>CM069074.1:23372283-33372283 GCA_035220775.1 Malus fusca | reverse complement strand
TACTGTACACACAATATGATATGTGTTTGTGTAAATGATTTTCATTCTGAGTACGACAAATTTGATTACATAAATCTTTCTCTTTGTATTTCTGTAATTTTATAATTTGCAAGACAAGACGTGTGGTTAGTGATTTTATCAATGTTGTAGTTCTGAAAAAAATAAATCGCTTTAATTTGAAGATATGTAGATTGTTAACCTTTTAACATCCTATTCATGTATTTTTCTTAGGTGATTGTGTAGGTAATATGTCTCAAAATATGAATGGTGTGATAAAATAATTCAGAAAGACTTGTTGGAGGAGGAAGAAATTGTGGGGGAAATAGGGATGAAGAAATTGAGGATGATGAACAAGAAAGTGAAATTGAGGACAAAGAATTAGAGCAAGAAATGAATTTGTGGCCTTCATTCCAATGAATTCAATAAAGATTTTACTCTTACAAAGTAAAAAGTTACCCAATAACTCTATTAAACTCCATAAAAACCATTAAACTTCATAACAAAATTCATATCAAATCCTTTTACATTCAACTGATTCTATGAATCTATTAAAATTCATGAGATCCGCGGAGTTTACTAATTACATTAAACTATATTAAATTCCTAGTTGAATACACCCTCCTTAAAAGATGGCTACCAAATTCAAGGTGGGCATCATCCGGTTGACTCTTTAAACCAAACTAATTATTGCCATCGCTCCAGTTTGGTCCTAGAATGAAACTTTTTATTACAAAAATCGAACCAAATGAAACAAGCTTGGATTGGTTCGATTCGTTCGCTCTCGGTTTCTTCTATATCTTATTTTTTTCACATTCTTTTCTCATTTTCTGCAAGCTAAGCGGCGGAGAGAAAGTGAGAAACAAGAGTGAGATAGAGATTAGGGTTCCAAAACTAAAATTAGTCATGACAAAACAAAAACTATTTAATGGGCTTTGATAAAGAAAAAGAGAAATTTGGAAAAATAACCAAATTTGGACGCTAAGTAGAATTATAACCATCATTTTAAGTTTATAATAATTATAACCAAAAGTTGATGTGAAAGTATTATGTACCCTTAAAATAAGGTTTTCTAAAAAAAATTCAAAAAACAAAATTAAAATGAGGCTCGGGTGTCTTTTTACTACCATCTCTCTCCTTTCTAATCTATCAGCTCAAGCTTCTCACCGTGAATAGTTATATAGAACCAGAAGACGTGAAAAAATGAACTTGGTTCGATGATTATAGGACAGAAGTCGACTTGCAAAAAAAAAAGGAAGTAGCGGAGGTGAACATGCAAGCTTCGACAATGGGTTTGATCGAAAGATGAGGACTTTAGTCATAAAGCTAGTCCAATCCTAGTTAATAAGGTGAAATATAAGGGCCCCACGGGTAAAAGCAAAATAGGAGGATTTTAGTCATCAAGGGAATATTAGTAAATTCATATCAACTTTGGTTATAATTATCATAAACTTAAAAGAGTGACTATAATTCTATATAGCGTCCAAATTCTAGTTATCTTCCCCAATTATTCCTAAAGAAAAATTATATAATTGCATTGGGCTGTGACAAAAACAATTGGATTGGGCTTTATGAATTTATTGAGTTGGTATTGGAATGAAATAAAAAAAGGTTAGTGTTATCACCCATTTTTACTTCTTATACACTCCTCTCAATTTTCAACTGACAAATCAAATGAACTGAAGATCAATGGCTGAAAAAGGTGTGTGGGAGGTAAAAATGGGTGTGTGAATCAAGTCCTAAAATTAAATAAATACATATATTCTTTCTAGCTTATTAATTGATTTGCCTTATGAAACTGCCATTTAATATCATTTTACCCTCTGAAACTGGTCATTTTTGTCAATTTTGGCAAATAAATGTAAAATTAAAGGGTAGAATAATCATTTTATTTTTGACACAACTCTTTACCTCGAATCTACCTACTAAAGCAATCATAATTCCATTTTCGATAAGTCTAATTCAAATCATGTCTATCTCTATTGGGGATTGATATGGACATATAGTTGTAGCCGTTGAATTCAATAAGTGGCTTGAATTAGATTTTGGAACACACCCCATTATTTTCTTTTGAAACACATTCCATCTGTAGCTACAACTTCAGACTAGTTCGTAAGAGAGACATACGGTGTGACAACCCGTCCCGAACGTATATATTATTTTATCCTCGAGAGCGTGGAAATTTCTATTATGCCCCTTAATTGTTGAGTCGTGTGTGTGTATAGGCTAAGGTTTTGTACCAATTAGTTATATTCCTAATTAATTGGACCTAATTAGAACTAAAAGGTCTAAGGTTTTGGTTGATTGGCTGCAAATTGGACCACACACACACATACCAACCAATCCCGTTGACTCTTTCTCTCTCCTCCCTCTCGGATTTTCTTCCATTTTCGTACAACCATACGGACAACCTCGAATCTAGCTCACTAATCGCAGATCGGGGTTTTGGTAGTTGTTTTCGTGCTCCTTTCAAGCTCAAGAGTCAAGCAATACTTTTGGTTGGACGTGAGGACGTCGGGAACCAGGAAACCCCCGAAGAGGTGCACAGTGACTCGACATGATCGCGAAGGCTTCAGGTAGTTTTGAGACTTAAGAAGGCTCTATTCTTGCTTTTCTAGTACTTTGGATTAATTTTGGAAGGTTTTGGACGTTAGGAAGCTAGGGTTTAACAAGTTGCAGGGTGGCCGGATTATCGTGACTTTTTCCAGCGAGTTTCCGTTGGTTTTAGGTCCCCAAAGTGGTAAGGAATTGTTCCTCTCATCATAAGCTTCAATTTGGTACAAATTTCGTGAATTTTGGTTGAGAAATGAAGAAGATATTGAAGTTTAAAGTTTTTCCAGAATCTGGCAATCGCAGAGGTCACCGGCGCCGGACTCCGGCGAACCAAGGTTGAAAGAGGAGAATATTTCATCAAAGTTGACGGAATATGCTAACTGGGTCAGGTATATATAACGGTTTATGCTATTATTTAACGGAATATTCCCTAACGCCGTTAGGGAATCCGTCAGTGTGCCAGGCACGTGCCTGATCGTGGGCAGCGCTTCTGGCCGTGCCTTGGCCGGTGTATGAGTGCTCGGAAAAATTTTCTAAAAATATGGGGATGTTCGTGAGGTTGAGTAGGTTACGGTGGTATATTCAAATACCCCAATTGAGCAATGCATGAGAAGTTATTACCTAGTTTTGCGTATGTGCTTTAAAATAACGTTTAAATAGTTATTTCGCATATAGGTGAGACCTATCCTGAGGACGAGCGCAGTCAAGCAAGGCTCGGGGGTTACGACCCTTCCATATATCAGATAGTGGGCTTTTGGTTTTCAGTATATACTTATATACTTGGTATTTTTCCTAGAAAATATGTTTAAATGAAATTATGTTTTGAAATGCCATGCCTATTAATTTATGCTCAGACTGTGAATTAGTATAGTGATTGCATATATCTATGTTCGACGCTATGGACGCTTAGGTAAGTACAGGTGAGTTGTAGATTGTTTATGTGAATTGATGATTATGTGAGATGTGTTGAGAACTCATAAATCTGCATCCCGGTGTTAGTGCTCCCGCCCGTGGTTAGGGTACAGTCTTTCACGTGATGTTCACCTCCCGCACCATACGTTCACCTTGGATCCAAGTTAGGTGCACAGTCTTGTCGTGCATACCACTTTAGGTGGTTCCGACTCGTAGGTGACCCGTGATTATTCGCACAGTCTTCACGTGATCGTAGCACTAGAGCGTATTTATTTACACCCAGTCCTGTCGTACAGACCACTATAGGTGGTTCCGACTCGTGTGCAGGCATACTTGTTGAGCTATAAATTTAGTCGTTCAGGCCATTTTAGGTGGATCCGGCTGATATGTTATTTCTCATGAATTAGTTCACCTGAGTTACTTATTCTGTCATTTTGAGATATTTGGCATGGCATACCTATGAATATCGATGTCTGAGCATGGTTTTGTGATATGTATATATAAATTCTATTTTCTGGGAAATTATACAGGTTTTACGGCGAGAGGTTAGAACTTTTGATAAATGAAATGGTTTTGAAAAGCTTTGTTTTTGCCCCTCACACTTTCTGTTTTGCGCCCCTCCAGGTTTTAGGTAGGAGTGCTCGTTGTTGGCTCACGAGGAACTCACGGCAGCTCTGACAGATTATCACTAATGTAGGACCATATTTGATATTGTATAATTAGTATTCGTCTTACTGGACTGCACTTAGACTTCTTATGCTCTGATCATCGCACTTACACTTTACCTTATTTAGTGTTCTAGTTGGTTTGGTTTTTTTTATTTATTCGCATTTCCTTATATTAATATTGCTTCCGCACTGTGCACATGGCTACGTCACTCTCACGTAACGGCCAACATGCCTCGATCTAGGTCGGGATGTGTCATACGGGGCCTGAACTAGAGTTTCAAAAATTGAATTGAGATTTTTTAGTAGGCAAGTTGGAGGCAAAGAGGTGTTAAAAATAAAATGTCCATACTATCCTGTAATTTAACGTCTATTTGATGGAATAGATGAAAATGGGTGGACTAAAACTAAATGAGACAAAAATAGCAGTTTCATAGGGCAAAGTGAGACAAAACCAATTTCATAGTGTAAAATGAGACTAAATGAGTTTAAGGGTGCAAATCAATTAATAAGCCATAATTTATTTACTAGTTCAATTTGAGTTGGGGTTCTTCGAAGAGTTGAGTGTAGATGTTAAATTGGGCCAACAAAAGTACCCAATTGATAACGTACCACTTCTTTGGAGAAATGCCTCCTTAACCCCCAGAACTCAAAACCGGAGCATTTTTCTTTGGCCTAAAATTAGTCCTTGTGTTTTACCCATTTAACAATTTAGTCCCAGTATTTTTAATTTGATCGATTTCATCCTTGTGTTTTACTTCATTAGTCAATGTGATCCTTTCCATCCAATAACTGTATTTTTTTTTTAAATATGACTCAAATTGATATAAAAATAAGAGTAAAAGATAAAATAAAAAGAAAATAAGAAAAGATTACTAAATAATAAAAACTATAAATAAAAAAATTGAAACCCTAGCCCATCCAACCCTTCAACGGTCCCCTACCGAATGCAACACACAACCACCATGACCGCCCCAATAGCCACCCCCTCCTCACTGGCGTTGACTCCACATGAACTCTACCTTCGTATTTTCATCAATAAAAAACCTCAAGCCATGTCATCTACAAACCCAACACCTTTATCGCTCGATCAGCTCCGAGCTTTCTCTGATGATCCCTTCCCTTTAATGCCCTCATGATAGGGAGATTTATTTATTTTGAACACAAACGATATTATCTACACTAATGTCATCTCCAACCGAGCTGACCAAAGGACACACACGATATTATCTATAATTGGCGCATTGATGAGACACACACAATAAAATAATTAAAAAATTATTTGACATCACATTTTCTTATATGTCAAATTTGAAATATGAAAATTCATATGTCAATCCACATAAGATTGACATTTTGGTTAGACATTCTTCTTACCTTCAAATTGATTACATGACATTCGACTTAGGATTTGACATCTTCTTCGAAGATAATCTAAAAAAAAACTTTCCATCAAATAAAATGCCCTTCCATATAGATTGTCGCATGAACTAACTTTGTCAATAAATTACTAGCCTTCCTATTGATCTTGATTAGTTTCGGCTTGTTGAGAGTTCTCTTTTCTTTCTAGACCGATCCCAGTTTTAGACCTGAAACACTTGCTTATCTCGCATGTGCTCTCGGAGCCCCCACCCATTCAATCACTAATGGACTACATTAACTGATGGAGTAAAACACAAGAATCAATTTGGCCAAACTTAAACACGAGGATTAAATTGGCATATGAATAAAACTCAAGGACTATTTTAACATTTTAGCTCTTTTCTTATTTTTATATAGTAGCATTTCAAAATGATTAAACTCAAATTGCATCTCATTATAAACAGATATTTATATGTAAAACAGTAAAAGTTATTTTCTCTTCATCTATTCATCTCACTTTTTAGATGAATTCATGGTATCCTCTGCACGTAGACAAAGACTAATCCCTCGAGCCAAGTCACACCTCATTCGAGGGGCAAGCTCTCCCAATGATTTTAAAACTAATAATTTTTTTTTATTTTTTTAACCAATGATGTCATTTACCACTAAAATCAAAACGTTTTAAAGAAAAAATGAACAACTCATGGTTCAGCTTGGCCCATCTATACAAGCCCCCCAGCCATTAACGGTTGGTTTCGAAATTAACCTTCATCCAAGTCATTAATTATCACTCGACATAACCAAAGCACCAAAGCCGCAAATACCCCAAAAACGCCCGGGCAATTTAGTCATTTTGTCCAACCGTGCATCATAAAATGCTTTCGTTTAAAAATTTTTGCGAAATAAAAATTCCAAAAAACAGAGGGCTAAAATCGATTTGGGGATTTCACTTCAACCTTTTGTCTCGGTCTCTTCTCTCTTTTGCCTGAGGAGGTGTTCGAAGCACCTCTTCGGATTTATTTGATTTCTCTCTGTTTCTCTGGGATTTGAATTGCCTTCCCAATGGCGTCCCAAATCTCAAACGACAAGACCGCTGTTTTCAGAAAACTGAAAGCAAAGTCAGAAAACAAGGTTGGTTTTCTTTAGTTTCATCTTTCCTTTTTTTTTTTTTGTATTTTTTGTATGGGTTTTTAATTTTTGTGAAAAATTCGATATGGGTTTGTGAGATCTGATTCAGATCTGTGAATTCTTTGATGAGATCTTTATTTATATTTATTTTGTGGTGTATTTGGTTCAGATGTGTTTCGATTGTAATGCAAAGAACCCGACTTGGGCATCGGTTACATATGGGATCTTTCTCTGCATCGATTGCTCGGCCGTTCATCGCAGTCTCGGCGTTCATATCAGCTTTGTTAGGTATGATTTCGTATAGCAGTAACAGATTCTTAATTCTCTCAATCTTCGATTCGTTAAGTTTTCGGTGTTGGCTTGGAGTCACCACATATACATATATGTATGTATGTATTTATGCTGCTAATTTATGTTTGGAACTGGAAACACGGTGAAGGGGTTGATGCATGTAGCCTGAATGTTGGGGATCCAAGCAATAGTTTGTTTCATTAATTAAATCTTAGGAATTTGGTGACTCGATGCACATTTGATCGAATGGAATTGAGGGTGTTGCATTGTCCATAGTGCACAAGATCATGCTTTATTCTAGAAACCATAAACTGTCACATGCATTGTTCTGAAATATGCAAAAGTAGACAAGAAACTGCAGATACACAAACAAACAAATACCAGGAACCTTTTAGTTTTATGTAATTCAGAATGCATTGTTGTTGTCGTTCTGGATGTTTCTGCAATAACTTATGCTTTTGTTGATTGTTACTTTCTGACTTACTTGGCCGCTCTGCTTTTTTCGGGAAATCTTTGCTCCTGTTCCTAATTTGAAGGAGGAATTTTGGTTTGAATAAGCAAGCCTTTTTGCTTTTTCCCTGTATGGTAATAGTAAATTGCAGACTAGCTCTAGCAATGAATAAGACGTTAAGGTTATAAGAAAAGGTTAGCTTCATGTTTTAACCTTAAAATCTCCCTTTAGTTTTTTAATGTAATTTCTAGTCAATGGCCAATAGAGTGATGGTCACAGTTGTTCATTGGCAAATCTTATCTAGTGTTGTGCAATATACAATGCTTGCATAGAAATGTCTTAATAGTTGCTCCTTTTGTTGTTAAGGACGGGGGAATCTTCCTCTTAAGGATGTCAAAGCTTCCTAGTCTTTGGTTTGTTTGGGATCAAGGCAGCCAGCTCGGCAATTAGAGAGACAAATCTTCCACATTCCAACGTTAGGCTTGCTAAGAAATAAGAATACAGCACCATCATGGGTGGATCTGATAGTCTGATTTCAGATTTTATTTCCATCAAATTGTTAAAATCTTATTTCCCTATTTAGTGATTCTAACTTTCTAAGTTTACATCTAAGTTACTTTTTAATATATATTTTGTCTTCATAATGGAAAGTACAACTGAAAGATTGTTTATTTTTCAATTATTTGAGGTTGAAATCAATTTGATGTTAGATTATTTAAATTTTAACAACATTGTATTTGATAATTTATCATGTTGACATTCTTATTTAGATTTTTCTTTAAAATAACTGTAAAATCAACAATGAAGGCAATGACAAGTGTCTTACATTTGTTTTTAACTTTTTATAGATCTACAAATTTAGACTCATGGACTCCTGAACAGCTGAGAACGATGAGCTTCGGGGGAAACAACCGTGCACAAGTTTTCTTTAAGCAGCATGGATGGACGGATGGAGGCAAAATTGAGGCTAAGTATACATCAAGAGCTGCTGAGTTGTATAGGCAAATACTTTCTAAAGAAGTTGTCAAAAGTATGGCAGAAGAGGCAGGTCTTCCACCATCACCTGTTACATCTCAGTCAGGACAAGCATCTAATGGGATTCTTGATGTTAAGACCCAGGAAGCTCCAAAAGAGAACTCTATAGCAAGGAAAGAAACGCCTGAAATCGCTGCTTCCCAGAAAGCCCCCCATACATATGTTACCAGTACTGTTAAGAAGCCTCTTGGTGGTGCTAAGAAAATTGGGAAGACTGGGGGGCTTGGTGCTCGCAAACTTACTACAAAGGTTGTGATTGCTTACTTAAATTGGGGTAGATTATTCATAGTAGTATCTTTGAATTCTGTTTCTTATTTGATTATATGTTAACCTGAAAGCCTCTCTCTTAACTTTATCAAATGCAGCCAAATGAAAGCCTGTACGATCAGAAACCTGAAGATCCAGTTGTCCCAGTGCCAGTGTCTTCCTCAACTAACAGCATTCCAACAGCTGGATCATCCTTTGCATCTCGATTTGAGTATGTAGAAATTGTCCAAAATACTGAGACAAATCCCACTGGCGCTCATGTAATTAGCCATATTGCTCCACCAAAGTCATCAAATTTCTTTGCAGATTTTGGAATGGACAGTAACTTTCCCAAGAAAACTAGTTCAAATACCTCAAAAGTTCAAGTAAGTTATTTATGACCAATGACATTAACATGTAAAGTAGTTTTCGCACAAGAACTAGTTCAGATACCTCACAAGTGATGGAGCTATTTCTGTTTCCGTGTCACTTGATTATTATATAAAGGTTCCTTACAAGCCCTAAATTGTGGATTTAGCGTATGCAATTTAAAAAATGGCATGTGCCCAATTCCTTAGATACATGTTTCACCATGCAAATTTTTTATGTGCCCAAGTCCTTTGATACATGTTTCACTATCAGACCAGGAGCAACGAGTTGACATGATTTAGAAGTGTCAGGGTTATAAATTTAAGAGAACCAGACAGGTTAAACTTTTCCTATCATCCTGTTTAGGAAAGAAGAAAATAGACAGGCACTATATTCCTAGGAAACGAAACAATAGTCAGGCACAAATCTATTCTTTTTTATTCTGATACAAAAGTAAGAGATGATTTCAAGACAAATAGGCAGAGTATGATCTTTAACGAGATGAATGAGATTATTCTTTATGTTACTTTAACTGGCTCATTGATGCTTGGTGAGGAGTGCTCTTTTTTGATCCATTCCCCGTTCTATGTTGTTTTTAAGCAGCAAACTATATACCTCAAATGGTAAGTCCTTGTTTATTGAATAGTAGAGTTACATTCAGAATAAATTTCTTATGACAGTTGGAATGTACAATCCTTGCATGACACCAACCAGTCCAGCTGACTTGGCTCTGCTATATAATATGTGGAAATAAAGTGTGCCTTGTGAGATTGTGTTAACTATAAACCTGTTCAGGAAAATTTAAAACGCATATATTCTTCAGAAGAATGTATACTGCTGGTGGTTTCCTGAATCTAAAAATTGTCTTATATTGTTCGATCTTTTGGATGTTTGCAATTGGCCTTTTGCACTTGGATATTGATTCCTAGAGACACCTATAAGAATAAATTTGTGACGTGAAGACTTAGTTATGTCATGGTTCAGAACACTCTGAAAACCAGTGTTCATTTCTGTTCATGTTAGTTTTTCGTTAAACATTCAGGTTTTATTGTTTTTCAGATTCAGGAGTCTGATGAAGCAAGAAAGAAATTCACAAATGCAAAATCTATCTCTTCCGCACAATTTTTTGGTGACCAAAGCAGATCTGCTGATGTTGATGCTCAAACCTCCTTGCAGAAGTTCTCGGTGTGTCATTACTATTATAATACCATGTTCATATTCATGTGCTTCTTTTGAATTATGGTACCACATCTCTGTTCTTTTTTTTTTCTTTCTTTCTGGTTGAAGTCTTATCATCTTACTACTCTTGGTCAGCTAGACCTCATATTGGCAAAGTATATATATCCTAGGGAAAACACAAAACCAAAGTAAATTGTCTTTTGAATATTAAAGCGTCCGTGAGATGCAAATTAGTTTAGATTTTTTATTGGTAACTACCATAGTGAGATAGTGAGTAAGCACACATGGTACGCCTACATACTTTTACATTACAATAACAACAACAACAAAGCTTTATCCCACTTAGTGGTTGGCTGTATGAATCCATGTTTTGCCGTTTTATTAAACAAAATGAATACAAAAACAACAACAATAAAGCCTTATCCCATTAAGTGGGGCCGACTGCATGAATCCTAGAATGCCACTGCACTTGGTGTTGTGCCAAGTCTTCTATTAGCTCCAAGTACTCAATGTCTTTTTTTTAAAGTCTCTGTTCAAGTCTTCCTAGGTCTTCCTTTACCCCTTTCACCTTGAGCCTCTGTCCCATAATCACATTTTCTATTCGGAGCTTATGCGCTCGGGACCCTTCTTTTCTATGCTTAATTTTTTTCAAAGCTACAACCACTTCCTCTTTCCTGATTCGGCGATAGAAGAAGTTATTTTTACACCCTTCTGAGTTGCACAACTCACCCAAAGAAGTACTCCTTTCGTGTCTTTCATTGAAAATATTATGAAAATAAGCTCTCCTGCCTATAACCGCGTTCTCTGTAGTTAAAACATTTTCATTCTTATCCTTTCTTTGCCTCCTCCTTCGATATTTTATACCTCTCAAAGTTTTCATCGGTTCTATTCTTGTGTAAGGCTTTACAATGTTCTTTCTTAACCTTAACCTTTTCCTGTACCTCCTCCTTCCACCATCAAGATTTCTTTTGATGTGGAGCAAAACGGCCTCTTCTAATACCCCTTTTGCAACGTTTTGGATACAGCTAGCCATGGAATCCCACATTTGGCCAACGTTCCCATCTGTATCTCTAGCGCATTGGCCTAGTACTTTCTCCTTGAAAGTGACTTGTTTTTCTCCTTTTAGATCCACCATCTAGTAGGCTCTTCCCGGTAATTTGCAATCTGTACCAGTTATACGATCTCCCTTCCTCATGAAAAGGAAATCTATTTGTGTTTTTGATGACCCACTCTTGTAGATGATCACATGGTTCGATTAAATTTTTACATATCTTATGCTTATTTTTCATGTCTGGACATGACATTTGGGAGTGCTTGAAGTTATAAAACTTTCGTGTGAAAGTTTAGCATTGAAAGTCAATACCAAATTGCCAATATATTTGATATGCTGAGATAGCGAGAAATCTAAGAGAATGAATTTAGCAGTTGATAACACAATTGTCCTTCTACTTCCAGGGTTCTGCAGCCATCTCCAGCGCTGATCTATTTGGTGACAGGGGAGATAATTCAGCTATTGATCTTACTGCAAGCGACCTAATCAACCGACTGTCGTTTCAGGTATATGCCTTGCACTGGTAGACAATAAACTTTGCCGGTCGTTTTTTTGTGCTGTATGTCTTTGCTTTTGAATTTCCATCCTGAGTTTTGTTTAATTAATTTGGGTTTAATCGGTGGGTGATCCTTTCCAGGCACAACAGGATCTCTCTTCCTTAACGAATATCGCTGGAGAGACCGGGAAGAAGCTTAGTTCCTTGGCGTCCAATTTAATGACGGATCTTCAGGACAGAATCCTGTGATGTTGATATGCTCTGTGTCCATTTGTTAAAGCGTATGTAGGGATTGCAAAGAGGGGTTGATGAAATTCTTTCAAAGAAGGCAAGACTTGACGAAAATTCTCGAGGCCTAAGAGTGGCGGGTTGGCGGGTGATTTGTTTCGTAGAACAGGAAACTATTATTGTTCTGAGATTGTGGATTATATGTGGCTCGTGTTTTTGTAAACCACCGTAACATTACTGCTTTGTGTCAAGGTAGCAACGCGGGAATACTGTATTCTCTTAAAACTGTGGATTTGTCCCTACCCAATTTTAATTCAATCTCGAATACGGGTTCCTTGCAAGGAACGTGTCGTTGAAGGCTACGTTATAGAAGGGATGGCTACATGCAATTGATTAACATCCCACGACACTTCTAAATGACACTAACACGAAGACAAGATATGTGCAATTTGATGAAACATTAACACGAAGACATGATATGTGCCAAAGCAGTTATATGTACAAGTTAAAATATAGGTACCTTACCTTTCAAATCAACTTTTGTAAATTCGATAAAAGTTATTTGTTCATCCAATTGGGTTTTCAGGAAATGTTCAATCTCTTTGTTTATAAAGGATATGATTTCGGCTGCAGTTTAGGTTCTTGGATTGATTCCACATTTCAAATCAACTTCTGACCTACTAACCTTGATGGAGGGGAGGGGCAGAGGATGAAGAAAATTCCGGGCAAAGAGCTTTGACTCCCTGATTCACGGCGGCAACAAGAAGATATAAAACAAAATTGGTGTTTTGAAATTCTGATTAATTTTGCTCAAGTAATGAATAATTTTGATGACTGTTTTTAGTCATTCACATGTTCTTTTTTCGTTGTCTTCCATTTTTCGTAAATCCGATTACAAATTTCATGTTACTAACAAAAAATTTCATGGCTTTCTATGGTTGTACAGACTCATTGGTTGCTGACCCATTAAGGTACCTTAATAATTCGCCCCTGTTCTTTGAACAGGTTTGTTTGTCTTGATCTGACATTGAACATACTAATTATACATGCCATGCAATTTTAATTGATTGCAAGCAAGCTTATTTGCTTTCTCTGATGTACTTTAAATTTCTCTCTTGGCTTCGTTTGCAATCTTTTTTGGATTAATAATAGTGAGTATTCTCCCAAGTTTGTATATGTTGGACAAAGAAATTGTTCTCTTATTTCTATCATATGTTTTAACTGTTATTATTTCAAAGTATGTCATTCCTGGCAGATTCTAACAGATGCTGCTATTCTCAAGCGTGAAAAGAAAGAAATTGAGGAGCTTCGAGCCAAATTGCAGGTTAATTATAAATATAGATCGCCTACGTAAAATAAAGGAATTTAAATATTCTGCATGTTTTAGGAATCTCATTCAGAAAAGTTGGGCAGAGGACATCTTTATTGGTTTTTTATTTAATACGTTTTGAATCTTATCCTGCAGCCTGTCATTTGTCTTCATGGGGTTCAGGAGGAGTAACTTCACCAAGTTTTCAAAGTAATCAAAGATTCTTCAATCCCGAGTTGTACCGATCATTCTGTTTGATCAGGTTGCAGTATGTTCACCCTTTATGATAAGTTATTATATAAAGCTCAATTTGTTTATGTTTTGGTAATTTTGTAGTAGAAATGCCAGAAATCGATAATGTACTTAGTTCCGTTTCGATAGTTTGAATGCTTCTTCTTTGCTTTTTTGTCCATTTTCAGTTTTTAAATTGTATTCTTTGTTCCTTATATATTGACATTTTGTATTTTGCTTGCTTAAGTCATTAGGATTCTCATACGACTGGGATCATGAATATTATAGATGGACCCAATGGATCTTCCTTCAGCGATTAAAGAGGGGATTGGCGTATCAGGTATGCATAAGATATTGGCGGTGGTAGTTTCTATCATTTCCCCCAGTGCACAGATCTGATACTCTACTTTGTTACATTCAGGCCTATCAAGCATGGATACGGATACGGATACGGCGATACAATACGACACGACACGGCGATACGGAAAATCTCCAAAAATTAAGATACGATACGCTATGGATACGGCAAATAAAAATGTATATAGCAACAAACATATACATTTTAAAACATAATTCATCATTCAAATTCAAGTACATTTGAGTTGTTAGAGAATGAAAGTTTGAAATCTAATCCTCTTTATACAGTAGAAGAAGTGTGAGAGTCGTATTCATGGTTTTAATTAGAGGGAAGCTCTTTGTATTTAGCAGCTTTCAATTATATATGTCTCCTATTAATTTTCTCTTCTTCATTACCTTCTTTTGAAAGTGTAAATGTATCTTAAAAGCAGGATACGTGTATCCTAAATGTAGGATACGCATATCCATCATGTCAAATTCGTGTCCATCAACCAGGATACGTGTCGGACGAGTATCCGAGAGTATCAGGCAAGTATCATATCGGATCAAGTATCAGATACGGAATACGAGACCAAACAGAAGTATCCGTGCATCATAGATTCAGGCTGAAGTGCCAGTTAATTGGTGCCCGCTTTTGGTACTGTATTGGCAAATGAAGAAGTGATAAGATGGTTTCAGTGACCGTGGGGATCAGAAAGGTATATATTGGTTTGGTGCATTTTCATTTTACCATCTAAGATTATAAAAACTTCTTGGCTTAATTCCAATTTTCTGATGGTTTTATAATTTTACTATGTCAATTTGTAGTGTCATTATTTATTACCAAGCAACCACTGTAGAGATTATAACTTCTCTCCCCAACTTTTTACTGATCTTTGTCCACTTCATCCAATTATTTAAATGCCTTAATCTCTTCAATGCTTCTTCTTTGCTTTTTCGACCATTTTCGGGTTTTAACACATTTTGTGATTGTGAAACAGGTATTGGATTGATTTTGGCAAGTGATTTTTTTGTTAACATTGATTAGATTCGGACCTTTGTGTCAATTGAAGTCATTGCTACTGGGTTAGTTGAGGTATGATTGCTAGCTTTTTCTCTTTGGTGCAATACAAAATGTTTTGAGTTGTTATATGGACTTAAGATTTAGTAAGTACTTGCCGAAAGTCATGGGATTTTGAAATATCGATGTCTTGCTTGCTTATAAGCTTACAAATTTCTTTTTAGCTTAAACATCTAAGAACCAAGGTAGTCCTTTTTCACTGCCTCACTGCGTACAATGTGTTCATGATTTACACAATAGAATCCTCAACTCCATGATTACCTGTTTTCTTTCATATATGTTTTTCTTTTACTAATTTATGTTTTAACGTTTTGTTCTCTTTCAAATTTCGTAAATCCGAGTTTTTGAAAACACATACAATTCATGTTACCAACAAAACCTTTGATGCTTTTACACACTCATTGGTTGCAGACCCATTTGTCGAGGCACGAACAAAAAGGAAGGGGGAAACTGTATTATTGCCATAGCTTTTATGTTGACAGTGAGCCTTGAAGAAAAGGAAGGGTGATAACAGTGGAAGAGGTGGCTTTTTGCTTTTGGCCTTTTCTGTTCTTCATTTTGCTGAATGTTGAGACTTGAGAAAAGAACTTCTAATGTTGAATCCTAATTCAATGCGAAAACGTACCTAATCATGTTAGCATATAAATTTGATTGTTATTTTGTTCAATTTACACCTTTACGTTTCTAAATGAATATAAATTTACATTTTGCCTTCGCATTCGAAATCGATGGTCAAAAAGCTACCCAGTATTGAACTCTATCCGATATTTCATCTATTCCCACTCCCTTATAATCCTAAAAAAAATTGAACGAAATATGTTCCAACCAAATGCTTGACTTTTAAATACTTGACAATTATATCATGTCCATATATAAATTAGAGGCATTCACATTAAGCTAACTCGACAAGAAACATATCTCACCGGTGCAATAGGGAATGTTGACATTAAACAATGATATGATAGGGTTTAGGGTTATTACAAAAAGTTTAAAATTCTACTCATCCAGTTGACATAAAAACTAAATTATATCCAAGGCCTAACACCAACCAGCAAGTGTATAAAGGCCCGTCATTTTCTTGCATTGATACTTATTACACTTCAAAAATATTTTGCGATTATTTTATTTTGTTCTTTTGTCTTATAGTGTTGTGTATATAAAGCTTTTGTTTTCTTCTGTTCGTAGGCATCTGTATACACCTTTTCGTATTTGTGGAATGTCACAAAATTTGTATTCTATTTAGGTTCATTATGTTTATTAATGTTTTAGATAAATTTTTCCATGGAGCGTGCTCAAAGTCGTACAAGACAATGGCGTCAATCATTGAGTCCTGAAGAACGTCAAAGATATCTAGCTCGACGACGTCTAATAGCACAAGAAAAAAGACAACAAATTCCAACTCCAAGTGATGATCATACTATGACATCCCCCAGTAACATACAACAAGAAATTCCTGGTATTTATTTCATATTCTTTTTTCTTAAACTCATAATTAAAAACATTAAAAAAATATAATTTCTATTTTTTTTAACTATGCAACAAGTAGGTCCCAATAATATACAAGAACGAGTTCATTTGGCTAACTATGATGTTGAGGTCAACCCCAGTAATATACAACAACAAATTCCAGGTATTTATTTAAATTTCTTTATTTGTATTTGTTTCACACTATAAAAATTAGGTAATTTTTAGAACACTATTTTGTGCATTGAAATCTCATTTTATTCTTTTGTTCGTACTCTCATATTGATCTCAATGTTGTAGTTATTTTTAGTGGTAGTCTTACAAAATATTAGACCACAACTAAATATATTAAATATTAAACATTAATTTTTTAACTAATCATATTATAATGTGGTGTATTTATTAGAACAAATTGAGCATGAAAGCGCGAGTTCAAGGGTTCTGTCAAATATCACAAATCGTGATGACCTAACTTCTGCTAGAATGCGTACTCATATAGGACAATTGACACATTCGAATAGTTCACAAATATATGATGGGATGCTCTTAACTCTTCCCCATAATGGTGAGCTTAGTATATAATTCTATCTATATATAGATATATTATTAGTTACAAAGGAAATTCTTATACTGAGTGTTGGATATTCATGTACAAATATCAGAAGAAGAACATGGAACTAGAACCAATCGTCATGTGCGGCAAAGTAGAGGAAGAAGAAACCACAATTGTGCTAGAAATTATAATGAGAATCGGGGTATCCTAGGTTATCGCTTACCTGCTCCAACCACATGTCCGTACTGCTACGCACGATTGTTTACTCGAGAAACTTTGAATATGTGTTGCTTGAAAGGAAGAGTTGATTTACCCCCAATACAGTCTCCACCAAAAATGGTTGCCCTTTTCTCTGACCAAACAAATGAGGGTAGACACTTCAAGCAAAATATTCGAGCTTACAATCACGAATTTGCATTCACTTCAACGGGAGTACATGTGGATGAAAGAATAAATATTGGTGGCCGAGGGATTTACACATTTCGTGCTCAAGGTGCATTATATCATAAGATTGGTGGGCTTTTACCACATGAAGGAAACAGACCGCGATTTTTACAGGCCTATATATATGACACTGAGCATGAAGTTGAAAACCGAATGTGTGAAAGTGAAGTTTTAGATAGATGTGTGGTTGAAAAGATACAACAGATGTTAAACAACCATAATCCTTTTGTTCATACATTGCGAAGCCTCGAACAACGCCAAGATTTGCCGAATTGCAAGTTGATCCTAAAAGAGCAACCAATAGATTGGCGTCAGTATAGTCTACCATCAGCATCACAAGTTGCAGCAATTATAATAGATGGAGATGATGCCACCATTGCAAATGGAAGGGATATCGTGGTCGACACAATTAGTGGAAGACTTTCTCACGTCCGAGACTATGTCGGATTTTATGATCCATTACAGTATCCACTATTGCTACCTTACGGTACATATGGTTGGGATGTTAATAGTCGTGATGATGGTGGAAGAGCAATAACATGTTGCGACTATTATGCTTATATGTTACAGGTTTGTACCGATAACATAATTTACTTCCCAATATATATAGATGAATGATGATTCCCATATTAAAAGCAATATATGAAATTTGCTTATGCATGCGAGAGCCATAATGGATCATCACTTTTGCTTCGAGGTGGGCGTCTCTTGCAACAATATGCTGTAGATAACTACATTAAAATTGAATCACAAAAACTTCGATGACTGTGTTCTAATCAAGCCACAGTTAGAGCGGATCTCTATAAAGGACTTCAAGACTCTTTAAATGCAGGTCAACACAATGCAGGTATATATATCATTTCAGTTATCATTATTTAAAAATATAACTTTGTTCAAAATCTGTACAATATATATAGTTAATTGAAAATAAAAAATTAACAGGTAGCATTGGGCGTAGAATTATTTTACCATCATCATTTGTTGGAAGCCCACGTGACATGTACCAACGATATCAAGATGCAATGACTCTGGTTCAATGATTCGGAAAGCCAGATCTTTTTATTATCATGACATGTAACCCAAGTTGGGAAGAAATCAAAAGTGAATTACTCGCTGGACAAACTCCACAAGATCGTCCTGACTTACTCACTAGAGTATTTCGTGCAAAACTTGAGCAACTAAAAGAAGACATCATTGAAAAGGGGGTACTGGGCAGTGTTGTTGCCTACGCATATGTTATTGAGTTTCAGAAACGTGGTCTTCCACATGTGCATATGTTGGTGGTGTTAGATGAAATTGATAAGATCAATAACCCAGATGAGTATGACCGAATTGTTAGAGCTGAAATACCAAACAAAGACGTAGAGCCTCAACTTTACAATGTGGTGTTAAAACATATGATTCATGGCCCGTGTGAGATTCATAATCCTCAATCTCCATGTTTGAAAAATGGGAGATGTAAGAGAAAGTATCACAAACCATTTGCACCAGTCACTATTCAAGGGAATGATTCGTATCCAATTTATCAAGGGCGAGGAAATCGATTGCCCGTCTCTCTTTATCAAAATTAAGTTTAACAAAAACCAGGATTTGGAGGGGACCACCGGATAGAGGAGGGCGGTGGAGACCTCATACCATCACAACCTTCAGGAACCATGCTGTTGGCAATGATGAAGTCTCTTCCAAAGTTGGAACACAACCAGATTCTTCTCTTTCCAAATTTGCCAGCAAATTAGTAAAGCTTTGCTAAGATCACATAAACCTTCATCACTCTTGACAGCTAGAGCATTTAGCCAGTCATTAAAAAGGAGAGATTGATTTAACCTTGTGTTATTTGATATAGCTTGACAATTCCAAACAAGTCTAGCAAAACGTCAATTTATAAATAAATGGGATCTATTTTCATCCTCTAAATTACACATAGGACATATAGATGAAGTATTATCAACATATCTTGATAGTCTGTCTCTTGTGGGGATCATTCCAAGAATAAGAAGCCAGCTAAAAATTTTAATTTTATGAGGGAGTTTGAGATTCCACATTTTCTTTAGAAGCTCTCTTGCATTCACATTATTATTATCACAATTTTGGATCCAAGTTGCCGATTTAACTGAGAACTTGCCATTCGCATTTGGTCCACAACAAGAAGAATCACATTGGGGAATCAAGGGGAGAGGAAAACTACAACTTTTATTCACAATGTCCTTATCAACCAGACACTGCAGTTGGTCTTTGTCCCATTGTCCATTGTTAATGAATTGACACACCTTTAAATTCAGATCGAGATCATTAACCTGATTAACAACAACAAGATTGGAGAGTGAGAAAGGAAAAACCCAGTTATGGGTCCAGAAGTAAATACTATCTCCATTTCCCATAACCCACCTCAGCCTCATTCTAATAACATCTCTAGCTTTTAGAATACCTTTCCAGGCACATAAGTGGTTCTGTCTTATTTTGGTGTGAAGGAAATTCCCCTGCTTTAAGTATTTATTGTTGACAATCTGTACCTACAAATTCTGGTTATCAATTAGAACTTTCCAGCCAAGTTTTGCTAAACAAGCATTTTAAAGGAAAACTAATGAAAAGGGCTTGAAAACTTTGAGTTTTAATGATAAGGACAAAATAAAAGGTAAAGTGAATAGTGCCAGGATTGACTTTTTAGTGTAAAAATGTGGTTTTTCATTAAAGTGAACAGTACCGGAAGCTTTTCGTTAAAGTTCCCTTATTAAAATGAACACTTTTCCTAATACCTAATCCCCCACTTTCCTTAGAACTACACAATTTATTCCAAGCCACAAGGACAAGCTTTCAATCTTTACCCCATAGAAAATTCCTGCTTTCCCTATCAATAGCATTTGTAACTTTCTCAGGACAGTTAAAACAAGACATATTATGGTTGGGGACACCTAATAAATTAGCTTTTATAAGAGTTAGCCTTCCAGCTTTAGAAAGGGTATTTGCCTTCCAACCAGAAAGTTTATTTTTAATCTTGATTATAAGCTCCTTTGCATTAACTTGATCCTTCCAGAAAATGATATTGTGAATGCCTAGGTACCTACCAATAGTGGTTTTATGTTGGATCACTAGAATATTAACAATATCATTCTTGGTATGTTTAAGCGTATTATTTGAAAAATAAAGAGAAGACTTATGAAAATTTATCTTTTGACCTGAGGCATGAGAGAAATTATCTAGCACCTTAGCAATATTCTTGGCTGCAGTACTAGTGGTTTTGCAAAAATTAGACAATCGTCTCCTTGCCTAATAGCTCTAGAAGGACAAAAATAACCATGAGACTTACCACTCATAAGGATAGAGAAGGACGTCGAAGTAATACATTCCATGATAAGCTTGATCCAGTGATCATTAAAACCAAATTTAACAGGCACAGCTTTAATATAATTCCAACTGAGGAAATCATAGGCCTTTTCAAGGTCTAGTTTAATAGCCATTGCACCATTTTTACCTTTAAAAGAGGAAAACACTTAATGAGCAATAAAGATATTATCCTAAATGGATCTTCCTGAGCAAAAGCTCCCTGGTTGTTGGAAATGCACCTATTTAATAAAGGCTTAATTCTACTCACCAATATTTTAGTAATAATTTTGAATGTGACACTACATAGGCTAATCGGTCTAAAGCTAGAAACCACCTCAGGGTTCTCCACTTTAGGGATAAGAGCAATATTAGTATGATTAATCAGTCTAAGACTTGAACCATTGTTGAAAAAGTCCCTAACTAAATTAACTACCAAGGGACAAACAAGATCCCAGCAGTTTCGATAAAAAAGAAGCATGAATTTCATCCGGTCCTGGTGCTTCCAAAGCACCAATGCTTTTAACAGCATCAACCACCTCACTTTCAACGATAAGGCTATTTAACCTGCCATTTTGCTCAGCACTTATACAAGGATCAATAATATCAATGAATTTATCAAGAACTCCTGGGGAAGGCATGTTAGAAGCAGAGAGCCTATTTTTAAAATCATCCACAAATACTCTCTCCAAACCATCACCCTCCCACTACCAATTTCCTTGGTTATCTTTTATTTTATTAATTTCATTTCTTCTTCTTCTTATTTGGCCACTGTATGGAAATATTTAGTGTTCTTATCTCCAAGCTGTAACCAGTCAGTTCTAACTTTTTTTTTTGTTTTTTTTATATTTTTTTTTATCTCTAGTTCTTTATCAAAGAGATTACTTGGATCAGAAACATTCATAATCTCTTGCTGAACTTTATTACTAAAATAAAGTAAGATCGGGCTATGATCAGACCCATATATAGGATAGTTATGGAGCTTGGCATTAGGGAACGAGTAAGATCGGGCCCTATCAAGTCTCTTGAAAATAATAGTACTATCCTTATGACCACTACTGCACCAGGTAAAAGGCACACCAGAGGCAGGAATAGAAATTTAATTTCCGTCATGTAGGAAGCTATTGAAATTTATCATGTGATTATTGACATTTCTGTCACCCCAACATTTTCACCTACATTCATAATATTATTAAAATCACCAAGAAGCATCTAAGGCTGGTTAAAGTTATCACTTGGAATTAGATTAATAATTTCATTCCCCATGTAAATAAGAAATGATTCTCAAAACTTTTTCCGTGACTTCACAATGAATAAATCTGAAACCATGGGCAATCACATTTAGATTACTATTAACATCATTCCAGCACAAACAATGGCCTCCAGCCCTACCGTCACCGATAGCAAAAACCATTTTAGAGAACCGCTTAGACATTAAAGCACCTAGACCACTATCCAGGCCAGACTTGAGTTCAACAATACAAAAAACATCTAAAACATTTAAACAACAAAGAAAATTAAACTGATTGGCAAAATCAGGCCAGCCCCAGCCCTTACAGTTCCATAGCATCAGCTTCATTAGTCAACATCTTCCAGATTGTAACTCAATCCCGCTCCTCCTTTAGATTCACTTCTTATCATTTTCCTATTACCTCCAATGTGCACTTGTTCAATCTCACCATCTCCAGTTTCCACAAACACTTCCTCACCCGCCTCAAGGTCCGTAACCTCCCTAGCACTTTTTCCCTTACTGCCACTCTCATTAGCTTGCTTTGCAGCACCACTCTTCCCACTAGCAACCCCAGTATCAGAACCTTCCTCAGCCATAGGGCACCATTTACATACAAGATTAGCACGAGACACCCATGTCCTATTGCCCTTAACGACATTATCATAGCTTCAACCATCTCTGCGAGCTGAACCCCTTCCCCTGTTTGCACTTCTAGCTCTCCTCACAGGCACCAAAGTAGATCCCTCATCTTCCTCAAGATGTTCCTGAGTGTTATCACCTCGACCATGGATATCTCCCTTAGCGGAGCTAAATTCATCAACTAAAGTGGGTTGAGGGAACAATAGCATAACCCCATCAAGCAAATCCTTCTTAGTCTCCTCACTAATTGGGAAATCAGCTGGATATATCAATGGCTCATCCTCAAAAATCCTATTAACTAGCAGATAACCGTCATTGTCATGATCTGCAGGGCAAGACTTGGAAGAGTTTTTCGTAACTCAGCAATAGATGACACTCTACTAGAATCCTTTTAAGTGGCAGCCTTGGATCCACTTCGAGTAAAACTCTAATAAATAAACCATTGAGACAAGAGAAAGTGGTCTCATCCGCTCTTATAAAACTGCCCACATGTTGGGTAATTACTTCAAGAATCTCTGCATCATTTTATTGAACCGGCACCCTTGGAATCCTTAACCACTCTAAAATTGGAGATAAAATCTGCTGAGATGAGGAGACTTCAAGTTGGGAGATGACTGTCATGGTTGAAGTATAGAAATTCAGGTAGGGTAATTCAGGAGTTGAGATAGGTAGAATGCCCAACACCCATAGCCTATAAATACTAGAACAAAAGCCGCTTGAGTAAACCCAAAAAAGGGGGGGCAATTGAAGGTTAAAGATCAACAGTCTCACACAAGCACCAAGACATAATAATTAGCAGGAATCGAATTAAGCCAATCCCACCAACAAACTGAGCATGCTCGACCTCGAAACTCATACAAGAAAAGCAATTAAAAACGTAAACCCTATTAATTAGCCCCAAGAAATCATGATTTGAGCTAGAAATCGAAAAACCAGACAAGTAATAGCAACCCTTTAGCTTCCCTCTACCACAATAATTAACACCGCCGCAATAAACCCAATGAGAAAAAGAGCTTACCTCACACGCTCAATCTGGGGAACATCCCACCTTGCAGCAACCGTCAAAAGATGGCGTCATCAACCATGAGTAGTTCCTTAGATACTTCCTCAGCCTTTGCATTGTTTTGAACTAATCGTGATTGTCTTAGTCACAGTGAGATTTTAGTTAATAGTAGTAAGGACTAAAGTGTAAGGTAGTTAAGGGCATAATTGTAAGGGGTTAAAAGTATGGGGTTCGATTGTAATGGGCCAATACTTAGTAGAAGGTTTCAGTAATTGTCAGTCATTGTCCAGGTGGCACTTTTGTATTGGGGAATTGCAGGCATGTGGGATATACATGCTCCCGAAATTATTGTAATGGCAACTTTGGAAAAATCAGTTTATATTTCTCTTTTGGTTCTCTCTCTATCCTATCACTCTCTCTCACTTTCATAGCTACCGGTTCTGGTTGATTCTCCGGTGCCGGTTGGGTTCATAACATTGGTATCACCCTCCGTTCCTGGTTTTTCCCATTCGTGTATGCCCCGTCCCAAACCCACCACTCGTTCCACCATGGATGCCCGCTTTGCTACTTTTGAATCTGAACTTCCGTCGATCATCCATGAGGCGGTGAACTCCGCTTTTGATGCTAAGCTTCCAGCCCAACTCGATGCTCGCCTTTCGGCGTATTTCGATGCACGCCTTCCAGCGTATTTTGAGCAGTTCCACCGCGAGCTCACCCATGAACTCACCTTTCGTCGTGAGGGTGAAGGTCCATCCAACCCACCTCCTTCAGATCCACTTGTTCCTCATGAGATGGCTCAGATCCCACCACCGCCTCATCCTGGCCCTCCGAATCCACGGCTGCCGTGGCAACAGCGCCTCGACTTTCCCAGATTCACTGACGGTGATGATATCCTTGCTTGGATTTACAAAGCCGAACAGTTCTTCTCCTTCTATGGGATCCCAGATGCTCAACGTGTTCTCACGGTCTCCTTTCATTTTAAAGGTGAGCTTCTTCACTGGTTCCGTTGGATGGACTGCATCAACACCACCCCCACTTGGTCGGCGTTTACAAAAGCCATTTGTTGCGAGTTTGGACCCTCTGCTTTCAACGATAGTGCCGAGGCTCTCTTCAAACTTCGCCAGCTCGGTACTCTTCGTGATTATATCGCTGAATTTCGCCGTTTACCTACTCGATCACCTGAGATTAGCCCTCTTCTGTTACGCAATTGCTTTTTAGGGGGGGTTGGAAAAGGAACTTCGCTATGATGTCAAATTGTTACAACCGGCAAATGTCCATGAGGCGATTGCCATTGCGGTGCAGCTTGATGCCAAGCTTACGGAGCTCAAATCGATACCATCTCGAAACCATACAACTTCTAAACCATTTTCAACCATTGTTCCACCTTCCTCCCATACTGTGCCACACACTAGCAACCTTGCTATTAAGAAGTTAACCCCGGAGGAGATCCAGAGGAAGAGAGCGCGAGGGGAATGCTGGTTTTGCCCTGATAAATGGGTAATGGGACATAAGTGTGGTCTTAAGCAACTATTGATGATGGATGTGATGGATTCTGAAGTTGTGGAAGACAATATAGAGGCCGATCACCCTGAGTTGCAGCACATGGAGCTTAGTGAATGTGCTTTTTATGGCACTGATGGAGGCTCTACAAAACACACTATGAAAGTGCTTGGTCAAATTAATGGTCACCCTGTGAAAATTTTACTTGACTCGGGTAGTTCACACAATTTTGTTGATTCCAAATTGCTTAAACAATGGGGATGGCACGCATAAACTACCAAGGCTTTTTAGGTCATGATAGCCGATGAAGGCAAAGTTACAAGCTCTGGTTGTTGCAAGGCTGTGGAATTGTCTCTTGCAGGGTATCATTGTCTTACAGATCTGTATTCCTTGTCTCTAGGGGTTGTGATGTAGTTTTAGGGGTGCAACGGCTCTCCACAGTGAGCCCTGTGTTATGGGATTTCCAACTATTTACTATGGAGTTCACTAAGGACCACCAAACCTATAAGTTGTCCCACTATTCTTCAGATGCCTCAATCATTCAAGAAGTCTCGCTACACCAATTAGATAAGGAGCTGGTTAACTCTAACTTGGGGTTACTTTTGTATTCCATGGAAGAAGAGACACTAGAATCATGTGACTTAAATTCAGTGCAGTTGCAGGAGCTGCAGCAACTCTTGTGTAAGTTTGAGGCACTCTTTGTCTTGCCTACCAAGCTTCCCCCACCGAGAGACCATGATCACCATATTGCTTTGGTGCAAGGTGCCAAACCCCCAAACATCCGACCATACCACTATGGTCCATTGCAAAAAACGGAAATAGAAAAGGCAGTTCAGGAGCTGCTGGAGGCAGGTTTCATAAGGCCAAGTCATAGTCCATTTTCTTTCCTTGTGTTACTCGTAAAAAAGAAAAAAGGTACTTGGCGTATGTGCATTGACTATAGAGAGCTCAATGCCCTTACTATTAAGGATAAATATCCCATACCCCTTATTGATGATCTGTTGGATGAGTTGCATGGGTCTCTCTATTTCTCTAAGCTAGACTTACGATCTGGATATCATCAGATCTTAATGCAACCTGGGGACATTGCAAAAACTGCATTTAGGACTCATGAAGGACACTATGAGTTCCTAATTATGCCTTTTGGGCTTACAAATGCTCCTGCCACATTTCAAGGTTTAATGAATGCTTTATTCAAGCCCCATTTGAGAAAATGTGTGTTAGTCTTCTTTGATGACATTCTTGTTTATAGTTGGACCTGGGAATCCCATTTAGCCCATTTGCAGATGGTATTTGAGATATTACAAGCCAATCAACTCTTCCTCAAGAAATCTAAATGCTCATTTGGACAAAATAGAGTTGAGTACTTGGGTCACATTGTCTCTAAGGAAGGAGTGGCACCTGATCCTCGAAAAATTGAAGTTATACAAAGTTGGCCTGCACCAAGAAACGTCAAGGAACTCATGGGGTTTCTGGGTTTAACAGGCTACTATATAAAATTCGTACCAGGCTTTGGCAAGATTTGCCAGCCTTTATACTACTTGACAAGGAATGATGGATTTCATTGGGATGCCGAAACTCAACAAGCTTAAAACAGCTATGGTTTCTCCACAGGTGTTGGCACTACCAGATTTCTCCAAGCCTTTTGAACTAGAGTGTGATGCCTCATGCTGTGGTATTGGAGCTGTACTACAACAAGGAGGACGACCTATTGCTTTTTCAAGCCAGTCACTAGGTCCAAGAAATCAAGCATTTTCCACTTATGAAAGAGAACTAATTGCAGTGGTTTATGCAGTACGGAAGTGGAAGAATTTTTTGCAAGGACGACATTTCATAATTAAGACTGATCATAACAGTCTTAAATATTTTCTACACCAACGAGCTAATACTGCATTCCAACAGAAATGGGTATCTAAATTGTTGGGGTATGATTATGAGATACAGTTAAAAAATGGCTCCCAAAATGCAGCAGCCGATGCCTTATCCAGGTTACATGGGGTGCCTAGGCTACAAGAATCGTTGGAGTCAACGGGAGCATGCTATGCCATTTCTTACCCATACCATGGATGGATTGACGAATTAAGAAGAAGCACTGAACAAGATGAGTGGATCAAAACAAAGAAAAAAGAAGTTCTTGACTCCGCACTTAATGGCACAAGTGATTATTCTTTGGGAAAGTACACTATTGACAACAGATTTTTGCTTTACAAGCACATAGTGGTGTTGAGTCCTCACTCTGAGTGGAAAAGGAAAATTTTAGCAGAATACCATTGTACACCTTCTGCTGGTCACCAAGGAGTACTTAAAACATACCAAAGAGCCAAGAGAGGCTTCTATTGGCAGGGAATGAAGAGAGATATCAAGACTTATGTGGCAGAATGTCAAGTGTGCCAACAAAACAAAGTGGAAACCATTTCTCCACCAGGGTTGTTGCAACCTTTGCCTATCCCCCAAAGAGTCTGGATTGACATCAGCATGGATTTCATAGGAGGATTGCCTTTATGCAAAGGAAAATCTGTGATATTAGTGGTGGTTGACAGACTGTCCAAGAGTGTTCACTTCATAGCAATGTCTCACCCATACACGGCAATCACAGTGGCTCAGGCCTTTATTGACAATGTGTTGAAACTTCATGGCATACCAAGCTCAGTGGTCAGTGATCGAGATCCTATTTTTGTCAGTGCTTTTTGGCGGGAATTGTTCAAATTACAAGGATCCAAACTGTGCATGAGCTCTGGTTACCATCCACAAATTGATGGGCAGAATGAAGTGATGAACTGGTGTCTTGAGACCTATTTGAGGTGTTTTGTGGGAGGTCAACCAAAGAAGTGGGTACAATGGCTTCCCTGGGCCGAGTGGTGCTTTAACACTTCCTACCACTCATCTGCCAAATTCACACCTTTCAAACTTGTCTATGGCTATCCTCCTCCCCAAGTTATACCCTATGAATTCGATACTGCAAGAGTGGAAGTCGTGGGACAGGGTTTAATGGAAAGAGATAAGGTCTTATCCATGCTAAAACATAACCTGGAAATGGCTCAGAATCGCATGAAGATGCAGCAAGATAAGAAAAGAACGGAGAGGCAATTTGAAGTTGGGGATTTTGTGTATCTAAAACTGATTCCTTATCAATTGCAGACCCTATCTCCTCACAGCTACCATCAGTTTCTACCACGATACTATGGTCTTTATGAGATTTGTGAGAAGGCGGGGAATGTGGCCTACAAACTGAACCTACCACCAAACACAAAAATCCACCCTGTGTTCCATGTGAGTCAATTGAAGAAACATCTGGGAACTAGAGCGACACCACAGACTGTCCTGCCACAGGTTGTTGAAGATGGGTTGGTAGGGAATGTCCCTGTTGCAGTGTTGGTAAGAAGAATATATAAGAAATGAGATGTTGCTGGAGTTCAATTACTAGTACAGTGGCAAAAGCAAGAGGAATCAGAGGCGACCTGGGAGGATTTTGATGAGTTTAAAGCCAAATACCCCTCATTTCCTCTCTGAAACCTTGTGGACAAGGTTCTCTAAGGGGAAGGTATTGTTATGAACTAATCGTGATTGTCTTAGTCACAGTGAGATTTTAGTTAATAGTAGTAAGGACTAAAGTGTAAGGTAGTTAAAGGCATAATTGTAAGGGGTTAAAAGTATGGGGTTCAATTGTAATGGGCCAATACTTAGTAGAAGGTTTCAGTAATTGCCAGTCATTGTCCAGGTGGCACTTTTGTATTGGGGAATTGCATGCATGTGGGATATACATGCTCCCGAAATTATTGTAATGGCAACTTTGGAAAAATCAGTTTATATTTCTCTTTTGGTTCTCTCTTTATCCTATCACTCTCTCTCACTTTCATAGCTACCGGTTCTGGTTGATTCTCCGGTGCCGGTTGGGTTCATAACATGCATATTCACGCCTCATTCCTTCACGCAAAAATAATCACCTTTATTGTAATGATAAGGATTGCTTATTCTAAGCATCACCATAAAGCAAACACTAAAATCACCTTCAAGCCCTAATTTCCTACTGCACTTATCACTTAGATGAATTTTCAGCCACTCAATTAACAAACTAGTTAACTTAGCTCCAATTAGAGAGGTAATACAAACTAGTAACCACCAATTAGCAAAACTAATTGAATGAATTGGGAAAAACCCTAACCCTAGAAATTTTCCCCCTTTTCCCCTTTCCCCCTCTCGACTCTCATCTTTGTACCATGTTTTTCAGATTATTTATGCAAGTTTGGGTATCATTAATTAATTTATTTTTTAAATGAATTACAATAATTATTATAAGATGTGATCAAGACTTATGGCTGGTTTGGTATTGATGTGCTTTGAAAAAAAACTGCATATGCTGTGCTGTGAGAATAAGCGGCTGTGAAATAAAGCAGCAGAGTGTTTGGTAAACTTTTTTGTAAAAGTGCTTTTGGAAAAAAAAGCAATATGATAGTGTTTGGTCAACTTTTATGTAAAACAGCTGTGACTGTGTGAAATGACAAAAAATGGTATAATATTATATGTGCTATTAATTTAATTTTCTTAACAAATAAAGGAGAATTACTAAATATACTTTATTTTTAAAAGAAAAATATTTATAAACTTTATCTTAAATATTAATTAGTATGACAAATTAATTCAATTGAAATATTTTAGATTGAATAGCTATTGATTCATTAGTACAATATTATTAATGTACTTGAATAGCTAACAAAAGCCCTCATCTCTCTCTGCAAATTCATGAAAGACCCACACTCAGTCACCCTTTTTCCCATTTTCCTTATTTCTCTACTGAGTCCCTTTCTCTTCCCTCAACAAACTCTGCAACTCTCTCTCTCTCTAAAACTCGACACATTCACTCCCTTTCAAACTCCGATTAACCTCACCACCATCAATCTTTTAACTCAGCTAATTAGAACCTCAAATTCACAAATCCTGCATAAGAGTGACCTGAGGATCATGATGATACCTTTGCATATTTGCTTTGGTACTGGATGTGGGCAAAAATGTACGTTCAACCTCCCTAGACTCTCTGGAATGTTTCGTCGGGAAATCCAGCGGTCTCGCCGTCGATTGAGCTTGGACTTGCCTACAAGTTGTCACATGTATCAATTTCCTCTGAAAAACCCACATCATTTCTCTGTCTCTCTCAATTTTCCCAGTTTCGTTTCCTATCTATGTCTCTTTTTCAATTTTCCCGAGAAAATTCAACACCAACAACCAATCATGGAAGAAAACCACGATGCAGCTTTCGAATCAATCGCCAACGGCGACCAGCACGACGCCGCATCCACCGCGGTAAACGACTACAACAATACCCATCACACCCACGCCAACAACGACCACGACTGGCAGAAGGTCATCGCGAATCGCTCGAGGAAGAAGAAGGAATCGAACGCCGAAGTAATCAACAATCAGAACAAGGTCATCCCCGGCATCGCAAGCGCCAACGGAAATGGCGTTTTGAGGCTCAGGTCTGACGATGTTGCTCCGGCGAGATCGAAGCTCAGGTCCGACGACGAGGATGGGGATAATAGCAATGATGAAGCTGCGGTGCAGAAGGGTAGGATTGCCAGAAACTTTCATTAAAGGGTTACTGTTCACCCGCGTTTTGAGGTTTGCGCAGAAGCTGAAAAGCAGTCCTTCAAAGCTGCCTTTTGCTGCTTCTGTTTTTTTGCTTTTTTTACCCAAAACTGTGAAAAAAAAAGCTGAAGTTGGAAGTTTACCAAACACCAAAAACCCTCCCAGCTTTTTTTCATACCAGCTTTTTTTTTAATCACCTCAATCCCAAACTGCACCTTACTCCAACCCTCAGAGTAACACTCAAACTTTAAGTTCTAAACCTACTCCAACTTACTTCAACCCTTGGGACAAATATGAGTTTTAACTGGGTTAGTGGGCTGGCCCACTATACATGTATAATTTTTTTTTAGTTTTATATTTTTGAATTCATTGAATTCAACTATTGAAATTTAATATGATTAAATCTAACGGCAAAAAAAAAAAAGATCTAATGGTACAAATTTAAATCCAACTCTAAAATAATTGAAAAAATAATAATTCTTTCATGTGTTCCATATTCTTTCATTGTGTTTCACAAGTTTCATAGTGTCGGTTTAGTGATTTTGTTTATAGTAATCTAAATATTTTAAAGTAAAAATGTTCATAAAATTAAATTAAGATTGTCTCTATAATTTTTTTTAAGTTACTTTAAGAAAAAAAATATCCTAAATTCTTTTTTTAATAATTTCAAGCTAAAAATTTAACCCAGAAGGGTTAGAGTAGAAAAATTGTTTCTTGTTGTAGGCATAATTTACTGAACAATTATGGAGGCAAGAGAGAGAGGGGTTGTGGTACATATAGAGAGAAGAGAGAGATGTGTAATTATGAGGTGTATTTTATTCCACCCCATTGTGCTTTTATTTATAGTAGTAGGGAAGGTTAGTTCCTTACCCTAATTGGATTACAACTCTAATAGGATAATATTTAGTCTAAGAGATATAATAGAATCTCATAAGGATATCCTAGATATGTTAAGATTTGCACAATCACATCGATGGACTCTAGTTAAATTCCATCGAGTCCGAAGCCCTTTTCAGTCCAACTTCTTGTGGATTGGACTTAAGTGAGTGAGTTACATATTTTAGGAGGTTTTGAGTGAATTTGGGAGAAGAAATTATGCGAAACTAACCCCTGTTCATTTTTGGAAATCAACATAAATATGATGGAGCTCCAGCGAAGGTCAATGACGGTTACCGTTAACTTTAACGGCGACTGTAGCGGCGTCTCTTATGAATCTCCGGTGACCGGCACATGGCTGTTCGTTTGGTGGTGCGTGTGGGACCCGAGGCCTACTTTGGTTTTTTCAACGTTTTGATTCACGTAACGCAGTCCGTTTAGGCTAATTCAAAGTCATTAATTTCGTTTAGGAGTTAGAAATTGTGAAATCTTAGAATGTGCTTGATAAAGCTAAACTATATTTTTTATAGGTGCAATATTAAGAGTTACTAACTTGTCTAGAGGCACCTATTGAGGATTATGCTTGCATTAACGGTGAGTGGACCCCTTCTTAAATAACATGTTTCTCCAAAATAGTAGGTTTGCATGCATTGCATATTTCTTGATTTATTTAAATTGCTTTACGAAATACTTATGATTTATCAAATAAAGGCTATGAATTATTGGATTTATACATATGATATTCTGTGGATTTTCAAATATAGATTTATGGTTTCCCATGATTGATTTATTGGGGTTTTTGGTGATGATTCGAGCTAGAAAGTCTTATGATTTTACGATATGATATTTGAGCTTCTAAGCTCCGATATTGAATACGAGTTTGTGATTTATGTTTTTATGTGCTTAGCTAGTGGGTTATCATACAACACATACACACAACACGGGTATTTAGATGTCTATAGCCATAAGACATAGTTGAGGATATTTATGACATACCCCCAGCTTCACTGGCGAAACCAGTGTCGGACAGCTTCACTAGCCACGGCTAGTGTCAGTGTGTTATGTATGTATGGATATATTTCTTCTCTGGTGTAACCCAGAGTCGTACAGCTTCACCTTCGGGTGATGGACAGGTTATGCCTTCAGGCGACTATGATACCCCTAGTGAGTCCATAATGGATGTGATATACCAATGTTTTACGAATTTGTCTTCGGGTGGCTATACTACCATCTCTGAGCACTAGTTTATGTATACGAGTTTTACGAACGTTTTCCATGGCATGTTAGTGATTTTAGTAAAACCTATATGTAGTATTATATATGTGTTTTCAAAACAGGGGGTTATTATGTTCAGAGAGGAAAATGGTTTTCCTATTATTTGTATTATTAATATAAATTATGGTCCACTCACCTTTTGGTTTTTGCGCCCCCTTAGGAGTTAGAAGCAAGACATTCGATCTCGGCGTCAGGGCATTTCCACATAGGTATTCTCAAGTCTTCTCAGTGTAGATCTCATTCCTTTGTTCGAATCTTTAGTGTTTTTCTTGGTTAGTTGTATGCTCTGAACACGATTTGGCATTGGTGTTGTTCTTTCTATTGATATATTTTTATTTGTAAGCATGTTTAAAATGGCTTTGTCACCCTCGGGTGTCGGCCATCACGTGCCCACCCTGGTATTTGTGGATATCGGGGTTGGGGCGTGTCAGTTTGGTATCGAAGCAAGGTTTGTTCAGAGCATACTTAAGATCTCCCCTACTTTAGTAGTGTGTCGGCCTTGATATCATTTGGATGTCACAGCTTCTGTTTGTTGATGTCATTCGGCACAGTTATACAAATTCGTGTCGGGATGGTGCCTCAAGTTTGACATAACTGAGTGGTGAATGACTTTTAGCATTGGAACGATACTCTGCGTCATGCGTTCCCTAGGAATGGTAGGCAGAGTCAGTTCTACATAGAAGTGACGTGAGTTAGAGGAGATCTTAGTGGGATGAAGTCTAGTTGGGATCAGTTGACGATCGGAGGTTAATATGGTCCTCTGCGACTTGCATTCCTTAGGAATGGCGGGCAAAGGCATACCTGTTAGGAGATCGCTTAAAACAACCGAAGTTCGTGTTAGAAAAAAAATTAATTAAGAAAGCACCAATAGTAGACCGAATCAGTTTCCTCGGGCTTGTTGTTTTCGCTGAGGGAATTTGTGTGGACCCTCAGGAAAATTTCTCGGTGATTGTTTTAGTGATAACATTCTTGTCTACTTTAACCACAAAGTTAGTTTATTAAACACCAACAGCCAGGTCTACGCCAAATTCCTCAAATGTTGATCTTGCTTACATTACGTATCTTTCTTGGGAGACGTGAGCACAACAGAAGGTAATCTTACCAAATCCAAAGTTGGAAATCGAATATCCTCACGAGAGTCACGAATTACTAGATATCATTAGTCTCATCACTTCTATTAACAGTTTTCAACAATTCTTTGACAATAGTCCTATTTCCATTTCCTTTGGTTAGGAAAAAGTCAGTTTTATTAAGATGTTGGATGTGAATGAAGTTCTTGACAACTGAAGTGTTGTCTCACCTGCCCATTATTCTTACACCGTTCGATGACATCAATGAGTTTCAAAATTTACAGTGATGTCTTACGGAATGGGTAGTTGTGCCCTAACGCAACATGATCGAGTGAACGCTTTTACCTTTCAACGGTTGGGACCACATGATGTGAACCATCCTATCTATGACCTAGAGTCTACGGTTATCGTCCTTACTTGAAAACTTAATGACACCTCTCTGTGGAGAAATGAGTTAGATCTTTATCAACCTCGCGAACTTCTCAGTTATCTTTACTCAAAAGGACCAAAATCTCAGACAACAGCGTTGGATAGGTGTAAACACGAAATTTTCCTGAAACAAACGAGACAAGAACAACGTGCACAAAATAATATTTGTATTTGATGATTTTGGGTTACAATCTCTCTCAAATTTGATCCTTTGATTCGATCCCCATAAGGTGTTGATTTGTGGATGTGCGATTGATCCAAGGGTTGTCGAGGCTTGATCTTGGATGAACGGTTGAAAGTTTCTTCAAGGGTCGTTGAGGCTTGATCTTGAATGACGGTGATGAACGGATCTTCAAGGGCTTTTGGGCTTGATCTTGAAGAACAGTGATTGACGGACCTTCAAGGGGTTTTGGGCTTGATCTTGAAGGACTGTTGGATGTGTGGATTTGTCGACGTTGTTGATCCAAAGGGCCGTTGGGGCTTGATCTTAGGATGAACGGATGATGAACGATGAACACTTTCTTCAAGGGTCGTCGGGGCTTGATCTTGAATTGGTGGAAGTTCTTCAAGGGGCCGTCGGGGCTTGAGCTTGATGAACAGCGGATGAGCGGATCTTCAAGAGGCCATTGGGGCTTGATCTTGATGAACAGTTGATGAACGGGTTTGTTGATGTTGTCGATCCAAAGGGGCCATTGGGGCTTGATCCTTGAGGATGAACAGTTGATGAACGATGAACACTTTCTTCAATGGGCCATTGGGGCTTGGGCTTAAAGGTGGATTTGGCGAAGAATGAAAAGAGTTTTCTCGATCCTTCGGAATTTGCTTGAAAGCTTTAGAGTTTCAAAGCTTCAAGGTTTTGTTGTAATATGAATTGGTCTCCCCAAATGAATGCCTTGGCTTCCTATTTATAGAATTCCAAAACTTGATTTTTGGGTTTAAATAATCAGATGAAATAAGTCATTTCTGCCAAGCGTTGACACGTGTCATGTTTGATGACTTTTCTGATGATTCTCGATTTTTTGTTGAGTCACATGCTATGTGTAAAATTTATGTGACACGTGAACGTTGAAATTCTAATTATTGATCAACATTTATTTCACCGAAATTTCGATGTCTACAATAGGATATATCAATGTCTACGATTACACCATTGTGTACCACCCCAATTGTGCAATTGTAGTTACTGACGACCGCAGTAGAAAAACACATAGGTCCCGAATGCTCTTCAATCAGTTATATTTCCACCTTATGCAGAACTCTCGAATACTTTTGTGACGTTACTTTTTTATCATTAAGAAACCTTGTTAGCTAATTTCCAAGTTCGACCTTTCTACTTGGCCTGAGATGACAAAGGAACTGTTTAGTCCTTCAACAAAATTCTTCGTTTTTTGAATTTGTCAGACTCTCTGACATTTTGGTTTGCATCGGCTTTATTTGTAATCCCAGATTCATCTCCTAGTACAAAAAGATATTTTAGTCAATCTTGGGTCACTCTTCTGTTATTCGTATCATTTCTGAAGTAGACAGACTGTCCAGGAGAACCACCCAGATGTTAAAGTTTTTAGTTGAGATCATTAGTCCTTGAATCACCCACTTAGCATCCTATTGACAAATCTTCACCATTGGTGATTTAAGATTCCTAAAGCTACCGCTGTAACAAATTTCAGTAAATTTTTTTTTCGAGGAAAATCTAATTTTCGTTCGTCAGTTTTCATTAGGATATCGTTCGAGTTGAGTTAGCGTTCAACCATTTCAATTGTTATCACATAATCAAGTTAAGTATCTATACGTGTTCAAGCATTGGAGTTATATATTCGATCCAGATATCTTGTACTCTAGATTTAATGGACTTGTTATGACCTTTTAACTCTTGAGTATTCTTTTAGCCTTCTCGACATGGTTTCTCGCTAAATCCGTCAAGAATTCACGATGGATCGACTCGGTTGAATTATGGGCTCAGTTTCATAGCAGTTTTGACCGGAACGTTAGGAGCATAATCTTCTCACAATCTTATCAAATTTACCAGGAAGAATTCCAGGTGGTCTTGAGGAGTGTGTAGTATTGTAGTCAGAAATTGGTGAAGGTAGAACTGTAGGTTCCGAGTCTGGTTATTGTAGGGCCAGTTTGTGTGAACGATTTGAAGTGATAACCATTATTCGAAGGAAGTGGTCAGAGTGATAGTTCCTCTATTATAGGTTTCAAATCTTGTACATCTCGATCAGGAGAGCGATCATTGTGGTTAGTCATAGAGGAAATGTTTTACGACAAGTGTTCGTCTTTACGCATCTTTCAACTACTTCACTCTAGAACCTTATTGTTCATGAGTATGTGGATGTCGAAGCACTTCTAGCAGCTCGGATTAGTGCGATATGAGGTAGTGCGGGAGCTTGATCGATAAGTGAATCAGACGGTGTAGGTACATTCTCTCAGTGAGGGGCAAGACGATATTTTGGCACTCTCAGGAACTTCTCACTTGCTTACCGAGACATCAATGAGTTATCGGCACTGCATGCTGCAGACTGTAATATCGATGACTTATTTGTTGGGTTCGTTAAGCCAATGGGCAAGTCGGCTCGTCTATGGCAGTAGTTATTGATTAGCTATGGTTTGGACTTGATTCGTGACACCCACACTCATTCTCGGAGTACGTGACGGTTCAAATGCAAGGGCGAAACTCATTTTCATTTTCGGTTTTAAGTTTTAGTGAAAATATTTTAAATTACATTATTATATTATTTATGTATTTTTCACGTTATAAATATTTGGGTAGTCATTTCCACTTTCGATTTTAAACTCAATACAAGTATTTGAATCATATGTTTTTAAATATCTATTTTTGTCGTCGTCTTATTTTACGTATATATATTTCTGACTTTATGTTCTTACATAGTAATATGTATTTTCAACGTTATGTCTTTATATAAGTATTATACTACACTATTATTTGAGGAAAGAAGAAGGTATGAGCTTAGAGGCATGAAAGAGGAATCACTACAATCCGATTGAGATGGAATGACATTCTCTTTTATGCAGCGGCTCTAACTTGATTTCTTCCTTGTATACACACACACACACACACACACACACACACTTTCTCCCTATTTTCGAGTATTTTACATATAGCAAGTTTTTTTCGAATTTCGGGGATGAAATTTCTTTAAGGGGGGTAGATTGTAACAACCCGTTTTAAAAATGGTGTCTAAAATTACAAAAATATCCCTGTGTTGGGTTTGTAACCCAGCCCACAATTTTCTTCCTCCTCCCGTGATATCTCTCTCACTCTAAAGCACACACTCTATCTCTTCTTTACACCGAAGGCCACAAATCACCACCATCCTAAACCTCTGTTTAAATCGTGCCTCTAAACCCTCAAATTAAGCATATTCATGGCTTAGGAAATCAAATGGTGGTGCTACATGTCCAGTTTGACGACGGAATGGAGATAAACAAGGAGCTTCAGAGTCCTCGCCGAATTCAGGGAAGAGCCTAGCCTTCGAGTCTTTGTTTTGGCTCGAGATTACCTCTATAATGTCTCGGGTATCATCCTCAAGCCCTGCATGTTCGAATCGACTTAGAATCCAAGGTCTAACACCCTTGTAATTTTTTGTTTTTCAACCGTAACATCTGGCAACGGAACTTTGACGAGATTGTGATTTATGTTTTTCTGTGCTTAGCTAGTGGGTTATCATACAACACATACACACAACACGAGTATTTAGACGTCTATGGTCATAGGACACAGTTGAGGATATTTATGTCATACCCTTAGCTTCATTGGCTAAACCAGTGTCGGACAGCTTCACTAGCCACGGCTAGTGTCAGTGTGTTATGTATATATGGATATATTTCTTCTCTGGCGTAACCCAGAGTCGTATAGCTTCACCTTCGGGTGATGGGGCCTACCATGTTTCTTCACTAGCGTAACCCAGTGTTGTACAACTTCACCTTCGGGTGATGGACATGTTATGCCTTCAGGCGACTATGATACCCCTAGTGAGTACATTATGGATGTGATATACAAATGTTTTACGGATTTGCCTTCGGGCTGCTATACTAACATCTCTGATCACTAGTTTATGTATACGAGTTTTACGAACGTTTTCCATGGCATGTTAGTGTTTTCAGAAAAACCTATATGTAGTATTATATATGTGTTTTCAAAACAGGGGGTTATTATGTTCAGAGAGGAAAATGGTTTTTCCTATTATTAGTATTATTAATATAAACTATGGTCCACTCACCCTTTGGTTTTTGCGCCCCCTCATGAGTTAGAAGTGAGGCATTTGATCTCGGCGTCAGGGCATTTCCGCATAGGTATTCTCGAGTCTTCTCAGTGTAGATCTCATTTCTTTGTTCGGATCTTTAGTGTTTTTCTTGGTTAGTTGTATGCTCTGAACATGATTCGGCATTGGTGTTGTTCTTTCTATTGATATATTTTTATTTGTAAGCATGTTTAAAATGGCTTCGTCACCCTCGAGTGTCGGCCAACATGTGTCCACCTTGGTATTTGGGGATATTAGGGTTGTGGCATGTCAACTGAAGGAGACGACTCGAGAACGCTGTCGTTTTTGGTGACCTCGGGTTGGGCTGGGTAACATATCAGTGGCTTAGCTACCTGGCTCGGCTCGGTTTGGCAACTAAGTGCGAACGTGTGGCTCTAGCGACTGGCTCAACATGGATGAAGCCCAACAACGCTGGCTTCGATTATTGGGCCAAAAAGCAGAAGCTCAACAAGGCTAGCTTCTGGTGAGATAGGTCGAGGCACTAATTGAGGCTGCAGGCCCAATCGTGTGGAACCCAAGCACGTGGGTCCGACAACAGTAAAAAACCCAGGCAATGGCCTAGCCAAAAAAATTCCCATAAATTTTAAATTCTTTTTTGAAATTTCTAGGGTTTGAAAAATCCTAATTGCTTCTAATTTTTTTTTCCGATTCTTTGACTCCCAAATTCCACATAGAAAAAATTGCGTAATGCATGAAACATGTGTATATATTGACTAATATATGAAACATATACAATCTATATATCGGAAGGAAAATATAAATGTAGGGGGTTCATGCATCATGGGGAATGTTTTCATGCTTCATGGTCATTTCAAATATCTTCCTTTATTTTAAGCGTACTTGATTGGCAGAAAACAAGCCTTTGAATTTTGTAGAAGGTCCTTCTTGAAAAGTTGGAATTGCATTTCCAATTTCGTTGTATCACTTCAACACAGAAAAATTAAATTGAATCAATAACATGTATATCAATTCAATAAAATAATAAATTAATCATAAAAAGAATGATTAAAACATAATACTTCCCTGATTGAAGATCAAACTCTCTTTAGCGCAGCGTCAAGAGCCTACTAATAACGTGTTATAGGATAATTTATTAAACAATTATGGAGGCGAGAGAGAAGGGGTGCGGTACATAGAGAGAGAATAGAGAGATATGTAATTGTGTGGTGTGTTCTATTCCACTCCATTGTGCCTTTATTTATAGTAGTAGGGAAGATTAATTTCTTACCCTAATAGAATTACAATTCTAATAGGATAGTATCTAGTCTAAGAGATATGGTAGAATCCCATAATGATATTCTAGATATGTTAGGATTTACACAATCACATTCCTAATCTAATAGGATTGCAAAATTTCTGAGTTTAATCCTAAATTTTATGGCTTAAAAATTTAAGTTTTAACCTAATGGTTGAAGATGGTTTAAGAAATTAAGAGTGGTTAAGCAAAAGTTAGAAATTTTTATTAAGAACGTGGGATAAATTGTTTTTTAATTTTTAAATATCTGCATAGTTGGAACTTAGACTATCTCTAATGGTTGGGCTAAAAGCCAAATATTTTAGCCCAAAAAATTTAGCTTTTAGCCTAGAAACAGTTTTTCTGCTCCAATCGTTCTGGCCTAAAATTTTAGCCCGGGATTATTAAAGAATGAACTTAGGCGATTTTTTTTTCTTAAATTAATTTAAAAGAAATAAATATGTAGACTATTGTAAATTAATTTTATGAACATTTTAATCTAAAAAAATTTAAATTCTGATAAATATTGAAAAATCACTAAATTTTTCACAAAGCAAGCCTTCAACTTTCACCAATCTTTCAACCCTGGGCTAACTTTCAATTCACCAACCGTTTAACACCAAACTTTCAACTTTCACCAACCGTTCAACTTTCATTAATCATCCTCTATATAAACATATGTCCAATATTTGTTGATCACACAACTTTTCAACCTTCAATCATTCTCTATATTCACCAATCTTTCAACTTTCAAAGAGTTTTTGTTTCCTAAAAATCCTCAATATCACATCAATGGGTGATAAAAGAAGGCGTAGCATGTCAATGCAGATGGCACAATACCAAGCAAGGATCGAGATTAAAGATGCATAATTGTTCAACGCCGAAGTTGAACTTGTCAACCCGTTTATGCAATCTGAGCACCATGACGAATCTAGCCATCGTGGTTCTGTCACGGGAAGTTCATATATGCAGCGTGATAGAGAAGAGTGTCATGACCGAATGATGAAAGATTATTTCATCGAGCGTTCGAGATTTCTTGCTCATGATTTTCGGAGGTGGTTTCAGATGAGGAGAGCGCTTTTTGAAAGCATCTTAAACGAAGTTGCCAATCATGACCACTACTTTGCAAGGAGGCTAGATGCCGCAGGCCGACATGGTCTATCACCTCATCAGAAGCTCACATCTTCTTTTCGCATGCTAGCTAATGGGTGCTCTGCAGACTCAACTGATGAATATTGCCGACTTGCAGAAAGTACTGTTATTGAGAACCTGAAGCGCTTCTGTAAGGCAATTGAAGGCATATATGGAGCCACATACCTCTGCAACCTAAATCGTGAAGACTTGAAGAGACTTCTACGCAAGGAAAACAAAAAAGGATTCCCTGGCATGATAAGAAGTCTCGATTGTATGCATTGGGAGTGGAAGAATTGTCCTACTGGTTGGGCTGGTCAATTCAAGAGTCTTCATAACAAGCCAACCATCGTGCTCGAGGCTGTGGCGTCTTACGACACATGGATTTGGCATGCTTTCTTCGGTGCTCCTGGATCAAACAACGATATCAACGTTCTTTGGTCTTCTCCTTTGTTCTATAATGTTGTCAATGGATGGGTACCGGAATTTCGGTACAAGGTAAATGGTAATAGGTATGAACTAGGTTACTACCTAACTGATGGTATTTATCCTAGTTGGTCTACCTTTGTCAAAAGTTTTTCTCATCCCGATAGTGCAAAGAAGAAATTATTTTCGCAGAGGCAAGAGTCTTACAGAAAGGATGTGCCAACTGCACCATCTTCGCTAACAGAAACCCATGCCAAGCATAAAGCAACATCTTCCTCACAGGTCCAATTACGACCTCTAATATGCTCTATTGCCATGTTGAACAATTTGGAAATGGAAAGAAATGGTAGAAAGATAAATTGGAAGAATTGTAGGAGAAAATTGAATTTTGTGTGGATGTTTGAACAAATACATAGGTATTTATAGAGTTTTTGGGTGAATTTTGAGTTAAATAATTTTTTTAAATTATTTTAGCCGTTGGATTTAAATTTGGGCCTTTAGATCTTTTTTTTACTGTTAGATTTGATTATATTCGATCTCAGCCGTTGGATTCAATGTATTTTAAAATAACATATTTAAAAAAATTAAATTTGAATCTGGACCGTTGGATCAACCAACGGTCCGTTAAACCAAGCCCTTGGATTCAAATTATAGCCGTTGGGATTTTTGGGTGGCCGACAAACGGCTGACAGCGGGGCCCACCCCTATTGGAAAAAATTTGCAAGCGCACTGCGTGGGGCGCGTTGGAGAGTGACCGAGCCGAGACTAGCCCAATTGCCAGCGAGTCCAGTTGCACTGGGGGGGGAATTTTGGGGGATATTTGGCCCAGCTTTAACATTTGGCATTTAGCCCAATGTTTTAGCATGGGTTGGAGGATTGTTTGGGGGGGGGGGATTTAGGGGGTAATTTAGCATTTAGCCCACCATTGGAGATGATCTTAGAGCAACTCCACCGTAGGAGCCCTTCCCCCAGGCAATCCACTATTCAATCCACCATGTGAACAGTAACTGCCCTTAATGAACAGTAACTGCCTTTTGCATCTCCACCATTGCACTTGAATAGCCCTGACAATAGGCAATAAAATAGTATTAATTTTTTTTTTACAAAATAATAGTAAATAAATTTATTTGTAATTTCGGATAAGATATTATAAATCGTTCTCGTTGCACCATGTGTCATTTACCCAAAACAACTATTATTGGTCATAGATTTCGATAAGATTTTTAACCAATGTCATTGTGCCACGTGTCGTTATCTTTTCATAATCTTTCAGGACAGATTTCGATCAGATTTTAAATCGTTCTCGTTGTGCCACGTGTCATTATCCGAAAAGATAATTATTGGTGATGGATTTTGATAAGATTTTTATCCAATGCCGTCGTGCCACGTTTCGTTATCTTTTCAGAATCTTTTAGGATAGATTTCGATCAGATTTTTAACGAATGACGGCATGCCACGTGGCACTATCTACAACCTAATCATTTCAGACTCCTCCATATAATCCATCATCCATCCTTTTAAATCTCACACCAATTTTCTCAATATCTCTATCATTATTCATAGTTTCTACTTCCTTCTTCACCAAATCAAAATGTGTATCATTATTCATAGTTTCTACTTACAATGTCTTCTTCTTCAAGTATGATGTGGGAAATCGATCAAGAAGATGAAGAATTGTTTAACCAATCTGAAGGAATGTTGAATCTCCATATAGCCCAAAATGAGAAGGAAGAGGATGAGGAGCGGAGAAGAAGAGATGACGAAGCAAGAATGGCCAGAGACTCACATTCCCGTCGAGTCATCCAAGTTGTGGCTTAGATATGCAGGCCCACCCGTTCCGGAAACCTTGATAGAAACAGGAAACGACGAGGTGTGGAGCTGTTGGACAATTATTTTGTCCATAACAGTGCATTTCCTGATACGTACTTCAGACGTTGTTTTAGAATGGAACGACATTTGTTCAACAAAATCATGATTGCTGTTTGCAACCATGATTCTTACTTTGTGCAAAAGAATGATGCTTTTGGTGTTATGGGTCTCATTCATGAGCAAAAAATTACTGCTGCGCTGCGGATGCTTGCGTATGGAGCATCTGCAGACCAAGTGGATGAGATAGCGAGGATGGGGAAATCAACCATTCTTCAGACTACCACAGAAGTTCCGACTTATGTGCAGTATATTGCCGTATAGGTCATAGTAGTGACTCCGGCTAGTTTGAGTTTTGAAATATGAATTCTGAAGGAAATTTTTTAGAAAAATATGTTCATTTGAATAACATCATATAGCATGCAATTAACAATTAAAGGCGGAATCATGCTTTCATGCATTCAAAAACAAAACATCTACCACGAAATTCAAAGCCTAGTAGATTGGTGAACCTTGACTCAACTTAAAAAACAACAATTTGTTAGTTGAGAAATATTTACCTTTGTAGATTCCTCTTTGCATATGCAAAGGATAATCACCCAAGAGATAGGGCCTTCATTCCTTGCTTCTTAGCTCCATGGATTTGGTTAGAAGAATAGGTTCTCCAAGTTCCCAAAATTGAGAACCTCTAAAGATTCTACACCAAGGTTGGATTGGAGAGGAAATGAGTGACCTTGAGGAAATAGAATTGCTAGCCAATATCCCCCAAGGTGGTTGGCCTCTTAGAGAGAAATGGAAGCTTTGTGTTCTCACCAATTTTCTCTAAAATCAACAACTTATGAATTTTAGGTTATAAAGTTCTTTATATAGTCACTTCTTTAAATGACCTAAAGAACCAAAAAACCCTAATTCATCACTAAATGGCCACTCTAATGGATTTGGGCTTTTGGGCCTTTGTGAATCTTTATTCATTAAGTTGTCATACAACTTAAGTCAATGGGCTTTGACGTTCGAAGCCCATTGGGCCTTAAGGTCCAAAACTATCCCGAGGTCTTTAACGAACTTATTCGTTTGATTAATTAACATATTAATTAATCCTTGCCATAAATAATTAAACCATTTAATTCATCTCCTTTGTTTCTTCAATCTCCACCTTATTTGGTGTACGACACATTAGGTTCCTTTTAGCGAGGCAGTGGGCGATTAAAACCATTTTACATCGATTGTGAATTGAAACTTACTTTCAATTCTCCCTTTAGTGATTACACACGTTTAGGGCTTCCACAAACCATGAGTGACCCCTAGCAGCATATCATGGCTACCCAAGCTAATCAGAAGAGGTAGAGAACCTATTCAGTTTAGGATTACAAATGCAATACGGTCTTTCTCTAATCTAATACTCTTAACCACATTGTTTGGTTTGATAGTTTATTTATTCATGTCTACTATCCAATGTGAATCATTTGCATTTTATGATTACCTTGAATGTGATTTGGAACGCATTCCCTAATCTCATTCATACTCTGGCCAGAGATTTTAATCATATCATAGAGTATTCTCCCTCAAGCCAATTGAAGGTTAGAGATCCCTTGTTGCACATTCACTTGTCTCCATAATTAAGTGGCTTAACCCCAATGATGCCGTGGACACCCCGATGGGGTGACTTTGACATAATCAAAGATCAAGGACTTAACCACAAGACAACAACTGTGATGCCTCAGGTCAAATGACTAATTTGCATTATCCCAAACATGAGTTCTCATGTGACATGAGTATGAGAACTCCTCGTTGATCGTGTTCAGTGAACTCATTCTCTATTGAGCACCTACGTACTTGTCTTGATGTCACACACACCAATGACTCGAGACTAGTCACTCTCCCTGAGAGAAGACATAGCACGTACTGATCTTATCGGACTGTCAATGCCCAATTGGCAATCCTATGATCAGGAACGTTTAGGATGTGTCTACGAAAGAATGGTCTCATTAATCTAACTTCATTAGATTGCATTCTCCCAATCACATATTCCTTGGACTTTATCGTTTAAGCATATAACATTTATATGAGACGTCTCAAACAATAATGTTTGCCTTTTATATGTAAACTAGATTAGTTTAACATGTGAAATATCCGTAAAGTATCATCATATGAATGGCTTTAGGGCACATTTCCAACAATCTCCCACTTGCACTAGAGCCAATCAGCTTGGTCATCTGTTATGATTCCTCTTCTGTAGTCATTTCCTAAATGGCTGAGTAGTAGGCCTAGGAAATGGATATCTATATGTTATCCATAGAAGCAACCTTGAGAATATCGACGTCACCATTATACATGATTCCCAATCATGTGGTTCAGTCTCTCATATGAGTTCGGATCTTGATGAGACCTTGATTCCCAGGCTTGAGCTATCGCCCCATTAGTGTCGTAGTGTCAGTACACTAGATACACTTTCTGGTTGGAACCGAATAGAGAGTTCATAAATGAACTTTCCCATCCAAACAACATTGTTGTAAACTTCTATATATGGCAATATATTTTGCATTCATAATGGAACACACTAAAGTCATTACTTTAATGTTTCCATCCAAATATCTCTTTAGTCATAATAAAGAGGTATCTGTTAATCTCTTCATTCATAATGAAGAAACATTCAACGATGGATTAGATTCATAATCTAACACATTTACGCTTCCTTTACGTTACTCTAATTCTTCCTCATTCTTCGAGGAACCTATCCTTTAGTATTTCTTAAATACTTAAGGATTCACTTGACAGTTGCCATGGTTCTGATCCTGGGCTTGCACTGATATCGCCTTGTACCTTTCTAGGTACAACTCATATCAATGTTTTTCATACAATATGAAATACATAAATCACCTTTCTGCGTATGTATAAAGGATTCGATTTACGCATTATTTCTTTGGGAGTCAAAGGGTACGTTCCCTTTGAGAAGAGCTACCTCCTAGTCTCACTAGAGTTGTTCTTCTTATTGAAGTTTATCATCATATGAGAAACTTCCTAGCATCCTTTTGTCTATTATTAGGGCATGATATAATCCAATTATATCCTAAAATCTATCATTATAGATTTCCATCCCATGTAAATAGACTATGTCTCCCATATACATTCTATCGTTATAGAAAGTTTAAAGTCATAACTTTAACTAAGAAGTATTCTTTTCATTTCCAAAATTAATATATCATATATATATTCTAAATTTTAGGAACATGATTAACTCCCACTAATCTTTTGTAAACCTAGTAAACAAAAGATTCATTTACATCTTTATGAGAAATCAAACAATTTGATCTTTCTCTCATAAGACGCTTATGGCTCTCACTAGCTTGCTAAGATCCATGATGGTTGGATCTCTACAACTTACATGTCTTGTGATTCATAGTTTTAGACATAAATTATCAAGACTATCTTAATAATGGTTTCGGAAACCTATATCATGTCCAAACATTGAATCACCATTTAGTTGTAGCTAGCAATCTTCGAATTAATTGAAACTAAGACTACGTCAAAGATGGTTCCTTCAAAGTCAACCATTCTCTTTGATTGTAGTCACCTTAAGCTACCAATTAGCTATGAAGGTTTCATTATTTCGGGTCAAATGGTACTTTACCATTTCCTTGAGTATATATCGTATATACACTCAATGTAGTCATAAAGTTCAAACCATTCAACTGAGACGGTTTAAAAAATCCTTCTTGACTACCTTGGAGCTTGTGGTATAGGAACTAGGTTGTTATATTTGTTGATTATCATCTTGTCTCTCAAAGAACCCATTCTTTTGAGTTCTATTCCTAGTTCATTTGCTCTAAGGCAAATCACATTGTAGGATTACAATGAACTACTCAACAAACAACATTTGTTGGTTGGTTTATAGATGTGATATCCAAAGGTTAATTTAAGGATATCCACAAGATAATTTTTAAACAAATATTGCTCATTAGCACACAACCCCAAATCTTAACATGATTAAGATTTGTCTTTCTTTCCAACTACATCCTATGGAGTTATGAAAATTTGGAAGATCTCCTAATTGACAATCATATTGTTTTAGAAGCATATATATCCTATATATGGGTAATTGATAATATCCAACGAACTAAATCTTATTCAAGTTCGTTCTTCTCCTAATGGAGAAAATCATTATCTTATGATGCTAATTTCCTTGATATCTTTCAAGGAAACTCATCTAAAGTGTTACCTTTCCTTGGATCAAATCTAAGGAGGTAAGTACTTTAGACGTCTTACTCATCAACTTACATTTCTTGAATTCTTTGAAACCTTTTGCAAAGTATTCGGACTTGTGTTTATTCATAATAAACTATAGTCCAACCGAGAGTGATCTTCGGTGAATGTCATACAACATGAGTAGTATTATGTTGTGGACAATTGCCACTATCTTGCAACCTTTTGGGTTTTAAGCATCATTATATTCTAAACAGTTAACGCTACCATATCATCTCTACTATAGAGACAATCAATTAGATTACTATAATCCAATCAGTGATTAATAAAGAACAATGTTTTGTCAAATAAAACATTCATCCATCTCTACTATAGTGACGGAATTAAGTTCCTTAAAATTGGAATGTAAAGACAATCTTTGGTTTTTCCAATTTCTTTGGTAGTTCATATGAGGAAGTTAGTACCATCTGCTTTCGCAGAAATCTATATTTTATTCACGTTCCGAATGTGAAGTACTTTCTCTTCTCTCATTAATCTTCTACTTCTTATTAGCCATACTTTTACAACGATTGTAAAACATAGTTACTAATACAGAATCAAGCATTCAAGTAGAAGAACCAACTATTTTGAACTATTCAAGAACAATTTACAACACCTTCGAAAGGTGTGTTCTTGACATTTGCAAGACATTTCTTGCAAATACCCCTTCCAATGTCCATCCTTTCATAAAGAAAGTTTGTTCCCTTGGAGTTAGTTTTATCTTCTTCATTTGACTTCTCCTTTGACTACAATAGTCATGGTCCCTAAACTCCCACTATCTCTCTTGAAACCTTTTTTCAATTGTGTTATACACATCAAACATTTTGGAGAGTGTGTGGTTATTGTTCACTACATAGTTTACAATAAACTTAGTGAACCATTAGGATAGGGACATAAAGGTGAAGTCCTAGCTTAGTTTCCGTCTCGTTAAGTGGTTTATCACTTCAACACTCAATGATTCAAAATCATCATAAGTCCATGTTGATGAACTATTTTTGTCAACCAACCATTATGTTCTAAACATAATTACAAACTTTCAAGAGTTGTTCAAGGCAACTCTCATTTCTTCATACAACAATTTGTAAGTGAAGAATCATGGCACTAAAAGTGTCCTTGTCTTTATGCTAATCTTCGTAAGTTCCTTTGTTCATATAACGAAGGAATAAGCATTGGTTGTTTGTGTTGTCCTCTTCATGATAGACATTTCTAACATGTTCTTCCAATGATACATTATCAATAGGAAGATTGTGAGGATGAGACTTCTTAGGTACATGCACAATCCATTTAAGACAATCTTTGGGATTGTGTTACCAAGTCCGGAAACTAAAACATTCGTATTTTCTTTGTCAAGTTTTGGATAGCGTTTGCAAATATATTGGTAAACAAATACATAACGAATATAAATTGATTGATTTTAAGCCATTTGATTCGGGTCTTTAAATCAAATAGCACCACCCACTATTTTTGGCAAATTCCATATCCCTCATTGGAATTCGAGAGTTTTTTGGAGAAAACTCTTAGTAGGTTATGGGAGACTCACTATTACCAAGCCCACCTCACAATGATATGATATTGGTTAGCATTAATAATAATGAGAGAGTACACTTACTCATTTGCAACTAATGCAAGTACCCATCAATTTGGCCTCTAGAGAATGATGCCTCACAATGATATGATATTGGCGCCATTGCACTTAGTTAAGTCATTCCCACCATGCTTAGTGCGTGAAGGGGTTCAAGAATAGCCTCACGATGATACGATGTCGGCCATCCTCGTTGCCTACACTCACCTCATCAAGTATGTATATAGACTCCTCCTGAGTATAAGCATGCACTTTGTACTCCCCCATGATAGGGTGAAGCCGGTGTACAAGTCATAAACGATTGGAGCCTACCACGGTGGAAGGCCACGAAAGAGTATTCTAAGCACTCTCACGCTTTTCAACTTAATAATGGTTTGGTTGAGGGTTTTAGGTCTCATCACATATAAGTATTCATTTTAATCTACATTAAAACAATTTTGGTCCTATTACAACTATTGGTCCATTTGATTCAATTTAGTTGTATATAATACTCCCACTATATTTATAAAACGGTTTTTAAAGCAAGAGTATATGATACTACTAACATAAGGTTTGCATTCATTTGATGGACTATATAGTTGCCTTAGGGCCTTAGGATGACTATGAACCTTTGTTTAGATTCAACACGAGCCTAGTGTTGAATCTCGGACTAGGGATGGAGATTGATTTTAATTACGCGTTTAATCACATTAAGGCGTGTTGTCTTAGGGGCGTTGGACCCAACTACTTCATTTTCATGCATATCAAATAAAGCAAGAAAGAAGTACTTCAAAGTAAATGTGAGCTTATGCTCATTACAACATTTGCATAATTAAAATTACTTTAAAGTAAAGAAGAGCTTATGCTCTTTTACAACATTTGATCAAATCAAATTACAACCAAAATTAATCTACACATTCCCATGGTTCAAACAAATTTGAAACGGCCTTTCACATAGCTCAATTATCGTAGGCTTAGGTTCATAATCACCCTTTAATTAATTAACATTTTAACTAATTAAATTGAATGCAACATTTTCATTTGGTTTTTGTATCCATAAAATTGATTTAAATGGAGCTAAATAAAATGAAAATCCAATTCTCATTTAAAGAGACAAAACAATTTTTGTTTCCTACTTAATTTGGGCCATCATGCAATAACCACAACTTTTTGGGCTATATTGCGAAACACAAACTTTTGGGGTCACTTTGTAAAAACACAAAAGTCCACTACTTCATGTAATTACAACTAGAACCCAAAAATTTCAACAAATACAAAAAACTTCATTAAAGGAGCAAAACAATTTGTCCTTTAACGTTTTTGGGCCTTAACGTAAAAACGTAAACTTTTGGGCCAAAGTGCAAATACACAAAAGTATCAAAACTTTATGTAATTGAATAAAAGACCCAAAAATACCCTATTTAATTAGGGTGGCCGGCCATGATAGAAAAAATATGATTTTTACAAAGTTTTTGTAAGTGGGTTTTATTAGGTGAGGTAAAGATGAAATATTTTGAATTTATGTTAAACCTTTTAAAAAGTTTGTCTACCATTATAGCCATTAATTGAATTTATGTCAAACTTTTAAAAAAGTTTGTCTACCATTAAAACCATTAATAATACTTTACAAATAATCATCACCCACTAAAATCACCCACTAAAATTAAACCAAAACTTTATGTAAAAACATAAAACATTTTGAATCAAAACTTCAAAACTTTTTGTTCTTGGCAAGAACTTCAAGAACATTGAAGAACACTCATGAAAACTCATAATAGCTCCATGAATGTTTTCACTCACCAAAACTCAAATTTTCATCACTCAAAAGAGGGTTAACATCCTAGGGTACTTAGGGGTTCCAAAAGTCACTTTAAAACCATTTTAACAAGACAAACATGAACCCAAAAAATCACCCCTTGGATTTGGCCGAATTTCCCAAAAAACATGGCACCAAATTTTAGCTCCAAAATTCATGCTCATATGAACTACATCTACAACATTTGAGATGGCAAATTTTCTAACAAAATTTACATTCAAAGAAACAAGAATAAAGCTTGTAACATATTACAACTTTTAAATCAAAAAACTATGAACTACAAAACCCAAAATGATTCACCAACTACTAGACCTAGGCTCTTGATACCACTTGAAGGAAATTTTTTAGAAAAATATGTTCATTTGAATAACATCATATAGCATGCAATTAACAATTAAAGGCGGAATCATGCTTTCATGCATTCAAAAACAAAACATCTACCACGAAATTCAAAGCCTAGTAGATTGGTGAACCTTGACTCAACTTAAAAAACAACAATTTGTTAGTTGAGAAATATTTACCTTTGTAGATTCCTCTTTGCATATGCAAAGGATAATCACCCAAGAGATAGGGCCTTCATTCCTTGCTTCTTAGCTCCATGGATTTGGTTAGAAGAATAGGTTCTCCAAGTTCCCAAAATTGAGAACCTCTAAAGATTCTACACCAAGGTTGGATTGGAGAGGAAATGAGTGACCTTGAGGAAATAGAATTGCTAGCCAATATCCCCCAAGGTGGTTGGCCTCTTAGAGAGAAATGGAAGCTTTGTGTTCTCACCAATTTTCTCTAAAATCAACAACTTATGAATTTTAGGTTATAAAGTTCTTTATATAGTCACTTCTTTAAATGACCTAAAGAACCAAAAAACCCTAATTCATCACTAAATGGCCACTCTAATGGATTTGGGCTTTTGGGCCTTTGTGAATCTTTATTCATTAAGTTGTCATACAACTTAAGTCAATGGGCTTTGACGTTCGAAGCCCATTGGGCCTTAAGGTCCAAAACTATCCCGAGGTCTTTAACGAACTTATTCGTTTGATTAATTAACATATTAATTAATCCTTGCCATAAATAATTAAACCATTTAATTCATCTCCTTTGTTTCTTCAATCTCCACCTTATTTGGTGTACGACACATTAGGTTCCTTTTAGCGAGGCAGTGGGCGATTAAAACCATTTTACATCGATTGTGAATTGAAACTTACTTTCAATTCTCCCTTTAGTGATTACACACGTTTAGGGCTTCCACAAACCATGAGTGACCCCTAGCAGCATATCATGGCTACCCAAGCTAATCAGAAGAGGTAGAGAACCTATTCAGTTTAGGATTACAAATGCAATACGGTCTTTCTCTAATCTAATACTCTTAACCACATTGTTTGGTTTGATAGTTTATTTATTCATGTCTACTATCCAATGTGAATCATTTGCATTTTATGATTACCTTGAATGTGATTTGGAACGCATTCCCTAATCTCATTCATACTCTGGCCAGAGATTTTAATCATATCATAGAGTATTCTCCCTCAAGCCAATTGAAGGTTAGAGATCCCTTGTTGCACATTCACTTGTCTCCATAATTAAGTGGCTTAACCCCAATGATGCCGTGGACACCCCGATGGGGTGACTTTGACATAATCAAAGATCAAGGACTTAACCACAAGACAACAACTGTGATGCCTCAGGTCAAATGACTAATTTGCATTATCCCAAACATGAGTTCTCATGTGACATGAGTATGAGAACTCCTCGTTGATCGTGTTCAGTGAACTCATTCTCTATTGAGCACCTACGTACTTGTCTTGATGTCACACACACCAATGACTCGAGACTAGTCACTCTCCCTGAGAGAAGACATAGCACGTACTGATCTTATCGGACTGTCAATGCCCAATTGGCAATCCTATGATCAGGAACGTTTAGGATGTGTCTACGAAAGAATGGTCTCATTAATCTAACTTCATTAGATTGCATTCTCCCAATCACATATTCCTTGGACTTTATCGTTTAAGCATATAACATTTATATGAGACGTCTCAAACAATAATGTTTGCCTTTTATATGTAAACTAGATTAGTTTAACATGTGAAATATCCGTAAAGTATCATCATATGAATGGCTTTAGGGCACATTTCCAACAAATTCAGCCTTACAGACTACCACAGAAGTTCCGGCTAACATATCATATTTCTATGAAATTATTCTTACCTGGATTGTTTATTTTGTTATATTTTGGCATGGCATACATATGAATATGATTATGTGAAGCATGAACTGAATTGATATGATTTCAGATATATATATATATATATATATATATATATATATATGCTTACATCTTGATTATGGGAAAATTATACATGTTTTACAGCGAGGGGTTAGATATGTTGATAAATGAAATGGTTTTGCAAAACATTTGTTTTTGCCCACTCACATTTTTTGTTTTGCGCCCCTCCAGGTTTTAAGTAAGCTTGTTGTGGGTGGCTCGAGGACGTCGGCAGTTCTGACTTACCTAAATAATAGTAGGACATTTTTGGTACTGTGTAACTAGTACTTGTCCTATTGGACTGCACCTAGACTTACTATGCTCTGATTAGGAGTATTTACATTTGTAACTAACTCCTATCACTTTCTGTTTAGTAGTGCACTCTAGTAATTTGGTTTTCAATTATTCGTATAATCCTTATCATCATCGCTTCCGCACTGTGCACATGGCTACGTCACTCTCACGTGACGGCCAGCATGCCTTGATCTCGGTCAGGGTGTGTCAGTTATATTTTAGTGAGGTTTTTATTATTTGGTGTGTTTATGTAATTTTATTTGGTGTGTTTTATTTTAGTGAGGTTTTTATTATTTGGTGTTTTTATGTAATTTTATTTAGTGAGGTTTTTATTATTTGGTGTTTTTATGTAATTTTATTTGGTGTGTTTTATTTTAGTGAGTTTTTTATTATTTGGTGTGTTTATGTAATTTTATTTGGTGCATTTTATTTTAGTTCATTTCGTGAGTTTTTTTTTATAGAAAAGTATGTTTATGTCATTTGAATAAAGATTCTCTTATAGTATAAATATATTACCATATTAAATAAATTTACTCTCACTTTAAATAAAGTACTAAATTCAATAAATTGGAAACAACATAAAATACTATATTCAATAAATAATAAATTACAACCCAAGGTGATTGGAAAACTATGGGCTCCGATTACAAAAAGTACTCTAATCGTCATCACTTAACCAATTTGTGGTGCTAGGATGATCTTCTCTTGTCGTGCTAGGACCATCTCCTCTTGCTCTCGCTTCTCTTGCACACTTCCTACGCACCACATCCTCTTTCTCCGATTTCCAAAAATATTTAGAATTTGGAGACTTCCTTTCTAAAGGCGTGTTCATAATCTCACGATCTCGTTGAACCATTCTTTCTTCTCTAACCAGTTCCCTTTCTTGCCTAAGTAGCTCTCTTTCTCTCCCATTAGCTTGAAATTCACTCTCAACAGCTGCAGCTTTTGCCTCCTCTTTAGCCTTATCAGCCTCAAATTTCGCCACTTTCCGCGCCAAAGTCAATTCACTACGGCGAGTAAGTTCTTCCATGTACTTTGCATAATCATGCTTGGAAGCACTTCCTTTTCTCTTTGAAGCCTTCTTACCTTGAGGCCTAATTGGATAACGGGTCGAACCCGACGCTTGTTCAGGGATGGGCGTTTCGGGCACTTCTTCTCCATCATCTTCATGCGAGCCATTATCAGGTGTAGAGTGTAGAGGGGTGCTGTTCATGACAACTTCTGGACCGACAGACACAACTTTGAATTTAGGACAATCTTTGACAATATTCCAGCATTCCCACCGGTTGAATGATTTATTTTTGCTTTTGGTTTTGGCACCATACCAAGCTTGTGCTTGAATTAGCTACACAATGGGGGAGAAGAAAGAATTATAATCAAAGTAGGTAACAAATAAATAATACAAACAAATAATTATAATTAAAGTAGGTAACAAATAAATAATACAAACAAAAAATTATAATCAAAGTATGTAACAAATAAATAATACAAACAAAAAATTATAATCAAAGTATGTAACAAATAAATAATACAAACAAATAATTATAATTAAAGTAGGTAACAAATAAATAATACAAACAAATAATTACAAAGTAAATTTGGGTATAGTACAAACAAATAAATAATATATTATTACCTGATCCGTGCAATTTTCCCCACTTCGAAGATTACTACTAGCTTGTGCCAAGGCGTCTCTCCAAATACTAAACGATTGACTAAGTAATTTCCAAGGACTAGACATCGATTCTTTGGTTCTACTCCCACCCATTTTTTCAAGATAATTGGTATGAATAAGACTCCACATTTCTTGCAACTGCATCTCATTACCCATACGCGAACTATGAGTAATTTCAACCCAGCTAGTACACAATGCAACATTTTCAAGAAGCGTCCAATTCGTACCTGCATTAGTAGTCATTTTGTTGAAAAAAATTGGATTGAAACTTTGAGAGAAAGATAGGAATGTGATTGAAAGTAGTTGAGAAAATATGAAATTTTGGTGTAAGGTAGATGATAATGAGAAGGTATTTATAGAAAAGTAGAAACATTTTTTTTTAAAATTTAGATATTTTTTTCGGATTTTTTACAATTTTTTTAATTTTTTATTCAAATAATTAATCTCTACCGTTGGATTTAAAAAAAAATTGAATTCCAACACTCCAGATTGTACCACGTGTCGCAACGGTTTCTTAAATAGCCGTTGAGATCGAACGGACTGTGGGAAGCTACGTGGCTTCCCAACGGTAACATTTCAGTCTTAAAAGTGGGCTGATTTTTCTGAAAAGATGTTGGGCGACGCGCCCCCACGCTCGAGTGGGGTGCACGTGCCTGATAGAAAAAAATTAAAAAAAGGCCTACTGCAGGGCTGACTGATAAGCTCATATTTATACATATTTTACATCAAATTCTCTCGTATTTTCTTAGTTAGTTTCTTATATTTTTGAGTTATTTACTTTGTTTTTGTGTTTTATCGAATTTATCTAGCTAAGAAAATAAAAATAGCACAAGTGTGATTTTAAGTAATAAATTCGTCATTTCTACCTTGCTCACTTATTTTATTAACTTAAGAAAATATTTTGGCAGACAAAATGGAACGGACAGAAAAAGAAATAAAGGAAAAGAAGCTGTGCAACCAAGTGGGAATGCTGCCAGCGTGTGAAAAGAAAGTGGCAGCTGTAAAGAAAGAAATAAATAAAAGAAAAGCTGCATTAGGCAGCTGCCTAGGAGAAAAGCATAAGAAAAAGGAGGGCAGCGGATAGACACGCGGAGCTGCCTGCCTGGCAGCTCAGAAGCGCAGAAAACCAAGGAGGACGCTGCCTTTGGCAGCCTGACGCGAGGAAGTCAACGCAGAAACAGAGAAAAGAGGCGGAAAATAAGAACACCAGCGTGAGGAAAGCCTCGGGGAGAGATGGGTTGACTGAAGGGAGAAAAACTGGAGGGCAGTGCAGGTAGGCTGCCCTTGGCAGCAGCGTGAGTTTTGGGCAGTCAGTAAAGGAAGGTCAGTGCGAGGAGGGGAGAAGGTCACTGCCTTTGGGCAGCTGGAGAAAAACAGAAATAAGAGAGGTAGCTGCTTGGGCAGCGGAAACGGAGGAAGTCAGCAGGAACCAAGCTTGAGCGAGAGACGCGTGGTGGGCAGCAAAGAGAGGAAAGGAGGCTGACGCGTGGAGGAGTAAGCTGCCTTGGCAGCTTGCGCATTTAGGAAGGACTTTGGCGGAAAAGACAGGAGAGCGAGAGCAGCAGACACGCGGGCTTGCGAAGGAAGAGGACGCTGCCATTGGCAGCAAGCGGGCGAGACGTGTGGGCAGTGTGTGCAGGGCAGTCAGCGCGGAGGACTGACAGAGGAATAAAAACGCAGAAGGACAGAGGATCACTTCCTCATTTGGTTTTATTTTTCTAAAACTCATGTTTAATTTAATTTGCTTTCCAATTATATTAAACATGTGTAATTAATTTCTGTTTAGTTAGAGGTGAATTTGAAGCCATGAATATTTGTTTATTATAATTTGATTTACTCCAGTTATGAATTTATAAATGTTGGATGTGGTTTATTTTTCTGTGTTGATTAATAACTTGTTTATGTATGTGGGTTAAGGGTCGACACTTAATTTGCATGCTTAGACTTGATGCTAGGATATAAGGGAATTTCACCTAATCGTTATGAACTTATATCCATGAGTAGTAAAAATCGCTAGTCACGATTGTGTTTAGTAAACCCTAGGTTGGATTAACATGCGTATTCCATAGTTATGAATGCCTAGTCGATGTTTATGATTTCCATTAAACTTAATGATCTTTGATATGTCTCTCTATCATGCGTATTCCATAGTTAGGGAACTTGATAAGAATAATTTGGTTGTGATGCGTATCCCGTCCAATTCAATGAATCTAGGGAAATCTGAAAGTTAATTTAAGCGGACCTAATTAACTTGGAGCATTGTCATTTATTCGTTTGTTGAAATCATAACTGGGAATCAAATTGTATGCATATATTCATGTGTGGATAAGGACCCCTCTAACTAGTGTCTCATCATTTTATTTCTATAAAATATATTTTCTTTGAAGTTTGTTTTTAAGTTTCTGTTTTAATTTCAATTTCGTAAAAAAATCAATCCCCCATTTATTTTAAAGTGTTAGATTTGTTAGAAATCAATTTAGTTTGTGTTTTCTTGAGTCTTGAATTATTTTGAGTCTTTGGATTTGTTTTGGTTTATTTGTTAGTTTTATTTTGAGTGATTCTAGCTAAGTGTTTTGATTTTAGTTTAGTGTTTTAAATTTTGTTTTTATGTTTTTAATTTTACTTTGGTTAGCATCCCTAGTTAATCCCCGGCCTAGAATGATCCATACTTACATCATTACTACAATTGTCACAAATAGGGTTTAATTTGTGCGTTAACTTATTTTCGCATCAAATTTTTGGCGCCGTTGCCGGGGATTAGCAAATTTGCTAATCCCTTGTTTATGTTTTTGTTTGTGTTTTATTTTATTTTATTTGTGTTTATTTTATTTTATTTTATTTTTATGTCTTTTACTTTTGATATTTGATTTAGTTTTATTTCTTTGATTTTAGGTACAAATGGAGCGAGACATGGCACTTGCATCCATTCAAGCTCAATTGGCACAGCTCACTGCTCAATTAACTCATAATGCCGAACGGACCACAATGCCAAGTGTCCCTACACTTGATGCATAGTATGGGCAAGGATATCAAACTCATCTATGTCCCCAATTTTCTGCAAATGAAGATGTTTGGGGATATCAAGGCCATAGCCAATCAAGGGGCAACATGTTTTCCAACGCTTACAATTCGGATTGGAGAAATTATTCAGATCATAGGTGGGGAGAACCTCAACAATTTCAACAAGGTGGATATTGGCAGCAAGACGAGTTCTATTCAAGACCTATGCAGCCACCACAGCATCCCCCACAACAATTCCAATCAAATCAAAGTATGCCCATGAATTATAATGAAATTCTTGAAGGACTAATTTCTGTGGCGCAGGGTTTACGAAAAGAAGAACAATTGCCGCCATCGGAAGAGTTCTATCAGTGGCCATATGAACCGTCACAGCCTCCACCACAATCTCCCCAACCAAATTCAGGTACGTCTTCGGATAATGATATGTTGAATAAGTTACTCACCTCTTTGACCCAGGACGTAGAAAATCGAAACATGGAGATGCAAAATAAAGCCAACAAGGTGGATGAGTTGGAGAAGCAAATTGGGCAGATTATGGAGTTCATGGTACAAATTCAAGATCAAAGTGAACTCTCCAACTCCACATTTGCAAATTCAGAGGGAGAAATGGAAATCAATGAAGCCATCACTTTGGGAAGTAATATGGAGGATGAGGTTGTCCCAGAACCATCCAAACATAGCCCGAACATGGATGAATTGCCGCTTCAAGAAGAAGATGAGGATGACGACTTGGGCAGTTTAGAAGAATTCTTGTCGCAAACCCCTCAAGTCCTTATGCCATCCAACTCAGGTGAGGAGGTTCAAAATTCATTTCATTCTAACATTATTCCGCCAATTGTCCTTTTTCCTTGCAGGTTTTTAAATCCCGAGGAAGAAGTGAATGAAAATTACGTTGTGGAAACTCTTCCCAAGGTGCAAAGTGATATCCAAATTCTTGGTGCACCAAATTATGTTCCCGATGATGTTGAAACATTTAAAGAACCTTGCACACCAAGAAGAGGGATTCCAGAAAAGGAGGTGGTTGGAGAATATGTTGAACATATCAAAGAGGCTGTGCATGAGACAATCAAGCCCAAAGGAGTTAAGATTGAGGACACGGGACAAGCCACAACCATTATAATAAATTTGGCCAAGTTCAAAGTCCTTGAAACGTTCAAAGACGTGGTGTTTGTGATTGAGTTTGAACGAGATAGTAAGCCATCTTCTCCATTTTTAATTTTGTTTTTTACTAACAATCTAATTTTGATGATTCAGGCACCGTCATTAGAACGTAGACCGTTGTCGGATCATTTCAAGTACCACCGTCCGTTCAAGGATAAACCCATGCATTTGAATAATGAAGGGAGGCCTAGGAATCACCCACAATCAGATTTGCATTCCTAATCCCTTCTCTTTACTGCTTTCATTTTGTTTTGTTTATTTAGTTGTGATTTTTGTTTAGAAAGTTAAACATAGTTTTTTTTTACTTTGATTTACTTATTTTACATTGATATTTAAAAAAAAAATTAATAATAATAATAATAATAATAATAAACATCCATATAATTTAAAAAAAAACAAAAAAAAAAGAAAAAGAAAAATACTTATATTTATATATATAATTAAATAAACTTAAAAGCATAAATATTTTACAATAATGTGAACTAATAGCTTTCATTGGTCGTTGGTAGGTGGTGCCTCGGAGGTCGACGGAGCCCTAGAAAGACGAAGCGCCAGAGTTGGATCATTCAGAGCCTCAATACTTGGTGCAGCTCCCGAGGACGAAGACAACATAAACCTCGGGAGTAACGCCATAAACCGTTGATGATCACTCTGAATCCGCACTTCGGACTCCTGCATCTGATCCAGCTTCCTCTTCATGCTTGTTGAGTAATTAGTTGCGAGCATGTGCAACTCCTTGTTCTCATGCCTAAGCACTCTGACCTCTTGCCGAAGACTAGCCACTTCAGCCATCAACGACTCAACCTGACGAGTTCGTGCAAGAAGGCGCTGGCCCATGTTTGATACTGAGCCTGCACTTCGGACGCTGTAGGCCATAGAGTCCTGAACAGCCAGTTCGTTGGACCGCCTGGAAAGTATCCTAGTGTCTCTAGGAGTGAGCAGATTTCTGGCCACCACCGAAGCGGTTGTTTCATTCATCATCATGGAATCCCCAACTGTAAGCGGACCATTTGGGGATATGAAGGACGGCTGCCAAATGTTGGTTGGAGAAGACATATCACTATCTTCCCCAACATTCAAGTTAAGGCGACGGTCAGAAGGGCAAGACATATTTGAAGGTGTTGAGAATGAAGAGTCGGACTGATCAAGATTAAAAGAAATGCAAGGAGGGAGTGTTTACAGGAGGGAGCTCAAGTGTGTTGTGGAACAAAATTGCGCCTCTATAAAAAGAAGAAATCAAGAGGCGCTCATCAGAAATCAAAGTGGCGTCCTCTCGCAAATCGAAGAGTCGGGGCTCTTTTCTCAAAAGCGGTGTCTCCGTCTCAAAAGTCGGACGCCGTTCTCAAAAGTCGGGCGCCTCTCTCAAAAGACGGTGCGGTCAGGAATCACGAGGCGAACAGCTTTTCCAGATTTGTCGTCACTCGTCACGCGCGCTGTTAGCTTTGCGCAAATTACGGGTAGCTTTTTCAGAAAGCGCGTAACCTGTACTGTTCATCCATCCACCGGCTGCCGACAGGGGTAAAGGAACAGTTTCGGTTGTGAAGAATCACCTATAAACGTCTACCTTCGCCTTCCACAGCAAAGGCACACCCCCTCTGCACTTCTTCATCTCCGAAATTTTTATCATCTCCGAAAATGCCTTTCCAACAAACCCTCTCGAGTTACTCTGTGTTTCTCATTCCCTGGGATACCTTTGCAAACAAGTCATCAAGAGCTAGAGTATTTCATATCATGAAGGTTGAAAGAAAGAGTATCTCATATCATGCTTTCTCCCTGTCCTTTTCCTTGTCTTTGTGACAAGGAGAAAGCAAGCAATCAGCCAGCACTCGGTGTCAATCTTCCGATCTAAGAACCGACTGCCTGGAAATCCTTCCTGATTGCTTACCTAGCATTGCTCTCGAGTGCTCATCTTCAACCGCTGATGTACTTCCGAAGAAGACGCCACATCTGCCTGGAGAACATATAAGGCAAGTGAAAATGTTTACTTGAAGCATGTGGAGACAAGGTGCTGCTTCATCTTCAAGATCAAGTCTCATTTTCCTTGCTAAGAAGTTCCCCAGCCCAGTTCAAGAATACACCTGTGGAACGATACTTCTTCAAAAGCAAAAGTATCCCATATCATCAGAGTCAAAGGCAAAGATATCTCATGGCATGCTTTTCCTTTACCCTTGCTCTTGCCTGCGAGTCAAGGAGAAAGAAGGCAATCGGTCGGCACTTGGACAGATTGAACAAAGAATCAAACCACCACCTCTACCTCGTGCCTACCTGCCATGCAGAAGAAACAAAAAGAGAAGAATGTAGCCTGCAGACTCAATCAACCCGGCAGAAGGAGTCCGAGTTGAAACCAAGAGCTCGAGAAGCTTCAACAACACCACCAATCAAGTCTCATTTTCCTTGCTAAGAAGTTCCTGAGGCCAGTTCAAGTTCAAAGCTGTGGAAAGTCACCAAACAGGACCAATGATCACTTATTAGTTTTATTCATTGTCTTTTATTTTCATTTTCAATTTTTCGTTTGTTTTATTTTATTTTATATTTTCTTGCGTGCTTAACTGATTTATTTCTTTTCTTTGCAGGAACTTTTGGTTATTTCCACCCTTGAAGTTGATTGCAGAATTTTAGCTTGGGGGTCATCTCTTGATTTTTCTGCAAATTAGGGAAGTTTTCAGTCCTATTGCTTTATTTTGTTTCTTTATATTTATTTATTTTATTTTTATTTGCATTTTATTATATTTTCTGACATTGGGGACAATGTTTAGTTTAAGTGTGGGGGTAAAGAGTATAAAAATGACCAAATTGAAAATTTTTGTACCTTCGACTTTGAACTGGTTTCATTTGTTTCCATGTTATTGCTTTGTATTTTCTTAATTAAGTTGTTGTTTTTAAAAATAAAAAAGAAAAAAAAAATATTTCGGAAAATTTAAAAAATCCAAAAATATTTCCTTGTTTTCCTTATTGTTTTGAATTAGATTTTTGTTAGTTCCCCGACCCAATGATATAATTGGATAAAATTTGAACCATGATGATCAAGAACTTAGTTAACATGTGTTGTGTGAAATTCCTTATTCTCGTGTTAGTTTGTACATATTTGATTATCTTTGAAAAACCGAACGCACATAGCCTTGTTGATGTGAAACTAAAGCATGATTTAAAGCTCCATATGTGAATTTAGTGACCATATACATCCTATGTGAGTTTTTGAGCCTATTGAAAGTGTGTGCATTTTTCATACACTCTTATTCTTTCATGTGTGATGAACTTATGTGAGATACTTCTCTAGAACTTGCATAACGATCTTTCGAAATATTTGTCATTGATTGCATGAACTTGAAAATGATAGAGGCATTAGGTTTACCACCATGGCCCAAATAACCTTGTTTCCCAAAGAAAAATGATATCATTAGATTGCCAATTTGAGCCGTATTTGTGAGCCTTTTATTTCATATCACCAGATATGTCTACCCTTATGCCTGAAATATTTTTCCTTACCATTTCCAAGCGAGCTAATGAGTAATGTGAAATTGTCTTATGAGAAGTGTTTGTGAAGTACTCGGAGGGTGTTTGGCAAAAGAATAAGTGTGGGGGTTTTTCATATTTGTTTCAGCTAAAAAAAAAAAAAAAAAAAAAAAAAAAAAAGAAAGAAAGTTTGTTTACGAAAAAAAAAAATAAAAAATAAAAAGTGTTTAAAGTTTCAGTTTAAGGTTGTGGTTGGAGGTGACTAGAAGGATAGCTGGAAAGCTTGAGTTCTTATAAATCTAAACAAAAGAATTGCTTGCAATGTAGCTTGGAACTTGTGTTTACCTATTCTTTCGTTTCAATAACCATCGCCCTAAACCTCATTACGTCCAATAAAAGTCCTCTTGATTTAAGTTTTACAATTATGATTGTGGAGAAGTGATCTTTATGCAAGCTTATGGTAGAACTTTCACATTTGATTCTTTGAGAGAAACACATTAAGACTAAACACGTGTGATTGAGTGTATATTCAAGTGAGAAGGTCGCTAGTTTGCATATGGTGATTTTAAAAATAAAAATTTGAAATTGCATTAGCATGGCTATCTCACACACTACATTTCAAAGATGATTCAAAGATTACTGCTAATATTTGAATAAGGAAAATGAACTTGGATTAGCTTGTTTGGTGTTAACTATGGTTCTTGATGATTGGTGTTCTCGAATGAAGTTCTATGAGGGTCATATAGGGGGAAACTAATAATTTTCATGTTATTACTTTTTTCTGTTTTCTCTGTTTTGCTCGAGGACTAGCAAAAGCTAAGTGTGGGGGTATTTGATAAGCTCATATTTATACATATTTTACATCAAATTCTCTCGTCTTTTCTTAGTTAGTTTCTTATATTTTTGAGTTATTTACTTTGTTTTTGTGTTTTATCGAATTTATCTAGCTAAGAAAATAAAAATAGCACAAGTGTGATTTTAAGTAATAAATTCGTCATTTCTACCTTGCTCACTTATTTTATTAACTTAAGAAAATATTTTGGCAGACAAAATGGAGCGGACAGAAAAAGAAATAAAGGAAAAGAAGCTGTGCAACCAAGTGGGAATGCTGCCAGCGTGTGAAAAGAAAGTGGCAGCTGTAAAGAAAGAAATAAATAAAAGAAAAGCTGCATTAGGCAGCTGCCTAGGAGAAAAGCATAAGAAAAAGGAGGGCAGCGGATAGAGACACGCGGAGCTGCCTGCCTGGCAGCTCAGAAGCGCAGAAAACCAAGGAGGACGCTGCCTTTGGCAGCCTGACGCGAGGAAGTCAACGCAGAAACAGAGAAAAGAGGCGGAAAATAAGAACACCAGCGTGAGGAAAGCCTCGGGGAGAGATGGGTTGACTGAAGGGAGAAAAACTGGAGGGCAGTGCAGGTGGGCTGCCCTTGGCAGCAGCGTGAGTTTTGGGCAGTCAGTAAAGGAAGGTCAGTGCGAGGAGGGGAGAAGGTCACTGCCTTTGGGCAGCTGGAGAAAAACAGAAATAAGAGAGGTAGCTGCTTGGGCAGCGGAAACGGAGGAAGTCAGCAGGAACCAAGCTTGAGCGAGAGACGCGTGGTGGGCAGCAAAGAGAGGAAAGGAGGCTGACGCGTGGAGGAGTAAGCTGCCTTGGCAGCTTGCACATTTAGGAAGGACTTTGGCGGAAAAGACAGGAGAGCGAGAGCAGCAGACACGCGGGCTTGCGAAGGAAGAGGACGCTGCCATTGGCAGCAAGCGGGCGAGACGTGTGGGCAGTGTGTGCAGGGCAGTCAGCGCGGAGGACTGACAGAGGAATAAAAACGCAGAAGGACAGAGGATCACTTCCTCATTTGGTTTTATTTTTCTAAAACTCATGTTTAATTTAATTTGCTTTCCAATTATATTAAACATGTGTAATTAATTTCTGTTTAGTTAGAGGTGAATTTGAAGCCATGAATATTTGTTTATTATAATTTGATTTACTCCAGTTATGAATTTATAAATGTTGGATGTGGTTTATTTTTCTGTGTTGATTAATAACTTGTTTATGTATGTGGGTTAAGGGTCGACACTTAATTTGCATGCTTAGACTTGATGCTAGGATATAAGGGAATTTCACCTAATCGTTATGAACTTATATCCATGAGTAGTAAAAATCGCTAGTCACGATTGTGTTTAGTAAACCCTAGGTTGGATTAACATGCGTATTCCATAGTTATGAATGCCTAGTCGATGTTTATGATTTCCATTAAACTTAATGATCTTTGATATGTCTCTCTATCATGCGTATTCCATAGTTAGGGAACTTGATAAGAATAATTTGGTTGTGATGCGTATCCCGTCCAATTCAATGAATCTAGGGAAATCTGAAAGTTAATTTAAGCGGACCTAATTAACTTGGAGCATTGTCATTTATTCGTTTGTTGAAATCATAACTGGGAATCAAATTGTATGCATATATTCATGTGTGGATAAGGACCCCTCTAACTAGTGTCTCATCATTTTATTTCTATAAAATATATTTTCTTTGAAGTTTGTTTTTAAGTTTCTGTTTTAATTTCAATTTCGTAAAAAAATCAATCCCCCATTTATTTTAAAGTGTTAGATTTGTTAGAAATCAATTTAGTTTGTGTTTTCTTGAGTCTTGAATTATTTTGAGTCTTTGGATTTGTTTTGGTTTATTTGTTAGTTTTATTTTGAGTGATTCTAGCTAAGTGTTTTGATTTTAGTTTAGTGTTTTAAATTTTGTTTTTATGTTTTTAATTTTACTTTGGTTAGCATCCCTAGTTAATCCCCGGCCTAGAATGATCCATACTTACATCATTACTACAATTGTCACAAATAGGGTTTAATTTGTGCGTTAACTTATTTTCGCATCACTGACGTCAGCCCTGATAGCCAATCCACTCGGGCTGGCAACTTTTCACAGGCCCAGAGCTCAGGCCTCCACCTCCACTCGGGCTCCTTCATGCTGGAGCGAATCCACAGGGCCTCGGGCCCTTTTCTCTCGCCTGTCCCCCGAGCAATCCACCACGGTGGAGTTGCTCTTAAAGAAAAGTGGTGGGGAAACTCAAGTCAAAGTGATTCACTCTTTCCCTCTCTTTGTTCAAATTTGGCCCCAAAATGAAGTTTTCCCTCCTTTTCCTAAACCCAAAAAATATTTTTGACACACTTTTTAGCTTTTCCCTCTCTTTCCCAACCGGCTCTTCGAATTCCAAAATCCTAAAAATGATGCATTTTTGTTCATTATTCTATTTGCAACTGTTTAGATGAATTTAAATTTTAAATTTTATGCTTATGATCTCAAAATTTAAATTAATTTAATGATAATAAATAGGATGTTGAGTATTACTATCAGATGATGATGAGAAAAAATATTCTCCTCGAAAAAATATGAAAGAACAAAAATTCCAAAAAAATAAAAAAAGCAAATCCCCATTTCCCTCCTAATTCGTGGAGCCAAAACCCAATTTCCAATTTCACTCAATTTTTATTTCTCTGTAAATCCCACCTCTTCATCTCTTCAGAGTCACCAATGGAAGAAATCCCTCTCTCAGAAAACAACTCTTCGCCTTCTGAATCACCTCTTCGAAATACCCAACTGAGAAATTCATCTTCTCCAGCTTCAATGGCAGAAACCCTCGATAGGTCTCCGCCATTTTCCCAACCTGATGCCATGGACGGCCTTGCTTTGGCTTCTATGCCCGAAAATGCAGATGGGTCTTCGCCTCTGAAAGCCCTAGGCGACCCATCGCCGGATTCTTCTTTACCAAACCCTAACGGCTCTTCACCAATTTTTGAACAAGAACAAGGAGAACAAGGAGATCAAGGAGAACAAGAAGAAGAAGGTGAACATTCTCTACTGCCTTCGCCTCTCAATCTTGCCGGTAATAATTTATCAAATTGTGAATCGAATTCTTCCGATTCATTGCGATTTTCGTCTTCTTGGTTCTCTCCGTGGACTTCATCGTCTTCTACCAAGGATTCGCTGATTTCCTTACAATCCCAGTTTCCCATGGAAGAAACCAAACCCTCTATGGTGGTATGCTCCTTTTTTTTTGCATCTTTATAAACATATACATGTATTTATGTTTCTTTGCTTACCATTTGTGGATGTGCTTGTTTCGGTTTATTTTTTTAATTTTTAATTTTATTTCAGTAATCTTAGGATGTTGAGATTTGTTGTGGTTTTGGTGTTGCAGAGTGCAGGGCTTGCAAATCTGGGTAACACATGCTTTATGAATGCAATCCTGCAGTGCTTTACACACACTGTGCCGCTCTTGGAGGGTCTTCGTTCTTCCAATCATTCGATACCCTGTGATTGTAAGACCTTAGTTTCTTTTGCAGTTTTTTCATATTCATTTATTAGTTACTCTTGCCGGTTTATGATGATTTCTTAGTCAAATTTACTGATTTAAATATGAAATTGGGAGTATTCAGGTGGTAGTGAAGGATTCTGCATTCTTTGTGCTCTTCGTGACCACATTGATCTTTCAATAGCTTCTTCAGGAAGAGTTGTTTCACCATGGAAACTTGTTGACAATTTGAATCGTATCCTTTCATTCACATGAAATGATATTTATATTGATAAAGATTTTGACTTTATATTTGTAAAATTTGGATTTTCCATTGCACTTTGTAATGTTTTTAATTTTACTCGTAGATTTGAAAATGCTTAAGTTTTACTCAAGAATTTTCGCATTGGAATGTGATTCTTAACTCCTCATGCAACTAGATATATCATCTTACTTCCAAAGATACCAGCAAGAAGATGCACATGAGTTCTTGCAGTGTTTTTTAGATAAACTTGAGAGATCTTCTTTGGATTGTATGAAAAAGGATGAGAGTTCCTCTGTGCAAGATAAAAACCTTGTGGAAAGGGTTTTTGGTGGTCGTCTCCTAAGCAAAGTATGACTATGTGTGACTGCCATTGCTCTTTGTATTATGGTTAACATTTGATGGGAAACCCAGAAAATCAATTTTCAGTTATAACTTTTATTGATATTTGAATGTATGAATTGCTTTCAGCTCCGATGTTGCAATTGCGGTCACTGTTCTGACACGTATGAACCTCTGATTGATCTGAGTCTGGAGATTGAAGAAGCAGATACACTTCCAAGGGCTCTGGAGTCCTTCACTAAGATAGAAAATATCAATGACTCGGAGACAAAGTTTACATGTGAGAAGTGCAAAGAAGAAGTGTCGGTGGAGAAGCAGCTTGTGGTTGACCAGGCCCCTCAAGTTGCTGCATTTCATCTAAAGAGATTTAAGACTGATGGATCTAATGTTCAGAAGATTGAAAAACATGTAGAGTTTCCTCGGGAGTTGGACTTGAAGCCATACACCAGTGGCAATGACATTGACAGCGATGTGAGTTGCTGCTTATAAGTATATTTACAATGCTGCTTATTAGCTTATTATTCAACCTGAATTCAGTTACGAGAAATGCAAGGTTTGTTAATACATGATAATGATTAAATGATCTTACAATAAAGGTCAGCTGAATGTTATGTGCACAGTTTAGGTACCGTAATTTTAAATGTGTGGTCTCTCAAGCCCTTGGGGTTGGCTTAATTGGTGGGGAAGGTTGGGAGTAATGGGTTAGGATTAGGTTACGTCAAGGGTTTGATTTCTTTGAATTTTACGAAAATGAAAAAATGGGTGTCGTCCTGGAGTTCTAATTCCCTGTTTTGTTGCAATAGGTGGAATTGAAGTACGAACTTTATGCAATTGTGGAGCATGTTGGGTTCTCATCTACTTCTGGGCATTACTTTTGCTTTGTTCGGTCGTCTCCAGATACATGGCATAGGTTGGATGACTCAAGGGTAAATACTTCCTGTATAAATTCTGTAGTATTCACTGTGACTGTTTTACCTGCGCGGCTTTATAATTCTTGGGAATCTGGTGTGTGTGGAAGTGGTTGGGTTGCCATTCATGTCTCTTTTTCTTTTTGTAGGTCACTAGGGTTCGAGAAGAATTTGTTCTATCACAGGGGGCATACATTCTGTTCTATGCAAGGAAGGGTACTCCCTGGTTTTCGAGTGTAGTGGAAGCACTAAAGCCATGCTTGGATCCAGCTATTATGAGTACATCACCTAAGTCGGTTCTAGAGAATGTTGAGAACATCAGTAATTTATCTCCTAGTGCGAATGATGTTCATTTTCGTGCTGCCAATGAACCCACCGATGCTCGTGAGATGAATACTCTTTCATTGAGTCCAGTAAGACCTAAAGGAGTTGAGGTCTCTGACACTAGAGGTGCAGCTAATGGACTTTCTGAAAGGATTAACGGATCTAGGCATGATGCTGGTTGTTCCAAGGAGACTATAGATACTGATGCTGTCATTGATGCTTCGAATCCAGGTCGGGGAAGAAACAATTTTGATAAAACGTCACTCAACACTGAGAATATCTGTAGTACATCAACTCTTGTTGGAAGTGGCTGTCATAAAGGGTCTGCTAAAGTTATTCTCCAACCTATGACGCCACCCAGATCTCCAAGTCCAGATTTGGTTTTTGAGTCTCCAGGTAAGAAAATTCAATCTGATCCAAAAAATTTACTGGCTTTTTCATGAAATTTATGAATGCAACTAACTTAACGAGTTTGAATGGAATTTATCAGAACCAAATTTTCGTCTTCCACATGATCATGTGAAGTCTGCAGACAACGTGACCTGTAAAAGATCATTGAAAAATGTTATTCGAAAGGATCTTTTGAAGTCAGCGGACAATGTGTTGTGTAAAAGATCTTTGAACAATGTTGTAGATGATGCAGAGAGAACTGAAGCTCTCAGATATCTTTCAAAAAAAAGTCTGACTAAGGGGAGGGCAAGTCAACTCCTAGCTGCCATGGTAGGACCTCAGAGTGGAAGTTCTTTGGACAAGAAAAGGAAGAGAGCGGGATCATCACCGTGCAAAAAGGTCAGCCGTGGTGGCGGCAGCCTTAAAACCAACCACACCATGCGTCCTGTGACAGCTGCATTACGCTGAGTGCGGTTTTTTTGTGGGATATTTTCGCTATGAAGTTCATTTGGTCGATCATTTGCCTTATAAGCTGTCTCTAGTTAAGCAACATATGTAAAGATGATTTTGTTCAAATATTTCATTTGAACAGAAACAAAAAGAAGATTTGATCTTGTATTGTAAGTGCAAAATACTGTAGAGTGTGTTTATCATTATAATTTTTGACACAGGAGGAAATTCTACCGATGGGAAGATTTTGATTTGGGAGAAGATTTTTATACTCATTTTAGCTTCTTGCACTCTTTTTTATTTTTGGCCATCAAATTAAATAAATTAAATGGAAACAACAAACAAAATTAAATAGATGTGTGAGAGATTAAAAATTATGTATTTATTATTTCTCTTTTGATTCATATACGGGAATGCCAAAAATAAAATTAATTTGGACTATGTAACATAATCACAATCATTGGGTTTATTTTGATGATTAGGATTAGAAGCCTGGTATAATAATGTAAAGAGAGAATTTGGCAAAGGAATAATTTCCTAGTTAAACTAGTCAATTCATAGGCTATTTTTTTTTAACAAATGATATTATCTACGTTATGATATTACCTAAGTAGCTTTTATAGACTAATTAAATGCCCTTGACATTGCTTGTCTTTGAGTTAAGGGGCGATTTGGCTCAATCAAATTGGCTAAAAGAAAATAATTGCTTCTTTTTGACAGCCAACTAGTGATGTGAATGAAGGTATAAATAAATTTTTACTAGAAATACGTTACATTAATTGTATTAAATACATGTAAGTATTGTAGTGGAGATGATCGGGAGTCTTAAGCAATTACAATCTAATTGTGAGTCTTATGCAAGAGACCCACAATAAAACCCTAGGTACATCTAGTTTACACCATCACACTTAAATACTAATACATAATATACAACAAAAATATGTATTTATCGTGTTGGTTGTTGAATGCATTAGCCGCTGAGGCGGGTGTTTGATGTTCGTCTTTGATTTGGTTCAATAAAATCAAGGGTGCTTTAGATTTTGGCCCTTACAACTCATTATTTCTAGATAAAAACTCATCTATCTTTAAAGATCCAGTTTAAGCCCAAATTTAAAATTTGCAAACATATGGGAACACTATTGACCTATTAATACAATTTATTTACACTCATGCCACTCATACTTTATGGTCCCTTTTCCAAATTCCTAAATTTATGCCAAATTAAAAGTAGTAGAAAAAGTGAAATAAAATGTAAAAAGTGTTTGCATTAACCGTATCCATGTCAAACTAGAAAAGTAGTTTTTTTTTTCGTGATATATTTTGTAGCAATTTTACCCATATTAATTGGTAGGTAAATTAGTTTGTTCCAATTATTTAAAAAAAAAAATACTACACCTATATTATATATTTTGAATCAAATAACATTCCTCTAACTTATAGGCAAATTATTTTCTATGGATTGTTATATATGTTAGACACGTTTTGGTGTTGTATAAACATGAGTGGAACATAATATTGTTGATTTTATACATCAAACTGCATTTCTTTTGTTATAGGTAAATTATTTTCCATGTACAAGTACTTATGTTAGGCACGTTTTGTTGTTGGTATACATACAATATTTTGTATCATTGTAAAGAAAGATATTACATTACACCCATGGTATAATTGTTGTAGGTAAATTATTGGAAATTAATTTGTAGTTAGGTAATGAACATTTTGCATCATTAGAAATAAACATTTCAAATAGTAGGTAGGTAAATTAATTTGTTCTAATTATATAAATAAATAAAGTACACTACACCTAGTTATATTTAATTTTTCCAATTATTAAAAAAATTTATACCACACCCAACCAAATAACATTTATCTAACTTGTAGGTAAATTATTTTCCATGTATTGTTAGATATGTTAGGCACGTTTTATTGTTGTATAAATATGGGTGTAACATAGTATTTTTAATACTATGCATCGATCTACATTTCTTCTTAATATAGGTAAATTATTTTCTATGTATTAGTACATATGTTAGGCACGTTTTGTTGTTGGTATAAACATTATTTTGCATCATTGTAAAAAAGAGATATTATATTACACCCATGGTATAATTGTTGTAGGTAAATTAATGTGCATGTAGATAGTGAAATACAATGTTCTAATATATTAATAAAAAAAAGGATAAATTCAAAAGTATTCAAGAGTAGGGTGAAAAAAATTGAATCAAATAGTTTTATGAAAATTCAAAGCCTTTCTAAAAAATTAATATGCAATAAATTTTTAACATTAATGTCTTTTTTTTCTTTTTGTAAAGTCGTTTACTCTCTCCTTACAATTAATTGTCTACATCAAATATGTAATAGGGGTATTTTAGGCATGTGAAAAATGTAAAATGTGTGAAGTAATATGAAATTAATGAATTTGCTTATGTGGATCCTAGTCATTGAGTTTTCTTAGAGTAAAAAAGTTATGTAGGGCTTTATATGAAGAAAATTAAGTTGGAAGGGCTAAAATCATATTTTCAGTAAAATCAATTTACCTTCTGGAAAAAAAAGGTTTCGTATAATAAAAACTTTTTATTTTTAAAAATTGAGTTGTAAAGTGTCCTTTTATAAAATTGTCTAAGTACGAAGGGATTAATCATGAATAGCCAAATAACAAGTCATAATCACCAGTCACCACACTAATTATATGGCTTCACCACATAAATTTTGGAGATATGCAATAAACTAATGGAGGTTGTTCTTGCTAGTAACTAATAATATGGCCGTGGACTCCTTAATTTGGAATTAATAGAGGTCGGAGATAAGATTTAGGAATGAGCATCTTGATTAATCTTAGGGAAAACCAAAACCCAAAATTGCACAACCGTATACTCCTTTGTCATGAATGCATATTGCCAACGAATCTTTGTTTATGTCAAAGTACGTACCACAACTATGCACACATTCTTGGTTTTATCAAAGCCCTTAGTTTTGGGGTATCCCTTGGAAACAAAGTTTGCATACTATTTAAGGACATGAATTTCTTGTAACAATTCCCTTTTGGGTACCTCCATCTCTCTCTCCGTGCTGAGCATTTTGCACAAGAAGCTTGGCTTGGTAAAGTTTCCAAAGACATTAGCAGGTGATTCAATATGGTTGTTTTCTTCGAAAGAGGAGGGAAGAAGCAGAAAACATTGCGAAAATCTATTCTCAGCTGGAACAGGAGGGCACTGGAAAACGATCTTATGTTGGAGTCACCAGGGTCGATGAACACTCCGAAACATGTACTCATCGTGATGGATGGGATGAAAGAGTTCAGAACAGAGCCGCTTGAATGGGCGCTTGAGAATGTAATCAACGCTGGTTCCACGGTCACTCTTCTTGGTGTCATGCCGTGGCTTAATATCCCCCGTGAGTAGACATACATACATACATACAATTAGCTAGCTAGTAGCATGCATGAATTTATAGCGTGCGAATTAGCTCTGAATGCATAGCAATGTTTAGCTCAATTCTAGCTACGTGCATGTATGCCTATTCATTTGGAGAGGATATTTCTTAGTTATGATAGAGGGACCGATTGGATTCACATTAAAATTAGTCCTGCAAAACGGTCAGTTTATGTGTTAATGAACAGTTGAATATCATATGGAACTATATATGATTAGACATAAAACTCTTTTAAATTTTAGGAAAACTAATGAAAAGGGCTTGAAAACTTTGAGTTTTAATGATAAGGACAAAATAAAGGGTAAAATGAATAGTATCAGGATTGACTTTTTAGTGTAAAAATGTGGTTTTTCGTTAAAGTGAACAGTACCGGGTGATTTTCGTTAAAGTTCCCTTTAATTTTTACCAAGACTTTATGTCATATTTATGTGAAATGGAATACTTGGGTTCTGGTAATGTGCAGTCTCTTCCAAGACATGGTTGGATGTTTGGCCAGTGGGGTTAGAAGAGTTATCATTTTTCAAAGAGAGGAACGAGTGGAAGAGTGACATCAAATATCTAAAGCTTCAGAAAGTCGTGGATCTGTGCAACAAATATGGGGTGCGTATTAACAATCAAGCTATACGTATGGTGCTATAGCAAGTTGTATTATACCAAGTCCCCGTAAACATATGATTGCTTGTGTATCGCATGTTCATGCAGGTTTTTCCACGGAAGAAAGTTATAATGGGTTATCCCTTACGGCTAATGGTTGTTGAGGAAATTACAACCCTTCATGCGACATGGGTGGTTTTTGACAGGTATAAACCATGTAGTAATATCGAAGATTTCGGATTTATTTAGTATACATTTTAGTAAATCATTTCACAGTGTAATTGTTATTAGCACTCCAAAATAGTCATCCTGTAAGTTTGGATGTATTGATATAGTAGAACTATTGATGTATAATGAAACTATTTATGTATACCCTTGCAATGCGAGTCTGTGTCATTTAATAGGATGTCTACCAATGCAGGCACCAAAAAAATGACAGAAAATTTTACGCTGGAAAACTTCCCTGTAATATGGTGATGATGAATGAAGATGGGGAGGTTGACATGATTAAAGGCCGGTCGATGATCGAAAATATGGACAGCGCTGTAGAAGAGTCACCAGCCTCTTCGCTACCTACTCCACAGATCCTGATTTCCGACCACTTGAAGGAAATTCTTAAGAAACAAGCACAAGATCAAGACCCCGAGGAAAAGGATCAAGGTGGGAAGGACCTGAAATAATGAACTAGGAAGGCAGAAACTAAGACAGGATAGAGATGCAATAATAACTACTTGGGGGAGTAACTTGGCCACGTTTTTTTTTTGTCCTTCTTTTATTTGTCTTGAGAGTCAAGCTATCAAATTAATCTTTTTACGTTCGGCAAACGTATTACCAAGATATTTTCTGATGGAATATGAATTTGCTATCTATATCATTACCACAGTAAACAGCTTTCGCAGCGAATAGAAGTTCGTCACGTAAAGCAAAGTTTCGTCAGCTAAGAATTTTGTTGCCTACACGTCGTTCCGCAAAGGTCAAACATTTGTGCGACACACAAAAATATCGTTGCGCGATCAAGTATGCATTTGTTGCCCCAAAGATAAAGGGACAAAGACCGTCATTGCTTCAAGTTTAAAACCACAAGAGCGTGTTGTCGCATTGTGTTTATGGCAACGATATATATACTGTAAGCTTGTGAGTGTCAATGAATATGATTTACTAATTTCTTGGCAATCAATTAAGTTGGTCAACGAGTTAATTGATATTGAGGAAATCTTGGAATCTTATTTTAATTGAGATTTTGATTCCTTATTCTGTGCAAGTAATCAAGAGGCCATATTTGGTTAGACAAGATTTCTATACTATTTAGGACTCTAAATGATATCCTATGATTTAACAAATCCCTACTTATCAATAATAGATCGGACTAGTAGGGGTCTTAGGGCTGGTTTGCAATTGTGTTGCCTTAAAAAAAAAAAAGGTTACTAAAACATGTGGAACATCAAATGTGTTTGTTAAAACAAAAAAAAAAGTGTTTTTTTAAAAAAAACTTAAAAAACTGCTGTCAATGACAGTAAAAAGCATAGAAAAGCAGAAGCAAGGTCTACCATGCTTCTAAAAAAGTGTTTATTTTTCAAAGCATAGTAATAAGTGGCCATTTAATGAAATTTTCAAATGACAAGTATACCGCACACATTTTACAAAATTACAATCATTACCTTTACATTATTTTCTTTGACAATTATTATATCACATTAAATATCATATATTTTTTTAGTCATTTAATACATCCACAACAATTTATATAAGTTTACAAAGTACTCAGACACTTTTTTTTTTTTTTTGTTAAAAGTACTTTTACAAAAAAAAAGTTTACAAATGATAGAGATTTTACTACTCATGTGAACGGGCTTAAATCTCCTATTTTACTTGCAAGAATCACAAGGTTATTGTAGTATAAACGGATCTCGCAAGGTCGTATCCACATGGATTATTAAATAATTCGAAACTAATCAGATTCCAATTAGTTATTGTAAAGTAGAAATTGAGGTGATTGATTTTATAACTTACTTAAAATAAAAACGAAATTAATTAATTAAAATAAACAATCTGCAATATTGAAAACTAGAAGGAAAAGAAAACAGTTTTGGTAGAAATCAAATTAAGAAAGCACTAGGGTTCCACCATCACCTAGCAATCCTATGAATTTTTACCAATTACTTATGATCTACACATGCCACTTTGAATGTTAGATTTTCCTAATTCATGTTCTACTTGGAACCTCAAACATAGAATGTATATCTAACATGCAACCCGTCCTGACGTTCGGATCAAATCTGAAAATGAAAGACTAATTATGCTTTATGAAAATCCTTTGAAAAATCATGCAATCCTTAAGACGTTGTATTCATCCTAAGTGGAATTACAATTATTAATCACAAGAAGCCAGCGTCAATTTCAGGGAACCTTCCGACCAAAATTGCATCAAATTACTTTTCTAAAGATCCTAATGGTGATCAGGCATTATAAGACAATTAGATAGTTTTTATCCCGGTGATTAACAATTCAAAGTAAGCATGCAATCAATCATAAGCAATTAAATAAAAATCACATATTCATGCTAAGGCTCAAGGCTTCGCTCTAGCAGAAGGAATTAGTTACGCATATTCATAATTGAAATCATAAAAAATATTATTAAGAAAATGATTGAAAACACCTTCAAGTAGAAAATCTCCAAAACCCCAGCAATTCTCTCTGTCTTCAAGATTGCATAAAATAAAGCGTTCTCTAAAAACTGTAGACGACCAAGCAATATATCTGCTAAGCTCCCCACACAAACCCTAGGAAACTAAAATTAATAAAAACCAATAAAATAGGAAACATAACCCTAAATTAAATGGTAAAATTCGCCTAAAATCTGAACAGCCACGTTTTGGACCCATAAGCTGCTCCAAAACTGGCCCAATATAGCTGGATTTAATGTTTGGAATATTCTGAACACTTCTCCAAAAGGCCACGAACCCATCCGAGGTCATCTTGGGCTCCAAACACGCAATTTAAGCCCAAAAAGGTCATTTTCCAGCACTGCGCATCGCTCCTTTATTTTATCGCCAGAAAATAACCGCTTGGTGGGAAAATCCCAAATTTTTATACAATCAAGCTAAGTGACTCACGAACGTCCTCCAACGAGAATTACTCCAAAATTCGTCCATTTGGTCTTGTTTTGCTCCAGAGGAAGTCGAAAGTCCTATATTGAAAATACAATTCAAAGTATCAAAATTCTTCCAAAATATTAACCAAAATATACTAAGATTAGGGTAAAATATATAATATAAAATCTACTCATCAACAAACACTCAACAACTTTATTTTATAGTAGTTTATTTTCACAGCAGAAGCAGTATTTTTGAAAAGAACATTAATACCAAACTAGCCTAAGTATATAGGCAATCTCTACTTTCACAAAAATAAGTTCCATTATGAGCAAACCCTATTATTGTTGGAACATTTCTGCTTGCTGAAAGTAGAAGACTCGCTTGTCATTTGCAAGAGCCATGTCTTCCGTATTCTGCAGATAAGTTTATTTCATTTTCATGTTGATTTGGTTATTGCATTTGTGATCCTAATGTCTTATTGTTGTTGTGCATTTTAGAATATATGTTTGGGCCCGAAATAACGCTTTGGGCCGAGCCTAGAGTTATTCTAGGTTTAGAAAGGGATACTGGGAATATTCTGTCATGGGCCGAGCCCAGTGGAGTTCAGCCGAATCCTATCAGGAGATGGTTTTATCTGGATAGGGGTTAGGTGATCAAATCCCAGTACAATGAGGATTCTCAAAAATTAAGGATGCTTTGAGTAAGAAAATATGCCGAGAATCAAGGGATGAATCTGGGTGATTAAAGAGTTTGATTCAGAGTCCTATAGGGGTTAGGATTGGTCGAGACCTGATAAGATTGGGTTGAGGAATTCTAATCCAAGTGGAATTCTATCTCAACCATGAAGGAGATCATTACTTCGCAAAGAAGGCAAGAATGCCATCATTAAATGGGCCCCCACAATATTTCCACACACAATCTAGCATCCTTGGAAGCTTGAGCAGACTACGACACCACCAAACTTCCCTTCTCGTGACAAGGAAGAAAAGTCAAAGGCATTAAAGATATGATTAATTGCCAAATCCTATCTTTAATACTTTCCTAATTGAAGTTCAACTCAAACAAGTAAGGAATCATCATCACATTAAAGATAGGATGGTTCCTTGGAGGAAACCAAGGAAATCCCGGTCCTGCTGCTTGTGGATGAGTTTTCAGGAATTGCCATGGTCATTTTTTTGGTGGTTTATGCCAATGGATTGGTCATCGGAACTCTTTTTTGCAGAATTATCTACAATTATTATTTGTGTAGAGTTTGCATATCAGCTGGGTTGACATTATCTTTGGTTGGAAAGTGACAGTTCTAGTGTTATTTCTGCTCATCAATCGTCTAATTTTGATCCTCATTGGCCTCTCCGTACGCAATGGTTTATTTGTTTGGACCGCTTTCGGAAAATGACTTTCCACGCATCTCACATATATAGGGAAGGAAATTTTGTTGCGGACAATTTCGCTAACATGGGCTTGTATTCTCCAACTTTAACTTGGCATGATTCTCCTCCACTGGTGACTCGTGCTACATTGTTTTCGGACTATGTTGGCTTGCTTGGCTATTGCTTCTCAAATTAATGTGCATCTTGGCATCCAGGTTTGTCTCACTTTCTTGTTTTTTTTTCCTAACTTTTTGGTGTTGCTCAACTTGTTTTGCAGGTTTAGACCTCTAGGTTTGGTTTACGAGGGGTTAGGTTTCATGTTCCCCACTCCCCCTCTTTTCTTTGTATCTTTCTTGTTTTCGGTTTCTAGAGGGGTAAGGTTTATGTTCCCCATAACTAGGTGTAACTTATTTTTTCGTTATCAATAAAATTTTCCTCGTACCATTGAGGTTTCCCAAAAAAAAAAAAAAATCAAGGATACTTCCAAGAATATCTCAAGATATTATCTCATAATTAATATCTTTGAATTATTCTATTTTCATCGATCTTACGGATGACATACCTTGGCTAATGGAAAGCCGCCATGTGCAAGGGAAACCGTGCCCCCATGGGGTTCACCTCCCTAAATACTCCTCTACACCAATTTCTGGTAGGCTTTTGCTACGCATACAAGCCTAAAATTTTCTCTCTTCAGAGAAACTGACTTAGGCATTCAAGATCCATTGGCCAACCCCCTCTTACCTTGTGCGCGCTCTTGTGGCTTTGACCTTGATCAAGTGTTATTCATTTTGTTGGTACAACTTCGTTAGGATTGAACACGGCGAAAATTTTCTATTACAACTTATACGGTGCTAACAACTTGTTTGTAGATGGCGGGCAATGATGTAAACAACGCCCTAAGTAGCAGGTAAAGTTATACATGCGTACAATGCATGGTGGTGAGCAAGTGCAGCACAGCAATGAGATCGAAGATATCGTTGACCTTGTCTGAGTTAGCTAGCTGAGCTCGATCCAAATGACTCAAAAGCCGTGCCGCATTCTTTTGTTTTTGTTACTAGCTTAATTAGCTTAGATAGTGTAGGGACCTAAATCTCACTGTAGAATAGATGGGTGGGACCAATCCATCTCACTTTGCTTGGCTAGTGGAGCCTCTATATATTCTTCACGCTTGTGGCTTATTATTACATTGGTAATTGGTTACAACCTTCTTTGCCCTACATCATTCTGAGACTTGAAATTTTTTTCAGATATAGAAATATGAGCGGTGTTCAAATCCTAACCAGTTAGTAATTTGAAACGGCGCTAAATACTCGTTTGAGCCTTCTCCACAATATAATCTAATGATTGAAATTGTTTAGTTTTTAAATCATCATTCATAGATCGTTCTTGTAAAAAATCATTCAAACTTGAAACCGTTTAGCCTTTTAATTGTTATTGTGAACATTTCATTGTTCATCCACAACATTAGATTCGTTCATTTTTCAAATCACAATTTAATAACTAAACGGCTTCCGATTATTGTGAATTTTTGCAAATTTGATATTTCATTCTCAATGCTCACTCCCCGCTGCACAAAGGCATCGGATGGATTATTAGTAATCGTAAGAATGTTTTTTTTTTTTTTTTCTTCTAGGCTCATAAGTCCCCTTTTCTTTGCTTGATGGACATCAAAGGAAAAATATAATGGTTCTTGGATGCAAGACAAATTGCAGGCGTTTCTGCTTCTAAATATTCTCTATAAAATTTTTGTTATCGCCTTGCCACTAATTTGTGTTGAATATTGTTTGGAATCCTAACACTTCCCAGCAAAGTCTGCACTAGTACAAAAAACACTTTGCGCGACGCAGGTCCTTCGTGGCGCAAAGTCAAAAAAAGGTCGCTCAAAACTTTGCACAACGGAGCTTGGTCGCGCGCTAACCGTCGCGCCAAGGTAGTGACGGAAGGGTTTGCGCGACGAAGAAGATACCTACGTCACGCAAAGTCACGTCGCGCCAACACAGTTCTTGGTGTTGTCATTACCTTCGACAATACATTTACAAAGCCTGTTTATTTCTTAAGAAAAATAAAGGTACGGTAGTTAAGCTTGGCAAGTCAGATTAACAATGCACATAGGATTCCCCCCCCTCCCCCGGCGGGGGAAGCCAATGCTTAATTTCATGGTGAAGTTTGACATAAGTGCATCAAAGTCACTACTAAGCCATAGATTATCCTAGTAAAATACATGAGCTTAACGCTTAATTGAGCAGAACGAGTAGCACTTAACGTAAGATAAATCAATTTTCTTCCAATATTAATTCATTCTGGAAATCGAATTTGGCTTCCTAAATTTTCTCACCAACCAAACAGAAAGAGCTGGAAAAAGTAAATCTGTGAAATTCTCGCCAATGGAGCTCAAACTGTCCTAATTTTCCACAATACTAACTTCCCGAAACCTAAAATTTGATTCTAGACGAACCCCTCAATTCCAAAACCCCAGCTTGACCAGAAAGACAACAAATTTAGCACTAAATTCTCCAAAAAAAAAAACATAAAAATCAGCAATGGCAGCAGAAAGAGCTAAACAAATTAAAAAGAAAACCCCAGAAAAATTAAAGACTGGGAAAACAAAAACGCTAATAAGAAACGTACTCAAATGGAATGGAAACCTGCCAAACTGGAGATGCGAGCTTGTATTTGCCAGAGAACTCACAGATTGTTCAATCTTGGTAATAACTTCAGCAAAATTGAATCAAAGTCATCGACAAAATTGCAAAAACTTCAGCAAGAACACCTTCATGTTCATACACAAAACACACATACAGATAAACAAAATTGCAAAAACTTTAAACAATCAACTCGAATCACTTAACGGAAAAAGCAATTTGACAAAAACCCAACATACAATTTGAGCCTAAACCCTAAATAACAAAAACCCATTGAAGATCAGAAACCCTCACCTTGATTTTGGGACTTGATTCGCGTTGGCTTCGAGATTCGTGTTGATGCCCGTCGTTTAGAACGAGAGGGAGAGAGACAACCGACAGAGTAGTGGTGGTGGTTGGATTCGAGATTGTGAAGAGGAAAGCTTGCGACCGAGAGGGAGACAGATGTCCACGGGAAAGAGAGAATGAGAGATAAGCGAGAGGGAAGAGAGAGGTCAATTATACGGGAAAGATGGAAAGCGGAGAGAGATGTCTACGGGCCGGGAAAGAGGTCCAAACTTAGGAAAATTGAAAGAAACCGCCTATTTTTCACTATTTTACCGCCAAATTTATCATAACTTGCGCGGCGTAGGTACACCTGCGTCGTGCAAAGCTGTTTTGCGCGACGTAGGTACACTTGTGTCGTGCAAAGCTGTTTTGCGCGACGCAGGTGCACCTACATCGCTCAAAGTGTTTTTTTTTTTCCTTTTGCTTTTCTCTTGCCCTTTTGCTATGAGTACAAAATAAATAAATTAAAATCTACTTACTAAATATATATATCATTGAACTTGATGGGAAATGCATTGTACGAAATTAGTTTCAACGATCAAACCGTCAAACTTATTTGTATATACTTCGAGATCACATACGCCAAAAATAAAAATAAAAACATTCAGAGATCAAGTAACAGGACAAAACTTTTCGACGGTTATAAATGAAAAAGCACGATTTAACGGTAGTTTTAACTTCGATTTTGATGATTTTTTAGAGCTACACTCCTTGACCCTATATTAATACAATGGACTAATTCGATCTTTAATTTAAACTATTTACACTAGTAGACACCACAAAATCTTATGTTATACTAGATGAAAACATAAATAAACTCCAAGTGTTAGTGAATGTATCGTTTTAATGGGATATGAATTCTACGAAACTAATTACAACAATCCAACCGTCAAACGTGTTTGTATACGCTTTGAGATCGCGTACGCCAAAAATCACAAAAAACAAACATTCAAAGATCAAGTAACGGGAAAAAACTTTTCGACGGTTATAAACGAAAAAGCACGATTTAACGGTAGTTTTAACTCCGATTTTGATGATTTTTGAGAGCTACACTCTTTAACCCTATATGAATAAAATGAACTAATTTGATCGTCAATTTAAAACATTTACACAAGTAGATACCACAAAAGAAAAAGGCAATGCAAGAACACCAAAAGAAAAGGAAAAGGAAAAAAAAAAACACCTTTGCGCGACGTAGGTACACCTGCGTCGTGCAAAGCTGTTTTGCGCGACGCATGTGTACCTACGTCGCGCAAAATTGTTGTTGTTTTTTTTTTTTTTTTTTCCTTTTGCTTCTCTCTTGCCCTTTTGCTTATGAGTACAAAATATATATATCATTGAACTTGATGGGAACTGCATTGTACGAAATTAGTTTCAACGATCAAACCGTCAAACTTATTTGTATATACTTCGAGATCACATACGCCAAAAATAAAAAATAAAAAAACATTCAGAGATCAAGTAACAGGACAAAACTTTTCGATGGTTATAAATGAAAAAGCACGATTTAACGGTAGTTTTAACTTCGATTTTGATGATTTTTTAGAGCTACACTCCTTGACCCTATATTAATACAATGGACTAATTCGATCTTCAATTTAAACTATTTACACTAGTGGACACCACAAAATCTTATGTTATACTTGATGAAAATATAAATAAACTCCAAGTGTTAGGGAATGTATCGTTTTAATGGGATATGAATTCTACGAAACTAGTTACAACAATCCAACCGTCAAACGTGTTTGTATATGCTTTGAGATCGCGTACACCAAAAATCGCAAAAAACAAACATTCAGAGATCAAGTAACGGGACAAAACTTTTCGACGGTTATAAACGAAAAAGCACGATTTAACGGTAGTTTTAACTCCGATTTTGATGATTTTTGAGAGCTACACTCTTTAACCCTATATGAATAAAATGAACTAATTTGATCGTCAATTTAAAACATTTACACAAGTAGATACCACAAAAGAAAAAGGCAATGCAAGAACCCCAAAAGAAAAGGAAAAGGAAAAAAAAAAAATACCTTTGCGCGACGTAGGTACACCTGCGTCGTGCAAAGCTGTTTTGCGCGACGCATGTGTACCTACGTCGCGCAAAGTTGTTGTTGTTTTTTTTTTTTTTTCCTTTTGCTTCTCTCTTGCCCTTTTGCTTATGAGTAGAAAATAAATACATTAAAATCAACTTACTAAATATATATACCATTGAACTTGATGGGAACTGCATTGTACAAAATTAGTTTCAACGATCAAACCGTCAAACTTATTTGTATATACTTCGATATCACATACGCCAAAAATAAAAATAAAAAAACATTCAGAGATCAAGTAACAGGAAAAAAAGTTTCGACGGTTATAAATGAAAAAGCACGATTTAAGGTAGTTTTAACTTCGATTTTGATGATTTTTTAGAGCTACACTCCTTGACCCTATATTAATACAATGGACTAATGCGATCTTCAATTTAAACTATTTACACTAGTGGACACCACAAAATCTTATGTTATACTTGATGAAAATATAAATAAACTCCAAGTGTTAGTGAATGTATCGTTTTAATGGGATACGCATTCTACGAAACTAGTTACAACAATCCAACCGTTAAACGTGTTTGTATATGCTTTGAGATCGCGTACGCCAAGAATCGCAAAAAACAAACATTCAGAGATCAAGTAACGGGACAAAACTTTTCGACAGTTATAAACGAAAACGCACGATTTAACGGTAGTTTTAACGATCAAACCGTTTTCAAGGGATACGCATTGTACGAAACTAGTTTCAACGATCCTACGTTCAAACTTATTTGTATATGCTTTGAGATCGCGTACACCAAAAATCGCAAAAAATAAACATTCAGAGATTAAGTAACGGGACAAAACTTTTCGACAGTTATAAAAGAAAAAGCATGATTTAACAGTAGTTTTAACTTCGATTTTGATGATTTTTGAGAGCTACACTCTTTAACCCTATATGAATAAAATGAACTAATTTGATCGTCAATTTAAAACATTTACACAAGTAGATACCACAAAAGAAAAAGGCATTGCAAGAACCCCAAAAGAAAAGGAAAAGGAAAAAAAAAAAAACAACTTTGCGCGACGTAGTTACACTCTTTAACCATATATATACCATTGAACTTGATGGGAAATGCATTGTACAAAATTAGTTTCAACGATCAAACCGTCAAACTTGTTTGTATATACTTCGAGATCACATACGCCAAAAATTGAAAAAAAAACATTCAGAGATCAAGTAATAGGACAAAACTTTTCGACGGTTACAAATGAAAAAGCACGATTTAACGGTAGTTTTAACTTCGATTTTGATGATTTTTTAGAGTTACACTCATTGACCCTATATTAATACAATGAACTAATTCGATCTTTAATTTAAAATATTTACGATAGTGGATACCACAAAATCTTATGTTATACTTGATGAAAATATAAATAAACTCCAAGTGTTAGTGAATGTATTGTTTTGATGGGAGATGCATTGTACGAAACTAGTTTCAACGATCCTACGTTCAAACTTATTTGTATATGCTTCGAGATCCGTACACCAAAAATCGCAAAAAATAAACATTCAGAGATCAAGTAACGAGACAAAACTTTTCGACAGTTATAAAAGAAAAAGCACGATTTAACGGTAGTTTTAACTCTGATTTTGATGATTTTTTGAGAGCTACACTCCTTGACCCTATATGAATACAATGAACTAATTTGATCTTCAATTTAAAATATTTACACTAGTGGACACCACAAAATCTTATGTTAAACTTGATGAAAATATAAATAAACTCCAAGTGTTAGTGAATGTATCGTTTTAATGAGATACACATTCTACGAAACTAGTGTCAACGATCCAACCGTCAAACGTGTTTGTATATGCTTTGAGATCGAGTACGCAAAAAATCGCAAAAAACAAACATTCAGAGATCAAGTAACGGGACAAAACTTTTCGACGGTTATAAACGAAAAGCACGATTTAACGGCAGTTTTAACTCCGATTTTGATGGTTTTTTAGATATACACTCCTTGACCCTATATGAATACAATGAACAAATTCGATCTTCAATTTAAAATATTTACACTAGTGGACACCACAAAATCTTATGTTATACATGATGAAAATATAAATAAACTCCAAGTGTTAGTGAATGTATCGTTTTAATGGGATACGCATTCTACGAAACTAGTTTCAACGATCCTACGTTCAAACTTATTTGTATATGCTTTGAGATCGCGTACACCAAAAATCGCAAAAAATAAACATTCAGAGATTAAGTAACGGGACAAAACTTTTAGACAGTTATAAAAGAAAAAAACACGATTTAACGGTAGTTTTAACTCCGATGTTGATGATTTTTGAGAGCTACACTCTTTAACCCTATATGAATAAAATGAACTAATTTGATCGTCAATTTAAAACATTTACACAAGTAGATACCACAAAAGGAAAAGGCAATGCAAGAACTCCAAAACAAAAGGAAAAGGAAAAAAAAAAAAAACACCTTTGCGCGACGTAGGTACACCTGCGTCGTGCAAAGCTGTTTTGCGCGACGTAGGTACACCTGCGTCGTGCAAAGCTGTTTTGCGCGACGCAGGTGTACCTACGTCGGGCAAAGTTGTTGTTGTTTTTTTTTTTTTGGCCTTTTGCTTTTCTCTTGCCCTTTTGCTTATGAGTACAAAATAAATAAATTAAAATCTACTTACTAAATATATATACCATTGAACTTGATGGAAAATGCATTGTACGAAATTAGTTTCAACGATCAAACCGTCAAACTTATTTGTATATACTTCGAGATCACATACGCCAAAAATAAAAATAAAAAAACATTCAGAGATCAAGTATCAGGAAAAAACTTTTCCACGGTTATAAATGAAAAAGCACGATTTAAGGTAGTTTTAACTTCGATTTTGATGATTTTTTAGAGCTACACTCCTTGACCCTATATTAATACAATGAACTAATTGGATCTTCAATTTAAAATATTTACCCTACTGATACCACAAAATCTAATGTTATACTTGATGAAAGTATAAATAAACTCTAAGTGATAGTGAATGTATTGTTTTGGTGGGAGATGCATTGTACGAAACTAGTTTCAACGATCCTACGTTCAAACTTATTTGTATATGCTTGGAGATCGCGTACACCAAAAATCGCAAAAAATAAACATTCAGAGATCAAGTAACGGGACAAAACTTTTCGACAGTTATAAAAGAAAAAGCACGATTTAACGATAGTTTTAACTCCGATTTTGATGATTTTTTGAGGGCTACACTCCTTGACCCTATATGAATACAATGAACTAATTCGATCTTCAATTTAAAATATTTACACTAGTGGACACCACAAAATCTTATGTTATACTTGATGAAAATATAAATAAACTCCAAGTGTTAGTGAATGTATCGTTTTAATGGGATACGCATTCTACGAAACTAGTTTCAACGATCCAACCGTCAAACGTGTTTGGATACGCTTTGAGATCGCGTACGCCAAAAATCGCAAAAAACAAACATTCAGAGATCAAGTAACGAGACAAAACTTTTCGACGGTTATAAACGAAAAAGCACGATTTAACGGTAGTTTTAACTCCGATTTGATGATTTTTGAGAGCTACACTCTTTAACCCTATATGAATAAAATGAACTAATTTGATCGTCAATTTAAAACATTTACACAAGTAGATACCACAAAAGAAAAAGACAATGCAAGAACCCCAAAAGAAAAGGAAAAGGAAAAAAAAAAACAACTTTGCGCGACGTAGTTACACCTGCGTCGTGCAAAGCTGTTTTGCGCGACGCAGGTGTACCTACGTCGCGCAAAGTTGTTGTTGTTTTTTTTTTTTTTTTGCCTTTTGCTTTTCTCTTGCCCTTTTGCTTATGAGTACAAAATAAATAAATTAAAATCTACTTACTAAATATATATATCATTGAACTTGATGAGAAATGCATTGTACGAAATTAGTTTCAACGATCAAACCGTCAAACTTGTTTGTATATAATTCGAGATCACATACGCCAAAAATCGAAAAAAAAAACATTCAGAGATCAAGTAATAGGACAAAATTTTTCGACGGTTATAAATGAAAAAGCACTATTTAACGGTAGTTTTAACTTCGATTTTGATGATTTTTTAGAGCTACACTCCTTGACCCTATATTAATACAATGAACTAATTGGATCTTCAATTTAAAATATTTACCCTACTGATACCACAAAATCTAATGTTATACTTGATGAAAGTATAAATAAACTCTAAGCGATAGTGAATGTATTGTTTTGATGGGAGATGCATTGTACGAAACTAGTTTCAACGATCCTACGTTCAAACTTATTTGTATATGCTTGGAGATCGTGTACACCAAAAATCGCAAAAAATAAACATTCAGAGATCAAGTAACGGGACAAAACTTTTCGACAGTTATAAAAGAAAAAGCACGATTTAACGGTAGTTTTAACTCCGATTTTGATGATTTTTTGAGGGCTACACTCCTTGACCCTATATGAATACAATGAACTAATTCGATCTTCAATTTAAAATATTTACACTAGTGGACACCACAAAATCTTATGTTATACTTGATGAAAATATAAATAAACTCCAAGTGTTAGTGAATGTATCGTTTTAATGGGATACGCATTATACGAAACTAGTTTCAACGATCCAACCAACAAACGTGTTTGTATATGATTTGAGATCGCGTACGCCAAAAATCGCAAAAAACAAACATTCAGAGATCACGTAACGGGACAAAACTTTTCGACGGTTATAAACGAAAAAGTACGATTTAACGGTAGTTTTAACTCCGATTTTGATGATTTTTGAGAGCTACACTCTTTAACCCTATATGAATACAATGAACTAATTTGATCGTCAATTTAAAACATTTACACAAGTAGATACCACAAAAGAAAAAGGCAATGCAAGAACCCCAAAAGAAAAGCAAAAGGAAAAAAAAAAAAAAAACTTTGCGCGACATAGGTACACCTGCGTCGTGCAAAGCTGTTTTATTTATAGCTTTTGTTAGCTTTTGTTTCCCTAAACCTATCAAAATCCTTCATACTTCTAGTTATTCATTCTACTCATTCAATTGTTCAAAACCAAAACTCAACTTGTTAAAAATAAGCTAGCATTGACAAAGATAATTAAAGAAAAACATAAATACATAAAAATAAAAAAATCCAAACATAAATGTAATTAATAAATAGCTAATTAATAAATAGCTAATTAATAAATCAAATCAATACAATACCTGAAGGTGAAGATGGTGAGGGTTGAGAGAGGTAGAGAGTCTGAAAGAGAGTGAATGAGAGAGGTTGAGTGTGAAGAAAAATGCCCCTATGTGTGGTTATGTAAGAAAAAAAAGTCGTTGACTTTGCGTGTCGCCACCCACGTCGCGCAAAGTATCTTTGCGCGACAAAGGAATGCGTCGCTCAAAGCTGTGTTTGCGTGACGTAGGTGCACCTTCGTCGTGCAAAGATGTTTTGCGCGACGCATTTATTTGTCGCGCAAAGATACTTTGCGCGACGCTTTGTGTGTAGCGTCGCGCAAAGATACTTTGTGCGACGAAATTTTCTGAGTCGCACAAGTTTCCGTCGCGCAAACATATTTTTGTACTAGTGGCTACATGGCTTATCACCTGAACTTATACATTAAGAACTTTAAAGAAAAATTTAAGAGTGATAGGACCTTGATTTTCAAAATTCATGACTTGTCATCTCACTCTAACGCTGTAAAGTTTACATAAAAAATAACTTGTAACATTGCACATGACTCATTTCAAAGGAAAGTTTCCATGACCTCACCTGTCCTCGTACCCACCACCGCCAATGTAGACTAGCTTGCCTATTTTCCCACTGCCACTTCCACGACCTTCCCTATCCACCCAATCCGTGCATATAACCACATACCCACCTCGGCACAACCCACAGGAAACCCACCATGCCTAAACCGACCTCCCTTAGCCACAACATACCCCCATTGCATCTCATGATTTTGCAACCATTAACACGTAGAAAATCAATTTCAAGGAAAGAATAAAGTTTAAATCAAACAAACTAAACTGTATAAAATGATAAGGATTACGGGGAGGTGTTTCAATTTGTTTTCTCACCTGAATTTGTGAAAGTGTCCTGAAAATGGGTCATCTGCGACCATGGTACAAAATGCCGATAATATCGGCGATATATCGCCGATATTATCGATTTTTACGGGAACCGATATTTTTTTAACTATCCAAATGGTTTTCGTGATAATATCGATAATATCGCGATATTTTCGAAATTATCGATAATATCGGAACTGGGCTACTCGGAGAAGAACGCCGGAGCTTATACAGTTTCGGCCGACTGTAAACCAGGACCCTAGACTCCGATCTAGGTATGAAAATGAAATAGAAGACGAGATGAACGTTTTTATATATTCCGTTTACCGTGAAACGGTCAGAGGTATTCGGAAAGTTCGTCGACACCCACGACCTCGCCGGAGATGGGTGTGCCTATTCCTGAGCCGATTTCGTCCCAAAAACCTTGCAAAAACACGATTTTGAACTTAAATTTCACATATACGGTTCAATCTAGAACAGAAAGAGGCAAACCCGAAGCTTACCTAACCGGAGAAATTCAAGAAACTCGCCGGAGTTCCTGCGTTTGCCGAGTTGCAGAGACGAGAAGGAGAGGGAGAAAGACGAGGTTGCTGATGATGATGGGTGTGCGTGTGTGTATGTGGGTCTCGGACCCTCGGTGCAGAGAGAAATGAGAGAGACGGCGGCAACGAGGGAGAAGCAGAAGCCGATGTGGGTCTCTGTGCGTGTGTGTGGGAGAAGGATCGAGAGACCTTGGGTCTCTGTGCGTGTGTGTGTGTGTGTGGGAGAAGGATTGAGAGACCTTGGGTCTCTGTGAGTTTGTGTGTGTGAGATCTGTGTGTGTGGGAGTGGGAGATCTGTGTGTGTGGCCGTGTGGGAGAATGGAGAAGGGGGAGAAGGGAGCTCAGAGTCAGAGAAGAGAGAAGGTTCGAGAGACTGAGAGAGAGACTGTATGCGTGTGAGGTGAGTGTGCGTGTGTTGTGTGCGTGTGTGGTGGCATGTCTGTGTGTGTGTGTGGTTGGGTCATCTCATCTGACTCACCTGACTGATTTTACAATATGTCAATAACTTTTTGCAATTTCAGACCATGGACAACAAATAATAGTGCTTTCATAATGAAACCGTGTGCTACTGTGAGTCCGTGATATTGTTTCACATGCAAAACAGTGTGCCATTGTCTGTTATATTCTTTCACCTTATCAGAGGTGGAGTATCAGAGGCATTCAGAGCATTTTCGTTTCTTCTTCTTCCCTTACCATTTTCAAAGCCATTCCAGATCCATTCCAAAGCTTGAGCACAAAGGGTTCCATATTTAAGGTAAGTTTACAAACTTATATTTATATTATTGTAATTTATACAACAACAAATAAATTTGTGTGGACTCTTATGTTAATTTTTTTAAGTAATTAATACTTGCATGTTACTTTTTGTAAGTAATTAAGTAATGTTAACAATTACATGTTAATTTTTTAAAGTAATTAAGTAATGTTGTATAATTATTCCCTAGGATAATTTTAATATGTTTAATGTTATTTATTATTTTATTAATATTAGGTTATATTATCAAATTGGATTATTATTCATTAATATTAGGTTTTTTTTATTATCAAATTGGATTATTATTCATTAAATTGGATTATTATCAAATTGGATTATTCATCAAATTGGATTATTCATTAAATTGGATTATTATCAAATTGGATTATTATTCATCACCATGTTTTATATTAGGATTTTTTTTATCAAATTGGATTATTATTCATTAATATTAGGTTTTATTATCAAATTGGATTATTATTCATTAATATTAGGTTTTTTTATTATCAAATTGGATTATTATTCATTAAATTGGATTATTATCAAATTGGATTATTATTCATCACCATGTTTTATATTAGGATTATTTTTTTATCAAATTGGATTATTATTCATTAATATTAGGTTTTATTATTCCATATTATTTGTATAATTACTTAAATTTTTACAATCATTTTCTTTACTTCGTATTTAATTCTTCTGTAGAATAACTTTATTATTTAGGTTCTCTTATTTTATCAAAAAATAATTGTCTAATTTTCATGAAAAATAAATATAGGTACGTTTAAGATGTCCAGTGGAGTTACTAAACGTGATCCATCTTGGGAACATGGAGACCCAATAGACGGAAACAAACATGACACAATTTGCAAATATTGTGGTCGGGTAATGAAGAGTGGCAGAGTGACACGACTTAAGTACCATCTTAGTGGATTAGATCCAGCAAAAAATGTCCAACGATGCGATAATGTCCCCCAGAAGTGAAGGCATTCATCAGCACATTATTAAAAAATAAAAAACAGCAGAAGGAAAAGATAACACATGGAATGGAAAATATTCGAGCTGAGCTACGAGGAGAAGTCATTGGCCAAGCTGTTGATAGTGATGATGATGACGATGAGGACGAAAGTGATGATGACATGGGACCTGAAGAACGACGCAGTTTGAAACAAGCATTACGTGCCTCCAAACAGTCAGCATGGGAAAGAGAACACCTTCATAAAATTCCTAATAGAGCACAAGGTTCCGGGACAAGTGGTGGTGCACAAATGAGACGGGGAGGCAGTCTTAGAGAATCACAACCAACACCACCAATAGCCCCAAGTTTATATAAGTCATCCAAAATACGTCAAAAGAGTGTTTGGAGTTATTTCACTGGAGGTAATGTGAAGGAGGGAATGGGGCGTCTAATTAGCAAGTTCTTTATCTATGAAAATGTCCCTGCTGAGAAAGCATCATCACATCATTTCGAAAATATGGTAGTGGGATGTCAACAGGCCGGTGTTGGAGTACAACCTCCCACTCCCTATGAGATAAGAAACAAATTTTTGGATATGGAGTATAAAGACATTGGCGAGTATGTTAACAAGTTGAGGTCAAAGTGGGAAACTAATGGTTGCACAATCATGTGTGACGGATGGACTGGCCCGACCAGATTGTCTATCATAAACTTCATGGTATACTCCAAGGGAAAGACAATTTTTTTGAAGTCTGTTGATGCTTTAGACCATATAAAGAACTACAAGTATATTTACATATTATTGAGGGATGTAATCATGGAGGTGGGAGAGCATAATGTTGTCCAAGTCGTGACCGACAACGGTTCTGCATTTGTCAAAGCTGGAAAAAAGTTAATGAAGCATCATAATGTGTTTTGGACATCATGTGCAGCACATTGTATTGATCTCATGTTTGAGGCAATGGGGAAGAGAGAGAATGTTGCTACTGTGGTCAAAAGAGCTAGAACGATCACAAATTATATTTACAATCACGATTGGTTGTTGGCAAAGATGCGTGAATTTTGCAAAGGAGAAATTATTCGTCCAGCTACCACTCGATTCGCCACCAACTATATTGCATTAGACAGCCTACTTAAGAAGAAAGCAGGGTTGAAGCAACTATTCACTAGTGACGATTGGGCCAACCACAATTTCAGCCGCTCAAATGCAGGTCGTATGGTGGAAAGTATAGTGCTTGATCATGCTTTTTGGACTCAATTAGAACATGTGTGCCAAGTGTTTGAACCTCTTTACAAAGTTTTACGGATCGTTGACACATAAGTGTATCCTACTATGTGGGCAGTATATGAGTTGATGCGTGTAGTGAAGGATGAATTGGAAAGAAAACATGGTGCAAGGTGGGTCATAAAGATAATTGAAGACTGATGGTATAAAACATTATACCACGATTTGCATGCAGCATGTATAAATTATGTTATAATTTGCAATTCATTTCTTTAGTTGCATAAGTATTATTTCTCTTATTAGAGTATGTGTTTCTTTGAACAGCATATTATCTGAATCCTCGATACCAATACAGACCCGGTGTTGGAGATGATGGTACCCTTATACGTGCTGTACATAATGTATACTCTAAATTAGACCCTGCATCACCAGTAGTTAGCCAATTTGGAAATGAGGTACACAATTACTTAAATTATAATAATTACTTTGTTGGATTAAACTAACACGATTTATTGAATTCAGCTAACATGGTTTAAAGATGCAAGAAGAACTTTTGGAGAACCAACATCAATTGCTGCTCGAACAACAATGTCTCCTAGTGAGTGTAAACATATTTCACTATAAGTTTATAATAGAATTTGTTGGAGTTATTAGGCTTATCAACATTGTTTTTCATTGTAGATGAATGGTGGATCATGTATGGGACCGATGCACCAACTGTGAGAAAGTTAGCAATCAAAGTATTATCACAAACAGCTTCCTCATATGCTTGTGAAAGAAATTGGAGCACATTTGCACTCATACACACAAAGCAAAGAAATAGGTTGGCTCATAGTAGGTTGGAAAAATTAGTTTATTGCTACTACAACATGAAGCTTCAAATTCGAGATAAGGAAGCAGAAATAGATCATGTCGACCGTGGTGACCCACTAGATGTGTTTGATATTGTTGGTGAAGATGATGATACAGATGGCAACCAACTTTATCAATGGATTAGACCTCTTCATTTAGATGATGATGAAGGCAACCCAGCTCCCAGAGTTGCTGAAGAAGCACGTAATGAAGGGATAAATGTAGAAAGAGTATTAGAGGAGGATGTGGGATCTAGCAGCGCTGACTCTTTGGAAGAACTTTTGCGCCCAAGACCAAGAAACACTGGAATTCCACCTTCTTCCAATCCTACACAACCATAACATCGTGCTAATACTAATGATAGCTCTAGTACAAGATCAGGAGACTCACCTACCACCGGAGGTGGGAATGATGAAGGATATAGTGGAGCTGGAGGTAGTGGTGGTGGATATGGAAACTATGTTGGACCACCTCCCGGATTTATGAGCCCCTTCACTGGTGAGGCAAACTTCACGCATGCAACACAGGATGATGACCATGGCAGTAGGCGGGTAGGACCAGGAATTGGTGCCATAGGGAAGGACTATACTCGTAGAGAAAGAGGCAAAGGGATTTTGTCAAGTCAAGAAGATGACTCGTTATCTAGAACTTCGGACTCTGTTGGAGTGGGAAGTAGTAACTATGGTAATACTCATAACCAACCATTTCCCTACCCTTCATATCCCATTCCTGTTGGGATGGAATCGAGCGACTCATGGAAACAATCCGAGACTCAATCTTCAAATGATTTTGCTTATGGACAACGTCAACCAATCTCGGATCCATATGGGTGACATGTTAACAATTACATGCAAAACTATTTTGGGGATTTATCATTTGATAACTACTCTTCACAATACATTCACTCTACACATAGAGATGATGAAGATAGTGAAAAATTTGAACCTCATAGGAACTCTATGTGGTACTAAGTCACTCATGTATCTTACCATGCAATGTATAAAGTGTAAAATATTGTACTAATTCATTATATATAAATGATTATGGTGTGTTTAGACTTCTTTCATTAATTACTACATATTTTCTACACTCACAGTGTTTGTTAGCTCACTATATAATCAACTTGATAATGTTAAATCCATCATGCAATGCATTTCCTTCCAATTTTTTGGGATAAACTAATAGATAATTGACTAAATAAACATCCTGCAAAGTTTCAATAAAAATTTCCAAGTTTTTCTTACAATTTCCGTGGTTTCCATGTAATTTTTATCGATATCGATATTATCCCGATATTTCCATCGATATTTCCGGGTTTTCGGACTACCGATATTTCCGATATTACCGATATTTAATACCTTGTCTGCGACACACATGCTATTTTTTTAATCGAAAACTTGACGGTTGTCACGGTGAGGTGACAAACCATGGATGATATCTTTCGTAAAATTCACTTCAAGATGCGAAAATGAAATTGATGTATAAGTTTGATGTATCGAAAATTATCCTTTTGCATTTTGTAGGTGCTGTAAAGGGTGAAAATGTGACATAACTGGGACTGAAGAACCTCATGCTGGCAAGGCCTTCTTCAACTGTGGGGAAAACTGCACCTGGTGTAATGTATATCAATCAACATACGAATAAACTATTCGAAGTTGCATCAACTATCACGATGATCGAGTGTGCATAGCAACAAATGCCTTATCCTTTTGACAGACATGGAGATGGGACAGTGACTAAGGGCGCCGTGCAGCGGGAGGTAGACAAATTTGGTGCAAGCGAAGCACACTTCGAGTGCGGCGAAGGCTAGAAATGTGTTGAAGGGCATGATGCCCGAGCTTTGAATGTGTTAATGGTTGTAGATAGTGACGGATAGCTGAAGAGCATCAAGAAAGTGTATATGCAAACAGTAAACTATCAGTTACTATAGTTGATATTAATGGTCTTGAAATGCAAGTTCGATTTTGCTGTGTACAAATTTAAGAGATAAAAGGAGAATAAGAATATCAAGACTTGTAGAAAGTGGGGAAGAAAATCAGAAGATATAAAACAATAAGTTCATATTTGAGTCTTCAGTACTCTGAAAAGATTCCCGTGATTATTCCAGTCACAAAAAACCAGAAAAGGCATGCAGGAAATTCAATAGGCTCAAAAGACACGAAGCACAACTTACAATTTACCAGCAATTGCTTCTGCAGTCTCAGCAGTCCTCAGTACAACTCTCGTGGGGACGGGAGGAATCTTAAATCTTAGGCGACAGGCCAGGCTTGACCTCTAATGAAAATGCAGATTGATAAACGTTTTAACACATTGCTATAAATGACTTGAGACGTGGCATCCTCATGGACTTGTGATTATACACGGTTTAGGACTGCCTTCATTTGCTTGTTAAAGATGGGGACTGCAAGTGACCTAATTTGCATGGTTTGAGATTTGGTTCAAAGTTCAGATTGGTAATTACCTATCTTCCAAATATAATGATTGCTTTTTTTCTTTTTCACTGGTATAGTAATAGCACATTAGACAAATCATGCCAAGGAAAATCGCTACTTGAAGAATGTGTTGAAATATTTTAGATCGATGGGCCGAGGGCCCCACTTTAAAGACACCGATACAGTTCCTAACTTTACCACCTGCCAAATCCTTCAGGTGTGAGATTTTACCACAAAATGTCTCGGTATTAGTTATAGTAGAGTAATTATATTTAAAGTCACCCTTGTTGACTTCACCCACCGACGTGGGACTGCCAACATAATGTACGGCTGACAGTACTCATGACTCATGAGTGAGTCGCTCAGAACATATAATATTATATTGTTAGAATGTATGCCTGGAATGGAGGTGGATTGTCTGCCCTCCCATTTCCATACTCTTCTCATCCCCTGTTTTGTGTGGTCACGGTTAAGCCACGTCAACATTTTATATTCCTATTACTTTTTATTTTCTTATTTTTATAAAAAAAATCAATATAAAATGTTGACGTAGCTTAACCGTGACCACACAAACAGGAGGAGATGAGAAGAGTATGAAAATGGGAGGGCAGACAATCCACCTCCGCCTGGAATACACTATTACTATTAGTATGCAGTATTTGGAATCTATGGCTGAATGTCACATTAGCTAAACGTTGCAGCTCTTGGTGCTCATACACACACACACACACATATATATACGCTAGGTGGGGTCAATGGGTGACTGTGACCCCAACGAGATGGTTTTCTTCCCATTGAATTTCAGTGCTGACCCAAAAAATATGTTCATGCAAAGAAAGGCAAACACCTATGCTAATATCGCTTCTGCAAATAATTTAGGGTTCTACATTAGATGCATTACTAGGACCAACATAGATGTGAATTAACATAGAGCATTTGATACGTACCAATATGTGTTCGGATATGGTTTTTAAATGATTGAAAATACTTCGAGGAAATTATGGAACCAAACATTAATAAAAATGCAAATGAATCATAAAAAAACATTTTGAAGTACTCCTACAAAAAGCAACATTAACGAGCTTCTTCCAAAATACAATTGTAGTGCTTTTGGAACCCAAAACACTTTCACCAAATGCAATTTCAGACATTCTAAAGTCACTTCCAAACATGACTAGCAAATATATGTCTCCGGTGTTTTTTAATGTGTCAAATGTATATTTGGGAGCCTTAAAATATTTAATATGATTGGTTTGCTCTAATTTATTTTGAGAAAACTAAATTTTAGATACAATGCACATCTTTCAAAGGAATCATATGGCTTACAGCTTTTGTAAGGAAAATTATAAATGGAAGGTAACCAATTTTCGGAGTTATTTTGTTGTGAATAATGTTTGGCTACTTAAAAATGAGTAGGAATTTTTACTCAAAACTCTTCATGTTCGAATTACAGAGGTTTGTGCTTATAATCAGAATCATTCATATGATAAATCACTTTGTAAAGATCATCTATGCAAAAAATGAATTAAAATTAAAGTAGATTAATCAATTTATTGTAGCAAATACATAGACAATTCGTAATGCTTTTACTAATTTCGTTCATCTGTTTCTACATAGTTCGGTGACTAAACAACTTTAGTTTTAATTGATTTTTGCACAGACGATCTTTATATAATGATTTTATAATTAAAATGTTATGATCATAAACACTAAGTTATATGGATTGGCAATGAACTGTTTTGAGTATGAACTCCTACTTATTATTTGAGTAGCCAAATATTATTTTTTTGTTGTGCCCCCATTAGGATAAATTTCTAACTCCGCCACTGCATATATATATATACATATATATCATCATCTTATATGATGATATGGCTAAGATTAATATAAACTCATCTCAATTCAATCTAAGAAGTAAAAAATGTACTACATGACAAGATGCAACCCAAATAACAATGGGTATCTCTTCTCTTGCTTGCTAAACGTGACATCACCAATAAGAGAAATTTTAAGTTGTGAGGAGAACACAGATGATACATCACAATGTTTTTATACAAGTGGTGGAAAATTATAATTTTTAAGTTATTAATCTTTTAACACATATAACCCACCATTTATATAAGAACACGCAAAATACAACTCATGTGACGATCACATTGAAAATCTCTCCACCAATAGCGAATAACATGCATGCCAATAGCAAATTACTCATAACAATTGAACTTCAATTATATTTAATCAAATTCATGCAGAAAAGCAAGATAAAGTGACCTAACCATCCCCACCGGCTGAACCGTCTGACATTTCCGAGACTGCCCCTAACTCCCGGAAACAAATTGTCGGACGTCCTCGAGAATGGTGCGACCCTGGTATGGCCTATCTTGTCTTTTCACGTACCCTCTGGCCTCATTCTCCGTGAATTCGCTCAAACCCTTCTTGCCATTTCTCTCCCACATCGCAGGGCCAAAGCTTCTGTGCGCGAAATAAGCCTCAGCCGAAACGACGCCGTCTCCGCTGCCATGGATTACGTGAATAGGGAGGCGCTCGTAGTGGCCGATGCCGGTGCCCTCCAACTCGTCGAACCGGGCGAGTCCGCGGGTCGAGACAGAGTAGAGCTCGCCCTTGATCCGGTGGCCCGACCCGGGAAGGTTGATAAGGTAGGGGATTCCGTGGGGTCCGCAAACGAGAGGGTAGGAGTGTTGGGTGATGTAGGGGCCTAGGGACACGGCGTCGTTTCGGTCGATGAGGTCCTGGGTTAGTTTGTGGTTGTGGAAGCCTTGTTTGAGTGTGCCGTAACTGAAGATTAGATGGGGTTTGGATTCGTCTGTCAGACTCTCAGCCGCCATCGCCTATTGGTCTGGCGAGTCAGAGAGAAAACAAAAGCTGCAAAGTTTAATCCGTTTATGGGGAAGATATTAGATAAGCCCCATCTTCCATTTGTTTATATATTAGAAACTCTAACTATGCCCGTAAATTGGGCTTAGCCTACATGGGCTGGGCCAAGCCAACGTAGTTCAAGAGCCTTTCGGCCTAATTATGATGGCGTTTTCTAAGGTGTGGACCGCATTTTGCGGACCGAATATTGCCTGTTGGATCAAATATTGGATGGTTGAAAAACAATCCATCAAAATGAGGTTAGGATGAAACCGACGTCACTAATAAAAACGGTACCCGACATCAATTCAAAATTTGTTGGATTTGAACTCTCCCCCTCCCTGACATCAAAAGTAACGTTCTTAAATTTGTCTTCTCCTCCCAAAACTCTCCATCAGTGGTAGTTGTGTGTGCTTGTCTTCTCCAGCCTCACTGCAATTCCAGACAGCAATTAAGAAAATCAGGGGAATTTGGTTCAAGGGTGTGCAGTCAGTTCCATAGAAAGGACGTGCGTTCAAGGGTATGCAGTTGGTTCCACCAAAAGCACATGTTTTTCGCTTCATTCGAGTTGGGTTCATAGTCATTGCATGATAACCGCTGTTGTATTTGTTCCTGCTTCGTCAATTTCAGATTTGGTGAATTTTGAAGATGGAACCCTATAATTTAATTTTGTTATTTTTGTTAATTATGATAAATAAAGTTAGTTGTAAGGTTAATTATGCATGTTTGTTGATATAATTAATTGATATTGGTGGATATATGTGAAATTTTCGTGAAATTTGGGTGCGTTGTGTAATTATGAAGCGACGTTAACGGGTTGTGTAAATGTTAGGTTGTTAACTGTTGTTTGGTAAAGTTGTTGTTTTGAGTTGGGATTGATTTTTGTTTATAGAATATTGTTAGTTTTATGATTTGAGTTGATATTGCTTAAGTAATGATACCTTGTTTATAGTAGATGGATATCTATGAAATTTTGTTGACAGGTTGTTGTAAGGTTATATATTGTTGAATTTGTTTGTATTTGTATTTGTATTGTTATGTGTACATGATTTGGCAATGTATGGTATTCAACTAGCAACCAAAGAAGAAGATTCCTATAGGGGAAGGGTTAACAACCTATCCCAAGCCCCCTTTGTGCTAAAATTGACAAAGAAGAAGTTTAATGAGGCCCAACTTGGTGCCTTTACGCCCCCTGCTTTGGTCACCTTGAGCATGTGGATGAATTGGCCTTCAGTGGGGAATTGGTCTAGGAGTTGTCGCTCCGTAGATTGGCAAATCAAGAGGTTAAAAACCTAAAGGGTCTGACCTATTTAATAGGTTGTGAATTGACCTGGTTCACAAAGAAAGACTTATGTCTCATTACCGAGTTACGATGCGACAAACCCTTTGACATAGAGGTTGAGCCATAAAGGATTAGATTGCTAACAAAGTATTTTCAAGAGAAATTAGGGTTGGTATGTGAAAGTAGTAAGGGGAGGAAAGAAAAGGGCATAGGTAATTAATGCCAAGCCTGCCCCTAAGAAAGTCACAAAAAACATATATGTGACTTGCGGGGAGCTTGAAAGTGTTGGAAATGTGCCCTAAACCAAATCATATGATGATACATTATGGACATTATGTTAAACTAAACTAGTTTAAAGGGCAAAGATTATTATTTAAAGCCATCTCATATAAACACAGATTATTGATTAAAGCCTTCTCATATAAATGTTATACGTTAGATTATTGATTAAAGCCTTCTCATATAAATGTTATACGCTTAAACAATAAGTCCAAGGAATATGTAATTAGGAGAATGTGATCTAAAGAAATTAGATTCATGAGACATTCTCTTTCCTACATATATCCTAAACATTCTTGATCACATGATTGCCAATTGGGCATTGACGATTCCTTAATATCAGTACATGCTATGTTTTCTCTCAAAGAGAGTGACTGGTCTCGAGTCATTTATGTGACTGACACCAAGACAAGTACGTGGTGCTCAATAGAGAATAAGTCCAATGAACACGATCAATGAGGAGTTATCATACTCATGTCACATTAGAACTAATGGTTAGGATAATGCAAAGTAGTCATTTGACCTGAGGCATCATAGTTGTCTTGTGATTAGGTCATTGATCTTTGACTATGTTAATGGCACTCCATCAGAGGGTGTAAACGACATAGTTGGGGTTAAGCCATTTAACCATAGAGGCATGTGAATGCGCAACTAAAGATCTCTAACCTTTAAACCGTTGAGGGAGAATACTCTATGATATGATTAAGAATCTCTGGCCAAAGTATGAATGAGATTTAGGAAGCTGTTCTAAATCACATTCAAGGTAATCATATGAGGAAGAGAATCACATTGGATAGTAGACTTGAATAAACTATCAAACCAAACAATGTGACCAAGAGAAAGATTGTATTGCATTTGTTATCCCAAACTAAATAGGTTCTCCAACATCTTTTGATTAGCTAGGGTAGCCATGACATACTGCTATGTGTCACTCATGACTTGTGGAAGCCCTAAAGGTGTATAATCACTAAAGGGAGAATTGAAAGTAAGTCTCAATTCACAATTGATTTGGAATGAGTTCTAATCGCCTAGTGCCTCCCTAAAAGAAACCTAATGGATCACACACCGTGTAGGGTAATGATTGAAGAAAGTAACGAAGATGAGTATGGACAATTAAATAGTTTAATTGCATAAAGCAAGATTAATTAAAATGTTAATTAATCAACACCAAAGGTTCGTATTAGGTTTTATGTCAGTTTCAAGTTTCGGGCCCAAAATGAGTTTTGGTCCATAAGACCCATTGAGTTTAAGTTGTATGAAAATCAAAACAAAAAGGAAATCAACAAAAAAATGAAAGCCAAAACCAGCCTGGAGGAAGGGAGTGATGGCTCACTTAATAAAAGTTTGCAACTCACTTAGAATGAGGTATAAAGGCAACTTTATAGCTCCATCCTTCGTTAGGGTTTCTAGAGCCTAAAGAGAAAAAACATTTCTCTCTCTTTTTCTTCATTAGGACGGCCACCATGGGAAAGCTATGCTAGCATTTTGATCTTCCAAGGTCGTTCATCTTCTTCCTTCACCATCCTTGGTGTCAGAACTTAGAGGTCTCTAACTTTGTAGACTTTTGGAGAATCATTCAAGCATCCACATCCAAGAATCCAAGGAGACTACAAGATGAAGATAAAGGTCATGGAGTCCTAACTCAACGAGAGGAATGAAGCCCTCTCATGGGTGATTAGTCTTTGCTCATGCACAGAGGAACTCTAAGAGCATAAACAAATCTCAACCCTCTTTGTGTTTAGAGTTGAGTCTTGGTTCACCACCACTACTAGGCTTTGAATTTCATGGTTTAAGTTTTGTTTTAAAGTGCATAGAAGTTTGCTTCTGCCATTTAATCGTTAAATGCATGCATTATGTTGCTTAATGAACTTGGTATTTCAAATATTTCTTTCAAGTGGTATCAAGAGCCTAGGTTTAGTAGTTGGTGAACCGTTTTGGGGTTTCTTGTTCGTAGTCTAGGGTTTCACCCACCAACTTACAAAAGTAAACAACAACGACGAAGACACTACCAGGAAATTGAAGTAGTGAAAGCATGAGGATCATCAACCAAAGACGTTGGCCATGGTCGGCGAAGATACCATGTCAACTATGAAGAAATCAAGAACTTGAATGAAGAGTAGCAGAGAAGCTAAAGATGAGAGAGAAAGTGGAGAGAGTTCAATAACTCTTTCATTCATCACAATGTAATAATTGTTGGATATTTATCAACAATGAATGACAAATTTATATAGAAATAAATTCGAATATATATGCTAATAAAATATAAATGCAACTTAAATATTTTGGCAGAGTATGAACAAAATGAAATTAATATTAAATAGGTTAGAATAGTGATCGAGGCTTGCGTACCGCAATATCCCTGACAAATATCTTTGTGGTTCACTCAGTATGCTTTGAATGGAAAGATAGATGATTTTCAGTTGTTTGAATGATATGTAGATGCATGTATTTATAGTAATCATATGCCTATTCGCAACATGCATGTTTTTGGGAGGCGACTTTTCAACTCAAAGGGTGTGTGGCTTCATCTTTTCCTCAGACTTTTTCATACGTTCTCAAATGCTCTCAGACTTCATCTGAAATGATGAGTCTGATGAAAATAAAAAATTAATTAAATCCGAAATTAAATATATATATATATATATAAAATAAAAAATTAATTAAATCCGAAATTAAATAAATAAATATATATATAAATAAATAAATAAATAAATATATATATATATATATATATATATATATTACTTATAACACCCAAAACCCAAGGTTCAAGCCCAAATTTGCTCCCAATGGTCAATATTTCCAATCATTTTGTATGATGGACAAGATGTTATAAAGTGTGAAACTTCTCAACTTGACCAATGTGGGACAAATGAGATTGAAGAAAAATTTCTCTCATAAAATTCCAACTCAAAAAATTCCAACAATAATTATATCTCAATTGGTATTTATAGCTTATACCAATAGATACACGAGAAATTTTTCCAAGTACCTGGAACATGAAATGATGTGAAGTTCCCAGCGAATAGAACTATAACACCAGGCTATTTCAATTTAAAAGTAAAAAAAATTGCTACGTTGTCGTTTAAGTAAAGTTTTGTTAAATAACCAGAGTTTTGGTCAACTGGATTCTGAATTTATCCCTATCTGATTCCAAATTTATCCATTCCACGCCAAACACCCACAACACCAGTGACTACCCACCTCTATCGCTGCCCTGTGACTTTGCCGACGACGCCCCATCCCTTCTCTCTTCCTCCTTTTCTTTCTCCTCTTCCATCTTTTCTCTCCCATTCTTTGACATGTAACCCGAGAGTAGTCGGCCGCACCCTCAGATCTGCTGTCGCCGGCCTCCGATTTAAGGGCTTGTGAGGTCAGCTGAATCCCGATTAGTTAATCATGTTTAAGGGCTTGTAGACCAATCATTGTTTTTCTTATTTGATTTTGATTTTGTTAATATTTAATTGATCTACAAAATGATTAAGCATGATTAAAATTGTAAAGATGAGATGGATGGTTTCACGGGAGGAATGGTGGAAATGGTAGTCGGCGCACATGGGGAAGGAGGAGAAGGGGTGGTTGGTTGATCTGGGGAATTGGAATCGATTAATGACTGTTTTTTTATTATTTTTATCAATTAATTTATGAAAGAGTTATCGCTGTTTTAAATGTTATTTTACAGGTGTCAGTAAGTAATTAGTTGGGAACACCACTTGTTATGCTTATATGTGTGTACCCGGTTATCTGAAAAATTTCTCCAGACACACGACTAGCTACCATTTTAACTAACAATAACAACATGACACATGTCACATTCCTATACAATCCAAACTATACACTAAGCATAAGATACAATCTATCATATACATGCGCTTAGGTTCGCAGGGTTCAATAGAAAATTGCAGCTGTTTTTGTCGATCCTATGGTTCGTATGTGATTGCAGATCTGCAAACCCAAATCAATATCGAAAACACGTGGTTAGGGTTGCTAAAAGGATTTATGTATTTACCTTGAAAACATGCAGGCAAAGCTTGGGTTCAAATGATAACATTGTTTTTTTTGGGTGAATGATAACATTGGTTACGGTTATCCAGACACAATGGTTAACAATTAATTTTATTTTTTTTATTTTTTTTTTTGAATAGCAATGATTAACATTTTAAGATACATGAATACCCCAATTAATTTATAACTTACGGAAAATTTTAGTGATCGAATATCATGTTTTTTTATATTTTATAATTATTCTGGCAAACCTCACGGTTTACTGTATACACTTTTTGTACAAGCCGATTTAACAAAACTATTTCTGCTTATTAGAAATTTTATGTAACAAAAATATTTCTGTTTATTAGTAATTTTTTCATATTCATGATACCCATACCAACGCAAGAACTGAAAAAAGAGGTCATAATCGTCAAGGCAATCCACGACTCATATCTTAAGAGGAATTTAAACATAGGAAGTGTGGTGGAATGCTGTGAACATTCTAATTGTCCAGTGTATGGGCTAGCCATTCGACCAATAAAGGAAAAACTAGGTATACTTCTAACATATTAGGGTTTACAATTGATTTGTATACTTTATATATTTCTATTAACATAACATTCTGTTTGAACGATATTTTGGAAATTAGTGCTTCAAAATAAACAAATTGATTATTTATAAGACCTTCAAGAGCTGATCTATTACGTTACCAACTAAATATTATGTGAACAGTTTGAACAATTTGTAAGCCATGGCTCATCATTAGCTCATCAAAATTCACTATGTGACTGAAACATGAGCACATACGTCATGTGTTTTTATACAAGTGGAGGGACACAATTTGTAAATTAAATGATATGAGCTGATGATTTGATTATTACTTAAGCTTTGATAAACGTGCTCATTTCCTATTGATGACACATTATTTAATTTGCAAATTTTGTCTATCAATTTAATCTCTCGAACATTACTCTTTATAAATAAAGGCATTAGAATCTACTCTCATTTGTCCTATGACTTTAGCTAGACCTGACAATTTCTTACACGACCCGTTAACACGACACGAAAATAACGGGTTTCGGGTCAACACAATAACTAATCGGGTCATATGATAAGAACTCGTTAATAACAGGTCCTTAACAGGTTTACACGAGAGTGACGTGCGGGTAACCTGTTTTGACATGATAAGAAAAATGTTATTTTGGGGATTTTAATTTTATAAACTACTAAAAAAACTTAGGGTAAATTACACAAAACTACCTCAACTATTGGTTTCACGACACTTTCATACCTCATCTTTTTAAAATGACAATGTCATACCTCATCTTACGAATTTGTGCCAATGTCATACCTTTGTCAGTTTTTCTGTTAATTTCTCCGGCGTGGCTACATGCGGGACCCAATCACTAATCCAACTGGATTAAAAAAATATTAAATATATTTTTAATAATTAAAATTAAAAAATTAATTTTTTTTATATTAAATCTCTCTCTCTCTCCCCCTTTCTCTCGCCTCTCTCTCTTCTCTGCATCCCCAAAACCCCTTCCCACCCGACCTTCTTGACCCCTTCCCACCCATCCCCCTAACCTTCCTCCACCACCCTCTCTCTCTTTCTTCTCTCTTTCTCTGGGCAAGTATGGGGGATCCACCCCTAACCCACCATCTCTTGCTCCACCACTCTCCTCCTCTTCTGCAATGCCAACCCCATTCCCGGCTACCACCGCAACCCAATCTACAGCCACCATCGCTCTGCTAGCCACAACTACAGAGATGCCCTCACCGAGTCCATCCTCTTCTTCGAAGGCTAGAGGTCTGGAAAACTCCCTCCTAACTAGAGGGTTTCTTGGAGGAGAGACTCTGGGCACTCTGACAGCGCCGCCGCACACGTATGCTAAAACCCACATTTTCTTTCCATTTTCTTGGCCTTTTCTCTTCTTGGTTTCGATTTGTGCCTTAAAATATGACGTGGGCTTTTACCATTTTTCTGATTTCTGTGTGATTTCGGTGGCGGAAAGCAGCGGGAAGAGTCATGGTGAGAGGAAGAGGGGAATTGGAGTTTGGGAATGGGATTGGGAGTGGAGGAGAAAAGGGGCTGTTTGGTGGCAGCAATGGAGGTGGGCAATGGTTGCCCAGAGAGAGAGAAGAGAGAGAAGAGAGAGGCGAGAGAGAGAGAGGAGAGAGAGATGGTGGTGGAGGAAGGTTGAGGGGACGGGTGTGAAGGGTTTCTGGGCTTTGGGATTTTGGGGATGCAGAGAAGAAAGAGAGGCGAGAGAGAAAGAGAGGCGAGAGAGAAAGAGAGGATAGAAAGAGGAAAGAGAAAAGGGTGGTGAAGGAAGGTTGGGGGGGGACGGGTGGGAAGGGGTCCCGGGGGGGGGGTCGGGTGGGAAGGGGTTTTGAGGATGCAGAGAAGAGAGAGGCGAGAGAGAGGGGGGAGAGAGAGAGGAGAGAGAGAGATAGATTTAATATAAAAAAAATTAATTTTTTAATTTTTAATTATTAAAAATATATTTAATAATTTTTTAATCCAGTTGGATTAGTGATTGGGCCCTGCATGTTGCCACGTCAGCACTTAACAGAGAAATTAACATAAAAACTGACGGAGGTATGACATTGGCACAAATGTATGACATTGTCATTTTAAAAAGATGAGGTATGAAAGTGTCGTGAGACCAATAGTTGAGGTAGTTTTGTGTAATTTACCCAAAAACTTACTATAAATTACAATGAATTTGGATGCAAATTTCCGCCATCTTCTCCTTTGATGAAAATGCACCTGCAAAATAATAACACCTAAGATTAAGGCCAAAAGCCTCACGCACCCACGATGAAGGGGGATTTTGGCCGAAGAATCTTCGATGCCAAAGTTAGAATTCTGAAACGAATGTATTTAGTAGTTTGTGGGTAGCAAATGGCTTAACTTTTTAGTAGGATAATATGTGTATTTATATGAGGGTGGCCGGCCCTATTTGGGGAACAGTGGCCGACCATATATGGTGTAACTGGGTGAATAATTGCAAGATATTATGTGAACTAATATCTTGCAATTAACATGGTAATTATTCCTAAACTAAATAGGAAGTTTTGGGAGTTACCTTTTGAATAAGTATTTGATGAGGGGTGATGAGAGAAATTTGAATAAATACCAAATTGATCATCTTTGACTCTTCCTTGATTAAGCCGTTATTGTCCATTGCATGCACATGGGAATCTCGATATGGCTAGAGGGTAATTTTGTCTTTCTTACCAAGTCCACATGTCACCTCCATAGTTTTTTAGATTATTTTTTGCTCCACAAATGCCCCCACACCTGTTGGGCTACTGGTAGGAAAGGGCAGTAGGTGTAGTGATCTCCAACTTTGATGCAGATTTCCACTTTGACTTCGAACTAGATTATTCTAGGAAAGAGAAGTAAATTGCCACCAAAGCCTATTTAAGCCTACCGTAAGTAGGGGATTAAATCAACTTCAGAGGACCATTATCATCCTTCTTCACTTACTTGTGCAAAGAATTGTCTTTCGTTAATTTTCCTAGTCTTCTTCTTGGATGGTGCTGCCGCAGGGCAGCTGTCAGGGTGGTGCGACATGTCAGCTGGCAGGGGCCAGGAGTCGGCTCGGCTCGGTATGGACCGATGAGGTGGTGTGGCAGGGACCACAGCTTGGGCTGCTTGAGAGAAATGAGGAGGTTGTGAGCCTCCTTGGCTGCTGGAATGCTGGGTATGCAGGCCTCATGCCTGCTGGTCTGAGAGAGAAAAATGAGGGAAAAGCCAGCATGGGCTGAGCTCCCCTGCTGTCAGGTTGAGGTGAGAAAGATAGGTCGCAGGGCCTAGTTTGTGGGCAGTCAAGGTTTCGTCATAAACTGTTTGATCTTTAAGCTGCTCTCTGATTCATTGATTGTCTTCATCTGTCTATATAGATTTGGAATTTAGCTCAACTTCTAAGACTTCTCCAGATACAAAGAAGGTGCACATAGTTTTATGTATCCCTACTGAGTACCGTGAATAGCGTTGGCTGCTTAGTTTTCTTCGTCGGGAAAAAGGTAGGCTGCCCCTGAGAGAGGAGATAAAGTGAATCAAGGCGGAGGCATTGGCTATCCCGATCATTGTTGTGGAGTTTGTTGGGAATGAAGGTGGAAATAAGAGATCTTCACCTACTCAAGAGATGCCGGTTGAGAAAAAACTGAAGACTTTCTTTGTTGCTCGTGAGGGTCTGCCTGATGCAGAGAGGCTTGTGATTGACTTGACTTCTTACAAGGGGAACAAAAATGAGGCTGCTAGATCTGAGCATGTGACGATTGCCATACCAAAGATGGCTAGTACAATTGCTAATAGGATTGCACAACGTAGAGGTTCTGTCGTGCCTTCAGTGCCAAAGTCTGTACCAAGACATCTGTTGGGAGCTAAGTCCGGTTCACCTTTGGAGAAGCTTGCTACTATGAAGAGCGATAAGGTGGACTCTGCTGCTAAAGTGGCGCCTGGGCCTATTTCTCTTGCTACTGATACTGGTTTGCCTGCTAAGAAATAAGAAGCTGCTCGTGTGGGTAGTTGAGAGAAATCCACCAAGCCTGTTTCTGGAAAGTCTGCTGAGATCTGCGCACTTTTGAAGCCAGATCTTCTTGAAGACATGGATATGTGTGCCAAACATGTTGATAACGTTAGATGGGTTGTTTGCCTAAGTTCCTTTGCGAAACATATGACCCAATATAAGAGGACTGCTCTGCTTGACATGATGTAGAAAACAACGATTCTAGCAGCCGAGTCTATGCTCCTTAACCAAGAGGATACTAAGGCTGCCAAGGAGATGGCAACGGCTATGGCAGCTGAGGCTTATTCTTTTGCCAAAAAGATAAAAAAAGTTAGAGGCTGAGCTCGTCGCTTTCAAGGGGTCCAATATCTCTGCCCCCACTTCTCTGCAACTTGAGACTGGTCACTAGGAGATTGTTAACTAGAAGACTAGGCTTGACGCAATCCAAGTTAAGTATGAAAGTGCAGAGAAAGAGATTGGTCGTTACATACCTCAGATTCAAGATCTTGAGTGTGCTGCTTCTGAGTTTCGTTATGCTACTTACGCAAAGGATGAAGAGTTGATTGCTGCTTATAATCAAGTGATCCACATCCAGAAGATCGTCAATAGGCTTGAATCTCAAGTGTTGGAATTCCAAGGTGCGTTGAAGATCAACGAAAATCTGAAGAAGAAAGTGGATGCGCTGCATCGCGTCCGTGTTGGTTTGCTCGAGGAGAACAAGCAGCTAAAGGGTGAAAATGTTGGACTCGGGGCTTCGTTTGTTCAGAGTCAAGCCGATTTCTACAAGTTGGGATATGTAGATCATCTCTTTGGTAGGTCATCTGACTTTGAGTTTGTTGGGAAGGACTTTGAGACCTTCTCTATTTCTCCAGAAGACTTTTTTACCTTTACTTTTAAGGCTTCTATTAGTGAAGTAGTCAGAAAAGTTGGTGCCCAAGCTGGGGCAACCGGGGGTGAAACGCTAGATGATGCTATTGCTGAGAGTGTGGTGACTGCTAAAGGTGTGGCGACTGAGTAGTCGTAGGATGTCCAAGCTGCTGAAGAGTAGTCTTTTAGGTAGCTTTTAGGATTTTCTTTGTTTTCCTTGTTTTTTTTTTGCTTTGCTTGAACTCCATCGGCCTTTCCTATTTGTTAATCAATTTTGCTAGAAAATTTAATAAACTTGCTTCCTTCGTTTTTCTTCATCTTCGCTTTTTTTGTTTATGCCTAACCTTTGACTCTTAGACTAGTGGTAAGCGAGTTACTTTTTAATAAGCAAACAAGCCCACGTAGCCTATGCAGTGATAGGTTTTGGTGTAGAACTTTCACAAAGTTGTTAAACATAGGGTCGGCAGCCAGACGACATACTTATAAAAGTAGACGAGTCCGCGTGACCACTTGGCTGTTAACTTTGGCTTTCTTCAATCCTTTGAGCTGTGTGGCCTGCACCACAACATACTAAAGATTTATGGGGCATGAAATTTCGTTGGCAAAGGTCTGAGAGAACTCCTTGCTTTTTATGTAATAAGTATCACAACACTTTAGGAATTAGGAATTAGTATAGATCTGAACGATCATTCTGCGCTTGGCAGAGATGAAGCTTATCGAGTGCGTAGCATGTCGGCAGTGGATAGAGCTTCGTATATGCACCCTAACTGCTTAACCTTTCACAAAAATACGCTATTGTATAAGTTTAGCATGGCTTACTGCTCGAAGGGCAAGCTATAGGTAATCTTTTAGAAATCGTAGACTACCTTAGTGCACTCGGTAACAGCTTTAGGGTTCCAGGGTAGCCGTCCATAGGGCGTATTGCGTAATGTGCCTCCTCTATCTCTGAGGTCCGGTTCCCCGCGGATTAGGCCAAATACCAAAATCCTTTAGTTAGCTAAGCCTTGAAAAAGACTATTGTGGCTACTTCTAGGAATCCCGGCGCAATCCATCTTACACCTAGTTACACCAGGGCAGCCCGACTCATCCACATCTGGATATTCGAAGCGTATAGTTTATCTTCTCTCATCGGAGAGCAAACCCATGTGGGTGTCGGGGAATTAGTTTACCCTCTTGCACTAGAGGGCATGGTTGGTCCCCAAGGGGGTGCAATTCTTGCAATAAGTCCCTAAGAATGACGCGATCTTCTTTTGAAGTGCAAGAGTGGTAAGTTGTTGTAAGTATGCAGCCGAGCCAAGTTGTAAATAACTTATGAATTCCTCATTGAAAAACAAGTGAAACGAATGAAAACTTAGTTGTGAGGTAGAAACTGCATAACAACTGGATAGTTCTCGGTTTGCGAGTTGGTGCCAGTCGAGCTGCTTGAGTCTTTGGGCTTTGATGTAGCGGGAGATCACGCATGGTACTTCCTCAGATTGTAGGCGTTCCACTAATTTTTGATCTCTTTGTCATTCATGGTGGCGAGGGTGTAATTACCTTGCCGCATACTCTACTGATCTTGTACAGACCTTCCCAAATATGATCCATCTTTTTAGAGCCCTCTCTATAGGCAGTGATGAAGACTTTTCTTAGGACTAGATCTTCGGGCTGAAACTGTTGAATCTTGGCCCTTTTGTTGTAGCCAGAGAATAGTTACTGTTGGTATGCTGGGATGCAGGTGATGACCTTCTCGCGTTCCTCCTTTGCCAGATCTAAGTTTGTGGCCATCTCATTTCCATTATACTCAATGCTTGGCACTAGAGTGCTGATACTTGGCATGATAACATTTAGGAGGAATGATTATTTTTTAATCAAATGCCAAGGAGAAAGGAGTCTCTATGGTTGCTCGTCGTCTGGTTGTTTGATATGCCCATAGACATTCGAGAAGCGTATCTGGCCATTTTTCTTATTGTCTGAGATGGATTTCTGAAGGCAGTTGAGAATCGTCTTATTTGATGCTTCGGTCTGCCCATTACCTTGAGGATACCTCGGCATGGACATGTGCTTCTTGATGCCATATTTTTGGAAAAACTTCACCAAATCTTCGCTACAAATTGCAGACCATTGTCTGTGACGATAGATTGAGGGATGCCAAATTGGCAGATAATGTTCTTCCATATGAAGCGCTCTATGTTCGTCTGAGTTGGGGTTGTCATGGGCTATGCTTCCACCCACTTGGTGAAGTAGTCAATTGCCACGATCATCATGGCCCTGCCTCCAGCAGTGGGCGACATTGGCCATACCAAGTCGATGCCAATGACTCGTTTATGGGTATAGTTCATTGGCAGGTAATGTTGTTATTAGCTTGTAACGTTGGCAACTGTTACACTTTTGTATTAATTCCTTAGCATCTTGGTGCATAGTAGGCCAGTAGTAGCCTGCGTTAAAAGCCTTATGTGCTAAGGTTCAGCCTCCAGAGTGATTTCCACAAATGCCTTCGTAGATTGAACTTATAACCTTTAGGTTATTGGGAAGTACGAGGCAGCGGAGATGAGGTCTAATATAAGATCTTCGAATTAAGATGTCGTTCCATATGTAGTAGAGTGCTACCTTCGTTTGGAGCTTTCTAGACTCTAATCTTTTTGTGAGGAGTGTGCCATTGACCAGTTAGTCTAAAATGGAATCTTGCTAGTTTGGAATTATACTAACCTGTGACACCTCGGCTGCTAGCTCTGCGTCTATGCTTGTTTGTCCAGATACTCAATTGGAATAGAGCGTTTGAGTTGATGGTCGAGGGCGGAGCCTAGGCTAGCTAGTGTGTTCGCGTGGGCTGATGCGATGAAAGTTAAGCACTCAAATTAAACCCTCTTGTTGTCAAATTGTAGTAAAAATGCAAGTAGGGATCGTTCTAAACCGGGGATTAGGAGGGCTTGCTAAAACCTCTAAACTAACTCAAAAACATAAAAACAAAGTTAAAAACGTTTGAATAGACTCAAAGGACTCAAAACAGATTATAAAGACGCAAAACAACTTAAAAACACTCAAAATTGCCTAAAAACACAAACTGGGCAGATTTGACTCTAACACAACTTTGGACGAATTTAGTGTTTTGACTTAAATCAAAACACTCTAAAACACAAACAAAACAAATTTTAAACACTTTGGAACAAGAAAGTAAAATGGGGGTTTTGATTTGGATGAATTTGAAATAAACAAGCAAGTTATAAAACTAGGCAGATTATAAAATGAATTTAAGAAATGAGATGATGGATGGATTAGTTAGAGGTCCGTTCTTCGCACATGACGCACTTGTACATGAATTGATTTCCAATGGCTTTTCAATAAACTATGATGCTCAACACCCCAGATTAACCGTGATGCACAAATTAACCCTCAGATTTTCCTTTACTCATTGAATTGGATGAATGCATGCGACAACCCAAATCATTCTCTAAAAGTCCCCTATATGAATGCATAATAGAGATACAATCAGAGATCATTACGTTCAATGAAAATCATAAGTGTTGACGAGGCAATTATAACTATGAATGCATGATACAATTGCCAAGAATTCAATTAACGCGATTGTGATAAACAACCTTCACAATTGGAAGAAATCAGTAGTGAAGGTCGTGAGACCAGTAGTGAAGGTTGTTTATCACAATCGTGTTAATTGAATTCTTGGCAAATGTATCATGCATTCATAGTTATAATTGTCTCGTCAACACTTATGATTTTCATTGCACGTAATGATCTCTGATTGTATCTCTATTATGCATTCATATAGGGGACTTTTAGAGAATGATTTGGGTTGTTGCATGCATTCATCCAACTCAATGAGTAAAGGAAAATCTGAGGGTTAATTTGTGCATCACGGTTAATCTGGGGTGTTGAGTATCATAGTTTATTGAAAAGCAATTGGAAATCAATTCATGTACAAGTGGGTCATGTGTGAAGAACGGACCTCTAACTAATCCATCCATCATTTTATTTCTCAAATTCATTTTATAATCTGCCTAGTTTTATAACTTGCTTGTTTATTTCAAATTCATCCAAATCAAAACCCCCATTTTACTTTCTTGTTCCAAAGTGTTTAAAATCTGTTTTGTTTTTATGTTTTTGAGTCAGTTTAGAGGTTTTAGCAAGCCCTCCTAATCCCCGGTTTAGAACGATCCCTTGCATTTATACTACAATTTGACAACAAGAGGGTTTAATTTGAGTGCTTAACTAACATCGCATCAAATTTTGGCGCCGTTGCCGGGGATTAGCAACTTTGCTAATCCCTCGTTATTTCTTTTTTGTGTCTTTTGTTTTAGTTACTGACTTTGTTTCTGTTTGTGTCTTTTATTTTTACTTTTGATATTTGATTTAGTTTTGTTTCCTTGATTTCAGATACTAGAGAAGTAAGACATGGATTTTGCTACCATTCAAGCTCAATTGGCGAAACTTACTTCTCAATTGTCACAAAATGCAGAAAGGACCACAATGCAAAGTGTCACTACATGTGGTGTGTCCTATGGGCAAGGATATCCTACTCATCAATGTTCTCAATTCACTGCGAATGAAGATGCTTGGGGTTATCAAAGCAATAGCCAATCATGGGACAACATGTTTTCCAATGCTTACAATTCGGATTGGAGAGATTATTCAGATTACATGTGGGGAGAACCTCAACAATTCCAACAAGATGGATATTGGCAGCAAGAAGAGGAGTTCTATTCAAGACCTATGCAGCCACCACAACAATCTGCCCAATTCAATTCAGGTACGTCTTTGGATAATGATATGTTTAATAAGTTACTCACCTCTTTGAACCAGGAAGTAGAAAATCGAAACACAGAGGTGCAAAATCAAGCCAAGAAGACGGGCGAATTAGAGAAGCAAATTGGGCAGATTATGGAGTTCACGGCACAAATTCAAGAGCAAAGTGAACTCTCCAACTCAACTATTGAAAATTTGAAGGAAGATTTTGAAATCCATGATGCTATCACTTTGGGAAGTGCTATGGAGGTTGGAGGTGAACCCAAGACATCCAAACCAAGCCAAAACATGGATGAACAGCTGCTGCTCGAAGAAGAGGAGAATAACAAGGCCACGGCAAGGGACGAACCACCCTTGCCGCAAGCCCATATCCCCTTTATGCCGTCCACTACAACCAATGTAAGCCTAAATTCAATTTGTCCTGACCCCGTTTCACCAAATGTCCTTATTCCTTGCAGGATCATGCAATCCAAGGAAGAAGAGGGTGAGAAAGGCATCTTCGAAACCTTTCCAAAGAATCAAGAGCAAGAAGTGGATGGGGAATGTCTAGAATTCATCAAAGAAGATACACTTGAGACGAAAATTCCCAAAGAAGTTGGATTTTATGACATGGGAAAAGTCATAACTCTCAAAACACCAAATCTGGCCAAGTCCCATATCCCTGCAACCTTCAAAGATGTGGTGTTCGTAATTGAGTTTGTGTTGGAGCAAGCAAGTAAGCCATATTCTCCAACTTCGATTTTATTATATACTAACTTGCTGATTTTGATGATTCAAGCACCTACACTAGAATTTAAACCATTGACAGATCACGTCAAGTATCACCTTCCATTCAAGGATCAATTCCATGCTATGGGCCTTATCCAAGTTTAGAAGGAAGTTTCGTCCGGCTGGAAGACGTTAAAGCAAGCGCTTCTTGGGAGGCAGCCCATGTATTCAAATAAGGAAGATCTATGAATCGCTTCACAATCAGTTTTGCGTTTCTGAAAACCTTCCCTTTATTGCATTTATTTTGCCTTGTTTGTCATATTTATTTGTTGCTTGTTTGATTGTTTTTGGTGTGGATTTATGTTTGAAACATTGACAGGTAAACAAAGTATTTTTACATTAATTTTTGTGGAAGAGGAACATTAGGTAGAAAGGTAGAAAAATACAAGAAAGTGCAAACAAGCAGGAAGGAGCCTTCATTGGTCAGGTGGTGCCTCAGCATTCGACGGACCTCCAGAAAGACGAAGCGCCAAAGTCTGATTTTCCGGAGCCTCAACACTTGGTGAAGCGCCAGAAGACGAAGGCAAAAGTTGCCTCTGGAGTAACGCCACAAACCTCTGATGATCACTCTGAATCCGCACTTCGGACTCCTGCAGCTGATCAAGCTTCCTCTTCATGCTTGTTGAGTAATTAGTTGCGAGCATGTGCAACTCTTTATTCTCATGCCTAAGCACTCTGACCTCTTGCCGAAGACTAGCCATTTCAGCCATCAACGACTTAACCTGACGAGATCGAGCAAGAAGGCGCTGGCCCATGTTTCATACTGAGCCTGCACATCGGACACTGTAGGCCAGAGAGTCCTGAACAACCAGTTCGTCGGACCGCCTGGAAAGTATCCTAGTGTCTCTAGGAGTGAGAAGATTTCTGGCCACCACCGAAGCGGTTGTATCATTCATCATCATGGAATCCCCAACTGTAAGAGGACCATTTGGGGATACGAAGGACAGCTGCCAAATGTTGTTTGGAGAAGACATATCAATATCTTCCCCAACATTCAAGTTAAGGCGACGGTCAGAAAGGCAAGACATTTTCGAAGGTGTGAAGAAAAAGAAGAGGTCGGACAAATCAAGTTAGAAGTGCAAGTATGAAGCTTCTACAGGCGGAAAATTCAAGTGTGCTTTGGAATGTGATGCGTGCCTCTCTTTAAAAATCAGCACTCGACAGAGCTTCAGAAATTGAAGAGGCGAGTTCAGAAATCAAAGAGGCAAGCTCAGAGATCGAAGAGACGTCTGCTTTCTCAAAAGCTGGGCTGCTCAGAAACCACGGGCCAATCTCAGAAATCGAAGAGGCACTTGCTTTTTCAGATGTGTCATCACCTGTCACATGCACACTCAGCTTTGCGAAAATCACGGATAATTTGTCGAAGCGCCGATCTCAGATATCGAAGAGGCGTCAGTCTTTTTCAGCCTCGTCATCACCTGTCACACGCAAACTCAGCTTTGCGGAAATCACGGGCAGTTTGTCGAAGCGCCGATTCCAGATATCGAAGAGGCATCTGCTTTATCCAGACGTGTCAGCATCTGTCACATGCACACTCAGCCTTGCGGAAATTACGGGCAATCTGTCGAAGATTTCTGGTGAAGTAGAAAGCACGTGAAGTTTACTGTTCAATAATCCAACGGGTGCCGACAAGAGTGAAAGAATAGTATCGGTTATTAATTCCTATAAATGTCGTCCTTCACCCTCCATAGCAAGGCATACATACATAATCCTTCTTCATCTCCGAAAATGCATTCCCAACAAAGCCTCTCGAGTTACTTTGTGTTTCTCATCCCTTGGGGTACCTCTGCAAACAAGTCATCAAGAGCAAGAGTATTTCATATCATAAAGGTTGAAAGCAAGAGTATCTCATATCATGCTTTCTCCCTGTTATTTTCCTTGTCTTTGTGACAAGGAGAAATAGAGCAATCAGCCAGCACTTGGTGTCAATCTTTCGATCTAAAAACCGACTGCCTGAAACTCCTTCCTGATTGCTTACCTAGCATTGCTCTCGAGTGCTCATCTTCAACTGCTGATGTACTTCCGAAGAAGATGCCGCATCTGCCTGGAGAACAGATAAGGCAAGTGAAAATGATACCTTGAAGCATGTGGAGACAACGTGCTAATTCATCTTCAAGATCAAGTCTCTTTTTCCTTGCTAAGAAGTTCCCTAGCCCAGTTCAAGAATAAACCTGTGGAAAGATACTTCTTCAAAAGCAAAAGTATCTCATATCATCAGAGTCAAAGGCAAAGATATCTCATGGCATGCTTTCCTTTTACCCTTGCTCTTGCCTGCGAGACAAGGAGAAAGAAAGCAATTGGTCGGCACTTGGACATATTGAACAAAGAAACAGACCATCACCTCTACCTCGTGCCTACCTGCCGTGCAGAAGAAACAAGCAGAGAAGAATACTGTCTGCAGACTCAATCAACCCAGCAGAAGGAGTTTGAGTTGAAACCAAAAGCTCGAGAAGCTTCAACAACATATGGACGCATCAGTCGCCAAAGAGCAAAGCCTCGCCGTACAAGGCCATCAAATCACCACCACCAATCAAGTCTCCTTTTCCTTGCTAAGAAGTTCCCTAGCCCAGTTCAAGATCAAGGCTGTGGAAAGTCAACAAGATCATCTCTCTATAACCAGATTTGCGTTCTTAAAATCTACTATGTCTGGTTTTTACTTTGCCATACTTGTCATGTTTATTCGTTGTTTGTTTGTTTGCTTGTTTTTGTGTGAGTTTATGCCTGAAACATTGAGGACAATGTTTGATTTAAGTGTGGGGGGGGTAACCAAGTTGTTTTGCATGAAATTCGTGGGAGTTTATCACCCATTACTTCTAGTGTTGTTCCTTGTTGTTTTTAAGTGTTTTTATGCTGTTTTGGAGTGTTTTAGTGTGTTTTGACATAAAAATCCGAAAATCTCATAAAAATTTGAAAAATTGTTTTGAAAAACCCAAAAAAAGTTGTTTTTGTGTGTTTATTTGTGTCTTAGGATACCTTCCAACACAGTGATGAGGAATTGGTTTTTAATTGCATGACTGTTAAAGAGAGTTATAAACATGGATGGAAGTTTGATTTACTCCTTGGTTTATGCTTGGTTGTGGTTATAATTTATAAATTCACATGCAATCATAAAGGAAAAAAAATCTGTTTTTGTAACATGCTTGAAGGAAGGAACTCAAAGTAACGTTACAACCTTGTGAGACTTGAGCCTAAAACGTTTATTTGGAGAGTTAATAATCTGTGCATTGTTGTTTTCTAAAGTCGTTGCATGATCTCATTATGCTTTGCTTGGTTGCTACTTAGAAGGCGTTTCATCATTTAGTTCCAAATGCTAGAACTCATGCCCATTTCATTCAAAGCATGCTATTGATTTGCATAACACATATTCAAGATGAAGTTGTGTAGTGACCACCACAGCCAAATTGTCGTGCCCTATTTCATTATGTGTTTAAGTTTAACCCCGTTGAGCCTTTTGTAGCCTATGTTCTTTGTTAACCCACACTATCCTCACCTAGCCTAGATTAGGACCATCCATACCCTTGTTCTTGAAGCATAGTAAAACATAATTTAGAAGGAATTCCTTTTGTTAAACTTTTGCAGAAAAACAAGTGTGGGGGAAGTGATTCTTGTGTGTGTGTGTGTGTGTGCCAAAGTCCTTAATAAGGCACGGGTAGAAATGAAAAAGAAAAAAAGAAACATTCGTGGAAAATAGAATGAAAAGAAGAAAAGTTGTGAAAAGAGTGAAAAAGAGTTGAAAAATATGTGAAAAAAAGAGCTCTAAAGTGTTGTTTGTTGAAGAAAGGGTCCAAAACATTGAATTCGACCCTAAGTGTTGCTTGAATCTTCCCTTTGTGTTTAAAAGTTAATTTCTGCATTATTAAGTGAATTCCAAGTGTCTATTTCATTACTTTGCTTGCTATTGCTTTCAGAACGTTTGTTATCCTTATCCTTTCTTTGTTAGCCATTACCCTTAAACCCCGTTACAACCCTTAACTTTATCTTGAGTGTTATGCGTTTCAATATGTGGAGTTTGGAATTGGTTTGAGCATATGGTGTCACTGGTTCTTGCATCTAAGTAGTAGCATTCCATTCATGAGATCATATCTAAACATGCTTAATAACTCCAGAAAATTGCTTTCTTTGTTATACATATATGTGAGTGTTCATTTTCATGTTTACATCAATCTTCTCACATATAACTAGTGTAGGGTGTGTAGTCAGAAAATGTGTGAAAATAGAGAGTATCTTGTAAGGAATTGAGCAAATTGTCTAAGGCATGTTACTACATTCAAAACATCGTTTTAATTGGTTAAATGTGAACTAGTAAGTGGTGACTGTGATTAAGTATGTGCTCAAGTGTGAAGATAACTAAAATCTGTGGGAATAATGATTTTTAACATGTCATGTGCGTTGGAAATCCCTGAGGCAAACATTGGAAGGTTTAGGTTGTGTTTTGGTTTCTTTAAGTGTGGGGGAATTTGATAGGAGCATATTTATGCGACTTAGTTAACATGTTTTCTTGCACTTACTTAGTTAGTTATTGCTTATAAGAGTGTTTTAAGCTATTTTCGTGTGTTTGTAGGTCCTAATGGCAAAGTTGGCAAGAAAGTGCAATTTGGAGCAATTTGGAGCAGTTTTTGGCCAAGATTGGATAGCTTATGCATGGAGCAAGATGGATGGACGAATTTGAAGTCAAAAGAGGCTAGAAACACTCACCCACTACACCCATTACATCCACAATTACCACAACCCACTACACCTATTACATCCACTCATTACCACAACCCACTACACCCATTACATCCACTCATTACCACAACACTCACCCACTACACCCATTACATCCACTCATTACCACAACATACACTATCCTCTCCCTAGCCTATAAATACATCCAATTCCCCTTCCTAAAGGATTCCATCTCCATCCAAAGACACTACATTTTCACATCTCACAACTCCATACACTTACACTTTCATCCCTTGCCGTGACCTCCATTTAGCCACTCCCCTTTCTTGTGCCGCAACAAGGTGGTGAAAAAGAAGGTCCTTGGCGTTTCAAGCTTGAAGATTGGAGCGTTTTAGGTGTACTTCGTTCTTGCTTTCAATGTCTACTTTGTTATTTTCTGATTTTGTTGCAACTATGAGTGGCTAAACCCCTATTTAGTTAGGGGGAAGTTTGAAGCCATGAACATGCTTGAGATATGACTTGATTTCTTCCAATTGTGATTTGATAAGTTGTGATTGCAATTCAATTATCTATTTTATTCATAACTGATTCTTGTATGTTTATTAAGGATGCATACTTAGTTTTCATGCATGAATTAGATGCTAGAATATAAATGAGTTTCACCTAATCGTTACAAGTTTATATTTATGAGTAGTGAAGGTTGTTTATCACAATTGTGTTAATTGAATTCTTGGCAAACGTATAATGCATTCATAGTTATAATTGTCTCGTCAACACTTATGATTTTCATTGCACGTAATGATCTCTGATTGTATCTCTATTATGCATTCATATAGGGGACTTTTAGAGAATGATTTGGGTTGTTGCATGCATTCATCCAACTCAATGAGTAAAGGAAAATCTTGTTGGAAATGTGCCCTAAAACCAATCATATGATGATACTTTACAGACATTTCACATGTTGAACTAATCTAGTTTAATATCAAGGGCAAAGATTATTGTTTTAAGCCGTCTCATATAAATGTTATATGCTTGATGCGAAAATAAACTAACGCACAAATTTAAACCCTCTTTTTGACAATTGTAGTATATGGATAAGTAGGGTATCGTTCTAGGCCGGGGATTAGGAGGGATTGCTAATCTATTCTAAATTAAATTAAAAACGTAAAAACAAAATTTAAAACACTAAACTAAAATCAAAACACTTAACTAGAATCACTCAAAATAAAACTAACAAATAAACCAAAACAAATCCAAAGACTCAAAACAATTCAAAATTCAAGAAAACACAAACTAAATTTATTTCTAATAAATCTAACACTTTAAAATAAACGGGGGATTGATTTTTTTATGAAAAGTAAATTAAACTAGAAACTTTAAAAACAAACTTCAAAGAAAATATATTTTATAGAAATAAAATAATGAAACGTTAATTAGAGGGGTCCTTATCCACACATGAATAAATGTATACAATTTGATTCCCAGTTATGAGTTCAACAAACGAATAAATGACAACGCCCCAAGTTAATTAGGTCCGCTTAAATTAACCTTCAGATTTCCCTAAATTCATTGAATTGGACGGGATACGCATCACAACCAAATTATTCTTATCAAGTTCCCTAACTATGGAATACGCATGATAGAGAGACATATCAAAGATCATTAAGTTTAATGAAAATCATAAGCATCGACTAGGCATTCATAACTATGGAATACGCATGTTAATCCAACCTAGGGTTTACTAAACACAATCGTGACTAGCGATTTTTACTACTCATGGATATAAGTTCATAACGATTAGGTGAAATTCCCTTATATCCTAGCATCAAGTCTAAGCATGCAAATTAAGTGTCGACCCTTAACCCACATACATAAACAAGTTATTAATCAACACAGAAAAATAAACCACATCCAACGTTCAAGAATTCATAACTGGAGTAAATCAAATTATAATAAACATTTATCCAAGGTTTCAAATTCGCCTCTAACTAAATAAAAATTAATTACACATTATTCATAAATTAAAACATAAAATAAACATAAGTTTGGAAGATTAAACCGAGAGAGGAGAGTGCTTCAGAGCCTCCTGCACAGTCCCGAGGCTCCTGGTTTCTCTGCGCTTCACAGCTGCCCAGTTGGCAGCCCTTACTTTCCTGCACAGTCTTCCCTGCTCTCACACAGCCTCAAGGCAGCTGCCTTCCTCCTATCCCGCGTGACACCTGCCTGTTGCAGCTCTCTCCCCGCGCCTGTCTCTCTGTTTGAGACAGCTTCTGTTGTGCTGACTTGCTAGCTGCACGCCAGCTACCCAAACAGTTGCCTCCCTGTTAGTCCTGCGTCAGTCTCCCGCCTTTCTCTTCCGCAAGCTGCTTTCTGTGGCTGCGCTCCCTGCGTCCCTGCGTCAGCTGTTTCCCTCAGCTCCTCGCTGCCCGCTGCCTTCTTCAAGGCAGCATGCTCCCTGTCTTGCTCTACTTCTCTGCGCTGTCAGCCTCTTGCTGCCAATGGCAGCTTCCTACCAGCTCCCCCGCGCAAGCTCCTCCTGACTTCTGCAAGGCCCGTACTGCCTAAGGCAGCAACATGTCTTTCACTTAAGCTCGCTGCCTTTTCCTGCCTTCTCCTTCGCACGTCTCTCTTGCAAGCTGCCAAAGGCAGCCTGCCCTTTCTTTCCACTCCTCTTCCCCCCCTTTTTCCTTGTCTTGCCCGTGCTGCCTTATAGCAGCCTCCCTCCTTTGTTTTGTTTTTTTTTTCTTATTTTATTTCTGTCTTCTCCCTTCCTTACACAGTGCTTTCCCCACCTGCCAAGGGCAGCTGCTTATTCTATTTATTCTTTGCGCCAGCCCCACTCTCCCTTATTTCTGCATGCCAGCAGCTGTCCTTTTATTTTCTGCTTTTACGTTAGCTTAGTGGCTGCCCAAAGCAGCCTTTCTTTTTCCAAACTCCTTTGCTGCCCGCGTCCTCCCTAGTGCTCTCTGACTTCCTCCATCTTCTTATTTATTTCTTTCTTTCTATCATGCACTCCCACACATCCCTTCTTTTATTATTTTGCTTTCCCTTTTTTTTATTTGCTGCACTCACTCAACAATATATATATATATATATATATATTTATAATACTATCTTATTTTTATTAACCAAAAATAGTGGGCAATGCAATTTTGACAATTTTATTACTAAAAAAAATACACTTAAGCTATTATTAATTTCTTTGCTAGACAAATCACATAAAACACGAAAATAAAGTAAATAGCTCAAAAATATGAGGAAATAACTAAGAAAAGACGAGAGAATTTGATGTAAAATATGTATAAATATGAGCTTATCAATGCTTAAACGATAAGTCCAAGGAATATGTAATTAGGAGAATGTAATTTAAACAAGTTAGATTCATGAGACCATTCTCTTTCGCATACATATCCTAAACGTTCCTGATCATAGGATTGCCAATTGGGCATTGACAGTCCGTTAAGATCAGTACATGCTATGTCTTCTCTTAGGGAGAGTGACTAGTCTCGAGTCATTGGTGTGTTTGACACCAAGACAAGCATGTAGGTGCTCAATAGCAAATGAGTCCACTGAACACGATCAACGAGGAGTTCTCATACTCATGTCACATGAGAACTCATGGTTGGGATAATGTAAAGTAGTCCTTTGACCTGAGGCATCATAGTTGTCTTGTGTTTAGGTCCTTGATCTTTGACTAAGTCAAAGTCACTCCGTCAGAGGGTGTCCACGGCATAGTTGGCGTTAAGCCACTTAGCCATGGAGGCAATTAAATGCGCAACAAGGGATCTCTAACCTTCAAACTGTTTGAGGGAGAATACTCTATGATATGATTAAGAATCTCTGGCCAGAGTATGAATGAGATTTAGGAAGTCGTTCCAAATCACATTCAAGGTAATCATATAAGTAAATGAATCACATTGGATAGTAGACATGAATAAACTATCAATCCAAACAATTTGGTCAAGAGTATTGTATTAGAGAAAGACCGTATTGCATTGTAATCCTAAACTGAATAGGTTCTCCACCTCTTCTGATTAGCTTGGGTAACCATGACATACTGCTGGGTGTCACTCATGGTTTGTGGAAGCCCTAAACGTGTATAAACACTAAAGGGAGAATTGAAAGTAAGTTTCAATTCACAATTGATTTGAAAGTGTTCTAATCGCCCACTGCCTCGCTATAAGGAACCTAATGGATCGTACACCGTGTAAGGTAGAGATTGAAGAAACAACGGAGATGAGTAAGAATAATTAAATGGTTTAATTATTTATGGCAAGGATTAATTAATATGTTAATTAATCAAACGAATAAGTTCGTTAAAAGACCTCGGGTTAGTATTGGGCCTCAAGGCCCAATGGGCTTCGAACGTCAAGCCCATTGACTTAAGTTGTATGACAACTTAATGACAAATAATTCACAAAGGCCCTAAAAGCCCAATGAAACCCTATGGCCGGCCATTTAGAGATGGAGTGGGTTTTGGACTTATTTACAAGTTTGCCACTCCAATGAATTAAGGTATAAATATGACTTTATAGCCAAAATTCATTTAGGGTTTTCTTTTGGGGAAATGATGAGAACACAAGCTCTCATTTCTCTCTAAAGTGGCCGGCCCCCTTGGAGGATTTAGCTAGCAATCCTACTACTCCAAGGTCACTCATTTCTTCTCCAATCTAACCTTGGTGAAGAGACTTAGAGGTTCTCAATTTTGGGAACTTGGAGAACCATTTCATCCATCCAAATCCATAGATCTAAGATGCAAGGAATGAAGGCCCTCTATTTGGGTGATTAGCCTTTGCTTCTGCAAAGAGGAATCTACAAAGGTATAATATTTCTCAACTCACTTTGTTCTTGAGTTGAGTCTTGGTTCACCTAACTACTAGGCTTTGAATTTCATGGTTAATGTTTTGTTTTTAAGTGCATATAAGCATGATTCCGCCTTTAATTGTTAATTGCATGCTAATAGATGTTGCTTAAATGAACATGTTTTTCACAAATTTTCCTTCAAATCTGAGGGTTAATTTGTGCATCACGGTTAATCTGGGGTGTTGAGTATCATATTTTATTGAAAAGCAATTGGAGATCAATTCATGTACAAGTGTGTCATGTGTGAAGAACGGACCTCTAACTAATCCATCCATCATTTTATTTCTCAAATTCATTTTATAATCTGCCTAGTTTTATAACTTGCTTGTTTATTTCAAATTCATCCAAATCAAAACCCCATTTTACTTTCTTGTTCCAAAGTGTTTAAAATCTGCTTTGTTTTTATGTTTTTGAGTCAGTTTAGAGGTTTTAGCAAGCCCTCATAATCCTCGGTTTAGAACGATCCCTACTTGCATTTATACTACAATTTGACAACAAGAGGGTTTAATTTAAGTGCTTAACTAACATCGCATCATACCTCCGCTTGGTGTATGATTGTATTTTCCAGGCCCATCTTCTGAATTACTAAGAGCTGAAGTAGGTTGACCGCATTTCCATTATTAACCATCATTCTGTCGACTATATCATGGGCTAGTTAGACAGATACCACTAGTGCGTCGTCGTGTAGGACGTCGACGTCTTTGGCATCTTACTCGGTGAAGCCAACGATGGGTCCAGGTTGGGTGTTGACTGCCTAAACCTAATAGACTAATAGAACCTGCTGGATCTTCATCTTGGAATTATTGGTGGCCCCCAAGTGGTTGAATTCAGTGAAGCTACCATTGGTTTGAAATGTCTTGGTTAACGGTTCTTTGTGGCTTCTGCATTCCTTCTAAGTTGCACAACTGGCTTGTCCTGGTATTAGTTGACCTTGCCTTCTTTCACCAGCTTATCTAGGTAGTTTTTCCAAGTGTAGTAGTCGTCAGTTGCGTGATCGAGACCTCTTTGGAATGCGTCGTACTTGGCGTGGTCCAACTTAGAGGTATCTCATTTTGATTGCTTCGGTAGCTTGAACCATGGTTCGCTCTTAATGTCACTGAGGATTTGGTGGATCGAGATCGAGAACTTAGAGTAGTTCTTAGGCATTGGGCCTCCTTTAGTCTGGGATCGGTCCCTGCGCTTGGCCTCCTGCCTACTTTTGTTGTTGTTGTACTATAGGCTATTTGGGTGCCTTTTCTGCTCGCCGAGCCTCATCCCAAAATGCCTGCTTCTCTGCCAGAGCAAATGAGTTTGCCAGAGTTAGATCTTCTTTCATGATCAATTCTCCGAATAGCCGGTGGTCTACTGGAAGTCATTTTTGGAAGTTGCACTAGCTATTGAATCGTTGCATTAGACTATCTTCACCTTCTCTACTTTGAACCTCTTCACATAGTCACAGAGCGACTCATTTGGGTTATTCTTGACATTGAATAAGTGATCAGACTTTTTCCTTATTGAGCAATTGGATGAATATTCCTTAGTGAAAACCAAAGAAAGCTCATCGAAACTTTGGATGGATTGTGGTAGTAGGTTGTGGAACCAATATTGCGCCTCACCTTGTAAAGTTATGGCGAATATCTTGCACATGAGGGTGTTGTTGTTTCGATAAAGGATCATCACGCTGCGGTAGTACTTTAGGTGCCTATCCGGGTCTTCATCTCATTTGAAAGATATGAAATGCGGCATGTTGAACTTGCGTAGAGGCTCTGCCTGCTCGATCTCGTCTGTGAAGAATGACCTGCTTATGTTGGTGATGTCTCGTTGATGCGCCTCATCCGTAACTTCGTTAAGCTGGAAATCGCGTAATCTTTCGGTTATGAGCCTCTCCACTTCTTCCTAAATTTTCCTTTGCTAGGGTAGCAAAGCTTTTGGCTGCTTCTGGTCATGACTTGCTGGTCTAAGTTGTTCTTCCATGTGCTTGGCTTGTTTATGCCACGGCTGTGGTGCATATGGTATGTTCCTAGTAATGATGTTGTTGGAGAGGTTTGTCGTTTGCCCTTGTCCTACTTCGAGACACCTCGTCTGGGGCACACTGTATCTCAGTGTGCTGCAAAAGCTGATTCACCAAGGTCGTTTGCTGCGCGAGGGCACTTGCCAACTGTATGACTTGTTGAGGCAAGTGTTGTTCGCCATTTGGGGTGGAAGAGCTTGGACGGTATGCGTCTCATTGAGTAATGGAAGTGTATTGGATTCCGGATGCAAAATTTTGATCTTCAATGAGCCAAATTTGCATAAAAAAAACACCAAAAGGGTCTGAAACATTGAAATAGGGTTCCAGAACGTCGAAAAATGTTTGAAATAGCTAAAAATAGGCTTGTATAGGCGCTAGGAGTCACGAATCTGGGTCATAATTGCGCGGGTGTGGATCCGGGTCCACTTGACCTGGGTTAACTGCGGCTGGGCTAGGCGCGCGCGCTGGTGCTACTGGATGAAGGGCTGGGCCTATATAGATTAAAGGTTGTAGCACGCTAGGCTTCTACGCATTGGGTTTGCAGGGGAGTGGGCTTGGGTTGATGCTGCAATGGGGCTACCTCCACATGGCTGCTGCAGCCAATGCTGAGCTGGAATAGGAAATGGCCTGGAAGGCCTAGTTAGAGCGCATTGGGTTTCTTATTCCTGCTCGCTTGGGTTTCCGCATTAGGCTGGCACTTTGGCTTTTTCTGGAGCCCTTCGTCTTGCTGGAATGGCTTGGCGCATAGACTGAAGGCAGTGGGTTACAGGTTACACCAGCATAGGCTGGGTTTTGATTGGCTGCAAAAATTGCACCGATGGTTGATTGGGCCACGACAGTGGCAGTGGGTGGGGGCAGCCATCATTACTCCACGATTCGTTGAGTGGGTGAAAACCCAAATTTGAAGGAAGCACCTTTTGTTGTTGTTTCATAATTTTTTTCGTCATTGTATTTCTTCCCCAGGGTTATTCAAAAGAATTTATATAATAAAATTCTAAGATTAGGAACGTGTGGGAAAATCTGCGAATGAACAAAGAAAATTAGAATGCGAGGGTCTTCTTCGAGCGTGTGAAGCAAGCTCTCAATGAAATCACCAATTTATGGATGTAAATTTCCGCCATCTTCTCATTTGATGAAAATGCACCTGCAAAATAATAACACCTAAGATTAAGGCCAAAAGCCTCACTCGCCCATGATGAATAGGGGGCTTTGGCCGAAGAATCTCTGAAGCCAAAGTTAGAATTCTGAAAAGAACGTATTTAGGAGTTTGTGAGTAGCAAATGGCTTATCTTTTTAGGGGGATAATAGGGGTATTTTTGGAGGGTGGCTGACCCTATTTGGGGAAAAGTGGTCGGCCATATATGGTGTAATTGGGTGAATAATTGCAAAATATTATGTGAAATAATATCTTGCAATTAATATGACAATTATTCCTAAATTAAATAGGAAGTTTTGGGAGGTTACATTTTGAATAAGGATTTGATGAGGAATGATGAGAGAGATTTAAATAAATATCATATTGTTCACCTTTGACTCTTCCATTGTCTCAAGAGTAATTTTGTCCTTCTAACCGAAAAGTCCACGTGTCAACTCCATAATTTTTTGAATTATTTTTGGTTCCACAATAGATGTAGTGGATATGTATATATTTTATTTATTTATTTATTTTTGGACTTTTATCACAAATGGACTTGAAATTGACCCTCACCATCAGGATGGTCCCTGAAATTAAAAATCAATCAATGTAGTCCCTAAAAATAGGTGTCGCAAATCAATGTGGTCATTCCATTATAATTCTGTTAAAAATTCTGTTAAGTGCTGATGTGGCACATAAATGGGCCTTACAAGATTTACGGGTTTTTATCACAAATGATTCCTTAAATTGAACCACACCATCAATATGGTCCCAGAAATTAAAAATCAATCAATGTAGTCCTTGAAAATAGATGTCGCATATCAATGTGCGATCCGGCAAAAGCAACCAAAATATTCCTTAGTGAATAGGGCGAAAACTTGATCTTTCCGCCACTATTCTGTAAAAAAATTTGTTATGTGCTGATGTGGGTTTAATAATTAATTAAAAATGTTGTCTAAATACCTTTTTGCACAATGGAATTTTTTTTTATTATAGTAGGGCCTACTTCGAAGAGAGATCCTTTCCGTAAATTCTTAAAGGCACAAGGCTTAACCAAGGCCTAAGAGGGGGTGTGGAAATATTTTTCAACCAACAATAGACACACCTCGGTTATAACCTCATTATCTCAAGGCAGACCTCGCTGTTCTTTGCATCACCAGACCATTTGGGAAGAGCCGAATGTGGATGCAAATTTTTGCCTTCTCATTCTTTGACAAAATTGCACCTACAAAACAATCAACACCTTTGGTCAAGGCCAAGAACCTCACGCGCCCACGATGAATGGGGGGGGCTTTGGCCGAAGAACCTCTGATGCCAAAGTTAGAATTTAGAGAGAAAAAGTGTTTAGAGGATTTTTGGGAGTTTTGCAATAGTATCAACTTAGCTTTTTAGAAGAAATAGGGTCCTATATATAGGGAATGAGGTGGCCGGCCCTTAAAGGATTTTGTGTGAAAATGGTGATTAATTTGGTGATTAATGGATTAATTAGGAATTAATCCATTAATTAGCCTAATTAATCTAATTTGTATGGAAGGTTTTGAAGGTTATGGAATGAGGATGGATGAGACAAATTTGAACTTGTTACCTATTTTGGGTACTCCTGATTTGGTTGATGGATGATTCTTCACTGCTCGCGTGTAGGAGACCCGGTATGCCTCAAGGGTAAATTTGTCATTTTCACCCAAAAATCCACGTGTCGCCTTGTGATTATTTTTGGCTCCACAAATGCCCCCACACCTGCTAGGCTGCTCGTAGGAAAGGGTAGCAAGTGTAGAGATCTTCTTGCTCTTGGAAGCTTAGGACTGCTTCTTGTTTTGATGTAGATCTTCTTGCTCTAGGAAAGGGAAATAAATTTCTCTCAAAGCCTATTTAAGTCCACCTTAAGTGGGTTATGAAATCAACTTTGAAGAGTGATTTATTCTACCCTACAAGAGAGAGAGAGCTTAGAGGATATTTGTTCCCCCTCTTCTAGCAATCTTCTACATCTTGCCCGTGCAAATGATTGTCTTTCGTTGCTTTCCTTGTCTTCTCCGTGCCGCACCAGTGTAATAAAAACTTAATTCTTCTTGTTTTCTTTTTGGGTGGTGCTGCCACGGGGCAGTCGTCGGGGTGGTGCGACACGTCAGCTGGCAGGGGCCAGGAGTCGGCTTAGCATGGGCCAAGGAGGTGATGTGGCAGAGGCCATTGTTTGAGTGGCTCGGCTTAATTGAAGCCAAGGATTGGTCCGACATGGGCTGAGGAATTAGCGTGGAATGGGCCATTATTTGGGCTGCCACGTCTGGGCTGCCTGCTTGAGTTTGATTTTTCAACTGCCATAGATGGAGTAGTCATGGATGAGGCTACCAAGATCGGAGTTGCTGAAGATAAAGTGTCGGATGAGCGAACTGTTAAGTGTAAAAGTGGCTGCTGCCCCTTAACCATTTGTTACTTAGTTGATCTTCAAGCATTCTATCTTTTGAACTATGTGGCCTTCTCGCACTGGAGAGCAAACCCATATGGGTGTCGTGGAATTAGTTTACCCTCTCGCACTGGAGAGCAATTAGTTTATCGTCTCGCACTGGAGAGCAGACCCTTTTGGGTGTCGGGGAATTGGTTTACCCTATCGCACTGGAGAGCAATTAGTTTAACCTCTTGCACTGGAGAGCATACTGATAGGAGCATATTTATGCGACTGAGTTAGCTTGTTCTCATGCATTTATGTTGTTATTCCTTAGTTGTTTTAGTGTTTAAAGTCATTTTCGTGCAATTTCAGGTTCTAAGGACAAAGTATGCAAAAAGGTGCATTTTAGAGCCGTTTGGAGCAGTTTTGGGCTTGGAATGAATAACACATGCTTGGAGCTAAGTAGATGGACGAAATTGAAGACTTAAAGAAGTTTGGAACCTGCCAAAGAGAGGAAGAAGAAGTAATTCAAGTCAAGGGAGGAAAAGATATCCAAGAAGAAGATGGATTGACCAAATCAAAGTTTCCTAATCCTAATCTACAAAGGTTTCAGCCATAAGTATGGTTCCTAGTCAATTTGGGACACTTTAATCTCAGTCCAAGGGGGAGCCGCACCCATCCTTCACCATTTCTCTTCCTTGCCGTGCAAGGGAGCCAATCCCTTTCCTATTTTCTGCCATAAATCACACTCTCTTTCACCTCATTGCACTCATTGATGCACAATCCCTCACCTTTCCACCCATGCCGTGCATCATCACCCTTGTCCCCTACCAGATTGCTGCACCATTTCATCACTTTCCTTGCCCATGCCATGCACTCATTCTTGTCCACTCATTGCACTCATTGATGCACCATTCCTTCACCTTTCCACCCATGTTGTGCATCATCACCCTTGTCCCCTTCATGCACCAGATTTCTGCACCATTCCACTGACAATATTCTTGTCCAAATCCTTGTATCATTTCTGCATAATTCATTCACTTTTCCTTTCCCTAGTTGTGCACAACATTCCTTGTCCATTCCATGCACTCATTGATGCACCACTCCTTCACTTTCCTTGCCCATGCCGTGCACATTCATTGTCCCCTCCATCATATCAGATTTCATGCACCATTTCATCACTTTAACCTCCACTCCAAGCACTTATTGCTGCACCATTCCTTGTCCCCTCCATTATATCTGATTTCATGCACCATTACATTGAATCATTGCACTCATGGCTGCACACACCACTCCATTTTCCCTCCCATGCCGTGCATCATTACTTCACTTTCACCTTTGAATCATTTCACCACCATTTGAACACTACACTACATCACAAACACATTCAACCATTCTTCCATACAAATCTCCACCCAAACCTTACACCAACCTTGTGCCGTGAGTGAAGAAAGAAGGAAGAACTCTTGGATGTTCAAGCTTGATTGTTAAAGCATTCGAGGTGTAATTCGTTCCATACTTACAATGTTTAAATTCATTTTCTTTCGTTTTGTTATGAACATGAGTGGCTAAACCCCTCTTGGCTAGGGGTGATTTCAAAGCCATGATTATGTGTGCAATATGATTTGATAAATTCCAGTTATGAGTTCTTGAATCGTGAATGCAATTGGCTTAACTATCTGATTGATAACTTATTTGTATTTGTTGATTAAGGGTTGACACTTAATTGGCATGCATAAATCCGTTGCTAGAATATAAGAAAGTTTCACATAATCGTTACAAACTTATATTTACAAGTAGTGGAGGTCGCTTATAAACGATCGCGTTAAGTTTAATTCCTAGCATGAGTGACATGATGTCATAGTTGCAAGTGCTTTGTCAATGCTTATGATTTTCATTAAACGTAATGATCTTTGATTGTATCTCTATTATGATGTCATGTAGGGAACTTTTGAAGAATGTTTTGGGTTGTCGAATGATGTCATCAATCCAAGAAAACAAGGAAAATCTGAGGGTTAACTAGTGATGTCACGGTTAATTTGGGGCATCGTCGTTCATAATTCAATGAAGTAGTAACTGGAAATCGAGTTGTTTGCATACATGTCATGTGTGGAGAAAAAGCCTCTAGCTATCCCATCATCCATCTAATTTCCTAAATTTGTTTTCAAACCTGTTTTTAAGTTACAATTTGTTTTGTTATTCTAAGTTCGTCCAAAATACAACCCCCCGTTACTTTCTTGTTTCAAATTGTTTTGAACTTGTTTTGTTTATGTTCTAAGTGTTTTGAGTCAAGCCCAAACTTTATTTTCGTCCAAAATTGTGGTTAGTGTCAGAAACTGCCTAGTTGGTGTTTTTAGGCAGTTTTGAGTGTTCTTAGCTTATGTTGAGTCTTGTGAACTAGTTTTGAGTCTTTTGAATATATCCTAAAGCTTTTAAGTTTGTTTTTGTGTCTTTGAGTTAGTTTAGATTCAATTAGCAATCCCTCCTAATCCCCGGCCTAGAACGATCCCTACTTATACATATACTACAATTGTCAAAAGAGGGTTTAATTTGTGTGTTAAGTTAATTTTCGCATCACATACCCTTTTGGGTGTCGGGGAATTGGTTTTTCCTCTCGCACTGGAGAGCAGACCCTTTTCGGTGTTGGGGAATTGGTACCTTTCGCACTGGAGAGCAATTAGTATATCCTCTTGCACTGGAGAGCGAACCCGTATGGGTTTTTAGCAGTCGTTGTGGACAGCAGTTGAGCCATGCTTGTGAATAACTTCTTGAATCTTCATAAAGAAATAAATCAACTGTGCTGGAAGGCAGAAACTGCATAACAAATAAGATAATCTTCGGCTTGTGAAGCCTTGTTCGTCGAGCTGCTTGAGACTTCAAACTTATTTGGAAAAAACCCAAACGAGGTTTATGGGGTGATGGAGACTTCCCCTGCTTGTGTAGGCCATTTCGTTAACTTGTCAAGATACTCATCGCATCGGCCTTCATTTGTTAGCTTCTCAAGATACTGCTTCCACTTCAGGCAGCCGTTAGTAGTGTGGCCTGGTCCTTGATGGAATGCGCAATTCTTTGTATGATCCAGACTGGTAATATCACCTTTCATGGGTGGCGGCAGTTCAAACCAAGGTTCGTTCTTGAGCTTACGGAGAATTTGGCTGATTGGAACTGTGAATTTGGTGAATGTTTCAGCCGCTGAGTCTTCTCTGGTTGGGGAGCGTTCCATGTGCTTCTTTTTCGACTCGTTTTTGTTAGACTGCTTGGCCTCGTCCCATAGTGCTTTTTTTTTTGCCAAAGCATACGAAGTTGCTAAGGTCAGTTCTTCTCCTATGATCAGTTTTCCGAATAAAGGATGTTCGGTGGGAAGTTCATTTCTGAATGCTGTCATTGCAACCAACAATCTTGGCCTTCTCCGCTTTGAATCTGTTGACATAGTCGCGAATTGTCTCCCAAGGGTTTTTTACGATGCTGAAGAGATGGTCGGATGTCCTTTTGATTGAGCGGTTAGACGAATACTCCTTAGTGAAAACAAAGGAAAGTTCGTTGAAACTCCGGATCGACTGCGGCGGCAGAGTGTGAAACCAGTCTTGCACCTCGCCTTGTAGAGTTGTGGAAATTTTTTTGCACATAAGCGCATCGTTGTTCTTGTAAAGGATCATGGTACTGTGGTAGTGCTTGAGATGTCGATCTGGATCTTCGTCTCCCTTGTACAGAATGAAGTGAGGCATAGTGAACCCGCGAGGTGGATCTGTCCGCTCGATCTCATTCATGAATGGTGACATGCTTATGTTGGTCATGTCTCGTCGAAGTGCATCGTCAGTAGCCTTGTTATGTTAGAAATTGTGCAATCGTTCGGTTATGAGTCTCTCAACTTCTTCTTGAATTTGCCTCTGCTGGGGTAGTGGAACTTTCGGCTGCCTTCAATCGTGACCTATGGGTCTAGGCCGCTCTTCCCTATGCTTGACTTATCCATGGCACGGCTGCGGTGTATGTGGCATGTACTTGGCAGGCGAACGGGTCGTTCGCAGGCTGCCGGTTGAACTTGAGTCGGATTGAGTGACTGCTTCTCTCCGTCTGCCGTGCTACCTACTCTGATATGAGGTGGAGAATGCTCCTTGCGATCTTAGTTGTGAATGAACATTTCGCCTGGAAGGTTGTCCATGTTGATAATCGGAGTGTGACCTCAACCGTGAATGTATGCTAGTCCGTGGGCTTGATTGGGAATGCACGCTCCTCCGCGCGCTAAGACGAGAGTATACGCTATCCCAAGGACCCAGACGGGAGTGTAAACTGCCAGAACGCTTAGAACGTGGCTGTTTAAGGGGCTGTTTGCCAGAACGCTGGTGGAGAAGTTCGTCTGCCCTTGTCCTACTTCGGGACACCTCGTCCGAGACACGTTGGATCTCGGTGTGTTGCAAGAGTTGATTCACCAAGGTTGTTTGTTGTGCAAGGGCGCTCGTCAACTCTATGACTTATCGAGATAAGTGTTGTTCGCCATTTGGATTGGAAGAGCTTAAAAGAAATATGCCTCCTTGAGCAGTGGAAGTGTGGTAGATTTCGAGTGCAAGATTTGAGTTGGGAAATGTCAAATCCGGGAAGAAATGTGGTGAAAATGCCCCCGGCTTGATGGTAGGTCCGGATGGTTGAGATAGTCTTGGGCCGACTTAGGCTGCTTGGGAGGTCATGGGGGCAGGCTGGGCCGCGGAAGTAGGCTGGGCCAAGGGAGTGGGCTGCCTGGCGGGAGCATGCTGGGCCAAGGGAATAGGCTGCTCGGCGGAAGCAGGCTGGGCCGCAGGAGCAGGTTGGATCACGGGAGCAGGCTGGGTCGCGGGAGCAGGCTGCTCAATGCGTGGTGCTTGCGAATGCGAGGCTTGGGCTCAAGCCCGTGCAAGCTTGGATGGCATGGCTTGGGCCATGGTGGAACCTTGTAGTGGTGGTGCCACTCTACTTAAGACCGCATTTTGCCTCATGGATCTCCGCGATCCCATTTCTTGAGTATTGGAATTTTCACTTATGGAATTTTCTAAATTTCTAGCCATTATATTTTTCTTATACGTTTTATCGAAGAACCTTTGCAAATAAAAAATTCTAATAATAAGAACGTATGAAAAATATTCAAATGGACTAAAAATAGAGAAAAAACCTTTTTATGCGAGAGTTTTCTACGAGTATGGATTTCAACTCTCAATGAAAGCACCAATTTGTGGATGCAAATTTTCGCCTTCTCCTTCTTTGACAAAATTGCACCTACAAAACAATCAACACATTTGGTCAAGGCCAAGAACCTCACGCACCCACGATGAATGGGGGGGGGGGCTTTGGCCGAAGAACCTCCGATGCCAAAGTTAGAATTTAGAGAGAAAAAGTGTATAGAGGATTTTTGGGAGTTTTGCAAGAGTATCAACTTAGCTTTTTAGAAGAAATAGAGTCCTATATATAGGGAATGAGGTGGCCGGCCCTTAGAGGATTTTGTGTGAAAATGGTGATTAATTTGGTGATTAATGCATTAATTAGGAATTAATCCATTAATTAGCCTAATTAATCTAATTTGTATGGAAGGTTTTGAAGGTTATGGAATGAGGATGGATGAGACAAATTTGAACTTGTTACCTATTTTGGGTACTCCTGATTTGGTTGATGGATGATTCTCCACTGCTCGCGTGTAGGAGACCCGATATGCCTCAAAGGTAAATTTGTCATCTTCACCCAAAAATCCACGTGTCGCCTTGTGATTATTTTTTGCTCCAGACCGAACAAGCTCTCCAAGATTAAGGTTGTGAGGATGTTGATCGCCTAAATGTTAACAGTGATGTCCCAGAAGTCGTTGCTAATGGGCCAAGCCGTCGCCAAAGGTGATCTCGATCCAAGTTCAATTCGGTGAAAGGTGTCAAAGTGTGTAAAGATGGGTGTATTGGTATTTTTTTAGAGAATAGAGAGCGAATGAGGTAGAGAAATGTGGATTGGGATCAAAGGTGATTGCAAGACTGGTTTTTAGGTTGGCAAATTTTTTTTATGAACTATTAAATTATTAAGCCTATTTGTATTGTTTTTTAATTTAATTAGACTTGTGTGACCCATTTATGTGTCACATGAGCACATAATAGAATTTTTTACAACATTGTGACGGAAGGACTACATTGATTTTAGACACTTACTTGCGGGACTACATTTATCAATTTTCAATTTCAAGGACCACTTTGATGTCGCGGGTCAATTTCAGGGAACATTTTGATGTCGTGGGTCAATTTCAAGGATCATTTGTGATAAAAAAAAAGACTTATGGGTCCCATTTATGTGCCACATCAGCACTTAATAGAATTTTTAAAAGAAAAGTAACGGAATGACCACATTGATTTGCGACACCTATTTTCAAGAACTGACATTGATTGATTTTCAATTTCATGGACCATTTGTGATAAAAGTCCTTTATTGTTATAGTATACTATAGGCAAAGAGTAAGATTTAAAAATCATAAAATTGTTGTAAGCATAATTTAATGAACAATTATGGAGGCTAAAGAGAGGGGGTGCGGCACATAGATAGAGAAGAGAGAGATGTGTAATTGTGAGGTGTGTGATATCTCACCCCACATAGATAGAGAAGAGAGAGATGTGTAATTGTGAGGTGTGTGATATCTCACCCTATTGTGCCTTTATTTATAGTAGTAGGGAAAGTAAATTTCTTACCCCAATAGGATTACAACTCTAATAGGATAATATCTAGTCTAAGAGATATGGTAAAATTCCATAAGGATATCCTAGATATGTTAGGATTCACACGATCACATTCCTAATCTAATAGGACTGCAACACTCCCCCTTGAGTGTGTGAATACTCAAACAAATGGCAGATCAAGTCTTCAACGATGAAGTAAGTATAGTTGATAAAGTTGTTAGCACAATGAACGAATGCGAGTCTCAAATAAACAGAAGAATGCATAAAAGATAAAACTCACAAAACCTCGCTATGGTAAAACCCAAGGTGGGAGAAAACCCCATAGACTAAGGAGAAAAGTGAGAAGTTGCATTAAGTCAAAACTATACGTCTTCTGGACACAAGTAGAAGAGCTCACAAGGGCGTGCTCAGCCCAGGATGGGTGCCTCGTCAAAACCTAGTTAGGTAGCAAAAACCCAATGGGAAAAATGCTCCTAATCGTAGGGAAAAATAGTACTATTAAGATCAAGTAAGTATACTTCTGGATACTCCCCCTTGAGTTTAACAAAACTTCCAAATGAGAACTACAAGCATTTCATATGAATAGTTAGGAATACCAATTCCTCATACAAGCTTCTAGAAGGTTGACTTCGGCAGTGACGTCGTGTAGAGGTTGGCAAGGTTGTCTGGGATCGGCTTGCATGACTTCAATCTCTTATGCTTTGCTGATGAGATGTAGACTCAATATATCTTGGCATTGACTTCGTTGACGTATCATGTCTAGGTCAGTTGGATACATTCGGCATAGTCTTTGTGGATAGCCCTTGGGACTTAACGATGGATGAAAATAGCAAGTACTTCGAATATGCTCAACAAGAGCTCTCAACCATGTCTCACGTGTAGCGTAGTGAAGTGAGGTGAGTCCTAAAACAATTCGAAGCTTTCGCAACTAAGGTCATATCGTGGACCTCTAAGATATTGTGATATCCCTGATGGTAAAGATATAACCATTCAGGGACCTCTAAGATAAATAACCAGTGTCAGCATAACAAACAAGGCAAACATCATTCCAAGGATCAAGGGGGTCAGATATGCTAGGGATTATTTGGGATTAGCCCATATCCGTAGTACCTTCAAGGTAGCGGAAAAACGTCTTTAATACCAATTCAGTGGTTGCATGTAGGTGCGCTGATGCATCTTTACCAATAGATCAATAACAATGGAGATGTGTTGTCTAACACAATGAGCTACGTACAACAAAGCGCAAAGTTGAACTTAGATATGGAACTTTGGATTCCATAACCTCTTCAAGGGTCTCATTTGCATATAGCATTGGAAGATCATAGGTATACTCAAAAGGTAACACCTTTGGGGTGTAGTTCAACTGGTAGACCAAAGTACTATTAGAACAATGCTTTGAACTTCAATTCAAGGTATAAACGAGTTTTCCTAAGATCCTTCATCTCAAATTCCGTCTTTAGATGTGAGACAATTATCTCAAGCTTTTTTAGAGTCTTAGTGAGATGCATGTCATCGACATAAACTGTAACTCTAGCAATTCGGAATAAGACTTCATAGTTTAACACGTAAGGGCATAATTCATATCCCTAACTGATCAAATAATCACTTTGATGGGTATACCATATTCGTTGGATTTCTTAAATCCGTAAGTGAACGCCTCAAACGAGTTGAGAGGGTGTTCCGTGGTTTAGAACTATTTGAACCAGTCCATGTAATTCTTCAAGAACTTACATGTAAATCTCTGTATCAATATCCCTATGGAGAAACACTAACCACATTCGTAATGCTGCATTCAATCACAGGGCATTTGAGAGAAACCTTGCACCGTAAGGCGTGCAACATATCATACTATTTCATTCATGTCATTATGATTCCTTTCCCACTTGTAACACAGCAGGGTTACCTTGGCCAGTGTAGGAACGGTAGGTCCAAACACATTTTGGTAAGGAATTTAACCTGGATTGCTTGTCCAATCAGTTCTACGTTGTCACTAATCAATGGAACAGGGTTCGGTATTGTCGCTTTTCATTTATGTTGGTAGCTACCATATAAATGGAAACATCATCAATGATAATCTCATTCCAATTCCATATCTCATCCAAGCTAGTATATTGGACCAAGAATTTCAAGTCTATGGAGTAATCCGGATTAATATCATGAGATAGAAATGATTTGAAACAACAATCGAGTATGGATTCATTTTGTTTTGTGATCTTCCTTTTCTGGGGAAGTAATTCTTATGAACTGAGTGATATGTCATGCTTCAAGCCAAGACAGATTGATTGGCTATCCGTCGGTGTACCAGACCGTCCAACAGGGGTGGCACATCATTCGAGGATGTTAACTCAACGTCTGTTAAGTAAGTTTATCCTTGCACACATGTTTGCAACTGGTATATGATCTCGCACTTTATGCGGTACGAGGATTGAGGGCTAGAATACATCGCACTTGCTGAAGGCTAGAATACATCGCACTTGCGGTACGAGGATGTTAACTCTGGAGCAACATTCTGAAGGCTAGAATACATCGCACTTGCTTATCACACTTATGCGGTACGGGGATTGAGATGAGACATAGTGGGCAACTTCCACGCAAATTCATGTCGTTCTACAATAATGTTGACGTTCTTATCTCCTCCTAACGGTGGGAAGACTGTAATACCGTGAAAATCAAAATATATGAATATGTGGAGAAAAATAAAAAATAAATTGATTATGGTTATGAAGATTGAATTGAGGAATTTTAAAATTTTGTTTCAAGAAATTATTACAATTTACGTCATAAAATTTTAAACGATAAGTGGAAAAGAAGAAAATGTCCCTAGTTGGCTCAATGTAATTTTACGAGGACGTATTTTATCGTATTTCTTGGTATATTTAGATAGAGTTCGATCTCACGAGCGTGTAGGTGAAAAACATTCGTGAAACGGAGTTACAACGAAGAAGATATAAACGAGCAAAGAAAAGTGTGAAATGGTCATTTGACCATTTTCTGGAGGGCTCCAGATTTTTTAGAGGGCTCCAGATTTTTTGGAGTAGAGAATTGTGAAGCCACGTGGAGGGCTGTGGAAAAGGGGAACAGGCACGAGCCATTCAGAAAATGAGGAAATGAGGGAAAGAATGAGAGGGAGAAAGAGGGGGAAAACCGGACCTTCTTTGACTCGTACACCTCGACCCGACAACCCGGTTAGTTTTTCTAGGGAAATTCGTCAGATTTTTGATGAATTGAGAGGATCCACCCCCATAAATTATCATTACGTTACTCCATCTTCAGTTTTCCACCTAAATACGAGCAAATTTGATCTTATTTCACGACGAATTTGCGTTGTGGGTGTTCCGAAGCCAAGACGGCGGAATCCGCCATTTCTGCAAACTCCTTCTTCGATCACTACCATCCTTCAACCCCTCTTGAGCTCAGGAACAAAGCCCAAACCACCTTGGGGGCGGCGGAGAATCGGAAGTGATGGATTGAAACAACCCATTTTTGGGGTTTTCCGGCAGTTTGAGGATGTTTTGGGGGGTTTCCCTGTCGAATTGGACTTCGGCCCAGCTATAAATGTTGTTCCCCTTAACTTGCTCTACATTTTTGTAAAATTTGAGAATTTTTAGAAATAGTGGAATTTTCCGGCGAGCTGGGGCGGCCGACCGCCACCGGCGGCGGCTCGTGGCCAGTGAGCCGACACCATCTTTTTATGCTAATTTTGATGTTCTGAAACCAAATTTGATAAGCATTTGGTGTGATTCACTTGTTTGAAGCTAGATGGTGATTGTTAGTCACTTGTATGAATTTCAGAATTTGACTGAATTTGAACTGGTGAAACTACGAATGGCTTGATCCCTGTTTAGGGTATGTAGGCAGTCTAATGAGAAGTTAGATGCAACCATAAAATAAACGAGGTTAATAATCAAGATTTAATCTTTAGTTGGGAATTTGATTTAAGAGAAGAAATTGGTGATAAATTATAAAATTAATCGTATGTTTTGTTAAGTTAATTATGGTTATAGTTGTTGTGAGGGATTAAGAAAATTAAATAAAGAATCGTGATTATTGGTAGTAATGTAAACAAGAATTTAATTTGGGCCTATCATCGAAATTATTTCCTGAAAATAAATATTCCGGGGGCCGGGCGTTACAAAGACTGTCTCATTGAAGTGACAATCCACAAAATGAGCGGTAAATATATCGCTTACAAGGGCTCTAAGAGAGCTAGTGTGAAGGAGACTCGTAATCGACAAAGATTCACAACCTTCTATGAGGACCCAAATGGGTACGTTGCGGCGGTGCAACTTGGCACAGAAAATACACACCCAAAACACGTAAATACGAAGCGACAAGTTTTTACCTAGTACCAATTGTAATGCCAGAAATGGTTGGGTGACAATGGGCCTCAAAGAGGACTGATATAGCTACATACAATATTGCATAACCCTAGGCAAAAATCGAAGGCTTGTTGCATTCAGCAAGGTCCGGGCAATAATTGAAATTGCGCTTTATGATCACTCTGTGAGGCTGTTTTGTGGTGAACATGGTAATTCGATGTCCAATTATAAACCCAAAAGAAATGCAATACGTATTGAAAACCTTCGATATAAACTCTCTGTCATTATCCAGTCTTCCAAACTTTATGGAATAATTAGGGTGGTGAACCCTCAAAATCAGTTAGGAGGTTTAGCAGCAATGTGTGTGGACAAACTTATGACCAGTTTGTCGATTTATCAACCAAAACCATAAGTATTTATATAGTCTGCATTTGGTTGGATTAGTCCACATAATTTCCTTTGAATCAACTGTGAAAAAGGGTAGTTTCGTATCTTTTCCAGGGATGATTTAGAAAATCAATCCCCAACGAGCAAGCTTGGCAAAGTGTGCTTGTATGCACAGGATCCTTACTTCGAGTAAGGAGATGCGTCATGACATCATTGTTCGACCTAAGTGTCCCAAACGATCGTGCCAAAGCAAGTAAACTGCTCAATTACCAAGCTATAGGTCGGCCATATGTGGTGTGTTCCCAGTTGGGAGACAGCTCATTAGCCCTAAAATAAAGCTTCAGCCTCATATTTGGAAGTGGTGCAAAGATACTCTACTCTATTTTCCATCAGTGGTTTGATTCATGATCATTGTCGTCTCAAATATCTTTAAAACTCAACGACGTTCTTCCAGAACGGGGAGAATATAAGGTCTCTTAAATGATAATTTTAGTATTATTCGTACAACGAGGAGCATGCCAATGCTCTTAATCAGTTTGGAAGTCGTTGCTAGAGATATGATTTTATGCATAAAGTTAGTGTGCGTAGTATCACATTCATCCAGACTACTAACTTTCCCACATTCGTACCTAATCATGTGTTTAATTGAATTCGGTCACATATATACAAGAAACATGATTTAATTAACTCATTTTCGAGGACAATATCAATAACATAATCCATAACTAAAACAAACACCAAACGTGAATCCAAAAAATGTTCACAGAGTAAACCAAAGTTACTAAGGGGATTCGGCCAACAAGGTCATTCATGTCAAAATTTTGCTCTTCCAACGGTGTTTGGTGGAGCAAAATTAGTCTCACATATTGACTAGTAATCCGTAATGACATTGGTAGGGGCACAAACATGTGCATAGCCAATGGTCTATTCCATCAAGACGGAAGTAGATTCTACAGGGTTGAGGTTCGGGAATATTGTCCCTATTCTTGAAGATTTAGGTCTTAGGTGCCAAAGATCATGCTTCGGGCATGATGCCACACCTTGGCTGGCCCTAATTCTACCATACGTTGTAAAAAACAAACTTGAAATTGGATTGTGAGAGAGACAGACCCATACTTGGGTTCGGTAGGCTCTAGCTGAACCTCCAAAGGTCTGTTCGGTAGACCTCTGCCTAAGTAGAGCAACTCTGTTTAGTTCACCTCTGCCAAAGCAGAGCATATCCGTCGGTGCATCCCTGTCAAAGCAGGGCACCACCATTCGGTAGACTCCAGCTGAAGCTAAGTCTATACCTTTCTCTCATATCTGTGGTAGCAATCAGATCCGAGAATTTGGTAAACTTCTGTTCTTTACACTGCCACTTTAGGAGCGAGTTGGGAACAAGGAAAGACGAGAAAAGTATTCTTTAGTCAAAATTCAATTAGATTTACAAACTTCATAATCGTACTCATTCATGGACGTAATCATGGTGTGCTTCAGGCAATATCTTTCATGATTAAACGGTATGTAAAAGCGAGCCAAAGAGCCATGGAATCCTCGTTCTAGAGGTATTTCCATTTGTAATGCTTCGGGCATAAGTTTTCGAATGAAGATCATGGCAGAGGCTTATTCAGCTCTTCTATGCCATTGTTGGCTTCAATTGTTTCTCAGCTTCTTAATAGTCAAGTGGAGATTCATGTCTTGTACCCACATAAAGTGATTTTTGTTAGAAACATCCAAATCACGGAAATCGAACTTGTGACGGTTCCACAATCCACTGAATGGGAGAAACAATATTGTGACGAAATGACTACATTGATCAATTTTCAATTTTAGGGACCATTTTGATGTCGTGGGTCAATTTCAATGACCATTTATGAGAAAAAAAAAGACTTATGGGACCCATTTATGTGCCACATCAACACATAACAGAATTTTTAACAGAATTGTAACAGAATGACCACATTGATTTGCAACACCTATTTTCAAGGACTACATTGATTGATTTTCAATTTCAAGGACCATCTTGATGGTGAAGGTCAATTTCAAGGACCATGTGTGATAAAAATCCTTTATTTTTATAGTATAGTATAGGCAAAGAGTAAGATTTAAAAATCATAAAACACATTAAAAATAAAAATATCAAGTAATTTAAAAATATCAAGCACATTAAAAAAAATTATAATAATTAATTTACAAGTGAGAAAAATGTGAAAAAAATATGCAAATGCTCGTAATCCCATCCTCTACACTTTGAGGATGTGTGCATCGTCGTTTTAATTTTTAAAACCATACAAACCCTCATAAATAGTATTTTAAGGTAGTTTAAAATAAATAAAATTATAATCATTAATGTATAAGTCTGAAAAAATGTGAAAGTATATATAAATGCCCGTGATTGCATCCTCTAAACTGAGGCGATTGTTACATGGTCGTTTAGATTTTTAAAACCCTCCAAATCTCATGAATAGTATTTTTTATGGCTTTTTATATTAACACCCCACAAAATGTTGAATGCACCCCACATTAAAATTTAATATTAATGACTTATTTACTCTACTATGCAATGACAATTTTGACCTTATTAAGTTTAAAAAATAATAAAAAATTTATAAATACACCCCAAATCACTTTTAACGTATTATTTATCTACTTCAACTATCAAAAATCCCTCCCACCCTCCATTGTTGAATAAAACCCTAAGCAATGAAACTACAAACATGTTGATTGAGAAAAATTATTTTTGACGAATGAAACACGAAATCGGTGTTTCGAAATCTTTGAAATCATTATTATTGTTATTGAAAAACGTTCAAATGAACCTAAACATTTGTTCAAATCATTCAATTTGAAATCATTCGGCAAACTAACGTTCAGATAGTTTGAAATCATTCGGCAAAATAAAAAATGAGTGTTATAAGATTTGAGAAATGTGAGGTATATAAAAAATGTGGGGTGTATGTAGAAAATGTAAGGTTTATATTAAGAATGTGGGGTGTGAGGGTATTATGGGGAAGGAAGTGGGGTGTATTAAAATAAATTTTAATTGAAAAAGTAAATGTGGGGTGTATTAAATATGTGAGGTTTATTCAACAATTTGTGGGGTGCTAATATAATAAGCCATTTTTATTTGAGTGCAAAATTAATAAAATAAATATATAATTATTGTAGAAGTGTGGAAAATGTAAAAAAAATAAATATATACTATCACTTGTAATGACAAGTTTTACAACTTTTTTGAAGGGGTTAACTCCGAAATTTGACACTATAATCCATAAAGCTTAGATTTAAATTTAACCATCTATTGTATTTACACTTTATATTCTACTCACCGAATTTCATTTTTTAGATTTTCTTTTTTGAAAAGTGATCTTTGAGTGGATGTACAAAAATGAACGGTACGGATCGTTGATATGACATTCCGATATTTACGATTAACTAAAATATGAGTTGATGTTATATAGTTTCTAGAGACTCTAGAGACTTTATAAACTTCGAGCTATATTTTCACTAATGGTAAAACTCTGAACGTAATTTCAACGATCCGAACCATTCATCTTCTTGCATCCTCTAAGAGATCATGTTTTCAAAAAAGAAATCCAAAAAAAAAAAAAAAAAAAAAAACAAAACAAAACAAAATTTGGTGAGAAAAATGGAGCGTAAATATAAATGACAATCAACGGTTATGTTTAGATCTATAGTTTATGGAATTATGGAAAACCTTGGTGAAAATATCGTCAATATAACTCTTGAAGACAATATTTCAAGCCAAAGTTCCAATACCATTTCTCTTGGTGATTGATGAAAATTGAAGGGTTTTATTGTCAAAAATGTGCAAGGTTCCTCAACCTTGAAAAGCAACTCTCTTCATTTTGCATATCTTTGAACATTTGTATTTTGTAGTATGCACTAATGTTTTTTCATTAAGCTCTTATTTTGGAGGATGTAAACTTGAAAGACAAATGTTTTTATTTTTTATATTTTGAAGTAATATTTATGTGACAATGTGGTATGTATATACTAATTTAGTATTATTTTTTACATTTTTTTGGGGTCAAATTATGTTCTCCATTTTCATTATTTATTGATTTAAATTTATTTTTTTAACGGTTAATGGGTCGGGTCATATTACTTGATAATATTAACGAGTTGATTTCGGGTCGGGTCATATTACCTGTTTACTTTAACGGGTGTTACATGACATGACTCGTTAAGTTATCGGGTATGACACGAAAACGACACGAATACAAAAAACACGACATGAATACCAAGTCGAACTTTAACCATCGGAGAATGCTTCCTCAGTAACACACGATGCCTCTAACCCCTTTAGCGACTAATCTAATATTTGCTACAGTTTTGGCCCAAAATACTGGTTTAGTCTGAGTTTAGAATTGTTCTCGGCCCGGAAGCTTTGCTCAGGGGCCGGCCATGTCCTATCAGGATGGGGTAGTTGAATCCTGATACAATAAGGAGTCTCGACAGGATGAGGATGCTGAAACTTAGGAATGAATACGGCCTGATAAGGGGTTGAGTTCAAAGTTCTAATAGGAGTAGGACTGGCCGAGATAAGATTGGATCGGGGTAATGAGTCCTGATCCGAGTATAGTTTTGATTCGATCAGAAGCAGGTTTGCTACTATAAATAGAGGGAGGAGTGCATCATTCAAGCCCCCTCCAATTCAACACACAAATTGCCCTGCGCAAACTCTCTCAACAACCTTGAGATTTTTATTTTCTTTTTCCGCCAACGCATCTTCAGTTTGGATAAACAACACTGTGAAAGCAACCAGTGATACCTTCATTTTGGATAAATAACATAATCGCCGTAGAACCAGCCGACCGCGGAAAACCTTCAATTTGGATAAACAGTAATGCGTCGAGGCCGACTGGTTATGTATCCAAGTCTTGGTCGAGAAAGACTTTCAGGTCTTTTGATAAGCTCATATTTATATATATTTTACATAAAATTCACTTGTCTTTTCTTAGATAATTCCTTATATTTTTGAGCTATTTACTATGTTTTTGTGTTTTGTGTGATTTATCAAGCAAAGAAAAGAAAAGTAGCACAAGTGAATTATTAAGTAACAAATTCGTCAAAACTGCATGTGCAGATTATCTGACTTTGGAAGCATGTTACAAACAGCTCAGAATGAATGAGAGAATGAGCCTTATATGCGTGGAAAGCTACGGATGTCTATTTTCTGGAGCAATTTACGGATTGTTAATCTCATTTTTCTAGAAGAAGTTATGGGCATTGTAACACTGAAAGGTCAGAAAAGGGCTAAGCAGATTTGGCTAATAAAAAGAGAAAGGCAACACATGGGCAAAGGAAACACACACACATGGGCAGAAAATGGGTGGATTGTTGGCTGAAATAATGAAGAACATGTGTCTGCAAATGCAAAGGAAAAACACACACACATGGGCAAAGGAAACACACACACATGGGCAAAGGAAACACACACACATGGGTAGGAATTGTGGGTGTTTAGTGGTTGAAATGATGAAGCATGTGTGTGTAAATGTAAAGGGAAAAACATGGCAGAAAATGTGTGTGTTTTGTGGTTGAAATGATGAAGCATGTGTGTGTAAATGTAAAGAGGAAACATGCCAACACACACCCACACAAGCTCACATGCAAAGGAAATGGAGTGGTCCTCTCTCAAGCCTATAAATACCACCTCCCATATTCATCAAAACACAACAGATTTTATCATTGCCTTAGCCACACCTCTCCATCACCATTCTCTCCAAATTCAGCCAAAAATCACCCCTAGCCACACCACCCATCAATCCTAAACCTTTCCATACCATTCCCCATCCATTCTACACCATAAAAACCACCCAAAACCGTCCAAAACCTCTAGTGCCGCTGCTTGCAAGGAAGGAAAGAGAAGGAACATCTTGTGTCGTGCCTATACCCAAGCCTTGGGAGTGTTGGAGCGTTTCTAGGTGTTTTCTATCTTTGATTTCAATGTTTAAATTAAGTTATCTTTATGTAATTGCGAGTATGAGGAACTAAACCCCCCTTGGCTAGGGGGGATTCAAAACCATGTTTATGCTTGCTATATGATTTGATTACTTCCAATTGCGTTTCATGAATTGTGAATTTAATTTACTTATCTCTATGAATTAAAACTAATTTGTGTATGTTGGTTGAGAGTGCACGCTTAATTTTCATGCATAAGTTTGATGCTAGGATATAAGGAAGTTTCACCTAATCGTTATGAACTTATATTCATAAGTAGTAAAGGTTGTTGATCACAATCGTGTTAAGTAAATTCTTGGCATAAGTTTCATGCAATTCATAGTAACGAGTGCCTTGTCAATGCTTATGTTTTTCATAGAACTTAATGATTCTTGCGCGTATCTCTATTATGCAATTCATGTAGGGAACTTGTAGGGAATGTTTTGGGTTGTCGTATACAATCATCCAACCTAATAACTTGTGGAAAAAACTGAGGGTTAATTAGTGCAATTCACGGTTAATTTGGGGCGTTGAGTATTCATGGTTTGTCGAAGAGCAATTGGAAAGCATTTTGTATGCAAGTATAACATGTGTGGAGAAGAACCCCTTAGCTAGCTTTCCATCCATTCACTTTTATCAAATTCGTTTTAGAATCTGTTCAATTTACAAAGTTTGTTCTTGTTTTCAATTTTCGTCAAAACTCAATCCCCATTTATTATGAAGTGTTAGATTAGTTAGAAATCAATTTAGTTTGTGTTTTTAAGTGTCTTGAGTCAAGTCATAACCCAATTTCGTCCAATTTAGTGTTAGGTGTTCAAAACTGCCCATAAACTGTTTTTAAGGCTGTTTTGAGTGTTTATGTGCTGTTTTGAGTCTTTTGGTTTGTTTTAATGTTTTAAAGTATAGTTTTGCATTCTTTGAGTCTAGTTTAGTGTTTTAAACTTTGTTTTTACGTTTTCAAGTCAGTTTCCAAGTGATTTAGCAATCCCTCCTAATCCCCGGCCTAGAACGATCCCTACTTACATACTTTACTACATTTGATAAAAATAGGGTTTAATTTGTGTGCTTATATATTTCGCATCATCTTTATTGGCAGAGGTCATCTCATTAGCTTTTTCGGCAAGGTGAGGTGTTACAGTTTACTAGGGCTCGACACATTGAAAGTCGAGTTGTTTTATGATTGGATACTCATAAGTAAGCTTTAGAGTTCGGCATTCTGACGGTCGAACCACATTTACCATCAAGACATATATCTGTTTTGAGTATATGTGCCCCTATACTCTGGTGTCGGTTCGGCGTGCTTATACCCTTACAAATATAATCACTGTGACCGAATCCGGTGCCGACGATTTGTGAACTTCACAAAATTAGCAGCCTTATCTTCAGGCTCTAGAATCTAAAGGCTGAGACGTGTTCCTTCCTCGACCGCAGTCGCAAGATCGAGAAGTCAGCCGTGCGCTCAACGCAACATCAACACATTTTACTCCTCGGCCGACGAGTTGTCATGCCCCGCATCAACTGAAGGATGTAGTTAGCTCACTAGTTACTCGGCCTGCGCGCCACGTAGGCTTGGTAGTTTTTAGGGTCAACATTTTGGCACGCCCAATGGGACAACAACTGCTAAAACTACGAAGTTCATGACCATCGAGACACGATCAGTTAAAAAGAAAACAATCATGGGAAAGTCAACGACCAATCTGCCAGTTCAGAGTCCCGGACAAGAAGTGTCACATGCACGAAATCCCCCCGTTGTTGTGATCCCTGATGCTGCAAATGTGACACACCGAGAAAAAGAAGTTTGTCTCGGTACCCAACCCCGAAACACAGAAGTACCCAACCGAACCGTAGGAGTTTTCATTGAAGGAATAGTGGAGGACTGTGACGAAGACGGTGGTGAAGGCTCTGACCCTCCAACTAGGTCGTTTCTTCGAAGACGACTTGACGAGCAATCTCGGCAGGTTGAACAGACAGTTATCCAAAAAATGAACAGTTTGCTCAAGGTAATACGAAGTAATAGTGAGACACACACCCAATTGCTCGAATTATTAGTTAGCAGAGTCTTCGCAGAGGGACTTGCTGATCAGTTTCGACAATTTCTAGTCAAAAGTAATCCGCTACAGGCCGAAGTAAGTTCTACTCGGCTTAAAACAATTGACTTGGAAAAAATGGAGGATCAAGTAGTAGGTCAGATGGATCTGACCAGAGAGTGGAAGTAGCATCCATCGATATGATCGAGGTCCAAAGGATGATCGATTCGGCCATGAAAAAGGGGCCGAAGTTCCTAAAATTCATCCATCCATACCCGGCTTATGTGGAAAAATTCGAATATCCTAAAGGCTTCAAGATCCCAGATTTCAGCCTTTTTGCTGGAGAATCGTCATTGTCCTCGTTAGAACATGTGGCCTGGTTCACTGCGCAACGCGGAGATGTCAATAGTGATTTCCATAAACTGCAATTGTGCAACTTTTCGTTGACGGGCTTAGCATTCGCATGGTATATCAACCTCCCACCTAATTCCATCCAAAGTTGGGAGGAGCTGGTCGAGAAATTTCACGAACAATTCTATCGGCCGGGGATGGAAATGTCAATTTCTTCATTAGCTAGGATGGCTCAAGCATCTCATAAGTCACCAATGGACTATCTTACAAGGTTTAAATCGGCCATGAATTGGTGCCGAGTACCTCTACCCGAAGTTGAATTTGTTAGGCTTGCCAGACGTGGAGTACAAAAAGAAATTTCTGGGGGCAAACTTCCGAGATATGTACGAATTAGCCCAACATGTCGAGCAATATGATTATTTGCTCCGAGAGGAAAAGATCTCGAAGTCCCCATCTCGAGGAACGATTTACAAAAATCCCACGGTCAGCTACGCATCGGCCGAAGGCGAAGATTCCCAATACGTCAGTGTGGACGCGGTCGAGATAGTAATAGATAAACCATATGTCTGCAAGGCATTGACTCAAATTAATTCCAAGGATACCAAAACCCGCTCGGCCCTTGAAGAGACGGCGAAAACATCAAAAGTTTACACTTTTGATATCACCAAGGCCGATGCAATTTTCGACCAGTTGTTGTTAGCAAAGATGATCAAACTTCGGCCAGGATATAACATTCCCAAGGCCGAAGAGCTTAAAGGAAAGACGTATTGCAAGTACCATAACTCGACTATGCATACCACGAACAAATGCTTCATGTTCCCTGATGATATTCAAAGCTGGATTAATAAAGGCAAGCTAAAGTTTCCTGAAAAACAAATGGCAGTCGACTTTGATCCATTCCTTTTAGCAATAGTTGGCATGGTAAACGCCCATTTGCCCAAGAGCAAAGGGAAAGGGAATGCCGAGTTTGTCCCAATACAACACGTCCCAAAGCAAAACTCTCGGCCACGACTCATATTTTCCACGACTCAAACTTCGGCCAGGATATAACATTCCCAAGGCCGAAGAGCTTAAAGGAAAGACGTATTGCAAGTACCATAACTCGACTATGCATACCACGAACAAATGCTTCATGTTCCCTGATGATATTCAAAGCTGGATTAATAAAGGCAAGCTAAAGTTTCCTGAAAAACAAATGGCAGTCGACGTTGATCCATTCCTTTTAGCAATAGTTGGCATGGTAAACGCCCATTTGCCCAAGAGCAAAGGGAAAGGGAATGCCGAGTTTGTCCCAATACAACACGTCCCAAAGCAAAACTCTCGGCCACGACTCATATTTTCCAATGAACTGCCCACCGAGTTTTCGGGACCGGCCGTTGTCGAATCTATGTCAGACTTTAATGTAGAAGAAACTGACGAGCCAATGGTTTTGTGCAGAAATTGTAAGGCACGCGTAGTATTAACCTAACAGAATGAGAGACCGCCTCAGACTCCAACACCACGGCAACCATCCAAGGCCGCGGCGACACCTCCAAAGGAAGTTGGCGGAGGCCAGCGCTAGAAAGTGTTCAATAGGCTTTACCCTCAAGAACGGATAGACGGCCGTACCTCTGCCAGACGATGTCTTGATTTGTCCGCACCGTTTTATAACGAGGATTATTACTCTCGTAATTCCAGCAGTTCAAGTTCATCGGTGAATAAAAAAACCTTCAAGCCGCCTGAGCCACGCGACCAACGTTGGTACAGTTACAACTCTCCCACTAGCATGTATACTGCACTATCCAAATCTCAAAAACGTCGACGCCAGCGGATAGATTGCATGGCTCGACGACAGGCAGCCCAGACTGTTTCGGCCGCTAAATGGCAGCCGAAAGAAATAATAAGAAGCGGAGATGACCGACGAACACCAACAATCATGGCTGAATTACAAGGGCGAAAGGGAACCGATCGCGACTTCGAAACCACCATTGAAGAGTCTGAGAAGCGCATCAAACTCCTCATTTGGCCTGGGGAGATGAAAGTTCATTTCAAGCAGTTTGGGAAAGACACCGAAAGCAAACTTCCCCCGTTACCCCCGCAAGAGCCGTTAATAAGAGTTCGACGAAATCTACACCCTCCATTCCTCGGTGAATCCTTGGAGTACATAAGAGAGCTTCATAAGAAATATTCTGCCAACGATTTGTACGGCCTACCCAAGGCGTGTCAAGAAGCTCTCGACCTAGCACTAACTTGTCTTGATGCTGAACAGATTATCCAAAAAACCATTGATCCAGCAATGAAGGCCAGGTTCCAGCACATACGAAAAGCTAGGGTCCTTGGCTTCGAGGTCAATCCATACACGGACATTGATATGGCCGAGCTTCATTTTTCTCTTGAAGACCTTCAATACTTACGACACCACTTCGAAGTCTTCTCGGCCATATCTCTCTTCGGTCTTACGGCCGATGAAAAAGATTGGGTGGCACGTTTGGACGCCTACCTAGACACAAGGGACGCTCGAATCGCCTATGAAGAACGAGCTCGTAAAGCACTGCAGGGGCAAAGTTAGACACCAGAAACGAACGGGCTCGAAAAAGACAGTTAGAAGGAAGCAAGGTCAGATTACATGTCACAAGAGCAAGTACCTGTTGAGGCACACGATGATCAGGCCAAGGATGCTCTAACACACGATGTTGCAGTCCACAATAACCCGGAAGACGACAACCAAGATCCGATGGGCCCTTCAGTCTTCGAAAACATAGAAACTAACATGGTTCATATTCTACCTGCTGAATTCCTGCCAACTGCGCACCAACCAAATTTCTTGGATGGTGATGTGGTCGCCGAGGAAGCAACACAAGTCAATTTTGTCGCCACAGTAGAAGATGGGCAAGCAAATAACGACGACAAACTTAAAGCAGCTCTGGCCATATTATTTCCCCTCTCATCCTCTGTTAATCTTTAACATTTAAAGCTATTGTATGTCACGGCTGACATTGAAAGTTATCCAATCTCCAAAATTTTCGTCGATTGTGGGGCGACGGTCAATATCATGCCCATATCAGTCATGAAAGCATTACGACGATCCAACGACGAACTCATCCCATCAAGAATAACCATGAGCAGCTTCGTCGGTGACACATCCCAAACCAAATGAGTGCTCCCTTTAGAGGTAAACATTGCAGGTCGTAATCACATGACCGTATTTTTTATCGTCGACTCCAAGACCGAGTATAATGCATTGTTCGGTCGGGATTGGATTCATCAAACGAATTGCATTCCCTCTTCTTTATATCAAGTTCTCATCTTTTGGGATGGAAAATCAGTTGTGGTTCATCCGGCCAATAGTCAGTCGTTCGAAGCCAATATGATTCAGGCACGATATTACGATGACCATGTCAATTATATTACCCTACAGGGTTTGAAAGAGGAAGGGCGACCGACTCAAATTTCGGTCTAGAAAGCGATCGAAGTAGGCGCCGAGCCTGTCCATCAGGATTTGGCTAGACTTGGGTTGGCCGATCTGATCGCCAACATTGATGCCTGAAGAAAGACTGGCACCTCTTCGATATCTGGAATCGGCGCTTCGACAAACTGCCCGTGATTTCCTCAAAGTTGACTCTGCATGTGAAAGATGTTGACACGTCTGGAAAAGCAGATGGTTGGAATCGGCGCTTCGACAAACTGCCCGTGATTTCTGCAAAGCTGAGTTTGCGTGTGACAGGTGCTGACGAGGCTGAAAAAGACTGGCACCTCTTCGATATCTGGAATCGGCGCTTCGACAAACTGCCCGTGATTTCCTCAAAGCTGACTCTGCATGTGACAGATGTTGACACGTCTGGAAAAGCAGATGGTTGGAATCGGCGCTTCGACAAACTACCAGTGATTTCCGCAAAGCTTACTCTGCATGTGACAGGCGCTGACACGTCTGGAAAAACAAGTACCTCTTCGATATCTGGAATCGGCGCTTCGACAAACTGCCCGTGATTTCCCCAAAGCTGACTCTGCATGTGACAGATGTTGACACGTTTGGAAAAACAGATGCCTCTCCGATATCTAAGATCGGCCCGTGGTTTCTGAGCAGCCCAGCTTTTGAGAAAGCAGACGTCTCTTCGATCTCTGAGCTTGCCTCTTCGATTTCTGAACTTGCCTCTTCAATTTCTGAAGCTCTGTCGAGTGCTGATTTTTAAAGAGAGGCACGCATCACATTCCAAAGCACACTTGAATTTTCCGCCTGTAAAAGCTCCCTACCTGCACTTCTTAGAACTTGATTTGTCCGACCTCTTCTTTTTCTTCACACCTTCAAAAATGTCTTGCCCTTCTGACCGTCGCCTTAACTGGAATGTTAGGGAAGATATTGATATGTCTTCTCCAAACAACATTTGGCAGCCGTCCTTCGTATCCCCAAATGGTCCTCTTACAGTTGGAGATTCCATGATGATGAATGATACAACTGCTTCGGTGGTGGCCAGAAATCTTCTCACTCCTAGAGACACTAGGATACTTTCCAGGCGGTCTGACGAACTGGCTGTTCAGGACTCTCTGGCCTATAGCGTCCGATGTGCAGGCTCAGTATCAAACATGGGCCAGCGCCTTCTTGCTCGATCTCGTCAGATTGAGTCGTTGATGGCTGAAGTGGCTAGTCTTCGGCAATAGGTCAGAGTGCTTAGGCATGAGAATAAAGAGTTGCACATGCTCGCAACTAATTACTCAACAAGTATGAAGAAGAAGCTTGACCAACTGCAGGAGTCCGAAGTTCGGATTCAGAGTGATCAATGGTTTGTGGCCTTACTCCAGCGACAACTTCTGCCTTCGTCATCTGGCGCTTCACCAAGTGTTGAGGCTCCGGAAAATCAAACTCTGGCGCTTCGACTTTCTGGAGGTTCGTCGAATGCTGAGGCACCACCTAACCAATGAAGGCTCTTTCCTGCTTGTTTGCACTTGCTTGTATTTTTCTACCTTTCTACCTAATGTTCGTTGTCCATGAAAATTAATGCGAAAATACCTTGCATATCTGTCAATGTTTCAAAAATAAACCCACACCCAAAAATAATTAAATCAACAACAAATAAAAATGACAATCATGGCAAAAAAAAAATGCAAAAAAAAAAAGAAAAAGGGAAGGTTTTTAGAAACGCAAAACTGATTGTGAAGCGATTCATAGATCTTCCTTATTTGAATACATGGGTTGCCTCCCAAGTATTGCTTGCTTTAACGTCGTACAGCCAGACGAAGACCTCATTCACTCCTCATTAGGGCTCACGGCATCCAAGGATGTTTCCTCTCCAACCTGCCCTACGAACCACTTCATGCTTTAGATCTTTGAATGGAATGGGATAATGATCCTTCCTGATTTTTGTGCTTTGCTTCCCTAAATGAACTCTCCCACCACTTTGAATGCACCTAGGTACCTGCACCAAACAAGGTAACAACCTATTATTCGAAATGGGAATTGAAAGTGGAGAAGATGGCTTACCCATGTGCTGCACTGAAGTGGCAGCACATTGAACAAATGCACAATGGGTATTCTCGGCCGGATTTGGTGATTTGGAGGTTGGGACGTGCTCATTGTGCTTTAATCCAAGTCCCTCCTTGATTGTGGTGCGAGAAACATCCCTCTTGATTATTGTTGAACATTCCTGCCCTATATTTTCAATTACATCAATAGCACAACAAGAACGAACATCATTAGTCTTCTCAACAGATTCAGAAATCTTAAAGTTAATCATATCACCACCGAATTCCATGGTTACTGCTCCCTTGGCACGTCAATCTTGGTTTGAGCCGTTTTCATGAAAGGTCGTCCAAGTAAGAACGGTGATGGTGAAGAGTGTCCTGAATCCTCCATATCAAGCACATAGAAATCTGCAGGAAAAATTAAGTGGTCTACCTGCACCAAAACATCTTCCAACACTCCTTTTGGATATGCATTAGATCGATCGGCTAATTGAATAATCACACCATCATTTTTAAGTTCTCCTAGATTCATAGATGCATAAACAGAATATGGCATGACATTAATTGATGCACCTAAATCTAGCATAGCATGCTCAAATCTTGTATTACCAATTACACACAGAATTGTGAAACTACCCGGATCTTTGCATTTAGGTGGCAGCTTTCTTTGCAACATTGCAGAGACATTTTCGCTTACATGTACCACTTCTTTCTCCCGAATACGCTTCCTTGTTGTACAAAGCTTCTTCAAACACTTGGCATACTTTGGAATTTGCTTAATAGCATCAAGGAGTGGGATATTGACATGCACTTTTCTAAACGTCTCCAGAACATCTTTTCCTCTTCTTCGTTCTTGGCTTGCAAAAATCTGCTAGGGAAGGGTACATTTGGAGGAATAACGTTAGAATTAATTGGAATTGGAACTTTCTTACCTGAGTTGGACAGATTGGATTGATTATGGGATGTAGGAGGCTGCGGCAAGGGTGCTTCCTTCCTTGTCGTGGCCTTGGCTTGCGGGAAAGGTGTTTCCACCCTTGTCGTGGGTGGCTTTTGTTCTTCCTCTTCAATCATCAATTCCTCCACCTCGTTAGAACGTGATTTGGAGTGTTGGGGGTCAGATCCTACGTGCTTCCCACTTCGCAATGTTATAGCTTTTGCAGATTCGAATCCACCTTTTGGATTGACCACGGTTGAGCTAGGCAACTTGCCTTGCTCTCGAAATTGCCCCATAAACTAGGCAATTTGCCCTACTTGCTTCTCTAACTCGTCCACCTTCTTGTCCCTAGTTTCCATGCCCTGCGCCATAGAAGTTAGTAAATTAAAAATCTGATCATTATCAATAGAAGAACCTGATTTTTGGGCGGGTTGTGCTTGGGGTTGAGTTGGTGCAAACGGCTTTTGATAGAAACCCGGGGGTTGTTGCCTAAATGTGCTTTGTTGTTGGCCTTGTTGGGGTTCTCGCCATTTGAAATTTGGATGATCACGCCGACCGGGATTGTAAGTATTAGAAAATGGGTCATTCCTCGGTTGGTATTGGTTGCCAAATCCCACGGCATTGAGGGTCTCCCAACCTCCATTCTCTATCAATTGTGGGCACTTGTTCGTAAGGTGTCCTTGCATGGAGCATACGCCACAAGCTGCCACGTTTTGCACTTTTGGACCTTCCACCACCTGAGAAAGCAAAGTAGTAAGGTTAGCCATTTGATTTTGAAGTTCGGTTATGGCACTTACCTCATTCATTTGGTGTTGCCGTGGGTTGCTCCTTTGTCCAACACCTTCGTATTGTTGGGCATTCAACGCTCGATTGGAGATTAATGTCTTGGCTGCCGTGGGGGTCTTGTCCACTAAGGCTCCTCCCGCCGAGGCATCTAGCATTTGACGTTCGATTGGTAGTAGCCCCTCGTAGAAGTATTGTAGAAAAAGTTCCTCCTTCATCTGATGCTGTGGACAAGAAGCAACAACAGATTTAAAACGTTCATAATAAGTAGGAAAAGATTCACCTTCATCTTGTTGAATTCCACTTATCCTTTTTCGTAAAAGAATGACTCGAGAAGTTGGGAAAAACTTCTCCAAGAAAGCCCGTTTCATGCTCTCCCAAGATGTGACCGTTCCGGGACCTAATTCATACAACCAATCTTTCGCCTTTTCCAAGAGAGAGAAGGGAAACGCCTTCATCTTCAATATGCTCCCATCGACGTTGATTGGAGTCATGCTTGAACACACCACCTCGAACTCTTTCAAGTGCTTGTTAGGATCCTCCATGGACAACCCATGGTACTTCGGAATGTGGTGTAGCAAACTTGACTTCAACTCGAATTCCTCGGTCTTTCCTTGGGCCGCCGCGGGGTATTGGATGCATAAGGGTGCGGCATTGTCCAATCCCGAAGCCGAAAGCTCCATGATTGTACGATTGTCTTGTGCCATGACTTCCTCAAATTCACCCACTCTTGTCGTGGGTATCTCTTCCTCAAACTCAACTTCGGCTTCTGAATTCGAACTTGATTCACTAGGTTCTGGATTCTTCCTTTTTCGTCTCAATTCTCGCTCGAAATCGTCGTCAAAGTCCAAGATGTGTTCACGAACCGGATGAGAACTCCAAGTCATAAACTAGTACCTAAAAACAAGAAAACAAAACAAACTTAGAATCTGGAACAAACTTAGAAACTAGTACCCAAAGGATTAGCAAAGTTGCTAATCCCCGGCAATGGCGCCAAAAATTTGATGCGAAATATATAAGCACACAAATTAAACCCTCTTTTTATCAATTGTAGCAAAGGATGTAAGTAGGGATCGTTCTAGGCCGGGGATTAGGAGGGATTGCCAAATTAGACTCAAAGAGTGCAAAACTAAACTATAAAACACCAAAACAAACCAAAAGACTCAAAACAGCAAATAAACACTCAAAACCGCCTTAAAAACACTTTCTGGGCAGTTTTGAACACCTAACACTAAATTGGACGAAATTGGGTTATGACTTGACTCAAGACACTTAAAAACACAAACTAAATTGATTTCTAACTAATCTAACACTTCAAAATAAATGGGGATTTAATTTTGACGAAAATTGAAAACAAGAACAAACTTTGTAAATTGAACAGATTCTAAAACGAATTTGATAAAAGTGAATGGATGGAAAGCTAGCTAAGGGGTTCTTCTCCACACATGTCACACTTGCATACAAAACGATTTCCAATTGCTTCTTAATAAACCATGAATTCCTAACACCCCAAATTAACCGTGAATTGCACTAATTAACCCTCAGATTTTCCTAAAGTTATCGAATTGGATGAATTGCATACGACAACCCAAAGCATTCCTCACAAGTTCCCTGCATGAATTGCATAACAAAGATACAAGCAAAGATCATTAAGTTCTATGAAAATCATAAGTATTGGCGAGGCACTCGTTACTATGAATTGCATGAAACTTATGCCAAGAATTTACTTAACATGATTGTGATCAACAACCTTTACTACTTTTGAATATAAGTTCATAACGATTAGGTGAAATTCCCTTATATCCTAGCATCAAACTTATGCATGAAAATTAAGCGTGCACTCTCAACCAACACACACAAATCAGTTTTAATTCATGTAGATAAGTAAATTCAATTCACAACTTATGAAACGCAATTGAAAGTAATCAAATCATATAGCAAGCATAAACATGGTTTCGAATCCCCCCCTAGCCAAGGGGGGGTTTAGTTCCTCATACGTACAAAACAAAGAGTATAGAATTTAAACATTGAAATCGAAAGAAAGAAAACACCTAAACGCTCCAACGATCCTAACTTGAATGGCATGCACGTCCAAGGCTTCTCCTCCTTCCTCTTTGGTGCGGCATAAGGTTTTGGGGACAGGTTTGGATGGTATTTGTATGGAGGAGTGGATGGGAGATGGTATGGTGGTGTGGCTGATTGTGTTTTTGATGTAGTGTAATCTCTAGTGTTCTTCCCTTCACTCCCTATTTATAGAAGCTCCAAAGCAAAGAATCACTCAAGTGGCTTCAATAAACAATACAAACAAAGACCAAAATGATGCAAAAACAGCTAGTTTGCATGCTCTTTTATCATTGTGTCTTGCCTTTAACAAAAGGCAATCATTCATCTTTTGCTAATTCAACTCCTTTGTAGCTGTCCATGTGTCTTCATTCTTCAATTTCTGATGCATTTGCCTTGTATTCCATCCATTTTCCACATGTACTAGCTGTTAGACAACTTTCACACACATGTTTTGCATCATTTCATCTTGCAAACATCAACTTTCGGCCACTTTACACCTCTACACACATGCTATGCATCATTTCAGCTTGCAATTATGTTTGTAGTTGCTGAAAATGTGAATACATCTTGTAAAGCAATCCAACAAATGGCATCTTTCACTTCTTTCCTTTCAAATTGTTCCTTAAGTGTATGTATCTGCACACTTCCACACTTCAACTTTATTATTCAGATTTTTGCATGTGTTGAAACCCTTTTTAAAACACCAAAAACGTCCATCCCACTTGCTCCATATGCATGCAATCCATTTTGGCCCAAAATTGCTCCAAATTGCACCAAAATGCACTTTCTTTCCAACTTTGTTATTAGGACCTACAAACACACGAAAATAGCTTAAAACACTCTTATAAGCAATAACTAACTAAGTAAATGCAAGAAAACATGTTAACTAAGTCGCATAAATATGCTCCTATCATTGGCCGATCTGATCGCCAACATTGATGCCTGAAGAAAGACAGGACACGCCGAGCTGTGATTTCATCTACCATGGAACGCCTGCTGGCCCACTAGTACGCTATTTCCAAACACCCAAATTCGGGGGTCAACTTAGTCGAATTTTTGACCGAAGAAGACAACGGCCCCATACTATCACTAGACAAAGTTCAAGCTGCACTGGCCGAGCTCGAGGATAGTTAACCTCAAGTTAAAGATCCATTAGAGGAAATAAATGTTGGAACAGCCGAAGAGCCACGACCTTTGTTCATTAGTGCTTTGTTACCCCAACATGTAAAAACTGAGCTTTGTAATTTGCTTAAAGAATTTAAGGATTGTTTTGCTTGGAGTTACCATGAGATGTCTGGTCTAGATCGTACACTAGTTGAACATGAATTGCGCATCAAACCTGGGTGTAAACTATTCCGCCAACCACCTCGACGATTCTCGACCGAAGTACAACTCGGCATAAAAGACGAACTCGTTCGACTTTTAAAAGCTGGGTTTATTCGGACAGCTCGATACTTCAAATGGCTGGCGAACATCGTCCCCGTTTTAAAGAAAAGTGGTGCCCTGCGCATCTGTATTGATTTTCGAAATTTGAACTTGGCAACGCCTAAAGACGAGTATCCAATGCCAATTTCATATTTGTTAATCGACGCAGCAGCACACCACGAGATTTTATCCTTTATGGATGGACATGCTGGTTATAACCAAATTTTCATCGCCGAAGCTAATGTCCATAAAACCGCTTTTCATTACCCCGAGGCACTTGGTATATACGAATGGGTCGTCATGCCATTCGGCCTCAAGAACGCCGATGTCACATACCAACAAGCCATGAACACTATTTTCCATGATTTGATTGGTACCATCGTCGAAGTCTACATCAATGATATTGTAATCAAATCAGAACGTCGGCAGTCACATTTGGATGACCTCTGTCGGGCTTTCCTGCGTATGCGCCAGCACAATCTTAAGATGAATCCCACCAAATGTGCTTTCGGCATATCAGCCGGCAATTTTTTAGGATTCATCGTACATCATCGTGGTATTGAGGTAGACGACAACAAGGCTCACTCAATCATCAACGCTTCAACCCCAACGACTAAGAAACAACTACAATCGTTGCTCAGCAGGATTAACTTTCTCGGTCGATTTATTGCTAATTTGGCCGGGAAAATGAAAGCCTTCTCCACGCTTTTGAAACTTAAGGATTTTGACATCTTCGAATGGCTTATAGAACACCAAGAGGCATTTACGCAGATCAAGGTCTCCCTAATAACTCTACCCGTCCTCGTCCCACCACAACGTGGTAGACATCTTAAGCTATATATCTCGACGACCGAAGAATCCATCGGATGCCTTCTTGCACAAGACAATGACGCTCGGCGAGAACAGGCCATTTTTTACCTTAGCCGAAATCTCAACCCACCAGAGATTAATTACTCCGCTGTTGAGAAGTTTTGCCTCGCCCTATTTTTCGCTGCATCAAAACTCATACATTACATGCTCCCGTCAGTCACTCAGGTCATCGCCCAGACCGATGCCATTCGTTACATGCTCACTCGGCTGATCGTAAAGGGCCGAATCGGCAAGTGGACGATAGCCCTCTCTGAGTTCAACTTGCAATATGTGCCCTAGAAAGCTGTCAAAGGCCAAGCGTTGGCCGATTTCTTGGCCCAACACCCTTCTCCGTACGAGTTCAGGGGCAATGACGTTGAAATCGGCTAGCGTTGTACTTTGATGGTTCTAGTACTTCAATCTCGGCTGGCGTTGGGATTGTTATTCAATCCCCCACTCATAGCCGCTGGTATTTTTCTCTCAAGCTCGATTTCAATTGTACAAATAATCAGGCCGAATACGAAGCCCTTGTCATCAGCCTCGATGTACTACACGATTTGCGGGCGACTCGTGTCCTTGTTCTTAGTGACTCCGAACTTGTAATTAATCAACTCAATGAAACTTTTCGTTGCATAAGTTGTACTCTGGCACCATACCACATAGTTGCCAGCTATTTGGCTGAGTCTTTTGACGACGTTACTTTCAAACACATTTCACGAGTTCATAACACCGATGCTGACGAATTAGCTCAAATAACCTCCGGAGCACAACTCTTGGGGGGCAAATTAGGCCGAGAAATACATGTGTCACGACAAGCACACTCGGCCTTGATTAATCAACAAGTTCTCCAATGCGATTGCGTGATCCGTACACGGGTCATATCCTTACCTTTGTTGTTAGAACGGAAGGACACTATTGAGGTTTGTGTTGTCGAGGCATTACCTGACGATTGGAGAAGGGCAATTATGCGATATATTGATAACCCCAGTGAAAAACACGACCGACGAACAAGGGTCCATGCCACAAACTACGTATTATACCAAAAAGGTGAGGACGATTTATTACTGTTATGCCTCGGACCGCAATATGCTGCCCAAGCAATTACAGAAGTTTATGAAGGAATTTGGGGGGCTCATCAGTCCGGCCAAAAGATGTGATGGTTGCTTCGCCGACACGACTATTTATGGCCAAGTATATTGAATGATTGTATTAAGTTCGCACAAGGATGTGTACAATGCCAAATTCATGGTCCTATACAGAAGGTCTCGACCGAATTACTACATTCGGTCACTAAACCATGGTCGTTCAGAGGGTGGGCTATGGATGTAATCGGCAAAATTACGCCATCTTTCGAGTCCGCAAAGCATGCATGGATACTTGTTGCGACGGACTACTTCCCCAAATGGGTCGAAGCGAAGTCATATGTTGAGTTAACGTCTAAAGAAGTTGGTAATTTCGTAGAAGAAAACATCATGACTAGATTCGGCGTACCAGAAACAATCATAACAGATAATGGTAAGATCTTCACATTTGACAGGTTTAAGGGGTATACGGCGAATTTGAAAATTCGACTTGAGCAGTATACGCCATATTACCCACAAGCAAACAGGCAGGCCGAAGCAAGTAATAAAGTTTTGATTGGTATTCTTGAAAAAATGGTGAGAGGGAGGCCTGATATGTGGCATCTAAAGCTAAACGAAGCATTATGGGCCTATCGAATTTCTCTCCAGTCAACCACTGCACGACTCCATACGCGTTGACTTATGGACACAATGCATTGTTGCTGGTCGAGCTAAGTATAAACTCGTTGCGAGTAATCGAACAAAGTAGTTTGTTCAGTGCAGAGTACAGTCGGGCCATGAGACAAGAGTTAGAAGATTTAAAAGAAGATCGCCGAGCGAGCTTATAATCAACGAGTCAGACAAAAAACGTTCGGCGAGGGGGAGTTGGTTTGGCAAACCGTATTACCCGTAAGAATTAAAGACCCCAAGTTTGGCAAGTGGTCGCTGAATTGGGAAGGGTCATTCGTTATTCACAAAGTTCTCGGCAAGGGGGCATACCATCTTAGGGATCGAACTTGTGTAATTCACAAGTTGCCAATCAATGGGAAGTTTGTAAAGAAATATTATCCAGTCACATGGGAAATGCGGGAATAAAAGTTCCTTTCATTAAGTTTGCAAAAAGGTGTACAAATAAAGTTGGTCGATCAATTTACAACTAAATAATTCTAGGGTGATGAATGAAGAAGAGATTCAAGAACGGCCTTCAACTTCAACCACCTCACCTCGCCCATAGGGACCTCAGCTTGCCGATTCCTCTAATCCATCTTCAGGTGTTCGACCCACTTCACGCTAGTCGTGTATTCGGTTAAGCAAGATTTGTTGCTCAACTCAAAATGCTTTGCAAGCTCAGAAGCAACTGCCGACCTTCGATTTTGGAGTTCAGCAATTTGACGGTCAAGGTCGGCCAATGTTTCTTTTTTCGCCTTCAAAACTTCGACCTTTGGACGAAGAGCTTCTTGACCGACCGTTGCAACTTTCAAGTCGTCTTCGGCCTGAAGAGCTTTCTCGAAAATACCAAAATATTCTCGAGTTCGTTCCAGGATAGAAGACACTCGAGTGATAGCTTCAGTGCTCAATTGACCATCAGCTGCAAGATCGTTCAGACATGCACCCACTGAGTCGAGGCCCTGGCGTTCGAGAACTTGTGAAGCTGAGAGAGACAATAGCTCCTGCAGCCTAACAAGAGCATTTGATTCGGTCGTTGATACGAAGGGCTCGGTTGTAGTTGTCGAATGGCCAACCGCTTCCGAAGTATTCGAAAGAAGAGCATCGAACTCGACTTCCCATGAAGGCTGCACATGAAAAGAATTTAGGCAAAAGGAAAATCGTAAAAGAATATAGCAGAGAGAATTTTCTTTAGACCTGCCGAGATGAGACTTCAGCCATGTCTCCTGGTTCATCGCTCGAACCTAGAGAGCTTAATGACCGAGCCAGTGTTTTAGACTGCTTCTCAATTCACGCGGCCGATGAAGGTTATCTACGTTCAACGGCCACTAAGGTGGCCAGGAAATATAGATAACACCCTTCGGCGCATAAAATTTTTGGTGAAATGAATAATTGGGCACCTGACATGTAATATTTTTCTCGGTTCATACTCGTTATAGCAAAGTTAACAAGAGAAAGTAATCGTCTTACAAAAGCCGAGGTCGTTTCTTGAGGAGGAATGCCGAGGTCTTGATCTTGCGGATGAATTGGTGTTTTTGTTGTCGCTTCAGGCTCAACATGAGGCCTTTTTCCACGATCGGCTGCAAGAAAATTGACCTGGTCAGTCGCCTCAACCACAGGGGGAGGCTCAATGGAATGAGGTTTGGTTAGTCGAGGGCGACTCGCCAACGGAATCTCATCGTTCTCGTCATCCTGAAATAAAAAACTGTTAATACTTTTGAATTTAATGAGAGAAGGGAGTTACTAACAACATAATCATACCTCTTCCAAGATGATCGCTGATTGTTTTGGATTTTTGGGGAGACTTTTCCCGACCAAAGGGGTTACCTCCTTCAAGACAGGTGCAACGGTCAGCCCTGGAGCTGCAGGCTTTTAGACCAGCGGTGCACCAACTCGTTCGACCACAGCCTCAGGAACATCAGAGACGGGTTGAATTTGGGGTGCTGGGCTAGTTGGAGTTGGCTGCTTCTCTGTCAAAACCTGGACAACGGAAGCAGGAAAAGAGGCACTAGGAGTAGTCGCTCATGTGGTCTGGCTGAAGATAACGTGAATCTCCCGTTCTCCTTTGTTTGCCAATTTCTTGACGCATTTTGTGGGACGATGAGCTTCACCTATAGTATCAATTTCCTGGCAATGCCGTTTGCTCGGCAGGGTTTACGCGGCAGTTTTAGTTTTCTTCGAGGAAGGGGGTAACTTTTTCCTGGCCGCAGCCACGGTGATCACGTCTGCTTGCTTCAGTACTCGACCGCCTGAGAAGGTGAAATCAAATTAGTAAAATTGAGTAATTGTTTGAAGAATAAAGGTAGAGATAGCCATATACCTTCGGTCGTCTCTTTGGATTGGGGGCAGGAGTTTTTTCAGGTCGGTCGCCAAATATTTTGTTTATCACGTCTTCGACCGAAGCGCCAAAAAATTCATGAGTGTATCCTTCCCACCAATCGCCGAAGGTGTCAGTGCCGAGAGATTCAGGAACAGTTGGTTGGAGATGAAATTTTTTGCACCGTTCCTGAGGCGTCCTTGGCTTAGGAGGGAGCGGGAAGTAAGTAGAGGCACCGGGCAACCTTGGAGGTAACTGAGCTGTCAGGCAGCAAAGTGGGGGTGGTAGACCTCCCAGCTCGCTCTGCGAGCGTCGCAGCCAAGGGAAAGGTCGCGTGGTATCACGAACGACCCCCAGTTTTGAAGAAGACCAGCATCTTCACTTTCACTCCATATTGATTTTGGAAGACTGATGGAAAAATGGTACTCTTGGTGACGACATATCAAAAATTCATCATCTGAGAGGACATCTAGGCCGAAGAAGTATTTGAAGACTTCTTCGGCCCGGTGATGAGGCGCCGGTCGAGAGGCCAACTGAAGGCTGAGCGCTACAGTAGACTGAAAGTTGGGGAACTTTGGCCGAAATGTGGAAAAATAGACCTGCAGCCAGAGTTGGAATACCCAAAGAGGTCCGTTCTGGTACGGGTCGATCTTGTTGATGGTTGTTTCAGCCAGACAGCGCAGAAGGTTGGCGAGGATAGCTGGACTGAATGCCAGGGAGTGACCACTAGCCAGGGCTTCAGCCACCGGCATATTTTCGACCAAGCACTTATTTGACTTGGTACAACAGATAAACTTGTTGTACCAGTAAAATAGGAAGGCTTCATCTTCTCCCTTCCGCAGACTTCTGAAATTCTTAATTTGAAGGATTTTGACCTTCTTGGCTCAGCATCTTGACGGCCCGTTCATCAAATAATGCTTTAAGGTCGAGATTCGACGAGCACCCAAAAAGGGCGGCATCTACTGGGATGCTAGATGGAGAAGTCCCAAGGATAGTTGAGATGTCGAGGATGGTGGGGGTGATAGGGCTGAAGGGAAAGATCATGGTGTTAGTGGCTGAGCAGCAGAAACTCAAAGCTGCCATAAGGAGTTCTTTATCCATGGCAATCTCCATGGTTGAAAGTTTAATGGCGTCGTGGATGCCAAAGGCCTCCAATTCTTTGCTTAAGAATCTTTCCATCCGTTCGACCCAGGCCGCCCAGGTCGCGTTGGTCGAAGGCCAGGCTCCTTGGGGCTTCGTCAAGCACCACTTCGACCAATCAAACCCTTGCAGCAAGGGTGTCAGGCAGTGGTCTTTAAGGAGGTTGGTGATGGACGATGGCACTGCATCCTTGAAAAGTGGTCCCAGGATTTGATGAGTGGCGCTTAAATCACTCTCGAAGAGCAGAGTCTTGACGGCGCTTCGGTCGATGAAGTCCTTGCACTTGTTGCATTCGTTGGAAAGCTGGGAGATGAAGGAAGCCATTGATGAAGACTCGAGGATTTCTGGGTTAAGAGCTTGGGGTTTTCTGGGATCTTGAAAGCAAAATGGCAAGAAAGTTTCAAGGGTTTTGGAAAGCGTAAAGTACGAATGGAAAGGATTCAGGTATTTATAGGCATTTTGGAAGGAAGGTTAAATGTTTGATTTTCAAAATTGGGGATAGAATCGAGCAGGAAAGTTGCTAATCATTGTGTTTATTCAAAGAATCCAAGTGAAAAGAACGAGGTTTTCGCGGTTTGAGGATACACGATTGCGTGTTGCGATGAATTTAATGTAAAGGGGACGTTTCAGCTGTCGCACGTTTTCGAGGGTCATGATTAAGGGTTGCTAGGTTAACCAAGGGACCAACACGTGGCAAGACGGTTGGGAGAATCGAGATTGTGAGATCATGTCTCATAAATACGCATGGTGGTATTTCTTGAAAGGGTTCAATGTTTATTTTAGGTCGATTTCGCTTCTTCAAAGCTGAGGCTCGAACGAAGGAATGTAGGTCGACAGCCTCAAAAGCGAGGGTGCAATGTTTGGGCCCAAATATTGGTTTGGGCTGAGTTTAGAATTGTTCTCTGCCTGGAAGCTTTGCTCAGGGGCCGGCCGTGTCCTATCAGGATGGGGTAGTTGAATCCTGATACAATAAGGAGTCTCGACAGGATGAGGATGCTGAAACTTGGAAATGAATGCGGCCTGATAAGGGTTGAGTTCAAAGTCCTAATAGGAGTAGGACTGGCTGAGATAAAATTGGATCGGGGTAAGGAGTCCTGATCCGAGTATAGTTTTGATTCGATCAGAAGCAGGTTTGCTATTATAATAGAGGGAGGAATGCATCATTCACACCCCCTCCAATTCAACACACAAATTGCCCTGTGCAAACTCTCTGAACAACCTTGAGATAAACAGCACTGTGAAGGCAACCGGTGATACCTTTAATTGGGATAAACAACATTATCGCCGTAGAACTAGCCGACCGTGGAACACCTTCAGTTTGGATAAACAACACTGCGTCGAGGCCGACTGGTTATCTATCCAAGTCTCGGTCGACAAAGACTTTCAGTCTTTATTGGCAGAGGTCATCTCATTAGCCTTTTCGACGAGGTGAGGTGTTACAGTTTACTAGGGCTCAACACATTTTACGTCGAGTTGTTTTATGATTGGATACTCATAAGTAAACTTTAGAGTTCAGCATTCTGACGGCCGAACCACATTTACCATCAAGACATATATCTGTTTTGAGTATTTGTGCCCTTATACTCTGGTGTCGATTCGGCGTGCTTATACCCTTACAAATATAATCACTATGACCGAATCCAGCACCGACGATTTGTGAACTTCGCAAAATTAGCAGCCTTGTCTTCAGGCTCTAGCACCCAAAGGTCGAGTCGTGTTCTTTCCTCGGCCGCAGTCGCAAGATCGTGAAGTCAACCGCGCGTTCAACGCAACATCAACACATTTTACTCCTCGGTCGACGAGTTGGCACACCCCGCATCAACCAAAGGACGCAATTAGCTCACTAGTTACTCGGCCTGTGCGCCACGTAGAATTGGTAGTTTTTAGGGTCAACAACTACTTATACAGATCATCTAAGAGTCCAGAGGTCGAGATTGACCACTTCAAAGTTCAAACCGGCTCTTGGAAGTTCGTCTTTGACCCACTCCAAGTTCTTTATTGACTAATTAGATTTACTCAAACCGGTCCATATTTAATTTTATTCTTATTTGTTTTAAGATTATACATTCATGAGAATTGATCCTAAAGCGACATGATTAATAAATTAGTGGGATTAGTTTCATTTGACAAATAATTAAGTAAATCAACTTAGAGTCGACTTTAATAAAAAAATAAATCCTGACTAAAAAATCATAAACAAAAAGCTAAGAATTGATTAATATGGATGGAAAATCCAGAATAAAATATGGGAAGCCACCATTTTTTTTTGGGAAACATTCTATTTATGCTTAATTTATTACTTAAAAAAAGAGATAAATCAGGAAAATAAAAATAGATGTGGAATCTTCCTTACGCATCAAAATATAGATATTATTGAACTCGAATAAAAACATTTACATAAGAAGTCAAAATGTTAAACAATCATTCGGCTAGTTTAACCCTATAAAAATAATCAAAGATGTAGGATTCTAAGACCATCTCCAACCGAACGATGGCCATAGGGCTCGTTTTAGCCCTCTGGGCCTCCAAGATATTAATATTTTAATGAACAATACATGGCTATATTTGCCTCCATCTCCAACCGAGTGTCAAATGACCATAGAGCTCGTTTTAGCCCGTCCACAAAAAACCGTCTCCAACCGAGGGCTAAAGGGTCATAGGGCCAAACATAATTTATTATTTAAATTTAAAAACTACAACAACTTAAGTTTAAAAACTACAAACTTATGTTTAAAAACTACAACTTAAATTTAAAAACTACAAATTAAATTTAAAAACTACGACGATGGAGAGTCCGATGACGACCAAGAGGATCCAAATAGGTCAAGAAGGGCTAGTGTAAAAATATATGATGGGCCTAATTTGCCTTTCAATCCAAAAACTGGTAGTATCTCTATAAATGAGTACATAAGGCGCTATAGATGATACTTTCCCGTGCCATAAACAAGTACCTACAACAGGATCTTGTTGCACATCTTTGGTCCAAAAAAAGCATGGAGTAGGCGTTTAAGTTTTATGTTGTTAAAAGTTTTTAAAAATTTTGTTTAAGTTTCATGTTGTTAAATGTTTTTTTACGTTGTATAATTTTTACGTTGGTTAATGTTATTTAATGTTGTTTCATATTGTTTAATATTGTTTCATGGTACTTAATTTAATTTAATGTTGTATAATGGCTTAGGAAGTTATAGGAAAAAAATAGAATTTAAAAAAAATATGAAACAAATTCTGTAAAATATAAGTTATAGGAAAGAAATAGAATTTAAAAAAAATATGAAAAAAATGTTGTGAAATAGAAGTTATAGGAAGTTATAGAAAAAAAAGAATTTAAAAAATGAAGTTATAGGAAAAACAATTTGTTAAAAAAAAAACATATAAATTGAAACTATATAAAAAAAATAAAAAATAACAGCTAATTGGTTGCATTTGAATTTTGGCCTAGAATTCCTGTAGAATATAACCGACACGAATATATTTATATTAAATATATTCCTATCGGTTATATCCGACAGGATTTGTGAGTTTTCTGACCCAGCCCGGGACTGGCTGGCTCATTTGGGCCAACCCTTTGGCCCTTTCAGATTCTGTACGGTTTAAATGGCCCTCAAATGAAGGTCAGCCTCACACTTCCACCCTCATAAAGCATAATGTACCCCTAACCACTGAATTAACCGGCACTCGGAATTCGGAAATGACATTAGTCACATACATAACATCCAAGGTATAAAATATCGATGATATCAGAAATATCGATGATATCAGAAATATCGGTAGTCCAAAAACACGGAAATTTCGATGGAAATATCGGGATATTATCGATATTGATAAAAATTGAATAAAAACCACGAAAATTGTAAGAAAAACTTGGAAATTTTTATTGAAACTTTGCAGGATGTTTATTTAGTCAATTATCTATTAGTTTATCACAAAAAAATTGGAAGGAAATGCATTGCATGATAGTTATAATTGATTTAAGTTGATTATATAGCGAGCTGGCAAACATTGTGAGTGTAGAAAATATGTAGTAATTAATGAAAGAAGTTTAAACACACCATAATCATTTATATATAATGAATTAGTACAATATTTTACACTTTATACATTGCATGGTAAGATACATGAGTGACTTAGCAAGGTCTAAAATATCGATGATATCGGAAATATCGGTAGTCCAAAAAAAATATCGGTAGTCCAGAAACACGGAAATTTCGATGGAAATATCGGGATATTATGAATATTTTAGACCATGATAACATCTACACCTACAAATATCGGCCCCATGGACTTCCAAAATTAATCATTTCCCTAACTATTTAATTATTTAAATTATAATTTTTGCTGAATTGCAGATAACGCTTTATTAAAAAAAATATATATTCATATACCGTGGTGTAAGTTCTATTAGCAATGATTGTTTTTTTCCTAACAAATATCTATTTAAGTCATTAATGAAATCGTTTTCCCTAACAGCTATCTATTTAAGTTGCTAATGGAGTCGCTTTACTAAAAAAAGTTTTGCTAAACTGAAAATAACGACGAAAACTAAAAATAGCAACGACGAAAGTAGTTATTCCACAGCATTCCGATCAATACCAGTAAAAGGATCCCCGATCGAATCAGAAATTGCAGAGTTATTTTTCCAAGTCGATTCACGTATTGATATTTATTCGCCACATCCACGTGCCACGTGGACTAAACTACTCCGAGTTTGACTGTTCCAATTGCGTTTAAAGACTTGCGAGACTGGAAGTTGTCAAACAAATACAACCCCACATACGGCAACCCACCCACCAAGAAGTCAAGTACCCTAATCGTTCGCCACGACCGCCCCTCAATTTTTGAATAATTTCCATATCGGAACACAAATTAGTAACAGGTTACAAAATTCTTTTGACTAATTAAATATGTTCTCATCAGTTATTTACACAAATTTTGTGTGTGAATATTTTGTAATATTTTTTATTTTTAATATGGGAAGGGATGGGAGAGAGAACGTGAGAGCAAGAAGGGAAAGTGAGGTTTAATTTTTTTTATTTTTTTTTCTTTTAATATCAAATACGCCAAAATCACATGTAAATGACGTTTTAATTAAAAACAAAAAAATATATTACATAATCACCTTTTTTTTTAATCCTATTAATATAGATAGTTTAGATTATGGCACGCTGTTTTGTGAGTATATCTCTTCACATTTTTCATCAATTATCTCCAACAATTCAATTATTATAGTAAAAAGTAAAAATAAAATAAATATCATCATAAATCAATCAAATCCAAAGAAGGAGCATAATAGAATGCAATACATAATCCTAAATTGCATTCTAATTTTTACCATTGCAAGATCAAAATTCCTTATGGATTCTCATGTTGCAAAAATAAATTAAAATAAAAAAGAAAGAGATAAAAGTAATAAAATTTATTGTTTTTTTAATGCTTATTTAATTATTTTTGTTTTCTAAAGAAAATAATATGATTAACCTCTGTACACAGGCGACCGCTCGGAAAAGATCTTTGAAATTTTGGAGTGCCGGAAGGCCTTGATCGGGCTCGGGAAATACCGTCCCCTGCCTTTTGCCGGTGGTCTCTCACCTCCGACACCACCGGATTTTGATGACATCATCGGTACGGCCACCGACCTCGATTTCCTCATCATCGTCCTCCTCATCGCAGCATCTGCGTCTTCTTCATCCTCTTGAATTTCGCTCTCCACTTTCTTCTCCGCCGTCGTCTCGTTTTCTACATTATTAACCTCGATTGTCTTGCTCCTGCGGGACGACCGGAATACCGACGACCAAAACGACGGTGTTTTAGTCCGTCCGACGCTTTGGGGTTCGCTCCGGTCACCGACAGAGTCAAAGTCTGCGTGTCTGAAAGCACCGCCGAAAAACTTCGAGGTGGAGCGCAGAAATGGGGCCGCTACCGATCGGGACCGCCGGAACGAGGGCTCGCTCTCGAGAAGCTTCGAGACTCGGACGCCATCGCCGGCGGGGAAGCGAAAGGCCGAAGACGACGTCGTAGCGCAGCAACCGCAGGGGCGGACGTTAGCGCAGTCGGGGCAGAGAATGACGAGGCGCTCGCGGAGGCAGACGTGGCAGATTCCGCTCTTGCGGCGTTTGGAAGGGTGTTTTGGACATTTCCAGACCTCCTCCTCGTCGACGTAAACCGCCTCCATTTCTGGCTGTGGAGTCGTTGGTTGTTCGTCGCTTTGTTTTTCCCTCTCTCGTTTGCGCGTTGTTTGGTTTTTTCTTCTGTGGCTACTGGCTGAGGATTATAAAATATGTTGGGTTTGATGTTTTGGAGGGAGGGGGGAGAGTGGGGGGGGGGACACAACTTAACCGCGGTTAATATTTCAACCATGGTTAAGGTAATTTAGGCTTTGGTGCGTCGGTTGGTAAACCTTGGCGGACGGAACGGAACCAGTCGAGTAGAGCGAGGTGGAGGTCTTGAATGGGCGTCTCTCTGTTGTAAAGCTTGCCCCTCTACTTTTGACCTATCTACGGAAATGCCATGCTACAGTTCACACGTGCAATATGGGGTAATGGACGGTGGGCTCCAAGGGAGAAAAGGTGAATTGATTATTTGTAAAGTAAGCATCTTTATAGATGTTTCTTGACATTTTGGTCAAATTACTTCATAAATTAAAAAGTAAGGCAAAGTGTAACTAGAAATTCTAACCAACGAGTCACTGATCTAATTGACTTTTTAAAACAACCAAGTCAAATTATCCCATCATTTGTACCTTAATCTATGAATTTTGATCCTCGTGTAAAAGAGTTCAAGCAAACATTCTAAAAAATCACGTACAACGCAAGTACCAGATTCCATGGTAGCGTAGAGAAATGGTTTTTTTAACAAACGCTATAATGGGGAGGGGAAATGGACTAAGCCTCACACTAGTCTAGCAATAATGTGGTTCAAATTCGGTTTTAGTATGAATCGAACCTATTACCTCTTACTTACAAGTAAAAAGGAATACTATTAGACCGTAATACTAAGTGACAACGTAAAGAAATTATTAAACTATGCTAGATTAGCAACTTTGGATCTACTTAAATAATGAGCATGAAGCTGCAGCAATTCAAGAAGCTTTGGAGTTTTGCATTGAGCATGGAGTTGACAAAGTGATTATTGAATCGGATTTAAAGGTGATTATTCAAATGATTAGAAAGGAATTGACTCATGATTACAGCCTTGAATGCATCCTTGGTGACATTGAGACTCTAGCGCGAAGTTTGAGGTCGATGACGTTTAACGTTGTGTCTAGAGAGGACAATCGTGATGCTCACTTTGTGGCAAAGTTTGTGTTTAAAGAGGGTTATTGCTTTGTATGAGACTGTATTGGCCCTGAGCTCTTGTTTAATATTTTAGCGCAAGATGTAAACCTTTCTATTCGATTATAATGAAGTTTATCTTTCGGATGATGATGATGATGATGATGATAATTGTGACAGCCTGTCCTGAACGTATATATTAATTATCCTCGAGAGTGGAAATTTCTACTATACCCTTTTTTATTATTGAGTGTGTGTGTGTGTGTGTGTGTGTGTGTGTGTGTAAACTAAGGTTTTGGACCAATAGGTTCTATTCCTAATTAATTGGACCTAATTAGAACAAAAAGGCCTAAGGTTTTGGTTGATTGGCTGCAAAATGGACCACACACACACACCCCTTACCCCGTTGACCCTCTCTCTCTCTCCTCCCTCTCGGATTTTCTGCTATTTCCGTACAACCCGTACGAACAACCCTCAAACCCTTTCAAACATCACGGATCGAGTTCGTGATTGGTGTTTTTGGACTCCTTGCTGAAGGAAATTTTGTGAAAAACATGTTCATTTGAATAACATCATATAGCATGCAATTAACAATTAAAGGCGGAATCATGCTTTCATGCATTCAAAAACAAAACATCTACCATGAAATTCAAAGCCTAGTAGATTGGTGAACCTTGACTCAACTTAAAAACAACAATTTGTTAGTTGAGAAATATTTACCTTTGTAGATTCCTCTTTGCATATGCAAAGGATAATCACCCAAGAGATATGGCCTTCATTCCTTGCTTCTTAGCTCCATGGATTTGGTTAGAAGAATAGGTTCTCCAAGTTCCCAAAATTGAGAACCTCTAAAGATTCTACACCAAGGTTGGATTGGAGAGGAAATGAGTGACCTTGAGGAAATAGAATTGCTAGACAATATCCCCCAAGGTGGTTGGCCTCTTAGAGAGAAATGGAAGCTTTGTGTTCTCACCAATTTTCTCTAAAATCAACAACTTATGAATTTTAGGTTATAAAGTTCTTTATATAGTCACTTCTTTAAATGACCTAAAGAACCAAAAACCCTAATTCAACACTAAATGGATATGGGCTTTTGGGCCTTTGTGAATCTTTATTCATTAAGTTGTCATACAACTTAAGTCAATGGGCTTTGACGTTCGAAGCCCATTGGGCCTTAAGGTCCAAAACTATCCCGAGGTCTTTAACGAACTTATTCGTTTGATTAATTAACATATTAATTAATCCTTGCCATAAATAATTAAACCATTTAATTATTCTTATTCATCTCCTTTGTTTCTTCAATCTCCACCTTACACGGTGTACGATACATTAGGTTCCTTTTAGCGAGGCAGTGGGCGATTAAAACCATTTTACATCGATTGTGAATTGAAACTTACTTTCAATTCTCCCTTTAGTGATTACACACGTTTAGGGCTTCCACAAACCATGAGTGACACCTAGCAGCATATCATGGCTACCCAAGCTAATCAGAAGAGGTAGAGAACCTATTCAGTTTAGGATTACAAATGCAATACGGTCTTTCTCTAATCTAATACTCTTGACCACATTGTTTGGTTTGATAGTTTATTTATTCATGTCTACTATCCAATGTGATTCGTTTGCTTATATGATTACCTTGAATGTGAATTGGAACGCATTCCCAAATCTCATTCATACTCTGGCCAGAGATTTTAATCATATCATAGAGTATTCTCCCTCAAACCATTTTGAAGGTTAGAGATCCCTTGTTGCACATTCACTTGTCTCCATGACTAAGTGGCTTAACCCCAATGATGTCGTGGACACCCCGATGGGGTGACTTTGACATAATCAAAGATCAAGGACTTAACCACAAGACAACAACTGTGATGCCTCAGGTCAAAGGACTAATTTGCATTATCCCAAACATGAGTTCTCATGTGACATGAGTATGAGAACTCCTCGTTGATCGTGTTCAGTGGACTCATTCTCTATTGAGCACCTACGTACTTGTCTTGATGTCACACACACTAATGACTCGAGACTAGTCACTCTCCCTGAGAGAAGGCATAGTACGTACTGATCTTATCGGACTGTCAATGCCCAATTGGCAATCCTATGATCAGGAACGTTTAGGATGTGTCTACGAAAGAATGGTCTCATTAATCTAACTTCATTAGATTGCATTCTCCCAATCACATATTCCTTGGACTTTATCGTTTAAGCATATAACATTTATATGAGACGTCTCAAACAATAATGTTTGCCTTTTATATGTAAACTAGATTAGTTTAACATGTGAAATGTCCGTAAAGTATCATCATATGATTGGCTTTAGGGCACATTTCCAACACTTGCAAGCTCAAGAGTCGAATGGTGGTGGTGGTTGGACGTGAATCCTTCGAAAACCCGAGAACTCAAGAACCCCGATTTTGAGTATTGTTCATGCACTCGTGATTTTGAAGTTTTCAAGGAGTTTTGAGGTTATAGGAAGCCTTAAAACATCTTCACGAAGCTCGGGGAAGAAAGTTGGAGTGTTTTGGACATTGGGAAGTCCCAGTTTGTGAGTTTCAAATTTTGGGCGGATTATTGAGGGTTCTCCGGCTAGATTTCGTGGGTTTCAAGGCTTGAAAGTGGTAAGATTGTGTTCTACTCACTCTAAGCTTCATTTTGGTACAAATTTCATTAAATTTGGTTAAGAAATGAAGAAGATATGAAGATTTCTATACTTTTCCAGAAACCAGCGATCGCAGCGGCACCGACGACGATCTCCGGAGAACCAAGGAAGACGAAGGGGAATAATGTCACTTTAGTGGCCATGTCATAAAGCTTCCCATAGAGCATTGTCATAAAGCTAGGAGTTTACAGAAGAGTTGGTGTTTTCTGTTTGTCACGGCAAACATAAAGATTGGAGTTTTATCGATCACGTCTTGCTTGCATGGCTGCTGCATCTTCGATAACTACCATTGGAATCAGGTCAGTCACTCATTCGTTTGTGTTTTAATTGTATAACCTTATAAGGCTAACAATTGGTATCAGAGCCAATCCCTGACCGGAAGTGTGCCGACGAGGATGTCGGGCCCCTAAGGGGGGTGGATTGTGACATCCCACATCGCCCAGGGAAGTGATCCTTAAATGTATATTCCCATCCCTACCCAGCACGAGGCCTTTTGGGAGCTCACTGGCTTCGGGTTCCGTAGGAACTCCGAAGTTAAGCGAGAAGGGGGCTAGAGCACTCCCATGATGGGTGACTCACTGGGAAGTTGTTCGTGAGTTCCTAGAAACAAAACCATGAGGGAATGGTAAGCCAAAAGCGGACAATATCGTGCTACGGTGGTGGAGGGGGCCCGCGAAGAGGTTCGTCCCGGGCCGGGATGTGACAACAAGTGGTTTGCCGTGGAGTTCGCTGTCGAAGACGAACTTGAGTACGTTATGCAGAACAGTCATTTGTATGTTAAATGACTGATTTTCCACTTGTAAAGGTGGACTAAGGATTTAGGGAATGTAACCCTATAAATTTCTTAATGGTGTGGGTTGAAATCCCTCAGATGCTTATCCAATTTCGGGACATGGAGATCCTCAAGAACGTCACTGAACCCATTGGCAGGCTTCTAAGGGTGGATGATGGATCTATTAATTCTCTTAATGTAGTGGCCATTAGGGTGTTAATAGAAATCGATGTTTTTCTGCTGCTGAAGCGGGTGCTAATGGTGAGTGGGAAAGAGAAATTGCCAACTTTCCTAAGTTATGAGAAGTTGTTTGAGGTTTGCTTCTATTGTGGCAGAATGACATCTGAGAGATGTGGATGTGATATCGGAGTCAAGAGTTGGTCCGGATGTCAGAGACGGGGAGAGGACAATCACTACATTGGTTTCGGTTCCTCGTAACAAAATAAAATGAGATGCGTCAACTGAAGGTGCAGATAGTAGTAAGTGTGTGGGTGACAACAAGAGATGACTGAGTTAACAAGTTCAGGAGTATAGATGGTTTAATTTTAAGTTTTAGACGTTTTCATTAATGTTTTGGTGTTGTGGTACTAGTACTTTATGTTTCTTGTTTTAATTAGTAGCTATCTCAGGCGGTTCGATGGTTCTTTAACTTAAGGTTTATTTTGTGAAGTTTGCTTTAATTGTGGGGAATGTAACATTTAGTACTCAAACTAATTATCGTTACTTAATGTATTTGCTTTTGGGCTATATGTCCTTATTTGGTCATCGTATTATTTGTGAATGAGCCTTTTCTAATCCTCATTGGTTCAATATGTTTACGAATTAAATGTCACTTGCGCATTAATCGTAACTGGAAATGTAATATCATAAACATAAGGGTTTATTTCATAAACTGCCACAAACATTCATTCAACATAAGGATTGTTTCATAAAATGTCACAAACGTTCATTCCATATATAAAATTGCGAGGGATGCCACTTAAGTCATCCAAAACAAGTAACAATTTGGAAGGAGATTAGAAAAGAATCCCAATACATGAAATTCATCCAAAACAACTACAAATATGGATAAATATTTTTTAAAACATCCCCCAATGAACCAGTTGTCTAACAAATTAAATTCATCTGGAAAAACTGCAAAGTGTGTCAACAAATGGAAAAGTTCTCCAACACCACATATCAACAATATAATATTTGTTTCTGAACAAACATTGTTCTTTAGCAGTCATTCCACACTAACATTGTTTCTAAACTAAAATTTTCAATCACCACACACTCTACACGTACCCCATGCAACATGTCAATTGTCGTTCTGAATCGGAATGCAGGGACGTTGGATGGCATAATTACACCTAAAGGAAGGTCAACTGACAACCACTCAATCACTTTTAAAGTGAAAATATTGCAATCCCCCTACAACAATTTCAGCAAGTTTCATAAAAAATTCAGTAACAATTCAATAATTTAATTAATCTCACTAACAAATCAATAAAATTTCAACTCACCCATTGACTTCTTGTGGAGACCTTGGACTTACCATGATCTACCAAATTTCATTCTTCACCTCCCTTGACAGGCTTCGGAGGACATCCAGCAACATGTGAGCGATGGGAATCGGGTCAATCCACAAACTATTAATAGGTTAGCCCCTCTAGGTCTTTAACCCCTTGATTTTCCATTCTACATAGCGATAACTCATGGACTGATTCCCCACTGAAGGTCAATTTGAAGGAAATATTTGTGAAAACAAGTTCATTTGAGCAACATCTATGCATGCTATTAACAATTAAAAGGCGGAATCATGCTTGTATGCACTAAAAAACAAAACTTAACCCGTGAAATTCAAAGCCTAGTAGTTATGGTGAACCAAGACACAACTCAAGAACAAAGTGAGTTGAGAAATCTTATACCTTTGTTGATTCCTCTTTGCATAAGCAAAGGCTAATCACCCAAGGAGAGGGCCTTCATTCCTTGCTTCTTAGCTCCATGGATTTCTTGGAGGAGGATGGTTGAAAGGATTCTCCAAGTTCCCAAAATAGAGAACCTCTAATTTTTCCACACCAAGGAGAGCATTGATGAGGAGATGAGTGACCTAGAGGAAGGAGGGTGGCCGGCCTCTTAAAGAGAAAGGGAGAGTTGTGTTCTCTCCAATTTCCTCAAAAAACCCTAAAGATGAAATGGCTATAAAGTTGCCTTTATGCCATCTCACAATGGAGTGGCAAACTTGCAATTAAGGCAAGTTCCCTACCCTTCTCTATATGGTCGGCCTTAAGGGTTCATTGGGCTTTCAAGCCCTTTGTATTTTCAAGTTGTCATACAACTTGAGTTAATGGGCTTGACATTCAAATCCTATTGGGCCTAGCGGCCCAAAACTAACCCGAGGTCTATAACAAACATATTCGTTTGATTAATTAACATATTAATTAATCCTAGCCATAAATAATTAAACCATTTAATTATTCTTACTCATCTCCGTTGTTTCTTCAATCTCTACCTTACACGGTGTACGATCCATTAGGTTCCTTTTAGCGAGGCAGTGGGCGATTAGAACTCTTCAAATCGATTGTGAATTAAAACATACTTTCAATTCTCCCGTTAGTGTTTATACATGTTTAGGGCTTCCACAAACCATGAGTGACACCTAGCAGTATGTCATGGTTACCCAAGCTAATCAGAAGAGGTGGAGAACCCATTCAGTTTAGGATTACAATGCAATACGGTCTTTCTCTAATACAATACTCTTGCCCACATTGTTTGGTTTGATAGTTTATTCATGTCTACTATCCAATGTGATTCTTTTACTTATATGATTACCTTGAATGTGATTTGGAACAACTTCCTAAACCTCATTCATACTCTGGCCAGAGATTCTTAATCATATCATAAAGTATTCTCCCTCAAACGGTTTGAAGGTTAGAGATCCCTTGTTGCGCATTCACTTGTCTCCATGGCTAAGTGGCTTAACCCCAACTATGCCGTGGACACTCTATGATGGAGTGACTTTGACATAGTCAAAGATCAAGGACCTAACCACAAGACAACTATGATGCCTAAGGTCAAAGGACTACTTTGCATTATCCCAACCATGAGTTCTCATGTGACATGAGTATGAGAACTCCTTGTTGATCGTGTTCAGTGGACTCATTCTCTATTGAGCACCTACATGCTTGTCTTGGTGTCAGTCGCACCAATGACTCGAGACCAGTCACTCTCCCTAAGAGAAGACATAGCACGTACCGATCTTAACGGACTGTCAATGCTCAATTGGCAGTCCTATGATCAGGAACGTTTAGGATATGTATACAAAAGAGAATGGTCTCATGAATCTAACTTCTTTAGATCACATTCTCTCAATTACATATTCCTTGGACTTATCGTTTAAGCATATAATATTTATATGAGACGACTTCAAACAATAATCTTTGCCCTTTATATTAAACTAGATTAGTTTAACATGTGAAATGTCCGTAAAGTATCATCATATGATTGGTTTTATGGCACATTTCCAACACAATTCATCCACACACTCAGGTAGCCAAAGCAGGATACCTTAAAGGCACCAATATATGTCTCATTAAACTTCTTCCTTATCAATCTTAGCACATGGGGGGCTTGGGAAAGGTTGTTAGCCTCCCCCCTTACAAACCTTCTTCGATTGTTTATGGTTTGATACCATGGGTTACCATATCTTGTACACATAATAATACAAACACAAACAAATTCAACAATATAAAACCTTACAATAACCTGTTAACAAAGTTTCATAGTTGTACATCTATTGTCAACAGAGCATCATTACTTAAGCAACATTAACTCCCATACTAAAATTAACAATATTTCATAAATAAAAATAATTCCCAACCTAAACTACAAATTTACCAAAATAACAGTTAACGACCTACCCTCTACACAACTTGTCAACATCGCTTCATAACTACACAACGCACCTAAATTTCCTAAAATTTCACATATATCCACCATTTTCAACTAATTACATTTTAACCTTACAAGTAACTTAATTCATCATAATTAACCGAAATAACAAAATTATATTCTAGGGTTTCATTTTCAGAACTCTCCAAATTTGAACTTGACTGGGGGAAATCAAATATGACGTCGGTTATCGTGCAAGGACTGAACCCAACTCGAATGAAGCGAAAAACATGTCTTTTCTGTGAAACTGATTGCACACCCTTGAACCAAACTCCCCTGATTTTCTTAACTACTGTTTGGGATTGCAGTGAGGCCGAAGAAGAAAAGTACAACATAACTACCACTGGGTTTAGAATGGGAAGCAAGTTTTCATACGGGAATGATGTTTTTCAACGGCAAGGTTGTTTGAGCAAACACGGGAATTGGAAAGTTTTGGGAGGAGAGGACAAATTTAAGAAGTACTCTTGATGTCGGGGAGGGGAAGACTTTAAATCCCAAAAATTTGAATTGATGTTGAGTACCGTTTTTATTTAGTGATGGATCGTTTATGACTCGGTTTCACCCAAAGCTCTTTTGATGGATTGTTTTTCTACCGTTCAAATTTTATCCAACGACCCACATTCAGTTTGTGCATTCGGCCCGCATCGTAAAAATCGCGATAGGATCATAGGTTTAGAATAATTGGATAATCTGGTGGGCTGCATGCGATATTATAACTAGGTAATAGCTGGTGTGGAAAAACCAATGTTAGGCTATAGTCTTCCTTAGTTGGGCCTCGAGCCCACCTCAGCTATAAGCCTGGAACCATCGCTGGTGTGGGTTGGATGGGTTTGGATCTTACATATTCTTAAGATTTAGGACATTACATTTCGGCAAAAGGGTTTACAAGTTTTGAAAAGGTGATTGTGCCAATATATTAAAGGGAACTTTAACGTAAAGCTTCCAGTACTGTTTACTTTAACGAAAAATCACATTTTTACACTAAAAAGCCAATCCTTGTACTATTCACTTTACCCTTTATTTTGTCCTTATTGTTAAAACTCAAAGTTTTCAAGCTCTTTTCATTAGTTTTCCTTATATTAAATTGAGTGAACTTACCTAAATTGTCAAGAAAGGCACCCTAATTGAATGAAGTTTCATTGCAATATTTAATCGGAACCTTTAAAACTATAGGAATATATGAACTAGGGGTGCTTTTTTTTTAATGGAATTTCCAATTCTACCATTAAATTTTTTTATTAGAACCCGAAAATTTCTGAATCCAAAATTTTTCAAAAAAAAAAAAAAAAGTAAAATTGCAATGTATTTAAAAAATTCGAGAATTCCGAATTTTCAATCCAATTTTTTTTCTTTCAAAATGATCTTATTTTTTTTATGGTTATTCTTATTTTGTAATCATCTTTTATAATTTATTGTTAGTTTTGGATACATTTATTCGTGTTTTTATATCAATCATACAATTATATATTAAAAATGTAAACATACCACAAATAATGCGAAATTAAATGGAACTTTACATGTGATGGATTTGTGGCACCACTTTTTTTACACACGTTTTTGTGAGGCATACTTTGTAATGTATTTAAATGATCCAAACTATCTATCTTTTAAGTGTTTCCCCAAAGATTATGTCTACCAAAAATCACCCTAATCTGAAACCATATGACCATTGGATTAACGGTTTAGGATTTCTTTGTAGAACCGTATTCGTCCATTTTCATCACTACAAATTAATGTCTTAATGATTTTGGATTTGTCTATTTTTTTTTAAATCTATGAATAATGTTCTAAAATATAGACGGTTCAGATTGTTAAAATATATTACGGAGTGAGCCCCACAAAACATGTGTCAAAAGTTATGTAAAAAATGTGGTGTCACGGGTCCGACCCCTTTATACATAAACGCCAAATATTAAGAAAGAAGAATAAATTGCATGTAAAAAAAAGTTCGATCATATTCGAAAACTTGTAATTATATGAATTTCTGAATTATATACCGAAATTTTTGAGATTACTCTAATTTTGAAATATTTGAATCTTCAAAATTTACAAATTTGAAAATTATTATTCGATCTAATCCAATTCGAATAGAAACCTTGTTCCAATCCGATTCGTTTGAATGTGGATCAACATCATACTATTTTAACCAAAGTAGGTGAAAATCGAACTTATGGAGCTTTAATGAAAAGAGCTCCTACAAACTTTATTCAAACAAAAAACGTTGTAATAACTTTATTTAATTAAAAGTACAAAAATACACACTAACTACACTTTAAAAAAATATCAAATCCCCTTAAGTAAGGTCTCGAGTTCGAGTCTTGTGAATGAAAAAGTTAACATTGGGAGAGCTTGCCCCTGCATGGAGTCCGACCCAGCTCAAGGGATTAGTCCTCACCTATGTGTAGGGATACCCTGCATTCATCCAAAAAAAGACCAAAAACAAGACATGATGGTCTTGCACGTCTCCACCACTCTCTCTCCCCCTCCCTCACTCATCCCATCAAAGCACTATCTCCCTCCCTTTCTCACCCGTATCCATCTCTCTCTCCTATTTCCTCTCACTCCTCCCCATAGTCTATCTCTTTCATGTCATTGTCCTCTCTCCTCTCACACCATAAACATGATATTGTTTGTTTTTTATTTTATTGTTTGTTTATTTGACTATCATTTCATGAAAATTTTAACAAACTAATTTATAATATTGCAAAAAAATGAAGAAAAAACTCTGACACTGTTTTGTCTGTAGTCGACTAGCCGAAGAGAACTTTACTTTCGCAAGAAGAAGAGCTCCAATTGGCAGTCGTCACCTCCTTACGCTCGGAAGAACTTTCAACTGCCATTATCCTTATCGATCGCCGTTTACGAGCTGTTTGGGTTAATATTTAAACTTTGGGCTTTCAGGAAGGGAAGCCCAAAGAGAAGCTCAAGAAGGAGATTTTGCCCGAGGCCTAGCGCCTAAGCCCAGATCATCCATCCCAAAAGCCAGTTGCCCCCCCCCCCCCCCCCCCAATTAATGCAAAGGCTAGTTGCTTACAAGAAGTGACAACCGATGGGAATTCACCAACTCTAGGCTCAAAAGCACTTTATGGATGGCATAGCATGTAAATACCAATGGTTCCCTACCCTCCAATTTACTTTCGGGCAAGAACGGAAAACAGCACAAGTGAAGGTGACTCATTTATAAAAGGGGGATGAGGGCCCAGAGACAATGACACTCAACCAATCAAACAAACAAACATACAACTTGACTCTCAGCCAAGCAAATGCCCAGAAAGTCGTGCTTTGTCCAGACTTTGCACCCTTTTAACCTTAGATTTCCTTAGAAAGATATCTTTTGTCTATGTAAAAGCTCTGCTACCTTTCCCTAAATGTTGTAGTATCGATCTCTAGTGTATAAACTCCTTTCCAGTTGTCCCTTTTTTAGTATTCAATCCTTTGTAAACTGCAAAGAGAAGAGACCGCAAGACGCTTAACCTTGCCCGACAAGGTGAAATCTTGCTCGACTCTCTTTGTTCTGTCTTTCAATTAATAGATCTGATGTTATAATGTATTCCCTAGTTTATATTCAAGTTGTTTCCAGTCTTTTGATGACTTAAAGCCCCATCAGTTCCCAGATCTGGTTCACGTAGTGGTTTTATCAAGGTTGGAATGAATTAAACTGATGACTTGATCAGATTTGGACCTTCACCCCTCGAGCATACAAGATAACCAAAAGTCATTGATCTCAAGGCATAGAAAAGAACTTAATGTAGAGTTAACCCATCTACAACAATCCTTTGATAAACAAGAAGTTAGAAATAACTTGGGGTGCAAGGAATTGATGCGAAAATTACTTGACACACAAATTAAACCCTCTTTTTGACAATTGTAGTATAGATGTAAGTAGGGTATCGTTCTAGGCCGGGGATTAGGAGGGCTTGCTAAATCCTCTCAAAAACATAAAAACATAAAAACAAAGTTACAAATGTAAATAAAAGACTTTAAAAGTAAAGGGGGATTTGGATTTGATGAATTTAGAAACAAAACATAAACTTTGGAAAACAAAACAAGTTTTAAAACGAATTTGGTTTAAATAAATGGATGGAAGGTTAGCTAAGGGGTTCTTCTCCACACATGTCTTGCTTGCATACAAAATGATTTCCAATTGCATTTCAATAACTTATTAATTCTCAATGCCCCAAGTTAATTAGGTACGCTTAAATTAACCCTCAGATTTTCCTACTTTTATTGAGTTGGATGATTGCATACGACAACCCAAAGCATTCTTCACAAGTTCCCTACATGAATTGCATAATAGAGATACAAGCAAGAATCATTAAGTTCTATGAAAATCATAAGCATTGACGAGGCATTCATAACTATGGAATACACATGTTACTCTTGCCAAGAATTTACTTAACGCGATTGTGACTAGCAACCTTCACTACTTGTGAATATAAGTTCATGACAATTAGGTGAAACTCCCTTATATTCTAGCATCAAATTCATGCATGCAAACTAAGTGTCGACCCTCAATCAACATACACAAATCAGTTTTTATACGAACGGATAAGTAAATTGAATTCATAACTTATGAAACGCAATTAAAAGTAATTAAATCATATTGCAAGCAAGGACATGTGTTTCGAATTCCCCCCTAGCTAAGGGGGGTTTAGTTCCTCATTATTACAAAACAAAGATAAACAAATTTAAACATTGAAAAACAAAGGAAAGAAAGCACCTAAACGTTCCAACGATCCATGTTGGATAGCAAGCGCGTCCAAGGACTTTTCTCCTTCTCTTTGCCGCAACAACAAGGTTGGAATGATGTTGAAGGGTTGGTTATTCGGAGGAATGGATGGGAAGGGGTTTAGATATGTAGGAGAGGCAAGGAAAGGTTTGGAGAATGGTTAATTTCTGGATGATTTGAATGAGGTTGCTACCATGGTATTTATAGGAAGAGGATGGACTTGTTTAACACAAAATTTTGGTGGAATTGAGTAGGTGAGCATGGCAAAGAGTGGGAATTGTTGGTGGGTTAGGTATTGAGTCATCCACTCACATGTCATGGTTAGCTAAGCATTGCATCATCCACTCACATGTCATGGTGAGATAGGCATTGCATCATTACTAAAAAATCTGGTGGAAGTGAAACAAAGGGAAGGCCACGGCATTGATGAATTTTATGAGGTATGCATGGTTTTGAGTGAAGTTTTGGCCAATCCTTCTAGAAATTTATCTCTTCTTGCACTTTGTATTTGTTTCACCACATTTTTAGCATGTTTCTATCCTCATTTGACTTCAAATTCGTCCATCCATCTTGCTCATAACATATGTAATCCATTCCAAGCTCAAAACTGCTCCAAAATGCACCAAAATGCACTTTCTTGCTACCTTAGCCCTTTGGACCTACAAACACACGAAAATAGCTTAAAGTACTAAAATAACTAAGAACTAATAACGTAAATGCAAGAAAACTAGTTAACTAAGTCGCATAAATATGCGTCTATCAGGAATCGGCTTAAAACACGTTTGTTATACATCTGCCATACATAGATGGTAGTGGCACGCCTAAGCATTTAGTTGGTTTTGATTGTGAGCCTCAGGGCCTATACCTAAGGCCCCACAAAGGCACCTTTTAGAACTAACTTTGTTATCCTCTTGCAGTATTGTGACAAGCAGGAGCCCGATAATAAATCAAAGTGCCAACTCATCGGGGAGCTGTGTGCTCGAGCCAGGAACGCCCGTCAGCTAAATTTCCTGCCTGAACATAGTTTTGGCACGCCAGGTGGGACATCAAATTTTGTGTGCCAAGAGAATAAAGGAAGAAACCAGCCTCCAGGTGGGAATTAAAACAAAAACCACTAGGATCTTGCATGGCAAATCTCCCAGAAAACTTGCAAGGATCCGCCTTCACGTAAAACCCGACCCCTTCTGAGAAATCAGGAGAAATGGTCACAAATAAAGATTTGCAGGCTACTATGATGGATGTAATAAGGAGCACAGAAAGAAACATTCTACAAACAAAAGAGGAGCAATCCTTGATCAGGAGTTGATCAAGATAAGGGAGAGAGAAGAGCAGGAATCCCACAGAAGTATCGTGCGGGCAACTGAGAAGGAAACCTTTCAGAACGTCTTCTAGAGGTTGGGAGGAGACTCTCAACCTAAAAAGTTGTCAGAAGTATTCAGGAACTATGAAGCTTCAGAGGAAGAGGAAGACAAGGAGGCCAAGATACCAAGGTGGATAGATGTAGGGCCACCCCGACCAAGTTATGACAAAGGGGATGTTATAATGAAGGAAGAAACAGTAAAACCTGTCACTAAGAAGAATCTTGCCCGACTTGGGCGAAGATGGTATATAGTCGGAAAAGATGGAAGGCCCGTTAAAGAAATGAGAGCCTCCATGATCAGGAGAGTCCAAAGGCAACATAAAGCTCGCATGAACTCATTGAAAGTCCCCACCACTTCAGAGACCTCTGAAAATGTAAAGATGGATAAGGTACCTGAGGAAGGAAGAAATCAACCTCATTGGAAGAGTAAAAATGAGGTAAAGAAGGCAAACAACAAAAATGAAGGGGAACGAGACCACGTGGCACCAAATCCCCATCCCAAGAAATACAGAATCTTGAGGAGAGCTGAATAAGACATAATGATGATGCCTACCCCAAGATGGAGCCCATAACCAATATGCTTTGGAACTATTCCACCCAAGAGAGGAATGCCCGCACCATTATTGATGGATACTATATGCGGAGTTCCAGAACAACTGCCAAACTTTGGCATAGCCCAAGAAGAAAGGTTGCATGAGGTAATGCTACCCAAGGAGGCACAGGCTTGGTTAGATGGGTTTATGAATCACATCGGGGGCAAGGAGAAAGATTTACCTAGACCCAGCAATTTCCACGTAAACATGACATATGTTTTATCGGCCATGTTTCGCGCCGAACATGATCAACCTCCCATGTTGGAAAGTGATTACTTGGCGATGAAACCTATGATGGCGCATGTTAGTGTTGAGGAGGCGGGACAAGGAGAATCCAGCCATACAGGATTGACTGAGCAATCAATAAAAAAGCCTCAGAGGGTATACTCGGACAAAATGGTTTTTGTTTGCCCGAATTTAACCTTGGGCAACCATCTTAAGCCCATATATGTAACTGCTCGCCTGGAAGGAGTACCCTTCAAGAGGGTTTTGATTGATGGGGGGGCCACGGTCAATGTGCTGCCATATAAGCAAATGAAGAGAATGTGCAGGAGTGAAGAGGACCTTATCCCCACTGATCTTACAGTTTCTAGTTTCTCGGGAGCTATCACCAGAACACATGGGATACTGCCATTAGAGTTGGACTTGGGTTCGAAACAAATCATGCTGGCCTTTTTTGTTGTGGGCAGTACTTCTACTTATGGGGCTTTACCGGGCAGGGATTGGATTCACTAGAGTCTCTGTGTGCCATCTACCTTACACCAACAAGTGGTTGTCTACCATGAAGAAGGGGAAACAGGATCGGGGTTCTGGGAGATGGTAGAGGCTGAATCATGGCCATTCCCCTTACAGCCAATGTCGTAGAAGCCAAACTTCTACAATCCCAGTGTTGGGATTCTTCAATGTTCAGAAGCTGATAAGAACGGCCGCCCAACTAAGGTGACGGCCCAAAAGCTTTTAGAGCAAGGGATAGCTTTTATAAGGGAAGAATGGGATCCGCCCTTTATCATCCCAACCCCCCTACACCATTAATGTCAGAACAAAAAAGGAAGGACCAAGTGGTTGCAGTCAGGTCCTTAATAAAAAGACTGTTGGTGTATTGGAAGGAGAATAAACAAGAGAGGGAAAACTCGGCCAAAGAAGGAAATGATTGGAGCAGAGAGGCCTCAAGCAGCCAAGTGAATGAAAAAGAGTTTTTTGGGGAGGAGTTAGAAGCAGCCATCCAAATGGTTGAGTGTATATATGACTTTGATGGGCCAGAGGATTTGCCCAAAAATCTAGAACTGGTTATGTTTTTGTGTGCAGAGCCTGACAAACCAGCCCCAGAAGTAAAAGACCCCTTGGAGACCATTGATTTGGGGATTGAGGGAGATCCAAGACCTATACAGGTCAGTGGTTTGTTGGAAGCCAAAGATCGGGCAAGGATTGTCGACCTTCTGCATGAATTTAAGGATTGTTTTGCCTGACATTACATCAAAATGGTAGGTTTAGATCCAACCTTAGTAGAGCACAGAATGCCCATTAAAGAGGGGTTTAAACTTGTCAAGCAAGCACCACGAAGGATGTCAAAAGAGATTGAGGACAAGGTCAAAGAAGAGCTCGAGAGGCTGGTAAAAGCCGAATTTATTAGGCCTGCTAAATATGTTGAGTGGTTGGCCAAAATTTTACTTGTATTAAAAGTTATAACTAAAGCGGTTAGATGTTGTGTTGATTATAAAAATATCAATGGAGCCATGCCTAAAGATGAATACCCCATGCCCATGGCTGACCTATCCATAGATGCGGTTGCCAAACACAAAGTTCTGTCTTTTATGGATGGAAATGTTGGATACAATCATATCAAAATGGCTAAAGAGGATATACATAAAATAGCTTTTAGATGCCCAGGTCATGTGGGGGCATATGAATATTTGGTAATGCCATTCGGGCTTAAAAAATGCTGGTGTAACTTATCAAAGAGCAATGAATGCCATTTTTCATGACTTAATTGGCCATAACATGGAAGTATATATCGATGACAGCTTAAAAAGGCTTAAAACAGTGAAAAACAACATTAGAAATTATGAGTGAGAAAACCCTACGAATTTGCATCAAAACACTTTGGTTACCCCCACACTTAAATCAAACATTGTCCTCAATGTTTCAAGCATAAACTAACACAAATAACAAGTAAACAAACAACAGGAACTAACATAATAAATATGGCAGAAACAAAATAAACAACAAAGAGAAGGGTTTAGGAACGCAAATCTGGTAATGGAGTGATTCCTAGGTCTTCCTTTGTTGAATGCATGGGTTGCCTCCCACGAAGCGCTTGCTTTAACGTCTTGCAGTCGGACGATGCTTCTCTTTACGCTCCCCTAGGTCCCATAGCATGAAATTGATCCTTGAATGGAAGGTGATACTTGAAATGATCCGCCAAAGGTTTCAATTCTATAGTGGGTGCCTGAATCATTAACAACATGTAAGTATAAAACGTAATAGAAATTGGAGAAGATGACTTACTTGCTTTATCCGACATGAACTCAATGACAAACACCACTTTTTGGAATGTTTTAGGGATATTGGACTCGGCCAGATTGAATGTGATTGTTGGGACTTGCCCCGTGTCATAAAATTCAACGTCTTTGGGCTTCGTTGTCTCAAATACGTCCTCTTTGATGAATTCTTCATATTCTCCAGCCACTACTTTCTCTTGAATCATTCTTCTTGGTGTACAAAGTCCTTTGAACAATTCAACACAATCTAGACCTTGCTTTGTTGCACCAAGAATTGGAATATAATTTTGCACCTTGGGAAGAGCTTCCACAATTTCGTTTTCACTCTCTTCTTGCTTGGGAATCAAAAATCTGAGAGGAAAAGGGACATTGGGTGGAATGGGGTTAGAATTAATTGAATTTGGAACCACCTTACCTGAGTTGGACGGCATAGGGACTCTAGGAGGCTGCGGCAAGGGTTGTTCTACCTTTGCCGTGGGTGTGTCTTCTTCCTCCTCCTCAATTAGCAGCTGTTCGTCCTCCTCTTGGCTTGGTTTGGACGTTTTTGGGCTTGTTCCAACCTCCATGCCACTTTCTAAAATGATAGCATCATGGATTTCAAAATCTTCCTTCAAATTTTCAATACTGGAGAGTTCACTTTGCTCTTGAATTTGTGCCATGAACTCCATAATCTCTCCCATTTGATTCTTCAATTTACCCAACTTCTTGTCTTGATTTTGTTGGTCCTGCGCCAAAGAGGTTAGTACATCAAGAATTTGATCACTATCCATGGACATACTTGAATTCGACTGGAATTGTTGTGGGGGATGCAGCGGTGGCTGCATAGGCGTGGTGTAGAACTCCTCATATGGCTGCCAATATGCATCTTGTTGAGCCTCCTTGGCTTGATTTTGTGAACCCTGCACCAAAGAGTTTAATTCATTAAGAATTTGATTATAATCTATTGACGAACCTGAGTTTGATTGAGCATATTGCATATAAGGTTGTGGCGGCTGCATTGGTCTTGAATAGAACTCCTCATATGGTTGCCAATATGCTTCGTGTTGAACTTGTTGAGCTTCCCACCACATAGAGTTTGAATGATCACTCCAATCGCTTTGTGGATATTGATTGGCTTGGTATCCTTGCCTATAAGACGCACTAAATGTAGGGACATTTTGCATTGTGGTCCTGTCAGCAAACTGCGACAATTGAGAAGTAAGATTTGCCAATTGAGCTTGAATGCTAGCAAAATCCATGTCTTACTTCTCAAGCACCTAAAATCAAAGAAAAAGAACTAAAGCAAAATATCAAAAGTAACATCAACCAAAGAAAATAAAACTAAGTTAGAAACTAAAACAAAAACAAACTAAACAAAAATAAAAGAACCAAGGGATTAGCAAAGTTGCTAATCCCCGGCAACGGCGCCAAAATTTTGATGTGTAAAATTACTTGACACACAAATTAAACCCTCTTTTTGACAATTGTAGTATAGATGTAAGTAGGGTATCGTTCTAGGCCGGGGATTAGGAGGGCTTGCTAAATCCTCTCAAAAACATAAAAACATAAAAACAAAGTTACAAATGTAAATAAAAGACTTTAAAAGTAAAGGGGGATTTGGATTTGATGAATTTAGAAACAAAACATAAACTTTGGAAAACAAAACAAGTTTTAAAACGAATTTGGTTTAAATAAATGGATGGAAGGTTAGCTAAGGGGTTCTTCTCCACACATGTCTTGCTTGCATACAAAATGATTTCCAATTGCATTTCAATAACTTATTAATTCTCAATGCCCCAAGTTAATTAGGTACGCTTAAATTAACCCTCAGATTTTCCTACTTTTATTGAGTTGGATGATTGCATACGACAACCCAAAGCATTCTTCACAAGTTCCCTACATGAATTGCATAATAGAGATACAAGCAAGAATCATTAAGTTCTATGAAAATCATAAGCATTGACGAGGCATTCATAACTATGGAATACACATGTTACTCTTGCCAAGAATTTACTTAACGCGATTGTGACTAGCAACCTTCACTACTTGTGAATATAAGTTCATGACAATTAGGTGAAACTCCCTTATATTCTAGCATCAAATTCATGCATGCAAACTAAGTGTCGACCCTCAATCAACATACACAAATCAGTTTTTATACGAACGGATAAGTAAATTGAATTCATAACTTATGAAACGCAATTAAAAGTAATTAAATCATATTGCAAGCAAGGACATGTGTTTCGAATTCCCCCCTAGCTAAGGGGGGTTTAGTTCCTCATTATTACAAAACAAAGATAAACAAATTTAAACATTGAAAAACAAAGGAAAGAAAGCACCTAAACGTTCCAACGATCCATGTTGGATAGCAAGCGCGTCCAAGGACTTTTCTCCTTCTCTTTGCCGCAACAACAAGGTTGGAATGATGTTGAAGGGTTGGTTATTCGGAGGAATGGATGGGAAGGGGTTTAGATATGTAGGAGAGGCAAGGAAAGGTTTGGAGAATGGTTAATTTCTGGATGATTTGAATGAGGTTGCTACCATGGTATTTATAGGAAGAGGATGGACTTGTTTAACACAAAATTTTGGTGGAATTGAGTAGGTGAGCATGGCAAAGAGTGGGAATTGTTGGTGGGTTAGGTATTGAGTCATCCACTCACATGTCATGGTTAGCTAAGCATTGCATCATCCACTCACATGTCATGGTGAGATAGGCATTGCATCATTACTAAAAAATCTGGTGGAAGTGAAACAAAGGGAAGGCCACGGCATTGATGAATTTTATGAGGTATGCATGGTTTTGAGTGAAGTTTTGGCCAATCCTTCTAGAAATTTATCTCTTCTTGCACTTTGTATTTGTTTCACCACATTTTTAGCATGTTTCTATCCTCATTTGACTTCAAATTCGTCCATCCATCTTGCTCATAACATATGTAATCCATTCCAAGCTCAAAACTGCTCCAAAATGCACCAAAATGCACTTTCTTGCTACCTTAGCCCTTTGGACCTACAAACACACGAAAATAGCTTAAAGTACTAAAATAACTAAGAACTAATAACGTAAATGCAAGAAAACTAGTTAACTAAGTCGCATAAATATGCGTCTATCAGGAATCGGCTTAAAACACGTTTGTTATACATCTGCCATACATAGATGGTAGTGGCACGCCTAAGCATTTAGTTGGTTTTGATTGTGAGCCTCAGGGCCTATACCTAAGGCCCCACAAAGGCACCTTTTAGAACTAACTTTGTTATCCTCTTGCAGTATTGTGACAAGCAGGAGCCCGATAATAAATCAAAGTGCCAACTCATCGGGGAGCTGTGTGCTCGAGCCAGGAACGCCCGTCAGCTAAATTTCCTGCCTGAACATAGTTTTGGCACGCCAGGTGGGACATCAAATTTTGTGTGCCAAGAGAATAAAGGAAGAAACCAGCCTCCAGGTGGGAATTAAAACAAAAACCACTAGGATCTTGCATGGCAAATCTCCCAGAAAACTTGCAAGGATCCGCCTTCACGTAAAACCCGACCCCTTCTGAGAAATCAGGAGAAATGGTCACAAATAAAGATTTGCAGGCTACTATGATGGATGTAATAAGGAGCACAGAAAGAAACATTCTACAAACAAAAGAGGAGCAATCCTTGATCAGGAGTTGATCAAGATAAGGGAGAGAGAAGAGCAGGAATCCCACAGAAGTATCGTGCGGGCAACTGAGAAGGAAACCTTTCAGAACGTCTTCTAGAGGTTGGGAGGAGACTCTCAACCTAAAAAGTTGTCAGAAGTATTCAGGAACTATGAAGCTTCAGAGGAAGAGGAAGACAAGGAGGCCAAGATACCAAGGTGGATAGATGTAGGGCCACCCCGACCAAGTTATGACAAAGGGGATGTTATAATGAAGGAAGAAACAGTAAAACCTGTCACTAAGAAGAATCTTGCCCGACTTGGGCGAAGATGGTATATAGTCGGAAAAGATGGAAGGCCCGTTAAAGAAATGAGAGCCTCCATGATCAGGAGAGTCCAAAGGCAACATAAAGCTCGCATGAACTCATTGAAAGTCCCCACCACTTCAGAGACCTCTGAAAATGTAAAGATGGATAAGGTACCTGAGGAAGGAAGAAATCAACCTCATTGGAAGAGTAAAAATGAGGTAAAGAAGGCAAACAACAAAAATGAAGGGGAACGAGACCACGTGGCACCAAATCCCCATCCCAAGAAATACAGAATCTTGAGGAGAGCTGAATAAGACATAATGATGATGCCTACCCCAAGATGGAGCCCATAACCAATATGCTTTGGAACTATTCCACCCAAGAGAGGAATGCCCGCACCATTATTGATGGATACTATATGCGGAGTTCCAGAACAACTGCCAAACTTTGGCATAGCCCAAGAAGAAAGGTTGCATGAGGTAATGCTACCCAAGGAGGCACAGGCTTGGTTAGATGGGTTTATGAATCACATCGGGGGCAAGGAGAAAGATTTACCTAGACCCAGCAATTTCCACGTAAACATGACATATGTTTTATCGGCCATGTTTCGCGCCGAACATGATCAACCTCCCATGTTGGAAAGTGATTACTTGGCGATGAAACCTATGATGGCGCATGTTAGTGTTGAGGAGGCGGGACAAGGAGAATCCAGCCATACAGGATTGACTGAGCAATCAATAAAAAAGCCTCAGAGGGTATACTCGGACAAAATGGTTTTTGTTTGCCCGAATTTAACCTTGGGCAACCATCTTAAGCCCATATATGTAACTGCTCGCCTGGAAGGAGTACCCTTCAAGAGGGTTTTGATTGATGGGGGGGCCACGGTCAATGTGCTGCCATATAAGCAAATGAAGAGAATGTGCAGGAGTGAAGAGGACCTTATCCCCACTGATCTTACAGTTTCTAGTTTCTCGGGAGCTATCACCAGAACACATGGGATACTGCCATTAGAGTTGGACTTGGGTTCGAAACAAATCATGCTGGCCTTTTTTGTTGTGGGCAGTACTTCTACTTATGGGGCTTTACCGGGCAGGGATTGGATTCACTAGAGTCTCTGTGTGCCATCTACCTTACACCAACAAGTGGTTGTCTACCATGAAGAAGGGGAAACAGGATCGGGGTTCTGGGAGATGGTAGAGGCTGAATCATGGCCATTCCCCTTACAGCCAATGTCGTAGAAGCCAAACTTCTACAATCCCAGTGTTGGGATTCTTCAATGTTCAGAAGCTGATAAGAACGGCCGCCCAACTAAGGTGACGGCCCAAAAGCTTTTAGAGCAAGGGATAGCTTTTATAAGGGAAGAATGGGATCCGCCCTTTATCATCCCAACCCCCCTACACCATTAATGTCAGAACAAAAAAGGAAGGACCAAGTGGTTGCAGTCAGGTCCTTAATAAAAAGACTGTTGGTGTATTGGAAGGAGAATAAACAAGAGAGGGAAAACTCGGCCAAAGAAGGAAATGATTGGAGCAGAGAGGCCTCAAGCAGCCAAGTGAATGAAAAAGAGTTTTTTGGGGAGGAGTTAGAAGCAGCCATCCAAATGGTTGAGTGTATATATGACTTTGATGGGCCAGAGGATTTGCCCAAAAATCTAGAACTGGTTATGTTTTTGTGTGCAGAGCCTGACAAACCAGCCCCAGAAGTAAAAGACCCCTTGGAGACCATTGATTTGGGGATTGAGGGAGATCCAAGACCTATACAGGTCAGTGGTTTGTTGGAAGCCAAAGATCGGGCAAGGATTGTCGACCTTCTGCATGAATTTAAGGATTGTTTTGCCTGACATTACATCAAAATGGTAGGTTTAGATCCAACCTTAGTAGAGCACAGAATGCCCATTAAAGAGGGGTTTAAACTTGTCAAGCAAGCACCACGAAGGATGTCAAAAGAGATTGAGGACAAGGTCAAAGAAGAGCTCAAGAGGCTGGTAAAAGCCGAATTTATTAGGCCTGCTAAATATGTTGAGTGGTTGGCCAAAATTTTACTTGTATTAAAAGTTATAACTAAAGCGGTTAGATGTTGTGTTGATTATAAAAATATCAATGGAGCCATGCCTAAAGATGAATACCCCATGCCCATGGCTGACCTATCCATAGATGCGGTTGCCAAACACAAAGTTCTGTCTTTTATGGATGGAAATGTTGGATACAATCATATCAAAATGGCTAAAGAGGATATACATAAAATAGCTTTTAGATGCCCAGGTCATGTGGGGGCATATGAATATTTGGTAATGCCATTCGGGCTTAAAAAATGCTGGTGTAACTTATCAAAGAGCAATGAATGCCATTTTTCATGACTTAATTGGCCATAACATGGAAGTATATATCGATGACATCGTGGTGAAATCCAAAACTGAAAAGCAGCATTTAATAGATCTGAGGAAAGCCTTAACAAGAATGACGATCCACAAGCTGAAAATGAATCCAAAGAAGTGTGCTTTTGGAGTGAGATCAGGCAACTTTTTGGGTTTTCTTGTTCATCAAATGGGTGTAGAAGTTGATAAGAACAAAGCTCGGGCAATCATGGAATCACCTCATCCTACCAATAAACTTCAACTACAAAGGCTACTGGGTAAAGTCAACTTATTAGGAGATTCATTGCTAATTTAGCGGGCAAGATTCAGCCGCTAACTCTTCTGCTAAGACTAAAAGACAAAGAAGAATTTGATTGGGGCCCACCACATCAAGAGGCTTTCGACAGTATAAAAGCTTATTTGGCTTCTCCGCCAGTGCTCATGCCACCTCAAAGGGCAATTAAGGGGCAGATAATTGCAGACTTCTTAGTCGAGCACCAAGAGTCTCAAGAGGAAACGGTTAACATCTCTGGAACTCTGGAAGTGGCAAGTGTATGGATCCCGCCAAACAGAGCCTGTTCGGGCAAGGAAGAATGGGTCCGGCAAGAAGTGAAAAGGATAACTAGCTTCTGGATTACTCCTTGGAGACTATATTTTGATGGATCTTGCACTCAGAAGAATGCAGGGGCTGGGATTGTCATCATTGATCCTAAAGGTTCTCACCATTATTATTCACTCCTCTTGGATTACCAAAAGATTACCAACAATCGGCCAGAATATGAGGCATTGATAATTGGCTTAGAAATTCTGATGGAATTGGGGGTAATTGAGGTTGAAGTATTTGGTGATTCAGAATTAGTGATCAACCAGCTAAATGGAGAATACAAATGCAGACACATTACTATGGCTGGTTATTACTTGGCGGCCACACAATTATTGAGATATTAAGGGGATGGAATTTCAACCAGCCATATCCCCAGAGAATCAAATACAATAGCCAATAAAATGGCTCAGTTGGCTGCTGAAGTGCAAATCCAAGAAAGAGGGTTCGAGATATAAGTAGAAGTGCAAAAGAGAAATATAGAGGATTCAGCTTGGATGTGATGACCGAAGAGTCTAAGCTAGAGGATTGGAGGTCAATCATTATTCAATACTTGGAAGATCCTTCTTTTCCCACAAGTAAGAAAAACAGACAACAAGCCACTAAATATGTGCTGTGGGAAAATAATCTACTAAGAAAGACTCCGAATGGGTTGTTGTTGAAATTTTTAGGCCAAGAGGAGTCTATGAGAGTCATGGCCGAAGTGCATGAGGGGATCTGTGGGGCACACCAAGCTGGAACAAAGATGAGATGGCTACTAAGAAGATATGGCTACTTCTGGCCTGAAATGGAGAAAGATTGCAAGGCTTATGCCCGAGGGTGTGAAGAATGCCAGAGACATGGGCTACTCCAACATGTACCTCAGTGTCCTTGAACCCCGTAGTCAAACCATGGCCTTTCAGAGGATGGGTAATGGACTTTATTGGGCAAGTTCATCTAGCTTCTAGCAAATGACACACTTTCATAATTGTGGCAACACATTACTTCACCAAGTGGGTAGAAGCTTCAGCAGTAAAAACCATAACCTCAGCTACTGTTAAAAAGTTCATTGAAACCAAGATCTTACACAGATTTGGAGTGCCCGAGATAATTGTCACAGACCGAGGGCCATCTTTTATTTCAAAAGAGGTAGAAGAGTTCGCAAGTAAGTTCAAGATAAAGATGATTCGGTCTAGTCCTTACTACCCCCAGTCAAATGGTCAAGCAGAAGCCAGCAATAAGATCTTGGTTAACATCAAAAGAATGGTGGCAGATAGTCCACAAAAGTGGCACGAGAAGCTGGGAGAAACATTACTATGGCTTGTAGAACTTCTAAGAGGGCAGGAACTGGGACTACACCTTATTCTCTGACTTTCAGGCAAGATGATGTTATTCCTATGGAAATCAATGAAAGTTCGATCAGAATTCAAAATCAATACGGCCTCCACAGTGAAGAGTATATTTAGGCTATGTGTCAAGGAATTGAGGACCTTGATATAGCCCGAATCGAGGCTCTAGATAAAATTCAAGAAGGAAAGAGAGTTGTTGCCCAAGCCTACAACAAAAAGGTAAAATTGAAGACTTTTGAGGAAAGAGGCTTAGTGTGGAAGGCGGTCTTGCCCTTGGGAGCCCAAGTAAGGGGGTTCGACAAATAGAGTCCGACTTAGGAAGGTCCTTTCATTATTCATCAAGCACTGGATAAAGGGGGTTATTATCTGGCCGATTTAGAGGAAAACTTACAGAAGCATCCAGTTAATGCCAAATTTTTGAAGAATTATCATCCAACCTTATGGAATGTTAGGGATTGTTACGTCGAAGAGTTTTAATTGATTAGAGAGATCTAAATTGATTAATATTCTCATCACAATTGAGTACAAGCTAAAGTGAAGAAAATAGAACATTTTTATTTCATTAAAAGGATGAAATTACATGAAGATTCTACTCAACTCCTCTGAAACAACTATCCTAGGATGGTATGACACTACAAGAAAACATGGATTAAGTGACCGAATTTTTTGTGGCACGTGAAAATTCATCACATATAGGTAAAACAAGTGACGCTTTTTTAAAAATCGTCACTTTAAGATTTTTGCAGGACACCAAAATATTTTGCGTCACTTATACTTTTGGATTCGCCACAAAAAAGTAGGCGGGAAAGTTTACCGCCAAATGAAATTTTAATAAGTTACACAATGTTAAATTCATCACATAAGAAGAGGGAATGCCACCTGGCCATTCCTCACATATAATTTTGAATTAAAAATAAAAAATATAGATGCAATTATCAAAATCCCCAAATAACAAAACCTATCCATTTATTCTCATTTCTTCCCAGTCTTCAACACCCTTTCGTCTACTCCTTCACCCTAACTTCGACGACCGACTACTTGGTGGTTGCCAGCGACGGCGACGGTGACTACCACCTCTCCTTCGTCTCCCTCCCTCCGCCATTCTCCCATCCTTTGATTCTCGTTCACTAACTCTCTTATCTCTCTGACATAACAAGATCAAATTGGGGAAAGAGAAGTTTGATTTTTTCTCAAGTTCTTTCAGTTGACAACAAGGTACTTTGTTTCTCTATATTTCTTTAATTGTTTTTGGATTTTTTTTTCTTTAATTGTTCCCCAGATTCTGATTTTCTTTCGCTAAAGATCTTATTGCTGGTGAATTGTTCTTTGCTTCAGGGAGAGTTATACTAGCAGTGAGTTTTCTGTTCCAATCTTGATTCTTCTTTACCCTTTGGAGTCAAAATTTTGGTCTTGGTGGTTAATATATGCTTTTATATTTTTTCTTAGTCCCCTGACTAAGTGTTATCTTTTTGTTTTTTGTTTTTGTTCAAATGTTGGAAGTTTGTAACCATTAAGTTGCGTGTTGTATTTCTTGAGAGAGGTGTGTTGTCAAGAGTCAAGACTAGGTTCGCCTTGAAATTTTTTGGGTAGGGCCTGCAATGATCTTAGTGCCATTTCTTACTAGCTACTTGTGCTGGGAATTCTTTAGATGTGTACTTTCTTGTGTTTTGGTTGGCTGAAAAGGGGGGATAGTAGGAGATCTGGTAGCACATAAATATAAGAAATGATTAAAACTACTTACATCCCTCCAGTAGAGCTATGCAAATCACTCGTAGAGTTCTCTGGAAATTTTAAGTTTGTTTGAATGTATTTTTCATAAATTGATTGAATGTACAAGAGGGGATATATAATGAGGTAGAAGGTTACAAGCAACCCTACCTTGGCAAATCTTACTAACCCGGTAAACCCTAAATCTGTCACTTGTTAAATTAAGGGAGTGCAACAAGTAGCTAGCACACAACTATCAACAAGTCATCTAGATGTCAATCTTCCTCAAATTAAGGGATTAGACTTAATAAAGAATCCCATGGAAAGAGGAAACATAAAATTTGGCAGCATCAGTCACCCCATATCATCTAATATCCATATGCAGCATCAGTCATATGCAGCATCAGTCATACGCAGCATCAGTCACCCCATATCATCTAATAATCACTTAGTATGCAGCATCGGTCACCCCATATGTATGCAGCATCAGTTATGCAGCATCAGTCACCCCATATGTATGCATCATCAGTTTTTCATTGTGATTCAGGGAAAAAAAAAGTGTTTATATGACATGAAGAGGAAAGGTGGGAAAATGTGAATATGATAGTTTGAGATGATGGATTAAGAGCCGCATAGTGGACTCCATATAGCACCTTACGATTGCGCTCTCATCTAACTATACTCTAATACACATTTATCTTTGTACATATATGAAATTTTTATACTTTCATGATTTTCAAGATTGAAGGTGCTCAAGGTTGAGATTACTTAAGTACAAGACCAAAGCTCCAAGTTGGTATGTTGTCTTTAATGCTTGCAATTTACAATGACATATTATTAATGCTACCGCTAGCCAAATCATTACATTTGAATAGTAATGATGAATACGAAGTATTGTGCATGTATATGCTGAAAGCATGGTGGTTTTTTTGTTAGATTCTTGACGTTTTTGGTTGTTATGTTATACGTCTATCTTAACAATTTTACATATATATATATTTTCTATTATGGCAACCTATTGAAATATGTCAGAATGTGCAGCTCAATACTAGGATTAAAGTGATCTGATTTTATGGATCGACAATGGATTCGTAGTCGGGATCAACTTAGTTCCGAATATAGAAAAGGGATCAAGTCATTTATTGACATTGCTTGTCACCATGTGAACGAGAATAATCAAATACCATGTCCTTGTAGAGTTTGCCATAACACATTTTTTCACTTAGTTGAAGATGTTCATCTCCATTTGTTGAATTTCGGTATGGATATGAATTATGATAGATGGATATATCATGGGGAGCATATCCAACAAGTGCAAGGAGAATCTTCGATATCTACGAACAACGAGCCAACCAGTAACTCTAATGTCAACATGTTTAATATGATTGAGGATGTCTTTGAAGGAATAGATGATGATGATGATGATGATGATGATGATCAAGATAAAATAGGGAACCAAGATACCATGTGGGGTGGTGATATGACCAATGCGTGGACATATGTTGATACTTATGAGATGTTGCTTGGTGAAGCTCAAAATGAACTATACCTTGGATGTAAGCAATATACATTTTTGATATACGTCGTGGAGTTGATTCACACCAAAGTTGACAACCACATGACAAACAAGGCAATTGATAAGATGTTAGCAATGATGAAGAAGATGTGCCCCCAGCCTAACAATGTTCCTAACTCATTTCGTGAGTGCAAGAAGATATTGAAAAGTCTTGGATTGGGATGTGAAAATATACATGCTTGCTACTATGATTGTGCACTATTTTATAAAGAACACGAAAAGAAAAATAGATGTCCAGTCTGTAATGAGCCAAGGTATAAGGATAGTCATTATGAGCAGAGGAAGAAAGTTTAAAGAAAAGTGTTGCGATACTTTCCACTTAAGCCAAGGCTACAGAGGTTGTTCATATCGAGACATACGAGCGAAGACATGAGGTGGCACAAGGAGAAAAGAATCAATGATGGGAACATAATGAGGCATCCAGCAGACTTGAGTGCTTGGAAAGAATTTGACCAAATGTACCCTAATTTTGCTCGAGACCCACGAAATGTCCAATTAGGCCTTGCTAGTGACATGTTTACTCCTTATTCAGATATAAGTAAGCCGTATAATATGTGGCCAGTTGTTGTATTTCCATATAATTTTCCCCCATGGACATGCATGAAAAACCTTTTTCTTTTCTGACCTTACTAATTCCTGGACCAAAAGCACCTGGAAATGAGATTGATGTTTATTTGCGTCCATTGGTTGATGAGCTTAAGGAACTGTGGGAAAATGGTGTTCCAACCCATGATAAGATGACTGGGAGTACATTTAATTTGCGTGCAGCTGTTATGTGGACCATTAACAACTTCCCAGCTTATGGAAATTTATCAGGTTGGAGCACTCATGGCAAGTTGGCATGTCCAGTGTGCAATGAGGATGGATCTCACACTAAGTTGAGAGACAAGTATTGTCATATTGGGCACCATCATTACTTACCTATAAATCACTCATGGCGCAAAAATACTCAATTCTTTAATGGTCGCCGAGAGATGAGACATCGTCCCAGAGAATTCTCAGGTGGTGACATACTTGATCAACTTGATTCCCTTTTACCTCGTACACTTGGCAAGCATCATACTAATAAAGATAAGAAGAGGAAGCGGAATGCCAAAGAATTAAATTGGACAAGGAAGAGTTTTTTTTTTGAGTTGGAATACTGGTCCAAATTGAAGATTCGGCATAATCTTGATGTTATGCATATTGAGAAGAATATATTTGACTGTTTGATTGGGACATTGTTGAATACGGGGAAGTCGAAGGATACCCTTAAGGCACAAATGGATTTACAAGACATGAATATTAGAGAGAGTTTGCATTTGAAACTAAATGCATGTAACACATTGGATAAGCCTTTGGCTCAGTATGTATTTAAGCCATATAAGGGTAAAGATTTCTTGCATTGGTTGAAATCAATTAAATTTCTAGATGGTTATGCAGCAAATATATCACATAAAGTGAATGTGGATGAAGGAAGTATATTTGGTTTGAAGAGTCATGATTGTCATGTGTTGATGCAACGTGTGCTTCATGTGGGAATTCGAAAATATTTGAAAAAGCATATATATGGTCCAATTGTTGAGTTTTCTAGTTTTTTTCAACAAATATGTGCAAAGACTCTGACTGTTACTGATCTTGACAAATTGGAAGAAGACATTGTCCTCATATTGTGCAAACTAGAAAAAAATTTCCCGCCTGCATTCTTCATTCCCATGGTTCACTTAGCAGTGCGAAGCAAAATTGGCAGGACCAGTCGGATATCGATGGATGTATCCTGTAGAAAGGTAAATGGCTATGATGTTTTTGTTAGTTGCATAATTTTTTTATTTCTACGTACTAACAATTGTTCATTTATCTAGATTGTTGGGTTCGTACAAGAAATATGTTCGTAACAAAGCTCGTCCTGAAGGCTCTATTGTGGAAGCACACTTGGCATATGAGTCTTCAACTTTTTGCTCAATATATTTATGTGAAGTTGAGACTGAATTCACCTGACCAGAAAGAAACGATGATGGTAGTAATCCCAATGCACTAATTTCAGTGTTTGCTCAAAAAACACGTCCATTTGGTGCTCATGTAATGGTTCAACTTTCAAGGGAAGATATAGAAGTGGCTTATTGGTATATTATAGATAATTGTGACGAAATAGAAGACTTCAGAAAGTATGTGATAGTAATAGTTGAACATTTATTTAAATAATTATAATTCCACAACTTTCACTTACATTTTATTTATTTATGCAGTGAGCATATCGAGATTTTGAAAAGAGATAGTCATGCTAATGTACAACAAAGGTATAGACATTTGTTTCCGGAATGGTTTAGGCAACGGGTCACGTCATTGTATTATCAAGAGCCTAGATTGGTTAGTGAAGAGATTTTTTTCATTAGCCCAAGGTCCAGATCAACGTATTGTCCAATACACAGGTTATATTGTGAATGGCATTCGATATTTGGTCAGACATGTTGATCAAAACCGTACAACACAGAACAGTGGGGTTATGACGCCGGGGTCGCATAATGGTGAAACATGTAACTTTTATGGCATCTTAGTTAATGTCATTAAAGTACAATTTACTAGAAGTTTTAAGGTGATTCTTTTCAAATGTCATTGGTACAATACATATACAAGAGGTAAACAAGTTATACGGGATTATCATCTTACATCATTGAATGTAAATAATCGTTGGTACGATGGTGATCCGTATGTGTTAGCTAAACAAGCACATCAAGTATTTTATATTGATGACTTAAAATTGGGCCATCCATGGAAAGTTGTGCAAAAGATACAACATAGACACATTTGGGATGTTCCTGAGAAAGATGATGATGATGAGGAGGAGGACAATGCCACTAACGAAGACGATGATGAGTATGTAGATGAAACTGAAAATTCTACAAGGCAGGTCCATAATGACGATGAAGTTGATATATCATTATGTAGAGATGATGTTGATCCTGAATCTTTTGATATTAACAACGAGGAGGTTCGAAGAATGTTAGGGCTACAGAGGGATGAGGAGGAGGAGGAAGAAAATGATGAGGAAGAGGAGGAGGAAGAGGATGATGAGGAGGAGAATGTTGGAACCAATGATATTAATGATGATTACAATTGATGACTATGGTGAGATCTATGCATTATAAATTAATGTTTATTATCCTACAATAGTAAATATATTTGCCTATCATTTAACAAATAGTCACTATGCTTATAATGGTTTGTGTTTGTATATATTACTATTTTGGTTGTGTTATTTACTTTTATGTTTCATATTTAGATGGCAACTTCTACACAACGAGGAAAGAGGGTGAAGCAGGTGAGGGATCCCTTACCTCATCCTCCAAATGATGCATTTGCACCGCCACCACCACCTCCTCTGCCACCTCCTCTGCCACCACCACCACCTCCACCACCACCTGCACCTCTACGAGGCAAGAGGGTGAAGCGGGTGAGGGATCACTTACCTTCTCCTCCAAATGATGCACTTGCACCTCATCCACCACCTCCTCCACCAACACCTTTTCCATGACCACCTGCACCTTCACCAAGAAACACTAACCTAGGTAAGAAAGGTAGTTACAATTATTTACTTTTTCCTTATTAACGTAGTTTTAAACAACACATTACATTGATTAGAGAAACGTATATTTTTCTAGAGACATATTTTGATTGTTTTGCAAAAAAGATGACTCGTGGAAAGTCATGTGGGAAAGGCGTCCATGATATTTTGGAGGCCAATAACAGGCTGAAGATGTCAATCATCTTTGATTTTAAACATCAAGTTCCAAGTGATCCAGTTGTGTCAGGTTTTTTCACGTCCGAGATAGGGAAAATTGTTTGGACTTATTCACCGGTTTGCTATGAGAGATGGTTTAAGGTCCCAACTTCAGAAAAGAAGAAATTGCAAGAGAAGTTGCTTGTGAGTTTTGAATTTAATTCAATTTATTCATTGTAATTTCAAGCACTCACTTGCATATATTTATGTTTAACAATAGGTATTATTTTTTGTGGACTTATCCCATCCGAAGATTATTGAATATGTTGACAAGAAGATGGCAAAGTTGTGCTCTCAGTTTAGGCACCGGTTGCATCTACACTACTTGTCATATGGAACACCTGCAAGAAGACGAGCTAAGCTTCCAAATGATATGATATGGAATGGGAGACCAAAGAGTCATTGGGATTGGTTATGTGATAATGTTTACAATACTACACTCTTTTTGGTATGTATTTTATACAATCTTTTCTAGTATAAATCCAAGTTAGAAACCAATTCTTTCAACATGAAGACTTCTTGTCGTGTTCTACAAATTCAATTTTTATAGTCAGAACCTCTAACCTTTTATGCTTCATTTTCATTTTGGTTGTCATCTACTTAATTTTCCAATGTGAAATTGTGACTTGTCGTGTTCTTCGAACACAGTATTTCTAGTTATAACTCTTGCATTCTAGCTCTTATCTTATATGCTTCTTCATTTTCATTTTAGTTGTAGGCTGGTTAATCCTTACAAAGTGAAATGCATAGACATTTTTTGTGTTCGTTCTTTAAATTCAGTATTTATGGCTAAAATTTTTGCATCTTGGCTTTGTTACTTTTTGTTTCGTATTTTCCCTTTATTTATTGGGATTTTCCTTGTCTTGTAGTTGGTGGCTTTATTCATCTGATTTGTTCTTATGGAACTCATTTGCTTAGTGTCATTTTGCAAGCCACCGATTAGTGTTTCAACTGTTTGTTTTAAATGAATTTCGTTTCTTTGAGTGTGATTAAGATCTCAAGTTGTTTGTCTATAACATTTATATTTTGTTAGGATAGGATTTATGTATCTTAGCTTACTTGGCTATACAGCCACACACTTTTTTACTTGTAATTTTCAAATCTACTCAAACACCTATTTAATTAGGTTAGAATTAGGAATATGGCAAAGGTAATATAACCTCTGTTTCTGTGGAAATTTTAAGTTCGTTTGAATGTATTTTTCATAGATTGATTGAATGTACAAGGGGGATATATAATGAGGTAGAAGGTTACAAGCAACCCTACCTGGGCAAATCCTACTAACCCGGTAAACCCCAAAGCTATCACTCCTTAAATTAAGGAAGTGCAGCAAGTAGCTAGCACACAACTATCAACAAGTCATCTAGATGTCAAACTTCCCCAAATTAAGGGATTAGACTTAATAGAGAATCCCATGGAAAGAGGAAACATAAAATTTGGCAGCATCAGTCACCCCATATCGTCTAATATCCATATGCAGCATCAGTCACCCCATATCGTCTAATAATCAGTCAGTATGCAGCATCAATCATATGCAGCATCAGTCACCCCATATATATGCAGCATCAGTCACCACATATCGTCTAATAATCAGTCACCCCATATGTATGGAACATCAGTTATATGCAACATCAGTCACCCCATATCGTCTAATAGTTTCGATAGCCATATTTGAAATAAAAATATCCTAACATGCATTAATGAATTTCACCTTGTGGTTAAATTGATTGTTACTTCTTTACACTTAGGTAATTTTGAGTTAAAATCTGAAGTTTGTTGACTATTACTTCTTGACACTTAGGTAATTTGGAGTTAAAATTTAAAGTTTGAAAATGGTTATCATATACTCATTTGACTAACTAGGTTAGCCTAATGCCCTTGGTAGAAGAAAGAGTATCTTCCATTCAATTTCCTAAGCTTGGTGTTTATATGTTTCTCTCTCCTTAGCTTGAAATGTTTCTAACATTGTTGATCGAGAGAATATAGAAGGTGAGGTGAGATAGCCATCTAAGGTGAATGAATATGTACAACTGAAATACATGACGTTATATATGACAAGTTTGAGAGCTTGAAACTTTCCAAATTGTACACATGTATAGCTAACCAAATCTTCTTTTGTATGTCATGTACCAAATGTGTAATGTAGGAGCTTTCAAAGCAAAATGCTGATAATAGGAAGAAACAGAAGTATCACCACAAAGGAGTGGCAAGGCCATTTATCCAACATGCTAGGAAGGCCCAGATGGTAATGAAATTAAATTACTTATTATACTCATTATGGAATTTACGTATTCTAATGTATGTTTATGCATTATTGAGCAGAAAGGAAATCCATTATATGTGATTGACAATTGGGGGGCTCTCCATAAAGACAAGAACGGTCAGTGGATAAATGATGTTGCCCGGGATAAATATGTAAGTCATTCACGGACTTATCATTTGTGTCATTTTAAGGGAGATGGAGATTAAAAAAAAATCAAATTTGACATGATACAACTTTGGAAACAAAAATAAAGTGAACATGCAAGATTGAATTGAAAAAAAACTTAATATAACTAACTAGAAGCTGAAAGGTTATACCTAACATACATTCAAACATAAACTACTTTAAAGGTTATACGTTGTATGTTGCCTCATCCTATGTAAAACACATTGAAGCATAAACTACGAAATCATATGTAAAGACAGTTTATACCCAATGGTTTGCTTCTACATCAGTTCAGGATTACATCCAAGTATTTAAGTGGTGTTTTCTTAAGCATATTGTGGCTGATTTGTTTTAAACAAAAGAAACTTATTTGTTTGTACTTTAATATGAAAGGATAACATGAAGACAAAGAAGGATGAATTAAGGAGAAGCTAATCCAAGAAGCGCCTGAGGGTACTATATTCGATTCCATACAAGTACCATTGGAAGATGAATTTGGAATCATGGCTGAGAACCTTGGAAGGAAGGGAAAATCTATTAACGGTGTAGGTCTTTTCCCTCGTACGGATACCTTTAGTTGTGTTTCTTCTATGGCTTCAAGTTCTGAGCTAACTGATATGAGAGATCAAATCAAGATTCTATCAGATGGTTTCCTCAAATTGCAACAGGAAAATGAACAATTGAGAGCTCGGTTGGATTTATAAAATGATGATTAAACCTTGGCATAAAAAATTATGGCTTTTTTGGCTGCAAGTCAGGGGCAGGCCAGCAACAACTCGAAGGAATCTGATGGTAATAACTCATATAATGAAAATGTTTATCTTGAACTGGAAGAACATTACTCTGAAGAAGAATGATTTCGATAGTTATGTCTTTTGTTATTAGTTAAGTTTGCACATGGTAGACCTTTTTGTTAGCATCTCAATGTGTCTTAGACTTTTCTTTTGTTAGTTAGTACCTTAAACGGTCCATGTATAGGCCTTGGTGCCCTTCTTCACAAATTGCTATTATTAAGATAGGTCACCATGGGTTAGATTAATTTTGGGATGTTTATGTTATTTTGTTGGATGTATAGTTGTTGAACATATTCGAACTTATGTGGTTTAATTGTTGCTTAATGAAAATGGGAAGTGTTACCTTATAATTGTTATGAGTTGCTATTCTAGATTACGAAACAGGAATAAGTAATGGATTCCTCAAATATTATTCCTAAATAGTTATTTGATTATAACATATGTGACATAAGCCGTTTCACCCATCAAAAGAATATGTGACGATTTTAGTGTCACTTAGTGTAATTATATAATTCTGGGATCATATTGAGTGACCCAAAAAGCATCACTTATAAGTCTGATATTAGACGAAAAACATAGGTCACTAAATTTTGTATTTTGTGATGCTAATTTCGTCACATATTAGAATAATAAGTGACGGAAAAAGCGTCACGTAAAAGGAAAATATGTGGCGACTCCAATATTCGTCACTTAAACTATTGATGACGCTGTCTAGGTGACGCTAATTGTGACGCATAAATTTTGTCACATATAGTCAAATGTGATGATTTTTCATATTTATGTGACGAATGTGTTGGAAGTATGCCCACAAAGCCACTCATTTGATGTAATAGCTTTTTGGAATACTTAATGTATTAAACTTTTATATGTTTAATGAAGGGCAAAGCTTATTGTCAGACACTATTTATTGTATCATGTGTTTATGCAATAAGGGAATCCAAGGGATGTATTTGATCTAAGAGACAAGTGATCTAAGTGAGTTAGATTATCGAGACCATTCTCTTATGTTCATTCCTAAAACGTTCCTAGCCATAGGATTGCCAATTGGGTATTGACAATCCGCTAAGGTTAGTATGTGTTATGTCAACTCAAGCTTGAGTATGACTAGTCTCAAGTCATTTGGTGTTGGACACTAAGACAAACACATAGGTGCTCGAAAGAGTAATCGAGTACACTGAACAACGATCAAAAGAGAGTTCGAACATACATGTCATGTAAGAACTTTAAAGTTGCAATATGCAAAGTAGTCCTTTGACCTAAGGCATCATAGATGTCTAATGGTTAGGTCCTTGATCTTTGATCATGTCAAACGGCATTCCATCGGAGTGTCCACGACATTGTTGGGGTCAAGCTATCTAGTCATGTAGGCATATGAATGCACAACAAGGGATCTCTAACCTTCCATGGTGGAAGGAGAATACTTTAAGATATGATTCTAAAGTCTTTGGCCAAAGCAAATGAATATGACTTAGGAAGTTTGTTCCAAATCATATTCAAGGGAATCATATAGAAAAGTATCACATTGGATAGTAGACATGAAACAAACTATCACTTAAACAATGTGATTAAGAGTATTGTATTAGAGAATGACCGTATTGGATTGTAGTTGTAACTGGATAGGTTCTCCAACCAATTCTACTTAGCTTGGGTAACCATGATATGCTGCTAGGTGTCACTCATGTTTTGTGGAAGCCCTAATGATTAGCAAACACTAATCATTAAAAGGAGATTTGAAATGTGGTTTCAATTCACAATCGATCGTTAAGAGTAACAATCGCCCACTGCCTCGCTAATTGGAACCTAATGGATCGTACACCGAGTAAGGGCGATAGTGAAGAAATTAAATGAAATGGATATGCAATTAAATTGTTTAATTGAAGAATGGTCAAGATTAATTAATTAGTTAATTAATTTTACGAAAGGTTCGTATTGGGCTTTTAAGTTGGTTTTGGGTTTCGGGGCCCAAAAGTGTTTTGGTCCACAAGGCCCATTATGTTTAAGTTGTATGACAACTAAAACAAAATGGGCAATAAGCCCAATCACAACATATAGGCCGGCCATGGTGAGGAGATGGTGAAAGTTTGCTTAATTGCAAGTTTGCCACTCACCTAAGAAAAATGTTATAAAAGAAACTTTATAGCAATTTTCTCATAAGGGTTTTTCTTGGGGAAATGAGGTGAAACACTTTCTCTCATTTTTCTAAAGAGGCCGGCCACTTAGAGAGATTAATCTAGCAATCTTTTCTTCTCTAAGTCATCCATTTCATCTTCACACTTAACCCTTGGTGTGGAGACTTAGAGACACCAAATCTTTGGTGTTTTTGGAGATCCTTTCCTTACATTCTCAAGGACCAAAGGAGCACAAAAGGAGAAGGATATCACAAGCAATATCCAAGGAGCTTGGAGGTGACTTGAAGGCCCTCCACTTGGGTCAATCCCTTGTGTAAACAAGGATGAGCTTCAAGGGTAAAGAAACTCTAAATCTTTACTTCTCTTTAATGTTGTTAAAGAGTTTATTGGTTCACCATATACTAGGCTTTGAAAGTCATGGGTTTTATGAATTGTTTTTTAATGCATGCCTACTTTAAAGTGTTAAATAGTATGCATATGTATTCAAATGTTCTTCAATGTTCTTAGCTAGGACAAAATTTTTCCTTCAGAATGTTGGTTGTCACAAAAGCCATGTTTTCTTGTAGTGTGAGGACATAAACATGAAGATTCTACTCAACTCCTCTGAAGCAATAAAATCCCTCTGCATCCACGTTTGGAGGACCCATAAAGGTATTTGGGTACACTAAAGTCTCTCTGTGGAATGGGAAAATTGGGAGCCGAGACTTGGGCTGAGACCTATTACCGATCTCATGATTGAACCCGTCATTCGAATCAATGAGAAGCCGATAGATACTTTGGTACTTGAAGAAAAGAAGGCTCGGGCTGATTATAGTCCTCCCGAAACTTTGATATTGATCCCAAAGCATACACTTATGATGATGAAATGACCAAGAATGCGGAGGCTAAGATTTGCCTCAGGCATGTTGCTTTTTGTGGCTATTGAAGCCTGGGATATCCATGCAGGTCCCAAGGAAAGCACTCATCCCTCATCGAAGAAAAGCTCAGTGCGTAAGGCAGCCCGAAGGCGAGAAGGACTGCGAAACAAGCAGTTCATGGTGGAAATTTCCTCACTGATCTCACAAGAAGGCTGAATCCAAAAGTTTAGGTGATATCAAGTGATCAGAAAGCCAGGGAGGATTTTTTGACAATATTGAAAGCTCGATGAAACTAGGATGCTTAATCAAGTGATCAAGGGGGGAATTTATAATGAACAGTTAACTTGGAGATTGGGTCCACAGGGTAGCGCAAGAGTCTAAGGTATGACAACTATTTTAATTAGCTCAAGTCCCGAGCAAAGGCGTGCGAGGGTGATTAATGAACGACGACTATTCAATCATTATTAGCGCCTTGGTTTGCAGGCTTAACAACGATTGAAGGGGGCACTGTTTGGGTTAATATTTAAACTTTGGGCTTTCAGGAAGGGAAGCCCAAAGAGAAGCTCAAGAATGAGACTTTGCCCGAGGCCCAGCGCCTAAGCCCAGATCATCCATCCCAAAAGCCAGTTGCCCCCTATTAATGCAAAGACTAGTTGCTTACAAGAAGTGACAACCAATGAGAATTCACCAACTCTAGGCCCAAAAGCACTTTATGGATGGCATAGCATGTAAATACCAATGGTTCCCTACCCTCCAATTTACTTTCGGGCAAGAACAAAAAATAGCACAAGTCAAGGTGACTCATCTATAAAAGGGGGATGAGGGCCCAGAGACAAGGACACTCAACCAATCAAACAAACAAACATACAACTTGACTCTCAGCAAAGCAAATGACCAGAAAGCCGTGCTTTGTCTAGACTTTGCACTCTTTTAACCTTAGATTTCCTTAGAAAGATATCTTTTGTCTATGTAAAAGCTCTGCTACGTTTCCCTAAATGTTGTAGTATCGATTTCTAGTGTATAAACCCTTTTTCCAGCCGTCCCCTTTTTAGTTTTCAATCCTTTGTAAATTGCAAAGAGAAGAGACCGCAAGACGCTTAACCTTGCCCGACAAGGGGAAATCTTGCCCGACTCTCTTTGTTTTGTCTTTCAATTAACATATATGATTTTATAATGTATTCCCTAGTTTATATTCAAGTTGTTTCCAGTATTTTGATGACTCAAAGCGCCACAGTTCCTAGATCTGGTTCACGTAGTGGTTTTATCAAGGTTGGAATGAATTAAATTGATGACTTGATTAGATCTAGACCTTCACCCCTCGAGCATACAAGATAACCAAAAGTCCTTGATCTCAAGGCATAGAAGAGAACTTAATGTAGACTTAACTCATATACAACAATCCTTTGATAAACAAGAAGTCAGAAATAACTTGGGGCACAAGTAATCGGCTTAAAACACACTTGTTATACATCTGCCATACATAGATGGCAGTGGCACGCCTAAGCATTTAGTTGGTTTTGATTATGAGCCTCAAGGCCTACACCTATGGCCCCACAAAGGCACCTTTCAGAACTAACTTTGTTATTCTCTTGCAGTATTGTGACAAGCAGGAGCCCGATAATCAACCAAAGTGCCAACTCCTCGAGGAGCTGTGTGCTCTAGCCAGGAACGTCCACCAGCTAGATTTCCTGCCTGAACATGAGCTACCTGTCATCTAATTGGTAAACCATGACAAGCCTTAATACCTTTGTCCCCTTATTCTTAGTAGACCTCCTTAAATATTGTTTATGATTGTTCTCTTTGTTCTGTAGAGGGAAATGGCTGAAATGGATGTTGAGGTCGAAAGAATTGCTCGCCTAGCAATGAGGAGGAAGAATGCCCCTGGTGGTGTTCAGAAGCAGACTGTTGTTAGGTAAGGATGGTTCAAGCGCCCTAGACCACCGCCCCTACTGGTGGTCATGGCTTTACTGCAAGGATGCTGCCACAAAGTTCCCCAGTGCTGGCAGGGGAAACTCGTCCTGTAATCGTCCACTAGTTGGTGGTTTAAGCATCCTCGACTCTTAAGAGGTAAGTGGTCTAGCTACTCGCCCCTCTGTGCCTAGATGGGTTGGACCCGATCGTCGTGATGATCATGCACCCCGGGTACACTTCCACTAAAGAGATTGACACCTTCTTGTCTCTCTGCAGGGGAGTGCTCGAGGGCAACAGTGGAGGCGACACGGGCCGTGTTTTTGGTGAGGATGGGAGAGCCAACAAGCAAGTGGCCCTCGCCTTCGACCTTCAAACAAAAGTAAGTGTCTTTCATATGTTCACTATTCTTCTTTTCTCATGACTGAATCATCATTCTTCCTTGTTGATATGCTCATTGTGCTTTGGTTCTTTTTGCAACGCAACACCTACTAGAAATTATTATTTGCCCACGAATCTTTTCTCAACGAATGCCATTTCGTTGGGCCAAATATCTTTACCCAACGAAACACAAATGTTTGTCGGGCAAAAAAGGTCAACTTTTTGGTTTCTTCAGAGGCTTTGCCTGGACAAAAGTAGTTCGATTGGTAAAGAGTCCTTCATTAGGTAAATTTTTTGCGATGAACCATCCAGGTTTTGTCACACAAAGGTATATTTTATGATTTAAGTGTTTAGGGTTTGTAATTCGTAGCGAATATAACTATTTCATCAGCCAAAGGTGAAGGACATGATTGGCATATCAAATTCCTTCGATGGTTTTTATAGTCTACAAAATTAATTTCAACAATCCAACCGTCAAACTTGTTTGCGTATACTCCGAGATTGCATACGCCAAAAATCACTATAACAAACTTTTGGCCATTAGGTAACGAGACAAAATCTTTTGATAATTACAAATGAAAAATCACAATTTAACGGTTATTTTAGCTTCGATTTCGATGATTTTTACAACTACACTCTTCGAGCCTAAAAGAATACAATGAACGAACCTAATCATCAATATAAAATATTTACACTACTGGTTACCATAAAATGTACATCCTACTTAATGGAAGTAAAGAATAAACTCTAAGTGTTTGTTAAATCTATTGTTTTGACGGGATATACAGTCTATGAAACTCATTTGAATAATCTAACAGTCAAACTTGTTTGTATATACCCCAAGATCATATATACCAAAAATAAACTTTCAGGGATTAGATAATGGGACGAAATCCTTTGACGGTTACAAACAAAAATCAAGATTTAACGGTCATTTTAGCTCCGATTTTGATGATTTTTTACAATTATCCGATTTTGATGATTTTTTTATAACTACACTCCCCGACCCTAGAAGAAAGAATATAATGAACGAACACAATCACATTTTAAAATATTTACAATAGTGGTTACCACAAAATTTACGTTCTACTTAATGAAAGTATATAATAAACTCTATCTGTTTGTTAAAATATGTTTTGACAGGATACGCATTCTATGAAACTAGTTTCAATGATCCAACTATCATACCTTTTTGTATATACTCCAAGATCGCATACGCAAAAAATCACCAGAAACAAACATTAGGAGATTAGGTAATGGGACTAAATCCTTTGAGGGTTACAAACGAAAATCATGATTTAACGGTTATATCGGTTATATGGCCTTTGGTTTTGATGATTTTTTTAAGGATGGTAATTGAAAGTAAAACCACACACTGAATTGACCTGACCATCAGATTCAATGATCTTTTACTCATTTGAAATTAAATTAAAAAAAAAGTAAAGGAACTAATAAATTTCATCTGCCGAGCAAACATACAACGATTTTTCAGGCCTCACTTCTAAATTCGTCGGGGAAACCTAAAAATAACCCTTCCCCCCCCCCCCCCCAAAACAAATTTTTTTTGCCAAAAAATCAAATTTTAGACCAGAATTAAAGTTTACCTAACGAAATATTCCACATTAAATTGTTTCAAGAAACCTTTGCCTGATGAAAACTTCTATCAGGCAAAGGTTAAAATGTTATAACCCCCTAGAACCTTCTTCTTCTTCCTCATCACGGTGCTAGTTGCAGACTCTCTCTCCTATATGTCTTTCTCTTTTTACTCTCTCAGCTCTCTCATCCTCCAAAGGTATGTGCTTTCTCTCTTGTGAATTTATAGTTTTAATTCGGCCAAGTGTTCTGAAATTGTTTTGATTTTTGTGATGGATGGGTGGGTAGGGTGGGTGGGTGCAGGGTGGGGTGCAGAGAGGGTGGGGGACAGGGTGGTGGTTACGATGGTAGGGTATGTGTAACTATAGCTAGATTTGAAGAATGTTTTCGAATACCAGTGTTCTAAAAAACGCTCAAGGCGCCCACCTAGGCGACGCCTAGGTGTTCGGAGGTGGAAGCCCGCTGCGATTTGGGGAAAATCGGTGGGGACTTTGGCGGCCGCCTAGGAACCCGCTAGGCGCTCTAGGCGGTCTAGACGACGCTAGGCGACGCTCTAGGCATCCTGAAATTCTTGTCGTCACACAAGGTGCTCTGCAACTCTTGCCACCACCGCAGGCTCTGCAAGACTGCAACTCTCTCGCCTCGAACTCTCGTAGCATTTGCAACTCCAAGTTTCCAACACCTGCATCGCATCTCGCACCTCGCATTTGGCATCTGCACCTGCATCGGAAACTATGGCTGCTTGCTAGAGATTTCTGGAAAAACTCAGAAAAGAGAGAGTGAAGAGAGAGAGAGAGAGAGAGAGAGAGAGAAAGAGAGAGAGAGAGAGAGAGGCTTAAACATTAGAATATGTGGTTGATAGGAGCATATTTATGCGTCTTAGCTTGCTTGTTTTCTTGCATTTTGGTAATTATTTAGTATTTATAAAAGTGTTTAAAGCTAAATTCGTGTGTTTGTAGGTTTTATGGGCTAAGGGTGCATTTTGAGCCAATTTGGAGTAGTTTGGAGTGTTTTTGGGCCCAAGATGGATTGCTTATGATCCAAGCTAGATGGATGGACGAATTTGAAGACAAAAGAGGCTATGAACATGCTAAAAATCTGGTGAAACAAATACAAGTTGCAAGAAGGGATACATTTCTAGAAGGATTGACCAAAACTTCACTCAAAACCAAGAAATTCTTCAATGCCGTGGGCATTGATTCACTTTCACCGGAAATTTGAGTGATGATACAATGCTTAAATCACCATGACATTTGAGTGATGATGCAATGCTTAAATCACCATGACATGTGAGTGGATGATGCAATGCTTAACTCACCATGACATGTGAGTGGATGACTCAAAACCTACCCTCACCAACAATTCTCCACCTTGCCATTCCTTACCTACTTCATTCCACCAGATTTTTGCATTAAACATGTCCATCATCTTCCTATAAATACCATGGCAGCAACCTCATTCAAATCATCAAGAAATTAACCATTCTCCAAGCCTTCCCTTGCCTCTCCTACATATCTAAACCCCTTCCCATTCATTCCTCCGAATAACCAACCCTTCAACATCATTCCAACCTTGTTGTTGCGGCAAAGAGAAGGAGAAAAGTCCTTGGACGCGCTTGCTATCCAACATGGATCGTTGGAACGTTTAGGTGCTTTCTTTCCTTTGTTTTTCAATGTTTAAATTTGTTTATCTTTGTTTTGTAATAATGAGGAACTAAACCCCCCTTAGCTAGGGGGAATTCGAAACACATGTCCTTGCTTGCAATATGATTTAATTACTTTTAATTGCGTTTCATAAGTTATGAATTCAATTTACTTATCCGTTCGTATAAAAACTGATTTGTGTATGTTGATTGAGGGTCGACACTTAGTTTACATGCATGAATTTGATGCTAGAATATAAGGGAGTTTCACCTAATTGTCATGAACTTATATTCACAAGTAGTGAAGGTTGCTAGTCACAATCGCGTTAAGTAAATTCTTGGCAAGAGTAACATGCGTATTCCATAGTTATGAATGCCTCGTCAATGCTTATGATTTTCATAGAACTTAATGATTCTTGCTTGTATCTCTATTATGCAATTCATGTAGGGAACTTGTGAAGAATGCTTTGGGTTGTCGTATGCAATCATCCAACTCAATAAACGTAGGAAAATCTGAGGGTTAATTTAAGCGTACCTAATTAACTTGGGGCATTGAGAATTAATAAGTTATTGAAATGCAATTGGAAATCATTTTGTATGCAAGCAAGACATGTGTGGAGAAGAACCCCTTAGCTAACCTTCCATCCATTTATTTAAACCAAATTCGTTTTAAAACTTGTTTTGTTTTCCAAAGTTTATGTTTTGTTTCTAAATTCATCAAATCCAAATCCCCCTTTACTTTTAAAGTCTTTTATTTACATTTGTAACTTTGTTTTTAAATTAGTTTTGAGAGGATTTAGCAAGCCCTCCTAATCTCCGACCTAGAACGATACCCTACTTACATCTATACTACAATTGTCAAAAAGAGGGTTTAATTTGTGTGTCAAGTAATTCTCACATCAGTGGTGGTGCAAGTGCAACCGTGCAAGTTGAGGACTGGGAATCCAAGGTCAAAAGCATGGTTTTAATTATGAAACCACAAGGTGGACAGGTGATGTGAAAGAGTAGAGGTGAGGTGGACAATTTGATGGTTTTAGTAATGAAAACCACCCACCATGTGGGCTTTTTATATTTTTAAAAGTTTGGTGTGTGTATATACACACACACACACACACATATATAAATCTTATATAAATTATAAATTATTTAGATAATATTTTGTATTTTTTCCTAGGCAAGTATATCATATATGTACAAAAAAACATTCACATATGTATCTTCTTCTATAAGAAATAACATATAAGTCAATAATTATTTACATTTGATATAATAAATTTAATTAATTCATAAAATATATAAGAAATTTACCTAAATCCGCCTAGGCCGCCTAGCCGCCTAGGCACTAGGCGCTAGCCCGCTACCCGACTAGCGCCTAGCGTTTTTTAGAACCTTGTCAAATACTATATTACATTATCAATAAGGTAGCACCCATACTATTGAAATGGTTTGTCAATAGAGATGTTTCCAAAGGCGCCGCTGTACCTCAGCTTCGTGTCAGAATGACCATTTGGCCCCCCTAAAGGCACCCAAGCAGCTACTGACAAGTCGGTGGGTGGCTCTAGTACTTATGCTCTATTGGGTAGGGTAGCCCAAACTGCCAGGCGCCTCACAATCCCAGACGACATAAGCCTGTGGCAACCCCAATTCCAGCCCACCCTATTGGTGTTGTGGAGGCCGATTCAGCAGCCGTCCAATAAATGGGAGACGAACAACTCCCCACCAGGCCGATGACCAAAGTTTGGAGCATCTGTAAAGGGTAGGCGAGCAACCGGATCACCAGATATAGCAGGCTCAAATCCGAGTCCTTACAACCCGAGTTATTGATGAGTGAAACAGAAAGTCAATATGTAATATCCCACGTCGACCAACGGAAAATGGGTGATATGCCTTATATGTACATGCCCACCTCCTATAGCACAAGGCCTTTTGGGAACTCACTGGCTTCGGGTTCCATCGGAACATGGAAGTTAAGTGAGTTTGGGCGAGATCAATCCCAGGATGGGTGACCCACTGGGAAGTTGCACGTGAGTTCCCAGAAACAAAAACCGTGAGGGCGTAGCCTAAAGCGAAAAATATTGTGCTACTGCGGAGTCGGTCTAGGATGTGACACAATAGCTTGTTGACTCATGACATAGGTGCCATCATTCGCACCAAGTGCCCCATTGTCCCAAATTCATGGAAGAAGCACATACTGAGGTCCATGCAGAGATGATGAGACAAATTTTTGGTAAATGTAGAACTTTCTTAATTTAACTTTTTTACTTTTACTTATTAATGTTTTTTTAACTAATACATTTGGTTTTTTTTTTCTATGTTAAACAAACTTCGAGATAAACATGAAGGACCCAGGGACTGCCGAGTACATACACGGAGTGTGGAAAGAGAGGTATAAGGAGTGGAAGTACGAGCTCCACTGCTACTACAAGACTTGCTTGATGCAACTTTTACTGATGCACTCGTGGAGTTTCAAAAGAGGCTTGATGAGTGGGAATTGTTGTGCACTCATTATTAAACCTTTTGAGAGTAGAAATCAAAAATAGTTTTGATTCCTTGGCGATATTCGGGAGAATACCACCATTCCATTTCCTTGTACTACATTAGTTTTCTTGCATCTTTTCGCACAAATCCTACTTCAAATTGGTGGTCTATGTAATAAACTTTTGAAACTCAGAGTTTTCTCGTGAAGCTTGTTGAATTCATGGTAGTCTTACCAATGACTTCTCATTCACTTCGGTAATGGAATCTAATTATCTAAGTACTGGTAATTAGCTGTATGCTAAAATTTCTCAAACATTAGTTTTGTTTGGATTGGTACTTTTCTGAGAAGACATGATCTCCACAGACGATATTCTATTTTCCTTCCAAAAAGACTGTAGAGGAAGAAAGAGGAAATTCTCTCAAAGTATTGTAAATTTCAGGATATCTTTGGTTTTGTTAATTTTATCAACAATTTGTTAACGATCTTTCGGCTATGGTGTTTTCCATTTATTGACTGAGGAAAGTTAGTTTTGGTTTGGGATGTAGATATGAATAAAAACTTCTGACAACCAAAGTGTTGCCTCACCTCATCTCTGTTTACGTTTTCTTTTGGGAATTTATGATGACGCGTCCTTTGGATGTTTTGACCGTGTAAGACCATTTGGAATGAACTATTTCATCCATGATTTAAAGTTAACAATTATCATCTTTGCTCGGAAATCAAATGACATTTCTCTGTGGAGAAAGTGTCCAAAATCTCTATCAACTTTAGAACTTCTTAAATACACTTACTTTTTGGAACGGGCTAAGTTCTGACAGCGGCAGTAGAAGAATTTAGTCAACAGCTACTGATGCGAAAATTAACTTAACACACAAATTAAACCCTCTTGTTGTCAATTGTAGTAAAGAATGTAAGTAGGGATCGTTCTAGGCCGGGGATTAGGAGGGATTGCTAAAACACTTGAAACTGACTTAAAAACGTAAAATTAAGTTTAAAACACCAAACTAGACTCAAAAGATGCAATACAAACTAAAAAGACTCAAAACTAGTTTAAAAGACTCAAAACAGCTTCAAACAATGAATTAGACTCTAAACTGACTCTAGGGATGGTTTTGGACGAAATTAGGTTCTAACTTGACTCGAGACACTTAAAAACACAAATCAAAACAGATTTTGACTAATAAAACACTTTAAAGTAAAGGGGGATTTGATTTTGACGAATTTGAAAAACAAAACAAACAGATTGTAAACTAAAACAAATTTTGGACGAATTTGGGTAAACTATGGATGATGGGCTAGCTAGAGGGTTCTTCTCCACGCATGATACACTTGCACATAAACCAATCTTCAGTTGTTCTTTCGATAAATCATGAAACTCAACACCCCAGGTTAATTAGGTCCGCTTAAATTAACCTTCAAGTTCTCCTTAAATTATTGAATTGGATGGGAAAGCGCATAGAACAATTCAATGCATTCTTCAAAAGTCCTTTACGTGAACAACACAATAAAGATACAATCAAAGATCATTAAGAATCATGAAAACTATAAGTATTGACGAGGCATTCGTTACTATGATGAGCATGAAGCTCTTGCCAAGAATTCATTTAACGCGATCGTTTATAAGCGACCTCCACTACTTGTGAATATAAGTTTGTAACTATTAGGTGAAACTCCCTTATACTCTAGCATCATATTCATGGATGCAAACTAAGTGTGCACTCTTAATAAACATACACGAATAAGTTATCAATCAAGCAGTTAAACAAATTGAATTCACAACTTATGAAATCACAACTGAAGGTAATCAATTCATATTGCAAGTATGTTCATGGCTTTGAATCTCCCCCTAGCCAAAAGGGGTTTAGTTCCTCATAATCGCAAAGCAAAGATTAACAAGTTTATACATTGAAAACAAAAGAAAGAAAACACCTAAACGCTCCAGCGATCCAAACTGAACAGCAAGCACGTCCAAGAACTTTCCTTCCCTTCCTTGATTGCGGCACAAGGTTTGGTGGTGGGTTTTGGGGATTATGGATGGTGTAGAAGGATGGGATTATGGTTAGGATGGATGTATGGTGCGACAAGGGTTGATTAAGGTCAGAAACTATGGAGAATGATGAAGGAAGGGTGCGGCAAAAAGTGGGAATCTGTTTTAGGCGTGAATGGGTGAATGATTGGTTAAGGAGAAAAGACTCTGCCTTGCAGCAGAATGTGTCTTCTGATGGATCTCCTTAGTTATGGTGAAGGGTGGATGTATTTATAGGCTAGGGAAAGGAGTGTATGGAGTTGTGGTAATGAGTGGATGTAATGGGTGTAGTGGGTGAGGGTTGTGGTAATGAGTGGATGTAATGGGTGTAGTGGATGGATGTTGTGGTAATGAGTGGATGTAATGGGTGTAGTGGATGAGTGTTGTGGTAATGAGTGGATGTAATGGGTGTAGTGGATGGATGTTGTGGTAATGAGTGTCTTTGCATGTGTATGTTCCTCTTTGCATTTGCACACACATGCTCTTCACCATTTCAGCCCAAAATCAACACATTTGCACACACACACATGCTGATTTCCAGCCTTCTAATCTTCAAAAACGTCTATCCTCATGTCTCCATGTGCATGCAATCCAATCTTGGCCCAAAAATGCTTCAACATGCTCCAAAATGCACTTTCTTGCCAACTTTGTTATTAGGACCTACAAACACACGAAAATAGCTTAAAATACATAATTAAATAAGACATAACAACATAAATGCACAAGAACAAGCTAACTAAGTCGCATAAATATGCTCCTATCAAATTCCCCCACACTTAGCTTTTACTAGTCCTCGAGCAAAACAAAACGAATCAAAACAAACAAAACACAACCTAGCCTTCCAACATTTGCCTCAGGGATTTTTAATGAAACATGACATGCCAAAGATCATCACTTACATAGATTTAAGCAATCCTTACCCTCGAGCATACTTAATCATAATTACCATTCACTAGTTCACATTTAATCAATTAAAACAACATTTTGAATGTAGTAACATGCCTTAGAGAATTCCCTCAATTCCTTACTAGATACTCTCTATCTTCACGCACATTTTCTGACTACACACCCTACACTAGTTATATGTGAGAAGATTGATGTAAACATGAAAGACTAGTACTCACATATGTTACAACAAAGAAAGCAATTTCTGGAGTTAATAAGCATGTTTAAATATGATCTCATGAATGGAATGCTACTACTTAGATGCGAGAATCAGTGACACCATATGCTCATACCAATTTCGAACTCCACAAATTGAAACACAACACTCAAGATGAAGTTAAGGGTTGTAATGGGGCTTGGGGGTAATGGCTAACAAAGAAAGGATAGGGATAACAAACGTTCTTCAAGCGATAGCAAGCAAAGTAATGAAATCGACACTTGGAATTCACTTTAGAATGCAAAAATCAACTTTTAACACACAAAGGGAAGATTCATGCAACACTTAGGGTCGAATTTCAATGCCTTGGACCCTTTCTTCAACAATCAACACTTTAGAGCTCTTTCTCATATATTTTTCAACTCTTTTTCACTATTTTCACAACTTTTCTTTTTCTTTTTTTTTCTTTTCTACCCGTGCCTTATTACGGATTTTGGCACACACACACACACAAGAATCACTTCCCCCACACTTGGTTTATGTAATACATTGATAAAAAAGGAGTTCATTTTAAGTAATGCTTTACTATGCTTCAAGAACAAGGGTATGGATGGTCCTAAAACTAGGCTAGGTAAGGATAGTGTGGGTTAACAAAGAACATAGGCTACACAAGGCTCAACAGAGTTAAACTTAAACATATAATGAAGTAGGATACACGGCAATTTGGCTTTGGTGGTGGTCACTACACAACTTCATCTTGAATATGTGTTATGCAAATTAATAGCATGCTTTGAATGAAATGGGCATGAGTTCTAGCATTTGGAACTAAATGATGAAACGCCTTCTAAGTAGCAACCAAGCAAAGAATAATGAGATCATGCAACGACTTTAGAAAACAAAAAAAATTGCACAGATTAATAACTCTCCAAATAAACGTTTAGGCCCAAGTCTCTCAAGGATGTAGCGTTAGTTTGAGTTCCTTCTTTCAAGCATGCTACAAAAACTGATTTTATCCTTTGTGATTACATGTGAATTCATAAATTATAACGACAACCAAGCATAAACCAAAGAGCATATCAAACTTCCATCCATGTTTGTAACTTTCTTTAACAGTCATGCACCAAAATCCTCATTATTGTGTTGGAAGGTACCCTAAGACACAAACAAACACACAAAAACCACTCATTTTGGCTTTTCCAAAACAATTCTTCAAATTTTTTATGAGATTTTTGGATTTTTATGTCAAAACACACTAAAACACTCCAAAACAGCATAAAAACACTTAAAAACAGCAAGGAACAACACTAGCAGTAATGGGTGATAAACTCCCACGAATTTCATGCAAAACAACTTGGTTACCCCCCCCCCCACACTTAAATCAAACATTGTCCTCAATGTTTCAGCCATAAACTCACACAAAAACAAGCAAACAAACAAACAACGAATAAACATGACAAGTATGGCAAAGTAAAAACCAGACAGAGTAGAGTTTAAGAACGCAAATCTGGTTATGGAGAGATGATCTTGTTGACTTTCCACAGCTTTGATCTCGAACTGGGCTAGGGAACTTCTTATCAAGGAAAAAGAGACTTGATTGGTGGTGGTGATTTGATGGCCTTGTACGGCGAAGCTTTGCTCTTTGGCGACTGATGCGTCCATATGTTGTTGAAGCTTCTCGAGCTCTTGGTTTCAACTCGGACTCCTTGTACCGGGTTGATTGAGTGTGCAGGCTACATTCTTCTCTGCTTGTTTCTTCTGCACGGCAGGTAGGCACGAGGTAGAGGTGATGGTCTGTTTCTTTGTTCAATTTGTCCAAGTGCCAACCGATTGCTTTCTTTCTCCTTGTCCCACAGGCAAGAGCAAAGGTAAAGGAAAAACATGCCATGAGATATCTTTGCCTGCGACTCTGATGATATGAGATACTTTTGCTTTTGAAGAAGTATCTTTCCACAGGTTTATTCTTGAACTGGGCTGGGGAACTTCTTAGCAAGGAAAATGAGACTTGATCTTGAAGATGAATTAGCACATTGTCTCCACATGCTTCAAGGTATGATTTTCAATTGCCTTATCTGTTCTCCAGGCAGATGTGGCATCTGCTTCGGAAGTACATCAGCAGTTGAAGATGAGCACTCGAGAGCAATGATAGGTAAGCAATCAGGAAGCAGTTCCAAGCAGTCGGTTCTTAGACCGGAAGATTGACACCAAGTGCTGACTGAGTGCTCGCTTTGTCCTTGTCACAAAGACAAGGAAAATGACAGGGAGAAAGCATGATATGAGATACTCTTGCTTTCAACCTTCATGATATGAAATACTTTTGCTCTTGATGACTTGTTTACAGAGGTACCCCAAGGGATGAGAAACACAGAGTAACTCGAGAGGCTTCGTTGGGAATGCATTTTCGGAGATGAAGAAGGATTATGTATGTCTGCCTTGCTATGGAGGGTGAAGGACGACATTTATAGGAATTAATAACCGGTACTATTCTTTTACTCTTGTCGGCACCCGTTGGATGATTGAACAGTAAACTTCACGTGTTTTCTACTTCACCAGAAATCTTCGACATATTACCCGTAATTTCTGCAAGGCTGAGTGTGCATGTGACAGATGCTGACACGTCTGGATAAAGCAGATGTAACTCGAGAGGCTTCGTTGGGAATGCATTTTCGGAGATGAAGAAGGATTATGTATGTCTGCCTTGCTATGGAGGGTGAAGGACGACATTTATAGGAATTAATAACCTGTACTATTCTTTTACTCTTGTCGGCACCCGTTGGATGATTGAACAGTAAACTTCACGTGTTTTCTACTTCACCAGAAATCTTCGACATATTACCCGTAATTTCTGCAAGGCTGAGTGTGCATGTGACAGATGCTGACACGTCTGTATAAAGCAGATGCCTCTTCGATATCTGGAATCGACGCTTCGACAAACTGCCCATGATTTCCACAAAGCTGAGTTTGCGTGTGACAGGTGCTGACGAGGCTGAAAAAGACTGGCGCCTCTTCGATATCTGAGATCGGCGCTTCGACAAATTATTCGTGATTTTCGCAAAGCTGAGTGTGCATGTGACAGGTGATGACACGTCTGAAAAAGCAAGCGCCTCTTCGATTTCTGAGATCGACCCGTGGTTTCTGAGCAGCCCAGCTTTTGAGAAAGCAGACGTCTCTTCGATCTCTGAGCTTGCCTCTTCGATTTCTAAACTCGCCTCTTCAATTTCTGAAGCTCCATCGAGTGCTGATTTTTAAAAAGAGGCACGCATCACATTCCCAAGCACACTTGAATTTTCCGCTTGTAGAAGCTCCCTACTTGCACTTCTAAGAACTTGATTTGTCCGACCGCTTCTTTTTCTTCACACTTTCGAAAATGTCTTGCCCTTCTGACCGTCGCCTTAACTTGAATGTTGGGGAAGATATTGATATGTCTTCTCCAAACAACATTTGGCAGACGTCCTTCGTATCCCCAAATGGTCCTCTTACAGTTGGGGATTCCATGATGATGAATGATACAACCGCTTCGGTGGTGGCCAGAAATCTTCTCACTCCTAGAGACACTAGGATATTTTCCAGGCGGTCCGACGAATTGGCTGTTCAAGACTCTCTAGCCTACAACGTCCGATGTGCAGGCTCAGTATCAAACATGGGCCAGCGCATTCTTGCTCGATCTCGTCAGGTTGAGTCGTTGATGGCCGAAGTGGCTAGTCTTCGGGAAGAGGTCGGAGTGCTTAGGCATAAGAATAAAGAGTTGTACATGCTCGCAACTAATTACTCAACAAGCATGAAGAGGAAGCTTGATCAGCTGCAGGAGTCCGAAGTACGGATTCAGAGTGATCATGAGAGGTTTGTGGCGTTACTCCAGAGGCAACTTCTGCCTTCGTCTTCTAGCGCTTCACCAAGTGTTGACGCTCCGGAAAATCAGACTCTGGCGCTTCGTCTTTCTGGAGGTCCGTCGAATGCTGAGGCACCACCTGACCAATGAAGGCTCATTCCTGCTTGTTTGCACTTTCTTGTATTTTTCTACCTTTCTACCTAATGTTCCTCTTCCACAAAAATTAATGTAAAAATACTTTGTTTACCTGTCAATGTTTCAAACATAAATCCACACAAAAAACAATCAAACAAGCAACAAATAAATATGACAAACAAGGAAAAATAAATGCAGTAAAGGGAAGGTTTTTAGAAACGCAAAACTGATTGTGAAGCGATTCATAGATCTTCCTTATTTAAATACATAGACTGCCTCCCAAGAAGCGCTTGCTTTAACGTCTTTCAGCCGGACGAAACTTCCTTCTAAACTTGGATAAGGCCCATAGCATGTAATTGATCCTTGAATGGAAGGTGATACTTGACGTGATCCGGCAATGGTTTAAATTCTAGTGTAGGTGCCTGAATCATCAAAATCAGCAAGTTAGTATATAATAAAATCGAAGTTGGAGAAGATGGCTTACTTGCTTGCTCCAACACAAACTCAATTACGAACACCACATTTTTGAAGGTTGCAGGGATATAGGACTTGGCCAGATTTGGTGTTTTGAGAGCTATGACTTTTCCCGTGTCATAAAATCCAACTTCTTTGGGAATTTTCGTCTCAAGTGTATCTTCTTTGATGAATTCTAGACATTCCCCATCCACTTCTTGCTCTTGATTCTTTGGAAAGGTTTCGAAGATGCCTTTCTCACCCTCTTCTTCCTTTCTCACCCTCACCCTCTTCTTCCTTGAATTTAGGCTTACCTTGGTTGTAGTGGATGACATAGAGGGGATATGGGGTTGCAGCAAGGGTGGTTCTTCCCTTGCCGTGGCCTTGTTATTCTCCTCTTCTTGGAGCAGCAGTTGTTCATCCATGTTTTGGCTTGGTTTGGATGTCTTGGGTTCACCTCCAACCTCCATAGCACTTCCCAAAGTGATAGCATCATGGATTTCAAAATCTTCCTTCAAATTTTCAATAGTTAAGTTGGAGAGTTCACTTTGCTCTTGAATTTGTGCCGTGAACTCCATAATCTGCCCAATTTGCTTCTCTAATTTTCCCGTCTTCTTGGCTTGATTTTGCACTTCTATGTTTCGATTTTCTACTTCCTGGTTCAAAGAGGTGAGTATCATTATCCAAAGACGTACCTGAATCGAATTGGGCAGATTGTTGTGGTGGTTGCATAGGTCTTGAATAGAACTCCTCTTCTTGCTGCCAATATCCATCTTGTTGGAATTGTTGAGGTTATCCCCACATGTAATCTGAATAATCTCTCCAATCCGAATTGTAAGCATTGGAAAACATGTTGTCCCATGATTGGCTATGGCCTTGATAACCCCAAGCATCTTCATTCGCAGCGAATTGAGAACATTCATGAGTTGGATATCCTTGCCCATAGGACACACCACATGTAGTGACACTTTGCATTGTGGTCCTTTCGGCATTTTGTGACAATTGAGAAGTAAGTTTCGCCAATTGAGCTTGAATGGTAGCAAAATCCATTTCTTACTTCTCTAGTATCTGAAATCAAGTAAACAAAACTAAATCAAATATCAAAAGTAAAAATAAAAGACACAAACAGAAACAAAGTCAGTAACTAAAACAAAAGACACGAAAAAGAAATAATGAGGGATTAGCAAAGTTGCTAATCCCCGGCAACGGCGCCAAAAATTTGATGCGAAGATTAACTTAACACACAAACTAAACCCTCTTGTTGTCAATTGTAGTAAAGAATGTAAGTAGGGATCATTCTACGCCGGGGATTAGGAGGGATTCCTAAAACACTTGAAACTGACTTAAAAACGTAAAATTAAGTTTAAAACACCAAACTAGACTCAAAAGATGCAATACAAACTAAAAAGACTCAAAACTAGTTTAAAAGACTCAAAACAGCTTCAAACAATGAATTAGACTCTAAACTGACTCTAGGGATGGTTTTGGATGAAATTAGGTTCTAACTTGACTCGAGACACTTAAAAACACAAATCAAAACAGATTTTGACTAATAAAACACTTTAAAGTAAAGGGGGATTTGATTTTGACGAATTTGAAAAACAAAACAAACAGATTGTAAACTAAAACAAATTTTTGACGAATTTGGGTAAACTATGGATGATGGGCTAGCTAGAGGGTTCTTCTCCACGCATGATACACTTGCACATAAACCAATTTTCAGTTGTTCTTTCGATAAATCATGAAACGCAACACCCCAGGTTAATTAGGTCCGCTTAAATTAACCTTCAAGTTCTCCTTAAGTTATTGAATTGGATGGGAAAGCGCATACAACAATTCAAAGCATTCTTCAAAAGTCCTTTACGTGAACAACACAATAAAGATACAATCAAAGATCATTAAGAATCATGAAAACTATAAGTATTGACGAGGCATTCGTTACTATGATGAGCATGAAACTCCTGCCAAGAATTCATTTAACGCGATCGTTTATAAGCGACCTCCACTACTTGTGAATATAAGTTTGTAACTATTAGGTGAAACTCCCTTATACTCTAGCATCATATTCATGCATGCAAACTAAGTGTGCACTCTTAATAAACATACACGAATAAGTTATCAATCAAGCAGTTAAACAAATTGAATTCACAACTTATGAAATCACAACTGAAGGTAATCAATTCATATTGCAAGTATGTTCATGGCTTTGAATCTCCCCCTAGCCAAAAGGGGTTTAGTTCCTCATAATCGCAAAGCAAAGAATAACAAGTTTATACATTTAAAACAAAAGAAAGAAAACACCTAAACGCTCCAGCGATCCAAACTGAACAGCAAGCACGTCCAAGAACTTTCCTTCCCTTCCTTGATTATGGCACAAGGTTTGGTGGTGGGTTTTGGGGATTATGGATGGTGTAGAAGGATGGGATTATGGTTAGGATGGATGTATGGTGCGACAAGGGTTGATTAAGGTCATAAACTTTGGAGAATGGTGAAGGAAGGGTGCGGCAAAAAGTGGGAATCTGTTTTAGGCGTGAATGGGTGAATGAATGGTTAAGGAGAAAAGACTCTGCCTTGCGGCAGAATGTGTCTTCTGATGGATCTCCTTAGTTATGGTGAAGGGTGGATGTATTTATAGGCTAGGGAGATGAGTGTGTGGAGTTGTGGTAATGAGTGGATGTAATGGGTGTAGTGGGTGAGTGTTGTGGTAATGAGTGGATGTAATGGGTGTAGTGGATGAGTGTTGTGGTAATGAGTGGATGTAATGGGTGTAGTGGATGGATGTTGTGGTAATGAGTGTCTTTGCATGTGTGTGTTCCTCTTTGCATTTGCACACACATGCTCTTCACCATTTCAACCCCAAATCAACACATTTGCACACACACATGCTGATTTCCAGCCTTCTAATCTTCAAAAACGTCCATCCTCTTGGCTCCATGTGCATGCAATCCAATCTTGGCCCAAAAATGCTTCAAAATGCTCCAAAATGCACTTTCTTGCCAACTTTTTTATTAGGACCTACAAACACACGAAAATAGCTTAAAATACATAATTAACTAAGACATAACAACATAAATGCACAAAAACAAGCTAACTAAGTCGCATAAATATGCTCCTATCACCTACGAGTGTACTATCATGTATCTTTCTAGTTGTACGAAATGGACATATTTATTCTTGAATACTTTTAGCTTGTCCTATTCTATTTCCGTTGGAAAATATGAGTATCAATATGGAGTTACCGTTAACCTATCAAGAAATGATTCGAATGATTATAATTATTTTGTTATATGAATGAAGTTGGGAAGTATCATTATACACTCTCAGTTCGAAGTATTTTGTATGTGTTGAGAATGTGGAAATCAATAATTGTGATGCTGAACCAATGTTACGCTCATGTAGTATTCCAATTGGTGGTAGTTTTACTTAAGTAGAAAGTAGTATTCTTCCAACCTCAAAGCTTAAAGTATTGGCGATGGTTTATTTCCTTAGAATGGGCGTTGAAATTTCAACAACAAGACACTTGTGAAGACAACTAAGATAGAAGTGGGATGTTGTTAACTTATCTGTGGAATGTGATCTAAAAGTCCTCGTTCGTGATATGATCAAATGTGGAGATAAAACATAAATTAAAATTTAAGCTCCACTTGAGGTGATTGAGGAGAATTTTCAATCTGGGCGTTTTGCCTTCGGTTAGAGTAGAAGGATGTTGAGGAAATAAAGTCCAAATTTCCTGGATAATCACAGTTTCTTCTCTGTTTACTTTCGGAGGATGATGGCATTATGAGAAAGCTGCTTCTAGACTTTTATACGAGTTCTGGCAATCAGAAACCCAATAAGATTACCATCTTGGTGTATTTATATTTCATCATGTTACGTGTTTCACTTCCAAGCCTTTGGAAGTCTTTTTAAAGGTTGTAAGTATTAGATGTTGTTTAGTATCACATTTCCACCCCTAGATTAACGATTAGACTGAAGCAAGTTACTCAGACTTTAGTGGACGAGTTGCATTTTGTTCGTCCCACGAGTTGTAAGGTTGTAACATACCATTATCTCTATTTTAGTTGCTTGTAACTATGGTTAGCTATGATACCATTGGAGTCGATATACATAAATTTTATGCACAGTACATGATTGCTAGACACTTAGCCTTGTTAGAGTTATGTGTAACTGAGGTTATATTCCTGGTTTTGAGTACGACATCATTTGAGATATGGTAGCAGTATGTGATTTGCAATAGAGAGTTATGGGTTGGTATTAGAATGATGGAGATTGTGACACAGAAATTTTATGGTACTGATGATGTTGCCTGAAAAAGTAGTACGTGAGCACGTTTGAGGCTTGTTCAGACGAGGTATGTGTATTTCTCCAATGAGGGACAAAATGGTAATATTGCACCCTCATCCGATTACATTTAGTTATTTATTTATTGATGGGCTAAACCCAATATTATTATACATTTACCTTCAAAGTAGGTAAAGCTTCAAGTGTGTGGGTGAAAACTTTCAATATTCAATTTTGATTGAAATATATCTATTTTGACTTGATGCTTTCGTAAAGGATTTTTTTTACTTTAGTATTGTTTTGAAAGAGAATGAAAGTTTGAGTTGGACGCAGGAAAGAGGAATCACTGCACTTTGATCGCGACGGAATGACCTTCTCTGTTAAGCAACCGCTCTAGCTTGATTTCCTCCTTCCATGTATGTGTGTGTGTGTGTATATATATATATATATACACTTTTTCCTATCTTCTGGAGTACATTATGTTCAGCAAATGATTTCAAATTTTGAGGACGATATTTTTTTAAGGTGGGTAGATTGTGAAGACCGGTCCCTAATTCTATGTTTTTACAAATTTTAAAAGCGTGATTTTATGAAAAGAGCTGATAAGCTCATATTTATACATATTTTACATCAAATTCTCTCGTCTTTTCTTAGTTAGTTTCTTATATTTTTGAGTTATTTGCTTTGTTTTTGTGTTTTATAGAATTTATCTAGCTAATAAAATAAAAATAGCACAAGTGTGATTTTAAGTAATAAATTCGTCATTTCTACCTTGCTCACTTATTTTATTGTTGTAACTTAAGAAAACATTTTGGCAGAGCAAATAAAAGGTGACTGACTGAGTTATATATATATATATAGATATAAGGGAAAGAGGGAGACGGATGGCAGAAAAGCAGCAACAAAATATAGAATAAGAAATGGAAAGAATAAGTGGGAGTGCATGATAGGAAGTGGAAGGAAAGTGAGGAGACAACGAGGAAAGGACGTGCAGAAGCCTGGCTGGAAAGGAATAAGGAATAAATGGAGGGCCTGGCAGAAGAATAAAAGGATGAGAGCTAGGTGCACTCGGGAAAAAGGAGGAAATAAAATAAAAAGGGGAGCTGCCCCTTGGCAGCTGGAAAGAAGAGTCCACGCGGGGGATAAGAAAAAATATATAGGCCAGACGTGGAATAGGTCTTGGGGGGGGTGCCTTAAGGCACGGAAAAAGGAAAGAAAGGCTAGAGAGGAGCTGTGCAGCAAGCTGCCTTTGCAGCTGAGAGACGTGAGGCAGCACGGAACTTGAAGGAGCAGCTGCAAGCTGCCTTGGGACTGACGTGCGACGGAGGGAAAACGAATAAGCGACAGGCGAGACACGCAGGAGCTCGTGGACAGCTGCTGGCGCGCGGGAGACTGACAGCAAAGCTGCCTTGGCAGCTGGAAGGACTGACGTGCGAGAGGAATAAGAGGGCAGCGAGAAGGAGCTACCATTGTCAGCTTGAGGGAGGCAGCCAGAGCAGCTGGCGAGAGAGAAAAACTGGACGGGGAGAAACTGGCAGGGCAGCTGCCTTGCGGAGACGGTCGGTGCAGAAAAGAGAGACTGACAGCAAAGCTGCCTTGGCAGCTGGAAGGACTGACGTGTGGGAGGACTGACGAGCGAGAGGAGAGACGTGCAGGGAGCAGCTGCCAGGAAGCTGCCTTGCAGCAGAACACGCGGGAAATAGGAAGACGTGCTGGCGCTGAAATTGAGAACGTGTGGACAGCTCTCCACGGACAACAAGACAGGCGCGGAATACAAGGAAGAAGCGTGCGGAAATTGCAGGGGGGTCTCGGGCAGAGCAGAAACAGAAGCAGCAAAGTTTCACTGCAATTTCTCTCGGTTTAATCCTCCAAACTTATGTTTATTTTATGGTTTAATTTATGAATAATGTGTAATTAATTTCTGTTTAGTTAGAGGGAAATTTGAAACCATGAATATTTGTTTATTATAATTTGATTTACTCCAGTTATGAATTCTTGAACGTTGGATGTGGTTTACTTTTCTGTGTTGATTAATAACTTGTTTATGTATGTGGGTTAAGGGTCGACACTTAATTTGCATGCTTAGACTTGATGCTAGGATATAAGGGAATTTCACCTAATCGTTATGAACTTATATCCATGAGTAGTAAAAATCGCTAGCCACGATTGTGTTTAGTAAACCCTAGGTTGGATTAACATGCGTATTCCATAGTTATGAATGCCTAGTCGATGTTTATGATTTCCATTAAACTTAATGATCTTTGATATGTTTCTCTATCATGCGTATTCCATAGTTAGGGAACTTGATAAGAATAATTTGGTTGTGATGCGTATCCCGTCCAATTCAATGAATCTAGGGAAATCTGAAGGTTAATTTAAGCTGACCTAATTAACTTGGAGCATTGTCATTTATTCGTTTGTTGAAGTCATAACTGGGAATCAAATTATATGCATTTGTTCATGTGTGGATAAGGACCCCTCTAACTAACGTTTCGTCATTTTAATTCTATAAATTATATTTTCTTTGAAGTTTGTTTTTAAGTTTCTGTTTTAAATTCAATTTCGTCAAAAAAATCAATCCCCCGTTTATTTTAAAGTGTTAGATTTGTTAGAAATCAATTTAGTTTGTGTTTTCTTGAGTCTTGAATTATTTTGAGTCTTTTGATTTGCTTTAGTTTATTTGTTAGTTTTATTTTGAGTGATTCTAGTTAAGTGTTTTGAGTCTAGTTTAGTGTTTTAAATTTTGTTTTTACGTTTTTAATTTAATTTTACTTTGGTTAGCATCCCTAGTTAATCCCCGGCCTAGAACGATCCCTACTTACATCATTACTACAATTGTCACAAATAGGGTTAAATTTGTGCGTTAACTTATTTTCGCATCAAGAGCCTTAGAGGCGAGGGTATTGACTTTCGTGGACCAACGTTTAGTGAGACGTACGAAATATTTCTATAGCGATCCAAGGTGGGTATATTACTATTTTACATCTTCTTTATATCTTTGCATTTAAACTATATTATGATATAAGGTTATTTGAGATTAATGAAAAAAAAAGGGGGGGGGAGAAGGAAAGGCTGCCTGATGGCAGCGAATGAGAGGGAGAGAAAAAAGATGGGCACTACCCAATCAGGAAATAAGGAGAGAGAGTGTGACAAATGGGAGAGAAGAACCAGGAGGGAAACGAGGGAGGAGGAGAAGAAGGGGATCGGCCGGGTCCCTTAAGGAACCGTGACCCGACCTGAGTCTATCTCCCAACTCCGATCACCATGGATGGCGATCTTGGTGTCAAAATCATCCTTACCTCGAGGCCAATCGGTCCCTCTTCCATTTTTACACTAAAAATGACGAGGGGAGTTCAATTTTGAGGAGAATACCCAAGGTGGAGATCCATTAAATCTGAAACGTTCTTGCTCAATTACCACCACCTTTAGTACCCCCTTGAGGTCTGGAACAAAGCCCATAGTAGAGACGTCGGAGCATCCTCGGAGTTGAACCGAGCACACCCAAAACTAGGTTTTCCGGCGGGTTCGAGGCAAATGGGAGTCTTTCTATACCAAATTGGACTTGGCCGCATGTATAAACTTTTCTATACTCTTTGAGATCTTCATTTCTGGAATTTTTGAATTTTTAAAAATAGTTCCGGTGAGTCAGGGCGGCCGATCGCCACCCACGGCAGCACATGCTGCGGCGAGTGGCCAGGGGGCCGTCGATGTCATTTTTAGGATAAATTAGATGCCTTGAGTTCAGTCTTGGTAATTTTATGTCATAGGTTGATGGTTGGAACCTAAATTCTCTACGATACATTAATAGGTCATTGTATAAATCGATTATCTGACCGTTGGACCGTCACCAAACTTTAATACATTATAGTACATAATATTTGAGAACCATAGAAACTTACGGATTGGGAATCCGACGTACGGATCTTCCCGAATTAGATTTGTAAGTTCATAAAATAAAATGTTGACCGCCACTTGATTTTGGCAATTGGCGGAGATCCGACCGTTGGATCATAATGAAACATTTGGACGTTGTTCTAGGAACATAATGTGGATCTTTGGAAGTAACGGATCAGAATTCCGTAATGCAGATCTTCCAGATTAAATTTTGTAGGGATGTGTTTTATATAAATTATGTATTCTATCGGTAAGAACTCTGACACGTGATTTGATAATTGTTCTAGGCGACGATGGTTCGTGACATCTCGATATTCGTGATAGGGAGTCATAGCGCAGACCTCAGGTAAGTGGGTCTTTTCCTTTCTATCGTGTGTGTGTGTGTGTGTGTTATATATATATATATATATATATATATATATATATATATATATATATATATAGGATTGATAATTCCACAACGGTTATAAATTGATTATTGCATATAATTACGGTGGATGCTTTGAAGTATTAATGCGAACTACGAATGGCTTGATCCCTGTTTAGGGTACGTAGGCAGCTTAACGAGATGTTAGATGCAACCATACCATAAATGAGACTAAATAAGTGAGACAATAGCCTTGTTTATGGAAAATGTGAGATTTAACCTTATGATTTAGTGATTGGATGTTGGTCATAAATCATTGTGTGAAGGATCGAGAAATTGAAGTAAAGAATCGTAAGTATTGATAGTTAATTAAACTAGTGTTTAGTTGAGCTTGTCAATGATAAATATTCCCGAAAATTAATAGTTCGAGAGTAGGGCGTTATAGATTGTGCATTTTACGCTACATTATTGATGTGTGTGTATATATATATATATATTTGGAAGCACTACGATATGGTTAAGTTTTGGATTGCATCAGGGCATGTCCATAAGTATATTATTGCGCATAATTATTGTAAATGCTTTAAAGTACGAAGGTGAACGCAGGATGCACAGATAAGTTTAGGTGAGTACATGTTGGTGATAGTGATTGCAGTGGGTATGGTTATGTCGAGATGTAATTATAGCTCATAACCCTGCACCCCGGTTATGATTGCAGTGGGATATTGATTGATGAGATATGGATAAGTCGTACAGGTCACTATAAGTGACTCCGACTTATGAGCTAGTATTGATTGATGAGATATGGATAAGTCGTACATGCCACTATAGGTGACTCCGACTTATGAGCTAGCATTGATTGATGAGATATGGATAAGTCGTACAGGTCACTATAGGTGACTCCAACTTATGAGCTAGCATTGATTGATGAGATATGGATGAGTTGTACAGATCACTACAGGTGACTCCGACTTATGTACTAGCATTGATTGATAAGATATGGTTGTAGTCGTACAGGTCACCATAGGTGACTCCGACTGGCTTAAGCACATGATTATTTATATTGCTAATGAGATGTTGTGCCGTGGTATACTTCTAGATTTACCGTTAGTATACTTTTGATTTCATACATATACGTTGTATGATTTTATGGAAACTATATAGGTTTTACGACGAGGGGTTACTACCTTTGATAATTGAAATGATTTTGAAAGTCTTTATTTTGCCCACTCACACTTTTTTATTTTGCACCCCTCCAGGTTCTAGTAGCAAAGTTCCGTATCGACGAGGACTTGTGGCGCTCCCACTTCAGGTGGCTCCTTGTGATGGTATAGTTATTATCTTACCTCTACTGTATTTACTTATGCTCTAACGTCACGTGTGAAGTGGGTTCATTCCCGCTTACCAGCGCACTCTGTTATTTAGGCACTCTTAGGTTTAAATTTAGTCACATTTTTCCACATGATCACACTTTATGGCTTCGTCACCTTCCAGGTGTCGGCCAGCACGACTCGATTCATAATTCTTTGGATATTATGGATCGCGGTGTGTCATTCTATGTCACAGAAGAAGGACGAGTATCTTGTTAATGGAGGAGTTGACACCTGATCCATATGTGTCTCTATAGTTGTTGACGGACGGGGTTGGTCGACGAAAAGGCAAATAATTTTGCAACCTAGGAGGGGGTCGAGTTCGGAACCTTGGGAGTCTTCTTCTTCATCTAGCTCTCATCTCCAACCAAGACGTCTTCTAGACTGTAGCAATTGGAGATGAAGCTACCGCATCAAAGAAAAGAAGCTAAGAGCCAAATAAAAAAGCAGCGAGCCAAAGAGAAGAAGCGTGACGAACATACTCAACAATACATTGCTAGGATAGCCCAAGCTATGTTAGATTTTGACATCCACATACCCAAGCCCCCGAGTGACCTTTAGGCGCCATTCCACCAGCCAACTTAGTAGCCACCCAAGTAGTTATAGTCTTGTTTTTTTTTTACATACAATTGTACGAACAATTTTATTTAATATATGCACATTATTACTAGCCCTTCCCCCTTAGTGTAGATAATATCGTTTGTTAAAAAAAAAGTAAATTTTTAAAAGTTGTGATTAATTTTAGCTTTTTAGATTAATATACTTAGAATTAAATAAATTATTTAAATTGAGAGTAATGCTAGGGAGACTAAATTTGTAAACTAAATGACATAGAAGTTAATGATTAGATTATTACTTAAACGTTGATAAGCGTGCTCATTTTCTATTGGTGACACATCATTTAGTTTACAAATTTAGTCTCCCTAGCATTACTCTTAAATTAAATATTATTTTGATTTAGAAAATTATAAAAAAATAATAATAAAGTTAGCCTGACAAATATATTCGTCGAGCAAACACTTATTGTTTTTTATTTTTTTGGTTTAAAATAGTTACCCTACAAAAATTTTGTCTGAATTTTTTTTAATAGTATTTAATTTTTAGTGATGCGCCGAAAGTAAGGTGTATTCGTCGGGTAGAGTCGGTCAACAATACTTTACCTTCCAGTGTTTGATATTTTAAATTTTTAAAAAGTATAATATTAATATGATAGTAGTATTCACACACCCACTTTTACCTTCCACACACCCTTGTTAATTTTTGTCATTGATCTTCTTCAATTCATTTGATCAGAGTGTCAAAAATTGAGAGGGGTGTGTGGATAGCACTACCTTGGTGATCAAAGATATCAACATCTAATTTGACACTAATTTGTATCACATATATCTTAACCAAGGTATGAATGATATAAGAACCGAATTGCATTGTAACTACAATCAAGGTTGGAAAAAGTATCATGATTAAATCACATATACTTCTATCTAATCTCAATAGCCCTGAAATGCTCCTAAATGCCGCTAATGGTTTGTAGAATTAAATTAATTCATTAATTTTACTGTCGGCATTAATTTATTCGAAACTAATAGGTCACATACATATTAAAGTTCTGTTTGGACCCAAAATGTTATTTTGGGCCGAGCCCAGAAATATTCTCAGCCCAATGGTGTTTATTTAAAGTCTTGTCATGAGCCGGCCCTGTCGAGGTTGGCCAAATCCTGCTACAAAGAGGATTATTTCAGATAAAGGTAAAGTAGTCGAATCCTGGTATAATAAGGATTCTCAAAGCTAAAGTACTTGGGATTAGGAGATGAACCTGGTTTGTTTGAAGGTTTGGCTCAGAATCCTATGGAGATTAGGATTGGTCAAAGTTTAATCAGATTGGGTTAAGGAGTCCTAATTCGAGTATATCTCTAGTTTGGCCAGAAGCAAGCTCGTTGCTATAAATACAAGACACCGTGCAACATTTGAAGCCCCTCCAATTCAACACAAAAACTGCCCTGCGCAAACTCTCACTCTGCGTGAAACCTCTCAACAACCTTGAGATTTTGATTTTCTTTTTCCTGCCGACACATCTTCAGTTTGGATAAAGAGCACTATAAAGGCAACCGGCGACACCTTTACTTTGGATAAACAACACTATAACAGTAGAATCAGCCGATCAAGGAGCACCTTCAGTTTGGATAAACAGTAATGCTTCTCGGCCGACTAATTACCTATCCAAGTCTCAATCGACAAGGATTTTCGAGTCCTTGTTGGTAGAGGTCATCTCATCAGCCTTCTCGGCGAAGTGAGGTGCTACTAGGTTACTACATTCGGCACATTAAGAGCTGAATCGGATATTGAACTTTGTAAAACTAGCAGCTTTGTCTTCAGGCTCTAGAACCCGAAAGTCGAGACATGTTCCTTCCTTGATCGCATTCGTAAGATCAAAAAGCCAGCAGCGCGCTCAACGCAAAATCAACATATATTACTCCCCAGCCAAGCTTGGCCGACAAGTTGGCACGCCCCACACACAACCGAATGACGTAGTTAGCTTATTAATTATTCGGCCTGCACGCCACGTAGGCTTGGTAGTTTTTAGGGTCAACATTTTGGCACGCCCGGTGGGACCCAATGCTAAAACTACGAAGTTCATGACCATTGAGACACGATCGGTTAAAAAGAAAACAGTCATGGGAAAGTCCACGACCAACCTTCCAACCCATAACTCAGGACAAGATGACTTGTCATAAGCACATAATCCTCTTATTGCCATGACACTTGAGGCCACAAGCGCGACACACCGAGAAAAGAAAGTTTGTCTCGGTGGTCAGCTTCACAATGAAGAAACCTCTAACAAAACCATGGGCGTTTTAATTGAAGGGATAATAGAGGATTGCGATGAGGATGGTGGTGAAGGTTCTGATCCACCAACTAGATCATTTCTCCGGAGAAGACATGAAGGGCAATCTCAGATTTTCAGTCGAGAAGTAAAAAACATACTTGATGTAATACGTAGTAATGGTGACACACACAACAAATTACTCGAACTATTAGTTAATAAAACCTACGAAGGTGGACCCACCGATCATTCCAAACAACATCCACCTAAGAGTAATCTGTTATCAACAATACAGGCCGAGACAAGATCTGCTCGGCCCAAAACGATCGACTTGGAAAAAAAAAAGGATCAAGCAGTAGATCAGACGGATCCGACCAAAGAGCAGAAACAACATTCGTCGATATGATTGAGGTCCAAAGAATGATCGATTCGGCCTTAAAAAATGGGCTCAAGTTTCCAAAGTTCATTCATCCATATCCCGCTTTCGTGGAAAATTTCGAGTACCCCAAAGGATTCAAAATTCTGAACTTCAGCCTTTTCACTGAAGAATCATCCCTATCATCATTAGAACACGTAGCCCAGTTCACTACTCAATGTGGGGATGTTAATAGCAATTTTCACAAGCTACGATTGTTCAACTTTTCATTAACCAGCTCAGCCTTTGCGTGGTATATCAATCTCCCACCCAACTCCATCCAGAGTTGGGAGGAATTAGCCAAGAAATTTCATGAGCATTTCTATCGGCCAAGGATGGACGTATCAATGTCCTCCTTAGCCAGGATGGCTCAGGCCTCTGACGAATCACCAATGTAATATCTTACGAGGTTTAAATCAGCCAGAAATTGGTGTCGAGTACTTCTTCAAGAAGTCAAGTACGTTAGGATCGCTCTAAACGGCCTAGATGTAGAATACAAAAAGAAATTCCTGGGGCGAATTTCCGTGACATGTACGAACTAGCTCAACATGTCGAGCAATATGACTATTTACTCTGAGAAGATAAGGTCTCGAAGTATCCGTCCCGAGGAACAATCTACAAAATCACCACGGTCAATTATGGGTCGGCAGAAGCTGAAGAATATGCCAGTATAGATGCGGCCGAGATAGTAATTGACAAACTATATATATGCAAGGCGTTGGCTCATGCCAATCCCAAAGATGCCAAAACTCGCTCGGCCCTTGAAGAGTATACCGTCAAAACATTAAAAGTTCATACTTTCAACATTACTAAGGCTGACACCATCTTCGATCAACTGCTACTTGCCAAAATTATCAAACTTCGGCCAGGACATAATATCCCCAATGCCGAAGAATTGAAAGGAAAAACGTATTGCAAATACCATAACTCGAACAAGCACACGATAAACAACTACATTGTGTTTCAAGATGCCATCCAAAGCTGGATTGACAACGGTAAACTCAAGTTTCCAAAAAAGAAAATGGGTGTCGACACCGATCCATTTCCCATGGCGACAGTGAACATGGTAAATGCTCGTCTACCCGGGGATAAAGGAAAAGGAAAGGCCGGTTTCGTTCCAATGCAACACATCCCAAAGCAGAACTCTCGACCACGGCTCAAGATTGATATATTTTTAAACGAGCCACCTAAAGACTTTTCGTGACGAGCTATCGTCGAGCCCATGTCAAACTCCAGTACAGAGGAAGCAGATGGGCCGATGGTTTTATGTAGTCTGTGTAAGACAAACATCATCCTCACCGAGCCAAAAGAGAAATCACTTCCGGCTACAATACAGCGACCGTCTCTTATGGCCTCAACGACACCTCAAAAGGTGCTCGGCGCAGGCCAACGCCAGGGAGTTTTCGAGAGGCTCGGCCCTCAAACTAGGATTGATGGACCGCCTTCAGCCAGACGGTGCCTTGATTTCGACACGCTGTTTTATAATGAGGACTATTATCCGTGCAACTTTAGCAGCTCGAGTTCATCTGCGAACCAGAAAACCTTCAAACTGCCTGAGCCACGCGACCAAAGGTGGTATAGTTATAATTCTCCTACCGGCGTATATACCGTACTTTCTAAATCACTTAAATGTCGGCGCCAGCGAATAGACTGCATGGCCCGCCGACAGGCGGCTCATTCTACCATGGTTACAAAATGGCAGCCAAAGGAAATAACAGGTAACGAAGTAACCAGTAACCCCCAGCAATCATGGCCGAATTACTTCAGGGAAAGAAGGTGATCAATCACAACTTTGAGGCCATTATAAAAGAATCTGAGAAGCGCATCAAACTCCTTCTTCGGCCTAGGGAGATAAAGCTGGTTTCGAACACATCAAGGAAGAGGCGGAAAACAAACTTCCTCCATTGCCTTCCCAAAAGCCATTAAAAAGAGTCCGACGAAATCTACACCCCCCATTTCTCAACGAAGCCTTAGAGTACATGCGGGAGTTTCATAAGAAATATTTCGCTAATGACCTGTACAGCCTACCAAATGAGTGTCAATAGACTCTTGACCTGGCACTAACTAGCCTTGATGCCGAGCAGATTATTCAAAAGACCCCTGATCTAGGGATAAAGGCCAGGTTCCAGCATATACGTGAAGCCCGAGTTCTCTGCTTCGAGGTCGATCCATATACTGATATAAAGACCACCGAGCTTTCTTTCTCCCTCGAGGACCTCCAATATTTACGATACCATTTTGAAGTCTTCTCAGCCGTATCTCTCTTCGTCCTGACAACCGATGAGAAAGAACGCGTGGCCCGGTTAGATGCTTATCTAGACACAATGGACGCCCGAATCACCTATCAGAAGTGTGCACGTAAGGCGTCGCAGGGGAAAGACCGGTCTTCAACAACAAGTGAGCTCATGGATAGCAATGAGAATAAAATAGGTCTGGCGGATGTACCACAGGAGAAATGACTTGAAAAGAAAAATGACCAGGTCGAGGACACTCAAAAATAGGATACTTTGCTTAATAGTCCAAAAGACGACGACCATGACCCAATGGGCCATTCGATTCTCGAAAATATAGAGATTAGCATGGTCCACATTCTACCGGCTGAATTTCAGCCAACCACGTCTCAACCAAATTTCTTAGATGGTGACGTGGTTGTCGAAGAAGCGACGCAAGTCGACTTCATCATCATCGAGGAGGGCGAGCAAGTAAGCAAAGAAGACAAACTCAAAGCAGCTCTTGCCGAGCTGTTTCCTCGTTCTTCTTTGGCCAACTCCATCATTTGAAGCCGTAATATGTTACAGCTCACATCGAAGGGTATTCAGTTTCCAAAATCTTCATCGACTGTGAGTAATGGTTAATATCATGCCTATCTTCATCATGAAAGCATTACGTTGCTCTAACAATGAACTTATTCCATCGGGGATCACCTTGAGTAACTTCGTCGGTGACAAATCCCAGAACAAGGGGGTACTTCCGTTAGAAGTAAATATCACAGGTCACAATCACATAACCGCGTTCTTCATAGTCGACTTAAAGACCGAATATAACGCATTGCTCTGTCAGGACTGGATCCATCAAACTGGTTGTATCCCTTCATCTTTATATCAAGTTCTCATCTTCTGGGACAGCAAATCAGTCGTTGTTCATCTGGTCGACAATCAGCCGTTTGAAGCTAACATGATCCAGGCATGTTACTATGATGACCACGTCGGCTACATCACCTTGCACGGTTTCAACGATGAATGACGGCCGACTCGGATTTTAGTTCAGAAAGCCATCGAGGTTGGCGCCGAGACTGTTCACCAGGATTCGGCGAGACTCAGGTTGGCTGACCTCATTACTGACACTGATGTCTGACACCAAACAGGTTGAATGCCGGGCCGCGGTTTCATCTACCATGGAACGACTGCTGGCCCACTGGTATATTATTTTCAAAGTCCAAGTTTCATCTATCGTGGAGTTTCTCGCTGAAGGAAATAATGGACCCGTCATTTCCTTTGACAAAGTCCAAGTTGCCCTGGCCGAGCTCGAAAACAGTCGGCCCCAAGTCAAAAACCCACTAGAAGAAATAGATGTTGGAACGGTCTGTTAACCTAGGCCATTATTTATTAGTGCATGGTTACCCCAATCCATGAGAACCGAACTTTGTAAATTACTCAATGAGTTTAAAGATTGTTTTGCTTGAAGTTACCATGAGCTGCCTGATCTAGATCGAACCCTCGTTGAGCATGAATTACGCATCAAAACTGGTTGTAAGCCTTTTCGCCAACCCCCTCAATGATTTTAAACTGAAGTACAACTTGGCATAAAAGACGAACTAGTTCGACTTTTAAACGCTTGGTTTATTCGGACCGCTCGATACGTCGAATGGTTGGTGAATATCATACCAGTGTTAAAGAAAAACGGCGCTCTACACATTTGCATCAATTTTCGTAATTTAAATTTGGCAACCCCCAAAGATGAATATCTGATGCCAATCTCATATTTATTAATTGACGTCACAGCCAATCATGAAATGTTGTCCTTCATAGACAGCCATGCTCGCTACAACCAGATCTTTATCGCCGAAGCCGATGTTCACAAAACTGCCTTTCGTTGCCTAGAGGCACTCGGGACCGACGAGTGGGTAGTCATGCCATTCAACCTTAAAAATGCTAGTGCCACATACCAACGTGCTATGAACACCATCTTTCATGACCTGATTGGTACTATCATAGAAGTATATATCGATGATGTGGTAGTTAAATCAAAGGGCCACCGAACGTATTTGGATGACCTTTGGCAAGCTTTCCTTCGTATGCGCCAAAATAATCTCAAAATGAACCCAGTCAAGTGCACATTCGGTGTATCGGCCGATAACTTCTTGGGTTTTCTTGTACATCATTGTGGTATCGAGGTGAACACAAATAAGGCTTGCGCAATCATAGACCTCCACCCGCCGACGACCAAAAAGCAACTCCAGTCTTTACTCGGCAAGATAATTTGGCAAGAAAAATGAAGGCGTTCTCTACGCTTTTGAAACTCAAGGATTCGGACAGGTTCAAGTGGCGTGAAGAACATCAAGCGGCCTTCACACAAATGAAGGTTTCCCTTACAACCCCACCCATCCTCGTACCGCCTTGACGTGGTAAACTTCTTAAGCTATACATTTCAGAGGCCGAAGAGTCCATCGGTTGCCTCCTTGCACACAACGATGTCGGGCTTGAACAAGCCATCTTTTATCTAAATCAGAATCTTAACTCACCTGAAATCAATTATTCAGCCGTAGAAAAACTCTGCCTGGCTTTGTTTTTTGCTGCATCTAAACTTCGACAGTACATGCTCCCTTCTGTCACTCAGGTCATCACCTAGACCGATGTTATTCGGTATATGCTCACTCGACCAACGGTTAAAGGCCGAATTGGGAAATGGACAATGGCACTGTCCAAATTCAGTTTGCAATACGTGCCACAGAAAGCCGTCAAAGGGCAAGCGCTAGCTGATATCTTAGCCCAACATCATTCTCCATATGTTTTCGAGGGCAATGACGTCGAAATCGGCATGGTAGAAACGCGTGATAATTATTGGCTGGTGTTGGGATCGTCATTCAATCCCCAGATCAACACCGCTGGTATTTTTCTCTCAAGCTTGATTTTGATTTTACAAATAATCAGGCCGAATACGAAGCCCTTATCATCGGCCTTAGCGTCCTTCACGACTTAAGAGCAGCCCATGTACTCGTCCTCGGTGATTCAGAACTTGTGATTAACCAACTCAATGGAACTTTTCGTTGCATGAGTTGTATTATGGCGCCCTATCACATAGTCGCCAGCTATCTGGCCTAATCATTCAATGGTATCACGTTCAAACGCATCTCCTGCGTTTGAAACATCGACGCAGACAAATTGGCTCAAATAGCCTCCGGAGCACAACTCCTGGGAGGCGAGGCTAGGCGATACCTGTAGTACGACGATCATACTCAGCCTTGGTTAATCCACAAGTTCTCCAACATGACCACGTGATCCGTACACGAGTGATGTCCTTACCTTCGTTGTTAAAGCAAGGAGATCTTGTGGATGTGTGTGCAGTCGAGATATTACCAGACGACTGGAGAAGGTCAATCATGCGATACCTCGATGACCCTAGTCACAGACACGACCACATGACAAGGGTCCATGCCACAAATTATGTGTTGTACCAGAATGAGTTGTACTGAAAATGTGATGATGGTTTATTGTTATTGTGCCTCGGCCCGCAGGAGGCTGCCCAAGCAATTACAGAAGTCCACAAAGGAATTTGCAGGGCTCATCAATTTGGACGCAATATGCGTTAGCTGCTTAGCTGACACGGCTATTTCTGGCCAAGTATATTGAAGGATTGTATCGAGTACGCACAAGGATGTGTAGAATGTCAAATTCATGGGCCTATACAAAGAGTTCCAACCGAATTACTTCACTCGGTCATCAAACCTTGGCCGTTCAAAGGATGGGCCATGGAAGTAATCGGTAAAATTACGTCGTCTTCCAAATCAGCAAAGCATGCATGGATACTCGTAGCAACCGATTATTTCACCAAATGGGTCGAGGTGAAGTCATACGCCGAGTTAACCTCGAGAGAAGTTTGTAGTTTCATGGAGGAAAATATTATGACAAGATTCGGCATACCAGATTTGATCATAATTGACAATGGCATAATCTTCACAGCCGACAGGTTCAAAGAATATACGGTGAACCTGAAAATCTGACTCGAATAATCCACACCATATTACCCACAAGCAAATGGACAGGCAAAAGCAAGTAATAAAGTTTTGATAAGCATTCTCGAAAAGATGATAAAAGAAAAGCCTGGCATGTGGCATTTGAAGTTAAACTAGGCTTTATGGGCATATCGGACTTCACTCCGATCAGTCGAGCTAAGTATAAACTCGTTGCGAGTAGTCGAGCAAAGCAGTTTGATTAGTGTCAAATATAATCAGGCCATGAGGCAAGAGTTAGAGGATTTAGAGGATGCTTGGCTTGATGCTTACAATTTATTAGTTGCACAGAAAAAGATCGCCGAACGAACTTATAATCAAAGGGTCCGACAAAAGATGTTCGGCGAAGGTAAGCTAGTTTGGCAAACCGTATTACCAGCAGGAATTAAAGATCTCAGATTTGGAAAATGGTCGCCAAATTAGGAAGGACCGTTCATCATCCACAAAGTTCTCGGCAAGGGGGCATACCATCTTAAATACCAAATCGGTCTAATTCATAAACTACCAATCAATGGGAAATTTTTAAAGAAATAATATCCAGTCACTTAGGAGATACGAGAATAAAAAGTTCATTTCATTAATTTTGAAAAAGGGCGTACATGTGAAGTTACAAAAGATTCCAACGGTTGATTACTAAAACCACAATCCTAAAGGGTCGAAGGAATGAAGGCTTTAATATCGACCTTCAGTTCCAACCACCTTACTTCACCCATTGTGACTTCGGCCTGTCTTGTTCTTTTATTAAGCTGAAGTTGTTGTATCTGCTTTGCACCAGCCACGAAGTCTGTCAGTCGAGCCCTATTCGCTTCAAAATCCTTTTCGAGTTCTGAAGCCACAGCCGACCTTTGCCGTTGAAGTTCGGCAATTTGATGATCAAGGTCGGCCAGCCGCGTTTTCTTTGCTTTTATGGCCTCAACCTCCGGTCGACTAGCTTCATGAGCAATCTTTGCAGCCTTTAGGTCGTCCTCGGCCAGGAGAGCCCTTTCAAAAGTAGTGAAGTATTGCCAGACGCTCCAGGATATTGAATAGATGGACGACACTTTCGGTGCTCAGCAAGCCACCAGCTGCAAGATCGTTCAAGCACTCTTATACAGAGTCAAGGCCTTTACATTGAAGGACTTGTGAGGCTGAAAGGGATATGAGTTCTTGCAACTTGGCGAAGGCATTGGATTCGACCGCGGCAAAAAGCCCGGCTACTCCAAAAGTACTCAAGAGGAAAACGTCGAGCTTGACTTCCTATGAAGGTTGAACAAAGAAGAAGTTAGTAAAGAAGAATCCAAAATAATAGCATATAAGGAAGTCGTGATAGACCTCCCAAGAGGAGACCTTGGCCATGTCTTCTGGTTCGTTGCTCGAACCTAGAGAACTTAGTGGTCGAGCCCAGTGTTTAAGAGAGCCTCTTAATTCATGTGGCCGATGGAGGCTATCTACATTCGATGGCCACTGAGGCGGCCAAGAAATATAAATTACACCCTTCGGCGCGTAAAATTGTCGGTGAAATGAACGATCAGGCACCTAACATTTTAATGTTTGCTCTTGGTTTAGAATTCTAAAGCAGAAAGTTAATGAAATGATGATGAAGGTTCTTACAAAGGCTAAACTAACTTCCTGTGGAGGAATGCTGAGATTCTGGTCTTGTGGGTGAATTGGTGTCTCTGTCGTCGCTTTCGTTTCGACAATAAGTACCGCTTCATGCCCCGCGTTTACCTCGGCAGTAGGAAGGTTGACTTGGCCAGCCACTCCGATTACCGGCCGAGGGTGTTGGAAATGTGCCCTAAAACTAATCATATGATGATACTTTACGGACATTTCACATGTTAAACTAATCTAGTTTAATATCAAGGGCAAAGATTATTGTTTAAGCCATTTCATATAAATGTTATATGCTTAAACGATAAGTCTAAGGAATATGTGATTGGGACAATGCAATCTAAAGAAGTTAGATTCATGAGACCATTCTTTCGTAGACATATCCTAAACGTTCCTGATCATAGGATTGCCAATTGGGCATTGACAGTCCGTTAAGATCAGTACGTGTTGTGTCTTCTCTCAGGGAGAGTGACTAGTCTCGAGTCATTGGTATGTGCGACATCAAGACAAGTACGTAGGCTCTCAATAGAGAATGAGTTCACTGAACACGATCAACGAAGAGTTCTCATATTTATGTCACATGAGAACTCATGGTTGGGATAATGCAAAGTAGTCCTTTGACCTGAGGCATCATAGTTGTCTTGTGGTTAGGTACTTGATCTTTGATTATGTCAAATGTCACCCATACGCGGGTGTCCACGGCATAGTTGGGGTTAAGCCACTTAGCCATGGAGGCAAATGAATGCGCAACAAGGGATCTCTAACCTTCAAACTGTTTGAGGGAGAATACTCTATGATATGATTTAGAATCTCTGGCCAGAGTATGAATGAGATTTAGGAAGTCGTTCCAAATCACATTCAAGATAATCATATAAGCACACGAATCACATTGGATAGTAGACATGAATAAACTATCAAACCAAACAATATGGTCAAGAGTATTGTATTAGAGAAAGACCGTATTGCATTTGTAATCCTAAACTGAATAGGTTCTCCACCTCTTCTGATTAGCTTGGGTAACCATGATATGCTGCTAGGTGTCACTCATGGTTTGTGGAAGCCCTAAACATGTATAATCACTAAAGGGAGAATTGAAAGTAAGTTTCAATTCACAATCGATTTGAAATGGTTTTAATCGCCCACTGCCTCGCTAAAAGGAACCTAATGGATCGTACACCGTGTAAGGTGGAGATTGAAGAAACAATGGAGATGAGTAAGAATAATTAAATGGTTTAATTATTTATGGCAAGGATTAATTAATATGTTAATTAATCAAACGAATAAGTTTGTTAAAGACCTCGGGATAGTTTTGGACCTTAAGGCCCAATGGGCTTCGAACGTCAAAGCCCATTGACTTAGGTTGTATGACAACTTAATGAATAATAATTCACAAAGGCCTTAAAAGCCCAATGAAACCCTATGGCCGGCCATTTTAGAGAATGAGTGGGTTTTAGACTTATTTACAAGTTTGCCACTCCAATGAATTAAGGTATAAATATGACTTTATAGCCAAAATTCATTTAGGGTTTCTTTTGGAGAAAATTGGTGAGAACATGTCTCTCCATTTCTCTCTAAAGAGGCCGGCCCCCTTGGAGGGATTAGCTAGCAATCCAACTCCTCCAAGGTCACTCATTTCTTCTCCAATCTAACCTTGGTGAAGAGACTTAGAGCTTCTCAATTTTGGGAACTTGGAGAACCATTTCATCCATCCAAATCCATAGATCTAAGATGCAAGGAATGAAGGCCCTCTCTTTGGGTGATTAGCCTTTGCTTATGCAAAGAGGAATCTACAAAGGTATAATTTCTCAACTCACTTTGATTTGAGTTGAGTCTTGGTTCACCAATCTACTAGGCTTTGAATTTCATGGTTAATGTTTTGTTTTTAAGTGCATGCTAGCATGATTCCGCCTTTAATTGTTAATTGCATGCTAATAGATGTTGCTTAAATGAACATGTTTTTATACAAAATTTCCTTCAAGTGGTATCAGAGCCTAGGTCTAGTAGTTGGTGAATCCTTTTGGGTTTTGTAGTTCATAGTTTTGATTTAAAAGTTGTAATATGTTAGAAGCTTTATTCTTGTTTCTTTGAATGTAAATTTTGTTAGAAAATTTGCCATCTCAAATGTTGTAGATGTAGTTCATATGAGCATGAATATTGGAGCTAAAATTTGGTGCCATGATTTTGGGGATTTTCGGCCAAATTCAAAGGGTGGATTTTTGGGTTCTTGTTTGACTTGTTAAAAGTGTTTTCAAGTAACTTTTGGAACCCCTATGTACCCTAGTTTGGTTATATGTTATTTCCCTTAAGTTTGAGTGTTTTGGGGATGTTTTTGGGTGAAAAATGTTCATGGAAATTTTTGAGTTTTTTCATGAGTGTTCTTCATTGTTCTTGACATTTTTGCCAAGAACAAAAAGTTTGGTGTTTTGATTCAAAGTTTTGATTTATTTCATAAAGTTTATGTTTTATGTTTTTCATATGTTTAAATGTTTTAGATATTTATTTTGAAAGGTGTAAGAAATATTGGTGGGTGTGTAAGGATTAATTCCCTTTCACACACACCACTTGCATGACATTTATGTCATGCACCACTTGCATGACTTTATGTCTAAAACTTACAAATCAACAAACACACATCACTCCCTCCTCTCCAAAACCGGCCCTCCCTCAAGTGGGAGTAATTTTGGGTCTTTTATGCAATTACATAAAGTTTTGGTACTTTTGTGTATTTTGTAGTTTGACCCAAAAGTTTACGTATTTACGTAAAGGCCCAAAATCATTAAAGGTCAAATTGTTTTGTTCCTTTAATGAAGTTTTTGAATTTATTGAAATTTTTGAGTTCTAGTTGTAATTACATGAAGTAGTGGACTTTTGTGTTTTTACAAAATGTGCTCAAAAGTTTAAGTTTTGCAACATAGCCCAAAGGTTGAGGTTATTGCATTTTTGGCCCAAATTAGGTTGAGAACAAAATGGTTTTGTCTCTTTAAAATGAGAATTGGATTTTCATTTCATTTAGCTTCATTTAAATCAATTCTATGGATACAAAAACCAAATGAAAATGTTGCATTCAAGTTTAATTGGTTAAAGTGTTAATTTATTAAAGAAAGGGTGATTATGAACCTAAGCCTATTATAATTGAGCTATGTGAAAGGCCGTTTCAAATTTGTTTGAACCATAGGAATGTGTAGATTAGATTTTGGTTGTAATTTGATATGATCAAATGTTGTAAAAGAGCATAAGCTCTTCTTTACTTTAAAGTAATTTATTTTGATCAATTGTTGTAAAAGAGCATAAGCTCTTCTTTACTTTGAAGTACTCCTTTTCTTGTTTTATTTGATATGCATGAAAATGGAGTAACGGGTCCAACGCCCAATAAGACAACACGCCTTAATGTGATTAAACGCGTAACTAAAATCAATCACCATCCCAAGACCGAGATTCAACACAAGGCTCGTGTTGAATCTAATCAAAGGTTCATAATCATCCTAAGGCCCTAAGGCAACTATATAGTCCATTAAATGAATGCAAAGCTTATGTTAGTAGTATCATATACTTTTGCTTTAAAAACCGTTTTATAAGCATAGTGGGAGTATTATATACAACTAAAACAATCTAATGGACCAATAGTTGTAATAGGACCAAAATTGTTTTAATAAGATTAAAATGAATGTTTATATGTGATGAGACCTAAAACCCTCAACAAACCATTATTAAGTTGATAAGCGTGAGAGTGCTTTGAACACTCTTTCGTGGCCTTCCACCGTGGTGGGCTTCAATCGTTTGTGACTCATACACCGTATTCGTCCAGTTCTGGGGTATGCAAAGTATGTGCTTACATTCAGGAGAAGCCTATACACATATGATGAAGTGAAGGTAGGCAACGAGTATGGTCAATATGATATTCTTCTGAGGCCATTCTTGAACCCCTACTTGAACTAGCATGGTGGGAATGACTTAACTAAGTGCAATGGTGCCAATATGATATTCTTCTGAGGCATCATTCTCTAGAGGCCAAATAAGATGGGTACTTGCAAGAGATGCAAATGAGTAAGTGTATTCTCTTATTATTATTAACGCTAGCCAATATAATATTCTTCTGAGGTGGGCTTGGTAGTAGTGAGTCTCCCATACCCTACTAAGAGTTTCCTCCAAAACTCTCGAATTCCAATGAGGGATATGGAATTTGCCAAAAATAGTGGGTGGTGCTATTTGATTTAAAGACCCGAATCAAATGGCTTAAAATCAATCAATTTATATTCGTTATGTATTTGTTTACCAATATATTTGCAAACGCTATCCAAAACTTGACAAAGAAAAGCCGAATGCTTTAGTTTCCGAACTTGGTACTACAATCCCATAGATTGTCTTTAATGGCTTGTAAATGTACCTAAGTAGTCACATCCTCACAATCTTCTTATTGATAATGTATCATTGAAAGAAAATGTTAGATAAGTCTATCATAAAGAGGACAACACTTTTAATGTCATAATTCTTCAATTACAAATTGTTGTATGAAGAAATAAGAGTTGCTTTGAACAACCCTTAGTCAATGCAAACACTAGTGCTTGTTTCTTTGTTAAATGCACAAAGAACTTAAGAAGAAAGCACAATGGCATGGATGATGCGAAAATAAGTTAACGCACAAATTTAAACCCTATTTGGGACAATTGTAGTAATGATGTAAGTAGGGTATCGTTCTAGGCCGGGGATTAACTAGGGATGCTAACCAAAGTAAAATTAAATTAAAAACATAAAAAAAACAAAATTTAAAACACTAAACTAGACTCAAGACACTTAACTAGAATAACTCAAAATAAAACTAACAAATAATCTAAAACAAATCAAAAGACTCAAAATAATTCAAAATTCTAGAAAACACAAACTAAATTTATTTCTAACAAATTTAACACTTTAAAATAAATGGGGGATTGATTTTTGATGAAAAGTAAATTAAACTTAAATAAATTACAGAATTGACAAAAACATGAAATTAAGGTGAATGGATGGACGACGGACTGGCTAGAGGATTATTCTCCACACATGACACATATGCAACCTAAATTGATTTTCAGTTGTTCTTTCAATAAATTGTAAATTCTCAACGCCCCAAGTTAATTAGGTCCGCTTAAATTAACCTTCAGATTTTCCACAAGTTATTGGGTTGGATGATTGCATACGACAACCCAAAACATTCCCTACAAGTTCCCTACATGAATTGCATAATAGAGATACAAGCAAGAATCATTAAGTTTTATGAAAATCATAAGCATTGACGAGGCACTTGTTACTATGAATTGCATGAAACTTATGCCAAGAATTTACTTAACACGATTGTGGTCAACAACATTTACTACTTGTGAATATAAGTTCATAACGATTAGGTGAAATTTACTTATATTCTAGCATCAAATTCATGCATGTAAATTAAGTATGCATCCTTAATCAACATACAAAAATAAGTTATCAATCAAGCAGTTAAGCAAATTAAATTCACAACTCAGAAATCACAACTGAAGGTAATCAATTTAAATTACAAATATATCCATAGTTTTGAATTAACCTCTAGCCAAAACAAATTAATTACACATTATTTATAAATTAAAACATAAAAATAAAACGTGAATTTGAGCGAATTAACCGAGAGAAAGGGAGTGAAACTTTAGCTTCTATGCGTAAGTCCCCAGTTTCTGCTTCCTGCGAGGCAGCTCCTGCGTCCTCACTCCCTTGCATGCATGCACTGCACGTCCTGACCTTGCTGACTTCTAACCTTCCTGTCCCGAGGTCCTTCACTCCCTCGCTTGCTGCCCGTAAACGCAGCAGCCCAACACGTCAACCCAGACCGAGACTTCCTTCTCTCCTCGCGATTTTCACTCAAGCTGCCAAGCAGCATGCCCGAGCTCCTTCACTCCCTCCTATTCTCCTCGCGATTTCCGCATCCACGTGCAGCCAAGCTGCCCGCCGTTGCCTTGTTCTCGCTGCCAGGAAGGCAGCACCTCAATTCCTGCGCCTGTCTCCGCAGCTCTCGTACTCACCCTTTTTTCTCTCAAGCTGCCCCAAGGCAGCTCCCTGGTTCCTCTGCGTCACTTCTTTCCTTTCCCCCCTCTATCCTGTCTCACGCCTGACTCTCCTTATTTATTTTCTATATCCTCCCTCTTTTCAGCTGCCAAGGCAGCCTTATATTATTTTTTTCTTTCTTCCACTATCACCACGCTGCAAAGCAGCCTTCCACCTTTGTATGTGCTCTCCTTTCCGCCCCATCAGCTTATTCTTTTTGTTTTCTATTTGCTTCACCAACCACACTGCCAAAATTTGTAATACAATTCCTCCAGAGACCAAAATTACCAAGGCAGCAAGTTTTCCAGTGTGCAAGCAAGCACTAACCTGAAATCATGTGGTGCTTAAAATAAATATATGGAAAGCATAACTCAGCAAATTGACAATAGCAAATAAAAGAAAGCAGTCCATAAATAAACAAAGTACACAAAATATTTAGAAATCATACCCTGAAAGAAGATAATAATCGGAATAAATATTTTGAATATACAAAACTGGTAATTTAGAAAATTGGAACTGTGAGAGAAACCAACACTAACCATGAAAATAACGTAAATAGATCTTATTTGTGCTATTTTTGTTTTCTTTACATAACAGATCTTATAAACACAAAAATAACGTAAATAGCTCAAAAATATAAGGAACTAACTAACAAAAGATAAGAGAATTTGATGTAAAATATGTATAAATATGAGCTTATCAAATACCCCCACACTTAACTTTTGCTAGTCCTCGAGCAAAACAAACGAAAACAGAAAAAGTAATAACATGAAAATATTAGCTTCCCCCTATTTGACCCTCATAGAATTTCATTTAAGAACACAATCATCAAGAACCATAGCTAACATCAACAAGCAATTCAAGTTCATTTTCCTTATTCAAATATTAGCAGTAATCTTTGAAACATCCTTGAAGTGTAGTGTGTGAGATAGCCATGCTAATGCAATTTCAAATTTTTATTTTTAAAATCACCATATGCAAACTAGCGACCTTCTCACGGGATTTACACTCAATCACACATGTGTTTAGTTTTAATGTGTTTCTCTCAAAGAATCAAATGTGAAAGTTCTACCATAAGCTTGCATAAAGATCACTTCTCCACAATCATAATTGCAAAACTTAAATCAAGAGGACTTTTATTGGACGTAATGAGGTTTAGGGCGAGGGTTATTGAAACGAAAGAATAGGTAAAAACAAGTTCCAAGCTACATTGCAAGCAATTCTTTGATTTAGATTTATAAGAAACTCAAACTTTCCAGCTATTCTTCTAGTCACCTCCAACCACAACCTTAAACTGAAACTTTAAACACTCCATTTCTTTTTTATTTTCTTCGTAAACAACTTTCTTTTTCTTTTACATATTTTTTTTTTTTTTTTTTTTTTTTTTTTAAATCAAACATGAAATACCCCCACACTTATTCTTTTGCCAAACACCTTCAAAGTACTTCACAAACGTTTCACATAAGACAATCTTGCATTGCTCGCTTGGAAAGGGTAAGGAAAAATATTTATTTCAGGCATAAGGGTAGACATATCTGGTGATAAGAAATAAAAGGCTCACAAATACGGCACAAATTGGCAATCTAATGATATCATTTTTCTTTGGGAAACAAGGTTATTTGGGCCATGGTGGTAAACCTAATGCCTCTATCATTTTCAAGTTCATGCAATCAATGACAAAAATTTCGAAAGATCGTTATGCAAGTTCTAGAGAAGTATCTCACATAAGTTCATCACACATGAAAGAATAGGAGTGTATGAAAAATGCACACACTTTCAATAGGCTCAAAAACTCACATAGGATGTATATGGTCACTAAATTCACATATGGAGCTTTAAATCATGCTTTAGTTTCACATTAACAAGGCTATGTGCATTTAGTTTTTCAAGGATAATCAAATATGTACAAAACTAACACAAGAATAAGGAATTTCACAAAACACATGTTAACTAAGTTCTTGATGATCATGGTTCAAACTTTATCCGATTATATCATTGGGTCGGGGAACTAACAAAAATCTAATTCAAAACAATAAGGAAAACAAGAAAATATTTTTGGATTTTTTAAATTTTTTTTTTTTTTTTTTTAATAAAACAACAACTTAATTAAGAAAACACAAAGCAATAACATGGAAACAAATGAAACCAGTTCAAAGTCGAAGGTACAAAAATTTTCAATTTGGTCATTTTTATACTCTTTACCCCCACACTTAAACTAGACATTGTCCCCAATGTCAGAAAATATAATAAAATGCAAATAACAAATAAAAATAAAGTAGATAAATATAAAGAAACGAAATAAAGCAATAGGACTGAAAACTTCCCTAATTTGCAGAAAAAATCAAGCGATGACCCCCAAGCTAAAATTCTGCAATCAACTTCAAGGGTGGAAATAACCAAAAGTTCCTGCAAAGAAAAGAAATAATTCAGTTAAGCACGCAAGAAAATATAGAAAATGCAAACGAAAAATTAAAAATGAAAATAAAAGACAATGAATAAAACTAAAAGTGATCATTGGTCCTGTTTGGTGACTTTCCACAGCTTTGAACTTGAACTGGCCTCGGGAACTTCTTAGCAAGGAAAATGAGACTTGATTGGTGGTGTTGTTGAAGCTTCTCGAGCTCTTGGTTTCAACTCGGACTCCTTCTGCCGGGTTGATTGAGTCTGCAGGCTACATTCTTCTCTTTTTGTTTCTTCTGCATGGCAGGTAGGCACGAGGTAGAAGTGGTGGTCTGTTTCTTTGTTCAATCTGTCCAAGTGCCGACCGTTTGCCTTTCTTTCACCTTGCCCCGTAGCCAATAGCAAGGGTAAAGGAAAAGCATGCCATGAGAAATCTTTGCCTCTGACTCTGATGATATGGGATACTTTTGCTTTTGAAGAAGTATCGTTCCACAGGTGTATGCTTGAACTGGGCTGGGGAACTTCTTAGCAAGGAAAATGAGACTTGATCTTGAAGATGAAGCAGCACCTTGTCTCCACATGCTTCAAGTAACATTTTCACTTGCCTTGGCTGTTCTCCAGGCAGATGTGGCGTCTTCTTCGGAAGTACATCAGCGGTTGAAGATGAGCACTCGAGAGCAATGCTAGGTAAGCAATCAGGAAGGATTTCCAGGCAGTCGGTTCTTAGATTGGAAGATTGACACCGAGTGCTGGCTGATTGCCCGCTTTCTCCTTATCACAAAGACAAGGAAAAGGACAGGGAGAAAGCGTGATATGAGATACTCTTGCTTTCAACCTTCATGATATGAAATACTCTAGCTCTAGATGACTTATTTGCAAAGGTATCCCAGGGAATGAGAAACACAGAGAAACTCGAGAGGGTTTGTTGGAAAGGCATTTTGGGAGATGAAAAATTTCGGAGATGAAGAAGTGTTGAGAGTGTGCCTTTGCTGTTGAAGGCGAAGGTAGACGTTTATAGAACTTTTCTTCACAACCGAAACTGTTCCTTTACCCCTGTCGGCAGCCGGTGGATGGATGAACAGTACAGGTTACGCGCTTTCTGAAAAAGCAACCCGTAATTTGCGCAAAGCTGACAGCGCGTGACGAGTGACGACAAATCAGGAAAAGCAGCTCGCCTCGTGATTCCTGACCGCTCCGACTTTTGAGAGAGAGGCGCCCAACTTTTGAGAACGGCGTCCTACTTTTGAGACGGAGACGCTGCTTTTGAGAAAAGAATCCGGCTTTTCAGAAAGGAGCCCGGCTCTTCGATTTGCGAGAGGGCGTCTCTTCGACTGCTGAGTGATGCCTCAATGATTTCTTCTTCTTATAAGAACGCTCATTTTTGTTCCACAACACACTTAAGCTCCCCTGTAAACACTCCCTCCTGTAAACACTCACACTTGCACTTCTTTTAATCTTGATCAGTCCGACTCTTCATTCTCAACACCTTCAGAAAATGTCTTGCCCTTCTGACCGTCGCCTTAACTTGAATGTTGGGGAAGATAGTGATATATCTTCTCCAACCAACATTTGGCAGCCGTCCTTCATATCCCCGAATGGTCCTCTTACAGTTGGGGATTCCATGATGATGAACGAAACAACCGCATCGGTGGTGGCCAGAAATCTGCTCACTCCTAGAGACACTAGGATACTTTCCAGGCGGTCCGACGAACTAGCTGTCCAGGACTCTTTGGCCTACAGCGTCCGATGCGCAGGTTCAGTATCAAACATGGGCCAGCGCCTTCTTGCACCAACTCGTCAGGTGGAGTCGTTGATGGCTGAAGTGGCTAGTCTTCGGCAGGAGGTCAGAGTGCTTAGGCATGAGAACATGGATTTGCACATGCTTGCAACCAATTACTCAACCAGCATGAAGAGGAAGCTGGATCAGATGCAGGAGTCCGAAGTGCGGATTCAGAGTGATCATCAACGGTTTATGGCGTTACTCCCGAGGTTTATGTTGCCTTCGTCCTCGGGAGCAGCACCAAATATTGAGGCTCTGAATGATCCAACTCTGGCGCTTCGTCTTTCTAGGGCTCCGTCGACCTCCGAGGCACCACCTACCAACGACCAATGAAAGCTATTAGTTTTACATTATTGTAAATTATTTATGCTTTAAAGTTTATTTAATTATATCTATAAATATAAGTATTTTTTTTTGTTTTTTTTTTTGTTTTTTTTTTTTTTAATAATAATTTTTTTTTTTTTTTAATTATGTAATGTTTATTATTATTATTATTATTATTATTATTATTATTTTTTCATTTTTTTTTTCATTTTTTTTTTATATAAATGTAAAATAAGTAAATCAAAGTAAAAAAAAAAAAAAAAAAAAAAACTAAGTTTAATCTCCCAAACAAAAATCACAACTAAATAAACAAAACAAAAATCACAACTAAATAACAAAACATAATGAAAGCAGTAAATAGAAGGGATTAGGAATGCAAATCTGATTGTGGGTGATTCCTAGGCCTCCCTTCATTATTCAAATGCATGAGTTTATCCTTGAACGGACGGTGGTACTTGAAATGATCCGACAACGGTCTAAGTTCTAATGACGGTGCCTGAATCATCAAAATTAGAAACAAGTTAGTATAAATTAAAATTAAAATTGGAGAAGATGGCTTACATTCTCGATCAAACTCAATCACAAACACCACATCTTGGAATGTTTCAGGGACTTTGCACTTAGCCAGATTGCATGTGATGATTGTGACATGGCCCCTGTTATCAAACTCAACTTCTTTGACATTGGTTGTCTCATGCACAGCCTCTTTGATGTATTCAACAAATTCTCCGGCCACCTCCTTTTCTGGAATCCCTCTTCTTGGTGTGCAAGGTTCTTTAAATGTTTCAACATCATCGAGAACATAATTTGTTGCACCAAGAATTTGGATATCACTTTGCATCTTGGGAAGAGCTTCCACAACGTAATTTTCATTCACTTCTTCCTTGGGATTTAAAAACCTGCAAGGAAAAAGGACAATTGGCGGAATAATGTTAGAATGAAATGAATTTTGAACCTCCTCATCTGAGTTGGATGGCATAAGGACTTGAGGGGTTTGCGATAAGAATTCTTCTAAACTGCCCAAGTAGTCATCCTCATCTTCTTCTTGAAGCGGCAATTCATCCATGTTCGCGCTATGTTTGAATGGTTCTAGAACAACTTCATCCTCCATATCACTTCCCAAAGTGATGGCTTCATCAATTTCCATTTCTCCCTCTGAATTTGCAATGTTTGAGTTGGAGAGTTCTCTTTGATCTTGAATTTGTGCCATGATTTCCATAATCTGCCCAACTTGCTTCTCCAAAGCATCCATCTTGTTGGCTTTATTTTGCATCTCCATGTTTCGATTTTCTACGTCCTGGGTCAAAGAGGTTAGTAACTTATTCAAAATGTCATTATCCGAGGACGTACCTGAATTTGGTTGGGGAGATTGTGGTGGAGGCTGTGGTGGTTCATATGGCCATTGATAGTACTCCTCCGATGGCTGCCAATATTCTGCTTGGTGAGTCTCCTCAGCTTGATTTTGTGAACCCTGCGCCAAAGAAATGAGTCCATCAAGAATTTCATTATAATTAATGGGCATACTTGAATTCGATTGAAATTGCTGTGGGGGATGCTGTGGTGGCTGCATAGGTCTTGAATAGAACTCGTCTTGCTGCCAATATCCACCTTGTTGAAATTGTTGAGGTTCATCCCACATATACTCTGAATTACTTCTCCAATCCGAATTATAAGCGTTGGAAAACATGTTGCCCCTTGATTGGTTATAGCCTTGATATCCCCAAACATCTTCATTTGCAGAAAATTGGGGATATTGATGAGTTTGAAATCCTTGTTCATAGGGCATATCAAATGTAGGGCCACTTGGCATTGTGATCCGTCCGGCATTCTGAGTCAATTGAGCAGTGAGTTGTGCCAATAGATCTTGAATGCTAGTAGAATCCAGGTCTTGCTCCATTTGTACCTCAATTCAAAGAAAGAAAAATAAATCAAATATCAAAAGTAACATACACAAACACAAATAAACATAAGCAAAAACAAAAATAAAAGGATTAGCAAATTTGCTAATCCCCGGCAACGGCGCCAAAAATTTGATGCGAAAATAAGTTAACGCACAAATTTAAACCCTATTTGTGACAATTGTAGTAATGATGTAAGTAGGGTATCGTTCTAGGCCGGGGATTAACTAGGGATGCTAACCAAAGTAAAATTAAATTAAAAACATAAAAAAAACAAAATTTAAAACACTAAACTAGACTCAAGACACTTAACTAGAATAACTCAAAATAAAACTAACAAATAATCTAAAACAAATCAAAAGACTCAAAATAATTCAAAATTCTAGAAAACACAAACTAAATTTATTTCTAACAAATTTAACACTTTAAAATAAATGGGGGATTGATTTTTGATGAAAAGTAAATTAAACTTAAATAAATTACAGAATTGACAAAAACATGAAATTAAGGTGAATGGATGGACGACGGACTGGCTAGAGAATTATTCTCCACACATGACACATATGCAACCTAAATTGATTTTCAGTCGTTCTTTCAATAAATTGTAAATTCTCAACGCCCCAAGTTAATTAGGTCCGCTTAAATTAACCTTCAGATTTTCCACAAGTTATTGGGTTGGATGATTGCATACGACAACCCAAAACATTCCCTACAAGTTCCCTACATGAATTGCATAATAGAGATACAAGCAAGAATCATTAAGTTTTATGAAAATCATAAGCATTGACGAGGCACTTGTTACTATGAATTGCATGAAACTTATGCCAAGAATTTACTTAACACGATTGTGGTCAACAACCTTTACTACTTGTGAATATAAGTTCATAACGATTAGGTGAAATTTACTTATGTTCTAGCATCAAATTCATGCATGTAAATTAAGTATGCATCCTTAATCAACATACAAAAATAAGTTATCAATCAAGCAGTTAAGCAAATTAAATTCACAACTCAGAAATCACAACTGAAGGTAATCAATTTAAATTACAAATATATCCATAGTTTTGAATTAACCTCTAGCCAAAACAAATTAATTACACATTATTTATAAATTAAAACATAAAAATAAAACGTGAATTTGAGCGAATTAACCGAGAGAAAGGGAGTGAAACTTTAGCTTCTGTGCGTAAGTCCCCAGTTTCTGCTTCCTGCGAGGCAGCTCCTGCGTCCTCACTCCCTTGCATGCATGCACTGCACGTCCTGACCTTGCTGACTTCTAACCTTCCTGTCCCGAGGTCCTTCACTCCCTCGTTTGCTGCCCGTAAACGCAGCAGCCCAACACGTCAACCCAGACCGAGACTTCCTTCTCTCCTCGCGATTTTCACTCAAGCTGCCAAGCAGCATGCCCGAGCTCCTTCACTCCCTCCTATTCTCCTCGCGATTTCCGCATCCACGTGCAGCCAAGCTGCCCGCCGTTGCCTTGTTCTCGCTGCCAGGAAGGCAGCACCTCAATTCCTGCGCCTGTCTCCGCAGCTCTCGTACTCACCTTTTTTTCTCTCAAGCTGCCCCAAGGCAGCTCCCTGGTTCCTCTGCGTCACTTCTTTCCTTTCCCCCCTCTATCCTGTCTCACGCCTGACTCTCCTTATTTATTTTCTATATCCTCCCTCTTTCCAGCTGCCAAGGCAGCCTTATATTATTTTTTTCTTTCTTCCACTATCACACTAGAACAAAACAGTTCATCCACCACATCAATTCTATCACGGGCATATATAACTCGTGGTAAAAACTATTCAATTACCACGGTCAAGTTTAACTCGTGGTAGATAACATTAATCCACCACAGTCAACTTTTGGCCTGTTATTAAAAACGAATAATCTACAACGGACATTTATATTTGTGATGGAATATCATAATTACCACCAAATATGCTCGTGGTTACTTCAAACTACCACATCGTCTTTTGTGAATTCACCACGCCTTTGGCCTGTGATAGATGTTTTTAATTTTATTTTCATAATTGAAAACTTTTGGAGGAGGCGGGAGATTAAAAATTTGGAGGGCTGCCAAAATTTTGGCATAGCGCCCAAAATCTCTAACTCCCTATTTTCAAAGAGATTGCGTTAGCTCTCCCTCCTCATTTTCATTTCTCTCTCGCAACTTCTCTGCCTTTCCTCTTCAGAAATTTCCAAACACCTCCACCATGTGTTCTGGATATGAAAATCCATACGAGAATTCTCTGAAATTCGATCACGGCGGTGGCTCCGGCGGCTCCTATTTAGATGATAGGTATGGGGGATACAACCGAAGCCGTTCCGATTTGGGTTCGGATCCATATGGGAAGTGGTATGATGCAGGTCCCGATGCGGGTAGGGCGACGGTGTTTATGCTTACGGAGGTGATAATTCTATTCCTGCAATGGCTAATAATCTCGCTCCAGGTTCGTTAAATCTTCCTTCCATGTTTTGATTGTATACGATGCTTCTGATCATATACGTACGTCCTGATTAAATTTTGGGATTTCAATCCATTAGTATTATATTGGGCGGTTTCACATCTGGGTTCTTTGAGTTACATTTTTTAGCTGAAAAATCATTGATTTGCAAAAAATATTGATGTTTTCTGAATTCTCAGGCATTTCTTTGTATTGAGTTTCTGTATTTTTTTATCTATCTTTCGCGTTTACGTGTTTGATGAAATCTCTGGTACAAAGTTTACCCACTTGGGAATCTCTCTTAAAAATTAACTTCTTTCAAGTGAAAAATTCATGTTATGGTTGTATATGCTTTCTAGTATGTGATTTGGAATCTTATTGTATTCGAAATATTGTTTCTTGCTTCGTATGGATTCACTGTGTTACGATTTACACTGCACGTGTGTTCGGTAGTTGATATGTTATCTATTTGAAAAATCACGATTAAAACAATAAAGGATTAGTCGGGTAACAGATGCTTTGTAAAGATGAACAATTTTTGTATACTAAACATGCAGTTTTGAGTTTCCGAATCAGTTAATCTGTAGTTTTAGTTTTAGTACCAAAATTGGATAAACGAAGGTGAATTGATTCTAACATAGTCCCAGTTGGAGCAACTGTGTGTTTTTTAGCTTAATTAATTGCATAGACGATGAGATAGTTTTCGTATTAATTAACGTTAAACATATGTCCATGGCGGACTATTGCATATGCAACATTGAGGCGTAGATATAGCTTGTTGAACTTCTTTGCAATTTGATTAATACTGCTTAAATGATGTGACTGCAGCTCTGGACAAAGAATTGGTTTTGCATGAAGATTCTAAAGATGCATCCTCCCATAAAAAAGGAGGGTCACAAGATGACAAGTCCCTGGTTGTTTGCTTTGGGGAAATGCTAATTGACTTTGTGCCCACCGTTGGTGGAGTTTCACTTGCTGAAGCACTTGCTTTTAAGAAAGCTCCTAGTGGTGCTCCTGCTAATGTCGCTGTTGGAGTCGCAAGACTGGGTGGTTCAGCAGGTTTCATAGGCAAGGTACATTAGATTATGTGGATGCTGGTATTAATTTCTCCTCTTGGCTTTTGCCTTTATTCCTGGGATTTCTGTTAAGAAGAAGGATTTCTCTAGTAACATTTTGTTCCACACATGTAATAATAATGAAACATAGAAAGACGCTTTCAACCTATTTACTGAAACCCCCCAACGGTTCAACTCTATATTGACTTTGTTGAGCATGGCATGATTCATATATGCATCTTTCTCATATTGTGTATTTAACCCATTTCACAATCTCCAGCAGACATGTATTCGAACGATGTTTTCTCTCATATCCCCTTCACACCGTTACAAGATGTGATGTAAGTTCATTTTACTTTAGCATCAAGTTTGTTAAGGAACTTTTAATTTATGTATTGAGGTAAAAGTAATTTGTATGTTTATTTTTTTTCTCATGCAGAAAACCGACTCATCTACCTTTGCCTTTTGGTCAAAGAGCTCTGTGGATATTGAGCCAATGCGTATTAGATTGCAGTCAAATAGTTACACTACCAACACCTTTTTGGATACAGTGACTGCTGCAACTATACATGTTGGAAATTACTAAGATGTATAAACATTGATACTTGTTTTGAGATGTATATGATGCTTTTGTTCTATGTGAAAATTACTGAAGGTCGGCTGGATTAATCATTTTGTTATCAACGCCTGTTTGGCCTTCTTTCTTATTTCGTTACTGCTGTTATTAGGTCCCCGATGAGGCAGTTACAAAATGCACGGCCTGTGGGTGAGATTTTGGGGCTTTATAGATCTCAGGGAGGCAGTATAGATCTTTTGTTCTTTATGTATTCATTAGGCACTACATAGATGGTACTTTATGACTTCCATTGTTTATGTATTCATTTGGAAACTCAATTATTTTTAAATTAGGTTATAATATTATCAAGTAATTTTTAGGTAGTTATTATATTGTAGTAAATATGCAATTTTCTTGGTTATTCTGTAATAAAAATATATATATATATATATATATTTGTTATATAGTTTTATTTTTTTTTAATTTTGGAAAATAATTTATAACGGGCATTAGCTGTGGTCAATTAGTAATCGACAACAGTCATAGCACGTGGTGTTAGATCGCAATCTACAACGGGTACAATCCGTGGTTATATTGCATTTGACAACGGGCATTGCCCGTGGTAAAAACTGAGACTTTTTATCACATCCAGAATACTAACGGGCATAGTGTCCGTGGTGAATTGCAATTTATCACGGGCTTTCACCGTGATAGATGAGCTTTTTTCTTCTAGTGTCACCACGCTGCAAAGCAGCCTTCCACCTTTGTATGTGCTCTCCTTTCCGCCCCATCAGCTTATTCTTTTTGTTTTCTATTTGCTTCACCAACCACACTGCCAAAATTTGTAATACAATTCCTCCAGAGACCAAAATTACCAAGGCAGCAAGTTTTCCAGTGTGCAAGCAAGCACTAACCTGAAATCATGTGGTGCTTAAAATAAATATATGGAAAGCATAACTCAGCAAATTGACAATAGCAAATAAAAGAAAGCAGTCCATAAATAAACAAAGTACACAAAATATTTAGAAATCATACCCTGAAAGAAGATAATAATCGGAATAAATATTTTGAATATACAAAACTGGTAATTTAGAAAATTGGAACTGTAAGAGAAACCAACACTAACCATGAAAATAACGTAAATAGATCTTATTTGTGCTATTTTTGTTTTCTTTACATAACAGATCTTATAAACACAAAAATAACGTAAATAGCTCAAAAATATAAGGAACTAACTAACAAAAGATAAGAGAATTTGATGTAAAATATGTATAAATATGAGCTTATCAATGGACACTTTATGTGCCATGATTCTTCACTTACAAATTGTTGTATGAAGAAATGAGAGTTGCCTTGAACAACTCTTTAAAGTTTGTAATTATGTTTAGAACATAATGGTTGGTTGACAAAAATAGTCCATCAACATGGACTTATGATGATTTTGAATCATTGAGTGTTGAAGTGTTAAACCACTTAAAGAAACGGAAACTAGGCAAGGACTTCACCTTTGTGTCCCTATCCAAATCGTTCACTAAGTTTATTGTAAACTATATAGTGAACAATAACCATACGCTCTCCAAATTGTTTGATGTGTATAACACAATTGAAATAAGTTTCAAGAGAGATGGTGGGAGTTTAGGGACCATGACTATTGTAGTCAAAGGAGAAGTCAAATGAAGAAGGCAAAATAACTCCAAGGGAACAAACTTTCTTTATCAAAGGATGGACATTGGAAGGGGTATTTGCAAGAAATGTCTTGCAAGTGTCAAGAACACACCTTTCAAAGGTGTTGTAAAATGTTCTTGAATAGTTCAAAACAGTTGGTTCTTCTACTTGAATGCTTGATTCCGTATTAGTAACTATGTTTTACAATCGTTGTAAAAGTGTGACTAATAAGAAGTAGAAGATATATGAGAGAAGAAAAAGGTGCTTCACATTCGGAACGTGAATAAAATATAGATCTCTGCGAAAGCGGATAGTACTTACTTCCTCATATGAACTACCAAAGAAATTGGAAAAACCAAAGATTGTCTTTACATTCCAATTTTAAGGAACTTAATTCCGTCACTATAGTAGAGATGGATGAATGTTTTGTTTGACAAAACATTGTTCTTTATTAATCAATAATTGGATTATAGTAATCTAATTGATTGTCTCTATAGTAGAGATGATATGGTAGTGTTAACTGTTTAGAATATAACGATGCTTAAAACCCAAAAGGTTACGAGGTAGTGACTAATCCCAACTAAGTTGTGATACCTCTAAAACATAAATTACGAGTTGGTCATAGATGGATACTTTGGATCGTTAGATCCGGATCCAATGCCTTCGTGTTAAAATTGTAAAGAGGCAAAATGTTTGAATCTTTATTCTTTTGGAAAGAAGAAAGAATCACAAAGTTGTTGAGGTTAATTCACTTAGATGTTAGTGGCACTTGTCCACAACATAATACTACTCATGTTGTATGACATTCACCGAAGATCACTCTCGGTTGGACTATAGTTTATTTTGAATAAACACAAGTCCGAATACTTTGCAAAAGGTTTCAAAGAATTCAAGAAATGTATGTTGATGAGTAAGATGTCTAAAGTATTTACCTCCTTAGATTTGATCCAAGGAAAGGTAACGCTTTAGAACAAATTCCTTGAAAGATATCAAGGAAAGAAGCATCATAAGATAATGGACTTCTCCATTAGGAGAAGAACGAACTTGAATAAGATTTAGTTCATTGGATGTTATCAATTACCCATATATATAGGATATATACTTCTAAGACAATATGATTGTCAATTAGAAGATCTTCCAAGATTTTCATGACTCCATAGGATGTAGTTGGAAAGAAAGACAAATCTTAATCATGTTAAGATTTGGGGTTGTGTGCTAATTAGCAATATTTGTTTAAAAATTATCTTGTGGGTATCCTTAAATTAACATTTGGATATCACTTCTATAAACCAACCAACAAATGTTGTTTGTTGAGTAGTTCATTGTAATCCTACAATATGATTTGCCTTAGAGCAAATGAACTAGGAATAGAACTCAAAGAATGGGTTCTTTGAGAGACAAGATGATAATCAACAAATATAACAACCTAGTTCAAATACCACAAGCTCCAAGGTAGTCGAGAAGGATTTATAAACCGTCTCAGTTGAATGGTTTGAACTTTATGACTATGTCATAGAGTTGCACCTCTTAATTCGAAAGAAATAAGAATGAAAATCCTTATGACTACATTGAGTGTATATATGATATATACTCAAGGAAATGGTAAAGTACCATTTGACCCGAAATAATGAAACCTTCATAGCTAATTGGTAGCTTAAGGTGACTACAATCAAAGTGAATGGTTGACTTTGAAGGAACCATCTTTGACGTAGTCTTAGTTTCATTTAATTCGAAGACTGCTAGCTACAACTAAATGGTGATTCAATGTTTGGACATAATATGGGTTTCCGAAACCATTATTAAGATAGTCTTGATAATATATATGTCTAAAACTATGAATCACAAGACATGTAAGTTATAGAGATCCATCCATCATGGATCTTAGAAAGCTAGTGGGAGCTATAAGCGTCTTATGAGAGAAAGATCAAATCGTTTGATTTCTCATAAAGATGTAAATGAATCTTTTGTTTACTAGGTTTACAAAAGATTAGTGGGAGTTAATCATGTTCCTAAATTTGAATATATGTATATACACATATATGATATATTAATTTTAGAAATGAAAAGAATACTTCTTCGTTAAAGTTATGACTTTAAACATTCTATAAACGATAGAATGTATATGGGAGACATAGTCTATAAACATGGGATGTAAATCTATAATGATAGATTTCAAGATATAATTGGATTATATCAATCCCTAATAATAGACAAGAGATGCTAGGAAGTTTATCATATGATGACAAACTTCAAATGAAAATGACAACTCTAGTGAGACTAGGAAGTTGTTCTTCTCAAAGGGAACTTTCCCTTTTGACTCCTAAAGAAACATAATGCATAAATAGAATCCTTTATGCATACGCAGAAAGGTGATTTACGTATTTCATATTGTATGAAAAACGTTGATATGAGTTATACCAAGATCGGTACAAGACGATATCAATGCAAACCCATGATCAGAACCATGGCAACTGTCAAGTGAATCCTTAAGTATTTAAGAAATACTAAAGGATAAATTCCTCAAAGATCGAGGAAGAATTAGAGTAACGTAAAGGAAGCGTGAATGTATTAGATTATGAATCTAATCCATCATTGAATGTTTCTTCATTATGAATGAAAAGATAATCAGATATCTCTTTATTATGACTAAAGAGATATTTTGATGGAAACATTAAAAGTTATGACTTTAATGTGTTCCATTATGAATGCAAAATATATTGCCATATAGAAGCTTACAACAATGTTGTTTGGATGGGAAAGTTCATTTATGAACTCTCTATTCGGTTCCAACCAGAAAGTGTCTCTAGTGTATCGACACTACGACACTAATGGGGCGATAGCTCAAGCCAGGGAATCAAGATCTCATCAAGATCCGAACTTATATGAGAGACTGAACCACATGATTAAGAATCATGTATAATGGTGACGTTGTTATTCTCAAGGTTGCTTCTATGGATAACATATAGATATCCATTGTCTAGGCCTACTACTCAGCCATTTTTGAAATTACTACATAAGAGGTATCATCACTGATGACCAAGCTGATTAGCTCTAGTGCAAGTGGGAGATTGTTGGAAATGTGCCCTAAAACCAATCATATGATGATACTTTACGGACATTTCACATGTTAAACTAATCTAGTTTAATATCAAGGGCAAAGATTATTGTTTAAGCCGTCTCATATAAATGTTATATGCTTAAACGATAAGTCTAAGGAATATGTGATTGGGAGAATGCAATCTAAAGAAGTTAGATTCATGAGACCATTCTTTCGTAGACACATCCTAAACGTTCCTGATCATAGGATTGCCAATTGGGCATTGACAGTCCGTTAAGATCAGTACGTGCTGTGTCTTCTCTCAGGGAGAGTGACTAGTCTCGAGTCATTGGTGTGTGCGACATCAAGACAAGTACGTAGGTGCTCAATAGAGAATGAGCTCACTGAACACGATCAACGAAGAGTTCTCATATTCATGTCACATGAGAACTCATGGTTGGGATAATGCAAAGTAGTCCTTTGACCTGAGGCATCATAGTTGTCTTGTGGTTAGGTACTTGATCTTTGATTATGTCAAATGTCACCCATACGCGGGTGTCCACGGCATAGTTGGGGTTAAGCCACTTAGCCATGGAGGCAAATGAATGCGCAACAAGGGATCTCTAACCTTCAAACTGTTTGAGGGAGAATACTCTATGATATGATTTAGAATCTCTGGCCAGAGTATGAATGAGATTTAGGAAGTCGTTCCAAATCACATTCAAGATAATCATATAAGCACACGAATCACATTGGATAGTAGACATGAATAAACTATCAAACCAAACAATGTGGTCAAGAGTATTGTATTAGAGAAAGACCGTATTGCATTTGTAATCCTAAACTGAATAGGTTCTCCACCTCTTCTGATTAGCTTGGGTAACCATGATATGCTGCTAGGTGTCACTCATGGTTTGTGGAAGCCCTAAACGTGTATAATCACTAAAGGGAGAATTAAAAGTAAGTTTCAATTCACAATCGATTTGAAATGGTTTTAATCGCCCACTGCCTCGCTAAAAGGAACCTAATGGATCGTACACCGTGTAAGGTGGAGATTGAAGAAACAATGGAGATGAGTAAGAATAATTAAATGGTTTAATTATTTATGGCAAGGATTAATTAATATGTTAATTAATCAAACGAATAAGTTCGTTAAAGACCTCGGGATAGTTTTGGACCTTAAGGCCCAATGGGCTTCGAACGTCAAAGCCCATTGACTTAAGTTTTATGACAACTTAATGAATAATAATTCACAAAGGCCTTAAAAGCCCAATGAAACCCTATGGCCGGCCATTTTAGAGAATGAGTGGGTTTTAGACTTATTTACAAGTTTGCCACTCCAATGAATTAAGGTATAAATATGACTTTATAGCCAAAATTCATTTAGGGTTTCTTTTGGAGAAAATTGGTGAGAACATGTCTCTCCATTTCTCTCTAAAGAGGCCGGCCCCCTTGGAGGGATTAGCTAGCAATCCAACTCCTCCAAGGTCACTCATTTCTTCTCCAATCTAACCTTGGTGAAGAGACTTAGAGGTTCTCAATTTTGGGAACTTGGAGAACAATTTCATCCATCCAAATCCATAGATCTAAGATGCAAGGAATGAATGACCTCTCTTTGGGTGATTAGCCTTTGCTTATGCAAAGAGGAATCTACAAAGGTATAATTTCTCAACTCACTTTGATTGGAGTTGAGTCTTGGTTCACCAATCTACTAGGCTTTGAATTTCATGGTTAATGTTTTGTTTTTAAGTGCATGCTAGCATGATTCCGCCTTTAATTGTTAATTGCATGCTAATAGATGTTGCTTAAATGAACATGTTTTTATACAAAATTTCCTTCAGAGGGATGGTGGATGGCAGCTCGGCCTGTTGGGGGCACTTCACCAACAAAGGTTTTTCGCTCTCATCCTCCTAGACAGAAAAGTGTTGTTCATTAGTTAAAAAATCCATTAGAGAAGGAAAATTGCTAACAAAAATGGTTGTACCTCTTCTTCCCCGACGACTATTGATTTCTTTTTTGGATTTGGGGGAAGGCTTTTATGGGCCAGAGTAGCCGCCTCCCCCACGGTAGCAACGACTAGACCAACAGCAAGAGAGACGGCCGCCCCTAGAGCTGCAGGACCCTCGACCAATGGAGCAACGACTGGTTCGACCATACCTGGAAGAGCGGAGTGAACTTTAGTCACATGACCCAAGGGAAGATTTTGTAGTCCTTTTGCCGAAGCCTCGACGACAAGAGGAATGAGAGAAACGCTATGAGCAGTCGCTCATGTGGTTTGACTTGAGATCACAAGAATCTCTCGCTCCCCTTTCTTTGCCTTCTTTTTTATGTGTTTTTGGGGCAGGGCAATGTTACCAGCCGTTCCTGTCTCCGAGCAAGGCCGTTTGCTCGGTGCAACTGGCACAGTAATGGCCGCCACTGGAGTAGGAGAGGCCGTGAGAGCTTGAACAGTTACATTCTTCTTAGGAGGAGCAGGCTTCTTTTTTGCTGCAGCCATAACGGTCGTGTCGACTCGCTTTATTGGACGACCCGCTAAAAATAAACTCAAGTCAGGATGATAGTTTTGAGCGAGAAATAGAAATAAATAAAAGATGTATACCTTGGGCCGCTTCTTTGGATTTTGGGGCAGGAGTTTTCCTTGGATGATCACCGAAAAGTTTTTTGACAACATCCTCGACCGGTGCGCCAAAGAATTCTTGGATGTATGCGTCCCACCAATCAACAAATGTGCTAGTACTGTGAGTTTCAGGGATGTTCAACCAAAGGCGGAATTTCGTGCACCTCTCTTGAAATTCTCGCTTAGCATCTCAACACTCTCTTTCTGACGAACCAGATAGACGTTCTCGACTTAGAAGAGATTGGGAGGTGATTAGAGGCACAGGGCATCCTTGGAGGTAGCCAAGTTGCCGAGCAGTAAACTGGGGGTGGTAGACTTCCCAACTCGTGCGCCGAGCATCACAGCCGAGAGGAAGGTCGCAAGCTAGCACGAACGCCCCCCAGTTTTGTCGAAGATTGGCGTATTCGGTCTCATCCCATGCCAAGGATGGAAGCTTGATAGAAAGGCGTACTCCTGACAACGGCAGATCAGGAATTCATCGTCAGAAATATCTTCTAGTCCGAAGAAGTCTTCAAGTACTTCTTCGGTCGAGTGAGGATGAGTTGGTCTAGAGGCCAATTGGAGACCTAGCGCTTCAGTGGACTTGAAGCTAGGGATTTTTGGCCTCAAGGTGGCGAAGTAGACTTGCAACCAGAGTGGGTTGTTCTGGTGTGGATCAATTTTGGTGACGGTCGTTTCGGCCAGGCAACGCATAAGGTTGGCAATGATGGCTGAACTAAGAGTTAGGGTGTGACCACTGGCCAGAGCTTCAGCCACTGGCATGTTTTCGATCAAACATTTGTTTGACTTAGTACAAACAATAAATTTGTTGTACCAATAGAATAAGAAGGCTTCATGCTCCCCTTTCCGTAGGTCTTCTTCCCCTCGGCCAACAAAGTGGTGGATGAGAGTGTTATAGTTGAAGAAGTTCTTGTGCAGCTTCTGGGCTTCTTCTTTTAAGGCTTCTTGGTCTTTCTTCTTTAGGGCTTAGACGACACGCTCATCTAATAATGACTTAAGGTCTAAGTCGAATTGATACCCAGGAAAGACGGTATCAACTGGAAGACCAGATGGATAAATGCCAATGATGGCCGATATGTCAAGCACGGTCGGGTCAATGGGGCCAAGGGGGAGTACCATTGTGTTGGTGGCCGAGCACCAAAAACTCATGGCCACCATGAGAAGCTCCTGGTCCATGACAATCTCAGTAGTCGAGAGCCTGATAGCATCATAAATACCAAGAGTTTTCCACTCTGTGTTGAAGAACTTCTCCATTCGTTAGAACCAGGCTGCCCAAGTTGCAAGGATCGAAGGCCAGGCTCCTTGAGGCCTAACCGAATCCCACTTCGACCAATCCTACCCTTGGAGCAAGGGTTTCAAGTAGTGGGCTTTGAGCATTTCAGTAATGGTGTTTGGGACGACATCCTTGAAAAGTGGTCCCAAGATCTGGTGGGAAGCAATTGAATCGCCTTCAAACCGTAAAGTCTTGATAGCGTTTTGGTCGATGAAGTCTTTGCACTTGGTGCACTCCTCAGAAAGCCTGGTAATAAAGGTGTTGGAAGCCATTGTTGAAGACTCAAGGGATTTTCTGGGTTTGGGAGTTTTCTGGGTTTTGAGATTTTCTAGCTTAAAAGGGCAAATGGTAAGAGATTTAAGATTCCTGAAAGCGTAGAATATGAATGAAGAAGAGTCGGGTATTTATAGGCATTTTGGGAGGAAGATCAATCGTTTGGTTTGGGGGTAGAATCGACCGGAGAACTTGATAATCATGATGGATATTCAGAGAATCCAGGTGAAAGGACCGAAGATCTCGTGGTTTGAGAATGCATGTTTGAGTATGAAGGCGGATTTAATGGTGATGAGACGTTTCAATGGTTGCACGTTTCGAGGCAAACGAGTAAACTACGGAATTACCACGTGGCAGAGTATTTGACAAAATTAAGATCGTACAATTGTGCTTCATAAATGCGCCTGAGTGGATGGAATATTCGAGGCTTTTCATTGTTTTTCAAAGATACTTGGGTATGATTTCGCTTCTTCAAGGTCGAGGCTCGGCCATAAGCTTTGGGCTGAAGACCTCAGAAGTGAGGGGGCAATGTTTGGACCCAAAATGTTATTTTGGCCCGAGCCCAGAAATATTATCGGCCCAACGGTGTTTATTTAAAGTCTTGTCATGGGCCGACCCTGTCGAGGTTGCCGAATCCTGCTACAAAGAGGATTATTTCGGATAAAGGTGAAGTAGTCGAATCCTAGTATAATAAGGATTCTCAAAGCTAAAGTACTTGGGATTAGGAGATGAACCTGGTTTGTTTGAAGGTTTGGTTCAAAATCCTATAAAGATTAGGATTGGTCAAAGTTTAATCAGATTGGGTTGAGGAGTCCTAATCCAAGTATATCTCTAGTTCGGACAGAAGCAGGCTCGTTGCTATAAATACAAGACACTGTGCAACATTTGAAGCCCCTCAAGTTCAACACACAAATTGCCCTACGCAAACTCTTGCTCTATGCGAAACCTTTCAACAACCTTGAGATTTTGAATTTCTTTTTCCCACCGACACATCTTCAGTTTGGATAAACAGCACTACAGCACTGGAGGTGTAGAATCAGCCGATCAAGAAGCACATTCAGTTTGGATATACAGCAATGCTTCTCGGCCGACTGATTACCTATCCAAGTCTCGATCGACAAGGATTTTCGAGTCCTTGTTGGTAGAGGTCATCTCATCAACCTTCTTAACGAAGTGAGGTGTTACTGATAGGAGCATATTTATGCGACTTAGTTAGCTTGTTCTTGTGCATTTATGTTGTTATGTCTTAGTTAATTATGTATTTTAAGCTATTTTCGTGTGTTTGTAGGTCCTAATAACAAAGTTGGCAAGAAAGTGCATTTTGGAGCATTTTGAAGCATTTTTGGGCCAAGATTGGATTGCATGCACATGGAGACATGAGGATGGACGTTTTTGAAGATTAGAAGGCTGGAAATCAGCATGTGTGTGTGCAAATGTGTTGATTTTGGGCTGAAATGGTGAAGAGCATGTGTGTGCAAATGCAAAGAGGAACACACACATGCAAAGACACTCATTACCACAACATCCATCCACTACACCCATTACATCCACTCATTACCACAACACTCACCCACTACACCCATTACATCCACTCATTACCACAACACTCATCCACTACACCCATTACATCCACTCATTACCACAACATTCACTCACTACACCCATTACATCCACTCATTACCACAACACTCACCCACTACACCCATTACATCCACTCATTACCACAACACTCACCCACTACACCCATTACATCCACTCATTACCAAAACATCCAATCCACTCATTACCTAAACATCCATCCACTACACCCATTACATCCACTCATTACCACAACATTCACCCACTACACCCATTACATCCACTCATTTCCTAAACATCCATCCACTACACCCATTACATCCACTCATTACCACAACATAAACCACTACCACCTTAATTAGATGGTGGTCCTCTCCCTAGCCTATAAATACATCCACCCTTCACCATAACTAAGGGAGATTGATCCAAAGACCTTACATTCATCCATATATTCCCACATCCCAAAAACACATACAATTCCATTCCCTTGCCGTGGCACTCATCCAACCAAAAATCAAACACAATTCTATACATTCCCTTCCCCTTGCCGTGGCATCCATCCAACGTAAATACATTCATAACCTTTCCATATATCCATACACATCCTTAGATACTTGTGCTGCAACAAGGTGGTGAAAAAGAAGGTCATTGGCGTTTCAAGCTTGAAACTTTGGAGCGTTTTAGGTGTACTTCGTTCTTGCTTTCAATGTCTACTTTGTTATTTTTTGATTTTGTTGCAATTATGAGTAGCTAAACCCCTATTTAGTTAGGGGAAATTCAAGGCCATGAACATACTTGCAATATGAATTGATTACCTTCAGTTGTGATTTCATAAGTTGTGAATTCAATTTGTTTAACTGCTTGATTGATAACTTATTCGTGTATGTTTATTAAGAGTGCACACTTAGTTTGCATGGATGAATATGATACTAGAGTATAAGGGAGTTTCACCTAATAGTTACAAACTTATATTCACAAGTAGTGGAGGTCGCTTATAAACGATCGCGTTAAATGAATTCTTGGCAGGAGTTTCATTCTCATCATAGTAACGAATGCCTCGTCAATACTTATAGTTTTCATGATGCTTAAAGATCTTTGATTGTATCTTTATTGTGCTGTTCACGTAAAGGACTTTTGAAGAATGCTTTGAATTGTTGTATGTGTTTTCCCATCCAATTCAATAACTTAAGGAGAACTTGAAGTTAAATTTAAGCGGACCTAATTAATCTGGGGTGTTGAGTTTCATGATTTATCGAAAGAACAACTAAAAATTGGTTTATGTGCAAGTGTGTCATGTGTGGAGAAGAACCCTCTAGCTAGCCCATCATCCATAGTTTACCCAAATTCGTCCAAAATCTGTTTTAGTTTACAATCTATTTGTTTTGTTTTCAAATTCGTCAAAATCAAATCCCCCTTTACTTTAAAGTGTTTTATTAGTCAAAATCTGTTTTGATTTGTGTTTTTAAGTGTCTTGAGTCAAGTTAGAACCTAATTTCGTCCAAAACCATCCCTAGAGTCAGTTTAGAGTCTAATTCATTGTTTTAAGCTGTTTTGAGTCTTTTAAACTAACTTTGAGTCTTTTTAGTTTGTATTGCATCTTTTGAGTCTAGTTTGGTGTTTTAAACTTGATTTTACGTTTTTAAGTCAGTTTCAAGTGTTTTAGCAATCCCTCCTAATCCCTGGCCTAGAACGATCCCTACTTACATTCTTTACTACAATTGACAACAAGAGGGTTTAATTTGTGTGTTAAGTTAATTTTCGCATCAGTTACCAGGTTACTATATTCGGTACATCGAGAGCCGAATCAAATATTGAACTTTGCAAAACTAGCAGCCTTGTCTTCAGGCTCTAAAAACGTGTTCCTTCCTCGGCCGCAATCGCAAGATCAAGAAGTCAGCAACGCGCTCAACGTAACATCAACACATTTTACTCCCTGCCGAGCTCGGCCGACGAGTTGGCACGCCCCGCACACAACTGAAGGACGTAGTTAGCTTATTAATTATTCGGCCCGCGCACCACATAGACTTGGTAGTTTTTAGGGTCAACAAGTTCTAACAACTTTATATGAAAGATGATTAATATAATTAATTGTTAATTATATTAGATTAAAATAGAATTAAGTACATAAAACTCACCAAACAAGTACCCAACCTATTGAAAATGTCACATCCATTGAGCCCCAATAAAGTTTTCAAGCATAGATTATATTCAAACTCACAAACTTGGTATATCATGGTCAACATTAATGTTTGTTGCCTCAAAATCTAAATTTCAAACATAGATTATACAATATAAAACCCAATGATCAAACAGGTATTGAATCGAATTGAAAATGGACCCAAATTGAAATTACATCAGGAGGACAATCTTCTAACAAATGTTAGGGTTAAGGATTCAGATAGGGTTTCAAGGAGTTTGTTTTTATTCATGTGTTTTCCTCATATGCCGATTCATGGCTCGTAAAGTTTCTAGTTCTTTTTTGTGCGCGGGGAAGATGGTGGTGACCGCATCATGGCATTCCATACCATTTCAGCAATCTCCATGACCTTCTTCTGAATGTTGGGGGCTTGAGTTGTAAACTAGAGTTGGTGGTTTTGCTTTGGGTTTGGAGGTGATGGCATGATAATGGTGGTGGTGATCGTTAATTTGACAAATTTTAACTGAGGTTTAACGGATGTGACATTTTCAATAGGTTAGATACTTGTTTTAAATGATAAAAAGGATTAAGACCAATTTAAAATAACACTAAAAAGTTGAGGGGTTTTAGGTACTTAATCTATTAAAATGTTTGGGCATGTTCAACTTATATTTTAATTAAGATAACCTTTGAGTTTTACTTAATTAAAAGAAGATAAGTCACAAGTCCAGGTGCGTAGAGGAATGAATTTGAAGCATGGAGCAACGCCCTTGGCGTCAAGCCCAATGCTAGTGGTTAGGGTAGGATATTTTAAATACCTTGTGCTCTCTCTCACATGTCCCTAATACTTAAAGAGTTAAGATTTGTCCTTAAGAGAAAGAGAGAAAACACTCTAGTCGAATTCTCTTATTGTGCCGCCAACCAAACGAATCCCCCGCGCATCATCCGTTGTGAACAAATCTTACTAGCACAATTGAATCACTTGCGCATCATCGGTTTGTTAGTTTACTGGTGCGGACATAAGATCAACATTTGGAGAGCTATACATGAGTCAATCACGAAAAGAAAGAACACAAATATAAGGATGATCTTATAAAGTGTACCTGTGGCTAAAGAATCTTGTAAGTAATCTTAGCATTTGTTCGTTATTGCATTATCGAATTACAACCAATTAGACATGTAATTGGGATTACATATCATATTGTTTATTTTTCAGCTACGTATCTAATTATTAGAATTATAATAATCCCAATTATATGCCTTGAAACCCAACTAAGGCTTTTGCTGTTGCTCTACGTAGCCCATAGAGTTGAGATTGTGGTCTATTGACACCCTCAAGTATTACATGGTCATTCTAAAAGTATGATCCACGCGACACGCTCTAATTGGGTGCAATTAATTAAATTTTTTTTTTTTTTTAACAAACAATAGTATTTTACATTTTTAAGGGATGGGAGAGTTGATTAAGCTTTACACTGGGCTAACGACAATAATGTAGTTCAAATTCGCCTTTGGCGAAAATCGAACTTAAAACTTCTCATTTACAAATAAAGAAAAATATCACTAATAATTGAGTGCAATTATTTATGCTGACACATGTATCACTTGATATAAATTTACGATGCAGGGCTAAAAGCTTTCTCAAGTTAAATTGTGTCATAAATGGAAGATTTTTAAATAATTATCTAAATACATGAACTCAAAATAGTTTTTAGTCATCACTTAGTATTAAGGTCTAATGGTATTTCTCTTCACTTGTAAGTGAGAGATCTTAGGTTTGATTCTCTCCAAATGTGAGTTTAAACCATATTATTGATAGCTCATTGTAAGGCTAACTCACTCCCTGACACACCCCGACCGAGATCAAGGCATGTTGGTCGTCATGTGAGGGTGACGTAGCCATGTGCACAGTGCGGAAGCAATAAAGATAAGAAATATACGAATATTTAAAACTGAATTACTAGAGTGCACTACTAAACAAGAAGTGGTAGGAGTAAGATACAAAAGTAAATACTCCTAATCAGAGCATAAAAAGTCTAGGTGCAGTCCAGTAGGACAAGTACTAATTATACAGTACCATAAGATGTCCTACAATTATTTGGATAAGTCAGAACCGCCGAAATCCTCAAGGCCACCGACAGCAAGCTTACCTAAAACCTGGAGGGGAGCAAAACAGGAAACGTGAATGGGCAAAAACAAATGTTTTACAAACCATTTCATTTATCAATATTTCTAACCCCTCGCTGTAAAACATGTATAATTTTTCCCAGAATCAGAAGATAAGCATATACATAAATATATATGTAAATATATCAATTCAAATCATACTTCACAATATCATATTCATATGTACACCATGCCAAGATATAACAGAGTAAGCAATTCAGGTGAGAATAATTTCATATAAATATAACATGTTAGCCGGAACCCCTGTGGTAGTCTGTACGTCTGAATTCGTAGCTCGAAAGTCAATCTAGCCGGAGTCACTACAATGACCTATACGGCATTATACTGCACAAGAGTCGGAACCAAACGAAAATGTATGTACGACAATAATGGGTGTAATATAATCATGCTCAATACTACTCACACATAATAGCTGGACGATAAATCGCTAGTCACCTACGAGTCGGAACCACCTAAGATGGTCTATACAACAGGACTGTGCACCTAAATTGGATCCAATATGAGCATATGGTGCGGGAGGTGACATAATAAACAGGCATATGCCATATCTCTGGCTAAATCACAAACACCCTAGGTGCAGTTCTATGAGCTCAACATTATTCAATCACATATCGCACCTTTGATAATTCACATAACCAAACATAACTCACCTGAGCATACCTGAGTGTCCACAGCACCACAATTATATATAATGCATCATATATCAATTCATATACGAATTATAAATTTATATGCATGGCATTCAAGGCATATTTTCATTTAAACATATTTTGTGGGAAAATATCAAGTATATTAATATTTACTAAAAACGAAAAGCCCACTCACTGGTATGTCGAAGGATCGTAGCCCCCGAGTCGCCCTTGAACGCGCTCGTCCTTGGGATAAGTCTCACCTATATGCTAATTAACTATAAAAACGTTATTTAAAGCACATAGGCAGAACTAGCTAATAACTTCTCATACAATGCTCAAATGGGGTGTTTGAATATACCAACGTGATCTACACAACACCACGAACATCCCCATATTTTTAGAATAATTTTCTGACCACCCACACGCCGCCACGCGCCGACCAAGGCACGGCAATACCCGCCCTCACGCGCAGCCACGTGACAGGCATACTGACGGCGTCAGTCAACGCCTTCAGGTATATATCGGGAATATTCCGTTAAGTCCTAACGGAATCTGTCCAAACTAATTGACGGCGTCAGAATATTCCGTCAGACTTGACGGAAGATTCCGTCGTCTTCTACCTCTGAACTCTGGCGACCGTCGCCGGCGCCGGAAAACTGGAAAAAATTTAAACCGTGATATCTCGGCCATTTTTGCACCATTTTTCACGATCTTTATACCAAAATGAAGTGCATGAAGAATAGAACAAGTTTATACCTCTTTCAAGCCTAAAAAACCACGAGATCTCGCCGGGAAAATTCGAGAAAAATTGGCCAAGGTTGAAACTCACTATCCCGACGTCCAAAACACTCCAACAATACACCCCCGAGCTTCGTGACAACCTTCTAAAGCTTCCTGTGAGCTTGAAATCCCCTAAAAACCTCACAATAATTAGTGCATGAAAAGTACTTCATTCGGGGTTTGAGTTTTCAAGTGATTTCGAAGGTGTTCTTACCTGAAAATGGTACCTTTGAACTCGTATGGTCCTCACGAACACAATGGTGTGCTTCACACCCTCGATCTGTCACGTTTCAATGGGTTTTGGGTGTCGTCCGTACGAAGAAGGAGGAGAAAGAGAGAGAGAGCACGGGAGAGAAGAGAGAGAATGAGGTTTGTGTGTGTGTGTGTCCCACGTGGTCACCATGTAAGATATTTCTAAAATCATAAGAACAACAACTAGACATTAGGATCACAGATTTGATAAACCAAAATTACAATAAATCAATTACAATTTACTTATCTTTGGAATACAGAAGACATGGCTCTTGCGGATGACAAATGAGTCTTCTACTTTCAACAAGCGGAAGTGTTCCAGCAATAATAGGGTTTGCTCGGAATGGAACGTGTGTTTTGTGAAAGCAGGGACACCCTTAATATAGTGATTAGGGTTCCCCTAATTCCGCCTATTATAGTAATTTAGAGGAATACACCAAATCACCATTTATTTTTAATGTTGTCCCACCAAGGCATGTACAATATATGTCTTACTTAATTAGGGTTTCAATTAGTCAACTAAATATATCTTGGTTCCATGATTCTTGCCAACCAATATTGAATCACATTAAAAGCCAAATATCTTGAAGATCAAGTTATTTGTCTTTCAAGTAATTCGATTCATAATAATTGACAACTCAACATGAGTCTTACATTCTCCCACTTTGAGTGTCAATACCAACAGTTTGATTGCAACAAGAATCACAGTGATCACTGAACCAAAGATACAACAGTTATCCCTCAAAAGACAACTATTACTTAAACTGAATGTAGAACTATAGAAATCCAAATGCATATCTTCCTGCATTTGTGCTCTATAATGACGTGCACATTCAATCAAAGCATACAGTTGCAGACCATGCCATGGTGTCTGAAACTGATGAACCAAATATCAATTTCACTAAACAAAATGAACTCTAGATTGAGTTCTTTGCACGAATTTCTGTCAATTAAACAATATGATATAATAACGAGATTAGGATTTCTCATTAAACTTTATGAACAAAATTTAAACAGAATTCACTCTTAAAGTATCAGGCACTAACACTTCAAATTTTTTAACATAAAAGGTAATCTCCTACTCCCACTGATTAGCAGAGATAAACAAATTATTACTCCCACTGATTAAGAGAGTAAAACTTTATAAATGCCTATAAAATGAAATAGATACCTTTCAAAAACTCCCACTAGCAAAACATTAGTCATGGAATATAAAACATAAAATTGGTGAGCTCAACATCTTTATTCTAGATATATGTAGGGAAGTGATTCTTGTGACTGAAAAACTATACAAAATTATTTGGTCGGTTTTGTTCATCTAACAATTGACATAAATAGAAAACTTTAACTGAATGTTTTCTTATTGCATCAAAAGCATATAATTTCAGAATCATCTTTGGACAGAAACTAATTATATTAGGTTTGCATAGCTAAAACATAAAATACAAGGGCAAACGTATATAGTTTCAACACTTTTGAGCAGATGAAGTATATGCAATCTTGTCAATTTCATGTTCCACTATACATTGATTTATAGTTGTACTGAATAAGAAATCACTTTTGAGCAGATTAATTATTCATCAATAACATATAAATCACAAGTTCAATTTCTTGAACAACAAACAAGAATTAATAAGTAAAACACTTTTGAGCAGAATGTACCCATTAATCCTTCATGAATATGAATCTGGTCGTATTGTATTTATTAGTTCAATATTGATAAATAACGATAGTGATTCAAAGTAAAATTTCCTGCAAGGTTAGTTACATTTAACAAATAAAATATAAACAAATATCATGATTTACATCTTATCTTCGGATGCAGAAATCGATGAGTGTGAAGCCCATAATATATTATTTCTCCCACTTGGGCAAACACTCCTCAAAATGCAAGGTTCATAATAAAACTTAAATAATAATCAAGATTTTTATATGTGAATATTGAAAAATTAGGTCACAAATTAACATGAAACCCTATAAGAGAATCCAAACTCAAATTTATGTTTTAATTCTAAAACAAAGTCAATTAAAATAAACATTTAGATACCTCAATAACATCAAATTTTCAACAATAATTTTAATCCAATTTAGAACTCAGAAAAAAATTAAGGCAAAAGATTGGCAAATTTACCTACTCATTCTCGATTCTGCAAGATTCATCATGGAAGTAGTCAAGTTGTGGAGGATCGAACCAATTGCAAATTGCATGATTGTTACACCTTTGGGCAGAAACTAATCATGCAAAGAAAATACCTGCATAACTAGCCAAAACATAAAATACACAAAATACATATAGCTTCAACAGCTTTGGCCAGATGAAAATATGTTAGAAGTACTTTATGATTTGCTATAATACTAACTTATAATTGGTGAGTGATTTCTTGAAATTCCCAATGGGACAAAAGTATTCACCATGTAAATTAGAATTCTGATTTAGAACCGTATTAAATAACCATTTTGTTGGATATTCAATGATTCTCAAAAGATTCAATCAGACACAAAAGTACGTCGTTGTTGACATTGAACAATAGAGTTCTCGAAAGAGGAAACATGGTTATTCAGTTATTCGATAGGGACCAAAATGATCAATTAGTAAACTGATGCCACTTTCCAATTTTCTCTCAAAAGACAATTATCATCATAATCAAAATTGATGACCAAACAAAACAAACCCATACATCTTTAAATCAAAATTTAATCAGTGTTGTCTACAAAATTCATTAGTATTGAGAATTTGCATAAAATGATGACATATTGGAACCATAAACTTGTATAATAATCGGTACCAATAGATGTGCACAAATCAGTGAAACATTAATATCACATAACAAAACTAGTTTTGAAGTACCAAAATTCAGCAGTACTAGTTTAGTTTGCAAATTCACTCAAAAACTCAATTCTCTTTAGATTGTCATGAAAAAAATTTTTTTTTAGGTATGCACTAGACATATACGGCTACGATTTCGTAAAATTTCATGATTTTTAAAATTTTATTAGCAAGCCAAAAATGAATTCGAAAGGGAGGTGCTGCAGAAAAAAGTTTAGTACAGACCTAAGATCACAAAATCACCAAATATTCATTGTTCATCCGATATGCATGAAAATTTTCAGACATAAAGTAAACATACAAAGATGTTAATTCCAAAATTTCATAATTTTTTGAGACATTACAAGTGTACTAAAAGAAAATTAGAAATGGGATGTGCTGCAGAAACGGCATAAATTCTGCAGTACATACCGGAGACTAAATAGTTCACCAAAAATTCAATTTGTCTCCAATATGCATGAGAATTTCCAGAAATGAAGTAGACATATACAATGTCACAAAAAGTTCCATAATTTTTTTTTTCAATCTTAAAAGTGGGCTTAAAATTAAATCGTAATGGAATATGCTGCAGAAGCTGTGCAAATTCTGTAGGACAGTCCCGACATTAAAAATTCACCAATAATTCATTTTCAAACCAATGTGCGTGAAAATTTCCAGATTTAAAATAAACATATCAATGTATATCATACTTAAATTTCATAAATTTATGAGTTGCGTAGGTATATCAAAATAATATCACAAACAGATTATGCTGCAAAATTCCAGCAACGTAGTATCACACTTAAAAATTTACCATAAATTCATTTCTTGTACAAAAAAGATGAAATTTTTTTCTGTATATACAATCCATTATATAATATAACATGGCAAATTTTCACAAAGTTTGAATTTTGGAAAATCTATCAAAATCGTAATCAAATAAGACATGTTGCAAGGTATGTAATACTCCATCAAGATTTCCCAAACTCTACCAAAATTTCAGATTTATTCATAATTTAAATAAAACCAATTTACAATCTTTAATATGCTCAAAACACTAAAATTTCTTAAGTAAATTAAAGGTTTATTTCATTAGATAAATAACCTTAAAAATGCCCAAAACATTAAAATTTCTCAAACAAAATTGTTGAGTCACAAAATTGTTGGTTTGGACAAAATAAACCACTCTATATGTATCAAAATTAGGCTTATATAAGGAACAATATCTCAACATTATTAATCGATCTCAACCAACAGTCATAAAATCCTAAAGAAATCACAAGCTTTGTGAGTGCATGATACATATCCAAATTTAAAATATGGAAACATGAAATCCAAAAAAAACAAAAAAACGTAACTCCTTAATTCTAAAAGATTCTTTATAAGAGATTTTATTAGTAAATGAAATGAGTTAATTCAAATCAAATACAAAACGGGTAATTTAATTGCAATTTCAATCTAGCTTAAATTCCCATAATAGTTGTATTGTAATGCACAACCCAAATTCAAGGAGACTACTAATTTCCCTTTTAAGAAAACGTATTAAAATAATTTCTCTTTATATGGGCAATATCAATAATTATGAAAATACTTTTAATCTCACAATAAAACAATTAGTGGAATATATTTTAAATTTAGAATATCTCCCAATTTAGACGATAATTACCAATTAATTTTAAAATCAATTCCATAAGTAAATCTACATACAACACCTAAATAAATTAGTCAACATTAAATTAAATTGATTAGGAGATTGCTAACATAATTTTTTTTTTAATTGCAACATGTCTAATGCAATTCTTCCCTTTAATAGAATATCATTAGGATTACTCATATTAAGAATAAGAGTAAGCGGAAGCATAAAATCCCAGAAACTAATAGCGAAAATCAATATTAATTTGTAGGAAAATTTGTATTCGAAAACAATTATAATTCATGCAATTTATACAAAAGCAAAATTGATACAAATTGTACAAATTAAATCTTACCCAAGTTGTCTCCTAACAAGTTATTCTCGTCATAAAGTATTGCCGAGAGGACCAAAACCATAAGGAAAAAATTCGAGCTTCAAATAATAGGTTGTAAAGTAGTGCTCGAAAATTATATAAAAAATAAAAAAAAAACCCAAATTAAAAATTATTTTTACTAAAATATAAATAAATAATAATTTATCTCATTTAATTATTGCCAATTTTATATATGGTATTAACCACGAAAAAAACATTGCACACCAACACAAAATTGCGGAAGCATCAAAAACCAATTTTCATGAAATGGAACAATAGAAGGCATCCAACCAAAACGATAAGCAAATTTTCTTTAGTATGTGAATCATCTTCAATAAATAAATTTGCTTATACCTTTATATCGGACCCTAAGCTTGTTGTGTGGCTCTGATACCACATGTAAGATATTTCTGAAATCATAAGAACAACAACAAGACATTAGGATCACAGATTTGATAAACCAAAATTACAATAAATCAATTACAATTTACTTATCTTTGGAATACAGAAGACATGGCTCTTGCGGATGACAAATGAGTCTTCTACTTTCAACAAGCGGAAGTGTTCCAGCAATAATAGGGTTTGCTCGGAATGGAACGTGTGTTTTGTGAAAGCAGGGACACCCTTAATATAGTGATTAGGGTTCCCCTAATTCCGCCTATTATAGTAATTTAGAGGAATACACCAAATCACCATTTATTTTTAATGTTGTCCCACCAAGGCATGTACAATATATGTCTTACTTAATTAGGGTTTCAATTAGTCAACTAAATATATCTTGGTTCCATGATTCTTGCCAACCAATATTGAATCACATTAAAAGCCAAATATCTTGAAGATCAAGTTATTTGTCTTTCAAGTAATTCGATTCATAATAATTGACAACTCAACATGAGTCTTACACACCAACCAACCAAGAACATGACATCCAAGGACCAAAATATGTCACACACACATACACTACAATTTCAACGTCTAAGGATAAAACCGTCCTTTCACATCCTCGAGAATAAAATAATACATATCTCCGGGACGGGCTGTGACACTCCCTCTTCTTTAGTGTAGATAATATCGTTTGTTAAAAAAAATAGTTTTTAGTCATTTGGTTTTCCGTACTTGGTTACAAGAAATTTCGCGATCTAACTCACTTGAATACTAGGACGAAATATTTTTAATGATTAATCTTTAGTTGTTAATCCCCATTTAAATAGTATTGACAAAAAAAAATCCGATGTAAATAGCATAATTTTGTTGTGGGTGCACTTATTTATAAATATCTTATTTTGTTTTGTCAGTTGGAAAAAATAGAAAACAAAATTAAGTGAGATTAGCAATTGGGACAAAGTTTGATTAGGACAAGAGAGTATAGAGACCTCAATATACGTGAATTAAAAAAAGAAACAATATATGACAGGTCTAGTGTCACATAATTACTTTAAAATATAAACAAAAAAGAAAATAGGTATGCCCCAAAACCAAATCACTAATAGTAATTATACTTACTCCATATATTGGAGTAAAACTCAAAATTTAAGTTCTAAACTTATCTCAACTTGTTCCAATCGCCAAATAAGAGTTTTAACCATAACTCATTTTTTGGGCAAGTTTAATCAAGATTTCTCTTTGAGTGTTTGGGTTGACCCATCATACATGTGTATTATTTTCAGTTTCATATTTATAAATTCATTGAATTCGACGTGTGATATCTATATTGTGACAGCCCGTCCCCGATTTTAAGAGTTTTAAAGTTTTAATAAAGGATTTTACAAAAATGCCCTTTGAGGCACGCGCATTATTCGAGGTTAATCGTTGTGTCGTGCCATCTAAGATTTATTTTCTTGACATATCCTCGTAGTACTCGTCGTTACGGACGCGTGGGCGCAGACGGTGCGTGATTTGGAGTTATAACGAAAAAGATTTTAAAGTTTGAAGTTTGGACCTTTTTATGAATTTTATTATTAAAATTTGGATGGCCCAGATTAAAGGAAATTTGAAATGGATGGCTCGGATGTAAAGGAAAACAAAAATAAATAAATAAAAAGTGAAGGAAGGTTTTGTGTGTGTGTGCGTGTGAAGAAAGAAGAAGATTGAGGATTGGGCAAAACCTGCCCAACCAGAAGGAAGAAGAAGATAGCTCCGGGAGAGAAAGGAGAGAGAGCTGGCGAACGGGGAGAAGAGAGAGAGGAGACTGGCCAATCAGAAAGCAAGAAATGAGGAAAGGAGAGAGGGCGAGAAGCGGAGGAGATAAGGAAGAAACGGGTTTTCCCCAACCCGTGTACCCGCGCACCCATCTCCATTTTTCCGACGATTTTCACCGGATTTCTCTCAAATTGGATCAAGGTACCACTTCCAATCATCACCTAGGCCTTCCCTCTTCATGTTTCACCCCAAAAATCATGAAATTTGATGGTGGTTTGGTGAAAAACGCACCCGTGGGTGCCGCGACTTTCTTGTTCAAATTCTTCAAATATTGAAATGTTTTCTTTCAATTATTGTTCTAGGCGCCGATCGTCATGACGCCTTGATGTGTTGTGCTAGGGAGTTGTTGGGCGAACTCCAGGTGAGTGGGCAGTATTTCTGTTTATACCTATATACTATTGATATTTTTCCCAGAAATTGAGTTTAAATGAAAGTACGTTTTAAAATGCCATGCATGCATATTATGAATTATATGAATTGATAATTGATGCATATATATATATGTGAATTGGTGTTGTGGATGCACAGGTGAGTATCAGGTGAGTTTTATGTTATTCATGTGAATCGTTGATGATGTGTATTATGTTGATAGCTCATAACCTGCAATCATGGTGTTAGTGCTTATATTATTCACCTCGCACCACACGCTCACCTTGGATCCAAGTAGGTGCATGTCGTACAGACCATGAGAGGTTCCGACATGTCGTACAGACCATGAGAGGGTTCCGACTGATAGGTGACCTTAGATTATGTGCACAGATGATTGATGAGAGAAGCACTAGAGCGTATTCTTACACCATTCTTATCGTACAGACTACTTTAGGTAGTTCTGATTTATGTGCAGAGTAGTGCCGTACAGGTAACCGTGGTGACTCCGGTTTGGATTGGATATTGAGCTATAGAATTAACCGTACAGGACCAACTGCAGGGTCTCCGATTGATTCATTATTTCACCTGTTATATTGATGCATCCATATTCTGTTTTTGACATTATAGCATGGCATACTTTCTGGTTTTGATAAAGATTGAGATTTGAGATATTTGAAGGTATATGCTATTATGTTATTTTCTGGGAAAGTATACAGGTTTTACAGCGAGGGGTTAGAAATGTTTTAAATGAAAAGTTTTCGAAAAACTTTGTTTTACTGACCCACTCAATTTTGTTTTGCACCCCTCCAGGTTCTAGATAGCAGAGCTTTGGTGGCCACGAGGAATCCAACGGTGTTCTGACAGAATTCACAAAAGTATGACTCACCCTCGGGTGTTTCATCTTAGTAATTGTATTTTTAAAGCTTCCGAAATGTGTAAATTGTTACGTCACTCTCACGTGACGGCCAGCATGCCCTCCTTCGGGACGGGGTGTGTCAGTTGGTATCAGAGCCTAAGTTGCAATTCTGGACATCTTGAGAATTTCCTAGTGTCTTCTGTTAGAACTATACCGCCTCGTAGCGAGCCACGTAGTTCGGATGACCCTAATTTCCCTGATATAGTAGTTTGGGGGGAAGCTATTGCCATTGTGATTCAGTCTATTATCTAAAGGAACCTTTTGAGACTGGTTATAAGTTAAATTTGAATCACTTTAGGGAAATGAAGAACCTAAGGGAGCAGATCGATGGCTTAATCATTTGGGAAAAGACGTTTCGGATTATGCAAAGTCAAGGGAATTTTCCTCCCGACAGGTGGGTCGAGATGACTACCTAATTTCTGAGTGTTGAATCTGCATTCTGATGGAGATAGGAATGTTATCCGATGTTATCGGAAGAACAACTGTTTGGAACTCGTTTAAAGAATTGTTTAAGGAAAAGTTCATTCCTCCGGCATATTATTATAGAGAGTTTACAGACTTGCCTTGTTTCCATTCAAATGTTGTTGCTAATCCGGTCAAGGTGTTATGTCGTTTTTGGCTGGATAATAAGAAGAAGTGGCGTTCTTTGGCGACCACTATTCATTGTACTTTTTACCAGGAGTTTACGAGATGTTGTGGAGCATTGAGGACTCTGAGAACATGATCAGCGAGAGTAAAGAGGAATAAGAAAAGAATGAGAATCAGAAGAAAGACGATAAAGTTAAAGATCCGTCATATCAAATACCTCGGAAGACTCAGAACTTCAAAAGAAGTGAAACTAGAGCTAATTTTCCCAGCTGAGGTTTTAGTGCCACTGGTCAGAGGCGAAGTGATAGATTTACTAGTGATCCCAGATCTCAGAGACAAGGTGACTCTAGTAGAGGAAATGTATCTTTGTACCGTAGGTACAATATTAGGCACTTTGGAGAGTGGGAAGTTGTGAATGTGTTCATGTGGTTAGATGAGACATAGAGGTATGAATTGTCCTTAGGATCAGTTGTTACCCAGCAGTCTTCCTTGACATATTACTTGGAAAATTGATGAGTAAGTCGTACAGGTCACTATAGGTGACTCCGACTTATGTGCTAACATGGATGGTCGAGCTGTAAACTCAGCCGTACAAGTCATTCTAGCTTACTCCGGCTGATATAAATCTTATCATGGACGATGTTGCCAAAGGAAGTAGTGAATGAGCACGATCAAGGCGTATATATGTATTTTCCCTGTGAGGAGTAAAATGATAATATTGCACCCTTAAGAATTGTTGCTTACTTATCGAGACGACAGTGAGTTATCGTTATTGTGGACTACAGACCGTAATATCCATAACTTATTTGTTGGATTCGTTAAGCAAGTAAACAGGTAGGTCATTCTATGTTGGTTATGATTATTCAGGGTGTCCAGTGATGGTGGAAGAAGTAGTTATGCTAGCGAATCTTATCCCGTCAGACATTGTGGATTTTGATGTAATTTTAGGCACAGGTTGGTTGCATTATAATCGTGCCAATATGGATTGCTACGGGAAATCAGTTACTTTCCATTGTCTTGGATTATCAGAGGTTACTTTTGTGATTGAGCAAAGTGCAGTGAGGCATGTCGTTATTTCTGTTGTGAGAGCAAAGAGATTGTTATCAAAAGGTTGCCAAGGATACCTAGCTCATGTGGTGTTGCAGGATCGTACTCCTAGTATTGTGGATGACGTACGAGTGGTAGACATTTTCCTAATGTGTTTCTGGAATGATTTACCTGGATTACCACCAGACAGAGATGTGGTGTTCACTATTGAATTGTCTCCAAGTACAGACTTTAGGCTATAGATTGGTTTCTACAGAGTTAAAGGAATTGAAAATTCAGTCACAGGAATTGGTTGATAAAGGTTTCAGTCGACCTAGTACGTTACTTTGGAAAACCCCAGCTTTGTTTATAAGGAAGAAAGATGGGACCTTAAGAATATGTATGGATATTAGGTAATTGAATCGGGTAACGAGTAAGAACCGTTATCCATTGCCGCGCATTGATGATTGTTTGATCAGCTTAGAGGTGTCTATGTGTTTTCTAGGAAAGAGTTGAAGTCTGATATACTCTTAAGTGAAAGTAAAGCATGCTAGTCAGTTTGAGTTGGTGTTGCAATGTTTGAGGGAACATCGGTTGTATGCTAAGTTTATCAAATGTCAATTTTGGACGAATCAAGTGGCAATTTTGGGACTTGTGATATTTGCACAAGGTATTCAAGTAGATCCTCAATGAGTGACAACTGGGGAGAATTGGGAACAACCTCGAACCGTCACTGAGGTACTGAGTTTTCTTGGTCTAGCAGGCTACTATAGACATTTGTAAAGGATTTTTCAGTCATTGCTTTGCCATTGACGGGATCGACTAGAAAAGAGGTTAGGTTTGAATGGATGAAAATTGTGAACAAAGTTTCAGCAACTGAAGCATTATCTCACTCATACACCTGTTTTAGCACTCCCAGATGATAAAGGTAATTATGAGGTCTACAGTGATGCATCCTTGAATGGTTTAGGATGTGTGTTGATGCAACATGGTAGGGTGATTACTACACTTCACGACAATTGAAACTTCATGAGATGAATTACCCTACTCATGATTTAGAATTAGCAACTATCATCTTTGCTTTGAAGATTTGGAGACATTGTCTTTATGGGAAGAAAAGTGCAAGATTTTTACGAATCAAAAGAGTATCCAATATCTGTTTATTCAGAGGTATCTTAATCTTAGGCAACGAAGGTGGATTGAGTTGCTTAGTGATTATGATTGCACGACCAGGGTGTTCGTGCAAATGTTGTGGCCAATGCTTTTAGTAGGAATACCCCATCGAGAATTAATGCTTGGTACGATTGCCATGTTCATCTTCTTGTGAATTTGAGATCTACTGGAGTAAAGTTGGGAATGGAAGATCGAAAAGAAAACGTACTTGCTAATTTTCAAGTTAGGCCTATTTGGTAGGTCGTACTCGAGACTCAAGCATTTGACGAAGAAATTCAAGAATTTATTTAAAGCAAGGAATAATGGGAAAAAGAAAGACCTCAGAGTTAGAGAATCAGATGGCAAGCTTATGCAAGAGAACAAGGTGTTTATACCTAATGCTATGGAATTAAAGGAAGCAATTTTGGAATTTGCGTACTGTTCAACTTATACAATGCATCCTGGAGGTACTAAAATGTATCATATCATTCGAACATTTTACTATTGACCGAGTATGAAAAGAGAAATGGTGGAGTATGTAAGTAGGCGTATCATCTGTCAGCAGGTTAAAGCGGATAGAAATAAGTCATTTGGATTGATGTAGTTACTTCCCGTTCCACAGCAGAAATGAGAAAATATTAATATAGATTATGTGTGCAAGTTTCCTCGTTCACGAGATGGTTATGATGAAATTGAGGTGATAATTGATTGGCTTACTAAATCAGCGCAGTATTCTTCAATGAAAGAACAGTAACCTTTCCAGAAGTGCAACAATTATTTATCTGTCTTATGGAAAATAGATTTGGGCTTACGGATCTGTTGAACTTCTTGGGTATGTTGGTCCTTTCAGTTTGTTCCTGAGAGCAACGCCATAAGGCCGTGGAAAGCTGTCTTGTGTTTCGAAATTGTTAGAATTGTGGACGGATGGTATTCAAGGCCCTGAGTTAGTGGAGGAGACTACTCGAAATATTCAAGTAATTAAGTCTAACCTGGAAGTGAGCCAGGATCGGCTGAAGAGCTTAGCAGACAAACATGCCACTGACCGGACGTGTAATGCAGGAGATTGGATGTTTTTGAAATTATCACCTTGGAAAGGTGCGGTTCGGGTCGAAATGGAAGACAAGTTAAATCCTAGGTACATCAGGCCGTCTTTGACTATTGAAGGAATCAGTGAAATACTTTCAAGTTTGAGTACCGTCGGGATTGGATAAGGTGTATAGTGTAGTTCATGTTTTGATGTTTCGTTACAAAGTAGCAGATTCGTCGTGTATGATTCTGGTTCAGCCCTTAGAGATTAATCCGGATTTGACTTATAATGAGGAACCCATGATTATTTTGGAATAGAAAGAGGAAGTCCTGAGAAATAAAACAGTGTACTTGGTAAAAGTTTTATGGAGGAATCATTCAGCAGAAGAAACTACTTGGGAGACAAAAGATCGAATGAAAGGGATGTGTTCCAGGTTGTTTTATGGATATCGATGGATTGTAAAGATTGTGTAAATTTCGAGGACGAAATTTTTTAAGGTGGGTAAATTGTGACAGCCCGTCCCAGATTTTAAGAGTTTTAAAGTTTTAATAAAGGATTTTACAAAAATGCCCTTTGGGGCACGCGCATTATTCGAGGTTAATCGTTGTGTCGTGCCATCTAAGATTTATTTTCTTGACATTTCCTCGTAGTACTCGTCGCTACGGACGCGTGGGCGCAGACGGTGCGTGATTTGGAGTTATAACGAAAAAGATTTTAAAGTTTGAAGTTTGGACCTTTTTATGAATTTTATTATTAAAATTTGGATGGCCCAGATTAAAGGAAATTTGAAATGGATGGCTCGGATGTAAAGGAAAACAAAAATAAATAAATAAAAAGTGAAGGAAGGTTTTGTGTGTGTGTGCGTGTGAAGAAAGAAGAAGATTGAGGATTGGGCAAAAACTGCCCAACCATAAGGAAGAAGAAGATAGCTCCGGGAGAGAAAGGAGAGAGAGCTGGCGAATGGGGAGAAGAGAGAGAGGAGACTGGCCAATCAGAAAGCAAGAAATGAGGAAAGGAGAGAGGGCGAGAAGCGGAGGAGAGAAGGAAGAAACGGGTTTTCCCCAACCCGTGTACCCGCGCACCCATCTCCATTTTTCCGACGATTTTCACCGGATTTCTCTCAAATTGGATCAAGGTATCACTTCCAATCATCACCTAGGCCTTCCCTCTTCATGTTTCACACCAAAAATCATGAAATTTGATGGTGGTTTGGTGAAGAACGCACCCGTGGGTGCCGCGACTTTCTTGTTCAAATTCTTCAAATATTGAAATGTTTTCTTTCAATTACTAACACCATTAGCATTCCCTTAGGACCTGGAACAAAGCCCAAGCTTTGATTGGGACGGCGGAGTTGATTTGAAGGTCGAATTGAAAGCACCCAATTCTAGGGTTCTTCACGGTTTTGGTGGAATCGGAGCATTTCTAGGACAAATTGGCCTTGGCCTCAGGTATAAAGTTTACTATACTCATTCAGATCTTCAATTCTGTATTTTTTGAGAATTTTTGGAAATAGTTGGATTTTCCTGCGAGCCGGGGCGGCCAACCGCCACCTGTAGCGGCCCGTGCGGCGGCGCGTGGCCAATGGCCCGCCAATGTCATTCTTAGCATGTGTTTAAGGTTCTAGGTTCAGTTTTGATAATTGATAGACGTAAATTGAATAATTGAACCAAAGTTCGTTACGATTCGTGGTTAGGTGAAAATGTGAATTGACGATCCGACCGTTGGATCGTCACCAAACTTTGATACATTGTAATATGTAATATTTGAGGATTATAGGAACTTACGGATTGGGAATCCAATTTTCGGATCTTCCGGAATTGGAGTTGTAAGTTCATAAAATAAAATGTTAACCGTCACTTGGTTTTGGAAATTGACGGAGATCCGACCGTTGGATGGTAATGAAATTTTAGGATGTTGTCCTAGAGGTATATTGTGGACCTCTGGAAGTTATGGATTTGAAATCTGAGTTGCAAATCTTCCGGATCGAACTACGTAGTGACGTGTTTTATATAAGTTATATATTCTATCGATATGATTTCTGAGGTTGGATTTGATTATTGTTCTAGGCGCCAATCGTCATGACGCCTTGATGTGTTGTGCTAGGGAGTTGTTGGGCGAACTCCAGGTGAGTGGGCAATATTTCTGTTTATACCTATATACTATTGATATTTTTCCCAGAAATTGAGTTTAAATGAAAGTACGTTTTAAAATGTCATGCATGCATATTATGAATTATATGAATTGATAATTGATGCATATATATATGTGAATTGGTGTTGTGGATGCACAGGTGAGTATCAGGTGAGTTTTATGTTATTCATGTGAATCATTGATGATGTGTATTATGTTGATAGTGAAGGAAATTTTGTGAAAAACATGTTCATTTGAATAACATCATATAGCATGCAATTAACAATTAAAGGCGGAATCATGCTTTCATGCATTCAAAAAACAAAACATCTACCATGAAATTCAAAGCCTAGTAGATTGGTGAACCTTGACTCAACTTAAAAACAACAATTTGTTAGTTGAGAAATATTTACCTTTGTAGATTCCTCTTTGCATATGCAAAGGATAATCACCCAAGAGATAGGGCCTTCATTCCTTGCTTCTTAGCTCCATGGATTTGGTTAGAAGAATAGGTTCTCCAAGTTCCCAAAATTGAGAACCTCTAAAGATTCTACACCAAGGTTGGATTGGAGAGGAAATGAGTGACCTTGAGGAAATAGAATTGCTAGACAATATCCCCCAAGGTGGTTGGCCTCTTAGAGAGAAATGGAAGCTTTGTGTTCTCACCAATTTTCTCTAAAATCAACAACTTATGAATTTTAGGTTATAAAGTTCTTTATATAGTCACTTCTTTAAATGACCTAAAGAACCAAAAACCCTAATTCAACACTAAATGGATATGGGCTTTTGGGCCTTTGTGAATCTTTATTCATTAAGTTGTCATACAACTTAAGTCAATGGGCTTTGACGTTCGAAGCCCATTAGGCCTTAAGGTCCAAAACTATCCCGAGGTCTTTAACGAACTTATTCGTTTGATTAATTAACATATTAATTAATCCTTGCCATAAATAATTAAACCATTTAATTATTCTTATTCATCTCCCTTGTTTCTTCAATCTCCACCTTACACGGTGTACGATACATTAGGTTCCTTTTAGCGAGGCAGTGGGCGATTAAAACCATTTTACATCGATTGTGAATTGAAACTTACTTTCAATTCTCCCTTTAGTGATTACACACGTTTAGGGCTTCCACAAACCATGAGTGACACCTAGCAGCATATCATGGCTACCCAAGCTAATCAGAAGAGGTAGAGAACCTATTCAGTTTAGGATTACAAATGCAATACGGTCTTTCTCTAATCTAATACTCTTGACCACATTGTTTGGTTTGATAGTTTATTTATTCATGTCTACTATCCAATGTGATTCTTGTGCTTATATGATTACTTTGAATGTGAATTGGAACGCATTCCCAAATCTCATTCATACTCTGGCCAGAGATTTTAATCATATCATAGAGTATTCTCCCTCAAGCCAATTGAAGGTTAGAGATCCCTTGTTGCGCATTCACTTGTCTCCATGACTAAGTGGCTTAACCCCAATGATGTCGTGGACACCCCGATGGGGTGACTTTGACATAATCAAAGATCAAGGACTTAACCACAAGACAACAACTGTGATGCCTCAGGTCAAAGGACTAATTTGCATTATCCCAAACATGAGTTCTCATGTGACATGAGTATGAGAACTCCTCGTTGATCGTGTTCAGTGAACTCATTCTCTATTGAGCACCTACGTACTTGTCTTGATGTCACACACACCAATGACTCGAGACTAGTCACTCTCCCTGAGAGAAGACATAGCACGTACTGATCTTATCGGACTGTCAATGCCCAATTGGCAATCCTATGATCAGGAACGTTTAGGATGTGTCTACGAAAGAATGGTCTCATTAATCTAACTTCATTAGATTGCATTCTTCCAATCACATATTCCTTGGACTTTATCGTTTAAGCATATAACATTTATATGAGACGTCTCAAACAATAATGTTTGCCCTTTATATGTAAACTAGATTAGTTTAACATGTGAAATATCCGTAAAGTATCATCATATGAATGGCTTTAGGGCACATTTCCAACAATCTCCCACTTGCACTAGAGCCAATCAGCTTGGTCATCTGTTATGATTCCTCTTCTGTAGTCATTTCCTAAATGGCTGAGTAGTAGGCCTAGGAAATGGATATCTATATGTTATCCATAGAAGCAACCTTGAGAATATCGACGTCACCATTATACATGATTCCCAATCATGTGGTTCAGTCTCTCATATGAGTTCGGATCTTGATGAGACCTTGATTCCCAGGCTTGAGCTATCGCCCCATTAGTGTCATACACTTTCTGGTTGGAACCGAATAGAGAGTTCATAAATGAACTTTCCCATCCAAACAACATTGTTGTAAACTTCTATATATGGCAATATATTTTGCATTTATAATGGAACACACTAAAGTCATTACTTTAATGTTTCCATCCAAATATCTCTTTAGTCATAATAAAGAGGTATCTGTTAATCTCTTCATTCATAATGAAGAAACATTCAACGATGGATTAGATTCATAATCTAACACATTTACACTTCCTTTACGTTACTCTAATTCTTCCTCATTCTTCGAGGAACCTATCCTTTAGTATTTCTTAAATACTTAAGGATTCACTTGACAGTTGCCATGGTTCTGATCCTGGGCTTGCATTGATATCGCCTTGTACCTTTCTTGGTACAACTTATATCAACGTTTTTCATACAATATGAAATACGTAAATCACCTTTCTGCGTATGCATAAAGGATTCTCTTTATGCAATATTTCTTTGGGAGTCAAAGGGTACGTTCCCTTTGAGAAGAGCTACCTCCTAGTCTCACTAGAGTTGTTCTTCTGATTGAAGTTTATCATCATATGAGAAACTTCCTAGCATATTTTGTCTATTATTAGGGCATGATATAATCCAATTATATCCTAAATTCTATCATTATAGATTTCCATCCCATGTATATAGACTATGTCTCCCATATACATTCTATCGTTATAGAAAGTTTAAAGTCATAACTTTAACGAAGAAGTATTCTTTTCATTTCCAAAATTAATATATCATATATATATTCTAAATTTTAGGAACATGATTAACTCCCACTAATCTTTTGTAAACCTAGTAAACAAAAGATTCATTTACATCTTTATGAGAAATCAAACGTTTTGATCTTTCTCTCATAAGACGCTTATGGCTCCCACTAGCTTGCTAAGATCCATGATGGTTGGATCTCTACAACTTACATGTCTTGTGATTCATAGTATTTAGACATAAATTATCAAGACTATCTTAATAATGGTTTCGGAAACCTATATCATGTCCAAACATTGAATCACCATTTAGTTGTAGCTAGCAATCTTTGAATTAATTGAAACTAAGACTACGTCAAAGATGGTTCCTTCAAAGTCAACCATTCTCTTTGATTGTAGTCACCTTAAGCTACCAATTAGCTATGAAGGTTTCATTATTTCGGGTCAAATGGTACTTTACCATTTCCTTGAGTATATATCGTATATACACTCAATGTAGTCATAAAGTTCAAACCATTCAACTGAGACGGTTTAAAATTCCTTTTTGACTACCTTGGAGCTTTGTGGTATAGGAACTATGTTGTTATATTTGTTGATTATCATCTTGTCTCTCAAAGAACCCATTCTTTTGAGTTCTATTCCTAGTTCATTTGCTCTAAGGCAAATCACATTGTAGGATTACAATGAACTACTCAACAAACAACATTTGTTGGTTGGTTTATAGAAGTGATATCCAAAGGTTAATTTAAGGATATCCACAAGATAATTTTTAAACAAATATTGCTTATTAGCACACAACCCCAAATCTTAACATGATTAAGATTTGTCTTTCTTTCCAACTACATCCTATGGAGTTATGAAAATTTTGGAAGATCTTCTAATTGACAATCATATTGTCTTAGAAGCATATATATCCTATATATGGGTAATTGATAATATCCAACGAACTAAATCTTATTCAAGTTCGTTCTTCTCCTAATGGAGAAAATCATTATCTTATGATGCTAATTTCCTTGATATCTTTCAAGGAAACTCATCTAAAGTGTTACCTTTCCTTGGATCAAATCTAAGGAGGTAAGTACTTTAGACGTCTTACTCATCAACTTACATTTCTTGAATTCTTTGAACACTTTTGCAAAGTATTCGGACTTGTGTTTATTCATAATAAACTATAGTCCAACCGAGAGTGATCTTCGGTGAATGTCAAACAACATGAGTAGTATTATGTTGTGGACAAGTGCCACTAACATCTAAGTGAATTAACCTCAATAACTTTGTGATTCTTTCTTCTTTCCAAAAGAATAAAGATTCGAACATTTCGCCTCTATACAATTTTGACAAGAAGGTATTGGATCCGGATCTAACGATCCAAAGCATCCATCTATGACCAACTCGTAATTTATGTTTTAGAGGTATCACAACTCAGTTGGGATTAGTCACTATCTTGCAACCTTTTGGGTTTTAAGCATCATTATATTCTAAACAGTTAACGCTACCATATCATCTCTACTATAGAGACAATCAATTAGATTACTATAATCCAATCAGTGATTAATAAAGAACAATGTTTTGTCAAACAAAACATTCATCCATCTCTACTATAGTGACGGAATTAAGTTCCTTAAAATTGGAATGTAAAGACAATCTTTGGTTTTTCCAATTTCTTTGGTAGTTCATATGAGGAAGTTAGTACCATCTACTTTCGCAGATATCTATATTTTATTCACGTTCCGAATGTGAAATACTTTCTCTTCTCTCATTAATCTTCTACTTCTTATTAGCCACACTTTTACAACGATTGTAAAACATTGTTACTAATACGGAATCAAGTATTCAAGTAGAAGAACCAACTGTTTTGAACTTTTCAAGAACAATTTACAACACCTTTGAAAGGTGTGTTCTTGACATTTGCAAGACATTTCTTGCAAATACCCCTTCCAATGTCCATCCTTTCATAAAGAAAGTTTGTTCCCTTGGAGTTAATTTTATCTTCTTCATTTGACTTCTCCTTTGACTACAATAGTCTTGGTCCCTAAACTCCCACTATCTCTCTTGAAACCTTTTTCAATTGTGTTTATACACATTAAACATTTTGGAGAGTGTGTGGTTATTGTTCACTACATAGTTTACAATAAACTTAGTGAACCATTAGGATAGGGACATAAATGTGAAGTCCTAGCTTAGTTTCCGTCTCGTTAAGTGGTTTATCACTTCAACACTCAATGATTCAAAATCATCATAAGTCCATGTTGATGGACTATTTTTGTCAACCAACCATTATGTTCTAAACATAATTACAAACTTTCAAGAGTTGTTCAAGGCAACTCTTATTTGTTCATAAGTTCCTTTGTTCATATAACGAAGGAATAAGCATTGGTTGTTTGTGTTGTCCTCTTCATGATAGACATTTCTAACATGTTCTTCCAATGATACATTATCAATAGGAAGATTGTGAGGATGAGACTTCTTAGGTACATGCACAATCCATTTAAGACAATCTTTGGGATTGTGTTACCAAGTCCGGAAACTAAAACATTCGGATTTTCTTTGTCAAGTTTTGGATAGCGTTTGCAAATATATTGGTAAACAAATACATAACGAATATAAATTGATTGATTTTAAGCCATTTGATTCGGGTCTTTAACTCAAATAGCACCACCCACTATTTTTGGCAAATTCCATATCCCTCATTGGAATTCGAGAGTTTTGGAGGAAACTCTTAGTAGGTTATGGGAGACTCACTATTACCAAGCCCACCTCACAATGATATGATGTTGGCTAGCATTAATAATAATGAGAGAGTACGCTTACTCATTTGCAACTAATGCAAGTACCCATCAATTTGGCCTCTAGAGAATGTTGCCTCACGATGATACGATGTTGGCGCCATTGCACTTAGTTAAGTCATTCCCACCATGCTTAGTTTGTGAAGGGGTTCAAGAATAGCCTCACGATGATACGATGTCGGCCATCCTCGTTGCCTACACTAACCTCATCAAGTATGTATATAGACTCCTCCTGAGTATAAGCATGCACTTTGTACTCCCCCATGATAGGGTGAAGCCGGTGTACAAGTCATAAACGATTGGAGCCTACCACGGTGGAAGGCCACGAAAGAGTGTTCTAAGCACTCTCACGCTTTTCAACTTAATAATGGTTTGGTTGAGGGTTTTAGGTCTCATCACATAAACATATTCATTTTAATCTTTATTAAAACAATTTTGGTCCTATTACAACTATTGGTCCATTTGATTCAATTTAGTTGTATATAATACTCCCACTATATTTATAAAACGGTTTTTTAAAGCAAGAGTATATGATACTACTAACGTAAGGTTTGCATTCATTTGATGGACTATATAGTTGCCTTAGGGCCTTAGGATGACTATGAACCTTTGTTTAGATTCAACACGAGCCTAGTGTTGAATCTCGGACTAGGGATGGAGATTGATTTTAGTTACGCGTTTAATCACATTAAGGCGTGTTGTTCCTAGGGGCGTTGGACCCAACTACTTCATTTTCATGCATATCAAATAAAGCAAGAAAGAAGTACTTCAAAGTAAAAGAGAGCTTATGCTCTTTACAACATTTGCATAAAACAAATTACTTTAAAGTAAAGAAGAGCTTATGCTCTTTTACAACATTTGATCAAATCAAATTACAACCAAAATTAATCTACACATTCCCATGGTTCAAACAAATTTGAAACGGCCTTTCACATAGCTCAATTATCGTAGGCTTAGGTTCATAATCACCCTTTAATTAATTAATACTTTAACTAATTAAACTTGAATGCAACATTTTCATTTGGTTTTTGTATCCATAAAATTGATTTAAATGGAGCTAAATGAAATGAAAATCCAATTCTCATTTAAAGAGACAAAACAATTTTTGTTCCCTACTTAATTTGGGCCATCATGCAATAACCACAACTTTTTGGGCTATATTGCGAAACACAAACTTTTTGGGCTATATTGCGAAAACACAAAAGTCCACTACTTCATGTAATTACAACTAGAACCCAAAAATTTCAACAAATACAAAAAACTTCATTAAAGGAGCAAAACAATTTGTCCTTTAACGTTTTTGGGCCTTAACGTAAAAACGTAAACTTTTGGGCCAAAGTGCAAATACACAAAAGTATCAAAACTTTATGTAATTGAATAAAAGACCCAAAAATACCCTATTTAATTAGGGTGGCCGGCCATGATAGAAAAAAATATGATTTTTACAAAGTTTTTGTAAGTGGGTTTTATTAGGTGAGGTAAAGATGAAATATTTTTGAATTTATGTTAAACTTTTAAAAAAAGTTTGTCTACCATTATAACCATTAATTGAATTTATGTCAAACTTTTAAAAAAGTTTGTCTACCATTAAAACCATTAATAGAATTTATGTCAAACTTTTAAAAAAGTTTGTCTACCATTAAAACCATTAATAATACTTTACAAATAATCATCACCCACTAAAATCACCCACTAAAATTAAACCAAAACTTTATGTAAAAACATAAAACATTTTGAATCAAAACTTCAAAACTTTTTGTTCTTGGCAAGAACTTCAAGAACATTGAAGAACACTCATGAAAACTCATAATAGCTCCATGAATGTTTTCACTCACCAAAACTCAAATTTTCATCACTCAAAAGAGGGTTAACATCCTAGGGTACTTAGGGGTTCCAAAAGTCACTTTAAAACCATTTTAACAAGACAAACATGAACCCAAAAAATCACCCTTTGGATTTGGCCGAATTTCCCAAAAAACATGGCACCAAATTTTAGCTCCAAAATTCATGCTCATATGAACTACATCTACAACATTTGAGATGGCAAATTTTCTAACAAAATTTACATTCAAAGAAACAAGAATAAAGCTTGTAACATATTACAACTTTTAAATCAAAAACTATGAACTACAAAACCCAAAATGATTCACCAACTACTAGACCTAGGCTCTGATACCACTTGAAGGAAATTTTGTGAAAAACATGTTCATTTGAATAACATCATATAGCATGCAATTAACAATTAAAGGCGGAATCATGCTTTCATGCATTCAAAAAACAAAACATCTACCATGAAATTCAAAGCCTAGTAGATTGGTGAACCTTGACTCAACTTAAAAACAACAATTTGTTAGTTGAGAAATATTTACCTTTGTAGATTCCTCTTTGCATATGCAAAGGATAATCACCCAAGAGATAGGGCCTTCATTCCTTGCTTCTTAGCTCCATGGATTTGGTTAGAAGAATAGGTTCTCCAAGTTCCCAAAATTGAGAACCTCTAAAGATTCTACACCAAGGTTGGATTGGAGAGGAAATGAGTGACCTTGAGGAAATAGAATTGCTAGACAATATCCCCCAAGGTGGTTGGCCTCTTAGAGAGAAATGGAAGCTTTGTGTTCTCACCAATTTTCTCTAAAATCAACAACTTATGAATTTTAGGTTATAAAGTTCTTTATATAGTCACTTCTTTAAATGACCTAAAGAACCAAAAACCCTAATTCAACACTAAATGGATATGGGCTTTTGGGCCTTTGTGAATCTTTATTCATTAAGTTGTCATACAACTTAAGTCAATGGGCTTTGACGTTCGAAGCCCATTGGGCCTTAAGGTCCAAAACTATCCCGAGGTCTTTAACGAACTTATTCGTTTGATTAATTAACATATTAATTAATCCTTGCCATAAATAATTAAACCATTTAATTATTCTTATTCATCTCCTTTGTTTCTTCAATCTCCACCTTACACGGTGTACGATACATTAGGTTCCTTTTAGCGAGGCAGTGGGCGATTAAAACCATTTTACATCGATTGTGAATTGAAACTTACTTTCAATTCTCCCTTTAGTGATTACACACGTTTAGGGCTTCCACAAACCATGAGTGACACCTAGCAGCATATCATGGCTACCCAAGCTAATCAGAAGAGGTAGAGAACCTATTCAGTTTAGGATTACAAATGCAATACGGTCTTTCTCTAATCTAATACTCTTGACCACATTGTTTGGTTTGATAGTTTATTTATTCATGTCTACTATCCAATGTGATTCTTGTGCTTATATGATTACTTTGAATGTGAATTGGAACGCATTCCCAAATCTCATTCATACTCTGGCCAGAGATTTTAATCATATCATAGAGTATTCTCCCTCAAGCCAATTGAAGGTTAGAGATCCCTTGTTGCGCATTCACTTGTCTCCATGACTAAGTGGCTTAACCCCAATGATGTCGTGGACACCCCGATGGGGTGACTTTGACATAATCAAAGATCAAGGACTTAACCACAAGACAACAACTGTGATGCCTCAGGTCAAAGGACTAATTTGCATTATCCCAAACATGAGTTCTCATGTGACATGAGTATGAGAACTCCTCGTTGATCGTGTTCAGTGAACTCATTCTCTATTGAGCACCTACGTACTTGTCTTGATGTCACACACACCAATGACTCGAGACTAGTCACTCTCCCTGAGAGAAGACATAGCACGTACTGATCTTATCGGACTGTCAATGCCCAATTGGCAATCCTATGATCAGGAACGTTTAGGATGTGTCTACGAAAGAATGGTCTCATTAATCTAACTTCATTAGATTGCATTCTTCCAATCACATATTCCTTGGACTTTATCGTTTAAGCATATAACATTTATATGAGACGTCTCAAACAATAATGTTTGCCCTTTATATGTAAACTAGATTAGTTTAACATGTGAAATATCCGTAAAGTATCATCATATGAATGGCTTTAGGGCACATTTCCAACAGATAGCTCATAACCTGCAATCATGTGTTAGTGCTTATATTATTCACCTCGCACCACACGCTCACCTTGGATCCAAGTAGGTGCATGTCGTACAGACCATGAGAGGGTTCCGACTGATAGGTGACCTTAGATTATGTGCACAGATGATTGATGAGAGAAGCACTAGAGCGTATTCTTACACCATTCTTATCGTACAAACTACTTTAGGTAGTTCCGATTTATGTGCATTGTAGTGTCGTACATGTCACCGTGGTGACTCCGATTTGGATTGGATATTGAGCTATAGAATTAACCGTACATGACCAATTGCAGGGTCTCCGGTTGATTAATTATTTCACCTGTTATATTGATGCATCCATATTCTATTTTTGACATTATAGCATGGCATACTTTCTGGTTTTGATAAAGGATTGATGATTTGAGATATTTGAAGGTATATGCTATTATGTTATTTTCTGGGAAAGTATACAGGTTTTACAGCGAGGGGTTAGAAATGTTTTAAATGAAAAGTTTTTGAAAAACTTTGTTTTACTGACCCACTCAATTTTGTTTTGCGCCCCTCCAGGTTCTAGATAGCAGAGCTTTGGTGGCCACGAGGAATCCAACGGTGTTCTGACAGAATTCACAAAAGTAGGACTCACCCTTGGGTGTTTCATCTTAGTAATTGTATTTTTAAAGCTTCTGAACTGTGTAAATGGTTACGTCACTCTCACGTGACGGCCAGCATGCACTCCTTTGGGACGGGGTGTGTCATATATGATCAAATCTGACAATAAAAAAAAAGACCTAACAGTCCAAATTTAAATGCAACGGCTAAAATAATTTTAAAAAAAAATCTTTTATTTGTTTCGTATTCTTTTATAATGTTTCACGAGTTTCATGGTATTGGTTTAGTAATTTTTTAATATTTATTAGAATCTTAATATTTTTTAGGTTAAAATGTTCATAAAATTAAATTAGAATAGTCTACATTTTTTTTTTTGAAAAAAAGGTTACTTTAAGAAAAAATTATTCTAAATTCATTTTTTTAAATTCTAAATTAATTCTTTAATAATCTTGGACTAAAAATTTAATCAAGAATGGTTGAAGCAGAAAAATTATTTCTAGATTAAAAATTTTAAGTTTTAAGTCAAATGTTAGAAATGGTTTTAGGGACAATAAAAATTCTAAATAATAGAATATATAATAAAATTTTAAAAATGGAAAAGAAAGGGAAAAGAAAAAGAATAATGTATATGAGAGAAATGATAAGGCGAAAGAGGGGAAGAAAATGAAAGGGAAATAAAAAGGAAAGAAGGAGGTGGGTTCCTTGCACCCAACGCATATCTCTTAGGTTCGGCTTCGGACTCAGCTTCGGTTGTAGACTTGGTGAGGATAAGAACGACCCATCTCTCTCTTTCTCTCTCTCTCTCTCTCTCTCTACCGCCATCTACCACTCTACAAGAACCCATTCCCTCCCTCACCGTCTCTACTCTTCCTTTTGTATAAACCTAAAATGCCCTTCTCTCTCTCCCTCTAAAAGCCTCCTCCTTTCTCTGACTAACACATTTTCTCTCTCTACTTTCTCTCTGCTTTCTCATCTCAGCGTTGAGAAAACCAGTGTTCCTTTCTGTTCATTCAAGCTGGCGATCGAGAATCAAGACACCACGGTCAGAGAAATCAAGCCCAAGAGCAGGAGAATCATGGTAAAAACCCCACACTCTCATTCTGATTTGCTTTTCTGGGTCTCACTCTCTCTCTCGGCATTCAAATTTTGGATTCAATGCTCTGTTTTTCTGGGTTCAGATTGTTTTTTGTCACAGATTATCGTGATTTTCTTTGTGGGTTTTGGGTCCTGATTGAGTTTTTGAACAGGGTGCTGGAGGTCCTGACGAGGAGGACAACAGGTGGCCGCCATGGCTGAAGCCTCTACTGAAAGAGAACTTCTTTGTTCAATGCAAGCTCCATGCCGATTCCCACAAGTCTGAATGCAATATGTACTGCTTGGATTGCGTGAACGGCCCTCTCTGCTCTCTCTGCCTCTCTTACCACAAGGACCACCGTGCTATTCAGGTACTCAAATTTGCCACAGATATTTGTGCTTTCCCATCAAATTTGGCATCTGCGTTTATTGAGAAATCACAGTTCCCCAATTTGGCATCTGTGTTTAATTTTGAGTTTTTTGAGACAAAATTGATGGGTTTTTGGTGACGAATTTGTACAGATAAGGAGGTCGTCTTACCATGATGTGATAAGGGTTAACGAAATTCAGAAGCATCTGGACATCAGTGGAGTCCAAACCTACATTATCAACAGCGCCAGAGTTGTGTTTTTGAACGAGAGGCCTCAGCCTAGGCCCGGCAAAGGAGTCACAAATACCTGTGAAGTCTGTGAACGCAGCCTCCTCGATTCCTTCAGATTTTGCTCTCTTGGTTGCAAGGTATTTACATTGTTCTCCTTTTCCTTTTCACTTTCCCATTATTGGTTGGTTGTTTGGTTGCTGAGAAAATGAAGGAAAGTTTCAAACTTTGGCTTTGTCTCTCCAACCAAAAATCAAACCAATGAGCTCATACTAAATGTCACGCATTCATATGAGTTGACTTCTTTCGTTGCCTTCTTCATTGCCTTGAATGCCATAAATCATAACTTTTAATGTGAATGTCAAACATTGAATTCAATCATTTGAAATCCAATAATTCAAACTTTTGGGTTTTAATTTCCTTGCTAATTAATCTCAATCCATTGCATTTGCAAATCAGATTGTGGGGACGTCATCCAGTAATCCCCAGAAGAAGAAGAACAAGTACTCGAAGGCAATGGCGGGTTCCGATTCAGATGACTCATACAGCAGCAGCAGCCACGGAATTGCAAGGTTCAAAAGCAACAGCCACCACGGCAACAACAAAGTTCAGAGTTTCACTCCATCAACGCCGCCCCCAACTTCTGCTAATTACAGAGCGGCCAAGAGAAGGAAGGGCATTCCCCACAGAGCCCCAATGGGAGGACTAATCATAGAATACTGAGACTCTCTCTAGCCCTTGTACTTTTAGTTTATTACCTTTATACCTCACTTATACCGCGAGTTTGTCACAAACGCCCCTCCAATAGCTTGAGCCTCTTTCTCAAAGAGGCCTTGTTTTTGGAGAAAATTAGAAAAACGCCCACTTAGCTTTCTGGTATTGTACAAAGAAGCCATATGGGAACAAGTGCAAGTGTTGGAAAAGTAGACAATAAGACGGCAACAAAAGTGGACGACTGGGGAAGAAACTGGAGGGTTCTAGAAATATAAGATTATACATAAAGTTTTGGGGGTGAAATTGTAAATAGAGGGTTTCTTGGGTGGGCTATTTAGAGTTTTAGGGGTAGGGCAAAAGTCAATGTACTCCTTTGGGAGGAGGTGGGGGGATGTCTATATGTGGTAAGTGAAATAATAGATTTTGTATTTTGTATTTTTATTTCGTGTTATTATTTCCGCTTTTAGAAGTTTTTGACTGGTGGATGTGAAAATTTAATTTCCAAGCGGGGCCCACGTCGGCGGCCTCCTGTGGTGTGGGTTTGTGACGGGGCCTTTCTGTCACTGGGGGAACACGTGTCGGGGGCGGATTGGGCAAAGGAAGTGGGGAAGTCGGTCTTGATCCTCGGAATCATAAAGAGGTAGCAGCCGCCCTCCGTTTTTTTATGATCTTTTATTGGGTCATAAATTCAGAAAAGCGGTTCCTAAGCAAATTGGGTTACGTTTCTTGTGGGGGCCACAGTTGTGGAGAAATTTGGCCGTTGATTTGATTGTGCACGGTGATGTTGGGCTTTGATCTGTCCACTTATGGGCAATCATGGTGGGACATGTGACAACGACTCTAATGCTTTTGTGAATATTTTTTTAGTTGGGAAATGCTAAGTAAACTCAAAGTGGGATATGCTTTAGAATTTCTGATACTTTACCGTTTAACATTAATTTTTCTGTTAATATTAGAAAATCTCATGCTAAAAATATCAGGTATAGAAAGTTTATAAAAAGTCCCTACTTTTAAGACAATCTTCTTAGTATTTTTCTTCTTAGTTTTATGCATTAGAAAAATGTGTGAGATCATGTTTATAGACTGGTAATTAATGGTAAGAGTTTATTTTTTAATAATTTAAAGAACGAATCTAACTGTTTGAGGTCATGTTTTTTAAACTATGTGGTAATTAACGATTGAGTTTTTTTTAATAATTTAAAGATATAATTCAGCTATCAATTGTTGTATCATGTAATGTACAAAATATAATTGAAGTAGACAATCTCTCTTAAGGTTATCCGATTGAGATTATAGTTGGTGTGATTTATAGTGAATAGTTGGGTCATAACATTTTTTTGGAACGGTTAACTGCGTATTGGTTTGGTACTGAGATGCTTTTATAAAAAGTGGGTATAAAAAAAGCTGAGATCAAAAAGGTGTTTGATAAACACTTAAAAACAGCTTATTTTCACAATTTTTTGTGAAAAAAAGCCGAAAACGTGAAAAAGCAAAAATGAGCTTTGAAAAAAAAGCTGAAAACATGAAGCAGCATAAATGTTGGATTATATGTTGAATGTTGGATTATGATTTCTTGTTAAACGTTGAATTATATGTTTAAGATAAAGTTTATAAATATTTTTATTTAAAAATAAAGTATATTTAGTAGTTCACCTTTATTTGTTAAGAAAATTAAATTAATGGCATATCTAGTATTATACCATTTTTAGTCATTTCACACAGTCACAACTGTTTTACATAAAAGTTTATCAAACACTATAATATTACGCTTTTTTTTCCCAAAGTACTTTTACAAAAAAAGTTTACCAAACATTCTGCTGCTTTATTTCACAGCTGCTTATTCTCACAGCACAATAGAAACAGATTTTTTTTCAAAGCACAACAATACAAAACCAGCTCATTTCACACTTGGTTTAAATATGATTTTGAAAAACTCAATAAATAAAAAATTAAAAAGATATATTTCATTTTTTAAAGCCTAATACAAAATTTAAAATTTAGTTTAGTACTGGAGCATGTTTAAATGATAGCATATTCTGTCATTTTATTTATTTATTTGGTAATTTTATGATTATTCTTTTCTTAGGTCTACAGTAGTTCATGATAATATATTTTTGTACACATATTTAGATACATTAATTTATTATAAATATATTATGTATAAACATTTAAGTACACAAATTTATTATAATATAGTTTGGTGCAGATGCTTCGGCACAAACATTTAGGTAGAGAAATTTTGATACAAACAAGTCAATTTAATGTATTTCGTTACGGTCATTTCTATATATTTATGTATTTATATAGAGATATATGCCATATATGCTCGTCTTTCAGACACACTTCGTAGTTTAGATGCACAAAAAAAGTCTCTCATTGGACACACTTCGTATTCCAGACATATTATTAACCAGATTTTCTTTGCTAGTTAATCCTAACCATATAAATATTAAATCGCAATTCGCCATAGCCTAACTTTTTTGTCCTTCAATTATGACAAAGCTCCAAAAAACAACTTATGATTTTTCAATAGTTTGCACGAACCCAAATTAAAGAACTCAAAAGAAAGTAGGAAGGCTGAGTGATGATATGTTTGGAAGAGAGACCGACTTGAATCGCAGGATTACATTGTTGCCTTGTGTTAATATTATAAATATTTTTATATTATTGGCAAAATATTACGTATATTTGTATTATTGGTACAAAACGTTTAGCTTGTGTAAAAGATGCTGAAGAGGAATAGAGGTGACAAGTGGTGGTATTCATTCAATGTGTTGTTAACCTACTTTTTCTTGTTACGATATTTCATTGTTTAAGAAGACTGGATTTGGTATCGACGCGTTTTGTCTTTCTCTTTCTAAAACTCTCTCTGAAACACAAACCCAGGCAACTTTTGTCACTAACCCTAGCCTTTAGCTTGGGTGCCGGAGGCAACCACACCTCCTCCTTCATTTCTTCTTTTCCTCTCTGTTCTCTGTTTCTCCTGAGTTTTTCTCAGTTTCTTCTTTTCATCCCTTCTCATCTCCCCTACCATTTCCCCTCCATGCCTCATCTTCCTTCCTTCTTTCCAGTTTTTTGCCTTCATTTTTATTTCTCGGTTTTTCCCTGAGTTTTATCTCAGTTTTCCTTGAGTTGAGTCTCAACTATCCCTTGAGTTGGTCTCAGTTTTGGGCTTCATGCCCCTTATTTGGCGTTTTTCGCCTGCTTTTACTTTTTTTTGTCTTTTAATTTTCCTTCCTCCCTCTTCCTTAGCCATGATATTCCATCCCCACCCCACCATGTGCTCGAATCATCGGGCTCCCATAAAAAATGGGATATCGGATCCACTTCCCTCCCTCACTTCCCCTCTCCCAATCAGCATGCCGGATCACCATCTAGGCCAATTGTTATGACATGTTCCAAATGTTCCTGTAAATTCTTGCTCCTATTGGATTATTTGTATCTATATGCATTAAGATCCTGATTCATGGATCTCTCGGTTCGAGAAAAAAAAAAAGATCAAACCATTTTTATGACTCATTTTTAAATTTGATAAATGATAATTGGTCGTATATTTCATTATAGTTCTATGATTCAGAGTATCGTTTCCTATTTGATCCATTTTAAATTCCATATTCAAAGTTGCGATTAGATCTTTTGTACCCATAGGTGTTATATTGGATTTGAATCATATTTCGGATTAATCTATATTGATTGACTGCCTCCATTATGTTGTTGCTAGCAAGTACCACTATTTTTTATTTTGGATCTTCAAAATCATTGTCGCAGAAGGTCTGGACCCATTTTTTTCCTAATCTTTTGATAAAAAGATTCATTCTCTTCATAAAAAAGAGGAGGTAGAACCAATAAAGATTCATTTTTTTTATTCATCCCTGGAGTCAAGATTCTAAAAGATGACGATATTTCGTGACTTATCTCCTTAATTATCGTTAATATATCGCGATATTATAGCTAATATCGCGAGATGAAACCCAAAAATACTTGAAAATTTCTGAAAAGTCTCAATCTTGCGCATAGAGGGATTCGAACCCCTCCCATTTGACTCCTTCAACGCCTTGACCACCATATCACTTATGTTTTTTGTGAAAATATGCTAAAATATTTATATATATGGTTTTGTTTTGAATTCTTTTTGCAAGAAACAAATTTGCACATATTCCAAATTTTTTGTGGTATTATATTTTAAATTGTGTCAATTAATTACTTAGTCAATGGCATGTGGTTTTTAACTTTTTCTATTTTTTATTTGGTCACTTACATGTAGGGCTGGAAAAAATTCCCGAAAATCCCAAACCAAACCGAAAAAGTCCCAAACCCAAACCGAAAAATCCCAAACCAAAACCATCCCGAAGTTCGGGAATCCCATCCCGAAAAATACTAAAATTTTCGATATGGGATTGGTTTCCGAATCCCATTTGTTTGGTAATCCCGAAATCCCGAAAAATACCGAAGTATTCGGTTTTCTATTGACTTTTGGGTTTTGGTTCTTGAAAGCCATTGCCATGGTTGCTGACTACTCTTCACAATACACTTACTCTACACATAGAGATGATGAAGATAGTGAAAATTTTGAACCTCATAGGAACTCTATGTGGTACTAAGTCACTCATGTATCTTACCATGCAATGTATAAAGTGTAAAATATTGTACTAATTCATTATATATAAATGCTTATGGTGTGTTTAAACTTCTTTCATTAATTATTACATATTTTCTACACTCACAATATTTGCCAGCTCGCTATATAATCAACTTAAATCAGTTAAATCCATCATGCAATGCATTTCCTTCCAATTTCTTGTGATAAACTAATAGATAATTGACTAAATAAACATCCTGCAAAGTTTCAATAAAAATTTCCAATTTTTTCTTACAATTTACGTGGTTTTTATTCAATTTTTATCGATATCGATAATATCTCAATATTTCTATCGAAATTTCCGTGTTTTTGGACTACCGATATTTCCGATATCAAATATATTTTAGACCATGGCGCTAGCCAAGCGGCAAGCAGGGGCCCAACGCCTAAGCAACGAGTAGGGGCACAGTGCCTAAGCGGATTTATGTAAATTTATTATATATCTTGTAAATAAGTGCCTACACTTAAAAAAAAAAAAAAAAAAAAAACTATACTTGTATGGATAATAAAAGAATGATAAAATGCAAAAATAAAAGTAGAAGAATACACAAAGTACATCTATCCAACAAGTTCAATATTTAAAAAATAATAAGCATATAATTATAATGAGGAGTATTCTTGGATGATAGACTAAATTATTCTTGTTCATGATCCTTGCATTGGATTGGACATAAACTAAATTATTTAACGTTTTTGTATCTAGTTTATTATTATATTTTTTTATTTTTTTATTTTTTTATGTATCCCTCCAAAGTTCTCCAATTCATTTCACAATTGGATGAACTTGAAGGATTATTTTGTGAAAACATGTTCATTTGAATAACATCTATAGCATGCAATTAACAATTAAAAGGCGGAATCATGCTTGCATGCATTCGAAAACAAAACATTACCCATGAAATTCAAAGCCTAGTAGATTGGTGAACCAAGACTCAACTCAAAACAAAGTGAGTTGAAATTTATACCTTTGTAGATTCCTCTTTGCATAAGCAAAGGCTAATCACCCAAAGAGAGGGCCTTCATTCCTTGCATATAAAATCTATGGATTTGGATGGAAGAATAGATTCTCCAAGTTCCCAAAATTGAGAACCTCTAAGTCTCCACACCAAGGTTGGATTGATGAAGAAATGAGTGACATTGGAGTAGTAGGATTGCTAGATCCCCCCTCCAAGGGGGCCGGCCTCCTAGAGAGAAAAGGAGAGACATGTTCTCTCCAATTTTCTCCAAAAGAACCCCTTAATGAATTTAGGCTATAAATTTCTTTATAGAGTCCCTTCAAATAAGTGACCTAAAGAACCAAAAGCCCATTCTCTCTAACATGGCCGGCCATAAGAGTTTTATTGGGCTTTTGGGCCTTTGTGAATTAAGTTGTCATACAACTTAAGTCAATGGGCTTGACGTTCAAAGCCCATTGGGCCTTGAGGCCCAAAACTAACCCGTGGTCTTTTAACAAACTTTATTCGTTTGATTAATTAACATATTAGTTAATCCTTGCCATAAATAATTAAACCATTTAATTATTCTTACTCATCTCCATTGTTTCTTCAATCTTCACCTTACACGGTGTACGATCCATTAGGTTCCTTTTAGCGAGGCAGTGGGCGATTAAAACCATTTCACATCGATTGTGAATTGAAACTTACTTTCAATTCTCCCTTTAGTGATTACACACGTTTAGGGTTTCCACAAACCATGAGTGACACCTAGCAGCATATCATGGTTACCCAAGCTAATCAGAAGAGGTGGAGAACCTATTCAGTTTAGGATTACAATGCAATACGGTCTTTCTCTAATACAATACTCTTGACCACATTGTTTGGTTTGATAGTTTATTCATGTCTACTATCCAATGTGATTCGTGTGCTTATATGATTACCTTGAATGTGATTTGGAACGCCTTCTTAAATCTCATTCATACTTTGGCCAAAGATTCTTAATCATATCATAGAGTATTCTCCCTCAAACGGTTTGAAGGTTAGAGATCCCTTGTTGCGCATTCACTTGCCTCCATGACTAAGTGGCTTAACCCCAACGATGCCGTGGACACCCTCCAAATGGAGTGACTTTGACATAATCAAAGATTAAGGACTTAACCACAAGACAACTGTGATGCCTCAGGTCAAAGGACTACTTTGCATTATCCCAACGATGAGTTCTCATGTGACATGAATATGAGAACTCTTCGTTGATCGTGTTCAATGAACTCATTCTCTATTGAGCACCTACGTACTTGTCTTGATGTCACACACACCAATGACTCGAGACTAGTCACTCTCCCTGAGAGAAGACACAGTACGTACTGATCTTAACGGACTGTCAATGCCCAATTGGCAATCCTATGATCAGGAACGTTTAGGATGTGTCTACGAAAGAATGGTCTCATGAATCTAACTTCTTTAGATCATATTCTCCCAATCACATATTCCTTGGACTTATCGTTTAAGCATATAACATTTATATGAGACGGCTCAAACAATAATCTTTGCCCTTTATATTTAAACTAGATTAGTTTAACATGTGAAATGTCCATAAAGTATCATCATATGATTGGTTTTAGGGCACATTTCCAACAGAACTTGTAGTCAATCCATCCTTTGCAAATTTGGTACACCATTTCCATAAGTATACCACCATGAAACTAAAAAAATAAAAAGCACACAATTAAAAATAAATAAAAAATACATAAAATAAAAAAAATCAAACCGCCTAGGACCGCCTATCCCGCCGCCTAGCTCCAGACTGATTTTTCGAAACAATTTGCCCTAAATCGCAGCGGGTCTTCACCGCCTAGCGCTTAAGCCGATTTTTAGAACACTGTCTGGAGTTAAATAACTCATTCAAGATTTATTTTGTGATCCAATCTAATAGAAAAGGTAAATCCCTTATGATACACCAAATCCCGCTCGATAATTTATCCCCTTAGCCTCACTTTTTACCCATAAGATACTTTGTTGTATATATTTGCAGGGGTCCATGAAGGGACTTGAGTTTGGTGTCTATTTTCTCGGTTCGGAGTTTGTCTTCTTCCAAAGATGCGACGACGACTGTCATCTGGGTTATGCTGCTTGAGATTAAGGTTTTTTGTTTGTTTGTTTTTGCAGTCTATGAACCTAAGCTTGTGTAGGCCTCAAATTGTATTTTGAGTTGCAGCTTTTATTTTGTTTGAGCCTTTTACTTATCTATTTTAATTTACCTGGATCTTTTGAGCCTTATGCTAGTTTTCAATGTAATTCTCTTCTTGACAAAAAGAAAAACAAGAAAGAAAGAGAAGAATAAGAAGAGGCAAAAGAGTGAGGTCAGCAACAGTGAATAGTTAGTGACACGTTGTAATGTTGGTGCAATGTGGAATGTGTGCCATATCTTGGAGTGAGGATCCTCTTCAGATCTTCTTTGTGAGGATCTCAGAGATCCTTTAATCGTATCCGTTCATTATATATTGTGCAGTTAATTTTTATCAGGTACTGTTTATATTCAATTTTAAATAAAAAAATTTACAATGATTTTTAACTACACGATGTACGATAAATGAATGTGATTAGAAGATTTTCAGATGATCCTCCTTGCATATCTTGCTCACATTGGGTGAATCGTAAGCAGCCACGTGTCGGTGAAAGTTCAAGCAACTTTGCTATTTCCAAGTAACTAGAAATGGCGACACATGTGCTTTGAAATTTGCTTTTTTATTTGCTATATTTTCATTCACGTTTGCAGAGGTCACTGCAAAGAAACCAAATTTCATCAATTAAATCTAGACTGATGATTTAGTGAAGAAACTTACCAAATGCAGATGCAAATTACGTTAAGCAGACATTTTCTCAATTATAGGAAACCGGGGCAAATGACTTTCTATCACAGTAATAGAGATGAATATTAACCTTATATCACGATATAAGTTCGAACTCCATCTAGTTCCTGATGTAATAAATTTATCGTTCGATAAAAAATATTATAAGAAGTTAGGGAGACACAAATTATTATGTCTTTTTTTTTTTTTTATAATTTTAAGAAATCGAAGCGGTTGAACTTGAAGAAAACGTGGAAGAGGAATTCTAATTTTTTTATTTATTTATTTATTTTTTAAATTTTGTTGGTATCTTTTCAGTCCTTGAGTGTTTGACGTATTTATCATCGACTCAATTACTTTTTAACTTTTTGGTCAGTTATGGAAAGAGGGATAAAATCGTCTTTTCAGATAATTTTGGTCTACGAATAAATAATATAAATTTATTGTGAACCGTTCATTACGCTGCTCTGCTTCTGCTTCTGCTTCAACAAATATATATATATATGAAATATATTTCTAATTTCTTGTTTGTTCCGATCCAAGTTTCTCTTTTTCAAAGTCTCTCAGGGAAGGGTCAGCAGTCGTCGTAGGTACGTAGAACCAGAACATTCTTGTACAATACCAAAGCCTAACTAGCCGGTGACGCTTTATAATCGGTAGTGGGTCCCAGTCTTCTTCAAACCCTAGCTAGGGTTCCATAAAACTTGCATTCCAAATCACATGCAAAAAATACAGAGAATAAAAAAAAAAACAAACCTCATTAGTCTGAAGAACAACTCAGGAGTTTCGATAATAATAATAAAACTGAGTAGCCAATTTGGGTTGTCGCTTATAGTTTTGCTTAGAAAAGCGAGGGAGGTTGAAACTTGAGCTGCTAGCTAACCCAAGACATAATAAATTAAACTATATAAATGATATATATAATCTGTCATTTTAAAAATGTGCATGCATGGATATAAATCGAATTAAATTTTTATTAGTTAAAGCATCTTCATGTAACAAGGTAGGTGGGTTTAGGCATATATATGTTTGATTTGGTCTGGGTCACTTCATGAACTTAAATAGAAAATTTCCCACTCATGCGGTCATGCCAACTTCAGTATTATTTACTATAACTTTATTAACCTTTCCGGTCCTTCTAAGGGAATCTGGATACTCGCCGGATTCTTTTTGTGAAGATTTCGGAGATCTATGAATCATGTCTATTTATCGTATATCTTGCGGTCAGAAATTATTTTAAATATTTTTATTTAAAGTTAAACACAAACAGTACCTGATACAAATTGATTGCACGATAGACGATGAATGGACACGATTTATCGATATCCAGGATCCTCACTAAAAGGATCCGAAGATGATCCTGTTGGATTCTAAGGACCGTAACTGACACATGCCATGGGCCAAAAAAATTACAAGCTCTCACAAATGCCTCCAACTATGCTTCCAAAAGTGTGCTCGGCTCGATGATGGATGGTTACCAACGGACCATGAGCAAATCATTCTAGAAAGACCTTTTCGGAATGCGTATTAAAATGACCTTCAAATTTCTTGTTTGATTCGAAGCTAGCCAAGTCCATCTAGTCCTACTTGCTTGTCTCTCAAAGATCTGGTCATTCGGAGTTCCGAACCATATTGTAGACTTCTGGTCAGAGTTCTGAATGCATAACTAAAAAGTTAGATGCAAGATAGAATGCATAATATTTTGCTTTATCCCTAAAATGTCACAGCCCGTCCCAAATATATAATTATCGACGACGTGAATTGACAAAAATACCCTTGGACGTTAGTTGTGTAATGTGGTTTAAGTGTGGTTTTGGGTCAATATTCTTAAATCCTAATTGTTTGGAACCAATTAGGATTAAGTTATGGTATTTTTGGTGGTTGACCAATCCTAGGCCACACATACACACTCTCTCTCTTCTCTCTCTCGTACCCTCTCATCTTTCTCGGACTCTCACTCTCTCTCTTCTTCGAAATTGTACGGACAATCACCCAAAACCCTTGAAACTTCACGGATCGTGGTCAAAGTTGGCACCACTATGTTCGTGAAGCTCAGACGAGTCGATTGGTACCCATTTCAGGTAAGGATACCTTCGAAAACTCTAGTTTTTCATAACCCCCGATTTGTGCACTGTTCATGCACACGTAATTATGGATGTTTTTGGGAATTTGAAGCTTGTAGGAAGCTTAGTGAGGTCCTCAGGAAGCTCGGAGTGCTTCGTTTGAAGGTTTTGGACGTCGGGATCGTGTGGACGAAGGTTGGCCGGTTTTTCTTAGAATTCTCTGGTGAGATCCCGTGACTTTTAGAACTTTAAATTAGTATGATTGTGTTCTACAAGTTAAGAGCTTCATTTTGGTATAAATTGCGTGAAAAATGGTGCAAAAATAAGCGAGAAATAGGCAGTTGCAGGTCTGCCCAAAATCCGGCGCCGGTGACACTATTCCGGCGTCTGGAGGTTGAAGGTGATGCGCGTGAGGGCACGTGAGGTCGTGCCCTCCCCAGTGCGCGAGGGCGCGTGAGCAACATAAAAATTATTCTAAAAATATCACGATGTTCGTGAGGTTGTGTAGGTCACGTTGGTATATTCAAATACCAAAATTGAGCTTTGTATGAGAAGTTATTAGCTAGTTTTGTATATGTGCTTTAAAATAACGTTTTTATAGTTAATTCGCATATAGGTGAGACTTATCCCGAGGACGAGCGTATCCACGGGCGACTTGGGGGTTACGACCCGTCGACATACCAGTGAGTGGGCTTTTGTTTTCAGTATATATTTATATACTGGATATATTTCCCAGAAATGCATTTTTAAGGAATGTATGCTTTGAAATAATATGCCAAATGCTTGTATATTCTGAATATGCATTTCATGGTTGCATATTTATATAAATGTGGTGCTGTGGAGGCACAGGTAAGTTCAGGTAAGGTATGTTTAATTATGTGAATCATCGATGATGTGATATGTGATTGAATAATGTTGAGCTCATAAAACTGCACCTAGGGTGATTGTGATTTAGCCAGAGATATGAAGTACAAGTCTGTTTATTTACGTCACCTCCAGCACTATATGCTCATATTGGATCCAACTTAAGTGCACAGTCTTGTCGTACAGACCTTATTTATGGTTCCGACTCGTAGGTGAATAGTGATTTATCACCCGGCTATTATGAGAGAATAGAATTGAGCATAAATTATATTACACCCAATCTTGTTGTACAGACCCCTTTTTAGTGGTTCCGACTTATGTGCAGTATATTGCCGTATAGGTCATTGTAGTGACTCCGGCTAGATTAACTTTTGAGCTATGAATTCAGCCGTACAGACTACCACAGGGGTTCCGGCTAACGTATCATAATTCTATGAAATCATTCTTACCTGGATTGTTTACTTTGTTATATTTTGGCATGGCATACATTTGAATATGATTATGTGAAGCATGAATTGAATTGTTATGATTTCAGATATATATATATATATATATGTATATATATATATATATATATATATGTATGTATATATATATATATATGTATGTATATGCTTATATTTTGATTCTGGGAAAATTATACATGTTTTACAGCAAGGGGTTAGATATGTTGATAAATGAAATGGTTTTGTAAAACATTTGTTTTTGCCCACTCACGTTTTCTGTTTTGCGCCCCTCCAGGTTTTAAGTAAGCTTGTTGTTGGTGGCTTGTGGACGTCGGCAGTTCTGACTTATCTAAATACTAGTAGGACATCCCTAGTACTGTATAACTAGTACTTGTCCTACTGGATTGCACCTAGACTTTATGCTCTGATTAGGAGTGTTTACTGTTGTAACTAACTCCTATCACGTTCTGTTTAGTAGTACACTCTAGTAAATTAGTTTTTAATTATTCGTATAATTCTTATCTATATTGCTTTCGCACTGTGCACATGGCTACGTCACTCACACGTGACGGCCAACATGCCTTGATCTCGATTGGGGTGTGTCAGTTTGGTATCAGAGCCTAGGTTTAGCAGTCCTGTATAATTCTTGAATATTCTAATCCTTGTGATGTCTTATGTCAGAACTATGCCACCTCGTAGAGAGCCCCGTCAATCAGCTGAATCTAGTTTCCCTGATATTGCTCAATTAGGGGAAGCTATAGTTTCTTCCATTCAGACAACATTTTGTACTCCCTAGAGGACACTTCTTGAGACAGTTCATAATCTGAAGTTGACTCACTTCATGGGAAATGAAGGTCATGAGGGGGCAGAAAAATGGCTGAATCATGTGGAGAAGACCTTTCAGGTGATGCATAGTCAGGGGAATCTTTCTTCTGATAGGTGGGTCGAGACGACTACTTGGTTTTTGGGAGAACAACCTGCATCCTGGTGGAGACATGAGTCTTACCAGATGACCCCATAAGAGATTGTGGACCGGGGAGTGTTTAAAGAGTTGTTTCAGAAAAGGTTCATTCCTCCTGCGTATATCGATCTTAAGAAACATGAGTTTACTCATTTGAGGCAAGGAAAGATGTCCGCTAATGAGTATTACAGGATGTTTACTGATCTGTCGAGATATGATCTGGAGGTTACTGCTAATCCGGTAGAGATGCTTCGCCGTTTGAGTTTGGGTACTAAGAAGAAATGGCGTTCCATAGCGACATCGACTCACTGTGCCTCTTACCAGGAGTTTTATGAGATTCTATTGAGGATTGATGCCTCAGAGAACATGCCTAGTGAAAGTGAGGATGAGGAAGGAAAGAATGGGGGCCAGAGACGAGATGACAAAGGAAAAGGGCAAGCATTTCAGGGACCCCGCAAGACCCAGAACTTTAAGAGGAGTGGTGGCAGTTCCAGCTCTTCTAGTGGAGGATTGAGTACTAATATGCAGAGGATAAGTGGTAGATTCACTGGAGGTCGTAGGTTCCAGAGGCAGAGAGATTTTGGTGGTTCAGGTGGATCTGGTGCTCCCTTATGTCGCATATGTAATAATCGGCATTTTGGGGAGTGTAGGAGAGGCAGCAATGAATGTTTTACTTGTGGTTAGATGGGTCATCGGGCTGCCCAATGCCCTCAGAGTCAGCAGAGACCCCAGCAGCCTTCATTCCTACCACATGCACCTACTCAGCAAGCTTCAGGATCTGGTGGTTATACTCAGACTGGACGAGGAGATGCCTACCACTATCAGGGCGACGCCGCTCCCTACACCTCAGGATAGCAGCAGTACTCTTAGGATCCTCAGTATCAGAGTGGGTATCCTCAGTATCAGGGAAGATCTATGTCTTATCAGCCGCATTCAGCCATTGGATCTCAGTGGTACCAAGGGGGACAGCCCCAGCAGGGAAAGATTGCTGCTAGTAGTGCAGGATCTTCGAGGCAGTCGGGTCAGCAGAGGCAGGGACGTGATATTCATGCCAATAGAGGTCGTAGTGGACGACAGCAGAATCAGGGGCGTATCCACAACATGCCACTGCAAGATGCCCAAAATAATCCGGATTTAATCATGGGTACGTTAAATATTCTTGGTCATTTTGCTAGAGTATTGATTGATTGTGGTGCTACACATTCTGTTATTTCTCATACATTTGCTCAAGTGACGCAACCTCATCCTACACCTCTAGGATATAATTTAGAATTTTCTATGCCTAGAGGGGATAGATGTTTTGTGGATCAGGTATATCCAGGATGTCCAGTGATAGTAGAGGATATTATTATGCCGGCTAATCTTATGCCGTTGGATATTATGGATTTTGATGTGATTTTGGGCACTGATTGGTTGCACTGTAATCGTGCCAAGATAGATTGTTATGGGAAGACAGTCACATTTCATTGTCCTGGATTACCTGAAGTTACATTTGTAGGAGAGCCTAGTGGGGTGAGGCATGGTATTATTTCAGCCATGAAAGCAAAGAGATTGTTGTCGAAAGGTTGTCAGGGATATTTGGCTCATGTGATGTTGAATGATGATGCTCCTAGTAGTGTGGAGGATGTTCGGGTGGTCAGATATTTTCCGGATGTATTCCCTGAGGATTTGCCTGGATTGCCGCCAGATAGAGAGATGGAGTTTGTTATTGATCTGCTTCCAGGTACGAATCCCATATCCTTAACTCCTTATAAAATGGCTCCTGCTGAATTAAGGGAATTGAAAGTCCAGTTGCAAGAGTTAGTGGATAAATTTTTTATTCAGCCGAGTACTTCACCTTGGGGAGCTCCAGTTTTATTTGTGAGGAAGAAAGATGGAACTTTGAGGCTGTGCATTGATTACAGGCAATTGAATCGGGTAACCATTAAGAACTGTTATCCATTGCCTCGTATAGATGATTTATTTGATCAACTCAGAGGTGCCTGCGTATTTTCTAAGATTGACTTGAGGTCAGGATACTATCAATTGAAGATTAAAAATGAAGATGTCCCTAAAACCATATTCAGGACTCAATATGGTCATTATGAGTTTCTTGTTATGCCATTCGGGTTAACTAATGCACCAGCAACTTTTATGGATTTGATGAATCGAGTATTCCAGCCATATTTGGACATGTTTGTTATTGTCTTCATTGACGATATTCTGGTATACTCTAAGTCTAAGGCTGAACATGCTAGACATTTGAAGTTGGTGTTGAGCAACTTGAGGGAACACCAACTATATGCTAAGTTTAGCAAATGTGAATTTTGGTTGAATCAAGTAGCATTTTTGGGACATGTCATTTCTGCTCAAGGCATTCAAGTGGATTCTCATAAAGTGGCAGCTGTGGAGAATTGGGAGCAACCTCGAACCGTCACCGAGGTACATAGTTTTCTTGGCTTAGCAGGTTATTATAGACGGTTCGTTAAGGATTTTTCAGTGATTGCTTTGCCATTGACGAGGTTGACTCGAAAAGATGTTAAGTTTGAGTGGGATAATAAATGTGATCAAAGTTTCCAACAATTGAAGTATTATCTTACTCATGCACCTGTTCTATCACTTCCAGATGATAGCGGTAATTATGAGGTTTTTAGTGATGCTTCTCTGAATGGTTTGGGTTGTGTATTAATGCAACATGGTAGGGTGATTGCTTATGCTTCGAGACAGTTGAAACCTCATGAGAAGAATTACCCTACACATGATTTGGAATTAGCAGCTATCATCTTTGCTTTGAAGATTTGGAGACATTATCTTTATGGTGAGAAATGTAAGATCTTCACAGATCATAAGAGTCTTCAGTATCTGTTTACTCAGAGAGATCTTAATCTTCGACAGCGGAGGTGGATTGAGTTACTTAGTGACTATGATTGCACGATTGAGTATCACCCTGGTCGTGCAAATGCAGTGGCGGACGCACTTAGTAGAAAGACTCCAGCCAGACTTAATGCCATCTGTGATTGTCATGTTCCTCTCTTAGCAGATTTGAGGTCCACTAGAGTGGAGCTATGAGTGGAAGATCGAGGAGAAGCCTTGCTTGCTAATTTTCAGGTTAGGCCAGTTTTAATTGATCGCGTGCTTGAGGCTCAGATGATTGATGAGGAGACCCAGGAAATAATTCAAGCAAGGAACCAAGGCAAAAAGAAAGATTTTGAGATTTGAGAAACTGATAGCATGCTTATGCAGGAAAGCAGAATGTATGTGCCGAACAATGCAGAGTTAAAGAAAGAAATTTTGGATGAAGCACATATTTCGGCATATGCGATGCATCCAGGAGGCACTAAGATGTATCATACCATTAGACCATTTTATTATTGGCCGGGTATGAAAAGGGAAATCGCCAAATATGTGAGTATGTGTGCCATTTGCCAACAGGTTAAAGCTGAAAGGAAGAAGCCGTTTGGATTGATGCAGCCACTTCTCGTTCCACAATGGAAATGGGAAATATTACTATGGATTTTGTGTACAAGCTTCCTCGTACACAGAATGGATATGACGGCATTTGGGTGGTAGTTGATCGGCTTACGAAGTCAGCACATTTTATTCCAGTGAGGGAGAAGTATTCGTTAAGCCAATTAGCAAAGTTATTTATATCACAGATTGTGAAGTATCATGGTGTGCCAGTTAATATTATCTCGGATCAGGATCCCAGATTTACTTCCAAGTTCTGGATAGCATTCCAGGAAGCTCTTGGTACAAGATTGCTTTATAGTACGACATATCACCCTCAGACAGATGGACAATCTGAGAGAACTATTCAGACATTAGAGGATATGTTGAGATCTTCAGTGCTGCAGTTTAGAGATAGTTGGCATGATTGTTTGAATTTGATGGAGTTCGCCTACAACAACAGTTATCATTCGAGTATTGGTATGGCACCATTCGAGGCACTTTATGGGAAATCTTGTCATACACCTCTATGTTGGTCAGAGGTTGGCGAAAGAGTTTTAGTGGGCCCTGAGATTGTGGATGTGACTACTCAAAATGTTCAGGTAATTAAATCTAACCTGAAAGCGGCCCAAGATCGACAAAAGAGCTTAGCAGACAAGCATGCTACTAATCGAAAGTATAATGAAGGTGATTGAGTGTTTCTGAAGCTATCACCTTGGAAAGGTGTTGTACGATTTGGAAAGAAAGGAAAGTTGAGTCCTAGGTACATTGGACCATATATGATCACCGAGCGAGTCGGTGAGGTTGCTTACAGGCTTGAGTTGCCTCCAGAATTGTCCAAGGTGCACGATATATTTCATGTTTTGATGCTTCGACATTATGTTTCGGATCCTTCACATGTGATTCCTCCTCAACCTTTGGAAATTAATCTGGATTTGACTTATGATGAGGAGCCAATGACTCTGTTGGATTGGAAGGATAAGGAACTAAGGAATAAGACCGTGCATTTGGTGAAGGTGTTATGGAGAAATCATTCAGTGGAAGAAGCTACTTGGGAGACAGAGGATCAGATGAGAGAGATGTATCCACGCTTGTTTTATGATTGTTAGTGGATGTATTTGTTATGTATAATTTCGAGGATGAAATTTTATAAGGTGAGGAGATTATCACAGCCCGTCCCAAATATATAATTATCGACGGCGTGAATTGACGAAAATACCCTTGGACGTTAGTTGTGTAATGTGGTTTAAGTGTGGTTTTGGGTCAATATTCTTAAATCCTAATTGTTTGGAACCAATTAGGATTAAGTTATGGTATTTTTGGTGGTTGACCAATCCTAGGCCACACACACACACTCTCTTTCATCTCTCTCCCGTACCCTCTCATCTCTCTCGGACTCTCACTTTCTCTCTCCTTCGAAATCGTACGGACAATCACCCAAAACCTTTGAAACTTCACGGATCGTGGTCAAAGTTGGCACCACTGTGTTCGTGAAGCTCAGACGAGTCGATTGGTACCCATTTCAGGTAAGGATACCTTCGAAAACCCTAGTTTTTCATAACCCCCGATTTGTGCACTGTTCATGCACAGGTAATTATGGATGTTTTTGGGAATTTGAAGCTTGTAGGAAGCTCAGTGAGGTCCTAAGGAAGCTCGGAGTGCTTCGTTTGAAGGTTTTGGACGTCAGGATCGTGTGGACGAAGTTTGGCTGGTTTTTCTCGGAATTCTCCGGTGAGATCCTGTGACCTTTAGAACTTTAAATTAGTATGATTGTGTTCTACAAGTTAAGAGCTTCATTTTGGTATAAATTGCGTGAAAAATGGTGCAAAAATGAGCGAGAAATAGGCAGTTGCAGGTCTGCCCAGAATCCGGCGCCGGTGACACTATTCCGGCGTTTGGAGGTTGAAGGTGATGCGCATGAGGGTGCGTGAGCCACAGAAAAATTATTCTAAAAATATCACGATGTTCGTGAGGTTGTGTAGGTCATGTTGGTATATGCAAATACCAAAACTGAGCTTTGTATGAGAAGTTATTAGCTAGTTTTGTATATGTGCTTTAAAATAACGTTTTTATAGTTAATTCGCATATATGTGAAACTTAGCCCGAGGACGAGCGTATCCACGGGCGACTCGGGGGTTACGACCCGTCGACATACCAGTGAGTGAGCTTTTGTTTTCAGTATATATTTATATACTTGATATATTTCCTAGAAATGCATTTTTAAGGAATGTATGCTTTGAAATAATATGCCAAATGCTTTTATATTTTGAATATGCATTTCATGGTTGCATATATATATACATGTGGTGCTGTGGAGGCACATGTAAGTTCAGGTAAGTTATGTTTAATTATGTGAATCATCGATGATGTGATATGTGATCGAATAATGTTGAGCTCATAAAACTGCACCTAGGGTGATTGTGATTTAGCCAGAGATATGAAGTACATGCCTGTTTATTTACGTCACCTCCGACACTATATGCTCATATTGGATCCAACTTAAGTGCACAGTCTTGTTGTACAAACCTTATTTATGGTTCCGACTCGTAGGTGACTAGCGATATATCGCCCGGCTATTATGAGAGAATAGAATTGAGCATAAATTATATTACACCTAATCTTGTCGTACATACCCCTTTTTAGTGGTTCCGATTTATGTGCAGTATATTGCCGTATAGGTCATTGTAGTGACTTTGGCTAGATTGACTTTTGAGCTATGAATTCAGCCGTACAGACTACCACAGGGGTTCCGGCTAACATATCATAATTCTATAAAATCATTCTTACTTGGATTGTTTACTTTGTTATATTTTGGCATGGCATACATTTGAATATGATTATGTGAAGTATGAATTGAATTGTTATGATTTCAGATATATATATGCTTATATTTTGATTCTGGGAAAATTATACATGTTTTACAGCGAGGGGTTAGATATGTTGATAAATGAAATGGTTTTGTAAAACATTTGTTTTTGCCCACTCACGTTTTCTGTTTTGCGCCCCTCCAGGTTTTAAGTAAGCTTGTTGTTGGTGGCTTGAGGACGTCGGCAGTTCTGACTTATCTAAATACTAGTAGGACATCTCTGGTACTGTATAACTAGTACTTGTCCTACTGGACTTCACCTAGACTTTATGCTCTGATTAGGAGTGTTTACTGTTGTAACTAACTCCTATCACGTTCTGTTTAGTAGTACACTCTAGTAAATTGGTTTTTAATTATTCGTATAATTCTTATCTATATTGGTTCCGCACTGTGCACATGTCTACGTCACTCTCACGTGACGGCCAGCATGCCTTGATCTCGGTCGGGGTGTGTCATAAAAGGACTTAGATGCCTTAAGACATATTTTGCTAAGTTTATTTCACTCAAGTCTTTAATCTTGTTAGAGTAAAATACTTAGAAGTTTTCATCCTTTTCTTTAATATTGCGAAATATAATTTAATATGACAATCTTCTTAAATGACACTCTTTGTTTATATTGTGGTGCTATATATTTTTCTTCTTAAAACAGGAATAAAATTGTGGTAGAGAATTTCCACCGTTTTCAGCCTTGACGAAAATATATCTACAAAACAATCAATACTTTTAATATTGTCCTTTTGAATTTTTGTTGGTTGGACAAAAGTTGATATCAATTTTTGTTTTTTGTTTTTTTGGTTTTTTTTTCAAAATAAGGGTAGTGATTTTCTTTTTAACGAGTATGAAATACTCTGAGTGTTTTAACTATTAAATTTTTACTTAAGAGTATAAATATAAAAATATAACAACTAACTAACAAATTTAGAATATCTTAAAATTCCGAAGCACTATACAATTTGCCTTGGTTAAAAAGTATCAAGTTATAATTTACCATTTCTTTTTCTTTCTTTTCTTGTTGGTGGTAAGCCAAGTAGGAGCACACAAGAAAGGCTCCACTCCACCATCTCTCTTTCTTCTTTTTCACTAAAATAATCAAACTCGCAACTTTATATTGTTAAAATATATCATCATGCATGAAACTGAAAGCATCAATCTGATTATGATATGCGGTTTAAAATGTTGACCACCCTTCTCTAAACTTCTTTGTCCTATATGCAAAGATGGGCCCCACCTTAATCAAGTTGCCTAAGCCATGATGTGAGTTGTTTACCAACCCTTATCTGATGAAACCCTAAATCATGCCAACACCATGCTTTTGCTGATCATCCCTGATTCCTAATTTTTAATGTTCGTTTGTATTTTCCTTAATCAGCAGCACTAATGGCTTGCTTTGATTGGCTAATCTCCTGTCAGGTCACCAACATTACCTTATTTTTTTCACATTGAAGTTCAATGCAGCTTCCATATACATGACTTCTGCTTCTAGAAAAATAAAATAATCATTTTCAAGTGATTAATTATTGCCACTAGTTTAATTTCTCGGGCATTGTTTGGCGGCATTAGGAACGGATTTTTCTATTAAGTCGGCATATATGTGTAAGAACATTAGAGGGTCGTTTTCGAAATGGTTTCTTAATGAACGGTTAATTGCAGTTTTGTATTGTAATGTTGTTCCGAATAATTGCAAGAGAGGTCTATAAACTAATCAGGAAGAATAGAAGCCAGTTTATTTATTTATGGAAATATCATATGACACAGTTAGAAAAACTATAAACGAAAATCTGATTTTCTCTTAATCCAGAAATCGAAAGGAGAGAAAAAGAGAAAATTACAAGAACGCGACTCACTCTTCTTGTTACTTATAGGGAAAGTAAACCAAAAAACAGAATGCTGGAACCTATGCATGCGACGAAAACTATGGGACTTTGATTCCAATCCTCTACTGCTACTTGCTACCTATATATATATATGACAAAAGAGGCTAAATATTGGCTTGAAAATGATGGTGGCGAATCGATGCTAATTAATCGGATCCTCACCAGCATCAAAAGGATTTAATTGTCTAAAGCCCTTACTGCACTGAGCTTTGTTCAGCATGCCCTACTAATTAAATCATATCCAATTTTGTCAGGCTTCTTTATCATTTTTTTTTTTGAAAGAAACGATAGAATTTCATTAATAACCAACCGCTTACAAGGATGCCAAAGCCATCCACTTACAAGGATGCCAGATGGGTACATAAACTCCAGTGATCAATTTCTTGATCTGGAGGTAATGAGCACAAATTACAAATAGTTTTAAAACCCCTAAACGGCAATCACTCAAAACACACCATTACAATAAGGAGTCCCGAGATTGATATGACCCATAAGTGGCATACCAAGCATTGAACCCTCACCAAAACCTACGCTAAACAGCGAGGCTACAAAATCACAGCAGTGACACGAACCAATTGCCGAAGCAATACATAACAGTCATAAAAGCTAGACTAAAAAACAAAAGAGCATGCGACCAACACATGCATAAGGCGAATAAAATAAATCCGACATGTCCACAGTGGAGACACAGGTGCAACATTGGAAGAAGACAAAGGAGCAGGATCACGTGCGGAGATGACAGAGGCGTGGGACGCCCACTACAGCTAGGGCGAAAAACCAAGGCACCAAAGACCGTCGGAGCCGCCGTCCGATGTGGGTTGTAGAAGAGGGAAGGGTAGCGACAATCGACAAGGAAGGCAGAGGGCACTATCCCATCCAAGTCGCCACGCCACTAGCCACACCCTCCAAAAACGAACCCAAACGAGACTGAAACGATAGTTCCAAGGGCAAAGCCCTCGGGGAGCCCAAAACATCGAGAGCAACGGACCTGCACAACAACCCGTGAGCAACCATGTCGTCAGGAGCACCCAAAAAAATCTCCACCGCGGACAGAACACTATAGATCCGAAAGCCCATCACACCCCAGCGAGGGAGGGACATTACGAAACCCATATCCGAGTCGCCGCAACGCCAAACCTGGCAGCCACCAACACCCACCAAAGCCACAAAATGGCAGAGCCATCCAAGGGAACCAGGGAATCCCTGGGACGACAATGGAAAACCTTGGGGGGGGGGGGAACAGGGAGGGATGGACGAATAAGAAAAAAAAATGTGCGGGGGGGGGGGGAAGATGGAAGAAAAAACTATGGAGGAAGCACAGGAGAGAAGAGGTGGGAGGAAGGCTGAGAACAGTAGGGACATGGAGGGGAAAATGGCGAAAGAAAACAGAGGGGGGTGAAAGGGCTAGGAGGAGGAGAATGGGGGATGGAGAGGGAAGAGGGGAAGGGGAGAAGGAAGGGAGGCTAGGAGGAGTATAAGGTGGGGCGGCCACCGACCCCTAGCCTTAGCCGGAAGCCGGCGGCCATGGGGGAACTCTGGTTTTTGAGGTTTCTAGAGAGAGGTTTCTAGAGAGAGAGAGTTATTTCCCTTGTCCTAAACCTACAACAACTTGCTCATGAACATGAACATTATCAAAATAACAAATTCATTTGCAATCCATAATTATATATAAAGACCGTACGTAGGTATACTACACATACCTTGTACCTCAAAAATAGGTATATAACACAAATTTATTCCTCCCATTGTTGGACCCACAATTCAATTCTTCCTGCTACCTTTAACAATGTCAAGAAAACCAACACCTCCATAAACCTACTGAAACTGAACTAACAATCCTCTTTGTCAAGCACACAACTGCAAATCACCGGGAACCAATGACAGAACATACCTGACAAGAAGATATGAGACTAACTTGGCGAAAGACCTTGAATGGAGGTAGATTACAAACCACACTCCTTTGACGTAAGTAGATTGGCAACCAAGAAACCCAATTCGAGAAAACCACCATAACATACAATGGCAATGTAAGAAATATATTCAACACAGTCCATAGATCACATATATGCTATTGAATCACGAAACACAAGAACAGTATTACAGTACAAGAACAGAGAGGAAACATACCTGCAGAACTCGATGCAGAAGAAGAAGCCATTGCAGCCTTGGAACTATTAGCCTTCTCCTCTTTAGCAAAACACAATTGCTCTCCAAATAATAGGTCTTTGGTACGAAATAAGCAGATAGATTGCAAGATCAGTGGCCAATGTTCTTATATATACACATATCGAATGTCTTCCCAACTTATTCTCCTATTAGAATCAGTATGGGAAACAATCTCCCAAAAGATATCAACACAAGCGAGGACTCCAAACCAAATACAAGGTTAAGTCCGAATCCTGCGACAATTCTCAATACCAGTAATCCAAAAAAGAATAGGATTACTTCAAGCTTATCAAATAAGACTTTTCCCTATTGAATTCATACAATATAACCGGTTCAATATGTCAAACTCATACTCATACTCCAACATTCTCCCACTTGAGTATGTGAAATGACAACCAGTCCTTCAAAATATGGAAGTGATCACTGGGTCTAAATTAATCAAAAACTTGAACTCACATTCGGCTATACCTATGCATCTCAAAGCATGAAGCTCTATAATCTCATCTACACATTACAGAACTAATTCAAGAACCACAACATACTCAATTTGCATTCTGCAATCATGTGAACAAAATTTTTAGTAATGTCCAAAAACATTGCTCCCACTCATTTAAGCCTATCTCGACTCAACAAAGCCAAGACACTAGCCATTAGTAATGAATATCAACAACCAAACGTTCTCACAAAAGAACAGAAAAATGATAGCTCAAAAAGATGCTTCAACAAAATCACCAATCGATTTTCTAGCAAATAAACTATCATTCATAAAACATGTCTTCTTGAAACAATTATTCCCCTCAAAAGGAAAAATTGAATGACTAAAGAAAACCAAAATAAATGAAGCTAGAAAATAACTAACAAGACTAAACCAGCTTATTAAAAACATAAAATAACTTATCTCCTCAGAACTGCTGCTTCTTCAAAAACCATAACATAAGAAGCATTATCATCAATCCCAAATCTTCAATAGCTCAATCACTCCTACTGATCAAGAGATTCAAAAACTCCCATCTTGATAACATGGCCTTTAAACACATTATTTGGAAGTGCTTTGGTCAGGGGATCTACTATCATCAGATTAGATGATAGAAAAAGTATCTCAATTTCCCCTTTCTTTACAACTTCTCTGACTTTCAGGAACTTCACGTCCATCAATCTAGAAGGTGAGGTTCTTTTGTTATTATTTGAGAAGAACACAACTGCACTATTATCACAAAACATCTTGACAGGTCTCTTCACCGATTTAACAATCTTCATCTCAATGACAAAATTTCTGAGCCAAACAACTTGTTTCATACCTTCAAAACATGCTACAAACTCTGCTTCCATTGTTGAAGTAGATACAATTGTTTGTTTAGCACTTTCCAATGAAATAGCCCCTCCACACTACATGAAAATATAGCCACCAATTGACTTCCTCTCATCTACATCCCCTGCAAGATCTGAGTTGTATAACCCCTTATTTTCAGTGTATCATTCTTGCCATACACCAACATATGTCCCTTTGTTCTTTGTAAATACCTCAAAACCTTCTTTGCAGAAACCCAATGAGCCTCACCTAGATTTGCTTGAAATCTTCCCAACAAACCAACAATAAAGGCCAAGTCAGGTCTTGTACATACGTTGGCATACATAAGACTACCAATTAATGAAGCATAGGGCTTCATCTTCATTAGTTCAATCTCATGTTCACCTTTGGACATTGATCTTTATAGAACTTATCACCCTTGTTTACTGGAACATCAGCCTTGTTGCAATTTTCCATATTGAACATGTTAAGTACCCGATCAATGTAGCCTCTTTGTGACAAACCAAGAAGCTTTCTATGTCTATCTCTTACAATTTCAATTCCTAAAACATAATGAGCTTCTCCAAGATCTTTCATTTCGAAATTAGCACTAAGAACATCTTTTGTTTCCTTTGATAACTGAATATCAGAACTTGCAAGAAGAATGTCATCAACATATAGCATCAAAAAAATGAATTTTGATCCTTTGAACTTGAGATAGATGCAATCATCCATCTTATTCTCAATAAAACCATGTGCAGTCATTACTTGATCAAATTTAAGAAACCATTGTCTTGAAGCTTGCTTAAGTCCATAAATTGATGTATTAAGCTTACACACCATTTTCCTTCTCCCTTTCAACAAATCCAGTAGGTTGAACCATGTGGATATCCTCCTGCAATTCTCCATTCAAAAATGCTGTCTTGACATCCATTTGATGTAATTCCAAATCATAATGTGCTATTAAAGCCATGATCACTCTCATTGAATCCTTGGAAGAAACTGGGGAAAAAGTATCATTGAAGTCAATGCCTTCCCTTTGAGTGAAACCCTTGGCAACTAATCTTGCTTTATGTCTCTCAATTCTACCCATAGCATCCCTTTTGGTTTTATAAACCCACTTACAGCCTATGGGTTTAACTGTTGAAGATGGAGTCACCAAAGTCCAAACCTTGTTCGTGTACATTGAATCCAGCTTTTCTTCCATGGCTTTATGCCAGAGAGCCATTTGTGCACTTTGCATTGTTTGAGTATAGGTTATAGGGTCATCAATATCTCCCAGATCAAACTCTGTCTCTTGCAAATACACATAATCTGGTGAAATAGCCAGCTTCTTAGTTCTACCAGATTTTCTCAATGTTGGCTGAAGTAGTGACTGGTCTTGTTCTTGAATAGGTTGCTCTTCATCTTGTATAGGTTGATCATTATCTTGTATAGCTGCTTCAGGAACTGCCAATGCAGTCATAGCCTCATCCATCTCATGATCTGAGTCATTATTGGATATTGGTAGATTTGGTAATATTGAAACACATCCATAATCTAGATGTGATGAAATGTCATGTTGCTGATCTATTTCTTCAAAATCGAAATTGTCTTGGACCAAATCAGAAATATCATCTTGTTCAAGGAATGCTGCATTGTGGGTTTCTTATATTCGAGTGTGTGCCTGGGGACAATAGAATTTAAAGCCCTTTGACTTCTCAGAGTACCCAATGAAGAAACAAGAATTGGTCATGGAATCGAGTTTTCTTTCATTAGGGTTGTAGAATATGGCTTCAGCCTTACATCCCCAAACATGGAAATGATTGAAACTAGGTCTTCCCAGTCCACAATTCAAAGGGTGTTTTAGGCATAACTTTGGAAGGTACTCTATTCAGAATGTAATTGGCAGTCTTCAATGATTCACCCCAAAGGAAACCAGGTAATTTTGTCAAGGTCCCGTTCCTCTTTTTTGCCACCCCATTCTGTTGTGGTGTACCTGGTGTTGTGTATTGGGCCATAATGCCTTTTTGTTCAAGAAAACTAGCAAAAGGTCCCTTCTGTTGACCTGCTTCTGTGTACCTGCCAAAGTATTCCCTCCCTCTATCTGATCTAACAATCTTAATAACCAAGTTTAATTGTTTTTCAACTTCACACTTAAAGACCTTAAAACAGTCAAGAACTGCAGACTTTTCACTAATAAGGAAAACATGGCTATGTCTGGAGAAGTCATCAATGAAACTCACAAAATATGAATTACCACAAATGGTTTTAACTGGAAAAGGCCCACAAACATCAGTGTGTATGATTTATGGTAGGTTTTGACTCCTTTTAGCATCTAACTTCCTAACATTAGTCATTTTTCCCTTTAAGCAGTCAACACACTCGGATGCATTTTTGAAATCAACAATAGGAATTAAATTTAGCTTTGACAACTGAGAAATCCTATCTTTTGAAATGTGTCCTAACCTTTTATGCCAAAGCATAAAACAGTTTTCAGAACCATGCATTCTTTTCGTAGAAATGGTCAAAACATGCAGAAGATTTTTATCTATTGTGCATTGTAACTTCCATAAGTTGTCACTCAAAAAAGCTTTTCCTATTAATGAACGCTTTTTGAAAAACTTAATGCAGGTTTCATCACCAATGAAAATATACTTTTGTTTAATTAATTTTGATGCAGAAATCAAGTTTCTTCTCATGGTGGGAACATATAGAACATCATCCAATTGCATTATGTAACCAGTGTCCACTTTGAGTTTAACTACCCCAACAGCTTCAACATGCACTTTTGTTCCTTCCCCAACATAAACATTAAAACCATTAGTTTCCTTTTGTTTTTCAAAACCATGCAATGAATTAGTTATATGGACTGATGAACCAGTATTAAACCACCAAGAATTGACAGGTATTTCAATGAGATTCGACTCCTCACAAACATAGACATCACTTCTACCTTTAGCCCTTAACCATTCTTTGAAAATCTCACAATCCTTCCTATAGTGACCTTTGGTTTTACAGTGGTGACATCTAACTTTTTCAATGCTCTTAGTTTTCACATTAAGGTTGTTAGATTCAGAGGAGATAGAATTCTTAGCAGGTATCACATATTTATCAACAGATTTAGATTTAGAAGATTTACCAAGATGGAAATTCTTCCCTTTAACAGATTGCACAAAATTGACAGATTCAACTTCCTTGCCCCTTTCTTGTTTCTGTCGGCTTTCCTCTTGCACACATTGAGCTATAAGCTCACCCACTATCCAACATTTGTCCTAAGTGTTATTAGACACTTTTAGCTGACTATACTTCTGAGGCAAGGCTTGCAGGATCATGAAAACCAACTGCATTTCACCAATTTTGACATCCATGGAGTTGAGCTTTTCAGCAGCATCAGTCATTCTCATTATGTGATCCCTGATTGATATTGCTCCTTCAAACTTGTAGGTGGTGAGAAGTGTCATATGTTGTGCAATCTCAGATTTCTGTGACACCTTGAATTTTCCTTCAATTGCTTTAAGATAATCAGATGGTAAGTCGCACCTTTTGATGCCTCCACGCACAGTCTCAATCATTCCACTCTCCAAGATTGAGAGTGCAACCTTGTTTTCTCTTGTCCATCTTTCAAATTCCACCTTTTTAGCCTTTGTGCTTTTATCATTGAGAGGTGCAGGTTGTGGAGTGTCCAGTGCAATATCGTACTCATTAAGTGTCAAAAGTAACTCTATTTCTCTTCTCCACTTCTTATAGTTACTTCCACCAATGAGTATTGGCACAGAAGCCAAATTAATGGATTTGAGTGAAACTACAAAAATCAAATAATGAAATCAGCAAATTGAATCTTGGAAGATTCCTGATTTCCTTCAATTTCACTCCAGAAACTCACACCATGAATCAATTGAACCATATATATGACAATTAATCTCTTTAAGAGAAAGCACATATAGAATTAACAACTCACAGTTTAGTTTTCCAGAATACATGTTCAAGAGGATGGCCAAATAATCTCATCACATGCTGCAGCAAATTCATAATATTTTTCAACAGCAACGGAAGCAATTTTATTAATTAACAATTGAAAACTTTCAAGTTAATTCAGCAGTATTTGTATGTAATTATGAATTTTATAACTTGCATTATCTAAATCTTGCAATCTAACTTAAATCTTCAATACAACAGACAATATTTGAAAAATATGAATTTGTTAAAGCATACCTCTCAAAATCGATCACAAGGATTTGTAGTATTTGACGAGAATCAATGGAAAAATAAAATGAAGATTTGTTGTGTTTCGCAAAGAACGAGAGGCATGAAAACTTCTCGACCAATACAACCGAAAAGCAAAGAAAGAAGAAAGAGGAACAGATAGGCTGTTAACGGTAAACAAATTTAAAGTTTTAAATGGGTAATGGCTCTTTTAGTGAAACGGTGTCATTCGCATCTTTAATTAAATAATAATTTTTTTATAGTTATGTTCTTTTCCTGGGTTTCGACAGTTTGTGATGAACACCCATGTAATACTTCATCAATTCTTGAACAAATTTTTCGAATTCAACAGCGATAATCAAACTAGGCTCTGATACCACATATAAGACATATATTCCACACAGTCCATAGATCACAGATATGCTATTGAATCACGAAACACAAGAACAATATTACGGTACAAGAACAGAGAGGAAACATACCTGTAGAACTCGAGGCAGAAGAAGAAGCCATTGCAGACTTGGAACTATTAGCGTTCTCCTCTTTAGCAAAACACAATTGTTGTCCAAATACTAGGTCTTTGGTACAAAATAAGCACATAGATTGCAAGAGCAGTGGCCAATGTTCATATATATATACATATCGAATGTCTTCCCAACTTATTCTCTTATTAGAATCAGTATGGGAAACAATCTCCCAAAAGATATCAACACAAGCGAGGACTCCAAACCAAATACAAGGTTAAGTCCGAATCGTGTGACAATTCTCAATACCAGTAATCTAAAAAAGAATAGGATTACTTCAAGCTTATCAAATAAGACTTTTCCATATTGAATTCATACACTATAACCGGTTCAATATGTCAAACTCATAATCATACTCTAACAGGCAATTGATGTTAAACTCATAATCATACTTATATTAGTAGATTTCATTCAAAACTGGCTTTTGAAATTGGACCCATGTCAAACGACCCCTGGTAAATATATGTACATAGGTAATATATGTGTGTGTGGAGATGATTTTTTTTGGCGCCCCTCAGAAATTAAGTTTCCTGTGTCTATGCACCTTTTTGCGATGCTCCAATGCCACCCCTGTAAAAGAGCTCTCTAGCTATTTTTGTGAAAGCGGATGTGGTTTTTAATTTATTATATGGCTTGTTATATTAACATCTCGTATATTGTTAAATACATATATTAACACCCAGTATATTATTAAATACACCCAATATTTGTTTTGTCAATCAAAGTTTATTTTAATACACCCTGATAGGATTTTTACCACCTACAAAAATAAGGATAAAAACACTTAAAAATACATGCAAGAATACAAGGTTGTCGTAGTATAGCAGCTCAAGCAAGGTCGTTTTCCACAGAGATTGATTGAATAATTTGTATTTAAACTAATCCTTAGCTAATTATTTAGAACAAAATTTTTAAAAGGTTGATTTTGGAATTTAAAATAATAAAAACGAATTTTAAAATAAAACAATTAAAGAAGTTAACAAAGAAAAACTAAAGAAAATAGTTTTGAAAATAAAGTTAAAAACCTAGGGTTCCGCCATCCCCTTAACAATCCTATGTAGTTTTACCAATTACTTATGAATTACACATGCAACTTTGAAGGTTAGGTTTTCCTTATGCATATTCTCCTCGTGATATTCAAGCAAGAACGTATATCTAACATGCAATCCGTCTGTGATATTCAGATCAAATATAAACATGCAAGACTCATTAAGTTTTATGAAAACCTTTTGAAAAACCATGCAACCCCTAAGAGCGTGATATTCGCCTTATGTGAAATTACAATTATTAACCACAAGAAGCAATACTCAATCCTCCGGTGATATTCCGACCGAATTGCATCCGATTACTTATCTAAACATCCTAATGGTAGCTAAGCATTAAGATATAGAGACAGTTCAAGCGCAGTGATTAATAATTCAAAGTAAACATGCATAATATCATAAGCAATTGAATAAAGACTACATATTCATGCTAAGGCTCAAGGCTTCGCCCTAGCAAACGAAAATTAGTTACTAACAATCATAAACAAAATATTATTAAGAACAAGGATAGAAAACACCTAGAAAATAAACTTGAATTGTCAAAGGCTTGTGCGTTATCTCCTCCTCCTCTCCTCTCCTAATGGCTAAAAGTCTTATTTATACTACTACAAAATAAAACCCTAAAAGGTCTTAGAATAAAACTAGGAAACCAAATAAATTGAAATAAAATAGGAAACATAATCCTAAATTAACTAGATAAATTCGCCCAAAATCTGTACAGCCTCAAAACAGCCACGTTTCTGGATTTTCAGGGCTCCAAAACAGGTCCAAAACGGCTAGAGATAAAGCTTGAGATGTCCCGAACATAATTGCAGAAGGCTTTGAACCCAAAAGACATCATCTTAGACGCCAAAAAGCCCAAAGAAACCCAAAACGTCAGTTTGACAGCACTGCGCGCTGCTCCTTTATTATATCGCCAGAAAATCATCGCTTGGTAGAAAAATCTGATATTTTGATATGATCAAGCCAAGTGACTCACGAACGTCTTCCAACTGGAATTACTCCAAAATTCGTCCATTTGACCACGTTTTGCTTCAGAGGAAGTCGAAAGTCCTATATTGAAAATACAATTCAAAGTATCAAAATTCTTCCAAAATAATATCCAAAATATACTAAGAATAGGGAATAATATATAATATAAAATTCACTTATCAAAATACCCCCAAACTTAGCTTTTTGCTTGTCCTCAAGCAAAATAAAACTAGAAAATAAAAATAAAACTAACAAACTAGACACTTAACTAAAACTTAGCTAAAACAAAATTCTCGCTTTCAAGTTGCAATCCATAGAAAATGTTAAAAATTAGAACATCTTTTCAAAAGTTCCAACCAATCACACCACAGAGTCTAAGCCATTTAGAATCAATTAGAAAAGAATTCACAAACTTCCTTTGGTGTAAAGTGAACCAACATAGTTAAGGAGACTCGACTAAAACCCTTATCTCTTGTCCTTCTTTATTTCACACATACTAACTTTAAATATAACTATTTTTTTTTCTCTTCAATTGTTTCCATTTTTTTTTTGTTTTTTTTTTTTTTTCAGTAACAGTAGTGGTCGTGCAATGTCGGTTCACTTAAGCTTTCTATCCAACCCATGTAGCGAGCTTTAGGTCAATGACTCCCAAACCACTAGGGCTTTAGGGCACTAGGTGTAGATCACCCCTAAGGACTTATTAACCCGAGCTGGAAAGGCTACAAAACCAACTAACCACCCTGCCTCATGCCAAAACTCTACCGTTTGACGCGAGAATCACTGCTGATTAGGCAGGACTGGCCCGGTTACTAGGCAAAACCTCGGGTGAGACAATTATTACTTTATAACACATACTAACTTTACTTTATTTAGAACAAAAATAAAAATAACAATACACTTAGACAAAAAGCAAGTGTTTCAATCTCACTCCCCACAAACCATGTTGGTGTGAATGTGCAAATTTTCAAAGTATAATTCGTGAATTAGTGTCTAAGTAACGATAAATAGAGAAGACTCTACTGTGGGATTAATTTTTACCATGTCCATTTGTTCTAACGTTTAAAATAATCTATGGATATTAACTTACAAACGAAAAAAAATTAACTGACACAAAATAAAAACCCTAAATGTTTACTACTTTCCCACTCCCAAACTTATTTCACACTTTGTCCTCAAGGTGTGGAAAATAAACAAAAGAAAAAAGAACAAAAACAAAACTACTAAATCCTAGAAAATGTAGAACGCAAAATCAAAGATAAAGAAAAAATATATATATATCCTAAGAAAAGAAAATGGGAAAAAGAAATAAAAACACAATAAAATAAAATAAAGTAAAACAGAAAACAGAAAAACAAAAAAGAAAAGAAAAGTATTAAAAATTGACACACCAGAGAGTTGGAGGGTGGAACTGCGATTGCTGAGGTGCGCTGACAAAAATGTGGAGAAGTAAATCACTAATGGACACTTTGGGGATTCGAAAGCAGGACCTGGTAGCTGGGAAGCTGCGAATACGCGCTGGACAACACGTACAAGCCCCACATGTGTCAAATCCTGGCAGCAATTACAATATAAGCTGGGGCAGCAGCTGCATTTTTCATTTGAAAAACCCGAGCTATTCTCGAACACGCTTTGGATTCCCTTAAACTAGCCTCGATCATAGAGCCAAACGGCTCTCTTCTATCCAGTCCCATCCCCTTGTCAGACGGAGAGGGATAATAATGTGATTTGCAAACCCCAAAGCCCTCATTCTCTCTCTCTCTTTAATAGCAGAAAATGTTATCAGTGCTCTCAAAAACTCAAGAGCCTTCTCTCCATTGTCTTCTCAGTTTTCCTCATTTGTGAGAACCCGAGCCGCTCCTTCAACCTTCCATTTGTTTTTCGCATTTCTCTCGGATCCCATTTCTCTGCTCTCTCTCCTTCATGGCTTCTCAGATCCCATATCTCGTTAAAATGAAAAAGACCTCTCTGTCTCTCACAATTTCCTCAATCTTCGCAGCCCTCTCATCATTTCAAACTCAAAAACCAAACGCATACCCCAGAGCCGCACTATACCCCCAAACTTAATCTCTGAACGAGGACCATCCAAGCGCATCTACCGCTCTTCTACGATGTCCTCCTGAAATCGAGCACCCTCAAACAGTAATATCAACAGCCGCAAAGATGACACCGCAGATCACATCCCTCTCTGATTCCGACACATTCATGGGTAATTTTTATCCTCATCTCCCTTCGATTTTTTTTTTATATGCTTATATTTGGGGAAAAAAAAAATGGATGAAAATTATCAAATGCATGTGTGCTTCTGCGGCAGGAGCTGCAGAATGCTGATCCAACGTAGAAAAGAACGGTAGATGGAGCTTATCTGAAAAGGAAAGGTATAGAACATAGATGCCTAACTCTTATTTGCGCATCATGCATGATAATGTTCTCCACATGCTCATAAATCTCTATCTGTGTGCTTGCCTATACCCCACTGATGTATATTTGAGCCCAAATCTGTGAATAACAGAAACTGTATCCTGCCTTGATGAATCGTGTTCTCTGTGCTACTTAGATCCCTCAACTTTGTTTCTGCACTCCGCACTGCCTAATCTCATGAATGTAGAGGAATTGATGATGAATGTGCTGGGGGAATAAATGTTGATTGCACCCCCTTAGTTGGGATTAGGCCGAATCAGTTCCGAATGCAACCTGCAATAAAAAAAAACTAATTAGATAAGTAAAGAAAAATAACAAGAATTAAAAATTGCAATTTTTTTTTTTCAATTTTCTGATTTTTTTATTTTTGTGTTTTTTGTAATTAGGAATAAAAGCAAGAAGGTAGAATGAAAATAAAAAGCAAAGAGTTAGAAAAATTGGGTTGCCTCCCAATTAGCGCTTTAGTTAACGTCTATAGCTAGACAGATTTGAATGAGGTTGGTGATCACGTTACTTGCTCTCTCAGAATCAACCACTCCTTTGCAGCATCATACGGCAACAGTGGGTACGGAATGGGTTGATGTTTATCCGTGGTTGAATTCTTCATAATTGCCCTTATATGTGAATGAATCTTTGTGATCAAATAGGGTCCCCTCCATCGATGCTTGTGTTTCCCTTGAACTGATTTAATTCTTGTATTTAACACCCATAATTTCTGCACTCGCCGAAGTTCTCTATGAGGCAGTGGGCAGCCACAAAATGCTTCGTGTTTCCCTTCATAGAATTTATCCTGCTCGTAAAATTGGCTTTGACATTCTTGAAATTTGATGGGATCTACTGTTGGCTTGTTTATTTCAGCAACCAAAATTTTTTTATTAATAGTCTGCCATGTTTCCAAAGTTGTAGTGACCATAAGCTGACCTTGTGATGTACCAAATGCTAATTTTGTATGAATAGCTTCTAACACATCAATTTTTGTGCATTCGTGCAGCCTTTGTGGGACGGATTCTGGCGGCACATGAACCTGGGTGGCCCTCGGTTCTGGGAAGAGATCCGTATGTGTTGGTTCCTCCCTTGGGCGTGAATGGCTGGCAGAGTGCTCCTCAATTTCTGCACCAATGTCCTCTTGATCATCATAACTATACCCACAGTTTAATGCTTGAATCTGAAATCCTTGATAGGTTCTTTCAATGTACAATTCAGATGATTCTAACAATATAAAGATTTTGTTTTCCACCGGAAGCTCTTGTGGCACATCAGGTTGCTCAAAACATTGCTGATTACATCCCCATATAAAATAAAGATGCTTTTTCAAACCTGGAGCGTAGAACTCTGAATAGGGATTGTTCCAATGTCTTTTTGAGTTGTTTCTCATATTGATATGCTTTTCGACAAACTCAGGAAAACATTCCCTTTCGGGGCACTGCAAAATATCATGGGTCTTCAAACAACAAAGGGCACAAACCGTAGGTTTAAATCCATAGAAACCCTTTTCTGCTAAAGAAACCCATAAGGGCAACTCTCCTGCTGGAGACTTCATCATGGAATTGCTCTCAAGATCAACAAACTAGAACCTGCGAAACAAAATAAAATAAAATAAAATCAACAAATAAACAAAAAAATATATATATACAAAAATAATTAACCAAGAATATAAAAACACAAATTATTTGAAACAATCCCCGGCAGCGGCGCCAATTTCTTGATAGGATTTTTACCACCTACAAAAATAAGGATAAAAACACTTAAAAATACATGCAAGAATACAAGGTTGTCGTAGTATAGCAGCTCAAGCAAGGTCGTTTTCCACAGAGATTGATTGAATAATTTGTATTTAAACTAATCCTTAGCTAATTATTTAGAACAAAATTTTTAAAAGGTTGATTTTGGAATTTAAAATAATAAAAACGAATTTTAAAATAAAACAATTAAAGAAGTTAACAAAGAAAAACTAAAGAAAATAGTTTTGAAAATAAAGTTAAAAACCTAGGGTTCCGCCATCCCCTTAACAATCCTATGTAGTTTTACCAATTACTTATGAATTACACATGCAACTTTGAAGGTTAGGTTTTCCTTATGCATATTCTCCTCGTGATATTCAAGCAAGAACGTATATCTAACATGCAATCCGTCTGTGATATTCAGATCAAATATAAACATGCAAGACTCATTAAGTTTTATGAAAACCTTTTGAAAAACCATGCAACCCCTAAGAGCGTGATATTCGCCTTATGTGAAATTACAATTATTAACCACAAGAAGCAATACTCAATCCTCCGGTGATATTCCGACCGAATTGCATCCGATTACTTATCTAAACATCCTAATGGTAGCTAAGCATTAAGATATAGAGACAGTTCAAGCGCAGTGATTAATAATTCAAAGTAAACATGCATAATATCATAAGCAATTGAATAAAGACTACATATTCATGCTAAGGCTCAAGGCTTCGCCCTAGCAAACGAAAATTAGTTACTAACAATCATAAACAAAATATTATTAAGAACAAGGATAGAAAACACCTAGAAAATAAACTTGAATTGTCAAAGGCTTGTGCGTTATCTCCTCCTCCTCTCCTCTCCTAATGGCTAAAAGTCTTATTTATACTACTACAAAATAAAACCCTAAAAGGTCTTAGAATAAAACTAGGAAACCAAATAAATTGAAATAAAATAGGAAACATAATCCTAAATTAACTAGATAAATTCGCCCAAAATCTGTACAGCCTCAAAACAGCCACGTTTCTGGATTTTCAGGGCTCCAAAACAGGTCCAAAACGGCTAGAGATAAAGCTTGAGATGTCCCGAACATAATTGCAGAAGGCTTTGAACCCAAAAGACATCATCTTAGACGCCAAAAAGCCCAAAGAAACCCAAAACGTCAGTTTGACAGCACTGCGCGCTGCTCCTTTATTATATCGCCAGAAAATCATCGCTTGGTAGAAAAATCTGATATTTTGATATGATCAAGCCAAGTGACTCACGAACGTCTTCCAACTGGAATTACTCCAAAATTCGTCCATTTGACCACGTTTTGCTTCAGAGGAAGTCGAAAGTCCTATATTGAAAATACAATTCAAAGTATCAAAATTCTTCCAAAATAATATCCAAAATATACTAAGAATAGGGAATAATATATAATATAAAATTCACTTATCACACCCCACATACTTTTTCATAGTACTCTTATACCCCACACTTTCAACCTACACCATAATTTTCTACACACACGACACACTCTTTATATCTTAAAAAAGTTTTCTTTGACCCACGCCCTCTCCAGAAAGAACTGCCACGCCACGCCAAATGTTGATTAAAGAAGTAATAGTACATTGATTAAAAACTTCAGGTCACAACATTTAAAAGAAACGCCAGTGCTCTGGTTCCTCCATTTTTTTTCTGTCAAGACTTCAACTCAGGATAAGCAGGACAATGTTTCGAAACCTGAAAGATGTGTACGCAAAAGAAAGGGACAACATTTCCGAGCTCCCCTTTTCTAAAGACTCACTGAAAAAAGCTAAACAGTGCCTTACGCGGTAAATGTAATTTATTCTCCTCGAAAACATGTAGGAAACTGAAGAAAGTTGAAATTCCATTATAAAATCAATTGGTAATATGGAAACTAACTCAACCTCTTATAAGCCTTTGGATGGTTTGGCCCCATACCAATGTGGGACTTTTGTCCTCACATTCTCTCATGCCCCCCCACGTATGGCCAGGGATGAAGCCAGAGATTTATATGAGCAGGGGCATCCTCAAACAACAAAGTCACAATTAAAAATCTCAAGAATTTATTGAACAAAACACTAATATATTAATCCATAAAGTTTTTCATACAACATATTACAATATTCCTCAAATCGTTTTCATGTTTTGAAAGCGTTGCATAACAATATCATTACCAATACCATTAAATATCTCTTTATATAAAAATAATCATGTTATCATTCATCCATTGATCTCTAAATTAGAAAGCTAAATTATAAATTGAAATGTCAAAAACAAATTAATGAAGTAAAGTCGTATAAAATACCTTGTGGAGTAAATTTCTGGTGTTGAATTTTGATAATTGATTACTTGAACTCCAACTGTCTATAACACTCCAAATTCAATTGAGTTTTGGTTGAATGAAAGGGGAGGAAAAATCTGGAGAAGTTGAGGACTGTAATTGCTTTGCCGTATGTGGTGGGATGAGTTTTGTGTGGATTAAAGGCCTAGGGTTAGAAAAATGGGGAGACACAATTAAATTAATTTTTAATTAAATTGTTATCGGGTAATGCATTTGGGATCCAAAAACAGCAAACTAGTTTAGTTGCCTACCAATTTTTTAATTGTAGTTTAATTAGGGTTGATTATTGAGAATTGAAATGCAACCATACATTCTTTTTAAATGAGTGGGGGCATCCGCCCCCTCGGCCTACACTAACTCCGTCCTTGCGTATGGCGAATCTTCAAGCTTAACAAGTAGACAAATCACACGGGGTACGTGGAGAACGTGCGGCTATTGGACTTTATGCATAGGCCAACCTGCTCTGATACTATATTAACAGATGAACATCAATTCAAGAATTTGATAATCAAGGAAGGAACGAGAAATGTTAGAAGAAGAAAACTTAGAAACTTATTACTGTTTCATTACAATTGGATGGATTAAACCTTACAAGAAAGGGAAAATGCTTTATATACTACAACTTTAAAACTACCATGCGTAACATATAAGTTATTGCTGATGTGTCACATACACTCAATACGCTCCCTCAATTGAAACTGGGAAGCCCCAGTTTAAGATTGCTAGAATGTCTGAGAAAGTTAGGTCCACGTAACCCTTTTGTGAGAACATCTGCAACTTGGTCATTTGTAGGAACATACTGAACTATCAAATCTCCCTTCTTTACTCTTTCTTCGATGAAATTAATGAAAATATGTTTCCAAAAATGCTGCACAGAGGAAGAGGAAAGCAGAGTATGGAAATGAAGAAGGAGGAGGAAAAAGAAAGAACGAAGTATGGAAATGAAGAGAGGAAGGCACTGAGGAGAAAGAAGCAGAAGCAGGAAGACATTTATAGTTGTTAAGTACATTTTTACCCGGCGGAGGTTCGTTGGGCAATTATTGTCATTGGATTATTCTGCACCTTTGTGTGGATACGTGGCCCTTTGGAATTCAGAACTCGTGTGTGGATAAGCCTGGCACTTCGACGTGGGGAATTGGACCTATAAGGGTTTAGCTGACGGAGGTTCGTCGAGTAACAAGTATGTCAGTATATATTCAGGACCTATGGCCGTGGGTGGATAAGTGGATACTTTGGAAATTGAAATTTTGACCACTGATTACATGTATGTGCGACCGAACTCCGTCGGGAAGAGTTTAGTTACACATATATATATACATGCGACAGAACTCCGTCGGGAAGAGTTTAGTTACACATATATATATACATGCGACAGAACTCCGTCGGGAAGAGTTTAGTTACATATATATATATATATATATATATATATATATATTATATATGTTGCAGTTCTATCGGATTCGGAATGTGATTGTGTAAATCATAATGTATAGTTTAATTCCTATTAGAAATGTAATCCTACTGGGGTAAAGATTCTACCTATCCTACTACTATAAATAAAGGCATAAAGGGGTGATATAACACACACCTCAGAATTAAATCTCTCTATTCTCTCTCTGCTGCCGCCGGCCCCTCTCCTTCTCTGTCCTTTATACAATTCAATTAGATAGGCCTACAACACGTTATTAGCACGCTCTTGCCAGAAGCTAAGGAACTGAAGGATGGTAGGAAGAGACTATCTTCTACAAATTCAAAGGCCTTCAATTGTTTTATGCCAATCAGGTTCTTCTAAAATAAATTAAGATATTTGAAAAAACCTTGAAGAATGAAAACATTCCCCATGATGCATGAACCTCTTATATTTATATTTTCCTTCCAATTATATATATTGTATATATGTTCATATATTTTGTCAATATATATATATATATATATATATATAATTGTTCATGCATTATGCATTTATGCTATGTGGAATTGTGAGTCAAAGAATCAAAATTAATTTAGAAGCAATTAGGGTTTTTTACACTAGAATTCGGAAAAAAAAAACACAAAAAACTGGAATTTTTGGGGCAGCACCGTGGCACAATCGTCAGGACCACTGCGTTGGCCTAAAGCCCAGCCGAGTGGACCACCTTGGGACGGCGTCGCTCTAACGCCCAGGACCTTGCACGCAGCCCTCTGGGCTTGCTGCATCTCTCGGACTCAACCAAGCTTCGGCTTGGGTTGTCTGCTACATGGGCCTGCAACCAACACCCGCATGCTAGAAGCATGCTGGGCTTGTCCCTGACACGAGCCTGAAGCCCCAGCCCATATATAACAGCCTCCTTGGCTTGCTGGGTTTGTATTTACCACATCCCGCAATACCAGAAGCCAGCCCAGATGGCTGGGTTTGTCTCTACGGCCCAAGAACCGAAACCCAACTTCGACTGGGGTTTCCTTGCACCCCTGCAAGCCTTTGGGCTTGCCCTCTGTGCATTGATCTTGGCCCATAACACTAGCAGCTTGCTGCTGGGCTTCCCATCACTTGGCCCGTGGCCTGAAGCCATGCATTAGGCTGCTTTCTATAGCCACCCGAGCCCAATAAACCCTATAGGGCTTTGCCCTACTCACGGCACACATGCCCTTGTGTTTGGGCTATGGTTTTTCGAATCCAATGTTATTTTTGGCATTTTAAATAATTTTAACCCTCATGTTATAATTATTTTTACTTATGCGATCAACTCCAAATGGTCTAGATCTATTGAATTAATTAAAGTGACCAACAATCCACTAATCTGACAATGAATCCAAAATTATTGGTTTGAAGCTCACTTTTTGGCATTAACGATTCAATAAATTATTTCGTCTCTTTGAACTGTTGATTATCTTTCATAGTCCCGAAGCACTCACACTTGGGTTCCTGAAGCAATCCACAAATCCACTACACTTTATTTTATGTTGTATTTTTTGTTCTTGCAGGTACCCATATATATAAACTAAACGTTCATAACTAAATCGAACCTGTAGTTTCGAATTTAGTGCCTTTGAAACCCGAAGTTTTCATTCAAAACTTACCACATGAAACTTGTAGCTTTCATGCATAAATTAAACCAATACATGTCTATAGAACCTGAATGTTCTACAATGTATGTCTATGGCTTTCCATATGAGTACCGCGCAGAGGAGGATCCACCAAAAAGACATCTTCTTGCTTGAAGCAAGACATGACTGGCAGCATCTACGCTTCCAAGACTTTAAGTCTGTGAATGAATATAACTTTGAAGTTTGTAGAATCCGATCACTACTTAAGTTCTGTAACGAGGACTTAACCAAACATGATCTTTTGGAGAAGACCTATTCGACATTCAATGCCACCAATATTGTCTTGCAACAATAATATAGGGCACAGAAATTCACCAAATTTTTGGATTTGATATCTGTTATACTTCTCGTTGAAAAGCAGAACCAGCTTTTGATGAAGAATCATCAAGCTCGACCTACTGGTTCAAACGCTGCGCCTAAAGCGCATGCGACAAAACCACCCTGATTATCTGATCAAGTTGATTCGACTGGATAATGTTGGTGAGTTTACGTCACAGACCTTTGACAATTATTGCATGTCTGTTAGGATTTAAGTTGAACATCATGTACCCCATGTTCACACCTAAAATGGACTGGCAGAAGCTATCATAAAGCGCATTCAAACGATAGCTCGGACTTTGGTTATGAGAACCAATTTGTTGGTATCTGTCTAGGGTCACGCAATATTGCACTCAGTTATGTTGGTCTGCCTAAGGCCCACCGCTACCTAACCTCATTAACTGTTACAGTTGGTTGTTGGATACGAGCCTGACGTCTAGCATTTACGTGTGTTTGGGTGCGCAACTATGTGCCAATAGCTCCACCACTACGTACCAAGATGGGTCATCAGAGAAAAATGGGAATCTATGTCGGTTATGATTCGGGAGATCTCTGTACCGCACGCTTTGCGGATTGTCAATTCAATGAGACAGTCTTCCCGTCGTTAGGGAGAGATAAGATTACTAACGTTCCTGTAGAAAACCGCGAATTGTCGTGGATTACTCCCACTATGTCTCATTTAGATCTTCACACACCTCAGTCTGAAATTGAAGTATGATGTATTCTAGATCTTTATAGCATTGCTCAAAGCATGCCATATACTTTTACTGATCTAGCAAAGGTGACGAGATCACATATACCTGCTGCAAATGCACCTGCAAGGATGAACGTACCAAACGTACGCCATAACACTGTCGTGGAAGGCTGAACCATCCTCAAGGGTGGGGCAGTCGCACCTTCCACATGGCAAGGTACACTGGCAGCTAGCCAATCACTTGCTCCTACCATGAAGCATGGCAGGCCTTCTGGTTCAAAGGATTCACAACCCCGGAAGAGGAAAACGGCACAAACTAGTGACACTAGTCTGAATTCGACCATTGCTTACTCATCCGTTCCATCGCATGAGGTTATTCTAGATTACGGTGATGTCTTAGATGAGACATACCGGCCTCCCGAGAATCATGAGATTTCGGTTCATTACGCTGTTTTGGATGAGGTTTGGAATTGGAATGAGATGATTGTCGACGATGCATTCACGTATATCATTGCTTCCGACATCATGCTTAGCGATGACATTGAACCACACTTCATTGATGAATGTCGACGTAGAATGGATTGGTCAAATTGGAAACAAGAAATCTAGGTCGAACTTGATTTGCTCGCGAAACGTAAGGTGTTTGGGCCTGTAGCTCCTACTCCACCACATGTGAAGCCCATGGGCTACAAGTGGGTTTTCGTGAGGAAGCGTAATGAAAAGATTGAAATAGTGCGATACAAAACACGACTCATAGTGCAAGGTTTCTCTCAACGCCCTGGGATTCATTACGAGGAGACGTATTCCCCGGTAATGGACGTCATAACGTTCTGCTACCTTATCAGTTTTGTAGTTTCCGAAAAACTGAATATGCAGCTTATGGACGTGGTAACCGCGTATCTCTATGAGGATCTAGATAAGAAAATGTACATGAAATTTCCAGAAGGACTTCCATTGACTAGTTCAAATAGTTCTAGACCATGGAACACTCTCTCGATTAGATTGAGGAGATCACTCTACAGATCGAAACAATCCGGGCAGATGTGGTATAATCGTCTGAGTGAATATTTGACAAGTCAGGGTTATGTGAACAACGAACTATGCCCATGCGTGTTCATTAAGAAGTCACATTCTGGATTGGCGATCGTTGCAGTTTATGTCAACGACATGAACCTTATTGGAACTCCCGCAGAGCTTGAGGAAATTGCAGAGCACTTGAAATCGAAATTTGAGATGAAAGATCTTGGGAAAACTTGATATTGTCTCTGCTTGGAGATCAAGCATTGTTCAGATAGAATCCTAGTACATCAATCGAACTTTACCCATAAGGTGTTGCGTCATTTTAATGAGGATAAAGCCAAGCCTTCGAGTACTCCTATGGTAGTTTGGACTCTAGATGAACGAGATCATTTCCGTTCAAAGGAGGATGAGGAAGAGATTTTGGAGCCTGAAGTTCCATACCTAAGTGCAATTGGTGCTTTATTTACTCGGCTCAATGGACTAGACCCGACATCTCCTTTGCTGTTAATCTTTTGGCTAGATACAGCAACGCGCCTACATGCATGCATTGGAATGGTGTTAAAGATATTTTCCACTACCTCAAGGGTACGACGGATTTGGGTTTGTTCTACACCCATGAATCCTCGAGAGGAGTCGCCCCCTCCCTCAGTCCTCGGGTTGATTATCGCCTTGTTGGTTACGCAGATGCTGGTTATGTGTCTGACCTATATAGGGCACGTTTTCAAACGGGTTATGTCTTGACCGTTGGAGACACCGCTATATCTTGGAGGTCTACCAAGCAAATGCTAGTTGCGACTTCTTCAAACTATGCTAATATTCTCGCCCTACATGAAGCCTCACGAGAGTGCTTTTGGTTAAGAGCAATTATGGAACATATTCGAAGCACTAGTGGTCTTTCTTTCGTCGTTGACCTTCCTACGACGATCTTTGAAGACAATGCAGCATGAATCGAGCAGTTAAAGAAGGGATACATCAAGGGAGACAACACCAAGCATATAGCACTGAAGTTCTTTTATTCTCACCAGCAACAACAGCATCAGAACATTGAAGTTAAGCAAATCCGTTCCCAGGATAACTTGGCCGATCTTTTCACAAAGTCATTGCCCAAGTCTATTTTTCAAAAGCTCGTCCAACGAATCAGTATGTGTAAATTATCTGAGTTGAATCGCTTGTAGTTCTCTTATTTGTAAGTTATGTCTAACTCAGGGGGAGAATCCTGAAGCATACTCACTTTATCTTAATGTACACCTTTTCCTACGACTAGGAGCATTTTTCCCACTGGGTTTTGCTACCTAACGAGGTTTTAACGAGACACCCATCCTGGGATGATCATACTATGTTGAGTTCACTACTTTCGTCTTGTTTGACGTTTGTTTTAGACATTATGCATACTTCTCACTTTTCTCCTTAGTCTATGGGTTTTCCCCATGCCTTGGGTTCTACCATAGCAAGGTTTTGTGAGTTTTACTACCAATTCATACTTACTTTCTTATATTTGAGACTCGTGTTCCCTTGTTGTGCCGACAACTTCATCAACTGTTCTACCTCATCTGTTGAAGATATGATGCGACGTTTTGTTTGAGTATTTACACACTCAAGGGGAGTGTTGCAATCTTATTGGATTAGGAATGTGATTGTGTAAATCCTAGTGTATCTAGGAGTATCTTGTATATTCCCTTTAGTAGTTTAATTCATATTAGAGATGTAATCCTATTAGGGTAAGGATTCTACCTATCCTATTACTATAAATAAAGGCATAAGGGGGTGATACAACACACACCTCAGAATTAAATCTCTCTCTTCTCTCTCTGTTGCCGCCGACCCCTCTCCCTCTCTGTCCTTTATACAGTTCAGTCAAATAGGCCTACAACAATATATATATATATATATTATAGTGATAATGTATATTATGTAGTCCCCCTATTTTATTTTTATATAGATTCTATACTCCAATCCAATTTGATACCATATTATAATTCGAATTATGGCGCGTTTACGTAACCGTAATGAAAATAGGAGGAATTGAATTGAGGAGGAGTTGGAATGAGGAGAAGTCAGAATCAGACTCATGTTGAAGCTGTTTACTTAAATGTTCTGGAATCGGAACAGAAATGACACTAATTCCATAAAGCTGTTTACAAATTCAGCAGAATCGGAATATAAACCAATATGATTACTAAAATGCCCTTGTCCCAAATCAAATATTTTATATACTTTTTTTTAAAGAAATTTGATATAATACATAATAGTAAGAAAAAAAATTAAATTGCTTTTTTATTTCATAGACACACTAAAATGCGTTTGTTTATTTTTTTTATAAATTTAAGTATTTATTTTAATATTTAAATTTTCTCGCTTAAATTGTAGTTTCTTCTCTTCAGCATATGCATGGAGTTGTACATAATGTAAATGAGCATGAAGCTATGCATAATGTGAATGAGGGCATAATAGGAAGAAAAAATGCATTCCTGATTCCCTCACCCTCTTGGAATTCAAATACCTCATCTATACAGGGAATCCCATTCCTCCAATTTCAGGAATTGCATTCTTGTTTCGGGTGTGGTCCACCACACTATTGATTCCCCAATATTTAGTAAATACCGGAGTAATCCGTAATCATAATTCAATTTAGTTTTTTTTATTCTCATTACCCTTACATAAACGCACTTTTAGGGTTTTCAATTAGAATTGGACTTTTGAATTTTGTAGCGTTAATATCAACCTTTAAGCAACACAAACATGTTTAATGAGGCAGATCGTGGAGATTTAGTGCTTTTTCTATACTTTCATTAAGCAAAATGTAAACTTTGTTGAACAAAGACTCATCCATAGGGTTACAACTTTATAATCAATTTCAAAATATTGAGAATAAAAATTAAATTAACATGATACCAGTTAATGATGTGATACAAGACAAATCTGATTTAGAGTAATGCCTATTGCATTTGTTGGGGATTACAAAAAATTTGAAAAAGCCCGAATGTGAACTCACAAGGAAACACTTTTAAAACCAATTCCACCTGAGCTTTTGAAAAAAGGCTGAGCCATTTTTCTTGAATGACCCAGCCTTAGGATTTAGGGCTTTTCACCCATTACGATGTCTCCTCTGCATGTACTCCTTAGACCTCCATGAACAATAGTTATGCCTTTGCTATTGGTGTTTTTTTTATAACCTTGTGCAAAGTGGTGAAATGGTAAGGTTTGGTAAGTGGGAATAGTGGGTCTTGAATGAAAGAAGAATGAGAGAAAGGAGAAAGATGAATAGGAAGACATGGAGTTGAAAGAGGAAAATAAAGGTTTGGAGGAGAAAAAAGAAGAGGAAACTTATAAACTGATGACCATGTATTTACCAGACTAACGCATCCGTCGGGCATATATAAAGCAGATGTCAAACAAAATTTATGGCGGTGGACATTTATTACATGTCATTGGTGGACTTTTGACAATCGACAAAATAATTAACCGACAAAAGTTCTTCGTCAGGCAGTAATTAATTTCCTAAATAGCGATTAGACCCTCGTCGGGCAAACATTTTCCATCTTCGCACCAAAACTTTACCAGACGACCTTAACTTTGCCCTATGAATACTTGACGTCGCTTAAATCTGTTCAGTCAACCCAATGTGTTGAACGGTTTAACCCTACGAACTACAATTTCCATTGGGTAAATTTGCTTTAACCGATGAAATTTTGTCCATCGCGTAAAATTTTGTAGGGCAAGCTATATTTTCTGTTAGTCATATGTGTTAGTATTTGATGTGGTAGAAACTAACGCACAGATTAAACCCTGTAAATTATGCAATTGTAGTATAAGTAAGTAGGGATTGTTCTAACTCGGGGATTAGAAGAGATGCTAATCAACACAAACTGGACTTAAAAACTGTAAACTAGACTAAACTAACACAAAATAAGAACTAAGGGGGGTTTTTTGACGAATTTTAAGAAACAAAAGTAAATAGCAGCAATTAAATTGAGTTGTAAAGGGAATATGGGTGAAAAGCTAGCTAGAGTATTCTTCTCCACACATGAAACATATGCACATAAATCGATTTCCAGTTATTCTCTCTATAAACCATGAATGACAATGCCCCAAATTAATTGTGAACAACACTAATTAACTCTCAAAATTTCCTAAGTTCATTGAATTGGACTCATCGACGCAACCAAATTATCCTTCTCAAGTTCCCTAACTATGAAAAGCATGATAGAGACACATATCAAAGGTCATTAAGTTATGTGAAAATCATAAGCATTGACAAGGCATTCGTAACTATGAACTGCTTGATACTCTTGCCATGGATTTACTTAACTCAATCATGACTAGTGACTTTTACTACTTGCAAATATAAGTTCATAACGATTAGGTGAAATTCCCTTATACTCTAGCATCAAATCCCTGCATGCAAACTAAGTGTGCACCCTTAATCAACACACAAGAACAAGTTCTTAATAAAATAGATAAGTAAATTGCATTCACGGTTTATGAAACAATAACTGAATGTAATCAATTCATACGAAACATATGATCATGGCTTCGAATTCACCTCTAGCTAAAAAGAAACTTAGTTACGCATGTTCGTCATAATTAAATAAAAACAATCTAAATTAAACATTGAAATCAAATAAGGATAGAAAGAACTCTGAGACACTCCAGCAATGGCAGATTCGGCTCTTCCTTTACTTGCAAGCACGGCTCAAAATCTCCTTCTCTCCTCCAGAAACCTGCGACACTCTCACCAATTTTCTTTCTTAAACTCCCCTGAAAGCTGCGGCAATAACTTATATTTATAGGGCTAAGGCACAACCTACTTTGTGGTGGAAAAGGATTGAGTTGTTTGCAGTGTTTAGGACTCCTTAAATCAGATTAGAAGTGGTTGAATGTGATAAGGAATCCCCCTTGCAGCTGGAGATAAGGTAAGATAGGATAAGGATATGATAAGATAAGATAAGATAAGATAAGATTGAGATAAAACAAGACTGGATAAGATAAGGTAAGTTTGGATAAGGATAGAATAGGATTAGATAAGGTTTGTTAAGGATAAGGTTTCCCTTTAATTTCTTATTCCTTGTCTTCCAAGCCTCAATCCTAATTCTTCAAAATTGTAGCACATTCCTAGCCTCATTTGACCACAAAAAACGTCCATCCCAAGTGCTCCCCACGCATGCTATCCAATCCAAGTCCAAAACTGCTCCAAATTGCTCAATTTTGCCCTTTTTGTCACCTTTGCCAATTGGACATACAATAATACGAAAATAACTTAAATTACGATAATAAATGGAAATAAACTAACTAAATGCAAAGAAATAAGATAACAAAGTCGCATAAATATGCTCCTATCAGTATTCCTAACTTTTGTTCAAGTATATTGTAAGAGGGATGTGATATATCTTGTGTATCAACACTTTCTTTCTTGTTATAATGTTTTTTGTAAGTTATATATGGGTTTGAACAACATTTGGGGTTACCTAATCTTTTTGTTTGAGTGAAACAGTTTTTGATAGGTATACATGAATGGATTATAAAATGGAAAGTGATGATGCAGCTGGAGCTGTAAAGATTGAACTTATTCAAAGGGCTAGTTTCTTCTAGGTTGCATATTATTGATGCTACATATTTTGTAGCAAACAGCTCCAAACTTTAGGATGTGCATCAGTTGTAAGAGGAACAAAACATATCAGTTTGTTTGTTTGTCAAAACTTCCAATTGTGCTGTAATTGACAATTTATACTAATTAATCTAAGTGTTGGAGGTTTAATATGTTTATGATGATTATTGTTATCTTTCTATTGTATTCCTTACAATATTAATTTAGATGTTGTGAAGTGAGGTCTCCCTAAAATGAATTGTTAAAAATAAAAATAAATGTATACTGCCACATGCAAAACCAGCAGTAATTGTTGATGGTAGTCTTTCTTTTTTTTTTATTATTATTTTTTTTACAATGTACAACGTATGCAGTAATTGCCTTCATAGTATTGCGACACCCAACAAACGTCGTATCAAATATAAATTACAGCCCACATGTATGCCGTAATTGTTTTCGCAGTATTACAACACTTCATTAATGCTGGATCTAAGACCAATTAAGGTGCGCAAGGCACATTTTGAAGAGTATTTACGGCATATTTTGCTTAAATTATTCACGACTACTAGAGTACGTCGCATTTGACAAACCATCTTTTACAACAGAGACTTTTATTGCTTGAGCGGTCAAGCCGTGAATAACTGTTTACAATGTCCTTTGTGCGCCGTAAAAGACCAGTTGGATTGTAGTGCGAGAAAAAAACAATTTTGTTTGTACATTTGATTGAAATCTTTGTTGCAATAACTAATAGATATATAACATGCCAGAAATAAAGCGGAAGATGAAAGATTCTCCGTATCTGAAATTCCACTGCCAAAGAGCATATGTAAATTATAATAATGCCTTCCCTTGTAGCCACTTTAAAAATGAAAATGGGGGTTCAAATGGTTGCGCAGATAAAATCCATGGGACAAAAAAAAGGGTGTGATATCCACACACTCCATTTTACTTCTCACACACCTTTTTAATTTTCGGCCGTCGGATCGGATGAATTGAAGAAAATCAACAGACATAAATTATCAAGGGGTGTGTGAGAAGTAAAATGAAGTGGGTGGATAACACACCAAAAAAAAAGAGAGTAGGCAGCAGGTCTGAGTGAGTGGAATGGAGTGGGGCCATTAAAAAGCAAGAAGCAGAAGAATAAGGAGGATAAGGGAAAATGATCATCTTCGGATTCCTTCCTCCTAATCTACTTAGTCTGGAAATCCGAGTCATTGAAATTTGATCTAACGGCTAAAGTTATTAGAACTTTTAAAGTGAACCCCTATTGTAGCCGTTTGATCAAATTTCAATGGTCCGAATCCCCGTACTTGATGGATTAGAAAGAAGGGATCCGGAGAGTATTCATTTCCGAGGATAAGAGCTTTGCTAGTTGCTGCAACTACACTGTGACATGAAGGTGAAGTGGCTCTAATTTAGATATACAGAAATTGTATGTCAATTAAAGCAGTTAAAATGTGCGATGCATGCAAATTGCAATCCCATGCAACCCATCCTTAACCCTACCTACGTTCGGCCCACGCCCTTGTTTGATGGGGTCGCATTGTCTTCCAGTGTGAAAGAAAAATGTCGCTTTTCGAGCACTAGTTGGAGGGACCATCTTCGTCTTCAGCTTCAATGCTAGTTTCATTGGACTTGTACAAGGATGATGGATTCAATAATAGTCTAGCTGAATCATCTGGATAGCCGAGAACATCATTTCCACGTGTTAGGTTTGAGTGACAAATATTTTATATTTAATTTGGATTTAGTGACCAGGGGTGGATTTACATAGGGACCCGAGTGGAAGAGGCGGCTTTGTGAGGGAGGAAAAGCTACAATCAGCGGCGAAGTTAGGAATTGTTTGGGGGGGGGGGAGGGGTGAAATTTAAAAGGTTTAAGGTCAAGAAAAAATGTGGACATATCCATTCGAGGTCTAAGCCCAGGTTTTGCAAGAAGATTATGTGAATTACCCAGAATATTTGTAGGATAATTTGCAGTCACCGAAATATCCACAGGAGGATTTGGACTACCCGAAATATTTGAATGAGGATTTAAGCACTGTTTCTTGTTTGTATTGTGCTATTGCATAACTGTATAACGAGCAATGTTCTAAAAGATGCTAAGCGCTAGTCAGGTGGCGGATATGTCCTAATGCTTAGGTGAGGACCAAGGCGGATTTGGATAAGTTTATTATATATCGTATAAATAAGTGTCTATTTATTATATAGCATATAATATCTAAAAACATTGACTATAAAATCTATAATATATAAAAATATTGACAAATTTTCTTTATTACTTTGTTGTATTTGATGATAAGAGATAAAAATTCAAATGATTACAAGTTCGTAATACTTTACAATTTTTTTTTTTGAGTTCATATGAATTTTTAATGAATTTTAAAAGAAATAAGAGCATCTCCAAAGGAGCTGCCAAAATTCTAGGTGGAATGCCACAATGCATATCCAACCGAAGTGTTATTTGCTGACTAGATTTGAAGGCTTTGTTGTAACATCCCACATCGCCCAGGGGAGTGGATCCTGTAAGCCTTATACGTATATTCCCATCTCTACCTAGCATGAGGCCTTTTGGGAGCTCATTGGCTTCGGGTTCCATCGGAACTCCGAAGTTAAGCGAGTTCGCGCGAGAACAATCCCAGGATGGTTGACCCACTGGGAAGTTCTCGTGTGAGTTCTGATAAGCTCATATTTTTACATATTTTACATCAAATTCTCTCGTCTTTTCTTAGTTAGTTTCTTATATTTTTGAGCTATTTACGTTATTTTTGTGTTTATAGGATTTGTTTATGCAAAGAAAATAAAAATGGCACAAATGAGTTTTAAATAATAAATTCGTCGAAAATTGCTTTAGTCGTTCTCATTCTGTCATGGGTTATTGGTAGAATTATGTCACGGATTATAGGTCATGGAAGTTAGGCTAAAATTATTAGGTATGCATTAGAAATTATATGGCATTAGAAATTATATGATATATCTAAAATTGAAGTGTTTTGCAGTTGGTGAGTAAAGAAAAGAAACAAAAAGAAATAAGCCCTTGCAGCTAGTGGAAAACGAGTAGAAGGCAGCGTACAGGAAATAAAAAAAAAAAGAAGACAGTGGGAAGGTAGTGGAACAAAAAGAATAGCAGAAAATAAGGAAGTGAGAAGCTGCGTAGGCAGCGTGAAGACAGAGGAAGAAATAAGAAGGCAGCACGCTGCCCTTTTACAGGGGGGAGCTGCTCTGGAGGAGAGAGCTGGGCGAGACGCAAGCACGAAGACGCACGAACTGACAGGAGGGTAGCTGCCTTGGCAGCTAGAGATTTGGAAGCGCAGGGGAGCTGCTTAAGAAAGGCAGGGGGAAACGCAGGAGAGCGCAAGAAACAGCAGTGCGAGAGGAGACTTGGCAGCTGGCAAGGCAGCGAGGGGGAAGACGGACGCGAGGAGCGCAGCAGGGACATGCCACACCACGCAGGACAGCAGCGTGGGAGAGGAGGACAGCTCGCAGGAAAACGTGGAGGGAAGTGCGGAAAAATAGGAGCAAGTCAGCCTCGGGGAAGAAGATAGCACAGCAAGCTGCCCTTGGCAACTGACAGAGAGAAAGCAACTGACGCAGCAGGGAGACGCATGACTGCTCTCCACGGGCACGCCAGAAAGAACAGAAGGCAACCCTGCGCAGTCTCATTTCGGTAATTCCTCATTTGGTTTTATTTTTCTTAAACTCATGTTTAATTTAATTTGCTTTTCAATTATATTAAAAATGTGTAATTAATTTCTGTTTAGTTAGAGGTGAATTTGAAACCATGGATAAATGTTTATTATGATTTGATTTACTCCAGTTATGAATTCTTGAACGTTGGATGTGGTTTATTTTTCTGTGTTGATTAATAACTTGTTTATGTATGTGGGTTAAGGGTCGACACTTAATTTGCATGCTTAGACTTGATGCTAGGATATAAGTGAATTTCACCTAATCGTTATGAACTTATATCCATGAGTAGTAAAAATCGTTAGCCACGATTGTGTTTAGTAAACCCTAGGTTGGATTAACATGCGTATTCCATAGTTATGAATTCCTAGTCGATGCTTATGATTTCCATTGAACTTAATGATCTTTGATATGTCTCTCTATCATGCGTATTCCATAGTTAGGGAACTTGATAAGAATAATTTGGTTGTGATGCGTATCCCGTCCAATTCAATTAATATAGGGAAATCTGAAAGTTAATTTAAGCGGACCTAATTAACTTGGAGCGTTGTCATTTATTCGTTTGTTGAAATCATAACTGGGAATCAAATTATATGCATATGTTCATGTGTGGATAAGGAACCCTCTAACTAGTGTCTCATCATTTTATTTCATCAAAATATATTTTCTTTGAAGTTTGTTTTTAAGTTTCTGTTTTAAATTACTTTTCATCAAAAATCAATCCCCCATTTATTTTTAAGTGTTAAATTTGTTAGAAATCAATTTAGTTTGTGTTTTCTTGAGTCTTGAATTATTTTGAGTCTTTTGATTTGTTTTAGATTATTTGTTAATTTTATTTTGAGTTATTCTAGTTAAGTGTTTTGAGTCTAGCTTAGTGTTTTAAATTTTGTTTTTACGTTTTTAATTTAATTTTACTTTGGTTAGCATCCCTAGTTAATCCCCGGCCTAGAACGATCCCTACTTACATCATTACTACAATTGTCACAAATAGGGTTAAATTTGTGCGTTAATTTATTTTCGCATCAAGTTCCCATAAACAAAACCGTGAGGGTGTGGTCGAGGCCCAAAACGGACAATATCGTGCTACGGCGGAGTCAAGCCCGGGATGTGGTGGGGGCTCGGGCCGAGATGTGACATTTGTGATTTGGAGGCAAATTTGATATCAGTGTCAAATTTATTTTTTAATTCATTTTAATTGGGAGTCCCTTATTCCACTAACATTTTGACCAATAAAAATTTTGATTCAGCATTTTTTTAATAACTACAACCATTTAAAGTAAAGACACACATTATCCTCAGACAACTCAACAGTGCCAGGCTGGAACACAGTCATCAATTACTTAGCTTTTAAGTCTTCTTATTGTAACTGATTTGTAACTAATCATAGATTAAGTTTAATTAGTTACATTAGTACTTTATTAGCTACTGTGTATAAATACCTCCAATGTAAATCATTTTAATCAATGAGAAATATATTTCTAATATGGTATCATCCCTTTTTCTGCTTAACCGCCTTTCTTCGATCCTCTTCTCAGTCGCTCCCTGCGATCTCTGATTTCTTCGAGATTTCTTCGATCTTTGCTCTTCCATCTTCAATTTCTTGTGGATCTTGATCTTCTCTTCTCTTCTCTTCTACTATCTTTCTCGATTACGATGACATCGTCGAGTTCCTCTCCGATGAATCCTGATGTTCTTGCCCCAAATTCGTCCCCGACGAACCCTAATTTCACAGTGGTTCGTCCTTCTCCCTCAATTTCTTCGATTTCAATTCAGCACATCAGTTGTATGGTTCCTACCAAGCTGAAGCGTGACAATTATCTTGTTTGGAAAGCATTGTTTGCTCCAATTTTTCGTCGTTACAAGCTTACAGGGATTCTTGATGGCTCGGAGGTTTGTCCTTCGCCATTTTTACTTGATGCATCTGGCAACACCACTAGCACTCCCAATCCGGCTTTTGATTTGTGGTATGAAAAGGATCAGAATATCCTTATCTGGCTGAACTCCACTATTTCGGAAGATCCCATTCCGTTTACAGTTGGTGTTACATCGTCTCGAGAGTTATGGTTGAATCTTGAGCAACGATTTGGCGGCGTCTCTGATAGGAGCATATTTATGCGACTTAATTGGCTTGTTCTCGTGCGTTTACGTTGTATTTCCTTAGTTATTTTAGTGTTTTAAGTCATTTTCGTTTGTTTGTAGGTCTTAATAACAACCTTGGCAAGAAAAGTGCATTTTGGTGCATGTTGGATCAATATTGGGCTCAAATGGATTGCATGCATGAGGATGGACGTTTTGGGCATATGTGTGTGCAAGTGTGTGTGTGTAATTGCAAGGATAAACAATGACAACTCATACACATGCAAACTCAAGGCAAGTGAGGGAGAAAACACATGCAAAGAAGCCCACATGCAAAGTGAAAGGGGAAGGAAATGGTGTGTTTTGTGGTTGAAATGATGAAGCATGTGTGTGTAAATGTAAAGGGGAAAACATGGCAGCAAACACATGGCAAAGAAAGCAAACACATGGCAAAGAGAAGAACATTGAAGCATACACATGCAAGGGCACGGCATAGGGCAGAAAATGTGGGTGTTTGGTGCTTGAAATGATGAAGCATGTGTGCATAAATGTAAAGGAAAATAGGGCAGAAAATGTGTGTGTGTTGTGGTTGAAATGATGAAGCATGTGTGTGTAAATGTAAAGAGGAAACATGCCAACACACACCCACACAAGCTGCACATGCAAAGGAAATGGAGTGGTCCTATGTCAAGCCTATAAATACCACCTTCCATATTCATCAAAAAGAACATATTTTCTCCTTGCTTTGGCCGAAACTTCCCACCACCATTCTCTCTAATTTCAGCCAAAAACCACCCCTAGCCACACCACCCATCAATCCGAAACCTTTCCATACCATTCCCCATCCATTCTACACCATAAAAACCACCCAAAACCGTCCAAAACCTCTAGTGCCGCTGCTTGCAAGGAAGGAAAGAGAAGGAACATCTTGTGCCGTGCCTATGCCCAAGCCTTGGGAGTGTTGGAGCGTTTCTAGGTGTTTTCTATCTTTGATTTCAATGTTTAAATTAAGTTATCTTTGTGTAATTGCGAGTATGAGGAACTAAACCCCCCTTGGCTAGGGGGGATTCAAAACCATGTTTATGCTTGCTATATGATTTGATTACTTCCAATTGCGTTTCATGAATTGTGAATTTAATTTACTTATCTCTATGAATTAAAACTAATTTGTGTATGTTGGTTGAGAGTGCACGCTTAATTTTCATGCATAAGTTTGATGCTAGGATATAAGGAAGTTTCACCTAATCGTTATGAACTTATATTCATAAGTAGTAAAGGTTGTTGATCACAATCGTGTTAAGTAAATTCTTCGCATAAGTTTCATGCAATTCATAGTAACGAGTGCCTCGTCAATGCTTATGTTTTTCATAGAACTTAATGATTCTTGCGTGTATCTCTATTATGCAATTCATGTAGGGAACTTGTAGGGAATGTTTTGGGTTGTCGTATGCAATCATCCAACCTAATAACTTGTGGAAAAACTGAGGGTTAATTAGTGCAATTCACGGTTAATTTGGGGCGTTGAGTATTCATGGTTTGTCGAAGAGCAATTGGAAATCATTTTGTGTGCTAGTATAACATGTGTGGAGAAGAACCCCTTAGCTAGCTTCTCATCCATTTAATTTGATCAATCTCGTTTTAAAACCTATTTTGTTTTACAAAGTTCTTGTTTTGTTTTCAAATTCGTCTAAAATCAATCCCCCTTTATTTTGTTGAGTCATATTAGTTAGAAATCAATTTAGTTTGTGTTTTTAAGTGTCTTGAGTCAAGTTATAACATATTTTCGTTCAAATTCTTCCTTAGTGTTCAAAACTGCCCAGATTGTGTCTTTAAGGCAGTTTTGAGTCTTTAGGTGCTGTTTTGAGTCTTTTGGTTTGTTTTAGTGTTTTAAAGTATAGTTTTGCATTCTTTGAGTCTAGTTTAGTGTTTTAAACTTTGTTTTTACGTTTTCAAGTCAGTTTCCAAGTGATTTAGCAATCCCTCCTAATCCCCGGCCTAGAACGATCCCTACTTACATACTTTACTACATTTGATAAAAAGAGGGTTTAATTTGTGTGCTTATATATTTCGCATCAGTCTCTGCTGCTCATATCCACTAGCTTCGATCTCGCCTGCACACTGTTCAGAAAGGAGATCTCACAATTTCTGACTATATTCAGCTAATCAAAACCATTTCTGATGCCCTCATGGCTGCCGGTGCTCCGATTTCTGAAAGTGATCTGATTGCAGTTACTCTTAATGGTCTCTCTGAGGATTATGAGTCTTTTGTTGACTCCATTATGCTACGCATTTCCTCTACTTCCTTGGACGAACTACATGGTCTGCTGATTAATAAAGAATTGTTCATGAATCGTAAGAAAAAGCCTGTAGCTTCGTCAGTATCTGAACCCTTTCAAGCTTATGCGGCTCAGTATCACCACTCTCAAGCGCCTCTTCTTCCCACACCCCAGGGTCCTCCTGGACAGAACTTGTACATCTCTGCTCCTCGGCAATTCATTCGTGGCAAAGGAACTTACAGGGGTAATAACTATCGAGGCAACAATAACTATCGCGACAGTAACTATCGGGGCAATTCTAGAGGCAATTTCAATCGCAACTCTTGCAGTTACACTCGTCATTCTGGAAACACCACTAGTCACCGAGATCCTTGCCAAATCTGTCATTCTCCAGATCATGAAGCATTGGATTGTTTTGAACGGATGAATCATGCCTTTGCTGGAAAAATTCCTCCTGCAAAATTGGCAGCTATGTGTGCTCACACCACCATCAAATCCTCTTCTCCTACTTGGCTTATGGACTCCGGTGCCACATCTCACATAACCAATGACATCTCTACCATTCATTCTCCCACTCCTTACAATGGTCAGGACAAGGTTTATATTGGTGATGGTCAAGGTATGCCCATCCACCATACTGGTACAACCTTTCTTACTACTCTTATTGCCACTTTTCGTCTGAATAATGTTTTACATGTTCCTGCAATGAAGCATAACCTTCTTTCTGCGTATCAATTCTTACGAGACAATCACTGCAAATTAACACTTGATTCTGATGGCTCTAAAATCAAGGATCGTATTTCGGGGAGGATGCTTTTCCGAGGACCAGTTAAAGATGGTTTTTATCCTTTTCAAGGCATTCCTCCAGCATCCACTTCTCCCTTGGCTCTTGTCAGTAGCAAAGCTCCTTTACAAATTTGGCATAATCGGCTCGGTCATCCATCTTCTGCTATTTTCCGGAAGACTTTAAATAGTAGTACTATCGTCTACAGTGATAAAAAGTTTACTTCTTTCTTCTGTTCAGATTGTGCAATTGGCAAAAATCACAAATTGCCCTTCACTGCAAGTATTAGCTCTGTCTCTGTGCCCTTAGAACTTGTTCATTGTGATGTTTGGGGACCTACCCCTACATTGTCTCTCAGTGGTTATAAGTACTACGTGTTATTTGTTGATGAATTCACAAAATATAGTTGGATGTTCCCATTGAAGCTCAAATCTGTGGTGTATTCAGTTTTTGTGAATTTCAAGTGTTATGTAGAAAACTTGGTTGGCAATAAAATCAAAGTTCTCCGCTCTGATTCAGGGGGTGAATTCACAAGTTCAAATTTTAATTCATTTCTTCTGCAGCATGGTATTTTGCATCAATATTCTTGTCCTCACACACCGGAACAGAACGGTTGTGTTGAACGGAAACATCGGCACCTCACAGAAACTGCTCGGACTCTTATCACTGCATCAAAGGTTCCACATTCATTTTGGTTTGAGGCATTCTCTACTGCCTTGTATCTGATAAACAGGCTTCCAATCTCTGGTCTTGACAAATCTCCATGGGAATTACTTTTTCACAAGCCTCCAGATTATTCAAAGCTCAAGGTTTTTGGGTGTAGTTGCTATCCCTGGCTCAAACCATACTCTGCTTCCAAGTTTGATGGGAAAAGCATTCACTGTGTTTTTCTTGGTTACAGTTTGCAACATAAGGGCTATCGTTGCTTAGATCCTCTTACATCCCGACTCTACATCTCTCGCCATGTGCTTTTCAATGAATCTAATTTCCCTTTTCATCAACCACATGAGCTCACCGTGTCCTCTTCACAGTTGCAACATAGTCCGCACCCTCAGTATCCACCATTCACACTTCCATTTACCATCCCTTGCACTTCTCCCTTATCCTCACCTGCATCACCATCTTCCTCTTCCCCTACTTCCTCTTCCTCCATTCCAACAGTGCCAGATTCTACCCTACACTCTACTTCACCATTGCCCAATTCTTCAATCCCACCTACCTCTCCAATCCCTCCTCCACCTCTCCCTTCCACCAATACTCATTCCATGACTACTAGGTCCAAGGCTGGAATCTTTAAACCTAAAGCTTTGGCTGCTACTAAACTGATAAGCTCATATTTATATATATTTTACATCAAATTCTCTTGTCTTTTGTTAGGTATTTCCTCATATTTTTGTGCTATTTACTTTGTTTTTGTGTTTTATAGAATTTATCTAGCTAAGAAAATAAAAATAGCACAAGTGTGATTTTATGTAATAATTTCGTCAAAACTGTCGATGTAGATTAGCTTTTAAATTAAATATATATATATATATATATAGTAATAATAATTCATGATGAATCATTTGCTTAAACTAATATTGGCTGCCTGGTGTGGTTGGTGAAGCAATTGAAAAACAAAAAGAATCTGCTTTGGTGGGTTGGTGAAACAAATAGAAAACAAAAAGAAACGAAGCACAAAGAAGAATAAAAGGGAAGTCAGGAGGGCAGCGTGAGGGGGGCACTGAGGTCGCTGCCTTTGGCAGCGTGTTGGAAGAAGAAACCGTGAAGTCAGCACGGGGAAAAGAGGAAATAGAGGACCGAGACTGCGCAGCTTGCGAGAAGGAGAGACTGACGGCTGGCAGGAACTTGGAAGCTGCCACTGGCAGCTAGGGACAGGTGACTGCCTTGGGCAGTCAGCATAGGAGGACAGTGTACGCGGGAACGGAACTTGAGGGCAGTACAGGGAGCGCAGAACAGAAGCAGCAAGCTGCATTTCTCTCGGTTTAATCCTCCAACTCACGTTTTATTTCTGTTTTAATTTTAATAATGTGTAACTAATTTTATTTTGGCTAGAGTTTAATTCAAAACCATGAATATATTTGTAATTTGAATTGATTACCTTCAGTTGTGATTTCTGAGTTGTGATTTAATTTGCTTAACTGCTTGATTGATAACTTATTTTTGTATGTCGATTAAGGATGCATACTTAATTTACATGCATGAATTTGATGCTAGAATATAAGTGAATTTCACCTAATCGTTATGAACTTATATTCACAAGTAGTGAAGGTCGCTTATAAACGATCGCGTTAGGTAAATTCTTGGCATAAGTTTCATGCAATTCATAGTAACAAGTGCCTCGTCAATGCTTACGATTTTCATAAAACTTAATGATTCTTGCTTGTTTCTCTATTATGCAATTCATGTAGGGAACTTGTAGGGAATGTTTTGGGTTGTCGTATGCAATCATCCAACCTAATAAAAGTAGGAAAATCTGAAGGTTAATTTAAGCGGACCTAATTAACTTGGGGCGTTGAGAATTTACAATTTATTGAAAGAACAACTGAAAATCAATTTAGGTTGCATATGTGGCATGTGTGGAGAATAATCCTCTAGCCAGTCCGTCGTCCATCCATTCACCTTAATTTCATGTTTTTGTCAATTCTGTAATTTATTTGTTTTAATTTCAATTTCATCAAAAATCAATCCCCCGTTTATTTTAAAGTGTTAGATTTATTAGAAATAAATTTAGTTTGTGTTTTCTAAAATCTTGAATTATTTTGAGTCTTTTGATTTGTTTTAGATTATTTGTTAGTTTTATTTTGAGTGATTCTATTTAAGTGTTTTGAGTCTAGCTTAATGTTTTAAATTTTGTTTTTACGTTTTTAATTTAATTTTACTTTGGTTAGCATCCCTAGTTAATCCCCGGCCTAGAACGATCCCTACTTATCCATATACTACAATTGTCACAAATAGGGTTTAAATTTGTGCGTGAATTTATTTTCGCATCAAATTTTTGGCGCCGTTGCCGGGGATTAGCAAATTTGCTAATCCTTTTATTTTTGTTTTTGTTTTTGCTTATGTTTATTTGTGTTTGTGTATGTTACTTTTGATATTTGATTTATTTTTCTTTCTTTGAATTGAGGTACAAATGGAGCAAGACCTGGATTCTACTAGCATTCAAGATCTATTGGCACAGCTCACTGCTCAATTAACTCATAATGCCGAACGGACCACAATGCCAAGTGTCCCTACATTTGATATGCCCTATGAGCAAGGATTTCAAACTCATCAATATCCCCAATTTTCTGCAAATGAAGATGTTTGGGGATATCAAGGCTATAACCAATCAAGGGGCAACATGTTTTCCAACACTTATAATTCGGATTGGAGAAGTAATTCAGAGTATATGTGGGATGAACCTCAACAATTTCAACAAGGTGGATATTGGCAGCAAGACGAGTTCTATTCAAGACCTATGCAGCCACCACAGCATCCCCCACAACAATTCCAATCGAATCAAAGTATGCCCGTGGATTATAATCAAATGCTTGAAGAATTAATTTCTTCGGTACAGGGTTCACAAAAAGAAGAACAATTGCCGCCATCGGAAGAGTTCTATCAGTGGCCATATGAACCGTCACATCCACCACAATCTCCCCAACCAAATTCAGGTACGTCTTCGGATAATGATATGTTGAATAAGTTACTCACCTCTTTGACCCAGGACGTAGAAAATCGAAACATGGAGATGCAAAATAAAGCCAACAAGGTGGATGAGTTGGAGAAGCAAATTGGGCAGATTATGGAGTTCATGGTACAAATTCAAGATCAAAGTGAACTCTCCAACTCCACATTTGCAAATTCAGAGGGAGAAATGGAAATTAATGAAGCCATCACTTTGGGAAGTGATATGGAGGATGAAGTTGTTCCTGAACCATCCAAACAGAACCTGAACATGGATGAATTGCCAATTCAAGAAGAAGATGAGGATGACGACTTGGGCAGTTTAGAAGAATTCTTATCGCAAACCCCCCAAGTCCTTATGCCATCCAACTCAGGTGAGGAGGTTCTAAGTTCAATTCATTCTGACATCGTTCCACCAAATGTCCTTTTTCCTTGCAGGTTTTTAAATCCCAAGGAATAAGTGAATGAAAAATATGTTGTGGAAGATCTTCCCAAGGTGCAATGTGATATCCAAATTCTTGGTGTACCAAATCAAGTTCCCGATGGTATTGAAACGTTCAAAGAGACTTGTACACCAAGAAGAATTATTCCAGAAAATGAGGTGGCCGGAGAATTTCAAGAATACATCCAAGAGGCTGTGCATGAGACAATCAAGCCTAAAGCAGTTGAGTTTGATGACACGGGACAAGCCACAACCATCATAGTAAACCTGGCCAAGTTCAAAGTCCCGGAAACGTTCAAAGACGTGGTGTTTATAATTGAGTTTGAATGTGACTGTAAGCCATCTTCTCCATTTTTTATTTTAATTTATACTAACTTGTTTTTAATTTTGATGATTCAGGCACCCACTCTTGAATTTAAACCATTGCCGGATCATTTCAAGTACCACCGTCCGTTCAATGATAAGCCCATGCATTTGAATAATGAAGGGAGGCCTAGGAATCACCCACAATCAGATTTGCATTCCTAATCCCTTCTCTTTACTGAATTTATTTTACTTTGTTTAGTTCTTTCATTGTTTGTTTGCTCTTGTGTGAATTTATTTTACGTTGATTTATTTTATTTTATTTTATTTTATTTATTTTACGTTGATTTTATTTTGTTGTGTTTATTTAGTAGTGATTTTTGTTTAGGAGATTAAACTTAGTTTTTTTTTTACTTTGATTTACTTATTTTTACATTTATATAAAATAAAAATAAAAATAAAAATAAAAAAAAAAAAAAAAAAACTTAAAAACATAAACATTCATATAAATAAAAAAAAAAAAATAAAAAAAAATAAAAAAAAATAAAAAAAAAATAAATAAAAAAAAACTTAATTGCATAAATATTTTACAATAACTTGTAAATTAATCTCGTTCATTGGTCGTTGGTTGGTGGTGCCTCGGAGATCGACGGAGCCCCAGAAAGACGAAGCGCCAGAGTTGGATCATTCGGAGCATCAATACTTGGTGCTGCTCCCGAGGACGAAGGCAACACAAACCTCGGGAGTAACGCCATAAACCGTTGATGATCACTCTGAATCCGCACTTCGGACTCCTGCATCTGATCCAGCTTCCTCTTCATGCTGGTTGAGTAATTGGTTGCGAGCATGTGCAAATCCCTGTTCTCATGCCTAAGCACTCTGACCTCCTGCCGAAGACTAGCCACTTCAGCCATCAACGACTCCACCTGACGAGTTCGTGCAAGAAGGCGCTGGCCCATGTTTGATACTGAACCTGCGCATCGGACGCTGTAGGCCATAGAGTCCTGAACAGCCAGTTCGTCGGACCGCCTGGAAAGTATCCTAGTGTCTCTAGGAGTGAGCAGATTTCTGGCCACCACCGATGCGGTTGTTTCGTTCATCATCATGGAATCCCCAACTGTAAGAGGACCATTTGGGGATATGAAGGATGGCTGCCAAATGTTGGTTGGAGAAGATATATCACTATCTTCCCCAACATTCAAGTTAAGGCGACGGTCAGAGGGGCAAGACATATTTGAAGATGTGAAGAAAGATGAAGAGTCGAACTGATTAAGATTAAAGTTTGCAAGAGGGAGTGTTTACAGGAGGGAGCTTAAGTTTGTTGTGGAACAAATTTAGCGCTCTTATAAGAAGAAGAAATCGAAGAGGCGCTCCTCAGAAGTCGAAGAGGTGCCCTCTCGCAAATCGAAGAGCCGGGCTCCTTTCTCAAGAGCCGGATTCTTTTCTCAAAAGCGGCGTCTCCGTCTCAAAAGTCGGTTCCTTTCTCAAAAGTCGGACGCCGTTCTCTCAAAAGTCGGGCGTCTCTCTCAAAAGTCGGAGCGGTCAGGAATCACGAGGCGAACAGCTTTTCCAATTTTGTCGTCACTCGTCACGCGCGCTGTCAGCTTTGCGCAAATCACGGGTGGCTTTTTCAGAAAACGCGTGACCTGTACTGTTCATCCATCCACCGGCTGCCGACAGGGGTAAAAGAACAGTTTCGGTTATGAAGAAAAGACCTATAAACGTCTACCTTCGCATCCATTGCAAAGGCAAACTCTCTCAGCACTTCTTCATCTCCGAAATTTTTCATCTCCGAAAATGCCTTTCCAACAAACCCTCTCGAGTTTCTCTGTGTTTCTCATTCCCTGGGATACCTTTACAAACAAGTCATCTAGAGCTAGAGTATTTCATATCATGAAGGTTGAAAGCAAGAGTATCTCATATCACGCTTTCTCCCTGTCCTTTTCCTTGTCTTTGTGGCAAGGAGAAAGCGGGCAATCAGCCAGCACTCGGTGTCAATCTTCCAATCTAAGAACCGACTGCCTGGAAATCCTTCCTGATTGCTTACCTAGCATTGCTCTCGAGTACTCTTCTTCAACCACTGATGTACTTCCGAAGAAGTCGCCACATCTGCCTGGAGAACAGACATGGCAAGTGAAAATGATACTTGAAGCATGTGGAGACAAGGTGCTGCTTCATCTTCAAGATCAAGTCTCATTTTCCTTGCTAAGAAGTTCCCCAGCCCAGTTCAAGCATACACCTGTGGAACGATACTTCTTCAAAAGCAAAAGTATCCCATATCATCAGAGTCAGAGGCAAAGATTTCTCATGGCATGCTTTTCCTTTACCCTTGCTCTTGGCTACGGGGCAAGGTGAAAGAAAGGCAATCGGTCGGCACTTGGACAGATTGAACAAAGAAGCAGACCACCACCTATTCCTCGTGCCTACCTACCATGCAGAAGAACAAAAAGAGAAGAATGTAGCCTGCAGACTCAATCAACCCGGCAGAAGGAGTCTGAGTTGAAACCAAGAGCTCGAGAAGCCTCAACAACACCACCAATCAAGTCTCATTTTCCTTGCTAAGAAGTTTCGAGGCCAGTTCAAGTTCAAAGCTGTGGAAAGTCACCAAACAAGACCAATGATCACTTTTAGTTTTATTATTATCTTTTATTTTCATTTTCAATTTTTCGTTTGTTTGTTTTTTCTTGCGTGCTTAACTGACTTATTTCTTTTCTTTGCAGGAACTTTTGGTTATTTCCACCCTTGAAGTTGATTGCAAAATTTTAGCTTGGGGGGTCATCGCTTGATTTTTTCTGCAAATTAGGGAAGTTTTCAGTCCTATTGCTTTATTTTGTTTCTTTATATTTATTTTATTTTTATTTGCATTTTATTATATTTTCTGACATTGGGGACAATGTCTAGTTTAAGTGTGGGGGTAAAGAGTATGAAAAATGACCAAATTGAAAATTTTTGTACCTTCGACTTTGAACTGGTTTCATTTGTTTCCATGTTATTGCTTTGTTTTCTTAATTAGTTTTGTTTTATTAAAAAAAAAAAAAATTCGGAAAATTTTAAAAAAATCCAAAAATATTTTCTTGTTTTCCTTATTGTTTTGAATTAGATTTTTGTTAGTTCCCCGACCCAATGATATAATCGGATAAAGTTTGAACCATGATCATCAAGAACTTAGTTAACATGTGTTTTGTGAAATTCCTTATTCTCGTGTTAGTTCTGTACATATTTGATTATCCTTGAAAAACTAAATGCACATAGCCTTGTTAATGTGAAACTAAAGCATGATTTAAAGCTCCATATGTGAATTTAGTGACCATATACATCCTATGTGAGTTTTTGAGCCTATTGAAAGTGTGTGCATTTTTCATACACTCCTATTTTTTCATGTGTGATGAACTTATGTGAGATACTTCTCTAGAACTTGCATAACGATCTTTCGAAATATTTGTCATTGATTGCATGAACTTGAAAATGATAGAGGCATTAGGTTTACCACCATGGCCCAAATAACCTTGTTTCCCAAAGAAAAATGATATCATTAGATTGCCAATTTGAGCCGTATTTGTGAGCCTTTTATTTCTTATCACCAGATATGTCTACCCTTATGCCTGAAATAAATATTTTTCCTTACCCTTTCCAAGCGAGCAATGCAAGATTGTCTTATGAGAAACGTTTGTGAAGTACTTTGAAGGTGTTTGGCAAAAGAATGAGTGTGGGGGTATTTCATGTTTGTATTAAAAAAAAAAAAAAAAAAAAAAAAAAAGAAAGAAAAGAAGAAAAGAAAAAGAAAAAAAAAAAAAAAAAAAGATTGTATACAAAGAAAATAAAAAGTTTTTAAAGTTTCAGTTTAAGTTTGTGGTTGGAGGTGACTGGAAGAATAGCTGGAAAGCTTGAGTTCTTATAAATCTAAAGAAAATAATTGCTTGCAATGTAGCTTGGAACTTGTGTTTTCCTATTCTTTCATTTCAATAACCTTATCCCTAAGCCTCATTACATCCAATAAAAGTCCTCTTGATTTAAGTTTTGCAATTATGACTGTGGAGAAGTGATCTTTATGCAAGCTTATGGTAGAACTTTCACATTCGTTTCTTTGAGCGAAACACATTAAAACTAAACACATGTGTGATTGAGTGCATATCCCGTGAGAAGGTCGCTAGTTTGCATATGGTGTTTTTAAAAATAAAAATTTTGAAATTGCATTAACATGGCTATCTCACACACTACACTTCAAGGATGTTTCAAAGATTACTGCTAATATTTGAATAAGGAAAATGAACGTGGATTAGCTTGTTGGTGTTAGCTATGGTTCTTGATGATTGTGTTCTCAAATGAAGTTCTATGAGGGTCACATAGGGGGAAGCTAATAATTTTCATGTTATTACTTTTTCTGTTTTCTCTATTTTGCTCGAGGACTAGCAAAAGCTAAGTGTGGGGGTATTTGATAAGCTCATATTTATATATTTTACATCAAATTCTCTTGTCTTTTGTTAGTTATTTCCTCATATTTTTGTGCTATTTACTTTGTTTTTGTGTTTTATAGAATTTATCTAGCTAAGAAAATAAAAATAGCACAAGTGTGATTTTATGTAATAATTTCGTCAAAACTGTCGATGTAGATTAGCTTTTAAATTAAATATATATATATATATATATATATAGTAATAATAATTCATGATGAATCATTTGCTTAAACTAATATTGGCTGCCTGGTGTGGTTGGTGAAGCAATTGAAAAACAAAAAGAATCTGCTTTGGTGGGTTGGTGAAACAAATAGAAAACAAAAAGAAACGAAGCACAAAGAAGAATAAAAGGGAAGTCAGGAGGGCAGCGTGAGGGGGGCACTGAGGTCGCTGCCTTTGGCAGCGTGTTGGAAGAAGAAACCGTGAAGTCAGCACGGGGAGGTGAGTGCGAGGAAGGAGGAGTGAGTACGGGACTGGGGGGAGCTGTCTGTGCAGCAAGGCTGCACGTGAAAAGTCTGACGCGAGGAGCTGCCCTTGGCAGCTGTGCCTTGGCAGCTGGGAGAGCACGTGGAGGAAGCCAGGTGTGCAAGGCAGGTCAGAAAGGATAGGAGGACGAAGGAGCACGGAAGAGGAGACAAGAGCAAGCTGCCTTTGGCAGCGTGTCAGCGCGCGGAAAAGAGGAAATAGAGGACCGAGACTGCGCAGCTTGCGAGAAGGAGAGACTGACGGCTGGCAGGAACTTGGAAGCTGCCACTGGCAGCTAGGGACAGGTGACTGCCTTGGGCAGTCAGCATAGGAGGACAGTGTACGCGGGAATGGAACTTGAGGGCAGTGCAGGGAGCGCAGAACAGAAGCAGCAAGCTGCATTTCTCTCGGTTTAATCCTCCAACTCACGTTTTATTTCTGTTTTAATTTTAATAATGTGTAACTAATTTTATTTTGGCTAGAGTTTAATTCAAAACCATGAATATATTTGTAATTTGAATTGATTACCTTCAGTTGTGATTTCTGAGTTGTGATTTAATTTGCTTAACTGCTTGATTGATAACTTATTTTTGTATGTCGATTAAGGATGCATACTTAATTTACATGCATGAATTTGATGCTAGAATATAAGTGAATTTCACCTAATCGTTATGAACTTATATTCACAAGTAGTGAAGGTCGCTTATAAACGATCGCGTTAGGTAAATTCTTGGCATAAGTTTCATGCAATTCATAGTAACAAGTGCCTCGTCAATGCTTACGATTTTCATAAAACTTAATGATTCTTGCTTGTTTCTCTATTATGCAATTCATGTAGGGAACTTGTAGGGAATGTTTTGGGTTGTCGTATGCAATCATCCAACCTAATAAAAGTAGGAAAATCTGAAGGTTAATTTAAGCGGACCTAATTAACTTGGGGCGTTGAGAATTTACAATTTATTGAAAGAACAACTGAAAATCAATTTAGGTTGCATATGTGGCATGTGTGGAGAATAATCCTCTAGCCAGTCCGTCGTCCATCCGTTCACCTTAATTTCATGTTTTTGTCAATTCTGTAATTTATTTGTTTTAATTTCAATTTCATCAAAAATCAATCCCCCGTTTATTTTAAAGTGTTAGATTTATTAGAAATAAATTTAGTTTGTGTTTTCTAAAATCTTGAATTATTTTGAGTCTTTTGATTTGTTTTAGATTATTTGTTAGTTTTATTTTGAGTGATTCTATTTAAGTGTTTTGAGTCTAGCTTAATGTTTTAAATTTTGTTTTTACGTTTTTAATTTAATTTTACTTTGGTTAGCATCCCTAGTTAATCCCCGGCCTAGAACGATCCCTACTTATCCATATACTACAATTGTCACAAATAGGGTTTAAATTTGTGCGTGAATTTATTTTCGCATCATAAACACCCTATTGATCCATTGAACTTTGTTCCTACAACCTTTTTACAAGCTTCTAAGTCTGATCACTGGATGAAAGCAATGGCTGAGGAGTTTCAAGCACTGCAATCTACAGGAACCTGGTCTCTTGTTCCTTCTACACCAAATCAAAATCTTGTCGGGTGTAAATGGGTTTTTCGCATCAAACGGAAACCCGATGGCAGTGTGGACAGATACAAAGCCCGCTTAGTAGCCAAAGGCTTCCATCAACAAGAAGGTATTGATTTTCAAGAGACTTTTAGTCCCGTTGCAAAACTTGTGACAATCAGAATTCTCTTGACATTAGCAGTACAATTTGATTGGTTTTTAAACCAATTGGACGTTAGCAACGCTTTCTTACATGGCACACTTAAAGAGGAGGTCTTTATGCAACAACCCCCTGGTTTTATTGATCCATCAAAGCCATCCCATGTCTTCAAACTCATCAAGTCCTTGTATGGCCTCAAGCAAGCCCCAAGGGCATGGTATGATAAACTGTTTCAAGCCTTGATTTCTCTGGGATTTCATAACTCTCAATCTGATTGTTCTTTGTTTGTTGCGTTTGAGCCAACTCTTGTCATTGTCCTAGTATATGTTGATGATATACTCGTTACTGGACCAAATGATTAAGTTTGCACAACCTTTATTCACAAACTCAGACAATTTAGGCCCTTTACATTACTTCTTGGGTTTGGAGATTCACCGAAACTCAGAAGGCATTTTTCTCTCTCAACACAAATATGCCATGGATCTTCTTCTCAAGACGCATATGGATGGTAGTAAACCATGCACTACCCCTCTCGGTACTCAGAAGTTAGATCACACTGGTCCACTTCTCTCTAATCCACAAGAATATCGATCCATAGTTGGGGCCTTGCAATATTTGACTTGGACTCGCCCTGATCTTTCTTTTGCTGTCAATCAACTCTGTCAGTTTCTCCATTGTCCTCGAGACACACATTTCCAGTCTGTTAAGCGTGTATTACGCTTTCTTAAAGGCATTGTTGATGATGGAATTTGGTTTAAAAAGAGTCCCCTCACTCTCACTGCCTTCTCGGATGCTGACTGGGCAGGGTGTGTGTTTGATCGCCGTTCTACAAGTGGTTACTGTGTTTATCTTGGCACCAATCTCATCAGTTGGAGTGCAAAGAAACAACATACTGTTGCACGTTCCTCCACTGAAGCTGAATATCGTTCTTTGGCTCACACCTCTGCCGAGATCACTTGGATCTGCAAAATTTTCACGGACATTGGCTTTCCCTTATCCCAGGTTCCAACACTTTGGTGTGATAATCTGTTTGCAATTTCCCTTGCTTCAAATCCAGTTTTCCATGCTCGAACGAAACATGTTGAGATTGACTACCATTATATTCGAGAACTGGTTTTAGCTTCTCTACTCAGAGTTCAGTTTGTTCCCAGCCACAATCAAATTGCAGATATTCACACTAAGTCTCTGTCCAAAGCTCGTTTTCAGTTTCTTCGGTCCAAGCTTTCACTTGGCTCTCCTCCGTTCAGCTTGAGGGGGTGTAAAGACACACATTATCCTCAGACAACTCAACAGTGCCAGGCTGGAACACAGTCAGCAATTACTTAGCTTTTAAGTCTTCTTATTGTAACTGATTTGTAACTAATCATAGATTAAGTTTAATTAGTTACATTAGTACTTTATTAGCTACTGTGTATAAATACCTCCAATGTAAATCATTTTAATCAATGAGAAATATATTTCTAATATAAAGCTCAATTTAAATAATAAAATAACATTTGACAATTCGGTTGGAGAAGTACAAAATTTGATATAACACTTCAGATTGCCACATCAACCATCAATTATAATTTGACATTTCATTTGGAGATGGTTGTGTCAAACAAGTGGCCAAGAAAATATTGGAAAAGTGGGCAAATTAATCAAACAATAATTAAAAAACAAAACAAATCTCAATATAAATCAGAACATTAAATAGCAAGCTATGTAGCTCAAACTGGTATCTTAAAAAACAAAACAAATTGGGTAATTTTGAAACGGCACGTGGGGTGGGGTGGGATGGGTGAGAAAGAAAGTCTTTCTTCTTCCTCTTTCTTCTTCTTCGTTAGAACCTGAATAGAACTCCATTTTTAGAAGCTGTGAAATGCAAATCTTCATTCTTCCTTTCTTTGGCCTGGGTATTTTGAAAAAAGAAAGAAAGAGAGAGCCCGCACGCAGGGAAACCTAGAAGGCCAGAAAACCAAACAGAACTTCATCATTTTCGAAGGGACCAAAGGGGCGGAACCACATTTTCTAGGCTTGATTTTCGGTGATGAGAGGGGCAGCCGCCTCTCCTTGCCCCTACATAGCTTATGTGAAAACCCGTCCCCAGATTTCACTACTTAAAATTACATATTTCGTATTCTTAGTTTCGATGTGTATATAATTATGGCATATAGTTTTTTTTTCGATAAGTAAAAGGATGAAAACGTTCTAGTGGATTAAACGGAATTCTACGAGGTCGTATTTGATCCCTACATATTTTTCCACTTATCTTTACATATTTGGATAGCACTCGTCGATACGAACACGTGAGCGCAAACATAATGTAGTTTGGAGTTATAACGAAGAAGTTATTAACAAACAAAGATATGGGTAAAATGGTCATTTAATTATTATATAGAAGGCTCCAGATTTGCCAAAGAAGTGATATAGTGCCACGTGTATGGCCATGATGGAAATATGAGAAGGGAAAGGAAGGAAATGAGGGATTGGGCAAACGAATCGGAAAGAGGGAAAATGAGTGAACCAATGGGAAGAGAGGAAATGAGGGAAATGAGAGGGATAAGAAACCAGCTAACCTACTTTCCCTCTTTTTGACCCGTGACCCGACCCGACAGAATCCATGATTCCTGACGCCTTTCACGGTGATTTTTTTCGGTGAATTGAAGCTACTCACCCCCTGGAATCGACCTTACATCCTATAATCTTCCATTTCCACTAAAAAACCAATGAAATTTGGCCTTGATTTTGTGAAACCCGCACGGTAGGTGCAACGGGTTCTTGGTGGCAATTCACCAAGCCTGAAGCTAACTCCATCAACCACCACCACAAATAGACTTCCCTCAACCTCAGGAACAAAGACCAAGCAGTGGTAGAGGTGTCAGAGATATTTTTGGAGTCGAATCAAGAACACCTATTTCTAGGGTTCCGACGAATCGAGGCAAGTTAGGTATTTCCTGGCCGAATTGGACTTCGACCCAGGTATGAAAGTTGTTCCTCTCATTGAGCTCTATTTGCCTGTAAAATTTGGTAATTTGTAGAGTTAGTAAAAAAATTGGGTTTCCGTTCGCTGGAAACAACCACCTTCAGCGGCGCATGCGGTGGCGCGTGGCCAGTGGACCGACGATGCCTTTTTAAGCTAAATTCGATGTCTTTATTTCAGATTTGATATCCTCTTAATTTGATTTGATTGTTTGAACTTATTTCGTTATGGTACGCCACTTGATCATTATATGAATCGACAATCCGACCGTTGGATCGTCACCAAGCTTTAATGCATTATAGAACGTGATATTTGAAGACCTTAGGAACTTACGAATCGGGAATCTGACATACGGATCTTCCTGAATTGAACTTCTAAATTTGCAAAACCAAACGTTGACTGCTACTTAATTTTAGCGATTGGCGGAGATCCAACCGTTGGATAGTTCCTAAATTTTAGGACATTGTTCTAGAGGATTAATGAGACTCTTGGGAAGTTATGGATTGGAAATCCGTGGGTGGATGTTCTCGATTGAATTACGTTGGGTTGTGGACCCCACAGTTGACTGAGAGCTGACTTTTGGTCAACATGTTTTGAATTGTTCTTAAATACTAAAATTAGTACTACTAGAGACTAAGTGAAGTCTAGTGGGCCTACATTGGTTAGTGAGTGACTTTAATATATGTGATATGGTTATTACCCTGTTTTCGTTGTGGATTTGACTTGGTTTTATAAATGTGATTTCTATTAAAATGTATTTTTATATTTGGCCATTGATCTATTGTTATGAAATGTGATTCGATTTGTGGATTGGAAATATTTGTGAAATGTGATTTGACGTGCATATTTGAAATGTGGTTTGATTTGCATGATTGGTATCACGTGATGAAATATGAGGGCTAGTAGTGGACTGTTAACCCATTGCCATGGGGTTTGTTGCTTCAAAGCTTGTTTCATATCTCGTTTCATGGTTTCATTTCTTGTTTCGTTGACCGTTCTAAATTGTGTAACTTGTGCTTTGTTTCATTTCTTGTTTTGTTGAGCTTTTATAAATTAAGTAACTTGATTCATGTCTTGTTTCTTCGAGCCGTTGATATGTTCCTTGGACTTCCGCTCAGTTCTATTGAGTGATCCGAAATTGAATTTCGCTGGGGTTCCGTTGAGTGGTCCAGTTTCCTGCTTCGCCTGGATTCCGTTGAGTGGTCCGGAATCCCTCGTGCTCTGTCTGGATTTCGTTAAGTGGTCCAAAATCGTATTCTACCTTGGATTTCATTAAGTGGTCTGATATCCATTATACTCTGTGATTCCGTTGAGTGGTCTAGAATCGTATCCACTCAGATTTCGTTGAGAGGTTCGCATTCCCTTCTACTCTGCGATTCCGTTGAGTGGTCTGGAATCGTATCCTGGCTTGGATTCCGTTGAGTGGTCTGGAATCCCGCTTGGTATTTTTGTTCTGTTGAGTGGTCCGGAACCCGATGTTGTTGGAATTCGTTGAGTGGTCTGAAATCACATTTTTCAGAGATGTAGGCTTCGGCCGAACTGTGTCGATCTAGCCCTGCATTTTGGTGCATTATATGTGTTATTGATTGATGTGATTGTGGAATGGTGTTGGAAAACATATGTGTGTGTGTGAATGGCATACCTGTGTAAATGGAAAGATGACAACTCTTGTTTGGCTTATGGTTGATGTGTAGTGTGGTACTCTATGTTTTCTGCTAGGAAGTGTTTTACGAAAAGTTCAGAGTTTAACAAATGGTGAACTACGAATGACTTGATCTCGTCGGAAGGTACGTAGGTAGTCTAACAAAGAGGTTAGATGCAGCCATAAAGTATATGAAAAATTACTACGCAATCCTAATCTTGAGGTGTGCTTTGTTCATATCCCGGAGGCGAGGTATGCTAGATATACAGGTACTTGATGACATCACATGTCGATCCGGGACGTATATCGGGACCGGGACGTGACAACATTTTGTGGTATCAGAGCTTAGGTATTAGGTTTAAGTACCTTTACTTGTGGATGTTAATAATTGTGTCATGGAATTGGTATTGTCTTTGATGACATGGCTATGTTTATGATTATTTTTGTGTGGTGAATTGATGTTCGGAACTGTCAAACTTGAGGTTAGTTTAATCTGAGAATATATGAAGTGTGAATGCCATTCAATGCATTGTTATAAGTGGAATTATTGCAGTGTTGAGTAGGTGGGGGTGACAATGGAAATTTTGAGGACGAAATTTTTATAAGGGGGGAAGGATGTGAAAACCTGTCCCCGAATTCACTATTTTAAATTACGTATTTCATATTCTTAGTTTCGACACGTTTATAATTATGGCGTATAGTTTTTTTTTTCAACAAGTAAAAGGACGAAAACGCCCTAGTGGATTAAACGGAATTCTACGAGGTCGTATTTGATCCCTACATGTTTTTCCACTTATCTTTACATATTTGGATAACACTCATCGATACGAAAGCATGAGCACAAATGGAATGTAGTTTGGAGTTATAACAAAGAAGTTATAAACAAACAAAGATAGGGGCAAAATGGTCATTTAATTATTATCTAGAAGACTCCAGATTTGCTGGAGCAATGATATGGTGCCACGTGTGTGGCCAGGATGGAAATATGATAGGAGAAATGAGGGAAATTAGGGATTGGGAGGACGAATCGGTAGGAGGGAAAAATGAGTGAACCAATGGGAAGAGTGGAAATGAGGGAAATGAGAGAAAGGATAAACCAGCTAACCCGCTTTCCCTCTTTTTGACCCTCGACTTGACCCGATGGAATCTATGATTCCCGACGCCTTTAATGGCGATTTTATGGTGAATTGAAGCTACTCACCCTCTAAAATCGACCTAGCATCCTATCCTCTTCCATTTCTACTTAAAAACGAACGGAATTTGGCTTGATTTTGTGAAACCCGCACGGTGGGTGCAACTGGTTCTTGGCGGCAATTCACCAAACCTGAAGTTAACTCCGTCAACCACCACCACCAATAGACTTCCCTCAACCTCAGGGCCAAAGCCCAAGCAATGGTGGAGGCGTTGGAGATTGTTTTGGAGTTGAATCAAGAACACCCAATTCTAGGGTTCCGACGGATCGAGGAAGTTTTCAAGTATTTCCAAGCTGAATTGGACTTTAGCCCAGGTATGAAAGTTGTTTCGCTCATTGAGCTCTATTTGCCTGTAAAATTTGGTAATTTTTAGAGTTAGTCGAAAAATTGGGTTTCCATTCGCCGGAAACAGCCACCTTCGGCGGCGCGTGTGGCGGCATGTGGCCAGTAGGCCGACGATGCCTTTTTAAGCTAAATTAGATGTCCTGATTTCATATTCGATATCCACTTAGTGTGATTTGATTGTTTGAACTTATTTTCATTATGGTACGCCACTTGATCATTATATGAATCGACGATCCGACCGTTGGATCATCACCAAACTTTAATGCGTTATAGTACGTAATATTTGAGGACCTTAGGAACTTACAGATCAGGAATATGACATACGGATCTTCCCGAATTGAACTTCTAAGTTTGTAAAACTAAATGTTGACCGCCACTTAATTTTAGCGATTGGCGGAGATCCGACCGTTGGATCATTCCTAATTTTAAGACATTGTTCCAGATGATTAATGAGACTCTTGTGAAAAGTAATTTTGCGTAGGCCCCAAAAATCTCAGAGACAGTCCTGCTGAGTGGTCCTAGGACCCTTCGAAGGTCAGAGAAACATATAGTCAAGGTCTTTTAGGTGTTGGGGTGAGTCAACTATTTTGTATCTATTGTAGGATTATAATTTCCTTATTGTTAAGGATTTCCTTGTACATTTTAGTCAACTTGTTCTTATATGTGTGTGTGTGTGTGTGAGCCGCCTACAACTTGTAATTTGGATTATGCTAGGGGCGGATCCATATAGGAACCCGAGTGGTCCTAGGACCATTTCGGAGGTTGGAGAAACAGCTTGTGAAAGTCTTCTTGAGACCTTTCAAATGTCTAGTACAGAATCATTTTGTGCCAACCAAGTGTTTGATGAAAGGCGCCGTCGGTATATCTCAATAATGTGTCGAAATTATTCGTCAGGGGGCCTTGATAGAATTCACTAGGGTCACTTGTAAACACGGACAAAACTACTTAAGGCCCGGGGGGCATCCACCCCCACTTAGTGTTTTGGGTGAGGAAAAAAAAAATTGTAACATGACAATTAAAATTTTGATTTTGGTTCAAACTATTCACATTTCCTAACCTAAACCAAACTCAATTGAAATGGGGGTTTTCATAAATACATTGGATTCAACTTATCAAGTATCATAATTTGACACAAAAATTTTACTTCGCAAAGTATTTTATATGAATTTACTGTATTTTATATGAATTTACTTCATTTAATCATTTGGGGCATTAGAATTTAGAATTTAGCTTTCTAATTTAGAGATTTTTTATTGTACTTGGTCCTCAAGAACCAAAAACCCATTATTTTACTTGGTTGTTTTAGGATGCCCCCAATCAAAAAATTCTCTAGCTCCATCCCTGTTTCAAAATACTCGACATAAGTCAACATACGGCATACAAGCATGTTGGCTTGGCAAAGATTAGAATTCTGATTCCACCACTGTTAACTGTTGACACATGTTATCACTCTACCACTAGCAGCAAAGTCCACACCCATAATTTTCTTGGCGTTGAAACTACGTTTATAAATTATAATTAATGGGACAGGAAAACTCAATTCAATTGATGTAATGTTCTTTTAAATTCTTTGATCCTTCTAAAATACCTTATACAAATGCAACAGGAAGGTTGTCTTTTTTCCTAGTTCAGGTGATCAATATTTTATCTTTCTTGAAGCTCAAAAATTTCATATGAAATCCAAGTGCATTCAACGGCCCAATTTTTCACATACCCGTGCAGAGAGCAACCAGACCATTAAAAGCCCTACTAATTAACAAAACAGACATGCCAAGATCGAACCTCGCCAATTATAAAGAGCAATCATGTCATAGCAAAGCCTTTTGATGATCAACAACTAGAATTTGATAGCAATCATCCATGCAACGTGCATTTTTACCATGTCAAACTCTCACTGTAAGAATAGTGTTATAGAAATTCAAAGCATGTTTGCTACGGCCAAAGAGTGTTTAAGGTGCTACATATATTGTTTAGGGTAATAAATGATGATTATATGGATAAGGGAATAATGACATTCTTCTATACATCTTGGGAGAAGTTATTGTCTTTGGTTGATGTGGAACTCTTAGGACATTGTTGTGGTGTTGAGATGTGTCTAAGTTCCATGTGGAGGAAGTGAGAGCTTACCATTGGTTACGAGGTTAGTCAGCGGCACCTGTTGCCACATGGAGTTGCTTCCCTTACCTTCCACTAACTAGTGGAGATGCTCAAAGCTGCGAGCCAAAACTAATTCCTCTCGAATCAACTTTGCTCCAAAACTGTTAAAAAGTGTTATTTTTCTTTATTACAAGCAATACCCTCTAGGTAAAATGGTAAAGCATGTCGAGTTCCATAAGGTTTGTTCTATCCCAAATATAGAGACTATTTGCAAATAAAAAATTCTAATAATAAGAATGTATGAAAAGTATTCAAATGGACTAGAAAATAGAGAAAAAACCTTTTTATGCGAGAGTCTTATACGAGTATGGATTTCAACTCTCAATGAAAGCACCAATTTGTGGATGCAAATTTCCGCCTTCTTCTTCTTGGACAAAATTGCACCTACAAAACAATTAACACCTTAGGTCAAGGCCAAGAGCCTCACGCGCCCACAATGAATTGGGGGGGGGGGTTTGGCTGAAGAACCTCCGATGCCAAAGTTAGAATTAAGAGAGAAAAGTATTTGGAGAGTTTTTGGGAGTTTTGCAAGAGTATGGAACTTAGCTTTTTAGAAGAAATAGGGTCATATATCTAGGGAATGGGGTGTGGCCGGCCTTTAAGTGTGTTTTCGGGTGTTATTTGGTGATTCAATTAGCAATTAATATATTAATTAGGTATAAATATATTAATTGGCTAATTATCATAATAAAAGAAATGTTTTGGGAGGTTTTTGGAGGTTATGGAATGAGGATGGATGAAACAAATTTGAACTTGTTACCTATTTTGGGTACTCCTGATTTGGTTGATGGATGATTCTTCACTGCTCGCGTGTAGGAGACCCGGTATGCCTCGAGGGTAAATTTGTCATCTTGACCCAAAAATCCACGTGTCGCCTTGTGGTTATTTTTGGCTCCACACCTGCTAGGCTGCTCGTAGGAAAGGGCAGCAGGTGTAGAGATCTTCTTGCTTTAGGAAACGCAGGACTGCTTCCTATTTTAATGTAGATTCCCTCTTTAATAGGAAATTAGGTCCTTTTAGGAAAGGGAAATAAATTTCTCTCAAAGCCTATTTAAGTCCACCTTAAGTGGGTTATTAAATCCACTTTGGAGAGCGATTTATTCTACCCTACAAGAGAGAGAGAGCTTAGAGGATATTTTTCGCCCTCCTCTAGCAATCTTCTACATCTTGCCCATGCAAAGGACCGTCTTTTGTTGATTTCTTCGTCTTCTCCGTGCCGCACCAACGTAAGAAAAATTTAATTTTTTCTTGTCTTCTTCTTGGGAGGTGCTGCCACGGGGCAGCCATCGGGGTGGTGCGGCGCGTCGGCTGGCAGGGGCCAGGAATCGGCTTGTCATGGGCCAAGGAGGTGGTGTGGCAGGGGTCATTGCTTGTGCTACTTGGCTTGATTGAAGCCAAGGATTAGCTTGGCATGGGCCTAGGAAGTGGCGTGGCATGGGCAACGGTTTAGGCTGCCATGTTTGGGCTGCTTGCAAAAAATTAGGAAACTGCTTGAGTTTGATTTCTCAGCTGCCATAGATAGAGCAGTCAAGGATAAAGCTGCCAAGATCGGAGCTGATGAAGATAAAGTGTCGGATGAGTCAACTGTTAAGTGCAAAAGTGGCTGCTGCCCCTGACAATTTGCTACCTAGTTGATCTTCAAGCATTCGATCTTTTAAGCTATGTGGCCTTCTCGCACTGGAGAGCTTACCCAGATGGGTGTCGGGGAATTAGTTTACCCTCTCGCACTGGAGAGCAAATAGTTTAGCCTCTCGCATTGGAGAGCAATTAGTTTACCCTCTCGCACTTGAGAGCAATTAGTTTACCCTCTCGTGCTGGAGAGCAAACCCATATGGGTGTAGGGGAATTGGTTTACCCTCTCGCACTGGAGAGCTATTAGTTTATCCTCTCGCACTGGAGAGCAAACCCTTTTGGGTGTCGGGGAATTGGTTTACCCTCTCGCACTGGAAAGCAATTAGTTTATCCTCTCGCACTGGAGAGCGAATCCGTATGGGTTTTTAGCAGTCGATGTGGACAGCAGTTGAGCCATGCTTGTGAATAACTTCTTGAATCTTCATTGAGAATAAAGAAATAAACCAACTCTGCTGGAAGGCAGAAACTGCATAACAAACTAAATAATCTTCGGCTTGTGAAACCTTGTTCGTCGAGCTTCTTGAGACTTCAAACTTATTTGGAAAAAACCCAAACGAGGTTTAGAGGGTGATGGAGACTTCCCCTGCTTGTGTCGCCTGTTTCGTTGACTTGTCAAGATACTCATCGCATCGGTCCTTATTTGTCAGCTTCTTAAGATACTGCTTCCACTTCAGGCAGCCGTTGGTAGCGTGGCCTGGTCCTTGATGGAATGTGCAATACTTTTTATGATCCAGCCTGGTAAGATCGCCTTTCATGGGTGGCAGCAGTTCGAACCAAGGTTCGTTCTTGAGCTTGCGGAGAATTTGGCCGATTGGAACTGTGAATTTGGTGAATGTTTCAGGCGCTGAGTCTTCTCTGGTTGGGGAACGTTCCATGTGCTTCTTTTCTGACTCGTTTTTGTTAGACTACTTGGCCTCGTCCCATAATGCATGTTTTTCTGCTAAAGCATACGAAGTTGCTAGGGTCAGTTCTTCTCTCATGATCAGTTTTCCGAATAAAGGATGTTCGGTGAGAAGTTCATTTCTGAATGCTGCCGTTGCAATGTCTTCGTTGCAACTAACAATCTTGGCCTTCTCCGTTTTGAATTTCTTGACATAGTCACGAATTGTCTCCCAAGGGTCTTTTACGATGCTGAAGAAACGGTCAGATGTCCTTTTGATTGAGCGGTTAGACGAATACTCCTTAGTGAAAACAAAGGATCGTTAAAACTCTGGATCGACTGCGACGGCAGAGTGTGAAACCAGTCTAGCGCCTCGCCTTGTAGAGTTATGGCAAAAATTTTGCACATAAGCGCATCGTTGTTCCTGTAAAGAATCATGGTACTGCGATAGTGCTTGAGATGTCGATCTGGATCTTCATCTCCCTTGTACGGAATGAAGTGAGGCATAGTGAACCCGCAATGTGGATCTGTCTGCTCGATCTCATTCGTGAATGGTGACATGCTTATGTTGGTCATGTCTCGTCGAAGAGCATCGTCAGCATCCTCGTTATGTTGGAAATTGTGCAATCGTTTGGTTATGAGTCTCTCAACTTCTTCTTGAATTTGCCTCTGCTAGGGCAGTGGAACTTTCGGCTGCCTCCAATCATGACCTATGGGTTTAGGCCGCTATTCCTTATGCTCGAATCGTCCATGTCGCGGCTGCGACTCATGTGGCATGTACCTGGGAGGTGAACGGGCCGTTCGCAGGCTGCCGGTTGAACTTGAGTCGGATTGAGTGACTGATTCTCTCCGTCTGCCGTGCTGCCTACTCCGATGTGAGGTGAAAAATGCTCCTTGCGAGCCTAGTTGTGAATGAACATTTCGCCTGGAAGGTTGTCCACGTTGATAATCGGAGCGTGACCTCAACTGTGAACGTATGCTCGTCCGTGGGCTTGATTGGGAATGCACCCTCCTCCGCGCGCTAAGACGAAAGTATACGCTATCCCAAGGACCCAGGCGAGAGCGTAAACTGCCAGAACGCTTGGAACATGGCTGGTTAATGGGTTGTTTACCCGGACGCTGGTGGAGAGGTTTGTCTGCCCTTGTCCTACTTCGGGACACCTTGTCCGGGGCACGTTGGATCTCGGTGCGTTGCAAGAGTTAATTCACCAAGGTTGTCTGTAGTGCAAGGGCGCTCGTCAACTCTATGACTTGTCGAGACAAGTGTTGTTCGCCATTTGGATTGGAAGAGCTTGGAAGGAATGTGTCTCCTTGAGCAATGGAAGTGTGGTAGACTCCGGGTGCAAGATTTGAATTAGGAAATGTCAAATCCGCAAAGAAATATGGTGAAAATGCCCCCGGCTCGATGGTTGCTCCAGATAGTTGAGATATTCTCTGGCCAACTTGAGCTGCTTGGGAAACCATGGGAGGCAGGGCTGCGGGAGCAGGCTGGTTTATGGGAGCAGACTGGGTCGCGGGAGCAGGCTGCTCAATGCGTGGTGCATGCGAATGCGAGGCTTGGGCTTGGGCCCTTGCAAGCTTGGATGGCATGGCTTGGGCTATGGTGGAACCTTGTAGTGGTGGTGCCAGTCTGCTTACGACCGCATTTTGCCTCATGGATCTCCGCGATCCGATTTCTTGAGTATTGGAATTTTCACTTAGGGAATTTTCTAAATTTCTAGCCATTATATTTTTCTTATACGTTTTATCAAAGAACCTTTGCAAATAAAAAAAATCTAATAATAAGAACGTATGAAAAATATTCAAATGGACTAGAAAATAGAGAAAAAACCTTTTTATGCGAGAGTCTTATACGAGTATGGATTTCAACTCTCAATGAAAGCACCAATTTGTGGATGCAAATTTCCGCCTTCTTCTTCTTGGACAAAATTGTACCTACAAAACAATTAACACCTTAGGTCAAGGCCAAGAGCCTCACGCGCCCACGATGAATTGGGGGGGAGCTTTGACCGAAGAACCTCCGATGCCAAAGTTAGAATTTAGAGAGAAACGTACTTGGAGAGTTTTTGGGAGTTTTGCAAGAGTATGGAACTTAGCTTTTTAGAAGAAATAGGGTCATATATCTAGGGAATGGGGTGTGGCCGGCCTTTAAGTGTGTTTTGTGGTGTTATTTGGTGATTCAATTAGCAATTAATATATTAATTAGGTATAAATATATTAATTGGCTAATTATCATAATAAAAGAAATGTTTTGGGAGGTTATGGAATGAGGATGGATGTGACAAATTTGAACTTGTTACCTATTTTGGGTACTCCTGATTTGGTTGATGGATGATTCTCCACTGCTCGCGTGTAGGAGATCCAGTATGCCTCGAGGGTAAATTTGTCATCTTCGCTTAAAAATTTACGTGTCGCCTTGTGATTATTTTTGGCTCCACAGTGAAGATATGTTGTTTTACACTATCAATACGGGTCCTGCACAACCCGTGTCACAACCAGCGAGCGCAGAAGATAATTTCTGTCCGATGTAAAGGCCATGCTTTAAAGAGTTCAAAATTTTTGGAACTGGGCTTATATTATCGAATTTTCCATACAAATGGGGAAAGTTTTTGAGTCGCAGAAAGACGACTAATTTCAAGAACACGATGGTAAAAATGTCCAGCTTTCTCATTAATCATTATGCACAGAATTGTAGCAGGTCATAAGTTTACCAAACACAAGGATCTGTAGTAAATCGATAGAAGACTAGCCTAGTTTCATAAGACAGTGCACAGTCAAAACCCTAACGAATGTTCTGCAGAAAACCTACTTCATAGTTCATACACCCAAGATGGGTTAAAATTGGCAGACACTCGAAACATCGTTGCCAACTACATGACTAAAAACATCTTCAAATTCTCATTCTATTGTTTTATTAGACTTCTCGTGATTCCGAATAAGGTATTGAAGCTTGAAGTCATCATTCTTCATGACAGTAAACATCCTTCTCTTCTATTCAGAGCAAAATAACTCACTTGCAAACCACAACTACAAAAGAGACTATCATTGGCAGTGTAAAAACCGACAAGAAACCCCAATTACTGTCAGATTTTTGGTAAAAATCCGACATTAAATCCAACATCAAAGAGTGCAAAAAAAATTAATTTAACATAATATATTCTTATATTACTAAATATTATCAGTTTATGTTATATTTAATATTGTTAATTTAACAAAAATGCTTATAAATATTATTCATTTCCATTTTCTCATAACAATTCAAGTGACAAAATTAATTAATTTGACTAAATATTAATTAATTTAACATAAATCGTAGCAATTTATCTAAATACTTAAATTAGAATAAATAAACTTGTGTATTATACAATTTAAAAATTAAGGAATTTAGTGATAGAAACCTAATGGAAGAATTCCATCATCGATCAATTCTTTATGTACTCAACCAGCTCAAATAAAATCCCTACAAAATTAAATTGTAAATAAAAATTAAACGTAAGAGGAGAAAATAAAAATACTAGAAGCAATAAAAACTTACTGTGAAGAAGAAGGAATTAATGAAGTTGGAAGAACAAATAAGAAAGATGGGAGAGAGAAAGAACAAAACACGGGGGAGAGTTTATAAATTGGACGAAGAAATAAGAAAGATGCGAGAGAGGAAGAAGAAAACACGGGGTTTCAAAAAATGCATGAAAATATTTAAACACTTTCATTAGTGTCGGGTAGAAGCGACACCAGTCTTCTTTTAACCGAAACTAACTTTATGTCGATTACAAGCGACATTGGGTTTCAAAATATTTAATAAAAATTAAAACCTATGTCGGCTACAACCGACACTGGCTTTGAAAATATTTAAAAACTATCATTAGTGTCGGGAAGAAGCAACACATATTTTTTTTATGTGACACCACTATTAAAGAATATTAAAATCTATGTCAGTTATAAGCGACATTAACAGTTTATGTCGGTTATAACGGACAGTAATTCCGACACCATGTTAAGTAGGTGTCGGAATGTCTTATCCGCCACTATGTTATATAAAACCAACACCAACCACCGACACAATAAGGCCCTTTTGTAGTAGTGAACCACTAAATCAATTCCAGGCTCTGCCCCAGGTACAGTCTCGACTACTTTCATCACTTCTTCAATGCTATAATGTCACATCCCCGCCCGGGGCGGATCACTTCCCGGGCCCGCTCCACCACCGTAGCACAATATTGTCCGCTTTGGGCCCTGATCATGCCCTCACGGTTTTGTTTCTGGGAACTCAAAAGCAACTTCCCAGTGGGTCACCCATCATGGGAGTGTTCTGGCCCCCTTCTTGCTTAACTTCAGAGTTCCTACGAAACCCGAAGCCAGTGAGATCCCAAAAGGCCTCGTGCTAGGTAGGGATGGAAATATACATTTAAGGATCACTCTCCTAGGTGATGTGGGATCCCGGGTCCACCACATCCCGGGCCAGTTCCACTACCGTAGCACGATATTGTCCGCTTTGGGCCCCGACCACGCTCTCACGGTTTTGTTTCTGAAACTCACACGAGAACTTCCCAGTGGGTCACCCATCATGGGAGTGCTCTCGCGCGCTACTCGCTTAACTTCGGAGTTCCGATGGAACCCGAAGCTAGTGAGTTCCCAAAATGCCTCGTGCTAGGTAGGATGGGAATATACATTTAAGGATCACTCCCCTGGGCGATGTGGGATGCCACAATCCACCCCCTTAGGGGCCCGACGTCCTCGTCGGCACACTTCAGGCCAGGGATTGGCTCTGATACCATTTGTCACATCCCGGGGGGGGCGGATCACTTCCCGGGCCCGCTCCACTACCGTAGCACGATATTGTCCGCTTTGGGCCCTGATCACGCCCTCACGGTTTTGTTTCTGGGAACTCAGAAGCAACTTCCCAGTGGGTCACCCATCATGGGAGTGCTCTGGCCACCTTCTCGCTTAACTTCGAAGTTCCTACGGAACCCGAAGCCAGTGAGCTCCCAAAAGGTCTCGTGCTAGGTAGGATGGGAATATACATTTAAGGATCACTCCGCTGGGCGATGTGGGATGTCACATATAAGGTTCTGCAACTTTATTATTCATCCATGTGTCAACATTCTTACTCAGCCATGCCAATAAGATGTTAAATATGTCGTGACAATTTTGCAGCACCTCCCAATTCTCTTTCCTTTGTTTCTTAGCTTCTGTACTCAGTGAATGAGAATGAGAAGCTCTATTTTTTCCTCTATCTTCAGCACCTATAGTAGCTTGACTCGTTTCATCAGAATCGCCACCATCTTCCAATGTAGTGACATCCATTCTTGGAAGCCCCTTCCACTTTCAACTCCGAGTTCTCCAGATGAGGGGGCACAAAAATGTTACCAGTGGCAGTGGCATATTCATGAACATCTGATCTAACTTCTCTTCTAGCTGAGGAGTAATGTCAACGTCACAAAATTTTGCAAAGTCTCTGTTCCCCTAATAAAATTAACGTACGTATTGTTATTAATAATAAACCCATAATAGTGAAAAAATACAATAGCTCGTAAACCAAAAAAACATTTACACACCTGAATTTTATTTTCCCGCCATTCCTGAGATGCATCAATAGTTCTCTTAACAGAACTCCAAACCAAGACCGGTTTCCTCTCCTTTGAGTTTTTTCCATAATGTCCATTCAATTGTGCTCTGTTGGACTGTCTTCCAAGTTCTGCACTACAGTTTTTTTATCAAATCTGCATGTCCATCTTTATGCAAGTGTGTACCAGGACGCCTTCCTGCCTCCAGCTCTTTGATGCAACAGTCACAGAATACAGATGTTTTGAGAGCATTCCAAACTGCCTTTCTCATATTGATCCATTTCCCATCTTATCATTTTTCCCCTCAGTATTGAGGGTGCAATATTGCTTTAGGTCAACGAATTTGAAGTTTTATTTTTATTTTTTAATAAAAGAGATATAATACTTTAACTAATTTAAACTGATTCGACTCAGGTACATATGATTGAGCATATTTTCTCACTGCAAGAATAAACTATGAATGAAGACTTAAAATGTACGCTGTTCATATTGTTGTACAAGAGCCCTACAACTAGTTCCCATCTTTTGTAAAAAATAGGAATCCCTCACCTAGGCAACCTGTGATTGGCTTCTATTGTTGGCATCATCCTAAGTGAAACAAACTTGCACATTTCCACCACCGAATCAGACGTATGTTGCTAACCCTTAAATTATTGGGTAAATCTCAGTTTACTACCCTCAAGTTTCGTGGTTTTCAACATTTGGTACATGAGGTTTTTTTCGTCTCACAGTCATACTAAAGTGTTAATTTTGGGACAGTCTCATACATCTGTTAGTCTGGTTGTTAAATTTCCCGTTAACTGATGACGTGGTGCCTATGTGAACAATGATTGGATGCCACATGTCATTAAGAGCTCCACATGTTATTAATTAGTTAACAATTAAAATTAATTTAAAAAAAAAAAAAAAACAAAAAAGTTCTCTCTCCATCCTTTCTCTCCAGAACCCTTCATCCTCCCTTCCTTTCTCCCTAGAACCCCATTCGTACCTCGAGGCCGAAATCTCCAAATTCCCCAATTTCTTAGCCCATCACCGCTAGAGTTTTGGCGGCGCTTCTGGCAAAGAGTGGGCTGAGCTCTGACTGATCAGAATTTCTCTTCTACAGATCCTTGTTTTTGTTACATTTCGATCTCGATTCTTTTCGATCTCCGCTGCATCTGCATCTCGTCTACAAACGGAGAGGAGGAGGTGGTTGGGAAAGATCGAATGGTGATCGATGGAGAACTAGACAGACGAGACGGAGAAGACGAGGTGGAGAGGTTAACACGCATCGAGGAAACAGATTGTAAATTTGTAATGGCGAGTGGTTGATATACGGTCCTGGTAGTGGTGGAAGAACGCTGACGCCGGGGAGATCCTGCCATTGGAAGACGCAACACCTGAACCCGACAGGGAGATCCTGTCATTGGAAACGGTGTTGAACCTTATCGGCTCGACGAAGCGATCGGCTCGGCAAAGTGATTCAACCCAAAATTGGATCTGGTTTCGAGGCGATGCATCGTCAGAGAATCGATCTTGATCCAGCTGAAGCATTGGAGGTGGAGGTTCGGCGGAAATCTCGAGGTTTCCCGGGAATTAGTTTCCGGCGAACTGGGGACATGAATTTGGTTGCTAGCAGTTATAAGGTTTACATATAATCTTGCCTGAAATAAATTGAAACAAAACAATGGAGCTGACTTTGGCAGTATATGGAATTTGTGTATGCAAATTTCTTCCTCCTTGATCTTGGACAATTTTGCACCTACAAAACAATTAACACCTTAGGTTAAGGCCAAGAGCCTCACGCGCTCATGATGAATGGGGGGGGGCTTTGGCCGAAGAACCTCCGATGCCAAAGTTAGAATTTAGAGAGAAAGAGTGTTTAGAGAATTTTGGGATGTTTGCCAAAGTGTTGGACCGAATATTTGGTGAAAATAGGAGCCTATTTATAGGGCTAGGTTGGTTTAGGTTTTATTTTGGTTTAATTAGCCAATTAATTATCTAATTAAACATAAAAGGAAATATTTTTGTGGTTATGGAATTAATTGGCTAATAAAAAGGAAGAAATGGTGAAAAAGGTTGAAAAAGTGATGGATTAGGTTTTGAATGGGGATAGCCAGCCATGTGGTGTTTTAGGGTTGAATTGGATGTGTTTTGTGGTTATTTGGATATAATGGATGGTTTAATTGACAATTAATGGGTTAATTAGGCAATAAACCCATTAATTAGCCAATTAACATAATTTAAAAGGAATGTGTTTGGGAATTACCTTGTAGAAAGGATTGATGAGATGGACTTTGAAATGTTACCTATTTTGGGCACTTCTGTCTTTGGTTGAAAGAGGGTTGCCTGCTGCTTGTGCATAGGAACCTCGTTGTACTGCAAGGGTATTTTTGTCCTTTTTGTCCAAAAATCCACGTGTTGCCTTGAGAATATTTTTGGCTCGACAAATGCCCCCACACCTGTCGGGCTGCTCGCAGAAAAGGGCAGCAGGTGTAGAGATCTTCTTGCTTTAGGAAACTTAGGACTGCTTTCTATTTTGATGTAGTTTCTCTCTTTAATAGGAAATTAGATCCTTCTAGGAAAGGGAAATAAATTTCTCTCAAAGCCTATTTAAGTCCACCTTAAGTGGGTTATTAAATCAACTTTGGAGAACGATTTATTCTACCCTACAAGAGAGAGATAGCTTAAAGGATATTTGTTCCCCCTCCCCTAGCAATCTTTTACATCTTGCCCGTGCGAAGGACCGTCTTTCGTTGCTTTCTTCGTCTTCTTCGTGCCACACTGAGGTAAGAAAAAATTAATTTTCCTTGTCTTCTTCTTGGATGGTGCTACCGCGGGGCAGCCGTCGAGGTGGTGCGGCACGTCGGCTGGCATGGGCCAGGAGTCGGCTCGGCATGGGCCGATGAGGTATTGTGGTAAGGACCACTGCTTTAAACTGCTTGACTTAGCTAGAACCAAGGGTAGCTTGTGAGGTTGGGGCCACGGATTGTGGCGCTGGGGCGCAGTACTAGGCGAGTCACATGGCTCATGTCCTTTTAGGCTTTTGGACACGACGCGAGCTAGGCCGGTGATTGAGAGAAATGAAGAGGTTGCGGGCCTCATGAGCTGCTGGAATGTTGGGTTGAACTCCCCTGCTAGGTACCACGAATGAAGTTGGCTACTTTAACTCTCTTCGTCAGGAGAAACATGGGCTGCTCCCAAAAGAGGAGGTGAATAGGATCAAGGCGGATGCATTGGCTCGTCCAATCACTGTTGTGGATCCTGCTGCAAGTGAAGGTGGGAAAAAAGGATATTCCCTGCCTGCTCAAGAGAAGCCGGCTGAGAAAAACCAAAGACTTCTTTCGCTCGCGCGGGTTCATCGACTGCCTCCAAGCTTGTGATTGACTTGACTTTTTCCAAGGGGACGAAAAATAAGGCTGCTAGATCTGAGCATGTGGCGCATGCCATGTCAAGAATGGCTAGTACGATTGCTAATAGGATTGTTAGGCATAAAGGTCCTGTCATGCCCCTAGTACCGAATTTTGTACCAAGACGTCTGTTGGGAGCTAAGTCTGGTTCACCTTTGGAGAAGCTTGCGTTTATGAAGAGCGATAAGGTGGACTCTGCTGCTAAAGTGGCGCAAAGGCCCATTCCTTATGCTGCTGAGACTGATTCGCCTGCTGGGAATGAGGAGACTGCTCGCGTAGGCAGCTGTGAGAAATCCACTAAGCCTGCTTCTGGGGAGGCTGCTGAGATCTATGTGCTTTTGAAACCAGATCTATGGACGCTTGTGCCAAGTTTGTTGATGGCGTCAGAAAGGTGTTTGCCCAAGCTCGTTTGCGAAGCATACGACCCAATATAGAAGAACTGTTTTGCTTGCTATGATGCAGATATAGCAAGCCTGCTAAGGAGATGGCAAATACTATGGCAGATTATGAGCTCATTACTTTGAAGGGTTCTAATATTTCTACCCCCACTTCTTTGCAGCTTGAGACCGCTCGCCAAGACATCGTTGACTTGAAGACTAGGTTTGACGCGATCCAAGTTAAGCATGAAAGTGCAGAGAAGAAGATCAGATGTCACATACCTTAGATTCAAGATCTTAAGCATGTCGTTTCTGAGCTTCGTTCTGCTACAAAGGATGAAGAGTGATCCACTTCAAGAGAATCATCGATAGGCTTGAACCCCAAGTGTTGGAACTTCAAGGCATACTGAAGACCAACGAAAGTCTGAAGAAGGAAGTGGATGAGCTGCAGAGCATCCATGTTGGTCTGCTCGAGGAGGATGAGCAGCTGAAAGGTGAAAAGGCTGGGCTCGGGGTTTTGAGACCTTCTTTATTTCTTCGGAAGACTTGCTTGATTTTACTTTTGAGGCTTCCATTGGTGAAGTAGTTGGAGAAGTTAGTGCCCATGCTGGGGCAGCCGGGGGTGAAGCGCCGGATGATACCGCTGCTAAGAGCGTCATGGCTGCTGAAGGTGTGGCGACCGACTAGTCGTGGGATGTCCAAGCTGCTATAGTCTTTTAGATAGCCTTTAGGATTTTATTTGTTTTTTTCTTGTAGCTCTTGTTTTGCTTGAACTCCTTCGGCCTTTGCTAGTTGTTTATAAATATGTTTTCCTTCGCTTTTCTTCATCTTCGCTTCTTTTGTTCATGCCCTAACCTTTAGTCTTGATAGACCAGTGGCATGCATGCTACTTTTTTATAAGCAGACAAGCCCGCGTAGCCTATGCAGCCGTAGGTCTTGGTGTAGAACTTTGCAAAGTTGTTAGCCATAGGGTTGGCAGCCGGATGCCTTACTTACAGAAGTAGACAAGTCTGCGTAACCACTAGGCTGTTAACTTGACTTTCCACAATTCTGTAGGTTGCGTAGCAAGTATCACAACACTTTAGGACTTGGTGTATGTTGTTCCGCGCTTGGCAAAGGTGAAGCTTAGCAACTACGTAGCATGTCGGCAGTGGATAAAACTTCGTGTATGTGTGCTAGCTTGTTTAACCTTTCACAAGAATGTGCGGTTGTAAAAGTCTAGTGCGGCTTTACTGCTCGAAGGGCAAGCCGTAGGCTACCTTAGTGCACTCGGTAGCAGCTTTAGGGTTCCAGGGCAGCCGTCTGTAGGGCGTACTGCATAATGTGCCCCCTCCGTATCTAGGGCCCGATTTCCCACGGATTAGGCCAAGAGACCCAAAATCCTTCAATTAGCTAAGCCTTGAAGAAGACCATTATGGCTACTTCTAGGAATCCCGGCGCAAGCCATTGTGCATCTAGTTATACTAGAGCAGCAAGGCTCATCCACGTCTAGATATTCGGAGTGTAAAGTTTATCCTCCCATCTTGGAGAGCTAACCCATATGGGTGTCGGGGAATTGGTTTACCCTCTCGCACTGGAAATCATGGTTGGTCCTTCGGGGGGCGCAATTCCTGCGATGAGTCCCTAAGAAGGGTGCAGTCTTCTTTTGAAGTGCAGGAGTGATTAGTTGTTGTAAGCATACAGCCAAGCCAAGTTGTGATTACTTCTAAATTCCTCATTGAAAAACGAGTGAAACGAACGAGAACTTTAGTGTAAGGTAGGAACTGCATAACAACTGGATAGTCCTCAGCTTGTGAGGTGGTGCCCGTCGAGCTTCTTGAGTCTTCGGGTTTTGATGTAGCGGGATGTCACACATGGTACTTCTTCAGATTGTAGGCCATCCACTACTTTTCGATCTTTTTGCCGTTTCATGGTGGCGAGGGTGTAATTACTCTTGCCGCCTACTCTGCTGATCTTATACAGACCTTCCCAGATGAGATTCATCTTTTTGGATCCTTCTCTGTAGGCAGTGATGAGGGCTTTTCTGCGTCGTCGACATGCAAATGCTAGAAGTCTCCATCGGGTGGAGTAGGCGCGGCTAGAGTGTGCTCGGCTACTTCTGAGGCATCGTTGGGCCGCTCTGTTGCGTCACCTAGGCTCGGCGTGAAGGCGCAGTAGGGAGCTGTGGAGATGGGGCCATGTCATACGCAGCAGGAGATGCTCAACTGCCGGTATTGGGCCACTCTAGAGTTGAATCATTGAGCAAGGGTCGGCTAGGGCTGTGTGGTGCACAGCAAGAAGTGGTACTCAACTGCCGGTACATGTTGCTGCTATGTAGAATCTTTTAGGGTGACGAGGATAAAACTTGCTTCTAAGTGTGTCATTCCAGTGTTGCGTTCGTCAGAAAACTTTACATCCGCCGGGGTATATGCCTTTATCGTCGCGCATCTGGATTGGGCAGAATAGTACGTCATGAGGATGACTGCATGCTTTTGAAAGTAAAACTTGTGCTTCCAGGTTGCAACAACTATCGCCAAAGTTAGCTTTTGAATTTTTAATAGCATCGAGGAGAGCTTTTGAATTGTAGAATACAGGTAGTCGGGCCCCCATCTCTTCTCGCACGATGGTAGAGCTTATTGCTACTTTAGATACCGTCAAACATGTGAATAAGTCCTCCGCTGCTTCTATGGAGGTGATGTCGGGTACTTCTTCAAGTCCTTGAATGTGCATTGGCAAACCTCATCCCAAAGTGCATGCTTCTCTGCCCAAGCAAAAGAGTCTGCCAGAGTTAGATCTTCTTTCATGATCAATTTTCCGAATAGCGGGTGGTCTGCTGGAAGTCCTTTTTGGAAGGCTGCTCTAGCTATCGAGTCGTTGCATCCGACTATTTTTGCCTTCTCTATTTTGAATCTCCTCACATAGTCGCGAAGCGACTCCTTTGGGTTCTTCTTGACGTCGAACAAATGGTCAGACTTCTTTTTAATCGAGCGATATGATGAATATTCTTTGGTTAAAACCAAAGAAAGTTCGTAGAAATTCCGGATAGATTGTGGCTGCAGGGTGTAGAACCAATCTTGCGCCTCGCCTTGTAGAGTGGTGGCGAAAATCTTGCACATGAGATCATTGTTGTTTCGATAAAGGATCATTGCGCTTCGGTAGCGCTTTATGTGTCTCTTTGGGTCTTCATCCCCTTTGAAAGATGTGAAATGTGGCATGCTGAACTCGCGTGGAGGCTCTGCCTGCTCGATCTCGTCCGTGAAGGGTGACCTGCTTATGTTGGTCATGTTCCGTCGAAGTGCCTCGTCGGTGACCTCGTTGCGTTGGAAATCATGCAATCGTTTGGTCAAGAGTCTCTCTACTTCTTCCTGAATTTGCCTTTGTTGGGGTAGCTGAGCTCTCGGCTGCCCCCGGCCATGACTTGCTGGTCTAGGCTGCTCTTCCAGGTGTTTGGCTCGTCTATGCCACGGATGCAGTGCATGTGGTACGTTCCTAGCAGGCGAGCGAGTTCTTCGCAGGCTGCTGGTTGAACTTGAGCTGGATTGAGTGACTACTTCTCTCCGTCCGTCGTGTTGCCTACTCTGATGTGAGGTGGAGGATGCTCCTTGTGAGCTTAGCTGCGAATAGACACTTTGCCCGGAAGGTTGCTCATGTTGACTATCAGAGTATGACCCCAACCGTGAATGTATGCTCATCTGTGGGCCTAGTCGAGAGTGCATGCTCCTCCGCGCGTAAAGACGAGAATGTACACTTCCCAAACGTTCAGCTAGTGCTGGTCGAGTGGCCGCTTGCTGGGACGCTGGTGGAAAGGTCCGTCTGCACTTGTCCTACTTCAGGATACCTCGTCCGGGGCACGTTGGATCCCGATGCGTTGCAAAAGTTGATTCACCAAGGCTGTCTGTTGTGCAAGGGCGCTCGTCAACTCTATGACTTGTCGAGACAAGTGTTGTTCACCATTTGGATTGGAAGAGCTTGGAAGGAATGCGCCTCCTTGGGCAGTGGAAAGGTGGTAGACTCCGAGCGCGAGATTTGAGTTGGGAAATGTCAAATCCGTAAAAAAATGTGGTGAGAATGCCCCCGGCTCAATGGTAGGTCCGGATGGTTGAGATAGTCTTGGGCCGACTTGGGCTACTTGGAAAGCCACGGGAGCAGGCTGGGCCGTGAGAGTGGGTTGCTCGACTGGAGTTGGCTGGGCCACGGGAGTGGGTTGCTTGTCGGGAGCAGGCTGGGTCACGAGAGCAAGCTGCTCGGTAGGAGCAGGTTGGGCCGTGAGATTGGGCTACTCGACGGGAGCAGGCTAGACCACGGGAGTGGGCTGCTCGTCGGGAGCAGGCTGGGTCACGAGAACAGGCTGCTTGGCAGGAGCAGGCTGGGCTACGGGAGTGGGTTGCTCGACGGAAGCAGGCTGGGCTAAGGGAGTGGGCTGCTTGAAGGAAGCAGGCTGAACCACGGGAGTGGGCTGCTCGTCGAGAGCAGGCTGCTTGGCAGGAGCAGGCTGGGCCAAGGGAGTGGGCTGCTCGACGGAAGCAGGCTGGGCCATAGGAGTGGGCTGCTCGACAGAAGCAGGCTGGGCCAAGGGAGTGAGCTGCTCGACGGAAGCAGGCTGGACCATGGGAGTGGGTTGCTCGTCGGGAGCAGGCTGGGTCACGAGAGCAGGCTGCTTGGCAGGAGCAGGCTGGGCCACGGGAGTGGGCTGCTCGACGGAAGCAGGCTGGACCACGGGAGTGGGCTGCTTGTCGGGAGCAGGCTGGGTCACGAGAGCAGGCTGCTTGGCAGGAGCAGGCTGGGCCGCAAGAACAGGTTGCTTGGCAGGAGTAGGTTGGGCCGCGAGACCAGGTTGCTTGGCGGGAGCAGGCTGCTTAGTATGTGATGCATGCAAATGCGAGGCTTGGGCCCGGGCCCGTGCAAACTTGGATGGCACGACTTGGATAATGGCCTTGGTGCCGTGAGCCTTGGATGGCACGGCTCGAGCCGTGGTGAAGGCACCATGGACCTTGCTACGGGTGGCTACCGAGGTAGCCACCGTGGTGGTTCCCATGGTGGAAACTCGTGGTGGTGGTGCTGCTCCACTTATTGTCGCATTTAGCCTCACGGATCTCTGCAATCCCATTTCTTGAACATTAGAATTTTCACTTGTGGAATTTTCTAAATTTCTAGCCATTATATTTTGCTTATACGTTTTATCAAAGAACCTTTGCAAGTAAAAAATTCTAATAATAAGAACGTATGAAAAATATTCAAATGGACTAGAAAATAAAGAAAAAACATTTTTGTGCGAGAGTCTTCTACGAGTATGGATTTCAACTCTCAATGAAAGCACCAATTTGTGGATGCAAATTTCTTCCTCCTTGATCTTGGACAATTTTGCACCTACAAAACAATTAACACCTTAGGTTAAGGTCAAGAGCCTCACACGCCCACGATGAATGGGGGGGGGGGCTTTGGCCGAAGAACCTCTGATGCCAAAGTTAGAATTTAGAGAGAAAGAGTGTTTAGAGAATTTTCGGATTTTTGCCAAAGTCTTGGACCGAATATTTGGTGAAAATAGGAGCCTATTTATAGGGCTAGGTTGGTTTAGGTTTTATTTTGGTTTAATTAGCCAATTAATTGGCTAATTAAACATAAAAGGAAATATTTTTGTGGTTATGGAATTAATTGGCTAATAAAAAGGAAGAAATGGTGAAAAAGGTAGAAAAAGTGATGGATTAGGTTTTGAATGGGGATAGCCGGCCATGTGGTGTTTTAGGGTTGAATTGGATGTGTTTTGTGGTTATTTGGATATAATGGATGGTTTAATTGACAATTAATGGGTTAATTAGGCAATAAACCCATTAATTAGCCAATTAACATAATTTAAAAGGAATGTGTTTGGGAATTACCTTGTAGAAAGGATTGATGAGATGGACTTTGAAATGTTACCTATTTTGGGCACTTCTGTCTTGGTTGAAAGAGGGTTGCCCGCTGCTTGCGCGTAGGAACCTCGTTGTACTGAAAGGGTATTTTTGTCCTTTTTGTCCAAAAATCCACGTGTTGCCTTGAGAATATTTTTGGCTCGACATAATTAATTGAAAAGGAATGATTGAAAAGATTGAGGTATTTGAGGTTGGGGAGGTCGGGTAAGGCGCTGGTGTAGAGGTTCTCGGCAAGCACTAGAGAAGGAAGATAGGTTCCGGGGAGAAGATGAAAGATATTTAACTGTTCCCATTCTAAATTTTGAATTTTGAATTTTTTTTTTTTTTGTTGAATTTTTAATTTTCACGATGACCTCTTAATGACACGTGGCGCCCAGTCATTATCCACATGGGTATCACGTCATCAGTTAACGGAAGACTTAACAGCCAGACTAGCGGATATATGAGACTGTCCCAAAATTAACACGTTAGTTATGACTCTGGGACGAAAAAAATGTCATATACCAAATGTTGAAAACCACGAAACTTGAGGGTAGTAAACTGAGATTTACCCTAAATTATTTGTTAGTCCCCTCAAAGTTGCATGCAAAATAACTTGAGAAATATCTCAAATCTTACAAAAGGCAAGTAATGCTAATCTCTATGTACCACTTTTGAAAGGTCGTGCTTGGGCGAAGATTTCTCTGGGGAAGGATCCTCGGACCTCAGCACAGCTCCCCAAGGGATTGACATTTTGGATGTGTAGTCAGACTCTTGCTTGTTGATGTGCTACAAGAAAAGGACAAAGTTAGTTTTGAAATGTGCCTTTGTGGGGCCTTAGGTGTAGACCTTGAGGCTCGCAATCAAACTAACTGAGTGCTAGACGTGCCACTGCTATCTCAGTGTAGCAAATAAAATGTTTCCTATTTGAACTGAAATTTGGACTTCTCATAAAATTAAACTTTTGACGGACCAAATCAACTCCGATTTGGTCCCAAAAAGTCTCTTTTGAAAGCTTAAGTTAGTCGTTCCTGACAAATCCTCATAATGAATCTTCCTCAAAATATACCATCTTGTCCTCCAAAATACCAAAAACATCCAGAAACGTCAATTTGGAAAATATGCGTGTTGGGCTTCTTTTCTTTGCCACGGTCAAATGTCTTGGTAGAAAAATCTAAACTTTTGACACAATCATCTTGAAAGACTTAGGAACATCCTCTAATTGGAATCACTCCAAAATTTGTCTATTTGATCACTTTTTTGCTTAAGAGGAAGTCGCATGCCCTACATTGAAAATATATAACAAAGTATCAAAATTCTAGCAATAAACTATAACTAAGAATAAGGTAAAATATATGGTATAATATCGACCTATCAGTAGTACAAAAAATTACTTACAAACTTGCTTTACTGGGCTTGTTCCGTATCAGCTCCATAACTCTTGCACCCTTCAAAGAAACTACGCCATATAACGACATTTAGTGGGAAGGTCGTGTTGGAAATCACCTTCTCTACTTCCTTACATGTCCACTTTAAGCCAGTATGTCCACCAAACAATGTTAATGATCAATTTCTGGTTCAACCCCATAATCCATTTTCATTTGCCCAAATAATTTGATCCCATATGTCACCAAACCGCCATGCCTACAAGCTGTAAGCATAGCGCTAAAAGTCACTACGTCCGGCTTCAAGCCGAACAAAATCATTCTCTAAATTGTTTTATTGCCTCAAGAGCATAACTGTTAAGTCCAAGTGCAGAAATCAGAGCTGTCCATATGAAAAGATTTGTGTCTTCCATTTCTTCAAAGATCTTCATTAAGTTGCCGATGCTACCACATTTCCCATACATGTCAATTAACATGTTGCATACAAATGTGTCTTTACAGTTGAAATAGTCTTAATGATATAACCGTGAAGAGAACTACCCAAAGAAAAGCTGCACAGTTTAGCACAGACACTTAGAAGGCTAACAAACATATAATTGTCTGGTAAGACATGATAGCACTGCATCTATTTGTAAAGCTCAAATGCCTATTTGTAATAGTCGCTGCGGGCATAAACTCCTATCACAAAGTTCCAGGATACAAGGTCAAGTTTTTCAAGAACCGTAGGTAATTTCGAAGTTTCATCATATTTCTTGGTTCCATTACAAGTTCCAGAAATGACATAACAAGGAACACCAGTAAGCAGACCATCAGATAAGATATGTGTTAAGGATAAAGAAGGTCCACCAGATTAAATCTTAGCTTAGCTATTAAGATAAAATTGTTAGCTTAGCTATTAAGATAAGGTTGTTAGGAAATGGAGTTAGTTGACTGCCAATATTGTAATGTATTTATACATGTGTGTACTCATTCATTCATATATGAAAATACAGAACTTTAATTACTTCCTCTCTCTCTCTCTATCTTCAATTTCCCTCAGAATCATGAGTTTTTACATGGTATCTTCGCCTTTGTCGGCCAACTTTGATCCTTCGCTTCCACCGACCTAAAATTTTCTCACCATTTCTTTCTTCCCAAACAGGTCCTAGTTCCCTCACATTCTTCGATCTCTTCTCTAATTTCAACAATTTGTTATACACTTCTTCTGAATTCCTATGGCGACTGCTATGAATTCTGTAAATTCTTCTCAAGCTGCTTCCTTTGATTCTCCTGGCGATGTCTTTCATCTGTCAATCATCTCTATTACTTCGATCACGGTTCAAAATATCACAGGCATAGTACCGACAAAACTCAATCGTCAGAATTACATCACTTGGCGTAGTGTGTTCATCCCTGTTCTCAAATGATTCAAGCTTTTAGGGCTTGTTAATGGCACTAATCTTTGTCCACCTCAGCTTGTGTGCGATTCGTCTGGATCTCGAGTTCATAATTCGGCTTTTGACCTTTGGTGTGAAAGAGATCAAATCTTGATGATTTGGATTAACTCGACGCTTTCTGAAGATCTCATTCCTCTCACGGTTGGTATGGATGATTCCAGATCTCTCTGGCAATCGCACTCATGTTCATAGCTTGTGTTCGAAGATCCAGACTATCCAAAAAGGAGATTCCTCTATGTCTGATTATCTCAACTCTCTTAAAGAAATTTCTGATAAGCTAGCTGCTGCTGGTGAACCAATCTCCGAGTCCGATCTGGTTACCTACATTCTTTCTAGTCTTTTTGATGACTATGAGTATTTCATTGACTGGATTGAAACACGGATTGAATCGGTGAATACTGATGAACTAGATTGAATGCTTCTCAGTAAGGAAATTTCTCTTCAAAAACGCAAAACACGAGCTTTTTCATCAACTGCTGCCTTTCATGCCATTGCTGCTCAACAAGGTTCTCTTGGATCTAATTCTTACAGAGGTAATTCTCGTGGTAGATTTCAGAATCAAAATCGATTCAATCAGAATCACAATTTTGGTGCCAATCAGAATCGTAACAACAACACCTCAGGGAGTATTCTTAGACCTGGAGCTAGTTTCTCTAAATCTCATTTCTTTGGTGCAAACAACAACAACTACAACTTGGACAATCTGGTGTTAACAACACTAATTACAGTGGTCCTATGGGTATGAATGTCTGGCCGAAATCTTCAATGTCAATTTTGCCTTCAATTTGGCCGTGAAGCTCTCACCTACAATAGGCTCTCTCAAATTGCTTCTCAGCGGTCTCACAGTGGTCCTATGGGCATGACAGCTGCCATTTCTCCTCATCCGAGTTATTGGCTTGCTGACAGTGGTGTCTCTCATCATGTCACTCCAAATCCAGCCTCTCTTAACTCTGCCATTCCTTACACTGGCAGTGAGCAACTCTTTGTTAGAGATGGTAAAGGTATGTGCATCTCACACATTGGCTCTACTTTACTTAGTACAACCAATGCTATTTTTAAACTCAATGATGTATTTCTAGTTCCTCAAGCATCTCATAACATGTTGTCAGTTTACAAATTTGTGAATGATAATTGGTGTTCTCTGACCTTCGATCCATATGGATTTTATATCAAGGACATAAGCACTGGGAGGATGCTTTTCCAAGGCCCCTGTGAAGGTGGATTATACCCTTTCCACTGGAAGGCCTCCAATAGCATTTCTGGGATTGCTATATCTTTTCAAGCTTTGATGATTGCTAAAGTTGATGTTCACACATGGCATAATAGACTAGGACATCCCTCTAGTCCTGCTTTACATACTGTTGTCAATAAGAATCAATTACCTGTTATTGGTTCTGTTAATAAACTGTCCATATGTTCTGAGTACCAATTGGGGAAGGCCTCTAGACTTCCATTTTCATCTTTGCCTTGTACTTCCACTAGGCCATTTCATTTACTACATGCTGATGTATGGGGTCCTTCTCTCACTCCTTCATGTACTGGATATACATTCTACCTTATTCTAGTAGATGACTACATGAAATACAGTTGCCTTTATCCTATGGTCTATAAATCTGATGTATATTCTGTGTTCAAGATTTTTGTTTCCAAAGTCCAGACTTTCTTTGCATGCAAGATTCAATGTCTCAGATCTGATTGAGGGGGTGAGTTTTTAAGTAAACATTTTCAAATTTTCCATAATGATCAAGGTATTACTCATCAATTGAGTTGTCCTCATACCCCTGAGCAGAATGGGTGTGTAGAGAGGAAGCATAGACATGTTGAAATGGGTAGAAACTTACTTTCTCAAAGTGGTTTACCTTCTAAATTTTGGATAGAGGCTTTTCAAACTTCAGTTTATCTCATCAATCGATTAGCACCACATAATTCAGTTATTAGTCCTTGGGAATTACTCTTCAAAGCTACTCCTAGATATCATACTATGAAGGCTTTTGGATGTGCTTGTTATCCCTGGTTACAACCTTATTCCTCCAACAAACTGGATGTTAAAAGCAAGCAATGTGTATTCTTAGGTTACAGTCTTAATCATAGTGGTTATAGGTGTCTTAATCCTATAACTAACAAGGTTTATTTCAAGACATGTGACTTTTTGATGAGCAACTCTTCCCATTTAAGACTAGTTTCTTTTCAATTTCTCAGTCCTCTACAGCACCTTCATCCACAAGTTCTTCTTCTGCAAGTGCTCCAGTTACTCTTACTCTTCCAGTTACTTCCACATCCGGTGTTCCATCTACCTTACCAGCAAGTATTTCAACTACTTCATCAACAAGTTTCTCATCTGAAACCTCTGATCAACAACAAGTCTCTATTAATCCAGAGGTTTCTCCCTCTATCTCTGATCGTGAGCAAGATTCTATTCCTGTTAATGCTCATCCAATGATTACAAGAGCAAAAGCAGGAATTCACAAACCTAAGGTTTTCACTGCCACCAAACATCAACTTTAAAATGATGTTAATCCTCTCACAAGACTTCCTCATACTCCAACTACATTTTTGCAAGCCTTTAAGAATCCCAAATGGATGGCAACAATGACGGATGAATTTCAAGCTCTACAAACTACAAAGACTTGGGATCTTGTTCCTTTCAATTCAAGGTACAACTTAGTTGGCTGCAAGTGGTGTTTAAGATCAAGCACAAACCTGATGGTTCAGTTGAAAGGTTTAAGGCACGGCTAGTAGCTAAAGGATTCCATCAACAAAAAGGCATTAACTTTTCTGAGACATTTAGCCTGGTTGCCAAACCTACTACGATACGCATTCTATTATCCATAGTTGTCACTAATAACTGGTTCATTCATCAACTTGATGTGAGCAATGCATTCCTACATGGTACATTGAAAGAGGCAGTCTATATGGTTCAACCCCCTGGCTTTGTGGATTCTACTAGGCCAACTCATGTCTGTCATCTTAAGAGGTCTCTTTATGGTCTTAAACAGGCACCTAGGGCCTGGTATGATGCTTTTTATTCTGCCATTTTATCGTTGGGTTTCTCTCCATCTCTCTCGGACACTAGGCATGTTCATTAAAAGAGATTCATCAATTACTTTCTTCTTGGTGTATGTTGATGACATCATAATAACTGGCAGCTCTAGTTCAGTTTGTCAATCCCTTATTTCTCAACTGCAGATTATATTCCCTGTCAAAGACTTAGGTGACATTCACTAGTTTTTGGGCATTGAAGTTCATAGATCTACCAAGGGATTATTTCTGAACCAGTCTAAATATGCATTTGATCTTCTTTCCAAAACTGATATAGTTGGTGTTAAACCATGTTCTACACCTGTTAGTTCTGCAAAACTTGATCACCCAGGCACATTACTCTCTGATCCTACCTTCTACAGATTCACTGTAGGTGCACTCCAATATTTGAAATGGACAAGACCTCATTTAGCATTTGCTGTTAATCAAGTTTGTCAATACATGCATGCTCCTCGGACAATTCATTTACAAGCAATTAAACGGATTCTTCGATCCTTAAAGGGTATAATTGATTCAGGATTATGGTTTACTAAGGGATCTCAGTACCACTACAACTTGGACTGATGCAGATTGGGCAGGGTGCCCTATTGACAGAAGGTCCACCAATTTTATATCTTGGGACGGCAGCACTGCTGCATGAGAGAGAAGAGGGAGATAGAGGATACCGGAGGGAGCAGAGAGAGAAAAAAGAAATAAAGGAATTTCAAAAATATCTAAACAGACAAAACAAAAGAATAAACAACAGTAATATTATTCATACAATTTTTTATACCACATTTCTATACCACATTAGATGGCATCTGATGTGGACAGTCACTCCTTATATAACACAAGCATTATTTAATTAACTAGTTTTTCTTAATTATTAGTTTATTAAATAATTAACTAAATTTAAAAATCTGATTAATTCAAATGATGTTGCTGTCCACATCAAATGCCATCTAAGATGGTATGAAAATATGGTAACAAAAACATGGTATGCATAGCATTACTCAATAAAAAAAATATTTGTATAGACGAGTTTGGCACCGATGCACAAACTCCAATACATCTATTTGAAATTGTCAAGGCAGAGGAGAGTAAAAAATTGCCAAAATTCCAATTGTTAATCACATTTCTATAAGTCACACCGATTGTCGTGGCCCTATTTCAAGGCCCACCGATAATAAACTTCGGTGATTATAGAATTAAGAAAGGCACAAATCTTCCTTAGTGTGTAAAGAAGGGTGTCCTATAGCCATTTTTCTAGTAGTGAAGGTTTTAGGTTTGACTCTTATAAATGGTAAGTTTGATATCTAATTATTACTTATTATGTGATTTAACCCAACACCCACACCAGAGCGTAAAAAAAAAGATTTCATGTAATTACTTTGCTACAGGGTGATAACTTATAGGGTTATTTTATTGGCACCTCACACATTTATGAATACACCTCACATAAAATTTTAATATCAAATGCCTTATATGCCCAATATGAAATTACTTATATGCCCTAATTCTTATTTTTCTCACTACTTTTGTTTTTGGGTTATTCTAATCATCCGTTTCTGAAAATTTGCCAATAATTTTTTGTTCAAATTATATGTATCATGACACACCCCGACCGAGATCAAGGCATGCTGGCCGTCACGTGAGAGTGACGTAGCCATGTGCACAGTGCAGAAGTGATAATGATAAGAATTATACGAATAATTGAAAACCAAATTACTAGAGTGCACTACTAAACAGAAAGTGATAGGAGTTAGTTACAACAGTAAACACTCCTAATCAGAGCATAAAGTCTAGGTGCAGTCCAGTAGGACAAGTACTAGTTATACAGTACCAGGAATGTCCTACTATTATTTAGATAAGTCAGAACTGCCGACGTCCTCGAGCCACCAACAGCAAGCTTACTTAAAACCTGGAAGGGCGCAAAACAAAAAACGTGAGTGGGCAAAAACAAATGTTTTACAAAATTATTTTCTTTATCAACATATCTAACCCCTCGCTGTGAAACATGTATAATTTTCCCAGAATCAAGATATAAGCATATACATATATATATATATATATATATATATATATATCTGAAATCGTAACAATTCAATTCATGCTATATATATATATATACATATATCTGAAATCGGAACAATTCAATTCATGCTTCACATAATCATATTCATATGTATGCCATGCCAAAATATAACAAAGTAAACAATCCAGGTAAGAATGATTTCATAGAAATATGATATGTTAGCCGGAACCCCTGTGGTAGTCTGTACGGCTGAATTCATAGTTCAAAAGTCAATCTAGCCGGAGTCACTACAATGACCTATACGACAATATACTGCACATAAGTCGGAACCACTAAAAAGGTATGTACGACAGGATTGGGTGTAATATAATTACGCTCAATTCTATTCTCTCATAATAGCCGGGCGATAAATCGCTAGTCACCTACGAGTCGGAACCATAAATAAGGTATGTACGATAAGTCTCACCTATATGCGAATTAACTATAAAAACGTTATTTTAAAGCACATAGGCAAAACTAGCTAATAACTTCTCATACATAGCCCAAAATAGGTATATGAATATACCATAGTGACCTACACAACCTCAGGATCATCCCCAAATTCTTAGAATAATTTTTGGGCCCCTCACGTGCCGCCACGCGCCGGCGAGCGCACGGCAAAACGAGCGGCCACGCGCAGGGAATCCGTCAGGATTCCCTAACTGCCGTTAGGAATATTCTCCGGAATATTCCGTTAAGTCCAACGGTAACCGTCCAAACTAACTGACGGCGTCAGCGTATTCCGTCAAAACTGACGGAATATTCCCCTTTCTTCTCTGGTGAGTCGCCGGTCGCCGGCGACTTCGTCGGTTTCTGAGTAAAACTTTAAAATCACTATTCTCCTTCGATTCTTTACCATTTTTCATGAAATTGGTACTAAAATGAAGCTAATAACATGTAGAATCATGTTATACAAGTTTTAAGGCTTAAATTCTACTAGATTTTTCCTGAGAAAGGTCGATAGCTTGGCATACCTAGAAACACGTCGATCTCAGTCCTCCGACGTCCAAATCCTCCCAACGAAGTACCCCTAGACTCGTGAGGACCTCCTTAAGCTTCCTATGTCCCTAGAATTCCTTGAAACACAAGGTTTTACGTGTGCATGAACAGTGCACAAAATCGGGGTTAGGGTTTCTCGAGTTTTCGAAGCATTCACGTCCAACCAAGGGTATCAATATACCCAAGAGGTTATAATGAGCAAGAACCCTACCTTTGAAGCTTCATTCCGTGCCTGAAAAGGAAAGTTCGAAGCTTGTCCGTACGAAAGAGGGAAGAGGGAGAGTCCGAGAGATGAGAGAGAGGGAGCACGGGAAGGAGAGAGAATGTAGGTGGGTATGTGTGGTCCAAAAGCCACCAATCATAACTAAGAGAACACTTAGTTCTAATTGGTTCCAAAAATAGAGGAATATAGTTAATTGGTCCACACTCTTAAGTATAACCCACAACATCCATAATAATTCTCAATGTCCAAGGGTAATTCCATCATTCTACATCGTCGAAAATTATATATTTGAGACGGGCTGTGACATATCATGTATTGTGTAGATGCAAAATTAATTTCAAGAAATAGAAACATAACTCAATAGTATGTTCTTAATTAAGTATTCTATTTGCTTGATGTGTATATTAACGTTGCAAATATATGTGACGGCAAAAGAAATATTCACGCAAAGGGAAGAAACTTTAGATCATGTTTGGTATGATAATTAGAAGTCTAATTAAGGAAACAAGTGACTCGGTAAGTTCATAGGGCTAAGGGCAAAGGAGTAGGCAACAAGTGCATCTCCTTAGAAGGGCTAGTGGGGCTTAAGGGCCTACGAAGATGGATGAGAGAAATTTATCTACATAAGTTTTCTATTTCATTTAAGTATGATGAATGAATTATTGATGGCAAAGAAAAGTAACCACAATGTAACGGAATTGTGGGGGTGGCTTAGCTATTTTGAGAAATGAAATATACTTAAAAAGAATGTTAAAGTAATTTGCTTCTAAAAAGAGATAATGATAATCTCTTATAATTGAAGTTTTAAGGTATTGAAAGGTTGGAGATCGTCTTCTAGCAAATACCTTAAATGTGGGGGAGTTTACTCAAGTGTAATTAGCAAATTACTTACCAAGTCCAAACACATTGAAGGAATTACGTTGCAAAACAACTACTCTCGAATGAAATATAATTTCATAAATGGAAGTGTGCACCATAAGAGATAGTCATCAACATGAGTTTTCTATTTCTTTAAGTATGATGAATGAATTATTGATGGCAAAAAAAAAGCAACCACAATGTAACAGGATTTTGGGGGTGGCATAGCTATTTTGAGAAATGAAATATACTTAAAAAGAATTAAAAGTAATTTGCTTCTAAAAAGAGATAACGATAATCTCTTATAATTGAAGTTTTAAGGTATTGAAAGGTTGGAGATCTTCTAGCAAATACCTTAAATGTCGGGGAGTTTACTCAAGTGTAATTAGCAAATTACTTACCAAGTCCAAACACATGTTTGAAGGAATTACGTTGCAAAACAACTACTCTTGAATGAAATATAATTTCATAAATGGAAGTGTGCATCATAAGAGATAGTCATCAACCTAGTTGATCCAATTATTAAAGGTTTGACTAGAGAGTACATTGTATCATCGAGGGGAATGGATTAAAAGCCTAAGTCTTAAGAATCACCACAATGGCAACCCAACCTAGCTGACTGGAGATCCAAAGATCTGGGTTCAAAGGGACAACCGAATTATGGATGATTCAATGGGAGCACTGCGGAGATAATCTCCTACCCAAGTCTTATGATGAAACAGTTCTATTTGCAACGCGTTTAGGATAAGCTTTGCTTTTAATAATTCCTATACTTGGAAATAACAAGTGGGGTATTGCAAGATACTCTTAATGGGAAGTCACCTATGTTGAGTGAGGAATGTGGCCATTCCTATGAGAATTTTCTGAATGGATTAATTCTCTAAAGCACTCATGTGAAACCTAGAATTGTTCAGGGCCAAAATGAACACAGCCGAGCAAGTGTCTAGAAGAGTATTGTGTGATTACTATTGTCTTGGTTTACACAAACTGTAACAACTCGTCCCGATAGAAGGGGATATTTTCGTGAAATTGCACCTTGGGCTAGATCTTTTTCTTTTAAACTTTGTTTTTGGGTCTTAATTGGTGAGCCCAAGGGGCCCACCCCTTGTTTTGTCCCCGGTTCCCTTCTTCTTTTCCTTCTTTTTCTGATTTTTTTTATATAACTCTCTCCCTCTCTCCCTTTCGACAACTCTATCCATTCCTCTCTGATGGACCCCCACACCCACACACACACCCTAGGACCCTCCCAAGCAAGAACTCGAACCCAGGACAGGTCCGTGGTGCACCACAGTGGCGGAGACCACTATTCTCTTCCTCTCTCGTCGAACTCCGGCGAGTTTCTTGAATTTTCAACCTTGGTAAGCTTCATGACTCTCTCTAATCTTCCTATTGATCAATCAAACTCTACTTAGGACTCATTTAAGGTGCTTTGGTGAAGGTTTGTTGTGAGAAACAACTCAGAGGTTTATTTCCCAGTTTTACAAGCGAGTCCGACGGCTTTCAAGCCAATTTTCGGCCAAACTATGGAGAGTTGGCTAGTGTGCAAGGTATCAATCTCTTCATCTCGCTGAGTACTACAACTTTCTTTTTTGTTTCACCCAATTTTGTTGAGTATTGAAGAAGTTATACTCATTTGAATCTTACCCAGTTTCCAGCGACCTCTGCGGATTTTGAGGCCTTTTCCGGTCAAACCACGGTGAGTTAGACATCGTGCAAGGTACCATTCTCTTTGTCTCTTCAAGAACTACAATTTTTGTTTTTGAATCACTCAATTTCGTTGAGTATTGACAAAGTTGTGAGCATTTAATGTTTGTCCAATTTTCTGGCCGAAATCCAGCCTTCCCTTCCGTTTAGCTCCGGCGAGCAGCAACCACACCAGGCCCTTTGGGCTGTGCCAAACCCAGGGTTTAGGCCCGTTTAAACCCAAACCCTTTATTTTAAATTGTTTTTATTTTATTTATTAAACCAAGGCCTTGGGGCCTTATCTAAAACCCTAAACCCTTTCAAATTAGGCCCTCGAGCCGTGTGGGTCTGGGCCCGAGCCCAGAGATCTCTTAACCCAATCCTAAAACCCCTAAGCCTAACCCACCTATTTATCTAAACCCTAAAACCCAAATTCTAAACCCTTTTCCCTATTTCCCCTAAACCCATTTCCCATAAACCCTAAACCCCTAAGTCCAACCCTAGACCCTAAAGCCCTAAACCTAAACCCTAACCCTAAACCATCCGACCAAGTTTGACCAAACCGATTGACATGTTGACTTTGATCGGTCAACGGTCAACGTTGACTTTATGATTGACTTTTCGAGATTTCGTCCGGGACCCCTCATAAGCTAATTCCGACGTCCGTTTTCCCAAATTCAATTGTTATAGTAGAGTTTTATTAATTGGACTATTTATGTGCTTAGGGGCAATATTTGTGACGTTTCCGTGATTTGCTAGTTTGCGTGGCTCTTTGGCGGCTAAGTATCTGTGAGTGGACCCCTTCTAAAAATGCATGTTTTGATAGTAGAAATGCATACATGAAAAACATGATTTAATGATTATGTTCTATGAAACGCTTTGAGATAACATGCTTACTAAGGCTAGATTAAATTACTAGTATTTTTCCTATAACCTGTGTTCTTATAGAATATTTGATGGATGACGATATGATATTTAGAACATGTTTCGAACACCTCTTTATAGTATAGATGATGGATGACTTTATACTATGAAGTTGCTTTTCAATATATATGTTCAATGGTTTTGTACTTACCTAGTGGTCCTTTCTACTACGGGACGTATGGATAGATTCCGGTCCAGTCCGGGCGACGGTTTGGTGTTGGCATAGGGCCTGGAGTGTGTTTCTTTTGGTGGTTAGCACAGGGACAAGGAGCCGACATGGGGCATGGAATGTATTTTCCTCTGACTGTCTGCTCAGAGACGGGGAGCCGGCATAGGGCCTGGGGTTATCGGACATTCACTAGTGATTATTATATATACAAGTTATGATTTGAGACATTGCACAACATGCTAGGTTTCGGAAACCTATGTTTATCATGATATATGAGTTTTCATAAAACCTGGGGGTTAGTACGTTGATAACTGTTTTACTATATATATATCAACTTGGTCCACTCATGTTTGTTTTGCGCCCCCTTCAGGACTTAGAATCGAGGCATACAATACCTGCGTCAAGGCATTTCCGCATTGGCATCTTCGAGTCATCTTGGTGTGGGACCCATTCTTTTATTCATTCAATTTTATATTATTTCTTTTAGTATTCTAGTTAGTTGTATGCTCTGAACATGTTCCTTAAATGCATATTCTTTATTCTTTTATATTTATAAACCTTATATATTCCTTGTTTTCAGCATTTGCGCTCAATAAATGGCTTTTGTCACTCTCGGGTGTCGGCCAGCACGTGCCTATCCTGGTATTCGGGGAAATATCGGGATCTGGGCGTGTCACAAACGGCTGAGCAGTTCAAGACATCGTGTTCACTAATTAGCCAAGTAAATCCGATAGTAATTCACTACGGAATGTTCAAAGCCAAAAGCCACATATCCCGATGCGGTACTTTTCCTACTGAATTCTCTCTTTAGTGTCTGCATTGTCATTTGCATAGTGTTGAGTCAATTTTCATTCATGTGGGGGATTGTTGGAAAATTTAATATTATTTTTATTATATTAAATTAATTAATTGAATGGAAATTAGAAGTGATGCCTTTTGGTAGAAATATGTGTCTGTCCTATTGAAGAGTTAAAGATTTTGACTCTTCATGAATGGTCACATGTTTTCCAAAGAGGTATCTCAAATTCTATAAATAGGGAAGCCCCCTATAAACATAAGATAACTTTTCATTATACATACATTCATACATATAGTGCACTAAATATTATAAAGTCTCATTGTGTCCATATAACAAAGTGTCTCAATGAAATCCTCCTCTTTCCCCTAAACTGTCTGCCTCTTGATTGCATGTCATCCCGGTTTTGATGACTCATTTTTTGAAGAAGCCTTTGTGCGGCTGCTTGGTTTTGAACAGGGACAGCTTCCATCTCTGTGGAAGCCATAATACATCGGCATTGAATTACAAAGTAAAAACATGCATGTGTACCATGCATCGCTATTTTTTTCGTTTTTTTAATACAAAAGATATTTGTCGCGTACAATAACAATAAATATATTTTATACTTTTAACATATGGTTTGTACGTATGATTACGTTGTTCTAAAAACATGCTCAATTATGTATTGGAAGGACAAGCTTAGTAACGAAGATATCCGAGATAAAGTAGGAGTGGCTGCAATTGAAGAGAAGATGAGAGAAAATCGGTTAAAATGGTTGAATATGTGACAGAAGACCTACAAATTATATGCTAGAAAATGTAATTTTGCGACAGAGACTCAGGGCAAAAAGAGTAAAGAAAAACATCACAATACTTGGAAAAAGACATTACATGGAGTATTTGGAGCGGAAGGAAGATTTGGCGAAAAATCAAACACAATAATGTTCCAAGATTCATACAGCTGATCTCGTTTAGGAGAATAAGGCTTTGTTGTTGTATTTGACGGATTGGAAATAATTATTGAGTTTTTACGACTATATATGAACCAGTAGTGGTGGTGTCACATTTCAGTGCCGGTAATTTTGTTACTTTTTTGAGTTTTCATGAAATCATGAATTCTTTGGTATTTATTAGGCCTGACAAACGGGTCGTGTATGTCGTGTTCGTGTCGTTTTCATGTAACACTTGTTATCTTAACGAGTCGTGTCATGTCATACCTGTTATCTTAGCGGGTCCTTAATAGGTCGGGTCACTTTACCGACCTGTTATGACCCGTTAAGAATTTTTTTTTTTTTCTTAAATTTGCACATACCACACATTGCCACATAAATATTACTTCAAAACATTAAAACACATTTGTCGTTTAAGTACTACATCTCCACACGAAAATAAGAGCCTAATAAACAAACATCCATACACTACTAGTCTATTGCAAAATATTAAATGTGCAAGGATATGCAAAATGAAAGAGTTTTGTTTTGAAGGTTGTGAAGCCTTTCTCAAAAGTTTAAACATTGCCAATGGAACTCAAAGCTTGCATTTTATTCCTTTTACAAAATCCTCAATTTTCATCGATCATCATGACATAAGATTTTGTGGTATCTACTAGTGTAAATATTTTAAATTGAAGATCGAATTCATTCATTGTATTCATATAGGGTCAAGGAGTGTAGCTGTAAAAAAATCATCAAAATCAGAGTTAAAATAGCTCTTAAATCGTGATTTTTTTGTTGATAACCGTCAAAAAGTTTTGTCCCGTTACTTGATCTCTGAATGTTTGTTTTTTTGCAATTTTTGGCGTATGCGATCTCGAAGTATATACAAACAAGTTTGATGGTTGGATCGTTGAAACTAGTTTCGTAGAATGCGTATCCATCAAAACAATAGATTCACTAACAATTAGAGTTTATTTATACTTTCATTAAATATAACATTAGATACACTGGTGTAAATATTTTAAATTGGAGATCGAATTCATTCATTGTATTCATATAGGGTCAAGGAGTGTACCTGTAAAAAATCAACAAAATCAGAGTTAAAATAACCGTTAAATCGTGATTTTTCATTTATAACCGTCGAAACGTTTTCCGTTACTTTATCTCTGAATGTTTGTTTTTTGCAATTTTTGGCGTATGCGATCTTGAATTATATACAAACATGTTTGACGGTTGGATCGTTGAAACTAGTTTCATAGAATGCGTATCCCATCAAAACTATAGATTCACTAACACTTAAGAGTTTATTCATATTTTCATTAAGTATAACATAAGATTTTGTGGTATGCACTAGTGGAAATATTTTAAAATGAAGATGGAGTTCATTCATTGTATTGATATAGGGTCAAGGAGTGTAGCTGTAACAAATCATCAAAATCGGAGTAAATATAACCGTTAAATCGTGATTTTTCGTTGATAACCGTCGAAAAGTTTTGTCCCGTTACTTGATCTCTGAATGTTTGTTTTTTCGCAATTTTTTGCTGGTGCGATTTCGAAGCATATACAAACAAGTTTGACGGTTGGATCATTGAAATTAGTTTCGTAGAATTCATATCCTATCAAGTTCAATGGTGTGTGTGTATAACAGTTAAGAAATTGAATGGTATGTATATTTAAGCCGAACCAATGGTCACCAATTTTTAATATGTAATTTAATATATATATTGTCACAGCCCGTCCCGAAATATTCAGTTTCGACGATGTGAAATGACTATTTTGCCCTCGAACGTTTTGTGTGATTGTGTGATTTAAGTTTGGAAGTGAACTAATACCTTAAGTCCCTAATATTTGGAACCAATTAGGACTTAAAATTGTTATGATTTTGTGGTTGTTTGGAAGTCAAACAATTTTGAACCACACACACACTCCAACTCTCTCTCTCATTCCCTTGCACTCTCTCTCTCCTCCCTCTCGATTTTCTTCTGTTTCCGTCAACTTTGTACGGACAAACTCCAAGCCTTCCATTTTAGGCACAGATCGACGTTAAAAAGGTAATGTTCTTGTTCCCTACAAGCTCCTGAGTCCATCCGTACTATTTTAGAACTTGAAACCTTCGAAAACCTTAGTTTCTCTTGAACTCCGATTTAGGTACTGTTCATGCACTAATTATTGTGAGGAGTTTTTTAGGAGTTTTTAAGAGCATAGGAAGCTTTAGCTTTTCTTCACGAAGCTCGGAGAAGAAAAATGAAGTGATTTGGACGTCGGAAAGTTGAGTTTCGACGAGTTGCAGGTTTAGCCGGATTATCGAGGGATTTTCCTGCGAGTTCCGTGGGTTTTAGGGCTTTTGAAAGGTATGGTTGTGTTCTATTCGAATTAAGCTTTAAATTGGTTCAAGTTTCATGCAAATTGGTTGAGAATTGGATGAGAAATGAAGTTTTAAAGTTTTCCAGTTTCCGACGACGGCGACGGTCACCAGAGTTCGAAGGTAGGGGATGACGGAATATTCCGTCAACTTTGACGGAATATTCCTATCGGCGTTGGTTAGTTTTAACGGTTTACGTTACTTTTAACGGAATATTCCTAATGGGGTTAAGGGATTCCGTTAGGGTCCCTGAGTGTGGCCGAGCGTGTTGTCGTGCCCTTGCTGGTGTGTGGCGGCACGTGGGACGTCGAAATTTTTTCTAAAAATATGGGGATGCTCGTGAGGTTGTGTAGATCACATTGGTATATTCAAACATCCTATTTGAGCAATGTATGAGAAGTTATTAGCTAGTATTTGTTATGTGCTTTAAATTAACGTTTTTATAGTTGTTTCGCATATAGGGGAGACGTATCCCGAGGACGAGCGCAGCCAAGGGTGACTCGGGGGCTACGACCCTTCGACATACCGGTGAGTGGGCTTTTGGTTTTCAGTATATAATTATATACTTGATATTTTCCCAGAAAATGCGTTTAAATGAAAGTATGCTTTGAAATTCCATGCATATAAATTGATATTCAGTATATGAAATAGTATATGATGCATAATATATAATTGTGGTGATGTGGACACTCAGTGAGTTTTGAATTGTAAATGTGAATAACGGTTGTGATCAATTGAGAAGCATAGAGCTCATAAACCTGCACCCCGGGTGATTGTGATTTAGCCAGATATATGGTACATGCCTGTTTACAATGTCACCTCCCGCACCTTATGCTCACATTGGATCCAATTTAGGTGCACAGTCTTTTCGTACAGACCATTATAGGTGGTTCCGACTAGTAGGTGACTAGCGATTTATCGCATAACTATTATGAGAGCGTAGTGATGAGCATGACTATATTACACCCAGTCTTGTCGACTGTGTGCAGTGTAGTGCCGTATAGGTCATTTGTAGTGACTCCAGCTAGATTGACTAATGAGCTATGAATTCAGCCGTACAGACTTCTATAGGGGTTCCGGCTAATGTGTTATTTTCCATGAATTTATTTTCACCTGAGCTGCTTATCCTGTTTATATCTTGGCATGACATACCTATGATTATGAATATGTGTAACATGATTTGAATTGATACATACCTAGATATATGTATATATTTATATTCTATTTTTGGGAAAAATTATACATGTTTTACGACGAGGGGTTAGAACTTTCAAAAGTTAAATGTATTCTCAAAACATTTATTTTTGCCCACTCACATTTTCTGTTTTGCGCCCCTCTAGGTTTTGGGTAGACTTGTTGTTGGTGGCATTGAGGATCTCGGCGGTTCTGACAGAATAAAATATTCGTAGGATATCTTCTGGTACTGTATAACTAGTACTTGTCATACTGGACTGCACCTAGACTTTTTATGCTCTGATAAGGAGTATTTACTCTTGTATCTCACTCCTAGCACTTTCTGCTTATTAGTGCACATTAGTAACTTTCGGCTTTTATTTATTCGTATATTTCTTATTCTTATCGTTTCCGCACTATGCACATGGCTATGTCACCCTCACATGACGGCCAGTACGCCCTGATTCTTGGTTGGGGTGTGTAAGTTTGGTATCAGAGCCTAGGTTTAGCAGTCCTGTATATCTTGTGAATGATCTAATCATTGTGATGTCTTATGTCAAAACTATGCCGCCTCGTAGAGAGCCACGTCACTCAGCTGAGCCTAGTTTCCCTGATATTGCTCAACTAGGGGAAGCTATAGCTAATGCCATTCAGTCTTCGCTCCGTCCTCCTCAAAAGACACCTCTTGAGACTGTGTATAATCTGAAGCTGAATCATTTCATGGGAAATGAAGGACATGAGGGAGCAGAGAAGTGGCTTAATCATGTCGAGAAGACTTTCCTTATGATGCAGAGTCAGGGGAATCTTCCTCCTGATAGGTGGGTCGAAACGACTACCTGGTTTTTGGGTCCAGAGCCTACATCCTGGTGGAGACATGAGTCATATCAGATGCCACTAGAGGTTGTAGCCGATTGGGAAGTGTTTAAACAATTGTTTCGGAAAATGTTTATTCCCCTTGGGTACATTGATCGCAAGAAACAAGAGTTTACGTATCTGAAACAAGGAAAGATGTCAGGGAATGAGTATTACAGGAGGTTCACTGATTTGTCTCGATATGATCCGAAGGTTGCTGCTAATCCGGTCGAGATGCTCTGTCGTTTCAGGTTGGGTACTAAGAAGAAATAACATTCTATAGAGACATCGACTCCATGTGCCACTTACAAGGAGTTTTATGAGGTGTTACTGCGGATTGAGGATTTAGAGAACATGCTTAGTGAAAATGAAGATGAAGGAAAAAAGAATGGGAACCAAAGACGAAATGATAAAGGTAAAGGTCAATCATCTTAGGGGCCTCGTAAGACCCAGAATTTCAAGAGAAGTGGTGTCAGTTCCAGCTCTTCTAGTGGAGGTTTGAGCTCTAATGTACAGATGAGAGGTGGTAGATTTGCTAGAGGCCCGAGATTTCAGAGGCAGATGGACTTTGGTGGTTCAGGTGCTCCTTTATGCCGCAAATGTAATAATAGGCATTTTGGAGAGTGTAGGAGAGGCAGCAGTGCATGTTATACTTGTGGAAAGATGGGGCATAGGGCTGCACATTGCCCTCAGAATCAGCAGATGCCCCAACAGCCTTCCTTACCACCACATGCGCCGACCCAGCAAACTTCATGATCTAGTGGTTATGGCTAGACTGGTCGTGGAGGTGCTTATCATTATCAGGGCGACGCTGCTCCTTATGCTTCAGGGCAATATCAGTACTCGCAGAACCCTCATTATCAGAGTGGTTACCCTCAGTATTAGGGAGGTTCTATGCCATATCAACCACATTCAGCAGGTGGATCCCAGTGGTACCAGGGGGGACAGCCCCAACAGGTAGAGATTACTGCTAGCAGTGTAGGATCTTCGAGGCAGTTTGGTCAGCCAAGACAAGGACGAGGTATTCATGCTAGCAGAGGTCGCGGTGGACGACAACAGAATCAGGGATGTATCCATAACATGACTCTGCAAGATGCTCAGAACAATCCTGATTTAATCATGGGTACGTTAAATGTTCTTGGTCATTTTGCTAGAGTATTGATTGATTGTTGTGCTACGCATTATGTTGTTTCTCATACATTTGCACAAATGACGCAACCTCATCCTACACCTCTAGGATACGATTTAGAGTTTTCTATGCCTAGAGGAGAAAGGTGTTATGTTGATCGGGTATATCCAGAATGTCCAGTGATGGTGGAGGATGTTATTATGCCAGCTAACCTTATGCCGTTAGATATTGTTGATTTTGATGTGATTTTGGGCACTGATTGGTTACACTATAATCGTGCCAAGATAGATTTTTATGGAAAGACAGTTACTTTCCATCGTCCTGGATTACCTGAAGTTACATTTGTAGGAGGGGTGAGGCATGGTGTTATTTCTGCCATGAAAGCCAAAAGATTGTTGTCGAAAGGTTGTCAGGGATATTTGGCTCATGTGGTGTTGAATGATGATGCTCCTAGTAGTGTGGAGGATGTGCGTGTGGTCAGACATTTTTCGGATGTGTTCCCTGATGATTTACCTGGATTGCCGCCAGACAGAGATGTGGAATTCGTTATTGATCTACTTCTAGGTATTGATCTTATATCTTTGACTCTTTATAAATGGCTCATGCTGAATTAAGGGAATTAAAAGTTCAGTTGCAAGAATTAGTGGATAAGGGTTTTATTCAACCTAGTACTTCACCTTGGGGAGCTCCAGTTTTATTTGTGAGGAAGAAAGACGGAACCTTAAGGTTATCCATTACCCCGTATAGATGACTTGTTTGATCAATTCTGAGGTGCCTGTGTGTTCTCTAAGATTGACTTGAGGTCTGGTTACTACCAGTTAAAGATTAGAAGTGAAGATGTCCCTAAAAAAGCTTTCAGGATTCGATATGGTCATTATGAGTTTCTTGTGATGCCATTCGGGTTAACTAATGAACCAGTAGCTTTCATGGATTTAATTAATCGAGTATTACAGCCATATTTGGACAGGTTTGTTATTGTCTTCATTGACGATATTCTGGTATACTCTAAGACTAGAGCAGAGCATGCTAGACATCTTAAATTGGTGTTGAAAAGTTTGAGGGAACACCAGTTATATGCTAAGTTTAGCAAATGGCATTTTTGGGACATGTTATATCATCTCAAGACATTCGAGTGGATTCTCAAAAAGTGGCAGCTGTGGAGAATTGGGAACAACCTCGAACCGTCATTGAAGTACGAAGTTTTCTTGGCCTTGCAGGCTATTATAGACGGTTTGTTAAGGATTTTTCAGTGATTGCTTTACCATTGACGAGGTTGACCAGAAAGGATGTTAAGTTTGAGTGGGATGATAATTGTGAGCAAAGTTTTCAGCAGTTGAAGTATTATCTCACTCATGCACCTATTTTAGCACTCCCTGATGATAATGGTAATTTCGAGGTCTACAATGATGCTTCTTTGAATGGTCTGGGCTGTGTATTGATGCAACATGGTAGGGTGATTACTTATGCTTCATGACAGTTGAAACCTCATGAGAAGAATTACCCTACTCATGATCTGGAGTTAGCGGCTATCATCTTTGCTTTGAAGATTTGGAGACATTATCTTTATGGTGAGAAATGTAAGATCTTCACGGATCATAAGAGTCTTTAGTACCTTTTTACTCAGAGAGATCTTAATCTCCGGCAACGGAGGTGGATTGAGTTACTTAGTGATTATGATTGCACGATAGAGTATCACCATGGTCGTGCAAATGCAGTGGCTGATGCACTTAGTAGGAAGACTCCAGTTAGAATTAATGCCATCTATGATTGTCATGTTCCTCTTCTTGTGGATTTGAGGTCCACTGAAGTGGAGTTAGGAGTGGAAGATAAAGAGGAAGCCTTACTTGCAAATTTTCAAGTTAGGCCAATCTTAATTGATCGTGTACTCGAGGCCCAGATGAATGATGATGAGACCCAGTAAATAATTCAAGCAAGGAATCAGGGGAAGAAGAAAGATTTCAAAATTCGAGAAACTGATGACATGCTTATACAAGAGAGCAGAATGTATGTGCCGAATAATGTAGAGTTAAAGAAAGAAATCCTTGATGAAGCACATATTTCGGCATATGCAATGCATCTAGGAGGTACCAAGATGTATCATACCATTCGACCATTTTATTATTGGCCGGGTGTGAAAAGAGAAATTGCCGAGTATGTGAGTAGGTGTGCCATTTGCCAACAGGTTAAAGTTGAAAGGAAGAAATCGTTTGGGTTGATGCAGCCACTTCCCGTTCCATAGTGGAAATGGGAAAATATTACCATGCATTTTGTGTACAAGCTTCCTCATACACATAATGGTTATGACGGCATTTGGGTGATAGTTGATCGGCTTACTAAGTCAACACACTTTATTCCAGTGAGGGAAAAGTATCCATTAAGCCGATTAGCTAAGTTATTCATATCGAAGATTGTGAAGTACCATGGTGTGCCAGTTGATATTATCTCGGACCGGGATCCTCGATTTACTTCTAAGTTCTGGGTAGCGTTCCAGGAAGCTCTTGGTACGAGATTACTTTATAGTACGACATATCACCCTCAGACAGACGAACAATCTGATAAGACTATTCAGACATTAGAAGATATGCTAAGATCTTCAGTGCTGCAGTTTGGCGATGGTTTGCATGATTGTTTGGATTTTATGGAATTCGCCTACAACAACAGTTACCATTCGAGTATTGGTATGGCACCTTTTGAGGCACTCTATGGCAAGTCTTGTCGAACGCCATTATGCTGGTCAGAAGTTGGCGAAAGAGTTTTGGTGGGCTCGGAGATTGTGGATGAAACTACTCAGAATATTCAGGTAATTAAGTCTAACATAAAAATGGCCCAGGATCGACAAAAGAGTATAGTAGACAAACATGCCACTGACCGGATGTATAATGTAAGTGATTGGGTATTTCTTAAGCTATCACTTTGGAAAGATGTTGTGCAGTTTGGAAAGAAGGGCAAGCTGAGTCCTAGGTACATTGGACCGTATATGATCACCGAGCGAGTCGATGAGGTTGCTTACAGGCTTGAGTTGCCTCCAGAGTTGTCCAAAGTGCATGATGTGTTTCATGTTTCGATGCTTCGACATTATGTTTCAGATCATTCTCATGTGATACCTCCTCAACCGCTGGAAATTAATTCGGATTTGACTTATGATGAGGAGCCAGTGACTATTTTGGATTGGAAAGATAAGGAGCTGAGGAATAAGACAGTGCGTTTAGTGAAAGTATTATGGAGGAATCACTCAGTGGAAGAGGCTACTTGGGAGACAGAGGATCAGATGAGAGAGATGTATTGATAGGAGCATATTTATGCGACTTAGTTAGCTTGTTCTTGTGCAATTATGTTGTTATGTCTTAGTTAATTATGTATTTTAAGCTATTTTCGTGTGTTTGTAGGTCCTAATAACAAAGTTGGCAAGAAAGTGCATTTTGGAGCATTTTGAAGCATTTTTGGGCCAAGATTGGATGCATGCACATGGAGACATGAGGATGGACGTTTTTGAAGATTAGAAGGCTGGAAATTAGCATGTGTGTGTGCAAATGTGTTGATTTTGGGCTGAAATGGTGAAGAGCATGTGTGTGTAAATGCAAAGAGGAACACACACATGCAAAGACACTCATTACCACAACATCCATCCACGACACCCATTACATCCACTCATTACCACAACACTCACCCACTACACCCATTACATCCACTCATTACCACAACACTCATCCACTACACCCATTACATCCACTCATTACCACAACACTCACCCACTACACCCATTACATCCACTCATTACCACAACACGCATCCACTACACCCATTACATCCACTCATTACCACAACATTCACCCACTACACACATTACATCCACTCATTACCACAACATTCACCCACTACACCCATTACATCCACTCATTACCACAACACTCACCCACTACACCCATTACATCCACTCATTACCACAACACTCACCCACTACACCCATTACATCCACTCATTACCACAACTCCATACACTCCTCTCCCTAGCCTATAAATACATCCACCCTTCACCATAATTAGAGAGATCCATCAGAAGACACATTCTGCCGCAAGGCAGAGTCTTTTCTCCTTAACCATTCATTCACCCATTCATGCCTAAACCAGAATCCCACTTTTTGCCACACCCTTCCTTCACCATTCTCCATAGTTTCTGACCTTAATCAACCCTTGTCGCACCATACATCCATCCTAACCATAATCCCATCCTTCTACACCATCCATAGTCCCCAAACCCACCACCAAACCTTGTGCCGTAATCAAGGAAGGGAAGGAAAGTTCTTGGACATGCTTGCTGTTCAGTTTGGATCGCTGGAGCGTTTAGGTGTTTTCTTTCTTTTGTTTTCAATGTATAAACTTGTTATTCTTTGCTTTGCGATTATGAGGAACTAAACCCTATTTAGTTAGGGGGAAGTTTGAAGCCATGAACATGCTTGAGATATGAATTGATTTCTTCCAATTGTGATTTGATAAGTTGTGATTGCAATTCAATTATCTATTTTATTCATAACTGATTCTTGCATGTTTATTAAGGATGCATACTTAGTTTTCATACATGAATTAGACGCTAGAATATAAATGAGTTTCACCTAATCATTACAAGTTTATATTCATGAGTAGTGAAGGTTGTTTGTCACAATCGCGTTAATTGAATTCTTGGCAAACGTATCATGCATTCATAGTTACAATTGTCTCGTCAACACTTATGATTTTCATTGAACGTAATGATCTCTGATTGTATCTCTATTATGCATTCATATAGGGGACTTTTAGAGAATGATTTGGGTTGTCGCATGCATTCATCCAATTCAATGAGTAAAGGAAAATCTGAGGGTTAATTTGTGCATCACGGTTAATCTGGGGTGTTGAGCATCATAGTTTATTGAAAAGCAATTGGAAATCGATTCATGTACAAGTGTGTCATGTGTGAAGAACGGACCTCTAACTAATCCATCAATCATCTTATTTCTTAAATCCGTTTTACAATCTGCCTAATTTTATAAGTTGTTTGTTTGTTTCGAATTCGTAAAAAAACCAAAACCCCCCTTTTTACTTTCTTATTTCAAAGTGTTTAATTTCTGTTTTGGTTGTGTTTTAGAGTGTTTTGAGTCAAGTCAAAACACAAATTTCGTCCAAAGTAGTGTTTAGAGTAAAAATCTGCCCAGTTTGTGTTTTTAGGCAGTTTTGAGTGTTTTTAAGTTGTTTTGAGTCTAGTGAACCTGTTTTGAGTCCTTTGAGTTTATTCAAACGTTTTTAACTTTGTTTTTATGTTTTTGAGTTAGTTTAGAGGTTTTAGCAAGCCCTCCTAATCCCCGGTTTAGAACGATCACTACTTGCATTTATACTACAATTTGACAACAAGAGGGTTTAATTTGAGTGCTTAACTTTCATCGCATCATGTATCCACGATTGTTTTATGACGATTAATGGATGTATTTATTGTGTATAATTTCGAGGACGAAATTTTATAAGGTGGGTAGATTGTCACAGCCCGTCCCGAAATATTCAGTTTCGACGATGTGAAATGACTATTTTGCCCTCGGACGTTTTGTGTGATTGTGTGATTTAAGTTTGGAAGTGAACTAATACCTTAAGTCCCTAATATTTGGAACCAATTAGGACTTAAAATTGTTATGGTTTTGTAGTTGTTTGGAAGTCAAACAATTTTGAACCACACACACTCCAACTCTCTCTCTCTCTTTCCCGTGCACTCTCTCTCTCCTCCCTCTCGATTTTCTTCTGTTTCCGTCAACTTTGTACGGACAAACTCCAAGCCTTCCATTTTAGGCACGGATCGACGTTAAAAAGGTAATGTTCTTGTTCCCTACAAGCTCCTGAGTCCATTCGTACTATTTTTAGAACTTGAAACCTTTGAAAACCTTAGTTTCTCTCGAACTCCGATTTAGGTATTGTTCATGCACTAATTATTGTGACGTTTTTAGGAGTTTTTAAGGGCATAGGAAGCTTTAGATTTTCTTCACGAAGCTCGGAGAAGAAAAATGAAGTGATTTGGACGTTGGAAAGTTGAGTTTCGACGAGTTGCAGGTTTAGCCAGATTATAGAGGGATTTTCCGGCGAGTTCCGTGGGTTTTAGGGCTTTTGAAAGGTATGGTTGTGTTCTATTCGTATTAAGCTTTAAATTGGTTCAAGTTTCATGCAAATTGGTTGAGAAATGGATGAGAAATTAAGGTTTTAAAGTTTTCCAGTTTCCGGCGACGACGATGGTCTCCGGAGTTCGAAGGTAGGGGATGACGGAATATTCCGTCAACTTTGACAGAATATTCCTAACGGGGTTAAGGGATTCCGTTAGGGTCCCTGCGCGTGGCCACGCGTGTTGTTGTGCCCTTGCCGGCGCGTGGGACGTCGGAAATTTTTCTAAAAATATGGGGATGTTCGTGAGGTTGTGTAGATCACGTTGGTATATTCAAACATCCCATTTGATTAATGTATGAGAAGTTATTAGCTAGTATTGGTTATGAGCTTTAAATTAACGTTTTTATAGTTGTTTCGCATATAGGGGAGATATATCCCGAGGACGAGCGCAGTCAAGGGTGACTCGGGGGCTACGACCCTTCGACATACCAGTGAGTGGGCTTTTGGTTTTCAGTATATAATTACATACTTGATATTTTCCCAGAAAATGCGTTTAAATAAAAGTATGCTTTGAAATGCCATGCATATAAATTTATATTCAGTATATGAAATAGTATATGGTGCATAATATATAATTGTGGTGCTGTGGACGCTCAGGTAAGCTCAGGTGAGTTTTGAATTGTAAATGTGAATAACGGTTGTGATCAATTGAGAAGCATAGAGCTCATAAACCTGCATCCCGGGTGATTGTGATTTAGCCAGAGATATGGTACAGGCCTGTTTACAATGCCACTTGATCTAAGTCACCCTCACGTGACGGCCAGCACACCCTGATTCTAGGTCGGGGTGTGTAATATATATAATTGTTATAGTTTTTAGGGGTATAAAATTGTTAAATTAATATATATAATTATTATAGTATTTTTTTAGAGTTATAAAATTATAAAATTAATATTTTTCTTATTGTGTATCGTGTTAACCACATGTATACCCAAACCAAGCCGTTATCTTAACAGGTGCTTATCGGGTTACCCGATAACGACCTGATTCGTTATCGTGTCGACCCGAACACCTGTTAATTTCATGTTGTGTTGTGTGGGGTTATCGGATCCTATCAGGAATTGCCAAGCCTAGTCTTTATCCCATTGAGAAAATGTTTAAAGGGATGAGACAATATTTCGTATAACGGACATCACTGAAAGAGTTAGTCCCTCAACGGACATCTGCTTATGTCAGCCAACAGGATTGGCATGAGGCGGAGATGACTGTAAGGGAATCTCTTGAGTTTGCAGGACGATGTGAGGGTGTTGGATCCAAATATGGGAATGAGAATCCTCTCAGGATCCTTTTTGTGAGGATCCTGGGAATTATTTAATCATGTATGTTTATCGTACATCATGCGATCGGTTTTCGTCAGGTATTGTTTGTGTTTTATTTTAAATAAAAAGTTCAAAATGATTTCTGACAACACGATGTACGATGAACGAACACGATTAAATGATCTCCAAGATCCTCAAAAAAGGTATTCGAAGAGGATCCTCATTCCAAATATGGTAAGCTTTGTCACGTGTTTGAGTATGAATCGTTTTTTTTTTTTTTAAACAAACGATAGTATCTACACTAGGAGGGTGGGGGAGTGGGCTAAAGCCTTACAATGAGCTTGCCATAATAATGTGGCTCTAACATATTTAAGACAAAAACAAATTTACCGCATTATCAAATTACTACATAAAAAAATGTATAGCCTTATATAGAGCCTGAAAGGTATATGTCCCCTCATTAGGAGATATTCTTTTTTAGAGCCCCAAAGATTCCTCGAAGCTCTAAAATGGGCTATATCCACCACTTTTGCAGCATCACATATAGGGATAGTTCGGCTTCTTTTGGTTCGATTGTTTGTCAAAACCGAAACCGAACCGAAACTTCAGTTCTGTTCAATTTTCTTTTGGTTTTTTCGGTTCGGTTTTTTTTTTTCGATTTGGTTTTGTTCGGTTCGGTTTTAGTTTTTATTTTATTTTATAAAACTTGATCTTTTTTTAATATGAAATTGAGAAAAGAGGCTTGGATTGGTAAACTACTAATAAGAAAAGGGGGAAAGTAGAAAATGGGAAGGTAGTTGTACATATACAAGATCATATAAACCAATCATATTATATGAACAACCTCAACTGCAAAGAAAAATGATCACTGTATCCATTCAAAAAACAAACAAATAAATAAGCTCTTCCAAGTTCTAAAGCCTTCCAAAACTTTCCTTTATAACCAATGAAATATCCTCTCTAATTGAACCAAGTATGGTCCTTGAAAAAACCCCAGGCTTAGTTTCAAACTTGGCAACAAAGTTTCACAAAAGAAACATCATGGACATACATTCATAAAGTGTAAAGGGATTCGGTTCGGTTTCCGAACCTCCAAAATCGAAACAGAACCAATAAGGTTCGGTTCGGTTCGGTTTTTTTTCGGTTTCGGTTCGATGTTCGGTCCGATGTTTTTCGGTTTTCAAGTTTTTGAACCCACCCCTAATCATATAGAGTCTCTCATCGGGGATGCTCTTAATAGAACTTGCAAGAAGAGAAAAGTGTACTAAGATAATACCCGACGATGATCTTAATATATTCATGAAGATATTTGCAATTGTTAGATATGTCAATTCCGTTGTATATGAATTGATTGCTGACACAATCTGGTGCTGATTTCTGGTTGTGTTGCTTATACAGAGAACGGTCTGCTTCTTTAGCTAACAACCTATCTTCCTTTGTTTCAGACATAACAAATAGTTGGTTGAAAACCTAAGCAAGGCAAGCGCCAATTCGAAGATTTAAACTTTACAACCAAGTACTCTCAATCATTTGTCGAACAATTTCTCATTTGTCTTTGGAAGAAAAATATGTCTTACTGTCGGAACCCTCAGTACACTGCAGTTCGCTTCTTTTACACTGTCATCATCTCGTTAATGTTAGGAGCAATTTTTTGGAGATTTGGAGCTAAGAGGTTTCCTTCTTTTTCTTAATCGTTTGATTTTATTACAACTCTAATAGATTTTGAGCTAAGATTGTAAGCTTTGTTAGAGCTGCTCACTTGTTTGACACGTGCTTAAGGGTTTGAGATCATAAGAGATTACGATTGACTATACTTGTAAGCTATCAAGGAATGTATGTGGACTGACATATAGCTAAAGTAATTCTGATATGAGTAGATATATCTATACTGATATGAATAGTATGGTTTTGTGGTGATAAGGGTTATCGGTTTGATAGTTTGATAAGGATTACATGATGGGAAGTATCCTTATCAAACACCACCATTTAGGATATATAATAGGGGTCCCCTGCTCTCACACTAATTATGCACAAAAAGATATCAAGCCCCATTGATTGTAGCAGTGCATTCGATCTGTGTTGAGAGTAGAAGAACCCTTAGTTCATTGCAGCAATGGCGTCAAAGGTTAGTGGTTAATTTGGTATTGTGATTTACTTATTCCGCATATATTGATCTTACATTTGGTATCAGAGCTTTCACATACCAATTAACCCTAAGAGGAAAGCATAAAGATTTGTTTTTTTAAATTTTCAGGTTAAAGACTAATTACGTATTATACAGGGAGAACATGTGTATGCATATGATAGCTAAAGCTATATGTGCAATATGTATGATTCTCATTAAGAATACGAAATTAGTATTGGCACTGGGATTGAAGCATCGTCACTGATCATCTAAAGATGTTCAGTAGTCTATGTTTTGATCTCAAGTGGCATGGCACTTTACAATCCAAGGTATGAACACAGTTACTTCTTGCAATCCACAAAGGGTTGTAACAATGACTACAGAAAAACGTACGTTGGCTGTGAAGGTGCCATGATTAAAGAAAAATCTTCATATAACTCATTAATCCAAAGGTTTTTGAGTCTATGATATAAAGAATGGGGATTAAAGAGTAATACTTTTCAAGTTGCAGCCATGAACCCTAGTTCCATAGCCTCAACACTGTTGAATCATCACTGGCGTCAACTATAAGAAAAGGAAACAAGACTTGGAAATCGTTATGGGTGTCATGGATATGGATTTAGCATTGAGAATTGAGGAACCCTGCTAACTGTCAATCGAAGCACTTCCAGCCAAAGATCAAAGTATGAAAAGTGGCAAAAATCGAATCGAATCTCGCTGATGATAATCAACGAACAATGCCTGATGTTGTTCGTGGAGGATTCCCAGAGGCAACGAATGCAAAAGAGTTCATGAAATCTGTTGAGGAAAAGTACAAAGAGTCCGAGAAAACTGAAACTGGCAACCTCATGAATTCACTCACTAATCAGGTATGATGGTGAAGGAAGTGTGCGCCAATATATTCTCAGAGTCATCAACATTGCTTGGAAACTCAGAAATCTTGAGGTACCAATTTCTGAAACCTTTTTGGTGCATGTAGTCATGAATTCACTCCCAGAATCCTATACTCATTTGAAAGTTTCTTACAATGCTTTGCAAACCAAAGCCAAATGGGATGTGAATGAGTTAATTTCTTTTTGTGTTGGGGAGGAAGTGAGAATTAAAAGGAGAGAATTGAAAAGGATGAGTATGTGAACTATATTCAAGGTCATACCAAAAGCAACAGGTCAAGGGTGCCAGGAAAGAAAATGCTAGAAATACTCCCATGTCTAGGACTTTCAAACTTAACAATTTTACCGTTTGCAAATGTTATTTTGCCAAAAGGCAAGAGAAATTGTCCCAAGTACAATGCATGGCTTGCGAAACAGGAGGCAAATAAAAGTAAAAAAAAAAATTTTCAATTTTTTTTTTGTTTGTTTTGAATCAAATTTAACTGATATGCCTACCAATGCTTGGTGGCTTGGCTTTGGCTCTTCTATTCATGTAACAAATTCATTGCAGGACTTCATAATAAAGAGAACACCAAATAAGGATGAAGTCAAAAGTCTCATTTGGCAATGAAAGAGTTGATGTCATGGCAATAGAAACTACTAGGATAAAATTAGATTTTAGTTTTTGTTTAGATCTTGATAACATGGTTTATGTACCTTATATTAGAATGAAATTAGTTTCATTTCAAAGTTGGTTTTGCTAGTTTTTTATTTTCTTTGAATAATAAAGGCTTCAACGATTTTGAGTTTTGATTGTGTCAAGAGAAAAATGACAAACAAAAGAAAAGAGGGTTCAAGGAAGAGCAAACAACTTTTAGAAATAATCAATAAAGATATTTGTGGTCCTTTTTCCACACAAATAATTGAAGAAAATAAATATTTCATAATTTTCATAGATGATTTTAAGACTACTGTTACATTTATTTGATTTCTGAAAAATTAAAAGCCTTAGAAGTTTTCAAGATTTATACTATGGAAGATACACACAAACTGTGGCAGATACCCTAGGCCTTTTGCTTTATTTTTACAAGAACATGGAATTGTAGCTCAATATACCATCCCTGGTACACCGGAGCAAAATGAAGTGGCTTAGAGAAGAATTAGAACCCTAATGGACATGGTAAGGAGTATGATTGTAGGACCAATCTACCAGTTGTTTATGGAGTTAGAGATGGACGATCATGTAAGCACAAGAACTGACAATTTTATATTTGAAGAAGACGGTCAAATGGGGAATGATTTAAACATTCACTGACTGCAGCAGCTTTGGTTCAACTTCCAAATCAAATGGAAGAAATTAAGTGGAGTTAATGATGATTGTAATTTTGGGCATGGCACTGAAACTAATGAATTATTTCATGGTGAGCAGCAAACTAATGTGTTGTTGCATGGTGAGCAACAAAATGATGATCATGGAGATTACGTGGAGGTGGCAGCTCCAAGTGGCAATAACCACCGACTGGAGTATGGCACTGAAATTGGGGTGTTGTTGAATGATGAACAACATGCAGGAAATCAGGAAGCACACGTGAAGGAAGCACTGCCAATGGAAGCAACCACCGACTAAACTCACCAGTTTTGGCAGTCGATGATGCTCCACTGCTTTTGAGGAAATCAAATAGGGTAAGAAAGTCAACAATCTCATCAGATTTTGTGTATTTGGCAAGGCCAGATTTTAATTTATCAGAGTTCGAAGATCCTGGGACTTTCAAACAAGTCATCTCGAGTCCAAAAGCAAGAAAAAAATTAGAAGCTATGGAGTCTGAATGTCATCAATGGAAGAAAAAAAAAGTATGGGAACTAGTGGAACCAAGAGAAGGCATGAAACCGAAAGGTTGTAAACGGGTGTTTAAGACCAAGAAAGACTCAAAGGGAAATATAAAGAGACATAAGGTCAGATTGATGGCCAAGGGATTCATTCAAAGAGAAGGTACCAATTATAAAGAAACTTCTAGTCCAGTACCAACAAAAGATGCATTCAGAGTAATCATGGCGATGGTGGCACATTTTGACTTGTTTTGCATCAAATGGATGTAAAAACGACTTTCTTAAATGATGATTTGGAGGAAAGTATATATATATATACATGACAACCAGAGAGTTTGAAGGAGAAAGGGAGAGAGCAATTAGATTGAAAAAAAACCAATCTATGGTTTAAAACAGGCGTCGAGACAGTGGTATTTAAAATCGTGTTGTTAAGGATCATGGCCTTGTGGAAAACCCTTATGATGCCTACATTTACTTGGAAGTCAGTGGGCGCAACTTCATTAGTCTGGTACTCAATGTTTATGACATATTGTTGGCAACAAATAGTTTGATTTTCTTAGATGATACCAAGTCTTTCATGTTTGAGATGAAAGATTTAGGTGATCGGCATCGAGATTAAAAGAGAAAGAAGAAAAAAAAAAGAAAAGAAAGGGATTGTTAGGGTTGTCATAAAGAAGTTACATTGAGAAAGTTTTAAATAGATTCAACATGTCAGCATGCGGCACAACTGAAATGCCTATATCGAAGAGTGCTAAGCTAAGCAAGGAGCAATGTCTTAGAAATAATTTGGAAAAGGAAATGATGAAGGATAGTCAATACGCCTCATTAGTAAGGAGCTTAATGAATGCTCAGGTTTGTACTAAGCCAAACCTATCTTTTACCATTAGGTTTTTAGGGAGATTCCATTCTGATGTAGGAGAAGCACATTGGAATGCTAGGAAAAGAGTTCTAAGGTACCTGTAGAAAACTAAGTCTCATATGCTGGTTTATAAGAAGACTGAAAACTTGGTCTTAGAAGGATACAAATGACGCAGACTTCGCTGATTACCCAGATGATTTGAAATCAACTTCAAGCTATGTGTTTATGATGGCTAATGGAGTTGTTTCTTAAAGGAGTGCCAAGCAAGACATCATTGCATTCTTCGAGGTTGAGTACTTGTCTTGCTGTGAAATTGTGAATTAGGTAGTTTGTGTTTGCTCCCTAAATCCGCCATGGTGCCTTGCGGGCAAGCCGGGGATTTACTTCACATACGAGATTGGTGGGTGCGGGCGTGCCACTACTAGATGCCGCTAGTAGAACGGGATTTGAATGATTGAGGTTGCGCCTTTTGACTTCAAATCAAGAGATTGTGCCATTGAGTGGGAGTTACTCAAATTAAGGTTCTTTGTTTGCCTTAAAAATAAGGACTTTACTTATATGGAGAGATAGAACAATATGTAAATGACAAGGTTGCTTGGAAATATAAATGACAGAGGAAAGTGACTGAAATTGCAGATTGCTTGTAATTTATATGGCTGGAAATGAGTACATAAAAGCTACAAATGAGATCGATACCGCAAGTGAGCAGCAGAGCTAATAAACTAGATAAAAGAGGGCTTTTGGCAAATCTGGTTTGAGCAGAGTTTGTGCTTTTGTTTGTTTGTTTGAGTGTCCATAATCCTTGTGCATCTGCTCCTTTTTATAGAAGTATGGAGGAAACTCTCCTGTTGAGGTTTTGTATTTGCCCGAAAGAAGCTTGGGCAGCTTGCATTTCCTTACTTGGGTAGCTTGCATTGCTTTTGCCAACTTGCATGTAGAAACAATATTAAAAGGGGAATTTGCATCTCCACCATATGTTTTTAGCACATGTTTTCCCACTTGTAATAAACTAACATTTAAAAGAAGCAAGTTGGCTTCTTTCACATGTTCTTAGCATCCACACCCGTATGTTGCCTTCCAACCCATTTGCAAGGATGCATATATCTTGATTAAACAATGCTTGACAAATCTCCACCACCAAAACAAATTGGAAGAACAATATCATAGTGTCCAACCCCTCCACTTGCATCTAAATATCTTTCCAAGTTAGCTTTCTTGCACATTAATCCTCCAAATGCCATTTTTTACCCAAATTGCCCAAATAAGTAAAAATGGGTATATTTTGAGTGCAAACAGTGCCCCCCAAGTTTTACAAATTTGAGCAAAGTTTGTGAAACTTACAGCTCCAATGCTGCTAGGAATGATGTCGAAGGAAGAAGCACGTCTACCTCTCCGATCCTTTTGTCATTGATAAACTTGGCAAAATGAGCAAGGCAATTTGGTAGTGCAACTAGCATCGAAAAGAATGTTGTCTGACTTGTGTTCCTTCTTGTTGATACCAAAAAACATAAGAGCATCCTCACTGGTTACCAAGATAGTAAACTAGAAAAAATGCCCGAAGTCGGGCAAACTAGAAAAGAGAGTTTAAGAGAGAAATAAACTTTGGGCAACTATTCTTTTTTGTCTTTTTCTTTTGGCCTCTTTTCATATATATAATAATATATATAAATATATATATAAAGCCCTTTCGGGCAAAGTACATACTAAAATATAATAATAAAATATGAGATATATATGTACATATATATATATATAGAAGGAAGGCCCACTCGGGCAAGTATAATATATATATAATATTAGCCCTTTCGGGCAAAGAACTTACATATATATAAAATATAACAATATATATATATAACCCATTAGGGCAGACACAAGGTACAATATATAATAAAATATATATATACGTTAACTTTTAGGCAGACAAAAACTGAGGGAGAGACAGGAAGAAAGAGAAAAGAGAAAGAAAGAAGAAAGAGAAAGAAAGAAGGAGAGAGAAATAAATAACAAAAAAAGTTAAAAGAAAATGAGAGAGAGAGAGAGAGAGCCCTTTCGGGCAAAATGGAAGAAGAAAGAGAGAGACAAGGAGACAAGACTGACAAGGAGAAAGAGAAAGAGAGAAAAAGAAAGAGAGAGAAATAATAGAAAAAGAAAAGGAAGAGCCCTTTCGGGCAGTTTAAAACAGCAAAAAGCCCATTCGGGCAAATTAAAAAGCAAACCATATATATATATATATATATATATAAAGCCCTTTCGGGCATAGAACATAATATAATATAATATAATACACTATAACATTATATAATAATAAATATATAGATATATATAAATAAAAATTAAGCCCACACTCGGGCAAAGTATATATATATATATATATATATATATATATATATATATATAGCCCACACGGGCAAAGATCTTTATAACTAATATATAAATATATATATAAAGCCCTTTCGGGCAGAGTGGAGTTTTTTAGAAAATGAAGGGAAGGAGAGAAATAAATTGGAAAAGGAAAGAGGGAGAAACAAAACGAGCCTTATTTGGGCACATTGGATGAAACTCCTTCATTGCCCAGATGTTATTTTTCTCTCAACACTCAAATATTTTTCTCTTTGTAAAATTGAGTGTAGAGAGATCAAATCCACCATTTAAATTGGCCATGCTATGTAGCTTGGGAACCATAGGAGGTGGCCATTCATGTTTGATCCCAAGTTTTGTCCTCCTTGGGATCTCGATGCGGACAACATGCTCGTGTTGGCGGGGAAGAGTGTATGAGCTATTTTCTTCTTCTTCGGGCTCCACATGTGGTGTGGGCTCGTGCCCCCCGAGCGTTGGTGTTTGGCCTATACTAGCCATCATCTCCACCTTAGCTTGGTCTCCTACAACCATATCCATTTTCATGGATTTTTCATTGGGTGGGGCCATTGTTTGGCCTTCATCAATGTGTATGATTTGTTCTTCCTTGGTTGTAGTAGGGTGAGTGTGCTTTGTAGAGGGGATTTGACACATTTGATCTATCAACTTTCTCAAAGTTTCTCCAAAAGTTGTATAGCTTTCCTCCACCTTTTTAAAACACTTAGTCACCTCTTCACCATATTCGATGTTTGCCACATGGAGTTTGGACATCTTCTCTAATTTGTCCACATCCTCTTTGTAGAGCTTTTCATCCGGATGATCATGAGTTGGCATCTCATATATTGGCTCTATGTACTCATTGGAAGCATTTTGATACTCAAAGCCATTTGTTGGCCTATCATAGTATTCATGAATGCGATTGTCTTCAAAAGAATAATAACCTTCATCATAGCCATAAGTTGGCCAATCTTCAAGATTATTATTTATTTGATGGCCATTAGTTGGCCGACAATCATGTTCCATGGGACTTGACTACTCTTCAACCATGTACCCATAAGTTGGCAACTCATAGGTTGGCTCTATGTGATAGCCATAGCTTGGGCGCTCTTCAACACCGTCATCCTCCTCATACTCCGAAAAAGCATATTGAGAAAAATCATGAACATAAGGATTGTTCATAATCTAACTCTATATAAGGGATCCCACCGGGCGTGCCAAAATATGTTTGCTCCCTAAATTCTCCATGGTGCCTTGCGGGCAAGCCGGGGATTTACTTCACATACGAGATTGATGGGTGCGAGCGTGCCACTACTAGATGCCGCTAGTAGAACGGGATTTGAATGATTGAGGTTGCGCCTTTTGACTTCAAATCAAGAGATTGTGCCATTGAGTGGGAGTTACTCAAATTAAGGTTCTTTGTTTGCCTTAAAAATAAGAACTTTACTTATATGGAGAGATAGTGAAGGAAGATTTTGTGAAAACATGTTCATTTGAATAACATCATATAGCATGCAATTAACAATTAAAGGCGGAATCATGCTTTCATGCATTCAAAAAACAAAACATTACCCATGAAATTCAAAGCCTAGTAGATTGGTCAACCATTAATCAACTCAAAACAAAGTGAGTTGAGATTTATACCTTTGTGGATTCCTCTTTGCATAAGCAAAGGCTAATCACCCAAAGAGAGGGCCTTCATTCCTTGCATCTTAAATCTATGGATTTGGATGGATGAAAAGGTTTCTCCAAGTTCCCAAAATTGAGAACCTCTAAGTATCTTCACCAAGGTTAGATAGGAGAAGAAATGAGTGACCTTGGAGTAGTGGGATTGCTAGATGCACCCTCCAAGGGGCCGGCCTCTTTAGAGAGAAATGGAGAGACATGTTCTCTCCAATTTTCTCCAAAACAAACCCTTTATGAATTTTGGCTATAAAGTCATATTTATACCTTTATTCATTTGAGTGGCAAACTTGTAAATAAGTCCAAGTTCACTACCCTTAACAATATGGCCGGCCTTAGGGTGTATTTGGGTTGTTTGGGCCTTTGTGAATATTTAGTCATTAAGTTGTCATACAACTTAAGTCAATGGGCTTGACGTTCGAAGCCCATTGGGCCTTAAGGTCCAAAACTATCCCGAGGTCTTTAACGAACTTATTCGTTTGATTAATTAACATATTAATTAATCCTTGCCATAAATAATTAAACCATTTAATTATTCTTACTCATCTCCATTGTTTCTTCAATCTTCACCTTACACGGTGTACGATCCATTAGGTTCCTTTTAGCGAGGCAGTGGGCAATTAAAACCATTTCACATCGATTGTGAATTGAAACTTACTTTCAATTCTCCCTTTAGTGATTACACACGTTTAGGGCTTCCACAAACCATGAGTGATACCTAGCAGCATATCATGGTTACCCAAGCTAATCATAAAAGGTGGAGAACGTATTCAGTTTAGGATTACAAATGCAATACGGTCTTTCTCTAATACAATACTCTTGACCACATTGTTTGGTTTGATAGTTTATTTATTCATGTCTACTATCCAATGTGATTCGTGTGCTTATATGATTACCTTGAATGTGATTTGGAACACCTTCCAAAATCTCATTCATACTTTGGCCAAAGATTCTTAATCATATCATAGAGTATTCTCCCTCAAACGGTTTGAAGGTTAGAGATCCCTTGTTGCGCATTCACTTGCCTCCATGACTAAGTGGCTTAACCCCAATGATGCCGTGGACACCCCGATGGGGTGACTTTGACATAATCAAAGATTAAGGACTTAACCACAAGACAGCTGTGATGCCTCAGGTCAAAGGACTAATTTGCATTATCCCAACCATGAGTTCTCATATGACATGAATATGAGAACTCTTCGTTGATCGTGTTCAGTGAACTCATTCTCTATTGAGCACCTACGTACTTGTCTTGATGTCACACACACCAATGACTCGAGACTAGTCACTCTCCCTGAGAGAAGACACAGTACGTACTGATCTTAACGGACTGTCAATGCCCAATTGGCAATCCTATGATCAGGAACATTTAGGATGTGTCTACGAAAGAATGGTCTCATGAATCTAACTTCTTTAGATCGTATTCTCCCAATCACATATTCCTTGGACTTTATCGTTTAAGCATATAACATTTATATGAGACGGCTCAAACAATAATCTTTGCCCTTTATATGTAAACTAAATTAGTTTAACATGTGAAATGTCCGTAAAGTATCATCATATGATTGGTTTTAGGGCACATTTCCAACAATCTCCCACTTGTACTAGAGCCAATCAGCTTGGTCATCAGTGATGATACCTTTTCTGTAGTCATTTCAAAATTGGCTGAGTAGTAGGCCTAGACAATGGATATCTATATGTTATCCATAGAAGCAACCTTGAGAATAACGACGTCACCATTATACATGATTCTCAATCATGTGGTTCAGTCTCTCATATGAGTTCGGATCTTGATGAGACCTTGATTCCTTGGCTTGAGCTATCGCCCCATTAGTGTCATACACTTTCTGGTTGGAACCGAATAGAGAGTTCATAAATGAACTTTCCCATCCAAACAACATTGTTGTAAACTTCTATATGGCAATATATTTTGCATTCATAATGGAACACACTAAAGTCATTACTTTAATGTTTCCATCCAAATATCTCTTTAGTCATAATAAAGAGATATATGTCTATCTTTTCATTCATAATGAAGAAACATTCAATGATGGATTAGATTCATAATCTAATACATTTACGCTTCCTTTACGTTACACTAATTCTTCCTCATTCTTTGAGGAATCTATCCTTTAGTATTTCTCAAATACTTAAGGACTCACTTGACAGTTGCCATGGTTCTGATCCTGGGCTTGCACTGATATCGTCTTGTACCGTTCTAGGTACAACTCATATCAACGTTTTTCATACAATATGAAATACGTAAATCACCTTTCTGCGTATGCATAAAGGATTCTATTTATGCTTTATTTCTTTGGGAGTCAAAGGGTACGTTCCCTTTGAGAAGAGCAACTACTTAGTCTAACTAGAGTTGTCCTCCTAATTGAAGTTTATCATCATATGAGAAACTTCCTAGCACATTTTGTCTATTATTAGGGCATGATATAATCCAATTATATCCTAAAATCTATCATTATAGATTTCCATCCCATGTATATAGACTATGTCTCCCATATACATTCTATCGTTATAGAACGTTTAAAGTCATAACTTTAACGAAGAAGTATTCTTCTCATTTCCAAAATTAATATATCATATATATATTAAATTTTAGGAACATGATTAACTCCCATACACATTCTATCGTTATAGAATGCTTAAAGTCATAACTTTAACGAAGAAGTATTCATTCCATTTCCAGAATTAATATATCATATATATATTCATATATATCAAATATATATTTATATACATATATATATATATATACAATTTTAGGAATATGATTAACTCCCACTAATCTTTTGTAAAACTAGTAAACAAAAGATTCATTTACATCTATATGAGAAATCAAACAATTTGATCTTTCTCTCATAAGACGCTTATGGCTCCCACTAGCTTGCTAAGATCCATGATGGTTGGATCTCTACAACTTACATGTTTTGTGATTCATAGTTTTAGACATATATTATTAGGACTATCTTAATAATGGTTTCGGAAACCTATATTATGTCCAAACATTGAATCAACATTTAGTTGTAGCTAGCTATCTTCGAATTAATTGAAACTAAGACTACGTCAAAAATGGTTCCTTCAAAGTCAACCATTCTCTTTGATTGTAGTCACCTTAAGCTACCAATTAGCTATGAAGGTTTCATTATTTCGTGTCAAATGGTACTTTACCATTTCCTTGAGTATATATCGTATATACACTCAATGTAGTCATAAGGATTTTCATTCTTATTTCTTTCGAATTAAGAGGTGCAACTCTACGACATAGTCATAAAGTTCAAACCATTCAACTGAGACGGTTTATAAATCCTTCTCGACTACCTTGGAGCTTGTGGTATAGGAACTAGGTTGTTATATTTGTTGATCATCATCTTGTCTCTCAAAGAACCCATTCTTTGAGTTCTATCTTTCGTTCATTGCTCTATCTTAGGCAAATCATATTGTAGGATTACAATGAACTACCCAACAAAACAACATTTGTTAGTTGGTTTATAGAAGTGATATCCAAAAGTTAATTTAAGGATATCCCACAAGATTGTTATCAAACAAATATTGCTTATTAGCACACAACCCCAAATCTTAATACAATTAAGACTTGTCTTTCTTTCTAACTACATCCTATGGAGTCATGAAAACTTTGGAAGATCTTCTAATTGACAATCATATTATTTTAGAAGTATATATCCTATATATGGGTAATTGATAATATCCAACGAACCAAATCTTATTCACGTTCGTTCTTCTCCTTATGGAGAAATCCATTATCATATGATGCTTCTTTCCTTGATATCTTTCAAGAAAACTATTCTAAAGTGTTACGTTTCCTTTGATCAAATCTAAGGATGTAAATACTTTAGACGTCTTACTCATCAACTTACATTTCTTGAATTCTTTGAAACCTTTTGCAAAGTATTCGGACTTGTGTTTATTTAAAATAAACTATAGTCCAACCGAGGGTGATCTTCGGTGAATGTCATACAACATGAGTAGTATTATGTTGTGGACAAGTGCCACTAACATCTAAGTGAATTAACCTAAACAACTTTGTGATTCTTTATTCTTTCCAAAAGAATAAAGATTTCAAACATTTTGCCTCTATACAATTTTAACAAGAAGGCATTGGATCCGGATCTAACGATCCAAAGTATCCATCTATGACTAACTCGTACTTTATGTTTTTTAGAGGTATCACAACTTTAGTTGGGATTAGTCACTATCTTGCAACCTTTTGGGTTTTAAGCATCATTATATTCTAAACAGTTAACACTACCATATCATCTCTACTATAGAGACAATCAATTAGATTACTATAATCCAATCATTCATTAATAAAGAACAATGTTTTGTCTAACAAAACATTCATCCATCTCTACTATAGTGACGGAATTAAGTTCCTTAAAATTGGAATGTAAAGACAATCTTTGTTTTTCCATTTTCTTTGGTAGTTCATATGAGGAAGTAAGTACCATCTGCTTTCGCAAAGATCTATATTTTATTCACGTTCCGAATGTGAAGTACTTTCTCTTCTCTCATTAATCTTCTACTTCTTATTAGCCACACTTTTACAACGATTGTAAAACATAGTTACTAATACGGAATCAAACATTCAAGTAGAAGAACCAACTGTTTTGAACTATTCAAGAACAATTCACAACACCTTCGAAAGGTGTGTTCTTGACACTTGCAAGACATTTCTTGCAAATACCCCTTCCAATGTCCATCCTTTCATAAAGAAAGTTTGTTCCCTTGGAGTTAATTTTATCTTCTTCATTTGACTTCTCCTTTTACTACAATAGTCATGGTCCCTAAACTCCCACTATCTCTCTTGAAACTTATTTCAATTGTGTTATACACATCAAACATTTTGGAGAGCATGTGGTTATTTTTCACTACATAGTTTACAATAAACTTAGTGAACCATTAGGATAGGGACACAAAAGTGAAGTCCTTGCCTAGTTCCCGTCTCTAGAAGTGTTTTAACACTTCAACACTCAATGATTCAAAATCATCATAAGTCCATGTTGATGGACTATTTTTGTCAACCAACCATTATGTTCTAAACATAATTACAAACTTTCAAGAGTTGTTAAGGCAACTCTCATTTCTTCGTACAACAATTTGTAAGTGAAGAATCATGGCACATGAAGTGTCCATGCCTTTGTGCTTTCTTCTTAAGTTCTTTGTTCATTTAACAAAGAAACAAGCACTAAGTGTTTGCATTGACTAAGGGTTGTTCAAAACAACTCATTATTTCTTCATACAACGATTTGTAAGTGAAGAATTAATAACACTAAAAGTGTCATTTTCTTTATGCTAATCTTTGTAAGTTCCTTTGTTCATTTAACAAAGGATTAAGCATTGGTTGTTTGTGTTGTCCTCTTCATGATAGACTTTTCTAACATGTTCTTCCAATGATACATTATCATTTGGAAGATTGTGAGGATGAGACTACTTAGGTACATATGCAATCCTTTTAAGACAATCTTGGGGATTGTGGTACCAAGTCCGGAAACTAAAACATTCGGTTTTTATTTGTCAAGTGTTGGATAGCGTTTGCAAATATATTGGTAAACAAATACATAACGAATATAAATAGATTGATTTTAAGCCATTTGATTCGGGTCTTTAAATCAAATAGCACCACCCACTATTTTGGGCAAATTCCATATCCCTCATTGGAATTCGAGAGTTTTGGATGAAACTCTTAGTAGGGTATGGGAGGCTCACTACTACCAAGCCCACCTCACAATGATATGATGTTGGCTAGCATTAATAATAATGAGAGAGTACACTTACTCATTTGCAACAACCTCTTGCAAGTACCCATCTTATTTGGCCTCTAGAGAATGTCACCTCACAATGATATGATGTTGGCTCCATTGCACTTAGTTAAGTCATTCCCACCATGCTTAGTGCGTGAAGGGGTTCAAGAATAGCCTCACGATGATACGATGTCGGCCATCCTCGTTGCCTACACTCACCTCATCAAGTATGTATATAGACTCTTCCTGAGTATAAGCATGCACTTTGTACTTCCCCATGATAGGGTGAAGCCGGTGTACAAGTCATAAACGATTGGAGCTACCACGGTGGAAGGCCTACGAAAGAGTGTTCCAAGCACTCTCACGCTTATCAACTTAATAATGGTTTGGTTGAGGGTTTTAGGTCTCATCACATATAAATATTCATTTTAATCTTTATTAAAACAATTTTGGTCCTATTACAACTATTGGTCCATTGGATTGAATTTAGTTGTATATAATACTCCCACTATGCTTATAAAACGGTTTTTAAAGCAAGAGTATATGATACTACTAACATAAACTTTGCATTCATTTGATGGACTATATAGTTGCCTTAGGGCCTTAGGATGACTATGAACCTTTGTTTAGATTCAACACGAGCCTAGTGTTGAATCTCGGACTAGGGATGGTGATTGATTTTAGTTACGCGTTTAATCACATTAAGGCGTGTTGTTCCTAGGGGCGTTGGACCCAACTACTTCATTTTCGTGCATATCATATAAAGCAAGAAAGAAGTACTTCAAAGTAAAAGAGAGCTTATGCTCTTTACAACATTTGCATAAAACAAATTACTTTAAAGTAAAGAAGAGCTTATGCCCTTTTACAACATTTGATCAAATCAAATTACAACCAAAATTAATCTACACATTCCCATGGTTCAAACAAATTTGAAACGGCCTTTCACATAGCTCAATTATCGTAGGCTTAGGTTCATAATCACCCTTTAATTAATTAACACTTTAACTAATTAAATTGAATGCAACATTTTCATTTGGTTTTTGTATCCATAAAATTGATTTAAATGGAGCTAAATAAAATGAAAATCCAATTCTCATTTAAAGAGACAAAACAATTTTGTTCTCAACCTAATTTGGGCCAATATGCAATAACCACAACCTTTGGGTTATATTTCAAAACTTTTGGGGTCACTTTGTAAAAGCACAAAAGTCCATTACTTCATGCAATTACAACTAGAACCCAAAATTTTAATAATGCAAAAACTTCATTAAAGGATCAAAACAATTTGTCCTTTAGCGTTTTTAGGCCTAAACGTAAAAACGTAAACTTTTGGGCCAAAGTGCAAATACACAAAAGTATCAAAAACTTTATGTAATTGCATAAAAGACCCAAAAGTACTCCCACTTGAGGGAGGGCCGGTTTTTAGAGAGAAAAAGGGAGTGGAGATAAGTCCACAAAAATTTGGAAATTTTTCAATAATGTCATAAAGTCTTGCAAGTGGAATTTGGTTGTTGTGAATCATAAAACCATGCATGTGGTGTGTAAGGTGTGTAAGGTGTAAGTCTTACACACCCATCACAATTTCTATCACCATTTGAAATAAATGTTTTGGTGATAGAAAATTCACATCAACCAACACAAAACAAAGACTTTATGAAATTAACTAAAACTTTGAATCAAAACACCAAACTTTTTGTTCTTGGCAAAAATGTCAAGAACAATGAAGAACACTCATGAAAAACTCAAAAAATTTCCATGAACATTTTTCACCCAAAAACATCCCAAAACCATTTTAACTTAAGGGAAATAACATATAACCAAACTAGGGTACATAGGGGTTCCAAAAGTCACTTGAAAAACATTTTAACAAGTCAAACAAGAACCCAAAAATCCACCCTTTGGATTTGGCCGAAAATCCCCAAAGTCATGGCACCAAATTTTAGCTCTAATATTCATGCTCTTATGAACTACATCTACAACATTTGAGATGACAAATTTTCTAGCAAAATTTACATTCAAAGAAACAAGAATAAAGCTTGTAACATATTACAACTTTTAAATCACAAACTATGAACTACAAAACCCAAAAGGATTCACCAACTACTAGACCTAGGCTCTGATACCACTTGAAGGAAGATTTTGTGAAAACATGTTCATTTGAATAACATCATATAGCATGCAATTAACAATTAAAGGCGGAATCATGCTTTCATGCATTCAAAAAACAAAACATTACCCATGAAATTCAAAGCCTAGTAGATTGGTCAACCATTAATCAACTCAAAACAAAGTGAGTTGAGATTTATACCTTTGTGGATTCCTCTTTGCATAAGCAAAGGCTAATCACCCAAAGAGAGGGCCTTCATTCCTTGCATCTTAAATCTATGGATTTGGATGGATGAAAAGGTTTCTCCAAGTTCCCAAAATTGAGAACCTCTAACTATCTTCACCAAGGTTAGATAGGAGAAGAAATGAGTGACCTTGGAGTAGTGGGATTGCTAGATGTACCCTCCAAGGGGCCGGCCTCTTTAGAGAGAAATGGAGAGACATGTTCTCTCCAATTTTCTCCAAAACAAACCCTTTATGAATTTTGGCTATAAAGTCATATTTATACCTTTATTCATTTGAGTGGCAAACTTGTAAATAAGTCCAAGTTCACTACCCTTAACAATATGGCCGGCCTTAGGGTGTATTTGGGTTGTTTGGGCCTTTGTGAATATTTAGTCATTAAGTTGTCATACAACTTAAGTCAATGGGCTTGACGTTCGAAGCCCATTGGGCCTTAAGGTCCAAAACTATCCCGAGGTCTTTAACGAACTTATTCGTTTGATTAATTAACATATTAATTCATCCTTGCCATAAATAATTAAACCATTTAATTATTCTTACTCATCTCCATTGTTTCTTCAATCTTCACCTTACACGGTGTACGATCCATTAGGTTCCTTTTAGCGAGGCAGTGGGCAATTAAAACCATTTCACATCGATTGTGAATTGAAACTTACTTTCAATTCTCCCTTTAGTGATTACACACGTTTAGGGCTTCCACAAACCATGAGTGATACCTAGCAGCATATCATGGTTACCCAAGCTAATCATAAGAGGTGGAGAACGTATTCAGTTTAGGATTACAAATGCAATACGGTCTTTCTCTAATACAATACTCTTGACCACATTGTTTGGTTTGATAGTTTATTTATTCATGTCTACTATCCAATGTGATTCGTGTGCTTATATGATTACCTTGAATGTGATTTGGAACACCTTCCAAAATCTCATTCATACTTTGGCCAAAGATTCTTAATCATATCATAGAGTATTCTCCCTCAAACGGTTTGAAGGTTAGAGATCCCTTGTTGCGCATTCACTTGCCTCCATGACTAAGTGGCTTAACCCCAACGATGCCGTGGACACCCCGATGGGGTGACTTTGACATAATCAAAGATTAAGGACTTAACCACAAGACAACTGTGATGCCTCAGGTCAAAGGACTAATTTGCATTATCCCAACCATGAGTTCTCATATGACATGAATATGAGAACTCTTCGTTGATCGTGTTCAGTGAACTCATTCTCTATTGAGCACCTACGTACTTGTCTTGATGTCACACACACCAATGACTCGAGACTAGTCACTCTCCCTGAGAGAAGACACAGTACGTACTGATCTTAACGGACTGTCAATGCCCAATTGGCAATCCTATGATCAGGAACATTTAGGATGTGTCTACGAAAGAATGGTCTCATGAATCTAACTTCTTTAGATCGTATTCTCCCAATCACATATTCCTTGGACTTTATCGTTTAAGCATATAACATTTATATGAGACGGCTCAAACAATAATCTTTGCCCTTTATATGTAAACTAAATTAGTTTAACATGTGAAATGTCCGTAAAGTATCATCATATGATTGGTTTTAGGGCACATTTCCAACAGATAAAACAATATGTAAATGACAAGGTTGCTTGGAAATATAAATGACAGAGGAAAGTGACTGAAATTGCAGATTGCTTGTAATTTATATGGCTGGAAATGAGTACATAAAAGCTACAAATGAGATCGATACCGCAAGTGAGCAGCAGAGCTAATAAACTAGATAAAAGAGGGCTTTTGGCAAATCTGGTTTGAGCAGAGTTTGTGCTTTTGTTTGTTTGTTTGAGTGTCCATAATCCTTGTGCATCTGCTCCTTTTTATAGAAGTATGGAGGAAACTCTCCTGTTGAGGTTTTGTATTTGCCCGAAAGAAGCTTGGGCAGCTTGCATTTCCTTACTTGGGTAGCTTGCATTGCTTTTGCCAACTTGCATGTAGAAACAATATTAAAAGGGGAATTTGCATCTCCACCACATGTTTTTAGCACATGTTTTCCCACTTGTAATAAACTAACATTTCAAAGAAGCAAGTTGGCTTCTTTCACATGTTCTTAGCATCCACACCCGTATGTTGCTTTCCAACCCATTTGTAAGGATGCATATATCTTGATTAAACAATGCTTGACAAATCTCCACCACCAAAACAAATTGGAAGAACAATATCATAGTGTCCAACCCCTCCACTTGCATCTAAATATCTTTCTAAGTTAGCTTTCTTGCACATTAATCCTCCAAATGCCATTTTTTACCCAAATTGCCCAAATAAGTAAAAATGGGTATATTTTGAGTGCAAACAGTTTGGTTCAAGAATTTTATCATTGGTTTTCGTATTGTTGACTCAATCTCAAGACTCATTCAGCTTTACTGTGATAATAGTGCAGTGATTTTCTTCACAAAGAACAATAAGAGATACAATACTACAAGGAACCCGGAGATTAAGTTTTTTGTTGCTCGTGAAAAGGTGATGATTGGTTTGGTTAAAATTAATTATTTGGAGACAGGTTCTATGATAGCATATCCGTTGAACAAGGCCATTGCAAAGGCAATATTCAAGAAACATATAAGGAAGATGGAAGTGCTGGAAGTTTTTGGTACTGCAGAACAGTGGGAGTTTAGATCATGTTTAAGACATTTGTTCTTGGACATTGGTTGATTCAGTTATTTTTTGGAATATGCATTAAAGTATTTATGTTTAGATCATCTTAACTAATAAAGTAATACGCTGCTAGTTGCAAAGGTTTCCCAGAAATTGCAGTGTTATAGTTATGATACAGATACATTATGAAAGTGTATTTTGGATGACAATTTGTTTGAATTGTTGTAACAAAAAAAGCAACTTAAGGGTCCCAGTACGAGACAATAAAGTGGACTAGTTTACTGGTCTTGAGGGAGGACCATAATGCAAGTGCATTAAAGAGGCATTCATATTTGCATCTTGTATTATTTTTCATGTCTTGATGGAGTTTCATGTGTTTGATGGTTTCATGACAGTAATTTTGGGGATAATGTTTATATATTGGAGCATGACTTCCCTTTAGTTCTTCATGAATACTAACTTATGACAGAAACTTGTTATCGGGGTTTTGTTAATCTTATTCTCATGGCCATTCAAGAATGATTTCTTATTAGGTGGTATTGTGATAAACAAGTGTTGGCTCTAGTGGGAGAATGTAAGCTTTGTTAGAGCTGCTCACTTGTTTGACACGTGCTTAAGGGTTTGAGATCATAAGAGATTATGATTGACTATACGTGTAAGCTATCAAGGAATGTATGTGGACTGATATATAGCTAAAGTAATTCTGATATGAATAGATATATCTATACTGATATGAATAGTATGGTTTTGTGGTGATAAGGGTTATCAGTTTGATAGTTTGATAAGGATTACATGATGGGAAGTATCCTTATCAAACACCACCATTTAGGATATATAATAGGGGTCCCCTGCTCTCACACTAATTACGCACAAAAAGATATCGAGCCCCATTGATTGTAGCAGTGCATTCGGTCTGTGTTGAGAGTAGAAGAACCCTTAGTTCATTGCAGCAATGGCGTCAAAGGTTAGTGGTTAATTTGGTATTGTGATTTACTTATTCCGCATATATTGATCTTACAAAGATGACTATCTGTACCATTAGGTTTTATATACGACATGAATTTACTTTCATCCCCAACAACTTTGTAGAAGAAACCTTCTTCAAAAATCACCATCTTGACCGACTTATAGCCCAATTAAGCCTAAAACGTCAAACTGGCAGCATTGTGCAGTCAATATTCTTTTATTTGCCACGATCAAATGGCTTAGAATTAAATTACGGAATTTTGACACAATTATCTTCAAAGACTCACGAATCCAGAATTACTCCAAAATTCCTTCATTTCATCGCTTTTGTATGATCATCCACATGTCCTACAATTGAAATATAGAGCAAAATATTAAAATTCTCTCAAATAACCAACAAATTATAAGTAAGATTAGGGTAAAATATGGAATAATATCGACTCATCACAGTCCATCTTGAATAATTGTTTTTAATTATCCTTTCAAATTGGGTCTATTCTCAAATCATTTTGTTTATTACGTGGTTGTTGCCATGCTACTTCTCAAATGCTCCGAACTTTCAACCTAAAATAATGCATTATTAATAGTTGAATAGCTGTAATCACGGCCAATAAGTCATTATTATAATCTTTTGGGTAGTCTCTGTCCCTTCGTGTTCGTTTCTTTCCTTTTTTTTTCTTTCTCTCTCTCTTTCACTGCAACTTCCAGGCCAGCAGTGAAGAAATTCAACTCTAAGTAGTCGATTTTGTTCACCGTCATCCTAACAACTCTCTCATACTTTGATCCAATCAAAAGTGAACGCAAGCAGTCAAAATAAAATGTTTGGTGAGTACTATAAACTATCTGGAGGTTTATTTTAGTTTAGTAGATTGATTACTAAGTATTTGAACACACAACGGTACTTTGAAATTTATAAGATCTCAACCGAAATATTTTTTTTTTTTTTTTTTTTTTTTTTTTTGAATCTAGTGTATCCGGGTCTTTGACCCGACTACTCACTAGGCCACCCGCCTGACCCCACAACATTTGGTAGGCAAGAAACTCTAGCAATTGCTAGGTGGGTACCTTGAGAGGTGTCGAACCCCAGACCTCTTGGTAACAAACCAAGGGCCTGACCATTAGACTAAACACTCTTAGGTTCAACCGAAATATGAATTACAAGATTTCCTTATGTATTAGAACAATTTGGTTTGAGCATAATTTAATTGTTTGATTTGAGAATGAATGGTTTTGATAACTTGGATTCATATAAGATTTAAGGTTTACACTTATTTTCATTGTTAAATCATATATATATATATTGTTTTCTCATTTTTATTGAACCTGTCACTTATTTACGTTGACAACTTCCATTTTTTTCCAATTTGTAATGGAGCAATGAAAACACCTGCACAAGAAGAAAGAATAGAAAGAAGGAAGTTTTGAAATGCAATGAAAGATGATGTGGGGACTTGCAATGATAGAGTTGTATAACTATTTTGCAGCATATATGGGTATGAGTAACCAGGGATGTGTAATCCCATGAGTACTGAGACCAATTTTTGAAAAGTTGATTGGTTAAATAATTTGTTGTATAAAGGTTGTTAAAATACTTTTTACAATAAGCACTTCATTCCCTCCTAGACACCTACTTTGGCATATATTTTGGCTTTTTATTGTAAATAAGGTTGTCAATAGATTTCCACCTGTATATAACAAGTATTATCTATCATACATATATATTTAGAACTTTCTACGTGTTTATACAAGTTTACAACTCGTAACATTGCGTGGGCACTCTCACTAGTTTAATTCTAAAACCTACAAACACTAACAATTACAAAATAAAAAAGTTTAGAACATTTATAATAAATAAGTTAACTAAATGTGTTTCTTGTGTGATAGAAACAAAGATGAATAAGAGAGAGAGAGAGAGATAGAAACAGAGATGAAGAAAGAGAAAAAGGTAAAGAATGAAGAAAATCCAATCGAGTTGGATACAAATTTGTCTACAACTCTCTAATCTCCATATATGTGCGAGAACTAATAGCGACCATCAGAAAGGCTTTAAGTAAAAGCAACCTATTCCCTAACATGAACCAACAAAACTGCATTGCCCAATACATGTGAGAACTGATAGTGACCATCATAAAGACTCTAATTAGAAGAAATCCATTCCCCAGTATGAACCGAAATACAGTTACAATATCCCAGAGAATCAAATATGTACAATCTACTTACAGTGAACTTTGGCAAACTAATTCATATCACACATTCATATCATACATACCTGAGAACGATTATTCCCACCACCATAGCTTTGTTGCTTTGGTATGTGTTTTCACTGAGAAGAAAAGGAAGCATCATTATTCAATTTAGTCCCAATATACGTAAGGACGATTATAATAGTATAGAGAATAAAAACGCATAAATTAGCAAAGACTCTACTATTCTAATCCTAATCAGTTCATGAGCACAGATATAACTAATGTGCCCTGTCTCCCATTATAACTAAAATCACCCCCAAATAACACCAGCCAGCCATACAAAGCCACCGGCCCAAATATCAGGCGCGATTTAGGTAACCAAATTCAGAGAACAAAGTTCAGATAATGAAATTCAAATAAGTCAAAATAGTAGAAAGTCTTGGCAAGACAAAAATCAATAAAATACATAGACTAATGAAGAAAGAATTGGAAAATTTTCAAACTACTAACCCTACAATGTCTCACCCACACAACACCAGATACAATGTCTCACCCACACAACACCAGATCACATTTATCTCCACCGCCAGCACCGAATACAAATAATTTGAAAACCTAATGGAAAAAGCACGATTAATCGGAAAATGGATTATTATAAACAAAAACTCCCTAAAGCCAAAAAAACAAAATCCATTGAAATAAAAATCTACAAAAATAAATTTGCAAAAGGGATGGCAAAAAAAATTATTGATGAGGGACTGAACGTAGATGAGACCTCTCCTTTAACTCTTGAAGATCAATGCTATCAACGTGGGTCTCAAGAAGAGGAAGAGAGCAGTTTCATTTCCTGTATAAAATGAAGAAACAGAGCATTAACAAACAAACGCACGAATCTCAAAGGAAATTGGTAAGAAATAATCCCAATTGAGAAATTAATCAGAAACCATAGATGAAAGTTCAGAAACTCAACAATGATTCTGAACAGAACCTTGAGTACCCGCAATGTTTTTTTAACCAATTCAACCGAATCTTTAAACGAAAGAAAGAAAGCAGAGAACCCAGTTGAGGAAAAGCCTTAAAGAATCATGTGGTAACCTATTGAGCCTCTTATTGTAATACTGAGATGATAAACATGCTATAATTTGTGTTATATTAAGATGATAAATATGCTATAATTTGTCTGAATCAAAATTCCTTTTCAATCCTTTTCTGCTTGAGAGGATTTAAAAATCCCCGTGTTCTAAATTTTCAAAATCTCTAATCACTGAAGAATTACACCGTATAGTGAATAAATTTGAAGAAAAGTTTCAAAGTTGTATATAAAAAACTTTAAGAAGAACGATTGCAACTCACACGGCCGTGGGGATTTCCATATTGCTCCCAATAGATTGTGTGGATATCCGAAACCGTAAGAAACCGGGAACTGTACTGCTCAATATTCGGGTACAGGCTTAGGTTCAACTGTGGAAATTCCTTGTCTGATCTAATTCGTTTGAATCAAAATTCCATTTGAAATCAATGCAACAAACAAAATTAATACATAATTCAAAAGGTGGTGTACCTGATTTTGAAAAGCCCCTTGCATGCAGAGCACAAAACCCAGGTTTAGCAATGGTGAATGCAGCAGGGACAAAATTAAAACCAATTGTAATCAAATCGAAACCCCAACTAAACACTCGGGGTATTCCAATGTCCTTTCCCAGCAAATGAATTAGGGATGGACCAAATTAGTGATATGAATTGGTGAAAATTGGATGAAGAATTGGTAAAAGCATGCATTTTGTTGAATAAAAAGTTGAAATCAAAAGCTAAATAGTAATGAAAGTTGGGGTTAGGGATTTGCACAAAATGGAAAACTTACTTAAATATTGCGATCGGGATAGAGAGGAGCAACGGCCAGGAGACTGGGCTCCTGAAAATGGGCATCCGGGATCGAAGGTGTGAAGAATGATGAGTTCCAAGCCGCGTCCCGGAGTCTGGTTCCGAAAATTGGGCTCTTTTCGATTATTCATTTGTATATAATGGTGGTATGTGGGTACTTGTTGTGTAACCTTCAACTAAACTCATATGGTGGGAATCATAAACTGCTATCTAGTTTTGATCGTGGGAATCGTCAAACTCTCTGGTTTCGATCGTGGGAAGTTGAAGTAGAACTGATAAACTAAGAACTGTCTATTCTTTTTCACTTTCCTCCCGCGTTTCAAATTCTGGAGTTAATGTTTTTACCTTTTTGTCCCTCTTTTGGTATTAAATCCTTGATTTGCACTCTGTCATTAAGTAAGGGTATTTTAGGAGTTTAGAATGCTTCACCAAATTGGGGCTCTCACTTTATATATATATATATATATATATTAAAAATTAAGTAAAAGCAAACTGAGGGTAAAAGAAAAAACAATGTGCTTACTAATTATTCAAGTTATATAAAAATTAAAAGTAAGTAAAAACAAACTGAGGGTGAAAGAAAAAAGAATGTGCTTAAAGATTATTCTAAGTTAACCAATTTCCCAAGCTCAGGGGGAATAGTTCCAGTAAACTGGTTATTCTCTATGATCTTGAAAACATATTATCCTTCTTTGTCGTTACAATATGCTAATCAGAGCCGAGCAAGAACTTAAATTGATGTTTACAAATAATATAAAGTCATAACGAGAGATCAAGCCAGATAAAATAGATTAGTGGAGCCAAGAAATTGGCATGTAACCCTGAAGCTTATGCCATGCAGTACTCACGTTTGTGTCCCAAACAAAAAGAAAAACAATGTACAAAGTGACATGGGAAAGATAGACTCATAGCCAAAGACTCAGAGTACAGATTTGCATGGTTAAAATGAATTGAATATTTCAATTCAATTTTCTTAACGCATATATAAGAATATTTGATATGATTTTCGGGGTCACATCAGTATAAGCTATAAACCAGTAACCTTGAACATAAAGTCGACCAACCAGTCACCGAAAAACTTCGGAGTCTCTAATGACGACCTAAGGTGGTGGTTGTATTAATTAACCAAAAACCCATCATATTCATATCCAAAAATGCATGTAGAGACAAGTATAAAAAAAAAATGTAAAAAAAAAAAAATATTCAAAATCCCTAATTTCAAAAGCCCTAATTCAGAAACTCATATTCAAAATCAATAATCGAATTCGAAATCTAACAATCTCCATGAGCTTTGGTTGAGTTTATTGCAGAAATTTCTTACCTTGTGCAGTGAAGAAGAGTGAGGACTGAGATCGAGAGCTCGATTCATGCGATTCAGGCGAGGTGGAGTGGACAATGGGTGGAGTCGCGATTCAGGGGACAGATCCACAAGTGAGGACTGAGGACTGTTGTGGGAGGATTCGCGATTCAATTGACAAATTTGGATTATGTCACTGATGTGGGAGGACTAAGGAAGGACGAGAGCTCGATTTGGTTTCAGTGGACGAGACGCGAGACTGAGAGTGAAGTGAGGTCAAGATAGAGGTTATTTTAGGATTAATTATACATGAACGGTCGAGATTTAATCTCAACCAAGCCGACGATCCACATAAGTTCTCCATTTTAATTTAAAATTATATATATATATATATATATATATATTTGGGATTACCGGATTCCTATACCATCTTTCGGTGTGGTTGGGTTAAGTTGAAGGGAAGAAAGATAGAGAGAGAGAGAGAGAGAGAGTGGAAGGAGAGAGAGAGAAAGTGGGGTTAGGGGGAGAGAGAGAAACGAATGAGTGGGTCATAAGTCTTTGAAATAATAATAAAGAATATATAATTGTGTCTTTTGACGACACCAATGATATATTTAAGTCTATTTTTTGAAAAAGTAGGTAATGAGAAAAAGGAAAGGAAGGCATGACTGTCATGTTTGAAAAACTTATGTAATGCTACTGCTCACCATTGTTTGGTGTGGGATGCGATGGGCCTTGATCAATAAAAACTAATATTAAAATATGATTTTGTGTCCAAACTTGTGAACCAATACCTGAACATTGTGTCTATAAAATCATTTGATTTAAATATATTAAATCAAAGAGCACAAAAATGTTTTTTGTGTTTTTATAAATTAATAAAAAATTATGTTTACTGATATCTATAAATATGGGCACAAAATTTGGTGCTCAAATTTCAATAGGCACAATATACTTTACTGAAGACACAAAGTAATATGTCTTTTTGTTTAAGAAAGCACATTTGAGATATTTTTGTGCTCATTGACATTAAAAAGCACATATATATATGCGCGCTCAATGAAAGTGAAAAGGACACAAATCAATTGTGTTCTTAGACCACTTTTTTTGTAGTGGATGTCACTAAATTTCTTGTCGAAATGCCTATACATACCCGAATCAATTGTTTGATCTTCTTATCACATTACTTGGAAACTGGAGCAGAGAAATAGAGATATACTCACAACCAAATTTCGAACCAATGAGCGGAAAGTAGAACCGAAAATCCAAATTAGCACATTACAAGTCCAAATGAACTGATGAAAATTTGACAAACAAAATAAGGTTGCCATTTTGCTCATGTGCTTACGACATTCGTAATCCTTCTTGCGCTCCCTGGTCGGCTAGATTTAGGAACGACCATTGTGCTCGGGCTTGTCCTCTTTTAAGCCCCTTGGGTCTTGGGCTTTGCATTCTCTTATCGGCCTTGTTGGGTTCCTCTCTTGGTTGGATCCATTGTTTGGGCCTAAAAGTGCCTAGCATGAACAAAGAAAAGTTGACAAAGTGTTTTCCTATAAAAGAAAAAAATAAAAAGTTTATTGAGGAACTGTTTATTAGTTCTCTCTTTAAAATAAGCAGGATATTTTAGTTTTACCAAATCCTTTTTATTGCTTAATAAAGCAATTTTTGGTATTAAAAAAAAAAAAACCAAATGGGGCCTTAGTCAGTCTAGCTTAATCCCTAAAGATAGTCCAGTTTGAAAACACTCTGTTAAACAATTTACAAAATGATTTTTTAAAGAACTGTTTTGTTCTATTAAAAAAACGAAATTGTTATTGGCACCAAGATTTTCATTTTGCACTCTGAACTTTCTTTATTATAATGAAAAATAAACTTGTGAAAAGTGCAAAATAAGATTTTTTGAGTGTAAATAGCAGTTTCTAAAAAAATAACTGTTTTGCAAAATGAAAATGAAACAAAAGTAACAACTTTGTATTTTTTGTAAAAGCGAGGATCCTTTTCTATTGTGCAGCTGGAGGGTGTGAAACTTAGTTACCCCTTGTTTTTACATTATTTTGTTTAACATGAATTGCAAGATTGTTTCAATCGTTCGATCTTATTTGAACAAATTTGTGTGATATTATTGTGTTATTTGTTTTATTGAGAAAGCACAATTTTTTTAACACGTCCTATTTAAATTTCAATATCGTATGACATAATGCCTTAATATGAAATGACAAAGTTTTACAGAGTGTTTAATGAAATTCTTGTGCTATGCAGAGATCCTTAACGAAAAATGTAAGAAGTTTTCGGAAAAATATTTTTGAAGCTTTATGCAATTTCAATTGGAAATTACAAAAGTTTTAAAAAGTAGGTGTCGGTGTGAGAGTAGTTTGGGTAAGTTAAGTGGGTGTTCTAAGATAATTTTTTATTTAAAAAAAAATATATGTAAGGTGATTTCAGTAAGTGACGTGTGTTAAAAAAAATTGTCGAGTGCCAAAAAACCAACCAGCTGACGTGTGATTCATACTCTCTAATAGTTATATCACATTATTAGGGTTTTTATATCACAAATTGTCCTATATGTTTTGTGAACTCATTAGTTTGGTTCTCAATATTTTAAACTTATCATTGTCATTCCTTATCTATTGGTCTACTCATCAATGAGTTGAATATCAGAGTGCGCAATGAACGAGACTAACAAAATAATAGGAATATTATTAAACAAAACTCCAAGATGTTACATTGTGAATGACTTGTTCTCAAATGAATAACAAGCACGCTATTTATAATAAACTAACCCTAATCCTAAAATGTAAGAAATCAAAACCCTAATGCTAACGGGTTAAGCACATAAAACCAAATATTCAAATAAACTAAAATCCTAATAGTTTTCAACACCTCCCGTTAAACTCATGGCGGTATACGACATGGGTTTGCAAACAAGCAGATGCGGACTGGCTCCGTTAGGCGGACTGGCAGGCATGCAAACTTGACTTGACTTGATTCTTGACTTGATTCTTAACTTGACTTGATTCTTGATTCTTAACTCTAGATTCTTGCTGGCAAACTAATTCTGGTTCAAACTGATTCTGATCAGTGTTGAGAGTATGAAAAGAACCCGTCACTAAACGGACGAGATTTTCATATCTCAATTGAAGCAACGAACGAACAAACACAAACACTATCACTCAAGTGGTCACAATTCCAAGCACTCGAATGACGGTCACAAAACAATCTCAAACAAGCCGACAACTCGTGTAGCCTAAACACAAACTTAACCATGTTTTTCCCTTTGGCCGTGTGGGCCTAAAACAAACAGCCAAATTTTTTTTCCTTTTTTTTTTTTTATCTTTCTTATTTTCTTTTCCTTGTTCCTTTTTTTTTCTTTTCTTTTCTCCTACCTTTCAATTTTTTTTCTTTCTTTCTGGGCAGAGATTCCAACATATTCAACATATGGCAAGGTGCAACAATTATCGATGGAGGATGGTGGTGTTGCGTAGCAGGTCTGATGTGGGCGAGAGCAGTGGGCAGTGGGGCAAATTCTGGTAGGGAAGCAACAGGTCGTCAACACAACTGAAAAAATTAACACATTTTTTTTCCTTGCAAACTGTCAACAACAACTAGATAATCTGAACATGAACGACAACAGACACAAGCAAACGGATACCAACCCAAAACAGATTAAATCCCGAAGGATAAGACCTGCTCTGATACCAAGTTGAATATCAGAGTGCGCAACGAACGAGACTAACAAAATAATAGGAATATTATTAAACAAACAAGAATGCCGGAACGGCTACAAAACTCCAAGAGATTACATTGTGAATGACTTGTTCTCAAATGAATAACAAGCACGCTATTTATAATAAACTAACCATAATCCTAAAATGTAAGAAATCAAAACCCTAATGTTAACGGGCTAAGCCCAGAAAACCAAATATTCAAATAAACTAAAATCCTAATATTTTCCAACACAATGTTGTCTTTGACAGAGTTGGATGTCAGAGACAATATTGGTGAGTAAAGCAGTAAATAAAGGACGATGTTGATGAGTTTGAAATATTACCAAACTAATGAGTTTACCCTATTTGTGATTAAAAAAAAAAACCACAATATTGTACAATATTTGTACTAAGCTTTCTCTTAGATGTAGAACCTTCTAATACAAACAAGGCTCTACTGAAGATGTACTACGAAGTATAGTACAATAATGTAGTCTTTTATCATACGTAAATGTCATTGCAGCAGCTTGTGTCCTATAGTTGCAAAAAGTCTTACATGCATAGTTGATTTATGCATAAAAAGCATCTCAATGGGGTTTGTAATTCAAAAGTAATAACCAGCTTTCGGTTCCCTCCCGCAAATCATGCACGTACACCTTTGTCAACTTTACACAACAATCGAAGTTTGGCAAATCATAAAACTAAAACTAACCAATGTGATAAGAATGTTCATGTCACGAGATAAATCAAATTAATTAAACAAGCTAGAGAAAGAAAAGGACTGATTATTCATTAATATAGATTATATGATAATTAGGTATAGCCTTGCTTGTATTTGCGGAAAAGGTCTTCGGTTTTGGCATTCCTAAAGGCACAGCAGCCTATCAAATAAACGGCAACGAGAGCAATAAGAGTGATGAGCAATATAATGTTGGTTCTTCTCCATTCTTTCTTGAGATTAGCAAGTAATCCAGCTTTGCAGGAATCGCAGTTGAAGCAAAGTTGGGTCTGGTCGTTGCTCCATTGCAGGCAATCCATGTCGGCTGCGTTGTTTATGGGACTTATCCAGTACGTTGGATTCACGAACGTGTACCCACATTGTGTGGGTGGCTTACAGCATCCTGACTGTAAAGATAAAAAATTAAATTAGGAAAAGGAAGAAGCTTCACCACAAGGAATAAAGCTAAAGAGATCTGTGAGGACTTGTGAAAAAAGAAGAATCTCTCAAATGAAAGAGTAAAGTGGGTTTGTTTTGCTGAAATGGTTATCAAACACTCTTAATTTTTTTTTTTTTAAACAAAGGATATGATCGACACTAAGGGGTGGGGGTGGGTCAAGCCTCACAATGTGCTAGCAATAATGTGATTCAAATTTGTTTTTAAAAAGAATCAAACCTAAAACATTCCACTTACAAGAATCAAACATAAATGAAAAATAATATTAATTTGAAGAGCTGAAAATTATAGTGGTATTTGAAGAAGAAAACAAAATACAGAAAAGAAAGGAACAAGACAGGCAATTGGTAGATTTTGAGAATCCAATAATGTGAGACACGGTCTAAATGGTTTAACGCCGATATTGTTTTTAGCTTAATCACTTGTAGCCTAAGAGGTGTAAGGCTTTAACCTAAAAGGCCTATGTCATAATTAATAATGAAACCATTTGTATATAAATCATAATTTGTTTTGTCAAACCTCCAATGTGGGATTTCCAACGCATTGGATTTGAAAAAAGAAAAGGAATTGGTGCAATTAATTTTTTTCTTGCCACAAAAAATGGTACAATAAATTACAGAAAAAGAAATTTTATTTGAATTCAACTTTCTTATCTCTATGCCCAACTACAAAAAAAAAAAAATTAATCTACCAAATTTTCAAATTTGACCTTCAATAAATATATAAAAAAATTAATTCTATAACCCCAACAAAAAAAAAAACGCAAATAGCAAGAATGTACTCTCTACACCTTTTTATGGATTAAAAACACGTAACAACGTGCTTCATTAAAAAAAAAAAAATGGGGAATTCACATCCGATCCCTATAAAGAAAAACAAGTGAATAAATAAAAATAAATTGATGTTGGAAGAAATGACAGAACAATATTTACCTGTAAGGGGGTAATGTGCGCGTTAAAAAAATCTTGAGCCATGCGATATCTCTGATTCAACTCATCACACATATTTGTTGAGCTAAGACAAGCTCTTATGCGTGCCCACTTAAAAGGGTTTCGAACTCTACGGCGAAGCCAACCGGAGTAATCATCAAGACGATATTCCAAGTAAGACCGGCTCGGTTCGAGGTGGCCAGAGCCTCTAATGGTGACCATGTAGATGAAAACCACCAGAGCAGCAAGCAAGATTATAAGAACCAGCATGGCAATGAGGTAAGAGATAAGGAGCCATGGGATCCTCCAAAACGCTCCCACAAAGCCTGCAATGGCCACAACCAGGAACAAGATGCCTAAAATTATGACAGGCCATTGTAAAAGCTTTACACAAGAATTGTCTGGCTCTGTTGCGAGCCAAATTCCTGCACCAATGATTGGGATTGAGAGGAGCATCGCAACGAAGTTGATGGCTCCGATGACATTGTTGCTAAGTGCCATTTTGGAAACAAGATTTAGCAAGACATGAAAGATATATCTCAAACTATATATCAAGGGGTAGGGTAACGAAAGCTAGGAGTAGCAAAAGCCAAAAGGGCCCAATTCTTTTACTATACAAAGGATAGTATGAATGGAAGAGGTCTAACCTTTAAACCCTATTGGCATCAAAACCAACACTTTTTTGTTCCTTACCTTGGATCCATGTAAAGCTAGCTAGTAAAATTTAAAGCGCGTTTTGATCTTTAGGTGTAATTTGAGTATCACTTTTTTGAAAAGGAATACCTTGAACATAATGAAGGGATAAAAGAAAGAGACAAAAGATATGAGTTGCAAGCAACTAATGCATAAATCATGGAAAGATTTGGAAGAAAGCAATTATCTGAGGACAATAATGCTTGTGGCAGCTGCATCCATGTGAAAAGGGCTTTGCCCTAGAAATTTTGCACTGCACAGGGACATCAACTTTTATGAAAAACGAGTTTACTGATACGGGCATCATGGTCCAACAATACATTGTTATGTGTTGAAAACTTTCCTCATGTCATAGTCTTATTAGAATGAGAGGCCACAATAGTAGTGAATCTGTTTCATACGAGTCATCACCTTACACAAGACCCCAACTAAAATATGGTTTTAAGTCCTTTGGAGTTGGCCCAGGTATAGAACTAGATATTAATATTTTTAGTTTCCTTTAAATATGATGGATTACAATCTTTGTTTTACCATAAAATATGGACAAATTTGTATTAAACATTCTGTCTATGACTTGGTAGATTCCTTGTATGATTCTAATGAACCCATTATGCATCTTAATCACACGCTCATTATTCTAGAGCCTAAACTGGATTGGCAGCCATGTAATTAGCAGCATTAAGATTGTCATAGTACATAAACATATGAAAGGTAAGGGTGACGTCAAGTTCAAGTAGCTTATAAGTTAGACTCCTTGTATGATTCTAATGAACCCGTAAACTGGATTGGCAGCAATGTAAAGTGTAGCATTAAGGTTGTCATAGTACATAAACACATGAAAGGTAAGGACGACGTCAAGCTCATGGAGCATGTAATAAAGCCATATAGTTTCAGGCTTCAGCAAGGTATTAAATATCGATGATATCGGAAATATCGGTAGTCTAAAAACACGGAAATTTCGATGGAAATATCGGGATATTATCGATATCGATAAAAATTGAATAAAAACCAAGGAAATTGTAAGAAAAACTTAGGAAATTTTTATTGAAACTTTGCAGGATGTTTATTTAGTCAATTATCTATTAATTTATCACAAAAAATTGGAAGGAAATGCATTGCATGATAGATATAACTGATTTAAGTTGATTATATAGCGAGCTGGCAAACATTGTGAGTGTAGAAAATATGTAGTAATTAATGAAAGAAGTTTAAACACACCATAATCATTTATATATAATGAATTAGTACAATATTTTACACTTTATACATTGCATGGTAAGATACATGAGTGACTTAGCAAGGTCTAAAATATCGATGATATCGGAAATATCGGTAGTCCAAAAACACAGAAATTTCGATGGAAATATCGGGATATTATGGATATTTTAGACCATGGGCTTCAGCATAGGCGTGAGGAAAGAGAGATTTTTCAGTGTGACCGTCACACGAGGTGGTACATCACGTGTCTCTATATAAATGGTGGGTTATGTATGTTAAAAGGTTAATAACTTAAAAATTAAAATTTTCCACCACTTGTATAAAAACATGTAATGTATCATCCATGTTCCTGTCACAATTAAAAATTTCTCATGAGCAATAGATCAGTATTAGGTTCAGCATTAAAGTAAGCTTCTTTTTGAATCGTTGCTCTCCCACTTCCCATACACTTTCATCCTCCTCCTATTTGTGCGGTCACGGTTAAGCTACGTCAACATTTTATATTGCTTTTTTATAGTAATATCAAATATTGACGTGGCTTAACCGTGACCGCACAAATAGAAGAGGATGAAAGTGTATGGGAAGTGGGAGAGCAGAGAATTTGCCTCATTTTGAATCACCAAAAAAATAAGATTAAAACCCAAGTAGACAAGACAGCCATACTAGAGGACCAGGATCCTCTCTCTGGATCCCGTGAGGATCAATTTATCCTGACCCTTTAGCACACATCCTACGGCCCAAAATTATTTAAAATTAGTTTCCTTATTTCAGCTGTTCTCCGTTCTTCGGCCTTCTAGCCTATGCATTCTTTTTTGAGAATTTTAACGAAAAGCTCTCGATACTGCTCATTTTAACGAAAAATCATATTTTTACACTAAAAATCAATCATAGTACTATTCACTTTACTCTTTATTTTGTCTTTATCGTTAAGACTTAAAGTTTTCAAGCCATTTTCATTAGTTTTTTGTTTTTTTTCCCTTCCCATTCCAACAACCAAAGGATTAACCAAAGATCAACCCATCAAATTACCCACAAGTGCAAAAGACTTCTCATACTCAAGAATTCATCCATCAATTTTCCAGAAAACCACAAATAAAATCTGTATTGGCTGCAATACTTTCAAGCAAGAATAGGGAAAAACAAGACCGAAATGGAGTTGGGAAAATTTTCAACGGCAAACTCCATGGACGAAGAATTTTGAATTCTTGGAAATCGAAGACGGAGAACTCTTGAGTCTCACACACCACCATCGCTCCGACTTTGAACAAACGGATATAAAGGAAGAAGCAAATCGGTCCGATAGGCATATCATTGGACCCACTTCATTTTCCCCTTCGATCCCTCCGCCGGTGGTAGCGAGAGATAAAGACGAGCTGCTGCTAGCGAGGGCGAGGGTTACGAGGTCCCCGCTGAGCCTTTTTCTTCATCCCCAAACCTATGCTGAGGATTACTTGGTCGCGAGGGCAAGCTTGCAGGGGTTGCGGAGTATCTGAGTTTTGGGGAGAGGAGATGAGTAGGAAATAAACCAGCATGAAGCAACGTCTCGTTTGTCGTGAAATAAATTTAAAAATTTAAAACGGCACGATTGCATCTATTTTGAATGAACAGCCACAGATGATATGGTCCGTTGGCTCCGCATAAAAAGATCCGGATGGGATCTGAGTCCACTAATTGAACTGCCGGGAATAGGGTAACCAGCAGTAGTCGACTAGGGTGAAATAGACTAGGGAAATTTTATTTAAACTCATTTAACCTTTTTTTACACCTAATTTAAATTTTAAATGTTAATTGTCTATTTTAGCCTATTGTATAATTACTATTTAAGGGTGGGCACTTAGAACCGAAAACCGAAACCGAAACACGAACCAAATCGAACCGCACCGAATGGTTTGGTTTTGCGGTTTTGAAACGGTTTCGGTTTTGAAACCAAACCGCAACATAGAAAACGGTTTGGTTTCGGTTTTGGCTTTTGAAAACTGCACCGAAACCGAAACCGAACCGCACTGCACCGCAAATATTAATAAACATTTAATTAAATGTCCATATTATATTTCATGTTTTAATTGGTTGTTTGTTAGAATCCATACACTTAGTATAGGACTCAACCACACTAGAATATCATCATTCATCACTTACTTTCGTTCATTAACTTGAAGGACCTTTGTTATTTTATATCATCACACACACATATATGTACAAGGGTGGATTGATCTTGTTATCAAGAGTCGAACAATGATATAATGAAGTCCACTCATTTGAAGCATGATATCACATATTTCGCTCATGTTTAATGAATTCACATTTATTCAACTTGTTTTATGATAAACATTGTAAGGGACACCCTTTTGTTGCACAAACATGTTTTAACATCACAACTACATGCAGCATGCTAATTGTTTACATAACAAATGTCTTTTTCCTATTGCTATTGGGAAATGCTTATTAATATGTTAAATTGCAAATTGTACATTTTTTCTTAAAAGCCAAACCGAAACCGTTTGAAACCGCACCGCACCGAACCAAACGGTTTGGTTTCATTTCGGTTTTGGTTTCAAAACCGCACCGCACCGAACTGTAAAAATTTTCGGTTTCGGTTTCGGTTTCACTCAAAACCGCACCGAACCAAACCGTGCCCACCCTTATTACTATTAAGTACAAAACGAAATTAATAATAAAACGAAATTAATAATAAAACTCAAATTTATCAATAAACCCAAACACTATAATTAAACCCTACGATCGAGGCCGTTGAATGAGTGAAGTTCCAACTGTTAGATGACTTAATCAGGATAATTTTTAGTTATTATTAGGGAATAATATTGTGATTTTTTAGTCATGATAATATCCCTTAATAATATGTTAAATTATTTTGACTTTGTTTGATCTTAAAAATTAGCTGGTTTAATTTGTATTCCAAGGCGTTACAGATTTTCTTCCACGCGTGATGCATATGCGTGTGGGTGAGGAACTTTCCATGCAATTCGTGTATGTGTGGAGTGAACAACACAAAGACACTTAAAAGGGATTACTATGTTCTGCATGGATGAAGTTGGAACTTGACCAAGCAAAGAGTTGGTGATGATTATCATCGAAAAGTGATAATCATGGTGCCGTCTGAAATGAGGTATAATTTGAAATGAACATGGTCTTTCTTGGGGCATGTGAAAGATAAGAGGTGGTAAAGAATAAAGTAATATTCTTTTGTTTTCCTATATGGTAAAAACAACAATGTGCATTGAATGTTGCCAATAATCTAGTCAAAACAAGATTGCATTGGGATAAATCGTTGAAAGCCGAATTTGATGGAAGGTCAGGTTTTCAAGATAACAGTAGGTTTTGATTGATGTGATAGGGTGTGGGGTTAGCAACAGATAAAGACTCAGAGTCACAGTGAAATTGGGATTGGTTTCCAAGACTCAGAGTCTTTATAAATACCAAGAGGCAGACGACTAAAAGCCTCTCCAACTCAACACACAAACTGCCCTGCGCAAACCCTCGCTCTACGCGAAACCTCTCAACAACCTTGAGATTTTTATTTTCTTTTTCACCAACACATCTTCATTTTGGATAAACAGCACTGTGAAGGCAACCGGCGAACATCTTCAGTTTGGATAAACAGCACTGCCGCCGTAGAATCAGCCAACCGCGAAGCACCTTCAGTTTGGATAAACAGCAATGCGTCAAGGTCGACTGGTTATCTATCCAAGTCTCAGTCGAGAAAGGTTTTCAAATCCTTATTGGCAAAGGTCATCTCACGAGCCTTCTCGGCGAAGTGAGGTGTTACGAATCACTAGACTCAGTGCATTGAACGTTGAGTTGTTTTATGATTAGATACTCACAAGTTGGATTTAGAGTTCGGCATTCTGACGGCCGAACCACATTTACGATTAAGACGTACATCTGCTTTGAATACTTGTGTCCATATAGTTTGGTGTCGATTCGGCGTGCTTATACTTTTACGAATATAATCACCGTGACCGAATCTGACATCGACGATTTGTGAACTTCATAGAACTAGCAGCCTTGTCTTCAGGCTCTAGAACCCAAAGGCCAAGACGTGTTCCTTTCTCGGCCGTAATCGCAAGATCGAGAAGTCAGCAGCGCATCCGACGCAACATCAACATATTTTACTCCTTGGCCGACAAGTTGGCACGTCCACATACAACCGAAGGATGTAGTTAGCTCATTAGTTACTCGGCCTGCGCGCCACGTAGGCTTGGTAGTTTTTAGGGTCAACAACCTCTCATAGAGAAAAATAAGTTGTTTTATTGATGGATGGTGATTTTGAAGTTTTGAATCCTCCAACCAATGTATGACTCAATTTATGAATTTTTTGTTCATTTGATTTCAATTTTTTAGAGTGTAGAAGTTACTTTACTGTAATATTTTTCAACAAATAGAAGCATCCTGAAGCGAAAACCATGATTCCATTGCATTATCTTGCTCGGCTAACGCCCAGTCTGATTGAGGCAAAAAATACAGTTTATCTAGACTCCGCACAAACACAAATTCTGCATATATATACATATTGAATATAGACCAGTTACTTTATCTAGACTCAAGCAAATTCATGTTTATAGTGTCGTGTTTCCTCGTTACCGTAATCATGTTTCCTCGTTACATATTGAACAAACACAAATTCTGCATCTATATACATATTGAACATTATCTAGACTTAAGCGATTTTCATTGCTACCAAATATTCGAGTAGTGCCTAACAAGGCATAATTGCCCTTTTACTTGGGGAATTGCTACCAAATATTCCAGTTCCAATCAGTACATATCTGATTTCCTTGTGCAATGCAACATAATGAATCTGCATTACATATCTTATGAAAGCTTAATTTCTGTTCTTTTAATAACGTAAGCATTACGGAAATTGCACCCTCAACCCTTAAGGTCTTGCAATTCACAAACAAGCCTCATGATGACACATTGACACTTTACCCAGCCATTGCCCCAAAAACCAAGGCGGGCTAGTTGTTTGCAGAGGAAAGTTATTAGCTTCGCAGAGCATAACATAACAGGGACAAAGACCGACAATCACTGATGTCCAATGGGTGTAAAAATAAATCCACATATTGAATTGGGTTTATGGGGGTATATTAGGTATTAAATTTGGGTTTAAAGAGATATTAATAATTTAGTTAAAAATCAAATGGGTGCAAAGAGTAAGTTGGGACTCCAAGACTTAGGAGTTATGGTTACTTGTGGCGCACGACAATTCCTAGATTGTAGGAACTCCAAGACTTATGAGGAATTTGATTGTGTCCATATCCAAATTAGATCTCATGTCTTGTGTAACAAGCATAGTCATCTAGCGAAATCGCTAGAACTTTGCCTATTGCCTACGAGCAGAGTTATGGTGGCACTGCTGCTATATCTGATCCAACTCTGCTTGAAGCTATTGAGTCCATGACCAGATTTCTGAAGTAACAATATTCGGATCAGCCTTACTTCGGCCCCAGAAAATTATGGTCCCACAATTGCCCTAACTATGTATCGGAAAGGCAAAATGTTCCCCTTGAGGATGGATAGTTATCCAAAAACCACACCTTTCGGAGTAAGCTGGAATATGTACCATTTGTTCTTCAAACTTTGTGTGGTGGTTCAATCTTTTGCGATGAAGTGGACGCGTTTTGAATACCATGCCATAAGTCTGTAATGATGAAACTTTGTGTGTTGTTATGTGTGCACGAAAAATAAGAAATTACCTTTGATACTCTTCACTGATGTTTTATGTGAAATCCCGTTCCCGAATTTCACTATTTAAAATTACGTATCTTATATGTAGTATTCATATTCGTAGTTTCGACGCGTTTATATTTACGGCGTATAAAATTTTTATTCGATAAGTAAAAGGATGAAATTGCCCCTATTTTGTTAAACGAGATTCTTTGTGGACGTAGTTGATATTTGCATAATTTTTTAGATTTCTTTGCATATCTAGATAGGATGTGTCAATACGAACGTGTGGGCGCAAACAAAACGTAAATTGGAGTTATAACGAAGGAGTTATTAACGAACAAAGTCAAGGGGAAAATGGTCATTTAATTATTAATTTGGAAGGCTCCAGATTTGTTGGAGCAGGAATGGTTAGGATAAAGCCACGTGTGTGGCAGTGATGGAAAGATGAGAAGGGAAAGGAGGTGTGAAACTACCCAATCAGGGAGGAAGGGATGAGGGGAAATGAGGGAAGGAGATGAACCAGATCTCAAAGCCCTTGACCCGATGACCCGATTCCCCAACCCGGTTTCTTCATAATTTCCGACGCCGATTCTAGCATTTTTTCAGCGATTCAAGGCTCGCCACCACCTGCAATCTACTCAACGTCATCTGAGCTTCCATTTCCACCCAAACTCTACGGTGATCGTGTTGGAAGTATGCCCACAAAGCCACTCATTTGATGTAATAGCTTTTTGGAATACTTAATATGTTAAACTTTTATATGTTTAATGGAAGGGCAATACTTATTGTTAATCACTATTTATTGAATCATGTGTTTAATCAATAAGAGAATCCAAGGGATGTATTTGACATAAGAGATAAGTGATCTAATGAGTTAGATTAAGGAGACCTTTCTCTTATGTTCATTCCTAAAACGTTCCTAGCCATAGGATTGCCAATTGGGCATTGACAATCCGCTAAGGTTAGTATGTGTTATGTTGACTCAAACGTGAGTATGAACTAGTCTCAAGTTATTTGGTGTTGGACACTAAGACAAACACATAGGTGCTCGAAAGAGTAATCGAGTACACTGAACTGCGATTAATGAGAGTTCAAACATACATGTCATGTACGAACTCTAAGGTTACAATATGCAAATTAGTCCTTAGACCTGAGGCATCATAGATGTCTAATGGTTAGGTCCTTGATCTTTGATCATGACAAAGGCATTCCCTCGGATTGTCCACGGCATTGTTGGGGTCATGTGATCTAGTCATGTAGGCATATGAATGCACAACAAGGGATCTCTAACCTTCCATGGTGGAAGGAGAATACTCTAAAATATGATTCTAAAGTCTTTGGCCAAAGCAAATGAATATGACTAAGGAAGATGTTCCAAATCATATTCAAGGGAATCATATAAGAAAGTATCACATTGGATAGTAGACATGAAACAAACTATCACTTAAACAATGTGATTAAGAGTATTGTATTAGAGAAGGACCGTATTGCATTGTAATTGTAACTGGATAGGTTCTCCAACCAATTCTACTTAGCTTGGGTAACCATGACATACTGCTAGGTGTCACTCATGGTTTGTGGAAGCCCTATTGATTAGCAAACACTAATCATCAAAAAGGGAGAATTGAAATGTGGTTTCAATTCACAATCGATAGTTAAGAGTAACATCGCCCACTGCCTCGCTAATTGGAACCTAATGGATCGCACACCAAATAAGGATATATGTGAAGCAATTAAATGAAATGGATAAGCAATTAAATGGTTTAATTGAAGAATGGTCAAGATTAATTAATTAGTTAATTAATTATACGAAATGTTCGTATTGGGCTTTTAAGTTGGTTTTAGGGCTTCGGGGCCCAAAAGTGTTTTGGTCCACAAGGCCCATTATGTTTAAGTTGTATGACAACTAAAACAAAATGGGCAATAAGCCCAATAACCATATAGGCCAACCATTTAGGGTGAGGGTATGCAAGTTTGCTTAATTGCAAGTTTGCCACTCACCTAAGAAATGAAGTATAAATTCATCTTTATAGCTTTGTTTTCAATTAGGGTTTTCTAAGCTACTTGGGGATAGTTATCTAGCAAATTTACTTCCCTAAGTGATCCATTTTCATTCTCACAAATTACATCCTTGGTGAAGAGACATAGAGACATCAAACTTTTGGTGTTTTGGAGAACTAATCCTCAAATCCTCAAAGAAGCAAAGGAGCACTAAAAGGAGGGAAATCACAAGGAAGATCCAAGGAGCAAGGAGGTGACTTGAAGGCCCTCCACTTGGGTGAATCCCTTGTGTAATCAAGGATGAGCTTCAAGGGTAAAGAATCTCTAAATTCTTCATATTCTTTAATGTTGTTAAAGAGTCTTTTGATTCACCATATACTAGGCTTTGAAAGTCATGGGTTTAATGAATTGTTTTTTGGATGCATGCCTACTTTAAAGAGTTAATTGTTAGCATATGTATTCAAATGTTCATACATGTTCTTAGCTAGGACAAAATTTTTCCTTCAGATCGGACACGATTTCACGACGAACATTCGTTGTCTTCTTCGGCACCCACGGAGGAGATTCGCCACTCCAGCAAGCTTCATCGTTGAGGACCACCACCAAAAGACTCATCTCAACCCCAGGAGCAAGGCCCAAGCATTGGATGAGGTGTCGAAGTTCGTTTTGGTGACGAATCGAAGCTCACCGTTTTCAGGATTTCCGACATTTCGAGGGATTTTCCGGCCACTTCTCAGCCGAACTAGGTTTCAGCCCATGTATGAAAAATGTTCATCTCCTTGAGTTGCACATGAAGGAAATTTTGTGAAAAACATGTTCATTTAAGCAACATCTATTAGCATGCAATTAACAATTAAAGGCGGAATCATGCTTGCATGCACTCAAAAACAAAACATTAACCATGAAATTCAAAGCCTAGTAGATTGGTGAACCAAGACTCAACTCAAATCAAAGTGAGTTGAGAAATTTATACCTTTGTAGATTCCTCTTTGCATAAGCAAAGGCTAATCACCCAAAGAGAGGGCCTTCATTCCTTGCTTCTTAGATCCATGGATTTGGATGGATGAAATGGTTCTCCAAGGTCCCAAAATTGAGAACCTCTAAGTCTCTACACCAAGGTAAGATTGATGAAGAAAATGAGTGACCTTGGAGGAGAAGGATTACTAGCTAAACCCTCCAAGGGGGCCGGCCTCTTTAGAGAGAAAGGGAGATCTTTTTGTTCTCTCCAATTTCCTAAAAGAAACCCTAAATGAATTTTGGCTATAAAGTCATATTTATACCTTAATTCATGGGAGTGGCAAACTTGTAAATAAGTCCAAAACCCACTCCTTCTCTAAAATGGCCGGCCATAGGGTTTCATTGGGCTTTTAAGGCCTTTATGAATTATTTGTCATTAAGTTGTCATACAACTTAAGTCAATGGGCTTGACGTTCGAAGCCCATTGGGCCTTGAGGCCCAAAACTAACCCGTGGTCTTTTAACGAACTTTATTCGTTTGATTAATTAACATATTAATTAATCATTGCCATAAATAATTAAACCATTTAATTATTCTTACTCAACTCCGTTGTTTCTTCAATCTCTACCTTACACGGTGTACGATCCATTAGGTTCCTTTTAGCGAGGCAGTGGGCGATTAAAACCATTTCAAATCGATTGTGAATTGAAACTTACTTTCAATTCTTCCTTTAGTGATTATACACGTTTAGGGATTCCACAAACCATGAGTGACACCTAGCAGTATGTCATGGTTACCCAAGCTAATCAGAAGAGGTGGAGAACCTATTCAGTTTAGGATTACAATGCAATACGGTCTTTCTCTAATACAATACTCTTGACCACATTGTTTGGTTTGATAGTTTATTCATGTCTACTATCCAATGTGATTCGTGTGCTTATATGATTACCTTGAATGTGATTTGGAACGACTTCCTAAATCTCATTCATACTCTGGCCAGAGATTCTTAATCATATCATAGAGTATTCTCCCTCAAACGGTTCGAAGGTTAGAGATCCCTTGTTGCTCATTTAATTGCCTCCATGGCTAAGTGGCTTAACCCCAACTATGCCGTGGACACCCGCGGATGGGGTGACATTTGACATAATCAAAGATCAAGTACCTAACCACAAGACAACTATGATGCCTCAGGTCAAGGGACTACTTTGCATTATCCCAACCATGAGTTCTCATGTGACATGAGTATGAGAACTCCTCGTTGATCGTGTTCAGTGGACTCATTCGCTATTGAGCACCTACATGCTTGTCTTGGTGTCAAACACACCAATGACTCGAGACTTGTCACTCTCCCTGAGAGAAGACATAGCACGTACTGATCTTAACAGACTGTCAATGCCCAATTGGCAATCCTATGATCAGGAACGTTTAGGATATGTATACGAAGGAGAATGGTCTCATGAATCTAACTTGTTTAAATCACATTCTCCTAATTACATATTCCTTGGACTTATCGTTTAAGCATATAACATTTATATGAGACGGCTTAAAACAATAATCTTTGCCCTTGATATTAAACTAGATTAGTGTAACATGTGAAATGTCCGTAAAGTATCATCATATGATTGGTTTTAGGGCACATTTATGCAAAATTTGGCGAATTTTATTGTTCGTTGGAAACAGCCACCCACCGGCTTATGCGGCGGCACGAGCCTTTTTAAGTTAAATTCGATGTTCTGATTTCAAATTTGATAACCGTTTGATATAGTTCAATAGTTGAACCTAGTATAGAATATTACGCCACTTGGCCATTTAATGATTCGACGATCTGACCGTTGGATCGTTACCAAACCTTAATTATAGTACGTAATATTTGAGGACCATAGGAACTGACGGATTTGGAATCTGACGTATGGATCTTCCCGACTCGAATTTCTAAGTTTGTAAAACCAAACGTTGATAGCAACCTAATTCTAGCAATTGACGGAGATCGGACCGTTGGATCGTTCCAAAATTTTAGATTATTGTTCTAGAAGATAAATGAGACCCTTGGAAAGTTATGGATCAGAAATCCATGGGCAAATGTTCCAAATTGACTTGTATAGGGTTGTGGACCCCACCTTTGACAGAGACTTGACTTTTGGTCAATATGCTACGAATTGATCTTAAATATTAAAATCAGTATTACTAGAGACTATGTAAGGCTTAGTGGGCCTATATTGGTTAGGGAGTTATCCCAGATAATATATACATCGGTTTACGTGTATCGGATGTAATATTGTGATATATATGTGTTTATTTATCTTCTTAATAATGTGAATGATAAGTATGATAAATGTTATGACAATGTGATCCTAGAATCCTATTAGAAGTATTATGTAGAAATTATATGCTTGTGTGACATTAGTTGGTGGCCATGAGAAGTTGATGGTGTAGGTGACTACGTTGTAACTCATAGGGGTTAAGGTATGGATAGGTTGTGTGTTGAATTTACTGCACCATGTAGCAGTGGTACATGGATGGTCCTGCTTGGTATATCCGCGATGGGGGACCATACGTATTTCAGGGGTGATAATGCTTGGTATATCCGCGATGGGTGATCACCACCTGCACGATTAGACTATGTTTATGGTTCTGCTTGGTATATCCGCGATTGGGGACCATACGCATTCTAGGAGTGATTATGCTTGGTATATTCGCGATGGGTGATCACTACCTAGAGCTATAGGATACAGTCCTGCTTAGTATATCCGCGATGAGGGATTGTTAAGGGTGATCATGCTTGGTATATCCGCGATGGGTGATCACAGCCTACCTTATTAGACTATGCATATGGTTCTGCTTGGTATATCCGCGATCGGGGACCATACGCATTCTAGGAGTGATCATGCTTGGTATATCCGTGATGGGTGATCATTAACTAGAGTTAGGATGTGGTCCTGCTTGGTATATCCGCGATGGGGGACCGTACATATTCAGGGGTGATCATGCTTGGTATATCCGCCATGGGTGATCATTGTCTGGACGATGAGATTATGCCTATGGTTCTGCTTGGTATATCCGTGATAGGGGACCATACGCATTCTAGGGGTGCTGAGGATTAGTTGTACCTGGTACATTTCGATAGGCGATCATATTTTGGTTGGATTTCATTGAGTGGTCTGGAATCACTACTCTTGCTGATTAGATTCGAGTGGGTAGGAATTGCTCACAGTAGATGTTATGTTTATAAATTAGAATTATCATGTTATTACTTGGAATCCAGGTAGGGAATTATGTAGAATTGCTTTATTAAATTTCATGTATTGAAATGCGATCTTACTGATTGATTAATGTAGTTAAATGTTAATATAGTGCATCTCTAATTCTTAGGACTGATTAATTGGAGTGATTGTGGAATGATGTTGGATATGATTGTTATTATTATGATTAGACTCGTTGACCAATGTGACTAGAGAATAACATTGTGCTTCATTGACTGTTCTTTGAGATGCTGCATACTATGAATTGCGGTATTATGTGAAACATAGTGATTTATATGATGGATGAATTGGAAATCTTGATTGTCGTGTGGGTTTGTTATGTAGCCCTGAGTTTAGTAATTTCATGCTTGTCAAGTTCTAATGATTAATTGAGGAATGTTATGCCTTTTGGCTCAAACGAATTGTGATATATGTCGAATTGTAGTGAATGGTGAACTACGAATGGCTTGATCCATTTTTAAGGTACGTAGGCAGTCTAACGAGGAGGTTAGATGCAGTCATAAGGTATACGAAAATGTCTACGCAATTTGAATCTTGAATTATGCTTTGTACATATCCCGGAGGCGGAGTCTGTTGGATTTACGGGTACTTGGTGACGTCACGTGTCGATCTTGAACATATGTCTGGATCGGGGCATGGCATTTTAACTGTCAGATTTTCCAATCCCAAGGGGAATCGATCTGTATTCAATCGCTAGGTGATTTGAAATGTCTTTTTAAATACTTATCGCATATTTGTTCTCATTTCCTTATCAAATCCTTAATTTTTTCGTCTACCCAAAAATGCACTGATTGTTCCTTTCTCCAGTTCAAACTTATCTCTGTCGTATTTCCTTAGAAATTGATTCTTCTAACAAGGATATGGCCACCACTTCATCTGTTCATCTCGTTCCTCAGGCTAACCTTAATACTTTCTCTGATCCTCCCATGTTCAGAGTCTGTAATAGGGAAGATGAGGTTGTTTTCCTTGCGGACCCCACCCATTTGTTGAATGGGTGCGGAGTCTAGTGGGAGGATAACCATGACATAGCTGGTGAACTCCCCAAACCTTCCACCCTAATCGCCCTTGTACCAGGATTCATCCCTGGTATTTGGATTTGGGGTTAAGGTATCCTCTATCACCTCGGTTGAAGGAGATTCTAATATTCTATCAAGTTAGCCTTTACAATCTCATTCCCTTTTCACTACACATTTTCACTTGTTTCGAGCGTCTAAAAACTGGTACGGAGTTGAACTGGGCTTTCCAGGGTTTCTTATTCTTTACAAAATGCGAAGGAGCACTGAAACCCGGTACTACTCTTAGCCTCGATCTAACCTAAGGTGGTCTGCTTATATCACCGATTTACCCGGGCATGACAAAGATTGGTATGAAGACATCATTCTTGTCGATGGCAATTAGGAATGAGATATAACTGGGGTGAAAGTCCCCAACATACCTGTTGGAAGTATGCCCACAAAGCCACTCATTTGATGTAATAGCTTTTTGGAATACTTAATGTGTTAAACTTTTATATGTTTAATGGAGGGCAAGACTTATTGTTAATCACTATTTATTGTATCATGTGTTTAAGCAATAAGAGAATCCAAGGGATGTATTTGGTCTAAGAGATAAGTGATCTAATGAGTTAGATTAACGAGACCTTTCTCTTATGTTCATTCCTAAAACGTTCCTAGCCATAGGATTGCCAATTGGGCATTGACAATCCGCTAAGGTTAGTATGTGTTATGTTGACTCAAACGTGAGTATGAACTAGTCTCAAGTCATTTGGTGTTGGACACTAAGACAAACACATAGGTGCTCGAAAGAGTAATCGAGTACACTGAACTACGATCAAAAGAGAGTTCGAACATACATGTCATGTATGAACTCTAAGGTTACAATATGCAAAAGTAGTCCTTTGACCTGAGGCATCATAGATGTCTAATGGTTAGGTCCTTGATCTTTGATCATGACAACGGCATTCCTTCGGATTGTCCACGGCATTGTTGGGGTCATGCGATCTAGTTATGTAGGCATATGAATGAACAACAAGGGATCTCTAACCTTCCATGGTGGGAGGAGAATACTCTAAGATATGATTCTAAAGTCTTTGGCCAAAGCAAATGAATATGACTTAGGAAGTTGTTCCAAATCATATTCAAGGGAATCATATAGGAAAGTATCACATTGGATAGTAGACATGAAACAAACTATCACTTAAACAATGTGATTAAGAGTATTGTATTAGAGAAGGACCGTATTGCATTGTAGTTGTAACTGGATAGGTTCTCCAACCAATTCTACTTAGCTTGGGTAACCATGACATACTGCTAGGTGTCACTCATGGTTTGTGGAAGCCCTAATGATTAGCAAACACTAATCATCAAAGGGAGAATTGAAATGTGGTTTCAATTCACAATCGATCGTTAAGAGTAACATCGCCCACTGCCTCGCTAATTGGAACCTAATGGATAGTACACCGAGTAAGGATGTATGTGAAGAAATTAAATGAAATGGATAAGCAATTAAATGGTTTAATTGAAGAATGGTCAAGATTAATTAATTAGTTAATTAATTATACGAAATGTTCGTATTGGGCTTTTAAGTTGGTTTTAGGGCTTCGGGGCCCAAAAGTGTTTTGGTCCACAAGGCCCATTATGTTTAAGTTGTATGACAACTAAAACAAAATGGGCAATAAGCCCAATAAACACATATAGGCCGGCCATAAGGGTGAGGGTATCAAACTTGGATTAATTGCAAGTTTGCCACTCACTTGAAATGAAGTATAAATTCATCTTTATAGCTTTGTTTTCAATTAGGGTTTTCTTGGGTGAAATTGGGTGAAACATGTTCTCTAATTTCTATCTAAAGAGGCCGGCCACCTAGGGAATAAATCTAGCAATTTCTACTTCCCTAAGTCATCCATTTCATCCTCACAAGATACATCCTTGGTGAAGAGACTTAGAGACATCAAATTTTGGTGTTTTGGAGAACAAATCCTCAAACCCTCAAAGAAGCAAAGGAGCACTAAAAGGAGGAAAATCACAAGGAAGATCCAAGGAGCAAGGAGGTGACTTGAAGGCCCTCCACTTGGGTGAATCCCTTGTGTAAACAAGGATGAGCTTCAAGGGTAAAGAATCTCTAAATTCTTCATTCTCTTTAATGTTGTTAAAGAGTCTTTTGGTTCACCATATACTAGGCTTTGAAAGTCATGGGTTTTATGAATTGTTTTTGGATGCATGCCTACTTTAAAGAGTTAATAGTTTGCATATGTATTCAAATGTTCTTACATGTTCTTAGCTAGGACAAAATTTTTCCTTCAAGTGGTATCAGAGCCTAGGTCTAGTGTATGGTCGATCCTTTTGGGTTTTGTGATTTTCATGTTTTATGATTTAAATGTTGTAAATGTTACAAGCTTTGTTCTTGCTTTGAATATAAATTTTGCTAGAAAATTTTGCATCTCAAATGTTGTAGATGTATTTCATTTAAGCATGAATATTGGAACTAAAAATTTGGTGCCATGTATTTTGAGTTTTCATGAGTGTTCTTCAATGTTCTTGGAGTTCTTGCCAAGAACAAAAAGTTTTGAAGTTTTTGATTCAAAAAGTTTTATGTTTTTACATAAAGTTCTGATTTAATTTAGTGGGTGATGGTTAATGATAAAGTATTTTTAATGGGAGACAAACTTTTATTAAAGATGTGACATAAATTATTTCTTACAATTTTTCTATATCATCTTTACCTCACCTAATAAAATCCACTTACAAAACTTTGTATAAAATTTTAATTTTTCACTCATGGCCGGCCACCCTAATAGAATAGGGTATTTTTGGGCCTTTTGTGCACTTACATAAAGTTTTGATACTTTTGTGTATTTGCATTTTGGCCCAAAAGTTTACGTTTTTACGTTAAGGCCCAAAAACTCTAAAGGACAAATTGTTTTGCTCCTTTAATGATGTTTTGACATTATTAAAAATTTTGGGTTCTAAGTTGTGATTACATGAAGTTGTGGACTTTTGTGTTTTTACAAAGTGACCCCAAAAGTTTTTTGTTTTGGAAAATGGCCCAAAAGTTGTGGTCATTGTTTTTGGCCCAAATTAGATGAGAACAAAATGGTTTTGTCTCTTTAAATGAGAATTGGATTTTCATTTTATTTAGTTCCATTTAAATCAATTCTATGGATCCGAAAACCAATTGTTTTAAAGTTGTTTTCTTAGTTAAATGTGTTTGATTAAGAAAAGGGTGATTATGAACCAAAGGCCTCGATAATTGAGCTATGTGATTGGCCGCTTTACATTATGAATGTTTGGGCTTGGTAGTGTAGAATTTGAATGTAATTTGATTAGTTCAAGATTGTTGTAAATGGACATAAGTCCATCATTTGTGTTGTAAAAGAGCATAAGCCCTTATTATTATTTCATGTATTCCTTTTGTTTAAATGTATGCAAAATGGAATAGTTGGGTCCAACGCCCAATAGGAAATAACGGTTTAATTGGATTAAACGCGTAACTAAAATCAACAACTACTTACCTTAGACCCAAGGTCCAACACAAGGCTCGTGTTGGATCAAATGAAAAGGTTCATAATCATCCTAAAACCTAATATGACTATATAGTCCATATGAGGATGCAATGCATTCGTTAGTAGTTCCATATAGTCTCGCTTGTTTCATCGAAACAGTGGGAGTATTATATGCTACTAATTCATATTAACTTGGACCAATGGTTGTGATAGGCCCAAGTTCTTTTAATGTGATTAAAATGTTTTGATGTAGCCCAAAACTACTCCCTCAAAATGAATATTAAGTTGATAAGCGAGAGATGTTTAGAATATCTCTTCGTAGGCCTTCCACCGTGGTGGGCTCCAATCGTTTGTGACTCATGCACCGGCTTCACCCTATAATGTGTTGGAAATGTGCCCTAAAGCCATTCATATGATGATACTTTACGGATATTTCACATGTTAAACTAATCTAGTTTAACATATAAAAGGCAAACATTATTGTTTGAGGCGTCTCATATAAATGTTATATGCTTAAACGATAAAGTCCAAGGAATATGTGATTGGAAGAATGCAATCTAATGTAGTTAGACTAATGAGACCATTCTTTCGTAGACACATCCTAAACGTTCCTGATCATAGGATTGCCAATTGGGCATTGACAGTCCGATAAGATCAGTACGTGCTATGTCTTCTCTCAGGGAGAGTGACTAGTCTCGAGTCATTGGTGTGTGTGACATCAAGACAAGTACGTAGGTGCTCAATACAGAATGAGTTCACTGAACACGATCAACGAGGAGTTCTCATACTCATGTCACATGAGAACTCATGTTTGGGATAATGCAAATTAGTCCTTTGACCTGAGGCATCACAGTTGTTGTCTTGTGGTTAAGTCCTTGATCTTTGATTATGCCAAAGTCACCCCATCGGGGTGTCCACGACATCATTGGGGTTAAGCCACTTAGTCATGGAGACAAGTGAATGCGCAACAAAGGATCTCTAACCTTCAATTGGCTTGAGGGAGAATACTCTATGATATGATTAAAATCTCTGGCCAGAGTATGAATGAGATTGGGGAATGCGTTCCAAATCACATTCAAGGTAATCATAAAATGCAAATGAATCACATTGGATAGTAGACATGAATAAATAAACTATCAAACCAAACAATGTGGTCAAGAGTATTAGATTAGAGAAAGACCGTATTGCATTTGTAATCCTAAACTGAATAGGTTCTCTACCTCTTCTGATTAGCTTGGGTAGCCATGATATGCTGCTAGGGGTCACTCATGGTTTGTGGAAGCCCTAAACGTGTGTAATCACTAAAGGGAGAATTGAAAGTAAGTTTCAATTCACAATCGATGTAAAATGGTTTTAATCGCCCACTGCCTCGCTAAAAGGAACCTAATGTATCGTACACCAAATAAGGTGGAGATTGAAGAAACAAAGGAGATGAATTAAATGGTTTAATTATTTATGGCAAGGATTAATTAATATGTTAATTAATCAAACGAATAAGTTCGTTAAAGACCTCGGGATAGTTTTGGACCTTAAGGCCCAATGGGCTTCGAACGTCAAAGCCCATTGACTTAAGTTGTATGACAACTTAATGAATAAAGATTCACAAAGGCCCAAAAGCCCATATCCATTTAGTGTTGAATTAGGGTTTTTGGTTCTTTAGGTCATTTAAAGAAGTGACTATATAAAGAACTTTATAGCCTAAAATTCATAAGTTGTTGATTTTAGAGAAAATTGGTGAGAACACAAAGCTTCCATTTCTCTCTAAGAGGCCAACCACCTTGGGGGATATTGTCTAGCAATTCTATTTCCTCAAGGTCACTCATTTCCTCTCCAATCCAACCTTGGTGTAGAATCTTTAGAGGTTCTCAATTTTGGGAACTTGGAGAACCTATTCTTCTAACCAAATCCATGGAGCTAAGAAGCAAGGAATGAAGGCCCTATCTCTTGGGTGATTATCCTTTGCATATGCAAAGAGGAATCTACAAAGGTAAATATTTCTCAACTAACAAATTGTTGTTTTTAAGTTGAGTCAAGGTTCACCAATCTACTAGGCTTTGAATTTCATGGTAGATGTTTTGTTTTTGAATGCATGAAAGCATGATTCCGCCATTAATTGTTAATTGCATGCTATATGATGTTATTCAAATGAACATGTTTTTCACAAAATTTCCTTCATAATGGGGGAGTTCAAAGTATGTGCTTACATCCAGGAGGAGTCCATAAACATATGATGAGGTGAGTGTAGACAACGAGTATGACCAACATGATATAATTCTGAGGTTATGCTTGAAACTCTACATGAACTAAGCATGGTGGGAATGACTTGACTAAGTGCAATGGTGCCAACATGATATAATTCTGAGGCAATCATTCTCTAGAGGCCAAACGAGATGGGTAATTACAAAAGGTTGTAAATGAATAATGCGTTATTCTCTCATCATTATTTTTGCTAACCAACATGATATAATTATGAGGTGGGCTTGGTAATGGTGAGTCTCCCATAACCCGCTAAGAGTTCAAAATAACTCTCGAATTCTATTGAGGGATGTGGAATTTGCCAAAAATAGTGGGTGGTACTATTTGATTCAAAGACCCAATCAAAATAGTTTTAAACAAACAATCTAATACGATTTCTGTTATGCTATGTAGTGAATGACATGCCTAAAATTATACCCACCATTATACTTGACAAAAAGGGCCTTAAGGGCCAGCGTTTCCTTGCTTGGTATCGCCACATTGAGAATGTCTCAAAGGTGAAAGACATATTGTATGTGCTTAAGCAATCCCCTCCTCATGTACCTCCTACGAAACTAGCTTCAAAGGAGGAGTGTCAAAATTATGTTAGACACTATGAGGATGACTTACAAGCCAAATGCTTAATCCTCACTTCACTTAGTGAGGAGCTTATGAAGCTACATAAGCACATGGACACTTCTTGTGCCATGGTTGAAAGTTTGCATAAGATGCATGACATTGAGACTAGTAATGTACGATTCTCAAATGTTTGTAGTCTAATGAATGCCAAAATGGCAAAGGGGACATCGGTCCATAAACATGGACAAAAGATGGAAAGGATCTTTCAAGATCTTCAAAGTTTAGGAACTTCCATCGATGGGAAAATGGCCCAAGACTTTTTCCTTGCATCTCTCTCGGATGAATTCACTAAGTTTATCGTAAACTATAAAGTGAATAGATTCGATCATTCTTTGAAAGAGATGATTGACATGTGCTGTAAATTTGAAAAAGGTTTCAAAAGGGACAGTGGGAGTGAGAATGCAAACACAAGGAAAAGGTTGCATGAGAAGAAGGCAAAGAAATCCAAAGGAACATGCTTTCATTGTGGAAAGGATGAACGTTGGAAGAAGAAATACAGGGTGCGCATTGCGAGCCTTATGACACGAACTTTTGAAGAGACTATTTCTGTCATAGAGAGTGCTTTTACAGTGAGCTCCAATTCCTGGATATTTGATTCAGGCGCTAGTCAACATATCTGTAATACGTTGCAGAGACTAACAGGGAGCAGGTCACTGCGCAATGGGGAGATGGTTGTGCGAGTTGGGAACGACACTAAAATCTCTGCAAAAGCAATAGGCACCTATATGCTTAACCTACCCTCTGGGGAAGTCCTGGAACTTAAAAATTGTTTATATTTTCCTTCATGTATAAAGAATTTGATTTCCATCTCTAAGCTTTTACGAGATGGGCACTCAGTATTGTTTGACAAAATGAGTTGCACTTTATACTTGAACGGTCGTATTATCTCTCATGGTAATATGATAGATGGACTTTTTCACCTAGAGACGAATAGTGGGATGCACTGTATTGAAAGCGGGAATACCTCAAAACCCAAAAGGGCTAGAGAAGAAGTTAACCAAGTTAGACTTTGGCATCTTAAACTTGGACATGTAAACCAAGATAAGATTCGCAAGATGTCGAAAGACGGATATCTTAGTCCATTAGGTAATGACCTCATGGGCACTTGTGAACCTTGTCTACTTGGGAAGATGACCAAATCTCCATTCACTGGGAAAGGAGAACGTGCCACTGAAATTCTTGGGTTAATCCACACTGACGTATGTGGACCTATGTCTAATACGTCCAGAGAAGGCTTCTCCTACTATATCACATTCACCGACGATCACTCTCGGTTTGGCTATGTATATCTTATGAAGTACAAGTCAGAATCCTTTGAAAGGTTCAAAGAATTCAAGAATGAAGTTGAGAAGCAAACTGGGAAACAGATAAAGATCCTAAGATCAGATCGAGGGGGAGAATATCTGAGTAACGAGTTCCTAGATTATCTCAAAGAGTGTGGAATAGTATCACAGTGGACTCCACCAGGAACTCCTCAACATAACGGAGTTTCTGAGAGGAGAAATCGAACCTTGATGAACATGGTTCGTTCTATGATGAGTTCCGCTGATCTACCAATATCATTCTGGGGATATGCACTACAAACAGCAGCTTATTTGCTGAATGCAGTGCCTTCTAAATCTGTTCCACAAACACCATATGAGATATGGTATGGGAAGAAGCCAAGTCTTAAACATGTTAAGATTTGGGGTTGTCCAGCATATGTTAAGAAACAAGATGCTGGAAAGCTTGAAGCGAGATCTGTTAAATGCTATTTTGTGGGGTATCCTAAACAAACTTATGGATACGAATTCTATCACCCTGACGACCAGAAAGTCTTTGTCGCCAGAACTGCTATATTCATGGAAGATGAATTCGTTCTTAATAGAACTAGCAAGATAGAATTGAAGGAAATTAATGAGATTAATGATGAACCACAAACAAGCACTCGACAAGTTGACAACCTTGTTCCTGAACCCCTAGCTCCACGTAGATCTGAACGGGTTAGTAAGCCACCTAATAGGTATGGCTTAAATAATGACTTTGCTGAATTGTACCTTCTAGGTGACAATGAAACAAAGGAGGACCCTAGGGACTACACTGAAGCAATGTCCGACATTGATTCAAAGAGATGGCAAGAGGCCATGAAATCCGAGATGGATTCCATGTATCAAAATCAGGTATGGACTCTTGTAGACCCTCCAGAAGGTATTGTACATGTTGGAAACAAATGGGTCTTCAAGAGAAAGATAGGCGTTGATGGGAACGTGGAGACTTATAAGGCTAGACTAGTAGCCAAGGGTTACAGGCAAAGAGAAGGGATTGACTATGAAGAAACTTTCTCTCCTGTAGCCATGATTAAGTCCATTCGGATTTTGCTTGCTATAGCTGCGTACCATGATTATGAAATCTGGCAAATGGACGTGAAGACGGCCTTTCTGAACGGCTACCTAGAGGAAGAGCTTTATATGACTCAACCCGAAGGTTTCGTGTCCAAGTCTGAAAAGACTAAGGTATGCAAGCTTCAAAGGTCCATTTATGGACTTAAGCAAGCCTCCAGGAGCTGGAACATTCGTTTCGATACTGAAATCAAAACGTTTGGTTTTACTCAAAACGAAGACGACAATTGTGTTTATCAAAAAGTCGTTAGGGATGGAGTTGTATTCCTAGTGTTATATGTAGATGACATATTACTATTCGGGAATGACACTGCAGTACTTTCTTCTGTAAAAGTGTGGTTGTCCAAAACCTTCCACATGAAAGATTTAGGAGATGCATCTTATGTACTTGGGATAAAGCTCTATCGTGATAGATCCAGAAAATTAATTTGATTATCCCAATCTATGTACATTGATAAGGTGCTAAGTAGGTTCCAGATGGAACAATCTAAGAAAGGTTTTCTTCCTGTTAGACATGGAATTCACCTTTCTAAGTCCATGGGACCTAAGACTCCTGAAGAGATACGGCAAATGAATGATATTCCTTATGCTTCCGCCATAGGGAGTCTCATGTATGCCATGATATGCACAAGGCCTGATATCGCATATGCTGTGAGCATTACTAGTCGATATCAATCTAACCCAGGATCAGAACACTGGGCAGCTGTCAAGACGGTCCTTAAGTACTTAAGAAGAACTAAGGACATGTTCCTCGTTTATGGAGGAGCGGCAGAGTTGCGAGTGGAAGCCTATACAGACGCAGATTTCCAATCTGACGTCGATGATAGAAGTTCCAACTCCGGATATGTATTCACTCTGAATGGTGGGGCTGTCAGTTGGAAAAGCAAGAAGCAAAGTGTAATTGCTGATTCCACGACAGAGGCTGAATATGTCGCTGCAGCTGAAGCCGGCAAAGAAGCGTTCTGGATGAAAAAGTTCATTACTGAACTTGGAGTGGTTCCAACCATCACATCACCAGTAACTTTGTACTGTGATAATAATGGGGCGATAGCTCAAGCCAAGGAACCCAGGGCTCATCAAAAGAACAAGCATTTTGATAGGCGCTTTAATATCATTAGAAGATATGCTGCCGAGGGGAAAGTCAACATCCTCAAAGTTGCTTCAGCCGATAACGTAGCAGATCCACTGACAAAGCCAATGTCTCAAATCCAGCTTGATCGTCATATGGATAAGATGGGTATTAGATACATGGGAGGATGGCTTTGAGTGCAAGTGGGAGATTGTTGGAAGTATGCCCACAAAGCCACTCATTTGATGTAATAGCTTTTTGGAATACTTAATGTGTTAAACTTTTATATGTTTAATGGAGGGCAAGACTTATTGTTAATCATTATTTATTGTATCATGTGTTTAAGCAATAAGAGAATCCAAGGGATGTATTTGGTCTAAGAGATAAGTGATCTAATGAGTTAGATTAACGAGACCTTTCTCTTATGTTCATTCCTAAAACGTTCCTAGCCATAGGATTGCCAATTGGGCATTGACAATCCGCTAAGGTTAGTATGTGTTATGTTGACTCAAACGTGAGTATGAACTAGTCTCAAGTCATTTGGTGTTGGACACTAAGACAAACACATAGGTGCTCGAAAGAGTAATCGAGTACACTGAACTACGATCAAAAGAGAGTTCGAACATACATGTCATGTATGAACTCTAAGGTTACAATATGCAAAAGTAGTCCTTTGACCTGAGGCATCATAGATGTCTAATGGTTAGGTCCTTGATCTTTGATCATGACAACGGCATTCCTTCGGATTGCCCACGGCATTGTTGGGGTCATGCGATCTAGTCATGTAGGCATATGAATGAACAACAAGGGATCTCTAACCTTCCATGGTGGGAGGAGAATACTCTAAGATATGATTCTAAAGTCTTTGGCCAAAGCAAATGAATATGACTTAGGAAGTTGTTCCAAATCATATTCAAGGGAATCATATAGGAAAGTATCACATTGGATAGTAGACATGAAACAAACTATCACTTAAACAATGTGATTAAGAGTATTGTATTAGAGAAGGACCGTATTGCATTGTAGTTGTAACTGGATAGGTTCTCCAACCAATTCTACTTAGCTTGGGTAACCATGACATACTGCTAGGTGTCACTCATGGTTTGTGGAAGCCCTAATGATTAGCAAACACTAATCATCAAAGGGAGAATTGAAATGTGGTTTCAATTCACAATCGATCGTTAAGAGTAACATCGCCCACTGCCTCGCTAATTGGAACCTAATGGATCGTACACCGAGTAAGGATGTATGTGAAGAAATTAAATGAAATGGATAAGCAATTAAATGGTTTAATTGAAGAATGGTCAAGATTAATTAATTAGTTAATTAATTATACGAAATGTTCGTATTGGGCTTTTAAGTTGGTTTTAGGGCTTCGGGGCCCAAAAGTGTTTTGGTCCACAAGGCCCATTATGTTTAAGTTGTATGACAACTAAAACAAAATGGGCAATAAGCCCAATAAACACATATAGGCCGGCCATAAGGGTGAGGGTATCAAACTTGGATTAATTGCAAGTTTGCCACTCACTTGAAATGAAGTATAAATTCATCTTTATAGCTTTGTTTTCAATTAGGGTTTTCTTGGGTGAAATTGGGTGAAACATGTTCTCTAATTTCTATCTAAAGAGGCCGGCCACCTAGGGAATAAATCTAGCAATTTCTACTTCCCTAAGTCATCCATTTCATCCTCACAAGATACATCCTTGGTGAAGAGACTTAGAGACATCAAATTTTGGTGTTTTGGAGAACAAATCCTCAAACCTTCAAAGAAGCAAAGGAGCACTAAAAGGAGGAAAATCACAAGGAAGATCCAAGGAGCAAGGAGTTGACTTGAAGGCCCTCCACTTGGGTGAATCCCTTGTGTAAACAAGGATGAGCTTCAAGGGTAAAGAATCTCTAAATTCTTCATTCTCTTTAATGTTGTTAAAGAGTCTTTTGGTTCACCATAAACTAGGCTTTGAAAGTCATGGGTTTTATGAATTGTTTTCGGATGCATGCCTACTTTAAAGAGTTAATAGTTTGCATATGTATTCAAATGTTCTTACATGTTCTTAGCTAGGACAAAATTTTTCCTTCAATACCTATTAGTAATCTTGATTGCAAAATCGATATTATGAACCTCGATCCATGTTGCCTTGAGCTCATCAGTAGAGTTTTCCATATCATCCCTTTTGCATATTAGAGCTGGATATGGCTCATTGCCCATGAAATGGAGATAATATATGGGAGGGATGCCATCATAAACCCTTGCTCTAATTATCATATCCAAAACCTGAAGTGGGTTGATACTGAGATCGTTAAATTGTTCTCGGACCCAAAAACTGCTAAAGGTGCTCCTAAGCCCGAGAAGTGCTTGGGTTAAAACTCAAACTTTGGGCTCAAGAAGGAGTTGGCCCAAAAAGGAGGTATACAAGGGGAAGGACCGAAGTGGCATCCAAAGCCCAGAAGGCAGGAGATGCCATTTTCTGACTGGGTGCAGGCCACTTGAACCACTTGCTCACCTACTTAGAGACCAAGTGGTGTAGACTAGCCAGCTAATTAGCCCAAAAGCACTTTACAGTGGCAGTACAAGTAAATAGCTGATGAGTCACTACCCTTTAAGCTGCATTCGGGCTAGATTACTGCTATAGGAGGCCAAGCCGAAGTGTCTATAAAAGAAGAAAGAGAAATCGGAGATAAGGACACTCAATCAAACAAACAAATACAAGCACAAACTCTGCTCAAAGCCAGATTTGCCTTCAAACGAAGCTGTAGTCAGCTCAAGCCTTCATCCCTCTCGGGATCAACCCTCACCAAAACCTTTTGTAATAGCTCTACTACCTCGGCTTAAAACTTGTTGTAGTATCGATTTCTTTCTGTAAACTCATCTCCCTACCCCCTTTCTAAAGCTCTCAAACCCCTTGATAAACCACAAAGATAGGAAGTTGCAAGACGATCAGCTTTGCCCGACAAGGTGAAACCTTGCCCGACCCTCTTTGGTTTTGTCTTTTCATTCATTAGCCTAGCAATATGTTGTATACTTCCAGTTCTATTCAAGTTATTTCTAGTAAGATGACGATTAAAAGACTCTCTCAGTTCTTGAATCCGATTTGAATATGTCGTCACAGTTTAAACCAGATCTAAGTTCTAAGCTCTCGGGCATATAAGATTGATCATTCAAAAGTCATTGGTCTCAAGGCATAAAAAATAACCTTATGTGGACTTAACCCATCCACGACAAGCTTTGATAACAAGAAGTCCGAAGTTACTTGAGGTGCAAGTAATCGACCCATCTCTTAGTTTTATTTCTATTATATTATGATTATAGTAGAACGTTTGAGTATAGAAGGAATTCTGATGGGAAGCCTCAAGGCCTATATCTAAGGCCCTACAAAGGCACCTATTTGGGTTCATTCTGCTCTGCGGGCTCGAATAATCAGAAGTATAATGGTTATAACACTTCTGCAATCAATGAAACAGACATCGTATATTCGAGTACTGGGTTAGTTCTTGATTGGAAGCCTCAAGGCCTACACCTAAGGTCCCACAAAGGCACCTGTCATAACTAACACAGCCTCTCGGGTATATGTACAACTAAAACTCAACATCCGTTTTACATCTGCCATGCTAAATATGGCAGTGGCACGCCTGAGCACTGAAAGGTTAATCTTGATTGCGAGCCTCAAGGCCTGTACCTAAGGCCCCACAAAGGCACCTTTCAAAGTTAACTATGTCTTTCTCTTTCAGCTTTGCCCAAGAAGCTTTGCCCGACAAGCCTTGCCCGATAAGCCCGCTAGCGAAGCAAAAGCCCGACAGAAAGCATCAACCGGCACCAACCTCTCGGGGAGCTGTGTGCTCGTCGGCTAGGAAACATCCCCGATGGAAATTCTAGCCACGAACATAGTTTTGGCACGCCCGGTGGGATCCACTTGATCAAAGAAATATGTCAAAACTACCAGAGGATTTGCAAACTACCTTGTTGCAAATGTTGCAAAGATTGGAGAACGCCTCCGCAGGCTCCAGAAAGAAAGCTGACCCGGTTATAAGACCAACTATTCCTATATCTTTACCTCAACTTGGGGAAAAAGATGATGAGGGGGAAAAAGAGAGTTAAAACCAACCAGCCAGAGGAAGCAGTGGTAGACAAACCTGCAGATCCCTTCTCAGATGCCCCAGTAAATATGATCAGTCTGGCATGGGCTGAGAAGGGGAAAGAAAAGGTCACAAGGGAAGTAGAAAAAGGAACACTGGCTGACAGATCCACAAAAGGGGTGATCAAATTGCCCGAACATCCAAAAGCAGCCATAATCAAAGGGATGGTTCTATGCAGTAAATGCCAATGCGAGTGTGAGCTCGAAATACCTCCCGCATGAGTCTTCATGGATCATGAGCTAATCAGGAGGAAAGAAGAAGAAGAAAGAAATGAGGCTCGTGAAAAAGTCAGACGGACTGCAGGAAGAGATACTTCCCGAAGTGTTTTTCAGCGGTTAGGAGGCGATTCCCAACCTCGAGCTTTATCAGAGATATTTCGTAATCATGAGGCTTCTGAGGAGGCAGAAGATAAGGATGCCAAAAAGTCAAAAGAAAGGGGTATAGAGCATTCTCAATACGGCCATATAGGAAGAAAAGTCAAGATGAGTGATAGGATAACAAATCCTGTCCAGAAAGATAACCCTGCCCGCCTTGGGCGAAAATGGTACGTAGTTGGGAAAAATGGACAGCCCGTTAAACAAATGGGAGCCTCCATGGTCAGAAGGGTCCAAAGGCAACATAAAGCCTACATGAACTCCTTAAAGACCCCTGCGACGTCTGAAGCATCCAAGAATCAAAAGTTAGAAAAAACGTCATCTGGGGGGAGTAGTCAGTTCCGCTGGAGAAGTAAAAAAGAGGTGGAAAAGGCTAATAGCAAGACAGAAGGTGAGGGAAACCATGTACCGCAAAGCCTACATCTTGGGAAATATAGGATCTTGAGGAGAGCTCAAGAAGATATGATCATGGTGCCAACTCCCGGATGGAAGACAGAGCCTATTTGCTTTGGAACTGTTTCGCCTGAAAGAAAACCACATTCTCTATCATTAGTGGATCCTTTCGGTGAGGTTCCAGAGCAAACACCATATTCAGGCATGAATCAACAGGAGGGGGCACCAGAACCACTGCTTCCAGCAGATGCGATGGCTTGGTTAGATGAGTTCATGGACCAGATTGGGAGCAAGAAAGAAGAACTGCCAGAGCCTAGCAATTTTCATATCAACATGGCGTATGTGCTATCCGCCATGTTTGGTGCCAGACCTAATCAGCCCGCCACTATGGAAGGTGACTACGTGACAACTAAGCCAATGATGGCCCATGTCAATGTGGAGATAGCTGAAGAGGGAGAATCAGGAAAAGCTGAATCATCTGAAGCATCCAAGGATGGTTCTTTAAGGATCTATACAGACAAAATGGTGTTCAGTCACCCGAACATTTTGCTTGCCAATCATCTTAAGCCCATATGTTACAGCTCATTTGGAGGGGGTGCCCTTCAAAAGGATTTTAATTGATGGAGGATCGGTTGTTAATGTACTACCGGCCAAGCAAATGAAAAAGTTGGGGATAGGCACAAAAGATCTTATTCCTACAGACCTCACAGTTTCAAGCTTCTCGGGCGCTATCACCAAGACTCATGGGATATTGCCTTTAGAAGTGGATTTGGGGTCTAAACAGATCATGTTGGCATTCTTTGTGGTAGATCGCACTTCCACCTATGGAGCCTTACTTGGAAGGGATTGGATCCACCAAAGTCTTGCCATACCCTCCACTCTACATCAGCAAGTGGCTGTTTATCATGAGGCAAGCACAGAGGGACTAGGCTTTTGGGAGATGGTAGAGGCGAATCATGGCCATTTCTCCCCACAGCCAATGTTACGGAAGCAAGTTTTACAATCCCAACGTAGGAATTTTGAAATGTTCAGGAGCAGATGAGAACAGCCGCCCTACCAAGGTGACGGCCCAAAAGCTTCTAGAACAAGGAATGCTCCTTACTAGAGAGGAGTGGGATAGACCTTGTATCGCCCCAACACCCCTACACCATCAATGACAAAACAAAAAAAGGAAGGATCAGGTAATGGCAGTCAGGTCCCTGATTAAAAGACTGTTGGTGTATGGGAAAGGAAAAAGGCAAGAAAGGGAACTCTTAGACAAAGAAGAGCAGGAATGGCAGCTAGGAGCTTCGACCAGCCAGGATGAAAACAGGGAGGAATCTTGTAGAGAAGAATTGAAGAGGGCCATCCAAATGGCCGAGTGCATATATGACCTAGATGGGCCAGACGACTTGCCCGAGAGCCCGGAGTTAGTCGAATTTTTGTGTGCAGAACCTGATAAGCCACCACCAGAAGTTCAGGATCCTTTTGAAGTTATTGATCTAGGGAGAGAGGAAGATCCAAGACCAATACAAATGAGTGGTTTATTAGAGGCTAATGATCGGGCAAAGATTATCTGTCTTTTGCAAGAATTTAAAGATTGTTTTGCTTGGCATTATACTGAGATGCCAGGTTTAGATTCAACCTTGGTGGAACACAGAATACCCATCAAGGAGGGATATAAACCTATTAAGCAAGCACCGCGAATGATGTCAAAGGAGATAGAAGAGAATGTCAAAGAAGGGATTGAGAGGCTAGTAAAAGCTGGATTTATCAGGCCAACCAAATATGTAGAATGGTTAGCCAACATTGTACCCGTTTTAAAAGCCATAACAAAAGCAGTACGATGTTGCGTTGATTACAGAAATATTAATGGCGCTACACCAAAAGATGAGTATCCTATGCCCATGGCTGATCTATCCATAGATGCAGTAGCAAAACACAAAGTCTTATCTTTTATGGATGGAAATGTCGGTTATAATCAGATAAAGATGGCCCCAAAACAACTTTTAGGTGTCCCGGGCATGTGGGGGCATATGAATATCTGGTCATGCCATTCGGGCTCAAGAACGCTGGCGCAACCTACCAAAGGGCAATGAATGCCATCTTTCATGATTTGATTGGCCAGAACATGGAGGTGTACATCGATGACATCATGGTGAAATCCAAAACAGAAGAGCAGTATCTGATAGACCTCAAGCAAGCATTGACAAGAATGAGGATCCACAAGTTGAAGATGAATCCAAAGAAATGCGCGTTTGGAGTAAGAGCGGGCAACTTCTTGGGATTCCTGGTTCATCAAAGAGGTGTAGAAGTGGATAAAAACAAATCTCGGGCAATAATGGAGTCGCCTTCACCCACCAACAAAGTGCAACTTCAGAGGCTGCTAGGCAAAATTAATTTCTTGAGAAGATTCATTGCCAATTTAGCAGGCAAGATCCAGCCGCTGACTCCTTTGCTAAGACTGACGGATAAAGAAAATTTCGAGTGGGGACCACCACACCAAAAGGCTTTCGACAGCATTAAAGCCTATTTGACTTCTTCACCAGTATTGGTACCACCTCAAAGGGGAAAACCCTTAAAGCTGTATATCTCTGCTTCAGAGAAATCAATCGGGAGTTTGTTAGCTCAAAACAATGAAGGCGGGAAAGAGCAGGCGGTGTACTAGCTCAGTAGAATTCTGACCGAGGTAGAAACAAGATATTCCCCAGTAGAGAGATTGTGCTTAGCTCTGTTTTTTACTGCCAGTAAGCTGAGGCATTACATGTTACCTTGTCACGTGCACATCATCGCCAAGACAGATGTGATAAAGTACATGTTGTCAAAGCCAATGCTAACAGGAATGATTGAGAAGTGGATTCTAGCATTATCAGAGTTCAGTTTTCAATATATACCCCAAAGGCCGGTCAAAGGCCAAGCAATTGCTGACTTCTTGGCGGAGCATCAAGAGTCTCAAGATGAGATAATCAATATCCCGGGAACCCTGGAAGTTACTAGTGTTTGGATCCCGCCAAGCAAAGATATCTCGGGCAAAGAGGAGTGGGTCCAGCAAGAGATAAGAAGAGTGACTGGTCTCTGGGTTACTCCTTGGAAGCTATATTTTGATGGTTCCTACACTCAGAAGGCTTCAGGAGCTGGGATTGTAATTGTCAACCCTCAAATGGTTTATCATTATTAGTCATTTCTCCTAGATTACCAAGGGAACACTAACAATCGGGCAGAGTATGAAGCCTTAATAATTGGTTTGGAAATCTTGATGGATCTGGGGGCAATGAAGGTAAAGGTCTTTGGTGATTCAGAGTTAGTAATAAACCAGCTAAATGGGGAGTTCAAGTGTAGACATATCACCATGGCGGGGTATTATTTGGCGGCTATGCAATTGCTGAGTTATTGGGATTCTCAGATATCAGTTAATCATGTCCCAGGGGATCCAACCTAGCGGCCAACGAGATGGTGCAATTAGCCTCAGGCGTGCTAATACAGGAAAGAAAATATGGGGTGGATGTCGAGATTCAAAGAAGAAACCTTCCTTCTATCCTGGAAAGAGGATTTAGTCTGGATGTAATGGTTCTAGACACTGAGATAGAAGATTGGAGGTCGCCCATCATCCATCATTTAAAATATCCCTCTTCACCCACAAGCAAGAAGAATAGACAGCAAGCAACCAAGTATGTTTTGTGGGCGAATGACCTGCTAAGGAAAACTCCAGACGGGTTACTATTGAAATGCTTAGGCCAAGAGAAATCCATGAGACTAATGGCCGAAGTACATGAAGGAGTATGCGGAGCACATCAGGCTGGAACAAAGATGAGGTGGTTGCTTAGAAGGTATGGTTATTTCTAGCCCGACATGGAAAAAGATTGCAAGTCCTATGCCCGAGGTTGTGAAGAATGTCAAAGGCACGATCCCTTCCAACATGTGCCTTTAAATCCAGTAGTCAAGCCTTGGCCCTTCAGAGGATGGGCAATGGACTTCATCGGGCAGATCTATCCAGCTTCTAGCAAGGGGCACACTTTCATAATTGTAGCAATGGATTACTTCACCAAATGGGTAGAGGCCTCGGCCGTAAAATCCATAACCTCAGCTGCAGTCAAGAATTTTATTGAGACAAAGATTTTGTATAGATTTGGGGTGCCCGAAACTATAGTAACGGATCGTGGGCCATCTTTTATTTCAAAAGAAGTTGAAGAGTTTGAAAGCAAATACAAAATAAAGATGATCCAGTCCAGTCCTTATTACCCACAGTCAAATGGCCAGGCAGAATCCAACAACAAGATTTTGGTAAACATTATCAAAAGAATGGTGATAGATAGTCCGGAAAAGTGGCATGAAAAGATGGGGAATACTTTGTGGGCATACAGAACTTCTAAGAGGGCAGGAACAGGGACAACTCCTTATGCTTTAACTTTCGGGCAAGATGCAGTGCTTCCCATGGAGATCAATGTAAGTTCTGTCAGAATTCAAAATCAGTTTGGGTTACACAGTGAAGAGTACATCGAAGCCATGTGTCAAGGGATTGAAGACTTAGATGTAGCCCGAATTGAAGCCTTGAACCAGATTCAGGAAGGGAAGAAAGCTGTTGCCCGAGCTTATAACAAAAAGGTGAAGATAAAGTCTTTCAAGGAAGGAGATTTGGTGTGGAAGACAGTCCTTCCTCTAGGAGCTCAGCTTAGGGGCTTTGGAAAGTGGAGCCCGACATGGGAAGGTCCTTTCATGATTAATCGAGTATTAGACAAGGGAGGATACTACTTGGCGGACCTCGAAGGAAATTGGCAGAAACATCCCATTAATGTTAAATTCTTGAAAAAGTAGTGTCCTACATTATGGGATGTTAGAGATTGTTATATTGAAGAGGATGCAAGGTAAAGCAGGCTTCGGGATACCAAAGTGCAGTGTATGTTCATCAATCATTCAAGAAGACAGAAAGACAAAAAGTTGCTAAAATAATGTTTATTTCATTTCGACAAATTGGTGAAATTTCCAACAGATTCAATTCCGACGTGCTACGTTCGATTCCTTCTGGATGCAATGGTGTTTCGGCTGGTTTTCCGTTGTCTTCATGGATAGAATCCGATCAAGTGATCGGGTTGTGTGGCCAAGATGAGCTTGCTAGAGGGTCCTCAGACAGAGTCATCACCATATATGATGGTGAAGCCTGACTTATTATGGCAGCGAGCAGGAAGACAAGCCTTCATGAGGGAACTGCCTGACCAAGGGTGTTGGTGATAGGAGCATATTTATGCGTCTTAGCTTGCTTGTTTTCTTGCATTTTGGTAATTATTTAGTATTTATAAAAGTGTTTAAAGCTAAATTCGTGTGTTTGTAGGTTTTATGGGCTAAGGGTGCATTTTGAGCCAATTTGGAGTAGTTTGGAGTGTTTTTGGGCCCAAGATGGATTGCTTATGATCCAAGCTAGATGGATGGACGAATTTGAAGACAAAAGAGGCTATGAACATGCTAAAAATCTGGTCAAACAAATACAAGTTGCAAGAAGGGATAAATTTCTAGAAGGATTGGCCAAAAACTTCACTCAAAACCATGCATACCCCATAAAATTCATCAATGCCGTGGCCTTCCCTTTGTTTCACTTCCACCAGATTTTTTAGTGATGATGCAATGCCTATCTCACCATGACATTTGAGTGGATGATGCAATGCTTAACTCACCATGACATGTGAGTGGATGACTCAAAACCTACCCTCACCAACAATTCTCCACCTTGCCATGCCTTACCTACTTCATTCCACCAGTTTTTTTGCATTAAACATGTCCATCCTCTTCCTATAAATACCATGGCAGCAACCTCATTCAAATCATCCAGAAATTAACCATTCTCCAAGCCTTCCCTTGCCTCTCCCTACATATCTAAACCCCCTCCCATCCATTCCTCCAAATAACCAACCCTTCAACATCATTCCAACCTTGTTGTGGCGGCAAAGAGAAGGAGAAAAGTCCTTGGACGCGCTTGCTATCCAACATGGATCGTTGGAACGTTTAGGTGCTTTCTTTCCTTTGTTTTTCAATGTTTAAATTTGTTTATCTTTGTTTTGTAATAATGAGGAACTAAACCCTTGGCTAGGGGGGATTCGAAACACATGTCCATGCTTGCAATATGATTTGATTACTTTTAATTGCGTTTCATAAGTTATGAATTCAATTTACTTATCCGTTCGTATAAAAACTGATTTGTGTATGTTGATTGAGGGTCGACACTTAGTTTGCATGCATGAATTTGATGCTAGAATATAAGGGAGTTTCACCTAATCGTCATGAACTTATATTCACAAGTAGTGAAGGTTGCTAGTCACAATCGCGTTAAGTAAATTCTTGGCATAAGTTTCATGCGTATTCCATAGTAACGAGTGCCTCGTCAATGCTTATGATTTTCATAGAACTTAATGATTCTTGCTTGTATCTCTATTATGCAATTCATGTAGGGAACTTGTGAGGAATGCTTTGGGTTGTCGTATGCAATCATCCAACTCAATAAAAGTAGGAAAATCTGAGGGTTAATTTAAGCGTACCTAATTAACTTGGGGCATTGAGAATTAATAAGTTATTGAAATACAATTGGAAATCGTTTTGTATGCAAGCAAGACATGTGTGGAGAAGAACCCCTTAGCTAGCCTTCCATCCATTTATTTAAACCAAATTCGTTTTAAAACTTGTTTTGTTTTCCAAAGTTTATGTTTTGTTTCTAAATTCATCAAATCCAAATCCCCCTTTACTTTTAAAGTCTTTTATTTACATTTGTAACTTTGTTTTTATGTTTTTGAGAGGATTTAGCAAGCCCTCCTAATCCCCGGCCTAGAACGATACCCTACTTACATCTATACTACAATTGTCAAAAAGAGGGTTTAATTTGTGTGTTAAGTAATTTTCACATCAGTTGGGGATAGCGGGGTGTTCGACCAAAGGTGTTGGAGATAATAGTTATCTGATTAAAACTCTTTTTCTCACGAAAAGGAAGTTTTAAAAAACCCCACTTGAATCCTGAAGAACTCATTTCACAGTTTTAGAATAAAACTAAGGAGGCAGAAACACTCGAGGTGGATAAAAGATGAGATCAAGGATGATTTGTTGAATGAGCCGGAATTTATAGGAATATCAGAAGGTAGTTCAAGAGTCGTGGGAAGCTCAAGAGACTCCGGGTTGCGTTGATCTCAACCAGAAGATGCAAGTTCCAAGAACAAGGGTACATGCGCATGCATCTATTCAATCAATATTGGTGCCTGGAATTCCAGTTTGAATATTGATTGAAGGGGGCATTGTTTGGGTTACAACTTGAACTTTGGGCTCAAGAAGGAGTTGCCCAAAAAGGAGGTCTAGAAGGGGAAAGGCCCGAAGTGGCAGCCAAAGCCCAGAAGGCAGGAGAAGCCATTTTCTGACTGGGTGCAGGCCACTTGAACCACTTGCTCACCTACTTAGAGACCAAGTGGTGTAGACCAGCCAGCTAATTAGCCTAAAAGCACTTTACAGTGGCAGTACAAGTAAATAGCTGATGAGTCACTACCCTTCAAGCTGCATTCGGGCTAGATTACTGCTACAGGAGGCCAAGCCGAAGTGTCTATAAAAGAAGAAAGAGAAATCAGAGATAAGGACACTCAATCAAACAAACAAATACAAGCACAAACTCTGCTCAAAGCCAGATTTGCCTTCAAACGAAGATGTAGTCAGCCCAAGCCTTCATCCCTCTCGGGATCAACCCTCACCCAAACCTTTTGTAATAGCTCTGCTACCTCGTCTTAAAACTTGCTGTAGTATCAATTTCTTTCTGTAAACTCATCTCCCTACCCCTTTTCTAAAGCTCTCAAACCTCTTGATAAACCACAAAGATAGGAAGTTGCAAGACGATCAGCCTTGCTCGACAAGGTGAAACCTTGCCCGACCCTTTTTGGTTTTGTCTTTTCATTCATTAGCCTAACAATATGTTGTATACTTCCAGTTGTACTCAAGTTATTTCTAGTAAGATGACGATTAAAAGACTCTCTCAGTTCTTGAATCCGATTTGAATATGTCGTCACAGTTTAAACCAGATCTAAGTTCTAAGCTCTCGGGCATGTAAGATTGATCATTCAAAAGTCATTGGTCTCAAGCCATTAAAAAGAACCTTATATGGACTTAACCCATCCACAACAAGCTTTGATAACAAGAAGTTCGAAGTTACATGAGGCGCAAGTAATCGACCAATCTCTTAGTTTTATTTCTATTATATTATGATTATAGTAGAACGTTTGAGTATATAAGGAATTCTTATGGGAAGCCTCAAGGCCTATATCTAAGGCCCTACAAAGGCACCTATTTGGGTTCATTCTGCTCTGCGGGCTCGGATAATCAGAAGTATAATGGTTATAACACTTCTGGAATCAATGAAACAGACATCGTATATTCGAGTACTGGGTTAGTTCTTGATTGGAAGCCTCAAGGCCTACACCTAAGGCCCCACAAAGGCACCTGTCATAACTAACACAACCTCTTGGGTATATGTACAACTAAAACTCAACATCCGTTTTACATCTGCCATGCTAAAGATGGCAGTGGCACGCCTGAGCACTGAAAGGTTAATCTTGATTGCGAGCCTCAAGGCCTATACCTAAGGCCCCACAAAGGCACTTTTCAAAGTTAACTTTGTCCTTCTCTTTCAGCTTTGCCCGACAAGCCTTGCCCGATAAGCCCGCCAGTGAAGCAGAAGCCCAACATAAAGCATCAACCGGCGCCAACCTCTCGAGGAGCTGTGTGCTCGTCGGCTAGGAAACATCCCCGACGGAAATTCTAGCCACGAACAAGAAGAATAAGAGGAAGAAACCTGAGGAGGTTATTCCAAAAAAGGTCCACACCAAGGCTTCCAAGAAGAGGGCCAAACCGACGAGTAGCTCCGATAGTCGTCAAGGTAAGGTGCCGAAAACCGTTGACCTCACTTCTTTGGTTGAGGAAGGCTTTCAACAACCTTCGATAACCGGTGGCGAGGACTGGTTCAACTTTCTCAAAGGCTTCCTTGAAGGGAAAACAGAAAGCAATTTACAAGGGAATTTTAAGAGTTAAATTGCTTTACTAATTTCTTGATTAGTAAGCAAAGCATCTAGATAAATGTTACATATTATTCCTTTTATTTTCAGTTTGTAATGTAATCACTTGAGCTTGTATGCCTAGTGTAGGTCTTAGATCAGTTTTCCTTTGAATGACTAATATGTCTTTGTAAGCGCCATGTGTCATATTCACATGGTGTTTGCTTGTAATTGCGGCTGGGATTGGGGGATCAAGAATGTTGGAATGAATGAATATGCTGCAGCCATTCTGCAACGGTAAAATGTGCAGTGAGCACTTTTGGAAACTTGTCTCTTTTCTTTTCTCAACCAGAAAATCCAAAAGGTCCTTCAATCCATTCAAAATATCACATAGTTTTGTCCTAAAATTTCTAATTATCAACAACTTTAACATAACGAATGATCCATTTGGCAGCAACTAAATTGATGGTGCAAGAAGCACTCATAAACTATGCAAGTATGTTTACAACAAACCTAATCAGGATGAGTAATGGTGGGGTACTGTAAAGAACACACTAACTCACGAGTCACGATAGTCCATTTGATTTGGCAAAAAGAGAGCCATTAGTGACAATAACAGAGATCTTCACAACAAAGTCAAAAGCCGATGCATATAATTTATAAACAGCTTCATGAAGAAAACCATGTAAGAAGACATTTTTTTACATCAAGTTGGCAAAGAGATCATCCTTGAGAAGCAAGAGTCGGGACGGTGTGAATTATAACATGTTTGATAGAAACGATAACACTACTTTAATTTACACTAGAATAAGGGGATAGTTTGAATGCGTAATGCAATGGATTGATAAAAAAGTCCCAAGTCACCATCACAATCTTGAATCTACCGCTTATAAGTTATAAGAAGTCATTGAAAAGTATTTTGGAATTGACAATTTTTATCAGGTTAATTATACTAACATCCCTGAGCTTTATTGATTTTTAATAAAAACCCCTCACGTTTGAGACATTACACTAACACCCCTCAGGTATTAATCACTTTCACATAACTCTTTGGTCAAAATTTTGCTAATAAATTGACAACTTTACCCTTATAACTAAAGACTTAAAATATTAAAGAAATTAATTACATAAAAAAATATTTAAAAAATAAATTAAACACTAAAAAAAATACCACCATTGCAGTTTTTGTTCTTTAACTTGATTTTGAAGACGAACTCACATCTCTCGAGAACTCTTGCTCTCAATTACACAAGAAATAGCGGATGAAGAAAGTGTTGCTACCAATCATTCAAGAAAAAAAAAAACTTCATTGTACCAATTTATCATACACCTTGCGTGCACAAAAGAACCAATGTATAAATCCTTCTATTTCTTGAAATCTTCATGGTGATTTTGATTAACCCAACCGTACAAGAAGAAAAATTCAGGCCCTATAGAGAACCCTAGCTATAAACTATCCCCTAAAGGCGACTATATATTGGGCCTTCTGAGCGCAAGGGTTTGATCCATTCATCTGTTAGGACCTTAGAAGTATTAGACAGTTGTCAAGTTTAACCTTTATAGTATTTTGTCTTGTTCTGGTACAGGTTGGTTTCATCCAACAGTACTGAGGGTAGAGTTGTGTCTCAATCTGAGCTCCTCCTCTCTAGGGTTGTATAAGTGCCCCCTTTCACTTTTGGAAAAGGTTTATGAAAGGAAAAATCTGATGTTTAGAATTTCTTTTCCTTTCCTTTGTTCTTTCTGCACTGTTCTATTACTTGGATCATATCATCTGGTATCAGCGACAGGTTGCTACCGTCCATGGGCAAGAGCAAGGCCTCTATGGTGGTGACCGATGTCACGGAGGCCGACCTCGAACTCGAATACCAACAACACCAAATCCTGGAGCAGCTTAATGGTTTCCATGACTCGGTGTCCTTACTAGCCACTCGCCAGGAATCGTTCCAGTCGAATCTGACGAACATTCAGGCTTCTCTGGCTAATATCAGCCTTGTCCAGAACCACCTCATGGAAGAGATCCGTGCCTCCAAGCACCACCCAACTCCACCACCCCCGTCCACCACCTCATCCCAAATCTCATTTGGTTCCTTCCACATTCCCCTGGGTTCTTCTTCCACCCCGCTACCCCCACCCTCCCAACCCCTCCCCGTTCCTCCCCTCCCACTTGGGGACCTCCTTCATCCCGCTCCCCTTCTCTCCATTATACTCTGATCCCTGGTTACCCACAACCCTCTCTTATCCACTCCACCTCTACCACCACCTTCCGCCCTCACCCGCCCCTCTTCCCTCACACCCCACCATCACCCTTCCATGGACCTACCCACATGAAGATTGAGCTCTCCCGCTTTTCCAGCGATGACCCGTACAGTTGGCTCGTCTTAGGCGATGAGTATATGGATTACCACGCCGTCGACGCCGCCAACCGGTTCACTGTTGCGGGTCTCCACTTCACTGGAGATGCTGCCCTGTGGTTCAAATGGTACAAGTTGCATATTAGGTCTGGGCTTTGGGCCATCTTTACAGACTCCCTTCTCCAACGGTTTGGGCCAAGCGACCACCTCGACTTCAACATGTCTTTTTCTCATGTCACTCAGAAAGGCCCACTGGAGGCCTACATCAATGACGTCATCCGGTTGTCTTGCCGAGCTCAGGGATGGTCTGAATCCCAACTTCTCGGGGTTTTTCTGGGTGGGCTCAAACCTGACCTCCAAGATGACGTTTTGGCCCTCACACATCTTCATTAGCCCGCGCCATCGAGTTGGCCCGGATTTACAACAACAAGAGTCAGCATCGTCGAGGTCTGTTTCGTCCCTTCCCCACCTGTTTCCCATCCACCACACCTGCTTTCTCCTCCTCTCCTCCACCCACATCTCCCAAGCCCGCTCCACCCCTTCCCCGAGACCACCAATGCGCCTCTCCCCCGTGGAAGTCCCCGAACGCCGTGCCCGTGGCCAAGGCTTGTATTGCCCAGACAAATACTTCCCCGACCATACATGTGCCACCCCCACCTGCTGTTTTTAGATGCCGAAGCTGTCTCCGAGGCCGCCGCTGAGCTACCCCCGGACGAGCCACTGCCTGCACTTGAGGATGTACTGCCGGAGAACCCCATTCCCCTCACTCTCCATGCACTGTCTTCCCCCAAACGCACTCATGGACGTGCTATGCGCCTGGTTAACCACATTGGGTCTCAGCCTATTCGAGTCTTTGTCGACTCTGGAGCTGACCTTAACTTTCTCAACCCTTCCGTCGCTACCCGACTAGGCCTTCGCATCGACCATTCTATTACTGAGCCCTTAACTGTTGCTAATGGTCGTCTCTGTTACACATAAAGGATTGCTTTGGAAGTCCAGATCCGTTTGTAGGACTATATTTTTTCTTCGGATATCCGACTTCTCTCCGTGGTGGGATGCGACTTAGTACTTGGGGCTGAATGGTTGGAACCTCTCGGCTATATCGGCTGGCACTTCAAGAACAAGATTATGGAATTCCACCTTAATGGTTGTCACTACAGGCTGGTTGGCTTGCGTACCCCAGATGCCCAACCCTCATCCGTTCAGTCACGGACAGACTTGGGTTCTCTGGTGGCGTCTATAATGCAAGCTCATTCCTCTTTCGGTGCCATTTCTCTCACCCCAACACTCCTTGAACCACTCATCGCCACATACTCGGACCTTTTCACTTCCTCCACAGGTCTCCCTCATCCACGGGCTACGAACCACCGGATCACCTTGTTGCCTGGCACCCAGCCAGTGAACGTCCGTCCATATCGATATGCCCATGTCCAGAAAGTAGAGCTCGAACGTCAAGTGGCAGAGATGCTCGCTGCTGGCGTTATTCGCCCTAACTCGAGTCCTTTCTCCTCTCCCGCTCTTTTGGTCCATAAAACCGACGGTACTTGGAGGTTTTGCGTCGACTACCGAGCTCTTAATCAAGTTACGGTGAAGTTTCCATTTCCAGTTCTGATAATTGACGAATTATTAGATGAGCTCCGTGGTGCGACTATCTTCTCCAAATTGGACCTTTGCTCAGGTTTCCACCAAATCCGCATGTATGAACCTGACATCCCCAAAACTACGTTCCGCACGCATGAAGGCCATTTCGAGTTTTTGGTGATGCCCTTCGGCCTATGCAATGCCCCCTCCTCTTTCCAAGCCTTAATGAATTTTATATTCAAGCCCTTTCTACGCAAGTTCATACTGGTCTTCTTCGACGACATTCTCTTCTTTAGCCCAAACTTGCCGACCCACCTCACACATTTGGCCTCTGTGTTTGATGTCCTGTGTGCTCATGACTTGCGGGTCAAAGCCTCTAAGTGCTCATTCGGCCAAACCACAGTGGCCTACCTTGGGCATATCATTTCGGCTGACGGTGTGGTTGTTGATTCTCAGAAAGTGCAATGCATTTTAGAATGGCCTCACCCTCGTACACGCAAAGGCTTGAGGGGATTTTTGGGTTTGGCGGGCTACTACTGTAAATTTGTACGCAACTTTGGCATATTGGCTCGTCCCTTGACGAACCTGTTGAAGAAAGATAATTTTAAATGGACCACTGCCGCGGACTCTGCCTTCTCGGCCCTCAAACAGGCGCTTGCCTCCACCCCGGTGTTGGCCCTTCCTGACTTCACTCACCCTTTCACCATTGAATGCGATGCGTCCGACACTGGCATCGGAGCTGTCCTCTCCCAACATCAACACCCAATTACGTTCCTCAACAAATCCTTGGCAGAAAAACACAGAGCTCTCTCTGTCTATAATAAAGAAATGATGGCAATTGTGTTTGCGGTCCAAAAGTGGCGTCCTTACCTGCTTGGCCACCCTTTCACCATTTTGACAGACCACCAAACATTGAAATACTTTTTAAACCAACGGATCACCACACCAACTCAGCAGAAATGGCTGCTCAAACTGTTGGGCTACAATTACACCCTTGAATACCAGCCAGGTTTGTTGAACACCGTTGCCGATGCCTTGTCACGGCAACATGAGTGCCGAGCACTTATGGGTCTCTCCCAACCTCTTTTTGATAAAATTTCGAAGATTCAGGCAGAATATGCTCAGGATCCGGATGCCTCTGCTATCCTCCAAACCTTCCACAACCACCAGCAGTCGCGTGCCCATTTCTCCATTCGTGGCGACCTTCTATATTACAGAGACGACATCTCCGTGGTGGCTACTTCCCCGTGGCGAACTTGAATCCTACAGGAATTCCACTCCTCCCCCGTGGCGGGCCACTCGGGATTCCTTCGAACATACAAACGGGTTCATCGAAACTTCAACTGGCCTGGTTTAAAGAAGGCAGTTAAAACCTTTGTTTCAGGTTGCGATACCTGTCAACGCAACAACTACTAGTCCATTAAACCTCCGGGGTTGCTTCAGGCACTGCCCATCCTCTCACAAATTTGGATCGATATTGCCATGGATTTCATTGAAGACCTTCCCCACACTCATGGCCGCAATGCCATCTTCGTGGTCGTAGACCGCCTCTCCAAGTATGCCCACTTTATGGCCATCAAACACCCATATTTCGCAGCCAAAGTGGCTGAGGTATTTCTCCGTGAAGTATTCCGCCTTCACAGGATGCCATCGACAATAGTCAATGACAGAGACTCTATCTTCATTAGCACTTTCTGGGAGTCATTTTTCAAGCTCAACGGTACACAGCTTTGTCGCATCTCGGCCTACCACCCTCAATCCGATGGCCAAACCGAAGTCTTAACCCGCATCTTGGAGCACTACCTACGTAGCTTTGTTGGCGGCAAACCCACCTCTTAGGTTGACTGGCTGCCATGAGCAGAATGGTGGTACAACACCATCTTTCATTCGGCCACTCAGATGACACCTTTTGAAGCGGTCTACGGGTACCCACCCCCTCGTGTCTCCTCTTATCTCCCAGGTTCTTCCCCAGTTCACCTCGTGGACACCACCCTCAGAGATCGAGACGCCTTGCTCCGCCTCCTTCGTGAGATCCTGCTGCACGCTCAAGAACGCATGCGCCACTACGTTAACAAACAGGGCTCTGAACGCCAATTCAATGTGGGCGACTGGGTCTTTCTCCGCCTACAGCCCTATCGACAATCCTATGTCCATCACAACAATTGTCCCAAGCTCACCCCTCGCTTCTACGACCCCTACAAGGTTCTTGCTTGCGTTGGGAATGTTGCCTACACATTGGACTTGCCTCCCAACTCCCGCATCCACCCCACCTTCCATGTCTCCCTGCTCAAGCCTAAACTGGGCTCCAACGTGGTTGCTTCGTCAGGTCTTCCTCCCCTGTCCGAGACGGGACTTGTCGCGTGGACACCGGAACGAATTCTCTAACGTAGCATGTTCAAGCGAGGAAACATGGCTGTCACACGTTGGCTCATCAAATGGCTGGGTCTTCCTGAACATGATGCCACATTGGCTCATCAAATGGATGAGGGTAGAGTTGTGTCTCAATCTGAGCTCATCCTCTCTAGGGTTGTATAAGTACCCCCTTTCACTTTTGGAAAAGGTTTATGAAATGAAAAATCTGATGCTTTAGAATTTCTTTTCTTTTCTTTTGTTCTTTCTGCACTGTTCTATTACTTGGATCCTATCATCATCCCACATTGGCGAACAGATTTTAACAGGTTGGGCGTGTCAGATACCTGTATGCAACTCTATCTTGAATGCACTTCAGTGTTTTGGCACCAAAGCGCCCGACTAAACAAACACACTTGCTGGTGGCAGGTTGTTGCTGCTTAGGCTGCTGGGCGTGGCGGTGAAACTAAAATGTTACAGGGAAGGCAGAATTGAAGGAGATAATGGAAGTTGGTGTTAATGGTAGCCTCTTCCTCTTAGTACTGGTTTGGTTCGGTACTGAGACACTTTTTAAAAAGAGTGGGTATTAAAAATAGTTGGGAGAGTTTTTGATGTTTATTTCCAAACTAGCTTTATTTTTTAGGAAAACTAATGAAAAGGGTTTGAAAACTTTGAGTTTTAATGATAAGGACAAAATAAAGGGTAAAGTGATTAGTACCATGTTTGACTTTTTAGTGTAAAAATGTGATTTTTCGTTAAAATGAACATTACCGCGAGGTTTTCGTTAAAACTCCCTTATTTTTTTGAATGAAAAAAAGCCAAAAACGCTGCAAAAAAACAGCTTATATTGGTAAATTCATTAATGAATTTTTCAATTTGCCAACATTGCCATCGTTTCTCCTGCCTTCCTCACACCTTCAGACTCTCGCACGCCCTCTCGCAAAACCCTTCCAGAACCAAACCTGAAACTTCATTCCCAGCTCAAGCCTCCACCTCCTACCACATCAAAACTCCTGTACTATTCGATTCCAACCCATTTTCGAACCCCGACTTACCCTCTTGACCCAACCCAGAATCCAATTTGATAAATTCAAGCTAAAATTTAAAATATTTCAAATACCCACAACTCAATTTAGCTAAATTTTAACAAATATGGTGAGAAATAGTTGCGGAAATAAATAATTTGGATTGGGTAATAAATTGAAATTGTTTCAGTGTTAGAGAGAGAGAGAGAGAGAGAGAGAGATATAGAGTTTTATTGGGGGTGGGGATGGAGGGTTGCTTGGAAGAGACACCTAATGATGGAGGAATTGGGGTTGTAGTGCCACCATGACCTCCCCATCCCACCCAAGCCCCTTCTCCCCCCTCCCCAATGCAACCACACCCAAATCTTTGCACCTTTGTTGTCCATCTTCGACTTGCCAGGATTCGCCATTTTTGCACCGCGGATGGAGGAGTGAAGAATTAATATTCTAGGTAAATGCTTTTAAAGGTATTGGTGGGATGATGTCGATATCACCGAGAAAGATGCCATTTTGAAATATGCCATTTTTTCTGGGTAAATGAAGATCGAGAAGATGAAGATTAAAAAGATGGAGAATACGGCGAAAATGGGGAAGATGAAGAATGACGGAAAGGACGGAGAAAATGGTAGAGAGTTCTAGAAAGATTTCAAATTAAAAAAAATATTATAGTACACCTACCATCATATTCTTTTTCATCATTTAACATAGTCAAAGCAGTTTTATATAAAAGTTTACCAAACACTCAAATACTGCCTTTTTTTTTTTGTTAAAGCGCTTTTACAAAAAAAGCTTACCTAAAAAAAAAGCATATGAACTGTTCATCCTCTTCTTGCCCTCCCACCCCAGCAACCGCTACACTCCCAACCCAGCTGTTCATCTTCTTGTTCTTTTTTTCCATTTTTTATTTTTCAAGTTTTTAATTATATAAAATCAATCGAGATGGACGAATCGATCTCGCGTTTCAGATGTTTTATAGTGACTCGTATATAGAGACAAAAAAATCAAAAGCCAGAAGCTTTCTCTCGCCTTCTGACCTTGGTTTGCAGAAGTAGGAAGTCGATCGGAAATCATGGAAGCTGCGCAAGCTCTGGTGGCGAATCTGATTTCAAAAGCACCTACCTCTAACTCCAATAACTGTTGTGCCAATACAGGAGAGAAAATCGCAAAGAGAGATGAAAAAAAAATGAAGGGTAAATCGCCAAAATGGTCCCTGAGATTTGCATAACTCATCACTTTGGTCCCTGAGATTCCCAATCGATAAAAATGGTCCCTGAGATTGTTCACCATCCATCATTTTTGTCCTTCCGTTAAAAACTCCGTTAAGTGTCCCGGAGCTCTTGGTCGGAAGTTTGGGTAAATTTCAAAGCTTCGTAACTCAATCGTTTCTTAACCAAATTCGACCCATAATATATCAAAATGAAGAGAGGAAAGTGAAGAATAAGATTATACATATTTCAAAGCCCAATGGTTGCTGGAAATTGCCGGAAAATAGCCTCAAAGTTGACTTGTCCGAGTGAAAACTTGAAAACTCGCAGGAAACTGGGTAAACTTTAAACGTTCATAACTTCTTCAATGCTCAACGAAATCAAGTGATTCAAAATGGGAAGATCAGAGGCTTTGCGTTTGTGAAAGGGCCGGCCCTGAGAATTTGGGGGCCCTAGGCGAGCCTTCGAAGTGGGGCCTTAAAATTCTCTGATCTTCGGTTCTTTGTATATTGATTTGTATAAAAAAGAATTCGATAAATACATAAAAAGTTCTATTTTCATATCAAATATCATTAAAAATTAATATCAAAAGAAGATAAATATACAAACATTATTTAAACATTACACAATTCACGTTTTTAGACACAAATGTACTAAATGTTTGCAGTCAAGAGTCTAAGATTGAGAGTGAAGAACAATAAAACTTTATGATCAAGAGAGTAAATAACAATAAAACTTGATTGATGAGTATAATAAATTCAACGCCAATTGTTTTTCTTGTGTTTTTTTTTCTTCTAAAATCAACATTGTGGATGTAAATTTTCTCCTCCTCGATCTTGGACGATTTTGCACCTACAAAACAACTAGCACCTTAGGTTAAGGCCAAAAGCCTCACGTGCCTACGATGAATTGGGGGGGGGGCTTTTGCCGAAGAACCTCCGATGCCAAAGTTAGAATTTTAGAGAGAAAGAATGTTTAGAGTATTTAGGATTTTTTGCCAGAGGATTGGAATGAGTATTTGGTGAAAATAGGAGCCTATTTATAGGGCTAGGTTGGTCCACTTTTGAGAGGAAGTGGCCGGCCAACACTAGGTTTTTTGGGTTAAATTTTTGGTTTAATTAGCCAATTTATTGGCTAATTAAATATGAAAGAAATCAATGGGGGGTTATAGAGTTAATTATCTAATTTAATTTGGGCAATAAAGTGGGGAAAATAAGAAAGGTAAGGAGCATGGGAGATGGCCGGCCATTGCCTAGCTTTGGGATTGAATGGGATATATTTTGTGGTTAATTGGATGATTTAATTAGGTATAAATATATTAATTGGCTAATTATCATAATAAAAGAAATGTTTTGGGAGGTTTTTGGAGGTTATGGAATGAGGATGGATGAGACAAATTTGAACTTGTTACCTATTTTGGGTACTCCTGATTTGGTTGATGGATGATTCTCCACTGCTCGCGTGTAGGAGACCCGGTATGCCTCGAGGGTAAATTTGTCATCTTCACCAAAAAATCCACGTGTCGCCTTGTGATTATTTTTGGCTCCACAAACATCACACTAACGAATTGAATATTAAAATAATCCATCAAATAAAAAGTTATTGAAAAGAAAAATATAAATTCAAAGTTTTGATTACCTTAAAGTACAATCTTCAAGACCATATGATAGTTGGTTTAAACATTCAATAGAAATAGAGAGAATGGGAAGTTGGTTTAAACATTCGATAGAAATGGAGAGAATGAGAAGTTGAAAGAAAAAAGATTGCAAAGAGACTTGAGTTTAATAACTTTATATGCATTTGGACAAATGGATAAATTTGAAAAACAAGAAAAATCTAGTGATTGAAAGGAAGCTTTGTGTTTCGAATTCAACACCCTAAAAGAAAAATGAAGCCAACATTTCCACTGCATTAACAAATGAATTATGATATTTCTTACTTTTTTTTTGTATTTATATGTTAACTACAGGATATAAAAAATTTTGGGGGCCCTTCCGAAGTGGGGGCACTTGGGCTACCCTCAGGGCCGGCCCTGGTTTGTGACAATGGATTCCGGGGAAGGAGCTCAGGCTGCTATTGATAAATTTCACTCTCATGTGAGTTATCCTGGTATTCTATGATTGCCTTGGTAGTTTGTAAGTCTACTCTTAATTTAAAATGGGGTTTAATTAATTTGAATGTTAAGCTTGTACTCAGTTGTTTTTGTAAGTAACCGCGATATCAATTAAATTATGGTTACAAAGTTTGAGCTTTTGGGTTTGATAGGGAAGGTGATGGTAATTTACTAGATTGAAGCGGTGTGTGATAGATACAAGGTTTATCTCCTTCTGTTCAATGGCCAACACAATGAAATTAATTGTTTCTTAGGAACTCAAATGTTTTGTTCTTTTCTGGTTTTCTTTTGATTCATTGAAGTGGTCTGAATAAATGAGTTTGGTAATGGTTCGAATTGTATCAAAGTATCCTTGTATGAAATTTTCATCGCAATTTTTTTGTTTTATAGAGATGGAAATGATCACTAAGATTGAAAAAATATAATTACTGGTGAATATAATTACAGGCTGTTCTATTTACGGAGGTGGCACTATGTTGCATAATTTAGCAGCTATTTTTTGTTGCACGCCTCTTTTCTGTGACATGCACGAGGCTTTCATAGGAGGATAGATGGAAAGGGTGCTATGGGGTTTTGGGGGTTTTGGGTTCATGACTGTATTTGATAGTGTTTGTTTTCTGGGTTAGTTTCAATGGAATAGAAAGATTAGTAAATACACAGAAGAAGAAGGAGAATGATATTTAAGGATCCAAGGAAATATCCAGAATTATATTCACTATATTTTTCAGTAGAAAACCTACTAAGCATATATGACAGTTAGAGGAGTGTGAAAACAACTCCACTCACACTATTACAAAACAATCACAACCATTCATTCTTAAGTCATCATGTAAGATGCTTACACTTGTCATGAGCTATGACTCATTACAATCTAATCTAAATGCCATATGGAATATGATCCAAAGGCTCACATTCGAACCTACAACTTGCGAATAACAAACATATCATAGCAAATACATTTACACATCAATACTCCCTTCTAAATGTTTTGCTGATTTCACTCCAAGTGCAGTCCTCAAATACTCAAATCGATCATTGGGAAGAGCTTTGGTAAAAATATCTGCCAATTGCTCTTCTGTACTGCAATAGCTCAGTTCAATTGTCCCATCTTGAATCGCATCCTTTATGAAGTGATACATCCTGTTGATGTGTCTTGTTTTCTGGTGGAATACTGGATTCTTGGACATGGCTATAGCAGAGGTGTTGTCACACAGCAAAGGTGTTGCCTCCACTTGTACCTCTCCAAAATCAGATAGTACAAACCTCAGCCACATTGCTTGTGTTGTAGCTTCTGCAGCGCTCACATATTCAGCCTCTGCAGTGGATAAAGCCACACTACATTGCTTGACAGAAGCCCATGAAAATATTCTTGAACCAAAACTGAATACATAGCCCGATGTACTCTTCATATCATCCAAACTTCATGCCCAGTCACTATCACAGTAGCCTATCAACACAGCAGCTTTATCGTTCACATACTCAATCCCAAAATCTAGTGTCCCTTGTACATATCTTAGGACCTTTTTACATGTCCCCATGTGCTTCCTGGTAGGTTTCTGCATAAACCGAGCCAACAAGCATAATGCATACATTAAATCTGGTCTAGTAGCTGTCAGATATAACAGACTACCAATCATTTTCCTGTACAAACTTTGATCAGCATCCTCACTTCCATCTTCTTTAGATAACTTGTCAGTGATTGCAAGTGGAGTTTTCACAGCTTTACAGTCTTTTAAGCCAAATTTCTCAAGTAAGGACTTGGCATATTTCTTCTGATGAATAAATATGCCCTTTTTAGTTTGAATTATGCCTAAACCAAGGAAATGATGCAGCAATCCCAAGTCTGACATCTCATATTGTTTCATCATATCCTTCTTAAACTCTTGGATCATTTCATCAGAACTCCCTGTATAGATAATATCACTGAATTTAGTATACAAGGTGGCTTCACTTTGGCTTTCTTAAATCCAGACATGTTGAAGTATGTGTCTATCTCATCATACCAAGCTCTGGGAGCTTGTTTCAGACCATATAAGGCATTTTTCAACTTGTAAACCTTGTCTTCTTGTCCTTTGACTTCAAATCCCTGTGGCTGATCCACCTATACTTCCTCATGCAGTGTACCATTTAGGAATGCAGATTTGACATCTAATTGGAACAATTTCCATTCCTTTTGAGCTGCCAATGCAATTAAGGTCCTAATGGTATCAAGCCTTGCAACTGGTGCAAATGTTTCATTGAAATCAACCCCAGGTTTCTGAGAGTAGCCCTTAGCCACTAATCGTGCCTTGTTCTTTTGCACTGAGCCATCCAGATTAAGTTTTGTCTTGTAAACCCATTTTACACCAATTACAGGTTTGTCAACTGACCTATTAACCAAGTCCCATGTATCATTCTTTTCAATCATTTCAATCTCTATGGACATAGCTTTTCTCCAAGCCTCATCCCCTGATGCTTCTTCAAAACACTCAGGCTCCATTACACAGAAGTTGCATCTTTCATAAATTTCATTCAAGCTCCTGAACCTGAGAGGAGTATGATCATTTTCTTGTGAATCAGTGTGATCCACTTGCTCTCTTGACTTGAAGAAGAAGCAATAGTTTGATCGTGTTGTTCTTGTAACAATTCTGTGTACTCCACATCTCTATCATACTCTTCACTCTCAACATTGCTCCCTTCATTTCCATTAGCAACTGAAATAGGCAGGTTCTTCTTAGCACAAGATTTCCAGTCCCAGCAGGAATTCTCATAAAAAATCACATCCCTAGAGATAACAATTTTCTTGATTTCAGGATTGTACAACCTATAACCCTTTTCACAGGTTCCATAACCAAGAAGAATGCATTTGACACTTGTTGCATCAAGTTTTTGTCTCATCTGTGATGGAACTTGTGCATAGCATAGAGATCCAAACACCCTTAAGTGTTTCACTCCAGGTTTCCTTCCACTATAGGCTTTAAATAGAGTCTTCTTATTCAAAGCTTTGGTAGGGCATCTATTGAGAATATAGACTGCAGTGTTAACTGCTTCTGCCCAAAACTCAAATGGAATGCCCTTCTCCAACAGCATGCATTTAGCCATTTCTACAACGGTCATATTTCTCCTCTCTGCTACACCATTCTGTTGAGGGGAATAAGCCACTGTGAGCTGTCTTTCTAGACTAAGATCTTCACAAAATTAAGAAAATTCCTGAGAAGTGTACTCTCTTCCCCGGTCACTTTTTAATTTTTTCAGTTTGAACCCACTTTGTAGTTCAACAGTTGGTTTGAACCTTTTGAATACACCAAATGCTTTAGATTTGTTCCTCAGAAAATAAACCCATCCCATTCTGGTACAATCATCTGTGAAGGTGATAAAGTACTTATTTCCTGCTTTGGTAGGTGTTTGCATTGGTCCACATATATCAGTGTGAATCAACTTCAATGGTAAAGCGGCTCTCCACTTGGTTTATTTGGGAAATGCATCTTTGGAATGCTTGCCAAGTGCACACCCTTCACACACTGTGGTGTTCACTTTCAGCTCAGGTAATCCATTGACCATATCATGTTCTTGTAGCTGCATTAGAGCATTCATATTCAAATGCCCCAGTCTTCTATGCCATATCTCAGCAGCTTGCCCAACACTGGCTCTCATGACAACTTGAATTCCTGGTTGCAACTTCAAAGGAAAGCTCTGATTCCCTTTCATTGGGATCTTGACAACTAGATTAGAACATGTGAAATCATCATAGATTTTGACTTCAACACCCCCAAATACCAGATAGTAACCATGCTCCATCATCTGTCCTACACTTAACATATTCTCTTTTAAACCAGGTACTAACATAATCTCCTTTATGTACCTTTTTCCGTGCTTAGTGTCAATAATTCTCCTTTTCCAACCACATTAACCAATTGTCTTGTGCCCATCTCAACTTTAGCAGTAACATTCCTATCTATATTCACCAGTAGATCTTCTCTTCCTATCATGTGATTACTGCAGCCACCATCAACATACCAAATGTCTTCATCCTTCTTCACTGCAGCAGACATACACATATAGAACATAGTTGGATTGTTCTCCACTTGATTGACATAATTGGCATGTTGAGTAACCTTCTTAGACCTGCAATCCTTGGCAAAATGCCCTGGCTTATCACAGTTATGACACCTTGGTTTCCCCTTGAACCAGCACTCCCCAAAATGTAGTTTATCACAATATTTGCAAGGATTCTTGGCTCCATCAGAGGTTCCAGTGAATTTCCCTTGCTGATGCACAGGTTTGTTATCCCACTTCTTACCCTTGGTCTTCCAATTCTTTGTGGGTTTAAAATGTTGATTGGCATTATACATAGACTTCCTAGGAGCTACACTCAAACTGGAAAATGCCTTTTCAGTATCATTTTCAAAGTGTCTTTCAATCCGTTGTTCATACCCCTTTAGAGTAGCAACAACGTCCTGCACATCAACAGTTTCCAAATCCTTAGTATTCTCTATCACAGCAACAATACTATCATAGGATTTAGGAAGACTTATCAATAACTTCTGCACAATTCTTTGATTTCCAATATCTTCACCATAACTGTTCATTTGTGTAATAAGATCAAATAATCGCACAAGATACACAGAGAATGCTTCATGCTCACCCATCCGAGTATATTCAAAATCACGCCTTAAACTTTGAAGTTTTACAGATCGTACATGTTTATCGCCAATAAACTCTTGCTTCAGTACATCCCATGCCTCTTTTGCCGTCTCTAATATGGCAATCAGTGGGAAAATTTCATCTGTCACGGCTCCTTGAATGATACCGAGAGCCTTAGCATCCTTGACTATGTTCTCCTTCAGAAGCTTAAGCTCAGTTGCATTAATCCCTTCTTCGTTCTTCGCCGGAGGATTGTACCCCTTTTCAACCATATCCCATAGATCCTGAGATCTGAAAATGGTTTTCATCTTGATCTGCCAGAAATCAAAATTCTCTCCATTGAAAATTGGTGCGCGGAGATCCACACCACTCGATCCAGCCATATTAGACTTGTTATCGATTTACCCATAAATTTTCATAACTTTCTTCAGTCACAGCAGAACCCGATTCTCCGTCGAGTTCCTTCGCTGCCAACCACGTCACAGTTTCACGCCCAGCTCGAGATCGAACCTGGCTCTGATACCATGATAGTGTTTGTTTTCTGGGTTAGTTTCAATGGAATAGAAAGATTAGTAAATACATAGAAGAAGAAGGAGAAGGATATTTTAGGATCCAAGGAAATATCCAGAATTATATTCACTATATTTTTCAGTAGAAAACCTACTAAGCATATATGACAGTTAGAGGAGTGTGAAAACAACTCCACTCACACTATTACAAAACAATCAAAACCATTCATTCTTAAGTCATCATGTAAGATGCTTACACTTGTCATGAGCTATGACTCATTACAATCTAATCTAAATGCCATATGGAATATGATCCAAAGGCTCACATTCGAACCTACAACTTGCTTATAACAAACATATCACAGCAAATACATTTACACATCAATAGTATTTTGGGATGTTTGGTTGGAGAAGATTAAAAGATTTCATAGGGGAGGGGTTGGATGTTTAATGGGACAAAGTAATGCTTCCGACATGACTTTGCCTTTCGTTTCTTTGGAATTCTAGGGAATTCTAGGGAATTCTCTTTTGTTTGAAATTGTTACGGATTGGAAAGCTGTTCTTATTTAGATAGAGTGTATCGTTTATGTTGTATGTTATTGTTAGCTAGAGAGATCCTGCATTTGCTGTTAATATTTAGTGGATAACTTGTCCACAAAAGGATTATAATTGTATTGACTTGATGAAATTCTATGACCAGGTTCATATATCTGGAAACTTATTTTTCGCTTCCGAATTATTTGATACAGGAGGTGTTGGGTAGGGCTATTAGAATTGAGTTTACAAAGCAATTTAAGAAACCTTCTCCACTGCCCCCCAATCCCCAAGTTGGACAGACACGCTATAAGATTTACGTGTCTAATTTGGGATGGAAAGTAAGATCAAGCCATCTCAGAGATTTTGTCTCTGAAATTTTCAAACTTCCAGTTTCAGCCAGGGTTGTCTTTAGCGGCCCTTCTAGGAAATATGGTGGTAATGGATTTCTTTCTTTTACTACGAAGGAGGAAGCGGAGGCTGCAATTTCTTCTTTGCAAGGGAAGGTAAGAAATGTTTATCAAGTTGTCAGTCAGAAGAGGAACTCTGGTTATCAACACCAAGAAAGGAAGAAGATGCATAAGGGAGGTGATGCTAGTGCCTGGATTGGATGAGAATCTAGTGTGGGTCAAATGATGGAGCATGGCTATTTCCTACTCTTTGGGGAAACTGTGGTTGAGATCTATGATGACAGATCCCTATCCAACTTGGTGACCAAAGTGGAAGTGAAAAACAGAAGCTTTCCACTTGTACTGAAGTACTTAGAAGAAGTGGCAAAGAAAGCAAGTGTGACAAGTTCTATGAAGCTATGGCACAAGAGACTCGGTCATTTAAACATGACAAGCTTACAAAATCTGCAAAAGGATGAAATGGTGCAAGGTATACCAAAAATGGATCAATGCAATGAAATATTTGAAGGGTGTGTGTTTGGCAAGCATCACAGAGATTCATTTGAAGCTGGAAAGGCTTGGAGGGCAACAAAGCCACTCGAATTGATTCACTCAGATGTGTGTGGACCAATGAGAACAACAACAATTAGTGGAAACAAGTATTTCCTAACCTTCATTGATGATTATTCACGGATGTGTTGGGTGTATTTCATGAGGTTCAAGTCTGAGGTATTCACAATATTCAAGAAGTTCAAGGCAATGGTGGAATTGCAAAGTGGATACCAAATCAAAAGACTAAGAAGTGATAGGGGAGGTGAGTACACCTCACATGAGTTCAATGCATTCTGTGAAGATGTAGGGTTGGAGAAGCAACTCACTGTGGCATATTCACCACAACAGAATGGGATTGCAGAAAGGAAGAATAGGACTATAGTCGAAATGGCTAAGTCTATGATGCATGAGAAGAATATGCCTTATAAATTTTGGGGTGAAGCTGTGAACACCTCAGTGTACCTATTGAATAGGTGTCCTACTAAAGCCTTGGAGAAGAAAACTCCATTTGAAGTGTTCAGTGGAAGGAAGCCTTCTGTGAAGCACCTGAGAGTGTTTGGCTCAGTGTGCTACAATCTCATCCCTCACCAACTAAGGCACAAGTTGGAGAAATCAAGTAACAAGGGTGTTTTTGTAGGCTATGGTACCAGTGAGAAAGGATACAGAGTTTATAATGTGTTGACTCGGAAGATAATCCTATCAAGGGATGTTATCTTTGATGAAGACTCAATGTGGAACTGGGATACAATGGTAGAGGAAAAGGACAGTGTCTCTCTACAAATTGACCTAAACAAAAGGCAAACAAGGGAGCCTATGGAGACCTCAATTCAAGAAGAAGTCACAGATAATGGTGACATACAAGGGACTCCACAGCAAGCTACTATGAGTCCACAATCAAGTCAATCACAGACAACAACTCCTAGTTCAACTCCAGTAAGATTGAGAAATCTGGATGAGATTTATGCTACATGTAATTATTGTGTAGTAGAACCAGAAACGTATGAATAAGCTGAGAAAGACAAAGCTTGGAAGAAAGCAATGAAGGAAGAGCTTGAAATGATAGAAAAGAATGACACTTGGGAAATTGTAAATCGACCAAGTGAGAAGCCTGTGATTGGTGTAAAATGGGTGTACAAAGTGAAGCTAAATCTAGATGGTTCTGTGCAAAAGAACAAGGCCAGGTTGGTGGCCAAAGGTTACTCACAGAAACCTGGTGTAGACTTCAATGAAACCTTTGCTCCAGTAGCAAGGTTAGACACCATAAGGACCTTGATAGCCCTAGCAGCCAAGAAGGGTTGGAAGCTGCATCAATTGGATGTTAAATCTGCATTTCTAAATGGAGTGCTAGAGGAGGAGGTGTTTGTGGAACAACCTCAAGGGTTCACAAGCCAAGAGTTTTCAGAAAAAGTGTACAAGTTAAGGAAGGCTCTTTATGGCCTAAAACAAGCTCCAAGAGCTTGGTACAGTGATATTGATTCCTATTTCACTGAGAAAGGATTTCAGAAAAGTCCTAGTGAAGCTACACTCTACACCAAGACAGAAAGCAACAACAAGACACTCATTGTCTCAATCTATGTGGATGATGTTGTCTACACTGGAAATGATGCTGCAATGATGGAAGAGTTCAAGGAAGAAATGATGAAGAGGTATGAGATGACTGACCTAGGCCTCTTGCATCATTTTCTTGGCATTGGGGTAATTCAAAAAGTAAGTTGCATCTTTATTCATCAAAAGAAGTATGCTGAAACTTTGCTTGAGAATTTTGGTTTGAAGGGTTGCAAACCAGTTTCTACACCCTTAATTGCAAATGAGAAGCTCAAGAAGGAGGATGGAAGTGAACCTGCAGATGCTAGTCTCTATAAAAGCATTGTTGGCAGTCTATTGTATCTAACTGCAACAAGGCCGGATCTAATGTTCTCAGCAAGCCTACTTTCTAGGTTTATGCAGAATCCTAGCAAGATACATATGGACACATCTAAGAGAGTGCTAAGATATGTACAAGGAACTCTTAATTATGGGATCAAATATGAGATGGGAAAGTCATCTATTCTAATTGGATTCTGTGACAGTGACTGGGGTGGCAGTGAGGATGATAGCAGAAGCACATCGGGCTATGCTTTCACTTTCGGATCAGGGGTATTTTCATGGGCCTCTGTGAAGCAACAAAGTGTTGCATTGTCCACAGCCGAGGCAGAGTATGTGAGTGCATCAGAAGCTACAGTTCAAGCTATTTGGCTAAGGTTCATACTTAAAGATTTTGGCGAATTGCAGGTTGAAGCCACACCACTTCTGTGTGACAACACCTCTGCAATTGCCATGACTAAAAACCCAGTATTTCATCATAGAACAAAACACATCAAGAGAAGATATCATTTCATCAGAGAAGCATTGCAAGACAACACAATCAAGCTAATCTATTGCAGCACAGAAGATCAGATCGCAGATATATTCACAAAAGCACTACTGAATGAGAGATTCAATTACCTTAGAGGTTTGCTCGAATTGACTCCCAGAAGCAGTTTAGAAGGGAGTGTTGGAAGCTAACCAGCTCCTGGAGTCGAGGAGTCGAAGGCAGCAAGATACTCCCGAGCAAAAGGATGTGATATGCATCGAAGAAGAAGAAAGAAAATGAAGAGTTCTAGTCTCCAACGGCTAGTTTTGTTTTTAAATGTTTGTGTAAGTGTGTGAGTGACAAGTGTACACTCCAGATTAAATCACTTAACCCCAAAATGAAGGGTTAGGATGTAATCTGGAGTAGTAAGGCTTAATGGTTGTTAAAGCCTCTTGTCAATCACCTTTTTAGATAAGTATGGGTGATGGAAATGCACCATACTCTTGTGTGTAATGTTCACTCTACTTATTCAATCAAGTCTGCTGCATTATTTGCACAGCTGATATCAATCTTCAAGTTCTCTCAATTCTCTACTATCCTACCCAAGAAACCGATTCAAACACTCAATCAAAAAAAAAACACAAAATAAACAAAATTTATCAAATATTATGTGTCATTAACATTACACTTTACTATAAAAATATTAAGGGAAATTCCTACATTTGATATCTTACATTCAAAATGGCACATAATACTTTCTTTGGCAGGAGTTAATGACTAGACCAATTAATCTAAAATTTAGCGAGAAGAATATTGGTGACTCTGGAGCCAAAAGGAAGAGGAAGACAGGTTTGAGGGTCAACCTGAAATCGTAAGTCCACAAACAGTCTTTAACCAAATTGATTCATTTTTATTCCAGATTATAATTGGAATCTTGGGAAAGCAGAAATTTTGACCTCAACCACCCATGTAGAGATGGAAGGTGTCCTCTTGTTGTCTGTACATTTATTATTGTCATCTCCTTTCATTTTAACTTTTCAGTTCTCAAAACAATGTTGTTTTCTCCGTCCTAAAATGTTGACGTACATGTTAATAGATTGTACCACATAGAGAGAGAGAGTAATTATTTAAACTTTGTGATTACTCAATGAAAGCCTCTTGACAGAATACAATTTAATATTACGTTTTAGGGTTTAGGGATAAGTTTCCAACTTATTTCTCTTTTCTTTCAACATATATCTTCAGACATTTTTCTGGACGGATGCTAATTGTATGTATAACAAAGTCGATCCTTTCTTGGGACAGCTTCTTTATAGTCTAAGCGGAGGTTTTGATTAGTACTTAAGTGTTGTGGATCACCTAAAATTATGCTTGATGCCTTTGCATACTGGTGGAATGTTTGAGTATGGACACATGGGTGTCCGTGTGCTGTATTTTTTTATCTTGTTTGGGCAGGAGGTAGACCTTCAGATTTTACAAATAGAAAGTTTTTTGTTCGTTGTGTTTCCTTCTTGAGAGTTTAATTGATGAAAAAAATAGTCGGAGGCTGCAGGGTTGATGAGCACTGAAATGGGCTATAGCATAATCCAATCGTAGCTGTATGAAGGCAGGAGCATAGCTTAGTATAGATTAGTTGATGCTTTCTTTTCAAGTCACAGTTGATCATATATTGAAGGGGTTCATTTTGAACCTTTATGTTACTTGTTAGACATTGTCTATAACAATATGTAGTACTTGTCTTTACCTCAATTTCTTTCTTGCTCTTTTTCTCCCTTAGGGTCGTTAATGCATAATAAGTTATTTCTTCGATTGAGGTATTGAGTGTAAAACTGATCAAGCATTCTGATAAAATTGTTTATCACTTACAATATGGTAATGGAGGAAAAGGTGGAAGGAGCAGATATCTCATAGACTGTGAGGTACTTGATTTACATTCGGGTTTATTAAGTTACGCATTATGGGCTCACCATGGTTCTTTGGAAAAGGAAGGAATTTGGGTTCTAAAGAAGAAGAAAGATCCCTAATAGATTAAACTCATAAATGTACAAGTACATATTACTTTGTTCTATTTTCTTGGAGATGTGATATCAGGGGCTGTATCTACCGCGATGAACAATGAATTCAGAGTCATCGCAAGCCACTGGTTTGCTAAGCGTAAAATGCATCTACTGTATAGACCCAGGCTCCAAAGAAGCTTGTAGGTAAGACTGTTTCTCTATTGTGTTTTACATGTATTACATGTGTGTACACGTGAACATGCACATCCAAGTGTGTAGTTTCTTGTTTGCTGAATAAAGGAGCTGAGTATATGGTAATTGTTAACGTTATTGTGTTGAAGATCGGTATCTTGTTACATATCTCAATTCTTGGCTTTATACATTTTAGTTTTTCTTTACCGTTTAGAATCATCAAAATTCTATCAAAAGCATGTCAAATTTTATTCTGTGTGCTTTCTTTCCTTTTCTTTTGTACCACTATTTTTCTAGCAGCATTTCTTTCTATTAGTTGATTGGAACCAAATTCACTTTAACAGATTTGTGTTGGTTTGAGAAACTGAACCACATGAAAGGGATTAAGCTCTTGGGGTAAGCTCAAGTGGTTAGAGAGGGTTATATGATAGGTCAAGGGTTCTTCGATTCCCTTCCCTCCAACACAATCACTTTTTTTTTTCTCTTCTGATACTGGAATCACTTTTGAGGATGTCCTCATTGCTAGGTTCTCTAAATTTAGATTTATATCTGTAAAAAGGGGTACAAATTGTTTATAGGCTAAGATGAATCTAGGGTTGGCGTGACTTTGGAAAAGAGGCGGTCCAAAGTTTAAAGGAAGGTGTTTAGCAGAGGGAAAATCCAGTCATTCTTCGTGATGAAAGATAGCTTCGAAATTGTCTCATGGTACCGTAACTTAATGTCAAACCTCTTATTAAGGTTTTTACTCTACCTTCACATGGAAAATATTCAGTTTAGAGAAAGCAAAAGTTTGCCAATGTTGGAAGAAGTTTGGTAGAGAGACAAGTCTTCCTTAGGTCTTAAGGCTCCTGACACAAGACAGCTTCTTTTTGAATGAGGATCCTCTCCGGATCCTCTTTGTGAGGATCCTGGGGCTCACTTTATCATGTCCGTTCATCGTACATCATGCGGTCAGTTTTCGTTATATACTGTTTGTGTTCAATTTTAAGTAAAAAAATTCAAAATGATTTTTTACTGCAAGATGACAGATGAACGGACATGATGAAGTGAGGATCCCAATAGGATCCTATTCCCTTCTTTTTAATACAATATCACATTTCCTTTAGTTTTTGACTTACTTTACTAATTTTCTTGACCAACAATATTTTGGGTTTTAGGAATATTAGAATCATGATTTCTTCTCTTATTTTAGGGGACTGTGATTTGTTCGACAGTTAATTTGTTTGGAACAAATGTTGGTCCCTACAACACTTTTTAAGCGAATATATGCTCATCTCAAGAGGAATCTGAGGCCTCCTTTTCTTGAGACCCGCATTTTCACTTTTGTGGATTTTGAAGAGAAAATGGAGCTATAGGGGATGCTCTCAATCTTCTCAGTTGGACTTCTTGTTCTATATTATTGGTTCTCCTTCTTATTTCGTAATGTTCAACCATGATGAGAACCGTGTACTTTCTTTTCTAGTCTACCTTTTAAAGATAAACTCTGCAAAAAATTAATCAAATCAGAAATTGTGCTTCTCAGTAAAACATTCTTGTTCAACCTTCTCGACTATTTTTATTCCGCAATGTTGCACCCCCTAGTGTTAACTGAATAAAAATGGTTTGTCTCTTTATTGGATAATCGTTAAATGACCAAAAGATTGGATTTGGGTAATTTTTTGACAGAGTTGATTTTCAAATGATGACTTAGAAGATAGTTGGTTCGAATCATTGTGCAACATTGCATGATGAGAAAGAGAACCAAGAAGATAGAACATAAATATTCCTCCTTGCGATATTCTTTCAAACATTATATTCTCCCTTTTTCTTTTCTTTATTTATCCAACATAGAAAGGATGTGTCGTCATTGACTCATATGTTCTCTTTAGTCTAAAGTAGAGACTAATCAATGTTTGTCACAAATCTTGTAGAAAAACTTCCCTGCATATCCCCATTGTGTTGCTCTCCCTCTCCCTCTCCTCACAAGACAACACTCTATCCTTATGTGGCTTACGCAGAATAAAGAGAGCGGCACGGTGGTGATATGCAACCGTGACACGAAAGTTTGTTCTCCAAATTTAGGCTTTGTTAATGTAGACTTCTATAGAGAAACTTAGTTGTGTGGATTTCTTGCAAAAAATGCTCTTGAAAGTTTGGTACACCATCATGGCGGCTCTAGTTTTAGTTTATAGGTAGAATGCCTCTTTCACCAATTTAATGGAAGAGAGTAGAGCAGAGGGATTTGGATCCCATCCCGATTCTCTGTGTGAGGATCCTAGTCCTAGGGATCCTTACATTTTCTCCATTCATCGTACATCATGCGATCATAAATTATTTTAATTTTTTTATTATTTAAAATTCAACACAAACAATTCTAACGAAAGTTAACCGCACAATGTATGATCCTCACAAACAGGATACAGAGAGGTTCCTCATCTAGAGCAGAGCACCTTGAGATGTATGTTCACTTGCAACTGTATTAGTCTTTTTCTTCGAACAACAACAAAAGGCAGGCATTCATTAAATCAAACTCCCAACCAACACCAGCACGTTAGTCAACAACATTATCTCCCAAAAAGATAGAAAAAAGAAAAAGAAGAAAAAAAAGAAAAAGAGAATGAACAAAGAAAAAGAAATAAAAAAGGAAAAGCAGAAAACACAACACAACTCATCTTGTAGTCTAATATATCTGCTTTTGCTTTCCAAGTAAGCTGCTTTTTTTCTCCCACAAGTCCCAACCCATCTTGTCTCTGCAAACAAATTTAAATTGCACAAACTTGCTGTTCCTGCATTGACAACTCTTCAGAATCTCTACAAGTTCAGTGTGTGCTCATTGCTAGCAAGAAAAATCCCCAACCCATCCAATCTAATTAACAATCTTCAGGTAAACCCTTTTTGGTCTTCTGTTCTAATGTCCTTCTTCTGAGTTGCTTATTAGACCATCTCCAATGCTAAGGTCCACACTCAAACTTTTACGGCGCTCTAAACAACTTTTTAGTCATTTCAATAGCCAATTCCCTCAACTCTGCAGTACTAAATTTAGCACCTCAGCTATATTAATTGTCGCGCAGCTGTTTTAGCCTCAGTTAATTTTTTCGTTAACATCTTTGTCTTTTAATCTTTGTGTTGAATTATTTAGTATTGAATTATTTGCCAGATTTTGCTTGCGAAGCAAGAAAAATATGATATTGAGAATATGAGTATTGGGTACGTGGGTGGGTGGGTTTTAGAATCCAGATTAGTGATGGGGTCTCAAGGCAGCCCTAAAACTTGGATACCATATATGAACACAAAAGATTGTTCTCAAGGCTTTTGTAGTTTGTATTGCCCACAGTGGTGTTACATCACAATACCACCCCCACCTGCCTTTGAGTTTCCTAGAGACGATTCATCGTCATCGTCTCCAAATTTCTCTCCTCTTGTTATTGCAATTATTGGCATTTTGGTCAGTGCCTTTCTTCTTGTGAGCTACTACGCCGTAATCTCCAAGTACTGTGGCAACGAGGACCGGAGGAGAGCAAGAAGAGAAAGTCATGGCCTGAATGAGGAGCTCTATGACACTTACAACCCGTCGATCCATGAGCCATGGCATGTAGCAACGGCTGGCTTAGATGAGGCTTTGATTAAGTCATTAACAGTTTGTAAGTACAAGAAAGGAGATGGATTGGTTGAAGGAACAGATTGTTCGGTTTGTTTGAGTGAGTTTGAAGAAGATGAGAGCCTGAGGCTGTTGCCTAAATGCAATCACGCTTTCCATCTCCCTTGCATTGATACATGGCTTAAATCTCACTCCAATTGCCCTTTGTGTCGCGCTAACGTAGTTTCTGTTTCTGCAAATGCTTTTCAATTGCATCCCAATGCAGTGTCTGAAAGTCCTCGATTAACCGATCACGATACATCATCATTTGCTGAAAGCCAAGGAGCAGATGAAAATGCGGTAACGGCCCAAGATTCAGAAAGGGGTTCTTCTCAAAACGTGGATGTAATTCGTGGAGATCAAGTTATTCCGAAGACATCATCAGTACGTGCTTTTAGTGATTTGGGAAATGCAGAAGGGAGAGAGAGTACCATCATTGAGATTGGAGGAGACCATGAGGGATATCATCAAGTAGTTAGAAGGTCAGTTTCCATGGACGATTCACGTGGGAACCGTGTTTTAGTCGCAGATATTATTTGCATGAATGACGAGTACGATGAAGAGGACAATGATATAGATCATGTGGGAGGCTCAGATGATGTTGCTGGTCCTTCGAAACCGTCCGCTGGAGGAGTTGGAAAATCTAGCCATAGAAAAGGAGTACTCCTGCATTGTGTTATGAGTCCAGTTGCAATGAAGAGATCATTTTCAAGCGGAAGATTCTTTCAAATTAGGCCTTCAAGAGCAGGGCATACAGTAATTCCTCCAGTCTAGAAAACTACTATTGTGGGAATTCGGATTAAAGTGGAAAACCAAAGATTTTGTTCTGGATTAGGTATTATATTTATCTGTTTACAATCCATTGTACGACTTCATGAGATTTTAAATCGAAAAATTGTTGCGTACGACGAGTGTATAGAATGTCCTTTTTAGGTTATAAGACCAACAATGAAGTGTTATTATTTTTAGACGGATATGGTATACGCAAATGGTATGCAAATATTTCTCTGATTAATATATTGTTTCTTTCGGAGTATGTTTTACTGTTTTCTAATATCCATTGGACTACACATGGTGAACTTTGGATACTGCATGTCCAAATTTTCTAAATATACGAAGCGTTCAACAAACTCTTATCCAATGTTTCGCTAGTTCCAAGTTTTACCTGGTGGGAAATGGTTAACACTTCACTCAGGTCTTGGGGATATATTTTCCAAGATTTTTTCATGTGTAGTAACTGTTAGTGTTTTGGAAGGTTTATATTTTGTAGAAATGTTCTTGACAGGGTTTTTGGTTATGGAAAAACACAGAAATGTAAGGAGGGATTTCGGCTATTGCAGTCTGCTCTCTTAGCAGCTCATAGCAAACATATATATATGCTGTCAGTAGGGTTTTGGTATACAAGGTCAAAACTTATCTCCATTGGAGCTAGTTGACAAAAACCACAACCACCAGATAGTACTAAGCTAATCTAAGCTCTTCACTGGAGCTTTTAATCTAAGCCTTACACTTGTAAAAAAACATTACTTAAAAAACAACTAGCCGTTACAAAACTAGCCGTTAGCATGTAGCTGCTTCATTTCTTCGATCAAACTAGAAGTGTTTAGCATCCAACACTCCCCTCTAAACTCTTCCTGGTGTTGACTCCAAGCAGGCTTCGAAGGTATATGAACCTCTCTTTTGGTAATGCCTTTGTAAAAATGTCTGCCATCTGATCTTCAGTTCTGCAATACATTAATTCAATGACATTTTCTTGTAGTGCATCTCTGATAAAGTGATACTTCCTCTTTATGTGCCTTGTTTTCTGATGAAAAACTGGATTTCTTGTCATTGCTATAGCTGAGGTATTATCACACATTAGCTTAGTTGGCTCAACTTGCATTTCTCCAAAATCTTTTAGAACAAATCTCAGCCAGATTGCTTGAGATGTTGCTTCTGCAGCACTCACATACTCAGCTTCGGCTGTTGATAGTGCAACACTTTGTTGCTTGACCGAGGCCCACGAGAACACACCAGAGCCAAATGTAAAAGCATATCCCGACGTGCTTTTCATATCATCTTCACTACCTCCCCAGTCACTATCACAGAAACCAACCAGAATAGCTGACTGTCCTTTTTCATATTTGATTCCAAAATCAATTGTTCCTTGCACATACCTGAGAACCCTTTTTGCAGTTCCCAACTGTATTTTGGTAGGACTATGCATGAATTTTGAGAGCAGGCTTGCAACATACATAATGTCTGGCCTTGTTGCTGTGAGGTATAACAGGCTGCCAACAATTTTCCTGTAGAGATTTGCATCCACTAACTCACTTCCATCCTCACTCTTGAGCTTCTCATTTGCAATTAAGGGAGTGCTTACTGGTTTGCATCCCTTGAGTCCAAATTTGTCCAACAATGTCTGTGCATATTTCATTTGATGAATGAAAATGCAATTTGATTTTTGAATCACCCCCATTCCAAGAAAGTGGTGAAGTAACCCCAAATCTGTCATCTCATATTTTCTCATCATTTCATTTCTAAATTCATCCACCATTTTCTTACTGTTTCCAGTAAAAACCACATCATCCACATAGATGGACACAATGAGAGTTTCTGACTTGTTCTCAACCTTGGTATAGAGTGTTGCTTCACTGAGGCTTTTCTTGAATCCACACTTAGTGAGATGTGCAGCAATCTCACTATACCAGGCTCTTGGTGCTTGCTTCAGGCCATAGAGTGCCTTCTTTAATCTATACACTTTGCTTTCGGACCCTTTGACTTCAAAACCTTGTGGCTGGTCCACATAGACCTCTTCCTCTAGTACACCATTCAAGAAAGCAGACTTGACATCCAACTGGTATAGCTGCCAACCCTTCTGTGCAGCTAATGCAATTAGTGTCCTGATTGTATCTAGTCTAGCCACAAGTGCAAATGTTTCATTAAAGTCAATTCCAGGCTTTTGAGAGTAGCCTTTAGCCACTAATCTAGCATTGTTCTTCTGTACTGATCCATCCAAGTTCAACTTGGTTTTATAGACCCACTTCACACCTATCACAGGTTTATCACTTAGTCTGTCTACCAGAGTCCAAGTTTCATTTTTCTCTATCATTGAGATTTCATCTCTCATTGCCATCTGCCATGACTTGTCATTTTCAGCCTCTTCAAAGGTCTCTGGTTCAATAACACAGAAATTGCATGCTGCATAGATTTCTTCTAGGCTTCTCATTCTAATTGGTGTTGATCCTGAGCTTGAGTTTGAACTCGAGCTTTGTTGCCCTCTCTGTTGAGATGTTGAACTTGCACTTGAGTTTTGTGTACTCTGAGGGGTTTGAACTAGTGAGATATAAGGAATCTGCAAGCTTTCTTCTTCAGATTCATAAATTTCACCAATTTCAGTTTGTGCAGTTCTTTGCTCAGAGACATCAACTTGCAGTGATACTTTGTCTTGTTCTACTGCATTTGTCTCCCAATTCCACAATGATTCTTCATCAAAAATTACATCTCTTGAGAGATTGATCTTCTTGGTTCTCAGATTATACAGTCTATAACCTTTTTCATTTGTGCCATACCCAACAAAAATGCACTTATTGCTGGATTCTTGTAACTTGTGTCTGAGTTGTGATGGCACCAGTGCATAACACACAGAGCCAATTTTAACGAAACCTAAGCATAAAACCAATTCCAAATTTTTTGAAAAAAAAAAAAAAACGCACTTTACATACCCAATACAACCCTTACGCAATTTAACCTAAAGTTCGATTTGCAAGGCGATCCAAAAACCTAAAGGGGCTATCTTTAATAACCCCGATGATTGTGATAAAATTGTAATGTTTAAAGAATTTTAACAGAAAAATAAGCACAAATACAAAACGTTACCTCTTTATCAACCAACGCACAGTCCATATTTGCAGGTTGATAATCAGCTCCGATAGTCCTTGTTATCCAAAGTTTGCATATCCTAATTTGTAGTTTGTCCGCCGGCCTACATGGTTCCAAAAGACGAATCAAGATAGGCTTCATCAATCTAGATAGAATAAGAATTTATAAGCAAACAAAATTATGAAATTGCAAAAGCATATTCATGAACCATTATTGACACGCCCCGACCCCAATATTCCCCGAACATCAGGGTAGGTACGTGCTGACTGACACTCAAAGTTGACACAAGCCATTTAGGATTCATGAGAATTAAATATGAATAAGATAATAGAAATTTAATTATAATTATTATGCAATTGAGGAACATGTTCAGAGCATACACTAATCTAGAACACTAAAAAGAAAGTAATATAAAATCAAATGAACAAAGGAATGGGTCCACCTACGCCCGGCACGAAGCCAATATATATATCATTGCCAAATAGGCCAACTACGCCCGGCACGAAGCCAATATAAGTATCATTGCCAAATAGGCAGAACAGTGACCACTAGATATGCACAAAAATATTGAACATAATCTTTCCAAACATAGGTACATATATCTCAAAATCATCTTCATAGTATAAAGTCATCCATCATCTATACTATAAAGAAGTGAAGTGTGAAAACATGTTTTAAATAGTATATCGTCATCCATCAGATACCCTACAAGAACATGGGTTCTATAGAAAATATGGTATTCCAAAATAGGCTTAGTATAGCATGATAATCAATTTCTCATACAACGTTCACAAAACATATTTAGTAAATCATGTTTTTCATGTATGCATTTCTACTATAAAACATGCATTTTAGAAGGGGTCCACTCACAGTACTTCGTCGTCGAAAAGCTACACAGACTACTGAAGGCTGAACGCCACAATATATGCACCTAAGCACATAAAGGGCTCAATTAGTCAAACTCAACTCAAATGATTTAATTTGGGAAAACGGACATTGGAAACAGGTCCAAGAAGTCGAAATTAGCCTAGGAGGGGTTCCTGACGAAAACCCGAAAAACGGTCAAAAAGGCAATGTTGACTATTAACCGGTCAAAGTCAACGATCAAAGACAAAGTCAACAGGTCAAACCGGGTCAAGGGTATTGGGTTGGACCGGGTTGGGCCTAAAGGGTTTGGGTCCAATGGGTTTTAGGGTTTAAAGGGTATTGGGCTTGAAAGCCCGGCCCAAAGGCTTTTGAGTTTTAAAATAGAACAAAATAAATAAAAATAAAAAGGGTTTGGGTTTAAGCCTTTTGGGCTTGGGTCTTTAGGATTAGCGGGCCTAAGGGTTAATTGGGTATTGGGGTCTTCTGGGCTTTGGGTTTATGGGCTGGGTAACCCAGCCCAAAGGCCAGGGTTGAGGGTGGTTTTCAGGCCACCTTTTGGCTGGTTTCTGGGTTGATTTTCGAAGGCTCTTAACTTCTTTGTTACTCAACCAAATCAAGTGATTCAAAAACAAAAGTTGTAGTACTTGACGAGACGAAGAGAATGGTACCTTGTACGATGGCTAACGCTCTGTGGTTTGGTCGAAAACGCCTTCAAAGGGGCGGTGCTCGCCGAAAAATTTGGAAAAGCTACGCCGAGCTATTTTTCTGCGATTCACACGTATACACAACTTAAAACAAGCTTCGATCTAACCCTAAAACGCATCCCAAGGGCTTTTAGAAGCTTACCAATGTCGAAAAATTATGAAAACGTCGGAGAAGATGATTAATAGTGAAAATGTTGCTAGAGGGTTCCTAAGCTTGTCACTGGGTTTCCAAAGCTCCCCCGTCCACCTGGTGATGGTTTGTGGCTGATGTGTGTATGTGTGTTTCAGATATGAGGGTTGTAGAGAGAGAGGACACGACATGAGGGGGAGAGCTAGAGAAAATGAGAGAATGTGAGGGGGAGAGAGAGAGAGTTTGATAATTTTAGAAAAAGAAAAAGGGAGGAGTTGCGGGTCCAACAAGGGAAAAGGGACAGATGGGCCGGGTAAGGGAGATCAAAAGGGAAATAAGGGCCCCACGGGCACACACATTAGGACCCAAAAACAATTTTAAAAGAAAAAATACCGCAAACTTAGTGAAATTACAAATTAATTTGGGGGTGGGGTTTCACAATCTACCCTCCTTAAATAAAATTTTGTCCCGAAATTTGAAATGACTTGCTAAACTGGAAAACTTGAAAATAGGGAGAAGAAAAGAAATACACACACACACACACACACACACATAACGAAGAATTCAAGTCAGAGCAGTTGCACAAAAGGGAAAATGCCACACTGTCATGATCGGGTTGCAATGATTCCATCTTTCATGCCTCCAGACTCATACCTTCTTTCCCATTAGTGCAAATGTAGAAAACATACTTTATAAAGGTATAAAGCCAAAGCATAAAATAGCTTAAGGTCAAAAGTAAGTACATAAAATACGATAACGTCAAATAGATATGTACTAACATAAAGGTCGAAAACTCGTATTGCACTTAAAATTGAAAACGGAAAAACTTGACCAAACCTTTGTAACTTGAAAATACGTTAAAACTATAATAAGGTAATTTAAAATACTTGCACTGAAAATCAAAACCAAAAATGTAAGTGGGGTCTCGCCCAAGCATTCGAGACGCCACGTACTCCGAGAACAGATGTGTCTATGGGTCGAGCCCCAACAATAGTAAATCCGTAACAACTGTCGTAGACGGGTCTTCCTACCCACTCGCTTATCGAACCCAACAAATAAGTTATTGATACCACAGTCGGCCGCCCGCGATATTGATCACACATTTGTTGTCTCGATAAGCAAGCATTGAATTCCTAAGGGTGCACAATTTTCCATATCGTAATTTCGATCTTCTGAATACCATTTTGCCTTGCAAGAGCGTACAAAGATTGTCCAATTCTCACCTCAACCGTGCCATCGTACCATTCTAGAGCGCACTAATCGGATATGCTAGAAGTGTTTCGACATCCACGTACTCACGAACAATAAGGTCCTAGAGTGAAGTAGTGGAAAGATGAGTTAAGACGAACACATATCGTTGGAAAAGAAACGATGTCATGCCTATGAATTATAGTAAGATGGTGATACAATCCGCTGACCTTCTGTACTAAAACCTTCATCCAAACCCTTACTAAAAAATGGCTTTCTTGGTAAGTCTGGTAAACTTGTGAAAAAGGTTATGCTCCGAACATTCTTGTCCGAATCGATATGCACTCATTGCACACTTCCGCCAAGTCGATTGATCATGAATTCCTCACTGATTGAGTGAGAAACCATGTCAAGAAGGCTATAAGAACACTCAAGAATTTGAGGGTCAAAACAAGCTTGAGTACAAGATCAAGATTACTTCGCATTCCACGACACCTTGTGAGGATTTCCCATTTCCAACGATCACAACCTTTTTGGAAATCGATGAGAATAGTGTCTACTACCAAAGAGTCTCCCGAGAAAAGTATTTAGATGCCAACAGAGAACCATTTGAAGGATGTACCTTAGGATCCAAGAAAAGTGGCTACCATGTTGATAGTAGACCCAAAAGCTCGAGCCAAGCAAGTAGAAAACGAGAAGTCACCTTCCCCAATAAGCAGTATCTCTTGGGAGTTATTGTAGTGCTCAAACCACCTCTCCATTTTTGCTTAGATTTCTAGTCAAACAAGGTCAATGTTGGTCGAAAGAAGAAGGACTCACAAATGATTAACCTAAAAACCCAATGAGAGAACACACCTTTCGAGATAAGTGTAAATTCTACATGTGCTTAAGCCATAAGACCAGTGAACATAACGCGTCCTCCTAAGGAAGTATTTAATCAAAATGAAGTCACGCTCGAAGGATTTAGGGTGAAATTAATAGTTGATGGTTAGGGAACTTGACTTCGTCGTTGGAGTAAGCAAAAGGGTTATCGATAGAACAATCGTCGAGATTTGTTCTAAAGTTCCACATAAATTTCTTCAGTGGGAACGACTCCAAGAACATCAATTCGATCCCACCAATTACCACTTACTAACTTCGTCACAACTAACACGCACTTCGAAAATTTTGAGCAATTTCCACATAGATATGACTTTGCCCGCCATTCCTAGGGAACTCATGTTGCAGAGTAACATCATCGATTTAGATTTCCAGTTGGTCTTAACCAACTCGTACCACTAAGATTTTTCTGTTTCCCAAAAACTCCTATGTAGATCCGACTCTGCCCGCAATTCCTAGGGCACGCATATTGCAGAGTAGCATCGCCGTCTCAAATCTTCAATTGGTCTTAATCAAACTTCCTCTCACTGAGGTTTCGAAATCATGCCATTTCAATGTAAAACCGACTCTACCTGCAATTCCCAGGGAATGCAAGTTGCAGAGTATCGATCCGATGTTGAAAGTCATCCAACAAACCATTTCATCACCAATGAGGCACAATCCCGACACAAATTTCTTCTTCTTTAATAGGATGTGACAATTCATAGCGTGATGAGGATTGCATAACCATGTCGAATGACAACAAATCCGAAAGTTGTGACATCTAAATGATGTCATGATCAACACGCTACTACTGTAACAAAAGATCCTAGGTATGCTCTGGACAAACCACGCTCTGATACCAATTTGACACGCCCTGACCCCGATATTCCACAAACACCAGGGTAGGTACGTGCTGGCTGACACCCCAATGTGACGCAAGCCATTTAGGATGCATGAGAATTAAATATGAATAAGATAATAGAAATTTAATTACAACTATTATGCAATTGAGGAACATGTTCAAATCATACACTAATCTAGAACACTAAAAAGAAAGTAATATAAAATCAAATGAGCAAAGTAATGGGTCCTACACCGAGAGGACTCGAAGATGCTGATGCGAGAGTGCCTTGACGCCGGGATTGTACGCCTCGATTCTAAGTCCTGAGGGGGCACAAAACAAACATGAGTGGACCAAGTTAATATATATATATATATATATATATATATAATACTGAAACGATTATCAACATACTAACTCCCAAAGTTTTATGAAAACTCAATAACATAATATGTAGTAGGTTTCTCCTAGCGGGCCTAAGGGTTAATTGGGTTTTGGGGTTTTCTGGGCTTTGGGCTTTGGGTTTAAGGGCGGGGTAACCTGGCCCAAGGGCCTGGGTTGAGGGTGGTTTTAAGGCCACCCTTTGGTTGGTTTCTAGATTGATTTTCCAAGGCTCATAACTGCTTCGTTACTCAACCAAATCAAGTGATTCAAAAATGAAAGTTGTAGTACTCGACGAGAGGAAGAGAATTGTGTTGGAAATGTGCCCTAAAGCCATTCATATGATGATACTTTACGGATATTTCACATGTTAAACTAATCTAGTTTACATATAAAGGGCAAACATTATTGTTTGAGACGTCTCATATAAATGTTATATGCTTAAACGATAAAGTCCAAGGAATATGTGATTGGGAGAATGCAATCTAATGAAGTTAGATTAATGAGACCATTCTTTCGTAGACACATCCTAAACGTTCCTGATCATAGGATTGCCAATTGGGCATTGACAGTCCGATAAGATCAGTACGTACTATGCCTTCTCTCATGGAGAGTGACTAGCCTCGAGTCATTGATGTGTGTGACATCAAGACAAGTACGTAGGTGCTCAATAGAGAATGAGTCCACTGAACACGATCAACGAGGAGTTCTCATACTCATGTCACATGAGAACTCATGTTTGGGATAATGCAAATTAGTCCTTTGACCTGAGGCATCACAGTTGTTGTCTTGTGGTTAAGTCCTTGATCTTTGATTATGTCAAAGTCACCCCATCGGGGTGTCCACGACATCATTGGGGTTAAGCCACTTAGTCATGGAGACAAGTGAATGCGCAACAAGGGATCTCTAACCTTCAATTGGCTTGAGGGAGAATACTTTATGATATGATTAAAATCTCTGGCCAGAGTATGAATGAGATTGGGGAATGCGTTCCAAATCACATTCAAGGTAATCATAAAATGCAAATGAATCACATTGGATAGTAGACATGAATAAATAAACTATCAAACCAAACAATGTGGTCAAGAGTATTAGATTAGAGAAAGACCGTATTGCATTTGTAATCCTAAACTGAATAGGTTCTCTACCTCTTCTGATTAGCTTGGGTAGCCATGATATGCTGCTAGGTGTCACTCATGGTTTGTGGAAGCCCTAAACGTGTGTAATCACTAAAGGGAGAATTGAAAGTAAGTTTCAATTCACAATCGATGTAAAATGGTTTTAATCGCCCACTGCCTCGCTAAAAGGAACCTAATGTATCGTACACCAAATAAGGTGGAGATTGAAGAAACAAAGGAGATGAATTAAATGGTTTAATTATTTATGGCAATGATTAATTAATATGTTAATTAATCAAACGAATAAGTTCGTTAAAGACCTCGGGATAGTTTTGGACCTTAAGGCCCAATGGGCTTCGAACGTCAAAGCCCATTGACTTAAGTTGTATGACAACTTAATGAATAAAGATTCACAAAGGCCCAAAAGCCCAAATCCATTAGAGTGGCCGGCCATATAGTGATGAATTAGGGTTTTTTGGTTCTTTAGGTCATTTAAAGAAGTGACTATATAAAGAACTTTATAACATAAATTCATAAGTTGTTGATTTTAGAGAAAATTGGTGAGAACACAAAGCTTCCATTTCTCTCTAAGAAGCCAACCACCTTGGGGGATATTGTCTAGCAATTCTATTTCCTCAAGGTCACTCATTTCCTCTCCAATCCAACCTTGGTGTAGAATCTTTAGAGGTTCTCAATTTTGGGAACTTGGAGAACCTATTCTTCTAACCAAATCCATGGAGCTAAGAAGCAAGGAAAGAAGGCCCTATCTCTTGGGTGATTATCCTTTGCATATGCAAAGAGGAATCTACAAAGGTAAATATTTCTCAACTAACAAATTGTTGTTTTTAAGTTGAGTCAAGGTTCACCAATCTACTAGGCTTTGAATTTCATGGTAGATGTTTTGTTTTTGAATGCATGAAAGCATGATTCCGCCTTTAATTGTTAATTGCATGCTATATGATGTTATTCAAATGAACATGTTTTTCACAAAATTTCCTTCAAGTGGTATCAGAGCCTAGGTCTAGTAGTTGGTGAATCATTTTGGGTTTTGTAGTTCATAGTTTTTGATTTAAAAGTTGTAATATGTTACAAGCTTTATTCTTGTTTCTTTGAATGTAAATTTTGTTAGAAAATTTGCCATCTCAAATGTTGTAGATGTAGTTCATATGAGCATGAATTTTGGAGCTAAAATTTGGTGCCATGTTTTTTGGGAAATTCGGCCAAATCCAAAGGGTGATTTTTTTGGTTCATGTTTGTCTTGTTAAAATGGTTTTAAAGTGACTTTTGGAACCCCTAAGTACCCTAGGATGTTAACCCTCTTTTGAGTGATGAAAATTTGAGTTTTGGTGAGTGAAAACATTCATGGAGCTATTATGAGTTTTCATGAGTGTTCTTCAATGTTCTTGAAGTTCTTGCCAAGAACAAAAAGTTTTGAAGTTTTGATTCAAAATGTTTTATGTTTTTACATAAAGTTTTGGTTTAATTTTAGTGGGTGATTTTAGTGGGTGATGATTATTTGTAAAGTATTATTAATGGTTTTAATGGTAGACAAACTTTTTTAAAAAGTTTGACATAAATTCAATTAATGGCTATAATGGTAGACAAACTTTTTTAAAAGTTTAACATAAATTCAAAATATTTCATCTTTACCTCACCTAACAAAACCCACTTACAAAAACTTTGTAAAAATCATATTTTTTCTATCATGGCCGGCCACCCTAATAGAATAGGGTATTTTTGGGTCTTTTATTCAATTACATAAAGTTTTGATACTTTTGTGTATTTGCACTTTGGCCCAAAAGTTTACGTTTTTACGTTAAGGCCCAAAAACGTTAAGGACAAATTGTTTTGCTCCTTTAATGAAGTTTTTTGTATTTGTTGAAATTTTTGGGTTCTAGTTGTAATTACATGAAGTAGTGGACTTTTGTGTTTTTACAAAGTGACCCCAAAAGTTTGTGTTTCGCAATATAGCCCAAAAAGTTGTGGTTATTGCATGATGGCCCAAATTAAGTAGGGAACAAAAATTGTTTTGTCTCTTTAAATGAGAATTGGATTTTCATTTCATTTAGCTCCATTTAAATCAATTTTATGGATACAAAAACCAAAAGAAAATGTTGCATTCAATTTAATTAATTAAAGTGTTGATTAATTAAAGGGTGATTATGAACCTAAGCCTACGATAATTGAGCTATGTGAAAGGCCGTTTCAAATTTGTTTGAACCATGGGAATGTGTAGATTAATTTTGGTTGTAATTTGATTTGATCAAATGTTGTAAAAGAGCATAAGCTCTTCTTTACTTTAAAGTAATTTGTTTTATGCAAATGTTGTAAAGAGCATAAGCTCTCTTTTACTTTGAAGTACTTCTTTCTTGCTTTATTTGATATGCATGAAAATGAAGTAGTTGGGTCCAACGCCCCTAAGAACAACACGCCTTAATGTGATTAAACGCGTAACTAAAATCAATCTCCATCCCTAGTCCGAGATTCAACACAAGGCTCGTGTTGAATCTAAACAAAGGTTCATAGTCATCCTAAGGCCCTAAGGCAACTATATAGTCCATCAAATGAATGCAAACCTTACGTTAGTAGTATCATATACTCTTGCTTTAAAAAACCGTTTTATAAATATAGTGGGAGTATTATATACAACTAAATTGAATCAAATGGACCAATAGTTGTAATAGGACCAAAATTGTTTTAATAAAGATTAAAATGAATATGTTTATGTGATGAGACCTAAAACCCTCAACCAAACCATTATTAAGTTGAAAAGCGTGAGAGTGCTTAGAACACTCTTTCGTGGCCTTCCACCGTGGTAGGCTCCAATCGTTTATGACTTGTACACCGACTTCACCCTATCATGGGGGAGTACAAAGTGCATGCTTATACTCAGGAGGAGTCTATATACATACTTGATGAGGTGAGTGTAGGCAACGAGGATGGCCGACATCGTATCATCGTGAGGCTATTCTTGAACCCCTTCACGCACTAAGCATGGTGGGAATGACTTAACTAAGTGCAATGGCGCCGACATCGTATCATCGTGAGGCAACATTCTCTAGAGGCCAAATTGATGGGTACTTGCATTAGTTGCAAATGAGTAAGCGTACTCTCTCATTATTATTAATGCTAGCCAACATCATATCATTGTGAGGTGGGCTTGGTAATAGTGAGTCTCCCATAACCTACTAAGAGTTTCCTCCAAAACTCTCGAATTCCAATGAGGGATATGGAATTTGCCAAAAATAGTGGGTGGTGCTATTTGATTTAAAGACCCGAATCAAATGGCTTAAAATCAATCAATTTATATTCGTTATGTATTTGTTTACCAATATATTTGCAAACGCTATCCAAAACTTGACAAAGAAAATCCGAATGTTTTAGTTTCCGGACTTGGTAACACAATCCCAAAGATTGTCTTAAATGGATTGTGCATGTACCTAAGAAGTCTCATCCTCACAATCTTCCTATTGATAATGTATCATTGGAAGAACATGTTAGAAATGTCTATCATGAAGAGGACAACACAAACAACCAATGCTTATTCCTTCGTTATATGAACAAAGGAACTTATGAACAAATAAGAGTTGCCTTGAACAACTCTTGAAAGTTTGTAATTATGTTTAGAACATAATGGTTGGTTGACAAAAATAGTCCATCAACATGGACTTATGATGATTTTGAATCATTGAGTGTTGAAGTGATAAACCACTTAACGAGACGGAAACTAAGCTAGGACTTCACCTTTATGTCCCTATCCTAATGGTTCACTAAGTTTATTGTAAACTATGTAGTGAACAATAACCACACACTCTCCAAAATGTTTGATGTGTATAAACACAATTGAAAAAGGTTTCAAGAGAGATAGTGGGAGTTTAGGGACCATGACTATTGTAGTCAAAGGAGAAGTCAAATGAAGAAGATAAAAATTAACTCCAAGGGAACAAACTTTCTTTATGAAAGGATGGACATTGGAAGGGGTATTTGCAAGAAATGTCTTGCAAGTGTCAAGAACACACCTTTCGAAGGTGTTGTAAATTGTTCTTGAATAGTTCAAAACAGTTGGTTCTTCTACTTGAATGCTTGATTCCGTATTAGTAACAATGTTTTACAATCGTTGTAAAAGTGTGGCTAATAAGAAGTAGAAGATTAATGAGAGAAGAGAAAGTATTTCACATTCGAAAGGTGAATAAAATATAGATCTCTGCGAAAGCAGATGGTACTAACTTCCTCATATGAACTACCAAAGAAATTGGAAAAACCAAAGATTGTCTTTACATTCCAATTTTAAGGAACTTAATTCCGTCACTATAGTAGAGATGGATGAATGTTTTGTTTGACAAAACATTGTTCTTTATTAATCACTGATTGGATTATAGTAATCTAATTGATTGTCTCTATAGTAGAGATGATATGGTAGCGTTAACTGTTTAGAATATAATGATGCTTAAAACCCAAAAGGTTGCAAGATAGTGACTAATCCCAACTGAGTTGTGATACCTCTAAAACATAAATTACGAGTTGGTCATAGATGGATGCTTTGGATCGTTAGATCCGGATCCAATACCTTCTTGTCAAAATTGTATAGAGGCGAAATGTTCGAATCTTTATTCTTTTGGAAAGAAGAAAGAATCACAAAGTTATTGAGGTTAATTCACTTAGATGTTAGTGGCACTTGTCCACAACATAATACTACTCATGTTGTTTGACATTCACCGAAGATCACTCTCGGTTGGACTATAGTTTATTATGAATAAACACAAGTCCGAATACTTTGCAAAAGGTTTCAAAGAATTCAAGAAATGTAAGTTGATGAGTAAGACGTCTAAAGTACTTACCTCCTTAGATTTGATCCAAGGAAAGGTAACACTTTAGATGAGTTTCCTTGAAAGATATCAAGGAAATTAGCATCATAAGATAATGATTTTCTCCATTAGGAGAAGAACGAACTTGAATAAGATTTAGTTCGTTGGATATTATCAATTACCCATATATAGGATATATATGCTTCTAAGACAATATGATTGTCAATTAGAAGATCTTCCAAAATTTTCATAACTCCATAGGATGTAGTTGGAAAGAAAGACAAATCTTAATCATGTTAAGATTTGGGGTTGTGTGCTAATAAGCAATATTTGTTTAAAAATTATCTTGTGGATATCCTTAAATTAACCTTTGGATATCACTTCTATAAACCAACCAACAAATGTTGTTTGTTGAGTAGTTCATTGTAAATCCTACAATGTGATTTGCCTTAGAGCAAATGAACTAGGAATAGAACTCAAAAGAATGGGTTCTTTGAGATACAAGATGATAATCAACAAATATAACAACCTAGTTCCTATACCACAAAGCTCCAAGGTAGTCAAAAAGGAATTTTAAACCGTCTCAGTTGAATGGTTTGAACTTTATGACTACATTGAGTGTATATACGATATATACTTAAGGAAATGGTAAAGTACCATTTGACCCGAAATTGGTAGCTTAAGGTGACTACAATCAAAGAGAATGGTTGACTTTGAAGGAACCATCTTTGACGTAGTCTTAGTTTCAATTAATTCAAAGATTGCTAGCTACAACTAAATGGTGATTCAATGTTTGGACATGATATAGGTTTCCGAAACCATTATTAAGATAGTCTTGATAATTTATGTCTAAATACTATGAATCACAAGACATGTAAGTTGTAGAGATCCAACCATCATGGATCTTAGCAAGCTAGTGGGAGCCATAAGCGTCTTATGAGAGAAAGATCAAAACGTTTGATTTCTCATAAAGATGTGAATGAATCTTTTGTTTACTAGGTTTACAAAAGATTAGTGGGAGTTAATCATGTTCCTAAAATTTAGAATATATATATGATATATTAATTTTGGAAATGAAAAGAATACTTCTTCGTTAAAGTTATGACTTTAAACTTTCTATAACGATAGAATGTATATGGGAGACATAGTCTATATACATGGGATGGAAATCTATAATGATAGATTTTAGGATATAATTGGATTATATCATGCCCTAATAATAGACAAAATATGCTAGGAAGTTTCTCATATGATGATAAACTTCAATCAGAAGAACAACTCTAGTGAGACTAGGAGGTAGCTCTTCTCAAAGGGAACGTACCCTTTGACTCCCAAAGAAATATTGCATAAAGAGAATCCTTTATTCATACGCAGAAAGGTGATTTACGTATTTCATATTGTATGAAAAATGTTGATATAAGTTGTACCAAGAAAGGTACAAGGCGATATCAATGCAAGCCCAGGATCAGAACCATGGCAACTGTCAAGTGAATCCTTAAGTATTTAAGAAATACTAAAGGATAGGTTCCTCGAAGAATGAGGAAGAATTAGAGTAACGTAAAGGAAGCGTAAATGTGTTAGATTATGAATCTAATCCATCGTTGAATGTTTCTTCATTATGAATGAAGAGATTAACAGATACCTCTTTATTATGACTAAAGAGATATTTGGATGGAAACATTAAAGTAATGACTTTAGTGTGTTCCATTATAAATGCAAAATATATTGCCATATATAGAAGTTTACAACAATGTTGTTTGGATGGGAAAGTTCATTTATGAACTCTCTATTCGGTTCCAACCAGAAAGTGTATGACACTAATGGGGCGATAGCTCAAGCCTGGGAATCAAGGTCTCATCAAGATCCGAACTCATATGAGAGACTGAACCACATGATTGGGAATCATGTATAATGGTGACGTCGATATTCTCAAGGTTGCTTCTATGGATAACATATAGATATCCATTTCCTAGGCCTACTATTCAGCCATTTAGGAAATGACTACAGAAGAGGAATCATAACAGATGACCAAGCTGATTGGCTCTAGTGCAAGTGGGAGATTGTTGGAAATGTGCCCTAAAGCCATTCATATGATGATACTTTACGGATATTTCACATGTTAAACTAATCTAGTTTACATATAAAGGGCAAACATTATTGTTTGAGACGTCTCATATAAATGTTATATGCTTAAACGATAAAGTCCAAGGAATATGTGATTGGGAGAATGCAATCTAATGAAGTTAGATTAATGAGACCATTCTTTCGTAGACACATCCTAAACGTTCCTGATCATAGGATTGCCAATTGGGCATTGACAGTCCGATAAGATCAGTACGTACTATGCCTTCTCTCATGGAGAGTGACTAGTCTCGAGTCATTGATGTGTGTGACATCAAGACAAGTACGTAGGTGCTCAATAGAGAATGAGTCCACTGAACACGATCAACGAGGAGTTCTCATACTCATGTCACATGAGAACTCATGTTTGGGATAATGCAAATTAGTCCTTTGACCTGAGGCATCACAGTTGTTGTCTTGTGGTTAAGTCCTTGATCTTTGATTATGTCAAAGTCACCCCATCGGGGTGTCCACGACATCATTGGGGTTAAGCCACTTAGTCATGGAGACAAGTGAATGCGCAACAAGGGATCTCTAACCTTCAATTGGCTTGAGGGAGAATACTTTATGATATGATTAAAATCTCTGGCCAGAGTATGAATGAGATTGGGGAATGCGTTCCAAATCACATTCAAGGTAATCATAAAATGCAAATGAATCACATTGGATAGTAGACATGAATAAATAAACTATCAAACCAAACAATGTGGTCAAGAGTATTAGATTAGAGAAAGACCGTATTGCATTTGTAATCCTAAACTGAATAGGTTCTCTACCTCTTCTGATTAGCTTGGGTAGCCATGATATGCTGCTAGGTGTCACTCATGGTTTGTGGAAGCCCTAAACGTGTGTAATCACTAAAGGGAGAATTGAAAGTAAGTTTCAATTCACAATCGATGTAAAATGGTTTTAATCGCCCACTGCCTCGCTAAAAGGAACCTAATGTATCGTACACCAAATAAGGTGGAGATTGAAGAAACAAAGGAGATGAATTAAATGGTTTAATTATTTATGGCAAGGATTAATTAATATGTTAATTAATCAAACGAATAAGTTCGTTAAAGACCTCGGGATAGTTTTGGACCTTAAGGCCCAATGGGCTTCGAACGTCAAAGCCCATTGACTTAAGTTGTATGACAACTTAATGAATAAAGATTCACAAAGGCCCAAAAGCCCAAATCCATTAGAGTGGCCGGCCATATAGTGATGAATTAGGGTTTTTTGGTTCTTTAGGTCATTTAAAGAAGTGACTATATAAAGAACTTTATAACATAAATTCATAAGTTGTTGATTTTAGAGAAAATTGGTGAGAACACAAAGCTTCCGTTTCTCTCTAAGAGACCAACCACCTTGGGGGATATTGTCTAGCAATTCTATTTCCTCAAGGTCACTCATTTCCTCTCCAATCCAACCTTGGTGTAGAATCTTTAGAGGTTCTCAATTTTGGGAACTTGGAGAACCTATTCTTCTAACCAAATCCATGGAGCTAAGAAGCAAGGAATGAAGGCCCTATCTCTTGGGTGATTATCCTTTGCATATGCAAAGAGGAATCTACAAAGGTAAATATTTCTCAACTAACAAATTGTTGTTTTTAAGTTGAGTCAAAGTTCACCAATCTACTAGGCTTTGAATTTCATGGTAGATGTTTTGTTTTTGAATGCATGAAAGCATGATTCCGCCTTTAATTGTTAATTGCATGCTATATGATGTTATTCAAATGAACATGTTTTTCACAAAATTTCCTTCAAATTGTACCTTGCATGATGGCTAACTCGCCGTGGTTTGGTCAGAAAATGTCTCGAAAGTGGCGGTGCTCGCCAGAAAATTTGGAAAAGCTACTCCGAGCTATTTTTCTGCGATTCACACGTATACACAACTTAAAACAAGCTTTGATCTAACCCTAAAATGCGTCCCAAGGGTTTTTAGAAGCTTACCAATGTCGAAAAATTACTAAAACGTCAGGGAAGACGATTAATAGCGAAAATGTTGTTAGAGGGTTCCTCGGCTTGTCATGGGGTTTCCAAAGCTCCCCCGTCCACCTGGTGATGGTTTGTGGCTGCTGTGTGTATGTGTGTTTCAGAGAGGAGGGTTGTAGAGAGAGAGAGCATGGCATGAGGGGGAGAGCTAGAGAAAATGAGAGAAAGTGAGGGGAAGAGAGAGAGAGTTTGATAATTTTAGAAGAAGAAAAAGGGAGGAGTTGCGGGTCCAACAAGGGAAAAGGGAAAAAGGGGCCAGGTAGGGGAGATCAAAAAGGAAATAAGGGCCCCATGGGCACACACATTAAGACCCAAAAACAATTTTAAAAGAAAAGAATATCCCAAACTTTGTGAAATTACAAATTAATTTGGGGGTGGGGTTTCACAAATATCTATATCAGTAGTTACAAAAATGGAGGGTCAAGGAAAATAAAAAATTAAATAGATAAACACAACTCAACACACCTTCATATAAATCATTCAAAACATCTTTATAAACAATTTCTTTTGTGTATCTATAAGGAATATCACCATCATGAGCAATCACAATTTTAAGGGGTGGTTTGGGAGTGAGGTGCTTAAAAAAAAAACACCCATGAAAAAAAGCTGTGAGGGTTTTAGGTGTTTGGTAAACTAAAAAAAAAAAAGGCTTATTTTGGAAGCTGCTGTGAGAATAAGCTGAAATCAAAGGAAAAAGCTGAAGCTGCTATTTGCAGCTTTGGAAAACTGGCTTTTTTTCAAAGCACACGGAGCTACAGTGCTCCTTTAATGAAAAAACCCACTATCAGACTGCTTTTTTTTCCAAAAGCACTTTTACAAAAAAGTTTACCAAACACTCTGCTGATTTATTTCACAGCCGCTTATTCTCACAGCACAGTCGCTTATTCTCACAACAGTTTTTTTTCAAAGCACAGTAATACCAAACCAGCCCTAAGACTCTTTGTTTGAGGTAACTCTGGACAGTGCAACATATAGTTGTCCATGATAAAAAAAACATGTTGGGAGAGAAATAAGCCAACAATTTTCATCAATTGTCCCTGGTTCTTATTGGTCATCATTGCATAGCAAATTCTAAGAGGAAATTGTTGCATTCGCATAATAAATGGATATTTATTTTGCGATAACTCGGTGATAATTCTTGGGATGTAAACTTTCTCCCCACTATTTTATCTGTTAAGACCCTCGCTTGCATAATTATATCACTTAATTGTATTACCACTAACAATGTTCCATTACACAAACCTCAACTTTGATTTAAATTCCCAAGCAACATTTCTAGCATACCAAGTTTCAATGACAGCTTGTCGTGCAGCAGACCAGCTAATTCAAGTTGGTTTAAAAATTCCATCGGATAAAGAATATCAAGATTCTCAACATTTTCTGTCAAAGAAGACACCAAATCAATACTAATATAGGTGCGACTTTCTCAAGGCATCATACTCAGCATAAAATCATTTATTTCAATCATCATATTGTTTCGCGGTGTCACAATTTCTCTTTCTTTCAAATAGGATACATCATTGATTTTTTTTTCTTGAAATCTGTGTATACGGATGAAAACATCCTTTTAATAGGATTTTCATTAAAATTAATGAAAAAATCTTGTGGTATTTCAACCGAAGAACTCTCTTCATCGCTTGAAAATATAGATTTAGCAGTGTCACTGTTTCCAATTTTCAATCTCCATTTTGCAAAATCACTCAACTCTTGTTTTTCGAAGGTCATTCAAACTAGTTTTTGAAAGCCTCATGTTTTCTTCAGGAAAAAAAAATAGTGAAATAAGGCTAAATTTAAGAACTTGTAAATGAAGCTTCAACAATGTCGTCCCTACTTACATTTGGAACAACAGGTAAAATTTGTCTAAAATCATTTTCCAATAGAATTGGTTTCCCCCAAACGGCAAATCATCTAAACTTGATTCTGATATTTTGAGAAGATTACGGAGAGACCTATCTAGAGCTTCAAACCATCATTTATATTGGTGCTTCATCCTAAACAATAAAAGCTGCATCACTAATTAATTTTGCAAGATGAGTTGATTTTCTGATTTTACATAGTGAACAATATGTAATATTAATAGAGATTTTAAACATAGAGTGTGCAGTCCTTCTACCAGGAAGCAAAATGGAGGCAATTCAAGATGAAGTCAGTGTCAAAACAACAAAGTTTTGTGATCTAATTTTAGCTATGATGGTGGTCCACAAAGAAGTCTTATTAGTTCCACCATGATCATCACAAAAAAATAAAAATCAGATTTTTTTGGTTATGAACTGCTTCAATGACACAATAATAAACAATTTTTTCTTTTCTTTGTATTCAACTGTGTGACCAGCAGTGAATGCTTCTTTTCAATGATTCAATGTTATAATTTAACTCCTCTCTCAAGCTCCTAATCTTAAGTCAATCCATCAACTCTCTGTTTGGAACTGGAAGATGATGTTTAGACAAAGAATTATTTGAAATTGTGAATAGTTTTTTTTAACTCATAGAAAAGGGAATTTTTAAGTTCATCCTCATACTTAGACATGTCTTGCAACCTAAAAGCATTGATCATCTTATTGAAATGTCATCACACATTGCCTTAATTCAAAGGATGAAGCAGTGAGAGCCGCTTCTAAAATTGCATTGTTCCACTTCTTATCATTCCCAACAAATCAAGTGAGTTGCATGTAGCCTAGATTGTGGGTTGAATGACACCTTTAATTGTTCTTAAATAATAAAAACTGAAGGCACCTTTTTGGTAATTAAGCAATAATCTCAAGTAGTATAATTCACCAGCAGCAAGGGTGAACATAGGCAATTCTGCCCAGACATCTATCGTTCTTCCTATGCCTCCATTCTTTATTAAAACTACCCCAAACATATTTAAATGGAAATTCAACATAAGACAATTCAGGTGCATTAGGATCTTTAATATTCATTTCAAACCATTAGGTTAACATTGTGAGTTCAAGATTAGGTTGGTTAACAATATAATCTAAATGATCACCATCTTAGAAAACAACATTTTGGTCAGAAAGAAGGTGCACACACCACCTCTCAACAAATGGTACTCTAAAATGAATATGAAATTGAAACAGTCTCCAAACTGCCTGGACATAAAAATCTGCAATTTAGATAAGCCACGTTTTCATCAAATTCTTTATCCTCAAGCACAGCTCTAGCCCTATTAGTGTCTTTGGTTATGTACTTAAAAAGACACTTAATGAGCACTGATTGATAACATGATTCAATATTTATGTGTGCTTGATACTTCAATAACAAATCACGATTGTAAGGGACCACAAATGCATTATCAATCTTGATTCCATTATTTATAAGAAAAGAAAAAAGATTCTCCATTTCCCTACGCTTGTATGTGACAAAACCATCAGGGTCAAAACTGGTTTCATTTTTAACAGCCTTGAGAAATTTTTTTGAACTATTTTTTTCTTTCATGAAAGGTGATGTTTCATCTGCAAGACCGCATGGACCATGCATAATGCACTGTGCAACAACATCATACCAAACTTGGTCTAATTCCGTGTTAGGAATCTCAATTGAAATGATTGAATCTACGTCAGAAGGAGAATGACACTTATATTCCTTGCTAACCAAACCAGAATGTGACAATAACGGAGACCTCTTTTCTAAAACACCGTTGTGTTTGTTTTTTTATTTATAAATAATACGAAAACATCAAAACAAAAAACTTGAGAAGCTAGTGAACTAGAAAAGGTTAGTGTACTGACTAGATTCAACCCTTGCTAAAATGTTTTTCGGTTTTCATATACTTGATCATATGTTCAAGTTTTGCTTTGAAAATTCTGAAAACTATATCTGGCATGTCCTCTGCCCTACTTCCAGGGGTTTGACGGAGATCTTCGACAATCTCAAGCCACTTAGCATTGCAAGCAAAGGTCATAAATAAATCAGGATTTCCAAAATGATGGCATATACCCAAAGCATCCTGATAATTATTGATCATGTATCTAACATTGCCAATCACTGTTCTAAAAATTCTTTGTCTAGTCCCCGCATGGGTGCTAGGCAGCTGGTCACCGTCCCGATTAATGGCTAGGCATTTGAAAATTAAGAAATGGCACCTAGACCTATTGAGGCGCCTGCCTAGACCCGCCTAAGTCACGACTCACTTAGACAGAAAATAGATAACTTTCATTTTGCATTTTTTTTAATAAATTGTAAGAGACTATACTTAAATAAACACACATCATATCCTTATTTCCCATGTTTTCATTATGTTCCAATACTTCATAATATATATGTCATTCTATTTTGTAGTTTATGATGAAATTATATATATTTTAAGTATAAGTAGATATTTATTTACACGAAATATGATAGATTTACTTAAATTCGCCTAGTCCGTCTAGGCACTAGGCCCGAACCCGCCGCCTGACTAGCACCTGGTGTATTTTAGAACTTTGATGCTAGTAAAAGAAGTTGGCAGGATAATTCTCTTACCAATGTTTCAACCACTTGCATTTTCATTTTTTTAAGTGCTTCATGAATTCCCCTAAGACTCTCAATTCTCAAAGAAGTTTGATTTGCTCTAATGAAATCAAGCCTATCTTCTTCAAGTGTGGCATATGCATCAGCTAAATATTGTTGAAGCAATTTCCCCCCTTTAGTAGGGTGTTTTTCTGAGTCGGCCTATCCTAAATTTTGTAACCTAGAAATGCTTTCATAGATACCCCTTCAGTCTTGGGTTTTTTCCCTCTGAAATCTGGATTCCAAGGAATGCCCATGTATTTAGGATGAGAAAAGAAGAGGATATTGGAGAGCCATGTATTTAGGATGCAACTTTGTTATCCTTTGCAGCCCGATCGTCCTATGTTCTACAATAATATCTCTTTCAGTGTGAAATTGACCAATATCCCCAACTATTAACCCACCAATCCTCTCACACGCCGGCATATATTATATTGCGCATCACAATTGCTGTATATGCCATGCAAACGCAAGCGCAAAGAACCCACAGACCCTTCATTAACCTTGTCCCTTGCTACCTTAAATAATTGAACCAACTAACTACAGACATCGAACATTTTAATGAGCCCATAAATTATTTCTTTGTCAAGTTTTGATGATATTTTTGGATCATTTTGAGTAGCGTAAATGTAGATTTGGGCAAATGTAGAGTTGAATTATGATAGAAACTTAAGCCTTAAACTCTCTATTTTTAGAAAAACAGACTCAAGAATCGAAGATCTATTGGCCAACTCCCCTCCCCCCCCCCTCCTCTTCTAACTCCATGGGCGCATGACTTTGGTCTTTGATCAAAGGTGTGTGTAATTATTTTGTAAGTACAAATTCATTAAGACTAAAGACGATAAATTTTACCATAGCTTTCATATTGAGATGCCAAGATTATATTAGTCACAAATAGAAATGCATCTACAGACAACAAAGAACGTAATATGGTGGCAGACCGTGTTGTTGATCTAGGAAACAACTTTGATTGAGGCTAAATGTATTTCGTGGCCGTTATGTTCGTAATAGGCCCCTTTTGAAAGATGATTTAATGTAACAGACGTTTTTAGGCCTTGTGCTATCTTTGTAATTTCATTTTGGGCATTGTTAACGTCTCCTCCACCGGCGGAGCCAGAGGCCTCTCCAAAGCAGGAAGCACCTGCATTGTCTCTTTGGCGAGAAAACTCCCCAAATGTAGTACAACTTCCCGTCCAGTTATGATGTCCTCTTATAAGTTTTTTCTTCACATGTTCTGGCAATCTCAGCGTATATCGATCCTCCTCTGCTCTAGGCCTAACTATGGAGTGCCCCGTTGAATGCGACCGCGAAAATCTTTCGGTTTCATTCTCTTTGTTTCGATCATGATTCTGATCGTGATCGTGATCTTGATCTCGATCTCGAGTAGTGCTGCTGCTACTTTGTTCACCTTGTGCAACCATATGGTTATTGCTTTTACTACTGTTATCATTATTTCCTTGATGATAATGATGATCTTGGCCTTGTTCATCTTTAATGTCAATGCGGACAGCATCCAGATCCAACAGCACTGAATCATGCCCTTCATGAATGTCTTGCATGGCGTGGTTCTCATCAGCAAGAACCGGAGACTTGTCCGCCAAACTCAGGGCTACTACTTCGAGATTTCCACGGCAAAATGGACAAGTTTTATGAGACTCGAGCCAGAGGTCGATGCAATCCTTGTGGAAAACATGGCAACACACCGTCAAGAGGCGTAGCATGCTATCGTCCTCAAACTCCACCAAGCAAATTGCGCATTCTAGGCCGTACTTCTCTATTCGAAAATCTTTGACACTTGCGTACTCAAATGTTGGAAATGATTCTATGAGTGAAACGTCAAGGCCTTCTTTGGGTACAACCGCCGAGCCCACAAGATCTCCGGAGGGTGTGCTCTGAAAGGAGGCAAGGATGTGATCCATGAAGCACTTGCAAAAGTAAATAGAAAAGAAACCCGCAAAGAAGAAGACAAGGAGGACGGTCAGAAGGATGGTAATTGGAGGGGAGGCGGCATGTTGAGGTACTGGGGAGTAATTTGTATTCGTGGTCGATGATGACATTCCCTGCATAACGAAGACTGAGCGGCAATACCTTGATGTTAACCTTGTGGCCGGAGATCGGCTTGCACTTCCGGCCAGCCCTAGTGCATGGATATTCTGAGACGACGGAACACAACAATAATAGTAATAGTAATATTGACGAGAAGGAGCTACAAAGAAGAGAACGTAATGTTGTTTGTGTTAGTGTCGGAACACAACAATGCATCTCCTCATGTTTTTGTGAGCATACAAAATTGTTGCCTTAATTTGGTATGTTGGCTGGCGATGTGGAAGTCGCTGGTAAGAACCAAAACTTCTGAGCTTAATTTGAGCGAGCCCTTGAGAGAAGGATGGGGCTCAACTAATTACTCTCTTCACTATCATTCCAAACCACCAATTTCTTCATCAATAACACACACACAAAAAGGGTTAGGATTGATGAGATACATTACAGAGCGGATCCCATAAAAACGTGTTTCAAAATGTATGTCAAAAGAGAGTGTCTTTGTATCCTAACATACACATACATATATGTGTGTGTCAGAATCGGTGAACTCATTTTTTGACATTCTTAGGGCCCGCTCATTTCATTGTGGTCTTTGTAGAAATATATACGTCCATTTTCTTCACTAGAAATGAATATTTTTAATGATTTTATATTTGTCTTTTTTTTTGCAAAGAAGATTTGAAATATGAACAGTTCGGATTCTTGAAAAATTACGAAATGAAAACCCCAAAAAAGTGTGTCGAAAAATGTCTCTGGATCTAGATCCATATATATAGGATAGTGTTATCCACACTCATTTTTACTTCTCACACACCCTTCTTAATTTCCGAACGTCAAATCAAAAGTAAAAAAAGACAATGGCAAAAAATTAACAAGGGCATGTAGAAGATAAAAATGGATGTACGAATAACACTATCCTCTATATATTTAACCACCCGTATATTTCAATGCCATATTTGGCCCTCGGTGCAACGTTGGCACTTCTCTTTCCATTGTTAGAAGGAGTCCCAAATTCGAATCTCGCCTGCCCATTCATCGAATAAGAAAGAAAAATCCAGTCATTATTTTGCATCATACGAGAGAATACAGTTTCAAACAGTACAAAAGAACCTCAAAGGCAGAAGACTGGATACAAATACCATGACTAATTCGAGAATAGGGGATGCAAGATAAATACCTTATTTAACTGATAGTTCGAACAAAGTGGTACAAACTAAGGACCATCGTCTCTTTCGGACAAAGAGGGTCGTCACCTAATTATATATGGTAACAAGGAAGACTAAGATTAGGAGAGTGATACAAAGCTTCAAGTTCTATTTGTAACAACAAAATTCTCATATGAAACAAACACATCGGATGTGACTTAACAAGCCCGCGATTAACCTGAACTCGAAGCGAGGATACAGAAACTTTTACAGAAGTGTTACAGCTACATGATGATACCGTAATCTCTTACAAAGACTAGGTATCTAGTTTTCTATCTAATTTATGTAAGCGACCGCAGTGCATTGCAGGCGAGCAATCCCAAATTCTATTCGATGTCATCAATCCAGTCACCGTATATCCTACTGATTTTGTCTGGTCCCTTCCATTTCTGATGGGCTCTCGGCCCTGATCTCTGAATTACAATAGATGATCTTTGTGACGGAACTCCAAGGTGATAAACATCAGAATATGAGACTAGAGGGACCGATACTACCACAGCATCTCCTGGAGTTTTCGAAGGCATTACTCCCTGCTTATTGTCAGGAGCGACTGAAGAAGAATCTTTAGTTTCTCCCTCCACAAGCCCACCACCATACCGGTGTAATTCTGCAGTCAGAATTTCAGGATTTCAAAGTCAGATACTGAAAGCACTAAACGATTAGTCATGATAGATATTGCACACAAGTTCAAACTGAAACAAAAATATAGTCCTCAGATAGCGGAAGACAAATCATCCAGATTCCAGACAACACATTAGCATGCTACTCTTCAGTGGCAGAAAAGTTAAGTCGAACAGATGTTGTCAAGTGCGTTCTCATAAGAGCATATTTGCATTTATTGTCAACTAACTGTGAATACTTGCGACCTTAAGAGGAGCATCACCATGCCAATTTTTATGAACACTTTCTAATCTTTCATTTTTCGGCCAGAACTTGTACCGATACTTCAGTAGCCAATAAACTAAAAATTAGAGAAAACAAGTAAACAAACAAATGCACAATCTAGTATCATTACTCATAATACAACAGTAACAGCACTGCGTAGCCGGACTGGATCAAGTTGTACAACAATAGTATGCATCTACATGATCCTTGCTTAAGCTTTATATTTTGAGCATCTTTGGGGGAGAGTAAAATATTGGGCATCTTTTTGGGCTTCGGTTATTAAAGAGTTTAATAATTGCTCTCTATCTCAAATACTGTGGGATTTGTTAGCAGCAGTTAAGTGAGCTAGGTCTAGAATTGGCTGCTGTAGCCAAATCCTATTGGGATTTTCCTTTCTAATTTGTTGGTGGACTTCTTATCCACTTCTGTGTATTTCTCTATTCTTTAATAAAATTGTTTCTTCTCAAAAAAATATTTTGAGGGTAAATTCCATTGTGCCTTTCCTCATGGAAGATGCACAATATTTCCCTAGACTTCAATGCACAAGTCAAACCACCAATAAGAAAAAATTGATCAGCTCAAAAGTGTGGGCTGGCCACATCTCTCTTAAGCTGGTTGCTAATTTGAATTTGTCGCCATCTGTATAGTTGGTCAGGTGATATACATTGTTGGTTTACCACTACCCAAAACCTTAAGTTCATAGGAATGTCCCCATTCTGCACGTGGAGAGGCAGAGGAGAAACATAGGTCCAGCCCCACCCTGCACCTTGCAATCCTACAATAAAGTAAGAATGGGGATTGGATTTTGAACCAATGACCTCCTACTACCGATGCTCTAGTACCATGCTAGACAACCAGATCCCAAAACCCTAAGCTGTTACGATTGTGAACCAATAATTGTTTTAAACTTTAACAGTGGGAATATGCCCCGTGTTTCTGAGAAATTTCCACTGAAGGCACGAGAGAGTCTGGATTTGTCTTCTCCCTCATTAAAGACATGATAGGAGTTAGAAACTTATATATCACTTATATTTTTTTATAAAGTCCTCTCACGCATATATATGCTCAGAGGCAGATCCAGACAATAAGAATTCCACAAATATCTGTGTCAGCAGTGTAGATTCGATACACCATCTCATTCTCTACCGCTAATTATGTCAAAATCTTTGTTTCTTCTAAACTTACAGAGGCTCAGGTGGTATGTTTTATCACAAGGAATGAAAAAATGGAATAGAGCTTCTAACTAGGAACTTCCCTAGCCTACAATAAAAGAAGCTCTTATTAATGATTATCATAATACGAGTGGCCTTCTTAGTTAGATGTAAGCCTCTTTTGGACTGATTGTTCTGTACCAGCCTCTTTGTTAAGGTTTTTCAGTGGGTTGGAGAACAGCCCTAGACCCCCCCTGATGACTTGCTGATTGTTCGATCTAGTGATGGTAACATCGACTCCGCTGCTGGAATCCTAAGGGTATTATCCAGCTGACCTTCTTCCTTCGTATTCCCTAATCATACCCATGTAAATTATAATAATAATTAAGAAACGGACAAACCATCCAGTTGTCCAAATCAGCATAGGCAACTTCAATAACATCTTGGTTCAAGGCCATGGATGGTTAAGAAAAATGAAAGATAGAAGAGCTTATGGGAGATTTCTTCCCACCACCATAATGAGTTCACTCTTTCCTGTCATAATCAATAACACAGGTGAACAAGTAAGCAATAATTCAACAGCATATTTCTGCTACGGAAACTATTCCTCTAAATTCCACTATAGATTGGCTCAAATAAAAGACGGGATGAGCAGCTTCGAATAAAGTCTTATGTTCTTGCAATCCAGAACCTCTGTCCTAACATCGGAATTGGGCTTTCCCAGGCTCTCAATGAAAGACAACAGAACAAAGAAAGGTGTTGACAAGCATCTTTGTCTTATGATGAAAAAGAAACATTCCTTTGTTAAAAGAAACATTCCTGTGTTAATGTTTCCTTTTTACAGGGGGGGAAACACATGTAACAAAGTCTTTGTTAATGATGCACCAAAACAAAAAGTAAACCAGTACCATGATTTTGAAACTATTGGAAAATAAACTTAAATAGTAGTTGATCATAATTGAATCACTTAAGATACTCAAGTACTTTGCAAAATCAAGAGCAAAACAAGAACAGGCGTGGACATAAATGATGTATGAAATTATAATTTTACAACAATTATTTAGAGTTAGCTCAATGTCTTACTTATTTGGGACAACGGAAGTTGAGAACATCAAGCATCCATGTAAAGAAACTGAAACCAGTATTTCTTAAGTCCTAGAATGGAAGCATAAGCAAGACGGCTAGCTCTATGAAAATGTACATGGACAAATGACAACATGAAGGAACTATAAAAATTATATTATTCTCATCCTCAAATCAGATACCTATTACAGCATGGAATATTGCTGAATCTTCAAACTGGAGCTATAAAGACAAACACTAGCCTATATACAGAATCAACATCAATTATTTTCAGTTATCTAAGCGAAAATGGAAAAAGTATATAAATCATACCTGCTACACCATGAGCAAAATGGCATTTGCTTCCAAATGGGCAATATCCTGTCAATTCCCACTTATTGCAAATCCTTGTTTTCCAGTTTGATGGCTTGTTATTTGCTCCATTCGCAGCAGCAGCACCACCACCATACCCTCCAGGACCTAAACTTATTGCCACACTCTCTCTATTCTTGGACTGCTCATCATGTAGAAAAGTGCAATTATCCCCATAAGGACACCCTTCCTCAGTATAAAACTTTTTGCAATGCCTCCCTTTATAGGATCTTGGAGTCTCCACACCATAACCTGTAGAGACGATTGGAATTTGGTACTCTTCCCTTGGCTCTGAAGATACAGCCTTTTCTTCCTCGTGGGCAGCCACAATTTCTTGCCAATTTGGTGGCGGCCTCCGAAGCTCTTCAATGCTATGAGCAAAGTTACAATTGGTAACATAGGGGCACGTCCCAGCACGGAATTTGCAACAAAGTTTGGTTTTGAAGAACATTTTCCCAATGGCTTTTGACCGGTTAGATGAAGTTGCATCTTGGGAGTTCCTTGATTTCTTATTTGGTTGTTCGCTTCCAGAGCGACTTTGCGACTGCCTTTGATCATAATTTGAGTTCGACATGGTGTCCGCCAACGCGTCACCATTATTCCAAACACGGTACTCATCCTCAGTAGCCCAAACTGCCTGGTCACTAGACCAAATATCACCACCACCACCACCACCACTATTCCCAGTGATTACATGGACTACATTGCTCTCTCTACCATAATCCATTGGAATTTGGAAGAACAAAGTAGAGTGCTTGAAACAAAACAAGACTGCTCTATAAAAACCCTAATACCAAAACACCCACAAGCTAAATTCACTAAAATTCTATCAAAATTTTAGAAATTTTGAATGGAAAAAAAAAAACCAACAATCTGAGAAATGGGTATTTCAAGAACGCACCTCTAACACACAAATTACACAGCTTTTAGCTATGAAACTTCCCCAGAAATAACGAGTACCTACTACTACTACTGCAACAACAACAACTACAAGAGATCAAAGAAAGATACAAAGGGGGGAAATGGGAAAGTGAAACACTTTACCAAGTTGGAATTGCAGTTGGATCTACAGCCTCAAAATGTCCAAAACATAATTACCAGAAAAGTGGCAGAGCAAAATGGGTAACTGTTAATGCATTAATAAGGGGAAAGTGGTAGATAAATTGATAGGAGTGTTCAAATTAATGAGGCAATAAAGCAAGAAAGAAAGAATGAGAGTTTAAAGAGGGAATTGATTCAGAGATCCCTCATGGAGGAGATTTCCAACTTTTCACATCAAAGGTTGTAAATTTTTAGAGGAAAGACTTGGACGAGCCTCTCTACTTTTGTTCCATTTTTAGTCATTTCCTATTTTCTTTTCCAACTTTTTGTCTTTTACTTTGGAGGCGATCCTGAGCGTGCGTTAGTATTGAAAGAGTACCTCAGGAAAATGTAAAAATAGTTGGTCTTCTGAAATGAATTTACCATTACATTATATTTTAATGATAAATTTTATTTGGACTCAGCTATCTTATTTCTACATTCAACTAAAAAGTTTTCTCCACTAAACTTTCAAATTTTCCCTTAAATAAATGAGAATAAGAAAATAAACATTGGTGTTTATATCTCTACACCCAATTACTAAAAAAAATGACACACATCTACACTCTTCCATTATTTCCAGCGAAACACACCCAAATGACAACAAAATATGCTCCTGAGTTCATCAACAAGTAAGCTTGCTGGAAACCCGTGTTGCAAGAAACCCTTAGCGGCCCTCATTTATAATTTCAGCGGAAAAAACTTCTTACCAATTTGTTGGACATTAAACAAATTCCGAGAAAAAAGCTTTCATGTCAGTGTCTATTTAGATGAGATAGCAACAAGGGTTTCTAGCAAGCTGACTTGTTAGTTTTAATAATTTATGCAAGTAGCCAACTCCCAGATAACGGTTCAAACAAACAAACATATCAGCCGAAAACCTACATTGAAATTATAAAGGATGGCTAATAAGGGTTTTTAGCAAGCTGACTCATTGATGAACTCGAGAGAATATTTTGCTGTTATTTAGGTGGGTTTTGCCGGAAATAATGGAGGAGTGCACCAACGTGCCAATTTCGGAGTTATGGGGTGTAGAGATAAAAACACCAATGTTTATTTTCTTTTCTTTTCTTATTCTTATTTATTTAAGGGTAAACTTGGAAGTTTGGTAGATAAAACTTGTTAGTTGGGTGTAGAGATAAAATAACTGGGTCCAAATAAAATTAGCAAAACTAATGAAAATGGCTTGAAAACTTTAAGTTTTAACAATAAGGACAAAATAAAGGGTAAAGTGAATAGTACCATGATTGACTTTTTAGTGTAAAAATGTGGTTTTTCGTTAAAGTGAACAGTACAAGGAGTGTTTCGTTACAGTTCCCAATAAAATTTCCCTATTTTAATTTAGTAATGCACTATTATGTGTATATATTCTTATTTCATTGGAATGAGATGCTAACTGTAAATTCTTTTCATGTAAATTTTTGTGACGACCCGTCCCAAATTTTATTATTTTATAAATTTTAAAATGTGAAATTTACGAAAATACCCTTAGAGGCGAGGGTATTGACTTTCGTGGATTAGCATATAGTGAGGTGTATGAATTAATCCTTTAACGTTTTCCTGAAGTACTTGAGAAGTATTTTTGGTTTAAGTCACTATTTATATATTTTCATATATTTTTATAATGTTTATAATTATTTTTCATATTTAATTATTTGAAAAGAGGAAGAAGAAACAAAGAAAAAGGGACTGGGTAGAACTGCCCAATATGAGAAGGAGAGGAAGAGAACATGAGGGACCGGGAGAGAAAGTGCAACGAATCGGGAGAAGAGAGAAGGAAATGATGGCCTAATCAGAGAAGGAGAAAGGAGGGGTAAAGGAGAGATGAGGGGGAAAGGAGAGAGTGAGATGCACGAGATCATGGATCCCTTACCGGATCCTTGCGACCCGACCCTCAGAGCAGTGGAACTCAATGGGTTCTGATGGTTTTTCAGGTCTTATTATAAAATACAGTGTACTAACTATTAATCACCAAAACATAAAGTTAAAACGCACATTTTTCACCCATATCCCTCACATTCCTCAATTCCTTAAACAAGGCTATTGTCTCAATTATTTAATCTCATTTCTTATATGGATGCATCTAACGTCTCGTTAGACTGCCTACGTACCCTAAACAGGGATCAAGCCATTCATAGTTCACGACAGTGTTTCAAAGCATTCACAGTAATCATAAGCAATAATCAATTTATAAACATTTATGGAATTGTCAATCTCATATATATAAATATATATATATATATATATATATATATATATATATATATATATAATATACAATAGAAAGGAAAAGACCCACTCACCTGAGATCCGCGCTACGACTCCCTAGCACGCATATCGAGACATCACGAACCATAGTCGCCTGTGACCAATTATTAAATCACATCTCAGAGTTCTGACTAATAAAATACATAATTTACATAAAACGCATCCCTACGTAATTCAATTCGAGAGATCTGCATCTCGGATTTCCGATCCGTTGCTTCCAAAGATCCACATTATACTTCTAGAATAACATCCTAAGGTTTCATTATGATCCAACGGTCGAATCTCCGCCAATTGCCAAAATTAAGTGGCGGTCAACATTTTATTTTATGAACTTACAAATCCAATTCGGGAAGATCCATACGCCGGATTCCCATCCGTAAGTTTCTATGGTCCTTAAATATTATGTACTATAATGTATTAAATTTTGGTGACGATCCAACGGTCGGATCGTCGATTCACATCTTTACCAAGTAACGTATCTTAATGAATTTAGGTCCAAACGATCAACCTACGATATACAATCACCACAACTGAACTCAAGACATCTAATTTAGCCTAAGAATGACATCGGTGGTCCCCTGGCCACGCGTCGCCGTGGGTGGCGGTCGGTCGCCTCGGCACGCAGGAAAATTCAACTATTTCTAAAAATTACCAAATTTTGCAGACATGAAGATCTCAGTGAGTGGAGCAACTTTCATACCTGTGACCAAGGCCAATTTGGCCGTGAAGAGCTCCAATTTCACTCAAATCCGCGGGAAACCCTAGAATGGGTGTTCTTCAATTCGACATCCTCGGTGTTCCAACGTCTTCACCACTGCTTGGGCTTTGTTTCTGGGGTTGAGTAGAGTCCCTTGGTGGTGGTGATTGACGGAGTTAGCTTCACGATCATAAGATTTCCGCCGTGCACCCCCGGAACCCACGAGTTCTATTTTTCTCGAAATCAAGGCAATATCTAGTGAAATTTGATTGGAAATGGAAGATGGGAGGTCATGGAAGGTTTCTCAGGTGGTAAATCGATGTAAATCGCAGGAATTTTGCCTGAAAAACCATCGGAACCCATTGAGTTCCACTGCTTCGAGGGTCGGGTCGCAAGGATCCGGTGAGGGATCCATGATCTCGTGCATCTCACTCTCTCTTTTCCCCCTCCTTTCTCCTTCTCTGATTGGGCCATCCTCTCCTTCTCTCTTCTCCCGATTCATTGCACTTTCTCTCCCGGTCCCTCATGTTCTCTTCCTCTCCTTGTCAGATTGGGCAGTTCTGCCCAGTCCCTTTTTCTTTGTTTCTTCTTCCTCTTTTCAAATAATTAAATATGAAAAATAATTATAAACATTATAAAAATATATGAAAATATATGAATAGTGACTTAAACCAAAAATACTTCTCGAGTACTTCAGGAAAACGCTAAAGGATTAATTCATACACCTCACTATATGCTGATCCACGAAAGTCAATACCCTCGCCTCTAAGGGTATTTTCATAAATTTCACATTTTAAAATTTATAAAATAATAAAATTTGGGACGGGTCGTCACAATTTTTCTCTTACATATGTCATTATTTTATTAGATACTAGTATGTACTCACACACAAAGTGTGTGAAATTTTTTACTTTTGTTGTTAAAATGGAAGGAGAGAGAAAGAGAGTGAAAGAGAACGTGGAGTGACGAGAGAGGGAGAGAGACTTTTTTTAAAAAAATAAATTAGATATGATAAAATTACATGTAGGTGAGGTCTAAAAAAAAGAAAAATTTTGTCTTGTGAAATTACGTTGTTGTCTTTAACTTTTTTGTTGTGATAGAAGAGAAATGTGTCTTTTTCACCCTCTTTTGGTTGACAAAAAATGTTTCATTAATGTAGTTTTAGATATGAGACACTGTGATAGTTGTGAACTTGTTTCATATAAGATTTCTCTAGATGACATTAGTCTGCCCAATTTTTAATTTGGTTTTATATAATTTTAGTTTTGACAATCAGAAGTATCTATTTCACTTACCACTTGGTTGGTTAAAAATATTTAGCACTCAATGTCTGTTTCTTGTGTGTTCAACTTCTTCTCCTTTTAAAACAAAATATATTCTTTATTTAAAAATTCCAATTAACTTGAATTCGTTAAATTTACTATATAAATGTATCAAAAAATGAGGTGAACAACACGTGGATAGCATGTAGGGGTGGGTTCGGTTTTTTGCCAAAACCAAAACCAAACCGAAATTTCATTTCGGTTCGGTTCGGTTCGGTTCATGTTTTTTTCGGTTCGGTTTCGGTTTTTTGTTTTTTGTTTTTTTTTTTCAAAAAATGAAAAACATTGAAATTTTAAATTTTAAGATATCCAACACAATCATAACATAAGCATTCTAACTAGAATCAAAGACAATGAAAATAAACATTTAAAGTTGAACTAAAATCATCAATCAAGTCTTCCAAAGTCCAAACTAACAACCTCACAACACAAAAATTGTACAAATGACTTAGAAAAGTTAAATTGTATGATGTTGTTCAAAGATCAAGGTTGTTTGCTTGTAATTGCATGTTGACAACTTGATTAGTAAAAGTAATGCGTGGGTGGATTTATTTAGTGTGTGTTAGAATTCTTTTCCATCACAAATTACCCAAGTAATCTACCCGAAATAAATGTTTATGGATTCTGTTACATGTTATATGAGAGTAGATTTGGAAAAGAAAGCTGGGACAGAAGTAGACAGTGCTATGGAGATGGATGTAGGTACTTCAGGAAGAGGTTTAGTTTCAGAACCTTATATGGGGGAGAAATAATAGGTTAGGGTTTAGAGTTTTTATAGGCCTTTTTTTAATATTTTGAGCTTAAAGTTTGGCAACACATTGGGTTTAGCACATTTTAACTTACAAATTGGGTTTAGAAAATAATACCCAAAACAAATAATTAAATAAAAAAATTAATTTAATTAATTTGGTTCGGTTCGGTTTGGTTCGGTTTCTAGATCACTAAAACCGAACCGAACCAAAAGAATTCGGTTCGGTTCGGTTTTTTCGTTCGGTTCGGTTTTTTCGGTTTCGGTTCGGTTTGGTTTTCGGTTTTTTTCGGTTTTCGGTTTTTTGAACCCACCCCTAATAGCATGCACATGGCTAAAATAAACGTTTCGAGTAAAAGAATAGCATATACTAACGCAATATGTTTGTTCACATGTTAGATAAAATCAATGGCTCTTTTAATTTGAAAGGTTATTTAGCCAAAGTTCAGTAGAATCTTTACTAATTAGCCTTAGTCATATATGACACATCCCGACCTAGATCGAGGCATGCTGGCTGTTATTTGAGGATGACGTAGCCATGTGCACCGTGCGGAAGCAATAAAGATATAAGGAATGCGAATAAATAAAAACCAATTGACTAAACACTAGATAAGAATAAGTGCAGAGCGAGATTAAGTGTGACTAGACATAACCAGAGCGTAGGTGTCCTAAGTGCAGTCCAGCAGGACAAATACTAATTATACAATACCGAAGATGGTCTTACATTAATGATGATCTGTCTGAACCACAGTTAAATCCTCGTAAGCCACCAACGATCACTTCTACCTAAAACCTGGAGGGGTGCAAAACAGAAAGTGTGAGTGGGCAAAATCAAAGCTTTTCAAAACCATTTCAATTATCAAAGGTAATAACCTCTCGGCGTAAAAACTGTATACTTCCCAGAAAATAGCATGCATGTTTATATCTCAAAACCATATTCGAAATAACAAATCCAATGAATATACCATGTCAAATCTCAGCAAGAAATAAGTAAGCCAGGTGTAATAAATCAATATGAAATAATATGCCAGCCGGAGTCACCTAAAGTGACCTGTACGGCTGGGTCCATAACTCATCAATCAAATTCTGCACACGAGTCGAAACCACCTAATATGGTCTGTACGACAGGCTAGGTGTAAATAAATACGCTTAAGTGCTACGGTTGCGTGAAGGCTGTGCGAAGTATCGCAAGTCACCTACGAGTCGGAACCACCTAATGTGGTCTGTATGACAGGCTAGCACCTGCCTTGGATCCAAGGTGAGCGTATGGTGTGGGAGGTGAACGATCACGTGAAGGCTTGGCCCTGTCCTCGGACGGAGCACTAACACCGGGGTGCAGGATAATAATCTCAAAACATATCTCAGCACTAATGTACTCACTACCATCACTACCATCAATATACTAACCTGAGCGTCCACAACGTCGAGCAACAATATATATAACCATAATAATGCACAATTAAACATAAAGAGCATTTGACATGGCATTTCAAAGTATAAGACCATTTAATTAAGTTTTCTGTAAAAAATATCAAGTATATTGATATATACTAAAAATCAAAAGCCCACTCACTGATACGTGGAAGGGTCGTAACCCTCGAGCCTTGCTTGACTGCGCTCATCCTCAGGATAGGTCTCACCTATATGCGAAACAACTATTTAAACGTTATTTTTAAGCACATAAACAAAATTAGGTAATAACTTCTCATACATTGCTCAATTGGGGTATTTGAATATACCACCGTGGCCTACTCAACCTCAGGAACAACACCATATTTTTAGAAAAATTTTCCGACCACTCACACGCCGTCACGCGCCGGCCAAGGCATGGCCAGACGCACGGCCCACGCGCAGGCACGTGCCTGGCACACTGATGGATCCCTAACGACGTTAGGGAATATTCCGTTAAAATATAGAATATGTTGTTAAAGATACCTGACGCCGTTAGAATATTCCGTCAACTTTGACGGAATATTCTCCTCCTTCTTCCTTGGTTCGCCGGAGTCCGGTGCCGGTCACCGCTGCGATCGCCGGATTCTGGAAAAATTTTAAAGCTTCATATCTCTTCCATTTCTCAACCAAATTCGATGAAATTTGTACCAAAATGAAGCTTACAACAAGTAGAACACATTATTACCACTTTGGGGGACCTAAATTCAACGAAAACTCGCCGAAAAAACTCGAGGAAACTGGCCAAACCCTGCAACTATATAAACCCGATAGTTCTTACGTCAAAACCACTCCAAAATTGATCCAACGTGCTAGAAAGGCAAGAATAATACCTTCTTAGGTCTCAAAACAACTTAAAACCTTCGCGATCATGTCCGAGGAAAAATCACCCTCGCCGGAGTCCAGGTATCTCGAGTTCTACAAGCTCTCACGACCAACTAAGGGTACGAATCAACTCCTGGGCTTGCAAGGAACATGAAAACCACCTTCACAGTCTCGATCCATGCCTGCAAAGGTTGGTTTGAAGTTTGTTCGTACAATTGTACGGAAATGGAAAGAAGTCCGAGAGGGAAGGAGAAAGAGAAGGGTCAACGGGATTGGTTGGTGTATGTGTGTGGTCCTAATTGGTCACCCAACAAAAACAAATAAAATATTAAGTTCCAATTGGGTCCAAACCTTTAGGAAAGGAATTAATTGGTCCAAAACCTTAGCCTATACACACACACGACTCAACAATTAAAGGGCATAATAGAAATTTCCACGCTCTCAAGGATAAAATAATATATACGTTCGGGACGAGCTGTCACAATATATCAATGCTCATTTTTCTTAATATAATCAATGAAATATTTATAGTAGTTATGCATAGGTCAATGAAGCATGCCACATGGGTATAGGCTAGTTAGAAAATAATTATTATACCCTTATCTCTTCACTTTATTCATTTCCTTATCTCCCCTCTCTCGTCCTTATCTACTTTCTTCTCTCCTAGCTTTCTCTCCATTCTTTCTCTGCACTTTCTCCCGACCTTCTCTCATCCCTTCTCTCCGTCTTTTTCTCTTATGAAGAAGAAGATGTCATTGGCATGGCAAAGAGCACCAAATCCCAATGGCTCAACCGATCAGTGACTACAACATCATGATTGACACCATTCTTTCTAAAACCATGAGATCATGAAGCGGATGGTGGTGGCAGGGTTCGAGCAGCACCTGTACATCAGTTTCTAGAGAACCATGAAACAAACACTGCAATGCAGCTATAAACACGACTAATTTTTTAGTCTACAGTAGCGTTTGAATACAAATGTAAAAAATAAAACTAGAAAATAGATAGTTCGTTGTAATGTCCACAAGTATGAGTTGTGCAAGGTGTGAAGCATCGAAGCCATGTGAGCGATGAATGGGAATGACCTGATTCGAGATAAAATAATTTGCACGCTGCTTAGTTGCAGAGTCTAAATCCAAATGTAAAAAATAGAATTAGAAAACAGACAATGCGTTGTAGCGTCTGAATCCAAATGTGAAAAATAGGAGTCTCGCAATGTGTGTATTAGGGATTTTTGTGTCGAAGGCTTTGATGGGCTTGTGTTGTAAAAAGATGAACTCAAACTCTCACGTTCGCCGTTTTGGAGTTAGTGAGGACTATGCCTATAGCATCCCAAAGGAAAAGCAAGTCCCAGGGGGATGCTTTGTTGATCTTCTAACAGCTCTTGGATGCTTAGTCTGGTGTTATGTTGAGTGCCTCTGAGGCCGATGAGGTGTTTCCATCGACTTTGAGGAGCTTCTCATGGCAGTCAGATGTTTATGGCACTGGTAAGGTGCTTCCCTCGGCGCTGACCAAGATGCGATTTACGCTACCATGAAGGCTGAGGCGATGATGGCAGCCAAAGCTCGTTCAACTGCAAAAAAGATCAAAAATTTAGAGTCTAAGCTCGACCGTTTGATAGGGTCCAATGTCTCTGCCCTTACTTTCGACGCACACCAATCCTTAGATTGCAAAGACTCCAAAATTATAGGAAACCTGGTGATTCTTTGCTTGATTAGGTTCCCAAATCTTGTGGAACAAGCGTGGTCTATCTTAGCAAAATCGACGAGCTTCACCCACTAATTCTAGAACATGATGATGGTGGCATCACTGATCCGTTTAGTCAGCTTTGTGATGGAGGCTGTTGAATTCATGACTGGATTTCTGAGGTGCGCATATTTCAATCCACCTTACTCCGACATGAAAAATCATGGTCCTATAATTGCTCCTAACTATGCATCTAAAAGGACTTGTTCCATTTGAAGATGGGTAGTTATCTAGAGACCATGCCTTTCGTAGTAAGTCGAAATATGAACCCTTTTTTTGTTTCTTCAATCATGTGGCATCTCAGCTTCGTTTTTGGTGAACCTTTGGACATCAAGGTGTTTCGTGTATTAGCGCACTACCTTGTAAATCGTGTTATCAATATCGCAATAATGAGGATTATCGTAGTTGCTTGTGAGCAAAAACCGAAGCTTTGTCCATTGTTTTCTCTAGCCGAATCCAGTTGTCGAATATGTCGATGACGATCTGTATTAAATGGTTAGGCGATTCTAAGACATCCTCTTTAAACACCATCTGATTGCCAGGCTTCTTAAAAATTTCTAAACTTTTCCAAAAAGCCTTGAATTTTCTCCCTACAAACTAAGTATGAGATTTCTGTTCTTTTCATCGATCTTGCTCAAATCCTTTGACTTTATCCTAAAATCGATGGATGCCCCTTCCAATGAACTTTATGCTTATATCACTAACTATGATTCTTAATTTGAGCCTATTATGGTGAAGGTACGAAGTGAAGAAGAAGCGAAAGTTTTTATCAGTCTCCTTCAACACCTCCTAAATGGTTGTCAGTTTGATGGGAAGCTGGCCACCATGTTCAGAATCCTCTCCCTACGCCTGCGGACCATAAACGCCTATGTACCAGGATTCACCTTGGGTACCTAGATCTAGGATTGAAGTTCCATTTGTCTCATTTCTTAAAATAGATATTAAGCTGTCATGACATTGCCCTCTGCAACCTTACTCCAGCATCATTTTGCATTCTTACATGCTTTGAGCTTTTAAACAAATGGTATGGGGCGAAGTTAGGAATTCAGGAATTCCATATGCTGTACACTATGCATAAGAGCTTTGATCTTCACTACTTATTCCAATTGCATTGCAGTGTCAGATGGGCCGCCTATATAACAAATCTGCCATGCCATGATAAGGACTGATATAAAGACATTCTAGTTGTGGACAGAAACTAGGAATGGGATATTTCCGGAACCAGAATTTGAAATACTCCTTTTACCGGTCTTGACTATAATAATAATGTCGCAAACATCGGGCAATGTAGTCCACAACTAATCAACAAGGCCTTCAACAACATTCATCTTGCACACCGGAATTGGAGATGGCTAATAGCTCTGGAGAGAACTAGGGAGCCTGAGCGAGAAGCCATTATCAATTTATGTTCTAATTATCATATCAAAAACTTGGTATGATCAATGTAATGGACGCAAAAGATGAGAAAGACCCAGTGAAAATCTTGGATGTCCCGACGTCGGAGAAAAAGAAAAGAAAACACCTTGAAATTGTAGCTGAGAAATATGGTGGCAGTAAGCCTTCAAAAAAGAAGACTATCAAATCGGAAAAATCCATCATCCATGCAAGTTATACGGTACTAGTGATCCAAGATGCTACCCCTTTGAGTTAGGGCTTATTGAATATGAAAAGCAGCAAACCATGGTGGTTAGAGACAAAGTAGTGTCAACATTACTCGAAGATGAGGATCTCACTGATGCCTCTTGTGGAGCCTAAAATGATCCCAAAAATTCTAGAGGTGACACGTGGACTTTTATTCAAGAAAGACAAGATTGCCCTCAATAAATGGGTTGGCTTCTTAGATTCTCCCACATGCAGCTCACACCCCTGGAGGTCTCAGCAGCTGAATACGACTGCCAGCATCTCACCTGCCCTTGGCAAGGAATTAAAGATAAGGATTAATTACCCAAATCCTATCTTTAATACATTCCTAATTGAAGATTGACTTTAATCAAGTAAGTAATACTAATTTAAATAAATTAGGGATAATTACACCATTATCTAAAGATATTATTTCTTATTTAATATCTTGGGAATATTTAGAGAATATCTCTCCATTAAACATTATATGGCCGGCCCTAGCCCTATAAATACCCCATATTCTACCAAATTTTCAAAGCTTTTGCAACCCTAAAAAAGCCCTAAACACTTTACTCTCTCAGAGAAACTAACTTTGGCATTGGAGATCCGTTGACCTAACCCCCCCCCACCTTGTGGGCGCGTGAGGCTTAGGTCTCTGATCAAAGGTGTTGATTGTTTTGCAGGTGCATTTTCATCAAGATTGAAGACGGCGGAAATTTGCATCGACAAATTGGTGTTTTCATTGAGAGCTGATTTAAAATACTCGAAGAAGCATCTTGCATTAGTTTCTTGAATTTTCTGTTACGTTGAATTTCTCACACGTTGTATCAATTAATTTTTCCTAGAAAAGTTTCTTGATTAGTCCCTGGAGAAAGGATACAATGGTAGGAAATTCGGAAACTACGACGAACCGAACCCTGTACGTGCAAGGATTTGGATCGGAGAGTGGAGATGAGGACATTGCCCCATGACGGAGATCCTCAAGGCTCAACACGACAGCATGAGGAGCTCTACCACCACGGAGCTGCATCACCATTATTACCATGACCCAGTAGCCGCGGTAAGGCCACCAGGCCACGGCCCAAGCCTCAACAATGTTGCCCTTGCAACACATGGACCAAAACTTGGCAGCTGCCAAAGCAGGCCCAGGGCAGGAGGCCCAGCCCAATGCAACATGTCTTGTTGCACAGTAAGCCCATACCCAAGCCCAGAATGCGGCAGTTGTTGCCAACTAGGCAACTCAACGAGCCCAAGCCCAAGCCAGTTAGCCAGAATGCCATAATGTGCAGCCCAACGGCCAGGAGGGCCTACGGCTATATAGGCCCAAGGCGAGGTGCAAGACTGGTTCCACACCATGCCGCCATGTTCAATCCGGAACTTCAACGAACTTTCCTTGGTTTACACTAAGGAATATTCGTCCTACCGCTCAATCAAGAAGAAGTCTAACCACTTCTTCAACATGAAGAAGGACCCGAAGTAGTCACTCCGCACTTACGTCAAGAGATTCAAGACGGAGAAGACGAAGATTGTCGGATGTGATGGCAACATCGCATGCTCAGCTTTCCGAAAAGAGCTCCCAGCAGATCACCCATTTTTTGGAGAATTGATTATGGGCGAGCACCTGTCCATGGCAAACTCTTATGCTTTGGCAGAAAAGCACTCCCTCTGGGATGAAGAAAAGAGCTCCTAGAAATCGCCTGAGCAGCTGCGCAAAGACGCTGAACCGACTTAGAAAAAGGTGAGCGATAAACCGTTCAACAAAAAAAGCAAGCCAGGAGATAGACGCAGGGACCGATCCCCAGCAAAGGGAGGCACAACGCCCAAGACGTACACCAAGTTCTCAAGGAGTCGATGAAGAAGTTTTTCACCCCAGCAATAGCAGCTAAAGTGCAGAATGACAACTCTACCTCTGCCCAATAACAATCACAGCAGGCAGGTCAGGAATATGACGTTAAGGTCAACAATGCCCTGGCAGATAAATCAAGATGGAAACCCGAAGAAGTCACCGAGCACATCTTCCTTGACCTTAAGCAACGGTCAGACCACGCTGAACACATATCCAAAGAAGATTTGGGCGATCCCGGATATCAAGTCCCCTACTACTCTAAAGAAGATCCAAGGTCTAACCTGACGAGCAGCTGCACTCAGCCGATTCCTCTCACGGCCCACCGACCGATCCGAGCCGGAAGCAGCGAAGAATCTATGCATCTATGTGGCGGTAATTGAGCAACAATGAGCTCTACCTTCATACGAGAAGAGTTGGGGGCGTGACCACCTGTATTCCACAGTTCTAAAGCTCTCATCGATGCGGAAACCATATACTTAAAAATCAAAACTTTGATTTTGGCGCTAGTTGTTGCAACCCAGAAGCTCAGGCAGTACCTTTAGACATACGCAATCATCGTCATGACGTGATATTCCACACAATCCAAAGGCACGACGTTAAAGGCGTGAAAAATGGCAGACATTCTGACAAACGCATTAGCCCTACCTACAAGAACTGAGCACACCGTAGCCGCGTTAGCTCTACCTACAGGAGATTTCCGACGCCTGCACGTCGACGTATCATCTAACTACCAAGGATTGGGGGCAGGCCTAGTTCTTATTACTCCGGACGGTTCGATGCTCGAGCAGGCAATCACTCTAAGCTTCCGATTAGCGTACGAAGCCATACTAGCAAGTCTTCGATTAGCGAAAGACCTAGTGGTGAATAAGCTCGCGATCTATTTCGATTCTCAGCTGATCACCAACCAAACTTCAGGGGAGTACGCAACAAAGCATCCAAGGATGGCCCGATACCTCCAGAAGGTACGAGAGCAGCTAGCGACGTTCTAAGCGTACACAACCATTCAGGTTCCATAAGCAGAAAATGCCCACGCAGACGCACTAGCAAGCTTAGGGTCCGAACTAAACCATCAGCTCAGGCGCTTCATCCCAGTCGAGTACTTGGAAAAGACAAACATAGATGAGGAACCAACAGTTGAGGTGGCACAGATCAGCACAACCCCGAGTCGGCAAGATCCTATCATCAACTACATAGTCAATGGAACACTCTTGACAGACTGGAGTCCAGGAAGCTCCATATAAATGCAGCACACTACTACATGTGGAACTACATTCTCGTTCGTAGATCCTTCTCAGGACCGCATTTTCGTTGCGTATCGCCTCCCAACGACCTGAAGATTTTTAGTTCAATCCACGAAGACGTTTGTGGAAACTACTCTAGAGGCTGCTCCTTGGCGCAAAGAAGCTCTTAACGCTGGTTATTATTGGCCAACCATGCATCAAGACGCCAAATAGTATGTACAAAAGTGCGACAGCTGCCAGCGCTTTAAGCCTATGCCAGCACTACCTGTCAGCGAACTCCACCGGCAGACGATTTAAGTCATGTAGTGGGCAATTGGCCTGGTATGACTTATGCCGCCTGCTACTGAGGGCAAAGGCATGCTAATTGTAGCGACTGACTACTTCACAAAATAGGTCGAAGCTGAACCTATGACTATAACCACCCAAACGGACATAGAACGCTTCATATGGAAGAACATCATCTGTTGCTTCGACGTCCCACATTCCATCTTCACCGACAATGGTCCACAGTTCATGGGCAAAGACTTGACAAAGTTCTTCGAAAAATATGGCATTAAGCAGCACATATCCACGCACCGACATTCGCAGGGCAACGGGCAGGCCGATGTGTCCAACAAGACCATCATCGACTGCCTTAAGAAGACTCTCTCAGACAAGAAGAGCAAGTGGCCAGACGAGCTCCCTGGTGTTTGATCACTCATATATTTCATGCATTTATACCATCCATTTCTATAGTCTTTGTGATGTTTTTGTGTTAAAATTGTGGCATTTTACCTTACCTTGTGTTAATGTGCAGTTAAATTTGCTTTAAGATTAATTTCAAACAAAATGGGCTGAAAAGAAAATAAAAGACACTGAGCAACAGAAATAAATGGGACGGAAAAAAAAGCATGGCATAAAGAATAAAATAGGCAGAGGGAGTGGGGATGGCAGTAAGAAAAAGAATAAAAAAGAAACGGCACAAAGGGCAGACAAGGGAGCAGAAATAATGGACTGATGGAGGAATAATCGAAGGAAAAGAAGAAGGGAGTGCGGCACAGCAAAAAAATAAAGAAATAAATGGGATGGGAGTGGGAGAGCATGTTCTGCTAAGAAAAAGAAAAAAATATAAGAGAAATGGGACGGAAAGCAGGGCATGGCAGACACGGAATGGTGGAGAAAAGAAAGAAAATAAAATAAAACTGAAAAGGGGAGATAGACACAGCGCAGAGAAGAAATAAAGGGACACGGACCGAGAGAGAGAGAGGAGTGAATAAGAGACTGACAGAAAATAAAAGAAGAGAAAGCGAGGCAGGTCAGAGGCATGGAAAGAAGAGAACAGAAAAGAAAATAGAAAGAGAGAGTAAGGCAGGGGAAGAAACAGACGGCAAAGGCAGGGAGAACTGCAAATAAAAGGGGAGACTGGCGCGGAAAATAAGCAGAGGGAAGTCAGGAGCTAGGCAGACAGAGCGACAGAAGCAGAAGGCATGGCAGGAAGGGAAGAAGAAGCTTCACTCTATTTTTCTTGGTTTTATCTTCTCAAACTCATGTTTTACTTTTGGTTTAATTTGATAATAATGTGTAACTAATTTTTAGTAGTTAGGGGCTGTTTTGAAGCCCCGAATATGATTGTAAGTTTGTTGTGATATTTTGTTTGAATGACTTTTATGAAAGGATGAAAATTGTTTCACTACTTATGTCATTGATAAATTCTTTATGTGTTTCTATGGATGCATACATAGTGAGCATATCTAGGATTTTAATGCTATGAATATATGTATGCCTGCCCTTGTTGAATGAGGACCTACATATGTTCTAGAGTAGCACTTGTTAATTGTGGTTAACATGTGAACCGATTTCTAGGATAAGTAAGACAACGCCAGTACTTACCATGCCTTGTGATGACTCAAACTCTTTTCGTTCTTAATGATTTCTACTTGTTAAATCTATGAACATGCCATTCTAGATTGCATGCTAGGGACTACATTAAGTTGAAAACGCCATTCTCTTAACATACTACGTAAGAAAGAGTAATATGTTGAGTTCTAACAGTGAGCCAACTTGAGCATCTTCATCCGGAAATAAAAGGAATTTGAATGAAACATAACATGTTTGCATGATTATTTGGTGGTGGATAACAATTCCCCTAACTCGTTTTTTTCAAACTTGTGATCTACTCAAAATCTGTTTCTGTACTGTTTTTGTACGATTTAATTTAAATATCAAATCAACTCCAAAAATCCCAAATATTTGTGAGACTGTCGTACTGTGTGTCTAGTATTGTCATATAAAATTTCGTTGCATTTGGATAAGTTTAAGTTAGTCTAATAATTATTGTTCGGTGGCTGGTCAGTGGAGACAGCCACCCCGTTTTTGTGACATTTTAAGTATTTGGATAAAACAATCTTCTGCGGGAAAGACCCTTATTTTCATATGCTACAATCGACAAATTTTAGTGTTAATAAGGAAAATTAATAGGATTATTGTGGGCTACTTTGTGGTGCGTTATAATTACTATCAAATTTTTGGCGCCGTGTCGCCGGGGATTGTTATTTCTAAATTACTTATTTTTCTATTGTTTTCTTTTCTTGTCCAATTAATGTTTTTGTTTTTATTTCAGGTACTCTTTGTAGTACATGCATACTCGAAAGTCTAAGAGCATTGATCTAGCTTCCTACGATCCAGAGATTGAACAAACATTTCGAAAGCTTCAGAGAAAAATCAAGCAAAAGTGTGCATCGGTGTCTTTACCACCATCGTCTCCACCACATTTAAGTTCAGAAGAGGAGGAGGAACCACAAGAAGGCATGGCTGATAACCGTACATTGAGGGAGTTGGCAATGCCAAATACAGATCAACAACCATTGTGCATCACATATCCAAATGCAGGAGGAGGATTTGAGCTTAAGTCCGGCATGATTCACTACTTGCCTAAGTTCCATGGCTTCTCAACAGAGGATGCCAACAAGCATCTCATGGAGTTTCACGTGGTATGCTCAGGAATGAGACCAGCAAATGTGGATGAGGAGCAAGTCAAGTTGAGGGCGTTCCCATTTACATTAGAAGCCAAGGCAAAGGAGTGGCTTTACAATTTACCTCCGGGATCAATGAACACCTGGAACCAGGTGAAGCAAGCATTCTTGGAGCAATATTTTCCGGCCACCAAAGCTGCAAGCATAAGGAAAGATATATGTGCAATCCGACAACAATATGGAGAGCCCTTTGGAGATTACTATGAGCGATTCACACATTTGGTTGCATCTTGTCCTAATCATCAAATTTCAGAGCATCTTTTAATACAGTATTTTTATGAAGGATTATGTGGTACTGATCGTATAATGCTTGATGCAGCAAGTGGAGGAGCATTCATGGACAAGACACCAATAAATGCTAAGGCATTATTAAAGAACATTGCTGGCAACACACGACAATTTGGAGGGAGAGATGAGCTACCTTTTAAGAAAGTTAACGAGGTAAGTGCTAATTCTAGTATTGAATTACAATTAGCTAACTTGACTAATCTTGTGCAACAGGTTATTGTGGCTCCAAAACAGGTGTGTGGTGTATGTTCAAAGATGGGACATGCCACGGACATGTGCCCTTCGTTGATGGATCAAGGTGGTCTTGAGCAAGCTAATGCATTAGGAGGATTTCAAGGGCAACAAAGGCAAAAGTCTGATCCATATTCCAACAACTATAATGCAGGATGGCGCGATCATCCATACTTAAAGTGGAACAATCAAGACAACGGACAACAATCTGTTCCCAACAACTATAACCGTCCGCCTGGCTTCTTTCAAGCAAGACCACAGGCACCATTTCAGCCTCAACAACAACAAGCTCCAAGTAAGTCTCTTGAGGATTTAATTGCTTCTTTAGCTAACTCTACTCCATCTCATCAACAGAAAACAGACAAAGCAATTGAAAACCTTGAGCGCCAAATGAGTCAGTTAGCAAGTTTGATGGGGCAACAACACCAACCAGGAAGGTTGCCTAGCCAAACCGTGGTGAATCCAAATGCGGAGCAGATGAATGTTGTGACTTTATGGAGTGGAAAAGAAGTTTTTGAGCAAGATGAGGCTTCAACAGAAACTGAAAAGTCTCCTAAACATACAGTATTGAACAAAAAAGATTCTGATAAGGTAAATAAAAAAGTTCAAAATTCATTTAACTCATGTGTCCCTATTCCTTTTCCTCGTAGGTTTATGAAGTCTAAGAAAGAGCAAACTGATAAGGAAATCTTGGATACTTTCCGGAAAGTCCAAGTGAACTTACCTCTTTTAGATGCCATAAAACAAGTGCCCAAGTATGCAAAGTTCCTTAAAGATCTTTGTACGAACAAGAGGAGATTCAATGATCAAGAAACTGTGGCATTAAGCGAGGAAGTATCAGCTGTTTTGCAGAGAAAGCTGCCACCGAAGTTGAAAGATGCCGGTAGCTTTACCATTCCATGTGTAATTGGAGGCAAAGAGTTCGGGAGAGCATTGTGTGATTTGGGGGCATCCATCAATCTGATGCCATATTCAGTGTATGAGTCATTGAACCTTGGAGACTTGAAGGAAACAAAGGTAGTAATCCAGTTGGCAGATCGTTCAAATAGATATCCCAAAGGCCTATTGGAGGATGTACTTGTGCAAGTGAATGAGCTCATTTTTCCCGCTGACTTTTTTGTTCTTGAGATGGAACATGATCCTATGCCTACTGCAATTCCTCTTATATTGGGAAGACCATTCCTTAGAACAGCACGAACGAAGATTGATGTCTACGATGGTACCTTAACCATGGAAATTGAGGGGGAAAGTGTCAAGTTCAGAATCTTCAATGCTATGAGGTATCCTAGTGAATTAGAATCTTGTTTGTCTATTGATGTGTTTGACTATTTTGTGCAGGATTGTTTTAATGAAGGTGTGGGACAAGATAATTTAGAGAAGGCATTAGTGCATAGCATGACACATGGAAATTTTAATTATTCAGAGCACATTGAAGAAGAATTAATCCAAATAGTGGCCTCTCTTGAGTCTCTTTCACCAATTCGTGGTAAGTACTCTTCCTATTTTATTTCTCTTCCTACTTCTAACGAAAAAACTCTTCCTTCTGTGATTCAGGCACCCAAATTGGAGCTTAAACCAATTCCTGAACATTTGAAGTATGCATTTTTGGGAAAGGATGAAACATTACCAGTCATCATATCGTCACAACTTTCAACAGAAAAGGGGGAAAAACTAATCCGGGTACTGAAGGATCACAAAACTGCCATAGCTTGGAGCATTGCAGATATCAAAGGTATAAATCCAGCTACATGTATGCATAGGATTATGCTGGAAGAAGGTGCAAAACCAACTAGGGAAGCTCAACGCCGTTTAAACCCACTCATGATGGAAGTCGTAAAAAAAGAGGTTATCAAACTTCTTGATGTTGGCATCATATATCCTATTTCGGATAGCAAGTGGGTAAGCCCTATTCAAGTAGTCCCTAAACGATCTGGAGTCACAGTTGTTAAGAATGAAGCTAATGAGCTAATGCCTAGACGTGTGCAAAATAGTTGGAGAGTCTGTACAGATTATCGAAAGATAAATAGCACCACACGCAAGGATCATTTTCCAGTCCCATTCATTGATCAAATGTTAGAAAGGCTAGCTGGTCATTCTTATTATTGTTTTCTTGATGGCTATTCTGGGTATAATCAAATTGCAGTTGCTCCGGAGGATCAAGAAAAGACGACTTTCACATGTCCATTTGGCACATTTGCATACCGGATGATGCCGTTTGGACTGTGCAACGCCCCTGCCACATTTCAGAGGTGTATGGTAAGTATCTTTTCTGACATGATTGAGAAAATAATTGAAGTGTTCATGGATGATTTTTCAGTTTATGGTGATTCTTTTGATACATGTCTACATAATCTGTCCCTAGTTTTAAAACGTTGTCAAGAAACTAATCTAGTGTTAAATTGGGAAAAATGCCATTTCATGGTTTCGCATGGATTAGTTCTAGGGCATATCATATCTGAAAAGGGAATTGAAGTTGATAAATCTAAAGTAGAACTTGTTAGTTCTTTACCCATCCCTACTACTGTCAGGGAGGTTCGTTTTTTTCTTGGACATGCAGGTTTCTACCGTAGGTTTATGAAGGACTTCTCAATGATTTCTAGACCCTTGTGTCGTTTACTTCAAAAGGATGTAACATTTGATATGAATGAAGAGTGTGTGGTAGCATTCAATAAGCTTAAGGAGTTGTTATCCACGGCTCCTGTAATCATGCCACCAGATTGGAGTTTACCTTTTGAGTTAATGTGCGATGCTTCAGACTATGCTGTTGGTGCAATTCTAGGGCAGCGTGTCAACAAAGTGCCACATGTCATCTATTATGCATCTCGAACACTCAATGATGCATAGTTGAATTATTCAACAACAGAGAAGGAGCTTCTAGCTGTTGTACTTGCTTTAGAAAAATTTAGATCTTATCTGATTGGGACTAAAGTTATTGTGTTTTCTGACCATGCAACTTTGAAGTATCTACTCACAAAAAAGAAGCAAAACCACGACTCATTCGATGGATACTTCTGCTTCAAGAGTTTGACTTTGAGATCAAGGATAAGAAAGGGAGTGAGAATGTTGTAGCAGATCATCTTAGCCGACTTGTGCATTCAAACACAGAGGAAGATCTCATCCCTTTACGTGAAAGTTTTCCGGATGAGCAACTGTTTTCATTAAAGATTACTGACCCTTGGTATGCAGATATTATCAATTATAAGGTCATAAAAAAGATTCCGGATGATTTTACACGTGCTCAAAAAGATAAGCTTGTCAAAACCGCCAAATACTACGAGTGGGATGATCCTTATTTGTGGAAATATTGCACTGATCAATTGATTAGAAGGTGTGTCCCCGAATCTGAGTTTAAATCTATTCTAACCTTTTGTCATTCTTATGCATGTGGTGGCCATTTTGGAGCAAAGAGGACAGCCCTGAAGGTGTTAGAGAGTGGTTTTTATTGGCCTAGTTTGTTTAATGATGCGTATGAGTTTTGTGCAACATGTGATCGTTGTCAACGAACAGGTAACTTGGGCCCAAGAAATCAAATGCCACAAACCCCTATTTTGGTTGTTGAGATCTTTGATGTGTGGGGCATTGATTTCATGGGACCTTTTCCATCTTCAAATGGTTTTCTTTACATTTTATTGGCTGTGGATTATGTTTCTAAATGGGTGGAAGCAAAAGCCACCAAAACTAATGATTCAAAAGTTGTTTCAGATTTTATTAAGAGTAACATCTTTGCAAGATTTGGAATACCTAGAGCAATCATTAGCGATGGAGGGAGTCATTTTTGCAATCGAACATTTGAAGCGTTGCTTAGGAAGTACAATGTCACACATAAGGTGTCTACACCTTATCATCCGCAAACTAGCGGTCAAGCAGAAGTATCAAATCGTGAGGTGAAGCAAATTTTGGAGAAAACTGTGAGTCCTAGTACCAAGGATTGGAGCATGCGCTTGAACGATGCATTGTGGGCTTATAGGACTGCCTATAAGACCCCTATTGGAATGTCCCCATTTCGGTTAATTTATGGGAAACCATGCCGTCTTCCAGTGGAGTTAGAGCACAAAGCTTATTGGGCGATCAAAGCCTACAACATGGACATGAGTGTTGCCGGAAAGCAAATGAAGCTTCAATTAAATGAGTTAGACGAAATCCGGAATGATGCATACGAGTCTAGTTGAATATACAAGGAGAAATCAAAGGCATTTCATGACAAGATGATCTTGAGGAAGAGCTTTGTCATTGGACAGAAAGTTCTTCTATTTAATTCTCGCCTTCGGTTATTTCCAGGTAAGCTTCGTTCTCGATGGGTTGGTCCATTTGTTATAACAAATATTTTTCCTCATGGTGCAGTGGAAATCCAAAGTGCAAAGACCGGATACGTGTTCAAAGTGAATGGGCATAGACTCAAGCCATATTACGAGTCTTTTGCGGAGCATGATGTGGAGGTTGTACCTCTCCAAGAACCAGTTCCCTTTGGATGATTACTCTTGGTACCGTCTGGCTGCAGACGTAAAAGCAAGCGCTTATTGGGAGGCAACCCAATATTTCTATTCATTGCCTTTTTCTGTCATTTTCAATTTTCTTGCGTGCTAAACTGAATTATTTCTTTTCTTTGTATTTAGGTTATGTCCACCCTTGGAGTTGATTGCAGAATTAAAGTTTATGTCTAGCTCTAGACAGTAACTAAAGCGCTTCTTGGGAGGCAACCCAAGCTTTCTATCTTTCATCTTTATTTTGAATAATTTTAAATGTTCTTGTTCTGTTTTTCTCTTGTTTTCTGGTTTGTGTGTTTAAGTCCTACTTTTGTTCCTTTATGCAGGTAATGATTTTGCAATCTCTACCACAACTTCTTGCAAAGTATTTGTACATTCATAAAAACGAAAGGAACATTAAGCAGATAAATACAAGAAAGTGCAAACAAGTAGGAAGGAGCCTTCATTGGTCAGGTGGTGCCTCAGCATTCGACGGACCTCCAGAAAGACGAAGCGCCAGAGTCTGATTTTCCGGAGCCTCAACACTTGGTGAAGCGCCAGAAGACGAAGGCAGAAGTTGCCTTTGGAGTAACACCACAAACCTCTGATGATCACTCTGAATCCGCACTTCGGACTCCTGCAGTTGATCAAGCTTCCTCTTCATGCTTGTTGAGTAATTAGTTGCGAGCATATGCAACTCTTTGTTCTCATGCCTAAGCACTCTGACCTCTTGCCGAAGACTAGTGGTGTGAGAATTACTTGACACACAAATTAAACCATCTTGTGACAATGGTAGTATAGATGTAAGTAGGGTATCGTTCTAAACCGGGGATTAGGAGGGCTTGCTAAAACCTCTCAAAACTAATTTAAAAACATAAAAACAAAGTTAAAAAAAATGTAAACAAAAGACTTTTAAGACAAGAAAGAAAAAGGGGGGATTTGGTTCTTGTGAAGTGAAAGTAAAACAAATAACTAAAACTTAAAAACTATGGATGATGGGCTTTAGCTAGAGGGTTCTTCTCCACACATGTCTTGCTTGCATACAAAACGATTTCCAATTGTATTTCAATAACTTATTAATTCTCAATGCCCCAAGTTAATTAGGTACGCTTAAATTAACCCTCAGATTTTCCTACTTTTATTGAGTTGGATGATTGCATACGACAACCCAAAGCATTCCTCACAAGTTCCCTACATGAATTGCATAATAGAGATACAAGCAAGAATCATTAAGTTCTATGAAAATCATAAGCATTGACGAGGCACTCGTTACTATGGAATACGCATGAAACTTATGCCAAGAATTTACTTAACACGATTGTGATTAGCAACCTTCACTACTTGTGAATATAAGTTCATGACGATTAGGTGAAACTCCCTTATATTCTAGCATCAAATTCATGCATGCAAACTAAGTGTCGACCCTCAATCAACATACACAAATCAGTTTTTATACGAACGGATAAGTAAATTGAATTCATAACTTATGAAACGCAATTAAAAGTAATCAAATAATATTGCAAGCATGGACATGTGTTTCGAATCCCCCCCTAGCCAAGGGGGGTTTAGTTCCTCATTATTACAAAACAAAGATAAACAAATTTAAACATTGAAAAACAAAGGAAAGAAAGCACCTAAACGTTCCAACGATCCATGTTGGATAGCAAGCGCGTCCAAGGACTTTTCTCCTTCTCTTTGCCGCAACAACAAGGTTGGAATGATGTTGAAGGGTTGGTTATTTGGAGGAATGGATGGGAGGGGGTTTAGATATGTAGGGAGAGACAAGGGAAGGCTTGGAGAATGGTTAATTTCTTCATGATTTGAATGAGGTTGCTACCATGGTATTTATAGGAAGAGGATGGACTTGTTTAACACAAAATTTTGGTGGAATTGAGTAGGTGAGCATGGCAAAGAGTGGGAATTGTTGGTGGGTTAGGTATTGAGTCATCCACTCACATGTCATGGTTAGCTAAGCATTGCATCATCCACTCATATGTCATGGTTAGCTAAGCATTGCATCATCCACTCACATGTCATGGTGAGATAGGCATTGCATCATTACTAAAAAATCTGGTGGAAGTGAAACAAAGGGAAGGCTACGACATTGATGAATTTTATGAGGTATGCATGGTTTTGAGTGAAGTTTTGGCCAATCATTCTAGAAATTTATCCCTTCTTGCAACTTGTATTTGTTTCACCAGATTTTTAGCATGTTTCTATCCTCATTTGACTTCAAATTCGTCCATCCATCTTGCTCATAACATATGTAATCCATTCCAAGCTCAAAACTGCTCCAAAATGCACCAAAATGCACTTTCTTGCTACCTTAGCCATTTGGACCTACAAACACACGAAAATAGCTTAAAGTACTAAAATAACTAAGAACTAATAACGTAAATGCAAGAAAACTAGTTAACTAAGTCGCATAAATATGCGTCTATCAACTAGCCACTTCAGCCATCAACGACTCAACCTGACGAGATCGAGCAAGAAGGCGCTGACCCATGTTTGATACTGAGCCTGCACATCGGACGCTGTAGGCCAGAGAGTCCTGAACAGCCAGTTCGTCGGACCGCCTGGAAAGTATCCTAGTGTCTCTAGGAGTGAGCAGATTTCTGGCCACCACCGAAGCGGTTGTATCATTCATCATCATGGAATCCCCAACTGTAAGAGGACCATTTGGGGATATGAAGGACGGCTGCCAAATGTTGGTTGGAAAAGACATATCAATATCTTCCCCAACATTCAAGTTAAGGCGACGGTCAGAAGGGCAAGACATATTTGAAGGTGTGAAGAAAAAAAAGAGGTCGAACAAATCAAGTTCTTAGAAGTGCAGGTAGGGAGTTTCCACTGGTGGAAAATTCAAGTGTGCTTTGGAATGTGATGCATGCCTCTCTTTAAAAATCAGCACTCGATGGAGCTTCAGAAATTGAAGAGGCGAGTTCAGAGATCGAAGAGACGTCTGCTTTCTCAAAAGATGGGCTGCTCAGAAACCAAGCGCCGATTCCAGATATCGAAGAGGCGCCAGTCTTTTTCCAGACGTGTCAGCACCTGTCGCACGCAAACTCAGCTTTGCAGAAATCACGGGCAGTTTGTCCAAGCGCCGATTCCAGATATCGAAGAAGCGCCGATTCCAACCATCTGCTTTTCCAGACGTGTCAACATCTGTCACATGCAGCGTCAACTTTGAGGAAATCACGGGCAGTTTGTCGAAGCGCGGATTCCAGATATCGAAGAGGTGACAGTGTTTTTCAGCCTCGTCAGCATCTGTCACATGCACACTCAGCTTACGGAAATCACGGGCCATCTGTCGACGATTTCTGGTAAAGTAGAATGCACGTGAAGTTTTCTGTTCAATCATCCAACGGGTGCCGACAAGAGTGAAAGAATAGTACCGATTATTAATTCCTATAAATGTCGTCCTTCACCCTCCATAGCAAAGCAGACATACATAATCCTTCTTCATCTCCGAAAATGCATTCCCAACGAAGCCTCTCGAGTTACTCTGTGTTTCTCATCCCTTGGGGTACCTCTGCAAACAAGTCATCAAGAGCAAGAGTATTTCATATCATGAAGGTTGAAAGCAAGAGTATCTCATATCATGCTTTCTCCCTATCCTTTTCCTTGTCTTTGTGACAAGGAGAAAGCGAGCAATCAGCCAGCACTTGGTGTCAATCTTCCAATCTAAGAACCGACTGCCTGGAACTCCTTCCTGATTGCTTACCTAGCATTGCTCTCGGGTGCTCATCTTCAACTGCTGATGTACTTCCGAAGAAGATGCCACATCTGCCTGGAGAACAGATAAGGCAAGTGAAAATGATACCTTGAAGCATGTGGAGACAAGGTGCTACTTCATCTTCAAGATCAAGTCTCATTTTCCTTGCTAAGAAGTTTCCCAGCCCCGTTCAAGGATAAACCTGTGGAATGATACTTCTTCAAAAGCAAAAGTATCTCATATCATCAGAGTCCAATGCAAAGATATCTCATGGCATGTTTTTCCTTTACCCTTGCTCTTGCCTGCGAGACAAGGAGAAAGAAAGCAATCGGTCGGCACTTGGACAGATTGAACAAAGAAACAGACCATCACCTCTACCTCGTGCCTACCTGCCGTGCAGAAGAAACAAGCAGAGAAGAATGCAGCCTGCAGACTCAATCAACCCGGCAGAAAGAGTCCGAGTTGAAACCAAGAGCTCGAGAAGATTCAACAACATATGGACGCATCAGTCGCCAAAGAGCAAAGCCTCGCCGTACAAGGACATCAAATCACCACCACCAATCAAGTCTCATTTTCCTTGCTAAGAAGTTCCCTAGCCCAGTTCGAGATCAAAGCAGTGGAAAGTCAACAAGATCATCTCTCCAAACCAGATTTGCGTTCTTAAACTCTACTTTGTCTGGTTTTTACTTTGCCATACTTGTCATGTTTATTCGTTGTTTGTTTGTTTGCTTGTTTTTGTGTGAGTTTATGCCTGAAACATTGAGGACAATGTTTGATTTAAGTGTGGGGGGGTAACCAAGTTGTTTTGCATGAAATTCGTGGGAGTTATCACCCCATTACTTCTAGTGTTGTTCCTAGCTGTTTTAAGTGTTTTTAAGCTGTTTTGGAGTGTTTTAGTGTGTTTTGACATAAAAATCCGAAAATCTCATAAAAATTTGAAAAATTGTTTTGAAAAAAAAAAAAAAAAAAAAGTTTTTGCATTTTTATTGTTGTTTGTAGCTACTTCTAAATTCAACGATGAGATTTGATCTTAATTTCCTTCTTACTTTCAAGAAGTCTAAGTTCTTTTCGTTGTCTTTGTGTTAACTGTGATTTTCAGAAATCAACTTGAAAATAAATGTGCCTAGTCTTGTCAACTACCAAAGTGTACTTTCTCAAAATTTTTGATTTTCATATCCTTTCTTTCATTAGCCTATCACCTTTAGCCCCATTACAACCGTAATAAAGTCCTATTGATCCAAGGTATTACTTAAATATTGATAAGCGAGTTAGGTGGACAAGCAAGCATATGGCGGCATGTACAATGAGATCACTTGAGTGAAACACATTAACCAAAAATTATGAGTGAATGAGCGTATGTCTTGTGAGAAACTCACATGTTTGCATATGATGATTTAAAGGAGCTTGGAATTGCATTGACATGGCTAGCTCACACATGGCTTTTCAACGTTTTGTTTGAAGGAAATTTGGTTAACTATTGGATGATGTTTTGAGCTCTTGTTACTTACTTCTTGGCAATATATTTCATGGTTAGCACTTATATATGAAATCGAATTGAGAAATTGGCTACTAATTTGTTGAGTCTAGTCTTAGTTGAGTGATTTTGTTTTGTGTTTTGTTTTGCTAGAGGACTAGCAAAAATGTAAGTTTGGGGGTATTTGATCACTCATATATTTCATGCATTTATACCATCCGTTTCTATAGTCTTTGTGATGTTTTTGTGTTAAAATTGTGGCATTTTACCTTACCTTGTGTTAATGTGTAGTTAAATTTGCTTTAAGATTAATTTCAAACAAAATGGGCTGAAAAGAAAATAAAAGACACTGAGCAACAGAAATAAATGGGACGGAAAGGAAAGCACGGCATAAAGAATAAAATAGGCAGAGGGAGTGGGGATTGTTGGAAATGTGCCCTAAAGCCATTCATATGATGATACTTTACGGATATTTCACATGTTAAACTAATCTAGTTTACATATAAAGGGCAAACATTATTGTTTGAGACGTCTCATATAAATGTTATATGCTTAAACGATAAAGTCCAAGGAATATGTGATTGGGAGAATGCAATCTAATGAAGTTAGATTAATGAGACCATTCTTTCGTAGACACATCCTAAACGTTCCTGATCATAGGATTGCCAATTGGGCATTGACAGTCCGATAAGATCAGTACGTACTATGCCTTCTCTCAGGGAGAGTGACTAGTCTCGAGTCATTGGTGTGTGTGACATCAAGACAAGTACGTAGGTGCTCAATAGAGAATGAGTCCACTGAACACGATCAACGAGGAGTTCTCATACTCATGTCACATGAGAACTCATGTTTGGGATAATGCAAATTAGTCCTTTGACCTGAGGCATCACAGTTGTTGTCTTGTGGTTAAGTCCTTGATCTTTGATTATGTCAAAGTCACCCCATCGGGGTGTCCACGACATCATTGGGGTTAAGCCACTTAGTCATGGAGACAAGTGAATGCGCAACAAGGGATCTCTAACCTTCAATTGGCTTGAGGGAGAATACTCTATGATATGATTAAAATCTCTGGCCAGAGTATGAATGAGATTGGGGAATGCGTTCCAAATCACATTCAAGGTAATCATAAAATGCAAATGAATCACATTGGATAGTAGACATGAATAAATAAACTATCAAACCAAACAATGTGGTCAAGAGTATTAGATTAGAGAAAGACCGTATTGCATTTGTAATCCTAAACTGAATAGGTTCTCTACCTCTTTTGATTAGCTTGGGTAGCCATGATATGCTGCTAGGTGTCACTCATGGTTTGTGGAAGCCCTAAACGTGTGTAATCACTAAAGGGAGAATTGAAAGTAAGTTTCAATTCACAATCGATGTAAAATGGTTTTAATCGCCCACTGCCTCGCTAAAAGGAACCTAATGTATCGTACACCAAATAAGGTGGAGATTGAAGAAACAAAGGAGATGAATTAAATGGTTTAATTATTTATGGCAAGGATTAATTAATATGTTAATTAATCAAACGAATAAGTTCGTTAAAGACCTCGGGATAGTTTTGGACCTTAAGGCCCAATGGCTTCGAACGTCAAAGCCCATTGACTTAAGTTGTATGACAACTTAATGAATAAAGATTCACAAAGGCCCAAAAGCCCAAATCCATTAGAGTGGCCGGCCATATAGTGATGAATTAGGGTTTTTGGTTCTTTAGGTCATTTAAAGAAGTGACTATATAAAGAACTTTATAACATAAATTCATAAGTTGTTGATTTTAGAGAAAATTGGTGAGAACACAAAGCTTCCATTTCTCTCTAAGAGGCCAACCACCTTGGGGGATATTGTCTAGCAATTCTATTTCCTCAAGGTCACTCATTTCCTCTCCAATCCAACCTTGGTGTAGAATCTTTAGAGGTTCTCAATTTTGGGAACTTGGAGAACCTATTCTTCTAACCAAATCCATGGAGCTAAGAAGCAAGGAATGAAGGCCCTATCTCTTGGGTGATTATCCTTTGCATATGCAAAGAGGAATCTACAAAGGTAAATATTTCTCAACTAACAAATTGTTGTTTTTAAGTTGAGTCAAGGTTCACCAATCTACTAGGCTTTGAATTTCATGGTAGATGTTTTGTTTTTGAATGCATGAAAGCATGATTCCGCCTTTAATTGTTAATTGCATGCTATATGATGTTATTCAAATGAACATGTTTTTCACAAAATTTCCTTCAGGGATGGCAGTAAGAAAAAGAATAAAAAAGAAACGGCACAAAGGGCAGACAAGGGAGCAGAAATAATGGACTGATGGAGGAATAATCGAAGGAAAAGAAGAAGGGAGTGCGGCACAGCAAAAAAATAAAGAAATAAATGGGATGGGAGTGGGAGAGCATGTTCTGCTAAGAAAAAGAAAAAATATAAGAGAAATGGGGCGGAAAGCAGGGCATGGCAGACACAGAATGGTGGAGAAAAGAAAGAAAATAAAATAAAACTGAAAAGGGGAGATAGACACAGCGCAGAGAAGAAATAAAGGGACACGGATCGAGAGAGAGAGGAGTGAATAAGAGACTGCCAGAAAATAAAAGAAGAGAGGAGGATTGGAGACAAAGCGAGGCAGGTCAGAGGCATGGAAAGAAGAGAACAGAAAAGAAAATAGAAAGAGAGAGTAAGGCAGGGGAAGAAGCAGACGGCAAAGGCAGGGAGAACTGCAAATAAAAGGAGAGACTGGCGCGGAAAATAAGCAGAGGGAAGTCAGGAGCTAGGCAGACAGAGCGACAGAAGCAAAAGGCACGGCAGGAAGGGAAGAAGAAGCTTCACTCTATTTTTCTTCGTTTTATCTTCTCAAACTCATGTTTTACTTTTGGTTTAAATTGATAATAATGTGTAACTAATTTTTAGTAGTTAGGGGCTGTTTTGAAGCCCCGAATATGATTGTAGGTTTGTTGTGATATTTTGTTTGAATGACTTTTATGAAAGGATGAAAATTGTTTCACTACTTATGTCATTGATAAATTCTTTATGTGTTTCTATGGATGCATACATAGTGAGCATATCTAGGATTTTAATGCTATGAATATATGTATGCCTGCCCTTGTTGAATGAGGACCTACATATGTTCTAGAGTAGCACTTGTTAATTGTGGTTAACATGTGAACCGATTTCTAGGATAAGTAAGACAACGCCAGTACTTACCATGCCTTGTGATGACTCAAACTCTTTTCGTTCTTAATGATTTCTACTTGTTAAATCTATGAACACGCCATTCTAGATTGCATGCTAGGGACTACGTTAAGTTGAAAACGCCATTCTCTTAACATACTACGTAAGAAAGAGTAATAGGTTGAGTTCTAATAGTGAGCCAACTTGAGCATCTTCATCCGGAAATAAAAGGAATTTGAATGAAACATAACATGTTTGCATGATTAATTGGTGGTGGATAACAATTCCCCTAACTCGTTTTTTTCAAACTTGTGATCTACTCAAAATCTGTTTCTGTACTGTTTTTGTACGATTTAATTTAAATAGCAAATCAACTCCAAAAATCCCAAAACTTTGTGAGACTGTCTTACTGTGTGTCTAGTATTTGCATATAAAATGTCGTTGCATTTGGATAAGTTTAAGTTAGTCTAATAATTATTGTTCGGTGGCTGGTCAGTGGAGACAGCCACCCCGTTTTTGTGACATTTTAAGTATTTGGAGAAAACAATCTTCTGCGGGAAAGACCCTTATTTTCATATGCTACAATCGACAAATTTTAGTGTTAATAAGGAAAATTAATAGGATTATTGTGGGCTACTTTGTGGTGCGTTATAATTACTATCAGTGTTCTATGGACATATCGCACCACCAAAAGACGAGCAACCGACGAAACTCCATTCTCCCTGGCGTATGGTTTTGAGGCAATCATTCCTTCCAACATCGTGGTGCCAGGCATCAACATTGTACTTGACACGCCCCAACCCCGATATTCCCCGAATATCAGGATAGGTACGAGCTGGCCGACACCCGAGGTGACGAAAGCCATTTATTGAATACAAGAGTAAAGATTAGGAGAAAATATATATATATAATTATCAGAAGGTCTAAAGGTAATAAATAGTGCTTAAGAAAGTGGCTAGAGTGCATAGAGCATGTTCTAATTTGAGATTTCAAAACGAAAGACTATTACAGATATCACACAAAGAAAATGGACGCAGTTACTGGTAGGGGAATGCCTCGTATATTGCGTCGTAGTCCTCGTTCCTAAGACCTGAATGGGGGCGCAAAACAAGGGTGAGTGGACCAAGTTTATATACATACATACTACGAAAACAGTTATAAACATACTAACCCCCACAGTTAAGATGATGAAAACTACTAAATAATAAGTGATAGGTTTCTCAAAACCTCTAGCATGCCATAAAAATAATTCATATAACTATCTGCAAATCAAACTCAGAAATCATATCAATAAGCATAACACAAGTTGTGCTGCTAGTGAGTGCACCGAATAATAATACTCCCGGCCCAATGCCTGCACCTCAGTCTCTGTGCCCGTAGCCAGAGATATCTCCATCCCGGCCCAATGCCTGTCTCCATGTCCCTCAGCCTTTCGCTAGGGATTATTTCTCCCGGCCTCAATGCCAACACCAGATCCTTGCCCCAAGCGGCATAGTGTTCACTAGGTACGCACAAAACATAATTCATCTCTAAAATACAACTTCGTAGCATAAATTCATCGATCCTCTATACTACGAAGAGGTGTTTGAAAGTCATTTGAAACACATTCTTAGCATCCTATCGTCATCGATCAGATAGTCTACCAAAATGAGGGTTCTATAGAAAATACAATATAATGAAAATAGTTCAAAACATATATATAATCAATCATAATTAAATCATCATGCTTCCTGTAAAGTATTCCTCAAATCAATAATTCTGCAAGGCATGCTATTAAATTATGCAATTCTATAAATAAAACATGCAATTTTGAAGGTGGTCCACTCACAGATACTCCGAAGCAGCATAATTGTGCGGAAAAAGATTAAGGAATTCCTCACTAGCAATTTCACCTAAACACAAGAAGGTACAAATAAATCAAACTACCCAAACGATATAATTCCAGGAAATGGAAATGGGTCTTGGGTTTGGATAGGTTAGGAACAAGAGGTGGTTTGGGCTTAAGCCCAAACCCATACTTATACACACACGGCACACACCATACACATCACACAACACACACACGCACTGTACACACACAGGGCCTGCACACACACACTGGGCCTGCACACACACACTGTGCAGCCCAAAACACACCCACACACTTCATGCACATGCACAGACACGCACACACAACCCACACACATGTACGCCAGCACACACACACATGTGTGCACATCACACCTGCACATACCTGCTCATATACACACACAGTTCACACACAAATACACACTTACACACACACACACATTACACAAACACACATACGTAGCTCACATACACACACCTGCACAACACAACACACACACCCACTCAAACAGCACTCGCACACACCCACAACACACACACTCGCACGGCCCAAACATACCAAACACACACACACGGACTAACATACACTCACTGTACACGCACACACCCAGCACAACACACACCCACGAACTCGCCGGAGTTCGTCGTCGGAACCGGACATGTATGCACAAAGGATGACAAGGGTTAGGGCTTGAATAAAGGGTCCTAAAACCTCACAAATATACATAAGAACTTACCCAGATGCACTACAGCAGGTTTTGGGAAGAGATGGACCTCGAACTCGCCGGAGTTCGTCCTCCTTCTCTTGCCGAAGACTGGGTTCGAGTTTTAGAGCTTTGAAGCTCTCGGCTTCAATGGCAGAAAAATCCACGGTGCTCTGATGGCGCATGCAAGGGTATTGTTGAGTTCGTCAAGTCTCAAGGATTCCAAATATATGATTTTGGGGTTTGATTTGTGAAGGAATCGAAGTGAGAGCAATGGTAGAGCTGGTTACCTTCTCGGCACCGGAGAGAAAAGAAAGGAGGGTACGAGAAAAATTTGGAAGAAAAGAGAACTGAGAGGGAATATAGGGAACTTTGGCTTGGGGACAACAACTCAGTAGTGGGCCCCACGACTCACTATTTAATATTTAAAAACAAGTTTTTAAATAGAAAGTGGATGGGGTGTTACAGTACTGCCAAACTTTGAGTAGAACGAAAAAGAGATGGCCACCAACCTTGACCTAGCAGAGGATGAACGCGAGAAGGTTATCACCCGCATTGCGACCTATTAGCAGCAGCTCATCTCTAGCTACAACAAGAGGGCAAAAATCTGGTAGTTCCAGCTAGGAGACTTAGTCATCAGAAAAGCCTTCATCACCGCCCTACGGGAAGGCTCTAAAAAGATGGCTCTCATCTGGGAAGGTCCGTACAAAATCAGCCGAGTAGGCGAAAAGGGCAGCTACACCTTCACCATTATTAGCGACAAAGAAATCGACAACCAGTGGAATGCCTACAACCTGAGAAAATACTACGTGTGATCTCCCACCATTCCTTGGACCCCGTCCAATACAAAAAAGTTCGAAGACTTAAGCAGCTTGACGAACAAGACCTCGCATGCCGCTGAGAATTATTAGTTGTTATGCCATTACTGCCTACGAGCAAAGTTAATAAAAGTCTCTATCTTCAACGAAGATTGAAGGAATTATTCACAAGCCTAGGCCGAATGCATAAACAAACTAACCAACTCATACGATAAGCAGAAGACACCCGCTGCCCGGCAGACATGGTGCAAGTGAAGGAAAAATTTTGTCCTAGCTAAGAACATTGAAGAACATTTGAATACATATGCAAACTATTAACAATTTAAAGTAGGCATGCATTAAAAAACAATTCATAAAACCCATGACTTTCAAAGCCTAGTATATGGTGAACCAATAAACTCTTTAACAACATTAAAGAGAAGTAAAGATTTAGAGTTTCTTTACCCTTGAAGCTCATCTTTGTTTATACAAGGGATTCACCCAAGTGGAGGGCCTTCAAGTCACCTCCAAGCTCATTTGAATCTTGCTTGTGATTTTCCTCCTTTTAGTACTCCTTTGCTTCTTTGAGGATTTGAGGATGTAAGGAAAGGATCTCCAAAAACACCAAAGATTTGGTGTCTCTAAGTCTCCACACCAAGGGTTAAGTGTGAAGATGAAATGGATGACTTAGAGAAGAAAAGATTGCTAGATTAATCTCTCTAAGTGGCCGGCCTCCTTTGTGTAAAATGAGAGAAAGTGTTTCACCTCATTTCACCAAGAAAAACCCCTAATGAGAAATAAAGCTATAAAGTTGATTTTATACTTCATTTCAAGTGAGTGGCAAACTTGTAATTAATCCAAGCTTGCCCATTCACACTAATGGCCGGCCATATTAATGTTATTGGGCTATTTGCCTATTTTGTTTTAGTTGTCATACAACTTAAACATAATGAGCCTTGTGGACCAAAACACTTTTGAGCCCCGAAGCCCAAAACCAACTTAAAAGCCCAATACGAACCTTTCGTAAAATTAATTAACTAATTAATTAATCTTGACCATTCTTCAATTAAACAATTTAATTGCATATCCATTTCATTTAATTTCTTCACTATCGCCCTTACTCGGTGTACGATCCATTAGGTTCCAATTAGCGAGGCAGTGGGCGATTGTTACTCTTAACGATCGATTGTGAATTGAAACCACATTTCATGTCTCACAGGAAGAAAACCTTTCTTAGATTGTTCCATCTGGAACTTACTTAGCACCTTATCAATGTACATAGATTGGGATAATCCAATTAATTTTCTGGATCTATCACGATAGAGCTTTATCCCAAGTACATAAGATGCATCTCCTAAATCTTTCATGTGGAAGGTTTTGGACAACCACACTTTTACAGAAGAAAGTATTGCAGTGTCATTCCCGAATAGTAATATGTCATCTACGTATAACACTAGGAATACTACTGCTTCCCCAACGACCTTTTGGTAAACACAATTGTCGTCTTCATTTTGAGTAAAACCAAACGTTTTGATTTCAGTGTCGAAACGAATGTTCCAGCTCCTTGAGGCTTGCGTAAGTCCATAAATGGACCTTTGAAGCTTGCATACCTTAGTCTTTTCAGACTTGGACACGAAACCTTCAGGTTGAGTCATATAGAGCTCTTCCTCTAGGTAGCCGTTCAGAAAGGCCGTCTTCACGTCCATTTGCCATATCTCATAATCATGGTACGCAGCTATAGCAAGCAAAATCCGAATGGACTTAATCATGGCTACAGGAGAGAAAGTTTCTTCATAGTCAATCCTTTCTCTTTGCCTGTATCCCTTGGCTAATAGTCTAGCCTTATAAGTCTCCACGTTCCCATCAACGCCTATCTTCTTCTTGAATACCCATTTGTTTCCAACATGTACAATACCTTCTGGAGGGTCTATAAGAGTCCAGACCTGATTTTGATACATGGAATCCATCTCGGATTTCATGGCCTCTTGCCATCTCTTTGAATCAATGTCGGACATTGCTTCATTGTAGTCCCTAGGGTCCTCCTTTGTGTCATTGTCACCTAGAAGGTGCAATTCCGCAAAGTCATTGTCTAAGCCATACCTCTTAGATGGCTTACTAACCCGTTCAGATCTACGTGGAGCTAGGGGTTCAGGAACAGGCTCTGATACCACTTGAAGGAAAAATTTTGTCCTAGCTAAGAACATTGAAGAACATTTGAATACATATGCAAACTATTAACAATTTAAAGTAGGCATGCATTCAAAAACAATTCATAAAACCCATGACTTTCAAAGCCTAGTATATGGTGAACCAATAAACTCTTTAACAACATTAAAGAGAAGTAAAGATTTAGAGTTTCTTTACCCTTGAAGCTCATCCTTGTTTATACAAGGGATTCACCCAAGTAGAGGGCCTTCAAGTCACCTCCAAGCTCATTTGAATCTTGCTTGTGATTTTCCTCCTTTTAGTGCTCCTTTGCTTCTTTGAGGATTTGAGGATGTAAGGAAAGGATCTCCAAAAACACCAAAGATTTGGTGTCTCTAAGTCTCCACACCAAGGGTTAAGTGTGAAGATGAAATGGATGACTTAGAGAAGAAAAGATTGCTAGATTAATCTCTCTAAGGGGCCGGCCTCCTTTGTGTAAAATGAGAGAAAGTGTTTCACCTCATTTCACCAAGAAAAACCCCTAATGAGAAATAAAGCTATAAAGTTGATTTTATACTTCATTTCAAGTGAGTGGCAAACTTGTAATTAATCCAAGCTTGCCCATTCACACTAATGGCCAGCCATATTAATGTTATTGGGCTATTTGCCCATTTTGTTTTAGTTGTCATACAACTTAAACATAATGAGCCTTGTGGACCAAAACACTTTTGAGCCCCGAAGCCCAAAACCAACTTAAAAGCCCAATACGAACCTTTCGTAAAATTAATTAACTAATTAATTAATCTTGACCATTCTTCAATTAAACAATTTAATTGCATATCCATTTCATTTAATTTCTTCACTATCGCCCTTACTCGGTGTACGATCCATTTGGTTCCAATTAGCGAGGCAGTGGGCGATTGTTACTCTTAACGATCGATTGTGAATTGAAACCACATTTCAATTATCCCTTTAATGATTAGTGTTTGCTAATCATTAGGGCTTCCACAAACCATGAGTGACACCTAGCAGCATATCATGGTTACCCAAGCTAAGTAGAATTGGTTGGAGAACCTATCCAGTTACAACTACAATGCAATACGGTCATTCTCTAATACAATACTCTTAATCACATTGTTTAAGTGATAGTTTGTTTCATGTCTACTATCCAATGTGATACCTTTTCTATATGATTCCCTTGAATATGATTTGGAACAAACTTCCTAAGTCATATTCATTTGCTTTGGCCAAAGACTTTAGAATCATATCTTAGAGTATTCTCATTCCACCATGGAAGGTTAGAGATCCCTTGTTGTGCATTCATATGCCTACATGACTAGATAGCTTGACCCCAACAATGCCGTGGACACTCCGATGGAATGCCATTGACATGATCAAAGATCAAGGACCTAATCATTAGACATCTATGATGCCTCAGGTCAAAGGACTACTTTGCATATTGCAACTTTAGAGTTCATACATGACATGTATGTTTGAACTCAATTTTGATCGTTGTTCAGTGTACTCGATTACTCTTTCGAGCACCTATGTGTTTGTCTTAGTGTCCAACACCAAATGACTTGAGACTAGTCATACTCACGCTTGAGTCAACATAACACATACTAACCTTAGCGGATTGTCAATGCCCAATTGGCAATCCTATGGCTAGGAACGTTTTAGGAATGAACATAAGAGAATGGTCTCGATAATCTAACTCACTTAAATCACTTGTCTCTTAGATCAAATACATTCCTTGGATTCCCTTATTGCTTAAACACATGATACAATAAATAGTGATTAACAATAAGTTTTGCCCTTCATTAAACATATAAAAGTTTAATACATTAAGTATTCCAAAAGCTATTACATCAAATGAGTGGCTTTGTGGGCATACTTCCAACAACAAGACACCCGCTGCCCTGCAGACATGGTGTAAGACGACCGCTACCCGACAGATATGGCGTGAGATGCCTGCTGCCTTGCAGACATGGCATAACCACCCCTGTGACAAGCAGAAGACGCAATCTGCACGTTCAGACATGGCATATCTGGATTATCCAGACGTGGATGGGTGGTACGACTGCTCATTTTCCCCTGATGTCAGCGACTACCTGAGCCGGACGACTCCCCAGAATTGGCCAAAATAGTCCTTCCACTGGAATAGACTTAGCCAACTGAAGGATTCAATTTTGCCGGATCTCGGGTCTCTAACCGGAAGAGACGCTAAGTGCAGGACCCCAGCCCATGAAAGATTTTGCGTGACAAGATGGTTCGTCCTCAACGTACAAATCTTCATGAAATGGCTTGATTTTAAAGTGTTGGAATACTAGTTAAGCGACCTGCGGGATCAAAGCTGTGACTCGGAAGGATATGGCATTTGAAAAGCGACTTCACCTACACCTCATGCCATAAAAACACCTCAAAGACCGAGGGATGATGCCTGAAGTGGTTACGAAGGTCGTCTGCTTCTGTAAGTAAGACACCTGGTCGACAACTCGACGGCTAAAAGCCTAAGACAGCTTGTAAGTTGAAACTTACGCCTGCTATGACTACGCAGACTCGCCTGCTTATTTACAAGCAGCACTTCCGGTCGACGGTCAATGGTTTAAGTTTTGCTGGGATAAAGTCGAGTGTCGCGACTATAGCAGCTACGCAGACCTCTTCTGCTTCCTACGTGAAGCACCAGTCTGGCTGACGGCTCTATAAGTCAAAAATCTCGTAACATGCCCCAGGACTATAACAGTTACGCGGACCTCCTCTGCTTCATACAAGAAGCATGAGTCCGGTGGATGGCTCTATAAGTAAAAAATCTCGCAACATGCCCTGGGAGGGCCAAAGCTCAAGAAGACACAAAGTCGAGTGTCACGACTATAGCAGCTACGCGGACCTCCTCTGCTTCCTACGAGAAGCACAAGTCCGGCCGACGGCTCTATAAGTAAAAAATCTAGCAACATGCTTTGGGAAGGCCAAAGCTTAAGAAGCTACTCGAAAGTCGGAATACAACCATAGTGGCCACAAGAACTCATCTGCTTTCTACACAAAGCTACCCAAAGCCAAGATTCACAGCTATGGTAGCTATGCGAACTCGCCTGCCTCCTATGAAGACAACGAGTTCGGTCGCAAGTTCTATAAGTTGGAAATCTCTCATTTCTTCCTTTTGCAGGTAAAGCTCTAGACCCCAAAACCAAAACTGAAGCCTAAAGTGACCTCGTGAGTCAACTGTTCCATCGAAGTAGCCAACTCAACTGCCCGTCCTACGACAAAGTTTTGCAAGACGCCTCAAGCAGGCAAGGCTCACGAAGCCCCAAAGCCGAAACCAGCTCACCCAGCCACCCATCCTATGGTAAGTTTCACGAAAGACATGGAAAAATAGAAAGATGAAGCAAAAACAGGAAAACTGTTAATTAAATTTCTAGCAAATTGATAAACCGGCTCGAATCCTAGCAAAGTTCAAATAAAGCAGAACAAAAATGACAAGAAGAAAACTCCTAAGTTTAAGCAAAAAGACTACTCTTTAGTAGCTTGCACAACCACTGGTTCCTCGACTACCACGCCTTTAGTAGCTGTGGCATTCCCAGCAGCCAAAGCTTCCATCAGCTCATCCTCAACCGCCCTTGCTTGGACTGCCTGACCCTCAACTGCTCCACTAAAGGCAGCCTCAAACGAGAAATAAAGCAGATCAACTAGAGAAATGGAAAAACTTTAGAAGTCATTCTCAGAAAACTCATAATCCGACGGCCTACCCTGAAGATGATCTACATAGCTAAGCTTGTAGAAATCGGTCTGACAAGAAGCAAGCGCCACTTCGTGACCAGCTTTCTCATTCTTCAGCTGCGCATTGTCATCAACAAGCCCAGTGTGAGCACCCTGCAGCTCATCCAATTCCTTTTTCAGGTTCTCGCTAGCAGACAACGTACCTTGCAGGTCCATCATTTAGAATCAAGCTTACTGGCAACCTCCTTGAGGCGAGACACTTCGGCATGCATGAAGATAAGCTCATCGTCCTTGGCAAAACAAGCAGATCGTAGCTCTGAATTGACATGCTCAAGGTCCTCGACCATTGGAGAAACACGACTGATTTCCTTCTCTGCAGCTTCCAACATCGCTTGAGTCGCACTAAGCCTAGCATTCAAATGGGCGACCTCTTGATGAGCGATCTTTAATTGCAAATAAGTGGAGGCAAAGACATCAGACCCCTTCAAAATGGCGAGTTTAGATTCGACCTTCTTGATCTTTTCAGCAGCTGAACGAAGCTGAGGCACCAACACCACTTCGGCCTCATTACCACACTTGACAGCATCTTGATCAATGTGCATAGACTAAGTTGCCAGGATCTTATGCATTGTAGCAATCAGGGAAGACCTCATCGAGTAGGCAGGACACTTCGTAAAGGAATTTGAACAGATGACAACTTTCCCAACACTGTCAACCAACTTGGCACATGCATCGACGTCCTCAAGCAGGTCAGCCTTCAGTAGCACACAAACCTCGAGAAACTCTCCAGCCTTAGATTCAGTGGATCTCTCACAACTGCCCGTGCGAGCAAATTTCCCCTTCTCAGCAGATAAGTCAGTCATGGCAGATTGAGGAACTGGCCCAAACGCCACCTTCCCGCTCTTAATAGAGGCAAGCCTCTCAGAAGCCGATTCAGACTTAGCTTTCAACGGACGCTTCGATACAAACCCGGACACCGGAGGCGTCATCGAACCCTTTCGCTGGTCAAGCCTCTCAGCAATGGATGCGGTCATCTTCAGAACAACATGTTTCACAAGCTCAGACTCAATGGTCTTCTTTGCCCCCTTGGGGGAAGTTATATCAATGACAAGCTTTTCGGCAGCAGACGAGTTCCCACGAGAAGCTAAAGAAGTCCTTGGCTTATTCTCAACCGAAGGCTCACAAGCGGGTGAGGAATACCTTTTCTTTCCACCATCATTGGCAGCAGGCTCTACAGTAGAAATCGAACGAGCCAAAGCCTTATCCTTTATCCGCTTTATCTCTTCCTTCGGAGGCAAGCCACCTTTCTCTCGACGAAGAGGGCTGAGCAGCCAGCGCCACTCACTGTACTAAGCAGGAATGCCCAAGGCGACGTGCACTTTCTTCATATCTGCCGAAGTCCTTAGAGTTGAGCCAAACTTTGAATCTACAGAAAGTAAGAAAGACGATCAAAAAATTGAAGTCATGGAGTAGCTCAACAAAAATTCAAGTCATGGAGTAGCTCAACAAAAATTCAAGCAGTACAAGAATGAAACAGTTCACTTACCACTAATAAAGGTAGTTGGGACACGTAGCTCAGGAGAAAAGTCAGACTCCCACTCTCCTTCCCTCATCCAATTTCCAGGGGCCTGAGCCCAGCATCATATCGCCTAGCCCACGCTAACCTCGTGCCGCCAGCACCTCGGCCAAGCCGAGCTAACCCGTGCCACGCCACTAAGCAACCCCGTGGCTCCTTGTCGTGTGTCACCCACACCCACAGTTCCTGTCGAGCTAATTTTTCAAGTCCCAAGACTCCCAAAAATTCAAGAAGAAGAAAATTCAAAATTTTCTTACCTTGGTGCGGCACGGAGAAGAAGAAGAACAACGAGAAACAACTCTTTGCAAGGGCAAGAAAAGAAGAACGCTAGGGGAGGGGGAATAAAAATTTCCTCTGGATTCTCTTTCTTGTTGGGATAATAATTGTTCTCCAAATTTATTTAATCCCCTGCTTAAGGCAGAGCTAAATAAGTATTGGGAATAATTATTTTCCTTTTCCTAGAAGAAGTATATCTCCAAATCAAGAAAGAAGATCAAGTTCAAACTACGAAACAATTCTACAAGCCCAAGCAGCTTGGGATTCCTACACCTACTATCCCTTTCTTGCGTGCAACACAGTAGGTGTGGGGGCATTTGTGGAGCCTAAAATGATCCCAAAAATTCTAGAGGCGACACGTGGACTTTTATTCAAGAAGGACAAGATTGCCCTCAATAAATGGGTTGGCTTCTCAGATTCTCCCACACGCAGCTCACACCCCTAGAGGTCTCAACAGCTAAATACGATTGCTCACATCTCACCTGCCCTTGGTAAGGAATTAAAGATAAGGATTAATTACCCAAATCCTATCTTTAATACAGTCCTAATTGAAGATTGACTCCAATCAAGTAAGTAATCTTAATTTAAATAAATTAGGGATAATTACACCATTATCTCAAGATATTATTTCCTATTTAATATCTTGGGAATATTTAGAGAATATCTCTACATTAAACACTGTATGGCCAGCCCTAGCCCTATAAATATACCATATTCTACCAAATTTTCAGAGATTTTGCAACCCTAAAAAAGCCCTAAATACTTTACTCTCTTAGAGAAACTAACTTAGGCATTGGAGATCCGTTGACCTAACCCCCCTACCCCACCCCCACCTCGTGGGTGCGTTAGGCTTAGGTCTCTGATAAAAGGTGTTGATTGTTTTGCAGGTGAATTTTCGTCAAGACTGAAGACGGCGGAAATTTGCATCGACACCTCTGACATACAATTTCTTCCACCTCTAAGAATGGAACTGCAACAGGTTAACAACAGCAACAATAGCAAAAAAAAAAATAAAAAAAGTGTACTTTAGATTTTGGCCCTTACAACTCATTATTTCTAGATAAAAACTCATATATCTTTAAAGATCCAGTTTAAGCCCAAATTTAAAATTTGCAAACATATGGGAACACTATTGACCTATTAATACAATTTATTTACACTCATGCCACTCATACTTTATGGTCCCTTTTCCAAATTCCTAAATTTACGCCAAATTAAAAGTAGTAGAAAAAGTGAAATAATATGTAAAAAGTGTTTGCATTAACCGTATCCATGTCAAACTAGAAAAATAGGTTTTGTTTTTTTTTTCATGATATATTTTGTAGCAATTTTACCCATATTAATTGGTAGGTAAATTAGTTTGTTCCAATTATTTAAAAAAAAAACTACACCTATATTATATATTTTGAATCAAATAACATTCCTCTAACTTGTAGGTAAATTATTTTCTATGTATTGTTATATATGTTAGACATGTTTTGTTGTTGTATAAACATGAGTGGAACATAATATTGTTGATTTTATACATCAATTTGCATTTCTTTTGTTATAGGTAAATTATTTTCCATGTACAAGTACTTATGTTAGGCACGTTTTGTTGTTGGTACGTACAATATTTTGTATCATTGTAAAGAAAAATATTACATTACACCCATGGTATAATTGTTGTAGGTAAATTATTGGAAATTAATTTGTAGTTAGGTAATGAACATTTTGCATCATTAGAAATGAACATTTCAAATAGTAGGTAGGTAAATTAATTTGTTCTAATTATATAAAAAAAATTACACTACACCTAGTTATATTTAATTTTTCCAATTATTAATTAAAATTTATACTACACCCAACCAAATAACATTTATCTAACTTGTAGGTAAATTATTTTCCATGTATTGTTAGATATGTTAAGCACGTTTTACTGATGTATAAACATGGGTGTAACATAGTATTTTTAATATTATGCATCGACTACATTTCTTCTTAATATAGGTAAATTATTTTCCATGTATTAGTACGTTTTGTTGTTGGTATAAACATTATTTTGCATCATTGTAAAAAAGAGATATTATATTACACCCATGGTATAATTGTTGTAGGTAAATTACTGTGCATGTAGATAATGAAATACAATGTTCTAATATATTAATAAAAAAAGGATAAATTCAAAAGTATTCAAGAGTAGGGTGAAAAAAAACTGAATCGAATAGTTTTATGAAAATTGAAAGCCTTTCTAAAAAATTAATATGCAATAAATTTTTAACATTAATGTTTTTGTTTTTCTTGTTGCAAAATCATTTACTATCTCCTTACAATTAATTGTCTACATCAAATATGTAATAGGGGTATTTTAGGCATGTGAAAAATGTAAAATGTGTGAAGTAATATGAAATTAATGAATTTGCTTATGTGGATCCTAGTCATTGGGTTTTCTTTGAATAAAAAAGTTATGTAGGGTTTTATATGAAGAAAATTGAGTTGGAAGGGCTAAAATCATATTTTCAGAAAAAAAAAACATCAGCAATTCTCGGATGATCCCGTCATCGTCCCGGTCTTAGGAATACTCAATGACCGTCTTACTCCTCCTAGTTCTGACAGGGAAACTTATGCGGTGAGTCTTACTGACCGTCATCCATCCCTAACCAGGGCGTCGCATCCTTTCTAGTAGAAAATTCATCTCTGATAATAAAACCAGTCTTTGGTCTGGAGACGCTTCCTTTTAATGCTAGTGGTCTTCATGACGTAAAATATACCCAAGCCTTAGTTCGTTCGGCCATTGCGCCAACAGATTTCGAACTGCTATCTAAGTTGTTAGGTAGTAACCTATATTAGCCCTCCTTGTTTTTCAACTTCTGATTCTTCTACTTGCTTCCGTACCTGATACGCTCTTATTCTATCTACTTAAGCAAATGCGTGGACAGAAGCTGTGCTCTGAAACCAAACGGTCAAAATCCTCAAGGCTGAAGCGGTCGGCAAAGTCGAATTAGGTCGTTGGATTCAATTAAAAAGACATCTACATGAGAGGATTGCTGACTTGGAGAAACTCTCGACCTGGTGAAATGAACTATTAAAGCACTTGCACCACGAGAAAAAAAAAAAAAAGCAGATGACTTTGGCGCTCAAGTGGTCTGCTGACTTTGAATTGTTTTGAATTGTTGTCTTAGTTACCTCAGAACCAGAATTTTCCTCATTATCTCCACCACTAGTGGAGTCACCATTCTTTGCCATCAGTTGACTTTATCAAGAGCATGATCTCTGATGGTACTTCTTGTGCCTTGTACCGAAAACCAAACCAAGTAATAAACAAAATAACAAAAAACACAAAACAATTTAAGAGTTCATCTGATATAGGAGTACCTGTCTACCAACAAAAACTTTATTAATCACCAAACAAATACATGAGAACTCATAAACTCACAATAGCTCTCAAGTACATAACGAATGCCTCACAATCTTATGTCTTAAATTGCTCTTTAGATCATCTATTTATACTAATAGATGACAAAATCCTAATAAGACAAAACCCTACAATACATAAGAAACCAAATTATACACACACACACACGTACATGTAGGGATGGACAATGGTTATGGCGGACGGGTAACCGCGGTTATTTACCCATAACCGTTTATGTTCATACCCGCATAACTGTTTACCCTTTGGGTAATTGCATAAACGGTTATACCCATACCTATAACCGTTTATAAACGGTTAACCATACTCATAACCGTGTGGTCATTTAACCATAACCATTTACCCATTTAACCATAACCATTTACCCATTTACCCATTTATCCTTTTTTTACCCATTGACCCCTTTTTTCACCCATCTACATGTTTTTTTAACAACTTGAAAATTACAAAAGAAAAATTTGTCATAATTTTCGTTTTCTGACAATTAAACACCGTTATAGGTACATTTAACATGCATTTCCCTATTGTAATCATTTAAGTCATTATACAATTCCAATAATTGAAATATTAATTTACGAACGATATTTTTCTGCTACACCCAAGCAAATCTTTAATTATAATCCATATGATTACAAAGTAAAGCTTCTAAAAACAAAAAGTAGTCATTATCTTGAATACTAGATTATTCAAAGTTGCAAAATAACGTCAATTAACCTTGTCAGTTGTAACTTTATGGTAAAGTTAAAGGAACTAAAAGCTTCTTTCTTAACTTGAACATAACCAAATTCCAAAAGTACAGAATATCGATTGGTTCACAATCTTCCACATTTTTCAAATATTCCACAAACACTTTTTGTCCATCGACATTTTCTCCTCCAAATAATCAAAACCAACAAAAATTCATCTCAGGTTCTTTCAATTCCAACTTCATGGTAGCAAAAAATTGACGTTAATTCTAATTACTTTTCAATTACGGTTTTTAATTTTTTTTTATTTTACATATATTAAATTAAATGGGATACCGAACCAAAACTCTTGTCCCGATTCCCAAATCAAAATTTTCGGGAATCCTAATTTTGAGACCAATCCCAAACCAAATTTTCGGAAATCCCAATTTTCGAGAATCCCGAAATAGTTTCGGGATTTTGGGACAAATCGGGAATCCCGAAATAGTTTTGGGCTTTTGGACTAAAACTTGGCATATTGGCCTTTTGGGCTAAAATTTAACCTTTTGAATATAAGGCCTCAACCTTCCATGTTTTCCCATAAACCAAAAGTTCTATGCAAGAATGGGAATCCATGTCTTGAGGACAAAAAGTGACTGACAATATAGGGTGGAAGACTAAAAATGGTCTGGAAACCAACTTGGAGGAAGAACAACTTCAAAAAAAATTGAGATTACTAAAACTGTTAAATGTCGCGAGGAAAATCTGTTCTCCACTTATTATAGCTTACTGCGTATACTACTGTGCAATTCAAAAAACAAAACCCCAAGAAAGGGCATTCCATTCACCCACACATAGATGGCATTATCAAATGTAAACCATATCTATCAGAAAACTCCAGTTATAATGCATTACGATGATGCTTAGACCAAATATGCTGATATACTTACATATTAAGAAGAGAATAACTTTAAACGTAACATAGTTGGCAATAGAACAATTTCCTGACCAAAGGTTTTCTTTGGAGAACTTTTAAGAACCTCAATAGCATTAATACGAAATGTTAACCAATGCCCTCCCTAACAAAGAAGTTATGACAAAGTATCAAATCATGAACGCATTTAACAAAAGAAAAATGAAACGAAATAAGACGACACTTACCCGAGTAGACCCCTACCTTGCCATGTTCTAGGTGTTATGGTTAAGTTGACTTGAGCACCCTGCCTTACAAGTATTACAGGTATCTCCAAGCTGCAAACCATCCTCTGCTGCTGGTGATGCATCAGATATCTCATCCACCAACGCAAAGGGTACGCTCACAATCACATCCATGTCCATGGCCTTGGTAGAACCAGTATGAACATTGGTTGGGGATGCAGATGCAACCACGTTGATGGTGCTGCATTAGAAACATCCCAAAATCCCATGGTTAATTCTAAACTCCATTCATCAATTTACACAAACTCTCGAAATTCATTTCAGCAACTGCAATTATTGCTACAACTATGAACTATGAACTATGAACTATCAACCCGTAACAAATTTATGCTTCAATTGTGAGTCTGTGACATAAAAGAAACCCTAATCTCGAATTCCAACCACCCATTCAACCCCTAAACCCTCAGTATGCAGTATACCCTATATTCCAAGTGCTAAATTTCACAAACCCTAATCTCGAATTCCAACCCTAAATTAAAATTCAAACCCTAAATTAGCTTGTGAACTTTACCTGATTTGGGGGAGAATTGCACAGTGCACTGGATGACTTAAATCGAGAGAGATTGAGAAGGAGAGTGGCGCCGATGGACGTGATTCGTGAAGGAAGGCTCCTCCACTGTGACTCTGTGTGGGATGAGAAGTCCAAAGAGGTGATAGCGAGAGAGATGTGACTCAGGTGAGTCACTTGTGTGGCCGGATTCGAAAACGGAGAGACAAATCGGCGACTAGGGTGGTGAGGTGAGGGTTTGAGTCTGAGGCAAGTCTTGAGAGAGAGTGAACGAACTGAGTGTCGAGAGAGACGAGAAAGACAGAGTGTAAGTGTAGGGTTTGATTTCTATTCAACGGTTGAGATTAAATCTCAACTGAATCCGACGGCTGTTACAATTTCAAATATAAATTTAAAAATTAAATAATATATAATTTTTATTTCAGTTCGGTTTGGGATCACCCAAAAAACAAAAACTTGAAACTGATTCCCGTACCGAAAATTTCGGTTTGGTTCGGTATTGGGTACCGAATGTTTTGGGATTTTCTGTTTGGTATTTTTTCGGTATGGTTTCGGGAATTTTTTGGTTTGGTTTGGGAAATTCAGTATTTTTTTCCACCCCTAGTTATAACTGTGGGTAATACCCATAATCGATGGATACCCATTATAACCGTTGGTAATACCCATAACCCCCCATTTAAATTTCACGGATAAATGGTTATATCCATAACCGTTTATTAGTCTAAATGGTTACCCATAACCGTAATCGTGAACTTTAAATGGGTGGGTAACCGCGGTTACCCAAACCCATGGGTATTTTGCCCATTCTTACATACATACATACATACTGTAATAGAAAAACGTGGTACTGTTCATTCGCCAGTGTTCTTCCAATTTTGCCCTTCAATTGTTCTTCACGTCTTGCTTTTTTGGTCTATTACACAGTAAAATGACGGTTTTGACCCTGGGTGTCCAATAGGGGTGCGTTTGTTGCACCGGACTGTCTCAGACTGGACTAGCTGCAGGGACTAAGCTGGACTGGCTTAGACTAGACTAAGCTGGACTAACTTAGTGATGTGTTTGGTGCAGTGTCGGACTAAGAAGCAGGATAATGAAAAAATATTGTTCACCCGATTTGTGTTTGCTTAGACTAGGACTACATTATTGTTCTATTTTAATAGCTCCAATACCTGTGCCCAACGCCCTAAAATTTGTGTAATAGAGTAATGCTACAAATCTCATAATCTAGGTTAATTGGAGCATATTTTTGCCATGTATATTATGAATCTTAAAAAAAAGAGGACAATTGTTTTGTTTTTAGTACCTGCTAATAGAATTGGGACATATTATAGTTGAGTTTAAGATGGCAAATTGGTGATCAAATATTTACAAATTTTCATAATTCTTCAGCTTATCATATAATGACCAACATTACATTTCAAGTGGATGAGACTCCCCACCCCTTAAGGCACATTCAGGCAGCTAAGCTCTCACTGACTTGTGGGATCTGTGTACACAAACCCTGAGCTCTTTTAATCCACATCCTTTCTCTAAGCTCTTTTAATCTGCAAATGTAACTTGGTTTAAACTCTATCACCCAAAAGAAGAAAAAGAAGAGTGCCCAATACATGCAACTTCAACAAATGCAAGTACATAAGAAGATACTTGTGACAAGTCAATCTTTGTCATTGATTGACTCTTAAAACATCATTCACTAAACTTTCATCCAAGATATTTTACAAAATGCCAGTTAACTATAGTATAGCATTCCAAAGTAGATCTCCACAATTTACAAAATCCTAGTTAACATTAGCCAAAATAATTCATAGTGCAAAGCTAAGTTAGAAGCCATAACCTAAGATTGTACGATTAATAAAATACATCCATGTCAAAAGGCACCACATAATATACTCATCCGCCTGCTTTGTCACTTAAAAGCCTTTGGACGAACACTATCTTGAGTTCCGAATTGATTGCCCTGAACACTCCCACATTTTGTGGGTTTTCCAAAATAAGAGTCAATGCATCAATTTGATCCATAGGCGAAAGACCCATTGCTCCAAGTTCGTTAGCTATGTCACTATGATCTGCAGTACCTTGAACTAAAGCTTCAGTTACCATTTGCATCCTCTTCCCACTTTCAACATAAAATTCTTTCAGTCCACTGATAATTGCCTCGGTTCTATCACTTGAACTTCCCATAGCTCTTTTCCTCTTTCTTTGGCTATTTTCAGATGGGGTGCTTTGTTGGCTTTATTGGTTCATTGAAGAAACAACATTTTCACCTCCAATATCACTTGCACCAACCTGATCATGACTTTGTTCCTCCATCATTTCAGCAGGGGTTTTGGCTACATTACCCGTAGCCTGATCTTTTCCAAATATATATGCAAATCTATCATACAGTGGAAAATGTTTGCTTCTCCATCCATCGGCTTCTTTATTTTTCTAAGATTATATCAACATAGCAAAACTAAAATTTAGCATGCGTAACAAATATAGCAGCAAGAATATAACTAATGTATAAATAAAATAGGATATGAACCTGCACATAAGTTTTCCATGCGTCATCACTGTCAACTTCAATGCACTTTTTGACATCATTCCATGCAAATCCACTTGTGTTTATCATGTCAAGGACCAAACTATATGTTTTTTTCCATTTCTTCAACTTTGACTCAATATGTGGAGTTGCCTTTATATTTGAATTAGGACATAAAACATTGACAACTTTTGCTATTTCAATCAAAGTACCTTGTTTGAAAGCACCTGTGTCACACCGTTGCTTCCGAGCAACAATATCCTCAAGAACGGATAGTAATACTTCTTCCTCAAATGCTTCCCATTTACACCTTCTTCCTTTTGGCTATTGAGCAGCATTCAAATTATTGTCGTTATCCATACCTAAACAAAAAATATTTGAATGTACTAAAATACAATACAAAAAAGCAATTTGCATAATATCCAATTAATTTGCATACCATCCAATCAATAAATCGAATGACATTCACTGATGAACAATCTAATCATTTTGCTAATATCCAACATATGCATGATAAAAAGGAAAACTAAAATAAAATGTTATCATTAACACATATAGCTAGTTCGGTTGTTGGTTCCTAATTGCTCTCCACTCATTATACATTTCCTGAGCCATGGCATTCCTTTTTGTAGTCCACTGGTCAGATGTTTCAACACTACCAACATATTCACCTTCTTCTGTATTTTGTCCATCTTCTATTATTGGAAAATTCTCCATTGGATCTACAGACATTTCTTGCCTAATAAGATTGTGTAGTAGGCAACAAGCGGTAATTATTCGACCTTGTGTCCTTATCGGATAGAAAGATGGACTCCTTAGTATCCTCCATCCTTTTAGCAAGCCAAAACAGCGTTCAATTACATTCCTTGCCTTAGAATGCTTCATGTTAAAATATTCTTCCTTATTAGAAGGTGTTCGTCCCTCCCATTCAGATAAATGATAAGGTATTCCTCTATAGGGTGCAAGGAATCCTTCACCATTTGTATAACCACCATCTACAAGGTAATAATAACCTAATAAAAAAAAAGAAGACCTTATTAGTATTTTGTAGTTCACAAACAAAACTAGACCTAACTTACAAAGTTGAGACTAACTAATAGTCTTACCCGCTGGTACCTTTAAACCATAGGCCTAGTAATTGCATCATGTAGCACTCTAGAGTCTGATGCGGAACCCTCCCACCCCGGAAACACATATATGAACTGCATATCTCCTGAACACACACCTAACACATTAGTTGCGACTAGACCCTTTCTAGTTCGGTATCTTGGTTTGTCAATTTCAGGTACATGCACATCAATGTGTGTTCCATCTAATGCTCCCAAGCAATTCTAAACAAAAAAATAAGCTTTTGTTAATTTATACAAAGGGAATGAAGAGTTAAAGCTTAGGGAAAATGAAAAAAATTATCAACATACCTTAAAACATCGCCACCTAGGATTTGTAGAATCAATAGGCACAAGCTGAGGGACTTCTAGTAGGATACCTTGTAATCGCAAAATTCCTTGCAATACACTATTGAAATATCTACTTATAGTCTCTCCCAACCTATAAAATCTACCACCAACACTACGATTCTTAGTATGATGTGCTAGTATTTGTAAAGTCATACACACCTGCTTCTCTACAGACACCAAACCATCTATTTTTACCCTCCCATCTTGACGAAGTAAGTCACATAATATGCCAAAAGTCCTTCTATCCATTCTCAATTCATTGACACATTCAATATCAGTATTCCCTATTATACCATTCAGATAACACAAACTAATCTCTCATCTAACAAGTGAACGGTTAGTCAAAGTGCGTCGTTCAACATGTCTCTGTTTGGCCCTTAGCATCAGCAACACAAGAATCGTACAAATGCAAATTGTCTCTAAATGAGACATCTCTAACAATAAGATCAATAAAAGCTTCCTTCGATCCATATCTATCCCAACAAAAAAAAAAGGACATTTTATATGTAATATTTACTGTTATTAAGGGTGATGGAAATGAAGTGATTATGATATAAAATGAACTAGATCAAAAGAAACGATATACAAAGAATTCTGAAACAACTAACTGCATCAACAGCCCAAAAATAACCAGCCAAGTCACAATTAATGTTGGATCAACAAATATACAGCTGATGTTGAAATCCCGTGAAAGCATTATTCTTTGTGTGAGTTGGTTGCCTCTTTGATAGGGGAAAAAGACACAGTCTCCCACATGTAGCATGTGTGTTAAGATTAGTCAATTAAGAAATCCTACCTAGAAAGCTTAGTCCAAGAAATTACTTTGTTCAAGATCGGGGATTAAACAAATGCCTTGGTCCTCATGGACACGAGTCTTGATGGAGTCAAAAAGGCCTCAATTTTGCATAGCAATGTAACCTAGTGTTCAACAGAGCTCCACAAGGCAATTCACAGAGATGCAACGTAGACTTTCACACATCCAAGGACTACATTCAATAGATCCATGTTGAAAATTGATCTATGGGTTTAGGAATTATACCTTCTTCTAGACTCGAGGGTTTTGAGTCGTTTGTTACTTGTTTTCCCTTGGGTTTTGAGCACTGGCCACTTCCGTTTATGCTCCTCTTCTCTGCAACCAACAACCACAGAATATTGCAGTTTAGCATCAACCCCACACGGTACAAAACATTCACATTGTAATATCATGGTTAGGCATTGATAGGACATATGGAATTGCTTCCTGCCTATCTCCAATGCCATTCAAACAAGGTGGTCCGAGGGAGGTAAAAGGAAATAAAAAAATGCAAAAACAAAACCAAACAGAGGATACGACTTCGAACATAACAACAAACCATTAAAGAGTGCATAACAAAAATTTCTTTAGCTCACATAATTTCTCATCCAAACAATTCACAAACATCCAACCCTACATGCAATTTAATAAAATAAAAAAGAGAAACTGGTAAAGATTAGTGAACCAAGAACATAAAAACGAAAAACCACACAGATTTATGCTAACATAACAAAGATGGAATTATGTGTCCCTTATGCAAAAGAAACTTGTCGATTTTATGGCCAAGCATGGTTTCTGAGTTCGGATTTGAAAGAAAAGTTGAAATATGAAAACCCCAAATTCTAATCTCAATTTGACCTAAAAATCAAGACCCTAATTTGTTCAAGTGCAGAGGTCTATGATTGAAAATTTCTCAAACCCAAAACAACAAAATCAAATAAAGCTCAGTAATATCACGATTTGCAAAACAAATTGATGAAATAAATCGAAGATTCGAAGTTTACCAGACAACTCGGGGCAGATGAGGGCGAGCAGATGCAGATGAGGGAAGACGCAGAGATGAGGGTGAAGAGGACGACGATGAGGGAAGACACAGAGATGAGGACGAGCAGGACGAGTGACGTTGGGGGGTTCTTGGACGAGTGACTCTCTCGCAGTTTTCTCTCTATCAGAAAGGCTTACGAGTCAACCCGAAATTGGGGAACCTCGTTAAGAACTCGTAAGGAGGTGTATAATCTGAGCGAGTCTGACCTAAGGTCATTAAACCTAATCCTAATGCAGACCAAACAAGGGACTACAGTTTAGTCCAGTCCAGTCCTCCCTAATCAGGTCAAACAAACGGGCCCTAGAAGTTCATAAAGTTCATCATACTAAAACCACAAATACTAAAACCCCAAATGCTCAAAGGCTCTCCATAAACACTTTAATGAAATCTGGCTTCTGTGAGTCATCCAAGGTAGACCAAATACCCATCAGATCGGTATCTTTCACTAACTTCATTGAAATTCTTAGCACCTGATCGTATAGGAGACCCATGGCCTGAAGCTCAGAAGGTAGTCTAGTTTTCGTTTCTCTGAAAGTAAAAATTTCACCTAATTTCTTAATTTTAGTAACAGCTTTATTCCAACCTTCACTGATAACAAACTCAATATTTGCATCACCATCATTCCTACTCCTCTTCCTCTTCCTAACAGGTTAAGATGCACTAGATGTAGCAACAGAAGGAGATGGGGTAGGTGAAGGCGGAGGCATCTCGGAAGTCTCACAATCCTCACTTTCAAAACCCATATTTTCGATTGCATCTGCTGCTGATTCAGGCATACTACCCATGGCTTGGTCTCTCCCAAACACCGTACATAGCCATGGATACAACGGGAATGGCTTATTTGGTTTGCAAGATGCATTGGGATGTTTCTACAATAAAAACCCAAAGAAATCAAGGTTAAGACCTTCAAAGCAACTAATTGATAAAGAATAAGAAACAAAATTTACCTTCACCCACTCCTATAGTATTTCATCACTATCCACAACAACACATTTTTTCTCATCATCCTAACCAAATCCAGATGTATTCATCATGTCATATGCAGATGAATATTTTTCTTTTAGATGCTTCAATTTGTTTTGTATATGCTTCGGCTTTATTTTAATACCAGGAATCTGTTCCCTCATCTTGGAGGCAACCACTACAAAAGTACCAGCCTTAAAACTGCCGGTCTCACACCTAACACCATCAGCAACCATCTCCTCAAGGATAGTAAGTAGTACATCCTCCTCATGATCAATCCAATTACGTGAGGTAGCCATATAATCTATCAAAGAAGCCATATATTACATAAGTAACACAAATAAACATATTAGAGAACTCCTAATTACATAAGTAACACAAATAAACATATCAAAGAAGCCATAACATCCATATAACTCCCAATTACCACATTACAATAACAAACATCTCAATAGTGTTGATGTTATGAATTTTCAAGCCAATTACAACAACTACATTGAGTCCACATCTCAATAAAAGACAATTACAACAACTACCATGTCAACCAATTTTCAAGCCCTCCTTCCTTTCCACTCATCATATATTTCTCTTGCAAGATCATCCCACCATTGAGTCTATGTTTGGTTTGACTCAACGATTTCAATGTAGGCTAATACTTCTTGTAAATCTTCCCCTATAGGTAATTCATCAAATGCAAGCCTTGCATTTTCCTCAGGATCAACCGCCATGTACATTCTGATAAAATTATGAAGTAAACTACATACGGTGATCAATCGTCCCTCAATCTTGATTGGATAGTGGGAAGGACTTCATAAGATAGCCCAACGTCGTTTGAGGAGGCCAAAACATCTCTCAATCACATTCCTAGCATGTGAGTGTTTCATATTAAAATATTCTTCATGATTCCTAGGTGCACGTGAATTCTCTTCCCACTCTTGCAAATGGTATCTAGTACCTCTATACGGTGCCAGAAAACCCCCACCATTCGTATATCCGGAATCAACCGAATAGTATGTACCTATATTAGTTGATAATAAATTTTAGTTGTTAGCCATCAAAGGTAAGGAAAAATACTAGGTACTTGTCTATCTTACCAGTTGCGACCTTGAGGCCATTAGCTCTAGTAACAGCGTCACCAAGAACTCTCGAATCAGTAGCTGATCCCTCCCAACCGGATAGCACATATACGAATTTGAGGTCGTGTGTGCATACGCCTAACACATTAGTTGTTATATGACCCTTCCTTGTTCTATATCTTAGTCTATCAACATCAGGCACAGTGACCCCTATATATGTTCCATCTAGCGCTCCTAATCAACCCTAGACAAAAGAAAAATTATATTAATTAGCAACTACAAATAATTATGTTATTAATGATTTTACTATGATGATTATCTTAAAGCATTTCCATCTCGATTCCGTGCAATCCTCTGGGATAGTGGTTGGTTTTGCAAACAACACATTTTGCAAACTGAGCAACGCACGCAATACTCTGCTGACATATCGACTAATAGTTTCACTAGACCTAATGAATCTAACTTGCATTGACCTATTTTTATTGTGGTGGCCTAATATGTTAACAAAAGTAGGTACTTGCTCCTCTATTGTAACATGACCATCATCTACCAATCCACCACGAGTTTGTAGTAAATCACATAAAACTGCAAATGCATTCCTATCCATTCGCAACTCCCACAAACAATTAGTATCACTCAATCTCGTGATACGATTTATTTCCTCTCTCCTAACATGAAGTCTAACAAATGTCCTCTACTCTAAACTAGCTATTTCCCGTTGTCTCCTTTGTTGTTATCTATACCTCAACAATTGTGCATTCATAGTAAAGACTTGTGCCATTATAATCCAAACGTTCAAAAGAACAAAGAATTGAGTCTCATATTAATCCATACCTTCACATGCAAAAAAACAACACATGAATGAGTGGAGAATCAACATACGCTAAATTCATTTTAGATACTTGGACTTGGTAAAATTAATGATACTTGGACTTGGTAAAATTAATGATAAGAGTGAATACTTGGACTTGGACTAAAAATTCACCATGCATAAAAGTGAATATTAATTTGACAGCCATAAATGAATCAAAAGCAGTGCTGGCCACAGAGAACATTAACTTGGAAAAGGGAATTGATAACTGAGCTTTAGTTGGAACACAGGAATCATGGGTGTATATAACGAGGGAAACATAACTGGGGCAATTCATATCTGTACGACCCTGCATGATCCCCATCCTAAACATGTATAGCATTCCAAACCCAAACTATGCCGGTATCTATAAAAAATAAAAATTGCCCATCTATGGGAAGGAAGAAAATAGAAGGGATGGAGGGAAAAATAGTAAAGGACAAATGAACGGTAAGCAACATATCCACAAGAGGATAATTTTCAAAGAGAACCTCATACCAAATAACCAACAAAACAAAATAACAAAATAACAAGAGGATACACCTCTGACTGTATCTCACATTTAAACTCTCCATACCTAGGGTCTGGTCTAAATCTATAAACAGGAACAATAAAAAATAAATCAAAGTAAATGCTGAACAGAAAATTTAGTAACAAGAAATCTTTGCTTTTTTTATGCATTATGCCATTTTATGACCATATGAGCATATTTCAGTTCCTAGAGAAGTCTTCAGATGGCAAGCATATCAAACTTTTTCTCCCCAAACTATGAATTGAACCGTTATCTGAAGATTCAAGCCAATCCAAATTGTGCAGTTTTTTTTTTCTTATGGTATTTATGTTCCTTCTAATGATAGAGAAGAGAATACTTGATGTGTTCATTGAGATTAAAAATCTACTGCAAATAATAAAATGTTCAATTATAGAAGGGAGATGGAGTGAAACCTTGAGCAATTTGAGCACGCTGCTTTTCTTTGGTTGACTCTTGATAAGCCTGTTATAGATAACAAATCTTTAAGTTTCTGATAAAGCGTCATATTGATTGAAGTGAAAGCACAACATACTCCAAGACAATGGAATGAGATAGAAGAAAATAATCTAATTGGATGGCATTACAGAGACCAATAATGTGGTGCATCATTAGTTCTGGAATACATATAGAATTTCCAATCCGAAGTTTGTTTTTTTTTTTAATGTTTCAAAACGATTGTCAATTTAATATACTGATAATTCTCCAGTCAAATTAGATCTTAGAGAACAAATAAAAAACATTTGAACAATTGGTTTTCAATGTAATGCCATCAAATTACAAAGAAATTCAGCAGAATCAGGAGAGGCTCGAGGATTTGGCAAAATGGAAACCTCAGTCTGAGCAAAACTTGAAAGTGATTTATATCACATCTGTAATTACAATGGCATAAAATCAACAACAACATTTTCAGCAACCTTCCTCAAGTATGTGGAAATTTCATGATCTCTCATAAAATTCCTTAAAAATATTCACGGTCAAATGAACCGTGGTTTACAAGTCGAAAACACAAATTTCCTGGAAAAAAAACACAGCAAGAAAGGTTCTTGGAAGGGTATGCAGGTATATAAACTTGAAAGTGATTTTCTTTTCTACAGGACAATTTTGGGGAATTAATGACATGGAAGGATAAAGTCGAGCAACAGGTCGTGGAAATTACAAATGTTTTGAATGATATGCAAGGACCAAAGCAGATCGAACCAACCAAAGCAGACCAAAACATGTAGTGGAAATTACAAATGTTTTGCATATTAACTGGGTGTTAATGAAATCGAAACAAGCAAATCAGAAAAGAATATAATGGCACTTCAAATTTACATCAAAATTAGGACCTCCTGGAAGCAATTTTTTATTTTTTTTACAAGGAAAGAGAGACCCAGAGGTTACACAAAAACAGATCGAACCTGGAACGGAGATGCAGAGCTAAATATGCTACATGGAAGAGGATGAGGAGGAAGGTTCACAGAGCTGCTACACGAAAGAGTTGCAAATGGGAGATGCAGAGCTGCTACACGGAAGAGGATGAGGAGGAAGGTTGCGAAGGGGAGATGCAGAGGTGAAAAGGCTACACGGAAGAAGATGAGGAGGAAGGTTGCGAAGGGGAGATGCAGAGGTGAAGAGGTTCACAGCAGTTGAGAAGAAGACAAGATAGTTTTTAGGGTTTGTTGTATGATTTTGATGATGTAAATTTTGAAAAAGACAAGGGGCATTTTTGTCTTAAAATGTTTTAAATTTGTGTCCCACGGATGTGGAACAAGCCTTTCCAAGGGGGAGGTGGAACAAAAACTCATCCAAAACTTGTCCCGTGGAACACCGCGTTCCACTCGTTTTAGGCACACCAAACGTGGGATCCGCCTCGTCCCACTCCGTTCCGTCCAGTCCCACGTACCAAACGCGACCTTAATTACAACCCTTCTTTTGGGAAAGGAATACATTTTGATTCCAATATGAATAAATCGTAACTTGGGGATTTGAGTGTTTATTTGATTTTGTGACTGCACCTAGGTCGAGCCCTAGATTGCCTACGAACCCTCGTTGAGAGATCAAGTCACTCATAGTTCATGATGTATTGTTGGGGTTTGATGCTTTGTACAATTTTAGCTCGTGTGGGCGAGAACTTTGAGCCATTGGAGCGTTTAATGCGTTGTGCAGTTTTAGCTCTTGCGGGCGAGGACTTTGAGCCATTGGAGCAATTGATGCCTTGTGCAGTTTTAGCTCATGCGAGCGAGGACTTTGAGCTATTGGAGTGGTTAATGCCTTGTGCAATTTTAGCTCATGCGGGCGAGGACTTTGAGCCATTGGAGCGTTTGATGTCTTGTGCAGTTTTAACTCGTGTGGGCGAGGACTTTAAGCCATTGGAGCGTTTGATGCCTTGTGCAGTTTTAGCTCGTGCGGGCGAGAACTTTGATCCATCGGAGCATACTGATGCCTTGTGCAGTTTTAGCTCATGAGGGAGAGGACTTTGAGCCGTTGGAGCCTTTGATAAGGCTTTGTGCCATTTGAAGCGGCTTTGTACCACTTGTAGCGGCTTTGTGCCATTTAAGACTTGTAGCAGCTTCGTGCCCTTTGATATTCGATAAGGCTTAGTGCCATTTGAAGCGGCTTTTGTGCCATTTAAGACTTGCCATGGTGCAATCGATTTTATAGCTAGTTGCTAACTCTTCTTATCGGGCATGTAGTCATGCTTGTCCTCTAGTAACAATTGCGCTGGGGCTTGCTAGTAACAATTGACTTTCTTTATGAAGCTTTCTTCCAATTCACTTTGCTGTTTTGGAATTTGGGCATTTCCATGGCGCTTTTCTTTATGGTTTGTTGTCTCTCTTCATGGAGCACAACCACTTAGGTTTGATGTTAATGCTTCAAATCTTTTTTTAAATTTGCCTTTCTTCCACTTGAACTTTCCAAAAGCTATTTTTGGTGGCTTTGGATTCATGGAATATGCCATTTTGACGTGCTCTGTACTTTGGCCCAAATACTTCTCACTGGGGGTCGTACTCTGTGACACCCATGTGATGTGAGCAAGATTATTTCTTTCTTCCTCTTTTTCTGGAACATCCTTTGAAGAATGGAGTAGCAGCAACGAGCCAAATTCTTTGAGCCGTATTCAACTTTTGCCAACAAGTTTCTGCATAGTTGGTGATTCATTGAAGGGCAGGTTTCCGTGGACATGGTCTCCATACTTGTTGTTTTAAACCGTTTGAAACCGGTGCCTTTACCATGATGTTAATATTGCCATCTTGTTTAGCACACATGTTTGCCAAAGTGATAACGTCTACATGAATGGAAAAGCTACTCTCTTTTTTATTCTAGTTCCACGTGGATAGTATTCCCATTTAATTTGAGAGAATTGTATTGCAACAAGTACCAAAAAATGACTAGTCATAATCATGACTAATGTTTGAAAGCCACGTGATTGGCTAAGGTTCTGGCAGTAGGCATTGGATGCCTCTTTTTGTCGCGCACTTGCTCCAATATAAATTCACGTACCTAGCAAAACCAATTTGCTTTCAGTGCCCGACAGAAGCAAAGAAAATAAGGAAAGCTTTGCTTTAAAAATTGTCATTCCTGCCAGTAGAAATGATGTGTGGACGGTGGACCACGAAGTGTCAACCATGGTGGTTCTCTGCCACGGTGCGGACCTTGGATTAGTCAGAGCTTTAAGTCATCTTCAGGTTGTCAACGAAACAACCTTGTCCGTCTTCTTCTTCGAAGCTGCGAAACTCTTTGAACGGGCTTGTAGAGAGCTTCTCCTTTGACCTCTTCTTCTCCTTGTCTCCAGCGGTAGCTGGAGATTTGGGGAATTGTGACAGCAAAAGCATGCGTCTTTGGGTCAATGGCCATTTTGTTTGCTGCTCAGTGTGCCCATGCGTGGTGGTGCTCTCCGAACACGGCTTCAAGCCTTCAATTTCAAGTCACTTGCTTGTCTTTACAGAGCGAAGAGAGAGAGAGACGCAGATTTGCACAGAGGAGCGGCCATGGTTATTCTTGAGAAGAGAAGCAGATGGTGTGAAGGCCTTGTGCCCGTTCTAGAGGATCACTAGTAACGATGATTAGGAGATGGCGCTGCTACGGACTCTGGAAAGGTCTGTGACGACTTCTTTCTTCTTTTTTTTCTTTTTTTGCTGCAGGGTCCATGCTTGCTGTTGGTTTGCATTCCTTGTGACATGCTTGTTGTGGATGCAAATTTCTTCCTCCTTGATCCTGGACAATTTTGCACCTACAAAACAATTAACACCTTAGGTTAAGGCCAAGAGCCTCACGCGCCCACGATGAATGGTGGGGGGCTTTGGCCGAAGAACCTCCGATGCCAAAGTTAGAATTTAGAGAGAAAAAGTGTTTAGAGAATTTTGGGATTTTTGCCAAAGTGTTGGAATTGGCTTTTTGGTGACAATGAGAGTATATTTATAGGGATAGGAGGTGGCTAGGGTTTTTTGGGTTTAATTTAGGTTTAATTAGGAGTTACCAAATAATTAGCCAATAACTCCCTAATTAACTTGGCTAATTATTTGTCATACAAAGGAAAAAAGGTAGAAGGAAAGGCTGACTTCTTTTGGGGATGAAAGTTAACCGGCATTTTTGTGGGAGTTAGGGTAAAGTGAATGGTCTAAATGTTAATTAAGGGAATAATTAGCTAATTAACCCATTAATTAGCTATTTATCATTATTTTAGAAGGAATGTTTTAGGAATTATGGAATAAGTATAGTATTTAGCTAATTGATTAGCTAAATAATGAAATAGGAAATATATGAATAAATTAGGTTTTAAGTTGATACCTATTTTGGGCACTTTTGACTTGGTTGAGGGATAATTGCCCGCTACTTGTGCGTAGGAATCCCGGTATGCCCCAAGGGTAGTTTTGTCTTCTTTTGTCAAAAATCCACGTGTCGCCTTGTGAATATTTTTGGCTCCACAAATGCCCCCACACATGTTGGGCTGCTCGCAGAAAAGGGCAGCAGGTGTAGAGATCTTCTTGCTTTAGGAAACTTAGGACTGCTTCCTATTTTGATGTAGATTCTCTCTTTAATAGGAAATTAGATCCTTCTAGGAAAGGGAAATAAATTTCTCTCAAAGCCTATTTAAGTCCACCTTAAGTGGGTTATTAAATCAACTTTGGAGAGCGATTTATTCTACCCTACAAGAGAGAGATAGCTTAGAGGATATTTGTTCCCCCTCCTCTAGCAATTTTCTACATCTTGCCCGTGCAAAGGACCGTCTTTCGTTGCTTTCTTCGTCTTCTTCGTGCTGCACTGAGGTAAGAAAAAATTAATTTTCCTTGTCTTCTTCTTGGATGGTGCTACCTCGGGGCAGCCGTCGGGGTGGTGCGGCACGTCGGCTGGCATGGGCCAGAACCAATGCTTTAAGTTGCTCGACTTGGCTAGAACCAATGGCAGCTTGTATGGCTGGGGCCACGGATTGTGGCGCTGTGGCGCAGTGCTAGACGAGTCACATGGCTCATGTCTTTTTGGGCTTTTGGACATGACGCGAGCTAAACAGGTGATTGAGAGAAATGAAGAGGTTGCGGGCCTCATGAGCTGCTGGAATGTTGGGTTGAACTCCCCTGCTGGGTACCACGAATGGCGTTGGCTACTTTAACTCTCTTCGTCAGGAGAAACGTGGGCTGCTCCCAAAATAAGAGGTGAATAGGATCAAGGCGGATGCATTGGCTCGTCCAATCACTGTTGTGGATCCTGCTGCAAGTGAAGGTGGGAAAATGGATCTTCCCTGCCTGCTTAAGAGATGTCGGCTGAGAAAAAACCAAAGACTTCTTTCGCTGCGTATGCAAAAGATGAAAAATTGATTGCTGCTTATAATCAAGTGATCCACTTCAAGAGAATCGTCGATAGGCTTGAGCCCCAAGTGTTGGAACTTCAAGGTGTACTGAAGATCAACGAAAGTTTGAAGAAAGAAGTGGATGAGCTGCAGCGCGTCCATGTTGGTATTGGTGAAGTAGTTGGAGAAGTTGGTGCCCAGGCTAGAGCAGTCGGGGGTGATGCCGCTGCTAAGAGCTTCGCGGCTGCTGAAAGTGTGGCGACTGAATAGTCGTGGGATGTCCAGGCTGCTAAAGTGTAGTCATCTAGGTAGCCTTTAAGATTTTCTTTGTTTTTCCTTGTAGCTCTTGTTTTGCTTGAACTCCTTCGGCCTTTGCTAGTCGTTTATAAACATGTTTTCCTTAGCTTTTCTTCATTTTTGCTTCTTTTGTTCATGCCCTAACCTTTAGACTTGATAGACCAGTGGCAAGCATGCTACTTTTTTATAAGCAGACAAGCTCGCGTAGCCTATGCAGCCGTAGGTGTTGGTGTAGAACTTTGCAAAGTTGTTAGCCATTGGGTTGGCAGCCGGATGCCTTACTTACAGAAGCAGACAAGTCCAAGTAACCACTAGGCTGTTAACCTTGACTTTCTCCAATTCCGTAGGTTGCGTAGCAAGTATCACAACACTTTAGGACCTGGTGTAGGTTGTTCCGCGCTTGGCAGAGGTGAAGCTTATTGACTACGTAGCATGTCGGCAGTGGATAAAACTTCGTATATGCGTGCTAGCTTGTTTAACCTTTCACAAGAATGTGCGGTTATATAAGTCTAGTGCGGCTTTACTACTCGAAGGGCAAGCCGTAGGCAGTATTCCGGAATCCGTAGGCTACCTTAGTGCACTCGATAGCAGCTTTAGGATTCCAGGGCAGCCGTCCATCGAATGTACTGCGTAATGTGCCCTCTCCGTCTCTAGGGCCCGGTTCCCTACGGATTAGGCCAAGAGACCCAAAATCCTTCAGTTAGCTAAGCCTTGAAAAAGACCATTGCGGCTACTTCTAGGAATCCCGGCGCAAGCCATCGTGCATCTAGTTATACTAGGGCAGCCCTGCTCATCCACGTCCGGATATTCAGAGTGTAGAGTTTATCCTCCCGTTCTTGGAGAGCTGACCCATGTGGGTGTCGGGGAATTGGTTTATCCTCTCGCGTTGGAGAGCAATTAGTTTACCCTCTCGCACTGGAGAGCATGGTTGGTCCATCGGGGGGCACAATTCCTGCGGTAAGTCCCTAAGAAGGGCGCGGTCTTCTTTTGAAGTGCAGGAGTGATCAGTTGTTGTAAGCATGCAGCCAAGCCAAGTAGTGATTACTTCTGAATTCCTCATTGAAAAATGAGTTAAACGAACGAGAACTTAGATGTAAGGTAAGAACTGCATAATAACTGGATAATCCTTGGCTGGTGAGGTAGTGCCCGTCGAGCTGCTTGAGTCTTCGGGCTTTGATGTAGCGAGAGGTCACACATGGTACTTCCTCAGATTGTAGGTGTTCCACTGTTTTTCGATCTTTTTGTCATTTTATGGTGACGAGGGTGTAATTATTCTTGCCACCTACTCTGCTGATCTTGTACGGACTTTCCCAGATGGGATCCATATTTTTGGAGCCTTTTCTGCTGGCAGTGATGAAGGTTTTTCTTATGACCAGATCTCTGGGCTGGAACTGTCGGATCTTGGCCCTTTTGTTGTAGCTAGAGAGAAGCTGATGCTGGTAGGTTGCAATGCGAGTGATAGTCTGTTCGCGCCTCTCTTTTGCCAGATCTAAGCTTGTGGCCATCTCTTTTCGGTTGCTCGTCTTTTGGTTGTGCGATATGCCCATAAACATCCTTGGAGTTCGTCTGGCCATTTTCTTTTCTTATTGGTGGGGGATTTCTTGTGGCAGTCGAGGATCATCTTAGTGGATGCTTTGGCCAGCCTATTGCCTTGAGGATATCTTGGCGTAGACATGTACTGCTTGATGCCATATTTTTTAAAGAACTTCGCCAAATCTTTGCCCACAAATTGCGGGCCGTTGTCGGTGACGATGGATTAAGGGATGCCAAATCAGCAAATGATACTCCTTCATATGAAGCGCTCTATGTCCGTCTGAACCATGATCGTCATAGGCTCTGCTTCTACTTATTTGGTGAAGTAGTCGATTGCCACGATCATCATGCCTTTGCCCCTGGTAGTCTGGCTGGTGATTAACTAGGACTCGGAATGAATGGAAAGCTTTTTCACCACCAAGTCTTTTGTCATTCTAAGGTCTGCTAGTGGGGCTTCGTACTCTACTTCGTTGTTAGATGCTTTGAAGCTTAGAGTGATCGCTTGCTTAAGCATTGAAACGTCTGGGGTGGCAAGAACCACGGCTGCTCACGAGCCTTCGTAGTTGGATGCGCCGGCGACATGCAAACGCCAGAAATCTCAATTGAGGGAGTAGGTGTGGCTAAAGTGTGCTCGGCTACCTTCGGGGCGTCGTTGGGCTGAGTTGTGGCTAAAGTGAATCCTTAAGTATTTAAGAAATACTAAAGGATAGATTCCTCAAAGAATGAGGAAGAATTAGAGTAACGTACTGGAAGCGTAAATGTATTAGATTATGAATCTAATCCATCATTGGATGTTTCTTCATTATGAATAAAGAGATAATTAGATATCTCTTTATTATGACTAAAGAGATATTTGGATGGAAACATTAAAAGTAATGACTTTAGTGTGTTCCATTATGAATGCAAAATATATTGCCATATAGAAGCTTACAACAATGTTGTTTGGATGAGAAAGTTCATTCATGAACTCTCTATGCGGTTCCAACCAGAAAGTGTCTCTAGTGTACCGACACTACGACACTAATGGGGCGAAAGCTCAAGCCAGGGAATCAAGGTCTCATCAAGATCAGAACTCAAATGAGAGACTGAACCACATGATTGAGAATCATGTATAATGGTGACGTCGTTATTCTCAAGGTTGCTTCTATGGATAACACATAGATATCCATTGTCTAGGCCTACTACTCAGCCATTTTTGAAATGACTAAAGAAGAGGTATCATCACTGATGACCAAGCTGATTAGCTCTAGTGCAAGTGGGAGATTGTTGGAAATGTGCCCTAAAACCAATCATATGATGATACTTTACGGACATTTCACATGTTAAACTAATCTAGTTTAATATCAAGGGCAAAGATTATTGTTTTAAGCCGTCTCATATAAATGTTATATGCTTAAACGATATGTCCAAGGAATATGTAATTAGGATAATGTAATTTAAACAAGTTAGATTTATGAGACCATTCTCTTTCGTATACATATCCTAAACGTTCCTGATCATAGGATTGCCAATTGGGCATTGACAGTCCGTTAAGATCAGTACGTGCTGTGTCTTCTCTCAGGGAGAGTGACTGGTCTCGAGTCATTGGTGTGATTGACACCAAGACAAGCATGTAGGTGCTCAATAGCGAATGAGTCCACTGAACACGATCAACGAGGAGTTCTCATACTCATGTCACATAAGAACTCATGGTTGGGATAATGCAAAATAGTCCTTTGACCTAAGGCATCATAGTTGTCTTGTGGTTAAGTCCTTGATCTTTGACTATGTCAAAGTCACTCTGTCAGAGGGTGTCCACGGCATAGTTGGGGTTAAGCCACTTAGCCATGGAGGCAAGTGAATGCGCAACAAGGGATCTCTAACCTTCAAACCGTTTGAGGGAGAATACTCTATGATATGATTAAGAATCTCTGGCCAGAGTATGAATGAGATTTAGGAAGTCGTTCCAAATCACATTCAAGGTAATCATATAAGTAAATGAATCACATTGGATAGTAGACATGATTAAACTATCAAACCAAACAATGTGGTCAAGAGTATTGTATTAGAGAAAGACCGTATTGCATTGTAATCCTAAACTGAATAGGTTCTCCACCTCTTCTGATTAGCTTGGGTAACCATGACATACTGCTAGGTGTCACTCATGGTTTGTGGAAGTCCTAAACGTGTATAATCACTAAAGGGAGAATTGAAAGTAAGTTTCAATTCACAATCGATTTGAAAGAGTTCTAATCGTCCACTGCCTCGCTAAAAGGAACCTAATGGATCGTACACCGAGTAAGGTAGAGATTGAAGAAACAACGGAGATGAGTAAGGATAATTAAATGGTTTAATTATTTATGGCAAGGATTAATTAATATGTTAATTAATCAAACGAATAAAGTTCGTTAAAAGACCTTGGGTTAGTTTTGGGCCTCAAGGCCCAATGGGCTTCGAACGTCAAGCCCATTGACTTAAGTTGTATGACAACTTAATGACTAATAATTCACAAAGGCCCAAATAGCCCAATAAAACCCTATGGCCGGCCATATTGATAAAGGAGTGGGTTTTGGACTTACAAGTTTGCCACTCCAATGAAGGTAGGTATAAATATGACTTTATAGCCTTTTCTTCATTAGGGTTTCTTTTAGAGAAAATTGGAGAGAACATGTCTCTCCCTTTCTCTCTAAGAAGCCGCCCCCCCTTGGAGGAGATTAGCTAGCAATCTCTCATCCTCCAAGGTCACTCCTCTCTTATTCAAGTCTCTCCTTGGTGTGGAAAAATTAGAGGTTCTCTATTTTGAGAACTTGGAGAATTTTTTCTACCATCCTCCTCCAAGAAATCGATGGATCTAAGAAGCAAGGAATGAAGGCCCTCTCCTTGGGTGATTAGCCTTTGCTTATGCAAAGAGGAATCAACAAAGGTATAATATTTCTCAACTCACTTTGTTCTTGAGTTGAGTCATGGTTCACCTAACTACTAGGCTTTGAATTTCATGGGTATTGTTTTGTTTTGAGTGCATACAAGCATGATTCCACCTTTAATTGTTAATTTCATGCTATAGATGTTGCTCAAATGAACATGTTTTTCACAAAATTTCCTTCAAGAGCAGGCTGCTCGGCAGAAGCAGGTTGGGCCGTGAGAGTGGGCTGCTCGACGGAAGCAGGCTGGGCCACGGGAGTTGGTTACTCGACAGAAGCAGGCTGGACCACGGGAGTGGGCTGCTCGTCAGGAGCAAGCTGGGTCACGAAAGCAGGCTGCTTGGCAGGAGCAGGCTGGGCTACGGGAGTGCGCTGCTCGACGGAAGCAGGCTGGGCCACGGGAATGGGCTGCTCGAAGGAAGCAGGCTGGACCACGGGAGTGGGCTGCTCGTTGGGAGCAGGCTGGGTCACGAGAGCAGGCTGCTTGGCAGGAGCAGGCTGGGCCGCGATAGTAGGTTGGTTGGCGGGAGTAGGCTGCTTAGTATGTGATGCATGTGAATGTGAGGCTTAGGCCCGGGCCCGTGCAAACTTGGATGGCACGACTTGGGTCGTGGCCTTGGTGCCGTGAGACTTGGATGGCATGGCTCGAGCCGTGGTGAAGGCACCGTTGACCTCGCCACGGGTGGCTACCGGTGGTGGTTCCCATGGTGGAAACTTGTGGTGGTGGTGCTGCTCCACTTATTGTCGCATTTAGCCTCACGGATCTCCGCAATCCCATTTCTTGAACATTAGAATTTTCACTTGTGGAATTTTCTAAATTTCTAGCCATTATATTTTGCTTATACGTTTTATCAAAGAACCCTTGCAAGTAAAAAATTCTAATAATAAGAACGTATGAAAAATATTCAAATGGACTAGAAAATAAAGAAAAAATCTTTTTGTGCGAGAGTCTTCTACGAGTATGGATTTCAACTCTCAATGAAAGCACCAATTTGTGGATGCAAATTTCTTCCTCCTTGATCCTGGACAATTTTGCACCTACAAAACAATTAACACCTTAGGTTAAGGCCAAGAGCCTCACGGGCCCACGATGAATGGCAGGGGAGCTTTGGCCGAAGAACCTCCGATGCCAAAGTTAGAATTTAGAGAGAAAGAGTGTTTAGAGAATTTTGGGATTTTTGCCAAAGTGTTGGAATTGGCTTTTTGGTGAGAATGAGAGTATATTTATAGGGATAGGAGGTGGCTAGGGTTTTTTGGGTTTAATTTAGGTTAAATTAGGAGTTACCAAATAATTAGCCAATAACTCCCTAATTAACTTGGCTAATTATTTGTCATACAAAGGAAAAAAGGTAGATGGAAAGGCTGACTTCTTTTGGGGATGAAAGTTAACCGGCCTTTTTGTGGGAGTTAGGGTAAAGTGAATGGTCTAAATGCTAATTAAGGGAATAATTAGCTAATTAACCCATTAATTAGCTATTTATCATTATTTTAGAAGGAATGTTTTAGGAATTATGGAATAAGTATAGTATTTAGCTAATTGATTAGCTAAATAATGAAATAGGAAATATATGAATAAATTAGGTTTTAAGTTGATACCTATTTTGGGCACTTTTGACTTGGTTGAGGGATAATTGCCCGCTGCTTGCGTGTAGGAATCCCGGTATGCCCCAAGGGTAGTTTTGTCTTCTTTTGTCAAAAATCCACGTGTCGCCTGAAGGGAAATTTATAAGATTCTAGAATGGGATTTCAATATGACTATCATGCATATACAAATCATATTTCATATACGAAAGCAGCGGAAGCATTTATAACATATTATCAAAGCTATAGTCATGCAAATCCCCTTCAAGGTTCATAGGTTTATATATGATGCATCAAAAACAATATTATAAAGAAGAACAAAGTGAAGGTTTAGTCTTATACCTCTTGATCTAGACTTGAGACCAAGGATGGACCACCTCCAAGCCCTTTGTTCCTTGAACTCCTTGAGCCTAGCTTCCCTCCTTGCCTCCTCCACTTTGATAGAATGAGTGCTCCTAGGTTCTCTTCAAGTTTCCAAAGTAGGAAACCTCTAAAGATCCTCACCCACTAGTGTAGTGAGAAGGATGAAGGAATAACCAAAATGGTGTAAGATATGTTAGTAAAAACACCCCTAAGGTGGCCGGCCTTTGTGGTTCAAGAGAGCCATTTTCTTTTGCCTCTTTGTTGTTCAAAACTCACAAAAACCCTAATGAACAATATCTCTATAAAGTTCCTTATATAGACAAAAGAAACCTAGCCAACAACTTGACTAAATATCTCACCCTTTCCCACCTAAAGTGGCCGGCCCTCTTTGTGTTGTTTGGGCTTTGGGCTTTGGGCTTTTATTATTTCAAGTCATCCAATGCTTGAATAAAAGCCCAATGGGTTTAGGCCTAATAGGCCCAATTAAACCCGAACGTTTCTTTAAGCCCTAAACGATCTTTATCGCTTTTATGATTAATTTAGACTTTCTAAATTTATCGCAACACATAATTAATCCAATTAATTGTTTCCATCACCCATTAATTACTCACTACCATAGTGTATTGGTGAACAATCTTTTAGGTTCTAATTAGCAAGGCAGTGAGGTGATTGGCATCAATCCAATTTGATTATATTTAATTCAATCACTTGGTGAATTGAAACTTCATTTTAATTCACCTTCTTCTTTGATGACTACATTTAATCATCTAGAAGAACTCACAAGCTATGAGTGACATCTAACCATATGTCATAGCTACCCAAGCTAATGTAGAAGTTTATTCGGAGAACCTATTCCGTTGGAATTTCAATGTAATTCGATCATTCTCTAATACAATACTCTCAATCACATTACTAGGGTATGGATATATTATGTCAAACCCCTAATGTGATTATTTCTTCTTATATGATTCTTTTGAGTCGTATAGGAACGCTTTCCTTTTAATACGCTCGATACTTCGGCCGAAGATTCCCGAATCATATCTTAGAGTATTCTTCCTCTCTTATCGAGGATTAGAGATTCCTTGTTGCGCATACACTTGCCTTCATGACTAAGTGGCTTAACCCCGACTATGCCGTTGACGTTCTGATAGAGTGACGTTTGACATAATCAAAGATTAAGTACTTAACCACAAGACAATGACGATGCCTCAGGTCTAAGGACTACTTACATTATTCCAACCATTTGAGTTACTTGCTTGACATGTGAGTAGACCTCCATACAAGTACTCTCGTTCGATTGTGTTCAGTGAGCTCATTCCCTTAATGAGCACCTACATATTTGTCTTAGTGTCACAACACGAATGGGACGAGACTTTCCATCCTTCCATTTGAAGCAGACACAGTATGTACCGATCTATGCATTGTCAGTATCCCTCCGACAATCCAATGACTAGGAACCTTTTTGGACATTTGGTTATGTGAAGAAGATCTTTGTAGTCTAACATCATTAGATTACTTCTTCAATCGATCCATTGTCCATGGATACACTATTTAAGACATATATCGTTCATTGAGATAGTCCTAATTCGTGTCTTTGCCATTTGATGTATAAGAATCATCGATCCATTTTCCAAAGATTGACTTTCAGAGCATATTTCCAACAATCTCCCACTTGCACTAAAGTCAATTACTAGTGTATCTTATACATCTAGTCGAGAGAGCTTATGCTCGTAGGTTAACTTGGTTATGTATTAATCCCCCTTTTATTTAAAAGGGATTTTCTTATCAAATGTTTCCAAAAACATTTGATGATGTCTCTTTATTGTGTTCGAATATTTTGATGAGACCTTGATTCCATGCCTTGAGCTATCGCCCCATTACGTCGTAGTACCCTACTAACGACCTTATGGTTTGGATTCAATCATTGGTTCTTAAAGAACCCCTTCCATTCAAAACACCTTTTGAAGCAGTTTCTAAAACTATATATCGACATATATTTCGTTTGTATACTTTATACAAACTTTGCTCCAACCTTGAGACCATTGTAGTACAATACTAACAATTCATCCATATGATTAGTACTTCATCCATTATGAAGTTCCATTTGTTAAAATGGCTTATTTTCACTTTGGTTAACAACCTAAGTGAATGCACGCTTCCAGAGTCCCACTCTGATGTTTCTTTCTTAAAGAGAATAATACTCTATCAGTTGCTTTGGTTCTGATCCTGGGATATAGTAATATCTTTAAAGTGATAAACTCAGTGGTTTCTTCACCTTTGGATATCTACTTCACAAGTCAATACATGTGTCCCTTTTGTGATTTTATGACACATTCATTATAAGGGTTATGAAAGTGACTTCATATCACATAGGAAAATGCTTTCTTAAATCTTCAACATTTGAGATTTAATTCCCATATAACATTATTGAGATAGCCTTGCTATATCAATAAGTCCAATTTCAAGTCCATACTTCAAAATTGACCGTGTCATGTTTTGTCATTTTCGAGTAATATCTATGTTTAGTCAAGTCTATCAAATAGACTTTATCTACATCATGTTGCTCAAATTATAACATCACTCCCACTGCCCTTGTCGTAACTTAGCATTCATTAAAAAATTAACAATTATATTTTCTTGATTTTGAATGCATATTGCTCCCTTTAACTTGTCTTGGATCTATTGACAATCATTAAGATCCATTTAGCTTATTGATGATGTCTTAACTATTTTGAGAATATCAACAACTCTAGCTAACACAAGTTTATTTAAACGAATCATACACAAAAGAATTTCTTCTCAAGTAATTCCTTGAAATGTGTGACTTACTTCATTAAGTCTATTCATTATATGGTGTCATACACCATATTTCAAGTTTTAGTCATACTAAGACCTTGAATGTAGTCATATAAGAATTATCCAAGTCTTTAGTGGAAGCATGGCTCCTACTAAGGATATAGAAATTCAACCATTCCTTCTAGGTGGTTGATATAATTCATTACCAAAACTACATAGAGCAATATCGTTACATGAGATGTTGAATTTGGATTGTCTCTTTGTTAAACCATATGTTGTGACTCATTTTGAAAATAATTCCCTTTTGTTTTATCAACTTGTCCAAATGCTTTCTTATTAGCTTGTTCTCATAAAAGAGAATGATGGACAACTCCCAACATATAACCATTTTATGCTAGGTTGACGAAACCAACATTCAAAGACTATTCTTTAGAATGTCACACAACATAGAATTTTAACGTTTGAAGAGCTTGAGTCCTTTAACAATTAAAATTGCAAACTCTTTAATAATAGTCAAGTACTATTATTCTTTAGACAACTATAAACCAATCATATTCAAGTTTATATCCATTTTCACACCTCCCACTATTTCTCATGACTTTAAATGAGAAATCATTTCATACATACAAAATGTATAAAAGTGGATTATATTGGTATAAGACATTGTGTAGTAGCTTTAAAACATTTCAAGCTTATTTGTTTCAATCTTCACTAAGTTAATGTCTTGTTATCAAGTGACTAAAGTCTTTTAAACATTTTATAGATTTAGACACTTCTTTTTAATCACTAATACAATTGACATTTTAAAACCTTTTAAACAATGCCCAATTAGTTGTTCAAAACTACTAATTGAATCAAGAGTGATCTTGATCATTGTATTTCAAGTGACAACCATATAAGAAACGTTTTTCTTATCATTTATATCATTATAATGTGATCTTCCTTTTCTTCAAGAAAGGAATTTCTAGACTTTTTGTCAATTCATATAGAACTCATAGGTAGATAATTGGAACCAAATCTAAAGATTCATTGTATCCTTTTATGTCCTACATGTGAGATCTATCCATAATTGATAAATCTAAAGTTTGGTTATCACATTACAATAAGTGATATAACTCCTGTATCTCATCTAGGATACAACAAGACAATTTTCAATTCATAACACTACTTTTAAGGAAATGATATATTATAAGGCATTCATCACATGATATTTCAAACATTCATAATGTTTAATACAAAAAGTATTAGTTCTAGCCATTTAGAGACTAATATAAATACCTTTATACATTTAGGCACTATTAGTGGTCTTCCATCATATGAAGCCACATAAAAAGTTCTTAACAAAATAAGAAAGTTTAAAGACAATCTTTAATGCCTAACAAACTTCCTAAGTAGTAAGCAAAAAAATATAGTGGCCGAACCCTTCACCACATTTTTCCTTGCTTGTTTATCTTCTACTTGGCTTCTCCACCTATATACAATTATACAAGTGATTAGCACTTTATATCAAATATAAATATTTAGAAGATCTAACATTTAGAATTGAAGATAAGAACATAAACCATACCTTGTGGCTTGTTCTTAAGGCTTGCAAGGTATAACCTGCAATTCCTCCTCCAATGCCCTTCCTTTCCACAGTGGTGGCAAGTCCCTTTGGGCTCTTTTGCCTTCTTTTTCCTCACTCCTCCTTTCGGCTTAGGAGTGGGTGGCTTCTTCTCCTTCCCTTTGCCTTTGCCTTGCGGCTTGGCCTTGGAAGAGGATGGCTTGTTGTAGGCTACTGCTGCAGTCCCTACAACGTTCTCTTTCTTCATAGTCTTCTCGGCAGTTACTAACATATTTAGTAACTCAGAGAGAGTACTATCCATCTTATTCATATTGTAGTTCATTACGAACTGCGCGAATGAATCAGAAAGAGAAGCCAATATGAAGTCCTGGGCCAATTCCCCGTCAAGTGGAGTACCAAGGTTCTCCAATTGTTCAATGAATCCTATCATCTTCAGTACATGTTGATGTACTGGAGCCCCCTTGACCATCTTGGTCTTTACAAGTTCATAGACAGTGCTAAAGCAACGGTTGCGCGTCCCTTCACCATATAACTTCGTAAGATGGAGTATTATGGAAAATGCACTTTCCATGCCCTCGTGCCGTCTCTGTAGCTCCTCATTCATAGAAGCCAACAGATAGCACTTGGCTTGTATGTCATCCTCAACGTGCTTGTCATACTTAGCACGTTCATCCTCAGTAGCCTCAGGGCTAAGGGGTATGTGAGGTGGAGCCTTGTCTAGTACGTAAACAATCTTCTCCAATGTTAGGAGAATCTTGACAATGCGATACCATGATGGGAAATTGTGCCCCTCTAGGCAATGCTTGTCGAGTATTTTCGCGAGTGTGCTTCCAACCATATCTATATACATAAACAATAAAATAATTAGATTGATTGTTGATTAAGTCAAACGATTCGGGTCTTTAAACCGAATGACATCACCCACCATTTTTGGCAAATTCCATATCCCCCATAATGGAATCCGGGAGATTTCAAAGAAAGCTCCTAGCGGGTTATGGGAGGCTCACTATTACCAAGCCCACCTCACGATGATACGATGTCGGCTAGCAACAATAATAATGAGAGGGTACAATTACCCATTCACAACAATCTTTTGTGATTACCCATCTTTTTGGCCTCTAGAAAATAATGCCTCACGATGATACGATGTTGGCATCATCTCTCTTAGTTAAGTTCTTTCCCACCATGCCGGTTTAGCTAGGGGTTCAAGCATGACCTCACGATGATACGATGTTGGCCACACTCGTTGCCTACCTTAACCTCATCAAATGTTTTAAATAAACTCCTCCTGAATATAAGCATGCACTTTGTCACTTCCCCATGATAGGGTGAAGGCGGTGTACAAGTCATAAACGCTTGGAGCCTACCATGGTGGAAGGCCACGAAAAAGTGTTCTAAGCACTCTTACGTTTACAACTTAATATGATTATTGTTTGAGGGATTTTAAGGTCTCATCATTTTATTTATTTAATCACATTCAAATAAATAGTCCTATTATAACTACTAGTCCAAAGTTAATGAAATTAGTAGCATATGATATCCCCACTATTCGTTTTCATAAAACAAATCAATATTAAAACATTTTTCAAAATATTGGAGATATATATAACTACTAATTGTATTCATTATATTTTAGTAACGTATGATACTCCCACTATTTGTTTTGAGAAAAACAAATCAATATCAAAAACGAATTTTTCAAATATTGGAAGTAACTACTATTACTAAGGTTTTTGCATTCCTTTGAAATTGGACTTTATAGTCATCTTAGGCTCTTGGATGACAATAGACTTATTAGGCTATTGCAACAACGAGCCAACATTGTTGAATATAAACCCGGGGAGGTTGTGTCAATTTAATTACGTGCTTTTCAATCCAATTAAAACATTTTCATTGAGCCATTAGAAATGAAAGACAATCATTCATTGCTAATTAGGGCATTGGACCCATTTAATCTTTAATCTCATGTCAAAACCCTCTTTTAATTAAGTCTCCTTACCATTAGTCAAAGAAACTCTAGTCTACCACTAGAGGGAATCAACTAACGAATAGAGATTAAGAAGTAATAAGAATTACAAACCGATTTGTACAAATTCCTATAAATTACATATACTAAAAGGGGAGAGATAGATTAATGTCAAACGTGACAAGGTCCAATTAAACAGTAATTAAAACACATTCCCAATGTTCAAACAATTTGATTTTAGCGCCTTATCTCATAGCTCAATTATCGTTTAAGGCATAAGTCCATAGTCACCCATTTTCTAACTACTTAAACACATTTAAATAATTAAATGGAATGCAACATAAACATTTAGATTTAGTACATATGGGCATAATATAATTATGAGTTTAAACAACTAACAAAATTAAAATCAAATATTTTAACTTTCTAGTTAGTAGGGGCCTAAATGTAAATAAGAAAAGTTAGGAGTAAAAACGTAAATACTCAAAAGTATAAAATATCAACTTTTCAAAGATTACAAAAGACCCCCCAAGTGGATAAATCCACTAGGGTGGCCGGCCACTTAATGGGGTGGTGGGAAGTCTCACCCACATGCAAGAATTCAATGCAAAGAAGAAAAAATCCAAATTTGCTTGTCACTTGGTTTTGGCATTAAATGGTTTTAATGAAAAAGTTATGGAAATATCCTAGACAAGTCTAGGGTTTTAAAAGGTTTTAATATGGTTATGGATGGTATGAACATCATCCAAAACCATGAAACCATGCATGAAAACCAACTAAAAACATTTTCACCCAAAACCAAACTTTGAACAAAATCCCAAAATTTTATTCATGACTTATTCTTCATTCATGCATACAAAACAACTTTCACATGCATATCTTTTCAACTATTGATTTATATTTTTCAACCATTGAAAAACAAAAGATAAACATACTTTAAATGAAGAAATAATATGTCAAATTAGTTTAAAACTCAATTTTCATTCATGCATACAAAACAACTTTTGCATCCATACCTTTCTCAACTATTGACTAACATTTTTCAACTATTGAAAAACAAAAGACAAACATATTTTGAATGAAACAATAATATGTCATACATAACATTAATACCCATATGCATAAAATCCAAAATGATACATTATACATAAACCTTTGGCTCTGATACCACTTGAAGGGAAATTTATAAGATTCTAGAATGGGATTTCAATATGACTATCATGCATATACAAATCATATTTCATATACGAAAGCAGCGGAAGCATTTATAACATATTATCAAAGCTATAGTCATGCAAATCCCCTTCAAGGTTCATAGGTTTATATATGATGCATCAAAAACAATATTATAAAGAAGAACAAAGTGAAGGTTTAGTCTTATACCTCTTGATCTAGACTTGAGACCAAGGATGGACCACCTCCAAGCCCTTTGTTCCTTGAACTCCTTGAGCCTAGCTTCCCTCCTTGCCTCCTCCACTTTGATAGAATGAGTGCTCCTAGGTTCTCTTCAAGTTTCCAAAGTAGGAAACCTCTAAAGATCCTCACCCACTAGTGTAGTGAGAAGGATGAAGGAATAACCAAAAGGGTGTAAGATATGTTAGTAAAAACACCCCTAAGGTGGCCGACCTTTGTGGTTCAAGAGAGCTATTTTCTTTTGCCTCTTTGTTGTTCAAAACTCACAAAAACCCTAATGAACAATATCTCTATAAAGTTCCTTATATAGACAAAAGAAACCTAGCCAACAACTTGACTAAATATCTCACCCTTTCCCACCTAAAGTGGCCGGCCCTCTTTGTGTTGTTTGGGCTTTGGGCTTTGGGCTTTTATTATTTCAAGTCATCCAATGCTTGAATAAAAGCCCAATGGGTTTAGGCCTAATAGGCCCAATTAAACCCGAACGTTTCTTTAAGCCCTAAACGATCTTTATCGCTTTTATGATTAATTTAGACTTTCTAAATTTATCGCAACACATAATTAATCCAATTAATTGTTTCCATCACCCATTAATTACTCACTACCATAGTGTATTGGTGAACAATCTTTTAGGTTCTAATTAGCAAGGCAGTGAGGTGATTGGCATCAATCCAATTTGATTATATTTAATTCAATCACTTGGTGAATTGAAACTTCATTTTAATTCACCTTCTTCTTTGATGACTACATTTAATCATCTAGAAGAACTCACAAGCTATGAGTGACATCTAACCATATGTCATAACTACCCAAGCTAATGTAGAAGTTTATTCGGAGAACCTATTCCGTTGGAATTTCAATGTAATTCGATCCTTCTCTAATACAATACTCTCAATCACATTACTAGGGTATGGATATATTATGTCAAACCCCTAATGTGATTATTTCTTCTTATATGATTCTTTTGAGTCGTATAGGAACGCTTTCCTTTTAATACGCTCGATACTTTGGCCGAAGATTCCCGAATCATATCTTAGAGTATTCTTCCTCTCTTATCGAGGATTAGAGATTCCTTGTTGCGCATACACTTGCCTTCATGACTAAGTGGCTTAACCCCGACTATGCCGTTGACGCTCTGATAGAGTGACGTTTGACATAATCAAAGATTAAGTACTTAACCACAAGACAACGACGATGCCTCAGGTCTAAGGACTACTTACATTATTCCAACCATTTGAGTTACTTGCTTGACATGTGAGTAGACCTCCATACAAGTACTCTCGTTCGATTGTGTTCAGTGAACTCATTCCCTTAATGAGCACCTACATACTTGTCTTAGTGTCACAACACGAATGGGACGAGACTTTCCATCCTTCCATTTGAAGCAGACACAGTATGTACCGATCTATGCATTGTCAGTATCCCTCCGACAATCCAATGACTAGGAACCTTTTTGGACATTTGGTTATGTGAAGAAGATCTCTGTAGTCTAACATCATTAGATTACTTCTTCAATCGATCCATTGTCCATGGATACACTATTTAAGACATATATCGTTCATTGAGATAGTCCTAATTCGTGTCTTTGCCATTTGATGTATAAGAATCATCTATACATCCTTTCATTTGTCCTGAAAGGTTTCTTCCAAAGATTGACTTTCAGAGCATATTTCCAACATCGCCTTGTGAATATTTTTGGCTCCACACTTGCTGCCATTGAAAGGGAAGAATTTTATTTCCTTCTGTCTTCTCCAGCAACTTACGGAATCAGGAGCTATGTTGTGGTGACAGATGGAGGACCGCAGACGTCTTCTTTCTCCGGACGGATCATGGACGATGGAGGGCATCAATCACTTAGATTTGGTTGGAACTTCACGGGATGGTTTAGACCACCCCAAAGAAATTCATGGGATTTTGGAGATTATTTCTGCATCTTTTTAATGGGAGCACATCTTTCTTTTTGCGGCTGTTGCTGACCAAAGTTTACTCAAGACAATGCTTGCCTGCAAAATAAATTTACTGGAGAGAAAATGAAGAAAAATGAAACATAGGTTTTGTACCTTTTGATTGTTGCTTGTAGTTTGCTCTCCTTCCTTGAAAGGCTTGGTTCAGAATTGCCGGTAATGGAATTACTTCTTGTCTTCTCTTCCGGCAATACTTCGTTGCTTCTTTTCTTTTCTCTCCATTTCTACTGCAGCTAGTGCCTATTTATAGGCATCCAAGGACCATGTTCTCCGCCACTTTCTCTTAACTTCTCCCACCAATTGTATGCAGTCCTCCACGTTCTTTTGTTGCAGAAAAATAGGGAGCTCATGTTTTGCACGTCATCTTCTTTTGTGCAAAGAAACACACATTTTCTTCCGATTTATTTATTTATTTAATACGTAACTGACTGCACGTCTTCTTTTGTTGAGGAAGCCATGTTTTTCACGGCTTCTTCCCTTGTAAAAGCAATTTATTTATTATTAATATATTTTCCTTTGTGAAAATATATGGCTCAACAGTGTGATCAGTATATATCTATTATCTTCCAATGACTAACACTCCATTTGATAATTGGGTTGTTTTATGCTTTGTTTGGTTGATGACAAAATGCGTTGTATTAATATTTGTTTGGTTGATAAGAAAATGGAGTAAACTTTAAATATTTAGCTACTTATGGGAATGCGAGTAAATAATATGTCGAGAGATAAATTTATTCAAGGGATGAATTGTGCTATTTCATTCAAACAAGTGTATGTACTGCTTTGATTCGATAAGCAATGTCAAAATATATGAAAATAAATTTGTCTAACTGTGCGACGTTTTAAATTTATACATAAGTGTATATCAAATATTGTATTCTTCTGTAACGTAGGGTATTTAATACTTATATACAGTACTGGATTAATATATGATCATTAACTTTGGTGTGTTTGAACATCCATGTAAAGTGTCCAAGAAAAGAAAACAAATTTAAATGAGAAATCCCAATTTTGTCAATCCTAAGATTCTTAAAATTTTGCTTGCACCATTTCCAGTTGTAGTGAACAAATAATCATTTCTCATAATGACTTAAAGATGGAATTGTTGATGTGATGGAAGCTAACCCATGGAATTTTTATGCTCTAATACCTGAAATATGAGTATGCAATTAGTATTCATATAGATGGTTATGTTAAACGATAAAAGCATCTGCTTTAAATTTGTCCTCAAAATTTATGCTTGCTTGGTTGTAATCATTTTTTTGCTTACTTGTTCATATAACATTTTATATTCGTTTAATATTTGAATTTATTTTTATTAACTTGGTTATTGGAAAGGCGCTTCTAGAGGCAGCGTTGGCGTGTAAATCATGAGGAATCAAGGGATGAAGAGGAATGGTGAAGGTGGAGGGCCAAAAGGCGTTGCCTGTTGGGATAATTGGTGCTCTGAATTTCGGAAAGTCTGCGTTCACTAATTTTATGGTTTGTTCTTAAATTTCTCTTTTACGATTGTGTGGGCTATCATCTACCCCTGTCACTTGCAGATTTTCTTTTGACCAAGATCTAAAGACATTACAGTTTTTTAGTCTTTTATCACCTGCAAACACTGTACCATTCTGACCAAGACTTTCTCTATCCTCTCCCCTTTTTACAACCATTAATGAATCACCATGAGGTTTCATTTCCTGCTTTTTATCAGTTCCATCTGCATCTTTTTAAGCTAGAAGAGTGAACTTCATGCAGTACAACATTAGAGAAAAACCTATGCACAACCAATTTCTTGGAAGGACCAGAGATTACTTTATAAAGGTATCTTGATATCTCATGGGATTCGTAATGAATTTCAACTCACAATTGAAAAGTTGTTTTACCTGTTTCAACTCATAGATAATTTAACCCATAATATATCTTCATACTATAATTACCAAAAGTATTTTTCTCCAATACAAAGATACTTGCTGTAGGACTAATTAATCGATATATCAATAAAACATAAACAATTAACCTATGTAAATTGGGTTTATAACTCTTTCCTGTTTGTATTCCCTATCTCTGATGTAATAGCCTCTGATGCAAGCATCATTATAATGCCAATTTTTTAAGATTGATCTCAGTTCACTTGCTCTGATTGATCTCAGTGTGTTGCATCATCTGATATCAATTTTATACATTTTATTGAATACATTTTTACTCTCCTCTTTTAATAATTCATTGAAGAAGTAATATTTGCTGAGAATTTTGTGGGATTTCCTGAAGCACGGAGTCTCTTTACATAGTCCAGTTAATATTGCTTAGTGTTGATGTATAAGGAGAACTCTCATTGCATCAACCTGAACAAACATGCTTTTGCTTAGTTGCTGACCCTGTTAATTTTTATGCCCTATTTGCCTTCTCCATTTCCAGTTGAATAAATTGGTTAAAGTGTTTATGAGGTAGGTGACTGTAATGTATATTGGTAGACAGTTAATGAACGCCTAGATGACCATTTTGATTTGGTTCCTTATGTATCTACGTAGTACCTAACTATATAACATTCTTTTGTATGATCCTATACTAGATTTGTTTGCTGTTGCACTATATTTAACCTTGATTCTTAACTAATGTTTGATGGTGGATACGTTGTGCTTTCATTCAGGAGTTTCAGAACTTGGACATGGCATGGGCTTTCCTAGCATTATATGTCACGCTTATGAGATTAGGGTTCTAACTTGAGAGGGTAATAAGCCCAATAATTTAGTTTTGTTTGAATAACTGTAATTGGTTGTTAATACGTTGGGAAGACGGATCGACTAAGACTATTACGTGTAGTTTTGTAGACTGTTTTGGTTCTTTATTGAATATTTTCCACATGTTTAACAAAGTCTTAAAACTTGCGGCATCGGGTGGGCTCAATTTCTAGTCCTATACTAAAACAGTATCCTGAACAAACACTACTACAAAATGGTCTTATAGTGTCAGTTGGTGTCAGTTTAATCTAATATAGTGGCGGATAAGACAGTTGCGACACTAACTGAACATGACATCGGATTTACTGTCGCTTATAAGCATCATAAAATACTGGTGTCGCTTTTAAACCGACATAAACATACATTTTAATATTTTTAAATACTGGTGTCACTTTTAAACCGACGTAAACATACATTTTAACATTTTAATATTTTTAAATGCTGGTATCGCTTTTAAACCGACATAAACATACATTTTAATATTTTTAAATACTGGTGTCACTTTTAAACCAACGTAAACATACATTTTAATATTTTTAAATATTGGTGTCGCTTTTAAGCGACATAAAGTATCAGTGTAAGGGCAAACGACTGTAAGAGCTTTTTCAGTCAGTGTTGCAAAAGTTTCCTTATTTCGATGCCACATCCAAGTGCACTGACATGTCAGGCTCACGTCGGTTTAAACCGACGCAAACTTGTCCTATTTTGAGGCCGCCTGCTACGATGGTCAAGACTGTCAGGGACACGTCGGTTTTAACCGACGCAAACTTGTCCTTATTTCGACGCCACACAAACTTGTCCTTATTTTTTTAAATATTTTAAAGCCTGCGTCGGTTCTGAGTGACATAGATTTTAGTTTTCTTAAATATTTTAAAACCCGGTGTCGGTTGTAAGCGACAGAATAATGGTCTTTATATACTTTCCCCTGTGTTTTCTTTTTCCTCTCTTGCATTTTTCTTATTCGTTCTTCCAATTTCAAACCCTCCTCGTGTTTTCTCTCTTGCACCTTTCTTATTTGTTCTTCCTACTTCATTTGTTCCTTCTTCACAACAGTAAGTTTTTCTTGCTTCTAATATTTTTATTTTCTCCACTTATGTTTAATTTTTATTTACAATTTATTATTGTAGGGAATTTATTTGAGCTGGTTGTGACACATCCCGATCCTAGAATCAAGGCGTGCTGGCCATCACGTGGGCGTGACGTAACCAAAAGTGCTATGCGGAAGCAAAAGATAAAGGAATTACGAAGGAATAAAAACCAACTAGTAGCAGTAATATCCAACTAGCATGCTAGAGTGAGTTTAAGTGTGAAACACACATGTTCAGAGCATAAGTACTAAGTGCAGTCAAGTAGGACCATTACTAAATCACAACACCCGAAGTAGTTGACAAGAATGGTGTAAGAATACGCTCTAGTTCTTCTCTCATCAACAACTGTATAATAATCTAAAGTCCCCTACAAGTCGGAACCACCTCTAATGGTATGTACGACATGTTGGAACCACCTCTCATGGTCTGTACGACATGCACCTACTTGGATCCAAGGTGAGCGTGTGGTGCGGGGTGAATAATATAAGCACTAACACCGGGGTGCATGTTATGAGCTCTCAACACAATTCACATCATCAATAAACCATATGAACAACATAAAACTCATATGATACTCACCTGTGCGTCCACAGCACCATTTCACATATATGCATCAAATACTAATTCATATATTTCATATAATATGCATGCATGGCATTTTAAAATGTACTTTCATTTAAATTCAATTTGTGGGAAAAATCAATAGTATATAGGTAAATACAGAAAATACTGCCCACTCACTGGTATGTCGAAGGGTCGTAACCCCCGTGACGCCCTTGAATGCGCTCGTCCTCGGGATAGGTATCACCTATATGCGAAACAACTATAAAAATGTTATTTAAAGCACATAACCAACAATACTTAATAACTTCTCATACGATGCTCAAATTAGGTATATGAATATACCACAGTGACCTACTCGACGTTACGGACGTCGAGATATTTTTAGAAAAAAATTTGGACTTGCCACGTGCCCTCACTTTCCAGGAATGGCACGGACCTACGTGCCCCCACGCGCATCGTCCCCTACCTCCAATCGCCGGACTGGTTTCGACGGTGCCGGAAAACTGGAGATTTTTCAAACTCCTTATTCTTTGTCGATTCTCGACCATTTTTTACGCATTTTATACCAAAATGAAGCCCCAAGCATGTAGAATCACGTTATACTACTTTAAGGCTTAAAAACATATGTCGAAGCATCGAAACATGAAACACAATATGTACCTTAGATAACTCCGGAGGCAACTCCAATCTGTAAGCAACTTCACCAATCCTTTCAGTGATCTCATAAGGTCCTATGTACCTAGGACTTAGCTTGCCTTTCTTCCCAAACAACACTACACCTCTCCAAGGTGACAATTTCAAGAATACCAAATTACCCACATCATATACTCGATCAGTAGCATGTCTATCTGCTAAACTCTTTTGTCGATCCTGGGCCGCTTTCAGGTTAGACTTAATCACCTGAACATTTTGAGTAGTCTCATCCACAATCTCTGGGCCCTCTAGCACTCTTTCGCCAACCTCTGACCAACACAATGGCGTACGACAAGCTCTACCATAAAGTGCCTCAAATGGTGACATACCAATGCTCGAATGAAAACTATTATTGTAGGCAAATTCCATCAAGTCTAGGCGATCATGCCAAGAATCACCAAACTGTAACACTGAAGATCTCAGCATATCCTCTAACGTCTGAATAGTCCTCTCCGATTGTCCATCTGTTTGAGGATGATAAGCAGTGTTGTAAAGCAATTTCGTACCAAGAGCTTCCTGAAAAGCTATCCAAAACTTAGAAGTAAATCTTAGATCTCGATCAGAAATAATATTCACTGGAACTCCATGATACTTCACAATCTTCGTGATGAACTTAGCCAATTTATTCAGAGGATACTTTTCCCTCACTGGAATGAAGTGAGCTGACTTGGTAAGTCGATCTACAACCACCCAAACGCCATCAAATCCATTTTGTGTACGTGGAAGCTTATACACAAAATCCATAGTTATATTTTCCCATTTCCACTGAGGAACAGGAAGTGGTTGCATCCGTCCCAAAGGCTTCTTTCTTTCTGCTTTGACTTGCTGACAAACAATACACCTACTTACATATTCTGCAATTTCCCTTTTCATACCCGACCAATAGTAAAATGGTCAAATGGTATGGTACATCTTAGTTCCTCCTGGATGCATCGCATAAGCGGAACAATGTGCTTCATCCAAAATTTCCTTCTTTAATTCCTCATTATTCGGCACATACATTATGTTCTCCTGCATAAGCAAGCCATCCAATTCTTGAATCCTGAGATCTTTCTTTTTCCCTTCATTTCTAAATTGGATCATTTCTTAGATCTCTTCATCAACCGTCTGAGCTTCAAGTACACCATCGACCAAAACTGGCTTGACTTGGAAACTAGCAAGAAAAGCTTCTCTTCGCTCTTCTATCTCCAACTTTACTCCAGTAGCTCTCAAATCTGCAAGAAGAGGAACACGGCAAGCATACAAAGCATTGAGTCGACCTTGAGGTTTCCTACTCAGTGCATCAACTACCACATTTGCACGACCCAGATGATACTCAATAGTACAGTCATAATCACTTAGTAACTCCATCCACCTTCGTTGATGAAGATTAAGATCATGCTGAGTAAAAAGATATTGAAGACTCTTATGATCTGTGAAGATCTTACATTTCTCACCATAGAGATAATGTCTCCAAATCTTCAAAGCAAAAACAATGGCTGCCAACTCAAGATCATGAGTAGGATAATTCCTTTCATGAATCTTCAACTGTCGAGAAGCATAGGCGATCACTCTCTTATGCTGCATCAAGACACATCCCAAACCATTCAAGGAAGCATCACTGTAAATCTCAAAGTTACCACTATCGTTAGGAAGTATCAATACTGGAGCATGAGTGAGGCAATATTTCGCTGCTGGAAACTATGCTCACAATTCTCGTCCCACTCGAACTTAACATCCTTCCTGGTTAACTTCGTTAGTGGTAACCATTCAAGGAAGCATCACTGTACATCTCAAAGTTACCACTATCGTCAGGAAGTATCAATACTGGAGCATGAGTGAGGCAATATTTCAGCTGCTGGAAACTATGCTCACAATTCTCGTCCCACTCGAACTTAGCATCCTTCCTGGTTAACTTCGTTAGTGGTAAAGCAATCGTAGAAAAATCTTGAACAAACCGTCGATAATAACCTGCTAAACCAAGAAAACTCCGCACCTCAGTGACGGTTCGTGGTTGTTCCCAATTCTCCACTGCTGAAATCTTTTGAGGATCTACTTGAATTCCTTGTGCCGATACTACATGTCCCAAAAATGCCACTTGATTCAACCAAAACTAGCATTTGCTCAACTTGGCATACAACCGATGTTCCCTCAATTTCTTTAATACCAAGTTAAGATGTCGAATATGATCTGCTTTCGACTTAGAGTATATCAGAATATCATCAATAAAAACAATGACAAACCTATCGAGATATTGCTGGAATACTTCATTCATTAACCTCATGAAAGCTGCAGGTGCATTAGTCAATCCAAATGGCATCACCAAAAACTCATAATGTCCATAACGGGTCCTAAAAGCCGTTTTAGGTACATCTTCATCTTTAATCTTCAACTGATAATAGCTAGATCTCAAATCAATCTTAGAGAACACACATGCACCTTTGAGCTGATCAAATAAATCATCAATACGAGGCAATGGATAACGGTTTTTAATCGTTACCCGATTCAATTGCCTGTAATCAATACATAATCTCAGAGTTCCATCTTTCTTTCTTACAAACAACATCGGGGCTCCCCAAGGTGAAGTACTAGGTTGAATGAAACCTTTATCAGTTAATTCTTGTAACTGAATTTTCAACTCTCTTAATTCAGCTGGAGCCATTCTATATGGAGTCAAAGATATAGGATCCGTACCTGGAAGCAAATCAATCGAAAACTCCACATCTCTGTCCGGCGGCAATCCAGGCAAATCATCTGGGAATACATCAGGATAGTGCCTGACTACTCCAACTTCCTCCACACTGCTAGGAACAACATCATTTAACATCACATGTGCTAAGTATCCTTGACAACGTTTTGATAACAACTTCTTTGCTCTCATGGCAGAAATAACACCATGTCTCACCCCACTTCTTTCACCCACAAAAGTAACCTCTGGTAGTCCAGGACGATGAAAAGTAACTGATTTCTCGTAACAATCTATATGGGCACGATTATAATGCAACCAATCTACCCCTAAAATCACATCAAAATCCACAATATCTAACGGGATAAGATTAGGTGGCATAACTACACCATCTACCATCACTAGACACCCTGGATAAACACTATCAACATAACATTTGTCCCGTCTAGGCATAGCAAACTCTAAATCAAATCCTAGAAGTGTAGGGTGAGGTTGTGTCATTTGAGCAAATGTATGACAAAACACAGAATGTGTAGCACCACAATCAATCAAAATTCTAGCAAAGTGACCAAGGATGTTTAACGTACCCATAATCAAATCTGGATGGCTTTGAGCATCTTGCAGTGAAATGTGATTAACACGTCCATGAGCTTGCTGTCGTCATCCACGACTTCTATTACCTTGATTACCTCGCCCCTGAGCAGTACGTCCCTGTCCTGTCTGGCTAGACTGCCTAGACGGTCCTGCACTGCTAGCAGCAACCTCTCCCTGTCGGGGCTGACCTCCCTGATGCCACTGAGATCCACTAGCTGGCATGGAAGGATATGAAGTATAACCTCCAGGATCTTGGGAATACCCATTCTGAAAATAAGGATATTGGGAATACTGATTCTATCCGGAAGCATAGGGAGCAGCATCACCCTGATAGTGGTAAGCACCACCACGACCCGTCTGACCATAACTGCCTGATCCAAAATTCTGCTAAATCGGCGCTGGAGGTGGCATAGCAGACTGCTGAGGCCTCTGCTGACTCTGGGGACACTGTGCAACAATATGTCTCAATTGTCCACAAGTATAGTAACCATTGCCACTTCTCCTACACTCTCCATGATGTCTAAAATTACAACGGCGGCACAACGGAGGACCTTAACCACCAGCACCACCAAAGTCTCTCTGTCTCTGAAACATGGGTTCACCAGTAAATCTTCCACCTCACCTCGGGCCTGTGACACTAAATCCTTCGCTGGAAGAACTCGAGCTCGCTCCACTTCTCTTGAAATTCTGTGTCTTGTGGGGTCCCTGAGTGGAGATACCTTTACCCCTGTCATCTTTCCTTTGATTATCATTCTTATCTTCATCTTCCTCACTATTACTAGGAAGATTGTCGAAATCCTCCATCCGAACCAAAATCTCAGAAAACTCATGGTAAGTGGTGCAAGGAATCGCACTAGCAAACGTTCGCCATTTCCTCTTAGTTCCTTGCTTAAAAGGGCGAAGCATCTCTACCTGATTACCAGCTGTATCAGGATCATAGCGGGATAAGTCTGTAAACTTCCTGTAATACTCATGCGCCGACATGTTCTTTTGCTTCAATTGTGTGAACTCCTGCTTCTTATGATCAATGTACTCTGGGGGAACAAATCTTTTCTTAAAATTCTATTTGAAAACTTCCCAATCAGTCGCCGCTTCAGGTGACATAAACTGAGTTTGATTTACCCACCAAGCTGTTGGCTCTCGTCCTAAAAACCAAGTAGTGGTCTCAACTCATCTACTAGCAAGAAGATTCCCTTGACTCTGCATCACCTGAAAGGTCTTCTCAATATGGTCTAACCACTTTTCTGCCCCTTCATGACCCTCATTACCCATGAAGCGGTCTAATTTCAGATTGTACATAGTCTCCAGGGGTGTTCTCTGAGGAGGAGGATGACGGATTGCATTTTGAAAGGCATAAGCCATAGCTTCCCCTAATTGAGCTATATCAGGGAAATTAGACTCAGAAGTACGACGCGGTTCCCTACGAGGCGGCATAGTTCTGACAGAAGACACCAAAAGATCATTAGAGCATTAACAATTTATACAGGACTGAAACCTAGGCTCTGATACCAAACTGACACATCCCGATCCTAGAATCAAGGCGTGCTAGCCGTCACGTGGGCGTGACGTAACCAAAAGTGCGATGCGGAAGCAAAAGATAAAGGAATTACGAAGGAATAAAAACCAACTACTAGCAGTAATATCCAACTAGCATGCTAGAGTGAGTTTAAGTGTGAAACACACATGTTCAGAGCCTAAGTACTAAGTGCAGTCAAGTAGGACCATTACTAAATCACAACACCCGAAGGTGAGTCCTGCATGAGTAGTCTGTCAAAACGCCGTGGGAATCCTCGTGAGCCACCAACACTGCTAACTAGAACCTAGAGGGGCGCAAAACAAGATTGAGTGGGTCAGTAAAACAAAGCTTTTCGAAAACATTTCAATTAATAACATTTCTAACCCCTCGCTGTAAAACCTGTATACTTTCCCAGAAAATAACATAATATGCGTATAATTCTTCAAATATCTCAAATCACTAATCTTTATCAAAAACCAGAAAGTATGCCATGCTATAAACGTCAATAACAGAATGAGGATGCATCAATATAACAGGTGAAATAATGAATCAACCGGAGACCCTGCAGCTGTCCTATAGGGTTAATTCTATAGCTCAATATCCAACCCAACCGGAGTCACCACTGTGACCTGTACGGCACTACTTTGCACATAAGTCGAAACTACCTGAAGTAGTCTGTACGACAAGAATGGTGTAAGAATACGCTCTAGTGCTTATCTCATCAACAGCTGTATAATAATCTAAAGTGCCCTACAAGTCGGAACCACCTCTAATGGTCTGTACGACATGTCGGAACCACCTCTCATGGTCTGTACGACATGCACCTACTTGGATCCAAGGTGAGCGTGTGATGCGGGCTGAATAATATAAGCACTAACACCGGGGTGCAGGTTACGAGCTCTCAACACAATTCACATCATCAATAAACCATATAAACAACATAAAACTCACCTGATACTCACCTGTGCGTCCACAGCACCATTTCACATATATGCATCAAATACTAATTCATATATTTCATATAATATGCATGCATGGCATTTTAAAATGTACTTTCATTTAAATTCAATTTCTGGGAAAAATCAATAGTATATAGGTAAATACAGAAAATACTGCCCACTCACTGGTATGTCGAAGGGTCGTAACCCCCGTGACGCCCTTGAACGCGCTTGTCCTCGGTATAGGTATCACCTATATGCGAAACAACTATAAAAACGTTAGTTAAAGCACATAACCAACAATACTTAATAACTTCTCATACGATGCTCAAATTGGGTGTATGAATATACCACAGTGACCTACTCGACGTTACGGACGTCGAGATATTTTTAGAAAAATTTTTGGACTTGCCACGCGCCCTCACGCGCCAGGAATGGCACGGACCTACTCGAGTCGTCCCCTACCTCCAATCGCCGGACTAGTTTCGCCGGCGCTGGAAAACTGGAGATTTTTCAAACTCCTTATTCTCCATCGATTCTCCACCATTTTTTCGCATTTTATACCAAAATGAAGCCCCAAGCATGTAGAATCACGTTATACTACTTTAAGGCTAAAAAACATACGAAATCTCACCGGAGAAAATCCAAGAAAACCGGCCAACTTCGAACCCTACGATCCCGACGTCCAAAACCTTCAAACTAAGTACTCCGAGCTTCCTTGGGACCTCACTAAGCTCCCTGTAAGCTTAGAATTCCCTGAAAATCAACATTTCACGTGTGCATGAACAGTACTCAAAACTGGGGGTTCAGATTTCATGAGTTTTCGAAGGTTCTGAGTTCCAAAAATGGTACCAATCGATTCAGGAGTTTGTAAGGATGAAGGAACTCACCTTTTTGTCGTCGATCCGTGAAGATTTGAGGGTTTTTGGGTCTTGTCCGTACGAGTTCGAGAGGTAGGGAGAGAGAGAGTGAACTGAGACGGAAGAGAGAGAGGGCACGGAGGAGTGCTTGTCCCGTGTGTGTGGTCCACTCAAAACAATCACAATCCAAATTTCCTAAGTCCCTAACCACACAAATTGTATACAATTTAATCCACTTAATTTATTTTCCAAGAATTTAGGAGAGTATGCATTAATCAATTAACATGTCACACGTACCTTAACAGCCTTTAAGGGTAATTCCGTCATTTCACATCCACGACAAATAAATTTCGGGAGGAGCTGTGACAGGTTGAGTACACAAAGATTTGATCGACGACGAAATTCTTCCATAATTCAGGTTTCTATCACTAAATTCTTTAATTTTTAAATTGTATAATACACAAGTTTATTTATTTAAAAGTTCTAATTTAAGTACTTAGATAAATTTCTACTATTTTTGTTAAATTAATAAATATTTCGTCAAATTAATTAATTTTGTCACTTGAATTGTTATGAGAAAATGGAAATGAATAATATTTATAAGCATTTATGTGAAATTGACATATTAAATATAACATAAACTTATAATATTTAGTAATATAAGAATATATTTGTTAAATTAATTTGTTTTGCACTCTAATTATTATTTGAATTTGTTTTTGTTGTTATTTTGATAACTTTTGGTTGTTATTTACTAGAATGGATTAGATGAGCATAATTTTGATAACGTTTTGTTGTTATTTTAATTTGTTTTTACTATAATAGGTGTTGAAAATTAAAAGATTGCAATCGTGATAGAGTTCGAGGGTTGAAAGATAGAAATTGAAAATTCTAATAGTTATGCCTACATGATAGGGATTGAAAGATTGTAGGCATCTTAGTGTCAACGTAATATTTTGCCCTCGTAAAGTGGTAAAACATGGACATGAGTTGGTTGACGATAACTCTAAATTTGGAAGCTTATACAACTGGAATTAATTTGTTTTTGGGCCAAGCAGTTGCAAATGGTGTTGGCCCTGATAAGTTTAGATGTCCTTGCAAAAGATGTTGTAATCGATATACTTTTGTTAGGAACATTGTTGTTGAACATCTCATATTGTATGATATGGATAAAGATTATAAAAACGCTTGGTGGCGACATCATGGTGAGAAAAACATTGGAGAGCAAAATGTGGCAATCGGAGAAGATGAAACATGAGGTAAGGTGGCTGGTATGCATGATTTTCTTAATGATGTATTTGTCCAACCATTAACAGAAGAAGGTGTTGGGCCGTCTACTGAACCCCCTATTGGGGAAAGGCGTCCAGAAGAGGTGGAGACTTTTTTTAGGTTGCTTGAAGAGGCATATCAAGATTTGTGGCCAAGATGTAAAAAGTTTAAGAAATTGGAAGCAGTTGTAAGACTGTATCAGATCAAGTGTTTAGAGGGAATGCCAGACGAGATCTTCACCACTTTACTGGAGTTAATTAAAAGAATGTTGCATGAAGGGGATTGTTTGCCTGAATCCTATTATAAGGCAAAAGAACTTATAAATGACTTGGGTCTGACGTATGTGAAAATTGATGCATGTCCCAATGATTGCATGATCTATTGGAAAGATACTTCGGAGTTGACCGTATGCTCGGTTTGTGGTGAATCAAGATATAAAATTACCAACGCAGAGGATAGCTCGAGAAAAAAAATCGCAGCTAAGGTTATGTGGTATTTTCCTTTAAAACCACGATTGCAATGATTTTTTATGTCGAAGCATACGGCTGAACATATGAGGTGGCACGCAACTGAATGTCCTAAGGATGAGTTTATGAGGCATCCTTCAGATTCTCCATCATGGAAGCATTAGGATAATTTATATCCGGATTTTGCGTTAGAAATTCGAAATGTCATATTAGGGTTGGTCAGTGATGGATTTAATCCTTTTGGGGAAAATGAGGCATGACCATAGCATATGGCCTATGGTGCTTTCTGGTTACAATTTGCCGGCATGGATGTGCATGAAGCAACCAAATTTGTTGTTGTCTCTATTAATACTAGGACCGGGTAAAGAGATTGATGTATACATGCGTCCACTGATTGACGAGTTGAATGAGTTATGGGAGGTGGGCACTCCCACTTATGATGCATATTCTAAACAAAGTTTTACGATGAAGGTTGTCGTCTTATCAACTATAAGTGATTTTTCGGCTTATGGAATGTTGTCAGGATGGAGTACACATGGCTATAAAGCCTGTCCACATTGCATGCATGATAAAGAATCTATTTACTTGTCGGCGAGTCGTAAGATTTGTTATATGGGGCATCGATGCTTTCTTGAAGATAATCATAGGTTTCGAAGGAAAACCATAAATTTTAATGGTCGTCGAGAGCATCGTAGTGCACCAAGGCAATGGACTGGTTTACAGTGTCTCGAAGAACTTTCTACATTGAGATTTACTTTTGGAAAACCAAAGAAAGATGCTTCTATTGGGCAACACAGAAAAAGAACTTCGGGCAGTACAAGTAGTAACAGTCAGTGGAAGAAGAAATCTATTTTTTATGAACTACCTTATTTGAGGCATCTGTTGATTAGACACAATCTTAATGTTATGCATATCGAGAAGAATATATGTGACAGTGTGGTGGGAACATTGCTAGATATAGAAAAGTCTAAAGATGGATTGGCTACACGTGCAGATCTTGAAGTCTTGAACATAAGACGTAGTCAACACCCACATAGAGAAGGAAATAGAACATTTCTACCTCCAACATTGTTCACGTTGAAAAGAGAAGAAAAAACTACGTTTTGCAAAGTGTTGTCTACCATTCGGGTCCCCGATGGATATTCTTCAAATTTATCGCGATTTGTGCACGTGAATGAACGAAAAATACATGGGTTGAAAACTCACGATTGCCATGTTTTAGTGCAGCAGTTACTCCCGCTTACGCCCGGTTTTGCCTAAAGCTGTTACTATGGTATTATTAGAGTTAAGTACAATTTTCAGACAGTTGTGTAGTAAGAAGGAGTCTGAGGAAGGATTCAAGCAACTGAATTCAAGAATTGCCTTGACATTATGTCAGCTTGAAAAAATATTCCCTCCTGCATTTTTTGATATAATGGTGCACCTTCCAGTTCACTTGGCAGATGAAGCAGCTCCTGCAGGGCCTGTTCAATATAGATGGATGTATCCAATTGAATGGTAATTAATAAATTTTTATAATTTTTTTTACAATTGTAGTCATAGCTTTAATTTATAATTATAATAATTTGTGTTTCGTTTATAATTGTAGGTATTTGCAAACGTTGAAGCGCTATGTTCGTAATAATGGTCGTCCTGAAGGTTCTATTATTGAAGCATATTTGGTGGATGAGTGCTTGTCCTTCTGTTCCATGTATCTTAGAGATGTCGAGTCTCGTTGCACCCGTAGAGGCCGAAATGAATATGGTATTGGACATGGAGTGTCTGATGGGTTATCAATTTTTGACTCCAAAGGATGTTATATGGGTTCAGGAGAAAATGTGGAGCTCGATCTAAATGTTCTTGATCAGTGCCATAGATACATTCTAAATAATTGTGATGAAGTTAACCCATTTAGAAGGTAAGAACGTTTAATCTTACGTCTTAATGTTTTATTGGTTTTCTTAACTTTGAAAAATTAATTATCTAAATTTGGACATAAATGCCGAGGCAACATGAGGAATTCTTGAAAATGAAACATCATCGAGAAAGGTTAACTATGCGACAAATTCAGGAGCTAAGCAAGAAAGAATTTCCAAAAATGGTTCAAGCAACATGTGAGTTGATACAACAATCACATTATTTATTTATATTGTTACATTTTAATTATAACATGATTATAGTTATCATGTCAACTTTTATCTTCATTCTTATTACAAATGAATTCAAGATGTCATCCTAATGACACGTTGATATCTCAAGACTTGCGTTGGCTAGCTAATTATCCTAGCAGGGTTGTGAGTAGATATAAAAGTCACATTGTTCATGGGTTCAGATTTCGTATAAAATCTGTGGATGACAAGCATAAGAATCAAAATTGTGGTGTCTTTGTACCTGCAAATGTTCCTGGTGCATTTGGGCAAGGCAGAGTTGTAGATATGTTCGAGGTTAAATATTGTGGTCAGGAGATAGGGGTCGAGTTATGATGTTATTTAAGTGCGAATGGGTTAATAGTGAAGGTCCACCAGGAATGAAGACTGATCAATATGGATTTACTATGGTGAACTTCAATCGATTAGGATTTAAAGAGGATCATTTCATATTAGCATCACAAGCATTACAAGCATTACAAGCATCACAAGCATCACAAGCATTACGTCGAGGACGCAATTGAAAAAGATTGGCACGTAGTTGTTCGAACGCAGCCAAGGGATTTGTTTGACGTATTAGAGGATAGTGATGCAATTGAAGATTATACGGTACCAAATTTGGATGATCAGATACTTGACCATGAAAATTTCCATACAAGGGTTGGCGTGGAAGAGACTCCTTTTCATGAATCATTACCGTTGCCTACCCAATTCGCTAGTAATGCCAATATCGACGACAACACGACAGATGCTGACATGGAATAAATATATTAACTATTTTATGTGTTTTAAGTATTAGTTAGACAATATGTTTGTTTTTTATTACGTATATGGTTTAAGTTCAATTTTATTTATTAAAATCTTAAAATGTTATATGAGATAACCAAAAAAAAAAAAAAACTCGATATTTATTTTTTATGGGTTAAACTTTTTTTTTTTTTTTAAACATATTTTGCTGTCGCTTTTAGGCGACGACATGGGTGAGATAGTGTCGGATAAAACCGAGTGAAGTGGACTTGGGAAGACCACTTTCAATTAGTCACTTTGTAAGGGCAGTAAAGTGTGTTAGAAAGTGGTTGTTTGATTTAATGTGGCAGTAAAGTGTGTCGGTTGTAGTGTAGGTTTAAACCGACACCAAGTTTAACTAAACCGACGCAACGGCCACATCATCAAAGCTTGTCAGACTATAGTGTCGGTTTTAAGTGATATCAAGATTAACTAAAGCGACGCCATGTAAATTTCAAATAACTATGTCAAAAAGTTGTTGTTTGATTAGATGTAGCAGTAAATGTGTCAGTGATGGTGTCAGTTTAAACCGACATCAAGTTAAGCTAAAGCGACGCTGGTTCATTAAATTTTGTCAGAAGTGGGTGGATTTAATTTTATCAGTAAATGTGTCAGTGGTGGTGTCATTTTGAACCGACACTAAGTGTAGCTAAACCGACGCAACTTTTGGTTCATTAAATTTTGTCAGAGAGTAGGTGGGTTTAATTTTATCAGTAAATGGTTCAGTGGTGTTGTCGGTTTAAACCGACACTATGACTCACTTATTTCGACACCAATGGGTTTTAATGCGACGTCAGTGATTTAATGTCGGTTTCAACCGACGCCAACTTAGCATCCATATTTAAACCTCTTCTTCCCCCATTTCGCCCGCGCTTTCTTTTCTTCCCAAATTTCAGTCTATCCATCTCCCTCCCAATTTCGTCCTTTTTTCCACTTCTTCTCGCTTTTCACTTTTCAGTTTTTTACTTCTTGCAAATTGTTTTGCTATGGATCATTTTGAAGATGAACATGCTGACGAACCCCAATTCGAAGAGGAAGAAGTCGAAGGTGGTCCATTTTTAATTTATTATGGTTTTTAGTTTCAGTTTTTTGTTTTGTAGTCTAACTAGTATGATGCCCAAACTGAAAATTGTTTTTTGGTCCTTGGTTTTTAATTGTTTTTTCTTTGTTTATAAGGAACAACTCAATGAGGACGGGGACCCTTGATTCCCAACTGGAAGGAACAAGTTTGTTGTTTTGATGCATCAAGAAAATGCATTAGTGAAAATTCTAGTGCTTTTTCAAAACATGTAGCGGCAGAGGTAAAAGATTCTAGACATATGCCGTTGGTGAGTGATTGGCGTAAAATCAAGGAAGATCGCAAAGAAGCTTAAAGGTAGAAATATTTTTTTTTACTAGAAGAGAGTATAATAAGTCAATGTTTATAGTAATAATATATTTGCTTCATTTTTTTTATGCATACAGGAAACTATTATTTTTCAAGAAGAGGATATGGTGAAAATGCCAATGATCCAACACATGATACTTCATATTGCGAAGCATGCGTATAAGGAGTATAGAAATAAATTTAAAAAAAAAATATTATACTGGTAAACCAGTCAAGGAGCACCGGAAAACACCTCCTAATGTGGATCCTTGACAGTTGGCTGATTTGGTCTCCTACTGGAATAAAGAAAAAACGAAGGTAAACTTTTTATTATTTATTTTATTAAAGCTTGAAATGTGTTTAATAAATTCTTTTTTTTAGGAGATTGCTGCAAAAAATAAGTATAATCGGCGGTTGAAAAAATGAACCACACAACCGGTGCAAAATCTTTTGCAAGAGTTCGGGCAGAACTTGTAAGGGTTGTACATTTTCAAGAATTGTAGATATTTTTAAATTTAATATATTATTGGTAGAAATTTATTTATAATTTGATGGTTGGTGAAAATTGTTCTTTTTTTTGGTTGACTTATGTTGATGCACAAAACCGGAGGGGTCTTGGAACAACGTAAAGAAAGTAAAGAACACAAGATGTATCGTGGTTCACCCCAATGTTTGAGCTACGTCCACAATGATGTTGATTGTATTTCTCTGTATGAATGTATGGATTACAAGTGTGAGGGGGAGTCCCCCAGAGAAAGATAGAGTTTGGGAGAGTTTCTCTGTCTGTGAGCCTTGTGGCTTCTGTTTGTCAGGATGAGACCTCCCAATTGTGAGGGTGAGAAAGCCCTTTTATAGACTAAGGGCTCCTCCCCTTTTACATAAATTATGGGCTCAATGTCTGGAAGCCCAAGTAACGAGGCCCAATATAATATGGTACTAACAGTAGTCCCCCAAGCCTTCAGTCAAGAGAGTCTTTTGGCTGGAGACTTGAAATTCAGTCCATGTGTAGGCCGAAGTAACTAGATGTCGTCTAGAACTGATACTCGATATGAGGCGGTGCTCAATGTGAAATGATGCTCAACTAGAATTAGCACATGTTGCGAGGCTGCTCAGCTTGTGGCTTATGTTGCCTTGGTTGGCTCGGCTTGTGGCGTTGAAGGTGAGGAAGTCCCTTTTATAGAATAAGGGCTCGCTCCTCAATACATAAATGATGGGCTAGAGTTGATGCTCGCGGCGAGACGGTTGCTCAGCAGGCGGCGATGCTCTCTAATGATGGTGTGGGAGTCCCCTTTTATAGAATAAGGGTTCGCTCCTCAATACATAAGTGATGGGTTAGGAGTGATGCTCGCGGCGAGGCGGTTGTTCAGCTGGCGGCGATGCTCTCCAATGAAGGTGAGGGAGTCCCTTTTATAGAATAAGGGTTCGCTCCTCAATACATAAGTGATGGGCTAAGACTCTCTCTCTAATGAAGGTGAGGGAGTCCCTTTTATAAAATAAGGGTTCGCTTCTCAATACATGAATAATGGGTGCTCTCTAATGAAAGTGAGGGAGTCCCTTTTATAGAATAAGGGTTCATTCCTCAGTACATAAATAATGGGCTAAGTCCCCCAAGTATTTTTCATGAGGCCCAGTTGCGGAAGCCCAATATATGGTACATAGTGTAGTCCCCCAAGTCTTCAGTCAATAGAGTATGTTGGCTGGAGACTTCAAATTCAATCCATGTATGGGCCGAAGTGGCGGTTGTTCGGAGGCGGTCTTTGTATACCATGCACTGAAGCTTTGAAGCTGGAGCTTTTGTAAATGAAGCTTTGAAGTCGGAGCTTTGTAAATGAAGCTTTCGAAGCTGGAGCTCTTGTAAATGAAGCTTTTGAAGCTGGAGCTCTGTAAATGAAGCTTTCAAAGCTGATTGACATGAGTGATGCTCATGAATGTTTATGTTGATTGACATGAGTGATGCTCATGGATGTTGACATGAGTAATGCTCATGAATGTTGACATGAGTGATGCTCATGAATGTTATGTATGATTGACATGAGTGATGCTCATGAATGTTTATGTATGATTGACATGAGTGATGCTCATGTATGTTTATGTATGATTGACATGAGTGATGCTCATGTATAATTTTGGAGTACTGGACGTACTTTTGATCACCTAGTTGGTGATAATAGCGGCAAGCTGCCGAATAATTTTGGAGTATTGAACGTACTTTTGATCACCTGGTTGGTAATAATAGCGGCAGGCTGCCGAATAATTTTGGAGTACTAGACGTACTTTTAATCACCTGGTTGGTGATAATAACGGGTGAACCTTGTGGAGGGATGAAGGTTGGAGTTTAAAGCCATAGGGCCTGGCTCTTTTAGGCATATGGGCCTTCACCCTCCACATAACATTCCACCCCCAAGGCTCCATAATATTCTCCCACACTACAATTTGTGCTTTCTTTAATAGCCTTAAATTGTTGCTGGACAAGATGAACAGTTGGTGCCGAGAAAATAATCAATTTTTTGGAAAGTGGGCATCTTCTGGTACGCTTACCTTTATTGCACCTGATGGAGGTGGAGACGTTGGGCACAACGGGACCACCAGGGGCGACGAGGTCGCGGGTCCGCTGCACCACCAACCAATCGTCCTTCACTGTCTTCAGAATCAAAAGCCGGCCCTCCATCCTCTTCGCGTCTTCTTCCCAATCTCTTTGCCCAAAGGTGCAATCTTCTTCTCATCTTGATCACCTTCTGTGACAATCATTTCAACCTTGGTGTTGGGGAAGGTGTTGCAGATTTCTTTGAAGGAGAGGGTCAACTGGGAGCCTTTCAAGCGGAGAAGCCTAGATTTGTTCTTGTTTCTGGATCTTGAGGTTGGAAAAAAACATAAACCAGAGTTACGCAGTCTCCAAACCTAACCAGGTTGTGGAGTGCCCATCGAAGAGCTGTTCTTGCTGCTTCCACGTCTTCAACTACTACCACTATTCTCCTCACATCCATTACCGCCACCCACCTGCTCTTCGGAGACGCTGAAACCGTCTGGGGCTCGACGGCGGCTGCGATCGTGTACTGAGCAATGCGGTTGAGGAGATAGCCGCAGGGAGAAGCGGATCGGGAAGACGGAGATGGGGATGCGACCCTCGGGTTAGGTGTTGAGATCAAAGATTTGGAGAGGTTTATTTGGAAGAACCAAACTCGTTTGAGCCGATGCTGTAGCAGATTGAACCGGTTCTACATAGACCTCGCAAAATCTCAGTCATCAGATTGCTGTCCGGACGATCGCACACTTTTCTCTTCTTCTACTTGAGCCAGACGAAGCCGGAGGTGTGGTTGTAGCCAAACTCGACGACGTCATCCAAGGGGAGGAGGCCACGTGGTAGGCATATTTTGTCGAGCAGCTCACGGGACTTCTGCCTGCACAGGGCCTCGTCATGGTAGATCTCGGTGTCTTCTCTGTGGCTCGTGATTTGTTGGGCTGACATTTGTGTATTAAGAGAGAGTGATGAAGCTTGTTCGTAGCTGTTGCCGCGACGGAGAGCTGAAGTGGAAGGTATAGGTTTTGCAGTGACTGTGCAAGTGTTTGGTTCTTAGGTTTCTGCAGATTCACGGTGGATGAGATGAAAAATTGAGAAAAAACCGACATAGCTTTTCGTATCGATTCCCACAGACGGCGCCAAATGTTGATGCACAAAACCGGAAGGGTCTTGGAACAACGTAAATCCGACTGTGAATCTGCAAGAAAGTAAAGAACAAGATGTATCGTGGTTCACCCCAATGTTTGGGCTACGTCCACACTGATGTTGATTGTATTTCTCTGTATGAATGTATGGATTACGAGTGTGAGGGGGATTCCTCCAGAGAAAGAAAGAGTTTGGGAGAGTTTCTCTGTCTGTGAGCCTTGTGGCTTCTGTATGTCAGGATGAGACCTCCTAATTGTGAGGGTAAGGAAGCCCTTTTATAGACTCATCCCCTTTTACATAAATCATGGGCTCAATATCTGGAAGCCCAAGTAACGAGGCCCAATATAAGAGTAAACTGTCATTTAACCCCCTAAACTATCACGTGAGTTTCGATTTCCCCCCTGAACTATTTTTTCAGCCAATTGACCCCCTAAACTATATTAAAGTGGCCAATTAACCCCCTACCGTTAAATATCTTTAACTCCATCCAATTTTCTGTTAGAAAGTGTCATGTGCTTGGCACATGACCACCTTTTTACATTTTATGTCTAAATCTTTACAAAGAAAACATATAAAATAAATATTAAAAAAAAAAAAACATACAAACCCTAAACTTAATCATTCAAAATAATACAAAAGGTAAGGCTTTTTATATTAACACCCCACAAAATGTTGAATGCACCCCATATTAAAATTTAATATTAAATGACTTATTTACTCTACTATGCAATGACAATTTTGACCTTATTAGGTTTCAAAAAAAAAAAATTTATAAATACACCTCAAATCACTTTTAGCGTATTATTTATCTTCTCAACTATCAAAACCCTTTCATCCTCCATTGTTGAACAAAATCCTAACCAATGAAACTACAAACATGTTGATTGAGAAAAATTATTTTTGATGAATGAAACACGTAATCGATGTTTCTGAAGCTTTACATGAGGTAAGACTTCACATTTTTCATTGTTTTAGTGATTTCGATGACATCGATAATTATTTAATCTTGCGTTTGCTACATTATTTTTCAATATGAACCCTAAAAGATAAATATGAATATATAAGTTTAAATAATGCAGCAAACGCAAGATTAAATAATTATCGATGTCATCGAAATCACTAAAACAATGAAAAATGTGAAGTCTTACCTCATGTGAAGCTTCAGAAACATCGATTTCGTGTTTCATTCGTCAAAAACAATTTTTCTCAATCAACATGTTTGTAGTTTCATTGGTTAGGGTTTTGTTCAACAATGGAGGATGAGAGGGTTTTGATAGTTGAGAAGATAAATAATACGCTAAAAGTGATTTGGGGTGTATTTATAATTTTTTTTTTAAACCTAATAAGGTCAAAATTGTCATTACATAGTGGAGTAAATAAGTCATTTAATATTAAATTTTAATATGAGGTGCATTCAACATTTTATGGGGTGTTAATATAAAAAGCCTTACCTTTTCTATTATTTTGAATGATTAAGTTTAAGGTTTGTATGTTTTTTTTTTTTAATATTTGTTTTATATGTTTTCTTTGTAAAGATTTAGACATAAAATGTAAAAAAGGTGGTCATGTGCCAAGCACATGACACTTTCTAACAGAAAATTGGATGGAGTTAAAGATACTTAATGGTAGGGGGTTAATTGGCCACTTTAACATAGTTTAGGGGGTCAATTGGCTGAAAAAATAGTTCAGGGGGGAAATCGAAACTCACGTGATAGTTTAGGGGGTTAAATGACAGTTTACTCCCCAATATAATATGGTACTAACAACTTATAATTATAGTGGAAAAAGCATGGGAAAGAGGCGAATCCTGTTTCGTTTTTTCGTCACTGTCATACTTGAAAGGATTGCACTTGGATTGATGAAACGTCGGAGCGCACTGGGGTAATTGATTTTTTCTTTGTAGTATATCATTGTTATGAAATTTTATTACCTATAGCTGAATTCTTATTTTTAAAAATTTTATTGCAAGGCAACTATGGAGGGGAATATTCAAACTATGATTGAGTCTGGGCATGAAGATGGTGATGTGCTTAGGACCTGGGTTTATGTGGAGACGATGGGTTCGGAGCGTCATAATAGAGTACGAGGGTATGGACATGGGGTGACACCGGATATGGTGTCGTATGCATCTTCCTCAACTTCTACTTCTAATTCTTCCATAAGATCATCTAAGAGTTCAGTGGCAGTGTTGTTGACTGAGAACAATGAATTGAGAAGGAAGGAAGAAGCATATGTTAAACGGATGGCAGATCTAGAATTTAAGCTTGAACAAACATGCAGCCAGCAGCAGGAACAGAATCAGTTGGTTAAGTGGTTACTGCAAAAATTTCAGCCGCCACCACCGTATAGCCCGGGAACCCAACAATCAAGCCAAAGTCAGCCTCCTCCTCCATATCCATACCCACAAGGAACCCAATAGTCACCCCAAAATCAGCCTCCTGGTGCACCTGTATATCTGTATACAGGCTATAATCAGCAACCTCCATATCCGATGTATCCAACACAGCCCATGGCATACATGCAGCAGCAGCCACCCATGTCATACATGCAGGAGCCGCCATATCAAATGCCTGTATATCGACCTGAGATGCCTTCTCATGATGGGATTTGCCCAGATGTTCCAATTGGAGGTTTTTCTGGAATGCTTGCAGGTGGTCCAATAGATGTTGACATGGCGAGGTTTATTGGATCACAAGGAGGATTTCAACAAGCATCTCGAGAAGGAACGGGGTCACATTCGGGCTCCGGTTCTGCTGAGTAGTGTGTGGTTCGCTTTCTTGTCGGCTATGTATGACACTTGTGCTAGCATTTATAGTTTCTATTTCTGTTTTTTGTATGTTGTATTTGTAATGTCGGATTTGGTGTTTGTTATGACAGATGAGTTTTTGTATGTTATGTGAAATATAAAATGTTTGTTACGAGTTTTTGTTAATGGTTGACTTGGCCTATAAATGATATATTGGTTGGAATTATTTTCATATAATTTTTTGTAATTGTTATTAATTAAAAACTGACGTGAAGATTAGTAAAAGATTTTATTTTTAGTATGTCTAGTGTCGCTTATAAGCGATGTTAACTTGAGTATTTTATTTATTTAACTCAATTGATGTCGGTTGGAAGCGACACCAAGTGTGATATTTTAATTATTTATTTGTAGTTAATGTCAGTTTGAACAGACATCTTGGCGTGTTTCGATGTCCCTTATAAGCGACGTCAGTGGCAATGTCACTTTTAAGCGACACCTTTGTTCCTTTTTATTTTATATTGCTTTGCTTCATGGTGGTGGATTAAGGTGCCTAAGCGACGTCAATACCCTTTTTGTGACGGTAGCATTGGTGTCGGTTCCTATATTCGACATTGCACGATTTAATGTCGGATTTTGCCCAATAATCCGACAGTAAGTGGTGTTTCCTATCGTTTTTAATCCGACGTAATATCCCCTTTTGTAATAGTGAAAATAGAATATTAAGCTAATTGTTAGCTTGCGTCCAAACTAACCCAAAAACCTACAACTTTCCTTTTCCTATATTGATATTTAGTTTAGATTAGGCACATATTGAGTTTAGGGAAATTGCGAAAAATGATCCATTTCTTAATTTTTGGAATATGATAAACTGGCCATGTACACCATGCACAAAAGCAAAATGATGAAAATACCCACATATTAATTGTAAAAACTCACAAGTTATTGTGTTATTTTTCTAATTTCAAAGAGAGAGCTATGAGCTCTAGGTTTTTGACTTGAGCTCAGATTTGTGAGCATATCATGTGCATGTTGTGTGCATACGGAGTTTTCTGGAAAATTGAAGGATTTTGGTTTCCTCCAGAAAACACCAAACCAACCACTTCAACTCCAAAAATCCATCAATCAAAAAACAAAATTGAGTAAACCCAGTCCCAAGGTTCTAAAAGACGCTAGGCGCTAGTCGGGCGGTGAACTAGGGCCTAGCGCCTAGGTGGCTAGGTGGGGTCTAGACGGGCGCCTAGGCGGACTAGGCGGATTTAAGTAAATCCATTATATTTCATGTAAATAAGTGTCTGTTTATACTTAATATGTATAATTTCATTATAAACTACAAAATAGAATGACATATGTATTATGAAGTATTGGAACATAATGAAAACATGGGGAACAAGCATATAGTGTGTGCTCATTTAAGTATTCAATAAGTCTCTTACAGTTTATTGAAATTTTTTTTAATGCAAATTGAAAGTTATTTATTTTCTGTCTAAGTGAGTCATAACTTTGGTAGGTCTGGGTGGGCTAGGCAGGTGCCTAGACAATCTAGGCGGGCGCCTCAACTGGTCTAGCCGCCCTTTTTTAATTTTCAAACGCTTAGACATTAATCGGGACGATAGCCAGCCGCCTAGCGCGTATACGGGGGCCTAGGCGGCGCTAGGCTTGAATTTTTAGAATAGTACACAAAATCTACGAATAAAAAGGTAAAAATCGAAATCAAGAAAAACAGGGAATGGCAAAAGAGCAGAGACTTGATATATCCAATTGTTCATGACAATCACGGTTACATTCAAATATAAACTTGTTCATGGAGGAGATAGAGAGAAAGGGAGGTACTGGGCGAGTTGACCAGGCATGGATCAGATAGAGAGAGGTGCTAGGGTCGGGTCTCCACTCAAAAAATGGTGTCGGCCAATGTGGGTTTGTTGTGAATGTGGAGGTCTTCAATCCCTATCGTCTGTGAATCTTGTCGAGGGGCCTTTACACCTCGCATTCACATGTGATAATTATTGCTCTTTCTGCAAACAATGCTTCAAGACGAAGAACACGCTGTAGAGCTTCACAGCTACACTTGGCATTTCTCTCTCTCTCCTCTCTCTTTATTTCTCTTTCTAAAAAATGAGAAATTAGGGTTAGAATTTTTGGGTAACTATTTATACGGGAGGGCAATTTGGTAATCTAAGTTTTAGGATAATCTTATTTCTGTCATATTGTTATGTATGTCGTGTGCATGTTCCGTGCATAATAAAAAAAAATCATATTTTAGTCCCAAGATTAAGAAATCATTTGGGACAATTTTCCTTGATTTTATGCCAATTCCAACCACAAACAATATATAAATTTCTAGCTTCAAAAGAAGTAAAGAAATAGGATATTACAAAGCATACAAATAAATGTAATAATACAAAAACATCTTTTCTTAATGAATGTGCTTTTAAGTGACCAACATGTCATGTCATATATATATATATATATATATATATATATATATATATATATATATATATATATAAGCAAATCACCCTTCAACACTCTTGAGATTTGCTCTTAAATTCCACCATCAATTTATTTAATTTCTTGTTGCTTATTCTCTGTCGAGGGATCCTCATGTCCTGGTCTTGGCGTTCGGGGTATGAAGGCGTAGCAGGGGTCAACTTCCGAGCAAGCTCCATAGCATCTTCAGACCGATTGATGATGTTGTTGAAGCATAGATATCGACCGTAGGATGAGACATCTTCAAAAACGCAAATGTGTGCATCGACTAAGAAATCAGTATCAACGGTCACGAGCACACCATCTTCGTACATCTCAGCTGCTCCTTTCAAATATGGGTTGGTTATGGACAAATCCGGAGCCATCAGCAACCCTACATTCAAAGACACCATATTCAAGCTCCTGTCCATTGCCAAGGCCCATGCTGTCTTCTCTGCTAGGGTTTTTGATAATGCATGCCACAACTGTCCAAATCAAAAATATATATAATTAGGGTTAATTGAAGTTTAATATGACTAATTTCATCATTACGTTAAGCTAATCGAATGCCAGCTTCACTGGCACTCACTAGATCTAGATGGAGCCACATGTTATTAATTTGTTGGTTCAGGTTGAAAGTGGGATCGGATCACATTCCTAACTACTCAGTACACTCTAACTACTAATCAACACTGGGACACCAACCACCTCGCACCACATACTTTGTCAGCATGGATGCAGATCTCTAGATTCTCTTTGTGAGGATTCCGAGAATCACTTTATTGTATCCGTTTATTATACATTGTGCAATTTTTATTAGGTATTGTTTGTATTTAATTTTAAATAAAAAAATATAAATGATTTTTGATCTTAGGATAACAAATGAACGGACAAGATGAAGTGACATCCGGAATCCTCACAAAGAGAATTAGTATAGGATCGTATTCCATTGACATGCAGGAATCATTTATGACCATTGATAAATATTTTAGGCGCAATATGACACAGATAAAGCAGATTCAACAAATTATTATAAGCCTCCATGATACTAGTAGTAATTTTCATATATATACTGTCATATATGTTCTTCTGATCCAGATTTTTAAAAAATTGTGGTCACTCACTGTTCGTTCTAATTCAACAATAGATGGTCATTTAATTTTTAACTGTATTTTCTCTTCTATAGTTGAATTAAATTTGAACGGTAAGTGACCTTAATTTTCTTGAATCTGAGATCTAAAAAAACCGAACCCTATAAATAATATAATTTTTTTATTTCCAGACGATGGATCACATCATGAATAAGAAATCGGCCACTCACGTGGCGGCAAAATTCCTAGTGTGTCCAGGATGTGGCTGGGCATCGGGCCACCAAAGTACAAAAAAGTCTTGTTGTTTCTTAGTATTTTTGTTGTACGTAGAAGCATTTATAAACACACACATTTGACTAAACGACTAAACGTTTGTTTAATTTCTTTTGTTGGAATGGACTAAATTATGAGCTCAAAATACAAAGATATAATATTTACCTTGAAACTACGACAGAAATTGACATCGGTCCAGTGTCGTTCATCCAAATCCAAATCAAGAGTTGTCGATTTGCGATCGTTTCGCCAAAGGACAGCAGTGGCGGAAGATGTAAACACGACTTTGTCTATTGTTTCAGTTCTTGCACAGGCTTCTAGTACGTTGTGTGCTGCTCGAACCTCTACTTCTGTCATGTATTCCTACATAAAACATTTATATATAAAAACTAATGGGAATTTAACTATTATTTGATGCTAAATTTAATTTTCACAACTGTTTAATTTTTTATTTTATTTCTACTACTGTTTCAATTCTACGTGGTATATTGAAAAAGATTCTTATAAAAAAAAACTATCGTCCTGCGAACTTTCAATAATTTGACCCAAACAATCAAAACCTGAGAAAACAATCTATGTATGTAAGATGTCCAAATTTTTTACCTGTACTCATGGAATAATAATTTAAGAGGCTGATTGATTGTGTTACATCGATCTAGTTATTTCAATCTATTCCAAATCTAGTGGTTTTTCATTTTTTATGTAATTTTTTTTTCCTTTCATGGATCCAATAAAAAAACACTAGCATATGCCTACACATTTTGTGTGTCAATATTTTTTATTTTTGTTTTTAAAATGGAAAGGAGAGAAGCAGAGAGAATGTGGGAGTGGGAGTGGGAAGCAAGGTTTTTGTTATTTTTGTTTTTTAATTTTTTTTAACATTTGATATATGTTAAAATAATATGTAGGTGAAGTTTTAATATAAAACATCAGAATTTGGTTTGTAAAATTACATTAATGCCCATCAATTTTTTTTTTTTTTTTTGTGATAGAAGACTACCCAATCTTTTCACTCTCCTTGAGTTGACAAAGATGATTCTATTAATTGGTAGTTTAGATACTGTCAAGTTCCCTCCACCTCCTTGTACTGTTGATATTTAAAATTAAAAATTAAAAATTAAAAAAAAAAAAGATAAGTTTTTTAAGAGAAGGATGTGTTTCTATAGAATAGTTGGGACCCAACTCAGTTTTTAATAATATAGCTGTTAATGTTAATGTATCGATTCGTATTAGAAGATTGGTAAATTAGTTTATCATTTAAAAATAAAAAATAAAAAATATATATACAAAATATAGAAAAGCAAATGATATCTCATTTCCAAACTTCTTTCTTGCCAAAAAAATACTTCTCCTGTCACTTCAATACACTAATTACGTTATCATTTTTTTGGGACAAAGTGACAACTTCATTAGGCAATTACGTGATCATCTTAAGATGTCTAGATTGCATAATAATTTGTTTTAAACTGTTAATAATAACTCTTTTTATTTATTCTTTTCTAGTATCTTTTTTTGGTTATGGGAAAAGGGTTTGAAACACAAAATGAATTGAGACTGTTGATAATATTTCAGTCTTTTTTTTGTTATGTTGATAATAACACAAAATGAATTGAGAAAATCAGCAAATTAAACACACAATTTCTAGTGAATGTTATTAACAGAATGGTTCGTTTACTAACGTTTCAGCTTTTAGTTTTATTGAGAGAAAAAAAGACTGAAATAATTTCGTAATTGTTTTGAGTTTTCAGTAAAATATTGAAACTTCACAAAAGTATTTTTTAATAGTTTCGAACCTCTTAAATTATTGTAATAACTTGAAACTATTTCTTACCTTTAATAATAAATTCAAAAAGAAAAACCGAAAACAAAAAGCAGTTATTAAACAACAAATTTTCACTGAAAAAACGAAAACTAAAAGATTATCAAGGAAGTCAATTAGAGAGAAAGAAGGTACGTACATCATAGTCTGGTTGATCTTGTGGAGGCTCAAATGAATAAAACAAGCCAGAACAGCCTTTGAGAGCGTCGAGAATGCTCTGGTAGTCGAACGGATCCAGATTGAAAATTTTGAGCTTCTTTTTGTCACAGGAAATCCCACCCAACCGCGATTCCCCTAGTTAATCAACACCCCCCCCCCCCAAGAACAATATTGTTAATTAATGATAATAATTCAGAATTAAAGATAATTAAAAAGCTTCATTAAGCTACCCACCATGTTTCTGAAGGGCAGCATGGACTGTGTAACCCTTTTGCAGCAGGTGCTCAGCGAGGCTGGTGCCTAAGTGGCCTGATGCATCCATTACACATACAGCTCTGTTCGAAGAGTCCGATGCTGCTGCTGGTGCCATTTTTGTGTCTCTGTCTCTGTGAGAGAGAGAGGCTTTTTGGGTCTAAAAGTCCGAGCTGTCAATATTAGGAAGGTTGCAGGTTCTGGGTAGAAAGAGAGGGATGAGGTTTGTTTATATAGGTTAATGCTAGAGAGGTCAATTATTAGATTAAATTTTGTACTCAGTATTACGGTCTGGTGGTATTCCTCTTTACTTAGAAGTGAGAGGTCCTAGGTTCAAATCTTGTGAATGGCGAATTCGATACCAAATTAAGTTGTCCATTGTGTGACTTAGCCGAACTCTCCCTCACCCTTAGTGTAGATATACAATATCATATGTTAAAAAAAACAATTTAGCGATCGAATACATATAATACTTTAAAATCATGATTGAGTACATCCAAATTTTTACATAGTGTTATGAACTCTTTCAAAATTTTAATTAGATACATTGAATTTTCATGAATTCGTTTAAAATCTTGATTGAACACCTTGAATTTGCAAATGATTTTAAAATTCTTTAAACTCATAATTTAATACTATAAACTCTTCAATCTTCACTTTAACATTTATCATATTAACTTGCAGGAGCAAGGTTGTGCCAAAATTATCTATACGTCAAATTGCAATATAACGAGTGTGTTCGCTTGTTGTACAATATTTCTTGTTGCTTAAGTTTTATTTTAATACAATGATATATTTATACAAGTGAGAAATTTGAGCTAAAGCACATAATACATCAGTGATAGTAATTTGGTTCGAATCCATCAATGATCAGAAATAAACGTAAGATTTCTCACTTAAAAGTAAAAAAAAATCAGTAGATAGCAGTGCTAAGTGGCTAATGTCTTAAGCTTTTAGAATTAGATAATTGTCCAACAATTTATACACTAGTTATATCCAGAAAAATTTACCATCCATAATTATTTTAGTATAGGGCTTTGTTGTTTTTGGGATCTGGAGTTTGCATACGTTGTGAGGATTTTTAAATTGTTTGTGCGAATTTTGCCTTCTATAGTTTTTAAGTGTTGTTACTTTTATTCTCAAGATGAGATTTGAATCTTGTACACGTTTTTTATGTATTGCTATTTGTTTATCGAATTGTTTTCTAAAACAACAAAGTTATGTTATTATGTATTTTTACAATTAAATAATTTCTACACAGTAAAATAAAACTACTAAAGAAAATTGTAGTTAACATTTTAAGAAGAGGAAAATGATAATCACACGCTATTCTTCTTCCCTTTACACTTTTCTTTATCTTGTTTGTTTGATTTATTCAATTTGAATATCAAAATTGAGTGATATGTGAGAGAAGACCAAAGACCGTTTCGCTTTAAGAATTAATAAAAATATACCCTTGAAAATTATTTCCTTCTTTTGTTCGGAAAAAAAAAAGTATTTCCTTTTGTCGTATATTTTCGGAGGTAAATTTGTTGTTGATGCTTTGGCATATCGAGGCCCTTCCGATGTGCGTTGTTGGTTTCAATCTCTTTCTCATAATGCTTAGATGCCTAGGCAATGGGATTGTTTAGCTGCTGTTTGCCCTAGGGGCTTCTCCCTTTAACTATTTTCCTTTCTTACTAAAAAATAAAAGTGAAACTCTTGGAGGTTACGAATAATTATAAAGTAAACAAATAAATGCAAGAAAAAGAAGTTAGGGCAAGCATGAGAAGCCAACCAAATCGAGGAAGGTGTAATAATAGGAGAGAAGGGAAGGAGTGCATGGGTGGCTAGCATTCAAAGACCGTGGAGAAGAGAGGGTAGATTAGCTCTAGTTGGGGGATGAGGATCCTCTACGGGTCTTGTTTGTGAGGATCTTAAGAATCAATTCATCTTAATCGTTTATCGTACATTATTTTGACTACAAAATGACTGATGAACGAATTAGACAAACCGATTCCTAATATCCTCACAGAGAGAATCTTAATCCTATTCCTTAGTTGGGAGGTAATTGTTATTCGAAAGAAGAGGTAATCTGGCATGCATAAATGATATTATATGGGGTTTGGTGGGAACGTGTCTCCTTTAAGTTTGACATATGTACATACCAGACCACCACATGTATACCTACTTCCTCCTTCCCTTCGCACGTGATACAACTGTTCGAGAGTTTAGGTGCACTGCACAATACAGCAAAATCCTTTTGTCAAATTTTGACACTTTACGCGACCATAAACATTTCGATACGGAAAAGTGGGAACTCTAGCCATTGTCTTACTCACTCATATAATAACGAGTTTGAATTTTGGTCAGGGATGGACCAAGAGACTGAATTTTACCCTAAAATATTTCTTTGGTTTGAAACTTCAAGCAAATTTCTGGTTGCACATGGATTGAGATATGTTAAAATCAACGTTTCAAAAGGCAAGGCGTAAGCCATGATACATTAAAGCATAACCTTTCGAGCATTGCAAATTGTGGATTGCTTTGGTGGTTAAGGTCTTTCTCTTCAACTCAATGTGTTATGGGTTCAAACTCTTACGCATCCCCTTAATATAGACTAAGGTATGGAAATCAGAAAGTACTAAACAGTGAACATTTTCGTTACCTTGGATCTATCTTGTAAAATAACAGCGAATTAGATGGAGATCTCAAACATAGAATACAAGCTAGATTATAAAGTGGAAGAGTGCATAGGGTGTGTTGTGCGATCGTCGTGTGACAATAATGCTCATGGGAAAATTTTATAGGACGACAATAAGGCTAGCGATACTTTATGACATGGAATATTGGGCGGTCAAAGAGCAAAACATGCAAAAAATGAGTGTAACAAAGATGAAAATGCTTCGTTGGATGTGTGGGCACATAAGAAATGATAGAATTAAGAACGAAGATATCTGAGGTAAAGTAGGAGTGGCCACAATTGAAGATAAGATGAGAGAAAATTGGTTAAGATGGTTTGGACACGTGATGACACACCTCGACCCGGAATGTCCACCTAGACTCTGAATCGAGCTATGCTGGCCGACGCCAGGAGGGTGACGAAGCCATAAGTGTAGTGATGTGTAAAACATGAATAGATTTAAACCTAAAAGTGCCTAAATATTAGAGTGCGCTTGTGAGCGGGAATGAACCCATTTCACATGTGATGTCAGAGCATAAGTAAAGTACAGTGAGGTAGGATGAGAATTATACTATCGAAGGTAATCTCCAATACCAAGGTTTGCCAAGAATCCTCGTCGACACAAAAGCTTAGCCACTAAAACCTGGAGGGGCGAAAAACAAGGGTGAGTGGGCCTAAAAATAAAGCTTTGTAAAAACCATTTCGAAAACATAATAACCCCTCGCCGTAAAACAAATATAGTTTCCAAAATATACATACTACATATAGTAAGAAAATACTTACCGTAACCTGCAATATCTCAAGAGTTCAATACAGCACAATATTGCAAGTAACACATGATGTCCGTAATCACATAATCTTGCACAAGCAAACATATCATATCGAGTGCTCATCGACACATGCTGACACACGAGTTCATGCAGAGATATTCTGACAAGAACATGACTAGTTGTAACAATGATATACGCTATAGTACTACAATCACGTGAAGACTGGCGCTATGCGCAACACATATGAGTCCTAATTGCCTATAGCAATCTAGGATAGGACTGGCACCTACAATGGATCCAATGTGAGCGTACGGTGCAATGTACACATACACGTGAAAGATTGGCCCTAACTTGGGCGAGTACTAACACCGGTGCAGTAAACGATGAGTAGATATCATAAATATAGTCAAGCCATAGTGATTCGATAAATTTAGTCAACATACTATTATTCATAGCCGTAAATTTAATTAAGGCATCCCGTAAGATTTATATTGATTTCCTAATTCTCATCGTTACGTCATTTCCTATAAATGTTAATTTAATTACGACAGTCATATAGAGAATTCATTAGTAGGCGTATTTATGGAAACTAAACAAATATATGTATATCAAAGATAAGACCCACTCACAAATTATGTCGTCGAGTCGAACCCGCCTTGCGGGCATCACAGATCCTTGTGATGTGTTTCACCTAGAAATGAAACCATTTATGTAAATATAACGTACTGATGTAATTACGTGTTTTCATACAAGGTACGGCTAATAAATGAACTATTTTAAAACGGTCCAATTTTGAAAAACAGATGGTGGATTCAGATTTGGCACGTCGAGAAACCTAAGGAGGGACCTCAGCTTCCTCCACGCGCCAGCCATGACTCGCACTCACCTGCGGGCCACATGCCGGCCCAAGAAACTGGAACTGGGTTCGGGTCGGATCTGGGCTTGGGTTGCTGAGTTGGGCCTGGTTTACATGGGTTGGAGTGGGTTGATGGGCCAAGGGTTATTGGATTGGGCCCAGCAACTGGGTTGGGCCGGTTTTAGTTTGCAGGTCGAGTTGATCCGGTTTTAGGCTGTGGGTCGGCCAGATTCCACGAAGAAGAAAGCTGGTTTCTAGGTTGGAGAGAGTGAAATGAAAGCTCATATGATGATGATGACTTCTCCATCAATCTTTATGCAAGGAAAGCGAGCTATATTTCTCCAATCTTTTCCCTGCTTCTTCTCACACCTCTTCGTCAAAGAAGGACAATCCTCAATGCTCAGATAAGAAAGAGATGCCAGAAAACCCTCTTTTGGCAAGAATTCGAAACTCTTGCACCCTACAATTTCTAGCTGTTGAGGAAGTGAGGTGCTCAAGTCCCTTTCCGTCCAAAGATTTCAGATTCCATACATAAGAGATCCAGAGAGTGTGAAAAGTGGCAAGGAGTAGGTGTTCATCGAGCAACGTCTCCAGCAGATCCTTGTTTCCTTTGATCCTAAATTAATTGTCTCCTGTAGGAAGATTTCGTATTAACCACCCAACATAAAATGAACTTAAAAGTAGTCATTACAGAACAAAGCACACTATGGTTCACGAGCAAACTTAAAAGTAATCATTACAAGTTATGACTATTACTAAGATTAAAGTTTTAGGGTGTCAAAGATTCGCCTCATCAAAATCTTGTGGGAGATTTCAACCCAGTTGAAGAAAAAAGAGTACCACACCAACAAATTACAAGTTATGACTATCTAGCTTGTATTAATTAAAACATCCATAATAATGTCCAGGGGAGTCTTCAAACTATAGCAACTCTTGATATCATGCAGGTCTATGTGCAACATTTTTTGGCCTCTCGTCTTACATAATATTAAACCAAACACAGAATAATCCTTCTTCTTTTGCTACAGTCCCGCCAAAGATAGAGTGGAATTACTCTCCACTTCCACAGCTGCAGCCTCCAAATCAACCGCCATTGGCAGCCAACGATGCAGTGTTCTGGCCTAAAACGTACGTGGTAGAGAAAAATGAAACCCCGCGCGAGCACTTGCTGCACAGGCAGCAACAAAGTGTGTGGCTGCATACGAATTAGAAAAACAAATACTATATATTAAGGGAAACAATGAATCGACCCCTTAGCAACTGGGAAATCCTGCTATGTGTGATAATGTACATGACGCACTACCACGGTTGAGTTGCTACTTACCAAGAAGGTTTCTAAATTTGAGAGTCCACTGCTCCAACTTTCACCATCAAACTTGGGTTAAAGCGTATCATCGTCAATTTCTCCACGGCATCTTCCTCTAGAGCTGTTCACGAATCAAATGATTTGCCAGCATATATAGTGAGCAAATCTGCAATGTTCAAATAATTTTTTGCTTCGTTTGTTAACTTGCTATGCGAGTCACACGACATCACACACGCTAATATAAAGAAAACAAACCTCCGAGTCCCGATGCAACTTTGAATATTCTCTTGATTGCTCATGAAATCCACAACGGTGAGAAGAATGCTATAAGTTATAGCCTATAACCTCTCAGTTCCTTTGGATCACTTCCAGGAGATAAGATGTTCATTGGCGGCAACAATAGGCACAATTTCATTATGTGATATATATTCTTCTTTAAGGAGAGTACGTAGATGAAGAGTTTTGATGAAAATGTAGGAAAAGAACGCAGAGCTTTACCTTCACACGCTTTCTACTGTTTCGTTATAAATCGAACTGTGAAAAGCATGTTTCCTCTCAAATCCATTTCAATAGGATGCCAACTCAATTGCTTTCCTTTTTCATACCTCAGCTTAACAAGATACTCCTAAATTCAAAGATGAAGAAATTATTTTTGATACATTTATCTTAGAAAAGAAGTGAATGGAACTTAAAAAACAAAAGAGAGTGGTGGAACACTCAATTACCGCTCATCCGCAGTGCTCAACATAAGAATTATTATTCTTGTGAAATCTGTAGCACACCAGCCAACCACTTATTCAAGTAATATCATTTACTGGAATACCAACAAACGCAAGCATGAAGACACTCCTACAAGGAACAAGCGCGCTGGTCAACCACTTTGTTTGTACAAAAGCATATCTGCACCCATTCGAAGATGAGAGTGACATCAAGAGAAGATGAAAAGGCATGTCTCTTATACTCAAACTATAAACAGTATTAGGAAAAAAAAAACATCATACCAGGGTTTACCTCTCCGATTAAAGGAGAACTATATTCATGCCAGATAACTGGAGCTAGCACCATTCAAGGAACCAATTGATGCATGTTTAAATCGTTGGCTGTAGATGATCCTATCTTTACAATTCCAGAGTTGCCATCTGCATCAATAAAGCCGACAAATATGTTAGTCCCATCGTGTTGTCCTGACTGATTGCATAGTTGAATTACATTGATACATAAAGGAAGAACAAATTACACTCAAGTGTTCAACTACTTACACTGAAATCTGTAGGCACAGCAGCCAGCCACCAAGTCTAGTCACAAGTGCATTCTAGCAAGCGGTGCCAATAAGCCAAGCTCTCTCCAACCATTGTGTTTGTAGAGGAACATATGTATATGCACCTACCACAAGATGACAGAGGCATTGAAAGATGAGTAAGCATTCCGCCGTATGGAAACATACACAAGTACCTGAGTGGTTGAAGTAAGCTAACATCGTTTTCCCTCTGATAATCCTATCTTTACAGTTCAATAGTTTTCTCTCTGGACCGACGAAGTCCCACATACATTCAATCTTTATATAGCTATTCAAGAGAGCTGAGGTTTAGAGGTCCCTGTCCTGGAAGGAATTGTGAGTGTGGGAAGCGTTGAAAGTCCATTTCCATCCAAAATATTTCAAAATTGACAGTCCAGAAAATCAAAGCACCGTTTGATAATCCTATCTTTACAGGTTTGCTTGCTCGCTGCATCAATGAAACCGATATATCTGTTAGTCCCATCACACCTACCAGAAGATTAGAGTTATGTCGCAAACGAGACAAGTATGAGAAAAGCATCATCCAGGGTTTTACCTTTTGTCATGCAGGAGAATCATATGTATATCGTCCCCAAGTAGTTCCACAGTATCAGACTACAAAATAATTCACTCCCCTCGCACTCTACTGTTATCAATAAGAATTAATTACCTGTTATTGGTTCTGTTCGTAAATCTTCTATCTGCTCTGATTGCCAATTAGGGAAGGCCTCTAGACTTCCATTTTCATCTTTGCCGTGTACTTCCACTAGGCCCTTTCATTTACTTCATGCTGATGTATGGGGTCCTTCACCCACACTTTCATGTACTGGATACAGATTTTACCTTATTTTGGTAGATGACTATACTAAATACAGTTGGCTTTATGCTATGTTCTATAAATCTAATGTGTATTAAGTGTTTAAGACTTTTGTTTCCAAAGTTCAAACTCTATTTGAATGCAAGATTCAATGTCTCAGATGCGATTCAGGGGGTGAGTTTTTAAGTAAAATGTTTCAAAATTTTCTTAATGATCAAGGTATTACTCATCAATTGAGTTGCCCTCATACCCCTGAGCAGAATGGGTGTACAGAGAGGAAGCATCGACATGTTGAAATGGGTAGAACCTTACTTTCTCAAAGTTGTTTGCCTCCTCAATTCTGGGTCGAGGTCTTTCAAACTTCTGTTTACCTGATCAACAGATTGCCACCATAGAATTTCACCTTTAGTCCTTGGGAATTGCTCTTCAATGCCACTCCTATGTATCATACTCTAAAGCCTTTTGGGTGTGCCTGTTATCCCTGGTTACAACCTTATTCCTCTAACAAATTGGATGTCAAAAGCAAGCAATGTGTGTTTTTGGGTTACAGCCTTAATTACAGTGGCTATAGGTATCTTGATCATGTGACTAACAAGGTTTATGTTTCAAGACATGTGACTTTTGATGAGCAACTATTTCCTTTCAAGACTGGTTTCTTTTTAGATTCTCATTCACCCACAATGCATTCATCAACGAGTACTTCACCAGTAAATGCTCCAATTACTATCACTATTCCAGTTCTCTCGCCATCAAGTATTCCCATTACTTCACCAGCAAGTATTTCAACTACTTCATCCTCACATCTCTCCTTAGCAACCACTCCTAGTCCAGAGATCTCTACATCTATATCTGAGCCTCGGCCAGTCTCTATTCTTGTAAATGCTTATCCTATGGTTACAAGGGCAAAAACAGGGATTCACAAACCTAAGGTTTTTACTGCAACAAAACATCAACTTCCAGCAACTGTTGATTCTCTCACAAGACTTCCTCCTACTCCAACTACATTTTTGCAAGCTTTTAAGAATCCCAATTGGATGGCAGCCATGAAGGATGAATTTCAAGCTTTACAAGCTACCCAAACTTGGGATCTGGTTCCTTTTAATCCTAGCTACAACTTAGTCGGGTGCAAGTAGGTGTTTAAGATCAAGCACAAACCCGATGGCTCAATTGAATGATATAAGGCGAGGTTAGTAGCTAAGGGGTTTCACCAACAAGAAGGCATTGACTTTTGTAAGACATTTAGCCCAGTTGCAAAGCCTACAACTATAAGGATTCTTCGATCCATAGATGTCACCTATGACTGGTTTGTTCATCAACTCGATGTGAGTAATGCCTTCCTGCATGGTTCTTTAAAAGAGGATGTCTATATGGTTCAGCCCCTTGGCTTTGTCGATTCCACTTGGCCAAATCATATATGTAAGCTTAAGTGGTCTCTCTATGGCCTCAAACAAGCACCAAGGGCCTGGTATGATGCTTTCTATTATGCCATCTTATCCTTGGGGTTCTCTCCATCTTTCTCTAATACTATCCTCTTCATCAAACGAGATTCATTTATTACTTTTATCTTGGTTTATGTCGATGACATAATAATCACTGGCAGCTCTACTTCAGTGTGTCAATCAATTGTTTCTCAAATGCAGACTATGTTTCCTGTCAAATATTTGGGTGACATTCATTATTTTTTGGGCATTGAGGTTCATATGACCGCCAAGGGATTATTTCCGAATCAATCTAAGTATGCATTAGATATTATTTCCAAAACCGATATGATTGGTGTTAAACCCTGTTCTACACCTATTAGTTCTACAAAGCTTGATAACTCAGGCACATTGCTCTCTGATCCTACTTTCTACAGATCCACTGTTGGTGCCCTCCAATATTTGACATGGACCATACTTGATTTGGCATTTGCAGTTAATCAGGTGCGTCAATACATGCATGCACCAAAGACAATTCATCTACAGGCTGTTAAAAGGATCCTTCAATACTTAAAGGGTTCAATTGATTCTGGGTTATGGTTTACTAAGGGATCTCAATACTTGACTGCTTGGTCTGATGCAGATTGGGCAGGCTGCCGTGTTAACAGAAGGTCCACCAGCGGGTATTGTATTTTTCTTGGTTTGAATCTCATATCTTGGAGTGCAAAGAAACAAAACATAGTTGCTAGGTCATCTATAGAGGCCGAATATAGATCCCTAGCAAACACAGTTGCTGAAATTACTTGGGTCTGTATAATTCTGCAAGATATTTCGTTTCCTTTACTGAAAACTCCTGCTATTTTCTGTGATAATAAAAGTGCTTTTGCTCTAGCATTCAATCCTGTCTTTCATGCTCGAACTAAACATGTAGAGATTGACTATCACTACATCCGTGAAAATGTTCTCTCTGGACATGTCACTGTGCACCATGTTGCTTCTCTATATCAGGTTGCAGATATCTTCACCAAATCCTTACCTGCTGAAAGGTTTGCAGATTTGACTTACAAGCTTGTATTTAGATCACCTACCTTTAGGTTGAGGGGGTGTGTTAAGGATAAAGAAGGTCCACCAGATTGAATCTGTTAGAGTTTGTTAGTGATTATGGTGACTCAGCCAATATTGTAATGTATTTATACACATGTACTCATTGATTTGGAGATATGAAATATACAAAACTTTAATTACTTTCTCTCTCTACAATTTCTCTCTCTCTCTACCTTCAGTTTTCTCTCAGAATCTAGAGTTTCTACATCGACAACCATCTCTCAATCAAGTCAAAAGTGCCCAACTTCATGGGGGAAATTGATGAATACCTCTTATTTAAAACATATTTCATCCATCCTCATCAAATATTCTCCACAAGGTAACCCCCAAATCTTTCCTTTCAAATTATATTAATTAGCTAATTAATTGATTTATTATTCAATTAATTTACTAATTAGCTACAAATCAAGAACCTAACCCAAAAAGCCATCCAAGTGGCCGGTCCTTCTCCTCCCAAGGGGGCCGACCACACCCCTATATAAACACCCTCATTCTCTCCAAAACCCAAGTTCTACACTCTGCAAAATTCTCTAAATTCTGCATACATTTTTCCATCAAAATTCTAACTTTGGCATCGGAGGTTCTTCGGCCAAAGCCCCCCCCCCATTCATCGTGGGCGTGTGAGGCTCTTGGTCTTGACCTAAGGTGTTATTTGTTTTGTAGGTGCAATTTTGTCCAAGAACAAGGAGGAAGAAATTTGCATCCACAAATTGGTGCTTTCATTGAGAGTCTTGATCAAACGCTCGTAGAAGACTTTCGCATTCAAGGTTTTTTGTTTTCTTCTTTATTTGTAGATTTTTCGTACGTTCTAATTCTTGGAATTTTTATTTCTAAAAATTCTTCGATAAAACGTAAAAGAAAAGTACAATGGCAAGAGATTCAGAAACCTCAACAAACAAAAATTCCAACGTTCAAAGATTAGGACTGCGACGATCTACAAGGCTCAACACAACAATGAGTGGAGCGGCACCACCTCCACAAGGCACCACCATGACAACCACCACGACAAGGCCCATGGAGCCACAACCACGGCCCAAGTCGTGCCATTCAAGCCCACACGGGCCCAAACCCAAGGCGAGACTGCCCGAGCCACTCAAGCCCTGACCCGAACCCAACGCGTTGCTAAGCCGAGCCCTAGCCTCGCACCCACGTGTGGCGAGTAGCCCACTCCCATGGCCCAGCCTACTCCCGCAACCTTCCTAGCAGCCCAAATCGGTCTAAGATTAGTTTAACCATCCCGGCTTCAAATTTCTGGGGCTGCGATCAAACCGGGGGCATTTTCTCCACGGATTTGACATTTCCCAACTCAAATCTCGGGCCCGGAGTCTACCACATTTCCATTGCTCAAGGAAACACATTCCTTCCAAGCTTTTCCAACCCAAATGGAGAACAACACTTGTCTTGACAAGTCATAGAGTTGACGCGCGCACTCACAAAGCAGACGACCTTGGTGAATTAGCTCTTGCAGCGCACCGAGATGCAACGTGCCCCATACAAAGTGTCCCGAAGTAGGATAAGGGCAAATAAAGAACCTCTCCAGCAGCATCCTAGTAAACACCCATGAACCAAGCGTTCGAGCAGTGTACACTCCGGATTGGGCCCCTGAGATAGCGTATACTCCCGTCTTAGCGTACAGAGGAGCGTGCACTCTCGACTAGGCCCACAGATGAGCATACATTCACGGTTAGGGCCACAGTCTGATAGTCAACATGAGCAACCTTCTAGGCGAAGTGTTCATTCGCAGCTAAACCTGCAAGAAGCATTGTCTACCTCACATCGGAGTAGGTAGCACGACGGACGGAGAGAAGCAGTCACTCAATCCGGCTCAAGTTTAACCGGCAGCCTGTGAAGAATTCCCTCGCTTGCCAGAAATGGACCACATGCACCGTTACCGTGACATAGACGAGCCGAGCATGTAGAAGAGCAGCCTAGACCAGTAGGTCAAGACGGGAAGCAACCGAGAGCTCCGCTACCCTAACAAAGGCAAATTAAGGAAGATGTAGAGAGGCTCTTAAATTAGCAATTGCATGATTTCCAAAATCAATGAAGTAACCAATGAAGCACTATGATGGGACATGACCAACATGAGCAGGTCACCCTTCACGGACGAGATCGAGCGGGCAGAGCCTTCACGCAAGTTTAGTATGCTACATTCCACATCTTTCAAATTAGATGGAGATCCAGAGAGGCACTTGTAGCACTACCAAAGCACGATGGTCCTTTATCGGAACAACGACAATCTCATGTGTAAGATATTCACCACCACTCTACAAGGCGAGGCGCAAGATTGGTTCTACACCCTGCCGCCACGATCCATCTGGAGTTTCGATGAATTTTCTTTGGTTTTCACCAAAGAATATTCATCATTTCACTCGATCAAGAAAAAGTCCTACCAATTGTTCAACGTCAAGAAGATCCCAAAGAAGTCGGTTCGCGACTATGTTAAGAGGTTCAAAGCAGAGAAGATCTAAACCTTCCAAAAAGGACTCCTAGCAGACCACCCGCTGTTCGGAGAGTTGATCATGAAAGAAGATCTAACTTTAGCAGACTCTTTCGTTTTGGCAGAGAAGCATGCACTTTGGGACGAGGTTCGCCGATGCACATTCAAGGCAAATCCGAGCGATCTTGAATATGAAGTCCCCCACTACTTTAAAGGAGATTCAAGGTCTAACTAGACAAGCAGCTGCATCTGAAGTAACAATAAGCTCTACCCTTATACGAGAAAAGTTGGGAGCCCAACTACCTGTATTCCACAGTTCAAAAGCTTTCCTCGATGCGGAAACCAGCTACTGGAAATTCAAAAGCTAAATTTGGCTACAGTTGTTGTAACCAGAAAGCTCAAGTTATACCTTCAAACGCACGCAATCATCCTCATGACGTACTATTCCACCCAATTCATATGCTCGACGATAAAGGCGTAGACAATAGCGGTGCAAAGTTTTTTGACGAATGCAGCAACTTAGCTCAAAAGGCACGCCAAGGGCAGACAAACACTAGAATGACACTCGGAAGCAAGTTTTGTCCTCATTGCCCCAGAATATTCTACTTAGGAGCAACATATACCGGCAAGTTAAGGACATCCTTCTGTTGTGCATCACACGACCCCAGCCGACCCTTGCTCCATAATTCAGCTCTAGAGCAGCCTGATACTGGCAGTGAAGTATCTCCTGCTACGTGTAACATGGCCCCAGCTCCATGACTCCCTACCGCGCCTTTACGCCTAGCCTATGTGACGCAACAAAGCGACCCAATGACGTTCTGGAGGTAGCCGAGCACGCCTTAGCCACGCCTGCTTCACACCATGGAGAGTACGAAGTGCTTCCAACTACAAAGGCTCGGAAGTAGGCATGGTCCTTGTCACCCCAAACGGTTCGATGCTCGAGCAGACGATTACTTTAGGCTCCAAGACATCTAACAACGAAGCAGAGTACGAAGCGCCCTACTAACAGGCCTCTGAATGGCAAAAGACTTGGCGGTGAAAAAGCTCACAATTCATTTTGATTCCCAGCTAATCACTAGCCAGACTACTTGAGGCGTTTCAGACTTACACCCTAACTCAAGTTCCGCGGGCAGACAACGCTTATGCGAACGCACTAGCCAGCCTAGGCTCTGCCCACGACCACCAACTCAAACACTCTATTCTGGTAGAGTATCTAGAAAAGCCAAGCATAGAGGTGGAGCCAACAGCCGAGGTGTCACAAGTTAGTACAACTCTAAATTGGCAAGATTCCACTATAAACTACCTGGTCAATGGCACACTCCCCATGGAAAGATTGGTGTCTAGAAAGCTCAGGCGGCACGCTACTACATGAGGAACAACACCCTCGTCCGAAGATTTTACACTGAACCACATCTCCGCTGCCTAACGCCTCCCCGACGACCTAAAGGTTCTAAGCTTAATCCACGAAGGTGTTTGTGGAAATCACTTTGAAGGCCGATTCTTAGCGTAGATGGCTTTTAATGCAGGCTACTACTGGCTCACCATGTATCAAGACGCTAAGGAGTTAATGCAAAAGTAAGACCGCTGCTAATGTTACAAGCTGGTACTAGCACTGCCTGCCAGTGAGCTACCCCACAGACGAGTCATTGGCCATTCATGCAGTGGGCAATCGACTTGGTAAGGCCAATGTCGCCAGCTACTAGGGGCAAAGGCATGATGATCGTGGCAACCGATTACTTCACCAAATGGGTAGAAGCAGAGTCCATGACAACCACGACTCAGATGGACATAGAGCGCTTCATATGGAGGAACATCATTTGCCAATTTAGCATCCCTCAATCCATCGTCACCTACAACGGCTCGCAATTCATGGGCAAAGATTTGGCGAAGTTCTTCAAAAAATATGGCATCAAACAGCACATGTCCACGCCAAGATATCCTCAAAGCAATGGGCGGGCTGAAGCATCCAACAAGATGATTCTCGATTCCCTCAAGAAATCCCTCACTAACAAGAAGGGAAAATGGCCAGACGAACTCCCTGAATGTCTATGGGCATATCACACCACCAAAATACGAGCAACCGGTGCGACTCTTTTCTCTTTGGCATTTAGCTCAGAAACAATCATTCATCCCAATGTCATCAAGCCAAGTATCAGCACTCTACTGCCAAACATTGAGCAGAACATTAAGGAGATGGCCACAAACTTAGATTTGGCAAAGGAAAAGCGCGAGCAGACCATCACCCGCATCACAGCTTACCAGTAGTAACTCTTCTCCAACTACAACAAAAGGGTCAAGATCTGGCATTTCCAGCCTGGAGATCTAGTCCTAAGAAAAGCTTTCATCACTGCCTACAGAGAAGGCTCTAAAAAGATGGATCCTATATGGGAAGGTCTGTACAAGATCAGCAGAGTAGGTGGCAAGAGTAGTTACACCCATGCCACCATGAACACAAAGAGATCGAAAAGCAGTGGAACACCTATAATCTGAGAAAGTACCATGCTTGACCTTCCACTACATTAAAGCCTGAAGACTCAAGCAGCTTGATGGACACTACCTCGCAAGCCGATGACTATCTAGTTGCTATGCAATTCCTACCTAACAACTAAGTTCTCGTTCATTTCACTCGTTTTTCAATGAGGAATTTAGAAGTAATCTACAACTTGGCTCGGCTGCATGCTTACAACAACTGATCATTCCTGCACTACAAAAGAAGATCGCGCCCTTCTTAGGGACTTATCGCAAGAATTGTGCCCTCGAGGGTAGATCTGTAGACGGGTCGGGTTTACTGGGTTTGGGTCGGGTTCAACCAACTCGTTAATTTAACGGGTCATCCGAACCCAACCCGTTAAGCTAACGGGTCACCCAAACCCAACCCGTTAATCTAATAAGTCACCTCTTTCACCCGTTAACAGTGTTTTTCTCTTTTTTCTTTTTTTTTATTTAAATACCTTTCCATGGAACAATCTCCACTTCAAGGAACTTCCTTCCATAGGCCCACTGACAAACAAGATCATAACAACATTGCCAAAAAACTTCCTCCATTGAACCAAAGATGCACATAAGGTAGTTTTCGATGCACATAAGGTAGTTTTCGAGGATTAAATTCTTTCGGCTTGCATGGCCAATGATTGTTCTTGGCTTATCCAATATCATGACCTTCTGTCTCGGCTGAATATACCCCACAGCAAGCAGATCTTGAAGCCAAGCTGCAGTGAACTTCACCTCATTCTCAAAGAGCAGAGTGAGGGTTTCATTATTGACTATTGAAATTACACAAAAGCCCTCAATAATGGGTGTTAACGGGTTTCGCGGGTTCACCCAAAATGACCCGTTATGTAACAGATGATTAACGGGTGACCCATTAACCACCCGACCCGTTAAACACTCACCCGAATACTCATTTTAACGGATCGGGTCGGGTCGGGTTAACTGGTCAGGTTTGAAATGCCAGGTCTACCCGAGGGACCAACCATGCTTTCCAATGTGAGAGGATAAACTAATTGCTCTCCAGTGCGAGAGGGTAAACCAATTCCCCGACACCCACATAGGTCTGCTCTCCAAGGCGAGAGGATAAACTTACACTCCGAATATCTAGACGTGGATGAGCCGGGCTACTCTAGTATAACTAGATGCACGATGGCTTGCGCTGGGATTCCTAGAAGTAGCCATAATGGTCTTTTTCAAGGCTTAGCTAACTGAATGATTTTGGGTCTCTTGGCTTAATTCGCGGGGAACCGAGCCGTAGAGACGGAAGGGGCACGTTACGCAGTACGCCCTAGGGACGGCTGCCCTGGAACCCTAAAGCTGCTACCGAGTGCACTAAGGTAGCTTATGGTTTCCAGAAGACTACCTACGGCTTACCATTCGAGCAGTAAATCTGCGCTAGACTTATACAACCGCATATTCTTGTGAAAGGTTAAACAAGCTAGCGTGCATATACAAAGCTTTATCCACTACCGACATGCTACATAGTCGATAAGCTTCACCTCTACTAAGTACGGAATGACCTACACCAAGTCCTAAAGTGTTGTGATACTTGCTATGCAACTTACAAAATTGGAGAAAGCCAAGGTTAACAGCATAGTGGTCACACAGACTTGTCTGCTTTTGTAAGTAAGGCGTCCCGCTATTGACCCTATGGGTAACAACTTTGCAAAGTTCTACACCAACACCTACGGCTGCATAGGCTACGCGACCTATCTGCTTATAGAAAAGTAGCATGCTTGTCACTGGTCTATAAAGTCTAAAGGTTAGGGTATGAACAAAAGAAGCAAAGATGGAGAAAAGCGAAGGAAGCAAGTTTATTAAATTTTCTAGCAAATTGATAAACAACTAGCAAAGACCGAATGTGTTCAAGCAAAGCAAAAAGCAAGAAGGGAGAAAATCCTAAAGACTATCTAGAAGACTACTCTTCAGCAGCTTGGGCACTTCACGACTACTCGGTCTCCACACCTTCAGCAGTCGTGACATTCTCAGCGACGGTACCATCTAGCGTTTCACCCCTGGTTGCTCCAACCTGGGCATCAATCTCTCCGACTGCTTCATCAATAGAAGCCTCAAAGGTAAAGGCAAGTAAGTATTCCGGAGAAATAAAAAAAGTCTCGAAGTCTTTCTTAGCAAACTCAAAGTTAGACGGCTTGCCAAAGAGATGATCTACATAACCCAACTTGTAGAAATCGACCTGACTTTGCACATACGAAGCCTCGAGCCTAGCCTTCTCACCCTTCAGCTGCTCATTCTCCTCGAGCAGACCAACACAGACACAATGCAGCTCATCCACTTTTTTCTTCAAACTTTCGTTGATATTCCGTGCACCTTGGAGTTCCAACACTTAGGGCTCGAGCTTATCAACGGCCTTCTTGAAGCGGATCACTTGGTTTTAAGCAGCGATCAACTCTTCATCATTTGCATAAGCAGCAGAATGAAGCTCAAAAACGGCACACTCAAGATCATGAATCTGAGAAGATTATGCTTCGACTGCCACAACTTTTGCCACCTTCTCGGTAGCCTTGGTATCCTCTTGGTCAAGGAGCATAGACTCGGCTGCTAGAATAGCCATCTTCTGCATCATTGCAAGTAGAGCAGTCTTCATATACTCAGCCGTATGCTTTGCAAAGGAACTCGGGCAAACAACCTTTCCAACGTCATTGACAAACTTGGCACAAACGTCTATGTCTTCAAGCAGATCTGGTTTAAAAAACGCACAAATCTCAGCAACCTCCCCAAAAGCAGGCTTAGTGGATTCTTCAAAGCTGTCCATGTGAGCAGTCTCCTCCTTCCCAGCAGGCGAATCAATCTCAGCAGCAAGGGAGCAGGCCTTGGCGCCACTTCAGCAGCAAAGTCCACCTTATCGCTCTTTATATTAGCAAGCCTCTTCAAAGGTGAACCAAACTTATCTCCCAACGGATGCCTTGGCACTGGTTTCAGTACTGGGGGCTCGATGAAGGCTCTACGCTGAGCAATCCTCTCGGCAATCGAACTAGCCATCTTTGGCATAGCAAGCATCATTGGCTCAAATCTAGCAGCCCCATCTTTCGTTCCCTTGGAAGAAGTCTTTGGTTTTTTCTCAGCTGGCACCTCTTGAGCAGTCAGGGAAGATTTTTTTCCCACCTTCATCGACAACAAGCTCCATTACAACGATCGAACGAGCCAACGCCTCCGCCTTGATTTGCTTTATCTCCTCTCTCGGGGGCAGCCCATCTTTCTCCCAGCAAAGAAGACTAAGCAGCCAACGCCGTTCACGGTACTCAGCAGGGAAGCTCAACCCATGATGGTTTTTCCCTCATTTTCTTTTCTCAGACCAGCAGGCATTAGGCATGCATGCCTAGCATTCCAGTAGCCCATGAGGCCCACGACCTTCTCATTTCTCTCAATCATCGGCCCAGCCCGCGTCAGGTCCAAGAGCCTGAAGGACATGAGCTATGTGACTCGCTAAGCACTATGCCCTAAAGCCACAATTCGTGGCCACAGCCGCACAGTTGCCTTTGGCTTTAGCCAAACCGAGCAGCCCAAGCAGTGGTCCCTGCCACAACACCTCCTCGGCCAATGCCGAGCCAACTCCTTGCCCCTGACAGCCGACATGACGCACCACCCCGATGGTTGCCCCGCGATAGCACCATCCAAGAAAAAGACAAGGAAAATTAATTTTTTCTTACCTCGGTGTGGCACGAACAAGATGAAGAAAGCAACGAAAGACGGTCATTTGCACAGGCAAGTGTAGAAGATTGCTAGGGGAGAGGGAACAAATATCCTCTAGCTTTCTCTCTCTTGTAGGGTAGAATAGATTGCTCTCTAAAGTTGATTTAATCATCTACTTAAGGTAGACTTAAATAGATTTTAGAAGTGATTTATTTCCCTTTCTTAGAAGGATCTAATTTCCAATTAAAGAGGGAATCTACATCAAAATAAGAAACAATCTTATGTTTCCTAAAGCAAGAAGATCTCTACACCTGCTGCCCTTTCCTGCTAGCAGCCCAACAGGTGTAGGGGCATTTGTGGAGCCAAAAATAATCAAGAAGAATATGGAGGTGACACGTGGATTCTAGGGTAAAAGGGACAAAACTACCCTTGAGGAACACCGGAACTCCTACACGCGAGCAGTGGACAACCACCCCTCAATCAAGTCAAAAGTGCCCAAAATAGGTATTTATTTAAAACCTATTTCATCCATCTTCATCAAATATTCTCCCCACGGTAACCCCCAAATCTTTCATTTCAAATTATATTAATTAGCTAATTAATTGATTTATTATTCAATTATTTTACTAATTAGCTACAAATCAAGAACATCACCCAAAAAGCCATCCAAGTGGCCGGTCCCTCTCCTCCCAAGGGGGCCAGCCACACCCCTATATAAGCACCCTCATTCTCTCCAAAACCAAAGTTCTACACTCTTGCAAAATTCTCTAAATTCTTCAAACATTTTCCCCTCAAAATTCTAACTTTGAGATCGGAGGTTCTTCGGCCAAAGCCCATCCCCCTCGCCATTCATCGTGGGTGCGTAAGGCTCTTGGCCTTGACCTAAGGTGTTATTTATTTTGTAGGTGCATTTTGTCCAAGAACAAGGAGGAAGAAATTTGCATCCACAGATTTCAAATTTGATACATCATTGATCCAAAGAGTGTGACGAGTGGCAGGGTGCGGCTGTTCATTGAGCAATGTCTCCACCAAATCCTTGTTTCCATCGATCTAAAATCGTTGAAGAGAGGCAAGTCCTTGCAATCCCCACTCAACTGAAGGCCTTAGTCTCTCTCAAAATTGGATTCGAAATGATTATAGGTTGGAAGGCAAACCACTTTGTGCAAATGACACCATATTTGGAAGATCGGATATCCCCAAATGTTGAAGGGAGGTAAGGGTGTGCATGCGGTCTGGCAATGACTTCAAATTCCTGCAGTAAAAGACTTCAAAGGAAGTGAGGTTGGGAATGGGCAATCCCCCGTCGGGATAAGAGACAAGATTTCAACACTGACTGATAAGTAGGGAGTTGAGATGGCTGAGATTTTCATCTGCACCTCCTTCGGCAGAAAGGGACTCCAGATTCTGACAACCATAGATAAAAAAAAAGATGAAAGGCTGGGGAAAATGCCCAAAGGGAACGACATCAAAGAATCACAGCTCTTTAATAGAAGCAAAGACTGAAGGGAAGTCAATTTGGCCATCATCTCACGAGATAGGAATTCTAATTTCTTGCAATTTTCTATACGGAGTGACGTCAGCATGGTGGGCAGACCATTTGTAGGGAACGACACGAGTGAGGAACATTCATATAAACTCAAACTTTGAAGACGATTGCTGTTGTGCACCATTTGTGCCAACCACTCTTTCCCACCAACACTATCAATATCAATATCAAGCTTCTGAAGCGACGGCAGAGTCTCCATCGACTCTAGTAACAATGAGAGACCCGGACATTTCTTTATTGTCAGTTGTTCAAGAGATCGTCGTAAGGATTATGTGTTCAGGGTATTGATGGCCCTATTTTCATGTAGAACCTTACATCCATAGACCCAAAGGATTTTCAAGGAAGGAAGATGAGTGGGCAAGTTTCCTCTCAACTTCGAACACTCTACTAAAATCAGCTCCTTAAGACGAGGAAAGTTTGGACTGTCACCTCCTCTTGGACTTGGCAGCCATTCCTCCCACTCTGGCACATCCATAAACTCTAGCTTCTCTAAACATTGAAATGGTTTATTTCCCCCGTACAACTCAACACCAACACTCTCCTTTCTACATAGAGCTCCTTGAGAGCAGGTAGCTGACTAACTAGTGGCAATGAATTGCAATTACCACAATCAATGAGACACATAACTTGTAAGTTGGAGAAGGACAAGTCTCCCACCCAATTCGGGAAACTTATTCCGTCATAATACCTGATGCTTAGTGTCACCAAATTTAACGAAGGTTGTAGTCTTCCGAGTACATGTCTATCTTTTACAAAATCATCATGTCTCTCTTTTACAAAATCATTGGAAACTTTAGGATCAGGAACCCATGCCAACTCTACCTCTTTGAGATCTTTCGTATCCTTCAACAAGGCATCAATAGCACCGACTACATTATGCAGATTCAAGATAGAAATTTTTCCACCAAGGTGTGACAACTCCCTCAGTTCTGCAATGCTTGACCCAGTAGATTTCCCTAACACAAAAGTTGTTAGTGTTCTCAAACTTTTTAGTTTACCCATATACATAGGCATCTCTTTTATGTTAGTTCCACTAATATCAAGATGACGCAAATGAATCAATTTCCTCATGTCTGCAGGCAATTCAACAAGAGAATAATAACCTTTCAACAACAAAGTTTGTAAATTGTAGAGGGTACACACTGTATCTGGTAACCTCTTAATTCTCGTATAAGAGAGATCGATGTAGCGCAAGTGTATGTGGTTACCAACGGAAACAAGTAAGTGGGTGATATTTTCATATCTTGATAATGAAAATGCCTATAAACATTTTTGTGCTGGCAATAAATCATCTAGAACCTTATTGCTTACATATCCACGACCAGATGATGCTAAAGACACTGGAAAGTGGGTATGCAAACACTTAACTCCTTTTAATGGCTCAAATTTTGAAGATGTATCAAATTCTCCTCTCATATACGACAAGTGGCGAACTCTTTCAGGAACTTCGTGCAAATTTTTCTGATCCAATCTAAAACAAAACTTTCTAAACATAAACATAGCCAAGTCATTGATAAGATCATGCATTGTGAAACTTAGTTGATCCAATCTTGGTCTTTGAAATAGTGACTGTGATAACAATTCATCAAAGTATCTTTCACCAACCTCCTCCATTGCTTTCTCATTCTCTGCATGTGGAATTAAACCTTCTGCCATCCATAGTAGAATTACCTTTTCCTTTTCATATTCATAGTCTTTTGGAAAAACTGAGTAATAAGCAAAGCATCGTTTCAAGTAAGTTGGAAGATAGTGGTAGCTCAATCTTAGAGAAGGAAGAACACTATCGGCATGTGGTAGATCCCAAAGATTTCTATTCAATATGTGATTCCATTCCTTGTAGTCTAGGTTGCAACTTAAGAGACCCCCTAGCGTTTTTGCAGCTAGAGGCAAACTGTTGCACTTACGTGCAATTTGCTTACCAATTTCAACCAAGTCTGGATGTTCACTGGGGTTTTCATTTCTAAATGCATGTTTTGCTAGTAACAACCACCAATCTTCATTCGACAATTTTTCTAAGTCGTGAATAGGAGTATTGTGCATGATGGATGCAACACGTCTACTCCTTGGTGTTACAATGACCTTGCTTCCCTTTGCCCCATACGTGAAAAAAATTCGTAGACGCTCCCAGTCATCATAATTTTCATTCCAAAGGTCATCCAAGATAAGTAAAAATCGCTTTCCCCTCAGTTGTTCCCTTAGTTGAACTTCAAGGGAATTCATCTCCAAAATATCACAAGGCTTTTTAGTGATTTCCTCGATAAGGGTCTTAATAACCCCCAAACCCTCATACTGTTCGGAAACACAAACCTAGGTATTAGTATCAAAATGCTCCTTAACTTGTTCAACGTTGTAAAGGAGTTGAGCAAGAGTTGACTTGTTCATCGTTGTAAAGGAGTTGAGCAAGAGTTGTCTTACCAACCCTGCCCATTCCGACGACAGGGACTACAAAGAAATTACTGCTACCTTCATTTTCAGATTGCAGCAGTAGTGTTTTTAACTTTTCTTTATCTCCATCCCTTCTATAGGTACAAAATCCATCCTCAACAACAGAAGTTGTGGAAGTTCTTTGTGAAACCTTGCCCGTAATAACACCTCCTCTAAGACCAATGATATCTTTTTGTTTTGCAAGGTGTTCCAACTTGTTGAATAAATCTTCTATTCTACCATTCAAACCTTTATAATTAAAATGATTAAGAGAGGTAGAAAGGACGTTTGAGCTTGTCAAGCCACTTCTCCACAGCAGGGTTGACAATCTGCTTCTCCTCTGCGTCGTTGAGGACTACATGAAGGGACATCAATGCCACCTTCTGTCTGTCAACGAGTGAATGGAGTCTTCTGATAAGCTCATATTTATACATATTTTACATCAAATTCTCTTGTCTTTTCTTAGTTATTTCCTCATATTTTTATGCTATTTACTTTGTTTTTGTGTTTTATAGAATTTATCTAGCTAAGAAAATAAAAATAGCACAAGTGTGATTTTAAGTAATAAATTCGTCCTTTCTACATTGCTCACTTATTTTATTGTTGTAACTTAAGAAAACATTTTGGACAGAAAATAAAAAATGGACGCAGAAAGCAAGTGGGGAGAGACATGAAAGCATTGAGGTGTAGTGCAGTGTGAAGGCAGCATTAGAAAAGCCTGGTGGTGTGCGCAATACAGTTAAAGAAATAATGAATAAGAATAAAGTGGTGGGAATGCAGAAATTGAGGAGGAAAGGTCAGACTGGAAAGAAGAAAAAAGAATAAAAAAAAATAATGAATGGTGCCTAATGCAAAGTGGAAGGAAAAGCTAGTGGATAGAGAGAATAAAAAAAGGGGGGTGAGTACGGGACAGTGAGGAGGTAGGAGTAAGAAGCTGCCTTGCAGCTAATATAAAGAAGAGGACTGACGGGCTCTTGGGGGGAGGACTGAAGTGAGAGGGGTGCTGCCCTTAAGGCAGCGAGAACGTGTAAGGCAGCCACGAGGAGAAAATAAGGAACAGCTGCCTTCCTGGCAGCTGGCTTGGAGACGTGCGAAGACAGAGGAGGAAGTCACGAGGGAAGCAGCAAAGCTGCCTTGCGCAGCTAAGGACAGACGCGACACGTGGCAGCTGGGAGGAGCTGCAGCACAGAGACTGACGCAAGTCAGCGAGAGGGATAGGCACGGGAATATATTGGAAGGGAGCTGTTTGGCAGCGAAAAAAAAGCCGCGGAAACCAAGGTGCCTGGCAGAAGAAAAGAATAGAGAACTGAGGGAGCTGCCTCGGGCTTGGGGGAGAACAAAAGAATGCATCATGCTGCCAAAGGCAGCGACTTAGTCTCGGCATGGGAGCTTGCAATGGAACCAAGGTGACTGCCTTGGGCAGTCAGCGCAGAAACAGAAGCAGCAAAGTTTCACTGCAATCCTCTCTCGGTTAATTCGTTCCTAAACTCAAGTTTTATTCCTGTTTAATTTTAATAATGTGTAACTAATTTTATTTTGGCTAGAGTTTAATTCAAAACCATGTATATATTTGTAATTTGAATTGATTACCTTCAGTTGTGATTTCTGAGTTGTGATTTAATTTGCTTAACTGCTTGATTGATAACTTATTTTTGTATGTCGATTAAGAATGCATACTTAATTTACATGCATGAATTTGATGCTAGAATATAAGTGAATTTCACCTAATCGTTATGAACTTATATTCACAAGTAGTGAAGGTCGCTTATAAACGATCGCGTTAGGTAAATTCTTGGCATAAGTTTCATGCAATTCATAGTAACAAGTGCCTCGTCAATGCTTATGATTTTCATAAAACTTAATGATTCTTGCTTGTATCTCTATTATGCAATTCATGTAGGGAACTTGTAGGGAATGTTTTGGGTTGTCGTATGCAATCATCCAACCTAATAAAAGTAGGAAAATCTGAAGGTTAATTTAAGCGTACCTAATTAACTTGGGGCGTTGAGAATTTACAATTTATTGAAAGAACAACTGAAAATCAATTTAGGTTGCATATGTGGCATGTGTGGAGAATAATCCTCTAGCCAGTCCGTCATTTATCATTTTACCTTAATTTTATGTTTTTGTCAATTTTGTAATTTATTTAAGTTTAATTTACTTTTCATCAAAATCAATCCCCCATTTTATTTTAAAGTGTTAGATTTATTAGAAATCATTTTAGTTTGTGTTTTCTTAAGTCTTGAGTTGTTTTGAGTCTTTTGATTTATTTTAGTTTATTTGTTAGTTTTATTTTGAGTTATTCTATTTAAGTGTTTTGAGTCTAGTTTAGTATTTTAAATTTTGTTTTTACGTTTTTAAATTAATTTTACATTGGGTTAGCATCCCTAGTTAATCCCCGGCCTAGAACGATACCCTACTTACATCCATACTACAACTGTCACAAATAGGGTTTAAATTTGTGCGTGAATTAATTTTCGCATCAAATTTTTGGCGCCGTTGCCGGGGATTAGCAAATTTGCTAATCCTTTTATTTTTGTTTTTGCTTATGTTTATTTGTGTTTGTGTATGTTACTTTTGATTTTTGATTTATTTTTCTTTCTTTGAATTGAGGTACAAATGGAGCAAGACCTGGATTCTACTAGCATTCAAGATCTATTGGCACAGCTCACTGCTCAATTAACTCAGAATGCCGGAAGGACCACAATGCCAAGTGGCCCTACTTTTGATATGCCCTATGAGCAAGGATTTCAAACTCATCAATATCCCCAATTTTCTGCAAATGAAGATGTTTGGGGATATCAAGGCTATAACCAATCAAGGGGCAACATGTTTTCCAACGCTTATAATTCGGATTGGAGAAGTAATTCAGAGTATATGTGGGATGAACCTCAACAATTTCAACAAGGTGGATATTGGCAGCAAGAGGACGTGTTCTATTCAAGATCTATGCAGCCACCACAGCATCCCCCACAACAATTCCAATCGAATCAAAGTATGCCCGTGGATTATAATCAAATGCTTGAAGAATTAATTTCTTCGGTACAGGGTTCACAAAAAGAAGAACAATTGCCTCCATCGGAAGAGTTCTATCAATGGCCATATGAACCACCACAGCAATCTCCCCAATCAAATTCAGGTACGTCTTCGGATAATGACATTTTGAATAAGTTACTAACCTCTTTGACCCAGGACGTAGAAAATCGAAACATGGAGATGCAAAATAAAGCCAACAAGGTGGATGCTTTGGAGGAGCAAGTTGGGCAGATTATGGAATTCATGGCACATATTCGAAATCAAGGTGACATGGAGGATGAAGTTGTCCCAGAACCATCCAAACACAGCCCGAACATGGATGAATTGCCGCTTCAAGAAGAAGATGAGGATGACTACTTGGGCAGTTTAGAAGAATTCTTATCGCAAACTCCTCAAGTCCTTATGCCATCCAACTCAGGTGAGGAGGTTCTAAGTTCATTTCATTCTAACATTGTTCCACCAAATGTCCTTTTTCCTTGCAGGTTTTTAAATCCCAAGGAAGAAGTGAATGAAAAATACGTTGTGGAAGATCTTCCCAAGGTGCAAAGTGATATCCAAATTCTTGGTGTACCAAATCAAGTTCCCGATGGTATTGAAACGTTCAAAGAGACGTGTACACCAAGAAGAATTATTCCAGAAAATGAGGTGGCCGGAGAATTTATTGAATACATCCAAGAGGCTGCGCATGAGACAAATGCCAAGGAAGTTGAGTTTGATGACACGGGACAAGCCACAACCATCATAGTAAACCTGGCCAAATTCAAAGTCCCGGAAACGTTCAAAGACGTGGTGTTTGTAATTGAGTTTGAATGTGACTGTAAGCCATCTTCTCCATTTTTTATTTTAATTTATACTAACTTGTTTTTAATTTTGATGATTCAGGCACCGTCATTAGAACTTAGACCGTTGTCGGATCATTTCAAGTACCACCGTCCGTTCAATGATAAGCCCATGCATTTGAATAATGAAGGGAGGCCTAGGAATCACCCACAATCAGATTTGCATTCCTAATCCCTTCTCTTTACTGAATTTATTTTACTTTGTTTAGTTCTTTCATTGTTTGTTTGCTCTTGTGTGAATTTATTTTACGTTGATTTTTTTTTTATTTTTTATTTTACGTTGATTTTATTTTGTTGTTTTTATTTAGTAGTGATTTTTGTTTAGGAGATTAAACTTAGTTTTTTTTACTTTGATTTACTTATTTTTACATTTATATAAAAAAAAAATGAAAAAAAAAAATAATAATAATAATAATAATAAACATTACATAATTTAAAAATTAAAAAAAAAAAAAAAAAAAAAAAAAAAAAAAAAAAAAAAAACTTAAAAAAATAAACATTCATATAAATAAAAAAAAAAATTAAAAAAATAAAAAATAATAAAAAAAAAAAAATAAAATAAAATAAAAAAATAAAAAATAAAAAAACTTAATTGCATAAATATTTTACAATAACTTGTAAATTAATCTCGTTCATTGGTCGTTGGTTGGTGGTGCCTCGGAGGTCGACGGAGCCCCTGAAAGACGAAGCGCCAGAGCTGGATCATTCAGAGCCTCAATACTTGGTGCTGCTCCCGAGGACGAAGGCAACACAAACCTCGGGAGTAACGCCATAAACCGTTGATGATCACTCTGAATCCGCACTTCGGACTCCTGCATCTGATCCAGCTTCCTCTTCATGCTTGTGGAGTAATTGGTTGCAAGCATGTGCAAATCCCTGTTCTCATGCCTAAGCACTCTGACCTCCTGCCGAAGACTAGCCACTTCAGCCATCAACGACTCCACCTGACGAGTTCGTGCAAGAAGGCGTTGGCCCATGTTTGATACTGAGCCTGCGCATCGGACGCTGTAGGCCAAAGAGTCCTGGACAGCTAGTTCGTCGGACCGCCTTGAAAGTATCCTAGTGTCTCTAGGAGTGAGCAGATTTCTGGCCACCACCGATGCGGTTGTTTCGTTCATCATCATGGAATCCCCAACTGTAAGAGGACCATTTGGGGATATGAAGGATGGCTGCCAAATGTTGGTTGGAGAAGATATATCACTATCTTCCCCAACATTCAAGTTAAGGCGACGGTCAGAGGGGCAAGACATATTTGAAGGTGTTGAGAATGAAGAGTCGGACTGATCAAGATTAAAAGAAAATGCAAGATGGAGTGTTTACAGGAGGGAACGTTTACCAGATGAAGTGTTTACAAGGGGAGCTCAAGTGTGTTGTGGAACAAAATGAGCGTTCTTATAAGAAGAAGAAATCATGAGGCATTACTCAGCAGTCGAAGAGGCGCCCTCTCGCAAATCGAAGAGCCGGGCTCCTTTCTCAAAAGCCGGATTCTTTTCTCAAAAGCGGCGTCTCCGTCTCAAAAGTCGGTTCCTTTCTCAAAAGTCGGACGCCGTTCTCTCAAAAGTCGGAGCGGTCAGGAATCACGAGGCGAACAGTTTTTCCAATTTTGTCGTCACTCGTCACGCGCGCTGTCAGCTTTGCGCAAATTACGGGTGACTTTTTCAGAAAGCGCGTAACCTGTACTGTTCATCCATCCACCGGCTGCCGACAGGGGTAAAGGAATAGTTTCGGTTGTGAAGAAAAATTCTATAAACGTCTACCTTCGCCTTCAACAGCAAAGGCAAACTCTCTCAACACTTCTTCATCTCCGAAATTTTTCATCTCCCAAAATGCCTTTCCATCAAACCCTCTCGAGTTTCTCTGTGTTTCTCATTCCCTGGGATACCTTTGCAAATAAGTCATCTAGAGCTAGAGTATTTCATATCATGAAGGTTGAAAGCAAGAGTATCTCATATCACGCTTTCTCCCTGTCCTTGTCCTTGTCTTTGTGGCAAGGAGAAAGCGGGCAATCAGCCAGCACTCGGTGTCAATCTTCCAATCTAAGAACCGACTGCCTGGAAATCCTTCCTGATTGCTTACCTAGCATTGCTCTCGAGTGCTCTTCATCAACCACTGATGTACTTCCGAAGAAGTCGCCACATCTGCCTGGAGAACAGAGAAGGCAAGTGAAAATGATACTTGAAGCATGTGGAGACAAGGTGCTGTTTCATCTTCAAGATCAAGTCTCATTTTCCTTGCTAAGAAGTTCCCCAGCCCAGTTCAAGCATACACCTGTGGAACGATACTTCTTCAAAAGCAAAAGTATCCCATATCATCAGAGTCAGAGGCAAAGATTTCTCATGGCATGCTTTTCCTTTACCCTTGCTCTTGGCTACGGGGCAAGGTAAAAGAAAGGCAATCGGTCGGCACTTGGACAGATTGAACAAAGAAGCAGACCACCACCTCTGCCTCGTGCCTACCCGCCATGCAGAAGAACAAAAAGAGAAGAATGTAGCCTGCAGACTAAATCAACCCGGCAGAAGGAGTCTGAGTTGAAACCAAGAGCTCGAGAAGCTTCAACAACACCACCAATCAAGTCTCATTTTCCTTGCTAAGAAGTTCCGAGGCCAGTTCAAGTTCAAAGCTGTGGAAAGTCACCAAACAGGACCAATGTTCTTTTATTAGTTTTATTCATTATCTTTTATTTTCATTTTCAATTTTTCGTTTGTTTTCTTTTATATTTTCTTGCGTGCGTAACTGATTTATTTCTTTTCTTTGCAGGAACTTTTGGTTATTTCCACCCTTGAAGTTGATTGCAGAATTTTAGCTTGGGGGTCATCGCTTGATTTTTCTGCAAATTAGGGAAGTTTTCAGTCTTATTGCTTTATTTTGTTTCTTTGTATTTATTTATTTTATTTTTATTTTTATTTGCATTCTATTATATTTTCTGACATTGGGGACAATGTCTAGTTTAAGTGTGGGGGTAAAGAGTCTAAAAATGACCAAATTGAAAATTTTTATACCTTCGACTTTGAACTGGTTTCATTTGTTTCCATGTTATTGCTTTGTGTTTTCTTAATTAAGTTGTTGTTTTAAAAAATAAAAAAAAAAATAAAAAATAAAAATAAAAAAATAAAAAATAAAAAAAAAAAAAAAATCCAAAAATATTTCCTTGTTTTCCTTATTGATTTGAATTAGATTTTTGTTAGTTTCCCGACCCAATGATATAATTGGATCAAATTTGAATCATGATTATCAAGAACTTAGTTAACATGTGTTGTGTGAAATTCCTTATTCTCGTGTTAGTTTGTACATATTTGATCATCTTTGAAAAAACCAAATGCACATAGCCTTGTTGATGTGAAATTAAAGCATGATTTAAAGCTCCATATGTGAATTTAGTGACCATATACATCCTATGTGAGTTTTTGAGCCTATTGAAAGTGTGTGCATTTTTCATACACTCCTATTCTTTCATGTGTGATGAACTTATGTGAGATACTTCTCTAGAACTTGCATAACGATCTTTCGAAATTTTTGTCATTGATTGCATGAACTTGAAAATGATAGAGGCATTAGGTTTACCACCATGGCCCAAATAACCTTGTTTCCCAAAGAAAAATGATATCATTAGATTGCCAATTTGAGCCGTATTTGTGAGCCTTTTATTTCTTATCACCAGATATGTCTACCCTTATGCCTGAAATAATTTTCCTTACCCTTTCCAAGCGAGCTAGTGAGCAATGTGAGATTGTCTTATGAGAAATGTTTGTGAAGTACTTTGAAGGTGTTTGGCAAAAGAATAAGTGTGGGGGTTTTTCATATTTGTTTCTGTTTGAAAAAAAAAAAAAGAAAAAAAAAAAGAAAAGAAAAGGAAAAGAAAAAAAAAAAAAAAAGATTGTATACAAAGAAAATAAAAAGTTTTTAAAGTTTCAGTTTATGGGTGTGGTTGGAGATGTCTGAAGAATCGTTGGAGAGCTTGAGTTCTTATAAATCTAAAGAAAATAATTGCTTGCAATGTAGCTTGGAACTTGTGTTTTCCTATTCTTTCGTTTCAATAACCCTATCCCGAAGCCTCATTACATCCGATAAAAGTCCTCTTGATTTAAGTTTTGCAATTATGATTGTGGAGAAGTGATTTTTATGCAAGCTTATGGTAGAACTTTCACATTTGTTTCTTTGAGCGAAACACATTAAAACTAAACACATGTGTGATTGAGTGCAAATCCCGTGAGAAGGTCGCTAGTTTGCATATGGTGATTCTAAAAATAAAAATTTGAAATTGCATGAGCATGGCTATCTCACACACTACACTTCAAGGGTGTGTCAAAGATTACTGCTAATATTTGAATTAGGAAAATGAACTTAAATTGCTTGTTGGTGTTAGCTATGGTTCTTGATGATTTGTGTTCTCGAATGAAATTCTATGAGGGTCATATAGGGGGAAACTAATAATTTTCATGTTATTACTTTTTCTGTTTTCGTTTGTTTTGCTCGAGGACTAGCAAAAGCTAAGTGTGGGGGTATTTGATAAGCTCATATTTATACATATTTTACATCAAATTCTCTTGTCTTTTCTTAGTTATTTCCTCATATTTTTATGCTATTTACTTTGTTTTTGTGTTTTATAGAATTTATCTAGCTAAGAAAATAAAAATAGCACAAGTGTGATTTTAAGTAATAAATTCGTCCTTTCTACATTGCTCACTTATTTTATTGTTGTAACTTAAGAAAACATTTTGGACAGAAAATAAAAAATGGACGCAGAAAGCAAGTGGGGAGAGACATGAAAGCATTGAGGTGTAGTGCAGTGTGAAGGCAGCATTAGAAAAGCCTGGTGGTGTGCGCAATACAGTTAAAGAAATAATGAATAAGAATAAAGTGGTGGGAATGCAGAAATTGAGGAGGAAAGGTCAGACTGGAAAGAAGAAAAAAGAATAAAAAAAAATAATGAATGGTGCCTAATGCAAAGTGGAAGGAAAAGCTAGTGGATAGAGAGAATAAAAAAAGGGGGGTGAGTACGGGACAGTGAGGAGGTAGGAGTAAGAAGCTGCCTTGCAGCTAATATAAAGAAGAGGACTGACGGGCTCTTGGGGGGAGGACTGAAGTGAGAGGGGTGCTGCCCTTAAGGCAGCGAGAACGTGTAAGGCAGCCACGAGGAGAAAATAAGGAACAGCTGCCTTCCTGGCAGCTGGCTTGGAGACGTGCGAAGACAGAGGAGGAAGTCACGAGGGAAGCAGCAAAGCTGCCTTGCGCAGCTAAGGACAGACGCGACACGTGGCAGCTGGGAGGAGCTGCAGCACAGAGACTGACGCAAGTCAGCGAGAGGGATAGGCACGGGAATATATTGGAAGGGAGCTGTTTGGCAGCGAAAAAAAAGCCGCGGAAACCAAGGTGCCTGGCAGAAGAAAAGAATAGAGAACTGAGGGAGCTGCCTCGGGCTTGGGGGAGAACAAAAGAATGCATCATGCTGCCAAAGGCAGCGACTTAGTCTCGGCATGGGAGCTTGCAATGGAACCAAGGTGACTGCCTTGGGCAGTCAGCGCAGAAACAGAAGCAGCAAAGTTTCACTGCAATCCTCTCTCGGTTAATTCGTTCCTAAACTCAAGTTTTATTCCTGTTTAATTTTAATAATGTGTAACTAATTTTATTTTGGCTAGAGTTTAATTCAAAACCATGTATATATTTGTAATTTGAATTGATTACCTTCAGTTGTGATTTCTGAGTTGTGATTTAATTTGCTTAACTGCTTGATTGATAACTTATTTTTGTATGTCGATTAAGAATGCATACTTAATTTACATGCATGAATTTGATGCTAGAATATAAGTGAATTTCACCTAATCGTTATGAACTTATATTCACAAGTAGTGAAGGTCGCTTATAAACGATCGCGTTAGGTAAATTCTTGGCATAAGTTTCATGCAATTCATAGTAACAAGTGCCTCGTCAATGCTTATGATTTTCATAAAACTTAATGATTCTTGCTTGTATCTCTATTATGCAATTCATGTAGGGAACTTGTAGGGAATGTTTTGGGTTGTCGTATGCAATCATCCAACCTAATAAAAGTAGGAAAATCTGAAGGTTAATTTAAGCGTACCTAATTAACTTGGGGCGTTGAGAATTTACAATTTATTGAAAGAACAACTGAAAATCAATTTAGGTTGCATATGTGGCATGTGTGGAGAATAATCCTCTAGCCAGTCCGTCATTTATCATTTTACCTTAATTTTATGTTTTTGTCAATTTTGTAATTTATTTAAGTTTAATTTACTTTTCATCAAAATCAATCCCCCATTTTATTTTAAAGTGTTAGATTTATTAGAAATCATTTTAGTTTGTGTTTTCTTAAGTCTTGAGTTGTTTTGAGTCTTTTGATTTATTTTAGTTTATTTGTTAGTTTTATTTTGAGTTATTCTATTTAAGTGTTTTGAGTCTAGTTTAGTATTTTAAATTTTGTTTTTACGTTTTTAAATTAATTTTACATTGGGTTAGCATCCCTAGTTAATCCCCGGCCTAGAACGATACCCTACTTACATCTATACTACAACTGTCACAAATAGGGTTTAAATTTGTGCGTGAATTAATTTTCGCATCATCTTCTTGCCTGGATTGAACCAAAGAGCAAAGCCTCTCCAACCAAAGCCATTTTCTCTTTTCGTGGCCAAAGGACTAATTTGATCAAGTATTTGAAGTTCGGAAACTGAAAATTGTTCTTGGCAAAGGCTGTTAAGATTACGTCATGACTGGTGAGACGACTTGATAGTTTTTTAGTCAATAATCTCAAGTTTGCCGGAGAAAAACTGCAAAATCTCGAGTTCCTCGCTGGAATTGAGAAAAGTTTCCCTGAGTTAAATCTACCATCAAACTAGTCCAAAAATCACCTACCATACCTAAAATTGAAACTAAATGACGAGAAAGATTCATCCAAGGCATTTTTGAAACTCACCTTCGTCGAAGAATATGGTGGATAGTGGCCATGGCTGCAATTTTGCAGAGAAAGGTTTTAGGCCTAGGTGTCGTGGGTAAGGTGAGGTGAGAGTCGTAGTGGTCTACCATGAAGTTCGGTGGAATGGCGATGGTTCGGTGGTGGTGTAACTCGTGGGAGTTGTGAGGGATGATGGTACAGTGTCGGGGTTTGCAAGGGAGATGAGAGGGAGAGTTCTGAGAGAAAGGGATAAGTGAAGAGAGAAAAAGATGAGAGATGAGATCTGGAGAGTATGGGAGAAAACTGTCACATCCCGGCCCGGGGTGGACCACTTCCCGGGCCCGCTCCACCACCGTAGCACGATATTGTCCGCTTTGGGCTTTCCATTCCCTCACGGTTTTGTTTTTGGGAACTCACGAGCAACTTCCCAGTGGGTCACCCATCCTGGGAGTGCTCTGGCCTCCTTCTCGCTTAACTTCGAAGTTCCGACGGAACCCGAAGCCAGTGAGCTCCCAAAAGGCCTCGTGCTAGGTAGGGATGGGAATATACATTTAAGGATCACTCCCCTGGGCGATGTGGGATGTTACAATCCACCCCTCTTAGGGTCCGACGTCCTCGTCGGCACACTTCCGGCTAGGGATTGGCTCTGATACCATTTGTCACATCCCGGCCCGGGGTGAACCACTTCCCGGGCCCGCTCCACCACCGTAGCACGATATTGTCCGCTTTGGGCTTACCATTCCCTCACGGTTTTGTTTTTGGGAACTCACGAGCAACTTTCCAGTGGGTCACCTATCCTCGGAGTGCTCTGGCCTCCTTCTCGCTTAACTTCGGAGTTCCGACGGAACCCGAAGCCAGTGAGCTCCCAAAAGGCCTCGTGCTAGGTAGGGATGGGAATATACATTTAAGGATCACTCCCCTGGGCGATGTGGGATGTTACAAAAACTGACACAAGGACAAGAGGGATAGGAGAACCATGTGGGTGGGTCCCACCATGCAAAAAATCCTACAAAAAGTATTTATCTAGAATTATGAATTTACCAAAATGCCCTTGAACATCGTAAGTCCATAAAATTTTAACTGTAACTCCGATTTCGATTCCGCTTGCGCCTATGCGTTCATACCGTTGAGTACTTTAAGAATACGGTAGAATAATAGCCCATAAGCGTCATGAAATGACGGTCAACGAAAGTCAACGATCTCACCTTTAGGGACATTTTCGTCAAATCACTCTTTTAGAATTTATAAAATCGTAAAATTAGGGATGGGTTGTTACAATCTACACACCTTAAAAAAAACTCGTCCCCAAACTTTGAAATCACATGTTATACATAAATAGTGAAAAGATAGCAGAAAAATATATATGTAAAGAAGATATCAAGTTAGAGCGGTTGCATAAAAGAGAATGTCATTCCGTCGGGATTGGATTGCAATGATTCCTCTTTCATGCCGCCAAAGTCAAACTTCCCCTCTCCTTCAGTACAATACTACAATATACTGCCTTTATTTACATACGTATAATAACATCATGTCAAAAATACATATATATAATAACGTAAAGTTAAAATAATTGTATTGAAAATAAAACTGAACGTAGAATATTTTTCACCTACACACTCATTGCGTCATATACTCCTAAGATAAGTCTGTAGTATCTTTGGGTCAAGCCCAAACAGTAAATAATTAATTAAATAAACAAAAACAAATGCTAACGTAGACGGCCTAATTGTCCACTTGCATAGCGAATCCAACAAATAAGTTATCAATATTAAGGTCTGCAGCCCGTAATATTAACAACACATTGTTGTCTCGATAAGCAAGTAATAAATTTCCGAAGGTGCAATATTACCAGCATGCCCCCCATTGGGAAATACACATACATAGTCTGATCAAAGCCTCAATCGTGCTCACGCACTACCCTCTCGGGCAACATCGTCAATAATATAAAATTTTACCTGTTCGCAGTAATCATATGTCAATTATGTATTATGCATATAATTTATGTACCACGTCTCAAATGGTGCCATACCCAAAACCGAAAGTGTAACCACAGTTACACGCAACTGTAACAAAGATAAGTGTCTACTACAATCATGCTAAACTATAGAACGGATAAACGCAACATGCCACGAAGGGCTGGATACTTCGTTCAAAATGGCCATTAGTCAGAGGGTGAAGTATGGTACCAGACAACAATTTTGTAATCAAGGAAGCAGTACCAAATACACCTCTAGAAAGATCTGAAGTGGTTCGAGCTGTTTTTGTACATACTTGTAAAGAACTCAAACGCAACAACAGTATAATAATACGATATGATGACAACGCTGCGGTTGTTATTGATCAAGAAGGAAATCCAAAAGGAACCCGAATTTTCTGCCCAATTGCCCGGGAATTAAGACAGTTAAATTTCACTAAAATAGTTTCATTAGCACCTGAAGTATTATAGGGGAAGACCTTAATATAGTATTTGAATGAAATTGATTAAATTTATTTAATTGATTAGTAAATTTATCCTTCGAGAAGACTTCCCAAGGCTTGGAGGTGAAACACGTATCACGGTGAGATACGGTAGTGAAACACACTATGCAACTGAACATTGTTATTCACATATGCCTCAGCAAGTAGATTCATTATGATATTCCACTCGGGTTTAGTGAAAAATTACTCCGAAAAGGATAAATGAACACGTCAAAACAAGCCCATCAAATCTAGAGTACAAGATAACTGAATTGAATGCATAATATCTCGCTACAACTGTAGCTTCTTGAATATTCAATCACCAACGGTAAAGATTCATTTAGCAGAGTATTTATTTGGTGATTGAGGAATTAATGGTCACAACTAAACTTTCAAAGTCCGAGTGATTCACCTAAATGGCCTATCTGCTTCAAAATTAATACGAAGTGCAGTAGGGTAGACATGTATTCAAGGTTGACTGGAACGCCTTCTAGCACCAAGAGGTGAATATGGAATCACAGTCAGAGTAGATGTTGATCGAAATGCTAAAAAATCCGATAAATTCAAGAATGACCAATTTTACCAAATGGTCTAAAGTGTAGTATGTCTGGACCAACGGAAGGTGAGCTAACTTGTCAAGTCGATAGATAAACACCGAAACATCATCATAATCTCCAAATGTGCAAGATACCTCTAATATACACATGAATTCCAATTCAAATGAGGTAGGACATGCTGAAAGTGTTCAAAGGTAATTATGTCTTTTGCTACGGTAAACAGTAACTACGTTTGCACAACCAAAGTGATACACAACGGTGCAATCGTAGATGTTGATTTAGTTCTTCTATCGCCATTGTCAGAAATCTAATTCTTTTCAAATGAATATGTACTTGAGTGGTCTAAGGTTGATAAAGATTTTGGACACGTTTCTCCACAGAGAAGTGTCATCCAGTTTTCAAGTAAAGATGGTAATTGTTGACTCTAAGTCATGAATAAGATGGTTCATTTCAAATGGCTCTACACGTTGGGAAATATAAGCGATACTCCGCCACGCTGCCTCTACACAGCCGAAACATCCAAAGAACACGTCATCATGGATTTCAAAATGATCAATGTCATCGAAACGCGTAAAACAGAGGTGAGGTGAGACAACAGTTCGATTGTCAGAAACTTTATTCGTAATCAACATCACAACTAAACTAACTTTCTTCGGTTGATATGTGAAGAAAAACACTATAGCCGAAAAAATGCTAACAAATTGTAGATAAAATCGACAAGACCAAGAATATCTCGCACTTCACAATACTTTGCGAGAATTCCAACTTTCTTCCGCTACAACCTTTTTGGGAAAAAGAAAAGAATATCGTCCACTGAGAGCACATCTCCCAAGAAACGTACCTGCTCTAAACAAGTTTAACATTTGAAATTTTTGGTATAAAGCTGACTATTGGTGTTTAGAGAGCTTGGTCTCACTGCCGAGGTAGATGAGAAAGTTGTCGATAAGACCACTATGAATTCGCCAGGCTATGGAAGAAAACTCGGGTTACAAAGGTTGGTCGGCTAGAACATCAATTCGATGTATGGGTATTAACAGTTTTAATCATTACTCGATTAAGTTGTTAAAATCTAGGTATGATCCTAAGGTTCAGCCTTTCACCTTCGCAGATAGGTTTAAGGTTCCCTAGATAAGGTGTTTGGTTGGGTAAATTCCTAATCGGTTAGATTTTGTAACTAAGTTTTCTCAATGTCAAATGAGTTGTTCGGTAAGAGGTAGGGAGAATAAGTGTGGTGTTAACAAGGTGGATCGATGGTGTATTCTACTTCTCGCTTCGGTGGTATCCCAAGTAAAATTTTGAGAAATGAAGCCAGGGTTATACGTCCTCGAAACGTACCATACTACTTATTTTCACTACGTCTAATAGGTCTTCATAGCTTTCTCGATACTCAATTCATTCTAACAGTGAGAAATTAACTCATACTTTGATTCTCCTGTCTGCCTGTGGAAGTGATCGAAAATGTGGCTAGTCGAAGAGGTTTTGTTTACCTAGATAGGTGATAAGGTAAAGACAACTATGAGTTTACTGTCCTAATACAAAGCTTGCTCCTAAGTTTCCATGATTTAGTTTCTTCGGCTCAGGTAGTTACTGTTAATCAGTATATCAGTCATGTTGCTAATTAACGCATTTATGATACTTTTGATATTTTTGATATTGTTCGTTACCCTGAAACTGCGAACTGGCGTTCTAGCGTAAAGGTATCACTCCCAGATACTAGTACATGTGTCTGGTATCAAAAATCATACCACCTAAATACTGGTTGACAATCCTTGGATATCGAACAATATCATCAATTAGTGGCACCACCGTAGGCTGATTACAGGTTAGAGCCTGATCGGGTAGATGGTTTCAAATGATTGGTATGAAACTGGCTTTGTGAGGTGGTTTCATTAATTCTAGGGAAAATACTTACTACTTCGGGGATTTCTACTAACCGTAGGTATAACAACTCGTACGTCTGTGCCTATGCTCATCGAAAAGTAGGCTCAAGAACCAAGAATGCTTACATCACGCGTGTGATGAACGTAATATTGTCCAAACTTATGCTCTGATACCAAACTAACACATCCCAACCCGGAATGTCCACCTGGACTCTGAATCGAGTTATGATGGTCGACACCAGGAAGGTGATGAAACCATAAGTGTAGTGATGTGGAAAATGTGAATAAATTTAAACCTAAAAGTGCTTAAATATAAGAGTGCGCTTGTGAGCGGGAATGAACCCATTTCACACGCGATGTCAGAGCATAAGTAAAGTACAGTGAGGTAGGATGAGAATTATACTATCGAAGGTCATCTCCAATACCAAGATTTGCCAAGAATCCTCGTCGACACAAAAACTCAGCCACCAAAACCTAGAGAGGCGAAAAACAAGGGTGAGTGGGCATAAAAATAAAGCTTTGTAAAAACCTTTTTGAAAACATAATAACCTCTCGCTGTAAAACAAGTATAGTTTCCAAAGTATACATACTACGTATAGTAGGAAAATACTTACCGCAACCTGTAATATCTTAAGAATTCAATACGGCACAATATTTCGTAAGTAACACATGACGTCCGTAATCACATAATCTCGCATAAGCAAACATATTATATCGAGTGCTCGTCAACACATGCTGACACATGAGTTTATGTAGAGATATTCTGACATGAACAGGACTAGGTGTAACAATGATATACGCTCTAGTACTACAATCACGTGAAGATTGTGTTGGAATATGATCATGGTGATGTTGGCTTTACTATGTGTGTATTTGATGTTTGGAGGTGCACCATAAGATTGGTGTACTGATATACACTTAACCAAAGGGTGTGATAAAAGGTATGACTTATCATAAGAGTTATACCCTTCTATAAGTGATGTGTCTTATCATGAAAGGATAAAACCATTCAGAGAAGTCTCACAACTCTATAGAAAATGTATGATGAAGTCTATAAAAGGAGGATTCATTCCTCCAGACAAATAAATCCAAGGTGAAATATATTTTCTCTTGTTTCCTTTGGTGTGTTATTTCTCCATTGGCACTACCGCATAGTAATCAAAAGTCTAACAACATTAGAAATTGATTTGTGATTTCCTACAGTGGTATTAGAGCCAGGTTCTTTGATATTATACAAGGGAGAAACTGTAAAGGGAAAAGAATTTAGGATTGCCCAAATGACGAAAAACTGTTCTTAGTTCGTCTTGCATGTTATATTGGAATTCAACAGTTCAAGTTTTAATTTAAATTCCTGGATTGCAATCAGAGTTGATTTCTGATCTTCATGCGCCCAGAAATTTTTGCATAATGATTTAGACTTTCGACAGTCGTTGCAATGTTGTGAGTTCAAAGTTCAAGTCGTGCACTGTTTAATGCAATTTGGCTTGGGATTTGTGATTGCAATCAGAGATTGGACCTAAAAAGAATATGACATCCTGAAATAATAGGCATATATTGTGGAAGAATACGATGTGATATCTGCATACAATCGATTCAGTAAAGACAAAAAGCTGCGACTCCAATGGGCCACTGCAAATTACGGCTTCAGATTATTCAAGCAGAAAAGCATGGATCAGTTGGTAGGCAGTTTAAAACTACAGAGTTTTGCGGGATAACCGGTTTTCATCCGACGATCCAAAAGGTAGTGAGGCACCGCTCCACAACGCTTGAAATTCAGTCTCTTGGTTCACAAGGAAGACGACTAGACTAAGTTCGTGTTCAAGTCGATGCGATGTAAGTAAAATGAACCCATTCATGTAGGCTTAAAGAGGACTAGCAACAACCATCTGTCAGTTTCATGTCTTTACTAATTTGCTGCTGTTTATTTTAGAATAATAAACTTCAATTGTTACAATTAATTGGATTGTGGTTGGTTAGTATTAGTTTTATGGCTAGCAAGTTTGAGTCAATCAATATTGAGAGACTCAATAATATTAATTGTGGAGCCAAAAATAATCACAAGGCGACACATGAATTTTTAGGTAAAAGAGGACAATACCCTTGGGCATACCGGGATTCCTGCGCGCGAGCAGCGGACAATCGTCCGTCAATCAAGTCAAAAGCGTCCAAAATAGGTAACAAATTCAAAGATATTCTCATCCATCCTCATCTTAGGTAATTATTTTATAACCTACATAACATTCCATTTAAGTGGAGGTTAATTGGCTAATTAATGGATTAATTCCTAATTAATCCATTAATCACCAATTAAATCATCCATTACACCCCCAAAAATACCCAAGGGCCGGCCACTCTTTCTTCCAAAGAGGGCCGGTCATGCTCTATAAATAGGACTTCATTTTCTCTAAAAAGCTAGGTCCACACTCTTGCAAAACTCCAAAAACTCTCTAAACACTTTTTCTCTCTAAATTCTAACTTTGGCATCGGAGGTTCTTCGCCAAAGCCCCCCCATTCATCGTGGGCGCGTGAGGCTCTTGGCCTTGACCCTAAGGTGTTAATTGTTTTGTAGGTGCAATTTTGTCCAATAAGAAGAAGACGGAAATTTGCATCCAAAAATTTGTGCTTTCATTGAGAGAAGAGTCACACACTCGTAGAAGACTCCCGCATCAAAAGGTTTTTCTATTTTCTTTTCCATTTGTAGATTTTTTGTACGTTCTTCTTATTAGAATTTTTTATTTGCAAAGATTCTTTGAAAAAAAGTAAAAGAGAAATACAATGGCTAGAAATTTAGAAAATTCCACAAGTGAAAATTCCAATATTCAAGAAATTGGACCACAGCGATCCACGAGGCTAAATGTGATCATAGGAGCGGCACCATCGCTACGGGGCTCCACCATGGCAACCACCGCGGTGGCCACCACGGTCAACACTACCCGCGGCGAGGTTCATGGCACCGCTACCACGGCCCAAGCCGTGCCGTCCAAGGCTCACGGCACCAAGGCTCAAGGCACCAAGGCCACGGCCCAAGCCATGTCACTCCAAGCCCAACGCGAACTCAACGCGTTGCCAAGCCAAGCCCAAGCCTCGCACCCATGTGCATCACACTCCAAGCAATCTGCTCCTGCCGAGCAGCTTATTCTCACGGCCTAGCCTGCTCCCGCCGAGCAACCCACTCTCATGGCCCAGCCTGCTCCAGCTGAGCAGCCCACTCTCGTGGCCCAGCCTGCTCCCGCCGAGCAGTCCATTCTCGTGACACAGCTTGCTTCCGTGGCCCAGCCTGCTCCAGCCGAGCAGCCCACTCTCGTGGCCCAACCTGCTTCTGTGGCCCAGTATGCTCTTGTTGCCTTCCAAGTAGCCTAAATTGATCCAAGATTAGTTCAACTATCCCAGCTCCAAATTTCCAGACTGATGATCGAACCAGGAGCATTTTCACCACATTTTTCTGCGGATTTGGCATTTCCCAACTCAAATCTCGCGCCCGAAGTCTACCACACTTCCACTGCTCAAGAAGACGCATTCATTCCAAGCTATTCCAACCCAAATGGAGAACAACACTTGTCTCGACAAGTTATAGAGTTATGTGAAGAGGTTCAAAGCATAGAAGGCAAAAATAGTCGGATGCAACGACTCGATAGCTAGAGTAGACTTCCAAAAAGGACTTCCGGTAGACCACCCATTGTTCAGAAAACTGATAATGAAAGAAGATCTAACTCTGGCAGACTCTTTCGCTCTGGCAGAAAAGCATGCACTTTGGGACGAAGTTTGCCAATGCCCATTCAAGGCAAATTTGAGCGATCTTGAATATGAAGTCCCCCACTACTCTGAAGGAGATTCAAAGTCTGACTGGACGAGCAGCCGCATTTGAAGCAGCAATAAGCTCTACCATCATACGAGAAGAGCTGAGGGCCCGACTACCTGTATTCCACAGTTTAAAAGCTCTCATCGATGCTATCAGTTATATTCCGCAGTTTAAAAGCTCTCATTGATGTTATCAGAAATTCAAAAACTAACTTTGGCAATAGTTGTTGCAACCCAGAAGCTCAAGTTTTACTTTCAAACGCATGCAGTCATCCTCATGACGTACTATTCCGCCCAATCCAGATGCGCGACGATAAATACGTAAACCCTGACGGATGCAAAGTTTTCTGACGAACGCAACAACTCATCCCAAAAGACACACCAAGGGTAGACGAACACTGGAAGGACACACTCAGAAGCAAGTTTTGTCCTCCTCACCCTAAAAGATTCTACATAGGGGCAACATGTACCGGTAGTTGAGTACCACCTCCTGCTGCGCACCACATGGCCCTAGCCGACCCTTGCTCAATGATTCAACTCTAGAGTGGCTCAATACTTGCAGTTGAGCATCTCCTGCTGCGTGTGACATGGCCCCATCTCCACAGCTCCCTACTGTGCCTTCACGCTGAGCCTAGGTGACGCAACAGAGCGGCCCAACAATGCCCCGGAAGTAGCCAAGCACACTCTAGCCGCGCCTGCTCCACCTGATGGAGACTTCTGGCATTTGCATGTCGACGGCGCATCCAACTACAAAGGTTCAGGAGCAGACGTGGTCCTTGTCACCCCAGGCGGTTCGATGCCCGAGCAGGTGATCATTCTAGGTTTCAAAGCATCCAACAACGAAGCAGAGTACGAAGCCCCACTAGCAGGCCTTGGCGGTGAAAAAGCTTTCAATTCATTCCAATTCCCAGCTAATCACCAGCCAGACTACTGAGGGCAAAGGCATGATGATCGTGGCAACCGACTACTTCACCAAATAAGTAGAAGCAGAGCCCATGACGACCACGATTCAAACGGACATAGAGCGCTTCATATGGAGGAACATCATTTGCCGATTTGGCATCCTTTAATCCATCATCACCGACAACGACCCGCAATTCGTGGGCAAAGATTTGGTGAAGTTCTTCCAAAAATATGGCATCAAGCAGCACATGTCTATGCCAAGATATCCTCAAGGCCAAAGATCCACCAAGATGATCCTTGACTGCCACAAGAAATCCCCGACCAGCAAGAAAAGAAAATGGCTAGACGAACTCCCTGGATGTCTATGGGCATATCGTGAAGGAAAATTTGTGAAAAACATGTTCATTTGAACAACATCTATGGCATGCAATTAACAATTAAAGGCGGAATCATGCTTGTATGCACTCAAAAACAAAACATTACCCATGAAATTCAAAGCCTAGTAGAAAGGTGAACCAAGACTCAACTCAAGAACAAAGTGAGTTGAGAGATTTTATACCTTTGTTGATTCCTCCTTGTATAAGCAAAGGCTAATCACCCAAGGAGAGGGCCTTCATTCCTTGCTTCTTAGATCCATGGATTTCTTGGATGAGGATGGTTGAAAGGATTCTCCAAGTTCCCAAAGTTGAGAACCTCTAATTTTCCACATCAATGATGGACTTGAAGAAGAGATAAGTGACCTTGGAGGAGGAAAGATTGCTAGCTAATCTCCTCAAAGGGCCAGCCTCCTAGAGAGAAAGGGAGAGACATGTTCTCTCCAATTTTCTCCAAAAGAAACCCTAAAAGAATTTTGGCTATAAAGTTCTTTATATAGTCCCTTCAATTAAGTGACCTAGAGAACAAAAGGCATTTCTTTCAACATATGGCCGGCCATCTTAGGGCTTTTGCGATGTTTGGGCCCTCTTGAATCTTTATTCATTAAGTTGTCATACAACTTAAGTTAATGGTCTTGACATTCGAAGCCCATTTAAGTTAATGGTCTTGACATTCGAAGCCCATTGGGCCTTAATGCCCAAAACTAACCCGAGGTCTAAAACGAACTTATTCGTTTGATTAATCATCATATTAATTAATCTTTGCCATAAATAATTAAACCATTTAATTATCCTTACTCATCTCTGTTGTTTCTTCAATCTCTACCTTACACAGTGGGCGATTAGAACTCTTTCAAATCGATTGTGAATTGAAACTTACTTTCAATTCTCCCTTTAGTGATTATACACGTTTAGGGCTTCCACAAACCATGAGTGACACCTGTAGAGCCAAAAATATTCACTAGGCGATACGTGGACTTTTGGACAAAAGAGGACAAAAATACCCTCGAGGTATACCGGGTTTCCTACACGCGAGCAGTGGAGAATTATCCCTCAACCAAGTCAAAAGTGCCCAAAATAGGTAACAATTCAAAACCTATTCATCCAACCACATCAAATCCTTTCTACAAGGTAATTCCCAAACACATTCCTTTTAAATTATGTTAATTGGCTAATTAATGGGTTTATTGCCTAATTAACCCATTAATTGTCAATTAAACCATCCATTATATCCAAATAACCACAAAATACATCCAATTCAACCCTAAAACTAGTCAAAGGCCGGCCACACCCTTTGCTCTTCACCTTTTTTTTATGTTTTCCATTTTATTACCCCATTTATACAAATAATCAATTTTGTAACTCCTAATTAAACCCAAAAAACCCTAGCCACCTCCTACCCCTATAAATATACTCTCATTCTCACCAAAAAATCCAACTCCAACACTTTGGCAAAAATCCCAAAATTCTCTAAACACTCTTTCTCTCTAAATTCTAACTTTGGCATCGGAGGTTCTTCGGCCAAAGCCCCCCCCCCATTCATCGTGGGCGCGTGAGGCTCTTGGCCTTAACCTAAGGTGTTAATTATTTTGTAGGTGCAAAATTGTCCAAGATCAAGGAGGAAGAAATTTGCATCCACAAATTGGTGCTTTCATTAGGAGTTGAAATCCATACTCGTAAAAGACTCTCGCGCAAAAAGGTTTTTTCTTTGTTTTCTAGTCCATTTGAATATTTTTCATACGTTCTTATTTATAGAATTTTTTTACTTGCAAAGGTTCTTTGATAAAACGTATAAGAAAAATATAATGGCTAGAAATTTAGAAAATTCCACAAGTGAAAATTCTAATGTTCAAGAAATGGGATTGCGGAGATCCGTGAGGCTAAATGCGACAATAAGGGAAGCGGCATCATCATCACGAGCTTCCACCATGGGAACCACCGTGGTGGCTACCTCGGTAGCCACCCGCGGCGAGGTCCATGGTGCCTTCACCACGGCCACCATGGGAACCACCGCGGTGGCTACTTCGGTAGCCACTCGTGGCGAGGTCCATGGAGCCTTCACCACGGCCCGGAGATCCGTGAGGCAAAATGCGACAATAAGGGGAGCGGCATCATCACCACGAGCTTCCACCATGGGAACCACCGTGGTGGCTACCTCGGTAGCCACCCACGGCGAGGTCCATGGTGCCTTCACCACGGCCACCATGGGAACCACCACGATGGCTACTTCGGTAGCCACTCGTGGCGAGGTCCATGGAGCCTTCACCACGGCCCGAGCCGTGCCATCCAAGGCTCACGGTACCAAGACCACGATCCAAGCCGTGCCATCCAAGTTTACGTGGACCCAAGCCCAAGCCTCGCATTCACATGCACCGCGCATTAAGCAGCCTGCTCCCGTGATCCAGCCTGCTCCCTTCGAGCAACCCACTCCTGTGGCCCAGCCTGCTCCTGCCAAGCAGCCTGCTTCAGTGGCCCAGCCTGCTCCCGCCAAGCAACCTGCTCCTGCCAAGCAGCCTGCTCTCGTGACCCAGCATGCTCCCAACGAGCAGCCCACTCCCGACGAGCAGCCCACTCTCGTGGCCCAGCCTGCTCCTGCCAAGCAGCCTGCTCTCGTGGCCCAGCCTGCTCCCGACGAACAGCCCACTCCCGTGGTCCAGCCTGCTTCCGTCGAGCAGCCCACTCTCACGGCCCAACCTGCTCCTGCCAAGCAGCCTGCTCTCATGACCCAGCCTGCTCCCGACGAGCAGCCCACTCTCAAGGCCCAGACTGCTCCCGTGGCTTTCCAAACAGCCCAAGTCGGCCCAAGACTATCTCAACCATCTGAACCTACCATCGAGCCGGGGGCATTCTCACCACATTTTTTCGCGGATTTGACATTTCCCAACTCAAATCTCGCGCCCGGAGTCTACCACCCTTCCACTGCTCAAGGAGGCGCATTCCTTCCAAACTCTTCCAATCCAAATGGCGAACAACACTTGTCTCGACAAGTCATAGAGTTGACGAGCGCCCTTGCACAACAGACAACCTTGGTGAATCAACTTTTTCAAAGCATCCGGATCCAACGTGCCCCGGACGAGGTATCCCAAAGTAGGACAAGGGCAGACGGACATTTCCAGCAGCGTCCCGGCAAGCAGCCACTCAACCAGCCACGAGTCGAACGTTTGGGCAGTGTACATTCCCGTCTTAGAACGCGAAGGAGCGTGCACTCTCGACTAGGCCCACGGAGGAGCATACATTCACGGTTGGGGTCATACTCCGATAGTCAACATGAGCAACCTTCCGGGCAAAGTATCTATTCGCAGCTAAGCCCAAAAGAAGCGTCATCCACCTCACATCAGAATAGGCAGCACGACGGACGGAGAGAAGCAGTCACTCAATCCAGCTCAAGTTCAACCAGTAGCCTGCGAAGAACTCGCTCACCTACTAGGAACGCACCACATGCACTGCATCTGCGGCATAGACGAGCCAAACACATGGAAGAGCAGCCTAGACCAGCAAGTCATGACTGGGGGCAGCTGAGAGCTCCGCTACCCCAACAAAGGCAAATTCAGGAAGAAGTAAAGAGACTCTTGACCAAGCGATTGCATGATTTCCAACGTAACGAGGTCACCGACGAGGCACTACGACGGAACATAACCAACACAAGCAGGTCACCCTTCACGGAGGAGATCGAGCAGGCAGAGCCTCCACGCGAGTTCAGCATGCCACATTTCATATCTTTCAAAGGGGATGAAGACCCGGAGAGACACTTAAAACGTTACCAAAGCGCAATGATCATTTATCGAAACAACGATGATCTCATGTGCAAGATATTCGCCACCACTCTACAAGGCGAGGCGCAAGATTGGTTCTACACCCTGCTGCCACAATCCATCCGGAATTTCTACGAACTTTCTTTGGTTTTCACCAAAGAATATTCATCATATCGCTCGATCAAAAAGAAGTCTGACCATTTGTTCGACGTCAAGAAGAACCCAAGGGAGTCGCTTCGCGACTATGTGAGGAGGTTCAAAGTAGAGAAGGCAAAAATAGTCGGATGCAACGACTCGATAGCTAGAGCAGCCTTCCAAAAATAACTTCCAGCAGACCACCCGCTATTCGGAAAATTGATCATGAAAGAAGATCTAACTCTGGCAGACTCTTTTGCTTTAGCAGAGAAACATGCACTTTGGGATGAGGCTCGCCAATGCACATTCAAGGACTTGAAGAAGTACCCGACATCACCTCCCTAGAAGTAGCGGAGGACTTATTCGCATGTTTGACGGTATCTAAAGTAGCAATAAGCTCTACCATCATGCGAGAAGAGCTGGGGGCCCGACTACCTGTATTCTACAGTTCAAAAGCTCTCCTCGATGCTATTAAAAATTCAAAAGCTAAATTTGGCGATAGTTGTTGCAACCCAGAAGCACAAGTGTTACTTTCAAACGCATGCAGTCATCCTCATGACGTACTATTCTGCCCAATCCAGACGCGCGACGATAAAGGCATAGACCCCGGCGGATGTAAAGTTTTCTGACTAACGCAAAACTGGAAGGACACACTCAGAAGCAAGTTTTGTCCTCGTCGCCCTAAAAGATTCTACATAGGAGCAGCATGTACCGGCAGTTGAGTACCACTTCTTGTTGCGCACCACACGGCCCTAGCAGACCCTTGCTCAATGATTCAACTCTAGAGTGGCCCAATACCGGCAGTTGAGCATCTCCTGCTGCGTATGACATGGCCCCATCTCCATAGCTCCCTACTGCGCCTTCACGCCAAGCCTAGGTGACGCAACAGAGCGGCCCAACGATGCCTCAGAAGTAGCCGAGCACACTCTAGCCGCGCCTACTCCACCCGATGGAGACTTCTGGCATTTGTATGTCGACGGCGCAGAAAAGCCCTCATCACTGCCTGCAGAGAAGGATCCAAAAAGTCGAATCTCATCTGGGAAGGTTTGTACAAGATCAGCAGAGTAGGCGGCAAGAGTAATTACACCCTCGCCACCATGAAACGGCAAAAAGATCGAAAAGCAGTGGATGGCCTACAATCTGAAGAAGTACCATGTGTGACCTCCCGCTACATCAAAACCTGAAAACTCAAGAAGCTCGACGGGCACCACCTCACAAGCTGAGGATTATCCAGTTGTTATGCAGTTCTTACCTTACAGCTAAAGTTATCGTTCGTTTCACTCGTTTTTTCAATGAGGAATTTAGAAGTAATCAAAACTTGGCTTGGCTGCATTCTTACAACAACTAATCATTCATGCACTTCAAAAGAAGACTGCGCCCTTCTTAGGGACTCATCGCAGGAATTGCGCCCCCCGAGGGACCAACCATGCTCTCCAGTGCGAGAAGTGAAACCAATTCCCCGACACCCATATGGGTTAACTCTCCAAGATGGGAGGATAAACTTTACACTCCGAATATCCAGACGTGGATGAGCCTGGCTGCCCTAGTATAACTAGATGCACGATGGCTTGCACCGGGATTCCTAGAAGTAGCCGCAATGGTCTTTTTCAAGGCTTAGCTAACTGAAGGGTTTTGGGTCTTTTAGCCTAATCCGTGGGGAACCGGGCCCTAGAGACGGAGAGGGCACATTACGCAGTACATCCGATGGACGGCTGCCCTGGAATCTTAAAGCTGCTACCGAGTGCACTAAGGTAGCCTACGGATTTCGGAAGACTGCCTACGGCTTGCCCTTCGAGCAGTAAAGCCGCGCTAGACTTATACAACCGCACATTCTTGTGAAAGGTTAAACAAGCTAGCGCGCATATACGAAGTTTTATCCACTGCCGACATGCTACGTAGTCGATAAGCTTCACCTCTGCCAAGCGCGGAACAACCTACACCAAGTCCTAAAGTGTTGTGATACTTGCTACGCAACCTACGGAATTGAAGAAAGTCAAGGTTAACAGCCTAGTGGTTACGCGGACTTGTCTGCTTCTGTAAGTAAAACATCCGGCTGCCAACCCTATGGCTAACAACTTTGCAAAGTTCTACACCAACACATACGGCTGCATAGGCTACGCAAGCTTGTCTGCTTATAAAAAAGTAGCATGCCTGCCACTGGTCTATCAAGTCTAAAGGTTAGGGCATGAACAAAAGAAGTGAAGATGAAGAAAAACGAAGGAAAACATGTTTATAAACAACTAGCAAAGGCCGAAGGAGTTCAAGCAAAACAAGAGCTACAAAGAAAAACAAAGAAAATCCTAAAGGCTACCTAAAATACTACACTACAGCAGCTTGGACATCCCGCGACTACTTGGTCGCCACACCTTCAGTAGCCGTAACGCTCTTAGCAGCGGCATCATCCGGCGCTTCACCCCCGGTTGCCCCAGCCTGGGCACTAACTTCTCCAACTACTTCACCAATGGAAGCCTTAAAAGTAAAAGCAAGCAAGTCTTCCGGAGAAATAGAGAAGGTCTTAAAACCTCAAGCCCATCATTCTCACCCTTCAGCTGCTCATTCTTCTTAAATAGACTAACACGGACGCGCTGCAGCTCATCCACTCCCTTCTTAGCATAAGCAGCGAAACGAAGCTCAGAAACTGCAAACTTAAGATCTTGAATCTGAGGCGAATCAATCTCAGCAGCAAAGGGAGTAGGCTTTGGCGCCACTTTAGCAGCAGAGTCCACCTTACCACTCTTCATAATAGCAAGTCTCTACAAAGGTGAACCGGACTTGGCTCCCAACGAACGTCCTAGTACAGACTTCGGCACTGGGGGCATGATAAAACCTTTACGCTGAGCAATCTTATCAACAATTGTACTAGCCATTCTCAACATGGAAGATGCCACATGCTCAGATCTAGCAGCCTTATTTTTCTTCCCATTGGAAGAAGTCATGTCAATCACATACCTCTCGGTAGCAGGCGGACCCTCATGAGCAGCGGAAGAAGTCTTCAGTTTTTTCTTAACTGGCATCTCATGAGCAGGTGGGGAAGATCTCTTCTTTCCATCTTCATTCATAGTAAGCTCTACGACAGCGATCAGACGAGCCAATGCATCCTCCTTGATCCTCTTTACCTCTTCTTTCGGAAGCAGCCCACATTTCTTTCAGCAAAGAGGACTAAGCAGCCAACGACATTCATGGTACTTAGCAGGGGAGCTCAACCCAGCATTCCAGCAGGCAGGAGGCCTGCATGCCCAACATTCCAGCAGCCCATGAGACCCGCAATCTCCTCATTTCTCTCAATCGCCAGCCTGGCCCGAGTCAGGTCCAAGAGCCCAAAGGACATGAGCCATGCGGCTCGCCTAGCACTGTGCCTCAGCGCCACAATCCGCGACCCTAGCTGCACAAGCTGCCTTTTGGCTCAACCCAAGCCAAGCTGCCCAAGCAGTGGTCCCTGCCACGACATCTCCTCGGCCCATGCCGAGCCAACTCCTGGCCCCTGCCAGCCGACGTGCCGCACCACCCCGACAGCTGCCCTGCAATAGCACTATCCAAGAAGAGGCAAGAACAATTAAATTTTTCTTACATCGGTGCGGCACGGAGAAGACGAAGAAATCAACGAAATACGGTCTTTTGCACGGGCAAGATGTAGAAGATTGCTAGAGGAGGGGGAACAAATATCCTCTAACTTTCTCTCTCTTGTTGGGTAGAATAAATTGCTCTCGAAAGTTGATTTAATAACCCACTTAAGGTGGACTTAAATAGGCTTTGAGAGAAATTTATTTCCCTTTCCTAGAAGAATCTAATTTCCTATTAAAGAGAGAATATACATCAAAATAGGAAGCAGTCTTAAGTTTCCTAAAGCAAGAAGATCTCTACACCTGCTGCCCTTTTCTGCGAGCGGCCCAACAGGTGTGGGGGCATTTGTAGAGCCAAAAATATTCACTAGGCGATACGTGGACTTTTGGACAAAAGAGGACAAAAATACCCTCGAGGTATACCGGGTTTCCTACACGCGAGCAGTGGAGAATTATCCCTCAACCAAGTCAAAAGTGCCCAAAATAGGTAACAATTCAAAACCTATTTCATCCAACCACATCAAATCCTTTCTACAAGGTAATTCCCAAACACATTCCTTTTAAATTATGTTAATTGGCTAATTAATGGGTTTATTGCCTAATTAACCCATTAATTGTCAATTAAACCATCCATTATATCCAAATAACCACAAAATACATCCAATTCAACCCTAAAACTAGTCAAAGGCCGGCCACACCCTTTGCTCTTCACCTTTTTTTATGTTTTCCATTTTATTACCCCATTTATACAAATAATCAATTTTGTAACTCCTAATTAAACCCAAAAAACCCTAGCCACCTCCTACCCCTATAAATATACTCTCATTCTCACCAAAAAAGCCAACTCCAACACTTTGGCAAAAATCCCAAAATTCTCTAAACACTCTTTCTCTCTAAATTCTAACTTTGGCATCGGAGGTTCTTCGGCCAAAGCCCCCCCCCAATTCATCGTGGGCGCGTGAGGCTCTTGGCCTTAACCTAAGGTGTTAATTATTTTGTAGGTGCAAAATTGTCCAAGATCAAGGAGGAAGAAATTTGCATCCACAACACCTAGCAGTATGTCATGGTTACCCAAGCTAATCAGAAGAGGTGGAGAACCTATTCAGTTTAGGATTACAATGCAATACGGTCTTTCTCTGATACAATACTTTTGACCACATTGTTTGGTTTGATAGTTTATTCATGTCTACTATCCAATGTGATTCATTTACTTATATGATTACCTTGAATGTGATTTGGAACGACTTCCTAAATCTCATTCATACTCTGGCCAGAGATTCTTAATCATATCATAGAGTATTCTCCCTCAAACGGTTTGAAGGTTAGAGATCCCTTGTTGCGTATTCACTTGCCTCCATGGCTAAGTGGCTTAACCCCAACTATGTCGTGGACACCCTCGGATGGAGTGACTTTGACATAGTCAAAGATTAAGGACCTAACCACAAGACAACTATGATGCCTTATGTCAAAGGACTACTTTGCATTATCCCAACCATGAGTTCTCATGTGACATGAGTATGAGAACTCCTCGTTGATCGTGTTCAGTGGACTCATTCGCTATTGAGCACCTACGTACTTGTCTTGCTGTCAGTCATACCAATGACTTGAGACCAGTCACTCTCTCTAAGAGAAAACATAGCACGTACTGATCTTAACGGACTGTCAATGCCCAATTGGCAATCCTATGATCAGGAACGTTTAGGATATGTATACGAAAGAGAATGGTCTCATGAATCTAACTTCTTTAGATCGCATTCTCCCAATTACATATTCCTTGGACTTATCGTTTAAGCGTATAACATTTATATGAGACGGCTTCGAACAATAATCTTTGCCCTTTATATTAAACTATATTAGTTTAACATGTGAAATGTCCGTAAAGTATCATCATATGATTGGTTTTAGGGCACATTTCCAACATATCGCACCACCAAAAGACGAGCAACCGGTGAGACTCCTTTCTCTTTGGCATTTGGCTCAGAAGTAATCATTCATCCCAATGTCATCAAGCCAAGTATCACCACTTTACTACCAAGCATTGAGCAGAAAGGAGATGACCACAAGCTTAGATCTGGCAGAGGAGAAGTGCGAGCGGACTATCACCCCTATCATAGCCTATCAGCAGCAGTTCCTCTCCAGCTACAACAAAAGGGCCAAGATCCGGCAATTCCAGCCCGGAGATCTAGTCCTAAGAAAAGCCTTCATCACTGCCCGCAGAGAAAGCTCCAAAAAGATGGATCTCATATGGGAAAGTCTATACAAGATCAGCATAGTAGGCGGCAAGAATAATTACACCCTAGCCACCATGAAATGATAAAAAGATCGAAAAGCAGTATAGCGACTACAATCTGAGGAAGTACCATGTGTGACCTCCCACTACATCAAAGCCCGAAGACTCAAAAAGTTCAACGGGCACCACCTTACTAGCCGAGGACTATCCAGTTGTTATGCAGTTCCTACCTTACAGCTAAGTTCTCGTTCGTTTCACTCATTTTTCAATGAGGAATTCAGAAGTAATCACAACTTGGCTCGGTTGCATGCTTACAACAACTGATCACTCTTGCACTTCAAAAGAAGACTGCACCCTTCTTAGGGGCTCATCGCAGGAATTGCGCCTCCCGATGGATCAACCATGCTCTCCAGTGTGAGAGGGTAAACCAATTTCCCAACACCCATATGGGTTAGCTCTCCAAGACGGGAGGATAAACTTTACACTCCGAATATCCAGACGTGGATGAGTCTGGCTACCCTAGTATAACTAGATGCACGATGGCTTGAGTCGAGATTCCTAGAAGTAGCCATAATGGTCTTTTTCAAGGCTTAGCTAATTGAAGGATTTTGGGTCTTTTGGCCTAATCCGTGAGGAACCGGGCCCTAGAGACGGAGGGGGCACATTACGCAGTACGCCCTACAGATGGATGTCTTGGAACCCTAAAGCTGCTACCGAGTGCACTAAGGTAGCCTATTGTTTCCGGAAGACTGCCTACGGCTTACCCTTCGAGCAGTAAAGTCGCGCTAGACTTATACAACCGCACATTCTTGTGAAAGGTTAAACAAGCTAGCGTGCATATACGAAGCTTTATCCACTGCCGACATTTTACGTAGTCGATAAGCTTCACCTCTGCCAAGCGCGGAACAACCTACACCAAGTTCTAAAGTGTTGTGATACTTGCTACGCAACCTACGGAATTTAAGAAAGCCAAGGTTAACAACCTAGTGGTTACGTGGACTTGTCTGCTTCTGTAAGTAAGGCATCTGGCTGCCAACCCTATGGCTAACAGCTTTGCAAAGTTTTACACCAACACCTACGACTGCATAGGCTACGCGAGCTTGTCTGCTTATAAAAAGTAGCATGCCTGCCACTGGTCTATCAAGTCTAAAGATTAGGGCATGAACAAAAGAAGCGAAGATGAAGAAAAGCGAAGGAAGCATGTTTATAAACAATTAGCAAATGCCGAAGGAGTTCAAGCAAAACAAGAGCTACAAGGAAAAACAAATAAAATCCTAAAGGCTACCTAGAAGACTACAGCAGCTTGGACATCCCACGACTACTTGGTTGCCACACCTTCAGCAGCCTCGACGATCTTAACAGCGGCATCATCTGGCGCTTCACCCCCGACTACCCCAGTCTGGGCACTAACTTCTCCAACTACTTCACCAATGGAAGCCTCAAAAGTAAAAGCAAGCAAGTCTTCCGGAGAAATAGAGAAGGTCTAGAAACCTCAAGCCCATCATTCTCACCCTTCAGCTGCTCATTCTTCTCAAGCAGACCAACACGGACGAGCTGCAACTCATCCACTTCCTTCTTCAAACTTTCGTTGATCTTCAGTACACCTTAAAGTTCCAACACTTAGGGTTCAAGTCGATCGATGATTCTCTTGAAGTGGATCACTTGATTATAAGCAGCAATCAACTCTTCATCCTTTGCATAAGCAGCGAAATGAAGCTCATAAACTGCAAACTCAAGATCTTGAATCTGAGGTATGTAACATCCAATCTCCTTCTCTGCACTTTCATACTTAACTTGGATTGCATCAAGCTTAGTCTTCAAGTCAACGATCTCGTGGCGAGCGGTCTTAAGCTGCAGAGAAGTGGGGGCAGAAATATTAGACCCTTTCAAAGCAACAAGCTCAGAATCCAACGTCTTGATTTCCTCAGCTAAGGAATAAGCTTCAGCTACCATAGTCTTCACCACCTCATTGGCAGCCCTGCTATATATGCATCATAGGAAGCAGAACAGTCATTCTATATTGGGTCGTATGCTTCCCAAAGGAACTTGGGCAAACAACCTTTCTACCGCCGTCAACAAACTTGGCACAAGCGTCCATGTCTTCAAGCAGATCTAGTTTCAAAAGTACACAGATCTTAGTAGCCTCCCCAGAAGCAGGCTTAGTGGATTTCTCACAGCTGCCCACGCGAGCAGTCTCCTCCTTCCTAGCAGGCAAATTAGTCTCAACAGCAAAGGGAGTGGGCCTTGGCGCCACTTTAGCAGCAGAGTCCACCTTATCGCTATTCATAGTAGCAAGCCTCTCCAAAGGTGAACCAGACTTAGCTCCCAACAGACATCTTGGTACAGACTTCGGCACTTGAGGCATGACAGGACCTTTACGCTAGCAATCCAATCGTACTAGCCATTCTCGACATGGCAGGCGCCACGGGCTTAGATCTAGCAGCCTCATTTTTTTCCCATTGGAAGAAGTTATGTTAATCACAGGCATCTCGGCAGCTGGCAGACCCTCATGAGCAGCGGATGAAGTCTTCACTTTTTCTCAATCGGCATTCTCTTGAGCAGGAGGGGAAGATCTCTTCTTTCCACCTTCATTCAAAGTAAGTTCCACGACAGCGATCAGGCGAGCCAATGCATCCGCCTTGATCCTCTTTACCTCATCTTTCTGGAGCAGTCCACCTTTCTCCCGGTGAAGAGAACTAAGCAGCCAACGCCATTCACGATACTCAGCAGGGGAGCTCAACCTATCATTCCAGCAGGTAGGAGGCCTGCATGCCCAACATTCCAGCAGCTTATAAGGCCTGTAACCTCCTCATTTATCTCAATCGTCGGCATGGCCCGCGTCAGGTCCAAGAGCCCAAAGGACATGAGCCATGCGGATCACCTAGCACTACATTTCAACGCTTCAATCTGCGGTCCCAACCGCACAAGCTGCCCATGGCTCTAGCCAAGTTGACAAGCCTAAAGCAACAACACCTCCTCGGCCCATGCCAGCCAACGTGCTGCACCACCCCGACGGCTGCCCCGCGACAACACTATCCAAGAAAAATTAAATTTTTCTTACATCGGTGCGGCACGGAAAAGACGAAGAAATCAACGAAAGACGGTCCTTTACACGGGCAAGATGTAAAAGATTGCTAGAGGAAGGTGAACAAATATCCTCTAAGCTCTCTCTCTCTCTTGTAGGGTAGAGTAAATCGCTCTCCAAAGTTGATTTAATAACCCACTTAAGGTGGACTTAAATAGACTTTGAGAGAAATTTATTTCACTTTCCTAGAAGGATCTAATTTCCTATTAAAAGGGGAATCTACATCAAAAAATGAAGCAGTCCTATGTTTCATAAAGTAATAAGATCTCTACACCTGCTGCCCTTTCCTGTGAGCAGCCCAATAGGTGTGGGGCATTTGTGGAGCCAAAAATAATCACTAGGCGACACGTGGATTTTTGGGTAAAAGATGTCAAAAATACCCTTGAGGCATACCGGGATTTCTACGCGAGACAACGGACAATCATCTGTCAATCAAGTCAAAAGTGTCCAAAATAGGTAACAAATTCAAAGATATTCTAATCCATCCTCATCTTAGGTAATTATTTTATAACCTACATAACATTCCATTTAAGTGGAAGTTAATTGGCTAATTAATGGATTAATTCCTAATTAATCCATTAATCACCAATTAAATCATCCATTACACCCCAAAAAATACCCAAGGGCCGGTCATGCTCTATAAATAGGACTCCATTTTCTCTAAAAAGCTAGGTCCACACTCTTGCAAAACTCCAAAAACTCTCTAAACACTTTTTCTCTCTAAATTCTAACTTTGGCATCGGAGGTTCTTCGGCCAAAGCCCCCCCCCCCATTCATCGTGGGCGCGTAAGGCTCTTGGCCTTGACCCTAAGGTGTTAATTGTTTTGTAGGTGCAATTTTGTCCAAGAAGAAGAAGGGGGAAATTTGCATCCACATTAATCATCGTAACAAGATAACAACATACCTTCTAATTCATGATAAACCTCTGTATAATATAATTTAAAGTGAGATACTAGTTGACGGATCTTTGTCATACAAAGTGGGAGAGTAAAATGAAATGGTTCGTGCCACAATTTCTCAATTATATGGAAGATGATTTGATTCCTATATATGCATGAGGTGTTTGAGACGGGAAAGAAATTATGGATATTCTTTGCTACAAGTCTTAACCATATATATAGAAGATGAGATCATCTACTACCCAAAGTTTCACGATATAACAAACCACAAAAGAATAAACAACGAAACTGTAAAATTTCACACATAGCAAGAGCGAGAAATACAGTTGTTTTCGTTGCGGTGAAGTTGGACACTTTAAAGTTAATTGTCCAAAGCGATGGAAGAATAATGACAAGCCTAAGGAATTGATTATATAGGCTAAGATTATCGATTTCGTTGCTAAGGTGTATGATTATATACACAGTTCCTATGAGTAAAAGTACTTGTTATGTGTATAAGTTTTTTCGTTTAATAGTTTAATCACTATGATATATGAAAATCATGTATCAAAGAAAACTCATGGAACAAAGTTTCACTGGAGACCAAGAAATGGTTAAAAACTAATATATTGTCAATGATCAAGTGGGAGAGATATATTCAATGATCATGACAATGATATGGTTAGTGATGTTCTACTAGGTAGAAACAAATAGAACAGTGGGGGAGAAAGAAAAAGAAAATCGTTTACAAGATTTGAAGGTAATTAATGTTTTCAATCTTAAAGAGATTAATCAATTAGCGGGAGACCCAAAGAAACATTGTTTCGGATTTCAGTGGGAGACACAAAAAACTTTGTTTCGGTTTATGTTTTTAGTCAAAGAATATGATTATGTTTTTAATCAAGCACGTTGACAACAAGTTTCAAGGTATGGAATTTATTGAATTAAGATAATTATGTGTTTTTCTATTGTAGTACATGTTTGCAGGAAATTTTGATTAAAAACATAATTGTCAATTCTTGAGTAATTAAGGAACAAAGTTGTGATATAATATGAGCCGATAAGTATTGCAGTATAGGCTAAATGTATATTGATATATATCGATTGTATTCTTAGGAATTATGTCAATGTGTTTTATGATAATAAGTCTACCATCTTTTAGGAATTGTTGGTTCCTAAGGAGAACACATTGATGTAATGTATCACTATTTGGAATTATAGTGGAGAGGGATGAAGTGAAGTTGACCATACACCCTCGGTTAAGATGGGCGGCAGATCCTATGACCAAATGATTGCTCTGAAAGGTTATTTAGAGGAGTATGTGACAAGTTGGAATCATCTAGATGTTGTAGTCGAAGCATGCGGTATAGGCATCATTGGAGGGATTTTGGGGACACCTTAAATGAACAAATTGATGCGACTCTATCTAATTGATTGGTCGGATAAAAGATAGAGGGGCACTAGCAAGGTAACAGAGTTATAACAAGTCTTCTTGTATGTAAAATCCGTTTACAGGCATCAAGTTTGAATTTGTATAACATCTTGGCGCATAGTGTGTAAAATTCATTGATAAGGTGTATTGATGAAAGCATCTTGATTGGCTTAGGAGGAAGTACTTGATCGAAATTTCAACGCAGGTCAAGTTGGACTTGGCTGAAGTCACCATTAATACTAGGTACAGATGGTATTTTCCTAGTAAAGAGTAATGGTGCCATTTTACTTGATCAATAGTAAAATGGAGTCGCTGGTAAAAGCGAGGTCAGTAAAAGTGGTCAAAGCATGCACACGTATAAGCCAAACACTAACTGATGACAGTTTACAAATGTTTGTAAACTAAAGTTGGAAAGTCAAGAGTGATCAGGATTTGATACTCGGTAATGATATCCAATTTGTGTAACCAACAAGATCTTACATCATCAAGATCAAGTGGGAGATGTTGGAATATGATCATGATGATGTTGGGTTTACTATGTGTGTATTTGATGTTTGGAGGTGCACCATAAGATTGGTGTACTGATATACACTTAACCAAAGGGTGTGATAAGAGGTATGACTTATCATAAGAGTTATACCCTTCTATAAGTGATGTGTCTTATCATGAAAGGATAAAACCATTCAGAGAAGTCTCACAACTCTATGGAAAGGGTATGATGAAGTCTATAAAATGAGGATTCATTCCTCCAAACAAATAAATCCAACTTGAAATATATTTTCTCTTCTTAACTTTGGTGTGCTATTTCTCCATTGGCATTACCGCATAGTAATCAATAGTCTAACGACATTAGAAATTGATCTTGTGATTTCCTACAGATTGGTGCTATGTGCAGCACATATGAGTCCTAATTGCCTATAGCAATCTAGGACAAGACTGTCACCTACAATGAATCCAAAGTGAGTGTACGGTGCAATGTGCACATACACATGAAAGACTGGTCCTGGCCCAGGCGAGTACTAACACCGGTGCTGCAAACGATGAGCAGTTAGCATAAATATAGTCAAGTCACAATGATTCGATAATTTTAGTCAACATACTATTATTCATAGACGTAAATTTAATTAAAGCATCCCGTAAGATTTATAATGATTTCCTAATTCTCATCATTATGACATTTCCTATAAACATTAATTTAATTACGACAATCATATAGAAAATTCATTATTAGGCGATGGAGGCATGTGTGCTCCACGCGCAGGCCATGACGCGCACTCACACGTGGGCTACACGCCAACCCAGGAAACTAGAACTTGGTCCGAGTCAGATCTGGGCTTGGGTTGCTGAGTTGGGCCTGGTTTACATAGGTTGGAGTGGGTCGATGGCCAAGGTTTATTGGATTGGGCCCAGCAATTGGGTTGGGTCGGTTTTAGTTTGCGGATCAGGTCGACCTGGTTTTAGGCCGTGGATCGGCCAGATTCCACGAAGAAGAAAGCCGGTTTCAGGGTTGGTTTGGCTGGGAAATTTCCCAAACTCTGATTTGGGTTCAAAACTCGATCATTTTCAATGATTCAAGAATCAAAACAAAGCTAAGGACGTAAGGGACAAGATTGTACCATCATGATCTCTTGCCGTGGCCGGAGTTCGCCGAAGAAATCCTACAAAATCTCGAGTTCCTCACCGAAAACTGGGAAAAGTTTCCCCGAGTTAAATCTACCATACAACCAGTCCAAAAATCACCTACCATACCTAAAATTGAAACTAAACGACGAGAGAGATTCATCCAAGGTATTTTCGAAACTCACCTTCATCAAAGAATATGGTGGACAGTGGCCATGGCTGCAATTTTGCAGTGAAAGGTTTTAGGCCTAGGTGTCGTGAGTAAGGCGAGGTGAGAATCGTAGTGGTCTACCATGAAGCTGGGTGGAATGGCGATGGTTCTGTGGTGGTACAACTCACTGAAGTTGTGAGGGATAAGTGAAGAGAGAGAGAGAGATAGATGAGATCTGGAGAGTATGGGAGAAAACTGACATGTAGACAAGAGGGATAGGAGACCCACATGGGTGGGTCCCACCATGCGGAAAATTCTACAAAAAGTATTTATCTAGAATTATGAATTTACCAAAATGCCCTTGAACATCATAAGTCCGTAAAATTTTAATTGTAACTCCAATTTTGATTCCACTTATGCCTATGCGTTCGCACCGTCGAGTACTTCGAGAATACGGTAGAATAATAGCTCATACGCGTCACGAAATGACGGTCAACGAAAGTCAACGATCTCACCTCTAGGGACATTTTTGTCAAATCACTCTTTTAAAATTTATAAAATCGTAAAATTAGGGACGGGTTGTTACACGTGAACCTAAGACCTATAAATGCTCTGATTAGAAGATGCGACTATAAGATGGAGGCTCATGAAAAAAGGGATAGAGGAAGACCTAGGAAAACTTTGAAAAATACTACAAGAAAAGATATGGAGTACTTCGAGTTAATGTAAGACTTGGTGCAAAACCGAGCAATGACGTTCTAGTATTCATTTAACTGACCCCTTTTAGTGAGATCAGGCTTGATTGTTGTTATAGTTATAATTGGCCTACATTTCCTTCCTGGATGCTAATAAGCTGAACCTTGCCCTATGAGATTTGTTTTTTGGTTAGTGGAAAAATTGGTAATTTAAAGGAATGATATGGTTTTGTTCTAGTCCATATCTTTTTTGTCCATCATAATGGTTTCTTGGGAAAACTTTTCCAATATATGCCGTCGTAAGTTTTAGGAACCGGAGAGCATTGAAGATAGGAAGGGCACGTCTAAGTAGATTTATGCAGGCGTGACATATCCTTTGTAAATAGAAGTGGCACTAGACTGCAAGTGCCCCTTTACCATAGTGGTGAAAAAGAGTTGAGCTCTTGTATGACGGCGTAGGTTTGAACTCCATTAGTGGCTAATTTAACAAAATCTATCGTTTAACAAAAAAAAAATGGCACTAGATAGTCATCGTCATATTCTAGCGAGCATGAGTTTGGAGCATCAATTGCAGCATCTACAGGCTCAAAAAAATATAAATAAACTTATATTCTTGAGTTAGATACTTGAAATCTTGAATCTTCCCAAATTTTGTCTGCCCTCGAGTGCCAAAGAGCATAATCCAAAAAAATGTAAGATGAAACAGTTGAATATCAGAGTGCGCAACGAACAAGACTAACAAATAATAAGAATATTATTAAACAAACTAAGAATGCCGAAACGGCTACAAAAAACCTAAGAGACTACATTGTGGCTAACTTTTTTTCTAATGAATAACAAAGCACCATATTTATAATAAACTAACCCTAATCTCTAACAAAACCTAATTCTAACGGGCTATGCCCATAAAACCAAATATTCAAATAAACTACAATACTAATATTTTCCAACACCCCCCGTCAAACTCATGGCGGTACACGACATGAGTTTGCCAACAAACAGATGTGGATGCAAGCCTCCAAATTCCAATGTCGATGCCGATGCCAATACCAATGCCGATGCCGATGCCGATTCCGATGCCGATGCCGATTCCAATGCCGATGCCAATACCAATGCCGATGCCGATGCCAAATTTCCATTCCAAGTTCAAGCTACCATGCCCAATGCAAGAATACACGGACCACAAAACAACCATATTTTTTTCCTTCCTTTTTTTTTCCTTTTTTTTTTCTTCTTTTTCTTCTTTTCTCCTTCGTCCCCTTTTTTTTATTTGCTGGGGGATCTTCTCCTCTGCAAGCAAAACTTTTTTTTTTCCTTTCATTTTTCTTTTCCTTGCAAACAATCAATACCAACTAACAAATCTAAAACGAACGACGACAAAGGCAAACAAATTGATACCAATGAGAACGGGTTGAACCCTAAGGATCGAACCCGCTCTGATACCAAGTTGAATATCAGAGTGCGCAACGAACAAGACTAACAAATAATAAGAATATTATTAAACAAACTAAGAATGCCGAAACGGCTACAAAAAACCTAAGAGACTACATTGTGGCTAACTTTTTTTCTAATGAATAACAAAGCACCATATTTATAATAAACTAACCATAATCTCTAACAAAACCTAATTCTAACGAGCTAAGCCCATAAAACCAAATATTCAAATAAACCACAATACTAATATTTTCCAACAGAAACTTCTCCCATTGGTTAACTTTGTTTACTAGTGCTCTTTCACTATTTTATTGCCATCGGTGCATTTGTTATCTTATATCTCAATTTGCTCATTTTTGTCTTGTTTTTTACTTTTTAATTGTTTGGAAGGACTAAGTTGCCGGATATATGTTTCATTCTGCATTTATATTAAGAAGATTATCCAGCTCCCATTTATGTGATCGAAATTTCATTGGCATTGTTCAATCCAGACGACTAAGGATGCGTTTGCTGCACTGGACTATCTCATACTGGACTAACTTCAGGGACTAAGCTGGATTGGCTTGGCATGGACTAAGTAGTATAAAAATAATGAAGCGTTTGGTGCAATGTCGAACTAAATGACGGACTAAATTATTTTAGAGTTAAAATACTTTTTTGTCATTTTTAATTCATTTTATTAATATTTTATTATTATTAATATACACTTTTTGTATTTGACTCTCTCCCCCAGTCCCTCTACTTTTCTTCTCTGGTTTGCATTCTGCTCTTCGCAAGCCCATATTTTCTCCCATTAATAATCAAACCCATAAACTTTCTCTTCTTTTCATTTGCTTTCTCTTCAATTAAAACCCATATTTCTCTTCTTTTAATTTACTTTCTCTTCAGATCAAATCCAGAAAAATCCCAATTTTTTTATCAATTTGCAGAGGCTCGAATCGTCAAATTTGCAAATTGATTTTTATTGATCCCTGCAAATCGATGACAAACTTACGGATGCATCTTCTTGCCGAAGCGCTTAACGGCCTCGAGAAGGACACGACGATCGGAGAAGAAAAGCTTAATGGCGGTGGGTTGGAGATCTGTGGAAGAAGATTGAGGAAGTTGAAGCCCTAGCACGATGATGATGCAAAGCACTGGTCTTAGCAATCCCATCCTTTTTGCCCGGCCTCACTAAGCCCAACTAGTGAAGAGTTTAGTCGGAACGAGTCCGAGCTAGTCCCATTAAACTCAGTCTTGGCTTGCACCAAACACGAATTAATATTCTTAACTAAGCCAATCTTGTCCAGTGAGGCTTAGTGAGTGCAAACAAACATGCCGTAAGTGTTGAAATATCTCAACCATATCTTTGATACCATGAAGAAAGTTGAGATTCCACTATAAAACCAATTGCAATATGGTGAGTAGCCAAACCTCTTATAAACACATACAAGATCCTTCCTCTCATCAACGTGGGAATCATTCTCAACACTAAGTTTTACAACTAGAGTTAAGCAAGCCTACAAAAAACTTTTTTGTGGCTTGTTAGCTCCAAATGTATGTATTTTGAAGCTACATATATAGTATGTGATGTTATGATTTTTCCTATACCTTTTTGTATGTTGATGTGTTTACTCATGCCTAAGCTTCCGCTTGCTTTAACGTCTATATAGGGATCACTTTTGCTCCTCTATTTCATAAATGATATATTCCGTATCAGTTGCTAGATAAGGAATACGTTTGAAGTTAGAGGTTTGGTTCGGGTACGGAGTTCGCCATTAACCTATAGTATTATTCGTCAAAGAATAGACATAGACGGTATGATATTCAGTTCGATTTGTTATAAATTCGTTAAAGAATGTAAATTGATTTGTATATAAAAATATTTATAATTATACATTTTGCAATTATATTTTATGTGTCATTTGGAGATAAAAACAAATCAAACTAATTAATTTACTGTTGTAGGCATAATTTACCGAACAATTATGCAAGCCATAGAGAGGGGGCGCGGCACATAGAGAGAGATGTGTAATTGTGAGGTGTGTGTTATTCCACCCCATTGTGCCTTTATTTATAGTAGTTAGGGAAGGTAGATTTCTTACCCTAATAGAATTACAACTTTAATAGGATAATATCTAACCCTAGAGAATATTTCAAGATATCTCTAGATACACTAGGATTTACACAATCACATTTCTAATCTAATAGGACTGCAACAGTCCCCCATGAGTGTGTAAATACTCAACTAAATGAGGCATTAGGTCTTCAGTGATGAAGTAAGTACAGTTGATGAAGTGGTCAGCACAATGAGCAAATGTGAGTCTCAAAACAACAGAAGAATGCATAAAAAGTAAAACTCACAAAACCTTGCTATGGTAAAACCTAAGGTTGGAGAAAAACCCATAGACTAAGGAGAAAAGTGAGAAGTTGCATTAAATCAAAACTAAACGTCTTCTAGACACAAGTAGAAGAGCTCACAAGGGTATGACCAGGGTGCCTCGTCAAAACCTAGTTAGGTAGCAAAAGCCCAGTGGGAAAAATGCTCATAATCGTAGGAAAAAGTGTACATTAAGATCAAGTGAGTATACTTCTGGATACTCCCCCTGAGTTTGACAGAACTTCTAAATGAGAACTACAAGCCTCACGTGTGGCGTAGTGAAGTAAGATGAATCTTGGAATGATTCGAAGATTTTGCAATTAAGGTCATATCGTGGACCTCCAAGATATTGCGATATCCCTAATGGTAAAGACATAACCATTTTAGGGATGTGCCTTGTACTGGTTTGATAAGTAACTTACGTCAGCATAACAAACAAGGCAAGCATCATTCCAAGGATCAAGGGGGGATCTGATCCACTCGGGATGCGTTGGGAATAGCCCAAATCAGTAGTACCTTTCAGGGTAGCGAAAAAACATCTTTAATACCAATTCAGTGGTTGCATGTAGGCGCGGTGCTGCATCTTTACCAACAAATCAACAACGAAATAGATGTCCTATCTAATACAATGAACTAAGTACAACGAAGCGCAAAGTTGGACTCAGATATGGAATTTCGAATTCCATAACCTCTTCAAGGGTCTCATTTGCATATAACGTATGGAAGATCATATGTATACTTAAAGGTAACACCTTTGGGGTGTAGTTTGACTGGTAGACTAAAGTACCGTCAGAACAACGCTTCAACTTCAAGTCAAGGCATAAACGAGTTTTCTCGAGATCCTTCATCTCAAATTTTGTCTTCAGGTGCGAGACAGTTTTCTCAAGCTCTTCTAGAGTTTTAGTGAGATTCATGTCAATGACATAAACTGTAACTCTAGCAATTCAAAATAAGACTTCATAGTTTAACATGTAAGGGCATAATTCATATCTTTGAACGATCAAATAATCACTTTGACGGGTATACCACATATGTCGAATTGCTTCAATCCGTAAGTGAACGCCTCAAAGGAGTTGAGAGAGTGTTCCGTGATTTGGAACTATTTGAGTCAGTCCATGTAATTCTTCGAGAACTTACATGTAAATCTCCGTATCAATATCCCCAGGGAGAAACACTACCCACATTCGTAATACTGCAATCAATCATAGGGCATTTGAGAGAAACCTTGCGTTGTAAGGCATGCATTATATCGTACTATTTCATTGATCTCGTTACAATTCCTTTCCCACTTGTAACACAACAAGGTTACCTTAGGCAGTGTAGGAACGATAGGTCCAAAGCACACTTTGGTAAGGAATTTAACCTAGATTGTAATTTCGGTTGTCCAATCAGTTTTACGTTGTCATTAATCAACAGAACATGGTTCGATATCGTCGCTTTTCATTTATGTCGGTAGCTACCATATAAGTGAAAACATCATTGATGATAATCTCATTCCAATTCCATTATCTCATCTAAACTAGTATACTGGACCAAAACCTTCAAGTCTCGAGAGTAATCCAGATTAATCTCATGAGATGGAAATGATTTGAGACAGCGATCAAGTATGGATTCATTGTTGTGTCGTGACCTTCCTCTTATAAGGAAATGAATTCTATGAACCGAGTGATTTGTCATGCTTTAGGCCAAGACAGATTGATTGGCTATCCCCTGATGTACCGAACCGTCGAACAGGGGTGGCCAAACCGTCCAACAGGGGCGGCACACCCTTCGGGGTTGTTGACTCGATGTCCTTTAAGTACGTCTATCCTTGCAGGCATGTTTGCAGCTGGTATAAGATCTCATCATTTTAGCTAGATCAGAGGCATGCGTCTGGAGCAACATTCTAAAAGCTATAATACATCACACTTGCTTATCACACTTATGCGGTACGGGGATCGAGATGAGACATTGTGAGCAACGTCCACGCAAATTCACATCATTTTATAGGAATGTTGACGTTCTTATCTCCCCCTAATAGCGAGAAAACTGTCTCATTAAAGTGACAATTTGCAAATGAGCGGTAAAAAATCGCAACCAATGGCTCTAAGAGAGCTAATGTGAAGGAGAATCGTAATAAAAAATGATTCGCATCCTTCTTTGAGGACCCATATTGGCACGTTATGGTCGCCCAACTTGGCACGTTATGGTCGCCCAACTTGGCACATGGAATGCACACCCAAATACGTAAATATGAAACGTCAGGTTCGTACCCAGTAACCAACCATAATGTCAAAATGGTTGGGTGGCAATGGGCCTCAAGGCAGACTAACATAATTGCGTACAAGATTGCATAGCCCTAGGCAAAAATCAAAAGCTTGGTGTGTTCACCAAGAGGCTATCATTGAAATTGCGCTTTATGAACACTTTGCGAGGCTATTTGGGGTGAACATGGGAATTCAATGTTCAATTATAAACCCAAAAGACATGCAATATTAATCAAAAACCGTTGATATAAACTCTCAGGCATTATCCAGTCCTCCAGACTTTATGGGATAAGTAGGATGATGAACCCTTAAAATCGGCCAGGAGGTTTAGCAACAATGTGTGTGGACAAACAAGTGACCAGTTTGTTGATTCATCAACCAAAAACATAAATATTTATATGGTCCGCATTTTGGTTGGATTAGTCCACATATATTCCCTTTTATCCACTGTGAAAAGAGAGTCGTTTCGTATCTTTGCAATGAATGATATATAAATCAAATTTCTCAAACTAGCGGGCTTGGCAAAGTGTGCTTATAAGCACATGATCCTTACTTCGGGTAAGGAGATGCGTCGTAGCACCATTGTTCGACCTAAATGTCCCAAATGGTCGTGCTAAAGCAAGTAAGCTGCTTAATCACTAGGTTTTAGGCCGACCACATGTGGCGTGTTCTACTGGGAGACAACCCATTGGCCCCAAATCAAAGCTTCAGGCTCATTTTTGGAGGTGGTACAAAGATATGCCACTTTATTTTCTTTAGTGGTTCATTCATGATCATTGTTCTCTCAAATATCCTTAAGACTCAACGACGTTCTTCCAAAACTGAGAGAATATAAGGTTTCTAACATGATAATTTAGCACCATTCATGCAATGAGGAGCGTGAAAATGCTCTTAATCAAGTTAGATAAACCTGAAGTCGTTGCTAAAGATGTGATTTAGGTATAAAGTTAGTGTGCATAGTATCGCATTCATCCAGACAACCAACTTTCCCACGGTCATACCTAATCACATGTTTAATTGAATTTGGTCACATGTATTAAGAAACATGATTCAATTAACTCATACTTGAGGACAATATCAATAAGATTATCCATAACTAAAACATACACCAAACTTGAATCCAAGAACATGGAAAAGTGCTCATAAAGTAAATGTTTTACTAAGGGGATTCGACCAACTAGGCCATCCATGTCAAAATTCTGCTATTTCAACGATGTTCGATGGAGCAAAATTAGTTTCACATATTGACTACAAGAATGGTACTCCTTAACGACATTGGTAGAGGCACGAAACCAATGATCTATTCCATCGAGACGAAAATATATTATGCAAGGTTAAGGTTTGGAAATATTATCCCTTATTCTTGAAGTTTAAGGTCTTAGGTGCCAAGGATCATGCTTCGAGCATGATGCCACACCTTGGCGGACCCTAATTCTACAATAGGTTGTAAAAACAAACTCAAAATTAGATTGTGAGAGAGACAAACCCAGACTTGGGTTCGGTTGGCTCTAGCCAAAGCTGGAGGGATCTATTTGGTAAGCCTTTGCCTAAGTAGAGCAATACCATTCGGTGGGCCCCAGCCGAAACTGGGAATCACCATTCGGTAGACCTTGATCGAACTGGGTCTAGCCATTCAGTAGACTCCAGCTGAAGATGGGTCTATACCATTTAGTAGACTCCAGCCGAAGATGGGTCTATACCATTTAGTAGACTCCAGCTGAGGTTAGGTCTATACCTTTTTCTCACATTTATGGTAGTAATCAAATCTGAGAATTTGGTAAACTTTCGCTTTCTACACTGCTACTTCAAAGCGGGTTAGAAACATGGAAGGACAAGAAAAGTATTCTCTAGTCAAAATTCGATCAGATTTATAAACTTCAGAATCGTACTCGGTCATGGACGTAACATGGTGTGCTTCAGGCAATGTCTCACATGATTAGACGGTCCATATGAGCGAGCCAAAGAGCCACGGAATCCTCGTTCGGGAGGTACTTCTATTTGTAGTGCTTCTGGCATAGGTCTTCGAATGAAGAGCATGGCGAGGCTTATATAGCTCTTCCATGCCATTGTTGGCTTCAATGGTTTCTCAGCTTCTTGATAGTCAAGTGGAGATTCACGTCTTGTACCCACATAAAGTGGTTTCTGATAGAAACGTCCAAATAAGGGAAATCAAACTTGTGACGGTTCGACAATCCACTAAATTGGAAAGAACAAGATTGTGATTGGTGCTATGAGAATGAATCATCCATAAGCATCAAAGTTAGAACATTCGAGTTCTAAGATATGGTTTTCGTGAAAACGTCGGGTTTTCATGGGTGTATTTGTTTTATGAAAACTTTGGGTTTCAAAGGCACTAAATTCGAAACTACAGGTTCAATTTAGTTTATGAATTGTTAGTTCAAAAAAGAGAGATTCTTGCAAGAACACATAATATAATATGCTGATTTAAGTGTAGTGGATTTGAGTTACTTCGGGAACTCAAGTGTGAGCGCTTCGGGACTACGAAAGGATGTCAATGGTTCTAAGAAGAAAAATAAATTATTGAATTGTTAATGCCCAAAAGTGATCTTCGGGCCAATAATTTTGGATGTCTTGTCAGATTAATGGACTACTGGTCACTTTTAATTAATTCAATAGATCAGGACCATTTGGGGTCAATCGTGGAAGCAAAATAATGACGTTCAGGTCATATTAGCTTCAATTGGCGATGGGCCAAGTGCCAAGTGACAAGTGTATTAAAGCTTAATTAACGTTAACCAAAATATTCCAAAAATTAAATGGGTATGATTTATAATGCAGGAATGCCAAAAATTGGCATTAGGTCAAAAAAGGGTTATGGCCTAGCCTTATTTGGGCTGGCTACAGTCCACAGACAAGCCCTACAGCACAACTGGAAGCCTTATGGGCCTCGAGGATGCTACAGGCCTCAAGGCCATGGGTCTGGGGTGAGCCCAACAGCATGGGCTACTGGTTTAGGCCAAAACAGGGCACGATGGTAGAGGCCTAGCACGAGGCTAGCCTGGTGTGCAGGGAAGCTCAGCTGAAGCTGGCTTTTGGATTTTAGGTTGGGGGGAAGGCGAGCCCAACAGAATAGGCTACTGGCGAGTTGGGCCAAAGGCTTGGGCGAAGCCCTGCAAGCAGGTTTGGGCTTAAGGACCAAGGTTCAGCAGCATAGGGCTATTAGTTATTAGGCCAGGGACATGGTAAGATAGATCCAAGAAAGCTGCAGACCTCTTTAGAGTTAGGTTAGGCTGGAGGCAGGAGGAAACCCTACCAGGCCGAGGGCCTAGTATGTCTTGTGTGTGCATCAAAGCCCAAAGGGCTGCTACCGTGTGGTCCAAACGTCAACGACATCGTCCCAAGGTCCTCCACGTGACTGGGCTGCAGGCGAGCAACAGGGCTTGGCACGGTGGCGTGATGGTGAGCCGCAGCTTATGTCGCAAAAATTCCATATATTTTTTTTTCAACTTTTGCTAGGGTTTGGAAAACCCTAATTGCTTCTAATTTATTTCGATGCTTTGACCCACAATTTCCATATAGCAAAAATTGCGTAATGCATGAAACGTATGTATATATTGACAAATATGTGAAACATATACAATATATACATACATATATATATATATATATATATATATATATATTCATAAGGTATATAAAAATGTTGGGGGTTCATGCATCATGGGGAATGTTTTCATGCTTCATGGTCGTTTCAAATATCTTCCTTTATTTTAAGTGTACCTGATAGGCAGAAAACAACAAAAACCTTTGAATTTGTAGAAGATCCTTCTCGAAAAAGCCGGAATTGCATTTCTAATGTGTTGTATCACGTTCAACATAGAAAAATTAAATTGAATAAATAGCATGTAGATCAATTTAATAAAAGACTTAATCATAAAAATGATTAAAACGTAATACCCCCTGATTGAAGAATGAACTTTCTTTAGCACAGCGTTAAGAGCGTGTTGATAACATATTGTAGGCATAATTTACTGAACAATTATGCATGCCATAGAGAGGGGGCGCATCACATAGAGAGAGAAGAGAGAGATGTGTCATTGTGATGTGTGTGTTATTCCACCTCATAGGATTACAACTCTAATAGAATAATATATAACCTTAGAGAATATTCCAATATATTCCTAGATACACTAGGATTTACACAATCACATTCTTAATCTAATAGGACTGCAACATTTACTTTAATTTATACATTTTTTCAGTAAAAAAATGTAATTTAAAGAGAAGCCTTAGAAACACCCAAGATCTCTAGAGGATACAAAAGAGCATTCCGAGCTTGCTGAGGAATACACGCATCCCATATATACATATTATTGCAGCTATGCCCAATAGAGATAATGACATCTGCAGTAAAAATTGTTTCCCTGTAGACATAGATCCACTCCACCGAACTAAAAGAAGAAGCCAGCTATTATGTCCTCCAAAATAGTTCTAATTCTCCAAGGAACCTTACACTTCTCAGAGACGACATCAGTAACAACCTTCGATTCACCCATAACTATTAAGTTTGTGAGACGGCGATGTTTAGCTAAATTCAAAGCATCACAAAGGGATAATGCTTCGGTAGTGGTGATTGTACTAGGCCCAAGACGACGAGAACCCGCAACAAAAGGTTGTCCACGATGATTTCTGATAATGAATCCCGCAGCAGCAGAATTCCTTTCCACCGATCCATTAAAATTGAGTTTAAAAACTCTTCTGTAGGTGCCTTCCACATAATGGAATCAGTCATGTGTTTTGGTCCGATAGTCTTTTGCATTAGGTTAGCATTCTGAAATTTTTTTCCCACCGTGGCAGCCATCATAAAACACGGGCTGGATGAGGGTTGATCAGTCTTAAAAGATAGTAGTTTATGCCATTCCACATTTGCCAGCACAAAATAAATATTTGTGTTAGACTTCCTACGTACCCAAGGATGGGATCAAGCCATTCTTAGTTCACCTTTCTGTTAAGCTTTGAATGCTTCTTAAGGAATTAACTGGCAAGAAACATCGAATTACAGGCAACTATGAGCATGCATGATGTACTAATATGTTTTTTCATTATTCACATATATCACAATGTTTTCCATCAACAAAACAACAATTAACAACATATAACATTTCAATGAACCAACATGCACATATTAACCTTTAACCACATTTATCAACCAATCTGATCAAAATAAAAATCATTCTTAAACCACACTAATAAACTAGTTGGAAATCCACAACTAATCACATAGACATCGGTTGCCCTTTCAAAATCGATTTACAAAGATGCTCAAAACTTTTGTTTATCAAAAATGCTGAAAACTAAGGCTAGAGGGACATAGTTTGGCCAAAGCCTACAACTACTAAGATTTCATATTCTAGACTGACTCAAAGGAACCGTAAATATTTTTAGGGATCTAGTTCCAGACCAACTCAATGGAATCGAATAGAAAGAGGGATTCCGGCCCACTCAAAGGAATTCAAGGAAGATAGAGTTACAGACCACTCAACGGAACCAAAACGGGAAAAATATTCTAGACCACTCAATAGAATCCAACGAATACAAGGTTCCGGACAAACTCAACAGAACCAGATAAGAGATAGGATTCCAGACCACTCAATGAAATCCAACGAAAATAGGGTTCCAGACCACTCAATGAAACTGAGTAGGAAATGAGATTCCGAACCACTCAACTGAATTCAAGCAGAAGAGGGTTCTGGACTACTTAACGAAACCAGATAGGAAGAGGGATTCCGGACCACTCAATGGAATCGATGACGAAGCAAGGTACTGGACCACTCAACAGAACCCTAGTAGAACACGATTCTATACCACTCAATCGAGACAAAGCAGGGTTCTACACCACTTAACCAAACACCAGTAGAACACGGTTCCGGATCATTTAACATAACCAAGTAGAATTTTAGGAACATAGTTCATAACAACTCAATAGACTAGATAGGATAAGCGTCCGTTGTGAAAACTTCTCATATCCTCTACTAGCCCTCTCTTTTCACAAACAATTCAATTATGTAGCAAACCACATTTCCTAAAAATAGATCAATGACTGATTTTTTTTTTTAATGTAACATTTAGTAGAAAATACATTTTGTAAATATACGCCTTATCCACTAAGTATACTAACGTGAGAATTTCTGGGTAATAGCCAATATCACATATATTAAAGTCTTACATAAAATTTCCAATAGCCATATAAATCCAGGTAAGGCTTACACACAAATCGAGGTGTACATTCCCAGGATGGCATGAAAATCAAAGTGGGCCCACTATGCTCTATTGGGTCTTTAAGAATGTTGATTCCAGTTTAAGAACGATTCGAGACATTTTGACCAAAGGTACGCGATCAACGATCTTATGTAATTCAAATCTGGAAGATTTGCACATCGGATTTCCAATCCATAAATTTCTAAGATCCTCAAACAATACGTGATTACATATTATAATTTCGTAACGATCCAACAATCGAATTTTCTACTACAAATGTCAAATGATAGACCTTTAGGGAACTAGGTTCAAATAGCAGAACTACACCAAACGGATGTCAAAATGAATCCAGGACATCAAAAGAAGCCTAGAATACAAAGTCGGGTTGCTGGCCACGTGCCGCCGCATTTGGTAGCCAGCAGCCATGACTCATCAGAATCGCCAACCAACAAAAATTGGCTCAAGATATATCAAATTGAAGATCGTGAGGAGTAAAGCATTTCTTATACCTTCAGTGGAGTCTGGTTTTGACTGAAGGACGGTTAAAATGGCCTAAAAATTTGCGAATCTCATGAATGGATATGGTCTCGCCACATTGCAATGGCTATTCCAACGAGTGATTGAGACCCAGTGATCTCCTCTTAGGGTCTTAGGTTGTCTACTGGTAGCGGTGGTTGGCCTCGGTCTCGACACCACTGAGTTGAAACTCGCCAGAAAACGTGGCCAAAGGAGGTCACGAAGGGTGGTTCTTATTCGCGAGGATGAAAGGGTTCGAATGGTGGTACAAAGGGAGGTTCAGGGGTCGGGCAACGGATTCCCTTCCCTTTCTAGAATCTTCCCTCCAACATTTATGGGGCCTTCCAAAATAAAAGGTCAAATGATAACATTGCCCATGTCTTTAGGGGCTCATAAATTCGTGATTCCATCGTTACAACTTTGATTCGCGCATAGTTTTCACCTAGTCGCTCTTAGGATTGAGATCTATCAAAAAATATTAAGAGTGCCCCCCAAAGGTTTACGGCTTTTAAAAGACTAATTACAAAAATTCATGTAACTAGGTACCTAATTCTAAATTTAACAAAAATAAAATAAATTTGCGTATGTACGAAATACGTAAAATTAAATAGTGAAATCCAGAATGGGTTATTGGCATTCTTACATAAAGGGAAAATAGTTTGAACATTGGGTTATGTTTACCTAATCTTTTATTCGTAAAAAGTCTACCTCTTATGAGTAACCATGCAAAAAGTTTAACTTTAAGTGGTATATTAAGTTTCTAAACTTTATTAAGCAATTGGTATAAGAAGTGTTGTGGTGCTCGTCAATTTAAATCCACATATGTGATTTAATTTAGAGATTTTAGTAGTCTTTCTAATATTCCTTAAATTTATTTTTTAGTTTAGTTTTTCAATTCTTACTACTTCATCTTCTATGCGTAATTAGGAGACGAAAACAAATCTAAGTAATTAGTTTACTTATTTAATTAAAATAATATACAATATTCTTATTGATAAAATCAATGGTTGACCTTTCTTCTCTCATGTGGGCTTTCTATACAACCCACTCTCTTTCTCTCGGTAAGCTCGCCTCACTTTCAGTTTCCTCTTCTCTTTCTTTCTCCCTTATCTCTCTCTTTCTCCTTTCTTCTCTTTCCCCAACCTTTCCTTTCTTCTACTTCCCCTATAATCACAAGGACAATAACCATTGTTGTTTGATTCGGTTAAATAAAGTCCGAAATCCGTATCGGTATGGACCTACGGTACTTTGATGATTCAGTGGATCTTTAATCAGATTAGAAAAGTTGAAGAAAATAACATAAAAACACACTTGTCGTCCTTGTGAAATTCGCCGTTGTTGTCTTTCACTGTAAAATTAGATGTTGTCCGGGAAGGAGAAGAATGGAGAGAGAGAGAGAGAGAGAGAGAGAGAGAGAGAGAGAGAAGAGGGAAAGTGTAACGTCCCAAAAAATATTCAGAAGCCAAACCTGGTGGTAGGCCAAAACAAAGCCATGGTTAACTACAACTCTTTTAACCACAATAAAATTTCCTTATTTGACAATTATTCATAAAATTTATTTCAATTGCTTGAAGGTTGCATCTAACCTTTTTGTTAGACTGCCTACGTATCCTCAAACAGGATCAAGCCATTCATAGTTCCCCGTCATAATTAAACAGTTTATCACTTAAATATTCAAGTGGTGGATATGTTAAATACTAGATTAAAACAATCGAATCACATCAAACGAATATCAACTATGAATTCAGAATATCAAATTTAACTTAAAAAGCCAAAGTTGACCCACTGGCCACTCGCCGCCGCCGAACAGAAATCAAATTTTCTAACCAACTCTAAAATTTGCCAAATTTTATAGAATTGTAGAACACATCATAAGGAAGAGTTTTCATACCTAGGCTGAAGTTCAATCCGATCGGGAAGTGGCCTAAAAACAGCACGATCCGTCAAAAAACCCTAAAAAGGGTGAGCTTCGATTCGTCTAATTAACAGCTCTGCTGCCCCCCCCCCCAACTTGTTTGGGCCTTGCACTTGGGTTCAAGGGAAGTCTTTTGATGGTGGTGAATGACGGTGAAGGCTACAGCGAAGGCGGATCACCGATGTGGACCCCCGAACCCAAAAGTTGCAGTTCTTCGTGAAACTAGAGCAAAGATGGGGAAAAAGAGAGTGAGGAAGTTAGTGGGTGGGGTAGGAAATGCATAGAGAAGGGAAAGGTCATAGGTTTTGTTAATAACATTATTTATAGGATTAAGTACCTAAATTCCAGCAACCTTTTGGTGTTATTCCGAATTCGTCTCAACATTTTTAAACATTCCATGAGAGTACCCAACCTGTAGAAAATATAACATCCATTAAGCCCCAATTAAATTTCTGTTAAATTGACTAGGACTTACTTTGTCTCCAAAATCATTAAAAGGTCATGGAAGCATGTCCTCAACTAACAAACGGTCACCACCATCCCCATCAGGCCACCACCTCCAAACCCAATGTACAACCACCAACTCCACTCTACAATTCAAGCAGCCAACATCAAGAAGAATGTTATGGAGGTTGCTGAAATGGTAGGGATTGCCATAATGCAACCACCACAATCTTTACCACCCATAAAGAAGAACTGGAAGCTTTATGACTCGAGAATAGGAGAATGAGAAAATCACATAAGTAGAAACAAGCTCCTTGAAATCCTATCTGAATTTTTAACCCTCTTCTTTTTTTAGGAGATTGCCATCCTGATAATATCGAATTGGGTCCATTTTCGATTTAATTCAATACCTGCTAATCATTGGGTTTCATATAATCTATATTTGAAATTTATATTTTGAGGTATACAATATTAATGTTGACCATGATATACCAACTTGGTGGGTTTTGAATGTAAAGGTTGGGCAGGGGTTTTGGTGGTCATAGGTTGAGCCTAGAAGGTGAGGAAGGGGGAGAGGGCTTGATATTTCCCGATCTTCATTTTTGTTTTCCATTTTATTTGTGAGTTTGTTCATTTATTTTTAATTTTCATCTTCTATTTTATTATTATTTTAGTGTTCATATAAGGTAAATAGTGAGACGCATTGTTGCTACATGTATATTTAATGGAAAAATTAACTAGGTCTTTACAAATGTGACATTTTCAATAGATTGAGTACTTGTTTGGAATCTTTAAAAAGGTTGTGAGTTGTGACCAATTTGAAATGATACTAAAAGGTTAGGGGGTTTTAGGTACTTAATCTTAGTTTTTATATTTTTTTTTTAACAAATGATTACACTAAGAGGGTGGGGGAGTGGGCTAAGCCTCACAATGGGCTAACAATAATGTAGTTCAAATTCATCTTTAGCACTAGATCGTAGTACTAAGTAACTAGATCGTAGTACTAAGAGGGTGGGAGAATTGAACCTATGACCTCTCACTTACAAGTGAAGAGGAATAGCACTAGATCGTAGTACTAAGTAACTTATTTTATATTATTTAATTGGTCATTGGTTTTATTAATAACAATATATTATATTATTTTGACTAAATAAATAAATTAATTACTTTCAATAAGAATATTTTACATTATATTAATTAAATAGGTAAATTAATTACTTTGATTTGTTTTCATCTTCCAATGACACATAGAAGATGAACAAGAATTGAAAAACTAAACAAAAATACTTAATAACAATGTAAATATAATTGCAAAATCTATAATATAAATATTTTTATATGCAAATCAATTTATATTTTTTAATGAATTTAGTACGAATCAAACCACATTATCTATGCCTACTCTCTGGCGAATGATACTATGGTTACTAGTGAATTTTGTACCGGAACCGAACCGTACTTCGTATTAGGCAACTATGATGTCAAAGTGTTAAACTCACTCTCACTGTCCCTCCTCTTTCTCTTTCTCGTGCATTCCTCTCTCATTTCTTCTCCTTCCCAGACCTCTCATTTATTCACCTTTCTCGACAACCAATAGTGAAGCCAAGAATTCTCGGGGGAAGGGCGAACTTAAAAGAGTCCAAGGTTAAAGAAAAATGGCAACAACCAAATCTTTTTATACCGTAATGTCTTCCATAATTAATCAATGCAAACAAATTACAATTGTTGTTGGCGAGGTTTCATGTCATGAAAAACGTCGCATAATAGGCTCATTATTAATAAAAGCAAATACATCTCTCTCAATGTAAACAACCATGCTATCACTCAACCATTGATTTCCCATTTTGTTGCTTAATGGTGTTTTCACAATCTTCATACCAGAAAAAGCTCTCTCCACTGAAGCGGTTTCAACTGGTAACACCAAAGTTAATGTAAGAAGCTTATACACTAACATATAGCTTTCACACCTCTCGGTCTTTACCAACTCTTTTGCAAGATCACTAATTCCTCTCAATGATGAAAACTCACTATGCATCTTCATATCATGAATGTAATTGTCAAGTTGAATTAGAAGATTCATGAGGTCTATACGATCAAAATCTTGAGGATAAAGTTGGGCTAAACAAACAATTTCTGCTTTGTCAAAAGATGCAAAATTATTCATCAAACTCAAACATGTCATACAAAGAAGCAACTCAGTGTTTACCTCATTGAAGCGATCATTCAATTCCTTTAGTTGCATATCAAGGACTTGAAAATAGAGGTCCACACAATAGTAATGGAAGTTTGTGATTTTTGGAGTTTCATGCCTTGATTTTTCGGGTACAGAAAACAAATCATATGTTAGGAACAATAATATCATGCTCCTCACAAAACTTTTCTACATCATGAAACAAGTCCTCGAAGTCATCATCTCTTAAGGATTGTAGTCTTTGCTTGCGTATTCCACTAACGCCATCGCATTCACAATATCTTGGTCTTTCTTTTGTAATGCTTGTGATAATTCATTTGTAATACCCAATATAAGTCTCATCAAGAAAAGGTGAAACACAAAATCAAAAGTTTGTATGTTTTTTAATAACCTAGTAGCTTCATCGAGATTATCTTGGTTGCGATCACCTTTAATCCATTCAACCACCTCCACCACAGCTTCAAACTTTACAACAATACTAACTATAGTACCATAATGTGAGTTCCACCGTGTATCACAAGGACGCATGAGATTGCTCTCTTGATTTAACCCTTTACCCATTTCAAGATTACCAAGATCAAGAGCTTTCTTAATTTGTTCTTGTTCTTTCTCTCTAAATGCATAACGACGCTTACACGATGATCCAATAAGATTCACCAAACTACTAGCATTGTTGAAGAAATTGGCAACATCCTCATTTTCCTTTGCCACGAATACAAGAGCTAGTTGGAGTTGGTGTGCAAAACAATGAATATAAAATGTTTGAGGGTATTCGTTCAAAATCTTTGTTTTAAGACCATTTAGCTCGCCTCTCATTTTACTAGCTCCATTATAGCCTTGTCATTGTAACTTGAAAATAATCAAATTTGTTGTAGCAAACCATCTCTCAATAGCCTCTTCAAACGAGTTGTAGAGGAGACATGTTGAACACCCAAAAACCTTTCAATTGCTTCTCCTTTTTTGTTCACATAATGTAACACCACCATCATTTGCTCTTATCGAAACATCACGTGATCCATCAACCAAGAGAGAAAAAAAAATGTACCTTGCATATCTTTAGCAATTGCATTAATAGTTTCAATAGCACAAGCATGGACAAGACCTTTTGAATACCGGAAGAAGTATATTTGAGATTCTTGGGAGCATTCTCAAACACAACCTTCCTAACTTTCTCATTATGATCAGCAAGAAATTGCATAAGCTCCATATAATTACCCCTATTGCTTGATTTCAACGATTCATCATGCCCACAAAAAGCCAAACCTTGTCGCAACAACCATCTTGTGCAATCACGTGCTCTACTCAATAAAGTGTGATAACTAATGCGAGCTTCATTAGTTTGCTTGATCACAAATGTTTCAATGTGTTACTTTTGTGCCATTAAGTCTCTAGTTTGTTGTATAGCTTTATTATGAAGACTTCCAACACCTCCCTATGGACTCGAAAATTTTTGGGTCATTTCCTCCAATTTATAAACCCTTTTTCAGTGAAGACATCACTTCCAGTGCTACTTGCTTTATCAAAATCACATTTGAAAAGATAGCAATAACGGCAAAATGCAACATCTTTTACTATACTATACTCCAACCACTTAAAATTATCAAATCAACCCATGATAAAACATCAATTATTGCTAGCTTTCCTTGGCATGATGTGAGAATTAGGTTGACAAGGTTCATTTTGAAGGTAAAGTCTACGAATTGGTTCACAATAATTCGGTGGATAATCAAGCATTCGATGTCTCTATCCAGGGTCTGCAGGAAGATTAGCCAATGTTTCATCCAACTCAGTAACCTCACTTTGTTGACACTAGCCGGAATATTCGAAGGAGGACTATTTTGGAATATTTGAAGGTGGAGGAGGACTACCCAGAATATTTGAAGGAAGATGAGGACTATCCAGAATATTTGGAGAAAGATTCAAGCACTGTTTCTTATAGTATCGTTCCATAACGTAACTGTATAATAAAAAAATATATATATCTTAGACTCTTAATCCTTGAGTAGACCATATAGTAATATGACTAATATCTAATCAAACCAACAATTTAATTAATCAATACCAACAATCATACAAACTATTCAATAAACAAAAATTCAACTCAACTAATCAATATGAATAGTCAAGAATTCAATTTTTATTCTAAACAACAATTTCATTAATCAATAATCATAGTATACATATGAATAATCTATAATCAATAACCATATAGTATATTACCCTATAATCCTATATCAATTAAACAAAAATTCGTATTCAATAATCAATTAGGGTTTGGAGTGGCTGACGTGGCGAGTTGCGACTAGAGCTTGGTGGCCAACGGAACGGGGTGGCTGCCATGGCTTTCTTGTCCTTGCTGTTGCTGGGATTTGGGGCACAACTTTGAAAAGTGAAGTGGTGTCCTGATGGGATTTGTCGTTTGGGAAAAAGGTGGGGGGATGGGATTTGTCATTTGGGAAAAGGGAAAGGGTAATTGAACCATGATGGGGATAGAGATGAGGACTAGTGGTCCTCGCGTGTTAAATTTTTTTTATTTGATCAACGAGCAAAACAACACCGTTTACCAAAATTTTTTTTTTTTACCAGGACCAAAACGACGTTGTTTTGGCCTGGATTTAAAAATTAAAAAAAAAACACCCTACACGCAAGGGAGTTGCGCCGGAATCAGAACCACCGTGTTTTCTAGTTTCAGATCGAACCAAAGGGGTTCAAGTCTCGCTTCTGCCTTTTTTCTTCGGCGAGCGGAGGGGCTGCTGCTCCCCTCACTCCTATGTAGCTTCGCCACTGCTGACAACCACAAGGACAACAATGGCGAATTTACCATTGAATTTATAGTGGCTATGAGCATTTTTCTTTTTGTTTTCTTCAATTTTTTTTGTAATCTGATTATAAATCTAGATGAACACTGAATTTACTACCAAATAGCCAAAGTATCGGTTCGTCCGTAGCAATACGAAACTTAGACCTTGTTTCACTGAATTTGAGTTTGACAACTATGCTATATTCTATACGTAAGCTTTTATTTGTGCATGTTTGCTCTTTAATGCTTACGTAAGTACAAAAGCAGATATTATGGGTCAGTCGTCCCAAATATGGTGAGTTATGTAAAAGTCAATATCACCTGGGCAATCTTCACAAACCTTGAGTGGTGAAATGACCCTTATTTAATTTTAATGCACTGAGCAGGACACTTGTCACTCTTTTATGTATTTATCTCGTTTCTTAGAGGTGAACCAAATTGTTCTGTATCATTAATTTTTTTTAAAACAATATTATATATTCTAAGGGGGCGGGAGAGTGGGCTAAACCTCACAATAGACTAGCAATAATGTGGTTCAAATTCTCTTTGGTGAAAATCAAACTTAATACCTCTCACTTATAAGTGAAAGAGAATATCACTACCGTAATAGTTGAGATAATTGTTTGAATAAAAATACCAATGTCCTATAATAAGCTTTCATTATAAGGGATAATATAAAATGAACAATAATGTTAGGGAGATGTAATACCCTGAAAATTTTAAAATATTAATGTGATATCAATCCTTGTGGAATTGGAAATGACTAAGCTATATGCTTAGCTTGCTGGTCGATTAAGTTAGGAGGTGTCAATAAAGTTACTTGCAAATGGGATATGTAGGTAAGTCGTGGCATGAGTTGTGGAGATCAGGCAACCATTTATCCACATTGAGGTGACAGGTGTGCTTGCTACCAATTCATCCAATAGGATGTGTTGTTTTGCTGTCATTCTAATATATTGAACAGGAGCAACATGCATCATCCGTGCAGGGGAAATCGGAGAAAGAAAAATGGGTCACGACAGTGCAGAAGAGAGAGATTTCCCTCTTCTTTGCAGAAAGCTAAAGGTTTGAAGATGTGTAACGTTGCCGTTGCTACCACGGGAGGTGGGCTACTTACAATTGCAGGGGAAAAGAACTGCTGTTGGAGTCTAAAGTTTGGATTATGCAGAGATGGAGAGAAGTGTGGAAAGAAAGGGGATAGAAAAAAAAATGATGAAGGACAACAGATGAGAGTTCAGACAAGAGTTGATATTTGGATGTTGTCCGCTGGTGATGGTGAGTAGGCAAGTCTAATTAAGATGGCAAAGGGAGCTGCTGTACTAATGGCACCATTGGTACAACAAGCAGGTAGTTCTAGTGGCCTAATTAGTTTTATTTCAAATTGAAGGAAAGCTCTTAGTTGGTTCTCTACCTTACGGGTAAGAAAGAAGATTTTAAATTGTTACTTTTCTTATTTAGTTGTGAACTACGAATGACTTGATCCCTTCGTAGGGTGCGTAGACAGTCTAACGAGGTTAGATGCAGCCATAATAAAATAACTGAGGTCATTCTTTTCTTGAAATTTGGCTAAGAAAAATAATTTGGGCCTATCTTAATAATTAGCTTCCGAATTAGGAATTTCGGGTCATTACAGGAGATCAAATTTTTAAAACTAAATTGCAAAATAAATAATGTGTCACCAAATAATTTATAAGCACATTAATTGACACTTAATTAATAGGGTTAATCTCAGTTTACTATCCTGAAGTTTCGTGATTTTTAACAATCGGTACATGAAGTTTTTTTATCCCAGAGTCATACCTCAAGTCTTAATTTTGGAACAGTCTCATACATCCATTAAGCTAACGGTTAAAATAACCGTTAACTGGTGACATAGGACAATGACTAAGCACCACGTGTCAATATGGGCCGACATAAATATTAAAAAAGTTAAAGATTTAAGAAAAATTTAACAAATTTAAAAAATTATAAATTATAAAAAAAATTATAAATTAAAAATAGCCTAGGGATACTGCCTTCCTTTTCCTCGACCCGCACCACCCCTCCTTTTTCTTCTTCTCTTCGACAGCCACCAAAGTTGATCTAAAAATTAGCACCACCCCATAGATCTCTGGAGATCTGCAACTACAAAAAAAGGATCCCAAAGCCCTCCCTCGTGTTCTCCACTGAGAATCACCATTAGCCCAGCACATCACAATAACACATTGCACTAATGAAGCTCTCTACCACTGAAATAGCAGACCAGATTCAAGGACCACGCATTGCGAGGTGCAGAATCTGGCCCTGGCATCCTCTGTAGTCTGCGCGATCTTCCTAAGCGAGGCAGGCCCTCCTCGATGTCGAACACATTGTAGGGAGCCCGAGTCGAGTCGGGTTGGGTGGGTTAGGTATGGAAGGATTAGGGGAGGGATGGGTTGGGTTGGGTTGGGTATGGAGGGACTAGGGGGGATGGGTCTAGTTGAGAGGTGGTGGTGAGGGAAGGATGAGTGCGAGGGGGGAGAGGGACTGAGGAAGAAGACCGAGTTGGTGAGGACGAAGGAAGAAGAAGGGGTTTAGGCAATGGAGAAGGGTTCTGATTTAGGTTTAGTTTTTTTATATTTTTTTTAAGTTTTTAATTTTTTAATATCCACGTGGGCCCATATAGACAAAATGCTCAGTCATTGTTCAAGTGTGTGTCACGTCACCGGTTAACTGCTGACTTAACTGTCAACTTAACGGATATATAACTTTGGGTTGAAAAAAACATCATGTATTAAATATTGAAAACCACGAAAGATTAACCATAATTAATAATCTAATTATCTATAATCATATTATTTTATTTACAAATTTGATTTAAAAAATTTGGTGTCTAGCGTTACCTTAAAGTGAATTTTGAGTTTTAGTAGGGAAATGATATCTTTCCTCCTAATCCACCAAATCAGGGGATCCGGATCATTGAAATTTGATCCAACTACTAAAGTTATTATCTATATATATAAAGTGAGCACCCTAAAATGGTGAAACATTCAAAATACCATAAATTGCCCTTTAAAAATTTCATAAATTACAATTGAACCAAAAGAAGCTAAAGTATTTAACCATATTTTTATATTGAATGAATTTAATATTTAAAATTATAGAAAAATAAACAAAAACAAAACCTCCCACATTAGTGGGTGGTTTCATGTCTTTAATTCATTTATTTTTTTTAAAATAATTTTTTAAAAATATGTAAATTAATTATTTAAATAAAAAATATAAAAATGCCAATTACCACAAGCGTATGCGTGTGGCAAGATGCTAATAACTTTTAAAGTGAGCCCTTATTTGTAATTGTTGGATCAAATTTTAATAATCCGGATTCCGTGATTTGTTGGATTACGAGAAAGGAATCAGGAGAGGATCCTTTTCCTTTTAGTAGTATGGTGAGATTAAAATCGATTTAATTGAAAAATGCATAATATTAGAAGATTTTAATTGATTTTTAATATTTAAAAAAATATAAAATGAGCATAAAAGAAATAAAAACATGTAATTAGATAATTAGATTTACTCTTAAAAACCATATATATTTTTGGACCTAGATCTAAAAGCCCCATAAAAAATTCGAAACCGTACGGCGGAAAATGTTACTAATTTAGGGTCTTCGTCCTCCATTTCCTCACTGTAAGTCGATTCCTCTAGTCGTCTTCCTCCTCCATTCCCTAACTGTAAGTCGATTCCTTTTCTCCTTTGCCAATAATTTGACATTTTCCTTTTTCTTTTTTATTTTTCTTCTTCCTCTTCGTTTCTTCTTATTCTACTCTTCTTATTATTTAATTTCTATGATTGTTTTCAAATTTTCATTTTGGGATGTAGGAATTAGGGTTATTAGAATTAATATGTTACTAATTTAGGGTTCATTGAATTGATTTAAACTGATTTAGGCATCTATTTATGGAGTTGCTTTTTCTGTGGATAGGAAATTGTGAATGGTAATTCTTGATTTAATTTGATTGGGCATTTGGTTTTGTATTCCAATTGATATCTATCACGTCTGAATTCTGTTGGTAGATTGGGCAATTTGAATGTATAATTCGTCAGTGAATTAGAGGAAACTATCACACTGAGCTTGCATTTCGTCCAATGTGAAATTTTGGAAGTATGTTGTTCTTGAGAATGTGGTTGAAGATGTAGAAGTTAATACTAGAAGTGTTAAGAGGTTATCAACTATTTTGGAAAGTCACGCAAACAAAATAGACTCTGCCGAAATTTCAAGGATGAATATAACCTTCATAACTTGTAGGCAGAAAAAGTGAAATTTGGAAAGGAAAATCAAGAAGAAAGCAATAACGAATTTGTTCATCTAACCATACTTTACGAGAAATTATATGCAGAGTCAAACTGGGTTCTTGGAAATACATTCCAGTATATGCCGTCAGTTTTAGGAACCGGAAAGTTGCTATCTGTATTTCAAACATAGTTTGTATGCTTTTATTGCTAGTTTCTATTATTTTGTTTGTTTACCGATATTTCCACCTATATCGATATATCTTTCAAGGGATAGGATCAAGGGACAAAGATTTTGACAAATATTTTTACACTTTTTTTTAACCTTTAGATTCTGTAGCATCCATTGGTCCTAATTAAAAGTGATATGTTGGATTTTAATCAATAAATGACAAGAATGATGACATGGAATATAATTAAACATAAATAAATAAAATCTTCAAAAACGTGGGAGGGAGGGATGAAGACCTCCATTGATTTCGTGATTGCCCAGAACAACAAAATTTGGTGTGCCTTCATGACAATTTGACCAAAAGAAATAAAAGTGATAATTTTTGGACCGTGCTCTTGCAAATCAAGAGTTAAAAAACCATAAGCACTTTTATAATTAAATTCTACTCTTATGTTTTTTTAAGAAAAATCTACTGGTTTCATTGCATATATATATATATATATATATTAATCAAATATAATCCATGGCATAGAGGGTTTCAGAATATGGAGATTGAAAGAAGAAGAGGAAGAAGAAGCATTGTTGAGTTTTTTCTCTTTTCACGATTCGTTTTGTTTTCTTTTGGTAAAAATAAAATTACTTAAATTAGTTTGTTTATTTATTTCCATGTCATTGCCATGTCAACGAGAACAATTTAAGTTTTACTTAGGGACCACTAGATTAAACTAGATCTAAAGGTTGAGAAGAAGTTTAAAATCTTTGTCAAAATCTTTGTCCCTTGATCCTATCCCATCTTTCAATATTTCTCTAACCAAAATCGAAATTTAAACCCTTGATTATAGTCAGTTTTGTGGTTCAGATTGTGTAGTTCCAAGTAACTATACTTTGTTTTTTCTCAGTTCATTTCTGTCTCTGTGACAGGTTTTAGAAATTTGGGAAGTGTGAAAGAAACTAATGAGACTACTGAAATTTTCGCACAATATTTTTTTAATTGGAAAGAAATTTTGTGTCTGAAGGTTCAATCAACCCACTCCATTTTGGAATCGTGGCTCCGTTGCTGATCATTTCCAAGTGCATAAGCACCCATGGCGACTTCCTGCAACAACACAAACGCCTTCTGCAACTACTGCGAGCATGCTCAAGGGTTCAGTCCCTTAGAGCAACAAAACCACTCCATGCTCTCTCCATCACAATGGGTCCATCTCCAACCCAACCCATTTTTGTTTACAACAACATCTTGTCCCAGTATTTTTCACTTGGCGAATTGTCAGTTGCACGTCAATGGTTCGACAAAATGCCTGATAGAAATGCTGTATCATATAATATCATAATTAGTGCTTACAGTAGATGCGGGTGCGTAGGGGAAGCTTGGCGAATGTTTTCTGAGATGAGGTGTTATGGTTTTGAGCTAACTCAGTATGTGTTTGGTGGGTTGTTGACATGTGGGTCATTGGATGTTTATCATGGGGTTCAGTTGCATTCTTTGGTAATAAAGAATGGTTTGTTTGATGTTGATGCTTTTGCAGGGACTTCTTTGTTAAGTTTTTACGGAAGGCATGGGTTGTTAAAGGAAGCGGTTTGGGCATTTGAGGATATGCCTTGTAAGAGCTTGGTCACATGGAATTCAATGATATCCGTGCTTGGGAATCATGGGTTTGCTGATTATTGTGTGGTGTTATTTCGAGAACTTGTGAGAAAGAATTATACTTTGTCTGAAGGTTCTTTTGTGGGTATTCTTTCATCATTTTCATGCCAACAAGACTTGGGATTTGGGGAACAACTGCATTCTTTAGCCATAAAGAATGGGTTTAAGTGTGAAGTTCTTGTGGTGAATTCTATTATGAGTATGTATGTGAAATGCACTGACATATGCTCGGCTGAGAAAGTTTTGGATGAGGTTACTGTTCAGGATGTTGTATCATGGAATACTATCATTGGTGCAGTAGCGAAAACTGAGAGATCTTGGAAAGCACTCAAACTCTTCTCTAAAATGTCGATGGATGGAGTATTGCCTAGTGAGATCACATTTGTTAGTCTTATAAACTGTTGTAACCATTTGGAGATGCCGTGCTATGGTGAGTCCTTTCATGGTAAGACAATCCAAAATGCTTTTGAATCTAATGTTTTTGTAGGTAGTGCACTGATTGACTTTTATACCAAGTGTGATAATTTGGAAAATGCCCATCGCTGTTTTAATGAGATATATGCGAAAAATGTGGTTTCCTGGAATGCTTTGATTTGGGGATACTCTAATATCTATTCGCCTGCTTCTATATTCTTAATGCAAGAAATGCTTCATTTGGGTTACCGACCAACTGAGTTCACGTTTTCAGCTGTTCTTAAGTCGTCATTGGCATTAGAAGCACAACAATTTCATTGCTTAATTATAAGAATGGGCTTTCAGGAAAACAAGTATGTCTTGGACTCTCTTATAACCTCATATGCCAAGAATGGTCTCATATCTCATCTGCTGGTCTTTCTCACAGCTTCTGCTGATGGTCTGCTTGCTGCTGTTCCTTGTTATGTCATTCCTGGAATTTGTAATGGAACCAAGCAATATGATGATACTCCGAAATTACCTACGGTTCTTGAAAAACTTGACCTTGTATCCTGGAACTGTGTGATTGGAGCTTGTGCCCGCAGTGACTATTACAAAGAGGCATTTGAGCTTTACAAATGGATGCAGTGGTATCAAGTCCTACCAGACAATTATACGTTTGTTAGCGTTCTAAGCGTCTGTGCTAAACTGTGCAACTTTTCTCTGGGCAGTTCTCTTCACTGTTATATCATTAAGACTAATTTCAATTGTTGTGACACATTTGTATGCAACATGTTAATTGACATGTATGGGAAATGTGGTAGCATCGGCAGCTCAGTGAAGATCTTTGAAGATATGGAAGACAAAAATCTATTCACATGGACAGCCCTGATTTCTGCACTTGGACTTAACGGTCATGCTCTTGAGGCAATAAAACGATTTAGAGAAATGATTCTCTTCGGCTTGAAGCCGGACGTAGTGACTTTTAGCACTATGCTTACGGCTTGTAGGCATGGCGGGTTGGTGACAGATGGGATCAAGTTATTTGGGCAAATGAAAATGGATTATGGGGTTGAACCAGAAATGGATCATTACCATTGTGTGGTGGACTTACTGGCTAAAAGTGGACATGTTAGGGAAGCAGAGAAAGTGATTTCCGACATGCCCTTCCCACCAAATGTCGTTATATGGCGTAGTTTCTTTGAGGGCTGCAAGAGTTATGGAGCTGATACAAAACAAGCCCTGTAAAGCAAGTTCGTAAGTAAGTTTTTGTTTTACAAATTTCTTCAACGTTGCTTAGAGAAAGTAAATCCAAGTTCATGTCTGCTGTGATATCTTATTTGAGTCATAAACATTGTCACATACTCACTTACCCCTCTCAATGTGCCCCCTCCAGTCTCTAGGATCTCCCTCCAGCAACCCATTCCCCTCACCTCGCCTCCTTTCTCACCTATTGCAAAGTGGCCGTTCATAAGTGGCTACATAGTCATTGTCATTACTTACCTTTTGTACTATTTGAGATTTTTCTCAAGTGATTTTGCATGCAACTTTTAGGAGGTTAACAAATAATTTAAGTGTTAGCAACTTATGTTTTATTCTGCACCTTCATCATTCAGGTTCACATATAAAACCAAAAATCTAACATGGTATCAGAGCCTGGGCATCAATTTTGTGAAGTTTTGTGAATCGAGTCACAACAATATCTCATTGCAGTGAAACTTTAATTGTGTAAAGATCTGAGTCTAACATGGCTAGGTCTGGTGGAGGAGAGCTAAGAGCACCGATTTTCAAAGACAACAATTTTGATTTCTGGCAAATCAAAATGAAGACCATCTTCCGTCCCACGTGGAATCTAGTCGAGAAGGGCTTCAATACTCTGGTGAAGAGGGAGAAGGAGCTCTCGGCAATGGAGAGCAAGCTACTGCAAGAGAATCTTGTCAAGGATGCAAGAGCACTTGGTATTATCCAAGGAGCTGTTTCTGATCAGATTTTTCCACGGATTGCAACTAAGGAGACTGCAAAGGCAGCCTGGGATATCCTGAGGCAAGAGTTCGTCGGAGACAAACAAGTGAGGTCAGTGAAATTACAAGACCTTCGCCGTGATTTTGAATATACCCATATGAATGAGGATGAATCCCTGTCTGTGTATATAGTTTGATTATTTGATCTGATTAATCAAATGGAGAGTTATGGTGAATATTTGAGTAATCAGATAATAATGTAGAAATTGTTAATTAGCCTACCGAAGTCCTATGATAGTATTGCATCAGTGATTGAAAGTACTAGGGATTTGGAAACCATTGATGTTCAAGATGTGGTTGCTATCCTGAAAGGATATGAGTAAAGGCTGAATAGACATGGAGAAAGCAGTACAGAAAGGACATTTGCTAGATTGAACATTTCATCTAAGAACAATAGTTTTAGTGGTCAATCTAACATTGCTAACAATGCTAAATATCAGAAGAATTTTGAAGCCAAAGGGAAGCGGTGGAATAACAAACCCATTGTTTTTGTGAAGAATGAATTAATTGCCACTGCAGAAAAGGGGGCATGTAAACATTGTGATAAACTGCACTATGGAGTGTTGCTTCAAGGGCAAACCCAAATGTCACAAGTGCAGTAAATTTGTTCATTTAGCTAAGAACAGCAACCTCAACAAAGTTGTGCAGCAGGTCAGTTTTACTGGAAATTTGTTCCATGCCAGTCACTCAAATAATGTGAAGAAAAACTGTGATGTGTGTGGTACATAGAAGTGGATGCAGCAATCATATGACCTCAAGGGAAGACCTGCTTGTGAATATTGACATAAACAGGAATAAGTACAAGTTGGTACAGGAGTCTTGGTTGATGCGAAACGAAAAGGAACACTGGTCATTGACACAATGAAAGGCAAGAGTTACATAAAAGAAGTGATGTTGGTACCTAGACTTGCAGAGAATTTGTTTAGTGTTGGACAGATGACAGAACATGGAATTTTCTGTTATTTGGAGACTACAGGTGGATGCGTTTGATGACTAGTCATTGACAAACTTGGTTGTGAGTGTAAAACAAAGGGGAATACGTGTTTCCACTGGTCATCAACTTCCATTGAGAACCAATGTTCATCAGAGTGCTACACTTTGTCATAGAAGATTCGGGCACATGAATTACTGGAGTTTGAAGCAATTGTAAGAACTAGAAATGGTGCTAGGCTTACCTGAAATTCAGGAGACAGATGATTATGCCATGGTTGTGCTATAGGAACATCAAGGACTCATTTCTGAAGGAGTCATCCTGGAGAGCAAAGGAGCCACTTGAGTTAGTGCACTCAGATGTGTGTGGCCTTATGCAAGTTCCAACAATGAGTGGGAATAGGTATTTCCTCGCATTCATTGATGACTGTTCAAGAATGTGTTGGATCTACTTGAGGAACAAGTCAGATGTGTTTTATCTTCAAGAAATTCTAGGCCATAGTGGAATTACAAAGTGGTTACTTTCTGAAAAGGCTGAGGACAGATAGAGGTGGGGAGTTCACTTCAAATGAATTCCTTGGATTGTGTGAGTCTCTAGGCTTGGAAAGGCAACTCACTGTTGCTTACACTCCACAACAAAATGGAGTTGTATAGAAAGAACAGATCAATAATTGAGATGGCTAAATGTTGCATGAGAAGGATCTTTCATACAACCTCTGGGGTGAAGCAGTTAACACTGTTGTGTATATGCTGAATTGATGGCCTACAAAAGCTCTAGAGAATGTGACACCATTTGAGATGTTCAGTGGGAGACCATTTGAAACACTTTGAGACGTTTAACTGCTTCACCCCAGAGGTTGTATGAAGGATCTTTCATACAAGCTCTAGAGAATGTGACACCATTTGATAATGTGACACCTCTGGGGTGAAGCAGTTAAACGTCTCAAAGTGTTTCGTTCAGTGTGTTATACATACATACTAAACAATTTGAGACACAAATTGGAGGAGACAAGTGCTAAAGACATCTTTATTGGCTATGGTGCTCATGAAAAAGGCTATGAAAAAGGCTACACAGTGTTTAATCCTGCAATACAGAAAGTGACCATCTCTAGAGATGTGATTTTTTATGAGAATGGAAAATGGGACTGGAAGAAACTTAAAGTCAAGGAGATATGTGTTCCGCTCATTTTCTACTGATTTTATGGAATTGAGTGAGACTGAAGGAATTGCTATGCCAGTGCAGCAAAGTCAACCTTTTGCCACAACTCCTTTGTCATCATCAACACTCAGTGAATCTTCTAGTTCACAAAGTCCAGTTACTAGTTCACAGACTGGTCTGCTAGATTCAGAGAGTTATGATTCAACCCCCTTGAGATGGAGAAACTTAAATGAGATTTATGAACATTGCAGTCTCTGCATTGTTGAGCATGAAAATTTTGAAGATGTTGCACAATATGATTCATTGACAAAAGCAATGGAGGAAGAAATGGACATGATTGAGAAGAACAATACTTGGGAACGGGTGAACAGACGAATGGATAAACCTATTATTCAAGTTAAATGGGTGTAGAAAACCAAATTCAACCTGTATGGTTCAGTGCAAAAGAACAAGGCAAGGCTGGTGGCAAGGGGATATGCATAAGAGCCAGGAATTGACTTTATGAAACTTTTGCTCCAGTATCTAGATTGGACACAATCAGGACCCTCGTTGCTCTAGCTGCACAGAAGAATTGGAAGTTGTTTTAGCTGGATGTTAAGTCAACAAAAGTTTTATGTTGATCAGCTAGAGGGGTTCCTTGTGAAAGGAGAAGAAAACAAGATTTACAAATTGTACAAGGCTCTATAAGGTTTGAAACAGGCACCAAGAGCCTGGTATAGAGAGATTGATTCCTATTTTGGTCAGTGTGGGTTCAAGAAAAGCACTAGTGAAGCAACCTTGTATAAAGTACAGATGGTGCAGAAATTCTCATAGTGTCTATCTATGTTGATGATATCATTTATATTGGAAGCAGTCAGGACTTAATAAAGGAGATGACTAATCTTGGGCTTCTACACCATTTTCTTGGCACGGGAGTAATACAAACTGAGGCAAGCATTTTCATTCATCAAAGGAAATCTGCTTCCTCACTGTTCAAAAGGTTTGGTCTTCAACATTGTAAACCTATGAGCACACCATTAGTTCCTAGTGACAAATTAAGGAAAGAAGATGATAGTGGTGCTGCTGATGAAGCTCAATATAGAAAGGTTGTTGGTAGCCTGGTATACCTTAATGCAACAAGGCCAGACATAATGTATGTTGCCTGTTTGCTAGCTAGATTCATAGTTGTCCCTCAAACGAACATTTTGGAACTGCAAAGAGAGTTCTAAGATATATTCAAGGGACTTTGGATTTTGGCTTGGAGTAGAAGAAAGGAAAAGGAGCCATACTAATTGGATTCTGTGACAGTGATTGGAGTGGCTCTGAAGATGTTATGCGGAGCACATCCGGTTATGCTTTCACCTTTGGAAGTGGAATGTTTTCATGGGCCTCTGTTAAGCAACATTGCATAGCACTGTCAACTGCAGAAGCAGAGAACATAAATGCTGCAAAAGCTACAACTTAAGCTACTTGGCTAAGGTTTGTTTTAGAGGATTTTGGAGAAGTTGAAACTGAGGCAACTCAATTGTGACAACACTTCAGCAATATCCATCTCTAAGAATCCCATATTCCATCAGAAAACCAAGCACATGAATAGGAGGTATCATTTCTTAAGGAAGCTTTGCAGAAAGGAGTGATTGATTTGGTCTATTTCCCAACCAAGGAGCAGGTTGCAGATATATTCACAAAAGCTTTAGCAAAGGGTCACTTCAATCATCTCAGAGAGCTTCTTGGAGTAAAATCAGTCCACAATTAAATGGGAGTGTTGGATTATAAATTGATGTACTTATTTATATGTGAAATTAGTCTGTGCTTATATTGGCAGGCTAATCATTTGAATTGTATTTTGCTTATTAAGTCTTATAGGTCTTAGTAACTGTCATGTGCCTTAATCTCTTAAGTTGTAATATGACTGGTTGAGATTGAGTTGAATTGCAAAACTCTCTCCCTCGAACGGTTATATTTTGTCCTTTCTGAGCTCACAAGCTCAGTGTGATGAATGTGATGATTCAATGTTCAGAGTAACATTCTTTCAGATTTGCAAACCTCTCTCTTCATTTTGCTCTTGCTGTCATATCAGTCCAAAATTCTTCTGCACCTTCATCATTCAGATTCACAAATAAAACCAAAATCTAACATTTTGGCATGAAAATTACTGTACCAGGGTGCATTCATGGCTTGATTCTTTTTCCTGTTTTTGTGATCCATCAGATTATGTTCCTTTATTTGCATGGCTGAATGATTTGAGCCTGGAAATTAGGCGAAAAATGTCTTTGGGGAGAGAATTTGTTCTGAATCTTTGGAGATCAGTGTCATACTTAGGCTTTGCTTAGAGCTTCTAATGATCATGTAGAGATATAACAGAAGTTTGACTTGTGGAAATCTTGTGAATGGAATTACTTGTGACTTTCTTTATGATTGGGAAGTTTTGTTTCCCCTATTGTCCTGAAAAGGTCATCAATGGTGTCACCATACAGTTTGTCTTTTTAAGTTGTTCTATAACATCAGAGTGCCAGTTTATTGAACTTTCTGTCATAATTTATGTGATTGTTAACTTTTGCATTACTCACTAAATGTTGAACTATTAACAACCTAATTCTTATCAGTCTTCAATTTTGGCATGTTCCTTTTTCTTTTTCTTTTTTCTCCTTTTTTCCCGAATTCTGGTGAATGTTGTTTTCAGATCGAAACCATTTTCTAATTTTCTTTTCGGTTGAATATTGAGCTCGGTTCCATAACACCTTGCCGAGGTAATTCTCATGTTCTTGCTTATTGGGTGTTTTTTAATTTCATTTGGACAGTTGTATTTTGTAATTCCTGGGTCTTTGATGATAGTCTGCATAATCTATTGGAGTTGAGTTTTCTATGTGGCATGTAACCATCCTTTGTAGTTTCTTACTATTTGATATGATGTAGTTATAATTGACCTTAATTCCACTACTGGGATGCTAAGGTAAACCTTGTCATATTTTCTCTTTGGGTAGTGGAAAAATTGGTAATTTAGAGAAATAATATGGGATTGGATCATTGAAGGGGAGATAAAAGAACACATGTGAACAACTTTAACAGCCTTTAAAAGATAGCTCTGTATGGCATATTTTCATTTTCATGGTTCTCTTGTGCATGATTGTTGATTCTTAATTTATGTAAAAAGAAAAAGAATAGATCATTACTATTAATACTATCTGTTATGGAAAGTTAGTCATAAATTGAAGCCCTATGGTTTTTTAATAAAATCTCAGGAAAATGAGCAGTGATCTGACGAACCCACCTGGACTGGTCGTATCAACCACCGAACTCATCCTCTCATTCCTCACCTCAAGCTTCCACAAGCCCACACCTCTCTCTTAAACTCCAGCAAATTGCTTCCAATCTCTCCTCCAAAACCAATGTACCGTATTGCATCCGATGCCTCGACCCGACTGCACTTGGCCCAACTCTTCTCCGGATGCGAGTTTGTCCTCACCAGCCATAAACCCAGAGAAAAGGTGAAACGCAAAACAGCCCTGTTGTGTTGTGTTTGGTTTGTAATTGAACTTTGTTATTTTTTCCTGTATTTTCCAGAGATTCCAAAGGAAATGTAATTGTTCTTGTTGTGTTTAGAGTGAGGAGTTGAAGGCTAGACTTAAGAAGCTGGCTGAAGTTTTGGAGAGGAATGCATATGCAGAACATGTGAAGGATATTACAGAAAGAAACCACTGAGCCCTTGTCTTCTTACAAGGATCAACTCGGCTTTGGTAAGATAAAGAGTTTATACATGTCTGACATAATATTTTATTGTTTGTTTCTAAATGGTATTACTTGTGGCAAATGCATTGAGTTTGGACCTTTTCAATTCTGCGATAATGGAGTAAGTTTCTTTAATTCAATCATCTTATTGGGAAGTGTTCAATTTGTAGTTATTGCTTTGGTCCATTGATGAAAATTGATTTTTATGAGGGGAATGCAGGCAGAGCTGTGAACAGATTGGAAGAGAGATGGTCGATACTAGTTCATCTACTGGAATATGATATAATACAAGGATGTTCTTTTTTATTTCAAACAATTTTTCATTCTCTGAAAGTCTAGAATCATGACATTTAGAGGGGATAGAATGGTTGGATTGGTATGCTTGACAACGTCAGAGTGGTTTGACTGTAACATGATAATTCAAATGGAAACTGAATCCATTCTAAAAGGTTTAATGGATAAACTCTGAGATGTCACATCTCAGGTGTCTTCTTTGGTTTCCATTGCATGTAAATGTTGCTTGATTCCATTTCTATGAGCAGGTCAACCAAATAGTAGTGTTTTACCTTGTGATTTTTATCATGCCCTCGATATGGAATGCGTATAGAAGAAACGTGTGATTTTGTAAGTATCTTTATCTTTTCCATTCTGTACCTGTTCAAGTTTTCTGTCTTAATAACTAGTGTAGATGCCTACGTAAGCGTGAAAGAACTATGTTAAGGGTAAAGCTTGAAATATTAAGCAAGAAAGAAACCGGATTCTGTTTCAGTGAATACTTTCCATTTGAATGAATACATTTTCCAACTGCTCAAAACTTAGCTCTTGAGGTGTATAATGCTTATATGGAATTTCAAAGAATAAAGAAATTCTGGTGAGTCCTAGTATGTATTGTGTGATCTGTACAAGAGTTGTACGTATTAGTAGGGGTGTGCAAAGTACTTGCCTAGAAGATTTGCTTCATGGGAAGCATTTGTGTTGAGAATTTATTGAAATAGTTTGACCACATATTTCATATTGGAATCTCTGTTTAAAATTCATTCTCCTTATTTCGGAATAGAGTTGAGTGGTTTATTTTTCCGTAATTTAAAGCATCTATTGTTATGTTTAGAAAAACAAAATATATTTTATTATCCCTTTGTTAGCGAATGATTGATAATCTTTTAATTTCTTCTTTTTCGTTGTGTTCGCTATGTAAATTTTCTGTAGAATTTTTATTCTCTTTGAAAATATGTTTGGATGCTCCAGTGCTATAACAGTCAAACTTCCACAGGTTTACATGTTGTGGTGACCATGCTTACCGGATATTTGGTAGGATATGCAGCATTCAGAGCTTTGTTTAACCAGAGTCCCGTCATGGTATGTATCTTCGAGAGAGTAGTTTCTATTTTGTTAAATTATTTTTTGATTTTTGGGGCATTGTAATATGTGATTATTGTTCGGTTCCTATTGTTTATTTCTTGTATTATATAAGTTGATGGCGATCGTATTTTTCTCATCTCAGAATGCTGCTGGAGGCATTCTTGGATTGGTCATTGGCATGCTCGTGGAAACATTTGTCTTTTTCCACATCGAAGCTAAAGAAGAATCAGTAGACTTGGTCTTTAGAGGTTCGTATACTTATATTGAAGGTTTTATTGATAGTCCTATTTGGCGTCCCAAATAGAAAGAGATGTGAGCAATTACAGCAACCTTACATGTAGTATCATTATCGACTTCACACTCCATATTAGCGTTGTAGTGAAGCTAAGGCAGGTATTAGCTAAGTAGTTAACAGATGAGGATAAGCTTCCAATTTAAGGGTGGCGTGGCTATCAACCGTAGCAGAGTGGAGTAGTTAACACACAACTGAAATCGGTTATTCCTTTCGGGAAAACGGGTTGACGTCTGCCTGAGCTCATTTATAATGGCCCTGCTTACCCAGCCTTACTTTAGAAGCTTATCTTAATCTCTCTCAACTTCCCAGCTGTCACAAGTCATTAACAACAACTGAATTCTTACAACTAATGCATGCTACTAGCTAGCTCTTAACAATCCTGCAAACATGGATGCTGATGTAAATGATGGGTGACATATAAGGTTGCAATCAATGTTGCTCATGCTCGCATTTGACTACTAGCCAAGGCTGGTTCCATTCACTTACAAAAGTTGTGTCTTTCTCATCTTAATTGCCGTCTGTTATCTTGAAATTTACTTTTCGAAGAGGAGAGGATGATGAATCGTAAACAGATGAGAAATGTCTATGTGACCATATTACCCTTTGTAGATATTAGATTAGGTTTATACACCGCCTCCCTGCATATTCAACTAGTATGATGCTATTCACACACCCATTTTTACCTTTTAAACACCTTTGTTAATTTTTTGCAATTGTTTTTCTTCGAGTCATTTGATCCGACAGCTATAAATTGAGAGGCGTGTGTGGGTAGCACTACCCATTCGACTAGCATCTTTTCACCATTTTCGCACCCAAAACATTGTTGCTGCTCTGTTTCCCATTTTGCTCCACAACTGTAGGAAATATATTAGGGATTTTTGGGTGATTAAAGCTTAACATTTTTCTTGTACTGGATTTTGTTTTGAATTAGTTGGAACTCTCATGATGGGGCTGCCTGGTTGAAAGGCTCAATTAGGGATGGGCAACGGTTATGGCGGGCGATTACCAGCAGTTATTTATCCATAACCGTTTATTCTCATACCCGCATAACCGTTTACCTGTTGGGTAATTGCCTAAATGGTTATACACATACCCATAACCGTTTATAAACGGTTAACCATATCCATAACCGTATACCCATTTAACCGTAACCGTTTAGTACCCATTTACTCATTTATCATTTTTTAACCCGTTTATCCTTTCTTTTTTACCATTTACTTCTTTTTCACCCGTCTATGTGTTTTTTGAACAACTTGAAAATTAATAAAGAAAAATTTGTCATAATTTTCTTTTTCTAACAATTAAACACCGTTATAGCCTTATAGGTACATAAATCATACATTTCCGCATTTTAATTTCTTAAGTCTTTATACCATTCCAATAATTGAAATAATAGTTTACGGACAATATTTTTAACTGTTAACAATGAAGGTAATATAAAATTTGCTAAGTATTCTTGGATTACAAAACTGTTAAAAGATAGTATTATTGGGTTATTTAACTCGAAATGTAAAGTATTAACATAATATATATAATGGACCATGAAATTTAAAGTGGTTAAGGAAAACTATATTATATTAGCTACAGAAATCATGCATTATAATCAATAGCATTGATCTAAGTTTTGTCTGATAGGGAACATGGATTGTGTTAATTTTACATATATAAAATAAATGGGTAAACACTTACGCGTTTATAACCGCGGTTAATACCCATAACCGCCCATTTAAATTTCGCGGGTAAACGGTTATATCCATAACCGTTTATTTATCTAAACGGTTACCCATAACCATAACCGTGAAATTTAAATGGACGGGTAACCGCGGTTACTCATAACCGATGGGTATTTGCCCATCTCAATCTCAGCTCCGTGCTCAAACCTGTAAGTAGCTTCAACAATGGAATATTATATGGAAGGAGGAAGACGATAGAGAGCAATAGCTCTGGGAATTGTTTTTGTAATATTAATTCTTTAATGAAATGACCGTTGCCAAGCTATTCACGCCAATATTTTTTTTTTGTCAAACGATAAATTGTCATATTAGATGTTAGATTAGCCACCGACGGAGTTTGAATCCACACTATCATGCAATAGCTCAACACATTTCCACAGTTGATCTTTATCCAAACTCTCCCACCGACTCAGTGCCGTTGCCAGCTTGCCACTAACTATTAGGGGTGGGCACTTAGAACCGAAACCAAAACACAAACCAAATCGAACCGCACCGAACGGTTTGGTTTTGTGGTTTTGAAACCAAACCGCAACATTGAAAACAGTTTGGTTTCGGTTTTGGCTTTTGAAAACCGCACGGAAACCAAACCGCATCGCAAATATTAATAAACATTTAATTAAATGTTCATATTAGATTTCATGTTTTAATTGTTGTTTGTTAGAATCCATACACTTAGTACGGACTCAACCACACTAGAATATTATCATTCATCACTTTTTTTCGTTCATTAACTTGAACAATCTCTGTTATTTTATACCATCACACACACACACACATATATGTACAAGGGTGGACTAATCTTGTTATCAAGAGTCGAACAATAATCTAATGAAGTCCACTCATTTGAAGCTTGATATCACATATTCTAGTATGAAAGTTTCACTCACGTTAAATGAATTCAAAGTTATTCAACTTGTTTTATGTTATACCTTGTATGGGATACCCTTTTGTTGCACAAACATGTTTTAACATCACAACTGCATTTAACATGCTAATTGTTTACATAACAAATGTCTTTTTCCTATTGCTACTGGGAAATGCTTATTAATATGTTAAATTGCAAATTGTAAACTTTTTTCTTAAAAACCAAACCAAAACCGTTTGAAACCGCACTGAACCGAACCAAACGGTTTGGTTTCATTTCGGTTTTGGCTTGAAAACCGCACCAAACCAAACCGTAAAAATTTTCGGTTTCGGTTTTGGTTTCACTCAAAACCGCACCAAACCAAACCGTGCCCACCCCTACTAACTATAACAAACTCAACAACTTATTAAAATACTAATTAATTACTTAATCCTGCTTAAAAGTATCTGAGTCATAACACCACCCTCCCCCAATAGAAAACCTTGTCCACAAGGTTACCATTAGGCCATCTTCAACCGAAGGGCTAGGGTTAGAAAAAATTCTCGAAAATCTCGAACAAACCCGAAAAAATCCCGATCCCAAACCAAAATTCTTGCAGTTTAGGGATGACATAACGTACCGATCCTGAAATTTCGGTACGGGATTTGGTATTGTCTCTTCAATTTTTCGGTAATCCTATACCGAACCAAAAATAATATATATATATATATATATTATTTTTTTAGTTATAAGAGAAGAGTGATGTTATTCTCACCCTAATGTCTTATCTTCCCACCTACCTTTTAATGAATTTTTTAATTACAAATTTGTTCATTTACAAAAAGACTGATAAGGACATTAATTATCTTGTTTTGCTTAATTAAAAATAAAATTAAAAAAAAATAATTAAAAAAAAAAAAAAAAGAGGTTGGGCATGGGAGACAATTTGTCTACCTTAAACCCTAACTCATATTTTCATTTCCTTTCATTCAGAGAAAGTAAAAAAATAGCAATGGACTTAGAAGATGACTTTTCATTGAACAGGTAGAAGATGACACTTCTACGGAAGAGGTAGAAGATTATGTTTCCATTGAAAAGGTAGAAGAATAATTTGTGTGTATGTCATTTGAATTTGTCCATCGTATTTTTAAATTTGTCGTTGTCGAATTCTTTTGAATTTGGATGTCTCTGTCGTTTCTATTTGAATATGCAGACCTTAGTGGTTTTCATTTACATATTATTTGTTATATTTTTTTAAGAGACAATTTTATAATTTTATATGTACGTATATATTAAAGGTTATTTTGGGAATAATAGTTGGTGGGAAAATAACATTTTAATTTTTTAACTTTTTAAGGTGGGTGGGATTATAAGGTGGGTGGGAAAATAAGACAATGGGGTGGGTCTAGTAGCTCTCTAGGAGAATTATTTCAGCCATTCGTTGTTTGAATCCGACTCTCTAGCCTTCCTCCACCACACAACCATCGCTTTCTCTCTCTCTCTCTCTCTCTCTCGATCTCTGGGATTCTCTCTCACGCGATTTTCTCTCTCAGACACTTGGAACTCTCGATCTAGCACCGAGTCTCACTCTCACCCCAAATTAGGTAATTAATTTAGAGTTTTGAAATCTAATTTATGTCTTCCTTTTGAAATTAATTTTGTTTGCAAAGTTCAATTTTGTTCGTGTTGTAATTCGTTGTTTCTGATAAATATCTTTCACTTGTTACTGATGCATCATGAGAACAATACTTGCTAGAGTATTCTTTTCACAACAATCTTCTCTTACTGGTTGCGAGCGCTTGCTGGTTTTCTTTTGGGAAAAAAAGAAGATAATCGTCGTTAGTTCTCTCTTTGGTATTTGGATTTATTTACAAAGTGCTGCTCCTCTCATATGTGTTGTGTTTCTCCATTTTTGTTTACTTCCATTCCACAGAGAAGGCACAACTAAGATGTATATTATGAGTATGATTTTAAAGTTTGTGTTGTCCTCTCTTTAGGAGCACCGTGGTTGAAATATGTGCTTTAATTGACACAGATTGAGAAATTTAATCATCTATGGTTCCAAAATTTCGAGATTCCCGATTTGTCCCGAAATACCGAAAATATTTTGGGATTCCCGAAATTCGGGAATACTGAAATTTTAGTTCGGGAGTGATCTTCAAATTTCTGTCCCGAAAATTTTGGATTTGAGATTTGAGATACTAGTTTCGGTTCGGTATCACATACCGATCCAATCCTAGAAGGGGTTATGATTAGCCTTCGTCCAGATTATAGCCTTGCAAGAAATTATTTTTTAATAACAATGCCATACCATGTTTATCTACCATCTATAACCGAAATGGGCTATTTTTTATCCCCCCCTCAATAATTTATTATTTTAAGTTTGTTCTTTAATTTTATTGATTAATTGAATTAAACTAGCATATTAAAATAAGGTTTCCGGACATATTTTGAGTGCCACTTGTCGTTGAATTTTGTTTTAAGTTTCATGTTGTGTTTTTTTTTTCATTTTTTTTATGTCAAAAGTTTCATGTTGTTTAAGTTTCATTTAGACACGGCAGTTTCTGACGCAACACGGTGACACGACACGAAAACGACACGAAAATAACGGGTTTCGGGTCAACACGATAACTTATCGGATGACCCGTTAAGAACTCGTTAATAACGGGTATACACACGGGTAACACGTGGGTAACGTGTTTCGACCCGTTAAGAAAAAAATTATTTTGATAATTTTAAAATTTAATTACTAAAAGATTTATTATAAAATACAATAGCCATATTAATATATACAATATATTCTATATTAAATATATAGTTTTGTATTATTATTCTATATAAGTTTAAAAAAAAATTTAGTCATTATTTATTTTTATTATGAGAGTTCCTTATTATCATTACTAGGATAAATTTTACTTAACATGTTGTTGTCCAAAATTAAAATTAACTAATATAGTATTTGTATAGACAAGAACTAAGAAGACATACATACAAGTATGAAAAATGTGAAAGAATATATAAACACTCGTGATTCATCATTATTCCTCCACGAGTAGATAATGTTTATACTTACATTATCGTTTAGATTTTTAAAATCCTCCAAACCTTCATGAATAATGTTTTTTATTTGAGGGCTAAATTAATAATAATTATTGTAGAAGTGTAAAAAATGTAAAAAAAAATATACAATCACTCATAGTGACAAACTTTACAACTTTCATGAAGGGGTCAACTTCGAAATCCAACACTATAATTCATAAACCTTAAATTTATATTTAACCGTTGATTGCCATTTATGCTTTATTCTTCTTATTGAATTTCATTTTTTAAATTTTCTTTTTTGAAAACATGATCATCTGGCGGATGTAAGAAGATGAACGGTTCAGATCTTTGATATCACATTTCGATATTTACGATGAACTGAAATATGAGTCGATATCATATAGTTTGTAGAAACTTTATAAACATCAAGCAATATTTTCACTAACCGTAAAACTCTGAATATAATATCAATGATCCAACCGTTCATCTTCCTACATTATCTAATAGATCAAGTTTTCAAAAAAGAAAATCTGAAAAAAAAAAAAAAAAATTTGATGAGAACAATGAAGCGTAAATGTAAACAACAATCAACGGTTAAATTTTGATCTATGATTTATATGATTATAGTGGCGAATTTCGAAGTTAAGCTCTTCATGAAAGTTGTAAAGCTTGTCATTACGAGCGTTTATATATTTTTTTATATATTTTTTTACACTTCTACATTAATTTAAAAACTATTAAAGACTTTAGGTAAGTGAAAATATACTTAAAAAAATGCGTTTTTATGTTTTGGATGTGACAATATGGTATGTATATACTTATTTAGTATTATGTTTTTCATTTGATTATTTATTGGTTTAAAATATATTTTCCTTAAAGGGTAACGAGTCGGGTCATATTACCTGTTAATATTATCGGGTCGGGTCATTTTACCCGTTTATTTTAACGGGTGTTACACAATACGACCCGTTAAGATATCTGGTATGACACGAAAACGACACGAACACGGAAAACACGACACGAATGTCAGGTCTAGTTTCATTGACCAGATTAGACTCATGGTCAAACTACAAGACCCATTCATATACCATCTCCAACCGAGTAGGCGAAACATAGCCCTTTAATAATTTATTAGTTTTAGATGTATTCTTTAAATTAATTAATTAATTTAATTGAACTACCAATAATTATTTGGAGCTGAAAAAGGGGTTAATGATAGTACTAATTAGTACCTTTACTCTGCTTCCCATAACACTCTTAAACAAATATACATAAATGTAAATTATAGTACCAATTAGTACCAACCTTGGTCGCTAGATCTGTCCAACTCATTGCAACTGCAGCTGTTGGGGCCCAGAAAACGAGTTAGGTATTAGGTCAACTTTGGTCAGCCCGATAGCCCTTTAGCAATGCTTTGGCCTAGTGGGCTCCACTAATCTTTGGCCCAGCCTTTCAGTTGGAGATGGATTTTGTCCAAATCAAGCCATATTTTGACCCTATAGCCCTTTAGCCCTCTCCATTAGAGATGGCCTTAGAGTCTAAAATCCAGGAATTTAGCCAGAAACTCGTCATAGTCTTCCCAGGTAGCATTTACAACACTTCCATTCTTCCATTATATTGGCAACTGAACTCTAGCTAAGCTTCCCTTCTAATACATTCTTCGTTGCAGCACTGCCAAGGGTTCTTGAGCCATCAATCCATCATCTGAAACAATTGGTAATATTGGCACAGGTTTTACATTTGGACCCAAGTGTTTCTTAAGACAGCTCACATGAAAAATTGGGTGTATCTTTGTGGTTTTAGGCAGCTTCAATCTAATAGCTAGTGCACCAATTTTTTCCACAACTTCAAATGGTCCATGTAACTTTGGATGGAGTTTATGATAAGTATGAGAAGTTAGGGACTGCAGTTGATAAGGAATCGACTTCAGATAAAGAAAATCTCCCAATTCAAACACTCTTTGACTCTTATGTTTGTCAGCTTGCACCTTCATTCTATTTTGTGATATTAACATATTGGTTTTCAGCATTGCCAACAATTTATCTTTGGCCATTAGTCCTTGCTCCACCACATCCATCTTTGCAGATCCCAATTCATAAAAGACAATATGTGGAAGGGGGGTATCCATAAACAACTTCAAAGGGAGTAAACCTTGAAGAAGTGTGAAATGATGTATTGTAACTCCGCTTAGCCCATGGAAGCCATTGCAACCACTTCCTTGGTTGACAACTAGTGAAAGATAGGTTTCAAGACACCTATTAACCACCTCAATTTGCCCATCACTCTGAGGATGGTAACCAGAGCTCATGCAAAGCTTAGAACTTTGCAATTTGAAGAAATCTTTCCAAAATGCACTTAAGAAAACAGTTTATGGGACGATCTATCCCTACTTTTCACTGTGATTTCTTTTTCGTTGGGGTGAGTTGACGATTTTACACTTTTTGGATAAAAGTGGAATCTGACGTGGACGTGGTTTTTGGCTTTCAGTTTTATTTTCCTGGTTTCGTACTAAATTAGTACTCGTCGCTACGAACGCATGAGAGCGTGTTAGACTCGAATCGGATCTGTAACAAAAGAGGTACGCTCTGTTAAAGTACGTTAACGACAGGTATTTTTGTACACGCACATACAAATTAACAATGTTGGAAACACTGTAAGAAATCAGATTTTGTACATTAAAAATTGTACAAAATCTGAAATTCAAATCCAATCATCCCCTTGATTCGTGGATTCGTGTCCATATCCCCCACACAAACAACTAATCATCTCCTTGAATTCCTCCCCACCACCCAATCAATTACTTTCCCTCCTTTTGGAAGCAACCAATCAGACTTCACTCTCACACTTCACACCCAATCAAATTTCAGAGAAAAATCAAACCTCTCTCTCTCTCTTATCTTTCCCCCCGAAGGCTCTCTCACTTTCTTCTCTCTGTAACTCCCTCAAACGACCCTCACACTTAAACGTGACCTGCAACCTACACCATTGAACTCCCCTCAACTCCATGAACACAACCATGTAACCAGATCGGGATTTGGTTGAGTTTTGACTCACCAACTCGGAAGGTCCGACTCAGTGAGTTTTGGTTCAACGAGTTCCAGGCCGAGTCACCGGGTTTTGAAGGTCGAGGAAGCTCCTACACAACTTCCTAAGGGTCATAGACTAGGTTTAGAGAAGCGTTGATGTCGAAACACAATGTTTCGAGAAGTCGGAGTTTCGACCGTATCTTTCGAGCCATTTTCAGGCCACCTCCGTCCACTTTTTGGACCTCCAAAAGGTACAATCGTGTTCTTCTCCTCAAGAGCTTCATTTCCATATAAATTTTGTGAAAATGGTTGAGAAATGAAGAAAATATGAAGGTTTGAAATTATACCCAGAAACCAGCGAAAATTTCCAGAGTCTGGCAAGCTCAGACAACGGCGACCGGCAAGGACCACCAGAGAAGACGATGGAATATTTCGTCAAAGTTGACGGTATATTCTAATGACGTCAAGTAACACCGTTAAACTCTGTTAATTATTTAGCGGAATATTCCGTCAAACTGACAGAATATTCTTGACGGACGTCAGGGGCTTGCCTGCGCGTGGTGGCGCGTATGGTCGTGCCTTAGCCGGTGCGTGAGGGCATGTCCAGCCTCCGATTTGCTTTCTGTCAATTTGTGTATGTCCGTGATGTCGAGTAGATCGATTTCATATATTTAAACCCTAGGTTTGAGCAAACTATGGAGGTTTTATTTAAGTTTTTGTTTATGTGTTATTAAACGAAGTTAATTAGTAATTTCGCATATAGGGGAAACGTATCCCGAGGACGTACGGGGTCAAGCAAGGATCAGAGGCTTTATTTCGACTGCGTGTTTGTGAGTGGGCAGTTTGTTTTTATACTTATACATAGTTATAGTTTCCATAAATGCGTATTTACTTCATTTTTACGCTTATATTGCCAAGTGTCGTTATTATGATATTAATTGTGATTAAATGTTGCTATATGGTTGGGATATTACTGTCATGACATTCATACATATTTGTACATGCTTATCTTGCTGCACCCCGGTGTTAGTACTCGCCCTAGGGCCAGGGCCAGTCCTTCACGTGTATGTTCACATCTGCACCGTTCGCTCGCCTTGGATCCAAGTTAGGTGCCAGTCCTGTCGTACATATTGCATTAGGCAATTCTGACTCGTATGTGACCGTGCTTCGGCATCAGCCTTGACGTGATTATAGTACTATAGCATATTGATTACACCAAGTCCTGTTCGTGTCAGAAATTATCTGTACGAACTCATGTGTCAACTTAGATGGATGAGCACTTGTTTATACTTGATTATCACATGATTATATTACTGCGACATTTGATATATCCTGACTTGGCATATTTTTGGTTATATTGATGTGGTACTGTTGTTTACATGCTTACGTAGTATGTTTTAAGGAAACTATACTTGTTTTACAGCCAGGGGTTACTATGTTCGAAAATAAAGGTTTTCTTACAAACTTTGTTATGCTGACCCACTCAACTTTGTTTTTCGCCCCTCCAGGTTTAATAGCTATGCTTACGTGTAAACAAGGATTCTGGAAAATCTCAGGAAATGGTTATCTTCAATGGTATAACCCTCATCCTATTTACTATACTATCTTATGCTCTGATATCATGTGTGAAATGGGTTCAATCCTGCTCACCCGCGCACTCTTTTGACTAGGCACTTTTAGGTTTAAATTTATTCACATCCTTTTTTCCACTACACTACACTTTATGACTTCGTCACCCTCCAGGTGTGGGCCAGCACAACTCGATTCGGAGTCCAAGTGGACATTCCGGGTCAGGGTGTGTCAGTGTCCCTGTTACTAACTATTGTATAAGGCATTCCATGCAACTTAAACGCATGCTCCACAAATTCATGAGGGGACAAAAAAGTTGATATATTTAACTTCTAAGTTATATTAAAACATAACAATGTTCTAGATATGTTGCCAAAATTAGATTAACAAAAATCAACCCAATTAAGTTTAAATATTAATGCTCGCAAGTGTACGAATCGTAGTATAATATAGTAGACAAGCACTAGATCGTTCCAACTAAGATTGAATATAATTCTAACTAACTCGATTTAAATTGCACTTGAATTGTAATAGAAAAAACGGAACTTTAACGAAAAGCTCCCGGGACTGTTCACTTTAACGAAAAACCATATTTTTACACTAAAAAGTCAATCATGATACTATTCACTTTACCCTTTATTTTGACTCAAAGTTTTCAAGCTCTTTTCATTAGTTTTGCTTAGAAAAAAATTGATGATTTGAGAATAATTGTAAATAAAAACGAAATGAGCTTAAATAGGTGAGGAGAATAACAAAGAAATCAAATTATAAATCAATTGCGAAAGACACTAGAGCATCCGATTCATCATAACCAATCCTACTCAATTCCAACAATTAATTATGATTGAATATACATCCAACTTGATGGTCTAGTTCCTCTAATTCATATAGTATTCATGGCTTCTAGATTACTACGTATACTCATATGTGCTAATAATCTATGGCATCTAGATTACTAAACACATTCGAATTCTATTTTTTTGGAACTAACTAAGAGACCGCATGAAACCTAATGATGACATTTACATCAAGGAATTCATGGTATCATTTGCAAAGAGCTTAAACCCGAATTAACAACATGGCATATGCGTTAACTCGCATCACATATGTAAATGTGAATTTACTTAGGAATTGGCTAATTTCCTAGACTTGTAATTGTGTCCTTGTTTCGTAGATTTAGGCCTAGTTTTTAGGCAAATTAATTTGGGGCACAAGACTTATCCAGATTGAGCAGATCAAGGGTTGACCACGTCTACAAGGTAATTTGCATTTGCATATCATATTAGGAAAACTATATTTTTGTGATTAAGTTTTATTAGGAATGAAATTCATAATAAATTCAATCAGCATAATTGTTTTCCTCTTTTCACGTTAAAATCAATTCTATTTTTTCCTACTCTTTTTGGATCGTGGTTTCTGTTGATTAAAAAACAAAGCTTGAAGAACTTTGTGATTCACTTCTGCAAAAACTGATTTGAGAGAAGCAAAGGTGAGTTCATGGTGAATTAGAATGATAAAGCAACTTTGTGAAGCTTTTTATTTCTAGTTTGCATCTTTATATTTCATATTCCATATTGACAGCTGTGTGCAAAGGAAGATGTGTGCTGGCATGCTTGTTCGTGAGGATCATCGATTCGAAAGAGTTCAAGCAAGGACCGTGTAAGGCAAGACAAAAGTATTGGGTAGATTCTTGTTTAGTGTTTATCTTCTTGAGTTTTGTAATAGTCCATTCTGAAAATTAAAGATCAAATATGCCCAGTTCATGCTTCCACGGACAACCAACAAACTGGAGGGTGGAATAGAAATTTGGGTATTCATCTCTATTTAATTTTGATAAGCTGCAATTGTGCATCGACTTGCTCATGGAAATTGGGAGAGAAAAGCAAAAAGCTTTTTGTTGGCGGTGAGAACCTTTCACACTGTGTAACAGCTGTCCCTAATTTTACGATATTATTATTTTTAAAAGTGTGAATTTACGAAAATGCCTTTTGAGGCGAAATGTAGACTTTCATTAACCCTCATATCGTGAGACCTATAACCCATTATGTTAGCGTATCATTATAGTACTCATTGTTACGAACGCGTAGGTGTAAATAGAACAAAATTCAAAGTTAGGACGACGTTTTTACGAAATTTGAAACATTGAGGATGTTTTGGTAATTTCACGTTTGGGAGATATTTTTTTTATGTTTTGTCCTTGGTGGAGTTGTTTTGTGTGCCACTGGGACCCACAAATTTATCCTGTGGTCCCCTCTATGTCCCTCAACTTTCTCTTCCGTTCTCTCATCTCTCTCAACCCTCTCTCTCTTAAGCACTCTCTTCCTCTCTTAGCTCTCTCCTTTCTCCCCGCAAACACACAGATACACAGACACCACTCATCCACACCGGTGAGCCACACCAGCAGACCACCACCACCATCTGATCCTATTCGTCACGAACTCCAGGCAAGGACGAGATCATTCTCATTTTTTCACCTCTTCTTCTGCACGGTGGTGCCCTCACTATACAACCCTTTCTCCGACCAGTTCTCACTGTTTTCGACAAAGATAAGTCTCGAACTTAGTCCAAATCATCGTAGATCATGTCTAGGTTTTCGATTTGAAGGTTTTTGAGTGGTTTTAGTGATGTAGGCACACAAAAAACCTCGGCGAAGTCATTGTGCATTTCTGGAAAACCCAAATCGTGGTCGTTTGGCCACTTTCCAGTCATTTTTCCGGCCAGCTTCGACCTCCGTTGAGTCTCAAAAAGGTATATATCTCTTCCCTACATTTTTAACTTTACATAGGATCTTGAATCACTCGATTTGGTATTGTTTCGAGCTAGAAATGAGCTCTGGAAGTTGGCCCTATCACCTGCAAAATTAGCAGGTTTGTGGAGAAAGCAAGTACGACATGTTGTGCTCGACGCATGGAGTACACGCGCCTCCATCGCCGTACATGGCGACGTCGACTACTTTTTCGACCAACTTTCTGGCGACTCAACTCAGCGCGTAGGGTGGCACGTGGTGACCCCAACCACCGCCCTGTGGTTGCGGTTGTGGGAGAACCCGAGTCCCTCTTTAGGTTTCTCGATGTGCCGAATCCGAATTCGTCGTCCGTTTTCCCAAATTCTATCGTTTTAGTATAATTTTAACAAATGATCCCTAATTGTGTTTAGGTGCGTTGGTTAGAAGTGACCCCGTCCTTCCAAGTTTGAATGGCTCTTCAGCGATCGAATATCTGTGAGTGGACCCCTTCTCAAATTTCATGATTTTTATTAAAATACTAGGCTTGCATTCACTAAAAGCATGAATTCATGATTTTACGTTTTACTCATTATTTATGATTTATTGAACTTACGTTTTGTAAAAGGTTTACGAACTATTGGTTTTATGCCCTACGAAATATTATGGATTTACGAGTATGATTTAATAATTTCATATCATTAATTTATGATGGTTTATGTTGATGCTTGAGATAGAAAGTTTCTATGGTTTCGAGATATGTTCATGTTTTCCGTGCTTACTTAGTGGGTAATTATACAACACATACACACAACACAAGTATGTACCTATCTATGTCCATATGACCTAGTTTACACATACTGAGGTACCTTATGATTATACTCCCAGCTTCACTGGTGAAACCAGTGTCAAACAACTTTTCTAGCCACGGCTAGTATTGGTGTGATATGTACCTTTTCTTCACTAGCGTAACCAGTGTCGTACAACTTCACTCTCTGGTGATGGATATGCCTTCGAGTGACTATGATACCCCTATTTAAGTATATTGTTATATGATTTACGAGCTTTTTACGAATTTGCCTTCGGACGACTATGTTACCATTATTGAGCACTGTTTTACACATACACAGTTTACGATGGTCTTATCGCATGTTAGGGTTTCCAGAAAACCTACTATATGCTTTCAAAATATGAGGTTTGTATGTTCAAAAGAAAATTGGTTTTACTTAGTACGATTATTACAAACTTTGGTCCACTCACGCTTTGTTTTGCGCCCCCTTCAGGACTTAGAATCAAGGCGTACAATCATGGCGTTGCGGCATTCCCGTATCGGTATCTTCGAGTCCTCTCAGTGGATGACCCCTTTCTTTGTAATCATACATTTTTATAATATTTCTTTTGCAGTATTCTTGATTAGTTGTATACTCTGAATACATTCCCGCATTTGCATACTTCATCATATTTAAATGTAAATATTTTATTTATATTCATTCTTTCTTCATAACTTGCATGCATGTTAAAATGACTTCGTCACCTTCGGGTGTCGGTCCAGCACGTGCACATCCTGGTGCTTGAGGATATCGGGATCGGGGCGTGCCACATCGTCAATGTGGTCTTCCCTTGATCCAATTTCCCTTTGGTTGTCAACCTTAGGTGTGGCCTGGGTCGGCGGCAATCTCTTCTTTGTTTTTTGTTTTTTTTTCTATATCCCCTGATGTTATTATAGATCCTCTATCCCGTTTGTTTTTGTTTCACCTTGATGTTCTAAACTCTAATCTTCACCTTGTTTTTGCTCTGATTTTCCATTTACTTATCCTTTTTCCATGTTTGTGACAACTAATTTCCTTCCAGTTCTCCTAATTCTTTCCACTTCGTTTCTTACTTTTTTCACATCTACCCACTTTGATTCCACACCAATCTCAACCTGCTACATCTCTTCACCGCGCTTTGATGCATATTTCCCGGAAATGTGTAGAGCTCTGGCTTGGATGTTTACACCACCACTATCCATTTGTGTGCCTTGCCTTTATTGGCACGGATGCCTGTGGTTTTCCCAATGCCTTCCCAGTAAGTTTCTTTCGTTTGGTGGCGGCGAATTGTTTGGTGTTGTTTCAAGGATGGTGGAGCTATGTGTCTTCTTCTTTCTGGGCCTTTGTTTGGTCGGAATCTAGGCTGCTGTGTAGTGGAGGATCTATGTTGCCAATGTGATGGGAGGGATGTAAATTACTTTAGTTTTTTGGTTTGTTTGGTTTTGTGCCGGGACCTTTGCTGGCTTTGGGCACATTTTTTTAAGTTTGAGACCTTACTTTTTCATGTGCTTAATGCATCTAGCAGTGGCCTGTTTGGTTGTATGTTTTCTTTGGTAATGAAATCTACCCTTTGACCCAAAAAAAAAGAAGTGTGGATAAGGCTCTTAGCCTTTCCAGTGAATCGCTTAAAATGCCATGTGCTGATAAAAGAATAAGGAAAATGCATTTGACCCAAATATAACTGATTCACTGTTCATAAGCATAATGTGCTTCCTATTTTGTCCCAATTAATTTTGCTTTATTACGTTTCTGCCACTGTTTGAGAATATATATATATATATATTTTAATTTTTTTATTCTTCTTCCCTCTTTCCTCTCACGCTGCTACCGTTCATTCTCTTCGACAGCAAAGCACAAAAACTCAGTTTTCCTCCTTCCCCTCTTTGTTCCTGCTCACTTCAATTCGAACCAAAGAGCTCCCTACCGAGTCCGGAGGGCTCCTCCGTATCTCTCCTTGCTCTTTGCTTCCCCCAACCCTAGAATCCAAATTTCACGAGCCACTTCGCTCGAGATCGTTCCAATTTTTGAATGAGAAACCCAAAACTCACTCACTCGATAGCCTTTTCAACTCGACCTCAATCTTCAAATCCATTGGGTTTGGTTAGCATGCAACATTAGATCTCGAACCCAGTTTGGGTTCGACATTCTCGACGGCTTTCATAAGTTTTCCGGTTGCGGCCGGCCCTGCAACCACATCTATTCGACTCAGGAGAGTCCTACTAACAACATTAGAGAGGTGAAGGTTTGAAGAAGATTGAAGCTCAATACGTAACCCAGATTCCGGCGAGGTTTTACGGCGAATCCGCCAGCTTCCCTGTATTTTTTGAGGCCCTCACAGTCATCCAATCACCAAATCTTAGGTATATTTTGATTCTACGCCTCTTGGGTCTATAGATTGTGATTTATGTCAAAATTTCGGTTAATAGATTCTTCAACTTTGATTTGAATCAAATTTTGGGTCTTCATGTTGTAATTGATGTTAAAATTTTAAAATTTTGACAATCTTTATTTGATTCATCAAATTTTGCACTATAAATGATGTAAGAGTTAGTCTTCAGGGGTTTAAGAGAATGGTGGTTTTACAGGAGTTTACATCTGCTTTAGTAAATATGAAATTATATTACTAATTAAATTTCATATCTAACAAAACAAGAAAAATATCATAAGATAAATCGTAATATTAGTAAATTGGTTGACTACAATTGTTAGTATTTGTAGCAATCCTACGAGATTGTTATTTTTATGCCCTCAAATTGTAATTTTGCCATGTCTACCACTTGCATTATACACAAAAGACTTAAATTTTTCACTTTTATACCGAATTAAGTACTCCAAAATTTTCTAATGCAGACGTATGTGGCGTTTAGGAAACCAGAGCTTCTGGGGTTTGAATATTTTCCAATTTTAGCTTATCCTTGAGTAGAGAATTTTGATGATTTTTTCCCTCCGCTATTTTGTGTTTTCATGTCCAAATAATTCTTTAAACTTGGTTCCCTTATGGCTCGAATATGCATCCAATCATTGTTTGGAATTTGGTTTTTACTGCAAATTTGGAATTTGGTGTTTATATCATTTGATTTTCTCTTATTTTTTACGTGTATTTGTGGTGACGGGGGACGAATTCTAGGATGGAGGTTTGAGGATTTGGAAGAATAAGATGTTTATGATGAGAATAGAAGAGTTGCCACAATGCTTGAGGTTGCCAACGCCAAGAGTTGTAGCTGGTTCAATCCAAAGAAGGGTTAATCTTTTTACAAAATAAGTTCCAATTCCTTAGTGGTTTGGCTTTACAGTAAATACCAAATGAATTTTTCATTTGGTAGATTTTTTTAATACAGTTCATTAACTTGGTAGATTTATGTTGTTTATAGAATACATATGAGTTTTCATGGTTATCAATCGTTCAATACCTCTATATGGTTACAGAGGGTTGAAGGTAATCTTTATACATTTTGTAAATAGCACTACCTAGCTATGGCATATTAGCGTTCTCAATTTTCGCATATAATATATGTACATAAACACTATTCTTTAGCACATACTTTTTCAAAATTTTCTACATGTTTAACAAAGTTTTGTACCCCGCGGCATCGCGCGGGTTTAGCTGCTTGTGTATGACTAATTCCATGGCACATGGGCAATATGCCAAAACACATATGGCTTGCTAATTTAACTAATTAAACGCATTAAATGCTAATTTAACTAATTGGTTTATACCAAATAAGGCTCCAAGCACACACGTTTGACTAAACATTAAAGAAAATAATAGAAACTTTTTCATCTCACCAAGTTGGCCATCAAGACACAAAATCATGTAATTTATTTCATTCAAGTGCAAAACATCACAATAAAATGTAGTCCTCGGTTCAAAATAAACAGCACAATTTATGCTCATCAAGATACATTTGAGATAAAAAAAAATGGTGTATTAGTTCATAACTTCATATCACATTTCAGAAAATCTCATTTTTAAACGCATTAAATACTTAATTTTAAGTGATAGTGGAGTCCATGTGACACATCATAAGTGGAAGATGTGAAAGGTATTTCGTACATGTTAGAATATGAGAGGATATGTCCAACTTCTAAGTTATATTAGAACATAATGATGTTCTGGATACACTTAAAATCTCTCGAGAAAATAGTACAGTTTTGTCTTTGGGCCCATCTGATCTCTGAGCCCACCAAGGTCTAAAATTGAAGTTGATCCGGCCCACTCTGTTTGCAACCGCTTCCAAACGCTCCCCCTCCTGATTCCTGTAAGAAAAGAGGACTCTAGGGTTTCGAATTCCTTCAAACCAAATACAATGGGTAGGAAGAAACCCAAGGAGCCAGAAAGCGACGCCGTTTCAGCAGCTCAGTCCGACGTCTTCAAGACCCTGTTCGGCGTCTCCGTCAGCCACGACGCCGCCCCTGCCATCTTCTCTGACAGCAACCCCTTCAGGAGGAAGAACAAGGAACCCGACCAAGGGTTTGTTGCCCCTTCGGCTGAACCTGCTGAAAACATCAATTATATCGAGCCTGAAAACAATGGCGATGACGGTGACGGTGACGGTGACGTGAAGAAGCGTAAGAGGAGGAGCAAAGAGAAAGCGGCTTCCGGTTCGCTTAACGAAGAAGTTTCAGAGGGTCCTGTGGAGTTGGAGGGCAAAAAAACGAAGAAAAAGAAGCTGCCGGAAACGCCCGATTCTGAAAACCCTAATTTGGGTTCTGAGTTTGAAGGGGTGTCAAGACAGGAAAGTGATGAAGCCTCGGAGAAAGGGAATGCCCAGGCGAAGAAGAAGGATGGGAAGAAGAGGAAAAGGGATGAAGTTGAGAGGGAATATGAGGTGAAGAAGTATGGGGTGAAGGAGGGCGAGGAGGATGGGGACAAGGAGGAGAGGAGGACTGTTGGGGAGAAGAGGAAGACAGTGGATAACCCAGCTGATATGTTGGTTTCGACCGAAGGTTTTGATGACGAGAGCAAGCTATTGAGGACTGTTTTTGTTGGAAATTTGCCCTTGAAGGTCAAGAAGAAGGCTTTGATGAAGGAGTTCACTAAGTTTGGAGAGGTGGAGTCGGTGAGGATTCGCTCCGTGCCAATCTTGGATGTGAGTACTTTGTGTTCGAATGTTTTGAGATTAAATATATTGTTTTGTTACTGATTTATACATTTTTTTTTCTTTTTGTTCAGACGAAAAGACCCAGAAAGGGAGCAATACTCACGAAGCAAATCCACGATAAAGCTGACAGGTAATCACTTTGCGCTCACATGATCAGTTGGTTTTAGGAACTGCTTGTTGTATTTATAAACGTTTTGAAGCACGTAAGGTCCTGTTTATAATTTACCATCAGATTTGGGTAGGGGTATAGGCTTCTAGCTGTTCTATTGTAATCTATCATAGCTCAAATAAAATCTTACCGTGGAAGATTGACCCCCTTATTCACCAATGCATTTAGGTTGTCAGGGATTTACATTTCGTGTGACTTTAAGTTGTTAAAAACATGTAAAATGATATAGATAATAGACTTTTGATGCTTGTTGGCAAGAAAATTTCAAATTTAAAAATTTTATGATTGCCTTTGAGATAATAGATTTTGTGTTGCAGCGTTAATGCCTACGTTGTTTTCAAAACGGAGGAATCGGCACAGACTTCCTTGTCCCATAACATGGCTGTGGTATTTTATTCTCATGAAGTTGGCTGGTTTATATCATTCTGCATAAGCTGTTTCTTATTTTAAAGCTGAAGTGTTAATCTTGTGCCTTGACTTATTAATTATTATGCATGTTGATGTAGGTTGAAGGACATCATATCCGTGTTGACAGGGCATGCCCACCTCGTAAGAAGCTGAAAGGGGAGAGTGCTACTGTTTACGATCACACGAGAACTGTTTTTGTGGGTAACCTTCCATTTGATGTGAAGGTGAATTGCTCTGCTAGGATTTATTATTATTATTATTTCTCTTTGTAACTTTTCCCCGCTCAATTTGACAATTTTTATTTATATTAGTTGCAATATGTGGATAACAATTTCTTTTATTTTGCAGGATGAAGAAGTTTATCAGTTGTTTTGTGGTATCAACAATCTCGGTTCCAGTGTTGAAGCTATTCGCATAATCAGGGATCCTAACTATGGTATCGGAAAGGGCATTGCTTATGTTTTGTTTAGAACAAGGGTATGTTATTTTCACCAACACTTATCAAACCCCATTTACAATCGATATTTCTTTGTAACAATGTCATGCCTTTTGAACTCCGATATGTGGTTGTTTAATTGATTATTTTCACTTTCTTGGATGCTGTGCTGTACTCGTTTAGTGAGAGTCCTCATGGGGATGTTGATTTGACACCCAGTTGTCTCGTAGGACATATGTGAAACATTTTTCCTTCAACCCTAAAATTATGAATTTGTAACCATGGCAGCTTGCCACTAAGTATACGATGACGTTAATTAAGCAAAAGAATGACTCTGATCAATTCTTGAACTATGCATTTGGCTGCTAAGTGTCTGCTGCCGCCGTTATCTTTATTTGCTTTGTCTTAAAGTTGTACTCAGGAGAGAAATATGGAATTGTTGCTGCAGTAGTTTCTGTGACTGTATGATTGTATTTTATTCGGAACATTCTTGTAGCATAAATATTTTACTTCAAAACTAAGGTTGAATGTGTGGTATTGAATACATGCATAGTTGACTAGACTAAATAAATTATATTGTTTGCTGTATGGAGTGCCATAGTCATGTAAACTCTGTAGCTGAATTTGTATATGCTGTAGTTTCTCAAGGTACACCTGTTTCAATGTATTATCTTATCCAGTATCTTCTGTTGTCTGTCTATTTGGGCATCCAGGAAGCTGCAAATTTGGTTGTTAAGAGGCGAAACTTGAAGCTTGGGGATCGGGAGCTCAGGCTGTCTCATGCAAAACCAGAGTCAACCCCAACGAAGAGAAAGAACCCCTCATCTGCACCAGAAGCTAAGTCTGCAGACAAAAAGCGAGCTGTGGACTCAAGGAGTCCAGATTTTAACAAGTCGAGTTCAAAAGCATCTTACCAGGGCCTGCGTGCTGGTAAGCCTGGTGTCCAAAAGAAGTTTAATGCAAAAGGCAGTAGACCAGATAAGTTTGAATCAAGATCCCCTAGTGGAGTGAAGCCGAAAGAGCGTAAAGATAAAAGACCTTCTGTTGCTGCGAGAAAGGCTAAAGAAGTACTGAAGGGTGGTGCTGCATCAAAACAAACAGGTACAAAGCGTAAGCTGGATAGCCGGAGTCCAGATAGCTCCCAGCAGAAAAAGAAATTCAAGAAATTTAGGTAGGAATACACGAAATGTGTACCCTTTCCAAATTTGTATTTCTTGTACAAGTCAGAGATTGTCAAATTGATTATATTGTTTTACTTGGTTATTCAGATTTTATTTTCCTTGGATTGGTTCCCAATCTATTGATAGATACATGGATTACAATGGGGTTTATCCGTGGTAATAAAGAGATTGGAAGAGAGGAGTGGTTAAGAGCACCAAACAATCCATTCTCCATAAGCATCTTCAACACCGACTTGTAGTTTAAGTGGTTAAGAGCATTTGAAGTCTTGGTTTGATTTTGCCCTCTTCACCGTCACTTGTATACTTGAAACGGCTTATTTGTAGCCGTGCTCTTGTACTCTACAATCTACACAAAGCCACTTCGATCCTTGCACTATTTTCAATCTCACTTTATTCGCTCAACTCATCATTTCTATCCGATATTACCCTATTTGTTCAAGGGAGTTTTAACGAAAAGCTCACGGTACTGTTCACTTTAACGAAAAACCACATTTTTACACTAAAAAATCAATCCTGGTACTATTCACTTTACCCTTTATTTTGTCCTTATCATTAAAACTCAAAGTTTTCAAACCCTTTTAATTAGTTTTCCTTTTCTTCAATTGGGTCGAGAGAAACGTTAGCTTCATTAACTATGGGGCTCTTTGGTCTTTTTATAAGTGAATATATGGATATGTTAAAGAAATTTTAAGTCTTAATGCAAGTGACCCTCTATCACATTAGTGGAGAGGAATGTTGTCCTTGCATCATGGTGTGAGTTCAGACCCGCCAACGGCTAATCTAATAATATATATCGTTTGACAAAAAAAAAAAAAACAAAAAACAAAAAAAAACAAAAAGTATGTCTTAATGACTTTATTGGGTTATTGGGATATCGAGTCATTTAAAGATGCCAATGCGGTAATTTGGTTTTGGATTTTTGTTTGTCATGATAAGGTGATTTTTGCGGTTTCAGATGTTGCAAATACAAACGCCGCCGCCGCGGCCACCTCCAAGACAGTCACCATAAGACTTGCATCCAGTGGCAGATCCAGGAAATAATATTATGAGGGTCAATAAGAATATTTTTTTATACTAGAAATAGCATGCATTTCGTCATTTCATCGAGTCTTGGTAGGCCTGAAGTCATTTGGAAATGCATACTACACATCTGTTAATGTTTGCAAGGGGCAGCACCCAAGGTATTCATGGACATTCATCGAGTTTTGGTAGGCCTGAAGTCGGTTGGAGGGCATGTATGAAGCGAACTCTAATCTTCAAAAGGGCAGCACTCAAGGTATCCATGGACATTCATCGAAGTTCGGAGGGTCAGCACCTAAGGTATCTATGGACCTTCATCCAAGTTCGGGGGGTTAGCTGACCCCCCTTGCCCCTTAATGGATCAGCCAGTGCTTGCATCAAACGTTTCAATTTGTACTTCCAGGCTTCATCTAATGCATCCTCGTTATAAAAAAAAGTAATATTTGTTCCCAAAGATGACTTGTTTGAGCTCCCAAGCCTAAGCCTGCAATTCTAAACTTCCATGCCAAGCAAATTCTCGATGCTTAAATACCTTACCAACTTCAAACTTTTGGGAGATTAGACGGCACACGTGCTTTGTTACAAAGCACTTGGCCTTCCCTTGGACATACCAGGCAGCCTGACACGCCCCGATCTCGATGTCCTCAGGACATCGGGATGGTCACGTGCTGGCCGACACCCGAAGGGTGACAAAAGCCATTTAATTTAAGCAAATGTTGGAAAATATGCTGAAACAAGCAATAGGAACTAACAACACAATACTAAAGTTCAACTGCTAATTAATAAAATTATGATAACACACATAATGTTCAGAGCATACGTCTAATACAGAGTACATGTGGAATTTAAGATAGAGAAGTGCTATTACAATAGGTGCCGAAGCAGAGAAGCTATAACACTGAATCACTAGTAGGGAAATTCCTTGTAGCTCAGATCGTATTCCTCGTTATAGAGTCCTGAAGGGGGCACAAAACAAACATGAGTGAACTAAGTTGATATATATATAGTAAAACAGTTATCAACGTACTAACCCTCAGGTTTTATGAAAACACATATATAATGATAAACATAGGTTTTCCAAACCCCTAGTATGCCGTGCAATGTCTCAAATCATAACTTGTATATATAATAATCACTAGTGAATGTCCGATAACCCCCAGGCCCCATGCCAGTTCCCCGTCTCTGAGCAGACAGTCAGAGGAAAATTACCCCCAGGCCCCATGCCGGCTCCCCGTCCCTGTGCTAAATAGCCAGAGGAAACACAATCCAGGCCCTATGCCAACACCAAACTGTCGCCCGGGACGGACAGGAATCTATCCATACGTCCCTTAGTGAAAAGGACCACTAGGTAAGTACAAAACCATTGAACATATATATATATATTGAAAAACAACTTCATAGTATAAAGTCATTCATCATCTATACTATAAAGAGGTGTTTGAAACATGTTCTAAATATCATATCGTCATCCATCAGATATTCTATAAGAACATGGGTTATAGAAAAAATAGTAATAATTTAATCTAGGCTCAGTAAGCATGTTATCTCACAAAACATTTCATAAAACATAATCGTTAAATCATGCTTTTCATGTATGCATTTCTACTATTAAAACATGCATTTTTGAAGGGGTCCACTCACCGTACACTGATGGTGCAAAGCCGTACCGAAAAGGAATAATAATCACCGCTAATAATCGCACTTATTCACATAAAGGGTACATTTAGTCAAACTCTACTCAAACGATTGAATTTGGAAAAACGGTCAACAGTCAAAGTCAACAGTCAACGTTGACCAGGTCAACGTTGACTAAGTCAACGGTCAACGGTCAGACTAGGTCAAAAGGGTCTGGGCTTATGGTTTGGCCGATTGGGCCCTAAGGGATTTGGGTCAAATGAGTTGGTTTGGGCTTAGAGCCCCTAACAGAAACGGTCCAAGGGCTTTTATTTTAAAAACAACAAATAAATAAAACTTAAAAGGTTTTGGGTTGGGTCAACGGGCCAAAGGCCCTGAAGGAAACGGCCCGAAGGCCCTAAAGGAAACGGCCCGAAGGCCTTTGGGTCTTAAGGAATTAAAACAAAAATTAAAAACTGAAAGGGAAAAGGTTTTGGGCTTGGTTGACAACGGGCCTAAGGCCTATGGGTTTTAGGAATGGCCTGAAAGGCCTGGTGCGAATCGGAGAAGAACGCTGAAGCTTCTACAGCTCCGGCCGACTGCAAACGCAAACCCTAGACCCCGATCTAGGTATCAAAAATCAAGAGCTATATGAAATAAGTGTTTTTATACCTTTGGTTTGCCGTAGAATGGTCGGAGGTGATCGGAAAATCCCTCGACAACCACAGGCTCGCCGAATATGGGTGAGCTTTCCCCCGAGCCGATCTCGTTCTAAAACCTTGGAAATAACGAGGTAAAACTCAATAAACCACATCCAAGCATCAATCTAACATGGATAGAGGAAACTCGAAGCTTACCTAATCGGAAAAACGAAGGAATCTCGCCGAAGAGTTCCTGGGTTCCACCGTTCCTCGCAGCGACGGGAGAGAGAGAGAGAGAGAGAGAGAGAGAGCAGAATGCTGATGACGATGATAATGCCTGAACGATGGTGAGGGTGTGGGTGCACTTGGGTGTTCAAGGGCAAGGTTCTAAAAAACGCTAGGCGCTAGTCGGGCGGTGGGCTAGTGCCTAGCGCCTAGGCGGCCTAGGCAGATTTAGGTAAATTTCTTGTATATCTTGTAAATAAGTGCATATTGACACTTATAAAAAATTATACTTGTATAAAATACATAAATAAGATAATAAAATAATGATAAAATGCAAAAAAAATATCATACAAGTCCAGAATTTAAAAACATATTAAGCATATATACCATATTACTTAAGACATTTTAAATGACTATATCTAATTTTTAAATATTAAAATTAGGTGGTTCATAATAAAAAGAAGTCTGAAAAGATGCATATGCATCCTTCCCCATTTCTTTCATAAAGCACCACGTGTGTGGTGACCCCTTCCCTCCAACCCATGCCTAAGACAGTCAGACTCCCCTCAGCCAAGACCCATGCCTCAGACAGTCAGACTCCCAAACCAAGGAGTCCATTTTGACGCCTTGAAAACCGAAATCTTGTATTATTTTTCGTTCTTTCCTTTTCCTCATCCTCTTCTTCTTTTTTCCGTTCCCTCTTCTTTTTCTTCCTCTTTTTTCCGTTTTCCCTCTGTAAATTCTCCCCTTTTTTTTTCCTCTTCTTCGATGGATTTCAGAGAGAGGGAGTCGCAACAGCTACGAAAGTCGTGGTGCACAGAGAGAGGAAAAGGAAGAAGATGGAAAGACTACTTGTATTCTTGCCTGAGGTGAAATTGGCAAAGCTACTGGAAGCACAATCACTATTCGCAAGCACCTGGTCCTGGAGGCTAGAAGCACGCTCGCAAGCATTGTGCACTGCAGTTGAAGAGTTTGAGAAATGGGTAGAGAGATTACGGCGGCTTGGTTTTGTTTCTGTGTGTGAAATCAGAGTAAGAGAGTGCAGGGCATGGGTTAGAACTTAGAACTTAGGCTTAATCTAAGTCTTTTATTTTTTATTTTTTAAATTTCAAAAAAAAAAAAAAAAAAAAACCGCCCAGCTGCCTAGCACCGCCTAGGGCGCAGCGGCCGCCTAGAGCCACCCCGATTTTTCCAGCCGTTTTGCACGAAATCACCTCGATTCCAACCCGCCTAGACCTAGGCCGTTTTTTAGAACACTGTTCACGGGTGAAGGGAATGGAGAGGGATGAGAGGGTTTCGAGAGAGGGAAAGGAGAGTGAGTGCAAAGACAGAGAGAGATAAAGGAAAAGGGGTCACGGGGTGGGGGAGAGAGAGAGAAACATGAGGGGTGCTAGGATGCTGTCACGTGGCAGTTTGAGGATGAGAACAAATCTCCTTTTCAAATCCTGATTGGGTAAAAGAATAGGGTCCAAATTGATAATTCTATTAATATTTGGGGAGAATTACATAATTAGATTTATAAGTGGGGGTGGGGGTGGGTGTAACACAGCCTGCATCAGCAAACACTATGATGAAATTGTTAACCTGACGAAAGACAGTTACGTGAGTTTCATCTTGACGTTTTAGTCGTCAAGTTTATGAAAAACAATACTAAGATCATCTTGGGACTTGGATAACTCAACAAGAGCTGAGACAAGTCACAAGTTCACTAGAGACTGCCTTTACATTTTTCTTGACAATGAATGATATACATACCCTATAAAATTAGAGACTTTCTTACCACTGAAATTGAAATTACACACAAATTTAAACACAAACCCACCACCCAAATGAAACATGACAGTAACCAAATTCCATCCAAGGTCGCGGAGACACCTTCTACATAACAATTTATCCGATGGAGCTCCAACCAGGCAGTATTATCCAATAGCGGACATATACCTTTGTATTGCAATTATTTGACGCTAATCTGTACAGAGGTGATACCCAAACGGCTGCAAGTAGAACAAGGGCCTCGTGTACACCAAGCAAAGTTCTGCAAGTGAGAGACTATGATTTGCTCTTGGTCACTAGCGTGGGAGTAATTGAGACAACTCCAATGAAGAACAAGGTGGCTATTGAGTTGAAGTCATAGAGATCCCCAAGGGATCGCAACTCTCCAAGAGCTAATCCAGCCTGCAGCACAAAAACGGAGTCATTTACATAGGCACAACCAGTGACAATCGAATAGAGCATTACGAAGACAAGACAACTCAAACAAATTGCTAATATACTTGTCCTTTATAGATTAGGGTCAACTATATCTCACCACCTTAACATGCTGGTAGCAGGTGTTTGAGCTCGACCCATGCAGTAATTGACCCAAAATAAAAACCATTCTCCAGAATGATTCTTTTGTCTTCAGATATTAGAGAGCTAACATTTTAAAGACAACTATATATTTTTTTGCATTAGTCAAAATGTGGATAGTGATGGTGTCGAGCTGAAGGTATACTTAATCTTCCTCCATGACAAAAAGGGGAAAAAATATATTTAAAAAAAAAAATAACTGATTGTTAACTGGATCATTCGGCAATAGAAATCTTCAAGATCTGCATAGGGTTCTTATAATATTCTGATGTTCTTAGACAACAACTAAACTTCAATATTTAAACAGATTTGGTGCAGGATACATACCCTGACAGTGACGTAAGCAGCCGGTATCAGACCAATTGAAGTTGCCAGGAAGAATATATGGTAAGGCACATCAACTATTGGTGAAGCAACATTAATAAATGTATTTGGCAAGGTCGGAGTTAACCGTAGAAACAGCATATAGTTCAATAGTCCCTCTCTTCTTTTAGCTACCTGTTAGAAAAACAATAAAATGATTCACTAATATTTTGAAAGTTAGGTATCAATGAGAAATATGAAGACATCTGAATGTACCTGGTTTTGGAAAAATTGCAGCTTGTCGGGCCAAAGAGAGAAGACAAGAGGTCTCCCGATCAGCTTTGACAAGAAAAAACAAGAAGATGCACCAGCAGTAGCGTTAAACACCACCAAAGCTACACCTTTGAAGACTCCAAAAAGGGAACCGGCAAGCAAGGACATAAATACAGTACCAGGGATCATGAAAGTCTGCATGAATATATAAACCATGCAGTATCCTAACAGAACCTGAGCAGTGTAGTCACTTGTGTAGTCCTCGAGGTGAACTCTAACAAGAAGAAGATAACAACAAGAAAACAAAATAAATAAAACTGGATAATACCATCAAATTCATATTCTACAATGTAACTGTAAACAGAGCACATGCAGATGGAACAAAACACAATACATTAGTCATAATACTAGCGGAGTACATAACTACACGCAACCAAGTTCATAGTTTTTTCCAACAATACAATTTAAAACTATGCATCACAAAATCTTCGAGTAACGCTAACAAAGTCATCAACACTTAACGGTCACAAAAATGCAATATTCCATATCCAGCATTAATCTCTCCTCCTATTACATATTAAGGTCAGACTAATGCAGTACTCCGTATCCAGCATAGCATTTGTGTCATAACCAATGCAAAATTACTATAATAACTAATGTAACAGTTGCATTCGTGTCAGAACACAAATCGAAGGCCCGAATCTAAACTCGCTTAGGCCAAAACCTGGTGCATTAACAATATGACCTATAACGTTTAAGAAATACAAAGGCCAATGCAGATAATTAGAAGGCAAGCATTCTATCCATTAATGAAAATAAAATGCCTCAGGCATCTAGCAAGAAGATGGATCCAAACAAAAATCAGGCCTCATCCAAATAAATTTATGGGTTTCCTAATTAGTTTGCTATTAATTGGATTGAAAGCTAAAAATCCATAATTTACAAAAAATTTCAGAGGGAAAAAATAAATAGTCCCAGATTGGTATCATATACATACGAAAACAAAAAAAAATTCCCATCAAAATTTGTGGTTTTTCCTGGAAAATTCAATCCTAAAAACCCAATTCAGATTCATGGGAAATGCACAAGAAATTTGAAAAAGAAAAAAGAAAAAAGAAAAGAAAAAACAAGAGTACCTGAGGATTTGAAGATCTTGGAGGCTACGGGGGAGCTTGAGGAAGCTGTAATCCGATGCGGGCATGGTCAGGTAAACAGCCAGAAGGCCAAACAAGAAGCCCAATACGACGGTGGAAGCCAGGGTCAACTCCCAAAAGCTCAACGGGAACTTACTATTATCGGATCCCACTTCTGCACCAACCACCTTCACATCGCTGCCACTGTCGTCTCCTTTCCCCATCTCTCTCTAAGTCTTCCTCTCTTTTTTCTCCTTCTGCAATTTTCTGGGGAAAAGTTAAGAGAGAATGAAAATTAAGGAGCACCTTTTCTCTTCTCTCTTCTCTCTCCTCTGCTATTTTATTGTGGTTTTGGAGAGAGAGAGAGGAGGAAGAGAGAAAGGATATTCGCTGGTGTCCTAATAATACGAGTTATTTGCAAATTGAAAAACGATGTTAAATACAATTAGGATAATAATACTTTGCATCTCCGAGTAAGAATATACGTACCTCATTTCTTGTAAATAATAATATTTATTATATAACTTTTATAATAAAAACGTTTAATTTCTTAATTTTTATCTAAAAATCGCCACTATTAACAGAGAAAAAAAAAGTTATTAAAATCAAAGTGACACACCCCGACCTAAATCAGGGCGTGCTGGCCGTCTCGTGGGAGTGACGTAACCATGTGCACAGTGCGGAAGCAATAAATATATAAGGGAAAAACAAATGAATAAAAACCAAACTCCTAGCAGTACTAGATAAGATAAAGTGCTAGTACGAGATTAAATGTGAAATACACAACCAGAGCATAAATATCTTAGATGCAGTCAAGCAGGACAAATACTAATTATACAACACCTAAAGGTGATCCTACATTAATGATGTTCTGTCAGAACACCCGTCGAAATCCTCGTGAGCCACCAAAGCACTTCTACCTAAAACCTGGAGAGGCGCAAAACAGAAAGTGTGAGTGGGCAAAAACAAAGTTTTTCAAAATCATTTCATTTCTCAAGAGTTCTAACCCCTCGCCGTAAAACCTGTATAATTTCCCAGAAAATAATAGTAATAATAAGCTATATCAGAAATCATACTCAAGATGAAAATCCATAGAAGTATACCATGCCAAAGTATCTCAATGCAATGCCATAAGTAATCCAGACAAATATATAAATGCCAGATATCGCATCAGCCAAATCTCTCTAACTCAATTTGTACGGCTGAGTCTATAGCTCATAATCAATCTCAATCATATCAAATCAAATTCATTTCCTGCACACAAGTCGGAACCACCTCAAGTGGCCTGTACGACAAGACTAGGTGTAAAATAAATATGCTCTAGTGCTACGATCACGTGAAGGCTGTGCGAATAATCGCGGGTCACCTACGAGTCGGAACCACCTAAAGTGGTCTGTACGACAAGCCTGTGCACCTAACTTGGATCAAAGGTGAGCATATGGTGCATGAGGTGAACATCACGTGAATGACTGTGCCCTAACTCTGGGTGGGAGCACTAACACTAGGGTGCAGGTTTATGAGCTCTCAATACATCACATCATATCTCACATAACTGAAGCAATCTCATATCTTTAATTTATGAACTTACCTGACACTTACCTGTGCGTCTGCAGCACCAATCATAAATATATGCAACTACTAATGCATAAATAAAATAGGCAGATACTTTGCATGGCATTTCAAAACGTATAATCATTCAAATTCATTTTCTGGGAAAAATCTCAAGTATATAGGTATATACGGAAAACCAAAAGCCCACTCACTGATATGTCAAGGGGTAGTAGCCCCCGAGCCTCGATTGATGGCTCTCGTCCTCAGGATAGGTCTCACCTATATGCGAAATAACTGAATAAACGTTATTTAAAGCACATACACAAAACTAGGAAATAACTTCTCATACATTGCTCAAATGGGGTATTTGAATATACCACCATGACCTACTCAACCTCAGGAACATCCCCATATTTTTAGAAAAAAATTTCATGACCCACGCGCTGGCCAAGGCACGGCCAAAAGCGCTGCTCAAGCGCAGACACGTGCCTGGCACACCATACGGATTCCCTAACGACGTTAGGAAATATTCCGTTAAAAATCAGAATATGTCGTTAAAGTTACCTGACGGCGTCAGAATATTCCATCAACTTTGACAGAATATTCTCCTCCTTCTTCCTTGGTTTGCCGGAGTCCGGTACCGGTCACTGCTGCGATCGCCGGAAATTGGGAAATTTTAAAACTTCAATATCTCGCTCATTTTTCCACCAAAACTCATGAAATTTGTACCAAAATGAAGCTTAGGACTAGAAGAACAAAACCTTACCACTTTCAAGCCTTGAAATCCACGGGGATTTCGCCGGAGGAACCTCGATATTCATGCCAAACTTGATACTTGTCAAACTCGACTTCCCGACGTCCAATTTACTTCGTTTTTCTTCTTCGAGCTTCGTGAAGACATCCTAAAGCTCACTAGCAGCTTAAAATCTCCTAACAACTTCAAAATCACGAGTGCATGAATAGTAACCCAAAACTAGGTTCTCGGGTTCTCGTGAAAATGAGGTTTTCCCGTTCTAAAAACGGTATAGACGTGTTCCTGAGCTCACAAGGGACACAAAGATGACTTCAAAAACCTCGATCCGTGAAGAAATTGCTTGGTTTGAGGTTTGTCCGTATGTATTGTACGGAAAATGGAGAAAAAACGAGAGGGAGGAGAGAGAGAGGGTCAACGGGAGGGTATGGGTGTGTGGTCCTGATTTTCTTACAACCAACCAAAACAATTAGAACCTTTAGTTCTAATTGGGTCCAAAAATTTAGAAACTTAACATATTGGACCACCTCTAAAAGTTTGTCACACCCAACACACCTCAACATCCGAGCGCAAAATAGACATTTCACACTGACGATAAAATAATTCGGGATGGGCTGTGACACGACGACCATTTAATTATAAAAAATATATCAAATAATATTTTTAGAATCATATCAATTTTTATGATTTAATTACTCCATATCCAGATTGAGTTGACATGAATTAAGGATGAATTGAATTAAGAATGAATTGGAATGAGGTGCAATCAGGATCAGATTCTTGTTGAAATTGTTTACTAAAACTGTCTGCTAGACTCTTCTGTCGATCCTGGGCTGCTTTCAGGTTAGACTTAATCACTTGAATATTCTGAGTAGTCTCCTCCACTATCTTAGGGCCCACCAAAACTCTTTCACCAACCTATGACCAACATAAGGGTGTGCGACAAGATTTACCATAAAAAGCCTCGAAAGGTGACATACCGATACTGGAATGAAACCTGTTGTTGTAGGAAAATTCCATTAAATCCAACCACTTATGCCAAGCGTCACCAAACTGCAATACTGAAGATCTCAACATATCTTCCAACGTCTGAATAGTCCTCTCTGATTGTCCATCTGTCTGAGGATGATATGATGTACTATAAAGTAATCTCGAACCAAGTGCTTCCTGGAATGCTATCCAGAATTTAGAAGTAAATCTAGGATCCCGATCCGAGATAATACTAATTGGAATCCCATGGTACTTCACGATCTTCGATATAAATAATTCAGCTAATCAGCTTAAAGGATACTTCTCCCTCACAGGAATAAAATGTGCAGATTTAGTAAGCCGATCAACTATCACCCAGATGCCATCATAACCGTTTTGTGTACGAGGAAGCTTGTACACAAAATCCATAGTAATATTTTCCCATTTCCACTGTGGAACGGGAAGTGGCTCCATCAATCCAAAAGGCTTCTTTCTTTTTGCTTTGACTTGCTGACAAATGACACACCTACTCACATATTCAGCAATCTCTTTTTTCATACCCGGCCAATAATAAAATGATCGAATGGTATGATACATTTTTGTACCTCATGGATGCATTGCATAAGCTGAAATATGTGCTTCATCAAGAATCGCCTTCTTTAATTCCATATTATTCTGCACATACATCCTACTCTCCTGCATAAGCATGCCATCAGTTTCTCGAATTCTGAAGTCTTTCTTCTTCCCCCAATTCCTTGCTTGAATTATTTCCTAGGTTTCTTCATCATTCCTTTGGGCTTCAAGTACACGATCAATTAAAATTGGCCTGACTTGAAAATTAGCAAGTAAGGCTTCCTCTCGATCTTCCACTCCTAACTCCACTCCAGTGGACCTTAAATCTGCAAGAAGAGGAACATGACAATTATAGATGGCATTAAGTCTAACTTCAGTCTTCCTACTAAGTGCATTTGCCACTGCATTTGCACGACCAGGGTGATACTCTCATAATCACTAAGCAACTCAATCCACCTTCGTTGCCGAAGATTAAGATCCCTCTGAGTAAAAAGATATTTAAGACTCTTATGATATGTAAAAATCTTACATTTCTCACCATAAAGATAATGTCTCCAAATCTTCAAAGCAAAGATGATAGCTACTAACTCCAGATCATGAGTAGGGTAATTCTTCTCATGAGGTTTCAATTGTCGTGAAGCATAAGCAATCACCCTACCATGTTGGATCAACACACAACCCAAACCATTTAAGGAAGCATCACTGTAAACCTCAAAATTACCATTATCATCTGGGAGTGCCAAAACAGGTGCATGAGTGAGATAATACTTCAACTGCTGAAAACTTTGCTCACAATTATCATCCCACTCAAACTTAACCTCTTTTCTAGTCAACCTCATTAATGGCAAAGCAATGACTGAAAAATCCTTAACAAACCGTCTATAATAACCTACTAGGCCAAGAAAATTTCGTACCTCAGTGACGGTTCGTGGCTGTTCCCAATTCTCCACACCTGCTACCTTCTGAGAATCCACCTGAATACCTTGAGCAGAAATGACATGTCCCAAAAATGCCACTTGATTCAACCAAAATTGACATTTGCTAAACTTAGCATACAACTGATGTTCTCTTAATTTCTTCAACACCAAAGTAAGATGTCGAACATGCTCTGCTTTAGACTTAGAGTATACCAAAATGTCATCAATAAAAACAATGACAAACCTGTCTATATATGGCTGGAATACTCGATTCATCAAATCCATGAAAGCTTCTGGCGCATTCGTTATCCGAATGGCATCACTAGAAACTCATAATGACCATAACGAGTCCTGAAAGCAGTCTTAGGGACATCCTCACTGCTGATCTTCAATTGGTAATAACCAGATCTCAAATCAATCTTAGAAAACATACAGGCACCTCGAAGCTGATCAAATAAATCGTCTATACGCGGCAATGGATAACGGTTTTTAATTGTTACCCGATTCAATTGCCTATAATCAATACATAGCCTCAAAGTCTCGTCTTTCTTCCTTACAAACAAAACTGGAGCTCCCCAGGGTGAAGTACTAGGCTGAATAAAACCTTTATCAACTAATTCCTGCAACTGGACTTTCAATTCCCTCAATTCAGCAGGAGCCATTCTATATGGAGTCAAAGATATAGGATCCGTACCTGGAAGCAAATCAATAGTGAACTCCACATCTCGGTCTGGCAGCAATCCTGGTAAATCATCAGGGAATACATCAGGAAAATGCCTGACTACCCAAACATCCTCCCCACTACTAGAAGCAACATCATTCAGCACTACATGAGCTAAATATCCCTGGGAACCTTTCGATAACAACCTTTTTACTCTTACAGCAAAAATAACACTATGCCTCACCCCACTATGTTCACCCACGAAAGTAACTTTAGGTAATCACGGACGATGGAAAGTAACTGTTTTCCCGTAACAATCTATGTTGGCACGATTATAATGCAACCAATCTGTGCCTAAAATCACATCAAAATCAACAATATCCAACGGGATAAGATTAGCTGGCATAACTACCTCCTACACCATCACTGGACACCCTGGATATACACAATCAACATAACATCTCTCCCCTCTAGGCATAGCAACTCTAAATCATACCCTAGAGACGTAGGGTGAGGTTGCGTCACTTGAGCAAATGTATGAGAAATGACAGAATGCGTAGCACCATAATCAATTAAAACTCTAGCAAAGTAACCAAGAATGTTTAACGTACCCATGATCAAGTCCGGATGATTCTGAGCATCTTGCAGAGAGATATTATTAATACGTTCCTGGGCTTGTTGTCGTCCCCCACGACCTCTACTAGCTTGATTACCTCGCCCCTGCACACCTCGTCCCTGACTCGGCTGCCCAGATTGCCTAAAAGATCCTGCACTGCTGGAAGCAATCTTTACTTGCTGGGGCTGTCCTCCCTGGTACCACTGAGATCCACCAACTAGAATGGAAAGATACGGCGTATATCCTCTAGGATACTGAGAATACCCACTCTAGTAATAGGGATCCTGCAATACTGATATTGCCCTGAAGCAAAAGGAGCGACATCACCCTGATAATGGTAAGCACCACCTCGACCCATCTGACCATAACTAGCAGACCCTGGAACTTGCTGGATCGGCGCTGGTGGTGGCATAGGAGGCTGCTGGGGCCTCTGCTGACTCTGGGGACAATTTATAGCTCTATGTCCCAACTGCCCACAAGTAAAACATCCATTGCTACCTCTCATACACTCCCCAAAATGCCTATTATTACATCTGCGACATAAAGGAGCACTTTCTCTTCCAACATCTCCCTGTCTCTAGAATCTAGGACCTTCTGAAAATCTACTACCTCTCATCTGACCAGTGGCATTAAAACCTCCGCTAGAAGAGCTGGAACTAGTTCCACTCCTCTTAAAGCTCTGAGTCTTGTGAGGTCCTTGAGAAGACTGACTTTTACCTTTATCATCTCGCCTCTGATTTCCATTCTTTTCTTCTTCTTTTTCATTTTCACTGGGCATATTTTCTGAGTCCTCAATCCTCAACAAAATCTCATAAAACTCCTGGTAAGTGGCACAAGGAGTCGAGGTCGCTATAAAACGCCATTTCTTTTTAGTGCCTAACTGAAACGACGTAGCATCTCAATCGGATTAGCAGCAACCTCCTAATGATAGCGAGACAAGTTAGTGAATCTCCTATAATACTCATTTGCCGTCATCTTCCTTGCTTTAATTGAGTAAACTCTTGCTTTTTGCGATCAATATACTCAGGGGGAATAAACCTTTTCTAAAACAACTGTTTAAACACTTCCCAGTCAGCTGCTTCCTTTGGGGACAACTGATAGGACTCTTGTCTCCACTAGGATGCAGGTTCCAGACCTAAAAATCAGGTAGTCGTCTCGACCCACCTATCAGGAGGAACATTCCCCTGACTCTGCATTACACGGAAAATCTTCTCAAGATGATTGATCCATTTCTCCGCTCCTTCATGTCCTTCATTCCCCCTAAAATGATTCAGCTTCAAATTATACACAGTCTCAAGAGGTGTCATTTGGGGAGGACGGAGCGAACACTGAATAGCATTAGCAATAGCTTTCCCTAACTAAGCGTTATCGGGGAAACTAGGCTCAACAGAAGGACGTGGATCTCTATGAGGCGGCATAGTTCTGACAGAAGACATCAAAATAATTAGAAGATTCACAAGATATGCATGACTGCAAACCTAATGCTCTGATACCAAACTGACACACCCCGACCTAAATCGGGGCGTGCTGGCCGTCACGTTGGAGTGACGTAACCATGTGCACAGTGCAGAAGGAATAAAGATATAAGGGAAAAACGAATGAATAAAAACCAAACTACTAGCAGTACTAGCTAAGATAAAGTGCTAGTGTGAGATTAAATGTGAAATACATAACCAGAGCATACATATCTTAGATGCAGTCAAGCAGGACAAGTACTAATTATACAACACCTAAAGGTGATCCTACATTAATGATGTTCTGTCAGAACCACCATCGAAATCCTCGTGAGCCACCAAAGCACTTCTACCTAAAACCTGGAGAGGCGCAAAACAGAAAGTGTGAGTGGGCAAAAACAAAGCTTTTCAAAATCATTTCATTTCTCAAGAGTTCTAACTCCTCGCCGTAAAACCTGTATAATTTGCCAGAAAATAATAGTAATAATAAGCCGTATCAGAAATCATACTCAAGATGAAAATCCATAGAAGTATATCATGCCAAAGTATCTCAATACAATGCCATAAGTAATCCAGACAAATATATCACTGCCAGATATCGCATCAGCCAAATCCCTCTAACTCAATCTGTACGACTGAGTTTATAGCTCATAATCAATCTCAATCATATCAAATCAAATCCATTTCCTGCACACAAGTCGGAACCACCTCAGGTGGCATGTACGACAAGACTAGGTGTAAAATAAATATGCTCTAGTGCTACGATCACGTGAAGGCTGTGCGAATAATCGCGGGTCACCTATGAGTCGAAACCACCTAAAGTGGTCTGTACGACAAGCATGTGAACCTAACTTGGATCCAAGGTGCGCATATGGTACGGGAGGTGAACGTCACATGAAGGACTGTGCCCTAACTCTGGGCGGGAGCACTAACACTGGGGTGCAGGTTTATAAGCTCTCAATACATCACATCATATCTCACATAATTGAAGCAATCTCATATCTTTAATTTATGAACTTACTTGGCACTTACCTGTGCGTCTGCAGCACCAATCATAAATATATGCAACTACTAACGCATAAATAAAATAGGCAGATACTTTGCATGGCATTTCAAAACGTATAATCATTCAAATTAATTTTCTGGGAAAAATCTCAAGTATATAGGTATATACGGAAAACCAAAACCCACTCACTGATATGTTGAAGGGTCGTAACTAGGGCTGGGCACGGGCCGGGCCGGGCCCATTTTTGAAGGGACCGGACCGAACCCGGAATTAAAGGAGACGGGGCGGGCCGGGCCGGGCACTACAATTTTGAAAATAGGAACCGAACCTTACCCGGCCTGATTGAAACGGACCGGTTCGGTCCGGGTCCACGGGTCCTTTTTTTTTTTTTTTTTTTTTTTTGTTTTTTGTTTTCTTCCTGTTTTTAAACATGTTTGCTTCACACATATTGCAATTTTTGCTGCACACATACAAACTGCACAGATTGCAGTTTTTGCTGCACACAGACAAACACATACAAACTGCACAGATTGCAGTTTTTGCTGCACACATACAAACACATACAAACTGCACATATTGCAGTTTTTGCTGCACACATACAAACTGCACAGATTGCTGCACACATACAAACTGCACAGATTGCTGCACACATACAAACTGCACAGATTGCAGTTTTTGCTGCACACATACAAATTACAAACACATACAAACTGCCCAAATTGCAGTTTTTTGCTGCACACATACAAACACATACAAACTGCACAGATTGCAGTTTTTGCTGCACACATACAAACTGCACAGATTGCTGCACACATACAAACACATACAAACTGCACAGATTGCAGTTTTTGATGCACACATACAAACTGCACAGATTGCAGTTTTTGCTGCACAGAGACAAACTGCAGATTGCTGCACACAGACAAATTCCACAAATTTCACAGATTTCCACAGATTTCACAAATTCCACAAATTTCACAGATTCCACAAATTGCAGTTTGAAAAAACTGCACAGATTGCAGTTTGAAAAAACTGCACAGATTGCAGTTTGATAAAACTGCACAGATTGCAGTTTGCATTTTGCAGTGCACAGATTGCACAGATTGAAAAAAAAAATAGCACAGATTGCAGTTTGAAAAAAATAGCACAGAATACATATTGCAGTTTGCACATACACAGATTTCACAGATTGCTTGCAGTGCATTTTGCAGTGCATTTTGCAGTGCACAAATTGCACACATCCGCAATAAATTTCAAATTCCAACGCCCAAGTTCCAACAACAATCCTTATTGAATCTGTAAGCAAAAATACAATATAAAGTTATAAACATGTCATTTTTAAAGTCCAACATCATATTATGCTCATTGAAATTTAAAGTTTATTCATTTGAGTTGAAAATATTACCGAAATTCCTTTTCCTTTATTCGTTCGAGTTGTTTGTGGAGCTTCAATTTCAGGATCACTTGGTGAGATGGTTGAACTTGTAGATATAGTATTTGCTCTTTTTCTTTTATATTCTACAACAAAGAACAAACGTTAATTGTAAACCAATTAATTTTATAAACCAAACTATAAAAAACAAAATAATTACCTTCTTCACACTCTTGATAAAATTCAAGCTCCGCACAACTTGCTTCATACTCAATGCCAATTGGTTCACTTTTTATCCAGTTTCGGAGGCACATCAATGACTCCACTGTTTGAGGAAGGAGACATGATCTACAAGGGTGAATTAATCTCTTTCCTCCACTAAATGCACTCTCACTGGCAACTGTTGACACTTGAATTGGCAAGACATCTTTCGCTATCAAAGCAAGTGTGGGATATGTGCTCCTCCCTTTCAACTTCCACCATTTCAAAACGTCAAATTGTGAACCATGTTGTGCTTTCTCTACACTGTCAAGGAGATATCTATCCACCTCATGTGCAAGCGCAATATCCTCGGTGTCTTCTAGTTCTTTCTCCCAATCATCCATGATTTGACTAAATATCATTGGATTTTCTGTTGGCACACTAGAAGATGATTCTTTTACCCTTGAAGAAGAAGTGTCAAGAACTAAATCTTCTCTACCCTTTTGTTGTGTTTGTGAACCGAAAGCTTGGTAAGCATATTCATCACACATCGCCTTCAACAATGTCTTCACTAGATTACTTTTCTGTTCAATCTCTTCTTCAGAAAGTTGTAATTGCTTTCTACACAGGTGCATGTAGTGCCTCAATTTGAACCTTGGGTCTAAGACAAGAGCAACTACAAATATTTGATTAAGGGACTCAATTGAACCAAAATACTTTCGATATTTGGCTCTCATGTTGAATGCCATATCACGTAGCACCAACTCTACAGTTCTTCCAGTTTGCATATATTCAGGCAAAAAAAGCTTTTCAATCTCATTTTCCACAACAATGACATCATGAACAGCTGTATTAGATGTCGGATAATTACTTGCACTAACTTTCAAAGTTATAAGATAGAAGGCCTTCAAAAATTCCACAAACACTTCTGCACTATCCCAATCTTCCTCCTTAGGTGGTCCAACCCTCCCTTTACCCGCCACTTCTTCTCCTTCATCATTAAACACCTTTTCACTGAAATAGGTGGTGTATATATTGGCTTCATCATCTTCGGTCATTCTTTCAAATGCTTTTTTAAACTTCAAGCAAGATTCTAGCATCATGTATGTGCTATTCCACCTAGTAGGCACATCCATAACAACTAGACCCCTACTATCCAACTTCTCATTCTCCACACATTTCTTGAAATAACTCAACCTTCGAGGACTTGATCTCACAAACCGCACGGCATTTCTAATCGCATCCACAGTTGTATCTAATCTTTTCAACCCATGTTTCACTACCAAGTTGATAATATGAGCTAAGCACCTCACATGCATAAACTTGCCATTCATAATCATTTTACTATTAGGCCATTTTTGCATTTTACGAACAACATACTCAATTGCCACCTTATTAGCCGATGCATTGTCAACTGAGATACACATTACCTTTTCAATCCCCCACTCAACCAAACATTGCTCAATCATCTTCCCTATTTCTTTGCCTTCATGACTTGGAATCAAACAAAAGTTTAGAATCCTTTTGTGCATATTCCAATCATCATCCACAAAATGAGCAGTTAGCACCATGTAGTTCAAATTTTGCACACTTGTCCATGTATCAGTAGTCAAGCTCACTCTATGATTGTGTATCTCCTTTTTTAACTGATTTTTCATGTTATCATACATATTGAATAACCCCCTCATCATAGTTCTCCGAGATGGAACATGCAATCTAGGCTGGACTTTGCACATCATCCGCCTAAACCCTTCACTCTCCACAATACTAAAAGGTACCTCCTCGAGCACAATAAACTCAATAATACCTTCCTCACTTTCTTCTTGGCTCCACCCTTTAGCAACAAGCATGTTTTTGACATTCCCATCCCCAGAAGGTCCAGAACTGCCTAGAACCTTTTGCAACTCATCAGTTGGTTTATATGACTTGCAATGTTTATTGATATGTTTAATGTAAGTACTAGTTCCACCCCCACTAGTATCACATGCAAAAAAGGACCTACAATGGTTACACTTAGCCTTCAATACTTGTACCTCCACCTTCTCTTTCTTTCCATCCTTTTCTACTTCTTGCATTTCCGAGACGGTACACTTAGTGAAATGATCCCAAACCCAAGATCTCTCAGAAGAAGATCTCCCTAGTGAAGCTATTATAGTTGGTTGTTTTGTCTTTGGAATAGGTGGTGCTTTTCTTTTTCTAGAGGATGAGGGGTTTGGGGGAGGCATTGATGGTTGTACGGGTTGTGCTTGTGTTGGTTGTGGAGGACATGGTGATGTAGCCGTAGATGATGCTACATTAGTACTGCTAGGGGTACTTTGACTTTGAGATTGAGACATTATGTAAAAATCTGTAAAAATCAAATAATGGAACTATATTCATTAATCAAACAGAAGCAGGCAGCACAACACAGAGATTGTTGACCAACAAAAGACCAAAAAGGCCGAGAAGTATCATCATGTTATTAATTTGTGCAGTGTGTGACTGTGCAGTTGCAATCTGTGCAGATTGCAATCTGTGCAGATCTGTGCAGATTGTGCAGTTTGCAATCTGTGCAGATTGTGCAGTTTGCAATCGGTGCAGATTGCAATCGGTGCAGTTTGCAATATGTGCAGATTGCAATCTGTGCAAATCTGTGCAGATTGTGCAGTTTGCAATCTGTGCAAATCAAATAATGGAACTATTAAACAGATTGTGCAGTTTGAAATAATTACTCTCTGGGATGGGAAACAGAAGCAGGCAGCACAATTAAACAGAAGCAGGCAGCACAACACAGAGATTGTTGACCAACAAAAGACCAAAAAGGCCGAGAAGTATCATCATGTTATTAATTTGTGCAGTGTGTGACTGCGCAGTTGCAATCTGTGCAGATTGCAATCTGTGCAGATTGTGCAGTTTGCAATCTGCGCAGATTGTGCAGTTTACAATCGGTGCAGATTGCAATCGGTGCAGTTTGCAATCTGTGCAGATTGCAATCTGTGCAAATCTGTGCAGATTGTGCAGTTTGCAATCTGTGCAAATCAAATAATGGAACTATTAAACAGATTGTGCAGTTTGAAATAATTACTCTCTGGGATGGGAAACAGAAGCAGGCAGCACAATTAAACAGAAGCAGGCAGCACAACACAGAGATTGTTGACCAACAAAAGACCAAAAAGGCCGAGAAGTATCATCATGTTATTAATTTGTGCAGTGTGTGACTGTGCAGTTGCAATCTGTGCAGATTGCAATCTGTGCAGATTGCAATCTGTGCAGATTGCAATCTGTGCAGATTGCAATCTGTGCAGATTGTGCAGTTTGCAATCTGCGCAGATTGTGCAGTTTACAATCTACAAGACCAAAAATAATAAACAGATTAATAAAGACAAACAAAAGACAAACAAAAGACATCTAGTTGTATGAATATGACAATCAAGTACTTGTCCTACGAAAAACAGAACAAAAACAAAAATACAGCAAGCAATACAGAAAATATTATGAGGAAAAACTCCACCTCCGAAGTCTTCAAGGTTATGTAGAAGATATCAACAGGTATCTTATGATTCCAGTGCTTGGAGAGACGAAGAACCGCCTTTGCAGAAGCAAGCCTCAAATGCGCCTTCTCAACTGAACTGTAAATCACAAAACTTTACATGAAATTTGATGCCTCATATTACAAAAATTGTACACAATCCGCACAGATTTGCAAACTGCACAAATTGTTTGAAAAAAAAAATTCGATACCTCGGATAGAAGAATCAAACCAGATACACACTCACTGAGCAACAATCAGCACTATAAGAAATCAAAAACCCAGATAGTTAGAGACACCCATGTAAGGACAGCTTGAAGACTACATATATATAGATATATTTACCAAATCAGCAGCTAAACCAAGTTAGCTCTGCAGCTGACACGATCTTGGTGCGATCTGAAACACAGAGATAGCATTCCACAGATATCATTAACAATGAAATAATCCAAGGGAAAGTGATGCCTAAAAGAAAAATCTAAAAGGGTGCAAGCAAAAAAGTAAAAGGGTACCAAACTCAAGTGTAAAAAGATGAAATTTTTATACTTACAGAATCAGCAGGAGTTTAAGCAGTGCACAGCTTAAACTACTTCTTCTTGTTAAAAACCACCTGAACCGAGTGAACAAAGTAAATAATCAATTCAAATTTCAAACAGGAAAGAGCTTCCTAAAAAATCCTAGGAAATATTTCCTGAGTTTTGAAACCGAAGGTTAATGATTATTCAAAAAACACCAATAAGAACATTAGCTACATCCTAGGAAATAAAGTTGACTGCCAGAGAGGAAGAAAAATGGTTAGGAGGTAATTCATGTTCAAGTTGAAAAAGAGCTTTTGTTCAAAGTGAAGGCCAAACTATATACAGGGGGGATACAAAAACAAGAATCTAGAAGTACAAATATCCTAGTGCATTTATAATTTCTGTAAAATCAATAGTATAAAGATATTAGGGAAGAACTCCAAATAGACTTAAGAATCAGTATTTAATTGAGAATATCAAGAAAGAAAAAAGTTTTCATGAATTGCCACCTCCAAAGCTTGATCCACGTAGGTTAGGGGTGATGCACTACATCGCGTACAAGAGAAGTCAAATGGGGCAAGATTTAGCTAATCCCTAAAGTGGAAAGAAGTCGGATTGCCTTGCATTGTCTCATCAAGTTTAGTTTCCTAAGACAGGGACAATAAGCATAAAATGACACTAGCAAATTCTCATCTCACAGTCATCGACACATCGCTCAGTTAACTTGACAAAACAGATGTGGATTATATGAATTCAAAATTCCAATCGCTGATCCATGTATAATGTGTATATAGATAAAATGCAGATACCCTTGGCTGCAACAAATCAGTATAAGTAACAGTCACTTCTTCGCCTTTCTTGATTCTCTTGATGCTCCTAACCGTCACTCTTGGACCATAACCTCAGCATTCTACATTCATAACATAGACGAATGGTTCAATAATACTGGTAAATTTGGTGTTCTAATTTAAAAAAAAACAAAAACCGAAAAGAAGCTCGAAAACTTAAAAAAACCACAACACCTTTTGCTAACACATTATTGCTACAAACACCATTCTTAATCTGCAACAAATATCCATCTCACAACCCTGAATTTCAATCTATGAATTTCAGCTTGATCTGCCGGTGATTCTGAACCAACAGCAGTTGAACTGGTTTTGGATGTTGCCTAGTTTAAAATTTACAACTGTACGTTAGCTAACTATAAGGTTCACAAACTATGACATCTCAATGTGAAATAAAATCATTCCAATTAGATGCATACACACACATAAACTCAAGACAAACAAACAACTATTCACGATCACAATATACTACTCTTATAACATTCCAAGTTTTGCACTGAAGCATTTGCTGCATTTCACGCAGTTTGGGATTACGGGTAAACGGAGCAAACATTTCGTTCAATTCAGCGGTTAAAGCTGGTCACTTTCATACAAAAAATCAACAGAAATCTCTACTCATCCAGTCCAACAGATCATGCCTCTCAAATCAGAAACTTTACATTGTTTGGCACAGTTATACCTGAATAAATGCACAGGCAAGCACAGCTATAAAATGCAACCATGTTTTCCGAAATAGAGGGTTAAAGTTAAACACAGCCTCTTACAAATCAACATGCAAATGGAAAATTAACTCTAGTAGTAACCTAGTTCGAAAACCCTAAAATCCCAAATTCCAATTTAAAAACCCTAAAATCCCTACACCCAAAATTCAAATTAATACCAAAACCCTAATTCAAAATTACCTAAATTTTAGAGGGATGATGGCCTGGGTTCTCTGGCGGTCACGACGGTGATGGGGTGATGGAGTCACGACGGCGGGGGTTGCTATCGAAGAGGAGAGAATCGACGGCAAGGGTGATGGCCTGGGTTCTCTGGGATGTTGTCGATGGCAAGGGTGGTCCCGTTGTATTCGCCGAGGAGAAACGACGGTTGGTGAGGGGATCAGAGTCGAGGGAAGGACGGTTGGTGAGGGGATCGGAGTCGAGGGAAGGTCTGAAAGTTTGAGAGAGTGGGAGAGTGAGAGAGTCAGGACTCGGGACGGGAGGGAATTGGGATGAGAGAGAGATAGAACTTAGGGTAAAACTAAAACAACGGTTCAGATTAGATATGGTATCTTATTCATCAATCTGGTCCGTTCATTTTAATTACAAACGGGCCGGTCCGGGTACCCGCGGTTCCTATACCCTGGAACCGGCCCGGACTGAAATTCACAAAGACCCGCCCCGGCCCGCCCCGGCCCGCCCCGTTTCTTTTTTTTAAAAGTAGGAACCGGCCCGTACCCGCCTCGAACCGCCATTACCCGCCCCGACCCGCGGTTCCTGTACCCGTTTGCCCAGCCCTAGTCGTAACCCCCGAGCCTCTATTGATGGTGCTCGTCCTCAGGATAGGTTTCACCTATATGCGAAATAACTGAATAAATGTTATTTAAAGCACATACACAAAACTAGGAAATAACTTCTCATACATTGCTCAAATGGGGTATATGAATATACCACCATGACCTACTCAACCTCAAGAACATCCCCATATTTTTAGAAAAAAATTTCATGACCCCACGCGTCCTCACGCGCCGGCCAACTCACGGCCAGAGGCGCGGCTCACGCGCAGGCATGTGCCTGGCACACCAAACGGATTCTGTAACGGCGTTAGGGAATATTCCGTTAAAAATCAGAATATGTCGTTAAAGTTACCTGACGGCATCAGAATATTCCGTTAACTTTGACTGAATATTCTCCTCCTTCTTCCTTGGTTCGCTGGAGTCAGGCTCCGGTCACCGCTGCGATCGCCGGAAATGGGAAATTTTAAAACTTCAATATCTCGCTCATTTTTCCACCAAAACTCATGAAATTTGTACCAAAATGAAGCTTAGGACTAGAAGAACAAAACATTACCACTTTCAAGCCTTGAAATCCTTGGGATTTCGCTGGAGGAACCTCGATATTCCGGCCAAACTTGAAACTTGTCAAACTCGACTTCCCGACGTCCAATTTACTTTGTTTTTCTTCTTCGAGCTTTGTGAAGACATCCTAAAGCTCACTAACAGTTTAAAATCTCCTAACAACTTCGAAATTACGAGTGCATGAACAGTAACCCAAAACTAGGTTCTCGGGTTCTCGGGAAAATGAGGTCTTCACGTTCTAAAAACGTTATAAACGTGTTCCTAAGATCACAAGGAACACAAAGATTACTTCAAAAACCTCGATCCGTGAAGAAATTGCTTGGTTTGAGGTTTGTCCGTATGTATTGTACTGAAAATGGAGAAAAACCGAGAGGGATGAGAGAGAGAGAGAGGGTCAACGGGAGGGTATGGGTGTGTGGTCCTTATTTTTTTACAACCAACCAAAACAATTAGAACCTTTAGTTCTAATTGGGTCCAAAAAATTAGAAACTTAACATATTGGACCACCTCTAAAAGTATGTCACACCCAACACACCTCAACGTCCGAGGGCAAAATAGACATTTCACACTGACGATAAAATAATTCTGGACGGACTGTGACACGACGACCATTTAATTATAAAAAATATATCAAATAATTTTTTTAGAATCATATCAATTTTATGACTTAATTACTCCATATCCATATTGAGTTGACATGAATTAAGGATGAATTGAATTAAGAATGAATTGGAATGAGGTGCAATCAGGATCAGATTCTTGTTGAAACTGTGTACTAAAACTGTCTGTAATTGAAGTATGAATGTTATTGATCCATATCAACTGTTTACTAACTCACATGAATCGAAATAAAAACTAGTGTGATTATTAAAATGCCCCTATTCTAAGTAATGTTGTGGTCTATTTTATCTGACAATGAGAGAGAGGGCAGAAGGCAGAGGGAGAGATGGTAGAGAGAGATGTGTTTGTAGAAATGTAAGGGAATGTGTATGTTATCCCTCCTACATAATGCCTTTATTTATAGTAATCAGGGAGACAAGAAATCATTCATCCCCAAGGAATACAAATCATAATAGGAAAGGATAACTAGAATCAAATCTAACCTAGGATTTACACAATCACACTTTAACAAGAAGTTTATAACACTCCCCCTTGAGTGTATAAATACTCACGGTAGATTCAACATCATGTAGAAGTTAAGGAAGTCGACTTGTCGGGACTGATTCTGGGAACAACGTTATTCTTAATAAGGTAGGAACTTGCATAAGGAAGTAAGTCTCAAAAAAAACCCTAAGGCTATGGCAAAAACCCTAGCAGGGACAAAATCCATACTCTAAGGAAAAATACGTGAGAAATGCAAAGTCAAATGAAACATCTACGGGACATCATCAAGGATATGATTGGGTTGCAACAGGCCTCAGGTGAACCAACATGGCTGCGTGCAATATTGCATGGCCCCAAGCAGCGATTGGGAGCTGGGTACATATGACCAACGATCGAGCAATCATTCGTAAGTGCTTAATGAATGCCTCTACCAGGCTTTGGGTGTGAACATGAGGTACAGGATGTTCAACTTCAACTCCAACCGACGTGCAATAGTCATCAAAAGTTTTAGATGATAATTTTCCAGCATTATCCAACGAATATATTTGATCGGATAATCAGGGTGGTGAGCCCTGAGCTTCATAACCTGAGCCAACAGTTTGGAAAATGCAGCATTCCTTGTGGACAACAAGCACACATGTGACCAACGTGTAGAAGCGTAAACCAAAACCATAAAATATCTAAATGGTTCGCATGGAGGGTGAATCGATCCACAAATGTCCCCCTAAATCCTTTTGTAGAAAAATGGTAGGATTCGAAAAAATCTTGTCATAAGAAGGCTTAATAATAAGTTTTCCCATGGAACAAGTTTGACATGCGATTCCTTGAATCAAACCTAAACTTCAGTTTAATGGATGCCCGTGTGATGATTTTAGGATACGGCGCATCGTTGTTCGTCTAGGGTGTCCCAAACGATATGTGGCTCTCTATGGGGCGTATGGTCATAGTATATAGATCACTTGGGATATGCTTCATCTTCTCTAGAATACGCTTCTGGCTATATTCGTAGGAAGTTATGCACAGAAATTCAATTCTGTTTTCTACATGGGTTTCAGCGTGGTAATTGTTATCTCTAATGTCTTTGAAACTCAACAACATTCTTCTGGAACATGGAGAATAGAGTGCCTCATCAATGGTCAAAATTGTACCATTGGACAACATTATACGTGCCTTATCGTATCTTTCGATCAGGTTGGATGGGCCTAAGAGGGTTGTCAAATGTGTATTCTTAGGTATGAAGTTAGTGAAATAGATGGCGTTCACCCAAAACGGTGTGCGTGGTTGCACTATCTGCCAGACAACTAACTTCCGCACTAGTCATACCTAGAATGAAAATTATCTTGAATCAGCCACATGCATAAAAGTTCGTAAAAACAAATATCAATTCAAAATAATTTTAAGTATTCAAGGTTGGTAATTAATTAAAAACTTAATATCTAAAAACAAATTACCAACAAATAATCCAAACATAAAGGAAAATGGTTCAAAATTTAACCAAAAAACAAAGGGAGGTTCAGCCAATACTGTGGAATTCGGTCCCAATGTCTAATTCAACTAGAAAAATAGTTTATGTCTAAGATTCTAATCTTCCATAGGAGTAACAGCCTCTTGAAAGTCAGAAACCTCCATCTTTGTACTCTCCGGTTAGTCCACTAGCACAAAAATTAATTTAAACTTCTTACGAAGAGAATGATATTCAGCTACAACCTTTTGGGGAGCTCGGCAAACACGAGACCAATGGTCATTTGAACCACAGTGATACCATATATCCACATCCATGGTTTCAGGTACTTTGCCCTTATTTTTGAAGTTTGGGGCCTTGGGAGTGAGGTTTGGGCACTTCTGGGCTCTGTTTCCTCCCTTAGATGGGCCTTGGCTCTGTTGACCTTGACAGGGTGGCTTCAGGCCACCCCTACCAAACCTCTTTTGGCGTTTTGGGCATTGGTTTGTGCTATAGTGTGCTTCAGGCAAAGCAGTCACCCCAGTAGGTCAAGCTTGATGATTCTTCATCAACAACTGATTTTTCTTTTCAGCGGGAAGTAAAACAAAGATCAAATCCGAAAACTTAGTGAACTTTTGAGCTCTATATTTTTGCTGCATGACAATATTAGTAGCAGAGAAGGTTGAATAGGTCTTCTCCAGGAGATCCTCTTCGGTCAAAGTTTCGTTACAAAACTTGAGAAGTGATCAGATTCGACAAACTTCATAATTATATTCATTCACAGACTTAAAGTCTTGGAAGCGCAAATGCTGCCAGTCATGTCTTGTTTTAGGCAAGAAGATGTCCTTTTGGTGATCAAAACGATTAGCCAAGGCGACTCATAGCGTTTGTGGATCCTCCTCAGCTAGGTACTCAGTTTGCAGGGCGTCATGAATATGTCTTCGAATGAAGATCATAACAGTGGCTTTCTTAGCTTCGCCAACTGGATTGTCCATCTCATCTTCAATGGCGGGACGCAAATTTTTGCAGTGAGGTGAATCTTCACATATTTGACCCACTTGAGGTAGTTCCTTCCAGATACCTCCAAAGTAGTGAAGTCAAGTTTGTTCAAGTTCGACATGTTCCTATCACAAAATAGATGGACAAGATGTGGTTAGTGTAATGGAGAAAAATCAATCCATTCACATAGGAGTAGAACATTCAGGTTCTAATAGATATGTATTGGTTTAAATTTGCATGAAAAAAACTTCGGGTTTTCATGGGTGATGTTTTTAAGGAAAACTTCAAGTTTTCAAACAAGGCATGTTTCTAGAAACTTTAGGTTTCAAAGTATTATGAACTTCAAGTTCATATGTTCCTGCAGACAAACGCAAATATATATACAGAAATATGCAACAAGAAAATATGCAAATAGAACTTCAGGTCTATAATTATAATTGAATTAATTATTTGGACTTTGGGCCAAATTTAAAGTGTGGGTGAAAAAATTATAAAACCTATTGGGCCTAAAATAATTAGGCAATTAATCTTGGGGCCCAAAATAAGGCCAAAGCCCACGGGTGGGCTAAGCAAATTTAGAGCCGTGTGGCCCAGGCCCAAAATTGGGATGAAGTAGGCTTGGGTTGATCATGCCCAAAATACATGGTGGGCTGCAGGCCCAGTAGCAGCAAATGGGCTGCAAGTGAGTCGGGCCCAAAACAGATGGCCCAGACTGGGGGCTGATCAGGTGTGACGCGACACGGGGGAACACTAATAACTGGCTTGGGCTAGTGTTATACGGGTCGGGTTCAACAAAAACCCAATTGATTTGTTGGATCTGGGTCGAGACAACAATTAGCAAGCAGTAGCCCAAATGGTGCTGTGCAATGCAGGCCGAGGGCCAATATGGGCTCGGGTCGAGAATACCAGGACACCCCAGTGGCACTAAGGGTCGAATTCGAATAAAAAAAAACTTTGGTGTCGCTTCAGGCGACTTTCCTCCAGTGTCATAGCAAGGCGATGCACGGGGGTTCAACTGGGAACCTAAATTGTGGACGAAAACCTAAGTTTCAACGTCGGAGGGGGGGGGTCCTAGAACATTGAGGATTTAAGGAATCCATCAGAGAATTCTTCGATGTTCATCAATTTTCTGAGAAAAACCCATCGTCGCTGACGATGGTGAGGTCCCCATTTTCCGACCAACTCTAAAAATTACAAAATTTTACAGGCAAATAGATATCAATTAGGGGAGAAATTTTCATACCTGGGCCGAAGTCCAATTCGGCTGGGAAACACCTCAAATCTCCCTCGATCCGCCGAAAACCCTTGAATTTGGTGGTTGTCGATTTGGCTTCATTGATGCTCTGACACCCCCAAACTTGGTTGGGCTTTGTTCTTGGTCTCAATAGGAGAGGTTTAATGGTGGTGGTGGTGGTCGAAACTTGCAGAATCGGCGGTTCCCCGTTAGGACACCCACGGAACCGGCAAGTTTCGTTCTTCTTTAAATCGGGGTCAATTAGATTGGGGTTTTGGTGTAAATGGAAGATGAGAGGTCGATGAGGAATTTCCAAGTTGTGGCCTGGTGCAATTCGTTGAAAAAATCGACGATTTCTTGTCGGAATTTCACCTAGAAGCCGGGTCAGGTCACGAGTCAAGGAGGGGGCCGAGTCGGTCGGTTCTCATTTCCCTTATTTATTTTCTTTCGCATTGGTCCCCCCTCCCCTTCCTCCCCCCGATTGGTCCTCCTAATCCCTTAATGCTATTCCTTTCTTTCAATCCCAACCATCCATCTCTTTCTTTTTTCTATCACAGCCATCCATGTGGCACTTCCAAATTTTCTGGAGCATTCCAAATTATGATCAAATGACCATTTCGCCCCTAACTTTGCTCATTCATATCTTATTCGTTATAACTTCGTTTCACGAACGGTTTTCGCCTACACGCTCGTAGGACCGAGCTCTATCCAATTTATCAAGAAATAATTTAAAATATATGAGTATAAAATACGTCTTCATATAATTACGTTAAACCAACTAATGGCATTTCCATCTTTTTCACTTATCGATAATTTTTACGACGTAAATTATCATAATTTCCGGTAACAAAATTCTAAAAATTTTCAATTAAATCTTCTTAACCATAAATCGACTTACTTTTTTATCTTCTTCACATATTCATATACTTAAATTTTTAGGGTATTACAGCTGGGTTGTAGGTTCGATGCCAAAACGACATCGTCTCAGATGGAGCAAGGGTTCTACTCCGGTGCATAGTAGTCCGAAGGGGCTCGTGTGAGCCTTGTTGTGTTACATGAACCCTAGGGTTTTTCCGATTTCTTTTTTTTCTTTCAATTAATTCAAAGCATATTGACAAATAATTTAATGCATGATCAGATATTTGATAAAATTCATGGCAATATCAAATTCACATAATTCAACAATTATGAATATAATGCATACACAATGTATGTAGAATCTAAAATTCAAAAAACGTAAAGTTGGGTCATGCTGACACACCCCGACCCGAATCAGGGCATGATGGCCGTCACATGAGGGTGACGTAGCCATGTGCACAGGTGCAGAAGCAATAAAGATAATAGAGAATACGAATAAATGAAAACCAACTCATAAGAGTACTAGTTAAGACAAGTGCTAGAATATGTGTGAATACACAATCAGAGCGTGAGTAGCTTAAGTTCAGTCCAGAAAACAAGTACTAATTAAACGACACCCAAAGATGCCCTACATTTGTGATAGTCTGTCAGAACCTCCAATCAATCCTCGTGAGCCACCAACGAACAAGCTTATCTAAAACTTGGAGGGGCGCAAAACAGAAAGTGTGAGTGGGCAAAAACAAAGCTTTACAAAACCTTTTCATTTATCAAATGCTCTAACCCCTCGCCGTAAAACATGTATAACTTTCCCAGAAATGGAATATAAATATATAAATATATTCAAATCATGCTTCACATATCCATATTCATAAATATGCCATGCCAAAATATAAAACAGAATAAGTAACTCAGGTGAAAATAAATTCATGGATAAATAAATTCATGGATATATATATATATATATATTGGCACTCTAAAATTCTCATTTTGTACACCAAACTTTCTATATTTAAAAATAAAATACACTCGTAAAGAGTACAAAATTAAATGTTTGGAGTGCCAAGATATATCAAAATAACTTGGGTAAATTACACAAAACTACCTCAATTATAAGTTGAACCACAATCTCAAACCTCATGTTTTAAAAATTACAATGTCATACCTCATCTTACGAATTTGTTGCAATGTCAGACATTCGTTAGTTTTTCTGTCAATTTCTCTGTTAAATGCTGACTTGACTTGAGGTGGGACCCACTCCCTAACCCAAATGGATTAAAAAATTAATTATATTTTAATATTTTAAAAATAAAATCATTTAAATATTTTAATAAAAATGAGACCCATTCCTTACAAACCCATAACCCTTCTTCCCCAATCCACCGTCTCCCAAGCCTTCCTTCACCACCAAAATCAAAACCCACTCCCCCATCACCGCCATTCACCCACGACCTCTCGGGTTACGAGGAAAGCCACCTCGAGACTATTTGGTTGCCTACGCTTTCAACAACTCCGACAATCTGATTCAATAGCTCACGGCCGTTGATTTCGCTCGTATTGTCGTCTGATCTCCACCATTATTCTCAAACTCTCACTGTGCAATGAGAACAAGGAGCTCATCGCTTTGTCAGGAGCGATCAAGCCTCTGGTCCTGTCGCTCAAGACGGAGACACCTCGTCATCGAGCGAAACCTTCAGGTCTTCCTCCGCTGCTTAAACAAAACACTGAATCAATATACTGTTGGAGACAGAGGCTGGGGCTTCTGAGTTAACTTAGTACCGGGCATGGCCTTTCCGTCGGCGGAGGAGTGCAGGGGAAAAATCGGGGTTCTCTCGAGAAAGTGTGAGCCTTTCCGAGTCCACGGAACTTTGGGGAAAAAGAGTGGGGAGTGTCGATATGCGTTATTGGAGAAATTGGGGTTGTTGGGAAGATCAGGATTATTGAATAGCGGCCATGGGTTTGGAAAAAAAAAAAAAAAAAAAACGGCTATGGTTGTTGGCTGGGAAGGGGGAGGATGATTGCATAAGAATTAGGGCTTAGTGTTCCAGTTAAGGGAGAAAGAGAGAGATTGGGGATGGGGATGGGGTCCACAATATTTTTTGGTTGGTGAATTACCCTAAGCCACCTCAACTTTGGGTTGCACCACAATCTCATCCCTCGTCTTTTAAATATTGCAATGACATATCTCATCTTACAAATTTGTTGCAATATCAAACCTCTGTCAATTTCTCTTTCAATTTTCTCTGTTAACTGCTGATGTGGCAAGTGCGGGACCTACTGATTGACACGTGGATTGACATTCAAACAATTTTTTCTCTTTTTTTTTTCTTCCCTTCATTTTCCCTTAGTTTTTCCTTTTCCCTCCCGACCTCTGCAAAATCTGCATCGGCACCCATCCCTCCGATCAACACCCTATCCTTAACCAAATGCCCCACCTCTTCGACCCCAAAGTCTTCGCAGCCATTCAACACGGCGTCTCCAATGTCTTCCAGACCCATTCCGTCCTCAAATCCCTCAGTGGCCGACCCGACCACAATCTCGTCGACGCCACCCCTCTTGAACAACTTTAATCCCTGCCACCGTAGAAACTCAAAATGCCATTCAAATCCCATCCTCCAAAACCCCTAACCCTCGCAAATTAATGAATTACTGGGAATTCGATTCCATCGAGGACTACCATGCCACCCACCAACCATTCAAATTTCATCCTAACTAAATTCCCACCTCCCTCCAGCCTCCATGTTAAGCAGGTCGCTAAGGAGAGATAAATGGGTACGGCTAAGAAAGAGAAAGGAAGAGAGAGAAGTGAGGGGAAGGAAGGAGGTGGGTGGTGTGCCGCAGGAACTTAGGTAGAGGAGAAAAAGTTGTGTGGGGCTTGGCATGTCATTGAACTTTGCTGTGTAGCACTACAATAAAAAATTAGGCTAACACTAATACACCTATATATATGGGTTATTCATGTCAAGTTCACATGATCAAATCAAGTATTGTATAAATAACGAAAAAACTTAAAGATTCTTGATTGATTTCTATGACAAAAGTTGGAGAAAGTGATTTTGTTTAGGGTACATAATTTTTTTTGAAGAACAGTGAGAGAAAAAAGTCGGAGAGACAAAGAAGGGGGAGAGAGAAGAAAGTGAAAGAGTCATGCAACATAAATTGGAGGGAATATTTGGGGGTGGATAACCGTGGTTTGCTACTAGTTATCCTCCTTTTTTAAAAAAAGAAAGAAAACAAAAAAATATCCATTAGATTGATGTATATTAATTAGTGAGAAATATAATTATAAGAATCCTAAATATAAAAGAATGGGAAAAAAATTATATTTAAGACTTGTCACGTGGCGATTTTTTAGTGGATTGTAGTACCACTCAGCAAAGTCCAGTGGTAACCCAAGCCTCACAAAAACTTGTGTGAGAAACCGCACCTCAAATTAAATTTCGTGTTTTAATAGTTTGTTTGTTAGTGTCCATACATTTAGTATGAACTCAACCACACTAGAATGTCATCCTTTTCCACCCCTATTCTATTCAATAATGATCACTTATCGATGCAGCCTTTCGAAGAGGAAGAGCTATCCTGCATTTCTTTAGGAAACTGATATAGTGTGGTTAGCAACAACGTTCCAAGGATGAGCTTCAACCTTAGGTCTGCTATCAAAGGTAAGATGTGAATTCTTGACGAAATCCTCCTTACTCTCTGTAGGCTATAGCAGATGGTATGTTTTGTGTCAAGCTTTTAAAGAATCATGATCATTTATTTTGTTGATTGTTCCTGCTATGATGAATTTGATGATACATAGTTTAGAGGGGATGGTAAATATAAAGATCATGGAAAAGGTAAACAACTGCGTTCTACAGTCAAAACGCTTCGCCTGGCAAAGATTGTGAATGAGAACGGCCTTCCCATGGTTGTGATGTGCACGTACTCGTCTAGCCTTCGACTTCTAAGTTTTTCGATTATTCAGGAATGAAGTCTCTCTGTGGAATGGAGTATGGTGTAATTAACATGTAATTTTTTTGATGCAAATTTATATACAATTTTTTTGGTATTATACCATGTTAGTGATTAACATGTAAAGGTGTAAATTTTAAAATGTATATTTTTTCTCAAAAACCAAACCAAAACCGTTTGAACCACACTGAACCAAACCAAACAGTTTGGTTTCCCTTTGGTTTTGGCTTTAAAACTGCACCGAACCGCATCGTAAAAAGTTTTGATTTCAGTTGTGGTTTCACTCAAAATCACACCGAACTGAACCGTGCCCATCCCTACTTACAGTTGAAGTGATTTTGTGTAATTTACCCAAATAACTTTGACTAGGACACATATGATAGGTCCACATGGTTATTGCTACTCATCAGCTATTTAAATGGTACGGTTAAAGTTTTTTTTAGGATAAATCTCAGTTTATTACCCTTAAGTTTCGTGGTTTTCAACATTTGGTACATGAAGTTTTTTCATCCCAGAGTCATATCTAAAGTGTTAATTTTGGGACAGTCTCATACATCCATTAGTCTGGCTGTTAAGTCTTCCGTTAACTGATGACGTGGCGCTCACGTGGACAATGACGAGGTGCCACGTGTCAATAAAAGTCCCACGTGGATATTTAAAAAAAAATATATTACCAAAAAAAAAAAAAAAAAAAAAAAAAAAAACCTGTTCTTCCTCAACCCCACTCTCACACACCCACATTCTCTCTCACTCTCATTGTCAGTTACGTTAAACCAGAAATGGAGCAGCTCAAACCAAATCCTGCAAATCTCTGCCCTCTAACTCCCCTCACCCTGCTAGAAAGGGCAACTGTCGTCTATGGCGACTGCCCTCCGTCGCCTATACCACCACCACCTACACGTGGTCCCAAACCCAGCGTCGATGTCTCCAGCTGGCCTCATCCCTCTCATCCCACCTCGACATCAAACTCTCTCGCCTAGCCAGTCTCCACCCTTCGCCGCACCCCACGCACCCAGCAATCCACTCAATCCACCCACCCAACTTTCGCCGCCTCCTCCTCCTCCTTCGAACATCTTCTTCTTCTCCTTCCCTTCTCTAACCCTCCTCTGCACACCCTCGCTTTCCTCCTCGCCACACTCCATGCTCACAAATCATAAATATCTGCTAACCCATTTCTATTTCAACACCACATTAGAAATCCCAACTCGGGAAATTTAATTTTTTTTTTTTTGCCAAATAAAGATAAATTGCAAAAGAAAACCAAAAAAAAAAGCTTCCAACTTTCTGAGGAAGCAAACAGAAAATGAGTAAAAGTTGGAACCTTGGTATAACCGTGGAGCATCGGAATCTGGCGACACTGAGCATACATACAACTCTTGGAGTAGTAAAGGGAAGCCCAGGAGCCCGCAAGAACACCGATAGCTCCACCCCTCGCCGCACCCCACGCACCCAGCTCTTTGTTCACGAGCACATCTTTTGGGATTCCGATGGCTAATCTCAGCTTCTCTTCCATGGTCAACCCAGATCTGGGAATTGAGGGTGGGTGTGAGGATAGGGTGTGCGGAGGAGAGAAGGGAGGGAGAGGGTCGTGGGTTGAGGTAGGGTGCCCAGAAACAATTTTTTTTTTTAATTGAGTGGGTCGGGGGTTGAGGGAGAGAGAGGGTTGAGGGTTGAGGTTGGGGGTTGAGGGAAGGAGAGGGTTGGATTTGCACATATGGGTAGAGGCCGAGAAGGGAAGGACGGTCGGGCTTGAGGAAGAACAACTTTTTTTTTTTAAATTTTTTTTTAATTTTTAATATCCACGTGGGACCTTTATTGACACGTGGGGCCCAGTCATTGTCCACGTGGGTGCCACATCATCAGTTAACGGAAGACTTAACAACCAGACTAACAGATGTATAAGACTGTCCCAAAATTAACACTTTAGGTATGACTCTGGGACGAAAAAAATTTCATGTACCAAATGTTGAAAACCACGAAACTTGAAGGTAGTAAACTGAGATTTACCCTTTTTTTTAATATAGAAGGAAAATATTTTGATTTACCAAAAGTACAATAATTGTTTGATGTAAAATGTTGGACTAGATGAAAATATTTAGGCCATCTCCAACTGAAGGGTCCAGAGGGCCAGAGGGTCGAAAATAGCTCGAAAATCGTCTCCAACCGAGGGCTAGGCCAGAGGGCTCTTGGGCCCCACGAAATCTGAAATGGCCAGAGGGCTGGCCCCTTCCAGCCAGAGGGCTGGCCCCTTCCAGCCAGAGGGCTGGCCCCTTCCAGCCAGCCAGCCAGGCCCGGGCTGGCCAGAATTTTGCTTAAAACTATCTGATTTCCTGTCGGATATAACCGACAGGAATAATTTTGTTTATCGCAATAGTGTCGGTTATAACCGACACGAATAGTAATGGCTAGACATGAATAATTTTGATTAATTGCAATCGTGTCGGTTATAACCGATACGAATAGTATGAAAATTATTTAACTCTTTGACAAAAAAAAAAGAATAGTATGAAAATTTTGAATACAATGGCTAGCTGAGTCAGCTAGCCGTTGTATTCAATTTTTTTTTTTTTTTTTTATGAATTTAAACCTTTTTTTTTCTATTTTTAAATACTATTTTTTTCTATAACTTCCTATAACTTCTATTTTACAAAATTTGTTTCATATTTTTTTTAAATTCTATTTTTCTCCTATAACTTCTATTTTACAAAATTTGTTTCATATTTTTAAATTCTATTTTTTTTCCTATAACTTCAATTTTACAACATTTGTTTCATATTTTTTTTAAATTCTATTTTTTTTCCTATAACTTCTATTTTACAAAATTTGTTTCATATTTTTTTTAAATTCCATTTTTTCCTATAACTTCTATTTCACAAAATTTGTTTCATTTTATTTTAAATTCTATTTTTTCCTATAACTTCTATTTCACAAAACTTGTTTCATATTTGTTTCCTATAACTTCCTAAAGCCATTATACAACATTAAGTAATAAAATTGAATTTAAGTTGTAGTTTTTAAATAATAATTATGTTTGGCCCTATGGCCCTCGGTTGGAGATTGTTTTTTGTGACAGGGCTAAAACGAGCCATATGGCTCTTTGGCCCTCGATTGGAGACGGAGGCAAATATGGTCATGTACTGTTCATTAAAATATTAATATCTTGGAGGGCCCGATGGCTAAAACGAGTCATCTGACCAGCCCTCGGTTGGAGATGGCCTTACTTCCTAAGCATTCCAGCGTCCACTAATATTTCGAAAATTAGAAGATGGATGGGGTCAACCTAATATGCGGAATCGAATTCTGAAATTACCCATAATTGGATTACCTAGATGGATGTGGTATTTGGATTCTTGGGAGAAGCCTCAGCACAGAATCAAACTTTTCTTCCCAAAGTACCCTTCCATCTTATTCTCCATGTCCTCTGCCATCCTCTCCAACAACTCTCTGCTCCTCTTGTTCTCATCATTTTTCACAATCTCCCTAGTTCCCTCATCTTCTCACTCCCTCACCATAAAATCCTCCACGCTCTCCTACATCGGAATCAGACCCAAGCACCCATCCATCTCCACCTCCACCGGCTCAAACGACATAGGCGACATCGATCATCATTTTCAGGAAGAAGACCGTCGCCGCAGGAGTGGGAAAGGTAGAGGAGTTCGAATTATTTTCTTGCAATGACTTAGTTTAGGAGAGACGCGGGTGAGGACGAAGGAGGAAGAATAGGGAGAAGGGGAGGGCCTGGGCATTAGACGATGAGGAAGAAAAGGAATGAAGGTCTTCTTCTTCTTCGGATCACTGTATGCGAAATCTACGAATCAAATAATCTCGACCATTGAAATTAATCCTGCGACCAGAAAGCAATTTCAATGTATAGAGAAAAATTAACAAGGCAAAGTTGGGCGGCATCCCCGTCTTTTTCCCCTATGGCCGCTATGCTGCACTGTATGACAATCATAGAGTCGATCCCAGACCCCGACGAGTTGACTTTGGCGAGCTTCGACCTCTCTCATGACCGGTTGCACTATCCTCTAGTTCGAAGAAGCTCTACGACCACCTATGAAGCATGGATACAGATACGGATACAGTAATACGATACGACACGACATGGTAATACGAAAAATCTCTAAAAATTAAGATACGATACGTTATGGATACGACAAATAAAAATGTATATAGCAACAAAACTATACATTTTAAAACATAATTCATCATTCAAATTCAAGTACATTTGAGTTGTTAGAGAAGAAAAGTTCGAAATCTAATCCTCTTTATACAATAGAAGAAGTGTGAGAGTCGTATTCACGGTTTTAATTAGAGGGAACTCTTTGTATTCAACAACTTTCAATTATAGATGTCTCCTATTAATTTTCTCTTCCTCATTACCTTTTTTGAAAGTGTAAATGTATCCTAAAATTTGGATACGTGTATCCTAAATGTAGGAAACGCGTATCCATTATGTCAAATTTGTGTCCATTAATCAAAATACGTGTCGGACGAGTATCCAAGATTATCGGGCAAGTATCGTATCCGATCAAGTATCGGATACGGGATATGGAACCAAACAGAAGTATCCGTGCATTATAGACGACCACTTTCGTCCCTATAACAGAACCTCCTGAAGAAATCCGATGACACCAAGGCATCACTCTACGAGTTACAGATAGCTGGAAGGAGCCATGGATCCATGGAAGAATGGAAGGGATGTTCACACCGATAACTTGAAAAAGGAATTAGAAGAACAAAGATTCTTTTCACTAGGAATAAAAAACTAAGAAAATGAATTAAAATTTTAAAATAATTTCTAACCGCATAATGTGTTGTGAACATCTATGATTAATTGATCTCTATAGGATTTTCCAAGACGGATCCGAAGAAAAGAATGGAAATATGACATGGGCTCTTTTTTATTTTTTATTTTAGGAATATATTATTAGTACTCTAAAAATCTCATTCTACATTCCTCACAAGTATATTTTTCTTTTCAATCGAGGACATCCTTTTTGACACTTATTTTGTAGGAACCATCTATTTGTTAGGCTTCTCTCAAAGATCATGTTTACCAAAAAATACCCAAAACTAAATGACCAATGGATTAAATCATAGTCATTTTAGTTCTTTTGTCAAACCTTATTCGTCCAGTTCTTCGCTACAAATTAATGTCTTAATGTTTTTGAATTTTGCTAAATTTTTGCAAGAAAGATGATTGAAATATAAACGTTTCGAATCCTTAAGTAAATAGTTTGAAAAAAAAAATCCCTACAAAATGGGTGTCAAAATATATGCCAAAAAATAGATATTTCCTGATCATAACATATATATATATATATATATATATATATATATATATATATATCTCTATATCTATTATTTGAAAAAAAAATACAACAACTACTCTTCTCACAAAGCGAAGAAAATTTTACCATTTCCCAGATTATCCATTATTTGAATAGAGCAAGGTTCTAAAAAACGCTAGGCGCTAGTCGGGCGGCGAGCTAGCGCCTAGTGCCTAGGCGGCTAGGCGGGATCTAGGCGGATTTAGGTTAATTTCTTGTATATCTTGTAAATAAATGCATATTGAGACATAAAAAAAATTATACTTGTATGAAATTCATGGATAATATAATAAAAGAATGATAAAATACAAAAAGAATATACAAGTCTAAAATTTAAAAACACATTAAGCATATATGCCATATAACTTAAGACATTTTGAATGATTATATCTAATTTTAAAAAAATAAAAGTAAAAATTTGACATAGTGGGTTGGGTGGTTCATAATAAAACTACTAAGAAGCCGTACTAGTCATCCCTTAACGAAACCACGCCCATTGATATCGTCCCCGAAATCCTCTCTTTTATTTATGATTTTATTGGTGTCCTCTCTTTTATTTATGCTTTTATTGGTGTCCCACTTTGAACTTTGGAGCCAAAACCGGTCATAGCATGAATCTTTTATTTATAATTTTATCTGAATTGGTGACACTTTGAGCTTTGGAGCACAAAAACCGGTCAGATCCTTCCCCATTTCATAGCAACTGGTCCCATCTCTCTCTCACCTCTCTCACAACTTCTCTCTCTCTCTGACACACACACCCAAGTTCCCATGCCACTATCCACTCCCTCACGTCACTCTTTCCCTCTCTCTCTAAACCTACACACTCAACCACCCACTCACACATCACCATCATTTTTGTTTTTGAAAACCGGTTCTCTCTTCTCTCTCTCTCTCTCTCCCTCCCTCCTTTCGTTCGAACTCTCTGCCTTCTTTCTAAACCACCATAGCCAAAGAGAGCTCCAGGCACCATCACCACAAATTCCAATTAAATCGAGACCCCAAACCACCAAATACAAGACCTGCGCAACCTGGGGATCCCTATGGTACCTTTGCATGTTAAATTCTGTGATGAAAAGTAAGAGAATCCAAGCAGGGGTTCTCGGTGAGAGTTGCTCTAATGGAATCGAGCTACAACCTTTGAAAATTGAGCTTCTGGCGTGGAGCTCCGGCGAGGGACCCGTCGAACTTGGGGTCCCATTAGCTCGAGTTAGTCCCGTTAGAAACTCAGGTAGCTTAACCCATGCTCTGCATGTTAATTTCAAGTTTAAATTCGAGTTTGTGATTTTGGGTTTCTGTTTGGAATTTCTTCCCAGGAAACCGTTTCACTCCGCCTAGACAGCCGCCTAGACCGCCCAGGCCGCCTAAGAGCGCCTAGGCGGGCGCCTAACAGCTGAAGGAAATTTTGTGAAAAACATGTTCATTTGAGCAACATCAATAGCATGCAATTAACAAATTAAAGGCGGAATCATGCTTGTATGCACTCAAAAAACAAAAACATCAACCATGAAATTCAAAGCCTAGTAGATTGGTGAACCTTGACTCAACTTTAAAACAACATTTGTTAGTTGAGAAATATTTACCTTTGTAGATTCCTCTTTGCATATGCAAAGGATAATCACCCAAGAGATAGGGCCTTCATTCCTTGCTTCTTAGCTCCATGGATTTGGTTGAAAGAATTGGATTCTCCAAGTTCCCAAAATAGAGAACCTCTAAAGATTCTACACCAAGGTTGGATTGGAGAAGAAATGAGTGACCTTGGAGTAGTGGGATTGCTAGATTCACCCCCCAAGGAGGCCGGCCTCTTTAGAGAGAAAATGAGAGACATGTTCTCTCTAATTCTCCCAAAAGAAACCCTTAATTGAATTTTGGCTATAAAGTCCTTTATATAGTCCCTTCAAATAAGTGACCTAAAGAACCAAAAGCCCATTCTCTCTAACATGGCCGGCCATATGGGTTTATTGGGCTAATTGGGCCTTTGTGAATCATTATTCATTAAGTTGTCATACAACTTAAGTCAATGGGCTTTGACGTTCGAAGCCCATTGGGCCTTAAGGTCCAAAACTATCCCGAGGTCTTTAACGAACTTATTCGTTTGATTAATTAACATATTAATTAATCCTTGCCATAAATAATTTAAACCATTTTAATTATTCTTACTCATCTCCATTGTTTCTTCAATCTCCACCTTACACGGTGTACGATCCATTAGGTTCCTTTTAGCGAGGCAGTGGGCGATTAAAACCATTTTACATCGATTGTGAATTTGAAACTTACTTTCAATTCTCCCTTTAGTGATTACACACGTTTAGGGCTTCCACAAACCACGAGTGACACCTAGCAGCATATCATGGTTACCCAAGCTAATCAGAAGAGGTAGAGAACCTATTCAGTTTAGGATTACAAATGCAATACGGTCTTTCTCTAATCTAATACTCTTGACCACATTGTTTGGTTTGATAGTTTATTTATTCATGTCTACTATCCAATGTGATTCGTTTGCTTATATGATTACCTTGAATGTGATTTGGAACGCATTCCCTAATCTCATTCATACTCTGGCCAGAGATTTTAATCATATCATAGAGTATTCTCCCTCAAACCATTTGAAGGTTAGAGATCCCTTGTTGCACATTCACTTGTCTCCATAACTAAGTGGCTTAACCCCAATGATGTCGTGGACACCCCGATGGGGTGACTTTGACATAATCAAAGATCAAGGACTTAACCACAAGACAACTGTGATGCCTCAGGTCAAAAGACTAATTTGCATTATCCCAACCATGAGTTCTCATGTGACATGAGTATGAGAACTCCTCGTTGATCGTGTTCAGTGAACTCATTCTCTATTGAGCACCTACGTACTTGTCTTGATGTCACACACACCAATGACTCGAGACTAGTCACTCTCCCTGAGAGAAGGCACAGTACGTACTGATCTTATCGGACTGTCAATGCCCAATTGGCAATCCTATGATCAGGAACGTTTAGGATGTGTCTACGAAAGAATGGTCTCATTAATCTAACTTCATTAGATTGCATTCTCCCAATCACATATTCCTTGGACTTTATCGTTTAAGCATATAACATTTATATGAGACGGCTCAAACAATAATGTTTGCCCTTTATATGTAAACTAGATTAGTTTAACATGTGAAATGTCCGTAAAGTATCATCATATGATTGGCTTTAGGGCACATTTCCAACAATCTCCCACTTGCACTAGAGCCAATCAGCTTGTTCATCTGTTATGATTCCTCTTCTGTAGTCATTTCATAAATGGCTGAGTAGTAGGCCTAGGCAATGGATATCTATATGTTATCCATAGAAGCAACCTTGAGAATATCGACGTCACCATTATACATGATTCCCAATCATGTGGTTCAGTCTCTCATATGAGTTCGGATCTTGATGAGACCTTGATTCCCTGGCTTGAGCTATCGCCCCATTAGTGTCATACACTTTCTGGTTGGAACCGAATAGAGAGTTCATAAATGAACTTTCCCATCCAAACAACATTGTTGTAAACTTCTATATGGCAATATATTTTGCATTCATAATGGAACACACTAAAGTCATTACTTTAATGTTTCCATCCAAATATCTCTTTAGTCATAATAAAGAGATATCTGTTTATCTCTTCATTCATAATGAAGAAACATCCAATGATAGATTAGATTCACAATCTAATACATTTACGCTTCCATTACGTTACTCTAATTCTTCCTCATTCTTCGAGGAACCTATCCTTTAGTATTTCTTAAATACTTAAGGATTCACTTGACAGTTGCCATGGTTCTGATCCTGGGCTTGCATTGATATCGCCTTGTACCTTTCTAGGTACAACTCATATCAATGTTTTTCATACAATATGAAATACATAAATTACCTTTCTGCGTATGCATAAAGGATTCGATTTACGCATTATTTCTTTGGGAGTCAAAGGGTACGTTCCATTTGAGAAGAGCTACCTCCTAGTCTCACTAGAGTTGTTCTTCTTATTGAAGTTTATCATCATATGAGAAACTTCCTAGCATCCTTTTGTCTATTATTAGGGCATGATATAATCCAATTATATCCTAAAATCTATCATTATAGATTTTCATCCCATGTATATAGACTATGTCTCCCATATACATTTTATCGTTATAGAAAGTTTAAAGTCATAACTTTAACAATGAAGTATTCTTTTCATTTCCAAAATTAATATATCATACATATATTTAAATTTAGGAATATGATTAACTCCCACTAATCTTTTGTAAACCTAGTAAACAAAAGATTCATTTACATCTTTATGAGAAATCAAACGTTTTGATCTTTCTCTCATAAGACGCTTATGGCTCCCACTAGCTTGCTTAGATCCATGATGGTTGGATCTCTACAACTTACATGTTTTGTGATTCATAGTTTTAGACATATATTATTAGGACTATCTTAATAATGGTTTCGGAAACCTATATTATGTCCAAACATTGAATCAACATTTAGTTGTAGCTAGCTATCTTCGAATTAATTGAAACTAAGACTACGTCAAAAATGGTTCCTTCAAAGTCAACCATTCTCTTTGATTGTAGTCACCTTAAGCTACCAATTAGCTATGAAGGTTTCATTATTTCGGGTCAAATGGTACTTTACCATTTCCTTGAGTATATATCGTATATACACTCAATGTAGTCATAAAGTTCAAACCATTCAACTGAGACGGTTTATAAATCCTTCTTGACTACCTTGGAGCTTGTGGTATAGGAACTAGGTTGTTATATTTGTTGATTATCATCTTGTCTCTCAAAGAACCCATTCTTTGAGTTCTATCTCTCGTTCATTGCTCTATCTTAGGCAAATCATATTGTAGGATTACAATGAACTACTCAACAAACTACATTTGTTGGTTGGTTTATAGAAGTGATATCCAAATGTTAATTTAAGGATACCCACAAGATAATTTTTAAACAAATATTGCTCATTAGCACACAACCCCAAATCTTAACATGATTAAGATTTGTCTTTCTTTCCAACTACATCCTTTGGAGTTTATGAAAATTTTGGAAGATCTTCTAATTGACCATCATATTGTTTTAGAAGTATATATCCTATATATATGGGTAATTGATAACATCCAACGAACTAAATCTTATTCGAGTTCGTTCTTCTCCTAATGGAGAAAATCATTATCTTATGATGCTAATTTCCTTGATATCTTTCAAGGAAACTCATCTAAAGTGTTACCTTTCCTTAGATCAAATCTAAGGAGGTAAGTACTTTAGACGTCTTACTCATCAACTTACATTTCTTGAATTCTTTGAAACCTTTTGCAAAGTATTCGGACTTGTGTTTATTCATAATAAACTATAGTCCAACCGAGAGTGATCTTCGGTGAATGTCAAACAACATGAGTAGTATTATGTTGTGGACAAGTGCCACTAACATCTAAGTGAATTAACCTCAATAACTTTGTGATTCTTTCTTCTTTCCAAAAGAATAAAGATTCGAACATTTCGCCTCTATACAATTTTGACAAGAAGGTATTGGATCCGGATCTAACGATCCAAAGCATCCATCTATGACCAACTCGTAATTTATGTTTTAGAGGTATCACAACTCAGTTGGGATTAGTCACTATCTTGCAACCTTTTGGGTTTTAAGCATCATTATATTCTAAACAGTTAACGCTACCATATCATCTCTACTATAGAGACAATCAATTAGATTACTATGATCCAATCAGTGATTAATAAAGAACAATGTTTTGTCAAACAAAACATTCATCCATCTCTACTATAGTGACGGAATTAAGTTCCTTAAAATTGGAATGTAAAGACAATCTTTGGTTTTTCCAATTTCTTTGGTAGTTCATATGAGGAAGTTAGTACCATCTGCTTTCACAGAGATCTATATTTTATTCACGTTCCGAATGTGAAGTACTTTCTCTTCTCTCATTAATCTTCTACTTCTTATTAGTCACACTTTTACAACGATTGTAAAACATAGTTACTAATACGGAATCAAGCATTCAAGTAGAAGAACCAACTGTTTTGAACTTTTCAAGAACAATTTACAACACCTTCGAAAAGTGTGTTCTTGACACTTGCAAGACATTTCTTGCAAATACCCCTTCCAATGTCCATCCTTTCATAAAGAAAGTTTTGTTCCCTTGGAGTTAATTTTATCTTCTTCATTTGACTTCTCCTTTGACTACAATAGTCATGGTCCCTAAACTCCCACTATCTCTCTTGAAACCTTTTTCAATTGTGTTATACACATCAAACATTTTTGGAGAGTGTGTGGTTATTGTTCACTACATAGTTTACAATAAACTTAGTGAACCATTAGGATAGGGACATAAAGGTGAAGTCCTAGCTTAGTTTCCGTCTCGTTAAGTGGTTTATCACTTCAACACTCAATGATTCAAAATCATCATAAGTCCATGTTGATGGACTATTTTTGTCAACCAACCATTATGTTCTAAACATAATTACAAACTTTCAAGAGTTGTTCAAGGCAACTCTTATTTCTTCATACAACAATTTGTAAGTGAAGAACTATGACACTAAAAGTGTCCTTGTCTTTATGCTAATCTTCGTAAGTTCCTTTGTTCATATAACGAAGGAATAAGCATTGGTTGTTTGTGTTGTCCTCTTCATGATAGACATTTCTAACATGTTCTTCCAATGATACATTATCAATAGGAAGATTGTGAGGATGAGACTTCTTAGGTACATGCACAATCCATTTAAGACAATCTTCGGGATTGTGTTATCAAGTCCGGAAACTAAAACATTCGGTTTTTCTTTGTCAAGTTTTGGATAGCGTTTGCAAATATATATTGGTAAACAAATACATAACGAATATAAATTGATTGGTTTTAAGCCATTTGATTCGGGTCTTTAAATCAAATAGCACCACCCACTATTTTTGGCAAATTCCATATCCCTCATTGGAATTCGAGAGTTTTGGAGGAAACTCTTAGTAGGTTATGGGAGACTCACTATTACCAAGCCCACCTCAGAATTATATCATGTTGGCTAGCGTTAATAATAATGAGAGAGTACGCTTACTCATTTGCAACTAATGCAAGTACCCATCAATTTGGCCTCTAGAGAATGATGCCTCAGAATTATATCATGTTGGCGTCATTGCACTTAGTTAAGTCATTCCCACCATGCCTAGTTCGTGTAGGGGTTTAAGCATAGCCTCAGAATTATATCATGTTGGCTAAACTCGTTGCCTACCTCACTTCATCATGTATGTATATAGAACTCCTCCTGAGTGTAAGCATGCACTTTGTACTCCCCCATTATAGGGTGAAGCCGGTGTACAAGTCACAAACGATCGGAGATACCACGGTGGAAGGCCACGAAAGAGTGTTCTAAGCACTCTCACACTTTTCAACTTAATAATGGTTTGTTTGAGGGTTTTAGGTCTCATCACATATAAGTATTCATTTTAATCTTCATTAAAACAATTTTGGTCCTATTACAACTATTGGTCCATTTAATTCAATTTAGTTGTATATAATACTCCCACTATACTTATAAAACGGTTTTTTAAAGCAAGAGTATATGATACTACTAACATAAGGTTTGCATTCATTTGATGGACTATATAGTTGCCTTAGGGACTTAGGATGACTATGAACCTTTGTTTAGATTCAACACGAGCCTAGTGTTGAATCTCGGACTAGGGATGGAGATTGATTTTAGTTACGCGTTTAATCACATTAAGGCGTGTTGTTCCTAGGGGCGTTGGACCCAACTACTCCATTTTCATGCATATCAAATAAAGCAAGAAAGAAGTATTTCAAAGTAAAGGTGAGCTTATGCTCATTACAACATTTGCATAATTCAAATTACTTTAAAGTAAAGAAGAGCTTATGCTCTTTTACAACATTTGATCAAATCAAATTACAACCAAAATTAATCTACACATTCCCATGGTTCAAACAAATTTGAAACGGCCTTTCACATAGCTCAATTATCGTAGGCTTAGGTTCATAATCACCCTTTAATTAATTAACACTTTAACTAATTAAACTTGAATGCAACATTTTCATTTTGTTTTTGTATCCATAAAATTGATTTAAATGGAGCTAAATGAAATGAAAATCCAATTCTCATTTAAAGAGACAAAACAATTTTTGTTCCCTACTTAATTTGGGCCATCATGCAATAACCACAACTTTTTGGGCTATATTGCGAAACACAAACTTTTGGGGTCACTTTGTAAAAACACAAAAGTCCACTACTTCATGTAATTACAACTAGAACCCAAAAATTTCAACATATAAAAAAAACTTCATTAAAGGAGCAAAACAATTTGTCCTTTAACGTTTTTGGGCCTTAACGTAAAAACGTAAACTTTTGGGCTAAAATGCAAATACACAAAAGTATCAAAACTTTATGTAATTGCACAAAAGGCCCAAAAATACCCTATTCTATTAGGGTGGCCGGCCATGATTAAAAAAAATAAGATTTTTACAAAGTTTTTGTAAGTGGGTTTTGTTAGGTGAGGTAAAGATGAAATGAAAAGTTTGTAAGAAATGATTTATGTCACATCTTTAAAAAAGTTTGTCTCCCATTAAAAATACTTTACCATTAACCATCACCCACTAAAATTAAATCAAAACTTTATGTAAAAACATAAAACTTTTGAATCAAAACTTCAAAACTTTTTGTTCTTGGCAAGAACTTCAAGAACATTGAAGAACACTCATGAAAACTCATAATAGCTCCATGAATGTTTTCACTCACCAAAACTCAAATTTTCACCACTCAAAAGAGGGCTAACATCCTAGGGTACTTAGGGGTTCCAAAAGTCACTTTAAAACCATTTTAACAAGACAAACATGAACCCAAAAAATCACCCTTTGGATTTGGCCGAATTTCCCCAAAAACATGGCACCAAATTTTAGCTCCAAAATTCATGCTCATATGAACTACATCTACAACATTTGAGATGGCAAATTTTCTAACAAAATTTACATTCAAAGAAACAAGAATAAAGCTTGTAACATATTACAACTTTTAAATAAAAAACTATGAACTACAAAAACCCAAAATGATTTACCAACTACTAGACCTAGGCTCTGATACCACTTGAAGGAAATTTTGTGAAAAACATGTTCATTTGAGCAACATCAATAGCATGCAATTAATAAATTAAAGGTGGAATCATGCTTGTATGCACTCAAAAACAAAAACATCAACCATGAAATTCAAAGCCTAGTAGATTGGTGAACCTTGACTCAACTTTAAAACAACATTTGTTAGTTGAGAAATATTTACCTTTGTAGATTCCTCTTTGCATATGCAAAGGATAATCACCCAAGTGATAGGGCCTTCATTCCTTGCTTCTTAGCTCCATGGATTTGGTTGAAAGAATTGGATTCTCCAAGTTCCCAAAATAGAGAACCTCTAAAGATTCTACACCAAGGTTGGATTGGAGAAGAAATGAGTGACCTTGGAGTAGTGGGATTGCTAGATTCACCCCCCAAGGAGGCCGGCCTCTTTAGAGAGAAAATGAGAGACATGTTCTCTCTAATTCTCCCAAAAGAAACCCTTAATTGAATTTTGGCTATAAAGTCCTTTATATAGTCCCTTCAAATAAGTGACCTAAAGAACCAAAAGCCCATTCTCTCTAACATGGCCGGCCATATGGGTTTATTGGGCTAATTGGGCCTTTGTGAATCATTATTCATTAAGTTGTCATACAACTTAAGTCAATGGGCTTTGACGTTCGAAGCCCATTGGGCCTTAAGGTCCAAAACTATCCCGAGGTCTTTAACGAACTTATTCGTTTGATTAATTAACATATTAATTAATCCTTGCCATAAATAATTTAAACCATTTTAATTATTCTTACTCATCTCCATTGTTTCTTCAATCTCCACCTTACACGGTGTACGATCCATTAGGTTCCTTTTAGCGAGGCAGTGGGCGATTAAAACCATTTTACATCGATTGTGAATTTGAAACTTACTTTCAATTCTCCCTTTAGTGATTACACACGTTTAGGGCTTCCACAAACCACGAGTGACACCTAGCAGCATATCATGGTTACCCAAGCTAATCAGAAGAGGTAGAGAACCTATTCAGTTTAGGATTACAAATGCAATACGGTCTTTCTCTAATCTAATACTCTTGACCACATTGTTTGGTTTGATAGTTTATTTATTCATGTCTACTATCCAATGTGATTCGTTTGCTTATATGATTACCTTGAATGTGATTTGGAACGCATTCCCTAATCTCATTCATACTCTGGCCAGAGATTTTAATCATATCATAGAGTATTCTCCCTCAAACCATTTGAAGGTTAGAAATCCCTTGTTGCACATTCACTTGTCTCCATAACTAAGTGGCTTAACCCCAATGATGTCGTGGACACCCCGATGGGGTGACTTTGACATAATCAAAGATCAAGGACTTAACCACAAGACAACTGTGATGCCTCAGGTCAAAGGACTAATTTGCATTATCCCAACCATGAGTTCTAATGTGACATGAGTATGAGAACTCCTCGTTGATCGTGTTCAGTGAACTCATTCTCTATTGAGCACCTACGTACTTGTCTTGATGTCACACACACCAATGACTCGAGACTAGTCACTCTCCCTGAGAGAAGACATAGCACGTACTGATCTTAACGGACTGTCAATGCCCAATTGGCAATCCTATGATCAGGAACGTTTAGGATGTGTCTACGAAAGAATGGTCTCATTAATCTAACTTCATTAGATTGCATTCTCCCAATCACATATTCCTTGGACTTTATCGTTTAAGCATATAACATTTATATGAGACGGCTCAAACAATAATGTTTGCCCTTTTATATGTAAACTAGATTAGTTTAACGTGTGAAATGTCCGTAAAGTATCATCATATGATTGGCTTTAGGGCACATTTCCAACAATCTCCCACTTGCACTAGAGCCAATCAGCTTGGTCATCTGTTATGATTCCTCTTCTGTAGTCATTTCATAAATGGCTGAGTAGTAGGCCTAGACAATGGATATCTATATGTTATCCATAGAAGTAACCTTGAGAATATCGACGTCACCATTATACTGTTGGAAGTATGCCCACAAAGCCACTCATTTGATGTAATAGCTTTTTGGAATACTTAATATGTTAAACTTTTTATATGTTTAACGGAAGGGCAATACTTATTGTTAATCACTATTTATTGTATCAAGTGTTTAATCAATAAGAGAATCCAAGGGATGTATTTGACATAAGAGATAAGTGATCTAATGAGTTAGATTAAGGAGACCTTTCTCTTATGCTCATTCCTAAAACGTTCCTAACCATAGGATTGCCAATTGGGCATTGACAATCCGCTAAGGTTAGTATGTGTTATGTTGACTCAAACGTGAGTATGAACTAGTCTCAAGTCATTTAGGTGTTGGACACTAAGACAAACACATAGGTGCTCGAAAGAGTAATCGAGTACACTGAACTGCGATTAAATAGAGTTCAAACATACATGTCATGTACGAACTCTAAGGTTACAATATGCAAAGTAGTCCTTAGACCTGAGGCATCATAGATGTCTAATGGTTAGGTCCTTGATCTTTGATCATGACAAAGGCATTCCCTCGGATTGTCCACGGCATTGTTGGGGTCATGTGATCTAGTCATGTAGGCATATGAATGCACAACAAGGGATCTCTAACCTTCCATGGTGGAAGGAGTATACTCTAAAATATGATTCTAAAGTCTTTGGCAAAAGCAAATGAATATGACTAAGGAAGATGTTCCAAATCATATTCAAGGGAATCATATAAGAAAGTATCACATTGGATAGTAGACATGAAACAAACTATCACTTAAAACAATGTGGTTAAGAGTATTGTATTAGAGAAGGACCGTATTGCATTGTAATTGTAACTGGATAGGTTCTCCAACCAATTCTACTTAGCTTGGGTAACCATGACATACTGCTAGGTGTCACTCATGGTTTGTGGAAGCCCTATTGATTAGCAAACACTAATCATCAAAAAGGGAGAATTGAAATGTGGTTTCAATTCACAATCGATAGTTAAGAGTAACATCGCCCACTGCCTCGCTAATTGGAACCTAATGGATCGCACACCAAATAAGGATATATGTGAAGCAATTAAATGAAATGGATAAGCAATTAAATGGTTTAATTGAAGAATGGTCAAGATTAATTAATTAGTTAATTAATTATACGAAATGTTCGTATTGGGCTTTTAAGTTGGTTTTAGGGCTTCGGGGCCCAAAAGTGTTTTGGTCCACAAGGCCCATTATGTTTAAGTTGTATGACAACTAAAACAAAATGGGCAATAAGCCCAATAACCATATAGGCCAACCATTTAGGGTGAGGGTATGCAAGTTTGCTTAATTGCAAGTTTGCCACTCACCTAAGAAATGAAGTATAAATTCATCTTTATAGCTTTGTTTTCAATTAGGGTTTTCTAAGCTACTTGGGGATAGTTATCTAGCAAATTTACTTCCCTAAGTGATCCATTTTCATCCTCACAAATTACATCCTTGGTGAAGAGACATAGAGACATCAAACTTTTGGTGTTTTGGAGAACTAATCCTCAAATCCTCAAAGAAGCAAAGGAGCACTAAAAGGAGGAAAATCACAAGGAAGATCCAAGGAGCAAGGAGGTGACTTGAAGGCCCTCCACTTGGGTGAATCCCTTGTGTAATCAAGGATGAGCTTCAAGGGTAAAGAATCTCTAAATTCTTAATTATCTTTAATGTTGTTAAAGAGTCTTTTGATTCACCATATACTAGGCTTTGAAAGTCATGGGTTTCATGAATTGTTTTTGGATGCATGCCTACTTTAAAGAGTTAATTGTTAGCATATGTATTCAAATGTTCATACATGTTCTTAGCTAGGACAAAATTTTTCTTTCAAGTGGTATCAAGAGCCTAGGTCTAGTGTATGGTGGATCCTTTTGGGTTTTGTGATTTTCATGTTTTATGATTTAAATGTTGTAAATGTTACAAGCTTTGTTCTTGCTTTGAATATAAATTTTGCTAGAAAATTTTGCATCTCAAATGTTGTAGATGTATCTCATTTAAGCATGAATATTGGAACTAAAAATTTGGTGCCATGTATTTTGAGTTTTCATAAGTGTTCTTCAATGTTCTTGGAGTTCTTGCCAAGAACAAAAAGTTTTGAAGTTTTGATTCAAAAAGTTTTATGTTTTTCCATAAAGTTTTGATTTAATTTTAGTGGGTGATGGTTAATGATTAAGTAATTTTAATGGGAGACAAACTTTGTTTTAAAGAATGACATAAATCATTTCTTACAAAATTTTATTTCATCTTTACCTCACCTAACATAACCCACTTACAAAACTTTGTATAAAATTTGAATTTTCATCAATAAAACACTATATGGCAGGCCACCCTTTTAAAATAGGGTATTTTTGGGTGTTTTGTGCACTTACATAAAGTTTTGATACTTTTGTGTATTTGCATTTTGGCCCAAAAGTTTACGTTTTTACGTTAAGGTCCAAAAACTTTAAAGGACAAATTGTTTTGCTCCTTTAATGATGTTTTGACATTATTAAAAATGTTTGGGTTCTAAGTTGTAATTACATGAAGTTGTGGACTCTTGTGTTTTTACAAAGTGACCCCAAAAGTTTTTGTTTTTAGAAAATGGCCCAAAAGTTGTGGTCATTGTTTTTGGCCCAAATTAGATGAGAACAAAATGGTTTGTCTCTTTAAATGAGAATTGGATTTTCATTTTATTTAGTTCCATTTAAATCAATTCTATGGATCCGAAAACCAATTGTTTAAAGTTGTTTTCTTAGTTAAATGTGTTTGATTAAGAGAAGGGTGATTATGAACCAAATGCCTCGATAATTGAGCTATGTGATTGGCCGCTTTACATTATGAATGTTTGGGCTTGGTAGTGTAGATATGAATGTAATTTGATTAGTTCAAGATTGTTGTAAATGGACATAAGTCCATCATTTATGTTGTAAAAGGGCATAAGCCCTTATTATTATTTCATGTATTCCTTTTGTTTAAATGTATGCAAAATGGAATAGTTGGGTCCAACGCCCAATAGGAAATAACGGTTTAATTGGATTAAACGCGTAACTAAAATCAACAACTACATACCTTAGACCCAAGGTCCAACACAAGGCTCGTGTTGGATCAAATCAAACGGTTCATAATCATCCTAAAACCTAATATGACTATATAGTCCATATGAGGATGCAAAGCATTCGTTAGTAGTTCCGTATAGTCTCGCTTGTTTCAACGAAACAGTGGGAGTATTATATACTACTAATTCATATAAACTTGGACCAATGGTTGTGATAGGCCCAAGTTCTTTTAATGTGATTAAAATGTTTTGATGTAGCCCAACGCTATTCCCTCAACAAATTAATATTTAAGTTGATAAGCGAGAGATGTTTAGAATATCTCTTCGTAGGCCTTCCACCGTGGTGGGTTCCAAGCGTTTGTGACTCATGCACCGGCTTCACCCTATCATGGGGGAGTACAAAGTATGTGCTTACATCCAGGAGGAATCCATATACATATGATGAGGTGAGTGTAGGCAACGAGGATAGCCGATATCATATCATTGTGAGGCTATTCTTGAACCCCTTCACGAACTAAGCATGGTGGGAATAACTTAAACTAAGTGCAATGGTGCCGATATCGTATCATCGTGAGGCATCATTCTCTAGAGGCCAAACGAGATGGGTAATTACAAAAGGTTGTAAATGAATAATGCGTTATTCTCTCATCATTATTTTTGCTAACCAATATCGTATCATCGTGAGGTGGGCTTGGTAATGGTGAGTCTCCCATAACCCACTAAGAGTTCAATATAACTCTCGAATTCTATTGAGGGATGTGGAATTTGCCAAAAATGGTGGGTGATACTATTTGATTAAAAGACCCAATCAAAATAGTTTTAAACAACAATGCTAATTCGATTTCTGTTATGTTATGTAGTGAACGACATGCCTAAAATTATACCCACCATTATACTTGACAAAAAGGGCCTAAAGGGCCAACGTTTCCTTGCTTGGTATCGCCACATTGAGAATGTCTCAAAGGTGAAAGACATATTGTATGTGCTTAAGCAATCCCCTCCTCATGTACCTCCTACGAAACTAGCTTCAAAGGAGGAGTGTCAAAATTATGTTAGACACTATGAGGATGACTTACAAGCCAAATGCTTAATCCTCACTTCACTTAGTGAGGAGCTTATGAAGCTACATAAGCACATGGACACTTCTTGTGCCATGGTTGAAAGTTTGCATAAGATGCATGACATTGAGACTAGTAATGTACGATTCTCAAATATTTGTAGTCTAATGAATGCCAAAATGGCAAAGGGGACATCGGTCCATAAACATGGACAAAAGATGGAAAGGATCTTTCAAGATCTTCAAAGTTTAGGAACTTCCATCGATGGGAAAATGGCCCAAGACTTTTTCCTTGCATCTCTCTCGGATGATTTCACTAAGTTTATCGTAAACTATAAAGTGAATAGATTCGATCATTCTTTGAAAGAGATGATTGACATGTGCTGTAAATTTGAAAAAGGTTTCAAAAAGGACAGTGGGAGTAAGAATGCAATGATAAGGAAAAGGTTGCGTAAGAAGAAGGCAAAGAAATCCAAAGGAACATGCTTTCATTGTGGAAAGGATGAACGTTGGAAGAAGAAATACAGGGTGCGCATTGCGAGCCTTATGACAAGGACTTTTGAAGAGACTATTTCTGTCATAGAGAGTGCTTTTACAGTGGGCTCCAATTCCTGGATATTTGATTCAGGCGCTAGTCAACATATCTGTAATACGTTGCAGGGACTAACAGGGAGCAAATCACTGCGCAATGAGGAGATGGTTGTGCGAGTTGGGAACGGCACTAAAATATCTGCAAAAGCAATAGGCACCTATATGCTTAACCTACCCTCTGGGGAAGTCCTGGAACTTAAAAATTGTTTATATTTTCCTTCATGTATAAAGAATTTGATTTCCATCTCTAAGCTTTTACGAGATGGGCACTCAGTGTTGTTTGACAAAATGAGTTGCACTTTATACTTGAACGGTCGTATTATCTCTCATGGTAATATGATAGAGGGACTTTTTCACCTAGAGACGAATAGTGGGATGCACTGTATTGAAAGCGGGAATACCTCAAAACCCAAAAGGGCTAGAGAAGAAGTTAACCAAGAAAAGATGTGGCATCTTAAACTTGGACATGTGAACCTTGATAAGATTCGCAAGATGTCGAAAGACGGATATTTCCGCCCATTAGGTAATGACCGGATGGGTACTTGTGAATGTTGCTTGAAAGGGAAGATGACCAAATCTCCATTTACTGGAAAAGGAGAGCGTGCCACTGAAATTCTAAGGTTAATCCACACTGACGTATGTGGACCTATGTCTACTACGTCGAGAGAAGGCTTCTCATACTATATCACATTCACCGACGATCACTCTCGGTTTGGCTATGTATATCTTATGAAGTACAAGTCAGAATCCTTTGAAAGGTTCAAAGAATTCAAGAATGAAGTTGAGAAGCAAACTGGGAAACAGATAAAAATCCTAAGATCAGATCGAGGGGGTGAATATCTGAGTAATGAGTTCCTAGATTATCTCAAAGAGTGTGGAATAATATCACAGTGGACTCCACCGGGAACTCCACAACTTAATGGAGTTTCTGAAAGGAGAAATCGAACCTTGATGAACATGGTTCGTTCTATGATGAGTTCCGCTGATCTACCAGTAACATTCTGGGGATATGCTCTATATACAGCAGCTTACTTGCTTAATAGAGTAACTTGCAAATCAGTTTCACAAACGCCCTATGAGATATGGCATGGAAGAAAGCCAAGTCTTAATCATATTAAGATTTGGGGTTGTGAAGCATATGTCAAGAAGCTTGAGGCCACTAAGCTTGAAGCAAGATCAGTAAGATGCTATTTTGTGGGATATCCTAGAGAAACTATGGGATATGAGTTCTACCATCCTGACGACCAGAAAGTCTTTGTCGCCAGAACTGCTATGTTTCTAGAGGAACAATTTGTTCTCAAAGGAACTAGAAGCAAAGAGATGGAAATTAATGAGATTAATAATGAACCACAAACAAGCACTCGACATATTGACAACCCTGTTCCTGAACCCCTAGCTCCACGTAGATCTGAACGGGTTAGTAAGCCACCTATGAGGTTTGGCTTAAATAATGACTTTGATGAATTGTACCTTCTAGGTGACAATGAAACAAAGGAGGACCCTAGAGACTACACTGAAGCAATGTCCGACATTGATTCAAAGAGATGGCAAGAGGCCATGAAATCCGAGATGGATTCCATGTATCAAAATCAGGTCTGGACTCTTGTAGACCCTCCAGAAGGTATTGTACTTGTTGGAAACAAATGGGTCTTCAAGAGGAAGATAGGCGTTGATGGGAACGTGGAGACTTATAAGGCTAGACTAGTAGCCAAGGGATACAGGCAAATAGAAGGGATTGACTATGAAGAAACCTTCTCTCCTGTAGCCATGATTAAGTCCATTCGGATTTTGCTTGCTATAGCTGCGTACCATGATTATGAAATCTGGCAAATGGACGTGAAGACGGCCTTTCTGAACGGCTACCTACAGGAAGAGCTCTATATGACTCAACCCGAAGGTTTCGTGTCCGAGTCTGAAGAGACTAAGGTATGCAAGCTTCAAAGGTCCATTTATGGACTTAAGCAAGCCTCCAGGAGCTGGAACATTCGTTTCGATACTGAAATCAAAACGTTTGGTTTTACTCAAAACGAAGACGACAATTGTGTTTATCAAAAAGTCGTTGGGGATGCAGTAGTATTCCTAGTGTTATATGTAGATGACATATTACTATTCGGGAATGACACTGCAGTACTTTCTTCTGTAAAAGTGTGGTTGTCTAAAACCTTCCACATGAAAGATTTAGGAGATGCATCTTATGTACTTGGGATAAAGCTCTATCGTGATAGATCCAGAAAATTAATTGGATTATCTCAATCTATGTACATTGATAAGGTGCTAAGTAGATTCCAGATGGAACAATCTAAGAAAGGTTTTCTTCCTGTTAGACATGGAATTCACCTTTCTAAATCCATGGGACCTAAGACTCCTGAAGAGATACGGCTAATGAATGAAATTCCTTATGCTTCCGCCATAGGGAGTCTCATGTATGCCATGATATGCACAAGGCCTGATATCGCGTATGCTGTGAGCATTACTAGTCGATATCAATCTAACCCAGGATCAGAACACTGGGCAGCTGTCAAGATGGTCCTTAAGTACTTAAGAAGAACTAAGGACATGTTCCTCGTTTATGGAGGAGCAGCAGAGTTGCGAGTGGAAGCCTATACAGACGCAGATTTCCAATCTGACGTCGATGATAGAAGTTCCAACTCCGGATATGTATTCACTCTGAATGGTGGGGCTGTCAGTTGGAAAAGCAAGAAACAAAGTGTAATTGCTGATTCCACGACAGAGGCTGAATATGTCGCTGCAGCTGAAGCCGGCAAAGAAGCGTTCTGGATGAAAAAGTTCATTACTGAACTTGGAGTGGTTCCAACCATCACATCACCAGTAACTTTGTACTGTGATAATAGTGGGGCGATAGCTCAAGCCAAGGAACCCAGGGCTCATCAAAAGAACAAGCATTTTGATAGGCGCTTTAATATCATAAGAAGATATGCTGCCGAAGGGAAGATTAATATCCTCAAAATTGCTTCAGCCGATAATGTAGCAGATCCACTGACAAAGCCAATGACTCAAATCCAGCTTGATCGTCATATGGATAAGATGGGTATTAGATACATGGGAGGATGGCTTTGAGTGCAAGTGGGAGATTGTTGGAAGTATGCCCACAAAGCCACTCATTTGATGTAATAGCTTTTTGGAATACTTAATATGTTAAACTTTTTATATGTTTAACGGAAGGGCAATACTTATTGTTAATCACTATTTATTGTATCAAGTGTTTAATCAATAAGAGAATCCAAGGGATGTATTTGACATAAGAGATAAGTGATCTAATGAGTTAGATTAAGGAGACCTTTCTCTTATGCTCATTCCTAAAACGTTCCTAACCATAGGATTGCCAATTGGGCATTGACAATCCGCTAAGGTTAGTATGTGTTATGTTGACTCAAACGTGAGTATGAACTAGTCTCAAGTCATTTAGGTGTTGGACACTAAGACAAACACATAGGTGCTCGAAAGAGTAATCGAGTACACTGAACTGCGATTAATGAGAGTTCAAACATACATGTCATGTACGAACTCTAAGGTTACAATATGCAAAGTAGTCCTTAGACCTGAGGCATCATAGATGTCTAATGGTTAGGTCCTTGATCTTTGATCATGACAAAGGCATTCCCTCGGATTGTCCACGGCATTGTTGGGGTCATGTGATCTAGTCATGTAGGCATATGAATGCACAACAAGGGATCTCTAACCTTCCATGGTGGAAGGAGTATACTCTAAAATATGATTCTAAAGTCTTTGGCAAAAGCAAATGAATATGACTAAGGAAGATGTTCCAAATCATATTCAAGGGAATCATATAAGAAAGTATCACATTGGATAGTAGACATGAAACAAACTATCACTTAAAACAATGTGGTTAAGAGTATTGTATTAGAGAAGGACCGTATTGCATTGTAATTGTAACTGGATAGGTTCTCCAACCAATTCTACTTAGCTTGGGTAACCATGACATACTGCTAGGTGTCACTCATGGTTTGTGGAAGCCCTATTGATTAGCAAACACTAATCATCAAAAAGGGAGAATTGAAATGTGGTTTCAATTCACAATCGATAGTTAAGAGTAACATCGCCCACTGCCTCGCTAATTGGAACCTAATGGATCGCACACCAAATAAGGATATATGTGAAGCAATTAAATGAAATGGATAAGCAATTAAATGGTTTAATTGAAGAATGGTCAAGATTAATTAATTAGTTAATTAATTATACGAAATGTTCGTATTGGGCTTTTAAGTTGGTTTTAGGGCTTCGGGGCCCAAAAGTGTTTTGGTCCACAAGGCCCATTATGTTTAAGTTGTATGACAACTAAAACAAAATGGGCAATAAGCCCAATAACCATATAGGCCAACCATTTAGGGTGAGGGTATGCAAGTTTGCTTAATTGCAAGTTTGCCACTCACCTAAGAAATGAAGTATAAATTCATCTTTATAGCTTTGTTTTCAATTAGGGTTTTCTAAGCTACTTGGGGATAGTTATCTAGCAAATTTACTTCCCTAAGTGATCCATTTTCATCCTCACAAATTACATCCTTGGTGAAGAGACATAGAGACATCAAACTTTTGGTGTTTTGGAGAACTAATCCTCAAATCCTCAAAGAAGCAAAGGAGCACTAAAAGGAGGAAAATCACAAGGAAGATCCAAGGAGCAAGGAGGTGACTTGAAGGCCCTCCACTTGGGTGAATCCCTTGTGTAATCAAGGATGAGCTTCAAGGGTAAAGAATCTCTAAATTCTTAATTATCTTTAATGTTGTTAAAGAGTCTTTTGATTCACCATATACTAGGCTTTGAAAGTCATGGGTTTCATGAATTGTTTTTGGATGCATGCCTACTTTAAAGAGTTAATTGTTAGCATATGTATTCAAATGTTCATACATGTTCTTAGCTAGGACAAAAATTTTCCTTCATATACATGATTCCCAATCATGTGGTTCAGTCTCTCATATGAGTTCGGATCTTGATGAGACCTTGATTCCCTGGCTTGAGTTATCGCCCCATTAGTGTCGTACACTTTCTGGTTGGAACCGAATAGAGAGTTCATAAATGAACTTTCCCATCCAAACAACATTGTTGTAAACTTCTATATATGGCAATATATTTTGCATTCATAATGGAACACACTAAAGTCATTACTTTAATGTTTCCATCCAAATATCTCTTTAGTCATAATAAAGAGGTATCTGTTAATCTCTTCATTCATAATGAAGAAACAATCAACGATGGATTAGATTCATAATCTAATACATTTACGCTTCCATTACGTTACTCTAATTCTTCCTCATTCTTCGAGGAACCTATCCTTTAGTATTTCTTAAATACTTAAGGACTCACTTGACAGTTGCCATGGTTCTGATCCTGGGCTTGTATTGATATCGCCTTGTACCTTTCTAGGTACAACTCATATCAATGTTTTTCATACAATATGAAATACATAAATCACCTTTCTGCGTATGCATAAAGGATTTGATTTACGCATTATTTCTTTGGGAGTCAAAGGGTACGTTCCCTTTGAGAAGAGCTACCTCCTAGTCTCACTAGAGTTGTTCTTCTTATTGAAGTTTATCATCATATGAGAAACTTCCTAGCATCCTTTTGTCTATTATTAGGGCATGATATAATCCAATTATATCCTAAAATCTATCATTATAGATTTCCATCCCATGTATATAGACTATGTCTCCCATATACATTCTATCGTTATAGAAAGTTTAAAGTCATAACTTTAACAATGAAGTATTCTTTTCATTTCCAAAATTAATATATCATACATATATTTAAATTTAGGAATATGATTAACTCCCACTAATCTTTTGTAAACCTAGTAAACAAAAGATTCATTTACATCTTTATGAGAAATCAAACGTTTTGATCTTTCTCTCATAAGACGCTTATGGCTCCCACTAGCTTGCTTAGATCCATGATGGTTGGATCTCTACAACTTACATGTTTTTGTGATTCATAGTTTTAGACATAAATTATCAAGACTATCTTAATAATGGTTTCGGAAACCTATATCATGTCCAAACATTGAATCACCATTTAGTTGTAGCTAGCAATCTTCGAATTAATTGAAACTAAGACTACGTCAAAAATGGTTCCTTCAAACTCAACCATTCTCTTTGATTGTAGTCACCTTAAGCTACCAATTAGCTATGAAGGTTTCATTATTTCGGGTCAAATGGTACTTTACCATTTCCTTGAGTATATATCGGATATACACTCAATGTAGTCATAAAGTTCAAACCATTCAACTGAGACGGTTTATAAATCCTTCTTGACTACCTTGGAGCTTGTGGTATAGGAACTAGGTTGTTATATTTGTTGATTATCATCTTGTCTCTCAAAGAACCCATTCTTTTGAGTTCTATTCCTAGTTCATTTGCTCTAAGGCAAATCACATTGTAGGATTACAATGAACTACTCAACAAACAACATTTGTTGGTTGGTTTATAGAAGTGATATCCAAAGGTTAATTTAAGGATATCCACAAGATAATTTTTAAACAAATATTGCTCATTAGCACACAACCCCAAATCTTAACATGATTAAGATTTGTCTTTCTTTCCAACTACATCCTATGGAGTTATGAAAATTTTGGAAGATCTTCTAATTGACAATCATATTGTTTTAGAAGTATATATCCTATATATATGGGTAATTGATAACATCCAACGAACTAAATCTTATTCGAGTTCGTTCTTCTCCTAATGGAGAAAATCATTATCTTATGATGCTAATTTCCTTGATATCTTTCAAGGAAACTCATCTAAAGTGTTACCTTTCCTTGGATCAAATCTAAGGAGGTAAGTACTTTAGACGTCTTACTCATCAACTTACATTTCTTGAATTCTTTGAAACCTTTTGCAAAGTATTCGGACTTGTGTTTATTCATAATAAACTATAATCCAACCGAGAGTGATCTTCGGTGAATGTCAAACAACATGAGTAGTATTATGTTGTGGACAAGTGCCACTAACATCTAAGTGAATTAACCTCAATAACTTTGTGATTCTTTCTTCTTTCCAAAAGAATAAAGATTCGAACATTTCGCCTCTATACAATTTTGACAAGAAGGTATTGGATCCGGATCTAACGATCCAAAGCATCCATCTATGACCAACTCGTAATTTATGTTTTAGAGGTATCACAACTTAGTTGGGATTAGTCACTATCTTGCAACCTTTTGGGTTTTAAGCATCATTATATTCTAAACAGTTAACGCTACCATATCATCTCTACTATAGAGACAATCAATTAGATTACTATAATCCAATCAGTGATTAATAAAGAACAATGTTTTGTCAAACAAAACATTCATCCATCTCTACTATAGTGACGGAATTAAGTTCCTTAAAATTGGAATGTAAAGACAATCTTTGGTTTTTCCAATTTCTTTGGTAGTTCATATGTGGAAGTTAGTACCATCTGCTTTCGCAGAGATCTATATTTTATTCACGTTCCGAATGTGAAGTACTTTCTCTTCTCTCATTAATCTTCTACTTCTTATTAGCCACACTTTTACAACGATTGTAAAACATAGTTACTAATACGGAATCAAGCATTCAAGTAGAAGAACCAACTGTTTTGAACTTTTCAAGAACAATTTACAACACCTTCGAAAGGTGTGTTCTTGACACTTGCAAGACATTTCTTGCAAATACCCCTTCCAATGTCCATCCTTTCATAAAGAAAGTTTGTTCCCTTGGAGTTAATTTTATCTTCTTCATTTGACTTCTCCTTTGACTACAATAGTCATGGTCCCTAAACTCCCACTATCTCTCTTGAAACCTTTTTCAATTGTGTTATACACATCAAACATTTTGGAGAGTGTGTGGTTATTGTTCACTACATAGTTTACAATAAACTTAGTGAACCATTAGGATAGGGACATGAAGGTGAAGTCCTAGCTTAGTTTCCGTCTCGTTAAGGGGTTTATCACTTCAACACTCAATGATTCAAAATCATCATAAGTCCATGTTGATGGACTATTTTTGTCAACCAACCATTATGTTCTAAACATAATTACAAACTTTCAAGAGTTGTTCAAGGAAACTCTTATTTCTTCATACAACAATTTGTAAGTGAAGAATCATAGCACTAAAAGTGTCCTTGTCTTTATGCTAATCTTCGTAAGTTCCTTTTTTCATATAGCGAAGGAATAAGCATTGGTTGTTTGTGTTGTCCTCTTCATGATAGACATTTCTAACATGTTCTTCCAATGATACATTATCAATAGGAAGATTGTGAGGATGAGACTTCTTAGGTACATGCACAATCCATTTAAGACAATCTTTGGGATTGTGTTACCAAGTCCGGAAACTAGAACATTCGGCTTTTCTTTGTCAAGTTTTGGATAGCGTTTGCAAATATATTGGTAAACAAATACATAACGAATATAAATTGATTGATTTTAAGCCATTTGATTCGGGTCTTTAAATCAAATAGCACCACCCACTATTTTTGGCAAATTCCATATCCCTCATTGGAATTCGAGAGTTTTGGAGGAAACTCTTAGTAGGTTATGGGAGACTCACTATTACCAAGCCCACCTCAGAATTATATCATGTTGGCTAGCGTTAATAATAATGAGAGAGTACGCTTACTCATTTGCAACTAATGCAAGTACCCATCAATTTGGCCTCTAGAAAATGATGCCTCAGAATTATATCATGTTGGCGTCATTGTACTTAGTTAAGTCATTCCCACCATGCCTAGTTCGTGTAGGGGTTCAAGCATAGCCTCAGAATTATATCATGTTGGCTAAACTCGTTGCCTACCTCACTTCATCATATATGCATATAGACTCCTCCTGAGTATAAGCATGCACTTTGTACTCCCCCATTATAGGGTGAAGCCGGTGTACAAGTCATAAACGATTGGAGCTACCACGGTGGAAGGCCACGAAAGAGTGTTCTAAGCACTCTCACGCTTTTCAACTTAATAATGGTTTGGTTGAGGGTTTTAGGTCTCATCACATAAACATATTCATTTTAATCTTTATTAAAACAATTTTGGTCCTATTACAACTATTGGTCCATTTGATTCAATTTAGTTGTATATAATACTCCCACTATACTTATAAAACGGTTTTTAAAGCAAGAGTATATGATACTACTAACATAAGGTTTGCATTCATTTTATGGACTATATAGTTGCCTTAGGGCCTTAGGATGACTATGAACCTTTGTTTAGATTCAACACGAGCCTAGTGTTGAATCTCGGACTAGGGATGGAGATTGATTTTAGTTACGCGTTTAATCACATTAAGGCGTGTTGTCTTAGGGGCGTTGGACCCTCTACTCCATTTTCATGCATATCAAATAAAGCAAGAAAGAAGTACTTCAAAGTAAAGGTGAGCTTATGCTCATTACAACATTTGCATAATTAAAATTACTTTAAAGTAAAGAAGAGCTTATGCTCTTTTACAATATTTGATCAAATCAAATTACAACCAAAATTAATCTACACATTCCCATGGTTCAATCAAATTTGAAACGGCCTTTCACATAGCTCAATTATCGTAGGCTTAGGTTCATAATCACCCTTTAATTAATTAACACTTTAACTAATTAAACTTAAATGCAACATTTTCATTTTGTTTTTTTTGTATCCATAAAATTGATTTAAATGGAGCTAAATGAAATGAAAATCCAATTCTCATTTAAAGAGACAAAACAATTTTTGTTTCCTACTTAATTTGGGCCATCATGCAATAACCACAACTTTTTGGGCTATATTGCGAAACACAAACTTTTGGGGTCACTTTGTAAAAACACAAAAGTCCACTACTTCATGTAATTACAACTAGAACCCAAAAATTTCAACAAATACAAAAAACTTCATTAAAGGAGCAAAACAATTTGTCCTTTAACGTTTTTGGGCCTTAACGTAAAAACGTAAACTTTTGGGCCAAAGTGCAAATACACAAAAGTATCAAAACTTTATGTAATTGAATAAAAGACCCAAAAATACCCTATTCTATTAGGGTGGCCGGCCATGATAAAAAAAATAATATTTTTACAAAGTTTTTGTAAGTGGGTTTTGTTAGGTGAGGTAAAGATGAAATATTTTGAATTTATGTCAAACTTTTTTAAAAAAGTTTGTCTACCATTATAGCCATTAATTGAATTTATGTCAAACTTTTAAAAAAGTTTGTCTACCATTAAAACCATTAATAATACTTTACCAATAATCATCACCCACTAAAATCACCCACTAAAATTAAATCAAAACTTTATGTAAAAACATAAAACTTTTTGAATCAAAACTTCAAAACTTTTTGTTCTTGGCAAGAACTTCAAGAACATTGAAGAACACTCATGAAAACTCATAATAGCTCCATGAATGTTTTCACTAACCAAAACTCAAATTTTCACCACTCAAAAGAGGGCTAACATCCTAGGGTACTTAGGGGTTCCAAAAGTCACTTTAAAACCATTTTAACAAGACAAACATGAACCCAAAAAATCACCCTTTGGATTTGGCCGAATTTCCCCAAAAACATGGCACCAAATTTTAGCTCCAAAATTCATGCTCATATGAACTACATCTACAACATTTGAGATGGCAAATTTTCTAACAAAATTTACATTCAAAGAAACAAGAATAAAGCTTGTAACATATTACAACTTTTAAATCAAAGACTATGAACTACAAAACCCAAAATGATTCACCAACTACTAGACCTAGGCTCTGATACCACTTGAAGGAAATTTTGTGAAAAACATGTTCATTTGAGCAACATCAATAGCATGCAATTAACAAATTAAAAGGCGGAATCATGCTTACATGCACTCAAAAACAAAACATCAACCATGAAATTCAAAGCCTAGTAGATTGGTAAACCTTGACTCAACTTAAAACAACATTTGTTAGTTGAGAAATATTTACCTTTGTAGATTCCTCTTTGCATATGCAAAGGATAATCACCCAAGAGATAGGGCCTTCATTCCTTGCTTCTTAGCTCCATGGATTTGGTTAGAAGAAAAGGTTCTCCAAGTTCCCAAAATTGAGAACCTCTAAAGATTCTACACCAAGGTTAAATTGAAGAAGAAATGAGTGACCTAGAGGAAGTAAAATTGCTAGATAATTTCCTCTAGGGTGGCTGAATTTTTGAGAGCAAAGAGAGCTTTTGTTCTCATCTTTTCTCCACAAAAACCCTTAAGGATGAAATGGCTATAAAGTTGCCTTTATACCACCTCACAATGGAGTGGCAAACTTGCAATTAAGCCAAGTTCACTACCCTCCTTAATTATGGGCTAATTGGGCTAATTGGGCCTTTGTGAATCATTATTCATTAAGTTGTCATACAACTTAAGTCAATGGGCTTTGACGTTCGAAGCCCATTGGGCCTTAAGGTCCAAAACTATCCCGAGGTCTTTAACGAACTTATTCGTTTGATTAATTAACATATTAATTAATCATTGCCATAAATAATTAAACCATTTAATTATTCTTACTCATCTCCTTTGTTTCTTCAATCTCCACCTTACACGGTGTACGATACATTAGGTTCCTTTTAGCGAGGCAGTGGGCGATTAAAACCATTTTACATCGATTGTGAATTGAAACTTACTTTCAATTCTCCCTTTAGTGATTACACACGTTTAGGGCTTCCACAAACCATGAGTGACACCTAGCAGCATATCATGGCTACCCAAGCTAATCAGAAGAGGTAGAGAACCTATTCAGTTTAGGATTACAAATGCAATACGGTCTTTCTCTAATCTAATACTCTTGACCACATTGTTTGGTTTGATAGTTTATTTATTCATGTCTACTATCCAATGTGATTCGTTTGCTTATATGATTACCTTGAATGTGATTTGGAACGCATTCCCTAATCTCATTCATACTCTGGCCAGAGATTTTAATCATATCATAGAGTATTCTCCCTCAAATCATTTGAAGGTTAGAGATCCCTTGTTGCACATTCAATTGTCTCCATAACTAAGTGGCTTAACCCCAATGATGTCGTGGACACCCCGATGGGGTGACTTTGACATAATCAAAGATCAAGGACTTAACCACAAGACAACTGTGATGCCTCAGGTCAAAGGACTAATTTGCATTATCCCAACCATGAGTTCTCATGTGACATGAGTATGAGAACTCCTCGTTGATCGTGTTCAGTGAACTCATTCTCTATTGAGCACCTACGTACTTGTCTTGATGTCACACACACCAATGACTCGAGACTAGTCACTCTCCCTGAGAGAAGACATAGCACGTACTGATCTTAACGGACTGTCAATGCCCAATTGGCAATCCTATGATCAGGAACGTTTAGGATGTGTCTACGAAAGAATGGTCTCATTAATCTAACTTCATTAGATTGCATTCTCCCAATCACATATTCCTTGGACTTTATCGTTTAAGCATATAACATTTATATGAGACGGCTCAAACAATAATGTTTGCCCTTTTATATGTAAACTAGATTAGTTTAACATGTGAAATGTCCGTAAAGTATCATCATATGATTGGCTTTAGGGCACATTTCCAACAGTTTTTGTCACAGAGAGAGGGAGAGCTGAAGGTTTATTCGTGCCTTAGAGCAGCTCCAGCCATGCATGTAGGCCGGGGGACAAGGGAGACGAAAGTGCCCGAGGCTCTGTGAATCACCTCCAGCCTTGAAGAGCTCGAGCTGGTGGAGAAGGTCCGAGCAGGAGGCCTGTCAATTTTTGACAGCCCCTGAGCCCGAGCTCCAAACCCTTTTTTTATTTTTTTCTGTCAGGCGCGTGCACCCCACTCGCGCGTGGGGGCGCGTCGCCCGACAACTTTTCAGAAAACCAGTCGACTTTTGCAGTGGTCACAGTTACCGTTGGGAAGCCACGTGGCTTCCCACGGTCCGTTCGATCTCAACGGCTCCTTAATTTGGACATTTGGATCTCAACGGTAAAAAAAATAAAAAAAATCTTATTTAATATCAACCGTTCGATCTGAGATCAACGGTCGATATTAATATGCTTTATAAATAAAGAAAAAATAGTTTTAAAATTAAGAAAAGTTACCGTTGTGACACGTGGCACAATCTAGAGTGTTGGAATTCAAATTTTTTAAACTCCAACGACAGAGATTAATTATTTGGATAAAAATTTAAAAAAAATGGAAAAATCCGAAAAAATTGTAAAAAATCTGAATATTTTTTTTAAAAAATTGTTTTTACTTTTCTATAAATACCACTTCTTCTCCATCTACCTTACACCACAAATTCATATTTTCTCAACTACTTTCAATCAAATTCCTATCTTTCTCTCAAAGTTTCAATCCAATTTTTTTCCACAAAATGACTACGTGGCACGATGACATTGGATAAAAATCTTATCGAAATCCATCGCTAAATAATTGTTTTTTTTTATAAAATGACACGTGGCGCAACGAGAACGATTTAATAAATCTTATCCGAAATTACAAATAATTTTATTTTGTATTATTTAAACAAACAAAAAAAACTAATATTTTATTGCCTATTGCCAGGGGGAGGGCTCCAAGGGTGGAGATGCAAATGGCAATTACTGTTCATTAATGACAGTTACTATTCATTAAAGGCAGTTACTGTTCAAAAGGGTGGATTCAATAGTGGATTGCCAGGGGGAGGGCTCCATGGGTGGAGTTGCTCTTAGAGAGGGAAATAGAGGCAGAGAAAGGGAACTAGTGTGATGAGTCGAATAGAGGGGGATTGAAGCTTCGTTTCAATTGTGGCCCGGTATTCCTATACCTTTTAATTTTTTTGGTTCACTGAAGTGGTTTTTTATTTTTTCATATTTTTTATTTTTATTTTTAGAGAAAGGGAGAGTTGAGGGTTATATTCGCGGGCAAAGAGAGGTAGAGAGAGGGAGATGGTGAAGGTTGTGAGTGCTCGATTTCAAGTGGATTGAAGTTGACAAAGGTGGTTCGTGCACAACCTCTGAAGAAACCCAGATTGTGAAGCTCAGTAGTTCATCCAAATCCCACATCTGCGAAGACGTGTGAAGAAACTGTGGTCAGTGCTTTGTCACCGTCGCGTTCGCCGTGGCGGCAACTAGTTCACTCATTTGGTCAAAGCGTGTTAAGTTGTACATTTCCCTCATTCTTCCATTTCCTTTCCATTTTGGTTCTGAAAACCAACTTAGGGTACGTGTGTAAGATATATAATTCTGGGATTTGAATCGATTTTACATATATACGGGTAAAACTTGTGCTAAGTTGTGATAATTTATGTTGTAGTTGTGTAGATTTGTAGCAGGTATTTATTGAATTGTAATTCGATTGGGGATGAGTTAGAAATAGATGAAATTATCGAGGAATGAGAGGTTGTAGATGTAGGAGATCAAGTTGGTGCATGGAGGGTTGTATTTGAAGGAAATTTTGTGAAAAACATGTTCATTTGAGCAACATCAATAGCATTCAATTAACAAATTAAAGGCGGAATCATGCTTGCATGCACTCAAAAACAAAAACATCAACCATGAAATTCAAAGCCTAGTAGATTGGTGAACCTTGACTCAACTTTTAAATCAACATTTGTTAGTTGAGAAATATTTACCTTTGTAGATTCCTCTTTGCATATGCAAAGGATAATCACCCAAGAGATAGGGCCTTCATTACTTGCTTCTTAGCTCCATGGATTTGGTTGAAAGAATTGGATTCTCCAAGTTCCCAAAATAGAGAACCTCTAAAGATTCTACACCAAGGTTGGATTGGAGAAGAAATGAGTGACCTTGGAGTAGTGGGATTGCTAGATGCACCCCCAAGGAGGCCGGCCTCTTTAGAGAGAAAATGAGAGACATGTTCTCTCTAATTCTCCCAAAAGAAACCCTAATGAAGAAATAGCTATAAAGTCATATTTATACCTACCTTCATTGGAGTGGCAAACTTGTAATAAGTCCAAAATCCACTCCTCTCTAACTATGGCCGGCCTTAAGGGTTTATTGGGCTAATTGGGCCTTTGTGAATCTTTATTCATTAAGTTGTCATACAACTTAAGTCAATGGGCTTGACGTTCGAAGCCCATTGGGCCTTAAGGTCCAAAACTATCCCGAGGTCTTTAACGAACTTATTCGTTTGATTAATTAACATATTAATTAATCCTTGCCATAAATAATTAAACCATTTAATTATTCTTACTCATTTCCATTGTTTCTTCAATCTCCACCTTACATGGTGTACGATCCATTAGGTTCCTTTTAGCGAGGCAGTGGGCGATTAAAACCATTTTACATCGATTGTGAATTGAAACTTCCTTTCAATTCTCCCTTTAGTGATTTCACACGTGTAGGGCTTCCACAAACCATGAGTGACACCTAGCAGCATATCATGGTTACCCAAGCTAATCAGAAGAGGTAGAGAACCTATTCAGTTCAGGATTACAAATGCAATACGGTCTTTCTCTAATCTAATACTCTTGACCACATTGTTTGGTTTGATAGTTTATTTATTCATGTCTACTATCCAATGTGATTCGTTTGCTTATATGATTACCTTGAATGTGATTTGGAACGCATCCCAAATCTCATTCATACTCTGGCCAGAGATTTTAATCATATCATAGAGTATTCTCCCTCAAACCATTTGAAGGTTAGAGATCCCTTGTTGCACATTCACTTGTCTCCATAACTAAGTGGCTTAACCCCAATGATGTCGTGGACACCCCGATGGGGTGACTTTGACATAATCAAAGATCAAGGACTTAACCACAAGACAACTGTGATGCCTCAGGTCAAAGGACTAATTTGCATTATCCCAACCATGAGTTCTCATGTGACATGAGTATGAGAACTCCTCGTTGATCGTGTTCAGTGGACTCATTCTCTATTGAGCACCTACGTACTTGTCTTGATGTCACACACACCAATGACTCGAGACTAGTCACTCTCCCTGAGAGAAGACATAGCACGTACTGATCTTAACGGACTGTCAATGCCCAATTGGCAATCCTATGATCAGGAACGTTTAGGATGTGTCTACGAAAGAATGGTCTCATTAATCTAACTTCATTAGATTGCATTCTCCCAATCACATATTCCTTGGACTTTATCGTTTAAGCATATAACATTTATATGAGACGGCTCAAACAATAATGTTTGCCCTTTATATGTAAACTAGATTAGTTTAACATGTGAAATGTCCGTAAAGTATCATCATATGATTGGCTTTAGGGCACATTTCCAACAATATTTGTGGTACCAAATGTAGACGATGACTTGAAACCTAAATTGAAATTGGAGTTTGATCCGTTGGATGAAAGATGTGTTTTTTTACAATTATTATGCACTTGAAGCTGAGTTTGGGATTTGGGAGCATATTAAAAAAAATACAGTGATGGTGATTGTTTGGTAAGTAAAGAATTTGTTTGTTGCAAACAAAGCAAAAAGAGGGTGGATACTAATCTCAAACCCAATCGGCAAGGTAGGAGGGGAGGTGCTAGAAGTGACTGTAAGGCAAAAATTGCGCTGTATAAGGGAATTAGCCATGAAAAGTTTGTTGTAATAGTTTTTAACGAATGACACTACCACCTTATGGCAAGTGCCTCACACTTATTTAGATCTCATCGCCGAGTTTCGGAGGCAAAGAAGGAAATGATTGGAAATGTGTGCATGCAAAAAATTTCATTAGTAAACAAGTGGGTTTATTGGAGGTGCAAAGTGGAGGAATTGAAAATATTGGTTGCACCTCCAAGGATATGTATAATGCTAAAGAGTAATTGCAAGCTCTTTTAATCGGGGCATGATGTGGGATTGCTCAAAGAGCATTTTGAGGATGAGAAAGAGAAAAATGAGTCATTCTATTTCAAGGTGGAGATTGAGGAAGGCAGAACACTTGACAATTTCTTGTGGGCGGATTCTAATTCACAACATGGTTTGGTCATTTTGGTGATGTAATTGTGTTTGAGACCACGTTCAACACCAATGTGTACGAGATGATTTTGCTCATTTGTTAGGAGTTAATAGCCAAGTCAAACCACAATATTAGGTTGTGCATTCCTGAAAAATGAAAAGACTGAGAGCTTTGAGTGGTTGTTTGAAGAATTCATTAAAGCTATGACGGGTGAGCCTTCGAAAATCATAATTACATATCAAGATGGAGCCACAACAAAGGCGATTGGCAGCAAACTAACAACTTTTCATCTGTACTGCATATGGCATATTATAAACAAATTCAATGACAAGGGTTGGGTTGATGGCATTTTCAAGGATTTGCATGAGTGCATATGGGATATTGAAAATAAAAAAGAATTTTAGGCAAGATGGAAGGGGTTGGTAGAACTACATGAATTGGTTGATAAGTCTTGGATTGAGGAACACTTATGACTTGCGTGCAAATTTAGTTCCACATTTTGTAAGCATGCTTTTTCTGCCTAAATGTGCATAGGAATCACTCTTTGGTTTAATTAATCATTTGTTTCAATCGAGCCCTTGCACCGCAACTTAGGAAGAAGTGGTTGGTGACCATAACGATAAAAACTATACCCCTCTTATGTAGCTTTGCACCCCAATAGAAGCTTAAACATCCAGAAGGCCAAACAAGAAGCCCAATACGACGGTGGAAGCCACGGCCACCTCCCAAAAGATCAACGGGAACTTACTATTATCGAATCCCACTTCTGCACCAACCACCTTCATATCGCCCCCAACTGTCGTCTCTTTTCCCCATCCCTCTCTAAGTTTTCGTTTTCCTTTTTCTATTTCTACAATTTCTGGGGAAAAGTTAGAGAGAATGAAAATCAAGGAGCTCCTTTTCTCTTCTTTCTTCTCTCTCCTCTGCTATTTTATTATGGTTTTGGAAAGAGAGAGGAGGAGGAAGAGAGACAAAAACGAAAGATGGATATTCGCTAGTGTCCTAATATTACGAGTTATATGCAAATTGAAAAATGATGTTAAATACAATTAGGATAATAATACTTGCATCTCCAAGTAAGCACACACGTCTCATTTCTTGAATAATAATATTTATGCTAAATTGAATTAATGATCCACGTGGTGATAAGTTAATTGGAAGATAGTCATGTACTAAAAAAATTAGGATTTAAACCCTGAAGTCCGTTAGGATTGAAACTCAAAATTAACATTTCTGTCAATTCTCTGTTAATCCATTCAACCTTCATAACCAAAAGGGATGTGGCTGCTTTAAATAACAAACTTATCACGACCAATTTTCTTATACAACACAATTTTCGGCTTGCAGTCACTTCTAGTATCTCCCCTTCTAACTTTTTTTATTTTTTTTGGGATTAGCATCCATCCTCTTTTTTCCTTGTTTGCAACAAACAAATTCTTTCTTACCAAACAATTAACATCACTACACTTTTTATTACTATACTTCTGAATAGCAAACCCAACTGCAAGTGCATAATTATTGTAAACAATATACCCTTCATCCAATGAATCAAACACTGTTTTCAATTTGAGTATCAACTCATCGTCTGTATTTGGTACCACAAATACAACCCTCCATGCAGCAAATTGATCTCCTGCATCTACATCTTCTCATTCCTTAATGATTTCGTCTATTTCTAACTCATCCCTCATCGAATTATGTGAAGTCTAGACTTTTAGGTATGTCTTTGCTTATCAACATTGTAATCGTACCACATGCTCAATCTTGCTTTAGGCTATTCTTTGATTATGGGTTACTACTGCTGGGAACAAACGTTCAAGGTTGTGGCACATCTCACTTCAAAAGGTTTGGTCATGCATGTGCATTTCATGTTTAAATTCTTGTTACTTCCTGACGAGCTTAGTTGTCTCATCTGTTTCGCGCATCAATTTCTAGCTGCTGGGCACACAATTTAAGGTCTACCCACATGGGCTTTTTGATAGCTTTTTGCTTATGGTCAAATATCAGCCCTTGATCATTTCTGATCAGTTTGCAGTTCGACACTAGGTGAAAAACAAGCTGATGCTTTTGGGGTTAAGATCCCCAACTAGGGCTCTTTGATTTGTGGGGTTTCTGGGTACATTTCTATCTAGAGAGAAGTTAGAGAGAGCATTTATGCTTCTACCTTCTTCTTCCTCCCCATTTATGAAACCCTAGCTGCAAAACCAAGTTCACGCATTAAACACCAAATCATTGCATATTAGGGCTGCATTGTTTTAAGGTTTTGTATGAAGTTCTTGGTCTAGATTTAAGTTTTAAATCCTTCTTAGAAAATGCATTTGGATTCACATTAGGTTCTTCCTTCAATTGTTTGATTGGAGAATATGACTGGTCGTTTGAATCTAGCTTTTTGTAAGCATATCATAACATCATAGCATTTGTTGGTGTTGATCTCAGTGCCACAAGGTGAAGAGTTCAGGAAGAGCTACCATCTTGGGAAGACTGGAGATGACTCCATTTCCGTAAACTAGGTCCAGGAATTGGGCTTTACGTGTTACTTTGTAAGAATCTTGTTTACACTAGTGGATTGGACTCAGTGGAGAGTCCCTAGTTTTTTAACCTAGAGGTGGGTATGTCTGGCCAAAAATATCTTGTGTCCAAAGTTATTTATATTGTGTCGCATATCTCACGTACATATACATGCTACATGTATCACTTGAATATTTAATTGGTATATGCTCACAACATGCTAACTTGACACGTTAATAACTTGAAACGAACTGAGGCCTTGCTAACTAGGATAGTTTTTGGTATTTGAAATTGGTTATTGAATCATTGATTTATTGACTAACAAATCTATCTTAGTTGACTAGCGGGCTTGATTAGTCAGTCCAGCAGATTATAATTTTTATATACATGATATTCCGCTTGGTACTAATTTTAAATTACAATTCAATAACTACCTGTTACAAATCTACACAACTTACCACAACTCATCACAACATTACGGATTAAAACCCAAAATTATAAATATCTTACAAACGTACCCGAAGTTGGTTTTTAGAACCAAAATAGAACGGAAATGGAAGTGAAACGTACAACCTGCAACACTTCGACCAATTGACTGAACTAGCTGCCGTCACAGCGAACGCGACAACGACAACACTCTGATCACAGTTTCTTCACACAACGTGTTCGCATATGTGGGATTTGGATGAACTCACGCCATAAAACTGCCCTTCACAATCTGCGTTTCTTTGGAGGTTGTGGACGAACCACCCTTGTCAACTACAATCCAAACTGAGCTTCAATCCACCTGAAATCGAGCACTCATACCCTTCACCAGTTCCCTCTCTGTCTCTCTTTCCCGCAAATACAACCCTGAATTCTCCCTCTTTCTTTGACAAAGCCACACCCAGTGAACCAAAAAAAAAAAAAAAGGGTATAAGGTTACCAAGTCACAATCGAAATGGAGCTTCAATCCACCTCAATTCGACTACTCACACCAGCTCCCTCTCAATAAACCCTTAGCTTTCCCTCTCTGACAAAAACACACCCAGTGAAAAAAAAAGTATGAATTACACCGGGTCGCAAGGACTCGGCTCAACGCGCGAGCTCAACAACTCACGACGGTTAGATTCCCAGCCACACTGAAGGTGCGCACCTTAAAAACACCCACGGTATTAGCTTTTGTTTGCTTAATCAACCTAACTACAACACGAAATCATTTGATAAAACAAAATAATAAAAATTACAATGAAGTTCAAAAAACTAAATTTTTACTGCAAATACATGAATCTGTTGAGGACGAATAAATCTGTAGAACTCAAGAAAAGACGGGCACACGGGCTCATAATACACAAGGACACTCGGTAATCAACGATATTATTGCTATATATTTTCACTTTCTTTGGCACATTTAGTACGTTCTGTATAACAAATAATAAAACTTTCCACTGACATTGCATCTCAACTCAATCCTAGCATTTACACTTCAACATCCGAATATCGCTTACAAAACAATCGCAGCAACAACTTTCTTTCTCGTGAATCCTTCTTTTAGTTTCCATTTAGTTGTTGTCTATGCCGCAAGAACCAACACTTTAATGGTTCCTTGACTGTTTGCAGTTAGCATGGTAGGGCTATCACTCTTCCAACATACAGCACTTATGAAGTACGACCCCGCATCATCCTCTGTGTCATCCAAATCAGGCGACCCAAATTTATGCCAAGTCACAGGTTTAGAGATCTCCTGACAAATTATACCGGAAACTTTTAGTTAATCACAAGTTAACAAAATGCAGGAATGGCGTATTTTTTGAATGCCACTAACCTTATGATACACAAACACTTCATTTGTTTCGCTGCCACACGCAATGTACTCACTGTTTACTGTAAGACCGACAAAGTTCTTCTCATTTGTGTGACCTTTAAAAGTACGAACCTTCAAACAAAACACAGATGAAGAGTACAACTTAGTTAATCGATAAATAAGTTTCATAACAAGATGTCAACAAGTCCATTCTATTCTCATTTTCTCAATTAGTTTTATTTTCCGTGTAGACTAGAGCATATAATAACTCATTAACTATATTAAGTGTACCAAAGTGAGTTTGCTTCAAGGCATAATCACTTACTGGAATATTATCCCTCACATTCCATAACCGCAGCGTGCTATCAGTGGATGCAGAGGCAAGCTCATAGTTTGACAAGAATTTTACATAAGACACAGTTTTCCCATGCCCAGTGAACACGTGGAGTGGTTCGCTTGGATTTCTTAAATCATAATAGTGGATGTGATGGTCTGCTGAACCAACCTGGAAAAGGCAGAAGGAGGAAAAGGTTTCAGCTTTACTTTATGGTAAATAACAGGACATATCATGTATGACTCTTTTATACACGACATACCCCACCCATAACGGGATGTCGAAGAAAAGCACAAGGTTGCACTCAAATCATCTAAGAACTAAACAAGATCAAACAATGAAGCAGATAGCGTGCCATAACTTTTCTCCAATATTGGCAATGAAAGGTGCATACCGCAATGAAGTTGCTAGATCCCGGATTATACTTGACGGAACATATGTTGGCTTTCATGTCAATATCAATAACACTAGCTTCCTGCCTTGTGCACCAAAGTTTTACCTGATTTTTATACAAAGAACAGAGGATGTGGTTAGTTTATAATGCACACTTCCTTGAGCATCAAAAACGGTGAAAGCAAATGTACGTGTCACTCAAAAATTGCTCACTTAAATTCTGACGGTTGGATGGTAAGCTGTGAGGGCAACCTCAATGTATGAGGAGGAGAAGGAGGAGGAGGAGAAGGAGGAGGAGGAGGAGAGGGGGGGGGGGGGAGATCAAATATTGTAGTCATGTTAGCCTGAACCAAGCCAATTTTAACGCAAGCATACAACTATTGTTTTGGCATTGTTATAAAAAATTATTTACTGGTACTTTTAAAAGTTAAAACATAGGAAACAGTTCCACAACCAATATGCACCGCCAAAGCACACAAGGACACATCAACATTGTACACACAACACATCAATTAAGCCTCCTGTATATAGTGAATAAATTAGATACAAGCATACATCAACTATTTTGTAAGCGTAAACCAACCCAGGCAACCTTAGGACAAGCATGGCAAATATAGCATTTTGCCTAAACCCGAAAGTCACTCGCAACAATAATTACTACCACACTAAAATATAGTATTTGGCCCCTTTGGGTGTTCTCGGAAATTTCTTACTAATGATTTTATAAGCAAAAAATGGTGCATATAGAATAATACTTCTTTGCTTATCCAAAAAGAGAGAGGTACTACATTTCCAGTCACCTAATCATAAAAAAATACTTGCTTCAAGACTATAAAGATTTCGGAGTACCTTACAATCATCGCTACCAGATACAAGCATCGTGGGGTCTATGCATGAAAAATCAACACTCCAAGCACGTTTTTCATGCTCTTCATATTCCATGACACTCTGTCGAAAAAGTTTAAGCATGAGCAAAAAAAATTGAAAGTGATGCAACAAGTATAAAAATTCAAATCACGCATGACAAATCTATCAGAATAAGTAAAATCATATACCTGCCGAGTATTTACATCCCAAACTGTTACTATTCCTTCATAGTCAGTACTGGCTATATGGTTTTTAGTAAACTTGTTCCAGCTCAAGCAACTGAGTTTTGAACGTGTAGGCATCTCCACAACAGGACAGTGCATGTCAGCTGGATCATTCAGAACCTGGGAAGAAGTATCATACAATTAATATCAAAATTTCCAAAAGCCCATAAACAGTAGTCAATGAGATGTCAATTGAATGGATGTTTCCGTTTGATGTATTCAATCCGATGCAAAGAAATAAAGAGGGGTTTGTGAGAAGCTAAACGGGGGTGTGAAATCACCTCTCTTAACTTAAAGTTAAATTGGGGCTAGCATTGATCTGATGTCACAGGTTAAGTTGATACACGTACCTCCTTCAACCCAACTCAAGTAAAATTTAGATATTTGGAAGGACATTTTTACGTTTGTTTATCTATATTATTAAGGCAGAAGGCCTTGTGGTTAGATTTTCAGAAAGTACCTAAACTGCCCTTTGATTATAGTGAATTGAAAAGACAAAAAAATCATAAGATGGGGACAATATAGTAAAAAACCAAGAAAACCGAGAAAGGAAAAGCAAACGCAAGTCCGACACACGGTGCAGACGACTAAACTGAGGATGGAAAAACACGAATGTGTAAATGGAAACAGTTTCGCAAGAGTAGAGAAATAAAATCCAAACTGCTTGGTGAAAACTGCAGATTGAAAGAATATTGCTTTTGGCAATTGAAATTGTCAAAGCTCCAAGAATTTGCGAAGGTATTTCACTGCTTTGTTAGGTATATGATCAGGTTCATTGGTTTGATTTTGCCATTTTGGGGATGGATCATTGTCGCCTCTTCCACTTCAGAAGAAGCTCTCCAAGCCTCCATATCCCAAAAACTCAAGCAGAAATTCGACTTTTTGGTTTGATTCTTCGCTCAATTTTGTTGGGTAGTTCAATTTTTAGCATTCTCTTTTATCAGCAATTCAATGTTATTTCTTCGTATTTGGTATATACTTAATTTTAACGTGATGAAGTTATGTTGTTTCAATTAGAGAGAGGGGAAGACAATGACATTTTTGTTGTCGAACAATTCCACCGTGTAAATGCTGCATCATGCCATTGGTTGAGGTTGTTTAGGTACACCTATTAGTTTTGGTTAGCAAGGGATTTAAGGTTGTACCCCATTAGCCATTATGCCATTTACAGGTGCATGTTCTAATTTTTGGTGTTTCAAGAAATGTTTCTCTGTGTGCAATCATCAGGGATTGAACCAAGAGGTATTGGTTTGATGATGGTTATTTGTTTTTGGTCTTTTAGACCAAAGAGTATGTAGACTAAATTTGTAGACTAAATTTTCCAACTAAATGATGTGTCACCAATAAGAAATAAGCACATTAATTAACACTTAAGTATCATGTCATTTAGTTTATAAAATTTTGCCGGAAAATTTAGTCTCACTAGCATTACCCTTGGACAAAAACAACAACAACAACAACAAAGCCTTATCCCACTAAGTGGGGGGTTGGTTGTATGAATTCTAGAACGCCACTGAGCTCAGTTTTGCGCCAAGTTTCAGTTAGTTCCAAGTGTTCCATGTCTTTTCTTAAAGTATCTTTTCCAAGTCTCCCTAGGTCTTTCTCTACCTCTTTTGCCCCAAGCCTCTGTCTGGTAATCACATTTTCTAGCCGAAGTATTTGTAGGTCTTCGTTTCACATGTCCAAACCACCTTAACTGATTTTCTCTAATCTTATCTTCTACTGTGGCCACTCTTACTCTACCTGAGATATCCATGTTTTCAATCCTGTCCTTTTTTGTGTGCCCACACCAATGTATTAAAAGTCGGGGGCGTGGCTGAGGCGTCCAATGGATAGCCCAGCCTAGGCGTGAGGCGTGAGGCGAAGCCTCACGGAACCTAAAATTTTAATATATACTATATATAAAGTATATTTATAACAATATAATACTTTGTAAAAACAAGTATAACTATAACTAAATCAAAGATAATATCATCTTCTTTAGTACTAAGTCTAGTTGTACTTGGAAACTATGTCATATAGTCTCAAAATGTTATAATTATTTATTTTATTGTAAGCAATTATATAGAACTTCAAGGAAAATAAGGATGAATGGTCATAATTATAGGAAAATTTCAAGTAAAATACTGAATGTTGGAATTATAAGTAATTTAAAAGGAAATAAAGGCTGAGTGGAGTAGTATAGGGTATTTAAAAGGGAGTTTTAACGAAAAGCCCACGGTACTGTTCACTTTAACGAAAAACCATATTTTTACACTAAAAAGTCAAACCTGGTACTATTCATTTTACCCTTTATTTTGTCCTTATCATTAAAACTCAAAATTTTCAAACCCTTTTCATTAGTTTTCCTTATTTAAAATGATATAAAGCAATAATTATGGGAATTTAAAGGAAAATAAAGGGTCGAGTGGAGTATTTATAGGGTATTTAAAATGAAATAAATGGGGTGGAGTATTTATAGTGTCTTTAAAATGAAATAAATGGCGAAAATAAAGGGTTGAGTGGAGTATTTATAGGGTATTTAAAATGAAATAAAGGCTCAGTGGAGCAATAATTATGGAAATTTATGGGATTTGGAGAGAGTCTCCCCTTCTTCGTTTAAACTTGAACGGCAAAACACCTGGATTTTGAAGAAAAAAATGCCCAGATGAACGCCCCGGACACCCTTTGAAAACACTGGCCACACATCCAACAAAACATTCTCATCTCCGCTACACTTATTTTTTGCACATGCTTGATCACCCAATATTCTGTGTCACAAAGCATTACTTGCCAAATTTCCTTGAGCTTTAGTGGCATACCACGATCGCACAACACACTTGATGCACTCTTCCACTTCATCCATCCATCTTGTATTCTATGATTGAGATCTCCATTCAATTCTCTGTTATTTTGCAAGATTGATCCAAGATAACGAAAGAGTTCACTCTTTGGTACTTCCTAATCTTCGATCCTCACCCCTATCTCATTTGTATCCCCATTCTCACTGAACTTGCACTCCATATACTATGTGTTTGACCTACTTAGGCGAAGACCTTTAAATTCCAACACTTCCTGCCAAAGGTTAAGCTTCGCATTCACTCCTTCCTGTGTTTTATCTATCATCACTATATTATCTACGAAAAGTATACACCAAGGGATATCATCTTGAATATATCTCGTTTACTCATCCATTACCAATCAAATGGACTTAAAGTTGAGCCTTGTGCAACCTTATGGTTATAGGAAAGCTTTCAGTTGTCCTTCATGAGTTCTTACAACAGTCTTTGCTCCATCATACATATCCTTTATTGCTTAGATATATGCTACTCATACTCCTTTCTTTCTCTGGAATGCTCCAAAAAAAATTCTCTAGAGACCCTATCGTACACTTTTTCCAAATCTACAACGACGATTTTCAAATCCTTTTGCATATCTCTATATCGATCCATCGATGTCCATACAAGATAGATTTCTTCCATAGTTATAGGTTAAAGTCTCTTGACAAAAACCAGTAATAGGGTTTGTTCAATCTCTTTTATGCATTATTCAATTATATCTATACCATGATTAAATATAAGATTCACTAGTTTTCTTTGTAAAATCAGCGTAACGGGCGCAAGAATAATGTTTTGTTAAGTCTTTGTGCATGATTAAAAGTTTGTATGTCGCGCGTAGCACGTAATTGAAAAAATGCCTCTTGCGAGTGCGTCAGGGCGTACTAAGAGACTAGAGGCTAGTAACTTATAAAGTAAATCAGTCAACTTAAACTTCAAGAATCTACTCCGGCTGAAAAAGAAAATGATTCTTTTGCGTATCTCTAACTTTTTGTGTTCACATCTCTTAGTTTCAATCCTATGAATGCTTTACACATTTAAGTTGAAGACCAGGAGTCTGGAAATCTACATTATCCGTAGGTAAACTGTACAGCTGCATGTGAATTTTCTAATTCAATTGGGAGAGAAAATGAGCTTTCTATAATAGGGACTGGACACTGGCTTGAATTTGACGTAGGGATTGGAGAGTGACATGGGACTTAAAAAATGAAAAGCAAACCTACTGCATGAGATAACCTATTTGAAGAGAGATGGCAAATAGACCTAAAGAGAGATGGCAGATTCCCACAGGCTTGTGTTCGTGGTTTCATACAGGTTCTTCATACAAAAAACCATTTTCTCTTCTGTCAAATGGTTCTAATCTTTCAGCTAAGGCTAAGAGAACGTCTTAGTCTGATCTATACTTTTAATGCTCAGTACTAATTAATATTCATATTTGATGTTTGAGTTCTCTTTTAATGCATGGACAATACTTTTGAGTTTTATGAGCTTAATCATAGACTAGAGTACTTCTTTTACCAGAAAGACGGAAGTAGGAGCATATGGAATTTTGGTACAAGGATTTTGTGTCTCACCAACAAATATTCTTCATACTCCCGGAAAAGAAAAAAATTATGATAGATTTTTTGCAAAACCATACATGAATGTTTATTATTTATGTAATTTTCTTTAAATTGGCTAATTGTTCAATGGTTAATCTAATTCTATTTGTTCAAATATACCGAGTAAAATCAACTTTTGTATTGAGTCAATACTCTATTGTTATATTAGAGGAAGGCATTCAAAGAATCAAAAAATAAAGCAATTTGTCTTTGTTGAAAATATCTTAAAACCCTTTCTTTTAGTAGTTGACTAGGCGATGCACTCAAGCAACCAAAAGTATCTGAACACCCCTTCTTTTAGAAGTTAACAATACTGACTGTCGACAGAAAAATAATGTTGTGGAATTAACGGTAAAAACAATCTTAAAATCAAAATCATACCGAAGAGAAGTCAAAAACTTTTATGCACCGTGAAACTCCAGCAGTAGCAAATAACTCGTAATCACAATCAAATTCAATGCTGCAATGAATGTGAACAACTGTATGAGGTTAACAATACCAGTAACAACTTCTCCAGAACATAGTTCATCTATAATGAATCAAGACATTTAATTCTGAAAGTTAGACATGATATGCAACATAACTAATCACCTGGATACTATATTGGCTGAGTGAAATAGATCCCCATGCCTAAGTTCAGCCATGACCCTCATTCGACTGTTTCATAGCAAACAAAACAGAATAGTGATTATAGTAAATAAAACTGTATATCTGAATGTTGACCCAAATGAAAAGTAAATTTCTGTAAGGGATCCAATATCTGATATCATACCTGTACTGTGTTAATGTAGTGAGCACTGTTTGAAAATCCGCAAGACCTGCAGTATAACCTTCTCTATGTATTACACTTTTGTCCCGTTCTTGCTGGGAGTACGGTTGGTTCGTCATCTGACGCCGCTTTCGCAGGTAACACTCTTGAAGTTCATCAAACTACAGCCAGGGATGGAACGAGAACAAACCAAGACAACCATAAAAATGAGGAGGGTCTAGCTTACCTTAAATTCAATTAACTTGATCAATACAGGTGCTGGCACTCCAAAAAAATTCATTCTCCACTCCAGTGAAAAAAATAAGGTAGGGAGGGGTGCGGAGTGACTATTTTGGAGTTCTAATAACAATTACCCAAAAATAAAAGTAAACTCAACTAAAGTCCAGAAACCCCATAAACCAAAACCCAGTGTAAGTATTGATTTCATGCCAAATTGACAGAGAGCTATATTAATGCATTTGTAGAGTACAATTGAGGTGGCTTTTGTTGAGGAGCAAATGAGAAACAGGTTTGGAATGATTGAGGGGGTTGCCCATATTAACCACCATCAAATGTCTAAATAATAGCAATGATCCCCCGGGACATGTGTATTCATCATAAGATAGAAGCACACAAAGTGCAAAAATAGTCTATAATCATTACAGGACTGTCACTGACCTGTGCATGGACCCGCTTTTTTCTGGCTACAGCAAGACCAGTTTGAGTTAGATACTGGGAGTCTGATGCACTTAAAGCATCCCTTCTCGGAAGATTCCAAGATGACATCCCCCCTCGTCCACTAAGCGCACCGGTGTTGTTATCTGGAGAGGAATGCCATTGCTTTCTTGTCCCAGAAATAGAATCATCCGCTCCAAGCATCCGCAGCTTGACAGAGTATCTGTCCCTGGCACGGTACAAGTCCATTCTGCATCTCTCTACTGCACCTATGTCCTCTTTGATAAATTGGAGATGGGTTTGCACCTGCAACATAAAATCAATTGAATTAGTAACAGATACCATTTAATTCAGTTCAATCAAATATTTCAAATAACACCAAGTATACAAAGAAACCTCATTAAGCTCGTCAACTTTTTGCTTCCTTAGGCAATTCAAGAAGTCAAGCAGTATTTGCATATTTCTCTCCGCCTCTTCTTGTTCCATTTTCCTCTTCTTCTCTGCCAGGAGTGCCAACAGGGTGTCTAGTTCCTTGATTGACACTTCACATCCCTATCACAGCACAACACCACATTCAGACAGCAAACGACAATTCATATGTTATTTTACTTGACTCGTACAGCCAGACTCACCTGCTGCAATGCCTGGCGAAAATGCTCTACAGGAGATGCACTTTTGGAAATTTGACGAGCAGAAGTCTTCTTCAGAACCTACAGTCATTACATATAACAGTAAGCTGCAGTTCCAAATATATCATTTTTCATCTTTAAGGAGTGGGAATTTGAGAGGAAACCTTGTCCAGCAAAAAATTAGGGAACAATTGTTTGGCGCTGAGGAACTGGGCGCAGCAAGGGCAGTCGCTCTTGTTGCGGAGGTGGGTGATGATGCACATGTAGCAGAAGCTATGACCACAAGCTGTGAGGAAGGCGTCCTTTATCATCTGCATACAAATTGGGCATAACAAGTCCTTGTCTACCTCTGCCAGTTCTTTCTCATGCACCAGACGACCCACGTCACCGCTACCTGGATCTGCCAAATCCGTGATGCTTGACGCCTTTGGTTCTGGTTTCACTGCCGGGACTAGAGCCCCGGTCGAGCACTCCTCCATTCTTTCTCTCTCTAAACCCTTGCTTGAGCCCCGGTTGACCACTACTCCCCTCTCCGGGGAATATATATCAAAACTGTTACATATATTTCTTCTGTCAACTCAGAAACAAGCAAGCACATGTATTACACATGAGAATTTAAGCATGCTTATAAGTTACAAAATCAAGCACCCGGAACTCGAACATAAAAGCCCCCACCCCAGTAACCCAGTTCCCCAGTTGCAGAGTACCAAACATATTCACACAAAAAATTTTAAAAAATAAAAAATAAAACACAAATTTGAGTGCTTGAAATTACCAACCGACCAGTGGTGCAACCTGCAAGCAAGAATAATCTTAAACAAGGAAGGAATGCCTCTCCTTCCGCCCTTGTCTTCAATATCCAATCAAATTGGGTGCACTGCAGCTTCAAACAAGTAAACCCATTCAAATCAATGCAAAATTGCAAACTAAATAGCCAAAAACATCAACAATTATTCTAAAATCAACAAAAATGGAATATCAAATCAGTTGAGGGAAAACAGCAAAAGGATCAACAACCCAAATGAAAGCCAAACAAATAATCCAGAAGAAAACTAAATCGGTAGAGGGAGAGGGGAGAGCTTACAATTTGAGGGAACGGTTGGTTGAAGAAGGTGAATCAAACTGCGGAGGTTTGCAGTGTTAAGGGAAGGGAAGAAGAATTGAGAGAGAGAGAGGTTAATTTGGTTCGTGAGCTTGATTGGCAACTGTCAGCACAAAAATAAGAAGTGCACCATCAACCACGTGTACCCACGACTAACATTCTGTTGCCTTTTCGCCGGTGCCAATATTTGGGCTGGGCTTTCTATTGCTGCAACTTCTATACCCACGCATATGCCTGCTCGCAAATTATATTATATTATATATATACTAAAACTCAGTTTCTTAACACTGTTCATTAATAGTGAAATGGTGAAATTACCCTTAAAAATTTTCCTTTTGTTTGTTATCTTTCCTACTTTCTACAATTAAATGACGGTTGTGCGCTTCACTTCCACGCGTCTCTCATCGACGCGTTTTGCTTTCTCTTCGTTTTTCAGTTCCTTTTGACTGCTTTTAATCGATTTTTTTCCCCATTACATTTGGTTCTCTTCTTTTCCACCCCTGCTCTCTCTTCCTCTCTCTTCTAGAGTTAGCTTTTTCCCTCTATTGTCTGCTCTTTCTTCCTCTCTCTTCCAGATTTAGCTTTTTTCCCCTATTTTGTATCTTTTGGCTGATTTTGTGGGTTAGTGTTGTGGGTCTTGGTGAGTTATTTGGTTTTCTTGCCACATGGGATTTCAACTTCTTTTTTTCATGGTTTATGTGTGGTTCTCTGATGTGTTTTGATTTTTTATTTCAGAAAAAAGTTAAGGATACACTCAAACGTTTATTGGTGAGTTTTCTATTTTTCCGATTGTGTGTAATTTAATTTTTTTTCAAGCTTTGGGTGTACTTTTCTGATCTACTTTGATTTTTAGTTGCAACAAAAGTTGTAACGACCCGTTCCCAATTTTATGGTTTTTATAATTTTAATAAGTGAATTTACGAAAATGCCCTTAGGTGGCTAAACGTAATTTTATGGAATGTATTTTATCCTCATATAATTTATCAAGTTCTTGTCATATTTGGATAGAGCTCAATCTCACGAGCGCGTAGGCAAAAACCGTTCGTGAATCGGAGTTGTAATGAAAAAGTTATTAACGTCTAAAGTTAGGGACAAAATTGTAAATTGGCTGCAACTAGAAGGCTCCAGCAATTTTGGAGCAGTTGGGGGTTTGCCACGTGGATGGCCAGGATAGAGAGTTGAGGAGAGAAAAGGAGAGATGGGGAATGAGATGACCAATCAGAAACAGAAGAAGGGAGGGGAAATGGGAGAAGAAAAGTGGGGGAAACATGGGTTGGCCCGTGTAACCCGTCGGGCACCACCCACACCGCCGCTTTCTCTACACTTTTCTATCGGTTTTCCAGCAATCTAACCCTCACCACCACCTAAAAACTAATCCTTATCTTCCCCTCTTCCATTTCCTACTAAATTTTATTGGGTTTGAGCTTGAATTTGAGAAGAACGAAACTCATGGGTTTCGTGGGTGCCATGGCAAATCCGACGATTGTGAAGGTCACCCAGCAAATTACCACCACCATTAGACTTCCCTAGAACCCAGGAACAAAGCCCAAGCAGTGGTTGAGGCGCTGGACCAAGTTTGGAGGTCGAATCGAGTCACACCCAATTCTAGGGTTCTGACGGTTTGTGGGTAATTTTGGGTGTTTCCCAGCCAAATTAGACTTGGCCTCAGGTATTAAGTTTACTCTACTCATTGAGACTTGCAATTCTGTAAAATTTGGTAATCTTTAGAAATAGTTGGATTTTCCGGCTAGTCGGGGCGGCTGATCGCCACCCACTGCGGCGCGTGGCCAGAGGGCAGTCAATGCTATTTTAGGATGAATTAGATGCCTTGAATTCAGTCCTGTTAATCGTATGACATAGACTGATCGTTGGATCCTAAATTCTCTATGTTACGTTAATAGGTCATTATATGAATTGACTATCCGACCGTTGGATTGTCACTAAACTTTAATACATTATAGTACGTAATATTTGAGGACCATAGGAACTTACAGATCGAGAATCCGATATACGGATCTTCCCGAATTGGATTTGTAAGTTCATAAAATAAAATGTTAACCGCCACTTGGTTTTGGCAATTGGCGGAGATCCGACCATTGGATCATAATGAAACTTTAGGATGTTGTTCTAGACGTTTAATGTGGATCTTTGGAAGTAAGGGATCGGAAATCCGTGATGCGAATCTTCCAGATCGAACTACATAGGAATGTGTTTTATATAAGTTACATACTTTATTGTTAAGATTTCTGAGACATGATTTGATAATTGTTCTAGGCGCCGATCATTCATGACACCTCGATGTGTGTGCTAGGGAATGGTAGATCGGACTCCAAGTGAGTGGGCTTTTGGTTTTCAATATATATATATATACTTGGTATTTTTCCTAGAAAACTTAATTAAATGGTTTTATATTTTGAAATGCCATGTCAAATACTCTCAATGTTTGATGATGCATTAGTATGGTTATATATATTGTTGCTTGATGTTGCGAATGCTCAGGTAAGCTTCAGGTGAGTATTTTGATGGTAGTGATGGTAGTGAGTATAATTGTGTTGAGATGTATTTAGAGCTTATTATCCTGCACCCCAGTGTTAGTGCTCCGCCAGAGGACCGGGCCTAGCCTTCACGTGATCGTTCGCCTCCCGCACCACACGCTCACCTTGGATCCAAGGCAGGTGCTAACCTATCGTACATACCACATTAGGTGGTTCTGACTCGTAGGTGACTTGCGATACTTCGCACAGCCTTCACGTGATCGTAGCACTTGAGAGTATTTATTTGCACCTAGCCTGTTGTATAGACCATATTAGGTGATTCCGACTCGTGTGCAGGATTTGATTGATGAGCTATGGCCCCAGCCGTACAGGTCACTTTAGGTGACTCCGGCTGGCATACTATTTCATATTGGTTTATTCCACCTGGCTTACTTATTTCTTACTGAAATTTGACATGGTATATTTGTGGAATTGTTATTTCGAATATGGTTTTGGAGATATAAACATGCATGCTATTTTTTGGGAAGTATATTGGTTTTACGGCGAGGGGTTATTACATTTGATAATTGAAATGGTTTTTGAAAAGCTTTGTTTTTGCCCACTCACACTTTCTGTTTTACGCCTCTCCAGGTTTTAATTGCTGAAGGTTCGTATCGACGAGGATTCTTGGCAAATCTCAGGATAGGTGGCTACTTCTGAGGGTATAATCCTTATCCATTTTACTGTACTTACTTATGCTCTAATGTCTCGTGTGAAGTGCGTTCATTCCTGCTCACCAGCGCACTCTGGTATTTAGGCACTCTTAGGTTTAAATTTATTCACATTTTTTCCACACCATCACACTTTATGGCTTCGTCACCTTCCAGGTGTCGGCTAGCACAACTCGATTCGTAGTCCTAGTGGATGGTCCGGGTCGGGGTGTGTCAGTTTGGTATCAGAGCATAAGTTGGGCAGTATTGTATCCATCACACGCGTGATGGAAGCATTCTATGTTCTTGAGTCTAATTTTTTAAATTGCCACCTCGTCGACTACGAAAAATGTGTTAGTTTTTCCTAAGGTTTAGGTAGTTTTGCCGACTCGTCGACATTTTAGAAGATTACTTTGGTGAACGCTTTTAGACTTAAAACAAAGAACTTTTATGCCAAGGAAAGATGGAGATTTGAGACTAGGGATGGGCAAATACCCATTGGTTATGGGTAACCGCGCTTACCTGCCCATTTAAATTTCACGGTTACGGTTATGAGTAACCGTTTAGATAAATATACGGTTATGGGTATAACAGTTTACCCGCGAAATTTAAATGGGCGATTATGGGTATTAACAGCGGTTATAAACGGGTAACCGTTTACCCATTTATTTTATATATGTAAAATTAACACAAACCATGTTCCCTATCAGACAAAACTTTGATCAATGCTATTGACTATAGTGCATGATTTATGTAGCTAATATAATATAGTTTTCCTTAACCACTTTAAATTTCATGGTCCATTATATATATTATGTTAATACTTTACATTCCGAGTTAAATAACTCAAGAATACTGTCTTTTAACAGTTTTCTTAACCCAAGAATACTTAGCAAATTTTATATTACCTTCATTGTTAATAGTTAAAAATATCGTCCGTAAACTATTATTTCAATTATTGGAATCGTATAAAAACTTAAAAAATTAAAATGCGGAAATGGATGATGAATGTACCTATAACGGTGCTTAATTGTTAGAAAAAGAAAATTATGACAAATTTTTCTTTTTTAATTTTCAAGTTGTTAAAAAAACACGTAGATAGATGAAAAAGGAGTAAACGGTTAAAAAGAAAGGATAAACGGGTTAAAAAATGATAAATGGGTAAACGAGTACTAAACGGTTACGGTTAAATGGGTACACGGTTATGGGTATGGTTAACCGTTTATAAATGGTTATGGGTATAGGTATTACCGTTTAGGCAATTACCCAACGGGTAAACGGTTATACGGGTATGAGAATAAACGGTTATGAATAAATAACCGCGGTTACCCGCCTGCCATAACCATTGCCCATCCCTATTTGAGACTAGTTGAAGGCCCTAAAGCAGAGTTAAGGTATCGATATTGGGGTAATACCAGGGATCTATAAATCAATTTCATCAGTATTCTCGAGCCATTATTATCAACCTTTCGAGATAGGAAACCAGAACTGATTTTGATTCCTTGGCGGTACCCATTAGTATACCACTTATTGGGATTTCTACGAAGTTTACTTCGTCAAGATTCCAAAATTGTCTTGTGTGACGGTAGGGTGCTAAAAGGATAGCACTTGACATAAGAACATCGGGGGAACAATCACTTTTGGTCCCCGATAGTACTAATCTCCTTAACCATTAGTTATCATTTCAGATCTTTAGGAGAAAGATCGATTTCCGTTTAAACTCGTTTTAAAGTAGAGTATTAGTAAATTTTCCTTTCTGGCTTGGGAATTCTAACCAATACCAGTATCCAAATTTCTTTTGGTGATGTACTCGTCATTTCGATGAGTATGGACACCAAGGTGTGATTTGTTAGACCTATGAGTAGTGCAAAATCTTTGAGATAGTGAGTATTTTTCCCCCAGAATTATGGAACCATCTCATAAGATCAATTTCTTACCAGTAGTCCAAAAACCACTATCTGAGCGGGCTCTAGTATGTGTTTAGCCTCTAGTGATGCTACTAATTGACGATATTGTCCGATATCCATGAACTGTCAACCGGTATTCAGGCAGTATGATTTCTGATACCAGACACATGCTAGTATCTGGAAGTGATACCTTTGTGCCAGAACGTTGATTTACAGTACTAGGGTAGCGAACAATATTAAAATTATCGTAGATGCGTCAATTAGCGGCACGACTAATAGACTAAATAACAGCGACTGCTGAAGTCGAAGGAACTAAATTTCAGAAAGTTAGGAACAAGCTTTGTATTAGGACAGTGAACTTATAGTTGTCTCTACCTTATCACCTATCTAGGTAAATAAAATCTCTTCGATTAGCTATCTTCTGGATCACTTCCATAGGTAGATAGGAGAATCGAAGCACGAGTTAATTTCTCACTATTAGAGTGAGCTGAGTAATTAGAAAGTTGTGAGGACCTATTAGCACGTGGCGTGGTGAAAGGAAATATTATGGTACGTTTTGAGGACGTACATTCAGGCGTCATATTCCAAAGCCTTGCCTGAGATATTATCATCGATCTAATTTTTCATATTACACTAGTTTTCTTTGCATTCCTTCGAGCAACTCTTACCATTTGGAAGAATTTAGTTATTAAAGCTTACCAATTAAGGAATTACCCAATCAAACATTTTATTTAGGGAACTTCAAACCTAAATGCGAAAGCGAAAGACTGAACCCTAGGTTTGTACCTAGACTTTAACAACTTGATCGGGTGACGATTAGAAACCATTTAAGTCCTACTTCGAACTAATGGTCTAGTTGACTGACCTTTATAATCTGAGTTTGCCTCCATGGTCTAATGAATTCATAGTGGTCTTATCGGTGATTTTCTTATCTACCTCGATAGTGAGACCAAATTCTTTATGCTCTGTTAGTCAGCTATATACCAGATTCCTCGAATGTAAACCTTGATTAAATTGATACTTTTCTTGGGAGACGTGATCTCAATGGATGAGATTATTTTCTTTTCCCAAAAAGGTTGTAACGGAAGAAAGTTGATATTCTCACAAAGGGTTGTGAATTCGAGATATCCTTGATCTTGTTGATTTTATCGACAATTTATTAGTGATTTTTCGCCTATAGTATCCTTCCTCACTTTTCGGTCGAGGAAAGTTAGTTTAGTTTGGAAAGTTGGAAATAAATAAAGTTTCTGACAACCGAATTGTTGTCTCATTGATGTGGTAGAAACTAACACACAAATTAAACCCTATTAAGACAGTTGTAGTATGAGCAAGTAGGGATCGTTCTAGGCCAGAGATTAGGAGGGATGCTAATCAACACAAATTAGACTTAAAAACTGAAAACTAGACAAAACTATCACAAAACACTAAGGGGGAAGGTTTTTGGACGAATTTTGAACTAAAACAACAAAATTGCAGAAACAAAGTGAATTTGGATGAAAATTGAGTGAAAGGCTAGCTAGACGATTCTTCTCCACACATGAAACATATGCATACAAATCGATTTCTAGTTATTATTCCTATAAACCATCAATGACAATGCCCCAAATTAATCGTGAACTACACAAATTAACTCTAAGATTTTCCTAAGTTCATTGAATTGGACTCAGCGATACAACCAAATTATTCTTATCAAGTTCCCTATATGAACAACATGATAGAGATACATATCAAAGATCATTAAGTTCTGTGAAAATCATAAGCATTGACAAGACATTCATAACTATGAACTGCATGATACTCATGCCAGGACTTTACTTAACACAATCATGACTAGTGACTTTTACTACTTGTAAATATAAGTTCATAACGATTAGGTGAAATTCCCTTATATTCTAGCATCAAATCACTGCATGCAAACTAAGTATGCACCCTTAATCAACACACAAGAACAAGTTCTTAATAAAACAGATAAGTAAATTGCATTCACAGTTTATGAAACAATAACTGGATGTAATCAATTCATACGAAACATATGATCATGGCTTCGAATTCACCTCTAGCTAAAAAGAAATTTAGTTCCACATGTTTGCAATTAAACGAAACCAATCTAATTTAAACATTGAACTAAAACTAAGGATAGAAAGAACCCAGAAACGCTCCAGCACTCCAATGGCCTTAGATGGCAGGTCACGGCACAAAGCTCTTCTTCTCCTTCCTTCCTTGCAAAGTTGCAACACTCCTTATATTTTTTATTCTTAATTTCTCTCTAAAGCTCTCCCTGAAAGCTGCGGCAATAACTTGTATTTATAGGGCTAGGGCACGGCCTACTTTGTGGTGGAAAAGGATTGAGTTGTTTGCAATGTTTTAGGACTCCTTAAATCAGATTAGAAGTGGTTGAATGTGATAAGGAATCCCCCTTGCAGCTGGAGATAAGGTAAGGTGAGGTAAGATTAGGATACGATAAGATAAGATAAGATAAGGTTGAGATAAAACAAGACTGGATAAGATAAGGTAAGTTTGGATAAGGATAGGATATGATTAGATAAGGTTTGTTAAGGATAAGGTTTCCCTTTAATTTCTGATTCCTTGTCTCCCAAGCCTCACTCTTAATTCCTCCAGATTGTAGCACATTTCTAGCATTATTTAAACACCAAAAACGTCCATCCAAAGTGCTCCCCACACATGTTATCCAATCCAAGTCCAAAACTGCTCCAAATTGCTCCATTTAGCCATTTATTGTCATCTTTGCCAATTGGACCTACAAACACATGAAAATAGCTTAAATCACTATAATAAACAGAAACTAACTCACTAAATGCAAAGAAACAAGCTAACAAAGTTGCATAAATACGCTCTTATCAAATTCCCCTACACTTAGCTATTGCTAGTCCCTGAGCAAAACAAAACAAAGAAAACACAACCTAAACCTTCCAACATTTGCCTCAGGGATTTCTAATGAAACATGACATGTTAAAAATCACTACTCACATAGATTTTAGCTATCCTTACCCTCGAGCTTATACTTAATTGCAGTAACCACTCACTAGCTCGCATTTAATCAATTAAAACAATATTTTGAATGTAGTAACATGCCTTACAGAATTCACTCAATTCCTCACCGGATATACTCTCTATTTTCACATAGATTTTCTGACTACACTCCATATACTAAGTATATGTGAGAAGATTGATGTAAACATGTAGACTAACACTCACATATGTTGTAACAAAGAAGGCACTTTCTGGAATTATCAATATAACATGTATATGATCTCATGAACGGAATGCCACTACTTAGAAGCAAGAACCAGGGATTCCATATGCTCGTACCAATTTCAAACTCCACATATTGAATAACATAACAATCAAGATAAAAGTCTAAGGGTTGTAATGGGGCTAAGATATTGGCTAACAAAGAAAGGTTAAGGATAAACAAAGGTTCTTAAAGTGATAGTAAGCTAAGTAATGAAATCAACACCAAACTTTAAACACAAAGGGGAGATTTGTACAACTTTAGGGTCATATTCACATTTTTGGACCCTTCTTCAACAACCAATACTTATGAACTCATTCTCACTTATTTTGAATTCTTTTTCTTTCTTTTCTGCACACTTTCCTTTTGTTTCTTCTTTCTTTTTCATGTTTTTCTTTTTCTTTTTCTTTTTTTTTTCTTCTCGTGCCCTTCTCTTTGGCACACAAAACGTACAACCTCATAGATTTCCAAAGAAAAACCTTCCCCCACACTTGTTTTTCTGCATAATGTCGATCAAAAGGAATTCCCAACAAGTCATGTTTCACTATTCTTTAAGAACAAGGTTCTAGGCTAGGTAAGGACAATGCGAGCTAACAAAGAAAATAGGCTAAATAAGGCTCAAAGGGGTTAAACCTACAAAACATATGCAAGGGATAAGGCTTTTTGGCTCTGGTGGTAACTAAACAACTTTTTTCTTTTCTTTGTTATGCAATCAATTTTAAGTTTTGAATGAAAGGAGCATGAGTTCTAGTATTTGGAACTAAAATGATGAAAAAGCCTTCCAAGTAGCAACCAAGCAAAGAAATAATGAGATCATGCAACGACTTTAGAACGCAAGAATATCACAGATTAATAACTCTCCAAACAAAGAATAGGCTCAAGTTTCACAGGGTTGTAGCGTTAGTTTGAGTTTCTTCCTTCAAGCATGTTACAAAAACTGATTTTTTTTCTTTTCTTTTTGATTGCATGTGAATTCGTAAATGACAACTACAACTAAATATTAACCAAAGAGTATATCAAACTTCCACCCATGATTGTAACTTTCTTTAACAATCATGCAATTAAAAACCAAATCCTCATCATTGTGTTGGAAGGTACCCTAAGACACAAACAAGCAACAAGAACAACTCTTTTTGGTATTTTCTCAAACATTTTCTGATTTTTTTTCAAAATTTTCGAAATTTTTTCAAATTTTTGTTATCACGACACACTAAAACACTTAAAAACAATGAGTAACAACATTAGAAGTGATAGGTGATGAAATTCGAAGATAAGTCATGAAAAGCAATTTGTGTACCCCCCCCCCACACTTAAACCAAATCCTCAATGTTTGAAAAATAAAACAAACAAGAAAGCAATAAAATACAACTAGCAAACAAGACAATCATGGCAAAGTAAAAATAAGAAAGAGAAGGGTAAAAGAGAGCAAATCTGGTTGTAGGAGCCGAAAATTCCATTGTCTCTTTGTTTGAATGCATGGGTTGCCTCCCAAGAAGCGTTTGCTTTAACGTCTTCCAGCCGGACGATACCTCCAATTAATCCTCACTAGGACCAACGGCGAGTTGATCTTTGAATGGAAGGTGATACTTGAAATGATCTGGTAACGGTTTAAATTCTAGAATGAGTGTCTGAATCATTGAAATCAACAACATGTTAGTAGAAAACGAAATTGAAATTTAAGGGGTGGCTTACATGTGTGTTGTGACAAGAACTCAAAGACAAAGACTACTTCGAAAGTTTCAGGAATGTTCCACTCGAGCAGATTTGGTGTGAGGGCAGTGACTTGTCCCGTGTCATAAAATCCAACTTCTTTGGGAATAGTTGTCTCAAGTACATCCTCTTTGATGAATTCTAGATATTCCCCAGCCAATTCTTTCTCTTGAATATTTGGAAAGGTTTCGAAGATGTTTTTTTCTCTCTCTTCTTTCTTGGATTGCAAAAACCTGCAAGGAAAAGGGACATTTGGTGGAATAAGGTTAGAAAGAATTGAATTCAGAACAACCTTACTAGAATTGGATGGTGGTGGAGCAAGGGTGGATGCGGCACTAGGATTGGGGATGACTGGATGTTGCGACAAGACTTCTTCTAAGGTTGCCATGGCTGAGTCTTCCTCATCCTCTTCGGACAGCTCCTCTTTGTCTACTTCTAGGCTATAGTTGGACACCTTCAAATCACCTGCAACCCCCATACCATTTCTCAAAATGATAGCTTCAACGATTTCAAATTTTCCCATCAAATTGACATTGGTTGAGCTGGAAAGTTCGCTTTGTTCTCGAATTTGCCCCATGAATTCTGCGATCTGTCCAATTTGATTCTTCATGTCCCCCAGCTCTTTAGCTTGGTCTTGTAAACCCTGAGTCAAAGAAGTTAATGTTTGAAGAATTTTATCATAATACATTGACGAACCTGAATTTGGTTGGGAAGGTTGTGGGGGCGGCTGTGGTGGCTGCATAGGTCTTGAATAGAACTCCTTAGATGGCTGCCAATATCCTTCTTGTTGAACTTGTTGAGGTTCCCTCCACATAAAATTTGATTGATCTCTCCAACCTGGATTGTAAGTGTTGGAAAACAAGTCGTTCCTTGATTGATTATGGCCTTGATAACCCCAAGCATTGCCACTATCCCAACCTTCGTTCTTAATTAATTGAGGATGTTGATTAGTTTGATATCCTTGCCTATAGGACACACCAAATGTACCCACATTTTGCATTCTGGACCCTTCGATATACTGCGACATAAGAGAAGTAAGATTCGCCATTTAAGTTTGAAGATTAGCAATTGCCATGTCTTGCTTCTCTAGTACCTGAAATAAAACTAAATCAAATATCAAAAGAAAAATAAACAAAAAAACAGAGTGATTAGCAATTTTATTAATCCCCGGCAACGGCACCAAAATTTGATGTGGTAGAAACTAACACACAAATTAAACCCTATTAAGACAGTTGTAGTATGAGCAAGTAGGGATCGTTATAGGCTGGGGATTAGGACGGATGCTAATCAACACAAATTAGACTTAAAAACTGAAAACTAGACAAAACTAACACAAAACACTAAGGGGGAAGGTTTTTGGATGAATTTTGAACTAAAACAACTAAATTGCATAAACAAAGTGAATTTGGACGAAAATTGGGTGAAGGGCTAGCTAAAGGATTCTTCTCCACACATGAAACATATGCATACAAATCGATTTCTAGTTATTATTCCTATAAACCATGAATGACAATGCCCCAAATTAAACGTGAACTGCACAAATTAACTCTAAGATTTTCCTAAGTTCATTGAATTGGACTCAGCGACGCAACCAAATTATTCTTATCAAGTTCCATATATGAACAACATGATAGAGATACATATCAAAGATCATTAAGTTCTGTGAAAATCATAAGCATTGACAAGGCATTCATAACTATGAACTGCATGATACTCCTGCCAGGAATTTACTTAACACAATCATGACTAGTGACCTTGATTACTTATAAATATAAGTTCATAACGATTAGGTGAAATTCCCTTATATTCTAGCATCAAATCCCTGCATGCAAACTAAGTATGCACCCTTAATCAACACACAAGAAACAAGAACAAGTTCTTAATAAAACAGATAAGTAAATTGCATTCACGGATTATGAAACAATAACTGGATGTAATCAATTCATACGAAACATATGATCATGGCTTCGAATTCACCTCTAGCTAAAAAGAAATTTAGTTCCACATGTTTGCAATTAAACGAAACCAATCTAATTTAAACATTGAACTAAAACTAAGAATAGAAAGAACCCAGAAACGCTCCAGCACTCCAATGGCCTTGGATGGCAGGTCACGCCACAAAGCTCTTCTTCTCATTCCTTCCTTGCAAAGCTGCAGCACTCTTTATATTTTTTATTCTGAATTTCTCTCTAAAGCTCTCCCTGAAAGCTGCGGCAATAACTTGTATTTATAGGGCTAGGGCACGACCTACTTTGTGGTGGAAAATGATTGAGTTGTTTGCAATGTTTTAGGACTCCTTAAATCAGATTAGAAGTGGTTGAATGTGATAAGGAATCCCCCTTGCAGCTGGAGATAAGGTAAGATAAGATTAGGATATGATAAGATAAGGTTGAGATAAAACAGGACTAGATAAGATAAGGTAAGTTTGGATAAGGATAAGATAGGATTAGATAAGGTTTGTTAAGGATAAGGTTTCCCTTTAATTTCTGATTCCTTGTCTCCCAAGCCTCACTCTTAATTCCTCCAGATTGTTGCACATTTCTAGCATTATTTAAACACCAAAAACGTCCATCCAAAGTGCTCCCCACGCATGCTATCCAATCCAAGTCCAAAATTGCTCCAAATTGCTCCATTTAGCCATTTATTGTCATCTTTGCCAATTGGACCTACAAACACACGAAAATAGCTTAAATCACTATAATAAACATAAACTAACTCACTAAATGCAAAGAAACAAGCTAACAAAGTCACATAAATATGCTCCTATCACTCATTTCATCATAGCTTTACACTCTTGGATGACGTTGATCTTTTGGAGATTCACAACAATGTATCTTTGAATGTTCAACTGTGCAAAGGCAGCATGACGGATTATCACTTATATTTCCAATGTGTAGAATTGTTTGGAATGAGTCATCTTATCTTATTTATGACATGGAGTCAACATTTATCATCTCTGTCTGAAAATCAAATGACATTTCTCTGTGGAGAACGTGTCCAAAATTCTTATCAACCTTAGAATTTCTTAAGTACATTTACTCTTGGAATGAGCTAAGTTTCTAACAGCGACAGTAGAAAGACTAAATCAACATTTACGAGTGTATTATCGTGTATTAGTCTGGTTGAACAAAAAGGGCATATCCATCCTTGAACACTTTCAGCTTATTCTGTCCTATTTTAGTTGGAAAATTCGAGTATCGTTATGGCGTTACCTTTAACCTATCAAGAATAGTTTGAATGATTATAATCCCTTTTCTTATATGAATGGAGTTGGGAAGTATCATTATACGCTCTCAGTACGAGGTATTTTGTATGTGTAGAGAATGTGAAAATCAATAATCATGATGCTGAACCAATACTATGCTTATGTGGTGTTTAATTGGTGGTAGCTTTACTTAAGTGGAAAGTCATATTCTTCCAGCCTCAAAATTTAAAGTGTTGACGATGATTTCATTCCTGAAAATGGGTGTTGAAATTTCAACAACAAAACACTTGTGAAGACAACTAAGATAGAAGTGGGACGTTGTTAACTTTTCCATGTGATGTGATCAAGAAGTTCTTGTTGTGACATGATCAAATGTGGAGGTAAGAAAGGAATAAAATCGAGGCTCCCTTTGATGTGTTTGAAGAGAATCCTTATTCTAGATACACCCCATTTTTTATTAACGTTGAGAGGATATTGAGGATATGGAGTTCAAACTTCTTGGACAACCACAAATTTTTTTTATTTTCGTCTAGAGGATGATGGCATTATGAGGAGGCTACTTCTAGACTTCTATACAAGTTCAGACAAATAGAAATCCGACAAGATTATCATCTTGGTGTATTTATATTTCATCGTGCTACATGTTTCACTTCCAAACCTTTGGAAGTCTTTATGAAGATTATGATTATTAGATGTTTTTAGTATCACATTTCTACCCCTAGACTAATGATTAGCCTGAAACAAGTTACTCAGATCTTAGTGGACGAATTGCATCTTGTTCGTTCCACCATTAGCTTGGTTGCAACATACCATTATCTCTATTTTAGTTGCTTGTAACCACGGTTACAATTTTGGTTTAGCTATGGTACCATTGAAGTTGACATACAGAGACTTTATGCACAATGCATATTTGATAGACACTTACTTTTGTTAGAGTTATGGGTAACTATGGTTACATTCCTGCGTAGGAGTATTTGAATGATCGAGATTGTGATGTAGAAAATTTTATGTTATTGGCAATGTATGCGTAATTCCCAACGGGGGGCATGATGGTAATATTGCACCCTCGGGAATTGTTACTTGCTTATCGAGACAACAGTGAGTTGTCGGTATTGCGGGCTGCAAACTGTAATATCAATAATTTATTCGTTGGGTTCGTTAAGCAAGTAAACAAGTAGGTCATTCTACATTAGTATTTGTATTTACTTATTTAATTACTTATTTATTGTTTGGGCTCGACCCAAAGATAATACATGCTTATTTTCGAAGTACGTTACGCTACATGTGCGTTTGTGAAAAATATTTTATGTTTGTTTTTTATTTCAGTTACACTTTACTTCACTACATACATATTCTGATGTTATGCTTTATACGTCTATTTTTGGACCTATGTTTTAATAAAATATTATATTTTGGCATGATACTAAAGGAGAAGAAAAGTATAAGCTTGGAGGCATGAAAGAGGAATAAATGGAATCCGATCGCGACGGAATGACATTCTCTTTTATGCAGCCGCTTTAACCTGAAATCTCCTTCACGTATTCATTTTTCTACTGTCTTTTCACTACTTTTGACTAGTGAATGATTTTAAATTTCGGGGGACAAAATTTTTTAAGGTGGGTAGATTGTAACGACCCCGTTCCCAATTTTATGGTTTTTATAATTTTAATAAGTGAATTTACGAAAAATGCCCTTAGGTGGCTAAACGTAATTTTATGGAATGTATTTTATCCTCATATAATTTATCAAGTTCTTGTCATATTTGGATAGAGCTCGATCGAGTCACACCTAATTCTAGGATTCCAGCGGTTCGTGGGTAATTTCTGATGTTTCCCGGCCAAATTAGACTTGGCCACAGGTATAAAGTTTACTCTACTCATTGAGACCTGCACCCTGTAAAATTTGGTAATTTTTAGAAATAGTTGGATTTTCCGGCGAGTCGGGGCGGCTGATAGCCACCCACGGCCACGCGTGCGGTGGCACGTGGCCAGAGGGCCGTCAATGCTATTTTAGGATGAATTAGATGCCTTGAATTCAGTCCTGTTAATCGTATGACATAGATTGATCGTTGGATCCTAAATTCTCTATGTTATGTTAATAGGTCATTGTATGAATCGACGATTCGACCATTGGATCGTCACCAAACTTTAATACGTTATAGTACGTAATATTTGAGGACCATAGGAACTTACAGATCGAGAATTCGATATACGGATCTTCCCGAATTGGATTTGTAAGTTCATAAAATAAAATGTTAACCGCCACTTGGTTTTGGCAATTGGCGGAGATCTGACCATTGGATCATAATGAAACTTTAGAATGTTGTTCTAGACGTTTAATGTGGATCTTTGGAAGTAAGGGATCGGAAATCCGTGATGCGGATCTTCCGGATCGAACTACGTAGGAATGTGTTTTATATAAGCTACATACTTTATCGTTAAGATTTCTGAGATATGATTTGATAATTGTTCTAGGTGTCGATCGTTCATGACGCCTCGATGTGTGTGCTAGGGAATGGTAGTGAGGACTCCAGGTGAGTGGGCTTTTGGTTTTCAGTAAATATATATATATATATATATATATATATATATATATATATATATATATATACTTGGTATTTTTCCCAGAAAACTTAATTAAATGGTTTTATATTTTGAAATGCCATGTCAAATACTCTCAATGTTTGATTATGCATTAGTATGGTTATATATATTGTTGCTTGACACTGCGGACGCTTAGGTAAGCTTCAGGTGAGTATATTGATGGTAGTGATGGTAGTGAGTATAATTGTGTTGAGATGTATTTAGAGTTTATTATCCTGCACCCCGGTGTTAGTACTCCGCCCGAGGACCGGGCCTAGCTTTCACGTGATCGTTCACCTTCCGCACCACACGCTCACATTGGATCCAAGGCAGGTGACAGCCTGTCGTATAGACCACATTAGGTGGTTCCGACTCGTAGGTGACTTGTGATATTTCGCATAGCCTTCACGTGATCGTAGCAATTGAGCTTATTTATTTGCACTTAGCCTGTCGTACAGACCACATTAGGTGGTTCCGACTCGTGTGCAGGATTTGATTGATGAGTTATGGTCCCAGTCGTACAGGTCACTTTAGGTGACTCCGGCTGACATACTATTTCATATTGGTTTATTCCACCTGGCTTACTTATTTCTTATTGAAATTTGACATGGTAAATTTGTGGAATTGTTATTTCGAATATGGTTTTGAAGATATAAACATGCATGCTATTTTCTGGGAAGTATACCGGTTTTACGGCGAAGGGTTATTACCTTTGATAATTGAAATGATTTTTGAAAAGCTTTGTTTTTGCCCACTCACACTTTCTGTTTTGAGCCCCTCCATGTTTTAATTGCTGAAGGTTCGTATCAACGAGGATTCTTGGCAAATCTCAGGATAGGTGGCTATTTCTGAGGGTATAATCTTAATCCACTCTACTGTACTTACTTATGCTCTAATGTCATGTGTGAAGTGGGTTCATTTCCGCTCACCAGCGCACTCTGGTATTTAGGCACTCTTAGGTTTAAATTTATTCACACTTTTTCCACACCATCACACTTTATGGCTTTGTTACCTTCCAGATGTCGGCTATCACAGCTTGATTCGGAGTCCTAGTAGATGGTCCGAGTCAGGGTGTGTCAAAAGTTGTTGCTCGAATTTCCAGTTTTTCTCTGCGGCTTTGCAAACTCTTTATCATCAAGGTATATGATTTTTTTCCTTTTTTTCTGAATCTTTTGTTGGATGGCATCGTTTTTTGTTTTTTTTTTTTTTTTTCGGAGGGACTATGTTTTGTTTGCATATGAGTTTTTTTGTGGTTTTTGTTTGGATATTTCAGTTTTGGCCATTTGCAAATAGTTTTTCTCAATAAATAATGAAAAATGGGTCTCTGCTTTTTGTGAAAAAGGGAAATGGTGTGTTGTGAGAGATTGAATAATATTTACATTGCAATTAATTAAGTTAGCATTAATTGTGGTAAAATCAATTGTAAATTATCCAAAATGACAATATGATTGGTAGCGCTCTGGCTACGACAACCAGCAATCTTTGATGTTGTGAAGATAACAATTTTAGTGTTTTTGGATTGAAAGCCTAGATTGAGAATGCCAAACTAATAAATTTATTGAAAAATTACAAGATCTTAAAAATATGCAGATTTGAAAATGTGTAAGTCGTTGGACAAAAGTTTAGTGGGATTGATGGAGAGTATAATTTTAAAGAGAGTATATGTATGGATTTAGGTGACAAAATAGATTGAATATGAAGGTAAAAAATTGGTTGCTGACAGTGCGATAGGGATAGCTTTGCTTAGAGACTGAAATTTCAAAGAAGGAGATCGCTTTGTTTAAATATTTTTGAAAACAACAGTGTTGTAAAATAATAAAAGAAAGAGATTTTCTTAACTGATCAAATTGTTTATCATGTCTAGCTTGCTTCTTGTGGGTTGATAAATGTTAGATGCATTTAGGTTTTTGCGTTGTGAATTTTGAATTTTCCTTTTAATTTGGATTTTCTTTTTTTGTATTTTGAATTCGTAGCCTAATCTGACAATGAATTAGGATAAATGATTGCTACTTAAACCGATGACAATGATAGAGCAAAAAATATACCGAGTTTTTTTTTTTTTTTTTTTTTTTTAAGAAAAGCAAAACAACAATTATATATATTTTTTAAAATAGTTTTTGGCATCGAATTTTGATTTGTTTGTTTGCAGAGGAAGGAGAATGTGACCCGATTAGCTATAAGCTTGCCGTAAACTTTTATATTTGTTCAGGGTTATGAGAATTCTTACAAAAAGAAAACAACTCAGATTATAATTTTCCGTTTAAAACTGTTTTTAAAGCAACTGATGGTAAGGCAAACAAAATATTAAAAAATGTGAGTTAAACCCGGCATCACCTGCACTGTTTTTGTTAGAATTCTTACAAAAAAAAAATAAAAAAATGTGATAAAGCAACTGATGGTAAGGCAAAAAAATCTAAAAAAATGTGAGTTAAAGCCGGTGTGGCACGACAAGTCTTTCTTTTGGTCCAGAAAAAGATAAAAAAAATTGATGGCAGGACAAAAAAATATTTTAAAAAAATATGACAAAGCAACTTATGGCAGGAAAAATTAATGGCAGGACAAAATTTTTTTTTTTAAAATGTGATAAATGTTGTAAACATTGGTGGCTGACCACTATATGATGTAATGGATGACTATATCAACCACTTTAGAGCACTGTAGTTTAGCTGGCAGTAAGGCAACAAGCACTATCATATGTGCCTATAAAAGGGAATGCTGAGGATGAGAGAAAGTACATAGAAGAAAGAAGTTCACGGAAGAGGAAGAGAAAAAAGAGAGGAAGAGGAGAAGAAATAATAGAGAGAGTCATCTTTGTACTCCTATTATTCCAAATTATAATGAAAACATCACTGCTGTCCCGAGGACATACTCCGGTCACACTGACTGTAGATGAACCTCGCAAATTTTGTGTCTTGTTTCATTTATTCCACTGCACACACTATCGATTTTACAACACGTTATCAGCACGAGAAGCTCTCGTGTCAGTGGAAAGCACAACGCCATAAATCCGGTAAAGCATTACATACCTTTCACCTCTGTTAGCTAAAATCTCACAGAATAAAAGGTATGTCCATTTTTCATCTCTCCCACCGCGCTAGAAGCGCTCCACCGAATTCCGATGAGAATTGAAATTTACGACCTGTAGTCGTCACGAGATAAGAAAACTCGTACCTGACAACTGATTTTTAGAGATCCAGAATAATCTCATCAGACTTGGAAACCCAGATCGCGTCGTTTTTTACGGATCTCGAGAACTCCTGTGAATACTCGGTTGTCTGAGATGGTGATGGCAGGACTGACTCCACACAGGCCTCCCTCTCTTGTACCTCCATGAACCCCGCTGTCATCTATGTTCCTCTATGGAGGTTCTTGCTTCGCGATGCCATGTTCTCTGGGCCATGCAAAGAAAAACGAAGAAAACAAGGGGATGGGAAATGGTACAAGATGCGTATGAACCAAAGGAGAGACCTCCTGGCTCAGCAGCTCCACCCTCTACCCTGAACTGTGTATTTCCACCATATTCGGTTTACAATGCTGGGGTTATGCGCAGGGAACTTTTCTGCACCCCACTAAACAAAAGGTGACAAGAAAAGTAATAATAACAAAAAGAAAATGAGGGATGATACATCTGCACCATCTAAATAATAAAATAAAAATAAAAAAGGGGAAAAGTTTTTTGAATGGTGCACGACACCATGTGGAAAAAGAAAAAGAATAAATAATAATAAAGTTGATAGTGGGAAGTTGATGGGACCATCACCATTATGAAAAGAAAGAATACAAATATATATTTATTTATGTGAATGGTGTTAGCTTAAAATCCTTTAACAAGTTCTATTTACTTTAAAGCAATTTATTTACTATGGACGGTATTATCGCCTACTGCTTTAAGTTTTGATTTATGTGAATGATGTTGAATTAAAGCCCTTGTCACAAGCTTTATTTTACTTAAATACAATTTATTCACTATGGCTGGAATTACCGCCTATTGCTTTAATTTATTTATTGTACTTCTCTTTTGTTACGATGAGTATATACATGACCTGAAGTTCCTTGATCAGATCAGAACCTGCAGTTTCTTGATCCTCATTGTATAAAATGATTGGACCCGAAGTTCCATCATACAAAAAGATCGGGCATGAAGTCCCTTGATCCTTAAGATCAGGACATGAAGTTCCTTAATGAGTACCGTAAGTTTGAAGTGATGCAGTGCCTCAACTTAATTGTAATAAAAGCTATAAGAGTCTCAGTCTATAGACTATTAAATAAGGACTAGAAGTTTCTCATGTCCATACTCAAAATGGTTTAGCAGAAGCATTTATTAAGCGGATGAAATTGATTACCCGCGCTTTGCTCATGAAAACAAAATTGTCAAGTTTTCTACATGGTGACATGTCATGATGCATTATTACTTTGGTTGAGACCTGTTACTAACCATCAATACTTCTCAGCACAACTCGTGTTTAGGCACCAGCCAAACATTATACATTTACGAGTTTTTTGTTATGTTATCTATGTGCCTATTGCACTGCCACAACGTACTAAAATGAGGCATTATTGCGGATCAGGCATTGATGTTGAACACTATCTATCATTCAATATTTAGAACCCTTGACTGTGGATATGTTTATCACGTGGTTTGCATACTGTCATTTTGATAAGACAATTTTTCGGCTGTTAGGGGGAGAAAATATCATTCCAGAAGAACAATGAGAAAATATAATTCCAGAAGAATGATGAGAAAATACCGTTCCAGAAGAATGAAGAGAATTTGTCTTATTTTGATTCACGAAGCAATCAACATGAAAATGAAGTAAGAATAATTGAATGATGCAACGATGTATCAATCAAACGCCAGATGCATTTAATGATGCAACGAAAATGATGAAATCACATATATTTGCTGCAAATGTGCCTACAAGAATTGATGTCTTCGTTGGACAATATTATGAGGCAGCAAATGATTTATTTGTTGCACGCCTGAAGTGTGGCAGACCTTCAGACTCAAAAGGTTTAGTCATTTGAAAGAAAAGGAATATGGCACTACTGAACTATTGCATTCCCGAAGCATAAATGTTGCATGCTAGAAGCATGATAGTCGCCGCATGGATATACGTCCCAGAAAGGACAATCCGCAGACATGGGAATGTTGATGTCTCATGCATGAAGCATGATAGACGTATAGGTTCCAATGACTCAACTTCGGGAAGTGGAGATTAAAATCCAAGCTCTATAACGCTCAAGAAGAGGTTATGATCCGCATTCTCTAAACTATGACTATCCTGGAAGAGATAGTATAATGCCCTTGAAGAGACAATCGATATCCAAAAGAAATGAAAAGCTTTTATGCATGCCCATGCACATGAGAATATGGGAACACAGATTGATGATGATAACTAATGGTAATTTTGGTTTTACGAGTAGCTACTAAATTCATCAATGAGCTGTGTTGATATTGAGTCCCATTCTTTTTCGTCAACAAAATTATTGGCCAAAATGGAGAAAGGCAATTCCATTACAATTTTGTAAGAATGTGGAAAAATGAACCTATATATTTGAATATAATACAAATAGCAAAAAAATGTTGAACCAAGGAGGTTACATTGGGCATTTGTAATACAGTGAAATATACTCACATGATATGACACAAGGTTGTAAACAAGTTCATATAAATGGAGAATTATATATGAAGGGTTGTGAGTCGCCCACATCATATCTCCATAAGTAAATCCCTCAATTATACATGGGAGCTAGTTGCTCTGTATAAATTCCAAAGGAAAATGTGTCATGAAGTGAAGAAAATCCCTGAAGGATTCAAATTGCTTGAAGTAAGCCCCAGAAGGGTAAAGCATAAATTATGTACTCAATACCAATAGATGGTATAAATTGCCTTAGTGAGTACTATCATTATGATATTGTTGCAACATACTAAAATCTCTTGCAAGAGTCAATGACATTAAATTAGAACTCCTAAAGAATTGATGATATTAAATTGGAACTCCCGAAGAGTCTAGAAAGAATATAAAGTGTTGAGAGAAATATTGTCTCAAACTGCAGATCAAACAATATGCCAACACGAATCTTATCCATGATGTTTATGATATTAAAGAACCATATGGATTGAAGATTATGAGTTAAATACTCAAATAATGTCGACACTAAGAATGATAATTTATCTTCGCGAGGATAAAGATAAATTGATATTTGGTCCAGAAGTACCACATCTTAGTAAAGAATATGCTTTATTGTATTTAGCACAATACATTGAATGAAATAAAACTTATCTATTAATATCTGCGAGAAATTATAGATATGTGCATACACATGAGTTAAAACAAACAAACATGATGAAACATTCACAAAGGTTACTCATGCGAAGCCTTAGTGCTCGGCAGTACCCCAGAAGGAGGAGGCATTGGAGATTGATCATGTGGCACCCCAGTATTTGGCAAAACACCAAAAGGGGAAATCATCAGTTGTTTTCGAAATCTAGCAACGAACCTCTGGTGATCACTTTGAATCCGACTTTCGGATTCCTGCAGCTGATCGAGCTTTCTTTTCATGCTCATCGAGTAATTATTTGCAAGCACGTGTAACACTCTATTCTCGTGCTTGAGCCCTCTGATCTCTTGTTTAAGACTTGCCACCTCAGCCATCAATGATTAAACTTGGCGAGTTTGAGTAAGTAGGCGTTGGCCCATATTAGATATAGAGCCCGCACATTGAACAATGAGAGCCAATGAGTCTTGAACGATTGTCTCATCGGACCGTTTTGAAAGGATTATGTTATCCTTTGGAGTGAGAAGATTCCTAACTACCACAGTAGCATTTATGTTATTCTTCATCATAGAGTCCCCAACTGTAAGAGAACCATTAGAAGATAAGAAGGACGGGCGCCATATATTATCCTGACGCTACTCGTCTATATCACTCCTAAGACTCAAATCTAAGCAAATGTTAGATGGGCAAGCTATTTTCAGAAATGATGAAGGAAAAATAAGGTCAAATAAAATCTCAGAAGTGCAAGAAAGGGAAAATTTATACAGGCAGCAAGTTTTTGAGCATACTCTTGAACACGATTGATGTCTCTATAAAAGAAGAGGCAACATAGCCACTTGTTCAGAGATCGAAGAGGCACCGCTCTCCGAATTTCAAAAGCTAGATTTTCCTGAATAAAGTTCGTTGGCATTTTTCAGACACAATCTCAGCTTTTTCGGATATCGCGTGCAACTTTGTCAAAGATCTCTGACAAAGTTGAAAACGCGTAAATCTTACTGTTCTAATTACACCATAGCTGCTAACAAGAGTAAAGGCACAACACCACTACTTGCTATTGAAAAATCTCTATATATGTCGACATTCGTTCTCCATAACAAGGCATACTTGCAAGAATACCTAACTCTTCCTTATCTTCGAGAATGCATCTTCAACAAAGCATCTTGAAATACTCAATTTTCTTCCTCTCCGAGAATACCTCTTCAAAACAAGTCACACCAGAGCAAAAGTATCTCATATCATCAGGGTGAAAAGCAAGAGTATCTCATATCATGCTTTCTCCCTGTCATTTCCTTTGTCCTTGTTCTTACCTACAAAGACAAAGATAAAGAAAGCAATATGTCGGAACCTCCAATCAAACTTCCGGTAAGGAACCGATTGCCCGAAACCTTTGCCTGGTTGCTCTACTTGCATTGCTCTCGAGTACTCATCTTCAACTATTGATATGATGTTGGCTATCATGGATGAGTCACCAAGAAGTGATGAACCATCCAAATACAAGGTTTGCATTCCACTCCTACATCAGTGGACAAATACTACAAGAGAAGATGTCACACATGCGTAGGGGAAAACCAGGGAAAATACCACTTATGCAAGAGGAACAGATAAGGCAACGGAAAATGATACATTGAAGCATGTGGAGACAAGCGCAACAAACACGTGCTGATTCATCCCCGACAAAGCCGAAGATCACTTGCTACGTGAAGCTCCTTATAGTCCAATTTCATACAAGATCAAGCCTCGAAAGTCCTTGAAGAAATCACAAGTCTGATTCAAGATCAAGTGTCCACCACCCTTGAATAAAATTTAGCTCCAGATAAAAGGAGTAAAATTCAAACATTTGGAGGAAGTCTAGTAGAAGGCCCTCCAGCCCAGTTCAAGAACAAGCCTGTGGAAAGTCAATAAGCACAACATATATGGTACTACTCATCAGGGGGAACATCCAAAAACAGATCAAGATTTTAACAAGTCAATCGAAGATTTGTGGTCATCCAAGGGGAAGTATTGTAAACATTAGTGGCTGACCACTAAATGATGTAATGGATGACTATATCAACCACTTTAGAGCACTGTAGCTTAGCTGGCAGTAAGGCAGCAAACACTATCATCTGTGCCTATAAAAGGGAATGTTGAGGATGAGAGAAAATATATAGAAGAAAGAAGTTCACGGAATAGGAAGAGAAAAAAGAGATGAAGAGGAGAGGAGATAATAGAGAGAGTCATCTTTGTACTCTTATTATTCCAATTTATAATGAAAACATCACTGCTGTCCCGATGACGTACTCCGGTCACACTGACTGTAAAGGAACCTCGTAAATTTTGTGTCTTATTTCATTTATTCCACTGCACACACTATCGATTTTACAACAATAAAGCAATTGATGGTAAGGCAAAAAAAAAAAAATCTTGAAAAATATGAGTTAAACTCGGAGTGGCACGACAAGTCTTTCATAAGGCAAAAAAAAATATTTAAAAAATATGAGTTAAACCCGGTGTGGCACAATAAGTCTTTCTTTTAGTCTAGAAAAAGATAAAATTAAAAAATTAAAAAATGTGATAAAGCAACGTATGTTTGTAAGCTTTATTCTCTTTTATTTCTCTTTTCTTTCCTGCATGTTTGCTGTCTTATTTTCCTTTCTTTTTGCTTCTGCTTTTTCTTTCATTTTTAGCTTCCTTTTTTTTTTTTTTGGTTTTCTGATGATCAATACTGTTTTTCCTGCAGTGACTGCTTCAACCAAAAAAGTTTTGCTCATGTGTTAAAAGGATGTTGGCATGTGTTATCCAAAACAAATAAGTATTGATTCACATTTTTTTTGTGTGTAAATAGTTGATCCTAATATGAATTCCTCATTATTTTTGTGTATATAAACAATGGGCTCTTTAGGATCACTATCAAGGAGGAACACTAGGTTAACCATTTTTGTATACTGATGATAAGGCATTTGATAATGTCTAATTTACTAGTTATTCTCTACTAAAACCCAGTTTTTCCAGGGGGAGGGGGCACTGTTTACCAGTGGCCGGACCATTTTGCCCCTCAGTTTTTTGTTTCTTTGCCATGCTCTTTCCTATTTGCTGCAGTGGAAAAGTCAATTTTGCCCATTCGATCCACGCGTCTGTCATCCTTGCTTCTTGCTCTCATCGCTGCCTTATTCTCGCTGCTTCTCTCCGATTGTTTGTTGTTCTTAAATATTGTGTTCTTTGCCTCGGAAAATATTGGGGGGGGGGGGGAAAGGTCCTGATTTTTGTCTTTTAAGCGATCTTATTTATGCTATCTGATTTGAGGAGGGTTTCCCGTATTTTTAGACCTAGGGTTGTGGGTGTTTTCTCTGATACCATAAAATTGGTTTCTGAGATTTGTAGACTTGCGATCGGGGGTCGAACATTTCGGGATTCTTGCGTTTGTTTCCGTTTGGGATTGACGAATTTTGGCCGGATCTGTTTCCTGTTTTCTTCTCTGCTTGAGCGGCGACTGCCTTTCGGTCGTTGAGCGTCGGCTGTCTTTAGATCGTTGGGAAATAAATTTAATACAACCGAGGTATGTTTTATAAGTGCTGTTTTTCAGTTTTCGTTAGAATTGGATGAAGCTCTAATAATTTTGCAAACAGCTCCGGTGGTCCTGTTAATTTTTTGGTATGTTTTTTCTCCTTTGGTTTTTTCCCGGCTTGAGCACTCATTCATGAATGTTGAATTAAAATGTGTTTATTGTTTTTCGGGAGAGATTAGAAAAGTGATTCGAATTTATGTAATAGATTGGATTGGTTGGATGATATATATTTAGTTGTACTCATTTTTTCTTTCTTTTTGTTCGTATATTTGTGAGGAAATTAGAAACAAGTTCAAAGGTCTTGCCCTTTTTTCTTTTCTCAATATCTTTGATTCTATATCAAAATTTCTTCATAATTAATTATCCTTTGTGAATGTTGATATTGTAGTTAACAATCACACGAAGGTCAAATAAGTGAAAGTTATTCATGAGCTTTATAACCACTTTTCATAATTTAAGCAGTCTGTTTTGGGTTCTTTTTCATTAGGTCATTAGCTACTGATTAATGGAGAAAGGAGGACCATGCGACTGATTGTGGGTTCTTTTTCTAATTTTCTATTTTGGGGTTTTGCAGGAAGTGCTGATATGCTGATTTTATGGGATTTTTTTTTCTTTGTAGGATTTTTGGTCTTTGAAATGGGTACGTGTTATTTTTAACGTTTCGGTTCTCGCGTGTTCTGTTCTTCATTGCTTCGTGATTCTAATTTTTCACACACTCCCTCCCTTTTATTTAGAGCAAGTGGAGATGGATGTTTGAATAAAAAGAAAGTTTGGCCAGGTAATTCAGTTTTCCAATAACTGGCATTTGGTTTTTTAAATGTTTATGCAAGGAGAAATGAGTTATGTACTTTGATTTCCTTACATTCTGATTACATGTTACCCAATTTAAAATTGTGACTCATATGAAAGGGGATATTGACAAGATTTGTGTTCTTAAATTGTAGTGTCATGTTGGCATTATTGCTTATTTAAGAATGCAAGTCTATTTTACATCTATCTAAAGTCTTTAATTTTGATCTCCACATTATTCAATGTTCACTAATGCCTTTAATTGTCCTCTGGTTTACATCTATCTAACTGATGACACCACTTCCACTGCACAAGCTCCAGAGAAAAATGTATCAGCTTTTGACTCAAATTCCAACTATGCCTCATCACTCTGAATACCAAAGCAACCCCAAGCAATTCTGGAATCAATTTTACAAGTTCCAAAATACAGTATGTATAACTTAATCTCAAATTTATTCATTTCACAAACTTCGCATCAAATCCATACTTTTTTATTGCTCGATGTTCCACATTACTCAATGTTTACTAACACTTTTCATTTTGCACATTTTATATCTGTATACTTATCATTTTTCCAATTGCTGGTTGTACGTAAATGGCAAAAGAAATATTAGGCACAATTTCGTAAAAAAATTGTTTTCTGTGTTGCTTAGGTGTTTTGGTTCAATTGAGTTATGAGGGACCAATATTGATTCTTCACTATATGCTTGAAATTTTCAAAAAAGATAGCTTGAGAGCTCAAGTTCGAATTTTTTCGCTATTTAGTAGTGAATTTGTAGCACAGTGGAAATATGTGGAATGATATTTTTGCCTTTCAATTCTAATTGGCAATATGCTGCCAATTTGAACCTTTTCAGGGCGTTCGCCACCGAAGGTTACTCAGCTATGCAGACGGTCACACAGTGGAACTTAGATTACACAAAGCGCAGCGAGCATGGTGATAGGTATATTTTCTCACTTTTTACCATTTTAGAATTTAGATTAGTGATAAATTAATTCCAATCATGTAGCGTGATATTTCCACTGTGTTACAGACCATGGTTATGATAAATTAATTCGAATCACGTGGCATGATATTTCCATAACTAGCTACCTTTGTTGTGGTTTTGTGGATCATACTCAAGGGAGACTTTTCAACTTTCTATTTTCTTCTCATAGGGTTTATATTATGTGGAGTGATATTTTAACTGTTTATATGTATCTATTTGTCACCTTTTTTAAAAAAAAAAAAAATCACTGTGAGAGTAATTTATGAAATTAACTGATAAGAATATGAAATTGACAAGTCGTTTTTTAATTTAACCTATCAGCTATCTCTCTCTATCTACATTAATAGTTGAATATCTTTGTCCTGCAACTTTTCCTTTCAGTTTGATTGAACAATTAGTTGGCAACAAGCTATCGTGCTTTGTCTATCCTTTGGTATAAAGCTGAATTGCATGTCTTTATTCCTTTGATTCACACATTGTAAGCCTACTTAGCTTCAGTTGAAGCCATTCAGGTCAAACTGTCTGTAGCTTGAAGTTACTTTTATTTTTAGTAATGTTTATTACTTTTTTTTTAAATTTCAGCAGAAATCAGTTGAGACGAACTTCAATTTGATGATGGAATGTAGGGCAAATGCAGTAGAGAGCTTTTACTAAAGGTAAGCGATCCATCCTACTCTAAATTTCAAAATTTTTGGGGGTTTTGTTTCCTTTTCAATACCAATCAGGTATTCAATCTGTATGGATGGATTTAATAGATTGATGCACCGTGGACCTGATTGGAGTGGCATGTACCAGCATGCAGATTCTTTCTTTGCTCATCAGAGGCTAGCCATTATTGACCCTATTTCTGGTGACCAACCTCTCTACAGTGAAGGCAAATCAATTGTTGTCATGGTAGGGTCGCGTCATATATTTTTTTATTTTGTGTGGTTTAATTTATTGAATATTTAAAATCATTAGGTGAATGGAGATATTTACAACCATAAAGAGCTGAGGAGCTGTCTGCCAAATCAGATTTATTAGGTGTAGAAATCAAAATTTCGGTGAAATAAATGTTGATCAATAATTAAAATTTCAACGTTCATATGTCACATAAATTTTACACATAGCATGTGACTAAACAAAAAATCAAAATAAATCGGAAAAGTCATCAAACAGGACACGTGTCAACACCTGGCAGAAATGATTTATTTCATCTGATTATTTAAATCCAAAAAATCAAGTTTTGGAATTCTATAAATAGGAGGCCAAGGCATTCATTTTTGGAGACCAATTCATAACCAATTCACCTCACACCAAAACCTTGAAGCTTTGAAACTCCAAAGCTCCCAAGCAAATCTCGAAGGATCAAGAAAGCTCTCTTCGTTCTTCGTCAAATCCTCATTCAAAATCAAGCCCCAACGGCCCTTGAAGAACTTCCACTAATTCAAGATCAAGCCCCGACGGCCCTTGAAGAAAGTGTCCATCATTCATCATTCGTTCATCCCTAGATCAAGCCCCGACGGCCATTTGGATCAACGACGTCAACAAATCCGCACAACTGTTTATCCCAAGATCAAGCCCCGACGGCCCTTTGGATCAACAACATTAAATCCACCCATTACAAAGATAGAATCAGAGGCTAAATTTGTAGAAGAGATTGTAACCCCTAAATCATCAATACAAATATTATTTTGTACACGTGTTCTTGTCTCGTTCATCGCAGGAATTTCCGTGTTAACAAATTTGGCACGTCCAGTGGGACTGTCTCTACCTCTCATCTCTATCTTTGAATCCGCAAAAAGCACAAATGGCATCAAAGAAGGCTCAAGTTGTTCTCGCAGCCAATGCAAGGAACAAGAGCGTCATCACCGCAGGCGGTGTCACTTCGGGTGTCACAACTCGAAGCAAGGCAAGAGCTCTTTCTGCCACCTCTTCCACCCCTGCATCAACTCCGTCGAAGGAACAAGAGCACCCGAGGCACGAACATGTGATCACCCTGGCCTCGCTAAGGGCGCCAAGGAAGGAAAGCCCAATGAAGTACTCTGGTTGCATGTTTTCCGATGCCGACTCAAGCGGCAACTCAGCCATGCAAGTCATGACTACTGGAGCGACTTTAATCGATGAGCAGCTGGCTCATATGAATGAAGCGATCGCAAGGCTAACACGGATTGTGGAAGAAAAAGACCAGCAAATCGCCGCACTCGTCAACCAACTAGACGTAAAGCCCGACGTGAAAATCGAGCAAGCAGATGATTCAGTAAAGAAGGAAAACGACGAGGATGAAGAGCCTCCGGTGGAGAAAATCGATGTGAAGCCGGAGCCAGGCCAAGCAGCGGCACTCATGGGATCTCTTTCTATCAAACAGCTGCAAGAGATGATCGCCAGCACCATCAAGGCATAGTACGAAGGAAGTTCACATGACTCCGTACTATACTAAAAACCCTACTCCAAGAAAATTGACGCTTTGAAGATGCCAATGGGTTATCAACCACCAAAGTTCATGCAGTTCGATGGAAAGGGAAACCCGAAGCAACACGTCGCCAATTTCATTGAGACTTGCAACAACGCGGGGACAGAAGGAGATTACCTCGCTAAGCAGTTTGTACGCTCGCTGAAAGGAAATGCCTTTGAGTGGTACACGGACCTAGAACCTGAGTCCATCAACAGTTGGGAGCAATTGGAAAAGGAATTCCTCAACCGCTTCTACAGCACCCGCCGCACCGTGAGCATGCTAGAGCTGACGAACACGAAGCAATAGAGGGATGAGCCAATCGTGGACTACATCAACCGATGGCGCAATCTAAGCCTCGACTGCAAGGACAGGCTCTCGAAGATCTCTTCAATCGAGATGTGCGTCCAAGGCATGCAATGGGGGTTACAATATATCCTTCAAGGCATCAAACCACGGACCTTTGAAGAGTTAGCCACCCGTGCCCACGATATGGAGCTAAGTATTACTCATCACGAGAAGAAAGAGCCGATCACCGACTTCAAGACGGATAAGGTGTTCTCCCCAAATGTAGACAAGACTGGGAATAAACCCCCCAAGGAAGCGTTCACCGTCAGCACTGCGCCCGTCAAGACCCCCTCCGCGCCTATCAAGATCTCCTCCAAAACCAAAGCAAAGGAGATAAAGAGAAGTGAGCCTCCTCGCACCCAAGAAAGGTACAAAAGAACCTTGAGGGAATTGGAGCAGAAGGCGTACCCTTTTCCTGACTCAGACATGGATGCAATGTTAGACGACTTGCTGGAAAAGAAGGTAATCGATCTACCTGAATGCAAGCGGCCTGAAGAAATGAATCGCATAAACCATCCTAAATATTGCAAGTACCATCGAATTGTGAGCCATCCTGCGGGTAAGTGCTTCGTCCTTAAAGAGCTCATCATGAAGCTAGCACAACAAGGGCGAATCGAGCTCGACCTCGAAGACACGGCCGCAACACATACTACTACAATTGCATTTGGATCTTTCGATCCCGTGCCTCTCCAAACAACAACTGACCATTCCTATCAATGCTCAAGTTGCACGATACATTCTGCGCAACCATCACCGGGGGCAAACGAACAGGATGCACATACCGATGATGAAGAATGATGGACATTGGTGACCTACAAAAAAACAAGGAAACCAAAACCACAAGCCACAAGACCAAAGGTGGAACAAGTGAGAAAGCACCGTCGCCGCAACAGTAGGAAGCCCAAAAGAAACGTAAAAGTTGATAAGCCAACGTATGCTGGGGAACCTATGGAGCAAGAGCCACGCATTCCTGTCTCCTTGCACGAGTACTTCCCGAATGACTTCTTCCAACAGTGCACTATCGCTGCATGCCACATGGTTGAAGTAGAAATGGAAGAACCTTCAAAAGGCAAAGATATCACCACTGAGGGAGAAAAAACTCTCACGCTCGAAGAAGGTCTGCCAACACACTTTAGCATTGAGGAAGCGCTACGATTGCCAAAGAAGATGCGAAGAGCATTAGCAGCGGTCTTGGAAAGTCCCAATGACCATGAAGCGCAAGAAAGTAAAGACGAAGGCTTGAAGCTTCGACCACATGAATGCACCACATGTTGTGCCATCTATGATGAAGTCAACTTCACTGACGAAGATTTACTACTGGGATCAAAGCCTCACAACCGTCCTCTCTTTGTCTCGGGGTACGTAAGGGAGCACAAAGTTAACTGCATGCTTGTGGATGGTGGATCAGCCATCAACATCATGCCAAAGTCAACAATGGCTACAATCGGCATCAAGGTGGATGAACTGTCCCTAAGTCGTCTACTAATCCAAGGTTTTAATCAATGAGGACAAAGAGCGATGAGCATGATCCGAGTGGAGATGACTATTGGTGAACTCAAGTCAAGCACGATATTCCACGTGATTGATGCAAGACTTCCTACGGCTTGCTCTTAGGAAGGCCTTGGATCCATGCGAATGGAGTAGTACCGTCCACCTTCACCAATGCTTGAAATTCTACCGAGAAGGAGTGAAGGTGATCTATGGCGACACCAAACCATTCACCGAAGCTGAATCACATTTCGCAGACACCAAGTTCTACATGGATGAAGACATGGTGCCCGAAGCTCTTCCAAAAGAGATTAAATCCACGGGCAAAGCAACACCTAAAAAGCAGGAGGGGCAAGCCATGCCCAAGAAGCAAGAATGAGAAGCCATGCCGTCTTCAAGCAAGAACGATGATGAGCTTGCTAAACCTGCAACAACCAAAGGGAGTAGGACGCCCTCAAATGGACCAAACACACCCGTTTTCCGATACATCCTGATGTCAAGAAGAAAGAATGGTCAATCCCCGTTCGAAACTGAAGCAAGCAAAGCCCATGCACAGCGGTACAGGGATAATGTAAAGTTGCTCAAGACGAATGCAGTTTTACCTCTGACACAGCTAAGCAACGCTAAGGTTGCAAGATTACCACAAAGCTTCGTAAAAGCTTTACCAAATGGAGTGGAACCAAGCTTTCTCCCAACCAAGAGGACCGAAGAAGGTTTTGATCCAAACGCCTACAAACTCATGTCAAAAGCTGGGTACGACTTCGCTTCTTCTTCGAATCCTGGAAAAAAGGTTTCAAACACCGTCAACAATAAAGAACGTGACCTCACTGAGACCCAAAAGAAGTTGAAGAAGCATGGTTACGGAGTTAACAACAACAAAGCTGGACTTGGCTTCACACAAAATGCACCCGTGAAGATTTCAAGCAAAGCGAAAAATGCTAGCACTCAACACATCAGCGTGAGCATTGAACAAGATCGAGATGAGCCTAAATCCGCCCCTCGAACGCCAGTCTTCGATAGAATGAATCGTTCAAGACCCAGAACGTCAGCCCTTAATCACATTGGTGGTCAAAACCGAACCTCCATCTTCAAGAGGCTTAACAGGCCAACATCCCGAAGCTCTGTTTTTGAAAGGTTGTCAAAACCTAAGAAGAAAAGCAACACGGCTAGCTCTCCTCCTCGTCAGTCAGCTTTGGAAAGACTTGAAGACAACAAGAAGTTTTTTGGAAATAGGCAAACAACGTCAAAGGAAGAAAAGCTCAACAGGCTAGCAGAAAAAGGCGATATTCGAAGCTCAATTCCTTCAAGGATGAAGCGTCAAGCAATCTTGGAGGTTGACGCAAATGGACCACTGATAGTAAGAAGGCGCACCATCATCCATACTGAACAATCTTCATACCAACAAGCCCAAGAGGACGACACTAAAGAGGAAGTCCAAGATGTCTTCCACATCACGATCCAAGAAGGCAAAGAAGACGAGATCCTCAAAGAAGATGTCACTGTTGCACCACCACAACTTGAAGATGGGGGGCAAGCCACGGTTGACGATCTCAAGGAGCTCAACTTGGGCACAAAAGATAAGCAAAAACCTATCTTTGTAAGTGCACTGCTAAGAGAAGACGAGATAGAGGAATACTACCAACTGCTATCAGAGTACAAAGACGTCTTTGCTTGGACTTACAAAGAAATGCCCGGCCTTGACCCTGTCATCACTGTGCATCATCTTGCAGTCAAGCCTGGAACGCGACCGATAAAGCAAACTCAAATGCGCTATCGATCTGAGCTCATTCCATAAATCGAGGCAGAGATTGACAAGCTAATCGAAGCAGGATTCATTCGAGATGTGCAATACCCCAAGTGGATCTCCAACATAGTCATCGTCCTTAAGAAATCTGGACAAATACGTGTTTGCGTAGACTTCCGGGACCTCAACGACGCTTGCCCGAAGGACGACTTCCCCTTGCCAATCATCGAAATCATGGTTAACGCAACCACTGGCCACGAGGCACTATCATTCATGGACGGCTCTTCTGGATACAATCAAATTCGTATGGCTCTTAAAAACGAGGAACTAACAGCATTCCGCACTCCAAAAGGTATCTACTGTTACAAGGTGATGCCCTTTGGTCTAAAGAACGTTGGAGCTACATATCAACGCGCAATGCAGAAAATCTTCAATGACATGCTACACAAGAACGTAGAATGTTATGTGGACGATGTGGTGGTCAAAACAAAGAAAAGATCAGATAACTTGAAGGATTTGCGAGTAGTGTTCGAAAGGATGCGAAAATACAACCTCAAGATGAACCCGTTAAAATGTGCGTTTGGCGTCACCTCCGGAAAGTTCCTCGGCTTCATTGTCAAGCACCGTGGTATTGAAGTGGACCAATAAAAAATCAAGGCCATTCAAAGCATGCCTGAGCCAAGAAACCTGCACGAGCTGAAAAGTCTACAAGGACGGCTAGCCTTCATCAGACGCTTCATCTCTAACCTTGCAGGGCGTTGTCAACTGTTCAGCCGACTCATGAAGAAGGATGTTCCGTTTGTATGGGACGAAGCATGCCACAATGCTTTTGAAAACATAAAAAAGTATTTGTCAAGTCCACTTGTCTTGGGGGTGCCTGTGCCCGGGAAACCACTCATATTGTACATCACCGCTCAGGAAAGTTCAGTTTGAGCACTCTTGGCGCAAGAGAATGAATCCCAGAAAGAATGAGCTCTCTACTACCTCAGCCGAACCCTCACCGGCGCCGAGTTGAACTACTCCCTAATAGAAAAGATGTGCCTTGCCTTGGTGTTCACCATCCAGAAACTCAGGCATTACATGCATGCTTACACCATCCACTTGGTTGCTAAAGCTGACCCGGTCAAATACGTCATGTCCAAACCAATCTTGACAGGGCGACTCGCTAAATGGGCGCTGCTTCTTAACCAATATGAGATCATCTACGTCCCAGCTAAAGCCGTAAAGGGACAAGCGCTAGCAGACTTTCTTGCCGATCACCCAATCCCAGCTGATTGGAAAATCTCAGACAACTTGCCTGACGAAGAAGTGTTCTACATCGACATCTTCCCGACATGACGATGTTCTTCGACGGATCTGCACAAGCAGACGGAGCAGGGGCAGGAGTAGTATTCATGTCCCCACAAAGGCAGATATTCCCTTATTCCTTTCAACTAAGCGAATTATGCTCCAACAACGTCGCTAAGTACCAAGCACTGATCATCGGACTCCAAATGGCGATCAACATGGGAATCACAGCCCTTGAGGTATTTGGCGACTCCAAGCTCATAATCAATCAACTCTTAACTGAATATGAGGTGAGGAAAGATGATCTCGTCCCATACTTCCGGCTGGCAACTCAACTGCTACAAGAGTTTGAGACTGTGACACTAGAACATGTGCCAAGAAAAGAAAATCAAATGGCAAACGCTATTGCCAACCTAGCCTCAAGCATGACATTAGGAAAAGACGAAGCTGCAAACGTGCCAGTCTGTCAAAGATGGGTGATCCCCCTCGTCACCGAAATGCTACTAGATGATACAAATGTCATCTCAGTACTTCCAGTCGATGTTGAAGAGTGGAGACAACCGCTGATCGATTACTTAGAGCATGGAAAACTTCCAGATGATCCTAGACACCGTTCCGAAATACGTCGACGAGCACCTCGCTTCCTCTATTACAAAGAAATACTCTACCGACGCTCTTTTGAAGGAGTACTTCTGAGATGCCTAGGTGAGGAAGAAGTTAATCAAGCCATGGAAGAAGCACACTCAGGCGTATGCGGGGCACATCAATCTGGACCAAAGCTACATTTCCAGCTCAAAAGAATGGGTTACTATTGGCCAAGCATGGTGAAGGACTGCCTGGAACATGCCAAATGGTGCCAAGCCTGCCAATTCCACGCCAACTTCATACACCAACCACCTGAGCCATTACACCCTACAGCTGCTTCATGGCCATTCGATGCATGGGGATTGGAAGTCGTAGGACCAATTACTCCGAAGTCATCTGCAGGAGAAGCTTACATCCTAGCTACAACATATTACTTCTCCAAGTGGGCTGAAGCCATACCCCTAAGGGAAGTAAAGAAGGAAACTGTCGTCCGTTTCATCAAGGAGCACATCATCCACCGATATGGGGTGCCTTGCTACATCATCACTGACAACGGAAAGCAATTCTCCAACCGACTCGTGGATGAGCTATGTGAGAAATACAAGTTCAAGCAGCATAAGTCTTCCATGTATCATGCCCCGGCCAACAAGCATTCAACAAAACATTGTGCAATCTCTTAAAGAAAGTGATCTGCCGAACAAAGAGAAACTGGCATGAAAGAATAAGCGAAGCACTTTGGGCATATCGGACGACACATAGGACTCCTACCCAAGCTACACCTTATTCTCTTGTATATGGCGTGGAAGCTGTTCTACCGCTCGAAAGTCAAATCCCCTCACTGAGAATGGCTATACAAGAAGGCTTGACTGATGGAGAGAATGCAAAGTTGCGCCTTCAAGAGTTGGAAGCACTCGACGAAAGAAGGCTCTAAGCTCAACAACACTTGGAATGCTACCAAGCACGGTTATCCAAGGCATTCAACAAGAAGGTCCGCCCAAGGTCTTTCTAAACTGGAGATCTCGTCCTCGCATTGCGTATGCCTATCATCATAACTCACGAGACGAAAAGCAAGTTCACATCAAAGTGGAATGGACCATACGTAATACAAGAGGTCTACACCAACGGCGCCTACTTAATCATGGCAGGAGATGGCTTGAAGATCGGCCCTATCAATGGAAGATTCTTGAAGCGCTACTACCCCTAAAAGGCGACAACCAACGCTCCTGGCCCGCAAGAGCATAAACTGTGTACGGCAAAATCATCATCAAAATCACTGCTAAATTCATCGTTCATTTGAACTATGTTTTGACTTGATCTCTTCCTTGGAGGGGTACGTAGGCAGCTCGAACATTAAATTTCAAGTTCAGTCACATCAAAATAAAAAAAAAATGTTTTATTAATGAAAGTCAATTTCATTACAAGAAAAAAAAAATACATATGTGATTACTATGTATTTAAAAAAAATAAAATAATAAATAAGTGTTTCATTGATAAAGGTCAATTTTATTACAAATTTATTTTGTTAAAAAAAAAATTGCAATTTTCTTTGCACACAATTAAATTACAGTTTCTTCGAAAAAAAAATGAATACATATGTTATTATGTATTTACCCAAAAAAAAAAAAAAAATACAGATTCCTTTTATATACATATATATGACCTCTATCCAGCCAGCCCATCAAAAGGAGGTCATCCAAACCCAAGTGGCAGTGATCAAGCCCAAGCCTATTGTCCAAATCCAGCTCCAAGAAGAAGACCCAAGTCCACCAGCTATAAATCCGAGCCCGGCTCTCAAAGCCCATCCTCTACGAGCCTCCTCTTCTTTCACCAACAAACCCAACAGCTTCCACCACACTTCGACGACCCATCCGACTTCACAGCTTTCCTTATAGACCCCATTGTCTCTCTCGTACTCAAAGAATGGTGAGTCGACTCGGCTACCTGCGAGGGCTCGCACCCGGCCAACGATGACAACGAGGATCTCAGCTTCTTAGAGGAGCCCACTGATCACGGCGACGACGCGCCGCGCTGTCCAGATTTGGATCACTACGACGACGACGGAGATAGCAGTGACGGTATGCCGACAAGAATGTTCGACGACAGCGCGACTGAAGATCAGGAACGGATCATGGGCGTCAAGGTCTGTAGAAAAGCTTCTTTTCGTAGAGAATACAGAGGCGACTACATCAACATCTGTTCAAATCCGTACCTGATGAAAGTGTCGCAGGAATCGTGAAGGAGGTTCAGTTTGAGGAAGCTGAAAGGGGCGCTAGATCAAGAATGTTGAAGAAATGATTGCAAATTGGATTTGCTGTGTTTCTTAGACTCTACAGGAAATCCACTATGTCCATCGAAAGGAAATGATTATTTGGCTAATTTATGGCAAAGTTCGGCTCATGCCTGGTTTCAGTCCCCACCAGGGTGCAAGGCAGCTTGACGCACACAAACCCCATCTCAAAGCCGAATCCTCGGACCAAAACACTTATCTTTCTTTTCGTCACCAGCGTCAGAGGACAGGCTCCATCATCTTCACCTCACGACAGCGACCACTGCACCAGCTTCAAGCAGCTGAAACAAGTCCACGCACAAATGCTCCGTACAGGCCTTCTCTCCGACCCTTACTCCTCCAGCAAGTTTCTCACCGTCAAGATCCCTCTCCAAACTCTCCTGCCGAGATCGAGTCGGTTCGGCCGGGTTGCTCCACTCTTGACTTTGCGTCTTTACAAGGCTGAACCTCCAAGCTCGAAGCTCAAACCCTGCTCGTTTGCTACTTTTTCTCCACCAGATCAAATGATGACCGATCTATTGACATGCTTTCTATTTGGCTCCAGCTGCAACATATAGTTCATTACTGGTGGCCTTGGCATTGGCGGTGGGCCGCTGATTCCGTGAAATTTCTGGTGGTAGAAGACGACGGTGGATGAGGACCAGATTTGTGTGATGACTGAAACTGTAGCCTGAGTCAACAAGTTCGACGAGTGGCTGAAGTTGTCTGAGCTTGTGCGACTCGGTCGAGTTGCTGAATGCGTTGAAACAGTCGGAGGAATGACGTGCATGATATGGGCATGTTTCTTCTTTCTGAGGGCTGCAAAGGTCTACAGTCAGTAAGACTCTGTGGGTTCTCCAAAGTCAGTGACCGCCGTCAAACGACTAGCCGGCCATGAGCTCGACGACTTACACTCTGCCTCAAGCTCCAGCTGCTTCTGTACCTCCGCCATGGCTGCTGCCTTTGAATGTGATCAACAAAACCAAAGTTTGTCAACTCACACCCAAAGGCCTTCTCTCCGTCCGTGGCAAACAGCAATGACGAAGAACTTCAATAAACCGCCGTCAAACGACTAGCCGGTCATGAAGCCTCGACTGCAGCTCTCCGTCCGTCGAGTTCTATCCCTGCAAAGCACCATATATAAAAAAAAGAAAAAGAAAAAAGAAAAAGAAAAAAGGTTTTCAAATGGTGGCCAGCCACCGAAAGCAAAGAAGAAAATATAATAAAAAGAATTTGATGTGGTAGGTGTGAGCACGACCGAAAGCAAAGAAAAGAAGTGATTGACAGGCACCATCCAAAGGAAATGATAATAAGCAAGAAAGACAGGTCATGGTGTATACTACTATTAGCAAGTCAAGAATGAAAAAGGAAATAGGTGGTGGAGACAGAATGATTGAGAGGAAGAAAGTAGGGGGAGGACGACGAATTTCCGTCTAAAAAAAAGGGTGAAAGAATAGTGCGTTAGTCATCATCTAAAAGGAAAGGGGTGCATCAAGCACCATCTAAAAAAAAAAAAAAAAGAGGAAGTAACACATCTTAGTCAGATACACGTTTTGTTTGTATTTAACACAACATACTGAATAAAATAAAGCATGTCCATTGATATCTCTAAGAAATTACAAGTGCGTATAAAAAAAAAAAAGCAAAAAAAAAAAAAAGAGGGAGCCTTCACAAATGTCACTTATGTGAAGCCTCAGTACTTGAAGCCTTAGTACTCTGCGGAACCCTAGAAGAGGGAGGCACTGGAGATGGATTATTGGATTATTCGGAGCCTCAATACTTGGTCGAACTCCAGATGACTAAGGCAAAAGGTGCCTCTGGAATACATCCACAAATCTCCGATTGTCACTTTGAATCCGACCTTCGGAGTCCAGCAACTGATCAAGCTTCATCTTCATGCTCGTCGAATAACTATTTGCAAGCACATGCAACTCTCTATTCTTGTGCTTAAGCTGTCTGATCACTTGATTAAGAGCTGCCACCTCGGCTGTCAATGATTCAACTTGGTGAGTTCGAACAAGTAAGCGTTGGCCCATGTTGGAAACAGAGTTCGCACACTGGACACTGAGAGCCTGGGACTCTTGAACAGCTAACTCATCGGACCGTCGTGAAAGTATCCTATTATCTCTAGGAGTGATGAGGTTCCTAGCTACAACCGTAGCCGTTGCTGCATCCCTCATCACAGAGTCTTCAACTGTAAGAGGGCCATTAAAAGATAAGAAGGACGAGCGCCATACATTACCCTGACGCGGTGCACCTGCGTCACTGCTGAGACTCAAATCTAATCAAATGTTAGATGGATTAGCCATTTCCAAAAAGATGGTAAAAGAAAAGGGTTGGAGTGAGTAAAATCTCAGAAATACAGCAAAGACAATTTTCAAAGGCGGGCAATCTTCAAAGTGTGTAGGTTGAAAACGATTGACACCTCTTTAAAAAGAAGAGGCAACACAACCACTTGTTCAAAAAATAAAAATAAAAAATAAAAAATCGAAGAGACACCGCTCTTCGAATTTCAAAACCCGGATTTTCCTGCGTAAAGTCCGTCAACATTTTTTCAAACGCAATCTCAGCTTTCGGCTATCACGTACAACTTTGCCAGAAATCACTGACAAAGTTGAAAGCGTGTGAAGTCCATTATTCCCACCTACCCGACTTTTGGCCGACAAGCATGGGTGACAAGGCCACATCCACCCTGCCACTTGCTGTTGGAAACTCACCATATAATTCGACCTCCATCCTCTATAGCAAGGCACACATCCAGCCTGACTCTTTTTCCTTGCCGAATGCATCTGCAACCAAAACTTAGTTTTCTTCCTCCCTGAAAATACAAACGCCTAACCCTTCTTCCTTGCCAAGAATACATCTCCAACTAAAACGTCTCAACATACTCAGTTTTCTTTCTCCCTGGAAAATACCTCTTCAACCAAGTCACACCAGAGCAAAGGTATCTCATATCACTAGGGTTGAGAGCAAGAGTATCTCATAGCATGCTTTCTCCCTATCCTTTTCTTTGTCCTCCCTCTTCACTGTAGGACAAGGAGAAAGAGAGCAATCAACCGGCACTTGGCATCAACCTTCCTACTTGGAACCAACTGCCTGGAAACCCCTTCCCTGATTGCTTACCTAGCATCGCTCTCAAGTACTCATCTTCAACCGTTAATGTACTTCCAAGGAAAACACCACATCTGCCAGGAAAACAGATGATGCAGGTTCATCCGCTACTTCTTCAAAAGCAAACGTATCTCATATCATCAGGGTAGAAAGCAAGAGTATCTCATATCATGCAATCTCCCTGTCCTTTCCTTTATCCTCGTTCTTACTTGCAAAGACGAGGATAAAGAAAACAATATGTCGGAACCTCCACTCAAGCTCCTGGTAAGGAACCGACTGCCTGGAACCCCTTCCCTGATTGCTCACCCAGCACTGCTCTCGAAGTACCCATTATCTCAACATCTTATGCTTCTAGAGAAGATACCACATCTGCCTGGAGAACAGAAGAGGCAAGTGAAAATGATGCATCAAAGCATGTGGAGACAAGCTCAACAAATACATGTGCTGATAATCCGCTACTTTTTCAAAAGCAAAAGTATCTCATATCATAAGGGTCGACAGCAAAGGTATCTCATATTATGCTTTTCCCCTATTTTTTCCCCTATTTTTTCCCTTGCCCTTGCTCTTGCCTGTAGAACAAGGAGAAAGAAAGCAATCAGTCGGAACCCGAAATCAAATTTCCGATCAGGAACTGATTGCCCGGAACCTTTGCCTGGTTGATTACCTAGCGTTGCTCTCGAGTGCTCATCTTCAACTGTTGACGGGTCTCGAATTTCCTCAGCAAATATTTCAAAACAGTTGATATGGTGTTGGCTCTTTACACTGAAGCTGCCAAGCATGGATGAGTGGCTGAAGAGTGATGTTCTGAAGGACCATTTAAAGGCAAAAGGTTGCGCACCACTTCGGCTAGGCGAAAGAAACAAGCAAAGAAGAACGCAACACGATGAGCTGGAACAAATCATTATGGCAGGACACCCTTCTCGGCAGAACTGCATAATCCAGACGGAGGAGTCTAAGTCAAATCCAAGCCCGCCATTGTTGCTATAATAAAAAAGCTCGAGAAGCTTCAACAACCTTTCGCTGGCACTATCACCGAAGAGCAAAGTCTCGATAATCCTTAAAGATCAAGTCACCAACTGGAAGAAGAGCTCATCAATCTTGAAGATCATACCGTTGACCAAACTGCTCAGGGTTCATATGAAAATGCTGCGAACTTCCTTGATCTTTCAAAGCATACATGTCCTGAAACTGCTCGTGGTCATGTTTAAGTTCGAGATCAAGCCTCAACGGCCCTTAAAGAAATCACAAGTCTGATTCAAGATCAAGTGTCCACCACCCTTGAATCAAACCCAGTTCAAGATTAAGTCTGTGGAAAGTCCTTTGGAGGAAACCAGAAAACCCTCCAACCCAGTTCAAGATTAAGCCTGTGGAAAATCAACAATTGGAGGAAACTAGAAAATCTTCCAGCCAAATTCAAGATCAAGCCCCGACGGCCCTTGAAGAAATTACCAACCCAGTTCAAGATCAAGCTTCAACGGCCCTTGGATCGACATCTGCAGTAAGGGACTTCAAAACGCATCTTCTACACATGACAAGCACATGTATACGACGCACCTTGAAGTTGGGGCATTTGTAGACATCAAAATTTCGGTGAAATAAATGTTGATCAATAATTAAAATTTCAACGTTCATGTGCCACATAAATTTTACACATAGCATGTGACTAAACAAAAAATCAAAATAAATCGGAAAAGTCATCAAACAGGACACGTGTCAACACCTAGCAGAAATGATTTATTTCATCTGATTATTTAAATCCAAAAAATCAAGTTTTGGAATTCTATAAATAGGAGGCCAAGGCATTCATTTTTGGAGACCAATTCATAACCAATTCACCTCACACCAAAACCTTGAAGCTTTGAAACTCCAAAGCTCCCAAGCAAATTCCGAAGGATCAAGAAAGCTCTCTTCGTTCTTCGTCAAATCCTCATTCAAAATCAAGCCCCAACGGCCCTTGAAGAACTTCCACTAATTCAAGATCAAGCCCCGACGGCCCTTGAAGAAAGTGTCCATCATTCATCATTCGTTCATCCCTAAATCAAGCCCCGACGGCCCTTTGGATCAACGACGTCAACAAATCCGCACAACTGTTTATCCCAAGATCAAGCCCCGACGACCTTTTGGATCAATAACATCAAATCCACCCATTACAAAGATAGAATCAGAGGCTAAATTTGTAGAAGAGATTGTAACCCCTAAATCATCAATACAAATATTATTTTGTACACGTGTTCTTGTCTCGTTCATCGCAGGAATTTCCGTGTTTACATAAGGTCTGATCACTTATAAATGAAACGACTTTTCATTCCCAATGACCTTTATCATTTTTCTTAATGGATTAGCTGAACATGAGGTAGATGCTGATTTAAAATCAAATATGAGAATGTTTTAGGATTTGATTCTAATTTTTTGCCTGTTTGATTACTTTGCTGTTCATAATTTGCTTTGCTTATCGTCAAATGGAGTACTGATTGGATGAGACTAAAATGTTTTGTAACCAATTTGTACTTTTACCATCTGGGTTTTGATGGAATTGGAGCTTTTAGTAATGGGTTCTGATAGAATTGGAGTTTTGAGTAATGAGTTTTTTTTAACAGCTTACAGCTATATTATCATTTGTGATTCATTTATTAATAAGATATTATATACAACACTAAATACATTTTGTAATAATTCAATTTCAAGTTTGAAAAAATCGTGACTGTTTGAATTTCAAATTTTGTTGGTTTTTTATTCAGGTTGAACCAAAAACTCTTCAAGATGCCAGTTCTCTAAAAAGTGTTGAGGTAAATTTTAATTACATTTATTCCACTTAGTATACATTCTGAATACCTCTTCGACAAAATTTATGATCTAGGAAGCCCCTCAATAGCTTTTGGCTTAGAATGTCGTTCGACATGTTCATCCCAGATTAGACAAATCAATCAACAAAATGACATCACCGTCAATGATTGACAACTTTGGCATCCACTTAGCATCTAGATCAAATATGGTTCACAGGATATGATCATACTATAAATCACATATATGACAGATCAAGAGGTAATGATTTTTACACTCCCGTTGTCTATTTTATTTAATCTCCTCTAATTTATTTAATCCAAAAAAAAGTTTTTGATCTATCTTATTTTCTATTTATTCATTTTTCTTTTCTATAAATAATATTAGTAAGACCACTTTGGTGGGAAAAATTTGATTATATAGGCATGGTTGCTTACAAGACAAAAGATATGCTCTTCGCTTTATGATTTCTAAGCTTTTAGATTAGAAATGTTAGCTTCAACACCTTGGTATACGATCAAGTACAAGATTGGGGTAATGACACTTGTAAAATCTGGGGTAGTAATAAGTAACTTTTTCTTAGTTCTTTATCATAGCAATATGGATTCGAATTGGATTGGTGCTATTGCTGGTGCTGTACTCTCAGTGGATATTTTGGAGGAGTCGAATGATTTACTGCGTCTAGGCAGGCCGTGCTTACGGAGATCTTCATTGATGGTAAGCTATTAATCTCTGAGATCTGTTTCTTTTTTCTTTATTTCACATGTGTGGCTATTATTGAAATTTGATCTTCCACAAACTGGAGATGGTCTCGGGTTTTAGGTTAAAATTGAATCATCTGTGATTTTGAAAATATGGTATTTCTGCTGAAACCCATAACGATGGACGCATACGTTATACATGCGGATTGTCACATTATCTTAGTTCTCTATTGATTTATGGAAGGTAGTCTTAACTCTTTGTCTATACAACAATAACAACAACAACAAAGCATTTCCCCTCTAAGTGGGGTCAGCTATATGAATCCTAGAACGCCATTGCGCTCGGTCTGTGTCATGTCCTTCGTTAGATCCAAATACTCAAGTCTTTTCTTAGAGTCTCTTCCAAAGTTTTCCTAGGTCTTCCTCTACCCCTTTGGCCCTGGACCTCTATCCCGTAGTCGCATCTTCTAACCGGAGCGTCAGTAGGCATTCTTTGCACATGTCCAAACCACCGTAACCGATTTTCTCTCATCTTTCCTTAAATTTCAGCTACTCCTACTTTACCTCGGATATCCTCATTCCTAATTTAATCCTTTCTCGTGTGCCCACACATCCAACGAAGCATCCTCATCTCCGCTACACCTAATCTTATCCTTAACTCTTCGTCTATGTACCAATTTTTAATTTTAGTGTTAAAAAGGAGCTTATTTGTTGGAGATTCAAAGTGTAAAGCTTAGCTCCGTGGCACCGCTGAAAGTGGTAATTGCTAATCAGGTTTCCACATACTTTGGTTCAAAAGCAATATCATTTGAATGATGAAACATTTTGTGAGTGCATATAGAAATGTCAAGTTTAGTTGAATGCTAGCAAGTGGTTTCCATTTCCATTCTTTTGCGGCTGTCAATTTTAGTTTACCTATTGCATCTAGCCTTCCCAACTTTTTATTCCTACATTTTCATATGACACGGTAGTCATTCAATTCAGAACCTCAGCCTCTGCCCTATGCTTACAAGAAGAAGGGGAATGACATGAAACACCAAGATCATAGCCAAAGAGAGCCTCCTAGAGCTGTAACAATGCAAGCAAAGACAAAATACCCAATTCTCTCCCCAGTATCTCAGTTAGGATGTAGAACTAATGACTAGCTGAAGAAAATGATGGGCTACAATATATAGAGAGAGAAGACGACAGTTCTCTGTCGAATTAACATGATCAGAGCATAATCAAGATATCTTCCTCTCACCACTTACATGTACTTCGCCATTGATATATTTTTTGCATCCAATTTTCCTTTCTTCTCTGTAAAATGCTCAAATTTGCATCCAATGTTGTATCATTCATTATATAGTTTCACAAAGATCGTGCATAATTCTTGCTGAACTTGGTTTGGTTTTCTTTTGTTTAGGGATAAGAGTGAGCGAATCACAGTTCGACCAAGTCTTGAGTGATAAATTGAGCCAGATCATTGAGGTCTCTGTTTGGACCAAAACTTAAACTTTGGGCTCCAGGAGGGGGCCGGCCCAAAAGGAAGCTTGAAGGAAGTGTCGGTCAAAGCCCAGTGGTTCAGCCGAAGCCCAGGAAGGCAGGAAAGGGCCTCCTCTGCCTTGGTACAGCTCACAAAGGCCACTTGCCCACCTACCCAAGGACCAAGTGGTATAGACTGATCAGCTACATAGCCCATAAAGTACTTTATGGTGGCATTTTATGTAAAAAAGCCGATGAGTCATCATCCCCAAACCGCATTCGGGCAAGCTTGCTGCTACAGGAAAGCACGCTGGTTTGTCTATAAAAGAAGAAAGAGAAATCAGGATTGAGGACACTCAAACAAACAAACAAAAGCACAAACTCTGCTCAAAACCAGATTTGCCTTCAAACGATAGCTGTAGTCAGCCAAAAGCCTTCATCCCTCTCGGGATCACTTCCAACCCTTTTTATCAGCTCTGCTACCTTGTCAAACACTTGTCGTAGTATCGATTTCCTTCCCAAAAACCTTTTTCTTCTAAACTCTCGAGCCCCTGTCCAACCTTAAAACCCAAGAAGTTGCAAGACGCCCAGTTTTGCCTGACAAGGTGAAAACCTTGCCCGTCCCTTCTTGGTTTTGTCTTTTCAGTTATCAAACTAGCATTATGTTGTATGCTTTTAGCTGTATTCGAGTTATTTCAAATAACATGATGATTAAAAGAGTCTTTCAGATCTTAAATCCGATTTAAAGATGTCTTCACTATTTAAATCAGATCTAAGTTCTAACTTCCTTGACATATAAGAGTGATCATGTAAAAGTCCTTGGTCTCAAGGCATAAAAAAGAACTTTATGTGGACTTAACCCATCCACGACAATCCTTGATAAACAAAGAAGTCCGAAATTACTTGGGGCGCAAGTAATCGACTGATCTAGTAGTTTTACCACTGTTGTATTATGATTATGCTAGAACGTTTGAGCTTGGAACAAAGTTCCGATAGGAAGCCTCAAGGCCTATACCTAAGGCCCCACAAAGGCACCTATTTGGATTCGTTCTAAGCTCTGCGGGCTAGAACGTTTGAGTACAGAACGATTTCTGATAGGACGCCTCAAGGCCTATACCTAAGGCCTCACAAAGGCACCTATTTGGATTCGTTCTAAGCTCTGCGGGCTAGAACGTTTGAGTATGGAACGACTTCTGATAGGAAGCCTCAAGGCCTATACTTAAGGCCCCACAAAGGCACCTATTTGGATTCGTTCTAAGCTCTGCGAGCTAGCTAGTCAGAAATATAACGGTGGTGATATTACGCGCGACAATGAAACCAGCAGCATATATATATATATATCCAAGAGAGGGATTGATCATGAATTGGAAGCCTCAAGGCCTATACCTAAGGCCCCACAAAGGCACCTGTCATAATTAATACGGTCTCTCGGATGCATATAGATATGTAGATATACGTATTTTGGATTCAACATCCGTTCTACATCTGCCATGCTAAAGATGGTAGTGGCACGCCTGAGCATCCAGATGTTAACCTTGATTGTGAGCCTTAAGGCCTACACCTAAGGCCCCATGAAGGAACCTTTCAAAGTTAACGCTGTCCTTCTCTTTCAGCCTTGCCCGACAAGCCTTGCCCGACAAGCCTTGCCAGACGAGCCCTGCCCGACAGTATAAGCAGAAGCCCGACAGCAGCTCTCAACCGACGCCGAAACACTATCCCGGGGAGCTGTGTGCTCGTCGCCCAGGAAGCTTCCCCGGCGGAAATTCCTGGCCCGAACATAGTTTTGGCACGCCCGGTGGGATCCCTCTTGATCAAAGAAAAATGTCAGGATTACCAGAAGATTTGCAAACGACCCTGCTACAAATGCTGCAAAGATTGGAAGGTGTCTCCATAGATTTCAAAAAGGAAGCTGATATGGTCCCGCGACCAACTATTCCTACGTCTTTACCCCATCCTGGGGAAACAGATAATAAGGAGGGCAAAAGACTCAAAACTAGCCCGTCAGAAGAAGCAGTGGTGAGCAGGCCCGCAGAGCCCTTCTCAGAAGCTCCAATAAATATGATCAATATGACATGGGCTGAGAAAGGGAAGGAAAAAGTTGTGGAGCTAGGGAATGAAGAAAAACTGGTTGGCAAGAATATAAAAGGGGTAATTAAGTTGCCCGAGTATCCAAATGCCGCTATAATCAAAGGGAGGGTTTTATGCAGCAAGTGCCAATGCGAGTGTGAGCTCGAGATACCACCCTCAGGGGTTCTCATTGATCAGGAGTTAATCAGAAGAAAGAAGGCCCAGGAAAAATCCAGACGGACTGCAGAGAAAGATGCTTCCCGAAGTGTCTTTCAACGTTTGGGAGGCGATTCACAGTCCAAAGCTTTATCAGAAGTTTTTCCAAACCATGAAGCTTCTGAAGAAGTAGAAGATATGGAGGCATGGAAGAGGAAGCTAGGAAGAAGGGTGGAATAACTAATCCTACCAAGAAAGATAACCCTGCCCATCTCGGACGGAGATGGTACGTAGTTGGAAAGAATGGACAGCCTATCAAACCAATGGGAGCTTCTATGATCAGGAGAGTTCAGAGACAGCATAAAGCCTACATGAATTCATTGAAGACCCCCGCAACATCAGAAGCCTCCCAGAATAAAAAATTGGAGAGACCATCATCTGGCGAAAATAATCAACTCCGTTGGAAGAATAAGAAAGAGTTGGAAAAGGCCAGTAGCAAAAAAGAAGGCGAGGGGAATCACATGCCACAGAACCAGCACCCTGGCAAGTATAGAATCTTGAGGCGAGCTCAAGAAGATCTAATCATGGTGCCAACCCCAGGGTGGAAGACGGAGCAGACAAAGCCTATTCGTTTTGGAAATATTTCACCCGAAGGAAAGCCACCTTTTCTGCCATTGGTGGATCCTTTTGGTGAAGTGCCAAAGCAAACGATGGATGCGGGCAGGAATCAATTGGAGGGGGCACCAGAACCACTGCTACCACCTGATGCTATGGCCTGGTTGGACGAGTTCATGGACCAGATCGAGAACAAGAAAGAAGATTTGCTCGAGCCTAATGATTTTCATATCAACATGGCATACGTACTATCTGCCACGTTTGGTGCCCAACCTGATCAGCCCGCTACTATGGAGGGTGATTACTTGACAGCTGAGCCAATGATGGCACATGTCAATGTAGAGGAAGTCGAAGAAGGAGGATCGGGCAACGATGAAACAGCTGAAGCGTCCAATAAGGGTCTTACAAGGATCTATACCAACGAAATGGTGTTTAGCCGCCCGAACATCTCGATGGCCAATCATTGAAAACCCATATATGTCACGGCTCATTTGGAAGGGGTGCCTTTCAAAAGAATTTTAATAGATGGCGGAGCAGCTGTTAATGTGTTACCAGCCAAGCAGATGAGGAAAATGGGAAGAGGGGCAGAGGATCTTATTCCTACAGACCTCACAGTCTCTAGCTTCTCGGGCGCTATCACGAAGACCCATGGGATACTGCCCTTAGAAGTGGATTTGGGGTCTACACAAATTATGCTGGCATTTTTTGTGGTAGACTGCACCTCTACTTATGGAGCATTACTTGGAAGAGACTGGATCCACCAAAGTCTTGCCATACCCTCCACCATGCATCAGCAAGTTGCTGTTTACCATGAAGAAGGACCAGGTTTCTGGGAAATGGTGGAGGCCGAATCACGGCCAATCCTCCCCACAGCCAACATTGCGGAAGCAAGTTTCTACAACCCCAACGTAGGAATACTGAAATGTTCAGGAGCTAACGAGAACGGCCGCCCTACCAAGGTGACGACCCAAAAGATTTTGGAACAAGGAATGCTCCTTACTAGAGATGAGTGGGATAGACCTTGTATTATCCCAAATCCCCTACACCATCAATGATTGGACAAAAGAAGAAGGATCAGGTAATGGCAGTCAGATCCCTGATTAAAAGACTGTTGGTGTATGGGAAAGAGAAGAAGCAAGAAAGGGAGCTTCTAGGAGAAGAGGAGCGGGAACGGCAACCTGGGACTTCAACCAACCAAGATGAAAGCAATAAGGAGCTTTGTAAAGAGGAGTTGGAGAGGGCCATACAAATGGACGAATGTATTTATGACTTGGATGGGCCAGACGACTTGCCCGAAAGCCCACAGTTAGTTGAATTTTTATGTGCAGAACCTGATAAACCACCACCAGAAGTGCAGGATCCTTTGGAAGTCATTGATCTAGGAACAGAGGAAGATCCAAGACCAATACAAATCAGTGGCTTATTGGAGGTTCAGGATCGGGCAAATATTATTTATCTCCTACAAGAATTCAAAGACTGCTTTGCTTGGCACTATACTGAGATGCCAGGTTTGGATTCAACCTTGGTGGAACACAGAATGCCTATCAAGGAAGGATACAAACCTGTTAAACAAGCACCGCGAAGGATGTCCAAAGAGATAGAAGAGAAAGTTAAAGAAGAAATTGAGAAGCTTGTGAAAGCTGGATTCATTCGGCCAGCCAAGTATGTGGAATGGTTAGCCAACATTGTACCTGTTTTAAAAGCCATAACAAAAGCAGTGCGATGTTGTGTTGATTACAGAAATATTAATGGCGCTGCACCAAAAGATGAGTATCCTATGCCCATGGCCGATCTATCCATAGATGCAGTGGCGAAGCACAAAGTTCTATCTTTTATGGATGGGAATGCCGGGTATAATCAGATAAAAATGGCCCCTGAGGATATACATAAAACAGCTTTCAGGTGCCCCGGACATGTGGGGTCATATGAATATTTGGTTATGCCATTCGGGCTCAAAAACGCCGGTGCAACCTACCATAGGGCAATGAATGCTATTTTTCACGATCTGATTGGTCAGAATATGGAAGTGTACATTGATGATATCGTGATAAAATCCAAAACTGAAGGACAACATCTGATAGACCTCAGAAAAGCTTTGACAAGGATGAGGACCCACAAGTTGAAGATGAATCCAAAGAAGTGCGCATTCGGGGTGAGAGCAGGCAATTTCTTGGGATTCCTGGTTCATTAAAGAGGTGTGGAGGTGGATAAAAACAAAGCACAAGCTATAATGGAGTCGCCTTCACCCACCAACAAAGTGCAACTTCAAAGGCTGCTGGGGAAGATAATTTCCTGCGAAGGTTCATTGCTAATTTAGCAGGAAAAATCCAGCCGCTGACTCCTCTACTAAGACTGAAGGATAAAGAGAATTTCGAGTGGGGACCATCACACCAACAGGCCTTCGACAACATTAAAATCTATTTGACTTCTCCACCAGTGTTAGTACCACCTCAAAGGGGAAAACCCCTGAAGCTATACATCTCTGCTTCAGAGAAGTCAATTGGGAGTTTGTTAGCTCAAAACAACGAAGGAGGAAAAGAGCAAGCAGTGTACTACCTCAGTAGAATTCTGACCGAGGTGGAAACTAGATATTCCCCAGTAGAGAGATTATGCTTGGCTCTGTATTTCACTGCCAGCAAGCTAAGGCATTACATGTTACCTTGTCACGTACACATCATCGCCAAGACGGATGTGATAAAGTACATGTTGTCAAAACCAATGCTAACAGGGAGGATTGGAAAGTGGATTCTAGCATTATCAGAATTCAGTTTCCAGTATGTACCTCAGAGGGCGGTCAAAGGCCAAGCAATTGCTGACTTTCTGGCCGAGCATCATGAATCTCGAGACGAGGTAATCAATATCCCAGGAAGCCTGGAGGTCGCTAACACTTGGATCCCACCTATAGAAGATATCTCGGGTAGAGAGGATTGGGTCCAGCAAGAAATAAGGAGAGTGACTGGTCTATGGATCACCCATTGGAAATTATATTTTGATGGATCTCACACTCATAAAGCTTCAGGAGCAGGGATTGTGATTATAAACCCTCATGGGATCTATCATTATTATTCCTTCCTTCTAGACTACCAAGGAAATACTAATAATCGGGCAGAGTATGAAGCTCTGATAATTGGTCTGGAAATCTTGATGGAGTTGGGGGCAGCAGAGTTGGAGATTTTTGGAGATTCAGAGCTAGTAATAAACCAGCTAAACGGGGAGTTCAAGTGCAGACATATTACTATGGCAGGATATTACTTGGCGGCTACACAATTACTGAGTTTCTGGGATTCTGAGATATCAGTCAATCATGTTCCCAGGGGATCCAACTTAGCGGCCAACGAGATGGCACAACTAGCCTCAGGGGTGCCAATACAGGAGAGAAAATATGGAGTAGATGTCAAGGTCCAAAGAAGAAACCTCCCTTCTATCTTAGAAATGGGATTTAGCCTGGATGCAATGAATCTAGAGACTGAATTAGAGGATTGGAGATCCCCTATCATTCATCATTTGAAGGATCCCTCCTCACCTACAAGCAGAAAGAACAGAAGCAAGCAACCAAGTATGTCTTGTGGGTGAAGGACTTGCTAAGGAAAACTCCGGATGGATTGCTATTGAAATGCTTGGGCCAAGAAGAATCCATGAGGGTAATGGCCGAAGTACATGAAGGGGTATGTGGAGCACATCAGGCGGGAACCAAGATGAGGTGGTTGCTCAGAAGATATGGTTATTTCTGGCCCGACATGGAAAAAGATTGCAAGTCTTACGCCAAAGGTTGTGAAGAATGTCAGCGGCATGGACCTCTCCAGCATGTGCCCTCAGTATCTTTAAATCCAGTGGTCAAGCCTTGGCCCTTCAGAGGATGGGCGATGGACTTCATCGGGCAAATCTATCCAGCTTCTAGTAAAGGGCACACTTTCATAATAGTGGCAACAGATTACTTCACCAAGTGGGTGGAAGCATCAGCAGTAAAATCCATAACTTCAGCCGTGGTAAGAAATTTTATCGAGGCCAAAATTTTGCACAGGTATGGGGTGCCTGAAACTATAGTGACGGATCGAGGGCCATCTTTTATCTCAAAAGAAGTGGAGGAGTTTGCAAGCAAGTACAAAATAAAGATGATCCAATCCAGTCCATACTACCCTCAATCAAATGGCCAAGCAGAGGCCAGCAACAAGATCTTGGTCAACATCATCAAAAGAATGGTGATAGATAGTCCAGAAAAGTGGCATGAGAAACTGGGGAACACTTTATGGGCATACAGAACCTCCAAAAGGGCTGGGACAGGGACAACTCCGCTTTAACCTTCGGGCAGGATGCAGTGCTTCCCATGGAGATAAATGTAAGTTCGGTTAGAATTCAGAACCAATTTGGGTTACATAGTGAAGAATACAACGAAGCCATGTGTCAAGGAATTGAAGACTTGGATGTAGCCCGAATTGAAGCCTTGAACCAGATTCAAGAAGGGAAGAAGGCTGTCGCCCGAGCTTATAACAAAAAAATAAAGATAAAGTCTTTCAAGGAGGGAGATCTAGTATGGAAGACAATCCTCCCTCTAGGAGCCCAGCTCAGGGGTTTTGGAAAGTGGAGCCCGACATGGGAAGGGCCTTTCATTGTTAGCCGAGTTTTGGATAAAGGAGGATACTATCTGGCAGATCTCGAAGGAAATGGGCAAAAACATCCCATTAATGTTAAGTTCTTAAAAAAATATTGCCCTACATTATGGGATGTTCGAGATTGTTACATCGAAGAGGAGGTAAAGTGAAACGGGTGCCATTAATTTCATCCAGAAAACACAAGTTCCAAAGGCAGGAATGCGGCCGCATAGAACTTTTCAACTAATATTGGCGCCTGGAATTCCAAGCTAAATATCAGTTGAAAGGGGGCACTGTTTGGACCAAAACTTAAACTTTGGGCTCCAGGAGGGGGCCGGCCCAAAAGGAAGCTTGAAGGAAGTGTCGGTCAAAGCCCAGTGGTTCAGCCGAAGCCCAGGAAGGCAGGAAAGGGCCTCCTCTGCCTTGGTACAGCTCACAAAGGCCACTTGCCCACCTACCCAAGGACCAAGTGGTATAGACTGATCAGCTACATAGCCCATAAAGTACTTTATGGTGGCATTTTATGTAAAAAAGCCGATGAGTCATCATCCCCAAACCGCATTCGGGCAAGCTTGCTGCTACAGGAAAGCACGCTGGTTTGTCTATAAAAGAAGAAAGAGAAATCAGGATTGAGGACACTCAAACAAACAAACAAAAGCACAAACTCTGCTCAAAACCAGATTTGCCTTCAAACGATAGCTGTAGTCAGCCAAAAGCCTTCATCCCTCTCGGGATCACTTCCAACCCTTTTTATCAGCTCTGCTACCTTGTCAAACACTTGTCGTAGTATCGATTTCCTTCCCAAAAACCCTTTTCTTCTAAACTCTCGAGCCCCTGTCCAACCTTAAAACCCAAGAAGTTGCAAGACGCCCAGTTTTGCCTGACAAGGTGAAAACCTTGCCCGTCCCTTCTTGGTTTTGTCTTTTCAGTTATCAAACTAGCATTATGTTGTATGCTTTTAGCTGTATTCGAGTTATTTCAAATAACATGATGATTAAAAGAGTCTTTCAGATCTTAAATCCGATTTAAAGATGTCTTCACTATTTAAATCAGATCTAAGTTCTAACTTCCTTGACATATAAGAGTGATCATGTAAAAGTCCTTGGTCTCAAGGCATAAAAAAGAACTTTATGTGGACTTAACCCATCCACGACAATCCTTGATAAACAAAGAAGTCCGAAATTACTTGGGGCGCAAGTAATCGACTGATCTAGTAGTTTTACCACTGTTGTATTATGATTATGCTAGAACGTTTGAGCTTGGAACAAAGTTCCGATAGGAAGCCTCAAGGCCTATACCTAAGGCCTTACAAAGGCACCTATTTGGATTCGTTCTAAGCTATGCGGGCTAGAACGTTTGAGTACAGAACGACTTCTGATAGGAAGCCTCAAGGCCTATACCTAAGGCCCCACAAAGGCACCTATTTGGATTCGTTCTAAGCTCTGCGGGCTAGAACGTTTGAGTATGGAACGACTTCTGATAGGAAGCCTCAAGGCCTATACCTAAGGCCCCACAAAGGCACCTATTTGGATTCGTTCTAAGCTCTGCGAGCTAGCTAGTCAGAAATATAACGGTGGTGATATTACGCGCGACAATGAAACCAGCAGCATATATATATATATATCCAAGAGAGGGATTGATCATGAATTGGAAGCCTCAAGGCCTATACCCAAGGCCCCACAAAGGCACCTGTCATAATTAATACGGTCTCTCGGATGCATATAGATATGTAGATATACGTATTTTGGATTCAACATCCGTTCTACATCTGCCATGCTAAAGATGGTAGTGGCACGCCTGAGCATCCAGATGTTAACCTTGATTGTGAGCCTTAAGGCCTACACCTAAGGCCCCATGAAGGCACCTTTCAAAGTTAACGTTGTCCTTCTCTTTCAGCCTTGCCCGACAAGCCTTGCTCGACAAGCCTTGCCAGACGAGCCATGCCCGACAGTATAAGCAGAAGCCCGACAGCAGCTCTCAACCGACGCCGAAACACTATCCCGGGGAGCTGTGTGCTCGTCGCCCAGGAAGCTTCCCCGGCGGAAATTCCTGGCCCGAACAGTCTCTTTATCAAGTTAAATTTTCATTCATTTTTTTTTTCACATTTGTAATGCTCATTTCTTGACTCAAACATTGCTTATGAAGTGAATGAATTTGCATAATCTTAAATATAATTTCGATTCCGCAGCAACGCGTGGGCACCGTTATTAGTTATATATACTAAAAGAGAAACTTTCAAGTTAATTCCCATTGTGTCCTAATAGACTCAAAACACTGTTCATTCTACAGTGTCCTCCCAATTTTACCCGTACTTGATTTGTTTAATATCATTTCTGCCAGGTTTACACATGTTGGACGTGTGTTATCTCAGATTTCTCGAGCTCTCTTGAGAAGGTTCAGTAAACCTTTCCATTTCCTTGCAGTGCAGATCTCTCGAATCGGAATCCACGAACGACAAACACAAATCCAATAAATGTCCTCCTTCTCCCTTCTCACTTCCTCTCGCTCGCCTTTCTGCTTTCTCTTTTTAAAATTCCATCTCTCTCCAAAATTCCATTTCTCTCTCCTCCTTCAAACCACTTTCTCTCTCTAGAACTCCATTGCCATTGCCTCTTCTCTGATGGTTGAATTTGGGTCTGCATAAACCCTTCGATCTGTTATTTGTAGGGTTTTGAAAAGGGTTAGCTGATTTGATTAGAAAATATTGAGAATTTGGGAAAAAATGAATCTTTTAAATTTTTATTCCTATCATTTTGATTTCTTTTTTTTTTCTTTTTTTTTGTATTTTAATTGTAGAGGATGAGCATGATGTTGTTTGGTTTTGGCTGGAGATAGGGAAGCCACATGAATGCCCAGTCTGCACACAATAGTTTGTGGTAAGTGGAGGATTGAACTTGATGTGATAGATTTTTTTTGTTTTTTGTTTTTCCAGCTCCCTAAGACTTTTATGTCATTATTTGGATTATGATCCAATGGCACGTGGTTGGAACTACTGGTAGTGTTTTGAAGGAACAAGAAGACACATAATAGAACCTGAATGGGAAGAAGAAAGAAGAAAGAAGAAAGCCAGCTTTTCAACCGATAAGCTAAAATCAATCCCCTCGATCTCCTCATCGGCGGCGGTGCCGGCAACCACCAGGTTCACTTTTTTAATTTCGTTTTAATTTTTGCTCTTTTTAGTCGATTTAAGAAATGAAGAATCTGAAAACGTTAAGCACGCCAAACGGTTGACCAAATTAAAACTGAAAATTGAGCCTATTTGAGAGAGTTAATTAGTGAAGAATGCTTACTTTTGCTACCTAGAGGTGTTTACAAAGAATTTGATGTAACGTGTAGTACCAACAAGAAGCCTATCACAACATCCCACAATCTATCATAATCTCCGTATACCCTTTTTTCCCTGATATCATGTGTCCTGCAAAACTTATTTTTGGTGCAGATTAATTCAAAATCATGCTATGGATATACATGGGAAATTGCCAAACAAGTTTCCATCTATCCCATGTATCTTTTTTTCTCTCTGTTTTATGTGTTTTTTTTTACAATTGGTTTGTTTACTCTGCTCTGGCTTTAAAGAAAGCATCCGAAATTTACACTGCTCGGTAATCTATAAACATTGAAAACAATAGAAGGTTAGCTGGTGAGATTAAATGGTTAGCATGATTTGCTCTCCCTTCCAATTACATGCAATCAGCTTTTCTAAATTGACTTTCATCTCATGAGATACCTTTTTAATTCCATTCCATTCACCGAAAATGAAACTGAGAGCAAGAATCGAAAACATCATTGCTAATTTTTGGTCTGTACTATGAACTATACATTCTTCAGATTACACTTTATAGTAGTTACTCTCTTTAAAGCTGAATTTTCCGATGAAAACAATATAAATTAGAATATAATAGATTTTCAACCAGCAAGATTAATAATGCAGTATTCTAACTTGCAAATATAATTGGATCCGTTTTCATTGCTCAAACAAAGTCACACACAGTTTGTAGTAAACTAAAATTCGTAAGCATGCTTTTGGTTTCCTAACTGTAGAGAAAACACTCCTATTATATTCTAATTCATATGTTCCTGACTGAAAATTCAACTTTAAAATAGTCGATTTCGCTCACCCTCATCCTAACAATTCTCTCATACTTTTGATCCGAATTAAGAATGAAATGAAATCGACTGAAAACTGAAATATGGATTACAACTTTTCCTTGCGTATTAGACCAATTTGGTTTGAGCGTGATTGAGTTGATTGGTTTGCGTATGAATGTTTTTGATAATCTAGATTCATATGCGATTTAAGGTTTAAACTTATTTGTTAGTATCATCTGTGGTTCCAACCATACATATTTTGTTTTTCATTTTTACTAAAACTATCACTTATATTATCAACTTCTATTTTTTTGAATTTGTAACAGAGAAATAAAAACGCTTGAACACAAGAAGAAAAAAAGGAAGTTTTGAAATGCAATGAAAGATGATGTGAGGACTCGCGATGATGGAGTTCTATAGCTATTTTTGCTGCATATATAGAAATGAGCAACCATGGAGTGGGATCACATACTTTGTAGTTGTACAACCAATCTTTGAAAAGTTGATTGGTCAACCAATATGTTGTATAAAGGTTGCTAAAATATTTTGGACAATAAGCAGTTAATGATGTAGATCAGAAAACTTAGATGGCATTTGAACCTATTATTTTGGTTACAACATACCAAGAATCATGCCCCTTTTGTTTAAAGGAAAACTAATGAAAAGGGCTTGAAAACTTTGAGTTTTAACGACAAGAACAAAATAAAGGGTAAAATGAATAGTACCAGGATTGACTTTTCAGTGTAAAAATGTGGTTTTTCGTTAAAATGAACAGTACCGGGAGCTTTTTGTTAAAGTTCCCTTTGTTTAAATGGTATGCGTGCCCAGAAGTATTTAAGATTTCCTTTGTTTACTCAAATATTTATATTTTGAGATTTCCAAATGTACTGAATGAATTTTAGATTTTAATATGGATGTAAATAAATTTTAATATATTTCATATTTAACAGAATTTTGAAACCCGCGGCATCGTGGTTATGGCTCTTCTGGATGGTTGTTAATTTTATGTTTTCTGATTGAATTTGGCATCAATTTATCCAACGAATTAGTGAGTAATCATAGGGCCAAAACTGAGCTGAGAATGAATTGGATTACGACTACTAAGAGGGATAATTGTATGCAAGCTTTTGAGAAAAATGGTATTGAGAATCTGATAATTTGGACCAAAACAAATCGGAATTGTTATTTCTGACAGTGCTTCTTTATTTCAACTTCAGGCATTTCCTAGCTTAGAATATTTCTTAAAACCCAAAATGTACTTTTCGTTTTTAGAATATTGTCATTTAGCTTGCTGAAGATATTTAGGGGCCTAAGTTTATATGGTGCTCTCATCTCTGTGATACAAAGCTGATCAAATTTTATGACTAATTAAACTATTGTTTACTTGCAAAGATGTCATAAACTTTCAATTGGCTTTTGCAGTACGTTTGGGACCAAGCTGAATTTGATATCATTAAGCTCAAGACAGGAATTAGTCCATTTCCATCTCAAAAAGCAGCAGATGACAATTAAACCACCATGCGTCAGGTAACCTTCACGCTCAGATTGCATTCAATTGCTATAACTCAGGGTAGATTGAAAAGACTTTAGGTCTGGCGGGCTTCTACGGTTTAGGGAAGAATACCAATATTTACATTTTGTTTAACTCCCTGAATAAACATGTGCATTTTGTTAACAGTATTGAAAACTATTGTGTAAAACATTTTCCAGGGGGTTTTGTACTGTGAATTTTGGGCATTTAGGGAGTTTTGGAGGTTCTGTGATTTATGGTACCGTGCATCGTATAAGGCTAAGAAGTCACCATTACATCTCTTATCTAAGAGCCAATATTTAAGTTGGTGAGTAAGCAATAAAATGAGTGTTGTGCAAGTTAATTTATGTTCTGCATATTGATTTTAGGGAGACTTTGGATGCGGTCCCTAGATATGAATATTGTTTGACTGAAACCTTGGTTTTCAATTTTTTATCCAAGTCCCTGAAATTAATGTGATAATTTATTTCTATGTACGTTACTATATTTTTTAAATTAAAAATTGAAATTTATGTTTGTTTATATTAATGAGATTTTAAATATAAAAAAACCATAATTTGTGGGATTAAAAATATTAAAATATAAATATACTATTGTGTATGTGTGTGTGTATATAAACATGGGTACATTCATCAAAATTAACCAAAAAATTATTGCATCAAAACATGGGTACATTCTTCAAAATCACAAAAAAAAAAAAAAGGCTAATTATGTGGTGTTACGTATAAGTACACACCAATTATATTCTTTTGAAGAGTACATCAGTTTATATAGTAGCAGAATGATTGCGAACATTAAAAAATCTCAAGTAACTTAAATTATCATGCTAGATCCTAAACTTTTCTAATCTTTGCTTACAAAGAGTTGATGACTAGGCAGTGATTTCTATTGAGCACCAGTTATTTGCACCTCTTTTCCATCCTTCCATAATTGAAGTGTTTTTTACTCTATGTAGTAATGATTTACAAGATAAAATTGAATTTTTTTCTTCCATTTTGTTTCCTTTTTCTAAAATTAAGATAGAAGGGGAATGCTATGATAATTTGAGTTTTTGTTTTGATTTTCATATGTGTACTTTAGCGGGTACAAAAAAGGAGATTTGGTTTGCAGATATAGTCATTAGTAATGCTTTTATGGTTTTCTTTAATGTTGAGAAAATTGGGATTCCTTTTAAAAGACTTTATTACTCATATGGTTAGGGAGTACTTACAGGAACTTCGCTTTCTTTATCAGACACTAGAAGAACAGTGCAAGTGAATGAACTTATGAGGGCTGGCTTATAGATGGATGGCTTCCTAATCTGTATGACTACCATGTTTAGTGTTACTATTGATTCTTCATTAATCCATTCATGGTAATTGAATGAACAATTGTCCATTTTACCGTTCAAATTTGTCGAAAACTTGCTCAAAGAGCAGACTGTCAGTGTGATTTGTGCTGGTTGTAAATAGTATCATCTCTTTGTAAATAAGACTTTAAAATCATCTATCGTAGTGTAAACATATTATATGTAAAATAATATCTTCTTAAACGGTCATAAAACCCGTGGCATCGCGCGGGGCTCAATTGCTAGGTATACATATACTAAAACCCAAGCAAAAAAGCAATGTTCATTAACAGTGCACGGGCGGAATTGCCTTCCAGTTCCTTTGTGTTCTGAATTTTTTTTTTGGGAAATTTCATAAAAAGGACTTGGACTAAGTTTATTTTAATAAAAAAAAAATTATGCTATAACTTTATTTAATGAAAAACTTAAATTTTAATAAAAGGACAAAAAAATTGAATTTTAATGAAAAAGACATAATTTTAATATTAAAAAAATTAAAATAAAAAAAATTTCTGATGCGCGAACCCGCGTGTCGTCACACAAACTGTTTATAAAACTTTCTACATTGTTTATGAACTTTCTACAGTGTTTATGAAACTTAACAGTATTACACTGTTTATGAAACTTAACGGTACTATACTGTTTATGAAACTTAATGGTACTACACTGTTTATGAAACTTACTACACTGTTTATGAAACTTAATGGTGCTACACTTTTTATGAAACTTAACGGTGCTACACTGTTTATGAAACTTAACGGTACTTTGGCTCGTAGCCACGGGAAAGGTCCACAGTTCTTTGGCTCGCGCTGGTAAGGTGAAAGGCTAGACAACCAAAGTGGTCTAGCAGGATAAGACAAAGCAGCCCCGGGGTCGCAGTTGCAATACAATCGTCGATCCATCACCCTCGTGGTTGGCATCGGAAAGAAGAGAGGACCCAACTCGTCTGAGAAGTAAGGCAAAGATGGGGGAAATTAACCATATTTTAGACCCCATATAAAATTATAGCCAACATTTTAATTTTATGATAATTATAACCAAAACTTAATGTAAAAGTACTAATATACCCTTAATATTAGGGTTTCTCACAACAAAAACAAAACCTTCATGGCAATCAACAGCAATCAACCAACAAGGAGAGATTTTGACAAAAAAAAAGGAAAAAGAAAGAGAGATTAAAAATTGAAGAAAATCAAGAGAAGAGAGGACTTGCAAGTGGGTTTTGGAATCAAAGGGGAGCTTTTGCTTGGCTTGGATTCTTAAGGCTTTGGCATCGCTGCCATATATCAGGGAGGTCTATTTCACCACCAAAAGCCGAAACCCAAAACCCTACCAGGTTAGTTATATGTGCTAATTAATTTTTCTCTAAAACTTTATCCTAATTTTATTATATTTGCAGGTTAGTTAGATGCGCTAATTAATTTTTTTCCTTCAGAATATGACTCAATTTGTGACCATGACTCAATATGACCAAAGTTACTCATCAAGATCTTATACATGGTATATATAAACGTCTTCTTGTTAGTGTGAATTTAAAATATCAGTACATTATCAATGCATGAACAATTTAGGGATGCAAAATATGATGGAGATTGTAGACAATGACGATGTGACTAGTTGGGTATGTGAAAGTTTTTCTGCAAAACCGAACAAGATTCCGTTATATGTTACAACATATCCTCTAAATGAACCTGAAGATGAACACCCAATTGCATGCAGTTCCCCATCACTAACAGTGGCAATTCAAGAGAATGATGGCATTTTGGGTGATGAACAACCAAGTCAAGTTCTTCAAGACAATGCCCAGATTAGTGAGACTTCAACATATGTGATTTTTGAGTTTACTGATGACTATCATGACAGTACCCATTTTGATAATGTGCAGTCTAACGATGCCAATGTCAATCTATCGTCGTCTCGTTGTAACAAATGTAAGAGCATACAAGACTATGATAATATTGCAGATTTGAATATAGATGGAGATATTATGGTCGGACAATTGTACTCGAGTAAGAAAGAGTTGCAAAAACAATTAGCTATGATTGCAATGAGGAAGAATTATGAGTTTAAAGTGGAAAGATCAACTAAGGATCGTTTGGAAATTAGATGTGTGGATGATAATTGCAAGTGGAGACTTCATGCAACCAAGTTACAAGTGTCAGAATTTTTTGAAGTAAGAAAATTTGAAACTAATCATTCTTGTTCATTAGATGTTGTTCAACGTGATCATCGGCAAGCAAGTACTTCTGTTGTTGGCCAATTTATAAAGTCAAAGTGTGAGGGGGCATCACATGCATATAGACCTAAAGACATCATTGAGGATATGCGAGCACAAGTTGGGGTTAATATGAGCTACGAGAAAGCTTGGAGAGCAAGAGAGCATGCATTTAAAATGATCCGAGGATTGCCAGAGGAATCTTTTGTCTCATTTCGTGCCTATTGTGCCATGTTAGAAAGTAAAAATCCTAGGACAATAACATTTATAGAAACGGATGACAATAATCACTTTTTATACTTTTACATGGCAATGGGAGCCTCTATAAGGGGATTTCATGGTTCTATGAGGCCTATGGTAGCAGTTGATGGAACTTTTCTAAAGGGTAAATATCTTGGCACCATATTTGTCACTGTATGCCATGATGGACAAAATCAAATATATCCTTTGGCATTTGGTGTGGGTGACTCAGGAAATGACGCTTCATGGACATGGTTTCTTACAAAATTGAGAAGTGCCATTGGAGAGGTAACATACTTGGTGTTTGTATTTGATCGACATGGAAGTAATGGTAAAGTTGTACAAACTGTGTTTCCAGAGGCATATCATGGAGCTTGAATGTATCATGTAGCTGGCAACATGACGAATAAATTTGGTGATGATGAAACGATGTTTAAGTTATATTACATTGCGGCAAAAACATACCTTGTGTCAGAGTTTAATAGTGTTATGACTGATATTTGGGCAATCAAAGATGGAAAAGTAGGAAAATATCTTCAAGAAATTGGGTATCATAGATGGGCTTGGGCACATTTCAGTGGAAAACGATACAACATGATGACAGCCAACATTGCTGAATCCATGAATGCAAAACTGAAGGATGCTTGAAAGTTGCCTATCACTGCTCTAGCGGATCACCTTAGAGGTATACTACTAGAGTGGTTCAACGAATGTCGGAACACAACAAGTTCATAGAATTTGACCTTACATAGAGTCCATTCCAAGAACAGATGAAGAAAAAAAATACAGAACTGACACCCCTCCATACTTGCAGTGTTGACAAAGATTTTATCATTTAGGTAGGATAGTATCTCTGTTTTTTTTATATTTTTTTTTTGTTTTTTTTTTTTTTGTTTTTTTTATTTTTTCCAAAAGAGCTTCTTCGTAGTCAAAGTGACACACCCCGACCGGAGTCGAGGTGTGCTGGCTGTCACGTGAGGGTGACGTAGCCAAAAGTGCAAAAGAAGTAATTAAAAAATGTGAACAAATTAAAACCAAAACTAAACCTTACTTAAACTAAAATAAGTGAGTATGCGGAAGTGGTCAAACCCAAGATACAAACATTCAAAGCAGATGTACTGACTAAGTACTAAATACACAACTAGAGAGAAGATTCCTACATTATTTAGTGGAATGTCAGAACCGCCGGGTAATCCTCGTGTGCCACACAGAAGAACAGCTATCTAGTACCTGGAGGGGCGAAAAACCGAAGGGTGAGTGGGCAAAAACAAAGCTTTAGAAAACACATTTGTTTTTTCTGAAAGTAATAACCCCTCACTATAAAACCCGTATAGTTTCCAGAAAATAATACTACGTGAGTATGGAAATCAATGCACAAGAGCAGTGAAAACAAGAGCATGCCACATCACAACATCATCAATAATAAATGTGAGTCAAGTGTGAAATCAGTCTAAACTAACATGCCAGTCGGAGTCACCTAATGTGATATGTACGACTGGACTTTTGCTCATCAGTCTATGCTAGCACACGAGTCGGAGTCACCTAGTGTGACCTATACGACAGGGCTGTGTGTAAATATATACGCTCTAATGCTATGATCACGTGACGGCTAGCGATAAATCGCGGGTCACCTACGAGTCGGAGTCACCTAATGTGACATGTACGACAGGGCTGGCACCAAACTTGGATCCAAGGCTCACGTGAAGGATTGGCCTTGGCCCAGGGCGAGAGCACTAACACCAGGGTGCAACAATGATGAGCTCTAAATGAATATATGCATGCCAATATGATGCAACCATTCAATCACATAATAACTCACCTGAACTTACCTGCGCCTTCGCAACATTGTTTAACATAAACACAAATCATAACAATGCAATATTTAAAATATAACACATTTTAGACATGGCATGAAATGAACTCAATTTAAAACATTTTTGGAAACTGTAAAGTGTGTATATATATATATAAACAAATGCCCACTCACTGATATGTCGAAGGATCGTAGCCCTCGAGCCTCGCTTGTCCGCGTTCGTCCTCGGGGTATGTCTCCCCTATATGTGAAACAACTATTTTTAGTTAATTAAATAGCACATACACAATAATCTAGGATAAACTTATCATAGTTTGCTCAAATGAAAGGTTTTAATATACGAAAATGATCTACTCAAAGTCACGAACCCGTACATGAAAACCACTCGCCGGTTGGAGGCCGGAATCGCCCTTACACGTTGGCCAACCCACGGTCATACACGCGGTCACGTGCACGGCATGTGCTGACGGAACCCTAACAGACGTTAGGAATATTCTGTCAGAATAGACGAAATATTTCGTTAAATAATAACGGTGTTACTTGACGTTGTCAAAATATTCCGTCAACTTTGATGGAATATTCGCCTTCTTCTCCGGTGAGCTTCGCCGTCCACCGTTTTCGGCGCCACCGTCTGGTTCACCGGTTTCTGGGAAATCTCGCCGGATTCTGGGAAAAATTTCAAACCTTCATATCTTTGTCATTTCTCAACCAAAATCCATGAAATTTATACGGATTTGAAGCTTATGACAAGGAGAACAACATTGTACCTCTTGGGGGATCCAAAAATGACCGGAAAATGGCTTGAAAATCCCTTGAAAGATTCGGCCAAAACTAAAACTTCTTGAACTCGCGATCCGACGTCAACTCCTTCCCAAACTTAGTCTAGGGTCCCTATAGAGTTGAATAGAAGCTTCCCCACGTCCTAAAGCCTTGTAATCTAGCTGGGATCGATTCGGAGAAAAGTGCGCTAGGTCGGAGCTTCTGAGTTAGCGAGTCAAAACTTGTCCGTTCGACAATCAGATGGTACAACTGGGTTCGTGAGGTCAAGATGAACACGATGATGGTCTTTGCATGTTCGATTTGTGATGATTTGGTGTGTGTTCAAAGGCGAGGAAGGTGTCTTGGGTGTGAGAAGAAGGAAGAAGAAGGTACGAGAATGAAAGAGAGAGCTCGGTCTGATTGGGCAGAAGAGAGAGATATTTTAATTGGGTTAGAGAAAGTAGGAACTAAAATAATTGATGAAAAAGGATAGGCATGGGTCAAACCTTTAAAGACAAAAACGATAAAATTTCGTAAAAATGTAATCTAACGTACACTATCCAAAACAGTGTTTCCGACACTGATTAATTAATGCACTTGTGAATTAATTCTACCCGTTTGCACATATGTGGTTAGTGCACATATTTTGTTAACCAAAAACATAGTTAAAATTTTCAGATTAGAAGATTTGCAATTTGCACATAATTTGAAGTATTCTAATAAGTTTTTAAGTCACTAATTTCTCCCATTGGTGTTTCTTCAAGGTATTGTGTGTGCATTTTTTTTTTTATTTTATTTTCACATGGTTGACAACTATGCATGTATCTTCCATTAATCACTATGCATTGCAAGTACATGAGGTAGACTTATATCATATAGCTGATCTAAATGCCAAGTGATGCACATGTGGAAGGTTTGACCTCGACCAACTTCCATGTGTCTATGCAACTGCTGCATGTCGAATTCACAACACATCAGTGTACACTATGTGCTCCAAATTCTACACAGCCAATGCAATTGTGCTAGCGTATGCAGAGCCCATTTGCCCGGTTGGAAACAAGAGTGAATGGAGTGTGCCAGAAGAGGTGCAGAATAGAGTTGTGTTACCTCCAATTAGACAAGTTGTATCTGGAAGACACAAGACAAACAGAATCCCATCTTAGGGGGAGGAAAGGATAGTGAAGAAGTGCAGTCGCTATGGTGGGACATGCCACAATCGCCAAACTGCAAGAATCCAATTAGATTCCATTCCAGCGCATGATGTGAATGTTTTTCTTTGGGATTTATTACATTATTGGCTTTTATATTATTCAGGATTTATCACATTATTAGCTTTTATATTTTCAATCACCAGTTTAGCAGAAAAACCTCACATAGATTTTAGCTTAAAAGGGTTTTTGCTCCTTTATTTTTAGATTCAAATTTTGCGTCGAAGATTCAGTTCCTGATTAATTTTTATGTTTAGTTTATTGGGTTATCTTCAATTTTCACGTTCTCTGATTACATTTGAATATCTATATCTACTCTCTATATATATATATATAATATGACACGCCCCGACCGAGATCAAGGCATGCTGGCCGTCACGTGAGAGTGACGTAGCCATGTGCACAGTGCGGAAGCGATAATGATAAGAATTATACGAATAATTAAAAACCAAATTACTAGAGTGCACTACTAAACAGAAAGTGATAGGAGTTAGTTACAACAGTAAACACTCCTAATCAGAGCATAAAGTCTAGGTGCAGTCCAGTAGGACAAATACTAGTTATACAGTACCAGGAATGTCGTACTATTATTTAGATAAGTCAGAACTGCCGACGTCCTCAAGCCACCAACAACAAGTTTACTTAAAACCTGGAGGGGCACAAAACAGAAAACGTGAGTGGGCAAAAATAATTGTTTTACAAAATCATTTCATTTATCAACATATCTAACCCCTCACTGTAAAACATGTATAATTTTCCCAGAATCAAGATATAAGCATATACATATACATATATATATATATAATCATAACAATTGATGCGTAATATTAACTAGCGCACAAATTAAACCCTCGTTTGTCAAATTGTAGTAAAGATGTAAGTAGGGATCGTTCTAAACCGGGGATTAGGAGGGATTGCTAAACACTTGAAAACTGACTCAATAACATAAAAACAAAGTTTAAAACACTAAACTAGACTCAAAGAATGTAAAACTAAAAGTTAGAACACTAAAACAAACCTAAAACTCAAAACAGCAACTAGAAGACTCAAAACTGCCTAAAAACCACTTTCTGGGCAGTTTTGAGCACAAACACAAAATCTGACGAATTTGAGTGAAAACTTGAATCAAAACACTTAAAAACACAAATCAAAACACTTTCTAACTAATTTAAGACTTCAAAATAAAGGGGGATTTGGTTTTGGACGAAAATTGAAAACAAAACAGAAACTTTAAAACAAAACAGATTGTAAAACGTTTTTGGATGAAAAGGATGGATAAAAGGCTAGTTAGGAGGTTCTTCTCCACACATGACACACTTGCAAACAAAACGATTTTTCAGTTGTTCTTCCAATAAATTATGAAACTCAACACCCCAAGTTAATTAGATACGCTTAAATTAACCTTCAAGTTCTCCTTAAGTTAATGAATTGGATGGGAAAGCGCATACAACAATTCAAAACATTCCTCAAAGGTTCCTTACGTGATGAGCACAATAAGGATACAATCAAGAATCATGAAGCACAATGAGAACTATAAGTGTTGACGAGGCATTCGTTACTATGATGAGCATGAAACTAATGCCAAGAATTCATTCAACGCGATCGTTTATAAGCGACCTTCACTACTTGTGATTATAAGATTGTAACTATTAGGTGAAACTCCCTCATAATCTAGCATCATATTCATGCATGAAAACTAAGCGTGCACTCTCAATCAACATACACAAATAAGTTATCAATCAAGTAGATGAACGAATTGAAACCACAAATAAATCATATTGCAAGCATATTCATGGTTTCGAATCACCCTCTAGCCAAAACAAAATTAGTTACACATTATTTATAAATTAAAACATAAAAATAAAATGTGAGTTTGAGGAACGAATTAACCGATAGAAATGTGCAAGGATCTGTGCATTTATTTTCCCCAACCGAGGCAGCACATGTCTTTTTCTTCTGCGCCCTGACACTTGGCAGCTCTCCCTGTGCATGCACTGCACAGTTTCTTTTTCGCGTAAGCTGCACAACCCTCTCCCGCGTGCTGACCTGCTGTCGTGCTGACTTCTGTGCTGACCTCCTTTCTTCCGCCAGCTTGCACCTGCTCTCGCAAGCTGCTGTCTCCCTGCTGATTTCCACTCTCCTGTTGCGTCCTTCCTCGCACGTTTCCAACCCTCCTGCTGCCACTTGGCAGCTCCAATTCCTGTTGTTCCGCGCCTGCACGTCTTCCTCAAGCTGCCCACGTGCAGCCTTCCTCTTAGCTGCGCAAAGCAGCTTGCGTTCTGCGTCTGACCTGTCCTTCTGCGCGCTGCCTCCGTGTCCAGCTCGCTGACCTCCCTCGCCTGCACAAACTGCCCTGCTAACTTCTCTCTCGCTGCAACTGGCAGCGCCAGTCCTCCACTCTTGCTTCACACGCTGCTGCCTTCCGTGCTCCTTTTCGCGTCTTCTCTCCTATCTAGCTGCCATGAAGGCAGCTCCTGGTTATTCCCCCCGAGGCCCTCCTGTTATTCCCTCTGTATTATTTCTGTTCGTCCTTCACGTCTCTCTCCCTTCTCCAATATCTCGCTGCCAGCTGCCAAGTGCAGCTGGTTTCTTTCTGTTTTGTCAGTCTCCCCCAGCTCTCTCCTCCTCCAGAGCAGCTCCCCCCCCCGTTCTCTGGTTCTCCTCGAGGCCCTCTTTATTATTTTCTCCATCCACGTTATTTTATTTTCTTTTCTGCTGTCCACTAGCTTTTCCTTCCTGGCGTCTGACTCCTCCATCACTTTTATTTTATTTTCTTTCCTTACCAGCTCCACTCTCCCTTCCACTTATTCTTCTTTTATTATTTCCTTTGTGCAGTGCTTTGCCCACTGTCTTTTGTGCTTTCTTTTTGTTTTATTTTTTTCTTCTTTTCTTTTTGCTGCCAAAATGTTTTCTTAAGTTAATAAAATAAGTGAGCAAGGTAGAAATGACGAATTTATTACTTAAAATCACACTTGTGCTATTTTTATTTTCTTAGCTAGATAAATTCGATAAAACACAAAAATAAAGTAAATAGCACATAAATATGAGGAAATAACTAAGAAAAGACGAGAGAATTTGATGTAAAATATGTATAAATATGAGCTTATCAACAATTCAATTCATGCTTCACATAATCATATTCATATGTATGCCATGCCAAAATATAACAAAGTAAACAATCCAGGTAAGAATGATTTCATAGAAATATGATATGTTAGCCGGAACCCCTGTGGTAGTCTGTACGACTGAATTCATAGCTCAAAAGTCAATCTAGCCGGAGTCACTACAATGACCTATACGGCAATATACTGCACATAAGTCGGAACCACTAAAAAGGGGTCTGTACGACAAGATTGGGTGTTATATAATTATGCTCAATTCTATTCTCTCATAATAGCCGGGCTATTAATCGCTAGTCACCTACGAGTCGGAACCATAAATAAGGTCTGTACGACAAGACCATGCACTTAAGTCGGATCCAATATGAGCATATAGTGCGGGAGGTGACATAAATAAACAGGCCTGTACTTCATATCTCTGGCTAAATCACAATCACCCTAGGTGCAGTTTTATGAGCTCAACATCATTCAATCACATATCACATCATCGGTGATTCACATAACCAAACATAACTTACCTGAACTTACCTGTGCTTCCACAACACCACATTTATATATATGCAGCCATGAAATGCATATTCAGAATATAAAAGCATTTGGCATATTATTTCAAAGCATACTTTCCTTAAAAAATGCATTTCTGGGAAATATATCAAGTATATAAATATATACTGAAAACAAAAGCCCACTCACTGGTATGTCGAAGGGTCGTAGCCCCCGAGTCGCCCGTGGATACGCTCATCCTCGGGATAAGTCTCACCTATATGCGAATTAACTATAAAAACGTTATTTTAAAGCACATATACAAAACTAGCTAATAACTTCTCATACAAAGCTCAATTTTGGTATTTGAATATACCAACGTGACCTACACAACCTCACGAACATCGTGATATTTTTCTGTGGCTCACGCGCCCCCAAGCGCCGGGGAGGGCACAGCCTCACGCGCGTCATCTTCAACCTCCAGACGCCGAAATAGTGTCATCGGCGCCGGATTCTGGGCAGACCTGCAACTACCTATTTCTCGCTCATTTTTGCACCATTTTTCACGCAATTTATACCAAAATGAAGCTCTTAACTTGTAGAACACAATCATACTAATTTAAAGTTCTAAAAGTCACGGGATCTCACCGGAGAATTCCAAGAAAAACCGGCCAAACTTCGTCCACACGATCCCGACGTCCAAAACCTTCAAACAAAGCACTCCGAGCTTCCTTAGGACCTCATTAAGCTTCCTACAAGCTTCAAATTCAAAAAAACATCCATAATTATGTGTGCATGAACAATGCACAAATCGGGGGTTATGAAAAACTAGGGTTTTTGAAGGTATCCTTACTTGAAATGGGTACCAATCGACTCGTCTGAGCTTCACGAACACAATGGTGCCAACTTTGACCACGATCCGTGAAGTTTCAAGGGTTTTGGGTGATTGTCTGTACGAGTTCGAAGGAGAGAGAGAGTGAAGTCGAGAGAGAGAGTGCACGGGAGTGAGAGAGAGAATGGAGGAGTGATGTGTGGTCCAAAATAGTCAACAACCCACAATACACCAAACTCTAATCCTAATTGGTTCCAAACAATTAGGATTTAAGAATATTGGTCCAAAAACACAATTAAACCAATAATACAACTCAACGTCCAGGGGTAATTCCGACTTTTCACACCTCTGATAAATAATTAACATACATCTCCGGGATGGGCTGTGACATAATATATATATATATATATATATTTTTTTTTTATAAAAAAAAATAAAAAAAGAGTGTAGGAAATGGAGGGGTTCGAGAGTAGGGGTATTGGGTAGTATTGAAGAGGCTACCTCTTTTATGCTTCGAGATCTCAACTAATTGTTGTTTTTTCATGGTTAAGAGCAATGAGGAATTTTTTTATCATTAAGGGTATGTTAGTACTTTTATATCAAGTTTTGGTTAAAATTATTATAAAATTAAAATGATGACTATAATTCTATATGAGGTCTAAAATACGGTTACTTTTCCAAATTTCCCAGCAAAAATTCAAGCTTTGAAAGGATGAGAAGTTCTTTCGAGATTAAGAAAAATTAAAGGCTTTAATAATTGTAACTCTTTGTTCTTAAGACCTTAACGCTGGGTTCATATAAAGATATTTGGAAGCATTGGATTATGTTGGGATATTTTTATCTAATTTGAATTAGCAGCAATGCGATTTTATTTCTGGTTTCTAAGAACATTAATGCAATTTTGTTTATGGTTGCTGGTTTGTCAAGAAAATATGAAGCTGCAGAGGATTGAGGTGGTGCACGCGCATATAGTTAGAATTTTTTTTTTATTTTTTTTTTTGTTTTTATTTTTTTTTGTCTTTATAATTAAATAAAGTTATTAAATAATTTTTGGTTAAAATTCAAAAATTTTGGAACCATTTTCATTAGTGTTTTTTTTCTTTTTACCATCTTATCCTTTCAGTCCATGCGTATGTCATCAGCGCTCCTTTTGCTTCAGTGTACACGTGTTGTCATCGTGGAATGGGAGGGGATGGAAAAGCTCATTGCTTTTCATTTGGTTCTAGAAAACACTCGCCATTTCCTGCACCGATTTGAATCGAACCACTCTACCATTTCCTCCACCTCTTCCTTCATGCACCACTTCGAATCGAAAAATAAATAAATAAATAGGAATCACGGAATTAGAAGCAAAAAGTTGATGAATTTTTGTTTGGGTGTTTATGTTGGTCATCTGGTTGAAAACTCTCCCCATAGGTCTAGAATCCTCTCAACCTTTTGTCCATTTTCTCGATATATCTCTCTCGCAGAAGGTTTTTGCCGATAAAGGAACAAAAAGATACACCCCTTCAGTCGTCTCAATTACCCTCAGGATTTTTAGTTGGGTGAAAAGGGTTTTGATCGTAAGCCTTCCATCCGTCCAAGTACGGCGAGTTCTCACTATGTTTTTCATTGGCTGCAATCTTGGATACCAGTAAGCGTTTTTCACTTGCAGATGAGGCCATTTTCTTGGTTCCAAAGAACAAACACACAAGCTCTATAGCTGGAGGGGGAATGATAATATTGTTACTGGAAGTCTGGAACGACTGCAATGATTGTTTTTTTTTAAAGCAATGAAGTGTTAGGCAAAGGGTAAGGCAACTGTGGAATTTATAGGCAGTGGAAGATTCGTGCCTGCCATTCTGTGATGATGTAGGTAAAAAGTTGATTTTCTATTTTTACTGGCTATAGCTACTGTTAATGCTTACGCGAAGAAGAATGGGGCTGACATTCCAAGAAAAGGTATATAAGTTGTATATCAGAGTGCGGAACGAACAAGACTAACAAAATAATAAGAATATTATTAAACTAACTGAGAATGCCAAAACAGCTACAAAACCCTAAGAGGCTACATTGTGAATGACTTGTTCTCTAATGAATAACAAAGCATTCTATTTATAATAAACTAACCCTAACTCTAATGCTAACAGGCTAGGCCCTAACTAAACTTATAAGAAAACCCAAACAATATACTACCTAAAATACTAATATTTCCAACACCCCATCAAACTCATGGCGGTATATGACATGAGTTTGCAAACAAGCAGATGCGGACTGGCTCCGTTAGGCGGACTGGCAGACATGCAAACTTAACTTGACTTAACTTGACTTGGCTGGCAAACTTGACTTGACTTGACTTGACTGGCAAAATGTCAAACTGGCACTTGATTCTTGATTCTTGATTGGACTTGACTTGATTCTCGATTCTGGTTGACAAACTAGCTAGAGTTGAGAGTATGGAAAAAACCTGCCACTAAACGAACGAGATTTCCAAATCTCAATTGTACCAACAAAGGAATAACGTCAAAAATATTCTAGCAAATCGAGAATTCATTACGAACGGCAACGGCAGATACCCAAACTTAAAAACAAAGACCTCACAATAAGATAACCATTTTTTTTTGGTTGCCCGTGTGGGCCTTAAACTAACAGCAAACAATTGTTTTTTCTTTTTCCTTCTCTTTTTGTTTTGTTTTTTTTTTCCTATCATTTCCTTCCTTCCCATTTTTCTTTCTTTTTTCTTTCATGGGAACACACAGCAGAACCTTTCTGTTTTCCTTTTTTTTCTTTTGTGCAAACAAACAGCAGCAGCAAGATCCTTTCTATTTTTTTTTTCTTGCAAACAATCAATACTAACTAACAAATCTAAAACGAAAACACAAACACAAACAGCGGAAGATGACGGAAACAAAACTGATATAAACAAATTGATACCAACGAGAATGGATTGAACCCTAAGGATCGAACCCGCTCTGATACCAAGTTGAATATCAGAGTGTGGAACGAACAAGACTAACAAAATAATAAGAATATTATTAAACTAACTGAGAACGCCGAAACGGCTATAAAACCCTAAGAGGCTACATTGTGAATGACTTGTTCTCTAATGAATAACAAAACATTCTATTTATAATAAACTAATCCTAACTCTAATGCTAACAGGCTAGGCCCAAACTAAACTTATAAGAAAACCCAAACAATATAATACCTAAAATACTAATATTTCCAACAATATAGAGCTTCTTTTTTACTGTAAATACCGTTTTGGAATTGATTCAATACATGTAGTGTAGCAATATAGAACTTTGTGTTGCTTTGCAGTGATCTATGAACAGCAGCATGAGTCGTTTCCGCAACACGAAACCTAGCTTTTGACTATCTGCCGACATCTCTCTGAAGGTTTGTGTACTGTCTTATGTGGAATTGGGATGGTATAACTTTGCATATTTATCATACATGATGATAGGGAATGTGATTTATCTAGAAAATATAAAATGACCCGTTGTAATATTGGGTGTGTGATTTGCTTCTGTTTTTCGTTTCAGAACATGTTGCTCTTCGTTTTTTGGAATTTTGTTTTTGTTGAAGAAAATGCTCAATTGAAAAAACCTAAATTATTTACCTTGAGCATAAAGGGCTTCAAAAGCTCCACACAAAAGCCCCTACAAAAGAAGAACAAGTAGATGGGAAGAAGTAGAATTCATTTTGATTAAAGAAAGTGAGAAATTAACCTTGCTGTATTATACTTCTTGGTTGTTTTGATGAAGTTGGGAATAAAGGGCATAATAATTTGATTTGGTTTCCCTCTGTACATTCTGTTTTTCTAATGGAAATTTTGAACCTGTTCTTTTCTGTTTTCTAAATTTTTATGCTTTATGGGTTTTTTTATGGTAGTTTTGAGGAAAAGCATAACAAAGAAGAGTACTACTACAACGATGTGAGTGCCCTTTATCCTTAATATGGTCAAATGGGGGTGTAAATTTCATATTTTTCTTAATATGGTCAAATGGTATGCAAATGAGATTGGGTTAAGCTTTTGGGTTTAACTCTCTCACTCTCTTTGTGTTTGGGTTCCATTTATGGTTTTCTTTCTTTGTCTCTCTATTTCAGTTTTCCTTTGGTTGTAACACATCTTTTTTATTTTGTTCATTCATCTTTAACTATTATCGGCATACCATGAGGCTTAGAGCAAACTGAGAAATTGAAAAACTTTTGAATACTCAAAGCTTGCCCTTCTGTCTAATGCGCTCATCAAAAAGTCTCATTCCACAAGGGGAGTATATAAGACTGATGGGGGTCAAGTATCAATATATAAAACTATAAAAGGATTGTGTATCCAATTATTTGGAATCTTAAGAAAGAACAATAATTTACCATTATGAAAGGTTTTAACAGTTAGTTTTGAGCCGTGATCATGATTGGTAGTTTTAGACAAGTAACATATTCTCTTTATCAGAATGATGATTGAGATAATATTGTTTAAATCATTATCTCCTTATCACTAAATATTTTAGTGCAATACTAATAATTTCACTGTTAATGAGAACTTTACCTCGGATTTTCTTTTGTGTTGTCACTTTTGATTTTACTGATTGATGTATTTCTTGAAGGTGGTGATGTAATCATAAGAAAAAGTCGAGTTCTTTAGTTCATTGCAAGTCGACCCATTGCCAGGTATCTCTCTCTCTCTCTCTCTCTCTCTCTCTCTCTCTCTCTCTCTCTCTATCTCTCTCTCTCTCAAGATATTACCAATTAGGTGTATTTATACTCTTATTGGATGTGAATTTTAGTATAATGATGTAACTACATGATAACCTATGCATCATTCAGAGTTTAAATATAACACTTAAATTGTGGGCAAATGTAAATGTGAAAGTGATAAACTATAACCTCATCCATCATTTATTTTATAGATCACTCAAGTTGTGAAGAAATGTAACTAGCCATTTTATGAAGATTATTAGCACTTAATGTACAATCGCATTGCATAATTTTTGTGAAAAATCTATTTATCAGCAGAATATGCTTTAAAGAAAAAACTGTTTGTAAAGTAGGAGAAACAGCTAGGTGCCACTGTGTAAGATTCTAGGGACTGCTGAATTGGAATACTCAGAGAAACAATATGCATAGGGATCACTAATAATGTTTTTTTGTGTGTGTATGTATCTCATATGTTGAAGGCACCCTAATCTTAGCAATCAAAATGGAGCAATTTGTCTGGATATTTTGGAAGAACAATGGAACCCAACTCTGACATTTAACTGCAGAGATTGTTGGGTCTAAAAATAAGAAAATGGAGAGAGTAGCACAACACTACTACTTGAAATTGGCTTTGGGTAAGCTTCCACTCTCTTCTATTTATAATCTCTTTGAGAGGTGATTTTGGTTGCTGGTTTTGAAAGAGATAATGTCAAAGTCATATATTAACTAAGAAAATAATATGCATGTATAATGAAGTGGAATTTTTCATGGTGTTATTAACATGCATGTTATAAATTTAGTTGTTGATCTTGACTTGGCATGAAGAATGGTGTGAAAAAAACTGAAAAACTAGAGTTACTCTACTATTTATGCAACAAGGGAAAGGAAGGAAAGGAAAAACAGTTAATTTAGTGCTCCCTTTTCTCAATCACTCTCCACATTTTCTGCAAGGTGAATCGTTCATATCTTTCAAACTTAATAGTTTTTACTTTTTTTGTATATATATTCTGCCTTGCATTCTTTTATTGGTTTAACTGTAACTTAGTATACCATAGTACTACAACTTTTCATAAAGTGGTTCCAATAATATAGTTTCATGTATAATACTCTTACACTCTCTTTTACTAATTTTTGTTACACTATCAATCACTCACAGGTCATGTTATTCATAGAGTGGTTCAAAGGATTCCAAGAGCTTCATTCACCCAATTTTTGCTCTTCATGTAAAAATTATTTCAAAAAGCTCAAACATCTTTCAGTGTAAATAACATTAACCTTCTTTAACAATCTCTTATAGCTTCGAAACATATTTTTTTTATACGGTTACTAACCTCGTAGCAACGTGCTGGCCATATTTCTAGTTTTCTCTAGTGTGCATGCTATTCCCTTGATGCCATTTCTAAGGTGCGGACGAAACTTTGCATTCCTTTTGTGCGGACAAGATGTGGGCCATTGGATGAAAATTGAACGGTTGAAAGTGAATCTATCATAATGAGTTTAGGGTGGAATCGGGTCATAAATGACTCGTCACTTAATGAAATTGGTACATGGCATTAATTCAAAATTTCTTGGGATTTAAATTGTCCCCACTCCCGCCATCAACACTTACGTACCATCTTTAGTTAGTCTTGTCCTCCTCCTAAAGCACTCATTCTCCCGCGTTTACTCAAACATCCTTGTTGTCGAAAACATTTTCTTGTTTGAAAACTTGCTTCCTGTTCCAAATCCAGTAATAGTTGGTATGTGCTTATGTTCTTTGGCCACATAGAAATTTCAAGCAGCAATGACGAAAATCAGGGGAGTATTGGTTGAAGGTTGTGTGGTCGGCTTCATAGAAAGGATGTGTTTTTCGCTTCATTTGAGCTGAGTTCAGAGTGCTTCCACAATAACCAATGTCATATTTGATTCCCCCAATGAATTTCAAATTTGGTGAGTTTTGAAAATGTGGAACCCTAGAATTTAATTTTGTTATTTTATTAATTAGTATAAATTAACTTAGGTATAATGTTAATTATGCATGTTCGTTGATGTAATTAGCTGGAATTTGTGGATATGTGTGAAATTTTTGGGAAATTTAGGTGCGTTGTGAAGTTATGAAGCTATGTTGACATGTTGTTGAGAGGCTGGGTCGTTATCTGTTGTTTTGGTAAAATTGTAGTTTTGAGTAGTGGTTTAATTTCGTACCATGGACTAAATCATAAAGTGCTATATGTATGGAAATTTCCATTCACGTAATCAATGTTTTGAGTTGCTTAAATTTCCATTGTAGTTTTGACCTGACATAAGATCGGATACCTAATTCCACTTATTGGAAATTTTCAATTGAAAAAAAAAAAAATCCATTTATAAATCAATATATTTTTTTACTCTATTTAGTACATTTTATTTAGAATTAGGGAAATTCATAATAAAAATAATACAAAAACAATATATATAGAATAATTAGTCTATCTATAAGAAAGACGATATCAAATGAAAAATGTAACCGATTCTTTCCTTTCCTTGGGTTATTGGCCATCGGCCGGGAGTTTTGGGTTTAATACCGATATTTTAGCAAAAAATCCAATAAATCTAAGCGTAGTGCTTGGTGTGTTGATTGCGAGTTGTTTATTTCAAAAATAGGCTGGATGTGACCAACTGCATTTTTTTGTTATAACTCGAAAAAAAAGGTGCATGATGATAGGAACATATTTATGCAACTTAGTTAGCTTGTTCTTGTGCATTTGTGTTGTTATTTCTTAGTTAATTACGTATTTTAAGCTATTTTCGTGTGTTTGTAGGTCATAATAACAAAGTTGGCAAGAAAGTGCATTTTGGAGCATTTTTGAGCCAAGATTGGATAGTGCAAGCATGGAGACATGAGGATGGACGTTTTTGAAGATTTGAAGGCTAGAAATCAGCATGTGTATGTGCAAGTATGTCATGTGTGGAGAAGAACCCTCTAGCTAGCCCATCATCCATAGTTTAACCCATCACCCATCAATTCACCTAAATTTGTCTAAGAATCTGTTTAAATTGTTCTTGCTTTGTTTTCCTTATTTTCGTCCAAAACCAAAATCCCCTTTATTTTATTAAGCCATATTAGTTAGTACTTGTTTTAGATTGTGTTTTTAAGTGTTTTAAGTCAAGATAAAATCAATTTTCGTCCAAACTTTGTGTTACTGGCAGAAACTGCCTTAGAGTTGTTTTTAGGCAGTTTTGAGTCTTTATAATCTGTTTTGAGTCTTGTGACTTTGTTTTGAGTCTTGTAAGTTTAATTTCATGCTTTTAAGTTTGTTTACACATAATTAAGTCAATTTCAAGTGTTTTAGCAATCCCTCCTAATCCCCGGCCTAGAACGATCCCTACTTACATTCTTTACTACAATTGACAACAAGAGGGTTTAATTTGTGTGTTAAGTTAATTTTCGCATCAAATTTTTGGCGCCGTTGCCGGGGATTAGCAACTTTGCTAATCCCTTGTTATTTCTTTTTGTTTATTTTCGTGTGTTTTTATGTTAGTTACTGCCCTTGTTTGTTTTCTTGTTTTAGGTACTAGTTTATGACTCGGAGTTCTCATCCGGTTCGTGAGCATATCTTGGACTTTGACGACGATTTTGAGAGGACTTTGAGAAGGAATAGGAATCAACAAAATCGTAACCCACCTATTCCTGAACCTAAGTTTGAAGAACATCCACTTGAAGAAGAAGAGGAAGATCCCAACATGGCAGCGGACAATCGAACAATCAAGGAGCTTTCTGCTTCGGGATTGGACAATGCCGCTCCTCTATGCATTAAATACCCCATGGCTGCCCTAGGGAAGACGGATGAGTTCGAATTGAAATCAAGTTTGTTGCATCACATTCCTAAGTTCCACGGGATGTCCGTGGAAGATCCTAATAAACATTTGAAGGAGTTCGAGGTTGTTTGTTCGAGCATGACCCCTGTGAATGTTGATGGGAGCATTCTGAAAATGAAGGTTTTTCCCTTTTCTCTCTTATAAAAGGCTAAAGATTGGTTGTATGAGCTAGCCCCCGGAACTGCCACATCATGAGAGAGTATGAAACGGGCATTTTTGGAAAAGTTTTTCCCAACTTCTCGAGTCATTCTACTACGCAAAAGGATTAGTGGCATTCAGCAAAACCAAGGTGAATCCTTTCCCACTTACTATGAGCGTTTTAAAACCCTTGTTGCTTCATGTCCACAACACCAGATGAAGGATGAGCTTCTTCTTCAATATTTCTACGAAGGGCTTCTACCAATTGAATGCCAAATGCTAGACGCCTCAGCGGGAGGAGCTTTGGTGGACAAAACACCCATGGCTGCCAAGACCTTAATTGCTAACCGAGCATTGAATGCTCAACAATATGAAGGCGTTGGTCAAAGGGACACCCCACGACAACAAGTGAATGAGGTAAGTTCCACATCCGACATTCAATTGCAATTAGCTAATCTTACTTCCACTGTGTCTCAGATGGCCGAAGGAATGAGGATGAAAGAACCAAGTGTATGTGGTGTGTGTTCTATCCAAGGACATGCCTCTGAAAAGTGCCCTCAATTGATTGAAAATGGTGGATGGGAAAGCGCCATTGCAATTGGATTTCAAGGCCAAAACCAGCCAAGGAACGATCCATATTCTAATACATATAATCCAGGTTGGAGAGACCATCCAAATTTCAAGTGGAGGGAGCCCCAACAACCCCAACAACAAGGAGGCTTTAGGCAACAACCTCCGGGCTTCTATACCAAGCAATACGCATCAACACAAGCCCCACAACAACCTGCCCAAAACACTTCAGGTACATCTCTAGATAATGATACACTTCTTAAGTTACTCACCAATTTGTCTCAAGGGCAAGAAAATCAAGCCAAAGCAATACAAAGCCAAGACAAAAGGGTGGATCAATTGGAGAAGCAAATTGGGCAGATTGCAGAGTTTGTTGGGCAGTTTAGAGAACAAGGAAAACTTCCTAGTTCAACCGTTGTAAATCCCAAAGGAGGCTTTGAATCTGCCAAGGCAATCATGCTAAGAAGTGGAAAAGAAGTTGGAGTTGACCATAGACCATCCAAATCAAGTGAAAAGGAGGATGAGAAGTTGCAATTCAAGGAGGAAAGCCAAGACAAGGCCACGACAAGGATTAAGCAATCCATGCCACAACCCTCTACACCCTCTCCACATCCTAATCCGTCCAAATCAGGTAAGATGGGTCCAATTTCAGTTAATACTAACCATATTCCACCCAATTTACCCTTTCCTAGCAGATTTTTGCAAGCCAAGAACGAAGATGAGGAAAAAGATGTTCTGGAGACGTTTAGAAATGTGCATGTCAATATCCCACTCCTTGATGCTATAAAGCAAATCCCAAAGTATGCCAAGTTTTTGAAGAAGCTTTGTACAACAAGGAAACGTATTCGAGAGAAAGAAGTGGTACATGTAAGCGAGAATGTCTCTCCAATGTTACAAAGAAAGCTGCCACCCAAATGCAAAGATCCGGGTAGTTTCACAATTCCTTGTGTAATTGGTAATACAAGGTTTGAGCATGCTATGCTAGATTTAGGTGCATCAATTAATGTCATGCCATATTCTGTGCATGCATCTATGAATTTAGGAGAACTAAAAAATGATGGTGTGATTATTCAATTAGCCGATCGATCTAATGCATATCCAAAAGGAGTGTTGGAAGATGTTTTGGTGCAGGTAGACCACTTGATTTTTCCTGCAGATTTCTATGTGCTTGATATGGAGGATTCAGCCCACTCTTCACCATCACCACTCTTACTTGGACAACCTTTCATGAAAACGGCTCAAACCAAGATTGACGTGGCCAAGGGAGCAGTAACTATGGCATTTGGTGGTGATATGATTAACTTTAAGATTTCTGAATCTGTTGAGAAGACTAATGATGTTCGTTCTTGTTGTGCCATTGATGTAATTGAAAATATAGGGCATGAATGTTCAACACTAATAAAAAAGGATGTTTCTCGCACCATAATCGAGGAGGGACTTGGAGTAAAGCACAAAGAGCACGCCCCGACCTTCAAATCACCAAATTTGACCGAGAGTATCCCTTGTGCATCTGTTCAATGTGCTGCCACTTCATTGCAGCACATTGGTAAACCACCTATTCCAATTTCGATTCCTATTTCAACTAATAGGTTGTTACCTTGTATGGTGCAGGTCCCCAATCGAATCCAAGCTGGTGGGAATGATTACATTGACTTAAGGATGCTCAACGCCCCAATCGAGAAAGATTACTATCCCCTTCCATTCATAGAGCCAGTGTATGAGTATTTTGAGGAGCATGCCGTAGAGGACATACCGCTCCATGCCGTGAGCCCTATTCAAGCTTAAATGGAGGTATCGTCCGACTGGAAGACGTTAAAGCAAGCGCTTCTTGGGAGGCAACCCATGTATTCAAATAAGGAAGATTTTTGAATCGCTCCATAATCAGTTTTGCGTTTCTAAAAACCTTCCCTTTTCTGCATTTTTATTTTGCCATGATTGTCATTTTTATTTGTTGCTTATTTAATTATTTTTGGGTGTGGGTTTATTTTTGAAACATTGACAGATATGCAAGTTATTTTCACATTAATTTTCATGGAAAAGGAACATTAGGTAGAAAGGTAGAAAAATACAAGCAAGTGCAAACAAGCAGGAATGAGCCTTCATTGGTTAGGTGGTGCCTCAACATTCGACGGACCTCCAGAAAGACGAAGCACCAGAGTCTGATTTTCCGGAGCCTCAACACTTGGTGAAGCGCCAGAAGACGAAGGCAGAAGTTACCTCTGGAGTAACGCCACAAACCTCTGATGATCACTCTGAATCCGCACTTCAGACTCCTGCAGCTGATCAAGCTTCCTCTTCATGCTTGTTGAGTAATTAGTTACGAGTATGTGCAACTCTTTATTCTCATGCCTAAGTACTCTGACCTCTTACCGAAGACTAGCCACTTCAGCCATCAACGACTCAACCTGACGAGATCGAGCAAGAAGGCGCTGGCCCATGTTTGATACTGAGCCTGCACATCGGACGCTGTAGGCCAGAGAGTCCTGAACAGCTAGTTCGTCGGACCGCCTAGAAAGTATCCTAGTGTCTCTGGGAGTGAGAAGATTTCTGGCCACCACCGTAGCGGTTGTATCATTCATCATCATGGAATCCCCAACTGTAAGAGGACCATTTGGGGATATGAAGGACGGCTGCCAAATGTTGTTTGGAGAAGACATATCAATATCTTCCCCAACATTCAAGTTAAGGCGACAGTCAGAAGGGCAAGACATTTTCGAAGGTGTGAAGAAAAAGAAAAGGTCGGACAAATCAAGTTCTTAGAAGTGCAAGTAGGGAGCTTCTACAGGCGGAAAATTCAAGTGTGCTTTGGAATGTGATGTGTGCCTCTCTTTAAAAATCAGCACTCGACGGAGCTTCAGAAATTGAAGAGGCAAGCTCAGAGATCGAAGAGAAGTCTGATTTCTCCAAAGCTGGGCTGCTCAGAAACCACGGGTCGATCTCAGAAATCGAAGAGGCACTTGCTTTTTCAAACGTGTCATCACCTGTCACATGCACACTCAGCTTTGCGAAAATCACGGATAATTTGTTGAAGTACCGATCTCAGATATCGAAGAGGCGCCAGTCTTTTTCAGCCTCGTCAGCACCTATCACACGCAAACTCAGCTTTGCGGAAATCACGGGCAGTTTGTCGAAGCGCCGATTCCAGATATCGAAGAGGCATCTGCTTTATCCAGACGTGTCAGCATATGTCACATGCACACTCAGCCTTGCAGAAATTACGGGCAATCTGTCGAAGATTTCTGGTGAAGTAGAAAGCACGTGAAGTTTACTGTTCAATCATCCAACGGGTGCAGACAAGAGTGAAAGAATAGTACCGGTTATTAATTCCTATAAATGTCGTCCTTCACCCTCCATAGCAAGGCAGACATACATAATCCTTCTTCATCTCCGAAAATGCATTCCCAACGAAGCCTCTCGAGTTACTCTGTGTTTCTCATCCCTTGGGGTACCTCTACAAACAAGTCATCAAGAGCAAGAGTATTTCATATCATAAAGGTTGAAAGCAAGAGTATCTCATATCATGCTTTCTCCTTGTCCTTTTCCTTGTCTTTGTGACAAGGAGAAAGAGAGCAATCGGCCAGCACTTGGTGTCAATCTTCCGATCTAAGAACCGACTGTCTGGAGCTCCTTCCTGATTGCTTACCTAGCATTGTTCTCGAGTGCTCATCTTCAACTGCTGATGTACTTTCGAAGAAGATGCCACATCTGCCTGGAGAACAGATAAGGCAAGTGAAAATGATACCTTGAAGCATGTGGAGACAACGTGCTAATTCATCTTCAAGATCAAGTCTCATTTTCCTTGCTAAGAAGTTCCCCAGCCCAGTTCAAGAATAAACCTGTGGAAAGATACTTCTTCAAAAGCAAAAGTATCTCATATCATCAGAGTCGCAGGCAAAGATATCTCATGGCATGCTTTTCCTTTACCTTTGCTCTTGTCTTTGTGGCAAGGAGAAAGAAAGCAATCAGTCAGCACTTGGACAGATTGAACAAAGAAATAGACCATCACCTCTACCTCGTGCCTACCTGTCGTGCAGAAGAAACAAGCAGAGAGGAATGCTACCTGCAGACTCAATCAACCCAGCAGAAGGAGTCTGAGTTGAAACCAAGAGCTCGAGAAGCTTCAACAACATATGGACGCATCAGTCACCAAAGAGCAAAGCCTCGCCGTACAAGGCCATCAAATCACCACCACCAATCAAGTCTCCTTTTCCTTGCTAAGAAGTTCCCTAGCCCAGTTCGAGATCAAAGCTGTGGAAAGTCAACAAGATCATCTCTCCATAACCAGATTTGCGTTCTTAAACTCTACTATGTCTGGTTTTTACTTTGCCATACTTGTCATGTTTATTCGTTGTTTGTTTGTTTGCTTGTTTTTGTGTGAGTTTATGCCTGAAACATTGAGGACAATGTTTGATTTAAGTGTGGGGGGTAACCAAGTTGTTTTGCATGAAATTTGTGGGAGTTTATCACCCATTACTTCTAGTGTTGTTCCTTGCTATTTTAAGTGTTTTTATGCTGTTTTGGAGTGTTTTAGTGTGTTTTGACATAAAAATCTGAAAATCTCATAAAAATTTGAAAAATTGTTTTGAAAAACCCAAAAAGAGTTGTTTTGTGTGTTTATTTGTGTCTTATGATACCTTCCAACACAGTGATGAGGAATTGGTTTTTAATTGCATGACTATTAAAGAGAGTTATAAACATGGATGAAAGTTTGATTTACTCCTTGGTTTATGCTTGGTTGTGGTTATAATTTATAAATTCACATGCAATCATAAAAAATAAAAAATAAATCTGTTTTTGTAACATGCTTGAAGGAAGGAACTCAAAGTAACGCTACAACCTTATGAGACTTGAGCCTAAAACGTTTATTTGGAGAGTTAATAATCTGTGCATCATTGTTTTCTAAAGTCGTTGCATGATCTCATTATTCTTTGCTTGGTTGCTACTTAGAAGGCGTTTCATCATTTAGTTCCAAATGCTAGAACTCATGCCTATTTCATTCAAAGCATGTTATTGATTTGCATAACACATTTTCAAGATGAAGTTGTGTAGTGACCACCAAAGCCAAATTGCCGTGCCCCTATTTCATTATGTGTTTAAGTTTAACCCCGTTGAGCCTTGTTAAGCCTATGTTCTTTGTTAAACCACACTATCCTTACCTAGCCTAGTTTTAGGACCATCCATACCCTTGTTCTTGAAGCATAGTAAAGCATGACTTAAAATGAACTCCTTTTTAATCAATGTATTGCAGAAAGCAAGTGTGGGGGAAGTGATTCTTGTGTGTGTGTGTGTGTATGCCAAAGTCCTTAATAAGGCACGGGTAGAAAAGAAAAAAAAAGAGTGAAAAGAAAAAAAAGTTTGTTAAAAAAGGGTCCAAAACATTGAATTCGGCCCTAAGTGTTGCATGAATCTTCCCTTTGTATTTAAAAGTTGATTCTGCATTCTAAAGTGAATTCCAAGTGTCTATTTCATTGCTTTGCTTGCTATCGCTTTAAGAACGTTTGTTATTCCTATCCTTTCTTTATTAGCCATTACCCCCAAGCCCTGTTTCAACCCTTGACTTCAATCTTGAGTGTTGTGTGTTTCAATTTGTGGAGTTTGAAATTGATATGAGCATATGGTGTCACTGGTTCTCGCATCTAAGTAGTAGCATTCCATTCATGAGATCATATATATACATGAATTAATAATTCCAGAAATTGCTTCTTTGTTGAAAAACATATGTGAGTACTAGTTTTCATGTTTACATCAATCTTCTCACATATACCTAGTATAGGGAGTGTAGTCAGAAATTCTTGTGTGAAAATAAGAGTGTATCTAGTAAGGAATTGAGGAAATTCTCTAAGGCATGTTACTATATTCAAAATGCTGTTTTAATTGATTAAATGTGAGCTAGTGAATGGTGACTATGATTAAGTATGCTCGAGGGTAAGGAATGCTTAAATCTATGTAAGTGGTGATCTTTGGCATGTCATGTTTCATTGAAAATCCTGACGCAAATGTTGGAAGGTTAGGTTGTGTTTTGTTTGTTTTGTTTGTTTTGTTTCGTTTTGTTTCTTTTGTTTTGCTCGAGGACTAGCAAAAGCTAAGTGTGGGGGAATTTGATAGGAACATATTTATGCGACTTAGTTAGCTTGTTCTTGTGCATTTGTGTTGTTATTTCTTAGTTAATTATGTATTTTAAGCTATTTTCGTGTGTTTGTAGGTCATAATAACAAAGTTGGCAAGAAAGTGCATTTTGGAGCATTTTTGAGCATTTTTTAGCCAAGATTGGATAGTGCAAGCATGGAGACATGAGGATGGACGTTTTTGAAGATTTGAAGGCTAGAAATCAGCATGTGTATGTGCAAGTATGTCATGTGTGGAGAAGAACCCTCTAGCTAGCCCATCATCCATAGTTTAACCCATCACCCATCAATTCACCTAAATTTGTCTAAGAATCTGTTTAAATTGTTCTTGCTTTGTTTTCCTTATTTTCGTCCAAAACCAAAATCCCCTTTATTTTATTAAGTCATATTAGTTAGTACTTGTTTTAGATTGTGTTTTTAAGTGTTTTAAGTCAAGATAAAATCAATTTTCGTCCAAACTTTGTGTTACTGGCAGAAACTGCCTTAGAGTTGTTTTTAGGCAGTTTTGAGTCTTTATAATCTGTTTTGAGTCTTGTGACTTTGTTTTGAGTCTTGTAAGTTTAATTTCATGCTTTTAAGTTTGTTTACACATAATTAAGTCAGTTTCAAGTGTTTTAGCAATCTCTCCTAATCCCCAGCTTAGAACGATCCCTACTTACATTCTATACTACAATTGACAACAAGAGGGTTTAATTTGTGTGTTAAGTTAATTTTCGCATCACATGATTCTACAAATTTCTTCTGAAAAAAAAAACAAATTTAAGAACCATAGCATTTTGCGATTCATTGGTAAATCTACTTTGATGCTCTATCAACCAATAATGTAAACCATTAACAGGGTTAAAGCTAAACCGTTTGAAGTTCAGATGCAGCATGATATTCTTTCTACTACTATGTTATTTAATAAGTTAAGACATAAATGGTTTCAAAACAAATAGTTGGAATTTTTTTTCGATATAAAACACTCATGTCGATAAAATGATTTGAATCTGTTATTTGATTGGAAAAAATGGGTATTTCATCCCACGTTTTATCTTTTTTATCCAATGTTGAATCGATGACCTATGTATTATGTATTAAAGTAAGAAGAATTCTTTGAAAAACAAAAACAAGCTTGCTGACAATTAGTTGTTTGGTCAAAAGAGTCCTCTGAATGTTATGTTCTTGGATTAGTGATTAGTTTATATATTTTCGAATATGAATATAGAAGAGAGGATAGGCTCATTACATTTTACATTAAAAAAGAATATAGGAATTCTCAAAAAGAATTCAATAAATTGAGCGTGAGAGCCAAATGAATCGAAAGGTTCATGTTTGGTTCGGGAAAGGATCATGGAAGTTTTGAAATGAATGGAAAGATAATATACTTTAATAAGTGATTTATTAGATAATCGAAACCAAATGATCTTGAAGACTATTCGAAATTCAAAAGAGCTGCGCGAGGGGCCCTAGACCAACTGGAAAAAGCCCGAGCCAGCTTATGGAAGGTAGAAATAGAAGCGGATCAGTTTCGAATGACTGGATATTCTGAAATAAAACGAGAAAATTTGAATTTGATTAATTCCACTTATAATGTAACATCTCACATCGTCCAGGAGAGTGGATCAAGTAAGCCTTATATGTATATTCTCATCTCTACCTAGCGCGGGGGCTTTTAGGAGCTCACTGGCTTCCAGTTTCGTCGGAACTTCGAAGTTAAGTGAGTTCGTGCGAGAGCAATCCTAGGATGGGTGACCCACTGGGAAGTTCTCATATGAGTTCCCAGAAACAAAATCGTGAGGGCGTGGTCGAGGCCCAAAGCGAACAATATCGTGCTATGGCGGAGTCGAGCCAGGGATGTGGTGGGGGCTCGGGCCAGGATGTGACAATTTGGTATCAGAGTCAATCCCTAGCCGGAAGTGTGCCGACAAGGACGTCGGGCCCCTAGGGGGGTGACAAACTCACGCGAGTAGAACTTCCCAGTGGGTCACCCATCTTGCGAATGCTCTGGCCGCTTTCTCGCTTAACTTCGGAGTTCCTACGGAACCTGAAGCCAATAAGCTCCCAAAAGGCCTTGTGCTAGGTAGAGATGGGAATATACATATAAGGCTTATAGGATCCACTCCCCTGGGCGATGTGGGATGTTACAATTTGGTATCAGAGCCAATCCCTGGCCGGAAGTGTGCCGACGAGGACGTCGGGCCACTAAGGGGGTGGATTGTAACATCCCACATTGCCCAGGGGAGTGGATCATGTAAGCCTTATATGTATATTCCCATCTCTACCTAGCGCGATGCCTTTTGGGAGCTCATTGGCTTCGGGTTCTGTCGGAACTTCGAAGTTAAGCGAGTTCGCATGAGAGCAATCCCAGGATGGGTGACCCACTGGGAAGTTCTCGTGTGAGTTCCCATAAACAAAACCGTGAGAGTGTCGTCGGGACCGAAAACGAATAATATCATGCTACGGCGGAGTCGAGCCCAGGATGTGGTGGGGGCCTGGGCCGGGATGTGACATATAAAACTTTGGAACAATTAGAAAATTACAAAAACGAAACCATTCATTTTGAACAACAAAGGGCGATTAATCAAGTTAGATAACAGGTTTTTCAGCAAGCCTTATAAGGAGCTCTAGGAACTCTGAATAGTTGTTTGAACAACGAGTTACATTTACGTACCATAAGTACTAATATTGGTATGTTTGGAATGGTGAAAGAAATAACGGATTACTCAGTCCTTCTACTACAAGCATTATTTTTTTCTTCCAACAAAAAAAAAATTAATACTGATGGTAACAATTGAGCAAATGCAATTAGTAATATTATCCGCGAACGTATTGAGCAATATAATAGAGAAGTAAAGATTTTAAATACCGGTGTTGTACTTCAAGTAGGCGATGACATTGCTCATATTTATGGTCTTGATGAAGTAATGGTAGGTGAATTAATAGAATTTGAAGAGGGTACCATAGGCTAGGGGTGGGTTCAAAAAATCAAAAACAGAAAAAAAAACTGAACACACTGAACCGAAACCAAAAAACTGAAAACCACAAAAAAAACTGAACCAAAAAAGAAAAAACCGAACCGAACCGAACTTTATTGGTTCGGTTTCGGTTTTAGAGGTTCGAAAACCAAACCGAACCGAGTCCCTTACACTTTATGAATGTATGCCCGTGATATTTCTTTTGTGATTGTCTAGTTTGAAACTAAGCCTAGGGCTTTTTCAAGGAGCATACTTGGTTCAATTATGGAGGATATTTCATTGGTCATAGAGGAAAGTTGGAAGGCTTTGGAACTTGGAAGAGCTTCTCTATTTGTTTGCTTTTTGAATGGATATGGATATCATTTTTCTTTGCAATTGAGGTTGTTGAAAGAATAGGATAGGTTTATATGATCTTGTATATGTACAACTACCTTCCCACTTTCCATATTTTCTTATTATTAGTCTACCAACAAGGGCGAAGCTACCATGGGCCTAGGGGCCGATGCCCCCATTGAGATTTTTCTGATGCTGGCATGCTGCTCAAACTGATATGATTTTGCAGCAGCAGAGCCCCCACTAAGATTTTTTTGGTTCTGCTCCGACGTCGTTTTGGTCCTAGTAAAAAAAAAGTAAACGAAATGGCGTCGTTTCTTATATGTTTGAAAAAAAAAGTATGTTATAGTGGGGGACCGCTTGTCCCCACGGTCCAACCCCATTCCATCTCTCGATTTCCTTTTTATTTCCCTTTGCCAATCAGAGAGCAGCGTGGTGCTGCTCTTCCCCCAAATTCCCAACAGCTTGAAACGGAACGGAACAAGAGCAAAGGTGTTATTCCCAGCCACGCCAGCAGCCAGCCACTCTCTAGCTGACATATATATATTTAGGTAAATTTTTTAATTCCTAAATCTATAATCCCTAACCCTAATTAATTATTTAAGACGAATTTTTGTTTAATTGGTATAGAAATATAGAATCATATGGTAATGACTAATGCACTAATATGGTTATTGGTTATTGATTATTGATATGAATTCTATGATTATTGATGAATAAAATTATGAAATTACGAATTCTATGAATATGGGTATACATTTATTCATATGATTAGTTGAATTAAATGTTTATTTGTTGAATAATTTGTATGCTTATTGGTATTGCCATATTGGTTAATTGAATTGTTGCCTTGGTTGGATATGGATTAGTTATTAGGCATATTAGTATAGTATACTCTAGGATTAAGAGTCTAAGAATTTTATTGAGATTTTTATTCTATAAATTCTACAAATTACATATGAACGTTATATGTTATTGGTATCAATATGATTGACTTTGCAGATTGAAACATCATGGAGAGGTTTTTCCGAAAAATATCAGTGCCGCCATCCCCAGTTATTGAGAAAAATAATGATACTCGGGGACAAGATAGTACAAAATTTATTTTATCAAATCTTCCATCAGATCCTGGTAAGCGAATTCGAATTTTGGATTACAATCCTAATATTCGAGATCAAGTACGAAGACCGTATGTGCTAGCTGGTCCTCAACAACCTAAAACCCATAATTTTCCTTACAAGAAATATGGAGACACACAAAGACGATTCAACCCTGGTTGGTTTGATGATTTTCCTACTTGGTTGGAATATAGTGTAGAAAAAGATGCTGCCTTTTGTCTGTGTTGCTACATTTTTAAACCAAACATTGGAGAACAAGCAGGTGCTGATTTCTTTGTTGGCGAAGGATTTTCTAACTGGAGAAGAAAGAAAGACTTCTAACTCATATTGGAGGCGTCAATAGTGCACACAATCAAGCATGGAGTAATTTTGAAGCTTTAAGGAGTCAAAAGCAACATATCCAATTTTTTTTCTCTAAAACTCATGATGAAGCTCGAATTCAATATAGAGCTCGGTTGAATGCATCAATTGATTGTTGTCGATTTCTTTTGAGACAAGGGCTTGCATTTTGTGGTAATGATGAATCTGAACATTCAAGCAACCATGGAAACTTTCTTGAGCTTCTACAATTTCTTGTTGACCACAATGAGGATGTGAAAGCCGTTACTTTGAAAAATGCTCTGGAGAATCACAAATTGACATCACTAGATATTCAAAAAGACATTGTAAATGCTTGTGCAACTGAGACCATCAAGGCTATTATTAAAGACATTGGCACTTTGTTGTTCTCTATTTTGATTGATGAATCTCACGACGTATCAACAAAGGAACAAATGGCTATTGTATTGCGTTATGTGGACAAGAATTGGCATGTCGTTGAGCGTTTTATTGGCATTGAGCATGTTACTAGTACCGCTGCTCTCTCACTCAAGGAAACCATTGATGAGGTATTTTCTAGGCATAAATTGAGCATGTCTAGGTTGCGTGGGCAAAGTTACGATGGGGCCAGCAATATGCAAGGTGAGTTCAATGGTCTTAAAGCACTTATTATGAAAGAAAATGGTTGTGCCTATTATATTCGTTGCTTTGCACATCAACTTCAATTATCTTTTGTAGCTGTGGCAAATAAGAACATCCAAATTGAGTCTCTTTTTAGTATAGTTACTATTTTGATAAATGTTATTGGAGCTTCATCGAAGCGTTGTGATCTTCTTCAAGAGAAGCAATCTATTGCAGTTATTGAAGCACTAACCAGTGGTGAGTTTACAAATGGGAAAGGCAAAAATCAAGAAACTACTTTGAAACGTGTTGGAGAAACACGTTGGGGTTCACACTTTGGTACTTTAGTAAGTATAATGACTATGTTTTCATCCATACTTGATGTACTTAAAGTAATAGCAGATGATAGAGTAAGCTCTCAACAAAGATATGAAGCGAATAACTTATTGGACTCCATGCAATCATTTGATTTTGTGTTTAATCTGCACTTGATGAAAGATATACTAGGAATAACCAATGAATTGTCACAAGCATTGCAAAGGAAGGATCAGGATATTGTAAATGCCATGAAGTTGGTTGGAGTTGGTAAACAAAGGTTGGAGATAATGAGGAAAAGTGGTTGGGATTCTTTACTTAGTGAAGTCTCAGAATTTTGTCTTAAACATAATATTGATGTGCCTAATATGGATGATATGTTTCTTTCTCGAAGGCGAGGGTAACGAAAAGCACAAGCAGTCACAAATATGCATCATTATTGTGTTGGGATATTTTATGTTGTTTTGGATTGGCAGCTTCAAGAACTAAATAATCGTTTCAATGAGACCAACACTGAGTTACTTCTTTGTTTGGCATGTTTATGTCCAGCCGACTCCTTCTCTTCTTTTGATAGACAAAAGCTATTGCGTCTTGTCCAGTTTTATCCTAAAGACTTCTCTATGAATGAGCTGGTGACACTTAAGATTCAACTTGAGACTTACATTGTGGATATGCGGTCTAGCATTGAGTTTTCAAGTTTAAAAGAGATTGGAGATCTTGCAAAAAAAATGGTTCAATGCAAAAAACACAAGGTGTATTCACTGGTTTACTTGCTTGTGACATTAGCACTAACTCTTCCAGTTGCTACTGCAACTGTTGAAAGAGCATTTTCGGCCATGAAAATTCTGAAGAATCAATTGAGAAATCGGATGGGAGATCAATGGATGAATGATAACATGGTTATTTTTATAGAAAGAGAGATATTTGGTGGTATTGGTAATGATGTTGTCATGCAACGCTTTCAGAACATGAAAATGCGTCGAGGGATATTGTAAGGGACTGTTGTATGAAAAACTTTCTGGATTAATATATAAGCATTGTGTTTAGTAAATTCTTGAGCTTTTTAATTATGACTTTGTTGTTTGAGGATGCCCCCATTCACACAAATCTCTGGCTTCGTCCTTGTCTACCAATGCGTCTGTTCTAAATTTCGTATTAAAAAAGATCAAGTTTTATAAAATAAAAAAAATAAAAACCAAAAGTGTTCCGAAACCAAACTGAAAAAAAACTGAACCAAAGAAAACCAAGAGAAAATTGAACCTAGTCGAACTGAACTAAAGTTTCGGTTCGGTTTCAGTTTTGGCAAAAAACCGAACCAAATGAAACCGAACCCACCCCTACCATAGGCATTGCTCTGAATTTGGAATCAAATAATGTTGGTGTTGTATTAATGGGTGACAGTTTGATGATACAAGAGGGGAGTTCTGTAAAAGCAACAGGAAGAATTGCTTAGATACTAGTAAGTGAGGCTTTTTTAGGTCGTGTTATTAATGCACTGGCTAAACCTATTGATGGTCGGGGTGAAATTTCATCTTTTGAATCTCGGTTAATTGTGTATCCCGCTCCTAGTATTATTTTGAGACATTCAGTATACGAGCCTCTTCAAACAAGACTTATTGTTATTGATTCAATGATTCCTATTGGGCGTGGTCATCGAGAATTAATTATTAGGGACAAACAGACCTATAAAACAGTAGTCACCACATATACTATTCTCAATCAACAAAGGCAAAATGTAATAAGCGTTTATGTAGTTATTGGTCTAAAAGCATATTCTGTGGCTCAGGTGGTGACTGCTTTACAGGAAATGGGAGCAATGGAATATACTATTGTGGTAACTGAAACTACGGACTACCCCGCTGCAATACAATACCTTGCTCCTTATACAGAAGCAGCTATGGCTGAATATTTATATACTGTGAACAACACACTTCGACCATTCAAACAATCTCTCCAAACAAGCGCAGCCGTATCGACAAATGTCTCTTCTATTACGAATACCATTGGGTCGCGAAGCTTATCCAGGAGATGTTTTTTATTTACATTTACACCTTTTGGAAAGAGCCGCTAAATCAAGTTCTCGTTTAGGTGAAGGAAGTATAACTGTTGTACCAATAGTTGAGACTCAATCGGGAAATGTTTCAGCTTATATTCCTACTAATGTAATTTCCATTACAGATGGACAAATATTCTTATATATATTATATTTAGAATAATGAATTTACAATATATTGAAAGTCTAGGTTTTGAACAGAAACGTTAAGTAAGGCCATCTCCAACCGATCTGGCCAGAGGGCCATAGGGCTAAAAATAGCCCGAAATGACACGAAAACCGTCTCCAACCGAAGGCTAGGCCAAGGGACAATTGTACAATCGGGCCAACTGGCTGGCCAGAGCCAGCCAGCCCTGGGCCGGTCCAGAAATTCAAGCCCAACGACTACTTGGCGTTAGCATGACGCCAGGTTGTCGTTGGATTTGATTTTTTTTTTACAATTTTTTTTTAAAAAAAATTAAAAATTCTAATTTGTTTTCCCTATAACTACCTAAGCCATAAACAACATTAAATAACACTAAACAATATTAAACAATATTAAACAATATTAAATAACATTAAACTTAAACAACATTAAAGAACACAATCTTTACCCAAGTAATACCCCATATTGTACTGACGCTCGTTGATGTAGTAGTCAAGTTTAGGTGATTTACCCTCCGTCAGGTTATTGAAGAGGGGTGAACGCCCAAGAACTGTAATGTCATTTTTGGATCCTAGGACTCCAAAGAAAGCATGCCATCCATGTGTCAAACAAGGCAATCGCCTCTAACACAATAGTTGCCTTTCTCGATCTTCCGCTAAAGCCTCATTGCCATCTGGTGGGACATTTCTTCCACTACCAATGCATGCAATCTAATGACCATATTATGCCTGAAAAGTCACGGCCTTTAGCTTTCCGAAAGAGCCAATCCAGATCTGCTTGATTTGGTTCACGGAGGTACTCCTCTTTGTAAAGTTGAACAACTGTGTGACATAATTCAGCAAGATTATCAAGGCATGTAGATTCAGACATACCATATGTATCATCCATCGCATCAGCAGGGGAGGCATAGGCCATCATTCGGAGTGCAATAGTAACCTTCTAATGAGGAGAGAAACCAGGACGGCCTACTCTGTCCAGTTTATGTCGAAAATATGGATTGACATGTTGGACATCATGAAGTAAACGCTCGAAGACATGACACCTCATCCAGAAGCGACGTTTGAAATCCTCTTCTTTGTACACCGAGTTGGTGTTGAAGTAGTTGTTCATCAGAGTCTCATACGCCATCTTTCTATTTCGTGGTTTGTAAGAGCGACCAGCAACAGATCCACCCCATCGAGGTTGTTCTTCAGTTGGCTTACACACCATGACCCCAACCATGGCTATTATATATGATGTGTTGCGCCATGCTTTATCTTCTTCATCAGACTCCTCATCTTCTCGTCTCATTTGCGCCCATTTATCTTCCAATTCGGAATTAGATGAGGACCCCCAGTTGGAATCCGAAGAGGATCCAAAGTTGGAATTCATTGCAAACTTGAATTGAAAGAGATTGAATCAAAAGAGATATTGGAAAGGGCAAAGCTGAAGGTGTGTGAATTATAGCCCAATATCCACCCTATTTATGGACATTGGAAGCTGAAGATAAGAAGTGCCATGCAGATAAAAAATCCTATCTAAAATTCCCACAACCAATTACATCTTAACACGTGGCACTCGAAATCCTATCCGAAAAATTATTGAGATTACACATCGACAAGAAATCTAGAGAGTTACTCACATATCGACACTTGGCACTTGAAATCTGAGATGTAAAATTATTGAGATTCCATATCGACAAGAAATATGCAAAGTTACTCACATATCGGCACGTGGCACTCGAAATCCGAGTTGAAAAATTATTGAGATTCCATATCGACAACAAATCTGGAGAGTTGCTCACTTTAGCTACACGTGTCACTCGAAATCCTATCTGAAAAATTATTAAGGTAGTATAATTTAAGTAACCATATTAATTCAATTAAAATAATAAATTATGATTGGCCTATGGCCCTTTGGCCCCCTCAGTTGGAGTTGGTTTTTTGTCACAGGGCTATATTTGGCCTATGGCTCTTTGACCCTCTCGGTTGGAGATGGTAAGAAATATGGCCTAGCACTATTCATTAAAATATTAATTTCTTGGAGGGCTATATGGCTAAAGGGAGCCCTCGGGCCCTCCTTCGGTTGAAGATAGCCTAAGGTCTATGCATTTCAATAGTCAATGTAGAGACAAATAGAACGAATGCAAAAACTTCTCTCCGGGTGTGAAAGACTCTCTGAGGTGAGAGTTCTTTCTCTCTGTGTATGAGTGTAGTACAAAAACCTTGATTTCTATTTCTTGCCCCCGGCCCTAATTCCTTTTAGGGTCGGTGGAAACCCTCACTTCTCTCTTTTTGTGTTTTTTCTTTTCTTTTTGTTAGTTTTCCCTGATTTTCTTCCTGATTTTGTCTTGCCTTTTCATTGCGAACTATCTTTGTTCTCCTTCCCTCAGATCCACACATCCAACCCTCAAAACCACTCATCTACACATCCATCCACATAAACTTCATTTGCCTTCCACTGATTTCATCTCGGATTCGACTTTTAACCAATTTTGACTGCGAAGTGTTGCAAAAGGTGCATCACAAGCTTCTTGTATTTGGTGGTCGAGTTTGTTGAGATGTTGTCCGTCGGAAGACAAGATCCATTTTCTTTCTACCTGAGGTGTTGGTTGGTTATGGGTATGGTTGGTGGTGGAGTTTTGAGATTGTTGGGGGAGCTCCGGTGAATTCGGCGAAGGTCAAAAGAATCAAGGACATAAGTGGAAGTTCAAATGATGAAAAAAAAAGGGTATAGGAAAATCAGCACATTTCCTAATAACATGTTCATCTTAGAAAGTTAATCTTTAGTGGTTTTATTTAAGAATAATGTTACGAAGATCACATCTACTACATTAGTGTACTCAAAATCGATTGGATCTGTCAAACAATAATTAATGTTGTCTTAAAAATTATTGTCCCTTACTGTTCAATTTATTCAAAATTTGCCGTACAAATTCACACGATCCCACCTTTGGAGACGCAACATATTTTTGTGTAGTTTAGCAGCAAGAGAGTAGGAGATTTTGTGTTGTTTCATTGAAAAATGGCTGAGAATGCGATTCTTTTTTCTTGTTTAATTAGTCTTTTTTATGTACTTTCCATTTTTTTTTATGTTAAAAAATAAATACGTGGGTTAATCTCAATCATATTGTATAAAAGTCAAAGATCTTAATCTTAGGAAACCAAGGTTATTAAGTAAATTAATTATCCCACTTGGTAGATTTGTACAGATCTAGCTTATCGTGTAAAGGTCAACATATAGGTTGATGATGTTGAATCCTTGGTTTCAGAATTCAACTCAACTGTCAATCTGTTTCTACAGTTTCTTACTTAGGGTCTCATCCCATCGATCGACAGGCTTGTGAAGGAAGCGAATGAGGTAAGAACAGTTGAAAAAAACCCTCGAGGTCTGGCATATCTTAGTGTCCTTTGTACGTATACTAGTCCTTAATTTGACCAGTGAGATCGATGAGGAATCTTTGAAATATACAAAATACCTTGAGCTAGCTCCCATGCAGTTGCATGCAGAAGTCAAAACCAACTTAATTATTATATATTATATATGTTGTTAATTTGTACCGAATGACAAATGTCAAACATAAATTTTGTCAAACATAAATTTTGTCAAACATATTACATATCCTTTACAATGCAATTCAACCTATTTTAATTTATTTGGAATTTTTAAGAAAAGGCTATGTGCACTGAATACGTGCGTACTCGATGATATGTTGTGGCTTTTAGTATCACCAGAATTTAACCAACTTGTTCTTAGTTAATTCTTCTGAAGAGAAGCAGACGAGGTTGTTCAGTCCAAGGGCGGAGCGATGTATTTTTTACAGTGGGCTAGCTAGCTTAAAAATCTTTATAAACAGAGAACGGTAATAGCAAATAATACCAGTTAATTAACTTGTATGGTAGCTAATAAACCGAACAATTTTTAAGCACAATCTGCAGGAGTAAAAGAAAATGATACCAGTTAACTTGTATGGTGTAAATGATTAGGGTTATGTGAAATTTTTGTATACGCAGTTTCTAATTTTGTCTTTCTATTTTCTTGGCAATAATCAGTGACAATTTGATGTCAAAACTATACACCTTATTTTGCTTATTCGGACATACCAACTAGACTAGTTACGACATACACTGATAGCCTATATTCGTGTCCTAGCTCGTCTGAAAGTATCAAATCTTTGATGATTCCATCATATGATTGAGTTGCAAAAACTTCTAGATAGGTATCCTACATCTGAATTGAATTCTTATTGTTAATTTGATGTCAGATTTCTTAGCAGTATGAAAGCCGGCTAAACATCGATCGATCTTTAATCTAGCTATTTTACTACTCAAGGTTTTATTACAAGATCAATGCTGTAAATGCGTATGCTGTACGTGTGTGTGTGTGTGTGTGTATAGAATTTTGGATGAATGAAAAGTCAAAACGTTGTGTGGTAAACCTGAATGAGATCATAATGTGATTTTTTAGAGAGCAGTTGGAGACTGCTGCATATTTTAGAACAAGATTTAAATCATTAATTTTATGTTAAATTAGTGGGACAATGACAAAAATGATGACCACTAGGATGAAGCACATATTAAGATTAAGATAATAAAATTGAAGAATAATAATAGAAATTAAGCAGCTTTGTTTTATTAACAAGTAATAAGGTTGTGAATGACTTAACATCCCTATAATCTCTTACAGAAGAGGATTATATATCAGATATTATATCACTATATATATAACACATGATGAAATAAGAAGATGACAAATGGAACAAACATCATATCTTATGCAATCAAATACTCAAATTTAATTTTCAGCAATTCAATAGTAATGCATCTTCCAATCCTTTAATATAATAAGCAGCATGTCAGTCCAGTAGTATCACGGACGAAATTCCTGACGAAACCATAAATGTCACTCACGGAGTTTACATTCTGCAGATCGGCTTTTCACATGAATGTGACTTGAGAGCTAGTAGTTCATCTTAGAATTACCAAAGCTAGGTTTCTTTCTTTTCTTTTTTTTCTTTTTTTTTTAACTAGGAATACCATCAGAAGCATCCTTGACAGTCCGAAGAGTGCAAGTTACAAATCAAAGCAAAACATCTTATATATGTGGATGCTGCAGTATATTGTTTTCCTTGGGTAAATTCCTAATGAAAGTCCTAATGTTATCACTGTGACATCTGTAAATACAAAATTCCTGTGACAAATGAAACAAGATCATGTGTAAAACATAAATTTGTAGGGTTACAATCTCTGTTTACAAGTTTCCTCTGATTCAATCTCCGAAAGATGTGTGGATGCGTAGGTTGTTGATCCAAGGGTGGCGATGACTTGATCTCGGATGAACGGTTGCCGCAAGGTTTTGGTCTCATGGTGATTTGAAGGATCGGCACGAGTAGTAGTGCTTGATGATTCTTCGAAAGTTTGGTGAAGAACACAGAGAACTTTCTATTCTTCTAAGTGTTTTGGGGATTTGGGTGCTTGAGCTTTGACATCGTCAAGGTGCTTGAATGATTTATGGATCCCTTTCCTTTGCCTTGGGACCTTGTATTTATAGACTTTCCAAGTCTTGCCCATAGATGAATTTGGACTTGATTTGTGGCTTGGTTTGAGATTTATTTCCATTAATCAATCAATAAATCAATAAATCAACCATTTAATTTAAATAAAAATTAATTAATCAATCTTGCCCAATTTGGCATTTCTATTTGCTTTAATTAAAATCAAATATTAATTTCCGGTCTTGATGAGGCATATGCCACATAAGCCCCCTTCAACATGACATACTTAACTGGGTCAGCCCATGCTATGGATGCAAATTTCTTCCTCCTTGATATTGGACAATTTTGCACCTACAAAACAATTAACACCTTAGGTTAAGGCCAAGAGCCTCATGCGCCCACGATGAATGGGGGGGCTTTGGCCGAAGAACCTCCGATGCCAAAGTTAGAATTTAGAGACAAAGAGTGTTTAGAGAATTTTGGGATTTTTGCCAAAGTGTTGGAATTGGCTTTTTGGTGAGAATGAGAGTATATTTATAGGGATAGGAGGTGGCTAGGGTTTTTTGGGTTTAATTTAGGTTTAATTAGGAGTTACCAAATAATTAGCCAATAACTCCCTAATTAACTTGGCTAATTATTTGTCATACAAAGGAAAAAAGGTAGAAGGAAAGGCTGACTTCTTTTGGGGATGAAAGTTAACCAGCCTTTTTGTGGGAGTTAGGGTAAAGTGAATGGTCTAAATGCTAATTAAGGGAATAATTAGTTAATTAACCCATTAATTAGCTATTTATCATTATTTTAGAAGGAATGTTTTAGGAATTATGGAATAAGTATAGTATTTAGCTAATTGATTAGCTAAATAATGAAATAGGAAATATATGAATAAATTAGGTTTTAAGTTGATACCTATTTTGGGCACTTTTGACTTGGTTGAGGGATAATTGCCCGCTGCTTGCGCGTAGGAATCCCAGTATGCCCCAAGGGTAGTTTTGTCTTCTTTTGTCAAAAATCCACGTGTCGCCTTGTGAATATTTTTGGCTCCACAAATGCCCCCACACATGTTGGGCTGCTCGCAGAAAAGGGCAGCAGGTGTAGAGATCTTCTTGCTTTAGGAAACTTAGGACTGCTTCCTATTTTGATGTAGATTCTCTCTTTAATAGGAAATTAAATCCTTCTCGGAAAGGGAAATAAATTTCTCTCAAAGCCTATTTAAGTCCACCTTAAGTGGGTTATTAAATCAACTTTGGAGAGCGATTTATTCTACCCTACAAGAGAGAGATAGCTTAAAGGATATTTGTTCCCCCTCCTCTAGCAATTTTCTACATCTTGCCCGTGCAAAGGACCGTCTTTCGTTGCTTTCTTCGTCTTCTTCGTGGCGCACTGAGGTAAGAAAAAATTAATTTTCCTTGTCTTCTTCTTGGATGGTGCTACCTCGGGGCAGCCGTCGGGGTGGTGCGGCATGTCGGCTGGCATGGGCCAGGAGTCGGCTCGGCATGGGCCGATGAGGTATTGTGGCAGGGACCACTGCTTTAAGCTGCTCGACTTGGCTAGAACCAATGGCAGCTTGTATGGCTGGGGTCGCGAATTGTGGTGCTGTGGCTCTGTGCTAGGCGAGTCACATGGCTCATGTCTTTTTGGGCTTTTGGAGATGACGCGAGCTAGGCAGGTGATTGAGAGAAATGAAGAGGTTGTGGGCCTCATGAGCTGCTGGAATGTTGGGTTGAACTCCCCTGCTGGGTACCACAAATGGCGTTGGCTACTTTAACTATCTTCGTTAGTAGAAACGTGGGCTGCTCCCAAAATAAGAGGTGAATAGGATCAAGGCGGATGCATTGGCTCGTCCAATCACCGTTGTGGATCCTGTTGCAAGTGAAGGTGGGAAAAAGGATCTTCCCTGCCTGCTCAAGAGATGCCGGCTGAGAAAAAACCAAAGACTTCTTTCGCTGCTTATGCAAATGATGAAAAGTTGATTGCTGCTTATAATCAAGTGATCCACTTCAAGAGAATCGTCGATAGGCTTGAACCCCAAGTGTTGGAACTTCAAGGTGTACTGAAGATCAACGAAAGTTTGAAGAAAGAAGTGGATGAGTTGCAGCGCATCCATGTTGGTATTGGTGAAGTAGTTGGAGAAGTTGGTGCCCAGGCTGGAGCAGTCGGGGGTGATGCCGCTGCTAAGAGCTTCGCGGCTGCTAAAGGTGTGGTGACCGAATAGTCGTGGGATGTCCAGGCTGCTAAAGTGTAGTCATCTAGGTAGCCTTTAAGATTTTCTTTGTTTTTCCTTGTAGATCTTGTTTTGCTTGAACTCCTTCGGCCTTTGCTAGTCGTTTATAAACATGTTTTCCTTAGCTTTTCTTCATTTTTGCTTCTTTTGTTCATGCCCTAACCTTTAGACTTGATAGACCAGTGGCAAGCATGCTACTTTTTTATAAGCAAACAAGCTCGCGTAGCCTATGCAGCCGTAGGTGTTGGTGTAGAACTTTGCAAAGTTGTTAGCCATTGGGTTGGCATCCGGATGCCTTACTTACAGAAGCAGACAAGTCCGCGTAACCACTAGGCTGTTAACCTTGACTTTCTCCAATTCCATATGTTGCGTAGCAAATATCACAACACTTTAGGACTTGGTGTAGGTTGTTCCGCGCTTGGCAGAGGTAAAGCTTATCGACTACGTAGCATGTCGGCAGTGGATAAAACTTCGTATATGCGTGCTAGCTTGTTTAACCTTTCACAAGAATGTGCGGTTGTATAAGTCTAGTGCGGCTTTACTACTCGAAGGGCAAGCCGTAGGCAGTCTTCCGGAATCTGTAGGCTACCTTAGTGCACTCGGTAGCAGCTTTAAGATTCCAGGGCAGCCGTCCATTGGATGTACTGCGTAATGTGCCCTCTCCGTCTCTAGGGCCCAGTTCCCCACGGATTAGGCCAAGAGACCCAAAATCCTTCATTTAGCTAAGCCTTGAAAAAGACCATTGCGGCTACTTATAGGAATCCCAGCGCAAGCCATCGTGCATTTAGTTATACTAGGGCAGCCCGGCTCATCCACGTCTGGATATTCGGAGTGTAGAGTTTATCCTCCCGTTCTTGGAGAGCTGACCCATGTGGGTGTCGGGGAATTGGTTTACCCTCTCGCGTTGGAGAGCAATTAGTTTACCCTCTCGTACTGGAGAGCATGGTTGGTCCATTGGGGGGCGCAATTCCTGCGGTAAGTCCCTAAAAAGGGCGCGGTCTTCTTTTGAAGTGCAGGAGTGATCAGTTGTTGTAAGCATGCAGCCAAGCCAAGTCGTGATTACTTCTGAATTCCTCATTGAAAAACGAGTTAAACGAACGAGAACTAAGATGTAAGGTAAGAACTGCATAACAACTGGATAATCCTCGGCTGGTGAGGTAGTGCCCGTCGAGCTGCTTGAGTCTTCGGGCTTTGATGTAGCAAGAGGTCACACATGGTACTTCCTCAGATTGTAGGCGTTCCATTGTTTTTCGATCTTTTTGTCGTTTTATGGTGGCGAGGGTGTAATTGTTCTTGCCACCTACTCTGCTGATCTTGTACGGACTTTCCCATATGGGATCCATATTTTTGGAGCCTTTTCTGCTGGCAGTGATGAAGGTTTTTCTTATGACCAGATCTCCAGGCTGGAACTGCCGGATCTTGGCCATTTTGTTGTAGTTGGAGAGGAGCTGATGCTGGTAAGCTGCAATGGGAGTGATAGTCTGTTTGCGCCTCTCTTCTGCCAGATCTAAGCTTATGGCCATCTTTTTTCGGTTGCTCGTCTTTTGGTTGTGCTATATGCCCATAGACATCCTTGGAGTTTGTCTGGCCATTTTCTTTTCTTATTGGTGGGGGATTTCTTGTGGCAGTCGAGGATCAGCTTAGTGGATGCTTTGGCCCGCCTATTGCCTTGAGGATATCTTGGCGTAGACATGTGCTGCTTGATGCCATATTTTTTGAAGAACTTCGCCAAATCTTTGCCCACGAATTGCGGGCCGTTGTCGGTGACGATGGATTAAGGGATGCCAAATCGACAAATGATACTCCTTCATATGAAGCGCTCTAAGTCCGTCTGAAGTAGTCGGTTGGCACGATCATCATGCCTTTGCCCCTGGTAGTCTGGCTGGTGATTAGCTAGGACTCGGAATGAATGGAAAGCTTTTTCACCACCAAGTCTTTTGTCATTCGAAGGCCTGCTAGTGGGGCTTCGTACTCTACTTCGTTGTTAGATGCTTTGAAGCTTAGAGTGATCGCCTGCTTAAGCATTGAAACGTATGGGGTGGCAAGAACCACGGCTGCTCACGAGCCTTCGTAGTTAGATGCGCCATCGACATGCAAACGCCAGAAATCTCCATTGAGGGAGCAGGTGTGGCTAAAGTGTGCTCGGCTGCCTTCGGGGCGTCGTTGGGCCTAGTTGTTGCGTTCGTCAGAAAACTTTGCATCTGCCAGGGTCTACGCCTTTATCGTCGCCGGTTTGGATTCGGCGGAATAGTGCGTCATAATGATGACTGCTTACGTTTGAAGGTAAAACTTAAGCTTTTGGGTTACAACAATTATCGCCAAGTTAGCTTTTGAATTTTTAATAGCATCGAGGAGAGCTTTTGAACTGTAGAATACAGGTAGTCGGGCCCCCAACTCTTCTCGCATAATGGTAGAGCTTATTGCTACTTTAGATACCGTCAAACATGCGAATAAGTCATCCGCTGCTTCTAGGGAGGTGATGTCGGGTACTTCTTCAAGTTCTTGAATGTACATTGGCGAGCCTCATCCCAAAGTGCATGCTTCTCTGCCAAAGCAAAAGAGTCTACCAGAGTTAGATCTTCTTTCATGATCAATTTTCCGAATAGCGGGTGGTCTGCTGGAAGTCCTTTTTGGAAGGCTGCTCTAGCTATCGAGTCGTTGCATCCGACTATTTTTGCCTTCTCTACTTTGAACCTCCTCACATAGTCGCGAAGCGACTCCTTTGGGTTCTTCTTGACATCGAACAAATGGTCAGACTTCTTTTTTATCGAGCGATAAGATGAATATTCTTTGGTGAAAACCAAATAAAGTTTGTAGAAATTCCGGATAGATTGTGGCGGCAGGGTGTAAAACCAATCTTGCACCTCGCCTTGTAGAGTGGTGGCGAATATCTTGCACATGAGATCATCGTTGTTTCGATAAAGGATTATTGCGCTTCGGTAACGCTTTAAGTGTCTCTCCGGGTCTTCATCCCCTTTGAAAGATGTGAAATGTGGCATGCTGAAATAGCGTGGAGGCTCTGCCTACTCGATCTCGTCCGTAAAGGGTGACCTGCTTATGTTGGTTATGTTCCGTCATAGTGCCTCGTCGGTGACCTCGTTGCTTTGGAAATCATGCAATCGCTGGTCAATAGTCTCTCTACTTCTTCCTGAATTTGCCTTTGTTGGGGTAGCGGAGCTCTCGGCTGCCCTCATCCATGACTTGCTGGTCTAGGCTGATCTTCCATGTGTTTGGCTCGTCTATGCCGCGGATGCAGTGCATGTGGTGCGTTCCTAGCAGGCGAGCGAGTTCTTCGCAGGCTGCTGGTTGAACTTGAGCTGGATTGAGTGACTGCTTCTCTCCATTCTTCGTGCTGCCTACTCTGATGTGGGGTGGAGGATGCTCCTTGTGGGCTTAGCCGCGAATAGACACTTTATCCGGAAGGTTGCTCATGTTGACTATCGGAGTATGACCCCAACCGTGAATGTATGCTCATCTGTGGGCCTAGTCGAGAGTGCATGCTCATCTGCGCGCTAAGACGGGAATGTACACTGCCCAAACGTTCGGCTCGTGGCTGGTCGGGTGGCTGATTGTCGGGACGCTGCTGGAAAGGTCCGTCTGCCCTTGTCCTACTTCGGGATACCTCGTCCGAGGCACGTTGGATCCCAATGCGTTGCAAAAGTTGATTCACCAAGGTTGTCTATTGTGCAAGGGCGCTCGTCAACTCTATGACTTGTCGAGACAAGTGTTGTTCGCCATTTGGATTGGAAGAGCTTGGAAGGAATGCGCCTCCTTGGGCAGTGGAATGGTGGTAGACTCCGGGCACGAGATTTGAGTTGGGAAATGTCAAATCCACGAAAAAATGTGGTGAGAATACCCCCGGCTCGATGGTAAGTCCGAATGGTTCAGATAGTCTTGGGCCGACTTGGCCTGCTTGGAAAGCTGATAGGAGCATTTTTATGCTAGAACTTATGCCAATTCCATTCAAAGCATGCTATTGATTTGCATAACACATGGAGCCTTGTTTAGCCTACGTTCTTTGTTAACCCACACTATCCTCACCTAGCCTAGATTAGGACCATCCATACCCTTGTTCTTGAAGCATAGTAAAGCATGACTCAAATTGAATTCCTTTTGATCAATGTTTTGCAGAAAACAAGTGTGGGGGAAGTGATTCTTGTGTGTGTGTGCCAAAGTCCTTAATAAGGCACGGGTAGAAAAAGAAAAAGAAAGAGAAAAAAATTCGTGGAAAATAGGAAGAAGAAAAAAAAAAGTTGTGAAAAGAGTGAAAAAGAGTGAAAATTATGAGAAAAAGAGTTCTAAAGTGTTGTTTGTTGAAGAAAGGGTCTAAAACATTGAATTCGGCTCTAAGTGTTGCATGAATCTTTCCTTTGTGTTAAAAGTTGATTTCTGCATTCTAAAGTGAATTCTAAGTGTCAATTTCATTACTTTGCTTACTATTGCTTTAAGAACGTTTGTGTTCCCTTACCTTTCTTTGTTAGCCAACACCCTTAGCCCCGTTACAACCCTTGACTTCTATCTTGAGTGTTATGTGTTTCAATTTGTGGAGTTTGAATTTGGTATGAGCATATGGTGTCACTGGTTCTCGCATCTAAGTAGTAGCATTCCATTCATGAGATCATATCTAAACATGCTTATTAACTCCAGAAATTGCTTTCTTTGTTATACATATATGTGAGCGTTCGTTTTCATGTCTACATCAATCTTCTCACATATAACTAGTATAGGGTGTGTAGTTAGAAAATCTGAGTGAAAATTGAATGCATATCTTGTAAGGCATTGAGCGAATTCTCTAAGGCATGTTACTACATTCAAAACATCGTTTTAATTGGTTAATTGTGAACTAGTAAGTGGTGACTATGATTAAGTATGTGCTCAAGTGTGAAGATGACTAAAATCTGTGGGGATGATGATTTTTAACATGTCATGTGCATTGGAAATCCCTGAGGCAAACGTTGAAAGGTTTAGGTTGTGTTTTGTGTGTTATGTTTCGTTTTGTTTTCTTGAGTTCGTTTTGTTTTGCTCGAGGACTAGCAAAAGCTAAGTGTGGGGGAATTTGATAGGAGCATTTTTATGCGACTTAGTTGGCTTGTTTTTGTGCATTTATGTTGTGTTTCCTTAGTTATTTTAGTGTTTAAAGTCATTTTCGTGTGTTTTCAGATTCTAAGAACAAAGTATGCAAGAAGATGCATTTTGGAGCTTTTTGGAGCAAAATTGGGCCTGGAATGGTTATCACATGCTTGGAGCAAAAGGAATGGACAAAATTGAAGAATGAGGATTGATAAGCTCATATTTATACATATTTTACATCAAATTCTCTCGTCTTTTCTTAGTTAGCTTCTTATATTTTTGAGTTATTTACTTTGTTTTTGTGTTTTATCGAATTTATCTAGCTAAGAAAATAAAAATAGCACAAGTGTGATTTTAAGTAATAAATTCGTCATTTCTACCTTGCTCACTTATTTTATTGTTGTAACTTAAGAAAACATTTTGGCAGAAAAATAATAGGAGGGCTGCCAACTTGGAGAAGAAAAGAAAAATGGAAAGCACATGGCAAGTGGAAACAAACAGAAAGATAAATAAAAGGGCACTGAGGTGTAGAGCAGTGCGTGAAACCAAAGCTGCCTTTGCAGCTGGCAGCAAGAGTGAGATATGATGGCAAACGTGAAGAACAGAAAGGTTGTCCAAAGACAGCGAGAAAAGAAGAAAAATATAAAGCCAAAGGTGCAGAAGGCAGGCGGATTGGCAGCGAAAGAAGGCTGCCCTTGGTCGCGCGGAAAAATAGAGGGAAGAAGCTGCCTTGTGGCAGCGGGCAGAGTGACAGCTCGCAGGACAGCGAGGCACTAACGTGAGCAGGAGACCAAGGACAAGACGTGCCAGCGAGGAAGTTGCGGAAATAAGAAATAAAGGGGAATAAAGGAATATATAAGGAGGAAAGCCTCGGGGGAAGCTGAGAACAGGGGGGACGGACAGCGTTTTCGACTCGAGTCTCATAAACTCAAGGATGAAAAGGGGAGAAGTGAACGCGGAGGGAAGTCAGTAGCACAGCAAACCAAAGGAGGAGGCACAGCAGGGAGCGCTCCTCAATTGGTTTTATTTTTCTTAAACTCATGTTTAATTTAATTTGCTTTTCAATTATATTAAACATGTGTAATTAATTTCTGTTTTGGCTAGAGGTTAATTCAAAGCCATGGATATATTTGTAATTTAAATTGATTACCTTCAGTTGTGATTTCTGAGTTGTGAATTTAATTTGCTTAACTGTTTGATTGATAACTTATTTGTGTATGTCGATTAAGAATGCATACTTAATTTACATGCATAAATTTGATGCTAGAATATAAGTGAATTTCACCTAATCGTTATGAACTTATATTCAAGAGTAGTGAAGGTTGCTATCCACAATCGTGTTAAGTGAATTCTTGGCAGGAGTATCATGTTGTTCATAGTTACGAATTCTTGGCAGGAGTATCATGTTGTTCATAGTTACGAATGCCTCGTCAATGCGTATAGTTTTCATAAAGCTTAATGATTCTTGCTTGTATCTCTATTATGCAATTCATGTAGGGAACTTGTAGGGAATGTTTTGGGTTGTCGTATGCAATCATCCAACCCAATAACTATAGGAAAACTTGAAGGTTAAAAAAGTGTTGTCACGGTTAATCTGGAGTATTGAGATTTACAATTTATTGAAAGAACAACTGAAAATCAATTTAGGTTGCATATGTGTCATGTGTGGAGAAGAATCCTCTAGCCAGTCCGTCGCCCATCCATTCACCTTAATTTCATGTTTTTGTCAATTCTGTAATTTATTTAAGTTTAATTTACTTCTCGTCAAAATCAATCCTCCATTTATTTTAAAGTGCTAGATTTGTTAGAAATCAATTTAGTTTGTGTTTTCTAGAGTCTTGAATTATTTTGAGTCTTTTGATTTGTTTTAGTTTATTTGTTAGTGATTCTAGTTAAGTATTTTGATTCTAGTTTAGTGTTTTAAATTTTGTTTTTACGTTTTTAATTTAATTTTACTTTGGTTAGCATCCCTAGTTAATCCCCGGTTAGAACGATCCCTACTTACATCATTACTACAATTGTCACAAATAGGGTTTAATTTGTGCGTTAATTTATTTTCGCATCAAGGATTCCTAAAACAATGAGGATTCCTACTCCAAGAAGGATTCCTACTTGAAATAGGAAAGTTAAGCCAAGGTTTCCTACTTTGGTTTGACCTTTCTTAAGTGTCCCTAAGTTTCAGCAATTTTGAAGGCCTCCTAAGCATTCTAGGACATCAAATACACATTCCTTGCACAATGTAATGACTTGCCGCACCTCCTTGCCTTTCCCCTTCCTTGCCGTGCAAGGGAGGGGGTTCTTTCCTGTTTCTATGCATTAAAACACATTCCTATTGTGTTTTAATGCCTTGCCGCATATCCCTTGCACTTTCCTTTAGTTTTCTGATTTTGTTTCCTATTTCTAGAAGCTTTAGACTTAATTTCTGTAACCCTAAATAACCTAGGGTTTTAATTCCTGAACCCTTTAAATAAACTCCCTTTTTGCAGCCACAAATCATACATACACTCACCATTCACGCCAGAAACCATCCCATACAATCTGCCACACCCTTCATTCACCATTCACCCTAGTTTCTGCCCTAAAACATCCCTTACCGTCCCATACACCTAACCTAACCATAAGCCCATCATTCTACACCATCCATAACCCCCAAAACTCACCCCCACCCCTTGTGCCGCAGCTAAGGAGAGGAAGAATAAGTGATTGAAGGTTCTAGCTATTCAACATTGGATCATTGGAGCATTTAGGTGTTCCCTTTCTTATGATTATAATGTATAAATCTGTTTTCCTTTGCTTTGTGAACATGAGGAACTAAGCCTTTTTGGCTAGGGGGCTATTCAATACCATGATTATACTTGCAAGATGAATTGATTACTTCCAATTGTTATTTCATGAATTGTGAATTCAATTTGCTTAACCGTTTGATTGATGACTTATTTTTGTGTGTTGATTAAGGTGGCCAACTTAGTTTTCATGCAGGAATTTGAAGCTAAAATATAAGGAAGTTTCACCTAATAGTTACAACCTTATATTTGCAAGTAGTGGAGGTCGCTTATAAACGATCGTGTTAAGTGAATTCTTGGCAAACGCTTCATGCTTTTCATAGTAACAATTGCCTCGTCAATGCTTATAGTTTTCATTAAGCTTAATGATCTTTGATTGTACCTTTATTGTGCTTTTCACGTAAGGGACTTTTAGAGAATGCTTTGAGTTGTTGTATGTGCATTCCCATCCAATTCAATAACTTAAGGAAAACTTGAAGGTTAAAAAAGTGCTATCACAGTTAACCTAGGGCATTGAGGTTCATGGTTATTGAAAGAAGCAATTGGAAATCAAATTTGAATGCAAGTGTGTCATGCGTGGAGAAGAACCCTCTAGTTACCCCTTATCTTATCAATTCACCTAAATTTGCTTAAGAATCTGTTTAAATTATTATTGCTTTGTTTTACTTATTTTCGTCCAAAATCAAACCCCCCTTTACTTTGTTAAGTCATATTAGTTAGAACTTGTCTTAGATTGTGTTTTTAAGTGTTTTGAGCCATTAGAAAACCAAATTTTGTCCAGAATTGTGTTTAAAGCTCAAAACTGCCCAGTTTGTGTTTTAGGCAGTTTTGAGTGTTTTTAGCTTGTTTTGAGTCTTTTGAGTTTGTTTTGAGTCTTTTGAGTCTAGTTAAGTGTTTTAAAGCTTAGTTTTATCTATTTGAGTAAGTTTAGAGTGCTTAGCATTCCCTCCTAATCCCCGGTTTAAGAACGATCCCTACTTATACATATACTACAATTGTCAACAAGAGGGTTTAATTTGTGTGTTTAGTTATTTTACGCATCAAATTTTGGCGCCGTTGCCGGGGATTAGCAACTTTGCTAATCCCTCGTTGTTTCTTTTTATTTATTTTCGTTTGTTTTCTATCTCAGTTGTTGATTTGTTTTGTTTCTTTGTTTTTAGGTACTAGTTTATGACTCGAAGCTCCCAACCTGTGCGTGAGCATATTTTGGACTTTGACGACGATTTTGAGAGGACTTTGAGAAGAAGAAGGAACCAACAAAGTCTAACCCAAATGGAGGGTTTGAATCAGCCAAAGCAATCACCCTAAGAAGTGGCAAGGAGGTTGGGGCAGGTTCTTCATCAAAAACAGGTCACAAAGAGGATGAAATGTTGCAAATGGAAGAGGAGGAAACAAGTTCACCCACGGCAAGGATAGAAACATCCTTGCCGCAAGTTCCAATAGCACCAACACCACCCAATCTGTCCAACAAAGGTAAGAATGTGTCCAATTCGGTTCCTACTAATGCTATTCCTTCGAATATACCTTTTCCTCATAGGTTCATGCAGACAAAGAAAGAGGAAGCTGAAAAGGACATTCTAGATACATTTAGGAAAGTTCAAGTCAACATTCCACTCCCTGATGCAATCAAGCAAGTACCAAGGTATGCCAAGTTTTTGAAAGAACTTTGCACAACTAGGAAGAGAATTTCGAACAAGGAAGTGGTAAAGGTAAGTGAAAATGTCTCAGCCATCTTACAACGTAAGTTGCCTCCTAAATGCAAGGATCCGGGTAGTTTTACAATTCCTTGTGTTATTGGCAACAATCGTTTTGAGCATGCCATGCTAGACTTAGGTGCATCTATTAATGTCATGCCTTACTCAATTTATGCATCTATGAACCTTGGTGAGTTAAAAAATCATGGTGTGATTATTCAATTGGTCGATAAATCTAACGCTTATCCAAAGGGAGTTTTGGAAGATGTTTTAGTGTAGGTCAATCAATTAATCTTTCCGGCGGATTTCTACGTACTTGATATGGAAGATTCGGACCGTTCTCCTTCATTGCCAATCCTCCTTGGAAGGCCATTCATGAAAACTGTCCGTACGAAAATTGATGTGTATAATGGAACTTTGTCGATGGAATTTGATGGGGAAGTTATTGAGTTCAATATTTCTGAAACCATTAAGTTTCCTAATGATGATCATTCATGTTTTGCTATTGATATAGTTGATTCGTTGGCGCATGGATATTTTGAAGATTTGAAGGATGATGCACTTGAAAAGGTCATTACAAGAGGAATGGAAAGCAAGAACCAAAGAGCAGCTCCTAGGCTAATCCACGGCTCAAGTGAAGGAGTCAATGCCGTGCCTTTGTGTGAGGAATTAAGTGAAATGGTTGCTGCCCTTGAATCATTACCTAGGCATGTTGGTAAGCCTTCTAACTTTGAGTCAATTCCCGTTTTAACTAATAAAATGCTTCCTTCAGTAATTCAGGCACCTACCCTTGAACTAAAACCATTGCCAAGTCATTTGAAGTACGTTTACTTGGGGGAACAAGAGACCTTACCTGTCATTGTGTCTTCATCCCTCACGGCCCAATAAGAAGAAAAACTTGTTCGTATTTTGAAGGAGTTCAAATCTGCCATAGGTTGGACTTTGGCCGACATCAAGGGAATAAGCCCTACCACTTGCATGCATCGCATATTTCTTGAGGAGGGGGCCAAACCAACTAGAGAGGCTCAACGTCGTCTTAACCCTCTAATGATGGAAGTTGTGAAAAATAAGATTATCAAGCTACTTGATTGTGGAGTAATTTATCCAATCTCGGATAGCCATTGGGTCTCACCAATTCAATGTGTTCCAAAGAAGTCTGGCGTGACAGTGGTGAAGAATGAAGAGAATGAGCTTGTACCCACTCATGTCATAACAGGTTGGAGAGTTTGTATCGATTATAGGAAGCTCAATTCCACCACAAGGAAAGATCACTTTCCTTTGCCATTCATTGATCAAATGCTTGAAAGGTTAGCGGGTCATAAATTCTATTGTTTTCTTGATGGTTATTCTGGTTATAATCAAATTGTCATAGCACCCGAGGATCAAGAAAAAACCACTTTCACATGCCCTTTTGGTACATTTGCATATCGTCGCATGCCATTTGGTTTATGTAATGCACCTGCTACATTTCAAAGATGCATGATGAGCATATTTTCTGATTATGTTGAGCAAATTATTGAAGTTTTTATGGATGATTTTAGTGTTTTTGGTGATTCTTTTGATGGTTGTTTGCATAATCTCAGTTTTATCTTAAAACGATGCGTTGAAACTAACCTTGTTCTCAATTGGGAAAAATGTCATTTCATGGTTAAACAAGGTATAGTTTTGGGTCATATAATTTCTGAACATGGGATTGAGGTAGATAAGTCTAAAGTAGATCTTGTACGTCACTTACCCTCTCCAACTTCGATTAGAGAGGTTCGTTCTTTCCTTGGGCATGCAGGATTCTATAGAAGATTTATCAAGGAGTTTTCAAAGCTTGCACAACCCCTTTGCCGTCTTCTTCAAAAGGATGCACCATTTGACTTCAACAAGGCATGTGAGGAAGCGTTCAACCACATCAAAACCTTGCTCACCTCGGTACCAATCATCACTCCACCAGATTGGAGCATTCCCTTTGAGCTCATGTGTGATGCATTGGATTATGCAATTGGGGCTGTTTTGGGTCAAAGGAAAAACAAGATGCCACATGTTATTTATTATGCTTCTCGTACCTTAAATGATGCTCAATTAAATTATTCCACAACTGAGAAAGAGCTCTTGGCTGTTGTCTTTGCATTAGATAAGTTTAGATCATATTTAATTGGCACTAAAGTCATTGTTTTCACTGACCATGCAGCCTTGAAGTACTTGTTCACAAAGAAAGAAGCTAAACCTAGACTCATTCGTTGGATGCTTCTACTTCAAGAGTTTGATATCGAAATTAAGGACAAAAAGGGGAGTGACAATGTAGTTGCCGACCATCTAAGCAGGTTGGTACGTGAAGAGGAGGCTCTTCCCATCTCTGAAACGTTTCCAGATGAACAACTCTTGTCCATTAAGGTAAGTGAGCCTTGGTACGCAGATTTGGTGAATTATTTGGTGACTAAACAAGTTCCTAGCACCCTAAACAAATTCCAACGTGATAAACTTAAAAAGGATACTAGATTTTATGTTTGGGATGACCCATACTTGTGGAAATATGGCCTAGATCAGATTATAAGAAGATGTGTGCATGAATCAGATTTTCATTCAATTTTAAGTTTTTGTCACACATATGCATGTGGGGGTCATTTTGGCACCCAAAGGACAGCTTTTAAGGTTCTTGAATGTGATTTTTATTGGCCTACTTTGTTTAAAGATGCTAGAACCTTTTGTTTAACGTGTGATCACTGCCAAAGGACAGGTAATATAGGCCAAAGAGATCAAATGCCGCAGGTACCCATCTTTGTTGTTGAAATTTTTGATGTTTGGGGTATTGATTTTATGGGTCCTTTTCCTTCATCTTTTGGTTTCAATTACATATTACTTGCAGTTGATTATGTTTCAAAGTGGGTGGAAGCGAAAGCCACTCGAACTAACGATTCTAAAGTTGTGGCAGATTTTGTGAAAACTAATATCTTTTCTAGATTTGGGATGCCTAGGGTGCTAATAAGTGATGGGGGTCTCATTTTTGCAATCGTACCATTGAGGCTTTACTCAAGAAGTATCATGTGACGCATAAGGTGTCCACACCTTATCACCCCCAAACCAATGGCCAAGCCAAGGTGTCTAATAGAGAGATCAAACAGATTTTGGAGAAGACCGTTGGGCCAAATAGAAAAGATTGGAGCTTACGTTTGGATGATGCACTATGGGCATATAGAAAGGCTTACAAAACCCCCATTGGTATGTCTCCTTTTCGGCTTGTGTATGGCAAACCATGCCATCTCCCCGTGGAATTAGAACATAAAGCTCATTGGGCTATCAAGACCTTCAATTTGAATGTGGACCAAGCTGGAATTCATAGAAAGTTTCAATTGAGTGAACTTGAGGAGATAAGGCATGAAGCTTATGAGAATGCTAGAATTTACAAAGAGAAGACCACGGCATTCCATGATAAGATGATTCGAGGCAAGACTTTCACACTAGGGCAGAAAGTGTTGTTGTTCAATTCCCGTCTTCGTCTATTCCCTGGTAAGTTACGTTCCAAGTGGGTTGGTCGGTTTGTTATTACTAATCTTTTTGTGCATGGTGCAGTCCAAATCAAGAGCTTGAGAACTGGGCAAGAATTCAAGGTGAATGGACATAGATTGAAGCCATACTATGAGAACTTTGTGGAGCATGTTGTGGAAGAGATCCCCTGCATGCCGTGGGTTCCAAGGAGGAGTGAAGGTGTTCTTCGTCCGGCTGTACGACGTTAAAGCAAGGGCTACGTGGGAGGCAACCCATGCATACAACAAAGGAAGCCCTAGGAATCACTCCAATTCCAGATTTGCGTTCCTAAAACCCTTCTCTTTGTTGTTGTTTCTATTCTGCCATGTTAACTTGTTTAGTTGCTGTTTGTGTGTTTACTTGTGTTTTGTGTGAATTTATGCTTGAAACATTGAGGACAATGTTTGATTTAAGTGTGGGGGGTAAATAAGTGCTTTTGATGCAAATTCGTGGGATTTTATAACCCATTACTTCAAGAGTTGTTCCTTGCTGTTTTTAAGTGTTTCTAAGCTGTTTTGGAGTGTTTTAGTGTGTTTTGTTTTAAAAATCCGAAAATCTCATAAAAATTTGACAAATTGTTTTGAAAAAGCCAAAAAGAGTTGTTTTTGTGTGTTTGTTTGTGTCTTAGGGTACCTTCCAACACAATGATGAGGATTTGGTTTTTAATTGCATGGCTGTTAATGAGAGTTATAAACATGGATGAAAGTTTGATTTACTCTTTGGTTATGCTTGGTTGTGGTTATAACTTATGAATTCACATGCAATCACAAAAGAAAAATTAGTTTTTGTAACATGCTTGAAGGAAGGAACTCAAACAAACGCTACAACCTTGTGAGACTTGAGCCTAAACGTTTATTTGGAGAGTTAAAATCTGTGCATTATTGTTTTCTAAAGTCGTTGCATGATCTCATTATTCTTTGCTTGGTTACTACTTAGAAGGCGTTTCATCATTTAGTTCCAAATGCTAGAACTCATGCCAATTCCATTCAAAGCATGCTATTGATTTGCATAACGCATATTCAAGATGAAGTTGTGTAGTGACCACCACCAAAGCCAAAGTGTCGTGCATTCTATTCCATTATATGTTTAAGTTTAACCCCATTGAGCCTTGTTTAGCCTACGTTCTTTGTTAACCCACACTATCCTCACCTAGCCTAGATTAGGACCATCCATACCCTTGTTCTTGAAGCATAGTAAAGCATGACTCAAATTGAATTCCTTTTGATCAATGTTTTGCAGAAAACAAGTGTGGGGGAAGTGATTCTTGTGTGTGTGTGCCAAAGTCCATAATAAGGCACGGGTAGAAAAAGAAAAAGAAAAAGAAAAAAAATCGTGGAAAATAGGAAGAAGAAAAAAAAAAGTTGTGAAAAGAGTGAAAAAGAGTGAAAATTATGAGAAAAAGAGTTCTAAAGTGTTGTTTGTTGAAGAAATGGTCTAAAACATTGAATTCGGCTCTAAGTGTTGCATGAATCTTCCCTTTGTGTTAAAAGTTGATTTCTGCATTCTAAAGTGAATTCTAAGTGTCAATTTCATTACTTTGCTTACTATTGCTTTAAGAACGTTTGTGTTCCCTTACCTTTCTTTGTTAGCCAACACCCTTAGCCCCGTTACAACCCTTGACTTCTATCTTGAGTGTTATGTGTTTCAATTTGTGGAGTTTGAATTTGGTATGAGCATATGGTGTCACTGGTTCTCGCATCTAAGTAGTAGCATTTCATTCATGAGATCATATCTAAACATGCTTATTAACTCCAGAAATTGCTTTCTTTGTTATACATATATGTGAGCGTTCGTTTTCATGTCTACATCAATCTTCTCACATATAACTAGTATAGGGTGTGTAGTTAGAAAATCTGAGTGAAAATTGAATGCATATCTTGTAAGGAATTGAGCGAATTCTCTAAGGCACGTTACTACATTCAAAACATCGTTTTAATTGGTTAATTGTGAACTAGTAAGTGGTGACTATGATTAAGTATGTGCTCAAGTGTGAAGAGGACTAAAATCTGTGGGGATGATGATTTTTAACATGTCATGTGCATTGGAAATCCCTGAGGCAAACGTTGGAAGGTTTAGGCTGTGTTTTGTGTGTTATGTTTCGTTTTGTTTTCTTGAGTTTGTTTTGTTTTGCTCGAGGACTAGCAACAGCTAAGTGTGGGGGAATTTGATAGGAGCATTTTTATGCGACTTAGTTGGCTTGTTTTTGTGCATTTATGTTGTGTTCCTTAGTTATTTTAGTGTTTAAAGTCATTTTCGTGTGTTTTCAGATTCTAAGAACAAAGTATGCAAGAAGATGCATTTTGGAGCTTTTTGGAGCAAAATTGGGCTTGGAATGGTTATCACATGCTTGGAGCAAAAGGAATGGACAAAATTGAAGAACGAAGGATTCCTAATCAACAAATGATTCCTAATCAACGAAGGATTCCTAATTGAAGATGGATTCCTACTCAAATGAGGATTCCTATAAGAATGAGGATTCCTACTCCAAGAAGGATTCCTACTTGAAATAGGAAAGTTAAGCCAAGGTTTCCTACTTTGGTTTGACCTTTCCTAAGTGTCCCTAAGTTTCAGCAATTTTGAAGGCCTCCTAAGCATTCTAGGACATCAAATACACATTCCTTGCACAATGTAATGACTTGCCGCACCTCATTGCCTCTCCTTCCTTGTCGTGCAAGGGAGAGGGTTCTTTCCTGTTTCTATGCATTAAAACACATTCCTATTGTGTTTTAATGCCTTGCCGCATATCCCTTGCACTTTCCTTTAGTTTTCTGATTTTGTTTCCTATTTCTAGAAGCTTTAGACTTAATTTCTGTAACCCTAAATAACCTAGGGTTTTAATTCTTGAACCCTTTAAATAAACTCCCTTTTTGCAGCCACAAATCATCCATACACTCACCATTCACGCCAGAAAACATCCCATACAATCTGCCGCACCCTTCATTCACCATTCACCCTAGTTTCTCCCCTAAAACATCCCTTGCCGTCCCATACATCTAACCTAACCATAAACCCATCATTCTACACCATCCATAACCCCCAAAACTCACCCCCACCCATTGTGCCGCAGCTAAGGAGAGGAAGAATAAGTGCTTGAAGGTTCTAGCTATTCAACATTGGATCGTTGGAGCATTTAGGTGTTCTGTTTCTTATGATTACAATGTATAAATCTGTTTTCCTTTGCTTTGTGAACATGAGGAACTAAGCCTTTTTGGCTTGGGGGCTATTCAATACCATGATTATACTTGCAAGATGAACTAATTACGTCCAATTGTTATTTCATGAATTGTGAATTCAATTTGCTTAACCGTTTGATTGATGACTTATTTTTGTGTGTTGATTAAGGTGGCCAACTTAGTTTTCATGCAGGAATTTGAAGCTAAAATATAAGGAAGTTTCACCTAATAGTTACAACCTTATATTTGCAAGTAGTGGAGGTCGCTTATAAACGATCATGTTAAGTGAATTCTTGGCAAACGTTTCATGCTTTTCATAGTAACAATTGCCTCGTCAATGCTTATAGTTTTCATGAAGCTTAATGATCTTTGATTGTACCTTTATTGTGCTTTTCACGTAAGGGACTTTTAGAGAATGCTTTGAGTTGTTGTATGTGCATTCCCATCCAATTCAATAACTTAAGGAAGACTTGAAGGTTAAAAAAGTGCTATCACAGTTAACCTAGGGCATTGAGGTTCATGGTTATTGAAAGAAGCAATTGGAAATCAAATGTGAATGCAAGTGTGTCATGTGTGGAGAAGAACCCTCTAGTTACCCCTTATCTTATCAATTCACCTAAATTTGCTTAAGAATCTGTTTAAATTGTTCTTGCTTTGTTTTACTTATTTTCGTCCAAAATCAAACCCCCCCTTTACTTTGTTAAGTCATATTAGTTAGAACTTGTCTTAGATTGTGTTTTTAAGTGTTTTGAGCCATTAGAAAACCAAATTTTGTCCAGAATTGTGTTTAAAGCTCAAAACTGCCCAGTTTGTGTTTTTAGGCAGTTTTGAGTGTTTTTAGCTTGTTTTGAGTCTTTTGAGTTTGTTTTGAGTCTTTTGAGTCTAGTTAAGTGTTTTAAAGCTTAGTTTTATCTATTTGAGTAAGTTTAGAGTGTTTAGCAATCCCTCCTAATCCCCGGTTTAAGAACGATCCCTACTTATACATATACTACAATTGTCAACAAGAGGGTTTAATTTGTGTGTTTAGTTATTTTACGCATCAAAAGCCACGGGAGCAGGCTGGGCCGTGAGAGTGGGCTGCTCGACTGGAGCTGGCTGGGCCACGGGAGTGGGCTGCTCATCGGGTGCAGGCTGGGTCACGAGAGCAGGCTGCTTGGCAGGAGCAGGTTGGGCCGTGAGAGTGGGCTGCTCGACGGGAGCAGGCTGGGCCACGGGAGTGGGCTGCTCGACGGAAGCAGGCTGGACCACGGGAATGGGCTGCTCGTCAGGCACAAGCTGGGTCACGAGAGCAGGCTGCTTGGCAGGAGCAGGCTGGGCCACGGGAGTGGGCTGTTCGACGGAAGCAGGCTGGACCACGGGAGTGGGCTGCTCGTCGGGAGCAGGCTGGGTCATTAGAGCAGGCTGCTTGGCAGGAGCAAGCTGGGACACAGGAGTGGGCTGCTCGACGGAAGCAGGCTGGGCCACGGGAGTGGGATGCTCGACGGAAGCAGGCTGGGCCACGGGAGTGGGATGCTCGACGGAAGCAGGCTGGACCACGGTAGTGGGCTGCTCGTCGGGAGCAGGCTGGGTCACGAGAGCAGGCTGCTTGGCATGAGCAGGCTGGGCCGCGATAGCAGGTTGCTTAGCGGGAGCAGGCTGGGCCGCGGGAGCAGGTTGCTTGGCGGGAGCAGGCTGCTTAGTATGTGATGCATGCGAATGCGAGGCTTAGGCCCGGGCCCGTGCAAACTTGGATGGCACGACTTAGGCCGTGGCCTTGGTGTCGTGAGCCTTGGATGGCACGGCTCGAGCCGTGGTGAAGGCACCATGGACTTCGCCACGGGTGGCTACCGAGGTAGCCACCGTGGTGGTTCCCATGGTGGAAACTCGTGGTGGTGGTGCTGCTCCACTTATTGTCGCATTTAGCCTCACGGATCTCCGCAATCCCATTTCTTGAACATTAGAATTTTCACTTGTGGAATTTTCTAAATTTCTAGCCTTTATATTTTGCTTATACGTTTTATCAAAGAACCTTTGCAAGTAAAAAATTCTAATAATAAGAACATATGAAAAATATTCAAATGGACTAGAAAATAAAGAAAAAACCTTTTTGTGCGAGAGTCTTCTACGAGTATGGATTTCAACTCTCAATGAAAGCACCAATTTGTGGATGCAAATTTCTTCCTCCTTGATCTTGGACAATTTTGCACCTACAAAACAATTAACACCTTAGGTTAAGGCCAGGAGCCTCACGCGCCCACGATGAATGGGGGGGCTTTGGCCGAAGAACCTCTGATGCCAAAGTTAGAATTTAGAGAGAAAGAGTGTTTAGAGAATTTTGGGATTTTTGCCAAAGTGTTGGAATTGGATTTTTGGTGAGAATGAGAGTATATTTGTAGGGATAGGAGGTGGCTAGGGTTTTTTGGGTTTAATTTAGGTTTAATTAGGAGTTACCAAATAATTAGCCAATAACTCCCTAATTAACTTGGCTAATTATTTGTCATACAAAGGAAAAAAGGTAGAAGGAAAGGCTGACTTCTTTTGGGGATGAAAGTTAACCGGCCTTTTTGTGGGAGTTAGGGTAAAGTGAATGGTCTAAATGCTAATTAAGGGAATAATTAGCTAATTAACCCATTAATTAGCTATTTATCATTATTTTAGAAGGAATGTTTTAGGAATTATGGAATAAGTATAGTATTTAGCTAATTGATTAGCTAAATAATGAAATAGGAAATATATGAATAAATTAGGTTTTAAGTTGATACCTATTTTGGGCACTTTTGACTTGGTTGAGGGATAATTGCCCGCTGCTTGCGCGTAGGAATTGATGCGAAAATAAATTAACGCACAAATTAAACCCTATTTGTGACAATTGTAGTAATGATGTAAGTAGGGATCGTTCTAACCAGGGATTAACTAGGGATGCTAACCAAAGTAAAATTAAATTAAAAACGTAAAAACAAAATTTAAAACACTAAACTAGAATAACTCAAAATAAAACTAACAAATAATCTAAAACAAATCAAAAGACTCAAAATAATTCAAGACTCTAGAAAACACAAACTAAATTTATTTCTAACAAATCTAACACTTTAAAATAAATGGGGGATTGATTTTTGACGAGAAGTAAATTAAACTTAAATAAATTACAGAATTGACAAAAATATGAAATTAAGGTGAATGGATGGGCGACGGACTGGCTAGAGGATTCTTCTCCACACATGACACATATGCAACCTAAATTGATTTTCAGTTGTTCTTTCAATAAATTGTAAATCTCAATACTCCAAATTAACCGTGAATTGCACTAATTAACCCTCAGTTTTTCCACAAGTTATTGGGTTGGATGATTGCATACGACAACCCAAAACATTCCCTACAAGTTCCCTACATGAATTGCATAATAGAGATACAAGCAAGAATCATTAAGTTCTATGAAAAACATAAGCATTGACGAGGCACTCGTTACTATGAATTGCATGAAACTTATGCCAAGAATTCACTTAACACGATTGTGGATAGCAACCTTCACTACTCTTGAATATAAGTTCATAACGATTAGGTGAAATTCACTTATATTCTAGCATCAAATTCATGCATGTAAATTAAGTATGCATTCTTAATCGACATACACAAATAAGTTATCAATCAAACAGTTAAGCAAATTAAATTCACAACTCAGAAATCACAACTGAAGGTAATCAATTCATATTACAAATATATCCATGGCTTTGAATTAACCTCTAGCCAAAACAAATTAATTACACATTATGCTTAAATTAAACCATAAAATAAAACATAAATTTGGAGGATTAAACCAAATTGAGGATGTGCAAGGATCTGTGCACTGTGCCTTCTTTCTGTTATTTTCCGCGCCTTCTGCACAGTCAGCGCCTCCTTGCGTCAGTCCTTCCCCTGCACAGTCCTCCCTCGCTGTGCTTCCACTGCGTCACTCCTCTTTCTTTGCTGCCAGTGGAGAGCAGCTCCACTCCTCTTTCTCTCGCTGCCTTCAGGCAGCTCCTTTTATTTTCCTCTTTCTCTTGCCAGCTGCACCAGGCAGCTGTTATGCTCCTGCGTCCGCCTTTCTAGCTTCTGCGCCCGCCAGCTGCCAAGGCAGCTTTGCTGCTTTCTCTTCTCCTTTTTCTGTCCGCACGCCAGCTGCCTAAGGCAGCTGCCTTCTTTATTTTCTGATTTTTATTCACTGGCTCTTCTTTCCTTTCTTTTTTTTATTCATTTTTTTTATTTTATTTTTTCTTTTCCATCATGCATTCTCACCTTCTCGTTTCTTTTATTTCACAAAACAAAACAATCATGATGATGTTTCAAACATCATCATGACTTATCATTATTATATATATTTTTTTTTTAATTTAATTTAAAAGCTGATCTACACAGACAGTTTTGACGAATTTATTACATAAAATTTCACTTGTGCTATTTTTATTTTCTTAGCTAGATAAATTCGATAAAACACAAAAACAAAGTAAATAACTAAAAAAATATAAGAAACTAACTAAGAAAAGACGAGAGAATTTGATGTAAAATATGTATAAATATGAGCTTATCAAATACCCCCACACTTAGCTTTTGCTAGTCCTCGAGCAAAACAGAAAAAACAGAAAAAGTAATAACATGAAAATTATTAGCTTCCCCCTATGTGACCCTCATAGAACTTCATTCGAGAACACAAATCATCAAGAACCATAGCTAACACCAAACAAACTAATCCAAGTTCATCTTCCTTATTCAAATATTAGCAGTAATCTTTGAATCATCCTTGAAGTGTAGTGTGTGAGATAGCCATGTTAATACAATTTCAAAATTTTTATTTTTAAAATCACCATATGCAAACTAGCAACCTTCTCACTGGAAACACACTCAATCACTCATGTGTTTAGTTTTAATGTGTTTCTCTCAAAGAATCAAATGTGAAAGTTCTACCATAAGCTTGCATAAAGATCACTTCTCCACAATCATAATTGCAAAACTTAAATCAAGAGGACTTTTATTGGACGTAATGAGGTTTAGGGCGAGGGTTATTGAAACGAAAGAATAGGTAAACACAAGTTCCAAGCTACAATGCAAGCAATTCTTTTGTTTAGATTTATAAGAACTCAAGCTCTCCAGCTATTTTTCTAGTCACCTCCAACCACAACCTTAAACTGAAACTTTAAACACTTTTTATTTTCTTCGTAAACAAACTTTCTTTCTTTCTTTCTTTCTTTTTTTTTTTTTTTTTTTTTTCATGCAGAAACAAATATGAAAAACCCCCACACTTATTCTTTTGCCAAACTCCCTCCAAGTACTTCACAAACACTTCTCATAAGACAATTTCACATTACTCATTAGCTCGCTTGGAAAGGGTAAGAAAAAAAAATTTCAGGCATAAGGGTAGACATATCTGGTGATAAGAAATAAAAGGCTCACAGATACGGCTCAAATTGGCAATCTAATGATATCATTTTTCTTTGGGAAACAAGGTTATTTGGGCCATGGTGGTAAACCTAATGCCTCTATCATTTTCAAGTTCATGCAATCAATGACAAATATTTCGAAAGATCGTTATGCAAGTTCTAGAGAAGTATCTCACATAAGTTCATCACACATGAAAGAATAGGAGTGTATGAAAAATGCACACACTTTCAATAGGCTCAAAAACTCACATAGGATGAATATGGTCACTAAATTCACATATGGAGCTTAAAATCATGCTTGAGTTTCACATCAACAAGGCTATGTGCGTTTAGTTTTTCAAAGATGATCAAATATGTACAAAACTAACACGAGAATTAGGAATTTCACACAACACATGTTAACTAAGTTCTTGATCATCATGGTTCAAATTTTATCCAATTATATCATTGGGTCGGGAAACTAACAAAAATCTAATTCAAAACAATAAGGAAAACAAGGAAATATTGTTGGATTTTTTTAAATTTTCCGATTTTTTTTTTTTTTTAAAACAACAACTTAATTAAGAAAATACAAAGCAATAACATGGAAACAAATGAAACCAGTTCAAAATCGAAGGTACAAAAATTTTCAATTTGGTCATTTTTATACTCTTTACCCCCACACTTAAACTAGACATTGTCCCCAATGTCAGAAAATATAATAAAATGCAAATAAAAATAAACTAGATAAATATAACGAAACAAAATAAAGCAATAGGACTGAAAACTTCCCTAATTTGCAGTAAAATCAAGCGATGACCCCGAAGCTTAAATTCTGAAATCAACCTCAAGGGTGGAAATAACCAAAAGTTCCTGCAAAGAAAAGAAATAATTCAGTTAAGTAACACAAGAAAATGTAGAAAATGCAAACGAAAAATTGAAAATGACGATAAAAGACAATGAATAGAACTAATAAGTGATCATTGGTCGTGCTTGTTGACTTTCCACAGCTTTGAACTTGAACTGGCCTAGGGAACTTCTTAGCAAGGAAAATGAGACTTGATTGGTGGTGTTGACTAATGCGTCCATATGTTGTTGAAGCTTCTCGAGCTCTTGGTTTCAACTCGGACTCCTTCTGCCGGGTTGAATGAGTATGCAGGCTGCATTCTTCTCTGCTTGTTTCTTCTGCACGGCAGGTAGGCACGAGGTAGAGGTGGTGGTCTGTTTCTTTGTTCAATCTGTCCAAGTGCCGACCGATTGCCTTCTTTCTCCTTGTCTCGCAGGCAAGAGCAAGGGTAAAGGAAAAACATGCCATGAGATATCTTTGCCTTTGACTCTGATGATATGAGATACTTTTGCTTTTGAAGAAGTATCGTTCCACAGGTTTATTCTTGAACTGGGCTGGGGAACTTCTTAGCAAGGAAAATGAGACTTGATCTTGAAGATGAATCAGCACGTTGTCTCCACATGCTTCAAGTTATCATTTTCAGTTGTCTTATCTGTTCTTCAGGCAGATGTGGCGTCTTCTTCGGAAGTACATCAGCAGTTGAAGATGAGCACTCGAGAGCAATGCTAGGTAAGCAATCAGGAAGGATTTCCAGGCAGTCGGTTCTTAGATCGGAAGATTGACACCAAGTGCTGGCTGATTGCTCGCTTTCTCCTTGTCACAAAGACAAGGAAAAGGACAGGGAGAAAGCATGATATGAGATACTCTTGCTTTCAACCTTCATGATATGAAATACTCTAGCTCTTGATGACTTGTTTGCAAAGGTATCCCAGGGAATGAGAAACACAGAGTAACTCGAGAGGGTTTGTTGGGAAGGCATTTTCGGAGATGAAGAAGTGCTGAGAGGGTGTGCCTTTGCTGTGGAAGGCGAAGGTAGACGTTTATAGGAATGATTCTTCACAACCGAAACTGTTCTCTTACCCCTGTCGGCAGCCGGTGCATAGATGAACAGTACAGGTTACGTGCTTTCTGAAAAAGCTACCCGTAATTTACGCAAAGATGACAGCGCGCGTGACGAGAGACGACAATCCTGGAAAAGATGCTCGCCTCGTGATTCCTGACCGCTCCGTCTTTTGAGAGAGGCGCCCGACTTTTGAGAACGGCGTCCGACTTTTGAGACAGAGTCCGTCTTTTGAGAAAGGAACCCGGCTCTTTGATTTGTGAGATTTGCCTCTTCGACTTCTGAGGAGCGCCTCTTTGATTTCTTCTTTTTATAGAGGCGCTAATTTTGTTCCACAACACACTTGAGCTCCCTCCCGTAAACACTCCCTCCTTGCATTTTTTTAATCTTGATCAGTTCGACTCTTTTTTCTCAACACCTTCAGAAAATGTCTTGCCCTTCTGACCGTCGCCTTAACTTGAATGTTGGGGAAGATATTGATATGTCTTCTCCAACCAACATTTGGCAGCCGTCCTTCATATCCCCAAATGGTCCTCTTACAGTTGGGGATTCCATGATGATGAATGAAACAACCGCTTCGGTGGTGGCCAGAAATCTGCTCACTCCTAGAGACACTAGGATACTTTCCAGGCGGTCCGACGAACTGGCTGTTCAGGACTCTCTGGCTTACAGCGTCCGATGCGCAGGCTCAGTATCAAACATGGGCCAGTGCCTTCTTGCTCGATCTCGTCAGGTTGAATCGTTGATGGCTGAAGTGGCTAGTCTTCGGCAAGAGGTCAGAGTGCTTAGGCATGAGAATAAGGAGTTGCACATGCTCGCAACTAATTACTCAACAAGCTTGAAGAGGAAGCTTGATCAGCTGCAGGAGTCCGAAGTGCGGATTCAGAGTGATCATCAACGGTTTATGGCGTTACTCCCGAGGTTTGTGTTGCCTTCGTCCTCGGGAGCTGCACCAAGTATTGAGGCTCCGAATGATCCAACTCTGGCGCTTCGTCTTTCTGGGGCTCCGTCGACCTCCGAGGCACCACCTACCAACGACCAATGAAAGCTATTAGTTCACATTATTGTAAAATATTTATGCTTTTAAGTTTATTTAATTATATATATAAATATAAGTATTTTTTTTTTTTGTGTTATTTTTTTTTTTTTTTTTTTTTTTAAATTATATGGATGTTTATTATTATTATTATTATTATTATTATTATATTTTTTTTTTTTAAATATCAATGTAAAATAAGTAAATCAAAGTAAAAAGACTATGTTTAATCTCCCAAACAAAAATCACAACTAAATAAACAAAACAAAATGAAAGCAGTAAAGAGAAGGGATTAGGAATGCAAATCTGATTGTGGGTGATTCCTAGGCCTCCCTTCATTATTCAAATGCATGGGTTTATCCTTGAACGGACGGTGGTACTTGAAATGATCCGACAACGGTCTAAGTTCTAATGACGGTGCCTGAATCATCAAAATTAGATTGTTAGTATAAATTAAAATTAAAATTGGAGAAGATGGCTTACTTTCTTTTTCCGACACAAACTCAATGACAAACACCACATCTTTGAACATTTCCGGGACTTTGAACTTGGCCAGGTTTACTATGATGGTTGTGGCTTGTCCCGTTTCATCAAACTCAACTGCTTTGGGCCTGATTGTCTCATGCACAGCCTCTTGAATGTATTCTTGATATGCTTCAATCACTTCATTCTCTTGAATCCTTCTTCTTGGTGTACAAGGTTCTTTGAACACTTCAACACACTCTGGAACTTGATTTGGTGTGCCAAGAATTGGGATATCACTTTGCACCTTTGGAATGGCTTCCAGAATTTCTTTTTCACTCTCATCTTTCATGGGAATTAAAAACCTGCGAGGAAAAGGAATGGGGACACATGAGTTAAATGAATTTTGAATTTCTTTACTTACCGTATTAGAATCTTTTTTGTTCAATTCAACTGCTTTAGGAGACTTTTCAATTTCTGTTGAAGCTTCATCTTGCTCAAGATTTTTGGTTTGTAACTCCCCTTGTTGCATCCTTGGCTGCTCAAAAACTTCTTTTCCACTCCTTAAAGTCATAGCATTTAACTGCTCCGCATTTGGATTTGCCACAATTTGGCTAGGTAACCTTCCTGGTTGGTGTTGTTGCCCCATCAAACTTGCTAACTGACTCATTTGGTGCTCAAGGTTTTCAATTGCTTTGTCTGTTTTCTGTTGATGAGATTGAGTAGAGTTAGCTAAAGAAGCAATTAAATCCTCAAGAGACTTACTTGGAGCTTGTTGTTGTTGAGGCTGAAATGGTTCATATGGCCACTGATAGAATTCTTCCGATGGCGGCAATTGTTCTTCTTTTTGTGAACCCGGCGTCAAAGAAATTAGTCCTTCAAGAATTTCATTATAATTCACGGGCATACTTTGATTTGATTGGAATTGTTGTGGGGGATGCTGTGGTGGCTGCATAGGTCTTGAATAGAACTTGTCTTGCTGCCAATATCCACCTTGTTGAAATTGTTGAGGTTCATCCCACATATAATCTGAATTACCTCTCCAATCTGAATTGCAAGCGTTGGAAAACATGTTGCCCCTTGATTGGTTATGGCCTTGATATCCCCAAACATCTTCATTTGCAGAAAATTGAGGACTATGATATCCTTGCCCATAGGGCACATCAAATGTAGAGGCACTTTGCATTGTAGTCCTTTCGGCATATTGTGACAATTGAGAAGTAAGATTTGCCAATTGAGCGTGAATGCTATTAAAATCCATGTCTTACTTCTCTAGTACCTAAAATCAAAGAAAGAGAACTAAATCAAATATCCAAAGTAAAAGACATAACAAAAATAAAATAAAATAAAATAAACACAAATAAAAAAAAATAAATAAATAAAACACAAACAAAAACATAAACAAGGGATTAGCAAATTTGCTAATCCCCGGCAACGGCGCCAAAAATTTGATGCGAAAATAAATTAACGCACAAATTAAACCCTATTTGTGACAATTGTAGTAATGATGTAAGTAGGGATCGTTCTAACCGGGGATTAACTAGGGATGCTAACCAAAGTAAAATTAAATTAAAAACGTAAAAACAAAATTTAAAACACTAAACTAGAATAACTCAAAATAAAACTAACAAATAATCTAAAACAAATCAAAAGACTCAAAATAATTTAAGACTCTAGAAAACACAAACTAAATTTATTTCTAACAAATCTAACACTTTAAAATAAATGGGGGATTGATTTTTGACGAGAAGTAAATTAAACTTAAATAAATTACAGAATTGACAAAAATATGAAATTAAGGTGAATGGATGGGCGACGGACTGGCTAGAGGATTCTTCTCCACACATGACACATATGCAACCTAAATTGATTTTCAGTTGTTCTTTCAATAAATTGTAAATCTCAATACTCCAAATTAACCGTGAATTGCACTAATTAACCCTCAGTTTTTCCACAAGTTATTGGGTTGGATGATTGCATACGACAACCCAAAACATTCCCTACAAGTTCCCTACATGAATTGCATAATAGAGATACAAGCAAGAATCATTAAGTTCTATGAAAAACATAAGCATTGACGAGGCACTCGTTACTATGAATTGCATGAAACTTATGCCAAGAATTCACTTAACACGATTGTGGATAGCAACCTTCACTACTCTTGAATATAAGTTCATAACGATTAGGTGAAATTCACTTATATTCTAGCATCAAATTCATGCATGTAAATTAAGTATGCATTCTTAATCGACATACACAAATAAGTTATCAATCAAACAGTTAAGCAAATTAAATTCACAACTCAGAAATCACAACTGAAGGTAATCAATTCATATTACAAATATATCCATGGCTTTGAATTAACCTCTAGCCAAAACAAATTAATTACACATTATGCTTAAATTAAACCATAAAATAAAACAAAAGTTTGGAGGATTAAACCAAATTGAGGATGTGCAAGGATATGTGCACTGTGCCTTCTTTCTGCTATTTTCCGCGCCTTCTGCACAGTCAGCGCCTCCTTGCGTCAGTCCTTCCCCTGCACAGTCCTCCCTCGCTGTGCTTCCACTGCGTCACTCCTCTTTCTTTGCTGCCCGTGGAGAGCAGCTCCACTCCTCTTTCTCTCGCTGCCTTCAGGCAGCTCCTTTTATTTTCCTCTTTCTCTTGCCAGCTGCACCAGGCAGCTGTTATGCTCCTGCGTCCGCCTTTCTAGCTTCTGCGCCCGCCAGCTGCCAAGGCAGCTTTGCTGCTTTCTCTTCTCCTTTTTCTGTCCACACGCCAGCTGCCTAAGGCAGCTGCCTTCTTTATTTTCTGATTTTTATTCACTGGCTCTTCTTTCCTTTCTTTTTTTTATTCATTTTTTTATTTTTTTTTTTTTCTTTTCCATCATGCATTCCCACCTTCTCGTTTCTTTTATTTCACAAAACAAAACAATCATGATGATGTTTCAAACATCATCATGACTTATCATTATTATATTTTTTTTTTTAATTTAATTTAAAAGCTGATCTACACAGACAGTTTTGACGAATTTATTACATAAAATTTCACTTGTGCTATTTTTATTTTCTTAGCTAGATAAATTCGATAAAACACAAAAACAAAGTAAATAACTAAAAAAATATAAGAAACTAACTAAGAAAAGACGAGAGAATTTGATGTAAAATATGTATAAATATGAGCTTATCAGGAATCCCGGTATGCCCCAAGGGTAGTTTTGTCTTCTTTTGTCAAAAATTCACGTGTCGCCTTGTGAATATTTTTGGCTCCACACATGCGATTAGGTGTATGGTGTATGCGTGCATGAAATGCCTTAGTTTCTAGATGGCGAATACAACAAGACACATCTTCTCAATTGAGGAGCAGTTTAGTTCGGCACCGGTAAGAGTCTGACTGAGGTAGTAGAGTGCTATTTCCTTCTGAGATTCATTCTTTTGTGCCAAGAGTACTCCAACTAAACTTTCCTGAGTGGCGATGTGCAATACAAGTGGCCTTCTAGGCACAGATGCTCCTAGGATAGGGGGGCTGGACATGTACTTCTTTATGCTTTCAAAATCATTATGGCAAGCCATATCCCATACGAACAGAACGCCTTTCTTCATTAGCCGGCTAAAAGGTTGGCAACACCCTGCTAGGTTAGAGATGAACCTCCTAAGGAAAGTCAATCACATTTGCAAGCTTTTCAACTCTTTCAGGTTTCTTGGCTCGGGCATCCTTTGGATGGCCTTAATCTTTGACTAGTCCACCTCAATGGCCCGATGCTTAACGATGAAGCCAAGGAATTTCCCTGACGTGACACCAAACGCGCACTTCAATGGGTTCTTCTTCAGATTGTATTTTCGCAACCAGTTGAACACCATTCGTAAGTCTTTCAAGTGATCCAACATCTTCTTCATTTTGACCACCAAATCGTCAACGTAGCACTCGACATTCTTATTAAGCATGTCATTGAAAATTTTCTGCATGGCGCGTTGATAGGTTACTCCAGCATTTTTTAGACCAAAGGGCATCGTTTGTTAGCAATAAATACCCTTAGGAGTGCGAAAGGTTGTCAACTCTTCATTTTCTAGGGCCATTCTTATTTGGTTGTAACTGGACGAACCGTCCATGAAGGATAACGCTTCATGACCCATGGTTGCTGTTGAAGTTCCTTTCGAGTGCAAATATAAGGATAGTATAGCGGCACAAGTAAGGGTGTCGAACCACAGGGACTGAGAAACAACTTAGTAAAGCCTTTGACTCTTACAAATTAACATTAGTTAAAGACTCCTATGACTTAAAATGGGGGGGTTTGAGTAATTTTGGAAAAGAAATAAAGACAGAAAGAAAAGTGAAAAATTAGAACTACCTAAAAATAAACCTAATACATGAAATAGGTTAGAAACATTTTTAGGACATAAATCTGACTTAAAATAAACAAACGCCTTCCCCTAAACATTCTTGAATCAGTGATATGATCTTTTCACTTATCCCTTTCAAATGCACAACTAAGATGTTCACATATCTAGCATGGCATATAACTAGATTGTATGAATCCTCTCTTACTTTGCATGTTAGATGCATGGCATATACATAAAACTTATATTTGTAGGTGCAACCTAGCATGGCATATACTCAGATTTAGCAACCAGAACTCATTAAGAACGAAGAGGATTATGAACATCACATGAACCCTACAACATGGCATTTATCCTAGAACTTTATGGAATCAATTTACATGATTATTTCTGAACCTAACCACATGTTGCTAAGGAATGAAAGAAGAAATGGCAGTCATCCTTATCATTCTCAACAGAAAAAAATATAAACAAGGTAGCTAAGATTGAAAATATGTGCTTGAAACAATTGAGACAGAAAACTGATTCTAGCTTGCAAATGAAATTGATAAACTAAAACTGCATCATAACATTAATTCAATCATGTCTAGGGCTTCAAGGCAACCCTAAGTATCCATAAAAACAAAATACATGCTCAAGGCCGAAGACTCCTACTCTCTCTCTTTCTCTATCTCTCTCTCTCTCTCTCTCCCTCTCCAGATTCTCCTCTTCTTTCTCCTTCTGATTCTGTGTATTTTTCTCCTATTAAAAGGCTTAGGAGTTTTTCTAACATCTAACACATTTACATCCTTGAATTGACTCTCATTTATAGCTCATTACAATCAACTTTTAGTATAGGAGTAACTGAAAACTAGCTATTATCAGAATTTGTATCTGAACAGCTCCTCTTTATTACGTCATAACTTCTTGTCAAAACCTCCAAATCACAAGCTGTAAAGACCATAAGAAAGAAGACTTCCAGGGCTTTCCAACCATATATGGCCCATTTTCTAATTCATTCTGAGCACTTCGGGGAAAAGCTCACAAGTTAGCTGTTCCGCAAGGGCCTTTTCTGGCGGATCTTGGGCCACTTGTTACAATATTCAAAATAAGATGATTTCTTCAAGCCCTTACTTTCCTCCCGAAATACAATACAAACAACAAAATATCTTGTGATGCAAAGAGATTTAAGTCAAAAACCTAAGTAAAAGAGGGCATATAAATATAACTTTATGCACTCAACAAATACCCCCAAACTTAGATTTTGCTAGTCCTTGAGCAAACCAAAACTAAAAGAAACAAAAGCAACACAAAAGACAAACATAAGTTAATCTAAGACTAATTCCATTGGTGAGACGAATGCATTCAGCTTATGCATCAAGCCTTTAAACCTCTAGGCATCCCTAGTAGGAGGAGTTGTGTCTCCTAAGGGTTTAACAGTGATGGTACCCATAAACGTCCTAAACAACCTACAAAACAACAATTAGAGCACTTTTGAAATAAGATAATAAGAATCAAAGCTCAACTATGCCTTACATTCCTAACTTTGACTTTACCTTTCCAGCAATCAAATCTGCATGTTGTGAGGTGCTCTAGCCCAAATTCAACTTGTTACTAAGTTACAAGCTCAAGCAAGGAAGATAAGATTCGTCTCGACTCTAATCTCACAGATTCACTCTTTCACTTGATTCCTAGGGCTTGCTCTCAACAAGTATATGTGAGCGAGGTTATGTAATGGAAAGCAAGATATTCTCACACATAATTCAATTAGAAACAAAAGAACTTTCTGGATAGATCTCATGAAAGGAATCAAATACTAAGAATAGGATAACACACATACTTACTAACATCCATGAATACATCCTCAAAGATTAGCTAGGTCTTTCATAAGGTTGTAATGTAAGGTTTTTATGGTAGAGGCTATGAAAGGATGGATAAGGAATACTAGAACTTGAGATATACCAAAGTGTCTTCCTTGCAAAACCAGCATGCTTTCCTCTTGAATTGATCTTCTTTACTTGTTCTCAACGTCCAGGACCCATGGATTTAAAAATTGCATCTTCTTCTTTTCTTTTTTCTTCTTAAAATGTTTTCTTTTTCCCTTTTTTTTTCTTTTCTTATTTTGCAATTCCGGCCCATGTTACCTCGGTACACGCCACTTTCTTAGTTTAAAGCTCAAGTATTATATTTGTCTTCATCACTTTGGTATTCCCCAAGCTATAGGGAATGGCTATTATGGGGGAAAATGGGTAGAGTTTAGTGTGGGTGATGAAAGATATGGCTGTGTTTGGCTTCAAAATGGGTAATGTCTCACAAAGGTAGGGAATTAGGCCATTTACTAGTTAAAACATGCACAGCCTAACATCGTCTCAATGAGTTCATTCATGGGTGATAATAAGCACAAGTATCCACAAAAGAGAATAACTCTTAGTATTCAATCAAAAATGAATAATAAGATCATTTGAAATGAATTTGAAAGAAAAGGATAGGAGTAGGAACAGTTTAATCCCTCTAAAATAAGGAAATAGGCACAAAATTTCACAAAAGGCAGTCTCCACTATCCTTCTTCTAAGGCTTGAACTAGTAACTTTTCACAAGTATTCTCAGAACTGTGAGCAGTGGTATTATATAGCAGATACAACAACTTTCAAAGCATAGCTAAAGTTATGATTGCAAGACTAAGTTAAGCATTTACATTCCCATTATTTAATTGCACATAGCTCTAATCAAGACTCAAAAAGACTAAAAATTCAATAACACACACCCCAAACCTAAACAAAGCACTGTCCTCAATGATTACAAATGAATGCAATGCAAAGTATGGCAAAGAATGGCATAGTATAAATACTAACAGAAAACAAAAACAAAATAAAGGATAGAAAAAAAAAAAAAAAAAAAAAAAACCTAGTTGGGTTGCCTCCCAACAAGCGCTTTATTTTATGTAGTATGGCTTAAGACGATGGCCATTCACTTTGAAAGTGTTCTCTGTCTGGATGTTTTGAATGTCCACTGCACCATGAGGATAAACATTAGTGACAAGAAACAGACCATACCAACGGGAACGAAGCTTACCAGGGAAGAGCCTAAGGAGTGAATTGAATAAAAGAACTTTATGCCCAATCTTAAACGACTTTCTATGGATTTCTTTGTCATGATATGCTTTGGTCCTGTCTTTGTAAATTCGAGAGCTCTCATATGCATCATTCCTTAACTCATCAAGCTCACTGAGTTGAAACCTCCTCAAATGGCCTGCTCCTTTAGATCAAAATTGAGCTTTTTTATTACCCAATAAGCTCTATGTTCCAACTCCACGGCAAGATGGCAAGGCTTTCCATAGACAAGTCGGAAGGGTGACATGCCTATGGGAGTTTTATATCCCGTTCTATAAGCCCATAATGCATCATGGAAGCGCAGTGACCAATCTTTTCGAGTAGGGCCTACAGTCTTCTCAAGGATTTGTTTGACTTCATAGTTAGATATTTCAGCTTGTCCGCTTGTTTGAGGGTGTTATGGTGTGGAAACCTTGTGTGTGGAAACTTTAAGAGCTGTTTTCTTTGCTCCAAAATGACCCCTCCACAAGATGAACAGAATGTTAAAATAGAATGAAATTCAGATTCAGGTACACACCTTCTTATGATCAGGTCTGGGCAATATTTCCATAAAAATGGATCATCCCAAATGTAATACTTAGCTTGTTTTACTAGCTTGTCTTTTTTGAATCGACTGAATGTGCTAGGGACCTGCTTAATGGCCAAGTAATTGATAATGTCTGCGAACCAAGGATCTGCAATGTCAAGGGCATAGAGCTGCTCATCTGGGAAGTTTTCTTGTAAAGGCAAGTGATCTTCTTCTTCATTAGATGAATGCACTAAATGGCTAAGATGATCTGCCACAACATTTTCTGAACCTTTCTTATCTCGAATCTCCACATCAAACTCTTGGAGTAGATGAAGGAAATTTTGTGAAAAACATGTTCATTTGAATAACATCATATAGCATGCAATTAACAATTAAAGGCGGAATCATGCTTTCATGCATTCAAAAACAAAACATCTACCATGAAATTCAAAGCCTAGTAGATTGGTGAACCTTGACTCAACTTAAAAACAACAATTTGTTAGTTGAGAAATATTTACCTTTGTAGATTCCTCTTTGCATATGCAAAGGATAATCACCCAAGAGATAGGGCCTTCATTCCTTGCTTCTTAGCTCCATGGATTTGGTTAGAAGAATAGGTTCTCCAAGTTCCCAAAATTGAGAACCTCTAAAGATTCTACACCAAGGTTGGATTGGAGAGGAAATGAGTGACCTTGAGGAAATAGAATTGCTAGACAATATCCCCCAAGGTGGTTGGCCTCTTAGAGAGAAATGGAAGCTTTGTGTTCTCACCAATTTTCTCTAAAATCAACAACTTATGAATTTATGTTATAAAGTTCTTTATATAGTCACTTCTTTAAATGACCTAAAGAACCAAAAACCCTAATTCATCACCATATGGCCGGCCACTCTAATGGATTTGGGCTTTTGGGCCTTTGTGAATCTTTATTCATTAAGTTGTCATACAACTTAAGTCAATGGGCTTTGACGTTCGAAGCCCATTGGGCCTTAAGGTCCAAAAACTATCCCGAGGTCTTTAACGAACTTATTCGTTTGATTAATTAACATATTAATTAATCCTTGCCATAAATAATTAAACCATTTAATTCATCTCCTTTGTTTCTTCAATCTCCACCTTATTTGGTGTACGATACATTAGGTTCCTTTTAGCGAGGCAGTGGGCGATTAAAACCATTTTACATCGATTGTGAATTGAAACTTACTTTCAATTCTCCCTTTAGTGATTACACACGTTTAGGGCTTCCACAAACCATGAGTGACCCCTAGCAGCATATCATGGCTACCCAAGCTAATCAGAAGAGGTAGAGAACCTATTCAGTTTAGGATTACAAATGCAATACGGTCTTTCTCTAATCTAATACTCTTGACCACATTGTTTGGTTTGATAGTTTATTTATTCATGTCTACTATCCAATGTGATTCATTTGCATTTTATGATTACCTTGAATGTGATTTGGAACGCATTCCCCAATCTCATTCATACTCTGGCCAGAGATTTTAATCATATCATAGAGTATTCTCCCTCAAGCCAATTGAAGGTTAGAGATCCCTTGTTGCGCATTCACTTGTCTCCATGACTAAGTGGCTTAACCCCAATGATGTCGTGGACACCCCGATGGGGTGACTTTGGCATAATCAAAGATCAAGGACTTAACCACAAGACAACAACTGTGATGCCTCAGGTCAAAGGACTAATTTGCATTATCCCAAACATGAGTTCTCATGTGACATGAGTATGAGAACTCCTCGTTGATCGTGTTCAGTGAACTCATTCTCTATTGAGCACCTACGTACTTGTCTTGATGTCACACACACCAATGACTCGAGACTAGTCACTCTCCCTGAGAGAAGACATAGCACGTACTGATCTTATCGGACTGTCAATGCCCAATTGGCAATCCTATGATCAGGAACGTTTAGGATGTGTCTACGAAAGAATGGTCTCATTAATCTAACTACATTAGATTGCATTCTTCCAATCACATATTCCTTGGACTTTATCGTTTAAGCATATAACATTTATATGAGACGCCTCAAACAATAATGTTTGCCTTTTATATGTAAACTAGATTAGTTTAACATGTGAAATATCCGTAAAGTATCATCATATGAATGGCTTTAGGGCACATTTCCAACAATCTCCCACTTGCACTAGAGCCAATCAGCTTGGTCATCTGTTATGATTCCTCTTCTGTAGTCATTTCCTAAATGGCTGAATAGTAGGCCTAGGAAATGGATATCTATATGTTATCCATAGAAGCAACCTTGAGAATATCGACGTCACCATTATACATGATTCCCAATCATGTGGTTCAATCTCTCATATGAGTTCGGATCTTGACGCGACCTTGATTCCCAGGCTTGAGCTATCGCCCCATTAGTGTCGTAGTGTCAGTACACTAGATACACTTTCTGGTTGGAACCGAATAGAGAGTTCATAAATGAACTTTCCCATCCAAACAACATTGTTGTAAACTTCTATATGGCAATATATTTTGCATTCATAATGGAACACACTAAAGTCATTACTTTAATGTTTCCATCCAAATATCTCTTTAGTCATAATAAAGAGATATCTGTTTATCTCTTCATTCATAATGAAGAAACATCCAATGATGGATTAGATTCACAATCTAATACATTTACGCTTCCATTACGTTACTCTAATTCTTCCTCATTCTTCGAGGAACCTATCCTTTAGTATTTCTTAAATACTTAAGGATTTACTTGACAGTTGCCATGGTTCTGATCCTGGGCTTGCACTGATATCGCCTTGTACCTTTCTAGGTACAACTCATATCAATGTTTTTCATACAATATGAAATACATAAATCACCTTTCTGCGTATGCATAAAGGATTCGATTTACGCATTATTTCTTTGGGAGTCAAAGGGTACGTTCCCTTTGAGAAGAGCTACCTCCTAGTCTCACTAGAGTTGTTCTTCTTATTAAAGTTTATCATCATATGAGAAACTTCCTAGCAACCTTTTGTCTATTATTAGGGCATGATATAATCCAATTATATCCTAAAATCTATCATTATAGATTTCCATCCCATGTATATAGACTATGTCTCCCATATACATTCTATCGTTATAGAAAGTTTTAAAGTCATAACTTTAACAATGAAGTATTCTTTTCATTTCCAAAATTAATATATCATACATATATTCAAATTTAGGAATATGATTAACTCCCACTAATCTTTTGTAAACCTAGTAAACAAAAGATTCATTTACATCTATATGAGAAATCAAACAATTTTGACCTTTGTCTCATAAGACGCTTATGGCTCCCACTAGCTTGCTAAGATCCATGATGGTTGGATCTCTACAACTTACATGTTTTGTGATTCATAGTTTTAGACATAAATTATCAAGACTATCTTAATAATGGTTTCGGAAACCTATATCATCTCCAAACATTGAATCACCATTTAGTTGTAGCTAGCAATCTTCGAATTAATTGAAACTAAGACTACGTCAAAGATGGTTCCTTCAAAGTCAACCATTCTCTTTGATTGTAGTCACCTTAAGCTACCAATTAGCTATGAAGGTTTCATTATTTCGGGTCAAATTGTACTTTACCATTTCCTTGAGTATATATCGTATATACACTCAATGTAGTCATAAAGTTCAAACCATTCAACTGAGACGGTTTATAAATCCTTCTTGACTACCTTGGAGCTTGTGGTATAGGAACTAGGTTGTTATATTTGTTGATTATCATCTTGTCTCTCAAAGAACCCATTCTTTTGAGTTCTATTCCTAGTTCATTTGCTCTAAGGCAAATCACATTGTAGGATTACAATGAACTACTCAACAAACAACATTTGTTGGTTGGTTTATAGAAGTGATATCCAAAGGTTAATTTAAGGATATCCACAAGATAATTTTTAAACAAATATTGCTTATTAGCACACAACCCCAAATCTTAACATGATTAAGATTTGTCTTTCTTTCCAACTACATCCTATGGAGTTATGAAAATTTTGGAAGATCTTCTAATTGACAATCATATTGTCTTAGAAGCATATATATCCTATATATGGGTAATTGATAATATCCAACGAACTAAATCTTATTCAAGTTCGTTCTTCTCCTAATGGAGAAAATCATTTATCTTATGATGCTAATTTCCTTGATATCTTTCAAGGAAACTCATCTAAAGTGCTACCTTTCCTTGGATCAAATCTAAGGAGGTAAGTACTTTAGACGTCTTACTCATCAACTTACATTTCTTGAATTCTTTGAAACCTTTTGCAAAGTATTCAGACTTGTGTTTATTCATAATAAACTATAGTCCAACCGAGAGTGATCTTCGGTGAATGTCATACAACATGAGTAGTATTATGTTGTGGACAATTGCCACTATCTTGCAACCTTTTGGGTTTTAAGCATCATTATATTCTAAACAGTTAACGCTACCATATCATCTCTACTATAGAGACAATCAATTAGATTACTATAATCCAATCATTGATTAATAAAGAACAATGTTTTGTCAAACAAAACATTCATCTATCTCTATTATAGTGACGGAATTAAGTTCCTTAAAATTGGAATGTAAAGACAATCTTTGGTTTTTCCAATTTCTTTGGTAGTTTATATGAGGAAGTTAGTACCATCTGCTTTCGCAGAGATCTATATTTTATTCACGTTCCGAATGTGAAGTACTTTCTCTTCTCTCATTAATCTTCTACTTCTTATTAGCCACACTTTTACAACGATTGTAAACATAGTTACTAATACGGAATCATGCATTCAAGTAGAAGAACCAACTGTTTTGAACTATTCAAGAACAATTTACAACACCTTCGAAATGTGTGTTCTTGACATTTGCAAGACATTTCTTGCAAATACCCCTTCCAATGTCCATCCTTTCATAAAGAAAGTTTGTTCCCTTGGAGTTAATTTTATCTTCTTCATTTGACTTCTCCTTTGACTACAATAGTCATGGTCCCTAAACTCCCACTATCTCTCTTGAAACCTTTTTCAATTGTGTTATACACATCAAACATTTTGGAGAGTGTTTGGTTATTGTTCACTACATAGTTTACAATAAACTTAGTGAACCATTAGGATAGGGACATAAAGGTGAAGTCCTAGCCTAGTTTCCGTCTCGTTAAGTGGTTTATCACTTCAACACTCAATGATTCAAAATCATCATAAGTCCATGTTGATGGACTATTTTTGTCAACCAACGATTATGTTCTAAACATAATTACAAACTTTCAAGAGTTGTTCAAGGCAACTCTTATTTCTTCATACAACAATTTGTAAGTGAAGAATTATGGCACTAAAAGTGTCCTTGTCTTTATGCTAATCTTCTTAAGTTCCTTTGTTCATATAACGAAGGAATAAGCATTGGTTGTTTGTGTTGTCCTCTTCATGATAGACATTTCTAACATGTTCTTCCAATGATACATTATCAATAGGAAGATTGTGAGGATGAGACTTCTTAGGTACATGCACAATCCATTTAAGACAATCTTTGGGATTGTGTTACCAAGTCCGGAAACTAAAACATTCGGATTTTCTTTGTCAAGTTTTGGATAGCGTTTGCAAATATATTGGTAAACAAATACATAACGAATATAAATTGATTGATTTTAAGCCATTTGATTCGGGTCTTTAAATCAAATAGCACCACCCACTATTTTTGGCAAATTCCATATCCCTCATTGGAATTCGAGAGTTTTGGAGGAAACTCTTAGTAGGTTATGGGAGACTCACTATTACCAAGCCCACCTCACAATGATATGATATTGGCTAGCATTAATAATAATGAGAGAGTACGCTTACTCATTTGCAACTAATGCAAGTACCCATCAATTTGGCCTCTAGAGAATGTTGCCTCACAATGATATGATATTGGCTCCATTGCACTTAGTTAAGTCATTCCCACCATGCTTAGTTCGTGAAGGGGTTCAAGAATAGCCTCACGATGATACGATATTGGCCATCCTCGTTGCCTACACTCACCTCATCAAGTATGTATATAGACTCCTCCTGAGTATAAGCATGCACTTTGTACTCCCCCATGATAGGGTGAAGCCGGTGTACAAGTCATAAACGATTGGAGCTACCACGGTGGAAGGCCACGAAAGAGTGTTCTAAGCACTCTCACGATTTTCAACTTAATAATGGTTTGGTTGAGGGTTTTAGGTCTCATCACATAAACATATTCATCTTAATCTTTATTAAAACAATTTTGGTCCTATTACAACTATTGGTCCATTTGTTTTTAGTTGTATATAATACTCCCACTATGCTTATAAAAAGGTTTTTAAAGCAAGAGTATATGATACTACTAACATAAGGTTTGCATTCATTTGATGGACTATATAGTTGCCTTAGGGCCTTAGGATGACTATGAACCTTTGTTTAGATTCAACACGAGCCTAGTGTTGAATCTCGGACTAGGGATGGAGATTGATTTTAGTTACGCGTTTAATCACATTAAGGCGTGTTGTCTTAGGGGCGTTGGACCCAATTACTCAATTTTCATGCATATCAAATAAAACAAGAAAATGAGTACTTTAAAGTAAAGGTGAGCTTATGCTCATTACAACATTTGCATAAAACAAATTACTTTAAAGTAAAGAAGAGCTTATGCTCTTTTACAACATTTGATCAAATCAAATTACAACCAAAATTAATCTACACATTCCCATGGTTCAAACAAATTTGAAACGGCCTATCACATAGCTCAATTATCGTAGGCTTAGGTTCATAATCACCCTTTAATTAATTAACATTTTAACTAATTAAATTGAATGCAACATTTTCATTTGGTTTTTGTATCCATAAAATTGATTTAAATGGAGCTAAATAAAATGAAAATCCAATTCTCATTTAAAGAGACAAAACAATTTTTGTTCCCTACTTAATTTGGGCCATCATGCAATAACCACAACTTTTTGGGCTATATTGCGAAACACAAACTTTTGGGGTCACTTTGTAAAAACACAAAAGTCCACTACTTCATGTAATTACAACTAGAACCCAAAAATTTCAACAAATACAAAAAAAACTTCATTAAAGGAGCAAAACAATTTGTCCTTTTAACGTTTTTGGGCCTTAACGTAAAAACGTAAACTTTTGGGCCAAAATGCAAATACACAAAAGTATCAAAACTTTATGTAATTGAATAAAAGACCCAAAAATACCCTATTCTATTAGGGTGGCCGGCCATGATAGAAAAAATATGATTTTTACAAAGTTTTTGTAAGTGGGTTTTGTTAGGTGAGGTAAAGATGAAATATTTTGAATTTATGTTAAACTTTTTAAAAAGTTTGTCTACCATTATAGCCATTAATTGAATTTATGTCAAACTTTTTAAAAAAGTTTGTCTACCATTAAAACCATTAATAATACTTTACAAATAATCATCACCCACTAAAATCACCCACTAAAATTAAATCAAAACTTTATGTAAAAACATAAAACATTTTGAATCAAAACTTCAAAACTTTTTGTTCTTGGCAAGAACTTCAAGAATATTGAAGAACACTCATGAAAACTCATAATAGCTCCATGAATGTTTTCACTCACCAAAACTCAAATTTTCATCACTCAAAAGAGGGTTAACATCCTAGGGTACTTAGGGGTTCCAAAAGTCACTTTAAAACCATTTTAACAAGACAAACATGAACCCAAAAAATCACCCCTTGGATTTGGCCGAATTTCCCAAAAAACATGGCACCAAATTTTAGCTCCAAAATTCATGCTCATATGAACTACATCTACAACATTTGAGATGGCAAATTTTCTAACAAAATTTACATTCAAAGAAACAAGAATAAAGCTTGTAACATATTACAACTTTTAAATCAAAAACTATGAACTACAAAACCCAAAATGATTCACCAACTACTAGACCTAGGCTCTTGATACCACTTGAAGGAAATTTTGTGAAAAACATGTTCATTTGAATAACATCATATAGCATGCAATTAACAATTAAAGGCGGAATCATGCTTTCATGCATTCAAAAACAAAACATCTACCATGAAATTCAAAGCCTAGTAGATTGGTGAACCTTGACTCAACTTAAAAACAACAATTTGTTAGTTGAGAAATATTTACCTTTGTAGATTCCTCTTTGCATATGCAAAGGATAATCACCCAAGAGATAGGGCCTTCATTCCTTGCTTCTTAGCTCCATGGATTTGGTTAGAAGAATAGGTTCTCCAAGTTCCCAAAATTGAGAACCTCTAAAGATTCTACACCAAGGTTGGATTGGAGAGGAAATGAGTGACCTTGAGGAAATAGAATTGCTAGACAATATCCCCCAAGGTGGTTGGCCTCTTAGAGAGAAATGGAAGCTTTGTGTTCTCACCAATTTTCTCTAAAATCAACAACTTATGAATTTATGTTATAAAGTTCTTTATATAGTTACTTCTTTAAATGACCTAAAGAACCAAAAACCCTAATTCATCACCATATGGCCGGCCACTCTAATGGATTTGGGCTTTTGGGCCTTTGTGAATCTTTATTCATTAAGTTGTCATACAACTTAAGTCAATGGGCTTTGACGTTCGAAGCCCATTGGGCCTTAAGGTCCAAAAACTATCCCGAGGTCTTTAACGAACTTATTCGTTTGATTAATTAACATATTAATTAATCCTTGCCATAAATAATTAAACCATTTAATTCATCTCCTTTGTTTCTTCAATCTCCACCTTATTTGGTGTACGATACATTATGTTCCTTTTAGCGAGGCAGTGGGCGATTAAAACCATTTTACATCGATTGTGAATTGAAACTTACTTTCAATTCTCCCTTTAGTGATTACACACGTTTAGGGCTTCCACAAACCATGAGTGACCCCTAGCAGCATATCATGGCTACCCAAGCTAATCAGAAGAGGTAGAGAACCTATTCAGTTTAGGATTACAAATGCAATACGGTCTTTCTCTAATCTAATACTCTTGACCACATTGTTTGGTTTGATAGTTTATTTATTCATGTCTACTATCCAATGTGATTCATTTGCATTTTATGATTACCTTGAATGTGATTTGGAACGCATTCCCCAATCTCATTCATACTCTGGCCAGAGATTTTAATCATATCATAGAGTATTCTCCCTCAAGCCAATTGAAGGTTAGAGATCCCTTGTTGCGCATTCACTTGTCTCCATGACTAAGTGGCTTAACCCCAATGATGTCGTGGACACCCCGATGGGGTGACTTTGGCATAATCAAAGATCAAGGACTTAACCACAAGACAACAACTGTGATGCCTCAGGTCAAAGGACTAATTTGCATTATCCCAAACATGAGTTCTCATGTGACATGAGTATGAGAACTCCTCGTTGATCGTGTTCAGTGAACTCATTCTCTATTGAGCACCTACGTACTTGTCTTGATGTCACACACACCAATGACTCGAGACTAGTCACTCTCCCTGAGAGAAGACATAGCACGTACTGATCTTATCGGACTGTCAATGCCCAATTGGCAATCCTATGATCAGGAACGTTTAGGATGTGTCTACGAAAGAATGGTCTCATTAATCTAACTACATTAGATTGCATTCTTCCAATCACATATTCCTTGGACTTTATCGTTTAAGCATATAACATTTATATGAGACGCCTCAAACAATAATGTTTGCCTTTTATATGTAAACTAGATTAGTTTAACATGTGAAATATCCGTAAAGTATCATCATATGAATGGCTTTAGGGCACATTTCCAACAGTAGAAGCATCCAACGAATCAACCTTGGCTTGGCATCCTTTTTGGTAAGAAGATATTTCAAAGCTGCATGATCATAATAGATAATCACTTTAGTACCAATTAGATAAGATCTAAACTTTTCTAGACCAAAAATAACAGCAAATAACTCCTTTTCAGTTGTTGAATAATTAAGTTGTGCATCATTTAAAGTACGGCTAGCATAGTAAATGACATGGGGAAGCTTGTTCACACGCTGCCCTAAAACAGCTCCTACTGCATAATTTGAGGCATCACACATAAGCTCAAATGGAATGCCCCAATCTGGTGGCATAAAGATAGGGGCAGTAGTAAGAAGTCTTTTGAGCTTCTCAAAGCGTCATGGCACTTGCTATTGAACTCAAATGGAGCATCTTTAGCCAACAAGTTGCATAAAGGTCGTGAAATCTGAGAAAAGTCCTTGATGAACCGGCGATAAAATCCAGCATGTCCAAGAAATGATCAGAGTTCCTTCACTGATGTAGGAGGCAACAACCTGTTCATTATGTCCAACTTGGCTTTGTCTAGTTCAATCCCACCATCAGAGATCACATGGCCTAAAACAATGCCTTGTTGCACCATGAAATGACACTTCTCCCAGTTAAGCACCAAATTGCATTCCTTACACCTTTGCAACACTAAAGAAAGATTGTGAAGACATACATCAAAAGAGTCACCAAATATAGAAAAATCATCCATAAAAACCTCAATGATGTCCCCAACCATGTCTGAGAATATGCTCATCATGCATCGCTGAAATGTTGCAGGGGCATTGCACAATCCAAATGGCATCCGTCTATAGGAAAACGTGCCAAATGGGCATGTGAATGTGGTCTTTTCTTTGTCCTCAGGGGCTATCGCGATTTGGTTATATCCAGAATAACCGTCCAAGAAGCAATAATGGCTATGACCTGCAAGACGCTCAAGCATTTGATCAATAAAAGGTAAAGGAAAATGATCCTTACGAGTTGTTGCATTGAGCTTGCGATAATCAGTGCACACCCTCCAACCTGTTTGCACTCTTGTTGGCACCAAGTCATCATGCTCGTTCTTGACAACTGTGATGTCGGATGTCTTAGGGACCACATGTATCGGACTTACCCATTTTGAGTCAGAAATTAGGTAAATAATTCCTACATCTAGCAGCTTCAAAATCTTCTTCTTCACCACCTCCTTCATAGGTGGATTTAGGCGTCTTTGAGCTTCTTTGGTTGGCTTTGCTCCATCCTCTAAAAAAATCCGGTGCATGCACTTTGTTGGGCTAATTCCCTTGATATCAGATATTGTCCAACCAATAGCTTTCTTATTCTCTCTTAGAACTTTTACTAGCTTTTCTGTCTCAACATCACTTAAATGGGCATTAATAATGACAAGAAGAGTATTCTTGTTACCAAGATAAGCATATTTAAGATGTTCAGGGATTGGTTTGAGTTCTAACCTTGGAGCTTGAATCACAGAGGGAATTAGTTTCTCTGTTAAGCTAGGAAGAGGCTCAAAACATGGCCACCTTGAAGGCGTGTTAAATGGCATGTCTTCTAAGGCAACAAGTATCTCAGTTCTTGCTTTGTTATATGCATCATCTTCACTTTCAGTTAAAGTGAGTGCTCTCTCTAGTGGATCATCCCAACCTTGTGTTTCAACTGGTGCCTACAATGTTAAGCTTAAATCAATAGAATTGCATTCATGAATGTCACTAGGGTACCTCATAGCTTCAAGGATTTGAAAAGTTCTTGTTTCTCTTAGAACAGTCATGGTAAGCTTTCCGAAATGACAATCAATGATGGCACGAGTTGTGGCTAAAAATGGTCAACCAAAGATGAGAGGAAGATGATTTTGTAGAGGGCTCTCCTCCATGTCCAAAATGTAAAAATCTGCTAGTAGAACTAGGTCACCGATTTGGACAATCACATCTTCCACAATTCCTCGAGGATAAGTAAGAGAACGATCAGCTAGTTGAATCATCATATGAGTTAGCTTGAGATCACCTAATTGAAGTGCTTCATAAATAGAATAAAGCATTAAGTTAATCGAAGCACCTAAATCACATAAACATTTATCAACCTCATTGGACCAATTTGGCATGGAACGGTAAAGCTTCCAGGATCCTTCTCCTTTGGTGGCAACTTTCTTTGCAAAACTGATGACACTTTCTCACCAAATGCCACCACAGCATTGAGTTCCACCATCCTTTTATTTGTGAACAATTCCTTTATGAACTTTGAATAACCTGGAATATGCTTGATTGCCTTGAAAAAGGGATTTGCAAATTCTAGATTCTTGATTGTCTCTAAAAACTCTTTCTCGAACTGCTCCTTCTTTGAATTGACAAACCTGCTGAGGTAAGGCATAGATGGAGTATATCATTCCACCTTAGGGTTAGAATTCAACTCACTAGGTTTAGATTTTACCTTCGGAACATTCAACTTGGCTGGAATGGTGCTCTCGTCATGAAGAGTTGATTTGGACTCCTTGTGATGTTGCTGGTAGTCTTCTTCTTCCTCTTGTTGGACAGCCACAGGTTCATCAATTTGTTGAGACTCCTTGGTGCTTTTAAGCTTCTTTCCACTTCTCAAAGTGATCACATTCACTTGTGCATTGTTCAAATCTGGATTTACAACAACTTGACTAGGAAGCTTACCTGGTTCTCTTTGGTTTATGCTGCTGCAATATGTCCAACCTGAGTTTCTACGTTTGCAATTGAACGATCAATCTTGTTCATGAAAGCTTGGGTTGAAACCTTCAGGTCTTGAGTGCTTTGAGCTAAAGAACTCACTTGTCCAGCCAATGTACTCATGATTTCTTCAAGAGGCTTGCTTGGTGTAGCTTGGGGAGGTGGCAGATTTTGCACATTGTTATTGTTTCCCCATCTGAAATTAGGATGATTCCACCATCATGGGTTGTAAGTTGGAGCAAATGGATCATTTTTAGGTCTCTGATTTCCTTGAAATCCTCCTACCATGTTTGCTTCTTCATGAAACCCTTGCACTTGAGGACATGCCTCAGATGAATGTCCCTGCATGGAACACACTTGATAAACAGCCACAATTTTCTTTTGGGATACAAGTTGCTTAACAAGGTTAGTTAATTAAAAAATTTGAGAGTTATCATTAGAAGTACTAACCTCATAAACCTTCTTGGTTTGTCGATTTCTGAAACTAAATTGCTTCATATTTGAAGCAATGTCCTCAAACATGGTCTTGACTTGATCAGTCGTCTTGTTCATCAAACCACCAGCTATAGCATCCACCATCAAATGATTAGAATCAAGCAATCCTTCGTAGAAATATTGCATGAGTAACCATTGTTCCAAGTTGTGATGAGGGCAAGAATGCAATAGAGTTTTGAAACGGTCCAAATACTCATGGAACAACTTTCCATCATTTTGCACAATTGACATGATTTCACGCCTAAGCTTGTTAGTGCGTTAAGCTGGGAAAAATTGTTGCAGAAATTTGGAAGCTAGCACATCCCAAGTTTCAATGGATCCGGATGGAAGAGTTTGAAGCCATGCCTTACCCTTCTCCCTTAGTGAAAAGGGAAAGAGCCTAAGACGTATCTCTTGAGGGGTCATGCCCTGGATCTTAATGGTATTGCACACCTCTACAAACTCCCTGATATGCAAATGGGGATCATCACCTGCCAAACCATTCAATTTAGGTAAAAGATGGATCATACCTGATTTGAGTTCGAAGTTCTCCACGGTGGTGTCGGGATAATGAATGCATGAAGACTCCTCACTGCTCTTGGGAATCGCATACTCCTTCAAAGCACGATTAGCCTCGTCATCATTATTGTTGTTGTTGTTTGCCATGGCCATCTTGTCTTTTTCTAATTCAACCTTGGGTGAGGATGAGGCTGACTTAGGTGTATGTGATTCTGAGTGGCAAGGAGAGCTTGGCAAAGATTGTGTTTTGAGAATCCTCACAGGTTTGAGTGTACGCCTCTTACCAGAACTTGACTGAACCACATCAACGCATCAACGTGACTGAACCACCCTTTGTAGCTGCTCTAAGTCAATGGGCTGCTTGAATGGATTGAAAGACATACAATTGAAAACAAAATAAATTAAGTTAGTAAGCAAAACTAAAAGGAATTACAAAGTTGTTTAAGCGTAGTCCCCGGCAACGGCGCCATTTTGTTGAAGTTCCTTTCGAGTGCAAATATAAGGATATTATAGCGGCACAAGTAAAGGTGTCGAACCACAGGGATTGAGAAACAACTTAGTAAAACCTTTAACTCTTACAAATTAGCATTAGTTAAAGACTCCTATGACTTAAAATGGGGGGTTTGAGTAATTTTGGAAAAGAAATAAAGACAAAAAGAAAAGTGAAAAATTAGAACTATCTAAAAATAAACCTAATACTTGAAATAGGTTAGAAACATTTTTATCTAAAAATAAACCTAATACATGAAATAGGTTAGAACTATCCACCATGATTTAATGATTGGCAAAGGAAAATCGTCTTTTGGGCATGCAAAATTCAAGTCGAGAAAGTCTACACAAACACGGATTTGTCTCGATTTTTTAAGAACGATGACTATGTTTGAGATCCACCTGGGGTACTTTACCTCCCGAATGAAACCTGCCTCGATCAATTTATCGATTTCAGCTTCAATTTGAGGAATGAGCTTTGATTGATAACATATCTAAGCCTGCTTGATTGGATTTGCCCCTAGTTTAATTGAGAGGTGATGCGGCAATAACGGGATCTAGACCTGGCATGTCTTTTGTATGTCCATGCAAAGACGTCTTTGTACTCCAGCAACAGTTGGTAATATTCCTCCACTTTGCCCTAACTTAATAATGCACTAACAAAGCTTTTGGTCTTCATTCATGCCCAAGTTGAGCTATTTCAGGTCATCTACAGTCGCCTAACCCCCCCCAACCCTCGAGTTTCGGTAGGGCCTCCTTAATGTCTCCTTCAACGTCATCATCCTTGTTGCCCTCTTTGACTGTGATGTGGTAAACGCTTTGGATTATTTCCTCTTTGGCATCCTCTTCGTTCTACTGGTTTATGGATTGACCAGTGTGTATAATTGTCTGTCGCTTCACCTTTAATTGTCCATCTAAGCTCACGTCCAATATTGACTGACGTTTCATGTGTGAGAGGATTAAACTTCGAATCTCACCATCTTTGGCTAAATCGACATGTCTCATTTTTGCTGAGACCGACTTCTTTTCCTTAGACATATCTTTTGCCATTGTGAGTCTCTCCAAGGCCGACATTCGTGGGGGAAAACCAAGCACACTTTCCTGTCTACCTGAGCCAGTCATTCTGTTGAACACAGAGCCTCGTCTAGTGGGTACACTGAGTCAATTGAAGATAGGAGTTCAAACTTGACTTCCAATGTGATCCAATGCGGAAGTTCGAGGCGGGGAACTGATCAAACAATCGAACACCGATATTCATGGAACGAGCTTTGATTCTTCTTCATCTTCCATTACATCCACGTTGATGTGTTGAGTACTAACTTTCTTATCTTTCCCTTTGCTTGAAATCTTGACAGGTGCAATAGGTGTGAAACCAAGGTCTGCCTTTGTAAAGTTGACTTCATAACCATGCTCTTTCATCTTTCTCTAGGTTTCAGTGAGCTCATGTTTCCTTTCACCAATTATGCCTAGATCCTTATTTCTGAGTGTTGAAGATGAGGTGAAGTCATATTCAACCCTTGACATAAGCTTGTAAGCGTTGGGGTCGAAGCCTTTCTCAGTCATCTTGGTAGGAAGAAAGCCATGCTCCGTCATATTTTGCATTGGTCTAACGAAACTCGGCAATGATGGCTTTGAAACATTTGGATTATCTAATGTGGGTAGCGTCACAACTGTGGCTACCTTCAGAAGCTTTACGTCTTCTTTTTCCAGTTTTCTTGCATGCTTATTGTTTGTCTCTTTCTTAAATGGCGATTGCCCATTCTTTCTTCGTGACACAGGAATGTATTGGAGGACTGGTGTGTTTGATCCTTTTAAGGATGCTCCGCTCTCTTCAGATGTCAAGTGCTCTAAACGCTTGTTGTCACTTTTCTTTGGAGATGACACTACTTGCAGTTTTTTCTTTCTAGGCACGGCTTTACCTGTTGATTGGATTTCTGTGGAATATGCCTCCGGTACCATGTCTTCATCCATGTAAAACTTGGCGTCAGCAAATACAACTCTGCTTCAGTAAATGGCTTAGTGTTCCCCTGTATTGTCTTCACCCTGCATTTGTAGAGCTTTAGACATTAATGCAGGGTTGATGGTATGACTCCATTTTCGTGAATCTAAGGTCTTCCTAAGAGCAAGTTGTAGTAGGTCCTGGCATCAATAATGTGAAACAGCGTACGTAACTTTAATTCTCCAATTGCCATCTCGATCCTGATCATATCCATTGCCTTTTTCCCGCCTTGGTTGAAACCTTGGATTAGAAGGTGGCTTCGAGATAACTTGTCCATATTGATCCATATCTTCGTCATTGTTGACTTTGGCATGATGTTTATTGTTGAACCTTCATCAACAAGCATGCGACCAATCTTTTGTTCTCTTGCATAACCTAAGACAAAGAGTGGGTGATTATGTGGTTTCGACCCTAATAATAGCTCTTCATCGGTGAAGTTGATGGCAGCACATGTGGCACAACACATGGCCCATTCATGAGGCCGAAGCTCTAAGTCTCCAACCTTGTATGTCTCTGACTTGTAGTTGTCAGGATTCATCAACACCTCTACTAATGCCCTTCATATTTCTTTGGGTAGTTGTAATGCTTCGTGCATGCTAAAGCATTCAGGTATGCCTTTCATTTACGAAGGATCCTCATTTTCCTTATCAACAATATCCTTCTCATTCGAGGACTCTTCTCCTTTGACCATGTAGCAAGAAACCATTGTTGAACTGTGTTTGAAAAAGGCTTTGGGAAAGTATTCTTGCAGAATTGTGGGAGCTCGCGGCTTTCGAGTCTTAGGCTTTTCTCCAAGTGTCGGCTTTGTCACCTTTATAGTTGCCTTTAAAGGGGTCATATCGGCATGGTGGCGAGGGCTTCCTCTTTAGTCTTCTTTCCTTGGGTGAGCAGCTTACGGCAGTGGTTTTCGCTCATTCCTTCGTGTCACCAACATTCACCCTTCATTATTGTTAGTAGATAAGCTGTGGTGGCATGCTCCATTCGAGCTTCTCTTGCACCAACCATTTCACGACACACCTTAAAAGAACGTGGTTGAGGCTTGACAGATGATGCGTAGAAAGGTACGGGATTAAAGGACCCAAACACAATGGTTGTTGTGTTCATTGTTACCACTTCTTCCATGTTTATCTCAATTCTTCCTTCCTAGGCAAGCTTCATGATTAACTCTTTGAGGACAAAGAACTTGCCCACCGGATGACTAATGATGCGATGATACTTGCAGTACTTCGGTTCATTCACTTGATTCATTTCTTCTGGTCGTTTGCACTCAGGCAACTCAATTACTTTCTTGTCGAGTAGGTCTTCCAACATGGCAGCCACATCAGAGTCAGGGAATGGGTAGTCTTATCTTCTAGTTCTTTTAATGTGTGTTTATACCTTTCCTGACCACAAAAAGGCTCGTTCCGCTTAACCTCTTTCCTCTTTTCTTTCGAGGAGATTTTAACAGAAGCAGTGTCTTGTGTAGAGATTTTGGCAGGCGTAGTGTTGACCGTCATTGCCTCCTTAGTAGGCTTTTTCACCGTCTTCTCTACTTTTAGCCCGAAGACTCTATCTCTCCTATTGTAAGCGATTGGCTCTTTCTTCCCATGATTGGCAATGCTTAGCTCCATGTCATGGGCCCAGGTAGCTAACTCTTCAAAGGTCTGTGGCTTGATGCCTTAGAGGATGTAATGTAGTCCCCAGTGCATGCCCTGTACGCACATTTCTATTGCAAAGGTTTCTGAAAGCCTATCTTTGTAGTCAAGACTCAGTGAGCGTTATCAGTTGATGTAGTCGACAACCGGCTCGTCCTTCCACTGCTTATAACTTGTGAGCTCCATCATTCTGACGGTACGACAAGTACTATAGAAATGGTTCAAGAATTCCGCTTCATCTAATCCCTGTTTTTGGTGGACTCGGGCTTCAAGTCCGTGTACTAGTTAAATGCATTCCCATTCAAGGATCGGACAAATTGTTTCACGAGGTGGTCTCCTTTTGTTCCAGCATTGTTGCAAGTCTCGACAAATTTGGCGATGTGTTGCTTTAGGTTGCCCTTTCCGCCATACTGCTTGAACTTAGGTGGCTGGTACCCTGTCAGCATCAGCAATCCATCAATACTCCTGGTGCGTGGCTTGGAATACAACATAGTGTCCCACGAAGTACCCCCGTTCTGTGCCCTGATGGTATCAGAGATCATGTCTTTGAGCTGCTGAATGGAAAGAGAGCTCATCGAAGTAACTTCAGACTCCGACTTTTGTCTTTCTTTTACTTTCTCTACCTGATGCTCCTCTTTCTCGCCAGACTCCTTGTCCCGCTAATACTTTTCAAGGTTGGGGTAGGCTTCCTCTTCATGTTACGTCTTCAACCTATTCATGAGAGTGGTGATCTGCATGTCTTCTCTTCGACGGTCTTTGTCAGCTTTGCAATCTCCTCATTCATTTGAGCTAACTGCTCTTCAATGGGCGTCTCGCCAGTAATCATCACTTGTATGATCACAGGATAAGAGTCCCCTGCAAACATCGAAAGGGTCATCGCAGTCCCCTCGTGGCAATGGTCGATTGGCGATCCATGGTAGGATCGAGTGCTTGAGTCTGCATCTGAGGCTGGCGACAATGAGCACTCCCTTGAGCTATTTGACGCAAAAGAACCACGTTAATCACTTTGGGTTGTCTTCTCTCATGCAGTGGCTTGCTTTGATGTCTCCAATGAGGCCAAGCTGATGACAAGCTCGCGCCTCTGACGCTCCCCTTGTTCCTTCAATGGCACCAACTTGGAGGTGGCTTGTTGAACAGTGACCGCCCTTGCCTTACTTCGGGTTGTGACGCCGATAGACTCTCTACTTGCGGCCGAGATGCTCACGTTCTTTGCCTTGATTGCGGGAACAACTTGACCCTTCTTTGATGCCATTGATTTTGTTGGTGTTTGTTCATCGAACGGAGAAAGAGATGAAAGGCAAAGATATTCCCACCGAGCATGCCAAGTTTGTAAACATGAAATTCCTGTGACAAATGAAGTAAGAACACGTGCACAAAAATAAATTTGTATTAATGAATTTGTAAGGTTACACTCTCTGTTTACAAGTTTCCTCTTATTCAATCTCTGAAAGATGTGTGGATGTGTAGGTTGTTGATCCAAGTGTCATGATGACTTGGTCTCGGATGAACGGTTGTCGCGAGGTTTTGGTCTCATGGCTATTTGAAGGATCGGCACGAGTAGTAGTGCTTGATGATTCTTCGAAAGTTTGGTGAAGAACACAGAGAACTTTCTAAATTCTTCTAAGTGTTTTGGGGATTTGGGTGCTTGAGCTTTGACAGCGTCTGGGTGCTTGAATGATTTTTGTATCTCTTTCCTTTGCCTTGGGGCCTTCTGTTTACAGACTTTCCAAGCCTTGCCCATGGATGAATTTGGACTTGATTTGTGGCTTGGTTCGTGATTTATTTCCATTAATCAATCAATAAATCAATTATTTAATTTAAATGAAAATTAAATAATCAATCTTGCCCAATTTAGCAATTCTATTTGCTTTAATTAAAATCAAATATTAATTTCCGGTCTTGATGAGGCATATGCAATGTAAGCCCCCTTGCATGTCACGTAAGCTCTCGCATGCCAAAATTTAATGTGTTTGGTGATCATTTATTTTCACCTAAATTTGCATGTCTACAACATCATCAACGGAGCGACAGCAAAAAATTGAACACTACCATTGCCCGAGAAAAAAAAAATGTCAAATTTCTGGTGTCTTCGCAATCAATTCAAATACTAGTTTACCATGTGGACAACAACAGTCAATGACAACACATCTTCTGAAGTAGCACACAATCTGTATATTTTCCATCTGCTTTTCTTGATGTCACGTTGTCGCGTGCCTTTTAGTTTGTCACAAAACATAAACACAATCCGAACCTTGAATCCTAGGTACGCCACCTTATTCTTCTGGCATTCTATATCCAATGAAAATCTGACTAGTGGATTTACGAAAATTTGTCGACCATACTGTCTCATTGATGACACATGCAATACCTAATCCTGATAATTATCGTGCCATCTTATTTTCTAAATGGTTTTTAACTTTCAAGGCTGCTTCCTCGTCAATCGTCATAGCTCGTTTCAGGGAGCTAAGAAATAAATCCTAACGAGGAGAAGAATGAAATGACATCACTCCTTGAATCAATCAATCTTCCTTGCACCTAAAAAACCAGCATGTCTCAAAAATATATACATGTCCAAAACTAATCCTAGAATCAATCAATCTTCTTACCTTTTTCCCTGTTTGTGTATTAATATTAGCACAATGGTTGGATCCCCTTGTTGTGATGAAGAAAACAGTTTGAAGAAAGGTCCCTGGACAATGGACGAAGATGTGAAATTGACGGATTATATTAGAAGAAATGGTCATGGAAGCTGGAGAGCTCTCCCCAAGCTTGCTGGCCTCAACAGGTGTGGCAAGAGTTGCAGATTAAGGTGGACAAATTACCTGAGGCCTGATATTAAGAGAGGAAAGTTCTCCGAAGAGGAAGAACGAGTTATCGTCAATCTTCATTCAGTTCTTGGAAACAAGTATGCTAATTAATTTTCTCTATCCATCACAATTCACATATAAATTAGGTTTCCTCTATACAAATTTGTAAAACTAATTTGTGAAACTAATTAATTAAAGGTCTACGTGCTTGTTCTTTCAGGTGGTCAAAGATTGCAACTCATCTACCAGGGAGAACAGATAACGAAATCAAGAATTACTGGAACACCCACCTGAGAAAGAAGCTCCTGCACATGGGGATTGATCCAAACACCCACAAGCCAAGGACTGACCTCAATCACCTCCTCGACCTTTCATGGTTGCTCAGAGCAGCAAGTGTTGGCAACTCGAACATGATGACTAGTCCTTGGGACAATGCCATGAGCCTGCAAGCAGCAGCGGGTGCTGCCCAACTTGCCAAAATGCAGTTACTTCAATGTTTATACATGATGCCAGTCGTGAGCACAAGTAATAGTAGTGTTCCTCCTAAAAATTATAATGCAGACGTGAAGAACACTACTACTAATAGTCATTTTGGTTCTCAGCCTTCATCTGTTTGGAGGAGGGAATATGAGTGGTGCAAGTACCATACTAAGTGGTCAAAAATGGAACCAGCAGGCTGATAAGTCGATGGCTTCCACGCGATTTCTAACTTGTTTGAAGCATTTCAAGGTGGGTTTGGTGCACAAGGAGGTATTAGTAACAATAGTACTGATCAGGAGAACATGAGCAGTAGTTGCTATGGTGATATATATGTGCAGACCTCGAACCAACCACCTCCCGCATTTTCATCAGCAGCAGTATCTTCGGGGACTTCTTCCACAGCGATCTTTGACGCTTGGGAGAAACTCATGGATGATGAAACAAGTGAATCCTACTGGAAAGATATTCTAGAGTAAGTTCTTGCAGATACCCTCTCAAATCTTTCGCTTCATTTTTTTCAGTTACATTAAATTGTTGAATATTTCCCCTTTATTCATTGAGATCAAATAAAATTCTTAATAATTAATTTAGAAACTGTACGTTCACCTGATGCATTTGCCTCCTTATAAACTAAAGTTTACATTTTTCTTTCTGTTTTGCAGATCTCATGAATCTCGTCATTGTCATCTCTGGTTCGTACTTATAAATTCGAAAAAAACTGTTCAACCTTATACAGAAAAATTAATTTCTGCTTTCATTATTCGTTAATAAGGTTTATTTTCCTGGATTGTTTATTGGTAGTGTGGCTTCTGAATTCTCTACTCAGATACATATATTTTTACGTATTCGGCACCTATGTGAAAAAGATACCTCCACATTCTTGTAAACATTTACCTAAAGAATTGTTCAATTTCCTTGTCGCTTGAATATATAGTTGTTGGTCACTACTGTAATGTCATTATTTCCTACACATACAGTCTCAATAGGACTCTTTGTTGCTTTCTAACCCAGAGAGAGAGAATTCAAGTTATGTTGTATGTGCACTAGTATCCTAGTGGATAGCGTGTTGAGTTATACTTTCCGTATTCAAAATTTTTCATCCTCTAAATAATTGTAATAATTCTGAACTCTCCTCCTCCCCTAAAAGTTAAAAGACTTTTTTTTTTTTTTTTTTTTGCAACGGATCATATCATAAACAAAGCCAGAAGGCCGAGGAAACACGGAAAGCCGGTAACCGGCAAGCAAAGGTACACAGCCATGAGGACAGAGAAAACAAACGACACCGCCACAAAAAGCAAGAGTGTCACCCTATCCTCACACAAAATAAACTAAGTCGGGGGGGGGGCAAGGTTATTAAGAAATATTTTGTAATATATTTTGTAATATATTTACCTAATATAGTTTATGTCAAATCCCACCAAAAGAGGGATATGATTTTCTAGGGCATTGATGTAGGGTTAATTGTTTGACCCAATGGTGTATATATTGTACTGTAAAGCTTATCAATGTGATACGAAAATTCATTCAGTCTGTTCTTTCAATTGCTTTGTCATTTAGCCATTTTAATATTCAAACTTTTTAAGATGGTATACAGAGCATCAGGTCCTGGTGCTTGATTGCCTGCGTTTTCAACCCTTGTTATTTTCCAAACATCATGTCAGACACAGTACTTCAACCACAACCACAAAACAGTCAAACCAATAGCAAGATCGGTATGGATTCATCGAACCCATACTATGTTCATCATTCAGATAGTCCTAGTTATATGCTCGTTCCGAAAAAATTGAACGGATCCAATTATCCATCCTGGAGCAAGTCCATGATTCATGCTCTCACGGCCAAAAACAAAATTGGTTTTGTTGATGGCTCTATTCAGCCTCCATCAGCAAAAGATCAACCAAAAGAATACGCTCTCTGGAATCAATGCAATAGTATGATTTTAACATGGCTCGCTCAATCTGTGGAGTCTGATTTATTCAAAGGAGTTGTTCATGCCAAAAGCGCTCAAAAGGTATAGGAAGATTTTAAAGATCAGTTCTCACAAAAAATGCACCAACAATTTATCAAATCGAGAAATCCATAGCATCTCTCTCAAGGTTTCATGACAGTCTCGGCTTATTTTACAAAACTTAAAGGTCTTTGGGATGAATTAGAGACTTATCGACCTCTTCTCATCTGCGATCAGACAAAGGCACATAATGAACAAATAGAAGAAGATCGAATAATGCAATTTCTCATGGGTCTTAATGATGTCTATAGTGGAGTTCGAAGTAATATTCTCATGATGGCACCCTTGCCTAAAGTTCGTCAAGCCTACTCACTCGTTATTCAGGACGAAACACAAAGACAAATGTCTTCGGGATTGAGTGAAAATCTTTCCATCGCTGCAGCCGTTCAAAGTCGATCAAACCATTCCTTCAACAATTCCAAAAATCTTCATTGTGAATACTGTGATAAAGACGGACATACAATTGATAATTGTAGGACTCGAAAATATCATTGCAAGTTTTGTGATAAAAGAGGCCACACTGAAGATAGATGCCGATTTAAAAATGGGACGAATGGAGGAAGTCAAGGGAGCGACAAAACACAGCATCGCAGTTTCCAAAACAGCAACAACCCACGTGCTGCCCATGTCTCTTCTCCTGCTGCCAATGCAGCGGCTGGGCCCCCCACTACTGCAAACACAGCACCGGTCCTCCCTCAAACACAAATGCAACCTTCACAGAACCCGTTGCAAGGACTTTCTGCAGACCAACTTCAACAATTGGCTCATGTTGTGTCCATGATGAATATAAACAATACCTCTGGTAATAACAGTGCTTATGCGAATGCAGCGGGTCTGTCTTCTTTTACTGTTGCATCCATTCAGTGCGAAGCCAGGAATTGTCGAGCAGAGGGGCGAAACTTAAAAGCATAAAGGGTTCTAAAACAATGTAGACAATCAAATTCTTTACATAGTGGACAATAATATACCAATACAAAGAAGTTACAATTATTGTTGGCGATATTTTATGTTAAGACTAATAACTAAAAAGTTACAGTCTCGTAATGTATTAATGCTAAAGTAACTTTATTATATGACTAATAACTAATTAAACTAACAATTCAATTACTCAATATCAGTAATTATATAAATTATTCAATAATTCAAATTATCAATAATCAACAAATTCATCACTAATCTTCATTCATCAATATTCATTCATATCAATATCAACAATTTCATTCATCAAATGGTTCATATCAATAATTAATAATAAATAACAACATTACGCTATAATTCTATGCAATGCAATTAATTTCCAATCCACAAAAACCCAACCCAAATTTTCACTTTTTATTGTTTCGGGGTTATAAAAAATTGAATTGAGTCAGCAATGGAATTAAAGACAGTACCAAAAACGACGGCATAATCGTTAGTGAGGATGTCACTGCAGTTGCCGCCGCCGTTGCCGCTGGACCACCTCTGGGAGCCGTACGATTTCTACGAGCAGATCCACCACCACAACCCAGCGAGGCAACGAAGTTTCAATCCTTGTCGTCAGCCTCGAACACAAGATTCTCGAGTTGCACAGGTACAAGCTCGCGGGGAATCAGAAACAAGAGACACCCAATTGGGTGGCTGCGAAACCAATGGAGAAATGAAACAGATTGGTAATGGCTGAAACGGCGCTGTTTTGTTTTAAAAAATTTAATTTTTTTTATCAAGCCCAAAACGACGTCGTTTTGGCCTGGATTTAAAAAAAAAAAAACAACAGCAATCTGCTGCTGCTGCGAGCAGCAGAACAGATTGCCCAGCAAAAACAGAGGAGAAGATGAACCAGGGTTTTCCGACGAGGCGCGAGGGGAGTGGCGAACCCAACTCTCCAGTGGTGTTTCCCGGCGAGGGGAGTGGCGGCGGCCACTCCTCGCCCTCACGTGGCTTCGCCACTGCATCCATTAATTCTGTATATACTCAACCTTGGATTTTGGACAGCGGGGCTACCACCCATATCATTTCAGATTCTTCACTTTTCACCAAAAGCACATCTTCACCAATACCCACTGTTAAATTACCCACTGGCTCTTCAGCCACAATTACTTCTACGGGAACAGTACCATTCAATTCAGATATTACATTAAACAACGTTTTATGTGTTCCTTCTTTTCATTTAAATCTCATGTCTGCTAGTCAAGTCACTGACTCTCTAAATTGTTGTGCCATTTTGTTTCCCACTTTTTGTGTCTTGCAAGACTTGGCTACAGGGAAGATGATTGGATCAGGTAAGCAACGTGGTGGTCTTTATTACATGTCCCCGTTGCAACGGACGCCTCTCTCCTGTCAAGTTTCCCATTCCTCCAATTTGTGGAATATGCGACTTGGACATCATTCACCTATTCGCCTTAAATTAGTATTTCCCTCGTTGTCTTCAAATAATTTTTCTTTCGATAATAATTGTACTGTTTGTCCCATGGCTAAACAAGCTAGGCTTCCATTTCCTTTAAGTTCTATATCAACTCATGCTCCATTTGATTTGTTACATTGTGATATATGGGGTCCTCATAGAGTTCCCACACATTCGGGGGCTCGTTTTTTTCTTACCATTGTCGATGATTTTACTAGGTGCACATGGGTTTTTTTTATGCAACATAAATCTGAAACTCAACACATTTTAAAATCTTTTGTTACTTTTGCTCATACACAATTTCATGCCAATATAAAAGCAATAAGGGTTAACAATGGGTCTGAGTTTTTGTCCATGAAATCTTTTTTCCAAACCAATGGCATTGAATATCAACGCACATGTGTCTACACTCCACAACAAAATGGCGTTGTCGAACGTAAGCATCGTCACATTCTCACTGTAGCACGTAGCTTACGCTTCCAATCTCAGGTACCCCTTTCATTTTGGGGCGAGTGTGTATCCACTGTTGTCTATCTTATTAACCGATTACCATCTCCTTTGTTATCAAACAAATCCCCTTTTCAGTTATTATATAAACGTCTGCCATCATTTGATCACTTGAAAGTTTTTGGTTGTTTGTGTTTTGCTACTGTTGTTCATCCTACGCATAAATTCGACCCTCGTGCTAAACGATGTGTCTTTGTTGGCTACCCCACTGGTTAAAAGGGTTATAAACTATATGATTTAGAAAGTAACAAATTTTTTGTGACCCGTGACGTTAAATTCACTGAAACTAATTTCCCTTTTCACTCTATACCACCCTCCCCTCTGACCACTACCATTCCCATCCATGACAGTGGGCCCCTCTCCATACCACCACATATGCCAAACCTTGCTGACACGGACTTGGATCCTCTCCTGAGCCCAATGAGGGGATCCTCCTAACCAAAGAACTTGGGCCGTTGGATGAAAATCCAACGGCTACAAATAGGGTGTCCCTTTAAAGTTATAATAATTATAGCCGTTGGATTTTCATCAAACGGCCCAAATCCTTTGGTTAGGAGGATCCTCTCCTTGGGCTCAGGAGAGGATCCAAGTCCTGCTGACACCACCCTCATACCGCCAGCCCCTTTTCCATCCCATACGTCTCCCTCAGACATCTCTACCCCACGGACCCCACCACCTCATACTACCCTTCCTGACATGCTCCCATCACACATTCCTTCCACTTCTCAAAGTCCACCCTCTCAACCCACTGCCGTGCCAACCTCTCTTACTCCACCATCCACTGACATGTCTGTTTTATCCCCTGACCTCTCCCATCCATCAGATGCCACGCCAGCTCAACCACCATCTCCACTCCTCCCACGTCAGTGTTTCCATCCTAAGCAACCTCCGCTATGGCATAAAGACTATCACATGACTAACCAGGTCAGTCACTCTCCCTTGGCGCCTCGTCCTTCCTCAGGTACTCAATACCCTCTTTCTAATTTTCTTTCTTATTCACGCCTTTCTTCTGCCCATTGTGCTTTTCTGGCTAACATTACAGGTCTCACTGAACCTACTTCTTATGCCCAGGCTATCCTTGATCCTAATTGGAGACATGCCATGCATACATAATTAACGGCTTTGCAGTAAAACAATACATGGACCATGGTTCCCTTACCTGCAGGACATAAACCCATTGGCTGCAAATGGGTCTATAAAATCAAATACAACTCTGATGGCACCATTGAGCGGTACAAGGCTCGTCTTGTTGCAAAAGGATACACTCAAATTGACGGCATCAATTATCAGGAAACATTTTCTCCTACCGCCAAACTCACCACTATTCATTGTCTCTTTGCTGTTGCCAGTGCCCATCATTGGTTCATTCACCAACTGGATGTTCAGAACGCTTTTCTCCATGGTGATTTGCATGAGGTTGTTTTCATGGAACCCCCTCCTGGTCTTCGCCGACAGGGGGAGAACATTGTATGTCGGCTTAACAAATCTCTATATGGACTCAAACAGGCCTCTAGAAACTGGTTTTCGACCTTTTCACTCACCATTCAGAAAGCAGGTTATCAACAGTCAAAAGCTGATTATTCTCTTTTTACCAAGGCTCAAGGTACTTCATTTACTGCAGTCCTTATCTATGTAGATGACATACTTCTTACAGGAAATGATCTTCAAGAGATTGAACGCCTCAAAACATTTCTTCTCACACGCTTCCGCATCAAAGATCTTGGTGATTTGAAATATTTTTTGGGCATTGAATTTTCTCGTTCTAAGAAAGGCATTTTCATGTCTCAGAGAAAATATGCACTAGACATTTTGCAAGATTCTGGACTTACGGGAGCACGCCCAAACAAGTTTCCAATGGAACAAAATTTGAAACTCACTCCTACTGACGGAGCATTGTTAGATGATCCCACCAAGTACAGAAGACTAGTCGGATGATTGATTTATCTTACTGTCACTAGGCCTGACATAGTCTTTTCAGTTCGCACATTGAGTCAATTCATGCATGAACCTCGCAAACCTCATTGGGATGCAGCTTTACGAATTCTCAGGTACATCAAAGGTACTCCTGGTCAAGGTTTGTTATTCCCTGTCTCTGATAATCTTGAGTTAAAGGCTTTTTGTGATTCCGATTGGGGAGGTTGTCGTGCCACAAGAAGGTCAGTTACAGGATATTGTATTTTTCTTGGAAATTCTCTCATCTCATGGAAATCCAAGAAACAAGATAATGTTTCTCGATCATCTGCAGAAGCCGAATATCGAGCTATGGCCAACACATGTTTAGAGTTAACTTGGCTACGCTATATATTGCAAGATTTAAAGGTTCCGCAAAAGGCTCCCACATCATTATTTTGTGACAATCAAGCTGCCCTATATATTGCAGCTAATCCTGTTTTTCACGAGCGAATGAAGCATATTGAAATTAATTGTCACATCGTTCGAGAAAAACTGCAAGCTGGAATGATTATTCCCTCACATGTACCTACTCGTTTCCAGTTAGCAGATTTATTTACTAAAGTTTTGGGAAAATATCAATTTGTGACACTAATCGACAAGTTGGAAGTTCATAACATCCACTCTCCAACTTGAGGGGGAGTATTAAGAAATATTTTGTAATATATTTACCTAATATAGTTTATGTCAAATCCCACCAAAAGAGGGATACGGTTTTCTAGGGCATTGATGTAGGGTTCATTGTTTGACCCAATGGTGTATATATTGTACCGTAAAGCTTATCAATGTGATACGAAAATTCATTTAGTCTGTTTTTTCAATTGCTTTGTCATTTAGCTATTCTAATATTCAAACTTTTTAAGAAAGGTAAACCATCTTTATTTAGAATTCTTACAAACGAAGATGAGAGCCTATTTATCCAGACAGAGTCACCGGGGGGCAAGGTAAACCATGCATATTGTTGCATGTGAAAGTCAAACATGCAGATCTTCGACATATATATGTTGCTGTCGAAGGGTCTCCGAGAGTAACATTAGCTGATGAATAAAGGGAAGGATCCCATCGATGTCGTGTATATAGGATGAGGATCTTCTTTGTGAGGATCTCGATGATCACTTCATCATGTTCATTCATCATATATCATGTGGTCAGTTTTCATCAGATATTGTTTGTATTCAATTATAAATAAAAATATTGAAAATGATTTCTAGCCGCATGATAATAGATGAATGGACACGATGAAATGATCTCCAGAATCTTTACAAAAAGAATCCGGATAGGATCCTATTCCGTGTGTGTGTGTGTATCGGGGTGTGATATCCACACACCGTTTTTTCCTTCTATCACACCATTTTAATTTTTGGCCGTCGGATCGAATGAATTGAAGAAGATCAAATAACAGAAATTAACAAAGGATATGAGAGAAGTAAAAAATGATATGTGGATAGCACATCTCTAAATATATAATGTAGTCACTAAAAGTCAGAATAGTAGTTATACTGCTACTCATTATTAGGGAAGATTACTTCCGTTTAATACAAGTTATTTGACTGCTGCAAAATCCATTCATCCAACTAAACCACCCAATAATTATTAAGTCGACTTCTCTTCACCGATGATATATATTATGAAGTTTTAACGAAACATACTTGGTACTATTCACTTTTAACGAAAATGACATTTTTATTTTAAAAAGTCATTCCTGGTACTATTAACTTACAACACATTTTTGTCATTTTGATTAAAACTCAAAGTTTTCAAGCTATTTTCATTAGTTTTCCTTATATATTAATCAAACGGCTCCGGAACCCTTTCTCCTAATCCACCGAATCAGGGAATCCGTGCCGTTGAAATTTGATCCAAGTGGGCCCCTGTTTGTAGTCGTTTGATCAAATTTCAACGGCACAGATTCTCTGATTTGGTGGATTAGGAGGAATGAATCCTCTCTTTTCAAACAGACGAATCAGCATCTTTATATTTTGGGGTCTCAAAACTCTCCACACATAAGAGTTCGATACTTAAAAATTATGAGTTGCGCATTGTGTGGTTAATCTAAATTTTTGAACCCTTGACACCAAATAGCGTTGTACTTTTATCAAAAGAAAAAGAAAAAAAAGAATAATGTGTTATGATTTAGGTACATATATAGCAAAAGCGTATCCATCTTGTTTGTATCAATGTGTGCAGATGATTTTGATATTCAAATATTTCTTCTTAAAAGTATTGATTTGACTCCATAACCAGGATCACCACCTCATAGCATGTTGCCGCTAGAAGCTCGTATTTCTTCTAGAGTATCTCCTAATTGTTCCCAAGCAACTAGAAAGATATTATTTAATTAGAAAGAATTTAGTTCAGATGTAGGATAAATGTCCAAAAGTTTGTAACATCTAGACACAAGAAGGTGATGACAGCAAGGTATAACAAAAGCTTGGTTGATGCTAGGATTCAATTTGAAAGTGACGTAGCTAGGCTGATTGTTTAGTCTTTAATTCCATAAACACAGATCAAGTTTTTGGCTGTATAAGGAGGAATGAATAATACTTCAAAGTCCAATCACAACAAGGTTTTATTGCTTAGTTTGGTCGAAAAGGGTCAAAAATACAATACTCTTACAACTAGGAGGAGGAGAAAGTTCCAAAGTCCAAACCCTCTTACTGTTTTCTCTCTGCTAGGAAACAAACCCTAACCTTGCAAACCTTCAGCCCCCAATCCCTTGCTTAGGCTTGGGCCGGCGGCAGCCCCTCCCACCTCTCTCTAGCATCCCCCTCTTCCTAACCTCTCCACCCCTCGCTTCCTACTCCCTGCCCTTGCTGCTTTCCACACTTTTTTCCTTTCTATCTGCACCCCCGAACCCCTCCAGCCGCTGCTCTCTCTTTCCTCTCTGTTTCCTTTGTCTGACCTACACCTTCTCCCCATACTCTTCTACTTTTGGGTGGGTTTTCTAGGTTGGTTTGTGGGTATTGGACTTGCAGTTCTTTTTCTTTTCCTGCTCTTGTTTTGCTCTTCTTACCTGGTTGGTGGCGGTCTTGCCTTCGGAGATTTTGTTTTTCGTTTTCGTGTTGCTCCTGGGTGGGGTTTGCACTTGGAGCTTCCCGGTGGCAGCTTCTTGGTCTCCCGATTTGTTGGTGTGCATATTTGCCAGCTGGTTTCTCTCGATTGGTTGGACATCCGAGGGCTCTGCCCTTGGAACTATTGTTTGTCCTATTTGGGTTTGTGGTGGTGGTGGTGGGGATGGCGGTGCAACCGCGGTTTCTGCCATCACTGCGACCAACTCCAGCCGGAGGAATCGCTGGCGGCTCTTGGTACTTTTATGTTGGTTTTGGGGTGTAGAGCGTTCCGGCGACTTTGGTGGCACTGGCTGGATCTTCCTCCCCACCTCTCTGAGCTCGTCCTGGCTACAACTGGCCTCCCACTCCTCCTGGCATTCCTGCACGTGCCTCTGCCTTTGCTACCCACGCCTACTGCCAACTTGCAGTCAGTTGCAAAGCCAGGATTTGCCCAAGGGAGGGGCGAATTTCAAAAGAGAGCAAGCTTCAATTGAAGCGATTGCTTTTTTCACATTGGAAAATGCAAAGTTTTGAATCAATATTCATAACAGAAAACAGTCTCTTCACCAAAGCGGTTGTAAGTGGTAATATCAAAGCCATGTAAGAAGCTTAAATTAGTTAAGATTAGATTCTAAAAAACGTTTAGACACTAGTCAGGCAGTGAACTATGGCCTAGCAGCCAGGCGCCTAGGCGAGATTTAGGCAGGAGCCTAGATGGATTGAAATAAAATTTTTTTATCGTAGAATAAGCATTAAAAAATATTTATATTATTTTTTAAAAATTAATACAATATTTATAGATAATGTAAGAGTTTAAGATAAATATGCTGGGATCTTAAAAAGAGGGGAAAAATACATACAAGAAAAAAAAAAAAGAGAAATGGGTTAACAAACCACAAAAAAGGTGGGGTCAGAAGATAAAAAAAAGAGGATAATACTTGAAGTTAAATACTTGAAGTTAGTACTCAATTTACTCACTATAACAGGTGGTCTAATAACACCTATCTATTTAATATTTTCCTAAGGTTAGGGATCTGCTATCTCCAAATTTGTGTTTCCTTTGTGTCTCATTTCTAATATTTACGACATGTGTCTTTATTTTAACTCTCAGTTTAACAGTATCAATGTTTAATAATATTAAATAAGTAAATAACTAAAAGTTCAAAAATAAAATCAATCATCACTCCCACTGCCCATCAACACCAATCCTTCACCTGAGAACTCTTCATCTTCGCGAAACCTTATTTTCTCTCTGCTCGACCTTTTGTCTGTTCAATTACCTAGCCTATCAAACAACAAATTTCATGTAAATTTTGGTTTGAGGAAGCAAGGAAGGGGGCAGCGCTGCTGCACTTTGTTCTCTGGTTGGAGGGTTGAATAAAAAAAGGACATAGAGAGAGAGAATGAAGGGAACGGGGGACAGAGACTGATGACGGGAAGTTAGTGAACGACGCCGTTTCGTTTTTTTTTTTTTTTTTTTACCAAAACCAAAACGATGTCGTTTTGGCCTGGAGGTTTAAAAGAAAAAATTGAATCAGCTCTGCTGCGCAGGACACCGGATAACAGCAGCAGTGGCGAACCAGCAGGTTTTCCAGCAAGGGGAGAGGCTGAACCAGATCTCCAGACCTGTTTTCCGGCGAATGGAGGGGCGGTCGCCACTCCTCGCCCTCACGTGGCTTCATTGGCTTATAGCTGCATCTCCTTGTGGACCCGTCACACGTCACCCTGTTCTTTTGTTTTTTAGTCTAGCTTTTATGACTGGTCTGTGTTGCTTCAGCAATTGGTTTGTGTCGCTATTGCGATTTTGTAGCCTCGCTGTCTAGCGTAGGTTTTGGTGAAGGTTTCGGTGCTTGGTATGCCACTTATGGGTCATATCAATCTCTGGACTTCTCGTTGTAGTGGTGTGTTTTGAGTGATTGACGTATAGGGGTTTTAAAATTATTTGTAATTTGTGCTCATTACCTCCAGATCAAGAAATTGATCGTTGGAGCTTATGTACCCATCTGGCATCCTTGTAAGTGGTTGATAATTAATGAAATTCTATCGTTTCTTTCAAAAAAAAAAAAAAAAAAAGGAGACGCCTCAAAGATATAATTCCGATGCAGAAAATGACTTGAGCAAATATCTAAAGATTGTATAGCAACGACAAACTAACAATGTTACTCTAATGCCACTTAGTACTAGGGTCTAGTGGAATTCTTCGTCACTTATAAGTTGAAGTCTTAGATTCGATTCTCGCTGAAGGTGAATTTGAACCAAATTATTGTTAGTCTATTGTGATGTTAAGTCCACCTCCTCCCCAAAAGCAGAAAAAATTCACGAATCAAAGGCCGAAGAAGAACCACTGCATCGTCTTCTCCATTTGATGGTGTATTGACCTGAGATCTTTCGAGGACGGTGAGCAGCGCGGCAACAAAGTACCACTGCATCGTCTTCGCCATTTGGGAGTGAAGGGAAATCGAGGAAAATCGTGGAAAGTGTTTGTTGGAGTCTGCAGTACTGTGGGGAATTGAGAAGCATTGCTCTCTTTAACCGCTCCAGCGCCACACTGAAGCAGAGCTCCAGAGCTCAGCACTGCAGAGGGTGGGAGGAATTGGGGTGAGATTTGATGCATGCTTGGCGGAGGAAGCCGGTGGGAGAGGAGAAAAGGTTTGCCGCCACGCATAGCAGCGTCGTTTGGCTATGGTTCCATAGACCCGCTTCAGCGATCATGTGGTTCAAGACGCTGACCGCCTCTGCGGTTAAGGTTTGACTGATCGTACTCAGCCGCGCTCTCATTTCTCGGAATTCAAAGAAGCAAAAAGACAAAAATCCAAATCAAAATCCATGGAATTTGATGTGTTTTGGAGTAGGATTTTGAGCAGCAAAACGCCCAAAGAACGCAGAAGCAGCAGCAAAAGCAGCTTCTTCAGAGCTTTTGCTTTTTGGAGGGTTGTGCTTGTGAGAATCATCAGCAAGGGCGTACCCCACCCACGCAGAGGCAAAGGCAAAGGCAGCTGAAGTAGTAAATGAAATAAAAGTGGCTGTTTACACAGAGGTCAGGTAAAAAGTAAACTACGTCCAAATTCACACGACGCAACTGTCATACCAATGCATCGTCTTTAAAGTTTCTATATACTAGACGTACGAAAACTCCAATAACCCGCTATAACCAACTTCATAGTGTAAATCCCGTCCTGTATCAAATCCTTTGAAGAATCTCAAATAGCGCTCTACCATCTACCCAGAACATAACAAGAAACAACCATAAGATTTCATTTCTGGCTTTCCTCGTCTATATTTAGGCAAGAAACAACCAAATAACAACAAGACACTAATTTATTGAAGTTTGAACTTGGCTCGCGCATCAGTTTTACACCAACAAAGGGCCAGTACATGAAGCTCAATCTACAGATGGTATCAAGGACTCTCTACACATCCACAGTTTTCTTAGAGAATTAATTCCTATAAACACTATTACATGAACCATAATCTTTCCAATAAGCCCATAAAATTATGCAATGCATGAACATTCAAAGGAGTAGCAAAAATGTGTATTAGTGAATATGCATTTCATGAAAACTCACAGTAGGTAGGCATATACAACTTACGGACGTGATAGACAAAGGTTATTCTATCCTTCACAGATCAACACTTAATCACATTAAAACAAGAGTGACTTGAAAAAGAAACTAATAACTAACTGAACAAAGAAGGAAAATAAAGAAAAAAGCAAAGTACAAACCTTCCGCCAACTCTGTATATGTTTGTGAAGTATTTGGATATGCACCCGGAAGAATCCAGAAAGTATCATGTCAAATGTGTATCAATCAAAATCCTTAAAGGCACACTTTGAGAAGTATCTATTCTGCATCAATTCTCTCCAATTAACCGACATCTAGAGTTTTAGTTCACCAATCTTCTTGGAAACAGGATACAGAAAACTAAAAGACAGATAACTCCTCGGTGATAGGAGAAAAATAGAGTAGGAATACTCATCTTAGAACAGCAAAGGATGGGTCATCGAATTGGCCAGGACAAATGAGTACTAGAGAAACCAGTCCCACTACAATGTTCACTGCAAAGAATTAACTCTAATATTATTAATTCCTCAACTGTGGAGCATTACGGGCTGAAGCATGGATTTCAGACAAAGGAAGTAAGCCACTAGGAGAGATATTTTCAGCAATTGGATATTGACATATCCTTGCAAAGCATTTAATATGTTTGCTGTTGACTACACAAATTCAATTGCATTCCAACTTTTCCCACTGAGCCCCACTTTCTCCTCAGTCCACAGTGACAAAATGTAGGACTGGTGCCAACAGTTCATCACGGAAGAAAGGACTCACTGAGCCGAGATTTTTCACTTACAAACCACTATCATTTTTACCACATTAATATGTGGCTTCCACTCCCCAGGTACCAGTATTGTCTCTTTTTGTATTTGAAAGAGGGTAACTGGAGAGGGGAAATGACATAAGAAAATTGTTCCTATGCAACCTAGTCTCTTCTAAGCAGTGTGGTTTTGACACCTACTACCAAATTAACAAAATAACCATACACTTCAATACTGTGGGCAAAGCTCACGATTCTGAACTTTGAACAACTAGCAAACATGCGTTGGAATCCTACACACATTGAGCACACAGTGCTTCTACCATTGGATATTCTATTAGCCAGCACATGGTGCTCATACAACACAGTTAAAAGTCAGGAACTAACACGAGGACAAGCCAGGGGAATCCTAGTGACAAATCTATAAACTACTTAAACATATAATTCCACCAACGGCATGGTATATATGGATAATACAGAAAGAAACCGTTACTAATAACAACTCACCAAAACAACATGTGCCCTCCTATTGGCATGCAAAGTCAATACACAAACCGTTAGTGAATAGAAACACAGATCCAACCTAGAAACTTATTTCATCTTGGGTCCACCTTGTTTCAACAACCACCTGATGATTCTTATCTATTCCTTAACCCTAGAACTAACTAATCGAAGAAATAATATCCAAAAACAACTAGACCTTACATAAATGCCATAATATATGTGTGTTATTCAGAGTTCATTTCTCTGAAGTCGACATAAAACCTTAAAAACAACTAAACCTTACATAAATGCCAAAATATGTGTGTTATTTAGAGTTCATTTCTCTGAAGTCAACACAAAACCTTAAAAGGGAATCTGGGATCGCACTTTATTATTAGTGAAATCAAAACACCAAGGCACGCTAGATGCACTCCATCTTTAATAACCTTCCAAAACATACGAAAAAATGCTAAACGCCTAACATGAATTAATACAAAGTGGCGTATATATGACAAAAAGTTTGATCAGAAAGTAACACATTACACCAAAGCAACTGAACATGCCTCTTGCCAGACCAATAAAATAAAACCTAGGGCAACCACCATTTCTTTTATCCAATAGTCCAAAATAACACTCGCATTTCAAACTAAAAACAAAGAGTTTAATAATTAATAAACTTTCTGATTCTCAGGTGGGATGAGAAAGACCATGGATCACTAGCCTACAACAGAAAAGGCAATGTAATGACAAAAGTGAGGGTCGAATCGTAGGAGCTAGACATGGAATTTCATGAAAGTATTTCCATCTATTATGTCTCCTCTTTCCCTTTTTTAGATATGAGGATTCCAACATACAAAAAAAACCAAGGGTTACAAAGAAAGTTACTGTGTCAAATGTTTTCCTGAAAAAATTTGATCGACAGAGCATTAATTAGATACATTTTGATGCAATCCATTCAAGCCACATTAAACAACAGGAGAACAAAATACTTCAAGAACAGGAGAAAAAAGTATCATAAATTTGATAAATTCAACAGAAACTAAAAAGCATAAAAGAATAAAAATGAAAAAATCATTAACAAAAAGGCCAAAATCCATTAACTAAATGGTGCCTATGGCACAAACTAAAACAGCTTCTAGGCAAGGAAAGACTTTAAAGCCTCAGATTACAACTTGACTTTCCTAAAAGGCTAAAACTTCAGCAGAGTATTTTGAGAAGTACCTTCTCCAGAGCATTGGTGGATGGAATATACACGATCGACACTGAACTTCATGTAATCTTGTTGTCAAGAAGTTAAAGCTAAAACCAAGAGCCAACCTACTCACTTCAGCACTGTACCCCAACTGCTATCTAAACCTAATGTGCAGCTCAACTTCGTCCATGAATCACCGAATAACCTGCCAGCCAACCATCAGACGAAGAGGCCACACCGCCTTTTAAACTTGAATTCGGTTCTCCTCTTCTACGTTAAGATCACCCCCATCATCTCCATCACAACTTACAATCTTCCTCACTTCATCGTCGCAGCTAAGAACCTCATAACTGTCCAAACCAGTGCTTTCCACCCCATCTTTCTCTTTCTTTTGCACAATGTCACAAAAGAAGTCCGTTAACACAGTCTCATAGCCAGGCATTTTGGCGTACCCAGGAAAGTAATTAATGTCGATTATCAAATAGCGGTTCCCAAACCTCGCATCCCGAATCACATCAAAGTTAAACAAGTTCAACTTCATTGCCTGCTGCAAGCCCCTTGCAATATCAGTGATGAAACTCTGCGGCGGCATCTCAGTGTCGTCCAGCTGCATCATTTTGTAATACTTGTCATCAGTTCTCTCATTGTTTGCAAGATTCGATATCTGTGAGAACGACATCAAGCCATCCAAGCTCCCCAATTTCTCTTCTTCGGAAACATTCGGAAGTGACTTACGCTTCACGCATTTGACATACCCTCCAACCACATACACCTTAAAGATGACGCCGCCATGGTTCACAAATTCTTGAAGCACAATTGGGGGCTTGAGGTTGTCGAGACCATCGTGGTTGAAAACCAGCGCCATTTTGTGCGACTTGGCGCTGCCGTCGGCCACCAGCGGCTTCGCGATTACCGGAAACTTTAGACCCTCCCACGCCTGGCGATCAAACAGCGTTTCCTTGTCGTATATTACAATCTGCTTTGGAATCCCAAACGTGTCGCTCTCGTGCTCGATTCTCAGCTCCGAAACCACCTGCAACATGGAAATCCGATTGTGCAGGCGCTCGATCGCCTCTGGCGCGTCGATTATAACCCCGTCAGGGTTCTTGACCCTGAACTCCGCCAGCTCCCGCTTCCAATCGTCTCCGTAGAGCTTGTGCAGCACACAGTCGAACGGCCCCTGATCTGCCAGCGAGCGCTCAGTGTCGATCCGAACGAGATCAATGCCCCGAGATCTGGCTAGGTCGACCAGCGACTCTTGGATGAAGCTTTGCTGCTTCTTGGGCGCCAAAGCATAGCCTATACCGAACCTCCGCTCCGCCATTGAATCGCAACACAACGAATCCACAGAATGCTATACAAAACACTCATATAATCCCGCATACAAAATCGGAGCTCCGAAGACGAAACCCTAATTGGTAGTTTCTTCGTTGCTTTCGAGTTTTGAAGAAATCAAAAATTGCAGACGGAAGAGAGAGAAAGAGAGAGTTTCTTCGTTGTTTTAGAGCTTTGAAGAAATCGAAAATTGCAGACGGAATAGAGGGAGAGAGGGGGAGACAAGAGGTGTGGATATATATAGATTCGACTAGGGTTACTAAAGTCGGGGACGGATAAAGTAACCGGGGTACACGTGGCATATTCTATGGGCGGGATGCGGCTTCGCGCAGGGCAAAGAAGCGCGTGTGAGATGGAAGAATGGACGGTTGGAATTCAGCTAAAGTGATGCATGGGTAGGAGTCAACGATATGGACTTGTAGATTCTTGGAGTAAATAAAACAAGTCCAAAAACAAGCATAGTCTAAAAGAAAATACAATATTTATGCCTAAAAAGAGCAAGTCCACAATCAAAAGAAAGAACCCACAAACAAGCTGCATGAACGAAAAATAGGGATGAGCGAGAGTGCCCCCATAATCATACCAATTAATGTTAAAACACTTTAATAACCCCTAACACCAAAGTGCACCGCCGATAGGAGACAAGCGATGGGCCTAGTATTAAATGTCGGCAGCGAAGAAATGACGACAGGGATTAGCAACAGAGGAAGAAAGGGGCATAAAAAGCTCGATCTGAGACAAGCTCAAGGAAACTAGAAATTTGCAGGTTATTTGCACGTGTTACTTTTCTAGTAGAAGCTAGGAATAATATTATTACTAGTAGAGAACTTAGCTGGTAGAGGCTAGCATACCCTGCATGCAATACTTATGATAGTAGATGCTAGTGTGATTATTTGAATACATGTATGATTTCTAAACTATCACTTGAGTGTTTTCGATTGATGATTTGATTGTGATTTTCATTTACTATTATAGTAGTAAATACTATTATACAGTTTTTCCAACTATATATGTTTTACAAAACAAGGGTTAGTAAATGATTTTACTTGATTAATAATTTTGATCCACTCACATTTTGTTTTGTGCCCCCTCAAGTCATAGCAAGTGCAAGGCGTACGTTGAGAAAGGCGAGTGAGCGTGGCGATAGTGCGGACATCCTACATTGTAGGGTAGTTTTACTTCTACTTGTTCTTATTAAATTATAATAAATTGTATAACATTACTATTGGTTATAAATGGTACAACGCATAATTTGCGGTTTATTGATGTGTGCACTACAGTTATGCTCTAATCGATGTGATATAAAAATGGAATTTGGTTTTAGATTGTGTCCCTAAGTGGGGAGCTTGTACAAGGAACCTAGTTGATAGATTAAATAAATAAAGAATATATGGACACTGTGTAACACATACAGGATGAACAAGTAAATCACATGAAAACATTCCATGGATAATAACTCAAATCAACATATCACCAATCATAATATCGCAAGACCATTATAATTCCCAAGAAAGCAATGCATTGTAGTAAAATGTTTCCCAATAAAAGTTCACGAAGCATATTGATTACAACCATCAAGATCACATAAAACTTTGCAAAAGCGGTAAAAGTAAAGCAAAGGATGATGTGAAAGCATATCATAAAAGCACTTCAGAAAACATATAATATGATGGTTTAGGAAGAAAAACTCACTCACAAACATGTTCTCTAATCGAAAGCCACCTCGGGGACTTCGAAGGTCCTCGATATATGTTTTCACCTAAATATGAAACCACACTAATAAATAATACAGACAAAAGTAAAGTCACGCATTTGTGCGAAATATGATGATTGAAGAAACTATACTAAACTAGTGGAAAAACGAAAAGTGAAATTTGATTTAGCACGTCGATAAACCAAATAAGAAACCTTAATTCTCTTATGCAATGACGCATGTGCCTCCACGCACCACCACGTGGCAGCGAGAGGTTGCCAAACACCTCCATGCACCGCCACACGCCTGCAGAAGGGCACAACGCGTTTCCACACGCCGCCATACACCAGTGGCGGAGGTACGACCATAGAAAGGAATATTTTGTCACGAGACAAAATTTCGTTAGTATCTAACAGAATATTCAGAAAGAATATACCTTGGAATATTTTGGTTCAAGCACTTGAACCGGTCGTCGCTGCAATTACCGGTTTTTGCAGATTTTGCCAAATTTCGTCGCGTCGTCACCTCTCCACCATCTGTCATCCAAGCTCTGTTCAAGGAGTTGGGTTTAGCTCTTTGCATCGAGACAAATACAACGATAAAAAATCACACTCGAACATTCCTTGCCATTTGGTTGGAACCTCCTCGTCGGATATCAGGTAACTCGTCAGAAACTAAAAATGTTTCCGTATCAATGATCTACATTAAATCTCAACCATTTCATGCATGCAATATGTCAAAATCCATCTACTCGACGAGAGAAATCCATTGGTCGTAACCACATGGAAAGTAGTGATGGTGGTTGGGGTGGATTGATTTGATGGTGAATGGTGGCGAAGCCGCTATGGTGTTCGTGTGTTGTCTCGGAGAAGAATGAGAAATGAGAGAGAAATAAGGTGGAGTCGTAATGGAAGAGTGATGGACATGTTAGAACAAATCAAATGTCAAGTGTATAATAAATAACAACTGCACAGTTTATCTTGAATAGAAATTTCACAAAGATACGATATATCTTACAATATGAACAATTTAATGAATTTGAAAAACAAATCACAAAACCACACTGACTTGTTTTCGGAAGATAGAGGCTTGCAAAGCAATCTCCTAAGACAGAAATACGCCCCTACACCAGTGCAGTAGTTCAACGGACGTCTATCTTGCAGGATACAACTATCTAATCCAAGTTCTTGCACACGAACTTGGATTCTTGACGAATTGGTAGTGTTGTTCTCTGTAAGGAATAAAAATGCGCAATTGAATTGATGTGTATTTCGTTTCTGAGCGGACTGCCATATATATAATGGCTTAACTTGAACAAACGCAACCGTTCGTCCTTATCAGTTACAAAACGGACGTAACTGTTCACTTAGTTTTATCCTTTCGGAAAAACTGAATCCAAAAATTAAAAACGAAAAAATTAAACTTGTGTTTTCGTCAATCCGAGCCCAAGAGCCCCAAGGCCCATCTTTGACATTTAATATATACACCCAAACCTCCATTTGTAAGGCCCAATGTCCATAGCTTTGGCCCAATTCATTTTAAACTATAAGTGAGTTAAACCACTTATAAAGAGGACTTTAACAATTTGTTTGGGCGATGTGGGACTGAGTCCCACTCACAAGTTCCAACAATACCCCACATTTTCTATTCAAACGCTAGCAATACCCCACATTTGAATAGAAAATAAGATACTAACTAAATCAGTAACATTGTTCCAGAGAACTGAGATATGATATGCATCGGAATAGGTGTCTTTTGGACTTGAACCTTCTCTAGTAAGTATTTATCGGATTTACCTAATGAAGCAGTGACTTTAATATCTTGAACTGATCATTGTTAGTAGTAAATCGAAACAAGAAGTATCACACATATCACATCTTGACACACGTCAATTCATACGGTTATGTTCATTTTGGTCCTGAACATATCCTGATTTCATGAGACCTTTAGAGAATTGTAGCCATATCAAATCTCAAAGATGCGACCCCACATCAATCTCATATAGGTAATGCTAACTAAGAATAACATGTTCTATTCATCTCAACTATAAGATATTAGCATTATTAAGAATAATGATTCACCCTTTACGTCTTACAGGTAACAGACTGTTTGCCATCATAGGAATAAGTAAGGATTGTGTGTTTCTTACCTTGAGTTTTCCTCAACTAGTTTGCCTATTGAACCTAGACCATGGGATCTCCAATTAGCTAGGTTAGGTTTCCGTCAAGTTATAACTCATTGAGTTGGCTGTATACCCATTCCCCTCGATGTAAATGCCACTTGATCCTTGGATAGGCCTTTTGTCAAAGGATCGGCAATATTCTCCTTAGATTTAATATAGTCAATGGAGATAGTTCCATTCTTGAGTAGCTGTCTAATGGTTTTATGTCGTCGCCTTATATGTCTTGACTTTCCATTATATTCAGCGTTTTTGGCTGGACCTTGTGCAACCATGCTATCACAATGTATACATACTGCAGTCACAGGCTTTGGCCATAATGGAATATCTTCCAGAAAATTTTTAAGCCATTCAGCTTCATCAGCAGCTGTATCTAAGGCTATAAATTCTGATTCCATTGTCGAACGTGCTATACACGTTTGCTTAGATGATTTCCATGACACAGCTGCTCCACCAAGTGTAAATACATATCCACTTATGGACTGTCTGTGCTCCTGGAAATCCAATTTGCATCACTATATCCTTCTAATACTGGCGGATATTGAGTGTAGTGCAAAACATAATGCATTGTATGCTTTAAGTATCTTAATACCCTTATTAAAGCATTCCAATGATCTCTTCCAAGATTACTTGAATACCTACTTAATCGGCTTATTGAATAAGCGAGATCAGGTCTCGTACAATTCATAATGTACATCAAGCAACCTATAACTTGTGTATACTCCAATTGAGATACGATCTCTTCTTCGTTTTTAGTAAGTTTATGAATTGGATCAAATGGAGTGACTGCAGGTTTACAATCATAATGTCCAAACCTTTTTAGAACCTTTTCAACATAATGTGATTGAGTTAGGACATATCCATCTGAATTCCTTAGAATTCGAACTCCAAGAATCACATCAGCTAATCCTATATCTTTCATATCAAAACTAGAATTTAGCATTTTCTTTGTGGAGTTAATCACATATTTGTTTGTTCCCAGTATAAGCATGTCATCAACATAAAGACATACAATAACACAAGCATTTTTCGTTTGCTTAACATAAATTCATTTATCACTTTCATTGATCACAAATCCATTTGTGAGCATATTATGATCGAATTTTTCATGCCATTGCTTAGGAGCTTGTTTAAGTCCATAATATGACTTAATCAATTTGCAAACTTTCTTTTCTTGACCTTTGACAATAAAACCTTCAGGTTGTTCCATATAAATTTCTTCGTCTAATTCACCATTTAGAAACGCAGTCTTGACATCCATTTGATGTATCTCGAGATTGTGTACGGACGCTATAGCTATTAATAACCTTATAGATGTTATTCTAGCTACTGGTGAATAAGTGTCAAAGTAGTCAAGTCCTTCTTTTTGACGATATCCTTTGGCAACTAGACGAGCTTTATACTTGTCTATTGTACCATCCGGTCTCAATTTCCTTTTGAAAATCCATTTATGTCCTATTGGTTTATTTCCAGGAGGCAAATTAACCAATTCCCATGTATTATTTTGCATGATGGATTCCATTTCACTTTGAATAGCTTATTTCCAATAAGACACTTCAGAGGATTCTAAAGCAGCCTTATAAGTTTGAGGCTCGTCTTCGGTTATAAAAGTGAGGAAATCAGGACCAAAATCCTTTGCAAACTTTGCTCTTTTACTCTTCCGTGGTTCCAAATCTTGACTTTGAACTCTAGAAGTTGAAGCATGATTTTCGTCATCATTTCTTGTATTATCATCATGTACTCTTTTGTTCAATACATATGACCTATCTTTATAAGGAAAAATTTCCTCAAAGAACTCAGCTTCGGCAGATTCAAGTATTGTATTTACATGAATGTCTGTAATTTCAGATTTATGAACCAAAAATCTATATGCAGAACTATTATTGGCATGACCAATAAATATACAATCCACTGTTTTTTGGTCCAAGTTTTTGTCTCTTCGGAAGAGGCACTTGAACTTTTGCAAGACAACCCCACACTTTCAAGGTTTTGTATGTAGGTAACCTACCTTTCCAGATTTCATAAGGAGATTGATTAGTCTTCTTATGTGGAATTCGGTTTAAAATCGTGTTTGCAGCAAGGAGTGCCTCACCCCATAAATTATGTGGTGCTCCAGAACTGTTCAACATGGAATTAATCATATCCTTCAATGTACGATTTTTCCGTTCAGCCACTCCATTTTGTTGAGGAGTATATGGGGCTGTGGTTTGATGTATTATTCCATGTGTTGAACAAAATTCTGCAAAGTCATTAGATTCGTATTCACCACCTCTATCCGATCTTAAGACTTTTATTCTTTTGTTTAGTTGATTTTCGACTTCGGCTTTAAATGTCTTAAACATGTTTAAAGCTTCATCTTTTCTATGAATCAAATAGACATAACAGAATTTGCTGCAATCATCAATGAAGGAAATATAGTAGTTCTTTCCTCCACGAGTTGGTGTGGATTTGAAATCACAAAGATCACTATGGATTAAACCAAGTATTTCGTTGGATTTTTCCACTGATTTATAAGAGTGTCTTGCATATTTGGATTCTGTGCATATCTCACATTTAGATACTTTGTTCATAGAGCATTTTGGCAATAGGCCTAAGTTAACCATTCTTTGAAGAGAACGAAAATTAACATGACCTAATCTTGCATGCCATAATGTAGATGACTCAGTAAGCAGAAGAAGCACTAGGCTTGTTATTGTTATTAATAGCATCAACAGAAAGTACATTCAATTTAAAGAGCCCATCAGACAAGTAGCCCTTTCCCACATACGTCCCACCCTTGATGATTACAAACTTATCAGATTCGAAGACTATTTTGAAACCCTTGTTACTTAGAAGCGATCCAGAAATCAGATTCTTGCGAATATCAGGAACATGCAGAACATTGGTGAGTGACAGCTCTTTTCCAGAAGTGAGTTTGAGCGTCATTTTTCCTTTCCCTGCAACGGCAAATGTAGTTGCATTCCCCATGTACAGATTTTCTCCACCATCAACAGATTGGTAAGTAACAAATAAATTTTGATCAGCACACACATGCCTTGTTGCTCCTGTATCAACCCACCAGTCATTGGAATTCGTCAATAAATTGACTTCAGACATAACAGCAACAAACTTGTCTTCTGCAACGTTTGCTTGATTGGAATTCTTAGAATTCTGATCCTTCTTGTGGCGGCAATCCTTTGCCCTATGTCCTGTCTTTCCACAAACCCAACAACCTCATTTGATTTTAGTGTTTTCTTTGCAGCAGCATCATTGCCTTTGTTTTTCTGATGGTGCCTTGCCTTGTGTGAGTCACTTCCTTCCACAACATTGGCCTTTGCCTCCAGAGATGAGACATCATACTTCTCATTTTTGTGATGATCCTCCTCCACACGCAATTTGAGAATCAATTGATCCATGCTCATGTCTTCAGTTAGATGTTTAAGATAAATCTTAAAATCCTTCCAATTCGAAGACAGTTTCTCTATAATAGAGCCAACCACAAAACCTTCTTTCAGACCAAGATTTTCTTCATCTAACTCATGAACAATCACTTGGAGTTCTTCAACTTGCTTGACAACAGACTTTGTGTCACTCATCTTGTAATTCAGAAATTTTCCAATTACAAACTTCTTGGAACTTGCCACTTCGGACTTATACTTCTTATCCAGAGACTCCCACAGATCTTTCGTTGTCTTATATGATGAATAAACATCATACAGATAGTCATCTAAAGCATTCAGAATGTAGTTCCTGCATAGAAATTCACTGTGAGTCCAGGCTTCTATAGCCTGCAGAATTTCGGCAGGAATATCTCCCTCTTCTGGTGCTTTGGGGGACTAAAAAATAATCACATGACTCAAGTTCAGAGTTGTTAAGTAGAACAACATCTTCTGTTGCCAACGTTTGAAATCAACTCCTTTGAACTTCTCAGGTTTCTCAACGTGTTGCTTAACGACACCAACATTTGATTGATCCATGGTTACACAAAGTTATTTCTGTCTTAGATTGTTAGAACAAATCAAATGTCAAGTGTATAATATATAACAACTGCACAGTTTATCTTGAATAGAAATTTCACAAAGATACGATATATCTTACAATATGAACAATTTAATGAATTTGAAAAACAAATCACAAAACCACACTGACTTGTTTTCGGAAGATAGAGGCTTGCAGAGCAATCTCCTAAGACAGAAATACGCCCCTACACCAGTGCGGTAGTTCAACGGACGTCTATCTTGCAGGATACAACTATCTAATCCAAGTTCTTGCACACGAACTTGTATTCTTGACGAATTGGTAGTGTTGTTCTCTGTAAGGAATAAAAAGGAGCAATTGAATTGATGTGTATTTCGTTTCTGAGCGGACTGCCATATATATAATGGCTTAACTTGAACAAACGCAACCGTTCGTCCTTATCAGTTACAAAATGGACGTAACTGTTCACTTAGTTTTATCCTTTCGGAAAAACTGAATCCAAAAATTAAAAACGAAAAAAATTAAACTTGTGTTTTCGTCAATCCGCAGAGCCCCAAGGCCCAATGCCCATCTTTGACATTTAATATATACACCCAAACCTCCATTTGTAAGACCCAATGTCCATAGCTTTGGCCCAATTCATTTTAAACTATAAGTGAGTTAAACCACTTATAAAGAGGACTTTAACAATTTGTTTGGGCGATGTGGGACTGAGTCCCACTCACAAGTTCCAACAGGACATAGAGAATAGAGTGGGTGAGCCCCATTGGACCCAAAACCCAAACATGATTAAAAAAATAAAAAGGAAAATATTTAGAGGATTAAAATTACTAAAATGCCCTTGAACTTTTGTAGTTCGGTAGAATCTTCATCGTAACTCCAAATTTTGATCAAATTACGCTCACGTATTCGTATCATCAAGGACTATGAGAATATGCTAATTTGATAGGTCACATGTGTCACGGGCTCAAAGGTCAACCAAAGTCAACACTTTTCCTTCATTTTGGTCCTTTCACGTCTCCGCAAATTAAAATACTTGAATTTTCAGGACGGGCTATAACAATTTGTATATATGGTTTATATTTACCATGGAAATTATGCTACTCCTAGTTTATTTTAAATCCTAGATATTTTTAAGTTAAAATGTTCATAAAAATAAATAATAATAATCTAAATAAATTTTACTTTAAAAAAAGTTACCAAAAAAAATTTAGCTTAAATTCATCTTTAATAATCTCAGCCTAAAATTTAAAGGAAAATTAATGAAAATAGTTTGAAAACTTTGAGTTTTAACGATAAGGACAAAATAAAATGTAAAGTGAATAGTACTAAGATTGACTTTTAGTGTAAAAATGTGACTTTTTGTTAAAGTGACCAGTATCAGAAGCTTTTCGTTAATGTTTCTAAAATTTAACTATTCATAAGTTAAAATCTAAATCTTTTTGGGTTAAAATGGTTTTAACGGTTTTATTTTATTTATTTTTTATATGGTTTTAATGGAAAGAGAAGGTGTAAATGTTGCTGACCCAAAATAAAAATTTTGAATGTTGAAAATTTGACTATTTTTCATAACATTGGAAAGGTGGAGGAACATCATCCGTCCCCCAGACTCCCGAAGAGGCAAATTGTTCGTCCCCGTTTCGTGCGCCGGTCTCCCCTTTGTCTACCTCCCTACCCTATCCTTCGCCACTCCCACCCACTGTCCGTACACAACACGGACTCCTCTCTCTCTCTCTCTCTCTCTCTCCCTCCCTGATAGAATAGAAGAAGCAGGCTAGGGTTTTAAACCCAAGTTCTCTCTACCATTCTCTCCCTCCCTGATAGAATAGAAGAAGCAGGCTAGGGTTTTAAACCCAAGTTCTCTCTACCATGTTAATGGCTTCTGAAAATCCCTAGCCAACAATCCCCATTTCTTTCTCATTGTTTTATTTTTCAATTCTACAATCAATTTGTTCCACGCCGATATGGAGGGTGCTAATAACAACAACGGCGACGAGATACCAGCGGCCGGCGGCGCACACCAGGCGGATTCGGGTTTAAGTTCGGCTCCGGCGCCGGCGCCCTTACTGAACTCCAACGCCCCGCCGCCGTTCCTGAGCAAGACGTACGACATGGTGGACGACCCGGCTACCGACCCGGTCGTGTCCTGGAGCCCCACCAACAACAGCTTCGTGGTTTGGAACCCGCCGGAGTTCGCTAGGGACCTCCTGCCCAAGTACTTCAAGCACAATAACTTCTCTAGCTTTGTTAGGCAGTTGAACACCTACGTATGTCTCTCTCTCTCTCTCTCTCTCTCTCTCTCTCTCTCTCTCTCTCCCGCTCTTAGTTACTCAGTGTTTAATGTATGCTTTTATTGATGATTGATTTTGGTCAGTGTTGTGAGATTGCATCTGTATATAGGTTACCGAAATGTAAACCGATTTAGCATATCATATAATTGTGCTGAAAGGACTATATTTTCTGGTTAAGTCTTTGGATGAATGACTAGAATCCCCCATTTAGTTGCTATAAAATTCAGGGTAATATGTTTGGAGTGTTGGGATTTTTCTTATGTGTTTGTTCGTTTTTGGGAGTGGAAGCTTTTTATTTTGTTTTTATTTTTTTCCGGGCAACTAATACCATTAAAGAATGTGCGATTCGAGAGTTTGATCTCTCTTCTTCCTGCATTGTCTCAGCAACCAGCTGGAGCAGAAGTGGGATAAAATGGAAAGAAAATGAGTGCATTACAAGGTTAATTATAAATGTAGATAGTCAAACCTTTAAGCTGCCGATGACAGAGCAGGCAGATAAGTTTCTAGTAACCTTGTAGATTGGGTCATAATTCTGTCTAGGCATTATACATGGTAACTTGCTACGCTGTATGCATATGGTTATTTTGTCTTATGATAGCAAATACCTGCGCTGACATGTGATGGATAATTCATTTGGGCTCTAACAGAGTGTCATTGGCTTTGTAACGACCATTACTGTGTGCATTATTATCATGGTTGAAGATATCAATGTTGGTAGAAATACCACTAGTTCATTCACAGAAATGTTGCTGGAAGTATGAATACAAATAGAAAAAGTGGTTAAAATTACAGATATCTAACATATTCTTCTTTAATATGATGTTGAGACCAAGTAAACTTGGGTTAACTTAGTTGCCTCCAGCTTTATGTAGGTTGGCCACTTGAAGATATTCACCATTGATGATAATGATCTACATTGTTTATTGGTCTTAATTTCTTTCAGTAATGGGCTTTTCACTGTATTGAAGTTCTTCGAAACATTTGTGGTTCAAACTAAGTACTAGTCAGAAAATAGTGCTGATTATCCATCACAGTGGCACGGAAAACTAAGAGAAGACCACCTTTTCCATCATCGCTTAAGTGCTTACATATGTAGCTTTCTGTAGTTGGCTTTAACTGGGATGGGCTCGGAAGGTTGTTCTATTTGGTGAACATAAGTAATTACCATGTGAAACATATGGTGTGAGCTTTTGTATTTCATGAGCTTTAGGTAACCTTTCCATTACGGTTGATGTGAACATCTTTAGTTTGCTCTAGTTAGATGCTTTTTGCACGGATGTCTGCTAGTTGGGTGGTTGCTTGCTAATGTTGTGTGAGCCTTGCTAATGGCAAATCTCCTCCTTAAGCTTCGTATTTTTGTAACACTTCGAATTTTAGTTCTCAACACTCTTTACATTGTTTTTTAAGATAAGAGAGATAATATGTTCTCCAAGTCTCTTTGGCAAGGAGAAGAGGCATTACATTGAATGGATGATTTATTCAGGAAGTCACCTGCTGGTTGACTAAAGGCCGAGTATTTTACATGCGGTAACCAAGCATTGAGCATATGAATTTGGGGTCGTGGTGAATATGACTTGAATGTTAACGCTGCAAATTTGCACGCAAGAAACAAATATACTGGGAGTAGGTATTTTTGACAGTAGCTGTGTTATGGATTCTGGGTTGCTATGGTTTGAAATTTGATGGTAGAGCTACTTTGGTTTCCCCTTACAATGCTCCTTGCTGAGAACATCCTGATCCTGATTTGAGGAGTATTACTTGTTTATGGGCAATTGGGAACTAGACTAACACTATGCTTGGTAGGACGTAGATGAGAAGGATGGCAATAGGGTTAGGGAGAAGTGCTCCATTGAACATGGAAGGATTGGGAGAAGGAAAAGAAAGCAATATTATTGCCAACTTTTTCTTTTCCTGTCACTCTTCCTCTTCTTCCTTTCTACCAAGCATGAGGTGGGATAATTCTATTGTCTTTCTATGTGATTTACCTATTCATTCTGATGCTATTCATTCTTATGCTTTTCCGTCTTCCCTATAGTGAAAGGAATTTGTGGCTTTTCTGGCTAGAAATGTGAGACAAGAGGTCTCATACTTTTATCCTATTTTATGGCTGTTGGATTAAGGTTGGTCTTTGGACCATGGTGACTTTGCATGCAAAGCATGTAAGACATGTTTAGAAAGAACAATTAGATATTTGTCACCATAGTACTCATTGTTATTGTTAGGTTTTTCCAGCCCATGATAAGTTGTCCCAAGTCTATAAGAAATTATAGTCTTAGAGGATTAAATTGTTTTCCCAATTGGAGTTGTTTTCCCAATTGGAGTTGTTTACCCAATTGGAGTTAGTTTCTCAATTGGAGTCGGATTTATAACTAGATTCCAATTAGGATTAATAATCCTTATTGAAGAAGACCTGTATTATGTCTATATAAAGGGGCTATTGTACTAGTTTTGAATGAAGGGAGCAAAACAATAAATTGTATACCACTCAAGGGATTAGAGTGAGAGAATATTGTAAAGTGTGTGCGAGAGAAGAGAAAAGAGATAGTGTATTTCTTGTTCTTGTTCTTTCCGGTTTTTCGTCAAGTCCTAGTTCTAGAGATTTGGCAAGATTATTGGTTGTACTCATTATTGATATAGTGAAAGATTGTTGTTGCTGTCCCGTGGACATAGGTACATATTGCCGAACCACGTAAATTCTTGGTGTTATTTATCTTGGTTATTTGTTTTTTGATTTCCGGAGTTTGTTCTATTTTTCCCATACTTAAACGCGATATTCTCAACAGTTATTTTATTGAGCGATATTTCAAATAGTATTCTATGAAAACTTAGTTTAGTTTAAACTCAAAGATTATCTGTATTCTGCATACAAAATTGCTTGTATAGAAAATCAGAGATGCAAAACTTGTGAGCAGCTTCTTTTGCTATTCATCTTGAAAGGACTGCATTAATGACATAGCCTGGAAATTTTCATTATCTGTGGATGTGGAGAAGTGTGACGTCAATGTGTAGACTCTTTTTGGTGCTTGCAGAGAGTGTACTTGTTGAGTGGTTCCAGTGGGGTGACTTAGACTCTAGCTATGAAACACTTTTGGTTCCTTACATGTCTAAGGTGGCCATGTAGTGAGTCAGAGACTGCATAGGAAGAACTAACTCTGTATGAAGTTAGTTTTTTTGAACCTTCTGTTGGTTTACGCTTTCCTGTGGACTAGACAGATTAGATTGGGACTGAATTTCATGATAGGTTACTTGTATTTTTATCTTTTCTGAATGTGATCCTTAATAATGTACCACACATCTATCTATTTCTGTAACATTGTATTACCCCTTCTACTATCTCTGAATCAAATGGGAAAAGTGTTGCAAGGCCAGATTCTTCAGAAAACATTACTTGAGCAGGCAGTGTCGGTTGGTTTTCATATTTTGTTTGTGGAGTGGATAATTGAGTTGTACTTTTCTGGAAGTGTTGGGGGATGAAAGAACTAGTTCCTTCAAAATGTTGATGTTGAGAAGTTTCTAAATGAAGAGATTCAAGTTGAATGACAGTCCCTTAAGTTCACATTGAGCTAGGTCACGAACCTTTCTGAATGTGCATTTTTTCCTTGCTTATTTTCAGGATGCACTAATGAGCCTTAAATAATTATTCTCTTCAACTACATTGATCAATTTGCATTTCTCATAAATGATAGGTGTTTGATCCATTTTCTTCATCAGTTTTTGTTTGCTTATCCTGATATTGCTTTTGTTTCTTTCATTCCTTTGCCAAATCATGAAAAAGTCCCTTCCTTTTTTCCTTTTCCATCCTGTTGATTGACCCCCTCCATTTTTATTCGAACAGGGATTTAGGAAGATTGATCCAGACCGCTGGGAATTTGCGAATGAGGGATTTTTGAGGGGTAAAAAACATCTCCTTAAGAGCATCAATCGGCGTAAACCTACCCATGGACATAGTCATCAACAGCAACAGCCATCACATGGACAGAATTCAATGGGTGCGTGTGTAGAAGTTGGGAAGTTTGGGCTCGAGGAAGAGGTTGAGAGGCTAAAAAGGGACAAGAATGTGCTTATGCAGGAACTTATCAGGTTGAGGCAGCAGCAGCAGTCTACTGATAACCAGCTACAAACAATGGTGCAGCGTCTTCAGGGCATGGAGCAGCGGCAACAACAGATGATGTCATTCCTTGCAAAGGCAATGCATAGCCCTGATTTCTTCACACAATTTGTACAGAAAAATGAGAGCAATAGGCGCATAACTGAAGTCAACAAAAAACGGAGACTTAAGCAGGAAGGTGTTGCTGAGAGAGAGTGTTCTAATGCTCCTGATGGACAGATTGTTAAGTATCAGCCTCCCATGAATGAAGCAGCAAAGGCAATGCTCAGGCAGATCATGAATACAGATACATCATCTCGGTTGGAATCTTTTAATAACAATTCTGATAACTTCTTGATTGGTGATGGTTCATCATCATCCAGTGCAATAGACAGTGGGAGTTCTTCAAGCTGCGTGTCAGGAGTGACTCTTCAGGAGGTCCCGCTAACTTCAGTGCATGGCTTGCCTTCTGCAATTTCTGAAACACAATCTTCTCTGCGGGCCGCAAACCCTGGAACAGTTATGAGATCTCCATTCTCAGATGTAAATGCCCTTGTTGGAGAAGAGTCCCCATCAATTCCCATACCTCAGACAAATGTAAATATTCCGGAGCTTTCTGAAATAGCAGATATGTCACCCGAAGGCTTAGTGGATATTCCTGAAGAAAGCATGGCAGCTGAAGACATTGGTGTTGGATTTATTGAAAGCATGGCATCTGAAGCAGGTGATGGATTTATGGACCCCACATCATTGGTAATGAATGGGTCATTGCCAATAGATTTTGATGATATTTCGTCGGACATAGAAGCATTTCTAAAGGATTGGGATGATGTTTTACAAAACCCGGGGGCAGATGAAATGGATTCTACTTGTGCAGGAATGCCCATGGAAAATGAAAAGCAGCAGCCAACTGAGAATGGATGGGACAAAACCCAGAATATGGATAATCTGACTGAAAAAATGGGACTTCTTACATCAGAGACCAAAGGGGTGTGATCTTGTTTACCTGCTAATGTACATTAGTCTCATCACTAGCTAAACCCTAGAGACAACATACTAACGACGGTATTTTAATCTCAGGGTCCTTGATATATTGCTTGATCTTGTATTTTGCCCATTTTAGTTTCTAGTTTCTATTTCCCTTTTGATTTTTTCCCCTCTTGTCAGTGTTGAATGAAACCGAAAAAGGACATGCCGGTTATAGGGGTTGATGTCCTGCTCCAGGTCGAGTTTGAGACACAACCTTTTATTTGAAGGAATTGATTCCTTAGGGAATGCTTGTTTCTTGAAAAATAATCCTGTTTGCCCTTTTTTTGTAAGTGTTCTGCATTAACGTATTCTTTGACTTGCTTTTTATGTGCGTGGGTGTTTTGTATTAGAGTTTGAATTTAGTTGTGTTTTGTATCAGATTTTAACCTAGATTGAAAATATTTCAATTTTTTTTTTTTTTTTTTTTTTGTGTGGTGTTGCTTTTGGTTGTGGATTTGGTTCAATTTTTTCATGTTTTGGGTTGCATTATTCTTCGAATTCTATGTTAATTCATTTTTATTTATTTTCTTTTGTTTTTCCTTTCCCACTTAGTGGGAAAATGTTTTGTTGTTGTTTATTTTTGTTTTTCCTTTGAATTGGTCTCTCTGCTTGTGGATTTGGGCTCAAAGAAGTTTATGAAAATAGGTATTGCAAATCATTACGGTTATTCTATCACAATTACGTTAAAATTCTGTTATGTGCTAATGTGGCACATAAATGAGTTCCATAAGTTCTTTTTTTTTATTTTTTATTTTATTTTATATCACAAATGGTTCTTGAAATTGATCCACACCATTAAGATAATTTATGAAATTGAAAATCATCAATGTAGTCCTAGAAATATGTGTCTCAAATCAATGTGGTCCTTTTGTTCAATTTTGTAAAATTTTTTGACATGTGATGATGTGGCACATAAATGGGTCCCACATCAAAATTGTGATGGATGGACCACATTAATTTGCGACACATATTATCAGGGACAACATTAATCGATTTTCAATTTTAGAGATCATCTTGATGATATGTGTCAATTTCAAGGACTATTTGTGATAAAACCTTAACTTTATGTAAACCAATAGCGTCCACAATTCATTTATTTATTTATTTTTGACAAACATGTCAACAATTCTTAAATGTGCATGTATGTCACACATAAAGTTCAATAATTCTTTAATTATTGCAGTTTTAATTTAATTAGGAATATAATTGTGTAAATCTTAATAGATTATGTATAGGAATTCTATGAGATGTATAAGATCTTTCCTTGTAAAACTTGTATTACTTGGATAGCATGTCTCTCTCTCTCTCTCTCTCTCTCTCTCTCTCTCTCTCGATCTTCTACAACCAACGTTCAAAGGCCTCTATCGTTTTCATCATAACAGGTACATTCTAAATCACGGAATCGATATTTTATAAGCCTTGATAGCATGAAAACATTCACCATAATGCATGAACATCAATTTATTTTTTTCTTTATATATTGCCTACATTGCTTAATATTATAAACTAGCCAGTAAGAAGCTTAAGGGTTTATGTTTGGGATAATCGAGGAGTAACCTTGAGATATGCTCTATAATCATTGCGATTGCAAGAATCGAATAGCTCGGACCGAAGTTTGCATTGACCAATGGGTTTTTTTTTTTTTTTATTTTCAAAAGGTGGCGGTTTGATTTTTGAGGAAGACCTATTAAAGGAAAAGACCTTTTGATGGCTATGTCTAGAAAAATGGGGTGCGTGAGGAGCGGAATCCAAAGAGTCATCATAAGAGCTTGACACATGGCAGAAAGAAAGGAAAAGAGTGTCAGTCAAGGAAAATTTGGCGTGTTTACTAGGATTGAGGCATTTAATGCAAGATAGTGGGCAAATTAAAGAATATTCGCATCTTAAAAAACTCTAGGTCAAGTTTCTATGGCCGAAAATTCTAGAAGTGAGAAGGCAATGTTTGGGCCTGAAATAACAATTTCGGCTGAGAAGGTCAACCCAAGAACCACAAACCACCGGCTAGTATGCATCCTTCAGGATGGTGGGCTTTTAGCCCATAAATAAGATCTGTTCAACCGAGTCCTTATGAAGGAAAGACTGTGAAGAGATCAAGTGTGGATTGCTCAGTCGAGTCCTATAGGAATTGAAATTGCTAGAGATCAAATTGAGCCTTGAATAAATACGAATTATCTCAAGGATCATAATGCCTGCGTGATTAGACAAAATGAATAAGTCTCATGATGAGATTAAATTCGAAGCCCTAGTCGGAATCAAAGAGGCCGAGATTGGATGAACATGAATTTTTTGCCACAAAAGGATAAAGGGAATATCCAAGCAGATGTCGATCAAATAAAATTGTAAAATCCCACATCGACCAATGGAAAGGGGGTGATGTACCTTATATGTACATGCCTACCTCCATATAACACAAGGCCTTTTGGGAGCTCATTGGCTTCGGATTCCATCAGAACTTCGAAGTTAAGCGAGTTCGGGCGAGAGCAATCCTAGGATGGGTGACCCACTGAGAAGTTCTCGCGTGAGTTCCCAGAAACAAAACCGTGAGGGAATGGTAAGCCCAAAGCGGACAATATCGTGTTACGGCGGAGCCGAGACTGGGATGTGACAAAAATCCCATCAAGACTATGCCTCGACATTCTTGTTTATCACATATGATTATAAAAAGAGAAGGCTCTGCAACAAAAGAACCTTTCAACTTAACAAACAACTAAAAATGCTCTACGCAAAAACCCTTGCTATACACGGAACCTTTTAACATCCTTTAGAAAAACACTAACTATCCCAACCATCTCGCTAACACGTCTTCAATTTGGACAAGTGAACAGCATTGTGTTGGCAACTGTCGACACCTTCAATTCAGATAGGTGAACAACATTGGAGTCGTAAAACCAGGTGATTTAGGAGCACCTTGAGTTCGGATCAGTGGACAACACTGCTTTTGGTTGGTTGGTTAGATATCCAAGTCTCAATCGCTAAAGAGTTTCTAAAAACCTTTTCATTGAAAGAGGTCACTTCATTAGCTTCCCAGCAAAGTGAAGTGTTCTATGATTGGTTACTCTCAGGTGCATTTTGCAGTTCGGCATACAAACGGTCGAACCACGTTCACCATAATAACGCTAATCTCCTTTGGGTACCGGTTCCTACAGCCTGATGCCGATTCGGCGCACCTATGTTCTCATGAATGTAGTCAAGGCACCCGAACCTAGTACAAGAAATCCTAAGCTTTGCAGTGATCTAGGCAACCTTGTCTTCAGGTTCTAGAACCCAAAGCTAATATGTGTTCCTTCCTCGGTCATAATCGTTTGAGTACAGAAGTCAACAGCCATTCGACACTATCACCACTAAATCTATTTACTTGCCTGACAACATTCACAAGAAGGACGTAGTTAGCTCATAATTACTCGGCCTGCGCGTCATGTACACTTCGTAAGATTAAAAAAATTTCACAAGAAACATTGAAGATTTGGATGAAAATGAAGAGAAGTAATAGCGGAATCTTCTGTAAAATGAGTCTTGAGAAAGGACCAGAACTTTGGCCTTTGTTTTGATTTCGGATGAGAGATGAATTTTCTCTATTTATTACAAAAGTCACGACTTTCCTCTCAACCTTTTCAAAAACCAGATAGCTTTTGGTTTGAAGTCATAATGACTTTCAACCACACAGACTTCATCTAAGAGCTACATGGCCTTCTTAATCCACAACGCTAGACATGCAAATTACATTTAAAAGGACATTATTTGTTATAATTACAACTAAACATTAATAATATTTTAACAATAACGCCCGAATCAAAAGAACTCTAAAACTTCAAAAGAAACATGATCCCCGATTGATCAATCGATCTTAAACACTAAATAAATCTGTGGTTCATTATTGATATTTAACTTGATACTTTTACAGTTGATTTGTAAAAATATCTTATTTACAAAGAGTGAGACATGTGTATTCCACCTATGGAGGAAGCTATTAAGTACTAATGGTTCCTTTTTGTTTAGAATATTTTCAGAGAAAATATTAAGGATACCACGTTTGTGTATCATTATGATACAATTATGATATAATTATGCATTCTCATCTTATTGTTGTGAAAATGGCGGTATGTGTGTAGTGGAAAAAATGAAATAAGACACAATATTTATGAGATTCTTCAACAGTCAATGTAACTAGTGTATGTCCTCGATGCATCAATATTATTTTTTTTCATTATCTGGAATAATAGAAGTACAAATATAACTCTCACTATTTTCTCCCTATTCTTTCCCTCTTCTTTCTATCTTTCCTTTCTTTCTTGCTTTTCTCTCTTCCTTCCTCTTTCTTTCTTCCATTTTTTTTTTGTTCTCCTCATTCTCCTCTCATTCATTTTATAGAAAAGGAATCACTAATGATGTGGGCCATCAACATATTATTTATAACACTCACCCTTGGATGACCATATGTAAATATCGGTTTCCTTGTTAAAATCTTGATCAGTTTTGGATGCTCCCCCTGATTTCATATTTTTTAGGCTGATGCGTGTTAATGCAATACTTGAACTTATGTGGGCTCTCTGTTGATCCTTCCGCTTCAGTCTCTTGCATAGCAGAAGTGGTGCGTGGTGCGAAAATTAACTTAACACACAAATTTAACCCTCTTTTGACAATTGTAGTATAAGTATAAGTATGGATCGTTCTGGACCAAGGATTAGGAGGGCTTGCTAATAACCTCTACACTGACTCAAAAACACAGTTAAAAATGTTTGAATAGACTCAAGGGACTCAAAACAGGTTCAAAAGACTTAAAACAACTTAAAAACACTCAAAACTGCCTAAAAACACTTGTTGGGCAGTTTCTGACTGTAAACACAACTTTGAACGAAAATTGGGTTTTGGCTTCACCTAAAACATTCAAAAACACAAACAAAACAGATTTGAAACACTTTGAAACAAGAAACTAAAAGGGGGATTCTGATTTGGATGAAGTTGAAACAAACGAACAAATATGAAAAACTAGACAGATTGTAAAACGAATTTGAGAAATAAGATGATGGATGTGATAGCTAGAGGCTTTTTCTCCACACATGACATGTATGCAAACAACTCGATTTCCAGTTACTACTTCATTGAATTATGAATGACAATGCCCCAAATTAACTGTGACATCACTAGTTAACCCTCAGATTTTCCTTGTTTTATTGGATTGGATGACATCATTCGACAAACTAAAACATTCTTCAAAAGTTCCCTACATGACATCATAATAGAGATACAATCAAAGATCATTACGTTTAATGAAAATCATAAGCATTGACAAAGCACTTGCAACTATGACATCATATCACTCATGCTAGAATTAAACTTAACGTGATCGTTTATAAGCGACCTCCACTACTTATGAATATAAGTTTGTAACGATTATGTGAAACTTTCTTATATTCTAGCATCGGATTTATGCATGCCAATTAAGTGTCGACCCTTAATCAACAAATACAAATAAGTTATCCATCAAATAGTTAAGCCAATTGCATTCACGATTCAAGAGTTCATAACTGGAATTTATCAAATCATATTACACACATAAAGGCTTTGAAATCACCCCTAGCTAAGAGGGGTTTAGCCACTCATGTTCACAACAAAACGAAAGGAAATGAATTTAAACATTGGAAACAAAAGAAAGAAAACACCTAAACGCTCCAACGATCCAAGTTGGACATCAAGCACGACCAAGCACTTTCCTTCCCTTCCTTTTCTACGGCACAAGGTGTTGGTGAGTGTTTGAAGGTTTGTTTGTATGGAGGAATGGGTGTGAAGATGAATGGATGTGTTTGAATGAAGGTTGTATTGAAATGGGGATGAATGATCAAGCAAAAACTAAACTATATGGCTGCCATACACACTTCCTTTTATAGAGGAAGTGCACGGCAATGAGGGGAAAATGGTGGTGTGTGCAATGATTTAAGGGTGAAAATGAAGTAATGATGCAAAGCATGGAGGGTAAAATGGAGTGGTGTTGCAGCAATGAGTGCATGGAGTGGTGTTGAAATGATTCAAAGGTGAAAGTGAAGTGATGATGCAAAACATGATGGGTGAAATGGAGTGGTGTTGCAGCTATGAATGCAAGTGGGGAACATGAATGATTGTGCACATGGTAGAGAAAGAAAAGGGAGGTGGAATGGTGCAGAAATGAGTCAAAGGTGCAGGTTGAGTCATGATGCACGGCATGGGATTCCAAAGGTGGTGGATGATGCATCAATGAGTGCAATGATTCAATGTTTTGGTGCATGAAATCAGAAATAATGAAGGAGACAAGGTGGTGCACGGCAAGAAGGGATAATGAGTGTAATGGTGCATGAAGGGGACAAGGGTGATTATGCATGGCATGGGTGGAAAGGTGAGTAAGTGGTTTATGGCAGAAAATAGGAAAGGAATGGCTCCCTTGCACGGCAAGGAAGAGAAATGATGAAAGATGGTATGGCTTGGACTTTTAGGGTAGGTTTAGGACTTGTAGAATATGTAATGAAATGTCCCAAAGTATTTAGGAACCCTTCGTGTGACTAAATCTTTGGTAATTTTAGGATTAGGAAAGGTAACGACAAGATAAGGCAAATTTGACTAGTCTTTCCTCATTCTTAATGGTTTCCTTGTCTTCCTTGGTCCTCAATTTATTTTCTTCCTTTCCTTGGCACATTCCTAGCTTCTTTAGATCTTTAATCTCGTCCAACCACTTTGCTCCATGCATGTGATATCCATTCCATGCCCAAAACTGCTCCAAAAGGCACCAAAATGCACTTCTTTGCCTCTTTAACCCTTTGTACCTACAACCACACGAAAATGGCTTGAAATACTAAATCAACTAAGAAATAACAACATAAATGCACAAGAACAAGCTAACTAAGTCGCATAAATATGCTCCTCTCAGTGCGCAACTTTTTCCTTTGATCATTCAAAACATCACTTCTCAACAACTCATCCATGCTTGGCATCTTCAGTGTAAAGAGCCAACATCATATAAACTATTATAGGGTATTTGTTGAGGAAATCCGAGACCTAACAACAGTTGAAGATGACTACTTGAGAGCAATGCAAGGTAAGCAATTAGCGATGGGGTTCCAAGCAATCAGTTCCAGATTGGAAGTTTGATTTCAAGTTCTGACCGATTGCTCTCTTTCTCCTTGTATTGCAGGTAAGAGCAAAGACAAAGAAAAGGACAGGGGAAAAACATGATATGATATACTTTTGCTCTTGAAGAAAAGGGTAGAAGATTTTGATGCTGATGTAAAACTTCTTGATCAAAACTATTTTCTTGCTGAGGAAATAAGTTGAGCATTTTAAGCGACTTGGATGAAGAGGTATTCTTATAGAGAAGGAAAGCTGAGTATTTTGAGATGCTTTGTTGAAGATGCACTTCGAAAAAAAATGAGGAAGAGTTAGGCATTCTTGCAGGTCTTCATTGCCATGGAGGACGGATGTCAACATATATAGGGATTTAAGCAAGTGGTGATGTTGTTGGGACCATTTTCTTTACGCTTGTCGACAACAGTGGTGTAGTTGGAATAGTAAATTTCACCCGTTTCAACTTTGCCAGAGATATTTTGACATAGTTATCCTTGATATCCAAAAAGCTGAGATTGTGTCTAAGAGTATCAATGAACTTTATTCAGGAGAGCAGTGTCTCTTCGATTTTTTAACAAGTGGCCGTGTAGCCTTTCCTTTTATAAAGGCATCAATTATATCCAAAAGCATGCTTGGAAAGTTGTCTTTCTGTGAAAATTGCCTTGAGATTTCACTTTATTTGACCTCATTTTCTTTTAACTTTTTTGAAAATGGCTTGCCTATCTAACCGTTGTTTTGATTTGAATGTTGTTGAAGATGTAGATGTGCCTTCTCAGGATAATATCTGGCACCCATCCTTCTTATCCTCTAATGGCCCTCTTACGGTTGGGGATTATGTGAGAAGAATGATATAACCGCTGCAGTAGTTGCTAGGAATCTTCTCACTCCCAAGGATAGAAAGATACTTTCAAAATGGTCCAATGAATTGGTTGTTCAACAATATCTGGCTTTCAGCATTCAGTGTGCGAAGTCTATATCTAATATGGGCCAACGTCTACTTGCTTGAACTCGCCAAGTTAAATCATTAATGGGTGAGGTGGCAAGCTTAGACAAAAGATTACAGGGCTCGAACAATAGAGAGTTGCATATGCTTGCAAATAATTACTTGATGAGCATGAAATGACAGCTCGACCAACTGCAGGAATCCGAAAGTCGGTTTCAAAGTGACCATCAGAGGTGTATGGCTCTATTCCAAAAGCACCTATTGCCTCTACCGTCTGGAGTTCTACCAATTACTGAGACTCCAAATAATCAACCTCTGGTGCCTCTTCTTTCTGGAGTTCTACCAAGTACTGAGGCTCCACATGATCAGTCTCCAGTGCCTCCTTCTTCTGGGGTTCTGCCAAGTACTAAGGCTTCACATGAGCAACTTTGTGAAAGCTCTTTTTTTATAGTTGTAACTCACATGTATGTATGTATAAAAATTTCCTCCTTATGCCTAAAAACTTTTAGTTCATCTTATTAGATATAGAAATCCATGGAAACTTCTAGTTCCATAATTAATAAATCAATGAGGAAACGATGTAGTTCCAAGAGTATAAATCAATGAACCCTTTAAAGGATAAGAATAGTGTTGGCATATTGTTTGATCTGCAACTCGAGACAATATTTCTTTTAACACTTAAATCTTTAAAGACTCTTCAAGAGTCCCAATCTAATATCATCAACTCTTGCAAGAGATTTAGTATGTTGCAACAATATCATAATGAAAGTACCCACTAAGGCAATATACCATCCACTGGTATTGGGTACATCATTTGTGCCTTAACCTTCCATAGCATACTTCAAGCAACTTAAATCCTTCATGGATTTTCTACACTTCTTGACACATTACGTTTTTGGAACTTATACAGAGCAATTTGCTCCCATGTATACTTGAGGGAATTACTTATGGAGATATGAGGTGGGCATTTCACAACCCTTCGTATATAATTCTCCATTCATTTACAGGAGTATAATTTCAAGTTTCAATTAGTAATCTTGTGTCATATCATGTGAATGTATCTCATTGTATTACAAATGCCCATATGTAACCTTCTTAGTTCAACATATTTTGGCTATTTGTATTATATATAGGTCCACTTTTCCACGTTCTTACAAAATTGTAATAGAATTGCCTCTCCATTTTTACCAATAATTTTTCCTTTCATTGATGAACAAAAGAATGTGACCCAATATCAACACAGCTCATTGATGAATTTAGTAGCTACTTGTATAAACCAAAATTACCATTGGTTATCCTAAATTCATGATCCCATGTTCTCATGTGCATGTATAAAAAACTTTTCATTTCTTTGGATATCCATTGCCTCTTCAAGGGCTTTACATTGTCTTTTCCAAGACAATCATAGTTTAGAGAATGTGGATCATAATCTCCTCTTAAGCGTTATAGAGCTTGAATTTTTTAATCTCCATTTCCGGGAGTTGAGTCATTGGAACCTATACGTCTATCATGCTTCATGCATGAAACACCAATTTTGCCATGTCCGCGGATTGTCCTTTTGGGACGTGTATCCATACGACGATTGTCATACTTCCGGCATGCAACAGTTATGCTTCGGGAATGCAATAGTTTAGTAGTGCCATATTCTTCCTCTTTTGAATAACTGAATCTTTTGAGCCTGAGGATCTGCCACACTTCAGGCGTGCAACAGATAAATCATTTGTTGCCACATTATTCTGTCAAGCAGGGACATCAATTCTTGTAGGCACATTTGCAGCTAATATATGTGATTTTATCACTTTCGTTGCATCATTAAATGCATATGGCATTTGATTGGCAATACTTTGAAGATGAACAATTATTCTCACTTCATTTTTACATTGATTGCTTCGTGAATCAAAATAAGACAAGGTGGGTACATCCCCGTCAATTCTCATCGTTCTTCTGGAACAGTCTTTTCTCCCCTTAATGGTGTGAAAACTGTCTCATCAAAGTGACAATCCGCAAACCGAGCGATAAACATATCCCCAATCAACGGTTTCATATATCAAATGATAGATGGTGAATCAAATCCAACATACATTCCTAGTTTGCGCTGAGGCCTCATTTTAGTACATTGTGACAGTGCAATAGGCACATAGATAACATAACCAAAAACTTATAAATGTGTAATGTTTGGCTGGTGCCCAAACATAAGTTGTTCTGAGAAGTATTGATGATTGGCAACATGTCTTAACCAAACTAATGATGCATCATGTAAAATGGCATGTCCCTATGTAGAAACTGGCAATTTCGTTTTCATGAGCAGAGGGCGGGTAATCAATTTTAGCCGCTTAATAAATGCTTCTGCTAAACCATTTTGAGTATGAACATGAGGAACGTGGTGTTCAACATCAATGCCTAGTGACATGCAATAATCATCAAAAGTTTGAGATGTAAATTCTCCAGCATCATCAAGTTGAATAGAATAATCTGGGAACTGTGCTCATAATTTAATTATCTAAGCAAGGAGTCTCGCAAATGCTACATTTCGAGCAGACAATAGGCAAACATGCAACCACCTAGTAGATGCATCAACCAATACCATACAATATCGAAATGGTCAGCATTTTGGTTGGACTATTCCACAATTATTTCTTAGATATTTAATTCATATTTTAGGAATTCATGCCTGTACTCAATTGTACATGGATTATATCATCATTTACATGAATCAAGAAACTTTTGGTCCTTATTTAATAGTTTGTGGATTGAGGCTCTCATGGTCTTTATTACAATTAAGTTGTGGCACTGTGACACTTCAAACTTATGGTACTTATCAAGGAACTTTAGTTCCGATCTTTTTGTATTCTCAGGATCAAGGGACTTTATGCCCGATCTTTTTGTATGATGATGATCAAGGAACTTTAGGCTCGATCCTTTTACATGATGGAACTTCAGGTCCAATCACTTTATATGATGAAGATCAAGAAACATCAGGTTTTAATTCGATCAAAGAACTTCGGGTCCTGTATATACTCATCATAACAAAATGTAGTACAATAAATAAATTAAAGCAGTAGGCGGTAATTCCAGCCATGGTAAATAAATTACCTTTAAGTAAATAAAGCTTATGATGATGACTTTAATTTAGTACCATTCACATAAATATCAAAACTTAAAGCAAAGGGATATAATTCCACCCATTGTAAATAAGTTGCTTTAAATAAATAGAACTTGTGACATGAGCTTTAAACTAGCACCTTTCATATTATAATTTTATAAATAAAATAAAAGTATCATGCCCTTTTAATAAAGAAGTGTAATGGCAGGTCCATTTTGAATATCATTAATTTTTTTTTCTTCTTTTCACATGGTGCTAACTAGGGCTGGGCACGTGCGGGGTTGAGCCCAAACTTGGAGGAACGAGACCCTATCCGTTTAAAAATGTAACGGGGAGCCGGGTATATGGCTTTAGAGTTTGGGAATCAGACTTAACTTGGGACATTTCAAACGGGCCGGTTTGGGGCGGGTCCACGGTTCTTATTGCATTTTGTTTTTCGTCGGCACATAAGGGATGACATCATTCAAGTCGTCGAGCAACTGTTTCCCCGTTTCCTCAGTGAGCAACTGTTTCCCCGTTTCCTCAGTGACAACCCAGATGGTTAAATTAAGTGGCGCTGGAAAACCCAGATGGATCAATGGCCAGATGGTGCCGGAAAAGCCAGATGCAGCTCGGACCATTCAAGTCGTCTTCCTTAGTCGTCATCTTCATCGATATAAAACCATAAAGCCCACCCAACAAATACAAAATGAAAACCACAAAAAAACTCAAAGAAAACCCATAAGAAACTTAAGACGCGCAACGACGACGGACTAGTCAGTGGCCATGAGATTCCATTCCAATCATGGATCGTGGTGATGAGGTCGTCGATTGAGTCAAGAATGCTGTGAAATCGGCCAGGTTGGACCAGATTGGGTGGTCAACAACCAAGATTTGACCATCCAGCGACTACAACAAGAGCTTGAGGGCAGCGGAGTCATGGTGGCCGTGACAGCAGTGATGGTCTTGGTGACTTTTGTGATTGTGATATTGTCGAGGAGGTAAATAGTGGTGATTGTTGATGATGGTCGCAATTAGCTAGAAAGATGGTGATAGATGACTGCTGTCTAGAACTTGACTTAAGCTCAAGTCGTGAATGAATGGGAGAATGAGAGATTGAATGACAGTCTTTGAGACGAGGGAAAAGAATGCTAGAGAGTTTTGGATTTGATTAAATCATATTAATCCAATCCATTATCCCACGTTATAAACAGGCCGGGCCGGTGGCCTATTCCTTCTTATTTTCAAACCCGCTCCACCTCGCCTCGCTAATTTTGTAGACTCGCCTCGCCCCGCACCGTTTTGTGTTTTGAATTTTTGGACTTGCCTCGGACCCGCCCTGACCCGTTGGTCCATGGACCGTTTGCCTACCCTTAGTGCCAGCGGACCATTCCAAAACCTTTTTCTTCACATGGTGGTGGTGCCATCATTACTTCCCACTATCAATTTTTCTTTTTCTTATGGTGCAACCAAAACCGCACCATTCCAAAAGCTTTGGCCCCATTTCACTTTTCTTTTATTTTTATTCTTTTGGACTGGACCGTTCTGCCAGGTTCTGGGAATGTAAATGGGGGTTTTAATCTTTTGGTCATTATATGGTGCACCCCAAGTAATCTGGGTGTTTTGTGCTTCGCCGGCAAACGGCTTTCTCCGACGTATAGATTACCAGGGCCGAGAAAGGCGCTGTGAGCAATGCTATGGCCATAGGGGCAACGAGAGAGGCGATGTGAGCAATGCTTTGGCCATATGGGCAACAAGAACTTGTATTCCTCTAGGGGGTTGCAATGCCATCAAAAGACGGTAGCCATGGGTGCCGAGTCGAGCAACATAAGACTCAAAGCTAGAATTATCGTGAGTCCTCGAGATCCGTCACTACTACAATATTAGCTTTAGGTGGCGGATGATGGTGGCTGATATTAGAAAAATCTTGTTGGATAAATGATATCCGACATATCATTTAATTAGTGGCGGATATTAGAAAAATCTTGTCGGTTATATCTGACATAAATTCCTGGCGGATATTTAGTGGCGGATATAAAAAAAATCCTGTTGGTTATACCCAACAATATTTTTGAATCCTTTTTTTAAAAAAAATATTTTTGACAGATTCTAGCGGTTTTTAAGTTAATGGTGGCGGTTATAACCGACATAAATTGACTATTTTATTATTTTAATTTCTGGCGGTTATTATTTTAGTATTATGGCTGTTATAACCGACATAAATAAAAAATTTATTATTTTAAAATGTTATATTGATTAAAAATAAATAAATAAACACATATTTAAAAAAAAAATTCACTCATGACCCTAAAGTCTAATGAACCCAATTCCCACGAGCCATAAATTGTCTGAGAGAATAATAACAATAGATCACAATCTGAAGCTCTATCATTTTTGTAATAAGGATTATGCTCCCTCATAGACAAGCAACAAGATACAAAGAAATTCAAACAATTTTTTTCAATGCGTCACAAATCACATTGTCTGGCACATAAACACACATGAACATCTGGTGTACTCTATCATGTCTGATTTTATTATTTTAAAATGTTATAATGATTAAAAATAAATAAATAAACACATGTTTTAAATATTTTTTTTTTCACTCATGGCCCTGTCGGATATAACCGACACGAACAAAGCAAAATTTTGGACGGCCGCCATAATAATCTCTGAATATTTTGTATTTTGCGATTTTTTAAACATGCTATCTCGGAGTATATACAAACATATTTGACGATTGGATCGTTGAAACTAGTTTCGTAGAGTGCATATCCTATCAAATTGATAGATTTAATAAACACTTAAGAGTTAATGTTATACTTCCATTAAAAATAAAATAAGATTTATCCACTAGTGTAAATATTTTAAATTGAATATCGAATTCATTCATTGCATTCTTATAGGGTCGAGGAGTGTAGCTGTAAAAAATCATTAAAATCGGAGCTAAAATAACCGTTAAATTGTGATTTTTCGTTTATAATTGTCGAAAACTTTTGTTCCGTTACGTAATCTCTGAATGTTTCTATTTTACGATTTTTTTCGTTTGCAATCTCGGAGTGTGTACAAAAAAGTTTGACTGTTGGATCATTGAAAAAAGTTTCGTAGAATGCATATGCGTCAAAACGGTAGATTAAACAAACACTTAGAGTTAATATTATACTTCCATTAAGTATAAAATAAGATTTTGTGGTATCCACTAGTGTAAATATTTTAAATTCAAGATCGAATTCATTCATTCTTATAGGGTCGAGGAGTGTAGCTATAAAACATCAGCAAAATTGGAGCTAAAATAACCGTTAAACTGTGATTTTTTGTTTATAACCGTCGAAAACTTTTGTTATGTTACCTAATCTCTGAATGTTTATTTTTTGTGATTTTTTACGTATGCGATCTCGGAGTGTGTACAAACAAATTTGACAGTTGGATCGTTGAAAAATGTTTTGTAGAATGCATATCGCATCAAAAAGATAGATTAAACAAACACTTAGAGTTAATGTTTTACTTCCCCATCAAGTATAAATAAGATTTTGTGGTATCCACTAGTGTAAATATTTTAAATTGAAGATCGAATTCATTCATTGCATTCTTATAGGGTCGAGTAGTGTAGTTGTAAAAAATCATTAAAATCGGAGCTAAAATAACTGTTAAATTGTGATTTTTCGTTTATAACCGTCTAAAACTTTTGTTCTGTTACCTATTCTCTGAATGTTTATTTTTTGTGATTTTTTATGTATGTGATCTCGGAGTGTGTATAAACAAGTTTGACGGTTGGATCGTTGAAAAATGTTTTGTAGAATGCATATCGCATCAAAACGATAGATTAAACAAATACTTAGAGTTAATGTTATACTTCCCCATCAAGTACAAAATAAGATTTTGTGGTATCCACTAGTGTAAATATTTTAAATTGAAGATCGAATTAATTCATTGCATTCTTATAGGGTCGAGGAGTGTAGCTGTAAAAAATCATTAAAATCGGAGCTAAAATAACCGTTAAATTGTGATTTTTCGTTTATAACTGTCGAAAACTTTTGTTCCGTTACGTAATCTCTGAATGTTTGTTTTTTTACGATTTTTTACGTATGCAAACTCAAAGTGTATACAAATACGTTTGATGGTTGGATCGTTGAAAAAAGTTTCGTAGAATGCATATGCGTCAAAACGGTAGATTAAACTAACACTTAGAGTTAATATCATACTTCCATTAAGTATAAAATAAGATTTTGTGGTATCCACTAGTGTAAATATTTTAAATTCAAGATCAAATTTGTTCAATGCATTCTTATAGGGTCGAGGAGTGTAGCTATAAAAAATAATCAAAATTGGAGCTAAAATAACCGTTAAATTGTGATTTTTCATTTATAACCGTCGAAAACTTTTGTTCTGTTACCTAATGTCTGAATGTTTTTTTTGGTGAGTTTTTTACGTATGTGATCTCGGAGTGTGTACAAACAAGTTTGACGGTTGGATCATTGAAAAACGTTTTGTAGAATGCGTATCGCATCAAAACGGTAGATTAAACAAACACTTAGAGTTAATGTTATACTTCCCCATCAAGTATAAAATAAGATTTTGTGGTATCCACTAGTGTAAATATTTTAAATTGAAGATCGAATTCGTTCATTGCATTCTTATAGGGTTGAGGAGTGTCACAATCCGTCCTGAAATATTTAGTTTCGACGGTGTGAAATGACGGTTTTACCCTTGAACCTATGGTGTGTGATATGTTGATTGAGGTTTATTCTAAAATTTTCCTAAGTTTTTGAATACTTAGGTCTTAGTTTTGTTGGTTGTGACCAACTAGGACCACACACACACACACAAACACCCATACTTTTTCTCTCTCTCCCGTTGACTCTCTCTCTCTTCCCTCTCAGATTTCCTTCCATTTCCGTACAAACCGTACGGTCAACCTCAAAACCCTTCAACCAGTCGTGGATCGACGTTAAAAAGGTAATGTTCTTGTTCCCTACAAGCTCCTGAGTCCATTCGTACCATTTTTAGGATTTGAAAGCTTGTAAAACCCGAGAAACCATCACCCTCCGATTTGAGCACTGTTCATGCAGTCGTAAATGCATGATTTTTAAAGGATTTCAAGCTTGTAGGAAGCTTTCGAACGTCCTTACGAAGCTCGGAGAAGAAAAACCAAGTAATTTGGACGTCGAAAAGTCGAGTTTGACAAGTTGTAAGTTTTGGCCGGAATATTGAGTCTTCTCCGTCAAGATTCTGTGGATTTCAAGCCTTGAAATTGGTAAGATTTTGTTCGTCAAGTTACAAGCTTCATTTTGGGCAGTGCCTCTGGCCGTGCCTTGGCCGGCGCGTGGGTGGTCGGAAATTTTTTCTAAAAATATGGGAATGTTCGTGAGGTTGTGTAGATCACGTTGGTATATTCAAACATCCCAATTGAGCAATGTATGATAAGTTATTAACTAGTATTTGTTATGTGCTTTAAATAATGTTTATTCAGTTATTTCGCATATAGGTGAAACCTATCCCGAGGACAATTGCAGTCAAGGGTGACTCGGGGGCTACGACCCTTCGACATACCAGTGAGTGGGCTTTTGATTTTCAGTATATATTTATATACTTGATATTTCCCAGAAAATATGTTTAAACAAAAGTATGCTTTGAAATGCCATGCATATAAATTTATATTCAGCATATGAATTAGTATATGATGTATAATATGAATTGGTGCTGTGGACGCTCAGGTAAGTAATAGGTGAGTTATGTTTTATTATATGAGATATTTATAATATGAGATGTGATTGAAAGCTCATAAACCTGTGTTGGAAGTATGCCCACAAAGCCACTCATTTGATGTAATAGCTTTTGGAATACTTATTGTATTAAACTTTTATATGTTTAATGAAGGGCAAAGCTTATTGTTAATAACTATTTATTGTATCATATGTTTAAGCAATAAGGGAATCCAAGGAATGTATTTGATCTAAGAGATAAGTGATTTAAGTAAGTTAGATTATCGAGACCTTTCTCTTATGTTCATTCCTAAAACGTTCCTAGCCATAGGATTGCCAATTGGGCATTGACAATCTGCTAAGGTTAGTATGTGTTATGTCGACTCAAGCGCGAGTATGACTAGTCTCAAGTCATTTAGTGTTGGACACTAAGGCAAACACATAGGTGCTCGAAAGAGTGATCGAGTACACTGAACAACGATCAAAAGAGAGTTCGAACATACATGTCATGTAAGAACTCGAGAGTTGCAATATGCAAAGTAGTCCTTTGACCTGAGGCATCATAGATGTCTAATGGTTAGGTCCTTGATCTTTGATCATGTTAAAGGCATTCCATTGGAATGTCCACGGCATTGTTGGGGTCAAGCTATCTAGTCGTGTAGGCATATGAATGCACAACAAGGGATCTCTAATCTTCCATGGTGGAAGGAGAATACTCTAAGATATGATTCGAAAGTCTTTGGCCAAAGCATATGAATATGACTTAGGAAGTTTGTTCCAAATCATATTCAATTGAATCATATAGATAAGTATCACATTGGATAGTAGACATGAAACAAACTATCACTCAAACAATGTGATTAACAGTATTGTATTAGAGAATGACCGTATTGCATTGTAGTTGTAACTGGATAGGTTCTCCAACCACTTCTACTTAGCTTGGGTAACCATGATATGCTGCTAGGTGTCACTCATGGTTTGTGGAAGCCCTAAAGATTAGCAAACACTAATTTTAAGGGAGAATTGAAATGTGGTTTCAATTCACAATCGATCGTTAAGAGTAACAATCGCCCACTACCTCGCTAAATGGAACCTAATGGATCGTACACCGAATAAGGATGTTGGTGAAGAAATTAAATGAAATGGATAAGCAATTAAATGGTTTAATTGAAGAATGGTCAAGATTAATTAATTAGTTAATTAATTATACGAAATGTTCGTATTGGGCTTATATGTTGGTTTTGGGTTTCGGGGCCCAAAAGCGTTTTGGTCCACAAGGCCCAATATGTTTAAGTTGTATGGCAACTAAAACAAAATGGGCAAATTAGCCCAATAACAAGGTAAGGCCGGCCATAGGGTGAGGGGTTACAAACTTGAATTAATTACAAGTTTGCCACTCACTTGAAATGAAGTATAAAATCAACTTTATAGCTTTATTTCTAATTAGGGGTTTTTCTTGGTGAAATGAGGTGAAACACTTTCTCTCATTTTACACAAAGGAGGCCGGCCACTTAGAGGAGTTTTAGCTAGCAATCTATTCTTCTCTAAGTCATCCATTTCATCTTCACAATCATATCCTTGGTGAAGAGACTTAGAGACATCAAACTTTTGGTGTTTTGGAGAACAAATCCTCAAATCCTCAAAGGAGCAAAGGAGCACTAAAAGGAGGAAAATCACAAGGAAGATCCAAGGAGCAAAGGAGGTGACTTGAAGGCCCTCCACTTGGGTGAATCCCTTGTGTAATCAAGGATGAGCTTCAAGGGTAAAGAAACTCTAAATCTTTCCTTCTCTTTAATGTTGTTAAAGAGTTTATTGGTTCACCATAGGCTAGGCTTTGAAAGTCATGGGTTTTATGAATTGTTTTTGAATGCATGCCTACTTTAAAGTGTTAATAGTTTGCATATGTATTCAAATGTTCTTACTTGTTCTTAGCTAGGACAAAATTTTTCCTTCAAGTGGTATCATAGCCTAGGCCTAGTTTATGGTGAATCCTTTTGGGTTTTGTGATTTTCATGATTTGTGATTTAAATGTTGTAAATGTTACAAGCTTTGTTCTTGCTTTGAATATAAATTTTGCTTGAAAATTTAGCATCTCAAATGTTGTAGATGTATTTCATTTAAGCATGAATATTGGAACTAGATTTGGTGCCATGAATATTGGGAAATTCGTCCAAATTTAAAGGGTGATTTTTTGGGTTCTTGTTTGTCTTGTTAAAATGGTTTTAAAGTGACTTTTGGAACCCCTAAGTACCCTAGGATATTAGCCCTCTTTTGAGTGGTGAAAAATTGAGTTTTGGTGAGTGAAAACATTCATGGAGCTATTATGAGTTTTCATGAGTGTTCTTCAATGTTCTTGATGTTCTTGCCAAGAACAAAAAGTTTTGAAGTTTTGATTCAAAATATTTATGTTTTTCATAAAGTTTTGGTTTATTATTTGATGGGTGATGGTTATTGGTGAGAAGTGATTAAATGGCTTTAATGTTTGTCATAGACTTTAAGTTTTCTTATCTACCCATCCAAATCACCTTTACCTCACCCACCAAAATCAACTTGCAAAAAATTTTTCAAAAATTTCAATTGTTCACTCCTTGGCCGGCCACCCTAACAAGTGGGGTATTTTTGGGTCTTTTGTGCAATTATATAAAGTTTTGATACTTATGTGTTTTTGTATTTTGGCCCAAAAGTTTACGTTTTTACGTTTAGGCCTAAAAACTCTAAAGGACAAATTGTTTTGTTCCTTTAATGATGTTTTTACATTATTAAAATTTTGGGTTCTAGTTGAAATTACATGAAGTTGTGGACTTTTGTGTTTTTTCAAAGTGACCCCAAAAGTTTATGTTTTTGCATTGTGGCCCAATTGTTGTGGTCATAGTTTCCTTTTGGCCCAAATAAAATGAGAACAAAATGGTTTTGTCTCTTTAATGAGAATTGGATTTTCATTTCATTTAGTTCCATTTAAATCAATTCTATGAATCCGAAAACCAATTGTTTAAGTTGCTTTCTTAGTTAATGTGATTGATTAAGAAAAGGGTGATTATGAACCAAAGGCCTCGATAATTGAGCTATGTGATTTGCCGCTTTACATTATGAATGTTTGGGTTTAAGTAGTTAAAATTTGAATGTAATTTGATTAGTTCAATTTGTTGTAAATGGACATAAGTCCATCATTTGTGTTGTAAAAGGGCATAAGCCCTTCTTATTATTTCATGTATTCCTTTTTGTTTATATGTATGCAAATTGGAATAGTTGGGTCTAACGCCCAATAGGAAATAACGGTTTAATTGGATTAAACGCGTAACTAAAATCAACAACTACCTACCTTAGACCCAAGGTCCAACACAAGGCTCGTGTTGGATCAAATTAATCAGTTCATAATCATCATAAAACCTAATATGACTATATAGTCCATATGAGGATGCAATGCATTCGTTAGTAGTTCCATATAGTCTCGCTTGTTTCAACGAAATAGTGGGAGTATTATATGCTACTAAATCATATTAACTTGGACCAATAGTTGTGATAGGCCCAAGTTCTTTTAATAAGATTAAAATGATTTTGATGTAGCCCAAAACTACTCCCTCAACAAACGAATATTAAGTTGATAAGCGAGAGATGTTTTGATTATCTCTTCGTAGGCCTTCCACCGTGGTGGGCTCCAATCGTTTGTGACTCATGCACCGGCTTCACCCTATTATGGGGGAGTTCAAAGTATGTGCTTACATCCAGGAGGAGTCCATAAACATATGATGAGGTGAGTGTAGGCAACGAGGATGGCCGACATCGTATCATCGTGAGGCTATTCTTGAACCCCTTCACGAACTAAGCATGGTGGGAATAACTTAAACTAAGTGCAATGGTGCCGACATCGTATCACCGTGAGGCAACATTCTCTAGAGGCCAAACGGATGGGTAATTACAAAAGTTGTAAATGAATAAAGCGTTATTCTCTCATCATTATTTTTGCTAACCAACATCGTATCATCGTGAGGTGGGCTTGGTAATGGTGAGTCTCCCATACCCCACTTAGAGTTCAAAATAACTCTCGAATTCCATTGAGGGATGTGGAATTTGCCAAAAATAGTGGGTGGTGCTATTTGATTTAAGACTCAATCAAGTAGTTTTAAAACAAACAATCTAATACGATTTCTGTTATGTTATGTAGTTAACGACATGCCTAAAATTATACCCACCATTATACTTGACAAAAGGGGCCTTAGGGGCCAACGTTTCCTTGCTTGGTATCGCCACATTGAGAATGTCTCAAAGGTGAAAGACATATTGTATGTGCTTAAGCAATCCCTTCCTCATGTACCTCCTACGAAACTAGCTTCAAAGGAGGAGTGTCAAAATTATGTTAGACACTGTGAGGATGACTTACAAGCCAAGTGCTTAATCCTCACTTCACTTAGTGAGGGGCTTATGAAGCTACATAAGCACATGGACACTTCTTGTGCCATGGTTGAAAGTTTGCATAAGATGCATGACAATGAGACTAGTAATGTACGATTCACAAATGTTTGTAGTCTAATGAATGCCAAAATGGCAAAGGGGACATCGGTCCATAAACATGGACAAAAGATGGAAAAGATCTTTCAAGATCTTGAAAGTTTAGGAACTTCCATGGATGGGAAAATGGCCCAAGACTTTTTCCTTGCATCTCTCTCGGATGATATCACTAAGTTTATTGTAAACTATAAAGTGAATAGATTCGATCATACTTTTACCAAGATGATTGACATGTGCTGTAAATTTGAAAAAGGTTTCAAAATGGACAGTGGGAGTGAGAATGCAAACACAAGGAAAAAGTTGCATAAGAAGAAGGCAAAGAAATCCAAAGGAACATGCTTTCATTATGGAAAGGATGAACGTTGGAAGAAGAAATACAGGGTGCGCATTGCGAGCCTTATGACACGAACTTTTGAAGAGACTATTTCTGTCATAGAGAGTTCTTTTACAGTGAGCTCCAGTTCCTGGATATTTGATTCAGGCGCTAGTCAACATATCTGTAATACGATGCAGGGACTAGCGGGGAGCAAGTCACTGCGCAATGGGGAGATGGTTGTGCGAGTTGGGAACGACACTAAAATCTCTGCAAAAGCAAAAGGCACCTACATGCTTAACCTACCCTCTGGGGAAGTCCTGGAACTTAAAAATTGTTTATATTTTCCTTCATGTATAAAGAATTTGATTTCTATCTCTAAGCTTTTACGAGATGGGCACTCAGTATTGTTTGACAAAATGAGTTGCACTTTATACTTGAACGGTCGTATTATCTCTCATGGTAATATGATAGAGGGACTTTTTCACCTAGAGACGAATAGTGGGATGCACTGTATTGAAAGCGGGAATACCTCAAAACCCAAAAGGGCTAGAGAAGAAGTTAACCAAGAAAAGATGTGGCATCTTAAACTTGGACATGTGAACCTTGATAAGATTCGCAAGATGTCGAAAGACAGATATTTCCGCCCATTAGGTGATGACCGGATGGGTACTTGTGAATGTTGCTTGAAAGAGAAGATGACCAAATCTCCATTTACTGGAAAAGGAGAGCGTGCCACTGAAATTCTAGGGTTAATCGACACTGACGTATGTGGAACTATGTCTACTACGTCGAGATGAGGCTTCTCCTACTATATCACATTCACCGACGATCATTCTCGGTTTGGCTATGTGTATCTTATGAAGTACAAGTCAGAATCCCTTGAAAGGTTCAAAGAATTCAAGAATGAAGTTGAGAAGCAAACTGGGAAACAGATAAAGATCCTAAGATCGGATCGAGGGGGTGAATATCTGAGTAATGAGTTCCTAGATTATCTCAAAGAGTGTGGAATAATATCACAGTGGACTCCACCGGAAACCCCACAACTTAATGGAGTTTCTGAAAGGAGAAATCGAACCTTGATGAACATGGTTCGTTCTATGATGAGTTTCGCTGATCTACCAGTAACATTCTGGGGATACGCTCTATATACAGCAACTTACTTGCTTAATAGAGTACCTTCCAAATCAGTTTCACAAACGCCCTATGAGATATGGCATGGAAGAAAGCCAAGTCTTAATCATATTAAGATTTGGGGTTGTGAAGCATATGTCAAGAAGCTTGAGGCTACTAAGCTTGAAGCGAGATCAGTAAGATGCTATTTTGTGGGATATCCTAAAGAAACTATGGGATATGAGTTCTACCATCCAGACGACCAGAAAGTCTTTGTCGCCAGAACTGCTAAGTTTCTAGAGGACGAATTTGTTCTCAAAGGAACTATAAGCAAAGAGATGGAAATTAATGAGATTAATGATGAACCACAAACAAGCACTCGACAAGTTGACAACCCTGTTCCTGAACCCCTAGCTCCACGTAGATCTGAACGGGTTAGTAAGCCACCTAAGAGGTATGGCTTAGACAATGACTTTGCGGAATTGCACCTTCTAGGTGACAATGACACAAAGGAGGACCCTAGGGACTACACTGAAGCAATGTCCGACATTGATTCAAAGAGATGGCAAGAGGCCATGAAATCCGAGATGGATTCCATGTATCAAAATCAGGTCTGGACTCTTGTAGACCCTCAAGAAGGTATAGTACCTGTTGGAAACAAATGGGTCTTCAAGAGGAAGATAGGCGTTGATGGGAACGTGGAGACTTATAAGGCTAGACTCGTAGCCAAGGGTTATAGGCAAATAGAAGGGATTGACTATGAAGAAACCTTTTCTCCTGTAGCCATGATTAAGTCCATTCGGATTTTGCTTGCAATAGCTGCGTACCATGATTATGAAATCTGGCAAATGGACGTGAAGACGGCATTTCTGAACGGCTACCTAGAGGAAGAGCTCTTTATGACTCAATCCGAAGGTTTCGTGTCCAAGTCTGAAAAGACTAAGGTATGCAAGCTTCAAAGGTCCATTTATGGACTTAAGCAAGCCTCCAGGAGCTGGAACATTCGTTTCGATACTGAAATCAAAACGTTTGGTTTTACTCAAAACGAAGACGACAATTGTGTTTATCAAAAGGTCGTTGGGGATGCAGTTGTATTCCTAGTGTTATATGTAGATGACATATTACTATTCGGGAATGACACTGCAGTACTTTCTTCTGTAAAAGTGTGGTTGTCCAAAACCTTCCACATGAAAGATTTGGGAGATGCATCTTATGTACTTGGGATAAAGCTCTATCGTGATAGATCCAATAAATTAATTGGATTATCCCAATCTATGTACATAGATAAGGTGCTAAGTAGGTTCCAGATGGAACAATCTAAGAAAGGTTTTCTTCCTGTAAGACATGGAATTCACCTTTCTAAGTCCATGGGACCTAAAACTCCTGAAGCGATACGGCAAATGAGTACTGTTCCTTATGCTTCAGCCATAGGAAGTCTCATGTATGCCATGATATGCACAAGGCCGGATATCGCATATGCTGTGAGCATTACTAGTCGATATCAATCTAACCCAGGATCAGAACACTGGACAGCTGTCAAGACCATCCTTAAGTACTTAAGAAGAACTAAGGATATGTTCCTCGTTTATGGAGGAGCAACAGAGTTGCGAGTGGAAGCCTATACAGACGCAGATTTCCAATCTGACGTCGATGATAGAAGTTCCAACTCCGGATATGTATTCACTCTGAATGGTGGGGCTGTTAGCTGGAAAAGCAAGAAACAAAGTGTAATTGCTGAACTTGGAGTGGTTCCAACCATTACATCACCAGTAACTTTGTACTGTGATAATAGTAGGGCGATAGCTCAAGCCAAGGAACCCAGAGCTCATCAAAAGAACAAGCATTTTGACAGGCGCTTTAATATCATTAGAAGATATGCTGCCGAGGGGAAAGTCAACATCCTCAAAGTTGCCTCAGCCGATAACGTAGCAGATCCACTGACAAAGCCAATGTCTCAAATCCAGATTGACCGTCATATGGAAAAGATGGGTATTAGATACATGAGAAGGTGGCTTTGAGTGCAAGTGGGAGATTGTTGGAAGTATGCCCACAAAGCCACTAATTTGATGTAATAGCTTTTGGAATACTTATTGTATTAAACTTTTATATGTTTAATGAAGGGCAAAGCTTATTGTTAATCACTATTTATTGTATCATGTGTTTAAGCAATAAGGGAATCCAAGGAATGTATTTGATCTAAGAGATAAGTGATTTAAGTAAGTTAGATTATCGAGACCTTTCTCTTATGTTCATTCCTAAAACGTTCCTAGCCATAGGATTGCCAATTGGGCATTGACAATCCGCTAAGGTTAGTATGTGTTATGTCGACTCAAGCGCGAGTATGACTAGTCTCAAGTCATTTAGTGTTGGACACTAAGGCAAACACATAGGTGCTCGAAAGAGTGATCGAGTACACTGAACAACGATCAAAAGAGAGTTCGAACATACATGTCATGTAAGAACTCGAGAGTTGTAATATGCAAAGTAGTCCTTTGACCTGAGGCATCATAGATGTCTAATGGTTAGGTCCTTGATCTTTGATCATGTTAAAGGCATTCCATTGGAATGTCCACGGCATTGTTGGGGTCAAGCTATCTAGTCGTGTAGGCATATGAATGCACAACAAGGGATCTCTAACCTTCCATGGTGGAAGGAGAATACTCTAAGATATGATTCGAAAGTCTTTGGCCAAAGCATATGAATATGACTTAGGAAGTTTGTTCCAAATCATATTCAATTGAATCATATAGATAAGTGTCACATTGGATAGTAGACATGAAACAAACTATCACTCAAACAATGTGATTAACAGTATTGTATTAGAGAAGGACCGTATTGCATTGTAGTTGTAACTGGATAGGTTCTCCAACCACTTCTACTTAGCTTGGGTAACCATGATATGCTGCTAGGTGTCACTCATGGTTTATGGAAGCCCTAAAGATTAGGAAACACTAATTTTAAGGGAGAATTGAAATGTGGTTTCAATTCACAATCGATCGTTAAGAGTAACAATCGCCCACTACCTCGCTAAATGGAACCTAATGGATCGTACACCGAATAAGGATGTTGGTGAAGAAATTAAATGAAATGGATAAGCAATTAAATGGTTTAATTGAAGAATGGTCAAGATTAATTAATTAGTTAATTAATTATACGAAATGTTCGTATTGGGCTTATATGTTGGTTTTGGGTTTCGGGGCCCAAAAGCGTTTTGGTCCACAAGGCCCATTATGTTTAAGTTGTATGACAACTAAAACAAAATGGGCAAATTAGCCCAATAACAAGGTAAGGTCGGCCATAGGGTGAGGGGTTACAAACTTGAATTAATTACAAGTTTGCCACTCACTTGAAATGAAGTATAAAATCAACTTTATAGCTTTATTTCTAATTAGGGGTTTTTCTTGGTGAAATGAGGTGAAACACTTTCTCTCATTTTACACAAAGGAGGCCGGCCACTTAGAGGAGTTTTAGCTAGCAATCTATTCTTCTCTAAGTCATCCATTTCATCTTCACAATCATATCCTTGGTGAAGAGACTTAGAGACATCAAACTTTTGGTGTTTTGGAGAACAAATCCTCAAATCCTCAAAGGAGCAAAGGAGCACTAAAAGGAGGAAAATCACAAGGAAGATCCAAGGAGCAAAGGAGGTGACTTGAAGGCCCTCCACTTGGGTGAATCCCTTGTGTAATCAAGGATGAGCTTCAAGGGTAAAGAAACTCTAAATCTTTCCTTCTCTTTAATGTTGTTAAAGAGTTTATTGGTTCACCATAGGCTAGGCTTTGAAAGTCATGGGTTTTATGGATTGTTTTTGAATGCATGCCTACTTTAAAGTGTTAATAGTTTGCATATGTATTCAAATGTTCTTACTTGTTCTTAGCTAGGACAAAATTTTTCCTTCAACCTGCACCCCGGGTGATTGTGATTTATCCAGAGATATGGTACATGCTTGTTTATAATGTCACCTCCCACACCCTATGCTCACATTGGATCCAATTTAGGTGCACAGTCTTGACGTACAGACCATAATAGGTGGTTTCAACTCGTAGGTGACTAGCGATTTATCGCATAGCTATCATAAGTGCGTAGCATTGAGCATAACTATATTACACCCAGTCTTGTCGTACATACCCTTATAGTGGTTCCGACTCGTGTGCAGTGTAGTACCGTATAGGTCACTTGTAGTGACTCCGGCTAGATTGATTAATGAGCTATGAATTCAACCGTACAGACTTCTGCAGGGGTTTAGGCTAATATGTTATTTTCCATGAATTTATTTTCACCTGAGTTACTTATTCTGTTTTATATTTTTGGCATGGCATACTTATGATTATGGATATGTGAAGCATGATTCGATATATATATATATATATATATATATATATATATATATATATATATATTTATATTCCATTTATGGGAAAATTATACATGTTTTACGGCGAGGGGTTAGAGCATTTGATAAATGAAATGATTTTGAAAAGCTTTGTTTTTGCCCACTCACACTTTCTGTTTTGCGTCCCTCCAGGTTTTAGGTAGACTTGATGTTGGTGGCATTTGTGGATCTTGGCGATTCTGACAAAGTATAATATTCGTAGGACTTCTTCTGGTACTGTATAACTAGTACTTGTCCTACTGGACTGCACCTAGACTTCTATGCTCGGATTAGGCACTTGTATCTCATTCCTAGCACTTTCTGCTTATTAGTGCACATTAATTAGCTTTCGGTTCTTATTTATTCGTATATTTCATATCCTTATTGCTTCCGCACTATGCACATGGCTACGTCACCCTCACGTGACGGCCAGCACGCCTTGATTTTAGGTCGGGGTGTGTCAAGGAGTGTAGCTATAAAAAAAATCATCAAAACCGGAGCTAAAATAACCGTTAAATTGTGATTTTTTATTTATAACCGTCGAAAACTTTTGTTCCGTTACCTAATCTCTGAATGTTTGTTTTTTGTGATTTTTACGTGTGTGATCTTGGAGTGTGTACAAATAAGTTTGACGGTTAGATTATTGAAACTAGTTTCGTAGACAATATTTTTGATTGGTCCATAAACTTTTGAATTTCCTGGCCGAGCATCTGGCATGAAAAAGCTTGCCACAGAAACTCTTGGGCCTACACTCTGTGCTATAACTCTGTGATTAACACTGATGAACTTGTCATTTGTCACGAGCTGCACCAAAGCAACAAAGAATTATCAGTTTTCTTTATTAAAAAAAAAAAAAAACGATGTATCTACACTAAGGGGTTGAGAGAGTGGGGCTAAACCTCACAATGAACTAATAATAATGTATAATCTTTGTCACAAAAAATGTTTCACTGGTCATAAGTGATCAAGAATATACATGGTCACTCCTCCTTGTATTTAATTGATATGAATGGTAAAGATTAAAACATTAAAAGCACATCAATTTATTCCCCACCCTTATTAATATCAAAATCTAACGTATGATGGGTGATGACCATGAATTTTTGGTCATCAAGTAACAAGAGAACAAAACACTGATAAAATTAGCACAATGAAAAGTGGCTAACGGTCCGGTTATGAGAACTTGCCTGCAGAAGGTCTCCAGCATGGATAACAAGAGCTCCTTCCATGTGAGGAACTTTAACCCATTGATTCTCATACAAAACTTGGAGGCCACACACTTTGTCTTGTAATAGTATGGTGATGAAACTGCCATCGGTGTGCTGGTGGGTGCCTATAGTCAATTCTTGTTTAGGGAATGGTGGGTAGTAGTAACCATAGATAGAAAGCTCCTCAACGATCGACTAGTTAGATTGTAAATCAGAACTATTAATTAGGTATTACTATAAATAATGATGTGCATACCTGCAAACCGAGGGTAGTTCTTCGGGTTTGGGTGGATTAAGAGATCCATAACACACAAACGTATCTCTCCAGTTTCCTTTTTTTTGGATTTGTAGAAACGATTACTGGACAGGTACTGCTCCTTGTTCCCAGCACCCTTTGAGTACAACTCCTTCTTAAGGCCATTTTCCTGCTCAGGAAACTCACGCATTCCATGTACCATCCTGTCCAAAACGTCAATTGGAATTCCATTTTTAACCTGAAAGAAACCTCAGTTCTTGCATGCATATCGAATTTTCTCGACCACTGCAGCACGTAAAACTGAGTCGCTATCAATGCAATAAAGATTAATGGTTGGAATACTGAGTTTGGCACCACTTTCATCCCTCTCATCTGCTTTTGTTTTGATCACCATTTTCGTTATCTGCTTTGGATCTGAAAACGTAATTAAGGAATAAGGATTAGAGTTTAGTATAGCACTGTGACAACCCTATGAGGGGTATAAGATATATATATATATATATATATCTATTGGACGGGTCAACAAATGGTCTTTTAAACATGCGCAGGAATTTCCCAAAAAAAAAAAGAGACCATATAACTCTTCCTCAACAGCAGCAGCCAGCTGCCTAAATATTATGTGCCACGTGAAGAAAACATAAGCCACAATACAGCCCACCCTTATTTACTTCAGTTGTTGAAGGTCTAGAAACCAACTCCTTAAATCAAGTAACCAATTTTTACTGAAAATATAACTTTAGTCTCTAAAATTTAATTTTCTCCACATAAAACCCGTCATAAGTTTTTTACTCAAATAAAACCCATTAACTAGATTCTACATCAGCAAATTCATTAATTATATTTGACTTTACACATTTAAAAAATTTCAATGCCCAAAACACCCCTATTTGAATGTTTGATGTACACAATTAGGTCCATATAGATTAGGGCTGAAAAAAAAAATCCCAAAAATCCCAAACCGAAATTCCCGAAAACTTCGGTACCCAATACTGAACCGATCCCGAAATTTCGGTACGGGAATCGGTCTCAAGTTTTTGGGATTTCGGTAATCCCAAACAGAACCGAAATATATATATATATATATATATATTATTTAATTTTTAAATATATATTTAGAATTTTAATAGCCGTTGGATTCTGTTGAGATTTAATCTCAACCATTGCATATAAATTGTGTATGATTTATCCTTACTGGTGTGAATGTATATATGTGTGTCTGTGTGTGCATGGGAAACACGAAAAAGTTTGGCATTTGTCATTGTAAATGACTAGGACAGATAAGGTGGGGAATGAGGAGTGAAATGCACGCTAATGACTAATGGGAATTTTGATGCTCAGGTCCTCCATGAAATTTAATCTGTGCACAGATTAAATTGTGAGTCACAGATTAAATTTATTTTTATTGCAACATATTGGTTTGGTTGTATACTTGTAACTTACAATGGCCTATGAAATTTATTAAGAAAATATATGCAACTACTAATGCATAAATAAAAGGGAGTTTTAACGAAAAGCCCACGGTACTGTTCACTTTAACGAAAAACCACATTTTTACACTAAAAAGTCAAACCTGCTACTATTCACTTTACCCTTTATTTTGTCCTTATCATTAAAACTCAAAGTTTTCAAGCCTTTTTCATTAGTTTTCCTTAAATAAAATAGGCAGATACTTTGCATGACATTTCAAAACGTATAATCATTCAAATTCATTTTCTGGGAAAAATCTCAAGTATATAGGTATATACGGAAAACCAAAAGCCCACTCACTAATATGTCGAAGAGTCGTAGCCCCCGAGCCTCGATTGATGGCGCTCGTTCTCAGGATAGGTCTCACCTATATGCGAAATAACTGAATAAACGTTATTTAAAGCACATACACAAAACTAGGAAATAACTTCTCATACATTGCTCAAATGGGGTAATTGAATATACCACCATGACCTACTCAACCTCAGGAACATCCCCATATTTTTAGAAAAAAATTTCATGACCCCATGTGCCTGGCACACCAAACGGATTCCCTAAAAACTAGAATATGCCGTTAATTATACCTGACGGCGTCAGAATATTTCGTCAACTTTGACGGCTTATTCTTCTCCTTCTTCCTTGGTTCGCCGGAGCCCGGCACCGGTGCCGCTGCTATCGCCGGAAACTGGGAAAATAATCAAACCTTCATATCTTCTTCGATTCTCAACCAAAATTCACGAAATTTGTACCAAAATGAAGCTTACAACGATTAGAACAAAACCTTACCAATTTAAAGCCCTGAAATCCACGAGATTTCGCCGGAGAAACCTCGATAATCTGGCCAAACTTGAAACTTGCCAAACTCAACTTCCCGACGTCCAAAACACTTCGTTTTTCTTCTCCGAGCTTCGTCAAGGTGTTTTAAGGCTTCCTATAACCTTAAAACTCCTTGAAAACTTCACAATCACGAGTGCATGAACAGTGCTCCAAATCGGGGTTCTTGGGTTCTCAGGTTTTCTAAGGTTTAACGTACCAAAAATGGTATAGAACAACTCTTGAACTTACTAGGAGTTTAAAGGTGCCAACTACAACCTCGATCAGTGACTGGAAGTGAAGGTTTGAAGGTTGTCCGTACGTTGTACGGAAGGATGGGTTGGTGTGTGTGTGTGGTCCAGTTTGTAGCCAATCACAACAAATAACAACCACAAATTTTAAGTTCCAAAAACTTAGGAACTAATTAGATAAGTCTAAAACCCAAACTCAAACCACAACATCACACAATGTACTCAACATCCAAGGGTATTCTAGACAAATCACACCATCGAAAAATTTATTTCGAGACGGGCTGTGACATATAATAATAAAATGTGCCCAATATATATGATGATACATACAAAATAATAGGCTTATTATATTAGCACCACACAAATTGTTGAATAAACCCCACATACTTAATATACCCCACATTTACTTTTTCAATTAAAAACTATCTTAATACACCCCACTTCCTTCCCCATAATACCCTCACACCCCACATTCTTAATATACACATTATATTTTCTACACACACCCCACATTTCTCAAATCTTATAACACTCATTTTTTATTTTGCCCAATGATTTCAAACTATCTGAACGTTAGTTTGCCGAATGATTTAAAAAATGTTTAGGTTCATTGGAATGTTTTTCAATAACAATAATAATGATTTCAAAGCTTTCGAAACACCGATTTCGTGTTCCATTCGTCAAAAATTATTTTTCTCAATCAACAAGTTTGTAGTTTCATTGCTTAGGGTTTTATTCAACAATGGAGAATGGGAGGGGTTTTGATAGTTGAAATAGATAAATAATACGTTAAAAGTGATTTGGGGTGTTTTTATAAAATTTTTATTATTTTTTAAACCTAATAAGGTCAAAATTGTCATTACATAGTAGAGTAAATTAGTCATTAATATTAAATTTTAATGTGGGGTGCATTCAACATTTTGTGGGGTGCTAATATAAAAAGCCAAAATAATATACCTACAAAATATATGTTATTTGCTCATCATAAATTTACATATAGGTAGATTAATTAGTATAATATGTTTGATCATATATGTAGTACTGTGCATACATACGTATATACATACATGCATACGTATATACATACATACATACGTACATACATACATACATACATACGTACATACATACATACGTACATACATACATACATACGTACATACATGTTGGAAGTATGCCCACAAAGCCACTCATTTGATGTAATAGCTTTTTGGAATACTTAATATGTTAAACTTTTATATGTTTAACGGAAGGGCAATACTTATTGTTAATCACTATTTATTGTATCATGTGTTTAATCAATAAGAGAATCCAAGGGATGTATTTGACATAAGAGATAAGTGATCTAATGAGTTAGATTAAGGAGACCTTTCTCTTATGTTCATTCCTAAAACGTTCCTAGCCATAGGATTGCCAATTGGGCATTGACAATCCGCTAAGGTTAGTATGTGTTATGTTGACTCAAACGTGAGTATGAACTAGTCTCAAGTCATTTGGTGTTGGACACTAAGACAAACACATAGGTGCTCGAAAGAGTAATCGAGTACACTGAACTGCGATTAATGAGAGTTCAAACATACATGTCATGTACGAACTCTAAGGTTACAATATGCAAAGTAGTCCTTAGACCTGAGGCATCATAGATGTCTAATGGTTAGGTCCTTGATCTTTGATCATGACAAAGGCATTCCCTCGGATTGTCCACGGCATTGTTGGGGTCATGTGATCTAGTCATGTAGGCATATGAATGCACAACAAGGGATCTCTAACCTTCCATGGTGGAAGGAGTATACTCTAAAATATGATTCTAAAGTCTTTGGCCAAAGCAAATGAATATGACTAAGGAAGATGTTCCAAATCATATTCAAGGGAATCATATAAGAAAGTATCACATTGGATAGTAGACATGAAACAAACTATCACTTAAAACAATGTGGTTAAGAGTATTGTATTAGAGAAGGACCGTATTGCATTGTAATTGTAACTGGATAGGTTCTCCAACCAATTCTACTTAGCTTGGGTAACCATGACATACTGCTAGGTGTCACTCATGGTTTGTGGAAGCCCTATTGATTAGCAAACACTAATCATCAAAAAGGGAGAATTGAAATGTGGTTTCAATTCACAATCGATAGTTAAGAGTAACATCGCCCACTGCCTCGCTAATTGGAACCTAATGGATCGCACACCAAATAAGGATATATGTGAAGCAATTAAATGAAATGGATAAGCAATTAAATGGTTTAATTGAAGAATGGTCAAGATTAATTAATTAGTTAATTAATTATACGAAATGTTCGTATTGGGCTTTTAAGTTGGTTTTAGGGCTTCGGGGCCCAAAAGTGTTTTGGTCCACAAGGCCCATTATGTTTAAGTTGTATGACAACTAAAACAAAATGGGCAATAAGCCCAATAACCATATAGGCCAACCATTTAGGGTGAGGGTATGCAAGTTTGCTTAATTGCAAGTTTGCCACTCACCTAAGAAATGAAGTATAAATTCATCTTTATAGCTTTGTTTTCAATTAGGGTTTTCTAAGCTACTTGGGGATAGTTATCTAGCAAATTTACTTCCCTAAGTGATCCATTTTCATCCTCAAAAATTACATCCTTGGTGAAGAGACATAGAGACATCAAACTTTTGGTGTTTTGGAGAACTAATCCTCAAATCCTCAAAGAAGCAAAGGAGCACTAAAAGGAGGAAAATCACAAGGAAGATCCAAGGAGCAAGGAGGTGACTTGAAGGCCCTCCACTTGGGTGAATCCCTTGTGTAATCAAGGATGAGCTTCAAGGGTAAAGAATCTCTAAATTCTTAATTCTCTTTAATGTCTTTAAAGAGTCTTTTGGTTCACCATATACTAGGCTTTGAAAGTCATGGGTTTAATGAATTGTTTTTTGGATGCATGCCTACTTTAAAGAGTTAATTGTTAGCATATGTATTCAAATGTTCATACATGTTCTTAGCTAGGACAGAATTTTTCCTTCAAGTGGTATCAAGAGCCTAGGTCTAGTGTATGGTGGATCCTTTTGGGTTTTGTGATTTTCATGTTTTATGATTTAAATGTTGTAAATGTTACAAGCTTTGTTCTTGCTTTGAATATAAATTTTGCTAGAAAATTTAGCATCTCAAATGTTGTAGATGTATTTCATTTAAGCATGAATATTGGAACTAAAAATTTGGTGCCATGTATTTTGAGTTTTCATAAGTGTTCTTCAATGTTCTTGGAGTTCTTGCCAAGAACAAAAAGTTTTGAAGTTTTGATTCAAAAAGTTTTATGTTTTTACATAAAGTTTTGATTTAATTTTAGTGGGTGATGGTTAATGATTAAGTAATTTTAATGGGAGACAAACTTTGTTTTAAAGAATGACATAAATCATTTCTTACAAAATTTTATTTCATCTTTACCTCACCTAACATAACCCACTTACAAAACTTTGTATAAAATTTGAATTTTCATCAATAAAACACTATATGGCAGGCCACCCTTTTAAAATAGGGTATTTTTGGGTGTTTTGTGCACTTACATAAAGTTTTGATACTTTTGTGTATTTGCATTTTGGCCCAAAAGTTTACGTTTTTACGTTAAGGTCCAAAAACTTTAAAGGACAAATTGTTTTGCTCCTTTAATGATGTTTTTTGACATTATTAAAAATGTTTGGGTTCTAAGTTGTAATTACATGAAGTTGTGGACTCTTGTGTTTTTACAAAGTGACCCCAAAAGTTTTTGTTTTTAGAAAATGGCCCAAATTAGATGAGAACAAAATGGTTTGTCTCTTTAAATGAGAATTGGATTTTCATTTTATTTAGTTTCATTTAAATCAATTCTATGGATCCGAAAACCAATTGTTTTAAAGTTGTTTTCTTAATTAAATGTGTTTGATTAAGAGAAGGGTGATTATGAACCAAATGCCTCGATAATTGAGCTATGTGATTGGCCGCTTTACATTATGAATGTTTGGGATTGGTAGTGTAGATTTGAATGTAATTTGATTAATTCAATTTGTTGTAAATGGACATAAGTCCATCATTTGTGTTGTAAAAGGGCATAAGCCCTTATTATTATTTCATGTATTCCTTTTGTTTAAATGTATGCAAAATGGAATAGTTGGGTCCAACGCCCAATAGGAAATAACGGTTTAATTGGATTAAACGCGTAACTAAAATCAACAACTACATACCTTAGGCCCAAGGTCCAACACAAGGCTCGTGTTGGATCAAATCAAACGGTTCATAATCATCCTAAAACCTAATATGACTATATAGTCCATATGAGGATGCAAGGCATTCGTTAGTAGTTCCATATAGTCTCGCTTGTTTCAACGAAACAGTGGGAGTATTATATACTACTAATTCATATAAACTTGGACCAATGGTTGTGATAGGCCCAAGTTCTTTTAATGTGATTAAAATGTTTTGATGTAGCCCAACGCTATTCCCTCAAACAAATATTTAAGTTGATAAGCGAGAGATGTTTAGAATATCTCTTCGTAGGCCTTCCACCGTGGTGGGTTCCAAGCGTTTGTGACTCATGCACCGGCTTCACCCTATCATGGGGGAGTACAAAGCATGTGCTTATATCCAGGAGGAATCCATATACATATGATGAGGTGAGTGTAGGCAACGAGGATAGCCAACATCGTATCATCGTGAGGCTATTCTTGAACCCCTTCACGAACTAAGCATGGTGGGAATAACTTAAACTAAGTGCAATGGTGCCAACATCGTATCATCGTGAGGCAACATTCTCTAGAGGCCAAACGAGATGGGTAATTACAAAAGGTTGTAAATGAATAATGCGTTATTCTCTCATCATTATTTTTGCTAGCCAACATCGTATCATCGTGAGGTGGGCTTGGTAATGGTGAGTCTCCCATAACCCACTAAGAGTTCAATATAACTCTCGAATTCTATTGAGGGATGTAGAATTTGCCAAAAATGGTGGGTGATACTATTTGATTAAAAGACCCAATCAAAATAGTTTTAAACAACAATGCTAATTCGATTTCTGTTATGTTATGTAGTGAACGACATGCCTAAAATTATACCCACCATTATACTTGACAAAAAGGGCCTAAAGGGCCAACGTTTCCTTGCTTGGTATCGCCACATTGAGAATGTCTCAAAGGTGAAAGACATATTGTATGTACTTAAGCAATCCCCTCCTCATGTACCTCCTACGAAACTAGCTTCAAATGAGGAGTGTCAAAATTATGTTAGACACTATGAGGATGACTTACAAGCCAAATGCTTAATCCTCACTTCACTTAGTGAGGAGCTTATGAAGCTACATAAGCACATGGACACTTCTTGTGCCATGGTTGAAAGTTTGCATAAGATGCATGACATTGAGACTAGTAATGTACGATTCTCAAATATTTGTAGTCTAATGAATGCCAAAATGGCAAAGGGGACATCGGTCCATAAACATGGACAAAAGATGGAAAGGATCTTTCAAGATCTTCAAAGTTTAGGAACTTCCATCGATGGGAAAATGGCCCAAGACTTTTTCCTTGCATCTCTCTCGGATGATTTCACTAAGTTTATCGTAAACTATAAAGTGAATAGATTCGATCATTCTTTGAAAGAGATGATTGACATGTGCTGTAAATTTGAAAAAGGTTTCAAAAGGGACAGTGGGAGTGAGAATGCAATGATAAGGAAAAGGTTACATAAGAAGAAGGCAAAGAAATCCAAAGGAACATGCTTTCATTGTGGAAAGGATGAACGTTGGAAGAAGAAATACAGGGTGCGCATTGCGAGCCTTATGACAAGAACTTTTGAAGAGACTATTTCTGTCATAGAGAGTGCTTTTACAGTGAGCTCCAATTCCTGGATATTTGATTCAGGTGCTAGTCAACATATCTGTAATACGTTGCAGGGACTAACAGGGAGCAGATCACTGCGCAATGAGGAGATGGTTGTGCGAGTTGGGAACGGCACTAAAATCTCTGCAAAAGCAATAGGCACCTATATGCTTAACCTACCCTCTGGGGAAGTCCTGGAACTTAAAAATTGTTTATATTTTCCTTCATGTATAAAGAATTTGATTTCCATCTCTAAGCTTTTACGAGATGGGCACTCAGTGTTGTTTGACAAAATGAGTTGCACTTTATACTTGAACGGTCGTATTATCTCTCATGGTAATATGATAGATGGACTTTTTCACCTAGAGACGAATAGTGGGATGCACTGTATTGAAAGCGGGAATACCTCAAAACCCAAAAGGGCTAGAGAAGAAGTTAACCAAGAAAAGATGTGGCATCTTAAACTTGGACATGTGAACCTTGATAAGATTCGCAAGATGTCGAAAGACGGATATTTCCACCCATTAGGTAATGACCGGATGGTTACTTGTGAATGTTGCTTGAAAGGGAAGATGACCAAATCTCCATTTACTGGAAAAGGAGAGCGTGCCACTGAAATTATAGGGTTAATCCACACTGACGTATGTGGACCTATGTCTACTACGTCGAGAGAAGGCTTCTCATACTATATCACATTCACCGACGATCACTCTCGGTTTGGCTATGTATATCTTATGAAGTACAAGTCAGAATCCTTTGAAAGGTTCAAAGAATTCAAGAATGAAGTTGAGAAGCAAACTGGGAAACAGATAAAAATCCTAAGATCGGATCGAGGGGGTGAATATCTGAGTAATGAGTTCCTAGATTATCTCAAAGAGTGTGGAATAATATCACAGTGGACTCCACCGGGAACTCCACAACTTAATGGAGTTTCTGAAAGGAGAAATCGAACCTTGATGAACATGGTTCGTTCTATGATGAGTTCCGCTGATCTACCAGTAACATTCTGGGGATACGCTCTATATACAGCAGCTTACTTGCTTAATAGAGTACCTTCCAAATCAGTTTCACAAACACCCTATGAGATATGGCATGGAAGAAAGCCAAGTCTTAATCATATTAAGATTTGGGGTTGTGAAGCATATGTCAAGAAGCTTGAGGCTACTAAGCTTGAAGCGAGATCAGTAAGATGCTATTTTGTGGGATATCCTAAAGAAACTATGGGATATGAGTTCTACCATCCTGACGACCAGAAAGTCTTTGTCGCCAGAACTGCTAAGTTTCTAGAGGACGAATTTGTTCTCAAAGGAACTATAAGCAAACAGATGGAAATTAATGAGATTAATAATGAACCACAAACAAGCACTCGACAAGTTGACAACCCTGTTCCTGAACCCCTAGCTCCACGTAGATCTGAACGGGTTAGTAAGCCACCTATGAGGTTTGGCTTAAAAAATGACTTTGATGAATTGTACCTTTTAGGTGACAATGAAACAAAGGAGGACCCTAGGGACTACACTGAAGCAATGTCCGACATTGATTCAAAGAGATGGCAAATGGACGTGAAGACGGCATTTCTGAACGGCTACCTACAGGAAGAGCTCTATATGACTCAACCCGAAGGTTTCGTGTCCGAGTCTGAAGAGACTAAGGCATGCAAGCTTCAAAGGTCCATTTATGGACTTAAGCAAGCCTCCAGGAGCTGGAACATTCGTTTCGATACTGAAATCAAAACGTTTGGTTTTACTCAAAACGAAGACGACAATTGTGTTTATCAAAAAGTCGTTGGGGATGCAGTAGTATTCCTAGTGTTATATGTAGATGACATATTACTATTCGGGAATGACACTGCAGTACTTTCTTCTGTAAAAGTGTGGTTGTCTAAAACCTTCCACATGAAAGATTTAGGAGATGCATCTTATGTACTTGGGATAAAACTCTATCGTGATAGATCCAGAAAATTAATTGGATTATCCCAATCGATGTACATTGATAAGGTGCTAAGTAGGTTCCAGATGGAACAATCTAAGAAAGGTTTTCTTCCTGTGAGACATGGAATTCACCTTTCTAAGTCCATGGGACCTAAGACTCCTGAAGAGATACGGCTAATGAATGAAATTCCTTATGCTTCCGCCATAGGGAGTCTCATGTATGCCATGATATGCACAAGGCCTGATATCGCATATGCTGTGAGCATTACTAGTCGATATCAATCTAACCCAGGATCAGAACACTGGGCAGCTGTCAAGGCGGTCCTTAAGTACTTAAGAAGAACTAAAGACATGTTCCTCGTTTATGGAGGAGCATCAGAGTTGCGAGTGGAAGCTTATACAGACGCAGATTTCCAATCTGACGTCGATGATAGAAGTTCCAACTCCGGATATGTATTCACTCTGAATGGTGGGGCTGTCAGTTGGAAAAGCAAGAAACAAAGTGTAATTGCTGATTCCACGACAGAGGCTGAATATGTCGCTGCAGCTGAAGCCGGCAAAGAAGCGTTCTGGATGAAAAAGTTCATTACTGAACTTGGAGTGGTTCCAACCATCACATCACCAGTAACTTTGTACTGTGATAATAGTGGGGCGATAGCTCAAGCCAAGGAACCCAGGGCTCATCAAAAGAACAAGCATTTTGATAGGCGCTTTAATATCATAAGATGATATGCTGCCGAGGGGAAAGTCAACATCCTCAAAGTTGCTTCAGCCGATAATGTAGCAGATCCACTGACAAAGCCAATGACTCAAATCCAGCTTGATCGTCATATGGATAAGATAAGTATTAGATACATGGGAGGATGGCTTTGAGTGCAAGTGGGAGATTGTTGGAAGTATGCCCACAAAGCCACTCATTTGATGTAATAGCTTTTTGGAATACTTAATATGTTAAACTTTTATATGTTTAACGGAAGGGCAATACTTATTGTTAATCACTATTTATTGTATCATGTGTTTAATCAATAAGAGAATCCAAGGGATGTATTTGACATAAGAGATAAGTGATCTAATGAGTTAGATTAAGGAGACCTTTCTCTTATGTTCATTCCTAAAACGTTCCTAGCCATAGGATTGCCAATTGGGCATTGACAATCCGCTAAGGTTAGTATGTGTTATGTTGACTCAAACGTGAGTATGAACTAGTCTCAAGTCATTTGGTGTTGGACACTAAGACAAACACATAGGTGCTCGAAAGAGTAATCGAGTACACTGAACTGCGATTAATGAGAGTTCAAACATACATGTCATGTACGAACTCTAAGGTTACAATATGCAAAGTAGTCCTTAGACCTGAGGCATCATAGATGTCTAATGGTTAGGTCCTTGATCTTTGATCATGACAAAGGCATTCCCTCGGATTGTCCACGGCATTGTTGGGGTCATGTGATCTAGTCATGTAGGCATATGAATGCACAACAAGGGATCTCTAACCTTCCATGGTGGAAGGAGTATACTCTAAAATATGATTCTAAAGTCTTTGGCCAAAGCAAATGAATATGACTAAGGAAGATGTTCCAAATCATATTCAAGGGAATCATATAAGAAAGTATCACATTGGATAGTAGACATGAAACAAACTATCACTTAAAACAATGTGGTTAAGAGTATTGTATTAGAGAAGGACCGTATTGCATTGTAATTGTAACTGGATAGGTTCTCCAACCAATTCTACTTAGCTTGGGTAACCATGACATACTGCTAGGTGTCACTCATGGTTTGTGGAAGCCCTATTGATTAGCAAACACTAATCATCAAAAAGGGAGAATTGAAATGTGGTTTCAATTCACAATCGATAGTTAAGAGTAACATCGCCCACTGCCTCGCTAATTGGAACCTAATGGATCGCACACCAAATAAGGATATATGTGAAGCAATTAAATGAAATGGATAAGCAATTAAATGGTTTAATTGAAGAATGGTCAAGATTAATTAATTAGTTAATTAATTATACGAAATGTTCGTATTGGGCTTTTAAGTTGGTTTTAGGGCTTCGGGGCCCAAAAGTGTTTTGGTCCACAAGGCCCATTATGTTTAAGTTGTATGACAACTAAAACAAAATGGGCAATAAGCCCAATAACCATATAGGCCAACCATTTAGGGTGAGGGTATGCAAGTTTGCTTAATTGCAAGTTTGCCACTCACCTAAGAAATGAAGTATAAATTCATCTTTATAGCTTTGTTTTCAATTAGGGTTTTCTAAGCTACTTGGGGATAGTTATCTAGCAAATTTACTTCCCTAAGTGATCCATTTTCATCCTCAAAAATTACATCCTTGGTGAAGAGACATAGAGACATCAAACTTTTGGTGTTTTGGAGAACTAATCCTCAAATCCTCAAAGAAGCAAAGGAGCACTAAAAGGAGGAAAATCACAAGGAAGATCCAAGGAGCAAGGAGGTGACTTGAAGGCCCTCCACTTGGGTGAATCCCTTGTGTAATCAAGGATGAGCTTCAAGGGTAAAGAATCTCTAAATTCTTAATTCTCTTTAATGTCTTTAAAGAGTCTTTTGGTTCACCATATACTAGGCTTTGAAAGTCATGGGTTTAATGAATTGTTTTTTGGATGCATGCCTACTTTAAAGAGTTAATTGTTAGCATATGTATTCAAATGTTCATACATGTTCTTAGCTAGGACAGAATTTTTCCTTCAATACATACATATATATATATTGAGCTTGTGGTAGTACTATATACATTTGAACGTATATATGTATATATATATGTGTGAGTGTGTGTGTGTGTGTGTGTGTTAGGGGTAATAATATGCAATAAATTATTTGTTCATTGTAATTAAGGTGAGTAATAATATTTATTGATTTATTTTGAATGTTGTGGTACAAGCTGTAAATATTTTGTATTAATAGGTCAATTACTTTCCTACATGGCAATCACTTTTAAATTTGGGTTTTATTTGAATGTTTCTAATTAGGTGGGTTTTTATATAGGAAATAAGAGTTACAAGGGTCTATATCTAAAGAACCATTTTTTTTATTTTCTTTTTGTCGTGGGAAGGGCTAATCATACATATTAGTACTAATATATATATAGACCTGGCAATTTCTCAGACAACCGGCTAACATGACACAAAAACAACATGTTTCTGTCAACACGATAACTAATCAAGTCGTTATTGGGTCTCGTTAAGAACCCGTTAATAGTATAACAGGTTCTTAACGAGTTTATACGAGGGTAACCCGTTTCAACACATTAAGAAAAAAGTTAGTTTGATAATTTTAAACTACTAAAAAACCCTTGCTAGTTGCGACAATAGCCATAGCACTTAATCTAAAAAAGTTAGATTTAAAATTTTCCTAAGCACTTTAAAATTACAAAGCAATTTAAAAATACCAAAGCACATTAATAATTCCATAATAATCATCTACAAGTGCGAAAAATATGTAGCATTCGTGATCGCATCCTCTACACTTTGACGGTTGGTACATCATCGTTTGAATTTTTTAAAACCCTACAAACCCTCGTGAATAGTGTTTTTGGGGGAGTGCAAAATAAATAAAAAATCATAATAATTAATGTACAAGTTGAAAAATGTGAAAGAATATATAAATGCTTGTGGTTGCATCCTCTATGCTTAGACAATGGTTATATATTCATTTAGATTTTTAAAATTGTCTAAACGATCATGAATAGTTTTTTTGTTTGAGTGCTATATTAATAAAATTCATAATAATTAATGTAGAAGTGTGAAAAATATAAACAAAAGAAAAATGCAATCACTCGTAATGACAAACTTTACAAAATTCGTTAAGGGCTTGACTTCGAAATCTGGCACCATAATCCATAAACCCTAGATTTATATTTAACTATCGATTGTCAATTACGCTTTATTCTTCTCATCAAAGTTTTTTCAAATTTTCATTTTTTAAAACGTTATCTTTTAGCGGATGCAGAAAAGTGAATGGTTCTGATGATTGATATCATGTTCTGATGTTTACGTTAACTGAAATATGAGCTGATGTTATATAGTTTTTAGAGACTTTATAAACTCTAATTAATATTTTCACTAACCGTAAAAATCTAAACGTGATATCGATGATTCGAACCAATCATCTTTTTGCATCCACTAAAAGATCATGTTTTCAAAAAGAAAGTCTGAAAAAACAAAATTCGGTGAAAAGAATGAAGCGTAAACGTAAAAGATCATTTTTTGTAATAGAAGACTAAATTGTTTACCGTTCGTAATTTTATTTTGTGATAGAAGACTACTTATTTTTTCACCCCCTTTTGGTTGAAAAAGAAGATTTTGTTAATAAGTAGTTTAGATTATTTTGAGAAAGAAAATACTGTTACTTCATAGCACTCTTAAAGTTAGCTTTATGATTTCTTTTGTAGATTCTTCTTTGAAGTTTGTTTCATCTCTGACTGTTCTTAATTAGGTCAATTACACATGTTAGAAAGTTTATTTTTCTAAATATTTTTTCCCTTCGCTAAGGATTGAATTCGATTTATTTTTCACTTTGAGTTTGCTCAACATTGAACTTTGAAAAGAAAAGAAAAGTTTTATTAGACTAAGTGTCAGTTTGGAACTATTGTGTTTAAAAAAAAATCACTTTGTTGTGATTTAAAAGTAATCAGCTGTAAAATAAAGTAGTTGAGTGTTAGATAAAATATAATTTTGAAGTGTTGTGAGCAAGAATGATAGTGCAAATGCGTATGGTAAATTTAAAAAAAAAAAAAAAAATTGATATGATTGTATATAATGGTGACAACAGCAATAATGATGGGGTAAGTTGTGATCCCTGATGTGTATTTAAACTAACTTAAATAATAGATTAATTTAAACCAAATTAAACTCGCAAGCGCATGAATCAATTGTATGTCGTCCCACAAGGATTGTTTTAACACCAATTTAACTGATTAACTACACTAGACTTAATTTACCAAATAAATGATAGATTGAATTGAAAAATTGAGTAATTAATTAAGACTAAAATTAACAAGAAAAAGAAAAGACAATTAATTAAGATAAACACATGACACAAGAAAGCCTAAGGTTATGAATTCACCAATAACAATCCTATTTACTTTTCCTAGAGCCAACTATTATCCAATTACCATGCCAATGTTAAAGGTTGTTATTTCTAAGGTATGAATTAATTTGTGGTCAGACATCAACTCTTGTATCTCTATATGATAATTATATCCTATTGGTTAGGCATACAATTAAACACATAAAAACCCATTAAGCGTACAATAATCATTTCAACCAAGTAGCACTAGCTTGATATTGGTCATCCTCACTAGTTTTGTCTACTCTTCTTAATCTTAATTCCAATAAACCTAATTGATTGGTCATCCTCATAGATTTATCTAAATATCTAGATACAAAATTCCTAAAGGTGATTAGTCATTAGAAATCCGAATCTGGAATAAAATATCCTTAAAGATTAAGAATATAACATGGCATATAATCGAATAATAATTAACAAAGTACTTCACAAATATTCATGTCATGACTTCATCATGAACCTTAGAAAATAACTTAGTTACACATAGAAATAAAAATAAAAGAAAGATAGAGCCCGAAGTCCATGGAAAAGAACGTCCCTAAGCTCTTATTCGCGAATTGTGGAGATGGTGATTGGAGTAGTGATATGGTGGTGAGTTTTTTTTTTTTGGACGAGGGGTGGGGGGTTATGTAGAGAGAGCTTAGGACACCTCACTTTGTTCTCCATGAGAGAAAATGTGTATAGAAGGATAAATAATATCATTTTAAAGACTAATGAGGATATTGCAGAAATTGAAAATTTTAATTAAAGGCTCAACTTCATTTTTTTAAGCAACTTTTAAAAGCAATCTGCACGCTGCTTTTGAAAATTGTTGTCTGTGTTGTAAATATTATGTGGATGGTCCACATGAATAGTTTGTTACTATTTATGCACAGTATTTTCACTATTCATTTGTGGAAAATTTGTAAAGTGAATAGTGCTTTCTTTTGTTTATATAAAGGAAGAAGAGGAGATGAAGAAAGGGGAGTTCACGGGAAAGATGGGAATGAAAAGGAAGAAAGAGGAAGAGAGAGAAGGAAGAGGAAGAGAGAAAATAGAGGAAGATGAGAGGAGATAATAGAGAGAGTTATCTTTGTACTCCTATTATTCTAAATTATAATGAAAGCACCACTGCTGCCCCGATGACGTACTCCAGTCACACTGACTGTAGAGGAACCTCGTAAATTTTGTGTCTTGTTTCATTTATTCCACTGCACCCACAATCGATTTTACAACACGTTATCAGCACGAGAAGCTCTCATGTCAGTGGAAAGCACAACGCCACAAATCATGTTCACCTCCTTCAGCTGGAATCTCACAGATAAGAAAATCTTTTCATTTCATCTTCAAATCTCAGTACAATTGATTTTCTTGAAGCAACTATATATATTGTTGTATGACTGTATATCATCTTTTGCAGAAGCAAAAGAGTACAGACTCAAAATTCGTAGAGAATTTGACAGCCATATAAACAGCCTCGGAACTCCAACTTGCGGACCTCTGATTGAAATACTTTCTTCTTAAAAGTTGTTCGTCCGCTCAATATCTACAACATATCAAAATTTCAGAAAACTTTAACGGTGCGATCGTCTCAGATGTTTGAAATACCAAACCAGTTTCCAATTTCCGCTGAAAACTGGACAGCCACCTTATGAGTACCAAAACTCCATTTCGGTAGCTCAAATCAAAATTGTTTCTTCACGAAAGTTGTTCGGTATCCTCTTATCCATATCATACTAAAATTTGAGCTAAATCTAACGGTTTGATCTTTTCATAAGTTGCAGACACTCTTGACTCCAAAACTTATGGGAACCGTTTCGACTATCGAAACTCACCGGAGGAGGAACACCAATTGGAACTTATTGTTACTATTATTTACTGAGTAACCAAAATGACTTCAGAACTGTGAAATAAAAAATAAAAATAAAAAGAATCAAACAAAAGAAGTGGCAGACCAAGAAAAAGAAAAAGCAAAAGATGAGGACTTAATCATTGCATTTTCTGTTTTGGCATATTTATGTGCATGGTGTTGGTTTAAAGTCCATGTCACAAGTTCTATTTATTTAAAGCAATTTATTTACTGTGGGTAGAATTATTACCCTTTGCTTTAAAGTTTTGATATTTATGTGCATGGTGTTGGTTTAAAGCCCATGTCACAAGTTCTATTTATTTAAAGCAATTTATTTACAGTGGGTAGAATTATTATCCTTTGCTTTAAAGCTTTGATATTTATGTGAATGGTGCTGAATCAAAGCCCTTGTCACAAGCTTTATTTACTTTAAAGCAATTTATTTATCATGGACGGTTTTGCCGCCTATTGCTTTAAGTTTTGATGGTGCTGAACTAAAGCACTTGTCACAAGATTTATTTACTTAAATGCAATTTATTCATTATGGCTGGAATTACCGCCTATTGCTTTAATTTATTTATTGTACTTATCTTTTGTTACAATGAGTATATATAGGACCTGAAGTTCCTTGATCAGATCAGAACCTGTAGTTTCTTGATCCTCAACATATAAAAATGATTGGACCTGAAGTTCCATCATGCAAAAGGATCGGGCATGAAGTCCCTTGATCTTGAAGATCAGGACATGAAATTCCTTGATGAGTATCGTAAGTTTTAAGTGCCACAGTGCCTCAACTTAATTGTAATAAAAGCCATAAGAGTCTCAGTCTACAAACTATTAAATAAGGACCAGAAGTTCCTCATGTCCATACTCAAAATGGTTTAGCAGAAGCATTTATTAAGTGGGTGAAATTGATTACCAACGCTCTGCTCATGAAAACGAAATTGCCAGTTTTATACATGGGGACATATAAACTTTACATGATGCATTATTAATTCGGTTGAGATATGTTATCAACCATAAATACTTCTCAGTACAACTCGTTTTTGGGAACCAGCCAAGCATTATACTTTTACGAGTTTTTGGTTGTGTTGTCTATGTGCCTGTAAGACTGCCATAACGTACTGAAATGAGGCATCATCGCAGATTAGGCATTGATGTTGAACACCATCTATCATTCTATTTGGAACCCTTGACTGAGGATATGTTTACCGCGTGGTTTGCGAACTATTATTTTAATAAGACAATTTATCCGTCATTAGGGGGAGAAAATAACATTGTTCCAGAAGAACGATGAGAAAATATCATTCCAGAAGAATGATAAGAAAATATCGTTCCAGAAGAACGAAGAGAATTTGTTTTATTTTGATTCACGAAGCAATCAATGAGAAAATGAAATAGGAATAATTGAATGATGCAATGAAAGTGCCTACAAGAATTGATGTCCCTGTTGGACAAAATAATGAGACAGTAAATGATTTATCTGTTGCACGCCTGAAGCGTGGCAGACTTTTAGACTCAAAAGGTTCAGTTATTCGAAAGAAGAAGAATATGGCACTACTGAACTATTACATTCTTGAAGCATAATTGTTGCATGCCAGAAGCATGACAGTCGCCGCATGGATACACGTCCCAGAAAGGACAATCCGCAGACATGGGAATGATGATGTCTCATGCATGAAGCATGATTGACGTATAGGTTCTAAATGACTCAACTCCTGGAAGTGGAGATTAAAATCTAAGCTCTATAACGCTCTAGAAGAGGTTATGATCCGCATTCTCTAAATTACGACTATCCTGGAAGAGATAGTGTAATGCCCTTGAAGAGGCAATGGATATCCAAAGAAATGAAAAGCTTTTATGCATGCGCATGCACATGAGAATATGGGATCTCGAATTGATGATAACCAATGGTAATTTTGGTTTTTACAAGTAGCTACTAAATTCATCAATGAGCTGTGTTAATATTGAGTCACGTTTTTTTTGTTCGTCGACAAAAGGAAAATTATTGGCCAAAATGGAGAAAGGCAATTCCATTACAATTTTGTAAGAACGTGGAAAAATGGACCTATATATTTGAATACAATACAAATAACCAAAAGATGTTGAACCAAGGAGGTTACATTGGACATTTGTAATATAGTGAAATACACTTACATGATATGACACAAGGTTACTAATTATACTCTTGTAAACGAGTTTATATGAATGGAGAATTATATATAAAGGGTTATGAGTCGCCCACATCTTATCTCCATAAGTAAATCCCTCAAATATACATGGGAGCAAATTGCTCTGTATAAATTCCAAAGGAAAATGTGTCATGAAGTGTAGAAAATCCTTAAAGGATTCAAATTGCTTGAAGTAAGCCCCCGAAGGGTAAAGCATAAAATATGTACTCAATACCAATGGATGGTATAAATTGCCTTAGTGAGTACTATCATTATGATATTGTTGCAACATACTAAAATCTCTTGCAAGAGTCAATGACATTAAATTAGAACTCTTGAAGAGTTGATGATATTAAATTGGGACTCCTGAAGAGTCTAGAAAAATTATAAAGTGTTGAAGGAATTATTGTCTCGAGCTGCAGATCGAACAATCTACCAACACGAATCTTATCCATGATATTTATGTTATTAAAAGAACCATATGGATTGAAGATTATGAGTTGAATACTCATATGATGAAGACACTAAGAATAATCATTTATCTTCGTGAGGGTAAAGATAAATTAATATTTGGTCCAGAAGTACCACATCTTAGTGAAATATATGCTTTATTGTATTTGGCACAATACATTGAATGAAATAAAGCTTATGTATTAATATCTCCAAGAAATTACAGATATGTACATACACATGAGTTAAAACAAACCAACAGGATAGAGCCTTCACAAAGGTTGCTCATGTGAAGCCTCAGTACTCGGAAGTACCCCAGAAGGGGGAGGCACTGGAGATTGATCATGTGGCACCCCAGTACTTAGCAAAACACCAGAAGGGGAAGGCATCAGTTGCTTTCGGAATCTAGCAAAAAACCTATGGTGATCACTTTGAATTCGACTTTCAGATTCCTGCAGTTGGTCGAGCTTTCTTTTCATGCTCGTAGAGTAACTATTTGCAAGCACGTGTAACACTCTATTCTCGTGCTTGAGCTCTCCGATCTCTTGTTTAAGACTTGCCACCTCCGCCATCAATTATTTAACTTGGCAAGTTTGAGCAAGTAGGCGTTGGCCCATATTGGAAACAGAGCCAGCACACTGAACACTGAGAGCCAAGGAGTCTTGAACGGCCGACTCTTCAGACCGTTTTGAAAGGATCTTGTTATCCCTTGGAGTGAAAAGATTCCTAGCTACCACAGTAGCGGTTATGTTATTCTTCATCACAGAGTCCCCAACCGTAAGAGGACCATTAGAAGATAAGAAGGACGGGCGCCATATATTATCATGACGCTGCTCGTCTATATCACTCCTAAGACTCAAATCTAAGCAAATGTTAGATGGGCAAGTCATTTTCCAGAAATGATGAAGGAAAAATAGAGGTCAAATAAAATTTCAGAAGTGCAAGAAGGGGGAAATTTCTCAGGCAGCAACTTTCTGAGCATACTCTTGAACACAATTGATGTCTCTATAAAAGAAGAGGCAACAGAGCCACTTGTTCAAAGATCGAAGAGGCACCGCTCTCCGAATTTCAAAAGCCAGATTTTCCTGAATAAAGTTCGTTGGCATTTTTCAGACGCAATCTCAGCTTTTTCAGATATCGCGTGCAACTTTGTCAAAGATCTCTGACAAAGTTGAAAACGCGTAAATCTTACTGTTCTATTTACACCAAAGTTGCTGACAAGAGTAAAAGCACATCACCACACTTGCTATTGAGAAATCTCTATATATGTCGACCTCTGTTCTCCATAACAAGGCAGACCTGCAACACTGCAAGAATACCTAACTCTTCCTCATCTCCGAGAATGCATCTTCAACATAGTATCTCGAAATACTCAGTTTTCTTCCTCTCCGAGAATACCTCTTCAAACATGTCACACCAGAGCAAGATTATCACATATCTTCAGGGACCAGAGCAAGATTATCTCATATCATGCAATCTCCCTGTCCTTTCCTTTGTCCTTGTTCTTACCTGCAAAGACAAGGATAAAGAAAGCAATATGTCGGAACCTCCACTCAAACTCCAGGTAAGGAACCGACTACCTGGAACCTTTCCTGATTGCTTACCTAGTATTGCTCTCGAGTAGTCATCTTCAACTGTTGTTGGAGCTGGGTCTCCAGTCACCAAGAAGTGATGAACCATGCAAATGCAAGGGTTTGCATTCCACTCCTGCACCAGGGGACAAATCCTACAAGAGAAGATGTTACATATGCATGGGGGAAAACCAAAGAAAATACTACTTAAGCAGGGGAGCAAGTAAGGCAAGTGAAAATGATACATTGAAGCATGTGGAGACAAGCACAACAAACACGTGCTGATTCATCCCCGACAAAACCGAAGATCACTTGCCACATGAAGCTCTTAACGATAAAATGAGTAAATTCAGATCTTCGATACTAGTCTAGCAGAAAGTCCTACAACCCAGTTCAAGAAAAAGCCTGTGGAAAGTTAACAACAAGTAAAGCAACTATTTTAGCAACTCTTCTTACTAAGAGACTAAAGCAGAACGATCAACGATCAACCTAAATGATTTGAAATCAGGGGGAGATACTCATCAGGGGGAGCATCCAAGACAGATCAAGATTTTAACGAGTCAATCGAAGACTTGTGGCCATCCAATGGGGAGTGTTGTAAATATTATGTGGATGGTCCACATGAATAGTTTGTTACTATTTATGCACAGTATTTTCACTATTCATTTGTGGAAAATTTGTAAAGTGAATAGTGCTTTCTTTTGTTTATATAAAGGAAGAAGAGGAGATGAAGAAAGGGGAGTTCACGGGAAAGATGGGAATGAAAAGGAAGAAAGAGGAAGAGAGAGAAGGAAGAGGAAGAGAGAAAATAGAGGAAGATGAGAGGAGATAATAGAGAGAGTTATCTTTGTACTCCTATTATTCTAAATTATAATGAAAGCACCACTGCTGCCCCGAGGACGTACTCCAGTCACACTAACTGTAGAGGAACCTCGTAAATTTTGTATCTTGTTTCATTTATTCCACTGCACCCACAGTCGATTTTACAACAGTCTGAAGATTATTACTTCTAAAATAAGAATTGTAGGCATTTGCAACTCTTGCGGTCGCTGCGCTATGAGACTCGCATCTGCAACTCTCACATTTGCATTAGGTGATTTGAATTCTTTAATTTGGAGTACATAAATCAGGGTGATTGAATCGCTACGCTGCAAGACTCGCATCCACAACTCTCACGTTGCATCTAAAACTGGTGATTGAATCATTTCAATTCTGTTATTTCTAGTCCAGAAATCACCACTTGCTTACGAGGTTAATGTTGTAGGTCTTGTTTCAGACTTTTAGTGATTGAATCATTGAATAATTTGAATTAGATGTTGGTTGACAGGTTGAGTGAGTTTTCAAGTTGCCCACAAAAGATTATATTATGTATCTGTGAACTGTGATAAATAATGATGGCTGACGTAGATGGCTACGATGAATGAACCTAAGAGTGCCACTGAGATCCAAGGACAAGTTTCTAAAATTATAATGAAATAGATATATTGCTACAAAATATATGATCTTATTTTGGATGATAGAGACACTTATTTATATGATATGTAACAAATTTATTCAAATCCGTCTACTTCGCTTAGGCTCCTAGGGCTAGCCCCCCAGGCGCATCATGTCATGTATTTGAACAAGGGCACTCAGATTTGCAATCTGTATTATTGGCACATGGAATATGTGCAGCGAGTAGTACTCAGATTTAAGTACATAAAAAAATTGTTTTTTTTATTATTTAAATATTTTTAATCTTATAACAATATTTAATTAAATTTGTGGGACCCAATTATGTTCCACATCAGTATATAACAGAATTTTTTACAGATTTTTAACAGAAGGACCACATTGATTTGTGACATTCATTTTCAAGGACAATATTGATTGATTTTCAATTTCAGGGACCATCTTGATGGAGTGGGTCAATTTTAGGAACAATTTGTGATATAAACTCTAATTACAATTAAACTGTTTAATTGAATGTGGTTGAGATTAATTGGCAAGTTAATTAATCAAATGAAAAAGGTCAAGTTGTGCTTTAAATTTAGTTTCGGGTTTCACGGCCCAATGGGTCTCGGTCCATTAGGCCCATTAAGCAAAGATTGTGTGACAACTTAACTTAAATGTCACAAGCCCAATGTCAAATGAAGGCCGGCTATACATGAGGAAAACAAGGATTTTTTTCACTTAAGCTACTAAAATTTGGAGAGGCTATAAAAGGGGAACTAAGAGAGATACCTCGCTAGGTTTTGTAAGAAATAAATAGGAGAACTAAGGGCCCTTCACTTGGGTGATAACCTTGTGAAAACACTTAGTGTTTTGAGAGGCATTAGTTTGTATACGAGAGAACACTTTGTGTTTGTGAGTTCTCTTGTACTCATTGTAATCAATAAAGCATCTGTTGTCAGAGAGGTACTCCTATATTGGAGGAACTCTGAAATTGTTTTGTGTTTTGTTTATTGTTTAATTGCTTTTTTTTTTTGGTTTAATTCACAACAAGTGGTATCTAGAGCTTAGTTTCTTACGTGGGTTGTGACTATCAAGCAATGACAAAGACTGGTGATTCCACTAGTAGTGATGATGTTGAAGAAAAGTCTGTCACTTGTGGAACCAAGACAATGGTTCAGAGTGCTAGGTTTGAAATTGAGAAATTTGATGGAATGAACAACTTTGCTATGTGGCAGTGTGAGGTTTGAGATGTCTTGATACAACAAGGTTTGGTTGTTGTGTAAGGAGGTATGTCGTTGTCGTTGAAGAAAGAAGGAATGGGAAAGATTGAATGCTCATGCATGTTCTAGTATTCGACTATGCTTGGGAAAGCAACAAAAGTATGGTGTGATGAATATAAATTCGGCGAAGGAATTGTGGGCTACATTGGAGACAAAATATATGAAAAAGAGTGTAGAAAATCGATTGCATCTTAAGAGAAAGTTGTACAGGTTCAAGCACATAGAGAGCACGATGATGATTACCCATCTAGAAGAGTTTAACAAGCTTCTAGCTGAACTGGCAAATCTCAAAGAGATAATCAAGGATGGACACAAGGCTTTGATCCTAATGAACTCACTGCATGAATCCTATGAGCCTTTCATTACAACTTGGATTTATGGCAGGGAGACAATTAAGTACGATGAAATCTCGAATACTCTTATGAATTGTGAGGTTAGACATCTTGACAAGCAAGAAAGGAATAACTTTGAAGTTTTGATGGTGAGAGGGAGATCAAAAGAAAAGAAAGGCTCATACATGAAAAACAATAGGTCTCGTACTAGAGGAGTCTCGAAGAATATGATGTTCTTATACAATGATAAGTGTGCCTTTTGTCATGAGAAAGGACACTGGAAGAAGAACTGCCTTAAGATCAAAGAAAATACTAAAGGAATGAAGAAGGATGACTCAGAAGTAATTTTGGTTGAAGTCGAGGATAAGGAAATTGTCTATGCCCTAATTGCATCGAGAGTGGGTGCTCGACACAGGTGTACTCATCACATGACTTCTCAAAGGAATTGATTTTCAAGCTTCAAAGTCAAGAATGGAACTGTGTATATGGGAGATGTTAACCCCTAACAACACAAGGAATTGGAAACATTAGGATCAAGCATCCTGATGGTGTGATTCGAGAAGTGCATGGTGTAAGTCCCAAATTTGAAGAAAAAATTGATCTCAGTAGGAACTCTCGAGTCGCGAGTCTACAAGTTTTACTTGATAACAACGTGCTCAAAGCTATTAAAGGAGCACTTGTCATAATGAAAGGGCCTCAAAATGGCTTGCTTTATATGCTACAAGGAAAAACTTGGGAGAATGAAGTGCATATGGTAGCTGAAGAAGTGCAAAGTGATAAAGGTGACTTGTTTGTATTATGGCACATGAGGTTGGGACATGTAGGAGAAAAAGCATTGCAAGGATTGATCAAGCAAAGGTGCTTAAAAGGAGCAAAAACTGGAAAGGTAGAGTTTTATGAGCACTGTGTTCTTGGTAAACAAACAAAGGTGAAATTTGGCTCAACATTTAATCAAACAAAATGAATTTTAGACTATGTTCACTTTGATGTTTGGGGGCCCTGCAAAGAATGCCTTTGTAAGTGGAAATAGATGGTTTGTATCTTTCATTGATGACTACTCTCGAACATCATGGATATATTTGATCAAACAAAAGGATGAGGTTCTTAACATCTTCATAGAATGGAAGAACATAGTGGAGAACAAGACTGGAAAGAAAATTAAGACATTAAGAAGTGACCATGGAGGGGAATATACATATGATCCTTTCTTTAAGGTGTGGAAAAAGGAAGGGATCACTCAACATTTCAGTGTTAGACATAGTCCACAGCAGAATGGGATTCCAAATAGACTAAATAAGACCTTGCTCGAGAAAGTTTGTTGCATGCTATCTCAAGCTAAGCTGCCAAAAGATTTTGGACAGAAGCTTTGAGCCATGCAGGTCATGTATTTAATCATTTATCACTAGCAGTATTGGAGGAAGAACACCCATTAAAGTGTGCTCCGGAGAACCAGCCAAGGACTTCGATAAGCTACGAGTGTTTGGATGCAATGCTTACTTTCATGTGAAGGAAAACAAATTGGATCCACGAGCCAAGAAAACTATCTTTATGGGATTCGATAGTGGTGTGAAAGGATTTAGACGTTAGTGTTTCGAGCTGAACAAGATTATAGTGAGCAGAGATGTGGCCTTCGATGAAGGAAAATGTTCAGATAGTAGAGCTTGGGGAACAAGTAATCGTGAATTTACAGCCAAGTGAGAAAGTTGTGGAAGAAGAAAGACAAGGTGATTAACTTGAACATGAAGAGAGTGAGTGATCACGAAGAGGAAACAAAATAATTCAGGATACAAGATGATTGCATAGCCAAAAAGAAGGGAAAAAGAGAAATATCCTTACCTGCGAGATACAAGGATTGCATGGCCTGCATGGTATATAACACGCACGACCCTGATATTCCCCGAACACTAGGGTAGGCATGTGCTGACCGACACCCGAAGGTGACGAAGCCATATTAGGATGCATGAGAACAACGAATATAAATAAAATTTATTAATTAAAATACAATGATTATGAAAATGAGGAACGTGTTTAGAGCATACACTAATCTAGAACACTAAAAAGAAATAATATAAAATTGAATGAACAAAGGAATGGGTCCTACACGTAGAGGACTCGAAGATGCTGATGCGGGGTGCCTTCACGCCGGGATTGTACGCCTCGATTCTAAGTCCTGAGGGGGTGCAAAACAAATATGAGTGGACCAAGTTGATATATATATAATATTAAAACAGTTATTCAACAACGTACTAACCCCCAAAGTTTTATGGAAACTCAATAGCATTATATGTAATAGGTTTTCTGAAAACCCTAGCATGCCATAAAACCTTCATAAACATACATCACATATAGTGTGCTAAGTAGTGGTATCAAATCGCCCGCAGGTACTATATTTCTCGCCCCGAAGCTAGTGCATATATCTCTTGGCCTAAAGCCATCCATAAAACCTCCCTCGGCCCGAAGCCAAAACAGTGATCACTAGATTCGCACAAAACATTGAATATAATGTTTCCAACATAAGTACATATATCTCAAAAACATCTTCATAGTATATAGTCATCCATCATATATACTATAAAGAAGTGTAAAACCATGTTCATAAATTGTATATAGTCATCCATCATATATACTACAAAGAACAATAGTCCGATAAAGTATGGTATTCCAAAATGTTCTTAGTAAAGCATGATAATAATATAATGTAAATCCAATTTACTTATAAAACGTTACCATTAAATCATGCTTTTTATGTATGCATTTCTACTATTAAAACATGCATTTTAGAAGGGGTCCACTCATAGATACTCCGTCGTTGAAGAGCCGTACGAAATAGGCGGGACAAAAACGCTGCTAATAAATGTACCTAAGCACAAAAATGGTCCAATTAATAAAACTTTAATTAAATGATTGAATTTGGGAAAACGGACGTAAAAAACGAATCCAGGACGTTGAAATTAGCCTAGGAGGGGTCCCGACCGAAACCCCAAAAAAGTCAACATAAAGTCAACGTTGACTAGTCAAAGTTAATGATCAGACCGGTCAACGGGGCTGGGTCGGGTCAATCGAGTCGGGTCACATGTCGGTCAACGGGCCGGGTCAAAGACCTGTCGCTTGGGGTTTGGGTTCAACGGGCCTACGCTTAATAGCTCAGCCTAAGGGTTTGATTAGGTTGGCTTAGTGGGCCAAAGCCCTTAGTTTTAAACGGCCCTAAGGCTACCGGGTCTGAAGGGTTTTAAGGGTTTAATTAAAAAGGATTTGGGTTTAGGGTTTTAGTGCAAATGGGTTGGGCTTGAAGGCTCTGCCTAAAACTCTAGGCTAAAGGGCTTGGACTTCGAGTGTGGGTCGAACGACCCGTTTTCGTCGAGAAGAAAGCCGGAGCCTCCCAAGCTCCGGTCGACACCGATCTACCACCCTAGGGTACGATCCAAGTACTAAAATGAAGTGCAAGATGAGGGGAATAGTTTTCTTACTATCGATACACCGTGGAGTGGCTGGCGATGATCGGGTTTAGCTTGAAAGTCATAGGGGTTCACAGGAGCACTTCCTAGGTTTTTGGGCTTCACCGAGCTTCACAGAGACAAGGGGGAAGGAAGAGAGGTTCTTGTGAGGGTTTTTGGGTTTTCTTGATGACATAAATTGCATTTGAGTGCACATAAATTTCCAGCAAACATCTTGATATTTTTGACTTTGAAAAGTGTAGACATAATTCGAACAATGTGAAAAATTTCCTTTCTCCAAGTAAAATTTTGTAGCGTGACAAGCAATGAACGATTCCCTAAAAAATCATAAAAGTTATAGAAGTGTAGAATAGATTTTACCACAAGTACCTCAACCATTGAACCCCAATCTTCATCACCATTACATTCATCCGAAATCAGGGCAAAATCCCAATCGACAACACAATGAGCTTCGATTTGCAGAGTAAATTGAATTTCATTAGCTACTTTAATCATAAGCATGTAATCTTCATCATACTCATCATAAATTTAAAGAGAACTCCAATCGACTAAATTATTGATTTCGTAAAAACCAGACAACAACAACATGATAACCCAAGAATCGATTAGGGCTCTAATACCAACTGATGCATGGCACAGCGGATAGAAACGAAATAAAATGATAGATATGATTGATAGATAGGGTCCACTATCTCCTAGTGCGAGGAGAGGCCTGAAAACCATATAAACTTTAGTTCTAGTACCAACCTACAATGTAGACAACTAGAAGAACAAAGCAGAACAATCTTACAAAGAGAAAGGCACAAAACTGAAACAGAGAAACACTTCTGAGTATTTTCATTAATAAAAAACGTCCAACTCCTTCATCTTACAGAAAGAAATGGTTTTTAAAACCATTTTGTAACTTACATTCAGAAATTTAAAAGGCAATAAAATTAAAATGACAAAAAACTAAAAATTACATAAAGAAAGTAATCCAATCAGCCAAAAAACGTCCAAAACGCCCTAGCTATTATTAGGAGCTACTAATGGCTGTTATTAAGTTCTTCTGATTTGTTATAGTCATTCATTTTATCCCAATGATTCAATAAATGCACTGGCTAATTGATCTGCATCTTCCTCTTCGGGTTGGAGAAAATTCACCCTCAAATTGCATTTCCAGTATCGTCGATGTCCCCTCTGTATGGAATGAGGTGTTTCACGTTGAACACATCGAATATGGCTTGGTAACTTGGTGTTACGATTGAAACAATCAAACTTGGTAATCCAAGAAGTTGGTACACTCCACAAAAGAATAGCTTAGTAACTTCTGAAGCATTCGGTGTCTTCTTGCAAGCAATAAGGTAAGCCATTATGGAAAATTGATCTCCCACAACAAAAATTGAGTCTACACCATGCTGAGTACGAGGCAAACCCAATACAAAATACATGCTCATGTCCACCCATGGTTGTGATTGAATGGGTAATGGCATGTACAAACCAACGTTGGTCGCCTTGCCTTTGGAAACTTGACAGATTCGACATCGTTCCACAAAACGATATACTTCTTTGCGCATGGTAGGCTAGAAATAAGAAAAAAAACACTAGTGTAAAGGTTTTGTCCCTTCCAACGTGGCCATCACTATGTAACTCTTGTATGGTCAGCAGCCTCAAACTAGACTCAGGTATACAAAGTTGATACCCTTTAAAGAGAAACCCATCATGGAACACATAATCTGTTCTTCTCGAATAAACTTGTCCCCCAGTTTTGTTTGGTCTTCCTCTATCTTTTAGATACCCAACAAGTACTTGCCATAATAGCCAACTAAGAACCACAAATTTAGCAGGCATCAACATATCCAAATAGTACAAAGTTCCAAATAATTTCATTCTTCTCCTCTTTCTCATGTTCCGTTTCGAATTTAATCTTTTCTTGATGACATAAATTGCATTTGAGTGCACATACAATTTCCAGCAAACATCTTGATATTTTTGACTTTGAAAAGTGTAGACATAATTCGAACAATGTAAAAATTTTCTTTTCTCCAAGTAAAATTTTGTTGCGCGACAAGCAATGAATGATTCCCAAACAAAATCATAAAAGTTATAGAAGTGTAGAATAGATTTTACCGCAAGTATCTTAACCATTGAACCCCAATCTTCATCACCATTGCATTCATCCTAAATCAGGTCAGAATCCTAATCGACAACACAATGAGCTTCGATTTGTATAGTAAATTCAATTTCATTAGCTATTTTAATCACAAGCATGTAATCTTCATCATACATGTGGAGCCAAAAATAATCAAGAGGTGACAGTTGGATTTTTGGGTAAAAGGACAAAATTACCCTCGAGGCACACCGGAATTCCTACGCACGGGCAGTGGACAATCATCCCTCAATCAAGTCAAAAATGCCCAATTAGGTATTTATTTTTAAACATATTTCATCCATCCTCATCAAATCCTCTCCACAAGGTAACCCCCAAATCATTCATTTTTAATTATATTAATTAGCTAATTAATTGATTTATTATTCAATTATTCCTAATTAGCTACAAATCATGAACCTCACCCAAAATACCAACCAAGTGGCCTCCTAAAGGGGCCGGCCACACCCCTATAAATACTACCTTATTCTCTCCAAAACTCAATTCCAATTCTCTTGCTAAATTCTCTAAATTCTCCAAACACTTTTGCCTCAAAATTCTAACTTTGGCATCGGAGGTTCTTCGACCAAAGCCCCCCCCCACCATTCATCATGGGCGCGTGAGGCTCTTGGCCTTGACCAAAGGTGTTATTTGTTTTATGGGTGAAATCTTGTCCAAGAACAAGGAGGAACAAATTTGCATCCACAATACTCCTCATAAATTGGTAGAGAACTCCAATCGACTGAATTATCGATTTCGTAAAAACCAGACAACAACAACATGATAACCCAAGAATCGATTAGGGCTCTAATACCAACTGATGTAGGGTACAGTGGATAGAAATGAAATAAAATGATATATAGGATTGAAAGGTAGGGTTCACTATCTTCTAGTGCGAGGAGAGGCCTAAAAACCCTATAAACTTTGGTTCTAGTACCAGCCTACAATGTAGACAACTAGAAAAACAAAGCAGAACAATCTCACAAAGAGAAAGGCACAAAACTAAAACAGAGAAACACTTCTAAGTATTTTCATTAATAAAAATGTCAAACTCCTTCATCTTACAGAAAGAAATGGTTTTTATAACCATTTTGTAACTTACATTCAGAAATTAAAAAGGCAATAAAATTAAAATGACCAAAAACTAAAAATTACATAAAGAAAGTAATCCAATCAGCCAAAAAGCGTCCAAAACGCCCTGGCTATTAGTAGGAGCTACTAATGGTTGTTATTAAGTTCTTTTGATTAGTTATAGTCATTCATTTTATCCCAATGATTCAATAAATGCACTGGCAAACTGATCTGCATCAAATTCCCACTAATTTTGAAGAAGCAGCAAATAGTGAAGAAGAGAGTAGATAACATGAAGCAATGGACGATGAGAAAGGCAAAGAAAGATTGGTTTGTAAGCTCAGAAAATTTATGTATGGTTTGACGCAGTCGCCCAGACAATGGTATTTAAGATTTGACAAGTTTATGAAGAGTCAAGACTATACGAGAAGTCACTATGATCACTGTGGTTATCACAAGAAGTTGAAATATGGTTCTTTTGTGTCCTTGTCAATCTATGTGGACGACATGCTCATAACCTCAAGCAATATTCCAGAGATAGAAAAGTTGTAGGAACAAATGAAAAGGGTGTTTGAAATGAAGGATCTCGGTGAAGCCAGGAAAATATTGGAAATGGAGATCACAGGGATAGATAAAAATGTTTGGTGTGTTTTTCTCTGAATTAGTATCTTGTGAAGTTGTTACAAAAGTTTGGAGTAACAAAAAACACTAAGCCTGTGGGAACTCCATTGGGTGCTCACTTCAAGTTAAGCAATCAACAAGGTCCCAAAATTGATGAAGGAAAGATGAAGATGGAAGGTGTTCCATATGCTAATTTGGTTATAGGATTAATTTATGCGATGGTTTGTACTCATCCTGATATTGCACACGCAGCTGGAATTGTTAGTACATTCATGCATAATCTTAGATGAGAGCATTGGAATGCTGCTAAGTGGATACTAAGGTATTTATGTGGAACGAGGGATAAAGGTATTTTTTTTTTTAAAGAAGTGATGAAGGAATTGATAAGTTCTCAGTTGGATATGTGGACTTAGATTTTGCTGGTGATTTTGACAAGAGAAGATCAAGGACAGGGTACGTGTTTACTATGGCAAAGGGTCCTAATGCTGGAGATCAATACTACAACCAACGGTGACACTATCAACCATAGAAGCATAATAGATGGCGATTGCTGAAGCTATCAAAGAAGCAATCTGGCTCTAAGGTTGTTAGGAGACTTAGGTGTGGAACAACACAAGTTGGATGTATATTGTGACAGCCAAAGTGCCATTTACTTGGCCAGATATCAGGTATATCATGCTAGGACTAAGCACAATGATGTACGATACCATTTTGTGAGAGAAATGGTAGCTAAAGGTGAGATTCGTCTCAAGAAGGTTGCTACAAAAGATACTCCAACTGACATGTTGACAAAGATGGTTAATGCATCCAAATTTGAGCACTCCTTGGATTTGGTGCATTTGAAGCGGGTTTGATCTTGCGATATGGTGGAGCAACGAAAACTGTTGTTGGATGCCTCGTATGGATTTCATGCCAAGGTGGAGATTGTTAGATTTGGCATTAAATCAACATGCCTAGACTAAAACAAGAGTCAAAGAAGGATTGAGATATCTTGGACGCAAGATATCAATATGTATGTTTCCTAGTTTGGTTGGGATTCGATTTTAATATAGGATTTGGTTTCCTATATTCTAGGGACTTTGTGTAAAACCCACGACATTTATTAGTATAAATAGATGGTTGTAGGATAGGGTTTATGGGAGGATAGTTTGAGAGGCATTAGTTTGTATACAAGAGAACATTGTGTGTTTGTGAGTTCTCTTGTATTCATTGGTAATCAATAAAGTTTCCGTTGTTAGAGAGGTACTCCTATATTAGAGGAATTTTGAAATTGTTTTGTGTTTTGTTTATTGCTTTTTGGTTTAGTTCACAATAGATACAAGGTCCGAATGTTGCCCAATGTGTTTTCTAGGTTGAACTATTAGTTCGACATAGCGATGAGGACATGGCGGGATCCATAAGAAGAAAGTTGAAATTCGTTTTGAAGCAAATGGAACTTGAGGAGCAATAAAAGATTAAATCTTAGTACTACAGAATTTGAAAGAAAAAAAAAAGAAGCTATTTAGGAAGCTAAATCTTGTACCTTAGTGTCACAAAATTTAGTTTTAGCACCTCTATAGTCTTAATGCGAGGTTTTCTTCATGCAGAACGTTCACCCTATTAATGTTATAATACAAAAAATATTGTTAATTTGTTGGTGTAGATTCCCACGCCACAGTGCTAACTAATGACGTCAACTAATACAGCCATTTTCTTTACCTAGCTAATACAGCCAATACAATTGCCACTCAATGTTACGTCGGATGATATTTTTCTTCTTCCTTACTTGTAAATAAAAAGTCTTAGGTTCGAATATCGTAGATGATGAATTTGACACCAAATTAGGTTACCTATTGTATAACTTTAGCCGAAATCTCCCCTCCCCTTAACGTAAGTATATGGTTGTAATAAAAATAAAAAATACTGCCAGTACAATTAATTCCGTCGAGGAATCAAATGCCAGAATAAGTCCTCACAATATTAGTCTTTTTTACAATTCCGTCGAGGAATCTAATGCCAGAAGTTCTCACATTATCTTTTTTACAATTCTGTTGAGGAATCGAATGCCAGATTAAGTCCTCATATTAGTCTTTTTTACAATTGCGCGAGGAATCAAATACCCGAATTAGTCCCCACTTTCGTCTTTTCCAATTACATACTACGTTGGGATTCTCTATCGTACTACGTTGTCTCTCTCATGCATTCGTCTCATATTCTTCTGCTAAGAGAGTTCTTCATCCGTTTTCACTATTTGCTCCATTTCTAAGTACACATGCCTGTGTTGTTTAGTTTCTTCATCACAGAACCTTCTTTTGCTTAATTAATCTACTTCGCTTTACTTCTAAAAGTGAAAAATCGAAACCGAAAACCAGAACAAACAAAAAAAAAAACATTTCGTTCTATCAATTTCGTTGTTTTCTTGTCTCTTGATTTCATTTTCTGCCAATTTCAACTTCCTGTGGATAGGTTTTTACTTGAAAAGGGAAAACAAAAGGCATACATACTTTGCTCAGCATCATTTACAGACCGATTGTGCTCTGGCGTTTTGTAGGTAAAGGAATCTGGAGAGAGAAGGTAGAAGGTACGTCTTTTTTTATTTCCTTCTGCTCTTGATGGGTTTTTTTTAGTTGTTTGTGCGAACAAAGCTACGAACCTCTTGTGAATGGACACTGATGAGTCTCCCTGTGAACAAAGCTACGAACTTCTTCCTTTATTTGGTTATTTCTGGGGAAATAGAGGTGACAAACGTCTTGGGCTCGACGAGGGCTTAGATTTTGATATAAAGATTCGTCGGAATCGGTGACTGAATGAAGGAGATATGAATATTTGAGTTTAGGAGAGCAAAAAGGGAAGGAGAAGAACAGCAGTACCGCTACTGAGCTGCACGAAAGGAGAAAAACTAAGTTGGTTCTAGAAAGCTCATCTCAAAATTTCCAATTTGCCCTTTCCTTTGGTCTGTTGATATTATCTTTCTTTTCTCAATCTCTGAAAACCGAACCAAAGCCAAAGCAAAGCTTCCCATGGTCGCCTTCACTTCCTCTGATTTAGAAATTCGTAACTTTATCGTTCGAACTTCAAATTTCAATTCATTTGCGGTCGTGCGGTCATGCGTTCATGGCAAGGAGTACTATTCTAATAAAATAAAGATATTGATCAATACTTGTCTCAAGCTCAAAGGTCTAACAAAAACAAAATTTACCTTTCTAGGGGCATTTTGATAATTCCGCATAAATAGAGACTACTTAACATAGAAAATTAGGAACGAGTTGTAACAATCCTCTTTAATTTCTTTTCTTCAATCTATTTCTCAAATGGGTGTATAATCCATCATAGTTTAATTAGCAAGGCAGTGGACAATAATTTTTTTTCTCTCAATAGATTAGTGAATTAATTCAAACTCTAATTCTCACAAATCACAAATGACACCATGTAGTATGTCATGACCATCAAGACTTATTTAGTTGGAATTACAATGTAATACAATCTTTCTCTAATATTAGTACTCTAGGGCACATTGGTTTAGGCCATCATGTCAGATGCCCCAAGGTTTTAAAAAGCGTTAGAGGTTAGTCGGACGGCGGCATGGCCTAACACCTAGGCGTCTAGGCAAGGCTTAGGCATTTATTTAAATTTTAGTTAAATTTATTATATAACAAATAAATAAATGTCTACTTACACTTTAAAAAAATACATAGTTCTATTAGGATACATAAATTGCAAAATAGAATGACATATAAATTATAAATTGCTATAACATATTGAAAACATGGGGAACAAAAGTATAATAAGTGTTCATCTAATTATCAAACAAGTCTTTTACAATTTATTGAGAAATATAAAATGCAAAAAATATGTTGTAAACATTCCTAGTTTAAGTGTGATTGTATAAATCCTAGATTAGATTTGATTCTAGTTATCATTTCCTATTGTATCTTGTATTCCTTGGGGATGAAGGAATATCTTCTCTCCTTATATTACTATAAATAAAGGCACAATGTAGGAGGTATAACAACACACACATTCCCCTACAATTCTACAAACACATCTCTCTCTCTTCTTCTCCTTGCCATCGGCCACCCTAAACTTGTCAGATAAAATAGACCACAACACGTTATCAGCACGCTCCTACCGCTGCACTTAGGAATTTGACGTTAGAGAATTTGTCTGCATCAAACCAGTTCATCCATATCATCACGCAATCAGGTTCTTTCAAAACAACGGTTTTTAACTCGATATTTTTGAAGCCCTTATAGCATGAACATTCACCATGATGCATGACCTAACTTTACGTTTTACGAATTTTAGATTCTTCATAAATTGTGTATGCCTCATAATCATAATTGTTGAATTATGTGAATTTGATATTTGCTATGAATTGCATGAAATATATTTGTATATGCATCAAATTGATTTCAATTAACATATTATTATTTTGAATATGCATATAATTGAATTATATTTAAATTGAAAGGAAAAAAAAACGAAATTGGGAATCATGGCCTGGGTTCTTTGAACCCGTGACCCCGAGCAAGCATGGAGCATCAAGCTCCCCCCACCCAGTTGGAAACCTGACGCCCATGGCGTCCCAAACCAAGAAAATCCACATCACCTCAAGCGAAACCACGGCCTTGCCGTGTAATTTTCTGCATATATCTGACATAATGTCGTGATCTTTGATCCAATCTTACTGAAATTCCTGTAGAATTTCATCTAATTTGGACGAAATTTCAGTTTAAATTTCTTAGGTTTTCACCGATGTCGAGGTACCGCCTCCATCCTTCGGACCTTGCTCGCCGTCAAACTTGTACCGAGAAATCTTTCCCAAACACGGCCGCCTGCAGCGGCGGCACTGGTCTTCGTCCCTGGTGACTGCACCCAGCTCTGGCTGGGGTGTTCTGGTTGAAACCCTAAGCCCCAACTTTTTGGGCTACATCATCTCGGCCAGCGCGAAAAAAAAAGAAAAAGAAAAAACAAATCCATTTTGTTTTCTGGGCTCGCCTGAAGCGGCCCGTGTAAAAGAATTTTTTTTTCTTTGTTTTTTGTTTTTTGGGCTTGCCTGAAGCAGCTCGTGTTGAAAAAAAAAAAATTTGGGTCTGCCCGCAGCAACCCATTCCCCGTGCCCATATCTCCCCGTGAGCCTGCAGCTCACCTGTGACCCCCCAGCCTATATTTTTGGGCTTGGGACATATGGATCAAAAATCGCTCAACCCACCTGAGGGTTTTGGCCTATATTTTTGGGCCTCGAGCTTCGATTATTTAATATTTGAAAAAAAATTAATTTGGGTTTTATATTTTTTCACCCACACTTTAATTTGTCCCGAAGTCCAAATAATTAAAATTCAATTATAATTGTAAACCTAAAATATATATATATATATATGCATATTCTTGTTGCAGATTTGTTTGCATATATATTTGTGTTTGTCTGCAGGAATATATGAACCTGACGTTCATAATTATTTTGAAACCTGAAGTTTCTTATAAACATACCTTGTTTGAAAACCTGAAGTTTTTCATTTAAACACATCACCCATGAAAACCCGAAGTTTTTCATGCAAAATTAAACCAAATCATGTCTATTAGAACCTGTATGTTCTACTCCTACGTGAATGGATTGATGTTTCTCCATTACACTAACCACATCTTGTCTATCTATTTTGTTATAGGAACATGTCGAATTTGAGCAAACTCGATTTCACCGCTTTAGAGGTCTCTGGAAGGAACTACCTCAAGTGGGTCCAAGATGTGAAGCTCCACTTCACTGCAAAGAACTCGCGTCCTGCCATTGAAGAAGCAACGGATAAGCCTGTTGGCAAAGCTGAAAAAGCCACTACTATGATCTTCATTTGAAGACATATTCATGACGCTCTGCAAACTAAATATCTTGCTGAGAAGGATCCACGTGCATTATGGGTCGCTTTGGCTGATCGTTTTGATCACCAAAATGACATATTATTGCCTGAAGCAAGACACGACTGGTAGCACTTGCGCTTCCAAGACTTTAAGTCTGTGAATGAATATAATTCTGAAGTTTGTTGAATCCGATCACTTCTCAAGTTTTGCAATGAAACTTTGATTGAAGGTGATTTCATAGAGAAGACCTATTCGACATTCTTTGCTTCTAATATTGACCTGCAACAACAATATAGAGCTCAGAAGTTCACTAACTTCTTAGATTTGATCTCTGTTTTACTTCTCGCTAAAAAGCAGAACCAGTTGTTGATGAAGAATCATCAGGCTCGACCTACTGGGGCGACTACTGTGCCTGAAGCACATTATAGCAATAACCAACACCCAAAAAGCCAAATGGGGTGTGGTAGGGGCGGCCAAAAGCCATCCCACCAAGGTCAATAGAGTCAAGGCCCATCCAAGGGAGGAAACAAAGCCCAGAAGCGCCCAAACCTCGCTCCCAAAGCCCCAAACTTCAAGAATAAGGGCAAAGCACCTGAAACCATGGATGCGAACATGTGCTATCGTTGTGGTTCAAAGAACCATTGGTCCCGTGTTTGCCGAGCTCCCAAGAAGGTTGTAGATGAATATCATTCTCGTCGTAAGAAGTTTGAATCAAACTTCATGTAAGTGGACGAATCAGAGACTACAAAGATGGAGGTTTCTGATTTTCAGGAGGATACCACCCTTATCGAAGATTAGAATCTTAGACATAGACTTATTTTTAGTTGACATAAGACAACTGGGGCCGAATTCCACCTAGTGGCCGAACCCCTCCTTTGTTTTTGGTTGGTTTTTGAACAGTTTTCCTTTATGTTTGGATTATTAGTTGGTGATTTGTTTTGGATATTAAGTTTTTAATCCTTGGATAAACGAAATTATTTTGAATTGATATTTGTTTTATATAAAATTTTTATGCATGTGACCGATTCAAATTAATTTCTCATTCTAGGTATGACTAGTGGAAAAGTTAGTTGTCTGGCAGATAGTGCAACCACGCACACACTTTTGAGTGAACACATCTATTTCACTAACTTCATACCTAAGAATGCACCTCTAACAACCCTCTCAGGCCCATCCAACCTGATAGAAGGATATGGTAAGGCACGTATAATGTTGTCTAATGGTACAATCTTGACCATTTCTGAGGCACTCTATTCTCCACGCTCTGGAAGAACATTATTAAGTTTCAAGGACATTAGAGATAACAATTACCATGTTGAAACCCACGTAGAAAACGGAGTTGAATTTCTATCAATAACGTCCTACGAATATGGCCAAAAGCGTATTCTAGAGAAGATGGAACGTATCCCGAGTGGTCTGTATACTACAACCATACGCCCCATAGAATGTCACTATGCGGCCGACACTACTACTGGGACCACGCACGAAATTACACTTTGGCATGATCGTTTCGGACATCCTGGATGAATAGCGATGCGCCGTATCCTCAAATCTTCACATGGGCATCCACTAACCCGAAGTTTAGGTTCGATCCAAGGAATCGCATGTCAAACATGTTCGATGGGAAAACTTATTACTAAGCCTTCTTATGACAAGATTCGTTTGAATCCTCCCATTTTTCTACAGCAGATTGAGGGGGACATTTGTGGATCGATTCACCCTCCCTGCGGACCATTTAGATACTTTATGGTTTTGGTTGACGCTTCCACACGTTGGTCACACGTGTGTTTGTTGTCTACAAGGAACGCTGCATTCTCCAAACTGTTGGCTCAGGCTATAAAGCTCAGGGCTTACCACCCTGATTATCCGATCAAATCTATTCGATTGGATAATGCTGGAGAATTCACATCTAAAACTTTTGATGACTATTGCATGTCGGTTGAGGTTAAAGTTGAACATCTTGTACCCATGTTCATACCCAGAACAGCCTGGCAGAGGTTTTCATTAAGCGCTTACAAATGATTGCAATCGTTGGTCATACGTACCAAGCTCCTGATCACTGCTTGTGGCCATGCAATATTGCACGTAGCAAAGTTGGTTCGCCTGAGGCCTGTTACGACACAACCGTTTAGTGTCCTTCAGTTGGTTACCGGATATGAACTCGACATATCACATCTGTGCGTTTTTGGTTATGCAGTATATGTGCCGATCTCGCACCCTTACGTACAAAAATGAGGCCTCAGCGAAGGATGGGAATCTATGTCGGATATGATTCTCCTTCGATTATTCGTTACTTAAAACCTTTGATAGGTGATCTGTTTACCGCTCGTTTCGTGAATTGTCACTTCTATGAGACAGTCTTCACGTCGTTAGGGGGAGTTAAGAACATCAACGTTCCTGAAGAACGATGTGAATTATCATGGACGACTCCCACTTTGTCTCATTTAGATCCCCGCACCGCTCAGTCTGAAACTGAAGTGCAACGCATATTAGATCTTCAGAGCATAGCTTAGAGCATGCCAGATGCTTTCACCGATCTAGCGTGTGTGACAAGATCACATATTCTAGCTGCGAATACGCATGCAAAGATGGATGTACCAAATGTATGACGGACTGCCCTCTTAGAAGCCCGAGACGCCAATCTTGGTGATCCACTTACATTAGCGGCTAACCAATCATATGCCCTTACACAAAAGCATAGCAGACCCCTTGGTTCAAAGGATTCACACCCTCGGAAGAGGAAAACCATGGCACAAGGTCCTGAAGAGCCTACCATGAATCCGACTATCGCTTATTCATTCTACCCAACTTATGAGGAAATTCTAGATTATGGAAACGTCCTTGAAGAGAAGAATCCTCCTCCCGAGAATCTTGAGATTTCGGTCTATTATGCTAGCTTAGATGATGTGTGGTGTAGAAATGAGATGATTGTCGACGATGCATTAGCATTTGCAGTAACTACTGAGATCATGTTGAGCGATGACATTAAACCGCATTCCGTTGATGAATGTCAACGTAGAACTAATTAGTCAAATTGGAAACAAGCAATCCAAGTCGAACTCGATTCACTTGCAAGGTGTTTGGACTTGTAGCTCCTACTTCTCCACATGTGAAGCCCGTTGGCTGCAAGTGGGTTTTCTTATGGAAGCGTAATGAGAAGAACGAAATTGTGCGGTATAAAGCTCATCTTGTTGCACAAGGCTTCTCACAACACCCTGGGATTGACTATGACGAAAACTTATTCACCCATTATGGTTGTGATTACTTTTCGCTACCTTATCAGTTTGGTAGTTTCCGAAAAACTGGATATGCAGTTGATGGACGTAGTAACCGCTTATCTCTATGAAGATCTTGATACGGAAATCTATATGAAAGTTCCTGAAGGACTTACATTGATTGGTTCAAATATTTCCAAACCCCAGAATATGCTCTCAATTCGGCTAAGGCGTTCACTATACGATTTGAAATAATCCGGAAGAATGTGGTATAACCGTCTGAGTGAGTATTTGACTAGTCAGGGATATGTGAACAACGAACTATGCCCTTGTGTGTTCATTAAGAAGTCACATTCCGGATTTGCGATTGTTGCAGTATATGTCGATGACATGAATCTTATCGGAACTTCTAAAGAGCTCGCGAGAACTGCCGCGCACCTGAAGTTGGAATTTGAAATGAAAGATCTAGGTAAGACTCGATATTGTCTCGGTCTCGAGTTAGAGCATTGTTAGGATGGAATCCTAGTACATCAATCGAACTACACCGAGAAGGTGTTGCGCCGCTTTAATGAGGATAAAGCAAAGTCTTCAAGTACTTCTATGGTCGTTCGTTCGCTAGATGCAAAATAAGATCCCTTCTGTCCGAAAGAGGATGATGAAGAGATTTTGGAGCCTGAAGTTCCTTATCTAAGTGCAATAGGCGCTTTATTGTACTTAGCTCAATGCACTAGACCCGACATCTCCTTCGCTGTTAATCTTTTGACAAGATACAGTAATGCACAAACACGCAGACACTGGACTGGCGTGAAAGACATCTTTTGTTACCTTAAGGGTACTGTGGATTTAGGCTTGTTCTATCCCTACGAAACCTCGAATGGTGCCGCACCCTATGCTCATCTAGTTGATTCTCGCCTTTTTGGTTATGCCGACACAAGATACTTACCTGATCTGCACAAGGCGCGCTCTCAAACGGGTTATGTCTTTACCATTGGAGGCACTGCAATATCTTGGAGGTCAACTAAACAGACCTTAGTTGCCACTTCGTCTAATAATACTAAAATTCTCGCCTTACATGAAGCAACTCGGGAATGCTTTTGGTTAAGAGCAGTAATGGGCCATATTCGAAGCTCTTACGATCTTTGAAGACAACGCAACTTGTATCGAATAGCTCAAGAAGGGTTACATCAAAGGAGACAACACCAAGCACATTGCGCCGAAGTTTTTCTTTTCACATCAACAACAAGAGCATCAGAAGATTGAAGTCACGCAAATTCGTTCACAAGACAATATGGTCGACCTCTTCACCAAATCACTGCCGAAGACGACGTTTCAGAAGCTTGTTCATGGAATTGGTATGCGTAAACTTTCTGAGTTGTAACTTTGCTATTTCTCTTTGGAATTATGTCAAACTCAGGGGGAGTATCCTGTAGATACTTGCTATTCCACTGGGTTTTTGCTACCTAACTAGGTTTTACCAAGACACCCACCTTGGGCTGGTCATATCCTTGATGACGTCCCGTAGATGTTTCTTTGACTTTTGCATTTCTCACACATTTTTCCTTAGACTATGGATTTTGTCCCTACTCGGGTTTTTGCCATAGCCTAAGGGTTTTTTAGTGAGACTTACTACTTATGCAAGTTCCTACCTTATTGAGAATAAGCATTGTTCCTTAGAATCAATGTCAATTAGTCGACTTCCTCAACTTCTGCATGATGCTAAATCTACCTTGAGTATTTACACACTCAAGGGGGAGTGTTGTAAACATTCCTAGTTTAAGTGTGATTGTGTAAATCCTAGATTACATTTGATTATAGTTATCATTTCCTATTGTATCTTGTATTCCTTGGGGATGAAGGAATATCTTCTCTCCTTATATTACTATAAATAAAGGCACAATGTAGGAGGGATAACAACACACACATTCCCCTACAATTCTACAAACACATCTCTCTCTCTTCTTCTCCTTGCCGCCGGCCACCCTAAACTTGTCAGATAAAATAGACCACAACAAAATAGAATTTATCTATTTTTTTTCTAAGTGAGAGTTGCAACTTAGACGGTCTAAACGGGTGTCTAGGCGGATCTAGGCGCCCTTTTTATTTCTTTTACTCAGAACTGCAGTTATAATTGAAATTGGGAAGGATTTTGATTTTTTTTTTTTAAATAAATATTGATTTGATTGGTTATGTATCAATTTGTATTTTCTTATATCATTAAGGAAACGCAATTTTTTATTCAAATTCAAGAATCATTCATTAATTAATAGTTAATTAAATGCCTATAAATTAATCGTGGTCGTGGCCAGCCGTTTAACGCCTAGGCAAGACCTAAGCAACGCTAGATGAGGACTTTTAAAACACTGCATTTGCCTAAAGTTATCCACCTATGATTTCCTCAAATATGGTTATCATCTGGCATTGTTTTTAAGGAAAACTAATGAAAATGACTTGAAAACTTTGAGTTTTAACGATAAGGACAAAATAAAGGGTAAAGTGAATAGTACTAGGAATGACTTTTTAATGTAAAAATGTGGTTTTTCGTTAAAGTGAACAGTACCAGAAGCTTTTCGTAAAAAATTCCCTAGTTTTTATTCTTTTTTTTTGGTCAAAAATTGTTTTTCTTAGAGTACAATTTTTTGGGTACAACGAGACTAAATGTTAACTTTATTGGTTGCAACGCATTGACAACACATGATTGCGGCGACCTTGAGCTTTTATATACAAACATATTATATAGAAAAAGAGTTGTTATTGACAACTTAAAATATAGATCACAAGTGGTCTTCTACTACAGTGGTAGAGATGAGTGTTGCCTTTGCACCATTCATGTCGGCTTCCTAGTCTAAAAAATTCATCGTTTGACAAGAAAAAAAAAAAAAAAAGACAATTTAAAATAAGCATCATGTTGCATGATGTTATATAATGTCCAGTATTATTGTCACGACTCGAATTTGAGGTTAGCGAAAAATTAAACCTCGTGCCCGGTGCACGAATAAAAAAAGGTAATAAGAAAACAAACATCTCTTAATTAACATTGCAAAAGTTTCTCTACAGTGACAGTCGACTACCGTTTCAGGATTCACCTGTTAAATATTCATAAGGGATGAACGGGTGAGCTTAAATACAACAATGTATTTAATACATGGAAGCAATAATAATGTTTGTATATAATGTTTCCTCTTTACTCTAGTCTGTTAACCCATTTAACAGATAAACCCATTTCTCATTTCATTAATCATCTTGTCAAACTCTTAGTCCCCAAATTTAAAACCCGATTTGATCATTTTATCAGACTTTAACAAAAAAATGTTGAGATTAAATTTTCGAGACATGGCATAGGGTACAAGAGTAAATACTCTATAATAAAAAATTTAAAAAGAATGTGTATGATTCTAATTCTCGTGTTTATTAACAACTACGGAGTTCTGATATTATCATGGGGGGGATAGTTTATACATACAAGTTGTTATTGGGTAAGAGGAGCTCCTGCTTATTTTTAAGCAGACAAGCTTTGTTCTTCTTCATATTCCCGTTCCTTTTCATGACAAGTAAACATGACATACAATCAACTTTGCTCCATCTAGTTTCAATTAAATAATTAAAGTTTCTGAGTATAATTAGGGACTAGCTGGGCGTGTGTTTTGGAGCAAAAGATTGTGATGTATGTGTATCTGGTTGAGGAATCTCGATGTGTCAGACCAAGAAAATTAAATATATTGTGCTTATTGAAATGTTATTAGGAGAGCAATTTATATTACACGAGTAATACTATCATTATAGTGTCTCATGCCAAATTCAAAGACAATAATAAGTTTTTGTCTACATAACATTATGACATTGGTACAGGATGTCGCGGTGACAATATACACGTATTATCTAAGCTATTCTCGCGATTAAACACCAATAAAAAAATGTGTGGAAGGGAAAAATCAAATGCATTGGGCCTATTGTCATTGTCACGTTGCGGATGTTGAACCAAAATCGTGCACAGTCGCGAACAGAGAAGGTACGCAAGTCTTGCCACCTACAAGAAAGCAAGCAATCGTGATTAACTCAAGGTAACAGTGTGGTACTTGCCCAAAGTTCTTCGACTGTCAAATTAGAAATCAATATTAAGACTTAAATAATGGGCGAGAAAATATAGAGTATGCATGCATAGATTGCGTTTACTAGAGATGTGCCATAGATAAGGGTATTTATACTAGTTGAGAGAGAAACCTTATAAAATAATGATTTCGTATTAAACTGTGAGAATCCAAGAGACTAAATATTGTTCCCTTTTAGGAGTGTGATTACTTACGGCCTACACCAATCCATAGATTGCAAGAATCTCCAAGAATATAGGAAACATGTTTGATCCCCAATCGGTTCAACTTTTTGTGTCTTATGAAACAAGAATAGTGGATCTTAGCGAAGTCCAGAATAGTCGATCTCTGGAAAGTCGGCGGACTTCGCCTTCTTTTTCGGAGTTCAGCAAGATGTGGTGGCATCCCTGGTTTGTTTGAGCAGCTTAATCCGATCGGAGTTGTCGAGTCTATGACTGAAATTCAGAGGTATACGTATTTTCATGTCTTACTTTGGCCTTGGAAAAAAGTCATTGTCCCACAAATGCCCTAACTATGTATCCGACAGGATGTTCCACTTGCGAATGGATATTTATCCAAAGACCGCACCTTTTAGCTTAAATCAGAGTACATAATGTTTAGTATCCTTTGACATGTGGTAATCCAGTCTCACTAACATTGTGAGATAGTAGAGACATTCTGGTCTCAGGCGAGTGATCTCGAAAGTTGTGCCATAGAGATAACAATGATGAGAGACGTCACTTTGTGTGTATACGAAAAACGAGGAGATGCTTTTATGTTACCGATTGATTTCAGTCTTCGAATTCACATATCTTGAGGTGAGACGATCTAGATTCAAGGGTGAGATGATTTCGAAAAATCCTCTATCAATAGCTCATATTTTTTCCTTCATTTTCTTCCTGCTTATAAATCACCCTTAAGTGCAAAAAACCCTCTGACTATTTTGAAAATTTCTAAACTCTTCCCAAACTTGAACTTGTCTGACTTTCCTCTCTATCTTTCTGTCAATGAAATGGCATCTTCCAGTGTTCAACCTGCATCGATAGCCATCTATAACTCCTACATCAAACCTCCAATGATCATAATTCACAATAAGGAGGAATGTGATTTGTTCTTCAAGGTTTGCCAGAATTTGGTGAACAATTGAAAAATCCAGTAGAAAGCCAGTGAAATCGTCTTCTCCCCTCTGTCTTCTTCCTTGTACCAGGATCCACCCCTAGTATATAGATTTGGGTCTGAAATTCCTCATTTCAGACTTCACAAAGGAGGTGTTGATTTTCTACAACCTTTCCTTATGCAATCTTACTCTAACGTTTCACCTGATCATCACCAGCTACGAGCTCCTTGACAAATTGTATGGGGCAGAGTTCAGAATTCAAGAACTCACTATTTCTTCCAATCTAGGCCTAGTTATATGTGGGACACATACATTACCAATCTCCAGAAGCAAGACAAATATTGGAGCAAGGATGTGCTAGTTGTCGACGAAGATTAGGAGGGTAAGATCCCCAGAGTAAGGGTGCGGAACATGTCATCAACGGACTTGAAATGCGACAACTACATTTAAAAAGTCCGAGTTTGCCACACGAAATTGATTGATAGGGTGTTCAAAATATAAAGCACCGTGATTGGAGTTGGCTCATCACTCCAGGGCATAATGACATACATGGGAGAGACTTTATCATCGAGCACTGCTCCAAGATTCTTATTTTGGATCCACTTTGGGTCGACGCCCATGCCATAGTAAACTAAACTCAGAGTTAATAAGTAACGGAGTCATACACAAACTTGTAGGTCAAGGCATTAATCCACCTATCATGATAATATTACTAACAAAAAAAATGTTATTTTCTAAACTTAGTGCTTAAAAAGATTTCCACTGCGAAATTAGAGTACCACCCTACTCTGATACCAGGTTTTAATCCCATGCAAAATCTCTTGCTCTGAAACTTGCCTTCATGCATTGATCAGAATAAGATGAGAAAGTGACTATCTTTGTCCAAAATGTCCTCTAGATATTAAAGTCAGTCTGACATGTTTCTATTGCCTTATTGGGTAAGTAGTAATGATTGGTAACATTTGTAGAAGATTAAACTAAGTGTTGCATGAGAAGTTGAACATGACTTTGGTTTTGTTTATTCTTTCACCCTGCCCCCTATCCAGGTCTGAGGATTTTAATAAGTGCAATAGGTAATCGAGGAGGGGTTTCCTTACTAGTCGAAATTGCATGTCCATTCCTAGTGAACCTTAAACAAAAAGTTCGTCAGGAATTTAGTCGCTTTTACATGGGATTAGAAACACCTTAGGAATCCTTTTGTTAGACCCATGTATAACCTTTGTATGTGTTGGACCTAAGCGTTTCCAAATCTGATTACACTTAAGTGACTTTGCTAAGCTACTTTGTGAGTTAGAGCTCCATCAGAATAATATTCCATCTTAATATTTTCCTAGTCTGGATGCCTCATTCAAACCTACTTTCGGCATGAGATCGCTGCAAAATGTACTTAATTTAGTACGTTGGTCCGGGATAGAAGTAATCATTATATGGGGGCGGAGTTTATGGCCACTACTCGGATGAATTTTGGATTGCCCTTCTGATTATTCCCTCGAATGGCCAAAGCCTAGGGTTGAGTGTGTAACCCCCCAACCCTTAGGTTGCATAAAATTTTTGGAAGTCGGATAGTGCACTACAGTTTACCGAGCAAAAGGGCCATGTCCCAATTTCAGTAGTCTGCCTAACATAACCGCGCTTAATACGGCTTGAGGCTCCCGGGCTGCTAACTGGAACACAACATAATGAGCTATAGGAGACTCGTTTAACAATAACACTTTGAATTTTTTTTTAGACTTGAACTCTTGCATAGTTTTAAAAGTGGTGTGATATGTGGAATGTTAGGGTATTCCCTGTACAGCAAAAATAAAAAATAAAAAAATGAAAGTACAAACAAAAGTCATGCAACAATCAAAGTATATTCTAATTATAAAAGAATGGGGGTTTGATGAAGGGTGTGATTGAATCTGTGTTGGATTGCCTATATAACTATGGACTTAGAGAATCAAATTACAGGTGTAGTTCTATGAAAAGATGATACAATGTGTGTTTACATCATGATTCATCTTTGACGAAGGTACGTACCTTGACTTAAGCAAGCTTTAGAGGTACTTTTCCATATCTACGTGTAGACGGACGTCGTTGAAATTCTTTGCAGTTGAATCCGTGATGGATGGCCTACATATCAACTTATGTCAAAGAAGAATCAAACCACGTGTAGTTCGTTGGAGGTTCTTAGTAATACCACCAGAGCTTGGTGATATTCCATCTCTTGGTGATAGGATGTCATGCCTCAATCCCAAGATATGTTCAGGATCGACACGTGACATTAACACGTACATGTTCCTCTATCATTGATCACCTCCTAGGCATGGTCAAAACATAGTCAATAGTTCAACATTGAAGTAACTTTTCTCTTATATCATGGTTGTATCTAACCTTTCTGTTAGACTGCCTACGTACCCTAAGACATGATTAAGCCATTCATAGTTCAAAATATAATCCATCAATAAAATAAAATTTCCATGAACCAACGATGCACAACATTAATCTTTAACCACATTGATCAACCAATTGGATCAAAATCATTTATAGGACAACAATAAGGTTGGCAATGCTTTATGGCACGGAATGTTGGGCGGTGAAGCATTAACACGTACATAAAAAGAGAAATGAGTTAACAAACCACAAAAAAGGTGGGGTCAAAAGAGAAAAAAGAGAGGACAATACTTGAAGTTAGTACTCAATTTTTTTATTCACTATAACAGGTGGTCTAATAACCTTATAACACCTGTCTATTTAATATTTTCCCAAGGCTAGAGATCTGCTATCTCCAAATTTGTGTTTCCTTTGTGTCTCCTTTCTAATATTTATGACATGTGTCTTTATTTTAACTCTCAGTTTAACAGTATCAATGTTTAATAATATTAAATAAGTAAATAACTAAAAGTTCAAAAATAAAATCAATCATCACTCCCACTGCCCATCAACGATTCAACATCAACACCAATCCTTCACCTAAGAACTCTTCATCTTCGCGAAACCTCATTTTGACACGCCCCGATCCTGATATTTCCCCGAATACGAGGATAGGCACGTGCTGGCCGACACCCAAGGGTGACGAAAGCCATTTATTGAGTGCAATTGCTGAAAACAAGGAATAGATAAAACTTATAAATGTAAAAGAATAAGGAATATGCATTTAAGGAACATGTTCAGAGCATACAACTAACTAGAACACTAAAGGAAATAATATGAAATTAGATGAACAAAGGAATGGGTCCTACACCGAGAGGACTCGAAGATACCGAAGCGGAAGTGCCTGGATGCCGGGATTGTACGCCTCGATTCTAAATCCTGAAGGGGGGGCAAAACAAACATGAGTGGACCAATTTGATATAAATATAATAAAACAGTTATCAACATACTAACCCCCATGTTTATGAAAACACATATATAATGATAAACATAGGTTTTCCGAAACCTAGCATGATGTGCAGTATCTCAAATCATAACTCATATATAATAATCACTAGTGAATTGTCCGATAACCCCAAGGCCCCATGCCGGCTCCCCGTCTCTGAGCAAACAGTCAGAGGAAAATACACTTCAGGCCCTATGCCGGCTCATCGTCCCTGTGCTAAATAGCCAGAGGAAACACACTCCAGGCCTTATGCCAACACCAAACCGTCGCCCGGGATGGAAATGAATCTATCCCTACGTCCCGTAGCGGAAATGACCACTAGGTAAGTACAAAACCATTGAACATATATATATTGAAAAACAACTTTATAGTATAAAGTCATCCATCATCTATACTATAAAGAGGTGTTCAAAACATGTTCTAAATATCATATCGTCATCCATCAGATATTCTGTAAGAACATGGGTTATAGGAAAAATAGTAATAATTCAAACTAGCCTTAGTAAGCATGTTATCTCACAAAACGTTTCATAAAACGTAATCATCAAATCATGCTTTTCATGTATGCATTTCTACTATAAAACATGCATTTTAGAAGGGGTCCACTCACCGTACACCGATGGTGCAAAGCTGTACTAAAAAGGTATAGCGGAATCACCGTTAATAATTGCACCTATTCACATAAAGGAGTACCTTTAGTCAAACTCTATTCAAACGATTGAATTTGGGAAAACGGACTTCAAAAACAGGTCCATGACGTCGAAATTAGCCTAGGAGAGGCCCTGGATGAAACCCCGAAAAGTCAACTCAAGAAGTCAACGTTGACCGTTGACCGGTCAAAGTCAAAGTCACCGTCAAAGTCAACTCTGACCGTTGACTAGGTCAACAGTCAGAGTCAACTGGTCAAGGTCAAAATCAGATTGGGCTTGGATTGGGTTGGGTTGAAAGGCCATAAGGATTTTGGGTTTTATTAAAGGTTAAAGGGTTTGAAGGGAAAATGGCTCAAGCCCCTCATCAGAAAAGATGGCCCAAAGGGCCCTAATTAATTTTAACAAAACCTAAATAGGTTTTGGGTTGGATCACGGGCTACAGGCCCTAAACATAAACGGCCCGAGGGCCTTTTGGTCCTAAACAACTAACAAATAAATAAAACAACAATTAAAAGGATTGGGCTAGGGCTTAAGCAAAATGGGCTTAAGGCCCGTGGGTTTGACAAACTGCCCAAAGGGCCTGGTGCTTCTACACCGGAGCTTCAATAGCTCCGGCCGACCACCACACACAACCCTAGACCCCGATCTAGGTACCAAAACGAAGAGCAAGACGAGGGGAGTATTTCTATACCTTCCTTTCGTCGTGGAACGGCCGGAGATGGCCGGAGAGTCCCCCGACACCCACGGCTCGCCGGAAATGGGGGGTGTTTACACCCGGGTTCGATTCGTCCTAAAAACTTCCAAAAATCACGAAATAACTCCAATTAAACCTCAATCTCGCAAGAATCAAGGACGAAAAGAGAGAATTAGGGGCTTACCTAATCGGAAAATACAAAAATCCACTGGAGTTCCTTTCTAGGTTTTCGCCGAGTTCACAGAAACGAGAGGGAGATAGCAGGACGAGATTGATGACGATGGGTGGCTTCCTCGAGCGCGAGCGCGATGGTGTGTGTGTGTGTGCTTTTGCGGTGTAGAGAAGAGAGAGAGATGAGAGAGGTCCGAGAGAAGGGAGAGAGACATAACAGACAGAAACGAAGAAGAATGAGGAAGGGGTTCACGGGGGGACAAAGAAAGAAGAAGGAGAAATTGCTTGGGGTGCTGCCACGTGGCAGATTTAGAAAGAAAGGAATCCATTTTCAAATTGGGTAGATAAAATGGGACAAAATTGATATAATTAAAATGTTTTGGGATAATTACATACATATATCTTTATAATTAGGGGGCGGGTGTTACAATCTACCCCCCTTATAAAAATTTCGTCCCCGAAATTTAAAATTACTTACTAAACTGAAATACTCGAAAATAGTAAGAAGAATATATGTATAAAGAGAAATTAAGTCAGAGTGGATGCATCAAAGAGAATATGCCACACCGTCGCGAGCGGTTTGCCAAATCCTCTATCATGCCTCCATACTCTTACTTTCGTCCCCATCAGTGTAAAAGTAGAAAACATACTTTAATAAGATATAAGGTCAAAAACATATATTGACGTAAGGTCAAAAATAAGTACGCAAAATACTATAGCGTCAAAAATAGATATGTACTAACATATAGGTCAAAAACTCGAGCTGAATTTAAAACTGAAAACAGAAATACTTCCCCCAAAACATTTGTAACACCAAAAACAAATAACTAAAGTAAATGAAGTTAAAATACTTATACTGAAAACCAAAACTGAAAAATGAGAGTGGGTCTCGCCTACGCATACGAAACGTCACGCACTTCGAGAACATGAATCTTTGGTTAGAGTCCCAAGAATAACAATTCCACACAATTGCTAAAGACGGATCTTCCTGCCCACTTGCTTAACGAACTCAACGAATAAGTTATCGATACAACGGTCTGCAGCCCGCAATACCGACAACACATTGTTGTCTCGATAAGCAAGCAGTAATTTTCAGAGGGTGCACAATTTCACACGTCATAAATTCGATCCTTCGAATACCAGTCACAATACTCCCCTGCCAACTAGTGTTGCATATAGAAACCCTCGTACCATGTCGTAAAAGTGCCATACTCAAACCGAACAAAATAAGAACTGTCGTCGTAAAACTTTATCTAGCACCAAGCATCCTATCCTCCTCAGTTATTCCAAAGGTGACCAACTACTCCAAAGTTTCACCAGTAAAGAACCCATTTGGAAATTGTACCTTGAGATTCAAGAGAAGTGGCTACCATGTTAGTAGTAGACCCAAAAGCTTGAACTAAGCAAGCAGAAAATGAGAAGTCATATTCCTCAACACGCAATACCCAAAAGCTCAAACCAAGCAAGCAGAAAATGAGAAGTCATCTTCCTCAACACGCAATATCTCTTGGGAGTTGTTGTAATGCTCAATTCACCTCTCCATTTTTGCTTAGTTGCAGACTTCTAGTCAAACAAAGTCAAAGTTGGAGGAAAGAAGAAGGACTCTCAAGTGATCAACGTAAAAACCCCATGAGAGCACACCCCATTCAAAAGAAGTTTAAAGATCTTCCGATTCTCACCTCGACAGCGCTGTGGTGTCATTCCAGAGTGCACCAAACAGATCTGCTATAAGTGTTTCGACATCCACCTACTCACAACAATAAGGTTAGGAAGTGAAGCAGTAGAAAGATGCGTTGAGACGAACACATATCGTTGGAAAATAACCAATGTGATGTCTATGAATTCTAGTAAGATGGTGATACAGTATTCTGACCTTCTGTATTAAAACCTTCAACCAACTTTTACTAAAAGATCGCTCAAACCTCACGCCACGTGCTCGCCAACCGAAGGATCCTGGTGCGAGATAGTGGAGAGCTGCGTTGAGGCGAACACATCACATCATCGAAAAAGTCTACCAGAGTACGATATAATGGTTATGATTTGTAGCAAGATAATGAGTGGTGACCAATCAATTCAGCGTGAAGATAGTGATGCAATTTGCTGATCATCTGCCCTACAATCTTCACTAGTCTCTTACCAAAAGACGACTCAAACTTCACACCCACGTGGAACTCTTTCTGGTAAGTCTTGTAAGCTCGTCAAAATAATATGCTCCCAACATTCATGTCCAAAACGATAAGAATTGGGCGCACACTTCCGCCGAATCGATCGATCGTGAATTTTTCACTGATTGAGCGAGAAACCATGTTGAGAAGGCTAAAAGAACACTCAAGAATTTGAGAGTCAAAACAAGTCCATTAAAACTGGAGTACAAGATATCGGGATTTAAACCAGAAACCATGCTGAGAACAAACCTTTTTTTTTTTTTTTTTTTTTTTTTTGTTCCGGCATGATTCTGTTTACATTGAAAAACAAACAAGCGAAGGAAAATGAAGATGCAGAAATAGAAGTCACTGTTTATGATTATTTGGCTAATCATCACAGTAAGATCGACTAGTTTCTTTAGCCAGAAGGAACAGGTCTAATCTCAAGAATAGTTAAGAACTGTTAATAAGATTTGACGAGGCCAAAGACATTTCGAAATTCACAATATTTTGTGAGAGCTGTTTCAAAGTTCAAAAATTAAACATAGAACCTTTGAATCAACAGAATGACGATGAAGAAAGATACGAAGCAGCCCGCATATGCATGCAGTGACACGATTGGCTACCTTAAAGTGATGCCTCTAAGCAAACCAAAGCTCAATGAGTCCAGAGAAGTTTAGAGTAAAGCTCGATCTTCGTACAATGATGAATATGGTAGAGTCTCAAGCCATTACACTGAACATTATAAGGCTAGACAGTTGGTGGACAAGAGCACTAGTCGGTTGGGCTACAAGCAAGAGGCTAAGTTCACCTCTACCGAAAAGTACGTGAATAAAGAGCTAAGGTTTACCACCGAGTACTAGACCCAGGTGAAATTCAAGGAGTCTGTTTATCCAAACAAGACTGAATCTTTATCATTCAAGTCCAACAACAACAACAAGAATCGCAACTCCATTTTGGGAAATTGATGAGAACATCTGCTACCGAGGAGTTTCCCAAGAAAAGTATATAAATCAAACAAAGTCAACGCTCGAAGAATTTGGTGTGAAGCTGATGGTCAAAGGTTAAAGAACTTGACTTCATCGTTGGAGTAATCAAGAAGGTAATCGATAGAACAATCGCCGAGAATTGTTATAAAGATTCACCCAAATTTCTTCGGTGGTAATGAGTCCGAGAACATTGATTTGCTCCCACCAACTACCCCTACTAACCGTCGTCACCACTAGCACTTACTCGCTTCTTTAGCACGCACTTCGAATATTTCAAGCAATTTCCAAGAGATATGACTCTGCCCGCCATTCCTAGGGAACGCATGTTGCAGAGTGATATCATCGCTTCAGATCTCCAGTTGGTTTTAACCAATTTGTACCACCAAGATTTTTCGTTTCCCAAGATTTCAATGCAAAGCCGACTCTGCTCGCAATTCCTAGGGAACGCATGTTGCAGAGTGGCATCACCATTTCGGATTTACAGCTGGTCTTGACCAGACTTCCTCAAACTGAGATTTCTAAAACAAGTCGCTTCCAAGTAACACCGACCATGCCCGTTATTCCCAGGGAATGTACGTCGTAGAGTATCGATCCGAAGCTGAAAGTCATCCAACAATTCAAGCATGTCACCGAATAGGCACAATCCCGACACGAATTCTTGTATATCAACCCGAAGGTGACAATTCAAATAGAGAAAGATTCGCATAACTGCGCTGAATAACACTAAATCCAGAAGTCGTGACATCCAAATGATGTCAAAACCAACACACTACTAGAGTAAGAGAAGATCCTAAGTATGCTCTGAACAAACTAGGCTCTGATACCAATCTGACACGCCCCGATCCCGATATTTCCCCGAATACGAGGATAGGCACGTGCTGGCCGACACCCAAGGGTGACGAAAGCCATTTATTGAGTGCAATTGCTGAAAACAAGGAATAGATAAAACTTATAAATGTAAAAGAATAAGGAATATGCATTTAAGGAACATGTTCAGAGCATACAACTAACTAGAACACTAAAGGAAATAATATGAAATTAGATGAACAAAGGAATGGGTCCTACACCGAGAGGACTCGAAGATACCGAAGCGGAAGTGCCTGGATGCCGGGATTGTACGCCTCGATTCTAAATCCTGAAGGGGGCGCAAAACAAACATGAGTGGACCAATTTGATATAAATATAATAAAACAGTTATCAACATACTAACCCCCAGGTTTATGAAAACACATATATAATGATAAACATAGGTTTTCCGAAACCTAGCATGATGTGCAGTATCTCAAATCATAACTCATATATAATAATCACTAGTGAATTGTCCGATAACCCCCAGGCCCCATGCCGGCTCCCCGTCTCTGAGCAGACAGTCAGAGAAAAATACACTTCAGGCCCCATGCCGGCTCCCCGTCCCTGTGCTAAATAGCCAGAGGAAACACACTCCAGGCCCTATGCCAACACCAAACCGTCGTCCGGGATGGAAATGAATCTATCCCTACGTCCCGTAGCGGAAATGACCACTAGGTAAGTACAAAACCATTGAACATATATATATTGAAAAACAACTTTATAGTATAAAGTCATCCATCATCTATACTATAAAGAGGTGTTCAAAACATGTTCTAAATATCATATCGTCATCCATCAGATATTCTGTAAGAACATGGGTTATAGGAAAAATAGTAATAATTCAAACTAGCCTTAGTAAGCATGTTATCTCACAAAACGTTTCATAAAACGTAATCATCAAATCATGCTTTTCATGTATGCATTTCTACTATAAAACATGCATTTTAGAAGGGGTCCACTCACCGTACACCGATGGTGCAAAGCTGTACTAAAAAGGTATAGCGGAATCACCGTTAATAATTGCACCTATTCACATAAAGGAGTACCTTTAGTCAAACTCTATTCAAACGATTGAATTTGGGAAAACGGACTTCAAAAACAGGTCCAGGACGTCGAAATTAGCCTAGGAGGGGCCCTGGACGAAACCCCGAAAAGTCAACTCAAGAAGTCAACGTTGACCGTTGACCGGTCAAAGTCAACGTCAAAGTCAACTCTGACCGTTGACTAGGTCAACAGTCAGAGTCAACTGGTCAAGGTCAAAGTCAGATTGGGCTTGGATTTGGTTGGGCTGAAAGGCCTTAAGGATTTTGGGTTTTATTAAGGGTTAAAGGGTTTAAAGGGAAAAGCGCTCAAGCCCCTCATCAGAAAAGATGGCCCAAAGGGCCCTAATTAATTTTAACAAAACCTAAATAGGTTTTGGGTTGGATCACAGGCTACAGGCCCTAAACATAAACGGCCCGAGGGCCTTTTGGTCCTAAACAACTAACAAATAAATAAAACAACAATTAAAAGGATTGGGCTAGGGCTTAAGCAAAATGGGCTTAAGCCCCGTGGGTTTGACAAACGGCCCAAAGGGCCTGGTGCTTCTACAAGGCCTGAAAGGCCTGGTTTCGCCGGAGAACACCGGAGCTTCAATAGCTCTGGCCGACCACCACACACAACCCTAGACCCCGATCTAGGTACCAAAACGAAGAGCAAGACGAGGGGAGTATTTCTATACCTTCATTTCGTCGTGGAACGGCCGGAGATGGCCGGAGAGTCCCCCGACACCCACGGCTCGCCGGAAATGGGGGAAGTTTACACCTGGGTTCGATTCGTCCTAAAAACTTCCAAAAATCACGAAATAACTCCAATTAAACCTCAATCTCGCAAGAATCAAGGACGAAAAGAGAGAATTAGGGGCTTACCTAACCGGAAAATACAAAAATCCGCCGGAGTTCCTTTCTGGGTTTTCGCTGAGTTCACAGAAACGAGAGGGAGAGAGCAGGACGAGATTGATGACGATGGGTGGCTTCCTCGAGCGCTAGCGCGATGGTGTGTGTGTGTGTGCTTTCGCGGTGTAGAAAAGAGAGAGAGATGAAAGAGGTCCGAGAGAAGGGAGAGAGACATGACAGACAGAAACGAAGAAGAAGGAGGAAAGGGTTCACGGGTGGACAAAGAGAGAAGAATGAGAAATTGCTTGGGGTGCTGCCACGTGGCAGATTTAGAAAGAAAGGAATCCATTTTCAAATTGGGTAGATAAAATGGGACAAAATTGATATAATTAAAATGTTTTTGGATAATTACATACATATATCTTTATAATTAGGGGGCGGGTGTTACACATTTTCTCTCTCCTCGACTTTTTGTCTGTTCAATTACCCAGCCTATCAAACAACAAATTTCATGTAAATTTTGGTTTGAGGAAGCAAGGAAGGGGGGCAGCACTGCTGCACTTTGTTCTCTGGTTGGAGGGTTGAATAAAAAAAGGACATAGAGAGAGACTAAAGGGAACGGGGGACAGAGACTGAAGTTTGAAGGGAAGTTAGTTAACGGCCCTTTGTTTTTTACCCAACATATACGAAAGGACGCTGTTTCGTTTTATTATTTTTTTAATTTTTTTACCAGGACCAAAACGATGTCATTTTAGCCTGAAGGTTTAAAAGAAAAAAATTGAATCAGCTCTCCTGCGCAGTATAGCTGATTCAATTTTTTCTTTTAAACCTCCAGGCCAAAACGACATCGTTTTGGTCCTGGTAAAAAAAATTTAAAAAAATAAAACGAAACGGTGTTGTTTCGTATATGTTGGGTAGAAAAAAAATATAGGGGCCGTTCACTAACCTCCCTTCAGACTTCAGTCTCTGTCCCTCGTTCCCTTCAGTCTCTCTCTCTATATCCTTTTTTTATTCAACCCTCCAACCAGAGAACAAAGTGCAGCAGCGCTGCCCCCTTCCTTGCTTCCTCAAACCAAAATTTACATGAAATTTGTTGTTTGATAGGCTGGGTAATTGAACAGACAAAAAGTCGAGGAGAGAGAAAATGAGGTTTCGCGAAGATGAAGAGTTCTCAGGTGAAGGATTGGTGTTGATGTTGAATCGTTGATGGGCAGTGGGAGTGATGATTGATTTTATTTTTGAACTTTTAGTTATTTAGTTATTTAATATTATTAAACATTGATACTGTTAAACTGAGAGTTAAAATAAATATACATGTCGTAAATATTAGAAAGGAGACACAAAGGAAACACAAATTTGGAGATAGCAGATCCCTAGCTTTGGGAAAATATTGAATAGACAGGTGTTAGAAGGTTATTAGACCACCTGTTATAGTGAGGAAATTGAGTACTAACTTCAAGTATTGTCTTCTTTTTTTTCTCTTCTGACCCCACCTTTTTTGTGGTTTGTTAACCCATTTCTCTCTTCTTCTTTTTTCCTTGTATGTATTTTTCCCCTCTTTTTAAGACCCCATCATATTTATCTTAAACTCTCACATTATCTATAAATATTGTATTAATTTTTAAAAAATAATGTAAATATTGTTTAATGTTTATTCTTCGATAAAAGAAATTTATTTAAATCCATCTAGGCTCCTGCCTAAATCTTGCCTAGGCGCCTAGCTGTTAGGCCACAATTCGTTGCCTGACTAGCACCTAAACGTTTTTTAGAATCTAATCTTAACTAATTTAAGCTTTTTACATGGCTTTGATATTACCGTTTTGGTGAAGAGACTGTTTTCTGTTATGAATATTGATTCAAAACTTCGCACTTTCCAATGTGAAAGCAACTGCTTCAATTGAACCTTGCACTCTTTTGAATTTCGCCCCTCCCCTCGGCCTGGCTTTGCCACTGATGAAACTGATCATAACAACTTTTCTCTCCATTGAAGTAGGTTTTGGAAGTGAATGAATGAGTGAGACAATGTCTGCTTCCGACCGTATCATGGATACTGTGTTTTCTTGGTCACTTGAAGACACTTTCAATGAGAATCTGTACATAAACCAGGTTTTTTCTTCCACTTTTAGTATTATGTTTCATTTTTTTAGATTTATCTTGTTTTTCTTCAAATTTTGATGAAATTGCTACTGCAGCTTTTGTTTTATTTTGTATCTTCGGGAATGCTTAAGATGTTAAGACCCAAAAAATTAAAACTTTATACTACCTTGAGAAATAATTCAATGAGTAAGGTTTTGGTTTTTCAAGGTAGTAGTTTTTTCTTTACTGGCTTTGACTCAGACAGGGAAGGCCCGTTTTTGTTTTCTAATTCTTCCGCATCTATAAAAGTGTTTTGTAGCCCAATTAGTTCAGAGTGTTCACCCTGCACCGCGCATTCGGTTTTCACTTCCCCCATTATGTGTGTGTGTGTGTGTGTATAATATCTTCAGCCTCTATTACCATATAAGTTTACTTTTAATATGCAGTCTTAAGCTAGTGGTACCCAACCACTAGAGTAGGTTAAGTAAATATTTATGCGGTGGCTAAAGCACTAGCTTCCAATGACTGAATGCAATATATTTGAGCTTCTATAGTTTCTTCATGCAATGTCATCATCTGTCGATTTATCAACAAACTTATTCTGAACTTTTACTTTTCCAGGTGGAGAAGATTCCTAAATCATTTGATTCAGTTGGGCGTTATTTTGTGTCCTATTCATTTCCTTTATTAGAGGAAACTCGTGCACAGGTGCAGTCGAATATGGAACCTATTGACAGAGTACCATTTGCTAAAGTAGTTGCTTTTGAAGAATCGGTGTCCAATTTAGATGATACAAGGACATATTGTATCATGGTTGATAAGTGGCAAAAACAGGCAAAGAGAACGTGGAAAGGAACCATACAAAACTTTGCCTGGGGATCATTTTGTCTTAGCAGATGCGAACCCCGAAACTGATTCTGATTTACGAAGGGCAGGGAGGTCGTGGACTTTTGTATCAATCACTAAGATCGCGGAAAATAAAATAGAAGATGATACTAATGATGAGAAAATAGAGACTGAAATAAAATAGTTTATGTAAGATCAATATATGCGGAATAAGTAAATCACAATACCAAATAATTAACCACTAACCTTTGACGCCATTGCTGCAATGAACTAAGGATTCTTCTACTCTCAACACAGACCGAATGCAATGCTACAATCAATGGGGCTTGATATCTTTTTGTGCGTAATTAGTGTGAGAGCAGGGGACCCTATTATATATCCTAAATGGTGGTGTTTGATAAGGATACTTCCCATCATGTAATCCTTATCAAACTATCAAACTGATAAACCTTATCACCACGAAACCATACAATTCATATCAGTATAGATATATCTACTCATATCAGAATTACTTTAGCTATATATCAGTCCACATACATTCCTTGATAGCTTACAAGTATAGTCAATCCTAATCTCTTACGATCTCAAACCCTTAAGCACGTGTTAAACAAGTGAGCAGCTCTAACAAAGCTTACAGTTTAAAGTCAAGGCATCAAAAAGGATTGAGGTCATCGATAACATGAGCACTCCGCCATCACTATTTGTTGTTTTCCTTGTGAATTTGATCACTAATCGCAGAATATGGGAAGCATTGCACATGTTCAGAAATCTGAAGATTATCAAGGATGTTCTGTGCACTGATTCTGTGGTAAGACCTTAAGTTCTGTGCATTGCATTCACTGAAATAGGACCTATTCATGGTATGTGAACAAAACATGACGCAAGATGTAATGTACTGCACTCTACACACTACACAAAATACTCAGCGACGTAACTTTACAGTGTATAGTACACTAATAATTTTGATACAAGCATGATGATTTTTCTTTCTTTTTTATCTTTCGATCAAAGTTTCTGTCATGTGTATATGTGTACTACTCCAATAGTGTACTCTGGATTCTATGGTCTCTCTCATTCTCCCATCTACTATTCCATTCAGTTTGATCGAATAATTTGTGTTACTATATTTCAACACTGTCATTTATTGTTGGATTTGATTAAATATCTTATGCTTGGTAACAGGCTCAGAAAAACTATCCTCCCTCATATGAAATCAATGCTGAAGTTATACCGAAGTTAGCAAGGGCAAGTGCAAATCATTTCTTGAATTTTTCAGAGAGAGATTTGTGTCTACTGCATTACCCTTAAAATGTTGTATTTCTACCTTCTGTACCCATATAAGCCAAGATTACATTTCGGCACATAATTTCCATGACATGATTTCGCTTTTAGGGTTAGTTGATTCCTTTAGAATACTATTGTTGCAAGGTAATGTTGATTCTGAAGCACTGCAAGAGCTTTTCTCTCGTTCAGAAGTTGAAGATGTGCTCGAGCCAGTAGACAACAACACATTTCATCTGTACATGAAGAGAGGAGAGTGCCTTTCAGTTTTACGTGCTCTTCAGAAATCGATTAGAAGCCTTTACCTCCCAGATGTTAGGAACAAAAAAATTTGTAATGGAGTTTTGTTTTCAAAGAGCTTTCTTAATATTTTGCACTGCATCTAGTTCGTTTAAGCTGCATAGAGTGAAATTGGAGCCACTGACCATTGTTGTTATCAATGAGGCTGCACAACTGAAAAAGTGCGAGTCAACGATACCCCTACAACTTCCAGGTGTGAAGCATGCCGTTCTTGTTGGTGATAAGTGTCAGTTACCAGCTATGGTGAAAAGCAATGTATGTTGATGTTTACTTGGTTATATTTAGGGATGAGCAACGGTTATGACGGACGGGTAACCGTGGTTATTTATCCATAACCGTTTATTCTCATACCCGCATAACCGTTTACCCGTTGGGTAATTGTCTAAACGGTTATACCCATACCCATAACCGTTTATAAACGGTTAACCATACTCATAACCGTGTACCCATTTAACCGTAACCGTTTAGTACCCGTTTACCCATTTATCATTTTTAAACCCATTTATCCTTTCTTTTTAACCATTTACTCATTTTTCGTCCGTCTACGTGTTTTTTTAACAACTTGAAAATTAAAAAATAAAAATTTGTCATAATTTTCTTTTTCTAACAATTAAACACCGTTATAGGTACATTCATCATACATTTCCGAGTTTTAATTTTTTAAGTCCTTATACCATTCCAATAATTGAAATAATAGTTTACAGACGATATTTTTTAATTGTTATCAATGAAAGTAATATAAAATTTGCTATGTATTCTTGGGTTACAAAAACTGTTAAAAGACAGTATTCTTGGGTTATTTAACTCGGAATGTAAAATATTAACATAATATTAACATAATATATATAATGGCGAGAAATAACTTATATTTATTTAATCATTTCTCTGATTGCAATGTTTCTTTCAACTTATTCTTTCTTCCTTAGGTGTCCTATAAAGCTGGTCTTGGAAGAAGCTTGTTCGAGAGGTTGAGCTCAATGGTTCAATGAAAAATCACGATTTAACGATTATTTTAACTCCGATTTTGATGATTTTTTACAGCTACACTCTTTGACCCTATATGAATACAATGAATGAACTCGATCTTCAATTTAAAATATTTACACTAGTGGATACCACAAAATCTTATGTTATACTTGATGAAAGTACAAATAAACTAAGTGTTAGTGAATCTATTGTTTTGATGGGATACGCATTCTACAAAACTAATTTCAACGATCCAACCGTCAAATATGTTTGTATATACTTCGAGATCCCATACGCCAAAAATTGCAAAAAACAAACATTCAGAGATCAAGGAGCGGGACAAAACTTTTCGACAGTTATCAACGAAAAATCACGATTTAACGATTATTTTAACTCCGATTTTGATGATTTTTTACAGCTACACTCCTTGACCCTATATGAATACAATGAATGAATTTGATCTTCAATTTAAAATATTTACACTAGTGGATACCACAAAATCTTATGTTATACTTAATGAAAGTATAAATAAACTCTAAGTGGTAGTAAATCTATCGTTTTGATGGGATACGCATTCTACGAAACTAATTTCAACGATCAAACCGTCAAACTTGTTTGTAGATGCTTCAAGATCGCATACGCCAAAAATCGAAAAAAACAAACATTCAGAGATCAAGTAACAGGACAAAACTTTTCGACGGTTATCAACAAAAAATCATGATTTAACAGTTATTTTAACTCCGATTTTGATGATTTTTTACAACTACACTCTTTGACCCTATATGAATACAATGAATGAATTCGATCTTCAATTTAAAATATTTACACTAGTGGATACCACAAAATCTTATGTTATACGTAATGAAAGTATGAATAAACTCTTAAGTGTTAAAGAATCTATCGTTTTGATGGGATACGCATTTTACAACTAAATTCAACAATCTAACCGTCAAACTTGTTTGTATATGCTTCAAGATCGTATACACCAAAAATCACAAAAAACAAACATTCAGAGATCAAGTAATTGGACAAAACTTTTCGACGGTTATCAACGAAAAATCACGATTTAACAGTTATTTTAACTCCGATTTTGATATTTTTTACCGCTACACTCCTTGACCTTATACAAATACAATGAATGAACTCGATCTTCAATTTAAAATATTTACACTAGTAGATACCACAAAATCTTATGTTATATTTAATGAAAGTATGAATAAACTCTTTAGTGTTAGTGAATCTATTGTTTTGATGGGATACGCATTCTACGAAACTAATTTCAATGATCCAACCGTCAAACATGTTTATATATACTTTGAGATCGCATACGCCAAAAATTGCACAAAACAAACATTCAAAGATCAAGTAACGGGACAAAACTTTTCGACGGTTATTAAAGAAAAATTACGATTTAATGGTTATTTTAACTCCGATTTTGATGATTTTTTACAGCTACACTCCTTGACCCTATATTTATGCAGTGAATGAACTCGATCTTCAATTTAGAATATTTACACTAGTGGATAGCACAAAATCTTATGTTATACTTGATGAAAGTACGAATAAACTCTTAAGTGTTAGTGAATCTATTGTTTTGATGGGATACGCATTCTACGAAACTAGTTTCAACGATCCAACGGTCAAACATGTTTGTATATACTTCGATATCGTATACGCCAAAAATTGCAAAAAACAAACATTTAGAGATCAAGTAACGGGACAAACATTTCAACTGTTATCAACGAAAAATCACGATTTAACGGTTATTTTAACTCCGATTTTGATGATTTTTTACAGCTACACTCATTGAACCTATATGAATGCAATGAATGAATTTGATCTTCATTTTTGGAAGGATAAAATTGCTCACATATTTGAATATCTCAGATGCCTGAAATCCCATGAAGTTAGTGAATACAAAAGTTATGGAGAGTTTTGTTTGAATTACTTAGGAGTTTGGAGAATGTATCATAATCTGAGTCCAGTCTATGTTTTACTGATTCCTGATGCTGATTGGGTTCATGGATTGAATAAAAAATATTTTAGAAATCAAGGGAAATTGGTCTCCGTTGATGCTCAGCAGCTTGCTTCGGCCGCTAGGAATTATTGGAGTTCAGAATTGCTCTCTGTTGGCATGAAGGTTTTGGACAAGCTCGAAGAAATCTACAAGTTTCCCAGCAAGAATGTTGAGTCTGTGTTCCGTTGAAGCAGGTGTCTTACCTATATCTGTGAGGTCTCGGTATATCTTTTGCAATCAAAATGTTTGAACTTAAGGTATCATGATGCCGAGCGATTGCACAAATGTGTAGCATTTTCGATCGAAAGTATTGTTCCTTCAGTATTTCCTATGGATTGGAGGAATTCATCGAGGGAGAATATGATTTCTCTTCGAAGATCTGATGCTTCAAATGTGTTGAAACAAGTAATAAATGAGTTTACCAGAGCGAAGAATGAGCTATCTTTTGGGCAAAATGGGAAGCTTGTAATGGTCATTCTCGGGACTGGTAAGCTTAATAATGAACTGTACAAGAAGCTTGTGAGAAAACTTGACTGCAACCTGCAATGGCAGGCGTTCATCGAGAATCTCAGTGGGATTGTCGAACATGGAAACACCACTCAAAAACCGAAAGAGGTGTCAGTAAAGTTGAGGTGAACAGCTGCCGTCGGAATTCTATGATGCCCTCAAAAGCAGGAGGAGCCACAAATCTGTTAGGTTAGATGTGAATGTGCTCGCGGCAGCTCTTAAGAAGGTCGGTAATCCTTTGGTAATAGCAAGTTTTGGGACCAATTGTTCAAGGTGGTTGTGTTCAGATGCTGTTTTTGTTGACATGATGGCCAACCAGTCTAGGGATGGCATATTTAGAAATTTGTTTCGTAAACCATCCGTCCTAAAAGCTTCGCCAGCTGGATCTTGCAGTCGTGCGCTTTATACTACCAATTCTGAGGAGGGGAAGACCGGTGCTGCATTGGATAAGCCATGTGACGCCGGGGACAGTGACACTATAAGTGAGGAAAATTGCGAATCCAACGAGTCTCCAGAGTCTCCGCAAAATTGATGTTGCTTCTGTACCGAGTGAGACCAGGGAGACAGTGGTTGAGCCAACGTGGGGTCAGTGGTTCTCCTTGATCTCAACAACATGGGAAACAATGGTCGAGCCAACATGGGAGACAGTGGTCGAGCCAACATGGGATCAATGGTTGTCCGTGACACCAGAGCTTAGGCGGAGGCCTAGACGGACTAAGAGGATTTAAGTTATTATATATCATATAAATAAGTGCTTATGAACACTTAAAAAAAATAAACTATACTTGCAAATTGAAACATGCAATCCAAAAATAAAGCAGTGTTATGACAAAGTAGCCTCCAATGAAAAGATTAAACTATACTTGTAAATTGAAACATTACTTTACAGTTTCCTATAACCACTCTTAACAAGCCTTTGCATATCATAGTAGTTGACATATGTTGGCATAAGCCTTCAACAAATGTTGGTAAGAATCAACATCTTTCTACTAGGTGCTCAAAGAAATGGTGTAATGAAGTTTTTTTTGTCGATATCATGACCCCATTATTTGAAAATCCTAACTTGCCATTGCATGGACAGTCACATTATAGGTGAGGAGAATCGCATATGAAATGAGTCAAATATGTTGGTTGATGCTGCTAGTTCCCAATGTACGGGAAACAAGGGGAAGATTGTTGGAGTAAATATGTTTTTATTTAAATATATTTAGTGTTTTTATTTAAATATATTTATGTTTTACTACCAATTTTATATACATAACGTTTTGCTTTATTATCAATATTAAAAGTCAATTGATTTTGACTTAAGGAGTTATGCAATCAAACCGTTTTGTTTTCATTTCCGGTTTGAATTTGAATTACTTTTTTATTGTCCCATTGTGGTTTTTATCTTTTGTCTGTTTTGATTTCCTACAACATTGTACCACTAATAACTCTTTTGATTGCATATCGTTTTACACCCCCATAAACTCTATTGATTTCCTACGGTTTTGCATCCCCATAAACATCCTTGATTTCTTACGGTTTCACACCTTCCAACGTCTATTATATATATATATATATATATATATATATATATATTATTTATGCGAATGGCAGAAAGTAGATGAAGGAAAAAAAAGTTTTACATATATTGATTTAAAAAGCAACATATCGGAAATGTGTAAGTTCGAAGGTTCTTCCGATGTGCAAGGAAGAATCTTATCAGAAGAAGGTTTTGGGCTGTTTTATCCTAGGGACGACGTGGTGTTTGTGAACTGCTTGCACACTTTAGGCAGAGCCGCAAAACGTCTTAAAGAGAGCGACTTAGTCCGCGACTCATCCCAGGAATCATTCACCACTCAAGGCTTCTACATTTTTCGGGTAACTTCGTTCCTTTCTATTTCAGTTTACAACAATTTTAAGACCTATTCAATCTGCCATGCATTATAAGGCAAACTTTGATTCTCAGGCAAATCTTGTTGAAGAGAAACTGATTGCAATGATATCAGAAATCAACGTAGTTGATGGATCCGAGGGATGGTGGGTGGACACCATGTTTGCTATGACTGTTCCTTTTTCAAGACCTATTATGTGATTGGGGGAAGGAAGGTGTTGTTGGGTGATTCACACTCAATTGATGTTGCTGATACTGGAGAGGTGGAGTTGAAGTTCACCTCTGGAAAAACCATGATACTAAAAGATGTGATGCACGCTCCAACGATAAGGAAGAATCTGGTCTCAGGCTTTCTTCTCAACAAGGCTGGATTCACTCAAACCATTGGAGCAGATACGTACTCTCACTAAAAATGGGGTTTTGTGGGAAAGGGATATGCTACTGATGGGATGTTTAAATTGAATGTTGATGCTAATGAAATGTCTACTTCTACTTACATGTTGTCTTCTTTTAATACTTGGCATGCTAGACTTTGTCATGTTAACAAACGCTTGGTTAAGAACATGAGTAACTTAGGTTTTTTACCCAACTTATCATTAAATGATTTTGAAAAAATGTGAATATTGTTGTCAAGCTAAAATCACTAGAACTTCACATAAATCTGTCAATAGAGAATCTGAACCACTTGACTTAATTCATTCTGATATATGCGAATTTGATAGAGTGTTAACTAGAAATGGAAAATGTTATTTTATTACCTTTATTGATGATTTCGAATTATTGTTTTGTCTATCTTATGAAAAATAAAAGTGAATCTATTGACATGTTCAAAACTTTCTTGACTGAAGTTGAAAATCAATTCAATCATAAGATTAAAAGATTTCGTAGTGATAAAGGACAAGAATATGTATCTACTTAATTTGTTAATTTGTTTAAGTCTCATGGAATTATTCATGAAACTATTGCTCCTTATTCTCCTGAAATGAATGGTAAAGCGGAAAGAAAAAATTGAACTCTTTGTGAATTGACTGTTGCTACTTTACTTAGTTCTGAAGCTGCTTCTTATTGGTGGGGTGAAATTGTGCTGACTGTTTGTTATGTGTTAAATAGAATCCCTAACTCAAAAACAAATATTTCTCCTTACGAAATTTGGAAAAATAAGAAACCAAATGCGTTGTATTTCAGAACTTGGGGTTGTTTAGCTTATGTTCGTAAACCTGATCCAAAAAGATCGAAATTGGCTAGTAGAGCATATGAATGTGTTTTTATTGGTTATGCATGTAATAGCAAAGCATATAGATTTTATGATTTGAAAAACCATGTCATAATTGAGTCACTTGATGCTGATTTTATGAGAATAAATTTCCTTTTAATCTTCGAAATAGTGGGGGTTCTAATTCTTCTAAAATTTATGAACCTACTGTTGTAGAACATAGTCAATCTGCATTAGAACCTAGGAAAAGTATAAGAACTCAAATAGCTAAAGATTTTGGGCCTGATTTTCATGTATATAACTTACAAGAAGATCCTAATACAATTCAAGAAACTTTAACTTCTTTAGATGTAGATATGTAACAAGAATCTATAAATGATGAAATGGACTCCCTGGAGTCAAATCAAACTTGGAACTTGGTGGATCTTCCACCTGGTTGCAAAACAATAGGTTGCAAATGGATTCTTAAAAGAAAATTAAAACCTGACGGTTCAGTTGAAAATTTTAAAGCTCGACTTGTTGCCAAAGGCTATAGACAAAGAGAAAATATTTCTTTGATACTTATTCACCTGTGACTAGAATAACTTCTATTCGTGTATTGTTTGCTTTAGCTTCTATTTATGATCTTGTTGTGCACCAAATGGATGTTAAAACAACTTTCTTAAATGGTGAATTAGAGGAAGAAAAATATATGGATCAACCAGAGGGTTTTATTATTCCAGGACAAGAAAATAAAGTTTGCAAGTTAGATAAATCACTTTATGGATTGAAACAGGGTTCCTAAACAATGGCATGCGAAATTTGATAGTTTGGTTATTTCGAATGGTTTTAAAATAAATGAAAGTGACAAATGCATCTATTATAAGTCTGAAAATAATATATGCACTATAATATGCCTATATATGGATGATTTGCTCATTTTTGGTTCGAATATTCATGTTGTGAATAATGTCAAATCTTTGTTATGTGCTAATTTGGGTGAAGCTAGTGTAATACTTGGTTTGAAAATAACTAGGTCCAAACATGAGTTTTCTTTAGATCAATCTCACTACATAGACATTTTTTTAAGAAAGTATAACTATTTTGATTGTAAACTAGCTTGTACTCCTTATGATCCTAGTGTAAAATTGTTCAAGAACACTGGTGACAGTGTTAAACAATCTGAGTATGCAAGCATTATTGGTAGTCTTCGTTATGCTACTGATTGCACTAGACCTGATATATCTTATGTCGTAGGAGTTTTATGTAGGTTTACTAGCAGACCCAATTTGGAGCATTGGCATGCTATAGAGAGGCTTATGAGATACCTTAAAAGGACGATGGATTTCAGATTATATTATGAGAAGTTTCCCGCTGTCCTAGGAGGTTACAGCGACGCTGATTGGAATACCCTTTCAGATGACTCTAAAGCCACCAGTTGATATATTTTTAGTATTGGTGGAGGGGCTGTGTCATGGAAGTCGAAGAAACAGACTATCTTGGCTCAGTCTACTATGGAATCAAAATTAATAGCGCTAGTTACGGCAAGCGAAGAAGCAGGATGGTTGAGAAACCTACTGTCAGATACCCCTTTATGGGAGAAACCGATTCCAGCAGTTTTGATCCATTGTGATAGCACAGCGGCAATAGCTAAAGTGAAAAACCGTTATTATAACGAGAAAAGACGACAAATACGTCGTAAGCACAACATTGTAAGAGATTACCTCTCTAAAGGAGCTATAAGAGTGGATCATATACGGTTTGAAGAAAACTTAGCTGATCCTTTGACGAAAGGACTAGCACGAGAAAAGGTTTGGAAAACCTCGAAAGGGATGAGACTAAAGCCCTTAGAAAATTGAGTCATTTGTGATAGTAACCCAACTTATAGACTGGAGATCCCAAGAAATAGGTTGAAAGGGTAATAACAAGTCACAAGTGATATGAGTGAAGTCTTGCTAATTTTATTTTGGAATATTATTCCATGTCCATCCCTAAGAAGCATGACATCCTGAAGCGTTTTTAGGTTGAGATTTTTTTTTCTCTTAGTAAGGTCTATACTCTATGTTGAGTAGGATATCTAGTTGCAGGAATATCTTTGATAGTCTTACCTATGTGAATGTGGAGGTGAGGCCACTTCTTATGAAATATTGGGCAAGTTTCTAGAGCGTTCACTATACTGGGATACAAGCACATGGCCGTAATGTGCTGGCTTTTTAAACTTCACCTTAATAAAGTTATGTGTGTGGTGTTCTCAGAGATAGAGTTCGAAATTATAAGTTACTCTAGTGTAATCTGGATCACTAACACTATGTATAGGTTCAAGTTTAGAAACACCTTTACTTATGCATAGCTTTATGATATGTTGCTTGATATATAGCTTTAAACAAAAACAAGTGGGGATTGTTGGAGTAAATATGTTTTTATTTAAATATATTTAGTTTTTTTATTTAAATATATTTATGTTTTACTACCAATATTATATATGTCACATCCCGGCCCGGGGCGGACCACTTCCCGGGCCCGCTCCACCACCGTAGCTCGACATTGTCCGCTTTGGGCCCCGACCACGCCCTCACAGTTTTGTTTATGGTAACTCACACGAGGACCCGGGCCCCGGATATGGTGGACCTGGTGATAAATAAGTTAACACACAAAATTAAACCCTCTTTTTATCAATTGTAGCAAAGTATGTAAGTAGGGATCGTTCTAGACCGGGGATTAGGAGGGATTGCTAAACACTTGAAAACTGATTTAGAAATGTAAAAACAAAGTTTAAAACACTAGATTAGACTCAAAGAATGCAAAACGCACGTTTAAAATACTAAAACAAACCAAAAACTCAAAACAGCAACCAAAAGACTCAAAATTGCCTTAAAAACACTTTATGGGCAGTTTTGAACACAAAGCACCAAATTGGACGAATTTGGGTTTTAACTTGTATCAAAACACTTAAAAACATAAATCAACACACTTTCTAACTAATCTAGGACTTCAAAATAAATGGGAATTGATTTGGACGAAAATGAACTAAATGGACAGATTGCAAGGAAAACAGATTGTAATAGAAACAGATTGTAACGCAAGGTTATGAATAATCAATGGATGATGGAATGGCTAATGGGTTCTTCTCCACACATGAAATATATGCAACCTAAATCAATTTTCAGTTATCAATTTAATAAGTTATGAATCTCGACACTCCAAGTTAATTAGGTCCGCTTAAATTAACCTTCAGATTTCCCTAGAATCATTGAATTGGATGAATATGCATCGCAAACAAATTATTCCTAACAAGTTCTTTATATGAACAGCATGATAAAGACACAAGTTAGAATCATTACGTTCTTTGGAAATCATAAGCATCGACAAGGCATTCGTAACTATGAAAAGCATGATACTCTTGCCAGGAATCTACTTAACATGATCGTGACTAGCGACCTTTACTACTTACGAATATAAATTCATAACGATTAGGTGAAACAAACTTATATCCTAGCATCAAATTCAAGCATGCAAATTAAGCGTGCACTCTCAACCAACATACAAGAATAAGTTCTAAATCAAACGGTTAAGCAAATTGTATTCACGACTTATACAACGATAACTGAAAGTAATTAACTTATTTCACATATATAATCATGGTTTTGAATCCACCCTTAGCCAAAACGAAATTAGCCAATCATACTTAAAGCAAAACAAAGATTACATGAATTAGACATTGAAATATAAGATAGAAAACACCTAAAATCGCTCAACAACTCAGAATGAAGAGCCAAACGATCGTAGTGAATCTGTCCCCTTCCTTGCTTGCGGCAGATTGGGTTGTGAAGATGTTTTGGGTAGGTTTATGGTATAGAATGGAAGGGGAATGGTATGGAGAGGTTTAGGGTGAGTGTGGAGGAGTGTTTGATGGTTGAAGGATGGTAGAGAACTCGGCAAAAATGGTGGAATAAGGTGGAGTGGCTGTTATGTTTTCTGGGCACTAGAATGGTGTTTTTGGGTTGTTTTGCTGCCTAGGGTGAGTATGGACGAATTTCTATGATGAATGGTGAATATGAGAGTGTCAACCCTTTGCCAAGGGGTGTAAACATGTATATATAGGCCCCAAAAACCCTAGAGAATCAGATTGGGCAGTGGGGAAAATGCACAGCGAGGAGGGTGAATTTGTGGTGTGCAATGGTCCAAGGATGAAAATGGAGCAATGATGCAAAGTATGGAGGGTAAAATGGAGTGGTATTTCAGCTAGGGAGCATGAATGATTGTGTTCATTGCATGGAAATGAAAAAGGGAGGTGAAATGTTTCAGAAATTAGTCAAAGGTGCAGCAACATGTGTTGCACATGGCATTGGATCCCAAATGTGGATGATGGAGCATCAATTGGTGCATGGAATGGTTGTGAAAGTTGTGTGAAATCTGATGGGTGAAAGGAACAAGAGGTATGCAGCAATTGAGTGTGATAATTGAGTGTATTGAGGCATGAAATCAGAAATATTTTAGGGGACAAGGATGATTAAGCATGCATGGGAATCCAAAGGGAATGCTATGTGGATTGCACGGCAAGGATGTGTGTTCTTTTGTGGCTGAGTTCTTGATCCTTTGTACACTAATTCTTCACATTCTTAGCCTCTTTAAGTCTTCAATTTCGTCCAAACCTTGGTTCCAAATATGTGACATGCATTCCAAGCTCCATTTTGCTCCAAAATGCTCTAAAATGCATCTTCTTGCCTACTTTGTCCTTAAAATCTGAAAACACACGAAAATGACTTTAAACACTAAAATAACTAAGGAAACATGACATAAATGCACAAGGACAAGCCAACTAAGTCGCATAAATATGCTCCTATCACCTGGGCCAGGATGTGTCAGAATGGTATCAGAGCCAATCCCTGGCTGGAAGTGTGCCGACGAGGACGTCGGGCCCCTAAGGGGGGTGGATTGTAACATCCCACATCGCCCAGGGGAGTGATCCTTAAATGTATATTCCTATCCCTACCTAGCACGAGGCCTTTTGGGAGCTCACTGGCTTCGGGTTCCGTAGGAACTCCGAAGTTAAGCGAGAAGGAGGCTAGAGCACTTCCAGGATGGGTGACCCACTGGGAAGTTGCTCGTGAGTTACCAAAAACAAAACCGTGAGGGAATGGTAAGCCCAAAGCGGACAATATCGTGCTATGGTGGTGGAACGGGCCCGAGATATGGTGGACCCGGGGCGGGATGGGTCAGCTCCACCACCGTAGCTCGATATTGTCCGCTTTGGGCCCCGACCACGCCCTCACGGTTTTGTTTCTGGGAACTCACACGAGAACTTCCCAGTGGGTCACCCATCATGTGATTGCTATCGCGCGAACTCGCTTAACTTCGGAGTTCCGATGGAACTAGAAGCTAGTGAGCTCCCAAAAAGCCTCGTGCTAGGTAGGGATGGGAATATACATTTAAGGATCACTCCCCTGGGTGAGTGGGATGTTACAATATACATAACGTTTTGCTTTATTATCAATATTAAAAGTCAATTGATTTTGACTTAAGGAGTTATGCAATCAAACCGTTTTTTTTTTTTATTTCCGGTTTGAATTTGAATTACTTTTTTATTGTCCCATTGTGGTTTTTATCTTTTGTCTGTTTTGATTTCCTACAACATTGCACCACTAATAACTCTTTTCATTGCAGACCATTTTACACCCCCATAAACTCTCTTGATTTCCTAAGGTTTTGCATCCCCATAAACATCCTTGATTTCTTACGGTTTCACACCTTCCAACGTCTATTATATATATTAGTTAGGCGAATGGCAGAAAGTAGATGAAGGAAAAAAAAAGTTTTACATATATTGATTTAAAAAGCAACATATCGGAAAGGTGTAAGTTCGAAGGTTCTTCTGGTGTGCAAGCAAGAGTCTTATCCTAGGGACGATGTGGTGTTTGTGAACTGCTTGCACACTTTGGGCAGAGCCGCGAAATGTCTTAAAGAGAGCAACTTAGTCCGCAACTCATCCCAGGATTCATTCACCACTCAAGGCTTCTACATTTTTCGGGTAACTTCGTTCCTTTCTATTTCAGTTTACAACAAAGATAAAGAACAAGAACAAGAGAGGCAAGACCAAGAAGGGCAGAAAGTAGCCCTCTAGACATTCTATATATGCTATGTGAATTTTGTTTTACTGTGCAAGAGTTTGATGGTTCCTTTGATGAGTATTGTTTTTAACTGGATATAGTTGGTTGGTTGGTTGGTTGAAAGATGAAAGCCCTAACCACCATGCAATCTGTCACTTGCAATATTGTCCATTTTATGTAAGAAAACTTCTTCAAATTCACATAGTTTTTTACTGTATATTGGAGCAGTTTCTCCTTTAGTGGTTTCCATTTCATTTCTGTGTGAGAATTTGACATAATTTGAAAATGCAAAACTAATAAGTGACCGCACATTAGGGATGATTTTGAACAACATTTGAGCTTGTGTGTAGGGTATTAACGATCAATTACGATATTATTTTGTATAGAACAACATATTACTATAGTCTTCCAAAAATATTAATCCTCTTATATTTATGATCACATCGTTGAACCTACAACTTCAGGTGCATGAGTTAATGCTTTCTATTCTTAAATTATTTTATTATTTTCCTTCGTGACAGATTCAGAGAATGCCATTGTCTTTGATGGTTTGCAGGATCTTTTGGTATTGCTATTGCCTTAGAGCGGCATCAGATGTTATCAACAATCAATGAAAAATTTATACATAGAAATAAATTCTAATATGCTAATAAATAATAAATGCAAATCAATAATTTGGTAGAGTGAACAAGAAAAAATTAATATAAAATTGAAAAAAAAAATAGTGATTGAGGCTTGCGTATCGCAATGTCCTTATAGTTCGATGGACTTCTGCTTCACCAGGATTCAATGATCAAACCAGAATTCCAGCACCAGAAAACTTGGCTTCTAGCGAACATCTTTGTGGTTATCTCAGTAAGAAGGTTTTGGGATATTAGAAGGAGAATTCGTTATTTCTGTGTTCTAAATGTCATGCACATGGATGTGTATATAATGCACAAATGTCTGTTCGCAACATATATGAATATGGGATGCATCTTTTGGAAAGCATTTGCTCTGAGAGGTGTGTTGCTCCTTGGCGAGAGAGGATCCTAGTTGGATCGTCTTTGTGACGATCTTGGGAATCCTCCAATCACATCTGTTCATCGTACATCGTGCGGCCAGTTTTTGTTAGGTACTGTTAATATTTAATTTCAAATAAAAAAAGTTACAATAATTTATGACCGTACGATGTACGATGAACATATGTGATTTAAGGATCCGGCGAGGATCTCCTCTTTGGCATTCTTTCATTGTCTCAGACTTCATCCAAAAGGATGAGTCTGTTGAAAAATATAATTAATTAAATTCAAAATTAATTAAAAATAATAATTAATTATTGGATTTAATATTAGAGCCCGAGCCCCCATCTTTTGACAAATAAATATATTTTAATTATATATTATTTATATATTTAATTATCACACACCTAAACCCAAACACAAAGTTCAAGCCCATTTTTTCTTTCAATGATCCATCTTTCCAATCACTTTGTATGATGGATAAGATGATATAAAGTGTGTGAAACTTCCCAACTTGACCAATGTGGGACAAATGAGATGGAAGGAAATTTCCACTCAAAAATTCCAACAGGCAGACTTAAAGCTATTATTCATGTTATTTATATCGCTTTGGAGAGGGTTGACATTCTCTTTGGATTGAGTGTGATTCTTGTTTAGCAGTGCATTTTCTTTCTAATGGATCTTTTTAGGTGCCTTGGTGTTTTCGGTTGATTGGGTAAATTGTTGTACCATCCTCTCTTCCATGCACGCATGTTTGGTTTTCTCACATTTATCGCGAAGAAAATCAGGTGGCAGATTGTTTGGCAAACTATGATGTTGGTAATGTTTGGGTTCAACGGTGGCATTCTTGTCCGCAATGTGCAGTTGCAACTTTTGTTCATAAGCTTTCTAGTTTTCAAATTTTCATTTTTCTTAGAAGTTCTCTTAATTGATTTTTGTTTCTAATAATTTTCTACTTCATGTTAGGGTTTGGCTTTATATCCCCTCTAACTTATTGTAACTTTATTTATTTTTTCTTCAATATGTATTCACAATAATGTGTTTTTCTATTATAGCAATGATGAAGTGGATATGACATTATTGTTTTAATTAAAAAAATTCAGAGAATGTCGTTTGATACATAATTTGAATAAGACAAAGGAAGCCATCAAGGCTAAGATTGGGGCAGAGGCTGCAGCCAATCTTTGCAGAGAAGCCATCTACTTCATTGGAATTGGCAGTCTTTTATTAGACAATGGACGTTGGTCTTTTTCTTCTGGAGTAGGATTCTCTCATCTCATATTCTCATCCCATTCCTTCTCATCCTCTCACATATTACTTTTTGTCTTATTGTCTCTATAAAAAAATGAATATAAGATGTTGACGTGACTTAACCGTAACCGTTCAAATAGGATGAGAGAGAGATGAGGAGGGGAGAGAATGCTCCTCCTTTCCTTCCATGACTACGAGAGACTTTTCAGTGTGATCGGAATACGGGGTGGTATACCACGTGTCACTATACAAATGGTGTTATATGTGTGTTAAAAAGTTAATAACTTAAAAAATACAATTTCCCACCACTTGTATAAAAACACGTGGTGTACTACCCATGTTCCAGTGACAAGGAAAAATTTATCCATGACTGTGGTTGTAATTATATAGTAGACTAAATTCTTTCTAATTTGCTTGACTTAAAAAATGGTGACATGCTCCGATCTCGGTATTCGGAGGACAGTGGGATGGCCACGTGCTGGCTGACACCTGAGGGCAACGAAAGTCATCCTATCATGCTTATATTAAGAACATGTAAACATGCATGCAAAATTTACACCAAATAAAATAAACATAAATAAAATACATAACTTTAAATATTAAAATATGAGAATGGGACTCAAAATTACAACGCAAGGGTTGTACTCCTATTTTCTAAGTTCTGAAGGGGACTCAAAACAAAGACAATTCATGGTTCGGACAGTTATTAAGAATAGGAAGGGATAAGATAACCGGGTTGAGTTCATGGATTCAACTAGGTCGGATGAGCAGACCAAAATTTACAATAGTAATAGGTAAAACCACTTTTCTTTGAACATACTAACTGTCTGTTTTAGAAAATTCATATAGTAGAACATAGAATGTTTTTTTTTTTTTTTGGAAAATCCTAGAATGCCAATAAAACATTCGTAAATCATATAATAATGTACTTAAATAGTGGTATCCTAGTCGCCCAAAGGAAAATCCGTACAACATTGGGTTATGCTAGTGCAGAAATATGGTGGGCCTCATCACCTGAAGGTGAAGCTATACGACATTAGGTTGCGCCTATAAGAAAACATAGTACATATCACATCGACACTAGCCTTAACTAGTGAAGTTGTTAGACATTGATTTCACTAGTGAAGCTGAGAGTATATCAAAAAGTACCTTGATACGCGTAAACTGGGTCATATGGTCGTAGACGGATACATACTCTATCCCTGGGTGGCAGAATGATTTTAGTGTTCAAGAGTCAAATAATTTCAGTAGTTTTAGAATAAGGCTTATTGCAATAGGTAGTTGAAGCACAAGAAGCCATTAATACCTATAGAGAAACCCTGATAGTTGTAGGAAAATGAACTGTGGAAATTTAAGTTTGTTTGAATGTATTTTTCATAGATTTATTGAATGTACAAGAAGGGATATACAATAAGGTAGAAGGTTACATGCAACCTTCCCTTGACAGATCCTACTAACCGAACAAACCCTAAAGCTATCACCCTTTAAATTAAGGGACTGCAGCAAACAACTAGCACACAAATATCAACAAGTCAACTAGCTGTCAATCTTCCTCAAATAAAGGGATTAGGCTTAATAATGAATCCCATGAAAAGAGGGAGATTAAGAACTGTCAACATAGGTACCAATCATCACATGTCGCAACCTATATCGTCCAATATCAACCAATACTCCCCCTCAAGCTGGATCGAGGAGATTGATCGAGCCAAGCTTGTCAATGAGACGTTGAAAATGAGCTGAAGGCAAAGCTTTGGCGAACACATCCGCCAGTTGATCATGGTTGCGAGTATAGATGGTTTGAATAACTTGGGATTGAACTTGTGCTTTAATGTAGTGACAGTCCACCTCAATGTGTTTGGTCCTTTCATGGAACACTAGATTAGCAGCAATATGCATGACTGCTTGATTGTCACACATTAGTGACATTGGAGTAGAGCTAGAGAATCCCAAGTCCGAAAGTAACCCTTTAAGCCAAACTAATTCACATGATGTCAATGCCATTGCACGATACTCAGCCTCTGCACTAGAACGTGCAATAACTTGCTATTTTTTTTGCTTTTCCATGTAACGAGGTTTCCTCTGACAAATGTAAAATATCCAATGGTAGACTTCCTATCAATTGCATTCCTAGCCCAATCTGCATCAGTGTAACCACATATTTGAGTGCAGTGGTTGTTCTTCATAAGAATACCTCTACCAATAGAGCATTTTAGGTAGCGTAGGATTCTTTTGACAAGAAGAAGATGTTTCACAGATGGTGCATGCATGAATTGACTAACCATGCTCACAGCATAAGTAATATCTGGTCTGGTTATGGTAGGGTATATAAGTTTTCCAACCAACCTTTGGTAGTGACTCACATCGGTGAGAGGCTCTCCATCAATATCAAGCTTTAGCTTGCTATCAAGAGGAGTGACAGTAGGCTTACAATCAAGTAATTCAGCCTCAGTGAGGAGGTCCACAACATACTTGTGCTGGTTTAGAAACAAACATTTTTGGGACGTTGCTATTTCAATGCCAAGGAAATATTTTAATCTCCCTAGGTCTTTAATGGCAAAGGTGTTATTGAGAGATTTCTTGAGAGCTTTTATTTCAACTTCATTTTCACCTGTGATTATGAGATCATCGACATAGATGAGAACCACCAATATACCAGCTGCTCCTTTACGAGTAAACAAGGATGAGTACGCATTACTTCGAGCAAAACTAGCTGCTTCCAACACTGAACTTAACTTAGCAAACCATGCACATGGAGATTGTTTCAACCCATAGATTGCTTTGTGCAATTGGCAAACGATACCATTTTTGCTTTGAGAAAAACCTGGTGGAAGTTGCATATATACTTCCTTTTGTAATTCCCCATGAAGGAATGCATTTTTTACATCCATTTGATACAATGGCCAGCCACAATTCACAGCTACTGAAAGTAGAACCCTAACATAGTTCATTTTGGCTACTGGAGCGAATGTCTCCTTGTAGTCTACTCCAAATGTTTGAGTAAAACCACGAGTAACCAATCTGGCCTTGTGACGTTTAATTGATGCATCTGCCTTGAACTTTATCTTGTAGATCCATCTACTCCCAACAGTTTTCTTCCCTGGTGGTAACTTCACAATGCTCCATGTTTGATGGTCCTCCAAGGCATGAAGTTCATCATTCATAGTATTTCTTCACTTAGGAATTAGTTGAGCTTCTTGAAAGGTCTGTGGTTCAATGTGATTGGAAATTTCAGCCAGGAATGTAGCATGATTGGGAAAGACATGATTATAGTTCAGTAACTCAGTGATGGGGTGTTGGAAGCGAATGTGACATAGTCTTGGAGCCTTGCTGGAGGTTGTCGAGCACGCACAGGATTACGCCTTATATAAGGTAAAGTGGGAACCTCCTCATGACTTTCATCTTGAATAGGCTCACTGTCTTCCCCCAGATTGCTAGGCTGAGTTGAGTCACTCATAATCTCTTTTTGTCCATGGTTGCTAGTGGCTTCAGGATCCAAGTGCACTGAGTGATCAATGCACGTAGGCAAGGGAAATAAGTCACACATTAGCTCCCTCTCTTGGGAGTGAGCCACCTTCTTAGAGACATAAGGAACAGTTTCCTCAAATTTTACATCCCTAGACACAAACATCTTGTTAGTGATAGGATGAAAACATTTGTAACCTTTTTGAGTGGATGAATACCTCATGAAGACACACTTTACAGCCCTAGCATCCAGTTTGTCACGGTGCAATGCTTTAACATGAACAAAGCAAGTGCAGCCAAATACCTTCAAATGTGAAAGAGTTATAGGCCTTCCTTTAAGAGTTTCATAAGGAGACTTAAACTCTAAAACAGGACTAGGAAACCGATTGATTAAATAAATTGCAGTAAGAATGGCTTGTGACCAAAAAATTTTTTGGTACATTCATATGCAACATCAATGCACGAGTCTTCTCAAGTAAATCCCTGTTCTTCCTTTCAGAGATCTCATTTTGTTGTGGAGTTCCCACACAACTTGTTTGGTGGATAATACCATGAGAACTCAAGTATTGATTCATATTGTTAATAAGAACTCAGTGCCATTATTGGTTCTTAGATTTTTAATGGTTGACTGAAATTGAGTTATGACAAGTTAACGAAAGTCTTTGAACATAGTGAAGACCTCATTTTTAGATTTCAAGAGATATAGCCATGTTGTTCTAGTAAAGTCATCCACAAAGATAACAAAATATGTATATCCATCAAAAGATTCAATAGTTGGATCCCAAACACCAGAGTGTACAAGTTCAAAAGGTTTGCTAGCCCTAGACATTGAGGAACTAAAAAGGGAGTCTAGTAAACTTTGAGAACTGACATGTATCATACATTGTAGATGATTGATAGATTGTGGGAAAAAGTTTAAGCAAAACAGCCTTGGATGGATGGGCTAATCTTTGATGCTAGATTTGTTGGTCCTTGGGAGAGATTGAATCAACTTGTAAGGCTTTGACTAGATGAGGTTCCTTGCATAGATAGTAAAGGCCATTTAGAAAGAACCATTCACCAATCGTCTTCTTGGTAAGAGAATCCTGAAACACAACTTTGTTTGGTGAGAAGGTGACAAGACAATTTAGAGTTCTAGTGATCTTTTCAATTGACAGAAGTTGAAAGGGAAAGGTAGGAACAAATAGTGCAGTAGACTCAAGATTGTTTGAAAGCAATTTTACTTTTCCCACGCCAAAAACCATGGCATTTTTTTCATTTACAACTGACACGTGAGAGGGTTTTGACAAGGTTTGAAAACTGTGTAAGTTGGAGGCTTTGTTTGTCATGTGGTTAGTGGCTCCTGAGTCGATAATCCAACAATCATGTTCAATACTAGTGTGTAAGGCAGTTGAGAAAGCACTTAAAATACATGGGGCTTTGCTTCTTGGTATAATCTCATTTTCAGCAAGGAAACCTGCGAAATGTCCCAGTAGCGCAGTGGGATTTTTAGTTGTACCCCTTGAGCTTTGTACAACTTCTCTATGTCCCTTGGTTTGCATGTATATTGCAAAGTTATTTATGAGCGAGACATGATTTGAAGTGAAGTCCTGAATACTCTTAGGAAATGAGGTATAGATGTGATTTGCTACATGCTGAGGTTTGTACGAGCCAGTGTGGAGCTTCCTTGAAGGAATCATTTTGTGATCGTTGTTGAACTTAGGTTTCAGTTCGGGGTGCAAAATCCAGCACTTTTACTCCACGTGACCTACAGCGTCACAATAACTGCACTTTAAGTGTAGATTTTTACCCTTGTAAGGTTTGTTGTTTGAGGGTTTATGTTTGGCAGCATAGACTCTAGAGTCAGAAATCTTAGAATTCTTCTCCAAGTTCATCACCCTTCTTCGAGCTTCCTCACATTGAACAGTGGCACACACCGTTTTGACGGAAAGAAGTTCGACATTCATCAGGATGTGACTCCTGAGGTCCTTATAGTCCGAGCTCAAACTAGCAAGCAACTGATATATCTTGTTTTTTTTAGCCTTTTTCAGAAGAACAACAACGTCAATGGTATGAGGTTGATAAACATCTAACTCATTCCCCATAGTCTTGAGACTTCCTAAGTGCTGTACAAAGGTTTTTCCATCTTGTTGAAGATTGGCAATGTCCCTCTTTAGCTGAAACACTCGTGCATAATTATTTTGATTCCCGTACATATCCTTCACAAATTTCCACAGATCATGTGAGGACTCAGAATAGCTGAAGATTTCAGCGATATGTTTCTCCATTGAGTTGAGAAGCATCGACATAACTTGTTGGTCCTTGCATAGCCATGCCTCATATGTTGAAGACTCAGTTTCTGGTGCCTCGTTGCTTCCATTGATGAACCCTAGTTTTCCTTTGCCTCCCAACGCAAGAGAAACTACCCTAGACCAGGGTAAATAGTTGAACTCGTTCAGTAATACTGAACAAAGATGTAGATTTGTGTTGACATCTGCATCAGATAAATTTGATGGGAAAACATGTGAGTTATCTCCTTCCAAATGCACAGAGCTTTCTTCTGCCATGGAGAAAGATTGGAGACGAACAACAGTACAAAAAAATTGGCAAATACAGGTCAAGGACGACACTGCTCTGATACCATGTGGAAATTTTAAGTTTGTTTGAATGTGTTTTTCATAGATTTATTGAATGTACAATAGGGGATATATAATAAGGTAGAAGGTTACAAGCAACCTTCCCTTGACATATCCTACTAACCCGATAAACCCTAAAGTTGTCACCCCTTAAATTAAGGGACTGCAGCAAACAACTAACACACAAATATCAACAAGTCAACTAGCTGTCAATCTTCCTCAAATTAAGGGATTAGGCTTAATAATGAATCCCATGGAAATAGGGAGATTGAGGACTGTCAGCATGGGTACCGGTCATCACATGTCGCAGCCCATATCGTTCAATATCAACCAATATGAACCTACTAGTTACAGATAATAATTACAATTATCGGTACCTTGAATAATAGGAAGATCCAAAAGTGGCAATAATGTATGAAATTCCATCACATACTTGTGTAAATGGACGGACATGGTCAATGGACATAATGCTTGTATATCGTAGATGCATTCTTATCTTAGAAAGCTTTGTAATTCCTTTTTTATTTAACCAACTTTCTGCCTCTCCTTTGATGCACATAATTAATTCAGTTGGGACGATGTTATTAAGGCTGATAAACATCGAGAGAAGTATCTTGGTCACAACATCAAAGGCGCCTATGGGAAGATGGCAAAAAGGTGACATGTTTTGTTCCTTCATATTGTGCTATAATCATTCATTTCCCCATTTCAAACCAACTATTCAATTTGGTTTTAAGTTGCAAGTAGCTCCGTGATTCTTCTGACAAATGGTCAAAGCCTCTACAGTTCAAATATTTGTTGTGCCATTGTTGTCCTTTCTCAAGAGGTAAGAAAAGAGGCAATTAATTCTTGAATGCCCAACAATTCTCATGCTTTGAACCATATTTGCTAGTAATAGTATTCTCCTCTCAATATTTCTAGACTAGGAAATTGGTCCAAAATATCAAGTATGAATACCTTTTCCAGCTCCAAATCGAATTCGAAATGAATAATTTACTAATTAACGTTAATAAATGAAAACCAAAACAATTATTGTTTGGGCGAAGATTTCTTCGGAAAGGGCTCCTCGGCTCTCAACACAGCTCCCCAAGGGATTGGCACTTTTGGATGTATAGTCAAGTGTATAGTTAGTTTTGAAAGTTGCCTTTGTAGGGCTTTAGGTGTAGGCCTTGAGGCTCGCAATCAAAACTAACTAAGTGCTAGGCGTGCCACTACTATCTCAGTATAGCAGATGTAGAACAAGTGTATTTAGTCGATTACTTGTGCCCCAAGTTACTCGGTCTTCTTGTTATCAAAGGATCGTCGTGGATGGGTTAAGTCCACATTAAATTCTTTTTCTTGCCTTGTGACCAAGGACTTTTAGTTCATAGTCTTTTATGTTCGAGTAAGGGGAGTCCAGATCCCCTTAAGTCATACACTCGGTTCTTGATTGGTTTTAAACAAAGGTGTATTCATTTAGGTGACCAGATCTAGGCACAAATGAGACTCTTAAAGTAGGAAAACAGATGAATATGACTTGAATACATGCTGGAGAATACATTAAGCAGTAGATCTATTAACTTATAAAACAAACAAAGAGCTTTGAGCAAGATTTCACCTTGTCGGGCAAGGTTGAACTTCTTGCAATCCCTTTTCTTTGAGTTTACAGGGTTTATATGCTAAGAGAGTACAGATGGTAAACAAGTTTACACGAGGGAATCAATACTACGCCACTAAGGGTGATAACAGAGCTTCTAAACTAGACAAAAGATGGCTTTTGTGGGGGATGATCCTGAAAATGATTGAGATTTGGGTTGATTACAGCTTTTAGATGCAAATCTGGCTTGAGAGCAGAGTTTGTATGTTTGTTTGTTTGATTGGTTGAGTGTTCTTGTCTCTGGGCCATCTTCCTACTTTTATAGGCAGATTAGCACGACTACAGTAGCTTTACTCTTGCCCGAAAGTTGTTGAAGGGAAGTGAGTCATCAGTTTTTTACTTGTATTGCCACCGAAAAATGCTTTTTGGCCGATTGTGAGTTAGTCCCCATCACTTGACACTTAAATCATAGGCACATGGCCTATGCATTAATGGGAAGGTGCCAACTTGTCTTCGGGCCTGATGCTGGGCTTCGGGCAAGTCTTCCTTTAATTGACCTTTTTTGGGCTTCCACACACTTGTAGCCCAAAGTTCAAATATTAACCCAAACAATTATAACTTCTTATATATAAATAAAAAAGAACACAGTAACATTTAAAAAAAAAATGAAAAAGAAGACAAAAACAAAAACAAAAACAAAAAACAAAAACACACACACAAACATAGAGAACACCATCAGAAGCCCCAAACACCAATTTACTATATGAGTTATCTCCTCTGTGAGAGTGTTTCTCTCCTATTGAGAGGTATCTTTGTGCGATCCTCCTGTTACTCATACTTTCCTTTATTTCACTGTCGGTCCTAGGTTTTGGAACTGTGCTTTCTTATCTTTGGTTTGGGGTTTTGTTTGGAGCTATCCATAATTTTCTCAGGGTTCTCAATTTTGGCCTGGTTGTTGTTTTTCTTCACTTTGGTAGATTGTTTCGAACACATTTTGAGTTTTTCTCACTCGGTCTACCTAATTTCCCAAGTGGCACCACGGATCTTGCCAAGGTGTAGCCAATGTGAGGTTGGCTTTCCTTGATGGGCAAGGTGCAATTTGCCTTGATTTCTTTTGTCCTAAATGATACTTGGATCTTGTAAGGAAGGGGTTGTTTGAGGTACGTTTCTCGACTATATTTATTAGCAGTAGATCTGGGTGTAGTTGGGGTTTGGGTCTCTAGATTTATTTGCTACTAGGAGGCAGATACTTTATAGAAGTCTGCTTTGTTGGCGAAATGGATGAGACCTCCATCGCTGAATTGATGGTGGTTATTTATGGATCTTACATAAGGAATTCAATGGAACCTAAGAAGCATATAGAAACATTAATGGAATCTCAACTACCCACAACTGATCAGTGGATTGATGCTTGGATTAAAGCTATACCGTGGTGCATAATAATGGGATTAGATAATTTTGGGGGTGGATCTGCAGGTAACGAATGAGAGAGCATTTACTATGCCTTTACCAACCTGAAAGACAATTGGTATCCTTTCTCTGCTTTTCTCAGTCGAGAACAAGAATATAGGTTTTTCCATTGGGTTGGCAGTCTTAGCAAGAATATAGAACTTAAAAAGAGAGAAAAGTTAAATAAGTTCAGAGAGAATATGGCGACTGAAGTGGAGGATCTGGCTGTACAATTAGAAAGTGGAATGAAGCTCTCAAACATGGAACTTGGTGTGAAACTCATAGCAAAGGTACTGGTGGATCAACAACTCAACAAATGGGGTGTGAGAAACATTCTGAAGAGTGTGTGGAAAGAATTTGGGGAGATTCAAGTTAACTGGGTGCAAGATAACTTGTATGTGATTCTGGTTCGTGATGAGAATATTGCAACTCGTATATTGGAACAGGTGCCTTGGGCGGTGATGAAACAAAATCTTTTTGTGAAAAGATGGACGAAAGATCTTGCAACAGAAGAAGTCCCGATGCATATGGTTCCGTTCTGGGTGCAGATGAAAGGATTCCCACCGTGTTTGTGCTCTGAAGGAAAGATAAACCGCCTAGCAAATAAATGTGGGGAGCTGATGGAGGTCAAGGATATAACCAAAGCTAAGGTTTTCCTTAGGATCCGAATCATGGTATATACTTCAAAACCTCTGGCAACGGGGTGCTGGGTTATAAGGGCAGGAAATAAGGAATCCTGGGTTGAGTTTCAATACGAACGGCTTCAAGATTTCTGCTATAATTGTGGAGTAATTGGTCATGCTAGTCTGGAATGCTCTGCACCAGCTGGTAGTGGAGAGGGGGCAAGCTACGGAGATTGGACTAGAATAAGAATGATTAGAGATAGTTTGGAGGTCCCGAGGATAATAAATATTCCTCAAGGAATGATGAGGCAGGTGGGGGTTAGTAGAGAGAGATGGACTCCAATCCAACTTGGGAGGGGGAACAATAATGTAGGAGCAGAGGGTAGGGCGACAATAGGTAGGGGAAGTAGGGACCTTTGATGGCAGCGAATGATCTGGTTGCTCCATACAGTTTGCATGAGGCAACTAATTCAACTGTGGTAACTACGACTACGGTCAGTGCTCATGTTCATGGTTCCATGGGAGGGTCGGGTGGGTCTAGTAATGAAGGGCTACCTCTAGTAAGGAGGGGTGTTAAAGGTGAAAGAGGACAGACGGCAAGGGCTATTGGTAATCGACGGGTGGGTATTAGAAAAAGGTAGATCGAGACAGAGGCTGAGAGGAGAGTGAGTGCGGTTGAGACTAACTCACAAAACCCCATGGAGAGGTTAGACCAAGGGAGACAGCAAGGCCAAACAAAACAGGTGATGAGCCAGAATCTGATAGCGGAACAGAAGCCGAGCAACCTCATATTAGGCCAAGTGGAGGATGCAAGCTTTTTTCAACGGATGAGCCTGAAGAGGAATGTGAGTGAGGGGAGTTGTAGCAAAGCCCAAAAGCCGACTAAAAGAACTAGATGACAAGCAGAACCTGAAGGAAATTTTGTGAAAAACATGTTCATTTGAGCAACATCTATGGCATGCAATTAACATTTAAAGGTGGAATCATGCTTGTATGCACTCAAAACAAAACAATACACATGAAATTCAAAGCCTAGTAGTTATGTGAACCAAGACTCAACTCAAGAACAAAGTGAGTTGAGAAATTTTATACCTTTGTTGATTCCTCTTTGCATAAGCAAAGGCTAATCACCCAAGGAGAGGGCCTTCATTCCTTGCTTCTTAGCTCCATGGATTTCTTGGAGGAGGATGGTGGAAAGGATTCTCCAAGCTCCCAAAGTTGAGAACCTCTAAGTCTCCACACCAAGGTAGGACTTGAAGAAGAGATGAGTGACCTAGAGGAAGCAAGATTGCTAGCTAAAATCCTCTCGGGTGGCCGGCCTCTTAGAGAGAAAAGGGAGCTTGTGTTCTCATTTTTTCTCCAAAAGAAACCCTAAGGATGAAATGGCTATAAAGTTGCCTTTATACCACCTCATAATGGAGTGGCAAACTTGCAATTAAGCCAAGTTCACTACCCCTCTCTATACGGCCGGCCATTAAGGGTTCATTGGGCTTTCAAGCCCTTTGTGGTTTCAAGTTGTCATACAACTTGAGTTAATGGGCTTGACATTCAAATCCCATTGGGCCTTGCGGCCCAAAAACTAACCCGAGGTCTATAACGAATTTATTTGTTTGATTAATTAACATATTAATTAATCCTAGCCATAAATAATTAAACCATTTAATTATCCTTACTCATCTCTGTTGTTTCTTCAATCTCTACCTTACACGTTGTACGATCCATTAGGTTCCTTTTAGCGAAGCAGTGGGCGATTAGAACTCTTTCAAATCGATTGTGAATTGAAACTTACTTTCAATTCTCCCTTTAGTGATTATACACGTTTAGGGCTTCCACAAACCATGAGTGACACCTAGCAGTATGTTATGGTTACCCAAGCTAATCAGAAGAGGTGGAGAACCTATTCAGTTTAGGATTACAATGCAATACGGTCTTTCTCTAATACAATACTCTTGACCACATTGTTTGGTTTGATAGTTTATTCATGTCTACTATCAAATGTGATTCATTTACTTATATGATTACCTTGAATGTGATTTGGAACGACTTCCTAAATCTCATTCATACTCTGGCCAGAGATTCTTAATCATATCATAGAGTATTCTCCCTCAAACGGTTTAAAGGTTAGAGATCCCTTGTTGCGCATTCACTTGCCTCCATGGCTAAGTGGCTTAACCCCAACTATGTCGTGGACACCCTCGGATGGAGTGACTTTGACATAGTCAAAGATCAAGAACCTAACCACAAGACAACTATGATGCCTCAAGTCAAAAGACTACTTTGCATTATCCCAACCATGAGTTCTCATGTGACATGAGTATGAGAACTTCCAATTACATATTCTTTGGACTTATCGTTTAATCGTATAACATTTATCTTCAAATAATAATCTTGGCCCTTTAAATTAAACTATATTAGTTTAACATGTAAAATGTCCGTAAAGTATCATCATATGATTGGTTTTAGGGCACATTTCCAACAGAACCCAGTGGACGAGCTAGGAGGGGTGGGCGTAGAGGAAATGCAGCTGGGACTAGTGCGGCGAATGATGACCATGGGGGAGAAAGCTGTGTTCTTCTAGAGGAAAACTTATTGGAGGTTCCAGTTCAGGAAGAAAACTTATGGCCTCACCTGGAGGACATTGTGGAAGAGGAGGCAGTTATGCGGAGTCAGAGATTAAGAAACAATCATTATGGTTGTAGCGGCTGGCCCGGAACAGCCGCAAGTCAACCATGATACATTTGATTTGAAACTGTCGTGGTCTTAGGTCGGACACGGTAGTTCGAGCCTTACATGGGCTCATTAGCAAATATAGATCCTCTGTGGTTTTCTTATCTGAGGCTAAAATGCAAAACCACAAAATAATTGGAGTTCGTATGAGGATGGGCTTCGCGAATGGTTGTGATGTACCTCCGGTTGGCTCAACAGGAGGTTTGAGTCTGTGGTGGGATGATAGTTTGAGGTTAAAGTTATGTCGTCTAACATGAATTTGATCCATACAGAGATGCGTATATCAGGAGATTAGTGGTTTCATGCCTCATGGATATATGGCACACCATATAGAAATGAGAAAAATGACTTTTGGCAGTGGATTACGGAGGAGCTGAGCCAGACAGAAGCCCATTGGTTCTGTGCTGGAGACTTCAATGAGTTACTATAAAAAGATGAAAAATCTGGTGGGATCCAATGGCATCGTATGGCTATTCCCTATTTACAATCTTTTTTAATAGTATGGATTTGTTGGATCTTGGCTTCTCAGGGCCTAAGTTTACTTGGAGGGAACCAGGAATGGTAGTTTGGTGTAGGAAAGGTTAGACCGGGGATTAATTAATGGAAGCTGGCAGATTTGATGGCCAAATTGTTGGAAGTATGACCACAAAGCCACTCATTTGATGTAATAGCTTTTTGGAATACTTAATGTATTAAACTATTATATGTTTAATGGAGGGCAAAGCTTATTGTTAATCACTATTTATTGTATCATGTGTTTAAGCAATAAGGGAATCCAAGGGATGTATTTGGTCTAAGAGATAAGTGATCTAAATGAGTTAGATTAACGAGACATTTCTCTTATGTTCATTCCTAAAACGTTCCTAGCCATAGGATTGCCAATTGGGCATTGACAATCCGCTAAGGTTAGTATGTGTTATGTTGACTCAAGCGTGAGTATGACTAGTCTCAAGTCATTTGGTGTTGGACACTAAGACAAACACATAGGTGCTCGAAAGAGTAATCGAGTACACTGAACTACGATCAAAACAGAGTTCGAACATACATGTCATGTATGAACTCTAAAGTTGCAATATGCAAAGTAGTCCTTTGACCTGAGGCATCATAGATGTCTAATGGTTAGGTCCTTGATCTTTGATCATGTCAACGGCATTCCTTCGGATTGTCCACGGCATTGTTGGGGTCAAGCGATCTAGTCATGTAGGCATATGAATGCACAACAAGGGATCTCTAACCTTCCATGGTGGAAGGAGAATACTCTAAGATATGATTCTAAAGTCTTTGGCCAAAGCAAATGAATATGACTTAGGAAGTTTGTTCCAAATCATATTCAAGGGAATCATATAGGAAAGTATCACATTGGATAGTAGACATGAAACAAACTGTCACTTAAACAATGTGATTAAGAGTATTGTATTAGAGAATGACCGTATTGCATTGTAGTTGTAACTGGATAGGTTCTCCAACCAATTCTACTTAGCTTGGGTAACCATGACATACTGCTAGGTGTCACTCATGGTTTGTGGAAGCCCTAATGATTAGTAAACACTAATCATCAAAGGGAGAATTGAAATGTGGTTTCAATTCACAATCGATCGTTAAGAGTAACATCGCCCACTGCCTCGCTAATTGGAACCAAATGGATCGTACACCGAGTAAGGATGTATGTGAAGAAATTAAATGAAATGGATAAGCAATTAAATGGTTTAATTGAAGAATGGTCAAGATTAATTAATTAGTTAATTAATTTTACGAAAGGTTCGTATTGGGCTTTTAAGTTGGTTTTGGGCTTCGGGGCTCAAAAGCGTTTTGGTCCACAAGGCCCATTATGTTTAAGTTGTATGACAACTAAAACAAAATGGGCAAATAGCCCAATAACATTAATATGGCAGGCCATTAGGGTGAATGGGCAAGCTTAGAGTAATTACAAGTTTGCCACTCACTTGTAATGAAGTATAAATTCAACTTTATAGCTTTGTTTCAAAAAAAAAGGGTTTTCTTGTTGAAATTGGGTGAAACATTTTTTCTCCTTTTTCTCCAAGAGGCCGGCCACTAAGGGGAGGGACATCTAGCAATCTCTTCTTCCCTAAGTCATCCATATCATCTTCACCAGATACATCCTTGGTGAAGAGACTTAGAGACATCAAACTTTTGGTGTTTTGGAGAACAAATCCTCATTTCCTCAAATCTTCAAAGGAGCACTAAAAGGAGGATAACACAAGGAGGGTCCAAGGAGCTTGGAGGTGACTTGAAGGCCCTCCACTTGGGTGAATCCCTTGTGTAAACAAGGATGAGCTTCAAGGGTAAAGAAACTCCAAATCTTTACTTCTCTTTAATGTTGTTAAAAAGTTTATTGGTTCACCATATACTAGGCTTTGAAAGTCATGGGTTTTATGAATTGTTTTTTGGATGCATGCCTACTTTAAAGTGTTAATAGCTTGCATGTGTATTCAAATGTTCATACTTGTTCTTAGCTAGGACAAAATTTTTCCTTCACAAATTCGGTGATTGTTCATGAAAAAGTCAGGGCGTCGGATCACTGTCCTCTAGTACTTAATACTGACCCATTGGTTCCTAAATGTAAACTGATGTTTCGTTTCGAGGCTTTTTGGTGTAAAGAGAAGGGATGTAGAGAAACTATAGCAAGATGCTGGAATGTGGGAAGTGTTGATGGGGGGTGAAAAATTGGCAATTGAAGATTAGCGCCACAAAAAGAGGCTTAATAAGTTGGAGTTCAGATAAGTTCAAAGCTCGAAAACTCGAGCTCCAAAGGTTGAACTCTCATCTTGGGCATCTTCAACGGAATTGGGAGGAGAACGGTGAAGAAATTGGGGAGGTCTCGGCAACTATTAACCGGTTTGAGGCTCAAGAGGAAATGTATTGGGCAGCTAGATATAAAATCCGGTGGTTGCAGGCTGGTGACTCGAACACTGCTTGTTTTCATGAATCTACAGTTATAAGGCGTCAACGGAACAAATTAGCCCGAATCCGGAATGAAGAGGGCATTTGGCAGGATGATCCTTCTGGAGTTAGACTGACGATGGAAGATTACTTTAAAAGATTATTTACGTATGATGGAAATCGAGATTGGGGGGGGGGTATCCTTAGCTGCCTGGACCCGGTGGTAACGGATGAAATGAACGAGACTTTATGTAGTCCTATTTTCGATAAGGAGATCAAAGATGATGTGTTCAACATGGGAGAGTTTAAGGCACCTGGACCGAATGGGTTTCAAGGTTTGTTCTTCCAATCCTGTTGGGACATTATTGTGGCTGAGGTCCATGGTATAGTTGCCGATTGTCTAGGGGGTGATGGATGTCCCTCTATTAACAACTCTACTAATATTGCTTTGATTCCTAGGGTCCCAAACCCGGAAGGGGTTAATCAGTTCAGGCCCATAAGCCTATGTAATTTTTCTTATAAGGTTCTGTCTAAGATTTTGGCGAATCGTTTGAAACCAATGTTGGATAAAATAATTTCGTCGAATCAAAATGTGTTCATCAAAGGCAAACAAATACAAGATAATATCATCTTGGCTCATGAAAATTTTCATCTCCTTAAGTTGAGAAGAACGAAGACAAAGTTTGAAATGGGGATCAAAGTTGATATGAACAAGGCTTATGATCGGGTAGAATGGGATTTCCTGGAGGCAGTTATGGTGCAACTCGGTTTCCAGCAATTATGGATTGCTATGGTTATGAGGTGCCTTAAAACTGTGGAGTTCTCTATTCTAATCAATGGGAGGCCGGGGATAGCTTTTAAACCAACAAGGGGTCTTCGTCAGGGGGATCCCCTATCCCCCTACCTGTTCATTTTTCTCAGTGAGGTTCTTTCTCTAGTAATCAGTAGGGCAGTTCAACATGGATTTTTGGAAGGCATCAGAATATCTGCTTCGGGACCTATGCTATCACATTTATTGTTTGCTGATGACACTCTAATATTTCTTTTAGCTACCAAACAGAATTGGAGGAATTTTTCTTCCCTTATCCATGTGTACTATAGAGCGTCTGGGCAGTAGGTTAGCCTTCAGAAATCGGTGGTTTAATTTGGGGCGAATACTCCTGCCCATCTGGCCTCGGAGCTTTGTAATATCTTAGAAATGTCAAAGGTGGACGACCCCGGGAAATATTTGGGTTTACCAACAATTTGGGGGAGATCAAAGAAGGAGACCTTATAGTTTATCAAGGACCGGATATTGACAAAGATTGCGGGTTGGAAATGGTGATTTCTTTCTCAAGCGGGGAAGGAAGTTCTCATAAAAGCGGTGGTACAGGCTATTCCTATGTACCCAATGTGTGTCTTCCGATTACCGGTGAGTTTGTGCAAAGATATTGATGCAGCAGTGGCGAGGTTTTGGTGGGCGGGAGCAGAAAGGGATCGTGGGATACACTGGGTTAATTGGAAGGATTTGGGTCGGTCAAAAATGGAGGGTGGTTTGGGTTTCCGCAACTTGAATGATTTTAATATTGCCCTTCTTGCGAAGCAATGTTGGCGATTGATTCAAGATCCTGACTCCCAATGGGCTCGTGTTTTGAAAGAGCGATATTTCCCTAATGTTTCTTTCATGGAGGCTAAAAATGGTGGAAGGGCCTCTTAGGCATGGGCGAGTTTGTTAGAGGGAAGGGATCTTATTCTAAAAGATGCTAGATGGCAGATTATGGGAGGGATAAAGGTTCGGTTTTGGGAGGATAATTGGGTCCCGGGCATCTCAAGGGGGCACCTCACCCCTCTTAATCACTCGGCTATCATTAAGGAGTGCAAGGTTGGAGAGTTCGTTGATCCGGTCTCGAGGGATTGGAATTTTAACCTTCTTTCTAACCTTATCTCGGAAAGGGAGCATGATTCATTTTCTCGAATTTATGTGGGGCCGATTATGAGTCCTGATAAGCTTGTTTGGCCGTATGAACGGAATGGCTCTTTTTCAGTTAAGTCCTAATATTGGAGATGTCAAAGTCGACATCCCAGTATAAACCTTGATCGCCCTTCATCTTCTCGAAGTGTTGACCCTCGGGTTTGGGCTTGGATTTGGAGTTGTAAGGCCCCCCCAAAGATGAGAAACTTCCTCTGGAGGGCTCTTCGGGATGCTTGTGCTACTAAATCCAATCTGTTTCGGCGTAGGTGTGCATCCCCCCTCTGCCCAATTTGAAATGAAAGTGAGGAGACCATGGAGCATATTCTCCTTCTGTGTCCATGGGTTTCCAGAGTTTGGAATGGGGGTCCGTTGAGTCTTCAGATTAATCGAAGCTTAATCACTACTTTGGCTGATTGGTTGTGCTTGGGGATAAATCAAAATCAGGGTTGTAAGGAGGATCTTGTTCGTTCTATAGCGTAGATGGTTTTTACATGTTGGTTTATTTGGAGAGCCTGTTGTGATGTTGTTTTCAACGGCGTAAAACCTTCTCCTTTCATAACTCATCGGGCTATCATCACTGCCTTGGAGTCTTTTAAGCATGCCTCATTTTCTTTGCATTTGTCGTCTACTGTCCGAAACAGCCTTCCTAGAGGTATGCACCATCTCGCTCCTTGGTCTCCTCCCCCAGTTAATTGGGTTAAGGTGAATGTTGATGCATGTTGGAAGAGAGACTCTCTATGCGGGCATATTGGGATTGTGGTTCAAGACTGTTTGTCGGGTTGCAGGGCGGTGAAGAGTGTCTGGGTGCATGCGTCTTCGGTTGGGATGGCAGAAGCGTTAGCTGTTCTGGAAGGGTGCTAATTGAATTGGATGCTCAAGTCATTATTCGGTCCCGCAATTCTCCTTCTTTGAGTTGTGATTGGGACCTACTCCCAATTCTTAGCCTTGTTTTGGAGGTTGGGAGGAGTTTTCAATCATGCTCCTGGTCGTGGACTCCACGACCAGCAAATATGGCAGCAGATTTTGTCGCGAGCAATATTTCATCGGAGATGTGCAGCTTCGGCTGGGTTGTACGACCTACATCTTCCTTAGTGGGCATTTTGAACAAGGACGGTCTCCCATGTCCTCCTTTGTAAGATAGGGGTTTCTGTGCACTGATAGATAGGGTGACGCTGGTACTCGGTGTGGTGGCGTCTCTCTCGATCCTATTTGACTTTGTCTCTGTTTCTCTGGTGTTGCGGAGTCGTTTCTCTACTTGTTGTTTGTCCTTGTGCCTTTCTTTTCTATGAAGTATTCCGTTTACCAAAAAAAAGAAAAAAATAATAAAGAAGACACCTCACCCAACCGCAACCAGAAATTGTGAAGGATACTGAAGGTCCACCCCTATATATATACAACGACATATAGAATACTATACGAACTTAGAACACAACGACATACTCAAGTTAGGCATCACAGAAATAGCAGAGGGATACCTCAGCACAATCTTCTGGTTAAGCTGCAAGTACTACTATCACAATGAGAAGCACAATTCCAAATATTACCAAGAGCAAGCAAGTCTGCAAAAAGTAAAAACACTAACTGTAAAGTGATTACATAATATATTTGTAAAGGAACTGACAAGAGATCGGCAATAATTCTTAAGTGGGATTAAATGCATTATTTCATGTGTTTACGGGATCTGAAAATTCATGTCGAAGCCTAATGAAGAATGTTGTGGCTGTGAAAACTATCATGGACCATCAGTTTAACCTGTGAATTTGGACCCCATGTTCATGCAAGAATGAACTTAAGAATCATTCATATAACAACATAGCAACATAAATTACCAAAGAGTCTCTGAAGCGAACATTTTGAAAAATATATATAAAATTACACTTAGATGTAGACTGTCATATAAAAAAAAGTGAACAAATTACCAGAGATGAATTCGATCTTTGGGTCTTTGACGCCTTCACTAGATGGGACTTTGCCTGCCCAGTAGCAGCGTGAGCACTCTCAACATTGGAGCCAATGTCATCTACAAAGCAGATATAACCGATAAGAAAACACAAGCCAGATAAGTATGAGTGCCTTCAAGAGAGTAAGGAGAAGGTAAGTTACCAATCATGTTTCCTTGCTCATGAACCAGTATAGCAAGATACTTAAAAATCTCATTCACTTCACCAATTTGCTGCTGGATCTTGTATTCCCTGTTCTCTTTCCTCGATGACAGCCTCACTGAAAGCAACCTCATTGTCCAATAGCATGACCTCTTGTCTGCAGCAAAGCTCACTTATAACCAAAGATATATGGCACATCCAACCTTGATAAGAGTTTTAAACTGTAGTACATAAATCAAACACAACCTTTAAAAGGTGAAGGCGTGAGCGAGGCGTTTGATGGATAACCCCGTCTAGGCGAAAGCCTTGAAGCGTGAGGCGTGTAATATATATTATATATTATAAATATGTATATAGTATAATACTTTGTAATACAAATATTCATTGTCATTCAAAAGTGCACAAATTATAAACAAGTATAACTCACATGACCAAGTTTAATCAAGCAATCAAATTAATCAATATTCAAGCATTTACTTAATTAAATGCCTATATATATATATTATATAAGGAGAAAAAGAGAAATAAGGATAAATATAAAGACTTAAAAAAAAGAATAATATAAGTTATAACATTAAAATATATAATAAAAAGATGTTTTTTCTACCGGTCAATCATAAGCATATTTAAGAAAAAAAAATGGTTACCTAATATGTATCTTGTATATGAGGAAATAAATATTAAAAGCAAAAAGTGAAGAGTAAGGAGATGGCGGGTAATAAATGTCAATAAGTGAAGATAGTAGGGTAATGAATATTAACAAAGTGGGGCAGTTAAAGCTTTAAAGACAAAAATAAAAAATTAAATAACAAACTCAGCCTAAACCCTAGTCGTCGTCTTCATCTCCTTTGCCGGTTTCTTGGTCTGCAACTCAAAAACAGCCTTGCAACTAAAAGAAATCCAGATTTTTGCAACTAAAAACAGCCTAGGCGAGTATTTTGCCCACTCCTACAAAACAGAAGCAAAAACGGTGAAGCTTCGCCTCCACGGCCGCCGAGGCATGCCTCGAGGCGAGTTTTTTAAAAGACTGACAATCAAAGACAGCTGATGCTAAGGCTCCCACTGCCAACTATTTTTGTATCTTTAAGGATGCTAAGGCTCCCACTGCCAACTATTTTTGTATCTTTAAGGACAGAAAAAAGGGATTGGAAGTTTCATGTAGAACAACACAAGCTATGTGCGGCATGATTATTCTGAGCTTCAGATGTCAGGAATTTTAAAAATTTAGAGGAGGAATGCTTGCCACCTTCTCACTTTTCAGTCAGGTGTCAATTTCCTTGCACCTAAATTCTAAAACTATGCATTCAATCCCTAAAATTAAATAAACTTTGTTTTCCAAATTTACCCATCTTAAATGTAATAAGTCTTCATAAACTTTTTCCCTTGCTAATTAAAAAGTGAAATTGACCAACTGTTCCCCTCCATCGTTTCCTTCGCCAATGGCACAATATCATATGGGCTGTGATATCCACACATCCCATTTTACTTCTCACACACCTTTTTAATTTTCGGCCGTCGGATCGGATGAATTGAAGAAGATCAACAGACAGAAATTTTCAAGAGGTGTGTAAGAAGTAAAATGAGGTGTGTGGATAGCACACCCCTATCATATATTCAGATAAACCACCCTAACTACTAATTATCATATGGCCTTTCTAATAAGAAAGGGATATAACTTTTTCTAATAAGAATGGAGATGCAATGATGTTAGTGCCGATGCAGTTCCCTTTTTTAGGGCGGTTTTGAAACCAGCCACGTTTATTAAAACCAGCCTCGTTTATGATTCCTCACTTTTATTAAAACCAGCCTCGTTTCTGATTCCTCATTTCAACCCCTCGTTTCCATCGCCCAACCCCTCGTTTCCATCGCTTTCACTCTTTTTTCGACAAAGAGAAGCTGCTTGCTGTCCTCTCTGTTTTAGAATCAAGAGGCATCTCCCATCATCAGACCTCTTCCCCGCTTCCACAAGTTACTCCAAACCCTCAACTTTCATCCCAAAATCTCGAACGATCAAACAACATCGGCGTGGCCCACTGGTCAAGCAACAGTTTGTGAAGAAATCTGACGTGGATTCTTTGAACGATCAATGGGGTTTGTATGTATCACCAAAATTTACAGTGCCCTCTCCCTTTTCTTGTCAGATCGCAATGAGATGGAGAACCACCGAGGTTCTTATGAGTCCGCCTAAACTGCCACCTACCACTGCCTAGACTGCCTAGGCGGCCGACTAACTCCCACCCGATTTGATGAACTCTTTGGCATAAATCCCGGCGGCACTCCACCGCCAAGCGCCTAGGCCGATTTTTAGAACACTGACTAGAAGAACCAAGACACAAAGCTCCAAAACCACAGCACTCATCAAACACTTCACTCAATCTCATGGTCTAACCTGCACTTTGTTTCAAAGGGATTGCAACCCCACCAATAATAGTCTCTGACACCCTATCCCATGACTACCAATAAAATACTTCTTTTCTATGAACCACATTACACTGCACCACTTCCCACCAAAGGCTCTATCCCTCCACCATAAACCTAAAACTAGACTTGGAGAAACATTCATTTATATTTCATTGATTGTCTCCAGATTATAGTACATAACTCATCGTCTTCCCGTTGAACATAATTTCATTCAATTTCCTTTTACTGGAAAATGCACGATTCTACTAGTTTGTCCCTTGTCTTTCCTTCTTCTTTTTCAACGGAAATTCTACTAATGCCTTTCATCATTTGATTTGGAATTATTTTTAATGTTGTTTTAGAATAACGACCCATTTCTGCAAAAACAGTTAGAATTCCTTATCATTGTTAAGTAAAAACTCACCTTCTAGATTCCACAAGGAAAGCACGATGTTCCGGACTCTTGTCTGAGTTTACATTTATCTCGCTAGCGGTGTAACTATGTGAAACATTTAGAATAATCATACAACTTCAGATTGAGGGCCTCCAACAGTAGATGTAATGCAAACTAAACAAAACAAAAATATCTTCTGGAAGATATCACATAAATAGTGCACACAAATAAAAGTCTGGAATTAATTGTATAAATCCTCTGACAAAAGTTACCTGGCCGGAAGAACTGCTTGAGGAACAAAAGGAGCATATGATCTTTCCCTCTCAGCTGCAAGTAATTAAACCTTCTGAAATTCTCTCAACACTGCTTGAAAATCTTTTGCAAGCTTAGCATCTGTAATCTTCTTGCTTGCATGCAATTAAGTTGAAGACATCTAAGATCATCACACTAAAAAGTTTGAGTTTTTCAAAGATCGACCCGTAATAGAGAACAAGAATGAACCATTTCAAAGACCGACCCAAACGTGACAAGGATGCAAAACAAGAGAGACTTAAATCTCACCACCAACATCAAGAAAAACAAGGATGGGAGCATGAGTAAGACGATGTTCCAAACTCCTAAAAGTATCATTCCCAACTTTCGTCCCACATAAATTTCTACAAAGAAAAGGTGTCATTAGGTTTTCAAGGAAGACGGTAACCATTGGCTCAAGGTCATAGATAGGATGGTTCACTTCATGTGGTTCCAACAGTCAAGAGGCACACGCGTTACTTAGTTATGCTGCATCAGCGTGCAACAAAACATTTAATAAAACATCACCGTAGAATTTGAAATTTATTGATGTCATTGAAAAAAGAAAGAACAACGATCAAGTGAGACAATACTTCAGTTGTCAGAAACTTCCTTCACCTTCAACATCTCAAACAAAAATGACTTGTTTCTTGGCAAAAAAGGAAATAGGGCTATGCTCAAAGAATCGTTAAGAACTACCGATATAAATTGACAAGACCAAAGATATTTCGTATTTCACAACACCTTGTTAGGATTTTCAATTTTCAACAATCGCAACCTTTTTAGAAATTGATAAGAATATCGTTTGCTATAATATAGTCTCCCAAGAAAAGTATCTAATCTAAACAAAATCAACGTTTGAAGAATTTGGTGTAAAGCTGATTGTTGATGTTTAGTGAACTTAACCTCGTTGTTGGAGTAGACAAGAAGGTTATCAATAAGAAAATCATGAATCTGTCGAAATATGGGTGGAATAACAGGTCGGTTAGGTTCATGAATGTCGCTGGAGCATTCATCCACTTGTTAGGAAATGCAATCACCGAGAAATCTTCTGAGGGTCCACACGAATTCCCTCAACGGAAACAACAAGCTTGAGGACATTGGTTTGGTCCAACCAAACTAACACTTGCTAAACTTCACATACAACTAGTGCTTACTCACTTTCTTTACACGAACTTCAGATGTTTTGAGCAATCTCCATATAGATACAACTTTGCCCACCATTCCTAGGGAACACAAGTTACAAAGTATCATCCTTGTTTCAGATCTTCAGCGGGTCTTAACCAAACTTCCTTTCACTGAGATTTTTCTATTTCACGTCACTTCAATGTAAATCCGACTATACCCGTCATTCATGGGGAATGCATGTCGCAGAGTATCGGTCCGTTGTTAAAAGTAGTACATCATTCCATTTCGTCATCGATGAGGCACAATCCCGACACGAATTTTTGTACTTCAAATAGGATGTGACAATTCAGACAGAATAAGGTATGCACATCTGCGTCGAAAGGCACTAAATACTGAAGCCGTGACATCCAAATGACATCAAGGCTGCTACAGTAAAAGAAGATCCTAAGTATGCTCTGAATTAACTAAGCTCTAATACCAATCTGACATGCCCCGATCCCAGTGTCCGAAGGACAACGGGATGGCCACGTGCTAGTCGACACCCTAGGGTGACGTAAGCCACTTAATGAACGCATATGCTGAGAACATGTGAAACATGCATATAATTTTTGCGGGTAACCACACAATATAATATCCAAATACAAACCTTAACAAAATAATAGTAATAAGGTACGGGTCACTGGACCAAAGGAGAATATTTAACTGCCAACAATTTAAAAGTGATAATGCATGACAAGTTCAGAGCATACTATTAATTAAGATTACAAAGAAAGGGGTCCTGCACCGAGAGGACTTCAAGATACTGATACGGGAATGCCTCAACGCCGGGATCGATCGCACGCCTCATTTCTAAGTCCTGAAGAGTGCGCAAAACAAAACATGAGTGGACCAAGTTTGATATAAATAATACTAAAGTCAACTACTCTTCAAACGTACTAACCCCCAGTTTTTAGAAAACTCAAAACCCTACCATGCCATAAAACCTTCGTAAAACATATATCATATACAATGTGCTTAGTAGTGATATCATAACCACCCGAAGGCACTACATCGCCCACTCGAACGCATATATATCTTCCACCCGAAGGCACTACATCCCTCGCCCGAAGGCACACATATCATCCGCCTAAAGGCACTACATTGCCCGCCTGAAGGCATATTGTATGGGTATCCACTAAGTAAGCACATAAAATCATGAACATAATATTTCCAAAATATATACCATCGGAGCTCAATAGCTCAAACATCATATCATAAATCCATATGAGCGTTCTAGCTCAAAACATCATCATAAACCATGTTTATAAATATTTCAAAGGACGTAAATTTGATAAAGCATGATATTTCATAAAGCGGAAATCTTATAACTCAATATATGTTTCATAAAACGTAGTCATAAAATCATGCTTTTCATGTTTTCATTTCTAGTAATAAAATCATGCATTTTGGAAGGGGTCCACTCACAGATACTTCGTCGCCGAAGAGCTGTTCAAACTAGAGAGGACAGGGTTGCCACTAACAAACACACCTAAGCATATAAAAAGATCAATTAGTAAAACTCTACTAAAACGATTGAATTTGAGAAAATGGAACACAGATTTGGAATCAGGACATTGAAATTAGTCTAGAAGGGGTTCCAGCCGAAACCTAAAAAAAGTCAACCAAAAGTCAACATTGACAGTCAACGGTCAACGATGATCGGTCAATGGTCAACTCACCGTGGTTTGACCAAAAAATTACTCGAAAGTGGCTGTCTTCACCAGAAAACTGGGGAAGCTTTCCCCGTGAGTTTCCTACATCTAAACATCACCAAAACTTCTCGAAACTACTTCCAAACACACACCAAGATATGATCTACAAGTTTTGGACAAGTTTCGAGGCTTACCTTCGTCAGAGAAGGTGCGAACTCGTCGGAAAACTCGGTGAACAGTGGTGAACACTGTGCAGCGAGTTTGGAAGAGTTTGGAGGGTCCTCGTTCGATTCTGAGTTCACAGGGATGATGGTGGGTTATTGTTGTCGTTGTTGTGTTGTTTGTTTGTGTGAAAAGCCCTCGGGGAGGGTTGTTCCAAAGAAGGTCGAGAGGAAGAGAGTGTATAGAGAAGTGAGAGTGTTTAGACAGAGAGTTGATATAAAAGAAAGAGGAAGAGGGTGTCACAAGATAAAGAGGAAAAAGCAAGGGGACCAAATTTCATTATGGGCCCCAGTGGCTCACAAATTAAGGCCACTAAAGACGAAACATAAGATACCGAGAAAAAAAGGTCGACATAAAAAAAAGGCAGGGTATTACAATCTACCCCCTTAAGAAACTTTCGTCCCCGAAATTTACTACCTCAAGTAAACAGGTATAGATATTGATTTCTCATCAGTTCTTCTGTTTCCCAAATCGCTTCCTCAACTACGTGGTTCCTCCACAACACCTTTACCCACGGAAGGACTTTATTACATCTGAAATTGAAATTTTTAATTAAAGGCTCGGCTCTGCTCCTTTTTTTTTTCTTTTTTCTTTTTTGAATCAACTTTTAAAAGCAGTATGCATGTTAGCTTTGAAAATTGTTGTCTTAAGATTATTACTTCTAAAATGAGAATAGCAGGCATTTGCAACTCTCGTGGTCATTGCACAACCAGACTCGCATCTGCAACTCACATTTGCATTAGGTAATTTGAATTATTTGAATTCTTTAATTTTGAGTACATAAATCAGGGTCATTGAATCGCTACACTGCCAGACTCGCATCTATAACTCTCACATTGCATCTAAAACTAGTGATTGAATCATTTCAATTCTTTATTTCTAGTACATAAATCATCCACTTGCTTACGAGGTTAATGTTGTAGGTCATGTTTTAGACTTTTAGTGATTGAATCATTGAATAATTTGAATTATAGATGTTGGTTGACAGGTTGAGTGAGTTTTCAAGTTGCCCACAAAAAGATTATATTCTGTATCTGTGAACTGTGATCAATGATGATGGCTGAGGTAGATGGCTACGATGAATGAACCTAAGAGCTGGTTTGGTATTATTGTGCTTTGAAAAAAAAATTGCTTCTGCTGTGCTGTGAGAATAAGCAGCTGTGAAATAAAGCAACAGAGTGTTTGGTAAACTTTTTTGTAAAAGTGCTTTCGAAAAAAAAAACAGTATTATAGTGTTTGATAAACATTTATGTAAAACAGATGTGAAAAAAAGCTGGTTTTTCAAAGCTGGGTTTTGTAGCTTTGTGTTTTTTGCTTTTTTCACCCAAAACTGTGAAAAAAAGCTGAAGCTGAATGTTTACCAAACATAGAAAAGCTCCCAGCTTTTTTTTTATAGCCACTTTTTTCAAAATCACCTCAGTACCAAACAAGGGCTAAGAGTGCCACTGAGATCCAACGACAAGTTTCTAAAATTAGAATGAAATAGATATATTGCTACATAAAATATGATCTTATTTTGGATGATAGAGACACTTATTTATATGATCTGTAACAACTTTATTCAAATCTACCTACTTCGCTTAGGCCCCTAGGGCTAGCCACCCAGGCACATCATGTCTTGTATCTGAACAAGGGCACTCAGATTTGCAATCAGTATTATTGGCACATGGAATATGTGCAACGAGTAGTACTCAGATTTAAGTATACAAAAAAATTATTATTTAATTATTTTTAATTCTTATAACAATATTTAATTAAATTTGTGGGACCCAATTATGTTCCACATCATCATATAACAGAATTTTTGACAAATTTCTAACAGAATGACCACATTGATTTGCAACATCCATTTTCAGGGACTATATTGATCGATTTTCAATTTCAAGGATCATCTTGATGGGATGGGTCAATTTGGGGACCATTTGTGATATAAACCCTTATTACAATTAAACTGTTTAATTGAATGTGGTTGAGATTAATTACTAAGTTAATTAATCAAATTAAAAAGGTCAAGTTGAGCTTTAAATTAGTTTCGGGTTTCACGGCCCAATGGGTCTCGGTCCATTAGGCCCATTAAGCTAAGATTGTGTGACAACTTAACTTAAATGTCACAAACCCAATGTGAAAAGAAGGCCGGCTATACATGAGGAAAATGAGTTTTCAAGGCTACAAGTTTTACTTTATAACAACATGCATAAAGCTGCTAAAGGAGCACTTGTCATAATGAAAGGGCCTCGAAATACCTTGCTTTATATGCTATAAGGAAAACCTTTGGAGAATGGAGTGGATATGGTAGCTGATGAAGTGCAAAGTGATAAAGGTGACTTGTCTGTATTATGGCACATGAGGTTAGGACATGTAAGAGAAAAAGCATTGCAAGGATTGATCAAGCAACGGTGCTTTAAAGGAGCAAAAACTGGAAAGGTAAAGTTTTATGAGCACTGTGTTCTTGGCAAACAAACAAAGGTGAAATTTGGCTCAACAGTCAATCAAACGAAATGAATTTTAGACTATATTCACTATGATGTTTGGGGGCCTGCAAAGAATGCTTCTTAAGGTGGAAATAGATGGTTTGTGTCTTTCATTGATGACTACTCTCACAAATCATGGATATATATATATATATATATATGATGAAACGAAAGGATGAGGTTCTTGACATCTTCCTAGAATGGAAGAACATAGTGGAGAACAAGACTGGAAAGGAAATTAAGACATTAAGAAGTGACCATTAAAGGGAATATACCTCTGATCCTTTCTTTAAGGTGTGTAAAAAGGAAGAGATCACTCAACATTTCAATGTTAGACATACTCCACAGCAGAATGGGATTCTAGAGAGACTAAATGGGACCTTGCTCAAGAAAGTTTGTTGCATGCTATGCATGTCATGTACTTAATCATTTACCATTAGCAGCATTGGAGGAAAAACACCCATTGAAGTGTGGTCCGGAGAACCAGTTAAGGACTACGATAAGCTACGAGCATTTAGATGCAACGCTTACTTTCACGTGAAGGAAAACAAATTGGATCCACAAGCCAAGAAATCTGTCTTTATGAGATTCAATGGTGGTGTGAAAGGCTTCAAAGGTTGATGTTCCGAGTTGAACAAGATTATAGTGAGCAGAGATGTGACCTTCGATGAAGGAAGATGTTCAAATAGTAGAGCTTCGGGAACAAATAATCGTGAATTCACAACCAAGTGAGGAAGTTGTGGAAGAAGAAAGACAAGGTGATTAACTTGAACATGAAGAGAGGGATCACGAAGAATAAACAAAAGAATTTAAAGATAGAAGGTGATTGCATAGCCAAAAGGAAAGGAAAAGGAGAAATATCCTTACCTGCAAGATACATGGATTGCATGGCCTACATGGGATATGCACTGCCAATAATTGAGGCTGAAATTCCCACTAATTTTGAAGGAGCAGCAAATAGTGAAGAAAAGAGTAGATAGCATGATGCAATGGACGATGAGAAAGGTAAAAAAAAGACTGGTTTGTAAGCTCAGAAAATCTCTGTATGGTTTGAAACAGTCGCCCAGGCAGTGGTATTTAAGATTTGACAAGTTTATGAAGTGTCAAGACTATACAAGAAGTCACTATGATCACTGTGTTTATCACAAGAAGTTGAAAGTTGGTTTGTTTGTGTACTTGTCAATCTATGTGGATGACATGCTCATAGCCTCAAGCAATATTTTAAAGATTGAAAAGTTGAAGGAACAGATGAAAAGGGAGTTCGAAATGAAGGATCTCGATGAAGCCAAGAAAATATTGGGAATGGAGATCACAAGGGATAAATAGAAAGGTTTGGTGTGTTTGTCTCTGAAGTAGTATATTGAGAAGTTGTGACAAAGGTTTGGAGTAACAAAAAACACTAAGCTTGTGGGAACTCCATTGGGTGCTCACTTCAAGTTGAGCAGTCAACAATGTCCCAAAATTGATGAAGGAAAAATGAAGATGGAGGGTGTTCCATATGCTAATTTGGTTAGAGGATTAATGTATGTGATAGTTTGTACTCGTCCTGATATTGCACACGTAGCTGGAATTGTTAGTAGTTCATGCATAATCTTGGAAGAGAGCATTAGAATGTTGTTAAGTGGATACTAAGGTATTTACGTGGAACGAGGGACAAAGGTATTTTTTTTGAAAGAAGTGATGAAGGAATTGATAAGTTCTCAGTTGGATATGTGGACTCAGATTTTGCTGGTGATTTTGACAAGAGAAGATCAACGACAGGGTACTTGTTTACTATGGCAAAGGGTCATAATGCTAGAGATCAATACTACAACCAACGATGGCACTATCAACCACAAAAGTAGAATACACACAAGTTGGATGTATATTATGACAGGGAAAGTGCCATTTACTTGGCCAGATATCAGGTATATCATGGTATGACTAAGCACATAGATGTACGATACCATTTTGTGAGAAAAGTAGTAGTTGAAGGTGAGATTCATCTCAAGAAGGTTGCTACAAAAGATAATCCAGCTGACATGTTGACAAAGATGGTTAATACAGCCACGTTTGAGCACTGCTTGGATTTGGTGCATTTGAAGCAATTTTGATCTTGCGATATGGTGAAGCAACGAAACCTATTGTTGGATGCCTCGTATAGATTTCATGCCAAGGTGGAGATTGTTAGATTTGGCATTAAATCAACATGCCTAAACTAAAACAAGAATCAAAGAAGGATTAGATATCTTGGATGCAAGATATCAGTATGTATGTTTCCTAGTTTGGTTGGGATTCAGTTTTAATATAGGATTTGGTTTCCTATTCTAGGGACTTTATGTAAAACCCATGACATCTATTAGTATAAATAGATGGTTGTAGGATAGGGTTTATGGGAGGAGAGTTTGAGAGGCATTAGTTTGTATACGAGAGAACATTGTGTGTTTGTGAGTTCTCTTGTATTCATTGGTAATCAATAAAGCTTCCGTTGTTAGAGGTACTCCTATATTAGAGGAATTCTGAAATTGTTTTGTGATTTGTTTATTGCTTGATTGTTTTTTTGGTTTAGTTCACAATAGATACAAGGTCCAAATGTTGCCCAATGTGTTTCCTAGGTTGAAATATTAGTTCAACATAGCGATGAGGACATGGCGGGGATCTATAAGAAGAAGAAAAGTTGAAATTCGTTTTGAAGCAAATGGAACTCGAGGAGCAACAAAAGATTAAATCTTAGTACTACAGAATTGGGGAAAATGAACTATTTAGGAAGCTAAATATTGTACTTGGTGTCACAAAATTTGGTTTTGGCACCTCATAGTCTTAATGCGAGGTTTTCTTCATGCAGAACATTCACCCTATTAATGTTATAATACAAAAAATATTGTTAATTTGTTGGTGTAGATTCCCACGCCAAAGTGCTAACTAATGACGTCAACTAATACAGCCATTTTGAGCCAAATGCCAGAACAAGTACAATTAATTCCGTCGAGGAACCAAATGCCAGAACAAGTCCTCACATTAGTCTTTTTAACAATTCCGTCGAGGAATCGAATGCCAGAATAAGTTCTCACATTATCTTTTTTTACAATTTCGTTGAGGAATCGAATGCCAGATTAAGTCCTCACGTTAGTCTTTTTCACAATTGCGCAAGGAATCGAATACCCGAATTAGTCCCCACTTTCGTCTTTTCCAATTACATACTACGTTGGGATTCTCTATCGTACTACGTTGTCTCTCTCATGCATTCGTCCCATATTCTTCTGCTAAGAAGGTTCTTCTTCTGTTTTCATTATTTGCTCCATTTCAAATTACACATGCCTGTGTTGTTTACCTTCTTCATCACAGAACCTTCTTTTGCTTAATTAATCTACTTTGATTTACTTCTAAAAGAGAAAAATCGAAACCGAAAACCAGAAAAAAAAAAAAAAAAAAAAAAAACATTTCGTTCTATCAATTTCGTTGTTTTCTTGTCTCTTGATTTCATTTTCTGCCAATTTCAACTTCCTGTCGATCGGTTTTACTTGAAAAGGGAAAACAAAAAGCATACATACTTTGTTCAGCTTCATAAACAGACCGATTGTGCTCCGGCGTTTTGTAGGCAAAGGAATCTGGAGAGAGAAGGTAGAAGGTACGTCTTTTGATTTTTCCTAGTTTTTATTTCCTTCTGCTCTTTATACGTTTTTTTTAGTTGTTTGTGCGAACAAAGCTACGAACATCTTGTGAATGAACACTGATGAGTCTCCCTGTGAACAAAGCTATGAACTTCTTCCTTGTTTAGTTGTTTCTGGGGGAATCGAGGTGACAAACGTCGTAGGCTAGACGAGGGCTTCGATTTTGATATAAAGATTCGTAGAAATCGGTGACTGAATAAGGACTACTTAACATAGAAAATTAGGGACGGGTTGTAACAATCCTTGTTAATTTCTTTGCTTCAACCTATTTCTCAAATGGGTGTATAATCCATCATATTTTAATTAGCAAGGCAGTGGACAATAATTTTTTTTTCTCAATAGATTAGTGAATTAAGACAAACTCTAATTCTCACAAATCACGAATGACACCAAGTAGTATGTCATGACCATCAATACTTATTTAATTGGAATTACAATGTAATATAACCTTTCTCTAATATCAGTACTCTATGTCACATTGGTTTAGGCCATCATGTCAGATGCCCCAAGGTATTAAAAAGCATTAAAGGCTAGTTGGGCGGCGGCATGGCCTAGCATCTAGGTGTCTAGGCGGGGCTTAGGCATTTTTTTTTTAATTTTAGTTAAATTTATTATATAACAAATAAATAAATGTCCACTTACACTTTAAAAAAAATACATAATTGTATTATGATACATAAATTGCAAAATAGAATAACATATAATTATAAATTGCTAGAACATATTAACGTATAATAAGTGTTCATCTAAGTATCAAACAAGTCTTTTACAATTTATTAAAAAATATAAAATGCAAATATAATTTATCTATTTTTTGCCTAAGTGAGAATTGCGACTTAGGCGGTCTAGATGGGTGTCTAGGCAGATCTAGGCGCCCTTTTTATTTCTTTTATACGCCTAGAAATTAATCGTGGCGGTGGCCAGCCGCTTAACGTCTAGGCAAGGCCTAAGCGACACTAGGTGAGGACTTTTAGAACACTGCATTTGCCTAAAGTTATCCACTTATAATTTCCTCAAATATGGTTATCATCTGTCATTGATTTATTCTTTTTTTTTTTTTGGGTCAAAAATTGTTTTTCTTAAAGTACAATTTTTTGGGTACAACGAGACTAAATCTTAACTTTATTGATTGCAACGCATTGACAACACATGATTGCGGGGACCTTGAGCTTTTATATGCAAACGTATTCTATAGAAAAAGAGTTGTTATTGACAATTTAAAATATGGATCGTAAGTGGTCCTCTACCACAGTAATGGAGATGAGTGTTACCCTTGCACCAATCCTGTCGGCTCCCTAATCTAAAAAATTCATCGTTTGAGAAAAAAAAAAGATAATTTAAAATAAGCATTGTGGAGCCAAAAATAATTACAAGGCGACACGTGGATCTTTGGATAAAAAAGGACAAGAATACCCTTGAGGCAAATCGAGATTCCTGCGCGAGTAGCGGAGAATCATCTTTCAACCAAGTCAAAAGTGCCCAAAATAGGTAACAATTCAAAACCTATTTCATCCAACCACATCAAATCCTTTTCTACAAGGTAATTCCCAAACACATTCCTTTTAAATTATGTTAATTGGCTAATTAATGGGTTTATTGCCTAATTAACCCATTTATTGTCAATTAAACCATCCATTATATCCAAAAAACACCATAAAGGCCGGTTATCCTCCACACCAAGGAAATCAGCCATATCATTTACCTTTTTTACCACATCTTTCCCCTTTTATGATAATAATTAGCCAATTAATTAGAGAATTATTTTAATTAGCTAATTATTCCATAACTCCTAAATTCAACCTAAATCAAGAACCCTATCCCTATAAATAGGCTCCCATTCTCACCAAAAACCTAGGTCCTCACTCTTGCTAAAATTCTCCAAAGCTCTCAAACACTTTTCTCTCAAAATTCTAACTTTGGCATCGGAGGTTCTTCGGCCAAAGCCCCACATTCATCGTGGGCGCGTGAGGATCTTGGCCTTGACCTAAGGTGTTAATTGTTTTGTAGGTGCAATTTTGTCCAAGATCAAGGAGGAAGAAATTTGCATCCACAAATTGGTGCTTTCATTGAGAGTTGAGATCCATACTCGTAGAAGACTCTCGCATAAAAAGGTTTTTCTCTATTTTCTAGTCCATTTGAATATTTTTCATACGTTCGTATTATTAGAATTTTTTATTTGCAAAGGTTCTTTGATAAAACGTATAAGAAAAATATAATGGCTAGAAATTTAGAAAATTCCACAAGTGAAAATTCTAATACTCAAGAAATGGGACCGCGGCGATCCACGAGGCTAAATGTGGTCATAGGCGGAGTGGTACCACCACTACGAGGTTCCACCATGGCCTAAGCCGTGTCATCCAAGCTTGCACGGGTCCGAGCCCAAGCCTCACATTCGCATGCATCACGTGCTGAGCAGCCTGCTCCCGACGAGCAGCCCACTTCCGTGGTCCAGCCTGCTTCCGACGAGCAGCCCACTCTCGTGGCCCAGCCTACTCTCGAAGGGCAGCCCACTCCCGTGGTCCAGCCTGCTCCCGCCAAGCAGCCCATTCTCGCGGCCCAGCCTACTCTCGTGGCCCAACCTACTCTCGCAGCCCAGCCTGCTCCCGCCGAATAGCCTGCTCCTGATGGGCAGCCCACTCCCGTGGTCGAGCCTGCTCCCGTCGAGCAGCCCACTCTCGCGGCCCAACCTGCTCTCATGACCCAGCCTGCTCCCGCGGCCTAGTCTGCTCCCGTGGCTTTCCAAGCAGCCCAAGTCGGCCCAAGACTATCTCAACTATCCGGACCTACCATCGAGCCGGAGGTATTCTCACCACATTTTTTCACGGATTTGACATTTCCCAACTCAAATCTCGCGCCCGGAGTCTACCACACTTCCACTACTCAAGGAGAAACATTCTTCCAATCTCTTCCAACCTAAATGAAGAACAACACTTGTCTCGACGAGTCATAGAGTTGACGAGCGCCCTCGCACAGCAGACGACCTTGGTGAACCAGCTACTGCAGCGCACCGAGATGCAATGTGCCCCAGATGAGGTGTCCCGAAGTAGGACAATGGCAAACAAATAACCTCTCCAGCAGCGTCCCGGTAAGCAGCTCCTCGACCAGCCAGGAACCGAGCATTCAGGCAGTGTACACTCCCGATTGGGCCCCCGAGATATCGTATACTCCTGTCTTAGAGCGCGGAGGAGCGTGCACTCTCAACTAGACCCATAGACGAGCATACATTCACGGTTGGGGTCACACTCCGATAGTCAACATGAGCAGCCTTCCAGGCGAAGTGTTCATTCGCGGCTAAGCCCACAAGGAGCATCATCCACCTCACATCGGAGTAAGCAGTCACTCAATACGGCTCAAGTTCAACCGGCAGCCTGCGAAGAACTCGCTCGCCTGCTAGGAACGTGCTACATGCACCACATCCGCTGCATAGACGAGCCAAACACATGGGAGAGCAGCCTAGACCAGCAAGTCACGGTTGAGGGCAGCCGAGAGCTCCGCTACCCTAATAAAGACAAATTCAGGAAGAAGTAGAGAGACTCTTGACCAAGCGATTGCTCAATTTCCAACGCAATGAGGTCGCTGACAAGGCACTACGACGGAACATGACCAACATAAGTAGGTCACCATTCACGGACGAGATCGAGCAGGCAGAGCCTCCACGCGAGTTCAGCATGCCACATTTCACATCTTTCAAATGGGATGAAGACCTGAAAAGACACTTAAAGCACTACCGAAGCGCAATGATCATCTATCGAAACAACGATGATCTCATGTGCAAGATATTCGCCACCACTATACAAGGCGAGGCGCAAGATTGGTTCTACACCCTGCCGCCATAGTCCATCCGAAATTTCGATGAACTTTCTTTGGTTTTCACCAAAGAATATTCATCCTATTGCTCGATCAAAAAGAAGTCTGTCCATTTGTTCGACGTCAAGAAAAACCCAAAGGAGTCGCTTCGCGACTATGTGAGGAGGTTTAAAGCAGAGAAGACAAGGATAGTCGGATACAACGACTCGATAGCTAGAGCAGCCTTCCAAAAAGGATTTCCAGCAGACCACCCGCTATTCAGAAAATTGATCATGAAAGAAGATCTAACTATGGCAGACTCTTTCATTCTGGCAGAGAAGCATGCACTTTGAGACGAGGCTCGCCAATGCACATTCAAATACTTGAAGAAGTACCCGACGTCACCCCCTACTATCCAAACCGGAAGCAGCGGATGACTTATTCGCATGTTTGACGGTATCTAGAGCAGCAATAAGCTCTATCATCATGCGAGCTGAGCTGGGGGCCCGACTACCTGTATTCTACAGTTCAAAAGCTCTCCTCGATGCTATTAGAAATTCAAAAGTTAACTTTGGCAATAGTTGTTGCAACCTGAAAGCTCAAGTTTTACCTTCAAACGCACGCAGTCATCATCATGAAGTACTATTCCGTCGAATCCAGACGCGCGACAATAAAGGTGTAGACCTTGGCGGATGCAAAGTTTTCTGACGAACGCAATAACTCGGCCCAAAAGACACGCCAAGGGCAGACGAACCCTGGAAGGAACACTTAGAAGCAAGTTTTATCCTCGTCGCCCCAGAAGATTCTACATAAAAGCAACATGTACCGGCAGTCGAACACTACCTCCTGTTGTGCGTCACACGGTCCTAGCCGACCCTTGCTCCATTATTCAGCTCTAGAGTGGCCCAATACCGGAAGTTGAGCATCTCTTGCTACATGTAACATGGCCCCAGCTCCACGGCTCCCTACCGCGCATTCAAGCCTAGCCTTGACAAAGCAACAGAGCGGCCCAACGACACCCCGAAGGCAGCCAAGCACACTTTAGCCACACATGTTCCCTCAATGGAGATTTCTGGCATTTGCATGTCGACAACGCATCCAACTACAAAGGCTCGTGAGCAGCCGTGGTTCTTATCACCCTAGACGGCTCAATGCTCGAGCAGGCGATCACTCTAAGCTTCAAAGCATCTAACAACGAAGCAGAGTACGAAGCCCCACTAGCAGGCCTTCGAATGACAAAAGACTTGGCGGTGAAAAAGCTTTCAATTCATTCCGATTCCCAACTAATCACCAGCCAGACTACTAGGGGCAAATGCATGATGATCGTGGCAACCGACTACTTCACCAAATAGGTAGAAGTAGAGCCCATGACGACCACTATTCAGACGGACATAGAGCGCTTCATATGGAGGAACATCATTTACCAATTTGGCATCCCTTAATCCATCATCACCGACAACGGCCCGCAATTCATGGGCAAAGATTTGGCGAAGTTCTTCCAAAAATATGGCATCAAGTAGCACATGTCTACGCCAAGATATTCTCAAGGCAATAGGTGGGCCAAAGCATCCACCAAGATGATCCTCGACTGCCACAAGAAATCCCCCACCAGTAAGAAAAGAAAATGGCCAGACGAACTCCCTGGATGTTTATGGGCATATCGCACCGCCAAAAGACGAGCAACCGAAAGGAGATGGCCATAAGCTTAAATCTGGCAAAGGAGAAATGCGAGCAGACTATCACCTGCATCGCAGCTTACCAGCAGCAGTTCCTCTCCAGCTACAACAAAAGGGCCAAGATCCGGCAAATCTAGCCCGGAGATCTAGTCCTAAGAAAAGCCTTTATCACTGCCCGCAGAGAATGCTCCAAAAAGATGGATCTCATCTGGGAAGGTCAGTACAAGATCAGCAGAGTAGGCGGCAAGAGTAATTACACCCTCGCCATCATGAAACGATAAAAAGATCGAAAAGTAGTGGAGCGCCTACAATTTGAAGAAGTACCATGTGTGACCTCCCACTACATCAAAGCCCGAAGACTCAAGAAGCTCGATGGGCACCACCACACAAGCTGAGGACTATCCAGTTGTTATGCAGTTTCTACCTTACAACTAAGTTATCGTTCGTTTCACTCGTTTTTTAATGAGGAATTTATAAGTAATCACAACTTGGCTCGGTTGCATGTTTACAACAACTAATCACTCCTGCACTTCAAAAGAAGACTGCGCCCCCCGAGGGACCAACCATGTTATCCAATGCGAGAGGGTAAACTAATTGCTCTCCAGTACGACAGGGTAAACCAATTCCCTGACACCCATATGGGTCAGCTCTCTAAGACGGAAGGATAAACTTTACACTTCGAATATCCAGACATGGATGAGCCTGGCTGCCCTAGTATAACTAGATGCACGATGGCTTGCGCCGGGATTCCTAAAAGTAGCCACAATGGTATTTTTCAAGGCATAGCTAACTGAAGGATTTTGGGTCTCTTGGCCTAATCCGTGGGGAACCGGGCCCTCGAGACGGAGGGGGCACATTACGTAGTACGCTCTACAAACGGCTGCCCTGGAACCCTAAAGCTGTTACCGAGTGCACTAAGGTAGCCTACGGTTTCTGGAAGACTGCCTACGACTTGCACTTCGAGCAGTAAAGCCGCGCTAGACTTATACAACCGCACATTCTTGTGAAAGGTTAAACAAGCTAGCGTGCATATACGAAGTTTTATCCAGTGCCGACATGCTACGTAGTCGATAAGCTTCACCTCTGCCAAGCACGGGACAACCTACACCAAGTCCTAAAGTGTTGTGATACTTGCTACGCAACCTACAGAATTGGAGAAAGCCAAGGTTAACAGCCTAGTGGTTACGCGGACTTGTCTGCTTCTGTAAGTAAGGCATCCGGCTGCCAACCCTATGGCTAACAACTTGGCAAAGTTCTACACCAACACCTAAGGATGCATAGGCTACGCGAGCTTGTCTACTTATAAAAAAGTAGCATGCCTGCCACTAGTCTATCAAGACTAAAGGTTAAGGCATGAACAAAAGAATCGAAGATGAAGAAAAGCCAAAGAAGCATGTTTATAAACAATTAGCAAAGGCCGAAGAAGTTCAAGCAAAACAAGAGCTACAAGGAAAAAGAAATAAAATCCTAAAGGTTACCTAGAAGACTATAGCAGCTTGGACATCCCACGACTACTCGGTCGCCACACCTTCAGCAGCCGCGACGCTCTTAGCAGTGGCATCATCCGGTGCTTCTCCCCTGGCTGCCCCAGCCTAGGCACTAACTTCTCCAATTACTTCACCAATGGAAGCCTCAAAAGTAAAAGCAAGCAAGTCTTCCGGAGAAATAGAGAAGGTCTCGAAACCTCAAGCCCATCTTTCTTACCCTTCAGCTGCTCATTCTTCTCAAGCAGACCAACACTGACGCGCTGCAGCTCATCCACTTCCTTCTTCGAACTTTCGTTGATCTTCAGTACACATTGAAGTTCCAACACTTAAGGTTCAAGCCTATCAACGACTTTCTTAAAGTGGATCACTTGATTATAAGCAACAATCGACTCTTCATTCTTTTGCATAAGCAGCGAAATGAAGCTCATAAATTGCAAACTCAAGATCTTGAATCTGAGGTATGTAACATCCAATCTCCTTCTCTGCATTTTCATACTTAACTTGGATCGCGTCAAGCCTAGTCTTCAAGTCAACGATCTCTTGGCAAGCGGTATCAAGCTGCAGAGAAGTGGGGGCAGAAATATTAGACCCCTTCAAAGCAACGAGCTCAGAATCCAACCTCTTGATCTCCTCAACCAAGGAATAAGCTTCAGCTGCCATAGTCTTTGCCACCTCCTTGGCAGCCTTGCTACATCTGCATCATAGCAAGCAGAGCAGTCATTCTATATTGGGTCGTATGCTTAGCAAAGGAACTTGGGCAAACAACCTTTCTAACACCATCAACAAACTTGGCACAAACGTCCATGTCTTCAAGCAGATCTGGTCTTAAAAGCACATGGGTCTCAGCAGCCTCCCCAGAAGCAGGCTTAGTGGATTTCTCACACCTGCCCACTCGAGTAGTCTCATTTTTCCCAGCAGGCGAGTCAGACTTTGCAGCAGAGGGAGTGGGCCTTATCGCCACTTTAGCAGTAGAGTCTACCTTATCGCTCTTCATAATAGCAAGCCTCTCCAAAGGTGAACCAGACTTAGCTCCCAACGGACGTCTTGGTACAGACATCGGCACTAGGGGCACGACAGAACCTCTACGCTGAGCAACCCTATCAGCAATCGTACTAGCCATTCTCGATGGCAGGCACCACATGCTCAGATCTATCAGCCTCATTTTTCTTCCCATCGGAAGAAGTCATGCCAATCACAAGCCTCTCGACAGCAGACAGATCATCATGAGTAGCAGCGGAAAAGTCTTCAGTTTTCTCTTAACCAGCATCTCTTGAGCAGGCGGGGAAGATCTCTTCTTTCCACCTTCATTCATAGTAAGCTCTACAACAGCGATCAGACAAGCCAATGCATCCGCCTTGATCCTCTTAACCTCATCTTTCGGGGGCAGCCTACATTTCTCCCGACGAAGAGAACTAAACAGCCAATGCCATTCACGGTACTCAGCAGAGGAGATCAACCCAGCATTCTAGCAGGTAGGAGGCCTGCATGCCCAGCATTCCAGCAACCCATGAGGCCCACGACCTCCTCATTTCTTTCAGTCGCCAGCCTAGCCCGAGTAAGGTCCAAGAGCCCAAAGGACATGAGCCATGTGGCTCGCCTAGCATTGCGCCCTAACGCCACAATTCGCGGCCCCGACCGCACAAGTTGCCTTTGGCTTTAGCCAAGCCAAACAGCCCAAGCAGTGGCCCCTGCCACGACGCCTTCTCGGCCCATGCCGAGCCGACACATGGCCCCTGCCAGCCGACGTGCCGCACCACCCCGACGGCTGCCCCGCGACAGCACTATCAAAGAAGAAGACAAGAAAAATTAAAATTTTCTTACATTGGTGCGGCACGGAGAAGACGAAGAAAGCAACGAAATACGGTCCTTTGCACGGGCAAGATGTAGAAGATTGCTAGAGGAAGGTGAACAAATATCCTCTAAGCTCTCTCTTTCTTGTTGGGTAGAATAAATCGCTCTCCAAAGTTGATTTAATAACCCACTTAAGGTGGACTTAAATAGGCTTTGAGAGAAATTTATTTCCCTTTCCTAGAAGGATATAATTTCCTATTAAAGAGATAATCAACATCAAAAAAGGAAACAATCCTACGTTTCCTGAAGCAAGAAGATCTCTACACCTGCTGCCCTTTCCTGCGAGCAGCCCAACAGGTGTGGGGGCATTTGTGGAGTCAAAAATAATTACAAGGCGACACGTGGATCTTTGGATAAAAAAAGGACAAGAATACCCTTGAGGCAAATCGAGATTCCTGCGCGAGTAGCAGAGAATCATCTTTCAACCAAGTCAAAAGTGCCCAAAATAGGTAACAATTCAAAACCTATTTCATCCAACCACATCAAATCCTTTCTACAAGGTAATTCCCAAACACATTCCTTTTAAATTATGTTAATTGGCTAATTAATGGGTTTATTGCCTAATTAACCCATTTATTGTCAATTAAACCATCCATTATATCCAAAAAACACCATAAAGGCCGGTTATCCTCCACACCAAGGAAATCAGCCATATCATTTACCTTTTTTTACCACATCTTTCCCTTTTTATGATAATAATTAGCCAATTAATTAGAGAATTATTTTAATTAGCTAATTATTCCATAACTCCTAAATTCAACCTAAATCAAGAACCCTATCCCTATAAATAGGCTCCCATTCTCACAAAAAACCTAGGTCCTCACTCTTGCTAAAATTTTCCAAAGCTCTCAAACACTTTTCTCTCAAAATTCTAACTTTGGCATCGGAGGTTCTTCGGCCAAAGCCCCCCATTCATCGTGGGCGCGTGAGGATCTTGGCCTTGACCTAAGGTGTTAATTGTTTTGTAGGTGCAATTTTGTCCAAGATCAAGGAGGAAGAAATTTGCATCCACAAGCATCATGTTGCATGATGTTATATAATGTCTAGTATTATTGTCACGCCTCGAATTCAAGGTCAATGTAAAATTAAACCTTGTGCCCGGTGCACGAATAAAAAAAAAGTAACAAGTAAATAAACATCTCTTAATTTACATTGCAAAAGTTTCTCTACACTTGCCGTGACAGTAGACTACCTTTTCAGGATTCACCTGTTAAATATTCATAAGGGATAAACGGGTGAGCTTAAATACAACAATGCATTTAATATATGGAAGCAATAATAATATTTGTATGTAATGTTTCCTCTTTACTCTATTTTGTTAACCCATTTAACAGATAAATCCATTTCTCACTTCATTAATCATCTTGTCAAACTCTCAGTCCCCAAATCTAAAACCCGATTTAATCATCTTATCAGACTTTAACAAAAAATTGTTGAGATTAAATTTGCGAGATATGGCATAGGGTACAAGAGTAAATACTCTATGATCTTAATTTATTTTTTTATTTTTCTTCGTGACATCTTCAGAGAATGTCGTTTGATGATCAAATGCAAAATTTCAACAAGACAAAGGAAGCCATCAAGGCTAAGATTGGGGCAGAGGCTGCAGCCAAGCTTTGAGTGAAGCCATTTACTCATTGAAAAATAAGTAAAAGGATTATAATTAGGCAAACAACATTGATCAAAATCAAGGAAAATTGGGAACCATTCAAATTATTAACAATAAAAAATTTAAAAAGAATGTATATGATTCTAATTCGCGTGTTTATTAAGAACTACGGAGTTATGATATTATCATGGGAGGATAGTTTACTCATACAAGTTGTTATTGGGTAAGAGGAGCTCTTGCTTATTTTTAAGCAGACAAGCTTTGTTCTTCTTCATATTCCCGTTCCTTTTCATGACAAGTAAACATGACATACAATCAACTTTGCTCCATCCAGTTTCAATTAAATAATTAAAGTTTCTGAGTATAATTAGGGACTAGCTGGGCATGTGTTTTGGAGCAAAAGATTGTGATGTATGCGTATCTGTTTGAAGAATCTCGATGTGTCAGACCAAAAAATTAAATATAGGGAGTTTTAACAAAACACTTCTGGTACTGTTCACTTTTAACATAAAACCACATTTATACATTTCCCTGGTACTATTCACTATACCTTTAAAAAGGACTTTTCATTAAAAGAGAAGTTTTTTTGGACTTTTCGTTAGTTTTCCTTTAAATATATTGTGCTTATTGAAATGTTATTAGGAGAGCAATTCATATTACACAAGTAATACTATAATTATAGTGTCTCATGCCAAATTCAAAGACAATAATAAGTTTTTGTCTACATAACATTATGACGTTGATACAAGATGTCGCGGTGACAATTACACGTATTATCTAAGCTCTTCTCACAATTAAACACCAATAAAAAAAATGTGTGGAAAGGAAAAATCAAATGCATTGGGTCTATTTTCGTTGTCACGTTGCGGATGTTGAACCAAAATTGTGCACCGTCGCGGACGGAGAAGGTACGCAAGTCTTGCCACCTACAAGAAAGCAAACAATCGTGATTAACTCAGGGTACCTGCCAAAAGCTCTTCGACTATCAAATTAGAAAGCAATATTAAGACTTAAATAGTGGGCGAGAAAATATAGAGTATGCATGCGTAGATTGCGTTTACCAGAGATGTGCCATAGATAAGGGTATTTATACTAGTCGAGAAATAAACCTTTATAAAATAATGATTTCGTATTCAACTATGAGAATCCAAGAGGATATCTAAGACTAAATATTGTTCCCATTTAGGAGTGTGATTACTTGCGACACACACCAATCCATAGATCGCAAGAATCTCCAAGACTATAGGAAACCTGTCTGATCCTCAATCGGATCAACTTTCTGTGTCTTACGAAACAAGAATAGTCAATCTTAGCGAAGTCCAGAATAGTCGATCTCTGCGAAGTCGGCAGACTTTGCCTCCCTTTTTGAAGTTCATCAGGATGTGGTGGCATCCCTGGTTCGTTTGAGTAGCTTAATCCAATCGGAGTTGTTGAGTCCATGACCGAACTTTTAAGGTATCTAAAAAGACGTTCCGCTTGCGAATGGACACGTGGCAATCCAGTCTCGCTAACGTTGTGAGGTAGCAGAGACATTCCGTTCTTAGGCGTGTGATCTCTAGAGTTGTGCCATAGAGATAACAATGATGACAGATGTCACTTTGCATGTATGCGAAAAACGAGGAGATTTTTTTATGTTACCGATTGATTTCCATCTTCAAATGCACATGTCTTGAGACGAGACTATCCAAATTCAAGGGTGAGATGATTTCGAAAAAAACTTGTCACTCAGATTTTTTTCCTTCATTTTCTTCATGCTTATAAATCACCCTTAAGTGCAAAAAAAAACCCTTTGACTGTTTGGAAAATTTCTAAACTCCTCCCAAACTTCAACTTGTCTGACTTTCCTCTCTATCTTTCTGTCAAAGAAATGGCATCTGCCAGTGTTCAACCTGCACCGACAACCATCTATAACTTCTACTCCAAACCTCTGATGATCATAATTCACAGTAAGGAGGAATGTGATTCACTTTTCAAGGTTCGCCAGAATCTGGTGAACAATTGCAAAATCCAGTAGGAAGGCAGTGAAAACATCTTCTCCCCTTTGTCGGATTCTTCCTTGTACCAGGATCCAGCCCCAGTACATAGATTTAGGTCTGAAATTCCTCATTTCAAACTTGACAAAGGAAGTGTTGATTTTCTACAACCTTTCCTTATGCGTTCTTACTCTGACGTTTCACCTGATCATCACCAGCTACGAGCTCCTGGACAAATTGTATGGGACGGAGTTCATAATTCAAGAATTATGTTCCTTGTACACCAGGCTGAAGAGCTCTAGTGCTAATTATTTCTTCCAATCCAGGCCTAGTTATATGTGGGACACATACATTACCAATCTCCAGAAAGACAAAGATTGGAGCAAGGATTTGCTAGTCGTCAACGAAGATTAGGAAGGTAAGATCCCCAGAGTAAGGGTGCGTTGATGAAGATTTGGATCCACTTTCGATCGACGCCCATGCCAGAGTAAACTAAACTCAGAGTTAATAAGTAACTGAGTCAAAAACAAACTTGTAGGTCAAGGCATTAATCCACCTATCATGATAACATTACTAAGAAAAACAATATTATTTTCTAAATTTAGTGCTTAAAAAGATTTCCACTATGAAATCAGAGTACCACCCTACTCTAATACCAGGTTTTAAACCCATGCAAAATCTCTTGCTCCGAAACTTGCCTTCATCCATTGATCGAATTAAGATGAGAAAGTGACTATCTTTGTCCGGAATGTCCTTCAAATATTAATGTCAGTTCGACATGTTTCTATTGCCTTGTTGGGTAAATAGTAATGATTGTTAACATTTGCAAAAGATTAAACTAAGTGTTGCATGAGAAGTTGAGCATGACTTTGGTTTTGTTTATTGTTTCACCTACCCCATTCCAGGTCTGAGGATTTTAATAAGTGCAATAGGTAACCGATGAGGGGTTTCCTTACTAGTCGAAATTGCATGTCCATTCCTAGTGAACCTTAAACAAAAGGTTCGTCAGGAATTTAGTCGCTTGTACATGGGATGAGAAACACCTTAGGAATCCTGCTGTTAGACCCTTGTATAACCCTTGTATGTGTTAGACCTAAGCATTTCCGAATCTAATTACACTTAGATGACTTTGTTAAGCTACTTTGTGAGTTAGAGCTCCATCAGAATAATATTCCATCTTAATAATTTCCTAGTCTGGATGCCTTATTCAGACCTACTTTAGGCACGAGATCACTGCAAAATGTACTTAATTTAGTATGCTGGTCCGGGATATAATCGTACTATGAGGGTGGAGTTTAGGGCCACTACTCGAATGATTTTTGGATCGCCCTTCTGATTATTCCCTCGAATGGCCAAAGCTTAGGGTTGAGTGTGTAGCCCCCAACCCTTAGGTTGCATAAGGGCCATGTCCTAATTTCAGTAGTCCGCCTAACATAACCATGCTTAATACAGCTCGAGCCTCCCAAGCTGCTAACTGGAACACAACATAATGAGCTATAGGAAACTCTTTTAACAATAACACTTTAAATTTTTTATACTTGAACTCTTGCATAGTTTTCAAAGTGGTGTGATATGTGGGATGTTAGGGTATTCCCTGTACAGCAAAAAGATAAAAACAAACAAAAGTCATGCAACAATCAAACTATATTCTAATTATAAAAGAATGGGGTTTGATGAAGGATGTGATTGAATCTGTGTTGGATTGCCTATATATCTCTAGACTTGGAGAATCAAATTACAGGTGTAGTTCTATGAAAAGATGATACAATGTGTGTTTACATCGGGATTCATCTTTGACGAATGTACGTACCTTGAGTTAAGCAAGCCTCGGAGGTACTTCTCCATATCTACGCGTAGATGGACATCATTGAAATTCTTTGCAGTTGAATCCATGATGGATGGCCTACATACTCATGTCAAAGAAGAATCAAACCACGTGTAGTTCGTTGGAGGTTCTTAGTAATACCACCGGAGCTTGGCGATATTCCATCTCTTAGTGATAGGATGTTCCGCCTCAATCCCAAGATACATCCAAGATCAACACATGACATTAACATGTACACGTTCCTCTATCATTGGTCCCCTCCGAGGCATGGTCAAAACATAGTCAATAGTTCAACATTGAAGTAACTTTTCTCTTCTATCATGGTTGTATCTAACCTTTGTGTTAGACTGACTACATACCCTAAGACATGATCAAGTCATTCGTAGTTCATAATATAATCCATCAACAACGTAAAATTTCCATGAACCAACGATGCACAACATTAATCTTTAACCGCATTGATCAACCAATCGGATCAAAATCATTTATAAAATCATACTTTATACAATTATAAATAAACTACCTGGAAATCTCGAAGTAATCATACAGACATCCATCGTCCTTTCTAAATCAGTTAACAATGATTCTCAATCTTTTGTTTATAAACATGTTGAAAACTAGGGCTAGAGCCACACGGTTTGATCGAAGCCTACAACTCCTATGTTTTTACATTCTAGACCGACTCAAAGGAGCCGTAAAGATTTCTCGGGATTTAATTCCAAACCAACTCAATGGAAATGAATAGCAAAAGGGATTCAAACCATTCAACTGAATCCAGACGAAACAGGGTATTAGACCACTTAACAAAACCCTACCAGAACACGATTTCGAACCACTTAACAGAATTGACACTAGAAGGAATTACGAACCACTCAAAGGAATCCAAACAAAACACAATCCCATACCACTCAATGGAATCGAAAGGAACCAGGGTATCCGGACCACACAACGGAACCCTAACAGGACACGGTTTCGTACCACAATCAACTGAATCGACACGAGAAGGGATTCTAGACCACTAAATGGAACCCAAACAAAACTCGACTCCAGACCACTCAACGAAATTGAGACAAAGTAAGGTATCCAGACCACTCAACGGAACCCTAACGGGACACGGTTCCAGACTGCTCAATGAAATCAGCACAGGAAAAGGAAAGGAAACAGGGTATCCGAACCACTGAACCGAAACCCAACAAGACACGGTTCCGAACCACTCAACTGAACTGACAAGAGAAGGAATTCTAGACCACTCAATGGAATCCGAACATAACACGATTCTGAACCACTCAACGGCATCTAGAAAAAGCAGGGTATCCAGACTACTTAATGAAACCCCATCTGAACACGATTCTGGACCACTCAGCAAAACTAACACAAAAAGGGATTCTAGACGACTCAACGAAATTAGAACATAACATAATTCCTGTTGTTCTAGGGGTTAAGGTCAATGTCTAATTCCTTGTAGCTTGTTTCTTAAACCCCAGGTTATGGTTGCTATACAGTCTTCTCCTTCAAAGCAATGGAGCTCTGTTCTCCCTTTTATGCTTTCCAGCGACCCTGGTGACAACCCTGTTAGGGAGTTGATTCCAAGCATCTATCGGAGCATTCTTTAGGTTATTACAGTTCAGCGGTCCACGCCGCATTTGGTCTTCAGATGACTTTGGATCGTCGAAGTCGAGATGCCTAAGCTTTACAAAAGAAGCTCTTACAGTGTCTAAGGGATCAAGATTGCGCTGAACTCAGATCCCACCTGAGTGGTATGACTGACAATCCCACCATCATGTCGTTCCGGTGCGAGTTCAAATCAGTAATTTACGCTAGGGTCAGAACAAGGGTCATCACTATAGATTGTCCATCCGGAATTATGGTATTTAGGTTTCCAAGTCTAAAGATAGGGACTTGGGTTTGCGAAGTAGTTCTGAGAGCGTTCTCCAAGGCTTTCATGTGCCTTTTGAAGTCACAAAATTCGAACGGTTCTCCTCCTGAGAAGCCCTCGAAATCTTCTGAAGATCGTTGATAGAGGTTTTGATCTTCATCAAAATCTCCCATATTTGGTCCATGGTGGGATGAACTCTGCTAGCAAGTGAATTGTTGTTTCCCGGAACGACAGAGGCTTTAGGAAGTTCATTGCTTCCTCCTAGGATGTTGGTGTCAGCATTAACAGAGCTATCTTCAGTAGAAATGGTGTGGCAGAGTGATTTGGTAAGGGGAACATCGTTTTGCTCTTAATGAAAGCACCAATTATTGGAACCAAAACTACCGTGATTAACCAAGGTACCAATGTGGTACCAGCTAAAGACTCTCCGATGGTCAAGTTAGTAAGATATATTAAGACTCAAGCAGTGGGTGAGAGAATATAAAGTATGCCTAGTTTGCGTTACCAGAGATATTCCCTAGATAAGGGTATTTATACTAGTTGAGAGAGAAACATTTTAGGGTAGTGCATCTGTATTAAACCGAAAGAATCCAAGAGGATATCTAGGACTAAATATTGTTTCCTCTTAGGAGTGTGATTACTTGTGACGCATGTCAATCCCTAGATTGTAGGAACCTCCAAGAATATAGGAAATCCGTATGATTCTAATCGGATCAGGTTTCCGTGTCTTGCGGGACCAAGAATCTCAGGTAAAGTCGGTGGACTTCACCTACCTTTCCTGAGTTCAGCAGGATGTGGTGGCATCACTTGTACAAAAAGAAAATACTAGAGCATTTTTACACATGTATCTTGAATGGTTTTCGCACACTAAGCCTCTTACATGTTCCTCTTTGTTTTTTGCCAAAAAATAATATAAAAACAAGAGCCAAAATTAAACAGAAGTGTCTAAAAAGCTAAAAAGAAAATGTAATGTATGGAAGTCTACTTCCGACCGTTTCATGATAAAAGAAAAGGGAATACTTTTGCTTTTTTTTTTTTTAATTAGCCTTGTGAAGTTTGAACCTTTAAAGCTCAATATGGTCACCGAATCTTCAAAAGAACTTCCCCTGTAAGCTAAACTGTGAACAGTGAATACGAATTTCTCTTTTTTTACGGTTAAAAGGGAATAATTTTGTGTTTACCCTATAATTTCCATCTCTTTCTTGTAATGTAAGGAAAGTCTTACTTCCTTTTTTTCTGTTTTCCTGAAACTGATCTTATCAACTTTTCTCTCCATTGAAGTAGGTTTTGGAAGTGAATGAATGAGTGAGACAATGTCTGCTTCCGACCGTTTCATGGATACTGTGTTTTCTTGGTCACTTGAAGACATTTTCAATGAGAATCTGTACATAAACCAGGTTTTTTCTTCCACTGTTAGTATTAAATTTCATTTTTTTAGATTTATCTTGTTTTTCTTCAAATTTTGATGAGATTGCTACTGCAACTTTTGTTTTATTTTGTATCTTCGGGAATGCTTAAGATGTTTAGACCCAAAAAATTAAAACTTTATACTACCTTGAGAAATAATTCAATGAGTTAGTAGTTTTTTCTTTACTTTGTCTGTGTTCACCCTACACCGCGCGTTCGGTTTTCACTTCCCCCATTATCTTTGTGTGTGTGTGTGTGCATGTGTGTGTGTGCGTGCGTGCGTGCGTGTGTGTGTGTAATATCTTCAGCCTCTATTACCATATAAGTTTACTTGTAATATGCAGTCCATGATGCACGGATACTTCTGTTTGGTCCCGTATTCCGTATCCGATACTTGATCGGATACGATACTTGTCCGATACTCTCGAATACTCGTCCGACACGTATCCTGGTTGATGGACACGAATTTGACATGATGGATACATGTATCCGGCTTTTTGGTTACATTTACACTTTCAAAAAAGGTAATGAGGAAGAGAAAATTAATAGGAGACATCTATAATTGAAAGTTGATGAATACAAAGAGCTTCTCTCTAATTAAAACCATGAATACGACTCTCACACTTCTTCTATTGTATAAAGAGGATTAGATTTCGAACTTTTCTTATCTAACAGCTCAAATGTACTTGAATTTGAATGATGAATTATGTTTTAAAATGTATATTTTTGTTACTATATACATTTTTATTTGCCGTATCCATAGCGTATCGTATCGTATCTTACTTTTTAGAGATTTTCCGTATCGCCATGTCGTGTCTTATCGTATCGTCATATCTGTATCCGTATCCGTATCAATGCTTCACAGTATGCAGTCTTAAGCTAGTGGTACTCAACCACTAGAGTTGGTTAAGTAAATATTTATGCGGTGGCTAAAGCACTCGCTTCCAACGACTGTGAATGCAATATATTTGAGCTTCTATAGTTTCCTCATGCAATGTCATCATCTGTAGATTTATCAACAAACTTATTCTGAACTTTTACTTTTCTAGGTGAAGAAGATTCCTAAATCATTTGATTCAGTTGGGCGTTATTTTGGGTCCTATTCATTTCCTTTATTAGAGGAAACTCGTGCACATGTGCAGTCGAGTATGGAAACTATTGACAGAGCACCATTTGCTAAAGTAATTGCTTTTGAAGAATCCGAGCACAATTTAGATGATACAAGGACATATAGTATCATGGTTGATAAGTGGCAAAACAGGCAAAGAGAACGTGGAAAGGAACCATACAAAACTTTGCCTGGGGATCTTTTTGTCTTAGCAGATGCGAAACCCGAAACTGATTCTGATTTACGAAGGGCAGGGAGGTCGTGGACTTTTGTATCAGTCACTAAGATCACGGAAAATAAAATAGAAGATGATATTAATGATGAGAAAATAGAGACTGAAATAAAAGAGTTTAAAGTCAAGGCATCAAAAAGGATTGAGGTCAAGGATAACATGAGCACTCCGCCATCACTATTTGTTGTTTTACTTGTGAATTTGATCACTAATCGCAGAATATGGGAAGCATTGCACATGTTCAGAAATCTGAAGATTATCAAGGATGTTCTGTGCACTGATTCTGTGGTAAGACCTTAAGTTCTGTGCATTAATTTCATTCACTGAATGGGACCTATTCATGGTATGTGAACAAAACATGATGCAAGATGTAATGTACTGCACTCTACACACTACACAAAATACTCAGCGACGTAACTTTACAGTGTATAGTACACTAATAATTTTGATACAAGCATGATGATTTTTCTTTCTTTTTTATCTTTCGATCAAAGTTTCTGTCATGTGTATATGTGTACTACTCCAATAGTGTACTCTGGATTCTATGGTCTCTCTCGTTCTCGCATCTACTATTCCATTCAGTTTGATCGAATAATTTGTGTTACTATATTTCAACACTGTCATTTATTGTTGGATTTGATTAAATATCTTATGCTTGGCAACAGGCTCAGAAAAACTACCCTCCCTCGTATGAAATGGATGCTGACATTCGGGATAAGGTGACAGTTGAGAGTTCATCTTCTGGATTGAATGGGTCACAAACTGGGGCAGTTTTGGCCTGTCTTGAAATGTTGTTTTGTGATTCCAAGTCAACTTTGCAACTTATATGGGGTCCACCTGGGACAGGGAAAACTAAATCCACCGCTACTCTGCTGTTGACCCTGTTAAGGATGAATTGTAGGACTCTTGCTTGTGCCCCAACAAATGTTGCAGTAACTGAAGTAGCTTCCCATCTTGTAGAGATGGTGACTAAAGCAGAGTCCAATGCTTGGTTTTCTCCTCTGGGAAAAATTCTTTTATTTGGGAATAAAGAGGGACTCAAAGTTGGTTCTGATATTGAAGATATATATTTGGATCACCGTGTCGAAAGTCTTTTCGAGTGCCTGGGGCCGGTGACAGGTTGGAGTAGTTGCTCGTCTTCCATGATTAGGCTTCTTGAGGATTGCGTTTCACATTACCATATTTTCTTGAAAAATGAGTTTGCCAACGAGAAAAAACAAAATGGTGATGGTGGAATGATAGAGAAAGGATGTGGAAGTGAGACCGAAGTTAGCAAGGGCAAGTGCAAATCATTTCTTGAATTTTTCAGAGAGAGATTTGTGTCTACTGCATTACCCTTAAAATGTTGTATTTCTACCTTCTGTACCCATATAAGCCAAGATTACATTTTGGCACGTAATTTCCATGACATGATTTCGCTTTTAGGGTTAGTTGATTCCTTTAGAATACTATTGTTGCAAGGTAATGTTGATTCTGAAGCACTGGAAGAGCTTTTCTCACGTTCAGAAGTTGAAGATGTGCTCGAGCCAGTAGACAACAACACATTTCATCTGTACATGAAGAGAAGAGAGTGCCTTTCAGTTTTACGTACTCTTCAGAAATCGATTAGAAGACTTTACCTCCCAGATGTTAGGAACAAAAAATCTGTAATGGAGTTTTGTTTTCAAAGAGCTTCCTTAATATTTTGCACTGCATCTAGTTCGTTTAAGCTGCATAGAGTGAAATTGGAGCCACTGACCATTGTTGTTATCGATGAGGCTGCACAACTGAAAGAGTGCGAGTCAACGATACCCCTGCAACTTCCAGGTGTGAAGCATGCCGTTCTTGTTGGTGATAAGTGTCAGTTACCAGCTATGGTGAAAAGCAATGTACGTTGATGCTTACTTGGTTATATTTATTTAATCATTTCTCTGATTGCACTTTTTCTTTCGACTTATTCTTTCTTCCTTAGGTGTCCTGTAAAGCTGGTTTTGGAAGAAGCTTGTTCGAGAGGTTGAGCTCACTGGGTCACTCTAAACACCTTCTAAACATGCAATACAGAATGCATCCTTCAATAAGTTCCTTCCCAAATTCAAGGTTCTACAATAACCAGATCCTGGACGCTCCAAATGTTAAAAGAAGAAGCCATGAGAAACGCTATCTTCCAGGGCCAATGTTCGGTCCTTATTCTTTTATTAATGTAATTGATGGAAGAGAGGAGAAGGACGAGGACGAACATAGTCTAAAGAACATGGTAGAGGTTGCAATTGCTTTGAAAATACTGCAGAATTTGTACAAAAGTATGTCTAACCAGGGAGCCATGCTCATGTTCTAAATTCAATATTTTCGATTATGTTATTTTCTAGATGTTTGATTGTATGCTTGTAATTTTTATTTGTTCTTATTTATTATATTTTTTGTAAAGGCCAATTACTTCTTGGTTTGGATAAGACTGAAATTTTTCTCTTGTATTTCCCCTTGTAAACAGGATGGGTTGTTTCAAAAGAGAAGCTCAGTATTGGTGTAATATCTCCTTATGCAGCTCAAGTAGCTGCAGTTCAGGAAAAACTTGGACAGAAGTACGATAAGCGTGATGGCTTTAAAGTGAAGGTGAAGACAGTTGATGGGTTCCAGGGTGGTGAAGAGGACATAATCATCATGTCCACTGTGCGATCCAATCAACATCACTCACTCGGTTTTATATCGGAACCACAAAGAGTTAATGTTGCTCTCACTAGGGCTCGGTATGGTTCTATGTAAACTTGTATGCTTTTGCATCGTTTTTACTCGTTGGTAAGGGTGTAAATAACTACTGGTCTTCTAATGAATTCAGGCACTGCCTTTGGATTTTGGGAAATGAGAGAACTCTTTGTGGTAGCGAATCTGCTTGGGAGGCTTTGGTGCTTGATGCCAAGAGTCGGCAGTGTTTCTTTAATGCTGATGAAGACAAGGATATGGCCAAGGCCATATTAGAGGCGAAGAAAGCATTTCACCAATTTGATGATTTGCTTAATGCTGACAGCTTACTTTTCCGAAGTTGTAGATGGAAGGTAAAGCTCTGGGCTTTTATTTATGATTGAGTTGCTTTCTAGTTTTACCCAGTTTATTTCCAAGAAATCTCTATAGTCGAAAATATGTATTCTTGTACTGGACTTTCTGGTTACTTAAATATTTTCTATGTTCATTTTTATGATCTTCTCTCCTCCCAATCTATTATCTTTAGGTACTTTTGAGTGGTAATTTTCTGGAGTCGTTCAGAAAACTTAAGTCGATTCAGTTGAAGAAGTCCGTGATAAATCTTGTACTGAAGCTTGCCGGTGGATGGAGACCTAAAAAGATAAATGTCCAGACTATTTCTGGCTCATCATCATTCTTGAGGCAATATAAAGTTGGAGGTCTATATGTTGTTTGCGCAATTGACATTGCAAAGGAGTTGGAATACACTCAAGTGTTAAGGATTTGGGACATATTGCCTCTAGAGTACATCCCAAACTTGATAAATCGTTTGGATAGTATTTTCAAGAGATATACAGATGACTTTATCAATCTCTGCAATGAGAAATGTCTTGAGGGGTATGTTTTCTGCATTCTATTTTTTTTTTTTTTTTTTTTTTTTGCTGAACGTGCCTGAATCGTTAATTGTGATTGCTTTCTTTATGGAAGATACAAACTTTTCTCAATCTTTTGAAATTCTGAAGTAATTTTTATTTTGTTTGTCATTTGTGATCAGTAACTTGGAAGTTCCAAAGTGCTGGCCGACCTCTTTGGATGTGCCTCAGTTTAAGGATCTTAGTGCCACTGAAATCGATAGTGATTTTGTTAGTGATGCTTCTGATGGTAGAAGTTATGTTGAGAATTCACAGGTCAGCGAGAGTTTGTTGCTCATGAAGTTTTACGCCTTGTCATCTGGTGTAGTGAATCACTTGCTGTCTGATCGTGAGGGTAAAGAGTTGGATCTTCCATTTGAAGTAACTGACCAGGAAATGGACATTATCCTTTATCGTAAAAGTACCTTTATAGTTGGACGATCAGGAACAGGTAAGACAACTGTTTTAACCATGAAATTATTTCAAAATGAACGATGTCACCATTTGGCACATAAAGGATGCGTTAGTAGTTCAAATAGCATGGTTGAGCCGAGTTCTTCGGCTACTCAGGAGAGAACTCTACACCAGCTGTTTGTTACCGTGAGTCCTCAGCTATGTTTTGCCATAAAACAACATGTTCTACACTTGAAAAGGTGTGTATATTATTCAATGAAGAAAAATTTTACTGCTTTTTTTGAAATGTTTTGTAAATTTCAAACATCACGTCGGCCACCTTAAGTTACTAACTTTTGTACGTCTACAGATTTGCATGTGGTGGAAGTGATTCGACGGAGAAAATTTTGATTGATATGGCTGATTTTGATGAGGAGGAATTTCAATTCAAGGATATCAAGGATTCGTTTCAGGATATTCCTCCCGATTCTTACCCTCTTGTAATAACATTTCATAAGTTCTTGATGATGCTGGATGGAACACTGACTAACTCATACTTTGAAAGATTCCTTGATGCAACAACGCTAACTCACGGTCAATTGAGAAGCTCAAGATCAGTTGCATTGCAAACCTTCATCAGGACAAAGGAGGTTAATTATGAGAGGTTCAGTTCATCTTACTGGCCCCATTTTAGTATGCAGTTAACAAAGAAGCTTGATGCTTCAAGAATCTTTACGGAGATTATATCTCATATTAAAGGTGGTTTAGGAGCCATAGAAGCAGGTGATGGCAAACTCAGTAGGGAGGATTATGTTCAACTGTCAGATGGCCGGGATTCCAATTTAAGCAAGCAAAAGAGAGAAGTAATATACGATATATTTCAGGCTTATGAAAAAATGAAGTTGAAGAATGGTGAATTTGATTTGGCTGATTTTGTCATTGATCTACACCATCGGATTAGGCGCGAAAAATTTGTGGGTGATCAAATGGATTTTGTTTATATTGATGAAGTTCAAGATCTCACCATTAGCCAAATTGCGTTGTTTAAGCATATGTGCAACAATGTCGAAGAGGGTTTTGTTTTTTCCGGTGATACGGCACAGACCATTGCCAGGGGAATTGATTTTAGGTTCCAAGATATAAGACATCTGTTCTACAAGAAGTTTGTGTTGGAATCAAGAGGCAATAATCATCAGGAAAGAAAAGAAAAGGGACAAATCTCAGAAACATTTCACTTGACTCAAAACTTCCGTACGCATGCTGGCGTTCTGAAATTATCACAGAGCATTGTTGAACTACTTTATTGTTTTTTCCCTCTATATATTGACATTTTAAGGCCTGAAACCAGTCTGATATATGGGGAAGCTCCAGTACTGCTTGAATCCGGAGAAGATGAAAATGCAATCATCAGAATTTTTGGAAATAGTGGAACTCATAATTCTAACATAGTTGGCTTCGGAGCTGAGCAAGTTATTTTGGTCCGTGATGCTGGTGCTCAAAAAGAAATTTTGAAAATCGTTGGGAAGCATGCTCTTGTCCTAACCATATTGGAATGCAAGAGGCTTGAATTCCAGGTGATTGATAGCACTTTTCATCTCTCTTTTGTTAATTATGATATTTTCATGCATTGGATCTTGTATATGTTTCTAAATTTGTACTTTCTTTTGATTCGTATCGTTTATGTCTTGTCTGCAGGATGTACTCTTGTACAACTTTTTTGGATCATCGCCCCTAAAAAATCAATGGAGGGTGATATATGAGTACATGAAGGAGCAAGATTTACTTGACTCTACATTGCCACAACGATTTCCAAGTTTCAGTGAAGCTAAACACAACATCTTATGCTCTGAACTGAAACAATTATATGTTGCTGTTACTCGGACGAGACAAAGATTATGGTTTTGCGAGAATGTAGAAGAGCTCTCCAAGCCCATGTTTGACTATTGGAAGAAGAAATGTCTTGTACAGGTTAGACAACTGGACGATTCCCTTGTGCAGGCAATGCAAGCTGCTAGTAGTCCTGCGGCGTGGAAATCACGAGGCATTAAGGTTTGCATTATTTACTCTATAATAGTCAAGAGGAACAAAGAATTGTTGTAGTAGACATGTAAATTTATTTGATTTGTTATCATCATCATCGTCATTAGATTCCCACTGCTAAAATAATTTATTAATGTTGTAACAGTAACGCCGTTTTTTAAGTAATATTTACGAAATCATTTTTGTTTTCTTGCAGCTCTATCATGAACATAACTACGAAAAGGCCACAATGTGCTTTGAAAAAGCTGGTGATACTTATTGGGAAGGGAAGTCCAAAGCTGCTGGCCTTAAAGCTATCGCTGAGCGAATGCTGACTTCAAATCCTGCGGAGGCCAATACCATTCTTAAGGAAGCTGCTGAGATATATGATGCTATAGGCATGGCAGATTCCGCAGTTAGATGTTTTATTGATTTGGGAGAGTATGAAAGAGCAGGTAAGACTCTTTAACAACTGTTAATTTTAGCTTTCCAGAATTTATATTATAGTGAAATTGCGATAGCACTCTGATACAATTTAGTTTACTATTTGTTACAATTTGGTTTACTATTTGTTGGATGTGAATCCTCGTATTTATTGTTCTGACTTAAATCTAGTTGATGAAGTTATTCTCATAGTAAAGCTTTTTTACTGATGCAGCTAGGATTTATTTGGATAAATGTGGTGAACTGGAAAGAGCCGGGGAATGTTTTTCTCTAGCAGGATGCTATCAAGAGGCTGCTGATGTGTATGCTAAGGGCAATTTTTTCTCGGAGTGTCTCACTGTTTGTGACAAAGGAAAGTTATTTGAAATGGGTCTGAACTACATCAAATCTTGGAAGAAGCATCCGGTAAAGGACTCTGCTGTGGCTCAAAGGGGAGAAGGATCTGATGAAATTGAGCAGGCATTTCTCGAGAGATGCGCACTTTACTATTACGAGTTGAAAGACAACAGATCCATGATCAATTTTGTTAGAGCTTTTCATTCTATAATTTCCATGCGAAACTTTTTGAAGGAGCACGCTAGTCTTGATGAGCTTCTTTTGTTGGAAGAAGGATTGGGAAACTATCTTGAGGCTGCAGAAATCGCAAAACTAAAAGGCGATATTCTACTCCAAGCTGATTTCCTTGAAAAGGCTGGCAAGTTCAGAGAGGCATCATTGCATATTCTATTCTATGTCCTTGCCAACTCTCTTTGGTCATATGGCAGCAAGGGATGGCCCGTAAAGCAGTTTTCACAAAGGGAGGAGCTTTTATCAAAAGCCAAGTCATGTGCTAAGCACGAGACGGAAAGCTTTTACGAGTTTGTTTGCACTGAGGTTGACATTTTGTTAAATGAGCAGAGTGACTTGGTTGTGATGAAAAATCACATGAATGCTTGCCAGAGACACAGGAGTGTTGGAGGTGAAATTTTATCTGCTAAAAAAATATTGGATGCTCATCTTTCTTCAAGCGGCGATAAGTATGTGTGGGAAGAAATGTTGGTTGATGGTCTGATAAAGTGTTCAGCAAACGGAATATCTGAAAATCAAGCTTCTGTGGACTCGTTGATTTATTTCTGGAATTTTTGGAAGGATAAAATTGCTCACATATTTGAATATCTCAGATGCCTCGAATACCAGGAAGTTAGTGAATACAAAAGTTATGGAGAGTTTTGTTTGAATTACTTGGGAGTTTGGAGAATGTATCATAATCCGAGTCCAGTCTATGTTTTACTGATTCCTGATGCTGATTGGGTTCATGGGTTGAATAAAAAATATTTTAGAAATCAAGGGGAATTGGTCTCAGTTGATGCTCAGCAGCTTGCTTCGGCCGCTAGGAATTATTGGAGTTCAGAATTGCTCTCTGTTGGCATGAAGGTTTTGGACAAGCTCCAAGAACTCTACAAGTTTCCCAGCAAGAATGTTGAGTCTGTGTTCAGTCGAAGCAGGTGTCTTACCTATATCTGTGAGGTCTCGGTGTATCTTTTGCAATCAAAATGTTTGAACTTAAGGTATCATGATGCCGAGCGATTGAATAAATGTGTAACATTTTCGACTGAAAGTATTGTTCCTTTAGTATTTCCTATGGATTGGAGGAATTCATTGAGGGAGAATATGATTTCCCTTCGAAGAACTGATGCTTCAAAGAATGTGTTGAAACAAGTAATAAATGAGTTTACCAGAGCAAAGAATGAGCTATCTTTTGGGCAAATTGGGAAGCTTGTAATGGTCATTCTCGGGACTGGTAAGCTTAATAATGAACTGTACAAGAAGCTTGTGAGAAAACTTGACTGCAACCTGACATGGCAGGCGTTCATCGAGAATCTCAGTGGGATTGTCGAACATGGAAACACCAGTCAAGAACCGAAAGAGGTGTCTGTAATGTTGAGGTTCCATGAAGCTTTAGCTGAAACTTATAATGTGAACTGGAGGGCTGTGAAGGATTACATAACACCTGGTTGCTTTCTATACCTTGTAGAGCGCCTTCTGATGTGGGCGACTTGCTTTCAGGGTTATGCTATCACTACAAGTTCTTGTTTTACCGAGTGGCTTATATACCAAGGGGAAGATACCTGCTTACGTTTGAAGGGGGCTGACGTTCGACCATCTTTGGATGGCATCCTTCATTTTGTGATTGATGTGGCTCGGGAGTGCATTTTCAATACGGCGGATATGGTTGAATGGATTGGTCGTTTTGTGATTCAAATGTCCATCGAAGATTGGAAGAACTACTATTCACTACTCATGTTCAGATTGGTCGTTATGTTATGCTTGGTTTATGTGAATTTTGGTATTGGTCTAGATTTACTCCATGATTTGCTGGGGAGGAACTATATCACTGAACAGCTGCCGTCGGAGTTCTATGATGCCCTCAAAAGCAGGAGGAGCCACAAATCTGTGAGGTTAGATGTGAATGTGCTCGCGGCAGCTCTTAAGAAGGTTGGTAATCCTTTGGTCATAGCAAGTTTTGGGACCAATTGTTCAAGGTGGTTGTGTTCAGATGCTGTCTTTGTTGACATGATGGCCAACCAGTCTAGGGATGACGTATTTAGAAATTTGTTTCGTAAACCATCCGTCCTAAAAGCTTCGCCAGCTGGATCTTGCAGTCGTGCGCTTTGTGCTACCAATTCTGAGGAGGGGAAGACTGGTGCTGCATTGGATAAGCCATGTGACGCCGGGGACAGCCACACTATAAGTGAGGAAAATTGCGAATCCAACGAGTCTCCAGAGTCTCCGCAAACTGATGTTGCTTCTGTACCGAGTGAGACCAGGGACACAGTGGTTGAGCCAACATGGGGTCAGTGGTTGTCCATGACCCCAACAACTTTAAAAACCATCGGTGTATTTGTATGTGTAATGTGTTTGACTCAAGGTTCTAGAAGACGTTAGGCACTAGTAAGGTGGCTCGGACCTAGCGCCTAGCCGGAGCCTACGCGGATTAAGAGGATTTAAGTAAAGTTATGAATACTTAAAATATAAACTATACGTGTAAATTGAAACATATATACAATCCAAAAATAAAGCAGTGTTATTACAACGGAGCCTCCAATAAAAAATAAAAAAACCACTCAGAAGCAAATAGAAACCTTTTTTTATTAAGGGAAATGCTCTTATGGCACCACGTGCAGAATGCCAACAAAAAATCATGCTAAATTACAACATCCCTTTACTTTTTCTTCTATTTTTTTTTCTTTTATCATCCGTGTCATTTTTCTTTTCTTGTGTGCGACTCTATTGTTCACATCAAATGCTCGATGCCTCAGTTGGCAAGCCTTAGCAGTCTTCAACATTACTTTACAGTTTCCTATAGCCGCTCTTGACAAGCCTCTACATATCATAGTAGTTGACATATGTTGGCATAAGCCTTTAACAAATGTTGGCAAGAATCGACATCTTTCTACTAGGTGCTCAAAGAAATGGTCTAATGAAGTTTTTGTGGTCGATACCATGACCCCATTATTTGAAAATCTTAACTTGCCATTACATGGACAACCACATTATAGGCGAGGAGAATCGCATATGAAATGAGTCAAATATGTTGGCTGATGCTGCTGGTTCTCAATATATTGGAAACAAGGGGAAGATAAAGAACAAGAACAAGAGAGGCAAGACCAAGAAGGGCAGAAAGTAGCCCTCTAGACATTCTATATATGCTATGTGAATTTTGTTTTGCTATGCAAGAATTTGATGGTTCCTTTGATGACTATTGTTTTTAACTGGATATAGTTGGTTGGTTGGTTGAAACAAAAAGCCCTAACTACCAGGTAATCAGGCTCGGCCCAGGCCAGTGCTGGTAGGGCGACAGTCCGGGGCCCAAAATAATTGGGGCACCAAAATTATTAGGGTGGTATATTTATATATGTTTTCATAAGAGTATAAATTTATAAAATTTGGTTCAATGACAAAGAAATTTAACTAGAACTGGTGGTTTTATTGTTTGAAATTAATGAGGAGGTATTGGGTTCAAAACACCATGTGTGCTTAATTACCTTTTAATTTTTACAAATTTCTTTTCATAATAGTATAAATATATAAAATTTGGCTAAATAATCAAGGAGTTTAATTAGAATCAATTAGGCCTGGCAATTCCTGACACGACCCGATAACCCGACACGACACGAAATTAACAGGTGTTCGGGTCGACACGATAACGAATTGGGTCGTTATCAGGTAACCCGATAAGCACCTGTTAAGATAACGGGTTGGTTCGGGTATACACGTGGGTAACACGATACACGATAAGCAAAATATTAATTTTATAATTTTATAACCCTAAAAAATACTATAATAATTATATATATTAATTTAACAATTTTATACCCCTAAAAACTATAATAATTATATATATATAATTAAATATTATAAATTGGTGACCATTGGATCAGCTTAAATATACATATCATTCAATTTCTTAAGTGTTATACGTACAAAATAAATAAATTTAAATCTACTTAATAAATATATCTATATATATACACACACCATTGAACTTGATGGGATACGAATTCTACGAAACTAATTTCAACGATCCAACCATTAAACTTGTTTGTATATGCTTCGAGATCGCATCAGCAAAAAATCGTAAAAAACAAACATTCAGAGATCAAGTAAAGGGACAAAACTTTTCAACGATTATCAACGAAAAATCATGATTTAACGGTTATTTTAACCCTGATTTTGATGATTTTTTACAGCTACACTCCTTGACCCTATATGAATACAATGAATGAACTCGATCTTCAATTTAAAATATTTACACTAGTGGATACCTCAAAATATTATGTTATACTTACTGAAAGTATGAATAAACTCTTAAGTGTTAGTAAATCTATTGTTTTAATGGGATACACATTCTACGAAACTAATTTCAACGATCCAACCTTCAAACATGTTTGTATATACTTCAAGATCGCATACACCAAAAATTGCAAAAAACAAACATTCAGAGATCAAGTAACGGGACCAACTTTTCAACTGTTATCAACGAAAAATCAAGATTTAACGGCTATTTTAACTCCGATTTTGATGATTTTTTACAGGTACACTCTTTGACCCTATATGAATACAATGATTGAATTTGATCTTCAATTTAAAATATTTACACTAATGGATACCACAAAATCTTATGTTATATTTAATGAAAGTATAAATAAACTCTAAGCGTTAGTGAATCTATCATTTTGATGGGATACGCATTCTACGAAACTAATTTCAACGATCCAACCGTCAAACTTGTTTGTATATACTTCAAGATTGCATACGCCAAAAATCGCAAAAATGAAACATTCAGAGATCAAGTAAAGGGACAAAACTTTTCGACAGTTATCAACAAAAAATCATGATTTAACGGTTCTTTTAACTCCGATTTTGATGATTTTTTACAGCTACACTCCTTGACCCTATACGAATACGATGAATGAACTCAATCTTCAATTTAAAATATTTACACTAGTGGATACCACAAAATCTTATGTTATACTTAATGAAAGTATGAATAAACTCTTAAGTATTAGTGAATCTATTGTTTTGATGGGATACGCATTCCATGAAACTAGTTTCAACGATCCAACCGTCAAACATGTTTGTATATACTTCGAGATCGCATACGCCAAAAACTGCAAAAAGCCAACATTCAGAGATCAAGTAACGGGACAAAACGTTTCGACGGTTATCAACGAAAAATCATGATTTTACGGTTATTTTAACTCCGATTTTGATGATTTTTTACAGCTACACTCCTTGACCCTATATGAATACAATGAATGAACTCAATCTTCAATTTAAAATATTTACACTAGTGGATACCACAAAATCTTATGTTATACTTAATGAAAGTATGAATAAACTCTTAAGTGTTAGTGAATCTATCGTTTTGATGGGATACGCATTCTACGAAACTAATTTCAACGATCCAACTGTCAAACATGTTTGTATATGCTTCGAGATTGCATCAGCAAAAAATCGCAAAAAAATTAAACATTCAGAGATCAAGTAACGAGACAAAACTTTTCAACGGTTATCAATGAAAAATCACGATTTAACGGTTATTTTAACTCTGATTTTGATGATTTTTTGCAGCTACACTCCTTGACCGTATATGAATACAATGAATGAACTCGATCTTCAATTTAAAATATTTACACTAGTGGATACCACAAAATCATATGTTATACTTAATGAAAGTATGAATATACTCTTTAGTGAATCTATTGTTTTGATGGAATACGCATTCTACGAAACTAGTTTCAACCATCCAACTGTCAAACATGTTTGTATATACTTCGAAATCGCATACGCCAAAAATTACAAAAAAGAAACATTCAAAGATCAAGTAACGAGACAAAACTTTTCGACGGTTATCAACGAAAAAATCACGATTTAACGGTTATTTTAACTCCGATTTTGATGATTTTTTATAGCTACACTCCTTGACCCTATATGAATACAATGAATGAATTCGATCTTCAATTTAAAAATATTTACACTATTAATGAAAGTATAAATAAACTCTAAGTGTTAGTGAATCTGTCGTTTTGATGGGATACGCATTCTACGAAACTAATCTCAACGATCCAACCGTCAAACTTGTTTGTATATGCTTCAAGATCGGATACGCCAAAAATCGCAAAAAACAAACATTCAGAGATCAAGTAACGGGACAAAACTTTTCAACGGTTATAAACGAAAAATTATGATTTAACATTTATTTTAACTCCGAATTTGATGATTTTTTTACAGCTACACTCCTTGACCCTATATGAATACAATGAATGAATTCGATCTTCAATTTAAAATATTTACACTAGTAAATACCACAAAATCTTATGTCTTGATGATCGATGAAAATTGAGGATTTTGTAAAATGAATAACATGCAAACTTTGAATTCCATTGGCAATGTTTAAACTTTTGAGAAAGGCTTCACAACCTTGAAAACAAAAACTCTTTCATTTTGCATATCCTTGCACATTTAATATTTTGTAATATACTAGTAGTGTATGGATGTTTGTTTATTAGACTCTTATTTTCAAGTGTAGATGTAGTACTTAAACGACAAATGTGTTTTAATGTTTTGAAGTAATATTTATATGGCAATGTGTGATATGTGCAAATTTAAGAAGAAAAAAATATTTTTCTTAATGGGTCATAACGGGTCAGGTCACTTTACCCGTTGGGTAAAGTGACCGGACATGTTAAGGACCCGTTAAGATAACAGGTGTGACACGACATGACCCGTTAAGATAACAGGTGTTACACGAAAACGACACGAACACAACAGACATTGTCACAGCCCGTCCCGAAAATTTTATATCGGGAACGTGAAATGACGGATTTAACCTTGACGGGTGTTAAGGTATGTGTGTATGTGACATATAATTGGTTTAAATATATGTATTCCAAAGATTTTGGAAAATTATTGAAGTTGGATTTAAATTAATTAGGTATGTATATTTATGTGGTTAGGGATTGTTTGGACCACACATACAACCTGTCTTCTCTCTCCTTCCCCCGTGCCTTCTCTCTCTCTCCTCCCTCACGGCTTTCTCTCACCCTCTCACTCTCAAACCGTACGGACCAACACCCCCAGACCCTGAAACTTCACGGATCGAAGGTGCCAAGGGTACCATTGTGTTCGTAAGGACCCTACGAACTCATCTGTACCATTTTCAGGTAAGAAATCCTTCGTTTTCACGTTGAAAACTCGAGGTCCGAGTTTGGCACTATTCATGAACTTTTTATTGGTTGATTTTTAGGACAATCCAAGCTCACAGTGAGCTTAGTAAGGTCTTAAGGAAGCTCGGAGTACTTCGTTTGAAGGTTTTGGACGTCAGGATCGTCGGGTGCGAAGTTGGCCGAATTGGAGGATTTTCCCGACGAAATTTCAGACGTTTTTAAAGGTTTTTTAAGGTATGGACTTCTTCCTCTCTTGATTTTGAGCATGTAGGAAGAAATTTGAGTCAAAATGGTGAAGAAATGGCAGAGAAAACCCGAGTTGCAGGTTTCCGGCGCCGGCGACACTGTGCCGGCGACGCGAGGAAGAAGAAGCGCGCGTGGGCGCGCGTGTGTCCGTGCCACCCACTGCGCGTGGGGGCGCGTGCCACATCAGAAATTTTTTTCTAAAAATTTCTCGACGTCCGTGACGTCGAGTAGGTCGATGTGGTATATTCATATACCCAATTTGAGCACCGTATGAGAAGTTATTAAGAATTGTTGGTTAGGTGCTTTAAATAACGTTTTATAATTATTTCGCTTATAGGTGAAAATGTGAATTGACGATCCGACCGTTGGATCGTCACCCAATTTTGATGCGTTGTAATACGCAATATTTGAGGATTATAGGAACTTACGGATTGGGAATCCGATTTACGGATCTTCCGGAATTGGAGTTGTAAGTCCATAATATAGAATGTTAACCGTCACTTGGTTTAGTTAATTGACGGAGATCCGACCGTTGGATGGTAATGAAATTTTAGGATGTTGTTCTAGGGTTATATTGTGGACCTCTGAAAGTTATGGATTGGAAATCTGAGTTGCAGATCTTCCGGATCGAACTGCGTAGTGACGTGTTTTATATAAGTTATATTCTATCGATATGAATTCTGAGGTTGGATTTGATTATTGTTCTAGGCGCCGATCGCCGTGACGCCTTGATGTGTTGTGCTAGGGAGTTGTAGGGCGAACTCCAGGTGAGTGGGCAGTTTTGTTTTCGTATTACCTATATACTATTGTTTTCCCAGAAAATGCTTTTACATGAGAAAATGAATTTAAATTGCCATGCATGAAAACATTGAATATTTGATTTGATAATGGATATATGTATATGTACATGAATTGATATATGATGCATACATGTTGCATGGTGCTGTGGAGGCGCAGGTAAGTCAGGTGAGTCATTATGCATTGAATTATTGATATTGAAATGTTTAAGCTCATAACCTGCACCCTAGGTGTTAGTGCTTATATTAGTTTCACCACACCGCACGCTCGTCTTGGATCCAAGTAGGTGGATGTCGTACAGACCATGTGAGGGTTCCGACATGCCAGTTGTACAGACCATTAGAGGGGTTCCGACTGGTGGGTGATTTTAGATTATGTGCACAGTTGATTGATGAGAGAAGCACTAGAGCGTATTTTTACACCTTTCATCGTATAGACTACCTTACGTAGTTCCGAGTGATGTGCAGAGTAGGGCCGTATAGGTCACTGTGGTGACTCCGGCTGAGTGGGATATTGAGCTATAGAATTAATCGTATAGGACCAACTGCAGGGTCTCCGATTGATTCCTTATTTCACCTGATTTATATTTTGATTTATGGCATGGCATGTTTTTCTTGAAAAATGTTAAAGATTTGGGATTTGAGTTTTGAGATTATATATGGTTTTATATATACTATTTTCTGGGAAAGTATACAGGTTTTACAGCGAGGGGTTAGAAATGTTTTAAATGAAATGTTTTCGAAAAACTTTGTTTTACTGACCCACTCAATTTTGTTTTGCGCCCCTCCAGGTTCCAGTTAGCAGAGCTTTGGTGGCCACGAGGAATCCAACGGTGTTCTGACAGAATTCACAAAAGTAGGACTCACCCTCGGGTGTTTTATATTAGTAACTGTACTCTTTAAAGCTTCCGAACTGTGTAAATGGTTACGTCACTCTCACGTGACGGCCAACATGCCCTCCTCCGGGACGGGGTGTGTCAGACATGACCCGTTTACCAGGCCTAGAATCAATTGTTTTTGTTGTTTAAAATTAACGAGAGTTCCTAAGTTCGAAATGCTAAGTGCATGTTTATTCTTTTCAATTTTTACGATGTTTTGTTTGGTTGTTAATTTATTTTTAATTAGTAGCTAGTAGCTATGTGAGTTGTTATTTTTAAACATTTGTTCCAATTCAAGTCTAATCTTCAACAAAGAGTAATGTGTTGACCAAATTTGTAAATCATATGATGTGTCATCAAAAAGTTTAATTTAATACCCATTTGTTACTTATACATATCAATTAAAGAATCAAAAACATCATTATTTTTTTAATCCCATATTGACAAGGTTAGTAAATAAGAAAAAACACCTCACGATTTATACAAAAACACTTTAAAAGTTCAGATGGAAAACAAAATTCATATCTATCTACTTGTAAACCTGAAGTTTTATTGTTTCCTTCTCATGATAATAAATTAGTCTAAATTATTAAGTTTGAAGTGATTTTCTAAGTATAATTTTATCGATATCTTACGTGTGAAAATAAATAATTTTCTTATATAAAGTAAGGGCACATTTTTTGGTGTCGCCCTGAGCCTCAAAAATCTCTAGACCGGCCCTGCAGGTAATCCGTCACTTTGCAATATTCTTCATTTTTTGTAAGAAAACTTCTTCAAATGCACGCAGTTTTTTACTGTATATTGGAGCACTTTCTCCTTTAGTGGTTTTCATTTCATTTACGTGTGACAATTTGACATATAATTTGAAAATGCAAAATTAATAAGTTACCGCACATTAGGGGATGATTTTGAACAACGTTTGAGCTTGTGTATAGGGAATTAACGATCAATTACGACATTATTTTTTATAAAACAACATACTACTATAGTCTTCCAAAAATATTAATCCTCTTATGTTTATGATCACATCGTTGAACCTACAACTTCAGGTGCAGGAGTAAATGCTTTATAATCTTAAATTATTTTATTATTTTCCTTCGTGATAGATCCAGAGAATGTCATTGTCTTGGCTGGTTTGCAAGATATTTTGGTATTGTTATTGCCTTAGAGCGGCGTCAGATGTTATCAACAATCAATGAAAAATTTATATATAGAAATAAATTCGAATATGCTAATAAATAATAAATGCAAATCACTAATTTGGCATAGTGAACAAGACGAAATTAATATAAAATGAAAAAAAAACAGTGATCAATGTCCTTGAAACAAAATTTTGTCCCTACTCAGTGCTCGTAGTTCGATGGACGTCTGTTTCACCAGGATTCAACGATTAAACCAAAATTTCAGCACCAGAAAACTTGGCTGCTGGCGAATATCTTTGTGGTTTTCTTAGTAAGAAGGTTTTGGGATTTTAGGAGAATTCGTTTTTTTTGTGTTCTAAATATCATGCAAATGGTTGTATATATAATGCACAAATGTCAGTTCGCAACATGTCACAGCCCGTCCCGAAAATTCAGTTATCGTGGATGTGATTTGACGGAATTACCCTTAAGGTGACTAAGGTACGTGTGACACATAAGTTGATTATTGTATACATTCCTAAGTTTTTGGAAAAGGAGAGTTGGATTAAAAATTGGTATTCTTATTTGTGTGGTTAGGGACTTAAAGGAATTTGTATTATGATTTGTTTGGGTGGACCACACACACACACGGGACAACACACTCACCTCGTGCCCTCTCTCTCCTCCCTCGCAGCTCACTCTCTCTCTCTCCCTGCGAATTGTACGGACAAAGCACCAAACCCTCAAAACATCACGGATCGACGCCTATAAGGTGAGTTTCTTCATCCTTGCAACCTCCTAAGTTGAATGGTACCATTTTTGGAACTTAGAACCTTCGAAATCACGTGAAATCCAAACCCCAGTTTGATGTCACTGTTCATGCACACGTGAATTGTTGATTTTCAGGGAATTCTAAGCTTACAGGGAGCTTAGTGAGGTCCCAAGGAAGCTCGGAGTACTTAGTTTGAAGGTTTTGGACGTCGGGGTCGTAGGGTTCGAAGTTGGCTGGTTTTCTTGGATTTTCTCCGGTGATATTTTGTGTGTTTTTTAGCCTTAAAGTAGTATAGCGTGATTCTACATGCTTAAGGCTTCATTTTGATATAAAATGCGTAAGAAATGGTTGAGAAATGACGGAGAACAAGGAGATTGAAAAATCTCCAGTTTTCCGGCGCCGGCGAAACCAGTCTGGCGACTGGAGGAAGAAGATAACGCACGTGGGTCCATGCCCCTCCCGGCGCGTGGGGGCTCGTGGCAAGTCCAAATTTTTTTCTAAAAATACTTCGACATCCGTGACATCGAGTAGGTCACTGTGGTATATTCATATACCCAATTTGAGCATCGTATGAGAAGTTATTGCGTGTTGTTGGTTATGTGCTTTAAAATAACGTTTTTATAGTTGTTTCGCATATAGGTGATACCTATCCCGAGGACGAGCGTATTCAAGGGCGACACGGGGGTTACGACCCTTCGACTTACCAATGAGTGGGCAATATTTTTTGTATTTACCTATATACTATCGATTTTTCCCAGAAATTGAATTTAAATGAAAGTATGTTTTAAAATGTCATGCATGCATAATATATGAAATACATAAATTAGTATTTGATGCATATATGTGAAATGGTGTTGTGGACGCACAGGTGAGTATCAGGTGAGTTTATATTGTTCATATGATTTATTGATGATGTGAATTGTGTTGAGAGCTCATAACCTGCACCCTTGGTGTTAGTGCTTATATTATTCACCCCGCACCACACGCTCACCTTGGATCCAAGTAGGTGCATGTCGTACAGACCATTAGAGGGTTCCGACATGTCGTATAGACCATGAATGGTGGTTCGGACTTGTAGGTGACTTTAGATTATTATACAACTGTTGATGAGAGAAGCACTAAAGCGTATTCTTACACCATTCTTGTCGTACAGACTACTTCAGGTAGTTCCGACTTATGTGCAGAGTAGGGTCGTACAGGTCACTGTTGGTGACTCCGGTTGGGTTGGATATTGAGCTATAGAATTAACCGCACAGGACCAACTGCAGGGTCTCCGGTTGATTCCTTATTTCACCTGTTATATTGATGCATCCTTATTCTGTTATTGACGCTTATAGCATGGCATACTTTCTGGTTTTTGATAAAGATTGGTGATTTGAGATATTTGAAGAATTATATGCATATTATGTTATTTTCTAGGAAAGTATACAGGTTTTACAGCGAGGGGTTAGAAATGTTATTGAATGAAATGTTGGTTAGAAATGTTACTTTTCCTTCATATTTCTCTTATCTTATTGCTTCCGCATCGCACTGTTGGTTACGTCATGCTCACGTGACGGCCAGCACGCCTTGATTCTAGGATCGGGGTGTGTCACAACATGTATATGAGATGCATCTTTTGGAAGGATTTGCTCAGAGAGGTGTGTTGCTCTTTGGCATTCTTTCATCGTCTCAAACTTCGTCCCAAAGGATGAGTTTGTTGAAAAAATAATTAATTAAATCCAAAATTAATAAAAAATAATAATTAATTATTAGATTTAATATTAGAGCCCATCTTTTGACAATTAAATATATTTTAATTATATATTATTTATATATTTAATTATCACACACCCAATGTGACAGCCCGTCCCTGATTTTAAGAGTTTTTAAAGTTTTAATCAAGGATTTTACAAAAATGCCCTTTTAGGCACGCGCATTATTCGAGGTTAATCGTTGTGTCGTTCCATCTAAGATTTTTTTTGACGTATCCTCATAGTACTCGTCGCTACGGAAGCGTGGGCGCAGACGGTTCGTTATTTGGAGTTATAACGAAAAAGATTTTAAAGTTTGAAGTTTTGACATTTTATGAATTTTATTATTAAAATTTGGATGGCCCAGATTAAAGGAAATCTGAAATGGATGGCTTGGATGTAAGAGAAAGAAAATAAAAATAAAAAGATGTAGAAAGGTTTTGTGTGTGTGTGTATGTGACAGGAAAGGGGGAAGAAAAGAGAAGAAGAATAAGAGATTGGTTAAAAACTGCCCAACCAGAGGAAGAGAGCAGGAGCTCCGGGAGGGAAAGGAGAGAGAGCTGGCGAATGGGGAGAAGAGAGAGAGGAGACTGGCCAATCAGAAGGCAAGAAAGGAGGAAATGAGAGAGGACGAGAAGCGGAGGAGAGAATGAAGAAACGGGTTTTCCCCAACCCGTGTACCCACGCACCCATCTCCATTTTTCCGACGATTTTCACTGGATTTCTCTCAAATTGGATCAAGGTACCACTTCCAATCATCACCTAGGCCTTCCCTCTTCATATTTCACCCCAAAAATCATGAAATTTGATGGTGGTTTGGTGAAGAACGCACCTGTGGGTGCCGCGACTTTCTTGTTCAAATTCTTCAAATCTTGAAATGTTTTCTTTCAATTACTAACACCATTAGCATTCCCTTAGGACCTAGAACAAAGCCCAAGCATTGGTTGGGACGACGGAGTTGATTTGAAGACGAATTGGAACTCACCCAATTCTAGGGTTTCCGCACGGATTTTGGTGAAATTGAAGTGTTTCTAGGACAAATTGGCCTTGGCCTCAGGTATAAAGTTTACTCTACTCGTTGAGATCTTCAATTCTGTATTTTTTGAGAATTTTTTGAAATAGTTGGATTTTCCGGCGAGCCGGGGCGGCCAACCGCCACCCGTGGCGGCTCGTGCGGAGGCGCGTGGCCAGTGGCCCGCCAATTTCATTCTTAGCATGTGTTTAATGTTCTAGGTTCAGTTTTGATAATTGATTGACGTTAATTGAGTAATTGAACCTAAGTTCGTTTCGATTCGTGATTAGGTGAAAATGTGAATTGACGATCCGACCGTTGGATCGTCACCAAAATTTGATACGTTGTAATACGTAATATTTGAGGATTATAGGAACTTACGGATTGGGAATCCAATCTACATATCTTCCGAAATTGGAGTTGTAAGTTCATAAAATAGAATGTTAACCGTCACTTGGTTTTGGAAATTGACGGAGATCCGACCGTTGGATGGTAATGAAATTTTAGGATGTTGTCCTAGAGGTATATTGTGGACCTCTGGAAGTTATGGATTTGAAATATGAGTTGCAGATCTTCCGGATCGAACTACGTAGTGATGTGTTTTATATAAGTTATATATTCTATCGATATGATTTCTGAGGTTGGATTTGATTATTGTTCTAGGCGCCGATCGTCATGACGCCTTGATGTGTTGTGCTAGGGAGTTGTTGGGCCAACTCCAGGTGAGTGGGCAGTATTTCTGTTTATACCTATATGCTATTGAAATTCCCAGAAATTGAGTTCAAATGAAAGTGTTTTTCTAAAATGCCATGCATGCATATATGAGTTATATGAATTGATAATTGATGCATATATATATATATATATGTGAATTGGTGTTGTGGACGCACATGTGAGTATCAGGTGAGTTTTATGTTATTCATGTGAATCATTGATGTTGTATATTATGTGGATAGCTCATAACCTGCAATCATGGTGTTAGTGCTTATATTATTCACCCGCACCGCACGCTCACCTTGGATCCAAGTAGGTGCATGTCGTACAGACCATGAGAGGGTTCCGACATGTCGTACAGACCATGAGAGGGTTCTGACATGCTAGTCGTACAGATCACTAGAGGTGGTTCCGACTAGTAGGTGACCTTAGATTATGTGCACAGATGATTGATGAGAGAAGCACTAGAGCGTATTATTACACCATTCTTGTCGTACAGACAACTTCAGGTAGTTCCGACTTATGTGCAGAGTAGCGCCGTACAGGTCACCGTGGTGACTCCGGTTGGATTGGATATTGAGCTATAGAATTAACCGTACAGGACCAACTGCAGGGTCTCCGGTTGATTCCTTATTTCACCTGTTATACTGATGCATCCATATTCTGTTTTTTGACATTATAGCATGGCATACTTTCTGGTTTTGATAAAGATTGATGATTTGAGATATTTGAAGGTATATGCTAGTATACTATTTTCTGGGAAAGTATACAGGTTTTACAGCGAGGGGTTAGAAATGTTTTAAATGAAATGTTTTTGAAAAAAAAAACTTTGTTTTACTGACCCACTCAATTTTGTTTTGCGCCCCTCCAGGTTCAAGTTAGCAGAGCTTTGGTGGCCACGAAGAATCCAACGGTGTTCTGACAGAATTCACAAAAGTAGGATTCATCCTCGGGTGTTATATCTTATTAATTGTATCTTTAAAGCTTCCGAACTGTGTAAATGGTTACGTCACTCTCACGTGACGGCCAGCATGCCCTCCTTCGGGACGGGGTGTGTCAACCAAACCCAAACTCAAAGTTCAAGCTCATTTTTTCTTTCAATGGTTCATCTTTCCAATCACTTTGTATGATGAATAAGATGTTATAAAGTGTGTGAAACTTCCCAACTTGGCCAATGTGGGACAAATGAGATGAAAGGAAATTTCCACTCGAAAACTCCAACATGCAAAACTTAAAGCTATTATTCATGTTGTTTATATCGCTTTGGAGAGGGTTGACATTCTCTTTGGATTAAGTGTGATTTTTGTTTAGTAGCGCATTTTCTTTCTAATGGATCTTCTTAGGTGCCTTGACGTTTATCGGTTGATTGGGTAAATTGTTGTATCATCCTCTCTTCCATGCATGCATGTTCAGTTTTTTCACATTTATAGCAAAGAAAATCAGGTGGCAGATTATTTGGCAAACTATGGTGTTGGTCATGTTTGGGTTCATTGGTGGGATTCTTGTCCGCATTGTGCAGTTGCGGCTTTAGTTCATAAACTTTCATGGTTTTCAAATTTTCATTTCTCTTAGAAATTCTCTTAATTGATTTTAGTTTCTAATAATTTTCTACTTTTTGTTAGGGTTTGGCTTCATATCTCTTCTAATTTATTGTATCTTTATTTTTTTTTCTTCAATATATATTCACAATAATGTTTTTTTCTATTATAGCAATTGTGAAGTGGATGTGATATTATTATTTTAATTAAAAAAATTCAAAGAATGTTTGATGGTCAAATAGAATTTGAATAAGACAAAGGAAGCCATCAAGGCTAAGATTGGGGCAGAGGCTGCAGCCAAGCTTTGCAGTGAAGCCATCTACTTCATTGGAATTGGCACTCTATTATTAGACAATGGGCGCATGTTGCGCTATTGGTCTTTTCCTTCAATGACTTCATTGGGTTAAGCCAATCAAGAAATATGATGGGCTCCATCACCTGAAGATGAAGTTATACGACAATGGATTGCGCCTATAAGAAAACATAATACATGTCACATCGACACTAGCCTTGACTAGTGAAGCTGTCCGACACTGATTTGGTCAATGAAGCTGATATTATATCATAAAGTACCTTGATACGCATAAAGTGGGTCATATGATCATAGACAGATACATACTCGATCCCTGGGCGGCAGTGGGATTTTTGTGTTAAAGAGTCAAATAATTTCAGTAGTTTTAGAATAAAGCTTATTGTAATTGGTAGTTGAAGCACAAGAAGCCATTAATACCTACAAAGAAACCCTGATAGTTGTAGGAAAATGAACCTACTAGTTACATAAATTAATTACAATTATTGGTACCAATAATAGGAAGATCCAAAAATGGCAATAATGTAAGAAATTCTATACAGCGTAATCTAACCGTAGTAAGGTGCCGCCACTCAGTATTATGGTCTAGCGGTATTTCTCTTCACTTGTAAGTGAGAGGTCTTAGTTCAATTCTCGTCAAAAGGGCATTTGAATCACATTATTGCTTGTACATCGTAGATGCATTCTTATCTTGGAAAGCTTTGTAATTCAATTTTTATTTAACCAACTTTCTGCTTCTCCTTTGATGCACAGAATTAATTCAGTTGGGACGATGCTATTAAGGCTGATAAACATCGAGAGAAGTATCTTGGTCACAGCATCAAGGGCGCCGGTGGGAAGATGGCAAAAAGGTAACATGTTTTGTTCCTTCAAACCAACTATTCAATTTGGTTTCAAGTTGCAAGTAGCTTCGTGATTCTTCTGACAAATAGTCAAAGCCTCAGCAGTTCAAATACTTGTTGTGCCATTGCTGTCCTTTCTCAAGAGGCAAGAAAACAGGCAATTAATTCTTGAATGCCCAACAATTCTCATGCTTTGAACCATATTTGCTAGTAATACTAATAGTATTCTCCTCCCGGTATTTCTCGACGAGCAAATTGGTCCCAAACATCAAGTATGAATACCTTTTCCAGCTCCAAATCCAATTCGAAATCAATAATTTACTATTTAAATGTAATAAATGAAAACCCAAACAATTATAACTTCTTATATATAAATAAAAAAGAACACTGTATCATTTAAAACTTTAAAAAAAATGAAGAAGAAAAAAACAACACACACAGAGAACACCATCAGAAGCCCCAAACACCAACTTACTGAAACAGAAGAGACACCTCACCCAACCGCAACCAGAAATTGTGAAAGATACCCACGGTCCACCGCTATACATATATATACGAACTTAGAATACAACGACATACTCAAGTTAGGCATCGCAGAAATAGCAGAGGGATACCTCAGCACAATCTTCTGGTTAAGCTGCAAGTACTACTATCACAATGAGAAGCACAATTCCAAATATTACCAAGAGCAAGCAAGTCTGCAAAAAATAAAAACATTAACTTTAAAGTGATTACATAATATATTTGTAAGGGAACTGAAAGAGATCGGCAATATTTCTTAAGTGGGATTAAATGCATTATTTCATGTGTTTACGGGATCTGAAAATTCATGTCGATGCCTAATGAAGAATGTTGTGGCTGTGAAAACTATCATGGACCATCAGTTTAACCTGTGAATTTGGACCCCATGTTCATGCAAGAATGAACTTAAGAATCATTCATATAACAACCTAGCAACATAAATTACCAAAGAGTCTCTGAAGCGAACATTTTGAAAAATATATAAATAATTACACTTAGATGTAGACTGTCATATAAAAAAATGTGAACAAATTACCAGAGATGAATTCGATCTTTGGGTCTTTGACGCCTTCACTAGATGGGACTTTGCCTGCCCAGTAGCAGCGTGAGCACTCTCAATATTGGAGCCAATGTCATCTACAAAGCGGATATAACCGATAAGAAAACACAAGCCAGATAAGTATAAGTGCCTTCAAGAGAGTAAGGAGAAGGTAAGTTACCAATCATTGTTCCTTGCTCATGAACCAGTATAGCAAGATCTTTAAAAATCTCATTCACTTCACCAATTTGCTGCTGGATTTCTTGTATTCCCTGTTCTCTTTCCTCGATGATAGCCTCATTGAAAGCAATCTCATTGTCCAGTAGCAAGACCTCTTGTCTGCAGCAAAGCTCACTTATAACCAAAGATATATGGCACATCCAACCTTGATAAGAGTTTTAAACTGAAGTAGATAAATCAAACAACAATCAAAGACAGCTGATGCTAAGGCTCCCACTGCCAACTATTTTTGTATCATTAAGGACAGAAAAAAGGCATTGGAAGTTTGATGTAGAACAACACAAGGTGTGTGCGGCATGATTATTCTGATCTTCAGATGTCTTAAAAAATTTGGAGGGGGACTGCTAGCCACCTTCTCACTTTTCCGCCAGGTGTCAATTTTCTTGCACCTAAAACTATGCATTCAATCCCTAAAATTAATTAAATTTTGTTTTCCAAATTTACCCATCTTAAATGTAATAAGTCTTCATAAACTCTTTCCCTTGCTAATTAAAAAGTGAAATTGACCGACTGTTCCCCTCCATCGTTTCCTTCACCAATGGCACAATATCATATATTCAGATAAACCACCCTAACTACTAATTATCATATGGCCTTTCTAATAAGAAAGGAATACATGTTTTCTGGGATATAACTTTTTCTAAAAAGAATGGAGGTGCAATGAGGTTTGTTTGTACCATACTTGACCAATCTCGAAACTACCAAGCACTAGTCAACGTCATACCATCAAGAACCCACTAAGGGGTTCATGCTGAGGATCCTTGCCGAAGCACAAAAGTTTCCCTCCAACCAGGAGGCCAATCACAGCACGACACATATCAACATCAGAATAAAACTCATAGAGTCCCATATCGACCGTGGACAAAAGCTGGAAACTCTCCTCAACTATAAAAGGAGACCACTCTCCTACAATTAATCCCTAATGTCATTATTGTACTTGAACTAGTCATTATGCTTAAACTTGTGTATTTGTGTAACCCTTCACTATTAATGAGAACTCCTCTACTCCGTGGACGTAGCCAAACTTAGGGTGAACTATGTACATCTTACGTTTGCTTCCCAACCTCTATCCCTTACTTATTATCCTCACTAGGTGACCGGAGCAACCGGGCGAGGGTCACAAACCTGACACTTTACGTTGTTCCAAAGTCTTGATGATTTTGTGCATCAAGAAGGTTAGTGCCGATGCAATTCCCTTTTTGAGGGTGGTTTTGAAATGGTACGGTGGTTCCACCACCTTTAAGTTTTATGACCATGAAAAGAGATGGTTCAGTTTTTTATGTTTTGTCTTTTGGCAGAACAGAGTATTAACTGTAGACAATTAAAGACTGAAACAACCTTGACCCAAGTGACTTGTATGGTTCTTCAAAACACTAAAAGACTAGTTAAATAATAGAAAAACAATAGACCACTCCAACAGACAATGGAGACGCAAAAAATTTCAAAGATAGCTTCTAGACCAAAATACTAGAAGCATGGTTCTAAAAAACGCTACGCGCTAGTCGGGCGGTTGACTGGGGCCTAGCGCTTAGGCTGATTTGTAATTTTTATTTATTTAATTAAATTTATTATAACAGAAACTAGGTCTACTTAATAAGATGGGCTTTTTTTTAACCCCAATTCAAAAGTGAAAAAGATGATAAGCATATAAAATGGCCCGTCCCAGCCTAACCCACCCCACCCTTTCTTTATCACAAGTCTTCTCTCTTTTATTATAAGAATGCCTCATTTCCATCAACTAATTAAAATAGTCAAATCATCCAGATACCTCTCTCGCTTTTATTAAAACCAGCCTCGTTTCCGATTCCTCATTTCAACCCCTCGTTTCCATTGCCCAACCCCTCGTTTCCATTGCCTTCACTCTTTTTTCGACAAAGAGAAGCCGCTTGCTCTCCTCTCTGTTTTAGAATCAAGAGGCCTCTCCCATCATCAGACCTCTTCCCCACTTCCACAAGTTACTCCAAACCCTCAACTTTCATCCCAAAATCCCGAATGATCAAACAACATCGGCATGGCCCGCTGGTCAAGCAGCAGTTTGTGAAGAAATCTGAGGTGGATTCTTTGAACGATCAATGGGGTTTGTATGTATCGCCCCTCTCTCTCTCTTGTCAGATCGCAATGAGATGGAGAACCGCCGAAGTTCTTACGAGGCCACCTAGACCGCCGCCTACCACCTCCTAGACCGCTGCCTACCACCGCCTAGATACCGCCTAGGCAGCCGACTAACTCCCACCCGATTTGATGAACTCTTTGGCATAAATCCCGGCGGCGCTCCACCGCCTAGCGCCTAGGTAGCCGCCTAGGCCCATTTTTAGAACGAAGAACCAAGACACAGAGCTCCAACACCACAACACTCATCAAACACTTCACTCAATCTCATGGTCTGACCTGCACTTTGTTCCAAAGGGATTGCAACCCCACGAATAACAGTCTCTAACACCCTATCCCATGACTACCAATAAAATACCCTTTTTCTATGAACCACATTACACTGCACCACTTCCCACCAAAGGCTCTATCCCTCCACCATAAACCTAAAACTAGACTTGGAGAAACATTCATTTATATTTCATTGATTGTCTCCAGATTATAGTACATAACTCATCGTCTTCCCATTGAACATAATTTCATTCAATTTCCTTTTACTGGAAAATGCACGATTCTACTAGTTTGCCCCTCGTCTTTCCTTCTTCCTTTCCAACGGAAATTCTACTAATGCCTTTCAGCATTTGATTTGGAGTTACGTTTAATGTTGTTTTAGAATAATGACCCCTTTTCTGCAAAAACAGTTAGAATTCCTTATCATTGTTAAGTAAAACTCACCTTCTAGATTCCACAAGGAGAGCACGCTGTTCCGGACTTTTGTCTGAGTTTACATCTATCTCGCTAGCGGTGTAACTGCGTGAAACATTTAGAATAATCATACAACTTCAGATTGAGGGCCTCCAACAGTAGATGTAATGCAAACTAAACAAAACAAAAATATCTTCTGGAAGATATCACATATATAGTGCACACAAATAAAAGACGGGAATTAATTGTATAAATCCTCTGGCAAAAGTTACCTTGTCGGAAGAACTGCTTGAGGAACAAAAGGAGCATATGTTGTTTCCCTCTCAGCTGCAAGTCGTTGAGCCTTCTGAAATTCTCTCAGCACTGCTTGAAAATCTTTTGCAAGCTTAGCATCTGTAATCTTCTTGCTTGCCTACAATTAAGTTGAAGACATCTAAGATCATCACACCAAAAAGTTCAAGTTTTTCAAAGACCGACCCGCAATAGAGAACAAGAATGCACCATTTCAAATGAATCAAATACATCAATTTCGAGGGGCCAATAAGGAAATTCCCTAGAGTGAACTAATCAGATTTTACCTAGTTATGATATTTTGATAGGGTAAAAGTCCGACATTAATTTTAGATTTCGTAACGTCAATACTATCTTTGTTTCGACCTGATTCCAAACACAATAATCCTTAGTGGGTGATAACTGTGGTACTTGTTTCGGTGATTCTGGAGCATCTACAAGGCTTTCCAAGACTAATTGGCCTAGCAATTAGTGCTGGAATTGGTTGGTAACAAAACCAACTTTTGCTATACCACCCCAGACGGTCGGAGCGGATTGGCTACGAGGCTTACCAACTGGGAGGAAGAGAAGAGGAAGAGAAGAGAAAGGCGAGGCATGCTGGAAGATGATAGCAGACCCGAAACCCCCATAGACAGCAAGGAAATGGAATTGATTACGCTAGAATTTCTTCTGGGATTGAATTTGGGATCTAGGGTTTAATCAGAAATGAGGAATTTGGATAAAATTGGATGTGGAAATGATGAATTTGGGACTTTGGAAGGCATGTGTCTCTACTTTTGGGTGTGTCTGTGTGTGTGAGAGACGGATGGAGGAAGGAGGGATGAGAGTGACAGAGAAACTTACATTAACTTCGGTATGATGATCTCTTTCGCTGACTTGTTTAAGTTTTTCTGAAGTATCCTTCACCAATTGCCCGATATGTAGTCTTGTCTTGTGCCTGCAATCAGGAAAAGTCAATACGGGGAGCACTACTCGATGAAATCTATCATGCATGCAGTATTTTGCTAAAATCATTCACAAGGAGAATGAATAACGACCAGAAATGACATTTTGCAACTTGATTACTTGAAAGAAGTAATCGTCATTGCTATCCAGAATGTCGCTATTCTTTATGATTGGGTCACAATTAAGTTTTGTACTGTCCCCTTAGCTATTTTTTCTTGAATACTTTGAAGTGATACTACATGCACCTCGAAACAGAAAAATCCGAATCCATCGAATTATACAGCAAACAGGAGGCCGAAACCCATCCGAACAATCAAACCCAACTTATCATGATTTAACAACAACTAAAACCTAATTCAACCTTGATTAAACAAAATCCTCAATAACTCAACCATACAATACAAAATCAAAACCTCACATTTCAAACGGAATTCAGGAAACAATACACAATCGACAATTGGAAGTGAAGAACCAACTCACAGCTTTTCGCGGAGATCCGGCGTGTCTTTGGGGGTGCCGATGGTGTTGACGAGCCTCTGGAAGGTGGATACGGCGGTGTTGATCTGGAAAATGCCGGAGGCCACAGCTTGGGTGGGGTCCCGCTTGCCATTGATGAGGTCTCCTCGCCGGGAATAATTGGTGCCCCGACCCGCTTCCAGATCCCGAAAGCTCATCTTTTTTGTCCCTCCCCAACCCTAACCCTACTTTTCCCGAGAAAATCCCGACACGAATTTCAAGGAAATAGAAGGAAAATTGGTGTTCGGGGCACAGGAATTGAGAAAACGGGAGCTAAGGAAGCGGCGATGATTCGAGGGAAGAGAGAGGGGAGAGAGAGAGAAAGAAGGTATTATTGATGCGGTGAGGTTGTCTTTTCTGGTGGAGCTGGAACGGAAGCCGGTGCCGGCACGTCGATGTGTACACGTGGATGAAGCTGATAGGTCCGGCTTTCAAGGGAATGTTGAGTTCAATTCCCGTATACAATGTGCCACTACAACATTCTTCGAACGACTGGTAATTTGCTTTGCATTTAATTCATAAATTATTCTGTAAAGAATACATTTAACAAATACGTTTAACAAATATGTTCATCTGTTTTTATAAAATTCGATGACTAAACGATTTTAGTTTTAATTTATTTTTTGTAGAGGTGTTTTTTATAGAATGATATACAATATGAATAGTTTCAATCATAAATACAAAATTCTATGAATAAACCGCAAAATACTTTAAAGAGGAGTTCGTTCTTAATCCTTGAGGAGCAAGTCTCTCCTTCATTTTTTAACTCTTCTTTAGCACGCGCTCACGCGTCCCAGAGAAATAATTATTGGTGTCGCCAAACTTCAACTTAATACGATGCTACTAAAGGGACACATAATTAATCTGAGTTAGATTGTACAATTGTCATATGGTTGTAATCATTGTAACTAGTTAATTAGATGTGATTAGTTACTCAGCGTTATTTGTAAAGTGTATATAAACTCGGATGTAATTTCTTCCATATTAAGGAAAGTAACAAAGTATTCTTTCTAATATGGTATCAACTGCCTCTCTGCTAACGCTTCTCTTTTCTTCGATCTTACCTCATGCGATCCTTGTGATCTTGTTTCTCCATCGTTGATTTGATCTTTGAATCTTTGAGTTTCTTCTCATGCACATCTAGAAGTTGTTGCTCCAACCTCTCATCCGATGAATTTCTTGCAGGCAAATCGTAACTCTTCAATTGCTTCAATCACGATCCAGAATATCAATTATGGTGCCTACAAAACTCAAGCGTGATAATTACTTATTGTAGAAGGCGTTATTTGCTCAAAATTTTCATCGGTATAAATTGACAGGAATTCTTGATGGATCTGAGATTTGTCCACCGCCTTTTGTTCTTGATGGATCTAGTAATAGAACTGGTGTTCCTAATCCTGAATTTGAAGTCTGGTATGAAAAGGATTAGAACATTCTAATTTGGCTCAATACCATGCTATCAGAGGACATAATTCATTTTACTGTCGGTATACCTTCATCTCGTGAGCTCTGGCTGAACCTTGAACATCGTTTTTGTGGTGTTTCTCGTTCTCCCTAGTCTTTCCCACCCTGGAACCTCGACTCGACTCTTTCGAGTTTCGACTCCTTTCTTGTGGTCCCTTTCACCTCTGTTTATCGTTTTTCATTCTTGACAGTGACTAAGTCGATTTGAATTCGACTGTGTCGACATCACAGATTGCAGCCACCACACGCAAACGCAAATTGAGCCCTCAATCTTAGCAAGAAATCTTGCACAATAGTTTTAATGAACATTATCACTTACACTTGAAATCTCGTGTTCAATTCTCTCTTCCAGTAATTTAGATGAATTTAATGTAAATAATTCTGTAGTTTAAACTGGTTGTTTGCTTAACAAGTAAGCTGCACCAGCACAAATATTAGTCTTTCAGAAAGACTTGGCTCCTCAATGATTTAGAAAGAACTCCTCCTAAAAATACCTCATGGCTTATTCACCTAACTTCGTGTTAATGATCGGAAGCGTCCATATTATAAATTACTATGTAAAAATTATCTCTACAAAAAATATAGTCATCCATTACATCATTTAGTGGTCAGCCACCAATGTTTACAACATTCCCCTTTGGATGACCACAAATCTTCGATTGACTCGTTAAAATCTTGATCTGTTTTTGGATGCTCCCCCTGATGAGTAGTACCATATCTGTTGTGCTTATTGACTTTCCACGGGCTTGTTCTTGAACTGGGCTGGAAGGCCTTCTACTAGACTTCCTCCAAAGGTTTGAATTTTACTCCTTTTATCTGGAGCTGAATTTTATTCAAGGGTGGTGGATACTTGATCTTGAATCAGACTTGTGATTTCTTCAAGGACCTTCGAGGCTTGATCTTGAATGAAATTGGACTATGAGAAGCTTCACGTGGCAAGTGATTTTCGGCTTTGTCGGGGACAAATCAGCACGTGTTTGTTGCGCTTGTCTCCACATGCTTCAATGTACCATTTTCGCTTGCCTTATCTGTTCCCCTTGCATAAGTGGTATTTTCCCTGGTTTTCCCCCATGCATGTGTGGCATCTTCTCTTGTAGTATTTGTCCACTGATGCATGAGTGGAATGCAAACCTTGCATTTGGATGGTTCATCACTTCTTGGTGACTCATCCATGATAGCCAACATCATATCAACAATTGAAGATGAGTACTCGAGAGCAATGCAAGGTAAGCAACCAGACAAAGGTTCCGGGCAGTCAGTTCTTTACCGGAAGTTTGATTGGAGGTTCCGATATATTGTTTTCTTTATCCTTGTCTTTGTAGGTAAGAACAAGGACAAAGGAAATGACAGGGAGAAAGTATGATATGAGATACTCTTGCTTTCGACCCTGATGATATGAGATACTTTTGCTCTGGTGTGACTTGTTTTGAAGAGGTATTATTGGAGAGGAAGAAAACTGAGTATTTTGAGATGCTTTGTTGAAGATGCATTCTCGGAGATGAGGAAGAGTTAGGTATTTTTGCAAGTATGTCTTGTTATGGAGAACGAAGGTCGACATATATAAAGATTTTTCAATAGCAAGTAGTGGTGTTGTGCCTTTACTCTTGTCAGCAACTGTGGTGTAATTAGAACAGTAAGATTTACGCGTTTTCAACTTTGTCAGAGATCTTTGACAAAGTTGCACGCGATATCCGAAAAAAGCTGAGATTGCGTCTGAAAAATGCCAACGAACTTTATTCAGGAAAATTTGGCTTTTGAAATTCGGAGAGGGGTGCCTCTTCGATCTCTGAACAAGTGGCTCTGTTGCCTCTTCTTTTATAGAGACATCAATCGTGTTCAAGAGTATGCTTAGAAAGTTGCTGCCTGTAGAAATTTTCCCCTTCTTGCACTTTTGAGATTTTATTTGACCTCATTTTTCCTTCATCATTTCTGAAAATGGCTTGCCCATCTAACATTTGCTTAGATTTGAGTCTTAGGAGGAATATAGACGAGCAACGTCAGGATAATATATGGCGCCCGTCCTTCTTATCTTCTAATGATCCTCTTACAGTTGGGGACTCTGTGATGAAGAATAACATAACCGCTACTGTGGTAGCTAGGAATCTTCTCACTCCAAAGGATAACAGAATCCTTTCAAAATGGTCTGATGAGACGACCGTTCAAGACTCCTTGGCTCTTAGTGTTCAATGTGCGGGCATTGTATCTAATATGGGCCAACGCCTACTTGCTCAAACTCGCCAAGTTGAATCATTGATGGCTAAGGTGGCAAGTCTTAAACAATATCAGAGGGCTCAAGCACGAGAATAGAGTGTTACACATGCTTGCAAATAATTACTCGATGAGTATGAAAAGAAAGCTCGACCAGCTGCAGGAATCCGAAAGTCGGATTCAAAGTGATCGCCAGAGGTTTGTTGCTAGATTCCGAAAGCAACTGATGCCTTCCCCTTCTGGTGTTTTGCCAAGTACTGGGGTGCCACATGATCAATCTCCAGTGCCTCTTCCTTCTGGGGTACTGCCGAGGATTGAGGCTTCACATGAGCAACCTTTGTGAAGGCTTCATCGTGTTTGTTTGTTTTAACTCATGTGTATGCACATATCTGTAATTTCTGGGAGATATTAATAGATAAGCTTTATTTCATTTAATGTATTGTGATGAATACAATAAAGCATATACTTTACTAAGATGTGGTATTTCTGGACCAAATATCAATTTATCTTTACCCTCACAAAGATAAATTATCATTCTTAGTGTCAACATTATTTGAGTATTTAACTCATAATCTTCAATCCATATGATTCTTTAATATCATAAACATCATGGATAAGATTCGTGTTGGCATATTGTTCGATTTGCAGTTTGAGACAATATTTCTCTCAACACTTTATATTATTTCTAGACTCTTCGGGAGTTTCAATTTAATATCATCAACTCTTCAAGAGTTCTAATTTAATGTCATTGACTCTTGCAAGAGATTTTAGTATGTTGCAACAATATCATAATAATAGTACTCACTAAGGCAATTTATACCATCCATTGGTATTGAGTACATAATTTATGTTTTACCCTTCAGGGGCTTACTTCAAGCAATTTGAATCATTCAGGGATTTTCTTCACTTCATGACACATTTTCCTTTGGAATTATACAGAGCAACTTGCTCCCATGTATAATTGAGGGATTTACTTATGGAGATATGATGTGGGCGACTCACAACCCTTCATATATAATTCTCCATTCATATGAACTTGTTTACAACCTTGTGTCGTATCATGTGAGTGTATTTCACTGTATTACAAATGCCCAATGTACCCTCCTTGGTTCAACATCTTTTGGCTATTTGTATTATATTCAAATATATAGGTCCATTTTTCCACGTTCTTACAAAATTGTAATGGAATTGCCTTTCTCCATTTTGGCCAATAATTTTGTTGACGAAAAAGAACGGGACTCAATATCAACATAGCTCATTGATGAATTGAGTAGCTACTCGCAAAACCAAAATTACCATTGGTTATTATCAATCTGTGTTCCCATATTCTCATGTGTATGCGCATGCATAAAAGCTTTTCATTTCTTTTGGATATCCATTGCCTCTTCAAAGGCATTATACTATCTCTTCCAGGATAGTCGTAGTTTAGAGAATGTGGATAATAACCTCTTCTTGAGCGTTATAGAGCTTGGATTTTAATCTCCACTTCCAAGAGTTGAGTCATTGGAACCTATACGTCTATCATGCTTCATGCATGAGACATGAACATTCCCATGTTTGCAGATTGTCCTTTTTGGGACGTATATCCATGTGGCGACTATCATGCTTCAGACATGCAACAGTTATGCTTCAGGAATGCAATAGTTCAGTAGTGCCATATTCTTTTTCTTTCAAATGACTAAACCTTTTGAGTCTAAAGGTCTGCCACACTTCAGGCGTGCAACAGATAAATCATTTGATGCTTCACAATATTGTCCAACGATGACATCAATTCTTGTAGGCACATTTGCAGCAAATATATGTGATTTCATCACTTTCGTTGCATCATTAAATGCATCTGCCATTTGATTGATACATCGTTGCATCATTCAATTATTCTTACTTCATTTTCATGTTGATTGCTTCGTGAATCAAAATAAGACAAATTCTCTTCGTTCTTCTGGAACAGTCTTTTCTCATCATTTTTCTAGAATGATATTTTCTCATTGTTCTTCTGGAATGATATTTTCTCCCCCTAACGGTGGGAAAATTATCTTATCAAAATGACAGTCTGCAAACCACGCGGTAAACATATCCTCAGTCAAGGGTTCTAAATATTGAATGATAGATAGTGTTCAACATCAATGCCTGATCCGCAATAATGCCTCATTTTAGTACGTTGTGGCAGTGCAATAGGCACATAGATAACACAACCAAAAACTTGTAAATGTATAATGTTTGGCTGGTGCCCAAACACGAGTTGTACTGAGAAGTATTGATGGTTGACAACAGGTCTCAACCAAAGTAATAATGCATCATGACATGTCACCGTGTAGAAAACTTGACAATTTTGTTTTCATGAGCAGAGTGCGGGTAATCAATTTCATCTGCTTAATAAATGCTTCTGCTAAACCATTTTGAGTATGGACATGAGGAACTTCTAGTCCTTATTTAATAGTCTGTAGACTAAGACTTTTATAGCTTTTATTACAATTAAGTTGAGGCACTGCAACACTTCAAACTTACGGTACTCATTAAGGAACTTCATGTCCTGATCTTAAGGATCAAGGGACTTCATGCCCGATCTTTTTGTATGATGGAACTTCGGGTCCAATCATTTTATATGATGAGGATCAAGAAAATGAAGGTTCTGATCTGATCAAGGAACTTTAGGTCCTGTATATACTCATCGTAATAAAAGAGAAGTACAATAACTAAATTAAAGCAATAGGTGGTAATTTCAGCCATAGTGAATAAATTGCATTTAAGTAAAATAAAGCTTGTGACAAGGGCTTTAATTCAGCACCATTCACATAAATTAAAACTTAAAGCAGTAGGCAGTAATACCGTCCATAGTAAATAAATTGCTTTAAAGTAAATAGAACTGTGAAAGGATTTTAAGCCAACACCATTCACATAAATAAATATATATTTTTATTCTTTCTTTTCATAATGGTGTGGTCCCATCAACTTCCCACTATCAACTTTATTATTATTTTTTATTCCTTTTCTTTTGCCACATGGTGTCGTGCACCATTCACAGTTCAGGGTAAAGGTGGAGCTGCTGAGCCAGAAGGTCTCTCCTTTGGTTCATACGCATCTTGTAACATTTCCCATCTCTTTGTTTTCTTCGTTTTTCTTTGCATAGCCCAGAGAACATGGCATCGCGAAGCAAGAACCTCCATACAGGAACATAGATGACAGCGGGGTTCATGGAGGTACAAGAGAGGGAGGTATGTGTGGAGTCAGTCGTGCCATCACCATCTTAGACAACTGAGTATTCATGGGAGTTCTCGAGATCCGTAAAAAACGACGCGATCTGGGTTTCCAAGTCTGATGAGATTCTTCTGGATCTTTGGAAACCAGTTGTTAGGTACGAGTTTTCTTATCTCGTGACAACTACAGGTCGTAAATTTCAATTTTCACCAGAATTCGGTGGGGCGCTTCTGGCACGGTGGGAGAGATGAAAAATGGACATACCTTTTATTCTGTGAGATTTTAGCTGACAGAGGTGAAAGGTAGGTAATGCTTTACCGGATTTATGGCATTGTGCTTTCCACTGACACGAGAGCTTCTCGTGCTGATAACTTGTTGTAAAATCGATAGTGTGTGCAATGGAATAAATGAAATAAGTCCAAGGAATATGTAATTAAGAGAATGTAATCTAAAGAAGTTAGATTCATGAGACCTTTCTCACATATCTTAAACATTACTGATCATAGAATTAACAATTGGTCATTGACAATCCGGATAGATTAGTTTATACTATGTATTCTCTTTCAGGAAAGTGATTGGTCTCGAGTCATTTGGTGTGACTGACACCAAAATAAGTATGTAGTTGCTCAATAGAGAGTGAGTCCACTGAGCGCAATCAACCAAGAGTTTTCATACTCACGTCACATAAGAACTCATAGTTGGGATAGTGCAAAGTAATCATTTAACCTGAGATATCATAGTTGTTATGTGGTTAGGTCCTTAGTCTTTGACTATATTAAAGGCATTCCATTTGAGGATGTCCACAATATAGTTGTGGTGGTTAAGCTAACCATGTGGCCATGTGAATGTACAATAAGGAATCTCTAACCTTCAAACTGTTGTGGAAGAATGTTCTATGATATGATTAAGAATCTCTTACTAGAGTATGGATGAGATTAAGGAAGTCATTCCAAATCACATTCAAGGTAATCATATAGACAAGGGAATCACATTGGATAGTAGACATGAATTAACTATCACTCAAACAATGCGATCAAGAGTATTGAAATACAATAAGACCGTACTGTGTAACCTTAAATTGAATAGGTTCTCTAACTTCATATGATTAGTTTGGGTAGCCATGACATACTGCTAAGTGTCGCTCATGGTTTGTGGAAGCCCTAAAGATGAATAATCACTAAGGGAGAATTGAAAGTGAGTTTTAATTCACAATCAATTAGTAAGAGTTCTAATCGCACACTACCTTGCTAAAAGAAACCTAATGATTTATGTAAGGTAATGTTGGAAGTATGCCCACAAAGCCAATCATTTGATGTAATAGCTTTTGGAATACTTATTGTATTAAACTTTTATATGTTTAATGAAGGGCAAAGCTTATTGTTAATCACTATTTATTGTATCATGTGTTTAAGCAATAAGGGAATCCAAGGAATGTATTTGATCTAAGAGACAAGTGATTTAAGTAAGTTAGATTAACGAGACCTTTCTCTTATGTTCATTCCTAAAACGTTCCTAGCCATAGGATTGCCAATTGGGCATCGACAATCCGCTAAGGTTAGTATGTGTTATGTCGACTCAAGCGTGAGTATGACTAGTCTCAAGTCATTTGGTGTTGGACACTAAGACAAACACATAGGTGCTCGAAAGAGTAATCGAGTACATTGAACTACGATCAAAAGAGAGTTCGAACATACATGTCATGTAAGAACTCGATAGTTGCAATATGCAAAGTAGTCCTTTGACCTGAGGCATCATAGATGTCTAATGGTTAGGTCCTTGACCTTTGATCATGTCAAAGGCATTCCATTGGAGTGTCCACGGCATTGTTGGGGTCAAGCTATCTAGTCATGTAGGCATATGAATGCACAACAAGGGATCTCTAACCTTCCATGGTGGAAGGAGAATACTCTAAGATATGATTCGAGAGTCTTTGGCCAAAGCATATGAATATGACTTAGAAAGTTTGTTCCAAATCATATTCAATTGAATCATATAGAGAAGTATCACATTGGATAGTAGACATGAAACAAACTATCACTCAAACAATGTGATTAAGAGTATTGTATTAGAGAATGACCGTATTGCGTTGTAGTTGTAACTAGATAGGTTCTCCAACCACTTCTACTTAGCTTGGGTAACCATGACATACTGCTAGGTGTCACTCATGGTTTGTGGAAGCCCTGAAGATTAGCAAACACTAATCTTAATCAAAGGGAGAATTGAAATGTAGTTTCAATTCACAATCAATCGTTAAGAGTAACAATCGCCCACTACCTCGCTAAATGGAACCTAATGGATCGTACACCGAGTAAGGATGAAAGTGAAGAGAATAAATGGAATGGATATGCAATTAAATGGTTTAATTGAAAAATGGTCAAGGTTAATTAATTAGTTAATTAATTATACGAAATGTTCGTATTAGGCTTTTAAGTTGGTTTTGGGCTTCGGGGCCCAAAAGCGTTTTGGTCCACAAGGCCCATTATGTTTGAGTTGTATGACAACTAAAACAAAATGGGCAATTAGCCCAATAACAAAGGTAAGGCCGGCCATAAGGGTGATGGTTGCAAACTTGGATTAATTACAAGTTTGCCACTCACTTGAAATGAAGTATAAAATCAACTTTATAGCTTTATTTCTGATTAGGGTTTTCTTGATGAAAAGAGGTGAAACATTTTCTATCTTTTTCTCTATAGAGGCCGGCCACTTAGAGAAGTTTTAGCTAGCAATCTATTCTTCTCTAAGTCATCCATTTCATCTTCATGATACATCCTTGGTGAAGAGACTTAGAGACATCAAGCTTTTGGTGTTTTGGAGAACATATCCTCAAATCCTCAAGGAAGCAAAGGAGCACTAAAAGGAAGAAAATCACAAGGAAGATCCAAGGAGCAAGGAGGTGACTTGAAGGCCCTCCCCTTGGGTGAATCCCTTGTGTAATCAAGGATGAGCTTCAAGGGTAAAGAATCTCTAAATTCTTTATTCTCTCTAAAACCTAATATGACTATATAGTCCATATGAGGATGCAAAGCATTCGTTAGTAGTTCCATATAGTCTCGCTTATTTCATCGAAATAGTGGGAGTATTATAAACTACTAATTCATATTAACTTGGACCAATGGTTGTGATAGGCCCAAGTTCTTTTAATAAGATTAAAATAAATTTGATGTAGCCCAACACTACTCCCTCAACAAAACGAATATTAAGTTGATAAGCGAGAGATGTTTTGAACATCTCTTCGTAGGCCTTCCACCGTGGTGGGCTCCAATCGTTTGTGACTCCTACACCGGCTTCACCCTATCATGGGGAAGTTCAAAGTATGTGCTTACATCCAGGAGGAGTCCATAAACATATGATGAAGTGAGTGTAGGCAACGAGGATGGCCGACATCGTATCATCGTGAGGCTATTCTTGAACCCCTACACGAACTAAGCATGGTGGGAGTAACTTAACTAAGTGCAATGGTGCCGACATCGTATTATCGTGAGGCAACATTCTCTAGAGGCCAAACTAGATGGGTAATTACAAAAGTTGTAAATGAATAAAGCGTTATTCTCTCATCATTATTTTTGCTAACCAACATCGTATCATCGTGAGGTGGGCTTGGTAATGGTGAGTCTCCCATACCCCGCTTAGAGTTCAAAATAACTCTCGAATTCCATTGAGGGATGTGGAATTTGCCAAAAATAGTGGGTGGTACTATTTGATTTAAGACCCAATCAAGTAGTTTTAAAATCGACAATCTAATACGATTTATGTTATGTTATGTAGTTAACGACATGCCTAAAATAATACCCACCATTATACTTGACAAAAAGGGCCTTAGGGGCCAACGTTTCCTTGCTTGGTATCGCCACATTGAGAATGTCTCAAAGGTAAAAGACATATTGTATGTGCTTAAGCAATCCCCTCCTCATGCACCTCCTACGAAACTAGCTTCAAAGGAGGAGTGTCAAAGTTATGCTAGACACTATAAGGATGACTTACAAGCCAAATGCTTAATCCTCACTTCACTTAGTGAGGAGCTTATGAAGCTACATAAGCACATGGACACTTCTTGTGCCATGGTTGAAAGTTTGCATAAGATGCATGACGTTGAGACTAGTAATGTACGATTCTCAAATGTTTGTAGTCTATTGAATGCCAAAATGGCAAAGGGGGCATCGGTCCAAAAACATGGACAAAAGATGGAAAGGATCTTTCAAGATCTTGAAAGTTTAGGAACTTCCATCGATGGGAAAATGGCCCAAGACTTTTTCCTTGCATCTCTCTTGGATGAATTCACTAAGTTTATAGTAAACTATAAAGTGAATAGATTCGATCATACTTTAACCGAGATGATTGACATGTGCTGTAAATTTGAAAAAGGTTTCAAAAGGGACAGTGGGAGTGAGAACACAATAACAAGGAAAAGGTTGCATAAGAAGAAGGCAATAAAATCCAAAGGAACATGCTTTCATTGTGGAAAGGATGAACGTTGGAAGAAGAAATACAGGGTGCGCATTGCGAGCCTTATGACACGAACTTTTGAAGAGACTATTTCTATCATAGAGTGCTTTTACAGTGAGCTCCAATTCCTGGATATTTGATTCAGGCGCTAGTCAACATATCTGTAATACGATGCAGGGACTAGCCGGGAGCAGAACACTGCGCAATGGGGAGATGGTTGTGCGAGTTGGGAACGGCACTAAAATCTCTGCAAAAGCAATAGGCACCTACATGCTTAAACTACCCTCTGGGGAAGTCCTGGAACTTAAAAATTGTTTATATTTTCCTTCATGTATAAAGAATTTGATTTCTATCTCTAAGCTTTTACGAGATGGGCACTCAGTATTGTTTGACAAAATGAGTTGCACTTTATACTTGAACGGTCGTATTATCTCTCATGGTAATATGATAGAGGACTTTTTCACCTAGAGACGAATAGTGGGATACACTGTATTAAAAGCGGGAATACCTCAAAACCCAAAAGGGCTAGAGAAGAAGTTAACCAAGAAAGGATGTGGCATCTTAAACTTGGACATGTGAACCTTGATAAGATTCGCAAGATGTCGAAAGACGGATATTTCCGCCCATTAGGTAATGACCAGATGGGTACTTGTGAATGTTGCTTGAAAGGGAAGATGACCAAATCTCCATTTACTGGAAAATGAGAGCGTGCCACTGAAATTCTAGGGTTAATCCACACTGACGTATGTGGACCTATGTCTACTACGTCGAGAGGAGGCTTCTCCTACTATATCACATTCACCGACGATCACTCTCGGTTTGGCTATGTATATCTTATGAAGTACAAGTCAGAATCCTTTGAAAGGTTCAAAGAATTCAAGAATGAAGTTGAGAAGCAAACTGGGAAACAGATAAAGACCCTAAGATCGGATCGAGGGGGTGAATATCTGAGTAACGAGTTCCTAGATTATCTCAAAGAGTGTGGAATAGTATCACAGTGGACTCCACCTGGAACTCCTCAACTTAATGGAGTTTCTGAAAGGAGAAATCGAACCTTGATGAACATGGTTCGTTCTATGATGAGTTCCGCAAATCTGCCAGTAACATTCTGGGGATACGCTCTATATACAGCAGCTTACTTGCTTAATAGAGTACCTTCCAAGTCAGTTTCACAAACGCCCTATGAGATATGGCATGGAAGAAAGCCAAGTCTTAATCACATTACGATTTGGGGTTGTGAAGCGTATGTCAAGAAGCTTGAAGCTACTAAGCTTGAAGCGAGATCAGTAAGATGCTATTTTATGGGATATCCTAGAGAAACTATGGGATATGAGTTCTACCATCCAGACGACCAGAAAGTCTTTGTCGCCAGAACTGCTAAGTTTCTAGAGGACGAATTTGTTCTCAAAGGAACTATAAGCAAAGAGATGGAAATTAATGAGATTAATGATGAATTACAAACAAGCACTCGACAAGTTGACAACCCTGTTCCTGAACCCCTAGCTCCACGTAGATCTGAACAGGTTAGCAAGCCACCTAAGAGGTATGGCTTAAATAATGACTTTGCGGAATTGCACCTTCTAGGTGACAATGACACAAAGGAGGACCCTAGGGACTACACTAAAGCAATGTCCGACATTGATTCAAAGAGATGGCAAGAGGCCATGAAATCCGAGATGGATTCCATGTATCAAAATCAGGTCTGGACTCTTGTAGACCCTCCAAAAGGTATAGTACCTGTTGGAAACAAATGGGTCTTCAAGAGGAAGATAGGCGTTGATGGGAACGTGGAAACTTATAAGGCTAGACTAGTAGCCAAGGGTTACAGGCAAATAGAAGGGATTGACTATGAAGAAACCTTTTCTCCTGTAGCCATGATTAAGTCCATTCGGATTTTGCTTGCTATAACTGCGTACCATGATTATGAGATCTGGCAAATGGACGTGAAGACGGCCTTTCTGAATGGCTACCTAGAGGAAGAGCTCTATATGACTCAACCCGAAGGTTTCGTGTCCAAGTCTGAAAAGGCTAAGGTATGCAAGCTTCAGAGGTCCATTTATGGACTTAAGCAAGCCTCCAGGAGCTGGAACATTCGTTTTGATACTGAAATCAAATCGTTTGGTTTTACTCAAAACGAAGACGACAATTGTGTTTATCAAAAGGTCGTTGGGGATGCAGTTGTATTCCTAGTGTTATATGTAGATGACATATTACTATTCGGGAATGACACTGCAGTACTTTCTTCTGTAAAAGTGTGGTTGTCCAAAACCTTCCACATGAAAGATTTAGGAGATGCATCTTATGTACTTGGGATAAAGCTCTATCGTGATAGATCCAGAAAATTAATTGGATTATCCCAATCTATGTACATTGATAAGGTACTAAGTAGGTTCCAAATGGAACAAACTAAGAAAGGTTTTCTTCCTGTGAGACATGGAATTCACCTTTCTAAGTCCATGGAACCTAAGACTCCTGAAGAGATACGGCAAATGAGAGCTATTCCTTATGCTTCCGCTATAGGAAGTCTCATGTATGCCATGATATGCACAAGGCCTGATATCGCATATGCTGTGAGCATTACTAGTCGATATTAATCTAACCCAGGATCAGAACACTGGACAGCTGTCAAGACGGTCCTTAAGTACTTGAGAAGAACTAAGGACATGTTCCTCATTTATGGAGGAGCGACAGAGTTGTGAGTGGAAGCCTATACAGACGCAGATTTCCAATCTGACGTCGATGATAGAAGTTCCAACTGCGGATATGTATTCACTCTAAATGGTGGGGCTGTCAGTTGGAAAAGCAAGAAACAAAGTGTAATTGCTGATTCCACGACAGAGGCTGAATATGTCGCTGCAGCTGAAGCCGGCAAAGAAGCGTTCTGGATGAAGAAGTTCATAACTGAACTTGGAGTGGTTCCAACCATTACATCACCAGTAACTTTGTACTGTGATAATAGTAGGGCGATAGCTCAAGCCAAGGAACCCAGGGCTCATCAAAAGAACAAGCATTTTGACAGGCGCTTTAATATCATTAGAAGATATGCTGCCGAAGGGAAAGTCAACATCCTCAAAGTTGCCTCAGCCGATAACGTGGCAGATCCACTAACGAAGCCAATGTCTCAAATCCAACTTGACCGCCATATGGAAATGATGGGTATTAGATACATGGGAGGATGGCTTTGAGTGCAAGTGGGAGATTGTTGGAAGTATGCCCACAAAGCCAATCATTTGATGTAATAGCTTTTGGAATACTTATTGTATTAAACTTTTATATGTTTAATGAAGGGCAAAGCTTATTGTTAATCACTATTTATTGTATCATGTGTTTAAGCAATAAGGGAATCCAAGGAATGTATTTGATCTAAGAGACAAGTGATTTAAGTAAGTTAGATTAACGAGACCTTTCTCTTATGTTCATTCCTAAAACGTTCCTAGCCATAGGATTGCCAATTGGGCATTGACAATCCGCTAAGGTTAGTATGTGTTATGTCGACTCAAGCGTGAGTATGACTAGTCTCAAGTCATTTGGTGTTGGACACTAAGACAAACACATAGGTGCTCGAAAGAGTAATCGAGTACACTGAACTACGATCAAAAGAGAGTTCGAACATACATGTCATGTAAGAACTCGATAGTTGCAATATGCAAAGTAGTCCTTTGACCTGAGGCATCATAGATGTCTAATAGTTAGGTCCTTAAACTTTGATCATGTCAAAGGCATTCCATTGGAGTGTCCACGACATTGTTAGGGTCAAGCTATCTAGTCATGTAGGCATATGAATGCACAACAAGGGATCTCTAACCTTCCATGGTGGAAGGAGACTACTCTAAGATATGATTCGAGAGTATTTGGCCAAAGCATATGAATATGACTTAGGAAGTTTGTTCCAAATCATATTCAATTGAATCATATAGAGAAGTATCACATTGGATAGTAGACATGAAACAAACTATCACTCAAACAATGTGATTAAGAGTATTGTATTAGAGAATGACCGTATTGCGTTGTAGTTGTAACTAGATAGGTTCTCCAACCACTTCTACTTAGCTTGGGTAACCATGACATACTGCTAGGTGTCACTCATGGTTTGTGGAAGCCCTGAAGATTAGCAAACACTAATCTTAATCAAAGGGAGAATTGAAATGTAGTTTCAATTCACAATCGATCGTTAAGAGTAACAATCGCCCACTACCTCGCTAAATGGAACCTAATGGATCGTACACCGAGTAAGGATGAAAGTGAAGAGAATAAATGGAATGGATATGCAATTAAATGGTTTAATTGAAAAATGGTCAAGGTTAATTAATTAGTTAATTAATTATACGAAATGTTCGTATTAGGCTTTTAAGTTGGTTTTGGGCTTCGGGGCCCAAAAGCGTTTTGGTCCACAAGGCCCATTATGTTTGAGTTGTATGACAACTAAAACAAAATGGGCAATTAGCCCAATAACAAAGGTAAGGCCGGCCATAAGGGTGATGGTTGCAAACTTGGATTAATTACAAGTTTGCCACTCACTTGAAATGAAGTATAAAATCAACTTTATAGCTTTATTTCTGATTAGGGTTTTCTTGATGAAAAGAGGTGAAACATTTTCTATCTTTTTCTCTATAGAGGCCGGCCACTTAGAGAAGTTTTAGCTAGCAATCTATTCTTCTCTAAGTCATCCATTTCATCTTCATGATACATCCTTGGTGAAGAGACTTAGAGACATCAAGCTTTTGGTGTTTTGGAGAACATATCCTCAAATCCTCAAGGAAGCAAAGGAGCACTAAAAGGAAGAAAATCACAAGGAAGATCCAAGGAGCAAGGAGGTGACTTGAAGGCCATCCCCTTGGGTGAATCCCTTGTGTAATCAAGGATGAGCTTCAAGGGTAAAGAATCTCTAAATTCTTTATTCTCTTTAATGTTGTCAAAGAGTTTATTGGTTCACCATTCACTAGGCTTTGAAATTCATGGGTTTTATGAATAAGTTTTTGAATGCATGCCTACTTTAATGTGTTAATAGTTTGCATATGTGTTCAAATATTCTTACATGTTCTTAGCTAGGACAAAATTTTTCCTTCAGGTAATAATTGAAGGATATATATAGTTGAGTAAGGATGATAAAATACTAAATAGTTTAATTGCTTATGGCTAGGATTATTAATATGTTAATCAATCAAACAAATAAGTTCGTTTTAGACCTCGGGTTAGTTTTGGGCATCGTGGCCCAAGTGGGCATTGAAAGATCAAGCCCATAAGCTTAAGCAAGAGATAAATTTTGTCTTTGGGTCTACAATTATATGCTTATTTAGTTCAGATTGGAGTAGCCAACAAGTAATTCATTAGGTAAGTTTGTTTTCATTTCCTTATGACTGTACAATTGAGCTTGTGATTTCCATACTTTTTTCTCTCTTACCACCACGTAAGAATTTAAAATCAGACATATTGTTTTCATTTGCTAGGATTTTTCATCTCAATCTAGTTACCATGTGGGAGTTAGGTGAATCCTCCTCTTACTATTAGCAAGCAGGAGGTGTCCAATTTCGGTGGCTCGGTGGCTCAGTGGCTTATGTCACCTGAGTGTTAGTTCCAGGAGAACTTATGGAGTATATGGAAGCAGGAGGTGGAGAGTCTAGAGTTAGGCCTCAGGATTGTTAAGATTAGTTTGAGTTTTTAGCCAGTTAAAAACAAGCAAAAACCTGAACAAATAGGGAGACAGTTCTCCTGAGAATCAACGATAATAGCAATGTCAAACAAAAAGCTTTATAGTTAATTGTAAAAGGCTAGTGAGGGAGAAAAAGTGCTAGGAGTTGAAGTATGTTGGAAATGTGCCCTAAAACCAATCATGTGATGATACTTTACGGACATTTCACATGTTAAACTAATATAGTTTAATATCAAGGGCAGAGATTATTGTTTGAGCCGTCTCATATAAATGTTATATGCTTAAACGATAAGGTCCAAGGAATATGTGATTGGGAGAATGCAATCTAATGAAGTTAGATTCATGAGACCATTCTTTCGTAGACACATCCTAAACGTTCCTGATCATAGGATTACCAATTGGGCATTGACAGTCCGTTAAGATCAGTACGTGCTATGTCTTCTCTCAGGGAGAGTGACTAGTCTCGAGTCATTGGTGTGTGTGACATCAAGACAAGTACGTAGGTGCTCAATAGAGAATGAGTTCACTGAACACGATCAACAAAGAGTTCTCATATTCATGTCACATGAGAACTCATGGTTGGGATAATGCAAAGTAGTCCTTTGACCTGAGGCATCTTAGTTGTCTTGTGGTTAGGTCCTTGATCTTTGATTATGTCAAAGTCACTCCATTCGGGGTGTCCACGGCATCGTTGGGGTTAAGCCACTTAGCTATGGAGGCATGCGCAACAAGGGATCTCTAACCTTCAAACCTTTTGAGGGAGAATACTCTATGATATGATTAAAAATCTCTGATCAGAGTATGAATGAGATTTAGGAAGGCGTTCCAAATCACATTCAAGGTAATCATATAAGTAAACGAATCACATTGGATAGTAGACATGAATAAACTATCAAACCAAACAATGTGGTGAAGAGTATTGTATTATAGAAAGACCGTATTGCATTTGTAATCCTAAACTGAATAGGTTCTCCACCTCTTCTGATTAGCTTGGGTAACCATGACATACTGCTAGGTGTCACTCATGGTTTGTGGAAGCCCTAAACGTGTATAATCACTAAAGGGAGAATTGAAAATAAGTTTCAATTCACAATCGATTTGAAAGAGTTCTAATCGCCCACTGCCTCGCTAAAAGGAACCTAATGGATCGTACACCGTGTAAGGTGGAGATTGAAGAAACAATGGAAATGAGTAAGAATAATTAAATGGTTTAATTATTTAATAATTATGGCAAGGATTAATTAATATGTTAATTAATCAAACGAATAAGTTCGTTGAAGACCTCAGGATAGTTTTGGACCTTAAGGCCCAATGGGCTTCGAACGTCAAAGCCCATGAACTTAAGTTGTATAACAACTTAATGAATAAAGATTCACAAGGGCCCAAAAGCCCAAATCCCTTAAAGTGGCCGGCCATGTTAGAAGAAAGGCCTTTTGGTTCTTTAGGTCACTTATTTGAAGGGACTATATAAAGAACTTTATAGCCTAAATTCATTAAGGGTTTCTTTTGGAGAAAATTGGTGAGAACATGTCTCTCCTTTTCTCTCTAAAGAGGCCGCCCCCCTTGGAGGGATTATCTAGCAATCCTACTCCTCCAAGGTCACTCATTTCTTCTCCAATCTAACCTTGGTGTAGAGACTTAGAGGTTCTCTATTTGGGAACTTGGAGAATCCTATTCTTCCATCCAAATCCATAGATTTAAGATGCAAGGAATGAAGGCCCTATCTTTGGGTGATTAGCCTTTGCTTATGCAAAGAGGAATCTACAAAGGTATAAATTTCTCAACTCACTTTGATTTGAGTTGGGTCTTGGTTCACCAATCTACTAGGCTTTGAATTTCATGGTTAATGTTTTGTTTTTAAGTGCATGCAAGCATGATTCCGCCTTTTAATTGTTAATAGCATGCTATAGATGTTGCTTAAATGAACATGTTTTTCACAAAATTTCCTTCAAGTGGTATCAGAGCCTAGGTCTAGTAGTTTGTGAATCCTTTTGGGTTTTGTAGTTCATAGTTTTGATTTAAAAGTTGTAATATGTTACAAACTTTATTCTTGTTTCTTTGAATGTAAATTTTGTTAGAAAATTTGCCATCTCAAATGTTGTAGATGTAGTTCATACGAGCATGAATATTGGAGCTAAAATTTGGTGCCATGATTTTGGGGATTTTCGGCCAAATCCAAAGGGTGAATTTTTGGGTTCTTGTTTGACTTGTTAAAAGTGTTTTCAAGTGACTTTTGGAACCCCTATGTACCCTAGTTTGGTTATATGTTATTTCCCTAAAGTTTGAGTGATTTTGGGATGTTTTTTGGATGAAAAATGTTCATGGAGCTCTTATGGGTTTTCATGGATGTTCTTCATTGTTCTTGACATTTTAGCCAAGAACATAAAGTTTGATGTTTTGATTCAAAGTTTTGATTTATTTCATAAAGTCTTTGTTTTGTGCTTTATAAAATGTTTAAATGTGTTAGATATTTATTTTGAAAGGTGATAGAAATGGTGATGGGTGTGTAAGGATTAATTCCCTTTCACACACACCACTTGCATGACTTTATGTCACACTTATCACACACCACTTGGAAGGCTTTATGACTTTGAAAAAAATTTTCAAAATTTTTGTGGACCTCTCTCCCAAAACCGGCCCTCCCTCAAAGGGAGTATTTTTGGGTCTTTTATGCAATTACATAAAGTTTTGGTACTTTTGTGTAATTTGTAGTTTGACCCAAAAGTTTGCGTATTTACGTAAATGCCCAAAATCATTAAAGGTCAAATTGTTTTGTTCCTTTAATGAAGTTTTTGAATTTATTGAAATTTTTGAGTTCTAGTTGTAATTACATGAAGTATTTGACTTTTGTGTTTTTACAAAATGAGCTCAAAAGTTTAGTTATGCAACATAGCCCAAAAAGTTGAGGTTATTGCATTATTGGCCCAAATTAGGTTGAGAACAAAATTGTTTTGTCTCTTTAAATGAGAATTGGATTTTCATTTCATTTAGCTCCATTTAAATCAATTTATGGATACAAAAACCAAATGAAAATGTTGCATTCAATTTAATTAGTTAAAGTGTTAATTAATTAAATGGTGATTATGAACCTAAGCCTACGATAATTGAGCTATGTGAAAGGCCGTTTCAAATTTGTTTGAACCATGGGAATGTGTAGATTAATTTTGGTTGTAATTTGATTTGATCAAATGTTGTAAAAGAGCATAAGCTCTTCTTTACTTTAAAGTAATTTGTTTTGATCAATTGTTGTAAAGAGTATAAGCTCATCTTTACTTTAAAGTACTCCATTATTGTTTTATTTGATATGCATGAAAATGGAGTAGTTGGATCCAACGCCCCTAAGACAACACGCTTTAATGTGATTAAACGCGTAACTAAAATCAATCACCATTCCTAGACCGAGATTCAACACTAGGCTCGTGTTGAATCTAAACAAAGGTTCATAGTCATCCTAAGGCCCTAAGGCAACTATATAGTCCATCAAATGAATGCAAAGTTTATGTTAGTAGTATCATATACTCTTGCTTTAAAAACCGTTTTATAAGCATAGTGGGAGTATTATATACAACTAAAACAATCACATGGACCAATAGTTGTAATAGGACCAAAATTGTTTTAATAAAGATTAAAATGTATGCTTATTATATGATGAGACCTAAAACCCTCAACCAAACCATTATTAAGTTGATAAAGCGTGAGAGTGCTTGGAACACTCTTTCGTGGCCTTCCACCGTGATAGGCTCCAATCGTTTATGACTTGTACACCGCCTTCACCCTATCATGGGGGAGTTCAAAGTGCATGCTTATACTCAGGAGGAGTCTATAAACATATGATGAGGTGAGTGTAGGCAACGAGGATGGCCGACATCGTATCATCGTGAGGCTATTCTTGAACCCCTTCATGAACTAAGCATGGTGGGAATAACTTAACTAAGTGCAATGGCGCCGACATCGTATCATCGTGAGGCAACGTTCTCTAGAGGCCAAATAAATGGGTACTTGCAAGAGATGCAAATGAGTAAGCGTACTCTCTCATTATTATTAATGCTAGCCAACATCATATCATTGTGAGGTGGGCTTGGTAGTAGTGAGTCTCCCATACCCTACTAAGAGTTTCCTCCAAAACTCTCGAATTCCAATGAGGGATATGGAATTTGCCAAAAATAGTGGGTGGTGCTATTTGATTTAAAGACCCGGATCAAATGGCTTAAAATCAATCAATTTATATTCGTTATGTATTTGTTTACCAATATATTTGCAAACGCTATCCAAAACTTGACAAAGAAAAGGCGAAAGCTTAAGTTTCCGGACTTAGTACTACAAAACCATAGATTGTCTTTAATGGCTTGTAAATGTACCTAAGTAGTCTCATCCTCACACTCTTCCTATTGATAATGTATCATTAGAAGAATATGTTAGAAAAAGTCTATCATAAAGAGGACAACACTTTTAATGTCATAATTCTTCAATTACAAATCGTTGTATGAAGAAATAAGAGTTGCTTTGAACAACCCTTAGTTAATGCAAACACTAGTGCTTGTTTCTTTGTTAAAAGAACAAAGAACTTGAGAAGAAAGCACAAAGGCATGGACACTTTATGTGCCATGATTCTTCACTTACAAATTGTTGTATGAAGAAATGAAAGTTGCCTTGAACAACTCTTGAAAGTTTGTAATTATGTTTAGAACATAATGGTTGGTTGACAAAAATAGTCCATCAACATGGACTTATGATGATTTTGAATCATTGAGTGTTGAAGTGATAAACCACTTAACGAGACGGAAACTAGGCTAGGACTTCACCTTTATGTCCCTATCCTAATGGTTCACTAAGTTTATTGTAAACTATGTAGTGAACAATAAACACATGCTCTCCAAAATGTTTGATGTGTATAACACAATTGAAATAAGTTTCAAGAGAGATAGTGGGAGTTTAGGGACCATGAATATTGTAGTCAAAGGAGAAGTCAAAAGAAGAAGATAAAATTAACTCCAAGGGAACAAACTTTCTTTATGAAAGGATGGACATTGGAAGGGGTATTTGCAAGAAATGTCTTGCAAGTGTCAAGAACACACATTTCGAAGGTGTTGTAAATTGTTCTTGAATAGTTCAAAACAGTTGGTTCTTCTACTTGAATGCTTGATTCCGTATTAGTAACTATGTTTTACAATCGTTGTAAAAGTGTGACTAATAAGAAGTAGAAGATATATGAGAGAAGAAAAGGTGCTTCACATTCGGAACGTGAATAAAATATAGATCTCTGCGAAAGCAGATGGTACTTACTTCCTCATATGAACTACCAAAGAAATTGGAAAAACCAAAGATTGTCTTTACATTCCAATTTTAAGGAACTTAATTCCGTCACTATAGTAGAGATGGATGAATGTTTTGTTTGACAAAACATTGTTCTTTATTAATCAATGATTGGATTATAGTAATCTAATTGATTGTCTCTATAATAGAGATGATATGGTAGAGTTAACTGTTTAGAATATAACGATGCTTAAAAACCCAAAAGGTTGCAAGGTAGTGACTAATCCCAACTAAAGTTGTGATACCTCTAAAAACATAAATTACGAGTTGGTCAAAGATGGATACTTTGGATCGTTAGATCCGGATCCAATACCTTCTTATTAAAATTGTAAAGAGGCAAAATGTTTGAATCTTTATTCTTTTGGAAAGAAGAAAGAATCACAAAGTTGTTGAGGTTAATTCACTTAGATGTTAATGGCACTTGTCCATAACATAATACTACTCATGTTGTATGACATTCACCGAAGATCACTCTCGGTTGGACTATAGTTTATTTTGAATAAACACAAGTCCGAATACTTTGTAAAAGGTTTCAAAGAATTCAAGAAATGTAAGTTGATGAGTAAGATGTTTAAAGTATTTACCTCCTTAGATTTGATCCAAGGAAAGGTAACACTTTAGAATAGTTTCCTTGAAAGATATCAAGGAAAGAAGCATCATAAGATAATGGATTTCTCCATAAGGAGAAGAATGAACTTAAATAAGATTTAGTTCGTTGGACATTATCAATTACCCATATATAGGATATATACTTCTAAGACAATATGATTGTCAATTAGAAAATCTTCCAAGATTTTCATGACTCCATAGGATGTAGTTGGAAAGAAAGACAAATCTTAATCATGTTAAGAATTTGGGGTTGTGTGCTAATTAGCAATATTTGTTTAAAAATTATCTTGTGGGTATCCTTAAATTAACCTTTGGATATCACTTCTTAAACCAACCAACAAATGTTGTTTGTTGAGTAGTTCATTGTAATCCTACAATGTGATTTGCCTTAGAGCAAATGAACTAGGAATAGAACTCAAAAGAATGGGTTCTTTGAGAGACAAGATAATAATAAAAAAATATAACAACCTAGTTCCTATACCAAAAGCTCCAAGGTAGTCGAGAAGGATTTATAAACCATCTCAGTTGAATGGTTTGAACTTTATGACTATGTCATAGAGTTGCACCTCTTAAATCGAAAGAAATAAGAATGAAAATGCTTATGACTACATTGAGTGTATATATGATATATACTCAAGGAAATGGTAAAGTACCATTTGACCCGAAATAATGAAACCTCAATAGCGAATTGGTAGCTTAAGGTGACTACAATCAAAGAGAATGGTTGACTTTGAAGGAACCATTTTTGACGTAGTCTTAGTTTCAATTAATTCGAAGATTGCTAGCTACAACTAAATGGTGATTCAATGTTTGGACATGATATGGGTCTCCGAAACCATTATTAAGATAGTCTTGATAAATATATGTCTAAAACTATGAATCACAAGACATGTAAGTTGTAGAGATCCATCCATCATGGATCTTAGCAAGCTAGTGGGAGCTATAATCGTTTTATGAGAGAAAGATCAAATCGTTTGATTTCTCATAAAGATGTAAATGAATCTTTTGTTTACTAGGTTTACAAAAGATTAGTGGGAGTTAATCATGTTCCTAAATTAGTATATATATATACACATATATGATATATTAATTTTGGAAATGAAAAGAATACTTCTTCGTTAAAGTTATGACTTTAAGCATTCTATAACGATAGAATGTATATGGGAGACATAGTCTATATACATGGGATGGAAATCTATATTGATAGATTTTAGGATATAATTGGATTATATCAATTCCTAATAATAGACAAAAGATGCTAGGAAGTTTCTCATATGATGATAAACTTCAATCGGAAGAACAACTCTAGTGAGACCAGGAGGTAGCTCTTCTCAAAGGGAACGTACCCTTTGACTCCCAAAGAAATAATGCGTAAATAGAATCCTTTATGCATAATCAGAAAGGTGATTTATGTATTTCATATTGTATGAAAAACATTGATATGAGTTGTACCTAGAACGGTACAAGACGATATCAATGCAAGCCCAGGATCAGAACCATGGCAACTGTCAAGTGAGTCTTTAAGTATTTAAGAAATACTAAAGGATAAATTCCTCAAAGATCGAGGAAGAATTAGAGTAACGTAATGGAAGCGTAAATGTATTAGATTATGAATCTAATCCATCATTGAATGTTTCTTCATTATGAATGAAGAGATAAACAGATATCTCTTTATTATGACTAAAGAGATATTTGGATGGAAACATTAAAGTAATGACTTTAGTGTGTTCCATTATGAATGCAAAATATATTGCCATATATAGAAGTTTACAACAATGTTGTTTGGATGGGAAAGTTTATTTATGAACTCTCTATTCGGTTCCGACCAGAAAGTGTATCTAGTGTACTGACACTATGACACTAATTGGGCGATAGCTCAAGCCAGGGAATCAAGGTCTCATCAAGATCCGAACTCATATGAGAGACTAAACCACATGATTAAGAATCATGTATAATGGTGAAGTCGTTATTCTCAAGGTTGCTTCTATGGATAACATATAGATATCCATTGTCTAGGCCTACTACTCAGCCAATTTTGAAATGATTACAAAAGAGGTATCATCACTGATGATCAAGCTGATTGGCTCTAGTGCAAGTGGGAGATTGTTGGAAATGTGCCCTAAAACCAATCATGTGATGATACTTTAAGGACATTTCACATGTTAAACTAATATAGTTTAATATCAAGGGCAAAGATTATTGTTTGAGCCGTCTCATATAAATGTTATATGCTTAAACGATAAAGTCCAAGGAATATGTGATTGGGAGAATGCAATCTAATGAAGTTAGATTCATGAGACCATTCTTTCGTAGACACATCCTAAACGTTCCTGATCATAGGATTACCAATTGGGCATTGACAGTCCGTTAAGATCAGTACGTGTTGTGTCTTCTCTCAGGGAGAGTGACTAGTCTCGAGTCATTGGTGTGTGCGACATCAAGACAAGTACGTAGGTGCTCAATAGAGAATGAGTTCACTGAACACGATCAACAAAGAGTTCTCATATTCATGTCACATGAGAACTCATGGTTGGGATAATGCAAAGTAGTCCTTTGACCTGAGGCATCTTAGTTGTCTTGTGGTTAGGTCCTTGATCTTTGATTATGTCAAAGTCACTCCATTCGGGGTGTCCACGGCATCGTTGGGGTTAAGCCACTTAGCTATGAAGGCATGCGCAACAAGGGATCTCTAACCTTCAAACCTTTTGAGGGAGAATACTCTATGATATGATTAAAAATCTCTGATCAGAGTATGAATGAGATTTAGGAAGGCGTTCCAAATCACATTCAAGGTAATCATATAAGTAAACGAATCACATTGGATAGTAGACATGAATAAACTATCAAACCAAACAATGTGGTCAAGAGTATTGTATTAGAGAAAGACCGTATTGCATTTGTAATCCTAAACTGAATAGGTTATCCACCTCTTCTGATTAGCTTGGGTAACCATGACATACTGCTAGGTGTCACTCATGGTTTGTGGAAGCCCTAAATGTGTATAATCACTAAAGGGAGAATTGAAAATAAGTTTCAATTCACAATCGATTTGAAAGAGTTCTAATCGCCCACTGCCTCGCTAAAAGGAACCTAATGGATCGTACACCGTGTAAGGTGGATATTGAAGAAACAATGGAAATGAGTAAGAATAATTAAATGGTTTAATTATTTAATAATTATGGCAAGGATTAATTAATATGTTAATTAATCAAACGAATAAGTTCGTTGAAGACCTCGGGATAGTTTTGGACCTTAAGGCCCAATGGGCTTCGAACGTCAAAGCCCATGGACTTAAGTTGTATAACAACTTAATGAATAAAGATTCACAAGGGCCCAAAAGCCCAAATCCCTTAAAGTGGCCGGCCATGTTAGAAGAAAGGCCTTTTGGTTCTTTAGGTCACTTATTTGAAGGGACTATATAAAGAACTTTATAGCCTAAATTCATTAAGGGTTTCTTTTGGAGAAAATTGGTGAGAACATGTCTCTCCTTTTCTCTCTAAAGAGGCCGGCCCCCTTGGAGGGATTATCTAGCAATCCTACTCCTCCAAGGTCACTCATTTCTTCTCCAATCTAACCTTGGTGTAGAGACTTAGAGGTTCTCTATTTGGGAACTTGGAGAATCCTATTCTTCCATCCAAATCCATAGATTTAAGATGCAAGGAATGAAGGCCCTCTCTTTGGGTGATTAGCCTTTGCTTATGCAAAGAGGAATCTACAAAGGTATAAATTTCTCAACTCACTTTGATTTGAGTTGGGTCTTGGTTCACCAATCTACTAGGCTTTGAATTTCATGGTTAATGTTTTGTTTTTAAGTGCATGCAAGCATGATTCCGCCTTTTAATTGTTAATAGCATGCTATAGATGTTGCTTAAATGAACATGTTTTTCACAAAATTTCCTTCAAAGTAATCTTTTATTTGGTTAGACTTCTCATTCCTTTTATTTGATTCATCTTTCCAATAAGTTTTGTGGGGTTTGAAGAGGTTGGTTAATCAATAATCAATCTCTTTCAGCCAAAACCCCATAATTTCATATTATAAAATGTTCATTTTCCTTTTTGATTTCAAAATATACTTATGTTATGCTATTGTTTAGTTTAAAAACATAGAGCTTTCATAAACCCAAAATGAAAGAGTCTTTTATGTTGAGGTTTTGGTTGTAAATTGACTATCAACCACAAAAGCAGAATACACGACGATCGATGAAGCTACAAAGAAGCAATCTAGACTCTGGGGTTGTTAGAAGACTTAGGTGTGGAACAACACACGTTGGATGTAGATTATGACAGTTAAAGTGCCATTTACTTGGCCAGGTATTAAGTACATCATACAAGGATTAAGAAAATTGATGTATGTGGGAAAGAAGTGGTAGCTGATGATGAGATTCGTCTCAAGAAGGTTGCTATAGAAGATAACCCAGCTGACATGTTGACAAAGGTGATTAATGCAACCAAGTTTGAGCACTGCTTGAATTTGTTGAAGTTGAAGCAAGTTTGATCTTGCAAAATGGTGGAGCAACGAAAACTGTTGTTGTGTTGGATGCCTTGATATGGATTTTATACCAAGGTGAAGATTGTTGGATATGGCATTAAATCAACATGCCTAAACTAGAACAAGAATCGGGAAAGGTGTATAATTGGTATATCTTGGACACACGGTATCATTAAGTACAACTTCCTAGTTTGGTTTGGATTCAGTTTTAGTATAGAATTTGGTTTCCTATATTCTAGGGGATTTTGTGAGTTTCAGTTTTAGTATAGAATGGATTTTGTGTAAAACTCACGGCATCTAATAGCATAAATAGATGGCTTTGGGAGAGGTTTTGTATTGGAGTTTGAGAGGTAGAAGTTTGAATACTTAAGAGCACTTTGAGTTAGTGAGTTCTCTTGTATTTGTTGGAATTCAATAAAGCTTCCGTTGTTAGAGAAGTACTCCTATGTTGAAGGAACTCTTAACTTCGTGTATTGTGTGTTTGCTTATTGCTTGATTCTTTGGTTTATTTTACAACAAATGTATCATATTAAACTCCGGATATCTCTCAAGTACACATAACCAACTACTTTTTGGTCTAGATCTACTTAATTTCCCGACGTTTCAAGTGGTTCTAAGTTCGTCACCCACCGAATGTCTCTCAAGAAAGTACACATAACCAACTACCTTTTGGTCTAGTCGTACTTAACTTCCCTGACGTTTGAAGAGGTTCCGAGTTTGCCACCCTCTGCCATTGATCCGAAAGTAAGTTCATATAATGTCTGAATTCCAAACTAAAATAAAAAGAGCAGTATCAAGAGAAACAATTAATTGTACCATCAAAACCTGACAGCTACTTGCTCCTGTTTCTAACAAAACTGCACAAAAGATTGGGTGTAAGCATCCATCAACCTGTATGTTGTTACCGTCAACCATCGTGCTTCCCGTTTAAACCACCACAGCATCGCCAGTGACGCTTCTAAAGCAGCAGCTTGGTCCTGCACATTTCGGGCATTTGGGTCGCCAACTACATTTTATGCACTTAGGCTTCCAGCATGTAGGAAATTTTAGACACTTTCGGTCTTGAACATTCAGGGCATTTAGGTTGGTAGAGTTTTATTCTACAACACATGCTTGCACAAATTGCACATGATCTTTTCTTCTGCAATTGCATATTCTGTCGAATCTTTTTTAGACGAATTTCTGTGGTTATGTTCTCTATTCCTAGGATAAACCTGCAAAGATGGCGGATGTAATCAGGGTAAAGCTCCAAGTTGCAGTGCCCACCTCCTTTAATCCACAAAGGCTCATACGGATCCCTTGCCATTTTCCACAGCGGATTACCATGTAACCAATTCACGATATCATCATCTGTACCCTGGTATATGAATTTTTTTGACACATTCAAGTTATTATAATAAGAAAACAAAATCAGATAAAGTTTAGTTGAGTTAGGGAAAGGGATCCTCTTCGGATCCCTTTCATCTAAGCCTCTTGAGCCACAAATCCAAGTCCTTGAAATTTGATCCAACAGTTAAAAACAGGAGGCCCCATTAAAAGTTATAATAACTTTAACCGTTAGATCAAATTTCAAGAGCCCGGATTTTACGCTCAGGTGGAAGGGATCCAGAGAGGATCCCTTTCCTTGAGTTAGAGCAACTGTCGGATAATCACATGCCGGCACACAAATAGTGAGAAACTTACTTTAAAAGGTACCAAGATTGTGAACATGTACCAGAGAGCCAAAACAGAAATGGTAAACAACCAAAGAAAATTCAGTGGAGGAATGTACGAGGGAGGGACAAAAAAAACTAAGGGTGGAAAAAGTCACAAAACGATGACAGGTCTTAAATCTGATTCCATTGTTAAATGTTGGGCAATAACACAGGTTAATAGATACAACGGCTTTGGTTCTATGTACCCTTCAAATACTCAGCAAATTTGGGGACAAACCAGATGCTTGCACCTCTATGCTGAGTCGATAGCGTACCCCTTGCATTCCCATAATTTCATCTGCTTAACCAAAGTATACCTAGAATATATACGTTGTAACAACCCAAGGCCTAATCCAGCTAGCTGGAGGTGACTTTTAGACTCATGGACCTTGCTTAAGTATCATAGTTCTTCCCAGCATATTTCCCGCTTGGGATCCTCTCCAAGTTGTCTTAATGGGCCTTTCTGATGAGGTACGGAACCACTTACTTTCCTACGGTTCCATCATTCCAACTGCACTTTCCTTATATATTATCAATAAAGTAAGACACATAGAAGCATCTCCTTCTTCATTGGACACTCATAATTGATTAGACAAACAAGTTATAGTTTTCTGATCAAAATAGAACCACAGAGAAAAGGCCCAAATAGGCATGCCATTCTAATCTTAAACTTTGTCCTTTTTTGTTAGAGAGGATTGGCTTGATAAGACTATTCACTATATTTAAAGCATTTTGAAGGAAGAAATGGATGACAACTTCCTTATTTTGTCCAGATTGAAGGTTACGCATAGACAAAAGTTGTCCCTTTTAATCCTACCATTTTTGTGGGGTTAGTAGGGATATCTTTTCTTCCCGAGTAACATTCAACTTGAACAAAATATGAAGGTTGTCATCCAAAATGTATTCAATATAGTGAATAGACGTATCCAAGTCAATCATTTCTAACAAATGATGCCAAAAGGTCAAAAAATTCACTTGTTTAATCTGCTAGTGATTTGGAAAGCTCTTTTTCAAGTATTTCACTCAAGTCAACAGTTCTCATTGAGCAAACGGAAAGGAAGACTAATTAATTGGACATGTTTTTCGGTGCTTAAGAAGCTAGGTTATTTCATCGAATTTTTAGCATATTCTAAAGAGAAAATGTAAGGAAATCCGTAGAGAAGAAATTTAAGAATAAAGAAAATTTAACACATGGCCAGGGATCAGAGACTACATAGTTGCTGAGAAAAATAAAGGAATCAACCAATGGCGAGCCAACAACAATTATATATGAACAGATGTGTAGAGACCAGAAATTGGACTTAATCTGGGAAACCCCAAGGTTAAGATAAGACGAGAGAAAATAGGTTAAGATAATTTGGACACGTAAACCGAAGACCTACAGATGCTCCGGTTAGAAAATGCGACTATGAGTCGGAGGCTCAAGGCAAAAGGGGTAGTGGAACACCTAGGAATACTTTGAAAGAGACTATAAGAAAAGATATGAAGTACTTGGAGCTAACGGAAGATTTGGTGCAAAACTGAGCGGAATGGCGTTCTAGGATTCGTATAGCTGACCTCACTTAATGCAATAAGGCTTGGTTGTTGTTGTTGTTGTCCCCACTTTGTCTTCTTTTAAGTCCTCAAATTTCATCAAGCACTTAATATACTATTCTTCACAAATCATAAAGAAATCGGATTTTATCAACTTATAACCCCCAAAACCCTGAATGTTTGATGTGCCTAACTGCAAGTACTCTCCATTTCTAAGTTCCTAAAGTCGTAGCTTTCATAGTAGTTTCATTGATGCTGCCTACCAACTAAATGCCTGCTCAGGAAGGCATACTAAATGATGCACAAACGTGCACTCAAATTGTCCCACTACCCCTAATCAACTTATTATTTATCCCAGAAGAAAGTTTCGTGCGACTTCAGTTAGATGAGAGCCATGCACATAATTTCTACCAACAATTTTCTACTTCCCATGCATTCTCTGATACTTTTATATTACCAGGACGACAATCCTATATGCCAGTATCAGACCCTTGCATCGTATCTGCAACCAAAGCTCTGTTGGTATTGAATATTTTTAGGTTCCCAATCAAATCTATTATCTTATCTCCCATATAACAACGACTAAACATGAATGCATTTTAAGATGTCCACAAACTCAACTGAAAAACATTTTAATATCGACTAATTGGGGGTGGCTCTACCTAAGCTATTTAGAGGTTGTTTGGTATTCCATTTGAAAATAATTTATAATTTAAAAAAAAAATGATGAATCTAATTGAATTACTTAATACTCATTGGTTTCAGAAACAAAAATATTTGGATCCAAGAAGGATAGTGTTAAAGGAAAGAAATCTCATGATCTGATTGAGAGTGATTGTAGCTTCTGATATTGTCAACTCTTGAGATTGAGTGATTGTAGGATGTAATTAGCTTGATTATAGGTTCTGCTTACTTAGAATGGCTTATAGGTTTTGTATAAAGATTCTTCCCGTGTATCTATTCTCTTCAATGAAATATACAAACTCACAATTCAATATGGCATCAGAGCACCGATCCTGGTGACTCTTTCATGCTTCCGCCACCACAAACACGATAACCACCATAGCCTTTCCGTAATTTCTACAGCTTTCCCACAAACACCATTGACCACAACATGACAGAACCAGTCAAACCCGAAAACAATAAATCAGATGAGAATCTCATGGAGTTCTCAGACCCATACATCATTCACCACTCGGATCACACTGGACTTGTACTGGTTTCCAAAACTCTTGATGGAAACAACTACGGGCAATGGAGCTGTGCCATGCGCATGGGTCTCAGCGCAAAGAACAAGATAGGGTTCATTGATGGAACCATCAAGGCTCCCTCATCTCTGGACGCAAAATATGCAGCCTGGAAAAGATGCAATGACATGGTTACATTATGGATTGTGAATTCAGTCCACTCAGACATAGCCGGCAGCATCATGTACACCGAAACTGCTGCTGCCGTTTGGAGCGACCTCAGAGACAGATTCTCACAGAGTAGTGATTCGAGGATCTACCAGATTCGACAAGAAATTGTCGAAAATCATCAAGGGCAGCTCTCGGTTTCTGCCTATTACACAAAGATGAAGGCCTTATGGGATGAGTTAGCGTCATATCATGATCCGTTCGATTGCACTTGCACGGGTTTGAGAAGACTTGCTGAACGGGAAGAGAAAGAAAGAGTTATGCAGTTTCTGATGGGATTGAATGACTCATATGCAACTGTACGAGGCTCGATTCTGATGATGAGCCCACTACCTGATACACGCAGAGTCCACGGCCTCATTCTTCAACATGAACGGCAGATGGATGTGGCTAGTCGTCGCGATACGGGGAAATCCTCACATGCGATGCAAGTCCAGCGAACCTCTGCATCATCCTCATCCAATAGCAAGACCTCCAACACATTTTCACGTAAGTCTCTCAAATGCACTTACTGTGATGGAGATGGACACTTGGTGGATCGTTGCTATTACATTATTGGATTCCCAGAAGGACACAAATGGCATGGAAAAAATGTGAAGCCCAAAAATAAGAGAGGAACAGCCAACAATGCCGAGGCTATCAACCCTACCACAACCACCAAGACAAATGCTTCTGATGGTCCTACATTCACTACCGAGCAGTATAATCAAATCATCGCCATGCTTCGTAACGGTAATGGACAGCCACTTGCCAATGCAACAGGTATTTTCTTGCCTAAATGCAATATAGCACAGACAGATCCACGTTCAAATCTATGTTGGATTATTGATAGCGGAGCCACTGATCATATCTCTCATTCGCCACCAACACACAACATCATGAATGCTCAGCATGACTATGTTGGCTTACCAAATGGGGGGCAAGCGGAAATAAAAAGGATTGGTTCAATGCAATTGTCACATGAGTTATCTCTTGATAACGTTCTTTATGTACCAAAGTTCCGCATCAACTTATTGTCTGTTAGTAAATTGACAAGAGCTTTGCGATGTATAGTGACGTTCTATCCTAATTTTTGTGTTGTGCAGGACATGGATACGAAGAGGGTGATTGGCCTGGGCAAGCATTTTGATGGGCTCTACTACCTCACCCCAACACAAAATCCTCACCTTGCCAACCACATTTCCCACACCACAAGTCTATGGCACCGGCGCCTTGGGCACCCATCACCCGCACCTTTACATTCATTAGCCAAAAATAATGCTGAAATAATGTTTGATTCCAAACACATTTGTGAAGTTTGTCCTTTAGCAAAGCAAACTCGTTTACCTTTTCCTACTAGTGAAATTAAATCTTCCGCACCATTTGATTTAATTCATTGTGATATTTGGGGTCCTCACAAACATCAAACACACTCTGGGGCACGATATTTTCTCACTATTGTGGATGATTTTACTCGCTTTACTTGGGTACATATTATGAATTTCAAATCCGACACACAAACCTTATTAAAATCCTTTTTCTCTTGGGTCAAAACCCAATTTCATCATAATATTAAAGCTCTTCGTGCGGATAATGGGAGTGAATTTCTTTCCATGCGCCCTTACCTAGACTCATGTGGAACCTCCTTCCAACATTCTTGTTCTTACACACCACAACAAAATGGGGTAGTCGAACGTAAACATAGGCATCTTTTAAATGTTGGTCGTGCTCTTCGATTTCAAGCCAACTTACCTTTAAAATTTTGGGGGGAAAGTATCCAAACCGCTTGTTATCTCATCAATCGTCTACCTACACCTTTGCTCTCTCATAAATCTCCATATGAACTTTTGCATCATACACCACCTACTTATACCCACTTACGAGTTTTTGGGTGCCTTAGTTATGCCACCAACCTCACACCCATCACTAAGTTTGACGTCCGTGCTCGTCGTTGTGTTTTCCTTGGTTACCCACTTGGTCAAAAGGGTTATAAGGTCTATGATCTTGTCACCCATAAAATCTTCACCTCCCGTGATGTCATCTTTCATGAACATATCTTCCCTTACACCACCTCCCCCACCCTTGACCAAACTGACCTGCCCATTACTCCCCTTATCCATCCACCTCACGACATGACCCACGGCACAACAATCCAAAATCCCACCACCGACAATCCCACGGTCCACACGCCTATCTCCCCATCCACTCCACCACCGACAGTACCACCTCTTCCTTCTTCCAACCCCGAGACTACTCCCTCCAATTCTCCACCGCCCATTATCTCTCCCACCCACGACTCTTCCCCATTACCCTTTAACCTTCCCACGTTACCTACCACCACCGACAATCACCCACCACCTGACCCCATCTCTTCTAGCCTCTCCCTTCCCGTGTCGCTCCATCCCACTCCACTCCGTCACTCTACTCGACCAACCAAACCCCCTGCCCACTTCAAAGATTATGTGGCTCATCATTCCACCTTGCTCACACCAACAGAATCCCTCTCGCGGTCCATGTCCAGCACGAGATATCCGCTACATCGGTATGTTTCTTATTCTTGCTTATCTCCTGGGTATCAACGTTTTGTTTCTCACATTTCCCACTTAGTGGAGCCTACTACCTATGAACAGGCTTGTCAAAATCCCCACTGGGTTGCAGCCATGCAAGCCGAGCTCACAGCTCTAGAAGACAACAAAACGTGGAGTTTTGTTCCCCTCCCGTCCGGCCAACGACCTATCGGATGCAAATGGGTTTTCAAACTCAAGTACCACTCTGACGGCACTCTTGAACGTTACAAAGCGCGTCTCGTTGCCAAAGGCTTCACCCAACGTGAAGGTATCGACTACAAGGAAACTTTTTCCCCGGTTGCCAAACTCATCACAGTGCCTTGCTTACTGACCATAGCTGCTGTCCGGCATTGACCCTTACATCAAATGGACGTCCAAAACGCCTTCCTTCATGGCGAACTTCAGGAGGAAGTGTACATGTTGCCTCCTCCGGGGTGTCGTCGACAGGGGGAGAACATTGTGTGTCGACTCCACAAATCTTTATATGGTCTTAAACAGGCGTCCAGAAGTTGGTTTCGAGAATTTTCTTCAACTATCAGTGACATCGGTTTCTGCCAATCTAAGGCAGATTACTCTCTGTTCACTCAAGTCAAGGGTACTTCACTCACTATTATATTGTTGTATGTTGATGATATGGTGATTACAGGCAACAACGAGACAGAAATCAAGAACCTAAAGACCTTCCTTAGCAGTCGATTTCGAATTAAAGACCTTGGACCTCTAAAATACTTTCTTGGAGTCGAGGTCGCACGTTCGAAAGCCGGAGTCACAATTTGTCAACGGAAATATACACTGGACATACTGGAGGAGGCTGGGTTACTTGGTGCGAAACCCATGAAAGTTCCAATGGAAGCTGATTTGGTGCTAACACCCACAGGAAGCACTTCACTTCATGAACCTGCGAGGTATAGGCGCTTAATTGGCAAGTTGATTTATTTGACCATCACAAGACCGGAAATAGCGTACACTGTCAACACGCTGAGTCAGTTTATGCAAGATCCGCAACGCCACCACCTTGATGCAGCATATCGACTCCTTCGGTATCTTAAAGGAGCTCCTGGGCAAGGTTTGATGTTTTCTTCCCAAAGTGAATTATGTTTAACTGGTTACTGCGACGCAGATTGGGCTCGTTGCCCCGTTACACGTCAGTCAGTGACTGGTTATTGTATTTTTCTTGGAAAATCACTGGTGTCTTGGAAAAGCAAGAAACAAGTTACAGTAGCTCGTTCATCCGCGGAAGCGGAGTATCGGTCCATGGCTACTGCCACTTGTGAATTAAGTTGGTTGAGGTATTTATTGGAAGATTTACATGTTAACCATCCTCAGCCAGCAAGATTGTTTTGTGACAACCAAGCCGCGTTGCACATAGCCGCAAATCCGGTGTATCACGAACGTACAAAGCATATCGAGATCGATTGCCACACAGTCCGTGAGCGAGTTCAAAAAGGAGAAATCAAAACTTCCTATGTCAAGACAGGGGAGCAAGTCGTAGACTTATTTACTAAGCCATTACGCGCACCCATATTCCATGCACATCTGGGCAAGTTGGGTGTGATTGATATTCACACTCCAACTTGAGGGGGAGTGTTAAAGGAAAGAAATCTCATGATCTGATTGAGAGTGATTGTAGCTTCTGATATTGTCAACTCTTGAGATTGAGTGATTGTAGGATGTAATTAGCTTGATTATAGGTTCTGCTTACTTAGAATGGCTTATAGGTTTTGTATAAAGATTCTTCCCGTGTATCTATTCTCTTCAATGAAATATACAAACTCACAATTCAATAGATAGCAAACATGCGTTTATTTTCAGTGCATTGCCGAAGGAGCTATGTTTTTATAATACAACGTCCTTCAATCAGGCTTGCAACCGGGAAATTTAAGCCTCATACACGAGGAAGAGGTAGAAATCTGAAGTACAACTTAAAGATACACTCTTTCCTTTGAAATCAAGGGTTGTCGCACAAAGACAGAAGCTCAGATTATACCAAACAATTTGAACAACCGATACAGGAAGAGTCCCACACTAGTAAGAAAAGTGGTTGACCAGACAAATAGGGTGCTACGGGAACTCCAAAAACAGGGCAGTTAGTGTTGCGTTTCTGGGAAGATGACATTATAATATGCTAGAGAAGAATTGACATATTTTGCTGAAGGGAAGAAAAGGTCCGTACTCAGCTGAATGGCATGGGGTCAGCGAGGTAGGGAAATACATACTAATTTTCTTTTTCAATTAAATGATGGTGTGAACGCATGAAGAGATTCAAGTGGAAGGAAGGTGTAACTTCATTAGGCATTTAAGAACTATTTAGCTTACTAGAGTTTTAGGCATATGAACAATATGCATTCACATGGTTTTGTTTCATATAATTTCAATTAAAACTGACAAAAACAAGGTAAAACTGAAAGGGATCTTTGAGCATTATAATTTTTAAACATTACAAGAAGACAAGAGATACTTACATGTATTACTAGCACCGGGCACTTCACTTTCTTAATTTTATTGAAGTTCTGCACACCATCAGAATAGCGAATAGCTTAGAATAGGAACAGAACGAGCTTCAGTGAGTTGCTCTGACAGTCTATGAGGACGTCACTACATTAGTGAATCATTATAATAAGTTACAAATGGCACAGTCGATAGTTAATAGACTATTACCCAAGAAATAATCCGTACCTTATAAATGTCAAAGCAGAATGTGAATTTCACATGGCAACTTAGCCAGGAAAGAATTGCACTATGCAGAACTACACCCCGCAGCCTTGGCAACTTAGCTGCCAAGTGCAGTGTTGGTCCACTTCCAACTGACTGCCCATACAAGATCAAATCTTCCTGGCTAACTCCGTACTCGGTCCCAAGGCACTCATATACTGCCTCTATGTCAGCATATGTATTTGTTTCACTAGGCTGGATTACATTTGAAGAAAAAACCTAAGTAAATACTTGTACTGAAAAACAGTCAACGAATATGTGTTATTCTGGATTTTATAAGATGACAAGCAAAATTAGAACAACTGAACTAACATAGTGAGCGCGCACGTAAAGTGATCAATAATAAGGACAGAACCCCATAATTTCCAAAGAAAATAACAAGATCAATCACACTCTAATATGTCAATACTTAATTATTGTGGCCACCAACTCACATATATGCATTAATATAAATAATTGAATGTAGATATGTAATACCATGCAACGTTTAGCTAATGTGGCCATACTAATGATGGTATCAGCTTAAAACCACGCGTGAAAGATAATGAATCCCGAACTGTTTTTGGAACTATTGTTATATCCGATTCCTCGAGGATAAATGAATCCCAAACTGTTGGCATATGACTTGAATAACAAGGTGGAACAAGTAAATTAATTTTCACATAAAACGATTGTAGTACCTTGCCAGTAGAGGCTCCATAGCCAGAATAGTCATACCTGCATCAAAAAAATTCCATCAACTCTCGTGAATAATGGTTAAAAATCACAGATGATTGGTCAAGAAAATGCAGATAATTCGTCAATAAAAATCACAGAAAGTAATTCCCTTTTTAACTCAGAGATAAAACCCAATGATATTGATACATCATATATCTCAAGTGCCGGAAAGGCAAGCAACAAAATGCCAACAGTACCAAAAAAATAAAAAAAATAAAAAAAATAAAAAAAATAAAAAAAATAAAAAAAATAAAAAAAATAAAAAATAAAAAATAAAGTAGTAAAGCTGCTGCGTCTCCATCCATCCAAAGAAAACAAATTAATGACTACAGAAAAGAAAAAAGGTAATAGCTGTAGATATAAACCCCAAAAAAAAGATTTATTTACCAAATGTATATAAATAAATTGATTTGATTTGATTGCAGGAAAGTAAGGCAGTAAATAAAAGCAAATGATTCAAGTGTTGTTTGCAATGAAAACCTCACAAGAAAAAAAGAGAGAGAGAGAGAGGTCATAGAGCTGGCCGAGGTCAGCAGCATTGCCATGGGAGTAAAGCAGAGTGAGGCGGGCGTAAGAGTAGTTCCACCGTGGTGTATTACCAGGTGGACTGGGGATGGAAAAGAGCCAAATAGGCCGGGGGATAAGGTCCAGCGTATGCCAGCCCGAGGGACGGGCCAGGCCCGGCAGGGATTGCCAGCCCGAGAGCCCAAAGGCCATGTGATGTGGGCTGACGTCAGGAGGCCAGGCCCGGCAGGGATTGCCAACCCGAGAGCCCAAAGGCCATGTGATGTGGGCTGACGTCAGGAAGACATCAGCCATAATATAAAATTAAAAAAATATTAAATATTAAAAAAAAAAATTTCAATGTAAAACTCTAGCTTTGAACTCAACGGCTCTCGTCGGAATTCGACGCCGAGACTGATGATACACCCACAGATAAATGGAAGAGATCCAGTCCCTCCTCCGCCGCAGTTGTCGCCGCACCCCACACCGCCTTTGCCTCCACGCACTCGCGATCCCCCTCCTTCCACTCGCACGCCCAGATCGCACGATCTGGGATTTGTTTTTGGGAGAGAGAGAGAGAGAGAGAGAGAGAGAGAGAGAGAGATTTTAACTAAGGAAAAACTGTGAATTTTTGCACATATCGGCTATTGATGTTGTCAGAATCTGAGGCCCTGCCTCCAGAGCTCAAAGTGAGAGAGAGCTGCTGAGCTTGAAAAAGAAAGAACAAAAAACACACAGCTTTTGGAATGGTGCGTTAGTGCGTTGGCACCATGGGAAAAGAAGAAAAAAAATAATAAAAAAAAGGTTTTGGAATGGTGCATCAGCACCATGTGAAAAAAACAAAGGTTTTGGAAGTGTGCTACAACATGTGAAAAGAAAAAAAAAATTAATAGAAAGTGGTACAACGAGACCGATTAAAAATCCTATCCGAAATTACAAATAAAATTATTTTGTATTATTTAAAAAAAATAACTAATATTTTATTGCCTATTGCCAGGGCTATTCAATGTAGGGGTGGAGATGTAAAATGCAGTTACTGTTCATTAAAGGCAGTTACTGTTCACTGGGTGAATTAAATAGTGAATAGCCCGGGGGTGCCTTAGCAACGGTGGAACTGCTCTAAGGGTTATGCAGATAAAAAGCAACAATCTTGTTCCCCCGTGAGGATTTTTACCAAAAAAAGTTAAAAATACTTAAAATACTTGCAAGAGAAATAAGATTATTGTAGTATAATTGGCTCAAGTAAAATCGTTCTCCACAAGGATTAATTTAAAAAGATCAAAGCGAAACCAATTCTCAACTAATTAATTAAAACAAAGTTTTTGCTCTAATGACCTAAATTAAGAAAAACGAATTTAATTAAAAAGATTACTTAAAAACTACAACTTTAAAGAAGGAGAAGGAAACAATTTTTAGAATTCCAAGTGAGAAAGTACTAGGGTTTTGCCGTCACCCTAACAATCCTATGTAATTCTTCTAATTACTTATGAATTACACATGCATATTTTGAAGGTTATGTTTTCCTAGAGTATATTCTGCTTGGAACCTCCAATATAGAACGTATATCTAATATGCAACCCGTCCGTAGTGTCCAGATCGAATGTGAACATGCAAGACTCATTAAGTTTTGTAAAAACATTTTGAACAATCATATAACCCTTAAGACGTGTCGTTCATCTTAAGAAGTTACACATATTAACCACAAGAAGCCTTAGTCAATTTTAGGGACAGCCCTCCTCCAAAATTGCATCAAATTACTTTTCTAAATATCCTAATGGTCGCGAATCACTAAGACAATTAAATAGTTTTAACCGGTGATTAACAACTCAAAACTTGCATGCATAAATTCATAAGCAAATTAAAAAGAAACTACATATTCTTGCTAAGGATCATGGCCTTACCCTAGCAAAAAGAATTAGTTACGCATATTCATAATAATAATCACAAAGTCATTATTGAAATAGAAAAATAATGAAAACACCTTGAAAGTATAAGTCTTGAAATCTCTAAGCTTTGCCCCAAATCTTCTCTCCAAAAATTGCATAAGAAGAAGACCCTAGGGCCGGCCAAAAAGGCTTATTTAAACTATTCTAATTCAATCCTCCTAGTAAAAGGTATTAGAATAAGACTAGGAAACTAAATAAATTGAAATTAATTAAGAAACATAATCCTAAATTAACTTGGCAATTCGCCCAAAATCCTTTACAGCCACGTGTTGGACCCATATCAGCTCCAAAACTGGACCAAAATAGCTGGATTTAAAGCTTGGACTATTCTGAACACTTCTCCAGAAGGCCACGAACCCATCTGAGATCATCTTGGGCTTCAAAAACTGCATTTAAGCCCTAAAACGTCACTTTCCAACAACGTGCACTGCTCCTTTATTTAAGTGCCAGAAAATAACCGCTTCATAGAAATTGCAGAAATTTTGACACAAACATGCCAAGAGACACACGAATGTCCTCCAATTTTAATCACTCCAAAATTCGTCCGTTTGAGCATGTTTTTCTCCAGAAGAAGTCGAATGTCATATGTTGAAAATATGAAGTAAAGTATCAAAATTCTACCAAAATAATTACCAAAATATACTAAGAATAGGATAAAATAGATAATAAGAAATCGACTCATCACCCCGCTTTGTGTCAATCAACAACACGTCCAAGGAGTTATTAACAGGCAGAACGGCCATCAACAATGTCGTGTTGGTGTTGTCGTGCTGCCCTTTCTGGATCTTGTAGGTCGGCGGAGATGGCGGAAAGAAGGCGGATTTCTCCACCTGAGACAACATGCACCCCATTCTGTTCACCAATATTCCAAAACCTATCACCATCCACCCACAACCCTCTTTACTGTGAATCTAATCCAATCCAACGCATGTGTAAAGAGACTCCCACCCACCCAGGCTCTATGTGAGCTAGTTTTCGAAGCTGAGCTGGATTGGGAATGAGAAAGGTCATAGTGGTGGTGGGTGGTGGGTGGTGGTAGAGGTGGTGGAGCAGTACAAAATAGTGCAACTTAGTTTGGGGTTTATGTTCTTTTTTTTTTTTTTTTGGACAAGGAAACTTTATTAACTACAAATAAACATATTTACAAACGAAAGGCCCAGAAACAGAAAAACATAAACAAGCAAAAGACGGGCCAAACACCAAACGAACAAAAGCCCAACCAAACAGTTGAGGCTGAAAACAAAAAAAAACAAACCGAGAAGTCTGCTACTACCGTCTCCACCAGAATAGTGCATCTTGACCTGCAAATCCATGCTCACCACCAAACATCTCCTCGCCGATCTCATCATCCAACACCGATCTACTCCCCGAGCATAGCCATTAAGTAAAGATAACCACAAACTGAAAAATATCAGTTGGCTATCGATGGAAATAAGCCTATGGAACACCATGAGCAACACTGCCACACATGGCAGACAATAGAAAGAAGGTGGTGGTGTTGGGAACACCCGAGTCAGTCGAAACACCGAAACTCGAAGCACCATCTCGAAAAGTATGGCCAAAGATCGAAACTTAGATGAAGGAGGAAAAGGGATGTTAGCAAGGTAAGAATAGGAGGGCAAATCAAGAGGAGAATGAGGGGGAAAAATAGCAGAGAAGGGGAAAAGAGGAGAGAACAAAAGAAAGGGAAAAGTGGCAACCGACCCCAGCCGGAGCTAGAGTCGGTGCCAAAGATCTGATGAAACAAGATGAAAACCCTCACCAAAAGGGGGAAGAACTCTCACGCTGGGAGAAAAACTCTCTCACGGAAGAAGAGAAAAGTTTTTTAGTTTGGGGTTTCTGTTTAACAGACAGTGCACAACACACTTCCGCTAGAGGGAGAAAGAGGGCGCTCGAGTTCAAAAAGCTAAGTCAAATTTAAGTGCATGACTTCATTGCTTGTCAGCTGGACACTGTGTGCAGTGCAGTGGGCCGCAGCAAAACAGGTCAATATTGTATCTCCCCTGTCTTGCTTAGGGGTGAGCACGGTGCCGTTCCACCCCTAAATCGGAACCGGAACTGGAAAATATCAACGGTTCGGTTTGGTGCGGTTCCGCTTAAATTTATTACTAGAACCTTACGGTTCGGTCTACACCGGTTCCGATTCGGTTCTTACCGGTTTATGGTTCCGAATACTAAATTATTTGAACACCAAATCATCATGCATTCAAAACATCTTCTAAAACTGATTATATAAAGTTGCATACAACACATCTTTTTTAATGCAAATGTCTTTGGTAGTGGCACCAAGTCAACAAAAAGAGACAACTAAAAGAAATATTAGACCTGACATTCGTGTCACGTTTCCCGTGTTTGTGTTGTTTTCATGTCATACCCGATATCTTAAAGGGTCGTGTCGTGTAACACCCGTTAAAATAAACGGGTAAAATGACCCGGCCTGAAATCAACCCGATAATATTAACAGGTAATATGACCCGACCCGTTACCCGTTAAGGAAAATATATTTTAAACCAGTAAATAATCAAATGAAAAACATAATACTCAATAAGTATATACATACCATATTTCACATTCAAAACATAAAAACACATTTGTCTTTCAAGTATTACATATTTACATACCCAAAATAAGAGCATAATAAAAAATAAAAAAACATTAGAACGTTACAAAATATCAAATGTTCAAAAGATTTGCAAAATTAAGGGAGTTATGTTTCAAGGTTTGGAACCTTGCACATTTTCTTACAATCAAACTCTTCAATTTTCATCAATCACCATGGGAAACGGTATTGTTACTTTGGTTTGATATATTGTCTTCAAGAGTTATATTAATGTTATTTTCAGTGAGGCTTTCTACATTAACACTATCTTCTCATTTATCCTATGGCTATTGTTTAAGTAAGTCTTTAATAGTTTTTTAATTAATGTAGAAGTGTGAAAAATATAGAAAAAAATATATATAAACGCTTGTAATGACAGGCTTTAGAACTTTCGTGAAGGGCATAATTTTGAAATGTGCCACTATAATCATATAAATCGTAGATCAAAATTTAACCGTCGATTGTTGTTTACATTTATGCTTCATTTTTCTCACCAAATTTTGTTTTTTTTTTCAGATTTTGTTTTTTGAAAACATGATCTATTAGAGGATATAGGAAGATGAAAGGTTCGGATCGTTGATATTATGTTTGTCACGCCCCGATCCCAACATACGTCCAGGATCAACACGTGACGTCACCAAAACTCGTATCACAAACTTATTCCGCCTCTGGAATATGGCAAATTACAACTCCATAATCAAATTTCGTAGTGATTTTTCGTATATCTTATGGCTGCATCTAACCTCCTCGTTAGACTGCCTACGTACCCTCAATAAGGATCAAGCCATTCATAGTTCTTTATACATTACACCAATTATCACATCATTCACTTTATCTTCAGCGTGATACATCCATAGCATGTAACATATCAAATAACAAACGAAACACAATATTAATCTCAAGCTACCTTGATCAACTAAAATAATCATAATAATAACAATCATATTCAACGTCATTCCACAATCCCGTCAATTAAACAATTCATGAATTAAAGATGCATGATCTTAGCATTTAACTACGTTAATCAAACAATGCAATAACATATCATTTTATGAATCTAATTAAAGAACTCTATATAATTCCCTAATTGGATTATAAGTAATAAACATGGTAAATCTAATTTATATTCAGAAGGTCTAGTGTGGGTAATTCTCATTCGCTCGAATCTAGGGTTCTAGACTAACCTTATGGAAATGAGAAAGAGCAAGGATTCCGGAGCACTCAACGGAATCCAAAATATCAAGCGGTTTCTCGTAATCAACCCAGATCTGTCACATGTAAAATCAATGCCTACATCATGGAAATGGTACATTGGGCCAATCAAACACTTAGATAAACTGCAAGGCTTGGGTGAGTGATAATAATACAAGTATGTGATATTTAGTAAAAACAGACCATCGATCACAATCTATAAACATCGAGTATAGAATCATGCTTTATGAAATCATAATCAAGTCGCTGCAAACTCCGAAGGAGTCACCCAAATATCCAACGGCTTTTCTAATTCAAACCTCAAGATTCTCAAAACCATCATTCATATGTGCATAAAAAAACTAGGGCTAGAGGGACGCAGTTCCGCCGAAGCATACATAAGTAACCAAACAGGAAGTGGCCCCCCAAAACGGATTAACCAAGCAGAGCCACCCCTGAGAAAGTAACCAAGTAGGCAGTGACTCCCCAACGTGGATTAACCAAGCAGAGTCACTCCTACAGCTGTTAGGAAGTGATCACCCAACACGGATTAACTAAGCATGATCACTCCTAAGCATACATGGCCATAAGGATCGCCCAACGCAGATTAACCAAGCGCGATCCATATATAGTATGGTCCCCCAACGCAGATTAACCAAGCAGGACCACTAGTGACCCCCCAATGCGGATTAACCAAGTAGGACCATCCATGTACCACTACAACATGATGCAGTTAGATCAACACACAAACCACTTACCCTTATCTCATCCGCTATGATTTACATAGTAATCACTTGCACTATCAACTTCTCATGACCACTAACTATCTTATCATACAAGCATAAAAGTTCTACATAATACTTCTCATAAGATTCTGGGTTCATATCGTCATAAAAACAATCATACACATCATACTAATCATACATATCTAACCACATTTCATAAACGTTTCCAAGCTACAGTCGAATCACAATTAATAAACATAGATCGATGCTAAAAATAAAAATAACAATTCAATAGAAAGTACATTTAATAACAAGTATAACTCAATATGGTGCCACTAATACATATATCGAGACACACGTCAACTGGAAACGACACGTCATCGTGATGAGCCAACTAAGCTCCATCAAGCCTCAACAACAAACTAGAGATAAACAACACTATAGTAGAGCACGTTGACTAGAATGTCAACCGTCGATAAGGTAGGTCCATTAAGGTCAACAATCTAAGGTTAATCAATCCGGGAGATCCATACATCGGATTTTCGATTCGTAAGTTCTCAAAGGTCCAACAACTGATAACTAGGGTGCTCACAAAATTGTACGACGATCCAATAATCGGATTGTCGTCAATCACACAAACAAATGGTGGTCCAATTTGATCACCACACCAAACAATTGAATTTTGGGAAACCGAGGTAGACATAGGTTCATAGGGTCACTAGAGGGTATTTGGTACTTAGACAACACTCGTGAACGGTCCCACGCATCGCCACACGTCGTGGTAGCCAAGGTGGAGGGTTTAGAAAACTTGAATTTTTAACATTAACTAAATTAGCTCAAATTTACATGGTAGCTAGAGCTCAACAAGGGAAACGCTTTTCACAACTAGGCCGACGATAAATTCTAACTGGAAACCGTCCAAATTCACCGAAGAAAACTGGATTTCTAGGGTTCTAAACACCCAACTCTAAAATGAATACGAAAGCGCTAACCAAGCATACAAACTTGAAGATTATGAAGAGTAGATGAAATTTCATACCTCACTCGAAGGAAATGGTTGCTAGAATCACCGGAAAAATGATAAAACCGCTGGAAAAGTCGTGCCTTTGTGGCTTCAAACTGCAAAGATGGAAAAGAAAATGAGAAATCTAACACTAGAGATGTGTAAGGGTCGTCAACAGCTTTCCATGGACACCAAATCACCCAAAACAGAGCTCGGACAGAGTAGATACAAGCGGGTCAAGTTGGTGGGTTAACGGGTCCAATCTCCCCCCAAAACGAGTTAGAATCAGACCCCTCCCCCTTTTTTTTTTTTTTTTTGAAACCTTCCCCCTTTAGTTTGATCGGTCCTTCTCCTTCTAGCTGATTGGTCCCTTTATTTTTGCTTAAATCTGATTAGGCTTCTTCCTTGTGGAAGTTTAAATGATTTCAAATTTATAGTTTAGTAAAACAACTTCAAATGTCCGTAACTATACCATTATAATCCGGACTCGCAAACGGCTTTCGCCTATATGTTCATGGTTTCAAGATCTATTCAAAAATATAAATTGTGACCTCGAACAGTCTACGGATTTTAAATAATTAATTTCCAAACGTCAAACTTCATAACTAGTTTAATTAAAATCTAAATTCAAACAAATTAAAATAAATTCTCAAGGAATAATATAAAATCTCAATAATACAAATACGTAGATTATAACAGTGAAATCCAGGAACGAGATTTCACAATGTTCAGAGTTTTACCGTTAGTGAAAATATTGCTTGATGTTTATAAAGTCTCTACAAACTATATAACATCGACTCATATTTCAATTAACCGTAAATATCGGGACATGATATCAAAGATCCGAACCGTTCATCTTCCTACATCCCCCAGAAGATCATGTTTTCAAAAAAGAAAATTTTAAAAATGAAATTCAATATAAAGAATAAAGCTTAAACGACAATCGACAGTTAAATACAAATTTAAGGTTTATGGATTATGGATTATAGTGTCGGATTTAGAAGTTGACTCCTTCACGAAAGTTGTAAAGCTATATATATATATATATTTTACATTTCTTACACTTCTACAATAATTATTATTAATTTTATTACTTTTACACTCAAATAAAAAACACTATTCATGACGGTTTGGAGGGTTTTAAAAATCTAAATGACAATGTAAGTGTAACCATTGTCTACTCGTGGAGGAATGATGAATCACGAGTGTTTATATATTCTTTCACATTTTTCATACTTGTAGGGATGTCTTATTGCCTATACTAATACTATACTAGTTGGTGTTAATTTTGGACAACATGTTAGGTAAAATTTATCCTATTAATGATAATAAGAAACTCTCATAATAAAAATAAATAAATGAATAAAACTTAATTTTTTTAACTTATATAGAATAATAATACAAAAATATATATTTAATATAGAATATACCAATATATACAATATGGCTATTGTATTTTATAATAAATTTTTGGGTAAATTACATAATACCCCATCAGGTTTGAGGTCTATACAACCTCATACAATATCTTTAAAACATTTCACTTTCATACCTCACGTACTATTTTATTCCAAAATAATACATATGTTACATTTTCCATCCATTGATCTATTAAGCGCTGACGTGGCTGCCACATTTGTACCACGTGGCTGCCAAATGTGTGCCACTTGGCAAAAAAAAATTAAATTTAAAAAAAAAAAAAACCTGAATCTTCTAAATAAAAAAAACATAAAAACCAAAAACAAAAGCTGAAACACACCTCCCCGCAACCCCCAAACCCAGAAACCTTATCCTCCCACGACCCATGCAGACGCACCTCCCTCCCCCTCATCCTCCTTTCTTCTCCCCCATCTTCATCTTCTTCCCTCTGCAACCCAGGAAAAAAAAAAGCCCTTCAGTTCGTCTTCCCCCTCCTCATCCTCCTCATCTTTTATCCCCCATATTCATCTTTCTTCCCCTACAACCCAGAAAAAAAAAAAAAACCCAGATCCCATCTACGCCGCCATCGCCTGGTTCGTGAGGTGAAAATGGGAGGAATGGGTGTGGATTTAAGGAATGTGGTGCGTAGAGGAGGGAAGAAGGTGGGTGCGAGGGTTGGTGTGAAGGGTGGGTGCGGGGAGAAAATGGGTGGGGGTGAAGAGGAGAAAGGGCTCGGGGAAGGTGGAGGTGGGGTGGGATGGGGTGGGTTTTTGGATTCGAGGGGAGGTGAAGAGAGTGGAGGAGAAGTAGGTGGTTGGGAGGCTTTGGAGGGAGAGGTTGCGGGGGTGGGTTCTGCGTTTTCTAAGTTTTTTTTTTTCCCAGAAGATTCAGGTTTAAAAAATATATATATATATATTTGTCACGTGCCACATATTTGGCAGCCACGTCAGCGCTTAACAGATCAATGGATGAAAAATGTAATGGAGGTATTATTTTGAAATAAAATAGTACGTGAGGTATGAAAGTGAAATGTTTTAAAGATGTTGTATGGGGTTGTAATAGACCTCAAACCTGAGGGGATATTATGTAATTTACCCTAAAATTTTTAGTAATTAAACTTTAAAATTATAATTTATTTTTCTTAACGGGTCGAAACGGGTTACCCACGTGTTACCCGCATGTATACCCGTTAAGAACCCGTTATTAATGGGTTCTTAACGGGTCACCCAATAATGACCCGATTAGCTATTTTGTTAACCCGAAACCCGTTATTTTCGTGTCGTTTTCATGTCGTGTTGTCAATTAGAGTGTTGTTTTTCCTTTAGCTTTTACTGGTGCTTCATCTTATTTCTTGAAACTTTAGTTTGAGATAGGGTGTTATTCATCAGCCTCATGCTTTCATCAATATGACTTACATTTCACATTTTCATTACAGGCAGCAGAGGGGCATTTTGCTTATGCCTTTCAAGGAGGTGAACCTCTAATAGATAAGTGAGTCTGGAAATCTGGTGGGTGATTATTATATATAAGAGAGTATATTTCTTTTGATGTTATAGAATTAAAGAAAAGTAAATTGTTTTTATTCCTAAAATTTTGAATTCTACTACAACTGAAGCTTTTGCACAAACTGAACCACATAACCAATTGAACCACATAGAAGAAGAGGAAAGTACATAACTCTGAACCCGAGTATAGCAGAAAGTGGTCAACTGATTCCTAGCAATTTTTGCAGTACTCCAGCTCAACAAATGGCCCTAAATTAAGGGGGCAGATTAAAGCCAATGACATTTTGTAGAATCTATGAACTTAAAACACCCTTATTGAACCCCACAGACCATCTATATACAAATGGCCCTAAATGCAGGACAAGAGTGACTCAATTAGACAGTGTTAATCACACATATATAGTGCAGGTAAAAGAGAATGGAAAACCAGTGGAACTCAACCATATTCCTAATCTCAAATATGAGAAAAGATAGAGAAAATACCAAGGAGGGAGGACGGAGGACGAAGAGTTATGAGTTGTCGCGGATGATGGATGATAAGGGCCGTAGCAGAAGTTGAGGTTGTGGGCGAATCATTGATATTTTTGGATGAGAGGCCGTGGTGAGGGTCGGATCTTGGATGTGCGAAATGGGGGAATGGGGATGTGAGAGGGGTGAGGCCGTGTGAGTGAGGTGAGGTGAGTGACAGAGTGAGTGAGTAAAACCAAATTGGGATGGGATCCAATGCTTTGCAACTTGGTGAAACTAATTTGTCAACTTATTATATCATGACATGTGTATATATATAATTTATTTATTTATTATTAATAAAACGGTTCAGTTCGGTTCAGGCCGGTTCTTATTCATTCGAAACCAAAACCAAAACCGGTTTGAACGGTTCGGTTCGGTTTTTTACTCAAAGTTGACTTTTCCGGTCAACACGGTTCTTTTCCGTTTTTTTTCATACGGTTCGATGTTGTTTTGCGGTTTGACGGTTTTTATGCCCACCCCTAGGCTTGCTTGCTAGCTACATCACGCCACATCTTCTTTTTTCGGTCAATCTTGAGGACTCATGTTCCTTTATTTATTTATTTTTTTTCAAGTTTACAAGATTGGAATAGTGAATTGTCTTGGTGGTTATCGTTTTTTTTCTTTCTTAAATTCACTTAAACTCAAGTTTAAAATTTCTTCTCTCTTTAGTATAGATTAAAATAAATCATTTGTAATGTAAAGACTTACACAGCTCAACTTGCTATTCTTTTTATTTAGATTTGTAATATTTTTATGGAGAGTGTTAGAATCAAATTCGGGCACTACTCTGAGGGAAATGAGATGTACAAACTCAACTACCTGTAAAATAATAAACAAACCGTAAAGTAAACTGGCACCGGTGGGGTGCTACCCAAAGGCTACGACGATCAATTTAGTAAGCAATGTATAAGCTTCAAGTAGTACGCAAGAGAATCGAGTATGCAATTATTGCACTACCAGATATGAACCTTAAGGGTGTATTTATACCAGTCGAGAGAGAATCCTTTGAGGAACATGATCCGCATTTTATCGGAAGAATCTCAAAGGATATGTAGAAGTAGATATCGCATCCTCTTAGGAGTGATTACTTGGAGCACGTCAAATCCCTAGATTCTAGGAATCTCTAAGAATATAGGAAACTTGGTTGGTTTCATATGGGATCAGGTTTCGTATCTTGCAAAATAAGAAGGGTCAATCTCAGCGAAATCGACGGACTTCACCCACTTATCCGGAACAGGAGATGGTGGCATCGCTAATCCGTTTGTGCACTCTGCAATAGGAGCTGTTGAATCAATGACCAGACTTTTGTGGTATCCGTATTTTGATCGCCCTTACTTTAGCTCCAGAAAATCACGATCCCACAATTCACCCTAACTATGCATATAAAAGGGATGTTCCCCTTAAGGAAGGATAGTTATTCAAAGACCATATCTTTTGGAGTAAATTGGAATACGGTACCATTTAAATTTTTCTGACACGTGCGTAACCTGCAAATTATAACGTTCTTGATTCAAACGTGCGGCCTCAAAAATTGGGGCGCGAAGACTGTAATGATGAGCAGCGTCATGTTGCGTTGCACAATAAACAAGAGGCAGCTCCTTGTATTATTGAGTGGCTCAGCTTTCGGGCACACGAATCTTGAGGTAAAGCCTTCCGTATTCAACAGTGAAATTATTCTGAGACTCTTTTATTTATGTTGGAAGTACGTCAGGGACTCCGAGCCTTGAACTCAACCCATATTAAAAGCATCCAGCACAAAATGAAATGAGAAAGTGGTTTGACCTCCCTCGATCTGTTAGTGGTTCCACACTTGCATTTACGAGAACTTTAATGAAAAGCTCCCGGTACTGTTCATTTTAACAAAAACCATATTTTTACACTAAAAAGTCAATCATGGTACTATTTATTTTACCCTTTATTTTGTCATTACCGTTAAAACTCAAAGTTTTCAAGCCCTTTTTCATTAGTTTTCCTTACATTTATTTTGTTTTTTCAAAAAATGACGTGAACTCAACCAGTTTGTGAAATGTAAGACAGCGGCTCATAACTGAAACTCATCATACAGAGAGGCAGAACAAAAGAGTTACTCCATTCGATAGGATTGCCATTGTATTGCTCGCTTAGATTCATAGAAGAAGGGTTATCCCGGATGCAATAAAAAATTTGCAAATCAGGGTACATATTCGATTTTCTACAGAATCATGTCGTAAAGAAACACTAAAAGTAAGCACACGAACAAAACAAAAAAAAACATATCCGCAGCTGGCAGTGGCAGTATATCCACAAAAACAGAACATCTACCATGAGGCTACTACATTTTTTTAAGCGTGTTCACATACGTGTAACTGGAAAATGCTACAAACAGCTTGCGGAACCTGTAGATATAAAATGCAAATGTTAGAAAAACTAATAGCCGACTATCTGAATTTGGGACTAGCCAGAAATTGATGACTTGGATTCGTTTCGGTTGATGGAAGCTGAAGAAGATTTTGTAAAAGAAATCTAAGGATTCACAAGTAAAATAAGGAAGAAAACATGAGAAAATATGTTGAGATTGCATGAATAATATGGTTCGGTATCCTTTTCAATTCACAACGTATAAGCGTACCAAACCCATTGGCTGGAATGTTGTGCCATCGCCAGGAAGCTCTTTCTGGGCTGCTCATTGAGCAAGCAATGCACCACTTCATGTGAGGATTGCATGGGATTTAAACTGGACAGCCAGATATCGACTGGTCCGCTATACTTGCGAAATATGTTTGTACTAACCTGGAAACAATTAACGGGACAGCAAAACAAAAACTAACATCACTGTTCAACATCCAACAAGTACTATCGTATAAGAATTCAGGTGAATTATAGTTTGTTCAGAATTTCAGGATACTTGCGAATGAAGAGAAAACATACGAGTTCCCAGGCTTCAATTTTCCTTTGTGACGACGCTTGTAAGAGTTTCCTGCTTACAACATAAATAAACTATAAATAAATGTGGCAAATTATAGTATGCCATAGTAAACAAATAACACCACAAAATGGTCATCCCGAAAAACGTACATCAACCAGGATGGAAGAAGACAATAGTTAAGTTCGGTATTCATTTGGGGCAAGTACGTCATTATCTTATTATATGCAGTCAGTGGTGCAAGAATTTGCAGGATTACTCTCATCAATTACTATTCTCTTTCTTTTCTTTCTTTTATAACCCAGGATAGCCACCCTGTCAGCTTTTCTGACAAGGAAGCCCAACCTGGGGCCCACTGCTGAACATTACAAATCTTTGGCAGCAGGAAACACTTGTGACTGCTAGATAGGTACCTTGACAGGTTTCAAACCTGAGACCTCATGGGACAACCGAAGTGCCTCAGCCATTACCAATGTAGCCCTGTTACTTATAACTCCCCAAGTTTCTATTTAGAGGTCAAAATTTGTCCGAAAATAGTGAGATTCAAAAAGTAAGGAAGGAAATTTGTACAGCAAGAGAATACATTCATGTCCCGAGAAGACTAGTACCTGGTCTTAACTTTTTTGTAACATCTGTCATAAATATCAAACATATTTAGGAATTTGTTGTTAGGATCTGGTTGGCCTTTTTGTTAGAGTCATATTTTGTTTAGGGTTGTGTTAGGAAAGGTAAGGTGCACAGATCCTTGTCCTACAAGGATTAGAAAAGAATTAATTTTTCTTGTACAATTAGATTAGGAGTCCTAGAAGCAGAATTGCAATAGGAAAGAAACTGTAATTTTCTATCCATATAGAATAGGAAACCTAATCAGAAAATAGGATGTAAACCATACCCTATACTTATAAATAGAGGTGCGGGAAAGGCTGAAAAGCTAGTGAGAGATAACAGAGAGACAGCTGAGGGAAGAGAGGGACTAGTTCTAGGGTTTGCAAAAGTACATTATACTCTATTATTAATCAAAGAAGCCGTGGTTTCTCTACTCAGAGACATCACAACTGGACAAAGGCAAAAGTTTTGCCGAACTAGGATAAATCTTGTGTGTTTCTGGTTATTCTCTAATTTGCCAAGTTTAGTCTAGTGCCGGAAACATCAAAGAACAAGATACAGAGGGGAGTCAAAATTACAACATTTTGTAGCAAGAAATTCCTTCAATTTCAAAAATATTGATCAAATATGACTAGGAAATAGAGTTCAACTCACCTTACCCCATAATGCACATCACGGTGGTTACAATGGCCCGAAACTCCGTAGTTATCAAAAGTAATTATCTGGTAAAGTTTGTGTGAAATGGATTTTAAAATGGGTGTTGAGATTGAAACAATAGATTAGGCAATACTTCATACAAAAACAGTAGTCCATCAAACGATACTTATCATATCACCACAAAAAGACAAAAACTTCAGCAGTACTAAATTTCAATAGTCCGAAATTACAACAGAAGGTGAGTTCATAAAGAAAACAATTTATTCTGAAGGATTATCTTTACCAAGTCAATGCTGTTTCTTGTAATTTCCTCTTCGATAATATTTGCCAATATGCTATCGTTCCAAACTTTGCCAAAACCATCCTAAGGATTGAGAAGTATGTAGTTATAGATGCCTCAAGAATGTACTAGAAATTATATTAATCCAATAGTTCAGTAAAACCTGAAGATTTGGATGATCCAGAACTGACACTTGTTGATGCGGAACCTACATATCCAATTTCGCATGTTACAAAGTCTAAAATGGTCTGGTGAAAATACTTCACGATGTATCAAAGATTAAAAATGAACACAGGTTCTGCAAGCAACGACCCTTACAGGATTTTCAAAATTGTGGACAAAATAAAGCTCACAACACTAAATAGCTTGGGAAGTGATTTTTACACTCCATTTTTAGCTTCTCAGCCCCTCTTTCTTTCTAGCCATCAGATTGAATAAGTCAATCATAATCAACAGCCAGGATTAAATAGGGGTGTGTGTTTATCATATCCCAATAACTTTAGCACTGGATTGACATGAATAAATTTTGGCTCACAACATTATACCGAGCTAAAAACCACAACATTGCATATCACCTTGAGAATTGCAGAAGCCTGGTAGAGCTCTTCTTTTCTTGTAATTCCTTTGCCATCTGCATCACCTACTCACAAATGAAACTAAGAATTCATTTCAAAAAAAAAATAAAAAAATGATACAGGAGATGATAAGGGCAAAGGTTAACAACGTATGAGACATAATTCCAATCGTACCATCAAAACTATTCTCTAGAGATATGACAATTTACAATAAGTAGTGGTAAAGGATGAAACTACTGTAACACAGGATGTATGAAACCAGCAGAAAGACCTGGAGAGAAATTCTTATCCCATCTTAAAGGAATGGGCTTACCTCTATTCCAGATACACTTCCGGATGGAGAACAAAACCCTTGTATTGATACAAATTGTACTTTTAAGAGTAGGGATGACTACAATAAATGTACATAATATATGCTCATTTAGTTTGACTAAAATTTTATACATCAATTTCATGCAAACACTGCCCTTGAATCAGCTATAATCACTTTTAGGTTTTCATTCCGAGAGGCCCATTTCCATAGCTAAACCTATAAACAATTGTTCAAATTTTCAGGAAAAGATATGGATAAAATAAGAGATTTATAAAACAAATTAAATAGGGTTACATAGATTTCAAAACCCATGATGACCTCAACTGTTCTGGACATATCTACAATTGTGTTGTCATGTGATCTATCTCTAGTTAAAGTATACGTTGTTTTTATGTAAAATTAATCCATTGTACAGGCGATTATTGAAGGAAAAAGTCATTTCACCGCATAATAAATTTGCGAACAAGTTTATGGTTTAAGCTAGAAGGAGATTAACAAAAATGCATAGACAAAGTTATCTACTAGTTAAAGTGCATTACCAATTGACAAGCATAAAATGTGAACATTATGCCCTCTCAAGGTCAGATAGTTTATTGTTGGAGTAAAGAACCTGCAGAAGTACGACACAAGGTTTTAACACATTATAAATTCAGAACCTCATGCATCACATTATACAATTTGGAAACAAAAAAAGACCTCGTCTCTCATAAGCATAAAATCTCAACAATTGCACAGGAGGAAGACCAGTCAAACAAATGAAATTAGGCCATGAGAGCCCTTAAAAAACTCAATTGAAAGTAGCTACAACTGAAGCCAGTATAGATTCAAAGCATTGACAATCCAATTTTGTATAGGCTTACATGGACTCGTCATCTGGGTGGGCAACAACGAACAAAACATTTCTCTTGTTGACACTGCCACCTGTTTAACAAATATATTTTAGTCAATCAATAGTCGGGGAAGAAAAAAAAAACACCCAGGAAAAGAAGCTCATGCAAACTACCCACCATTTTTCAAATTATTCAAAAAAGTGCCCTTGGGAAGCGAATATGAGCCATGAATAATTTTGAATAACGAAGCTACCCATAGTACAATCACCGAAGAAACAATCAAGAACCATGCCATTCTAGCATGCACCTGCACACAATGATCACCAACACATCAAATCAAACAACCTCCAAACTCGAGTGAGGAACAAATCCAGCAACCCAATCATTGTTTTGTCCTGTAACATACCCCGTAAACATTTAAACGCTACAGGCTTCCCCTATGTGGCATTTCATCAAACACATGGACTACAATACCAGAAAACCTGACTTCCATCAATGGAAGTAAAAAAATAAAAACACTAAAACGCCTAAAAATACCTGAAATAAGAAGTTCATTCCATCAAAAATAGTTTCCATGTGTTTCGTAAAGGGTGTATGCATCAAGATAGAACCTCTACCATTATACAGACAACTTTAGCTCTTTCACAAAATGACTAGTAAAGTAAATGCACATTGGTAAGCTGTAATAATGCTGTTTCCCCTTCTTTTTTTAACTTTATGGTAAGGCCAAATACTGATCGCACTTGCAGGGGCGTATTGCACAAATTTGATCTACATAGAGCAAAGGGATTGACCATAGCGTGGTAGGGAGCATTAAACACATTATCATATGAGTCTAATCCAATCCCGACCGTACCTAAAATAGGAAGAGATATTATTGTACGCAAAGAGAAAATCCCCAACTTGTTTTTTGCGCTCTACTATTTCAGGATCACATACATTAATGCAGAGGATGCAACTAACAGAGAATGCAAACCAAGATACATATTGATAAAACAAACAAAACAGAGAAATAAACAACATTTGAGTACCCAGGAACCAAACATCATCAACCTTAATACCAAAAATTAAATTAGAAATCTTTGTAATTATAAATTTATAATTCTTTCGTTTCCTCCTACGAATGATTGACTATATCATATAATTTACCTCTGGACCGTGGAATGTGGACTAATTTGTGATGACGGTGGCTCCGTGGAGGATGTCGGTGGTGGTGCTCATCTCATCCGGGGAAATGATTGTTTGGAGAGGAGAGAGACTAAGAGAGAATGTGTACGTAGGCGGCGGTGACGGTGGCAGCGTCGGACTAGAGAGAGAATCGTGGGTGGTTGAGGGCTGAGAGAGGAGGTCGTGGGGAGCGACTCACTATGGATATACCGATATCTTCGACGGAAATTTTAGAAACGCATATCAAGTCAGTTGTCAATATATACTAGCACATTGTACCCACGCGTTGCTGCGGGGTTTGAAACACTATTGAAGATGTAAAAGGTCTCGAAAAATATACATGCTAAAGAGTGGTGTTTTTTTCTTGAACAAACACTATTATCTACACTAAGGGGGAGAGGGTAGACTTAGCCTCACAATGGGCTAGCAATAATGTGGTTCAAATTCGCCTTTGGCGAGAATTGAACCTAAGACCTCTCACTTTCAAATGAAGAGGAATACCACTAGACTGTAGTACTAAGTGGCAAGAGAGATGTTGGTATGCATATTATATTACAAAAATTGGGAATGTTGGTACGCCAAGTGTTTTATGTTTACAACTATACAAAGTAGGAAAAAAAGTTTGATCACTCGTGAATTGAATCACCCTAAATTGCAGTATGAATTGAATTGAATGAAAATCTAAAGATGAAGGGAAAGTTTTCATAATTTCACTATGCCAGATTTCATTTGAAGGCACCAAAACATGTGCAAAATTAAAGTTGGGGTTTTCATACTCTATTGGGTATCGAAAGTCATGAAATAACCAAACCAACATCCAATTTAGTACACACCTAAGAAAAACATAAGCAAGAAAATATATCCAACTCCTCAATCATTAATCAAACACAGTAATACAATCATTGAAAAACTCTCAATCATTTATCAAAATTGAATTAATAAAATTGGATGTTGGGGTCAAACTTTTGTGTCCGCCTAAGGATATTTGAGGGTAAAAATTTAATTTTACTCAATTTAGCTTGTGAGTTATTTTATTTTCAGTCTTCAAATTTAGAGTAAATATTTAAAATTCTACAATGTAGTTTCAATTTCAATAAGCATCCAGGAAATAAAATGACATCAAAAAAGAGCCCATCAATTTAATGAAGAATTCTCCAAAACTCAGAACTTTAAATGTAATTCTACGAAATCATGAAAAATTTACTAAAACCCAAATAATACGTAACAAAATTGAAGCATATTTTGACATGCAAAAGGTTAAAAGGTACCTGAAGTGATGAGCAATGGTTTGAGATACTTTTTTTTATTCACCTCTTTGTAAGTTGATCTTTGCATAAACTACAGCAATTTAAAAAAAAAAAAAAAAAAAAAAACCATTACGTTAAATTCATCTGAATATTTAATCACAGGTGCACCAGAAAATTATAAAAGTCAAAATTAAAAAACTCCAAGATGAATTTAAGCAAAACCCATACCAGATTCTAGACATCAACACTGTAAATAAATAAAAAAATTGAAATTTTCCTACCTTTAAGTTTCAAGGTTTTTACTTTAGAATCCAAGGAAACCCTAGATTAGATTCTAAGTGGGTTTATCAGAAATAATAATCTAATAAGAAATTAACACTGAAAATAAATAAGAAACCAAAAAAAAAATTGAATTTTCTTACCTTTACTTTCTGGGTTTACACTGTGGAATCCAATCGAGAACTGAAGGATGAGAATGGTGATGGTTTTCGGTGTTTCTGGGTTCGTGGGTGGGGTTGGGGTTTTGAATCGTGATGTTAAGAGAGAGCGAGAGAAAGAACGATGTTCACCGGAAAGGAAAAAGAAGTTAAAATGGACGGACTGATTTCTTATCACAGTGCCCCAAATAAATAGACGGTCCAGATTCAATTAGATTTACATTGGAGTACTATTGAAATTACACAATTAATACAGGCGCATTTTCGATATTACACTGTTCTTATGAACAGTAAAACGGTGTGTTTTGAGCTTTAGGGGGTGTATTCAATTGAGAAATTGAGAGACTTTAATGGATTTATAAATCAATGGATTTTTATGGAGTTTAATTGATTTGTAGAGATTTCATATAAAATTTTGATTCAATTTCCTCGAAATCTCATGGGGACAAGTGTGGATGTTTAAAATACACTACGAAATTTCTTCAATTCTCTCTAATTCCTCAACTTTCTCAAATTCTTTAAAGTCAATTTTTAATTGAATACACCTTGAATTTTAAAGAATCACTTAAAATCCTGATTGAATACCCAAATCCCTCAAAATCCTAATTGAATACACTCCTCTTAGTGTAGATTGAATTTATTTTTTAATGATGACACATTATTTAGAAACGTAAAAATTTATAAACTAAACGACATGGAAATTGATAATTGGTCGTTGATTAACATATTTATTTTTTAGTGGTGACACATCATTTAGTTTACAAATTTAGTCTCCTTAGTATTATATATAGGGAAGTGTTATTGGCACTCCAAAAATCTCATTTTACATTCCTTACAAGTGTATTGGTCTTTCTTAATATATAAAGTTTGAAATGTAGAATGAAATTTTTAGAGTGCTAATAACAATTATATATATATATATATTTAAAGTATTGTTGACCTTAAAAACTACCTAGTCTACGTGGCGCGCATGCCCGTATAATTAATAAACTAACTACTTCATTTGGTCTAATGCGGGGCGTGCCAACTCATCGACCGAGTTCGACCGTGGAGTAAAATGTATGCTAATGTGGCGTTGGGCGCGCTGATGACTTCTTGATCTCACGATTGCAGCCAAGGAATGAACACTTCTCGGCCTTCGGGTTTTAAAGCTTGAAGACAAAACTGCTAGTTCTACGAAGTTCAATATCAAATTCGGCTTAACCTGGTAACACTTCACTTCACCGAGATACCTCTACCAACAGTTGCCTCCACAGTGCTGTTTATCCAAACTGAATATGTGTTGGCAAAAAAAAAATTTCTCAAGGTGTTTGAGAGATTTGGACAGGGCAATTGTGTGTTGAATTAGAGGGAGTTTTGAATTATGTACCCCCACTCTATTTATAGTAGCGATCTCCTCAATGACTGAAGTATAACTTTACTCGAACTAGGACTCCCAATCCAAATAAATCTCGACCAAGTCCTAACACTCTTAGGACTCTGAATCCAGCTCCCTAATTGTTCTGATTCATTCCCATGATTCTCAACACATCTTTTCTGACTCGAAGCATCCCTGATTTTCGAAATCCTTACCGCATCAGGATTCGACCTCCTGATCCTTTTCCAAACAAAAATCATATTCTGATAGGACTCGGTCGAACTCTACTGGGCTCAGCCCATGGCATCGAATATTCCTAATACTTCTTATTAGACCGAGAACAATTTTAGGCTCAACCCAAAGTGTTATTTTGGACCTAAACATTGCCCCCTCACTTCTGAGGTGTTCAACCTACAGCATCTAGCCGAACTTTGACCTTGAAGAAGCTATCCATTATCAAACAAGAAATAAACCCTTGCCCTACACTTTTCGGCCGATCAAAAGATCCATTATCAAATAAGAAAAAGACCGTTGGCCTACTATCCATCCACTCATATGCATTTATCAAGCACGATCTACCACGATTAAGGCACATAGATGCCAGAACATCGCTTCACAATGATCGTGCTTTAAAGCTCGTTGCCACACATAATCGTGCAATCTCGATTTGCGTGCTTTTGGGGCTCTTTGCATGGATTTTTTTATTTTATAATGAATGTGAAACATTTCGACCGGATTTACCCCTTAAATTTTGTATCTGAGACTGTCGATCTTCTTCCTAATCTGCCTATAAATACCAATTCTGGCTTCATTCCTTATTTACGCTTTCAAAAATCCTAAAACTCTTGCCACTTTGCTTCTGATTGTTCGAAACCCAAAAAGAAAAACTAACCTTTGAAACCCAGAAAGAAACGTCCAAAGCCTTGCTTCAATAGTTGCCAACACCTTCGTCACCAAGCTTGCCGAAGAATGTGACAAATGTCACAATTTCATTGATCGGAGTGCCATCAAGACTCTTAAATTTGAAGAGGATTCAGTTGATTCTCATCAGATCCTGGGCCATTTGTTTAAAGATGACATCCCAGAGGTCATCACTGAAATGTTGAAGAGCCATTGCCTAAGTCCTTTATTCCAAGGTTATAGTTGGTCAAAATGGGAATCGACCAAACCTCTGGTAGCCTGGCCTTCAACCTTGCAGCCAGGGCTACTTGGGTTAGCCGAACCTTACTTCAACGCCAACTGAAAATTACTTGGCATCTTCAACGTCATTAAACTCTCGACCATTGAGATTAACATAGATTGAGAGTTCCTGATGGTTGCTTTAAGTTTCTAGTGCTCGGCCACCAACACTATGGTGCTTTAGCTCGGCCTTATCAAACCGATCGTTCTAGAAGTAACGGCTATCCTCGGCACCTCTCTATCTGTTCTTCCAGTTGATACCTCTCTCTCTCGGTATTAATTCGACTTAGATTTGAAAATCGTCTTCGACGAGCGTGCTCTCGAAGTTCTGGAAAAAAAAGACAACCATGAGGAAGTACCAAAAGACGAAGTAAACAAATGACACTATAACTTCTTCAACTATAACACTCTTATTAATCACTTTGTCGGCCGAGAAAAAGAAAAACTCAAGAATGGAGAACACAAGGCTTTCTTGTTCTACTGGAACAATAAGTTCATCTTTTATACCAAGTCAAACAAATGACTTGCCGAGAATATGCCAGTGGCCGAAGCCTTGGCTAGTGGTCACAATTTGGCCCTTAGTCCTGTTATCCTCATCAACCTCACGCGCTGCTTGGCTGAGGCAACTGTCGGGAAAATCGACCTGCACCAAAATAACCCACTCTAAGTCTTTCAACTCTGGTTGTAGGTCTATTTTGCCACTCTGAGGCCAGAGAATTTTAACTTCGACTCTTCTTAAGCAATGGGCCTTCAATTCGCTTCATGCCCTACCTTGACTCACTCAGCCGAAGAAATTTTTAAATATTTCTTAGGCCTAGACGACCTTACCAACAACGAATTCTTGATTTGTTGCCAAAAAGACTATCCATCCTCAATCAGATTCCTATATCCGTATAGGATAAAACAGAAGACGTCGATCTTTGGCAGAATTGGGGATCGTTCGTGATGGCTCGCAACCTTCATTTCCTTTGTGACGCTTGGCGGGTCGGTTGGGAAGTATACCACCCTTATTTTGTGGCTCGATAGATAAACTATCTCCAGGGCTACCTTGTGCCTCTGCTCACCTCCCAATCGTTTATGAGTCGAGAACGACTTTCTAGTTCCTCGAAAAGGGAATGTGAAGAAGTAGAGCAAGAGTTCCAAGAACGGTGCACCAAATTCCGCCTTCGGGCGAATACCCCTGAAACCCACAGTAACAGTACTTTCATTGACTGGTGGGATATCTACACCAAGGATTTCTTCGACACGTTGGTCAAAGAAATTTAAAACAAAATCTTTGGCGATCAACCAATGAAAACTCTTACTCCAAAATCCAAAGACACAGCTCAAGGTACTTTTATTCTCAGTGTTTTGCTCATATATATATTCGACCAAAAATCTTCATCCTGACTCTAAATTAGTTTTTCCAGGTGGTCACTCAATAAAGCGAGCCGAAATGGTCGCGATGGTCGTGGCAAAAAAAAAAGCTCGCCTTTCTTCCAAAGAAGGCTGTTGCTATCATGGTCGCCTCTCCCAAGATAACTTCGACCATCCCAACCCTAACGGATGTTGCTCCTTTGCAGGCCACTACTATTTCGGCCGCCCCCCTTAGGGTAGCTTCGACCACTCCAGTTTCAGCAGATGCTGTTGTTATGCCGACGAGCAAATGGCCTCGTCCTTCAGCCAAGGCGACTGGTGACGTTGCTCGACCCGTGAAACTAATAAAGAAGAAAGCCAAGAAGGGGGAACATAAGATTCTTGTTATTTCCAGCCAGGAAACAATGACTTCAACTCCTAACGCTCCTTGTCATACTCCTAACGTCAAGGTCCCAACAAGGACACTGCAAAATTCCTCGGCCCCACATATTGATTAGGAGGCACTATTTAACCTATGTCGCATGCTGCTGCCGTGGCTGAACAAATTGACATCCTAGTAGCTGAGGAATTTGCAACTCAAATCTCGACCATTCCTCATCTCGATGCTATGGTCATCAGCCCAAAAGTTGATATTCCTGAGGTGGTGACAATTGTCCTGGCCGAAGTGACTCCCTCTCTTAATTCAAAAATTATTCCAACATCAAATATTTTAGAGAAAGGGGTACATATCTTTCAATACATTTTTTTAAACAAACAAAATATCTTTGATTGATATCTAACCATTTTCTATCATTAGGAAAACAATAGTGAGCCGATCCCGCTAGTGAGGCGCCCTCGACCGGTTAAGTAAGCAAATATAGATCATTTGCCTCTAGACAAAGGCAAAGTTGTCATATCCTCTGTGCCTGATCCAAGCCAGGATGATATCCAACTACTGGTAGGGGCCACTAGTCGTGCCAATCCTAAGGTAGCCATTGATGGGGCATCAGTCGAAACGGTGGCTCCTGCAGAACTTTGTCTTGGAATGCTAAACCATGATAAAAACGTCCAACTGTCAGGTGCCCAATCGTTCATTCTATCAAAACATTTATGCGCCGAAGGGTGTTGTCTATATTTCATGGTTGTTTAGGTGGTCATCTAACGTAGATAAACTTCATTGGCCATATGAATTGAAGAGCCATCTTAAACATTGGGCTCGCCATTAAGCTCTTTGGGTTCGACTAACAGCCCAAAAGATATGGCCGAAGTCATTTCTCGACAGGTTTAAAACAATTCTATGTTGTTTTTTCTTTTAGATTTTGCTCATCTAAACCCTTTTTTTTGTGTAGCCTTCATGGGAAGTCGAGCTTGACGCCTATCTCGCTAGCACATCCAAGATGGTCGGTCATTTCCCTGGCCGAGTCCAACTCTCTAACCAAATTGCAAGAAACTATTTCCCTCTCAGCTTTGCAAGCTCTTCAAATGAAAGGTTGAGACTCTGTTGGAGAGTGCCTGAACAACTTTACAGCTGACAATTTGGTGAGCAATGAAACTGTTGTCCACTTGACGACCGTCTTAGAGTGAACTCGGCTATACTTTGATATTTTCTAGAAGGCTCTACAAGCTGATGAGGACCTGCAAGCTGCAACGGCTGCCTAGAAGGCTATCTTACCAGACCTAAAGGCCATCAAAGCGAAAAAAGAACAAATGGTAGATCTCGAGAGTCAAATTTGCGAGCTTTAATCCCAAAGATCTGTCATTGCTTCTTAACTTAAGAAGGAATTTGAGATAAACAAACCTCGGTTTGCAGAGTATGCGGCCGACTCGAAGCAGATACAAGCGTTGAAGGCTGACAAGAGGACTTGGCAGGCCGAGATCATTAAGAGCGAAGTAAAATGGTTAGAGTTAGAAACTACACTTAAAGTCTTTCTTCCCTCGACCCCATAGCTCTATCCTAGTGTCGACTTGTTGGCCGGTTGACTATTTATGTATATTCATGTGTACTTTTTTGCAGTCTTAATGAATTCTCTCATTCTTGCATCTTCTAAGTAACCAGATAATACTTTTTAAAGAACTTCTCATTGATTGGCAACTTGTGTATTAACCCAATTCGATCATTGAGATGGTATGCCCCCTTACCGAGAACCTTATGAACGATAAACAGTCCTTCCTAATTCGGTGACCATTTTCCACACCTCGGATCTTTGATCCCAACTGGCAACACTGTTTGCCAGACCAAGTTACATTTGATGAACGTCTTTTGTTTTACTCGTTGATTATAGCTCGCTCAACGATCTTTTTCTGTGCCACCAACATATTATAGGCATCGAGTCGAGCTTCCTTAAGATCCTCTAAATCTTGCCTCATTGCTTCTATATTCGGCGTTGAACAAACTACTTTGTTCGATAATTCGCAATGAGTTTATACTTAACTCGACCGGTAAAATTGCATCGTGCCCATAACTCAAGGCATATGAAGTCGTCCCTGTTGTTGATCGAAGTGAAGTTCAATATGTCCATAATGCCTCATTTAATCTTAAATGCCACATACTAGCCTTTCGTTCACCATTTTTTCGAGAATACCGATCAAAACTTTGTTGCTTGCTTTGGCCTGCCCATTCGCATGTGGGTAATACGGTGTGGACGGTTCGAGCCAAATTTTCATACTCGCTATATAGTCTTTAAACCTATCGATCGTAAAAATCGTGCCATTGTCCGTGATAATCGTTTATGGAAAGCCGAATCTTGTTACAATGTTTTCTTCTACGAAATTACAAACTTCTTTGGACGTTAACTCGGCGTATGATTTCGCTTCAACCCACTTGATGAGGTAATCAGTCACTAAGAGTATCCATGCATGTTTCGCTGATTCAAATAACAGCGTGATTTTGCCAATTACATCCATGGCCCATCCTCTGAACGGTCATGGTTTAGTGACCGAGTTGAGCAATTCGGCCGGGACTCTCTGGATAGGTCCATGGATTTGACATTATAAGCAACTCTGTGCATCTTCTATTCAATTTTTGGAAATACTCGGCCAGAAATATCAGTGTCGGCGGAGCAACCAACGCATTTTATAGCTGGATTGATGAGCACCGCATATTCCTTCATGCACATCTGTAATAGCTTGAGCGGCCTCTTATGAGGCAAAACATAATAACAACAGGTCATCCTCGCCTTTTCGGTACAACTCATTCTGATATACTACATAATTTGTAGCATGTACCCTTGTCTTACAGTCGTGCTTGCCACTAGGTTATCAAGGTATCGTATAATTGATCTTATCCAATCATCTGGCAATGTCTCGACCACACAGATGTATACGGGAGCCTCTCGTTCGAGTAACAAAGGCAAAGACATAACCCGTGTCTGGATTAGGCCGTTCGGTTTGAGAGCTTGTTGATTAACCAAGGCTAGGTATGGATGCCAATTGACTAGTATGACCCAACCTACCTCGCCCCCCAGGAGTTGTGCTCCGGAGGCTATTTAAGCCAACTCATCAGCATCAGTATTCTGAGTTCAAGAGATATGGTTAAACGTGATGCCTATAAATGATTCGGCTAAATAGCTGGCGACCATATTATATGATGCCATAGTACAACTCATGCAATGGAAAGTTCCATTGAGCTGGTTAATCATAAGTTCTGAATCGCCGAAGACGAGTACACATGTTGCTTTCAATGTTAAAGCCAATGAAAAAGGCTTCGTATTCGGCTTGATTGTTGGTACAAATGAAATCTAACTTGAGAGAAAATTACCATTTGTAGTAGTCAGGTGATTAGATGACAATGCTGACATCGGCCGAGGTCACAGTACTAGAATCGTCGAAATTCATCATCCAAAAATTGTCACGTGTTAACACCATGCCAATTTTGACTCCGTTGCCCCTAAAACCGTATGGAGAATGATGTTGAGCTAAGAAATCAGCCAGATCCTGACCTTTGACGGCTTTTAAGGCACGTACTGAAACTACATTCAGATAACTCCATTGTCCATTTTCCAATTCGACTTTTGACTATCGGCCGAGTGAGCATATATCGAATAACATCAGTTTGGGCAATGACTTGAGTAACAGAAGGGAGCATGTAATGCCTGAGTTTAGACGCGGTAAATAATAAAGCCAAGAAAAGTTTCTCGATGATCGATATTTCGATCGAGTTGAGATTTCGGCTGATGTAAAAAATGGCATGCTCCCGACCGGTATCGTTATCTTGTGCCAAGAGATAACCAATGGATTCTTCGGCAGCTGAGATGTACAATCTAAAAGGTTTACCGTGCTGAGGCGGCATGAGAATAGGAGGACTAGTAAGAGATACCTTAATTTGTGTAAAAGCTTTCATTTTTCTGCCAAATTAGAAATAAATCAGCAAAGAAAATTGATCTTACCAAGCAAAGACTGCAACTGTTTATTTGTCGTCGGAGGTGAGGTGTCGATAATCGCTCGAGCCTTGTTCTTATCCACTTTAGTTCCTCGATGATGCAAAAGAAACCCAAAAAATTTCCTGCAGATACGCCAAAGGCACATTTAGCAGGGTTCATTTTCAGCTTATACTGGCGCATGCGAAGGAAAGTTAACTGAAGATCCTCTAAATGTGTTCGGCGAAGTTTGGACTTGACTACAACGTCGTTGATGTATACTTCGACAACAGTGCTGATCAGGTCGTGACAAATGGCATTCATGGCACGCTGATACGTGGTACCAACATTCTTAAGACCGAAAGGCATAATGACGCATTCCTAGGTCCCTAATGCCCCAGGGCACCGGAACGTAGTTTTATGGACATCGGCTTCGGCAATAAAGATTTAATTGTACGCAGCGTGGCTGTCCATGAAAGATAAAATCTTGTGGTTTACTGCGACGTCGATTCACAAATCTGAAATCGGCATTAGGTGTTTGTCTTAAGGAGTTGCCAAGTTTAGATTACGAAAATTGATGCAGATACACAAGGCACCACTTTTCCTTAAAATAAGCACAATGTTCGCCAACCATTAGACGTATCAGGCTGTTTGAATAAAGTCGGCTTTTAAAAGTCGAACGAGTTCATCTTTTATGCCGAGCTGTACTTCGGTCGAGAATCATTGGGGAGGTTGGCAGGATGGCTTACATCTTGGTTTGATAAGTAGTTCGTGTTCGATCAAGTCTGAGCATCTCATGGTAGCTCCAGGCAAAACAACAACATAGTGGCTTGTGAACTATTTCACTTTGATCCTACGAAGATCTCTTGACCCATATATGATCTAGTTCTACATCTTAGCGCTGAACTAATGAATAGAGATTAAGCTTCACGTCGAGATGAGAATCTTACATGGTGATGCTCATGCGTCTCTCTGTCCAACTAGTTACGCAAATGACGTAATAGACAATCTTTGAAATCCTTAAGTAAGTTACAAAGTTCGGCCTTCATTGGTTAGGGGCAATAGGGCATTAATAAATAAGGGCTAAGGTTCATCGGTCGTTCCAACATTTATCTCCTCTAAAGAATCTTTGACTTCAAGTCGATTGTCTTCGAGTTCGGCTGGTGCAGCTTGGACTTTATCTAGTGATAGAACTGGGCAGTTATCTCATTCGGCAAGGAACTCTACTAAGTTTATGTCAGAATTCTGCTATTAAGAAATGTTATACCAATGGGCCATCAGTCGTTCCATAATAGATGAAATTGTGGTCGTGCTTCTATCATGTCATGTTGTATCAATAATCAGAATCATAAGCTAAATCAGCCAATCCAAGTCTCACCGAGTCTTGCTAAATAGTTTTGGAGCCAACCTCGATGGCTTTCTGGACAGAGATCCTGGTTGGCCTTCCCTCTTCATTGAAACCTTGTAGAGTAATATAACCGACCTGATCGTCATAATAACGAGCTTGAATCATGTTAGCCTCGAATGGCTAACTATCGGCCGAATGAATTACGATCGATTTGTCGTTCTAGAAAATAAGGACCTGATATAGTAAAGATGGAATACAGCCAATCTAGTGTATCTAGTCACGATCGAGTAATGCATTGTACTCGGTCTTTGAATCAACTATAAAAACGCAATCATGCGATTTCGACCTGCGATATTTACTTCTAAGGTAGGACTCATTTAGTTTGAGATTTATCACCAACAAAGCTGTTCATGGTCACGCCGAATGGAATGAGTTCATCTTTAGAGCGTGTTAGGGCTTTCATTATAGAAATAAGCATGATGTTGACCGTCGTCCTGCAGTCAACAAAAAATTTGGATATCGGATATCCTTCAATATGGGCCATTACGTATAACGGCTTCAGATGATGAAGGTTGACGATCGAAGATCGGGGAAATAGCTCGGCTAAGGCTGCTCTGAGCTTGTCCTCCTTGCTAATCGATTCGGCCTTTTCGATAGCCACGAAGTCGACTTACGTAGTTTCTTTAGCAACCACATCACTATCCAAAAAACTTGGTTGAGATGTGGTTGGTTGGAATTCTGCGCATTGGACCATGCTGATTTCCATGTTATCGAGAACCGAAGGGCCAATCGGGTCGTGACCCTTGTCCTCTAGATTTCTAGCAAAATATCTTGATCTTCAGTCTAATTAACAGCATCATCTTTAGCTATAGGTAAAACATGTTCACCTGGTGTATCTGGCGTGGCCGTTTCATCTTCAACTTCGACAACTGGTTCCATTAGTGCTGGGATTTGGTTCTACGCTTGCAAAGCCTTGGGAGTTCACTCCTGATATGCGATGCGAGCATCTCTTATGTCTAGGTAGGCATCCAACCTTGTTACGCGTTCCATTTATTCGATCATGAGGCCAAATAAGGACACGGTTGAGAAAACCTCAAAATGATGTCGCGGATACTAGAGCTCATCTTAAGAAAATGGGAAGTTGGTAGGATCGAGATCAATGTATAGATCCACGTCGAAGTCAAGAACACTGGCTTCACAGATGTGTTGGAATTTAGCCTTCATCCCCAAATCTGACCATTTCTGGATGATTTGTTCAGCGTCGGGGCTGGTTAAAGCTAAATCAATAGACTCTTGGCATGCCCTTGGAAGGTCTTACAGGTCGTTAACCGAATATTTCTTGTGAAGCCCCTTCATGTATTCCAGAGCCTCACCGAAAAACAACGAGTGGCAATTCCGCTTGACTTTGATCAATGGTTCATGCGGCAGTAATGGAGGGAGTTTGCTTTTGGCTTCTTTTCTGAAGTGCTCGATGCGAGCTTTCATTTCGCCAGGCTGAATGAGGAGTTTGATTCTTTTCTCAAATTCTTCGTCTTAATTTCAAAGTCGCGATTAGTTACCTTTTTTCCTTGAAGAAACTCAGTCATGATCGTTGGAGTTTGTTGATCATCCTCTATTTTTACCGCTTCTTTAAGCTGTAATTTTGTGACTGAAACTTTCTGAGCCGTTCACCGATGGGCCATGCAATCCATCCTTTGTCACCGACATTTCTAGGACTCAGATAGAACAATATACGCACATGTAAGGGAATTGTAACTGTACAAACAGTGGTCGCGTGGCTTAGGTGGTTTGAATGTTGTCTAGGTCGTGGATGAACTTGAACTCCTAGAGTTGTGTACGTAGTAATCCTCATCATAAAATAGCCCGTCGAACTCAAGTCGTCGTCTAGCTGAAGGGGGTTTGTTATTCTGTTGTTGAGGGCCGAGTCTATCTAAAATGTTTTGCTGGCGTTGACTTGAGCTGAGCACTGACTGAGATTTTGCCAAAATCGTAGGTGCGGGTTCGACATAAAGTTTCTGTGGTTTTGGCTCAACTATGGTGACTTCTGATTGGCATTTACTACACAAGATTATTGGGCTCTCAAACTTATCAGAACATGAGTCAAATACTGGCTCGGCATAGATTGGATTCAAGAAGAAACTAGGCTAGTCGTTTTCAGATAAAAAAAATTGATTTTCAATCGTGGCCGGGGATTCTGTTTTGGGACGTGATATGTCGGGATGTACTCAGCTTTTCCTTTTTTCTTATCCTTCGGCAAGTGGGCGTCACCATGCTTACCGTTGCTAAAGGGAAAAGAACAGCATCAACCAACATTTGTGTTTTCTCCAGGAACTTTAGTTTGCCATTGTCGATTAAGCTTTGAATGCCATCACGGAACACGATGCAATTATTTGTCTTGTGTTTGTTTGAGTTGTGATACTTGCAGTATGTTTTTCCTTTTAAATCTTTGGCCTTGGGAATGTCATACCCTGGCTGAAGTTTGATGATCTTTGCAAGTAGTAGCTAGTCAAAGATAGCATCGGTCTTGGTGATGTCAAAAGTGTACACTTTTGATGTTTTGACGGCTGCTTCAACAAAGGCCGAGTGCATTTTGACGTCTTTGGAACTAGCATGAGCTAGTGCCTTGCATACATAAGGTTTGTCAATCATTATCTCGGCCTCATCTATACTAACATATTGGGATTCGTCGCCCCTGGCTGATGCATAACTTACTGTTGGATTCTTATAAATAGTCTCACGGGTTAGAATTTTTGAGATTTTTTCTTCTTTGAGCAAATAATCATATTGCTTGACGTGTTGAGCCAACTCATACATATCTCGAAAGTTTGCCCCCAATAATTTCCTCTTGTATTCCACATCTAGGTCAATTTGGGTGAGCCTAAAAAATTCGACCTCGGGGAGAGGTACTCGACACCAATTCCTAGCCGATTTAAACCTGGTAAGAAATTCCATTAGTGACTCATCAGATGACTGAGCCATCTTAGCCAAAGAATAGACCAACACTTCCATTCCAGGTCGATATAATTGTTCATGAAATTTCTCGACCAATTCCTCCTAATTTTGTATAGAATTTGGTGGAAGGTTGATGTAACATGCGAACCCTGTGCCTGTCAACGAGAAATTAAATAGTCGTAGTTTATGGAAATCATTGTTGACATCTCCACGTTGTGCAGTGAATCTAGCCACGTGTTCTAATGAGGACAAGATGATTCCCTAGCGAAGAGATTGAAGTCTGGGATCTTGAATCCTCAGGGATACTCAAACCTTACGACAAAGGCCGGATATGGATGGATGAACTTTAGGAATTTCAGCCCTTTTTTTAAGGCCGAATGATCATTCTCTAAACTTCAACCATATCAACAAAAGTCGTTTTCTGTTTTTCGGCCAAATTCGGCCGAACTGGTGCTTGGCTCACCATATTTTTTTTTCAAGATCGATCGTCCTGGGCCTAGTAAGCTCCATCTCGGCCTGCACCAACGGCAGCTTCTCCCCTCCCAACAGAGTATTCTTTACAAATTGGGGGCCGCCTGGGTTGATCGACGAGCTCATTTTCGTGAGCTTTGTCAACTAAAATTTCAAGCAACTTATTATTACCGAGTTATTATCAGGCATCGCTTCAAGTACACTATTCATATCTCCGCCAAAAATTTGCTCAAATTGCAGAGATTGCTCTTCCAATCGTCATCAAAAGAAAGATTAAGATGTTGCGCCAGAAATCTCGTCGTCTTCGTCATCGCAATCTTCTACTAGGCCTTCAATAAAACCTTATTTTGCTCCATTGGTAGTTTGGGTGAAAGCCCATCATGATTCTGACCCCCTAGATTAATTTTCATTTCTCGACGAACCGTGTTTGTGGCTTCAGGTGTCACGGCAACAGAGGAATCTTATGCCTGCAACGCATTATCTTGTATTGGACTTTGAACTATAGGTGGTAAACTGGTAGTCGACTTACCCATAGCTGTTTTCTTTTTTATTGACCGTGTCTCAATGGTCATGAACTTCGTAGCTTTAACACTGGGTCCTACTGGGCGTGCCAAAACGTTGACCCTAAAAACTACCTAGCCTATGTGGCGTGTCGGTAGAGCTTGGCCAGGGAGTAAAATATATGTTGATGTGGTGTTGGGCGTGCTAATGACTTCTTGATCTCGCGATTGCGGCCGAGGAAGGAATACGTCTCGGCCTTTGGATTCTAGAGCATGAAGATAAGGCTGCTAGTTATGCGAAGTTTAGTATCAAATTTGGCTTTCAGTGTGCCGAATGTAGTAACCTGGTAACACCTCACTTCGCTGAGAAGACTGATGAGATGACCTCTACCAACAAGGACTTGAAACTCCTTATTGACCGAGACTTGGATAAATAACCAGTCAATCTCGAAGCAGTGCTGTTTATCCAAACTAAAGGTGTTCCTCGATTGGCTGATTCTACAACTCCAGTGTTCTTTATCCAAACTGAAGATGTTGTTGGTTGCCTACACAGTGTTGTTTATTCAAACTGAAGATGTGGTGGCGGGAAAAAAGAAAATAAAAATCTCAAGGTGTTTGAGAGGTTTGCACAGGGTAGTTGTGTGTTGAATTGGAAGAGGCTTTGAATGATGCACCCCCTCTCTATTTATAGTAGCGATTTTCCTTAATGAACTTTACCTGGACTAGGACTCCTAATCCGAATAAATCTCGACCAAGTCTTAACACTCATATGACTCTGAATCCAGCTCCCAAATTTTCTAATTCATTCTCTTGATTCTCAGCATCTTTTCTGAATCGAAGCATCTCTGATAGGACTCGGCTGAACTCTACTAGGCTCGGCCTATGGCAGAGAATATTCCCGATACTCCTTATTGGACAGAGAACCCAAAGTGTTATTTTGGGCCCAAACAAGTACATATTAATAGAACCCTCTTGCCACTCAGTATTACGGTCTGGTGGTATTCCTCTTCGTTTAGAAGTGAGAGGTCTTAGGTTCAAAACTCATGAATGGCGAATTCAATATCAAATTAGATTGCTCATTATGTGGCTTAGCCGAACTCCCCCTCCCTTTAGTGTAAAAATATTGATGTACTAAAAAAAAAAAATCCTCTTTGTCAACCAAAATACGATGAAAATACTATTTAGTCTTCTACTATAACAAAAAGGTTAAGGACAATAACATAATGCACAAAACAATTTATTTTATTTTATTTATTTATTTAGTTTTGTTTAAGGCTTACCTACAAATGATTTTGACATCTCTAATTGCAAAAAAAACAAAAACAAAAAATAAAAATAATAAATAAATAATAAATAAAAATAAAAATTAAACATCTCTCTCTCTCTCTCCCACTCTCACGTTCTCTCATTCTCCTCTCTCCTTCAATTTAAAAAAAAAATTCACACATTTTGCATGTATACAAGTATATATGTATATAAAATGAGAATCCTAAATAGTGAAGCTTTCCGGAATGCCAAAGTTATTCCTTTGTTTCCTTCACAATCAAAACCCGAAAATGTGAAAGGACAAGGACAAACTGGTACAAATAAGTCACCCGCACAACTCTATAGTAACAGCATGAGAAAACCTATTCCACTTTCTTCGGGTTATTCATGATAATTCTATAGAAATCTTACAGAAGAAGCAAGAACAACACAAAGGAAATATTGTAGAGAGGGAAAGTTTGTTAAAACAGAATATTCATTTCATTACAACTTGTGATGTAATAGTTACAACTCTTGGTATTTATTCCTTACAAAATAATCCACTCAACTATCTCAAGACATAACCAACAATATAAAGACACTTGTCATAATCTTATGCACGCATAAACTCATCACTCTATCATCCCCCTCAAACTCATGCTTCAACAACCAAGCATGAGGTTGGAACAATTAAAACTAAATTGAGGAGAACGCAGGACCTTGGTGAAGCTACAAAAAAATCTAACTTATGAGGAGGAACCAATTGCTACATTGGATCAGAGAGAGAAAACACTTCGGTGATACCTTTAGTGAAAGTCCTTTTGGCCAAACCACAAAATCGAAGAAGCCACCTGGGAAGAAAGTATGAGAGCTAAATATCCCTATCTTTTCTACTAGTTGTTGTAGAAGTTTCCAGAATAAAATTTTCTGAAGGGGGGTGGACTTTTACAACCCATCGCTTAAAATAATGTTATTTTATTCTCGAGACGTGTCATATCCCTGAGTAGGTGTCCTGGGTAATTTTCAAGCCTTGAATCAAAATTCAATTTTTATACCTTCTTATGTTTACCTAATTATTAGGCCTGGCAAACAGGTCGTGTCTGTGACAGCCCGTTTCTAATTTTACGATTTTATGAATTTTAAAAACGTGATTTTACGAAAATGCCTTAGAGACGAGGGTATTGATTTTCGTTGATCAACGATTAGTAAGGTGTATGAAATATCCCTTTAGCATATTCCAGAAATACTCGTTAAAATGGGCGCGTTGGCGTAAGTAGAAGCGGATTCGGAGTAATGTTTTTACTATTTATGATTTTATTTTAATAGTTGTTATTAGGAAATTGGGAAAGAAGAAGAAAAAGGTTACGGGAAGGAAGGAAAAACGGAAGAGAAAAAGATTGGGCAAAGCTGCCCAATCAGAAGAAAAAGAAAGGAAACATGCAGATGAATCAGAGAATGAGGAGATGAGTGGACCAATCAGGAAGAGAAGAAAGAAGGAGAAAGGAGGGAAGGGAGGAACGGGGAATCACGACCCGCGGATTGGCAACCCGACCCGGTCGGTGTTCTTGCCATTTCCGACGAGTTTTGGCCCGTTTTTCCGACGAATTGCTTCAAGAAACCTCATGGGAAACACTCTAGGAACCTTCCTCTATCCATTTCATCTCAAAATTGGAGAGATTTGGCCTTGAAAATGGAGAAAACCGCAAGAAAGAGGTGCGGCGGCTTTGGCTTCGAATCACCCAATCCTGAAGCAATTTCTTCCAATTGCCACCACCCATAGCTTCCTCTTGAGGCCTAGAACAAAGCCCAAGCATTGGTTGGGACGGCGGAGTTGATTTGAGGACGAATTGGAACTCTCCCATTTCTAGGGTCCGCACGGATTTTGGTGAAATTGAAGTGTTTCCAAGCCAAATTGGCATTGGCCTCAGGTATAAAGTTTACTCTACTCGTTGAGATCTTCAATTCTGTATTTTTGAGAATTTTTGGAAATAGTTGGATTTTCCGGCAAGCCGGGGGCGGCCAACCGCCACCCGCGGCGGCCCGTGCGGCGACACGTGGCCAGTGGCCCGCCAATTTCATTCTTAGCATGTGTTTAATGTTCTAGGTTCAGTTTTGATAATTGATGGACGTAAATTGAGTAATTGGACCTAAGTTCGTTACGATTCGTGGTTAGGTGAAAATGTGAATTGACGATCCGACCGTTGGATCGTCACCAAACTTTGATACGTTGTAATACGTAATATTTGAGGATTATAGGAACTTACGGATTAGGAATCCGATTTACGGATCTTCCGGAATTGGAGTTGTAAGTTCATAATATAGAATGTTAACCGTCACTCGGTTTTGACAATTGACGGAGATCCGACCGTTGGATGGTAATGAAATTTTAGGATGTTGTTCTAGAGATATATTGTGGACCTCTGGAAGTTATGGATTGGAAATCTGAGTTGCAGATCTTTCGGATCGAACTACGTAGTGACGTGTTTTATATAAGTTATATATTCTATCGATATGATTCTGAGGTTGGATTTGATTATTGTTCTAGGCGCCGATCATCATGACGGCTTGATGTGTTGTGCTAAGGAGTTGTAGGGTGAACTCCAGGTGAGTGGGCAGTATTTCTGTTTATACCTATATGCTATTGAAATTCCCAGAAATTGAGTTCAAATGAAAGTGTTTTTTCTAAAATGCCATGCATGCATATATGAGTTATATGAATTGATAATTGATGCATATATATATATGTGAATTGGTGCTGTGGACGCACAGGTGAGTTTTATGTTATTCATGTGAATCATTGATGATGTATATTATGCGGATAACTCATAACCTGCAATCATGGTGTTAGTGCTTATATTATTCACCCGCACCGCACGCTCACCTTGGATCCAAGTAGGTGCATGTCATACAGACCATGAGAGGGTTCCGACATGCTAGTCGTACAGACCACTAGAGGTGGTTCCGACTGGTAGGTGACCTTAGATTATGTGCACAAATGATTGATGAGAGAAGCACTGGAGCGTATTATTACACCATTCTTGTCGTACAGACTACTTTAGGTAGTTCCGACTTATGTACAAAGTAGTGTCGTACAGGTCACTGAGGTGACTCCGGTTGGTTTGGATATTGAGCTATAGAATTAACCGTACATGACCAACTGCAGGGTCTCCAGTTGATTCTTTATGTCACCTGTTATATTGATGCATCCTTATTATGTCATTGACATTATAGCATGGCATACTTTCTGGTTTTTGATAAAGATTGATGATTTGAGATATTTGAAGGTTTATATGCTATTATGTTATTTTCTGGGAAAGTATACAGGTTTTACAGCGAGGGGTTAGAAATATTTTAAATGAAATGTTTTCGAAAAAAAAAAAAACTTTGTTTTACTGACCCACTCAATTTTGTTTTGCACCCCTCCAGGTTCAAGTTAACAGAGCTTTGGTGGCCACGAGGAATTCAACGGTGTTCTGACATAATTCACAAAAGTAGGATTCACCCTCGGGTGTTATATCTTAGTAATTGTATCTTTAAAGCTTCCGAAGTGTGTAAATGGTTACGTCACTCTCACGTGACGGCCAGCATGCCCTCCTTCCGGACGGGGTGTGTCAGTGTCTGTCGTGTTCGTGTCGTTTTCGTGTAACACCTGTTATCTTAACGGGTCGTGTCGTGTCACACCCATTATCTTAACGAGTAAAGTGACCCAACCCGTTATGACCCGTTAAGAAAAAAAAATATTTTTTCTTAAATTTGCACATACCACACATTGCCACATAAATATTATTTCAAAACATTAAAACACATTTGTTGTTTAAGTACTACATCTACACTAGAAAATAAGAGCCTAATAAACAAACATTCATACACTACTAGTCTATTACAAAATATTAAATGTGCAAGGATATGCAAAATGAAAGAGTTTTTGTTTTCAAGGTAGTGAAGCCTTTCTCAAAAGTTTAAACCTTGCCAATGGAACTCAAAGCTTGCATATTATTCATTTTACAAAATCCTCAATTTTCATCGATCATCATGACATAAGATTTTGTGGTATCCACTAGTGTAAATATTTTAAATTGAAGATCGAATTCATTCATTGTATTCATATAAGGTCAAGGAGTGTAGCTGTTAAAAATCATCAAAATCGGAGTTAAAATAACCGTTAAATCGTGATTTTTCGTTGATAACCGTCGAACAGTTTTGTCCCGTTACTTGATCTCTGAATGTTTTTTTTTTACGTTTTTTGGCATATGCGATCTTGAAGCATATACAAACAAGTTTGACGTTGGATCGTTGAAATTAGTTTCGTAGAATGCGTATCCCATCAAAACGATAGATTCACTACCATTTAGAGTTTATTTATACTTTCATTAAGTATAATATAAGATTTTGTGGTATCCACTAGTGTAAATATTTTAAATTGAAGATCGAGTTCATTCATTATATTCATATAGGATCAAGGAGTGTAGCTGTAAAAAATCATCAGAATCGGAGTTAAAATAACCGTTAAATCGTGATTTTTCGTTGATAACCGTCGAAAAGTTTTGTTGCGTTACTTGATCTCTGAATGTTTGTTTTTTGCAATTTTTGGCATATACGATCTTGAAGCATATACAAACAAGTTTGATGGTTGGATCGTTGAAATTAGTTTCGTAGAATGCATATCTCATCAAAACGATAGATTCACTAACACTTAAGAGTTTATTCATACTTTCATTAAGTATAACATAAGATTTTGCGGTATCCACTAGTGTAAATATTTTAAATTGAAGATCGAATTCATTCATTGTATTCATATAGGGTCAAGGAGTGTAGCTCTAAACAATTATCAAAATCGGAGTTAAAATAACTGTTAAATCGTGATTTTTCATTGATAACTGTCGAAAAGTTTTGTCATGTTACTTGATCTCTTAATGTTTGTTTTTTGCGATTTTTGGCATATGCGATCTTGAAGCATATACAAACAAGTTTGACAGTTGGATTGTTGAAATTAGTTTCGTAGAATGCGTATCCCATCAAAATGATAGATTCGCTAACACTTAGAGTTTATTTATACTTTCATTGAGTATAACATAAGATTTTGTGGTATCCACTAGTGTAAATATTTTAAATTGAAGATCGAATTTATTCATTGTATTCATATAGGGTCAAGGAGTGTAGTTGTAAAAAATTATCAAAATCAGAGTTAAAATAACCGTTAAATCGTGATTTTTCATTGATAGCCGTCGAAAAGTTTTGTCCCGTTACTTGATCTTTGAATGTTTGTTTTTGCAATTTTTGGTGTATGCGATCTCGAAGTATATACAAACATGTTTGACCATTGGATCGTTGAAACTAGTTTCGTAGAATGTTTATCCCATCAAAACAATAGATTCATTAACACTTAAGAGTTTATTCATACTTTCATTAAGTATAACATAAGATTTTGTGGTATCCACTAGTGTAAATATTTTAAATTGAAAATCAAGTTCAGTCATTGTATTCATATAGGGTCAAGGAGTGTAGCTGTAAAAAATCATCAAAATCGGAGTTAAAATAACCGTTAAATTGTGATTTTTCGTTGATAACTGTCTTAAATTTTTGTCCCGTTACTTGATCTCTGAATGTTTATTTTTTGCGATTTTTTGCTGATGCGATCTCGAAGCATATACAAACAAGTTTGACGGTTGGATCGTTGAAATTAGTTTCGTAGAATTCGTATCCCGTCAAGTTCAATGGTATATATATATATTAAGTAGATTTAAATTTATTTATTTTGTACGTATAACACTTAAGAAATTGAATGATATGTATATTTAAGCCGATCCAATGGTCACCAACTTTTAATATTTAATTTTAAAAAAAAAAAAAATATATATATATATAATTATTATAGTTTTTAGGGGTATAAAATTGTTAAATTAATATATATAATTATTATAGTATTTTTTTAGGGTTATAAAATTATAAAATTAATATTTTGCTTATCGTGTATCGTGTTACCCACGTGTGTACCCGAACCAACCCGTTATCTTAACAGGGTGCTTATCGGGTTACCCGATAACGACCCAATTCGTTATCGTATCAACCCGAATACCTGTTAATTTTGTGTCGTGTCGGGTTATCGGATCGTGTCAGGAATTGTCAGACCTACTAATTATATTCATGCATGTGGATGTGAAATCGAAAACGAAATTCAAATCGAAGCCTCGAGGGCTTAATTATTATACTTTCTTACACTTTCTTATGTTTACCTAATTATATTTTGGTAATTTCACTTAAGATAATCTAAGTTAGCTTACTTAGCACTCTCGGTCACTCTCTTCCATCAATTCTGAAACTCCCCCTCTCTCTTTAACTCTCAATCTCTCTATGCACTCTCTGTCACCACTGTGGCCATCTCTACTTTTCCACGAAATCGAGCCATCACCACCATTTTTGTCATCCTCATGCTCTGGGCATTCTGCTGGTATCCTTGCATGTGTGATCAGTGAAGGGGAGGAGGTCAAAACCTGTAGATCAAGCACATCATTGGAACTGCCAGAATGTCTCAAGTGACTCCGTTCATAAAATTATTCACTCCATAATCCCTAACTAGCAGTACAATTTATACACCAACTGGTAATACATATAAAGAGAACACGCGCTTCTGCGGGGAATTAAGTAATGCTCCTGAAACAAAATGGAAAAGAGAAACAGAAAGAAAAAGGAAAAGAAAATTGTTGTACATGAACTCAAGAAAAAGGAAAAGACCATCCTCAGCAAATCTTGAAGTTTGAACATGGTCGAAGAAGTGGTCTTCAGAAACCAAACCCAAGTTTAAATTTTGGTTAAATCCACTTTATCACATGACAATGCATCGGCTCCTTTCTTCTTGTGGTTGAGCTGCAACTTGCTGGAATCTGTGTGACTCTGATGGGTTATATGTAAACTCAGCTGTATCTAGGCCGTACTGATTTATGTGCAAGTCAACAGACAAAACAGAGCACAGGCATCAGAATCGTAAGCTACAGAAGAGATTGTAGCAAAAATTAAAATGAACATTTCGAGTTTTCGATAGGAAAAATAAAAATGACAAACGGAATTTATCTAATCACAAAAATGTGGTAACCAGATAGTGGTGGAACAATCAACAAAAGTCTAAGGCAAGCATGCTAATATGGCGGTCCTTACTTTGAGACTTCGATGGCTATATTTCTATACTACCATCTCACACAAACTTGGAATTATTTTTTCCAGAATCCCTCACCTTTTCCCTCATGCGTGTACTCCAAGCATCATTTCTGTTTGGTGTTCTCTGATCAAGAGCCCCAGCAACAGGTACACCGGTTGCTGGAACAGCTGGCCGGTTGCTGATCAATGGCTGCCTAATTTGTTGCCTTGGAGCAATGAGCTCATCATCACTGTCATACTCTGCTGGTCTATTCGCTGCCCTAACCACAAGAGCTAGCAAGAAAAGTAGAGCCTGAAATTCCATGGACAATCATTATATATGCAACATATCGCATGAGAAAACAAAACAATCTTCAACTGGTTATTTCCAAACCACTAAACCTAGATTCAAGAAATACAACACAAGAACGCTCATCTTAGCAATGATATTGTGCAGCTAAAGAAAGAATGCACCAAAACCTTATTCGGTTAATGAGGAAACATTAACCATATCTGGCAAAGCGGTACAAGTTCATGAGAAAATTTTAAGGAGCTGGCTATCATTTTCTGATCTAACATTGTCTCTGGAACCAACATTAATGTCACATTGCAATGGTTTTGTTCTTGAACTTTTATGCAAACAGATCTCTCAATGTTTTTCTGGTAAGAAACATAATTTAATTAAAGAAAAGAATGTTACGAAGCAGCGACAAGATATCCACAAGTTTCCTAGAGTATTGATATATAAAGGAAGTTTCGTTAATGTCATTGTCATGTAGGAATAATGCCATTAGAAAGAGGACTTTCACACATGAGCCCGTCAAAACTGCATGTCATAGTAAAAAACGCTTAAACCCGACTTTGAAGAGGGAAAACCCTCTGAACTCAAGTGTTATTGCGCCAGACTATTTTGCACCCAATATTACAGTTATTGATGTCTTCCTAATTTTTTATTATGAAGTGTTGCTCACTAAGGGCCATTTGATAACCATTTTATTTTCATTTTTTCTTTTCACCTTTTATGAAAACTGAATACTCGTTTGATAACCACTTTTAGTTTTTAAAAAAATGAAAAATAAAAAACAAAAACTGAAAACAAATAGTGAAAAGTACGTTCTTGAGTTTTCAAAATTGGACTTTCAGTTAAAAAAAATTATAACTAATAACTGGAAATGAAATGGTTATCAAGTGGCCCCTAAAAAAGACTACATTAATTGAGTATAAAAAAAAATGACTTGTATCATTTTTGTGCTATTAACAAATTTTTTAATTAATGCAATGAAGAAAATTGTACTTAGAATTACAATAAGATCCCAGTTCATGCAAAAAAACATACACTGCAAAATAAAAAAAATGGATATTAGTTATACCAATCATGCTTATGCAAACAATTCCATCACTGCTATCGTCATCTAGGTGCAGAACAAGTAAATACTTCAAATCATATAATGAGTCATGATTACTATCAATTAAGGCGTAGGAAATCGATGACTATTAACTAGAAAATATGGATTCATACAATCAGGTGAAACTCAAACATATAAGTAAACAATACAAGCTGAGATCCAAAGCATTAAACCTTTTCTTCTTATCCTACATGTTGATTAGGCCAAGGCGGAACCAACTCAATGGTGGCAAGCAATTCAAGTCTAGCCAATGAAAACAGAAGTAAATACTCCACAGAAATTTCAGGTTAGATATTTTGTTTGCAGATTCTGAGTATACTTTTGCTTTCCTTTCTGTGCATGCACTACTTGATAAGAACACGTCCAACCCATTCTATTCATCTTATAACTTTCTATATGCAAATGAAGAGTTAAAAATATAATTCCAAAGAAGTGGAAGGGAGGGAACTTCTTCTTCCAGAAAAGAGACTGTCATGCCAACAATCTTCCTTAAAATGATTGAACGATATAGTCCTAAATTCACCCAAAAAATAAAAAATAAAATCATATAAAACATGTCAAAACTGAAGACCGCGAGACAAGATTTTGGAATTGTAAAAATTACCTCGAAGACAACAGCTCCAAGAGCAACCCATCTCACAATGTTCCAGTGAGCTTTCAGAAATGCATATATCATCTCAAAATCTCCACTTGAATCCGTTGGGATTTCCTAAACAGAAACTTATGACACTGGTTAGATACCGAATCATACCATTACAATTTAAATTTCAAAACATCAACAGATACAACACTTACATCTTCCCAGCTTTTGTCAAAGAATATAAAGGCGGCAGCTCCCAGCTCTACCAAGATCAAAAGGATCACCAGGACCGAATACTATGCTGACTTAAGGACCCCAATTTGTTAAAATAAAACCAAAACAAATAAAGCATCGCCTCATGCACATGCACATATTCAATATGACAGGCATACTATTATCTGATATACTTTTAGACAAAAAGAATAAGTAATTAGGATACACAACTCAAGCAGCAGCCATTCCGTGTCATAGCACCCACGCAACCAAAACAAGAGATGACAAATATAATCGCTCCAATTCCAATAAACAAGTATATGAACCTGCAAAAGCATGTGGGGTCAAAAATGGGAGGAAAAAAGAAAGAAGAATTATCGGCTTGAACTCAACAGGTATAGCAAACACTATAAGTGTAACCTTTAACGGGTCATTATTATTAAATATAATATATATTATATATAAATTCATTAATATGGGATTATGGATAAATCTAGGATACTTAAGGCACATGTTCCTTCAAGAAAAGTGGAGGCAGAGGGGAAACATTAAACAATGATTGTAAAAGATAATCTAGGAAGTTCAGAAAATATTAATCAAATGCAAGAAGATAAGTCTACCACAAGCATACTTGTTACTTCTTATCTGTTTACAGCCATATCAAATATCGAAATAAACAACAAATTTCCTGAATCAGAATAAAACATATGTATAACTAGCTATAACTCAAAAATCGAAAAAGAATTTTAGCGGATTAGTAGTAGACATACCAAGCTTTCGGCAAATTATCCAAGATATTATCTGAAAGAGACACAGTCATGAGCATAGGCCGGCTCAGCTGTACCAAATCATGAACGTCGCCCACAGGCGAAGACATTACAGTTGTGTCCGCAGCTCTCAAGTATTCCACAAGCAAGTAGATCCCATAGCCCACCATGGCCAGCCCCACAAGGGTCAAGACAAAGTTCAATAGCTTCAATAAGCACTCCAAGCACCCTCTGCAGGCCATCCTCGACAACTTCTTCGACCCCTTCAGTTTCCAAATTCAAGTCAAATGGGTCCCTTCTATTTCGTCAATTAGCCCATAATTCTGTCTACTACTAATTATCACTAGGTCGCAATTAATACCGTCATTGTCAAGCATTTAGCCCAAAGATCAGTAACTCAATCACACAATCCAACTACTAACTATCGCAAGTTCACGATTATTTCCATAATTCACACATCGAGTTGTGTTTGGTTGCTTGGAAATGTAGAATCCATCTCTCCACAATATGCATTTTCTAAGATCAGGGTAATAAATCAAGGAAAATTATTTTTAACAAAAAAAAAAAAAAAAAAAAAAAAAAAGAACTAGATATACAATTCAGCTGTTGCTCATCGAGAAAATTGGCTTCATTGAAAACGTAATTACCTCAATTTACCAACCTACTAAACTATCTGATTTTTCCAAAGCTGAAAATTTAACCCCTCCAGATTAATAGAAATCAGATTTAATACGAAATAAAATACCAATAAACAATATATATTTTTTCAGAATTTAAAAAAAAAACCAAAATAATTAAAGTTTCAGAACGGTTTGAAAAATCTAGGAGAGATCGAACAAGACTTACAGATTAGAAGCAACGAGTACGAGGAGCTTGTCGGATTTTCGAGCTTCTTCGGATTCTAATACCAGACACAGAGGAAGAGGAGCGGAGGCAATCTTAGCCGAAGTAGGAAGAAGGGCGGTCAGGTGAGGCACTTTATTTTGTCTAATTGCCAGTTGGCGTTTTTAATTTGTCCCCCATCTCTTCGCATTTGTGCCCCGTCACTATTTTGTTTTCTATTGAATGACGTTAATGACCTAAATTCTCCTTTTTCTGTTGGACCGTTTCTGGGTGCAACAGTGGTAAGCCAAGGGATAATCTAGTCAAATCATTTCGGTAGATGCTTCAATATCATTGGACGATATGCAACTTCTCAAAGTTGCATCAGCATATAACATAATGAATCAATTGATCCTCAAGTCCAGCTTGATCGTCACATGGATGAGTATTACATACATGGGAAGGTGACTTTGACTGAGGTGATGCTTCAATTCCTGAAAACCACACTCACACTCTTCGTTCCACTTAAAAGTTACTCCCCTTCGGGTTAACTTAGCAAGTAGGACAACAATTGAAGAGAAATCTTTCAAAAACCACCCGTAGTAACTAGCCAAACCCAAGAAACTTCTAATCTTGGTAACATTGTTCGGTTGCTCCCCATTAAGAATAGCTAAGATTTTTTGGGGGTCGACAAAGATTCCCTCGGCCAAGATAATGTGGCGTAAGAAACCAATGCTATCCCAGCACTACTAACACTTGCTAAACTTCGCATACAACTTCCTTCTTTGCAATCTTTCCAACACCAACCGCAGATGTCGAACATACTCTTGCTCATTTTTAGAATATACCAACATATCGTTGGTAAATACAATCATGTACTTATCTAAATAAGGTTGAAAAACCCTATTCGTTAACTCCATGAAGGCTGCAACAGCATTTGTCAAACCGAAAGGCATAACAAGAAATTCCTAATGACTGTATTAGGTTCGGAATACAGCTGTAGAGACATCCTCAACTCGGATCTTCAACTGATGATACCCCAATCTTAGAAACGACTTTCACCATTTTCAGTTGATCAAACAAGTCGTCTATCCTTGGTAAAGGATACCGATTATTAATAGTCACCTTGTTCAATTGACGATAGTCGATGCATAAATGCATGCTACCATTCTTCTTCCTAACAAATAGAACCAGAGCACCCTATGGAGCTGAACAAAACCCTTGTCAACCAGTTCTTGCAATTGGATTTTCAATTCCTTTAACTCGGCAGGTGCCATACGATTAGGAGTAAGGGAAATAAGATTGGTACCTGGCAATAGATCAATGGTGAATTCAATACCCCGATTGTTAGGTATGATTCTCCGTTCAGCTTGAAATTCCACTTGTGGCCTTCCAGGTGGACGAAAGAAAACCAACTTCCGATAGCAATCGATATGAGCATGATGTCTCGATAGCCAATTCATTCCGAAGATGGGATCGAAGTCTACGATATGTAATGGTACGAGATTCGCTTCCATGAGCTCTGCGCCCACAAAAATGGAACAATTTTTTTATTCCCAATTAATTATAACAGTTTCTTCTATAAGGATAGATAACTCAAATTCATGATCTAGAGGAATAGGTTGAACATTCACCATACTAGCAAATTAAGGAGATAAACAAGAAGGGGTAGCACCCGGATCAATCAAAACTAGAGCAAGATAGTCAAAAGCATAGACGTACCAGTGATAACATTAGGATCTTCATCAGCCTGCTGACGATTCATTACAAAAAGTATGAGATCCTTCTGAAAAGAACCACCCTGAGATCCACTGCCAGAGAATCGACCACTGCCGGTAGAACCCTCACTGGCATGAGGTGTAGATTATTAGAACCACCGCTAGTAGTAGATCTGGATGACTTACCTTTCTTCTAAAAAGCTGCTTTACTCTTCATTTCGCCCATAGTCAATGCTTCCTTGATATTCACTTGTTCAACCCGCTCAGCTTTGTGGAAAGCTGTCTCATAGGGTAACACCATCATTCACCAAGGCATAGGTGCACAAGTTCGAATTTAGACCTGAAATAAACTGCTTCCTCTTCTCATCTGCATTATCACAAATACACAAGCAATACTCAAGCAAAAGTCAAAATTCCCGCTCATAGTCGACAACAGACATTTCGCCTTGTTCGAGAGCCAAAACCTCGCCTATTGATAGCTTGAAACTCAAGACTCATAAATTCTTGAACCACTCCTTGAATAGATCCTAAGTCCAAACCTCATCAACTCGAATGTTATGGCGCTCCGTCTTCCACCAATTTTTAGAGCTGTCGACCATGAAGAAAGTTGTCGGGCTCACTCATTGATCCACAAGACATCTCATTACGTCGAGAACATCATCCATATGCTCCAACTAAGATTCGGCTTCTTCTCCAGCTCCTCAATCGTCAAAAGAGTAGGCATAATGACTCATAACAATTTTCGCCTAAGTGCAACCTTGATTAGCATTAGCAATCAATTGAGCTAACGCTTAGGAGTACGTTCATGCCTAGGTGGCATAGTTCTGTCAAGTAGACATTAAATTATTAGCACAATTGTTAGCATCATAAGATGTAAATGTATATCCCCTAACTATACTTTGATACCAAACTGACACACCCATACCCCAATAACATAAGCTACGAGGCCGAGATATATTAGCCGCCACTAAATTGACCATATGGCTCCATCAAGAGATGACGTCACAAGCCAACTTCACGATGAATCAATAGTAAGATAATTATGATGTGAGAGAATTTGAACCAAAATGTTTGATACTAACAAATGAAAAACTGCTTCCCTAATAAACCTTCCCCCTTTGCGACACATGTTCGGGGATTAAACCCGTTATTTTCACATCACATCAAAGTAGCTAGAAGTTTCACACAACAGTAAACACATAAAAGTGCAGTGCCATGCATAATCGAAGGAATGATCATGCAATTATTACAAACTAAGATAAACTGCAGTAAGGGAATCATCGCCCAAAGTCCAAAGGATGGATGCCACACTGCCACACCCACTCGTCACTTCCGGGTTCTCCTCATTCTTGTTACGTCCTAAGGGGTCGAAAACAAAGCGTGAGTGGGTCAAGTTTATCTAGTTAAAACCATTGGAAAATAATAACCCTCGTTTTGAAATCACATATATGGTAAAAACTACATACATATAATACTACAATAATAGTAGTTGAAATCATACCACATCGCTTGTCATATCAAAGAAAGTAGAATCATTCACTAATCAAAGTAATTCAAATGTATAGCAAGCAGGTAAAGCGGCGTCTACGGATCGATGTCTAGCGTCTACTAGAGATTCTAGCCTCTATTAGAAAATAAGTACCTGCAAATAACCTATAACCGTAACTAGCTATACGATATGTATGATAACAATGTTGTAAAAATAAATCACCAATAGCCTCAAGATATCATTCAAGTCTAACTAGATATAAGTCTCCTCAAAGACTATCGATAATCATAATATGCATCAACATATAAAAATAATCTAAAACATTTAGTTTTCAAAGAGATCCACTCACAGGTAAGCAGAGCGCCCTTTCTTGTTAGGTTCCTTGCCTGACTCCTTTCTATCCTCAACTAAGCATGTGTATCAATTATAAAAGCTAACATAAGCTTTTGAATAACATTCTATGAACGTTCGTCTAAAACTACTATTTGGACATCGATTAGCCCAAACAAAGGGCGTCACGTGATTCAGAACAATCGAACTTAAGACCCACTTACACCTAGAAGTTTTGTTATTTAATATTTGCCTTTAGGTTGACTTCCATTTGTTCAAAAGGCGTATATATTTACGACGTGCGATTTTTATGGTATAGAGAAAGATTTTCATTTCAATCGATTTTATCCTTTTTTTTTGTCAATTGGTAAATTGAATAAATACTAAATTATATGAAGTTAGATAAATCAAATACTAATATTTCTATGTAATGATTCGGCCTAAAAAATTCTTCCATTTAAATTGAGTGTACCCAAGGTATAAAATATCGATGATATCGGAAATATCGGTAGTCCAAAAACACGGAAATTTCTATGGAAATATCGGGATATTATCGATATCGATAAAAATTGAATAAAAACCACGGAAATTGTAAGAAAAACTTGGAAATTTTTATTGAAACTTTGCAGGATGTTTATTTAGTCAATTATCTATTAGTTTATCACAAAAAATTGGAAGGAAATGCATTGCATGATAGATATAACTGATTTAAGTTGATTATATAGCGAGCTGGCAAATATGATGAGTGTAGAAAATATGTAGTAATTAATGAAAGAAGTTTAAACACACCATAATCATTTATATATAATGAATTAGTACAATATTTTACACTTTATACATTGCATGGTAAGATACATGAGTGACTTAGCAAGGTCTAAAATATCGATGATATCGGAAATATCGGTAGTCCAAAAACACGGAAATTTCGATGGAAATATCAGGATATTATGGATATTTTAGACCATGAGTGTACCTATCCTTGTGAGATAATAAAAATGAAAGACTAAGGATTTACGAAAAATGGGAACCCTATCATCAACCAACTAGCCCAAGAAAAGCCGAGGAGAGAAGCAGCAACTGGAAAGCAGATTCCTATTATTATGGAGTAACTTTTAATTCCTATCCTAGATTTGGAATCATCATAATACGATGGATGGGGACTCGTCTAACTTTGCTAACTCCCCCTTCTCAAATCGTATCTTGTTTGATCTGGAAACACGTCTTCCTATTCCATCTTTTCATGAATCTCCTTTAACGGAAGAAATAAAAGCTCCTCCGTTCGTAAGATTTGTGAAAAATATCGATTGATCCATAGGCGGGGATAATTTATAGTAATTCGTTCTAACCCGAGACATAAGCAAAGAAAAGGATAATCTTTCTAAGAAAAAAAAAAGACTCGAAATCTAAAGGACCCGATGTACAAATGTATAAATAAATAAATAACTAAAAAGTAAAAAGACCAATTTTGATTAATAAACATGTACAAATCTAAATATAACTATAGTTATCTATAAATGCATATGTTGCTTCCCTTTCATTACAACTCTATTTAGGACAGAACATCCACATCCATACATAACATAGAAATCACACTTGGTTTGGAAAAGTGCGGGATTTCAAGAAAATGAATCCTATGATATGTTGGGAATCCATTTTGATAATCATCCATGCCTGAAACGTATCTTAATGCCTGAAAGTTGGATAGGATGACCTTTATTTTGAATTTTCTTGTTCTTGATTCCCATGCAGATAATAAATTTAAAAAATGAGTCTTATTTTTTGAAGGGAAATTTATGACATTTCATATGGGATTTCTAGTGACTAGCATGCATATACAATTCAAAATTTATATACGAAAGCAACGGAAGCATGTTAACAAATAATATCAAAGCTCTAGTCTTGTAAATCCCCTTCAAGGTTCATAGGTTTATGTAATATGCATAAAAAACAAACTTATATAAGGACAAAGTTTAGGAGTAGTTGTATACCTCTTGATCTAGATCTTAGACCAAGGATGGACCACCTCCAAGACCTTTGCTCTTTGAAGTCCTTGAGCCTAGCCTCCTTCCTTGCCTCCTCCACTTTGTTAGAATGAGTGCTCCTAGGTTCTCTTCAAGTTTCCAAGATTGAAAACCTCTAAAGATCCTCACCCACTAGTGTAGTGAGAAGGATGAAGGAATGACCAAAGGGAGAAAAAGATGATTAGATAAAATCTCCCTATGGTGGCCGGCCTTTGGGTGTTAAGAGAGAGTTATTTTCTTTTTCTATTTTGTTGTTTTGAACACACAAAAACCCTAATAAAAAATATCTCTATAAAGTTCATTTTATAGACAAAAAGAAACCTAGTCAACAACTTGACTTTCACTCTCTCCCTTTCCCTTTAAGTGGCCGGCCTCTAGTGTTTAGTTTGGGTTTTGGGCTTTTATTATTTCAAGTCATCCTATGCTTGAATAAAAGCCCAATGGGCCCAAATAAACCCGAACGTTTCTTTAAGCCCAAAACGATATTATATCGCTTTTATGATTTCTTTAGACTTTCTAATTAATCACAACACTTAATTAATCCAATTAATTATTTCCATCATCCATTAATTACTCACTACAAGAGTGTATTGGTGAACAATCGTTTTAGGTTCTAATTAGCAAGACAGTGAGGTGATTGGCACCAATCCAATTGATTATAGTTAATCCAATCACTTAGTGAATTAAAACTTACTTTTAATTCACCTTCTTCTTTGACGACTATATTTAATCATTTAGAAGAACTCACAAGCCATGAGTGACATCTAACCATATATCATGGCTACCCAAGCTAATGTAGAAGTTGTTCAGAGAACCTATTTAGTTGGAATTACAATGTAATTCGATCATTCTCTAAAACAATACTCTCAATCACATCACTAGGGTATGGATATATTATGTCAAACCCCTAATGTGATTATTCCTTCTTATATGATTCAATTGAGTCGTATAGGAACGCTTTCCATTATTACGCTCGATACTTCGGTCGAAGATTCCCGAATCATATCTTAGAGTATTCATCCTCTCATAACGAGGATTAGAGATTCCTTGTTGAACATTCACTTGCCTTCATGACTAAGTGGCTTAACCCCGACGATGCCGTGGACGCTCTGATAGAGTGACTTTGACATAATAAAAGATCAAGTACTTAACCACAAGACAACGATGATGTCTCAGGTCAAAGAACTATTTACATTATTCCAACCATTAGAGTTACTTGCTTGACATGTGAGTAGACCTCCATGCAAGTACTCTCATTCGATTGTGTTCAGTGAACTCATTCCCTTAATGAGCACCTACATACTTGTCTTAGTGTCACTACACGAATGGGATGAGACTTTCCATCCTTCTAATCGAAGCGGACACAATATGTACCAGTCTATGCATTGTTAGTATCCCTCCGACAATCCTATGACCATGAACCTTTTTGGACATGATGGTTATGAGAAGAAGGTCTCTGTAGTCTAACATCATTAGATTACATCTTCCATCAATCCATTGTCCATGGATTCACTATTTAGGACATATATCGTTTATAGAGTTAGTCCTAATTAGTATCTTTGCCATTTGATGTATAAGATTCATCTATACATCCATTCATTGTCCTGAAAGGTTTCTTCCAAAGATTGACTTTCAGGGCATATTTCCAACAATCTCCCACTTGCACTAAAGTCAATCACTAGTGTATCTTATACATGCTAGTTGAGATAGCTTATGCTCGTAGATTAACTTGGTTATGTATTAATACTTTTTATTTAAAAGGGATTCACTTATCAAATGTTTCCAAAACATTTGATGATGTCTCTTTCTTGTGTTCGAATACTTTGATGAGACCTTGATTCCATGGCTTGAGCTATCGCCCCATTACGTCGTAGTATCCTACTAACGACCTTATGGTTTGGATTCAATCATTGGTTCTAAAAGAACCCCTTCCATTCAAAACACCTTTTTGAAGCAGTTTCTAAAACAATATATCGTCATATATTTCGTTTGTATACTTTATACAAACTTTGCTCCAACCTTGAGACCATTGTAGTACATTACTAACAACACTTTTATATGATTAGTACTTCATCCATTATGAAGTTCCATTTGTTAAAATGGGTTATTTTCACTTTGGTTAATAACCTAAGTGAATGCACGCTTCCAGAGTCCGACTCTGATGTTCCTTTCTTACAGGCAATAATACTTTATCAGTTGCTTTGGTTCTGATCCTGGGATATAGTAATACCTTAAAGTGACAACCCCTATGGTTCTTCACTTTTGGATATCTACTTCACAAGTCCATACATGTGTCCCTTTTGTGATTTTGTGACACATTCATTATAAGGGTTATGAAAGTGATTTTCTATCATATAGGAAAATGCTTTCTTAAATCTACAACATTAGAGATTTAATTCCCATATAACATCATTGAGATAGCCTTGCTATATCAATAAGTCCAATTTCAAGTCTATACTTCAAAATTGACCGTGTCTTGTTTTTGTCATTTTTCGAGTAACATCTATGTTTTATCAAGTCTATCAAATAGACTTTATTCACATCTTGTTGCTCAAATTATGACATCACTCCCACTGGCCTTATTGTAACTTAGCATTCAATCAAAAACTTAACACTTACTTTTTCTTGATTTGAATGCATATTGCTCCCACTAACTTGTCTTGGATCTATTGACAATCATTAAGATCCATTAGCTTATTGATGATGTCTCAACTGTTTTGAGACTATCAACAACTCTAGCTAACACAAGTTATTTTAAACGAATCATACATAAAAGAATTCCTTCTCAAGTAATTCCATTTGAAATGTGTGACTTGCTATATCAAGTCTATTCATTTAAATTATATGATGTCATACACCATACTTAAAGTCTTAGTCATACTAAGATCTTTAATGTAGTCATACAAGAATTATCCAAGTCTTTAGTGGAAGCATGGCTCCTACTAAGGATATAGAAACTCAACCATTCCTTCTAGGTGGTTGATATAATTCTTTATCAAAACTACATTGAGCATTATAGTTACATGAGATGTTGAATTTGGATTGTCTTGTTGTTAAACCATATGTTGTGGCTCATTTTGAAACTATTCCCTTTTGTTTCATCAACTTGTCCATATGCCTTGTTATTAGCTTGTTCTCATAAAAGAGAATGATGGACAACTCCCAACATATAACCATTTTATGCTAGGTTGACGAAACCAACATTCAAAGACTATTATTTAGAATATCACACAACATAGAATTTTAACGTTTGTAGAGCTTGAGTCCTTTAACAATTAAAATTACAAACTCTTAATAATAGTCAAGTACTATTATTCTTTAGACAACTATAAACCAATCATATTCAAGTTTATATCCATTTTCACACCTCCCACTATTTCTCATGACTTTAATGAGAAATCACTTCATACATTCAAAATGTATAAACGTGGAGTATACGGGTAGAAGACATTGTGTAGTAGCTTTAAAACCTTTCAAGCTCGTTTGTTTCAATTTTCACTAAGTTAATGTCTCGTTATTAAGTGACTAAAGTCTTTAAACATTTTATAGATTTAGACACTTCTTTCTTGGTTTAATCATTAACACAATTGACATTTTAAAACAATTTAAAGAATGCCCAATTAGTTGTTCAAAACTACTTAATTGAATCAAGAGTGATCTTGATTATTGTGTTCTAAGTGATAACCATATAAGAAACGTTTTTCTTATTACTTATATCATTATAATGTGATCTTCCTTTTCTTCAAGAAAGGAATCTCTAGACCTTTGTCAATTCATATAGAACTCATAGGTAGACAATTGGAACCAAATCTAAAGATTCATTGTATCCTTCTATGTCCTACATGTGAGATCTATCCATTATTGATAAGTCTAAAGTTTGGTTATCACATTACAATAAGTGATATAAATCTTGTATCTCAACTAGGATACAACAAGACAATATTCAATTCATAACACTACTTTTAAGGAAATAATATATTAGAAGGCATTCATCACATTACATTAATACGATAATTCAAACATTCATAATGTTTAATACAAAAAGTATTAGTTCTATACATTTAGAGACTAATTTAAATGCCTTTATACATTTAGGCACTAATAATGGTCTTCCATCAAATGAAGCCATATAATTAGTTCTTAACAAAATAAGAAAGTTTAAAGACAATCTTTAAATGCCTAACAAACTTCCTAAGTAGTAAGCAAAAACATAGTGGCCGAACCACTCTCCACATTTTCCTTGCTCGTTCCTCTTCTACTTGGCTCCTCCACCTATATACATTTATACAAGTGATTAGCCCTTTATATCAAATATAAATATTTAGAAGATCTAACATTTAGAATTGAAGATTAGAACATAAACCATACCTTGTGGCTTGTCCTTAAGAGTTGCAAGATATAACCTGCAATTCCTCTTCCAATGCCCCTCCTTTCCACAGTGGTGGCAAGTCCCTTTGGGCTATTTTGCCTTCTTTTTCCTCACTCCTCCTTGAGGCTTAGGAGTGGGGGACTTCTTCTCCTTCCCTTTGCCTTTGCCTTGCGGCTTGGCCTTGGAAGAGGATGGCTTGTTGTAGGCTACTGCAGCAGTCCCTACAACGTTCTCTTTCTTCATAGTCTTATCGGCAGTTACTAACATGTTTAGTAACTCAGAGAGAGTACTATCCATCTTATTCATATTGTAGTTCATAACGAACTGCGAGAATGAATCAGAAAGAGAAGCCAATACGAAGTCCTGGGCCAATTCCCCGTCAAGTGGAGTACCTAGGTTCTCCAGTTGTTCAATGAGTCCTATCATCTTCAGTACATGTTGATGCACTGGAGCCCCCTTGACCATCTTGGTCTTCACAAGTTCACTGACAGTGCTAAAGCGACGGTTGCGCGTCCCTTCACCATATAATTCTGTAAGATGAAGTCTGATGGAAGATGCACTGTCCATGCCCTCGTGCTGTCTCTGTAGCTCCTCATTCATGGAAGCCAACAGATAGCACTTGGCTTGTGTATCATCCTCAACGTGCTTGTCATACTTAGCACGTTCATCCTCAGTGGCGTCGGGGCCAAGAGGTATGTGAGGTGGAGCCTTGTCTAGCACGTAAACAATCTTCTCCAAGGTTAGGAGAATCTTGACAATACGAAACCACGATGGGAAATTGTGCCCCTCTAGGCAATGTTTGTCGAGTATTTTCGCGAGTGCGCTTCCAACCATATATATATACATAAACAATAAAATAATTAGTTTGATTGTTGATTAAGTCAAACGATTCGGGTCTTTAAACCGAATGACACCACCCACCATTTTTGGCAAATTCCATATCCCTCAAGATGGAATCCGGGAGATTTCAAAGAAAGCTCCTAGCGGGTTATGGGAGACTCACTATTACCAAGCCCACCTCACGATGATACGATGTCGGCTAGCAAAAATAATAATGAGAGGGTACAAGTACCCATTCACAACAACCTCTTGTGATTACCCATCTTTTTGGCCTCTAGAGAAAAATGCCTCACGATGATACGATGTTGGCACCTTTTCTCTTAATTAAGTTTTGTCCCACCATGCCGGTTTAGAAAGGGGTTCAAGTATGACCTCACGATGATACGATGTTGGCCACACTCGTTGCCTACCTTAACCTCATCAAATGTTTTAAATAAACTCCTCCTGAGTATAAGCATGCACTTTGCACTCCCCCATGATAGGGTGAAGGCGGTGTACAAGTCATAAACGATTGGAGCCATGTTGGTTGAGGGATTTTAAGGTCTCATCAATTTTATTTATTTAATCACATTCAAATAAATTGTCCTATTATAACTACTAGTCCAAAGTTAATGAAATTAGTAGCATATGATATCCCCATTATTCGTTTTCATAAAACAAATCAATATCAAAATATTTTTCAAAATATTGGAGATATATATTACTACTAATTGTATTCATTATAGTTTAGTAGCATATGATACTCCCACTATTTGTTTTGAGAAAAACAAATCAATATCAAAAACGAATTTTTTCAAATATTGGAAGTAACTATTACTACTACGGTTTTTGCATTCCTTTGAATTTGGACTTTTATAGTTATCTTAGGCTCTTGGATGACCATGGACTTATTAGGTTATTGCAACAACGAGCCAACATTGTTGAATAAGAACTCGGGGAGGTTGTGTCAATTTAATTACGTGCTTTTCAATCCAATTAAAACATTTTCATTGAGCCATTAGAAATGAAAGACAATAATTCATTGCTAATTAGGGCGTTGGACCCATTTAATCTTTAATCTCATGTCAAAACCCTCTTTTAGTTATGTCTCCTTACCAATAGTTAAAGAAACTCTAGTCTAGCACTAGAGGGAATCAACTAACTAAAAGAGATTAAGAAGTAATAAGAATTACAAACCGATTTGTACAAATTCCTACAAATTACACATACTAAGAGGGAGAGATAGATTAATGTCAAAGGCGACAAGGTCCAATTAAAACAGTAATTAAAACACATTCCCAAGGATCAAACAATTTGAGTTTAGCGCCTTATCTCATAGCTCAATTATCGTTTAAGGCATAAGTCCATAGTCACCCATTTTTCTAACTACTTAATCACATTAAATAATCATATGGAATGCAACATAAACATTTAGATTTAGTGCATATGGGCATAATAGTATTATGAGTTTAAACAACCAATAAAATTAAAATAAAATATTTTAACTTTTTAGATGGATGGGCCTATTATGCAAATATCAAAAGTTAGGGGTCAAAACGTAAATACTTGAAAGTATAAATATCAACTTTTCAAAGATTACAAAATAGCCCCACAAGTGGATAAATCCACTAGGGAGGCCGGCCACATTAAGTGGGATGAGAGGTTTCTTACACAATCTTACACAACATGCATTAAATCAACATTATGTAGAAAAAATTAAATTTTGCTTGTCACTTGGTTTTGCTTCAAAGACTTTAGTGAAAAGGGTTGATGGAAATCTCCTAGTCAAGTCTAGGATTTAATAAATTTATGATATGGTTATGGATGGTATGAACATCATCCAAAACCACAAAACAATGCATGAAAACCAAATAAAATCATTTTCAACTAAAACCAAACCATGAACACCAAGAACAAAACCATGAACACATTTTCAAGATTTGTATATTCTTGGTGATTTTTCAAACCCAAAAACAAAAGTGACAAGAACTCTTCTTTCTAGCTTTAAAAGGATGTGTGAGTGGTTTACAATAAAACACAAACACAACCCAAAAACCACCCCAAAACCGTGCCCTCCCTTTTGGTTCAAAACCCCAAAACTTTGTTCAAAACTTATTCTTCATCCATGCATATAAAACACTTTTTGCATACATATCTTTCTTAACTATTGATTCACATTTTTCAGCATTTGAAAAACAAAAGATAAACATACTTTGAATGAAGAAATAATATGTCAAACATTAAATTAAAACCCATATGCATAAAATCCAAAAGGACACATAATACATAAACCTTTGGCTCTGATACCACTTGAAGGGAAATTTATGAGATTTCATATGGGATTTCTAGTGACTAGCATGCATATACAATTCAAAATTTATATACGAAAGCAACGGAAGTATGTTAACAAATAATATCAAAGCTCTAGTCATGTAAATCCCCTTCAAGGTTCATAGGTTTATGTAATATGCATAAAAAACAAACTTATATAAGGACAAAGTTTAGGAGTAGTTGTATACCTCTTGATCTAGATCTTAGACCAAGGATGGACCACCTCCAAGACCTTTGCTCCTTGAAGTCCTTGAGCCTAGCCTCCTTCCTTGCCTCCTCCACTTTGTTAGAATGAGTGCTCCTAGGTTCTCTTCAAGTTTCCAAGATTGAAAACCTCTAAAGATCCTCACCCACTAGTGTAGTGAGAAGGATGAAGGAATGACCAAAGGGAGAAAAATATGATTAGATAAAATCCCCCTATGGTGGCCGGCCTTTGGGTGTTAAGAGAGAGTTATTTTCTTTTTCTCTTTTGTTGTTTTGAACACACAAAAACCCTAATAAAAAATATCTCTATAAAGTTCATTTTATAGACAAAAAGAAACCTAGTCAACAACTTGACTTTCACTCTCTCCCTTTCCCTTTAAGTGGCCGGCCTCTAGTGTTTAGTTTGGGTTTTGGGCTTTTATTATTTCAAGTCATCCTATGCTTGAATAAAAGCCCAATGGGCCCAAATAAACCCGAACGTTTCTTTAAGCCCAAAACGATCTTATATCGCTTTTATGATTTCTTTAGACTTTCTAATTAATCACAACACTTAATTAATCCAATTAATTATTTCCATCATCCATTAATTACTCACTACAAGAGTGTATTGGTGAACAATCGTTTTAGGTTCTAATTAGCAAGGCAGTGAGGTGATTGGCACCAATCCAATTGATTATAGTTAATCCAATCACTTAGTGAATTAAAACTTACTTTTAATTCACCTTCTTCTTTGACGACTATATTTAATCATCTAGAAGAACTCACAAGCCATGAGTGACATCTAACCATATATCATGGCTACCCAAGCTAATGTAGAAGTTGTTCAGAGAACCTATTTAGTTGGAATTACAATGTAATTCGATCATTCCCTAAAACAATACTCTCAATCACATCACTAGGGTATGGATATATTATGTCAAACCCCTAATGTGATTATTCCTTCTTATATGATTCAATTGAGTCGTATAGGAACGCTTTCCATTATTACGTTCGATACTTCGGCCGAAGATTCCCGAATCATATCTTAGAGTATTCATCCTCTCATAACGAGGATTAGAGATTCCTTGTTGAACATTCACTTGCCTTCATGACTAAGTGGCTTAACCCCGACGATGCCGTGGACGCTCTGATAGAGTGACTTTGACATAATCAAAGATCAAGTACTTAACCACAAGACAACGATGATGTCTCAGGTCAAAGGACTATTTACATTATTCCAACCATTAGAGTTACTTGCTTGACATGTGAGTAGACCTCCATGCAAGTACTCTCATTCGATTGTGTTCAGTGAACTCATTCCCTTAATGAGCACCTACATACTTGTCTTAGTGTCACTACACGAATGGGATGAGACTTTCCATCCTTCTAATCGAAGCGGACACAGTATGTACCAGTCTATGCATTGTTAGTATCCCTCCGACAATCCTATGACCAAGAACCTTTTTGGATATGATGGTTATGAGAAGAAGGTCTCTGTAGTCTAACATCATTAGATTACATCTTCCATCAATCCATTGTCCATGGATTCACTATTTAGGACATATATCGTTTATAGAGTTAGTCCTAATTAGTATATTTGCCATTTGATGTATAAGATTTATCTATACATCCATTCATTGTCCTGAAAGGTTTCTTCCAAAGATTGACTTTCAGGGCATATTTCCAACATTTTTTTTATACCGTGTTTCTTTAAAGTGGAATTAATCCTTTGTTTTTTCCTTTCCATTCACTTGGATATTTTCATCAATTTTGTTTGTATCCTCATTTTTAGAGCTGGGCCAAGATATTTCCCTCTAGTCATCTTTTGTGCGCTCCACATGAACAGACCAATCAAATATGTGAATAACGTCGATCACACTGATATGGGAAGGGGAAAGAAGATTAGAGATACAGTCAAATATTTGTTACTACTCCATAACCCTCCATTTTAGTTTAATGTTTCTATCCAGCAGCCATGGTTATTGGCAAGAATTTATTGAATCCATCGTTTGGGCTCATAATATAACAAGTCATAAACCCCCGACCCGACATTCATTAGTTCCAAATGAAGAATGAAGAGTACCCTGCCCAACTAGCTACTCCTATATTATAAAAAAAAGTAAATTACATAGTAACTCCTCAGGTTTGAGGTCTATTACAACCACATACAACAACTTTAAAACATTTCACTTTCATACCTCACCTATTATTTTATTTCAATATAGTACATCCGTTACATTTTCCATCCATTCATTCGTTAAGAGCTGACGTAGCAACCACATTTGTGCCACGTGGCTGCCAAATTTATGTCACGTGGCAAAAAGATAATTTTTTTTATACATTTAAAAATAATTAATTAAAGTAAAAAAAAATTATTATAACAATTGAAAAAAAAAATCCCTAGAACCCATCTTCCCTCCCCCCTGACTCACCTCCCTCTCCTGCACCCCACCCACCCTCTCCCTCCCTCCCTTCTCTCTCCACAGCTGACGCCCACACCCATAAAAATGGCGCCCTCCTCCTCATATCCCATAGAGCCGCCGGTTCCAAAACCTCATCTTCCCCCTCCGTCCGTCCCCCCTCCATTCACCACCAAAACCACATCTGCACCTTAATTCCTTCACCCTCCATCCGTCCCCCCTGCCTTCACCACCAAAACCACATCCACACCCTCGAAACCCTCGAAATCACACCCCGATTCTCTGCAATTCAATCTTCTCTCTGCGATTCAAGCTTGTAAAAACCCTAATTTCAACTTCCCCAACTCAAAGCTTTGCTCTCTCTGCGATTCAACCTCCCATCCAAAAACCCACCACATCCCACCCCACCCCAACCTCCCCCGCAACTCCCCCACCCCACGATAAATTCATAAACTTTTTGTAAAAAAATTGAACTTTTGAATTCAATTTTATCTTTTTTCTCACCTTTGGGCTTAATTTATGTTTGGCTACAAAGAAAATGATGTTGAGTCCGTGCAGATCGCCGGTTCTCGGGTCGAGCCGACCGGATCTGTCCATGGCGTGCAGAATCGCCAGTTCTTAAGCACCAGGTGAGGGGTGCGCGGCAGTGCTTCTCCTCTCACTTCACTCCACCAGTCACCACGCCACACCACACAGCCTTCCCATTTCTTTATTCTCTCTCATTTTCTTCCCAAAAAATAAACAATACAATTTCTTCAAGTTCACATAGGAAAGAGAGATGGTGCGGATAATTCCCATGGTGTCTTCAACCAGACCTTTGCTATCGACGCTAAGGTTCGCCGGAGCTTCTCACCTGGGCTTTTCCTTCGCTTCCTTCACTCCTTCCTGGCGACTCGCTTGCTTCCAACTCGCTATCGTGGGGTGGGGGGTTGCTGGGGAGGTGGGGGTGGGGTGGGGTGGGATGGGATGGGGTGGGTTTTTGGATGGGAGGGGAGGTGAAGAGAGTGGAGGAGGAGTTGGGTCTGGGGAATGAGTTTCAGTTTGGTTTTTTTATTTCAAGATTCAGTTTTTTTTTTTAAATTTAAATCTTTTTTTTTCACGTGGCACAAATATGGTAGCCACGTCAGCACTTAACGGATCAATGGATGGAAGATGTAATGCATGTATTATTTTGAAATAAAATAGTATGTGAGATATGAAAGTGAAATGTTTTAAAGATGTTGTATGAGATTGTAATAAACCTCAAACCTGAGGGGTTATTATGTAATTTATCCTAAAAAAAAAAAGAGTGATTTTACTAACAAGCTAGAAAAGCCATTTCTACTATGGATTTCTGACCACGTTCTCTAAAGGGCCCTTTTATCTCTTCCTTTTTTAAGCTCGGGTTATGGAAGAAGGAGAAGAATGAACCAAGAATAAAGTAACAGCAACAACCGGTTTTATTACCGAACTGTTCATGATGTTCATATCGATATTTTCTGGAAAAAAAAAACTCATTGTCTCCCCCCTAAATATATATGTACTTTAGGTCTAAACGTTTATCTTTTGCAAGTGAAGAAACCAACAACCATACTTTTGTATCCCCTTTTCAAATCCAATTTAATTGGATTGAGTAAGTTTTATGGGTGAACGACGAGAATAGAATATGCGCATGGTGGATTCACAATCCACTGCCTTGATCAACTTGTCTACATCCGCCCCCACCACCCATCAATGCATGGTGTTCTTCTACTTATCTCTAGATGGTGAAGATGTTTACGAGCAATACCATCGTCTACTTGAAATACAACACCGGTATTAAAAATCTTTACTTCACTATGATGTTACTCAATACGCTCGCAAATAATATTTACGGGGGCCATGCGTGTGTGTCTTGTGGGGGATGGGATGCTGAGGTGAGAGGTTTCGGGGATGGGATGCTGAGGTGAGAGGTTTCGGGGATGTTTACGAGCAATGCCATCATCTACTTGAAATACAACACCGGTATTAAAAATCTTTACTTCACTATTATGTTACTCAATACGCTCGCAAAGAATATTTACGGGGGCTCGTGCGTGTGTGTCTTGTGGGGGATGGGATGCTGGGGGGGGGGGGTGGGGGCTATTTAAAAACGGATTCCAAAATGCAACGAACCTTTAACCAACGGGTTAGTCGCAAATCTTCCCCCTCGTAGAATCTAGTGCATAGAAATGGACTTCCACACAGATGATTATGTCGGTCCCAAAAAAAGCAGGGGACCATTTATGCATTAAGATCCCAATTCATGGATCTTTCGGTTCGAGAAATAAAAATAAGTGGATCGAGTCCATTTTTCGTGATTGAACAACGAACGTCACTACACACTTGGAAAGTGTTGTGGCAGGAACCACGCATGAGAAACTTGGATAAACTCAACGCCACTATTCTTGAACAACTTGGAGTCGGGCATTTTTTTCGCAATATTACGGATACGAAAATGATGGAAAAAATTGGATCCTTTAGGTCAGTCTGGCTGGTTCTTTGTGCCCAGTTTTGGTGTAGCAACTATGTTTTGATTCATCCTCTTTTTCTAGGTGTGTAGTGGAGCATGTGTTTAATTCGATGCAAAGTGAATAACCTTACCAGGGCTTGACATGCTGCTAATCCTCTTGAAAAAGAGGGGTGCCGCTTCGAGAACTCAGACACAGGTGGTGCATGACTGTTGTCAACTCGTGTCGTAAGATACACCAAATCCGCATTTCAAAATCCTGGAATCCTGTCCCTTGGACTACTTTCGTATGGTAGAATGGCAACTGGGCCCTGCAGTGGTAGAACCTGGTGAACTAGACGTACTAAAAAGAAACCTTTTCCTCTCTTACGAAATTCCTAACTAGTCGTAGTTAGCCTAAGGACCAGAAAAATTAAGGAACCCACGAATATTGGCAAAACTACAACTAGCGTTAACCAAGGAAAATTATTCATTTTAAAAACAAGATAAACTTGGACCAGAAAAACCTGTGCTCAAAATAAATAGCTTTTGAGCACAAGTTTTTGTCGGTAAAGGTAAAAAAATCAAATGTGTTCAAGTAGAGTTAAAGTGGAATTGATCCTTCATTTTTCCCTTTCCATTCACTCGAATCTCTTTCATCTCATCGATTTATTTTGTTTGTATTTTATGCGACGCAAATAATTTTTCCTGCAAGAGTTTTTTTTATTTTAGTGGTTGAACAATTAACCACTTCTAATGATCTTTTTCTTTTTCTAAATCATGTATGTCACGGAAGAACTAGCCATATTCACAAGTCCCTCATGGTAAAGGCAGATGGCAGAGTAAACAGCTGTCCCTTCCATTATTATTATTTTTTTATTTTTTTTTCACACCAAGGGCGTGGTTGTTAGAACAGGCTTAGCAACGATTACTAGTCCATGTTTGGTGCAAGTAAAGACTGATTTTAATGAGATTAAGTCGGATTCATGTCAACAAAATGCTTTATCAAGCGGTCTTAGCGAAACCCTCCCCCCAAAAAGTAGAGGACTTGAAATCCTCTGCAACCGTATTATAAAAGGAAATGGAAAAAGAACAGAAAAAAAAAAGGAGAATTAATTTTTATTATTCTGCTGCTTCTTAGTACGACATTGTACCAAACGTCTTATAAATCAGTTTAACTTAGTCTATTCTAAACCAGTCCAAATTAATATCTGAAACTAGTCCAGTTCAAGATAATATGTGCAACAAACGCACTAGCTAGGCCCTTGTCTTTTGGAACTATTTACAATGAGCAATTTTGAATAATTTCCCCACGACGAGGAAACGTGTCTAATTCATGGCCATACCAATTGTCAAATGTCAAAAGCTTACTGTCTCTCTCCGTAGGGAGCGCTTTGGATGACGATCGATGATGTAGTCTCGTTCTCCTCAACCCCACGGCCTCACAAATCAAGTGTCCAAAACATGTTAAAATTTGACAGAAAAAGAATACCTTGCTGCCTAAATTGTACACGTAGTTATGGACCTTGACTTGATTAGCTGAGCGAAGTGAGGAGGACAACACTAGCCCTGTGTATGGGAGCCGTTGATCTGAGGAATGTTGCAGATGCCTTGCCTTGTTAGCTCGGCTAGTACACCTTCAGTGGAAGGAGGCTTGAGGCCTAAAGGGAGGGGTAGCCATGGCTTGCTTATTGCCTCCTTCATAACCTTGTCAACCACCTCTTCTGACTGCAGCATATATATTACCCTGACGGTTAGATATGTCCCGGAGCTGTCATTGGCACTTCAAAAGGACTGAAAATATATACGTGACAACCATTTTGAAGTACTAATAACGATTCCCGTCAAGTACTGCATGGAAATATGTGTTTTGAAGCCAGAGTAGTAATAGCGTATCATAAAATGTATTGTCTAATTCAAGTAGCAAATGATTCAACCAACATTTTAGCCCAACATGGATAAGCATTATTTTGGTGCAAAACACAAAGTCGTTCTCGATCATATAATTGAATGAGTGGCTTTTCCTTGTTCATTTTGATTTTTGTAATGCTTTTCACACAAAATGATGACCAATTAGACAAATAACAGTTGAAGGCTAAATTTCACTTTTGGTACCAGTAGTTTATCAAACATTGCAATTAAAAAACAAGTCCCACTTTGAATTGCAATGTCTGGTAAACTACTGTTGGTTAACCTCGTGAGCCCCTCGTCACATGGAAGGGCATTTCAGTCAAGAAAATGAACAGACATTCAAGGCCTTGTGCTTGAAATTGTGTGCCACAGTAGAAATTCAAGGTTTTCACTAAGTTTACTTAGATGCAATGTCCAAATTTAGAACAATGTGCATGAACGAAGAAGCTGGGTTTGCGGTGTTACCAGATGAATGTTGAAAGAGCTTCGTGGCATGCTGTACCTATGGCCGTTTTCAACTACATGACCTCCTGCACTTTGAAAACCTGATGGATTCTGCAATTTTCAAACAAATGAGTGTGAAACAACACCTGTGCGTATATATTACATATATAACCAAAGAGTAGTAGAAATTTTAATTCATTGGCATACTCACTTGAGGATAAGAGGAATAACCACCTTGCTCAGGTGGCATTACTGGGCAACCCCATGCTTCAGCTTGCATCTGTACGGTTTAGGGTTTAGGTTTAAACACAAACAGATTATATTTACAATATATATTTACTTGTGAGGATGACGAACAATACATTACCCCTGGATAAGGGTTCCAGTACTGCCAACTTTGATCTGACGGTTGCCAATGAGAATGGGGATAGCCAGGTTGGCCCCACATCTGGACGGTGGCTGGATGACTGCCGGCAGGTGGCTGTGATCCCCACATAGGATAGGATTGCGGCATTGATAGAGTGGTATTGTTGTAATGATATGGAGGGAAGGCCATGATAGGCCTGTGACTATGAGGATAATAACTCGTTTGGTGAGTTGGATCTCTAGCACCTGGAGGATGATGCGGCTGCTGCAATCTCCGGTCTTTGTCCTTGGGTAGAATGTGTCTCTTATGCATGCGATATTTCTGCTTGCATGGCAACAATACTAATCAATCATCTCATGTTCACAAACTAAATGCCAAATATGGTATGAACACTCAACAAAAAAGGATTAATTAAAATAACTGAAGCTTTAACTGGCAGGTAGAAGAGTTTTTTGGATACAAATTTTATCCCATTCATGGGAATCGATAGGATAGAGCTGAGCTTTGGATATTCAGCTATCATAGGAATGTGTTTCGGTAATTATAAAATAACGAGTATAAAAATGTTTGCTTGCAATCGCAACCTGAAATTGTTCAATCACTCAAGGAAATGATTATAACGAAACAGAACATGATTGGTTATCAAAGAATTAGAAAAATACGCACCTGGAGATGGCTTGCTACATTATGCCTCGTCAAACCTTCAGTTTTCATCAGATCTAGGATTCGAGAAGGAATGGCTTGATCCACACCCAATTGCTCTACTGCCTTCACGAATTTCTTATGCAGTTCAGGTGTCCAATCTACCTGAAACCAAACATAAAATCGCAAATGTAATAAGATTTTCAAAATCTTCAAGTGCGCTTACGTACTCAATAATTGAAGTAGCACAACTTCGTACATAATTTTCCAAGAGGACAACTAGTGCACTAATGCATGACCAACACACATAAATGTTGTCTGCACTAGTAAGGGTACGAATTGAAAAAGCTCAAACAATCTATCATGATATTGATTGTTAAATTAAGTACCTTCATCTTCTTCCGATTAGATTTGCACGAAGTATTGGGAACTGATGCTTTACTCAGATTTTCAGCAGCACCACCATTATCATTGCCACTGTCTATATTATCCGGGTGATGGGACATATTAACTTCACTCTTAGACCCATCACCTGAGTCATTTTCCTCTTTAATCACCGTCTTCCTAGGCATATGATGAGGTTCTCTCATGCGAAGATTCCTTTCATCAATTGGATTGCAAAACATAGTTTCGATTGATTTAGATTCACTGTCATGCTCCCCACTCACCTTCTCTGACATGTAGTTAATTTGATATTGGCAATCTCCATGATCCAGTAATCGTGATCCTTGTTTAATCTGCGGCGTTGAAGGAGCTGGGTACTTATCACTCCCTGCTGATTGTTCTTGGTCATTTTCATGGACCCGCAGAACATTTTCTGTTTCCATTGAGATTTTACAGTTCTGTTCTTCATTTTCCTGTTTGGGCTGCAACATGGATACTACTGACACTTTGACAGGCTTGAGCGTTTCAGAGATGACACTTCCTCCTGCATTGAATGCCTGCTCAGGATTTACAAAATCAGAAAATTTCTACTTGCAAGAATTGCATAATACTTTGTGGTAGATCTTGAAACAACGTTTCCATACTCGACAGACCTTATGGACCACATGCTGCCAAATATTCTTAAGTTTGTCCTCAGAGACTGGTTTAAGCAGGAATTCAACTGCACCAAGCTGAAAATAGACCGACATGACAACATATGAGGGAAATGAAGTTAGAACCTTCAGTTGTGGTTTGAGTATTAAGACGGTAGAGCTAAACTTGAATCACAAAATTGTCGGTTCCATTGAAAGGTTAATTAACAGGTCAGAGCAGATAGCTTACTGCTATACACTTCATCATGGTGCTCAGGCAATGAATGTTTGAAGTCACTGTAAGAAAGAACTAAGCGGGTTAACAAACAAAATGATTAAAGAACTAAAATAGAAACGAACTACAAATCACAAAATCCAGAACACAGTTTCATGGCGAACTTAAAATGGTTAGAATTACTTTCTAAACTTACTAATGATAGGCAACTCCTTAACGGTTTCAAGAAATTGGAAACCCCAATGGCCATTGTTTGCATTTACCTGGGACCAATGAACAGAGTGGATTGCTTTTGTCATCAAAACATTTAAATTAGCTATTAAGAATCATTGCTCTGCAGAAGCACGTTAAACTTCTTTGAAAATAACAAAATTACGTTATAGTTTCATTTTAAGTTCATTACCTCAATAATTGCAACATGGAAACTTTCAGGGTTGCTTGAAAATGCTGACAATGCTTCAGTTTCATTGCAGAAAGCAGTAACTGCAATCAACACGATAATGTTACCCAAAATGTGTATACGCAAGCCAAACAGCGAAACAAACAGATTAAACTAAAGCAGTATAATCATTTAGAATTAAACCAGCACTGCTATATATGTCATTAAGCTATTTAGATCTAAGCAGCATGAATTTTTTTCCCTGCATTCAACACATCTGTTTAGCTCAGAGATTTAAATTATTTTAACTCAAACGCCTAGCCAACTATTCAATTTAACAAAAAAGTAAACAAAACAAAAAGGGAAATAAAACCAATGGTGGTGTTGAGAATTGCAAGAATTGATTCTTCTTCCATGGTCAGGTAGCTTCCTAAGCTCCATACGACTAAAATCCAAATCGACATCTAAATGAAATAGAGAATGCATCTATATAAAGAAGCATTATAATTAAGATGCTTTTGAAAATGGAGACCAGCATACTCCTGGAATGATAATGAACAAATGAGAAAAAGGTGAAATTAATATGTTTCTAGTTTCGGAAACAAAATTATTTTGCCAAGAAAGAAATAATCTCTAACCAATATAATCCATCGCCTCAAGGTTTGATCTTATCTGGGAAGCAGAAGTGGTGTCTCCATCAAGCAGAAGAACTCTGAGGCCCTTCGGGAAATCGTTCCACTGCTGCAAATCATTGGCAGTACAAACCATAGCTGGTTTGGCATCCTTTCTCAGGCTGCTGTCCTTGTGTACTGCTGTTGCAGACCACAGCTTTTAACCAACACCATCTAATTAATCAACTCTGCAAGATTAATCAAAACGAGATTTATAAAAATAAAAATAAAAGATTGTTTAGCCAACCATCTTTTCTTGATCTGATAATATCAAAGTAAATAAAATAAACCATATGAGCAAGTAAATCACAATAGACTAAACAATTTATAAACTGGGGTGCTGCTAACTTATAGATTCCCAGTACATTTTGCAAATCTAGGGACACCCCATTATTCTAATTATGCATTAGGTCTTATTTTCTACCACTTTTTTATTTTATGGAAAAGAAAAAAAAAGATAGAAGAAAGAAGAAATTAGACAGAAAACAGATGATAAGAGTTCTCAATTGGAACAAGTAGAGAGAGATTTTACCAAAGTCTGAAGATCTTATTTGCTAATGCTAATTTTCCAGAACTACAAATAGACAAAAACCAAATGTAAGATCTTTGCCAAATAAATAAAAACTTGTGAAAGGTACAAGAAAATGGGAAATTCTTGAGAGTGAAAACTAAAACAACAGATAGTAATATATGTAAGATCTTTATCATCTCAGAAGAAAATGATGAGGTTAACTAAAAAAAGGCAATACCGTCTGAAACAAAAACTGGGAAATTCTTGAGAGTGAAAACTAAAACAACAGACTTCACAACTTAGGCAAAGGCATGCATGGACATATAATTAAGCTCAAAAGCACCAGAAAAGGCAGCACTATAATATAGCTTAAGAGTAAGTTCCCCAAAGCGAAAAAGTTAAACACATACACTAACACGATCGATATGTCGGTCAAAGAAAATGCAGTGAAAGATAAAATCTCTCTTACTCTTTACCAAACACAAATGGATAAAAACTGTCACCTCAAATGTGGAAAGCAAAGTCTTTTTCTCCCTCCTCCTTCAGGTCCTCTTCCACTTCTTGGATGTATATAGAAAGCTGCTTATAAGTTATAACAGAGAGAGAGAGAGAGAGAGAGAGAGAGAGAGAGGCTTGAGTGCGTTTTCTGAAGGCTGTCTGAGACCTCCTCTGCCCACATTTACCACCGGGTGTTTACGGACCACAGAATATGCAAAGGTTCCCTCTTTTACAGGCCAATATAAAATTTCTCTCTCTAAGAACTATTTTTAGTGCATATCCCAAAAACCTACCGGAAATTCATTTTTTCTCCTAATGATAAATAAAAGACAACTTTAACGAAAAACTTCCGGTACTGTTCACTTTAACAAAAAAATCACATTTTTACACTAAAAAGTCAATCCTGCTACTATTCATTTTACCCTTTATTTTGTCCTTATCTTTAAAACTCAAAGTTTTCAAGCCATTTTCATTAGTTTTTTTTATATAAAATATTTGCATTTCCTCAAAGATAATGCTAGAGAAATCAATGGATATTGACGATTGAATTATTACTTAAATGTTCACTAACGTGTAAATATCAAAATGGTCTATGTGTTAAGTCATATGGTCAATTTAGTTTCCGTGTTTTCGATTTGGCTAATTTAGTTCTTGTGTTTGTCTCTGTTAGCTAATTAAAAACATTTTATTCAATCTCTGTTAAACAATTCATAAGAAAAATTATAAGAGATATAATTACTCTTTCTCTTTATAGAAAAATGCAAATCAATGAGAAAAACACATATAAGAGATAAAACTTCCAATCTGAAAAATGATTAAGGTTGTGACATAGAAAAAAAGAGGGGGTAACGTTAGGGAGGAGGTCAGAGAGTTGGGAGGAGAATAATTTATCTTTTAATTTTTAATTTTGTTTCACTTTTAAATATTTTAAATCAAATAAATAATTTTATAAATAAGTTTATAATAATTTTTATTTTTTTTACAGAAATTAGATGGAAATGTCCTTAATTGGCTTACGGAGATAAACACAAGGACCAAATTTGTAGTACCCCACATCGGCGGGGTGGGGGTTGGTCCCTGGCCTTATATGTACATGCCCTTCTCTTCCTAGCATGACACATTTTGGGTGGAAGCCCAAGAATAAATCCATGAGGGTGTGGCCCAAGGCGGATAATATCGTGCTATGACGGAGTCGGAATGTGGTAGTTTGGTATCAGAGCTAGACTCACCGTCTGTTTGGATGTGCCGACGAGGATGTCGGTCTCCCTAAGGGGGGTGGATTGTAGTATCCCACATCGGCGGGGTGGGGGTTGGTCCCTAGCCTTATATGTACATGCCCTTCTCTTCCTAGCATGACGTGCTGTGGGTGGAAGCCTAAGAACAAATCCGTGAGGGCATGACCCAAAGCGGACAATATCGTGCTACGGCGGAGTCGGGATGGCCAAATTGAAAACACAAGGACTAAATTGACCCAATGACTAAAACATAGGGACCATTCTAACATTTAAGCCTATTTCTTATTGGAGACATATCATTTAGCTTATTTCTCTACTTGCAAATAATATATTTTATTGTAGAATTTTATAATTGGGATCATTCAATTTCTTATTCTTTATTTGAAGATTACTCCTATAAAAGATCATTCGAATCGGAAATGATTTATCATTCTAATGTATCAAATAATCATAGGCATTAACACATTAAAAACGAATCGTTCATTTATTTGATACATTTGAATGACAACACGATCTCCGTTCTAAATGATTCTTTTGTAAGAATGGTTTTCAAACGAAGATTAAGAAATTAAATGGTTCCAATTATAAATTTTTTATGGTCAAAATAAGTTATTTATAAGTGGGAGAATGAGCTTATCTTTCCAAGGGACAATGCCAGTATTATTCTTTCGGTATACGGAATACAAGGTGGTACACGACATGTCATAGTACAAGTGGAGGGATATTAAAAAATATATTCGCTCTCTGCTTATATTATAACACGTGATATATCAACTTGTATTCTGGATATATGACACACCCCGACCGAGATCAAGGCATGTTGGCCGTCACGTGAGAGTGACGTAGCCATGTGCATAGTGCGGAAGCAATAGAGCTAAGAAATATACGAATAATTAAAAACCAAATTACTAGAGTGCACTACTAAACAGGAAGTGATAGGAGTTAGTTACAAAAGTAAACACTCTTAATCAGAGCATAATAAGTCTAGGTGCAGTCCAGTAGGACAAGTACTAGTTATACATTACCAGGAATGTCCTACTATTATTTAGATAGGTCAGAACTGCCGACGTCCTCAAGCCACCAACAACAAGCTTACTTAAAACCTGGAGGGGCGCAAAACAGAAAACGTGAGTGGGCAAAAACAAATGTTTTACAAAAATCATTTCATATATCAACATAACTAACCCCTCGCTGTAAAACATGTATAATTTTTCCCAGAATCAAGATATAAGCATATACATAAATATATATGAAATCATATCAATTTAATTCATGCTTCACATAATTATATTCATATGTATGCCATGCCAAGATATAACAGAGTAAGCAATTCAGGTAAGGTTAATTTCATAGAAATATAGCATGTTAGCCGGAACCCCTGTGGTAGTCTGTACGGCTGAATTCATAGCTCAAAAATCACTCTAGCCGGAGTCACTACTATGACCTATACTGCACAAGAGTCAGAACCAAACAAAAAGGTCTATACGACAATAATGGGTGTAATATAATCATGCTCAATACTACTCTCACATAATAGTTGGGCGATAAATCACTAGTCACCTACGAGTCGGAACCATAAATAAGGTCTGTACGACAAGACTGTGCACCTAAATTGGATCCAATATGAGCATATGGTGCGGGAGGTGACATAATAAACAGGCATGTGCCATATCTATGGCTAAATCATAATCACCCTACGTGCAGTGTTATGAGCTCAACATTATTCAATCACATATCGTATCATCGATGATTCACATAACCAAACACAACTTACCTGAGCTTACCTGAGCGTCCACAGCACCACATTTATATGTATAAATCATCACACACCAATTCATGTATGAATTATAAACTTATATGCATGGCATTATGGCATAATATCATTTAAACACATATTTCAGGGAAAAATATCAAGTATATAATATATACTGAAAACCAAAAGCCCACTCACTGGTATGTCGACGGGTCGTAACCCCCGAGTTGTCCGTGGATACGCTCGTCCTCGGGATAAGTCTCACCTATATGCGAATTAACTATAAAAACGTTATTTTAAAGCACATAGACAAAACTAGCTAATAACTTCTCATACAAAACTCAATTTTGGTATTTGAATATACCAACGTGACCTACACAACCTCACGAACATCGTGATATTTTTCAAATAATTTTTTTGTGGCTCACGCGCCCCTACGCGCTGGGGAGGGCACAACCTCACGCGCATCATCTTCAACCTCCAGACGCCGGAACAGTGTCGCCGGCGCCGGATTCTGGGCAGACCTGCAACTGCTTTTTTCTCGCTCGTTTTTGCACCATTTTCCACAATTTTTCACCAAAATGTCATAAATCACGAGAGGAAGAAGGTTATACCTCTTTAGAGCTTCAAATCCCTCGAAAACTCGTCGGGAAAATCCTACCAAAACCGAGCCAACGAAGCACTCCGAGCTTCGTGAGAACCTCCTAGAGCTCGCTGTGAGCTTGGATTGTCCTAAAACATAACCATTCAAAAGTTCATGAATAGTGCTCCACTTTGAGTTTTCAACGTGATATCAGACGAGTTCTTACCTGAAATGGGTACCTTTGAACTCGAAATGGAATAAGGAACACAATGGTGTGCTCAAAACCTTCGATCTGTGAAGTTGAGGCGTTCTTGCTCTTGTCCGTACGTATAGCAAGGAGAGAGAGAGTGAAACCGAGAGAGAGAGTACGGGAGTGAGAGAGAAGGTGATGTGGATGTGTGTGTGTGGTCTCATCAGTCCACCCACCAATCAAACCAATTATTTTCCTTACTTGCAATTAGGTCCAACATACTAGGGACTCATCAAATTGGTCCTTAAACCAAAATTTAGTCACACAACACCACCAACGCTCAAGGGCAATTCCGTCTTTTCACATCGCCCAAAATTATATATTTGGAACGGGCTGTGACAATATATAGAAAATATCTCCTCATAATATTACACACAATGCATATTATTTTATATATTACACTGAATTAATTTTCTTGTGTACATAAAAATTGTTACCGTGTTAGACTATTTTTAATTTAAGGGTAATACTAGGGAGACTAAATTTGCAAACTAAATGATGTGTCACCAATAAGAATAAGCACGTTTATCAACGTTTAAGTAATAAACCAATCATCAACTTCCATGTCTTTTAGTTTCCAAAATTTTCTCTACAAATATAGTTTCCCTAGCATTATCCTTAATTTAAACATTAAAATAGACATGTATATGTTGTTAAATTGGGAATCTCAACAATTTATCCGAATGTTTAATTCCTATCTATTTTTTTTTTCCAAATAGCAATGATGGGAGAGAGAGATGATTGAATTCATGACCACGTGGATAAGGATGAATTGTTATACCAACCAAGCTAAATATTGGGACATATAAAATTGAATTTAGTGGACCACCTATATAAACATGAATGCTCATAATTAATTTAGGTATAAGTGAAAGATCTTAGATTCGATTCTTGCTAAAAGTGAATTTGAATTACTTTGTTGCTAGCTCATTGTGTTAAGCACACCTATTCTCCTTAGTGCAGATAATATTATTTGTTTAAAAAAAAATTCATGTTCATAGTCTAATTGTTCATTAGTCTTTAATAAGCTATAGTGGGCATTTAGGATTTTCCTCTTTTAATCAGGACATGGCTTGGGATTTAGTCAGACAATCAACTAACATTCCATTTTTTAATTCTTTTAGCCATCATACCACATCACACTTTTCCATGGATAGAGATTTAAAGTGTCCTTTGTATCATGATTTTTCTTTACTTTTAATTAGAGCTTTGATCTCCATCGATAATTTTCTTGTCATATAATGCCCACAATTGAATCATGATGCAAATGCTATAGGTAAAACACTTTAGTGTTGGTTTGAAAGTGATTTTAAAATAACTAATAATGTTTGACATAACAAGTTAAAAGTTACTTTAAATTGAGAAAACATTTGAAGTACTTTCTAAAGAACCGATTGTGTGATTCATTTAAGAAGCAGTTAAAGTGTCTTTTCTTTTTCTTTTTTGTTAAATTAGTTAAAGTGTCTTTACATGAAGCATTTGTTTTTTTTTCTTAAAAATCTTGATGTATGCTAAATAGAAGTGCTTTTAAAGAGAAAATTGTAGCAATGGTCCCTCAACTTTAACTCAATTGGAGCAATGGTCTCTCAACTCATCAAAATGTGTAGCTATGGTCATTTTCGTCAACTTCATTAAAACTTTTGTCAAAATGAGTCACGTGCAATGCGTGTGAGGCTAAATCAAGAGGCAAATATGAGAAATTAAATGAGAAAATTGTATAAATGGTCCCTCAACTTTAACCAAATTAGAGAAAGGGTCCTTCAACTTCAACCTAATTGGAGCACTGGTCCCCCAACTTTAACCCGATTGAAACAATGATTCTTCTTATTTTACTCGTTTTTATGAAAGTTCTAACGGAATTGACGAAAATGACCATAACTACACATTTTGTGGAGTTAAGGGACCAATGGTCATAAGTTTTTAGTTGAAGGACCATTGCCCCAATTGGGTTAAAGTTGAGGGACCATTTAAAAAAATTGCTTATTAAAAAAATCAAGAACATCAAAAGTGTTTGGAGAATAAGGGATGGTTTGGGATTCTAGTGCTTTTTAAAAAAAGCAGCTTATTAAAAAAACCAGGAACATCAAATGTGTTTGGTAAAACAAAAAAGTGATTTTCAAAAAAATAAAAAACTACTGCCAATTAGAAAAGTAGATATAAAAAAGTGCTTTGTTTTCAAACATAATAATCAATGCTCATTTAATGAAATTTTCAAATGACAAGTATACCTCCACATATTTTACAAAATTACAATCATTGCCCCTACATTATTCTTTTTGACAATTATTATATCACATTAAATATCATATTCTTTTTAGTCATTTAACATATTCACTGCAATTTATATAAAATTTTACCAAACACTCAGATATTATTTTTTTGTTAAAAGCACTATTACAAAAAAAAAGTTTACCAAACACTCAACAACTTCTCACAGCACAATGGAAATAGTTTTTCTAAAAAGTATAACAATACCAAAGTAGCCCTACATGTATTTTAAAGAAGCATTTCCATTTATATTCCTCTCCTCACATAATAATATAACATTATTAATTGAAAACAATAAGATGATATCACTCTGATTAATTATGAAATCCTTCACTAACGTGTGAATTTTCCAGTTTTTAATGCTCCCAAAGTAAAAGAGTTTGCAGGCAAATACTGTTTAGGCAGGAATTTCCCTGGAGAAGGCCCCTGGCTCGAGCGCACAGCTCCCCGAGGAGTTGGCACTTTGGTTGGTTGTCGGGCTCCTTCTTGTTGAGAGGCTGCAAGAGGAGAACAAAGTTAGTTCTGAAAGGTGCATTTGTGGGCCTTAGGTGTAGGCCTTGAGGCTCACAATCAAAACTAATTAAGTTCTTAGGCGTGCCATTGTCATCTCAGTGTGGCAGATGCAGAACAAGTGCATTTAAGTCGATTACTTGCGCCCCAAGTTATTCTAACTTCTTGTTATCAAAGGATTGTCGTAGATGGGTTAAGTCTACATTAAGTTCTTTTCTGTGCCTTGAGACCAAGGACTTTTAGTTCATTATCTTGTATGCTTTAAAGGTTGAAAGTCCAGATCTAGCTTAAGCCATCAGTCTAATTCCCGTTCATCTTTTATGATAGTAAAACCACTAAGTGGACTAGATCTGAGGACCAATGGAACTTCTCATCACCAAAAGACTGGAAATAACTTGAATATATACTGGAGAATACATCATAATACTAGATCTACTAATGGAAAGACGAAACAAAGAGAGTCGAGCAAGATTTCACCTTGTCGGGCAAGGTTGAACGTCTTGCAGTTTCTTCTCTATATGATTACAAAGGGTTGTGTGTTTGGAATGGGTGGATGGTAAACAAGTTTACACGAGAGAATCGATACTACGCCACTAGGGGTGATAACAGAGCTTTAAACTAGACAAAAGATGGCTTTTGTAAGGAGTTATCCTGAAAAGGATTGAGGTCTGGGTTGATTACAGCTTTTGTATGCAAATCTGGCTTGAGAGCAGAGTTTGTATGTTTGTTTGTTTGATTGGTTGAGTGTCCTTGTCTCTGGGCCCTGTTTTCCCTTTTATAGGCAATGATCTTGGCTGTTGCAAGCTTTGCCCGAAAGCACTTCAGTGAGGCATTGCCTTTTTTACATGTTCTGCCATTCAGAAAGTGCTTTTAGGCTGAGTGTAGGTTGATTTCCATCGGTTGTCACTTCCCTTGTAAGCACCTATCATTTGCATTAATGAGGGACCGTTATATTGTCTTTGAGATAAATGGATGGGCTTGGTGCTGGGCCTCGGGCAAGTCTAATTTCTTTAGTTCTTTTGGGCTTTCTTTCCTTTAGGCCCAAAGTTTAAATATTAACCCAAACGAATACAATTAGTAATGTGGAATGAAACATGTGAGTTTATATGACACATCAAATACTCACTCCAAAAGTAGCTTTCTATACTCCTCCGTTAACCACAAGCTATTTTGCGTGGTAAGTAAACAATTTCCAAAATGATAGGCTACAAAATTTCAGTTTCCATTAGTTGCTCATGTTAATAGTTTTCACTTTTTCATACTCTTGTTTCTTTACTTTTTGGATTTATTCAATTTCATGATCAAAATAAATATGCGTGTTTAAGAAGAAAAAAAAAGTGTCTGATAAACATGGAATTGGATCCTCTTCGAGGCAATGCCTCAGGATTCTACTGATCGGACAACATGGGCCGTTGGATTTTGATCCAACGACTACAATTATTATAACTTTTAGAGGGACCCTCCTATTTGTAGCCGTTGGATTTTGATCCAACGGCCCTATGTTGTCCGGTCAGTAGGATCCCGAGGCATTGCCTCAGAGAGGATCCAATTCCGATAAACATTTCCCTAGTTAAAGAATACATTACATTTTGCAGTCTTGTGGTTTTGTTTAGTTACAGTGTAATGTTGTGGTCCATTTATTTTGAAAATTGGTAGACAGAACTTTCAGATCACGCCACTTAGGGCTGGTTTGGTATTGCTGTGCGTTGAAAAAAGCTGCTGTGAGAATAAGCGGCTGTGCTGTGAGAATAAGCGGCTGTGAAATAAAGCCAGTAGAGTGTTTGGTAAACTTTTTTGTGAAAGTGCTTTTGGAAAAAAAAGCAGGATGATAGTGTGTCTTTTCATTAAAGGAGCATTGTAGCTCCGTGTGCTTTGAAAAAACTGGCTTTTTTTCAAAGCAGCAAATAGCAGCTTCAGCTTTTCCTTTGATTTTCAGCTTATTCTCACAGCAGCTTCCAAAATAAGCCCTTTTTTTTCAGTTTACCAAACACAAAAATGACCCTCAGCTTTTTTTCACAGTGGCTTTTTTTAAAATCACCTCAATCCCAAACGGGGCCTTAGTTATATTGTCCAATGATATTCCTTTCTGCTTGTAAATCGGAGCTGGCGCTACTTGTATTAAAAGAGTATCCCCTTAATTGTTTTGTGCATGGAATCTCTTAGGTAGCGGTGATAAAATTTCTAGTTGCTAGGATTCAAGTTTTTTTTTAGCTTTGGAGTATTCGTTGTGTTCATTTGTTGCTTCTCATACTTGTCACGCCCCCAAATTTGCCAATATGGTGGCTATTAGATTGACCAAGTTGGCCTAGGTTTTTTTTCTTTTAATAATTTTTTTTTTTTTTTTTTTTTTTTTTGTCAAAGGAAATTTTATTACAAAAACCACACTTTACAACAAAGGCCCAACACACACTTTAAATACAACCAAAAAAGGCCTAAAAATTAAAGGAAAAAAGAAATAAAGCCCAACAACAAAAAGGCCTAGAAACTACACAGCTTCCGCCAGAAGCTTCCACCGCCATCTCCACCCTCTGAAATAGGTCCAATGCCCGATTCCCCTCCTCTGTCCAGTAACGCCTCCACATATGCCACCTCCAACCACAAGTTGCTACAAGAGCACAACCATAAACAAGGGATAATCGACAGCCAAGTGAGCAAAGCCGACTATCAGAATGAAGTTTGTGGATACCCACGAACGACTCTATCGAAACCGACATATTACAAGGAGAAAGTGGTGGTGGTTGAGCCGGAGCAACCGTCGGAACTCTACACATAATCTTAGAAAGAAACATGGTTGATAATCAGATCGAAAAGAGGCAGGGAAAAGGTATACCTTCAAGAGTAGAGGAACAGAGGAGACCAGAGAAAAACTTGAGAAGAGATAACAGTAGAGGCCGGGAGAGAAAAAGGAAAAGAAAAAAGAAAAGACACGACAGCCGACCCCAGCCGAAGCTAGGGCCAGTGCCATCAGAAAAACCCAAGATTGAAAGGCTCACAGGTAGTGAGAAATACACTCAGGGAAGAGTGAAAGAACTCTCACCAAGGAGAGAAGTTCAATATTTTTTTTTATATAGTTTTTGGTTTGAGCTCAAATTTAATCCAAATCTCCCTCTTTGAAATTTGTGCATTTTCTTAACAAACTAACATAATAGCTATCATTTCATCTGAAATAAAACAAAATATAGTTTCACAATAAAATGTACCCAACAACATGACATTGCTTTTCAGACTCACAATACTTTTGAAAATATAGTTTACCAAACACTTAACTATTTTTCCATTTAATACTACGGTCTAGTGATATCCCTCTTTACTTGTAAGTGATAAATCTTAAATTCAAATCTCATGAATTACGAGTACAATACCAATTTATTCTCCCATCCCTTAGAGTAAATATATTGTTGTCTTAAAAAAAAAATCACCTATTTTACTCTACAGTTGATTTTTAACAAGGAACATCAATTTTTTTTTTATTCTAAAGATTCAACTTACCGAATTTTTGCCTATTTTATGAATAATGTTAATGTATTTTTTCCTAAAGAACATATAAGTGTATGAAGTTAGTTGAAAATCAAAGTACTTATAACAGTCAAACAAACGGACTACTTACAAAATTACAAAAACTACTTTAATAACTAAAAAACGAAGAAAACACTACAAAATTTTGAATGAAAAAAAGTGATTAGGAAAAAAAAATTGTTTTAGGTCTAGTAAATTATTGCTGGTGTGCTGAGTCTTGGTTTATGCATACATGGACCCCATCCGATCACTGAGATTGCTTGATATTGACCACTATTGTTGCTTGATGCTAGCAATCGTGACTGCTTGAAGTCGGGAGCTCCTGCTTGGTGTTGATATGGATGTCGATTAGCGGAATGTATCCATGCTCAAGGTTGAGAGGGTGTGTTAAGAATGAATTGTTGGTTAGGTGTACTAAGTTTTAATGTGACTTCAATTTTTTTCTCGACAAACTCATGCATGTATCATTATGATTGTGAAGGGTGTTTGATTTGGAGTTTATCAACTAACTCATAGTTTTTTAGTATACTTATCTACAATAAGGGAAGGGGGAAGGTTTGAACTCAAAACACAGTAAACTGATAAAGACGACCCTAACCACCACCAAAATAATTCACCACTTGCAATTATCTTTTCTTTCTTTTCAATCAATTCCCTAAAGAATGATGGAAGATACCCATGTTCAAATCTTTGCTATGGCTCTTGGTTGATTAAAAAAATAAAATAATAAATAAAAAAGAAAGTTTAATTTGGAGTTCAAGTATGGCATAAAAATCATTACCTAAACAAAAAGGCTTTCCAGTCGACAATCATGATCAAGCCACCTATCCAATCAGACAAAACTCTACCATCCTTCAAAGGGATTAGATTGTGTCTCTTCTTTCTCTTTTCGGTGTGCAAAAGTCTCTATCCTTTTGAATTTGATTGAAAAATTATCATTTTATTGCCTTCAGATAGAATGATGAGAATGAGAGACTTTCTTTTTGTTGGTTTTAAGAGAAAAATGAGATTCCAATGTCATTTCCAATGATTGCGCTATGGTTACCCATCATTTCTAAATATAGCACACTAAAATTTTAGTATTTTAATGAAGAGTGCTACTAGACCCACCTCAATTGCATCATCAGCAGCACATATGCGAGAGTCACCACATCGTCGGCTGCAAAATGCACCACCGGCAGTCTCTCGAGTTGCTTAATTCCTCAAGACACTGATGTCCCCAATCACGTGCCGCACATGTTGAATGACCTTGACGATGTTTCTGGTGCTAGCTTCCCACTTCATCTGGATCGTCGCGGCAGCCTCTGGATAGGGTGGAGTGCCTCGTTAAGATTCCGGCATTCACAAACGAACATAAGGGTGAAGATCTCGCTCTCATCGATGCCGATGGATTTAAGGATTTGGGCCTCGACGAAATGGCTGATGCAGGCTTGAGCCATGATGGGGATAGTGACAGAGCGCTTGATTTCCTGGGGGTTGGACATTCGGGCGCCGCCACCCTGGAATTGGATGTTGACAAGGACGTGCTTGAGGGCCATGATGGCGCAGGCGCATGCCTCCTCAGTGATGCGAGCGTGGGTTTTTTTTTATCTCTTTGGTCCTTTGATGTCATTTTACAAAAGGGTAAAAATGGTAGCAAATTTTTTATAAACTAGTAGGTGGGAAGATAAGAAAGTGGAGTTGGTTTATGACCACTCTTAATGAATAGTGCAAGATTATAATTTTTCATTTTCAATAGTTTGGGAGTTACATTTTAGCCATTTTAGCCATTTTATTATTTTTTAGTATGTTGAAAAATACTGTGGTACAACACTTGCACATTCAACTATTATGTATTACTTGAACTAGCTAAACTATTGTTTATACCTATTTAATTAAATAAAAAATTTACAGGATTTTTTAAGAAAATGTATATTGTGTTGTAGGCCTATTTAACTGAGCTGTTATAAGGGAATAGAGAGAGGGAGGCGGGCGGTAGTGAGAGAGAGAAGAGAGAGATTTAAAGGTGTGTGTTGTATCACCCCATTGTGCCTTTATTTATAGTAGTATGATAGGTAAAATCCTTATCCTTTTAGGATTACAACTCTAATAGGAATTAAACGACTAAAGGGAATATAAAAGATATCCCTAGATACACTAGGATTTACACAATCACATTCCTATTCCAAATATGACTGCAACACTTCCCCCTTAAGTGTGTAAATACTTAACAAATCATCACATCAGATTAGTAGATAAGGTAGAACAATTGATGAAGTCGGCGGTACAATGGGTGAATGCGAGTCTCAAATTTAAAGAAAGTATGCATGGGTAGCAAAACTCACAAAACCTCGCTATGGTAAAACCCAAGGTGGGAGAAAAACCCATAGACTAAGGAGAAAAGTGAGAAGCATGCATAATGTCTAAAACAAACGTCAAACATGACGAAAGTAGTGAACTCAACGGAGTATGATCATCCTGAAGGAAATTTTGTGAAAAACATGTTTATTTGAGCAACATCAATAGCACGCAATTAACAAATTAAAGACGGAATCATGCTTGCATGCACTCAAAACAAAACATCAACCATGAAATTCAAAGCCTAGTAGATTGGTGAACCTTGACTCAACTTTAAAACAACATTTGTTAGTTGAGAAATATTTACCTTTGTAGATTCCTCTTTGCATATGCAAAGGATAATCACCCAAGAGATAGGGCCTTCATTCCTTGCTTCTTAGCTCCATGGATTTGGTTGAAAGAATTGGATTCTCCAAGTTCTCAAAATAGAGAACCTCTAAAGATTCTACACCAAGGTTGGATTGAAGAAGAAATGAGTGACATTGGAGTAGTAGGATTGCTAGATTCACCCTCCAAGGTGGTTGGCCTCTTAGAGAGAAAATGAAGAAACAAGTTCTCACCAATTTTCTCTAAAATCAGCACTTATGAATTTTAGGCTATAAAGTTCTTTATATAGTCACTTCTTTAAATGACCTAAAGAACCAAAAAAACCCTAATTCTAACATATATGGCCGGCCTCTTTAAGGGATATGGGCTTTTGGGCCTTTGTGAATCTTTATTCATTAAGTTGTCATACAACTTAAGTCAATGGGCTTTGACGTTCGAAGCCCATTGGGCCTTAAGGTCCAAAACTATCCCGAGGTCTTTAACGAACTTATTCGTTTGATTAATTAACATATTAATTAATCCTTGCCATAAATAATTAAACCATTTAATTATTCTTACTCATCTCCATTGTTTCTTCAATCTCCACCTTACACGGTGTACGATCCATTAGGTTCCTTTTAGCAAGGCAGTAGGCGATTAAAACCATTTTACATCGATTGTGAATTGAAACTTACTTTCAATTCTCCCTTTAGTGATTACACACGTTTAGGGCTTCCACAAACCATGAGTGACACCTAGCAGCATATCATGGTTACCCAAGCTAATCAGAAGAGGTAGAGAACCTATTCAGTTCAGGATTACAAATGCAATACGGTCTTTCTCTAATCTAATACTCTTGACCACATTGTTTGGTTTGATAGTTTATTTATTCATGTCTACTATCCAATGTGATTCGTTTGCTTATATGATTACCTTGAATGTGATTTGGAACGCATTCCCAAATCTCATTCATACTCTGGCCAGAGATTTTAATCATATCATAGAGTATTCTCCCTCAAACCATTTGAAGGTTAGAGATCCCTTGTTGCACATTCACTTGTCTCCATAACTAAGTGGCTTAACCCCAATGATGTCGTGGACACCCCGATGGGGTGACTTTGACATAATCAAAGATCAAGGACTTAACCACAAGACAACTGTGATGCCTCAGGTCAAAGGACTAATTTGCATTATCCCAACCATGAGTTCTCATGTGACATGAGTATGAGAACTCCTCGTTGATCGTGTTCAGTGGACTCATTCTCTATTGAGCACCTACGTACTTGTCTTGATGTCACACACACCAATGACTCGAGACTAGTCACTCTCCCTGAGAGAAGGCACAGTACGTACTGATCTTATTGGACTGTCAATGCCCAATTGGCAATCCTATGATCAGGAACGTTTAGGATGTGTCTACGAAAGAATGGTCTCATTAATCTAACTTCATTAGATTGCATTCTCCCAATCACATATTCCTTGGACTTTATCGTTTAAGCATATAACATTTATATGAGACGGCTCAAACAATAATCTTTGCCCTTTATATGTAAACTAGATTAGTTTAACATGTGAAATGTCCGTAAAGTATCATCATATGATTGGCTTTAGGGCACATTTCCAACACATCCCGGGATGGGTGCCTCGTTAAAACCACGTTAGGTAGCAAAAACCCAGTGGTAAAAATGCTCATAATCGTAGGAAAAAGAGTACATTAAGATCAAGTGAGTATGCTTTTGGATACTCTCCCTGAGTTAGACATAACTTCTAAATAAGAGAACTACAAGTGATTCAACTTAGATAATTTACACATACTGATTCCTTGGATGAGGTTCTGAAAAGTAGACTTGGGCAATGACTTGGCGAAGAGATCAACCAAGTTGTCATAGGAACGGATTTGCTTGACTTCAATGTTCTGATGATATTGTTGCTGGTGAGAATAAAAGAACTTCGGCACTATGTGCTTGGTGTTGTCTCCCTTGATGTATCTTTTCTTTAATTGCTTGATTCATGCTACATTGTCTTCAAAGATCGTCGTAGGAAGGTCAACGACGAAAGTAAGACCACTAGTGCTTCGAATATGTTCCATAAATACTCTCAACCAAAAACACTCACGCAATGCTTCATGCATGGCGATAATCTCATCATGGTTCGAAGAAGTCGTAACTAGCGTTTTCTTGGTAGACCTCCAAGATATAGAGGTGTCTCCAACGGTAAAGACATAGCCCGTTTAAGAACGTGCCCTATGTGGGTCAGACAGATATCCAGCATCAGCGTAACCAACAAGGCGGGAATCAATCCGAGAACCGAGGGGGCGGCAACACTCGACGATTCACGGGTATATAACAAGCCCAAATCCGTTGTACCCTTGAGGTAGTGGAAAATGTCTTTAACACCATTCTAGTGCCTGCGTGTGGGTGCATTGCTGTATCTAGCCAAAAGATTATCAGCGAAGGAAATGTCGGGTCTAGTGCATTGAGCCAAGTACAATAAAGCCCCAATTACACTTACGTATGGAACTTCGGGTTCCAAAATATCTTCCTCTTCCTTCGTTGGATGGAAGGGATCTCGTTTAGCATCTAGAGTCTGAATGACCATAGGTGTACTTGAAGGCTTCATTTTATTCTCATTAAAACGTCGCAACACCTTTTGGGTGTAGTTCGATTGATGTACTAGGATTCCATCCAAACAATGCTCGATTTCCAGGTCGAGACAGTATCGAGCTTTCCCAAGATCTTTCATCTCAAATTCTGATTTCAAGTGGGCGACAATTTCCTCAAGCTCTGCGGGAGTTCCAATTAGGTTCATGTTGTCGACATAAACTGCAACGATTGCAAATCTGTAATGTGACTTCTTTATGAACACGCATGGGCATAATTTGTTGTTCACATAACCCTGACTTGTTAAATATCCACTCAGACGGTTATACCACATCCACCCGGATTGTTTTAATCTGTAGAGTGATCTTCTCAATCTAATAGAGAGAGTGTTCAATGGTCTAAAACTATTTGAACCAGTCAATGGAAGTCCTTCTGGAACTTTCATGTAGATTTCCGTATCTAGATCCCCATAGAGATATGCGGTTACCATGTCCATAAGCTACATATTCAGTTTTTGAGAAACTACCAAACTGATTAGGTAGCGAAACGTTATAACGTCCATTACGGGGGAATACGTCTCCTCGTAATCAATCCCAGAGCGCTGAGAGAAGCCTTGCGCTACGAGGCGTGCTTTGTATCGCACTATTTCATTCTTCTCATTACACTTCCTCACAAAAACCCCACTTGTAACCAACGGGCTTCACGCATGGTGGAGTATGAGTTATAGGTCCAAACACCTTATGTTTCGCAAGTGAATCGAGTTCAACCTGGATTGCTTGTTTCCAATTTGACCAATCCTTTCTACGTTGGCATTCATCAACGAAATGTGGTTCAATGTCATCGCTAAGCATGATGTCAGTAGCTACTATGTACGCAAATGCATCGTCGACGATCATCTCATTTTGATTCCAAACTTCATCCAATACTGCGTAGGGGACCGAAATCTCACGATTCTCGGGAGGTCGGTTTGTCTCGTCTAAGACATCACCGTAATCTAGAATCACACTCATGTGTTGGAACGGATGAGTGAGCGATGGTCGGATTCAAACTAGGGTCATTAGTTGGTGCCAATTTCCTCTTCCAAGATTGTGAATCCTTTGAACTAGGGGGTTTGCTATGCTTCAGGGTTGGAGCAGATGATTAGCTAGCCGCCAATGTATTGGGCCACGTGGAAGGTGCAGCCTCCCCACCTTCGGGGATGGTCCAGCCTTCCCAGGCGGGATGGTGACGTACGCGAGGTATATTTATCCTTGCAGGTGCGTTTGCAGTTGGTAAATGTGATCTTGTCACCTTAGCTAGATTAGTCAAAGTATCCGACATGCTTTGAGCAATGCTCTGAAGATCTATAATTCGGCGCACTTCTGTTTCAGATTGAGCAGTGCAGGGATCTAAATGAGACAGTGTGAGAGCATACCACGACAATTCGTGGCGTTCTCCAGGAACGTTAGTATGCTTATCTCCACTCAACAAGGAGAAGAATGTCTCATCAAAGTAACAATCCACAAAATGTGTGGTAAAGAGATCTCCTGTCAAGGGTTCTAAATAGCGAACAATTGATGGCGAATCATAACCGACATAGATTCCCATTTTTCTCTGAGGACCCATTTTGGTACGTAGTGGCGGCGCTATTGGCACATAAACTATGCACCTAAACATATATAAATACGAGACGTCATGCTTGTATCCAGTAACCAACTGTAACGGTGAACGAGGTTGGGTAGCGGTGGGCTTGAAGGAAGTTTTTGTGAAAAACATGTTCATTTGAGCAACATCTATAGCATGCAATTAACAAATTAAAGGCGGAATCATGCTTGTATGCACTCAAAACAAAATAATACCTATGAAATTCAAAGCCTAGTAGTTAGGTGAACCAATACTCAACTCAAAACAAAGTGAGTTGAGAAATTTATACCTTTGTTGATTCCTCTTTGCATAAGCAAAGGATAATCACCCAAGAGATAGGGCCTTCATTCCTTGCTTCTTAGCTCCATGGATTTGGATGGAAGAATTGGTTTCTCCAAGTTCTCAAAGTTGAGAACCTCTAAGTCTCCACACCAAGGAAAGATTGATGAAGAAATGAGTGACCTAGAGGAAGTAAGATTTCTAGCTATGTTCCTCTAGGGTGGCCGGCCTCTTAGAGAGCAAAGAGAGTTTTTGTTCTCATATTTTCTCCCAAAAGAAACCCTAATGAAGAAAAGGCTATAAAGTCATATTTATACCTTCCTTCATTGGAGTGGCAAACTTGTAATAAGTCCAAAACCCACTCCATTATCAATATGGCCGGCCATAGGGTGTTATTGGGTTGTTTGGGCCTTTGTGAATATTTAGTCATTAAGTTGTAATACAACTTAAGTCAATGGGCTTGACGTTCGAAGCCCATTGGGCCTTAAGGCCCAAAACTAACCCTAGGTCTTTTAACGAACTTTATTCGTTTGATTAATTAACATATTAATTAATCCTTGCCATAAATAATTAAACCATTTAATTATTCTTACTCATCTCCATTGTTTCTTCAATCTCTACCTTACACGGTGTACGATCCATTAGGTTCCTTTTAGCGAGGCAGTGGGCAATTAGAACTCTTTCAAATCGATTGTGAATTGAAACTTACTTTCAATTCTCCCTTTAGTGCTTATACACGTTTAGGGCTTCCAATAACCATGAGTGACACCTAGCAGTATGTCATGGTTACCCAAGCTAATCAGAAGAGGTGGAGAACCTATTCAGTTTAGGATTACAATGCAATACGGTCTTTCTCTAATACAATACTCTTGACCACATTGTTTGGATTGATAGTTTATTCATGTCTACTATCCAATGTGATTCATTTACTTATATGATTACCTTGAATGTGATTTGGAACGACTTCCTAAATCTCATTCATACTCTGGCCAGAGATTCTTAATCATATCATAAAGTATTCTCCCTCAAACGGTTCGAAGGTTAGAGATCCCTTGTTGCGCATTTACTTGCCTCCATGGCTAAGTGGCTTAACCCCAACTATGCCGTGGACACCCTCTGACGGAGTGACTTTGACATAGTCAAAGATCAAGGACCTAACCACAAGACAACTATGATGCCTCAGGTCAAAAGACTACTTTGCATTATCCCAACCATGAGTTCTGATGTGACATGAGTATGAGAACTCCTCGTTGATCGTGTTCAGTGAACTCATTCGCTATTGAGCACCTACATGCTTGCCTTGGTGTCAATCACACCAATGACTCGAGACCAATCACTCTCCTTGAGAGAAGACACATCACGTACTGATCTTATCGGACTGTCAATGCCCAATTGGCAATCCTATGATCAGGAACGTTTAGGATATGTATAAGAAAGAGAATGGTCTCATAAATCTAACTTGTTTACATTACATTCTCCTAATTACATATTCCTTGGACTTATCGTTTAAGCATATAACATTTATATGAGACGGCTTAAAACAATAATATTTGCCCTTGATATTAAACTAGATTAGTTTAACATGTGAAATGTCCGTAAAGTATCATCATATGATTGGTTTTAGGGCACATTTCCAACAATCTCCCACTTGCACTAGAGCCAATCAGCTTGGTCATCAGTGATGATACCTCTTCTTTAGTCATTTCAAAAATGGCTAAGTAGTAGGCCTAGACAATGGATATATATATGTTATCCATAGAAGCAACCTTGAGAATAACGACGTCACCATTATACATGATTCTGAATCATGTGGTTCAGTCTCTCATTTGAGTTCAGATCTTTGATGAGACCGTGATTCCCTGGCTTGAGCTATCGCCCCATTAGTGTCATAGTGTCGGTACACTAGAGACACTTTCTGGTTGGAACCGAATAGAGAGTTCATAAATGAACTTTCCCATCCAAACAACATTGTTGTAAGCTTCTATATGTCAATATATTTTGCATTCATAATGGAACACACTAAAGTCATTACTTTTAATGTTTCCATCCAAATATCTCTTTAGTCATAATAAAGAGATATCTGATTATCTCTTCATTCATAATGAAGAAACATCCAATGATGGATTAGATTCATAATCTAATACATTTACGCTTCCTTTACGTTACTCTAATTCTTCCTCATTCTTTGAGGAATCTATCCTTTAGTATTTTTTAAATACTTAAGGACTCACTTGATAGTTGCCATGGTTCTGATCCTGGGCTTGCACTGATATCGTCTTGTACCGATCTTGGTACAACTCATATCAACGTTTTTCATACAATATGAAATACGTAAATCACCTTTCTGCGTATGCATAAAGGATTCTATTTATGCATTATGTTTCTTTAGGAGTCAAAAGGGTACGTTCCCTTTGAGAAGAACAATTTTCTAGTCTCACTAGAGTTGTCCTTTTGATTTGAAGTTTGTCATCATATGAGAAACTTCCTAGCATCTCTTGTCTATCATTAGGGCTTGATATAATCCAATTATATCCTGAAATCTATCATTATAGATTTCCATCCCATGTTTATAGACTATGTCTCCCATATACATTCTATCGTTATAGAATGTTTAAAGTCATAACTTTAACGAAGAAGTATTCTTTTCATTTCCAAAATTAATATATCATATATGTGTATATATATATATATATATATATATATTTAAATTTAGGAACATGATTAACTCCCACTAATCTTTTGTAAACCTAGTAAACAAAAGATTCATTTACATCTTTATGAGAAATCAAACAATTTGATCTTTCTCTCATAAGACGCTTATAGCTCCCACTAGCTCGCTAAGATCCATGATGGATGGATCTCTACAACTTACATGTCTTGTGATTCATAGTTTTAGACATATATTATCAAGACTATCTTAATAATGGTTTCAGAAACCCATATAATGTCCAAACATTGAATCACCATTTAGTTGTAGCTAGCAATCTTCGAATTAATTGAAACCAAGACTACGTCAAAGATGGTTTCTTCCAAGTCAACCAATATCTTGGATTGTAGTCACCTTAAGCTACCAATTAGCTATTAAAGGTTTCACTATTTCGGGTCAAATGGTACTTTACCATTTCCTTGAGTATATATCGTATATACACTCAATGTAGTCATAAGGATTTTTCATTCTTATTTCTTTCGAATTAAGAGGTGCAACTCTATGACATAGTCATAAAGTTCAAACCATTCAACTGAGACGGTTTATAAATCCTTCTCGACTACCTTGGAGCTTGTGGTATAGGAACTAGGTTGTTATATTTGTTGATCACTATCTTGTTGCTCAAAGAACCTGTTCTTTGAGTTCTATCCCTCGTTCATTTGCTCTATCTTGGGCAAATCCTAGTGTAGGATTACAATGAACTACCCAACAAACAACATTTGTTAGTTGGTTTATAGAAGTGATATCCAAATGTTAATTTAAGGATACCCACAAGATAATTTTTAAACAAATATTGCTTATTAGCATACAACCCCAAATCTTAATATAATTAAGTCTTGTCTTTCTTTCCAACTACATCCTATGGAGTCATGAAAATTTTGGAAGATCTTCTAATTGACAATCATATTGTCTTAGAAGTATATATCCTATATATGGGTAATTGATAATATCCAACGAACTAAGTTCTTCTCCTACTGGAGAAATCCATTATCTTATGATGCTTCTTTCCTTGATATCTTTCAAGGAAACTGTTCTAAAGTGTTACCTTTCCTTGGATCAAATCTAAGGAGGTAAATACTTTAGACATCTTACTCATCAACTTACATTTCTTGAATTCTTTGAAACCTTTTGCAAAGTATTTGGACTTGTGTTTATTCAAAATAAACTATAGTCCAACCGAGAGTGATCTTCGGTGAATGTCATACAACATGAGTAGTATTATGTTGTGGACAAGTGCCACTAACATCTAAGTGAATTAACCTCAACAACTTTGTGATTTTTTATTCTTTCCAAAAGAATAAAGATTCAAACATTTTGCCTCTATACAATTTTAACAAGAAGGCATTGGATCCGGATCTAACGATCCAAGGCATCCATCTATGACCAACTCGTAATTTATGTTTTTTTTTTTTTTAGAGGTATCACAACTCAGTTGGGATTAGTCACCACCTTGCACCCTTTTGGGTTTTAAGCATCGTTATATTCTAAACAGTTAACACCACCATATCATCTCTACTATGGAGATAATCAATTAGATTACAATAATCTAATCATTCATTAATAAAGAACAATGTTTTGTCAAACAAAACATTTATCCATTTCTCATACGGAATTAAGTTCCTTTATTCAATTGAAATGTAAAGACAATCTTTGTTTTTCCATTTTCTTTGGTAGTTCATATGAGGAAGTAAGTACTAACTGCTTTCGCAGAGATCTACATTTGATTCACGTTCTGAATGTGAAGTACTTTCTCTTCTCTCATTAATCTTCTACTTCTTATTAGCCACACTTTTACAACGATTGTAAAACATAGTTACTAATACGGAATCAAGCATTCAAGTAGAAGAACCAACTGTTTTGAACTTTTCAAGAACAATTTACAACACCTTCGAAATGTGTGTTCTTGACACTTGCAAGACATTTCTTGCAAATACCCCTTCCATTGTCCATCCTTTCATAAAGAAAGTTTGTTCCCTTGGAGTTATTTTGCCTTCTTCATTTGACTTCTCCTTTGACTACAATAGTCATGGTCCCTAAACTCCCACTATCTCTCTTGAAACATATTTCAATTGTGTTATATACATCAAACAATTTGGAGAGCATGTGGTTATTGTTCACTATATAGTTTACAATAAACTTAGTGATCTATTTGGATAGGGACACAAAGGTGAAGTCCTCGCCTAGTTTTCCGTCTCTAGAAGTGGTTTAACACTTCAACACTCAATGATTCAAAATCATCATAAGTCCATGTTGATGGACTATTTTTGTCAACCAACCATTATATTCTAAACATAATTACAAACTTTCAAGAGTTGTTCAAGGCAACTCTCATTTCTTCATACAACAATTTGTAAGTGAAGAATCATGGCACATAAAGTATCCATGCCATTGTGCTTTCTTCTCAAGTTCTTTGTTCATTTAACAAAGAAACAAGCACTAGTGTTTGCATTAACTAAGGGTTGTTCAAAGCAACTCTTATTACTTCATACAACGATTTGTAAGTGAAGGACTATGACATTAAAAGTGTTGTCCTCTTTATGATAAACTTATCTAACATGTTCTTAAAAATGATACATTATCAATAGGAAGATTGTGAGGATGAGACTACTTAGGTATGTATACAATCCATTTAAGACAATCTTTGGGATTGTGGTACCAAGTCCGGAAACTAAAGCATTCGGCTTTTCTTTGTCAAGTTTTGGATAGCGTTTGCAAATATATTGGTAAATAAATACATAACGAATATAAATTGATTGATTTTAAGCCATTTGATCCGGGTTTTTAAATCAAATAGCACAACCCACTATTTTTGGCAAATTCTATATCCCTCATTGGAATTCGAGAGTTTTGGAGGAAACTCTTAGTAGGGTATGGGAGGCTCACTATTACCAAGCCCACCTCACAATGATATGATGTTGGCTAGCATCAATAATAATGAGAGAGTACACTTACTCATTTGCATCTCTTGCAAGTACCCATCTTATTTGGCCTCTAGAGAATGAAGCCTCACAATGATATGATGTTGGCTCCATTGCACTTAGTTAAGTCATTCCCACCACGCAAGTTCGAGTAGGGTTTCAAGAACAACCTCACAATGATATGATGTTGGCTATTCTCGTTGCCTACCTTCACAACATCATGTATGCATATAGAACTCCTTCTGAGTGTAAGCACGCACTTTGTACTGCCCCATGATAGGGTGAAGTCGTTGTACGAGTCACAAACGATCGGAGCCTACCACGGTGGAAGGCCACGAAAAAGTGTTCAAAGCACTCTTACGCTTATCAACTTAATAATGGTTTGGTTGAGGGTTTTAGGTCTCATCACTTATAAACATACATTTTAATCTTATTAAAAACAATTTGGTCCTATTACAACTATTGGTCCATGTGATTGACTTAGTTGTACATGATACTCCCACTATGCTTTGTAAAACGGTTTTTAAAGCAAGAGTATATGGTACTACTAACATAAGGTTTGCATTCATTGATGGACTATATAGTTGCCTTAGGGCCTTAGGATGACTATGAACCTTTGATTAGATCCAACACGAGCCTAGTGTTGAATCTCGGTCTAGGGATGGTGATTGATTTTGTTACGCGTTTAATCATATTAAGGCGTGTTTTTCCTATTGGGCGTTGGACCCAACTACTCCAATTTCATGCATATCAAATAAAACAGGAAAATGAGTACTTCAAAATAAAGAAGAGCTTATGCTCTTTTACAACATTTGATCAAAACAAATTACTTTAAAGTAAAGAAGAGTTTATGCTCTTTTACAACATTTGATCATATCAAATTACAACCAAAATCTAATCTACACATTCCCATGGTTCAAACAAATTTGAGACGGCCTTTCATATAGCTCAATTATCGTAGGCTTAGGTTCATAATCACCCTTTAATTAATTAACGCTTTAACTAATTAAACTTGAATGCAACATTGTCATTTGGTTTTTGTATCCATAGAATTGATTTAAATGGAGCTAAATGAAATGAAAATCCAATTCTCATTTAAAGAGACAAAACCATTTTGTTCTCAACCTAATTTGGGCCAAAATGCAATAACCTCAACTTTTTGGGCTATGTTGCAAAACTTAAACTTTTGAGGTCATTTTGTAAAAACACAAAAGTCCATTACTTCATGTAATTACAACTAGAACCCAAAAATTTCAACAAATTGAAAAACTTCATTAAAGGAACAAAACAATTTGTCCTTTAGTGATTTTGGGCCTTTACGTAAAAACGTAAACTTTTGGGTCAAACTACAAATACACAAAAGTACCAAAACTTTATGTAATTGCATAAAAGCCCCAAAAGCACCCCACTTGTAGGGTGGCCGGTTTTGGTGAGAGTGAAGCCATAAAATTTTGAAAATTTCTCAACAAAGTCATAAAGCCATGCAAGTGGAAATGGGTTGGTGTGAAATATGTGTGTAAGAGAAATATCAATTATGTACATAAATTCAAACACTCTATCAACATTTCCATCACCTTTTAAATAAATGTCTTGTTGATAGAAAAGTCACACCAACCAACACAAAACAAAGACTTTATGAAATCAACCAAAACTTTGAATCAAAACATCAAACTTTTTGTTCTTGGTAAGAACATCAAGAACAATGAAGAACATCCATGAAAACCCATAAGAGTTCCATGAACATTTTCACTCAATAAAACTCAAATTTTCACTACTCAAAATGGGGTTAACATCCTAGGGTACTTAGGGGTTCCAAAAGTCACTTTAAAACAATTTTAACAAGACAAACATGAACCCAAAAAATCACCCTTTGGATTTGGCCGAATTTCCCCAAAAACATGGCACCAAATTTTAGCTCCAAAATTCATGCTCATATGAACTACATCTACAACATTTGAGATGGCAAATTTTTTAACAAAATTTACATTCAAAGAAGCAAGAATAAAGCTTGTAACAATTACAACATTCAAATCAAAGACTATGAACTACAAAACCCAAAAGGATTCACCAACTACTAGACCTAGGCTCTGATACCACTTGAAGGAAATTTTTGTGAAAAACATGTTCATTTGAGCAATATCTATAGCATGCAATTAACAAATTAAAGGCAGAATCATGCTTGTATGCACTCAAAACAAAACAATACCCATAAAATTCAAAGCCTAGTAGTTAGGTGAACCAATACTCAACTCAAAACAAAGTGAGTTGAGAAATTTATACCTTTGTTGATACCTCTCTGCATAAGCAAAGGATAATCACCCAAGAGATAGGGCCTTCATTCCTTGCTTCTTAGCTTCATGGATTTGGATGGAAGAATTGGTTTCTCCAAGTTCTCAAAGTTGAGAACCTCTAAGTCTCCACACCAAGGAAAGATTGATGAAGAAATGAGTGACCTAGAGGAAGTAAGATTGCTAACTATGTTCCTCTAGGGTGGCCGGCCTCTTAGAGAGCAAAGAGAGTTTTTGTTCTCATCTTTTCTCCCAAAAGAAACCCTAATGAAGAAAAGGCTATAAAGTCATATTTATACCTTCCTTCATTGGAGTGGCAAACTTGTAATAAGTCCAAAACCCACTCCATTGTCAATATGGCCGGCCATAGGGTGTTATTGGGTTGTTTGGGCCTTTGTGAATATTTAGTCATTAAGTTGTCATACAACTTAAGTCAATGGGCTTGACGTTCGAAGCCCATTGGGCCTTAAGGCCCAAAACTAACCCTAGGTCTTTTAACGAACTTTATTCGTTTGATTAATTAACATATTAATTAATCCTTGCCATAAATAATTAAACCATTTAATTATTCTTACTCATCTCCATTGTTTCTTCAATCTCTACCTTACACGGTGTACGATCCATTAGGTTCCTTTTAGCGAGGCAGTGGGCGATTAAAACTCTTTCAAATCGATTGTGAATTGAAACTTACTTTCAATTCTCCCTTTAGTGACTATACACGTTTAGGGCTTCCACAAACCATGAGTGACACCTAGCAGTATGTCATGGTTACCCAAGCTAATCAGAAGAGGTGGAGAACCTATTCAGTTTAGGATTACAATGCAATACGGTCTTTCTCTAATACAATACTCTTGACCACATTGTTTGGATTGATAGTTTATTCATGTCTACTATCCAATGTGATTCATTTACTTATATGATTACCTTGAATGTGATTTGGAACGACTTCCTAAATCTCATTCATACTCTGGCCAGAGATTCTTAATCATATCATAGAGTATTCTCCCTCAAACGGTTCGAAGGTTAGAGATCCCTTGTTGCGCATTTACTTGCCTCCATGGCTAAGTGGCTTAACCCCAACTATGCCGTGGACACCCTCTGACAGAGTGACTTTGACATAGTCAAAGATTAAGGACCTAACCACAAGACAACTATGATGCCTCAGGTCAAAGGACTACTTTGCATTATCCCAACCATGAGTTCTGATGTGACATGAGTATGAGAACTCCTCGTTGATCGTGTTCAGTGAACTCATTCGCTATTGAGCACCTACATGCTTGTCTTGGTGTCAATCACACCAATGACTCGAGACCAGTCACTCTCCCTGAGAGAAGACACAGCACGTACTGATCTTATCGGACTGTCAATGCCCAATTGGCAATCATATGATCAGGAACGTTTAGGATATGTATAAGAAAGAGAATGGTCTCATAAATCTAACTTGTTTAAATTACATTCTCCTAATTACATATTCCTTGGACTTATCGTTTAAGCATATAACATTTATATGAGACGGCTTAAAACAATAATCTTTGCCCTTGATATTAAACTAGATTAGTTTAACATGTGAAATGTCCGTAAAGTATCATCATATGATTGGTTTTAGGGCATATTTCCAACACGGTGGGCCTTAGGCAGACCAGCATAGTTGCTTGCATTATTGCATAGCCCCAAGCAAATACCAGCAGTTTGGTTCGCATAACCAAAGTCTGAGATATCAATTAAAGGTGCTTTATGAAAGCTTCTGCCTGGCCGTTTTGGGTGTGAACATGGGGTACAGAATGTTCCACATCAATCCTTATTAACATGCAATAATCGTCAAAAGTCTTTGATGTAAACTCTCCAGCGTTATCGAGTCAAATCAACTTGATCAGATGATCTGGGTGGTGAGCCATTAGCTTAATAATTTGTGCTAGGAGTTTTGTAAATGCAGCGTTACATGTGGACAAGAGGCAAACATGTGACCAACGTGTCGATGCATCAACCAACACCATAAAATATCTAAATGGTCTGCATGTTGGTTGGATAGGTCCACAAATATCCCCTTGAATCCTCTGAAGAAACTTAGGAGGGTCGTGAATAATCTTTGTAATCGAGGGTTGAGTATTTAACTTCCCCAAAGAACATGCTTTGCATGGCGGGAATCCAACGTAAGGAGGTAAATGATGCCCATGTGATGATTTGAGGATACGGCACATCATGTCACGTCCGGGATGTCCCATATGGTCATGCCAAAGTGGTAAAGTTCTATGGAACTTAGGCATAGGGCCAGCCACATGATGAGCTTCTATGCTGCGAATGGTTATAATGTACAACCCACTCGAGAGACGTTCCAACTTCTCGTGAATACGCTTCTGGCCATATTCGTACGAAGTGATACAAAGAAATTCAGAACCATTAGCTTTAATGGTTTCAATATGGTATTGATTATTTTGAATATCTCAAAAACTCAGCAACGTTCTTCCAGAACGTGGAGAATAGAGGGCCTATTTAATGGTTAAGATAGTACCATTGGACAACATGACGCAGGCTGTTCTGTATCCTTCAATCAGGTTAGATGAGCTTGAGAGAGTTGTCTGAGGTGCTTTCTTAGGTACAAAGTTAGTAAAATAGTGTCGCTCAAGCAATTTGGTGTGCGTGGTAGCAGTATCAGCTAGACAACTAACTTCCCCACTAGACATATACCTAGAAATAAATTGATTGAATTGGTCACATGCATAAATATAATTCCATTCATTCAATTAAGCAATTCAAGAAATAGTATCCATAACATAACAATCCTTAATTCAAAACAAACCAAAACCAAACAAATTATTCCAAATACTTAGATAAATTGTTCAAAAATTAAACCATAAACCTAGAAAATAGGGGGTCCGACCACTCCTAGTGGGTTTGGCCACTAGGGGTAAAACACCCTAAAACATGTCTTCCAAAGGAGCTGATGCCTCCTGAAAATCTGATATCTCCATGGATGTAGTAGCATCTTCCGGATGTTCCACATGTGTAAAGTTAGACTCACGACAGGAATGATACTTGGCAATAGTCTCGGGGTTAGCTCGGCATACGTGTGACCAATGATCATTTGATCCACAGCGGTAGCACATGTCCATTTCAGTGGAAGGCGATTCAGCGGTAACTTTTCCCTTGTTCTTGAAGTTAGGGGCCTTAGGGGCAAGGGGTTGGCGCTGCTGGGTCACATTTCCTCCCTTGGGTGGGCCTTGACTCCGTTGACCTTGGCCCCGTGGTCGGGCTTGCCACTCATTACCACAGCCACGATGATTCTTTAATCGTTTGTGGCTGCTAGAATTAGTTGTATGAGCTTCAGGCGCGACGTTCGAGCCAGTCGGTCGAGCTTAATGATTCTTCATCAAAAGCTGGTTCTTATTTTCAGCGAGAAGTAAAATAGAAAAATCTGAAATTTTGGTGAACTTTTGTGCCCTATATTGTTGCTGCAGGATAATATTGGTGGTATGGAAGGTCGAATAGGTCTTTTACAAGATATCTGATTAAGTTAGTTCCACTTTACAGAATTTCAGCAGTGATCAAATTCTACAAACTTCAGAGTTGTATTCATTCACAGACTTAAAGTCTTGAAAGCGAAGATGCTGTTAGTCGTGTCTTGCTTCGAGCAAGTAGATGTCTTTCTGGTGATCGAAACGGTCAGCTAGAGCAAGCTAGAGAGTACGTGGGTCCTCCTCAGTGAAATACTCAGTCTGCAGAGCATCATGGATGTGTCCTCGAATGAAGATCATTGCAGTAGCTTTCTGAGCTTCGTCGACAGGTTTGTCGTCGATAGGTGCGTCGATGGTGGCTCTAATACCCTTTGCGGTGAGATAGAGCTTCGCGTCTTGAACCCACTTCAGATAGTTTCTTCTAGAGACTTCCAGAGCGGTGAAATCGAGCTTGTGCAAGTTCAACATGTTCCTAAAATGGAGGGTACAACAAAAACGTGGTTAGTCATATGGTAATGCATAGACATACATTGTAGAACATTCGGGTTCTATAAACATGTATTGGTTTAATTTATGCATGAAAACTACAGGTTTCATGTGGTAAGTTTTGAATGAAAACTTCGGGTTTCAAAGGCACTAAATATGAAACTACAGGTTCAATTTAGTTTTATGAACGAGTAGTTCATAAAGGAGAGACTCCTACAAGAAACACAGAATGCAATATGCTGATTTAAGTGTAGTGGATTTGAGTTTCTTCGGGAACTCAAGTGTGAGAGCTTCGGGACTACGAAAGGATGTCAACGGTTTAAAGAATAAAAATAAATTATTGAATCGTTAATGTCCAAAAGTGATCTTCAGGTCAATAATTTTGGATTAATTATTAGATTAATAGACTGCAGGTCACTTTTAATTAATTCAATAGATCGGGACCAAACAGGGTCTGCCACATCCTGGACCCGGAGTCGGTAATAAAAACTCAAACCTGAATACAAAACATGAGTTAGAAAGCTCAATAAATAAAGGGAAATTGAAACGGGTTGGAAGATAAATTCCTCTTATAAAAATAATTCATGATTCGTAAACAAATCAAGAATTCTTTACAACCTACAGTAAATAGATGAATGAACTTTCTCTACTCCAATCTAATCTGATCTCATCTTGCCTACCCTCTTAAATGTCTAGTTCGTAAACTTGCATAACAATAGAGGGATGAGCTTCAATAGCTCAGTAGGGGCATAACCTTATCACAGTAAATTGACAATATTAAATTAAGTGTTATGAAATCATATAGCCAAACATCAAATCATAAATTATAACAATGCATGTATGCAACCAACCTCTTCAGCTACACCTGTTAATTTATATAATAAAACATGTGGACTTGCACGTCCCATACCATGCATTTTACCACTGCAGTGGTGGTTCAAATGTTCTATTATAGAAACTAACCCCCCCCCTTTTACTAGTCATCTTATCTAATTCATTGATCCCAGCTTAAATCACCCACATCGACAATTCCCGCCGATATCATATTCTAATGTGCATACCGAGCTCGCCTGGAACTGGTTTCACAATGAATAGATTCAACTACACAAAAGATCTTTTCCAACTACCCTCATTTCCCCATTTCAAATCTCAACACTGAAGTTCCAACCACATCTCACAACATGAGTGATGCACAAATAATGTCATTTCATATTTCACATGTATCACAGTATATTCTCAACGAATAGCATTCCAACAATAATTCCATAACCAATAACAAGTAAACACTTAACGGAAGCAATTAGCCAATTAATATCCAATCACATTAATCAACCAAAAAAATCAAGAATATTATAGCACTTCACGAAATTTAATAAAATCAACTTCCGTAAAGGTATGCCATATTTCCCCTACCTGGATTCCAAAACTAAAACAAAGATCGATGTCACTACCGGATAGCTAAGCTCCACGTACTTGAGTAAGCTCCTTGAACACTCTTAGCGCCATATATTTCTTTCAAGCGCCATATATTTCTTTCGTTCTCTTTTCTTTCTTAATCTCTCTCCACATAAACACACACACACACACACACACACATATACATACATACATACATACATACATACATACATATATATATATATACACATATATATATATATATATCAAATATAGAATTTTATATTTAACAATAACAAATAATAATAAACATATATTTTTAAAATATGGGTTCTCACAGGGTCGATCGTGGAAGCAAAAATAATAATAACATTTGGGTTAACATTTGGGTGCCATGAGTAGGGCAAAGCCCTATAGGCATATGGGTCTCAGGTTTGGCTGCATAGCAGCCCACATGTGGTTGCAGGCCACGGGCGGAGGGACTGGGTAAGCCCAGCAGCAGCATCTGCTGGTGTTTGGGCCGAGGGGTGGACACGGGGAGAGCCCCAGCAAAAGCTGGCCATGTGTTGGTCCATGAAGCCCAGCCGAAGATGGGTTCGGGTCGGGGTGAGCTAAGCCCAACATCCAAGGTTGCGAGCAAGCGGGTCGAGGTGCAGGACAAAGCCGAGCAGCCTAATGCTGCTGGCAGTTTAGGCCGACATTTAGACAGGTCCAAGGAAGGTTGCAAGTTCCTGTTTGGAGGTGGGCTGGGCTTCGGGCCCGAGTTTAGCCAACCAGGCCGAAGGCTTGGTGTGTCCGTGTGCTCGCAGCTAAGCCCAAAAGGCTGTTGACATGGTCCAGACGTCAAAACGACGTTGCCCTAGTGGTGTGCTCGTCGCGGTTGAGCTCAAGCCAGCTCGGAGGACGATGGTGGTGCAACTGGGGTGGTGCGGCGACCGTGCAACACAATTTCCTAGTTTTCTTCTTCTTCTTCTTCTTTTCCAACTTCTCTAGGGTTTGAAAAACCCTAACATGCTTCTAATTTATTTATGTGCTTTGACTCACAAATTCCACATAGCAATATAATTGCGTAATGCATGAAACATATATATATATATATATATTGACAAATATATGAAACATATACAATTTATATATCGAAGGAAAATATAAACATAGAGGGGTTCATACATCATGGGGAATGTACCTGATTGGCAGAAAACAAATAAGGGCCTTTGAATTTTGTACAAGATAGCCTTCTCCTACGATGCGTCAATTCCTCAGCTTCTGGGAAGAGCGTTCTGATAACGTGTTGTAGGCCTATTTAACTGAGCTATTCTAAGGGAATAGAGAGAGGGAGGCCGATGGTAGTGAGAGAGAGAAAAGTGAGATTTAATTGTAAGGTGTGTGTTGTATCACCCCATTGTGCCTTTATTTATAGTAGTATGATAGGTAAAATCCTTACCCTTTTAGGATTACAACTCTAATAGGAATTAAACTACAAAAGGGAATATAAAAGATATCCCTAGATACACTAGGATTTACACAATCACATTCCTATTCCAAATATGACTGCAACATATTGAAAGTATTTATCTCTAGAGACAAATTTTTTGTACTTGTATAATCCAAAATTGGAAAGATTGAGGAGGAGATACTTTCAATGTCGAGAATAAAATGACTAAGAAGGAAATATTGGATGATCATTTTGAAAGAAATGAGTGAAAAGAAGTAAGCTAGATATGTATTTAACTTTTAAATACAACAACAACAACAACAACAAAGCCTTTTCCCACTAAGTGGGGTCGGCTATATGAATCCTAGAACGTCATTGCGCTCGGTTCTGTGTCATGTCCTCTGTTAGATCCAAGTACTCCAAGTCTTTTCTTAGGGTCTCTTCCAAAGTTTTCTTAGGTCTTCCTCTACCCCTTAGGCCCTAAACGTATTTAACTTTTTAAATTAAAAAAAATCATTTTTAGTGTTTTGTATAAGTAAATAAAATAAAATAATTTAAAACTCTATGAGCTTGTTTGATATTCTATTAATTTTTTTTTTCTCATTTTTCAAAATATTACTCAAGAACGCATCTTAAGATTAGTTTTATTTTAAGACTCAAAAACTTGTTTGGTATGAGATTTAAATCTTGATTTTGAATCTTGACAATAAAAAAAAAAGAGGGTCAGAGGAGAAGGATAAATTGGAGAGAGGACATAGGAGAAGAGATAAAGAAGAGAGAATAGATCATAGGAGAGAGAAAGAAGAGAGGAGATCGCAGGAGAGAGAAAACAGATGAGAGAAAGAGAAGTTAGGGAAAAAGAGGAGAGAAGGAGTTGATGAGAGAGACTAGGGTTGGTTCAGTTCGGGATAACGAATTGAAAAAAACAGAACACCGAACTGAAAAGTTTCAAGATGGGATTTCGAAAACCCGAAACGGAATTGAAATTTTGGTTTTCCCAAAATTCGGTAAACCGAAACTTTTTCAATTTGTCGGTACTACCGAAACCGAACTAAAAGCAAGATCTAATCAATTTGAAAATGCCAAGAATCCACAGATCATTGCAAAACCAAATTAATCGTCAAAATTAAGAGCAACTCAATAACACAATACCAAAACAAACATAGATAAACAATCCCAAACCGCAAATTCTGATGCAATCAAATTAATCTCATGCCTAACCTACTAATTTCTCCAAAATTAAAACCCTAAATGGAAACTTAATCCCCAAATCCCCAATTTGTAAACCCCTAATTGGAACCCTAATTCAAAAGTCCTAAATCTTAAATCCCCAATTCGTTCTATAAATATGAAATTGCTTACTATAATGTCTTGAATGTCGAAGATAAATCAGAGACGATTGTGGTCGATAGCGAGTTGATAGAGGAATGGGTGGTTGGGAATGACTCCTGAGAGGTGAAAGGAAACAGAGAGGGTCGAGATGGAGAGAGTCAAAGATGTGCGCCTCCAAGTTGTGACGACGCTAAAGATTTGATGACACAAAAGCAACATATTTAAACTTTTGTGATCAAGCAAACCAATAAAGCGCACATTAATTATCACATTTTATTGAGAGCACTTGATTGCGTTGGATGGTTGTTGTGACAAGGTCTTCATTTTCGTGGCCATAATGAATCGTTGAAATCAAGCTATAGGGAAAATTATGTGGAGCTTATGAGATTTCTTGCTGATCATGAAAAGAAAGTTAGGAAGGTTGTGTTTAACAATGCTCCAAAAAATCTCAAGTATAGTTCTTTCAACATTAAAAAAGATCTTGTCCATGTTTGTGTCATTGAAACTATATTGATTTGGCTGATGAATTGCGTGATGTTTCAACTAAAGAGCAAATGACAGCGGTATTGCTTATGTTAACAAAAGAGAAGTAATTGAAATGTTTTTTGGTTTTCAACATGTCCCCGATTCAACTAGTAGCAAACTTGAAGAGGCCATTGAGAGATTGTTTGCTACAACAAATTTGAGTATGTCCAAGTTACAAGGACAAGACCATAATGGAGCAAGTAATATGAGAGGTGAGCTAAATGATCTTAAAACAAGGATTTGGAACAAATATCCTCAAGCATTTTATGTTCATTGTTTCGCACACCAATCTTAATTAACTTTTGTAGTCATAGCAAAGGAAAATTAGGATGTTGCCACTTTCTTCACAAGGGTTATTAGTTTGGTTAATATTATTGGATAATCATGTAAGCGTCGTGATGCATTTAGAGATAAACAAGAAAAAAAATTAAGAAAATTATTGACATTGGTGTCCCTAAAACGGGAAAAGGGTTAAATCACTATACTAGTCTCATTCGTCCTTGTGATACACATTGGAATTCACATTAGGGTACTATAGTTAGTATTATTGTTATGTTTTAACTTGTGGTGGAGGTGCTTTAGTTATGACAACCCGTCCCAAATTTTACGAATTTATAAATTCTAAAAAAGTGAATTGACAAAAATGCCTCTAGTGGCGAGATTATTGACTTTCGTTGACCGTCATTACGTGACATGTATGAGCTATTAATTTATCGTACCCTTGAAGTACTCGACGATACGAATGCGTATGCACAAGCGGAAATGAATTTGGAGCTACGATGAAAATTTTACGGAACTATGAAACGTGAAGGGCGATTTGGTAATTTCATATTTAGAGATATTTTGTGTCTTCTTTTGTGAGCCATGTCGGGCCCACACCTTACTCTTCAGACCTCTGGGACCTATCCCTTGCTGCCACCTCACCTTGTCTCTTTCGACCCTCTTTTCCCTCAAACTCTCTCATTCTCTCATCTCTTCCGGTTCTTTCTCACTCTAACTCTCCCTCTCTCTGTCGAACCCACGCCGTGAGATTACAACCACCAGCGCTGAGGCTAGCGACCACCTAACCCTCACCAGTTCTCCCTCTTCTCTTCATCTCAAACCTTAAGGCTTTCTCTATTCTCCCTGCATTCACTGCACAGATGCAGTCAAACTGTGATGCATCCACCACCGGCGCCGACGAGATGTCGCCAATTTTCCGGTAGAAAAAAAAAAAGGGCCCAAACCCATGACCCGTTAACCCTAACCGGATCCGTGGGCAATATCTGACCCAGCCTAAACCCGGATTCGTTTGTGATTTGGAAGGAATATTCCCTTGGAATATTCTGTTAACCTTTTAGTTAACTTTAACAGAATATTCCATCTGAGAATGGAATATTCCGTTAAAGTTAATTGTTGAGCGATAGTTAACTTTGGTTGACTTTTTTGAAATTTTGTCAGGAAACCTCCTAGGCTAATTTCGACGTCCCGAGTCCGTTTTTGGCATCCGTTTAGTGAAATTTCAAAGTGTTAACGTAGTTGACCATCAGGACGTCTCGGTTGACTTTTTAGGGTTGACCGTTAACTTTTTCGTTGACTGTTTGCAAAATTTGCCGGGGACCCTCCTTAGCATATTTCGATGCTCTGATTCCAAATCGGCACTCAGTTTTCCAAAATTTAGCCATTTTAGTTGAGTTTTACTAACATATCCTAATATTATGCTTAGGTACGATTACTATCGGAGACTCCGGCTATCCTAGTTCGAACGACTACGACTTCACAAGTATTTGTGAGTGGGTCTTTTCTTTTATATAGTATATATATATATATATATATATATATATATATATATATATTTGTTAGTCTCCATTTATACATTTCATAAATAGTTTTTCTACAATACGCCTAGATTAGCGTGACATTTATAAGATTTAGCGCACTGATAGAAATTATGAAGTTATGCTACCTCCTACGGGATGCACATGTATGCGTATTATTATTGATGCCTTAATTATATTTATAGCCATGAATAGTATCATGGTGACGTGAATTATCAATTTACCACTGTATGATTTTATTTACGTTATCTGCTCATCGTTGCTGCACCGGTGTTAGTACTCGCCTAGGCCAGGGCCAGTATTTCATGTGTATGTTCACATCGCACCGTACGCTCACTTTGGATCCATTTTAGGTGCCAGTTATGTCCTAAATTGCTATAGGCAATTAGGAATCGTATGTGATGCGCATAACTCCATTCTTCACGTGATTGTAGTACTAGAGCGTAAATCATTATTACACCCAGTCCTGTTCATGTCAAAATACCTCTGCATGAACTCGTGTGTTAGCATGTGTCGATGAGCACTCGATGTGATATATTTATTTATGTGAGATATTGTGATTACTAGAAGTTATATGCTTATTTACGAATTTGTGACGTATAGAAGTCTTGACATATTGCAGACTACGGTAAGTATTTTTCATACTATACGTAGTATGTATATTTTGGAAGCTATACATGTTTTACAGTGAGGGGTTACTATGTTTTTGAAAAGGTTGTTACAAAACTTTATTTTTAGGCCCACTTACCCTTGTTTTTCGCCCCTCTAGATTTTAGTGGTAGTGTTCGTGTCGACGAGGATTCTTGGCAAATCTCGGTATAGGCAGTTACCTTCGATGGTATAATTCTTATCCTACTTTACTGTACTTTACTTATGCTCTGACATAACGTGTGAAATGGGTTCATTCCCGCTCACAAGCGCACTCTTATATTTAGGCGTTTTTAGGTTTAAATTTATTCACATTTTTCACATCACTACACTTTATGACTTCGTCACCCTCCGGGTGTCGGCCAACACAGCTCGATTCGGAGTCCAGTGGGCATACCGGGTCGGGGTGTGTCATCAGTGGACTATTGGTGATCACAACCAAGTTAATATAGGTGAAGAAAATTAGTTATTCAAAGAAATAAAAACTTTTGATTTTGTATTTCACCTTTTTTTATGAGACTTATATTGGGAATTACAAATAACTTATCACAAGTATAACAAAAGAAAGATCAAGATATTGTGAATGTGATGGTGTTAGTGGAAGTATGTAAGTAAAGACAACAATCCTTGAGAGATGATGACTTTGAGGACTTGTCTCGTGATGTAATTTTTATTTATTAAAATGATATTAATATTCCTAACATGGAAGATTTGCATTTCGCATTCGGAAAAATAAAGCGTAAAGCTCCAAGACTCACAAACTTCCATTATTATCATGTAGACCTCTATTTCAAGTCCTTGGCATGCAACTAAAAGAATTGAATGATTGCTTCAATGAGGTAAACACCGAGTTGCTTCTTTGTATGACATATTTGAGCCCAGCGAATAGTTTTGCATCTTTTGACCAACAAAAAAAGTTCGTTTTGCCCAATTTTATTCTCAAGATTTTGATCGTGTAGACCTTATGAATCTTTGAATCAACTTGACAATTATATATATGATATGAAGATGCATAGTAAGTTTTTATCGTTGAAATAAATTAGTGATCTTTCAAAGGAAGTGGTGAAGATCGGGAGGAGTGAAAACTACAAGCTAGTGTGTCAGACCCCAAAAAGGAGCACGTAACAATGCCACGCTCTATTAGTAATGCAATATTATAGTGTTAAAATCCAACACTATAACACTTCATTCCTAATAGAACATAATGCTATTTGAGGGTGATAAAATAATTTATTTTTAAGCAGTACAGAAGTGGAAAGCATTTTGGTAAAACAAAGAATGAAAGGGCAACGAAATTTGGATAAATTTTTTACATCAAAGAATAAGTTTACAACAAAACCAAAGAGTTAAAGGTAATCATCATACTAAACCAACTCTTTAGTACGATTTGGAAAGTACAAAGTGCTAAGTTTGGCTACAAAAGATTCCTTCAAGACGGTAAGGGAATCAAGCATATGTACAAACCAAAAACCTGTGGAAAGTCAATGAGCGACTAAGAAGTTGACAAGTAACAAACAATGCTTGTCCCGACCTTAGTCCAGATCATCTATTTGTAGGTGCACCGGTCCTATAATAAAGTAGGGGTGAGCATCACAAACGTTCATCGCTCCCCCTCAGGGAATCCACCCCAACTAGGTTTGAAAATAGTATACGACACTATGTATACTATAGGAAAATGATTGATGCACAACAAAAGCTTTGTTTAGTTTTGAAAATAGATTTTATGCTCACAAAATTTCCTTTTAAAAAGAAAATAGGGATCCCAATAAATCGCTACATGCCTGATGACCGGTCCAATGACCAACTACCCCCTTACCTAGACCAACTCCGAACGAATATACTTATGGTAAGGTGTAGCGAGAGTGTCCTTTAATGCTCTACCCTTAGATATCCTAGTACCTCTCCTAGAAAGGTAGCGGTACTAATCCATTCGTAGTAGCCCCTTCGGAGGTTTAGGGATCGAAACCCAAGGCGGTCGCTATACCCCCTTCACTCTCAAGTCATCACTTTAATTTGTAGCATAAAACAACATGCATATAATGATATAAAACAAAACCATTTTTCCTCATGGTTCTATCACAATAAAATATATGCAGCTTTCACAGGCATTCGTATATTTACATATACATACATGCACAAAATTCCATAACTAGGGTAAGTGAGGATCCCCTACCTAGTCTCCAAGCCAAGCAAGCAATATTGAAACTTTTTATTAGGTCGTAATTTTTTTTTTTGAGTACATCGATATATTTTTACACTAAAGGGAGGGGGAGTTCGGCTAAGCAACACAATGGGCAACCTAATTTGGTATCGAATTCGCCATCTGCGAGATTCAAACCTAAGACATTTCACTTTTAAGTGAAGAGGAATACCACTTGACCATAGTACTTAGTGGCTATTAGGTCGTAACTTAAAGATTACTTTTCTACAATATGCTTTTTACATGCGATGGATTAGAGTTCCTTAGATACATATATGTCTCAGATTAGATGTTTTTATACAAAAGGATGTATCATTCTGGGTAAAAAAAAACATGTATATTATAGCGATCGAGTTGATTAACCGCAAAGTAAATATGGTGTTAGGTAGGTAGAGATGGGAGGGAGAGTACTGTGTATGCAGATTATGAATATTGGATTCGTGCTTAAGTACTGTCGGCTCTAACATGTGGTTAAATAAAGAGGCCAACGTGGATACGTTGCAAATGGGATGAAACCATGAAACCCTAGATGAGGTCACCTTAGTGTTGAAGCTATTTCATTGTTCTTGTGTCATATATCCAGGTACTGGTTTGTCCAGTTGTGAAATGCATAGCCAATGATGGATGTGTTTGGGTTGATATTTAAACATTGGGCCTTGTATAAGGAAAAGCCCAAAGGCGTCAAAACAAATTGAATTTACCCGAAGCCCAATATTGAAGCTCAGAGACAAACTAAAGCCTTCTCAGCCAAGACATAGGCCATGTGCCTAGGACTGAAGTGACAACTGACAGAGAGTAGCTCACTACCAACCAAAAAACACTTTTTGATGACATAAAGGTGTAAATACAAGATGACTCACTACCCCTAGAAGCCCAAGAAGGAGGCTAAAGCAGTCGGGCTAAGGTGCCTATAAAAGCCAAGAGAGACAACAGAGACAAGGACACTCAACCAATCAAACAAACAACATACAAACTCTGCAATCAAGCTAGATTTGCATCCAGAAAAGCTAAAATCAACCTAGATTCAGTCCTTTTAGCAATAGTTCCCTTAGAAAAGCTATCTTTTGTCTAGTGTAAAAGCTCTGCTACCTTTCTTAGTGTTGTAGTATTGATTCCCTCTTGTAAAACCTATTTACCATCCATACCTTTTTAGTATACAACCTCTGTAAATTCAAAGAGAAGTGGTTGCAAGAGGTTCGACCTTACTCGACCAGGTGAAATGTTGCCCAAGTCTCTTTATTCATCCTTTAATTTAGTAGATCTATCGTTTAAATGTACTTTTTAGCATATATTTGAGTTATTTCCAACTATTTTCTACCTAAGAGTCCCATTTGTGCTCGAGTCCGAATAACTTAACAAACATGTTTACATTAAGAACAAACTGGAATTGAAGAAATGGTTTAAAAGGCTCTGGACTCCCTCTTTTTTGGATATACAAGATTATGAACTAAAAGTCCTTGTTTACAAGGCAAGAAAAAGAATTTAATGCAGACTTAACCCATCTGCGACAATCTTTTAATAACAAGAAGTTTGAGTAACTTGGGGCGTAAGTAATAAACTCAAATCACATCTATTTCAACATCTGTTATACTGAGATAATAGTGGCACGCCTAACACTTTGTTAGTTTTGATTGCGAGCCTCAAGGCCTACACCTAAGGCCCTACAAATGCACTTTTCAAACTAACTGTGAACTCCTCTTATAGCACACCAAGCAGCAAGAAATCACCCAACGAGACACCAAGTGCCATTTACCCCATGGGAGCTATACGAATGGACAACACCATCTTTGCCCACGAACATAGTTTTGGCACACCCAGTGGGACTCATTTTCTTGTATGCCAAGAAAAATAAGGAAGAAGCGAACTTTTAGGTGGAACACATAGTACGGGCCACCTCATTGTCTACCAAGATTAGACATGACAGATCTCCCAAAACATTTTCCCTCTCTACAAGGCCCTGCGATCCTGGAGAGCCCAACTTCTTATGAAAAGTCGGGCGGAAAAGTTACAAATGAAGACTTGCAAGTCACCATGGTGCAAGTATTGAAAAGTATGGAAAAGATATCTCTAGAGATTAGAGCTGATTAGATCTGGAGTATTCTACTCCAAAAGATGGTTATTCTAGGGAGATGATGAAAGAGGCAAGTCCTGAGAAAGAACTAGTTATTCCCCTATTTCCTTTGCTCGAGGAAAAGAATGATAGAGGGAAGAAGAAGGTGGAACCTGGAACCAATTAGCCAGAAGTAGAGGAGATCTTGGAAACAGATTTGCCTGACCCTCTATTATTTGCACTAGATAGTAAGGGTCAGATCAGGAAAGACAAGAGGAAGTATGAAATGAATCAACAAGTTGGGGAGTCCAGCGGGAAAGGTGGGTCCGCAACAGCGGGTAAGCGCCCTTCTTATAGGCCGTCATCATTGGCTAATAAGGGAGGAAGGGCCAGATGAAGACAGCCTGAACCAAAGAATGAGGCTTTCTCGGGCAATAAGCGTAGCCCAAAGTGGGAACCTCCTTACACCCCACACAACAATCCAGCCAATCAGCACCTTAGAGATGAGTTGGCTGAGCCAAGAAGGATGATGGTCCAGAATGCCCAACCACAGGCTCGCTCGCTGTTCAGGATCACCTACCAAAAGCCCTACACCGAATATATTGATGAGCAGAACCATTTTCCCCTCAACTTCAAGATGCCCGCGTTCCCAACTTTCAGTTGAGATGACTGTAAGTGTCCTCTAGATATCACATCTTCAAGTTTTCAAACGACCGTGTGGCCTTTGAAGACAATCCTAACTACAAGTTAAGGTTGTTTGGGAATTCATTGGTTAGCTTAGCATCCCAATGGTACTCTATTTTACCCCTTAATTCCATTGCCAACTGGGGGCAAATGGAGATAGCTTTCCACGAACAGTTTTATAAGGTGAAGCCAAAGATGACAATCGACGATCTAGTTGAGGTGAAGCAATATGAGCATGAGTCTACATAAGACTTCATGATGAGGTTTAGAAGGACAAGAATGAGATGCCAGTTCCCTATCAACCATGCCCAACTTATATCCATTGCTTAGAAGGTATTAAAACTACCTTTGAGAAAGAAGTTTTATGATGCACAATTTAATGAACTACAAGAATTGGTAATTGCGGCCACAAAATATGAAAAGCTGTCGATTGAAGAACAACAAGTGAAGCACTCATCCAAGGTGCCTCCCTTCTACAAGAACAAAGTTGCAATTGACCAGTTGGAGTTTGAAGGCCCTGAGCCCGAAGAAGATGGCAGCAATGGAGGAGAGGGAATAAAGCTATGTGCGACCGAGATGACCACTCCTTTCAAACCTTTAATGATGAAGGGTTTGGTCCAGCCAGTCAAAGACAAAAAAAGTAGTGATGAATGATGGAGGATTCGTGCTTATGAAACCTTCCAAGTATCAGGCTTATTCATTTGATTTGACCAAGGCATCGGAAATCTATGAGGACTAGGTGCGGGCAAAAGTGATTGTGCCCGACAGCACCAAAAATATGCCTAAACCAGAAGAGTTAGGGGGAAAGAAATACTACAAGCTTCATTACACTTTTAATCACTCCATCACCAACTGTGTACAGTTCAGGGATTAGATCCAGGACTTAATAGTTAAAGGAAAGCTGTTACTGGAGAAACCCAAGGCAAATATGATGATTGGCACAGATCCCTTCCCAAAAGCCCCAGTCAATATGATTAACCTTAACTGGGCAGAGAATGGAAAAACAAAAGCTATATGGGAAGAGAGAAATGAAAGAAAGCAAGTGGCTAGGCCATCTGAATGTGTTAGGAGGCTACCCGACAGACCACAAGCATATGTGGTTAAGGGAGTAGTTTTATGTAGCAAGTGCCAGTGTGAATGCGAGCTAAAGGTGCCAACATTATGAGCAATCATTGATCGAGAGTTAATCAAAAGAAGAGAGAAAAAGGAACAAGATGCCCACATGAGTATTATGCGGACAGCAGAGAAGGAAACCTCCAAGAATGTCTTCCAAAGGTTGGGTGTAGACTCTGAGCCTAAAGGCTTGTTTGAGGTATCCAGAAACTACGAAGTCTCTGAAGAAGCTGAGGATAAGGAGGCCAAGATGCCAAAGTGGGTAGAAGTGAGACCACTCTAGCTAAGTTATCATAGCAGTTCAAAGTAAGGATGGAGAGATATGTCTAGAAATTCAATTCCCCCAGTTACTAAGAATGATTCAGCCAGACGAGGTCGTAAATGGTACATAGTTGGGAGGGATGGCAAACTTGTTAAAAAAATAGGACCATCTATGATCAGGAGGATCCAAAAGCAGCATAAGGCTCACATGAACTCATTAAATATTCCCATCATTTCAAAAGCCTCTGGGAATGTCAAGTTTGAAAAGGCTACGCAAGGAGGACAGCTCCCATGGAGGAGTAAGAAGAAGATAAAGATGGCTAATAGTAAGATGGATGGAGAAGGAGATCATATACCGCAGACCCTTCATCCAGGAAAATATAGAATCTTGATGAGAGCTCAAGAAAATGTAGTGATGATGCCTACACCAGGTTGGAGGCCAGAACCTCTTTGTTTTGGGACTATCTCCTCTGAAAGGAGGATACCCCCACCTCTACTAAAAGATACACCTTATCAAATGCCAAGACAATTACTCAACTTTGACATAACATTAGAGGAAGAGGTGCCCGAGTTAATGTTGCTAGAACATGCATAGGCATGGATGGGTGAGTGTATATATAACTTGGGCAAACCTGTCATGCCTGACTCTCATTTTTGAACTTCTTTAACACTAACAAGTATATTCATTGGTTCTATTGCCAAGTAATCACCCTCCATCGTGGCAGGTTGATCTGGCTCGGCCCAAAACATGGTGGATAAAACATAAGTCATGTTTACATTAGAGAAGTACCTAGACCCAGCAACTTTCATGTAAACATGACTTATGTTTTATCCACCATGTTTTGGGCCGAGCCAGATCAACCTGCCACGATGGAGGGTGATTACTTGGCAACAGAACCAATGAATGTACTTGTTAGTGTTAAAGAAGTTGGAAAATGAGAGTTAGGCATGACAGGTTTGCCGGAACCTACAAAGAGAGAGCCCGAAATGATATATTCAGACAGAATGGTCTTTAGCAACTTGAATTTGGCCCTAGCCAACCATCTCAAACCCATACATATGATTGCTCATCTGGATGGAGTACCCTTCAAGAGGGTATTGATTGATGGTGGCGCTGCAATCAACGTCCTTCCATTTAAACAAATGAAGAAATTGGGTAAAAGTGAGGAAGATCTTATTCCTACTGACCTGACAATCTCCAGTTTCTCTAGAGCCATTCCCAGAACACATAGGATATTACCCTTAGAGGTTGACTTAGGGTCCAACCAAATCATGTTAGCTTTCTTTGTGGTGAATAGTAGTTCTACTTGTGCAGCATTACTTGGCAGAGATTGGATACACCAAAGTTTGTCTGATCCACTCTACACCAACAAGTTGCTGTATACCACGTGTCCAAAGGTGAATAACCAAGATTTTGGGAGATGGTGGAAGCCGAGTCACGGACATTTCTCCCCACAACCAATGTCGCAGAGGCAAACTTCTACAACCTCAGTGTTGGGATTTTGCAGTGCTTAGAAGCTGATGATAACGATCGTCTGACTAAGGTGACAGCCCAAAAGCTTCTAGAACAAAGATTATCTCTCACTAGGGAGGAATATGACATACCTCACATTGTCCGAGCCCACCAACACCAATGATGACAGACCAAAGGAGAAAGGACTAGGTAGTTGCATTTAGATCATTAATCAAAAGACTGTTGGTATATGGGAGATAGAGAAAAGAAGTGATAGAGAGTTTAACAAAAGAAAAAGCAAAATGGGAGAAAGAGGTTTCAAGCAGCCATAACAGAAAAGAAGAAAAGTTTTTTCGGAGAGGAGATAGAAGTAGACATACACATGGCTGAGTGTATATTTAACTTGGACTAGCCAGATAATGTGCCCAAGGGCCCAGAGTCAGTTGAATTTTTGTGCACCGAGCCTGACAAGCTAGCACCAGAGGTACAAGACCCCTTAGAAAACATTAATTTGGAAACTGGGGAGGATTCGAGGCTTATACAACTCAGTGGCTTGTTGGAAGCTGAAGATTGGGCAAAGATAGTGAGCCTTTTACATGAGTTTAAAGATTGTTTTGCTTGGTATTACACTGAAATGCCAGGTTTAGATTCCACCTTAGTAGAACACAGAATGCCTATTAATGAGGGATATAAACCTATGAAGCAAGCTCCTAGAAGAATGTCAAAAGAGATAGAAGAAAAGGTCAAGGAAGAGATTGAGAGGCTGGTAAAGGCTGGATTTATTAGGCCAGCCAAGTATGTCGAATGGTTGGCCAACATTGTACCCATATTAAAAGTTGTAACTAATGCAGTTCGATGTTGTGTTGATTATAGAAACATTAATGAGGCCATGCCTAAAGATGAATACCTCATGCCCATGGTTGACCTATCCATAGATGCAGTTGCAAAACACAAAGTTCTATCTTTCATGGATGGGAATGTTGGTTATAATCAGATAAAAATGGATAAAGAAGATATTCATAAAACAACCTTTAGGTGCCCAGGACATATAGGAGCATATGAATGTGTAGTCATGTCATTCGAGCTAAAAATGCTTGTGCAACCTATCAAAGGGCGATCAATGCTATTTTTCACGATTTAATCGGTCATGGCATGAAGGTGTACATTGATGACATTGTGGTCAAGTCTAAAACTGAAGAGCAACACTTAGAAGACCTCAGACAAACCTTAGCCAGGATGAGGACCCATAAGTTGAAAATGAATCCTAAGAAATGTGCTTTTGGAGTAAGATCGGGCAACTTTTTGGGATTCCTCGTTCATCAAAGAGGTATAGAGATAGACAAAAATAAGGCTCGGGCAATAATGGAGTCATTATCCCCTACCAATAAAGTGCAGTTACAATGGCTACTAGGCAAGATCAACTTCTTAAGGAGATTCATTTCTAACTTAATGGGCAAGATTCAGCCGTACTAAGATTGCAAAACCAAGAAGAGTTTATGTGGGGCCTACAACACCAAAAATCCTTTGAAAAAGTAAAGGCTACTTGGCCTCTCCAATAGTGCTCATGCCACCTCAGAGAGGGAAACCTTTAAAGCTTTATATTTTTGTCTCTGAAAAGTCAATGGGAAGCCTACTAGCTTAGAACAATGAATAAGGAAAGAGCAAGCAATATCCTACCTCAGTAGAATCCTTATTGAGGTAGAAACAAGATATACCATAGTGGAGAAGCTATGTTTAGCCTTGTACTTCATTGCCTGCAAGCTAAGGCATTACATGTTGCCTTGCCACATCCATATCATTGCCCGAACTGATGCGATCAAGTACATGTTATCCAAACCAATGTTAACTGGGAGAATTGGGAAGTGGATCCTTGCACTTTCAGAGTTCAGTTTCCAATATGTGCCTCAAATGGCAGTAAAGGGGCAAGTAGTTATGGACTTCCTAGCCGAACATCAAGGGCCCAAGGAAGAGCTTATCAACATCCCAGGAACTTTAGAAGCAGCTAATCTTTGGATCTCGCCAAGTAAAGATCATTCGAGCAAGGAGGAATGGATTCAACCAGAGGTAAAGAGAATAACCAACCTCTGGATCACTCCTTGGAGGTTGTATTTTGATGGATCTTGTACTCAACATGTTGTTGGAGCTAGAATTGTCATCATTGATCCCAAGGGTGTTCAACATTGTTATTCATTCCTGCTGGATTATCAAGATACTACCAACAATCGGGCAGAGTATGAAGCACTGATAATTGTCTTGGAAATCTTAATAGAACTGGGGGCAACTGAAGTCGAGGTGTTTGGTGATTCAGGGTTAATGATCAATCAGCTAAATGGATATTACAAATGCATACACATCACTATGGCTAGTTATTATTTGGCAGCTACTTAATTGTTAAGTTACTGAGGTACTGAGATTTCAGTTAATCATGTTCCCATAAAATCAAATTCAATTGCCAATGAGATGGCACTAATGGCTTCTGGAGCACTAATCCAAGAAAGAAGGTTCAAAATGGATGTAAAGGTACAACAAAGAAACCTCACTTCTATATTTGAAAGAGGGTTCAGCCTAGATATAATGACTAAAGAACCTGAGATAGAAGACTGGAGAACATCCATCATCCAGTACTTGAATGATCCTTCTTTCCCCACAAGTAAGACGATTAGGCAGCAAGCAACTAAGTTTGTCATGTGGGACAAAACTTTGCTAAGAAAGACTCCAGATGGACTTCTGTTGAAATGCTTGGGCCTAGAACAGTCAATGAGAGTAATGGCTGAAGTACATGAAGGCATTTGTGGAGCACATCAAGTTGGAACCAAGATGAGGTGGTTGCTAAGAAGATATGGCTACTTCTGGCTCAACATGGAAAAAAGATTGTAAGGCTTATGCCTGAGGTTGTAAAGAATGCCAAAGACATAGACCTATCCAACATGTGCCCTCAGTACCCTTGAATCCAATAGTGAAGCCTTGGCCTTTTAGAGGGTGAGCAATGGATTTCATCGGGCAGATTTACCCAACTTCTAGCAAAGGGCACACCTTCATAATTGTGGCAACATACTATTTCGCCAAATGGGTGGAAGCTTCAGCTGTAAAGACCATCACTTCAATTGCTGCTAAAAAGTTCATTGAAACCAAGATCTTACACAGATATATGGTGCCCGAGACAATTGTTACAGACCACGGGCCATCTTTTATCTCGAAAGAAATGTAGGAATTTGTAAAATAAGTTCAAGATAAAAATGATCCAGTCAAGTCCTTATTATCCCTAATCAAATGGTCAAGCAGAAGCCAATAATAAGATCTTGGTAAATATTATTAAAAGAATGGTGGCAGATAGTCCAGAAAATGGCATGAGAAGTTGGGAGAGACACTTTGGGCCTACAAAACCTCTAAGAGGGTAGGAACTGGAACTACTCCTTATCTTTTAACCTTCGGGCAAGATGTTGTGCTTCCTATGGAAATCAATGTTAGTTCTATCAGGCTCCAAAACCAGTATGGACTACACAGTGAGGAATACATTCAAGCTATGTGTCAAGGGGTTGAAGATTTGGATGTAGCCCAAATTGAGGCCTTGAACAAGATTCAAGAATAGAGGAGAGCTGTTGCCCGAGATTATAATAAGAAAGTAAAGTTCAAAACTTTCAAGGATGGAAAGTTAGTGTGGAAGGCAATTCTGCCCTTGGGAGCTCAAGTTAGAGGTTTTGGGAAATGAAGCCCTACTTAGAAGGGTCCTTTCATTATCAACCAAGTGTTAGATAAAGGATGATATTACTTGGGAGATTTAGAAGGAAATTTGCAAAGGCATCCATTCAATGCTAAGTTTTTTAAAAGATATCACCCAATTATGTGGGATGTTAGATACTACTATATTGAAGAGGTTTAAACCTTTTAAGGAAAGCTGAAGTGAGTTCATGCATTTACTGCAATTAAGCTTTAAAGAACAAAAAGGCAAGTTGATATGAAGAAGGAAGTCATTTCATTTCATCAACAATGTAAATTACAAAATTTTAGCTCAACAACTTTACATCTCTTGCCAGAGAAACTATTTTAGAATGATATGTTTGCATGATTGTAAAAATCCTGCCAAGTTCTTCTAAGTGCATGTTGTTGTTGGCTAGTTGGGCTTCAGAGTCTTCAACTTCCTGGTTCACCTTCGTCACTTCTTTTATTTTCTTGTAAAGTTAACTTGCTAAGGTCATATTCTCAGCCTTCAAAGTAGAAAGCTGCTCCTCCAACTTTTGAATTTCGAACTCTACCATCATGATCCTATTTTCCTTGGCTAATCCCTCATCTACCAGTTGTTGAAGTGTGGCCAAAGTCCGAGTGTGTTTTTCTTTATAACACTTCACTCTGTTGGATGCCCGCTCCGCCCGCTGATGTTGATTCCTCAGCGTTAGCAGGTTCTCAAAGAAATTGAGAAATGACTCATACTAGACCTTTGACAATAACTGAGCCTTATAGAGCTCGGTCAAAGCCTTCTCAGCATCTTGGAGAGCTTTGAGGCTGAAGGAAGCTGTGAAATCTCTCTTTATCCATTCTCTAAAGACTTGGCGCGCATTTTGGAGAAGTTGGGGCTTGGAAGGATGCCTCAGAGACCTTAACTTAGTCCTGATTTTCCCAAGCTCTCTAACAAGCCCAGGCAAAGAAGCTGTTGCAGGAATGGATGCTACAGGTGGGGGCATTACTCCAACACCTCTAAAGGCAGCAGCGGAGGAAGCAGCTTTAGATGGAATAGAGGGAGATTCATGTTTTAAACTAAACTAGTTTAATGTAAGGGTAACAATTCTTGTTTAAACTCGTCTCATTAAATATTGTACGCTTAAATGATAAGTACAAGGAATATGTAATTAAGAGAATGTGATCTGAATAAGTTAGATTCATGAGACCATTCTCTTTCAATGTGACCTAAATAATTTAGATTCATGAGACCATTCTCTTTCTTAGACATATCCTAAAAGTTCCTGGTCATAGGATTGCCAATTGGGCATTGACCATCTAGATAGATCAAGACATGCTGACTTTCGTCCCTGCTCGATAGGTGGGTTTAAGCTCCCTTCTGCCTTTACACTCGAGGGCAATATGTCTTCTTTCTCAAGAAAGTGGCTAGTCTCGAGTCATTGGTGTGAATGACACCAAGACAAGTATGTAGGTGCTTAATAGAGCGTGAGTCCACTGACGCAATTAACGATGAGCTCTCATACTCATGTCACATAAGAACTCATGGTTGGGATAATGAAAAGTAGTCCTTTAACCTGAGACATCATAGTTGTCTTGTGGTTAGGTCATTAGTCTTTGTATGAATGAGATTTAGGAAGTCGTTCCAAATAACATTCAAGGTAATCATATTAACAAGAGAATCGCATTGGATAGTAGACATGAATAAATTATCAACCAAACAATGGGATAAAGGAGTATTGAATTAGAGAAAGACCATATTTAGTAGACATAAATAAATTATCAACCAAACAATGTGATAAAGGAGTATTGAATTAGAGAAATACCATATTGCATTGTAATCTCAAACTAAATAGGTTCTCCAACCTCTTCTGATTAGCTTGGGTAGCCATGATTGAAGGATCCAACAAAGATGAGTATGGATAATTAGATAGTTTAATTCCTTATGGTTATGATTAGTTTTTAATATGTTAATTAATCAGACGAATAACTTCATTTTAGATATCGGGTTAGAGGCCAGCCATAGAGAGGAAAGGGTAAGGATTAGTCTTATTACAACTTATGCCACTCACTTGTAAGGGGCAATATAAGTGACTTTATGTTGGAAATATGCCCTAAAATATAGGAGGCCGGCCCCACCATGGGAGTTTTAGCTATCAATCTTTGCTCCCATGGTCACTCATCTCCTTCATCAACCATCCTTGGTATCAAAACTTATAGGCCCTCTCATTTTGGGGCTTTTGGAGAATTCACTCCTCCACCCAAATTCAAGAACACATGGAGCCAAGAAGCAAGTTTCCTCCATCCATATCCATGGAGCCAAGGAGCAAGAAGGCAAAGGAAAGGAGGCCCTCACATGGATGAATTTCTTTTGCTAAGCAAATAGGTGCTTCAAAGGTATAAAAGTTTCTCAACTCTCTTTATGTTTAGAGTTGACTCCTGGTTCACCACCACTACTAGGCTTTAAATTTCATAATTTAAGTTTTATTTTAAGGTGCATACAAGCATGCTTTCACCATTTAATTGTTAAATGCATGCATTATGTTGCTTAATGAACTTAGTTTCTCAAATAATTTCCTTCACTTTATAACCTCACACTTCATCAGGGGTTCAAAGAGGTAAAGAGAGAAAACACAAAGCTCTAAGAGGCCTGCCACCATGGGAGGAAATAGCTAGTAATCTCTTCCTCCCATGTCACGCATCTTCTTCCCTCAACCATCCTAGGTGTCGTAACTTAGAGACCCTCTTCTTTGGGGCTTTTGGAGAACCCATTCCTCCATCCAAATCCCATAAGACATGGAGCCAAGAAGCAAATTTCATCCTTCCATATCCCGGCCTGGTGCCAAGGAGCAAGGAGGCAAAGGAAAGAAGAACCCCTCATGTGTGAATACCTTTGCTAATCAAAGAGGTGCTTCAAAGGTATAAAGTTTCTTAACTCTCTTTGTGTTTAGAGTTGAGTTTTGGTTAACCACCACCACTAGGCTTTGCAATTTATAGTTTAAGTTTTGTTTTAGAGTGCATACAAGCATGTTTCCCCCATTTAATTGTTAATGCATGCATTATGTTGCTCAATAAACTTAGTTTATCAAATATTTTCCTTCAAGTTAGATGTCAAAAATGATTTTTTTCATGGGTTTCTTAAAGAAGATATTTATATGTTTTAGCCTCCAGGTTTTGTGGGTCCTACTTGCCCTAATTTTGTTTGCCGCATTCTCATGTATTTTCTTAAGCAGGCTCCCCAGACATGGTTCCTCAGGCATAGTTTCTCAAAGTGACACAAAGTGGCATAGCCAATTTTAAAGTTGTGACTTGAAATGAGATGGTATGATGATGAGATCAATTATGATGGACTTTATGATTTTGTTGAACTATCTCAATTATACCATATAAGGTTTAAAATGGTCTCGAATGTTGAAGACCTATAAAAGTTTTTCTATATTATAAAAAACTACTTTCATGAACCTTATAAAGTATATGTCACAAAATCTCAAATGTACACATACTTTGTGATATCTATAACTTACTCATGACTATAGGAATCGCTTAGGAATATCAAACGACCCCAGGACCAGAACTATGACAACTGTTGAGTATTTCTTTCAAGAAAGGAACATTAGAGTAGAAACATCGAGAAGCGTTTATTCACTCAACATATAAACTGAAGTGATAATAACCCATTAAACAAATGGAACTTCACATTAAATGAAACACCAGTCTTATGAATTTATTGTATGTATGGTACAACAATGGTCTCGAGATTGAAGTGGCAATATGCAGAAATATACATATCACATGTATAAAGTACACATGTATAAATATATAAATGTATAAACTGACGTTTTAGAAACTGTTTCAGATAGTGTTACAAATAAGACAAGATTCTTTCTGAATTAGTGATTGAATCCAAACTATAAGGTCGTTAGTAGTAATTCACTACGACGTAATGCGGTCATAGCTCAACCATGGAATCAAGGTCTCATTGAAGCATTCAAACACAAAATAGAGACAACATTATACGTTCAGAAACATGTATCGGTCAAACTCTTTAAGATAAAAGGGTCCATACATAACTGAATAACCTACAAGCTTAAGTTCACTCAATTTGCATCTATTAGGTGCACAAACAGATTGACTTCGGTGCAAGTGTGATATTGTTGGAAGTATGCCTTGAAATTAATCTTGAGATGAAATCTTTCATAATAATACAAAATGTTAGTCAAATTCAATCTAACCATATGGTCAAAATCACTAGTTAGGACTGTTGACCCCACCATGAAGAGGAGGTGTTGATGCGACATGTAACTTGATGTCTTTAAGCAAATCTTTTAAACATTTTCAGCTATAAATCAAGTGTCTATGACATTAATTTACAAAGAGTTTACATTAAAAAAAAAATTTAAATGCCATATAAACTTGTTGACCCTAATCCTTGCGCCTCTGTTGATGATGGTGGGATTCATTAGAAACCTGTAAAACAAAAAAAGAACATGAAGGTCTAGGCACTGGTGTGGCACTCTCCAAAGACTCTTCAACAATCATATAACTTTGATATGAACCCCAGAGGGCGTATTTATAATGATTCATGGAGATTCCTTGAGAGCATTAATTTCCTCGTAAAACTAGGAGAATCCTACAGGAATATTTAGGATTAAATTCACTTTCCTACTAAGACTATGATTACTTGTGGCAACCTAACCAATCCCATTTGATCCAAAATTTCTCAAATCCTAAGGATTCCTTCCTAATTAGAGTTTAACTAGGCTTTCCTTACTTGAGTGATAAGTAATTATACTTAAACGAATTGGCCCGTTATCACCTAAAGCCTCTCAAACCATATAAAGTATGCCCAAAAAGCAATTAGCAGGGCAACACATAATTGGTTATTGTGGCAACCCAAAATCAAGTCATCAACAACAAAGGGTAAGTGAGAACATCCGTCAATCAAGTGTGTGACCCAATAGCATATTAGGAAGCTTCATATTGATTAGGATGAGTCCAAGGAATAACTTAATAAGTAGGGACGAGACTCCAATGATGTTCCAATCTTGAGATACGTACCTTACGGATCTTAAATCCTAAATTATGTTCCTAGCCATAAGATGATCGAAACGACTACCGAACGTCCGCAAAGGCCGGTTTATGTCGTATTCAGTAGTGACATGGAATAAACATAAAGGTGCTCATCTATGAGATTGAGTTAACTGAACATTGACCAACCATAGAAGTGTACAAATAAAAGTTTACCTTCTTGTCAATCATACCACACTTCTGAGTTATGGATGCAACTAGTTCTTAGACTTGAGGCGTCAATAGTTATCTTGTGTTCATGAATGTGGTCTTTTGTCTCACATCGAATCTCTCAAACAACAGCAGATTCCTAAAATGTGAGGTTTGGGATAATGTACACCAACATGGAGATATGTGAATGCACAACGAAGAAACTATCACCTCTAGGTAATCATGAAGATTGATATTACAGTATCCTCTTAACGATCTATCTCCAGTAGTCTTTGGCCTAACGATCTATCCCCAGAAGTCTTTGGCCAAAGCAACGTATTGGAGATACATTAGGGCTATCATATTTATACTTAGAGTTTGACAAACGTTCCATGCTCTAAAATATATGATTGGAATATAGTACTCAGAAGAATCGAATTGCATTGTAACTATAACTAAGGTTCAAAATATGTGTTATATGAAGTCAAGCATATTTTGACTAATATAGATAGCCGAAAACTATTGTTGGATGTTACTGTTCGGTTTTGACCTTGAACGTTCTAGTAGAGGGCTAACACTTGGGAGCCTCAACAATGAATTTATCATCATATTTATATATATCAATGCTCAGCATATTATCACTATTCATCATGTGAGAGGATGCACTGTTCATTAACAGTGAAATGACGAAAATGCCCTCCAATTCCTTTGATATCAGCCTTTTTTTTCCATTTTACACAGTAAAAAAACAGGTTTGCCCTCCTAGCCCACGCGTCCGTCATCGCTGCACCTTCTGCTTCGACTTCCGCTTCTCGACTCTTCTGCTTTATTCCGCTTCTCATCCTAAAAAATAAGATCGCTGCTTCTCCTACTCTTTCTCTCCTTTTCTTTACTAGGATTACTGCGTGCTTCGGATTGGTTTCTGGAAATCGGAGGAACCCATGAAATTGGCGTCTGGGTTTCGAGGGGGAGGTTGAATTCGGGAACTGGGTTTGAAGAATTTGCAGCCTCATCTTCAGAGGAGGCGTCGATCCCTTGAAAGCCAGATTCTCCATCTTCAGAGAGATCCCTTATTACTGCCGCAACAGGTCCTTCAAATCCCCCCCCCCCCCAATTTCCTCATCCTAAACTCTAATTTCCAAACAGTTGCGCGCGAGGGCGATGCGTATTTCTACAAGGTCTTCAAGATGTACACACAACTATGGAAATTTCAGCAAGAAACTCCTCCCCTGTTCTCTCACTCACCTCTCAGCTGTGTCTCTCTCACTCCTGAGGTACATGCCGTTGGATTCCGTTTGCTGTCTGAAATTTTTAATATTTTTATTCGAGTTTGCTGGATTATCTTCGATTCAAATGGGGCGGGTTTTTCAGTTGTTTGTATTTTTTTGATTAATTTGGATTTCTGGTTCTTTTTTTTTTTTTTTTTTTGTCTGATTCTGGGTTTTCATTTTTTGTTGGTACAGTTTCTGCGCAATGAAAGATTTCTGCATTCTTTTGATTTCTGGGCCTGCATCAAGCTTCTGCCTTTCTATTGTGATGAAATACTGATGGAAATTAGTCTCTTGCCAAGGCTCACAAGGCACTGAAGTGCCCCTGCAAAGCCGACTTACCAAGTGGACTTCAGTTTTCAGAGGCTTTTCTCTGTTATCTCTATGGAATGGTTTTCAATTCTGCAAAACTACAAATGGATGCACACAGTCTGATCCCTACTCCCTTTTCATTTTTTTTATACAAAATATTTCACCAAATTGTTATTTTTTTTTTCAAAAAAAAATATAATCATAATAAGCAAAAGAAAACGATGGGCTGTATCATCGTCATCATCAACTTCAATCATCTATCCAGCATTAGTTATGGAGACCTGGTCAGAAAAATACCAAACCAACTCCCAGGTGCCATTTATGTATTATTTTCATGCTATTAATCTTCTGGCAGTTGGTAGTATATTCAAATCAAATTCAACCCAAAACCAAAAAAAGTCATCACTTCTTTTTAAATTTCAAAGCTATCACTATCTCCATTTATCTATGCTTCTGTGAGTTTCTGGCAATTGGGTTTTCTTTATTTCGTCTCCAAGCTGTCTGCCGTATGAGTTTTCACTTTAGATTCGCAAATGTTTTGTTTTGAAGTGGTTGGAGTTTATTGGTTTTAGTGTTAAATTGCTTGAGGACTTGAGGACTCAGTTCAGTTGTTAGGCACACTATTTCAGTATATTGGGTTGCTTTCTAATTCAATTTGCAATCTTTTTTGTGCTTTGTGCTTGATATCAGAGGGATTATTCCAGTTCTGCGTAAAATTCTACCATTGTGTTGTAAAGGGTAAGTTGGAATTGTAGTGATTTTTGCGGTCTCGGGATGTATCAATCATGTATCTTTGTTTAACTCAGTTGGTGTTAGTTGTGATAGCTTGACTAGGCTTGTACAACATTACTTATCTACTCTATTAGATAGTGCTTTGCATTCATTTCCTTACAATTGATAGCATGTTCTTTGATTTACAATTGATTGCGTGTTCTTTGATTTCCCAGATGCCACATCTTGCAACGACTTATGCTGCAGTTAATGCACTTATAACTCTCGGTGGTGATGAGGCGTTTTCATCAATTAATAGGTGGTCTGTTTCAGCTGAAAGCTCAGATGAGAGTAGCGATGATTCAAAAGATGATGATGTGAGTTTTTGGTTTTCCAAACCTGGTGCCATAATTTTTTTTTGCCATGGGGGTTATTGTATGGGACATTCACCTGAAGATTGAGTCACTCATATCTGTATATTTGGGATACATTGTGTTGTGTATTTATTCTCAACTTTTGTGTTCACAGGAAACCCCTGCAAAGGTTACTGCCCAAAAAGCCTGCTCAGCTGCAAAGAAAGGCCCATCAGTCGCTGTTAAGAAGGCAGACACTAGCAGCTCTGGATCTGAAGAGAGCTCTGAATCTCAAGATGAGGTGTGTGCTAATGCTTAAATATTTGTATCATCTGAAGGAATTGCACTACAGGATGAACCATTTTAATTTGGGATTTTAGTAATTAGTTTGAATCCTAATCTTTGCGAGCATGTTTAAGAAGTTGTGAAAAAAGTAGAAAGGATGTTTTAAGCTCCTTTGATAATTGTTCAGAGGAGAATTCTGGTTATAGTTCAGAGGAAGTGAAGGTTTATGTTGATTTATTTTTTAATTCCAATTGGAATGTGTTGCAATAATATCATAGTCTTTGTGAGATCAAATGAATTACACTTGCCTCTTTCCCTCTATTTTGTTATTAATACAAAATAGGATTCAGATCAAAATATCAATCCTGTCAAAATTGAAATATATCAAAAAGAAATATATTGTGGTAACAGAATTATGATCTTATGGGAAATATATAAGTGCAATTGCGTACTTTTTAATATGGAGAAAAATTGAATTTGTATTTTAGAATTAATGTTCTTCTTAATGTTCAACTGTCTAGAAATGGTTCTTGAAATTGTGTTTTAGATTTGTGATCTTGATTCAAAGCAAAAGAACTATAATTTCCTTTCTGCATTCCACATGTTATGAATAGTATCACCTATCGTATATACACATTTACCAATTTTACATGTTCTATATAGTTTTGAAACTCGCAACATAGGACACCTTTGTTATCTCTATGGATATCTTTCCAAAATATTTTAAACACCAGCGGCAACACGGGCACTTTTTCTAGTGAAAATTAAGGGTTACATTCTAAACTTAATTTGAGTTTTTGCATGTGTTATTAAAATTGTTTTGCATGAACACAAGCATGTCGACTAACCTACATTACGTGGATTAATTTAATAAGATTAAACAGAATCCAACGTTCCGCTAACCATGTATGTAAATTGGATTATATATGCTTATGTCACGTTACCGTGCTTTCGTACACATGTACTAACGCAGTCCACAACCTGACAAATCTATGGGCTTGGTCCGGTTGGGTTACGCCATCTCTTCCTACACGTGCGGAATAACCTAGTCTACCTCATACCAGCTCGCATGCCATGTGTCAGGCCTTCTGTAAATTGAGGTCTTCCAAAACTTACACATTTTAATTTGTTATATGTCCAAATCGCAGAGAAGGCCATAATTCTGTTCAAAATCAGTTACACAAAGTATTTAAATTTTATTAATAGCACTTAAATGATTTTACAAAAGATGGTAGCACTTAGGGCAGTTGGTACCAAAAATATAATTTGATACCACTTGTCTGATCATGCAACCAAGAAAGACAAGACAAGTGAGACCCTGTCACATAGGGGTGGGTTGGAAAAACCGAAAACCGAAAAAAACCGACAACCGAACCGAACTGAGACCGAAAAAAACCAAACCGAAAAAAAAACCGAACCGAATCTGTTGAACCGAACTGAACCGAATTTAGTTGGTTCGGTTTCGGTTTATGAGGTATGAAAACCGGACCGGACCGGACCGAACCGAACCGAAATATGAAAATAAAATATAAATACTCAAAACCTGCTGGAGAGGAGATTCAAACCCCTTCCGTCCAGGTTGGGGATAGCCTCCTTCAAACCAACTTGACTGTAGGCTTTGTATTGCTATAATTGTACCAGTATAATATTTATAGGTATTCTAATCTTAATGTTTTATAAAATTTATAAAGTTCACAAACCCTAGCCGTCATTCATTTTCATTCTCAAATCTCTCTTCTCTCTTTCTCTCATCCGCTGCGCTTCCTCAGTCTCTCTCTCCCTCCTTCTTATCTTCCTCCCTTCAACTCTCCTTCCTCTCTTCCTCTCTTCCTCTCTTCCTCTCTCCAACCTGCCAAGTCCATGGTTGTAACATGGATCTTACTTTTTTACAGGATTACCACAAGAGGAGTAGGGTTTGTGATGAATTTATTTGACAATCCCCATTTTTTCCCTCTCCAAATCTTACACCTCTTGTCTCTCTACTCCTCGTTTGATAGACTCTCTCTGTGGACTCTCACCTACAACAACAACAACAACTTCTTCACTTCTTTCTAATATTCCTTTCTTTCTCCATAAACTTTCGATCTCTGCTTTTCAAATACAAGCCAAATAGTTTTTTACTCTAGATTCATATGGAGGTCGCACCAGACATCCATCTTTGTTCCTTCGGATTTCTTTAACAGTAAGTATTCAATTTTTTTTTTCTTTTTCTTGTTTAATTCTTTGAGTGCTGAAAAATGAAAATGGTAGTTTTTTTTTTATGTTTTGATTAATAGTTTTTATTTCTTTGGTTTGTTGACTATGCTATTTGAATTTATTTGTTGGCTATGCTTTGTGAATTTTTGAAGAAAAATTGGCTGATGTGTTCTTGGATTTGTCTTTGTGGAACCGTATGTAGTAAAGATCTTTGGTGAAAAATGAAAATGGTAGTTTTTTTTTTTATGTTTTGATTAATAGTTTTTATTTCTTTGGTTTGTTGACTATGCTATTTGAATTTATTTGTTGGCTATGCTTTGTGAATTTTTGAAGAAAAATTGGCTGATGTGTTCTTGGATTTGTCTTTGTGGAACCGTATGTAGTAAAGATCTTTGGTTTTTGGATCTTTATTTTTATTAAACCTTTGGATCTCGTTTGTTTGGCTGTGTTCAGACAGGTGCTCGTGGCCGGATGTTACAATCGGCGAGGCGTTGGTTGGTTGGTGGCGAGGGTTGGTGCTACTAGTAGGGATGCTCGGCGGCGGGTGCTGCAGTAGAAGCCTAGGTTTTCTTTGGTTGTATTTTATGGCTTGGGCCTTTACTGTTTATTGGAACTATTGGGCTAGTATGGCAGAGTCCTCTTTTGGGAGGACTAGTTTACTAATATCCAGATCTAAAATAATAATAATAATGAAAAAAACCAAACCGGACCGAAACCAAACCGAAAAAAACCGAACCGAAAAAAACCGAAAAAAATTTGAACCGAACTGAAATTTCGGTTCGGTTTCGGTTTTGACAAAAAACCGAACCGTTTCGAACCGAACCCAGCCCTACTGTCACATCGGTGTGGTGTGAACCAAAGGCTCTTCAATGCCTGAATTAGACTTAATTGTAGGAAGAATATCTAGTCCACAAGTTTTTTGGCTAAGGAATAATTACCTTTTCATGGAAATGATCATGCTTTTATATAGGGGCATGCAAGGGCTTGAAGATGATTCATTAGGTCTCGCGTGGCGCTACCTAAATGGTTGGATTGAACCCCACGTAATCCCGCCCATATAGCCAACAACAATTGACATGGGAAACGTGATGAAGGGTACCAATGAGGAGTTTCATTTAGGGATGATTCTTAACAGCATCAGTGATTGTGAGCTATGTCTGCGTCATGATTATAGGGATGACTATCCCTTGAAGATTCTACTGGATCTTACCTTATATAGACTTTCTGAGTCTAATCTCATTTGTGAGTCCAACTGGGCTCACAATATCCTTTTTGAGCCTTGCATGGCCAACTGAGCCCAGCTACTCTGCTAAGTGGGTGTGGCCCGACACATCATTTTATGTGAGTCGATCACGTGTGACATGGAGAACATGTTGACTTTTCACCTCTGCCACAAGTAATTTATGGGGAGACGTCCCCTCCTTCATTAATTCTTAACCCTTACAAAAGTCAACTCTTGGTCTGCTTTAGTACACGTGGCATCCCTTCTGGTGCCTGCAAAATGGACGGAAGTTCGGCTAAGTCATACAATGAGCAACTTAATTTGGTATCGAATTCGCCATCCATGAGATTCAAACCTAAGACCTCTCACTTCCAAGTAAAGAGAAATAACACCAAACCATAGTACTGAGTGGTAGGACACGCCAATTTAAAGAGAAACTTTGAAGGTTTATGTTTTCAAAGTTTAAGAGAAACTTTAAAGGTTCTATTGTCTTCCTTAGTAGAATACTTTGTGTTATATAAACTTCTGGCCAAAGAGAGGTGAGGTGATTTCCGGTCGAACTCGGACTGAGTTAGGTTGAGTTCTCGTTTTTATGACCAAGAAAGCTCGACTTTGCCGGCCCTTCCTTGTGCTATATTCTGTCTATTCACAACCAAATGATCACCCAGTTTTACTCATCACTGGATGTGCTGTTTCCACTGCCGGCAACCCAGTACTGTTTAACGACGACCAATATCTTCTCAGGAACAAGGGGCCCATCCTCGTGATCCATAATTTTGGCATCCCATCTCATGCCCCCGACAATCTTCCTAACCTTGTTAAGGACATCGACTTCATCCCTGAAGATGACTGTCCCTTCTGGCCGCAAAATGCGATCCATCTCCAAAAGGATGTCTTCCAGTTTGCACCTGCTTAATCCATTTGATAAATATTCAGCACACAAGTGATTGTTAAATGCTTCATGCAACAATGTGGAACCTTACACGGAACCCTATCCAAAATTAGCTGTTAAATTACAAGAGAATTGGAACATTGGCTCGATTGGAGCTTTCACCATAATTAAAAATCCGTGAGTATTGGTCCTTATGGGTAAAAATGTTCAAATTTCTATCCAAAACTAGCCCCTTGGCTTTTTATTTATTATGTTTATGTATTAGTATTTTTTTTTGTCAAATATTAGTATTAATTTTATCAGGTAACCACCCATGTAGTGGGTGCTTTGTTTGTAGGGAACTTTAACGAAAAGCTCTCGGTACTGTTCACTTTAACGAAAAACCACATTTTTACATTAAAAAGTCAATCCTGATACTATTCACTTTACCCTTTATTTTGTCCTTATCGTTAAAACTCAAAGTTTTTCAAGCCCTTTTCATTAGTTTTCCTTTGTTTGTAATCTTCAAAATGATGTAGTTTACCATTTTTCCCTTATTAATTAAATTGTTTTGTTTTGAAATTCTTAATTAGGGAGGGGCATTTCTTGCCATTTTGAATGTTTCCCCTTTTTTGCCTTCTCACTTTATATATACTAGTATATGGGCACACACAAAGTGTGTGATAAAATTTTTTACTTTTGTTTTTGAAATAGAAGCAGAGAGGAAGAAAGTGATAGAGAATGTGGGAGTGGGATTTTTTTTTTTTTTTTTTTTTTTTGTAATTAGAGATATGTTAATATTATATGTAGGTGAGGCTTTGAAAAAAACACAGCAAAATTTGGTTGTATGAAATTACATTTCTGCCCCATATTTCTTATTAATGTTTTGTTTTAATTAGAGGGTTAAACTAGTAATTTCAAATGATTTTGGTTGACAATGAGTGTTTTATTAATTAGTAGAGATAGAAAAAAGGTTGTAAATGGAAAATAAGGGACAGAAGTTCTTAAGGGGGAGTTACCGGAAAAGCACCATTGAACCACTATGTGACAAGTTCCAAGGACCGCTACTTACGGATTTTCAATTCAGGGACTGAAGTTCATGACCAATTATCTCACTCAATTTAGAATAAAACAGAAAAGAGTGACTGTATTACTGTAAGTTAGAGAAAATTGGTAAACTACATTACTTTTGTTATTACTATTAGATTAGATTTATGCATGAAAAAACTTTGTCATTAAGGAAGCCCGTAATTGCTTAACTTAGTATATTTTCACTTTATCACTAAAAATCCACCATTGTTCAAACAGTTCTTGAGAAAATTACTTAAAAGAGTTCTTGGATTTAGTGAATCAAAGATTGTTCCATCTTGATGTTTACCAAACTATACACATTTGTACAAATGAGGTCTAAAATATGAAGGTTTTAGAAATCTTAACGACAAGATATTGCATCTCATGATTTTATTGCTCTCTCATAAAATAATCTAATGGTGCAAACACTAAGTATGATATAGGCACACAGATACACAGGAAGAAGATGATGAGGCTTACTCGTTCTTGTACAAGCTGAACACACCGCTAGCATGAATAAGGTCATATGACCTTGGGTACGTAGAAAAGCCTTCACACCTGAAACAAGTTTCTTTTTCTGGTCATGACATGGACTAGTAACTAGAAAATATGTATTTGCTACCTAGGTCTCAGCACTGTAAATTATAATCGACGAAAAACTGAAAGTCTTCATAGGAAAAGCATAAAGGTTAACGAGTCCTGAAGGACACTCATACACTTCGGTAAACACTGATGTGCTTGTGTTTGTGTTAGTGTGTGTGTGTGTGTGTGTGTGTGTGTGTGTGAGAGAGAGAGAGAGAGAGGATTATCAAGGACATACCAGTCATGATATATGCCGATTAGACCTCTCTCATAAATAACACCTAAAGTATTCTTTGCAATTGTAGGCACAACATTCATAACCCACAATTTTCGTGATTCAAGGGCTGCTGCAAATCCTCCAAGGCCTGCATTCATATCCATCACATTCCGATATCTTGTAGTGCCAATCAATCTGTTGATTCTTTTGTAAACATTTACATGCTTTTTCCAAAGTTTATTGTCCTCTTGGTAAGATTCGGTTGTAACCCCCACAACTAAACCGTTAGCTATTCGAGGAGGGACTGCATAAAGCCTTGCAGGAAACTTCAACTCCCCTACTGCTACTTCATTTGCATTGGTTACCTCAGGAGAAGGGGTTACACATGTGGCCATTTTCTTGTACCTGGAACAGACCACATAAAAGTAACAATTAGGATGGCTGTAACAAAGTAAAAAAGAGAAAAATGTTCACTTTAACGAATGGAATGTTAAGTTATACAATCATTCCGCTTATATCAATGAATTTTGGCTAAAAGTCTAATACTGAACAAGCAGACTAAACAATGCAAACATGTGTAGCAGCAGAGCACCCGTACATAGGATTGGGAATGTGGGATATGCAGCATGCCAATTCAACTACTTCTGCTTGTAAAACTTGTGTTATATTTAGCATTTTCCTAGATAAGTAAAACGACGAAAGTTACCCAATATCATACAATTTGAGATTTTCAAAAATGTTTTTCTTGCGCTATCCTGTCATCTGCTGCAAAGGCATGGGGCTCTTTCCCCTAACTGATTCTGTACCACTTCAGGAAGATCGACCAAACCTCAAATTTAGTGGGAGGTTGACTTATCGATGACTATAGATTATCTATATACATGATTAGGGTAGGTTTAAAACAACTAAACAAGGCTAAAAAAATGGGTTATTAAATACCAAAGTAAAATCACAAGCAACCATAGTGCCTGGAGACTCACCAGACATCATCAGTATCCTCTGTCTGGCATACATCGACAGACTTTCTCCTGCAGGATTTTGTATTAACTTTTTTCTTCCAGATAGCCATATCTCCTTTCTCATACTTTTTCTCCCAGCAAAGACTTTCAGCTAGTGCTTCAATCTGTTTTTGCTCTGCCTGCACGTCCTCCTTAGACCGCTTCCACGTTTTGTAGTAGGTCTTCCAATTAATTGGAGGTCCAGACAGTATCCAGTATCCACCAGGTGTAAGGACCCTATCAACTTCTTTTAGGTACATTCCATCTACACGAAGGCGTTCATATTTGAATCATAAAATTTCACCATATTCAGTAAATAAACTATTCTTGCATGTTAAAACATGGAAAACAAAGTAGAAGATGGAACTCCAATGAGAATCCCTCTTTTATATAGAAGTCAACTGGGGGGAATTCATTATCAAACAAGAGAATTGGGAAAGGGAAATTAGCAGGGTTGGTAACTAAATTAACTGCCAGACATGTAAGAGTTTCAGGAAAATGGTTAACTTTGCAAATCAGTAATTGCTTATACAAATAGAAATCAAGTATAAATGTTTAGCAATTTAGATATGTTTTTCTACTTTTTATATCTTATTTTGAGTTTGTAATATTTTATCAGTATATAATACAAAACAAAAGATATCAAATGTGATTGCTCAAGCTTAATGTTGGTTACTCCAAGATCTTACCATTTGCAGTCCATGGAATTAAACACCGAGAGCACTGGGCCATATCAAAGGCCCTAGCTGGGTATGGAAGACGAATCGATCCAAGCACACCGATAACAGCAGGTACTCCTCGCTCCAATGCAAACTGCACTTGGGCTTCATGATTGTCCCGCGGTGCAAAGGACATGGCTAATACATTTCTCTTCAATAAGTATGCACCCCAACTTGCAACCTGGGTTATGCTTGGCCTCATTAGTACGGAACCACATCCAAACGAAAGAACTGACTCTCTGTGAACATGTACACTATTATAGATCACTGCTCATGCACATAAATCATCTAGTCACAAGTATATAGGCACTGATTGAATGTGCATTTGCAATCAGTATATGCATAGTGCTTTTTTAAATGACAGGTTGGTCGGAAGTGACAGGTTCTTCAATATTCTCTGGAGGGTGAAAAGCTAATGCTCTCGTCAGTCTTGGATTGACTGGAGGAAGGTAAAAAGCTCAAACTGAATGCAAATGATAGAATCGCAGAGTGGAGAAATTAATGTAGACATGCATATGCAATAATAAAAGCACATAAATAGTTTAGAAAACAAGCATACTCCACAACCGGTATCCAATGCTGTCCTGACAGAGCCAGCAGCAATCGGAATAACTGATGCAAGTTCTTCAATATATGCATCTGCGCCTTGGGGGAACATTGTTCCTCCACCTGGAAATTTGAAAACATTTCCCTGAAATTGCACCCAGTTCTGTACAGCTTTCTCAACTGTGAGAGTAAGGTACATTTCCATAGTGGACATAGTCACGGCCTTTAGGCCAGGGGAATGGAGTCATATACCCTTCCCGTGCTGGAATAAGACAATGCAATTTTTCCTCTTCTGTTGGACAATGTCTTTCCCTGTATATCATATTTTCCCTGGGGAATTTCATTGCTCGGTCTTGCTCTTGACAAGGGGTATAATCAGCATATTTCACATGACAAGGTTTGAACTCTTTGGCTTTAGGTTCAGAAGGTTCAACTATCTCCATGACATTGTGATGAGTTTCAAAGTTCAAATCAGAGTTCAACTCAGCAAAGGCATTGCAATCTTTCTGTTTGGTAACTTGAAATGCTATCTTATCACCTTTTCCAAAACCGCTCTTTTTCCATGCTCCAAGAAGGTAGAAGAAACAACAAAGAGAAATCACAACAAATATAGATAATGTGCTTCTTGTTCTGTTTCCTGAAGAATTATGCTTGGGGCCCATGATATTCTTGCAATAACTCCCTCAAACCTGCACAATTAATAGAAAATTGAGAGGCAGGTATTTGAAGTAAATGATCAATGGTTGACAAGATGAAGCCAAGCCCTACCAAAATGTAATGAAGGGCAAATTCATGAACAGTATTAAGTAGATAGCTATTTATCGAAGAATCTAATACGCATGCCTATTAAAATTTAAAAAAAATAACTCGACTATTTGTTCCAAAGTAAGTACCGTTAATTTTCTCTAGCTAAAGTTGTAGTCAATATGCATCAGGCTTTCAATTCAAAAGGCTTCTGGTATAAATAACCTACACAACGATAACTTGCTGCTCATTCTACATTTAGCCAATCTTGAAAATACAAATTCCAAATATATACATATATATGTGTGTGTGTGTGTATCTTCACATACGAACCAAGAAGTACTTAATTAACATAAAACATCCTGGATGATAGTAAAAGAAATCCAGATGGCACCACTGTACAAAGTTTGAGACATGAGAACGAGGATGGATTCCCAAATACGGTACGTTTCTAAAGGCAACTGTGCATACATTGTTATGGTTAACTAGTTAAGGACTTGCAGAAATCAGCAGTAACTAGATTTGCTGAAAAGAGTGTGAGTTTGCATTTTGCAATCACAATAGGATTAAATGGAGTGACGAATAAGTGGGATCAAACCCATATCATGTTCCACCAGTTAATTTAAACTTAAAGACATTGCTGTTTCAAAGTATGTCATAGGATTAAATTCCCATCAGTAAACAAATTTTATCATCATCATTAAACCTATTTCCTCAAATGGAGCTCACCCTTTGGATCTTTAAATTTTGAATCCTTTTCACCTCAAACAAAACTTTGGATCTTACTCAAAAAAAGAAAACAACTTTGGATATGAATGCAAGAAGAACAAACAACGAAATTTAAATCTGAAAACTTTTAAGCCAAAAACAGATGCACTGTTTTTCCAGAGACCCCCAGAAAAAGCAAGTGCAAGCACAGATCAAATTGGTTACCTGAAAATTGGTGAGAAAGCTGTGTGAGAGCTGCAGAGAGATGAGTTCTCAAGTGGGTTTATTGTATTTGAACTTCTCTCTCGCTCTGCATCCCCCACAGTGGTAGTGAGTGCTAGAGAGTAGTGAGAGAATCGCTCTGCATCCCCCACAGTGGTAGTGAGTGCTAGAGAGTAGTGAGAGAATCTGGGGAAGCTAGAGAGAGAGAGAGAGTGAGTGGGAGAGAATTTAGGAGGAGATTATATATAATTAGGAAGAAGAGGAAGAAGAGGAGAGGTGGTGGCAAATCAGTGGGCATTCTATTCGAGTAGAAATTTGATGACTTTGGTCCTCAACTCCCGGTGGAAATGGAATTACCTGTTGAGTTATCCGCCGACACAGAGAAGTAATTCACTACTCTCTGGAGCACGCCATGACCTGTTCCTTTGGTACCGTTTGGTACGTGGAACGGGATGGGACGGAACGGGACGAGCCGTTCCGTCCCACGTTTGGTGCGCCTAAAAACTGTGGAACGGGTTGTCCCATGGGATGAAATTTGGCTGATTTTTCGTTCCACCTCTTCCCCCTGGAACGACCCGTTCCACATCCGTGAAACACAAATTTATAACATTTTATGACAAAATTTCTCCTTATCTTTTTCAATATTTACATCATCTGTTCTGTCATGTTCCGTCCCTTCCCGTCTCGTCTTGTTCCGTCCCGTCTGCGTACCAAACGATCCTCATCCTTCCACCCACCCCCCTTTAAAAAAAAAAAAAAAAAGGGACAACTGATGGCAAGCCACGATTATCCACCCTTTTCGGAACTCAGAAGACTCACAGAGGCATTTCAGCCTCCTTTGGCCACAAGTCTCGCTTCCAAACCAGCAGCGAGTTCCTTCATCTTTCAAATCTAGTAAATAAAGATAGATCTAACTTCCATACCACCCCCCCCTTAAAAAAAAAAAAAAAAAAAAAGGGACAACTGATGGCAAGCCACGATTATCCACCCTTTTCGGAACCCAGAAGACTCACAGAGGCATTTCAGCCTCATTTGGCCACAAGTCTCGCTCCAAACCAGCAGCGAGTTCCTTCATCTTTCAAATCTAGTAAATAAAGATAGATCTAACTTCCATTGTTATAAGGCTCGCTTCCAAACCAACAGCAAGTTCCTTCATCTTTCAAATCTAGTAAATAAAGATAGATCTAACTTCCATTGTAATAAGGCCTCATTCAAGCCAACTTGACAGTGGGCCTTCAGTTGCTATAATTGTACGAGTAATATATTTATAGGTATTCTAATCTTTAATGCTTTATAAATTTCTAAAGTCTACGAACCCTAGCCGTCACTCCCATTTTAGTTTTCTCTTGCTTTTCTCAAACTCTCTCTCTCTCTCTCTCTCCAATCCGCTGCTTTCATCCTCTCTTCTTCCTTAGTCTCTCTCTTTCCTTCCTCTCTTCTAGGGGTGGACATAAAAACTGTCAAACCGCAAAACCGTATCGAACCGTATGAAAAAAAACCAAAAAGAACCGTGTTGACCGGAAAAGTCAACTTTGAGTCAAAAATCGAACCGGACCATTTCAAACCGGTTCGGTTCCGGTTTCAAATGAACAGGAGCCGGCCATAACAGAACCAAACCGTTTTATTAATAATAAATAAATTAATTATATATATATACACACATGTCATGATATAATAGGTTAGGTTGAAAAATTAGCTTCACAAAGTTACAAAGCAGTGAAATTAGTCCCACCCTCATCCTCACTCACGGCCTCATCAGTCATCGCCCATTTCACACTTTTAGATTTCCATTCCTGTAGGCTTCTTCACTCTGCCGAGTCGCCGCCCACCTCACTCGCGGCTCTCGGCGACGACCCTTGTCATCCCTCATCTGCGACAGCTTCGTCCTCCGTCTTCCCTCCTTGGTATTTTCTCTATCTTTTCTCATATTCTCTCTCTACACCCTTTCGTCAAGTCTCTGAAGCATTTGCTTCTTTGCGTGATGCGGAGGACCTCTTGCTTCACTCACCTTCCCCACTTCAGTCCCCACCGCATCGCATCCGAATTATCAGGTTCGATCATTTTCTCACTTTCCCCAATCGATTGTGTGAATTTCTTGAAACTTTGTTTTCTGATTGGTGAATGGTGATTGATTGCGCTGTCGATTCAAGTGCTCCCATGGCTTCCAAGCAGAGTGATATCTCAGCTTCTCGCGAAAGGATCTTCGAGAACGGTATGGCTCATTAAGCTTTTGTTTTTCAAGGTTTGAGTTTTTTATTGCTTCTATTTTTTTGAAGCTTTCATGATCCCGTGTAACATTGGCATATGCTTCCTCAGAACTATAATTACTTTGATTTTGAAAAGAATTTATTTTATTTCCTTGGTTTGGGTTGTAAGAAGTGCTAACATCTGGGGAGTGGGAGGGCAGGAACACGATTTTCTTAAGAAATCTGGTTTGGGACTTGGAGTAGACATGGAAATGGAAAATAGAAAGGTTGTAGGGGTTGTGTATCAGCATTTCTGGTCAATCAACTAGAAGAAAGCCTTTAGGTTGCACTTTCAATTGGATGTGTGCAGATGTTTGATTATGATTTTTTATTGCTTCTTTTTTTTGTGCTTATCGAACGAACACTTGTTTCATGGGATTTATGTTTATGGCTTTGGACCTTGGTTTTTGTTTTTCTCTTGTGGTTGATATCTTGTATTTTATTTTTTACGAGTTCTATTTGGTAATAAGTTCTTGTTTCCTACTAAAAGAACAAAAGATTATTTTTTTCTCATCTCCACATTGGAGATGGGCACCTCTCTCGACATTGTTCTTTCATAAGACAGTCTTGGTTTTGAGGATGTTTGGTATTTTCAGGCTTGCCCTTGAGATTATTATCTTTTGTTGGAATATAATGCTCTGTTCTTGGGGAGTAACAAGAAAGTTGTGGGTCTCTGGAGGTGTATGATATTGGCTCTTACATGGAGTCATGGACTGTATGGTTGAACTGAAATAAGTAATGTTATTTTTTTCTATTATAATGCAAATTGAGGAAGCTGAGAACTAAATGTACCCCCACAATAGAAATAATATAAAATGAAAAGTAGTATAACGTAATTGTCTAATTGGGTTATTTTGATTGAATGGATGTCCTCCCTATACAGTGGCATTGAGGCATATACATTACTTAGCCCATTCACAAATAGACGATTGAGACCTAATTTATTGTTCTCATTTCATCTTGGGAGGGCGTATCATGTATACCATGCTTAAACCTTTTGTCCTTTTAAATAAAGATATTGTGTCCACTTTCAATTTGAAGCGTACAAATGTTTGATTAATTATCTTCTACTGTTTCCCATTTGAAGCTTTTCGTGAAATTTTGGAGCGGATGACATCTACACACTCTTGTCTTCTACTGTTTGATTAATTATCTTATACAGTTCCAGGTTAGTTGAACTTAATTGTACTTGATTAATCATCTTATCTCATATTTAGCATATTTAGCAGTCTGGAGATGTATTTGAATGCATGATGATTTGGTGTTCAAATAATTTAGTATTCGAAACCGTAAACCGGCAAGAACCGAATCGGAACCGATGTAGACCGAACCGTAAGGTTCTAGTAATAAATTTAAGCGGAACCACACCGAATCGAATCGTTGATATTTTCCGGTTCCGGTTCCGATTTAGGAGTGGAATCGCACCGAACCGCACCGTGCCCACCCCTACTCTCTTCCTCCAAATCACACTCTCTCCCGTCTTCTCCTGTCCTCGCGGTCGCGGATTCCTTCTTCCAAACCATGATTTTCCCTTCGCTCCTTCTGATCTCTCACAGCGCTCTACTCCCGCAACTCTCGCTGTTGTCTTCCGTCACCATTGGCGGCGAGCGCGACGGAACTGAGTAAACAGAGGAAGAAAAAATGGCGAACAGCTGGATTTATATGTGGAGGATTTCAGGGTAGGTTCCAAACTGAAAACTTAAATAATAATAATAATATTTTTACGGCGTGTGAATCATGCCGAGATGGATCTCTTACGATTTCGACTCATGCTTATCCACCTCTGTTAAATCTCTTTATTTTTTTTCTTTTATTTTATTTTATACTTGGATTCTCTCGCTGTTCTTCCAAACCATGTTGCAGAGTTGCAGGTTGATTTCTGCTCAAGGCAGGAAGCATGCTTGCTTCAGGCTCCATATTTAATATAAAAAAAAGGGAAAAAAACCGAAACATGCCGAAACCGAACCGAAAATAACCGAAAGCGAAAAAAATCGAACCGAAAAAAAATTGAACCAAACCGAACTGAACCGAAATTTCGGTTCGGTTTCGGTTTTTGCAAAAAACCGAACCGTTTCGAACCAAACCCAGCCCTAAAATGTAGTGTAAACTAAAAGAACATGGTTAGGTATTTATAGAAAAAATATATAATTTTTATTTTTTAATTAGTTTTTAATAATTTAAATTGTGGTTAACGTCATGATAATGTCAACCTTGCATCACATAGACAGGTCACTGGTGTCACAGCCCGTCTCGAAATATTTAGTTTCGACGGTGTGAAATGATGGTTTTATCCTTGGACGTTGAGATTGTGATGTGTGTGACATGCTTTTGGGATGTAGACCAATACGTTGAGTTCCTAAGTTTTGGACTCAATTAAAAGTTAAACTTTTGTTTGTTTTGGTTGATGACCAAGTGAAGACACACACACACACACACAAAAACAACCCCGTGCACTCTCTTTCTCTCTCTCCTTCTCTCGGCCTTCCTACCATTTCCGTACAAAACGTAGGACGAACACCAAACACACATTTGACACACGGATCGACGTCAAGAAGGTAAGATTCGAACTCCTTGCAAGTCTCTGAGTTCATGTATGCCATTTTTAGATCGTGAAACCCTCAAAACCCCTCAAAACCATCACCCCCGATTTGAGTATTGTTCATGTGGTCGTAATTATGGATGTTTAAGGGGATTTTAAGCTCATAGGAAGCTTTAGGACGTTCTTACGAAGCTCGGAGAAGAAAAACCAAGCAAATTGGACGTCGGGAAGTCAAGTTTGGCGAGTTTGAAAGTTGGCCGGAATTATCGTGCCTTCTTCGGCAAGATCCCGTGATTTTTAGAGCTTGAAATTGGTAAGAATGTGTTCTACTCGTTGTAAGCTTTAATTTGGTTTAAATTTCATGAATTTTGGTGCAAAAATGAAGAAGTTAGAAGGATTTTTAGATTTTCCAATTTCCGGCGATGGCGACGGTCGCCAGAGTTCGAAGGTAGGAGATGACAGAATATTCCTAACGGCGACTAACGGCGTTAGTTAAATTTAACGGAATATTCCTTAAATTTAACGGAATATTCCTAACGGCCGTTAGGCATCAGTTAAGGTTTGGCCGCGCGTAGGGTCGTGCCCTTGCTGGCACGTGAGGGCTCCAAAAATTATTTTAAAATTTTGGGCGTGTTCCTGAGGTTGTGTAGATCACGTTGGTATATTTAAACACCCATTTGAGCAATGTATGAGAAGTTATTAGTCAGTATTGGTTATGTGCTTTAAATTAACGTTTTTATAGTTGTTTCGCATATAGGGGAGACTTATCCCGAGGACGAGCGCAGTCAAGGGCAACTCGGGGGCTACGACCCTTCGACATACCAGTGAGTGGGCTTTTGGTTTTAAATATATATTTATATGCTTGGTATCTTTCCCAGAAAATGCATTTAAATGAGTTATGACTTAAATTGCCATGCCAAATGTTTTACATTTAGAATATGCATATGATGTTTGCATATATATATAATTGTGGTGTTGTGGACTCTCAGGTAAGCCCCAGGTGAGTTTATGAATTGTGAATGTGAATAACGGTTTTGATTAATTGAGAAACATTGAGCTCATAAACATGCACCCCCGGTGTTAGTGATTTAGCTAGAGATATAGCACATGCCTGTATATAATGTCACCCACACCATATGCTCATATTGGATCCAATTTAGGTGCACAGTCTTGTCGTACAGACCATCATAGGTGGTTCCGACTCGTAGGTGACTAGCGATTTATCGCACAACTATCATGAGAGCGTAGCATTAAGCATAATTATATTACACCCAGTCTTGTCGTACAGACCTTTACAGTGGTTCCGACTTGTGTGCGGTGTAGTGCCGTATAGGTCACTTGCAGTGACTCCGGCTAGATTGACTAATGGGCTATGAATTCAGCCATATAGACTTATGCAGGGGTTCCGGCTAATATGTTATTTTTCTATGAATTTATTATCACCTGAGTTACTTATTCTGTTTCATATTTTGGCATGGCATACTTATAAAAATAGGTATGTGAAGCATGAATTGAAATATATGTGTATATATACTTATATATTTATATTCCATTTCTGGGAAAATTATACATGTTTTACGGCGAGGGGTTAGAGTATTTGATAATGAAATGGTTTTGAAAAGCTTTGTTTTTGCCCACTCACACTTTTTGTTTTGAGCCCCTCCAGGTTTTAGATAAGCTTGTTCGTTGGTGGCTCACGAGGATTGACTGGAGGTTCTGACAGACTATCACAAATGTAGGGCATCTTTGGGTGTCATTTAATTAGTGCTTGTTTTCTGGACTGAACTTAGGCTACTTATGCTCTGATTGTGTATTCACATATTTTCTAGCACTTACCTTAGCTAGTACTCTTATGAATTGTTTTTTAATTATTCGTATTCTCTATTATCATTATTGTTTCCGCACTGTGCACATGGCTACGTCACCCTCACGTGACGGTCAGCATGCCCTGATTTGGGTCGGGGTGTGTCAGCTGGGCCAGACGATTATTGTTTGGCTTCTCCATCAGGCTTGCCTTAAACTCTGATTTTTATCTTATACATGTGTTTTCTACTTTATTTGGAAGTCATTCTTGAAAGACACAAAAAACCAATATGATGTTGTACCCAAGCTAGGCTAAATATTATATTTTCTATTTTTCATTATTTATTCTTTTAAAACAACATACCAAAGGGATTTTACAATGGTTTTGGTTCCATAAAATGAACAACAGTTTTTCAAGACGTTACCAAACAAACTCTAATTTTCTTTTATACAAGCAATTTCGAAAATGAGTATTCAAATGCAGAAACCAATGTAACCCAAAATCTTAAGAGCAAGTCCACCGGAGCCAACATTGCCCAACACCTAGTCCAAATATCAAGCTGAGGGTCAGTCCATTTACTCTAGCCTACAAAGTTGCCTGGCACCCAGCCCAAGCCAGGCAACAGACCAGCCTATTTTTGACAGACCCAAGAGCCGGCCTATTTGGCTGGCGCGTGCACGGCACTCGCGCGTGGCCGCGAGTAGGGGACAAGGGGGCAGGCACTGTCAGCCCACTTGTGCTTCAGATGCAGTCAACGACGTGGCATGCTCAGAGTCGTTGGAAGTTTTTCTAGACCGTTGGATTTCCAACGGTAAAAAAAATTTAAATTTTACTTTTAAACTGGATCGTCCGATCACAGATCAACGGTCCACGTTCCCCACCCCAAAAAAAAAAAGGGCCCAATGGTCAGATTTATGACCGTTGGCCACGTGGCAGATCCTTGCCTCTTGGATTTGAATATTTTTCAAATCCCAAGGTCCAGATTAATTAACTACATTAAAATTAATTAAAAATTATAAAAAATACATAATTTTTTTTTAAAATACAGTAAAATTTTAAAAAAGTTATTTTTTTTTCTATAAATACATAACCCTCATCTTCCACCTTACACCACATTTCAATATTTTCTACACTTTCTATACTATCTACATTTCAATATTTTCTACACTTTAAGAGAAAAAAATGTCTTCGTGGAAGCTTATTGAAGATGTTACATTGTGTGAATGTTGGGTTCACACTACTCATGACCCGATTATGGGTAATGAGATGGATAAGCGAGAAATGTGGAGTAAAATTACGAAAGCGTTTTGCGATGTACATGGAAAAGACGCCAGAACTAGTCAAGGTCTTCAAGGTCGTTGGAAAAAACTCAACGCATCATTTACTTGTTGGAAAAACGCCATCTCTCATGCTTTCGGTAACCTGCATAGTGGGACATGTTTAGCGGATCAAGTGACAATATTTTTATTTATTTATATGCATTCCACCCACATCAATATTTTAATTTATTTAATTTCGTATGTAATTTTTATGTTATTTCTTATGTAATTTTTATATGCATTCCACCCGTATCAAAATTTTAATTTATTTAATTTCTTATGTAATTTTTATTTAATTTCTTATGTCATTTTTATGTAATTTATATGCATTCCACCCGCATCAATATTTTAATTTATTTATTTGTGTTACACCCGCATTTTTGAACACTATCTTATCCCACATTTTTATAGACACTACAAGCTCAAGCATTATACAATTCAAATAACCAGAACAAATCATTCAACAAATGGGAATGTTGGGAAATTGTCAAAGAAGCCGACACATTTCAAGACACGAAAGGGACGCCTGAACAAGTGCCCGAGACCCAACCGATTCGTTAGTCCCTCAAGCCTCAAGGTAAAAAGGCATCAAAGAAAAAAAGGTAGTTCTTCCAAAAATGATTACACTAAATATATGGAGGAACTTGCTCGCCAAGGTGAACTGAACATGGCACGGGAAAAGGCTAGAGATGAGGAAAAAGTTGCTGCTATGGCAGCAATAATAGTAGCTACTGAGGCCCGTGATGCGGCTGCTGAGAGACAAAGAGAAATAGTTAATCGAGAGAACGAGCTGGTTAGACAAGCACTTCATCGAGAAAATGAAATGCTTAGAGAAGAAAGGATGGCTCAAGCAGATCGTGACACTATGAGCAAGTCTCTAGTAGGACTGTCTCCGAATTCAAAATATTTTTGGACATCGGAAAAAAAGAGATGTCGTGCGAATGAGGCGTGCAAGAGATGCGGAAACAAGTCAAGGGGGTTCTAGCTACACAAATCATAGCAGCCAAGATCCCAGCACCACATATCCTAGCTCCAGAAACTTTGTATAATTTTTATGTAATTTCTTTTTTTTTTAGAATTTTATTTAATTTCTTATGTTTTTTCTTTTTTTTTCTTTTAAACTTTATTTAATTTCTTATGTTATTTTTAGAACTTTATTTATTTTTATTTAATTTATTATGCAATTTTAATGTAATTATTTATTTATTTTTGTACTTTATTTAAACACATGAAATAAGATTACATAAACTCACCAAATAAACTTAAAAACAAAACACACTACATAGAATTACATAAACTTAAAAATAAAATACACTTTATTCTTCAACCACAAGCCTCATTTTAATCATCTTCATCTTCTTGCAATCCCCACTGGTGCTCAATCAAGTCATTCTGGCGGGTTACGTGCCAGTATGGCTCTTGCAAGTTCGTGTACCGCTGAACGATCAATTCATTGTAACGTCCATCCCGTTCCAACGGGTCGTGTCGCACGGGATCTTCGGTATTGTCATGAGCACAGTAGATACGTGTTCGTGAGTTATTGATCGGATCCGACTCATATTCATCGATGACATCATAATCATACTCATCTTCAACAATCATGTTGTGGAGAATAATACACGTCATCATGATGGATCGAAGAGCCTCGACATCAAACATTCTAGCTGCAGTCCTGACAATCGCCCAACGAGCTTGCAAGATACCAAAACAACGTTCGACATCCTTCCTACACCCTTCTTGACATTTTGCGAAGTGTTTTTCCTTTTCATTGGCCTATTACTGTTCATTGGAGTCTATTATTGTTCACTGGAGTGGATAAATGGGCTGAGTGCTGGCATAAAGTCCTTAGGGGTGGACTTGCTCTAAGAGACAACAAAAGTGAATTTCTACAACACAAGAGCCATACGGCTCGTTTGTTGGGTTGAATGCAATGGGCCTTAAGGATTGGGTTGGTAGGGATTGGTTACGCTTTATAAGACATGACTTGTAAACATATATAAAGATTTAGATAACTCACTTTATTGTGGAATCATAATTCATCCTTAAAAAACAAACGAAATACCAATATGCTGTTGTTCCCAAGCTAGGTTAAATATTGTATTTTGTTTTTTCATTATTTATTCTTTTAAAAGAACATACCAGAAGCATTTTACAATTGTTTTGTATCCATAAAATGATCGTTACCAAACAAACTCTCGTTTTCTTCTATTCAAGTAATTTTGAAGAGGAGTTTTCAGATGCACAATCCAATGTAACCCAATATTTAAAAGACTGCAAAGTGAATTTCTACAACACTGGAGTCTCTAAAGGCTTCTTTGGGTTGGATGTGGGATTGAATTAGTAGAGATTGGTTAAGCTTTGCAAGATAGAATTTGTAACGTGTATATGGATATATTAGATAACCCATTCTATTGTAGGGGTGGGTTCAAAAAACCGAAAACCAAAAAATCGAACTGAACACCGAACCGAAACCGAAAAAAATCGAACCAAACCGAATTAAATACAAATACTTTTATTTATGTTGGATATTAATTTTTTAAACCCAAGTTCAAATCAATCATTAATATAGTTTTAGTCCCAAATATGTTGAAAATATCAAGACGTATATAGAAATTCCCGGACCAATTTGGTGGTTGTGGTGTTTAGCACAAATCCAGAGACCGGCAGAGACAAAGAAGAAGAGGGATTGAGAGCTCAGAAACTAAAACATGCCCTAAATGCAAGGTGAGTGCTACCCAGCCATTATGAACAACATTTTACAAGTAGTAGAAGTTAGCAAAACTTGAAAATCAGAATGCAAAATGTAAATAATTGGGTTGTTTAAACTACCCCTAAATAGTCCATCCATGACCACAATCCAAAGCCAAAAACTTGAAATTGTCTACAACAAAACCTCAACTGAAATTCTCATCATATCATTCATAGCTGAAAATTACACTACTGAGTCTGAAGAACATACAATGCTTAGAAGAAGCCGACACAGGGGTGAGTGCTTAGAAGACCACTCGAAACTGGGGCGCGTCGGAGCCACTAGCGGGGAGGATCTCCCAGCGGCAGGGCTCCAGGTCTTCGGAGACCGGACAGTACCCGGCGAGAGTGACCTTATCGGCTGAAGCCGCGACTGATCCGAACTCGAAGACGGTGATGTTGGCGGCGGCGGGGGGTCGAGGCACCTCAACGGCGCCGTTCATGCCGGGAGCAGGCTCGGCCGGTTGGCTGGTCTTGGTTAGGGGTGTAGACTCATTCCCTTTCCACCACGAGAGCAGACCCATCGCTCCCCCTTGGACTTTGTCGCTGCTGCTCTTCTTGTTGTGAATTGTGAGGTTCTTGCTTGGGAACATTGGCGGCATATCCATCCACACTCCGCGCAGGTAGGTTTTTTAAGAGTACTATTGGGCTTGAAAATCCACGAAATTACGGAAATGCCATTGGCTATTTAAACTCTCTGAGGTGCAGGTAAGTGTTTGATTGTAATCCCATTTTGTGCATTCCTCTGCATATTAGTATTGCCTGAAATCATTCTTGTAAACTGATCTGGATTCAGTAATTTGTGAAAATTAATTAATTAATTAATTGGGGTTTGTTCTATCTGGATGATAGTTATTATCTTTGGGTAAATTTTGGTTGATTGGAGAAAATTTCATCTGTTGATTATTTTATTAGAAAGAACAAAATTTCATCTGTTGATTGTTTTATTAGAAAGAATGGTTGCAGGGACTAACTATATGGATGGTTCTAGCTTTTCAGGTGTGCTAGTTTGGATGGTGATGCTGATCGGCTTGTATATTTTATCGTGCCATCTAGAAGTAGTAATAAGATTGAACTCGTCGACGGGGACAAGATTTTATCTTTGTTTGCTATATTCATCAAGGAGCAACTAAGCATTTTGAGTAAGGAAATAGATGTTAATGGAAATAATGATTATCAATGTCGCCTTGGTATTGTGCAAACAGCTTATGCAAACGGAGCATCCACGGATTATCTCAAACAGTTAGGCCTAGAAGTCACTTTTACTCCTACAGGAGTGAAATACCTTCATGAGAAAGCTGCCAAGTATGATATCGGGATTTACTTTGAAGCAAATGGTCATGGCACCATCTTGTTCTCAGAACATTACTTACGCTGGTTAGAGACCAGGACTACTGAGCTTTCTGATGCATTTAAAGGTTAGAGCAGTCTTTATCCACTACACTAGTGCTGACATGATTGTCCGTTACCTATCGAAATGAAGAACATGATCGTTTCTTTTCAGGTTCAGAACAGCATAAGGCAGCTTTGAGAATCTTGGCTGTTAGTGAATTAATTAACCAGGCTGTTGGGGACGCGTTGAGCGGGGTACTCTTGGTTGAGGTCATTCTGAAACCTATGGGGTGGTCGATACAGAGGTGGAATGAGCTTTATCAGGATCTACCCAGTAGGCAGCTTAAGGCAAGTTTCCTTGGTCATCTGTCTATCTTATGGTTGTTTTCTTTTCGGACCTTCATGTTATCTGTTTTAAAAATTAATTGAGTTTCCGCCATATTCTTGTTGGACGCAACGTGCCCAGAAACTAATTCTTCTGCTTCACAATTATCAGGTCAAGGTTATGGACAGAACTGCTGTTGTTACAGAAAATGCAGAAACTGTGGCTGTGACACCCCCTGGCATTCAAGAAGCCATTGACGCTGAAACCGGTAAGTAGATTTCTCCTTTTATTTTGCATACAGTTCAGTTCAGTCCTTTGCTCTGCACGATATCCGTGTTGATTATTGGTCTGCACCGTTTAGTTGATTAGCAGTATTTGTTTGTTGCACAAGAAAATTTGCCATTTTTCCTAATTTTACAAACAAAATTTTGAGGATTTTCCCTGTTGATTGCAGTTAAATACCCTAGAGGCCGATGTTTTATACGACCATCAGGAACAGAAGATGTTATACGCGTATATGCGGAGGCATCCACACAGAATGCAGCAGACAGCTTGGCAAACTCTGTAGCAAAACTAGTAGACCAGTTTCTTGGGTTTGGAAGCTCCATTTGAAACCAAGTTGCAGATTATACCGAGAAGTTACTATTATTACTAGGCCCCTAGACAACTGCATCCTTGGAAGAATGAATAGGAATATTACAGATTTTATTTGCTGTATAGGTGTCTATTACTTGATTTAACCTATTCTTATCCCAGTGCCTGTCAACAATAAAATCAGCAACCTTGATCTCCCCATTGAATTTGATGTCCTTGATTTTCTGGGATGAGATGAAAGGGAGGGTGAGGAAAAACCCAGTTGTAAGTCCAGAAAGTCCCGAACATGATGTCCTTGCCATCACCCACCACCCACCTCATACCCCTACTGATAATGTATCGGGACCCCAGGATTCCTTTCCAGGCAAGCGAGTGGTTTTGCTTAGTTTTGGTGTCTAGAAACCCATCATATCTAAGGTATTTTCTTCTGGCTATATTAGCCCACCAATTATCCTTATCAAAAAGCACTTTCCAACCTAGTTTAGCAAGACAAGCCTTATTTGGTCTAGGTTCCTGGTACCTAAGCCACCCGCACTCTTTGGTCTACAAATTTCCTTCCAACTCGCAGGATTACATTTATGACTATTGCCCCAAAAAAACTGTCTACAATCCCTGTCTACAAGAGTACAAGAGTGAGTCTTCCTGCCTTTGAAAGGGTGTTGGCCTTCCAACCAAGTTTTTGTTTGAATCTCCTGATTAGCTCGTTCCCATTTAAAGGGTCATTCCAAAACACAATGTTGTGTATACCGAGATATTTTCCAATGGTGGTCTTATGCTGAATCTGAAGAATGTTAACAATTTCACTTCGTAGCTGGTTAGTTGTATTAGAGGGAAAGTATAAAGAAGACTTGTTGACCCGAAGCACTTGCAAAACAATTTAGAACTTCTAAAACCTTCATGGCACCCCTTGGAGATGCTTTGGCAAAGATAAGGCAGTCATCTGCAAAAACAAGATTAGAAACTTTGTAGCCAAACGGGGAAGAGAGCAAGCCAATATGGGATTTTGGGGTATACGCTAACTCATTCAACTTCCTAATCAAGGGTTCCATGCAAAGGATGATAATATAGGGGGATAATGGGTCCCCTTGCCTGATACCTCTACTTGCATTGAAATATCCATGAGACTCACCATTAATGTTAATGGAAAAAGAAGTTGAAGATATACATTCCATAACTAGGTTAATCCACTTAGTACAAAACCCAAACCTTTCCAACACACATTTAATATAGTCCTAGTTTAAGAGATCATACGCTTTCTCCAAATCTAGCTTGATAGCTAGCTCCTTAGTTCTACCTTTCTTCCTATTAAAAGTTGAGAATAGTTCATGAGCAATAAGGATATTATCCTGTATTGACCTACCTGGAGCAAAGGCTCATTGGTTGGACGAAATACACTCCTGCAGAAGGGGCCTTAACCTGGTGATCATTACTTTCGGTATAATCTTGTAGCTAACATTACAGAGGTTGATTGGGCGATAATTATTGACTGTTTTCGGATTCTCCACTTTTGGGATTAGGGCAATGTTGGTATGGTTGATTAACTTTAGGCTTGTGTTATTTACAAAAAAAGTCTTTCACCATATTGCACATTGAAAGCCCTACCTCCTCCCAACATTCCTGGAAGAAACTCGCATGGATACCATCTGGCATTGGGGCTTTAAGAGCTTCCATGCTTTTAACAGCATTCCAAATCTCGTCACTTGAAGGAGCCTCAGTTAACATGGTATTATGATCATTCGAAATGCATGGTTTTATTACCTGAGAGATCAAGTTGGTTTGCTCAGCAGTGAAGGGGGTTGGATCGATTGGTGAATCTCGTTTTGAATTCCTGCACAAAAACTTGCTCCAGGCCCTCACCTCTATACCACCAAATGCCATTGCCATCTCTGATTTTATTAATTTCGTTTTGCTTTCTTCTAATTGTAGCACAAAGTTGGAAAAATCTTGTATTTTTATCACCATGCTTTAACCAATTAGATTTTGTTTTTTGTGCCCACATCACTTCCTCCTCCTTAAGGACTTGAGCAAGCCTTTCATTAATTTGAGCCTCTAGGTGAACTTTTTCACTGAAATTGTTTGAAGAGTTAGCATTATAGTTGAAAGACATAAGTTTATTCTGGACACAGTCCAGCTCCTTCAAAATTTTATCTTTTTTCTCCCTAACTGACCCAAAAACCGCACGATTCCAATGTTTAACAAGAAACGCGAAAGTACCTAAGCAACCCCTAAAATGATCAAGAGGGGGAAGTCCCTCACTGCATTTCCAAGCCCCCTTAACAAACTATTTAAACTCATGGTGAAGATTCCAAATGGCTTCAAATTTGAAGCACTTTCTCCTTCGACTAACTTGAGAACCAATGGTGTCAATGAACACAAGACTGTGGTCAGACCCCAGGATAGGACAGTTGTGAAGAATATAGCTTGGGTGCAATTCAAACCAATAGGAATTGGCAACGACCCTGTCTAATCTCTCAAAAATAAGCAAGTCATCCTTGTGTTTGTTAGTCCAAGTGAAAGGAACACCTGAAGCTTGTAACAAAATAAGCCCATCATTGTTCAAGAAGTCCACAAATTTAGTCATACGAGCATTGACACTTTGGTTCCCACCCTATTTTTCCTGAATGCATGTAATATTGTTGAAGTCTCCTAGCAACATCCAGGCTTATCTCCAGGGTTTAAGGATAAAAACTCCTCCGACAAACTAACTTGGAGAGATTTTTGAGGATAGACATAGACAAAAGTAGCATAGTACTCAATGTTCGCATGCACATCTTTGACTAGAGCATGGATATGTCTAGGAGAAACATCAATCACATTCAGATTAAGTGCACTATCATTCCAACCAATGTTTTAAAAAACTAGCCTCCGGGCACGCCTAGGGCACCTTTGAGGCTGGGCACTAAGACGGAGGCCTCTGTTTTGCTGGAGTGGGCGAAAGGCTTCGTCGGAGCCGCCTAAGGGGTGCCTCAGGGTTTTTTTTTTTTTTTTTTTTTTTCCCAAACTCTCAAACCCAAATTTTGGATAAGATTTTAACTGCCTCATACCTCTTCCTTGCACTATCGTCTCCCTGCCTTTTTTCTTATTTTTATTTATTTTTATATAATAGAGGCGTGTGCTGTCTGCATGCATTGCTATATGTGTGCTCATTGTGCTTTACATCCTCTATTATATATATAATATAATATATGTATATATATGTGTGTATATATATTTATAATATACGTGTGCTCAGAGTGATTATTGATTAATAATCTTCTTCTTTTTTAATATAATATATGTGTACGCTCAGTGTATATATTAAAAAATTTAGGTCTCGTGAGGCTTTGTCTCACTCCTAGGCCGGGCTATCCCTCAGATGCCACTCCCACGCCTCACGCTTTTAATACATTGATTCCAACACATAAATATGCCACCTGATCTCCCTTCAAGGTTAAAACCAAAAGATTGATAAAACAACGAATAAGGGCTTTATCCACATTAGACTTTGTTTTTACAAAACAAAAGAAGTCTAGCTTAACCAAGCTATTAAGAAAGCTAAAATTACTAGTAAAATCAAGTCTTCCCCAACCCCTACAATTCCAAACAATACCCTTCATTAGTCAATTTCCTCAAGATAAGTGGATGGACCAGCCTCAACAGCTTCCTCCTCGCAGACACATTTTCTTGGACTCATCATTCCCACAGTTGGCCTAGCACTCACGGAAGCCGCCTCAGCCACAAGCATGGCTGCAACAAAGCTTCCCAAGTTCTCCCTAGCTTTGGACTCACCACTTCCCACATTTGACATCATCATATCTTGATTTTTTTAACAAAACACACATAGCATCAAATAAATTTACCTTGCCTAGCCTAAGATCATCATTATAGTAAGACTCAAATGGAAACAAAAGCTCAACCAAATCATCAAACATTTGTAAATCAGACAGATTCCAATCAGTTATAAAATCGGTAACCGGTTGAGAATAATGATTTGCATTGTCCCGATAATCCTCTTTGTTCCCACTTACCTGATGCTCTCTCTGCTTTGATTTCCCAGCCCTTCTCCAGTCCTGCATGATATAGCCTTTGCTACCCACTTTGGCTTAGGGCTAGCAACCACTTCTCTATACGACCTATCATCCTTAGAACTATCACCCATTTTCCTCTTGTCCATTTTTTTCCTCCATCTTGGAACAAATGTAGTCCAGCCCTCATCTTCAGGCCCCATATCCTCAACATGTTGCCCAGATTCCTCAACTTCCGTGTACTACTCCTCGACAATTGTTGGATTTGGAAAACAGAGCATCACATCATTTTCCAAACTAGCATTAACATCATTATCAACAACCACGTCCTCCAGATAAACATACGGGTCATCATAAAAAACCTTGTCAATCATGAAACAACCATCATCCGCTTCAATTTCAGGGCACACATGCCCCTCAAGCCTCCTTCTCCAGCAGTAAAAACAGACTTCAAAAATCTTTTCATAACTGATAAAGATTGGGTAGTCATTCTCATGGTTAACAATGAGGACAAGCTTAAGGGGGAAGCATAAGTCAACTTCTAAAAGAACTTTAACAAACAGGTCGTTTAAACCCAAAGTTACCTCATCCACTCTGATCACACGACCTAGCGGCTGCGAAATATCCTTGATAATCTTCTCTTCTTCGTATTGCACAGGGACTCGAGATAGCCGAGCCCAGACAACCAACTTGGTAATGACGTCCGTGTCCTTGAAGTTTGTTGTCCACCGTTCCAAGTGGAAGATTTGTCCACGAACATACCATGGTCGATTCTTCATGACGAATTTTAAGTCATCCTCATCCATGAATTTAAGAGCAAACAACTTCCTACCAAAATGGTCCAAATAGAAGGTGATCTTCACCTCGTTCTTCCATAGCAGCCCCAGCTTCCACTTGATCAAGCGAGAGTCAAGGGTTTGACCAAACATCTTCCCTATGAGAGCCCTAGACAGCATATGCTCAACATTGATGGACGAGCATAAGTAGGTGGTAATGTGAGTCACACCACGCTCCATGGTAAAGGTGCTCATAGCCCTTTCAACAACAACCGAATCTTGTCCAGGTTGAGGAACAGGAAAAGGATTCTCCCAACTAGGGACATAGCTCTTAGAGAAGATTCTAGGTTTGCGAGGAGTGCTAGAGGAAGAGGCAGCTAGTTGAGGGTTATACATTCTGAAGGAACCAGTAAGTGAGGGAAATGAAGGCAAGAAGTTTAATGGGAAGAGGAGGCACCACCGAGCCTGGAATATATAAGGACGTTTAGGAGGAAACCAACCATCAAAGAACACCAATAAAATAAAGAAATACAATAAATAGAAAATCGAAAACCTTACACTATAGGTCATAATACCAAATCTTAGCCATTTACTGGGAGTGGCAGCCGCATGCAATAAACCGACGTCTAGAACATCCCAAAACACCAGCCTATAGCCAATGAGAGATCTCAAAAAGGGGCTAGGGAATGCCAAACATCTCCGTGTCTAGCAGCCCCAAACGAAAGTTAGCCAAATTCTACACCCCAAGTAACTCCAGTCATAATGAGAGTCGCAAACCACTACCTGCAAGACATCGAGGCAAAAAACAACAAGCACAACACTTGAAACATCACTCAACATCCAAAACCAGCAAATCAAGAACCATACAACCATCACAGTAGAAAGACCAATAAAAAACCAGCCTGTAAAGCACCACGAAAAAACCAAGATAAAGAACCCTAAAAACTTACAATGATTAGCCAGACACCTTCTATTAGCTACTACACTTATCCAAGAACCCTAATACAAGAGACCCCTCAAGGTTCACCATTCACTTGGCTATCCTCCAATTAGCAATCCACCTCCAACTACTCGAGCTTATGATTAACCTATTCTCAATTATCGAAACCCTAATTGTGGCAACCCAGAACTTATATACACCATACTCAACTGAGATCTCTTTATCCCCACAACAAATATCTCTTCCCAAATTGTAAAACCTAAAGAAAACACAGTGGAGATCCTTGTGAGGATGCCAGTGTCGCCTCACACGCAGAAACCCTAGACCTCCCCCCATTTTTTTTCGTAGTTTGTATTAATTTTAGGATATTAGGGGGCCCACAACCTTAACTCATATAAACAACAACATTTGCTATTACTCAGAATACAAACAATATTTTCAATATACTCTGCTCTGCACAAGGGCAAGTATATAAACTTCCTAAAAAGTATTACACATGGACCAATAAAATCACATTACAAATGATGGCATGGCATCCTAACAGTTTCAAAGCTTCATATTCTGAAGAGTAGTTTTCCAAGGACACCTACAAGAATCTTTTAAGCACTCGAGCAAAAGCCGCATTTCCCAGGCATAACCTCAAACAGTTTAACTTCAATACATGCTACAGGCTGGGAAAAGCTTAAACACAATAGAAATCTTCCATAATTCATCAATTGGCACAAAACCCTTATGCACCATACACATTCTTAATCATCCATTGAAGTGTAAACCCTAAACCCTCTAAACCCTAAATCTCTAATCCAGCTATTGTAATCCACTTAACCCAATTAGCACTAATCAATAATTTACTCGAAATGGACAAATTAAGCATAATAAATTAATAACACATGGGTTTTGGCGTGGATTGCCCGGGTAGATACTGGCCTTCATGCATCCCCGGTTCAAATATAGTAACCCCACTCCAACTAATATCAAAACCTTTTGTGCCCACTCCTCCTGATTGTGCAGTGATAATTACCAAGTTGAGATTAATACCAGTGTTGTTGGAGTGGGGCCTTTTGGCCTGTCTCTCTGATAATTCTACACATATCACTTTTAATCAAAAACAACATATGGGTTTTGTGTATAATCCATAATTTTGCGATTTGTTGTTTGTGATTGTGAAATGGGTACCTGACTTTCTTGAGGAGGACGACCTTGAGCTTGCGAGCGAGGTCTTGAGATTGGAGTTTCTGTTCGAGATTCTTGCGGGCCAAGATGCGCTTCTCCGAGTTCTTGAGGTTGTGGGTTTGCTCCCGCTTTATCATCCGCTCGATCCCACTCGACGTCATCTTCCTTTGCTTAACCGTAAGCGCCCACTCCAGGTTCCCATTCATCACCTTCACCCGAATCCCTCTCGATTGCTCGTGTCGATGACCCACTGTCAGTGCCATTGACTCCACCCCCTCACTCGCCCGCTTCAACACGTTCCACGTGTTCCTTGCCGCTACCGAGTTCATTGCTTTGCTTTCCTCCTACGAGAATGCACTGATGCCTAGCTGTTTTGGTTAAGTGATCAAATGTTTTACCGAGGTTTTTATTTGTTTATTTAGTTATTTTTATAATTATAATTTTAATTATTTTAAGTTTTAATAATGCTCTCTTAACTTTAAGTGAGAGGTTTTAGGTTTGATTCTCGTCAAAAGCGAGTTTGAACTACATTATTATTAGCTCATTATGAGGCTAAGCCTATCCCTCTCCCTAGGTAATATCGTTTGTTAAAAAAAAAAAGTGTTACACCGATCCCCTGTTTGTTTCACCTTATGCTATGCGAGTTTGAACTACATTATGATATGTGCTAGTCGAGCGGCGGGCTAGCGTCTAGCGCTTAGGCCCTACCAAGACGGGTTTGGATTTGTTAAATAAATTTAAGATACAATATAGAAATAATTGCAGGTTTACACTTTAAAAAAACCATGCTTATATATATAAAATTTTAAAAAAAATATGCAAAACATACAAAAGTAAATATCTGTTATAAAATATCGAGCGTTTGTAAACTTTAGGGTTATTTTTAAGAGCATAAATTTAAAGTTATTACTGAGCCTTATTTTCTTTAAGAAAGATGAAGTTGGGCCTGATATACTTGCTAAAAGAAAATGTCAAATACTTTTACTATATTAAAAAAAAAACCATACCACACCCTTAGCTAAACATTAGCCGCAACTCTCAAATCTCATCTGCACATTCTCTCTTCTTTCTTCTCTCTCTCTCTCTCTCTCTCTCTCTCTCTCTCTCTCTCTCTCTCTATATATATATATATATATATACATCTTTTCAGATTTCATCGACGAATTGTGGTGAGTCGGGCCAACTGGATGTGGAAAGCACTCCCTTGTCAGATTTCATCGACTGGATGTGGAAGGCGATGGGGAAAACTGCCTAGCACCACCGCCTAGACACCCCCTAGCACCACCTCGGAACGCCTAGGAGCGCCCAACAGACGCCTAACAAACTCCCCGCTTTTGTCCATCGTTTGGCAACCAATCAAGACGACACTTCATTGCTAAGCGCCTGGGCGCCACCTAAGCTACTTTTTAGAACACTCTTAAGGAATATAAGAATAATAAAGTGTTTGGTGCAGTGTTGAACAAACAAGCTAAATAATGAAAATAACATTAATCTATATTTGGTGTTTGCTCGAGCTAAACTGTAATATTTGTAAATTGTCACTACAAGAAAAATGAGCACTGCACACAATAAATTATATGTGCCTTTTGATGCCAAAAAGCACCAACACTTGTGCTCATAGACCAATAGCAACAATGCAGCTACTATCTTTGTGTATGTGCCCTCTATGGGCGTCACCATTGCCAAAAGGGCACAACACACTGTTTGGTGCTGAAAGAGGTAGTCACAAATGGACCACTATTTGTGCCTGTTTTTGACAAGTTTATTAGAAGACTTTTTCCAACCATATTGACACTTATATTATAATTGTGCCAACAAGAATTAAATATAAAAAAAAAAATCAAAATTTAAAAAACTGAAACTGAATTGAGGAAATGCAAAAATTTAAATTTTCATAAAATGAAAACAGCCTACAACCATGAAACCAACTTTCACTTTCCCAATCTCACAAACATATATTCAAATTCGTCATAGATAAATCTTATCAGTTTCATTTTGACTTTACATTACCACATGTATGATATGATCTACAAAAAGTTCATATGTTTCGAAGTAAATTCTCAAAGTTTCCACAAAAAATACTCAAATAGTGCACTGATCTTTCTCAACATCTCAGCTTCACGCCTTGACTCACTAACAATCATAAAATCTAGCATAATTAAACAAATAGCCAAACCACTAACGGTCTGAAAATTGGTAAAGTACTAAAAAAATACTAGATCAAGGAACATCAACAGAGTGAAAGAATATAATCAACAACAAAAATGAAAATTCCATTGTTGCTGAAAGACAAACGTGAACCACAACTATTCCCACTGAAAACCAAAGCAAGAAAAGAGCCTATCAAATCCAGAATAAAATAAATAAAAAAACCCCATTTTCTTAGAAACATAACACAAAATATTTTACACATTTTCCACCAACTGAACAATTCCCCACCAGCAAAGAAAAGTTAAAACACCCAATTAACAGTCACAACCTTTTCTTTTTTAATGAAAAGTCTTAGTTTTTAACAGTGTTACTAATACCTCTCCAAGAAGAACTTTGAACTTCGAAGCCACAACATGAACTCCCAAATCTAATTTGACAACATTTTAAATCACAGTTCTTAAACAAAAGCCCCAAATTCAACCCCGAAATTTAAAACAGAATAGACTTGAAATTAAGTCCTACTATATCCCAGTTCCTATATTAGAAACAAATGAGCTAAAAGCTAAAAAACAAAAACAATCAGATGAATAAACACAATACCCGAAAATATGACTTATTTGGAAGTGGAATGGGTGATTATAATGAAAAAATGAAGAGCCTTGCCACTATATCGAAGTCTAAGAGGAAGAGAGGAGTGAGAAGTTGTCCTCCCTACAACTCTGTTGTCGTCCAGTAGCTCATCTGGATTGGAGAAATGGGTCTTCCAGTTCCCACCATTAATACCAATGCATACAAAATCAAAATACGCCAGAAACTGACAACATATAAACCCCAAATTCATAAACCCATGACTTATTCCTCCAACAATTCCAAAAACCCACTAATCATTTCATACAAATTTTCAAACGCAATCAATCATTTCATGCTTGATCTTAGTGACTAAAAGACCCATTCGGCTAACAAACTGCAATATGTTGGAAATGTGCCCTAAAACCAATCATATGATGATACTTTACGGACATTTCACAAGTTAAACTGATGTAGTTTAAATATAAAGGGCAAAAGGTTATTGTTTGAGTCGTCTCATATAAATGTTATATGCTTAAACGATAAAGTCCAAGGAATATGTGATTGGGAGAATGCAATCTAAAGAAGTTAGATTCATGAGACCATTCTTTCGTAGACACATCCTAAACGTTCCTGATCATAGGATTGCCAATTGGGCATTGACAGTCCGTTAAGATCAGTACGTGCTATGTCTTCTCTCAGGGAGAGTGACTAGTCTCGAGTCATTGGTGTGTGTAACATCAAGACAAGTACGTAGGTGCTCAATAGAGAATGAGTTCACTGAACACGATCAACGAAGAGTTCTCATATTCATGTCACATGAGAACTCATGGTTGGGATAATGCAAAGTAGTCCTTTGACCTGAAGCATCATAGTTGTCTTGTGGTTAGGTACTTGATCTTTGATTATGTCAAATGTCACCCATACGTGGGTGTCCACGGCATAGTTGGGGTTAAGCCACTTAGCCATGGAGGCAAGTGAATGCGCAACAAGGGATCTCTAACCTTCAAACTGTTTGAGGGAGAATACTCTATGATATGATTAAGAATCTCTGGCCAGAGTATGAATGAGATTTAGGAAGTCGTTCCAAATCACATTCAAGGTAATCATATAAGCACACGAATCACATTGGATAGTAGACATGAATAAACTATCAAACCAAACAATGTGGTCAAGAGTATTGTATTAGAGAAAGACCGTATTGCATTTGTAATCCTAAACTGAATAGGTTCTCCACCTCTTCTGATTAGTTTGGGTAACCATGATATGCTGCTAGGTGTCACTCATGGTTTGTGGAAGCCCTAAACGTGTATAATCACTAAAGGGAGAATTGAAAGTATGTTTCAATTCACAATCGATTTGAAATGGTTTTAATCGCCCACTGCCTCGCTAAAAGGAACCTAATGGATCGTACACCGTGTAAGGTGGAGATTGAAGAAACAATGGAGATGAGTAAGAATAATTAAATGGTTTAATTATTTATGGCAAGAATTAATTAATATGTTAATTAATCAAACGAATAAGTTCGTTAAAGACCTCGGGTTAGTATTGGGCCTCAAGGCCCAATGGGCTTCGAACGTCAAGCCCATTGACTTAATTAATATGTTAATTAATCAAACGAATAAGTTCGTTAATGACAAATAATTCACAAAGGCCCTAAAAGCCCAATGAAACCCTATGGCCGGCCATTTAGAGAAGGAGTGGGTTTTTGGACTTAATTACAAGTTTGCCACTCCAATGAATAAATGTATAAATATGACTTTATAGCCAAAATTCATTTAGGGTTTTCTTTTGGAGAAAATTGGTGAGAACATGTCTCTCTATTTCTCTCTAAAGAGGCCGGCCCCCTTGGAGGGATTAGCTAGCAATCCAACTCCTCCAAGGTCACTCATTTTCTTCTCCAATCTAACCTTGGTGAAGAGACTTAGAGGTTCTCAACTTTGGGAACTTGGAGAGCCATTTCATCCATCCAAATCCATAGATCTAAGATGCAAGGAATGAAGGCCCTCTCTTTGGGTGATTAGCCTTTGCTTATGCAAAGAGGAATCTACAAAGGTATAATTTCTCAACTCACTTTGATTTGAGTTGAGTCTTGGTTCACCAATCTACTAGGCTTTGAATTTCATGGTTAATGTTTTGTTTTTAAGTGCATACAAGCATGATTCTGCCTTTAATTGTTAATTGCATGCTAATAGATGTTGCTTAAATGAACATGTTTTTCACAAAATTTCCTTCACAATATTCATCGGGTACACATGGATTATATAGCCATCACTCATCAGAAACCAAGACAAATATAGTCGAATGCAAAACCATTCCCACATGATGGACTACCAATACTCCATTCGTTATTTTCGTGCTCTGCTTTTTTTTTTTTTTAAGGACTTTAAATTTCTTATTCACACTAGCAAATCTTATATAGATATCTTATAAAAAAATTTACAGATTATTGAATCTGGGATCAACAGAAGCAATTTACAACATTTCAAATATGGGATACAATACTAATTGACATCTATAATGGAATTAAAATTTGAAATCTAAAATTGATCCCAAAACTGAAATTTCTATTTTGGAAAAGCACTTACATTAGAGGGCAGCCCACGAGGAGAGGATCATTTTGACCTCTTAGGTCGAGGTCCAATTCCCGTAGGCTTGGCCAGAAATTGGCCTGAAAACCCGCGGTCACCGTTTCTTAGATCTGAAATTGAGAAAATTTGGTTACGGATTTGTAGAAACAAACTTAGGGGTTGGAAAGAGGACTGGAAGATGATTCTGGAGGTATAATTTGGCGGCCGTTGGTGACTACTGGACGACGGTGTTGTTGCGTGAAAGAGAAGAGGAAGAGAGAGGATACGAAAGGGAGGAAGATGATTGAGGAGGAGATGGATGATAGTTTAAGTGAGGCTATGGTTGACGAGGAGAGCCCGGGGTTGGTGAGAGGCTTGGGTTGATTGGGAAAGGGAGAGACAGAGAAGAGGCGGGAGGAATTGAGAGGAAATGCTGGGGTTGAAAAGGAAGGGAAAGAGAGAGAGAGTGGTATTTTTTTTTTGGTCTAAAGAGAGAGTGGTATTCTTATTTTATTTAAAACAAAGGGCACGAAAATATTATCGTGTCAGTTTGAAATTAATAAACAATTTTATTATTGTGGAATAGGAAAAAGTAAATATGTAGAGGACACAAAGAACATACTTTTTATTTAAATATATTAAATTAGAGGGCAAGAAAACTGCTATCGTATCTTTGTAAATTAATATTAAATTTTCATTTCTGACATTAAAGGGACACGTGAAAGCTGGATGGACATTTTGGGCACAAAAGTCTCGGTTTTCGTGCCAAATAATGTGTTTGTGTCAACTTTTTTTACATTTGGGCACAATACTTGGTGCCCTTGATAAAATGTGCACTGTTTCACCCTATTAGTGTTCAAAGGGACACAAACTCCTCATCTGTGTCCTCAATTTCGTATCCATAGCCCATTTTTCTTGTAGTGTGTAAATTAATTAGACATTTTTAATTATAACTATTTTGTATTATAGTTGCAAGGCAAACATCATAAACATTATGATAACACATCAATGAAGTATAATTGGGTTACTTTGTTAAAGCTTGATGGGAAAGGTATGTTTACAATGAGAAAATATGACTTTTATAGAATAATTAACCAAATCATGGCTTTGTTGCCGATACCCACCGACTTGAGCAAAATGCATCAAAATTTGCTATATATCATGTGAAATTGGTACAAAGCGGAATATCCTGCATATAAAAATTTAACTTTGCATAGTAAACTAGTCAAAGGAGCTAGTCAACTAGTTACAAGTTTGTCATTGATAAAAAGTGCAGTTGCAAGAACAAAACCTAATTGACTAGTATGTTCAACTAGTCAGAGTCTGCCCATATCAGTTTTATAACAACAAATCTCAAACTTGAACACATTCACATATTAGTTCATTATGCAAACAATAATGACAAAGCAATTATGAATTAAAGTACGCTGGATTGACTAGTCAAGCTCACTAGTCGACTAAGTACAGATTTGTCAGTTAATCAAACACAAATCTGTGAATCAAACTTAGTTCACTACAAGTTATCCTAGTCAATGACATTCAATTCATTGCTGATAATATGTAGTGTAAACTTAGTTGCAAACACATATCAAATAACAACCCATATGATGCATGAAACACATGCTAGTAAATAAGATATGTGAATAAGTTTAAGAGACAAAGAACACAAGAAGATTTTGACCTGAAAAACTCACCTCCGAGTTAAAAAACGGGGGACTCTCCACTGAGTCTAATCCACTAGTGTACAGAAGATTCATACAAAGTTCCCGCACATGCTCAATTCCTAGATCCTAATCCACAAATCAGCTTATACCTTTGTGCAACCTTGCCTTACACAAGAAGAGGATTCCTTTGGTCTTCATGAAGTGAAAGCCCTCCTGAGCTCTTCACCTTGTGGCACCGAAATGGAGTCATCTCTAGTTGATGTGAAATAATCCAACACTCAAATTAAAACCCTATGATTGTAGTATATGTAAGTAGGATCGTTTTAGGCCGGGGATTAGAAGGGATGCTAATCTACTAAATTTAAACTTTAAAACACTTAACTAGACTAAAAAACATCAAACTAGACTCTTATGACTCAAAACTGACCAAATTGACTCAAAACAGCAAAACTAAGTTAAAATGACTCAAGACAGACTCTAGAGAGTGAATTGGACGAATTTAAGACTAAATTGACTCAAAACACTAAATTAGACAGATTTGAACTCAATTAACTAAACTAAGACACCAAAGAAGAACTAAGGGGGTTTTTTGGACGAATTTGATAAAACTAAATAAATTGCAGCAATCAAAGTAAGTTAAAACGAAATTAAGGTGAATTCAAGGGTGAAAAGCTAGTTAGAGGGTCCTTCTCCACACATGAACATATGCAACATAAATCGATTTCCAGTATTGTTCCTTTAAACCATGAATTACAATGCCCCAAATTAATCGTGAATGCACAAATTAACTCTCAGATTTCCCTAAATTCATTGAATTGAATGGACAACGCATCGCAACCAAATTATTCTTCTCAAGTTCCCTATATGAACAACATGATAGAGATACATTCAAAGATCATTAAGTTCCATGGAAATCATAAGCATTGACAAGGCTATCGTAACTATGAACTGCATGATACTCCAGCCAAGAATCTACCTAACACGATTGTGACTAGCAATCTCCACTACTTTTAATTATAAGTTCATAATGATTAGGTGAAATTCCCTTATAATTTAGCATCAGATTCATGCATGCAAACTAAGTATGCATCCTTAATCAACATACATAAATAAGTTCTCAATCAATCAGATAAGTAAACCACATTCATGTTTTACGAAACAATAACTTAAAAGAATCAATTCATATTAAACATATGTCCATGGCTTCGAATTCACCTCTAACTAAGAAAAACTTAGTTACACATGTTCACAGCAATTGAAAAGCAAATTGAAATAAACATTGAAACTAAAACGAGGGAAGAATGAACTCTTAGAACTCCAATGGTTGCAGGTGGATTGTGCACAAGGTCCTTGCTCCAATCGAAGGAACAGCAAGCTTCTCTTCTTCCTCCCAAGGGTGCGGCAAAGGTGTAGAATGGTGTAGAATGCAGCTGAGAGGGTTTCTGAGTTATATGGAGGGTGGTGGTCGAATTTGTGGCTGAAAACATCTATTTATAGGCTAGGGTTTTCACAAATTCTGATGGGAAAAGGCTTAGGATTTTTGGCCAAGGCTTGGGCCTCAATCCAAGGGGGAAAAGAACTAGGGTTTGTGCAGAATTTAGGGTTTCTAGAAGGGTTTGGGGCACCACTTTTGTAGGGCTTCTAGAAAGAGTGTGTTTTGGCTGATTTTTGACCTTATAGAAGAGTTTGGGGCGCCACCTTTCTAGGGCTTCTATAAAGGTGGGTGCGGCACATGTATAAGAGAAGATATAGGCATTCTAGAAGGGTTTTAGGTGCCTTTGCAGCTGATTATTCATCTTCCAAGTCTTGAATTGATTTCTCCATCTCTTTAGCACGTTCCTAGCTTCACTTGATCTTCAAAAACGTCCATTCCTTATGCTCCACATGCATGCAATCCAATTCAGCCCAAAAGTGCTCTAAAATGCTTCAAAATGCACTTTCTTGCCAACTTTGCCAATTAGACCTACAAACACACGAACATAGCTTAAATCACTATAATAAACACAAACTAACTATGAAAATGCAAGAAAACAAGCTAACTAAGTCACATAAATATGCTCCTATCAAATTCCCCCACACTTAGCTTTTGCTAGTCCTCGAGCAAAACAAAACAAACAAAACAAAACAAAACATAACCTAGACCTTCCAACATTTGCCTCAGGGATTTCCAATGAAACATGACACATTAAAAATCACTACTCACATAGATTTTAGTTATCCTTACCCTCGAGCACATACTTAATCACAGTCACCACTCACTAGCTCGCATTCAGTCAAATTAAAACATGGTTTTGATGGTAGTAACGTGCTTTAGAGAATTCCCTCAATTCCTCACCGGATGTACACTCTATTTTCTGACTACACTCCCTATACTAGGTGTATGTGAGAAGATTGATGTAAACATGTAGACTAGCACATATGTTTTAAGCAAAGAAAGCACTTGTTGGAATTATTAATGCATGTATATATATATATATATATATATATATGATCTCATGAACGGAATGCTACTACTTAGACGCGAGAACCAGGGATACCATATGCTCATACCAATCCCAAACTCCACATATTGAAACACATAACACCCAAGATAGAAGTCTAAGGGTTGTAACGGGGCTAAGGGTATTGGCTAACAAAGAAGGGTAAGGAAAAACAAACGTTCTTAAAGCAATAGTAAGCAAAGCAATGAAATCAACTTAGAATTCACTCTTGAATGCAACAAATAACTTGAAACACTAAGGGGATTTCGTACACTTAGGGTCATATTCAAACTTTTTGGACCCTTTCTTCAACAACCATACTTGTGATTTCCAACTCACTTATTTCACAACTTTTTTTCTTTCTTTTTCTTCTTTTTCACGTTTTTTTTTTCTTTTCTCTTTTTCACATTTTTTTTTCTTTTCTTTTTTTCTTTCTTTCTACCATTGTACAAATCATTCCCCCATACTTGATTTCTGCAATATGTTTGATCAAAAGGAATTCCCTCTAAGTCATGCTCCACTATACTTTAAGAACAAGGGTATGGATGGTCCTATTCTAGGCTAGGTGGGAATAATGTGGCTAACAACGAAAATAGGCTAAATAAAGCTCAAAGGGGTTAAACCTACAAAATAAATGCATGGGATGAAGGCTTTTTGGCTCTGGTGGTAACTACTAAACAACTTCATCTTGTTATATGTTATGCACTCAATTTTAAGTTTTGAATGAAACGGGCATGAGTTCTAGTATTTGGAACTAAAGTGATGAAACGCATTCTAAGTAGCAACCAAGCAAAGAATAATGAGATCATGCAACAACTTTAGAAAGCAAGAAATCACAGATTAATAACTCTCCAAATAAAGTTTAGGCTCAAGTCTCTCAAGGTTGTAGCGTTAGTTTGAGTTCCTTCCTTCAAGCATGTTACAAAAATTGATTTTTTTCCTTTGTGATTACATGTGAATTCGTAAACGACAACTATAACCAAGCATAAACCAAAGAGCATATCAAACTTCCACCCATGTTAACTTTCTTTAACAGTCATGCAATTAAAAACCAAATCCTCATCATTGTGTTGGAAGGTACCCTAAGACACAAACACACAAAAACGACTCTAAAACGACTCTTTTTGGGTTTTTCAAAACTTTTTCTATTTTTTTTCAAATTTTCGTATTTTTCTTTCAAGACACACTAAAACACTTTAAAACACACTAAAAACACTTAAAAATAGTAAGAAACAACTCTAGTTATGATAGGTGGTAAAATCCTATGAATTTGCAATAAAAACACTTGTTTACCCCCCCCATACTTAAACCAAACATTGTCCTCAATGTTTCTAACATAGACTCACACTCAAACAAGCAAACAACACAACTAACAAACACGACAAGTATGGCAAAGTAAAAGCAATAAAGAGTAGAGTTTAAGAACGCAAATCTGGTCATGTAGCTAGAATTCCATCAAGCCCTCGTTTGAACACATGGGTTGCCTCCCAAGAAGTTCTTGCTTTAACGTCTTCCAGCCGGATGATACCTCATTTTAAGCTCCATTAGGGTTCACGGCATGGAGGGGTATTTCCTCCACGACATTTCCCTCGAAACACTTCATGTTTTGGATCTTTGAATGGAAAAGGGAAGTGATCCTTCCTGCTTGTGGTGTTTTGCTTCCTTAAGTCAACGTGAACTCTCCCACCACCTTGAATTCGATTGGATACCTGCACCAAAGAAGGTGACAACCTATTACTTGAAATGGGACTGGGAATTGGAATAGGTGGCTCACCAATGTGCTGCAATGAAGTGGCAGCACTATCAACAGATGAACAAGGGGTGCTCTCGGCCAGATTTGGTGGTACGAGGGTTGGGGCATGGTCCTTATGCTTTACTCCAATGCCCTCTTCGTTGGTGGTTTGAAATTCATCCTTCTTAATTGGTGCTGAACGTTCCTGCCCTATATTTTTAACTACATCAATGGCAAAACAAGAACGAACATCATTAGGCTTCTCCACAGAGTCAGAAACATTAAAATTAATCATGTCACCACCAAACGCCATAGTGACTGCTCCTTTGGCCACATCAATCTTGGTTTGAGCTGTTTTCATGAAAGGTCGTCCAAGTAAGAGTGGCAAGGATGGAGAGTGGGCTAAATCCTCCATTTCAAGCACATACAAATCTGTAGGAAAAATCAAGTGGTCTACTTGCACCAAAACATCCTCCAAAACTCCTTTCGGATATGCATTAGAACGATCGACTAATTGGATAATAACTCCATCATTTTTAAGCTCTCCTAGATTCATAGATGCATAAATAGAATATGGCATGACATTAATGGAAGCACCTAAATCTAGCATGGCATGTTCAAACCTTGTATTACCAATTACGTAAGGGATAGTAAAACTACCTGGATCTTTGCATTTAGGTGGCAGCTTTCTTTGCAACATTGCAGAGACATTTTCACTTACATGTACCACGTCTCTCTCCTGAATTCGTTTCCTTGTTGTACAAAGCTTCTTAAAAAACTTGGCATACTTCGGGATTTGCTTTATAGCATCAAGAAGCAGGATATTGACGTGCACCTTCCTAAACGTCTCCAAAATGTCTTTTTCATCCTCTTCGTTCTTGGTTTGCATAAATCTGCGAGGAAATGGTGCATTGGGCGGAATAGGGTTAGAATTAATGGAATTTGAACCAACTTTACCTAAATTGGCCGAATTGGAGGGTTTAGGGGGTTGCGGCAAGGTTGCTTCCTCCCTTGCCGTGGCTTTGTCCAACTTTTCTTCTTCAAGTAGCAACTTCTCTTCCTCTTCTGGACTTGTTGTGGACATGTTTGGCTTGGTTCCAATCTCTTTACCACTTTTCAAAGTGATGGCCTTGGCAGTTTCAAAACCTCTTTTTGGATTAACAATGATTGAGCTAGGTAGTTTGCCTTCTTCTCGAAACTACCCCATGAACTCTGAAATCTGCCATATTTGCTTCTTTACTTCGCTTATCTCCTTGGCTTGATTTTGTTGGCCCTGCGTTAATGAAGTTAGTAATTGAAGAAGTGTATCATTATCTAATGACGAACCTGAGTTTGTTTGGGCAGATTGTGGATGAGGTTGAATTGGTGCGAATGGTCTCTGATAGAGGCCGGGAGGTGGCTGTCTACATCCTCCTTGTTGTTGAGGTTGTTGAGGCTCCCTCCACTTGAAGTTTGGGTTGAGGTTGTTGAGGCTCCCTCCACTTGAAGTTTGGGTGATCTCTCCAGCTCGGATTATAGGTGTTAGAGTATGGATCATTTCGCGGCTGATTTTGGACTTGGTAGCCCACAACATTTGCACTTTCCCATCCTCCATTCTCTATCAATTGAGGGCATTGATCATTGAGATGCCCCTGCATAGAGCACACTCCACATATGGCCGCACCTTGCACTTTGGTTCCATCAACAACCTGTGACACAAGAACAGTGAGATTAGCCAATTGGGATTGAATTTCAGAAATTACACTTACCTCATTCACTTGTTGCTGATGCCGTGGGGGGTCTCTTCCTCCAACTCCTTCATATTGTTGTGCATGCAAGGCTCGATTGGCAATTAAGATCTTTGCAGCAGTTGGAGTCTTGTCAACCAAAGCACATCCCACTGAGGCATCAAGCATTTGTCTCTCAATTGGAAGAAGTCATTCGTAGAAATATTGAATTAGAAGCTCCTCCTTCATCTGATGTTGTGGGCAAGATGCAACTAACGTCTTGAAACGCTCATAATATGCTTGAAACGATTGTCCTTGGTTCTGTTGAATGCCACTAATTTTCTTCCTCAAAAGAATAACTCTTGAAGTTGGGAAGAATTTCTCCAAGAACGCTATTTTCATGCTTTCCCAAGAAGTCACGGTTCCAGGTGCTAATTCGTAGGGCCAATCTTTATCCTTGTCTATAAGAGAGAATGTAAAGGCTTTCATCTTCAAAATATTCTCATCCATGTTGATGGGTGTCATGCTTGAGCATACTACTTCAAATTCCTTCAAATGCTTGTTTGGATCTTCCATGGACAGCCCATGGTATTTGGGAATATGATGCAACAAGTTTGACTTCAATTCAAACTCATCGGTCTTGCCTTGGGCAGCCACGGGGCATTGAATGCATAGAGGCACGACATTGTCCAATCCCGAGGCTGAAAGTTCTTTGATTGTTCGATTGTCAACAACCATGTCTTGTTCCTCTTCAAATTCCTCTTCAATTTCCATTTCAGATTCGGAACTAGAACTAGGTGAATTGGGTTCTGGCTGCTTCCTTTTCCATCTCAACGTTCGTTCAAAATCGTTGTCAAACTCCAAGATATTTGCACTAATAGGTTGAGAACTTCGAGTCATAAACTAGTACCTAAAACAAAGAAAACTAGACAAAACAAAATCAGAAAACAACTAAAAGGTACGGACAGAAACAAAGAGGGATTAGCAATTTTGCTAATCCTCGGTAACGACGCCAAAATTTGATGTGAAATAATCCAACACTCAAATTAAAACCCTATGATTGTAGTATATGTAAGTAGGGATCGTTTTAGGCTGGGGATTAGAAGGGATGCTAATCTACTCAATTTAAACTTTAAAACACTTAACTAGACTCAAAAACAGCAAACTAGACTCTTATGACTCAAAACTGACCAAATTGACTCAAAACAGCAAAACTAAGTTAAAAGGACTCAAGACAGACTCTAGAGAGTGAATTGGACGAATTTAAGACTAAATTGACTCAAAACACTAAATTAGACAGATTTGAACTCAATTAACTAAACTAAGACACCAAAGAAGAACTAAGGGGTTTTTTTTGGACGAATTTGATAAAACTAAATAAATTGCAGCAAACAAAGTAAGTTAAAACGAAATTAAGGTGAATTCAAGGGTGAAAAGCTAGTTAGAGGGTCCTTCTCCACACATGAACATATGCAACATAAATCGATTTCCAGTATTGTTCCTTTAAACCATGAATTACAATGCCCCAAATTAATCGTGAATGCACAAATTAACTCTCAGATTTCCCAAAATTCATTGAATTGAATGGACAACGCATCGCAACCAAATTATTCTTCTCAAGTTCCCTATATGAACAACATGATAGAGATACATTCAAAGATCATTAAGTTCCATGGAAATCATAAGCATTGACAAGGCTATCGTAACTATGAACTGCATGATACTCCAGCCAAGAATCTACCTAACATGATTGTGACTAGCAATCTCCACTACTTTTAATTATAAGTTCATAATGATTAGGTGAAATTCCCTTATAATTTAGCATCAGATTCATGCATGCAAACTAAGTATGCATCCTTAATCAACATACATAAATAAGTTCTCAATCAATCAGATAAGTAAACCACATTCATGTTTTACGAAACAATAACTTAAAAGAATCAATTCATATTAAACATATGTCCATGACTTCGAATTCACCTCTAACTAAGAAAAACTTAGTTACACATGTTCACAGCAATTGAAAAGCAAATTGAAATAAACATTGAAACTAAAACGAGGGAAGAAAGAACTCTTAGAACTCCAATGGTTGCAGGTGGATTGTGCACAAGGTCCTTGCTCTAATCGAAGGAACGTCAAGCTTCTCTTCTTCCTCCCAAGGGTGCGGCAAATGTGTAGAATGGTGTAGAATGCGGCTGAGAGGGTTTCTAAGTTATATGGGGGGTGGTGGTCGAATTTGTGGCTGAAAACATCTATTTATAGGCTAGGGTTTTCACAAATTCTGATGGGAAAAGGCTTAGGATTTTCGGCCAAGGCTTGGGCCTCAATCCAAGGGGGAAAAGAACTAGGGTTTGTGCAGATTTTAGGGTTTCTAGAAGGGTCTGGGGCACCACTTTTGTAGGGCTTCTAGAAAGAGTGTGTTTTGGCTGATTTTTGTCCTTCTAGAAGAGTTTGGGGCGCCACCTTTCTAGGGCTTCTAGAAAGGTGGGTGCGGCACATGTATAAGAGAAGATATAGGCCTTCTAGAAGGGTTTTAGGCACCTTTTGCAGTTGATTATTCATCTTCCAAGTCTTGAATTGATTTCTCCATCTCTTTAGCACGTTCCTAGCTTCACTTGATCTTCAAAAACGTCCATTCCTTGTGCTCGACATGCATGCAATCCAATTCAGCCCAAAAGTGCTCTAAAATGCTTCAAAATGCACTTTCTTGCCAACTTTGCCAATTAGACCTACAAACACACGAACATAGCTTAAATCACTATAATAAACACAAACTAGAAAATGCAAGAAAACAAGCTAACTAAGTCACATAAATATGCTCTTATCACTAGTCTTCACAATATGGCAGCTTCTCCTGAATTCTTCACCTTGGGACGCCGAGATCAATACCAACAAATGCACATGATATGATAATGATGACAATGTGCAATCTGGATTCAATGACTAGTCAGTTTCTTTAGTCAAATAGTTGAAAGAAGAAACTGATAAGAATAAAAAAACTGGTCAATAAGCAAATTTGAAACTTGAAACTTGTAAAATTTCCTAGCCAAAACAATTGAGCATATAAGAAAATTTAAACAAGCATTTTCAGAGATAGATTTATAAATGTTCAAAGAAGAACATCACCCAGAAAATGCTTGATGCTTATAAGGAGATCTAAGATGGAGAGGAAAAAACCAACTCTCTAAAAATTGCACACTCTCTCCAAAGAGGAAATGAAATCTTCTAACCCTATTAAAACAAAACATTTGATTTCTGCAAACAAGGTACAAAGAGACTTTCAAATGTACACGCAATCTAAGTAGATCAATGGTGAAAAGCTCAATCTCGTATAAAAGGTGTCATCATCGAGCAACTCTGACGAAACAAGGTTACTAGTCGAAATGCATCAGTAAGTTAAACATGAAATGCATATGCATGAACAAACCTTTGAGATGATGTGCCACAACCTTGAACACTTATTCCCAACAACAAAAGCCCTTAAGGAGATATTCTAAAAACTAATTGGAGCATGTGTGGTACAATTACAATATTGATAAGGAAAGCCAAACACAAAAGTCTAGACTTCACATCAAGATTTATAGCAGCAAAAGCAGCACCAACAACATATGAATTAAAGTTGATACATGTTTGTCCAAGATCAAAAGACTTAAATTAAAGAACCAGTACTACATAATTTTGATTCACAATTATCATAACAAGGGCCACCTATATCCTTCAATAGTTAATAAGCTGATCACAAAACAAATAGCCCACATGATTCACATAAAACTAGTAGCTATCAAAGATGGGCATTCATAAGGTGCGGATGAAAATCGGACTGTTGGAAGTTGCTGAGCTCACGGTAGAACTGGGTTGTTATGACCTAGCGCAATTAAAAAATTTTAATTTTTTTTTGCATTGGGCATATTTTGGTCAGAGAGTAAGGAGGAGGTGGGTAGCTAAGGGATTCTTGGTGTGCTGAAAATGGAGAGGTAGACAGAGAGAGCTGGGGTGAGGAATCGATGTCAGTTGAATTGAAGGTGCGTTGCGACAGTGACCCGGTAATCTTGTACCTTTAATTGTTTTGGTTCACTGGGTATGTTTTTGTCTTCGAGAAAGGGAGATATTGGGGTTGTCTTCCCCAAGAAAGAGAGGCAGAGAGAAAGCTGGTGAAAGGTGTGACATCTTGATTTGGTGTGGATTAAAGACGTGCTTGGGTTGGAGTCGACAATGAGGGTTTATCTAGAAGGTTTGAAGAAACTTAAGGGCTGGTTTGGTATTGCTGTGCTTTGAAAAAAAGCTGCTGTGAGAATAAGCGGCTGTGCTGTGAGAATAAGCAGCTGTGAAATAAATCAGCAAAGTGTTTGGTAAACTTTTTTGTAAAAGTGCTTTTGGAAAAAAAAAGCAGTCTAATAGTGGGTCTTTTCATTAAAGAAGCACTGTAGGTCTGTGTGCTTTGAAAAAAAGCCAGTTTTCCAAAGCTGCAAATAGCAGCTTCAGCTTTTTCCTATGATTTCAGCTTATTCTCACAGCAGCTTCCAAAATAAGCCCTTTTTTTTCAGTTTACCAAACACCTAAAACCCTCACAGCTTTTTTTCATGGGTGCTTTTTTTTTAAGCACCTCACTCCCAAACTAGGTCTAAGAATGTGAAGGCTAGTCTCTGAAGAAATCCAGAACCTCTATTATAATCCATTTCCATTCCACTTTGGTTATAATTCTAGGTTTGAATCCACAATGGTGGATGGTTACCACTGGACTTGGCTGAAATCGTAAAATTGGATTTTAGATATATAGGTGCAAAACTTGTGCTGAGTTGTGATAAGTTGTGTAGATTTGTAGCAGGTAGACATAGAAGTGTAATTCGATGGGGGGTGAGTTAGGAATAGAAGAAATTGTGGTGGGAAGAAAGGATGTAGATGTAGGGGATCAATTTGGTGCAGGGAGGGTTGAATTAGTTTTTCCAACAATAGACAATGAATTGAAAATGAAATTGAAAATGGAATTTGAGTCATTGGATGAAGGGTATACTTTTTACAACAATTACGCACTTGCAACCGGATTTAGCATTCGGGAGTAGCATAGTAGTACAAAGTCCAGTGATGGTGAATGTTGGTTCAGGAAATAATTTGTTTGTTGCAAACAAGACAAGAAGAGGGTGGATGCTAATCCGAAAAAAGTTTGCTGTAATAGTTTTCAATGAAGGACACAACCACCCTATGTCAAGTGCGCCGCACTTATTTAGATCACATTGTCAAGTTTCAGAGGCAAAGAATGGGGTAACTATGAGGTAGATAGAAGAAGAAAAATGGATCTCATTGAGAAGCAAATGATGTTGGAGATTTTTTTTTTATGAGGACTCCATCCTGTCCAAGAACCTCAGCCAATATACTCCAAGAAAGAAGAAGTATTATGTTGACATGCAAGATGAAATTATGAAGACTCATAATGCATAAGATTCAGGTTCAAGTGCTGCAAACTATCCCGACGATTGTTTTCGAATCCCAACACTAGGACAAGGCGAATAGTTTTAGCTTATATGAACTACCATTTTATGTTTTCAATTATTGTTCAAGTTTTTAGTTTATGTTATGATTTATCATTTATGTTATGAACTATCATTTATGTTTTTTATTATTGTTCAAGTTGTTGGTTGGTGTGATTTGTTCGGTTTTGAAAGTTTTGTCGGAATTTAATTTTTTAGGTTAAACATTCGTAAACTTAAATTACGATAATATAACTCAAAGTTACAAAAAAAATCCTTACCGAAAATAATAGGGCTAAAGCCATCCACAACAATTAACACATTTTAGGTCCTGAAATTTAGGTTTGGATAGTTGGGTGACATTCATTGTTTAAAGGCTTAAATTATGTCTTTTAGTGGACTTAAATATTTGGGTTTGGGTCCCCCAGAGTAGGTCTTATATTATTATAAGCAGTGTTTAAAGTATTGAAATCGGTGAAAATAACGATATGCAAATTTGTGAAAATATCGATATCATCAATTTTAATAAAAATAATGTAAATTTGCTAAAAAATGCGGAATTAAAAATGAAACTTTGACAATGTCATATAACATTTTGTCGATATTTGACCGATATTTAAAAAACATCGATGAAATCTGTTGATTTCAATCAAAATTTAAGTGATTTCTTTGATATTTCTACGGAGGTGAGCACAAAGAAATTTCAAAAACTAATTATAACGAGCAACACGTGACGTTATATCCGTTCTTACAAGTCCTCTCCCTCACCAGGCCCTCTCCCTTACCTTGCAGCGTCTCCCTTCTGCCCCTCATCCCGACCACAGCCCAGCCAGCCCCTCCCGCTGTCCCCCACCCGGACCCCCGTATTCGCCGACGACCACCCGAACCGCCCCAAATCTTGTAGTCCGAAATCCCAACAGGTCCGTTATTAGGCGATGGGTCCACCGCGATCTCTGATTCTTCACCGGCTCGCGCCCTTCTTTGCAGCTCGAATCAGGCAGAACCAGAGGCTTCTATCCTCTTCTTTATTCTATTCCTCTTCCTCTTCCGCTGTCGAAGAAGCCTCTTCTTCTTCTCCATCTCCGGCCCTCGACCTCGATTCCGTTCACATGACCGATACCTGTGTTCAAGTAATCCCTCTCTCCCTCTCCTTCGCTTTTTTTTTCGGTGCGATTTGACATTTGGGCTGCCTGTATTTTCCATTTTTATTTTTGGGTTATTAATCTGTAATGGTTTTAATTCTGTTGCTTAGCTAACCATTTTCGATGATTTTATGAATGAATCACAAAATAGAAACACAGACAAGAAAAAAAATGAAATGGGTTGTGCTAATTGGAATATTTTTCTTCAAAATTTCTAGTGGATGCACGAAGACTAATCGGCTACACGGTTTTATTCTAGCATATAATTTGAGTTGCATATCTGTTTTTCGTTCTTATTGAATCGGTTATCATGCTCGTAATATGCAGTTTTCTGGTGAAGAGAATTTAATGTAACTTATGACATTTTGCGTCTGTAATCCTGAATTGTTTTGTTGATCTTGGTTTCTCAACGAATATTGTGTTGGGCTTGGTTTCTCAACGACTGTCTTGCAGAGAATGAAACAGCTGCAAGCCAGTGAAGCGGAGGGAAAGATGCTACGTTTGAGTGTAGAAACTGGTGGATGTTCTGGGTTCCAATATGTTTTTGATCTCGACGACAAACACCACCCAGATGACAGGTATTTATAGTCCATCTCTGTAATAATAATTCTTGATTAAAAACGCTTTTGCTTATTAAGTTTGCTTGGTTAACTGGGGACCCATACATTCCATAATAGAGTATTTGAGAAGGAAGGAGTAAAGTTGGTGGTCGACAATATTTCATATGATTTTGTGAAAGGAGCAACTGTTGATTATGTTGAGGAGCTGATTCGCTCTGCTTTCCAAGTAAGTCAATTTATCTCATTCCATTTTCATGCTTTATTCTTTAAATATTCTTGTCCGTGGTGCACATCAAATTTTACACACATGACCCCACATGTAATTTCTCGGTTCGGGATATGTGAACTAGAATAAGTAGTCAATAATTATATTCTTAAGAATTGAAGATGTGCTTGAAATTCTTTCTGTTAACTATGCCTATCTTGGTGAGCATAAGAAAAGTATGGACCATCTGCCAGTGGTCTTCTTTTATGACAATTAGAAATACATTCTGTTATAATTGATGATCTGCTGAAATATTTTCTTTTAGCTAAATGATGCATATAATGGTGAGCATCGGTGCATAAGTAAGAACCATGTGCTAGATATAAAAATCTAGCATAATGGTATTCTGTGTATCAAATATAACAATTATAGATATTTGTGTAGGTCTTGGCTCACCTTGGTACACTGGTGGTCATGTTAGAAAATATCATAATGGTTCCCTTGACGATTTATCCAATAATTCAGTGAGCGTGTTTACCATGCAAGGAACATATCATTGTGGTACACTAGTGGTCTTGTTTGGGTGTTTCCTTCATTTGGATCACTTCCTATATTTTTTTTTCTAATTAGGTTGCAGTAAATGAGAGATAATTGGCAATGCAATGCAGTGCTCATCTGTCATGCGACATATTGGTTGTTACTGGTGTTGTCTGGTCAAGGAGAACAAGGGTTCTTTTCGTTTCGGGAGGGGAGTTACAATAAAGAAACTTTTGTAAGAATTGAGAGATCGTTTTTGTATGTGAATAAGTGGGAGGTAATTGATTACGAAGAGCCATAAGGAATGGAAGAATCTTGCAGTAAGTTCAGTTGGGATATGGAAGCTGGGTTTCTCGGTTTTGTTCTTTTAAATGAGTGGACTATGTTACAGGTGGGATTAGGAGGAAACTTGCCCAGGCTATAGAACAGGGGTGCCTTTAACATGGCTATGCCCTTGTGTGTGGTTGCTTAGATTTGATGTGTACCCATTACGGGTTTGGTCAAACAATATGGGGATGTTTAAAGTCTGAAATCTGCTGAATCGCTTCTAAATTTGGTAGGACAAGAATCTTATGGTGTGTTTGGATGAGGGATTTCCAAAGTACCAAGGGATTTAGGCTACAATTGTAAAAATGCACTACAAAGCATTGGATAGAGGGATTTGAAACGACTAGATGCAATGCACTTAGGCCTCATTTGGCAGCTCGGACTGTACTGACTATTTTTGTCTGATAGGATAAATAGCCACCGGATAGTACTGACTAAATTAGTCGGGCGTTTGGTGCAGTATCGGACTAATGACTGTATTATTTATACTGTGTTTGATACTGAACCGGATAGGACAAGGGAAAAAAAAAATTTGACAAATCTTTGTTTGTTTGTTGAACTTTTCTCATATTTGTACCTATTGAAAACCACATAAATTTTCAAATAACAAAGAAAAATAGTATCAAATTTCACAAGCAAGATATGCATTCCTCATTCTTCAAGTTCCATTAAAAATTAACACGAAATACTATCAAATTTCATACCTCTGAGCTACTAAGAAAGAACAAATAGGCACAGGAAGCACTTCACCTAAAAGCATTTAAATCGTAAGAAAGTTGGAGAACAAACAGATTAACCACACAACCCAGTAGAAATCAAAAAACGCATGCAGCCACACAAGTCCAACTATTGAAATATCAAAACATCACTGACAACCCATTTCTGTGAAAGCATCAGAAACTCGATGCCCAATTTACAAAACCCACCAAAATTTGATCCCGGTGGGTGCAAAATCTTAAACATACACAGCAAAAATAAGAACCCATATGAATAAAAATTGGAACTTTATACCCAAAATCAAAGAGGCGTACCGGGCGAGCGCTGCGGTTTTTGGGTAGCCAGAAAAAAGCAGCAGCGTAACGATAAAGATGAGGAGAAAGTTGGGGGCAAGTGGCGGGGAGAGAGAGAGTGAGTGAGCTTCTGGAGAGGAAGGAGAGAGCGAGAGAAGCCCGGGAAGAAGAAGAAGAAAAATGAAAAGACGAACTGTGATGCAAATGAAGAAGAAGAATTTGAGAAGACGAACCTGGGATTCAGACGAGAGAGGAGTGCGTCTGGAGAGGAAGAGAGAGTGTCTGGAGACCGCCGTCTGGAGAGGAATGAGAGAGTGAGAGAAGCCCGACTAAATTATACCGTGCTTTTGGACGGTATAAGGAAGAGGGTGAAGACCATATAAAAAAGGTGGGCCCGGATTATTTAATCCGGTGCTTATTTAATCCAAACGGACACCAAACACCCTACTCCGTATTATTAGTACTATCTGGTGCCTTATACGGTGTGCCAAACAGGGCCTTAGAAGGATTTGTAAATGACTACCTGAAAGGAGTGAATTGAAAATTCTATGTTTAGTGGCCGTTGTATTGCTGTACTGCATTTCTTCCCTTTATGTCATGTGCCATAGTGCATTTCTTACTAATGAAGCCTAAATCTCTTGGCACTTGGAAACCCCTCATTCAAATACACCATTATAGTACTCAAAGTAGACCTGTTACGCATTCTACTCGTTCAGCTCTCTTCAGAAAAACTCTTCAATACTAAGAGGTATCATGTCACGAAGTTAATTCTTTTTAAAATATTAACTATATAAGTTTTACTTTTGCTAAAAACTATTGATGAGTGTTCGGATGTCAATGTGTTACCGTCTAACTGGGAGAAATAGCAATCTCACTCTAGTAGTCTTCTGCTGAATTTGAAGCACAAATCCATCTGTTCCATTAGTATATTGGTCTTGCGGAATGGAGCAAAGTAATAAAGCTAGAGCCTAGAATTTGGTTGTAACTCATTAAGATTGAAGATCCACAGAAGCAATTTATTTCTGTATTTGCTTTTCGTTGGTTATAGTGTGTCTGATGCCTCAAGAGGAAGCATCTTGTATGATATGCGATTGCCTGTATGTCTGTCTTTGGGTCGTAACTTTATGATGCTGAAGTAGTGTAATCAAAGTCAATAGCCTCTAGGCCGCTAGAGAAGTGCAGTTATAATATCACATCTTTCACACGAGGATTTCCTGTACAATTAATCGAATCCTGGTTTCATGTTCAGGTGACTACAAATCCAAGTGCAGTCGGGGGGTGCAGTTGTAAAAGTTCTTTCATGGTGAAATAATAGTTTTGCGACGACTTTTGTGCACTGCCTTCCAAGATAGCTAAGACTAGGAGGTAATTAGGTCAGTCCTAATAGGTGCTTACATATAATTTTTTCACTTGATTTTTTGAATAATGATTATTTTAGTACATTGTATAATAAAAAGGGTTTATCACAAATGGTCCCCTAAAATTGACCCTCACCATCAAGATGGTCCCTGAAATTGAAAATCAATCAATGTAGTCCCTGAAAATAGGTGTCGCAAATCAATGTAGTTCTTCCGTCACAATTCTGTTAAAAGTTTCATTAAGTGCTGATGTGGCACATAAAGGGGGTCCCATAAGCCTTTTTCTCTCACAAATAGTCCTTGAAATTGACAAACGACATCAAAATGGTTTGTAGTCTTGCAAGTAAGTGTTCCAAATCAATGTCGTTCTTTTGTCAGAAATACTGTTATGTGCTGATGTGACACATAAATAGATCACACAAGTCTAATTAAATAAAATAAATTACAAATAGGTTTAATAATTTAATAGTTAATAAAAAATTGTGAATCCAAAAAACCAGTCCTAGAATCACCTCCGATCCCAGTCTACATGTCTCTACCTCATTTGCTGTCTATTATATAAAAACATCTCAATACACACATCTTTACGCACTTCAACACTCTTCACCGAATTGAACTTGGATCGAGATCACCATTGGTGACGGCTTAGCTGATTGGCAATGACTTCTAGAACATCACTGTTAACATTTAGGTGATCAACATCCTCACAACCTTAATTTTGGTGAGCTTGTTCAGTGCTTCCCTGGTGATCTGGTAACTTAAAGAACGGCAAGGTTTGCCTTGAGATAATAAGGTTATTAAACTCATATCAGCACATAACAAATTTTTTTACAGAATTGTCGTGGAATAATGATATTGATTTGCGACACATAGTTTAAAGGACTACATTAATTAATTTTCAATTTTAGGGACTATCTTGATAGTGTGAGTAAATTTTAGGAACCATTTGTGATAAAAACCCGCAAATTTTGTGGGGCCCATTATATGCCACATCAGCACATAACGGAATTTTTAACAAAATTGTGTTGGAAGGACCACATTGATTTGCAATACCTATTTTCGGGAACTACATTGATTGATTTTCAATCTCCGTGATCATCTGGTAAATTTCAGGAACTATTTGTAATAAAAATTCTAATCTTTTTTATGTATCACACATTTTTACCACGTATATCTCATTGAGGCATCTTGTACTTTTCTCAGCTTTCTGACTTCAACAGTAGACGAATGCATGCGACTTGAAATTTGTTAGATTAGCGGCCATGCTACTTATTACTTGGTACTTGAGTTGAAATTACAGTACGTTGCGGGGTTTCGATGATCGCCTATTTTGATGATGTGTAGCGGCATAGATCAATAGTTACTGATTGTGAGGAAGTGAAGGTACTTCAAACTTCATGTTTAATTCTGATGCTGAAGTTTCACTTAGTATTACGATCTAGTGGTATACCTCTTCACTTGTAAGTGGAAGATTTTAGGTTCGATTCTAACCAATGACGAATATGAATCACATTATTATGGCTAACTTAGTGTAAGGTTTAGTCTACTCCTTCACCGCTTAGTATAGATACTATCGTTTTGTTAAAAAAAAGTCATATCAATTAATTTAAATTATGTAAATGAAATAGTGTAAATTTAATGTCAATAAAATAAAATAAGGGATTTAAATAATTAAAATTTAGAAATTTGGGATTTACCTAAAAACTGACACTGGACAGTGGTCGCCGTCGCCAGCGTGGAGATGTGAAGGCGACAGCGCGTGGTGTTCAGATGGCCGGACGGCGGTGGCGCGGAAGAGACATTTGCTGCCTTGCTGTTGACTGTCGCACTCTCCAATGGCGGAACAAAGGTTGTGCCTCTTTGTGGAGTTGAATCGTTGAGGTAATGCATTGTGAAACCATTTTTGCATCAACAAATCATTGTGAAACATGAATCGTAGTCACTTGCAGCATTGGTAACCCACCCACGACTAAACCAATCCGCTAAGTAAGGTCGGGCACAAAACATATCAAATGCATTCATATGAGCTCAACCTGAAACTTATTTCACCCAAGCGTAAGTGGAGAATACTACTGGACTAAGGCCATCTCCAACCGAGGGTTGGCCAGAGGGCTCGTTTGAGCCCTCTAGCCCTCCAAGATTCCCCAAGATATTAATATTTTAATGAACAGTACAGGGCCATATTTGCCTCCGTCTCCAACCGAGGGCCAGAGGGCCAAATGGCTCGTTTTAGCCCTGTCACAAAAAACCGTCTCCAACCAAGGGCCAAAGGGCCATAGGACCAAACATAATTTATTATTTAAATTTAAAAACTACAACAACTTAAATTTAAAAACAACAACTTATATTTAAACACTACAAATTAAATTTAAAAACAACATTAACTTAAATTTAAAAATTACAACGACTTAAATTTAATATCCATAATCAATATCATATTCATCATCCGCCATTGTAGGAGTATAGTCAGAGGTAAACAATTGCCGCCGAGCCATAATTTCTTTTTTTTTCCTATCAAAATATTATAGATGAAGGAAATATTAGAAAATATATTGAAGGAAATATTGAGAAATATATTGAAGGAAATATTGAAAAATATTGAAGAAGGAAATATTGCAAATGAAGTGAAGAATTGAAAGAACTTCACTATATTTATAGAAGAAAAAAATGTTTAAAATAAATTAAAAAAAAAAAAACCAACGGCTAGTAATGTTTAAAACAAATTTAAAAAAAAAAAAAAAAAAAAAAAACAACCAACGGCTAGCTCAGCTAGCCGTTATATTAAAAAACATTTCAAACTATTAGTGTCGGTTATAACCGACACTAATAGCAGAACTATTAAAAAAACAAAAAGGTCTTTATTGCTGTCGGTTTTAACCGACAGCAATAGGAAATCATTAAAACAAAAAAATAGCCAGCCCGGGGCTGGCTGGCCGAAAGCAGCCAGCCCTCCAGCCCTCCAGCCCTCTCCGATCCCATGGGGCCCTCCCAGATTCCAGAGCCCTCTGGCCTAGCCCTCGGTTGGAGACGGTTTTAGGGCTATTTTCGGCCCTCTGGCCCTCTGGACCCTTCGGTTGGAGATGGCCTAAAAGGGCAGTTAGTCAGAAAGAGCGATGCCACTAGACCAAGTGTTTGTTAAGAAATCCTAAATCCGGGTTGAAGAACTCTTAACGACGGAGAACATAGAGAACATATTTAACACAATATACACTCAATTACATGGATAAAGACTTACACTGCAACAGGAAAAAAGGGAATGGGGAAGACGGTTTTTGGATTATAAATCAAGCTGATATTGGAGGTAATGCTCACCAAGAAATAGAAACATCTTGTGGGAACCATGTCTCAGATGATACTGTAGCTGTCATCACCATCACTCGTCCGAATGTAACACATTATTGCCAGTACAAATACGAAAAAGGATGAGAGCTCCATTGCCAAGGCTCCCCAACCAATAACACCAGCATGTTTTAAGATTGCAGGGATTGCAATGCTTCCAATAGCTGAAGCTCCAGTCAGGAACTTGGTTGCATTTACCCAGCTGTTTCATCATCCGCTAGTTAATAAGTGAGTAAGAACACGAATACTGTTGATGCAGCTTTAGACTTAAACGATACATATTTCAGTATGTAAGTTGAGGGGAGAAAGACAAACCCATTTTCAGATTCTGAAAATATAGAAGAATCGGATCCCACAAAGAACAGCAATGGCATGGGAAGGAGCACATACATTATTACTGCAAAACATCATGAGATGACCACACCATCAGCGTGCATGGTTTCATGCAAATCATTAAAATAAAAACCTACCTGCAGAGGATGTTCACTAGACGGAGTTAAGATTCTTGAGAAATGTAATATTTATCTTGTTTTAGTAATTAAAAAAAAGGAAAACTAATGAAAATGGCTTGAAAACTTTGAGTTTTAACGATAAGGACAAAATAAAGGGTAAAGTGAATAGTACCAGGTTTGACTTTTTAGTGTAAAAATGTGGTTTTTCGTTAAAGTAAACAGTAGGTATGTTTGAACAGCCCAATGATGACAATGTAACACACGACTCTGATACCAGCAAATAAGTGGATGATATGATCGTTGAATTCCATTCCTCGCACATTATAGTGCTCAGAAAGCTATTATTTCTAATGACAGCTTTTGCATATATAGCAGAATTACTAATTACCTTAAACCATTAATCGAATAGAAGCGTTAGCTGTGCAGAATCATCGAAACCGTTACCATATACAAGAAAGCAGAAATATCCAACCCTGATTTATTCCTGAACCTATCTTCGTACATGTTGCTAGATGTCATTTAAAGCCACCATCTAACCATATCACTATCCTTTTACCACCTGACCTAAGGCTCAAAGGGTCTTGTTTCTAATCAGGTCAAGACAAATATGAAAAAATTAAAATATAAAATAAAACATATTCAGATCTATTTTATGGATTTGAGTTATGGGAATTAAAGGAATAATAATTTTGGGAAAAAGGAATAGAACCCTTAAAGATTATTTCTTAAAGGAGCTAGAGAATAAAATATTGAAATCTTTATTAGTACTGTCATACTTATCGTCTTACAAGCACATCAACATGTAGCATCACATAACACAGCTTATTTGGCAAAAAGAAAAGGCATCACATTGCAAGTTTACGAAGGAAAACAGCAGTTCAAAACCTACCAGTTAGCATTGGCCACCAATTATTGTACAAGGCACATGCCTGCATCGAAAAACATGATAGATGAGAACCTAGTATGACTATCAACCTTACAATAGAGAGAAGCTTACTGATACACATAAATTGAGCATAATTGACAATAAGAAGCACTACCCACCAAAATTTGCAATACAATTCCTCCAGAGACCAAAATTGCCAAGGCAGCAAGTTTTCCAGTGTGCAAGCAAGCACGCATATAGACTGGTAAGTCTGCCATCAAGTAGTTACCGCATAGATGGGGAACACCTGAAATCATGTGGTGCTTACATAAATATATGGATTGCATAACTCAGCAAATTGACAATAGCAAATAAAAGAAAGCAGTCCATAAATAAACAAAGTACACGAAATATTCAGAAAACTCACGCCACAATGATCAAGGAAAATGAAGAAGAGACTCATCATAAAAAACTAACAATTAAAAATTGCATTCATATAATGCTTAAAGTTTGCTATGAAATAATAATTTGTTGGTCTCCTACTTTGACTCTGTTAGGTCTAGGAAGTAACCGCTAATATTGATCTGACTTCTCAGGCATTCTTTCAATAAGTGTAATTCTTTATTAAGTTGAGGATCACTCAAACAAATCATACATACAAAGCAATGAAAAATGGTGGTGATATAGATACACATATTAAAACTGAAACATGATGGACAGAATGAAAACTATTTATCCTATGCAAGAAAAGAATCCAAATAGTTTAAAGACAACTTCCATAGAACTGTTATTAGGCCTAGCAATTCTTTGCAAGGTCATCCCAGTGATTGAGATAATGGAAGGATGACGATGATTTTATGGGTAAATTGATGATTTTTCGTTTCACTCGAGTAATCTGGGATGTACAGATTCTAGAATCGAAACCACTCCTTCTATGCTCATTCCCCATAGATCAGCATCAATCTCTGAATGTTAGTACATAAGTATAGAGTAAGCTACGGAACCACCCTGAAGCATGGCATACATGTACGTGTGTGTGGCGATGTTAATTCTCTTGCTTGAGATTTCCTTCACAACTATCATGACTTATTACTTTCCTAGTAAATGTTCAACAATTGAAAAATCATTGCAAAATCTACAAGACATGTTATTTGTTACCTACAGCTAAAGAACTGCGTCCAGTGCCTATTTCATACTCGTACATACATACACCTACATAAAGAGTTCATATGTCAATGCAAGATGCTCCTCATTGCCGATCACCGGATCGATGACCACGATATACAAATACACATAGTTCAGACCTAATATGCAGCTAAGGAACTACACATCCCAGTCTTTTGAAGTTGGGAACAATGCATGTAGTAAAAAAATAGACTTTCTTACTGCAATTTATATGTCAGATACAAAGACAAAGAAAACCAACAACATCAAATGAAAGATGAATTCCAGAGCTTCTTGCATAAATATCTCGAAATTACTATTCGTATTACCCGTCAAACTTACTAATCTGAACCACCTCAATCTTAATAATACATATATATAGCATGACAGTTTCTCATCATTTAATCATGAACGCTAGTCCAAATTTATATAATCTCATTCAGAACAAATACAATTCCAACAAAATAATTCTTACTACCTGAATTATACATCTTAATAAGTAATACGTATTAACTCAATCTAGTGTGTTCATATTATGTGTATCATCAAATCAGGGTTAGGGTTAGGGTTAGGATTCTAACTCCTAATAAGAGTATCCACTCCTTGATCTATCCAGTTAAATCCTAAATTAATCCAAAAATATTCATTATCCATATTAAATAATGACAATTCTTCAACCAAAATGCAATCACAAAGGAAGGTTGAAGAATTTACCTTACTTGTTACTTCAATCAATCGAGCTCAGCCATCCGATTCCGAGGCGGCGAAAACAGTTGGTTGGTGATTCGGAGTCCGTCCGGAGTCGACAGCTGAGCTTAACTCTAGAACAAGAAAGAACGATGAAGACAAAGAAGAAGATGAGAGAAGGCTGACGGGAGAAAGATTACCCGAACAGGAAATGGATCGGGGCTCCACAATTTCATTTTTGCTTCAGAATTCGGACCTCAACAATAAGTCTTGGATCGCATGATGCCCATTTTCTCCTTTTTCTCAACTTAATACTACGGGTGGTATCCCATACCGAAACTAGTATCCCGAATCCCAAACCGAAAATTTTCGGGACGGGAATTTGAAGACCATTCCCAAACCAAATTTTCGGGAATCCCGAAATATTTTTGGGATTTCGGGACAAATCGGGAATCCCAAATTGAAATATGAAATTATGAATTGTTCTTCAAATATATAATTCAAGAACTAGGAATGTCATTTCATTCACACTACCATTTAATCGAACACTGGCATGCCTGACTGCTTTTATCAGAGTCAAAATTCAAATTAATTAAACCTTTTTTGCAATCTGTTGAGAGACAAAAGAATCAAGCCTTCTAAAATCATCAGTCATGGTAGCAGCAATATTAAAATCCAAATGAATATCAAACAGAACATGAAAAATATGCAAGGTGTAGGGCATTCCAGGTTGCAGAGCATGAATTAGAAACTACTAGCATCAATTATAAAAGAATAATATATATAATATATATGTATAAATATATATATATATAATAATAATAATTAATATTATATATTTTTGGTTCGGTATGAGATTCCCGAAATATCGAGAAGCCAATCCCCAATCCCGTACCGAAATTTCGGGATAGCATCTCGAAAATTTCGGTTTGGGAAATTTTTGGTTTGGGATCGGGATTTTTTCGGTTTGGTTCGGGATTTTTGAGAATTTTTTCCACCCCTACTTAATGCTACGGTCTAATAGTATTATTTTTTTCATTTATAAGTGAGAGGTCTTAGATTTGATTTTCATAAAAGATGAATTTGAACTGCATTATTCCTAGCCTTGTGAGGCTAAATAATATTGTTTGTTCAAAAAAAAAAAAAAAAAAATCAATAAGACACACTATGCCTTTCACTTTAAAGGCTTACCATTTTTATCATGTCATCCTTATATTATCATTGTGTGGTCGTTATGTTATTTAGGCCTGGCAAACAGGCCATGTTTGCTGTATTCGTGTCATTTTCGTGTAACACCTATTATCTTAACGGATTGTGTCGTGTCACACCTATTATCTTAACGGGTTCTTAACAAACAAGTAAAAATGACTCGAATGTTATGACCCATTAAGAAAAATCCTTTTTTTTTCTCTCTAAATTTGCACATATCACATTGCCACATAAAGACTACTTCAAACATAAAATATCAAATGCGCAGGATATGCAAAATGAAGAAGTTTTTCTTTTCAAGGTTGTGAATCTTTTCTCAGAAGTTAAAACCTTGCCAATGAAACTCAAAGCTTGCATGTTGTTTGTTTTTTTACAAAATCCTTCAACAATTACCTCGATTAGGGCTCGAGATTCGCTCAATCTAGAGATAGATTAAAGGCAAAAGTAGCAGATCAACTAGTTGTGGGTTACTAGGTCATATGTGGTGACAATTGTGGTGGAGGGAGACTAGAGAGGGTGGTTGTGGATTCGTGGCTTGCCGAAGTTGAAGTTCGAGATTGAAATTCGAGAGTTCAATTCAAGAGAGAGAAAGAGAGCGGCTGCTTTGATTCGAGCCTTCGAGAATAAGAGAGATAGTCTGATTTAGGGTTGAGAAAAACATTGGACGGTTGGGAGTTAAATCTCAACCGATCTTACAGTCATCACTTTTCTAAATTTAATTTAATATATATTAACTTTCAGTTCGGTTCAGGATTAAATCTTATTGTTGTTAATTATAGTATTTTGTTAGTAGTATAAAATTATTAAATTAATATTTTTCTTATCGTGTAACGGGTTACCAATGTGTATACCTAGATCGACCCGTTATCTTAACAGGTGCTTATCGGGTTACTCGATAATGATCTAATTCGTTATCATGTCGACTTGAAAACTTGTTAATTTCGTGTCATTTAGTGTCAGGTTAACGTGTCGTGTTAGAAATTGTCAAGCCTAATGTTTTTTTTTTTTGGTTGAAAAACAGGGCTAAAAGCAAGAGCCCAAACAAACCTACTCAATAATAAATCTAGACCGGGGCATTCCAAGTTGATTCTCACAAATAAAACTAACTGAACAAGAATGAGGAGTACCAAAATATAAATGACCTAAATCTAAGGGGGGGTGTAGTCGATTTGGATTTTACAGGATTTGAATAGACTTTTTTTTAAGTGATAGATTTTAAAGGATTTTAAAAGATTCTCAATTCTATATGGATTTCTATTATAGATTTATATGGATTTGTATGGATTTCTTTCGTGGATTTCTTAGGATTTATTAGTTGAATCTTATAATATAAAATGAAATAATGCACAAGAAACATAAACGTTTTGAATTAAAGGAGATCCATTAACAATAAATTTGATGTGTTAGCAAGCACAATCATGAACTCAAATACACAGAATAATAATGTAATCGTAGTAGCTAAGCAATCAGATGAAAATCCAAATTCCAAGTTTCAAACACAACCACAAAACCTTGTATTAGTAAGAAATTCATCATTACAAGTAATATTTTCTTCTTTCTTTTTTGCTTTCTCGAACGGAACCACAAAACCTAACATTACAAGAACATCATCAGAAATTCATCACTACCACACTAGAATTATTTGTGACTCATTATCCTCCATTCACATTGTTATCATTATGAGCATCTCTCCACATATCTAAAGCTATATTATATCTCCATTCATTAGCAATATTCCGTTGTTGTTCTTGTGTTTGAAAATCTTGGTCAAGATCCCCTTCAAAAACTGAAAATGGTGGAGACGAAGAAGATTCATCATCTGGTTCAATAGGAAACTCATCCGATCTACACTCCTTGCGAAGAAAATTGTGCACTGCTGCACAAGCTAATACTACCTCTGCTTGTGTTGCATATGGAAATGGAGGTGCAATCCTTAAAATCGGGAATCGTGATTTTAAAATACCAAATATCCTCTCGACGACATTTCTTAAAGAAGCATGACGAAGATTGAACAACTCTTTTTCATTTCTAGGCTCACGACCCGAACCACTATACTCTTGGAGATGATATCGGATTCCTCGATAAGGAGCTAAGAACTGACGTCTATTTGGAAATCCACAATCTACCTTAAAAATTTTACCTGATAATATATATTTTAGTATGCAACTCAATGGATTAATGAGAAATTAAATAATAATAAAAATGATAAATAATAATTTGATACCTTGTGGCACTTTAAATCCATTCATTCTTGTTAAAGCATCATTTAGTACTCTTGAATCATGAGCCGATCCTTCCCACCCACTAAGGACGTACATGAATTCCAAATCAAAGTTACAAGCGGCTAATACATTTTGTGATATGACACCCTTATGATTACGATAACTGCTTACATCGGATTCAGACACTGATGCTGGGATATGTGTGCCATCAATAGCTCCAATACAATCCTAAAAGAGTGTTAAGTTTATCATTTGGAATAAATTATAATGATACAAAATAAAAAAAAATAAAAAAAACGACACACTATACGTTAGGCCTGGCAATTCCTGACACGACCCGATAACCCGACACGACACGACACGAAATTAACAGGTGTTCGGGTCAACACGATAACGAAACGGGTCGTTATCGGATAACCCGATAAGCACCTGTTAAGATAACGGGTTGGTTCGGGCATACACGTGGGTAACACGATACACGATAAGCAGAATATTAATTTAATAATTTTATAACCCTAAAAAAATACTATAATAATTATATATATTAATTTAACAATTTTATAGCTCTAAAAACTATAATAATTATATATATATTAAATTAACTACAATAATTATAATAATTATACCCCAAAATATTAACTATAATAATTATATATATATATATATATTAAATTTTAAATTAAATTTTATACCCCTAAAAACTATAATAATTATACATACAAAATAAATAGATTTAAATCTACTTAATAAATAAATAAATATATATACACACACACACAAACCATTGAACTTCATGGGATACGAATTATACGAAACTAATTTCAACGATCCAACCGTCAAACTTGTTTGTATATGCTTCGAGATCGCATCAGCAAAAAATTACAAAAAACAAACATTCACAGATCAAGTAACGAGACAAAACTTTTCGACGGTTATAAACAAAAAATCATGATTTAACGGTTATTTTAACTCTGATTTTGATGATTTTTTACAGCTACACTCCTTGACCCTATATGAATACAGTGAATGAATTTGATCTTCAATTTAAAATATTTACACTAGTGGTTACCACAAAATCTTATGTTATACTTGATGAAAATATGAATAAACTCAGTGTTAGTGAATCTATTGTTTTGATGAGATACGCATTTTGCGAAACTAGTTTCAACGATCTAACCGTCAAACTTGTTTGTATATGCTTCGAGATCGCAGACACAAAAAATTGCAAAAAACAAACATTCAAAGATCAAGTAACGGGACAAAACTTTTCGACGATTATAAAAGAAAAATCACGATTTAACGGTTATTTTAACTCCGATTTTGATGATTTTTTACAGATACACTCCTTGACCCTATATGAATACAATGAATGAATTCGATCTTCAATTTAAAATATTTACACTAGTGGATACCACAAAATCTTATGTTATACTTGATGAAAGTATGAATAAACTCTTAAGTGTTAGTGAATCTATTGTTTTGATGGGATACGCATTTTGTGAAACTAGTTCCAACGATCCAATCGTCAAACTTGTTTGTATATGCTTCAAGATCGCATACACCAAAAATTGCAAAAAATAAATATTCAGAGATCAAGTAACGAGACAAAACTTTTTGACGGTTATAAACGAAAAATCACGATTTAACGTTATTTTAACTCCAATTTTGATGATTTTTTACAGATACACTCCTTGACCCTATATGAATACAATGAATGAATTCGATCTTCAATTTAAAATATTTACACTAGTGGATACCACAAAATCTTATGTTATACTTGATGAAAGTATGAATAAACTCTTAAGTGTTAGTGAATCTATTGTTTTGATGGGATACGCATTTTGCGAAACTAGTTTCAACGATTCAACCGTCAAACTTGTTTGTATATGCTTCAAGATCGCATACGCCAAAAATTGCAAAAAACAAATATTTAGAGATCAAGTAACGAGACAAAACTTTTCGACGGTTATAAACGAAAAATCACGATTTAACAGTTATTTTAACTCCGATTTTGATGATTTTTTACAGATACACTCCTTGACCCTATATGAATATAATGAATGAATTCGATCTTCAATTTAAAATATTTACAATAGTGGATACCATACTTGATGAAAGTATGAATAAACTAAGTGTTAGTGAATCTATTGTTTTGATGGGATACGCATTCTACGAAACTAGTTTTAACGATCCAACCGTCAAACATGTTTGTATATACTTCGAGATCGCATACGCCAAAAATTGCAAAAAAAAACATTCAGAGATAAAGTAACGAGACAAAACTTTTCGACGGTTATAAACGAAAAATCACGATTTAACGGTTATTTTAACTCTGATTTTGATGATTTTTTACAGCTACACTCCTTGACCCTATATGAATACAATGAATGAATTCGATCTTCAATTTAAAATATTTACACTAGTGTATGTTATACTTGATGAAAGTATGAATAAACTAAGTGTTAGTGAATCTATTGTTTTGATGGGATACGCATTCTACGAAACCAGTTTCAACGATCCAACCATCAAACATGTTTATATATACTTCAAGATCGCATACACCAAAAATTGCAAAAAAAAACATTCAGAGATGAAGTAACGAGACAAAACTTTTCGACGGTTATAAGCGAAAAATCACGATTTAACGGTTATTTTAACTCCGATTTTGATGATTTTTTTACAGATACACTCCTTGACCCTATATGAATACAATGAATAAATTCGATCTTCAATTTAAAATATTTACACTAGTGCTTGATGAAAGTATGAATAAACTAAGTGTTAGTGAATCTATTGTTTTAATGGGATACGCATTCTACGAAACTAGTTTCAACGATCCAACCGTCAAACATGTTTGTATATACTTCGAGATCGCATACGCCAAAAATTGCAAAAAAAAAAACATTCAGATATCAAGTAACGACACAAAACTTTTCGACGGTTATAAACGAAAAATCACGATTTAACGGTTATTTTAACTTCGATTTTGATGATTTTTTACAGCTACACACCTTGACCCTATATGAATACAATGAACGACTTCGATCTTCAATTTAAAATATTTACATTAGTGGATACCACAAAATCTTATGTTATACTTAATGAAAGTAAGAATAAACTCTTAAGTGTTAGTGAATCTATTGTTTTGATGGGATACGCATTCTACGAAACTAGTTTCAACGATCTAACCGTCAAACTTGTTTGTATATGCTTCGAGATCGCATACGCCAAAAATTGAAAAAAACAAATATTCAGAGATCAAGTAACGAGACAAAACTTTTCGACGGTTATAAACGAAAAATTACAATTTAACGGTTATTTTAACTCCGATTTTGATGATTTTTTACAACTACACTCCTTGACCCTATATGAATACAATGAATGAATTTGATCTTCAATTTAAAATATTTACACTAGTGGATACCACAAAATCTTATGTTATACTTAATGAAAGTACGAATAAACACACTAGTGGGTCACTTTCATTAAGCTTTGAGTTCCATTGGCAAGGTTTAAACTTTTGAGAAAGGCTTCACAACCTTGAAAACAAAAACGCTTTCATTTTGCATATCCTTGCACATTTAATATTTGTAATAGATTAGTAGTGTATAGATGTATTTTTTATGAGGCTCTTATTTTCGAGTATAGATGTAGTACTTAAACGACAAATGTGTTTTAATGTTTTGAAGTAATTTTTATGTGACAATGTGTGGTATGTGCAAATTTAAGAAAAAAAAAATATTTTTCTTAACGGGTCATAACGGGTCGGGTCACTTTACCCGTTGGGTAAAGTGACCCGACCTGTTAAGGACCCGTTAAGATAACAGGTGTGACACGACACGACCCGTTAAGATAACATGTGTTACACGAAAATGACACGAACACGACTGACATGACCCGTTTGCCAGGCCTACTATACGTACCTTCAAGTAAGGGTAAAATCTCGTACTTTCCCTTATTTTAGATGGCACTGCTAATCCATGTTTGGCCATCATCTCCGGTGCTATTGTGTTCAAGGCCTTCAAAACTTTGTTAAAATTTCTACTGACAGTCCAATGTGATCGCCCAAACGTATCACGTAGTAGACAATATCTACTATTGTGTCCAACAATAAGCAAAAATGTTGCAAGCATTTCTTCTATGCAAATGAATTTTGTATCTCGTAAGAGTGTTTTTTCTCTAATAATAGTGCATAACTTCACAAACACATCAGGATACATTCTATACCTTTGCTGGAAATCCTCTGGGCGGTCCTCTTTCAATACTTTATGTATATAATTGTATCCTTCCATGGTAATTGATCGTCGATTTAAAGGACGTTCAATAGGTTGTCCAAATGTAATTATAAACTCTTTTAGCACGTGGACTACAACTTGAATTGCCATCAACAAATATTTAATGGTTTCATAAAATTCTTCTTCCTCAATTTCTTCTTTATCAGTTTCTTCTTCTTCTTCAATTTGTTCTTCCACCATTTGCTCCACTTCCATTTCTTCATCCACTTCGTCCACTTCCATTTCTTCCCCACCTTCCGCTTCCATGCTTGATTGAGACATTATATTAACTACCCAATGCGTGTGGGATGATCTATCACATAACATTACGAGATTATAATTTGCTCACTACCAGCATATAATGTTGTTTGGGCCCAAAATATCAATTTGGGCCGAGTACAGAACCATCTCGGCCCGGAAGACCTGACAACAAGGGAGCCTCGGGTCGCTCGGGTCGTGGGCTTCTAAAACTAGGCCGGCTAGGTTATTTACGAAGATGAGTCCTGGTACAACAAGAAGTCTCGGCAAGTATGATAATCCGGAAGAGAGCCGACTAAAAAAGGGACTAGGTTCACAATCCTAGTCAGGATAGGACTGGTCGAGGTGTTGTTGATCCGGAGAAGAAAGCCTAGTTCGAGTAGGATTGTAACTCAAGGTCCAGTGCTATAAATAGGGGAGGCTGCAAGCCAGTAAAGCCCCACAAAAATCAATACAAAATTGCCCTGCGCAAATCCTCAACCACTTGAGAACTTTTTCTTTTTCTTTTTCGCTGACACATCTTCCGTTGGCATCAACAGCACTGTGAAAGCAACCGGTGATATCTTAAGTCGGCATAGATAGCTCTGTCACCGTAGAATTGGCCGAACTCGCAGTACCTTCCGTTGGCATCAACAGCACTGCGGCGGGCACGGTCGATTGTCTATCCAAGTCTCGGTCGAGAAGGGTTTCTAAATCCTTTTTTGGTCGAGGTCATCTCATTAGTCTTCTCGACGAAGTGAGGTGTTACAGTTATTACATTCGGCACATTGAAAGCCGAATTTGATTTGTGAGCTTCGTAATAATAGTAACCTTGTCTTCAGGTTTGAGAATCCAGGAGGCCGAGACGTGTTCCTTTCTCGGCCGCAATCGCAAGACGCAGAAGTCAGTAGCGCGACCCAACGCAACATCAACAAATTTACTCCTCGGCCGAGCTCGGCCGACGAGTTGGCACGCCCGCATTCACCGAAGGACGTAGTTAGCTTTTAGATTACTCGGCCTGCGCGCCACGTAGGTTTTGTAGTTTTTAGGGTCAACATTTTGGCACGCCGAGTGGGACCTAGTGCTAAACTACGAAGTTCATGCCAATTGAAACGCGATCGGTAAAAAAGAAAACAGCTATGGGAAAATCAACAGCCGATTTGCCGATTCAGAACACAGGACAGAATGTGCCCCAGGCACAGAATCCCCTTAGCGCTGTGACACCCGAGTCCACAAGTGCGACTCGCCGAGAGAGGGAAATTAATCTTGGCGGTCAACTCCGCGGTCTAGAAATCCCTAATAGGAACACCTGTGTTCTCAACGAAGGGATAGTGGAAGATTACGACGAGGATGGCGGTGAAGGATCCGACCCACCAACAAGGTCGTTTCTTCGAAAGCGACTCGACGAGCAGTCTCTGTCAGTCGAGCAGACGTTTAGTCGAGGTATTGATAAGCTACATGACGTGATACTCAGTTCCAATGAGCAACAGACCAGGTTGCTCGAAATACTGGTTAATAAAGTCACTGACTGCAGGCCCTTCGACTTTCCCCAGCGTTTGCCACCAAGAAATAATCCGTTGCCAATCGTACAGGCCGAGCCAATTCCTGCTCGGCTCAAGCCAATTGACTTGGAAAAAGGAGGAGGGTCGAATAGTAGGTCAGACGGAATCGACCAGAGGGTCGAAGCAACACCTGTTGATATGACCGAAGTCCAGCGGATGATCGACTCGGCCATAAAGAAGGGGCCGAAGTTTCCTAAGTTTATCCATCCGTACCCGGCCTACGTAGAAACGTTCGGATACCCGAAAGGTTTCAAGATTCCAGATTTTAGCCTCTTTGCCGGTGAATCGTCTCTGTCTTCGTTGGAGCACGTGGCTCGATTCACCGCGCAATGCGGAGATGTTAATGGTGATTTCCATAAGCTACGGCTGTTCAACTTCTCATTGACCGGCTCGGCATTTGCTTGGTATATCAATCTTCCTCCTAATTCCGTCCAAAACTGGGAGGAGTTGGTCGAGAAATTCCACGAGCAGTTTTATCGGCCGGGGATGGAGGTGTCGGTTTCTTCATTAGCAAGGATGGCTCAGGCATCTGATGAGTCACCAATGGATTATCTCACCAGGTTCAAATCATCTAGGAACTGGTGCCGAGTGCCTTTACCCGAAGTTGAATTCGTCAGACTCGCTTTGAACGGCCTCGACGTCGAATACAAAAAGAAGTTCTTGGGGGCAAACTTTCAGGATATGTACGAATTTGCCCAACATGTCGAACAATATGACTATTTGCTCCGCGAGGAAAAGGTTTCGAAAGCTCCATCTCGGGGGACGATTTACAAGAATCCTACTGTCAATTATGCGTCAACCGATGATGAATGCGTTAGCGTGGATGCAGCCGAGATAGTGATAGATAAGCCGTTTGTTTGCAAGGCATTAACTCAAGTTGACTCTAGGGAAGTCAAAAGCCGTTCAGCCGCTGAAGGAACATCGAAACCGTCAAAAGTTTATACTTTTGATATTACAAAGGCTGACGCAATTTTCGACCAACTGTTATCAGCAAGAATCATTAAGCTTCGGCCTGGCCACAACATTCCCAAGGCCGAAGAACTTAAAGGAAAGGTGTATTGCAAATACCACGATTCAAGCAAACATACGACAAACAATTACGTCGTCTTTCGTGACAACGTCCAAAGCTGGATCGATAATGGTAAATTGAAATTTCCAGAGAAGAAGATGAGCGTCGATACTGACCCGTTTCCCACGGCAACGGTAAATATGGTCGATGCATGCCTCCTTAAGGACAAAGGGAAAGGGAAGGTCGAAGTTGTTAAGACACAACGTTTTCATAATCAGAATTCTCGGCCTCGTTTCATGGCCGATTTTCGTGCAAACAAACCACCTACAGCTTTAACGGGGCCCGCTATTGTTAAACCTATGAGGGATTATAGCACCGATGAAGACAATGGAACAGCAGTTTTGTGCAGAAAATGTAGAACCGAGGTCGGCAGTGAGCCAGAGGTGAAGCCCTATTCGCTTATAACGGAACGACCTACGGTCGCAATCCAGCAAAAAGTAGCCAACGTGAGCCGGCATCAGGGGGTTTTTGATCGGCTCGGCCCTAAAGCACGGATGGAAGAGACACCATCAGTCAGGCGGCGCCTCGACTTTGATACTGCATTTTACGACGATGCCTACTATAAACGTAATTCTGGCAGTTCGGAATCATCGCGGAGCCAAAAAACTTTCAAACCTCCCGAGCCTAGAGATCAACGTTGGTATACATATCATTCTTCAAAAGGTGTCTACACTGCACTGTCCAAATCCCAGAAACGCCGGCACCAAATGATCGATTGCATGGCACGCCGACTGGCAGCCCAAGAGGCTTCGGTCCCTAAATGGCGGCCGAAGGACATAATTGCTAATGACAACAAGCAACCGCATCCAGCTGTTCTGACAACGTCGATGCAAGGGAAGCAGCTGGTCGACCAAGATGTCGAAACCATGTTTGAAGAGGCTGATAAATGGATCAAACTTCTTATTCGACCAGGGGAGATAAAGGCACGCCTTGAACATTTCAGGCAGGAGGCCGAAGGCAAATTAGCCCCGTCGGCCATACAAGAACCTCTAATCAAAATTCGACGAAATTTGCATCCACCGTTCCTTGGGGAAGCTTTGGAGTATATGCGAGAATTTCACAAGAAGCATTCGGCCAACGACCTGTATGGTTTGCCGAAGGCATGCCAGGACACCATTGATCTGGTCCTGGTTTGTCCTGATGCCGAGCGAATCATCCAGAAAACTTCAGACCCAGGATTGAAAGCAAGGTTCCAGCACATACGAGAAGCCCGCGTCTTTTGATTTGAAGTTGACCCATACATTGATATGGAAGCAGCCGAACTTCCTTTCTCAATGGAGGACCTTCAGTATTTACGATGTCACTTCGAGGTATTTTCGGCTGTTTCTCTCTTCGGCCTTACGACCGATGAAATGGCACGTGTTGCGCGTTTGGATGCGTATCTCGATACCAGGGATGCCCGGATACATTACCAGGAGCGGGTTCGGATCTCGACCCCAAGCACACTGTCGCACTTACCCTCACCTGAGGCAGTTTCGCGGACCCAACAAGCGGCCGAAGCAGCACCGCCGGAGCAAGCCATTGAAGAAGGAACAGAAGAGTCTCTTTGTCCGGCTTTGACAAGAACGGAGTCCGTAGTCGCTGATCAAACAAAAGATGAGGATAACGAGGAGAATTCCAACCCGATGGGCCCGTCAATCTTGGATGACATGGACATTAGTATGGTCCATGTGTTACCCGCTGATTTTCAATCAAGCACGGCTCAACCGAATTTCCTCGATGGTGATGTCGTCGCCGAAGACGCTGGCCATGTGGATTTTGTATCTGTTGTTGAAGGTGAGTCAGCAACAAAAGATGAGAGCTTAAAGGCCGCCTTAGCCGAATTGTTCCCTCGTTCATCATCGGCCGCGCTTCACCATTTAAAGCCATTGTATGTGACGGCCCATATCGAGGGATACCCAGTTTCTAAAGTTTTTGTCGACTGTGGAGCTACCGTCAATATCATGCCTCTGACCATCATGAAGGCCTTGCGTCGCTCGAATGACGAACTGATTCCGTCAGGGATCACAATGAGTAGTTTTGTCGGTGACAAGTCTCAAACCAAAGGTGTACTTCCGTTAACTGTAAATATTGCCGGTCGCACTCACATGACCGCCTTTTTCGTGGTTGATTCCAAAACCGAGTATAACGCACTGCTCGGTCGAGATTGGATTCATCAAACCAATTGTATTCCTTCCTCATTATATCAAGTGCTTGTCTTTTGGGATGGCAAATCGGTCATTGTTCACCCGGCCGATAGCCAGCCCTTCGAGGCTAACATGATCCAAGCACGGTATTACGATGACCACGTCGGCTACATTACTTTGCAAGGCTTCAATGATGAAGGACGACCGACTCGGATTTCTGTACAGAAAGCTATCGAGGTTGGCGCCGAGACTGTCTATCAGGATTCGGTGAGACTCGGATTAGCTAACTTCCTCCCCGACGCCGATGTCTGACATCGATCGGGAAACACGTAGGGCCGCGGTTTCATCCACGATGGAACGACTGCTGGCCCATTGGTATACTATATCTAGACGACCAAATTCGGCCGTTAATCTCGTTGAGTTCCTGGCCGAAGGGGATAATGGTCCTGTCTTATCTCTTGATAAAATTCAAGCAGCCCCGGCCGAGCTCGAAGATCATCGGCCCCAAGTTAAAGACCCCCTGGAGGAAATTAATGTTGGGACAACCGATGACCCACGACCTTTGTTTATTAGTGCTTTACTTCCTCAACAAATGAAAGACGAGCTTCGTGCCTTGCCCACGGAGTTCAAAGATTGTTTTGCTTGGAGCTACCATGAAATGCCCGGTTTAGATCGTACTCTTGTCGAGCATGAATTACGTATTAAGCCCGGATGTAAACCTTTCCGTCAGCCACCACGTCGTTTCTCGACGGAAGTGCAACTTAGCATCAAGGACGAACTGGTTCGGCTTTTGAAAGCCGGGTTCATTCAGACAGCTCGATATGTTGAGTGGTTGGCAAATATCGTACCTGTTTTGAAGAAAAACGGTGCCCTGCGCATCTGCATCGATTTCAGAAATTTAAATCTGGCAACTCCCAAAGATGAGTACACAATGCCGATTTCAGATCTGTTAATCGATGCCGCGGCGAATCATGCAATCTTATCTTTTATGGATGGACACGCGGGGTACAACCAAATATTCATTACCGAAGCCGATGTGCACAAAACTGCTTTCCGTTGCCCGGGGGCACTCGGCACTTACGAATGGGTTGTCATGCCATTCGATCTCAAAAATGCCGGCGCCACATACCAACGGGCGATGAACACCATTTTCCACGATCTAATTGGAACCATTATCGAAGTTTACATCGACGATGTTGTCATCAAATCTAAACGCCGACAGACACATCTGGACGACCTCCGACAGGCTTTTCTCCGCATGCGTCAGCACAATCTCAAGATGAATCCCGCCAAATGTGCCTTCGGCGTGTCGGCCAGAAATTTCCTTGGTTTCCTCGTGCATCACCGTGGGATTGAAGTCGATGCGAATAAGGCATGCGCAATAATCAGTGCCCCACCTTCAACGACGAAGAAACAACTCCAGTCCTTCCTCGGTCAGGTCAATTTCCTCCGTCGATTTATTGCTAACTCGGCCGGTAAAATGAAAGCGTTCTCCACGCTTTTGAAACTCAAGGACTCAGATAAATTCGTATGGAACGACGAACATCAGGCGGCGTTTACGCAAATCAAAGTCTCTCTCACGAAACCACCTGTCCTGGTTCATCCTCGGCGTGGGAAACCTCTTAAGCTTTATATCTCGGCGGCCGAAGAGTCCATCAGCTGCCTCCTCGCACAAGACAACAACGCCGGTCGAGAGCAGGCGATTTTTTATCTAAGTCGCCATCTCAGCCACCCAGAGATCAATTATCCCACCGTCGAGAAGCTGTGCCTGGCCTTATTTTTCGCCGCATCCAAGCTTCGGCATTACATGCTCCCGTCAGTCACCCAAGTCATTGCCCAGACCGACGTTATCCGGTACATGCTTACCCGACCAATCGTAAAAGGCCGAATTGGGAAGTGGACGATGGCGTTGTCCGAATTTAGCTTACAATACGTGCCTCAGAAAGCCGTCAAGGGCCAGGCGATGGCCGACTTCCTTGCTCAACACCCTTCCCCCTACGGTTTTGGGGATGCCGATTTCGAAATCGGCATGGTTGCGACGCGCGACAATCATTGGACGATGTACTTTGACGGTTCCAGTACGTCATCCTCGGCGGGCGTAGGAATTGTCGTTCAATCCCCCAACCATGATCGTTGGTATTTTTCGCTTAAGTTGGATTTTGAATGCACCAACAATCAGGCCGAATACGAAGCCCTAATCATCGGCCTTGGGATCCTTCATGATCTACGGGCGACCCGCGCCCTCGTCCTCGGTGACTCCGAACTTGTGATCAACCAACTTAATGGTTCTTTTCGTTGCATGAGTTGCACCCTGGCGCCTTACCACATGATCGCCAGCTATTTGGCCGAGTTCTTCGACGGTATTACATTTCAACATATTTCCCAGAGTCATAATACCGACGCGGACGAGTTGGCTCAAATCGCCTCCGGCGCACAACTCTTGGGGGGCAAGCTAGGCCGAGAAATACCCGTGTTGCGACAGTTATACCCGGCCTTGGTTAACCAACAAGTCCTCCAGCGCGACAACGTGATACGTACAAGAGTCATGTCCTTACCTTCGTTATTAGATCGAGACGACCCAGTCGACGTTTGCGCCGTCGAAGCAATACCAGATGATTGGAGAGGGCCCATTATGCGATACCTTGACAATCCCAACAATAAACACGATCGCAAGACAAGAGTTCATGCCACGAACTATGTCATGTATCAGAACGTGTTATACCGAAAAGGCGAAGATGGTTTATTATTGCTATGTCTCAGCCCCCAAGAGAGTGGTCGGGCGATTACAGAAGTCCATGAAGGGATATGCGGAGCTCATCAATCCGGACGAAAAATGCGATGGTTACTTCGACGGCACGGCTATTTTTGGCCAAGGATACTAAAGGATTGTATCGAGTTTGCGCGAGGATGTGTACAGTGCCAAATCCACGGACCTATACAAAGGGTCCCAGCCGAATCATTGCATTCGGTCATAAAGCCATGGCCGTTTAGAGGATGGGCCATGGACGTGATCGGCAAAATCACGCCATCTTCTGGAGCTGCTAAGCACGCATGGATAATAGTCGCAACCGACTACTTTACCAAGTGGGTCCAAGCGAAATCATACGCCGAACTAACATCTAAAGAAGTTTGCGACTTCGTGGAGGAACACATAGTGACCAGATTTGGCATACCAGAAACGATCATAACCGACAATGGAACCATTTTCACAGCCGAGAGGTTTAAAGAGTATACGGCGAATCTGAGCATTCGGCTCGAACAATCTACACCGTATTATCCACAGGCGAATGGGCAGGCCGAAGCAAGTAATAAAGTGTTGATCGGCATCCTCGAAAAAATAATAAAAGAAAGGCCCGGCATGTGGCATTTGAAGTTGAACGAGGCATTATGGGCATATCGAACATCGCCCCGATCAGCAACTGCGACAACCCCGTATGCATTAACCTACGGACACGATGCAATATTACCGGTCGAGTTAAGCTTAAATTCGTTGCGATTAATCGAACAAAGTAGTTTGTTTAGCGCCGAATATAATCAATCCATGAGACAGGAACTAGAAGATTTGGAAGAAGCGCGACTTGACGCTTATAACTTACTGGCGGCACAAAAATGGATTGCCGAGCGAGCCTATAATCAAAAGGTGCGACAGAAAACGTTCGGCGAGGGCGAGTTGGTATGGCAAACGGTGTTGCCCGTTGGACTAAAAGATCCTAGGTTCGGCAAGTGGTCGCCGAATTGGGAAGGGCCGTTCGTGGTGCATAAAGTATATGGCAAAGGGGCATATCATCTTAAAGACGGGACCGGTGTAGTCCACAGGTTACCAATCAACGGGAAATTTTTGAAGAAATATTATCCGGTCACATGGGAAATGCGAGAATAAAAAAAAAACGATTCATTAAGATTAATAGGTATGTACAAAATAAGTAGGTCGACCGATTTACAGTCGGATACATTCAAGGTGAAGGAGGAAGAAGAATGCCGAGCAAGGCCTTCAGCTCCAGCCACCGTATTTCGCCCATGATAACCTGAGCCTGCCGATTCTTCTTCTCCAGCTTCAACTGCTCGACCCGTGTTGCATTTGCCGCATACTCGGTCAAGCAGGCTTTGCCGCCCGACTCGAAGTCCTTGGCAAGATCGGAAGCAATGGCCGATCTTCGTTTCGCCAGTTCGGCCATCTGACGATCGAGGTCGGCCAATACATCCCCTTTGGCCTTCAAAACGTCAATTTTCGGGCGAAGGGTCTCTTGAACGGCCAGGGCAGCCTGCAGGTTCTGCTCGGCCCTCAAAGCACTCTCGGAAACATTGAAAGTTTCTCGAACGCGCTCCAAGGCAGTTGAGGCCTGAACAACAGCCTCGCCGCTCAGTTGACCGTCGGCTCCGAGGTCGTTCAGACATTCACCCAGCCGATCAAGGCCTTTGCGCTCAAGGACTTACGACGCCGAGAGCGACAGAACTTCTTGCAGCCGAGTCAGAGCGTTTGAATCGGCAGGTTCGGTCGCGGCAGCGGAAGGACCAGCCCCTCCAGTAGTACGGGACAAGAGAGCTTTGAATTCGACCTCCCATGTCGCCTGCACACACAAATCAAATTAAGCTCCAAAGAAGTTATAAAAGAGCAAGAAAAGTTTTGTTGTTTAACCTGCCGAGAGGAGACGTCGGCCATGTCTCCAGGATCGTTGCTCGAACCCAAAGAACTCAATGGCCGAGCCCAATGTCTCAGATTGCTTCTCAGTTCTCGCGGCCGATGGAGGTTATCTACGTTCGATGGCCACTGAGGCGGCCATGAAATATAGATAACGCCCTTCGGCGCATAGAATTTTTGATGAAAAGAGTGTATAGGCACCTGACATTTAGTATTTCCGCGTTTAGAATTCTAAAGCAGTAAAGTAATCAAAGAAATACGGTAAAGGGTACTTACGAAGGCCGAAGTAGCTTCCTGCGAAGGAATGTGGAGGTCCTGGTCCTGAGGATGCACGGGCGTCTCCGCCGTTGCCTCTGGCTCCTCGGCCGGTCGTTTGCCGCGATCGGCTGCGGACGGGCCGACTGGGACAGCCGCTTCGGACGAAGGGGGAACGCCCTGGTTCTGGGGAGAAGCGGAATGTTCGGCCACCATGACCGGTTCCTCGGCCGGACGTTTGCCACGGTCAGCCATGGAGGGACTTGCTTGAACAACCCTCTCGGATATGGAAGGAGGTTGTCGACGAGTACCAGGACGAGTTGCCAGCGGAGCCTTGTCGCTCCCTTCGCTCTCATCCAGAACAAAGACAGAGGGTTTTGGATTTACAGGGGAAGCTCCCTCGGCCGCAGAAACCGTTTTTTCCAAAATCGGTGCAGCCTCGACAGAATGAGGTACAACTGGTGTACCGGCCCCGGAAACAGGTCGCGTCTGAATTATCTCTGCGGCCGGAACTGGTCGCTCCTCGACCAAGCGATGGTCGACGGCAGGTGGAGGGGAAACACTGGGGGTCGTCGCTTCAGTAGTATGACTGGAGATGACGTGGATCTCCCGTGCGCCTTTATTTGCCAGTTTCTTTACCCGCTTGGCAGGCGGTGGAGATTGGACAGCCGGCGCGGCCTCTTGGCGAGGCCGTTTGGTCAGCCTGGCCCGGCCAGCAGTTTTATCTGTCTTCGCCACAGCCGATTCTTTCCCGGCTGCGGCGACTGCCCCTAGTTTTCTCAATGGCCGACTACCTGGGAAGATAAAAGCAAATTAGCACGACAAATTGATATGCAAAAGGAAAAGTGGAAAAATGAACAGTTACCTTGAGTTTGGGGGGCCGAGGCCTTCTTAGGTCGGTCGCCGAAGAGTTTGTCCAGCACATCTTCGACCGGAGCACCAAAGAATTCCTGGATGTAAGCTTCCCACCAATCACCGAAGGTGTCAGTGCATAGGGTTTCTGGGGTGGTCGGTCGAAGGCGGAACTTTTGGCATTGCTCTTGAAACTCCCTCGCAACAGTTCGGCATTCCTTCTCCGAAGAACGGGGCTCACGTCCGCGGCTTAGGACTGTCCGGGAGGAGAGAAGGGGGATCGGGCAGCCTTGAAGATAACCGAGCTGTCGGGCAAGGAAGTTAGGATGGTACACTTCCCAACCCGCTCGTTTCCCATCGCAGCCAAGGGGAAGGTCGCGAGTAAGCACAAACGACCCCCAGGACTGACGAAGGTCGGCGTCTTCCCCCGCGCCCCACATGGATGTAGGCAGTCTGATGGAGGAAGGGTAGTCCCGACGGCGGCATATCAGGAACTCGTCATTGGAGAGGTCATCAAGAGCGAAGAGGTACCTAAATACCTATTCGGCTTGATGAGGGGGTGTCGGTAGGGAGGCCAACTGAAGCCCAAGTGCCTCCGTTGGTGAGAAGTCGGCTATAGCCGGCCGAAGGGAGGCGAAATACACTTGTAACCAGAGCTGGAAGACCCAGAGGGGACCGTTCTGGTGTGGGTCGATCTTATGCAGGGTCGCCTCGGCCAGGCAGCGGAAGAGATGGGTGAGAATGTTGGAGCTCAGTGACAGGACATGGCCACTAGCCAGGGCCTCGGCCACCGGCATATTCTCGACCAAACACTTGTTCGATTTGGTACAACAAATGTACTTGTTGTACCAGTAGAAGAGGAAGGCTTCATGTTCCCCTTCTCGTAGGTCCTCTTCTCCTCGGCCGGCGAAGTGGAGGTAGAGGGTGTTGTAATTGAAGAAGTTTTTGTGAAGCTTGTGAATGTCTTCTTTCGACGGGATTCGGCCTTCACGGTTTAACGTCTCGAAAGCCCGTCGATCAAAAAGCGTCTTCAGGTCAATGTTCGACGGGTACCCAGAGAGGGCCGCGTCGATAGAGAACCCGGTCGCTGAAGTGCCCAGGATGGCGGTGACATCTAGAGTGGTGGGGCCAATGGGACCAAGTGGAAGCACCATGGTGTTGGTGGCCGAGCACCAAAAGCACAAGGCGGCTTGGAGGAGCTCCTTGTCGGGAACGATATCCATTGACGAGAGGAGGATGACGTCGTGGATGCCAAGGGCCTTCCATTGATCGCCGAAGAGCTTCTCCATTCGGACAACCCAGGCTGCCCAGGTTGTGGTCGTCGAGGGCCAGGAGCCTTGGGGTTTCACCGCGTCCCATCTCGACCATTCAAACCCTTGGAGTAAGGGTGTTAGGCAGTGCTCCTGGAGAAGGCCAGTAATGGCCGACGGAACGGTCGCCTTGAAAAGAGGACCCAGGATTTGGTGGGGAGTGCTCATGTCACTCTCAAACCGTATGGTTTTGATCGAGCTCCGATCGAGTATTTTTTGATGTTGTTCGCACTCCCTGGAAAGCTTTGAGATGAAGGATGCCATTGTAGGAAGGAAACACGGCGTAAATGGTTTTCTGGGTTGGGGGATTTGAAAGCAAAGACCTGGAAGAAAGAGATGAATTCGAGAGAAAAACGGCAAGAAATTTCAGGAAATTTTGAGAACGTAAAGTACAAATGGGAAAATTCCAGTATTTATAGAGATGGGGAAGGAAGTGCAATCGTTCGAAATTCAAAATAAAGGGTAAAATCGACCGAAGAAATCACTGATCATAATGAGCATTCAGGGAATGCAGTTGAGAAGACCGAGGGTTTCAGGTTTTGGGGGCGCACGATTGCGTGTGACGGCGAGATTGATGGCGAGAGACGTTTCGGCGTCCACACGCTGAGAAGTGGCTCACGGATTGAGATAAGGATGGCTAGGTTTAGCCATAAGGTCATGATGACCTGACGGTTCGAGTAACCGCACGCTTCAGACGTCATTATTAGGAAATACCGAGTCACAGGCTGCCACGTGAAGTGGAGGTTTGCAGGTTCAAGATCGTGCGATCGTGTTCAATAAATGCGCCTTGAAAATAGAGTACTTGGGTTCTGTGAACTAGATTCGCTTCTTCAAGGTCGAAACTTGGCCAAAGAGTTCAGGCCGAAGACCTCAAAAGCGAGGGGGCAATGTTTGGGCCCAAAATATCAATTTGGGCCGAGTACAGAACCATCTCGGCCCGGAAGACCTGACAACAAGGGAGCCTCGGGTCGCTCGGGTCGTGGGCTTCTAAAACTAGGCCGGCTAGGTTATTTACGAAGACGAGTCCTGGTACAACAAGACGTCTCGGCAAGTATGATAATCCGGAAGAGAGCCGACTAAAAAAGGGACTAGGTTCACAATCCTAGTCAGGATAGGACTGGTCGAGGTGTTGTTGATCCGGAGAAGAAAGCCTAGTTCGAGTAGGATTGTAACTCAAGGTCCAGTGCTATAAATAGGGGAGGCTGCAAGCCAGTAAAGCCCCACAAAAATCAATACAAAATTGCCCTGCGCAAATCCTCAACCACTTGAGAACTTTTTCTTTTTATTTTTCGCTGACACATCTTCCGTTGGCATCAACATCACTGTGAAAGCAACCGGTGATATCTTAAGTCGGCATAGATAGCTCTGTCACCGTAGAATTGGCCGAACTCGCAGTACCTTCCGTTGGCATCAACAGCACTGCGGCGGGCACGGTCGATTGTCTATCCAAGTCTCGGTCGAGAAGGGTTTCTAAATCCTTTTTTGGTCGAGGTCATCTCATTAGTCTTCTCGACGAAGTGAGGTGTTACAGTTATTACATTCGGCACATTGAAAGCCGAATTTGATTTGTGAGCTTCGTAATAATAGTAACCTTGTCTTCAGGTTTGAGAATCCAGGAGGCCGAGACGTGTTCCTTTCTCGGCCGCAATCGCAAGACGCAGAAGTCAGTAGCTCGACCCAACGCAACATCAACAAATTTACTCCTCGGCCGAGCTCGGCCGACGAGTTGGCACGCCCGCATTCACCGAAGGACGTAGTTAGCTTTTAGATTACTCGGCCTGCGCGCCACGTAGGTTTTGTAGTTTTTAGGGTCAACAAATGTACAAATAATTCCTACATGAAGAGATATGCACATGTTCAATCAAAACATAACAAACTCAATGACAAATATATGGTATAAACTCTTAAAAATCATCCCACACGCATCTTAAGAACCCAATGCAAACAACTTAAGAAGAATAGTAGAGCAAGACAACTAAATCAAAAGAACCCAAGCACTTCAGAAACCACTCAAATATGCAACGGCACAAGGCACAGATACCTCATCCTTCCAATACTATTCGATCAGCTTGTCCTCACAATATACCAGTTGTCCATTTTCGAAGATCATGTAAATCTTCTTATGAACTATCTAACAGAACCCAAGATATTCCTAACCTATATATCTTAAATCGGCAATTCAAAAGACATTTAAGGATGCCAACACTGGCTGCAAATAAAAACTCCAAGCCTCATGACTCAGTTGCACAATGTTTCCTAAGGTCTGTTTTCTCTATGTTCCATACATAAAGAGAACGCAGATTCATAGATACATTTTCAATCAACTTTTCCCAAAAGATGTTGAATTATTCATTTCTACAAGTTCTTTTAAATCCATGAAAATTTACCTTGCTACATATAATTACAAAGAAACAAGTGGAAGGAAAAAAAAAAATGTAAAAGACGGAGTAACACAATCCCATAAAGCATGGCAAAACAAATGTATAAAGGCATTCCGTGGAGTATAGAAGGATATGTATAATACCTGCAATTTTCTCAGGCCTTTAATTTTCCTGAATCTTAAAAAAAAATTAAAGTTTTGTAAGTTTCATAAAGATACAAAAGAAGAATAACAGATCATGAATTTTCTATTTAACCCAATAGTTTTGTTGTTTCATAAAGATACTGCAATACCTTGTGTCGTAAGAGCAAGATGAGAGACAAAACTGTTCCACTTCTGTGATGAATGTGAAAAGAAATCACATGGGGTAGGGTTGGATTCTTGATGGAACTTTGTATTTATACCACCCACCTTCAAATCCCTCAAAATTCCTTGGCCATTAAAATCCTAATAAATCTTTGACATTCTCAGTATACCTAGATTTGAATGTATTTTTAAACTCTTAAATCGACTACCTCTGGATTTGGGTGTATTCTTCAAAATCCTTTTAAATCCTGATTTGACTACACCATGATTTCAAAATCTTTTAAAATCATCTTTTAAAACTCTAATCGACTACACCCAGATTTTAAAGTCTATTAAAATCATACAAAATCCTAGTTTGACTACACCCCTAAATCAAGACTTTAGGTTACTAAACTGTCCACCACAAAATTCTTTTCTATGTAGACATGATGAAGTTCACATTGCCAACATAATTGATTATTTGTGCAACTAATTGTCAAAAAATTATCATTCGAGCTAATTGCCCTAATTTTTTGTTCGTTATCTTTTGCATAATTTGGCTTTTCAAATCAGTAGTTTATAATTTGGCCTTTCAAATCTTTTGCACGATGACTCAATCAAGAGCTGAGAGGGCGTCTGCTAGGGTTTCGTAGGGAGTGGCGGCGCGGCCGCTCTAGTCTCCCTTGGCTGGAGTGGGTCGATTGGATTTCGTGCTGGAATCCAGTGAATTGGGGTGAAGATAATTGGTTTTCTAGGATGGCTAGAGTAGGGTTGATAATTATTAAGCTTGAAGATAATTTTGATAGGGTTGAGATGGCGTCTGGTAATTGGATTTGGGTAGAGAAGAAGCTAATTAGGCTTGTGAGGAGTAGATCACTTCGAGTTGTTTGCTGTAGGGTGACCTTAGTGTTAATTCGGGGCACGCAACCTCCTTTCTGGATGCTAATTGTTGTTGAGTGGATTCCTATGGGGGGGGGGGGGGGGGGGGGGGTTAGTTTTGTATTTCGATTTGTGAATTTTGGATTATATCTAGTTACTTTTATATGCTTAATGATTATAATTGGATTTCGTATTTGGGTTTTGGGTGCATTCATTGTATTACTTGGTTGGTATTGAAACAGTTGAGATACCGATATAGCTTGGGTTCTGTCTATTACAGGCATGGGGGCTATGGTGAAAATAATTTTGCTTGCTGTGTACTCATTACTTACTTTAATTGTTTCATATCTGCCTTAATGTGCTTAGTGAATTGTTGTTTGATTTATTTTACCGGTTGGGTTCCTCCATATATGATATTTATAAGGTGGTGTGTTGCAAAGCTGTTAGTTATGAAGAGTTCTAGTAGAGTAGGAGAAAGTTGTGCTGCTGCTGGTGATGTTGTGGCATCTAGCAGGGCAGCTGAGGCAGTGGTAAGTGATAGGCTAAGACCATCTCAAATGCAACCCCTTGGCCTAAAAAAAGTAATCTTTCTCGATAAAGTCGGTTGATTGGGATAAAGTTGTATCCTTTAGAAACCATACATGCACCTTTTGATGCATACGGTTCAACAAAAATAACGAAAAAAAACAATTGCTGGGAAGTGGTTAAAGGTAATATAATTTCTATGGTCAATGATTTCTTCCAAAACAACTCTAGTCTTAAACTTATAAACCATACAAATATAGCTTTGATTCCTAAGGTCGAGAACCTAGAAACAGTTAGTAGTTATAGACCTATGAGTCTTTGCAATGTTAGTTATAAGATAATAACAAAGATAATCATTAATATACTTAAGTCGCTCCTGGATTTTTGCATTTCCAAAAATCAGAGCGTTTTGTCCCAGGTAGGTCTATTCAAGATAATATTCTCATTGCTCATGAGTTATTAAATTTGGTTTTGAAAATAAGCAGGTTAATTTAATCATGGAGTGCATTACCTCTGCCTCGTTTTCAGTTTTGGTAAATGGTACTCCGCATGGGTATTTTTATCCTAAAAGAGGCATTTGACAAGGTGACCCTTTATCGCCTTACATATTTATCCTTTGTATGGAGCCACTAATTCGCAATTTTAATTCGTTGGCAAACAACCATAAGTCTCATGTGGGCATCCTTTCTTCTCCGAGAGGTCTGCGAGTTTCTAATCTTGTTTTTGCGGATGATTGCCTTCTGTTACTAAGGGAGCTAGGAACGTTCTTCGGATTCTTAATTTGTTTGCAGATGCAGTAGGCCAGCAGGTAAATTTCCACAAATCATCTCTTTATTTCTCCAACAACATGGTTAACCAAACTAGAATTGACCTAGTAAATATTCTTCAAATCCAACATAAAACTACTATTGGTAAGTACTTGGGAATACATAATATTATTTTTTGGAAAGATCCTGTAAATGAAAATGAGTTACTAAAGCGGGTTGAAAAAAAAATGGTTGGGTGGAAGGCTAGTACCCTCTCGAAAGCCGGAAGATTGACTCTTATTCGTTCAAACCTTACAGGTATTCCTAATCATGTTATGTTTTGCTTTAAATGCACAAATAGACTTACAAAGAAGATTAATAATGAGCATAGGGATTTCTTCTGGGGTAGAAATAAGAAAATTTACCCCATGGCCTGAAAAAGATTATGTACACCAAAAGAAATGGGTGGTCTGGGAATCAGGCGCATTGACCACTTCAATAATGCATGTTTAGCAAAACTTGGGTGGAAGGTGTTAACTAATGAGAATAACTAGTGGGTCCAAATAGTAAAGAATAAATACCTCATAAATGATTCTTTTTTAAGTAGCAAGATTAAACAAAATCACTCTCTTGCTTGGAAAGGTATTCAAAATTCTAGAGACGTTCTGAAGAATGGGATGAGGTGGATTATGGGTAATGGTAAGAACATATTGTTCTGGTCCCATCATTGGGTTTTTCCTTACCTGTTATTTCATCTTATTCCAAAGAATGCGAGAGTTAGCATTAATTGGGATCTTAAAGTTAGTGATTTTATTACTAATAATTGTTGGGATGTAACCAAACTCAATGAGACAGTTCATCATGACATTGTTAGGAAGATTCTTTTAATCACTCTACTTAATAGGGATATAGAAGATAAGTTAATTTGGGGAATTACCAATAATGGTGAGTTCTCAGTTAAGTCTGCTACTTGGCTTCAAAACCAAACAAATAACTCAAATACAAGAAGTTCTCATTTAAAGCGTATGTGGAAACTTACCTTACCTCCAAAAGTTAAAATTTTTGCTTGGCTTTTGATTAATGAAGACTCCAAACTAAATTGTGGCTAAGTAGGTTTGTTAATAATACTGATAAAATTGCCCTATTTGTAAGGGAGATGAGGAGAATACTTATAATTGTTTGTTTGCGAAAACAATATGGTCAAAAGCTACCCTTCAGGTTATGGACCTTTTTAGTAATAGGCATAATTAGTTCCAAGATTGGTTGGAAACTCTTAATTATAACGAGGATGATGATTTATTTGATTTAAGCAAGGATATTCTGTTTTGTTGGCAAATTTGGTCTGAAAGGAATAATCTTGTTTTTAGGGGAGTTCCTTCGAACCATGTGAGGGGGGGCTGCCATTGCCTGCAGTGTTGGGAAGGCATTTTTGAACGCTAACAAGAAGAAGTCTAGAGTGGATTCGAGTCTTGCTAATAGTTGCATCAAATGGATGCCTCCGACGGAGCTAGATACTATTAAGCTAAATTTTGATGGCTCAGTGTGCAATGACAAAGCGGCGGCGGCTTTTGTTATTAGAGATTGCGATGGTCAGGTGGTGGGAGCAGGATCCTTTAACCTTGATGGAGCTACTATTTCTTTTGCGGAGGCAATGGGCTTAAAGGAAGGTCTCAAGCTTGCTAAGGCCAAGGGCATTCGGAAGTTAATTGTGGTGGGCGATTCTAAAGTGGTGATCTATGCAGTGTTAGGTAACTGGGATGTTCCTTGGAAGATTAAAACTATCATTGAGGAGGCTCGATTTATTGCTGCTTCGTTCTGGCAGGTTGAATGGAGACATGCCTTCCGGGAAGCCAATTTTGTTGCGGATGCTTTGGCGCATTTTGGGCTTACTCTTACTTCACCCCACATTTGGGACCATTGTCTCCCTTCGAGTGCTTTACTTGCCTTCCATTTTGATTGTTTTGGGAACGGATGTACTAGAGGTTTTTCTATCAAAAAAAAAAAAAAAAAAATCAGTAGCACGATACTATCACTATGTTAAAAAAATTAAGCCATGTGAATGTGGATGCAAATTTCCACCTTCTTCTTCTTGGACTAAAATCCACCTGCAAAACAATTAACACCTTAGGTCAAGGCCAAGATTCTCACGCGCCAACAATGAATGGGGGGGGGGGAGGACTTTGGTCGAAGAACCTCCGATGCCAAAGTTAGAATTTGAGGGAAAAGTGTTTAGAGAAATTTTGAGAATTTTGCAAGCGAGTTGGAATTAGGTTTTTGGGAGAAATGGGAGCTATTTATAGGGGTGTGGCCGGCCCCTATTTGGAGAAAAGGGGTCCGGCCACTTATGGTGGTTTTTTGGTGTAATTGCAAGATATTATGTCAAAATAATATCTTGTAACCAATTAGGAAATTAATTAATCAATTAGGAAATTAATCAATTAATTTAGTTAATTAATCATATTTTGAATAAATAATTGAAGGTTACCTTGTGGGGAGGATTTGATGAGGATGGATGAAATAGGTTTTGAATAAATACATATTTTGATCACTTTTGACCTTGATTGAGTTATGATTGTCCGCTGCTTGCGCGTAGGAATTCTGGTGTGCCTCGAGGGTAATTTTGTCCTTTTTACCCAAGAATCCATGTGTCGCCTCCATATTTTTCTCGATTATTTTTGGCTCCACAAATGCTCCCACACCTGTTGGGCTGCTCGCAGGAAAGGGCAGCAGGTGTAGAGATCTTATTGCTTTAGGAAACATAAGATTGTTTCCTATTTTGACGTAGATTCCCTCTTTAATTGGAAATTAGATCCTTCTAGGAAAGGGAAATAAATTATTTCTAAAGTCTATTTAAGTCTACCTTAAGTAGATTGTTAAATCAACTTTAGAAAGCAATTTATCCTTCCCTATAAGAGAGAGAAAGTTAGAGGATATTTGTTCCCCCTCCCCTAGCAATCTTCTACACTTGCCCGTCCAAAGGACCATATTTCATTGCTTTCTTTGTCTTTTTTGTGCCGCATCCAGGTAAGAAAAATTTAATTTTTCGTGTCTTCTTCCTGGATAGTGCTGTCGCGGGGCAGTTGTCGAGGTGGTGGGCACGTCTGCTGCTAGGGGCCAGGAGTCGGCTTGGCATGGGCCGTTGAGTGTTGTGGCAGAGACCACTGCTTGGGCTGCTCGGCTTGGCTAAAGCCAAGGGTAGCTGTGCCGCTGGGGCCACGAATTGTGATGCTGGGGTGCAGTGCTAGGCGAGTCGCATGACTCATGTCCTTTGGGCTCTTGGAATGCTACGCATGTAGGCCTTCTACCTGCTAAAGGAAAAACCAGCTTAGGTTGAGCTCCCCTGCTGAATACCGTGAATGGCGTTGGCTGCTTAGTCGTCTTCATTGGGAGAAAGGTAGGCTGTTCCTGAGAGAATAGATAAAGAGTATCAAGGCGGATGCATTGGCTTGTTCGATCGTTGTTGTGGAGCTTACTATGAATGAAGGTGGAAAGAAGAGATCTTCCCTGCCTGCCCAAGAGATGCCAGTTGAGAAAAAACCAAAGACTTCTTCCGCTGCTCATAAGGGTCCACCAACTGCCCCCAGGCTTGTGATTAACTTGACTTCTTCCAAGGGGATGAAAGATGAGACTGCTAGATCTGAGCCAGTGACGTTTTCCATGCCAAGGATGGCTAGTTCAATTACTAATAGGATTGCTCAGCGTAGAGGTTCCATCGTGCCCCCAATGCTAATATCAGTGCCAAGGTGTCCGTTGGGAGCTAAGTCTGGTTCACCTTTAGAGATGCTTGCTACTATGAAGAGCGATAAGGTGGACTCTACTGCTAAAGTGGCGCCATGCCTACTCTCCATTCTGCTGAGACTGATTCGCCTGCTGGGAAGAAGGAGACTGCTCGCGTGAGTAGTTGTGAGAAATCCCCCAAGTTTACTTCTAGAGAAGCTGCTGAGATTTATGTGTTCTTGAAACCAGATCTGCTTGAAGACATAGATGTGTGTGCTAAGTTTGTTGATGGCGTCAAAGGGGTTGTTGGCCCAAGTTCATTTGCAAAGTATACGATCGAGTATAAGAGGACTACTCTGCTAGCTATGATGCAGAAAATGGGTATTCTAGCAACCGAGTCTATGTTCCTTGATTAAGAGGACATCAAGGCTGCCAAAGAGGTGGCAAGTACTGTGGCAGTCGAAGTTTACTCATTGGCTGAGAAAGTCAAGAGGTTGGAATATGAGCTTGCCTCTTTAAAGGGGTCTAATATCTCTGCCCCCACTTCTCTGCAGCTTGAGACCGCTCACCAGGAGATCGTTGATTTGAAGACTAGTCTTGATGCAATCCAAGTTAAGTATGAAGGTATAAAGAATGATATCATGTGTTACATACCTTAGATTCAAGACCTCGAGTGTGCCATCTCTTAGCTCCGCTCTGCTGCTTATGCAAAGGATGAAGAATTGATTGCTGTTTGTAACCAAGTGATCCACCTCAAGTGTTGGAACTCCAAGGTGTTTTGAAGATCAACGACAGTCTGAAGAAGGAAAGGGATGAGTTACAGCGGATCCGTACTGGTTTGCTTGAGGAGAATGAGCAACTAAAGGGTTTGAGGCTGGGTTTGAGGCTTCGCTTATTCAGAGTCAAGCCAATTTCAACAAGCTAGGTTATGTAGACCATCTCTTTGGTACCGCTGCTGAGAGTATCACGGCTGCTGAAGGTGTGGTGACTGAGTAGCCATGAGGTGTCTAAGCTGCTGAAGTGTAGTCTTCTAGGTAGTCTTTAGGATTTTCTTTGTTTTCCTTGTTACTTTTTGCTTTTGCTTGAACTTCTTCGGTCTTTGTTAGTTGTTTATTAATTTTGCTAGAAAATTTAATAAACTTGCTTCCTTCGTTTTTTTCCAACTTCACTTATTTTGTTCATGCCCTAACCTTAGACTTTATAGACCAGTGGCAGGCGTGCTACTTTTCTATAAGCAAATAGGCTCGCGTAGCCTATGCAGTCGTATGTGTTAGTGTAGAACTTTGCAAAGTTGTTAGCCATAGGATCGGCATCAGGATGCCTTACTTACAAAAGCAGACGAATCTGAGTGACCATTTGGCTGTTAATTTTAGCTTTATCTAATTTCGTAGGTTGCGTAGCGAGTATCACAACATTTTAAGACTTGGTGTAGGTCGTTCCGAGCTTTGGCAGAAATGAAGTTCATCAACTGCATAACATGTCGGCATTGGATGGAGCTTCATATGTACGCGCTAACTTGTTTAACCTTTGACAGAAATGTGCAGTTGTATAAGTTTAACGCGGCTTATTGCTCAAAGGGCAAGCTGTAGGCAGTCTTCTGGAAATCGTAGCCTATGTTAGTGCACTCGGTAGCAGCTTTAGGGTTCCAGGGTAGCCGTCCATAGGGAGTACTGCGTAATGTGCCCCATTCGTCTCTGGGACTCGGTTCCCAGGGGATTAGGCCAAGAGATCCAAAATCCTTCAGCTAGCTAAGCCTTGAAAAGACCATTGCGGCTACTTCTAGGAATCCCGGCGTAAACCATTATGCATCTAGTTATACTAGGCAGCCCGACTCATCCACGTCTGGATATTCAATTGTTTATCCTCTCGCACTGGAGAGTAGACTCAGTTAGGTGTTGAGGAATTGGTTTACCCTTTCGCATTAGAGAGCATGATTGGTCCCTCGGGGGGGGGGGTACAATTCCTGCGATGAGTCCCTAAAAAGGGCGCAGTCTTCTTTTGAAGTGCATGAGTGATCAATTGTTGTAAGCATGTAGCCGAGCCAAGTTGTAGATTACTTCTGAATTCCTCATTGAAAAACGAGTGAAACGAATGAGAACTTAGCTTTAAGGTAGGAACTGCATAATAACTGGATAATCCTCGGCTTGTGAGGTGGTGCCCGTCGAGCTGCTTGAGTCTTCAGGCCTTGATGTAGCGGGAGGTCACACATGGTACTTCCTCAGCTTGTAGGTGTTCCACTGCTTTTCGATCTCTTTGTCGTTCATGGTGGCGATGGTGTAATTACCTTTGCCACCTACTATGTTGATCTTGTACGGACTTTCCCAGATGGGATCCATCTTTTTGGAGCCTTCTATGTGGGCAGTGATGAAGGCTTTTCTTAGGACTAGATCTTCGAGCTAGAACTGCCAGATCTTGCCCATTTTGTTGTAGTTGGAGAGGAACTACTACTGGCAGGCTGCGATGCGGGTGATGGTCTGCTCGCGCTTCTCATCTGCCAGATCTAAACTTGTGGCCATCTTCTCACTGTTCTGCTCAATGCTTGGTAGCAGAGTGCTGATACTTAGCACGATGACATTCAGGAGGAATGATTGCTTCTGAACCAAATGCCAAAGAGAAAGGAGTCTTACCGATGATTCATCGTTTAGTCGTGCGATATGCCCATAGACATCTGGGGAGTTTGTCTGGCCACTTTCCCTTTTTATCGGGGATAGATTTCTTGAGGCGGTCGAGAATCATCTTGTCGGATGCTTCGGCCTACCCATTGCCTTGAGGATATCTCGGCGTGGACATGTGGTGCTTGATGCCATACTTTTGGAAGAACTTCGCCAAATCTTTGCCCAAGAATTACGAGCTTTTGCCAATGACGATGGATTGGGGATGCCAAATTGGCAAATAATGTTCCTCCATTCTATGTCTTCTTGAGTCATGGTTGTCATGGGCTTTGCTTATACCCATTTAGTGAAGTAATCAGTTGCCACGATCATCATGCCTCTGCCCCTAGTAACGGGTGGCATTAGCCCTACCAAGTCGATTGCCCACTGCATGAACGGCCAATGACTTGTCTGCGGGTGTAGTTCGCTGGCAGGTAGTGCTGGTACTGACTTGTAGCTTTGGCAACAGTTGAACTTTTGTACTAACTTCTTAGCGACTTGGTGCATGGTAAGCCAGTAGTAGTTTGTGTTTAGAGCCTTATGTGCTAAGGATCGACATCCGGAGTGATTTCCACAAACGCCTTCGTGGATTGAGCTTAGAACTTTTAGGTCGTCAGGAGGCGCTAGGTAGCGGAGATGTGGTCCAATGTAGGATCTTTAGATGAGAATGTCGTTCCACATGTAGTAGCGTGCTGCCTTTATTTGGAGCTTTCTAGACTCTAATCTTTCCATGGGGGGTGTGCCATTGACTAGGTAGTCTATAATGGAATCTTGCCAGTTTGGAGTTGTACTAACCTGTGATACCTTGGCTGCTGGCTCCGCCTCTATGTTTGGCTTGTCTAGATACTACACTAGAATATAGTGTTTGAGTTGGTGGTCGAGGACGAAGCTTAGGCCTGCTAGTGCGTCCGCGTGAGCATTGTTTGCCCACATAATTTGAGTTGGATGCGCCGTCGAAATGCAAATGCCAGAAGTCTCCATTGGGTGGAGCAAGCACGCCCTAGCCGCGCCTATTGGGCTGCTCTATTACATCACCTAGGCTAAGCGTGAAAGCGCAGTAGAAAGCCGTGGAGCCGTCGTTAGGTCGCTCTATTGCATCGTGAAGGCATGGTAGGGAGCCGTGGAGCTGGGGCCATATTACATGCAGCATGAGATGCTCAACTGCCAGTATTGGGCCACTCTAGAGTTGAATTATAAAGCAAGGGTTGGCTGGGGCAGTGTGACGCGTAGCAGGAGGTAGTGTTTAACTGCCGGTACATGTTTCTTGTATGTAGAATCTTTTGGGGTGATGAGGACAAAACTTGTTTCCAAGTGTGTCCTTCTAGTGTTCGTCTACCGTTGGCGCACCTTTTGGGCCAAGTTGTTGCGTTCGTCAGAAAACTTTGCATCCGCCAGTGTCTACACCTTTATCGTCGCGCGTCTGAATTGGGCAAAATAGTACGTCATGAGGATGACTGCGAGCGTCTGAAGTTATAACTTGAGCTTCCGAGTTGCAACAACTATCACCGAAGTTAGCTTTTGAATTTCTGGTAGCTGGTTTTCGCATCGAGAAGAGCTTTTGAATTATGGAATATAGGTAGTCGGGCTCCCAGCTCTTCTTGTATAATGGTAGAGCTTATTGCTGCTTTAGATACTATCAAACATGTAAATAGATCCTCCGCTGCTTCCGGTTTGGATAGTAGGGAGGTGATGTTAGGTTCTTTTTCAAGTCCTTACATCTGGATCGGCGAGCCTCGTCCCAAAGTGCATGTTTCTCTATCAGAGCGAAAGATTCTGCCAGAGTTGGATCTTATTTCATGATCAATTTTTCGAACAGCAGGTGGTCTATTGGAAGTCATTTTTGGAAGGTTATTCTCGCTATCGAGTCGTTGCATTTGACTATCTTTGCCTTCTCTGCTTTGAACCTCTTCACATAGTCGTGAAGCGACTCCTTTGGGTTCTTCTTGACGTTGAACAAGTGGTCGGACTTCTTCTTGATCAAGTGATATGATAAATATTCTTTGGTGATAACCAAAGAAAGTTCATTGAAACTCCGGATGAATTATGGTGGTAGGGTGTAGAACCAATCTTGCGCCTCGCCTTGTAGAGTGGGAGCGAATATCTTGCACATGAGATCATCGTTGTTTCAATAAAGGATCATTGCCCTTCGGTAGTGCTTCAAGTGTCTCTCCGGGTCTCCATCTCATTTGAAGGATGTGAAATGTGGCATGCTAAACTCGTGTGGAGGCTCTGCCTGCTTGATCTAGTCCGTGAAGGGTGACCTACTTATGTTGGTCATGTCCCGTCGTAGTGCCTCGTCAGTGACCTCGTTGCATTGGAAATCACGCAATCGTTTGGTCAAGAGTCTCTCTAGTTCTTCCTGAATTTGCCTTTGTTGGGGTAGCGGAGCTCTCAGTTGCCCACAGTCGTGACCTGCTGGTCTAGGTTGCTCTTTCATGTATTTGACTTGTCTATATTGTGGCTGTGGTGTATGTGGTACATTTCTAGTGGGTGAGCGAGTTCTTCGTAGACTGTAGGTTGAACTTAAGCCGACTTGAGTAACTGCTTCTCTCTGTCCGTCGTGCTGCTTACTCCGATGTGAGGTGGATGATGCTCTTTGTGGGCCTAACCATGAATGAACACTTCGCCTGTGTCACGCCCCGATCCCGACGTACGTCCAGGATTGACACGTGACGTCATCAAATAACCATATATCTAACATACCCGTCTCCGAGATATGTACCAAGCACATGCCATGCCTCGAATTGCGTAGTAAATTTTGTACACTTATGGCTGCATCTAACCTTCTCGTTAGACTGCCTACGTACCCTACATAGGGATCAAGCCATTCGTAGTTCATCTTCGCTACAACTCGACATATAACACAGTCCGTTCAAGCCAAAAGGCATAACATTCCTTGATCAAACATTTGGACTTGACAAGCATGAAATTATTCGATTCAAGCTACATAACAACCCACATGACAATCAAGGTTTCTATTTCATCCATCATATAAATCATTATCTTTCAACATAAAATCGCAATTCATATCATGTGATATATCAAAGAATCAGCAAAGCACAATAGTATCCTCTAGTCGTATTGATCACTTATCTAATCGTATTAATAACAATCATATTCAATATCATTCCACAATCACCTCAAGTAACCCATTCCATGAGTCAAGGAGATACGATATTAACATTTAATTACGTTAATCAGTCAACCAGATCACATATCAGTGATTCTACATAATTCCATGCCTGGATTCCAAGTAATAACCTGATAATTCTAATTTATATTCACAAGGTCTATTGTGGGTAATTCTCATTCATTCAAATCTAAGGTTCTAGACTAACCTTATGGCAATGAGCAAGAGCAAGGAATCCAGACCATTCAACGGAATCCAACAGTCTTGGGTTCCGGACCACTCAACGGAACTAAAATTCCAAGCTGCTCCTCGTATTTTACACTGACCTGTCATATTCAGTGCCTACATCAAGGGAATGGTGCACTAGCAAATTAGAACTTGGTTAAGCTGCAAAGCTCGGGTGAGTGACAGTAATACAAGTATGTGATATTCAATAAAAGCAGACCATCGATCACAATCTATAAATATCGAGTATAGTCACCCAGACATCCAACGGCTTTCCCCATTCAAACCACCAAGATTCCCAAACACCATCGTTCATATATACATTAAAACTAGGGGTATAGGGAAGCAGTTCGGTCGAAGCCTACATAAGTAACCAAACAGGAAGTGGTCTCCCAAAGCGGATTAACCAAGCAGAGCCACCCTTGAGAAAGTAACTAAGTAGGCAGTGACCCCCCCAACGCGGATTAACCAAGCAGAGTCACTCCTACATCTGTTAGGAAGTGATCACCCAATGTGGATTAAGCAAGCAGGATCACTCCTAAGCATACATGGCCATAAGGATCGCTCAATGTGGATCAACCAAGCTCAATCTACATATATAGCATGGTCCCCAAACGCGGATGAACCAAGTAGGACCACTAGTGACCCCCCAACACGGATTAACCAAGCAGGGTCCCGATAACCACGTAGGTAGTGACTCCCCAACGCGGATTAACCAAGCAGAGTCATACCTACAGAACTGTCAGGCAGTGATCACCCAATGCGGATTAACCAAGCATGATCACCCCTAAGTATAAATGGCCATAAGGATCGCCCAACGCGGATTAACCAAGCGCAATCCATAAATAGTATGGTCCCCCAATGCGGATAAACCAAGCAGAACCATCCATGCACCACGGCTACATGGTGCAGTCTCATCATCACACATTATACATAATTATACGCATACATGCTATCGATTCCACATATCAACCATCATCTATTCATATGGAGCACAACACAAGGAATTCCCTCAATTACTATTTCTACTAAAGATCTACTAAAGTACCTAACTCATCTCCTGACTTTCATCTCCATCTCATGCTAGGTAATGGTGCCAAGTTCAAATAGGTATTCAGTTGGCAATCATATCCAAATAATTATCAAACAATATTTAGATCCCATAATTGTCATAACATTCATCATAATTATCATTCACATTATTAAAAGTTAATTAAACACATATATATCACAAACATCATCACTACACAAGCCAAATTATATTTAATTAGCATAGGTCTATGGCTAAATATATAAAATTCACATTTCAATAGAAATCATATTTATAAGACCAATTCATATTCTCAAATGATACTAATATAAGAAATTAAGATAATAATCATATTTCATATATTCAAGTTGCTATCGTACCAATATAGGCCCACAAGTCAACTCTCGATCAACAATAGGGTCCACGACTCCACATAATTTGATCCTGAAGATCCGTACATCGGATTTTGGATCCATAACTTCCCACAGTCCACATTATGTTCCTAGAACAACATACTAAAATTTCATCGCGATCCAACGGTCGGATCTCCGCCAATCACCAATTCTAGTGGCGGTCGACATTTTATTTTACAAACTTACAAATCCAATTAGGGGAGATCCGTATGTCGGATTCCTAATCTGTAAGTTTCTAATGTCCTCAAATATTACGTACTACAACGTATTAAAGTTTGGTGACGATCCAACGGTCCGATCGTCAATTCATTTAATGTCCAAGTGGCGATCTCTAACGAAACTATAGTCATACGACGAGATTTCATCAATCGAACGTCACATATGGAATCAGGGTATATGAATTAATCTAGGAAGGGCTGGTGGGGTCTCGGCCCATGAGCCGCCGCATGTGGCTGTCGACCGCCCCGACTCGCCTGAAAATTTAACTATTTCCAAAAATTACCAAATTTTGCAGGCAAGTAGTTGTCAGTGAGAGGAGCAATTTTTATACCTGGGTCGAAGTCCAATTCAGCCGGGAAACACCTGAAATCAGCCTTGATCCACCAAAACCCTAGAATTGGGTGTGCTCCGATTCAACCTCAAAACGTACTCCGACGCCTCAACCACTGATCAGGCTTTGTTCCTAGGTCCAAGGAAAGTCTAATGGTGGTGGTAATTGGAGGAAATTGTTTCACATTTGGTGGATTTCGTCATGGTTCCTCGTGGCACCCACGGTGTAAACCTTAATAAAATCGAACCAATTCTTGTCGATTTTTGGGTGATCAACGAAGGAGGAGGGGAGTAATGATGTTTGCAGGTGTTGAATGGGTGAAAACTGCCTGAAAATATGGTGGAGGTGGCCCGAAATTCAACCAGGTTGGGTGCGAGTGTACGGGTCACATAAAGGGTTCGGGTTGGGTGCTCTGCACCCCTCCCCTTTCTCTCTTTTCTTTTTTTCTGATTGGCCTCCCATGTTGCCTCCTTTCTCTCCCGCAACCACCCTTTTTTCCTTCTCTTTTCCCTTTTTCCTTCTTCCCCCGTTGGTCCCTCATTTTCTTCCTCTTCTTTTTTTTCCCGTTCCTCCCTCTTTTTCTTTTTTTTTTCATTTTTTTCTTCTTATTGGTCCTTTTTCAAACTAATTAGGACCCCCATAAATAATAAATTCCCAAAAATAAAATATAAATTATAAAAACTCCTTAATATGAAAGTGTAGTTTGCAATAGTGAAGTTCAAGAACTGGATTTCACAGCCTGGAAGATTGCTTATGTTGATTATCAGAGTGTGACCCCAACCATGAGTGTATGCTCATCCGTGGGCCTAACCGAGAGTGCACGCTCCTTCGTGCGATAAGACAAGAGTATACGCTATCTTTGGGGCCAAGTCGGGAGTGTACATCGTTGGAACGCTTGGTTCGTGGCTGGTCGAGTGGCTGCTTATCAGGACGCTGCTGGAGAGGTTCTTCGTCTTCCCTTGTCCTACTTCGAGACACCTCGTCCGGGGCACGTTGCATCTCGGAGCATTGCAAGAGCTGATTCACCAAGGTTGTCTGCTGTGCGAGGGTGCTCGTCAACTCTATGACTTGTCGAGACAAGTGCTGTTCTCCATTTGGGTTGGAAGAGCTTGGAAGGAATGCGTCTCCTTGAGTAATGGAAGTGTGGTAGACTCCATGCACGAGATTTGAGTTGGGAAATGTGAAATCGGCAGAGAAATGAGGTGAAAATGCCCCAGTTCAATAGTTGATCCAGAAATCTAGAGTCGGGACGGTTAAATAGGCCCTAGACTAGTTTAGGTAACTTGGAAGGCCACGGAAGTAGGCTGGGCTTTTAGTTTGACCGCAGGAGCGGGTCAGGTCGTGGGTTCAGATCGGGCCACTAGAACGCGTGGGTACTGGCCTTCTTTTGGTGCGGCTTGTGCTTGCACAACACCTTGGGCCTGGGCACGGCTCGAGAGGTTTTGGGCTTGGGCCCGTGAAGCTTGAAATGGCACGGTTGGGCCTTGGGGCGCATTGGGCTCACGCTGGCCTTGGGCCCACGAGACTTAGGATGTTGCTTTGGCAGCTGCGGCTGCGATCTGGGCCTCTTCGAGTTGGGCCGTGCACTGAGCTTAGGCTGTGCAGCTATGGTAGCAACTTGGGCTTGTTGCTCACCGTGGGCTGGAGACTTGCCAAAGGTTGCCATGGTGGCCACCGTGGTGGCTGCTGCGATGATGCCCCGTGGTGGTGCCACTCCACTTGTTGCTGTGTTGAGTCTCGTAGATCATCGTGGTCCAAATCCTTGAACGTAGGAAGTTCCATTCATCATGGTTTCCGAGTTTCTAGTCATTGTACTTATCTTTTACGTTTTATTAAAGAATTTTTATAAATAAAAATTCCAAGAATAAGAACATATGAAAAATCTACAAATGAACAAGAAAACAAAAAACCTTGAATGCGAGAGTCTTCTACGAGCATGTGAATCAAGACTCTCAATGAAAGCACCAATTTGTGAATGCAAATTTTCGCCTTCTTCTTCTCGGACGAAAATGCACCTGCAAAACAATTAACACTTTAGGTCAAGGCCAAGAGCCTCACGCACCCACGATGAATTGGGGGTGCGGGGGGGCTTTGGCCGAAGAACCTCCGATGCCAGAGTTAGAATTTGAGGATAAAATGTTTAAAGAAATTTGGAGAATTTTGTAAGAGAGGTTGAATTAGGTTTTTGGGAGAAATGGGAGCTATTTATAGGGGTGTGACCAGCCCCTATATGGAGAAAAGGGGTCCGGCCACTTATGGTGGTTTTTGGGTGTATCTTGCAATCAATTAGGAAATTAATTAGAAAAAGGCTTTTTATATTAGGACCCCACAAAATTTTGAATGCACCCCACATTAAAATTTAATATTAAATAACTTATTTACCCTGCAAAATGTTGAAAGCACCACATAATTTTGACCTTATTAGGTTTAAAAAAAATCACTTTTAGCGTATTATTTATCTTCTCAACTATCAAAACTCTCCTACCTTCCATTGTTGAACAAAACCCTAACCAATGAAACTACAAACATGTTGATTGAGAAAAATTATTTTTGACGAATGGAACACGAATCGATGTTTCGGAAGCTTCACATAAGGTAAGACTTCATATTTTTCATTGTGGAGCTAGGCAAGAGTACATTTGTAAAAACAAGGTTTATTTTTTAATGGTATCTAGCGGGCATGCAAAGCAACCTTGAAAAATATTTGAGCTAATTCCCCAAGCCATTCCTTACTTTATACAAGCTTACTTGGCCACAACTTAGAACCCCTCACATAAATCACGATCATATTTAAGTTGGTGACGATAAACATATATCATCAATTAACAGCACCCATTCAAATAATTAAGTTTAATTAACTCAGAAGGTATGTATAGAAAGCTGAGGTTAGTGTATTCATTCGATTCTGATGACAATGGTGAAATCCACGGTGCAAAGCTATTCGGACGTGAGAGGCCAATTCATCATGTTCTTGGAGGCGGAAGAGGTATGTAATGTTCATTTAAATTGGCATGCATGCTAAAACCCTAATTGGTGATCTGGTAATTACCCTTAGTCTTATGGTGATGAATCGAACATGAAAGATCATAGATTAGTAATTAATCGCATTAATCATGCAGTTGCGGATGTGTTGTTGTGGAGGAGCCGAAATGTATTAGTTGTGCTTTTGATTGCCATGACGGTAATCTGGTTTCTTTTCAAGGTTGCCGAGTACAATTTCGTGATACTCCTCTGTCACATCTTGATTTCCACATTGTTGGTAATCTTCATATGGCGTACGGCTACAGAATATTCGGATTGTAACGTTCTTGATCTTCATATGGCGTACGACTGCAAATATATAAGTCATTAAATATTAAATTTTAATGTGGTGTGTATTCAACACTATGTAGGGTGCTAATAAAAAAGCCTTATAAGATTTGAGAAATGTGGGGTGTATAGAAAATGTAGGGTGTATGTACAAAATATAAGGTGTATATTGAGAACGTGGGGTGTGGGGGTATTATGGGAAAATATGTGGGGTGTATTAAGATAATTTTTAAGTGAAAAAGTAAATGTGGGGTGTATTAAGTATGTGAGGTTTATTCAACAATTTGTGGGGCGTTAATATAATAAGCCATTAGAAAATTAATTAATTAATTAATTAGGAAATTAATCAATTAATTTAGGTAATTAATCCTATTTTCAATAAATAATTAAAGGTTACCTTGTGGGGAGGATTTGATGAGAATGAATGAAATAGGTTTTGAATAAATACCTATTTTGATCACTTTTGACCTTGATTGAGTTGTGATTGTTCGCTGCTTGTGCGTAGGAATTCTGGTGTGCCTCGAGAGTAATTTTGTCTTTTTAGGTCAAGAATCCACGTGTCGCCTCCATATTTTTCTCGATTATTTTTGGCTCCATAGTGACATCATGTTATTAGTTAGGAAAATTGTACGTTATTTACTTTTCAGACAATACTTGTCTTTTCTTTCTTGTAAACAAATTATAATTTGGCATGGGTGTAAAAAATTCCTTTTTGTTGTAAGCCTAATCTACTGAACAATTCTAAAGGAATAGAGAGAGGGAGGCCGGCAGCAATAAGACAAAGAAGAGAGAGAGATTTAATTGTAAGGTGTGTGTGTAAATACTCAAACAAAACATTGCATCAGATCTTCAGCAGTTGAGGTAGAATAGTTGATGAAGTCGTCGGTACAACGGGCGAATGCAAGTCTTAAATTAAAGAAAGTATACATTGGTAGTAAAACAAAACCTGACTATGGTAAAACCTAAGGTAGGCAAAAACTCATAGACTAAGGAGAAAAGTGAGAAGTATACATAATGTCTAAAACAAATGTCATACAGAACGAAAGTAATGAACTCAATGGAGTATGATCATCCCAGAATGGGTGCCTCATCAAAACCCAGCGGGAAAAATGCTCCTAATCGTAGGAAAAAAAGTACAGTAAGATCAAGTGAGCATGCTTCAGGATACTCCCCTGAGTTAGACATAACTTCCAAATAAGAGAACTACAAGCAATTCAACTCAGATAATTTACGCATACCGATTCATTGGATGAGCTTCTAAAAAGTAGACTTCGACGCTATATGTTGCGTTGTCTTCAAAGATCATCATAAGAAGGTCAATGACAGTAGTAAGACCATTAGTGCTTCAAATATGTTCCATGACTGCTCTCAACCAAAAGCACTCACGCGATGCGTCATGCAAGACGAGAATCTCAGCATGGTACGAAGAAGTCGCAACTAGCGTTTTCTTGGTAGACCTCTAAGATATTGCAGTGTCTCCAATGACAAAGATATAGCTTATTTGAGAACGTGCCCTGTGTGGGTGAGACAGATAACCAGCATCTGTGTAACTAACGAGGCGGGAATCATCTCGAGGACCGCGGGGGGGGTAGCGGCTCCTCTCGAGGATTCGTGGGTGTAGAACAAGCCCAAATCCGTCATACTCTTGAGGTAGCGGAAAATGTCTTTAACACCATTCCAATGTCTGTGTGTAGGCACATTACTGTATCTAACCAAAACATTACCAACGAAAGAGATGTCAAGTCTAGTGCATTGAGCCAAGTACAATAAAGAACCAATTGCATTTAGGTATGGAACTTCAGGCCCCAAAATCTCTTCCTCATCCTCCTTGAGACATAAAGGATTTTGTTTAGCATCTAGAGTCTGAAAGACCATAGAAGTACTCGAAGGTTTCGCTTTATCCTCACTAAAATGTTGCAATAGTTTTTGGGTGTAGTTCGATTGATGTACTAGGATTCTATACGAACAGTGCTCGATCTCCAGGCTTAAACAATATCGAGTTTTCCCAAGATCCTTCATCTCAAATTCTGATTTCAAGTGAACGGCAATTTCCTCAAGCTCTGTGGGAGTTCCGATGAGGTTCATGTCGTCAACATAACCTACAACAATCGCAAATCCAAAATGTGACTTCTTGATGAACACGCCTGGGCATAGTTCATTGTTCACATAGCCCTGACTTGTCAAATATTCACTCAGACAGTTATACCACATATGTCCAGATTATTTCAATCCGTAGAGTGATCTCCATAATCTAATCGAGAGAATGTTCCTTTCTGTAACCTTCATGTAGATTTCCATATCTAGATCCCCTTAAAGATACGCGGTTACCACGTCCATAAGCTGCATATTCAGTTTTTCAGAAACCACCAAACTGATAAGGTAGCAGAATGTTATGACCTTCATTAAGGGGGAATACGTCTCCTCGTAATCAATACCAAGGTGTTGAGAGAAGCCTTGTGCTACGAGACGTGCTTTATATCACATTATTTCATTCTTCTCATTATGCTTCCTCACGAAAACCCACTTGTAGCCCACAGGCTTCACATGTTGTGGAGTAAGAGCTACGGGCCCAAACACCTTACTTTACATAAATGCATCGTCGACGATCATCGCATTCCGATTCCAAACCTCATCCAATACTGTGAAGTGGACCGAAATCTCATGATTCTTGGGAGGCCGGTGGTATCCACTCTAACTTCAATTCTTTTGATTTGTTGGGGAACACATGCTTGTTCAACCACTAAAGGAGGAAGTACATGTGTTCCTGAGCTCTGTCCGCGGTGGAGAAAGGCGGGCTGAACATCTTCTTGGCGAAGGGAATGAAGCCCACGAACGATGTCCTATAACTCTTAAAAGTAGAGGGGTTGTACTCCAAGTGGATAATGGAATTAGAGGCCTCTGAGCTTTCAGCAATCGGGCGAGAAGGGGATGACCAGTCGTGTGTGATGTCCACACATCTGCCCGAGGGCCTCAGGTCGAAGACCTGAGCCATGTCCAAGATTGTAGGAGTTAATGGACCCATTTTGAAGTCAAATGTGTTGGTCTTATTGTTCCAGAAAAGCAAGGCAGTTGACAGAAGATTGTGCTTGACTGGGATGGTGATCTTCGACATCCTGATAAGCTCATAGATACCATTCACCATCCATTTTTGCTTCCAGATGGGCTCTAGTTCATCCACCCATTGAGACTAGGTCTCATACTTCATCAGAGGGAAGCCTCTTCTGAAATTTGACTATTTAGAGGTAGAAATCCCAACCTCGGCGAAGTAGGGGTTGGGGGTGAACGAACTGGTTACTGGCATATTGTTCTCCACAGAAATAGGGACTCGGGCAGCCCAGGCAGGCCCTAAAGAGTGTACTCATCTCTCCTAGAAAAAGATAGAAATGTTTAGGCTAGCCCGAGGGAGATGAAAGTCGTTGAGCCGACGACGCAAATTGACGATTCCCTCTCCAAATTCACATGTAGGGTGTGTTTTGGGGGACATGGTTGAAATTGGGGGAGAAAAGTGGAAGTAGTCAAAGACGGAGGTAAGAAAGGGTTGAGAATGCAAAAGATTTAAGGATTCTGGAAATTCAGGGAGATAAGTTGTTGAAGTGTTGGCCAAGGAAGTTTAGATGGAAGTTATTTAACCGGTAGGTAGTTAACGTTGGAGATCGTGGGTTGGTGCAAAGGTTTATTCGAAAACGGCTGAATAAATGGCTCGAGTACCAAGTTAAAGCATGCAATTAATTTTAATTTTAATCATTACCAATGTCTGGGTTAGCAGACTTGGTAATGATTAAAAGGAGCACTGTTTGGGTTTATATTTGGCACTGGGCTTTATGATAAAAGAGGCCCAAAGATGCAAAAGCAAAGAGAAAACTAGGCTCGGACAAGTCGATAGGCCCGAGAAGATTTGGAAGCTATTTCAGCAAAGACATAGGCCGCATGCTTTTGTTTGAAGTGATGGGCAACAGAAGGCAGCTCACCACCAGCCAAAAAGCACTTTTCAAGGGCATAAATGAGTAAATAAGTGATGACTCAATACCCTTAGAAAGCTATCAGCTAAAGGCAAAGCTCAGACAATCAGGCCAAATTGTTTATAAATGCAAAGAAGGACACCAGAGACAAGGACACTCGACCAATCAATCAAAAGACATACAAACTTTGCTCTAAGACAAAGCTCGTACCCAGAAAGCTATATTTTCTCCAAACTTTCCACCTTTTAATCGTAGGTCCCCCCATAGAAAGTCATATTTTGTCAAGTTTAGAAGCTATGCTACCTTCCCTTAGTATTGTAGTATCGAATCCCTCTAGTTAAACCCTGTTTACATTTCATTTTCTACAGTCTACAAACCTTTGTAAACACAAAGAGAAGTGGCTACAAGAAGTTGAACCTTGCCCGACAAGGTTAAATTTTGCCCGAGTCTCTTTTGTTTCTACTTACATATAGTAGATCTGTTATTTAATACATTTTCCTTTGTATTTCCAATCGTTTCCAACTAATCTTTATTCAAAGTTAAGATCAATCTGGCTAAATTAGTTAACTTTGCCTCTTTAAGTATTAATTGTAATAAAAGGAATGATCAAAAGGGCCCTGAACTCCCTTCGTCTTGAACATACAATACTATGAGTAAAAAGTCTTTCTTTACAAGGTAAGAAAAAGAACTTAATGCAGACTTAACACATCTGCGACAATCCATTGAATCAAGAAGTCTAAGTAACTTGTGGTACAAGTAATCAACTTATCTCACAACTAAACAACAGTCTGTTATGTTGGAAGTATGCCCACAAAGCCACTCATTTGATGTAATAGCTTTTTGGAATACTTATTGTATTAAACTATTATATGTTTAATGAAAGGCAAAGCGTATTGTTAATCACTATTTAATGTATCATGTGTTTAAGCAATAAGGGAATCCAAAGAATGTATTTGATCTAAGAGAGAAGTGATTTAAGTAAGTTAGATTAACGAGACCTTTCTCTTATGTTCATTCCTAAAACGTTCCTAACCATAGGATTGCCAATTGGGCATTGCCAATCCGCTAAGGTTAGTATGTGTTATGTCAACTCAAGCGCGAGTATGACTAGTCTCAAGTCATTTAGTGTTTGACACTAAGACAAACACATAGGTGCTTGAAAGAGTAATCAAGTACACTGAACAACGATCAAAAGAGAGTTCGAACATACATGTCATGTAAGAACTCGTAAGTTGCAATATGCAAAGTAGTCATTTGACCTGAGGCATCATAGATGTCTAATGGTTAGGTCCTTGATCTTTGATCATGTCAAAGGCATTCCATTGAGAGTGTCCACGGCATTGTTGGGGTCAAGCTATCTAGTCATGTAGGCATATGAATGCACAACAAGGGATCTCTAACCTTCCATGGTAGAAGGAGAATACTCTAAGATATGATTCGAGAGTCTTTGGCCAAAGCATATGAATATGGCTTAGGAAGTTTGTTCCAAATCATATTCAATTGAATCATATAGAGAAGTATCACATTGGATAGTAGACATGAAACAAACTATCACTCAAACAATGTGATTAAGAGTATTGTATTAGAGAAGGACCGTATTGCGTTGTAGTTGTAACTGGATAGGTTCTACAACCACTTCTACTTAGCTTGGGTAACCATGACATGCTGCTAGGTGTCACTCATGGTTTGTGGAAGCCCTGAAGATTAGCAAACACTAATCTTAATCAAAGGGAGAATTGAAATGTAGTTTCAATTCATAATCGATCGTTAAGAGTAACAATCGCCCACTGCCTCGCTAATTGGAACCTAATGGATCGTACACCGAGTAAGGATGAAAGTGAAGAAATATAAATTAAATGGATATGCAATTAAATGGTTTAATTGAAAAATGGTCAAGATTAATTAAATAGTTAATTAATTTTACGAAAGGTTCGTATTGGGCTTTTAAGTTGGTTTTGGGTTTCGGGGCCCAAAAGTGTTTTGGTCCACAAGGCCCATTATGTTTAAGTTGTATGACAACTAAAACAAAATGGGCAATTAGCCCAATATCCAAAGGCAAGGCCGGCCATAGGGAGAGTGGATGCAAACTTGAATGAATTACAAATTTGCCACTCAAATGTGATGTAGTATAAAGTCAACTTTATAGCTATTTTCTCATTAGGGTTTTCTTAGAGGCAAAGAGGTGAAACATTTTCTCTCTTTTTCTCTACAAGGAGGCCGGCCACTTAGAGAGGATTTAGCTAGCAATCTTTTTTTCTCTAAGTCATCCATTTCATCTTCACACCTCATCCTTGGTGTGGAGACTTAGAGACACCAAACCTTTGGTGTTTTTGGAGATCCTTTCCTCACATCCTCAAGGAGCAAAGGAGCACTAAAGGAAGGAAATCACAAGGAAGATCCAAGGAGCTAGGAGGTGACTTGAAGGCCCTCCACTTGGGTGAATCCCTTGTGTAAACAAGGATGAGCTTCAAGGGTAATGAATCTCTAAAATCTTACCTTCTCTTTAATGTTGTTAAAGAGTCTTATGGTTCACCATTCACTAGGCTTTGAAAGTCATGGGTTTTCTAGAATTATTTTTGAATGCATGCCTACTTTAATGTGTTAATAGTTTGCATATGTGTTCAAATATTCTCACATGTTCTTAGCTAAGACAAAATTTTTCCTTCATGTTATACAAAGATAACAGTGGCACGCTCAGATCTATGTTAGTTTTGACTGCGAGTCTCAAGCCCTAACAAAGGCCCTACAAAGGCACCTTTCAAACTAACAACAAACTCATATTGCAGCACACCAAGCAGCAAAATTCTTGCTCAACGACCAAAAGAGACAACTAGAGAGCTGTGCGAGGGAACAAATCTTTGCCCAAACAAGGATATGAATTAGTTGACTCCAACACGTAAACCAAGCAACCCTAGCGAGATCGATGACAACATCTTAATAAAATTTCTTTCGGGCCATAGACGTTTGCAGACATTTGTTATTTGAGACATCATTCTCCCACCATTTGGACAAGATTGCACATAGTGGAGGAACTAGAACAGACCGTCTGGTGTCTATTATCATCAAATGGTACTACATTTGAGATGAGGATCCTCTTCGGGTTCTCTTTGTGAGGATTCCGAGGATGACTTCATCGTGTCTATGCATCGTACATTGTGCCCAGTTTTCGTTAGGTACTGTTTGCGGTCAATTTTAAATAAAAAAATCAAAATAATTTCTGACCACAGGATGACAGATGAACGGACACGATAAAGTGATCCTCACGATCCTCACAAAGAGGGTCCGGGTAGTATCCTATTCCCTACCTTAGCATACATGAAGCTTTTCCGCAGAATCCTTCATTTCTCACATCAATGCAGTCAGTGGATTTGTTCCAGTTATGTGTTCACATCAACCTGTTCTCACATACGTCTATATACTGTGCGAAAACAAAATTTGAGGCATCGTGGTTGTCATCATCATCATCTGACCTTGCTAGGGTTTGGTGGTTTATAGGAAAATTACGTTTTTGTCCTATCATTTGTGAGGCACATGTTTTTTTAACAATTTTTAATGGATTGTTTTAAATTGACAAATAGATGTAAACACAAAGATCAATTTGACCAAATTGAAAGCACATGGACTAAATTAGCTGACAAGGTAAAACATAGAGACCCTTTTGACTTTAAGCCTTAAACATATGAACGATGTCGTACGAGATAGTGCACCATGATTCATGATGGGATAGTAGTAGCCGTGTGATTGGGATCACGCGGATCCCATACATAATGTTAGCTTAGTCTGATTTGAGGTGAATGATGGGCCGTGATTGTGAGAAGGAATGGATTATGGGAGTGGGAAGTAAACGAATGAGATTAATTTTAGTTTGGGGAATGGGGATGGTGGTATTGAGTTTGAAGGACTGGTTTTACGGTCAGTCAGCCATATTCGTAGTTTGTGGTAATCGGATTTTGAGAATATTGTCGTCGTTCATGGTAATTGATTCGAGCTCTCTCATTTACAAGTGTAAAAAGTTTTTAAAAAGTGAAAATAAAGACTGAAAATGAAATGGTTATCAAATGAGCAAAGTGAGTATTTTGTTGGAAATTATATATTATAATTAATATTATAATATTTAATTTTTGTATGAATGAAAAATAAGAGTCATGTGTCATAGTTGAATTCAAATTCATGAGTTGTATCTGTTCGTTGGAACTTTTGGCAATAGTGTTTATGTTTCAAAAATGGTGGCTTGAGTTCTATATAAACTCAAGCATCCCACTTGTCTAATAGAATGAAGAGAAGAGTTTTCTTCAATGTCTTGGTAAAAATCCGAGTCGTGTCTTGAGAGTACGGAATATATGAAGTTCGTCAGGGTCCGAAGATTGAAGTGTTTGGACTTCGGATTATAGATTGTTGATTTCTGGGAGACGGACGCCTACCAAACTACAAGCACAAGAGTAGGGGCGAAATTCTGTCTTTAGGACATTGCATTTATGCAAGCCTTAATCTCCAAGTTTGTTAGTTTTTCTAACTTTCTCTCTAGTTGTTTATATTAATCTTATACATAATTGATATTGTGAATTTGTTTATAATTATTATTATTGTAATTCTTGTTGTTATTTTCATATTTTCTAATATTGCTCTAACAATCTAAAGACTGAAATTTTTCTCTACACAATTGTTAGAAAATATGATTCGAAGGATTACGGGCTATAATACATATATGCAGTATACGTAAAGCAGAAAATAAAATTATCAAGTGAGTTGGAGATGATCTTCAAATCATCGTACATGATGATCGTTACGAAAATAGACAGTTACTCGTAATCTGTCATATTTGAAACGGTGCATTTGCTTGTCTAATGGATTGTATTATTCTTACCATAGTACTGATCGATGGTATATCATGTGGTAACTTTCATTTACCAAAGATTGCGCACACAGATTTGAAGGAATGTATCTGGAACAATTGTTGGCAATTTTCAATTTAAACCTTTTGAGTACATATTGGCTTGTGGAATAAAACAAAGTGGTAGGACGGTATGATAATTCAAACCGTATGTAATCAGGCATATGTTTATCTGAACATAAATCATAACGTTTGCCGAGAATGGTTACTGATTGGCGAAAGGATGTGGTAGGCTAGAAATTAAATCCTTCTTGCCAAGCCCAAAAGGAAACGGCTATGATTGTTCGAATCCGACCAAATGCATGAAAGACTAAACATATGCCATCTTTCCAAAAATGTTGAAAGGGCATGATGACTCATGGGTCTTTTTTCAGAAAGTAACTATATTGAGTTACAAAGATATGGTTATGATTTAATCCTTTTCAGACTAACTAAAGAGAACAATGGTGTCTATGAATGGCATCAGTTTGCAGTTGGGAATCATGTCTTCATGCTAAAGACGTAAATGGAGTATCTTTTGCATTTAAAATGAAAAGATATGTTAATTGGTGAAACAACCAAACACATATGTTGGATTACATGAATCGTACCATGAGTCACAACTAATTGAGAGGCTTTGCCATGTGTGTGTGATTTCATGTGAAGTTTGATTTTAGTGTTCGCAAGAAAATTAACTTCACACGAACAACTTGCATTTCTAATTGATAGAATACATTCTCAAATTCTTCCTGGTTTTTCATTCATGTGGGGATTGTTGGAAATTATACATTACTAGCCTCTTGCCACTTGCACACGCGTGTGACAATTGGCCTTTTTATATTAGACCATGTTTCGTTTTTTTATTTTTTTATTTAAATAGCTAATTTATATTTTTATTAAAAATCATTCAAAAAAAAAAAAAAAAAAAAGAAACAAAAACATGAAACCTAACCACCTACTAACGTGGGAGATTTTTTTTCTTTTCTAAAGTTCTAAATTTATATTTATTGAAAATTAAAAAGTGGTGAATCAATTAAACTTATTTTTTTGTTCAATTGTAATTTTTGAAATTCTTAAAGGGTAATCTGTGACAGCCCGTCCCTAATTTTAAGAATTTTTAAAGTTTAATAAAGGATTTTACAAAAATGGCCTTTGAGGCACGCACATCATTCGAGGTTAATCGTCATGTCGTGCCATCTAAGATTTGTTTTCTTGGCATATCCTCGTAGTACTCGTCGCTACGGACGCGTGGGCGCAGGCGGTTCGTGATTTGGATTTATATCGAAGAAGTTATTAACGTTTGAAAATTGGGCATTTAGGAATTTTAATTTTAATTAAATCTGGAATTTATTTTATGAAAGTGGATGGCCCAGATTTAATGAAGATTTGAAATGGATGGCTTGGATGTGAGGGAAAGAAATAAAAATAAACATAAGGTTTTGTGTGTGTGTGTGTGTGTGTGTGAAGAAGAAGAAGGATTGGGCAAATCTGCCCAACCAGAAGAGAGAGAGCCGAAGCTCCGGGAGAGAAAGGAGAGAGAGCCCAGCGAATCAGGAGAGGAGAGGGGGAGTTTCTGGCCAACCAGAAGAAGGAAAGAAGGAAAGGAGGGAGAAAGAAAAGGAGAGGATCGACCTGGCGACCCGCGCACCCGACCCGCGACCCGCCGGTGTTCTTCACCAATTTTCGTCGAACTTTCTCCATTTTTCCGACGAATTGAGCCATGATTTCACTTAGTAAGTATCCTACTACTCCTTCCTCATCATTTTCATCTCAAATTTGGAGAGATTTGGTATTGAAATTGGGAAAAACGCACCAAAGGGTGCGGCAACTTTGTGTCTTCGATTCTCTTATTTTTGAAACAATTTCTCTCAATTGTTGCCATCATTAGACTTCCCTTGAGGCCTAGAACAATGCCCAATTGTTGGTTGGAGCAACGGAGTTGAATTGAGGACGAATTGAAGATCACCCAATTTTAGGGTTTCGTACGGGTTTGATGAAATTGAAGTGTTTCCAGGCCAAATTGGCCCTGGCCACAGGTATGAAAGTTACTCTACTCATTGAGATCTTCAAATCTGCAAATTTTGGTAATTTTTGGAAATAGTTAGATTTTCCGGCGAGCCGGGGCGGCCAACCGCCACCCGCGGCGGCGCGTGGCCAATGGCCCGCCAATGTCATCCTTAGCATGTGTTTAATGCTCTAGGTTCAGTTTTGATAATTGATGGACGTAAATTGAATAATTGAACCTAAGTCGGTTACGATTCGGGGTTAGGTGAAAATGTGAATTGACGATCCGACCGTTGGATCGTCACCAAACTTTGATACGTTGTAATACGTAATATTTGAGGATTATAGGAACTTACGGATCGGGAATCCGATTTACGGATCTTTCGGAATTGGAGTTGTAAGTTCATAAAATAGAACGTTAACCGTCACTTGGTTTTGGAAATTGACGGAGATCCGACCGTTGGATGGTAATGAAATTTTAGGATGTTGTCCTAGATGTATATTGTGGACCTCTGGAAGTTATGGATTGGAAATCTGAATTGCAGATCTTCCAGATCGAACTGCGTAGTGACGTGTTTTATATAAGTTGTATTCTATCGATATGATTCTGAGATTGGATTTGATTATGGTTCTAGGCACCGATCATCTTGACGCGTTGATGTGTTGTGCTGGGGAGTTGTAGGGCGAACTTCAGGTGAGTGGGCAGTTTTGATTTCATATTTACCTATATACTATTGTTTTCCCAGAAAATGCTTTTATATGAGGAAATGAATTTAAATTGCCATGCATGAAAACATTGAATATTTGATTTGATAATGGATATATGTATATGTACATGAATTGATATATGATGCATACATGTTGCATGGTGCTGTGGAGGCGCAGGTAAGTCAGGTGAGTCATTATGCATTGAATTATTGATATTGAAATGTTTAAGCTCATAACCTGCACCCTAGGTGTTAGTGCTTATATTAGTTTCACCACACCGCACGCTCGTCTTGGATCCAAGTAGGTGGATGTCGTACAGACCATGTGAGGGTTCCGACATGCCAGTTGTACAGACCATTAGAGGGGTTCCGACTGGTGGGTGATTTTAGATTATGTGCACAGTTGATTGATGTGAGAAGCACTAGAGCGTAATTATACACCTGTCATCGTACAGACTACCTTATGTAGTTCCGAATGACTTGCAGAGTTAGACCGTATAGGTCACCGAGGTGACTCCGGTTAGTGAGAATGTTGAGCTTAGAATTAATCGTATAGGACCAACTGCAGGGTCTCCGATTGATTCCTTATTATTCACCTGATTTATAAATTGATTCATGGCATGGCATGGCATGTTTTCTTGAAAAATGTTAAAGATTTGGAATATGAATTTTGAGATTATATATATATATATGATTTTATATATATACTATTTTCTGGGAAAGTATACAGGTTTTACAGCGAGGGGTTAGAAATGTTTTAAATGAAATGTTTTCAAAAAACTTTGTTTTACTGACCCACTCAATTTTGTTTTGCGCCCCTCCAGGTTCAAGTTAGCAGAGCTTTGGTGGCCACGAGGAATCCAGCGGTGTTCTGACAGAATTCACAAAAGTAGGATTCACCATCGGGTGTTATATCTTAGATATCGTATTCTTTAAAGCTTCCGAACTGTGTAAATGGTTACGTCACTCTCACGTGACGGCCAGCATGCCCTCCTTCGGGACGGGGTGTGTCATAATCTATGGTATTTTGAATGTTTCACCTTTATAGGGTGCTCACTTTATTCATTTGTTTTATTACTTTTCGGCTTACATTATATATTCTAAAACTCAGTTGAATACGGCACTGTTCAGAAATAGTAAAAGGGCGGAAATGCCCCTCTGTTTTTGCTCTGTTTCTCTTGCTGTTTCCACATCTGTACAGTCGAATGACTGTTTTGCCCATTCACTCCACGCGTCCGTCATCGAGTCACCCTCTATTTGGGTTGCGTCTTCTGGACTTTTCTGTTTGTTTCCGCCGGTCTCTCACACATCTCAGTTCTATTGTTCTGCAACTCACCCTTTCTCGCTATCCCTTTTTGCCACCGCTCCGATTCCACCTGTGTTGACAGCCTTCAAACTATAGAAATCATCATTGATCAAGCTTCTATTTCAACTGTGGCCTGTTAATTTTTGTCTTCATCTGGCTGATTCCAGCTGTGTTCGCACCCTTCAAAACCTAAATACCAAAATTCAGATCAGTTTTCTGAAGCTTGGGTTTGATTTTGTTCCGCTTCGTTCTGCTCCTCGCCTTCCTGTTTATTTGCCAAGAAATATTGAATGTACCCATAACTTGCCTTCCTCTTTCGGTTTCCAACTTTAAATTTTAAGGTATGAGGGGTTTCGAACAGGGATTCTAATGAATGAAGAGAGCGTTCTCAATTTTTCAAAATTTTCGTGAATTTATTGGTTTTTTTAAATCATGATCTGTTATTGTAATCTGAAATTTTTTGATCTGGGTTTGCCTTTTTTATTACTTTTGCTAATTGGATCTGATTGTTTTGGTGTTCAGACCAAGTCCCTCACCGGACGAGGATCTAGATCCGACCGACAAACGTTGGAGGTGAGATCCGGACTCCTCCCTCTTATCGTGGTGTGCTTTTTTGCATGTTGGTTTTGGTTTTATTGTTAAAATCACTCGGCGACTACAGCTTTTTTTGGAATTTTTGTTGTTCATTTTACTTGGATTTAGAGATTTTTTTTTTCTCTTTTATTTAATTTTTTTCACTTCTGCTGAAATTACATTTGGTTCAATTTTGTCAATTTCTGTTTGTGTCTGTAGAGAATTTTAGCGTTGTTTTTGTGATTATTATATGATGATTGGCTGACAAATTGTGGTTTTCCAAATTTTGGTTTTGCAGTATTTAACAGATAGGCAACTAGCTTTGAGATATAAGGAGAGGAAACTAAGGTATCCAAATTACCTAGAAACAGAGGTCTAACGGTTTCAGACCCAAGAACAGAAGCAACTCTGTGTGCATCACCCACCCAAGAACAGAAGCAGCTCTGTGGGCATCACCTTGGAAACTGTGGGTGGCATCTGTGCAGCCATCAAATCGTTTATAAACAACCAGAAGACTATCCAAAACAGGCTTTTATCTGAGGTACTGGTCAGTACTTGCCAATATTGATCTTCTTTGTTAATATGAACTTTTTGCTATAAATTTAATTTCAAATTTTGCGTTTGGCTTGATATGCTAGAAAATATATACATTTGAGAATATTGAGAACTTACAGGTGTTGTAGCTACTGAATTTTGTCAACGGTCTGTTCATTCAGATTCATATTGGGATGTTCATGCTTTCAATAATTAATTAATGGCATTAGTGATTTATGAGCACTCAAGCAGGCAAAAAACTTTGCTTCTCAACAAAATTGGGATAGCTTCTAAAAATGGCTATTGGGAATCAAAACCTGTTTCAAATTAGTTTATCACTAATCATGTAGGATATTTCCACTGTGTTACACACCATGGTTATGATAAATTAATACAAATCATGTAGTGTGATATTTCCATAACTACTTATGTTGTTGATCATACTCAAAGATGGCTTTTCAGTGATATCATATATACTAAAACTCAACCCCCCCGGTCACTGTGGATGACCAGTGGGCGGGCTGTTTTGCCCCTCCGTTTTATATCGATTTCCCTTGCTGCCCCCCGCGTCCTCATCGTGCAACTTTTCGTTGGATTTTCTTCCTCCTATAGTGTTATACACGTGTTGCTCATCGTGGAAGGGAAGAAACATGGAAAAGCGGGCTCTTCCATTTGCTTCCACAGATTTCTCGAGCTCTCTCTCAAGCTCCGAATCGCTGGCCTCCGCAAGAAAGTATTTGTCTCTCACTTTTTTTTTTTTCAATTCGAATTTTGTTTGAATGAATGTTGGATCTGTTGCCTTCGGGAAGAAATTTTAACCTAGAAAAGCTTGATTTTCAGGAAATCGCCAATTCGAAAACTTGGTTTCCTGGTGAGTTCTACGACATATTTGTTGAAATTTTTGTGATTTTAATTTAAAAAATCTGGGTTTTTTTGTTCAATGGTTTGCTCCATCTTCTTAGCTTTCTCACTAGAGATCTCTGCCATGGCTGCTCCACCAAACTTGCGTCCGCTCTTTCGAACCAGGTACAACTTTCATTTTCTTTTGTTTCTGGGAAAATTTAGGGCTTGAAAATGTGTAGAATTGTAGAAGTTAAAGCCTGTCTCAATCTCTATATTGGTCTATACACAATGAAATTGAATTTTGTGTTTCAGCATACCCTTACTGGAATTTTATGATTTGGGATAGTGGTGATTTGAAACCGTTAACTGGGATGAGAATTAGAGTGATTTGAAAACGGAGAGCAAGGAATTGCAGGTGGGTAGTGATAAATGATAATGGTGGGGATACCATGATGATAACACAAATTCACTATTTTGCAGAGTTTTGAAAGTTGATTTCTTTTCTTTTTTCATTTTGATTTTTGATTTTTGTATTTTTGAACAGGTGGTGTTCTGGTTTGTCATTCCTTCTCATCACTTCTACAAGAGGTTAGTTTTCTTTTCTGCATTTAAAGAGTGTTTAAAGAAAAATTGTGTGTAATTGATTTTCTGCTATAATGTTTTGAAATTCCTTATTTTACTGGAATGTATTAGTGCTTGCTTTTGCTTTCACCCAGGTATCAAATTCGGTTTTGTTTGTATGGTAACATGGATTGCTCAGGTTACGTAGGAGAGGATGGAGGTGAGAAATACAATTGGGAAAGATATGCTGAGAGGTTTACAAAACACCTTTGAAGCTATCGGTGAGGATTCTTCTGTTTAAAAGTAGGAATTTTTTAATTTTTCGTGGAATCGATGTTTTTTCTTTACTGAGTTTATAAAGGATTGCTTGGACAAGTACAGGGTGTTTGGGATTCAAATTTATACACTGCTATAAGATCAATTTGTAATCCCGCAGCAACGCGCGGGCATTACTAGCTAGTATTCTACTAAATATACATTTGTTGCTTAATAAATCATAAATCCGCTTCCAAATACATTATAAAGATTTCCCTAGTGTCACGAAAAATATTTCGAGAAAATAAAAAATTTACGTTTTTTACGAAAAATGTGGATCAACACTTACAATTTTCAGTCGGTTTTGCAAATTCGCACCATAAATCACTATTCAATGTTTTTATTTTCTCATTCGCCTCACTGTGAAGTTTTGAAAATTAAGGTGAGACTTTCCGCTGAGATTCTTGAGTGTAAAGAACCTCATTTGACAATGTTCTAGGCCTCACTAATATATTTTTCACTTATTTTTGTAGTTTTCGACTTAAACATTCTACTAAATATACATTTGTTGCTCAATAAACCATAAAACTGTTTCCAAATTTCTTAAAAAGTTTAACTTAACTCTTAGGAAAAATATTTTGCAAAAATAAAAAATTTACATTTTTGTCAAAAAACATGAGGGTTAGGCAGGCTCGATGCACGCAAAATGAGGAGGACTCAGGTCACGCATAACAAGGTGAATCATGTCGCACAAAACAAGGTAGGTTCAGCTCACAAAAAACGGGGCGGACTTTTGGCATGTAAAACAAGGTGAGAAAGTCACGCGTGTTAAAAAAATATTTTGTGAAATTAAAAAAAATATCATTTTTGTCAAAAAAACAAGGGTGTTACGTACAAATACGTATACACTACGAGTATTAAAAAAAATACAACCGCGATAACATCTGTGAGTGCTTAAGACCTACGCCGTGCATAAGATCTACGATGGCCTTTATATATAAACTAGCCTCTTGCCACTCGCATACACATGTGGCAATTTTTATATTAGACCATGTTTCGTTTTTAAATTTTTTTATTTAAATAGCTAATTTATATTTTTATTAAAAATCATTCCAAAAAAAAAAAATGAAGCAAAAACATGAAACCTAACCACCTACTAACGTGGGAGATTTTTTTTCTTTTCTAAAGTTTTAAATTTATATTCATTGAAAATTTAAAAGTGGTGAATCAATTAAACTTTTTTTGGTTCAATTGTAATTTTTGAAATTCTTAAAGGGCAATCTTGGTATTTTGAATGTTTCACCTATAAGCTCACTTTATATATACTAGCATATGGGCACACACAAAGTGTGTGAGAAATTTTTTTATTTTTGTTTTTGAAATAGAAGGAGACAGGAAGAGAGTGATAGAGAATGTGGGAGTGGGAAGTTTTTAACTTTTTTTATTTTTTTTAATTAGAGATATGTTAGGATTATCTGTAGGTGAGGCTTTGAAAAAAAAAACAAAATTTGGTTGTGTGAAATTAAATTTTTGCCCCATGTTTCTTATTCATGTTCTGTTTTAATTAGAGGGTTAAACTAGTAATTTCATAGGGTTTTGATTGACAATGAGTGTTTTATTAATTAGTAGAGATAGATAATATAAAATATTGTAATATATAATTTTAATAATTGAATGAAAAATATTGTTAACCATATTTCTTAGAAAGGTTATGACACGCCCCGATCCCGATATTCCCCGAACACCAGGATAGACAAGTGCTGGCCGACACCCGAGGGTGACGAAAGCCATTTATTGAGTGCAAAAGTTGAAAACAAGGGATAGATAAATGATAGGTTTACTGAAAACTACTAGCATAATAAATGATAGGATTACTGAAAACCCTAGCATGCCAAAAACATCTCTAAAGACATATCGCGGAATAACATCGCGGAAATCAAAACATCAAACGTCTCACAGATCGTCTCGTAAGCGAGGTGTGCTGCCAGTAAGATCACTGAATAAATATAACTCCCGACCCTATGCCAGCACCGTGGTCTCTGGGCCCGTAGCCAGAGATTACCAACTCCCGGCCTAATGCCTGCTCCGTGTCCCTCAGCCCGTAGCTAGGGATTATGTCTCCCGGCCTATCTGCCAACACCAGATCCTCGCCCCAGGCAGCATAGTGTCCACTAGGTATGCACAAATAGTTACGCCTTTCATAAATAACCACTTCATAGTGTAAAGTCATCCATCGTCTATACTATAAAGAGGGGTTTCTAAAACATGTTCTAGCATCCTATCGTCATCCATCAGATAGTCTACCAGTTTATGGTTTTTATAGAAAATACGATATATCAAACTATAGCTCAATATAGGCTAATAATTAATTCCTCACAAAAAACGAGACGATAAACAACATATTCCATAAACATGCCTAACATAAAATCAGTTCATAAACTCGTAAGGCATGTTATTCATTTATGCAATTAAACTATGAAATCATGTAATTTTAGAAGGGGTCCACTCACAGTACTTCGACGCAGCTAGCGAAAACAAAAACGCCACTATAATTGCCCCTAAGCATATAAAGAGTCCAATTAATAAAACTATATAATAGCAATTGAATTTGGGAAAACGGACGTTGGAAATGGATTCAGAACGTCGAATTACCCTAAGAAGGGTCCCGGATAAATTTCGTAATATGTCAACAGAATATCCCTAGAATATTCCAAAGAATATTCCCTAGCGGAATATTCTCTAATGGAATATTCCCTGACGGAATATTTCCCATAAAAGGTATGGGCCGGTTAGGGTTTAGGGTTTAGCTAATTAGGTGGGCTAGGTTTAGAGGAGAGGGCTTAAGGCCCTGGTTCAAAAGGCCCGAAGGCCTTAAGCCTAAGGGTTTTGGGTTTTTTGATAAAAAGGCTTAGGGCCTTAGCTAATTTGGCCCAAAGGCCTTTAACTTAAAACAATTAATAATTAAAACAAAAAAATTATATATAAAAAAAGGTTTTGGGTATTGAAACGGGCCTAAGGCCCGATAGTTTTCCAAATGGCCTGAAAGGCCTATCCCGTCGGAGGTGCACGCCGGAGCTATCCCAGCTTCGACCAACTGCAAACATGGACCTTAGGGTCCGATCTAGGTATAAAACGTAGAGGAAAATGAGGGGAGTGAGGTTATACCTTTTGTTCGCCTTGGAATGGCCAGTGATGTTCGAAAATCGGGTTTGAGTGCCCTCGGTTTTCTTGGGCTTACCTGGGCTCCGCCGAGCCTCACACGCCGAGAGAGAGATATAGACAACGAGATGATGATGATGATGTCGAGGAGTGAGTGGGTACGGGAGTGTGGTGATGGGTGTGTGCGTGTGTGTGGATTTGAGAGCGAGAGAGAGATACGGGAGAGAAAGTTTGGAAAAGGGAGAGCTGGAAGAGAGAGCACAGGGGGTCACGGTGTGGGGGAAAATGGAAGAAAAGAATGGGGAGTTAGGGTGCTGCCAAGTGGTTTCAATAAAACTTTGGGAATTTATAAAATTACATATAAATTCGGGGGTGGGGTTTAACAATCTACCCCCCTTAAAAGAATTTCGTCCTCGAAATTTAAAATCACTTACTAAACTGAAATACTCAAAAATAGGAAGAAGAATATATGTATAAAGAGTAATTAATGAAGGAAATTTTGTGAAAAACATGTTCATTTGAGCAACATCTATAGCATGCAATTAACAAATTAAAGGCGGAATCATGCTTGCATGCACTCAAAACAAAACATTACCCATGAAATTCAAAGCCTAGTAGTTAGGTGAACCAAGACTCAACTCAAAACAAAGTGAGTTGAGAAATTTATACCTTTGTTGATTCCTCTTTGCATAAGCAAAGGATAATCACCCAAGAGATAGGGCCTTCATTCCTTGCTTCTTAGCTCCATGGATTTGGATGGAAGAATTGGTTTCTCCAAGTTCTCAAAGTTGAGAACCTCTAAGTCTCCACACCAAGGAAGGATTGATGAAGAAATGAGTGACCTAGAGGAAGTAAGATTGCTAGCTAAAATCCTCTAGGGTGGCCGGCCTCTTAGAGTGCAAAGAGAGCTTTTGTTCTCATCTTTTCTCCCAAAAGAAACCCTAATGAAGAAAAGGCTATAAAGTCATATTTATACCTACCTTCATTGGAGTGGCAAACTTGTAATAAGTCCAAAACCCACTCCTTTATCAAGATGGCCGGCCATAGGGTGTTATTGGGCTATTTGGGCATTTGTGAATATTTAGTCATTAAGTTGTCATAAACCTTAAGTCAATGGGCTTGACGTTCGAAACCCATTGGGCCTTAAGGCCCAAAACTAACCCGAGGTCTTTAACGAACTTTATTCGTTTGATTAGTTAACATATTAATTAATCCTTGCTATAAATAATTAAACCATTTAATTATCCTTACTCATCTCCGTTGTTTCTTCAATCTCTGCCTTACATGGTGTACGATCCATTAGGTTCCTTTTAGCGAGGCAGTGGGCGATTAGAACTCTATCAAATCGATTGTGAATTGAAACTTACTTTCAATTCTCCCTTTAGTGATTATACACGTTTAGGGCTTCCACAAACCATGAGTGACACCTAGCAGTATGTCATGGTTACCCAAGCTAATCAGAAGAGGTGGAGAACCTATTCAGTTTAGGATTACAATGCAATACGGTCTTTCTCTAGTACAATACTCTTGACCACATTGTTTGGTTTGATAGTTTATTCATGTCTACTATCCAATGAGATTCATTTACTTATATGATTACTTTGAATGTGATTTGGAACGACTTCCTAAATCTCATTCATACTCTGGCCAGAGATTCTTAATCATATCATAGAGTATTCTCCCTCAAACGGTTTGAAGGTTAGAGATCCCTTGTTGCGCATTTATTTGCCTCCATGGCTAAGTGGCTTAACCCCAACTATGCCGTGGACACCCTCTGACGGAATGACTTTGACATAGTCAAAGATCAAGGACCTAACCACAAGACAAATGTGATGCCTCAGGTCAAAGGACTACTTTGCATTATCCCAACCATGAGTTCTCATGTGACATGAGTATGAGAACTCATCGTTGATCGTGTTCAGTGAACTCATTCTCTATTGAGCACCTACATGCTTGTCTTGGTGTCAAAAACACCAATGACTCGAGACTAGTCACTCTCCCTAAGAGAAGACACAACACGTACTGATCTTAACGGACTGTCAATGCCCAATTGGCAATCCTATGATCAGGAACGTTTAGGATATGTATACGAAAGAGAATGGTCTCATAAATCTAACTTGTTTAAATTACATTCTCCTAATTACATATTCCTTGGACTTATCGTTTAAGCATATAACATTTATATGAGACGGCTTAAAACAATAATTTTTGCCCTTGATATTAAACTAGATTAGTTTAACATGTGAAATGTCCGTAAAGTATCATCATATGATTGGTTTTAGGGCACATTTCCAACAATTAAGTTAAAGTGGGTGCATAAAAGAGAATATGCCACACCGTCGCGAGCGGGTTGCAAAATCCTCTATCATGCCTCCAAGCTCTCACTTTCTTCCCCATCAGTGCAAAAGTAGAAAACATACTTTATAAAGATATAAAACGGAAAACATTTATTGACGTAGGGTCAAAAGTACGTACGTAAAATACGATAGCATCAAAATAAATATGTACTAACATATAGGTTGAAAACTCGTGCTGAACTTAAAACTGAAAACAGAAGTACTTTCCCCCAAAACATTTGTAATGTCTAAAACAAATAACTAAGGGTAAATTACATAGGAGCCCCTCAGGTTTGAGGTCTATTGCAATCTTATACAACATCTTTAAAACATTTCACTTTCATACCTCAAGTACCATTTTATTTCAAAATAATACATCCGTTAGATTTTCCGTCCATTAATCCGTTAAATGCTGACGTGGCTGCCACATTTGTGCTACGTGGCTGCCAAATGTGAGCCATGTGGCAAAAATAATAATTTTTTAAATTTTTTTTAGAAACCTGTCTGCCACATATCTTTTTTTTTTTTTCTTCTTCTCCTCTTCTTTCTTCTTCTCTTCTTCTTCTTCCTCATTCTTCTTCCTCCCATCTCCTCGCCCCCATACCTGCACCTTCAACCCAAAACCTAGAAAAAAAGAAAAAGAAGAAGAACCCCAATCCCATATCCCCCCCCACACCCAGATCCCATTAACCCCCTCCTTATCCTCCCCCCGTGAAACCCAGAATCCGCCCCTCCCCCCGCGCGAACCCAGATCCCCCCTCCTCCCCCTGCGCGAACCAAGATCCCATGCATCGTCTACCATCCTCCACCCCCGTGAACCCCCCAACCCAGAAAGAAAAAATCCACCCCCTGCCCCCGTGAACCCCTCCAAACCCAGAAAGAAAAAACCCCCATCCCTCCCCCCGCGACTCAACCCCCCTCTGCACCCACCCTCTTCCCTCCTCTATACACCCCCACTCCTTAAATCCACACCCATTCCTCCCACCTCACGAACCCGGCGATGACGGGATATGAGTTTTTTTTTTCCTGGGTTGTAGGTAGGGGGTCGGGGGAAAAATATGAAAATGAGGGAGAAGACAGGAGGAGGATGAGGGGTGGGGAAGACAAACTGAAAGGCTTTTTTTTTTCTTTCTTTCTCTCTCTCCTGGGTTGCAGGGAAGAAGATGAAGATGGTGGGGGTTGAGGGGAAAATAGAGTAGGAAGAGGAGGGATAAAGTTTCAGTTTTTTTTTTTTTTTTTTAATTTAGAAGATTTAGGTTTAAAAAAAAAAATTATTATTTTTGCCACGTGGCTCACATTTGGCAGCCACGTGGCACAAATGTGGCAGTCACGTCATCATTTAACAGATCAATGGACGAAAAATCTAACGGATGTATTATTTTGAAATAAAATGGTACTTGAGGTATGAAAGTGAAATGTTTTAAAGATGTTGTATAAGATTGCAATAGACCTCAAACCTGAGGGGCTACTATGTAATTTACCCAATAACTAAAGTAAAGGAAGTTAAAATACTTATACTGAAAACCAAGATTGAAAAATGAGAGAGGGTCTCGCCAAAGAATTTGTAACCTCACGTACTCCAAGAATAGATGTCTTTGGATCGAGTCCTAAGAATAACAAATCCAAAACTGCATCAGCTGCCGTAAACGGATCTTTTTGCTCACTTGCTCAATGAACCCAACAAATAAGTTATCGATATCATAGTCGGCCGCCCACGATATCGACCACCAATTTGTTGTCTCGATAAGCAAGTAGTAATTTCCTGAGGGTGCACAATTTCACATGTCGTAAATTTGATCCTCCGAATACAATCTCGCACAACTCCTCTATCAACCAGTGTTAACTGTAGAAACTCTCGTACCATGTAGCAACATGTGCCATACTCAAACCGAACAAAATAAGAACTTTCGTCATAAAACTTTATCCAGCACCAAGTATCCTATCCTCAGTTCTTCTAAATGTGACCAACTACTCCAGTGTTTCACCAGTAAAGAACCCTTTTGAAAACTGTACCTTGGGATTCAAGAGAAGTGGCTACCATGTTAGTAGTAGACCCAAAAGCTCGAGCCAAGCAAGTAGAAAATGAGAAGTCACCTTTCCCAACAAGCAGTATCTCTTGGGAACTGTTGTAGTGCTCAAACCACCTCTTCATTTTGCTTAGTTGCAGATTTCTAGTCAAACAAGGCCAAAGTTCGTGGAAAGAAGAACGACTAGCAAATGGTCAACCTAAAAACAAAAGAGAGTACACACCTTTTGAGAGAATTGTAAAGATTATCCAATTCTAACTTCGACCGTGTTGTAGTGCCATCCCATAATGCACCAAATAGATCTGCTAGAAGTGTTTCGACAACGACGTACTCACAAACAAAATAGTCTTGGAGTGAAGTAGTGAAAAGATGTGTTGAGACGAACACATAACGTTGGAAAAGAACCGATGTGATGCCTATGAATTAGAGTAAGATGGTGATAGAATCCGCTGACCTTCTGTACTAAAACTTTCAACCAACTCTTACTAAAAGACCGCTTAAATCTCAAGCCCACGTGCTCTCGAACCGAAAGATCCTGGTGAGAGGTAGTGGAAAGCTTCGTTGAGGCGAACACATCAGATCATCGAAAAGGTCGACCAGAGTAAGATATGATGGTAATGAATTGTAGCAAGACAATGAGTGGTGACCATTCAATTCAGCGTGAAGATAGTGATGCAATTAGCTGATCACTTACACTACAATCTTCACCAATCTCTTACCAAAAGACGGCTTAACTTCACACCCACATGGAATTCTTTCTGGTAAGCTTGTGAAAAGATTATGCTCTTTACGTTCCTGTCTAAATCGATAAGAATTTGGCGCACGCTTCCGCCGAATCGATCGATCATGAATTCCTCACTGATTGAGCGAGAAACCATGTTGAGAAGGCTGAAGGAACACTCAAGAATTTGAGGGTCAAAACAAGTCCTTCAAAACTGAAGTAAAAGATATTTGGTTTTGAACGAGAAACCATGCCGAGAACAAAAGTTTTTTTTTTTTTTTTTTCCTCAGTGAAATGTTCCGGCGTGATCCAGTTTACATTGAGAAACAAACAAGCGAAGGAAAGTGAAGATGCAGAAATAGAAGTCACTATTTATGATTATTTGGCTAATCATCACAATAAGGTTGACGGATTTCTTAGCCAAAAGGGAAACAGGTCTAAGCTCAAAGAATAGTTAAAAAAATTGCTTATAAGATTTGACGAGGCCAAAAACATTTCGAAATTCACAATACTTTGTGAGATTTGTTTTAAAGTTCAAAAATTAAACATAGAACCTCTTAATCAACAGAATGACGAAGAAGAAAGATACAAAATAGCATGCGTATGCATGCAGTGACACGATTAGCTACCTTAAAGTGATGCCTCTGAGCAAACCAAAGCTCAATGAGTCTAGAGAAGTTTAGAGTAAAGCTCGATCTTCGTACAATGATGAATATGGTAGAACCTCAAGCCATTACACTGAAAATTACAAGGCTGAACAATTAACGAACAAGAGCATTAGTTAGTTGGGCTACAAGTAACAGGCTAAGTTCACCTCTACCGAAAAGTTCGTGGAAACGGTGCTAGTGTTTTACCACCGAGTACCAGACCCATGTGAAGTTCAAGCAGTCTGTTTATCCAAACAAGACTAGATCTTCATCATCCAAGTCCAACTACCACAACAACAAGAATCGCAACTCCATTTTGGGAAATTAATGACAATATTGTTTGCTACCGAGGAGTTTCCCAAGAAAATTATATAAACTAAATGAAGTCAACGCTCGAAGAATTTGGTGTGAAGCTGACGGTCAATGGTTAAGGAACTTGACTTCGTCGTTGAGTAAACAAGAAGGTAATCGATAGAACAATCGCCGAGAATTGTTATAAAGATTCACACTAATTTCTTCAGTGGTAATGAGTCCGAGAACATTGATTTGCTCCCACTAACTACCACTTACTAACCGTCGTCACAACTAGCACTTACTCGTTTTCTCTAACACGCACTTCGAATGCTTCGAATAGTTACTACTAAGATATGACTCTGCCTGCCATTCCTGGGGAACGCATGTTGCAGAGTGATATCACCGTTTTAGAACTCCAATTGGTCTTAACCAATTCGTACCACCAAGATTTTTTCGTTTCCCAAGATTTCGATGCAAAGCCGACTCTGCTCGCAATTCCTAGGGAATGCACGTCGTAGAGTATCGATCAGATGTTGAAAGTCGTCCAACAATTCAAACACGTCACCGATGAGGCACAATCTTGACATAAATTCTTGTATTTCAACCAGAATATGACAATTCAAACAGAGAAAGATTTGCACAACAGCGCCAAATGGCACCAAATCCGGAAGTCGTGACCTCCAAATGATGTCAAAACCGACACACTACTAGAGTTAGAGAAGATCCTAAGTATGCTCTGAACAAACCACACTCTGATACCAATCTGACATGCCCCGATCCCGATATTCCCCGAATACCAGGATAGGCACGTGTTGGCCGACACCTGAGGGTGATGAAAGCCATTTATTGAGTGCAAAAGCTGAAAACAAGGGATATATAAGACTTATAAATATAAACGAATAATGAATATTCATTTAAGGAACGTGTTCAGAGCATACAACTAATTAGAACACTAAAAGAAATAATATAAAAATTGAATGAATAAAGTAATGGGTCATACACCAAGAGGATTCGAAGATGCCGATGCGAAAGTGCCTAGATGCCGGGATTGTATGCCTCGATTCTAAGTCTTGAAGGGAGCACAAAAAAAACATGAGTGGACCAAGTTCATATATACAGTAATAATAAAATAGTTATCAAGATACTAACCCCCATAGTTTATATACAGAAAACTACTAGCATAATAAATGATAGATTTACTGAAAACCCTAGCATGCCAAAAACATCTCTAAAGACATATTACGGAATAACATCGCTGAAATCAAAACATCAAGCGTCTCACAGATCGTCTCGTAAGCGCGGTGTGCTGCCAATAAGATCATTGAAAAAATAGAACTCCCAGCCCTATGCCAGCACCGTGGTCTCTGCGCCCGTAGCCAGAGATTACCAACTCCTGGCCCAATGCTTGCTCCGTGTCCCTCAGCCTGTAGCTAGGGATTATTTCTCCCGACCTATCTGCCAACACCAGATTCTCGCCCCAGGCGGCATAGTGTCCACTAGGTATGCACAAATAGTTACGCCTCTCATAAATAACCACTTCATAGTATAAAGTCATCCATCGTCTATACTATAAAGAGGGGTTTCTAAAACATGTTCTAGCATCCTATCGTCATCCATCAGATAGTCTACCAGTTCATGGTTTTTATAGAAAATACGATATATCAAACTATAGCTCAATATAGGCTAATAATTAATTCCTCACCAAAAACGAGACGATAAACAACATATTCCATAAACATGCTTAACATAAAATCAGTTCATAAACTCGTAAGGCATGCTATTCATTTATGCAATTAAACTATGAAATCATGTAATTTTAGAAGGGGTCCACTCACAGTACTTCGCCGCCGAAGAGTCACGCAGCTAGCAAAGACAGAAATGCCACTATAATTTCCCCTAAGCATATAAAGAGTCCAATTAATAAAACTATATAATAGCAATTGAATTTGGGAAAACGGACGTTGGAAACGGATTCAGAACGTCGAATTACCCTAAGAAGAGTCCTGGATAAATTTCGTAATATGTCAACAGAATATCCCTAGAATATTCTCTAATGGAATATTCCCTGATGGAATATTTCCCATAAAAGGTATGGGCCGGTTAGGGTTTAGGGTTTAGCTAATTAGGTGGGCTAGGTTTAGAGGAGAGGGCTTAGGGCCCTGGTTCAAAAGGCCCGAAGGCCTTAAGCTTAAGGGTTTTGGGTTTTTTGATAAAAAGGCTTAAGGCCTTAGCTAATTTGGCCCAAAGGCCTTTAACTTAAAACAATTAATAATTAAAACAAAACAATTATATATAAAAAAGGTTTTGGGTATTGAAACGGGCCTAAGGCCCGATAGTTTTCCAAATGGCCTGAAAGGCCTTTCCCGTCGGAGGTGCACGCCGGAGCTATCCCAGCTCCGGCCGACTGCAAATTTGGACCTTAGGGTCCGATCTAGGTATAAAACGTAGAGGAAAATGAGGGGAGTGAGGTTATACCTTTTGTTCGCCTTGGAATGGCTGGTGATGTTCGAAAATCAAGTTTGGGTGCCCTCGGTTTGCTTGGGCTTCCCTGGGCTCCGTCGAGCCTCACACGCCGAGAGAGAGATATAGACAACAAGATGATGATGATGATGTCGAGGAGTGAGTGGGTACGGGAGTGTGGTGATGAGTGTGTGTGTGTGTGTGTGTGGATCTGAGAGCGAGAGAGAGATACGGAAAATAGAGTTTGAAAGGGGAGACCTGGAAGAGAGAGCAGAGGGGGTCACGGGGTGGGGGAAAATGGAAGAAAAGAATGGGGAGTTAGGGTGCTGCCAAGTGGTTTCAATAAAACTTTGGGAATTTATAAAATTACATATAAATTCGGGGGTGGGATTTAACAGGTTATGTTATTTAGGTGCATTCTCTTGTCAAATGATGTATACATCTCTTTAACAAGAAGTACTTGGGTGCTATATAAACTCATGAAACCATCATCATTAATATAGAAATTAGAGTTAATTTTTACTCTTGAGAAATAGGGTTTCCCCACTTTGTTTCTCTCATTCTTAGTTAGTCAAATTCCGAGTCGTGTCTTGAGAGTACGGAATATATAAAGTTCGCCAGAGTCCGAAGATTGAAGTGCTTTAACTTCGGATTATAGATTGTTGAATCGTGCGAGACAGACTCCTACCGAACTACAAGCACAAGACTAGGGGCGAAATTCTATCTGTAGGACATTGCATTTATGCAAGCCTCAATCTCCAAATTTGTCAGTTTTTCTAACTTTCTCTCTAGTTGTTTATATTAATTTTGTACACATGTGATGTTGTGAATTTATTTATGATTATTATCATTGGAATTATATTGTTATTTCTCATATTTTCTAATATTGTTCCAACAATCTAAAGACAGAAAATTTTCTTTATGCAATAATTAGAAAATATGACAATTCTCATAAAGCAGTGGCCAGGTATTGGAAATAGAATATGTTGTATTGACGTAAACCCTAGCCCTCTTCGAGAAGGAAGGATCACTACATCTAATGATGAAACTGGGTCATGAATCTTTCCAATTTCAATAGAAAGATTTAATTTGATCATTGGGCTAGATGATGGGTTGTACGTTGCATATGTAGTATACAAAACAACAAAAGAGTTATGAGAATTATTGATGATAAATATCATATTGCAATACTTGATTTAGCAAAGTCTTGTGAATTTGGTAGTTAGAATTGCATGATATGAAATTGGGTTGACAATTATGTGGTTGCTAATTATTCTTTGATGTCGTAAGGTACGATGATACATTACAAAATTAATTAGGGCGTTGAACTGCATATACAGCATGATATATTCATAGTGTATATGCATGGTTAATACTGTTTGAATGATGCTTTAATATAGTAGTTTCTTTTCATTTTGTGCATGCACTGTCTTCTGGAAAAATTACATGCTTATAAGCCTCATATGTGCAACACAAAGAAAACTGAAATGGGATGAGAATGGCGTAATTATTTATTTATTGTTGCAGTCCTATTAGATTAGGAATGTGATTGTGTAAATCCTAGTATATCTTGGAATATCTCTTATATTCTTATTAAGAGTTGTAATCCTAAAAGGGTAAGGAATTAACCTTCCCTACTACTATAAATAAAGGCACAATGGGGTGTAATAGAACACACCCACAATTACACATCTATCTCTTCTCTCTACTATTGCACGCCGAGTTATTTTATGATTGGATACTCTCAAGTGGGATTTAGAGTTCGGCATTCAGACGACCGAACCACGTTCACTATTAAGACTTATATCCGCTTTGAGTATTTGTGCCCTTACACTTTGGTGTCGATTCGGCATGAGTTTACTCTGGCGAATACCATCACTGTGATCGAATCCGATGACGACGATTCGTGAACTTCGTAAGAATAGTAGCCTTGTCTTCAGGTTCGAGAACCCAAGAGGCCGAGACGTGTTCCTTCCTCGGCTGCAATCGCAAGACGCAGAAGTCAGCCGCGCACCCAAACATGAGTCGAACCCTGGCGCAATACGAGTCGATTAAGTCATGCTGCAACACGAGTCGAACCCTGGCGCAATAAGGAGTCTCAGCGAGATTAATAACCCGGAAGTGAATCCGGCTCGATAAAGGACTGGATTCAAAATTGTAGTGAAAATAAGACTGGTCAAATTGGAGTTTGATTCGGAGAAGAAGTCCTAATCTGAGTAGGGTTTTAACTCGACCTTGAAGGTATCCGGTGCTATAAATAGAGGAGGCTGTGCATCGTTCAAGCCCTCCAATTCAACACACAACTGCCCTGCGCAAACTCTCTCAACAACTTGAGATTTTTTATTTTCTCTTTTCGCTGACACATCTTCCGTTGGCATCAATAGCACTGTGAAAGCAACCAATGATATCTTTAGTCGGCATAGATAGCTCTGTCACCGTAGAATCAGCCGATCTCGCAGCATCTTCCATCGGCATCAACAGCACTGCGGCGAGGACGGTTGGTTACCTATCCAAGTCTCGGTCGAGAAGGGTTTCCGAATCCTTATTGATTGAGGTCATCTCATTAGCCTTCTCAGCGAATTGAGGTGTTACAGCTTACTGAGCTTAGAGCATTGCACGCCGAGTTATTTTATGATTGGATACTCTCAAGTGGGATTTAGAGTTCGACATTCAGACGGCCGAACCATGTTCACTATTAAGACTTATATCCGCTTTGAGTATTTGTGCCCTTACACTTTGGTGTCGATTCAGCGTAAGTTTACTCTGGCCAATACCATCACTGTGACCGAATCCAACGACAACGATTCGTGAACTTCGTAAGAATAGTAGCCTTGTCTTCAGGTTCGAGAACCCAAGAGGCCGAGACGTGTTCCTTCCTCGCCTGCAATCGCAAGACGCAGAAGTCAGCCGCGCACCCAACACAACATCAACAAATTTACTCCTCGGCTGAGCTTGGCCAACGAGTTGGCACGCCCCGCATTCACCGAAGGACGTAGTTAGCTTATAGATTACTCGGCCTGCGCGCCACGTAGGCTTGGTAGTTTTTAGGGTCAACAACAATACACCCATGAAACCAACGTTTTTCATGAAAACCATGTCATAGAACTCGAATGTTCTAACTTTGATGCTTATGGATGATCCATTCCCATAACACCAATCACAATCTTGTTCCCTCCAAATTCAATGGATTGTCGAACTGTCACAAGTTCAATTTCCCTTATTTGGACGTTTCTAATAGAAACCACTTAAAGCTCACAGTGAGCTTAAGGAAGTCCTCACGAGCTTCGGGGTACGTCGTTGGTAGGAATTGGACGTCGGAGGACAGAGAACGGAACTTTTCAATTTTGGCCGGAACTCTCGAAGATTTTTTCGGTGAATCCCCGGCGAGTTAGGGGTCGAGGCAGGTATGGATGTGTTCATCTCGTCAAGGTCTTCATTTTGATATAAAGAACGTTGAAAATGGTGAAGAAATGAGGAAGTTATAGGCGTTTGAAAATTGCCCAGTTTCCGGCCACCGGAAAAACCAGTCCGGCAACTGGTTGAGGAAGAAGACGCGCGTGGGGGCGCGTAGGTCCGTGCAACCCACGGCGCATGGGGGCGCGTGCGTCACTAAAAAATTATTCTAAAAATTTGTCGACGTCCGTGACGTCGAGTAGGTCATTGTGGTATATTCATATACCCAAATTGAGCACCGTATGAGAAGTTATTAAGAATTATTGGTTATGTGCTTTAAAATAACGTTTTTATAGTTATTTCGCATATAGGTGATACCTATCCCGAGGACGAGCGCATCCAGGGACGTCACGGGGGCTACGATCCTTCGACTTATCAGTGAGTGGGCAGTATTTTCTGTTTATACCTATATACTATGAATTTTCCCAGAAATTGAGTTTTAATGAAAGTATGTTTCTAAAATGCCATGCATGCATGATATGAATGATATGAGTTATATGAATTGATAATTGATGCATATATATATGTGAATTGGTGTTGTGGACGCACAGGTAAGTATCAGGTGAGTTTTATGTTATTCATGTGCATTGTTGATGATGTGTATTATGTTGATAGCTCATAACCTGCAATCATGGTGTTAGTGCTTATATTATTCACCTCGCACCGCACGCTCACCTTGGATCTAAGTAGGTGCATGTCGTACAGACCATGAGAGTGTTCCGACATGTCGTACAGACCATGAGAGAGTTCCGACTGATAGGTGACCTTAGATTATGTGCACAGATGATTGATAAGAGAAGCACTAGAGCGTATTATTACACCATTCATGTCATACAGACTACTTCAGGTAGTTCCGACTTATATGCAGTGTAGTGCCGTACAGGTCACCGAGGTGACTCCGGTTGGATTGGATGTTGAGCTATAGAATTAACCGTACAGGACCAACTGCAGGGTCTTCGGTTAATTCATCATTTCACCTGTTACATTGATGCATCATTCATTCTGTTTTTGAAATTATAACATGGCATACTTTCTGGCTTTTGAGATATATGAAAAGTTATATGCTATTATACTATTTTCTGGGAAAGTATACAGGTTTTACAGCGAGGGGTTAGAAATGTTTTAAATGAAAGGTTTTCGAAAAGCTTTGTTTTACTGACCCACTCAATTTTGTTTTGCGCCCCTCCAGGTTCTAGTTAGCAGTTGGTGGTTGACGAGGGCTTCTACGGCATTCTGACAGACTTCCCTAATGTAGGACTCACCTGCGGGTGTTGTAACTTAATTATAGTCCTACTTGACTGCACCTATTGCTTAAGCTCTGTTTATGTGTGCACTCACACTTTAACTCACTCTAGCATGCTATTTGGTTGTTCTTGCTAGTAGTTGGTTTTTATTCTTTCGTAATTCTTTTATCTTGCTTCCGCACCGCACTTATGGTTACGTCACGCTCACGTGACGGCCAGCATGCCTTGATTCTAGGATCGGGGTGTGTCAGTGTACACACACAATATAATAGAGAGTATAATTTATATTTTATTATTTTTAATCCCACAAATTATGGGTTTTATTTAAAATCTCATTAATATAAACAATTACAAATTACAATTTTTTATTTTTAGCTTAAAAAAATATAGTGACTTACATTATTACATTAATGTCAGGGACCTCAATCAAAAACTAAAAATTAACAAGGTTTCAGTAAAAGAATATTGATAGTTAGGGACCGCATCCAAATTGTCACATCCCGGCCCGGGCCCCCACCACATCTCGGGTTCGACTCCACCGTAGCACGATATTGTCCGCTTTGGGCCCCGACCAAGCCCTCACGGTTTTGTTTCTGGGAACTCACACGAGAACTTCCCAATGGGTCACCCATCCTGGAAATGCTCTCGCCCGAACTCGCTTAACTTCGGAGTTCAGATGGAACCCGAAGCCAGTGAGCCCCCAAAAGGCCTCGTGCTAGGTAGAGATGAGAATATACATATAAAGCTTACAAGATCCACTCCCCTGGGCGATGTGGGATGTTACACAAAGTGTTCCTTATTTCATTGTCTTTAAACCTCACCATGTGAAACGAAAAGGTTGGAAATAAAGTCTTCCGTATATATGAAACTTGGAATGTTTTGATCAACAAGGATTGTACGAAGAAAAAACTAGGTCGGACGAGTCATAAATCATTAAAACTTGTAATGGTGATGAAATAAATAGACTAATAAAAATTAGGATAAATTACATAAAACTACTTCAACTATGGGTCGAACTACAATCTCATACCTCATATTTTTAAAATGACAATGTCATACCTTATCTTACAAATTTGTTACAATGTCATACATCCGTCAGTTTGTCTGTTAATTTTTATGTTGGCTAAATTGGATTAATGGTCCCCATGGTGAGAGGGTATTTGAAAGATAGCCCTCGTGGTGAAAAAAATCAGATTTAAACCCTCATAGTGAACTCCGTTAGGATTTAAGCCCAAAATTAACATCTTCCTCATCTGTCTATTAACCCATTCAACTAGACCCAGCAATTTCTGACACGACACGATGACACGATGCGAAAACGACACAAAAATAACAGGTTTCGGGTCAACATGATAACTAATCGGGTCATTATCGGGTGACTCGTTAAGAACGCATTAATAACAGGTTCTTAACGGGTATACATACTAGTAACCCGTTAAGAAAAAAATTATTTTGATAATTTTAAAGTTTAATTACTAAAAGATTTATTATAAAATACAATAGCCATATTAATATATACAATATATTCTATATTAAATATATAGTTTTGTATTATTATTCTATATAAGTTAAAAAAAAAAAAGGTTTTAGTCATTATTTATATTTATTACGAGAGTTCCTTATTATCATTACTAGGATAAATTTTACTTAACATGTTGTTGTCCAAAATTAAAATAAACTAGTATAGTATTTGTATCGGCAAGAACTAAGAAGGCATACATACAAGTATGAAAAATGTGAAAGAATATATAAACACTCGTGATTCATCATTATTCCTCCACGAGTAGATAATGATTACACTTACATTATCGTTTAGATTTTTAAAATCCTCCAAACCCTCATGAATAATGTTTTTTATTTGAGGGCAAAATTAATAAAATTAATAATAATTATTGTAGAAGTGTGAAAAATGTAAGAAAAATATACAATCACTCATAGTGACAATCTTTACAACTTTCTTGAAGGGGTCAATGTGATAGCCCGTCCCGAAATATTTATTTTCGACGGTGTGAAATTACTTATATACTTTTGGACGTTTTGTGTGGTGGTGTGGTAGGTTAGATTTTGGACCAATTAGTGCTAAGTCCTATTATTTTGGAACCAATTAGGACTTAGATGGTATTTTCTTTGGTTTTGGTTGGTGACCCCTGTGGACCACACACACACACACTCTCTCTCCCGTTGACTCTCTCTCTCTCTTCCCTCTCGGATTTCTTCTATCTTCCGTACAAGTCGTACGGACAACCTTGAAGCTTCACTTCCCGTCACGGATCGAGCTCGTAGTTACCATCATCATCTTCATCTCATCGTCACAAGCTCAACCATACCATTTTCTGGTTGTGAAACCTTCGAAACCCGAGATACTCAGTTTTGGTGCACTATTCATGCACACGTAAATGTGAAGGTTTTAGTGGGTTTTGAGCTTATAGGGAGCTTAGGGACCTCTCCACGAAGATCGAAGAAGAAAAACCAAGAGAATTGGACGTCGGGAAGTCGAGATCAACGAGTTCAAAATTTGGCCAGATTATCGAAGGATCTCCGACGAATTCTCGAGGATTTCAGGTCCCAAAATTGGTAAGGTTTTGTTCCTTATGTTGTAAGCTTCAATTTGGTATAAGTTTCATGAGTTTTGGTGCAAAAATGAAGTTACAAGGTTTTTTCGAATTTCCAGTTTTCCGGCGATGGCAACGGTCACTGGAGTCGAAGGAATAAGACGAGCGAATATTCCGTCAACTTTGACAGAATATTCTAACGGCGTCATGTTAGTTTTAACGGTATATGCTATTATTTAACGGAATATTCCCTAACGCCGTTAGGGTTACCGTCAGTGTGCCTGGCACTTGCCCGCGCGTGAGCGGCGCGTGGGTGGTCGGAAAATTTTTCTAAAAATATGGGGATGTTAGTGAGGTTGTGTAGATCATGTTGGTATATTCAAACATCCCATTGGAGCAATGTATGAGAAGTTATTAACTAGTTTTGTCTATGTGTTTTAAATAACGTTTATTCAGTTATTTCGCATATAGGTGAGACCTACCCTGAGGACGAGAGTAGTCAAGGGTGGCTCGGGGGCTACGACCCTTCGACATACCAGTGAGTGGGCCTTTGGTTTTAAGTATATATGTATATGCTTGGTATCTTTCCCAGAAAATGCATTTGAATGAGTTATGATTTAAATTGCCATGCCAAATGTTTTACATTTAGAATATGCATATGATGTTTGCATATATACATAATTGTGATGCTGTGGACGCTCAGGTAAGCCCCATGTGAGTTTATGAATTTTGAATGTGAATAATGGTTGTGATTAATTGAGAAACATTGAGCTCATAAACCTGCACCCCGGTGTTAGTGATTTAGCCAGAGATATAACACAGGCCTGTATATAATGTCACCTCCCGCACCATATGCTCACATTGGATCCAATTTAGGTGCACAATCTTGTCGTATAGACCATCATAGGTGGTTCCAACTCGTAGGTGACTAGCGATTTATCGAACAGCTATCATAAGAGCGTAGCATTGAGCATAATTATATTACACCCAGTCTTGTCGTACAGACCTTTACAGTGGTTCCGACTCGTGTGTAGTGTAGTGCCGTATAGGTCACTTATAGTGACTCCAGCTAGATTAACTAATGAGCTATGAATTCAGCCGTATAGACTTCTGCAGGGGTTCCGGCTAATATGTTATTTTTCCATGAATTTATTTTCACCTGAGTTACTTATTCTGTTTTATATATTGGCATGGCATACTTATGAATATGGATATGTGAAGCATGATTTGAATATATATATATATATATATATTTATATATTTATGTTCTATTTCTGAGAAAATTATACATGTTTTATGGCGAGGGGTTAGAGCATTTGATAATGAAATGGTTTTGAAAAGCTTTATTTTTAACCACTCACACTTTCTATTTTGCGCCCCTCCAGGTTTTAGATAAGCTTGTTCGTTGGTGGCTCATGAGGACCTGTGGAGGTTCTGACAAACTATCACAAATGTAGGGCATCTTTGGGTGTCGTTTAATTAGTACTTGTTTTCTAGACTGAAATTAGGCTACTTACGCTCTAATTGTGTATTCACACATATTCCAGCATTTGTCTTAACTAGTACTCTTATGAGTTGGTTTTCATTTATTCGTATTCTCTATTATCATTATTGCTTCTGCACTGTGCACATGGCTACGTCACCCTCACGTGACGGCCAGCATGCCTCGATCTCGGTCGGGGTGTGTCAGTCAGCTTCGAAATACAACACTATAATCCATAAACCTTAAATTTTTATTTAACCGTCGATTGTCATTTACGCTTTATTCTTCTTAGTGAATTTCATTTTTCAAATTTTCTTTTTTGAAAACATGATCATCTGGCGAATGTAAGAAGATAAACGGTTCAGATCTTTGATATCACATTTCGATATTTACGGTTAACTGAAATATGAGTCGATGTCATATAGTTTGTAGAAACCTTATAAACATCAAGCAATATTTTCACTAATCCTAAAACTCTGAACATAATATCAACGATTGATCCAAACCGTTCATCTTCCTGCATCCTCTAATAGATCATGTTTTCAAAAAAGAAAATCCGAAAAAACAAAATTTGATGAGAAAAATGAAGCGTAAATGTAAACAACAATCAACGGTTAAATTTTGATCTATGATTTATATGATTTTATAGTGGCGAATTTCGAAGTTAAGCTCTTCACGAAAGTTGTAAAACTTGTCATTACGAGCGTTCATATATTTTTTCTATATTTTGTACACTTCTACATTAATTAAAAAACTATTAAAGAAAATGTGCAAAGTTCCAATGTTCTAATGTTCCAATGTCCTTAATTTTGCAAATCTTTTGAACATTTGATATTTTGTAATGTTCTAATGTTTTTTTTATTATGCTCTTATTTTGGGTATGTAAATATATACTTAAAAAGAAAAACGCGTTTTTATGTTTTGGATGTGACAATATGGTATGTATATACTTATTTTGTATTATGTTTTTCATTTGATTATTTATTAGTTTAAAATATATTTTCCTTAACGGGTAACAGGTCGGGTCATATTACCTATTAATATTATTGGGTCAATTTCGGATCGGGTCATTTAACCCGTTTATTTTAACGGGTGTTACACGAAACGACCCGTTAAGATATCGGGTATGACACGAAAGCAACATGAACACGGAAAACACGACACGAATGCCAGGTCTACATTCAACCTTCATAACCAAAAGAGAAAAAAAAAAACTCATTCATCCAAGGCTATGAATTCGTTCAGCACAATGATACAAAATGAGAATGTCCAACTTATAACGATACAAATAGTTCACCGGAGGATTACAGCCACTGACTTGATTATCTATGGCAACTTAAAAGATTGACTATTCAAATCCAGTCCATTTACACAAGATTTCAAATCCCTAGGTTAAATCCTATATCCAATGTGATCGATGATTTGAATTTCCTCATTGAATTATGTTGAACAATAAACAAAGCAAACAAAAGGGCAGATTCATTGAAATTTGAATTCATGTATTTTGAATAAGATCTCAAACTGTAAATCAGGAAGCAAGGAAGGAAGAGATGAGACGCACCGCATCGGCGGAGGAGTTATCAGCATCCACTTCGGGGTAGAGCTTGGCGTAGAGTTAGGGGCTGCGGTAAACGGAGCCAGGGGCAACGAATTCATAGCCTTGGATGAATGAGTTTTGTTCCCTTTTGGTTATGAAGTTTGAATGGGTTAACAGACAAATGAGAAAGATGTTAATTTTGGGCTTAAATCCTAATGGAGTTCACTACGAGGGTTTAAATCTGAATTTTTTCACCACGGGGTTATCTTCCAATTGCCCTTTCACCACGGGAACAATTAATCTAATTTTAGCCTTTTTCTATTAAATGCTGACGTGGTCTGAGACATGACTCACTGCCGAACAAAGTGGATAAAAATATTAATTAAATATTAATAAATTAAAGATAAATTATTTTAATATTTTTATTTAAAAACATGTGAGACCCACCCCTATAAATCTCTCCCTTTCTCCCCTTTTTCCTGATCCGTTCCAACTCTCCCTTTCTTCCCTTTTTCCTGATCCAATTAAACCAAAAATTCAAATCAAATCAAACCCAATTACCTCTGGGTGGTACTGCAAGTCTGCAACCCATAGAACCTCATGGCTGGGCCCTGTCTTAGGCCACGTCAGCATTGATAATCGCATATCTATGCGACTTAGTTAACTAGTTTTCTTGCATTTACGTTATTAGTTCTTAGTTATTTTAGTACTTTAAGCTATTTTCGTGTGTTTGTAGGTCCAAAGGGCTAAGGTAGCAAGAAAGTGCATTTTGGTGCATTTTGGAGCAGTTTTGAGCTTGGAATGGATTACATATGTTATGAGCAAGATGGATGGACGAATTTGAAGTCAAATGAGGATAGAAACATGCTAAAAATGTGGTGAAACAAATACAAAGTGCAAGAAGAGATAAATTTCTAGAAGGATTGGCCAAAACTTCACTCAAAACCATGCATACCTCATAAAATTCATCAATGTCGTGGCCTTCCCTTTGTTTCACTTCCACCAGATTTTTTAGTAATGATGCAATGCCTATCTCACCATGACATGTGAGTGGATGATGCAATGCTTAGCTAACCATGACATATGAGTGGATGATGCAATGCTTAGCTAACCATGACATGTGAGTGGATGACTCAATACCTAACCCACCAACAATTCCCACTCTTTGCCATGCTCACCTACTCAATTCCACCAAAATTTTGTGTTAAACAAGTCCATCCTCTTCCTATAAATACCATGGTAGCAACCTCATTCAAATCATCAAGAAATAAACCATTCTCCAAGCCTTGCCTTGCCTCTCCCTACATATCTAAACCCCTTCCCATCCATTCCTCCAAATAACCAACCCTTCAACATCATTCCAACCTTGTTGTTGCGGCAAAGAGAAGGAGAAAAGTCCTTGGACGCGCTTGCTATCCAACATGGATCGTTGGAACGTTTAGGTGCTTTCTTTCCTTTGTTTTTCAATGTTTAAATTTGGTTATCTTTGTTTTGTAATAATGAGGAACTAAACCCCCCTTGGCTAGGGGGGGGATTCAAAACACATGTCCATGCTTGCAATATGATTTGATTACTTTTAATTGCGTTTCATAAGTTATGAATTCAATTTACTTATCCGTTCGTATAAAAACTGATTTGTGTATGTTGATTGAGGGTCGACACTTAGTTTGCATGCATGAATTTGATGCTAGAATATAAGGGAGTTTCACCTAATCGTCATGAACTTATATTCACAAGTAGTGAAGGTTGCTAGTCACAATCGCGTTAAGTAAATTCTTGGCATAAGTTTCATGCGTATTCCATAGTAACGAGTGTCTCGTCAATGCTTATGATTTTCATAGAACTTAATGATTCTTGCTTGTATCTCTATTATGTAATTCATTTAGGGAACTTGTGAGGAATGCTTTGGGTTGTCGTATGCAATCATCCAACTCAATAAAAGTAGGAAAATCTGAGGGTTAATTTAAGCGTACCTAATTAACTTGGGGCATTGAGAATTAATAAGTTATTGAAATACAATTGGAAATCGTTTTGTATGCAAGCAAGACATGTGTGGAGAAGAACCCCTTAGCTAGCCTTCCATCCATTTATTTAAACCAAATTCGTTTTAAAACTTGTTTTGTTTTCCAAAGTTTATGTTTTGTTTCTAAATTCATCAAATCCAAATCCCCCTTTACTTTTAAAGTCTTTTATTTACATTTGTAACTTTGTTTTTATGTTTTTGAGAGGATTTAGCAAGCCCTCCTAATCCCCGGCCTAGAACGATACCCTACTTACATCTATACTACAATTGTCAAAAAGAGGGTTTAATTTGTGTGTCAAGTAATTTTCACATCAAATTTTGGCGCCGTTGCCGGGGATTAGCAACTTTGCTAATTCCCCATTGTTTCTTTTTATTTTCGTGTGTTTTAAATTTTAGTTTTTAATTTTATTTGATTTTGTTTATTTCAGGTACTAGTTTATGACTCGTAGTTCTCAACCAGTTCATGCACATATATCGGAGTTTGACAGCAATTTTGAACAAACTTTGAGAAGGAAAAGGAAAGTACCAGAACCTAGTCCACCTAGTTCTAGTTCTGAATCCGAAGTTGAAGAAAAGGAGGAGGTAGAAAAAGACATGGAGGTGGACAATCGAACAATCAAAGAACTTTCAGCCTCGGGATTAGACAATGCCACGCCTCTATGCATCCAATACCCCGCAGCAGCCCGAGGAAAGACAGAAGAATTTGAATTGAAGTCAAGCTTGTTACACCACATTTCGAAGTACCATGGGTTGTCCATGGAAGATCCTAACAAACACTTGAAAGAATTCGAGGTGGTGTGTTCGAGCATGACCCCCGTCAATGTCGATGGGAGTATTTTGAAGATGAAAGCCTTCCCTTTTTCTCTCTTGGAAAAGGCGAAGGATTGGTTGTACGAATTGGCGCCCGGAACCGTCACATCTTGGGAAAGCATGAAACGGGCCTTCTTGGAGAAGTTTTTCCCAACGTCTCGAGTCATCCTCCTACGGAAAAGGATAAGTGGAATTCAACAAGAGGAAGGTGAATCTTTTCCTACTTATTATGAACGTTTTAAAACTCTTGTTGCTTCTTGTCCACAACATCAGATGAAGGAGGAACTTCTTTTGCAATACTTCTACGAGGGGCTACTACCTATCGAACGTCAAATGCTAGATGCCTCGGCGGGAGGAGCCTTGGTGGACAAGACCCCCATGGCAGCAAAGACTTTAATTTCCAACCGTGCGTTGAATGCTCAACAATACGAAGGCGTTGGACAAAGGAGTAACCCACAACCACATCAAGTCAATGAGGTAAGTGCCATAACCGAACTTCAAAATCAAATGGCTAACCTTACTACTTTGCTTTCTCAGGTGGTGGAAGGTCCAAAAGTGCAAAACGTGGCAGCTTGTGGCGTGTGTTCCATGCAAGGCCACCTTACGGACAAGTGCCCACAGTTGATAGAAAATGGAGGGTGGGAGACCCTCAATGCGTGGGATTTGGCAACCAATACCAACCAAGGAATGACCCATTTTCCAATACTTACAATCCCGGTTGGCGTGATCATCCAAATTTCAAATGGCGAGAACCCCAACAAAGCCAACAACAAAGCGGATTTAGGCAACAACCCCCGGGTTTCTATCAAAAGCCGTTTGCACCAACTCAACCCCAAGCACAACCTGCCCAAAAGTCAGGTACTTCTATTGATAATGATCAGATTTTGAATTTACTAACTTCTATGGAGCAGAGCATGCAAACTAGGGACAAGAAGGTGGATGAGTTGGAGAAGCAAGTGGGACAAATTGCCGAGTTTATGGGGCAGTTTCGTGAGCAAGGCAAGTTGCCTAGCTCAACCGTAGTGAATCCAAAGGGTGGTTTCGAATCTGCAAAAGCCATAACTTTGCGGAGTGGGAAGCAAGTAGGATCTGACCCCCAACCTTCCAAATCACGTTCTAACGAGGTGGAGAAGTTGATAATTGAAGAGGAGGAACAAGGGAAGGCCACGGCAAGGGTGGAAACACCTCTGCCGCAGGCACCCATTGCTCATAAGCCATCCAATCCGTCCACCATAGGTAAGATGAGTCCAAATTCAGTTAAGTCTAACATTATTCCACCCAATGTACCCTTTCCTAGCAGATTTTTGCAAGCTAAGAACGTAGAGGAGGAAAAAGATGTTCTTGAGACATTTAGGAAAGTTCAAGTCAACATACCCCTTTTGGATGCAATCAAGCAAATCCCGAAGTACGCCAAGTGTTTGAAGAAGCTTTGTACTACCAAGAAATGTTTTAGGGAGAAAGAAGTAGTACATGTAAGTGAGAATGTCTCTGCACTGTTGCAAAGAAAGCTACCGCCTAAATGCAAAGATCTAGGTAGTTTCACTATCCCTTGCGTAATTGGTAATACAAGGTTTGAACATGCCATGCTAGATTTAGGTGCTTCTATTAATGTCATGCCATATTCTGTTTATGCATCGATGAATCTAGGAGAGCTTAAAAATGATGGTGTTATTATCCAATTAGCCGATCGATCTAATGCATATCCGAAAGGTGTTTTGGAGGATGTTTTGGTGCAAGTAGACCATTTGATTTTTCCTGCAGATTTCTATGTGCTTGACATGGAAGATTCGGCACACTCTCCATCATCACCACTCTTACTTGGACGACCTTTCATGAAAACAGCTCAAACCAAGATTGATGTAGCCAAAGGAGAAGTAACCATGGCATTTGGTGGTGATATGATTTGTTTTAAAATTCCTGAATCCATTGAGACTCCTAATGTTGTTCGTTCTTGTTGTGTTATTGATACAATAGAAAAGATAGGGACGGATCATTCAGCCCCTAACACAAAGTTTGCTTCAAGAACAATACAAGATGAGGGAATTGGAGTGGAGCACAAGGACCCCGTGGCCACTGCCCTTAAAACACCCAATTTGACCGAGAGCACCAAGGGGGAGAAAGTTCATGTTGCTGCCACTTCATCACAACACCAAGGTAAGGCACCTAATCCAAATCCAATTCCCATTAAAATTAAGAAATGGTTCCCTACTTGGGTGCAGGTACCCGAGCATATCCCGGATGGTGGGCGAATTCACATGGATTGTAGGATGCTCAATGGCCCAGTCAAGAAGAATTACTATCCCATTCCATTCAAGGACCCAAAGCATGAAGTGGTTCGAAGGACAAGGCGTAGAGGAAACACCCCTCCAGACCGTGGGGTTCCATAACCCTTCAAAGAAGCATCGTCCAGCTGCAAGACGTTAAAGAAAGCGCTACTTGGGAGGCAACCCATGCAATTCAACAAAGGAAGCTCGAGGAATCACTCCAATTCCAGATTTGCATTCCTAAACCCTTCTCTTTGTTGAATCTTTCTAATCTGCCTATTTAGTTGTTTTAGTTGCTGTTTGTGTGTTTCTTTTTGTTTAGTGTGATTTTATGCTTGAAACATTGAGGACAATGTTTGATTTAAGTGTGGGGGGGTAACTAAGTGTTTTTGGTGCAAATTCGTGGGATTTTATCACCCTTAACTTAAAGACTTGTTCCTTGCTGTTTTTTAAGTGTTTTTAAGTTGTTTTGATGTGTTTTAGTGTGTTTTGAAGTAAAAATCCGAAAATCACATAAAAATTTGAAAAATTTGTTTTAAAAACCCAAAGAGGGTTGTTTTTGTGTGGTTGTTTGTGTCGTAGGGTACCTTCCAACACAATAATGAGGATTCGATTTGTAATTGCATGACGGTTAAAGAAAGTTATAAACATGGATAAAAGTTTGATTTACTCTTTGGTTTATGCTTGGTTGTGGTTATAACTTATGAATTCACATAAAGGAAAAATTAGTTTTTGTAACATGCTTGAAGGAAGTAACTCAAACTAACGCTACAACCTTGTGAGACTTGAGCCTAAACGTTTATTTGGAGAGTTAATAATCTGTGAACTTGTTGCTTTCTTAAGTCGTTGCATGATCTCATTATTCTTTGCTTGGTTGCTACTTAGAAGGCGTGTCATCATTTAGTTCCAAATGCTAGAACTCATGCCCAATTCATTCAAAGCATTTTATTGATTTGCATAACACATATTCAAGATAAAGTTGTGTAGTGACCACCATAGCCAAAAAAAAAAAAAAAAAAGCCGTAAAACCATATTCCATTATATGTTTAGGTGTTAACCCCATTGAGCCTTGTTTAGCCTTTTCTTTGTTAACCCACATCATCCTCACCTAGCCTAGATTAGGACTATCCATACCCTCGTTCTTAAAGTATAGTAAGCATGATTCAAATTGAATTCCTTTGTGGCAGAAACCAAGTGTGGGGGAATTTTTTTTTTTGTGAATTGTGTGCCATAGGCACGGGTAGAAAGAAAAGAAAAGAAAAAAAAAAATTTGAAAAAAAAAAAAAAAAAGTTGAAAAGTTGTGAAAAGAATTCAAAGTGTTGAAGTAAGGGTCCAAAACAATAAATTCGGCCCTAAAAAGTTGTTTAAATCTTCCCCTTATGTTTTAAAGATGATTTCTGCATTCTAAGTGAATTCTAAGTCTCAATTTTACTACTTTGCTTACTAACGCTTGAAGAACGTTTGTTTTCCCTATCCTTTCTTTGTTAAACCAATACCCCAAGCCCCGTTACAACCCTTAACTTCTATCTTGAGTGTTATGTGCTTCAATTTGTGGAGTTTGAATTTGGTATGAGCATATGGTGTCATTGGTTCTCGCATCTAAGTAGTAGCATTCCATTCATGAGATCATATCTAAACATGCTTATTAACTCCGGAAATTGCATTCTTTGTGATACTTATATGTGAGCATTCGTTTTTATATCCACATCAATTCTCTCACATATAACTAGTATAGGGTGTGTAGTTAGAAAATCTGAGTGAAAATAGAGTGCATATCTTGTAAGGATTGAGGGAATTCTCTAAGGCATGTTACTACATTCAAAACATTGTTTTAATTGGTTAATTGTGAACTAATATGTAGTGACTATGATTAAGTATGTGCTTAAGTGTTAAATTAACTCAAATCTGTGAGAATAATAATCCTTAACATGTCATGTGCATTGGAAATCCCTAAAGCAAACGTTGGAAGGTTTAGGTTATGTTGGTTTTGTTTTGTTTTATTTCTTTGTTTTGCTCGAGGACTAGCAAAAACTAAGTGTGGGGGAATTTGATAGACGCATATTTATGCGACTTAGTTAACTAGTTTTCTTGCATTTACGTTATTAGTTCTTAGTTATTTTAGTACTTTAAGCTATTTTCGTGTGTTTGTAGGTCCAAAGGGCTAAGGTAGCAAGAAAGTGCATTTTGGTGCATTTTGGAGCAGTTTTGAGCTTGGAATGGATTACATATGTTATGAGCAAGATGGATGGACGAATTTGAAGTCAAATGAGGATAGAAACATGCTAAAAATGTGGTGAAACAAATACAAAGTGCAAGAAGAGATAAATTTCTAGAAGGATTGGCCAAAACTTCACTCAAAACCATGCATACCTCATAAAATTCATCAATGTCGTGGCCTTCCCTTTGTTTCACTTCCACCAGATTTTTTAGTAATGATGCAATGCCTATCTCACCATGACATGTGAGTGGATGATGCAATGCTTAGCTAACCATGACATATGAGTGGATGATGCAATGCTTAGCTAACCATGACATGTGAGTGGATGACTCAATACCTAACCCACCAACAATTCCCACTCTTTGCCATGCTCACCTACTCAATTCCACCAAAATTTTGTGTTAAACAAGTCCATCCTCTTCCTATAAATACCATGGTAGCAACCTCATTCAAATCATCAAGAAATAAACCATTCTCCAAGCCTTGCCTTGCCTCTCCCTACATATCTAAACCCCTTCCCATCCATTCCTCCAAATAACCAACCCTTCAACATCATTCCAACCTTGTTGTTGCGGCAAAGAGAAGGAGAAAAGTCCTTGGACGCGCTTGCTATCCAACATGGATCGTTGGAACGTTTAGGTGCTTTCTTTCCTTTGTTTTTCAATGTTTAAATTTGGTTATCTTTGTTTTGTAATAATGAGGAACTAAACCCCCCTTGGCTAGGGGGGGGATTCAAAACACATGTCCATGCTTGCAATATGATTTGATTACTTTTAATTGCGTTTCATAAGTTATGAATTCAATTTACTTATCCGTTCGTATAAAAACTGATTTGTGTATGTTGATTGAGGGTCGACACTTAGTTTGCATGCATGAATTTGATGCTAGAATATAAGGGAGTTTCACCTAATCGTCATGAACTTATATTCACAAGTAGTGAAGGTTGCTAGTCACAATCGCGTTAAGTAAATTCTTGGCATAAGTTTCATGCGTATTCCATAGTAACGAGTGTCTCGTCAATGCTTATGATTTTCATAGAACTTAATGATTCTTGCTTGTATCTCTATTATGTAATTCATTTAGGGAACTTGTGAGGAATGCTTTGGGTTGTCGTATGCAATCATCCAACTCAATAAAAGTAGGAAAATCTGAGGGTTAATTTAAGCGTACCTAATTAACTTGGGGCATTGAGAATTAATAAGTTATTGAAATACAATTGGAAATCGTTTTGTATGCAAGCAAGACATGTGTGGAGAAGAACCCCTTAGCTAGCCTTCCATCCATTTATTTAAACCAAATTCGTTTTAAAACTTGTTTTGTTTTCCAAAGTTTATGTTTTGTTTCTAAATTCATCAAATCCAAATCCCCCTTTACTTTTAAAGTCTTTTATTTACATTTGTAACTTTGTTTTTATGTTTTTGAGAGGATTTAGCAAGCCCTCCTAATCCCCGGCCTAGAACGATACCCTACTTACATCTATACTACAATTGTCAAAAAGAGGGTTTAATTTGTGTGTCAAGTAATTTTCACATCAAGCATTTAACAGAAAAATTATCAGACAAATTGACATTGTAACAAATTCATAAGATGAAGTATGACATTGTAACAAATTCATAAGATGAAGTATGACATTGTCATTTTTAAAGCATTAGGTATGAGATTGTAGTTCGACCCATAGTTGAGGTACTTTTATGTAATTTACCCTAAAAATTAATATATACGGTGATGATGATTAGAATAAGGAATTCTGGTAACTAAGAGCTCGTTTGGATGTGCTTTTAAAATGACTGAAAGCGCTTTTAAAGAAAATGTTTTTGGGTTTCAAAAGCACTTTAAATGCTTTCTACAAGAAGCACCAATTATGTGCTTCTTCCAGGAAGCACTTTAAGTGCTCTTCTAGGATTTACTAACATTTTTACTAAGGATTGTTTCTAAAAATATTTTCACCAAAAGCGTTTTCAATCATTTTAAAAGCATATCCAAACAAGCTCTAATTCTCTTATTCTTGGAAGCATGCATATACATTCATTCTTCCAATTCTTCCAATTTGCAAAACAAAACAGACATTAAGAAAAGGTCTTATTCTATTGCATACTTGCATATGTAGTCGAAACTAATAAAAATTGATAATTAAACAGGATTAATGAAATCTGATCTGATCAGATCAGTTAACTTGAACTCCAGAGTCGTATGTTTGTCCAACTTTCCAGTCTTCTGGTATGTTGTTCTGAGGAACAACCCAAGTCTCGTCGTCGTCATCACTCAATAACATTCTTATTTGCAACGCTCCACTTGGTGGTGAAGTTGTTGTCCAAACTGCTCCATAACTCCTGTCCAATACTTTGCATACAAAGTTTTTTGTCTACATTAATTTTTAAATACTACAAGTTAATATACATGTAATGATGTTGGTGATATAATTAATAAGAACGAATAAAAGCAAGTAATTAAGCTGGGTTGATGATTAAGAACAAGAGTTTTATTAGCAATAACAGATAATTAACTACAAACAAATGATTTCATTTGGTCTATCCAGTGTTCTAAAAATCGGCCTAGGCATCTGAGCGGTGGCTGGCCGCGGGGATTAACTCATAATCGGGAGCAAGATCGGGACAGGGATTAGGTAACTGTCGAGAAGGCTTGGGCGGCCTAGGCAGGCGACTGAGTGGCCTAGGCGGTCCAGGAATTTCAATTTTGTTCTGTTTTCAAGAATGCAGATCAGCTGCGTTCTTGCCTTTCTGAGTTTCTGGTTCTCTGTTTGGCAAAGAGGAAGAGACGAAGACCACTCTCATACTTTTTTTATTTAATTTTTTTTCTTAGTTTCTCTCCAATCAAGTTTGGATTGCTAGCATCAAGTTGCTTGCTTTTTGTAAAAAGCCATAGGCTGTCAGGCCCTAGCATATTGTTGATTTTTCTCATAAAAAATGATGGGGTGTCAGGTTAAAAATGTCTTTACTATGGAGTAGAATTCTCTTCTCTCTTTTTTCCCCTTCATTTTCCTTCACTCTTATTTGAACGATTACGGTTAAACCACATTAACATCTTATATTAATTTTATATAGAAAGAGAAAGACAAAATAGAGAATGTGAGAGGAGGGAAGAAAAGAGGATGAAAAAAATGAGGGAAGAGAATCCTAGTCCATTAAGTATTGGTGTAGAGTCCCATCTTTATGCGTCCTAGTGTGCCACTTTGCTTTCTACATCCACATATTTAACACCTTTATTCCTCTTTAAATTCAACATAAATTAATACGTTCGTTGGAAAATCACACAAACCCTAATTTCATGGCATCTACAAATAGGTGTTTATGGCATCAATTGCAAGAAGATAAACCCAAGTTAAGTATGACATCTACTATAACTTGCATCAAATCAATTTAATCTAAAACTTAGATAGCGATCAAACATCTAAATACAAATCAAGCGCATTACAAATAGCAAAAGATACTCAATAAAAATAAATAAATAAAACTTAATAATGAAATATTCATGATCATGCCACATCGTAGCCCTAGAAAAGAACAAAAAAAAAAAAAAAAAAAAAAAAAAACTCTTCCCTTTTTTTCACTTCTTGCCGCAGCCCCTATGTAGAATTGTGCATTTTTTTTCTTTCTATTTTTTGTCTGACTCCCTAAATCTCCTCAATATAAAACCCATGACAAGCTAGGGTATTGAAGGCCAATTGAAATGCAATTAAAACCCCACTAAACTCCTAAGCATAATTAATGAACTTTAAAACCTTATTAAAGAAAAGGAAAAATAAACGGAAATAATACAAACCAGAGATTAAGTTCTCTCATAAAGTCCATTGAATGACATCCCCATGTCCATTTGATTTCCAAAATTGATGTAGTATCATGCATTTGTCTTGGTGCATTTGATTAGCCTCTTACTCCACTGAAATTACTTTAGACACCCAAAAAACTCATTTTCACTTCTTTTTTTGCATAATTCTGATATTGAATGCCTAAAGATAAAAACAATATAAATTAGTGCATTTAACCCATTCGAATATACAAAGTCCAAAGAAAATGGATGATAAAAAGATATATGAATATGACCACACCAAAGTCATTCGGCCGGTACCAAGTAATCACATAGCCCACTGTCCTCCCTTGCTAGATGCCGGTGCACACCGTGTACAACACGGAGAAACTTGTTAAACCTGATATGTTTATGTACCATTAAAATACCATTGAACTAACCTTGAGAAGTCATCTTCCTAGCATGGAAAGAACTGCAATTGCAGCAAGCTTTCCTCGAACTCCCTGGAATTTAAAGGTTGGTCTTCTGCACACTCACCACCACTGAATTACTCGACCCTATGGGGAGTTCTCCAAGTATGTGCATCAGTGGTGTATGCAGGGACCTTCCCTTGGTATTTATATTACTACAACCCTAGCATACATTTCCATAATCATACGCTAGGATTCCTTAAAGTTCAAGGATATAATCTACCAAATCTCAATCCAAATAGGATAGAATCAAGAGCCCTTATTCTCCAATTATAACTGGATTATATATGTTTACTTGGAGTCCAAGTTATAGCTTATAAGTAAACCCTAATCACACTTACATTCCACATCAATCCTTATTAACTATATTGACCTATTAGCCGTTGGATTAGAGTCTAACATCCAACATTCTCCCACTAGATCAATTAGTTAATTCAAGAAAGAACTTTAATGAATCTGTAAGCATGATTCTTTATTGGCCAATGGCTTCAGTTAAGCCAATAAGCTTCTTGCATACTTCTGTCAAGTAAAGATTACTCATTCAGAACTATCGAAGACTATGAACTTACATGAGTGTCCATGAGTTCTTATAATCACTGAACAAGATCCTTACTTACCTGTAATAATCAATCACAGACTTGGTACAAAAGTGAGCCACATAACCATGAGTCGAAAACATCAACTCCATCACTTCCAGGTCCACTTAATCAGTCTTATTCATGACTGCTTAATGCTTCCTATGAAGCTTTCAAGCTGTGAGAATAGCTCACTTATATTTTTCGGGAAAAATTTCAATACATATGCCAATCAATCTCTCGACACTACTAATTGCAGCTAATAACCTTTTGCTGCTACATTGTCTCACTATAATACATATCAGTTGCTTATGATCTTTCAACAACCTTTATTTCCAACAGAAAATAAGAATTAGAACTATATTGAAACAATGTATGAATAACTGAAGTAGCATCCCTTTATTAAACATTCAATTCAACCAAGTGCAGCGGCTAGCTAAACACAAAACCAAAATTACTACTTACTATCACGATAATAACCAATATGCATAACTATGCTATATACTATCACTACTCCCACTAGTTCAACAAATCTAGGGTTGCAGTCACTCCCATACTGACTGCATGCTTGTGAAAAACTGCATTTGGTAATACCTTAGTGAGTGGATGAGCAAGCATTGCATGAGTGTCAATGTAATCAACCTTGATCTCTCTAGACTTCACTTTCTTTCTTGTCAATGCATATTTGGTGTTCAAGTGCTTAGTTCTAGGAGACCTTTTATTATTCTTAGAATAAAACACAACAACTTTATTATCACACCAAATTTGAACAGGCTTCGCAATTGAATTCATGCTCTCGCGACTGCTGATGAAATTTCTCAGCCATATAGCCTGTGATGTAGTTTTATAACAAACTACAAACTCAACTTGCATGGTGGAAGTGGCAACATTATCTTGTTTCACACTCTTCCATGACACGGGCCCATTTGCCAATGTGAATATATAACCTGAAGTTAACTTAAATGAATCACGGCAGCCTGTAAAGTCTAAGTCACTATAGCCTACTAGTCTGAGTTTCCCTCTTGTATACTAGCTGATATTCTTTTGTTATCTGCAAGTATCTCAAAACTTTCTTGGCAGCTATCCAGTGTGCATTGTGATGATTAGACTGAAACCTTCCCAATATGATAATAGCATATGCAATATCAGGTCTAGTACATACCTATGCATACATGAGACTCCCAAAGAGAAGCATAAGGCTTACTAGCCATTTCTTTCTTCTCAAAATCAGTCTTAGGGCATTGATCCTTACTGAGCTTTTCTCCCTTTGTCATGGGAACATCATAGCCATTTGAGTATTCCATGTTGAACCGTTTGAGGACATTTTCAATGTCTGCTTTATGTGATAAACCAAGTAGTCCTCTACTTCAATCTATTGTGATCTGAATACCAAGAACAAAGGTTGCATCTCCTATATCCTTCATCTTAAAACATTTAGACATAAATCTCTTGGTGTCATTTAGCAGTGATGCATTATTGCATGCTAACAATATGTCATCCACGTAAAGGATGAGAAAAATAAAATAGTTTCCATTCCTTTTCATATAAACACACTCATCACTAAGACTATCTTCAAACCCATGTGATGAAACAACCTCATTAAACTTCAAATACCACTGTCTCGAGGCTTGTTTCAATCCATAAATGGATTTGTTAAGTTTACAGACCAAATTCTCTTTCCCTTCTTGAATGAAACCCTCTGGTTGCTTCATGTAGATCTCTTCCTCAAGGTTTCCATTCAAGAATGCAGTCTTAACATCCATTTGATGCAGGAGTAGATCGAAGTGAGCCATTAGTGCCATGATTACTCTAAAAGAGTCTTTTGTAGAGACTGGGGAGAAGGTTTCATTGTAATCAACTCCTTCTTACTGAGTATATACCTTAGCTACAAGTCTCGCTTTGTATCTCTCGATATCACCCTTGGAGTCTCTCTTAGTCTTATAAACCCACTTGCAACCTATTTGTTTGCATCCTTGTGGCAGCTCAACCAACTCCTACACTTTGTTTTTATTCATGGAGTCCAATTTTGATTACATAGCTTCTTTCCAATGTGCATTATTAAGACTCTCAATTGCGTTCCTGAAGTTTAATGGATCTTCTTCTTGGCTACTGAACGCAGCCTCTTGCTAATACACAAGGAAATCGTCTGAGATTGCAGGCTTTCTTGTACGAGTGGATCTTCTAGTTTCCATGTGCATAGGCTCAAGGTTTTCTTCTTGAATGGCTGGTACATTGTTCAACTGTATAGGTTCTACTGCAATCATCTATTCTTGTTGAACAACTTATTTAGTTCTGCAACTCGGTCACCTTGCACCGGAATTGGTACAACAACTTCATCTGTCACATCATCACCTAGGTTTTCTTCTTGTATTGCTGTGGTATCTTCATTCCAGTCAAGATTATCCTCCCACTCATTATCATTAGCTTCTTCAATGAACTTCGCTCTCCTAATTTCAATGAATCTTGAAGTATGATTGGGATAATAAAACCTGTAACCCTTGGTTCTTTCTGGATACCCTACAAAGAAGTATGTGATTGTTCTAGGGCCCAGCTTCTTCTCCATTAGATTGTATGCTCTTGCTTCTGTAGTGCATCCCCAAATTCTCAAATGATTTAACACTGGTTTTCTGTTAGTCCACAACTCGAATGGTGTCTTAGGGATAGACTTGCTAGGGACCCTATTTAACAAGTAGTTTGCAGTTTTAATTGCTTCTCCCCAAAGAAAGGTAGGCAGTTTTGAATTACTCATCATACTTCTCACCATCTTAATCAAGGTTCTCTTTCTTCTTTCACTAACTCCGTTTTGCTCAGGGGTGCCTGGATTGGTGTATCCAGCAACAATTCTATGTTATTGCACAAACAATGCAAAAGGACCATGATGTCTTCCAGATTCACTGAACTTTCCATAATACTCTCCACCCTTATCAGACCTTACTACCTTGATTTTGTAGTCTAATTGATTCTCCACTTCTGCTTTATAAATTTTGAAAGCAGCAAAGGCACTAGACTTCTCAGCCAACAAGTATACATACCCAAACCTAGAAAAGTCATATGTGAATGTAATGAAATACTTGTAGCCATCGTGTGTTTGTGTTAGAAAAGGTCCACAGATGTCTGTGTGGATCAGTTCTAGTAACTTTGTACTTCTAGTTGAACCCTTATGCTTTTAGTTTATCAACTTTCCCGTAATGTAGTTAGTACAAATTTTGAAATCACCATAGTTCAGTGATGGCAGAATTTGTTCCCTAGTTAATCTTTGCATTCTTTCTTTTGAAATATGCCCTAATCTCCTGTGCCATAACTTGGATGAAGTGTTGTTTGTCAGTGCTCATTTGTGCCCTATTGTGTTGACCACACTTGTTGGTATATTGCAATTAAGCTTGAACATGTCACCAACCAATACTCCATCACCAATTAAGTTGGAACTTCGAAATATTGAAAAACCATTCTCATTAATATCAAACTTAAACTTTGATTTAACAAACCTACTAACTGAGACTAAGTTCCTTCTCATGGAAGGTATATAAGCAACATCAACCAAATCTAGCAAAAAACTAGAAAATAATTCAAACCTAACTACTCCAATGAACTCCATTGCAACTGTAGCTCCATTGCCCAAGAACACTGACACCTCATCATTGTTTGGCAACCTCTTACTAATGTGCCCCTGCAATGAGTTTGTCACATGAATTGTAGCACCAGTATCAAGCCACCAAGTATCATAAGATATCTCAACCAAGTTCGATTCAAAACAAATTGAAATTTTATGCACCATACCTTTGTTTTTTTTACTTTCTTTGTTTTCCTTCCAGCGTTTATACCTAATGCACTCATTTTTTTTATGTCTTATCTTCTTGCAAAAGAAACATTTCATTCCAACACCCTTATGAATTCTCAGATGGTTATTGCCTTTATTGACCCTTCCTGCTGACCTTTTGTTGTTTTTCTATGGAGGGTTGTCTTTCTCATTGGGAGGATTGACACTCTCCACTGCATTGACTTGTTTCTTTCCTTTATCTTGTCGAATATTTTGCTCTTCATGCACACAGATAGTAATCAATTTGTTTAAGTACTCTTCAACTGAGAGTTCTCAGGAGGTAAGGAATTGAGGGCAAGATGCACTAGAAAAGGGTCATCTATTTTGATGTTAAGTTCATTGATTTTTGCAGCTGCATCAACCATTGAGATAATGTGCTCTCTCATCACCACCAAGGTATTTAGTGGTTATAAGAGTGTTCATGAGTGTTCCAGTTTCTGCCTTCTCGGATTCCTTGAACTTTGCTTCAATGAGTCAAGGTATGCCTTAGTATTATTTGATTTAGTGATTGCCCCCCGAACTAGATCAGACATTGATCTTTTGATTACTAGCAACGCCATTTTGTTAGCCTTAATCTACTTCTCATACTCATTCTTCTTTTCTGCAGTTGTATCTTCAGTAGGCTTGGCTGGTTCATTCTCTCTTAAAGCTAGATCGAAATCCATGAGCCCTAGAGTTATTTCAATATCTTGCCTCCACTTCTTAAAGTTGGTTCCATTGAGTGTTTGAATTGAATTCAGGGAGCTAATTACTGAAAGATTTTCAAATGAAAATAAGCATTCAAGACTCTATATTCTGTATAACTAAAACAACTCAACCCTTGTTTGGTTTTTCAAGTTTAATCAGTATCAGTGTGAAACATATAAGTTGCATAAGTAATGGTACAACATGAAAGCCATCCACCTTTGTTTGGCAATTAACTTTCACAGCTCATGCATCTTATATGTTCTCACTGAGCTATTAGTAACCTAACCAATGTCGATTAGTCACACCTTTATTTGGGGATATAACCTCATTGTTATGGCCACTGATACAAGCTAATCAATTCAAACCTTGAAATTTTAGCATTTCTTGAATGATTGGAATGAATTTGTTGTGTTTAAATCATTCAATTACATCTCAAAAACATTGATCATGATAAAACTTTCAGCATGTTATGAACCTTAAAACCTTCGATTATCAAACATGCTTAACAATCAAGACTTCTACAGCAAACAATCTCTTAGTTTTAATAGGCCAATTACAGTTCTTTACATTAGTCATGTATGGTAGACAATTTAGGGTTTCTGTGGATGTAAGCGCAACATTCATGGGTCTTGTTTGTAGTTCTTTTATGCATATTACTTAGTCCTATATTTAGTCGATATTATTATAGATATGCAAGGAAAGTATCTCAACACTTTATACATGCAACTAGTAATCATAGTAGTGGAAAAGAAACCAGAATAGAAATTTAAAGAAACATCAGTTCATTTATGTTGCATGCATGATTTCAAGTATCTCAGTTCTTTATGGAATTTAATTACATAACTAGGCTCTGATATCAACTGATAAACCTGATATGTTTATGTGCCATTAAAACACCATTGAACTAATCTTGAGAAGTCATCTTCCTAGCACGGCACGAACTACAATTGCAGCAAGCTTTCCTCAAATGCCCTAGAATTTAAAGGTTGGTCTTTGCACACAAAACAACTTTAAAATGACTCTTTTTGGGTTTTTCAAAACATTTTTTCAAATTTTTATGGGATTTTCGAATTTTTATGTCAAAACATACTAAAACACTCTAAAACAGCCTAAAAACACCTAAAAACAGCAAGGAACAACATTGGAAGTTATGGGTGATAAAACCCTACGAATTTGCATTAAAACACTTTGGTTACCCCCCCACACTTAAATCAAACATTGTCCACAATGTTTCAAGCATAAACTAACACAAATAACAAACTAACAAACAAACAACAACTAACACATTAAACAAGGCAGAAACGAAACAATCAACAAAGAGAAGGGTTTAGGAACGCAAATCTGGAATTGGAGTGATTCTTTGGTCTTCCTTTGTTGAATGCATGGGTTGGCTCCCAAGTAGCGCTTTCTTTAACGTCGTACAGCCGGACGATACTCCTTTGAGGCTTCATTGGACCCCACGGCATGGAGGGGTGCTTCCTTTACAACCTGTCCTACGAACCACTTCATGCTTTAGATCTTTGAATGGAAGGGGATAATGATCCTCCCTGATTTTGGTGTTTCGCATCCTTAAATCAACATGAACTTTCCCACCACTTTGAATGCATCTAGGTACCTGCACCAAACAAGGTAACAACCTATTATTCGAAATGGGAATTGAACTTGGAGAAGATGGCTCACCCATGTGCTGCAATGAAGTGGCAGCACATTGAACAGATGCACAAGGAGTACTCTCGGCCAGATTTGGTGATTTGGAGGTTGGGGCGTGCTCCTTATGCTTTAATCCAAGTCCCTCGTCAATTGTGGTGCGAGAAACATCCTTCTTGATTATTGTTGAACATTCTTGCCCTATTTTTCCAAGTACATCAATGGCACAACAAGAACGAACATCATTAGTATTCTCAACATATTCAGAAATCTTAAAATTAATCATATCACCACCAAATGCCATAGTTATTGATCCCTTGGCCACGTCAATCTTGGTTTGAGCCGTTTTCATGAAAGGTCGTCCAAGCAAAAGTGGTGATGGTGAAGAGGGGGCTGAATCCTCCATATCAAGCACATAGAAATCTGCAGGAAAAATCAAGTGGTCTACCTGCACCAAAACATCTTCCAACACTCCTTTTGGATATACATTAGATCGATCGGCTAATTGAATAATCACACCATCATTTTTTAGTTCTCCTAGATTCATAGATGCATAAACAGAATATGGCATGACATTAATTGATGCACCTAAATCTAGCATAGCATGCTCAAATCTTGTATTACCAATTACACAAGGAATTGTGAAACTACCCGGATCTTTGCATTTAGGTGGCAGCTTTCTTTGCAACATTGCAGAGACATTTTCGCTTACATGTACCACTTCTTTCTCCCGAATACGTTTCCTTGTTGTACACAACTTCTTCAAAAACTTGGCATACTTCTAAAACAAGGATAAGGTGTCCTAAAGTGTTTGGGACTCCTCTTTGCAGCTGGAACCTTTATGCATTAGGATTGGGAAAGTTTGTCTTCGTCAATCCTTCTTCTTCTTGGATTCCTTTTCCTTCTTGGACTTGGAAAACTTCTTTGTTGCTGAAACTTGAGGCCATTGAGGTTAAACTTTCCTACTTCAAGTAGGAAGCCTTGTTTGAGTAGGAAACTTCAATCTTCTGGGAATCCCACTTCAACTAGGAAACCTTCTTCAACTAGGAAACCTTCTTTAACTAGGAATCCTTTGTCAACTAGGAATCCTTTGTCAACTAGGATTCCATCCTTAATTAGGCACTTTCATACTTCAACTAGGAAACCTTGTTCAAGTAGGAATCATCATCTTCAAATCTTCAATTTCGTCCATTCTTTTGGCTCCAAGCATGTGATGTCCAATCCAAGCTCAATTGTGCTCCAAAAGGCTCCAAAATGCACCACTTTGCATACTTTGCCCTTAAAACCTGAAAATACATAAAACTAGCTTAAAAGTCTTCTTTAACTAAAGAAAAACAACTTAAATGCACAAGAACTAGCTAACTAAGGCGCATAAATATGCTCCTATCAACACTCATCACCACTGAATTACTCGAACCTATGGGGAGTTCTCCAAGTATGTGTATCGGTGGTGTATGTAGGGACCTTCCCTTGATATTTATACTACTACAACCTTAGCATACATTCCCATAATCATAAGCTAGGATTCCTTAAAGTTCAAGGATATAATCTACCAAATCTCAATCCAAATAGGATAGTATCAAGAGCCCTTATTCTCCAATTATAACCGGGTTATATACCTTTACTCGGAGTCCAAGTTATAGTTTATAACTAAACCCTAATCACATTTACATTCCACATCAATCCTTATTAACTATATTGACCTATTAGCCGTTGGATTAGAGTCTAACGTCCAACAAAACTTACAAACAATGTAATGTATAGGGTTTAGATTGATAGAGAAACTTGTGGTGATTCATAAAAAGGTAATGCTAAGGAGGTCAAAATTTTAAACCAAATGATGTGTCACAAATAAGAAATAAGCACGTTAATGAACGTGTAAATAATAATTTCAATCATTGACAACCACATCATTTGTTTTACAAATTTGATTTAAAGAATTTGATCTCCCAAACATTATCCATTCATAAAATATCCCTTTTTTTTCTTGCGTGCAAACCTATTTCTTCATTCTCTGCAAATTGTTGTTGCGCATCAGGGCGTGTGAGCGCGTCATTGTCATTGGGATCTCCTTCCACTGTGCATCCACTCGCACGGAAGAAGTTTAGGGTCCACCTATTTTAGGTCAGCTTAAATCTGTGGTTAGATTTGTTGTAGGGACGATAAATTAAAAAAATAAGACCGGTTTTGGGTCATGTGTAGGATCGTAGGAGAGATTCTCTTATGTTACGTACCAAGTTTTAGTCCTGATAACAACACCGTTCCACGTGTAAAATATTGACATTAGAGAAATTATAATAGAACTTTTCACTGGAGGTAGACTAATAATATCATTGTCTTTTAGGCGACGAATCTTCATTGGAAAAGTTTGGTAGCGCAAACAAGGTTCTAAAAAACGTTAGGCGCTAGTCGGGCGGTGGACTGGGGTCTAGCGCCTAGGCGACCTAGGCGGATTTAAGTAAATTTAGTATTTATTATTATAAATATGTACATATTTACTCATAAAAAAACTATACTTCCATTTTCATTAGTTTTTAGTTCACAAAGAATGTTCTTTAATTAATAGGTAGTATAATAAACAATTAATGGACAACTCTCATTAACAGATTGACTAGGTTTACTTTGGACTTTACTATTTGGGTGGACAAGCCCATTAAAGTGAGCGGAAAGCCCATTAAATTCCCACTTAAAAAAAAACAAACCGACGACACCTTAGGTTATTTTAAAAGGTTACTATTCATTGTCTTCTACTTCTCTTCGACCTGTGCAACCTTTTTTTTTTACCCAGATGGCAGAGAAGATGAAATGGTGCAGCTCCAAAAACTTAGTTGATCTGCTGCCTCCCAACGCCGCCTTGTCCCGCCTAGCCTCCGCCTAGCGCCTTTCACCGCCTAGTGTCCCGCCTAACGCCGGCTAGTGGGTGATCCGATCTTTCTACCGATTAGGCCTTAATCGGAATGGCAACCAGCCGTGGAGCGCCTAGGTGGCCGCCTAGGCTGTTTTTTAGAACACTGAGCGCAAGTCGCTCATAAGTTTACATGATGAAAAACAAGCATTCATTGGGCTAACTACATTGACCCGACGAATGCATATTACTCAACCACATATTTTTGTCGTGTTTATGGAAATTAAATACTTGACAAAAAATTTATCCCGATGAAAAAATAAAAATAAGGGGAATCGACATAACTGATCTATTTTCTTAATCTTGGGATATAAATAGGATAAACAAGCCATGCACACCATGCACAAAATTAAATTACTAAAATACCCACATATAAATACTAAAAATCATCAGCTCATTGCATCACTTTTCTCATTTGAAAGAGAGGTATGTCAAGAGAGCACTGTTTGCTCTAGATTTATGGGTTGAGCTCAGATTTCGAAGAGAGGGAAGTCCAAAGAGAGGTGAGAAGAGTGAGCTGAGTTTTGGGTTGACCTCAAACCTCAGATTTCGAACAAATGGATACGAGAGAGTGGTGAGAAGAATGAGGTCGGGGTTTTCGGGTTTGAGCTCAGATTTGTGAGCTATGTGTGTTATTCTTCCATAACCAAATGCAACAAATTCTTCCATCCTTAAAGATGGGACGTTTGTACCATATTTTCTATTTTAACCGGAAAGTTCCATTTTTTCCTGCGACTGAAGCTTCGACATGCATAGTAAGGTAGGGTATTTAGTTCCAAATTTCTACATCAATGATTTATGGAATAAATATGGGTTGTTTGTAAGATGAATTAATACTTAGAAGTTAATTTAGGGTTCATTTTTATGTTGGGGCCTATGGGTTGTGGAATAAATATTACTTTTTGACGTGCTACAAAATTGTGAAATTTTTTCTGTAATGTGCATGTGGTGTGCATATGGTGTGCATGACTTCATCAATTGCTTCCACGTCATCCATGAAGATTTGATGCGTCATACTTGAGTATTTACATACTCGAGGTGGAGTGTTGCAGTTAGAATTATAGTACACATGTGATTGTGTAAATCTTAGTAGATGGAGTTTTGATGCCTATGTAATCTAGAGGATCTTAGGTTTTTTTCTTTGGGTGGGGGGGGTGAGGGGGGGGGTTGTGGGTTTGAAGCCTATACGTTTATGAGCCATGTATGAGGGAAACTCAACCTGATAATTAGAGATCCTAAGAACTAGGTTCAATAGGGAAAACAAATCATATGGTAGCCGTAAGAGATGCTCTATTATTTTTTTTTTCTCACCCCTATACTGTAAGTGCATTTATCTTGTAATTTTTTGGAGGTTGGGTTTATTTTAAAACTTAATAAAATATGTAGCTCGTTTTGAGTGGGATGTTATAGTTATACGAGCACCGTTGACATATTTTTACCTATGAGTGTGAGAGTGATCCGCACTGTGTGAATGTTGGCCTTATTCTCAAATACACTCATGAAACCGGGATTAGCACAAGGCCATAACGTGCTAAAGCTCAAATTGATACCTGAATTATTATGTGTGAGTAGTAATTCTTATTTTGCCTTAAACAGTTGTAGTTCAAGTCTAAGACCACTATCAGCTCTGAAATGGGAATGATTGTTTCACTAATGGAGGCTCACACACCTTCATGATGCATAAATGGCTGGTACTCCTTCTCTTCATATCTTCTAAATAAATATTAAAAATGAGCGGGGGAATGTTGGTGCATTTTTAAGCCTTTTTAGTGGAAAAATTTAAGATGGAGTCTTTTAGCCTTTCATCCTATGTAAGTCTGGTAACTTTTTTTTGATTACTTTGTGTTATTAAAGCTAACTGGCAGGTTTACACAGCCTTGATAAAAGAATTTAGAAGTAGTAGTATTAGCTATGGAAATTTTAGGTATACCTGAAAATAAATTATGAGCTTGTATGAATGTTGTTGCTGTGTAAAAGTAATTCCATTAGAAAATTGTGACTAAGCAATTCAGCAAAACAATTACAACTGCTTATATTTGGATATCATTAATAGTTGTTTACCCCATCCCTTACCAAGGGAAAAAAGAATCACAGTGTAACTGGGGTCTTCTCTTTCTACTTGTCCTCCTCCTCAGGAGTTGGATTTTGTGGCTTATCATCCACTCATTTTCCTCATCAGATACGAAAACACTAAATGGTGTTCTACTATGTTCGACGGAGAAGGGCTTTTTTCGAAATCCAACTTCAAACCCTTGTAGGGATCGGTACGCATATCAATAATTGTTCGTTCTGCTGAAACAGCTTGATCAAATAGAAAGCACATATGTATTTAGATGTAGAAAGCACATTGTTTTGTCTCAGACCAATTGACCAAGTCCTAATGTAGTTTGTCTTGCATAACGTGTCATTCTCCTTCCTTCACACTTACTCGGTTTAACGGTTAACAATTATTTCGAAACAAACACCAGAAAAAATAGAGCATATAGAAGGCAAAGAACTTGTCTCGGTTGTATTTCTACCTCTAACCGGTGGCCATGAGAGGCATTACTATTTAATTGCCATTACTTTCTTTCACCTTTGATTTCGAGTCATCTCGATAATTCTGAGAAACATAGGAAAGAAAGCCCCAGATTGCCAACAGCATCGCCATTACTTTGACCCCATCCATTTTATCACCGAAAAATATCACAGCAAGAATGGGAACAACAGGCAGAGCCAAAGTGCTGATGACATTGGAGAAGAGCGACGACACTTCAAAAATCAACCCCAACAAACCTAGTGAAGAAATTTGCCATGTCACTGCAGTCCAAAGCAGAGTCATTATATAAGAGATCCTTCCTTGTTTGTATTCTTCCATCTCGCCTTCCAAACTCTTCCATTCCCCACTTGCAAAAAGACCGACTACACAACCACATGTTGCAAAAAATGACGGGTATATTTGCATGTTTAAGACAGAAGAAAATGCCTCTTTTTTTATAACCTTCTCAAATGAAAGTTGTACTAGGGAAAGGTACAATGAGTATGTCGCAGATGCACCAAGTGTGCATAGGAAACCAATAACATACTTTTTCTTCGAGATATTAGTGGTAGTGTTTTCGGAATCTGCATTAACTGCAAGAAGGGAGGCAGACATGGTCACAAGGACTAGGGAGTTGAGTATATAGGGAGTGAACTTTTGGGAAGTAAGAAATAATGAGAAGAATGCATTAAAAGCCAATTGGGTTGCACATAATAAAGAGTAAGTAGAGACAGGGAGGTACAGAAGGCCGTACGAATACATCATGTTGTCGCCGGTCAAGAGTAGGCCAAAGGCGAGGTAGAGGAAGGCAAGGGTTGAGAGTTTTGGTAATTTCGATGCAGAGGTAGTACTGTGAAGAGGGTTTGTTGTTACTAATTTGGTTGATGATGCGAAGAAAAAGAGGAGAGGAAGAAGAATTGGGAAGCCTGCTGACTGAACAAACGTAGCCATCCATTTGCTATTCCCACCTTTGTCATAGTATAGTCTTCCCAAGAGTGTGGCTGCAGATTGTCCTATGACAAGAAAGAGGATGTAGATGGTCACTCGAAGCCACCACTTGTAATTGGGAAGTTTCCGCCCATTTGGAGAAGAGTGTATGCCGGTTTCTCTAGGTGAATCTGGTCGCTGGTCCTCAACTGCTTAAGCACACAACATTTTATCAAACACTTGAAGCCTTGATGAACATAGTTAATCGTAATTATTTAATAAAACTGAAAACTGAAAAAAAAAAAATGGTTCCCTACGGACCCTTAGAAAACTGTTTCTGCATAGACATGATGCATGATACAATTAAGCGACTGACCTCCGGATTGTAGTTCCAGCTCTTGGGTATCCATCTTCAAGATTCAGAGAGTTGAAAACGAATATTTGAGTTGATGATCATCAAGTAGTACCAGAAGAAAAGCAGGAAGAGAACACCATAAATCAATCAATTAAACCATCACTTTAGCTGCTACATTAGAGATTAGTCAATATCTAAATCCTGCTGTGAGCATATGGGACCAGTTAATTTTGGTACTTTTTTCTTTTTGGCCGACAGTTAATTTTGATACTTAAATGGTCTAAATTGGCAGGCGGGAATTAAAGTCAAAATGGTTTGAGAGCTGTGTAAGTATCTCTTTCCTTTAGAGTAAATCGCCAAAATGGTCCCTGAGATTTGCATAACTCATCACTTTGGTCCCTGAGATTCCAAATCGATAAAAGTGGTCCCTAAGATTGTCCACCATCCATCATTTTGGTCATTCCGTTAAAAACTCCGTTAAGTGTCCCGGAGCTCTTGGCCTGAAGTTTGGGCAATTTTCAAAGCTTCGTAACTCAATCGTTTCTTAACCAAATTCGACCCATAATATATCAAAATGAAGATAGGAAAGTGTAGAATAAGATTAAACCTACTTTGAAGCCCAATGGTTGCCGGAGATTGCCGGACAATAGCCTCAAAGTTGACTGGTCCGAGTGAAAACTTGAAAACTCGCCGGAAACTGGGTAAACTTTAAACGTTCATAACTTCTTCAATACTCAACGAAATCAAGTGATTCAAAAACGAAAATCATACATCTCGACGAGAGAAAGAGAATGGTACTTTTTTTTATGGATAACTCACCATGGTTTGTCCGGAAAAATGCTTGAAAGTGGCTGTCTTAGTCTCGAGTTAGCCACTTTCGAGCCGTTTTCCGGCCAAAATACGGCGATTTAGCCATAAAAAAATGTACCATTCTCTTCCTCTCATCGAGAAGTATGATGTTCATTTTTGAATCACTTGATTTCGTTGAGTATTGAAGAAGTTATGAACGTTTAAAGTTTACCCAGTTTCAAGCAAGTTTTCAAGTTTTCACTCGGACCAGTCAACTTTAAGGCTATTTTCTGGCCACCTCCGGCAAACGTTGGGCTTTGAAATAGGTATAACCTTATTCTACACTTTCCTATCTTCATTTTGATATATTATGGGTCGAATTTGGTTAAGAAACAATTGAGTTACGAAGCTTTGAAAATTGCCCAAACTTCCGGCCAAGAGCTCCGGGACACTCAACGGAGTTTTTAACGGAATGACCAAAATGATGGATGGTGGACAATCTCAGGGACCACTTTTATCGATTTGGAATCTCAGGGACCAAAGTGATGAGTTATGCAAATCTCAGGGACCATTTTGGCGATTTACCCCTTTCCTTTACGTGGACTAATAGGATTGTGGTGCATCTAAAAAAAAAAACAGTTTATTAAAAAGTTTGGAGCATCAAATATGTTTGGTAAAACAAAAAAAAAAAATTGTTGTCAATGACCGTAGAAAAGCATAGAAAAGACTCATTATTTTCGATGAAGTCTGAGAATGTTGAAAAACGCTGAGAAGAAGATGAAGTCGTACATCCCTATTGAAATCATAGCTTGATCTCATTCCACCCACAGAAAAATCATCCTTCATACAATCTTATCATTCTGAGAGAACCACAAAGACATGGATTCACCAGAAATCAAAATTTCCGATGTTGGAATCCTAGCTTGATCTTTGAATCCTGGTGAAGCAGAAGTCCATCAAACTATAAGCAGAGTACGGATGAAATTCTATTTCAAGGATATTGCGGTACGCAAGTCTCAATCATTATTTTATTTGTTTGATATTAATTTCATTTATTCATAATCTTTCAATTTATTGAGTTGCATTGATTGTTTATTAGCACATATATATATATATATATATATATATATATATATATATATATATATATATATATATATTGTAGCGTATTTTATCTGACAAGGTTAAGGGTGGCCGGCGGCAAGGGTAGAGAGATTGAGAGAGATGTGTTTGTAGAATTGTAGGGGAATGTGTGTGTTATCCCTCCTACATAGTGCCTTTATTTTTAGTACGAAAAGGAGAGAAGAAATTCCTTCATTCCCAAGGAATACAAGTTCTAATAAGAAAGGATAACTAGAATAAAATCTAATCTAGGATTTACACAATCACACTTAAACTAAGAAAGTTTACAACACTCCCCCTAAGAAAGTTTACAACACTCCCCCTTGAGTGTGTAAATACTCAAGGTAGATTTAGCATCATGCAGAAGTTGAGGAAGTCAACTCGTCGGCACTGATTCTAAGGAACTACGCTTATTCTCAATAAGGTAGGAACTTGCATAAGTAAGTAAGTCTCACTAAAAAACCCTAAGGCTATGGCAAAACCCGAGAAGGGACAAAATCCATAGTCTAAAGAAAACTGCGTGAGAAATGCAAAGTCAAAAGAAATGTCTACGGAACGTCATCAGGGATATGACTAGCCCAAGGTGGGTGCCTCGTTAAAACCTAGTTAGGTAGCAAAAACCCAGTGGAAAAAATGCTCCTAATCGTAGGGAAAAAGAGTATAATAAGATCAAGAAAGTATTCTTCAGGATACTCCCCTGAGTTTAACACAATTCCAAAGAGAAATAGCAATGTTACAACTCATAAAGTTTACGCATACCAATTCCATGAACAAGCTTCTGAAACGTCGTCTTCAGCAGTAATTTGGTGAAGAGGTCGGCCAGATTGTCTTGTGAACACATTTGCGTGACTTCAATCTTCTGATGCTCTTGTTGTTGATGTGAAAAGAAGAACTTCGGCGCAATGTGCTTGGTGTTGTCTCCTTTGATATAACCTTTCTTGAGCTGTTCGATGCATGCTGCATTGTCTTCAAAGATCGTTGTAGGGACATCTATGGCGGGATAAAGATCGCAAGAGCTTCGAATATGGCCTACTACTGCTCTCAACCAAAAGCATTCCCGAGTTGCTCCATGTAAGCCGAGAATTTTAGCATGGTTAGACGAAGTGGCAACTAAGGTCTGTTTAGTTGACCTCCGAGAGATTACGGTGCCTTCAACGGTAAAGACATAACTCGTTTGAGAACGTGCTTGTATGGATCAGACAAGTATCCTGCGTCGGCATAACCAACAAGGTGAGAATCGACTCGAGAAGAAGCAAAGGGTGCGGCATCACTCAAGGATTTTAGGGATAGAACAAGCCCAAATCCGCAGTACCCTTAAGGTAACAAAAGATGTCTTTCACGCTAGTCCAGTGTTTGCGTGTTGGTGCATTACTATATCTTGCCAAAAGATTAACAGCGAAGGAGATGTCGGGTTTAGTGCATTGAGCTAAGTACAATAAAGTGCCTATCGCACTTAGATAAGGAATTTTAGGCTCCAAAATCTCTTCATCATCCTCCTTTGGACGAAAGGGATCTCATTTTGCATCTAGCGCTCGAACGACCATAGAAGTGCTCGAAGGCTTCGCTTTATCCTCATTAAAGTGGCGCAACACCTTTTGGGTGTAGTTCGATTGATGTACTAGGATTCCATCTAAACGGTGCTCTATCTCAAGACCGAGACAATATCAAGTCTAACCTAGATCTTTCATCTCAAATTCTAACTTCAAGTCCACGGCAGTTCTTGCGAGCTCTTCAGGAGTTTTGATGAGATTCATGTCATCGGCATATACTACAACAATCGAAAATCCAGAATGTGACTTCTTAATGAACACACAAGGGCATAGTTCATTGTTTACATATCCCTGACTAGTCAAATACTCACTCAAACGGTTATACCACATTCTTCCTGATTGCTTCAAACCGTAGAGCGAACGCCCGAATTGAGAGTGTGTTTCGAGGTTTGGAAATATTTTAACCAGCCAATGAAAATCCTTCAGAAATAAATTTTAGTATCAAGATCCCCATAGAGATACGCACTTACTACGTCCATCAGCTGTATACTAAGTTTTTTGAAAACTACCAAACTGATAAGGTAGTGAAAAGTAATCACATCCATAAGGGGTGAATAAGTTTCGTCGTAGTTAATCTCGGGGCATTGTGAGAAGCCTTGTGCAACAAGACGAGCTTTGTAACACACAATTTTGTTCTTCTCATTACGCTTCCGAACGAAAACCCACTTGTAGCCAACATGCTTCATATGTGGAGAAGTATGAGCTACAGGTCCAAACACCTTACGTTTCACAAGCGAATTGAGTTCGACTTGCATTGCTTGTTTCCAGTTTGACCAATCAGTTCTACATCGACATTCATCAATGAAACGTGGTTCAATGTCATCGCTTAACATGATCTCAGTAGCTACTACATATGCTAATGCATCGTCGACGATCATCTCATTTCTACACCACACATCATCTAAGCTAGCATAATAGACCGAAATCTCATGATTCTCAGGAGGAGGATTTGTTTCTTCAAGGACGCTTCCATAATCTAGAATTTCCTCATGAGTTGGATAGAATGAGTAAGCGATAGTTAGATTCACTGTAGGCTCTTCGAGACCTTGTGTCGTGGATTTTCTCTTCCGGGGGTGTGAATCATTTGAACCAAGGGGTCTGCCATGCTTTTGTGTAGGGGCAGATGATTGGCTAGCCGCTAATGTACATGGATAAAAAAGATTGGCGCCCCGGGCCTGTAGAAGGGAAGTCTGTCGTACATTTGGTACATCCATCTTTGCAAGCATATTCGCAGCTAGAATATTTAATCTTGTCACTCGCGCTAGATTGGTGAAAACATCTAGCATGCTCTGAGATACTCTATGGAGATCTAATATGCACTACACTTTAGTTTCAGATTGAGCGGTGTGGGGATCTAAATAAGACAAAGTGGGATCCATCCACGATAATTCAAGTCATTCTTCAGGAATGTTGACATTCTTATCTCCCCCTAACGACGGGAAGACTGTCTCATAGAAGTGACAATCCACGAAACGAGTGGTAAATAAATCGCCTGTCAAAGGTTCTAAGTAACAAATAATCGAAGGAGAATCATATCCGACATAGATTCCCATCTTTCGCTGAGGCCCTATTTTTGTACGTAAGGACGGCGAGATAGGCGGACCAACATTGTTGCGTGTAATATTGCATGGCCTTAGGCGGACCAACATTGTTGTGTCGCAATAGGCCTTAGGCGTACCAACATTGCTGCGTGTAATATTGCATGGCCTCAAGCAGCGATCAAGAGCTTGGTATGTATAACCAACGATGGAGCAATCATTTGTAAGCGCTTAATGAAAGCCTTTGCCAGGCCGTTCTGGGTGTGAACATGGGGTACATGACGTTCAACTTCAACCCCGATCGACATGCAATAGTCACCAAAAGTTTTAGATATGAATTCTCCAGCATTATCCAATTGAATAGATTTGATCGGATAATCAGGGTGGTAAGCCCTGAGCTTGATAACCTGAGCCAATAGTTTGGAGAATGCAACATTCTTTGTGGACAACAAGCACACGTGTGACCAACGTGTGCAAGCATCAACCAAAACCATAAAGTATCTAAACGGTCCGCAGGGAGGGTGAATCAGCCCACAAATGTCCCCCTAAATCCGTTGTAGAAAAATATGAGGATTCGAATGAATCTTGTCATAAGAAGGCTTAGTAATACGCTTTCCCACATAACATGTTTCACATGCGATTCCTTGGATTGAACCTAAGCTTCGGGTTAGTGGATGCCCGTGTAATGATTTGAGGATTCGACGTATCGTTTTTTTCCAGGATGTCCCAAATGATCATGCCAAAGTGTAATTTCGTGCGCGGTTCCAGTAGTAGGGCAGGCCACGTAATGACATTCTATAAGGCGTATGGTCGTAGTATACAGACTACTTGGGATACGCTCATCTTCTCTAGAATACGCTTTTGGCCATATTCGTAGGAAGTTATGCACAGAAATTCAACTCCTTTATCTACTTGGGTTTCAACGTGGTAATTGTTATCTCTAATGCCCTACAAATTTAACAACGTTCTTTCGGAACATGGAGAATAGAGTGCCTAAGCAATGGTTAAGATTGTACCATTGGACAACATTATACGTGCCTTACCGTATCCTTCTATCAGGTTAGATGGGCCTGAAAGGGTTGTCAGAGGTGCATTCTTAGGTATGAAGTTAGTGAAATAGATGCGTTCACGTAAAACAGTGTGCGTGGTTGCACTATCTGCCAGACAACTGACTTCCCCACTAGTCATACCTAGAATGAAAAATTAATTTGAATCGGTTACATGCATAAAAGTTCTAAAAACAAATAGCAATTCAAAATAATTTCATTTATTCAAGGAAGGTAATTAATTAAAACTTAATATCCAAAAAAAAATCACCAACAAATAATCCAAACATAAAGGAAAATTGTTCAAAAATCAACCAAAAACAAAAAAAAAAGGGGGGGGTGCGCGTTTGGCCACTAGGTGGAATTCACCCCCATGGTGCAATTTTAACTAACAAAAATTGTTTATGTCTAAGATTCTAATCTTCCATAGGGGTGGTATCCTTTTGAAAGTCAGAAACCTCCATCTTTGTAGTCTCCGGTTCGTCCACTTGCACGAAGTTTGATTCAAACTTCTTACGACAAGAATGATATTCAGCTACAACCTTCTGGGGAGCTCAGCAAACACAGGACCAATGGTCCTTTGAACCATAGCGATAGCACACATCTGCATCCATGGTTTCAAGTGCTTTGCCCTTATTCTTGAAGTTCGGGGCCTTGAGAGCGAGGTTTGAGCGCCTTTGTTTCCTCCCTTGGTTGGGCCTTGACTCTGTTGACCTTTGCAGGGTGGCTTCTGGCCGCCCCTACCACGCCTCTTTTGGCGTTTTAGGCGTTGATTTGTGCTATAATTTGCTTCAGGCATAACAGTCACCCCAGTAGGTCGAGCTTGATGATTCTTCATCAATAGCTGATTTTGCTTTTCAGGGAGAAGTAAAACAGAGATCAAATCCGAGAACTTAGTGAACTTCTGAGCTCTATATTGTTCTTACAGGACAATATTAGAAGCAGAGAAGGTCGAATAGGTTTTCTTGAGGAGATCCTTTTTGGTCAAAGTTTCGTTACAAAACTTGAGAAGTGATTGGATTTGACAAACTTCAGAATTATATTCATTCACAGACTTAAAGTCTTGGAAGCGTAAATGCTGCCAGTCATGTCTTGCTTCAGGCAAGAATATGTCCTTTTGGTGATCAAAATGATCAGCCAAAGCCACCCATAGTGCACGTGGATCCTCCTCAGCAAGGTATTCAGTTTGCAAGGCATCATGGATATGTCTTCAGATGAAGATTATAGCAGTGGCTTTTTCAGCTTCGCCAACAAGGTTGTCTGTTTTTTCTTCAATGGCGGGACGCAAGTTCTTTGCAGTGAGGTGGAGCTTCACATCTTAGACCCACTTGAGGCAGTTCCTTCCAGAGACCTCTAAAGCGGTGAAGTCGAGTTTGTTCAAATTCAACATGTTCCTATCACAAATTAGATGGACAAGATGTGGTTTAATGGAGAAAAATCAATCCATTCACATAGGAGTAGAAAATACAGGTTCTAATAAACATGTATTGGTTTAATTTTGTAAGAAAAAACTTCGGGTTTTCATGGGTGATGTTTTTAAGTGAAAACTTCAGGTTTTAAAACAAGGCATGTTTTTAAGAAACTTCAGGTTTCGAAATAATTATAAACTTTAGGTTCATATGTTCCTGCAGGCAAACACAAATATATACAATTAAATATGCAACAAGAATATATGCAAATAGAACTACAGGTCTACAATTGTAATTGAATTAATTATTTGGACTTTGGGCCAAATTTAAAGTGTGGGTGAAAAATATAAAACCCATTGGGCCTAAAATAATTAGGCAAATAAACTCGGGGCCCAAAAGAAGGCCTAAGCCCACGGGTTGCTTAATAAAATGGGTGCCGTGCATCCTAGGCTCAAGAATGGGTTAGGTTTGGTCTTGGGTCAAGCAAGCATGCAGGCCTTTGCATCACAAGGTTATTAGGCTGGATGCGCAAGCCCAAAAAAATAAAAGGAAGGCATGTAAAGGGCACATCTTGCCAGTGGGCTTGACTGCGTCTGTGGGCCAGATCATCACCAAAGGCCAACGGGCTGGTGATGTAAATCGAAAAACCAACTGCACAGGCAAGGCCCAACGTCGTGGGTGCTGTGCGAATGGACCGAGAGGAAATCGAGGCCCGTTAGGGCTCGGGTGTGATTTCCAGGCCACCCCAGCGAATCTGGGTGTTGGGATCCGTCGGATTCAGTCGATGGCGTTGCTTTAGGCGACGTTTCCATGGTCGATGCAAGCTTATGGTTCGTTGAAGAACTAAATATTTGTTGGCGGATATGAAATCTCAACGTCAGGGGAGGGGGAACCGAAGGAATTCAATCAAATTCGAATGAAAAACCCAAGAAATTCTTTTGGAATTTTGAGAAATCGTTGGCGAAAACGATGGGTTTTGTCCAATTTACACGACTGCCGGTCATGTTTCATCGGAAAAATCGACAGGGAGGACCTGGGCTTCAGGCCGTGGGTCGGGACAAAGTGCTTCAAACACATTCTTTTCGGTTCAGGCTTGTGGCCTGGGTTTTGATATTGGGCTTGGCTTTCCAGGCCATCGTAGGTTGCTACCCTAGTGCTAACGGCTTGCACGGTGCAAGGTCGGGGGTTCGAAGAACCCTATTGTTTCTCGATTTCAATATTTTTTTTTCAATTCAATTCATATATAATTCAATTTGATGCATATGCAATAATTTTAATGCATGTACATATATTTGATGCAATTCATGGCAAATATCAAATTCACATAGTTCAACAATTATGAATATAATGCATACACAATTTATGTAGAATCTAAAATTCAAAAACATAAAGTTGGGTCATGCATTATGGTGAATGTTCATGCTATCAGGGCTGCAACAATATCAAGATAAAAACCGTTGTTTTGAAAGAACCTGATTGCGTGATGATATGGATGAACTGGTTTGATGCGGAAAATCTCCTTGTCAAATTCCTAAGCGTAGTGGTAGGAACATGCTGATAACGTGTTGTAGCCTATATATATATATAAGCATATAGTAGCAAGCACACATCTTTGCGGTCTTTCTAAACCTAAGTATCTTAAGCCGGTGTCAGCCTTTGGTGCAGTGACTTCGTCATCTTATGATTTGAAACTAGATTCCGCCTACACAAACAACTATCACCTATAGCTTCTTTCGGGTAGAAGGGCCAATTCAGTTTATTGGGCCCTATAGGATCTCTCTATTGAGTCAGTGTTACCCTCCCCATTAAGATAACAGGATTCAAGTTTGCTTGTGTGCACGTGCTTGTTATAGGTAGATGTAGATGTGAAGGTGCCTAAGGAAACCAATCCCTAGATGTAGATAGAATCCTTTCTCATTGATTGTTGATAATTATCCAACCAAAAAAAAAAATTATTCTTCCCCCGGCTCTTACCTTTGGACTTGGGGTTGATGGTAATACTTCCTGCATGGTATCTCCTCCCTCATCTTATAAATGTTTTTTGATTTTGAATTATCATCGTGAAATATTGTTGTCTCGGTCTTTTGGCCCACGTACATAGCCAACATAAGAATTTGGCTCAAGTTGTTACATTCAAAATGGGGTCGAACCTGCAAAGCATGGAAGCACTGACATTGCTTTGTTCTTTTGATTTGATTCCGTTAATAATTTACGGAAACTCACTAAGAGTTAGTTTGGATTCATAATCCACAAACCATTCCTACTGATGGTAAGAATTTCTTTGAATATGTCCTTGAATTCATTCGGGGTGTGAGCAAAACTTAGATTGGAAAAGAATATGGTCCATGGGTTCCCTTTATTGGAACTTTGTTTCTATTTATTTTTGTTTCCAATTGGTTAGGGGCTCTTTTACCTTGGAAAATCATACAGTTACCTCATGGAGTTAGCCGCACCCACAAATGATATAAATACTACGGTTGCTTTAGCTTTACCCACTTCAGTAGCATATTTCGACCTGTTCTTGAAACCCACGGAGCAACTCACCCTTCTTGATGTCAAAGGCCAAGTCGTGTGAACTGAGTTGGAAGTCCTTCCTGGCTTGGGCAAATTGGAGAGGAACCGGTGGGTTGAACCGGAGGGCTTCGTACACTTCGGATTGGACCAGTTGCAAGTTTTTCACCAAGTCGAAACTAAAAGTTGAACCGGTTTACAAGCCAAAATAGTCAAAGATAGTTGCCAAATTGTGGTGTCTAGCTATGTGAGTTAAAAATATAGTCTCCCAAACATTATTGTAAAACACATCAATAATAAACATATACTAAACAAAATAGAAAGCAATGCCATGAGGTCCATGACATAAGCATGTACTAACAAACACTCACATTAACTGTATCCAACAAGCAATTGACATCAAAATAAGAAGCAATGCCATGATGTCCATCACATAAACATATACTAAACAAACACACAAGGAAAATAGAATAGAAATATACACTTCGCAAATTAATAAAGTAAAACAATAAGAGAGAGATTGACTTGGAGCCTTGGACCCGACAGATCAAACGCCACAATATGCCTTGATGGAAAAGTTAGGTCCAAGTGCGGAGGTATTCTTTTTAAAATATTGAATATATTCTAACGGATGCACTGGCTTATACTTCAGGGGGTGGTCCTTGTCTACAAGTTCATTGGGTACACATGTTTCCGCTTCCTTGTATGAGAATAGCCCAAATGAGTGCCTTAATTCATTCTCCCTCAAGATGACTCGATGTTTACAAGCTCTATTCTGTCGTTGCTCCAAACCTAGGTCAACAAAAACCAGCCTTGCAATACAAATTATATAATGATATTACGAAAATTGTCAGCTTAAATGTCTTGCACTTTTAAGAAAACAATATTAATCATAAGTTGATCACGTGGCTCTCAATATTTTTGTCCCGCCAAAGTGGAGAGTCGAGATTGGGTGCCAAAAGACCAAAGGGTCACAGGGTTCGTTATTCAATTTTTAAACTTTTATTCATTACCAGACGCATGACATACATATCACTTAATTTTGTGGCATACCTGTAATCCATCACCATCTATAAACATGAAGGATGAAGGCACAGGATCAAAAGAAATCCACTCATCGTCCTTTGAGTTTATTTCCAGGCCTTTTACATGATTTTGGTAGAGTAAGGTGCTAAAGCCCTTGTCTGTATGGCCGGGTAAACCCACATCAATTCCAGTTTTCTCAGGTTCACTGTATTTATTAAATCTGTAGGTGTAAACAAGTGATCGAATGTGATCATCGTAGTAGTCCTCTACGCCATAGTTTTCAAACACCATTCTTGTCACAACATGATCTAGTTTTTCCATCACTTCTGCATACAAATCAGCACCCTGACTGCCCAACAAAGAACAAATTATAACAGTGTAAATGTGTAAAAAATAAAAAGAAAAAAAAGAAAAAGAAAAAAAAAAGTATTTTGATGATCTTGGGATGTTTATGATGGATTTCAGTTGAGATTTTGTACCAAAAAGGATCGTTTCCATTGGGCCAAAAGAGTTGCGTGAACTTTTGAGTTTCTTCAGGGTTTGTACCATAACCAATCCCCAAGCCTTCATAAGCGCCATAAGATATGTGGCCACTGGGGTAAGGCTTTTTATAAGCACTTTGCAGCTTGGTTTCCGTTGGGAAATCAAACAACTCATCCAACGTACCAAAGAAGGTACTGTGAATCTCAGTACGAATTATGTCAGGTAGTTTTGCCACGAAACAGCCAAGCTCTTCGAGTGCATGGCAAATGTCATTGCGTATTGAGAGCCAAGAACTGGTCTCTGGCTTGAAACAGTCTTTATCAGAGAAATCTACCACTGTAAGTTTGGCCATTGTTTGACGAGGTTCTGAGGGCTCTATGGTTATGCTGCAAAGATGCATATACCTAGCTTAAAAAATGATACTTATAGAACAGCAGGTCATGTATTTTCTTTCACTTTCAGATTTCTTTAATGTCCATCTGATTGCGTGGGTTATTATTTATGTTTATCATAATAATCTGCTCTCCAGCTTGTTAAAAAGAAATGGATGTTGGTGTGTAACCCTTCAGCTGAAGCTTGGCAGCAAGGATCATGTTTTATGCTTTTGTTTCAGTTTGAATGTGAGCCATTGGATCATAGTCCACATGGCATTTTAATCATGTATCTAGCCTAAGTATTAGAATAAGACATGTGGCATCATCTCATAGGATGATAGCAATGAATGGTTAAGATGGTATTGTATGTTGGTGAGTGAAGCATCTCCCTTCCTTTCCTCATATAACGGTTAGAATGTATTTTGTGTTTAGAAGAAGAAATTCGAAAAGACATTGTTGTTGTTTTGCAGCTTCTTCTCTCTAAAACTCTCTCTACCATTGAAGATAACCTCCATTGAAATACATATCAAAACCACACAAACACTAACAATGGATTCGTGACAAGCAGTGAAAAGTGACTTTTGTCTTCTATTATTTTGTTTGCATTTGTCATCGATTTCTCTATCAGTCACATTCGTTGTGGGACAAAGTTTACATCATTACAAGTTGTTTAGTGAAATCTGATGAAGAAACAAGTCGACCAGCATAAGATTTATGCATGATAGGTAGTAGGTAACTGCTGCCATCTTAGATTTAGCCTTCTTTGATTTATCCGCTGACCAAAAGTCATTCGGCTGACACCGAGCAATCGCAAAGCCTGCTGTCCTCCCTTGCTGGATGCCGGTGCACACCACATACGGCACAGGAGAAACTTACATGCAATGTAATGTATAGGGTTTAGATTGATAGAGAAACTTGTGGTGATTCATATAATATCCCTTTCTCTTTCCTTGCGTGCAACCCTATTTCTTCATTCTCTGCACATTGTTGTTGCGCATCAAGGCGTGTGCGCGCGTCACTGTCTTTGGCATCTCCTTCCACCGTGCATCCACCCGCACGGAAGAAGTTTTGGGTCCACCTATTTTAGGTCAGCGTAAATAATATGTGGTTAGATTTGGGTTATAGGGACGATCAATTGAAAAAATAGACCGGTTTTGGGTCTTGTGTAGGATCCTCATAGAGATTCTCTTATGTTATGTACCAAGTACTAGTTCCGATAACTTCACCGTTCAAGACTGCCACTTGTGAAATATTGACATTAGAGAAATTACCGTAATAGAACTTCTATTGGAGGGAGACTAATAACATCATCACTGTCTCATGATATTACTATTCACTTGTAAGTTGGTTTGATTCTCATATAAAGATAACAAGTTCAATACTTATATAATTGTGTCATTGTATAGAAAGAAAAAAAAACTCCTTGCTAGGCGAAATAATTTTGTCGTGCCAAATAGGGTTTTGTCGCCTAAAATTTTAGTCGACGAATCTCCATGGGGAATATTTGGTCGCACAAGTTGCTCATAGGTTTACCCAACGAAAAATAAGCATTCGTTGGGCTAACTACGTTGACCTGACGAAACAAAGTCATCGGGTAAAGTAGCGTTGACAGACTTTACCGGACGAATGCATGTAGCTCAACAACATATATTTGTCGTGTTTTTGGAAATTAAATACTTGAAGAAAAAAAAATAGCCCGATGAAAATTTTGTTGGAACAAAAGGTTAAACTAAATCACAACTTTAAAATATTTGTTTAATTATGTTAAAAATAAAAAATTGTACAACGTTATGTAACAAAACTAAACTAATTAAATACAACTATTGGGGTGGCTGTGAGATGGCTGAAGGACGCTCAGAGGCTCAAGAATGTGCCAGAAGCTGTCATTTCTTGGGCTATCTTAGAAATAAAACTGGCGTATGACTTCTCGATCCCACGTAGCGCGTCCTTGCTCGCGAGCAACTTCTTCTCTTTGGCACGCATCTTCTTCTCTTTGGTGCTTAGCTTCTTCTCTTTGTCGTGCTAACTCCTTCTCTAATAGCTGCGGTATGGAAGAAGCCCATGTTGGAGGATGAGAGCTAGATGAACATGAAGACTCCTTGAGGTCCTAAACTTGACCCACTCCTAGATTGTAGAGTTCTTTTTGCCTTTCTGTTGGCCAACCCCTTCCATCAGTAATTGTAGAGATATCTCTAGGTTCGGTGTCAGCTCCTCCCTTGGGGTATATGGCTACTGATATGTATTTAAACTAACCTAAATAATAGATTAATTTAAACCAAATTAAACTCGCAAGTGCATGAATTAATTGAAGTAATATGCAAATACGAGGTCGGTCCCACATGGAATGCTTTAACACCAATTTAACTAATTAATCACTCTAGACTTATAAAACGCTCCACAATATCAGAAAATATACTCATCATACACCTTTGAAAAGTAGTCGGTGCATTACATAATCTGAATGACATCCTTCTATACGCAAAAGTACCAAATGGGCAGGTAAAAGTAGTATTTTCTTGGTCTTCGGGAGCAATAGCAATCTGATTATATCCCGAGTATCCATCAAGAAAGCAATAAAATGCATGGCCAGCAAGTCGTTCCAGCATCTGATCAATGAACAGAAGTGGAAAATATCTTTGCGTGTGGAATCATTTATCTTCCGGTACTATGTACAGACTCTCCACTTCATTTTCTACCTTGTGGGCAGCAGCTCATTAGTATCACTTTTGACCATAGTTGTGCCTTCTTTCTTTGGAACAACGTGAAGTGGACTTACCCATCTGCTATCGGATATTGGGTAGATGACCCCAACGTCTAAAAGCTTAAGAACTTCTTCACGAACAACTTCCTTCATGAGTTGGTTGAGTCTCCTCTGAGCCTCAATGGTAGGCTTGCTATTTTTTTCAAGAAAGATTCTATGCATGCAAACCGTTGGACTGATTCCCTTTATATCAGCTATAGTCCATCCCAGCACCATTTTATACTCTCTTAATACCCGAAGTAATTTTTCCTCTTCAACTTGACTTAAACTTGCAGCAATTATGACTGGTAGGGTCTCGGTAGCCCCTAAATAAGCATACTTCAGGTTTTCCGGCAATTGCTTCAACTCTAACTTGGGCGCAACTTCAATAGATTGTTGAATTTTCTTCAAAGCTGGTCCCAAAGCCTCAAAATAATGTCTCCAATGCTGATTGTGTACAGGGGCAGAATCTAACATTGCTGAAATAGCAACTACATCTTCGTTTATTCCATCGCTCAATTCAGAATGAACCAAGCATGCCTCTAAAGGATCATCTAGATGTTGCTCTATATATTTCAGATTCACTAGCTTTTCCAATGCTTCAACTCGAAAGCATCTTTTAGAATCACTTGGATATTTCATAGCCTCAAAGGCCTTGCATATACCTTTTTGGACGTCGATAAGAGTTCCAGCGGTAGCCATAAATGGACGGCCCAAAATGATTGGAATTTCTCAATCCTTCTCCATGTCAAGTACCAAGAAATCAGCCGGTCGAATGAATTGATCGACTCGAACGAGAACATCTTCAATGATTCCTCTTGGATATGTAACCGAACAATCAACAAGTTGTAACGATACCGAAGTTGACTTCATTTCTCTAAGACCAAGCTGTTTAAAAATAGTAAATGGCATCAAATTAACACTGGCTCCTAAATCAAACAAAACTTTTTCAAACGAAAATTTGCCAATTGTACAAGGAATAGTAAAACTCCCTGGATCTTTTAACTTCGGGGGCAACTTTTGCTGCAAAACGGCACTGTACTCTTCTGATAACATCACTTTTTTGTGTTCCACAAACCTCTTCTTGTTGGTGCATATGTCCTTCAAGAATTGTGCATAACTCAAAATTTGTTTCACTGCATCAAGCAAAGGAATGTTAATATGTACCTTTTTAAATAAATCTAAAATTTTAGAAAAGTTCTTGTCTTTCTTAGCCCTTTGCAAACGCTAAGGATATGGAATGGGTGGCAAATAAATCTTTTCTTGTGCTAACTCCTCATCTGGCAATGTGAGTGAATTATTCTCGGGTTCTTCGGGCTTATTTTCTTCCTTTGCACCCTCGATTTCTATGATCTTGCCACTCCTTAATGTGATAGCCTTAATGTGCTCTTGGTTCTTTGGATTCACTTCCAGCTGACTTGGATATTTCCCGATCTCTCTTTCATTCAAAGCACTAGCAATCTGATCAACTTGAACTTCCAGCTTCCCAATTGAAGCTTGCTAATTTTGGAGTGTTTTCTGAGTTGCTTGAATGAAGTTATTTGTGTTTGTAGCAAGTTGAGATATCAAGTCTTCCACTGGTGTCTTCTTTTCTTGTGGCTGGAAATTCATAGGAGGTGGCCTAGCTGGAGGATTCATAATATTCAGATTGTTATTCCATTGAAGGTTTGGATGAAAACGCCAACCTGGATTGTACGTGTTCGAATATGGGTTATTCCGTTAACGAGAAAAATCGTTCACTTGATTTGCTTGCTCTTGCATATATTCCGGAAAGGAACCAATGTTTGGGCACTCAGTACTTGTATGTATACCTGCACATATTTCACAAACCACATCAAAAGACTTCACAAATTTAACGGTCATCCAAATTATCAAACTTTTTATTTAGGTTAGAAATATGTGCAGCCATGGTAGACATGGCATCAATCTCGTGCACTCAAGCACGTTTGGATGGTTTTTTTTTCCACTCCCCACTGTTGAGAATGAGTAGCTAATGTCTTGAAAAGTGCGGATGCCTTAGCAACTGTTTTTGTCATTAAAGCTCATCCACTAGCAGCATCAATCATTCTCTTGTTTTCAGGAGTCAATCCTTGATAAAATGATTGCAGCTGCAACCATTCTGGTAAGCCATGATGAGGACACTTCATCATTAAATCTCGGAACCTCTCCCAACTGTCATAAAAAGCTTTAGAATCAAACTGGGCAAGCGTCATGATTTCATTCCGCAACTTAGAAGTCTTCGAAGGAGGAAAGAATCTTTGAAGGAATTGATTTGCCAACTCATCCCAAGTTGTTATAGAATTAGCAGGCAGAGAGTTAAACCAAGACTTTCCCTTGTCCTTGAGCGAAAACGGAAACAGCCGCAATCTAATAGCATCGTTAGTAGCCCCATGGATCTTTAAAGTTTCACATATCTCAACAAAGTCACTAATATGTAGATTTGGATCTTAAGTAGTAAGACCATAAAATGATGGCAACATCTGGATGCTTCAACTCAAACTGATTAGCCGTTATTTTTGGACGCACAATACAAGATAATGTAGCTCCAACAGTAGGAGCCGAATAATCCATAAGGGCACGATTTTCATTTGGGTGTTGAAGTGCCATTCTTTCAATTGGTTCTTGCTTCGTTTGCTTCCTTAGTAGGTATCGAAACGTTCTGTCAATTTCGGGATTGTATGGCACAAGCTCGAAACTTCGAGAACGACAACCATGCATGAACTTCACAAGAACACCTGAAAATGAAAGAAAACAAAAATTAAAATAAAACAAAAACACGTAGCAATCGAAATAAGAAAGAGATAGAATTAAATTTCAATTCTGGGCAGGGTGCCAAAAACTTGTTGTGAAATTTAAACTAACCGAAATTAGTCCAACTTAGTTCCAAATTTTATGCTCGCAAGCGTACAGATCGTTCGATAGTATAGAAAGTAAGCACTTAATATCATCCCAAAAAAATTAATCTAATGGTAAACAACTAACTTAAATCCAATTGCAACGTAGTGAAATTTAACAAAGATTGATAAATAATGATGGTTTTGAGAGTTGATACTAAAAGTAAAATAAAACAAATGAAAACAAGAATGTGTGATCACAAAACAAAAAGTGGCAGCCAAGAAAACAAGTTGTAATTCTATCAAGTAAAACACTAGAGCGTCCGACTCACCATAACCAATCCTACTATTTCTTGCAACGAATTATTAACAAGTACTCAATCTCATTGATAGTCAAATTTCCCTAACTCATGTAATATCTATGGCATCTAGACTATTACATATATTCCACTATGCAACCATCCATGGCATCTGGATTAGTTTAACATAATGAAACTCATTACGATCATTGAAAATTTATATAAAGACTACATAAATTTATGGTATCTATTTGCAAGAAGCTATTACTCAAGTTGAAACATGGCATCTGCACAACTTGCATCACATTTACTAAGTAAAAGTCAAGATGGTAGCTAATCACCAAGACTAAAACCAAGAATATAAGCACAACAAATGATACTCAATGAAAATTGAAAAATCGAAAATAATTCAATTTAGAATTTAAGCATTCATAGTCATGGCTACATCGTAGCCCTAGCTAAGGAAAATTAGTTTCGAAACATAATCGAAAATATTATTGAATTCGTAATAAAAATGAGAAGAAATTGAGTTTAGAAAAAAACGATGAAAAATCCTTGTGCTCTGCTGCTTCTATCTTGCCGTATGTCCTTTACTGCTTCTGTAGAATAATTGATCAGTCCCCTTTTCTTTTTCCTCTTCTGTTTTCATTTTCTTCTCCGTAACCGACAATGAGTTCAAACCCATTTATTGACAACATTATAAGAAAAGAAAAGCAAAGAACTCTTCAATTATCTACTAGCCACTTTGTACAATAAACACACCTTGATTACTTCATTTGCCAACGTTTTCCCTTGTGCCTTTGGTCTACTTGTTGCTGCAAACCCCATCTGGGCCTTCTTTAATTATCCACTCAATTCCAATCGAAATTTCATCTCCAAATAGATATCCACCACGGCTGAAAGTGATCAGACTTCATCTGCAATTGAACAGATTGTGCAGCCAAATATCCCGAATTTATGCTTTTGGCAAGGACCCATGAATTTGAAACTGCTTTGCGTAGGTGATTCACCATATTTCTCTCCAATTTAACTTCACTAAGATCTCTCTTTATTCTGGTTTCGTATGGAGGCTAACCCTGAAAAATGGGAAAGGAAATATGCAGCTTTCTTTTGTTTCTTTTTTTCTTTTCCTTGTCGATTCAATTTTGCATAGACTTGTGATCTATGAAATAAACACATGCTGAAGGCTTCTCCAATTCCAATAAGTGACATGCACTGCACATAAATCAAAAGAAAATGAATGTAGACCACAAGTATATTATAAAGCGAAATAGGTAGACACTTAAATCATAATAGACCACTTGGTTTAATTAAAAATAAGGAATTATAATATAACTATAAAAGCACAACACTATGTAATTCCTTTCATCTAAGTCCAAAATATCACAAGAAAATATAGCTTGTAGGAGAAAATAAATAGTAAAATATGCACTCATCAGTTTAGTTGAGGGTTTTTGACACACCCTGTCCCGAAGGAGGGCATGCTGGCCGTCACGTGAGAGTGACGTAACCATTTACACAGTTCGGAAGCTTTAAAGATACAATTTCTAAGATATAACACCCGAGGGTGAATCTTACATTTGTGAATTCTGTCAGAACACCGTTGGATTCCTCGTGGCCACCAAAGCTCTGCTAACTTGAACCTGGAGGGGCGCAAAAACAAAATTGAGTGGGTCAGTAAAACAAAGTTTTTCAAAAACATTTCATTTAAAACATTTCTAACCCCTCGCTGTAAAACCTGTATACTTTCCCAGAAAATAGCATAATAGCATATAGTTTTTCATAAATCTCAAATCATCATCTTTCTTAAAACCAGAGAGTACGCCATGTAAAAACTTTTAAAAACAGTTTGAATGATGCATCAATGTAACAGGTGAAATAATGAATTAACCGGAGACCCTGCAGTTGGTCCTGTTCGGTTAATTCTATAGCTCAACATCCAATCCATCCGGAGTCACCTCGGTGACCTGTACGGTCTAACTCTGCACGTCACTCGGAACTACATAAGGTAGTCTGTACGATGACAGGTGTATAAATACGCTCTAGTGCTTCTCACATCAATCATCAGTGCGCATATCTAAGGTCACCCACCAGTCGGAACCCCTCTAATGGTCTGTACGACTGGCATGTCGGAACCCTCACATGGTCTGTACGACATCCACCTACTTGGATCCAAGGCGAGCGTGCGGTGTGGTGAATAATATAAGCACTAACACCTAGGGTGCAGATTATGAGCTATCAACGTCATGCACATCATCAATGATTCACATAAATAATATAAACTCACCTGACTTACCTGTGCGTCCACAGCACCAATTCATATATATATACATGCATCGATTATCAATTCATATAATTCATATCATTCATCACATGCATATCATTCCTATCATGGCATTTCATTCATATCATGCATCTCATTCATGCATGGCATTTTAGAAACATACTTTCATTAAAAACTCAGTTTCTGGGAAATTCAATAGTATATAGGTAAATACAGAAAATACTGCCCACTCACCTGGAGTTCGCCCAACAACTCCCTAGCACAACACATCGAGGCGTCATGACGATCGGCGCCTAGAACAATAATCAAATCCAACCTCAGAATTCATATCGATAGAATATATAACTTATATCAAATACGTCACTACGTCGTTCGATCCGGAAGATCTGCCACTCAAATTTTAAATCCATAACTTCCAGAGGTTCACAATATATCTCTAGGACAACATCCTAAAATTTCATTACCATTCAACGGTCGGATCTCCGTCAATTAACAAAACTAAGTGACGGTTAACATTCTATATTATGGACTTACAACTCCAATTCCGGAAGATCCGTAAATCGGATTCCCAATCCGTAAGTTCCTATAATCCTTAAATATTACGTATTACAACGCATCAAAGTTTGGTGACGATCCAACGGTCGGATCGTCAATTCACATTTTCACCTAAATGCGAAAACTATAAAACGTTATTTAAAGCACCTAACCAACAATTCTTAATAACTTCTCATACGATGCTCAATTTGGGTATATGAATATACCACCTCGACCTACTCGACGCGCCCTCACACGCCGGCTAGGGTTCGGCCCTCACACGCAGGCCACGCGCGGCACGTGTCATCTTCTTCACAGGGCTCGCCGGACTGGTTTTTCCGGCGACCCGATTCCGGCCAAACTTTAAACCTCTTGTTCTCCTTCGTTTTTCACCCATTTTCTTTGTATTTTATATCAATTTGAAGCCCTAAGAGTGTACTATCACGTTGGACTAGTTTTAGGGTCTAAAAATCAAGAAATCTCACCGAGCAAAATCCAAGAATTCGGCCAACTTTGAAACCCACGATCCCGACGTCCAAAACTGTCCAACGAACGTCCCCGAGCTTCCTTAGGACCTCCTAAAGCCCACTACAAGCTTGGAATTCCCTGAAACACGACATTTAACGATTGCATGAACAGTACCCAAAAATGGAGGTTTCGGATTCCACGTGAAATCGAAGGTTTCACTTCCCAAAACTAGTGCCAATGAACTCAGGACGTCAAAAGGATGAAGATACATACCTTGGTTGCCTCGATCCGTCGAGTTTTGGAGGGTTTTGGGTGTGTGCCGTACGTTGGGTGTGTGTGTTTGTGTGAGATCGCGAGGGAGAGAGAGAGACAGAGAGTGTTACGGGAGGGAAAAGGAGAGAGAGGTCCTTTTGTGTGGTCCACCTTAATCCACACCAACCATATAACATCCCAACCAATTTAACAAAAAAAATCAATCTTTGAAAAACCAACTTAATTATATAATTATCCCTTCCAACCTAACCAATATTAAACCATAATAACGCCACATACATACGTACCTTAGTACTCATCAAGGGTAATATAGTCATTTCACATTCCCGTCAAAAGCACCTCTGGGACAGGCTGTGACAGTTTTTAGGTCTCATCACATATAAGCATGCATTTTAATCTCATTAAAACAATTTGGTCCTATTACAACTATTGGTCCATGTGATTGATTTAGTACTATATCATACTCTCACTATGCTTGTGAAATGATTTTTAAAGCAAGAGTATATGATACTACTAACATAAGCTTTGCATTCATTGATGGACTATATAGTTGTCTTAGGGCCTTAGGATGAATATGAACCTTTGATTCGATCCAACACGAGCCTAGTCTTGGATCTTGGTCTAGGGATGGTGATTGATTTTACTTATGCGTTTAATCATATTAAGGCGTGTTTTCTTATTGGGCGTTGAACCCAACTACTCCAATTTCATGCATATCAAATAAAACAAGAGATGAGTACTTCAAAGTAAAGAAGAGCTTATGCTCTTTTACAACATTTGATCAAATCAAAATACTTTAAAGTAAAGAAGAGCTTATACTCTTTTACAACATTTGATCATATCAAATTACAACCAAAAAACTAATCTACACATTCCCATGTTTCAAACAAATTTGAGAGACGACCTTTCACATAGCTCAATTATCGTAGGCTTAGGTTCATAATCACCCTTTCTTTAATTAATTAATGCTTTAACTAATTAAACTTGAATGCAAAATTGTCATTTGGTTTTTGTATCCATAGAATAGATTTAAATGGAACTAAATGAAATGAAAATCCAATTCTCATTTAAAGAGACAAAACTATTTTGTTCTCAACTAATTTGGGCCAAAATGCAATAACCTCAACTTTTGGGCTATATTACAAAATACACACTTTTGAGGTCACTTTGTAAAAACACAAAAGTCCACTAATTTATGAAATTACAACTAGAACCCAAAAATTTCAACAAATACAAAAATTTCAATAAAGGAGCAAAATAATTTGTCCTTTAGTGATTTTGGGCCTTGGCTCCAATGGTACTTCCCTGAGTTTCGGCCTTGGCTCCAGGAGCAAAACAATTTGCCCTTTAGTGATGGTGCAGCTTTGGCTCCAGTGGTACTTCCCTGAGTTTCGGGCTACCAACTTGGAGTTCCCTGAGGGCGCAGCTTCAACCCGAATTCTGGCAGAGGCTCCCACCACTAGTCATTCTACACTTGCCTGCCTCTATTTCTTCAGGATCGGTTAGGCTCGGGTAAATTTGAAATGGGGTGCCTCTGTGCTCAAGAAGTACCCTTGGTTCTTGGACCAACTCGTCTAAGACTTATTCAGGGACGATGCTAGCAGCTCATGCAAGGAAAATTTTATCAGTTGCATCCAACAGAGGGACCTAACTTGGGGAGTTCGAAGTGACTGAGATGGATACGAGCGTGGGCTGGAGGTTTACCATCCTAACTTTTGTGGTAAGCAGTTGGGGTTCCGGCAGGCAATCCCAGTGCCTTTCTTCGATTCTCTCCATTGTGGGACCTCGTATCGCCTCCGTTCTCCCTCTGAGGTCACTTTTTGGGCGAGTCGGCGAAGCATGGAGGTGATGAGCAAGATAACTCATAAGCCCATGGCCTTGAACTTTGAGTGCCCCTCTCTGTTCACCACCTTGTGGGAGGCCAAGTGGTCCAAAAAGTATGATAGGGACATCAGGGAGTCCCATGACCGATTCTTGCATCAAGTCTTTTTCAAATCTCTCCCAAAAAGGACGAATTTGAGAGCTGGAAGGAGACTATCAACCAAAAGAACCAACTTTTACTCATAGGTAAATCACTTTGCTATATTTCCCCTCTTTTCTCCTTCACCTCACATTTTTATAGTTTTGTGCCTTATTAACTTTTTCTCTAACTTTGCAGCCCAAGGCAAGGCTGATGAAGTGGAAGTCAGGTAGGAAGAAGAGGTTGTTGGTGCCTTGGTCAACCAAGAAGCTGCTACGGAGGTAGCAAGACAAGGAGTGGGTCCTAGCTGTGCTTCTGGGGATATTGGGGACATCTCCGAGCTATTCAGTGAGTCAGAGACTGAAGCTGGGCTCGAGATAGAGGTGATAACTCCTTGTTAGGCAAGGCCTTCTGTGGTTGAATCGTCGGAGTTCGAGCACGAGGAGAGGCCTCAAGCTAGACTTGCCCTACCTACCCTAAGAGCCACCCCTACAAAGAAAATGATCAGGTCTCAGACTCCCCAAGCCTCCAAACCTTCATTTGCCTTCCCATCTGAAGCGGGCAGGAAGAAACATAAATCTGCTAGTAAGTGAATAGACTTGGTTTTTGTTTTCTTAGTTTTGATTCTTCTAAGTTTTTAGCTAATCCTTCATTTCTTTATGATTAGGACCTTCTATCAACAAGAAACCTGCCCCCACTCCCAAGAGTCACAGGCGGGCGAGGAAGTGTAGCAAAGTGACAAAGAAGTCTTTGCTAAGATTCTGGAGGAGTTAAAGGTATTTTTTTCAGACTTTGAGTGCTTAGCTAATTCTGAAACTCACGCCCCTCAATACTTAGTTAATCCTTTGTTGTCTTTCAAACAAGCTACCAAAGTTGAGGGAACTTCACAGCCTGAGCCTTTTTCTCCTCCAACCCGACTGGTGCACCTTTCCCCTCATTGGGCTAAGCCCTCAGAGGTAAAACTATTTCCCTCAACACTCGTCACTTTTGTAATTCTACATTTTAAATGCCGACTTTATTTTTGTCATTTTCTAGGCAAAGAGAGGTCATTTAGCACCTCAGGTCGGGCAAGCACCAGCTTATCCTTCTTCATTTTTTCCTCTAGCAATGGTGGTGACTCCCACTTCTTAGTTCAATCCAACAATTGGGGAGATGCTCTACTCTGTGGAAGATGACATTGCCTCTGTAAGTCCTCCATCCTTAAGCTCCTTCCAAGTTTGCCTTTAAGTTTCTTCTCTTTGAACTTACACTTTATATGTTCTTTTTGGCAGTCTTCTCTTGTGCGTGAGACTACCACTCCACCACCAACAGCCTTTGGGGAGCCTATAGTCCCTGAGATACTAGTTGTCTCTGAGGTGACTAGCCCCGAGGCTCCTGAAGCTCTTTCTTAAACCAGCTAACCTCCATCTTCTAAGGCAGCTGTAACAATAGAAGCTTATCCCAAAGCTCAAGGGTTTTCTCAAGTATACAAGTTCTTTTACTCTTGTTTTTTCTTCATCTTAGGTATAGGCCAACCTACTAACTTGTTTTCCTATTGTTTCAACAGGCCTCTAGTAAGGGTTCGAGCAAGTCTGCTCAGCCCGTAGTGAGCAAAATAGTCATTCCTCGGCCTCCCAAGGCTTCTAGAGTCATAGGGATCCTATCCCTAGGCCTAAAAAGGTTGCTGCAACTGAGGCTCCTCTTTATATCTTTTCTGAGGCTACCACTACTGTTGCTGCTTCTGGGGGTGTTGGGGTGATATCTCCTCCTCTAGCCTTCATCTCTGTCATGACCTTCTTGCCCGAATTAGTCAGAGAATTCAGGCAAATTTGGACAAGGCTGAGATCTCCAAGGCATCTTTCTGAGCCTTAGAACCTCTAGGATCAACGCCAGGCTTTCAGGGAATGGATGCAGAGGGACTTCACTACTTTCTTCAGCCTAAAAGCTCTCCAAGGTGCTGAAATAGCTTTCACAGAATTGTACAAGGCCCAACAAATGTCCAAGGTGCAGTAAGAGTCATTCCTTTCTTTCTTTGAGAATTTGAGGGCTTTGCGGGACCAACATCTTCTGGCTGAGAGGCAGGCAAATAGAGTGAAGTGCTTCAATTTATGCTCCAGAAGCCATTTCTACCATCTCATTGGCAATTAAATTTGCTTATCTGAATACATGGTTGATTGCCGCTTCACTGCCACAATACTCTAGCAATTGAGTAGCTGCCAAGTAATATCCTGCCATTGTGCTATGTCTACACTTGTATTCTCCATTCAACTGGTTAATCACCATATATTTCAACTTCAGTTGCCCCCAACTCTATTAGAATTTCCAAGCTAATGATTAATGCCCCGTACTCTGCCCTATTGTTGGTAGTATCTTTGTAATCCAGAAGGAATGAGTAGCAATGTTGACTTCCCTTTGGATTAATGATGACAATTCCAGCTCCTGCAGCATAATAGGTGCAAGACCCATCAAAATATAACTTCCAATGAGTGATCCATAAGCTAGTTATTTTCTTCACTTCTTGCTTGATCCATTCCTCCTTGCCCGAATGAGCTTTGCTAGGTAGGATCCAAAGGCTAGCTACTTCCAGAGTTCCTGGGACGTTGACAAGTACCTCCTCGGAGTCATGGTGCTCAGACAGGAAATTTGCAATTGCTTGTCCCTTTATTGCCCTCTGAGGAACATATTGAAAACTAAACTCTGATAATGCTAGAATCCATTTCCTAATTCTTCCAGTTAGCATTGGTTTAGACAGCATGTATTTGATCACATCAGTTTTGGCAATTATATGAACATGGCAGGGTAACATGTAATGCCTTAATTTGCAGGTAGTGAAGTATATGGCCAAGCACAACTTCTCAATTGGGGTATATCTTGTTTCTACCTTAGTAAGGACCCTACTAAGGTAATATATTGCTTGCTCTTTCCCCTTCACTATTTTGAGATAATAAACTCCCAATTAACTTTTTGGATGCAGAGATGTACAGTTTCAAAGGTTTCCCCCTTTGGGGAGGCATGAGCACTGGTGGAGAGGCTAAACAAGCCTTTACCCTGTCAAAAGCTTCTTGGTGTTAAGGGCCCCACTCGAACTTATCTGGATTCTTTAATCTTAATAGAGGAGTCAACGGTTGGATCTTGCCTTCCAGATTAGCAATAAATCTCCTCAAGAAGTTGATTTTTCCTAACAACCTATGTAGTTGCACTTTATTGGTGGGGGAGGGTAACTCCATTATAGTCTGAGCTTTGTTCTTGTCTATCTCCACACCTCTCTGATGGACAAGGAGTCCTAAAAAGTTGCCAGATCTAACCCCAAAGGCACACTTTTTAGGAATCATCTTCAACTTGTGGATCCTCATGCTTAACAAGGCTTGCTTGAGGTCTTCTAGGTGATGATCTCCAGTTTTAGACTTTACCACGATGTCAGCAATGTACACCTCCATGCTATGTCCGATTATGTCATGAAAAATAGCATTCATTGCCCTTTGATAGGTAGCACCAACATTTTTCAGCCCAAATGGCATGACTACGTATTCATATGCTCCTATATGTCCTGGGCATCTAAATGTTGTCTTATGTATATCTTTTTTAGCCATTTTTATTTGATGGTTTCTAAGGGGTCTTGTATTAGCCTTGGATCCTTCTCAATCCCTAAATTAATGGTTTCTAAGGGGTCTTGTCATCATTGGTGTTGGTGGCCAGAGACAATATAAGGCTCATCCCATTCCTTCTTAGTGAGAGAAAATCCTTGCTCTAAGAGCTTCTGGGCCGTTACTTTGGTAGGGCGGTCGTTCTTATCAACACCCAAACATTGCAAGATCTCAACATTGGGATTGTAGAAATTGGCTTCTGCAACATTGGTTGTGGGGAGAAATGGTCGTGATTTAGCCTCCACTATCTCTCAAAATCATGTCTCCTTAGTTCTGGTCACATGGTAAACAACAACTTGGTGCAAAGTAGATGGCACATACAAACTCTGGTGGATCCAATCTCTTCCTAGTAATGCCCCATAACTGAAGCTGTTATCCATCACAAAGAATGCCAACATAATCCTTTTTTATCCCAAATTTACCTCTAAAGGCAATATCCCATGGATTTTAGTGATGGCCCTAGAAAAACTAGACAATGTGAGATCAGTAGGAATAAGATTTTCCTTACTTCTGCAAAGTCTCCTTATCTATTTGAGTGGGAGCACATTGACTGCTCCCTCCGAATGAGCTATCACGTATATGGGCTTCAGATGGTTTGCTAAGGTTAGACTTGTCTTGCTAAACACCATTTTGATCCCTTTTCTCCAACTCCCTTAATGTTCATAAATGCCATCATTGGTTCTAGTGCGAAATAATCACCCTCCATTGTTACTGGTTGATCTAGTTCTGCACAGAACAAGGCTGATAAGACATAGTTCATGTTCACATGAAAGTTGCTAGGTCCAGGTATTTCTTCCTTGTTTTCTCCAATCTGGCCTAGAAACTGATCCATCCATGCTTGGGCATCTTTGGTCAACATTAACTCGGGCACTTCCTCCTCTTCTATGGCATTAAGATCATGTAACTACCTTGGGGTCCCAAAGGGAATATTCTCCTGTGGTAGTGGAGGTACCCCTAGTTTGAGGGAAATGGTTCCAAAGCAAATAGGCTCTGGATTTCACCCTGGTGTAGGCACCATTACCATACTCTATTAAGCACTTCTCAACACCCTGTACTTCCTTGGATGGGGGTTCTGAGGTACATGATCCCTTATGCCTTTAACTCTGCTATTAGCCCTCTCCACTTCTTTCTTACTTCTCCATCTGAGTTATCTTTCTCCTTCTTGGGTAAACTTCCCGAACTTAACATTTTCAGAGGCTTCTGAGAAGGCAAGGATTTGTAATGAGTTCATATGAGCTTTGTGTTGCCTTTGAACCCTTCTTATCATGGATGACTCCATTTCTCTGACAGGTCTTCCATCCTTGCCTATTACATACCACTTTCAGCCCAATCAGGCTAAATTTACCTTCGTTACTAGTGGCATTGGGCTCATGTTCTTCTCAAACCTTCTCATGCTGCTGTAATTGGTTGCTTGGGGTGCCTTAATATCCACCCAGCGTGGCAACTTTGATTCCTTATCTTCCACCTCCTCAGAAGCTTCAAAATTCTTAAATACTTTAGACAAACCCTTAGGTTCTGAATCTCTTCCTAATCTCTAGAAAACATTCTTGGAAGCCTCCTTGTTTGTCTCAGCAGCCTAAAGAACACTTATGCGAGCATCTTGTTCCTCAATTTCTTTCCTTCTAACTAATTCTCGGTCGATGATGGCACCTAACATTAGCATCTCGAGTTCACACTCACACTGACATTTACTACACAGAATCGTTTCTTTGACTACAACTGCTTGAGGCCTATCGGGCAACTTCCTAACACCTTATGTTGGCCTAACTGTTTGCCTTATTTCTCTTCTTTCATCCATGGTAGCCTTTCCTTCCCTCTCTCAACCCAATTAAGGTTGATCATGTTGATTGGGGCTTCTGGGAATGGATCTGTGTCAATCATCATACTGGCTTGGGGTTCTCCAGCAATAGTTTCCCCTTGACTATAAGGTCTTGGATCCAATCTCTAAATTACACAGAATTAGTTATGGAGTGATTGAAGGTGTAGTGAACCTTGCAGTACTTATTCCCTCTGAGTTCCTCAAGTTTGGGCATCTTCTTGGTGCTGTCGAGCAGGATTATTTTGGCCCTTACTAGTTCCTCACAAATGTCTGCAGCCTAGGTTAAATCAAAAGAATATGATTGGTACTTTAGGGGCTTCATAGGCACAAAGTTTGCATCATTCATTACAATCTTCTGGTCTTTGATAGGCTGGACTAATCCCTTCACCATTAAGATTTGAAAGGAGTGGTCATCTCTGTAGTACATAACTCAATCCCCTATCCCAAACTGCTATCATTTTCTCCTAGCTCTAGGCCTTCAAACTCTAACTGGTGTATTGGACCTTTGTTCTTATAAAAATGAGGCACTTTAGATGAGGGCTTCACTTGGTGTTTCTCTGTTAGTAACTTCTCGTACTTAGTGGCTGCAATCACTAACTCTTGAAGCTCGTTAAACTGCACATCATAAAACTTCTTTCTCAGAGGTAGCCTTAGAGCCTTCTGGTCAATGGCTATAACTGGAGCATGGTTGATTGGGAACTGGCACCTCATCCTAGTTTTTCTAAACATCTTCATGTAATCCTCTATAGACTTGTGCTCATACTGCTTCACCTCCACCAGATCATTAATGGTTATCTCATGTTCTACTATATAGAACTGATCATGGAATGCCATCTCTATTTGCCCCTAATTGGCAATGGAATTAGGGGGTAACAGAGAATACCATTAGGAAGCCAAGCCTACCAATGAATTTCCACCAAGCCTACCAATGAATTTCCAAACAATCTCAGCTTGTAGTTGGGTGATAAGAGCATATTTATGCGACTTAGTTAGCTTGTTTCTTGGCATTTATGTTGTTAGTTCGTAGTTATTTTAGTATTTGAAGCTATTTTCGTGTGTTTGTAGGTCCAAAGGGTTAATGTGGCAAAGAAGTACATTTTGGAGCATTTTTGGGCATGGAATGGATAGCATATGCTTGGAGCAAAAGGAATGGACGAAATTTGAAGTTTGTGCATCATCCTCTCCCTATAAATAACCATTTTAGCACACTCATTTCACCCAACACATCCACTCATTACAACCACCCAACACATTCACCTACCACTACATCCATTCATTTCACCCAACACATCCATTCACCTACCACTACATCCACTCATTTCACCCAACACATCCACTCATTACAACCACCCAACACATTCACCTACCACTGCATCCACTCATTTCACCCAACACATCCATTCACCTACCACTACATCCACTCATTTCACCCAACACATCCACTCATTTCAACCACCCAACACATTCACCTACCATTACATCCACTTATTACCACAACACTCACCCACTACACCCATTACATCCACTCATTACCACAACACTAACCCACTACACCCATTACATCCACTTATTACCACAACATACACCACTACCACCTTAATTAGATGGTGGTCCTCTCCTTAGCCTATAAATACATCCACCCTTCACCATAACTAGGGGGGATCCATTCAAAAGACACTACATTCACATCTCACAACTCCATAAATTTACACTTTCATTCCTTGGTCGTGAGCACCATCCATTCATCCATTCATTTCCCATATATCTCAAAACACAAACTCCATACACTCCCTTCCCTTGGCTGAGACATTCACCAATCCTAAATACATTCATAACCTTTCCATATATCCATACACATCCTTAGACACTTGTGCTGCAACAAGGTGGTGAAAACGAAGGTCCTTGGCGTTTCAAGCTTGAAACTTTGGAGCGTTTTAGGTGTACTTTGTTCTTGCTTTCAATGTCTACTTTGTTATTTTCTAATTTTGTTGCAATTATGAGTAGCTAAACCCCTCTTGGTTAGGGGTGATTTCAAAGCCATGATTATGTGTGTAATATGATTTGATAAATTCCAGTTATGAACTCTTGAATCGTGAATGCAATTGGCTTAACTATTTGATTGATAACTTATTTGTATTTGTTGATTAAGGATCGACACTTAATTGGCATGCATAAATCCGATGCTAGAATATAAGAAAGTTTCACATAATCGTTACAAACTTATATTCATAAGTAGTGGAGGTCGCTTATAAACGATCGCGTTAAGTTTAATTCTAGCATGAGTGACATGATGTCATAGTTGCAAGTGCTTTGTCAATGCTTATGATTTTCATTAAACGTAATGATCTTTGATTGAATCTCTATTATGATGTCATGTAGGGAACTTTTGAAGAATGTTTTGGGTTGTCGAATGATGTCATCCAATCCAATAAAACAAGGAAAATCTGAGGGTTAACTAGTGATGTCACAGTTAATTTGGGGCATTGTCGTTCATAATTCAATGAAGTAGTAACTGGAAATCGAATTGTTTGCATACATGTCATGTGTGGAGAAAAAGCCTCTAGCTATCCCATCCATCATCTTATCTCTCAAATTCGTTTTACAATCAGTCTAGTTTTTCATACTTGTTTGTTTGTTTCAACTTCATCCAAATCAAAACCCCCCCTTTTAGTTTCTTGTTTCAAAGTGTTTCAAATCTGTTTTTGTTTGTGTTTTTTATTGTTTTAGGTGAAGCCAAAACCCAATTTTCATTCAAAGTTGTGTTTAGAGTCAGAAACTGCCCAACAAGTGTTTTTAGGCAGTTTTGAGTGTTTTTAAGTTGTTTTAAGTCTTTTAAACCTGTTTTGAGTCCCTTGAATCTATTCAAATGTTTTTAACTTTGTTTTTATGTTTTTGAGTCAGTTTAAAGGTTATTAGCAAGCCCTCCTAATCCCCGGCCTAGAACGATCCCTACTTATACTTATACTACAATTGTCAAAAGAGGGTTAAATTTGTGTGTTAAGTTAATTTTCGCATCATTAGGGTTATCCTCGAATGCTACACAATGATTTGAAAACTTGAAAATGTGATATCTGGAAGACACATTACAATCTTCCCAACTGAAAGTTGGGAATGCAGGCATCTTAAAGTTAAGAGGGAAATGATTATGCTCATCAATGTACTCATGATAAGGTTTCTGGTATGTTAGTTTGAACATCAGGCGGGCCTGTGGTTAAGCATTCTGCACCACCATCCTTCTTAACTCTACCAACTCATTCCTAAGCTGCTGGTTAGCCAAATTATTTTGTGGGGTATAAGAAGTTCTCTACTTAGAGCTACTATCAATGTCCAAGAAAGGTTCCCTCTGTGGATCTGGTTGTCTCCATCTGGCTTCTCCTCCCTTATTAGCCAATGGTGGTGGCCTATAAGGAAGAGGCTTGCCCGCAGCTATAGGTAAACCATTTCTGCTTGTTTCCCCCACTGGGTTGGTTGCCTTAATCTTCATTCCTTCCTGCCTAATCTGCCTCCTACCATCTAGTGGAAGTAGTAAAGGATCGAACAAACGTGTCTCTTGGAACTCTTCTTCTTCTGGTCTACTAGTTCTAACTTCTTCAATCCTTTTCCCATTATCCTTCTTTTCCTCTAGTAAGGGGAACAAAGGAATCACTGGTTCCTTTTCAAGGCTTGTTTCCCTGATTTTTTTTTTCCCTGGTATAGCCATCCCTTGGTATAGAGTACTCTAACGCCAGCTTTCTTTGTAGAGTTCCTGTTAAGGAACAAAGTCTGCTAACCTCTCCTCTGGTCTCCAGAGAGATTTTCTCCATACTTATTAGCACTTGCACCTGAAGGGAAATAATGAGATTTATGTGGGATTTCTAGTGACTAGCATGCATATACAATTCAAAATTTATATACATTTGCAACGGAAGCATGTTATCACATAATATCAAAGCTATAGTCATGCAAATCCCCTTCAAGAAGCATAGGTTCATATATGATGCATCTAAGAAAATATTGAAGAACAACGTGAAGGTATAGTTTTATACCTCTTGATCTAGACTTGAGACCAAGGATGGACCACCTCCAAGCTCTTTGTTCTTGGAACTCCTTGAGTCTAGCCTCCCTCCTAGCTTCCTCCACCTTGAAAGATTTAGAGCTCCTTTCTCCTTTAGTCTCCAAAGTAGAAGACCTTTAAAGATCCACACCCACTAGTGTAGTGAGATGGATAATGGAATAACCTAAAGGAGGAGAGATGATTAGCTTTCCCTCCTCTTGGTGGCCGGCTATAAGTGTGTAGAGAGAGAGAGACTTGTTTTTCTCTTTTGTGAAAAAGAACACACAAAACCCTAATGAAACTTTTTCACTAAACTTCCTTTGTAAATGTCAAAGAAATGAGTCAACCACTTGACTCCCTCTCTCTCCTTTCACTTGTATTGGCCGGCCCCTTAGTGTGGGTTTGGACTTTGGGCTTTCATCATCTTAATTCATTCTATGCTTGAATAAAATGACCCAATTCGTTTGGGCCCAATGGGCCCGAATGAACCCGAACTTTTCTTTAAGTCCTAAACGATCTTTTATCGTTTATATGATTTCTTTAGACTTTCTAATTAATCATAACACTTAATTAATCCAATTAATTAATTCCACCATCCATTAGTTGTCTCACCACAAGAGTGTATCGGTGTACAATTGTTTTAGGTTCTAATTAGCAAGGCAGTGAGGTGATTGGTACCAATCCAAATGATTAGTATTTATCCAATCACTTAGTGAATTAAAACTTACTTTTAATTCTCCTTCTTCTTTGATGACTACTTATTTAATCATCTAAAAGAACCCACGAGCCATGAGTGACATCTAATCATATATCATGGCTACCCAAGCTAATGTAGAATTTGTTCGGAGAACCTATTTAGTTGGAATTACAATGTAATTCGATCCTTCTCTAATACAATACTCACAATCACATTACTAGGGTATGGATATTTAATGTCAACCCCCTAATGTGATTATATCAAGTTATATGATTCTATTGAGTCGTATAGGAACGTTTTCCATCATTACGCTCAATACTTCGGCCGAAGATTCCTGAATCATATCTTAGAGTATTCATCCTCTCATAACGAGGATTAGAGATCCCTTGTTGATCATTCACATGCCTCTGAGAATAAATCACTGACCCCAACAATGCATAGAACACATCCAAGATGAGATGTGGTCACGTATCATTATCAAATGATCATCAACGTATCCCCAAGACAACTATGATGTCTCAGGTCAAAGGATTACTTACATTATTCCAACCAGTAGAGTTACTTGCTTGACATATGAGTAGACCTCCATGCAAGTACTCTCGTTTGATTATGTTCAGTGAACTCATTCCCATAATGAGCACCTACATACTTGTCTTAGTGTCACTACACGAATGGCATGAGACTTTCCATCCTTCCCATTGGAAGGGGACATAGTATGTACTGGTCTATGTATTGTCAGTGTCCCTCTGACAATCCTATGACCAGGAACCTTTTGGACATCATGGTTATGTGAAGAAGGTCTCTGCAGTCTAACATCATTAGATTACTTCTTCCATCGATCCATTGTCCATGGATTCACCATTTAGGACGTATGTCGTTTATTGAGATAGTCCTAATGAGTGACTTTGCCTTTTGATGTATTAGAGTTTTCCATACATATAGACATTGTCCTGAAAGGTTTCTTCCAAAGATTAACTTTCAGGGCATATCTCCAACAGCACCATAGTGGCTTGTAAATCTTCATTAGTAACTTTTCCACTTGACTTTTCAAAAGACGTCGGGCTCTCTAGGATTGCAGGGCTGCGCAGTGAAGGGAAGTCTTCTGGGCGATCTGTCATGTTTGTTTATGTTGGACAAGGGGGTTGCCCAAACTCTACTTTCCACCTGAATGTTCGTTCCTTCCTTCTTCTTGGCATACAAAACTATCAAAAGATCCCACTGGGCGTGCCAAAAACTATGTTCGGGCTGGATTCGTCCCTTGCACAGTCTCTCTGGGGCTCTTGCCTATCGAGCAAAGCTTGCTGCTTGGTGTGCTTGCTGTACAGCAAATGTGAGTTTATTGTTAGTTTGAATGGTGCCTTTATGGGGCCTTTGGTTAAGCCTTCAGGCTCATAATTAAGACCAACATAAATCTGAGCGTGCCACTGTTATCTTTGTATAACAGATTATTGTATAGGTGTAAATTAAGTTGACTACTTCCGCCACAAGTTACTTAGACTTCTTGTTTATCAATGGATTGTCACTGATGGGTTAAGTCTGTATAAGGTTATTTTCTTGCCTTGTAAATAAGGACTTTTACTCATAATATTGTATGTCCAAAATGAAGGGAGTTCAGGGACTTCTAAGCTCGACAAAAGATGACTTTCTACGGGGAATATATGACGGAAAAGGGCAAAGTCTGGACAAAGCACAGTTTAATGGGTATTTACTTGTCTGAGAACAAAGTTTGTATGTCTTTTGATTAATTGGTTGAGTGTCCTTGTCTCTAGTGTCCTTTTCTGCTTTTATAGACAATTTGGCCCGAGTGTCCAAGCTTTGATTTTAGCTTATGGCTCTCGGAGGATAGTGAGTCATCACTTATTTACTCATCCATGCCCTTCAAAAGTGCTTTTGCTGATGGTGAGGTGCCTTTTGTCACCCATCACTTCCAACATAGGCATATGGCCTATGCCTTGCTGAAATGACTTTCAAATTCTTCATGTGCCACTGCCTTTGTCCGAGTCCAACCTCCTCTTTGCTTTTGTATTCTTGGGCCTCCATCATTACAAAGCCCAATGTCAAATATAAACACAAACACGAGTAAGGGAAAGAAACCTACTACTGTTCTTTGGTAGGTATGTGGAAATTCGGGTGGATTTGTACAAATGGCAAATTCGAGATAGGAACTTGATTTTTACATATCATTGAATGAATGAATAAGAGCAAGATTAAACAAGTGTGTGTAAGTTCTATAGAGAGTAAACACTTGTTTATCGTGTAAAAGTGTTTCGGAATAATAAGGAGACTAACATTAGCTATGTGGAATGGTTTATCAGAAGTTGTATAATAAGGATAATAGCCTCAAGCAATCTCGATAGAACTAGGACTTTGTTATCTGATATGTTTATTAGAGTTTTCACGGTGATAAGGATAGTTTGATAAGGATTACATAATGGGAAGTGTCCTTATTGAACTCTATCGTTTATGGTATAAAGCTAGGGTCCCTGCGCTCTCACAAATACACAAGCTTTCAGATACTCAAGCCCCATTGATTGAGCCTTGTATCCAGTAGTGCAGAGTTGCTGAAGAACCCTTTAACTCAAGCAATAATGTCTTCATCAGGTGAGTGGTTAATTTGGTATCGTGATTTAGTTTTCGTAAGTTATACACTAACAGTTGGTATTAGAGCCTTCACGTATCATCTTAATCCTATTTTGGAGGCATCGAGAATTTTTTTTGTTTTCTTATTGCTATGCAGGTTACAGAACTGGTTACATATTATCTGGGGAAAACATGTACGAGCATGTGATGGCTAAAGCCATTCTTATTCGTGTGGGTTTTTCATCTTAATATGTATACAAAAAATGGCACTTGAACACTGATCGTGAACACTGATCTTCTAAAGAAGTTCGGATGTTCATATTTAGTTTTTGAGTGGCATATCGTTTTGATTGCCAATACATGAATACAACTGTCATTGTCAGATCATAAAGACCTATAATCATAGTTAAAGAAATTCATGTATCAGCTACAAAAGTGATATGAACAAAGAAAATAATCACAGCTTTCATAAATCTAAAGAATGTTGTTTTTTGTGATATATGGTTTGGGGATAAGGATTAATATTCAAAAGTTTTATGCTTTGATAGCCATGAATCCTAGCTCCATGAACCTCAACACTGTTGAACCACTTACTGGTATCAACTATAAGAAATGGAAACAGGATCTAGAGATTGTGCTAGGAGTCATGGATTGGGATTTAGCACTCAGAACTGAAGAGCCTCCTATGCCGACAGATGGGAGCACATCCAGTCAACGGTCCAAGTATGAAAAATGGAAAAATCAAACAGGATTTCCCTGATGCTACGAATGCCAAGGACTTTCTTGCGTCCATCAAAGTAAAGTACAAGGAGTCTCCAAAAACCGAGACAGGTAATCTCATGAACTCACTTAGCACCATGAGATATGATGGCATTGAGAGCGTACGTGAATATATCTTGAAAATGATGGATGTTGCTGGAAAGCTTAGGGCTCTCGAGGTACCTATATCTGAAACATTCCTTGTGTGTGATAATGAACTCACTACCTGATAGCTACACTCAACTGAAAGTATCTTATAATGCTTTGCGTGAAAATGGGATGTGAATGAGTTAATTTCTATATGTGTAAGTGAAGAAGAACGGATGAAAAAGGAGAAGTATGAAAAGGAAAAGCATGAGTCTGTCAATCTCGTGCATAGTGCCCATAAAGCACACAAACCTCCTGTTGTTGATGTTACCAGAAAAGAAACTACCAAAAGGGCTCCATCTCCTACCAAAAGGAACTTTAAACCTAACATACCATCGATTTTCAAATGCTATTTTTGCAAGAAAACAGGTCATATGAAGAGAAATTGTCCAAAATATAAGGCTTGGCTTGCTAAACAAGAGTCAAAGAAAGGTAAAAATATTTTTTCTTGTTTTGAGTCAAAATTGATTGATATACTTAGCACTGCATGGTGGCTTGACTCAGGCTCTTCTATTCATGTTACGAATTCATTGCAGGACTTCATAACAAAGAGAACACCAAATAAAGATGAAGTCAAAGTCTCTGTTGGCAATGGAAGAAGAGTTGAAGTCAAAGCGTTAGGAAGTGTTAGGCTAAAGTTAGAATTTGGTTTTTGTTTAGAATTGGAAAATGTCGTTTATGTACCTTCTATGAGAAGGAAGTTGATTTCAGTTTCAAAGCTAGTTATATTGGGATTTTATTTTACTATTAATAATATTGGCTTCAACATTTTTTATAAATCATCTCAAATTGGTTCTGGTTTCTTGAGTGATGGAATGTTCCAAATAAAGTTAAACTTTGATGAACACGTTTTTAACATCCCAAATGGGAACACCAAAACTCAATCTTCAAACCTATGGCATAAGAGACTTTGCCATATTTCGAAACAAAGAATGGAGTTGCTTGTTAAAAATGACATTTTACCATCTTTGAATTTTAATGACTTTGATTTTTGGGTGGATTGCATCAAAGGTAAAATGACAAATAGTAGGAAAGAGGGATCAACTAGAAGTAAACAAGTCCTAGAAATTATTCACACGGACATTTGTGGTCCTTTTCCAACGCCTACAATAGAAGGAAACAAGTACTTTATAACCTTCATTGATGATTTTTCAAGGTTTTGTTTCATTTATTTGATCACAGAGAAATCCAAAGCTTTTGAAGTTTTCAAAATTTAAAAGAATGAAGTTGAAAATCAGTTGGAAAAGAAAATAAAGATTGTTAGGTCTGATAGGGGTGGAGAATATTATGGTAGATATACTCAAACTGGTAGACATCCTGGAGCTTTCACACTATTCTTACAAGAACATGGGATTGTAGCTCAATACACTACACTAAGAACCCCCGAGCAAAATGGGGTTGCAGAAAGAAGAAATAGGACCTTAATGGACATGGTAAGAAGCATGATATGTAGAGCTAATTTGCCAAGTTCTTTGTGGGGAGAAGCAGTGAAGACTGCAAATTATATTTTAAATAGGGTGCCATCAAAATCTGTTGTGGGTACTCCTTTTGAGTTGTGGACAGGGAGAAAACCCAGCTTGAACCATCTTCATGTTTGGGGTTGTAGAGCAGAAACAAAAGTTTATAGTCCTAACAACAAAAAGCTTGATCCCAACACCATCAGTTGTTTTTTCGTAGGGTATGCAGAAAGGTCGAAGGGTTTCAGATTTTACTGTCCTAATTACACTTCCAAAATAGTTGAAACTGGCAAGGCAATCTTCTTAGAGCATGAAACCGATACTGGTTCTGGGACTGAGGTTGACACCTTTGTAGTTGAAGAAGAAGAAAATGAAATCGTAGTCCAACCAATGGAAACAGAGATAAGTGTGGCAGCTCCACTTCTTAAAATTGTTGGGTACATGGAGGACAGTGAAACTGATGCATGTGATGAGGACCACGAGGTTGATGCAACAATTCTAGAAGTGGTAAATAATGATCGAGTTACCACAACAATTGAGGCAGCAGCACCCACCATGGGTCAGCAACATCAAATACAATAGGGCAACATCGACACCACCACTAATTTCAGAAGATCAACTAGGGTCAGGAAACCTACGACACTAGAAGATTTTGTATACTTGGCTGAGAGTGACATTGATTTATCAGAATTTAATGACCCTATAAGTTTTAAAGAAGCAATCTCAAGGCTAAATGCTGACAAGTGGATAGAAGCAATGAATAGTGAGCTGACCTCAATGGAAAACAATCGTGTATGGGAATTAGTTGAACAGACAGAATGAATGAAACTCATAAGAAGCAAGTGGGTTTTCAAAACTAAAAGGGATTCGAATGGAAATATAGAAAGGCACAAAGCTAGATTGGTGGCGCAAGGATTCACACAAAGAGAGGGTGTTGACTACAAAGATGCTTTTAGTCCAGTTTGGCCCAAAGCCCAACTGGGCTTATTTTTCTCTTTTTCTTCAGTCCACTTACCTGCAGCTGGGCTGCTCCTTTTCTCAGCCCATGACACTGCAACATGCTACTTGTTTTTGCAGGTTAGCTTACAGCTGCTGGGCTTTGCAAATTGGACAGTAGCCAGCAATCCAATGCTAGGCTGCTTCTTGTTCTCGATGTAAAGCCATATTTGGCTTTATTTTTTTATTCCAGCCTGCACCCATATATTTTTTGTGCTCGATTTAATGGCCTTAACCAATTTTTTGGGCTTTTTCTTTCGAAATATGGCCTGAAACTTTATATTATTTTACTTCTACGATTAACTCCGAATGATCTCGATCTATTAAATTAATTAAAAGTGACCGGCAGTTCATTAATCGGACGTGACATCCAAAATTATTAGCCTAGAGCCCACTTTTGGACATTAACGATTCAATATTTTATTTCATTTCCTGAAGCACTCACACTTGAGTTCCTAAAGCAACCCAAATTCTCTACACTTAGTTGTATATTGTATTATGTGTTCTTACAGGTACCTCCTTATGAACCAGAAGATTCATAACTAAACTCGAACCTGTAGTTTCGAATTTAGTGCCTTTGAAACCCGAAGCTTTCATAAAACACTACACCCATGAAAACCCAACGTTTTTCATGTACACCATGTCTTAGAACTTGAAATGTTCTAACTTTGATGCTTATGGATATCTTACTTCCATAGTACCTATCACAATATTGTTCCCTCCATTTAGTGGATTGTCGGACCGTGACAAGTTCGATTTCACTTATTTGGATATTTCTGAACAAAACGACTTTATGCGGTTACAAGACGTGAATCTCCACTTGACTATCAAGAAGCTGAGAAACCATTGTAGCCAACAATGGCATGGAAAATCTGAATAAGCCTTCACCATGCTCTTCATTCGAAGACTTATGCTAAAGCATTACAAACAGAAGTACCTCACGAACGAGGATTCCATGGCTCTTTGGCTCACTTATACGGACCATCTAATCATGCGAGATATTGCCTGAAGCACACCATGATTACGTCCATCGAATTTTGACTAGAGAATACTTTTCTCGTCTTTTCAAGTTTCTAACTCACTCATGAAGCAGCAGTGTAGAAAGCGGAAGTTTACCAAATTCTATGATTTGATTACTACCACAAACGTGAGAGAAATGTGTAGACCCATCGAACGGTAGTGCTCTGGTTTGGCAAAGGCCTACCGAACAGACCCCTCCAGCTTTGGCTGAAGCCTATTGAACCCAAGTTAGGGTTTGTCTCTTTCACAATCCAATTTTGAGTTTGTTTTTACGGTAGAATCAGGGTCTGCTAAGGTATGGCATCATGCTCGAAGCGTGATACTTGGCACCTAAGACCTAAAACTTCAAGAATAAGGGATAATATTCTTGAACCTCAACCTTGCAGAATCTACTGCCATCTCGATGGAATAGATCATTGGTTTTGCATCTGTTCGTGCCTTTACCAATGTCGTTGAGGAGTACCATTCTCGTAGTCAATATGTGAAACTAATTTTTCTCCACCAAACATCGTTGGAAGAGCAGAATTTTGACATGGATGTGGCCGAATCCCCTCAGTAAACCATTTACTTTGTGAACCTTTTTCCATGTTCTTGGATTCAAGTTTGGTGTTTGTTTTAGTTATGGATAATCTTATCGATATTGTCCTCGAATATGAATTAATTGAATCATGTTTCTTGTATACATGTGACCAAATTCAATTAAACACGTGATTAGGTACAAATGTGGGAAAGTTAGTTGTCTGGATGAATGTGATACTACACACACTAACTTTACACCTAACTCACATCTCTAGCAACGACTTCAAGTCTATCCAACCTGATTAAGAGCATCAGTACGCTCCTCGTTGTATGAATGGTACTAAACTACCTCCAAAAATGAACCTAATGCTCTGATTCGGGGCCACTAGGCTGTCTCTCAACTATGAACACGCCACATGTGGCCAGCATGGAGCTGGGTGATTGAGCAGTTTATTTGCTTTGGCACGACCATTTGGGACACTTAGGTTGAACGATGATGCCACGACTCATCTCGTTACCCGAAGTAAGGATCTTGTGCCTACAAGCACACTTTTCCAAGCCTACTCATTGGGAAAATTGATTTTCTAAATCATCCCTCGCAAAGATACGAAATCACCCTTTTCACAGTGGATTCAAGGGAATATATGTGGACTAATCCAACCAAAATGTGGACCATATAAAACTTATGGTTTTGGTTGATGAATCGACAAACTGGTCACATGTTTGTCTACACACATTGCTGCTAAACCTTCTGGCTGATTTTAAAGGGTTCACCACTCTAATTATCCCATAAAGTCTGGAAGACTAGATAATGCCAGAAAGTTTATATCGAAGATGCTTCGATAAGTATTGTATGTCTTTTGGGTTTATAATTGAACATCGAATTCCCATGTTCACCCCAAAACAGCCTCACAGAATGATCATAAAGCGCAATTTAATTGATCGCCCGGACCTTGGTGAATGCACCAAGCTTTCGTTTTCTGCTGAGGGCAATGCAATCTTGTACGCAGCTATGTTGGTCCGCCTTGAGGTCCATTGCCACCCAACCTATTCAATGTTACAGTTGGTTACTGGGTACGAGCTTAACGTTTTGTACTTATGCATTTGGGTGTGCATTCCATGTGCCAAGTTGTGCCGCCGCAACGTACCAATATGGGTCATCACAGAAGGTTGTGAATCTTTGTCGATTATGATTCTCCTTCATAATAGCTCTCTTAGAACCTTTGCAAGAGATCTTTTATCGCTCATTTACGAATTGTCATTTCAATGAGACAGTCTTCCCGCCGTTAGGGGGAGATAAGAACATCAACGTTCCTATAGAACGGCACGAATTTGCGTGGATTAGTGACAATGTAGAACTGATTGGACAACCGAAATTACAATGCAGGTTAAAATTCCTTACCAAAGTGTGTTTGGACCTATCGTTCCTACACTGCCCAAGGTAACCCTATTGTGTTACAAGTGGGAAAGGAAGCGTAATGAGATGAATGAAATAGTGCGATGTAATGCACGCCTTATGGCGTAAGGTTTCTCTCAAACGTCATGTGATTGATTACAGCATTATGAATGTGGTTAATGTTTCTCCATGGGGATATTGATACGGAGGTTTACATGTAAGTTCCTGAAGAATTACCTGGACTTGTTCAAATAGTTCCAAACTACGGAACACCCTCTCAACTCGTTTGAGGTGTTCACTTACTGATTGAAGCAATCTGGCGGATGTGGTATACCCGTCTAAGTGATTATTTGATCAGTCAGGAATATGAATTATGCCTTTGTGTGTTAAACTATGAAATCTTATTCCGAATTTCTAGAGTTACAATTTATGTTCATGACATGCATCTCACTAAGACTCTAGAATAGCTTGAGAAAACTGCCTCGCATCTAAAGACAGAATTTGAGATGAAGGATCTTGGGAAAACTCGTTTATACCTTGACATGAAGTTCAAAGCGTTGTTCTGATGGTATTTTGGTCTACCAGTCAAACTACACCCCGAAGGTGTTACGTTTGAGAATACCTATGATCTTCCATACACTATATGCAAATGAGACCCTTGAAGAGGTTATGAAACCTGAAATTCCATATATGAGTTCAACTTTACGCTTCGTTGTACTTCGCTCATTGCATTAGATAAGACATCTCCTTTGATGTTGATCAATTGGTAAAGATGCAGCACTGCGCCTACACGCAACCACTGAATTGGTATTAAAGACGTTTTTTTGCTACCTTGAAAGTAGGAATGGCAATTCTAACCGTTAAACCCAATAACCGTGGATAACCGCCCAAATGGATTGGATTTGGCTATGAAAATTCGGGTATATTTTGGGTATGGGTAAAAACCGTTATTATTATTCGGTTATGGTTTGGATATGGTTATAGGGGTCCCCAATCCGTATCCATCCCCAAATACGAACCGAATAATATATATTATATATAATATTAAAGTATTAATATATATATATATATATTATTCACCGAATCCATTACCTTGAGAATACAAAAATTGCATTGTGTGAGTTGCATTTTGTGGAAAAGTTCAAAAGTTTTAATGGTACTTATGGGAGATATCAAAAGATCAAATCAAGAGTATCAACGTTTAGCTTTAATTTTTATGCTTCACAAGATCCATTCATTAAATCATTTTATACAACAAATATTTAATGACGAAATTAATATTTGCTAAATTATCATACGTCAATTGAATGAATATATATTTTTTTTTATTGACGAAGATGGATATAACCGTTAACCGATGGAGAATCTGATACCAGGTGGGTATGGTTATGGATAATACCCGATGGTTAATTTGTGGTTATGGATATGGTTAGTTTTCGTGGTTTTGGGATGGATATAGCATTTCCGTCCCCAAGCCGAACCTTTGCCATCTCTACCTAAAATGTACCACATATTTGGGCTAATCCCAACGCATCTCGAGCGGATTCGACCCCCTTAATCCTCGGAATGATGCTTGCCTTGTTTGTTATGCTGATGCTGGTTACTTATCAAACCCGTACAATCGAAATTGAGCTTGAGAGAAAAATACCAACGACTGTGATTTGGGGATTGAATAACGATCCCAAAGCCAGCCGAGACTAAAGTACTGGAACCCTCAAAGTACATCATCCAGTAATTATCACGTGTTTCCACCATGCCGATTTCAACGTCATTGCCCCCAAAATCATATGGTGAGGGATGTTGGGCTAAGAAATCGGCCAACGTTTGGCCTTTGACGGCTTTCTGGGGTACATATTGCAAACTGAATTAGACAGTTCCATTGTCCACTTTCCGATTCGGCCTTTTACTATTGGCCGAGTGAGCATGTAACGAATAACATCGGTCTGGGCGATGACCTGAGTGACCGATGGGAGCAAGTAATGCCTGAGTTTGGATGCAGCGAAAAATAAAGCGAGGCAGAGCTTTTCGACGGTGGAATAATTAATCTTCGGTGGGTTGAGGCTTCGACTAAGATAAAAAATGGCATGTTCCCGCCCAGCATCATTGTCTTGTGCAAGAAGGCATCCGATGGACTCTTCGGTCGCGGAGATGTACAACTTGAGAGGGCTACTACGTCGCGGTGGGACCAGGACGGGTGGAGTCGTGAGGGAGACCTTCATCTGCGTGAAAGCCTCTTGGTGTTCTGTACGCCATTCGAAGATGTCAGAATCTTTAACTTTCAGGAACGTGGAGAAGGCTTTCATTTTTCCTGCCGAATTGGCAATAAATAGACGGAGAAAGTTAATCTTGCTGAGCAACGACTGTGGTTGCTTCTTAGTCGTCGGGGGTGAAGCTTTGATGATTGCTCGAGCCTTGTTTTCGTCTACTATGAGGAATCCTAAAAATTACCAGCTGATACGCCGAAAACACATTTGGCGGGATTCGTCTTAAGGTTGTGCTGGCGCATACGCAGGAAAACCTAACGGAGATCATCCAAATGTGTTTGTCGACGTGCCGATTTGATTACAACATCGTCAATGTAGACTTCAACGATGGTACCAATCAAATCATGGAATATAGTATTCATGGCTCGTTGGTATGTGGCACCGGCATTCTTGAGGCCAAATGGCATGACAACCCACTCGTATATGTCGAGTGCCCCTGGGCAACGAAAAACGATCTTATGGACATGGGCCTCGATGATGAAAATCTGGTTATAACCAGCATGTCCATCCATAAAGGATAAGATCTCATGGTTTGATGCCGCATCGATTAGCAAATCTGAAATTGGCATTGGATATTCATCTTTGGGAGCTGCCAGATTCAAATTACGGAAATGAATACAAATACGTAGGGCACCACTTTTCTTTAAGACTGGGATGATGTTCGCCAACCATTCGATGTATCGAGCTGTCCGAATAAACCCAGCTGTTAAAAGTCGAACGAGTTCATCCTTGATGCCGAGTTGTACTTTGGTGGAGAATCGTCGGGGTGGTTGGCAGAATTGTTTGCACCCAGGTTTGATTATGTTACTCAAGGAGCACAAGGTGGGTTTCCAGGGAACTTTCTGAACCAGAACTCTCAAGCTGGATATTCTCGATTTGGTACGGGGAATGACTTCATGTCTCAGGTTTGCTAGTTTCCCTTTGTTGTCGTTAAATTTTTACTGTGCTTTGGGCAATTCTCAATTGCTTTCTTACAGGACTACATGCCTCATGGATCACAAGGCCTATTTACTCAGGTGGGCTTTAATGACCCATCACAGGATGAAGCATCACAGAACCACTATGGAGTTGCAAATGCCAATCAACTTCAGTCTCAGGTTTCATTTTATACCAATGCTATTTAATAGATTGCGACGGGAAGATAAAGAAATGGGAAGTAGACATTTGGCTGGTCCGTAATTAGAAAGTCCTTTCACATTGCTCTTCAACAGAGTTTAGTGGGTTGGGTATATGACGAAAATGCGTACTGCATTCTTCCTCTGTTCTTCTTCAAGTCATATTTAGTCATATTTTGGCTTGGTGGTGGTTATCCTCGCCAGTGCTAATAGCTGATAGGTTCGACATATTTGCAGGGCTTTATGAACTCACTGTACTCTCAGCCTTTTGCCCATTACAACACACAGCCAATGAACTTGCAGGCCCCACAACAACAACAACAGCAGCAGGGTCAGACCTCCCAAAATCAGAAAATCCACTACAATGGTTAAGAGACAGTAGGGAATAATGGCTGTGATGGGTTATAGTATTTGCATTCAGCAACTCGGTTTGTGCTCTCTTGTGTGCCCAAATACAACTACCCTAAAATGCGGAAGATTTGTTGGTTGCGATCAGTGTGGCTATCTCCAGAACCTGTAGTTGAGGTGTTCTGGGTTTTGAGAATACCATCAAATAGAGTGGGCAAATGAGCATATGGGGTCTGAGCAAACAAGAGCAGCACATCCGCTGCTGAGAAAGAAAAGGATAACCCCAATATAACCTGCTTGAAGTTTTGTATTGTTCCGAAGAAAGGCAAGAAAGAGATGGTTAAGTGAGATGAGAGCATTACATGGCATGGTTTTTGGCGAAAGGGTTCTGGCATCGGAAGAGACAGAGCGCGCAATATATGCTGACTGACAGGGAAATGACCCAATTTATTCATATACAGAAGCAGTTTTACCACAAAAAATTTGTACAGCATGCTGGGGAAAGTCGCCTAACCCTTTCAGCTCCTGACATGTAGTTATGCTCTACATTATAATTTTGCATCGACGATGATGAAATCTTTAGCAAGTGTTTATTCAGTGCCTGTATTGCTTGGCATTGAACCCTTTACCCCGGTCAGGTGGTATATAAAAAGGCTAATGATCGGTTTGTTCTGTTATCCAGCTTCGTTTCCCCTCGATTCCCTTTTCCCTTTTCCTATTTTGTTGATAAGTCTCTGGAAAAACCAAGGAAAAGAAGAACCACTCGACGAAAAACTAGCAAGATTCGCAGCATCCGCCCCGTCCTGTTACTATTAAAGAAAACAATCGTCTAAGCTCTCCATGATTTGACTCGGAAACTCAACGAGCTCAAAACCTTCATGTGCCAATTCACTCAGGCACTCGGCGGTCCACGGCCTGACGTCCGTTGCCGCCCAAACCGTAGTACATCTGCGGCACACACTCTTCAACGTCTCTGCCAACCCAACCATTTCATCCGGGTTATAGAACACGTACGTCGGACATCAAATTCTCAATGACTCGTCCAATCCCAACACAGTTCCCTCACCTCGACTCGATCCCCGAGTCCGTTGGCCCCCACATTCCTCAATAGCCCTGTGAAGGAGTGGCCCAATATTCGTGAGAACCACTTAGGCTCGCTCCAAGCCAAGCTGCTGTCAATCCGGGGAGTCCTGTACCGGCACTGAGCTCGAGTACCGACTTGTCCTCGAAGTGGAAGTGGGCTGGGCCTTGAGTGGCCATCCAATTGGGTAGGACCAGCTACGAGGCCCAAACCCATGAGCCGATGAGAGCTCGGCATGTTGTTGAGTTGCTGACGTCATCTAGCTCTTGGATTACTAGGGTTTGGTTTGTGCTCTGGATCTATTTCATGACCATTATGTTTAGGCCTGACAATTTCTTATACGATTTGTTAACACGACTCGAAATAACACGAAAATAACGGATTTCGAATTGACACGTTAACTAATCGAGTGGTTATCAGTCAAAGATTAAGAACCTATTAATAACGGGTCCTTAACAAGTTTAACCACGGGTAACCGGTTAAGAAAAAAAAAATTATTTTGATGATCTTACACAACTAAAAAAAACTTAGTATAAAATACAATAGTCATAGTGTACATATTGTTTATTAAATACTAACCTTTCTGCACACACTCATACGCGTGCGAGAAGGCTATTTTACATCACGGTGCGCAACGCGCCGTTTAGAAAGAAAGTTGAGACAGAAACTACAATGTCCATTGTTTTGTGTTTGGTTCTCCATTCAAATTGTCTTCAAGGTCATTTAATAGTTGCCTTTCTTCTTGCGTTTCTTTGGTGGAAGCTTGCGTTTCTTCAAGGTCATTTAATAGTTACGTAAGTAATAATCCTCATTATAAAATGGTGTGTCGAAATCAAGACACCGTCTGGCTGAGGGGTGGTCGTCTATTCGTGTTTAAGGGTCGAGCCTATCGAACACCTTATGGCGCTGGCCTCCGCCGAGTTCCTTTGGAGGTGTTACCCCGGCCTTGGATGGTTGTCGTGGTGTCGGAACCTGAGGTAGTTTCTCCTTTGGCTCGGTTAGGATGATGCATGCTTTGCAACGGCTACACAAAACCATTGATCCCTCAGCTTCTTCTATATTGGTGTCTGACATGGATTCGACTATGGCCGGTCCTGAAAACTCTGTAGGTGGCTCGTTTGAAAATAGATCAATCTTGAGTCGCGGCCGAGAGTTCTGCTTTGGGACGTGTCGTATTGGAACAAACTCGGCCTTCCCTTTCCCTTTGTTTTTGGGCAAGTGAGCATCTACCATGCCAACTGTTACCGAAGGGAAATGATCAACGTCGACAGTCATCTTTTTCTCAGGAAATTTTAGCTTGCCTTTATCAATCCAGCTTTGAATAGCATCCCAGAACACGACGTAGTTGTTTGTGGTATGCTTATTTGAGTCATGGTACTTACAATACGTTTTGTCTTTCAGCTCTTCGGCCTTAGGAATGCTATGTCCTGGCCAAAGTTTGATGATCTTTGCCAGCAACAACTGGTCGAAAATTGCATCGGCCTTGGTGATGTCGAAAGAGATTTAGACATGTTATCAAAACTGTTATCAAAACTGTTATCAAAACTGAAAACATGAATTACAAACCCAATGAAAATTTCCATTTTTGGAAAAGAAGTTGTTCTTAAAGAGATTTAGACCCTAAAGTTCATCACCATCTATTTGTATAAACAATAAAAGAAGCGAAACTGAAGAGAGCTGGTTGGATTAATTGGAACACTGCGTCTGCAATTTCATTGATCCTTCTTCCCTACGAAGAAGAAATCAGAGTATTTATAGCTTTAAATTTAAAAGAAAAAGTATTAAAAGGATTATTAAAACTATTAAAGCAAAAAACAACATTAATTTAAATTTTGAAAAACCTGACTTCTGCATTTTTCTTCTTTAGTCCTGCATGTGGAACTGAAACGAACTCGAGCAAACACTGAAAAGAGTGCCAACAGTACCACATTTCAGCTCCCATAAGAGACTATTAAGTTGTTGCTTTCCTCTATAATTCCCTTACTAAAAGGCAAGTAAGTAAAGGGTAATCCTACTTGAAAATAGGGAAAATAAAAAGTTGAAACAAAAACCAAACGTGTGAAAAAATAAGAAAAAAGAAATCCAAAGAGACTTGAAAAACAATGAGCATTGAGTCCCTTCTCTAAATCAGTGGAGCCGTTCATAGAATTGGAATTATACTCCTCCGTTACCTCTTTGGAGACCAAATGGAGTTCCTGGAGTTCTCCACCGCTTCCCCTCGTAGCATGATGCTGTAGTGAGAGAGAAGGATGCCGTGATTTAGATAACCAACAATAGAAATTGAGTAGGATTAAAAGCTACCTTTTTTTGTAGGCGACTTGATGTACCAGAGAGGAAGAAATTTGATCAGGAAATTGGGACCGAAATTAACCAAGTAGCAAAGCATGTGAGAATTTAAAATTCCAATCAGATATTTCATCCATGGCTCTAATTAATTTCGCTGGCGAAGGCACCCCGACAACGTATGTGACCAGCTCTCCCGACATGCCGAAAAACAATAACAAAACGAATGAATTTTTTGAGAGAAATTTCAGGGAGGGCTATCAATATTAGAAGGGTGATGGAGTGATATTAGAATTTTGTAACTGAACAAATGCAAAGAAGAAGGTATGATACAAGGCTGTGGGAGTTTGAAAACTAAACGGAAACTGCTATGCAGTTTGGAAACTAAACCTGTTGATGTAGACATCGAAATTTCGGGAAATAAATGTTGACCGATAAATCAAAATTTCAACGCTCATGTATTACATAAATTTTACACGTAGCGTGTGTCTAAACAAAAAATCAAAATAAGTTGGAAAAGTCATCAAACAGGACACGTGTCAACACCTGGCAGAAACGACTTATTTCATCTGGGATATTATATTCAAAATTAGGCCTTGGAAAATTCTATAAATAGAAGCTAATTCATTCATTAGGAGAAGAACCAAAATCATTAGGCAAAATTCTTGAAGCTCTGAAGCTCTGAAACTCCGAAGCTCTCAAGCATCCAGGTTCCCGAAGAATCAAGAAAGCTCTCTTCGTTCTTCGTTCATCGTTCATCCTAAGATCAAGCCCCAACGGCCCTTTGGATCAACAATCATCCACCAATTCAAGATCAAGCCCCGACGGCCCTTGAAGAAAGTGCTTGAAGAAAGTATTCTTCGTTCTTCGTTCATCGTTCATCCTAAGATCAAGCCCCAACGGCCCTTTGGATCAACAATCATCCACCAATTCAAGATCAAGCCCCGACGGCCCTTGAAGAAAGTGCTTGAAGAAAGTGTTCTTCGTTCTTCGTTCATCGTTCATCCAAGATTAAGCCCCAACGGCCCTTGGATCAACAATCTTCCACCAATTCAAGATCAAGCCCCGACGGCCCTTGGATCAACAATCTTCCACCAATTCAAGATCAAGCCCCGATGGCTCTTGAAGAAAGTGTTCATCGCTCATCATCCGTTCATCACTGTTCTTGAAAGATCAAGCCCAAAAGTCCCTTGAAGATACGTTCATCACCGTTATTCAAGATCAAGCCTCAACGGCCCTTGAAGAAACGCTCATCCTCAAGATCAAGTCCCAACGGCTCCTTGAAGATCCGCTCAAATCCACCTTCAAAGATCAAGCCCACGGCCCTTGAAGAACGTTCATCCAAGATCAAGCCTCAACGGCCTTTGGATCAATCGCACATCCACAAATCAACACCTTACGGAGATCGAATCAGAGGATCAAATTGAGAGAGATTGTAACCCATAAAAAAAAACCCTAAATCATCAAAACACAAATATTTGTTTGTGCACGTTGTTCTTGTCTCTTTCGTTTCGGGAATTTTCCGTGTTCACAAATTGGCACGCCCGGTGGGACAATCTCTACCTCTCATCTCTTTCTCCGTTCAAGAAATTCAAGCACACTTCCAAAATCAATGGCATCAAGCAAAGGACAAGCCGTTCTCACAAAGGGAAGAAGCCTGAGCACTTCCGCCATGAACGGAGCATCCATTGGCGCCACAACCGCTCCTTAACATGCCACTTCAAAGTTGGTGCCACTAAAGGAGCAAGGGGAGCATCAAAGGCGCGAGTCCGTCATCAACCTGACCTCGCTGGGGGCACCGAAGCATGTTGCTGAGGCACACAAGATGACATCCCAAAGCAGCCAACGACATTCTTCGTCATCACCCTGGACGTCTGAAGAAAAACTGCGTCCATTGGTTGCACAAGTCATGACCATTGGCGTCACCTCCATCGAAGAACAACTGGCTCAAATGAATGAAGCGATCGCAAGGCTAACCCGAACTGTGGAAGAAAATAACTTGCAAATCGCTACACTCGTCAGCCGACTGGAGTCACAGGATGGCGAGAAACCCGACCCAGAGGATGATCCACTAAAGGGAAGAGCTAGCGAAGAAGATGAGCCTCCGGTGAAGAAAATCGATGTGAAGCCGGAGCCAGACCAAACAGCGGCACTCATGGGATCTCTTTCTATCCAGCAGCTGCAGGAGATGATCACCAACACCATCAAGGCACAGTACGAATGGAGCTCACATACCTCCTTGTTCTACTCGAAGCCCAACTCCAAAAAGATTGATGCCCTGAAGATGCCAAGGGGTTATCAACCGCCAAAGTTCATGCAATTTGATGGAAAGGGAAACCCGAAGCAGCACGTTGTACATTTCGTCGAAACTTGCAACAACGCAGGGACCGAAGGGGACTACCTCGCCAAGCAGTTTGTGCGCTCGCTGAAAGGAAACGCCTTTGAGTGGTACACGGACCTAGAGCCTGAGTCCATCAACAGCTGGGAGCAATTAGAGCGGGAATTCCTCAACCGCTTCTATAGCACCCGCCGCACTGTGAGTATGCTAGAGCTAACGAGCACAAAGCAGTGGAAGGACGAGCCAGTCATTAACTACATCAACATATGGCGCACTCTAAGCCTCGACTGTAAAGACAGGCTCTCGAAAACCTCTTCAATCGAGATGTGCATCCAAGGCATGCAATGGGGTTTGCAATACATTCTTCAAGGCATTAAACCACGGACCTTCGAGGAATTGGCCACTCGCGCCCATGACATGGAGTTAAGCATTGCCCATCATGGGAAGAAAGAACCGATCGCCGACTACAAGAATGACAAAGTTGTTGGGCCAAAGGAGGAGAAGACTGCGTGGAAACCCACCAAAGAGACAATGACGGTCAACACAGCTCCCGTCAAAATCTCCACACGAGGCAAGGCGATTCAAACCGAAGCTTTTCGTGATCAAGAGATGCATAGACGCACTTTGAAGGAGCTCGAGGAGAAGACTTATCCATTCCCCGACTCTGATGTGGTTGCCATGCTGGATGACCTGTTGGACAAGAAGGTGATCAGTTTGCCTGAGTGCAGACGACCAGAAGAGATGAATCGTACCGATAGTCCAAGGTAATGTAAATTCCACCATTTCATCAGTCATCCAACGGAAAAGTGCTTCGTACTGAAAGATCTCATCTTGAAGCTAGCACAACAAGGGAAAATCGAGCTTGACCTCGAAGACACGGTTGCGGTACACACTACTACTATCATGTCTGGATCACTCGATCATGTGCCTCTCCGAAGCATGCATGACCATTCCCGTCAATGTTCAAGTCACACGGCACCTCCTACACAACCATCACCGGGGGCAAGCAACCAAGATGCATCTACCGGTGATAAAGAAGGGTGGACATCGGTGACCTACAAAAAAACGAGGAAGCCAAGACCACAAGCCACAAGGCCAAAAGATGAGCCTAAACCCGCCCCTCGAATTTCAGTCTTCGACAGGCTGAATCATTCAAAACCTAGAATTTCGACACATGATCGCATCAGTGGTCAAGACCAAACTTCCGTCTTCAAAAGGCTGAAGATGCCAACACCGCAAAGATCTGTCTTTGAAAGGTTATCAAAACCCAAGAAACAAAGCGGCACAGCTAGATCTCTTCCGTAACAGTCGGCTGCGGACAGACTTAAAGAAACTAATAAGCCTTCTAGAAACAGGAAGACAACGCCAAAGGGAGAAAAGCTTGACAGTCTAGCAGGAAAAGACGATGTTCAAAGCTTGATTCCTTCAAGGATGAAGCGCCAAGCAACTTTGGAAATCGACACAAAAGGACCGCTGAAGGTAAGGAGGCGCACCATCATCTACACCGGCCAATCTTCACGCCAACAAACCCAAGAAGACTGCACTAAAGAAGTGGCCGAAAAAGACAGAGAAGACGAAATCCCAGAAGAAGACGTCACTTCCGGCTCTGTCAACTCAAAATCTTCACCTCAATCGTTGGGGGCATGCTCCAAAACCATGCCAGTCAAGCCGAGTGAAGTTGAAGGATGGACTCGTGTCACTCCGAAGAAATTGCACATGAAGCATATGTCTTCTCCACAAGTGCACCAATCAGAAAGGGGGCAAAGCAGCTTTCGCCAACCTCCAAAACGATGTGAAAGTGCTGAAGATGAGGAAATTTCGACACAAAGATCAACCATGAGCGATCTCTTCTTCATCAGAAAATTATTCAGCTACTCGGTCAAGGTTCATTGCTATGAAGATTGCGAGGAACGCCTCTCCAGGCAGCAACCATCTCTTCCACAATTTCACCAATGGGAAAAGGGGCAAAGCAGCTCCTGTCCACCTCTAGAACAATGTGAAAGTGTTGGAGATAATGAAACGTTGACACGAAGATCATCCATCCCCATCACAATGCGTGACGTCTTCCCAGAAGACTTCTTCAACTACTCAGTCAAGGCTCCTTGCTATGAAGATTGCGAGGAACGACTATCCCGGATCGCTGGACGAACCAACAATGCTCCTTGTTCGCACGAGCCTAAACTGCACGAACTAAGGCTCATCGCCTGCACGAGCCAAAACTGCGTGGCACAAAGCTCCTGGTCTGCACGAGCATAAAAGGCAATACCAACGCTCCTTGTCTGCACGAGTTGAAACTGCAAATGACACCAACACTCCTTGCCTGCATGAGTTAAAACTGCAAACGGCACAAAAAAAAAAATACCAAAAAAATATATATGTATGTATTTGAACTACGTTTTGACTTGATCTCTTTCTTTGGAAGGGTACGTAGGCAGCTCAAGCATTCGATTTCGAGTTCAGTCATGTTAAAAAAAAAAAAAAGGATTTGATTAAAGTCTCATTGGTGAAAGTCGATTTTATTACAAAATTACTTACAGTTTTCTTTGTACAAAATTAAATTACAGTTTCTTTGAAAAAAAAAAAAAAAAATACGGATTCCTTTTATATACATATACATATATATATATGACCTCTATCCAGCCAGCCCATCAAAAGGAGTTCATCCAAACCCAAGTGGCAGCGACCAGTCCCAAGCCTATGTCCAAATCCAGCTCCAAGAAGAAGACCCAAGTCCACCAGCAACAAATCCGGGCCCGGTCCTCTCTTGATCCATACACCCCTCAAGCTACAGGGCCCTGTCATCCTCTTCAATGCCTCAGAGATCTGAATTTACTCCCTTTCCTTCCCCGATGACTCCTCCACTCCCACCATCTCCGCCGCCCAGACCTTCGAAGGCCACTCCCAGGGCGTCTCCGATCTCGCATTCTCCACCGACTCTCGCTTCATGGTCTCCGCCTCTGGGACGTCGCCACCGGCCAAACCATCAAGACCAACTTCCCCAACTACCAAAAAGGTGAGGCTTCCCGCTCCACCCTCGCCGACCTCCTCGGCGACGGCATTTTCAACGTCGACGGCGACAACTGGAAGTTCCAGCGCCAAGTCTCCAGCCACGAATTCAACACCAAGTCCCTGCGTAAGTTCGTCGAACAGATGGTCGACACCGAGCTCTCTGACCGCCTCATTCCAAACCCTCACGCCTCCGTCTCTTTCTCTTCCCCCCTGAAGCCCGAGTCGTCGCAAGGGAGGGGGCATTCCCAGTACTTATTCTGACACAGAGCTAAACGACGCCGTCTACGACTTGGATGAGCTGTTGGACGAGTAGGATACCGCTCTTCTCAAAATCAAGATTCAAAAACTCCAGTTCGGAATCTCCGAGAAGGTACGGTTTTGCATACTCAACTCATTCCTTTGTTTCTGTCAAGACCGCCGCGTCGGTCAACGCCGTCAGATCGCCGTTGAATTGAATCAACTGAGGGAGAGGTTGAGTGCTGTTGAATCCGAGAGAGGCAAATACGGTTTTAATTCGTTGAATAAGTTGAACAACGTCGGAGAGATTGAACAAATTGAACAACCTGCGAGATTGGGAACTACTTCTTTGATTGAGGAATCTGCCATTTATGGCCGAGACGAAGATAAGAAGGTTTTGATGAGCAGGTTAGTGTCTGAGAGCAGTGAAGACGGTATAAGGCGCAATGTCGATGTCATCCCTGTTGTGGGGATGGGTGGGATGGAAAGACCACTCTTGCTCAATCGGTGTATAACGACGACAGGGTCAGAACCCATTTTGATTTGCGAATTTGGGTGTGCGCTTCCGAACCCCTTTCTCCGCCACCGTCTCTGCTCAGCTCCGCTTGGGATCTCCTTAATCTGTTTGATGCCTACGAGAGGAAGATTTACCTAGCACCACTTTATTCTTGCACTAATTTGGATCCTGAAGAAGCTGCAAATTGCATCTGTTGTTGAAACTCACTCTCCTGGGGATTGATCTGTTGGTTAGACATCTGCTACTTCATATACACCCCGATTGGGAGAGCTAGTTTGTTGGAAGCGACTGGAAGATAAGATAGCTTCTGTAGCTAAAGCACCTGGAAAGGTTGAGACCCTGGAGGTTGGGTGAGCTGCGACACCACATCCGATAGCTCACAGGAGCTCAAGTTTGGCGACACGGTCTTTGACTCCACCATGAACAACAACGGCTTGGCGAGTCCCTTCATGGAGGTGGATTTCGAGGGTCTTGTGGCAACGCTTGGTGGTCTGGTAGGAAGCGCCCAGGTTGCAAATATGACCCATTCCTTTGCGACGGCAGGCAGTACAGCGGTTGTGCAATGGCGGCGGTGCAAGGTAGCAAGAATGCAGTGGCGGAGCAATGGTTGTGTAGTGGCAGTGGCAAACATCAACGGCGGAGAACTTCAATAACCGCCGTCAAACGACTAGCCGGTCATGAAGCCTCGACTGCAGCATCTCCGCCGTCTTCATCCGCTCCCTGCAAAATTCCTCTACCCATCACCTAAATTTATACAGAAAAATATATAATAAAAAGGGGATGGTGGAGCAAAGTGGTGCTGCCACCACGTGAAAAAAAAAAAAAATGGTGCATCAGGCACCATGTGCAAAAAAAAAAATATAAAATAAATAATATAATAATATTTATATATAAAGGGATGGTGCATCTGGCACCATGTGCCAGCAAAAAGAAAAAAAGGTGGGTGTGTGTATATGGTGGGTATGTATTATATATATGTACGTGGCGCCAAAAGCATTGTATAAAAAAAAAGAAAGGGTTATGGTGCGGTATGATTATGGTGGCCATCATCTAGTTGGTGGTGGTGGTGTGAGCACCACAGAAAGCAAAAAAAATAAAATAATAATAAAATAAAATAAAAATAAAAATAAATAATAAAAAAATAAATACATTAAAAAATAAAAAAACAAAAAAATAAAAAAAAATGCATTGAGAGAAATAGAAGTCCATTTTATTTATTTTTCTGGAAATTTTACATAAATTTGCATTATACATACCTATAAAAAAAAAAAAAAAAAAAAAAAGTCAAATCAAATTTACAGGAGGGGATCTTCACATAGGATGATCAGGTGGCGCCTCATCACTCGGCCAGAAAGACGAAGCACCAGAGATTGATTATCCGGAGCTTCAACACTTGGTGAAGCGCCAGAGGACGAAGGCAGAAGTTGCCGCTGGAGTAACGCCACAAACCTCTGATGATCACTCTGAATCCGAACTTCGGACTCCTGCAGCTGGTCAAGCTTCCTCTTCATGCTTGTTGAGTAATTAGTTGCGAGCATGTGCAACTCTTTATTCTCGTGCCTAAGCACTCTGACCTCTTGCCGAAGACTGGCCACCTCAGCCATCAACGACTCAACCTGACGAGATCGAGCAAGAAGGCGTTGGCCCATGTTTGAAACTGAGCCTACACATCGGACGTTGTAGGCCAGAGAGTCCTGAACAGCCAGCTCGTCGGACCGCCTGGAAAGTATCCTAGTGTCTCTAGGAGTGAGAAGATTTTTGGCCACCACCGAAGCGGTTGTATCATTCATCATCATGGAATCCCCAACTGTAAGAGGACCATTTGGGGATACGAAGGACGGCTGCCAAATGTTGGTTGGAGAAGATATGTCACTATCTTCCCCGACATTCAAGTTAAGGCGACGGTCAGAAGGGCAAGACATATTCGAAGGTGTGAAGAAAAAGAAGAGGTTGAACAAATCAAGTTCTTAGAAGTGCAGGTAGGGAGCTTCTACAGGCGGAAAATTCAAGTGTGCTTTGGAATGTGATGCGTGCCTCTCTTTAAAAATCAGCACTCGATGGAGCTTCAGAAATTGAAGAGGCGAGTTCAGAGATCGAAGAGACGTCTGTTTTCTCAAAAGATGGGCTGCTCAGAAACCAAGCGCCGATTCCAGATATCGAAGAGGCGCCAGTCTTTTTCAGCCTCGTCAGCACCTGTCACATGCAGCGTCAGCTTTAAGGAAATCACGGGCAGTTTGTGAAAGGCGCCCATTCCAGATATCGAATAAGCGCCAGTCTTTTTCCAGACGTGTCAACATCTGTCACATGCAGAGTCAGCTTTGCGGAAATCACGGGCAGTTTGTCGAAGCGTTTTTCAAGACGTGTCAACATCTGTCACATGCAGACTCAGCTTTGCGGAAATCACGGGCAATTTGTCGAAGCGCCGATCCCAGATATCGAAGAGGCGCCAGTCTTTTTCAGCCTTGTCAACACCTGTCACATGCACACCCAGCTTTGCGGAAATTACGGGCAATTTGTCGAAGATTTCTGATGAAGAAGAAAGCACGTGAAGCCATACTGTTTAATCATCCAACGGTTGCCGACACGAGTAAAAGAATAGTGCCGCTACCAGTTATGAAGAAATCCCTATTAAATGTCAACCTTCACAGCAAGGCAGACAAACCCAATCTTTCTTCATCTCTGAAAATGCATTCCCAACGAAGCCGCTCGAGTCATTCAGTGTTCCTCATCCCTTGGGGTACCTCTGCAAACAAGTCATCAAGAGCAAAAGTATTTCATATCACGAAGGTTGAAAGCAAGAGTATCTCATATCATGCTTTCTCCCTGTCCTTTTCCTTGTCTTTGTGACAAGGAGAAAACGAGCAATCAGCCAGCACTTGGTGTCAATCTTCCGATCTAGGAACCGACTGCCTGGAACTCCTTCCTGATTGCTTACCTAGCACTACTCTCGAAGTACCCATTATCTCAACATCTTGTGCTTCCAGAGAAGATGCCACATCTGCCTGGAGAACAGATAAGGCAAGTGAAAATGATACCTTGAAGCATGTGGAGACAACGTGCTATTCATCTTCAAGATCAGTTTCCTTTTCCTTGCTAAGAAGTTCCCCAGCCCAGTTCAAGAATAAACCTGTGGAAAGATACTTCTTCAAAAGCAAAAGTACCTCATATCATCATAGTCAAAGGCAAAGATATCTCATGGCATGCTTTTCCTTTACCCTTGCTCTTGCATACGAGACAAGGAGAAAGAAAGCAATCGGTCGACACTTGGACAGATTGAACAAAGAAACAGACCATCACCTCTACCTCGTGCCTACCTGCCGTGCAGAAGAAACAAGCAGAGAAGAATGCTGCATGCACACTCAATCAACCCATCAGAAGGAGTCTGAGTTGAAACCAAGAACTCGAGAAGCTGCCACATCTGCCTGAAGAACAAATAAGGAAATGCGGCATGCACAATCAACTCAGCAGAAGGAGTCCGAGTTGAAGAATTAGAGAGAAGAAGGAGTCTGAGTTGAAGAACTCGATAAGCTTTAACAACATTTTGAGGGCACATTCGCCAAAGAGCAAAGTCTTGCCATACAAATGCCACCAAATCACCAGCACAAGGAACTCTTCTCTTCCTTGCTCAGAACTCCAAACTGTTGGAAATGTGCCCTAAAGCCAATCATATGATGATACTTTACGGACATTTCACATGTTAAACTAATCTAGTTTACATATAAAAGGCAAACATTATTGTTTGAGGCGTCTCATATAAATGTTATATGCTTAAACGATAAAGTCCAAGGAATATGTGATTGGGAGAATGCAATCTAATGAAGTTAGATTAATGAGACCATTCTTTCGTAGACACATCCTAAACGTTCCTGATCATAGGATTGCCAATTGGGCATTGACAGTCCGATAAGATCAGTACGTGCTATGTCTTCTCTCAGGGAGAGTGACTAGTCTCGAGTCATTGGTGTGTGTGACATCAAGACAAGTACGTAGGTGCTCAATAGAGAATGAGTCCACTGAACACGATCAACGAGGAGTTCTCATACTCATGTCACATGAGAACTCATGGTTGGGATAATGCAAATTAGTCCTTTGACCTGAGGCATCACAGTTGTTGTCTTGTGGTTAAGTCCTTGATCTTTGATTATGTCAAAGTCACCCCATCGGGGTGTCCACGACATCATTGGGGTTAAGCCACTTAGTCATGGAGACAAGTGAATGTGCAACAAGGGATCTCTAACCTTCAAAATGGTTTGAGGGAGAATACTCTATGATATGATTAAAATCTCTGGCCAGAGTATGAATGAGATTTGGGAATGCGTTCCAATTCACATTCAAGGTAATCATATAAGCAAACGAATCACATTGGATAGTAGACATGAATAAATAAACTATCAAACCAAACAATGTGGTCAAGAGTATTAGATTAGAGAAAGACCGTATTGCATTTGTAATCCTAAACTGAATAGGTTCTCTACCTCTTCTGATTAGCTTGGGTAGCCATGATATGCTGCTAGGTGTCACTCATGGTTTGTGGAAGCCCTAAACATGTGTAATCACTAAAGGGAGAATTGAAAGTAAGTTTCAATTCACAATCGATGTAAAATGGTTTTAATCGCCCACTGCCTCGCTAAAAGGAACCTAATGTATCGTACACCGTGTAAGGTGGAGATTGAAGAAACAAAGGAGATGAATAAGAATAATTAAATGGTTTAATTATTTATGGCAAGGATTAATTAATATGTTAATTAATCAAACGAATAAGTTCGTTAAAGACCTCGGGATAGTTTTGGACCTTAAGGCCCAATGGGCTTCGAACGTCAAAGCCCATTGACTTAAGTTGTATGACAACTTAATGAATAAAGATTCACAAAGGCCCAAAAGCCCATATCCATTTAGTGTTGAATTAGGGTTTTTGGTTCTTTAGGTCATTTAAAGAAGTGACTATATAAAGAACTTTATAACCTAAAATTCATAAGTTGTTGATTTTAGAGAAAATTGGTGAGAACACAAAGCTTCCATTTCTCTCTAAGAGGCCAACCACCTTGGGGGATATTGTCTAGCAATTCTACTTCCTCAAGGTCACTCATTTCCTCTCCAATCCAACCTTGGTGTAAAATCTTTAGAGGTTCTCTATTTTGGGAACTTGGAGAATCCTATTCTTTCAACCAAATCCATGGAGCTAAGAAGCAAGGAATGAAGGCCCTATCTCTTGGGTAATTATCCTTTGCATATGCAAAGAGGAATCTACAAAGGTAAATATTTCTCAACTAATAAATGTTGATTTAAAAGTTGAGTCAAGGTTCACCAATCTACTAGGCTTTGAATTTCATGGTTGATGTTTTGTTTTTGAGTGCATGCAAGCATGATTCCGCCTTTAATTTGTTAATTGCATGCTATTGATGTTGCTCAAATAAACATGTTTTTCACAAAATATCCTTCACAAACCCAGTTCAAGAATAAGCCTGTGTAAAGTCAAACAATTGGAGGAAACCAGAAAATCCTCCAACCCAGTTCAAGATCAAAGCTGTGGAAAGTCAACAAGCGCAACGAAATACGTGCCGATTCGTCCACTACCAAAGCCAAAGATCATCTACCACATGAAGCTCCTTGTGGTCCAATTTCAACCTTCAAGATCAAGCCTCGACGGCCCTTGAAGAAATTTCAAACAAAGTTCAAGAACAAGCCTCAACGGCCCTTGAAGAAATTTTCAGCCCAATTCAAGAACAAGCCTCAACGGCCCTTGAAGAAACTTTCAGCCCAATTCAAGATCAAGCCTCAATGGCCCTTGAAGAAATCTCCAGCCCAATTCAAGATCAAGCCTCGATGGCCCTTGGATCGACATCTACAGTAAGGGACTTCAAAACGCATCTCCTACACGCGACAAGCACATGTATACAACGCGCCTTGAAGTGGGGGCATTTGTAGACATCGAAATTTCGGTAAATAAATGTTGACCGATAAATCAAAATTTCAACGCTCATGTATTACATAAATTTTACACGTAGCGTGTGTCTAAACAAAAAATCAAAATAAGTTGGAAAAGTCATCAAACAGGACACGTGTCAACACCTGGCAGAAACGACTTATTTCATCTGGGATATTATATTCAAAATTAGGCCTTGGAAAATTCTATAAATAGAAGCTAATTCATTCATTAGGAGAATAACCAAAATCATTAGGCAAAATTCTTGAAGCTCTGAAGCTCTGAAACTCCGAATCTCTCAAGCATCCAGGTTCCCGAAGAATCAAGAAAGCTCTATTCGTTCTTCGTTCATCGTTCATCCTAAGATCAAGCCCCAACGGCCCTTTGGATCAACAATCATCCACCAATTCAAGATCAAACCCCGACGGCCCTTGAAGAAAGTGCTTGAAGAAAGTATTCTTCGTTCTTCGTTCATCGTTCATCCTAAGATCAAGCCCCAACGGCCCTTTGGATCAACAATCATCCACCAATTCAAGATCAAGCCCCGACGGCCCTTGGATCAACAATCTTCCACCAATTCAAGATCAAGCCCCGACGGCCCTTGAAGAAAGCGTTCTTCGTTCTTCGTTCATCGTTCATCCAAGATCAAGCCCCGACGGCCCTTGGATCAACAATCTTCCACCAATTCAAGATCAAGCCCCGACGGCTCTTGAAGAAAGTGTTCATCGCTCATCATCCGTTCATCACTGTTCTTGAAAGATCAAGCCCAAAAGCCCCTTGAAGATCCGTTCATCACCGTTATTCAAGATCAAGCCTCAACGGCCCTTGAAGAAACGCTCATCCTCAAGATCAAGTCCCAACGGCTCCTTGAAGATCCGCTTAAATCCACCTTCAAAGATCAAGCCCACGGCCCTTGAAGAACGTTCATCCAAGATCAAGCCTCAACGGCCTTTGGATCAATCGCACATCCACAAATCAACACCTTACGGAGATCGAATCAGAGGATCAAATTGAGAGAGATTGTAACCCATAAAAAAAAATCAAAATCATCAAATACAAATATTTGTTTGTGCACGTTGTTCTTGTCTCTTTCGTTTCGGGAATTTTCTGTGTTCACAGTTGATTGTGATACTTAATTTTTCTCCCCATGTTGGTTGTTATTTTTATTTTATTTTAATATTTTTGTGAGATATTAGTATCTCCTAAAATGGAGGAGTTATTTATTTATTTTTCTTTCAATAAAACAAATTTTGTATTTTTTTATTTTGACAAAGTTGCCCATGAGTTTTTAATGTATTATATTAGGTAAGTTTTAGATTTTTTTTTGTTTGAGGGTTATTTTAGTTCAATTATTTTTGGTGAAGCTTTGAGACACTAAAGTTGTAGGAATTTCTTCGGATCTCCTCACTAGGGATCCGGGGGATCAATGAATAATAACCGCTCATCAAAGATTGTGTGACCACAATTGAATGCTTTAATATTTTTAAAAGTAAAACAACCTTGTTTTGCGTGAAAAATATAAAAAAGGAAAAAATTATTGCTGCACAATATTTGATGAACGATTACTATTCATTGATCCCTGGGATCCGGAGAGGATCTAATTCCAAAGTTGTATTCTAGCTTTCTAATATCTATATCTATATCTATATATATATATAGTGAGAAGCACACAATGGTGAAGCATTCCAAAATGCCAAAAATGTCCTCATTTCATATCAGCAGTTGCACAGACCAGAGATTGAACCGCCCTCCATCGCACGTTCTCGATCACCACAGTGCATACAAAAGAGTAAATTGGGTAATTTTCTCGAACAATATTCTTATCTATGCCAAAATTTTGAAATGGGTTTTCGCCAGAAATTTTCACTTTCTGCTTCAATTCAGGTACTCTATGCCTAATTGAATTGTTCATATCTACTAATGTTTTGATTTATTAACTAATTGCCCACTTTAATATATAATAATTTGGAGATTTTTACTTGATTATCATTTGAACTATTCGAAATTATTTATCTTTACCAGATTTAATGGGAACTTTAATGAAAATGGCTTATACTAAGTTTATTTTAACAAAAAACCATGCTATAAACTTTATTTAATGAAAAAGAATTAAATTTTAATGAAAAACCCTTAAATTTTAATAAAAAGGACAAACAAAATTAATTTTTAATGAAAAGGACACAATTTATAATTAAAAAAAATAATAAAAAAAAAAAAAAAAACAGGACGGGCGCAGTACCTCTACACTGTTTATGAAACTGAACACTATTTATGAAACTGCACTATTTATGAAACTTACTACACTGTTTATTAAACTTACTACACTATTTATGAAAACTTACAACACTGTTTATGAAACTTAACTTATTACACTGTTTATGAAACTTAACTTATTACACTGTTTAAGAGGCACCGTCGTCACATCCATCTGGGTTCTTTTCTTCTCAACTTGTACTCTACTTGGATCAACATGGTTAGTATCGATCTCCAGGTGCAAATATGAGCCGGTTTGAGGTCCATATGAGATAGGCATAGCTAATCCAAATAGTAAAAATTCAGTTTGATAACTCCACTCTTTCAACAGGTAAAAATATGAAGTGCAGATGTATAGGTATAGAAGTTTACTTGCTTTTGAAGAATTTAAACTCTGCACGCAGAAAGTGTAGCAAGCAGCAAAATAAAACATCTAGGAACGATGACGAGAGAAAGAGAAAAATTGGACTAATAGGATAAAGAAACAAAAGAACAGATAAGAACATAGAGAAAAACAGAAAGGAAGAAAAAATATAAAAGAGTATTTTCCCACGTTCATCACCCTCGTAGATTGACCCATACAAGAATTTGAAATTAAGAAGTAATTTCATGATAATTGCTCTGAAAATGTCAGTTCTGGCTCGTAATTTGGGAACGGTTGCTGAAAAAACCCTAGAAAAAGAACTGAACTTTTCGATTGAGCATGAAAATATTTATACTTTCTCGTGTGTTTTCTCGGCAAACAAACAAGTTGATGTAAAAAGTAAAATTTCTTGAGAGAGAGAGTACGGACTAGCAAGTTGTAGGCGGAATGCTTTCTATGGAGGTTCTTCTCCGAATCGATTGCCATGGCTTCCATGGCGGGAAAATAAGAAATAGTCAGGGTTGTAAGTGGTGGATCATGTATTGACAGAGGTGCAGGGCTTGCACGTGTTTTGTTAGGTATTTTTTAATTGTTTTTCTTTCTCTTGTCCTTATCATTAAATAAAGTTAGTGGGTGGTTTTTGGTTAAAACTTAAAGTTTAAAATCCTTTTTTATTAGTTTTTTTTTTTTTAATGGGTTTTGGACCTATTTGTAGAAAGCTCTCTCTTTTGTGTATTGGTTATTCAGTTTCTAGCTTAATTTTTGCCATTCTGGAATGCCAGAGACATTTATAGGAGTTACTGAAGTTACTCAATTACGAGTTCTTTACAAAAAGCCTTCTTCAACCGCCGAAATTCTTGAGCTTTCATTCCACCAGAGATTGGTGGCTTCAGCTTCATTGTCTCTCGGACTGGTGACCCATTGGTGTCGGGTACGGTTTATTTTTGTTTGTTTTTTTTCCCGGATTTAATTTGATGTATTGTATTATTTATCTGATGACGATGCTCCACTAGCTTCGAATTTTGTGCTGCACGTTAACACCCTTTGATCATCCAAGCAATAGCAGAGCCAGAAATTATTTGGTGGGTGGGCTAAACTAAAATTATTACTAGGAGATTAAATGGATAAATATTTTTGTTACTTATATAAAGTTACACAATAACAAGCCTGAAAGCAGTAATTTAAAGTAGGAAATTTAACTATGAATAAAGTAAGTTTCAACTAGATTTAACAAAGAAAACATTTGAAATTGCAACTTATAGTAGAAAGAAACATAGATCATCAATCTTGTCATAACAACTTAACAAATAAAAGAAAAGGTACCTATTCAAGTTGTGCCCTTCGATCCTTAATGGAATTGAAATCCTTTGTTATTTCTTCTGAATCAATCTTCTCGGCAAGCTCTTTTTCAATGTACACAACCATTGAATCTGCTAGAAATTCACTCTCCATCTTGTTGCGAAGTCTTGTTTTAATAAGATTCATTGCTGAAAAAGCTCGTTCAGTAGTTGCTGTAGAAACGGGAAGAGTCAATAGATGCAGAAGGTATATCACTCTCTAATTTATCACCATCATCTCTTTTTTTAAAGAATGAATCAATAGTTCTTAACCTCTTCATTGAACGTTAACCTAACAAATTGAACAACAATAATGCAAGTTTATATAATAAATCATATTTCTAAGAAATTTATCAGACTATCAGAAAAAATATATTAAACTTGAAATTGAATTTTTAAAGTACGAACTCTTAAAATTAAAGCAATAAACAAATAAAATCATCAAGACATAAGAATAAAGTGGTAAAAAACTTACCTATTAATAAAGGTCAAAAAAATTTATAGACAAAAATAACATTGAAAATAGGGAACTTTAACGAAAAGCACCCGGTACTGTTCACTTTAACGAAAAACCACATTTTTACACTAAAAAGTCAATCCTGGTACTATTCACTTTACCCTTTATTTTGTCCTTATCATTAAAACTCAAAGTTTTCAAGCCATTTTCATTAGTTTTCCTTTGAAAATATGGTCTTTTTGTCTTGAGGTTGAACTACCTGAACAAATAGATGATCCTATTGGCTTTGGCTTGAAATTTTTTCCCATATTTCTAAACTACATATTTAACAAAAAACACAAAACACATACCAATTAACCAATAAACAAAAATTCCATATTTCTTATTTCTAAACTACACATTTAACAAAAAATACAAAACATATACCAATTACCCAATAAATAAAAATTCCATCTAAATTCTAATGATCAAATGAGTATAAACATAAAACATATCAACAATCATATCAATAATAGACTAAAAATCTTCATCAATATCTAATATAATTTAATTGAGATTAGATTAGAATACCAAAAAACTTACTTGAATTGTGAACCAAATAGTGGTGGCCTAGAGATTTGGGAAGGTATGATATTAGAGTAATAAAATTATAATATGGGATTGGGTGTGGGATTTAGAATTTTAGGGTTTTGAAATCTGAGGAGTTGAGGATTGGAAATTGGATGAATATGTTAAAGCTGGGCATTGGGGGAAGTAGAAGAGAAATTTGGGTGAATATGTTATTGGGCATTGAGGGAAGCAGAAGAGCGGGAAACGGGAGAAGGGTGGGACAGTGGGGAATGAGATTTAAAATAATGGACAAACACTTTGGGTGGGATATAAAAAACAATTTAAAACAATTGGGACGTGTGGTGTGTGTCAATGTGTGTGTACAATCATGACTACTCCTCCTAGGAAACCTAAACTAATCAGACTACCCCCTACCCTAGAAACTAATCAAATAAAAAGATTATTGGGACGTGTGGTGTGTGTCAGTGTGTGTATAATTTCAAATATGATAATAATAAATTTTAATATTGATGAAAGTAAATAATTTATTTAATATTTATTAACTCTTATTTTTTTTTAAAGTAGTCTTATTTTTCAGAACTTTTACTTGTTGGATGAGCTATAACAATTAAAAATAATAAAATATTCTAAATTATAAGTATTTTAACATTACACAACTAAAGCTCTCCCTATGCTAGAGCCCACCGTAGCCTTGTTACTGCCTCCGCCGGTGCATCCAAGGGCTCTCAATAGAGTTGGAGCGGCGGGATCCGGATCTGAGATGGTTGAACACTCCATAGCCAGTTAATACTTTTGCCCACCAATCCGCTCGGTTGTGTTCGTAACCTCTGGGTTGTGACGGTTCTTCATCTCTCTTACTTGAGATTCTTTGAATTTTTTGTTCACATTTTATGCAATTGATCGCTGGGCATTTGAAGACGAACATGGAGGAAAAGTTGGATAATTATCCTCCTAAACTGAGTTATAATTATAAGACGTTAAAAAAAAATTGGAGCTCAAATTTGAAACTGCAATTAGCAGTTGCAATTGGTTTTTTCCTTTCCCGCAAAAACTAAATAGAAAACTTCATTTTAATCCTTGGCAAAGATGACTTTTTGATTAAAACTATGAGTAAGATCAAAATCTAATTTTAGTCCCTTGATACATTAATAATCTCATTTATTAATTATATTTTGATTGTTTAATTATTTATCTTTTTCTTTCTAATTTTTAATGTATTAATTTTATTTTATTTTTGTCACATCCCGGTCCGGGGCGGATCACTTCCCGGGCCCGCTCCACCACCGTAGCACGATATTGTCCGCTTTGGGCCCCGACTACGCCCTCACGGTTTTGTTTCTGGGAACTCACGAGCAACTTCCCAGTGGGTCACCCATCCTGGGAGTGCTCTAGCCCCCTTCTCGCTTAACTTCGGAGTTCCTACGAAACCCGAAGCCAGTGAGCTCCCAAAAGGCATCGTGCTAGGTATGGATGGGAATATACATTTAAGGATCACTCCCCTGGGCGATGTGGGATGTTACAATCCACCCCCCTTAGGGGCCCGACGTCCTCGTCGGCACACTTCCGGCCAGGGATTGGCTCTGATACCATTTGTCACATCCCGGTCTGGGGCGGATCACTTCCCGGGCCCGCTCCACCACCGTAGCACGATATTGTCCGCTTTGGGCCCCGACTACGCCCTCACGGTTTTGTTTCCCCTCACGGTTTTGTTTTTGGGAACTCACGAGCAACTTCCCAGTGGGTCACCCATCCTGGGAGTGCTCTGGCCTTCTTCTCGCTTAACTTCGGAGTTCCGACGGAACCCGAAGCCAGTGAGCTCCCAAAAGGCCTCGTGCTAGGTATGGATGGGAATATACATTTAAGGATCACTCCCCTGGGCGATGTGGGATGTTACAATTTTCATTTCATTCATCGTAATATATTTTGTTGTGAACATTTAGATAAACTAATTTTTGTTATACAATATATTTTGATGTACTTTATCTTCTTCATTTAGGTATATTAAATTCATTATAATACATTTCGGTGCATACATTTAGGTACACACATTTCGGTACATACATTTCGATACAAACATTTAGGTACATTAATTCAATATAATACATTTTCGGTACTAACATTTCAGTGCATACATTTCGGTACATACATTTAGGTACATTAATTTAATATTAATATATTTCGGTGCATATATTTAGGTACATACATTTCGATACAAACATTTAGGCACATTAATTCAATATAATACATTTTCGGTACTAACATTTCAGTGCATACATTTCGGTACATACATTTAGGTACATTAATTTAATATTAATACATTTCGGTGCATATGTGTCCCAGCAGCTGCTCCCGCTTGCCTGGTCCTGCAGTCCTCTAACCACCCTCAAGCTCATTTGCAACATACTACTAGATGTTGTGCTAGGATAGCACCAAACCAAATGGAACCAACTCAAGCTAACTCACTGGAAATATATCAAATGGAATGCAAGAACAAAAATAGAAAAAGACACCAATATTTTAACGAGGTTCCTCAACAATTAGTGTAACTGAAGTACGTTCTCGTAGTAGTAGGAGCTCACCCATTAATCCACTATCAACCAAATGAGAGTTTACTAAGTGTTAGCAATCTCACAACCCAAACCCCAATACACCCATGAGCTCACACTCACCAAAGAAACAAATAAAGAAAGAAATATAGTGATTAATTCATTCTCTATACAAAGCTCAAAGCTATTACAACAAATACAACTTTAATTGAGTGACTGCTAACCAAATGAGAGGATCACACTTTCTTCTTCTCTCCAAAATGGGGCTACGGCACCCCTTCTTTTTTCTATGCTGCTCCTTATTGGTTTTTAGCTAAAACCAAATGCAGCTGCGGCTGCCAATTAAAACCCTAAGCCACCTCACGTGGCTCTCACATTTGGGTTAAATAAACTACATTCCTCTGAATCTTACACTAATTAATAGCCAAGCAACTCTTCGTTGAACAATATTTTAAACAATGTAAAATATTTAATAGTCAAGCAACTCTTAAACCGCAATCTGACAACCATTTTCATGGTTTGACACTCCAGCTTCAAAATCAGTAGACATGTAAAACCCAGAAAGCTTTACTTGCTTGCATGACATCTTATTTATGCAAAGAAAAATTGATCGAAACATGAAGTAACAAAAATAGACAAAGCATACTCAGATAAAGAACATGTTTGCTTCATCAATCCGAGATAATTTTGTGCTCAATGAAACATAAAAGCACAAATACATATTTGTGCTCAATGAAATTGAAAAGGGCACCAATGAATTGTGTTCTTAGACTTTTTTTTTTCTTGTAGTGTATATGCATTCTTGTCTCCTCACTCCTATTCAAATAAAAGGAGAAGTAGTGCTACCCGTACTTTTCCCCCTTCCTAAAAGAACTTACAGAAAGCAAGGGTACCAAGTCTCTTTCTTTATTTTGGTCCAAGTAAAGAGCAACGCAATAAGGATATCACCCTAAAATATAAGCAAACACTCTTACGAATACTTAAAACACCAAATGAACAAACCCAAATTCTATAATCAACCCCAACGAAGAGGAAATCCAACTGAATATAAGGAAATAAGAAGTTGAACTGATTACAGGAAATAAGAAGTTGAACCCAAATTCTATAATCACTGTTCTTGGACCGACTGTAGATGTCTTCCCATGGTTCTTTGTTTCCTCTGAATACAAAGTAAGAAAATAAAAATCTCTTCTCTGATATAGTGTTCATACTACATGTATAGGTTTGATCGTAGATTACATTATTAAGATAAACTAAACATGACATAAACAATTAAGGACATCTGTAGAGCCTTAAAACCATTACAGAATAGAGCAATTGTAACATTTTTCTTCCAAAATGGAAGAAGAACAAAGTATCATTTGATCGCCAATAAATAAATAAAACATGGAAGACAAAGAAAATAGAAATATACCCTTCACGTAGCCTCTCAGAGCACGCCAGTTCTTTCACATTAAACATATTCAACCACTTTGACACACCTGACGGCTCTACAGGCGAAGAGTGAGAAAGAGGAGCGTGAATTGAAAAATAGGAAAAACATAATGGGAAATATGAGAGACATGTTAAGAAAATGGGCATGCCCATAAAATAAAGCATAGATCGTCGTCCTACCTGACAGCCGCCCTCCCATCAAAACATCGTCCACCAATTGTCTATAAAAAAAAGTATGCATAGGAAATAGAAGCAGATAAAAAAGTCTGAGCGCCAAATAAGAGAGTAGATCAACCATCTAAATGAAGAAAAAAAACACATGATCAAGACCTCTTCTGCTCCGCTCTTGTAGCCCAAATCTATAAGAAATAGAAAATGTTCAAACTTTAATGATCATTTTGTTTAAATTAGTTAAAAACAAAATCATGGACAGAAGGAAAAACGAAAAGGGATAAACTATGTTACTCAAAACAGAAAAGGACAACTCAAAACTATTTTTGTTCCCTCTTCTTCCGCTATTTCTCTTCCTTCTTCCATATTTTCCCTGTGAAACAAACTTCAAAACTGATTACACAAATAAAAAAGGTTCAAACTTTTAGAGCATGTTTGGTATTCTAATTGTATTCAACTTTTTAAACTCAAAAATAATTTTCAAGTTTTAGGCTTTAAAAACTTATTTGGTAGAACTATTTTCAAAAACTGAACTCAAGATTAACTAAAAAATATAGTATATTCTCTGAAAACACAAAAGGTGAGTTTTTAGAGTTTTTAAATTTAAACTCACTCATTTCTTTTCTCTCCCCTCCTCCCCTCTCACTCCAAAGCTATCTCTCTCTTTTCTTCTTTATCTCTCCCCCTTCTCTTTTTCTTTTTTTTTACCCTTTTCGTCTCTCATCCAATCCGCTCTCTTCATTCTCTCGATTCTTTCTCTCACTCATCTTCCTCTCTATCTCCTCCGATCCTCTCACTTCTTTTTTTTTCCTCCAATCATCTCTTACTTTTTATCCTCCTCTCTCGTCTTTCTCTCTTGACCCACTCTTTTTGGATCTCTTTGTCCAGTTTAAGTTGTAAGATTTAAAATTTATAAATTGCATACCAAACAAGTTTTTGAGTCTTAAAGAAAATTGTTTTCAAGAAAAAATCTTAAGAAATGTTTTCAGAAATTATAAAAAATTTCAAATAAGATATCAAACAAGCCCTTAATTTCCTAGAAACCAAAAATGAACATTTCTACTAAATTAATTAAAATGAATTAATGGACAGGAGGAAAAAAGAATTAAATGAAGTTACCCAAAATAATGAAACCACCAACTCATATATTGAAAACTCATCGATCACTGGGGATTCACCAATCAGCCTATATATTTGATCAAATCTGGAGTTAATGATAGAAAGGGAAATTAAAAATAAATCAAACATCAAAGTAACATACCTGAGAGTGAAGACGATTTAGTTTTTAGAAAACTTCATTTTAATCCTTAAAAAAGATGAGTTTTAGATTATAACCATATGTAAGATTAAAATCCAATTTTAGTCCCTAGCACATTTAATCATATCATTTATTAGTTGTATTTTGATGTTTTATTTTATCCTTTTATTTTTATTTTAATGTATTAATTACATTTAAATTTAATTTTTATTTCATTCATCATAATATATTTTAATGTCTACATTTGGGCAACTAATTTTTTTATAATATATATTCCGATAACAATTTTGTACGTTCTTTATTTAGGTACATTAATACATTTGAATATTTTAGTATATCCATCGGTACAAACATGTAGTTACATTGATTCAATATAATGCATTTCGGTCAATATAATGTATTTCGTTACGTACACTTTGGTACACACATTTGAGTATCGACTTTTGGGTACATTAATTCAATTATTATATTTCGGTAAATACATTTAGGTACATACATTTTGGTATTGATATTTAGGTACATACATTTTCGGTATTGACATTTAGGTACATACATTTCGGTATTGACTTTTAGGTACATTAATTCAATATAATACATTTCGGTACATACATTTAGGTTCATTATAATATATTTCGGTACAATCATGTAGGTACAAATATTTCGGTACAAAAAAGTCAATTTTATATATTTTGGCACAATCATTTCTGAACACTTATGTATTTATATATTTTTGTATCACAATTTTTTTTTAATGTTTTCTCATTTACATTCATTTCTAATTAAAAAAACTAAATATGTGCATATTAATAAAATTATAATTTAATATGGAGAGATTAAATAAAAATACACATTAAATAACAAAAATTGAATGTAAATTTTGATAAAAGTACACGCAAGGGATTAAATTGAATATTTAATCTAGCACCAGGTTTTTTTTAAATTTTAATCTTTTGCAAGGATTAATGTTCAAAAACCCCTTTTTGAACTTTAATCCCTCAAGAAGATTAAAATTTTAAAAAAAACCTGGTGTTAGATTAAATATTGATTTTAGTCCCTAATGTGCCCTTAATTCAAAATAATTAATGTGCATTTTATTTAATGTCTCCCATTAAATATTTAAATTTATTAATACACAAATTTTAATTTGTTTTTTGACCAAAAAAGAGTTTTTTAATTTATTAATTTTATTTAACATTCTTCAAACTTGAAAGACTCAATTAATGTACCTAAACGTTAGTACCGAAATATATTATATTGAACTAATATATTTAAATGTTAGTACCGAAATGTATGTACCTAAATATATGCACCGAAATGTATTAATATTAAATTAATGTACCTAAATGTATGTACCGAAATGTATGCACTGAAATGTTAGTACCGAAAATGTATTATATTGAATTAATGTGCCTAAATGTTTGTATCGAAATGTATGTACCTAAATATATGCACCGAAATATATTAATATTAAATTAATGTACCTAAATGTATGTACCGAAATGTATGCACTGAAATGTTAGTACCGAAAATGTATTATATTGAATTAATGTACCTAAATGTTTGTATCGAAATGTATGTACCGAAATGTGTGTACCTAAATGTATGCACCGAAATGTATTATAATGAATTTAATATACCTAAATGAAGAAGATAAAGTACATCAAAATATATTGTATAACAAAAATTAGTTTATCTAAATGTTCACAACAAAATATATTACGATGAATGAAATGAAAATAAAAATTATAATAAAATAAAATTAATACATTAAAAATTAGAAAGAAAAAGATAAATAATTAAACAATCAAAACATAATTAATAAATGAGGTTATTAATGTATCAAGGGACTAAAATTAGATTTTGATCTTACTCATGGTTTTAATCAAAAAGTCATCTTTGCCAAGGATTAAAATGAAGTTTTCTATTTAGTTTTTGCGGGAAAGGAAAAAAACCAATTGCAACTGCTAATTGCAGTTTCAAATTTGAGCTCCAATTTTTTTTTAACGTCTTATAATTATAACTCAGTTTAGGAGGATAATTATCCAACTTTTCCTCCATGTTCGTCTTCAAATGCCCAGCGATCAATTGCATAAAATGTGAACAAAAAATTCAAAGAATCTCAAGTAAGAGAGATGAAGAACCGTCACAACCCAGAGGTTACGAACACAACCGAGCGGATTGGTGGGCAAAAGTATTAACTGGCTATGGAGTGTTCAACCATCTCAGATCCGGATCCCGCCGCTCCAACTCTATTGAGAGCCCTTGGATGATCAAAGGGTGTTAACGTGCAGCACAAAATTCGAAGCTAGTGGAGCATCGTCATCAGATAAATAATACAATACATCAAATTAAATCCGGGAAAAAAAACAAACAAAAATAAACCGTACCCGACACCAATGGGTCACCAGTCTGAGAGACAATGAAGCTGAAGCCACCAATCTCTGGTGGAATGAAAGCTCAAGAATTTCGGCGGTTGAAGAAGGCTTTTTGTAAAGAACTCGTAATTGAGTAACTTCAGTAACTCCTATAAATGTCTCTGGCATTCCAGAATGGCAAAAATTAAGCTAGAAACTGAATAACCAATACACAAAAGAGAGAGCTTTCTACAAATAGGTCCAAAACCCATTAAAAAAAAAAAACTAATAAAAAAGGATTTTAAACTTTAAGTTTTAACAAAAAAACCACCCACTAACTTTATTTAATGATAAGGACAAGAGAAAGAAAAACAATTAAAAAATACCTAACAAAACACGTGCAAGCCCTGCACCTCTGTCAATACATGATCCACCACTTACAACCCTGACTATTTCTTATTTTCCCGCCATGGAAGCCATGGCAATCGATTCGGAGAAGAACCTCCATAGAAAGCATTCCGCCTACAACTTGCTCTCTCTCTCAATAAATTTTACTTTTTACATCAACTTGTTTGTTTGCCGAGAAAACACACGAGAAAGTATAAATATTTTCATGCTCAATCGAAAAGTTCAGTTCTTTTTCTAGGGTTTTTTCAGCAACCGTTCCCAAATTACGAGCCAGAACTGACATTTTCAGAGCAATTATCATGAAATTACTTCTTAATTTCAAATTCTTGTATGGGTCAATCTACGAGGGTGATGAACGTGGGAAAATACTCTTTTATATTTTTTCTTCCTTTCTGTTTTTCTCTATGTTCTTATCTGTTCTTTTGTTTCTTTATCCTATTAGTCCAATTTTTCTCTTTCTCTCGTCATCGTTCCTAGATGTTTTATTTTGCTGCTTGCTACACTTTCTGCGTGCAGAGTTTAAATTCTTCAAAAGCAAGTAAACTTCTATACCTATACATCTGCACTTCATATTTTTACCTGTTGAAAGAGTGGAGTTATCAAACTGAATTTTTACTATTTGGATTAGCTATGCCTATCTCATATGGACCTCAAACCGGCTCATATTTGCACCTGGAGATCGATACTAACCATGTTGATCCAAGTAGAGTACAAGTTGAGAAGAAAAGAACCCAGATGGATGTGACGACGGTGCCTCTTAAACAGTGTAATAAGTTAAGTTTCATAAACAGTGTAGTAAGTTTTATAAACAGTGTTGTAAGTTTTCATAAATAGTGTAGTAAGTTTAATAAACAGTGTAGTAAGTTTCATAAATAGTGCAGTTTCATAAATAGTGTTCAGTTTCATAAACAGTGTAGAGGTACTGCGCCCGTCCTGTTTTTTTTATTATTTTTTATTATTTTTTAATTATAAATTGTGTCCTTTTCATTAAAAATTAATTTTGTTTGTCCTTTTTATTAAAATTTAAGGGTTTTTCATTAAAATTTAATTCTTTTTCATTAAATAAAGTTTATAGCATGGTTTTTTGTTAAAATAAACTTAGTATAAGCCATTTTCATTAAAGTTCCCATTAAATCTGGTAAAGATAAATAATTTCGAATAGTTCAAATGATAATCAAGTAAAAATCTCCAAATTATTATATATTAAAGTGGGCAATTAGTTAATAAATCAAAACATTAGTAGATATGAACAATTCAATTAGGCATTGACACACCCCGATCCAGAGGATCCAGGCGTGCTGGCCGTCACGTGAGCGTGACGTAACCATAAGTGCGAAACAGAAGCAAATCAACAACATTCATAATAAGGAATTCAAACCAACTCTAGCTGAACAACCTAATAGAATAGCAAGATGAGTTATAAAGTAACCACATGAATTCAGAGCGTAGGTTTAGGTGCAGTCAAGTAGGACAAAAACAAAAGTACATCACCCTCGGGTGAGTCCTACATGTTAAGTGTCTGTCAGAATGCCGGAAATAGACCTCGAGAGCCACCAGAAAACCGCTAACTAGAACCTGGAGGGGCGCAAAACAAAATGAGTGGGTCAGTAAAACCAAGGTTTTCCAAAACATTTCAATAAAATCACTTCTAACCCCTCACCGTAAAACCTGTATACTTTCCCAGAAAATAGTATATATATATAAACATATGCAATCTCAAACTCAAATCCCAAGTCTTTAACATTTTTCAAGAAAAATATGCCATGCCATAAATCAAAATATAAATCAGGTGAAATAAGGAATCAATCGGAGACCCTGCAGTTGGTCCTATACGATTAATTCAATAGCTCAATATCCCACTCAGCCGGAGTCACCACAGTGACCTATACGGCCCTACTCTACACATCACTCGGAACTACGTAAGGTAGTCTATAAGACGAAAGGTGTAAAAATACGCTCTAGTGCTTCTCTCATCAATCATCAGCGCGCATAACTAAGGTCACCCACTAGTCGGAATCACACCTAGTGATCTATACAACTAGCATGTCGGAACCCTCACATGGTCTGTACGACATCCACCTACTTGGATCCAAGGCGAGCGTGTGGTGTGGTGAATAAATATAAGCACTAACACCTAGGGTGCAGGTTATGAGCTTAAAAGTCTCAACATCAAATAATTCAATGAATAATGAACTCACCTGACTTACCTGTGCCTCCACAGCACCATGCACATGTATGCATCATATATCAATCATATAATTCATATAACAATTCATATTTTCATCAAATAATTCTATGCATGGCATTTGAAAAACATAATTTTCCAATAAATGCATTTTCTGGGAAAAACAATAATATATAGATAATACGAAAACAAAACTGCCCACTCACTGGTAAGTCGATGGGTCGTAGCCCCCGTGACGTCCCTGGATGCGCTCGTCCTCGGGATAAGTGTCACCTATATGCGAAACAACTAAAATAACATTATTTAAAGCACATCACCAACATTTCGAAATAACTTCTCATACGATGCTCAATTTGGGTATATGAATATACCACATCGACCTACTCGACGTCACGGACGTCGCATAATTTTTAGAACAATTTTTGGACCCTCCACGCGCCCTCACGCGCCGGCTAGGCCACGGCCCTACGCGCGGCCCACGCGCAGGTGCCCAAACGGAAGTTGAGGACGGCGTCAGGAATATTCCGTCAAAAGCTAACGGTTACCGTCAGAGTTAACTAACAGCGTTAGCATATTCCGTTAACTTTAACGGAATATGCTACTGTCTTCTCCGGCGACTCGCCGGTCGCAGGTGATGTCGCCGGTTTTTGGGCAAATTTTCCAACTAAGGTTTCTCACTCATTTTTCAACCATTTTTCTCGCACTTTACACCAAATTGAAGCCCTAAGTGAATACTATCACGTTGAACTAGTTTTAAGCACTAAAAATCACGGGATCGTACCTTCCAAAAATCCACGAAAATCGGCCAAACTCGAACTAGGTGATCCCGACGTCCAATTCTTCCAAACGAAGCACTCCAAGCTTCCTTAGGACCTCACCAAGCTTCCTACAAGCTTCAAATTCCCAAAAAACATAAAGATTTACGTGTGCATGAACAGTGCACCTTCACGGGGAGTTTAAAAAATTAGGGTTTCCGAAGGAAAGGTTACCTGAAAATGGTATCAACGTGCTCGTCGTGTCCTTAGGAGTCCAGTGGTGGCCTTAAGTTCGTCGATCCGCAAAGTTTGGAGGGTTTAGGGTTTGTCCGTACAGTTTTTGGGTGAGAGAGAGTGAGAGATTGCGAGGGAGGAGAGAGAGAAGCCACGGGGAAGGAGAGAGAGAGAGAGAGGGGTCCTGTGTGGTCCAAACTAATCCACACCACCCATTTTCTAATTCCCTAATCAACTTAACAAAAATCAAATTAATAAACCAACTCACATAATATTTTTCTTTTACCCTTGCATAATATTTGAACCAATAAAATCTCACACACACGTACCTTAGTAACGTCAAGGGCATAACCGCCATTTCACATTCCCGTCAAAAGTACTTCCGGGACCGGCTGTGACAATCTTCCCTCCTTATAGAATTTCGTCCCCGAAATTCCCATAACCAAATAAACCACTTAATATCCATAAAATAATCTTGGGTACATCTCTCTCATTCGATCTTCCGTCTCCCAGGTAGCTTCTTGATAGGAGCATATTTATGCGACTTAGCTTGCTTGTTTTCTTGCATTTTGGTAATTATTTAGTATTTATAATAGTGTTTAAAGCTAAATTCGTGTGTTTGTAGGTTTTATGGGCTAAGGGTGCATTTTGAGCCAATTTGGAGTAGTTTGGAGTGTTTTTGGGCCCAAGATGGATTGCTTATGATCCAAGCTAAATGGATGGACGAATTTGAAGTCAAAAGAAGCTAGGAACATGCTAAAAATATGGTGAAACAAATACAAGTTGCAAGAAGGGATAGGTTTCTAGAAGGATTGACCAAAACTCCACTCAAAACCATGCCTACCCCAAAACATCATCCTTGCCGTGCATCCTTGATGTTTTCCCACCAGAAATTTGAGTAATGATGCAATGCCTAACTCACCATGACATTTGAGTGATGATATGCCTAACTCACCATGACATTTGAGTGATTGTTCAATACCTAACCCATTAGGAAAATGTGTGGATGATTCAAGACCTAACCCACCATCAAACTCCACTCAATGCCGTGCATCCTTGGTGTTTTTCCCACCAGAAATTTGGCTTAAACAAGTCCATCCTCTCCCTATAAATACCCATGGCAACAACCTCATTTAGCATCCAGAAATTAACCATTCTCCAAGCCTTGCCTTGCCTCTCCCTACATCTCTAAACTCCTTCCCATCCATTCCTCCATATAACCAACCCTTCAAAACATCACTCCAACCTTGTGTTGCGGCAAAGAAGAAGAAGGAAAGTTCTTGGACGTGCTTGCTATCCAACATGGATCGTTGGAACGTTTAGGTGTTTTCTTTCTTTTATTTTCAATGTATAATTCTATTTAACTTTGTTTTGCAAACATGAGGAACTAAACCCCTATTTAGTTAGGGGGAAGTTTGAAGCCATGAACATGCTTGTGATATGAATTGATTTCTTCCAATTGTGATTTGATAAGTTGTGATTGCAATTCAATTATCTATTTGCTTCATAACTAATTCTTGTATGTTTATTAAGGATGCATACTTAGTTTTCATACATAAATTAGATGCTAGAATATAAATGAGTTTCACCTAATTGTTACAAGTTTATATTCATGAGTAGTGAAGGTTGCTTGTCACAATCGCGTTAATTGAATTCTTGGCAAACGTATCATGCATTCATAGTTACAATTGCCTCGTCAACACTTATGATTTTCATTGAACGTAATGATCTCTGATTGTATCTCTATTATGCATTCATATAGGGGACTTTTAGAGAATAATTTGGATTGTCGCATGCATTCATCCAATTCAATAAGTAAAGGAAAATCTGAGGGTTAATTTGTGCATCACGGTCAATCTGGGGTGTTGAGCATCAGAGTTTATTGAAAAGCAATTGGAAATCGATTCATGTACAAGTATGTCATGTGTGAAGAACGGACCTCTAACTAATCCATCCATCATCTTATTTCTCAAATTCGTTTTACAATTTGCCTAGCTAAAAATCTATTTAAGTTTTAGTTTGTTTGTTTTACTTTCAACTTCACCAAACCCAAATCCCCCTTTTACTTTCTTATTTTAAAGTCTTTTGTTTACATTTTTTTTTAACTTTGTTTTTATGTTTTTGAGTCAGTTTAGAGGTTTTAGCAAGCCCTCCTAATCCCAGGTTTAGAACGATCCCTACTTATACATGTACTACAATTGTCACAAGAGGGTTTAATTTGTGTGCTTATATAACTCGCACCAAAATTTTGGCGCCGTTGCCGGGGATTAGCAACTTTGCTAAATCCCCATTGTTTCTTTTTATTTCTTTTTTGTGTGTTTTAGTTTTAATTTTATTTGATTTTGTTTATTTCAGGTACTAGTTTATGACTCGTAGTTCTCAACCAGTTCATACACATATATCGGAGTTTGACGACAATTTTGAACGAACTTTGAGAAGGAAAAGGAAAGTACCAGAACCTAGTCCACCTAGTTCTAGTTCTGAATCCGAATTTGAAGAAAATGAGGAGGCAGAAAAAGACATGGAGGTGGACAATCGAACAATCAAAGAACTTTCAGCCTCGGGATTGGACAATGCCACGCCTCTATGCATCCAATACCCCGCAGCAGCCCGAGGAAAGACAGAAGAATTTGAATTGAAGTCAAGCTTGTTACACCACATTCCGAAGTACCATGGGTTGTCCATGGAAGATCCTAACAAACACTTGAAAGAATTCGAGGTGGTGTGTTCGAGCATGACCCCCGTCAATGTCGATGGGAGTATTTTGAAGATGAAAGCATTCCCTTTTTCTCTCTTGGAAAAGGTGAAGGATTGGTTGTACGAATTGGCGCCCGGAACCGTCACATCATGGGAAAGCATGAAACGGGCCTTCTTGGAGAAGTTTTTCCCAACTTCTCGAGTCATCCTCCTACGGAAAAGGATAAGTGGAATTCAACAAGAGGAAGGTGAATCTTTTCCTACTTATTATGAACGTTTTAAATCTCTTGTTGCTTCTTGTCCACAACATCATATGAAGGAGGAACTTCTTTTGCAATACTTCTACGAGGGGCTACTACCTATCGAACGTCAAATGCTAGATGCCTCGGCGGGAGGAGCCTTGGTGGACAAGACCCCCACGGCAGCAAAGACTTTAATTTCCAACCGTGCGTTGAATGCTCAACAATACGAAGGCGTTAGACAAAGGAGTAACCCACGACCACATCAGGTCAATGAGGTAAGTGCCATAACCGAACTTCAAAATCAAATGGCTAACCTTACTATGCTTTCTCAGGTGGTGGAAGGTCCAAAAGTGCAAAACGTGGCAGCTTGTGGCGTGTGTTCCATGCAAGGCCACCTTACGGACAAGTGCCCACAGTTGATAGAAAATGGAGGGTGGGAATCCCTCAATGCCGTGGGATTTGGCAACCAATACCAACCAAGGAATGACCCCTTTTCCAATACTTACAATCCTGGTTGGCGTGATCATCCAAATTTCAAATGGCGAGAACCCCAACAAGGCCAACAACAAAGCGGATTTAGGCAACAACCCCCGGGTTTCTATCAAAAGCCGTTTGCACCAACTCAACCCCAAGCACAACCTGCCCAAAAGTCAGGTACTTCTATTGATAATGATCAGATTTTGAATTTACTAACTTCTATGGCGCAGAGCATGCAAACTAGGGACAAGAAGGTGGATGAGTTGGAGAAGCAAGTGGGACAAATTGCCGAGTTTATGGGGCAGTTTCGTGAGCAAGGCAAGTTGCCTAGCTCAACCGTAGTGAATCCAAAGGGTGGTTTCGAATCTGCAAAAGCCATAACTTTGCGGAGTGGGAAGCAAGTAGGATCTGACCCCCAACCTTCCAATTCACGTTCTAACGAGGTGGAGGAGTTGATAATTGAAGAGGAGGAACAAGGGAAAGCCACGGCAAGGGTGGACACACCAATGCCGCAAGCTTTAAGTGGGCCTAAACTATCCAATTTGTCCAAGGAAGGTAAGAACGTGTCAAATTCAGTTCCTACTAATGTTTTTCCTTCGAATGCTCCTTTTCCAAATAGGTTTAAGCAAACAAAGAAAGAAGAAGCTGAAAAGGACATTCTAGAGACATTCCGGAAAGTTCAAGTCAACATTCCCCTTTTGGACGCAATCAAGCAAGTCCCGAGGTACGCCAAGTTCTTAAAGGAACTTTGCACCACAAGAAAGAGGATTTCGACCAAGGAAGTTGTGAAAGTAGGTGAGAATGTGTCGGCCATTTTGCAACGCAAACTGCCCCCCAAATGCAAAGATCCGGGTAGTTTTACGATTCCTTGTGTCATTGGTAATACTAGGTTTAAATCTGCCATGCTAGACTTAGGTGCATCAATAAATGTTATGCCATATTCAATTTATGCATCTATGAACCTAGGAGAGTTGAAAAACGATGGGGTAATCATACAATTGGCCGATAGATCTAATGCCTATCCAAAGGGAGTTTTGGAAGATGTTTTGGTGCAGGTTAATCATTTGATCTTCCCGGCGGATTTCTATGTACTTGAGATGGACGAATCGGACCATGCCCCGTCATTGCCCATCCTCCTTGGAAGGCCATTTATGAAAACTGCTCGTACGAAGATTGACGTATTTAATGGCACTTTGACGATGGAATTTGATGGGGAAGTTATCAATTTCAATCTCTCTGATTCTATGAAGTTTCCTAATGAAAATCATTCATGTTTTGCTATTGACGTAATTGATTCTTTGGCGCAGGACCATTTTGACAATTTGAAGGACGATGCACTTGAATTGGTCATTGCACAAGGAATGGACACGAAAAACATTGAAACAGCCACCAAGGAACCCCACGGCAAGAATGAGGAGTCCATTGTCGTGCCCCCTAGTGAGGAAGTCATTGAGATGGTGGCTACCCTTGAGTCATTGCCATCACAATACGGTAAGTTTTTGAAACCTATTTTAAGTTCAGTTTCGACTAATAAACTGCTTCCCTCAGTTGTGCAGCCACCTACACTTGAACTTAAGCCATTGCCTAGTCACTTGAAATACGTTTTCTTGGGAGAAGATGAGACATTGCCCGTCATTATCTCATCCTCACTCACGGCACTATAAGAGAGCAAGTTAGTGAGGGTGCTAAAGGAGTACAAAACGGCCATTGGATGGACATTGGCCAACATCAAGGGAATTAGCCCAACTACGTGCATGCATCGCATACTTTTGGAGGAGGGGTCTAAAACATCTCGAGAGGCTCAACGCCGTCTTAACCCTCCTATGATGGAAGTTGTGAAAAAGGAGATCATAAAGCTTCTAGATTGTGGAGTTATCTATCCAATCTCGGATAGTAGGTGGGTTTCACCCGTGCAATGCGTACCAAAGAAATCCGGAGTGACAGTGGTAACTAATGCCGAGAATGAGCTTGTTCCTCAACGCATTCAAACCGGTTGGAGGGTGTGCATCGACTATAGGAAGCTAAACGCCACCACGAGGAAGGACCACTTCCCATTGCCATTCATTGACCAAATGCTTGAGAGGTTAGCGGGTTATGCTTTCTATTGTTTTCTTGATGGTTATTCTGGTTATAATCAAATTGTCATTGCACCCGAGGACCAAGAAAAAACCACTTTTACATGTCCATTTGGTACATTTGCATATCGTCGCATGCCTTTTGGTTTATGTAATGCACCTGCTACATTTCAAAGATGCATGATGAGCATATTTTCCGATTATGTAGAGAAAATAATTGAAGTTTTTATGGATGATTTTAGCGTCTTTGGTGATTCTTTTGATGGTTGCTTGCATAATCTAAGTTTGATCTTAAAACGTTGCGTTGAAACTAACCTTGTTCTTAATTGGGAAAAGTGTCATTTCATGGTTAAACAAGGCATAGTTTTAGGACATATTATCTCTGAAAACGGCATTGAGGTGGATAAGTCCAAAATAGATCTAGTACGTCACTTACCCTCTCCGACTTCGGTTAGAGAGGTTCGTTCGTTTCTTGGTCATGCAGGATTTTATCGTAGGTTTATCAAAGATTTTTCGAAGATAGCACAACCTCTTTGCCGTCTCCTACAAAAAGAAGTGGCGTTTGAATTCACCAAGGAGTGCACGGCATCATTCAATCAACTCAAGGAGTTGTTGACCACGGCACCCATCATTGTTCCACCAGATTGGAGCCTACCTTTTGAGCTTATGTGCGATGCGTCAGACTACGCTTTAGGGGCTGTTTTGGGACAAAGGAAGGACAAAAAGCCACACGTCATCTACTATGCCTCACGGACGTTGAATGATGCACAATTGAACTATTCCACTACAGAAAAAGAACTTCTTGCCGTTGTTTTTGCTTTAGATAAGTTTAGATCATATCTAATTGGTACTAAAGTAATTGTTTTCACTGACCATGCAGCATTGAAGTACTTGCTCACCAAAAAGGAGGCCAAGCCACGGCTAATTCGGTGGATGTTGCTACTTCAAGAGTTCGACATAGAGATTCGTGACAAGAAGGGAAGTGAGAACGTAGTGGCTGACCACCTGAGCCGAATGGTGCATAATGAGGAGGCTTTGCCGATTTTGGAGACATTCCCCGATGAACAATTGCTGTCCACAAAGGTTAGTGAGCCTTGGTATGCTGATTTGGTGAACTTTTTGGTGACAAAACGAATTCCAAGCACTTACACTAGGCACCAACGTGATAAACTTAGGCATGATGCACGGTTTTATGTGTGGGATGATCCATATTTGTGGAAATTTTGCCCGGATCAAATTGTTCGTCGTTGTGTGCATGATTCTGAATTTCGTTCAATTTTAAGTTTTTGTCACACATATGCATGTGGTGGGCACTTTGGCACACAAAGAACTGCCCTTAAGGTATTACAATGTGGATTTTATTGGCCTAGTATTTTTAAGGATGCTAGAACTTTTTGCTTAACATGTGATAAATGCCAACGAATGGGTAACATTGGTGCTAGGGACCAAATGCCGCAGGTTTCTATCCTAAATGTTGAAATTTTCGATGTTTGGGGTATTGATTTTATGGGTCCCTTTCCTTCTTCGTATGGTTTTATATATATTTTGCTTGCGGTTGATTATGTGTCAAAGTGGGTGGAAGCAAAGGCCACCCGGACTAATGATTCTAAAGTGGTTGCAGATTTTATTAGAACTAACATTTTTGCAAGGTTTGGCATGCCACGAGTGATCATTAGTGATGGAGGGTCACACTTTTGCAACCGGACCATTGAGGCGTTATTGAGGAAATACAATGTCAATCATAAGGTTTCTACACCTTATCATCCTCAAACTAATGGCCAAGCCGAGGTTTCCAACCGTGAGATCAAGCAAATCCTAGAGAAGACCGTTGGGCCAACAAGGAAGGATTGGAGTTTACGGTTAGATGATGCACTTTGGGCGTATCGTACGGCGTACAAGACACCCATTGGAATGTCCCCCTTTCGGCTTGTCTATGGCAAACCGTGCCATCTCCCGGTTGAGTTGGAGCACAAAGCTCATTGGGCCGTCAAGAAGTTTAACATAAACCTTGATGAAGCGGGAAGTCACCGGAAGTTCCAATTGAATGAGCTTGATGAGATACGGCACGAGGCATACGAGAACGCAAGCATTTACAAGGAAAAGACCAAGGCGTTCCATGATAAGATGATTAGAGGCAAAACGTTCGCAATTGGGCAGAAAGTGCTATTGTTCAATTCCCGTTTACGTTTGTTTCCCGGTAAGTTACGTTCCAAGTGGATTGGACCTTTTGTTATTATTAATGTTTTTGTTCATGGTGCAGTCCAAATCCAAAGCTTGAAAACGGGACACGAATTCATGGTGAACGGGCATCGTTTGAAGCCGTACTACGAGAACTTTGAGGAGCATACCGTGGATGACATTCCCTTGCATGCCGTGGACTCCATTGAGGAGTGAATGGGTTCTTCGTCCGGCTGTACGACGTTAAAGCAAGCGCTACTTGGGAGGCAACCCATGCATGCAACAAAGGAAGACCTAGAGAGCACTCCAAATTCCAGATTTGCGTTCCTAAAACCTTCTCTTTGTTGTTGTTTTCATTTATGCCATGTTAACTTGCTTAGTTGCTGTTTTGTTTGTTTGTTTGTTATTTGTGTTAGTCTATGCTTGAAACATTGAGGACAATGTTTGATTTAAGTGTGGGGGTAACCAAAGTGTTTTGATGCAAATTCGTAGGGTTTTCTCACTCATAATTTCTAATGCTGTTTTTCACTGTTTTTAAGCCTTTTTAAGCTGTTTTGGTGTGTTTTAGTGTGTTTTGAGTCAAAAATCCGAAAATCCCATAAAAATTTGAAAAATTGTTTTAAAAACCCAAAAAGAGTTGTTTTTGTGTGTTTGTTTGTGTCTTAGGGTACCTTCCAACACAATGATGAGGATTCGGTTTGTAATTGCATGACGGTTAAAGAAAGTTATAAACATGGATAAAAGTTCGATTTACTCTTTGGTTTATGCTTGGTTGTGGTTATAACTTATGAATTCACATGTAATCATAAAGGAAAAATCAGTTTTTGTAACATGCTTGAAGGAAGGAACTCAAATTAACGCTACAACCTTGTGAGACTTGAGCCTAAACGTTTATTTGGAGAGTCAAAATCTGTGCATTCTTTGTTTTCTAAAGTCGTTGCATGATCTCATTATTCTTTGCTTGGTTGCTACTTAGAAGGCGTTTCATCATTTAGTTCCAAACACTAGAACTCATGCCCATTTCATTCAAAGCATGTTATTGATTAGCATAACACATATTCAAGATAAAGTTGTGTAGTGACCACCACCTTAGCCAAAAAGCCGTGAATCCCTATGTCATTATGTTTTGTAGGTGTTAACCCCATTGAGCCTTGTTTAGCCTTTTCTTTGTTAACCCACATTACCCTCACCTAGCCTAGATTAGGACTATCCATACCCTCGTTCTTAAAGTATAGTAAGCATGATTCAAATTGAATTCCTTTGTGGCAGAAACCAAGTGTGGGGGAAGTTTTTATTTTGTCAATTGTGTGCCATAGGCACGGGTAGAAAGAAAAAAGTATGAAAAGTATGAAAAAAAAGAGTTGAAAAGATTTGAAAAAGAGTTCGTAAGTTGAAGAAAGGGTCCAAAACATTGAATTCGGCCCTATTTGTTGTTAAAACTTCCCTTTGTGTTTAAAAGTTGATTTTTGCATGCTAATGGGAATTCTAAAGTTCAATTTCATTATTTTGTTTACTATTGCTTTAAGAACGTTTGTTTTCCCTATCCTTTCATTGTTAGCCAACTCCCCAAACCCGTTACAACCCTTGACTTTAATCTTGAGTGTTGTGTGTTTCAATATGTGGAGTTTGAATTTGGTTTGAGCATATGGTGTCACTGGTTCTCGCATCTAAGAAGTAGCATTCCATTCATGAGATCATATCTAAACATGCTTGTTCACTCCGGAAATTGCGTTCTTTGTGATACATATATGTGAGCATTTGTTTTTATATCTACCTCAATTCTCTCACATATAACTAGTATAGGGTGTGTAGTTAGAAAATCGGAGTGAAAATAGAGTGCATATCTAAGTAAGGAATTGAGGAAATTCTCTAAGGCATGTTACTACATTCCAAACATCGTTTTAATTGGCTAAATGTGAACTAGTAAGTTGTGACTATGATTAAGTATGTGCTTAAAGCGTAATGATGGCCAAAATCTGTCGGAATGATGATTTTTTTTAACATGTCATGTGCATTGGAAATCCCTAAGGCGATTGTTGGAAGGTTGAGGTTGTGTTTTACTTGTTTTTTATTCATTTGATTACTTTGTTTCGTTTTGTTTTGCTCGAGGACTAGCAAAAGCTAAGTGTGGGGGAATTTGATAGGAGCATATTTATGCGACTTAGCTTGCTTGTTTTCTTGCATTTTGGTAATTATTTAGTATTTATAATAGTGTTTAAAGCTAAATTCGTGTGTTTGTAGGTTTTATGGGCTAAGGGTGCATTTTGAGCCAATTTGGAGTAGTTTGGAGTGTTTTTGGGCCCAAGATGGATTGCTTATGATCCAAGCTAGATGGATGGACGAATTTGAAGTCAAAAGAAGCTAGGAACATGCTAAAAATATGGTGAAACAAATACAAGTTGCAAGAAGGGATAGGTTTCTAGAAGGATTGACCAAAACTCCACTCAAAACCATGCCTACCCCAAAAACATCATCCTTGCCGTGCATCCTTGATGTTTTCCCACCAGAAATTTGAGTAATGATGCAATGCCTAACTCACCATGACATTTGAGTGATGATATGCCTAACTCACCATGACATTTGAGTGATGATATGCCTAACTCACCATGACATTTGAGTGATTGTTCAATACCTAACCCATTAGGAAAGTGTGTGGATGATTCAAGACCTAACCCACCATCAAACTCCACTCAATGCCGTGCATCCTTGGTGTTTTTCCCACCAGAAATTTGGCTTAAACAAGTCCATCCTCTCCCTATAAATACCCATGGCAACAACCTCATTTAGCATCCAGAAATTAACCATTCTCCAAGCCTTGCCTTGCCTCTCCCTACATCTCTAAACTCCTTCCCATCCATTCCTCCATATAACCAACCCTTCAAAACATCACTCCAACCTTGTGTTGCGGCAAAGAAGAAGAAGGAAAGTTCTTGGACGTGCTTGCTATCCAACATGGATCGTTGGAACGTTTAGGTGTTTTCTTTCTTTTATTTTCAATGTATAATTCTATTTAACTTTGTTTTGCAAACATGAGGAACTAAACCCCTATTTAGTTAGGGGGAAGTTTGAAGCCATGAACATGCTTGTGATATGAATTGATTTCTTCCAATTGTGATTTGATAAGTTGTGATTGCAATTCAATTATCTATTTGCTTCATAACTAATTCTTGTATGTTTATTAAGGATGCATACTTAGTTTTCATACATAAATTAGATGCTAGAATATAAATGAGTTTCACCTAATTGTTACAAGTTTATATTCATGAGTAGTGAAGGTTGCTTGTCACAATCGCGTTAATTGAATTCTTGGCAAACGTATCATGCATTCATAGTTACAATTGCCTCGTCAACACTTATGATTTTCATTGAACGTAATGATCTCTGATTGTATCTCTATTATGCATTCATATAGGGGACTTTTAGAGAATAATTTGGATTGTCGCATGCATTCATCCAATTCAATAAGTAAAGGAAAATCTGAGGGTTAATTTGTGCATCACGGTCAATCTGGGGTGTTGAGCATCAGAGTTTATTGAAAAGCAATTGGAAATCGATTCATGTACAAGTATGTCATGTGTGAAGAACGGACCTCTAACTCATCCATCCATCATCTTATTTCTCAAATTCGTTTTACAATTTGCCTAGCTAAAAATCTATTTAAGTTTTAGTTTGTTTGTTTTACTTTCAACTTCACCAAACCCAAATCCCCCTTTTACTTTCTTATTTTAAAGTCTTTTGTTTACATTTTTTTTTAACTTTGTTTTTATGTTTTTGAGTCAGTTTAGAGGTTTTAGCAAGCCCTCCTAATCCCCGGTTTAGAACGATCCCTACTTATACATGTACTACAATTGTCACAAGAGGGTTTAATTTGTGTGCTTATATAACTCGCACCACTTCTTCTGCCGAATGGTTCCTCCACAACACCTTCACCAAACTCACCGTCTTGTTCCTGAGAACCTTATCTTTCCAATCCAAAATCGTGACTGGTTCCTCATCATATGACAAATCCGGATTAATCTCTAACAGTTGAGGAGGGATCACATGAGAAGGATCAGAAATATAATGCCGAAGCATAGAGACGTGGAACACATTAAGGACCTTAGATAGCTCCGGAGGCAACTCCAACCGGTAGGCAACTTCACCAACTCTTTCAGTAATCACATAAGGTCCAATGTATCTCGGACTTAGCTTTCCCCTTTTTCCAAATCGTTGAAGGAAAAATTTTGTCCTAGCTAAGAACATGTATGAACATTTGAATACATATGCTAACAATTAACTCTTTAAAGTAGGCATGCATCCAAACACAATTCATGAAACCCATGACTTTCAAAGCCTAGTATATGGTGAACCAAAAGACTCTTTAACAACATTAAAGATAATTAAGAATTTAAAGATTCTTTACCCTTGAAGCTCATCCTTGATTACACAAGGGATTCACCCAAGTGGAGGGCCTTCAAGTCACCTCCTTGCTCCTTGGATCTTCCTTGTGATTTTCCTCCTTTTAGTGCTCCTTTGCTTCTTTGAGGATTTGAGGATTAGTTCTCCAAAACACCAAAAGTTTGATGTCTCTATGTCTCTTCACCAAGGATGTATTTTGTGAGGATGAAAAATGGATCACTTAGGGAAGTAAATTTGCTAGATAACTATCCCCAAGTAGCTTAGAAAACCCTAATTGAAAACAAAGCTATAAAGATGAATTTATACTTCATTTCTTAGGTGAGTGGCAAACTTGCAATTAAGCAAACTTGCATACCCTCACCCTAAATGGTTGGCCTATATGGTTATTGGGCTTATTGCCCATTTTTGTTTTAGTTGTCATACAACTTAAACATAATAGGCCTTGTGGACCAAAACACTTTTGGGCCCCGAAGCCCTAAAACCAACTTAAAAGCCCAATACGAACATTTCGTATAATTAATTAACTAATTAATTAATCTTGACCATTCTTCAATTAAACCATTTAATTGCTTATCCATTTCATTTAATTGCTTCACATATATCCTTATTTGGTGTGCGATCCATTAGGTTCCAATTAGCGAGGCAGTGGGCGATGTTACTCTTAACTATCGATTGTGAATTGAAACCACATTTCAATTCTCCCTTTTTGATGATTAGTGTTTGCTAATCAATAGGGCTTCCACAAACCATGAGTGACACCTAGCAGTATGTCATGGTTACCCAAGCTAAGTAGAATTGGTTGGAGAACCTATCCAGTTACAATTACAATGCAATACGGTCCTTCTCTAATACAATACTCTTAACCACATTGTTTTAAGTGATAGTTTGTTTCATGTCTACTATCCAATGTGATACTTTCTTATATGATTCCCTTGAATATGATTTGGAACATCTTCCTTAGTCATATTCATTTGCTTTGGCCAAAGACTTTAGAATCATATTTTAGAGTATACTCCTTCCACCATGGAAGGTTAGAGATCCCTTGTTGTGCATTCATATGCCTACATGACTAGATCACATGACCCCAACAATGCCGTGGACAATCCGAGGGAATGCCTTTGTCATGATCAAAGATCAAGGACCTAACCATTAGACATCTATGATGCCTCAGGTCTAAGGACTACTTTGCATATTGTAACCTTAGAGTTCGTACATGACATGTATGTTTGAACTCTCATTAATCGCAGTTCAGTGTACTCGATTACTCTTTCGAGCACCTATGTGTTTGTCTTAGTGTCCAACACCAAATGACTTGAGACTAGTTCATACTCACGTTTGAGTCAACATAACACATACTAACCTTAGCGGATTGTCAATGCCCAATTGGCAATCCTATGGCTATGAACGTTTTAGGAATGAACATAAGAGAAAGGTCTCCTTAATCTAACTCATTAGATCACTTATCTCTTATGTCAAATACATCCCTTGGATTCTCTTATTGATTAAACACATGATTCAATAAATAGTGATTAACAATAAGTATTGCCCTTCCGTTAAACATTTAAAAGTTTAACATATTAAGTATTCCAAAAAGCTATTACATCAAATGAGTGGCTTTGTGGGCATACTTCCAACAATCTCCCACTTGCACTCAAAGCCATCCTCTCATGTATCTAATACTCATCTTATCCATATGACGATCAAGCTGGATTTGAGTCATTGGCTTTGTCAGTGGATCTGCTACATTATCGGCTGAAGCAACTTTGAGGATGTTGACTTTCCCCTCGGCAGCATATCATCTTATGATATTAAAGCGCCTATCAAAATGCTTGTTCTTTTGATGAGCCCTGGGTTCCTTGGCTTGAGCTATCGCCCCACTATTATCACAGTATAAAGTTACTGGTGATGTGATGGTTGGAACCACTCCAAGTTCAGTAATGAACTTTTTCATCCAGAACGCTTCTTTGCCGGCTTCAGCTGTAGCGACATATTCAGCCTCTGTCGTGGAATCAGCAATTACACTTTGTTTCTTGCTTTTCCAACTGACAGCCCCACCATTCAGAGTGAAAACATATCCGGAGTTGGAACTTCTATCATTGACGTCAGATTGGAAATCTGCGTCTGTATAAGCTTCCACTCGCAACTCTGATGCTCCTCCATAAACGAGGAACATGTCCTTAGTTCTTCTTAAGTACTTAAGGACCATCTTGACAGCTGCCCAGTGTTCTGATCCTGGGTTAGATTGATATCGACTAGTAATGCTCACAGCATACGCGATATCAGGCCTTGTGCATATCATGGCATACATGAGACTCCCTATGGCGGAAGCATAAGGAATTTCATTCATTTAGCCGTATCTCTTCAGGAGTCTTAGGTCCCATGGACTTAGAAAGGTGAATTCCATGTCTCACAGGAAGAAAACCTTTCTTAGATTGTTCCATCTGGAACCTACTTAGCACCTTATCAATGTACATCGATTGGGATAATCCAATTAATTTTCTGGATCTATCACGATAGAGTTTTATCCCAAGTACATAAGATGCATCTCCTAAATCTTTCATGTGGAAGGTTTTAGACAACCACACTTTTACAGAAGAAAGTATTGCAGTGTCATTCCCGAATAGTAATATGTCATCTACATATAACACTAGGAATACTACTGCATCCCCAACGACTTTTTGATAAACACAATTGTCGTCTTCGTTTTGAGTAAAACCAAACGTTTTGATTTCAGTATCGAAATGAATGTTCCAGCTCCTGGAGGCTTGCTTAAGTCCATAAATGGACCTTTGAAGCTTGCATACCTTAGTCTCTTCAGACTCGGACACGAAACCTTCGGGTTGAGTCATATAGAACTCTTCCTGTAGGTAGCCGTTCAGAAAGGCCGTCTTCACGTCCATTTGCCATCTCTTTGAATCAATGTCGGACATTGCTTCAGTGTAGTCCCTAGGGTCCTCCTTTGTTTCATTGTCACCTAAAAGGTACAATTCATCAAAGTCATTATTTAAGCCAAACCTCATAGGTGGCTTACTAACCCGTTCAGATCTACGTGGAGCTAGGGGTTCAGGAACATGGTTGTCAATATGTCGAGTGCTTGTTTGTGGTTCATTATTAATCTCATTAATTTCCATCTGTTTGCTTATAGTTCCTTTGAGAACAAATTCGTCCTCTAGAAACTTAGCAGTTCTGGCGACAAAGACTTTCTGGTCGTCAGGATGGTAGAACTCATATCCCATAGTTTCTTTAGGATATCCCACAAAATAGCATCTTACTGATCTCGCTTCAAGCTTAGTAGCCTCAAGCTTCTTGACATATGCTTCACAACCCCAAATCTTAATATGATTAAGACTTGGCTTTCTTCCATGCCATATCTCATAGGGTTTTTGTGAAACTGATTTGGAAGGTACTCTATTAAGCAAGTAAGCTGCTGTATATAGAGCGTATCCCCAGAATGTTACTGGTAGATCAGCGGAACTCATCATAGAACGAACCATGTTCATCAAGGTTCGATTTCTCCTTTCAGAAACTCCATTAAGTTGTGGAGTTCCCGGTAGAGTCCACTGTGATATTATTCCACACTCTTTGAGATAATCTAGGAACTCATTACTCAGATATTCACCCCCTCGATCCGATCTTAGGATTTTTATCTGTTTCCCAGTTTGCTTCTCAACTTCATTCTTGAATTCTTTGAACCTTTCAAAGGATTCTGACTTGTACTTCATAAGATATACATAGCCAAACCGAGAGTGATCGTCGGTGAATGTGATATAGTATGAGAAGCCTTCTCTCGACGTAGTAGACATAGGTCCACATACGTCAGTGTGGATTAACCTTAGAATTTCAGTGGCACGCTCTCCTTTTCCAGTAAATGGAGATTTAGTCATCTTCCCTTTCAAGCAACTTTCACACGTACCCATCCGGTCATTACCTAATGGGCGGAAATATCCGTCTTTCGACATCTTGCGAGTCTTATCAAGGTTCACATGTCCAAGTTTAAGATGCCACATCTTTTCTTGGTTAACTTCTTCTCTAGCCCTTTTGGGTTTTGAGGTATTCCCGCTTTCAATACAGTGCATCCCACTATTCGTCTCTAGGTGAAAAAGTCCCTCTATCATATTACCATGAGAGATAATACGACCGTTCAAGTATAAAGTGCAACTCATTTTGTCAAACAACACTGAGTGCCCATCTCGTAAAAGCTTAGAGATGGAAATCAAATTCTTTATACATGAAGGAAAATATAAACAATTTTTAAGTTCCAGGACTTCCCCAGAGGGTAGGTTAAGCATATAGGTGCCTATTGCTTTTGCAGAGATTTTAGTGCCGTTCCCAACTCGCACAACCATCTCCTCATTGCGCAGTGATCTGCTCCCTGTTAGTCCCTGCAACGTATTACAGATATGTTGACTAGCGCCTGAATCAAATATCCAGGAATTGGAGCCCACTGTAAAAGCACTCTCTATGACAGAAATAGTCTCTTCAAAAGTCCTTGTCATAAGGCTCGCAATGCGCACCCTGTATTTCTTCTTCCAACGTTCATCCTTTCCACAATGAAAGCATGTTCCTTTGGATTTCTTTGCCTTCTTCTTATGTAACCTTTTCCTTATCATTGCATTCTCACTCCCACTGTCCCTTTTGAAACCTTTTTCAAATTTACAGCACATGTCAATCATCTCTTTCAAAGAATGATCGAATCTATTCACTTTATAGTTTACGATAAACTTAGTGAAATCATCCGAGAGAGATGCAAGGAAAAAGTCTTGGGCCATTTTCCCATCGATGGAAGTTCCTAAACTTTGAAGATCTTGAAAGATCCTTTCCATCTTTTGTCCATGTTTATGGACCGATGTCCCCTTTGCCATTTTGGCATTCATTAGACTACAAATATTTGAGAATCGTACATTACTAGTCTCAAGGTCATGCATCTTATGCAAACTTTCAACCATGGCACAAGAAGTGTCCATGTGCTTATGTAGCTTCCTAAGCTCCTCACTAAGTGAAGTGAGGATTAAGCATTTGGCTTGTAAGTCATCCTCATAGTGTCTAATATAATTTTGACACTCCTCCTTTGAAGCTAGTTTCGTAGGAGGTACATGAGGAGGGGATTGCTTAAGTACATACAATATGTCTTTCACCTTTGAGACATTCTCAATGTGGCGATACCAAGCAAGGAAACGTTGACCCTTTAGGCCCTTTTTGTCAAGTATAATGGTGGGAATAATTTTAGGCATGTCGTTCACTACATAACATAACAGAAATCGAATTAGCATTGTTGTTTAAAACTATTTTGATTGGGTCTTTTAATCAAATAGTATCACCCACCATTTTTGGCAAATTCCACATCCCTCAATAGAATTCGAGAGTTATATTGAACTCTTAGTGGGTTATGGGAGACTCACCATTACCAAGCCCACCTCACGATGATACGATGTTGGCTAGCAAAAATAATGATGAGAGAATAACGCATTATTCATTTACAACCTTTTGTAATTACCCATCTCGTTTGGCCTCTAGAGAATGTTGCCTCACGATGATACGATGTTGGCACCATTGCACTTAGTTTAAGTTATTCCCACCATGCTTAGTTCGTGAAGGGGTTCAAGAATAGCCTCACGATGATACGATGTTGGCTATCCTCGTTGCCTACACTCACCTCATCATATGTATATGGATTCCTCCTGGATATAAGCACATGCTTTGTACTCCCCCATGATAGGGTGAAGCCGGTGCATGAGTCACAAACGCTTGGAACCCACCACGGTGGAAGGCCTACGAAGAGATATTCTAAACATCTCTCGCTTATCAACTTAAATATTTGTTTGAGGGAATAGCGTTGGGCTACATCAAAACATTTTAATCACATTAAAAGAACTTGGGCCTATCACAACCATTGGTCCAAGTTTATATGAATTAGTAGTATATAATACTCCCACTGTTTCGTTGAAACAAGCGAGACTATATGGAACTACTAACGAATGCTTTGCATCCTCATATGGACTATATAGTCATATTAGGTTTTAGGATGATTATGAACCGTTTGATTTGATCCAACACGAGCCTTGTGTTGGACCTTGGGTCTAAGGTATGTAGTTGTTGATTTTAGTTACGCGTTTAATCCAATTAAACCGTTATTTCCTATTGGGCGTTGGACCCAACTATTCCATTTTGCATACATTTAAACAAAAGGAATACATGAAATAATAATAAGGGCTTATGCCCTTTTACAACACAAATGATGGACTTATGTCCATTTACAACAAATTGAATTAATCAAATTACATTCAAATCTACACTACCAAGCCCAAACATTCATAATGTAAAGCGGCCAATCACATAGCTCAATTATCGAGGCATTTGGTTCATAATCACCCTTCTCTTAATCAAACACATTTAATTAAGAAAACAATTTTAAAACAATTGGTTTTTGGATCCATAGAATTGATTTAAATGAAACTAAATAAAATGAAAATCCAATTCTCATTTAAAGAGACAAACCATTTTGTTCTCATCTAATTTGGGCCATTTTCTAAAAACAAAAACTTTTGGGGTCACTTTGTAAAAACACAAGAGTCCACAACTTCATGTAATTACAACTTAGAACCCAAACATTTTTAATAATGTCAAAAACATCATTAAAGGAGCAAAACAATTTGTCCTTTAAAGTTTTTGGACCTTAACGTAAAAACGTAAACTTTTGGGCCAAAATGCAAATACACAAAAGTATCAAAACTTTATGTAAGTGCACAAAACACCCAAAAATACCCTATTTAATAGGGTGGCCAGCCATAAGTGGTTTTTATTGGTAAAATTCAAATTTTATACAAAGTTTTGTAAGTGGGTTATGTTAGGTGAGGTAAAGATGAAATAAAATTTTGTAAGAAATGATTTATGTCATTCTTTAAAACAAAGTTTGTCTCCCATTAAAATTACTTAATCATTAACCATCACCCACTAAAATTAAATCAAAACTTTATGTAAAAACATAAAACTTTTTGAATCAAAACTTCAAAACTTTTTGTTCTTGGCAAGAACTCCAAGAACATTGAAGAACACTTATGAAAACTCAAAATACATGGCACCAAATTTTAGTTCCAATATTCATGCTTAAATGAAATACATCTACAACATTTGAGATGCAAAATTTTCTAGCAAAATTTATATTCAAAGCAAGAACAAAGCTTGTAACATTTACAACATTTAAATCATAAAACATGAAAATCACAAAACCCAAAAGGATCCACCATACACTAGACCTAGGCTCTTGATACCACTTGAAGGAAAAATTTTGTCCTAGCTAAGAACATGTATGAACATTTGAATACATATGCTAACAATTAACTCTTTAAAGTAGGCATGCATCCAAAAACAATTCATGAAACCCATGACTTTCAAAGCCTAGTATATGGTGAACCAAAAGACTCTTTAACAACATTAAAGATAATTAAGAATTTAAAGATTCTTTACCCTTGAAGCTCATCCTTGATTACACAAGGGATTCACCCAAGTTGAGGGCCTTCAAGTCACCTCCTTGCTCCTTGGATCTTCCTTGTGATTTTCCTCCTTTTAGTGCTCATTTGCTTCTTTGAGGATTTGAGGATTAGTTCTCCAAAACACCAAAAGTTTGATGTCTCTATGTCTCTTCACCAAGGATGTATTTTGTGAGGATGAAAAATGGATCACTTAGGGAAGTAAATTTGCTAGATAACTATCCCCAAGTAGCTTAGAAAACCCTAATTGAAAACAAAGCTATAAAGATGAATTTATACTTCATTTCTTAGGTGAGTGGCAAACTTGCAATTAAGCAAACTTGCATACCCTCACCCTAAATGGTTGGCCTATATGGTTATTGGGCTTATTGCCCATTTTTGTTTTAGTTGTCATACAACTTAAACATAATAGGCCTTGTGGACCAAAACACTTTTGGGCCCCGAAGCCCTAAAACCAACTTAAAAGCCCAATACGAACATTTCGTATAATTAATTAACTAATTAATTAATCTTGACCATTCTTCAATTAAACCATTTAATTGCTTATCCATTTCATTTAATTGCTTCACATATATCCTTATTTGGTGTGCGATCCATTAGGTTCCAATTAGCGAGGCAGTGGGCGATGTTACTCTTAACTATCGATTGTGAATTGAAACCACATTTCAATTCTCCCTTTTTGATGATTAGTGTTTGCTAATCAATAGGGCTTCCACAAACCATGAGTGACACCTAGCAGTATGTCATGGTTACCCAAGCTAAGTAGAATTGGTTGGAGAACCTATCCAGTTACAATTACAATGCAATACGGTCCTTCTCTAATACAATACTCTTAACCACATTGTTTTAAGTGATAGTTTGTTTCATGTCTACTATCCAATGTGATACTTTCTTATATGATTCCCTTGAATATGATTTGGAACATCTTCCTTAGTCATATTCATTTGCTTTGGCCAAAGACTTTAGAATCATATTTTAGAGTATACTCCTTCCACCATGGAAGGTTAGAGATCCCTTGTTGTGCATTCATATGCCTACATGACTAGATCACATGACCCCAACAATGCCGTGGACAATCCGAGGGAATGCCTTTGTCATGATCAAAGATCAAGGACCTAACCATTAGACATCTATGATGCCTCAGGTCTAAGGACTACTTTGCATATTGTAACCTTAGAGTTCGTACATGACATGTATGTTTGAACTCTCATTAATCGCAGTTCAGTGTACTCGATTACTCTTTCGAGCACCTATGTGTTTGTCTTAGTGTCCAACACCAAATGACTTGAGACTAGTTCATACTCACGTTTGAGTCAACATAACACATACTAACCTTAGCGGATTGTCAATGCCCAATTGGCAATCCTATGGCTATGAACGTTTTAGGAATGAACATAAGAGAAAGGTTTCCTTAATCTAACTCATTAGATCACTTATCTCTTATGTCAAATACATCCCTTGGATTCTCTTATTGATTAAACACATGATTCAATAAATAGTGATTAACAATAAGTATTGCCCTTCCGTTAAACATTTAAAAGTTTAACATATTAAGTATTCCAAAAAGCTATTACATCAAATGAGTGGCTTTGTGGGCATACTTCCAACAATCGTACCACACCTCTCTAAGGTGACAATTTCAAAAACACCCAATCACCCACATCATACACTCGATCAGTAGTATGCCGATCCGCTAAACTCTTCTGTCGATCCTGGGCTGCCTTCAGGTTTGCTTTAATTACCTGAACATTTTGAGTTGTCTCTTCTACAATCTCTGGGCCTTCTAATACCCTTTCACCAACCTCAGACCAACATAATGGCGTACGACACGCCCTACCATAAAGTGCCTCAAATGGTGACATACTAATGCTCGAGTGAAAACTATTGTTGTAGGCAAATTCCATCAAGTCCAGACGATCATGCCAGGAATCACCAAATTGTAATACCGAAGATCTCAACATATCCTCCAACGTCTGAATCGTCCTCTCTGATTGACCATCAGTTTGAGGATGATAAGCAGTGCTATACAGTAATTGTGTACCCAGAGCTTCCTGAAAAGCCACCCAGAATTTAGAAGTAAATCTTGGGTCTCTATCAGAAATAATATTCACTAGAACTCCATGATACTTTACAATCTTTGTAATGAACAACTTAGCCAATTTATTCAGAGGATACTTCTCCCTCACTGGAATGAAATGCGCTGACTTGGTAAGTCGATCCACAATCACCCAAACAGCATCGAATCCATTTCGTGTACGAGGAAGCTTATACACGAAATCCATGGTTATATTTTCCCATTTCCACTGGGGAACGGGAAGTGGCTGCATTCGCCCAAAAGGCTTCTTTCTTTCTGCTTTAACTTGCTGGCAAATAATACATCTGCTCACATACTCAGCAATCTCCCGTTTCATACCCGGCCAATAATAGAATGGTCGAATGGTATGGTACATTTTTGTTCCTCCCGGGTGCATCGCATAAGCTGAACAATGCGCCTCATCCAAAATTTCCTTTTTCAATTCTTCATTATTCGGGACATACATTCTGTTTTCTTGCATGAGCATACCATCTGATTCCCGAATTCTGAGGTCTTTCTTTTTCCCTTCACTTCTTAACTGAACCATTTCCTGAATTTCCTCATTCACCGTCTGAGCTTCGAGTATACGATCCACCAAAACTGGCCTGACTTGAAAACTAGCAAGAAAAGCTCCACTTTGATTTTCCAACTCCAACCTTACTCCAGTTGCCCTTAGTTCTGCAAGAAGAGGAACACGGCAAGCATATAAGGCATTGAGTCTACCTTGAGGCTTCCTACTTAGTGCATCAGCCACCACATTAGCACGACCTAGATGATATTCAATAGTACAATCATAATCACTTAGCAATTCCATCCACCTTCTCTGACGAAGATTAAGATCATGCTGAGTAAACAGATATTGAAGACTCTTATGGTCAGTGAAGATCTTACACTTCTCACCATACAAATAATGCCTCCAAATCTTTAAAGCAAAAACAATTGCTGCCAATTCAAGATCGTGAGTAGGATAATTCCTTTCATGATTTTTCAACTGCCGAGAAGCATAGGCAATCACCTTATTATGCTGCATCAAAACACATCCCAAACCATTCAGTGAAGCATCACTATAAATCTCGAAATTACCGCTATCATCAGGAAGTACCAATACTGGAGCATGAGTGAGGCAATGTTTCAATTGCTGGAAACTCCGCTCACAATTCTCATCCCACTCAAATTTAACATCCTTCCTGGTCAACTTCGTTAACGGCAAAGCTATCATAGAAAAATCCTGAACAAACCGTCGATAATAACCTGCCAAACCAAGAAAACTTCGTACCTCAGTGACGGTTCGAGGTTGCTCCCAATTCTCCACCGCTGCTATCTTTTGGGGATCAACTTGAATTCCTTGAGCATATACAACATGCCCCAAAAATGCTACTTCAGTCAACCAAAACTGACATTTACTGAACTTAGCGTACAACTGATGCTCCCTCACTTTCCTTAACACCAAATTAAGGTGTCGGATATGATCTGCTAGAGATTTAGAGTATACCAGAATATCATCAATAAAAACAATAACGAATTTATCAAGATATTGCTGGAATACCTCATTCATCAACCTCATGAAAGCTGCAGGTGCATTAGTTAACCCAAATGGCATAACCAAAAATTCATAATGTCCGTAACGGGTTCTGAAAGCCGTCTTAGGTACATCTTCATCTTTGATCTTCAACTGATAATAACCGGATCTCAAATCAATCTTAGAAAATACACACGCACCTTTCAGCTGATCAAACAAATCATCAATACGAGGCAATGGATAACGGTTTTTAATCGTTACCCGGTTCAATTGCCTATAGTCAATACATAACCGCAGAGTTCCATCTTTCTTCCTCACAAATAATACTGGGGCACCCCAAGGTGACGAACTAGGTTGAATGAAACCTTTATCAAGCAATTCCTGCAACTGAATTTTCAATTCTCTCAACTCAGCAGGAGCCATTCTATAAGGACTTAGAGATATAGGGTCAGTACCTGGAAGCAAATCAATAGAGAATTCCACTTCTCTGTCTGGCGGTAACCCCGGTAAATCATCAGGAAATACATCAGGATAATGTCTGACCACACCAACTTCTTCTATACTAGTAGGAGCAGCATCATTTAACACCACATGTGCTAAATATCCTTGGCAACCCTTCGATAATAATTTCTTTGCTCTTATGGCAGAAATAACACCATGTCTCACCCCACTTCTTTCGCCCACAAAAGTAACCTCGGGTAGTCCAGGGCGATAAAAAGTAACTAATTTCCCATAACAATCAATATGGGCACGATTGTGATGCAACCAATCAGCCCCTAGAATCACATCAAAATCCACAATATCTAACGGAATAAGATCAGCTAGCATAACTACGCCCTCTACCATCACTGGGCACCCAAGATACACACTATGGACATAACATTTATCTCCTCTAGGCATGGCAAACTCTAAATCAAATCCTAGAGGTGAAGGGTGAGGTTGAGTCATTTGAGCAAACGTATGAGAAATCACAGAGTGTGTAGCACCACAATCAATCAAAACCTTAGCAAAATGACCAAGGACATTTAACGTACCCATGATCAAGTCTGGATGGTTCCGAGCCTCCTGCAGAGAAATATGATTAACTCGCCCCTGAGCCTGCTGCCGTCCACCTCGGCCTCTACTGCCCTGATTACCTCGTCCCTGAGGATTACTCCCCTGGCCTGGCTGACTAGGCTGTCTGGATGATCCTACACCACCAGTAGCAACTTCCCCCTGACGGGACTGACCTCCCTGATGCCATTGCGATCCACCAGCTGGCATAGATGAATAAGAAGAATAACCTCCAAAGTCCTGAGAATAAGGCTCCTGGGGATACTGATAAGGTCCAGAGGCATAAGGAGCAGCATCCCCCTGGTAATGGTAGGCACCACCACGACCTGACTGGCCATAACTGCCTGATCCAAAACTCTGCTGAACCGGCGCTGGAGGTGGCATAGTGGTCTGCTGAGGTCTCTGCTGACCCTGGGGACACTGAGAAGCCCGGTGTCCCATTCGTCCACAAGTATAACAAGCACCACCACTACCTCTCCTGCACTCACCATAATGACGAAAATTACAACGGCGGCACCACGGGGCGCCAGAACCACCAGCACCACCAGAATCCCTTTGTCCCTGAAATCTGGGTCCACCAGAAAATCTTCCACCACCTCTCCTCGGGCCAGTAAAACTATATCCCCCGCTAGAAGAACTCAAACTCGCTCCACTCTTCTTAAAGTTCTGCGTCTGTCCAGGTCCCGGAATGGAGATACCCTTACCTTTATCATTCTTCTTCTGACCATCATTCTTGTCCTCGTCATCCTCACTGTCAGGAAGGTTATCAGAGTCCTCCATCCTAACCAAAATCTCGAAAAACTCATGGTAATCGGCGCAGGGAAGTGCACTGGCAAAGGTACGCCACTTCTTCTTAGATCCCAACTTGAAACGTCGAAGCATCTCTACCTGATTACCAGCTGTATCAGGGTCATAACGAGACAAATCAGTAAACTTCCTGTAGTACTCATGAGCTGACATATTCTTCTGCTTCAGATGGGTGAACTCCTGCTTCTTTCGGTCAATATACTCTGGAGGGACAAATCTTTTCTTGAAATTATCTTTAAATATTGCCCAATCAGATGCCATAGCTGGGGTTATAAACTGAGTCTGATTCCTCCACCAACTAGCCGGCTCTTGACCCAAAAACCAGGTAGTGGTCTCAACCCACCTATTAGCAGGAAAGTTCCCCTGACTTTGCATCACCTGAAACGTCTTTTCCATATGATCTAGCCATTTCTCAGCCCCCTCGTGACCTTCATTACCCATAAAACGATCTAGTTTCAAATTATACATGGCCTCCAGGGGTGTCCTCTGAGGTGGGGGAGGAGGACGAATTGCATTCTGAAAAGCCTGGGCCATTGCTTCCCCTAACTGAGTGATATCCGGGAAATTAGGTTCAGAAGTGCGGCGGGACTCCCTACGCTCTCTATGAGGCGGCATAATTCTGACAGAAAACATCAAAAGATCGTTAAGGCATTAACAATTATACAGGACTGCAACCTAAGCTCTGATACCAAACTGACACACCCTGATCCAGAGGATCCAGGCGTGCTGGCCGTCACGTGAGCGTGACGTAACCATAAGTACGAAACAGAAGCAAATCAACAACATTCATAATAAGGAATTCAAACCAACTCTAGCTGAACAACCTAATAGAATAGCAAGATGAGTTATAAAGTAACCACATGAATTCAGAGCGTAGGTTTAGGTGCAGTCAAGTAGGACAAAAACAAAAGTACATCACCCTCGGGTGAGTCCTACATGTTAAGTGTCTGTCAGAATGCCGGAAATAGACCTCGAGAGCCACCAGAAAACCGCTAACTAGAACCTGGAGGGGCGCAAAACAAAATGAGTGGGTCAGTAAAACCAAGGTTTTCCAAAACATTTCAATAAAATCACTTCTAACCCCTCACCGTAAAACCTGTATACTTTCCCAGAAAATAGTATATATATATAAACATATGCAATCTCAAACTCAAATCCCAAGTCTTTAACATTTTTCAAGAAAAATATGCCATGCCATAAATCAAAATATAAATCAGGTGAAATAAGGAATCAATCGGAGACCCTGCAGTTGGTCCTATACGATTAATTCAATAGCTCAATATCCCACTCAGCCAGAGTCACCACAGTGACCTATACGGCCCTACTCTGCACATCACTCGGAACTACGTAAGGTAGTCTATACGAGGAAAGGTGTAAAAATACGCTCTAGTGCTTCTCTCATCAATCATCAGCGCGCATAACTAAGGTCACCCACTAGTCGGAATCACACCTAGTGATCTATACAACTAGCATGTCGGAACCCTCACATGGTCTGTACGACATCCACCTACTTGGATCCAAGGCGAGGGTGCGGTGTGGTGAATAAATATAAGCACTAACACCTACGGTGCAGGTTATGAGCTTAAACGTCTCAACATCAAATAATTCAATGAATAATGAACTCACCTGACTTACCTGTGCCTCCACAGCACCATGCACATGTATGCATCATATATCAATCATATAATTCATATAACAATTCATATTTTCATCAAATAATTCTATGCATGGCATTTGAAAAACATAATTTTCCAATAAATGCATTTTCTGGGAAAAACAATAATATATAGATAATACGAAAACAAAACTGCCCACTCACTGGTAAGTCGATGGGTCGTGGCCCCCGTGACGTCCCTGGATGCGCTCGTCCTCGGGATAAGTGTCACCTATATGCGAAACAACTAAAATAACATTATTTAAAGCACATCACCAACATTTCGAAATAACTTCTCATACGATGCTCAATTTGGGTATATGAATATACCACATCGACCTACTCGATGTCACGGACGTCGCATAATTTTTAGAACAATTTTTGGACCCTTCACGCGCCCTCACGATTCGGCTAGGCCACGGCCCTACGCGCGGCCCACGCGCAGGTGCCCTAACGGAAGTTGCGGACGGCGTCAGGAATATTCCTCAGAATATTCCGTCAAAAGCTAACGGTTACCGTCAGAGTTAACTAACAGCGTTAGCATATTCCGTTAACTTTAACGGAATATGCTACTGTCTTCTCCGGCGACTCGCCGGTCGCCGGTGACGTCGCCGGTTTCTGGGCAAATTTTCCAACTAAGGTTTCTCACTCATTTGTCAACCATTTTTCTCGCACTTTACACCAAATTGAAGCCCTAAGTGAATACTATCACGTTGAACTAGTTTTAAGCACTAAAAATCATGGGATCGTACCTTCCAAAAATCCACGAAAATCGGCCAAACTCGAACTAGGTGATCCCGACGTCCAATTCTTCCAAACGAAGCACTCCAAGCTTCCTTAGGACCTCACCAAGCTTCCTACAAGCTTCAAATTCCCAAAAACATAAAGATTTACGTGTGCATGAACAGTGCACCTTCACGGGGAGTTTAAAAAATTAGGGTTTCCGAAGGAAAGGTTACCTGAAAATGGTATCAACGTGCTCGTCGTGTCCTTAGGATTCCAGTGGTGGCCTTAAGTTCGTCGATCCGCAAAGTTTGGAGGGTTTAGGGTTCGTCCGTACAGTTTTTGGGTGAGAGAGAGTGAGAGATTGCGAGGGAGGAGAGAGAGAAGCCACGGGGAATGAGAGAGAGAGAGAGGGGTCATGTGTGGTCCAAACTAATCCACACCACCCATTTTCTAATTCCCTAATCAACTTAATAAAAATCAAATTAATAAACCAACTCACATAATATTTTTCTTTTACCCTTGCATAATATTTGAACCAATAAAATCTCACACACACGTACCTTAGTAACGTCAAGGGCATAACCGCCATTTCACATTCCCGTCAAAAGTACTTCCGGGACGGGCTGTGACAGGCATAGAGTACCTGAATTGAAGCAGAAAGTGAAAATTTCTGGCGAAAACCCATTTCAAAATTTTGGCATAGATAAGAATATTGTTCGAGAAAATTACCCAATTTACTCTTTTGTATGCACTGTGGTGATCGAGAACGTGCGATGGAGGGCGGTTCAATCTCTGGTCTGTGCAACTGCTGATATGAAATGAGGACATTTTTGGCATTTTGGAATGCTTCACCATTGTGTGCTTCTCACTTTATAGATATAGATATAGATATAGATATTAGAAAGCTAGAATACAACTTTTGAATTAGATCCTCTCCGGATCCCTTCCCTGAGGATCCCAGGGATCAATGAATAGTAATCGTTCATCAAATATCGTGCAGCCATAATTTTTTCCTTTTTTATATTTTTCACGCAAAACAAGGTTGTTTTACTTTTAAAAATATTAAAGCATTCAATTGTGGTCACACGATCTTTGATGAGCGGTTATTATTCATTGATCCCCCGGATCCCTAGTGAGGAGATCCGGAGAAATTCCTACAACTTTAGTGTCTCAAAGCTTCACCAAAAATAATTGGACTAAAATAACCCTCAAACAAAAAAAAATCTAAAACTTACCTAATATAATACATTAAAAACTCATGGGCAACTTTGTCAAAATAAAAAAATACAAAATTTGTTTTATTGAAAGAAAAATAAATAAATAACTCCTCCATTTTAGGAGATACTAATATCTCACAAAAATATTAAAATAAAATAAAAATAACAACCAACATGGGGAGAAAAATTAAGTATCACAATCAACACGTTTAGTTTCCAAACTGCATAGCAGTTTCCGTTTAGTTTTCAAACTCCCACAGCCTTGTATCATACCTTCTTCTTTGCATTTGTTCAGTTACAAAATTCTAATATCACTCCATCACCCTTCTAATATTGATAGCCCTCCCTGAAATTTCTCTCAAAAAATTCATTCGTTTTGTTATTGTTTTTCGGCATGTCGGGAGAGCTGGTCACATACGTTGTCGGGGTGCCTTCGCCAGCGAAATTAATTAGAGCCATGGATGAAATATCTGATTGGAATTTTAAATTCTCACATGCTTTGCTACTTGGTTAATTTCGGTCCCAATTTCCTGATCAAATTTCTTCCTCTCTGGTACATCAAGTCGCCTACAAAAAAAGGTAGCTTTTAATCCTACTCAATTTCTATTGTTGGTTATCTAAATCACGGCATCCTTCTCTCTCACTACAGCATCATGCTACGAGGGGAAGCGGTGGAGAACTCCAGGAACTCCATTTGGTCTCCAAAGAGGTAACGGAGGAGTATAATTCCAATTCTATGAACGGCTCCACTGATTTAGAGAAGGGACTCAATGCTCATTGTTTTTCAAGTCTCTTTGGATTTCTTTTTTCTTATTTTTTCACACGTTTGGTTTTTGTTTCAACTTTTTATTTTCCCTATTTTCAAGTAGGATTACCCTTTACTTACTTGCCTTTTAGTAAGGGAATTATAGAGGAAAGCAACAACTTAATAGTCTCTTATGGGAGCTGAAATGTGGTACTGTTGGCACTCTTTTCAGTGTTTGCTCGAGTTCGTTTCAGTTCCACATGCAGGACTAAAGAAGAAAAATGCAGAAGTCAGGTTTTTCAAAATTTAAATTAATGTTGTTTTTTGCTTTAATAGTTTTAATAATCCTTTTAATACTTTTTCTTTTAAATTTAAAGCTATAAATACTCTGATTTCTTCTTCGTAGGGAAGAAGGATCAATGAAATTGCAGACGCAGTGTTCCAATTAATCCAACCAGCTCTCTTCAGTTTCGCTTCTTTTATTGTTTATACAAATAGATGGTGATGAACTTTAGGGTCTAAATCTCTTTAAGAACAACTTCTTTTCCAAAAATGGAAATTTTCATTGGGTTTGTAATTCATGTTTTCAGTTTTGATAACAGTTTTGATAACAGTTTTGATAACATGTCTAAATCTCTTTCGACATCACCAAGGCCGATGCAATTTTCGACCAGTTGTTGCTGGCAAAGATCATCAAACTTTGGCCAGGACATAGCATTCCTAAGGCCGAAGAGCTGAAAGACAAAACGTATTGTAAGTACCATGACTCAAATAAGCATACCACAAACAACTACGTCGTGTTCTGGGATGCTATTCAAAGCTGGATTGATAAAGGCAAGCTAAAATTTCCTGAGAAAAAGATGACTGTCGACGTTGATCATTTCCCTTCGGTAACAGTTGGCATGGTAGATGCTCACTTGCCCAAAAACAAAGGGAAAGGGAAGGCCGAGTTTGTTCCAATACGACACGTCCCAAAGCAGAACTCTCGGCCGCGACTCAAGATTGATCTATTTTCAAACGAGCCACCTACAGAGTTTTCAGGACCGGCCATAGTCGAATCCATGTCAGACACCAATATAGAAGAAGCTGAGGGATCAATGGTTTTGTGTAGCCGTTGCAAAGCATGCATCATCCTAACCGAGCCAAAGGAGAAACTACCTCAGGTTCCGACACCACGACAACCATCCAAGGCCGGGGTAACACCTCCAAAGGAACTCGGCGGAGGCCAGCGCCATAAGGTGTTCGATAGGCTCGACCCTTAAACACGAATAGACGACCACCCCTCAGCCAAACGGTGTCTTGATTTCGACACACCATTTTATAATGAGGATTATTACTTACGTAACTATTAAATGACCTTGAAGAAACGCAAGCTTCCACCAAAGAAACGCAAGAAGAAAGGCAACTATTAAATGACCTTGAAGACAATTTGAATGGAGAACCAAACACAAAACAATGGACATTGTAGTTTCTGTCTCAACTTTCTTTCTAAACGGCGCGTTGCGCACCGTGATGTAAAATAGCCTTCTCGCACGCGTATGAGTGTGTGCAGAAAGGTTAGTATTTAATAAACAATATGTACACTATGACTATTGTATTTTATACTAAGTTTTTTTTAGTTGTGTAAGATCATCAAAATAATTTTTTTTTTCTTAACCGGTTACCCGTGGTTAAACTTGTTAAGGACCCGTTATTAATAGGTTCTTAATCTTTGACTGATAACCACTCGATTAGTTAACGTGTCAATTCGAAATCCGTTATTTTCGTGTTATTTCGAGTCGTGTTAACAAATCGTATAAGAAATTGTCAGGCCTAAACATAATGGTCATGAAATAGATCCACAGCACAAACCAAACCCTAGTAATCCAAGAGCTAGATGACGTCAGCAACTCAACAACAGGCCGAGCTCTCATCGGCTCATGGGTTTGGGCCTCGTAGCTGGTCCTACCCAATTGGATGGCCACTCAAGGCCCAGCCCACTTCCACTTCGAGGACAAGTCGGTACTCGAGCTCAGTGCCGGTACAGGACTCCCCGGATTGACAGCAGCTTGGCTTGGAGCGAGCCTAAGTGGTTCTCACGAATATTGGGCCACTCCTTCACAGGGCTATTGAGGAATGTGGGGGCCAACGGACTCGGGGATCGAGTCGAGGTGAGGGAACTGTGTTGGGATTGGACGAGTCATTGAGAATTTGATGTCCGACGTACGTGTTCTATAACCCGGATGAAATGGTTGGGTTGGCAGAGACGTTGAAGAGTGTGTGCCGCAGATGTACTACGGTTTGGGCGGCAACGGACGTCAGGCCGTGGACCGCCGAGTGCCTGAGTGAATTGGCACATGAAGGTTTTGAGCTCGTTGAGTTTCCGAGTCAAATCATGGAGAGCTTAGACGATTGTTTTCTTTAATAGTAACAGGACGGGGCGGATGCTGCGAATCTTGCTAGTTTTTCGTCGAGTGGTTCTTCTTTTCCTTGGTTTTTCCAGAGACTTGTCAACAAAATAGGAAAAGGGAAAAGGGAATCGAGGGGAAACGAAGCCGGATAACAGAACAAACCGATCATTAGCCTTTTTATATACCACCTGACCGGGGTAAAGGGTTCAATGCCAAGCAATACAGGCACTGAATAAACACTTGCTAAAGATTTCATCATCGTCGATGCAAAATTATAATGTAGAGCATAACTACATGTCAGGAGCTGAAAGGGTTAGGCGACTTTCCCCAGCATGCTGTACAAATTTTTTGTGGTAAAACTGCTTCTGTATATGAATAAATTGGGTCATTTCCCTGTCAGTCAGCATATATTGCGCGCTCTGTCTCTTCCGATGCCAGAACCCTTTCGCCAAAAACCATGCCATGTAATGCTCTCATCTCACTTAACCATCTCTTTCTTGCCTTTCTTCGGAACAATACAAAACTTCAAGCAGGTTATATTGGGGTTATCCTTTTCTTTCTCAGCAGCGGATGTGCTGCTCTTGTTTGCTCAGACCCCATATGCTCATTTGCCCACTCTATTTGATGGTATTCTCAAAACCCAGAACACCTCAACTACAGGTTCTGGAGATAGCCACACTGATCGCAACCAACAAATCTTCCGCATTTTAGGGTAGTTGTATTTGGGCACACAAGAGAGCACAAACCGAGTTGCTGAATGCAAATACTATAACCCATCACAGCCATTATTCCCTACTGTCTCTTAACCATTGTAGTGGATTTTCTGATTTTGGGAGGTCTGACCCTGCTGCTGTTGCTGCTGTTGTTGTTGTTGTGGGGCCTGCAAGTTCATTGGCTGTGTGTTGTAATGGGCAAAAGGCTGAGAGTACAGTGAGTTCATAAAGCCCTGCAAATATGTCGAACCTATCAGCTATTAGCACTGGCGAGGATAACCACCACCAAGCCAAAATATGACTAAATATGACTTGAAGAAGAACAGAGGAAGAATGCAGTACGCATTTTCGTCATATACCCAACCCACTAAACTCTGTTGAAGAGCAATGTGAAAGGACTTTCTAATTACGGACCAGCCAAATGTCTACTTCCCATTTCTTTATCTTCCCGTCGCAATCTATTAAATAGCATTGGTATAAAATGAAACCTGAGACTGAAGTTGATTGGCATTTGCAACTCCATAGTGGTTCTGTGATGCTTCATCCTGTGATGGGTCATTAAAGCCCACCTGAGTAAATAGGCCTTGTGATCCATGAGGCATGTAGTCCTGTAAGAAAGCAATTGAGAATTGCCCAAAGCACAGTAAAAATTTAACGACAACAAAGGGAAACTAGCAAACCTGAGACATGAAGTCATTCCCCGTACCAAATCGAGAATATCCAGCTTGAGAGTTCTGGTTCAGAAAGTTCCCTGGAAACCCACCTTGTGCTCCTTGAGTAACATAATCAACACCATATCCACTTTGAGAAGCCTGTCAAGCATCCTAGCATCATGTCAGTTTTAATTTTTCGAATACATGACTAATTCTGCAATTGCAAGTAATAGAGGTTTTTAAATTACATAACATAGACTATGGGTACATTAGGAAAGTAAATAGCGCAGACACAAAAAGGGCAAGGGAAAATCCTCCTATAAATAACCTTTTCCTTTCAATTTTTCTTTTGCATGATGTAGGAACTCTTCTTCCATGTGAAATTAATTCATCGAAAATGTAAAAAAAAAAGGTAATTAATGAAAAACATTGTCTAACATCCTTCAACAAACCACTTAAGGCATAGCCCAAAAACACAGGCTAAAAATGCATATTTGGTCACTATACTTTGCCTCGATTTCATTTTCGGTCAGTGTGTTTGGTTTTGCAAGGAATTTAAAAACAATTTTGAAACTGTGGTAATTAACAAGTTAGAATCCAGACTTTAATTTTGGAAAACAATCTCTGTTTTCAAGAAAATGTTGCTAAGGGACTGAAAGACCGCGCTATAGGCCTCCTAAAACTACTTACACTTCTCGGGTTTATCCACTTTGCATTGTGATAAAATTGCTAACAAAAATTTAAATACAGTGACTATATTGATACATTTAAAACCACAGGACCAAAAATGATTTTGAGTCAAAACACAGTGAACAAAAATATATTTTACCCAAAAATTAAATCCAGAAATACACTGCAGAAACAAACAAATAATGTATGGCCCAGCATACACTAAAAATACAACAAAAGAAAAAGCACCGCAACTTCGTACCTGAGTGGAGAAGTCAGCAACATTATACGGAACATGTGATCCCTGACTTTTAAAGTCATCACCCAAACATTCCTGGCAACATAAAATCAAAGATGAAATTAAAAAATGAATATCAACATGACAAGTTACTACGAACATCATGTTTAGTACGAGAAAAACCTGAGACATGCCCGCCATGGAAAATCCATCACGAAACGTTTGGCTTGGCCCTTGAACTGGCATCTGTTGCATACAACAAAGAAGAGCACATGCATCAGGCAGGATGAGGGAACAAGATCTAGGGTAGAATTGGTACATGAGAAAAACAGAAGGATAAAATGGGCCGGTACAAACATTATTGACAAATCCATGTTGAGATAAGGGGCCACCAACAGATGGTTGGCTATTTGGATTTTCAAGAGAAGGAATGTTGAAGGTAGACCCCATATTCCCAACATTTTGTTGTGTGCCTTGCTGGTGAGGAAGATGACTGCCAATTGGAGCACCGGCATTCCCACGTCCTGCCCCAAAACCACGACTTCCAGGTTGAGGGACATGAGGAACAGCTCCAACTGGTCCATGCACAGCTCCACGAGTTGGAATAGCATACGGTTGAGAAAGGGGTCCTCCATGAAATGGCGAAAGAGGTGCCCGAGGTAATGGATATCCAGCCGGATGTACACCAGGCTTATGGGTACCATTGGGTGGGCCAGGAGGTAGGTAAGAACCTGCTTTTGGCATAAACAATTTATACGGATGAAAGACAAATCATTATTTTAGCATACGAGACCAGTTAAGGTTTTCTACTTATTTATTGGATTAAAACTTAGAACTCGGGGGTTAATTATTTTATCTATTTCCTTGTCTATGTGGGATTAATTACTTTTAACTTTTAAAGGGAAAAAATTAACATTTCAACACATGTGAAACCGTTTATTTGAATCACCATATCAAATGAACCCAAGTTTATATACTAAACACTAACATATCAATAACCATTACGTTAAAAGTGTTGGCTTCAATTTTTCATTTAGATTTCTTCCCTTTTTCATCCCTACTACTTTTGTATTTGGTGGAATAGGAAAAGTAAAAGAAATATCAAAACAAAGATAACAAGAACACGATCAGAGTAAAATGGAAAGCGTGGAGAAAACAAACAATGCACTTCATCCTACAATTCCTGGAGAAAGAAGGTAAAAAGGGAAAGATAATAGTACTAACATACCCCTACCCCGATTACTTCTTCTGTCAGCACTTTGGCCAGCTGAGGCAACAGACCCATAACTGTCATTGGGGATAACTCCAGGACCACCACCATAGAATAGGCGACGATCATTGTAGATCTGTGTCAACATAAGAGCAAACACAACAAATTTACATCCATCATAAATTGGTGATCTCATAATTAAGATCCAAATCCCACAACAGATTAAAAATATGAGTACATCAAAAGAAAAAGCATGAAAACTTAATTTTTGCCTTCTCTGCTAGTGACATACCTTTTTAGGCTTTGGAAATTGCACCATACTCTGCTTCAGGTTATTTAGCGGCCCCTCAACCAAGCACTCGTGTTCCTAATGGTGTATAAAATGTCAGTACTACGGAATGCTAAAGTCTGTATATCAACCCATACAGCACAATCATTTTTAATGGGCACATGACAATCAAAGAAAGAAGAAAAGGTGAATAAAATAAACAGGAGGAAAACATAAACAAAATTCGCAGTACATCATTAATTAGCAGTAACAAATATGCTGCCAGCCGTACAAGTATTAGCCAGCTGCCACCAATCATTCCCAATATGACTTCTTTCTTTTGGAAACTACAATTGAGCGACTCACTATACTGCTTTGGTAGTACACATAACTTTATCTATAAATGGACACACTACAAACACAATGAACCAGAGGACCTAAAAGGACTTGAGAAAAACAGGACGAGAACGAAAAATACATATCTAGCAGAAAAAATTGGTCAAGTTAAATAACAAAAAATACTTGAGAAAAACTTAAGTCTTTTTCTATTAGCTGGAATAAAAAACAAAAGGCACAGGTCAACACACACCAACAATATCAAAATTACAGAGAACAGTTAATACCTTGTAATGAGTCAACAGGCTATTCCACAGTGGCTGCTTACTAAGAACTTTAGGATTTCCAAGAATGACAATACCATATCGAGCGCGTGTTAGAGCAACATTGAGCCTGCGAGGATCATTAAGGAATCCGATGCCCTGAAAAAGGGGTGTATTAGCCAGGAATCCTCACCCCCCCCCCCACCGGCCGCAGCAGGGAAATAAATAGAAGAAAACAATTCAAATGTATATTGATAACAGAAAAATGTGCATACTTCACACAAGTGGTTTTATGAACTCACCTGATGCTCATTACTCCTCACACACGAAAGGATGATATAATCCTTTTCCCGTCCTTGAAATGAATCTACGCTGGCAACCTGTAATAACATAAACAATGAAGCAATATAGACAAAATAGGTCAAGAGCAAAGGCTTCTACATGTGATGAATATATTACCTCAATTTCCTTATAAAGTTGCTGTCTGAGAGCACCATTTCTCGACATATGGTTCACAATATAAGCTCTCTGTCCCTCATATGGTGTGATCACTCCAATCTATAAAGTGTATTTTTATTAAATTAATGAAACATGGAATCCAGATATAAAATGCTAAACTCATAAGGAATGTTGTAGGTTCACCTGACTAGGGACTACGCCACTCCTCAAGAATGTTGTCACAATCTTTTCAACGTTAGCAGCCTCAGTTCTGTTCAGATAGGATGTTCCACTAGCACTTATCTCCTCTTGCCCCATCTATAACACAGCTGTATGAGTCCAGAACAAGTCTTTGGAGAAAATATGATCTAAAAATGTCGACAGAAAAGCACCTAGTAGACAGAGCGTAACTCTTTGCAACAAACTTTTAGATGGTTTAAATTATTCGACTGGCACTTATTGTTACCTGTACATAAAAGAACATGGGACGATTGGGAACCGGCCAAGGAAAATCAATGCCCGATGATTGCCTTTCATTGATGGTAACTCCATTTTGAAGTGTGCCCTCGTAGAAGCTGTTAGATGGAAATTCTGACAAGGCTGGATGCATTCGGTATTGAACCTAAAATTAAATCACACAAAATATATTAGTCTTGCAACACATGCAAGCAAGAGCAATTTCACAGTGAACGACATACAACAAGACAGAAAGTGTCATAAGCCTCTTAATGGTGCACTGATAGCTACACTATGCAACTTAATATTTGAATCAGAAACAAGACTGATGACAGAAAATAATTAAAATCAAATAAAAAAGAACCAAACAAGTTAAATGTTGAGAATAATCCAAACAAATTAAATCATAATAAAGTTTATTTGCTCACAGAAGTTACGGAAAATGTGATAAGAAGGAAAAAAATAAATACAGGTACCTAAACTCCAAAGCAATAAACAATGAGTTAAGGGCAAATACATTGAGAACTGCAATAAGCTTCCAATAAAGAGATAAAGATAAGTAAAGCAACAACTTCATTGGCACACCTTAATATTGAAATGAATGTTCATGCTGTAACATTAAGAAGAAAAGACCAATATCATATCTATTGATGAATGGGTATACAAAACAGTGTTTTAAGGGCGCGCCTAGGCGCCTTTGGAGGCGGGACGCGAGTGATAACGCCTCCGCCCAGTGGGAGTGGGCAAAAACTCTCCGAGGCGGGCCTAGGCAGCTGAGGCACGCCTAAAGGCAGTTGGCGGGCGTTCCCAAATCCATCTGTGACCCAAAATCGAAGTCAAATGCTCTGTTGTCTGGGTAAATCGAAGTTGAAGGCTCTGTTAGGGTTGCAGGGTGTGCAGCGTCTTCACGAGGAAGACGACCGTGAAGAAGAGGAGGGATTTTTTTTTTTCAAAGACTTGGTCCAAAATGATGTCTTTTCGTTTAGGCCACGTCTTTAATTTTTTTTAAATGACATGGCCCAAAGCAACGTCATTTTGGCCAAGTCTGTTTTTCTTTTATTTTTAAAACCACAAGAGTCCCCTGTTTTCCCTGTTTTTCTCAGCAGTCCCCTATTATTTAAGGTCCCGTAAGGCTTCGCCTCACACCTAGGCGGGGCTATCCATGGAATGCCTTGCCCACGCCTGCCTTTTAATACATTGATACAAATAACAAAACTCAGATTTCATCTCTGATTATCCAACATAAAAGAATAAATAAACAAACAAATAATCGCAGCTACCCATGCACAGACACTGAAAACTTTGGACCAATTACCTGCAATCTAATTGGTTTCACACCAAGTATAACGAGGCGTTCAAAAAGAGACTGGGCAAGCCCAGCACGAGCTGCTTTCTTGCACATAATGACTGGACCAAGCTGGCAGTGATCTCCAACAAGAACAACCTAATACAGAAATTTCTCATCAGACTCCGGGCAACGACTTGTTAAAAATCAAGCTCATAATCAAAATTTAGTAACGTCTACATATTTGATCTCATAGTACCTGCTTTGCCCCAAGAACCAAAGGAATCAGGCATTCAGGTTCTGTAGCCTGAGTTGACTCATCAATAAGTACCTACAAGCAGAGGATAGATTTGTGTAAGCTATTTTTAAGTTGTGACAGATAGTAACTAACTGTTAATTTAAGACTTATTTCAACCTGACGGAACCTAAAATTGGCCAATCGAGGATCTCCAGCACCAACACATGTGCAACAAATGACATCAGCACTTTGAGAAATCTCCCTCTCGGTTGCCCGCTTCAGTGCCTTATATTTTTTCTCATCATTACTAGACAACTCTCCTGTAAAATTTCAGGAACTAATGAGCATCAAGTCAAGACAAATATACATAGAAGTTTTTAGAAAAGCGAAGTGACCTTGCTCATCCTTCAATTGTTGCAGCTTGTGAAGTTCACTCTTTTCTGACATGTCAAGATGACGAACCTGAGATGAACAGAGTCGGTATGCATCCAGTTAAATAAGTGAACATCAAGAAAAGCCGGACATGAAAAATTATTAATTAAGGCAACAAGTCAATACAAACCTGGTAATGAAGGGTTAAATGCTCAACAGGAGAACTTACAGCTTCCCTTGATTTTGCACAAAGTCTAACAACCTTAAATACCAAAAGGAAGAAAAAAAAATCAGACAAATTCATAAGAAACTTACCATTACCAAAGAGACATATAATAGATAAAAACTTTTGCAATGTTTGATGCATAAATGAGTTAATTCCTGAATCTCATAAACAGCACAAAACTGTAAACCAACTAGTTTCAAACAAATAGAAATCAGATTACACACTGCTATGCTTTACAAAGCAGAACAAGTGATACTTGAGAGGGAGTCATTCTAAGATGGAAATAAATACGTTTAGGTACTCATTTTCTGATTTCTTGATGCTTGTTATTACTTTTCTTTGATGGATATAGATTTCAGCTTAATATAAAAAGCAACAACATGAACAGTGAACAACCGATCTATTATAAAGAAGAGCAATCTAAAATTCAGAGAAAAGGAAACTACTAAACAGCCCAGCAACAAAACCATCATTTAACCCAGGTAAATAAGAAGCTCTCCGATCTAATAAAATATAAGAGAAACAGAATCCATTTATGTATCTGCACAACATTGCGTACACAACTAAGGGGATATTTAAATATTCATTCAAAGAGCCACAAAAACAAATGGGACACACTTTAGAGTCAGTATAATTGCAGGCAAAGGCCAAGCACTAGTCCTCTACCTTCAACCCAGTTGCACTTATCTTCTCAGCTAGTTGGTCTACAGCCACATTACTAGGAGCACACACCAAAACCTGGTAAAGAGAGAAATTGTGATTAAAACACGGGCGAGAGAGAGGGAGAGGAAATAACAAATGTTAGTTATTTACCTGTCCCTGGCCTTGTTTAGCCATGTGATACACAATTGCTGCAGAAGTCACAGTTTTTCCTGTGCCAGGTGGACCCTGGATCAAACTTATAGGCTTCTGAAGGACACTCTTTACAGCAAAAACCTATCAATACAAAAGTGTAAGACACTCAGATTAGACCAACTACAACAAAGGATCCTGAAAAGGACCTAGAAAATGCTGTTACAAAATACTTGGGATAGAGATGCATTTGATGTGAAAAACTAGTATATAGAAAAAGAGAGGATAAGCCAGAAAACAAAGCAAAGTACAGAGCTCTTCAACAAAAATCTCTTCAATGTATCATGAACATAGAGGATAACAATAAGTGTATAATCAAAATATCATACTTGAGATGCATTGAGCTCCGGAAGACCAGGTGCACCAAAACGGCGAGGCAATGTATTACGGACCATTTGAACCTCTACTTCATGGCCTAACAAATGATGATAAATATATCTGCACAAATAGTATAAAGAACACTTAAGTTAAATGCAAAACATTAAAATCGCTGCAGCCTGACATGATTTATTTTCCTTTCATTTTAGGTAACATACTTTCATTGAATAAAATACAAACTGAAACAGCTAATGCAATATCTGCTCTAAAAACCAATTTATGCTTGTCATCTCCATAAAATATTTAGCAATACAAGAATTATAACACAGAAGTAGAATCAACACTTATAAGTCGCATAATGATAAGCATGTTATCAAATTTTTATTTTTTTGGAAACAAAAGGCTGTTCTTTCTAAAACTTAAAAGTCTGGCAAAGAAGATACGGAAAAAGAAAAGGATGAAAAAAAAAAAAAAACCACTGCAAACCTACCCACTAACACTTGTCTCGTCCACTGCAAAAGCTTTCATAGCTCCCTGCATCCGATCAAAACTTGTACTCTTCCAGACAAAGTCAACACTGAAGCCATGGTTCAGATCAACTGGAACTCCCTGCACACAACATGAATACACATTAGTAACAGCCAAGTTTAATGAATTAGATAACAATATATAAGCTGCACTAATACTAAAACTACCTGACTGGCACGAAGTTCAAGTGCAACCTCTTCTTGTGGAGTTAACTTGATCTGAAACAGCAGATAAGTACTATTGAATAAGTGCCACAAAACTAAAACACATATACAATATATAGTCTTAATGCTTCGGGAAGGAGGCATACAACATGTCCCACTGACTGCCATGCTGGATGAGCTGCATCTCCAGAATAACGAAGCCGCAACTCATCACCAGGTACAAGGCGCAACTCATTGTCTTCCTGCAGCAACCAAACAAAAACTGAATGTTCAAAATACATACATAAGAACAGAATGAACTCCATGCATATGGTACCAAAAGAATTCACCAAAAAAAAACTGTACAAAGTTTTTGCAGATAGTCACCTTTGTAAACACAAAATAAGCAATACGCTTCTTGTTAAGACCAATATCCCACCGAATTGTGACATTGTCTTTGCTTTGAGATTCTTTCATCATCTACAACAAAATTAAGATCATAAGAACTTAACAACTTGCCTGTTCTGTACCACAGGGATCATAAGAAATCTTTGAATTGAAAAGAAAAAGGAAAACAGAGGTTAGTCTTCATACTTTATCATAGTCAGCTTCAAGTTTAATAAGTGGTGCAAACACATTTTGATACTGCATCAGAAACAAGAAAAACATCAGCTTATCAGCAAAACATCCATTTAGAAGATGCAAATTCTCCAAAGGCTTCCTATGTCATAAAATGAACAAGATTTCAGCCTTCTCAAAATTTCAAAGCATATACAATGAATTCCAAACAGATTCACCTGGTAAGCATCTTCATACTTCAAGGCCACAGGTTGGGGTTCATCGTCCACACCCGGCTTCTCGAGATCTTCAAGGGAAGCATCAGGATTGGTCTTCCAAAGTTCTTCTACTTTATTTATTTGTTGAGCACTGATTTGGCGCGCCCTTAGCTGCTCCTGTTCAGACGGGACCTGCAAAGCACAGCATCTTAAAACCCCTAAACAGAAAACCATAAATTGCCTCAGATGAAAATAACTATTAACCTAATGATAGAGTAGTGAAATACCAAACCTTAACAAGCCACTGCAAGAAACACCTATCATCTATCAGGGGACACCACTGGCTCAGATCCCAGTTCATATCCTTCAATGCATTAACACTTAAGCAGGGTTCCCTACAAAGAAGAACAACAACACTCTCTGTCTTGGCTGAAATAAATCCCAGAAGGAATACATTACGACATCCACAGTTGTAGCATTCAAGGATTGTTTCTCCCAATGGGCTATCTTTATGAAGACAGACTTCCTTGTGTTTGGCTCGGACCTACAAAACCCAACATAAGAGTTATCATAATGCAATGTCTATCCCTTATTAATAATGTCAGCTAATAGTATACAGCAATTGAAAGATTTATCTTCAAGCTTGCATTTGGGAACCAACCATATGCAACCACCTAAGAATCAGCATGCTATTGAGAAAAAAAGTTATGTATGATATGAGGCTCCAACAGCTGGTACTTTCATTATATTTAAAAGATAATTTGTGGTTGCATATCCTTAAAAATTCGCCCGTGAAAAGGCTGTTCAAAGCATCAAAAAAGATTAATTTTTCAAGATTGAAAAAGTTAAAAGACATGAATGGAAGAAGCAGTTCAATTTTTACAAAAATTTATGTCTGCTCAATGTGAAGTGAAGTCAAATGAGGCAGTTTATGGTAAGTTCCCATTACACTAGAGCGAAGAAATTGAAGCCCAAGTAATTTAGGGCCTATTGGGATTGCTTCTGGACGGGATAAATGCGCTTGCTGACAGCCAAATGTGCTTTCTGATTGCGTTTGGAAAAAAAACTGTTTGAAGTGCTTCTGGATCATAGAAGGGCTTTCTGAAAAAGCACTTGCTAGATGCTTCTCCAGGAAGCACTTTCAACAGCTTTTAGAGGAGGCACTTGGATATTTAATAGAAATTTCAATGTGTTTCTAGTGTAAGCACTTCTAGTTCCTACAGAAGCTATCCCAAATAAGCCATCATCAATTATACAAAACATTTACTGGCATCACCTAGATATTAAAACCTTCAATTCAATCAAACCCCACCATAGAAACTATGACTCCTTAATTTAGCTTGTAATTTAACCAAAGTTTTAAAAGGCGAAGGCAAAGCCAAGGCGTTTCATGAATAGTCCCGCTTAGGCGAAAGCCTTGAGGCATGAGGCGAAGCCTCACGGGACCTAAAATTATTAATATACATAATATAATCGACAATAGAGTCGAAGTCAAACATATAGAGTCGAAATCAAACATCCAGAGTCAAAATCAAACATTATAGAAGAATAATCAACAATCAGATAAAAAGTTTATTCACTGTAAGTGAGAAACCTTAACCTTTAAAACAAAAAGGCCCCTGCTACGCCTCACGTGCCTACCTCAACCACGCCTAGGCAAGTTTAAGCTTAATCCCGCTGGGCAGAGGAGTTTTCCTCACTGCCCCACCTCGAAGGCCGCCTAGGTGCGCCTCAAGGCTCATTTTTTTAAAACATTGATTTTAACTTTAAAAAATTATTTGGAGCCCATCCATGACCCCACTCGAGCTAACATAAATTGAAGGAGGATATGCATGATACTCTAATGCTCTATCATACAATGTAATAATAAGAGTACTATCAACTCAAGAACGGCCACATGATTGGCAGAAAAGAGGTATTAGAAATCAAATCATGCAGTCTTGTAAACACCAAAATCTGAAGCATAATGATGGTTGCTTAAATCATATTGAACCAATGTAATCGTTAACTCTATTCGTATGTAAGATCCAATGACATCCACGCAGACAAATCAGAGGAATATTGATCCAAAATTTCTGGTCAAATGCATTTCATTAATGGAAGTTTAATAATAAGTGGTGTGGGAAGTAGAAGACTTCGAAATTTTCGTGTCAATAAATAAGTATCTCTATAAATTTGCATAGATATATCAGAGCACATTACTGCATATGTTATTACGAAAAATTATTTAAATCAACTCATATATTTATATATTCTAAAATATGAGGCCAAACCTAACTGTAACATCAACATGAACCAAATGAATCTTCAATAGCTCAAAAAGTTGTTAAAGCATTCATACAACCAAACTACAACTCAAGAAAAAAAAAAAAAAAGTCCATGAGTATAAGGTGCCATGATTAATAATTGACTGGACCCATCACTAAGGTCCGCTTATATGTGTTCAGAGACTAAATTGACAAAGATAAATCATCAGAATCTACCTTCTCCTTACCCAGATTGCTTCCTATCTCTTGGTGCACTTTTGTCATCCAATACCATGTTTAAACCAAAATTTCATCATCGACTCCAACATGTAGAACTAAAGACATCTTGAAACAGGGATAATAAACCCAAACATCATGGGGGTATAATATTGCAGCTCTAAATGTACCTAAAACTAAGTTCAATCTTTGTACAAGCAATGCCAACACGTGATACCCATCATCGTATCAGCAAGTTTGTCTCTCAAAACAAAAAACACTTATTGCTCTGCATCCTCTTACTACTAAACTTCCTCCAATGGCATCCATTTTGTGATTAGTACTTTCCACTTCTTACCCAAATTCCCATTGGATTCATACCCGAAAATTATAATCGCAAAACCCAAAATATAAATAAAAAGGCAGAAACAATAGCACTCCGAACCAGGTGAATTACCAGGTGATTCACAATATGGGAGCCGGACGTGTTCCCCCTTGAATTACAGAACCATTTTCGACACGAAGGCACATTACACCTCACAACGCACGCCGGGTTCGATACGCCGCAGTACCGGCACGCATGTTCCATGAAATCCCCTTTTCCAAACTCGTAATTGTCGTCATCCCCAGTGTCCTCAAAGTTAAGCACACTCATCCCAGCCGTTAGGACGTCAACCACCTGATTATTCCCGGCCTTACTGCCCGACCCACCTGCCCTAGCCTTTGTGGCGCTGCCCGGGGCAGCTGAAACCGGTGATGCATCAGACTGGTGGTCTCCACCCCCGCCACGATCACGGTCAGTGGGTTCCGATAAGGAATCTGAAGCGGTGGGCCAGGCGACAGGGGACCGAATCGGGTCGCGGAACTCCGGGTAGTCAAAGTCCTCGCCTTGGGTGTTGAATTCGAGGAAGGTGTAGGCGTCATTGGCGCTGTCGGGCTGCGACGCCGTGTCAAAGAGGTTGTTAGGCTGTGAATCCATGGTTGGGGTGTGGAATTGAAATTTGTTGAGGGTTTGGTAAGATTGGAGAGAGATGAGGAGAGTGAGAGGGGGTTAGGGTTAGGGTTAGGGTTCGGTCAAGAAACGAATGCGAAGAGAGAAGAAAGAGGTTTCGGAAGAGGAGAGAGTGTGGGAGGTGTGATGGTTGTAGACGTCATGCGGGGAGAGAGAGAGAGAGAGAGAGAGAGAGTGTGCGTGTGAGGGGGTTTTGTTAATTCTGTTTTTGGGAGAGTACCCAAATAGGTTTGTTTGTATAAAAAATATACCCATTTTTACTTATTTGGGCAATTTGGGTAAAATATGGGATTTGGAGGATTAATGAGCAAGAAGACTAATCTGGAGAGATATTTGGTGCAAGTGGGATAGGTTTTACACTATAATATTGTTTCTCCTATTTATTTGGGTGGTGGAGGTTTGTCTAGCCTTTGTTTAATCAAGATACATGCATGTATTGCAAGTGGATGGAAAGGCATCAGCAAGCTTTCGGGCAATGAACATGTGAAAGAAGCCAACTTGCTTATTTTAAATGTTAGTTTATTACAAGTGGGAAAACATGTGATGAAAACATGTGGTGGAAATGCAAGTTCCCATTTTAATATTATTTTTCCATGCGAGTTGGCAAGTGAAATACAAGCTGCCCAAGCAATGGAATACAAACTGCCCAAGTTTCTTTCGGGCAGGTGCAATGTCCTCAACATGAGGGTTTCGTCCGGACCTCTATATAAAGGAGCACAAACACAAGGATTATGGACACTCAAACAAACAAACAAAAGCACAAACTCTGCTCAAACCAGATTTGCCAAAAGCCTTATTTTATCTAGTTTATTAGCTCTGCTGCTCACTTGCGGTATCGATCTCATTTGTAGCTTTTATGTACTCATTTCCAGCCATATAAATTACAAGCAATCTGCAATTTTAGTCACTTTCCTCTGTCATTTATATTTCCAAGCAACCTTGTCATTTACATATTGTTCTATCTCTCCATATAAGTAAAGTCCTTATTTTTAAGGCGAACAAAGAACCTTAATTTGAGTAACTCCCACTCAATGGCACAATCTTTTGGTTTGAAGTCAAAAGGCGCAACCTCAATCATTCAAATCCCGTCTACTAGCGGCATCTAGTAGTGGCACGCCCGCACCCACCAATCTCGTATGTGAAGTAAATCCCCGGCTTGCCCGCAAGGCACCATGGCGGATTTAGGGAGCGAACAAGGTTAAACTGTTTTTGCAATATTTGTGGCGCGCCACTGTGATTGGGCAGGTGACTGGGTGGCAGTCTCTTGGATGAGAAATTCGTCAGTATCCAAATCGGATCGACTGTTTCTATGGGTCAAGAGACAAAAATCACCTTCTATCTCACCATCCTGATTTTGTCCCGTTGACGGGCCACATTTTGTGTAGCACTCCCTCTTACACCACAACCATGGGCCACCACATCCAATGGCCTCACACGAGTGTCGTGATTAACTCAAAATTAAACTATGTTTGGATGAGGAAAATAAACTTGGAATTTGTATAAAAGTCAGAATTTATAAATTGACATGCACCAATTCCTTTGTTTGGATTCATAAATATAGAAATTTAGAATTTCAGCGTGGAAAAAAACTTGGAATTTCCAATTCCCAAGTTTAAATTCCATGTAAATGTGTGTCATTTCCCAATTTCTATGATTGAGAGTTTAAAAATAACAAATTTCATATTCAATTCCATATTCATTTAGGTTAACCAAACAAAAAAATTCACAAATTCTAGAAAATAAAATCCCGTCATTTCAATTACCGTCATTTTAAAATTCCTTAGTAATCTTAAATTTCTTCATCCAAACATAGTGTTAAAGTGTTGGATATGAATCTATAAGCGGTGACAATCGGACAAAAGCAGAGAACAAGTGTATGAAGAGTACCGACATCAGGGCGATCGATCCGAGATGAGTAGCAAAATACTCTCGTATTTCCTGTTTTGTTTATGGGTCGCATATGGGCCAAGTTTCTCACTTCTTGCTTGGATTCTTTGTTCGGTGGAAAAGTTTTGATAATTTACCTATTTGATTAGGATAAAGATTTGAATTCCTTGCCTATTAGGATTCGGATTTGACTTCCTATTAGGATTCTCACTGTATAAGTCCTATACTATAAATATGGCCTTAAGGTTTGTTATTTGATGTGGTTTATTTGAGTGACAAACTTGCGAAAGTCAATTTGTGAGTTTGAGAGAGAACAACTTAAGAGAATCTTCTCTGTTGGTTTTGGGTTTTCTACTCGTCTAGTTTAGGATTTGTAATTTGTGGGATTTAGGTTGTAAGAGTTAAACACCATTCTCTTTTTGTTTAGTGAAATTTCTTGTCGTGCTTCGCCCGTGGTTGTAGGCTTTACACTGAACCACATTTATCTTTTGTGTTCTTATTTTGAGATTATTTGTTTCTTTGCTCTAGCCTACAACGTTGATATTTGGTACTTTGTTAGAATTCATTTCGGCTTGTGCTCTCCTTTTGGTAAGGAGGACGTAAGCGCTTGGACTTACGTAGGTGGCATAATTACCGTCAGGTGAAGAAAACTTTTGACATATAAAGATTATGTAAGAAACATATGCATATATATTAACAATTAAAGAAAGCATGAACTCAAAAACAAATCTAAGTCCCATAAAATTCAAGACCTAGTGAGTGGTAAACTAAGATTGTTTGCAAAATGATTGAGCTTTCGTACCCTTGAAGCTCATTCTTTTGTTAGCAAGGTAGTCACCCAACTGGAGGGCCTTCAAGTCCTCTCCTTACTCCTTGGATCTTTTCTTTCTCCTTGGTTATTTGCACCTTGCTTGCTCTTTTGCTCCTTGAGGATTTGGTGAATAGAATCTTGAAAGCTTCCAAAGTTGAAAGCTTCTTAGCCTGCACATTAAGGATGATGTGTGAAGAAGAGATGGATGATCTAGGAGATGATTGAATGCTAGTAGAATCACCCTAGATGGCCAGCCTCCTTAGAAGAAAAGAGAAAGTGATAGTTCCCTCTTTTACCTCAAATAAAAGCTAATGAGGTTTGTGCTATAATTCCACTTTTATAACCCCTCACAATTGAGTGGCAAACTTGAAAATAAATGTTGGACCATGTTTCTAGACTCAAGGCATGTGGCACCTTAGGTGGCAAGAAAGATCTGAATGCCCATAGGACGTGATAATTAGGCAAACAAGTTGAGATGCCTGATGTGGATCAAAACAGGTTACTTTTATAGGCATCTTAGTCATATCAGGTCAGCCTTAGTCAGATCAAACTAGCCTTAGTTAGATCGGACTAGCCTTCGTCAGATTGGACTAGTATTAGTCAGACGAAGTCAAAATACCAAGCGAAGTCAAACAACCATAAACGATGGACTAGGCTTAAGCACATTGATGACATTACTTGTCTCTCAAGTAAGGAAACCCTAATTAAAGTCAAATTGGGATATCTTAGAGATTAGGCAACATAATCAAGATTCTAGTAAAATTGGGTTCGTATCCTAGATTTCCTCCTAGATAGTTTCCTGATTTGATAAAGATTACTCTCCCTACAAAGACCTTCAAGATCCCTATGAATACACTATCCTGGGTATTTATCAAGGGATGATCACTTTATTCTCTATAAGATTATAAGACTACTATAGATATCCACCTACATTCACATATTTCCCTCTACAAAACCACAACACACATGTTCTTTCAATGCGTAACAGAGGCCCCTACGCCGCCATCTACGTGTAGACACGTCCATGGAGAACTCATCTTGCAACGCCTTGCCATAGGTTATTCATCAAGGATGGATAACGCCATTCTTTCATAGAACTACACATGTGGTTGATTCTCCTTCTTAGAGATCTGTAGGCAATCCTTTCCGAATTCGACCACACCCCCAATCAACCTCATTTTCCCCTTGACGGTGATCATGGGCTATTCCAACTTGGTTTTCGCCTCCATTCGCGGATGTGCACGAATTTGGTTTCAACAACTGGTGCTTTCATTAAGAGTAAATGCATATTCCCCCGTTCAACACACTCTATCAACATGGAAATCTACTTTGGGCAAAAAGTGATCAAATGAAGGACTTTTGGAGCAATTTTAATTGGAGTAGATTTGTAAGTCTTTCAAGATAATTGTATCTAAATTTCAGAATTTAATTCCAAGCCATTTTACCATGGCGAAGAAAAGAAGGCCCAACACACAACTTTTCTAGATTGATGTTTCTAGGCGTTTTGTGTATTTTGAAGGTCAAGATGGCATATTTAGAGGAAGGTTCATTCTGAGGATTTGTTGAGGACGTCTTAAGCTTTAAAAAGAGACCTTTTTGGACCAAATTGGAGTTGATTTGATGGTAAAAATCCTATATGTGAGCGATAAAAAAAGGACGACGTTCACAGTTACTTCATGGTGGATTGACTAATCACGAACCCAACACCATATGATGTGAAGAAGAGTTTTATCGCAAGACCTGGATTTTCCTAGAGGAACACAAAAATGGAGGGTTTCGAATACCTTTATTTACTTTTTCTAATATCTTATTACTTGGAAAAGTTTAAATCGCTTTACAAGGAAACAAAGAGTTCGATCTAACTATTTGTTATCATTTTTTCTAAAGGGGATATGTGTTGATTGCACATCCCTTCTTCCTTTCAGATCCTGAGGTGTTGGACTAACTCATTCCAACACTATTTCAAGGGAGCCAGTAATTCCGACAATGGCACAACATTTATAATGAATATGGCATGATCTCAACATGAGGAGAAGTACATTAGGGGCAAGTCACCCCTAGAAAAGGCGTAAAAGTTTTCAGAACTAAGTCTCAAGTTCCGAACTTAAATATGAATCATGATGGGTTTACAAGGCAGCATGGCAATCATGTTACAGCACAAAGAATTACAAAAAAGACTTGAAGAGAAGCGTGTCTATGCAAGGGAGTGAAGACAAGTTTGTTCCCATGCAGACCAACACCTCATCCCAATTTTGACTTGTAGACCTCTCGTCTGAAGTATACACACAACTCAGTTTGAGTCTAGCAACACTCCGACTGGGGTATGTACTCTCACAAATGTTCTGGGGCCAATGTAATTGAGCCTAAAACCCATTATGTGTACTTGAATGATTTTTAATGAAAGACTGACTTCCCAGATGAATTTTGACATAAGGCTAGCTGAAGACGGAAGTTAAGATGCCTAAAATCGTTGTACCAAAGTTTTAGAATTTTCGACAAAGCTAATTTTTCCTGTCTTACGTATGAAGACAGTTGAAGCTGTTAGAACTGCGCAGCTATAGGAAAACGAATATTTTAAGGCCTTCCTGATTTTTTCCCATATCATGCCAAATGTAGTCGAGCTACAATATTTTTTGACACGCCCCAATCTTGGAGTCCGAATGACAATGAGATGGCCACGTGCTGGCTGACACCCGAGGGTGATGCAAGCCATTTCAAGAATGCATATGCTAAGAACATGTAAAACATGCATATAGATTTCGCACGCAACAACGCAATATAGTAATCAAGTACAAACCTTAATAAAATATAATATTCAACTGCCAATAATTTAAAAGTGATAATGCATGACATGTTCAGAGCATAATACTAATTTGAAATACAAGCGGAATGAATATTAGAAAGTGATATCACAAGAGATGTCATACGCAGAGAAGATGACACAAATTCACTAATATAGGAATGCCTCGTAGCTCGGGTCGTATGTCTCGTTCCTAAGTCTTGAGGGGACGCAGAACAAAACATGAGTGGACCAAGTTTATATATAAGTAATACTAAAACAGTTATTCTTCAACGTACTAACCCCCAGCTTTAGGAAACTCATATAGCATAATAAATAATAGGTTTTCCGAAAAGGAGCTGATTTTCACACACCTTTTATAGCTTTTCCCACACCCCTCTTTGTTCCAGGCCATCGGATTGAATAAATCAAACGAAAACTACGGACATGATTAGTCAGGGGTGTGTAGGAAGCTATAAAAGGTGTGTTTATCATTTCCCTTTCCGAAAACCCTAGCATGCCATAAAACCTTCGTAAAACATATATCATATATAGTGTGCTTAGTAGTGGTATCATTCGCCCGAAGGCCCTTCATCATCCACCCAAAGGCATATATAAGTATCATTCGCCCGAAGGCCTTTCATCACCCGCGTGAAAAATCCTCCACTAAGTAAGCATAGAAAATCATGAACATAAACTTTCAAAAATATATCTCATCGGAGCTTAATAGCTCAAACATCATATCAATAAATCATATTCATAAATATCTCAATAAACATAAATTCGATAAAGCATGATATTTCATAAAGCATAAATCTGATAACTCATAAACGTCTCATAAAACGTAGTCATAAAATCATGCTTTTCATGTATGCATTTCTAGTAATTAAATCATGCATTTTGGAAGGGGTCCACTCACAAATACTCCGTCACCGAAGAGCCATTCGAATTAGGGAGGACGGAAACGTCATTAACAAACGCACCTAAGTACATAAAGGGACCAATTAATAAAACTATACTAAAATGATTGAATTTGGGAAAATGAACGTTGTAAATGGATTCAGGAAGTCAAAAAACCTAAAGGGGACCTCGGGTTCCCCCACGCATTGCCGCACGAGCGGCCATACGCCGAGATTGGTCGCCGGAAAAGTTTTGCGATGTCGCTGTCCACGGCAGCAAAGCACAATACCTCCAGCTTAGGCTTGTGTGCTCCACTCGCCGGCCATGGTAGGCGCCCACGCGCCGACCTTCCAAACTAGAAAAAATCCCAGATTTCCTCCCCCTAACTGCAAAAGCCCATTCCGAGCTCAATACAAGTCCAAATCGAGCGATTCAAAAGCCAAAATGTAGTTAGGAACGTGGAGAAGAGATTCATACCAAGTGGGGACCGAGTGGTGGCCAGAGTTGGCCCAAAAAATGGCCTGAAAAATGGCCAAACGACCACGGCCTATAAATTTCTAGATTTGCACAGTGACTTTCTTTGAGCTTTTCCGTGTTCCTACATCACCAAGACCACCCAAAAACTTACTAATCATGAACCTAAACACGATCAACAATGATAGGGACCAATTTCGAAGCTTACCTTCGTCGGAAATGGCGAGAAATCGCCGGAGAAGTTCCTTCAACAATGCAGCTCGGGAAGTGAGTTTTCGAAAGGTTTTTCTATTTTCTGGTTCAAGGACTCGTAGGGACTACAAAGGAAGGTGGTGGTGTAGTCAAGGTTGTTGTTGTGTGTTGTTGTTGCTTGTGGTGCCCTTAGGGAGGGCTGGTTTTTAAGAGAGAAAGGGAAGGGCCGAAAGGTGAGGGAGAGAGTTTGTAGAGAGAGAGATATTTCAAAAATAATAGAGGGGAAAGGGTCACGGGGACAAGGGGGAACATGTGGGCCCTAGTGGTTCACAAAACAAGGTCACTAAAGACGAAACACGAAATACGAAATATCCGAAAAACGTTTGACGTTTCGTAACGTAAAATCTTCGTTATAACTCCAAATTCGAATTCGTTCACGCCTACACGTTCGTGGCAATGAGTACAATAAGAATAAACTAAGAAAATTAGTAATATGCATTACGTTGAGATGATCAACGAAAGTCAATGTTCATGCTTCAAGTGCAATTTGGTAATTTCATACATTCGATAATATAAAATACGACAAATTTAGGACGAGGTATCACATTTTTATTTTTCCAGAATTTTCCAGAAGAAGGAACAGTCTCAAATCTAGCACACAAAGCAGCTGAACAACAAACCAATACAAGCAGCACATCGCAACAACACTACTGACTTCCCATATTAAAATGTACCTGCTCAGAGCAAACTAGGGTTGGTACCATATATCATCGCTAAGATACAATAGTAGCTTCCTATAGAATTTTTCGGAACTCAATTTCGAGTTACGTGGAAGACGTTATTGCCATTTTACCACTCATAGCGCATGTTGAAATTTTCTGCAGGATTCTTTAGGTTCTCGCTCCGAATTCATATCAAACGACGTACAACGTGCCGCAACGACCTACGAGTTCAGAATGCACACAGTCATGATCAAGTCAACGCTTAACCTGAGAGTTCCAACCAATTTAAGTCTACTCCGATGAGCTAAAACCAAAGGTCATCCGCAAAGCATTGCACGACAACTCCACATTTGTCCTCCTCCGCTACTAGCCTGTAATGAAAAAGGACAAGGGGCATACCATCTGGCGAAAGATGAAAAATTTCTTGAATCTGAAAGACTCCTATATGACATGGCAGTGCAGTGGCAAAAGAGATGAGAGAATTCTTACCGTAATGTGCCTTTATTCATAGTAGTAAAGAAGAAAGAATCCTTGCGTTCAAGTAATACATCTCAATTAATACACTATCTAAATGATACGACAGAATCTTATAAATATTTACACAATCACATTCCTAACTAAATTAGGTCTGTAACACAACCAAGGTTTTTATTTATTAATAAATTAAAAAACTAAAGATTGTAATGATTGTTAAACGGGTCTTAATTCGTTGAAGGAAAATTTTATTTGAACCTATATAACCTATTTCTACACCCATATTATTTTTAATTAAACTGTTGATATCTCTTGAAATCCAACTTTACTACCTAAATCACCCTCATAACCCAATTCAATATGTAAATTTATTTTTGCACCCATTCAAAACATTAAAAACCACGTAAAATTGAATACACTTATAAACTTACCGGGTTGACAATATGTAATTGCGGCTAAAGATTCATTTGCCCAATAGATTAAAATACTACCTTTGAGTTCCTATTTCTTATGATTTCTTGGTTCACAGCGCACAACATTGGCGACAACTCATTTCCCCTCATTGACAATGTTGTTGCTACTAGTCCAATACTCTTGTATATACATACCTATCTTAAAAACAGGTTCAGTAGCAGCACAAGCCAACTTCAGCACAAACTAGGTTGCTTTTCTTGCTCTCAAATCCCCACCTAGGCAACCTGTCATTCTTGTTGAGCTGGAATTCCAAAACAACAATTTTGGTGGTACCTTGCCACCGAAATTGTCTCATCTACACAGGTTGAAGTTGATTAGCTTTAGTTCAACGACTTGAATAATCTTTAAAGGAACCCTTCCAATACATATACGCATGTGTTGATTTTTCAGAAATTCCAAACTTGATTGGCAGTAAAGATCAGGTGTAGTGGTTGTTTGTGCAGGCTAATGCTCTTTTAACAGGTCATATTCCGGCTGTCTTCAACATGTCCTCTTTTGACTATTTTGGCTCTAACCCTAAACAACTTAAGTGGCAGTTTATGTTGGAGCAATATTAGAAAATATGAAAATAACACAAGAATCCCAATAATAATAATCACAAGGAAATTCACAACATCACATGTGTACAAAATTAATATAAACAACTAGAGAGAAGTTAGAAAAACTAACAAACTTGGAGATTGAGACTTGCATAAATGCAATGTCCTAAAGACAGAATTTCGCCCCTACTCTTGTGCTTGTAGTTCGGTAGGCGTCATTCTCCCACGATTCAACAATCTATAATCCGAAGTCAAAGCACTTCAATCTTCGGACTCTGGCGAACTTTATATATTCTGTACTCTCAAGACACGACTCGGAAGACAAACGAAGAATGAGAGAAATAGAGTGGGGAAGCCCTATTTCTCAAGAGTAATTAATTCTATTATTTTCTACTTCTCTCATGGCTTAGTGTTACTGGTTTATATAGAACCCAAGCAGGGGTGGAGCCACCAAGGGACTAGGGTAGTCCCCGGCCCATCCTGACTTCATCTGAGGTGTGAACCTCATGGAAGAAGATGAAGCAAACGACGTCGTTAAGCTGTTTTGATTTTAAATCTTTTCGGCTGTCTAATGAAATGATAAGTTTGGCAGGGGAGTTTTAAAGATGTGCAATTTTAAATGGAAAAAGCAACCACACTTCTGGTTCGATTCTCTCACCTAACAGTAATATACACCCTATAATTTTCTAAAGCAACCCACCTTCTTTATTTGCAGACCTCTCCCCCTTTTCCTTATTTTTCTATTTCTTTGTATTTTCTTTAGCCTTCCACAACCTACATCTTACTTGATTGTCTGGGTTTTTACATTTTTTTCTTCTTAGTATTGAATTTAAGAGAATTTTTTCAGTTTTGTGAGGATTACACAAATTGCATATGTCAACATGTTATGAATTCAACTTTTTACACACACTCATATATATATATATACATACATATTTGTGAAAGATCCCTCCTCATTCAGAATTTTGGCTCCGCCACCCAAGTGCCTTTTTCTAAACAGCATACAGATGCTTTGCGTTTCGCACCACTTCTATAACCATGATAGCCAATTAGCTATGACATGACCGTAAGTAAATTAGGGAAAGGTTACACCTATTATGTTTTGAATACTACACGGCAAGTGTTGCATTCTCTGCATGAAACACTTCACAAACTAATTTTTTCATTCAAACTAATATTAAATCTTATAATATTAAATATCCAACAGTTTACCAGACAATATATGCCAATATCTTCCAAGCATTCAGGGGTTGCATTTGCCACGCAACCAGTTTGATGGAGGATGAAAGTAGGATAAGGATTGTGGAGTGTGATTATTGGGGGTGGGTTTATTAATAAATTTTAGTTTATTGTTAACTTTACCTTGTACTTAATGATAATTATGTTATAAGGTAAAACAAACAATTCACATATTGTTGAATACACCCCACATACTAAATACACCCCGTATCTTCTTTTTCAATCAAAATTTATCTTAGTACACCCCACATACTTTCCTATACTACCCTCATATCCCAAACTTTCTACATACACCCCACATTCTTCACATACATTCAACATTCTCTCATTGTTCATTCTCACCACACCTCCAAATTTCAAGACTCTCGCTAAACATGTAAATGCTAATTATGAGGTCAACTACATGACATTTGATTGTTGTTTTATTTTACTGGTAGAGCACAAATTCAAAATTTGTATCCCTCTCTGTTACTCCTCTGAAGTCAATCTCACAAAATTTTGACCCAAAAAAGAATGATAGGACATGCGTGAATTTTTTTTTTCCAAAATCATAATGGGAAGATTATAATGGGTGCAATTCTTTTTAGTGTACAAAACTTAAAAGAAAGTAGTGCCAACTGCCAAGCTTACCACTTAGAGAAAAAATTGTTTATATTATAATGGATTTATTATTATTATTTTTTTATGAGAAATCGAAAATTTGTTTTGGAGTAGTTATAGATTTTGATAACAAAAAAAATGTTGTAGTTCTTACAAAATCCATAATGAAGTACGTTTGGTTACAAATTCGTAGCATTTTATTTTTATTTTTAGGGTTTAGGTTTCTATCAATTGGGGGGTTTTGTCGATTAGGGGTTTTAAGATTTTAGGGTTCAGGTTTAGACAACCAATTTAGAGTTAGGGTTCATATTAGTAAATAATTTGTGTATTCAATTTCTTTTAATTTTTTTGGGGCTAAATAGTCATTTCATGTTAATATAGATGAGTGATTTAATAATACATATTTATGTGGGGTTTAATGAAAAAACCAATTTGTGCAGACATTGTTTACGTTTGACGTAAAATGAAATTAACCATTTCATGTACAGCATAGAAGTATATATGGTATTAGTTAGTGTATAGTTATATGAATAGGTCATGTACCTCTAGTCGATATCATTCACTCTTACACCAGAGGTCCCTGCCCATCATTTACTATCGTCCTATCAGGACTAAAAATGAGTTTCATTCATACAACCAAACAGTCTAGATGAATATTTACAAATTCACCTTGTAACCTGATCAAGTTTTCAAGATGAACTCATTTATTTAACTTTCAAATAAACCTCACTTTTTTTTTTGTTGGAAACTACGTCTAAACTGCACCGGCAAACACTCCAAGTTTTTGCTCTTCATCCCATCTCTCAATCTGCAATGTAAACACACAGCGCCGAGCAGCCAATATCGAACTGTAATAAAAGGTCCAAAGAAAAAAAGAGAAAAATAAAACTAGAAACAAGACGTAATGACTTTTCATCTTAACGTTTAGATCTATTTACCCATTCAACGGGACATAACGATTTGTAATTCTTCTCAAACCTCTCGCATTTAGGTGCGCCCTTGCCTTCTTCCTTGATACACCTGAAGACAATATGATATATATTAGGGTAAATTACATAAAACTACCTCAACTATTGAGTTATTAACAGTTTCATATCTCGTATTTAAAATGTTTCAATGTCATACCTTATCTTTGAATCTGTTGCAATGTCATACCTTCCGTCAGTTGTCTGTCAATTCCTCTGTTAAATGCTGACATGTCATGAGACGGGACCCATTTTCTATTAAAAAAATTAATAAAATATTAACTAAATATTAAAAAAAAATTAAAAAAGAAAGAAAGAAAGAAAGAAACCCAAACCCAGATCCCATCCCCCATCCCCCCTTCCCATCTTCCCCATCCGTTCCCGCCCCCCCTTCCAAACCCAGAACACCACCCCCGCAACCCCCCATTTCTCCCTCCCGAGCCTCCCAACCACTTCCCTCTCCTCCACTTAAAAAAAAAAGAATCTGAAACAAATTTGAACCCAGATTGTCCAGATCGTCGCACCCCACCCAACCCTTCCTTCCCATCGAAGTCGGACCACCTCAACTGGTTGTTTTTATTTTTTATTTTTTTAAGTTTTGAATGGGAGGGGAGGTGAAAAGAGTGGAGGAGAGGGAGGTGGTTGGGAGGCTCGGGAGGGAGATAGGGGGGTTGTGGGGGAGGTGGGGGTGGGGTTATGGGTTTGGAAGGTGGGGATGGATGGGGAAGATGGGAATGGGCCGTCACATTGCTTTTATTAGAGAATAAACCATTGTTGTGTGGGTTTTCCCGCCTATGTAGATTTATGTCTGGAAGAATAGGGGTAGCTAGGAATGCCACTGGAACTCAGCATACCGATTTGCCAGCATCTGTTGCAGTCGTTGATCTGAATGATTTGGTGTTGCAAGATGTTCCCACCACTTATAACAATGAATACAACAATACTTCAAGCTCTTTGCTATTTTTAAACAATGGAAGCAACCCTCCCCAAAAATTTGCATCAATTTTTGAACAAAACATTCCTGCCAGTGATGTTTATGCCTCACATTTGGAAGCTGGCTACGAGTTCTCATCGAATTTCTGTACCAGTTTTTCTTACTGATCGTGCCACTATGCATTGTCTATTAGCCAGAGATGCTCAAAGTGTTCATTCTGTTGCGAACTCGCTCAGCACTGGGCATGCCGCTTATCAGAAAAAAAGAAAGAGTATGCAATCTTTCGATATGACTTTCTTTGCATTCTATTGCTGCTTTGAAAATTTGATATTTCTTCATTTATTAACTTCTATCAATTGGTTTGATTTATGCGTCTATTAATCTTTGTTTTTTTTTTTTATAGGAATTGATCCAATATGTTGATTTTGGATCAAGAAATTGCCAATGTCAATACTGCAGTGCTCTATTTTGGTCTGCAGAGTAGACAAAGAAGCATGCTAAGCATACTTCTTCTGTTTCGGCCCCGCAGTTCACTGTGTGTTGCATGAGTCAAAAAGTACAATTCCCACGCGCTAAACCCACTCCTGCTTATTTGGAACATTTGTTAAACCCCACAAATTCTCGAGCCTTTATGAAGTTCAAAACAAATATTAGATCGTATAATTCAATGATGACGTTAACTTCAATGGGGGCTAAAGTTGATCCGTCGATCAACAAGGGTCGGGGTTTATATGTTTTTAAGATTAATGGTCAGGTGCATCATTTGATGGGTTCTCTGTTGCCTCCAGAAGGCAACAATCCTAAATTTGCACAGTTGTACGTTTATGACACTCAAAATGAAGTCAATAATTGTATCAATTGTTTCAATGGATCATAAGCATCTGAAAACCTTGATCAACAGATTGTTGGTGTCCTCATCAAAATGTTAGACGAGTGTAATGAGGTCGTTAAGCTTTTTAGGCTCGTTAAGGATAAGATTGATGAAGGTCCACAAGCAATTTAAGGTTGCGTTTGTATGGTGCACATAGCAACCGTGATATGCAGTACAATTTGCTGGCATGTGACAGGATATGTGGGTTAATAGTTAGGGACATCGGCCAATTTCACACTGAAAGAGATATTGTTGTGGAGCATAAGACCGATGGCCTACAGAGAATCACAAAGTTACATCCTAAGTACATGGCACTCCAATATCCCCTTCTTTTCCCATATGGTGAAGATGGGTATAGGACAGGTCTTCCTTGGAATCCCAATTTTAGGGGGAAAAAACCAAAGGATGGGAGGGCGGTATCAATGAGAGCATTTTTGGGTTATCAAATTCAGGATAGACTAGGACATAGTGACACCCTGTTAAAAGGTTAGATTTCATTATAGCGAATCAAGATTCTTTTAGAACATAAGGTATTAAAGGAATTCATGAAGCGTTGAAAGCAAGAAATGCAATCAAGCTTGAGATACAGAAAGCGTATGAGCGTATAAGCGTTGAAAGCGTATAAGCTTATAAGCGTTGAAGGCGTTGAAAGCGTATAAGCGTCGAGATACAGAAAATTTGTTTGTTCTAAAAAATGGAATCAAGCTTGATAATGCATTTGTTGTCCCTTACAACTGTGAGCTATTATTGAAGTATCAAGCACATATAAATGTTGAATCATGTTGTTAATCAACGCTCATTAAGTATCTTTTTAAGTACATAACTAAAGGTGTTGATCGGACTAGAGCTGTTTTTGAGGATGAGGAGTTCGATGAGATTGTAGCTTATCTAAACCGTAGATATTGATGCCTTTACGAAGCAGTTTGGAGATTGTTACAGTTTCACATTCATTTTAGAGAACCATCGGTTGAGAGGTTGTCTCTACACCTTGCATCTGACCAAAATGTTCTTTTCAGAGAGACCGATGATCTTAACCATGTTGTTAACCACCCTAATCTTGAAAGCACAATGGTAACAAAATGGTTTCAAACCAATATCCAAGACCTTGATGCAAGTGAGTTATCTTATGTTGAATTTCCTACCAAGTATGTATGGAAAAATGATGAGAAACAGTGGTCCCGAAGAAAAAGAGGTAGATCTCTAGGTAGGGTTGCATATGTTCACCCTGTTGCCGGTGAATTATATTACTTGAGGTTGCTGCTAAATTACCAAAAAGGTAGCTTTGGATTTGACCATTTAAGGACTGTTGATGGCGTTCTTCAACTGACATTCCGAGCTACATGCACCTCTCTTGGTTTATTAGGTGATGATAGGGAATGGAATAATGCTATGTTAGAAGCCATTGTCACTGCATCCTCTCAACTTAGGCAATTGTTTGTCACATTGGTTCTCTTTTGTGATGTTGTTGATCCATTAACTTGAAGGAAATTTTGTGAAAAACATGTTCATTTGAGCAACATCAATAGCATGCAATTAACAAATTAAAGGCGGAATCATGCTTGCATGCACTCAAAAACAAAAACATCAACCATGAAATTCAAAGCCTAGTAGATTGGTGAACCTTGACTCAACTTTAAATCAACATTTGTTAGTTGAGAAATATTTACCTTTGTAGATTCCTCTTTGCATATGCAAAGGATAATCACCCAAGAGATAGGGCCTTCATTCCTTGCTTCTTAGCTCCATGGATTTGGTTGAAAGAATTGGATTCTCCAAGTTCCCAAAATAGAGAACCTCTAAAGATTCTACACCAAGGTTGGATTGAAGAAGAAATGAGTGACCTTGGAGTAGTAGGATTGCTAGATTCACCCTCCAAGGTGGTTGGCCTCTTAGAGAGAATGGTCTCATTAATCTAACTTCATTAGATTGCATTCTCCCAATCACATATTCCTTGGACTTTATCGTTTAAGCATATAACATTTATATGAGACGGCTCAAACAATAATGTTTGCCCTTTATATGTAAACTAGATTAGTTTAACATGTGAAATGTCCGTAAAGTATCATCATATGATTGGCTTTAGGGCACATTTCCAACAATCTCCCACTTGCACTAGAGCCAATCAGCTTGTTCATCTGTTATGATTCCTCTTCTGTAGTCATTTCATAAATGGCTGAGTAGTAGGCCTAGGCAATGGATATCTATATGTTATCCATAGAAGCAACTTTGAGAATATTGACGTCACCATTATACATGATTCCCAATCATGTGGTTCAGTCTCTCATATGAGTTCAGATCTTGATGAGACCTTGATTCCCTGGCTTGAGCTATCGCCCCATTAGTGTCATACACTTTCTGGTTGGAACCGAATAGAGAGTTCATAAATGAACTTTCCCATCCAAACAACATTGTTGTAAACTTCTATATAGCAATATATTTTGCATTCATAATGGAACACACTAAAGTCATTACTTTAATGTTTCCATCCAAACATCTCTTTAGTCATAATAAAGAGATATCTGTTTATTTCTTCATTCATAATGAAGAAACATCCAATGATGGATTAGATTCACAATCTAATACATTTACGCTTCCATTACGTTACTCTGATTCTTCCTCATTCTTCGAGGAACCTGTCCTTTAGTATTTCCCTTTGAGAAGAGCTACCTCCTAGTCTCACTAGAGTTGTTCTTCTTATTGAAGTTTATCATCATATGAGAAACTTCCTAGCATCCTTTTGTCTATTATTAGGGCATGATATAATCCAATTATATCCTAAAATCTATCATTATAGATTTCCATCCCATGTATATAGACTATGTCTCCCATATACATTCTATCTTTATAGAATGTTTAAAGTCATAACTTTAACAATGAAGTATTCTTTTCATTTCCAAAATTAATATATCATACATATATTTAAATTTAGGAATATGATTAACTCCCACTAATCTTTTGTAAACCTAGTAAACAAAAGATTCATTTACATCTTTATGAGAAATCAAACGTTTTGATCTTTCTCTCATAAGACGCTTATGGCTCCCACTAGCTTGCTAAGATCCATGATGGTTGGATCTCTACAACTTACATGTTTTGTGATTCATAGTTTTAGACATGTATTATTAGGACTATCTTAATAATGGTTTCGGAAACCTATATTATGTCCAAACATTGAATCAACATTTAGTTGTAGCTAGCTATCTTCGAATTAATTGAAACTAAGACTACTTGAAAAATGGTTCCTTCAAAGTCAACCATTCTCTTTGATTGTAGCCACCTTAAGCTACCAATTAGCTATGAAGGTTTCATTATTTCGGGTCAAATGGTACTTTACCATTTCCTTGAGTATATATTGTATATACACTCAATGTAGTCATAAAGTTCAAACCATTCAACTGAGACGGTTTAAAATTCTTTTTGACTACCTTGGAGCTTGTGGTATAGGAACTAGGTTGTTATATTTGTTGATTATCATCTTGTCTCTCAAAGAACCCATTCTTTTGAGTTCTATTCCTAGTTCATTTGCTTTAAGGCAAATCACATTGTTGGATTACAATGAACTACTCAACAAACAACATTTGTTGGTTGGTTTATAGAAGTGATATCCAAAGGTTAATTTAAGGATATCCACAAGATAATTTTTAAACAAATATTGCTTATTAGCACACAACCCCAAATCTTAACACAATTAAGATTTGTCTTTCTTTCCAACTACATCCTATGGAGTTATGAAAATTTTGGAAGATCTTCTAATTGACAATCATATTGTTTTAGAAGTATATATCCTATATATATGGGTAATTGATAACATCCAACGAACTAAATCTTATTCGAGTTCGTTCTTCTCCTAATGGAGAAAATCATTATCTTATGATGCTAATTTCCTTGATATCTTTCAAGGAAACTCATCTAAAGTGTTACCTTTCCTTAGATCAAATCTAAGGAGGTAAGTACTTTAGACGTCTTACTCATCAACTTACATTTCTTGAATTCTTTGAAACCTTTTGCAAAGTATTCGGACTTGTGTTTATTCATAATAAACTGTAGTCCAACCGAGAGTGATCTTCAGTGAATGTCAAACAACATGAGTAGTATTATGTTGTGGACAAGTGCCACTAACATCTAAGTGAATTTAACCTCAACAACTTTGTGATTCTTTATTCTTTCCAAAAGAATAAAGATTCGAACATTTCGCCTCTATACAATTTTGACAAGAAGGTATTGGATCCGGATCTAACGATCCAAAGCATCCATCTATGACCAACTCGTAATTTATGTTTTAGAGGTATCACAACTCAGTTGGGATTAGTCACTATCTTGCAACCTTTTGGGTTTTAAGCATCATTATATTCTAAACAGTTAACGCTACCATATCATCTCTACTATAGAGACAATCAATTAGATTACTATAATCCAATAAGTGATTAATAAAGAACAATGTTTTGTCAAACAAAACATTCATCCATCTCTACTATAGTGACGGAATTAAGTTCCTTAAAATTGGAATGTAAAGACAATCTTTGGTTTTTCCAATTTCTTTGGTAGTTCATATGAGGAAGTTAGTACCATCTGCTTTCGCAGAGATCTATATTTTATTCACGTTCCGAATGTGAAGTACTTTCTCTTCTCTCATTAATCTTCTACTTCTCATTAGCCACACTTTTACAACGATTGTAAAACATAGTTACTAATACGGAATCAAGCATTCAAGTAGAAGAACCAACTGTTTTGAACTTTTCAAGAACAATTTACAACACCTTCGAAAGGTGTGTTCTTGACACTTGCAAGACATTTCTTGCAAATACCCCTTCCAATGTCCATCCTTTCATAAAGAAAATTTGTTCCCTTGGAGTTAATTTTATCTTCTTCATTTGACTTCTCCTTTGACTACAATAGTCATGGTCCCTAAACTCCCACTATCTCTCTTGAAACCTTTTTCAATTGTGTTATACACATCAAACATTTTGGAGAGTGTGTGGTTATTGTTCACTACATAGTTTACAATAAACTTAGTGAACCATTAGGATAGGGACATAAAGGTGAAGTCCTAGCTTAGTTTCCGTCTCGTTAAGTGGTTTATCACTTCAACACTCAATGATTCAAAATCATCATAAGTCCATGTTGATGGACTATTTTTGTCAACCAACCATTATGTTCTAAACATAATTACAAACTTTCAAGAGTTGTTCAAGGCAACTCTTATTTCTTCATACAACAATTTGTAAGTGAAGAATCATGGCACTAAAAGTGTCCTTGTCTTTATGCTAATCTTCGTAAGTTCCTTTGTTCATATAACGAAGGAATAAGCATTGGTTGTTTGTGTTGTCCTCTTCATGATAGACATTTCTAACATGTTCTTCCAATGATACATTATCAATAGGAAGATTGTGAGGATGAGACTTCTTAGGTACATGCACAATCCATTTAAGACAATCTTTGGGATTGTGTTACCAAGTCCGGAAACTAAAACATTTGGATTTTCTTTGTCAAGTTTTGGATAGCGTTTGCAAATATATATTGGTAAACAAATACATAACGAATATAAATTGATTGATTTTAAGCCATTTGATTCGGGTCTTTAAATCAAATAGCACCACCCACTATTTTTGGCAAATTCCATATCCCTCATTGGAATTCGAGAGTTTTGGAGGAAACTCTTAGTAGGTTATGGGAGACTCACTATTACCAAGCCCACCTCAGAATTATATCATGTTGGCTAGCGTTAATAATAATGAGAGAGTACGCTTACTCATTTGCAACAACCTCTTGCAAGTACCCATCTTATTTGGCCTCTAGAAAATGATGCCTCAGAATTATATCATGTTGGCGTCATTGTACTTAGTTAAGTCATTCCCACCATGCCTAGTTCGTGTAGGGGTTCAAGCATAGCCTCAGAATTATATCATGTTGGCTAAACTCGTTGCCTACCTCACTTCATCATGTATGCATATAGAACTCCTCTGAGTGTAAGCACGCACTTTGTACTCCCCCATTATAGGGTGAAGCCGGTGTACGAGTCACAAACATCGGAGCCTACCACGGTGGAAGGCCACGAAAGAGTGTTCAAAGCACTCTCACGCTTGTCAACTTAATAATGGTTTGGTTGAGGGTTTTAGGTCTCATCACATATAAATATTCATTTTAATCTTCATTAAAACAATTTTGGTCCTATTACAACTATTGGTCCATTTAATTCAATTTAGTTGTATATAATACTCCCACTATACTTATAAAACGGTTTTTAAAGCAAGAGTATATGATACTACTAACATAAGGTTTGCATTCATTTGATGGACTATATAGTTGCCTTAGGGCCTTAGGATGACTATGAACCTTTGTTTAGATTCAACACGAGCCTAGTGTTGAATCTCGGACTAGGGATGGAGATTGATTTTAGTTACGCGTTTAATCACATTAAGGCGTGTTGTCTTATGGGCGTTGGACCCTCTACTCCATTTTCATGCATATCAAATAAAGCAAGAAAGAAGTACTTCAAAGTAAAGGTGAGCTTATGCTCATTACAACATTTGCATAATTCAAATTACTTTAAAGTAAAGAAGAGCTTATGCTCTTTTACAACATTTGATCAAATCAAATTACAACCAAAATTAATCTACACATTCCCATGGTTCAAACAAATTTGAAACGACCTTTCACATAGCTCAATTATCGTAGGCTTAGGTTCATAATCACCCTTTAATTAATTAACACTTTAACTAATTAAATTTGAATGCAACATTTTCATTTTGTTTTTGTATCCATAAAATTGATTTAAATGGAGCTAAATGAAATGAAAATCCAATTCTCATTTAAAGAGACAAAACAATTTTTGTTCCCTACTTAATTTGGGCCATCATGCAATAACCACAACTTTTTGGGCTATATTGCGAAACACAAACTTTTGGGGTCACTTTGTAAAAACACAAAAGTCCACTACTTCATGTAATTACAACTAGAACCCAAAAATTTCATCAAATACAAAAAACTTCATTAAAGGAGCAAAACAATTTGTCCTTTAGCGTTTTTGGGCCTTAACGTAAAAACGTAAACTTTTGGGCTAAAATACAAATACACAAAAGTATCAAAACTTTATGTAATTGCACAAAAGGCCCAAAAATACCCTATTCTATTAGGGTGGCCGGCCATGATTAAAAAAAATAAGATTTTTACAAAGTTTTTGTAAGTGGGTTTTGTTAGGTGAGGTAAAGATGAAATGAAAAGTTTGTAAGAAATGATTTATGTCACATCTTTAAAAAAGTTTGTCTCCCATTAAAAATACTTTACCATTAACCATCACCCACTAAAATTAAATCAAAACTTTATGTAAAAACATAAAACTTTTGAATCAAAACTTCAAAACTTTTTGTTCTTGGCAAGAACTTCAAGAACATTGAAGAACACTCATGAAAACTCATAATAGCTCCATGAATGTTTTCACTCACCAAAACTCAAATTTTCACCACTCAAAAGAGGGCTAACATCCTAGGGTACTTAGGGGTTCCAAAAGTCACTTTAAAACCATTTTAACAAGACAAACATGAACCCAAAAAATCACCCTTTGGATTTGGCCGAATTTCCCCAAAAACATGGCACCAAATTTTAGCTCCAAAATTCATGCTCATATGAACTACAACTACAACATTTGAGATGGAAAATTTTCTAACAAAATTTACATTCAAAGAAACAAGAATAAAGCTTGTAACATATTACAACTTTTAAATAAAAAAACTATGAACTACAAAACCCAAAATGATTCACCAACTACTAGACCTAGGCTCTGATACCACTTGAAGGAAATTTTGTGAAAAACATGTTCATTTGAGCAACATCAATAGCATGCAATTAACAAATTAAAGGCGGAATCATGCTTGCATGCACTCAAAAACAAAAACATCAACCATGAAATTCAAAGCCTAGTAGATTGGTGAACCTTGACTCAACTTTAAATCAACATTTGTTCGTTGAGAAATATTTACCTTTGTAGATTCCTCTTTGCATATGCAAAGGATAATCACCCAAGAGATAGGGCCTTCATTCCTTGCTTCTTAGCTCCATGGATTTGGTTGAAAGAATTGGATTCTCCAAGTTCCCAAAATAGAGAACCTCTAAAGATTCTACACCAAGGTTAGATTGAAGAAGAAATGAGTGACCTTGGAGTAGTGAGATTGCTAGATGCACCCTCCAAGGTGGCCGGCCTCTTAGAGAGAAATGGAAGCTTTGTGTTCTCACCAATTTTCTCTAAAACCAACACTTATGAATTTTAGGCTATAAAGTTCTTTATATAGTCACTTCTTTAAATGACCTAAAGAACCAAAAACCCTAATTCTACACAAAATGGCCGGCCATTTAAGGGATATGGGCTTTTGGGCCTTTGTGAATCTTTATTCATTAAGTTGTCATACAACTTAAGTCAATGGGCTTGACGTTCGAAGCCCATTGGGCCTTAAGGTCCAAAACTATCCCGAGGTCTTTAACGAACTTATTCGTTTGATTAATTAACATATTAATTAATCCTTGCCATAAATAATTAAACCATTTAATTATTCTTACTCATCTCCTTTGTTTCTTCAATCTTTACCTTACACGGTGTACGATCCATTAGGTTCCTTTTAGCGAGGCAGTGGGCGATTAAAACCATTTTACATCGATTGTGAATTGAAACTTACTTTCAATTCTCCCTTTAGTGATTACACACGTTTAGGGCTTCCACAAACCATGAGTGACACCTAGCAGCATATCATGGTTACCCAAGCTAATCAGAAGAGGTAGAGAACCTATTCAGTTTAGGATTACAAATGCAATACGGTCTTTCTCTAATCTAATACTCTTGACCACATTGTTTGGTTTGATAGTTTATTTATTCATGTCTACTATCCAATGTGATTCGTTTGCTTATATGATTACCTTGAATGTGATTTGGAACGCATTCCCTAATCTCATTCATACTCTGGCCAGAGATTTTAATCATATCATAGAGTATTCTCCCTCAAACCATTTGAAGGTTAGAGATCCCTTGTTGCACATTCACTTGTCTCCATAACTAAGTGGCTTAACCCCAATGATGTCGTGGACACCCCGATGGGGTGACTTTGACATAATCAAAGATCAAGGACTTAACCACAAGACAACTGTGATGCCTCAGGTCAAAAGACTAATTTGCATTATCCCAACCATGAGTTCTCATGTGACATGAGTATGAGAACTCCTCGTTGATCGTGTTCAGTGAACTCATTCTCTATTGAGCACCTACGTACTTGTCTTGATGTCACACACACCAATGACTCGAGACTAGTCACTCTCCCTGAGAGAAGACATAGCACGTACTGATCTTAACGGACTGTCAATGCCCAATTGGCAATCCTATGATCAGGAACGTTTAGGATGTGTCTACGAAAGAATGGTCTCATTAATCTAACTTCATTAGCTTGCATTCTCCCAATCACATATTCCTTGGACTTTATCGTTTAAGCATATAACATTTATATGAGACGGCTCAAACAATAATGTTTGCCCTTTATATGTAAACTAGATTAGTTTAACATGTGAAATGTCCGTAAAGTATCATCATATGATTGGCTTTAGGGCACATTTCCAACATAACTTTGTTTCAAATGTATTGGAAGACGATGTGTGATGACATTTTGAAAAACATGATCAATGCTTTTGACCTGCAAGATGTCTTTCAATACCAAGATGAACTTAGAAATTCACTTTTGTACGAGTTAGAAAAATAGTTTGTTGCTGCAAATAGTGCTTTGTCGAAGCATCACATACCATAGCCAAACAATTTGATGATGGATAAACTTGCGAATAGGAGTTTGAGGGAAGAGTTAGATTACGATGTTGACAAGCTGAAACATGAGCACTCGCATCATCCAGTTAAATAGAGGGCAAAAATATGTTCATCACAGTGTCATAGAAACAATTCACAACAACATATCTGGCCTTTTTTTTTTGTGCATGGTCATGGTGGGACAGGCAAAACTTTTTTGTGGACCACCATCATAGCTAAAATTAGATCCCAAGTTTGGACAAAAGGGAAAAACAAGAACTCGTTGATTTTGCAAAGTGGATATTAGACATTGGCAACGGTATTGTTGCCAGGTCTTTATCTTCAATTGATGAAGAAAACTCTTGGGTTCAAATTCCCGAACAATTCCTTATCCGTTTTGATGAAGATCCCATCAAAGCCATGGTTTCAGCTGTGTATACCAATTTCAAAACAATTTTTTGAGATATGCCATATTTGAAAGAAAGAGTTGTTGTGACGCCACATAATGATATAGCCACTGAAATAAACGATTTTCTGTTGGGTATGGTGCCCGGCGAAAGTCGTACCTATCTTAGTTTTGATTTGTTGTCTTCTTCAACATAAAATTTAGATGTGCTTTATCCAATAGAATTTTTGAACCAACTTGATTTACCTGGTTTGCCGCACCACATGTTGGTTTTGAAAGTTGGCACCCCAGTGATGTTGATCAGGAATTTAAACCAAGGTGCTGGGTTGTGTAATGGAGCACGGTTTGTTGTGATGAATTAAACGATCGAATTGTACAAGCAAAAATCATTACAGGAAGCAACATCGGTGAAAGAGTTTATATCCCCCGGATAATTACTGAATCATCTCAGCATAAATTTCCCTTTACCCTGCGAAGGCGTCAGTTCCCTCTAAAAATTTGTTATGCGATGACAATCAACAAAAGCCAAGGACAATCCTTGAAAATTGTCGGCTTGTATCTATCAGCCTATTTTTTCTCATGGGCAACTATATGTTGCGGTGTCCACAGTCACCTTAAAAAAGGATCTAAAAATTGTTATTGCTTCTCAATTTTTTATCTATCTAGATTGATGGAGGTGATGCCAGTTCATTGTCTGAGGCCATACCAACCAGCAAACAAGCTCCGAATTAGGGTTTGCAGGATGTGGATCACAAAAACCATTGGAGATGATCCTCAGCCTCAAAGTCTTGATTGTGTTTTTGTCGATAAACATATGAGAATTTTGCACCTTTTCCGTTATCGTAAGATGCTTACGTTTTATGTATCCAAGTGTGCACGCCGTGTTCTTAGTACAACAAATTTTGTGGTCAAACATTTTCTAAAGTTCATTAACTAACTGCTCTATGCATTTCGTTGCCCAATTATACATCGCTTCCACATGATTAACGTTTGTTTGGTTAATTGTTTTATTGGATTCAATAATAGGCCTCAATATTAATTTTTATATTGGGCCAATAAATTCATGCAAATGCACAAGAAATCAAAATTCCATCTTCTCCTTATAATGGCATGGGTTACGGTAAATTTCGTTCTTGCAAAAACAAATTTCAGAGTGTGTTGTTGGCACTTTTGCTTTCTCTGCATTTCACTAGAGAGTTATATTTTATCCTGGTTGAACAAGAATTTTTAAATGTGCAAACGAAACTAAGTAGAAACCATCAATTCTTCTTTTTCTTAATTTGTTTTGTTTGTTTTTTGACCCATAGAAATATAATTAAAAGTTCTTTTACAAGGTTGCTTCAGTTGCTGTCAATTTGATTCTTAAAGCAATCTTTACTATTATGGTGCATTTTATTTGCGTTTGATTTGTTGAGAAATATTGAATTCGATTGCTTGAGTGATTAGGGATTTGATTGCTTCAGTGTCTTTAAGAGTAGCAGATTGAATTGATTTATGGAGCTCTATATATGTCCCACACAGTCATTGTGCATATTTGTGTGTCGGTGATATCAGTTTTGGTGGTGTTTGGTACCTGAGAATGTTGCAAGAAAAAAATGCGTAGAAAAAATGAAATTGGAATCTATGTTTGTTTAATTTTTTTAAGCTGTGCTGAAATCCAATTCTGCTAGAATTGCTAGAGACAACCAATTCTGCAAAAAAACTCGCATCAAGCAAAAAGAGACAACCAATTCTGCTAGAATTGCTAGAGAATTCCACAAACTGGTTGTCCCTAAGATTGAGCCTGAGGATAAAGAATCAATAGATGCACTCAAAACAAAGTCTCAAGCCAAAAAAACCAAAGATAGGTAAATTACAATTTGTTTTTTTGCATGCACGCCTACATAACATTTGTCATACCAGTGTTTACTAAACTATGATTCATGTTTTTTAATATAGTGCCGAAGATGTCCACTCACCAAAAAATGAATGACCGCAATCTTCGTTATCAGCTACTACAAAGCCACTCTCCCTTTTTTTGCCTTTAAACATGTGTGGTTGAAAAATTACTTGCTGAAACAACAACATAATAGTTTTTGGGTTTTTGGTTAACTGCTTAAATATATGCTTGATGTGATATAAACTAGCACTCAAATTAAACCCTCTTATTGACAATTGTAGTAAAGATGTAAGTAGGGATCGTTCTAGGCCGGGGATTAGGAGGGATTGCTAATCTACTTAAAGCTGACTCAAAAACACAAAACTAGGTTTAAAAACACTTAACTAGACTCTAAAGACTCAAAACAAACTAGAATGATTCAAAACAGCACAAAACAATGAAACTGACTCAAACTAGACACTAGGGATTACTTTGAACGAATTCTAACTTTAACTTGACTCAAAATACTAAAAGACACAAAATTGGACAAATTCTAACTAAAAGACATGACCAAGTAAAAGGGGATTGGGTTTTGGATGAAATTAAAGTAAAAACAAGCAGATTGTAAACTTAAACAAAGTTTGGACGAAATTGGGTGAATTAATGGATGATGGGCTAGCTAGAGGTTCCTTCTCCACACATGACACATATGCACATGAATTGATTTCCAGTTACTCTTTCAATAAACCATGAATGACAATGCCCCAGATTAACCGTGTCATCACTAATTAACCCTCAGATTTTTCTTAAGTCATTGAATTGGACGGACAACGCATCGACAACCAAATTATTCTTCCCAAGTTCCCTACATGAACTGCATAATAAAGACACAATCAAAGATCATTAAGCTCTCTGAAAATCATAAGCATTGACAAGGCATTCGTAACTATGACATCATGATACTTATGCCAGGAATTTAACTTAACACGATCGTGACCAGCGACCTTCACTACTTGTGAATATAAGTTTGTAATGATTATGTGAAACTCCCTTATATTCTAGCGTCAAATTCATTCATGCAAACTAAGTAGGCCTCCTTAATCAACATACACAAATAAGTTCTGAAAGAAACAGTTAAGTAAATTGCATTCACGATTCACAAAATTATAACTGGAAGTAATCAACTCATATTTCATACATAATCATGGTTTCAAAGTCTCCTCTAGCTAAAACGAGTTTAGCCTCTCATGTTCACAGCAAAACAAAGAGAATATAAATTAAACATTGAGAACTAAGATAGATTACACCTAAAAACGTCGAGCAATCGAACTTGAATAACCAATACGTCCAAGGCTGCTCCTTCTTCTTCTTTGCTGTGGCACAAGGTGGCAGTGGTGGTTGAAGTGAGGAATTATGGTGAAGGATGGCTGGAAGTATGAATGGTAGTGAATGGATGGATTGAATGGTGCGGCAAGGGCCTTTATTTATAGGGGAAGGAAAAGGCACGGCTGGGAATTAAATTGGGAAAGGTTTAAGACTCCAAATCTTCCAAGAAAAGGGTAACAAATCAGAATCCCAAGAGGAAAAGGGTAAGTGAGGTGCGGCAGGATCCTAGAGGACAAGGGAATGGGATATGCGGCAAGGGGAAAGGGAAAAAATGTTTGCCTTGCACGGCAAGGGAAAAGGAAAGGGAAAGGTGGTGCGGCACCCTATAGGAATGAGTTTAGGTCTGAATTTAAGTCTCCTAATTTAATTAAAGATCCTCCTTGCACCTGGAAATTAAGTGGTGAAGGATTAGGAAAGTTTAGGACAAAATAAGGTAACTTTGGCTAACATTTCTTCTTTCTTGCTTGCATCCTTTACTTCCTTTTCTTGAATTAATTTCTTCATAACTTCAGCATAATCCTAGCCTCTTTTGATCTTCAAATTCGTCCATCCACCTTGCTCCAAGCATGTGTTATCCATTCCAAGCCCAAAACTGCTCCAAAAGGCTCCAAAATGCACTTTCTTGCCACTTTAGCCCTTTGGACCTACAAACACACGAAAATAGCTTAAAATACTAAAATAACTATGAACTAATAACATAAATGCAAGAAAAAAAGCTAACTAAGTCGCATAAATATGCTCCTATCAATGCTTGGCCTGCAGAGCATGTATTTTGCCACCTTAACTGCAGGGGCAAAATATGTGTAGACTGCATCTTCCTTCTGTAACTTATGGAAACAGGCATCCTACATCTTTATTGCTTTGAACATTAGTGCTTGAAAGATTAGTTGCTGAAACAAGAACAACCCACTTTTTTTGCTTTTTTGTTTAGATGTTAAAACACTTGCCTAGCCTACAGAACATATATTTTGTCATCTTAACTTGAAGGCCAATATATGTGTTAAATGCATGTTGCTCCTGTTTCTTAGGGAAACAGAGCATGTTTTGTAGTTGTATCTTTTGTAATCAGCTTGGTTGAATGTATGTAAAAGCTGAACTACTTATCTTACCGACACCGCTCACTCATCTATCCTTTTTGTTCGTTCATGATTATGTTGAATTTTTTTTCAAGTTACATGTGTCTAATTCATGTGGTTAAAATTGGTGCATTCAAGTCCCGTAACAGCAACGCGTGGGCATTTTATCTAGTTAAAGTCCTATTGTAGTAGATAAGGCTCGTTTGAAGTAATTTTAGAAAGAATCATATTCTCGGATAACTAATTTCTTCATATAATCACTATGAGTGATTTTTTTACTATATATGAAGCGTCTTTCTAACCAGAAGTGATTATAGTCAATTTCTTAATCACTTCCATACGAGTTCTAAATAGTTAGATAGTTTTGCTAAGTTACAAAGAAATGGGAAAAATCCAATGGATCATATGACAATGAGGATTAACTTACAAAGAAATGGGAATTGTGGTAGTCGTCGTGGTTGCTGAATCGTTGTTGCGATATTTTCAGTGGTGGTTACCATGTCTTCGATGGTGGTGGTGGTGAAGATCTAAGACTTGCATATTTGCCGTCTTCAATCTTGATAAATTTGTACATACAAAACAATTAACACCTCGATGAAAGACCAAAGCCTCATGCGCCTGCGAAGTGGGGTAGGGGGAGGGGTTTGGCCAATGGATCTTCGATGCCTAAGTTAGTAACTCTAAAAAGTGTGAGCGTTTAGGGTTTGTATACGTAGAAAAAAACTTACTAAATTTGGTGAAGATGGAGGTTTTTATAGGAAGAGTGGCCGCCCATAGTGTTAAGGTTTTGCCCTACACATGGTAGCATCCTATTGGTCAGGGTGTGTCATCTATTGGATAAATGATGAAAAAGATTCCTAAGATATTAATTAGGAGATAATATCTTGACGGAAGCATCTATGGTTGAGTGTGGTAGAGATTCCTTACTTGGTGGAGTTGATCTTCAATCGGGAATGTATAAAAAGTAAGATTTTGTAATTAATCTTATCTTTAATGCCTTTGACTTCCCACGTCACAAGCAGGGGAGTCTTAAGCAGTCATAGTCAATTGCTTAGACCTTTAGGGATGCTGAGCTGCGCGTATGAGTATTTGAGAGACCTGCCCATTTAATAAAGGCAATCTTGTCTTTCTTGAGAAAAAGTCCACATGTCATCTTCTGGATTTTTGGTTCCACAAATACCCCCTCACATGCTGGGTTGCAAGTAGAAAAAGGCAATAGGTGTAGAAATCCCAAGCTGCATAGGTAAGCAAAGAGTTGGTTTCCAATTTGATGTAGATCTTCAACTTTGACTTAGAAATAGAGTTTTCTTAGGAAAGGGAAACCAATTACCGCTAAAACCTATTTAACCCTGCCTTAAATAGAGGGTTAAATTGGGGCTTGATGGAGTGGCTCGGCGAGGGTCTAGGAGGTGAAAAAACGTGGCTGGGTAGCCATGGTTGCTACAAGGAGATTGGGCAGCTAAGGGAGCTACCTGACTGGCATGGCGCGATTGGCTAACTAGGGTCAAAAGCTTAGCAATAGGGAATGGCCAACATGAAACTGGGCCTTTCATTGGATTGGGCTACTGGGCACAAGCCTATGTAGGAGAAGAAGGGAGGCTTGGGGCACGTGTCCTCTCATTAGTCGATTGGGCCGTGAGGCCCTTTTGGCTAGATAGGTGCGAGTTGCATGCTAGAGGAGATAAAGGACTAGGTCATGGGGCCTAGCATGTGCTGCTAGGTTCATGCAGTCTTGCGCCTGTGGTAGGACAAAAAGATGGAGGCTGGGGCCTCTGTGAGAGGTATTGCACTAGGTTTCGGCCTGGTGTGTTGCCCCTTGTAAGTTTTTTTAGTTTCCACTAAGTTTTTTTTAGTTTCTTTTCTCCTCTAAGATGTCTTCCTCAAATAGCAAAAGTGATGAATATCCTCCGCTCTTGTATCGTTAAGGCATGTCTCTTAGAAAGATAAGCTACTTCAGGGCTGCTTAAGTCAAGATCAATTATAATGAGTTGTTTCGAGATTTCCTTGAGAAGTATAAGCATGCAATTCTATCGGGGGTTTACATCTAACAGGTGAAGGATGAAAGCAGCCATAAACCATGCAGTGAAGCAGCCAAAGCTAGGAAGAGAGCTATTAAATTCCACCCATACTACTTGGTGTTGGGATTTACCTTTCCCATGCCGCGCCTCTTCCAGGAGGTGATATGCTCCATGAATTATGTGCCTGCTCAGTGCTCCCCAAATGTAGTTCGCGTAATGGTGGGGTTTTTGAACTTAAGCAGGTTCTTTGATCTCGGCTTAACCATTAACGAATTTTGGCACTTCTTTGAGACTGGCCATAACGATGGTGTGAGGCATCTGAGTCTCGCCATAGGTTATTTGATGCTTGGAGCAAAGGTGATCATGAGTGGGCAAGGGGCACCTTGGAGATCAACAAAATATGGGAGTTCAACTCATCGTCTGAGCTGCACGTTCTGACTAAATTTATTGATGGTAAGTGTTTCATTTTTTGTCTGTTTGGAATTCTTGTTGAGCTATTTTTTACTTCAAATTTATTAATCTTCCACTTTACTGTGTGTAGATTTAGAATTTGGCTCAACTCTAAGGACTACACCTGATATGAAGAAATTGCATGTCGTCCTGGGCATTTCTGTTGAGTATTGTAGGTGGCGCTGGCTACTTAGTCCTATTCGTCGGGAGAACAGTGGACTATTTCTAAAGGTAGAGATTAAGCGGATCAAGGAAGAAGCGCTTGCTCGTTCGATCGCGGTTATGGAGTTTACTGTCAGTGAAGGTGGAAAAAAGAGATTTTCTTCACTTGTTCGAGAGTCGTCGGTTATGAAAAAGCCAAAGACTTCCTTTGCTGCTTGTGGGGGCTTGTCTCATGCTGAAAAGCTTGTCATTGATTTGACTTCTCCCAAGAGAAATATGGAGACTGCTGAGTTCGAGTTTGCGAAGCCTACTGCTCCAAAGGTGGCCACAATCATTACTGAGATGATCGTCCAATGTAGAAGTTCCATGGTGCCCCATGTGTCTAGGTTTGCGTCCAGACGTTCGTCTGGAGCTAAGTTTGGTTTGGCTTCTGAGAGGCTCGCGCCTATGAAGAGAGGTAAGGTGGATTTTACTACTAAGGTGGTGCCCATGCTTGCTTCTCCTTCTATTATTGCGTATGATTCGCCTGCAGAGAAGGCGAAAATGGCTCATATGGGTAGTTGTGAGAATCTTATGGGTTTGCTTCGGGAGAGTTCTTGAAGATTTGTGCGTCGCTGAAGGCTAACCTGCTTGAGGACCTTGATGCTTGCGTCATGTTTGTTGATAGTGTTGGGAAGGAAGATTGCTTAGATTTCTTTGCGAAGTGTCCTACTAGCTAGAGAATGGTTTTTCTAGCTACTATGTAGAAGATTTTGATCCTAGCTACTGAGTCCATGCGTCTTTACTAGGATGCTAATGTTAGAGTTGCTAAGGAGATCGAGGTGGCGATGGCAGCTCAAATTTGTTGTGCTGCCGAAATGATTGAAAAGTTAGTGTATGAGGTTATCTATTTGAAGGGGTTCAATGTCTTTGCCCTTACTTATGTGCAGCTGTAAGCCGTTTGCTAAGAAGTTAACAACTTGAAGGTTAGGCTTGTTACTGCTTAAGGGATGCTAGAAGTTGCACAGAAGAATGCTTACCTCAATTTGCTTAAGATATAGAACCTCAAATGTGTGAACTCAAATCTTCAATTTGCTTGTTATGCCAAGGATACAAAACTTATCTCTGTGTACAATGAAGTGATTCGTCTCTAGAAGGTTGCCAGTAAGCTTGAGTCCAAAGAAGTGGAGCTGCAAGGTGCGTTGTTTGCTAGTGAGAACATAAAGAATGAGCTACATAAAGTGTCCACACTAGCCTTGTTGAAAAAAATGAGCAACTGAAGAGTGAGAAGGTCAGTCACGAAGTTGCACTTGCTCTAGGTCAGGCTGATTTCTACAAGTTGGGCTATGTTGACCATCTTCAAGGTAGGTCGTTGGATTATGAGTTTCCTGAGAAGGACTTCGAGACTTTCTCCATTTCTCCAAAAGATTTGCTTCATTTCTCTTTAGGTTGTCGTTGGTGGAACAACTGAAGGTCAGGCTGCTCAGGCCGAGGTAGTTGAAAATAAAGTGATGGAAGGTGTTGCTGTTGAGAGAGATGCGGTTGCTGAAGGAGTGCTAGCTAAGGAATCGGTGATCGTTCATGCTGCTGATAAGTAGTCTTCTTGATTAGACTTTTTAGAATTTTTCTTTTCTTTTCCTTTTGGTTAGCTTTGTTTGGACTATGTTGGCCTTTGAACTAGTTTATTAAGTTGCCAGAAATTTAATAGACTACATTCTTCGCTTTACTTCGTCTTCATAGCTTTACCTTGTATTTGCAAAACTTATACCATAGGACTGGTGGCTATCTATAAGGCTTTTTCTTGCCCAAGACGACTTGTGAAACTTTTAACTGTAAAGCTTGCAGTCGGAGATGTTGCTTGTAATAAGCAAGCAAGTTCGCATAGCTACTACAATCGTGAGCTTCGACTTGACAATTTGTAAAACTTTAAGCCATAGGGTTGGCAACCGGACACGCTACTTTTAAATAAGCAGACAGGTTTGCATAACCACTATGGTCGTGAGTTTTAGCTTAGAGATCTTACAAAGTTGTTAGACACATGGTCGGCAACCAAACGTCTTACTTATAGAAACATACAGGTCTACGTAGTCTGGTCATGAGCCTTAGCCTTTTGAAGCTTTGATTCTTCAATCCCTTGAGCTGCATGGCCTGCATCACAACATACTAAAGATTTATGGGACAAAATTCGCTAACCAATCACATCATAAGTGTGCAGTCGTATGGAATTTCGTGGGCAATGATTCAAGGAATACATTGCACTTTATGTAACCAATTTCGTGCGTTGTGCAGCCTTACAACATTTTTGGAATCAGTGTGTAGTAATCCAATGGGCTATTTTACACTCGGCAATGTGTAGTAACCCAAAGGTCTGTTTTGCACTTGTAGACTGCGTAGCATGTTGGTTGCGGATAGAGTTTTATATGAACATGAAGATTGCTAACTAGTCATAGCAAAAATGTGTAATTATGTGAATCTTCATGGGTAGAGGTCCTGCACTTAGCTTCTTTTTCAGTAGAGACCCGGGTTCCCACGAAATCAAATCCTTCAGTTAGCTAGGACTTGAAAGAGACTATCATGGCCAATTTTAGGAATGACTTCTTAAATCTTCATTGAAAATAAAGATATCTATCAACTTTATTGAAGGTAGAAACTGCATAACAACTGGGATAATCATTGTCTGCGAGGTCTTGTTTGTTGAGCTGCTTAAGTCTTCAAACTTATTTGGCTTGAACGAGGTTTAATGAAAGATGGGAGCTCATACATAGTTGTTGATGCACAAAATCAGCGAGGACTTTGGTACAACAGAAAGTGTCAGGTTTTGTGACCTTCGCTTGGTTGCTTCGGTCACTAGCGAGGATAGGTGTATAGATGAATAGAGACAGAGAAGCAAACACAAGATATACGTGGTTCACCCAGATTGGCTACGTCCACGGAGTAGAGGAGTTCTCATTAACTGTGAAGGGTTTACACAAATGCATTGGTTCAAGCTCTCCATTTGTGAGTTCTAGTGAATAGTTTAGTACAAAATGACATTAGAGATTATTGTGGGAGAATGATCCCTATTTATAGAAGAGAGTTTCTAGTTTTGTTCTGACATTGACACGTGTCATGTTGTGATTGGTTTCTGATGTTGACACGTGTCGCGCTGTGATTGGCTTCTGATGTCGACACGTGTCGCATTGTGATTGGCCTCCTGGTTGAAGGGAAGCTCTTCTGGATCCTTGACGGTATAACGTTGACCGGTGCTAAGTAGTTTCGGGATTGGTCAAGTATGGTACAAACAGTGCTCCCCTAAGTTCCCGAGTGAGGGAAGCTCCTCGGTTGGGGACTTGCAAGATCCAAGCCGCTGAGTAATCGCGAAACTTCTAAGTACCGAGGTGTGGTATCGTCTTCACTTGCCTTATCTTTCTCATAGGTAGATGTGACATCTTCTCTGGAAGTACGCTTCCTCCATTCAGGGGTGGTGTCTTCAACCGGTGGAGATGCACAAGGTAATGTATCAATTTCACCTGAAGCTTACTTGTAGTTTCGGGCTTGGCCAAGTGCGATACAAACCCTATAGTAGGAGTCCCTCAAGTCGCCGAGCTAGGAGATCTGTCGAAGGAGGTAACCGACAAGGTAAGCAGTCAGGCTTCCAAGCAAGCAACCCAGGATCGGAGGTTCGACTTCGGCTTCCGGTTGATTGTTCTCCTTCTCCTTGTCTCTCATTCAGCTGTCAGGATAAGGAGAAGCAGATGGAGAAGAGATGATATGAGATACTTTTGCTTTTGAAGAAGTAACTTTCCACAGGCTTATTCTTGAACTGTGTTGGAGGGTTTTCTAGTCTCCTCCAAAGGACTTTCCACAGACTTAATCTTGAACTGAATCCGATTCAAGGTGGCGGACACTTGATCTTGAATTGGGCTTGTGATATCTTCAAGGGTCGTTGGTGACATGATCTTTAAGGATTTGATTCAAGGGTGATGAATCAACATGTGCAGTTCACGACGCCTTAGTGAGTCGACTCGAGAATTTAATGGTCAAAACAAGTCCATCAAATCTAGAGTATGATCGACCTTGATGATATGGGATACTCTTGCTGTTGACAAAGTAATGAATGTGGTATGGCGAGGTTTTGCTCTTCGGCGGCGGTGCTAGTGAAAGGTTGTTGAAGCTTCTCTTGTTGTAGCGATCTGTTTTAGCTCATCGTTGAACCTTCTGCTTCAATCTTTTGCCTGGCAGAAGTGGTGTGTACCCTTTGCATTTAAATGGTCCTTCAGAACATTCATTCCTAGTGACTCATCCACGCTTGGCAGCTTCAGTGTAAAGAGCCAATATCTGATCAACTGTCATGAGGTATTTACCGGTGGAATTCGTGACCTTGACAGCAGTTGCGGATGAGTACTCGAGAGCAATGTTAAGTAAGTAACCGGGCAAAGGTCTCAGGCAGTCAGTTCCCGATTGGAGGTTTGATTTCAGGTTCCGACTGACTGCTCTCTTTCTCCTTGTCCTGCAGGTGTGGACAAGGACAAGGACAATGACATGGAGAAAGCATGATATGGGATACTCTTGCTTTCGACCCTGATGATATGAGATACTCTTGTTCTTGGTGTGGCTTATTTGCTGAGGTATTATCGGGGGGAAATAAAGCTGAGTATTTCGAGAAGTTATGTTGAGGGTGCCTTCTCGAATGCGAGAAAGAGTTGAGCATTTTTGCAGGTTTGTTTGTCCTTAGAGGAGGGAGGTCGACGTATATAGGGATTTCCCAATAGCAAGTAGTAATGCTATTCCTTTACCCTTCTTGGTCACAGCAATGTAGTGGGAGCTGCCAGCTTCACGTGCTTTAACTTTGTCAGAGCACTTTGAAAAAGTGGTATGTTGTATCTGGAAAGCTGATGTTGCGTGTGAAGATTACAGACAAGCTTTATCTAAGGAGATCTGGTTCTCGAAGTTCTGAGAGCTGTGCCTATTCGGTTTTCAAGAAAGTAATCCCGTTGGGAGTCTGGCCCTCGAGATTCGGAGAGTGGCGCCGTTTCGGTTTTTGAGAAAGTAATTATGTTGGGAGTCTTTTCTCGAAAGTGAGTAAAGGTTGGACGTTCTTGCCAACCTGTCTTGCCGCAAAACACGGAGGTCGACACACATAGGGACTTTCCAGTTGTCAAGCAGTGATGCTGTTCCTTTACCCATGTGGGTAATAGTAGGGTAGCTGGAACTTCGAAGTTCTCGTGCCTAAACTTTGTCAGAGATTTTTGACAAAGTTATATGTGGTACCCGAGGAGTTGATGGTGCATGTGGAGAGTGGTGATTGAACAGTAAGATTCACGTGCTTTCTACTTCACCAGAAATCTTCGACAGATTGCCCGTAATTTCCGCAAAGCTGAGTGTGCATGTGACAGGTGCTGACGACGCTGAAAAAGCAGGTGCTTCTTCGATTTCTGAGATCGGCCCTCGTGGTCTCTAAGCAGCCCAGCTTTTGAGAAAGGAAGTGCCTTTTCGATTTTTGAGATCAGCCCTCGTGGTCTCTGAGCAGCCCAGCTTTTGAGAAAGCAAACGCCTCTTCGATTTCTGAAGCTCCGTCGAATGCAGATTTTTATAGAGGCTGGCATTAAGTTCCACATCATACTTGAATCTCCACCAGTAGAAGCTCCATACTTGCACTTCTAAGAACTTGATTTGTCCGACCTCTTCTTTTTCTCCACACCTTCGAATATGTCTTGCCCTTCTGACCGTCGCCTTAACTTGAATGTCGGGGAAGATAGTGACCTATCTTCTCCAACCAACATTTGGCAGCCGTCATTCGTATCCCCAAATGGTCCTCTTACAGTTGGGGATTCCATGATGATGAATGATACAACCGCTTCGGTGGTGGCCAGAAATCTTCTCACTCCTAGAGACACTAGAATACTTTCCAGGCGGTCCGACGAACTCGCTGTTCAGGACTCTCTGGCCTACAGCGTCCGATGTGCAGGCTCAGTATCAAACATGGGCCAGCGCCTTCTTGCTCGATCTCGTCAGGTTGAGTCGTTGATGGCTGAAGTGGCTAGTCTTCGGCAAGAGGTCAGAGTGCTTAGGCATGAGAATAAGGAGTTGCACATGCTCGCAACTAATTACTCAACAAGCATGAAGATGAAGCTTGATCAGCTGCAGGAGTCCGAAGTGCGGATTCAGAGTGATCATCAGAGGTTTGTGGCGTTACTCCAGAGGCAACTTCTGCCTTCGTCCTCTGGAGCTTCACCAAGTGTTGAGGCTCCGGATAATCAATCTCTGGTGCTTCGTCTTTCTGGGGCTCTCCCGATTGCTGAGACTTCCCCTGAGCAACCTTTGTGAAGGCTCCCTCTTGTTTGTTTATTTTGACTCATGTGTATGTACATATTTGTAGCTTATCGGAAATATTAATAAATAAGCTTGCTTCATTTCAACGTATTGTGTTAAATACACCAAAGCCTTCTTCAGAAAGTTCTCTGAATTTTTTCTTTTGTTGAAACTTGTATTGTTGAAGCTTTGTGAGTGAAGCATGTAGTTTGAGGTAGTGTTCCCTTAATTTCCCGAGTGAGGAAAACTTCTCGGTTGGAGACTTGAAAAATTCAAGTCACTGAGTGGTTGTGAGACTTCCGAGTATCAAGGTGCAGTAGCATATGGTGGGAGTCCCCCAAGTCTTCAGGCGAGGAGAGTTGCCGAATGAGGTGTCTTGCTTGCTACTAATTTGTCAAAGTAACGAAGCCTTGTTTTGATGTCACACCTTCATATATGCCTTATCTAAAAATATTTCCAACTTTTGTGTGTTTGATGCTGCATGCTATTGACTAGACAATATCAAGTCCAATTAGTAGCTTTTCTCTCTTTTTCATCTTTTCTTTGGTGGAATTGCTTTTCGTTTCCACTAATCAGCCTGAGTGGATGCAAGATAACACCATTCTCTATAGCTCAGATTGCAAAGTCGTCTTCATGAAAGTTGTTCCTTATCTTGTGAACTACAACATATCCAAATTTGAGATCGATCGGAGTAGTACAACTTCAGAAATTCAAGTATGATGAGTAACTGTTCATCAATTTTCTGTTAACCCGTCAGACTTGTTGTGAGGTTCGAAACTCCATTTTCTCTTGTTCAGATCAACATACTTTCTTCATCGAAGTTGTTCCTCATCATCTCTTCCATAACATATCAAAAATTCAGAACAAACTAACGGTTGAATATTTCCAGATCTTCGAAATACCGCAGCAGCTTTGAAGCTTGGAGAAATCTGACCGTCATGTTTGGAGCTTCAACACTCTAACTTTCGTCGCTCAAATAGAAAAATTTCCTTCGTGAAAGTTGTTCATCTGCTCAAGAACTATAAGATGTCCAAAATTCAGCTCCACTGGAATTAGCTTCGCACTATCTTGATGAAGAGTGTGTGAAGCTTTTATATGTTTTGGTGTTGAAATTTTGTATTGTAGGTGAAGTTTTGGGGTTGAAGCTTTATAGTTGAAACTTTGGGGTTGAAGCTTTATAGGTGAAGCTTTGGTGGCACCATAAATTGATTTTGCCTCACACTATCTTGATGAAGATAGTGCGAAGCTTTTGAGATTGATATTTGTCCTCCATTGATGAAGCTTTTGGTGGCACCATAAATTGATTTTGCTTCACACTATCTTGATGAAGATAGTGCAAAGCTTTTGAGATTGATATTTGTCCTCCATTGATGAAGCTTTTGGTGGCACCATAAATTGATTTTGCTTCACACTATCTTGATGAAGATAGTGCGAAGCTTTTGAGATTGTAGTTGTGTTCCATTGATGAAGCTTTGTTGAATTTCCCAATTTCTCCATTGATGAAGCTTTGTTGAATTTCCCAATTTCCAATTTCCCTTTTTTTTTTTTTTTTTTTTTGGAAAACTAGAAATTTGAAAATGTGGGAGAGACAACGTATACAAATTTTTCTTCCACACTGTTGAGCAAGAGATTGTGATGCAAGCCACATCTTGTAGTAGTCGAAGGTTTGGATGAACCATATAAATTGAATTTGCTTCGAACAGTCTTGATCAAGAGCGTGTGAAGCTTTCTATGAGTTGTAGTGTTTGCATTGTTACAAAGGAGAAATGTCTGAAGCAGATGCAAGAGGGCTGAAGAGCTTGATCTTCGTATACCATGCACTGAAGCCATTGTTGGCTTGCAATAAGACTTTTTTGGTGACTATAGCTCTTGTTAGGCATAAGTGCTCCCCTAGTTGAGTTGTAAAGCTTGAGGGTTTTTGATTATTTGTGAATGCTAGGAGTTCACATGTACAAGTTGTACCACTCGTCTTCTGGAGCATTGTTTGTACATTTCATCACCTGGTTGGTGGCATGAAGGAGAGTACGCGTTGTACATTTCATCACCTGGTTGGTGGCATGAAGGAGAGTACGCGTTATACATTTCATCACCTGGTTGGTGGCATGAAGATGAGTTCCTTTTTCACCTGATTGGTGATAAGGGCGGTAAGTTTCCAAATAATATTAGAGTACGGGTTGTACATTTCATCACTTAGTTGGTGACACGAAGGTGAGTTCCTTCATCACCTAGTTGGTGAGAATAAGGGCAAGGTGTCGAGGCACATTGTGGTAAATGTCGAATGACACAAAGTGTGTTGAACCCTTTCGAAGCACAGTTGGCTTATGTATGGATGTGTTGGAATGTATGATGTTTATGTATGAATGTATTGGAATGTATGATGTTTATGTATGAATGTGTTGGAATGTATGATGTTTATGTATGAATGTGTTGAAATGTATGATGTTTATGTATGAATGTGTTAGAATATATGATGTTTATGTATGAATGTGTTGGAATGTATGATGTAGATCCTTTGTATAGTCTTGTTGACACATACTTAGATTTTGTTTTGTATTGGAAACATTTGCGTTGAAGCTTCAACACTTGAGTGTTTCATTGCTCAGAATGTAAAAGAGTTTAGGGCCGAGTTGGCTAAATCACCTCTTTATTGAACTCATACCAAATGGTCTTTGTTACATAGGATGCCGAACGGCTGTAGCTTAACACTTGTACAATGTGAGTCTATTTGTAATAGTACTTCAAGTGGTCAGCATTCCATGGATGGCCAAGGGTCTTGCCGTCGGAGCTTCTGAGCTTGTAGGAGCCAGAGCGGCTGATGCCGACGATCTCGAACGGTCCATCCCAGTTAGGACTAAGTGTTCCTTCACTCGGGACTCTATCACAGAGTAATCTCTTCTTCAGTACCCAGTCTCCCACTTTGAAAGAGCGAGGTTTGACCCTTGAGTCGTAGTAGTTGGAGATGCGCTGCTTGTAAGCAACATTCCTCAGGTGAGCCTGATTTCTGTGTTCTTCAACTAGATCCATGTTGAGGGTGAGTTGTTTGTCGTTCTCACTCTGCATGTAGTTCTGGGTTCGGTATGTTGCTTGCTCAAGCTCAACCGGGACAACTGCTTCTGTACCAAAAGCAAGTGAGAATGGGGTTTCCCCTGTGGAAGTCCGATATGAAGTGCGGTATGACCAAAGAACTTGGGGTATGAATTCTGGCCAACAACCTTTGGCTTTGTCCAAGCTGGTTTTCAGAGTGCGCTTGATTATTTTGTTAACGGCCTCGACTTGTCCATTAGATTGAGGATGGGCTGGAGAGGCAAAACATAAGTTGATGTTGAACTTAGAGCAAAACATCTTGAACTTCTTGTTGTCGAACTGCCGCCCATTGTCCGTGACTATCGCATTGGGAATGCCGAATCTGCAGAGGATGTTCTTCCATACGAAGTCTTCTATTTTTGCCTCAGTAATGGTTGCCAGGGGTTCTACTTCAGCCCATTTTGTGAAGTAGTCAACTGCAACGATTGCATAGCGGACTTTGCCCTTCCCTGCAGGCATCGGGCCGATCAAATCAAGTCCCCATTGGGCGAAGGGCCAAGGGCTGATCATAGGAGTGAGCGGCTCGGGAGGGGAGTGAGGGATAGTTGCGTAGCGTTGACACTTATCACATGAGCGAGATAATCTGATGGCATCTTGGTGGAGTGTTGGCCAATAGTATCCTTGGCGAAAAGTCTTGTGTGCTAGGGATCGGGACCCAGCATGATCTCCACAGACTCCTTCATGTATTTCCCGTAGGACAATTTCCGCCTCCACAGGTGTAAGGCATCTTAGGTATGGCAGGGTAAAACCGCGCTTGTAGAGTTGGTCATTAATGATCAGGTAGCGGGCAGACTTGTATCGAATCTGCTTAGCTTGGACTTTGTCATTTGGGAGGGTGCCATGAGCAAAGAATTTATAAATTGGGGTGATCCAACTATCTCCTTGTTGTAAATTGCACACTTCCGCGACCATGGTGCTCGGTGCCGCCAACAATTCGACATGAATTTTTCTCCCAATCTTGTCTTCCACTGCCGAGGCGAGGCGAGCCAAAGCGTCTGCATGACTGTTTGCCGCTCGAGGAACTTGGGTGATCTGGTAGTGGAAGTGTTTGAGCAAAAGTCGTGTTTGCGCGAGATATGCCGCCATAGAGCTATCCTTAGCATCAAAGTTGTTCGTGACCTGGTTGACCACTAATTGGGAGTCACTGAAGATATCAATTTGTTTAACCCCAAGATGCTTGGCCAAACGTAAGCCTGCTAGAAGGGCTTCGTATTCGGCCTCGTTATTCGATGCCTTGAATTTGAAACGAATAGCGTATTCCATCGCCACTTTGTCAGGGGTAGTGAGGACTAATCCTGCTCCGCAGCCCTGTTGGTTGGATGAGCCATCAACATACAGACTCCATGCTGGGGTTGTTGATTCTATCTTCTGAGCTTCCGATGGTAGTGAAGTTACTGCTTCAGGTGTAGAAGTAATGTCAACAGGATATGTGAAGTCGGCGATGAAATCTGCTACTGCTTGACCCTTTTCGGCTGGTTTTGGTTGGTAGGAGATGTCAAACTCACCCAATGCTATCGCCCATTTGATCATTCGCCCAGACGTGTCAGGACTCTGGAGTATCTGTCGAAGAGGGTGATTGGTAAGCACGATGATGGCGTGTGCTTGGAAATAAGAGCGAAGTTTTCGAGCAGACATGACCAATGCTAGAGCTAATTTCTCAATGTTGGAGTATCGTGTCTCCACATCTTGTAGGGCCTTGCTAGCGTAGTAGACGGGCCGTTCGACACCACTGTCCTTTCGAATAAGAACCGAACTGACTGCTGAAGCCGAAACCGATAGATAGATAATGAGAGTGTCACCAACTTCTGGTTTGGAGAGCAGATGGGCCTTACTCATGTACTCTTTGAGGTTCCTGAATGCCTCGGCACATTCCTCCGTCCATGTAATGTACTTCTTATTTCCCTTGAGTGCTTTGAAGAAATGAGCACATCTGTCTGTGGCCTTAGAGATGAATCTGGTTAAGGTTGCCACCTTGCCAGTAAGGCTTTGGATGTCTTTTGAAGTTACTGGCTCTTTCATATTGAGGATTGCTTTGATCTTTTCAGGGTTAGCTTCAATGCCTCGTTGGCTAATCATGAAGCCTAAGAATTTGCCAGAGCCCACGCCGAAGGCACATTTGTTGGGGTTGAACCTCATTCGATACCTCTTTATAATGGTGAAAGTTTCAGATAGGTTGGTGATGTGTTGGTCAGCATGTTTTCTCTTGACTAACATATCATCAACGTAAACTTCCATGCTCTTCCCAATCTGTTCGGCGAACATTGAATTGACCAGTCTCTGATAAGTTGCTCCTGCATTCTTTAGGCCGAAAGGCATGACTTTGTAGCAATATAGTCCCCTGTCAGTAGTGAAGGCTGTGTGTTCTTGGTCTGAGGGGTTCATGAGGATTTGGTTGTATCCTGAATAAGCGTCCATGAAGCTCAAGAGCTCACACCCTGCTGTAGAGTCTATAAGTCTATCAATGAGAGGAAGGGGGAAACTATCCTTCGGGCATCCTTTGTTTAGGTCGGTGTAGTCGACACACATTCTCCACAAGACCTTTTGAAGCAGGAGACTTTCCTTGGTCGGATTTTTCTTAACAAGGACAACATTTGCTACCCATGTTGGGTAATTGACTTCACGGACGAAGCCTATATCCTTGAGTTTTTCAACTTCTGTTTTCATCGCCTCGTATCGTTCAACATCATAAGATCTTCGCTTCTGTTTTACTGGTTTGGTCTTGGGATCAATACTCAAGTGGTGACAGATGATATCGGGAGCGATGCCCGGCATATCTTTATATGACCAAGCGAAGACCTCAGCGTTTTCTTGCAAAAATGAGATCAACGACAGCCGCAGGGGTGGTGACAAAGTGGTGCCAATCTTCACCATGCGATCTGGATGGTCTTTGGAGATAGAGACATTCTCTAACTCTTCAGCGGGTTGTGCTTGCTGGGTGAAGGAGTCATCTCGAGGGTCATCAGGTTGACTGTTGCCATCATGAAGATCCGAGTTAGCTTCATCTGGACTGGTCTTTACTACTTGGTTATGTATAGAGAGGGTCTCCTTAGGGACAGGCAGGTGTTGTTGCTTAACTGAAGTGTTGTTACATGATCGAGCACTAAGTTGATCTCCCCTGATGTATCCATTGCCGAAAGGGGTTGGAAACTTCATCAACAACATATGTGTGGATACCATGGCCTTGAGATCATTGATGCCTGTGCGCCCGAAGATGACATTGTATGCTGTCGGGCAATTGACCACTAGGAAGTTAGTGGTAATAGTAGCTGTGTAGGGGCCTGTACCAATGGTGAGGGGTAAGTGTATACTCCCTAAAGGTTGTACGATATCGCCAGAGAAGCTTATCAGAGGAGAAATCGAGCGATCGAGCAAGTGTTCAGCTACATTAAGTGCCTTGAAAGCTTCAGCAAACATGATATTGACTGAAGCACCTGTGTCTATCAGGATTCGTTTCACATCAAAATTTGCTATGTGAGCCTCCACGATCAGCGGGTCGTTGTGAGGGTAGATGATACCTCTTTCTTCCTCAGGGTAGAAACATATTGGATCCCAGTTAGGTTTTTGATACTTGCCTCCCCTGATGTCTGCCACGTGAAACACTTGATGGCCATGTCTCAAAGTTTGTTCATTGTTTTTCATGGCCCTATTGGAAGATTTAGACATGGGTGTGCCGCCGCTTATGGAGTATATCACATTCACCTGACGTTGGTTACGGTTATCCCTTGGAGGGTGAAGGATGAACTGATCAATTTTTCCTTCACGTGCCAAAGCCTCGATATGATCACGGAGGATGATGCACTTCTCGCCGTCATGGCCATTATATTCGTGGTAGCAGCAAAACACGCCCGTGTTCTTCGTGGACTTGTAATCCGGCTGTCTTGGCTTTGGCTTTGGTATCAGGTGAGCTATACTGGGGTAGATGGCCGCGCATGTAGCGTTCAAAGGTGTGTATGTCTCATACCTCGGGGTAGGGCCTGTCTTGACACGCGATTGACCCACTGCGTTGACTGCCTGGGGATGAGTGTTATTGTGACGATATCCTGAGTTATCGCGATAGTGCCCCTTATTCTTTTTATTAAAATGAGATTGGTGAGGATGAAAAATCTTTCCTTTTGCCTTGGGATTGATATGTCTGCTGACTTGGCGAAGCATTAAATGAGGCAGGGGGGTGTGCTGCTACTTCTTGGAAGGTTGAGGTCTTCTCATTCGGTTGGATCTGGCCTCCACTCCTACTTGCTGATAAGGGGTGACTGTAGGGGGTTGCCCTTGATATGTCCTTGCCTCGACGGAGGCATGGTTGTAAGCTTGTGCCATCACCTCAGAGTAAGTCTTCCAAGTGTTGGCATTGATCATGTACTTGAAGAAACAGTCACGTAAGCCTGCCGTGAAGGCCTTGAGGGCGGTTTTGTCATCTGCCTCAGCGCAGCGAGAATACTCATGGCTGAAGCGGCCAGCATACTTTCGTAATGACTCGTCCGGCTTCTGGCGAATAGTGTACAAGTCATCTGCGGAATGCAAGCGATCAGTCTGGAAGATGTGTTGAGAGACAAACAACTTCCTCAACTCTTCAAATGAGTCTACCGTCTCGGGTGGAAGACGGCAATACCAGTTTAAAGCTCCGCCAGAGAGGGTGGAGGGGAAGAGAAGGCACCGTTCTTCGTCGGTGTGTCTCCGGTATACCATGGTGGACTCAAAGAGGTTAAGGTGTTCAATCGGGTCTTCCCTTCCAGTATAGAGTTGTAAGTCAAGCTTCTGCTTTGTTTTCGCTTGGAGGGGGGTGTTGAGGATCCTTTTTGTGAGGGGGCCAGGCCTGGGTTGGTTCCAGTCAGGTATCTCGGCTTGACGTTCAGCCTTCAACTTGTTTACTTCATCCAGGAGCTGTAGGACAAGGGGGTCCTGAGTGGAGTCGTGCACCACTGAAGTTTTCTTCCGTAAGTCTCCATCGCCTCTTGGGGGTAGGAAAGTTTGATCAAGATAGCGTGATTTTTCCTTGGACTCGCCATACTGACTCCTAGAGTGAGTATGTCGGAATATTTCCGAGTCCCCTGTACCTTCATGTTCTTCTGGGGCCTGTTGCCCATTCCCTAGATTGGCTGCTGACCTGGGTCGTGGAAGAGGACCGAGTCTTTCAGAAACTCTTGGGTCATTAATCTTCGAGCTTATGTGGATGAGATTCTCTTGACGTTGCTTTAGGAAGTCTCGACAATCGCGATAGACGGCTTTTGATCCTTCCACTCCCTCTGTGAAGAGGTGTTTTCCTCTACTTCTTCTGCTTCGGGTTGAAGCGGCCGGGTTGAGAGAAGTCTCATGTTGATCGTCACATTGATGGGTAGCTCGATCCTTGTCAGGGATGTCCGTGTTGGATATCGGTGACCCTCCGTGTTGGGGGGCATTCAGATGATTGTTGACCTCGACAGGGGCGACGAACTTGTATGTTTGAGCATGCCTAGCCTCGTGAAGCCTCTCGAAATGCTTTTCATATTGCTCTTGGAGGACCTCGTTCCTCATCACTTTCTTGTTGTTCTGAGCTTCTAGCTCATCGACTTTAGCTTGAAGAGTAACTCTATTTCCTTCTTGCTTTCGTTGCTTCATACTAGGTCCAATGGGGGTGTCATTCTGTGTGCTATGGCTTCTTTCGCTCCCCATGTTGGAGAGAGATGCTTGGCCAAAAGAAAGTGTACGAGCGGTGGAAACCAGCTTGACAAAGCTGAAGAGAGTGGGAGTAAGTGTCTTTCCCACAGACGGCGCCAAATGTTGATGCACAAAATCAGCGAGGACTTTGGTACAACAGAAAGTGTCAGGTTTTGTGACCTTCGCTTGGTTGCTTCGGTCACTAGCGAGGATAGGTGTATAGATGAATAGAGACAGAGAAGCAAACACAAGATATACGTGGTTCACCCAGATTGGCTACGTCCACGGAGTAGAGGAGTTCTCATTAACTGTGAAGGGTTTACACAAATGCATTGGTTCAAGCTCTCCATTTGTGAGTTCTAGTGAATAGTTTAGTACAAAATGACATTAGAGATTATTGTGGGAGAATGATCCCTATTTATAGAAGAGAGTTTCTAGTTTTGTTCTGACATTGACACGTGTCATGTTGTGATTGGCTTCTGGTGTTGACACGTGTCGCGCTGTGATTGGCTTCTGATGTCGACACGTGTCGCATTGTGATTGGCCTCCTGGTTGAAGGGAAGCTCTTCTGGATCCTTGACGGTATAACGTTGACCGGTGCTAAGTAGTTTCGGGATTGGTCAAGTATGGTACAAACAATAGTCATTCCTCAGGTTGTAGGCATTCCACTGCTTCTCGATCTTTTTGTTGTTCATAGTGGGAGGGTGTAGCTGCCCTTTCCACCTACTCAGCTGATCTTGTACAACTCTTCTTAGATCAAAACCATCTTTTTGAAGTCTTCCCGTGAGGCGATGGTGAAGGCTTTTCTGATGACCAAATCTCTAGGCTGGAACTACTGAATTTTCGCCCTCATATTGTTGCTGGAGATGAGCTACTGCTGGTAGGCCGCGATGCAGGTGATAACCTTCTCGCATTCTTGCTCTGCCAGGTCTAATTTTGTGGCAATCTCCTTTATGTTCTTGCTCTAGATGGTGCATTCTTGCATTTGTCATTCTTCTTCCCCCCACGGGGTTGTGTCTCTCTTTTTTTACAGCGTACTGATGGCTTGTATTTATAGTAGCAGGAAGCCTTATAAGCTCCAGTTGAGGAATCTCTTGGTCTCTTCTCCGTTTCCAAATCAGTTAAGTCTTCCCTTCATAATTCCTTGGCTATAACTACATGTTTCCTTTTTGGTATAACGCCATAGAGACTACGAGCCTTGTGAAGGTTGTTTGAGCACACTACCCAAAGTTTCTCCTTTCCGAGACCCCCACAGTGCCTTTCTTGGATCAATTCCCACAACAAGACATATCTTTGCTGACGCTCCTTCCTGATTTCTCTCATTTTTTTTTCCTATGTGAACTTGGAAAAGAAAGATTCTTTTCTGCACAAACAAGGGGCGCACGGCTCTAGGTAAACATGTGATTTGTTCTGATTTGGTTAGCTCAGTTTTGGGTTTTGGTTGGTTCCGAAGTTTTCTAGTTGGTTTGTAAGGGAAATGGGAAAGATAAAGCTATTATCTCTCAAGCCTTCCTACTAAAGCCAAAATCATGGGCTTTGACTTTTGGTTCTCCCAAGTAGCCCCAAAGTCTTCCACAATTTTAATTCCACGCATGCCTAGTGAACTTTCGTAACCATCCACACCACGAACCATTCGGCAAACCCTGTTACGTGGCTGAGGTCATTTAAGTGTGTCGCATATTTGGCGTGACTCGTATTATAATATTAATGTATTAATATCATAATATGGCTTGGCATGGTAGATATGCATGATTTGCATGGGCTTGGCATCTAATAAACTATTATTTTATTGACGTGACATGATCGTAAATTGGCATATTCTCCATTTTGTACTTTATGTTTGGACTTAAGCTTGGCTTGTGGCGCTTCCACAACTATTTGGCCTTGAGACATGATTGGGCTTCTAAGTGTCATTTTTGGGCCCCAACACCTATAAATAAAAGAGGTTTCGCAACGAGAAAGGGATCTTCAACTCAACACTCAAACTAACGCTCTACGCGAAACCCTTTCACACCCTAAGAAAAATAGTAACTGCTCACTAACCTCCTCCCAGTTGGCATATAATCATTTTGGTTAAACAACACTTTCCTATCCTTGTTGGTTTCCTATACAAGTCTTAGTCGGCGAAAAGTTTCTGATTCTCTTCCTGAAAGAAGTCACTTCATCAATCTCCTAGCGGAGTAAGGCGTTCTATGATTGATTACTCCTAAGTAAATTTAGAGTTTGGTATTCATCTGGCCGAACAACTTTCACCATAAGGACGCTAATTTCCTTTGAGTATTTTTGCCCTTACAGCCTGATACTGATTCGACGCACTTATATTCTCATAAATACAATTGAAGCACCGAACTAGGTGCAGAAGATCTTGAATCGCAGCGAGATTTGCAACCTTGTGTTCAGGTTCTAAGAACCCTAGGCCGACAATATTTCTTCCTCGACCATAGTCGCTCGGTCCACAAGTTTGTAGCGCGATTTGACACCACCACTACATTCATCTTACTCACCCGATTCACCTTGATGGCGAGTTGACACGCCTTCATCAATCACAAAAAGGACATAGTTAGCTCTTAGTTACTGGTCTATGCGCCACGTAAATTCTTGGAAATTAATTATTATTATTATTATTATTATTATATTGAATTTATTAATTGAATGGAAATTAGAAGTGATACATTTTGGTGGAAAGATGTGTTTATTCAAATAAAGAATTGCAACTTTTGACTCTTCATGAATGGTCACATGCTTTCAATCGAGGTATATCAAATTCTACAAATAGGAAAGCCGCCTATAATCACTTAACAACTTTTTATCATACATGTGCACTAAAAATTAGAGAGCCTACATTGAGTCTATGTGAGAAAGTTTTCAACACAATCGTAGTTCATTGGAGTCTTGTGATTTGGAGTGCTATTATTATAAGGACATGGTTGTTGTATCTTGGGAGACAAGCGATGATCAACCATGAGCACCGTAGTGGGTCGTAAACTTGTCTTAAGAACAAAGTATCCAACACTTGCCTCGACCATATTTTCAGGTTTTTCTAATCCACTATCTCATGTTCATTTAACATTGGTTACTCATGTGCATGCATTAATTTGATATATAATTGCATGAATTATTTCTTAATTTTCTATGTGATTTAATATAACAATTAGACCCTAATTTTTTCCACATAAGTTTGGTAATTTTAAAGGTCAACAGTAACATAAAAGAGTCTCTCTTACGATCCTACGTAAACCCAAAACATGCCTATTTTGTCAGGTTTCACTAAACAATTTGTAATGATGTAATCTCTGTCCCACAACAAATGTGACTGGTAGAGACGTATATCACTAAATTACAACAATTCAACTCTACCTCTTGTTTATAATATAAAGGAAAGTACAAAAATTGGGGCGTAGATCACTAAGTCAAACGGAGCTTGGCTGCTGAAAAATCAGCAGCAACTCCTGCTGCTAGCGAATCACGGGTGGGTACGTGTCGAAGTTGTGATTATAAAATCAATTACTTGGACACATGTCCACCCGTGATTTGCTAGCAGCAGGAGCTGCTGCTGATTTTTTCAGCAGCCAAGCTTTCTCCCACTAAGTCTCTAAGTTACGAGAAATTATTATATTTAAGGGTTAAACTATGTTTACTACTCTCATGTTTCGTAGTTTTCAGCATTTAGTACATCAAGTTTTTTTCATCACAGAGTCACGAATTTGCAACCCAGAAGAAGAAGAAGAAAGAAGTAGAAGAAGAAAAGAAAAAAAAAAAACCGAATCTGCAACCCAGAAGAAGAAAAAAAAAATTCGAATCTGCAACCCAGAAGAAGAAGAAGAAAAAAAAAAAAAAAAACAGTAGCCCAAACCCAGGTCGTCCCCCCCCGCCCCCCCCCCCCCCCCCCCGCGACCCACCTGCCTTCCCCCCTCGCCCTGCGAACGCGTACCCAGAAGGTTCTTCTTCTGGGTTGCAGATTCGGTTTTTTTTTTTTTTTTTTTTTCTTCTCCTCCTCCTTCTCCTTCTTCTTTTGGGTTGCAGATTCGGTTTTTCTTCTTCTCCTTCTTCCTCCTTCTTCTTCTCCTTCTCCTTCTTCTCCTTCTGGGTTGCAGATTCGGTTTTTTTTTTCTTTTTCTTCTCCTTCTTCCTCCTTCTTCTTCTCCTTCCCCTTCTTCTTCTGGGTTGCAAATTCGGTTTTTTTTCTTTTCTCCTTCTTCTTCTTCTTCCTCCTTCTTCTTCTCCTTCTGGGTTGCAGATTCGGTTTTTCTTCTTCTTTTTTTTTTTTTTCTTCTTCTCCTTCTTCCTCCCTCTTCTTCCTCTGGGTTGCAGATTCGGTTTGTTTTTTTTTTTCTTCTCTTCTTCTTCTTCTTCTTCTTCTGGGTTGGGGGGAGGGATGGTTTTTTTTTTAAACTTTTATTTAATTAATTATTTTAATGTTTTTTAATGACACATGGCGCCCAGTCATTGTCCACCTGGTGCCACGTCATCACTTAACGGGAGAACTAACAGTTTGACTAACGGATGTATGAAACTGTCCAAAAATTAACACTTTAGGTATGACTCTGAGATGAAAAAAACTTGATGTACTAAATGTTGAAAACCATGAAACATGAGGGTAGTAAACAGAGTTTAGCCCTATATTTAATTGTTTCTTATCTGCTTCACCTGTTCTTTCCTTACCACATTTACCTATAAAAGAAATCGAATGATTAATGCAAAAAAAAAAAATAATAATAGAGGACAAAGGTCACTTTCACTGCTTGTCATGAATCCATTTCTTTTTAACAAGTTGGAGATCAGATTATTATGATAAATATAAAGAACAACCCGCCCACATCAGATAGACATTAAAGAAATATGACAGTGAAGGAGAATACATAACCTGCTGTTCTATAAGTATCATTTTTGTTGGCTAGGTATATACATCTCTGGAGCTTAACCATAGACCACTCAAAACCTCTTCAAACAATGGCCAAACTTACAGTGGTAGATTTCTCCGATAAAGACTGCTTCAAGCCAGGGACCAGTTCTTGGCTCTCATTACGCAAAGACATTTGTCATGCACTTGAAGAGCTTGGTTGTTTTGTGGCAAAACTACCCGACCTAATTCCTTCTGAGATTCACAGTCCCTTCTTTGGTACGTTGGATGAGTTGTTTGATTTCCCAACCGAAACCAAGCTGCAAATTACTTATGAAAGGCCTTTCCCCATGGGCTACATATCTTTGAACGCGGCTAATGAAAGCTTGGCGATTGGTTATCCTACAAACCCTGAAGAAACTAAAAAGTTTACGCATCACTTTTGGCCCAATGGAAACGATCAATTCCGGTATAAAATCTCAACTGAAATCCATCATAAAGATCCCAAGAAGATCGTCAAAATGCTGTTTTTTTCTTTTTAATTTTTACACATTTACACTGTTATAATGTGTTCTTTGTTGGGCAGTCAGGGTGCTGATTTGTATGCAAAAATGATGGAAAAAGTAGATCATGCTGTGACAAGAATGGTGTTTGAAAACTATGGCGTAGAGAAGTACCATGATGATCACATTCGATCAGTTGTTTACTCCTGCAAATTTAATAAATACAATGAACCTGAGAAAAGTGGAATTGATGTGGGAATGCCCGGCCATACAGACAAGGGCTTTAGCACCGTACTCTGTCAAAATCATGTCAAAGGTCTGGAAATAAAGTCAAAGAACGATGAGTGGATTTCTTTTGATCCTGTGCCTTCATCCTTAATCTTTATAGCTGGTGATGGATTTAAGGTATGGCACAAAATTATGTGATATACATGTCACGAGTCTGGTAATAAATTAAATGTTTTTTTTTTTTTTTTTTTTTGAACAAACGATATTATTTACATTAAGGGAGAGGGGATATGCTTAGCCTCACAATGTGCTAGCAATAATGTGGTTCAAATTCGCCTTTGGCGAGAATTGAACCAAGACTTTTCACTTACAAGTGAAGAGGAATACCGCTAGACCGTAGTACTATGTGACGGTAATAAATTAAAGTTTTAGAATTGAATAACGAAGCCTATGATCATTTGGTCTACTGGCACACAGTCTCAACTCCCCACTTTGGCAGGAAAAAAACATTAAGAGACTCAATGCTCAACTTACAAATTGATATTCGTTAAAAAAAAAAAAAAACACTTACGATTGATATCATTGTATAATTTGTATTCCAACATGTGCTAAATCTTAACAGGCCAAGACTTTTCACTTACAAGTGAAGAGTAATACCGCTAGACCGTAGTACTAAGTGACGGTAATAAATTAAAGTTTTAGAATTGAATAACGAAGCCTATTATCATTTGGTCTACTGGCACCCAGTCTCAACTCCCCACTTTGGCAGGAAAAAAACATTAAGAGACTCAATGCTCAACTTACAAATTGATATTCGTTAAAAAAAAAAAAAAAAAAAAAAAAAAAAAAAAAAAAAAACACTTACGATTGATATCATTGTATAATTTGTATTCCAACATGTGCTAAATCTTAACAGGCGTGTTTGTGGTTTTGGTTGACCTAGGTTTGGAGCAACGACAGAATTCAAGCTTGTAAACATCGAGTCACCTTAAGGGAGAATGGTGTAAGACACTCGTTAGCTCTATTTTCATACAAAGAAGGGGAAACATGCGTACCCAATGAGCTTGTAGACAAGGACCACCCCTTAAAGTATAAGCCATTGCATCTGTTAGAATATGTTCAATATTTCATGGAGAATTACCCCACACTTGGACCTAACTTTTCCATCAAGACATATTGTGGCGTTTGATCTGTTGGGTCCGAGACTCCAAGTCAATCCCTCTTGTTGTAAATAGTGGGTATGTTTGCCCACATGTGTATAGTAAATACTCATATGCTAAATAGTAACCCTTTTGTAAGTTTTCATTGAAGTGGCTCTATAAATAGAGCATTTCGATTGTTCAAAGTTGGTGAATATCAAGAAGAGAAAAGAAAAAAAATATAATACTCTTAGTATCCCTAATTTTCTAATACCTGCAATACTTTTGTGGTGGTAGTAAAAACTAAACAGTGTGATATTTTGCACCACTTCGTCCTCGCTCTTAGCAAAAGTTATTTCTCTAACTTTTGCCTATTTATAACATGTTATCAGCACGATTCTCTAACCTTTTCCCATTTTCCCTTCATCGAAAAAAAAAAAAAATGTTTCCTCTAAGGTTTTTACTGTTCTTCTTCTTCCTCTGCCTCAATTGCTGGATATACCCACGCGAAGAACTGTTTGCACCATGTTTACTTCTAGTTCTTAACCTAACAGTTACTTATATCTTTGATTTCTTGTTTGGTGTAACTCTTGACTATTAACTCAGTGTTTATTTATGCAATCCAAGATGGTGCGGTATCATCGCCTATCTTGGACTGCAAATCTAATTTTACTGCAAATTTTATGTGGAGCGGTATAATCACACACCCTATCCTGCATATTTAAATTTACCTGCTATTTAATTTTATTGCAATTTTAGGTGGTGTGGAATAATCACCCACTCTGCTCTGCATATTTAAATTTTATTGCAATTTTAGGTGGTGCGGTATAATCGTCCACCCTGCTCTGTATATTTAAATTTTATCGCAATTTTAGGTGGTGTGGTATAATCGTCCACCTTACTCTTGTATATTTAAATTTTATCGCAATTTTAGGTGGTGCGGTATAATCGTCCACCCTGCTCTGTATATTTAAATTTTATCGCAATTTTTAGGTGGTGCGGTATAATCGTCAACCCTGATGTGTATATTTAAATTTTCTTGCTGTTTAAAATGGTGCGGAAAAATCGTCCATCCTTTACTTGTTTCGATGAGAATGGTGTGGTACAATCGCCCTTCTCATTAATCATGAAAATCTCGAGTTTGAAGTTTCGAGTACTTATCATTTTGGCCTGAATATCAAAATTTGTAAGAACCAGAAGTTCTAACAATATATTCCTCCAGAACACATATTATTGCAAGTTCTTACACACCTAATTTTTCTTTCAGAAAAGAAAATGGCAAACTTGGCAAAGCTTGATTTTGCTGCCCTGGACATTACGGGGAAGAATTACCCTACCTGGGTACTGGATACCAAGATCCATCTGGAAGCAGCGAATCTTGGAGATACCATCAGGGAAAAGAGCAGCTCATCCTCTCAAGATCGGGCGAAGGCCATGATTTTTATTCGTCGCCATCTTGATGAGGCACTAAAGAGAAAGTACTTAACGGTTGAAGATCTGTTAGCCCTCTCGAAGGCCTTGAGAGACAGATACAATCACCAGACAACGGTGATTCTTCCAAGAGCTCGATATGAATGAACTCACCTAAGGATCCAGGATTTCAAGTCAGTGGCTGAGTACAATTCTGCGTTGTTCAGAATTACCTCTCAGATGAAGTTCTATGGGGATACTATTACTTAGGAAATGTTACTGGAAAAAACTTTCAGCACATTCCATGCCTCTAATGTGCTCCTGCAGCAGCAGTATAGAGCGCGAGGCTTCACTGAATACAATCAGCTGATATCTGTGCTCCTGGTAGCTGAACAGAACAATGAGCTCCTAATGAAAAACCATAATTCTCGACCTACTGGATCAGCACCGTTCCCAAAAGTGAATGCTGATTCCCTTGAAAGGAATACCATATCCTCCCGTGGCAATAATTACCAACGAGGATGTGGCCACAAGTGAGGCCGGTAGAACGGGAAAGGCAAAAACCATGGTGTCCAGTTTCACAACCAGGTTCCAAGGCATAATCCAGGCCTGAGCTTTAAAAATGTAAATCGCCAGAAAGGAAAAGCTCATATGAACACTCCTAGAAATCCTGAAGGAGTTTGCCATAGGTGTGGTGGCAACAGACATTGGGCGCGTACTTGTCGCACCCCAAAGCATCTGGTGGATCTGTATCAAGCCTCCTTTAAGGAGAAGGGTGTCGAGATCAATTTCTTCGACCAGGCTTAACCAATGGAAACACCTGATCCAGTGACCAATTTATTAGGACAGTTAAACACAACCCACCTGAATGCTACATACTTTATTAATGAAAGAGGGAATGAAGTTTATGGGTCCAATTGAATTATTTATGATTAATGTACTCTTGTTTTTTTTTTTGTACTTGTGGTTTAATGCTCGCATTTTCAATTCAATAAAAGTAGTATTCCAGTATGAATAAACTGCTTTTTCTTTACTCAGAGAACATGGATAAAAATTATGGTTATTCTCAAAACAAGAGCAATGGCGGAGACTTTTGTCTTGCAGACAGCGCAACCACTCATTCAATACTTCGAGATCGAAAGTATTTCTCGAATTTGGTACTTGCAAAAGTAAAGGTAACAACAATATCAGGGCAATCAAATGTAATTGAAGGCTCAGGAAAAGCCCAGATTATGTTACCAAATGGAACAATATTGTCCATAAAGAATGCATTATATGCTACTCGATCCATTCGAAATTTGTTGAGTTTTAAAGACATACGTCTAAATGGATACCACATTGAAACGAAAAGTGTAGAAAATGTGGAATATTTATGCATTACCTCCAATGATACCCAGAAGCGTAGATTGGAGAAGTTGCATGGTTTATCGAGTGGATTGTATTATACATACATAAAGACAGTTGAGGCATATACTGTCATGAACCAGAAGTTCATTGATTCAAAGGTTTACATGCTTTGGCTTGACCGTCTAGGTCATCCAGGATTGACCATGATGCATAGAATCATTACCAACTCTAATGGACATCCATTATTGAGCAGACACATTGATGTCTCAAATGATAACCCTTGCAAGGCTTGTTCCCAAGGGAAGTTGGTAATTAGAGCATCACAACTAAAGGTTGATGATGAATCCCCATCTTTTTTGCAAATAATTCAAGGGGATATTTGTGGACCTATTCAACCACCTTGTGGACCATTTCGATATTTTATGGTTTTGGTTGATATATCTACCCGATGGTCACATATTTGCCTATTGTCTACTCGAAATGTAGCTTTTGCGAGACTTCTTGCTCAGATAATTAAGTTGCGAGCACAGTTCCCAGATCATCCCATTACGTCCATTCAACTTGATAACGCTGGTGAATTTACGTCTCAAACTTTTGATGATTACTGCATGGCACTGGGCATTGATGTTGAACATCCTGTTCCTCATGTCTATACCCAAAATGGTTTAGTAAAGGCATTTATCAAGGGGCTTCAATTAATAGCCCGCACTCTACTCATGAAAACGAAATTGCTAGTCTATGCATGCGGACATGCCATCTTACATGCAACATCATTGGTTCGACTGAGACCCATAGCCAACCACCAATACTCATCAATATAACTCGTGTTTGGACATCAGCCAAATATTTCACATTTACCAGTTTTTGGTTGTGCTGTTTATGAGCCTATTGCACCGCCACAACGAACTAAAATGGGACCTCAGCACAGACTGGGAATTTATGTGGGTTTTGATTCACCATCTATCATTAGATATTTGGAACCTTTGACTGGTGATATGTTTACAGCTTGTTTTGTTGATTGTCATTTTGATGAGACAGTCTTCCAGAAGAACGGCAAGAGCTAACATGGGTTGTTCCCACCTTATCTCATTTTGATCCACGAAGCACTCAATGTGAAAATGAAGTGAAAAGGATCGTTCATCTTCAAGGTATTGCTAATCAAATGCCAGATGCATTTAATGATGCTTCGAAAGTGACAAAGTCACATATACCAGCTGCAAACGCACCTGCAAGAATTGATGTCCATGTTGGACAAAATAAAGTGGCAGCGAATGATTCATCCAGTGCACGCCTGAAGCGTGGTAGACCCCTGGTTCAAAAGATTCAGCCCCTCGAAAGAGAAAGATGAGGGCACAATTGAACCCAAATGAAATCATTCAAGAAAAGAAAATGAATGATAAATCCACATTTCATGATTCTGTATTTCCAGAAAAAGAAAATGTCCTTGATGAGATACCTTGAAGAGACAGAAGTACATGAAAGCAAATAAATATCAATAAATTATGCATGTACTAATGAATTGTGGGATCGAAATGAAATAATCATCGACGACATGTTTGCATTCGCAATAGCCACTGAAATTATATTAAGTGATGATATTGAGCCCCGCTCTGTTGATGAATGCAGACAAAGACCAGATTGGCCTAAGTGGAAAGATGCAATCCAGGCATAATTAAATTCTTTGGAAAGACGAAGTGTTTTTGGACCAGTAGTCCAAACCCCGCCTGGTGTGAACCCCGTAGGTTACAAATAGGTATTCACAAGGAAATGCAACAAGAAAAACGAGATTGCAAGATATAAAGCACGACTAGTTGCACAAGGTTTTTCACAAAGACCTGGAGTTGATTATGAAGAGACATACTCTCCTGTAATGGACGTAATTATGTTCCGTTACTTAATAAGTTTGGTGATTTAAAAAAAAACTTGACATGCAACTTATGGATGTCATCACCACGTATCTATATGGAGAATTAGATACTGACATATATAAGAAAGTCCCAGAAGGACTTAAGTTGCCTGAAGCAACTAACAAACCACGAGGTATGTTCTCAATCAAATTAAGACGATCACTATATGGGCTGAAACAATCTGGGCGAATGTGGTATAATCGTCTCAGTGAGTATTTGATTAAAGAAGTATATGCCAACAATGTCATCTGCCCTTGTGTGTTCATTAAGAAATCAAATATTGGATTTGCTATAGTGGCAGTATACGTCGATGATATGAACCTAGTTGGAACCCCTGAAGAGCTCAACAAAATTGATGAATATCTGAAAAACGAATTTGAAATGAAAGACCTTGGGAAAACAAAATATTGTCTCGGCCTGCAGATCGAGCATTGTGATAATGGAATTTTGGTCCATCAATCAGCTTACATTGAAAAAATACTGAAGCGATTTGGCATGGACAAGGCTTATCCACTTAGCACCCCAATGGTCGTTCGTTCTTTGGACATTAAGAAAGATCCATTTCGTCCAAAAGAAGATAATGAACTGGTTCTTGGTCCAGAAGTACCATATTTGAGCGCAATAGGTGCTTTATTGTATTTAGCGCAATGTACTAGACCAGATATAGCTTTTTCAGTTAACTTGTTAGCCAGGTACAGCTCTGCTCCAACAATTCGTCATTGGAAGGGAGTCAAAGATGTCCTACAATACCTTCGTGGGACAATAGATATGGGTCTCTTCTACTGAGACAAGCCCACAAATGAACAGATCCTTGTTGGATACGCAGATGCTGGTTTTCTCTCCGATCTGCATAAAGCCCTCTCACAAAATGGATATGTGTTCATTAATGAAGATACTGCAATTTCATGGCGATCAACGAAGCAAACGCTAGTTACTACATCTTCCAATCACTCGGAAATAATTACTTTACATGAAGCAAGTCGTGAATGTTCTTGGTTAAGATCAATGATCCATCACATCCGGAATTCATGTGGTCTACCTTCAAAGACAGACACTCCAACTGTCATCCATGAAGATAATACAACATGTGTCGCCCAGATGAAGGAAGGATTCATTAAGGGTGATAAGACTAAACACATATCTCCAAGATTTTTCAGTGCACATGAGCTTCAGAAGGGTAAAGTTATTGAAGTCAGACAAATCCGTTCCAATGAAAATTTAGCAGACTTGTTCACCAAATCTCTACCAAAGTGCACATTTCAGAAGTTGGTGCAGGGAATCGGATTACGTCGACTTACAAATTTGAAGAATGCGGAATCAGGGGGAGATACAATTCAGGGGGAGCATCCATGATACATGCATGTTGTACTCTTTTTCCTTCGATTAAGATTTTTCCCACTGGGTTTTTCCTATCAAGGTTTTAATGAGGCAACATAAGCATGCTCAACACTATTCGAGTAGAGTTGTACTCTTTTTCCTTAGCTATGGTTTTTTCCCACTGGGTTTTTTCAAGCAAGGTTTTAATGAAGCAACTGATGTTGATATGTGGGCATCCAAGGGGGAGTGTTGTAAATAGTGGGTATGTTTGCCCACATGTGTATAGTAAATACTTATATGCTAAATAGTAACCCTTTTGTAAGTTTCCATTGAAGTGGCTCTATAAATAGAGCACTTCGATTGTTCAAAGTTGGTGAATATCAAGAAGAGAAAAGAAAAAAATATAATACTCTCAGTATCCCTAATTTTCTAATACCTGCAATACTTTTGTGGTGGTAGTAAAAACTAAACAGTGTGATATTTTGCACCACTTCATCCTCGCTCTTAGCAAAGGTTATTTCTCTAACTTTTGCTTATTTATAACACCTCTCTTATTGTTTTACTTAATTAATTTGCGACATGTATTTTACTATTCTATTTTCATTGTGAGTTTGTTTAGTATATGTTTATGTGATGGACGTCATGTCATTGCTTCTTATTTAATATGTCAATTGCTTGTTGGATACGGTTCTAGAGTAATGTGTGTTTGAATGCATTTTTGCTCACCACCATTTAGTGTGGTATATACTCACTATAAATATCTAAAAGAAATACAACACAAGATGAAAACTAAAATGAAAGAAGCCTCATCAAGAAAAAATCGAAAGTAACAAACTTAGTGAGTTTCTGCAGCATTTAGGGTTTTACCAAGTCTTTACACAATGGAAAGATTTCGCAGGGTAAGGAGAAAACCGTAGGGCAAACTTTTAGCACCAAAAGGGAAAACATGGTGCATAATTTGTAAAGGTTTGACCGACAAAATATATGTTCGTCAGCTTGAGGTCCTTTGCCCGATGAAACGTGTCGTTGGCCAAAGTGTTTTTGCCACTGGGGCAAAAAGCCACAGTGACCTGTAAAAAATCAACAACAAAATGTTTGCTCGACGTCTTTCTTATGTTTGTCTGACGAAATGGTTCATTGGTGGAACTCCTGTTCATTAAAGAAGTTAGTGCCTTGTTCTTTCTCCCCTCTATTTTCTTTTCTTCTTATCCACCCCCACGTGCCGCTGCTCTGCAACTCTCTCTCTCTCTCTCTCTCTCACACCCTCTCCTCCATCTCTTCCTCTCCCAATTCATTTGAGGTTAGTTTTTTTATTTATTTGTTAAATATTTTTTTTTGCTTAATTGCGTGCTTAATTAATTTTGATTGTTGTAGGTTTGTGATTTGATTGGAAGAAAATATAATTAAAGGTATGTATTTGTCTCTTAACTATAAATTAGTCAGTTTTAATTTATTTCATTGTGATATATATATATATATATATATGTGTGTGTGTGTGTGTGTGTGTGTGTGTGTGTGTGGGGAAAAGCTTTTTATATTAGCATCCCACAAAATATTGAATGCATCCCACATTAAAATTTAATATTAAATAACTTATTTACTCTACTATGCAATGACAATTTTGACCTTATTAGGTTGAAAAAAAAAATTCTATATACACCCCAAATCACTTTTAACGTATTATTTATCTTCTTCAACTATCAAAACTCCTCCGACCCTCCATTGTTGAACAAAACCCTAACCAATGAAACTACAAACATATTGATTGAGAAAAATTATTTTTGACGAATGAAACACGAAATCGATATTTCAGAAGCTTCACATGAGATAAGACTTCATATTTTTTATTGTTTTAGTGATTTTGATGACATCGATAATTATTTAATCTTGCTTTTGATGTGTTATTCAAGCTTCTATGTTCGTATTCATCTTTTAGGGATCACAGGGATTACATGAAGAATTAAACACCTAAAATTACCGCTAAATATTAAAAACAGACGACATGAGTTTTAATGGTGGAATTAAAAACAACCCACATATGCTTTAAATCTTAGGCGACATCTTTTGTCAAAATTGCAGTCGGCATTTTTTGTCCAAATTAAAAGTTTTATAAGATTTGAGAAATGTGGGGTGTATAGAAAATATGGGGTGCATGTAGAAAATGTAAGGTGTATATTAAGAATGTGGGGTGTGAGGGTATTATGGGGAAATATGTGGGGTGTATTAAGATAATTTTTAATTGAAAAGGCAAATGTGGGGTGTATTAAGTATGTGGGGTTTATTCAACAATTTGTGGGGTGTTAATATAATAAGCCAAAAATTGTGAGTTATGTGACATTTTGAGTTTGTGTGTTATTGAAATACATGTAGCTTAGGCGAATTTAATTTGTGCAGCATTAACCTAGGAAATCTTGGTGTGTAATTTGTGAACAGGTCACAACCGTTTATACGAAGTTAATTATGTTGATTAACTTCATATAATTAATTGGCCTTTTAGCCAAAATTGTCCCTGAGATTTGCATAACACATCACTTTGGTCCATGAGATTGAAAATAAAAAGAAATGGTCCCTGAGATTGTCCACCATCCATGTCACATCCCGGCCCGGGTCCACCATATCCCTAGCCCGTTCCACCACCGTAGCACGATATTGTCCGCTTTGGGCTTACCATTCCCTCACGGTTTTGTTTTTGGGAAGTCACGAGCAACTTCCCAGTGGGTCACCCATCCTGGGAATGCTCTGGCCTCCTTCTCGCTTAACTTCGGAGTTCCTACGGAACCCGAAGCCAGTGAGCTCCCAAAAGGCCTCTTGCTAGGTAGGGATGAGAATATACATTTAAGGATCACTCCCCTGGGCGATGTGGGATGTTACAATCCATCCCCCTTAGGGGCCCGACGTCCTCGTCGGCACACTTCCGGCCAGGGATTGGCTCTGATACCATTGTCATAGGAGACAGAGGATCAGATGAGAGAGATGTATCCACGTTTATTTTATGATTATTAGTGGATGTATTGGTTGTGTGTAATTTTGAGGACGAAATTTTATAAGGTAGGGAGATTGTCACAGCCCATCCCGAATTATTATTATCGGTGATGTAAAATGACGGTTTTATCCTTGGATGTTAAATGATGTGTGTGAGTTATTATTGGGTTAAATTGTTTTAGATTGGTGACCCAATTAGAACTAAGACTTTTCTTAGTGTTGATTGGTGGCTTTTGGACCACACACACACCCATCTTTTTTTCTGTCTTTCCCGTGCTCTCTTTCTCTCGCAGACTCTCACTCTCTCTCTCTCTTCTTCGTACGGACCAACCCAGAAACCCTCTCAAACCTTGTAGATCGAAGGTTTTAAGATCACCATTGTGTTCGTGAAGACCATACGTGTTCAAAGGTATCATTTTCAGGTAAGGAAACAATCGAAAACCCGTGAAAATCCGAGCTCCGATTTGAGGTACTATTCATGTGGACGTAAAATCTTGTGTTTCAGGGAATTTTAAGGACACATGGAGCTTTAGGAGGTCTTCACGAGGTTCCGAGTAGTTCGTTGGAAGAAATTGGACGTCGGGATAGCTAGTTTCGAAGTTGGCTAATTTTCTCGAATTTCTCCGGCAAGAATTCGTGGGTTACAGGTCCTAAAACAGGTATAACGTCGTTCCTCTCATCTCCAACTTTCCAATTGTGAAAATTTCATAGAAAATGGTGAAGAAACGAGTGAGAAAATAAGATTTTTCGAAATCCCCAGTTTCCGGCGACGGTCGCAGGGGATTTAGGAAGAAGACAACGGAATATTACGTCAATTCTGACGGAATATTCTAACGCCGTCAGTTAGAGTTAACAGTTTCCGTTGGGTTTTAACGAAATATTCCATGGAATATTCCTAACGGCAGTTAGAGAATCCGTCAGGATTCCCTGCGAGTGGCCGCGCGTGTTGCCATGCATTCGCCGGCGCGTGGCAGTGCGTGAGGGGTCAGAAAAATATTCTACAAATTTGGGAATGATCCTGGGGTTTTGTAGGTCATTGTGGTATATTCAAATACCAAAATTGAGCATTGTATGAGAAGTTATTAGCTAGTTTTGCCTATGTGCTTTAAATAACGTTTTTATAGTTAATTCGCATATATGTGAGACTTATCCCGAGGACGAGCATGTTCAAGGGCGACTCAGGGGCTACGACCCTTCGACATACCAGTGAGTGGGCTTTTGGTTTTTAGTATATATTAATATACTTGATATTTTCCCAGAAAATATGTTTAAATGAGAGTATGTCTTGAATGCCATGCATATAAATTTATATTTCATATATGAATTGGTATATGATGCATTATATATAATTGTGGTGCTGTGGACGCTCAGGTAAGTTCAGGTGAGTTATGTTTGGTTATTTGAATTGTCAATGACGCGATATGTGATTGAATAATGTTGAGCTCATAAAACTGCACCTAGGGTGATTGTGATTTAGCCAGAGATATGGCATAAGCCTGTATATAATGTCACCTCCCGCACCCTATGCTCACATTGGATCCAATTTAGGTGCACAGTCCTGTCGTATAGACCATCTTAGGTGGTTCCGACTCGTAGGTGACTAGCGATTTATTGCCCAGCTATTATGTGTGAGTAGTATTGAGCATGATTATATTACACCCATTATTGTCGTACAGACCTTTTCATTTGATTCTGACTCTTGTGCAGTTTAATGCCGTATAGGTCATTGTAGTGACTCCGGCTAGATTGACTTTCGAGCTATGAATTCAGCCGTACAGACTACCACCGAGGTTCCGGCTAACATGGTATATTTATATGAAATTATTCTCACCTGAATTGCTTACTTTGTTATATCTTGGCATGGCGTACATATGAATATGATATTGTGAAGCATGATTTGAGTTAATATATTTACATATATATTTATGTATATGCTTATCTTCTGATTCTGGGAAAAATTATACATGTTTTACAGCGAGGGGTTAGAAATGTTGATAAATGAAATGGTTTTGTAAAACATTTGTTTTTGCCCACTCACGTTTCCTGTTTTGCGCCCCTCCAGGTTTTAGGTAAGCTTGCTGTCGGCGGCCTTGAGGATTTTGGTGGTTCTGACATATCTAAATAATAGTAGGACATTCCTGGTACTGTATAACTAGTACTTGTCCTACTGGACTGCACCTAGACTTATTATGCTCTGATTATGAGTATTTACTTTTGTAACTGACTCCTAACACTTCCTGTTTTCTAGTGCACTCCAGTAGTTTCGGTTTTTAAATATTCGTATATTTCTTATCTTAATTGCTTCCTCACTGTGCACATGGCTATGTCACTCTCACGTGACAACCATCATGCCCTGATCTCGGTTGGGGTTTGTCAATCCATTATTTTAGTCATTCCGTTAAAAACTCCGTTAAGTGTCCCGGAGCTCTTGGCTGAAAGTTTGGGCAATTTTCAAAGCTTCGTAACTTAATCGTTTCTTAACCAAAATGTAGAACAAGATTATACCTATTTGGAAGCCCAATGGTTGCTGGAGATGGCCGGAAAATAGCTTGAAAGGTGACTGGTCCGCAGGAAAACTGGAAAACTCACGGGAAACTGGGCAAACTTTAAACGTTCATAACTTCTTTAATACTCAACCAAATCGAGTGATTCAAAAAAACAAATCATACTTCTCGATGAGATGAAGATAATGGTACCTTTCTCGATGGCTAAATTTCATTGGTTTGGCCTAGTTAAACACTAGAGCGTCCGACTTACCATAACCAATCCTACTTATTTCCTGCAACGAATTATTAACAAGTACTCAATCTCATTGATAGTCAAATTTCCCTAATTCATGTAATATCTATGGCATCTAGACTATTATGTATATTCCACTATGAAACCATCCATGGCATCTAGATTAGTTTAACATAATGAAACTCATTACGATTAGTGGAAATTTATATAAAGACTACACAAATCCTAGAGTATGGCATCTACTACTAGGTAATTTATGGTATCTATTTGCAAGAAGCTATTACTCAAGTTGAAAACATGGCATCTGCACAACTTGCATCAAATTTACTAAGACTCAAGATGGTAGCTAATCACCAAGACTAAAACCAAGTATATAAGCACAACAAACGATACTCAATGAAAATTGAAAACTTGAAAATAATTCAATTCAGAATTTAAGCATTCATAGTCATGGCTACATCGTGCCCTAGCTAAGGAAAATTAGTTCCGAAACATAATCGAAAATATTATTGAATTCATAAAATTAAAAGAAAACTGAGTTTAGAAAAGCCTGAAAATCTCTTGCTTTGCCTTCTTCCCTCCATCTCTCCTTCCAAAAAATTGATCAGTTCTCCTTTGTTTTGTTTTTGCTCTTCTATTTTCATTTCCCTTTTTCGTAACCGATGACAGCTTAAAAGCCCATTTATTGAAAACATTAGAAGAAAAGAAACTGAAGAAACCTTTTAACTCCTTGTCAGACACTTCGTGCATTTAGACACCTTGATCAAAGCTTGAAAGAATAGAACGCCTAAATCACACTCATATTGGTCTACTTGCTGTAGCGAGGCCTCCATATTGTCCTTTTCTACCCTACTAGATTCCAGCTGGAAATTTCATCTCCAAAGTGATATATCAACCAAATTTGAAAGTACCCAAATCTCCATTGCAATTGATGAGACTTAAAGATCAAAAATGCCCAATTCATGCTTTCACCGCAAACCAACAAACTGGAGAGTGGAATAGAAATATGGATTTTCATCCCTCTTCAATTTTGATAAGCTGCAGTGCGCCGGCTTGCTCTTGGAAATTGGGAGAGAAAAACAACCCTTTCTTCTGTTGGTTCAAATATGAGGATAAGGGCATTGTTTTGTTGAAGCGGTCACGTGATGGTCATCCCTTTAGTGTGCAATAGGGAACTTGCTTAAAGATTAATATAGGAAATCAGTTTACACGGGGACCCAATTGGGATCAAGTCAAAGTTGACAAACAAATGGTAAATACAAATAGTCGTCTAAACACCATTTTACCAAACATGATTAGACACCACCAGACTAACATGAAACCCATAGAAAAATAGCATAATTTTCCATATCATTAATCTAATCTTAAAAACACCAAAACCTGTCATTTCTTTCATTTAAGTCCAAAATTGCATCTAAAAAATTATAGTTTTTGGAGTACAATAAGTGATAAAATATGCGTTCATCATTTGCACTAGGCTCGATTTGGCTTTTGCCATTAGTGTTTTGGGAAGATATCAAGCTAATCCAGGAGAGTTACATTGGACAGCTTCTAAGAAGGTGCCCACATATCTTCAAAGAACAAAATCTCACATGCTGATACACATAAAAGTTGAAAACTTAGAGCTTGTTGGTTACACAGATTCACATGAAGGAGTGGTTATTTGTTCTTACGGGCTGGTGCAGCAGTGTCTTAGAGCAGTGACAAACAAAAATGCATTAGCCACCTCAACTATGGAGGCATAATTCATAGCCTTGTTTGAAGCAACAAAGAGAGGATTGTGGCTGTGAAATCTCATCATTTTCATGAGAGTTGTGGATTCTATTTTCACAACCTTTGAAGATATATTGTGATAATAAGGCTGCAATATTGTTTTCAAAGAATAATGAGAAATCATAAGCCACAAGGTTGATGGACATTAAGTACTAGTCATCGAAGGAGCATGTGCGGAAATGCGAGATTATGATTGAGCACATTGACACAAGTATGCTGATGGCTGACCTTCTAACAAAGCCCCTAGCTATGGGTGTGTTCAAAGAACATGTTACAAGCATGGCATGAAATGTAGGAGTAAGATTTTCTGTTAAGCATCAACCATTGTGTTTATATTTGAATGCATGTGATTTTGATTAAATTATTTTTCTTGTTTATGAACTGAGGGTAATGAGTGCATTGTATATATTGATTCCATCAGAAGAGGACAATATTACAATATTTCTCGAATATCACATTTGATTTATAAATGATTGACCTGTCGAAATTCGACACTTGAAAGTGTTTTTTGTCCAAAGACAACACATTGAGAAAACTTGGATTTGTTTGCTTGAATAAAGCATGATAAATCCATTATGATTCTAGAGTACAAGTATGCACGTGGTTTTCTAGAGTTCAATTGTTAAAAATCAATTCTGTGAGATGGGGAATGTTAATAGCGTGATAACTCAAGTGATCGCAAAAGAATTAGTGTTGTAATTAACATATTATTTCAATACAATGATTGGTTTACGTTCAAGTGGGAGAATGTAAGAACCCTAGTTGGACTATACTAAGTTGAATAAAGGCTGAAATAAAGTTAATAAGTTATTAAATGTGGAAAATAAACATCCTAAAATATAGGAAACATGGTTTAAAATTAGGATACCACATTGCCCACCACTCATGGGAACTGATCACTGCAGTTTATGGCAGTAAGTAACCACATATCCATGATAGATGGAGGTTGGTGAGGTTCAAAGTTTATAAATAATGGTTTCCTGCTCACAAAGAATACGTTAAATGATTAAGGTTCTCTCATCATTGGAACATATAGGTCTTGATGTTGGAATTTATTAGGTTTATTTAGGAAATTAATTAGAGATTTGATTTGGTTTTGCAGTAGGTATTTTTGGCATTTACGCATTAGGGTTTCTTAGGTTTATTGATCTATAAATAGAGCTTGTAATTTAGTTTGAGAATTAAGCTAGTCACAATGTGACTTAGGGTTTTGTAGCTGTTCCGGCATTCTTGTTTGTTTAATAATATTCTTATTATTTTGTTAGTCTTGTTCGTTGCACACTCTGATATTCAACTCTTGAGTGAGTAGAAGAACTCTTGTGTGAAACAAAAACCACCATGGCTACATCAGGTAAGTTATTCTTGTATAAATTGTTCGTGACCTATCAAAGCATGCTAATGATTAGGGTTGTTCCAACAAGGCCTATTACGGGAAAACAACTTTTGATGGCAGCTTTGTCTAGAAAATTAGGGCGTGTGAGCACCCAAATTCGAAGAGGCATCGTAGGAACTTGACGCGTGGCAAAAGATAGGAGAGGTGTGGTAGTTGAGGCAAAGTTGGCATGTAAAGTGGGATCGAAGCATTTAATGCAAGATAGTGGGCAATTTAGAGAATATTCACTTCTTAAATACTTTCATGCCAAGTGTCCAAGGTCGAGGATTTCAGAAGCGAAAGGGCAATGTTTGAGCTTGAAATAACAACTTGGGCCAAGATGGGTTGACCCGAAGACTAGGTTCTCGGCCCAGTAAATATCCTTCAAGCTAATAGGCTTTTAGCCCATGAGTAGGATCAGTTTGACCAAGTCCTCATGAAAGTAGGATTGTGAAAAGATTAAGTATGTGGGTGGCTCAGTGGAATCCTATACAGATTGAAATAGCCAAGGATCAGAATAAGCCTTGGATGAATATGAATTAGCTAACACGCCCCGACCTAATAACCAACTAGCTAACAGGTTGTTATGTGCTGGCCTACACCAAGTTAACATTGTAACCTCATCGAAGGATGACGAAACACCATTAACTTAATGACAAAAACCATAGTAAAGGAATAATGATGTGAATAAATTTAAACAAAACGTTCTTTATTAATTAAAATCCAACTATCCTACAAATCCTAATCAACCTCCCCACTTGGGGACACAAGTCAAGGGATATAATCCTATTATTATCACATGAGTCCATAACTTATAGTTGTTCATACTACAGTTAACACAATTTAAGTGCAATGCTCTGCATAATCAAAAGTATGATCTTGCAGTTTACTAAAAACTAGATAAAAACACTGAAAGGTAACCACCATACTTAGTAGGTGAATAGCCTCACTACCTTGAATGCTTCCTTGTTCTCACTATGTCCTGAGGGGTCAAAAAAGATAATTGAAAACTACATAATATATGTGGAGCAAAAAATAATCTAAAAAATCTTGGAGGTGACATGTGAATTTTTGGACAAGAAAGATGAGATTACCCTCAAGGCACACTAGAATTCTCATGCGCATGCAACAGACAATAACGGCTCCATCAAGGAAGAGTCAATGGTGATCAATATGGTATTTATTCAAATCCCTCTCATCACCCCCATCAATCCCTTATTGATTTTATTCAAAAGGTAACTCCCAAAAATTCCTATTCAATTTAGGAATAATGCCATGTTACTTGCAAGATATTATTTCTTGCAATTATTCACCCAATTACACCATATATAAGGCCGACCACCCTCCTATTAATACCCCTCTTATCCCACTAAAATGCTAAGCCATTTGCTACCCACAAACTCCTAAATACATTCTTTTCAGAATTCTAACTTTGGCATCGGAGATTCTTTGGCCAAATCCACCTCCCCCCCCCACTCATCATGGGCCAATGAGGCTTTTGGCCTTAATCAAAGGTGTTATTATTTTGTAGGTGCATTTTTCGTCAAAGGAAGATATGGTGAAAATTTGCATTCACAAATTGGTGCTTTCATTGAGAGTTTGACTCACACGCTCGAAGAAGACTCTTGCATTCAAAGTTTCTCATTTCTCGTTCATACGTAAATTTTTCATACGTTCTTATTCCTAGAATTTTTTAATTCTTTGAAAAGACGTAGGAGAAAAATACAACAGGAAATTCAGAAACCACGACGAATGCAAATTCCAACGTTCAAACATCCAAATCAAATGATGTAGATTGTGATGTAGCCCCACCACGACGATCTATGAGGCTCAACGTGACGCAAAAGGAGTAACTTTGCCACCACGACAGTGGGGAGTGGGACACCACGACGACGACAGTGGGGAGTGGGACAGCTCCATGGCGACAAGGCCATGAAGTAACAATTGCTACCACAAGGCAACCAACCCAGCATGAGGCACCCCATATCCAGCAGGCTTAAGACGCTGCCATAGTAGCTGAGGCCTAATGAACCGCTTAAGCAGCTGCATTTGCGGTAAATGGAGTGGCCTAACACTCGCGGGCCCAAGGCTAGCGTGAGCCCAATGCACCCTCGGCCCAAGGCCAAGCAGGCCAGACCGTACCGTGCCCATGCGCCCCGCACGTGGCTCGACCCACTTTCGTGGCCCAACCTGCTTCTGCAATCCACCTAGCGATACCGACCGGTCCAAGACCAGTTTAACCGTCCTGGCTTTAGATTTTTGAACTGACGAAGTGTCCTGAAATAGGACAAGGGCAAGCGACGACCCTCTCTAGCAGCATTCCGGCAAGCAGCCTCTTGACCAGCAGTGAATCAGTGTTCCAACAGTGTACGCTCCTGCATGGGCCCCCGAGATAGCGTATAATCTCGTCTTAGTACGTAGAGGAACATGCATTCCCAGTTAGGCCCACAGACGAGCATACAACCACGGTTAGGGCCACACTCCAATAATTAACATGGACAACTTTCCAGGCGAAGTGTTCATTCACAACTAGGTCCGCAATGAGCATTCTCCACCTTACATCAGAGTAGGCAGCACAATGGACAGAGAGAAGCAGTCACTCAATCTGGCTCAAGTTTAACTGGTAGCTTGCGAGTAACCCGCTCGCTTGCCAGAAGTGTACCACATGCATCGCAGCCTCGACATCGACGAGCTAAGCATATGGAACAGTAGCTTAGACCAATAGGTCACGACTAGGGGCAGCGCAGAGGCAAATTTAGGAAAAAGTTGAGAGGCTCCTGATCGAACGATTACACGATTTCTAGCACAGTGAGGCTATTGACGAGGCGCTCCGACGAGACATGATCAACATAAGAAGGTCATCTTTAATTGAAAAGATCTAGCAGACGGAACCATCCTACATAAACTGGTAGATATAAAGATTACTTATGTTCTGACAAATGCAGCAACTTAGCCTAATGGCGCACCAAAGGTAGACGAGTACCAGAAGACACACCAGCCCAACCACCAAGATCCAAATGTGGGTCTTGTTATCGTCACTCCATATGATTCAATACTGGAACAACACATCATCAGTAGCCTGGCATAGTGGTTCAATTCCTCTTGCTGTGCATAACCTGGCCCTAGCTTCATGCTCACAACCATGCCTACCTGCTCATCGGCTACCAACCGCCTTTGATCTGTCACCATGGCTCCCTACCATGTCGATCTTGCACCACGACTCACAGTCGTGCCAATCTTGCCTCACAATTGCGCCGACCAAGTCCATAACAATCCAAACTTCATATCTAACGACGAAGCAGAATACGAGGCTTTACTAGCAGCCCTTGCTAGCAAAAGACTTGGCTTTGAAAAAACATGCAATCCATTCAAATTCTCATCTGATTACCAATTAAGCCTCAAAAGGGCACACAACAAAACATCTATGATGGCACAATACTTAGAGAATGTCTGGGAACAACTAACTGTGATTCTCACTTACACCCTTACGCGAGTTCCACAAGTAGTTCAAAGTCTCAAGCAGATCACCGAACAATACCTCACAGGCTAAGGATTATTCAGATGTCTAGCAGTCTATCTTTGTTTAGATGCACCCACAACAATGACTTCCATGCTTTATAGAGCGAGAGGGTAAACCAAACCTCCGACACCCATCCCGACACCCATATGGGTAAGCTCTCCACTACGAGAGGATAAACCAATCCCCCGACACCCATATGAGTCTGCTCTTCAGTGTGAAAGGATAAACTAATTGCTCTTCCGTGCGAGAAGATAAACTAATTCCCCAAAACCCATTTGGGTATGCTCTCCAGTGCGAAAGGGTAAAATAATTCCCCAACACCCATCTGGGTAAGCTCTTTAGTGCAAGAGAGTAAACCAATTTGAGTAAGCTCTCTAGTGCGAGAGAGTAAACCAATTCCCCGACACCCATCTGGGTAAGCTCTCTAGTGCGAGAGGGTAAACTAATTCGCCGACACTTATCTGGCTCTACTCTTCAACGAAAGGGCGTAAATGGCTCATGAATTTCCACACAACTACTCATTTTGATGTGATTAATTAACAATTTTCATATTTCATGGATCTTTATCATGTTGTGATGTAGGCCACACAGATCAGAATATTGAATACTGGAAGACTAGTTAAGCAACAAATGGTCAGGAGGCAGCAACCGATAACATACTGAACAGCTCGAAGCCCAAGAAGCCAAAACTCAAGGCCATAGTGACTCTGTTGGATCGTCAGCTTTTTTTAAGCAGTGTGCCTAACTGGCAGTTCTATGGCTAAAAGTTTTGCATGACGCTGCAACCATGCAAAGTTTCAAGAAAAACGAAGATGAAGTAGAGTGAAAAAAGCGGTTTATTTCTAGCAAATTGATAAACTTATTCGAAGGTCGTCAAAATTCACACAAGCTTGGATGACCTTGTGCTCTCTAGTAGCCATCATGCCTTCAGCAGCCATTTCGCACTCAGCAGCTATGATCTTGGTAGCTTAGTCCTCAATTACTCCATTTACGGCAGTTGAGAAATCAAACTCAAGCAGTTTCCTTCTTCTTGGCAAGTAGCACAAACGTGGCAGCCTAAATCGTGGCCCTTGCCATGCCACTTCCTTAGCCCATGTCAAGCCAGCCTTTGGCTCCAGCCAAGCTGAGCAACCCAAGTTGTGGCCTCTGCCATACCACCTTATCGGCCCATGCTGAGCCAACTCTTGGCCCCTGACAGCCAACATGCCATACCACCCTAACGGCTACCTTGATGTAGCACCACCCAAGAAAAAGACAAAGAAAATTAAGTTTTTCTTACCTTGGTGTGGTGCAGATAAGACAAAGAAATCAATGGAAGACGGTTCTTTGCACGGGCAAGGGATGAAGAATTGGTGTGAAAATTAACTTGACACACAAATTAAACCCTATTGATGACAATTGTAGTAAAGATGTAAGTAGGGATCGTTTTAAACCTGGGATTAACTAGGGATGCTAATCTACACGAATATGACTCAGAAATACTAAACTAAACTTAAAAACACTTAACTATACTTAAAAACACTAAACAAGACTCTTATGACTCAAAACTGACTCAAAACACTCAAAACAACAAAACTAAGTTAAAAAGACTCAAAACAGGTTCTAAGGACTATTTGGACGAATTTAACACTAGTGGGACTTAAAACACTAAGTTGGACAGATTGAAACACCTTTTTAACTAATCTAAGACACTTAATTGAAAGGGGGATTGATTTGGACGAAAATTAACTAAACAAAACAGATTGCAAAACAAAGTAAATTAGGTGATTTGAATGATGAAAACTTAGCCAGAGGATCCTTCTCCACACATGACATATGCATATAAACCAATTTCCAGTATTTTTCCTTTAAACCATGAATGACAACACCCCAAGTTAACCGTGACAGCACAAATTAACCATCAGATTTTCCTTATTTCATTGAATTGGACGGGATATGCATCACAACCAAATTATCCTTCTCAAGTTCCCTAACTATGAAAAGCATGATAGAAAACATATCAAAGGTCATTAAGTTCTTTGAAAATTAGAAGCATTGAAAAGGCATTCTTAACTATGAAAAGCATGATACTTCTGCCTAGGATTTACTTAACACGATTGTGACTAGCAACCTTTACTACTTATGAATATAAGTTCATAACGATTAGGTGAAACTCCCTTATACTCTAGCATCAAATTTATGCATGCAAACTAAGTATGCATCCTTAATTAACATACACAAACACGTTTTGATAACGCAGATAAGCAAATCACATTCAAGACTTTAGAAACAATAATTGGATGTAATCAATTCATATAAAACATATAATCATGGCTTTGAATTCAACTCCAACTAAAAAGAGATTAGTTCCTCATGTCTTTAAAAACATAAAACCAAATTAAAAGCAACATTGAAACAAATCTAAGGATAGAAAGAACCAAGAACGCCCCAGCAATTCCAATGGCAGATTTCGAACTCTCCCTTGGATTACAAGCCAAGGCACAAGCTTCTCCTTCTCCTTCCTCCATGCAGGTGCACCTTTAAAACTCTCTTAAATCTCTCAATTATATCTGAATATATGTGGGTGCGTGGGTGAATTCATTTGTGTGGCAGATATGTATATTTATAGGGCAAACTCACGGCAGCATCCTTAAGGATTAGGATTGCACAATCCTTGAGGAAAAGGACTAGGGTTTGGCAGAAACCAAAGATGAAAAGGATTAAGGTTTCTAGCAGATTTTAAGGCTTCTAGAAGAGGAAGAGGCGCCAGATATTTAGGGTCTTCTAGAAAGGGTGGTCACGGCACGAATTTAGGGTTCTAGAAGGATAAGGGTGCGGCATGAATGTAGGGAAAGGATAGGCCTTCTAGAAATCAGGTTTATAGGTCCCCTTGCAGTTGGATTCAAGTCACAAATTGATTTGGATAGGATAAGATAAGATAGGATAAAGCTAGATTAGGCAAGGATAAGATAAGATAAGGTTAGTTTGGATAAGATAAGGTTGGATAAGGTTTTGGATAATGTTCCTTCTTTTGAGCTGATTCCTTATCTTCTTTGTCTTGGATTTATTTTCTTCATCTTTTCAGCACATTCCTAGCCTCTTGAACTTCAAATTTGTCCATCCATCTTGCTCCATTCATAAGCTATCCATTTGGTGCCCAAAACTGCTTCAAAATGCTTCAAATTGCACTTTCTTGCCAACTTTGTCATTTGGACCTACAAACACACGAAAATAGCTTAAAACACTATAATAACACAAACTAACTACGAAAATGCAAGAAAACAAACTAACTAAGTCGCATAAATATGCTCCTATCAAATTCCCCCACACTTAGCTTTTGCTAGTCTTTGAGCAAAACGAAACAACAAAACAAAACAGAACATAACCTAAACCTTCCAACGTTCGCCTCAGGGATTTCTAATGAAACATGACATGCTAAAAAAAAATAGTACTCCCACAGATTTTAGTTATCCTCACTCTCGTGCACATACTTAATCACAGTCACCACTCACCAGCTCGCATTTAATCAATTAAAACAACATTTTGAATGTAGTAACATGCCTTAGAGAATTCCCTCAATTCCTCACCGAATATACTCTCTATTTTCACACAGATTTTCTGACTACACTCCCTATACTAGATATATGTGAGAAGATTGATGTATATATGTAGACTAGCCACTCACATATGTTATAAGCAAATAAAGCAGTTTCTGGAATTATTAATGCATGTATATATATGATCTCATGAATGGAACGCCACTACTTAGACGCGAGAACCAGGGATACCATATGCTCATACTGTCACAACCCGTCCCGGAGATGGGTACTATTTTATTCCTATTGATGTGAAATGACGGAAGTGCCCTTGGACGTTAAAAAGTTGTGGTGTGTGATTTGTTTTGAATGAGACTAATTAAGTTTTCCTAAGTTTTTGGAACCACTTAGGAACTAAGAAACTTTGGGTTGTTGACTAGTTTTGCACCACACACATCACTCCTCCACTCCCTCTCTCATATCCCGTACTCTCCCTCTCGTTTCTCTCTCTCTCTCTTCGAACTTGTATGGACACACACAAGCAAACCTAAAATCTACACGGATCGAAGGTTCTGAAGTGTCTAGTGAGTTCCTAGGGTCTTTACGAGTTGAGTGGTACCCATTTTCAGCAAGGAAACCTTCGAGAAACCTAGTTTGAAAGGGAGTCGTGGGTGTATAGTACACCAAACCAGTTCGTGGAGGTTTCAAACCATTTCAAGGCTTGTAAAGGTATCTTCTCTTCCTCCTAAGTGTTTTGGATGAGTTTTGACTAAGTTTGAACGTAAGGAAACCATGGAAATCGAACCTCCGAGGGTGGCACTATTCATCAACTTTTAAACCCTTGAGTTTTTGTGAATTTTAGGACCACAGTGAGCTCAAGGAGGTTCTCACGATGCTCGGAGTGCATTGTTGGTAGGATTTGGATCACGGGAAGCTCGAAATCGGAGCTTTGCAGAGGTCGCCGGAGTTTGAGGACTTCTCCGACGTGATTTCACGTGATTCGAGGTGTGAAAGAGGTATAACGCGATTCTTTATCTCTTAAGCTTCATTTTGGTACAAATTGCATGAAAAATGGTGAAGAAATGAGTGAGATTAAGAAGTTTGAAATATTGCCCAGTTTCCGGTGCCGGCGACGGTTGCTGGAGCTAGAGGTAGGAGATGGAAGAATATTCCGTCAAGTCTGACAGAATATTCTCACGCCGTCAGTCAAATGTAACGAAATCTGTTAGGTTTAACGGAATATTCCCTAACGGTGGTTAGGGAATCCGTCAGGCTTGGGCCACGCGTGGGGGCGCATTTTGCCGTGCCCTTGCCGGCGCGTGGCGGTGCTTGGCTGGTCCAAAATTAATTCTAAAAATATGGGGATGATCCTGAGGTTATGTAGATCACTGTGGTATATTCATATACCCATTTTGAGCAATGTATGAGAAGTTATTAGCTAGTTTTGCCTATGTGCTTTAAAATAACGTTTTTATAGTTAATTCGCATATAGGTGAGACTTATTCCGAGGACGAGCGTATCCACGGGCGACTCGGGGGTTACGACCCGTCGACATATCAGTGAGTGTGCTTTTGTTTTCAGTATATCATTATATACTTGATATATTTCCCATAAATGTGTTTTAAATGAAAGTATGCTTTGAAATAATATGCCAAATACCTTTATATTCTGAATATGCATTTCATGGTTGCATATATATATAATTGTGGTGCTGTGGAGGCACAGGTAAGTTCAGGTAAGCTATGTTTGAGTAGGTGAACTACGAACGGCTTAATCCCTGTTTAGGGTACGTAGGCAGTCTAACGAGAGGTTAGATGCAGCCATTCACTAAATGAGTTGAACATGTTGATTGTCTATATGAGATATGATTGAGAGACGATGAGCTCATAAACCTGCACCCCGGGTGACTGCGATTTAGCCAGAGAGAGTTCGCACAGGCCTGTATATTATGTCACCTCCCGCACCATATGCTCACATTGGATCCAATTAGGTGCACGGTCTTGTCGTACAGACCACTATAGGTGGTTCCGACTCGTAGGTGACTAACGTATTATCGCACAGCTGGCATTGAGAGAGTAGAATTGAACATAATTATATTACATCCAACCTTGTCGTACAGACCCTTTTTAGTGGTTCCAACTTATGTGCAGTATATTGCCGTATAGGTCATAGTAGTGACTCCGGCTAGATTGAGTTTGAGCTATGAATTCAGCTGTATAGACTACCACAGGGGTTCCGGCTAATATATTATACTTCTATGAAATCATTCTTACCTGGATTGTTTACATGAATTGAATAGTTATGATTTCAGATATATATGTATATGCTTACATCTTGATTCTGGGAAAATAATACATGTTTTACAGTGAGGGGTTAGTTATGTTAATAAATGAAATGGTTTTGTGAAACATTTGTTTTTGCCCACTCACATTTTCTGTTTTGCGCCCCTCCAGGTTCTAAGTAAGATTGTTGTTGGTGGCTCGGGATCTTCGGCAGTTCTGACCTATTTGATTAATAGTAGGACATTCCTGGTACTGTGTAACTAGTACTTGTCCTACTGGACTGCACCTAGACTTTATGCTCTGAATTAGGAGTGTTTACTGCTGTAATTAACTCCTATCACTTTCTATTTAGTAGTGCACTTGAATAATCTGGTTTTTAATTATTCGTATATTTGCTATCTTTATCGCTTCCGCACTGTGCACATGGCTACGTCACTCTCACATGACGGCCAGCATGCCTTGACCTCGGTCGGGGTGTGTCACATACCAATCCCAAACTCCACATATTGAAACACACAACACCCAAGATAGAAGTCTAAGGGTTGTAACGGGGCTAAGGGTATTGGCTAACAAAGAAAGGTAAGGATAAACAAAGGTTCTTAAAGCAATAGTAAGCAAAGCAATGAAATCAACTTAGAATTCACTCTTGAATGCAGCAAATAACTTGAAACACTAAGGAGATTTCGTACATACTTAGGGTCATATTCAAACTTTTTTTTGGACCCTTTCTTCAACAACCAATACTTGTGAGTTCATTCTCACTTATTTCACAACTTTTTTTCTTTCTTTTTCACGTTTTTTTTTTCTTTTTCACATTTTTTTTCTTTTTTTTCTTTTGTTTTTTTTTTCTTTTCTTTCTACTCGTGTACATAACCTTCCCCCACACTTGATTTCTGCAATATGTTTGATCAAAAGGAATTCCCTCTAAGTCGTGCTCCACTATACTTTAAGAACAAGGGTATGGATAGTCCTATTCTAGGCTAGGTAGGGATAATGTGGCTAACAAAGAAAATAGGCTAAATAAGGCTCAAAGGGGTTAAACCTACAAAACAAATGCATGGGATGAAGGCTTTTTGGCTATGGTGGTAACTACTAAACAACTTCATCTTGTTATATGTTATGCACTCAATTTTAAGCTTTGAATGAAACGGGCATGAGTTCTAGTATTTGGAACTAAAGTGATAAAACGCATTCTAAGTAGCAACCAAGCAAAGAATGATGAGATCATGCAACAACTTTAGAAAACAACAAATCACAGATTAATAACTCTCCAAACAAAGTTTAGGCTCAAGTCTCTCAGGGTTGTAGCGTTAGTTTGAGTTTCTTCCTTCAAGCATGTTACAAAAACTGATTTTTTTTTCCTTTGTGATTACATGTGAATTCGTTAATGACAACTACAACCAAGCATTAACCAAAGAGCATATCAAACTTCTATCCATGTTTGTAACTTTCTTTAACAGTCATGTAATTAAAAACCAAATCCTCATCATTGTGTTGGAAGGTACCCTAAGACACAAACACACAAAAACGACTCTAAAACCACTCTTTTTTTGGGTTTTTCAAAACATTTTCTATTTTTTTTCAAATTTTCGATTTTCTGTTAAAGACACACTAAAACACTTCAAAACACACTAAAAACACTTAAAAACAGTGAAAAAAAAAACTCTAGTTATGCTAGGTGGTAAAATCCCACGAATTTGCAATAAAAACACTTTGTTTACCCCCCCCCACACTTAAACCAAACATTGTCCTCAATGTTTCAAACATAAACTCACACATAAGCAAGGAAACAACACAACTAACAAACATGACAAGCATGGCAAAGTAAAAGCAATAAAGAGTAGAGTTTAAGAACGCAAATCTGGTTATAATGCCGGAGCTTCCTAGTTCTTCTTTATTCGCATGGGTTGCCTCCCAAGAAGCGCTTGCTTTAACGTCTTCTAGCCGGACGATTCCTTCGTTTAAGCTTCATTGGAGCCCACATCATGGAGGGGTATGTCCTTCATGACATGCTCCTCAAAGTGCTCATAGTATGGCTTCAAACAATGTCCATTCACTTTGAATTCGTTTCAGGTCTTAAAACTTTGAATTTGGACTGCACCATGAGGAAAGACATTAGTAACAATAAAAGGTCAAATCCACTTAGAATGTAACTTACCCGGAAACAATCGAAGGCGGGAATTAAAGAGTAACACTTTCTGCCCTATGGAGAATGTTTTGGTACGAATGGAATGCCTTTGTCTTCTCTTTGTAAATAAGGGCGTTCTCGTACACCTCGTTCCGAATCTCTTCAAGTTCCAGCCGCATCAAGGTCCACATGAAAGTTTTAATGGCCCAATGTGCTTTGTGCTCCAATTCAACCGGAAGATGGCATGGTTTCCCATAGATGAGCAGAAATGGGGACATTCAAAGTGGTGTTTTGTAGACTGTACGATATGCCCACAATGCATCATTCAAGCGAAAGCTCCAATCTTTCCAGTTTGGCCCAACGGTCTTCTCCAAAATCTGCTTGATTTCCCAATTAGAAACCTGGGCCTGCCCACTTGTTTGAGGATGATAAGGTGTTGCCACCTTATGCTTGACATTATACTTCTTGAGCAGCGCCTCAATGGTTCAATTGCAAAAATGAAAGCCCCCATCACTTATAAGAACTCTTGGCATTCCAAATCTAGCAAATATGTTAGTTTTCACAAAATCTGCAACCACTTTGGAATCATTAGTACGGGTGGCTTTTGCTTCCACCCATTTTGACACATAATCAACTGCAAGTAAAATATAAGCAAAACCATGCGATGAAGGAAAATGACCCATAAAATCAATGCCCCAAACATCCAAAATTTCAACGCAAAATATAGGGGCTTGCGACATTTGATCTTGTAAACCAATGTTTCCGGTTCTTTGACAACGATCACATGTTAAGCAAAACGTTCTAGCATCTTTAAAGATTGTAGGCCAATAAAAACCACATTCAAGGACTTTACGTGCAGTTCTTTGAGTGCCAAAGTGACCTCCACATGCATAAGTGTGACAAAAAGTTAAAATCCAATTAAATTCAGAATCATGCACACACCTACGAATGATTTGATCAGGGCAATATTTCCACAAGTAAGGGTCATCCCACACATAAAAATGTGCCTCTTTCTTAAGTTTATCACGTTGGTGCTTGTTTAGAGTGCTTGGAACTTGTTTAGACACCAAATAATTCACTAAATCGGCATACCATGGCACACTTACCTTAATGGACAGCAGCTGCTCATCTGGGAATGTCTCTGGGATAGGCACGACATTGGCATCCTCTTCATGCACCATATGGCTCAAGTGGTTAGCCACCACGTTTTCACTTCATTTCTTGTCCTGAATTTCGATATCGAACTCTTGGAGAAGAAGCATCCATCGAATGAGCCTTGGTTTGGCCTCCTTCTTTGTTAGTAAGTACTTCAACGCTGCATGATCATAATAGATTATAACTTTAGTACCAAGTAAATAAGAACGAAACTTATCTAAAGCAAAAACAACAGCAAGGAGTTCTTTTTCCGTTGTGGAATAGTTCAATTGAGCATCATTCAAGGTCCGAGAGGCATAGTAGATGACGTGTGGCTGCTTGTCCTTCCTCTGTCCTAAAATAACCCCTCATGCATAATCGGAAGCATCGCACATAAGCTCAAAAGGAAGGCTCCAATATGGTGGGACTATGATGGGGGCCGAAGTGAGCATCTCCTTGAAGTGTTTGAAGGCCTTCTCACATTCCTCGTCGAACTTGAATGGGACATCCTTTTGTAGGAGACGGCAAAGGGGGTTGGAAATCTTTGAAAAATCCTTGATGAATCGCCTATAGAATCTTGCATGTCCAAGAAAAGAACGAATCTCTCTAATCGAAGTAGGAGAGGGTAAGTAGCGTACAAGATCTATTTTCGACTTATCAACCTCAATTCCCCTTTCGGAAACAATATGACCTAAAACTATACCTTGTTTTACCATAAAGTGACATTTTTCCCAATTTAACACAAGGTTAGTTTCAACACATCGTTTCAAGATTAATGTGAGATTATCCAAACAATTCTCAAACGAATCCCCAAATACACTAAAATCATCCATGAATACCTCAATAATCTTCTCAACGAAATCTGAAAATATACTTACCATACATCGTTGAAATGTGGCCGGTGCATTGCATAACCCAAATGGTATACGACGATAGGCAAAGGTGAAGGAAATTTTGTGAAAAACATGTTCATTTGAATAACATCATATAGCATGCAATTAACAATTAAAGGCGGAATCATGCTTTCATGCATTCAAAAACAAAACATCTACCATGAAATTCAAAGCCTAGTAGATTGGTGAACCTTGACTCAACTTAAAAACAACAATTTGTTAGTTGAGAAATATTTACCTTTGTAGATTCCTCTTTGCATATGCAAAGGATAATCACCCAAGAGATAGGGCCTTCATTCCTTGCTTCTTAGCTCCATGGATTTGGTTAGAAGAATAGGTTCTCCAAGTTCCCAAAATTGAGAACCTCTAAAGATTCTACACCAAGGTTGGATTGGAGAGGAAATGAGTGACCTTGAGGAAATAGAATTGCTAGACAATATCCCCCAAGGTGGTTGGCCTCTTAGAGAGAAATGGAAGCTTTGTGTTCTCACCAATTTTCTCTAAAATCAACAACTTATGAATTTTAGGTTATAAAGTTCTTTATATAGTCACTTCTTTAAATGACCTAAAGAACCAAAAACCCTAATTCAACACTAAATGGATTTGGGCTTTTGGGCCTTTGTGAATCTTTATTCATTAAGTTGTCATACAACTTAAGTCAATGGGCTTTGACGTTCGAAGCCCATTGGGCCTTAAGGTCCAAAAACTATCACGAGGTCTTTAACGAACTTATTCGTTTGATTAATTAACATATTAATTAATCCTTGCCATAAATAATTAAACCATTTAATTCATCTCCTTTGTTTCTTCAATCTCCACCTTATTTGGTGTACGATACATTAGGTTCCTTTTAGCGAGGCAGTGGGCGATTAAAACCATTTTACATCGATTGTGAATTGAAACTTACTTTCAATTCTCCCTTTAGTGATTACACACGTTTAGGGCTTCCACAAACCATGAGTGACCCCTAGCAGCATATCATGGCTACCCAAGCTAATCAGAAGAGGTAGAGAACCTATTCAGTTTAGGATTACAAATGCAATACGGTCTTTCTCTAATCTAATACTCTTGACCACATTGTTTGGTTTGATAGTTTATTTATTCATGTCTACTATCCAATGTGATTCATTTGCATTTTATGATTACCTTGAATGTGATTTGGAACGCATTCCCCAATCTCATTCATACTCTGGCCAGAGATTTTAATCATATCATAGAGTATTCTCCCTCAAGCCAATTGAAGGTTAGAGATCCCTTGTTGCGCATTCACTTGTCTCCATGACTAAGTGGCTTAACCCCAATGATGTCGTGGACACCCCGATGGGGTGACTTTGGCATAATCAAAGATCAAGGACTTAACCACAAGACAACAACTGTGATGCCTCAGGTCAAAGGACTAATTTGCATTATCCCAAACATGAGTTCTCATGTGACATGAGTATGAGAACTCCTCGTTGATCGTGTTCAGTGAACTCATTCTCTATTGAGCACCTACGTACTTGTCTTGATGTCACACACACCAATGACTCAAGACTAGTCACTCTCCCTGAGAGAAGACATAGCACGTAATGATCTTATCGGACTGTCAATGCCCAATTGGCAATCCTATGATCAGGAACGTTTAGGATGTGTCTACGAAAGAATGGTCTCATTAATCTAACTACATTAGATTGCATTCTTCCAATCACATATTCCTTGGACTTTATCGTTTAAGCATATAACATTTATATGAGACGCCTCAAACAATAATGTTTGCCTTTTATATGTAAACTAGATTAGTTTAACATGTGAAATATCCGTAAAGTATCATCATATGAATGGCTTTAGGGCACATTTCCAACAAAAGGTACCAAAGGGGCACGTGAAAGTGGTTTTTTCTTGGTCATCCAGAGCTATGACAATCTGATTATATCCCGAATATCCATCAAGAAAACAATAAAAATAATGATCGGCTAACCTTTCAAGCATTTGATCAATGAACGGCAAAGGGAAGTGGTCATTCCTTGTGGTGGCGTTGAGCTTCCTATAATCGATGCACACTCGCCAACCTGTTTGGATACGGGTTGGCACAAGCTCATTCTCGGCATTCTTCACCACCGTAACTCCCGATTTCTTTGGAACAACTTGAACCGGCGAAACCCAATGGCTATCCGAGATAGGATAAATCACTCCACAATCGAGAAGCTTGATAATCTCCTTCTTCACCACTTCCATCATTGGAGGGTTGAGTCGGCGTTGAGCCTCTCGAGTTGGTTTAGCCCCCTCCTCTAGAAGTATGCGATGCATGCAAGTTGTAGGGCTAATACCTCTAATGTCGGCCAAGGTCCAACCTATAGCTGTTTTGTGCTCTTTCAACACCCGAATCTGTTTTTCTTCCTCTAATTCCCTGAGTGTTGAAGAGATTATGACCAGCAACGTTTCTTTGTCTCCCAAATATGCGTACTTCAAATGACTTGGCAACGGTTTAAGTTCAAGAACCGGGGCCTGAATCACTGAAGGTAACAACTTGTTAGTAGAAACGGGAATTGAAATTGGGATTGGAGACTTACCACGATGCTTTGGCAATGATTCAAGGGCAGCAACCATCTCGGCCTCATCTTCACATGTAGTCACGGCAAGGGTCTCCCTATCCATGCCGTGAGTGTGTTTGGCTTTTGTCCCTTCGCTTTTGAGTCTAATTCCTTGTGCAATTGTTGTTTCAAGGGGATCTTTGTCCAACGAATCAAGATAATCATGCGCCAATGAATCAAAAACATCAATAGAAAAACAAGAATGATCATATTTAGGAAATTTAATAGCTTCAGAAATATTAAAATCAATAATCTCCCCATCAACGTTAAAGTCCCTTTGAACACATCGATCTTGGTGCGGGCTGTTTTCATGAAAGGTCTCCCAAGAAGAATCGGCAATGGGGTAAAATGGGCTGAATCTTCCATGTCAAGCACGTAGAAGTCTGCTGGAAATATCAAATTGTTCACCTGCACCAAAACATCTTCCAAAACTCCTTTCAGATATGCATTAGAACGATCAGCCAATTGAATAATCACACCATCATTTTTAAGCTCTCCTAAGTTCATAGATGCATAAATTGAGTAAGGCATGACATTAATTGAAGCTCCTAAGTCTAACATAGCATGCTCAAACTTAGTATTGTCAATCACACAAGGAATTGTAAAACTACCCGGATCTTTGCATTTAGGTGGTAGTTTCCTTCGTAACACCGCAGAAACATTCTCACTTACCTGGACCACTTCCTTGTTCGAAATCCTCTTCTTTGTTGTGCATAGCTCTTTCAAGAATTTGGCATACTTAGGAACTTGCTTGATTGCATCAAGGAGCGGGATATTGACTTGAACTTTCCTAAAGGTTTCCAGAATGTCTTTCTTATTCTCTTCTTTCTTTGATTGCCTAAACCTGCTAGGAAAGGGCACATTTAGTAGAATAGAACTAGATGAATTCGTATTTGGACTCACCTTGATAGGTTGGAACAGTTTGGAGGCCATAGAAGGTTGCGGCAAGGGTTGGTCTTCCCTTGCCGTGGCTTGTGCTCCCCGTTCTTCTTCTTGTAGTAACTTTTCATCCTTGTTGAGGCTTTGTTTGACTGGTTTTTGATGGTTTCCAAGCTCCTTACCACTTCTCAACGTGATGGCCTTGGCGGATTCAAAGCCTCATTTTGGATTTACAATGGTTGAACTAGGGAGTTTTCCTTGTTCTCTAAACTGCCCAAGGAACTCTGAAATCTGCCCTATTTGCTTTTTTATGTCACTCACCTCCTTTTCTTGATTCGCTATTTGATTATTTTGATTTTGTAATCCCTGCGATATAGAAGTTAGTAGTTGAATAGTTTGATCATTATCACATAGCGAACCTGAATTTGGTTGAGATGTTTGTTATTGAGGTTGAGATTGGGCGAATGGCCTTTGATATATCCCAGGGGGTGGCTGTCGAAATCCCCCTTGTTTTTGAGGTTGTTGAGGCTCCCTCCACTTGAAATTTGGATGATCTCTCCATCCCGGATTGTATGTATTTGAATATGGATCATTCCTTTGGTGATTTTGGCTTTGATAACCTATGGCATTGGCGCTTTCCCATCCTCCTTTCTCAATCAATTGTGGACATTGATCATTGAGGTGCCCTTGCATAGAGCACACGCCACATATACTTGGTGTATTTCCTTGTACATCCTTCGGCAACTTGAGACACAAGCATAGTGAGGTTAGCTAATTAAGATTGAATTTCAGCCATTGAACTTACCTCATGGACTTGTTGCCGTGGGGTGTCTCTTTGTCCAACACCTTCGTATTATTGTGCATTTAAGGCCCGGTTTGCAATTAAGATCTTGGCAGCCATCAGTGTTTTATCAACCAAAGCACCACCCGCCGAGGCATCTAGCATTTGTCTTTCAATTGGGATGAGTCCCTCATAGAAATATTGAAGTAACAGCTCCTCCTTCATTTGATGTTGAGGGCACGATGCAACTAGACCTTTGAAACGCTCATAATATGCTGGGAAAGATTCGCCTTGGTTTTGTTGAATGCCACTTATCTTCTTCCTCAAAAGAATAACTCTCGAAGTTGGGAAGAATTTTTCCAAGAATGCTCGTTTCATACTTTCCCAATAAGTGACAGTTCCGGGTGCTAATTCTTATATCCAATCTTTAGCCTTGTCCATAAGAGAGAATGGAAAGGCTTTCATCTTCAGAATGTTCCCATCGACATTGATGGGTGTCATGCTCGAACATACTACTTCAAACTCCTTAAGATACTTGTTTGGATCTTCCATGGACAGCCCATGGTACTTGGGAATATGATGCAGCAAGCTTGACTTCAACTCGAACTCATCAGCCATTCCTTGGGCAGCCACGGGGTATTGAATGCAAAGGGGTACGGCATTGTCCAACCCCGAGGCTGAAAGTTCTTTGATCGTACGATTGTCCGCTGCCATGACTTGCTCTTCTTCTTCTTCTTCCTCAAATTCAGATTCGGCCTCTGAACTTGAACTAGGTGGATTAGGTTCTGGTTGCTTCCTCTTTCTTCTCAAAGTTCGTTCAAAATCGTCATCGAACTCCAAGATGTTTGCACAAATAGGTTGAGAACTACGAGTCATAAACTAGTACCTGAAACAAGAAACAAAACAAATCAGCAACTAATTAAAAGGCACGGCAAAGACACAATTAAACACACACAAACACACGACTCAAACAAAAGAGATTAGCAAGTTTGCTAATCCCCGGCAACGGCGCCAAAATTTGGTGAGAAAATTAACTTGACACACAAATTAAACCTTATTGATGACAATTGTAGTAAAGATGTAAGTAGGGATCGTTCTAAACGTCGGATTAACTAGGGATGCTAATCTACACGAATATGACTCAGAAATACTAAACTAAACTTAAAAACACTTAACTAGACTTAAAAACACTAAACAAAACTCTTATGACTCAAAACTAACTCAAAACACTCAAAACAACAAAACTAAGTTAAAAAGACTCAAAACAAGTTCTAAGGACTATTTGGACGAATTTAACACTAGTGGGACTTAAAACGCTAAGTTGGACAGATTGAAACACGTTTTTAACTAATCTAAGACACTTAATTGAAAGGGGGATTGATTTGGACGAAAATTAACTAAACAAAACAAATTGCAAAACAAAGTAAATTAGGTGATTTGAATGATGAAAACTTAGCCAGAGGATCCTTCTCCACACATGACATATGCATATAAACCAATTTCCAGTATTGTTCCTTTAAACCATGAATGACAACACCCCAAGTTAACCGTGACAGCACAAATTAACCATCAGATTTTCCTTATTTCATTGAATTGGACGGGATACGCATCACAACCAAATTATCCTTCTCAAGTTCCCTAACTATGAAAAGCATGATAGAAAACATATCAAAGGTCATTAAGTTATATGAAAATCATAAGCATCGAAAAGGCATTCGTAACTATGAAAAGCATGATACTCTTGCCTAGGATTTACTTAACACGATTGTGACTAGCAACATTTACTACTTATGAATATAAGTTCATAACGATTAGGTGAAACTCCCTTATACTCTAGCATCAAATTTATGCATGCAAACTAAGTATGCATCCTCAATTAACATACACAAACAAGTTTTGATAACGCAGATAAGCAAATCACATTCAAGACTTTAGAAACAATAACTGGATGTAATCAATTCATATAAAACATATAATCATGGCTTTGAATTCAACTCCAACTAAAAAGAGATTAGTTCCTCATGTCTTTAAAAACATAAAACCAAATTAAAAGCAACATTGAAACAAATCTAAGGATAGAAAGAACCAAGAACGCCCCAGCAATTCCAATGGCAGATTTCGAACTCTCCCTTGGATTGCAAGCCACGTCACAAGCTTCTCCTTCTCCTTCCTCCACGTAGGTGCACCTTTAAAACTCTCTGAAATCTCTCAATTATATCTGAATATATGTGGGTGCGTGGGTGAATTGATTTGTGCGGTAGATATGTATATTTATAGGGCAAACTCACAGCACAATCCCTAAGGATTAGGATTACACAATCCTTGAGGAAAAGGACTAGGGTTTGGCAGAAACCAAAGATGAAAAGGATTAAGGTTTCCAGCAGATTCTAAGGCTTCTAGAAGAGGAAGAGGCGCCAGATATTTAGGGTATTCTATAAAGGGTGGTCACGGCACAAATTTAGGGTTCTAGAAGGATAAGGGTGCGGCATGAATGTAGGGAAAGGATAGGCCTTCTAGAAATCAGGTTTTTAGGTCCCCTTGCAGTTGGATTCAAGTCACAAATTGATTTGGATAAGATAAGATAGGATAAAGATAGATTAGGCAAGGATAAGATAAGATAAGGTTAGTTTGGATAAGATAAGGTTGGATAAGGTTTTGGATAATGTTCCTTGGTTTGAGCTGATTCCTTATCTTCTTTGTCTTGGATTTATTTTCTTCATCTTTTCAGCACATTCCTAGCCTCTTGAACTTCAAATTCGTCCATCCATCTTGCTCCATTCATAAGCTATCCATTTGGTGCCCAAAACTGCTTCAAAATGCTTCAAATTGCACTTTCTTGCCAACTTTGTCATTTGGACCTACAAACACACGAAAATAGCTTAAAACACTATAATAACACAAACTAACTACGAAAATACAAGAAAACAAACAAACTAAGTTGCATAAATATGCTCCTATCAAGAATGCTAGGGGAGGGGGAACGAATATCCTCTAGTTTTCTCTCCTTCTGGTAGGGATAAATAATTGCGCTCTAAAGTTGATTTAATCCCTTTCTTAAGGTAGGCTTAAATAGGCTTTCGTGGCAATTTATTTCCCTTTCCTAGAAGAATCTAATTCCAAGTCAAAGTCAGAATATGCATCAAAGTTAGAGATCTCTACACCTACTGCCATTTCCTGCGAGTAGCCCAGTAGGTGTAGGGGGATTTTTAGAGCAAAAAATAATGCTAAAAATCATGGAGGTGACACGTAGATTTTTTGACAAGAAAGACGAGATTACCCTTGAGGCACACCGAAATTCCTGCGCACATGCAACAGACAATAACGGCTCAATCAATGAAGAGTCAAAGTTGTCCAATATGGTATCTATTCAAGTCCCTCTCATCAATCCCTTATTGATTTTATTTAAAATGTAACTTCCAAAACTTCCTATTTAATTTAGGAATAATTGCCATGCTAATTGCAAGATATTATTTCACATAAAATCTTGCAATTATTCACCCAATTACACCATATATGGTCAGCCATTCTCCACCAATAAGACAACTCCCCTCTTATAAATACCATTGTTATCCCACAAAAATGCTAAGTCATTTACCACCCACAAACTCCTAAATACATTCTTTTCAGAATTCACTTTAGCATCGGAGATTCTTCGGCCGAATCCCCCCCCCCAAATTCAGCATGGGCGCATGAAGCTTTTGGCCTTAATCGAAGGTGTTATCATTTTTCCAGGTGCATTTTCGTCAAAGGAAGAGATGATGGAAATTTGCATCCACAATAAAGTCTACTAATATATAGTTAACACCAATATGAATTCCAAATAAGTCACATCATCATAATCATCAATCAAATTACAATAACACAATTGAAATCATCCTTGAACTCAATCAATCATACTAGCATCTACTAGTAAACTATAGCAAGTAGGTGTACGTAACAGCATCAACCTATTCAATAGCTAGCATCTACTAGCACATTTAGCCTCCACTAGAAATATCAATACCTGTAATAATCCTATAGCCGTAGCTAGCAATACAAGATATGTGCATGATGGCTATGTGGTGAAATAAATAACCGAAGTTATACTAGTTTTTAAATATCACTACTCATCATTCTCGTTAAGTCTCATCAAACACCATAACAGTTCATGAATCAAAAATAGTTTAATCGGAAACATTTGTTTTTAAAGGGATCCACTCATAGGTATACAGAACATAACTCCTCGTTAGGCTACTTGCCTGATTTCACTTTAACCTCCCTGGTACCTATGAATGTAGAATTGAGCTTAAATAAGCATTTTTTGAAATTTTATAAACTCACGTCCAAAACTACCATTTAAACATTGAATTTGCACAAATAGAGGGTGCCACATGATTCAAAATGTCAAAAAACCTTTGGATAGGTCTCAGGTTGTGTAAGCATCATCATGCGTCAGTCAAGCAACGTCATGACCCACCGCGTAGCGTCACGCGCTGAGAAATGCATCATCGTGATCACCACCATCACTAACGAGTGTGCCGCCCACTCCCCGATGTTGTTTGACAAGTAGGTGATAGACGCATAGTTATTACATTTATTACTCTTAAACTTATATTTGTTAGTGCTATAGTGCGTCATTTTCGAGCTAATTAGAGTGTTTTGCTTAATTCTTTAAGAATTTGGCATGTGGATGCAATATTGTCAAGGGTGTTGTAAATAGTGGGTATGTTTGCCCACATGTGTATAGTAATGTACCACATGTGTATAGTAATATGTATAGTAAATACTCACATGCATATAGTAATCCTTTCACTATGTTGCTTGTGATTTGCTTCTATAAAAGCAAGTCTTATGGAACACAACAAGTGATTTTGGGAGATGAATGTGAGAGGTTCATGGGAGAGATAGGAAGGAAGAAAGGAAGAGAGAAAAGAGAGGAAGAGGAGAGGAGATAATAGAAAGAGTTATCTTTGTACTCCTATTATTCCAAATTATAATGAAAGCACCACTGCTGCCCCGAGGATGTACTCCAGTCACCCTGACTGTAGAGGAACCTCGTAAATTTTGTGTCTTGTTTCTTTTATTCCACTGCACACACCGTCGATTTTACAATACGTTATCAGCACGAGAAACTCTCATATCAGTGGAAAGCACAACACCACAAATCTTGTTCACCTCCTTCAGCTGGAATCTCACAGATAAGAAAATCTTTTCATTTCATCTTCAAATCTCAGTACAATTGATTTTCTTGAAGCAACTATATATATTTTTGTATGATTGTATATCATCCTTTGCAGAAGCAAAAGAGTACAGACTCAAAATTCATAGAGAATTTGACAGCCATGTAAACAGCCTCGGAAGTCCAACTTGCAGACCTCGGATTGAAATACTTTCTTCTTGAAAGTTGTTCGTCTGCTCAGTATCTACAACATATCAAAATTTCAGAAAACTTTAACGGTGCGATCGGCTCAGATGTTTGAAATACCAAACCAGTTTCCAATTTCCGCATAAAACTGGACAGCCACCTTATGAGTACCACAACTCCATTTATGTAGCTCAAATCGAAATTGTTTCTTCACGAAAGTTGTTTGGTATCCTCTTATCCATATCATACTAAAATTTGAACTAAATCTAACAGTTTGATCTTCTCATAAGTTGCAGACACTCTTGACTCCAAAACTTATGGGAACTGTTTCGACTTTTTCGAAACTCACCGGAGGAGGAACACCAATTGGAACTTATTGTTACTATTATTTACTGAGTAACCAAAATGACTTCAGAACTGTGAAATAAAAATAAAAATAAAAGGAATCAAACAAAGGAAGTGGCAGACCAAGAAAAAGAAAACGCAAAAGATGAGGACTTAATCATTGCATTTTCTGTTTTGGCATATTTTTGTGCATGGTGTTGATTTAAAGCCCACGTCACAAGTTCTATTTATTTAAAGCAATTTATTTACAGTGGGTAGAATTATTACCCTTTGCTTTAAAGCTTTGATATTTATGTGCATGGTGTTGGTTTAAAGCCCATGTTACATGTTCTATTTATTTAAAGCAATTTATTTACAGTGGGTAGAATTATTACCTTTTGCTTTAAAGCTTTGATATTTATGTGAATGGTGCTGAATCAAAGCCCTTGTCACAACCTTTATTTACTTTAAAGCAATTTATTTACCATGGACGGTTTTACCGCCTATTGCTTTAAGTTTTGATGGTGCTAAATTAAATTCTTTGTCACAAGCTTTATTTACTTAAATGCAATTTATTCATTATGGCTGGAATTACCGCCTATTGCTTTAATTTATTTATTGCACTTATCTTTTGTTACAATGAGTATATATAGGACCTAAAGTTCATTGATCAGATCAGAACCTGTAGTTTCTTGATCCTCATCATATAAAAATGATTGGACCTGAAGTTCCATCACTCAAAAAGATCAGGTATGAAGTCCATTGATCCTGAAAATCGGGACATGAAGTTCCTATATGAGTACCGTAAGTTTGAAGTGCCGCAGTGCCTTAACTTAATTGTAATAAAAGTCATAAGAGTCTCAGTCTACAGATTATTAAATAAGGACCAGAAGTTCCTCATGTCCATACTCAAAATGGTTTAGCATAAGCATTTATTAAGTGGGTGAAATTGATTACCAACGCTCTGCTCATGAAAACGAAATTGCCAGTTTTCTACATAGGGACATGTAAACTTTACATGATGCATTATTAATTCGGTTGAGATATGTTATCAACCATCAATATTTCTCAGTACAACTCGTGTTTGGGAACCAGACAAGCATTATACTTTTACGAGTTTTTGGTTGTGTTGTCTATGTGCCTGTAAGACTGCCATAACGTACTGAAATGAGGCATCATCGCAGATTAGGCATTGATGTTGAACACCATCTATCATTCAATATTTGGAATCCTTGACTGGGGATATGTTTACTACGTGGTTTGCGGACTATTATTTTGATAAGACAATTTTTCCGCCATTAGGGGGAGAAAATAACATCATTCCAGAAGAACGATGATAAAATTTCATTCCAAAAGAATGATAAGAAAATACCATTCCAGAATAACGAAAAGAGTTTGTCTTATTTTGATTCACGAAGCAATCAATGAGAAAATGAAATAGGAATAATTGAATGATGCAACGAAAGTGATGAAATCATATATACTTGCTGCAAATGTGCCTACAAGAATTGATGTCCCTGTTGGACAAAATAATGAGACAGTAAATAATTTATCTGTTGCACGCCTGAAGCGTGGCAGACTTTTAGACTCAAAAGGTTTAGTCATTTGAAAGAAGAAGAATATGGCACTACTGAACTATTGCATTCCCGAAGCATAACTGTTGCATACCAGAAGCATGACAATCACTGCATGGATACACGTCCCAGATAGGACAATCCACGGACATGGGAATATTGATGTCTCATGCATGTAGCATGATAGACATATAGGTTCCAATGACTCAACTCCCCGGAAGTGGAGATTAAAATCCAAGCTCTATAACGCTCAAGAGGAGGTTATGATCCACATTCTCTAAATTATGACTATCTTGGAAGAGATAGTTTCATGCCCTTGAAGAGGCAATGGATATCCAAAGAAATGAAAAGCTTTTATGCATGCGCATGCACATGAGGATATGGGATCACGGATTGATGATAACCAATGGTAATTTTGGTTTTTACAAGTAGCTACTAAATTCATCAATGAGCTGTGTTAATATTGAGTCACATTCTTTTGTTCGTCGACAAAAGAAAAATTATTGGCCAAAATGGAGAAAGACAATTCCATTACAATTTTGTAAGACGTGGAAAAATGGACCTATATATTTGAATACAATACAAATAGCCAAAAGATGTTGAACCAATGAGGTTACATATGGGCATTTGTAATACAGTGTAATACACTCACATGATATGACACAAGGTTACTAATTGAAACTTGAAATTATACTCTTGTAAACGAGTTCATATAAATGGAGAATTAAATACGAAGGGTTGTGAGTCGCCTACATCATATCTCCATAAGTAAATCCCTCAAGTATACATGGGAGCAAATTGCTCTGTATAAATTCCAAAGGAAAATGTCTCATGAAGTGTAGAAAATCCCTGAATGATTCAAATTGTTTGAAGTAAGCCCCCGAAGGGTAAAACATAAAATAAGTACTCAATACCAATGGATGATATAAATTGCTTTAGTGAGTACTATCATTATGATATTGTTGCAACATACTAAAATCTCTTGCAAAAGTCAATGACATTAAATTAGAACTCCTGAAGAATTGATGATATTAAATTGAGACTCCTGAAAAGTCAAGAAAGATTATAAAGTGTTGAGAGAATTATTGTCTCGAGCTGCAGATCGAACAATCTACCAACACGAATATTATCCATGATGTTTATGATATTAAAAGAACCATATGGATTGAAGATTATGAGTTGAATACTCAAATGATGAAGACACTAAGAATAATCATTTATCTTCGTGAGGGTAAAGATAAATTAATATTTGGTCCAGAAGTACCACATCTTAGTGAAGTATATGCTTTATTTTATTTGGCACAATACATTGAATGAAATAAAGTTTATCTATTAATATCTCCAAGAAATTACAGATATGGACATACTGAAGGAAATTTTGTGAAAAACATGTTCATTTGAATAACATCATATAGCATGCAATTAACAATTAAAGGCGGAATCATGCTTTCATGCATTCAAAAACAAAACATCAACCATGAAATTCAAAGCCTAGTAGATTGCTAGATAATTTCCCCCAAGGTGGTTGGCCTCTTAGAGAGAAATGGAAGCTTTGTGTTCTCACCAATTTTCTCTAAAATCAACAACTTATAAATTTTAGGTTATAAAGTTCTTTATATAGTCACTTCTTTAAATGACCTAAAGAACCAAAAACCCTAATTCTACACTAAATGGATATGGGCTTTTGGGCCTTTGTGAATCTTTATTCATTAAGTTGTCATACAACTTAAGTCAATGGGCTTTGACGTTCGAAGCTCATTGGGCCTTAAGGTCCAAAACTATCCCGAGGTCTTTAACGAACTTATTCGTTTGATTAATTAACATATTAATTAATCCTTGCCATAAATAATTAAACCATTTAATTATTCTTACTCATCTCCTTTGTTTCTTCAATCTCCACCTTACACGGTGTACGATACATTAGGTTCCTTTTAGCGAGGCAGTGGGCGATTAAAACCATTTTACATCGATTGTGAATTGAAACTTATTTTCAATTCTCCCTTTAGTGATTATACACGTTTAGGGCTTCCACAAACCATGAGTGACACCTAGCAGCATATCATGGCTACCCAAGCTAATCAGAAGAGGTAGAGAACCTATTCAGTTTAGGATTACAAATGCAATACGGTCTTTCTCTAATCTAATACTCTTGACCACATTGTTTGGTTTGATAGTTTATTTATTCATGTCTACTATCCAATGTGATTCGTTTGCTTATACGATTACCTTGAATGTGATTTGGAACGCATTCCCAAATCTCATTCATACTCTGGCCAGAGATTTTAATCATATCATAGAGTATTCTCCCTCAAACCATTTGAAGGTTAGAGATCCCTTGTTGCACATTCACTTGTCTCCATAACTAAGTGGCTTAACCCCAATGATGTCGTGGACACCCCGATGGGGTGACTTTGACATAATCAAAGATCAAGGACTTAACCACAAGACAACTGTGATGCCTCAGGTCAAAAGACTAATTTGCATTATCCCAACCATGAGTTCTCATGTGACATGAGTATGAGAACTCCTCGTTGATCGTGTTCAGTGGACTCATTCGCTATTGAGCACCTACGTACTTGTCTTGATGTCACACACACCAATGACTCGAGACTAGTCACTCTCCTTGAGAGAAGGCATAGTACGTACTGATCTTATCGGACTGTCAATGCCCAATTGGAAATCCTATGATCAGGAACGTTTAGGATCTGTCTACGAAAGAATGGTCTCATTAATCTAACTTCATTAGATTGCATTCTTCCAATCACATATTCCTTGGACTTTATCGTTTAAGCATATAACATTTATATGAGACGGCTCAAACAATAATCTTTGCCCTTTATATGTAAACTAGATTAGTTTAACATGTGAAATGTCCGTAAAGTATCATCATATGATTGGCTTTAGGGCACATTTCCAACACATACACATGAGTCAAAACAAACAAACAGGATGGAGCCTTCACAAAGGTTGCTCATGTGAAGCCTCAGTACTCGGAAGTACCCCAGAAAGGGGAGGCACTGGAGATTGATCATATGGCACCCCAGTACTTGGCAAAACACCAGAAGGGGAAGGCATCAGTTGCTTTCGAAATCTAGCAACGAACCTCTGGTGATCACTTTGAATCCGACTTTCGGATTCTTGCAGTTGGTCGAGCTTTCTTTTCATGCTCGTAGAGTAATTATTTGCAAGCACGTGTAACACTCTATTCTCGTGCTTGAGCCCTTTGATCTCTTGTTTAAGACTTGCCACCTCCGCCATCAATGATTCAACTTGGCGAGTTTGAGCAAGTAGGCGTTGGCCCATATTGGAAACAGAGCCAGCACACTGAACACTGAGAGCCAAGGAGTCTTGAACGGCCAACTCATCAGACATTTTTGAAAGGATCCTGTTATCCTTTGGAGTAAGAAGATTCATAGCTACCACAGTAGCAGTTATATTATTCTTCATCACAGAGTCCCCAACTGTAAGAGGACCATTAGAAGATAAGAAGGACGGGCGCCATATGTTATCCTGACGTTGCTCGTCTGTATCACTCCTAAGACTCAAATTTAAGAATGTTAGATGGGCAAGTCATTTTCAGAAATGATGAAGAAAAAAAAAAGGTCAAATAAAATTTCAAAAGTGGAAGATGGGGGAAATTTCTACAGGCAGCAACTTTCTGAGCATACTCTTGAACACGATTGATGTCTTTATAAAAGAAGAGGCAACAGAGACACTCATTCAGAGATCGAAGAGGCACCGCTCTCCGAATTTCAAAAACCAGATTTTCCTGAATAAAGTTCGTTGGCATTTTTCAGACGCAATATCAGCTTTTTCGGATATCGTGTGCAACTTTGTCAAAGATCTCTGACAAAGTTGAAAACACGTAAATCTTACTGTTCTATTTACACCACAGTTGCTGACAAGAGTAAAAAGCACAGCACCACCACTTGCTATTGGGAAATCTCTATATATGTCGACCTCTGTTCTCCATAACAAGGCAGACCTGCAAGCATGTCCAACTCTTCCTCATCTCCGAGAATGCATCTTCAACACAGCATCTCAAAATACTCAGTTTTCTTCCTCTCCGAGAATACCTCTTCAAACAAGTCACACCAGAGCAAGATTATCTCATATCTTCAGGGACGAGAGCAAGAATATCTCATATCATGCAATCTCCCTATCCTTTCCTTTGTCCTTGTTCTTACCTGCAAAGACAAGGATAAAGAAAGCAATATGTCGGAACCTCCACTCAAACTCCCAGTAAGGATCCGACTGCCTGGAACCTTTCCTGATTGCTTACCTAGCTCTCGAGTCGTCATCTTCAACTGTTGTTGGAGCTGGGTCTCCAGTCACCAAGAAGTGATGAACCATCCAAATGCAAGGGTTGCATTCCACTCCTGCATCATAGGGCAAATACTGCAGGAGAATATGCCACACATGTAGGGGAAAACTAGGGAAAATACCACTTATGCAAGGGGAGCAAGTAAGGCAAGTGAAAATGATACATTGAAGCATGTAGAGACAAGCGCAACAAACACGTGCTGATTCATCCCCGACAAAATCGCAGATCACTTGCCACGTGAAACTCCTCATGGTCCAATTTCATTCAAGATCAAACCTCGAAGCCCTTGAAGAAATCACAAGTCTGATTCAAGATCAAGTGTCCACCACCCTTGAATCAAATTCCGCTCCAGATAAAAGGAGTAAATTCAGACCTTTGAGGTAAGTCTAGCAGAAGGCCCTCCAACCCAGTTCAAGAACAAGCATGTGGAAAGTTAACAACAAGTAAAACATCTCTTTCGGCAACTCTTCTCGCTAAGAGACTGAAGCAGAATGATCAACGATCAGCCTAAATGATTTGAAATCAGAGGGAGATACTCGTCAGGGGGAGCATCCAAAAACAGATCAAGATTTTAACAAGTCAACTGAAGACTTATGTGGGCATCCAAGGGGGAGTGTTGTAAATAGTGGGTATGTTTGCCCACATGTGTATAGTAATGTACCACATGTGTATAGTAATATGTATAGTAAATACTCACATGCATATAGTAATCCTTTCACTATGTTGCTTGTGATTTGCTTCTATAAAAGCAAGTCTTATGGAACACAACAAGTGATTTTGGGAGATGAATGTGAGAGGTTCATGGGAGAGATAGGAAGGAAGAAAGGAAGAGAGAAAAGAGAGGAAGAGGAGAGGAGATAATAGAAAGAGTTATCTTTGTACTCCTATTATTCCAAATTATAATGAAAGCACCATTGCTGCCCCGAGGATGTACTCCAGTCACCCTGACTGTAGAGGAACCTCGTAAATTTTGTGTCTTGTTTCTTTTATTCCACTGCACACACCGTCGATTTTACAATAAAGGGTGAAATATTAAGACAATGCCAGTGAAGTGCTAAGAAGTTAATATCTTTTCGTGTCATATCAAACTTACTTTTGGTAAATTGGATGTTAATTAACTTTTGGTTTTGTTTGGCAGTGGGGCCTATCTTCTTGGACATATCCTTTGAGATTCTTAGCATTGAGAAGGAAAGAAATGGAAAACCACGAGGCACTTAAAGGGCAAAGCTAGTAACAAGAAGCCAGATAGCTAAATCACACTTATACAACTAATTTCAGTCGGTGATCTTGTGAGTAGATGGTGCGGCATGCAGACTGCTTTTCAATTGAAGGTGTGACATCGACTGAAGAACGACAAATTGTTCTTCTTGATCAAATTGGAGTCGACGAGTCGAGTAAGAAGATGAATATAGTAATCTTATTAAATGATTAGATTGGGTTTTGGCGGTGGAAGATGCAAATTAGCAAAATGCCAGGAAATAAGAGATTTGTGGGTCCTACAAATTGATGTCTCTAATTCAATTGGTGGGTGCAATTTACAAGTAATCAGGGAAGGAGATCATGTTAAGCGATATGGATTTTTAATTGAGGCAATATGGGATAATTAAGTAAAAGTCTCATGTTTTATTGGGAGATTTGAGTGCCTACAAGTTAGAGTCGGGTAGAATGTATATAAAAGGCAGTTGAGACCAGGGATTATTCTTCTTTTTCTGGCTTGAAACAGAGAGAGCAGCAGGCAGAGCGGCAACAATTTGGTTCTTTTTCTCTAGTTTTATTTTATGCAAAATTCCCTTCTTAGAATTACTATGAATTCTTTGTTCATGGGGTTCTAAACTCTTAGCTAAGGTTAAGAGGAAGCCCTAATTATGATTACTCTAGTTATTTGATTGTTTAATTCGTGAATTTCATATTGATGATTAGTTTTCATTCACCAGTGGAATTGCAATTTTGATATTTGGTTCTTTGTGCCTGACCATAGCCTAGGATTTTGATATTGAAATTATTTGCATATGAATTTATTTCTAACCATGAATTGGATTCAATCGATGCTTTGTGAATGAGAATCATGAACTTATATTTTGATCCGACCGTAGACGAATATTGGTTTGTGTGGCTTCCTAGAAAATTAGCTATTTGTTTGACGTGACCAAGTTGATAAGTGTTTAATTTGTTTCTCACTTTGCTTAATTGGATTTCTATATGTTTGTATATAATGGACCATGGATATAGAGACTGTAGGAATAGTTGAGTTTAAGCCTGACCACGGTAAAATTCACATCTATTTGGGAAATTATTGGCTTGTGCACCTTCCGTAGTTGTTTTCATTAATTTGATAATTCATGAGTTGACAATTGGATACTAGGGTATGACAATTAGTGGTGGAATCAAAGCGTTAGTGTTTTCTTACATTTGTTCTCAATCATATTTATGTTTGATCATTGTTAATTTTAATTATTCTTTGATACAAATCCAATCTTTATTTCAATTCATTAAGTAATAGTTATATGATTAAATTGTTAAATCAACTCCGGTGGATTCGATGTCGTATGTACATATTTCCACTACAACTGATTAGTGCACTTGCAAGTAAATTTGGTTTGAATTAATCTATTTATTAGGTTAGTTTAAATTACATCAGTAGGCTTTATAGTCGCTGGAGTCAGAGCCACTCGCTGGTCGTTGGGAACTCATATAAGCGATAATAGAATATACCTTTATCGTCAAAGATTTTGTTAAAGTTAACGGAATCCACCGTTGTCGCCATTATAAGATCATATAAGATCGGGCTGGGAAGGATCGTATAAGATCGTCGGAGTAAGAGGCAAAGGAACTACTATCTGGAACTCATGGATGGGACTTTAATCACCAAGAAATGGAACATCCGAACTACACATGGTTTGATTCCTTTTCTCGGGATATGTAGGCTGCCCATTCTGAACTCAGTCACACCTTCGCCGTCTGCGCAAAGACAAGTCCATGGAGAACTCATCTCCCAACGCCCCACCATAGGCTTATCGACAAAAGCGATCCTTGGTGTAATTATTACATTATATCATTTTTTCTTAGAACTATACCTGAGATTTGATTTTCCTTCCCAGATATGTAGGCAATCCTTCCCGAATTCAATCACACCCCCTTGTCAAATAATCCTATTTCCTTTATTAATAAAAAAATTCAGAAGTTTATTCATCTTATGTCCAATGCTTGTTTCGTTCTTTCAGTGATCCAAGGAATACCACACTCGCTTGAACAAAGCACAAACTTTGAAAACTTCGCCCAATTGCAAGTCTAAAAATTCAAAGTAACATTGTCAGAGGAATCTCTTTTAGTCTATTCCATATCAAAAGGTTAACAGCTTGGGATACTCGAGTTGTGATACGTGCGGTTGTGATTGGCGGGCTATGGCCTTGGGCACATGGCGCCCTGACCTCAAAGTCCAATGCACTATCCAGCCTCCAGAAAGGTTATACAACTAGTAAAGTTGTGGGTTATAACATTCAAACCTGGGCTCTATGCTATTCGAGTAAATAGTCGAAAGAGCGATCCGAAAATCATCTGAGGGTGACTCTAAATCATTATCGGGGTCCCACTCATCTTGCTCTGCCTCTTGTTCCACCTCTAAGTCTGACATGTCATCCAACAAATGTTGGGGTGGAGGAAAGTCCATGAGCTTGATCTCCTCATAAATTCTTAAGACAGTCCAACCCTTGGGATGCTCTCGCCAAGCGTAGCTAGTAAGGTATCCGACATAGAACTCTTTTTCAAGTAGTTTCTTGTGATCCTCTCGAAGCGCAGACACCTCGAAAGATTTTTGTCGGTGAGCTGTTAGAGTTCTAAGATGTGCTCGTTATCTTTATGATTGGCCTTTTGACGAAGATCATCAACCTTCTTTAGAAGACTCTCCCCCTCCTTAGCCCAAGCGGTCCGTTTAGAAATTAGCACACACTTTGATTCTTCCTTTAAGACAGCAAGAGCTTGATCTGTTTCTTCCTTGGATAGCCTCTCGAGCCTCAACCCCTTCCCGAATTCGCTCAAAACATTCCTGGTAATCTTTGGCTTCACCTTTTTAATGGTATCCCAGTCTATGTAATGAATCATCTCTACATCATTGGTGGATTCAGAAGCTTGTTGCTTAGCATGCGCACTTTTGATTTCTTCAGTTAGGACAAACAACTATCGTTCTGCCTCGATCCTCACCGCCGCTTCAAGGCCTGCAACCCGCTCATGCTCTTGGATTTTCCTTGCTTGTCGAAATAAGGCGACCTTTGTCCAAACATTGGCTTATCACAAAGAATATATTAGACATCATTCATGAATATTAGCAAAACAATACAGAAAAAAATCAAGTCGAATACCTCGTAGTAGCGCCCGTAACACCACATCATGACATCGTTAAGATAGGTATGGGCTCCTTTAAAGTTAGCAGGGGCAATAGTGGTTTAGAGTAATGCACGGGCGTAATCCGCAGTTCGAAAACCATTGGCATTTGAAGGGAGAGCAACTTGGTCATTTCAAGGCCGGATCACAAGAGGAGGGTGGGTTGTCTCCTAGGACCTTGATAGGACTATTCACAAAAAAATCATCATGATTGAAGAATTCATTTGAAAATACCTGCGGTAGAGGGATAGAAGTTAACGCTAAGGCAATAGAGGCATGTCAGCTTTACTCAGCATAGACGGAATACTCGATTGAGGAACCAAAGAAGCAAAATGGGATTCCGATTCTGACGAATGGGGCAACACCATTGGAGGAAACAAGGAAATTGAAGAAGGCGGTTCATCAACCACGAATGCAGAGGCAGAGACATTAGGAGATGGCAATGTGAAAACAGATGTGCGTCTTCTTCTCCAGAGAGGGATTTCTTATTCCTCTCCAAGATCTTTGCAGGGCATGTCGCTAATCATCAGTTGAGGCTGAGGAGTCATAATAATTGGATGAGAAAAAAAGCTCCTATGATATTTTTACTTTTTTGGGACATGTGATACAATTGCCGCTGGATTTAAGGAACAAGTCATTCTATGGGCATTAGGCAGAGCTCAAACGACTCGGCTGGATGACCATGCTTGTTTCGCAAGACACCCGATTTGATCCGAATATAGACTCAATCAAATCATTTAAGTTTTGGAGTCCGTACACCCTAAGGATAGGCGTGCACCACAAGTAATTACACTCTTAAGAGAATGCAATATCTACTTACTAGATATCCTCTTGGATTCTCCCAGCTTAAAACAAGGATTATATCCTAAAATGGTCCCTCTCCCACGGTATAAATACACCCATCTAGGGTTCATTTACGGTAACACAATCTATACACTTGAATTCTCTTGGCCACTGCTTGATCTCAAATCATTCACTAAATTGACCGTCAGAGAGACTTTGGATGGCACACACCTCCCCCTTCCCGGCTAAGAGTTTGGTTAGGGTTGTTTATTGTTTTACATGTTGTTCCAGACTACACGGATCTATGCTCAACCACCGTCTATGAAGGTGCACAGATTTGGTTCCAATACTTAGAAATATGGTTATGGACTCTACAGCTTCGAGTGGAGGTGGATCAAACGAACCATCGGTACCACCATCACCCTATTCTGAGGCAATAGATGAAGTTTGAGCGGCTTTGCTGGATTGACCATGCTTGTTCTGCAAGACATGTAATCTAATGGATATGGACACAATCAGATCCTTTATGTCTTGGACGACTTGCTATCTAGGAATTGATGTGCGCCGCAAGTAACCACAACTCCTAAAATGGTGTAATATCTACTTATACATATCCTCTTGGATTCTCCCAGACTAGAACGAAGATTATATCCTAAGAAGATCAAACCTTTGAAGACATAAGCAATTAGGACTAGCTGGACTTGGTTAGCTTTGAATCACGTATGCAGTTCAAAGGCCATTTCAAAGAAGTTATTTTGGGATAATCCACTCATGGTCCATTGGTAACTATCCATCTTCAAAGCAGAGTACACTTTTAGAAGCATATTTAGGGGCAATTGTGTGACCATGATTTTCTGGACCCAAGACATGTGGTACCTTAGGTGGCAAGAAACACCGAAATGCCTATAGCATGTGATAATTAGGTGAATAAGCTAAGATGCCTGAAGTGGATCAGAACAAGTTACTTTTATAGTAGAGATGACTAGCCTTAGTCAGATCTGAGTAGCCTCAATCAGATCTAAGCAACCTCAGTTAGATCGAAGTGGCTTTAGTCAGCTCGGAATAGCCTTATTCAGATCGGAGTAGCCTTAGTCAAATTTAACTAGCCTTAGTCAGACGAGGTCAGAATACCAAGCAAAGTCAAACAGACTAGGTTTAAACTCATTGAGGACATTGTCTCTCAAGTAAGGAAACCCTAATTAAAGTCAAATTAGGATATCTTAGGGATTAGGCAACATAATCAAGATTCTAGTAAGATTGTGTATCTTATCCAAGATTTCCTCTAAGATAGTCCCTTGATTTAATGGAGATTGCTCTCCCTACAAGGACTCTCAAAATCCCTATAAATACACTAGCCTGGGTATTTATCAGCGGATGATCACTTTATTCTCTACAAGACTACCATAGATAGACATATCTCCCTTTACCTATCTTTCTCTCAGACATATACACACTTATGATTGTAGCATGCTTGTTTGCTTTTGCGTGAATTCATTGTTGTGCTTGACGTGTTGCATGGAAAAAGCTCACTAAGTCAATCAAACTTGGCATAAATCAAGAGCATAGTGATGCATCATAGATGAACGATGGATTATGAGTGTATCGAAAAATTAGCCCGCGTGTCCCTTGCATTTCCACAACTATTATGAGTTTTTTGCGGATTCTTCTGGCATGGAATGTATACACCATTAGTGGCGAACAATGATGTTTCACCTATCATCATACTTGGTTTAGTTCAGTGATTTAGTGGTGCTTGCTAATAAAGAGTTATTATGCTAGCATGAGCATTATACCAACTAATGTACCTAGAAACGCATTTTAATAAAACTATGTGAGCGAATGGAAACCATCCTACTGTGCAATTTAGGATTTCCATGTGATCATGTGTAAATATATGCAAGAATATATACGACAAATGCCATGTTACTGGGATAACATTAGCATATCGAGCAAAAAATTAGCTTTGCCTAATACAATATCATTTAAGCATGTTATCTATGATTTCTTGAATAGGATAATGGAATGATTTCCCAAGATTGTTGCATTGAGCAGTAGGTAGAGTCATTTGAAGTACCTAGCCTTTTCAAGAAGGATAACCAATACGCTTATGCAATGTTCCATAACAAGCTAACAAAATACAGGCAAACATAAACATAATAGTTTAAAATAGCATGGCAAGGAAATTAATTGATCTTGGATGAGATGAGAGAATATCATATCTTGCTCGTCCAACTTGAATAGTGGAAAATAGTAGGCATAAGCTTTAGTACCGCTGCCTAGACTTTAGCAATGATACAGCAAATGTCGAACATGGGCAGTTTCATGGTGGTGTCAACCTCTTGGAAAGAAACCCCAAGCATGTGAACGAAAATGACTAAGGAAACGAGGATTATGGTGTCCTTATATCTTGCTATGGAAAGTGAATTGAGCATGGTGAATCTTTTTTTTCTTTACAGGAATGAAGTCCCCAAGTTGTTGGATATGCAACCAAACTAGGAACTTTCTATAGAATTTTCCGACACCCAAGTTCCATGAGTTATGAAACCACTAAAAGGACTTGTTACAAAATTCGTATTGCTTGAGGGTAGACATCTAAAGCATAAATAATTTTCATGCATAGTTGTTTGAAAGAAAGTATATGCAAAATAAAATTTGAGAGAAAAATCTTATCTTTCAATTCTTTTTGGCAGCTTATCAAAATTCTGTGAAGGCAGGAAACCCCAAGTTGCTAGATTTTGTAGTTTGTCACTCAAATGACGCTTTCCATTACCTCAATACAAAGCATAATTGTTTTTCTTAAACCCACTTGGGCTTTCTTGTAAATTTTTATTTGCCTAAGGATGATCTTTCACTACACCAATAAAGGGAAAATAATAAGCAATGTTTGTGTATCATTATTTTGACTAGAAAATGACCAAAATGAAACTGAAGAAAGGATGTTCTTATCCTTAGTTTCCTTGGCAGCTTATGCATCCAAAATTTTTGAAAGCAATGAGCCACTGCAAAAGTAATGACCTAGTCCCCAATGAAGTCGCCATTTATGTTTAGAGGGGTTGTGTTGAAGTGATTTGATGGGCTTGTGTTGTAAAGAGATGAGCTAAAACCCTCACATCCCCCGTTTCTGAGTTAGCGAGGTCTAGGCCCAAAGCATTCTGAACGAAAAGCAAGTCCTAGGGAATGCTTTGTTGGCCTTCTAGCAGCTCCTAGCTGCTTGGTCTAGTCTGGTGTTGTGTTGAGTTCTTCTAGTGTTGATGAAGTGTCTCCCTAGGTAGTCAGATGTTTCATTTATTGATAATATATTTCCCTTGGCGCTGCTGGAGTGTTTCCCTAGGCACTGATGAAGTGTTTCCCTAAGCATTGATGGGTGTTTCCTACGATAATTCTAGCAACTTTAAGGAGTATTTGTCATACTAAAAGACACTAGGAATAACTGCATAATCACAATAAGTTATGACTTGCATGAATGATGTGTGGAAGCTAAAAGGCCACTAGTTTGGTGTGGGAGAGAGGTTGTTCTTAGTTGTATGGTTTCGAAGTAGCTGATCTAGGTTTTCTAATGGTTTTATGGTTTTGTAAAAGTTAAGGAAGCTTATTGGAAGGCTCAAGATGAAAGTAAAGTGTTGGAACAAAATTCGCGCACCACCGTGTGTGGAAGAAGTGCTTCAAAGTAGATTACCTACAAAACAGTAAACAACCATGAGCAAGCCTAAAACACGATGTGCCAACCAAAAGCTCTCCGAAGGTCGAGTTAATAAACAGTTTTAAACTCAAGTAGTGGCCAAGAGAATTCAAGTGTTTAGGTTGCGTTACTAGAGATGAACCCTAGACGAGTGTATTTATACCATGTGGAGAGAGACCTTTTCAAGATATAATCCTCGTTCTAAGCTAACAGTTTCCCAGAGAATATCTAGAAGTATATATTGCATCCTCTTAGGAGTTATGTTTGCTTGCAGCGCACGCTACTCCCTAGATTGTGGGAACTCCAAGACTTCAAGGATCTATTTATGTCCATATCGCGTATCTTGTGGAACAAGCATCGTCATCTAGTGGAGTCGCTACGACTTCACCTTTTGCCTTAGAACAGGGTGATGGTGGCACTGCTACTCCGTTTGATCCAACTCCGCTCAGAGCTAGTGAGTCTATGATTGGACTTTTGAGGTATCTGTATTCAAATCAAGCTTACTCCGACCCAAGAAAATCATGATCCACAATTGCCCCTAACTAAACATCTACGAGGCAACTTGTTCCCCTCGAGTATGGATTGTTATCTAAAGGCCATGCCTTCAGAGTAAGCTGGAATACATACCATTTACCTTTCTACCTTTGTGTGTGATCCGACTTTTGGCGTTAAAATGGTGGAGTTTCGGATCCAAACGTGTGCCCCTGAGTACTGTGCCAAATCCCTCAAATTTTGCCCTATAACCTTCTACTAAAACTAGGAGAAAAGCTAGACCTTCATTGAAAATCATCGAGATCTCTTGGGCTAATGTGGAGTGTGGTGGGAATCAGGTTAAGATATTCACGTTGCACTGTAATAGCATTTGATCCTTAGTATCTCTGCACCAAGATTTATCCTTGGTTCTTGGACTTGGGTCTTCGTTTCATTCTATATGATTTCTTAAAAAACATTTTGTTGTGCTACGACATAACCATTTGTAATCTTTCCCCAGCATCTTTTAAAGCTATCACCTGCTTCAGATTACTTAATCAATGGTATGGAGTTGAGCTGGGTATTTAAGAATTCAAAATGCTGCACAACCTCATGATGGGTTTTGACGATCACTAACCAGACCTAGCCTCGTCTGGGAATCATACATCAGGATGTTCTTTTTCAAGACAAGAACTGGTTTAGGGACATCTTGGTTGTTGATCGGAATTAGGAGAGAGAGATAGATGGAGTTAGGGTCAGAGTTCTCTATTCTCGCAATTTGGAATATAGCAACTAGGTGGAAGACATCGAGGTATGCCGTCCAAAATTGATCCATCGTGAAAAACAAATTCATGCCGCACATTGCAACTGGAAGTGGCTGCTCTCGCATGGATGCTTAGCCAATCGAGGAAATGATCATGTCATCAATCACTGCTCAAAAATCCCTATACCAAACCAGACTGGGTCGAAGCCCAGGATGTCCAAAGATGAAATCAATCCTCCCAACCGAAGACTGCTCTGTCTTCTAGTCTAAAAAAGTGGAAGTAACCCAACAACTCCTCCTCATAAATTTGGTTGTTCCTTCACAACCACAGTTGCTGATCAGGGAAACAGTGCCCGAAGGCCTCAAAGAATAGGAAAGAGCCTTCATTCGAAAGAAAAAACGCACAGCTTTTCCCACCTCTGCGATTTTCAGGACATCCACTTCATTACCCTTGGTGAGCGAACCATTAGCTTCATCTTCCTTACTTTTAGAGCCAGCACCGCTGCAGTCACTTGAGCACAAACCCAAACTTTTGTCCTCAACGTTTCCACTACCACAACTTCTACTCCTACATCATCATCCGCCCCCGTCCTTACATCAAAAAGACTGGTAAAGGTTATTTCGCAAAATAATAATTCTTCGCCTATAGCCCCAACGAGGTCTGAAAGAACGGCGTGACCTCCTCTTGTGATTAGGCGTTCGGTCAATCATGTTGCCCTTCCTTTTGGTGCTAGCGGCCTCCAAAATATGGACAACGCTCGAGCCTTTCTCAGAGCTGCAATTTTTTATGTGGACTATAAAGAAGTATGGACGTCTTTTGGGGATGTCTGATGGGATGCTATAGAAGTCGCTATGAGGTGATTTTTTGTTCCTTTGTTTCATTTTCGCGAGTATATTTCAGTATAGCTATCTTTCATATAACTTATGTTTATTAGGCTAATGTATGGACGGAAGTGACCCTATTTCGTCAAGTGTGGCGAATCTAAGAGCTTGAATGGACATCATCAGAATATGCTCGTAGAGGAATATGAGAAAGGATATTACCTCGGGTATCTTATTGGTTATTCTCGGTGAGATACCTTAAGGGTTGAGACCTCTTCAAGATCTTGGATGAGATTAAACACATGGATTTTCTTGTTCCAGAACATTCGTTGAACGAAATTTTGGACGTAGAAGCAGAATAAGAGGAAGAATCTAATTTTGATGGCGATCCAGCCCCCGATGCACCCGTAGAGTCTTCAACCCTCGCTGAGGGAAAAGAAATGGCAAAAGAATACCAGCCTTAAAGTTTCCTAGTTAGGATATAGGCGTGTCCCTTCTATGATTCAAGCTTTGCTTTTCATCCAATATATATTTTATAGAAAAGTCCCAATCCGATAAATCTATCTAAAGTAGATGAAGTTTATAAGAGAAATAAGTGACAAAGCAAAATCGAGTAAACTTGTGGGCCCAAGACAGAGCTCAAAAGCCACCCGACAATGTTGATTCGGAAAAACATTACCTCCCAAACTTAGCATTCATAAAATATTTTCATCGCGATTTTCGGTTACCAGGAATTAAACATCAAACACATGAGAAAACTTTTGCTCCACACTCATTGAAACACATTTATTAGATTCAGAGTTTTGAATCGTACTTGAAATTTATTCTTAGATAGGGGTTAATTATTCTATGCCTTGCCCCAGTTCTTGGGCCAAAGGCTTCAATACTTGCAATGTGGTGCCAAGGAAAGGGGTATTCTCTAGCCCGAGTTGCGTGTCCATTTCCAGTTAATCTTAAACAAAAGTTCTTTGCAGGCTTGGTCATCAACACGTAGGTTGAAAACACTTTCGGATATTTTTATTAGACTATACGCGTCGGACCTGAGCATTTCCAATTACACAACCTTGATTGGCTTGGTCAAAATCATTTTCGCGTATCAGAACTCCAATGGAATAAAGTTCCTCTTAAGTATTTCCTAGTCCAGATGCCCCCTTCGGACCTACTAACATATGATGCTTTAGAACATACTTGTCTTAGCGTGTTGGTCCGGGATAAAAGTAGTCGTACTCGGGGACGGAGTTCAGAGTACATCTTCAAATGATTTTCGAATCGCCTTTTTTACTATTCCCTTGAATGGCTTAGAGCCCGGATTTGAATGTTATAACCCACAACTTTGTTAGTTGCTTAAACTTTCTTGAAGCCTGATGATGTATTGAACTTTCGAGTCAGAGCGTCATGTGCCCGTGCTCATAGCCTGCTAATCGTTACCACACTTATTACGGTTCATAGTCACCCAAGCTACTAACCATTTAACACAGAATAGGCTAAAAGAGAATCCTCTGACAATGTTACTTTGAATTTTAAAGTTGCATTCGTGTGAAGTCTTCAAAGTTTTACGTTTCGAGTAAGGTATTCCCTGCATCACCAAAAAGAAAAGAAAGAACGTAAATTAAAATCAAGATGGGTAAAATTTCTTTATTCAAGGCAAAATAGGATTAATTAACAAAGGGTGTGATTGAATCCATAAAAGATTGCCTACATATCTTCAGGAAGGATAATCAAATCACTAGTGTAATTCTAAAGAAAAATGATATAATGTAAGAATTATATAAGTGATCACTTTTGACGATAAGCCTATGGTAAGTCGTTGGGTGATAACTTTTCCATGAACTTGTCCTCACGCAGACAACATGCTATTAAGTCCATAATGGACAACCTACATATCCAAGGAAGGGAATCAAGCCACATGTAGTTTAGATGGTGCTTTACGTAGACCACTTGGTGAGCTCTGCTATGGGCTTGCCTCTTGCTAGCATGGGCTCTTCCTCCCAGCATCAGTTCTTCAATTCCCTTATGGTTCGATCTTCTATTGTTTGCCTTCATGGATGGATATCGTGAAGGAAAAATTTTGTCCTAGCTAAGAACAAGTAAGAACATTTGAATACATATGCATACTATTAACACTTTAAAGTAGGCATGCATTCAAAAACAATTCATAAAACCCATGACTTTCAAAGCCTAGTATATGGTGAACCAATAAACTCTTTAACAACATTAAAGAGAAGTAAAGATTTAGAGTTTCTTTACCCTTGAAGCTCATCCTTGTTTACACAAGGGATTCACCCAAGTGGAGGGCCTTCAAGTCACCTCCAAGCTCCTTGGATATTGCTTGTGATTTCCTTCTCCTTTTGTGCTCCTTTTGTCCTTGAGGATGTTAGGAAAGGATCTCCAAAAACACCAAAGATTTGGTGTCTCTAAGTCTCCACACCAAGGGTTAAGTGTGAAGATGAAATGGATGACTTAGAGAAGAAAAGATTGCTAGATTAATCTCTCTAAGTGGCCGGCCTCCTTTGTGTAAAATGAGAGAAAATGTTTCACCTCATTTCACCAAGAAAAACCCTAATGAGAAATAAAGCTATAAAGTTGATTTTATACTTCATTTCAAGTGAGTGGCAAACTTGTAATTAATCCAAGCTTGCCCATTCACCCTAATGGCCGGCCATATTAATGTTATTGGGCTATTGCCCATTTTGTTTTAGTTGTCATACAACTTAAACATAATGGGCCTTGTGGACCAAAACACTTTTGGGCCCCGAAACCCAAAACCAACTTAAAAGCCCAATACGAACCTTTCGTAAAATTAATTAACTAATTAATTAATCTTGACCATTCTTCAATTAAACAATTTAATTGCATATCCATTTCATTTAATTTCTTCACTATCGCCCTTACTCGGTGTACGATCCATTAGGTTCCAATTAGCGAGGCAGTGGGCGATTGTTACTCTTAACGATCGATTGTGAATTGAAACCACATTTCAATTCTCCCTTTAATGATTAGTGTTTGCTAATCATTAGGGCTTCCACAAACCATGAGTGACACCTAGCAGCATATCATGGTTACCCAAGCTAAGTAGAATTGGTTGGAGAACCTATCCAGTTACAACTACAATGCAATACGGTCCTTCTCTAATACAATACTCTTAATCACATTGTTTAAGTGATAGTTTGTTTCATGTCTACTATCCAATGTGATACTTCTCTATATGATTCCCTTGAATATGATTTGGAACAAACTTCCTAAGTCATATTCATTTGCTTTGGCCAAAGACTTTAGAATCATATCTTAGAGTATTCTCCTTCCACCATGGAAGGTTAGAGATCCCTTGTTGTGCATTCATATGCCTACATGACTAGATAGCTTGACCCCAACAATGCGGTGGACACTCCGATGGAATGCCGTTTGACATGATCAAAGATCAAGGACCTAACCATTAGACATCTATGATGCCTCAGGTCAAAGGACTACTTTGCATATTGCAACTTTAGAGTTCTTACATGACATGTATGTTCGAACTCTCTTTTGATCGTTGTTCAGTGTACTCGATTACTCTTTCGAGCACCTATGTGTTTGTCTTCGTGTTCAACACCAAATGACTTGAGACTAGTCATACTCACGCTTGAGTCAACATAACACATACTAACCTTAGCGGATTGTCAATACCCAATTGGCAATCCTATGGCTAGGAACGTTTTAGGAATGAACATAAGAGAATGGTCTCGATAATCTAACTCACTTAGATCACTTGTCTCTTAGATCAAATACATCCCTTGGATTCCCTTATTGCATAAACACATGATACAATAAATAGTGTCTGACAATAAGCTTTGCCCTTCATTAAACATATAAAAGTTTAATACATTAAGTATTCCAAAAAGTTATTACATCAAATGAGTGGCTTTGTGGGCATACTTCCAACATATCGGGGCAAGAGATTATCACCCAAGGGAATCTTACGTATGCCATGTAACCATTCTCGATCGAGGATGGCATTGTAAAGAGATGGGCAATCCATAACATTGAAAGTCATTAAATTTTCAAACGATTTTACTTGTACCATAAGTTGTATTGTCCCCATAATGTTGAGCAGAGTTCCATCAAAGGCTTGGGTAGTAACCCTTTTAAGGTTGACTCTCCCGATGATGATCATCCTCTTAGTCGAGCCCGTGAAAAGATGTTGCCTTCTGATCCATTATCTATCAAAAGTCGGCCTACCATGGCATCAGAGATTTACAACTTGACAGACGAGAGTGCCGTCTAGGGAAAGGTGGGTAGTTTTTGGTGTCGTGATGGAGATCGCGGGAATCTTTGGTTGGTCTCTTTCACCTGCTGCCTTCTTCCCTTTATGTGCTTTGTGGAAGCATTCTTGCTTTCCTCCTATGCGGTTGACTCGGGCAGCCGACCTCCTTCCAAAATATTGGGCCAAATGTAAACCTTATGTTCTCTATGGCTTTCCATGGGGTGCTTTTGGGACGCGTTCTCGCGTCAGCATGATTGGACCTTGACTAATCATCTTTGAGGTTACTTGGTTGGCCGAATTTCTAAAATGGGCGATAGCTTCTTCGATATTTTTCATCCTCTCGTCTAGCTTGGAGAGTCTTGCCTGCTTCCTGGATCACAAATTCTTCCGTAGAGATCTTTCGCACATATCTTCAACATGTCATCCAAGACTTGATTCATGAAAGAGACGGTTTTCAAAATTCAGGTCTATGGCCTGACCGTAGGATGACTGTCCAAGTAAAGTTTCCATAGGGTTGAGTGATTTAGTTGAGAGGAATAAGAGTTCACTCTCAGTGAAAGTATCAATTGTTGGAATCAAATTCGCACACCACTATGTATGGAGGAAGTGCTTCAAACCTAAGTACTTGCAAAACAATAAACAACCACAAGCAAGCCTAGAACCCTGGGGGTTGTGTGTGCCAGCCAAAGGCTCTTTGATAGTCAAGTTAGAGAACAATTTTAAACTCAAGCAGCGGGCAAAAGAATTCAAGTGTTTAGATTACATTAACAGATATGAACCCTAGATGCAATGTATTTATACCATGGGGAGAAAGACCTTTTTAGGATAAAATCCTCGTTCTAAGCAGGTAGAATCCCAGAGGATATCTAGAAGTAGATAGTACATCCTATTAAAAGTTATGATTACTTGCGGCGCACGCTAATCCCTAGATTGTATGAACTCTAAGACTTAAAGGATCAGATTGTGTCCATATCTGGATCAGATCACACATATTACGGAACAAGCATAGTCATCCAGTAGAGTCGCTAGGACTTCGTCTTTTGCCCCAAAACAGGATGATGATGGCACCGCTGCTCCTTTTGATCTAGCTCCACCTGGAGTTGGTGAGTCCATGACCGGACCTCTGAGTTATTTATATTCGGATCAGCCTTACTTTAACCCTAGAAAATCATGATCCCACATAAAGCTTATCCTTAAAGAACTAGGGTTTCTTGCACTTAGAGAAAGCTTGTTATGCATGGTGCATTCTTGCACTTATCATTCTTCTTCCCCCACGTGGTTGTGCCTCTCCTCTTTTATAGCATACTGATGGCTTGTGTTTATAGAAGCAGGAAGTTTTCCAAGCTCCAGCTAAGGAATCTCTTGGTCTTTTCTCCTTTTCCAATTTAGTAAAGTCTCCCTTTCATCTTTCCATGGCTGTAGCTTCATGTTTCCTTTTTAGTATAACGCTGCAGAGGCTAGGAGCCCCATGAAGACTGTTTGAGCACACTACCCAAAGTTTCTCCTTTCTTGGATCAAGTCCCACAGTACCTTTCCTGGATCAAGTCCCACAACACGACTATATCTTTGGTAATGCTTCTTTCTACTTTCTCTCATCTTTTTCCTATGTGAACTTGGAAAGGAAAGATTCTTTTTTGCACAACAAAAGGCACGCACAACTCAAGGTAAACATGTGATTTGTTCTGATTTGGTTAGCTCAGGTTTGGGTTTTGGTCAATTCCAAAGTATTCTAGTTGGTTTGTAAGTGAAAGGGTGAGGATAAAGCTATTCTCTCTCAAGCCTTCCTACTGAAGCCAAAATCATGGGCTCTAACTTTTAGTTCTCCCAAGAAACCCAAAAGTCTTCCACAATTCTAATTTCACGCATACCTAGTGAACTTCTATAACCATCCACACCATGAACCACTTGGCAAGTCCCATTACGTGGCTTGAGATCATTTAAGTGTGTCGCATACTTGGCGTGACTCGTATTATAATATTAATGTATTAATATCACAATACGGCTTGGCATGGTAGATATGCGTGGTTTGCTTGGACTTAGCGTCTAATAAAATATTATTTTATTGACATAACATGATCGTAAATTAACATATTTTTCATTTCGTACTTTATGCATGGATTTAAGCTCAGCTTGTGGTGCTTCCATAACTATTTGGTCTTGAGACATGAAGTAAACTCTGTCCCACAACGAATGTGACTGGTAGAGACGTGTATCACTAAATTACAACAATTCAACTTTACATCTTGTTATAATATAAAGGAAAAGGATGTGATATCCACACACCCCATTTTACTTCTCACACACCTTTTTAATTTTCGGCCATTAGATCGGATGAATTAAAGAAGATCAATGGACAGAAATTATCAAATGGTGTGTGAGAAGTAAAATGGGGTGTGTGGATAGCACACCCCTAAAGGAAATTACAAGATTTGAGACTTATATCACTAAATCTCTAAGAATCGAGAAATTATTATATTTAACTATTTCTTGTCTGCTTCACCTGTTCTTTCATTACCATTTTACCTATAAAAGAAATCGAATGATTAATGCAAAAAAAAAAAATAGACGACAAAAGTCACTTTCACTGCTTGTCATGAATCCATTTCTTTTTAACAAGTTGGAGAGCAAATTATTATGATAAATAATAAGAATAACCCACCCACATCAGATAGACATTAAAGAAATATGGCAGTGAAGGAAAATACATAACCTGCTGTTCTATAAGCGTCATTTTTGTTGGCTAGGTATATGCATCTCTGGAGCTTAACCATAGAGCCCTCAAAACCTCTTCAAACAATGGCCAAACTTACAGTGGTAGATTTCTCCGATAAAGACTGCTTCAAGCCAGGGACCAGTTCTTGGCTCTCAATACGCAAAGACATTTGACATGCACTTGAAGAGCTTGGCTGTTTCGTGGCAAAACTACCCGACATAATTCCTTCTGAGATTCGCAGTCCCTTCTTTGGTACGTTGGATGAGTTGTTTGATTTCCCAACCGAAACCAAGCTGCAAAGATTCTCTCTTACGATCCTACGTAAACCCAAAACAGGTCTATTTTGTCAGGTCTAAACAATTTGTAATGATGTAAACTCTGTCCCACAACAAATGTGACTGGTAGAGACGTATATCACTAAATTGCAACAATTCAACTCTACCTCTTGTTTATAACATAAAGGAAAGTACAAAAATTGGGACGTAGATCACTAAATCTCTAAGTTACGCGAAATTATGATATTTCTTTCATTACCACATTTACCTATAAAAGAAATCAAATGATTAATGCAAAAAAAATAATAGAGGACAAAAGTCAATTTCACTGCTTGTCATGAATCCATTTCTTTTTAACAAGTTGGAGAGCAAATTATTATGGTAAACATAAAGAACAACCCGCCCACATCAGATAGACATTAAAGAAATATGACAGTGAAGGAAAATACATTACCTGCTGTTCTATAAGTATCATTTTTGTTGGCTAGGTATACGCATCTCTGGAGCTTAACCATAGAGCACTCAAAACCTATTCACACAATGGCCAAACTTACAGTGGTAGATTTCTCTGATAAAGACTGCTTCAAGCCAGGGACCAGTTCTTGGCTCTCAATACGCAAAGACATTTGTCATGCACTTGAAGAGCTTGGCTGTTTCGTGGCAAAACTACCCGACATAATTCCTTCTGAGATTCGCAGTCCCTTCTTTGGTACGTTGGATGACTTGTTTGATTTCCCAACCGAAACCAAGCTGCAAATTACTTATGAAAAGCCTTTCCCCATTGGCTACATACCTTATAGCGCCGCTACTGAATGCATCACGATTGGTTGTGCTACAAACCCTGAAGAAACTAAAAAGTTTACGCATCACTTTTGGCCCAATGGAAACGATCAATTTCAGTATAAAATCTCAACTGAAATCCATCATAAACATCCCAAGGAGATCGTCAAAATGCTATTTTTTCCTTTTTTAATTTTTACACATTTACACATTTACACTGTTATAATTTGTTCTTTGTTGGGCAGTCAAGGTGCTGATTTGTATGTAAAAGTGATGGAAAAACTAGATCATGCTGTGACAAGAATGGTGTTTGAAAACTATGGCGTAGAGAAGTACCATGATGATCACATTCGATCAGTTGTTTACCTCTACAAATTTAGTAAATACAATGATCCTGAGAAAACAGGAATGGATGTGGGTATCCAACTAACGATTGATATTCGTCAAAAAAAAAAAAAAAACTAATGATTGATATCATTGTATAATTTGTATTGCAACATGTGCTAAATCTTAGTGGGTGTGTTTGTGGTTTTGGTTGACCTAGGTTTGGAGCAACGACAGAATTCAAACTTGTAAACATCGAGTCACTTTGAGGGAGAATGATGTAAGATACTCGTTAGCTCTATTTTCATACAAGGAAGGGGAAACATGCGTACCCAATGAGCTTGTAGACAAGGACCACCCCCTAAAGTATAAGCCATTGCATCTGTTAGAGTATGTTCAATATTTCATGAAGAATTACCGCACACTTGGACCTAACTTTTCCATCAAGACATATTGTGGTGTTTGATCTGTCGGGTCCGAGACTCCAAGTCAATCCCTCTCTTATTGTTCTACTTAATTAATATGCGACGTGTATTTTACTATTCTATTTTCTCTGTGTGTTTGTTTAGTATATGTTTTTGTGGTGGACATCATGCTATCGCTTCTTATTTAATGTCAATTGCTTGTTGGATACGGTTCTAGAGTAATGAGAGTGTTTGTTTAGTACATGCTTATTTCATCCATCTCATGGCATTGCTTCCTATTTGTTTAGTATATGTTTATTATTCATGTGAGGAAGACTACATTTTTTAAGCCACATTGTCCTTTAGTAATTTTAGGCTTTTACTTAAAAACGTAAATTTTAGGGTCAAAGTGCAAAATACACAAAAGTATCAAAACTTTATGTAATTGCATAAAAGCTCCAAAAGTACCCCCATTATAGGGGTGGCCGGATTTGGTGTGTAAGAGAGGTTGAGCACATTTCAAAAATGAAAAGTGATTGGTATGGTGTTGAGTGAAATGTGACGTGATGAGTGAAAGGTAAGGCGATGAGTGAATAGTGAAAAGTAACAATCAATTCACATCAACTTCAACAAACAGATTTCAAACAAAAATTCAAAACAATTTTTGAATCAAACACCCAAACTTTATGTTTTTGTTATGAACATGAAGAACAAAAAAGAACATTGAAGAACGTCCATGAAAACCCATAAGAGCTCAATGAATTTTTTTCACCTAAAGACACCCCAAGACCTCTCAAACTTAAGGTAAGTAACATATTAATATACTAGGGTACTTAGGGGGTTCCTAATGTCACTTTAAAACTCTTTTAACAAGACAAACAAGAACCCCAAAAATCTACCCATGAATTTGGCCAAATTTCCCAAAACAAAAGGCACCAAATTTTAACTCCAAATTTCATACTCATATGAACTACATCTACAACATTTGAGATGACAAATTTTCAAGCAAAATTTTGCATTCAAAGAAGCAAGAACATGTTTGTAACCATTACAACATTCAAATCAAAGACTATGAACAACAAAACCCAAAAGGGTTCACCAACTACTAGACCTAGGCTCTTGATACCACTTGAAGGAAAATTTTTAGAAAACTAAGTTCATTAAGCAACATAATGCATGCATTCAACAATTAAGTGGCGGAAGCATGCTTGTATGCACTTTAAAACAAAGCTTGAACCAAGTTCAAAGCCTAATAGTTGTGGTGTACTAAGACTCAACTCAAATCTTAAAGAAATGACAGATTTCTTGATACCTTTGGAGTTCCTCTTTATAAGATCAAAGGCTAATCACCCATGAGAGAGCCTTCATTCCTCTTCTTGAGTTGAACTCCATGGCTGCCAACTTTATCTTGTAGCCTCCTTGGATTCTTGGATTTAGATGCCTGAATGATTCTCCAAAAGTCCCCAAAGTTGGAGACCTCTAAGTTCCGACTGCTAGGATGGCGAAGGAAGAAGATGAGTATGGATGAAGAAAATACTAGTAATCTTCAACCATAGTGGCCGACCTCTTACAGAGAAAGAAAGAGCAAATTGTTCTCTCGTCTTTCCTCAAAGAAACCCTTATAAGGGATGGAGCTATAAAGTTGTTTTTATAGTCATTCCAAATTAGTGGAAAACTTGTAATAAGTCCACCATCTCCTTCCCTCTATCTATGGCTAGCCATTCTAGTTAACTTAGGGTAATTTACTCATTTTGTTTTAGTTGTCACACAACTTAAACCTTATGTGCCTTATGGATCAAAACCCTTTTGTGTCCCAAAACTCGAAACTAACTTAAGGCCTAAAAAGAACCTTTCACCCTTGATTAACTAACTTTTAATTAATCATTGTCATATACAATTAAACTATTTAATTTTTCTTACTCATCTTCGTTATTTCCTTCAATCATTACCTTACACAGTGTGCGATCCATTATGTTCCTTTTAGCTAGGCAATGGGCGATTAGAACTCTTACTAATCGATTATGAATTCAAACTTACCTTCAATTCTCCCTTTAGTGATTATACATCTTCAAGACTTCCACAAGCCATGAGTGACACCTAGCAGTATGTCATGGTTACCGAAGCTAATCAGAAGAGGTTGGATAACCTATTCAGTTTGGGATTAAAAATGCAATACGGTCTTTCTATAATACAATACTCTTGACCAAATTGTTTGGTTTGATAGTTTATTTATGTCTACTATCCAATGTGATTCACTTACTTATATGATTACCTTGAATGTGATTAGGAATGACTTCCTAAATCTCATTCATACTCTTGCCAAAGATTCTTAATCATATCATAGAGTATTTTCCCTCAAAGGTTTGAAGGTTAGAGATCCCTTGTTGCGCATTCACCTGCCTCTATGGTTAAATGGCTTAACCTTAACTATGTCGTGGACACCCTTTGATGGAGTGCCTTTAACACAGTCAAAGATCAAGGATCTAACCACAAGATAACTATGATGCCAGGTCAAATGACTACTTTGCATTATCCCAACTATGAGTTCTCATTTGACCTGATTAGGAGAACTCTTCGTTGGTCGCGTTCAGTGGACTCATTCTCTTTTGAGCACCTACATACTTGTCTTGGTGTCAGTCACACCAATAGCATGTGTTGATCTTAACGGACCGTCAATGCCCAATTGACAATCTTATGACCAGGAATGTTTAGGATATATGTACGAAAGAGAATGGGCTTATGAATCTAACTTCTTTAGATCACATTTTCCTAATTACATATTCCTTGGACTTATTGTTTAAGCGTATAACATTTATATGAGACAACTCTAAATAATATTCTTTGCCCTTATATTAAACTAGTTTGATTTAACATGTGAAATGTTCGTAATATCATCATATGATTGGGTTTAGGGCACATTTCCAACAAAAATGAATGCACAAAAGCATATGGCACAAAACTGAAACATGAACATGGAACACTATTTAATCCATATATAGGAACAACACCACAATGCAATAGAAAAAAAATACACCATAATCTATACCAGCAAGAAAGTTTTGATTCCAAGTAAACATGATGAAATAATTAACAAATGCAAGACCAAATCTTCTCATAAAATCAATAAATAACAAATGCAAGACCAACATGAACATATGATTGCAAACATCAAAAGGACATCATAAATGTTTAGCATCTTTGCAGGAATACATCAGAAGTGATTGAATTTACTTTTGATTAAGTTGCACCTTAGCAACAAAGCATCCAAAGGGTTTCTAAGCAGCAATCCAACAGGCGCAACCCAGACCTAAATCACAAAACAAAACAAAAAAACAAAAAAACAAAAAAAAAAGCAAAGATAACACAAATCCCACTTAAATCCAAACACCTAGATGACCAAATCCCCTAAATATCACCCACTAATGATCAAAATCTAAAACCCAATACAATATTGTATAAAACCCACAACCCAAAATCTTTAAGAATTGAAAACCCACGAACCTGAAGAGCGCAACAGGTGAGGTTGAGAAGGTTGGCAACCCAAAGAAGGGCATAATAGAAAATCATAATGTATGATCTTCCATTGGAGAGCTTGATGACATTCTTCTTGGCGTGGAACGCCACAGTACACCACAAAAACAACTACGAGAACCACCAAAAAGACATTGTACCAGATTCCATGGCACTCCATCGAGCTGTCGACGGAAGAGCTCTGATCTTAAATGTCGATTGTAGTTGGGAGGCTCGGGTTTGGCAAGTTAATCGAGTGTTCTTGAAGGTTCATCACCATTGTTGTGGGGACAAATTGGATTCAAGGACAAAACCCTAAAATGGACAACTCATATTCGAATTGGAGAGCTCACATTTTGAGATGAAACGAAAATCAAAATTTCAGAGTGAGATAGAGTTCGTTAACTTGCAATTAGGTTTCTTTATAAGCACATAAGGTAAACAATGGAGTTAGGAAGACTATTAGGGCCATACCCGCAAACAGGACCCATTCCTTCAACCCTACTCTCTCTGCAACCAAGACATCGACTCCTCAAAACCCATTTCCTCAACCCTACCCTCAAATTTGCACCCAACCAATCCCTTCTTTTTCTCTCCCTCAAATCGTGCCATGAAGCCCTCACATCCTACCCTCTTTCTGCAACCAACCAACCCTTCTCTTTCTCTCCCCCAGTTTGTGCAGCCCTTAACGACACCAGAAACCCCCTAGTAGAAAATGACCGAACTGACACGCCCCGATCTCGATATCCTCCAAACACCAGGATGGGCACGTGCTGGCCGACACCCGAGGGTGACGAAGCCATTTTAATATGCATGTAAGTTATGAAGAAAGGACGAACGTAAATAAAATATGTAAATTTAAAATCTAATGAAATATGCAAACGTGGGAACGTGTTCAGAGCATACAACTAATCAAGAATTCTACGAAATGAATATTATATAACAATAAGATTACAATGAAAATGGGGGTCCTACACCGAGAGGACTCGAAAGTATCGATACGGGAATATCTCAACACCGGGATCGTACGCCTCGTTTCTAAGTCCTGAAGGAGGCGCAAAACAAAACGTGAATGGACCAAACTACTACTACTACTACTACTACTAATAATAAACAGTGTACTAGGGTTAATAATAATAATAAAAACAATGTACTTAACTAGGGGTATCATAATCGCCCGAAGGCATAACCATCACCCGAGGGTGAAGCTGTACAACACTGAGTTATGTCATTGAAGAAACATGGTAGATCCCATTACCCAAAGGTGAAGCTGTACGACTCTGGGTTACGCCAGAGAAGAAATATACATAACACACTGACACTAGCTATGGCTAGTGAAGCTGTCTAACACTGGTTTTTCCAGTAAAGCTAGGAGTATGTCGTAAATATCTCACTGCTCATCCAATTGTGTCCTATGGCCATAGAAAAATACATACTCGTGTTGTGTATATCTGTTGTATGATTACCCACTAAGTAAACACCGAAAACATAAACATAATCTTTCCAAATCATAGCATCGGAGTCATAAATCCATAGGAGTTTTCTAGCTCAAATCATTATCATAAACTATAATAAATCAATCATGTGAAACCATAAATTCATATCCGTAAATCCATCATATATCGTAGGGCATAAACGCAATAGCTTGTCAACCTTTCATAAAACGCAAGTTCGATAAATCATAAATAATGCGTAAAACATAAAATCATGAAATCATGCTTTTCATGAATGCAAGTCTAGTATTTAATAAAACTCATGCAATTTAAGAAGGTGTCCACTCATAGATACTTCGTCATCGAAGAGCCGTGCAAACTAGAGAGGACGAGATCGCCACAAACAAACGCACATACGCATATAAGGGGAAAAATTAGTAAAACCCTACTAAAATAATTGAATTTGGGAAAATGGAGCCCGAATTTGGAATTAGGGGGTCGAATTATGCTAAGAGGGGTCCCGGGCAAATTTCATGACAAGTCAACGATCAACCCAAAAAGTCAACAGAGACGTCGAGTCGGTCAACTACGTTAAAACTTCAAATTTTCACTAAACTAATACTAAAAACAGACTTAGGGCATCGAAATTTGTTTAGGATGATTCTCCAGAAAATTAGTAAAAGTCAACTCAAGATATTCCAAAGAATATTCCAGGGAATATTCCATCCAGGTCGGGTCATAGGGTCAAATCCGATTTTGGGTTGCAAGTTGGGTCGACCTGATTTCAGGTCGTGAGTCGATCGATTTCTGTAAAAAAAAGGTCGGAAAACAAAACAGAATTCAATTAGCTCCATATCGCAACCCTAACCAACATGCCATATATGGATTTGAAGCTACGGAGGAGAGGAATAGAAATATATCACTGGTGTTCTGTGGCCGGAGTCAACCGAAAAACCGCTCGAAGGTCGTCGGAAAACTTGGTTCGTCACTCTCGCAATTTCTAGTCGGAGATGGTAGAACTAGCCGGTGTGGGGGTGTGCTAGGCTTGGTGTCGCCGTGCTTCATAGAGAAGGAGAGAGGGACAATGAGGCTCGAGAAGGAGAGTCGCAAAAGAGGGGGGGAGAGAGAGAGTGAGTGCCCACAGATGGTGGTGGTTGGTGGTTGGTGATGCATGCCGAAAAGTATGGCGAGTTGGGGGCCTTGGGCCTCAACTCAACAGAGAAGGATAAGGAGTTTGAGAGAGTGAAGGGGAAAAGAAAGAGGAGAGAGTGTCGAGAGTTTGGGCGAAAGGGGGAGGTGGGAGGGGGAAGGACACGGTGCAAAAGGGGATGAGAGGTTGAGTGGGATGTGGGTCCCACATGGCACACAAAACCAGCCCATAAAAGACAAACATGAAATTATCTCCTGACGTGAAATTACCAATTTACCCTCGACGTTCCAAAAATTCGTATAATTCGGGACGAGTTGTTACAATCGAACTGCCCCCAAATCCTGTCCGTTTAATTTGGATTGAAGCAGGCAAAAGGGTAATTTCCCTACCCACTTGACAACCCACTCCGGGCCCAAAATGCACTAGCCCAAACACCTTTTTTTTTTTTTTTTGTGAAGAAAGGCCCAAAACCAAAAAGCCTACGACAAAATGGTGAGTAAGTCAAAATGAAGCCCCAATTCACAGTCAAGATGAATGGTGCAACTTTTTTTTCTTTCCAATTTTAGACTTAAGTAAGTTATGTAATGAATTTAATTAAATCAGAAATGAAATATCCACTTTACCCTCATTTGTATCGCGTAGAGCACTTAGACCAACTCCAACAATGGGCTAAAACCTATAATTCCCCTCCCCCCTCCCAAAAAAAATCCACTCCAACCCATGACCTAAAACTAACCTAAAACCTAAAACCCAAATGGAGGTCAAATACCAGCCCAAGTTTAGGCCACAAATTGGAGTGGACCCCAGCTTATGTGATTGAAACCTGGGTTGTGAAGCCCAATTACCCTCTGTCACTTGCTCCACGCGTAGCACGCAAGGCCTTCAACCTGCATTCAACCGAGGTGGACCCCACACATGTGGGTGTGTCCCCCGGTTTGTCAAGTTTTGTATGTAGCCAACAGCTACTTTTCTTCATCGGGTGGTGGTGGTAATTGGACCGTTGGATCCAACGGTCCACATTCAAATATTTTTTTAGTTCAAAAAATTATATGAACATTTTATATTTATATAGTTATTGAATCCAATCGCTTAGATCAAATATAATCAAATCTAACGGTCCAAATTAAAATCCAACGGCTAAAATAATTTAAAATTTTTATTTAACTCAAAATTCAACAAAAAACTCTATAAATACCTATGTATTTGTTCAAACATCCACACAAAACTCACTTTTCTCCTACAATTCTTCCAATTTTTCTTTCTACCATTTCTTCTCATTTCCAAATTTTTCAAGATGGCAAAAGAGCATGCTAGAGGTCGTAATTGGACCTTTGACGAAGATATTGCTTTATGTTTGGCATGGATTTCTATTAGCGAAGATGGTGTCGTCGGCACGAATCAAAATAGAAAGGTTTTGTGGGGTAAAATTGTTGATAAGTTCCATGAAAACTCCAACGCCGGTCGAAGGGAAGCTGGTGGTGTTTATGATCGGCGGAAGATTATCAACAAAGCGTGCACTTTGTGGAAGGGAAGCTTGGAGAGAGCCATGGTTGAAATGCCTAGTGGAAGGGGCGCCTCAGAAATTGTGAGTTTCTTTGTTGATATTTTATTTGTCATGTACATAATAGTATTTTGCAACTAATTGTTTTTATGTATTTGTTGAATAGGGTGACAAAGCAATGGCAATATACAAGACAAGAACTACAAGCTTTTAAGTTGCATCATGCTTGGAGCATCCTCAAGGATTGTCCGAGATGGGGAACCGATGCGGACCAACAATGGGGAAGATTATTTCATAGTGAAGCCCCACCCCCAAATGATGTCAATGAAGGTGTGAATTTTGCCGACAATGAAGGTGTCGAACAAATGATCCCAACTTCTTCTTTTGCAAGGCCCCCGGGTAGAGATAAGCAAAAGGAAGCAAAGAGAAAAGGGAAGTCCCAAGATTCGATACGTGCACAATTTGCTAGCAAAATGGTAAGAATGAATGAAAACCGTATCTCTCGGCAAGAAGAATCGGCCCAAATGCGTTTGGCCATGAAGGAACAAGGAGATAAGGAGCAAGAAAGATTCGAAATTAATTTGATGATGGAGGACCTCGACAAATACACTTCAAAGAGGAAGAAATACTTACATGGTAAGCAAAATGACATTTTACGAAGGAATGCCACAAGGAGTATATTTCAAGATGACGATTCATCTCAAGACTAACACCCAAGTCCATCACCAAGTCAAGATGGTGGATATCATTATTAAGTTTTCGATTGTATTAAGTTTATATGGTTTATTAATTGTTTTTTTTTTAAGTTTATGTGGTTTATTAAATGTCGTTTGTATTAAGTTTATATGGTTTATCATGATTTTCATGTATTGATTTAGTGATTTGCCAAAATTTAAATTTATCGGAATTTAAATATTTTTAATTGAAAATGTTCATATAATTAATTTAGGATAGTCTACATAATTTTTTTTTAAAGTTAATTTTAAAAAAAATTAGCCTTAATTCATTCTTTGATAATCTCAGGCTAAAATTTTAAGTCAGAAAGGTTGGAACAGAAAAACTGTTTCTGAACTAAAACCTAAATTTTCTAAGTTAAATATTTTTAGGTTTTAGGTCACGATTGGAGATGATCTTAGTGCCGGCTGACAAGATTGTCCTTTTCGTCATCCAAAAGGTGCTTTTAAACCCCTGATTAGGGTTTTAGAAGCAAAGCGAAGAGTGAGTGAGAACCGCGGACGCACGGGGTGGCCCCTCTCTCTCACACACACTCTCTCTCTCTCTCTCAACCGTCTCAGTCCCTAGGGTTTGGTCGCAGCCGGAATAAAAAATCGAAGGTACTCCTTATCTCCTCGACTTAGAGCTTGATAATTATATTTTCTTGTACAACAAATTCTGAAGCTTTTCAAGTTATTACCTTTGTGTTTCGTATGTCGATAGTTTTTCATTTGTGGAAAAATCAAAGGGTTTGATTGATGCGAACAGTAATCTGTTTAGATAAACAAGTTGGAAACCTAATCACTGTTGTGGGTTTATTGTTATGATCGAGGGATTCTCTGGTTTCATGTATGTGTGTGTCTAGAAGTTACTGGGTAGGAGATATGGTCGTTCATATGCTACCAAAACATGCCGCTGCAATGATAACTTCTGTATGTTTTGTATATTCTGTGTATAGGAAAGGTATTATCACTGAGCATATAATCTACATCTGTTGTGAGTGATGATTAATGAATGACCAAAACAGAAGACAAAATAATAATGAGGTATTGTCTAGAAAATTTCCTAGAAGCGAACTTCAATTTGGTGTTGGCGGTACCTGCTGTTTGTGTTTCGTTGGGGTTTTTTTTAAAGAAAATGAGCGATATTTTGTTCTGTCTAATGTGCAGGAAATGGTTTCATCTGATGATGACCGATTGGCCACTGAGGCTGTGGAGAAAGTGACAGATTCAGAGAAGAAGAAGAAGAAGAAGAAGAAGAAGCATAAGGACAAAGACAGCGATTTTGACAAAAACTTCATGATCAAGCCCCAGAGCTCAACTCCCTCCTTGGACACCTCTCAGTGGCCTATCCTTCTCAAAAACTATGACCGACTCAATGTTCGAACTGGACACTACACCCCTCTACCCTCAGGGTTCTCCCCCCTTAAGAGGCCTCTTGCTGAGTACATCCGATATGGTGTTCTCAATCTTGACAAGCCTGCAAACCCCTCTTCACACGAGGTTGTTGCTTGGATTAAGCGCATCCTTCGCGTTGAGAAAACTGGCCACAGCGGTACTCTGGATCCTAAGGTTACAGGTAATCTCATTGTCTGCATTGACCGAGCCACACGACTTGTCAAGTCCCAGCAGGGTGCAGGGAAAGAGTATGTTTGTGTTGCCCGCTTGCATTCAGCTGTGCCTGATGTTGCCAAAGTGGCTCAGGCCCTTGAATCTCTTACTGGGGCTGTCTTTCAGAGGCCACCTTTGATATCAGCAGTCAAGAGGCAGCTTAGGATTAGGACCATCTATGAAAGCAAACTTCTTGAGTTTGATGCGAATAAGCATTTGGTCGTTTTCTGGATTTCTTGCGAAGCAGGAACCTATGTGCGGACGCTCTGTGTGCATTTGGGTCTGCTGCTTGGTGTGGGAGGTCATATGCAGGAGCTTAGGAGGGTCAGGTCTGGGATTATGGGCGAGAAAGACAACATGGTCACAATGCATGATGTCATGGATGCTCAGTGGGCTTATGACACTAATAGGGATGAGAGTTATTTGAGGAGGGTCATCATGCCTCTTGAGGTTCTCTTGACCAGTTATAAGAGATTGGTTGTCAAGGACTCAGCAGTGAATGCCATTTGCTACGGTGCCAAGTTAATGATTCCAGGGCTGCTCAGGTTTGAGAATGATATCGAGGTTGGAGAGGAAGTTGTGCTGATGACTACCAAAGGAGAAGCCATCGCATTGGGAATTGCTGAGATGACCACTGCTGTGATGGCAACTTGTGATCATGGTGTGGTGGCAAAGATTAAGAGGGTGGTAATGGATCGGGATACTTACCCAAGGAAGTGGGGATTGGGACCAAGGGCGTCCATGAAGAAGAAATTGATTGCCGAAGGGAAATTGGATAAGCATGGGAAGCCCACTGAGAATACTCCGCAAGAATGGATGAGGAATGTGGTTTTGTCTGCAGGTGGGGATTCTATTGTTGCAAGCACTGCTGCTGCGCTGGACACTGAACCTGCTGTGGCAGAGAAGGAGACCGCTCTCGTAGACAAGGAGAAGAAGGAGAAGAAGAAGAAAAAGGACAAACATAAGGATGAAGAGGAAATTAAGGAGGGGCGTAAACGCAAACTAGAGGAACCCACAGAGAGCCCTGTTCCGGTTCCTGCAAAGAAAAGCAAAGGCGAAGAAGTAGAGCCTGAAGTTGAGAAGTCCGAAAAGAAAAAGAAGAAAAAGGACAAAGAGAATGGCACTGTGGATAACGTTGAAGCTGGTTCACCTGAAACAGAAAAGTCAGAGAAGAAGAAGAAGAAGAAAAACAAAGACGCTGAGGACAATGGTGCTGTGGCTTCTGCCGGCGCTGGTGATGGCGAGGCTGATAAGAGTGAGAAAAAGAAGAAAAAGAAGAGTAAAGCAGATGCAGAAGATTAGAGGGAGTTTGGATTAGAATCCTAGAGTGGCAGAACTTTTGAATGTATGCCTTTCTTTTATTCCATCTACAGTAAGAGTTTTCGTAACTGACTTCGGAATTTTCATCTCATATGTGTAATTTTTAATCGTTTTCCGCAGGACTAGTTTTTGTAGTTTAGTTTATGTATTGCAGGCTGTTTTTTCTTGGTTTAAGCATTTTCAATTCACCATTTTACTTGTTTCCTTTGCTTGTTTCTACTTTCTCCCTGAAAGAGGAAAATATGAATGAAAATACAGTTGCTATATGGTTTCTGGGGTCTTACAATTTAGTGATGCTACTGGTTACAGTAGTCTACCCTTTCAGAGTGACCCCAAACTTCAGCAGCATCACTGACCGAGTCGAGTGAACTCATGGATGCAGGTATGGCTTCAACTCCTAATCTGGTTTCAGCTCGATATATTGTTCTCCTTTTTTTCGTTGCACCGCTCGTGAAAGGACATTTCGCTAGCGAGAGCATAACCTAAGAGATAAAGAAGGTAGCAGTGACAGATGATGCTCATGAGTAATTCAGTAGCCTGCTTAAGACTAGCTCAGTTCCATCAAGTACCATATTATCCATCAAACCAGGCTCTGTAAAATGAGGTTCATTTGTGTTTTGGTGGCCGAGATTATTACGAGGTCCCTCCGAAAGGGCTTTTGATGAAAATAATTTTAAAACCAATTCTTAATAAAAATCCAAGTAGATCTTGAAAAGATACTTGAAGTGCTTCTTGTAAAAAAACACATATCTGGTGCTTCTTCAAAAAAATAAAAATAAAAAACACAAAGTGCTTTTAAAACCTATAATCAATTTCACCGATAAAAGCATTTTAAACGAGCCCAATCAAACATATTTTTTCTCTTGTAATTCCTTGGAAGTCAATTTGCCTGTATTTCTTTGCTCAATTAAACAATAATATTATGGAAGTTTTAACGAAACACTTTCAGTACTGTTCACTTTTAACGAAAATGACATTTTTACTCTAAAAAGTCACTCCTGATACCATTCACTTACAACACATTTTTGTCCTTTTAATTAAAACTCAAAATTTTCAAGCTCTTTTTATTAATTTTCCTTCATATTATACAAATAACAGAGATTTAATCTAATAATTACAAAGATTATTTAGAAAATAAAAACAATTGACAGATTGATAGCATGGAACAGAAGAACGGAGGGAAAGTTGATTAAAAATCTCAAAACGGATCGAATGACTAGTGATTGCGTCCTTTTACGAGCAGTTTAACTCCTCGTACTCCACGGCCACGACCGGCCATAGTGATTCACTACTTGTTCACCCTTTGCAGGCAAGGCAGCAGCTGCTCGAATGGAAGCGCCATACAGAAGCGGCAAGCGGCAAGCGGCAAGCGGCAAGCGGCAAGCGGCTAAGGCGATTCGATCACCAGAAAGAAAAAAAGTATAACATCACCCATTAAGGCCCCGTCATAACTTTGAGTGCTGTCTCCAGGGACATCCGCCTTCAAAAGCCTGCTCTAACACATCTTCCATTCGCTTTGCCAGTATTATCTGTTATGGGAAAATATCACAAATTATGTTGCGACCATAATCACACATCACACCTTCGGAAACCAAACACGGTATCTACAGGCAACAGCTTGCCGCCAAATAAAACCAAAATTACCTCAAGATCGGAAAGAACCGCTGATGGTACTTCAGTTAAGTCCTTCAGATTCCTCTCCGGAAGAATGACTCTTTTAATACCACAACGGTGGGCTGCCAATACCTACAACAACATAGATTCAGATGATCAAACATAGCCTCTGGCTCATTACTGATATGCACCAAGAAAATCAAGCAGAGAATTTTGCTGCAGTTTTTCTCACATGTGGCTTGTAGGTTCCTTTAAATATTATACAAGAAAAAAGGTGCTAAAATTGTTTTGGGAATGACACAAGTTTCTCGAAATATGCTTAAAACGTTTCTCAAAACCTTTCTAAAAAATGGTGTAAACATTGATGATCAAGATGCCCAATTAAAGACAAATGAGAATGAGCATATTCCAACAAACAAACCAATCAATTTTCCATCAAACATCCCACTTCGCTGGATGACGGTTATAGAAAAAGATACTGCATGGAATGACTCGAGTCGTATAGCCAGGAGATTTAAAAATGACAGTACTAAGAAAAGTGAAGATCTGTATGCCAAACAAGTTTGGTGATAGTATAATACTTCTCTACAAAAAAACAAGGTCACATTTATGATAACGCCAACATGCCCAACAGGCATACAAGTCAAAACACTTGACAGGGCAGTAATTGTAGTAAAGCATGAATATGACTAGACCCCAAAACCATTCAGTTCATATAGCATGTGTTGTACATGCAGACAGACTTACTTAAAGAGTCATGGATTATCATAAGGTGAGTAAGCATACCTTATCCTTGACACCACCAACAGGTAGTACGAGACCCCTCAATGTCATTTCGCCAGTCATTGCTGTATCTGCTCTTACTCTTCTCTGACTGAACAATGAAACCAGTGCAGTTACCAGAGTAACACCCGCTGAGGGTCCATCCTTGGGTACAGCCCCAGCAGGAAAGTGTATGTGAACATCACGACCTTCCAAAAGATTGGCTGCCTCAGCTGTTGACAAGTTAAGATCCCTTGCCCTGGCTCTCACCTGAGACATAAGTAAAATCCTCAGTATCAATAAATCATAACCTTAACTTTTACAGGGCAGAAATGTTTGACTCATGATGAAGAACAGGCATTAATAGTAATACTTCAGATAAATAAAATTAAATAGAAGGCAAATATTACCCATGTCAATGCTATTTGTGCTGATTCTTTGATAACATCTCCAAGTTGACCAGTGAGATGTAATTCACCCTTTCCCCCCATTGCTGTAGCCTCCACAAATTGGACCTCTCCACCGAAAGCAGTCCAAACAAGCCCAACAGATACACCAGGTGTTGCAACTCGTTCTGCAGCTTCTTTGTCATCAAACTTTGGAGGCTGCATTGCAACACAAACAGACTACCTCAGACTACCTCAGAATCTCTCAATCAATATGACATGTCAAGCTGGAATCTCTTGAGCAATATGATCATGTCAAGCTGAAAATTTATAACATGGTAAAACCAAGATACGTTGATCACGAAAAGTATTCCTTGAGCCCAAAACTCGCTTCAAAAGTATCCTACATATTCATTTACATATACATTTTGACATATAAGACTCGTCAAAATGGCACATTATCAAATCCATTGACAAGTCAAACTAATCGAGTTTCTAAATTCCAAGCAAACACTGCTAAGTCCAATTATGAAGTAACTTTTTTTTATGATTTTAAAAAGAGAATAATTACCCCTAATACTTTCTCCAGCATATCCTCATCCACAGTCAATGGCGAAGCAATCTTGAAAGTGCTTGATATCTCATGATTATTCACACCCATCGGAATAACCTCCATTTCCACTTCAGCTCCATCACCAAGTCTGTTTTCGAGTAGTGGTGAAGCAAGTGATTGCACATCTTTGCTCAGAGAGACAGCTTGTTCTTGCTCTGCAACTCTTACTGCAGCTGCACGAGCCAGGGCAGCCAAGTTTCTCTCCAGATTCCGAACACCAGCCTCTCTAGTGTACCCTTGAATGACAAGTTTCACCATGGCCTGCCACAGTAGGCAGACAACTTTCAATGTGATACTCTCATATACACCAACATTGGTCATGAATGTAACCGTTGTTTTGTGAGTTGTGACATAAAATTTGATACTGGAAGCCAGAAAGAGGGTGCCTATTTAGTATTTTTAGATCTAAAGAAGAAACTGTGGAGAAACCACAAGTTCAACACCATTACTACTTGATACAAGACCAGAATGAACTTACCTCTGGGATTCTAAGAAACTCAGAATTCAAACCATGCTGATCAAGAACTCGGGGAATTAAATGGTGCATGGCTATCTTCAGTTTTTCTTCAGGTGTATATCCAGGCAACTCAATAACTTCCATCCTGTCCAAGAGTGGTGGCGGAATAGGCTGCACCCTATTTGCAGTTGCCACAAAAATCACCTTTGAAAGGTCGAAGGGAACATTCAAATAGCTATAGGTCTTGAATTAAGGAACCACTTTCACGTAGAAATAATGCTTGCAATGTTATTTGAAATGGATCTAGGAAAAGCAGCGTCCTTACTTTTCGAAAAGAAAAAAAATATATCCCATTAAAACTAAAGCAACCAAGTGACATTAAGCCAAGCAATCATGTCATGGGCCATTTTGATAGCAATTATATCTTCGTTTTATGTAAAAGAAGATTTTCTGCAAGAGTTAAGTGTAAGATATGCATAGATCAAACCCAAAATCAATACAAATTACAACATGAGGACGTTTTCAGATTAATTAAATAAGAATTTGACCGAAATAAGGCATAAAAAGAACAGGATACTGGTCATTGAATGTTTTATTTTGTTCAGGATCAAGAACCTCCAGTAGAGCTGAAGCTGGATCACCGCGCACATCAGAACCTGTCTTGTCAATTTCATCTAGCAGCATGACCGGATTGCAAACAGCTACTCTCTGGAATGCAAAATAATTAAGAATAAATTTAGCATAAGTCCTACTACATCAATCCTATACTCTGCTGGGGGTGGGTACGGATATGTAGTTTTTGTTGTTGTGTTCACTAAGCCACATACAAAAAGAAAGCACAAAAGAGTCTTGCTCAATTATGAAAATTGTTTGTTTAAAGGCAGTGACAAATGAGATACAAGCATTATCACTTGTCAATTACAAAATACTCTATTTTGTATTCTCCTTTCTTTTTTTTTAATGGTTCGATACACTTAAGAGACAGCATTTTATTTATGAGTCATGACTGATCACACCAGAAGTCCATGAAAATGTTTATTGAATGAAAGTATACCTTTAATCCATCAATGAGTCTACCCGGCATGCTTCCAATGTATGTCCTCCTGTGTCCTCGAATATCAGCCTCATCCTTAACACCACCAAGGGATATGCGTATAAATTTTCTGCCCAAAGAAGCAGCAATAGATGATGCCAAAGACGTTTTTCCAACACCGGGCGGTCCAACAAAACACAACACGGGACCTCTGGCATCTGGTTTGATCTGCAACACATAAGTAACATTTGAACATTAAATTTTAAATACAAAATACTAAAATAATCAGACAAAAACTACACAATCATCCACCTTGCGAACAGCCAGATACTCAATAATCCGCTGCTTGACCTTAGTTAAACCATAGTGATCACTGTCAAGACGTTCTTTTGCAGCCCTTAAATCCAATTCATATTCTTCACTGGCCTTCTGCCAGGGAAGTTCAGCAAGAAGGTCTAGGTAAACACGTGAACTATTATATCCAGGTTGTTGGGGTTGCATCTTTTTCAGCCTCCTGAAACATGAGGAGAAAATTTTAACATAATAAATTATATGAGACCCACTAAACTCTAAAACTTGAAGTAAGACTCTGTACTGGAACAAAACAATGAAGGCAAGTAGACCCTCTTGGCTTTACAACCATATCTAGATCCAACTTTACAAAACCTAAATTCTTTAATCTTAGTACCACTGACGCCCAAGAATTAGTGGCCCCAGACATTGTGTAAAACTGCATATTTGGAAGTGGCTTCAGATTTTAAGTGCACTATTATACACTTGGGGATATCTTCTCTACTATCTTAAGAACAATAAATTCAAACCAACTTTAACATGCCAACATCTGCAAAGATGTCAAGAAAATATGATACCGGGCACCAATAATTGTGTGATCATTCCATTTTCTCCAAAACCCTTGTTGGAAGACACCTTTTTGTAAGAGGAATCAATATCATATCTTACTCGATATTAAGATTACATCAAAGTTTTAGTATACTAGTATCTATGGTATGACAAATTTTTTAGTGGGAAACAAAAGGAAGAGACTACTTTACTGGCACACTGGAATGCAGTAACCCTTATTCCTTTATACTAACCAAATCATACCTCAACTCCCTCTGTGCGTGCTTCCAGATGTTTGAAGGCATTCCTGAGCATTGCATCTTTCTTTCCAGGGCAACTACATCGTCTTCGTCGTCATCATTGTCGCCAAGCTCCTCTTTTATAGCTCTCATCTACAATACATTTGATAAAGCAGAAAAGGAATTGGAACAAAAGTCAGTCAACTAAATGATAAAAGAAAACAGTATGTGTGTCCAATTCAAAGGAAGGTTTCTTTAGATCCCAAAACATCTAACATGTAAATCTACCTAAAGTCCTCAATAATATTTGTTTTTTTTTAATCCACATGCATCATTGTCCATGATATGAACAGAAAAAAATACAAACTAAATATCTTGCACCCCTTAGGAGAAAAAAGCACTACCAATAACTCTATTACTAAAAACTATAAAGTAAATTTCATCCACTCAAGAAGCCTCTAACTTTCCACGAATTACAAAAGATGACCTGTATGCTTTTCAAACTTTCCATGGCTACACACATGACAAATCAGAAATACCTCTGAAATAATTATCTTTTTTTAAAACAAAAAGGCCTATCAGATAACCAAGTCCTCCAGCACTACAATATATTGTGCCAACCTAGAAATTTTTACATGTGCATGATTAAAGCTAACTTGTCAACTGACATATATTTACATTTAGAACTTGTTAAATTTTTCTAGTCTTACACACGGTAAATTAGAAAGACATTGCTTTATTCTCACAATTCTTTTATTTTATTTATAAAAAATAAAAAAAATCCCTCGTTGAGTTTAAACATCATAAAAATGTGAGGGCAACTAATTTGACGGATAAAAGCTTTTGGGTTGCTTGAGAAAATATAACTATTTGGCCCACCCTCACCACAAAATTAGCACATTCACCTTCATTCATAAATTAGTATTTTAGAAGGAAAAAAAAACAGTTTAATAGTTTCCTGTAAAGAGCAAATTTGCACATAATCAATTAGTTCAGGAAAATTCTAACTGAATTGCTTATTCGTTCCACCCACAATTTGCTAAGGCACTTCAAAAAGAACAAAACGCCTAAAAATACTACCAAACATAAAATTCTAAAAAAAGAACAGAACTAACAAGAACAATACTTTTATCACTAAAAACCTGATTACCCTAATATTTCACTCCCTCAGAAAATCGAAGCTGATGTGAGAGTGCAAACCTGCTGACGCAAAAGAAACTCTTTCTGCGATTTTGATAATTGACCCTCAACTTTTTGTGTAATCTTCTCTGCTACATGTATAGACTGTCACAAGGTAACATCAACATGACTGCTTAAAAACTCGCGGAAGTATAAAGATGATAAGATGTGACATGCTAAACATCAGCACCAGTGAATCAACAATTACCTGCAAATGCCTGTCAACTAGCTCAGTAGCTTTGGAAAGTCTTACTTTCAGATCAACTGAATCCAACATAGACAATTGCTCCTCAAAACTTATCTCAAAGCTAGCAACAAATATGTCTGCCAACTTGTGAACCGGAACTGTCTCCAGAAGAACTTTTGTTCTTCCTCCAGTCTTTTGTTTCTGCAAGCACAAATGAAATGGGAGTTACCAATTTAAAAAATAAAAGGCTACAAAATTTTTTTATCAGCAGAGTTATACTATCAGCAATAACATGTAAATATGTATATGGATATGTCTAACAATATCAATATTTGGCTAGAATACATAAGCCTAGTTGATGCTCTCAACTAAATTAAGGAATTTCAGGCAAATGATATTCCCTACAAACCTCAACAAAAAACAAAAACAATTTGAAAGACAAGGGAAATTTGTCAACCAAATGCACTCAGCCTCACAACTTGAAAAGGAGGTCAAAATTTTATAGAGAGGGTACATATACATACATACGTATTTGTGTGTCGAGTTTTGTAGTTTCCTATAGATACCTACATGACTTATTACTTTGAGTAAATTTGGTATGATACCACTGAGCAACTCAGAACTAAATATTCACAAAACACCAAAGAAAAAAAAAGAAATAAAAAAGAAAAAGGCAAGACTCTTCGTGTCCATGTGATTTTATTCACTTAAAGATGCTAACATCACAAGTATTACCTGCTCAAGAACAGAAATCAGCTCCGTAGCAGTTGCTTTGAATTGGCGAGACAACGATATGAAGTCTGGATCTTGCTCCACTTGCTCCATTTCTCATTAAGATAAGAAAGATAAAACAACTCAACATATTGGTAGATAAGGGCACAAAAGTCATCTAAGATTCTACATATAATGTGATCATGACAAACTCATCACAACCATAAAGCACTTTAGGGACAACAATACCTCAAATAAACCAGATGATACATTCAGATCAACACATTGGAAGATACAAGAAAATCTACATATTTTAAGGATAAAACATTGAAAAAAAAAATATTGTTTAGAGAGGAAAACATAGTAACCAATGATATCTAACCAGCTCTTTGTGAGAAACAATGATTAAAGAATTTATACCTTTCACATCGAGGGCCTTAAATAATCACCGACAGATCAGTTATGGGGCATGCCTTATTCAGTCAGATTCTCAGGAACAATATTAATGTGGTTTGTGTGCGTGTGTGCATGTGTCTGTGTGCCTGTATGTGCGTTCGCGCATGTGTGTATGTGTGTGTGTGTGTGTGTGTGTGTGTGTGTGTGTGAGAGAGAGAGAGAGAGAGAGAGAGAGAGAGAGAGAGAGAACTTTCACCAACAACCCTAGTCATGGAAAGCATGTCGCTAATGAACTAATGAACCAGGACCAAATACATAACGAAATGTGATATACATGGCAGAGGTAACATTAAACAAACACTTAAGATTTGAAGTCTGAAGACAACTTCATGTTACTGTGGAAGAAAGGAAAATTCAAACCAAGGAAACAAATCTTGGGGCAATAATGTAGCAAACTAACCAATAAACCCGAATATCTTTTACTGAAAACAAACCCACATACTAAATTGACAGCATACCAGTCTTTGTCATTTCAAGTGGAGAAATTCGTGCAGTATAATATGTTCCTCTTGTGCTAAGTTCCTGGACGTTGAATCTACACAAACCTTCAAGGACAACTACATATGTAACCCTCCCACTTGGCTTCTCAACTCCTCTTGAGAGATGTAAAGCCCGTGCAGCAACTCCCCTAAGGATATCAATATAAATTTTAATCAACATAATTAGTTTACAAACACTGTAAATACAGAAATTCATTGAAATGTAGGATGAATCCAAAAACCTTGTAAATGGCCCATTCCAGTGTTAAAGGAAGTTAAACTGATTGAAATAAAGAAAGTCGCAGCGCATGACATAGTTAAATGGACTGCCACGTTATCTATAATGTTAAGTTGTAACATAGCATAAAACCCCAATGCACAAGAAACAGATTTAATACCTTGAATGCCAATGAATAACTTCCTGCTGATTTTTTCCATCAAGCCTGTGAGAATCGGATGCACCAACTTGAACTCTAGAGCTTCTTTCACCAGAATCAGTTCCCACACCTAAAAGTAGACACGTTCCCAACAACAACGAAAAAAAAACTCTTAGATGTGCCATTAACTAAAGGCATCCACCCATCCGTATCGAATTGTGAAATAAGCAGAATCACCTTGAGACACCACAGGGCCCACAGTTGCTGCCTCAGCAGCATCTCGAACGGGAAGAATACCAATTAACCCCTTCTCTTCGCGCTGCCATAACTCTTGCTCCACCAATTTGACACTACATTAATCAAATTCCCCAATTTTATCAATTCCATAATCAAGCACTCAGAAATTCACAGTTCCACACCCATATAATGATCAAAACCTAGAAAAAAAGAAAAAAAAAGTTCGCATTTGAAATTACTGCTGACTAAATTGAAGAACAGAATATGCAACATTTTCAGTCGCGGGAATCAAGTAGAAAATTGCAACCAAAAGGCTTCGGCAACCAAAGAGCATGAAAAGGGATAGAATTTCCAAACAAGCAGAGTAATTGCAGAGCTATAAAGTTTGAGCTGAACTGAAGCAGCTATCAATTCCAGTAGATGCAAAAAAATTCTCAGGAATCAAACAGAAACCAATCAATCAAAAGAGAAAGATTAAGGCTGAAAGGTACCTGCTGGGTGAAGTGCAGCGAATTCGAATGATGGCGCCGGGTAGGAGGACCTTGTTTCGGAAAGGAAGGATGCCGAGGCGAGTGGGAAGCTCCACCGATTCCGCCATGTTTGCAAATTGCAGAGACAGAGAGAGGAGGAGGAGGTGGAGAAGGGAAGGTGGGGAATGCAAGTGCTGGAGTTTGGTTTATTAGGCTTTTTGATTGGTTTGGTTGGAAGACTTCGGTTCGCTCAGATGTTTTATTTTCAAAACGGCGACGCTTTGTATTCAACTTTTAATTTGGTGTATGTTTCTCTCCTGGACCTGCTTAAAATACTTCTATTTTGTTTTCTTTTGTTTTGTAATAAACCCTACTACTAATCTCCAAACAACAAAAAGATGTCCTAAAAATCCAAACATATTTGTTGCCCCTAAAAAGGGCAAATTCACAATAGAAAAAAATATTGCAATGCTTTTTTTTTTGTTTTACACAATTTGTAACTCAGAGCATCTTCAAAGAATATATTCAAATGTTCAAATTAGCATTAACAGTAAATAAAGGAGCAACAGTGTTCCCTAATCTAAAAGTCACATTTGATGTTACATGACATAGATTGGTGTGACAACCCGTCCCAAATTTTACAATTTTATAAATTTTAAAAGCGTGAATTGACGAAAATGCCCTAGAGGCGAGGACTTTGATTTCTGTTGACCGTCGTCTAGAGAAATGTATGACTTATTCTTTTGGCGTATTTGTGTAGTACTCGTGGGTACGAACGCATAGGCAAAAGCCGTTTGCGAATCCGAATTATAACGGTATGGTCATGGACATTTGAATTTGGTTATTTATATTTTGGATTATAGATTAATTGAACTTCCACCATGTGGGAGAAAAGCCCAATCGGATTTAGGCAAGATTAAGGAGAACCAATTGGAATTAACTAAGAAATAAAGGAACCAATCAGGGGCTTGGTTTCAGCCCAATCAGTTATGTTAAATAAGTGACCAATCAAATTTTGAAAAGAAAAGGGGAAGGACCAATGAGAAATCAGGAAAAAAAAAAAAAAAAAAAAAAAGAGGAAAGCTCCATTTCCGTCGGCCCTTCTACCCACACCCAACCCAATCGAATTCCGGCAATTTTCGCCATCTTTTCCGTCGAACCATCACCATCTAACACCTGCCATCTCTTCCACAACATGCCTTCTACCATTTCCACCCCAAATTTGTGAGCTTTTAGGTCCAAAATCGCGAGAACCGTGTGGAAGAGCCGGAGGTGTTCGACGGCTATCCCGCCGTTCCAGCTAGTTCTACCACCCACCATCACCCTTAATCAACTTCTCTTGGACCCAGGAAGAAGACCCAACCAGTTATAGGGGCGTTGGAACACCGGAGAAGTCGAATCGAAGCACACCCTTTATAGGGTTCCGAAGGGTTTGACTGAAATTGGAGCCCTTCTTGGCTAGATTGGACTTGGACACATGTATAAATCGATTCCTCATGTTGTGTAGATGAATTTTCATGTTTGGATTGTGTGATTTGGTGGAGAAATGAGAAAGTTATAATGATTTAAAGTTTGCCCAGTTTCCGGCGACCTCCACCAATTTCGAGGCGTTTTCCGGCCAAATCAAGGTGAGATAGCCATCTTGCAAGGTACCAATATCTTCGTCTCGTTGAGATCTATGATTTCCATTTTTGAATTACTTGTTTTCGTTGAGTATTGACAAAGTTATGGACATTGAAAAGGGTGCCAAGAAATTTCGGCGAGTTACCAGTTTTCCCGCAGACAACCGTCTTTCAAACCATTTTCCGACCACCTCCGGCCACCATTTGGACTCCAAGCTGGTATAATTTTGTTCTAAATTTCTCTAGCTTTGATTTGGTATATTATGGGTTGAATTTGGTTGAGAAACAACTGAGATATGGAGTTCCAAAGATCGCCCGAGAAATCTGTAAAATCTGCAGAATCCGGCAAAGTTCCATTAAGGTCCACCACTTGATTAGAATAGTAATCGATGATCTGACCATTGGATCGTCCCCAAACTTTAATACATTATAGTACGTAATATTTGAGGACCATAGAAACTTACGGATCGGGAATCCGACGTACGGATCTTCCCGAATTGGATTTTTAAGTTTATAAAATAAATGTTAACCGCCACTTGGTTTTGGGCAATTGGCGGAGATCTGACCGTTGGATCGTAATGAAATTTTAGTATGTTATTTTAGAAGCACAATGTGGATCTTTGGAAGTTACGGATAGGAAATTTGAGTTGCAGATCTCCTGGATTGAGTTATGTAGGGTTGTGGACCCCACAGTCGATCTTTAACCGACGGTTGACCTTTGGTCAATGGATCTCAAATCATTTTAGAATTTCCTTGCGGATGTGCTTTATGTGAATTACGTATTCTATTGATAAGAGTTCTGAGATGTGATTCGATAATTGTTATAGGTGCCAATTGTTCGAGACACCTCGATGTACGTGCTAGTGAATCATAGCGTGGGCTCCAGGTGAGTGATTCTTTTCCCCTTATCATATGTATATAATTGAGAATTCCACAAACGTTCCTAAAGTGATTTATGTATGTACCTACAAATAATTATAGTGAACTACGAATGGCTTGATCCCTGTTTAGGGTACGTAGGCAATCTAACGAGACGTTAGATGCAGCCATACAATAAATGAGACTAAATAATTGAGACAATAGCCTTGTTTGGGGAACTGAGCATTGTGAGGGACATTGGTGGAAAATGTGAGATTTAACTTTATGTTTTGGTGGTTAAATGTTGTTCATAAATCAATGTGTGAAGAATCAAGAAGTTGAAGTAAGGAAACATAAGCAATGGTAGTTAATTAAACTAGTGTCTAATTGGGCTTATCAATGATGCTTACTCCGAAATTAAATAGTTCGGGAGTGGGGCATTACAGTTTATGCATTTTATGCCATTTGTATATATGTTTATATATCCGGAAATATTATGACATGGTTGAATTTTAGATTTACATCATGGCATATTCATATGTTTATTTCCTGAACCTACTTATTGTGAAAGCTCTGAAGTGCAAAGGTGAACGTAGGACACACAGGTAAGTTCTGGTAAGTTCAGGTAAGTATACGATATTAGTTGAACTGATGGGGTTATGGTATGACTACATTTATGTTTTAAGCAACTCCGACACTGTCGTACAGGTTGCAATAGTAGGCAACTCCGGCATTGTCGTACAAGTTGCTTATGAGTCGTACATGTTGTATTAGATCCATTTAAAGAACATAAACCTACACCCCGGTGTTAGTGTTCCTGCTCGTGGGCATAGTCCTTCACGTAATGTTCACCTCTCACACCATACGCTCATCTTGAATTCAAGGTAGGTGCACAGGCCTGTCGTACAGACCACTATAGGTGGTTCCGACTCGTAGGTGACTCTTCACGTGATCGTAGCATTTGAGAGTATTCATTTACACCCAGTCATGTCGTACAGACCACTATAATGGTTCCGACTCATGTGCAGGCGTAATGCCGTATAGGTCACTGGAGGTGACTCCGGCCAGGTCAATTGATGAACTATGATTTCAGTCGTACAAGTCACTAGAGGTAACTCCGACTTATGAGCTAGCATTGATTGATGAGATATAGATATGTCATACAGGTCACTACGGGTGACTCCGACTTATGAGCTAGCATTGATTGATGAGATATGTATATGTCGTACAGGTCACTACAGGTGACTCCGGCCAGGTCGATTGATGAACTATGATTTCAGTTGTACAAGTCACTAGAGGTAACTCCGACTTATGAGCTAACATTGATTGATGAGATATAGATATGTCGTACAGGTCACTACGGGTGACTCCGACTTATGAGCTAGCATTGATTGATGAGATATGTATATGTCGTACAGGTCACTACAGGTGACTCTGACTTATGAGCTAGCATTGATTGATGAGATATAGATATGTCGTATAAGTCACTACGAGTGACTTCGACTTATGAGCTAGCATTGATTGATGAGATATGGATATGTCGTACAAGTCACTACAGGTGATTCCGACTAATGAGCTAGCATTGATTGATGAGATATGGATATGTCGTATAAGTCACTACAGGTGACTCCGACTTATATGCTAGCATTAATTGATGAGAAATGGATGCAGTCGTACAGGTCACGTTAGGTGACTCGGGCTGATATATCATCCTATATTGATTAAGTTCATTTGGCCTACTCGTTAATGCATAGTGGAGTTGTTGGACATGGCATACCTATGGTCTTGGCCATTGTTGTGTATGGTTTGGATATATATATATATATATATGTAGTATTGTCTTATGAAAATGATAAGGGTTTTACATTGAGGGACATTACTTCTAGAAAGATAATAACTTTGGGAAGCTTGGTTTTATTGCTCACTCACACTCTCTGTTTCGTGCCCTTCAGGTTTTAGCTGCTGAGTTCGTATCGACGAGGATCTGTGGCAAATCTTAGTATTGATGGCTACCTCTAAGGGTATGATTCATACCCATACTACTGTACTTTACTTATGCTCTGACTTCGCATGTGAAATGGGTTCGCTCCCGCTCACAACGCATTCTGGTATTTAAACACTTTTAGGTTCAATTTTATTCACATTTTCTAAACTCTACCACATTTTATGGTTTCGTCACCTTCTAGGTGTCGGCCAGCACATCTCGATTCAAAGTTCAAATGGGCTTTCTGGGTCGGGGTGTGTCAGTTTGGTATCAGAGCATAAGTTGGGCAATATTGCGTACATCACACGCCTGATGTGAGCATTTTTGGTTCTTGACTAGATGCTTGAATCTTGCCACCTTGTCAAATACGGAAAAATATGTTAGCTTTTCTTCAGTTTTGGGTAGTTTTGTAGTCTTGACGACATTTTAGAAAATCATTTTTGACAATGCCCTTAGAATTAAAACGAAAATTTTACTTGTGGAGGAAAGGTGTAGATTTGAGGCAAGTGGATGGCCTAAGTTAATGTATTGATAACCGTGTATCACCAGAGATATTACCAAATAATTCTATCATTATTCTTCCGCCGTTAGTATTGATCCGTTTTAGATGGGAAATCTCAACTAGTCTTGACTTCTTAGTAGCAATTCACGGAAAATCATTTGAGGGATAATTACTTTTGGTCCTTGTTAGCATTAATATCTTCAAGCGTACTTGTATTCATGCTAAATCTTCAGGAGGAAGATCGGCTCTCGATAAAATCTTTTTGAAAGTAGATCTTTAGCAAGGTCTTTTTCCAGCCTTGGAATTTTTCAATCAACGCTAATTCCCAGATTTTGCTTTTGTTGTTATACTTATTAAATGGGTGAGAATAGGCTTGCGAGTGTAAGTTGTCATATCCTGAGAGTTGTAGAAATCTGAAAAGCAGTCATCTAATCCTCCTATGATCTATGAACTACTTTGCTTGAGCCGAATAATCTAGGATCGTGAAGCTTAGGAACAAGCTTTGTATTAGAATAGTTAACTCATGGTTGTTTTCACCTTATCACCTACCTAAGTAAACGAAACCTCTTCGACTAGCCACCTCTCGATCACTTCCATAGGTAGACAGTAGAATCGAGGTATGAGTTAATATCTCGCTGTTAAAGTGATTTGAATTTCGAGAAAACTGTGAAGACCTTTTGTTCATGTCGTAGAGTTGGTTAGTAGTATTGTACGTTTCAAGGACGTGTACTTTTGACGTCTTACCTGGGATATCACCAAATTGTGAACTGAGGTACATCATCGACCCACTTCTTAATGGTACACCAATTTTCCTTGCTTCATATCGAATGTTTCTGATGTCATTGAGAAACTTAATTACAAGTCTACCCAACCAAGGATTAAACACTTTATCGTAGAAACCTCAAACCTTTCGTCTATAGAGTTTTCCTCACTTATCACCAAGGAAAGTTAAATTAGAGTGGGTGTTGGAAATGATTAAAGTTTCTGACAACTGAAGTGTTGTCTCACCTTACCCCTATTTTTACACCTCCACTGACCGAGAGTATAAAGTTGGTGATTGGGTATTTTTAAAGTTATCACCGTGGAAATGAGTAGTAAGGTTCGGGAAAAATGGTAAGTTAAGTTCTAGGTACATCGGACTGTACCAGATCCCGAACGAATCAGTGAAGTTGATTACAGGTTTGAGTTGCCTCCAGAGTTGTCTAAAGTGCACAATGTTTTTCATGTTTCTATGCTTCACCGTTATGTTTCAGATCCATCACATGTGATCCCTCCTCAACCATTAGAGATTAATCTAGATTTGTCATATGACGAGGAGCCGGTGACGATTTTGAGTTGGAAGGATAAAGTTATAAGGAATAAGGCCGTGCATTTAGTAAAAGTTTTGTGGAGGAATCACTTGGTGTAGGAAGCCACCTGGGAGACTGAGGATTATATGAAAGACACTTTTGAGGACAACTAAGATAGAAGTGGGATGTTGTTAAATTATCTGCGAGACGTGATCTAAAAGTCATTGTTCGTGATATGATCAAATGAAAAATTAAAGTTTAGGCTCCACTTGAGGTGCTTGAAGAGAAATTTCAGTCTAGGCATCTTGCCTTCGGTTGGAGTAGAAGGATGTCAAGGAAATAAAGTCCAAACTTTCTGGACAACCACAGTTTCTTCTCTGTTTGCTTTTGCAGGATGATGGCATTTTGAGAGAGTTGCTTCTAGACTTTTATACAAGTTCAGGCAAATAGAAAACAACCAGATTATTATCTTGACATATTTTTATTACCTCGTAGTGCACATTTTACTTCCAAGCCTTTGGAAGTCTTTTTAAAGGCTGTAAGTATTAGATGTTGTTTAGTATCATATTTCCACCTCTAGACTAAAGATTTGACTGAAGCAAGTTACTCAAACTTTAGTGGACATGTTGTGTTTTGTTCGTCCCACGAGTACTATGGTTGTAACATACCACTATCTCTGTTTTAGTTGTTCGTATTCATGGTTAGCTAAGATACCATTGTAGTCGATATACGGAGATTTGATACATGGTACATGATTGTTTGACACTTAGCCTTGTTAAACTTGTGTATAACTGCGGTTACATTTCTAGTTATGAGTACGGTCATTTGAAATATGGTAGTAGAATGTGAGTTGCAGCATATAATTGTGAATAGGTATTTGAATAATTGAGATGGTGACATGAAGATTTTATGATATTGACGATGTTGACTGAGGAAGTAGTGCGCGAGCACGGTTGAGGCTTGTTCAGACGATATTGTGTATTCCCAAAGGGATTCTCTTTTATACAGCCGTTTTAACTTGATGTCTTCCTCGCGTATGTATTTTACATACATATTATTTTGAATTTCGGGGACAAAATTTTTTAACGTGGATAGATTGTGACAACCCGTCCCAAATTTTACAATTTTATAAATTTTAAAAGCGTGAATTGACGAAAATGCCCTAGAGGCGAGGACTTTGATTTATGTTGACCGTCGTTTAGAGGAACGTATGACTTATTCTTTTGGCGTATTTGTGTAGTACTCATTGGTACGAACTCATAGACGAAAGCCGTTTGCGAATACGGATTATAACGGTATGGTCACGGACATTTGAATTTGGTTATTTATATTTTGGATTATAGATTAATTAAACTTCCACCATGTGGGAGAAAAGCCCAATCGGATTTAGGCAAGATTAAGGAGAACCAATTGGAATTAAGTAAGAAATAAAGGAACTAATCAGGGGCTTGGTTTCAGCCCAATCAGTTATGTTAAATAAGTGACCAATCAAATTTTGAAAAGAAAAGGGGAAGGACCAATGAGAAATCAAGAAAAAAAAAAAAAGGAAAGCTCCATTTCCATCGGCCCTTCAACCCGCGCACCTAACCCAATCGAATTCCGGCGATTTTTGCCATCTTTTCCGTCGAACCATCACCATCTAACACCTGCCATCTCTTCCACTACATGCCTTCTACCATTTCCACCCCAAATTTGTGAGCTTTTAGGTCCAAAATCGCGAGAACCGTGTGGAAGAGCTGGAGGTGTTCGACGGCTATCCCGTCGTTCCAGTGAGTTCTACCACCCATCATCACCCTTAATCAACTTCCCTTGGACCCAGGAACAAGACCCAACCAATTATAGGGGCATTGGAACACCGGAGAAGTCGAATCGAAGCACACCCTTTATAGGGTTCCGACAGGTTTGAGTGAAATTGGAGCCTTTCCTAGCTAGATTGGACTTGGACATAGGTATAAATCGATTCCTCATGTTGTGTAGATGAATTTTCATGTTTGGATCGTGTGATTTGGTGGAGAAATGAGAAAGTTATAACAATTTAAAGGTTGCCCAGTTTCCGGCGACCTCCGCCACTTTCGAGGTGTTTTCCGGCCAAATCACGGTGAGATAGCCATCATGTAAGGTACCAATATCTTATTCTCATTTAGAAATATGATTTCCATTTTTGAATTACTTGTTTTCATTGAGTATTGACAAAGTTATGAACGTTGAAAAGGGTGCCCAGAAATTCCGGCGAGTTACCAGTTTTCCCGCAGACAGCCGTCTTTCAAACCATTTTCCGGCCACCTCCGGCCACCATTTGGACTCCAAGCTGGTATAATTTTGTTCTACATTTCTCTAGCTTTGATTTGGTATATTATGGGTTGAATGTGGTTGAGAAACAACTGAGATATGGAGTTCCAAAGATCGCCCGGGAAATCTGCAAAATCTGCAGAATCCGGCAAAGTTCCATTAAGGTCTACCACTTGATTAGAATAGTAATCGACGATCCGACCGTTGGATCGTCACCAAACTTTAATACACTATAGTACGTAATATTGGAGGACCACAGAAACTTACGGATCGGGAATCCGACGTACGGATCTTCCCGAATTGGATTTGTAAGTTTATAAAATAAATGTTAACCACCACTTGGTTTTGGGCAATTGGCGGAGATCCGACCGTTGGATCGTAATGAAATTTTAGTATGTTATTTTAGAAGCACAATTTGGATCTTTGAAAGTTACGGATCAAAATCTGAGTTGCGGATCTCCTCGATTGAGTTATGTAGGGTTGTGGACCCCACCGTCGATCTTTGACCGACGGTTGACCTTTGGTCAATGGATCTCAAATCATTTTAGAATTTCCTTGGGGATGTGCTTTATGTGAATTACGTATTCTATTGATAAGAGTTCTGAGATGTGATTCGATAATTGTTATAGGTGCCAATTGTTCGGGGCACCTCGATGTACGTGCTAGTGAATCATAGCGTGGGCTCCAAGTGAGTGGATCTTTTCCCCTTATCATATGTATATAATTGATAATTCCACAAACGTTCCTAAAGTGATTTATGTATGTACCTACAAATAATTATAGTGAACTACGAATGGCTTGATCCCTGTTTAGGGTACGTATGCAGTCTAACGAGACGTTAGATGCAACCATACAATAAATGAGACTAAATAATTGAGGCAATAGCCTTGTTTGGGGAACTGAGCATTGTGAGGGACATTGGTGGAAAATGTGAGATTTAACTTTATGTTTTGGTGGTTAAATGTTGTTCATAAATCAATGTGTGAAGAATCAAGAAGTTGAAGTAAGGAAACATAAGTAATGGTAGTTAATTAAACTAGTGTCTAATTGGGCTTATCACTGATGCTTACTCTTGAAATTAAATAGTTCGGGAGTGGGGCGTTACAGTTTATGCATTTTATGCCATTTGTATATATGTTTATATATCCGAAAATATTATGACATGGTTGAATTTTAGATTTACATCATGGCATATTCATATGTTTATTTCCTGAACCTACTTATTGTGAACGCTCTGAAGTGCAAAGGTGAACGCAGGACACACAGGTAAGTTCAAGTAAGTTCGGGTAAGTATACGATATTAGTTGAACTGATGGGGCTATGGTATGACTACATTTATGTTTTAAGCAACTCCGACACTGTCGTACAGGTTGCAATAGTTAGCAACTCCGGTATTGTCGTACAGGTTGCTTATGAGTCGTACTCGTACATGTTGTATTCGATGCATTTAAAGCTTATAAACCTGCACCCCGGTGTTAGTGCTCCCGCTCGTGGCCAGGGCATTGTCCTTCGCGTAATGTTCACCTCCCGCACCATACGCTCACCTTGAATTCAAGGTAGGTGTACAGGCCTATCGTACTGACCACTATAGGTGGTTCCGACTCGTATGTGACTCTTCCTGTGATCGTAGCACTTGAGCGCATTCTTTTACACCCAGTCTTGTCGTACAGACCACTATAGTGGTTCCGACTCGTGTGCAGGCGTAATGTCGTATAGGTCACTAGAGGTGACTCCGGCCAGATTGATTGATAAGCTATGATTTCAGTTGTACAGGTCACTAGAGGTGACTCTGACTTATGAGCTAGCATTGATTGATGATATATAGATATGTTGTACAGGTCATTACGGGTGACTCCGACTTATGAGCTAGCATTGATTGATGAGATATGTATATGTTGTACAGGTCATTACGGGTGACTCCGACTTATGAGCTAGCATTGATTGATGAGATATAGATATGTCGTACAAGCCACTACGGGTGACTCCGACTTACGAGCTAGCATTGATTGATGAGATATAGATATGTCGTACAGGTCACAACAGGTGACTCCGACTTATGAGCTAGCATTGATTGATGAGATATGGATATGTCGTACAAGTCACTACAGGTGACTCCTGCTGATATATCATCCTATATTGATTAAGTTCATTTGGCCTACTCGTTAATGAATAGTGGAGTTATTGGACATGGCATACCTATGGTCTTGGCCATTTTTGTGTATGGTTTGGATATATATATGTAGTATTGTCTTATGAAAACGATACGGGTTTTACATTGAGGGACATTACTTCTAGAAAGGTAATAACTTTGGGAAGCTTGGTTTTATTGCTCACTCACACTCTCTGTTTCGTGCCCTCCAGGTTTTAGCTGCTGAGTTCGTATCAACGAGGATCTGTGGCAAATCTTAGTATTGATGGCTACCTCTGAGGGTATGATTCATACCCACACTACTGTACTTTACTTATGCTCTGACTTCGCGTGTGAAATGGGTTAGCTCCCGCTCACAACGCACTCTGGTATTTAAACACTTTTAGGTTCAAATTTATTCACATTTTTCTAAACTCTACCACATTTTATGGTTTCGTCACCTTCCAGGTGTCGGCCAGCATAGCTCGATTCAGAGTCCAAGTGGACTTTTTGGGTCGGGGTGTGTCAATTGGCATCCCTTTTTAATTGATTACTAAATGCATTTTATTAATTTTGTTATTGTTTTTTATTTTAAAACATTTATTACAATGTGTTGATGCACAAAATCAGTGAGGACTTTGGTACAACAGAAAGTGTCAGGTTTTGTGACCTTCGCTTGGTTGCTTCGGTCACTAGTGAGGATAGGTATATAAATGAATAGAGACAGAGAAGCAAACACAAGATATACGTGGTTCACCCAGATTGGCTACGTCCACGGAGTAGAGGAGTTCTCATTAATTGTGAAGGGTTTACACAAATACATTGGTTCAAGCTCTCCTTTTGTGAGTTCTAGTGAATAGTTTAGTACAAAATGACATTAGAGATTATTGTGGGAGAATGATCCCTATTTATAGAAGAGAGTTTCTAGTTTTGTTCTGACATTGACACGTGTCATGTTGTGATTGGCTTCTGATGTTGACACATGTCGCGCTGTGATTGGCTTCTGATGTCGACACGTGTCGCATTGTGATTGGCCTCCTGTTTGAAGGGAAGCTCTTCTGGATCCTTGACGGTATAACGTTGACCGGTGCTAAGTAGTTTCGGGATTGGTCAAGTATGGTACAAACACAATGCAAGTTTAATTTAACATATCGGGTAAAACCAAAACTTTAAAAGATATCAAAGTACCGCATTAGCTATCAAATTTAAATTTTATGTTTAAAATTTGACATCTCCAAATCTTAAAAAAAAAAACTAGGAACGGCTTTCAAGTTTGCTCGACGTGGAAAGATGATTGTGCCCTTCACTAATATTTAAACACTCTTTGAGCATCTTCAAAAGAAATGTCAAATATAATATGTCAAGATTTTATTTGCTTGTTGATGTGACCAATTCAATATATATGTTAGAGAGAGGATCTCCTATGGATCCTTTTTGTGAGGATCTCGAGGATCCTCCAATCACATCCGTTCATCATACATCGTGTAGTCAGTTTTCGTCAGGTACTGTTTATATTCAATTTAAATAAAAAAATTTATAATGATTTATGACCGCACGATATACAATGAACGGACGTGATTGAAGAATCCCCAGAATCCTCACAAAGAGGATCATCATTCTAGATGTTAAATCTTCTTTTTTTTGTTGAAATGTTAAATTTTCTTCATTTTAAATTAATGTGTCAAATATTATTTTATTAAAATATTGGGTCCCATATTTACATTAACTATTAAAAAACAATTAAAATTGATTTTAGTTTTCATCTATTAGTTGTTAATGGAACTCATGCATTAAAAACTTAAATTAAAACCATTTAACTCCATATTTGTTTGCTATAGTAAAAGATAGCTAGAAAGCAATGAGTCAAATGAATTGCCACGTCATATGTGACATCTCCCTTGAATATTCTTAGGGCCCAAAAAATTCAGCAAAGAATCCAATTATATTCAAAAGCCCAATCATTATATATTCATCACAAATCAAAATTAAATTCATGCTGGAATTGGTACCAGGCGAAATATTCTGAAATGAAAAACACAGTATGATAGACTGACCAGTCAAACTCATCGGTTAGCTAAGTACAAAATCGTTAGTCAACCAGCACAGTTCAAGTAATACAACTTATGCTACTAGAAGATATTCTAGTCAACCATGGTCCAGTTTATTACTTATTGATACGTTGTGTGAGCATGGTTGAAGGCATATAATAGTTAGCAAGACAAATATGCATGTGGCAAATGCTAATATATGAGATTTGATTTAAGCAATAAGTAACTCTAAACACAAGATGTTTTGACCGGAAAAACTCACCTCTAAGTTAAAAAAACTGGAAACTCCACGAAGTCCAATCCACTAGTGCAAATAAGGTTCCGGCAAAGTGCCACATCAAGCTTATTTCCGAGATCTAATCTAAGGAGCGGCTTTACCTTTGCACAAGATGGAGACCTCTTCAATCTTCATGAGGAGGGAGCTCCAACCTTGAACCCTTCTCCTTTTGGCACTGAGAGTAACACGTCAAATGCAAAATGATGTGTTGATGATGATATAAATTTTGAACTCAACGGACAAGTCAAATTCTTCAATCAAATAGTTGAAGGAAGAACCCAACGTGAATCCAAAAAAGAAACTTGGTCTTAAATGAGGATTTGAAACTTAATCTAGACCAAGAAAACAATGCAAACCTATTTCTCAATGATTGGGTGTTTGATGCATTAAGAAAGGTTTGGCAGCTAGGGTTCCATAAATGAAGAAGAAGGGAAGCTCAAGAGCTTTGAATGCACTCTGGCTCTCTAACAATATAATTTGGACAACCAAAGCTAAATGGAAACCAAGCTAGGGTTTTAAGCAAAACCACAAGAGACATTTGTCAACTCGGAAAACGATCTGAGCAGACTAATGGCTAAAAGCTAGCTACCATAAAAAAGATGCCAGTTAGCCCATATGGGCAGTCTTAATTTGTGTGCCCAGCTCACAAGAAGTTAGCGAACAAAACTAATGAGACAACTAAGCTAGTTAGAATGTAACAGGAATTTAGACGTGAAATGCATTTGCAAGCATAAACCTTTAAGGAGATGTGCCACAACCTTGAACACATATTCCCAGTAGCAAGGGCCTTTAAGGAAATATTCTAACACCTAAATAGAGTATGTGTGGTACAATTACAATGTTAAGGAAAGCCAAAGATAAAAGTCTAGACTTCACACATACATAGAGTACAAAAGGAGGGTATGCAAATTCACAATCGGGCCACAACAATAAAAATAATAATTTCTAATTCGGATATTCAGAAAATCAAGCTAAACTCGCACAAAATCACACATATTCATTATGTCGAGCTGTATTTTAATATTAATACATTAACATTTTAATTTGACCCATGCTAAGCACACCACACGCTTAATTTCCCAAGCCACATAATGGCGCTTTCCGAATGGGTTGTGGTGTGGACTGTTACAAAAGTTACTGGCCTACGTGAAGTTAAAGTTTGTGAAGATTTTGGGTTGCAAGGGAGTACCAAAAATCCAAGCCCATGACCTTATCTCACATGGAAAGGTTGTGAAATACAATTCTTACCCTTTTCCTTATAAACCAACTAAAACACTTCAAAATTCCAACCAAAAAGCTAAAGCCTAAATTGACCAATATCACGATCTAACAAACAAAACTTTGGGCCGCGCACCTTACTGTGCATGAGGATATTTATCATTCCAAGCTCACACATTGGAAAGATAAAAACATCTTCTTCAATGTTGTAGAAGGAAATCTTTTTCAATAAAAATCACCTTCAATGACTTATGGCCCAAACAAGCTCGAAAGGTGAATCTGTCCATCATTGTTCATGTGTACTGTTTTTATTGCCACGACCAAACGACTTAGAATTTAGAGCTGAGATTTTGATACAATCAACTTCAATGTTTTGAGAATTTGCTGCAAATGAAATTTCTCATAAACCCTATCAAAATAATAAAAATGCCCTCAATTTTTGTTATTTTGGCCCATTGTTTATGAAATTGAGGGTATTTTTGTCATTTTGGTTCTTATTTAACATAATTTTTCACAGAATGATTAAAATGATTGATGGTGGACAAATTCATTGACCACTTATATTGATTTCAAATCTCAATGACCAAATTGAGGAGTTATGTTAATCTCCTGGATCATTTTGACTAAAAAGCTTATAAAAAGACTGCTACAAAGTTAGAAGTCAAATAACTCAGCTGCCATGTCAATTATAACATCTACCCTGGAGAAAATCTAGATATCTTTTAGTCCTAATTGACATATTTGACATCTCATTTGGAGATGTTTTACGAGTTGCTTGTAAGAAACCAAAGAGGCAAGTTTATACAGACACCCTGAATGCAATGGTAAAAGTTTAGAGAGAGAGAGAGAGAGAGAGGAGTAAACTACAAAAATTACTATAAATCATTAGGCATGGCATATAAGCTTAGCACAAAGCAATCAAATTAGAAGGAAGACTTTGTTTGTTAAATTGTCGATTCACAATATGATATATCCTTCACCAATCATTCCAATTTCGAATGCTTGACTAAAATAAAATTTTATTTTAATCCAAGTGTTGTTTAACATAAAATATCAACTTCTTGGTCCAAAGAACTTTGGACCGTCGACTTCAATAATCCTGTTACATTAGATAATGACAATTGTCAGAACAATCTAGATAGAAGATGATGACAATATAGTCAGTTTAATAAAGGATATTGAGCTATAGTTGTTTAACTTGATCATTAAGGAAGACTTTGTTTTGGAGTTTTAGAAGACTTTAAGTTTCCACGTGTTATGATTTATTTCATTAGGCTATTATATTGGATCAGGTATTATCCATTTATTTTAACAGGTGTTACACGACACTATCTATTAAGATATAAGGTATGTCACAAAAATGATACAAACGCGTAAAACACAACTCGAATGACAGGTCTACAATCTTCCATCTCTTTGGTGTTATTATTTTCTTTCCAAGTACTAATAACTTTAACAAGCCAATACGATAAGATATAAGTAAGCGGTATATTGCTCTAATAGATAAGGTCTTCCTCTTCAGTCCACTGCATTTTGGGTTTAAATTCTCCCTCTTCCGCTTATTATAGTAGAATATCGCTATATTAAAAAATGTATCATTTACCACATCATTTGGTACTCAAATGTGATCCAAAAGTGTAGTCTTCTTAGGGAGAAAGACTTACATGACACAAGTACACTATTACGGCATGATTCTGTGCCAATAAAATAAAAACATGTTATTGTTTTATTGCCAATAAACACCACATAACGACATATCCGTGTCTTCTCATCTCTAGCATTACTTGGTATAATAACCGATGTGACATATTAATCGTATGACACAACACGGTTTCACCACACTAGTATGATCTAAAAAAAATTGTGATAAATATTGTAGCAAAATTTTGGTTGGCCAATCAATGATTGATTTGGCAACGTACTTTTCCCGCTATTTAGGACTGTCAGTTTGAGAAATTTTTGGGAGTGGCGGGAACATACACCTTAACAAGGCAGGTGGTGTTCCCAACCTATTAAATTTTGGCAGTTAGATTTTGTTATTTGCTCACTTAATCATACCTGGAGAAGTTGAAAAGTCAAAATCAAAAGGATGCCCTTTTAACTTTGTTATATCTTCCATTATATTGTCGCTTTTCGCCACTATTACACTAATTAATCATGCCTTTTCCTTCCACCCAATTGAAAAGCTTTTGTGCCTTTTCCTTCACATAAGCACATTTTGGAGGAAGTCTCAAACAATTGAAAGCTTTTTCACACTTTGCTTGTCGTGGGGCGATCACAAGGCTACTGCCATTTTTTTTTTTTTTTTCCAAATTCTGGATGGAGACTTAGCCTCATCACAACAGGGTTGCCCTTATCGTATGAAGGAGAGAAAAGAGAGGAAAATTGCTCGGCTGGAAATGGAAAAAAAAAAATAGCCCTTCCATCTCGTCTGCTGAATCACAATGCCCCATAACCCAGAACCCCAAGTACCGATGGTGCCATAACGAAAGCAAAGCTTGACCCATCAGAACAATCTTCGTCAGGGAAACCAAAGCACAAGGCTTTACCCAATTCCATCTTCTTCTTCGCCCCTAAACCCATGGAAGCTTGTGTACCTTGATTAGTTTAGTTTTAGTTTTTGGGTTTTCAATTTCCTTGTCTATATGTAGAATTTGGGTATTGATTGAAAATTTTAGTAGTTTTTTTTTTGTCCCTGTGGAGGAGCCATGCAATAAATAGATTCCATTGATGAGGACTTGTTTGAATGTGCATTTAAAATGACTGAAAACGATTTTAGAAAAAATGTTTTTGGGTTCTAAAAGCACTTGAAGTGTTTAGGGCTTATTGCAGAAAACACTTCAAGTGTTTTCTCATGATTTACTTACATTTTTACTAAAGATTAGTGCTAAAAACATTTTTACCAAAAGCGATTTCAATCATTTAAAAAACACATCAAAACGAGCACGAAGTAATTTCTCTTTCCGGATGATTTGAAACGTCTTTTTTTTTTTGGTCAAACGATAGATTTTGTTATATTAGATATTAGATTAGCCACCAACGGGGTATGAACCTACACCGTCATACAAGGGCTCAACACCTTTTCACCACTGTGGTAAAGGGCCACTTGCAGTCTTTAATTGAGTTTGTGCGAGGTAATGGAGTTCTGAAGCATATATAAATTTGGTTCAAAGAAAACATTGGTTGCTTGCTAAATGATATATGCTATAGAGCTGCAGGTTATATATGTAAATTTGGTTTACATTTTAGTTGCAAAATAAAAGGAAAAAAGAAAAGGGACTAGTGCACTGTTGGTATTTGGATAACCATTTCAATTACATTTTTAATCCAAACTTCTTGTACCATCACATTTTAATTCAAAATCAAATTTAACCATTTTCAAGTCACATGTATTCTAATGTCAAACTCCAAACTTCCAATCTACATATTCTAATGTCAAATTATGGAGTTTCAGATTTATGATAACAAGTCTGACATAGTACAACAAGAAAACATTCTCTCATGAACTTGATGTTTGTCAAAGCCACTGAAATCTTGATGTGAAATTTAAAGTTACAAGCATCTTAATGTTCCTCAAAGCCATAAGTAAAGGCATCCTACATTACATAGAATTTAACTTCAACAATGAATTTAATCAAATACCCAATTCAAAGCAAAGGGTAGAAGGGAAAACACGATACCTGATTCAAATGTATCATACTATTTTCACTATGAAGCATATTGGTGAAGGTAAAGTTTGGTGGGGAACATGACCAATTGTAGTTGGGACTCTGAAAGAAAAAAGAAAATTGTAATATATAAATATTGAGAACACCAACACAAATTTCAAAGCTATAAACTTGTTTACTTGATTAGATAAAGGCAAACTAGTCTGGACATGGGTGGTTGACAATCTCGTGGTTGGATAGAACGACAAACATTAATACGAGACCAAACATAAATAATTAAATAAAATATACTTAATCAAACACAGAACTAGTTTACATGATTAGATGAAGGGAAACGAGCATGTGCATTGGTGGTTAGCAAACTCAGTGTTGGATAGAGCTACAAACATTGATACGATACAGAACATGTAATCAAACAAAATTTATAAAATCTTGCCCAAAAATATAAACTAGTTTACCTGATTAGGTGAAGGGAAACAAGGATGGGAATTGGCAGTTGGCATGCTCATAGTTGGATAGAACTACAAAAAATTGATCGATATCAAATATGAATAATTAAAAAAAAAGAAATAGAAGCAGCGTGGACAGAGGAGGATCCACCTCAGGTTGAGAGTGCGAATAAGGAAAGCAGCGTGGAAATGAAAAAGAAATAGAAGCATATGGATGTGTACTTAGAGAATCTGGATCCTCTTTGTAAGGATTCCAAGGATCCGTGAATCGTGTCAGTTTATCATACATCGTGCGGTCAGAAATTATTTGAAATTTTTTTATTTAAAATTAAACACAAACAGTACTTGACAAAAATTGACTGCATAATGTACGATGAACAAACATGATTCACAGATCCCCGGAATCTTCACAAAGAGGATTCGGAGAGGATCTTATTGGGTACTTGGAGGGGTAGAGTGGAGAGATGTTAAGGCCATACAAACATGATGACAGTGGTCATTGCGTTATCACAACACAATCTTAGTGAACACAAACAAATCCTCCACTATCCACACAACACATCTCAGTTCTCCTACAGGTTAAACCGTGTGATACTGTTTGGATTCAATTTTACACAAGCGGGCCATGTAATTGAGGCCGTTAAGTGAGCAGAGTTCTAGACCATTAATTATCTCTTAATGATGAATTATCTTGACATTTTCTCATAAATGGGATGCAAACTATATCTTTGATATGGAAGTAAACAATACGTATCAAGTTGAATTAGGACTCTTATCACGTGGTATGGCTTTGGATATGGTGGTGATGATAGGCTTTAGCCTATGGTAAAAGGTATACATGATAGGCTAAACCTATATATGAAATATAAAGGGTAATTTTGTAAGGAGACCAAAATTTTAAACTAAATTTGTAAATCAAATGATGTGTCACTAATAAAAATTAATCACGTTAATTATTTAAGTAATAATTCAATCATCAGTAATCACATCATTTATTTTGTAAATTTAATTTAAAATTTTTAGTTTTTATAGCATTAGTGACTTGATGTGACATATAGCTATCATGCATGCATGGATATAAAGGTTATGAAATGATGGCGGATAATGATTATACTTTGCAATTGATTTGCATGGATAAGACAAACACGGAAGAGGGAGAGTTTTATGGTTTTCACATGGAAGATTATTGCACCTGCACATGAGAATTATCCTAAGGATACTTTTAAGGGGAACATTTTTTCTCACTACTATAACTATAATGTATACTTATTATACACTTAATCATCTACCACGTGTTATTTCATATAACTCTAGTTAATTTTCACATTAAAAATTACTTGTTGAATTAAAAATAAAATAAAATTAACTAAGATTAAATGAAAGGGCATGTGGCAAATAATTAGGTGTATGGTGAGCATACACCATAGTTTATAGTGGTAAGCAAAAATGCTTACAATTCCAAGTGCATGCTGATTAGCGACATGTGAAAAAGAGTTAATGTAACAACCCATCCCGGAATTTAGGGAATAGAAGGGTATTTTCGTATTTTCACCTTGGTTGGGTTTCTTTTATTTAAATATTACTTTTGGTGTTAAATGGTGTGCCCAAGGGGCCTACCCCTGATTTTTGGTTCCCCCGGCCCCTTTTCCCTTTTTTCCTTTTGGACCCCTGTGAGTCCCCACTCCCCTTCCCTTTTGTTTTTCTGAAAAAAAACTCTCTCAATCACTCTCTCTCTCTCTCTCTCTCTTTCTCTCTCTCTCTCTCTCTCTCTCTCTAAACTCCCTCTCGGCTCTCTCTATCTCAGCCCTCACCGAGGGCTTTTCTCACCAACAAACAACACCAAAACAACATCAACATCTCCATTAACACACTAGTGAGCTTAGAATTGAAAGAGAACACCCCGAACCCCTCCCGTTCTCTCGACCTACACTATTCACCGAAGTTCTCCGGCGAGTTTCCTCCTCCTCCGGCGAAGGTAAGCCTTGAACCTTATCCAAAAGTTGTAGATCATGTCTTAGTGTATGTTTGGAAGTGGTTTTAAGAAGTTTTATCGATGTTTGGACGTAGGAACCTCACGGGGGAAAACTTCCCCAGTTTTCCGGCGAGCACCGCCCCTTTTGAGGCAATTTCCGGCCAAACCACGACAAGTTAGCTGGCGTGCAAGGTATCAATCTCTTCGTCTCTTCGAGAACTATGATTTTTGTTTTTGAATCACTCGATTTGGTTAAGTAACGAAGAAGTTATGATTTTCCTTTTTGAGTCACCCAATTTCGTTGAGTATTGAAGAAGTTATACCCATTTGAATCTTACCCATTTTTCGGCGACCTCCGAGGCTTTCGAGGTGTTTTCCGGCCAAACCACGGTGAGTTAGCCATCGTCCAAGGTACCATTCTCTTCGTCTCGTCGATAACTATGATTTTCATTTTTGAATCACTCAATTTGGTTAAGTAACGAATAAGTTATGAGCATTTGAAAGTGTGCCAAAAACCAGCCAAAACCTTGGCCTGAGAATGGGACCCCAACCCAGATTTCCTTTGGGCTAGGCAACCCAGATTTCCTTTGGGCCAGGTAGCCTAGCCCAAAGCCTAAGCCCAAATTCCCAAAGTCTAAGCCCAAAGGCCTAACCCAAAACCCTTTAGCCCAAAACCCAAAACCCAAGACCAACCCCCTTAAACCTAACCCTAACCCAAGCCCAAACCCGTTTGACCCGGTCTGACCGTTGACTTCCGGTGAACGCTGACCGTTGACTTTGACTGTTGACAGTCAACGTTGACTTTTTGGGTTTCATTCGGGACCCCTCCTAGTCTAATTTCGAAGTCTTTGATTCGTTTCCGATGTCTGTTTTATCAAATTCAATAGTTTTAATAGAGTTTTATTAATTGGACCCTTTATGTGCTTGGGTGCATTTATTGTGGCGATTTCCGTCTTCGCTAGTTTGCGTGGCTCTTTCTAAATGCATGTTTTAATAGTAGAAATGCATACATGAAAAGCATGATTTAATGATTACATTTTATGAAACGTTTTATGAGATATTATGCCTACTGAGAATATTTTGAATTACCATATTTTATTGAACTCATGTTCTTTGTAGTATAGATGATGGATGACTTTATACTGCTTATGAACATGCTTTTGCACACTTCTTTATAGTATAGATGACAAATGACTTTATACTATGAAGATGTTTTTAAGATATATATACCTATGTTTCGAAAGTCTATGTTCAATGGTTTTGGTGCTTATCTAGTGGTCATGATACCGCCACGGGCCAGGATTACGGTTGTTGGTTGCGGTCTAGGAGAAATAATCTCTGGCTTCGAGCCGAGAGACATAGAGCTGGCATTGGGCTGAGAGATATTGTTATTGGATACCACTCTTTAGCTATATACAAGATATGTTTCATGAAATGTTTTATGGCATGCTAGGGTTTTCGGAAAACCTACTACATATTATGCTATTTAGTTTTCATTAAACTTTGGGGGTTAGTATGTTGATAACTGTTTTAGTATTATATATATATATATATATATATATATATATATACACATTAACTTGGTCCACTCATGTTTGTTTTGCGCCCCCTCAGGATTTGGAATATACGCATACAATTCCAGTGTCAAGGCATTTCTGCATCAGCATCTTCAAGTCCTCTCGGTGTAGGACTCATTCCTTTGTTCATTCAATTTTTATATTATTTCTTTTAGTGTTCTAGATTAGATGTATGCTCTTGACAAGTTCCTCATTTACATATTAATTATAATTAAATTTATAAGTCTTATTTATTTCTTATTCTCATGCATTCTAATATGCCTTCGTCACTTTCAGGTGTCGGCCAACACGTTCCTACCCTGGTGTTCGAGAAATATCAGGGTCGGGTATGTCAATTAATGCATTGATTCGGCTGGCATCAGGATAATATTCCACGAGTTGGATTCTACAATGGTACAACGTGTCAAGCAATTTCCTTCTATAAATCCAAGGCGTTCTGCAACTTTCAAGGGACCTTCAACACAACACACAAATTTGCTCTGCGCAATTTCTCACTATACACGAAACCCTCTCACCTTTGAGAAAACACTGACCTTCCTAACTTCGTCGAGTATATCTATCAGTTTATATAAACAACTCTATGGTTGACAACCGGTGACATCTCTTAGTTCGTAGAAACAACTCTATAGCCATGGAGTCAGGTAATTGTGGAGTATCTTCTAGTTTGAATAAATAGCACTACTTCAAGCTCGGTTGACTATCTATCCAAGTCTCTGCCAACAAGGAGTCTTTGAGTCCTTGTTGAAGGAGGTCATCTCATTAGCTTTCTCGACAAAGTGAGGTGTTACTAGGTTATGTTGTTCGGCACACTGAGAGCTGAACTTATTTTATGATTGGATATTCACAAGTACATTTTAGAATTCGGTATTCCGACGGTCAAATTGCATTTACAATCAAGACACTTATCTCTTTTGAGTATTTGTGTTCATACAATATGGTACCGATTTGGCGCACTTATATTTGCACAAATATAATTAAAGCAGCCGAATCCGATGTAGACGATTTTTGAACTTTGCAACGCGTTCGACACCACCACCACTACATTCATTTATTCATCAACCGAGCTCGGTCGTCCAACTGACACACCCTGCAATTAACTAAAGGACGTAGTTAACTCATTAGCTATTCGGCCTACGCGCCACGTATGCTAAGTGGTTTTTAGGGTCAACATATACATAAAAATTTATGTGAAATGAGTTCATCGTCATATGGACGTTTTGATTCAATAACATAATGTCATTTGTTGATAAACTTATATATCATTATTTTAATGAAATATAATACTAAAATGACGATAAACTCGTTCCATATAATTTGTCTTGACTTGATTCTCTAATTTAATTATGCCTAAGTATTCTGAAAAAAAAAATTCATCCCTTATGAATAAAATACCATTCAAAGAGTGCATTGCCACTTGAGTGAAGAAGAGAAGGGGCTTTGTATAGAAACCCTTGAGTCGTGTTCGTCAACCATTATTTGGTTCTATTTATGTATTCAAGCTCAAAAGAACATAATAAAGAGTAAAAATTGACTTCACAAAAATTAAACTGTTAAGATTAAAAAATAAAATTATTTGATAAACTGAACTACATAAGACACACTCCGGATAATATCTAAAGTAAAAAAAAGTGTTACATCTTTCTCAAGAGAAAAAAAAGCCTAATTACAATAATCTTTTTCTTGTCTATATCAAATTTGCTTCTTCAACCAGCACTCAAATGCCGTCAGCTCCTTTGATCAAGCTCAGGAGCGATGGTTCCACTCCTTCCCTCGTTGAAAATCAAGCCCAGGAGCGATGGCCCCATTCCTCTGATCATGTCGAAAAACCTACAATTCCATGAGGCCTTGCTGCGCAGCGGCGACCCTTTTTGTTTTCCAAAATACGCAGGCCAAAACGACGTTGTTTTGGAATATGTAAAAAATAAAGTTAAAAATGAAACGGTGCGTTCCGTTTCAAAGAAAAAAAAAAGCGAAAATTCTGCCTAATTCGTTCAAGTTTTAAGGGCCCATATGAGCGTCGTTTCTGTATATTTCGAATTACATGCGGCCATGAACGTGATAAGGGTCGAAATCAAACAGACTTTGAACAAGGAAACATTTCTGATATTGTAGAGACAGATATGATAGGTGCATATCTTCTCTAAGTTCTTATTTTCCAATTTGTTGGCTGCGTGGTTTTGCTTTTGTATTGTTGTGTTGTTGGAATGCTCGGCAGCTACAATTTGAGAAGTTGGAACTTAATTATCCCAAGGAAATCTCTCTAGGAGGAGACGTTTGAAACTTCATGACTAAATGATTCGTTTGAATTCGCGAAGTTTATTGTTTACTATATAGAATTGCTGAGGTTTTCTTTTAATCTTACTTTAAGGTACTGTTTGGACCAAAACTTTCCTGACGCGAACAGGTATGTCTCTGTCCACATATGGAAACGGCTTAATGCAATGTTTTATAGAATTTCTGAACAACGGTATATTTTTTTTTCTTATAAAAATGGGGACAACTGGTGGCAAGTCACGGTTATCCATCTTTTCAGGTCCCGAAGAGGCTATGGGGAATTTTAACCTACCTTTGGCCACATTCAAGCAGACTCACCAGTTTAGAACATCGAACCCGGGACCTCCCACATTTTTTTTGTTTATTGGGGAGACGCAGTCCCCGTCCTTATCACTGGACCACTTGTGGTTAATTAACTTTTTCATAATAGCGTAGTACCGAACTCGTTATCTACCCTTAAAGAAACTAGAAGAGACCGTCTCCAATGTGCCACACTTAGCATACATATCAATCGGTTGATATCCTATATTTTTGACAAAAATATCCGAATATAAGCATTGAGATCAAATCTGTTCTCCATTGCGTAAAGATGTATCTCTTTTCCCAAGTCAAGAGCTCGGAGATGAGCACAAGCCAAGGGCCAAATTTCACATTTACCTTTTTAAATTTCACCAATCTCCTGACAATTTCTAGCTTTGCCATTGCATGTCATGACCCTTATCTCCTCCCTTGTCAACAACATACACTTCCCTTTAAAATAGGTCAACATCTGACGTGTGTTTGCTTTTGTAGCTGAATAAGCATGTGTGGTGGTGTGGTGGTGTGATTTAGGACTTTAAGCAGCATGAACCTGTTATAAATTGGCAAAATGAGAGAAAACTTTTGTTAGAGGTAGAACGGGATCAATGCATCACTTTTTTTATTTTCTTTACTTGTGTCCGATAAAAGAGATGAATATATAAGAAGAGAGGTTAGAGAAACTCGTATTATTACTTTCTACTTTTGATCTTTTTGTGCTACTGGTATGATACAAGCTTACCTTTGTATATAAGTTTTCACCCAACATCTCTTTTAATGCATGTAGAAAGTTTGCACACCAAAATATTTAAAACCAAACTTCTACTATCTTAGCCATATAAGTTTGACTTATACTCTCTCATTTTCCATCATTAGCTTGTTTTATGTGAGCATTTTGATAACTCATATATTTCATGCATTTATATCATCCATTCCTAGTCTATTTGTGATGTTTTAGAGTAAAACCGGTTGCGTTTCACCCTATTTTGTATCAGTGTGCAAACATGCGTTTTAGGATCAATTTGAAGTCAAAAGAAGTGAAAACAAGCCATTTTTGGGGTTAACCCTTATTCAAACGTGGAAAGAAGTTTAGTGGCATGTTTTGAAACCCAAACAAAGAATCCAAAGCGAATCTGGCTGGTTAGAAGACCAAGAGCAGAATGGGAAAGGAATTGGAATATCTAGCCTGATTTGGAGGAGCTAAATAAGGAAAAACGTTCAAAACCTTGGCTTAATGGTTGGGATCACCTTGCAATCAGCTGCAGCCCCATTTAGCATATAAATACTAAGGTTTCAAATCACTTTTACCCAAGCCCCCTTTGGGGACGCCCATAGCTCTCTCTTTTCTCTTTCTTTGGCCTTTCTTCTAGAAACAAAATCCTATTTCCCTTCACCATCCACTACCACCGAAAAACCACGCAACCGCGCTGTTCTTGGAGAAGTTCAACATCAGAACTGCTTCAAGGGGGTTTCTTCTATGAACTTTAGTTTCACTCATGTTGTTCTTGATATTTATATATTATGTAATCATGTTGTGTGATTAAGTTCATACCTGGTGATTTCGATGTAGCCTTGCAAAACTACTTTTTGTTATTAAGTTAAAGTATTCAAATTACCAATTTGTGTTCTTGTTTCATCCACTGATTTTATAGTTTAATTTGTTTGTTAATCTTAATGTTTGATCATCATTAGGGCTACTTATGAATTATTTGATCAAGGTTAGAGTACACATCATGCTTAATCTTGGTAGACATGTGAATGATTGAAGAAATTGCTATGCATACATCATGCCATGTGATTTCTTTGGTTCTTTGAAGTTTTCTTGTTCTTAATGGATTCTTATTTGGTAATCTAAGTTGAACATCACAATTAGGTTGCAGATTAAAAGTACTTGATCACAACCACACATCAAAGATGCCTTCACACAAATCAAGGTTTCTCTCACGACCCCACCCGTCCTGATGCCACCTAAAAGCGGCAAACCTCTCAAGCTATATATCTCGGCGGCCGAAGAATCCATCAGTTGTCTTCTTGCACAAGACAACGACACGGGGTGTGAGCATGCTTTTTTTTTTATCTTAGCCAGAATCTCAACCCACCTAAGATAAATTATTCAGCCGTCGAGAAGCTCTGCATAGCATTGTTTTTCGCCGCGCCAAAACTCAGGCATTACATGCTTCCATCGGTCTCTCAGGTCATCGCCCAGACAGATGTTATTCGCTACATGCTTACTCGGCCAATAATAAAATGCCGAATTGGGAAATGGATAATGGCACTATTCGAATTTAGTCTGCAATACGTGCCCCAGAAAGCCGTCAAGGGCCAAGCACTAGCCGACTTCTTAGCCCAACACCCCTCCCCTTATGGTTTGGGGGCAATGATGTCGAAATTGGCTTGGTGGAGACACGTGATAATTATTGGATGATGTATTTTGATGGCTCTAGTACTTCAGCCTCGGTTGGTGTTGGAATCGTCATTCAATCCCCAGATCAACACTGCTGGTATTTTTCTCTCAAGCTCGATTTTGATTGTACGAATAATCAGGTCGAATACGAAGCCCTTATCATCAGCCTTAACATCATTCACGACTTGAGGGCAGCCATCGTACTCATCCTCGGTGATTCAGAACTTGTGATTAACCAACTCAATGGAACTTTTCGTTGCATGAGTTGTACTCTAACGCCCTATCACATGGTTGCCAACTATTTGGCCGAGTCATTCGACGATATCACATTCAAACACATCTCCCACGTTCGAAACACCGATGTAGACGAATTGGCTCAAATAACCTCTGGAGCATAACTCCTGGGGGGCGAGTTAGGCCGGGTAATACCTGTAGTACGACGATTGCACCTGATCTTGGTTAATTAACAAGTACTCCAACACGATCGCGTGATCCGTTCACGAATAATTAGAACGAGGAGATCCTGTAGACGTGTGTGTAGCTGAGACATTACCAGACGACTGGAGAAGGTCAATCATGTGATATCTTGATAACCCCAATGACAAACACGACCGCAGGACAAGGGTTCATGCCACAAATTACGTGTTGTACCAGAATGAGTTGTACCGAAAAGGTGATGACAGTTTATTGTTATTGTGCCTCGGCCTGCAGGAGGCTGCCCAAGCAATTACAGAGGTACACAAAGGAATTTGTATAGCTCATCAATGCGAACGCAAGATGAGTTGGCTGCTTCGCCGACACGGCTATTTTTGGCCGAGTATATTGAATGATTGTATCGAGTACGCACGAGGATGTGTACAGTGTCAAATTCATGGGCCTATACAAAGAGTCCCGGTTGAATTACTTCACTCGGTCACCAAACCTTGGTCATTCAGAGGATGGGCCATGGACATAATCGCAAAAATTACGTTGTCTTTCGGGTCAGCAAAGCATGTGTGGATACTTGTTATGATGGACTGACCAAATGGGTCGAAGCAAAGTCATACGTCGAGTTAACGTCTAAAGAAGTTTGTAATTTTGTGGAAGAAAATATCGTAACCAGATTCGGTGTACCATAAACAATCATAACGGAGAACGGTACGATCTTTACATCCGACAAATTCAAAGAGTACACGGTGAAATTGAAAATTCAACTCGAGCAATCTATGCTGTATTACCCGCAGGCGAACGGACAGGCCGAAGCAAGTAATAAGGCTTTAATCGGTATTCTTGAAAAAATGATAGAAGAAAAGCTTGGCATGTGGCATTTGAAGTTAAATGAGGCATTATGGGCTTATCGAACTTCACTCCGATCAGCAGCCGGGATGACCCCATATACATTAACTTATGGGCACGACACGATGCTACCAGTCGAGCTAAGTATAAACTCATTGCGAGTAATTGAACAAAGTAGTTTGTTCAGTGCCGAGTACAATCAGGCCATGAGACAAGAGTTAGAAGACTTGGAAGAAGTTTGGCTTGATATTTATAATTTATTGGTGGCGCAGAAAAAAGATTGTTGAGCGAGCCTATAATCAATGAGTCAGACAAAAAACGTTCGGAATGGAGAGTTAGTTTGTCAAACCGTGTTGCCCGTGGGAATTAAAGACCCTAGATTCGGGAAATGGTCACTGAATTAGGAAAGACCATTCGTCATCTATAAAGTTCTCGGCAAGAGGGCATACCACCTCAAGGATCGGACTGGTTTAATTCATAAGTTACCAATCAACGGGAAATTCTTAAAGAAAAATTATCCAATCACTTGGGAGATGTAAGAATAAAAAGGTTCATTTCATTAATTTTGCAAAGGAGATACAAGAAAGGTAACAAAAATTGTAATGGCCTACAACCACAGACAAAATCCTAAGGGGTCGAAGGAAGGAAGGCTTCAAGAGCGGCCTTCAGTTCCAGCCACCTTACTTTGCCTATTGTAACCTCAAATTGTCTTGTTATTTTGTCAATCTAAAGTTGCTGTAGCCGTTTCGCCCCCACCGTGTACTCTGCCAGCCGAGCTTTCCTTGACTCGAAATCCTTCTCAAGCTCGGAAGCAACGACCGACCTTTGGCGTTGAAGTTCAGCAATTTGACGGTTAAGGTTGGCCAGTCGTTCTTTCCTCGCTTTTATGGCATTGAGTTCTGGTCGGATGGCTTCTTAAGCAGTCGTTGCAGCCTTGAGGTCGTCCTCTGCCTGAAGAGCCTGCTAAAAAATAATGAAATATTCCTGAGTTCACTCTAGGACGTTGGATAAATGAATAACATTTTCGCTGCTCAGTAGACCGCCAGCTGCAAGGTCGTTCAAGCAATCTCTTACAAAATCGAGGCATTTGCGTTGAAGGACTTATGAGGCCGAAAGGGATAGAAGTTCCTACAACTTGACAAAGGCATCAGATTCGGCTGCAGTCGCGAAAGGCTTGGCCGTGGCAGTAGAAGGCCCGGTTACTCCGGAAGTACTGGAGAGCAGGGCATCGAGCTCAACCTCCCATGAAGGCTGCACAAGAAGGAAATTGTTAGGAAAAGTTCTAAGTTACAAGGCAACAGAAAAATGGATGTGTTAGACCTACCGAGAAGAGACCTCGGCCATGTCTTCTGGCTAGTTGTTTGAACCCAGAAAGCTTAATGGGCGAGCGCAGTGCTTAAGGCAGCCTTTTAGTTCATGCAGCCGATGGAGGTTATCTATGTTTGATGGCCATTGGGGCGGCCAGGAAATATAAATAACGCCATTCGGCGCATAAAATTTTAGGTGAAATGAGCGGCTGGGTAGCGTCTTGAGATTTTTCTTGGTTTAGAACTCTAAGGCAAAAAATTCATGAAAATAATAAATGTCTTACAAAGGCCGAAGTAGCGTCTTGAGGAGGAATGTCGAGATCTTGGTCCAGTTGATGAACCGGTGTCTCTGCCATCGCCTCGGACTCAGCAAGAGGCGTCGTTCCATGTCCCACGCTTTTTTTGGCTGCAAGAGTATCGACCTGGCCAGACGCCTTGAACACTGGTTGAGGATTGGTGGATGAAAGTTTAGCTGGTCGAGGGCGCCTCGTTAGTGGGATTCCCTCGTTCTCTTCCTCCTAAACAAAAGATTTTTTTTTTAATATTTGGAAATCTAGTTAAGAGATAAGAAAATTATCAGCAGGAATAGTCGTACTTCTTCTTCCAAAATGATCACTGGTCTCTTTCTTGGATTTGGGGGAGGGCTTCTCTCGGCTGTGATGACCACATTCTCCAAGACAGCAGCTACTAGGTCGGCTTAAGGAGCAACGGCCAGCCCCGGAGTTGCAGTTTCCTCGACCAACGAAGCAACAACCGGTTCGACCATGACTTGAGGAATGAGACTAACTTTAGACGCTGGCCCGTCGAGACCTGGACGGCAGGAGTGGAAGGAAAAAAACTAGGAACAGTTGCTCTTGTGGTTTGGCTAGAGATGACGTGTATCTCCCGTTCTTCTTTCTTTGCCAATTTCTTGACACGGTTTTTGAGCCGGGGAATGTCACCAGCCGTCTCGGCCTCTGGGCGGGGCCGTTTGCTCAGCAGGGTCAGTGCAGCGGTTGCGATCTTCTTCAAAGAAGGGGTAAGCTTTTTCTTGGCCGCGGCCATTGCTACCACATCAGCCCGCTTTAGTGTACGACTACCTGAAGAAATGGAGGTCGAGTCAGAATAAAGTATTATATGAATGATCAAAGAAAAAAAGTAGACATGAATGTATACCTTGGGCCGTTTCTTTGGATTTTGGAGCAAGAGTTTTTTTGGGGCAGTCACCAAAAAGTTTCTATGAGATTTCCTTGCCCGAAGTACTAAAGAAATCCTTGGTGTAAGCGTCCCACCATTCAGCAAAGATGCTGGCACATTGGGTTTTTGGAGTGTTCGGTCGAAGGTGGAATTTGGTACATCGCCCCTTGAACCTATCCTCGGCTATCTTACATTCTCTCTCCGAAGAGCCGGAGAGACATTCTCGGCTTAAAAGTGAGTGAAAAGTAATTAGCGACATGGGGCACCTTTGGAGATAGCCCAATTATCGGGCTAGGAAGTTGGGATGGTAAACTTCCCAACTTCCTCGTCGAGCTTCGCAACCATAAGGTAGGTCATGAGTAATGATGAACGACCCTAGGATTGTCGAAGATCGGCTTCCTCGGCATCTTCCCACACTAATTGGGGAATAATGATATAATGAGGGTATGTCCGACGACGGCAAACTAGGAATTCATCTTCTGACATATCCTATAGGCCGAAGAAGTATTTGAAGATTTATTCGGTCAAGTATGGAGGAATGGAGCGTAAGGCCAGCTCAAGACCCATTGCTTCGGAAGAATTGAAGCTTAGGACTTATGGCTGCAGTGTCGAGAAATACACTTGCAGCCAGAGTTGGAAGACCCAGAGCGGGCTGTTTTGGTGGGGGTCGATTTTCCCCATGGAAGCATCAACTAGGCACCAGTTGAGATTGGCCAGGATGGCTGGGTTGAGGGCTAGGACACAACCACTTGCCAGGGCCTCGGTGACTGGCATATTCTCGGCCAAACACTTATTCGACCTGGCACAAAAAATGTATTTGTTGTACCAGTAGAATAAGAAGGCCTCATGTTCTCCCTTTTTAAGATCTTCGCCTTCTGAACCGGCGAAGTGGGTGATCAAGGTGTTGTAGTTGAAAAAATTATTATGCAGTTTCTGCACATCTTCTTTCGACGGCCTTTGGTCTTCTTTCGTCAAGGCCTCGACGGCGCGTTCCTTGAAGGTTGTTTTCAGATCCAGGTTGAATTTAGACCCGAAAAGAGCAGTATCAATTGGAAGGCCAAATGGGGAAATAACGAGTATAACCATGATATCCAGCACTGTTAGGCTAATAAGGTTGAGAAGAAGGACCATTGTGTTGGTGGTCGAGCACCAGAAACTTAAGGCGGCCATCACAAGTTCTCGGTCCAAGTTCATCTCGATGGTCGAGAGCTTGATGGCATCGAAAATGCCGAGAGATTTCCCCTTGTCGCCAAAGTATAGCTCCATTCGAGTGACCCAGGTGAACCAAGACGCAATGGTCAATGGCCAGGCACCTTGGGGCTTGGCTGATTCCCATTTCGACCAATCATACCTTTGGACATCATCCTTGAAAAGTGGGCCGAGAGTTTGGTGAGAATCATTTAAATCACCCTCAAATCGGATCATTTTGGTAGTGTTATGGTCGGTGATGTTTCAGCATTTGTTGCATTCTTTGGTGAGTTTATTGATGAATGTAATGGACACCATTGATGAAGATGGGTTTTCTGGATTTCAAGGTATGGTTTTTTTCTGGGTTTTGAGGGCAAATGGCAAGAGATTAAAGAATTTTGAAAGCGTAAGGTTTGAATGAATGAGAGTTAAGTATTTATAGGAGTTTTGGGAGGAAGATCAACAATTTGGTTTTTTAAAAATGGGGGGTAAAATCGACCGAAGGATTTGGTAATCATGACAGATATTTAAAGACTCCAGGTGAAAAGACCAAAGAACTCGTGGATTAAGGATGCACGTTTACGTGTGACGGTAAAATTAATGGCGAAGAGACCTTTTAATGGTTGCACGATTTGAATGTCATTATTAAAGACTGACGAGTGAGCTGAGGAATTGCCACGTGGCAGGACATCCGACAAAATTAGGATCGTGTAATCGCGCTTCATAAATGCGCGTGAGTGGTTAAGATATTCGAGATGTTTCAGTGCTTTTCAGAGATATGCCAAGGGTTTGATTTCGCTTCTTCAAGGTGGAAACTTGGCAAAGGATTGTAGGCTGAGGACCTCAGAAGCAAATGGGCAATGTTTGGGCCCAAAATATTGTTTTAGGTCGAGTTCAAAGTTGTTCTTGGCCTAGTAGTCTTTTTCTAGAATTATCATGGGCCGTCCAGTCAGGACCAGCCGACTCCTATTGCAAGATGGATTGGTTTAGATAAAGATAAAGTAGTCAAGATCTAATGCAATAAGGAGTCTTAATAGGCTAAGGATGCTGAGACTCAGGAAATGAACTTGGTTTGTTAAAGGAGGTTGGTTCGAAGTCCTAACGAAATTGGGATTGACCGAGACCTAATTAGATTGGGTTGAGGAGTTCTAATCCGAGTATGGTTCTAGCTTGGCCATGAGAGGCTTTGCTGCTATAAATAGGGAATGGAGTGCATCATTCAAAGTCCCCTCCAATTCAACACACAAATTGCCCTGTGCAAACCTCTAAAACACCTTGAGATTTTTATTTTCTTTTTCGGCCAACACATCTTCAGTTTGGATAAACAACACTATGAAGGCAACTGGCGACATCTTTAATTTGGATAAACAACACTAGAGCCGTAGAATTATCCTATTAAGGAGCTTCTTCAGTTTGGATAAACAACACTACTTCGAGACCGACTGGTTATTTATCCAAGTCTCGGTCGACAAGGATTTTCAAGTCCTTGTTGGTAGAGGTTATCTTATCAACCTTCTTGATGAAGTGAGGTGTTACAGGTTACTACGTTCGGCACATTGAAAGCCGAATTTGATACTGAACTTCGCAGAACTAGCAGTCTTGTCTTCAGGCTCTAGAATCCGAAGGTCGAGACACGTTCCTTCCTCGGCCGTAGTTGCAAGATCAAGAAGTCAGTAGCGTGCCCAACGCTAAATCAACATATTTTACACCCCGGCCGAGCTCGGCCGACGAGTTGGCACGCCTTGCACACAACTGAAGGACGTAGTTAGCTCATTAGTTACTCGGCTTGTGCGCCGCGTAGGCTTGGTAGTTTTTAGGGTCAACAAGTTCACATAAAACTAGTAATTTGTAGAGATCTAATCAGTCCCTGTGGTTCGACACCCTTACTTGTGTCATTATATTATCCTTATATTTGCACTTGAAAGGAATACAACAAAATTTTGGCGTCGTTGCCTAGGATTGATTTCAGTCCCCTATAATTGCTTGCTTTATAAACCCTATTTGTTTTATTTTCTTAGTTTAGATTTTTAATTTACATTTTAGTTTGCTTGATTTCAGGTGGTATAGAGAGATGTATGGTGTATGCCCATTATGTATCAAGTCCGGTCATCCTTAGCATGTGTTTCTCTAACCAAGGGCCATTGTAACCATTGCCTAATCATTAGTCTTGGAACAACATAGAAGCTCCAAATCAAGCATTTACACCTCCCCCATAGCAGACCCCCTTTGACACTTCATTAGAGGACACTTTGGAGCTAATTGCTTAAAGCATTTTACAATTTCAACAATCAACGAGTAACATGATTCAAGAGCACTCCACTACATTTACCAAGTTGGAAATTCAATTGGGGCAGATTGTCCAAGCATTAAATGAACAACAACCTTGGGATGATGGTCAAGATGTGAACGTTGAACAATCATTGGAATCTAGTTGTGCCTATATACATAGAGAAGATCTTGAACTTGAAGTTCTTTCTCAATCTGCTAATTCGCTTGAATTTTTTTTCAAAAGTTATGTTGGATTCTCGTTGTTTTATATCTTTGCAGATGCCATCTTTGGAGTCTTTTGGAGATGATTTGCTGCCATATCAAAAGGAAAACAAATTGAAGTTGGATGAGGAATCATTGTTGCCCATTCACCATAAGAAAGAAGATTCGGAGCTACACGATGAGATTGTTGCCTTAAACGAATTTCATTCCTCCTTAGTAGCCACAAACTCATCCATTGAAACCATTGCTCCAGCCATATCTATAACAATTTTTTAGGATATGCTTCTTCACAAGGAGAGACGAAAACACCATCATAATCAAGTCCTTGTGGAAATTCAAATCACCATATTCAAAGACCCTCGAAAGAAACCACTTCTTCCAACCAAGGTTTGGAGGTACCTTGACTTCCTGCCACCCTAGGCGTTCATCTATCATGCTACCATGTCTCGCCTAGACATTAAATAAAGCGCTTCCTAGGAGGCAACCTAGCTGGGTTTGTGTTCTTTCATTTTATTTTGTGTCTTTTAGTTTTTTGTCTTATTTCATTCCATGCATACTCTACCTTGCTGCATTGCCGCATCCATTCATTTTTTTACGCATCGAGGACAATGCTTAGTTTAGGTTTGGGGGTGTGGGATTGAAAATTTTCATTTGTTTTTAGTTTTGGTTAAGTTTGTTTTTTCTTACTAATGTGAAGGTATATGAGGGCTATGTTTACAATCAGGACTATGGTGTTGTCATGAAAATGTTTCGTATCATTTTTTTTTCTTTCACAAAGCCAATACCATTTGATTTATTACGGTTAAAGTATCATGCTCAAATTCTAGAAGAAGAATAGTGGAAACTACTCTAGTGAGCTATTTTGAGCCTATTTGCTTCTTTGAGAGGGTTTAAAGTGTTTATATTCCTATCTTTTTCTTTCAGACTCACTTTAAATGATCTCATTATTTCTCTTTGATTGAATGCCAAGAATAATCATATGTTGCAGATACCATGTGTTTATTATCACCTATGAATGAACTCATTGAGACGATGTTAGGCTATGCATGTTTTAACCACTAAAAGGCCTAATTACCATCCCTTTGTGTGCTCCATTCACCCTTGTTGCAGGCAAACACTTTTAGCCTAGTTCTTTCATCACCCACACCAAACTCTACCCATCTTAGCCCATTACAGCCATACCTTATAGTTTGGAGAATACTAAAGTGATGAAGACACAAATAGATTGAGCTCTAGATCAAGAACGTGGCGTGTAATGAGGTGACATGTGCTAGAATTGCAATTAAAAAAAAAGTTGCAGAAAAAAAAACTCAAACAAGATGCAATTTCCAAATCTTCCCATTATCATGCATGGGTCTTGGACACCAAGAACAAATAACAAAGACCAATTCAAGTGAAGAACGTACTTATTTCATAACAAGGACACTTTGGTATGTCCCTTTCTTTCATAGCCCATAGCCTAAACCTTACATTACAACCTTGTGAAAGACCTATCTGATCTTTGGGGATGTATTCATACGTGCTGGTAAGTATGTGTGCTATCCATATTCTTAGTATTTGATTCATTTCATGAGATCTGTTCAGAAATTGTGCTTTTATTTCATATTTCATATGTGAGATCTGTTGAGGCGAATTCTATCTTTGGCATTTAAGTATGGTGTCTTTGAAGTCATGAGTCATGGAGTAATATTTTTACACTTTACACATGATACGATTCTTTGAAGTGGAAGACTTTTGGTTTGGATGCATGACTAAGCTTTCATTGGTTCTTATTAGTTTGTTTTAAGTATACTTTAACCAATTTGTTTGCAGAGTCTATAGATGTTTGTGGGCGTCGTCACTGTAAACCCTTAAGAGACACAACTCCTTTGACTACGGACACCTAAAGGTTTAAAGGCTTGTTGCACATGCTCAATGTAATTGTTTAGCCAGCAAAAGTGGTATAGTTAGATTTTATAGTTTTGTGTGTTTTTTAGTTATAGTTTTGCTCGAGGACTAGCAAAAACCAGGTTTGGGGGTATTTGATAACTCATATATTTCATGCATTTATACCATTCATTCCTAGTCCATTTGTGATGTTTTAGAGTAAAATCGGTCGCGTTTCACCCTATTTTGTATCAATATGCAGTTACATGTTTTTTAGGATTAATTTGAAGTCAAAAGAAGTGAAAACATGCCATTTTTTGGGTTGATCCTTATTCAAACGTGGAAAGAAGTTTAGTGGCATGTTTTGAAGCCCAAATAAAGAATCCAAAGCGAATCTAGCTGTTTAGAAGACCAATAGCAGAATGGGAAAGGAATTGGAATAACTAGCCTGATTTGGAGGAGCCAAATAAGGAAAAACGTTCAAAACCTAGGCTTAATGGTTGGGATCACCTTGCAATCAGCTGCAGCCTCATTTAGCATATAAATACTTGGGCTTCAGACCACTTTTACACAAGCCCCCTTTGGGGATGCCCAGAGCTCTCTCTTTTCTCTTTCTTTGGCCTTTCTTCTAGAAACAAAACCCTATTTCCCTTCACCATCCGCTGCCAACGAAGAAACCACGCAGTTGCGCTGTTCTTGGAGAAGTTCAACATCAAAATTGCTTCAAGAACGTTTCTTCTATGAACTTTAGTTTCACTCATGTTGTTCTTGATATTTATATATTCTATAATCATGTTGTGTAATTAAGTTCATAGCTGGGGATTTCGATGTAGCCTTGCAAAACTACTCTTTGTTATTAAGTTAAAGTATTCAAATTACCAATATGTGCTCTTTTTCATTCACTGATTTTATAGTTTAATTTGTTTGTTAATCTTAATGTTTGATCACCATTAGGGCTCCTTATGAATTATTTGATCAAGGTTAGAGTACACATCATGCTTAATCTTGGTAGACATGTGCATGATTGAAGAAACTGCTATTCATACATATTGCCATGTGATTTCTTTGGTTCTTTGAAATTTTCTTGTTCTTAATGGATTCTTATTTGGTAATCTAAGTTGCAACTAGGTTGCAAATTAGGAGTACTTGATCACAACCACACATCAAATGGATGATCATAAATGAGTAAAACGAACCCTAGTTGCAGATTGGAGAGTTGAATGCATCTTGACTTAATTTTCATGGAATTGGCTTGTAATGGTGAAATCGGTATCCCTAGTTCAATGCCCATTATTTATGAATCAACCTATCATTTATCTTTATCTTTCTTTCATTTTTAAGTTATTTTAGTTTTCGATTGAAAAATCTAAATTTAGATTGCATTTTCATTATTTAGTTAGGGTTCGCATAAAGCTAGTAATTTGTAGAGATCTAATCAGTCCTTGTGGTTCGACACCCTTACTTGTGCCATTATACTATCCTTATGTTTACACTTGAATGAAACACAACACATTCACACCCATTCCTCAACACTCCCCTTGGATGCCCTGCCCATATATTAATATCGGCCGCCTCGTTAAAACCTTACTAGAAAAAATCCAATGAGAAAAAGTCACAATAAAAGAAAAATAATATAACTTTTTACTTGGATTATTGATATAGTGTTAAGTATGCTTATGTTGTCTTGTTAAAATCTTGCTACGACAAAACCAGTGGAAAAAATTCTAGTAAAAAATAGTGCAACACACATGTGTCCTGGATGTTCTCACCTTATCTGTATCTCCCCCATATTTTCGCAATCTTCAATCTGATTGATTTCTAAGTTGGCTTAATCCGATACCATATGCACTAGCCTTTTGGAGCTCATGTGTATTGAAAACTTTAGAGATGTGTGTTTAGTCTTATCGTCTTAGATGAATCCATCCTTCATCTAAGCAATACAAGTTGCATCTTCTTCATGAATGAGAGTTGGAATGTTTGTTTTTAAAGATAGACCACATGAGTTTTGGATGTGATAGATCATTAATCTTAACCAAAAATATTCTTGACTGGCTTCATGGAAAGCAAGTGATGAGTGAATTGTATTTCTAAGTATATTTTGGTTATTATTTTGGAAAAATTTTGATACTTTAAATTGTATTTCTAATATAGGACTTTCGACTTCCTCTGAAGCAAAACGCAGCCAAATGGACGAATTTTGGAGTACTTCTAGTTGGAAGATGTTCGTGAGTCGCTTAGCTTGGTCCTATCAAAATATCATATTTTTCCACCAAACGGTTATTTTCTGGCAATAAAATGAAGGAGCGATGCGCAGTGCTGGAATAGAGACGTTTTGGGCTTCAATTGCGTTTTTGGAGCCCAAGATGACCTCGGATGGGTTCGTGGCCTTCTGTAGATGTGTTCAAAACGTCCTAATCTTTAAAATAGGCTATTATGGGATGGATTTGGAGGATATCTGAGGTTAAAACGTGGCTGGACAATTACTTGGCAGATTCTCCTAGTTTAATTAGGACTTTATTTTCTAAGATATTTTACTTATTATTTGGTTTCCTAGTTGGAACAAAAGACTACATTTTAGGGTTTGTGCGATGGCATAGCAACATATATTGCTTTGCCGTTCTCAGGTTTTTACGCTTACTTTTATACTACTTTGGAGACAGAGAATAATTGCTAAGGTTCTTGGAGATTTTTTACTTTAAGGTGTTTTCAATCCTTTTCTTAATAATATTTTCTATGATTTCAATTATGAATATGCGTAACTAATTCCTTTTGCTAGGGCGAAGCCTTGAGCCTTAGCATGAATATGTGATTTTTATTTAATTGCTTATGATTGATTGCTTGCATATTTTGAATTATTAATCACTGTGATTAAACCTATCTAATTGTCTTAATGCTTGGCCACCATTAGGATCTTTAGAAAAGTAATTTGATGCAATTTTGGTCGGAAGGTTCCCTGAAATTGACGCTGGCTTCTTGTGATTAATAATTGTAATTTCACTTAGGATGAACACCACATATTAAGGGTTGCATGATTTTTCAAAGGGTTTTCACAAAGCATAATGAGTCTCTCATGTTCATATTTGATCCGAACGTCCGAACGGATTGCATGTTAGATATACGTTCTATGTTAGAGGTTCCAAGTAGAATATAAATTAGGAAAACCTAACCTTCAAAGTGGCATGTGTAGATCATAAGTAATTGGTAAGAATTCATAGGATTGCTAGGTGATGGTGGAACCCTAGTGCTTTATTAAATTGGTATTTAAAACTCTTTTCTGTTATCATATTAATTTAGGAATCACTACTGGTTTTTAATTAAAATTCGTTTTTAATATTACCTAAATTCAAAATCACCTTTCTCAATTTTTAGCTTTAAGTAGTTAATTAGGAATTCTTTCTACATAAATTATTCAAATAATCCTTGAGGAGAACGACCTTGCATGAGCATCTATACTACAATATCCTTGTATTCTTGCAAGTATTTCATGTGGTTTTAACCCTATTTGCATAGACGTTAAAAATCCTATCAGCAAGTATTTCTGAGTGATTGGAAGATGTAGCAACTAGTATTTACTTCGTTGAGCGCCATGAGATTCCTGTAACTTGATAATTGAACAATATTCACTTTGTGAGCAAGTTTTATATGGATTGGGGAGAAAACTAGGATCTAGTAGTGAACAATATTTAGTTTGTGACATTGCCATGTCCACCATCAAATTAACATTTGACATTTATATTTCGTCATGTTCATTGAAGATGTTCTTACGTTGCCTGTTCAAACCTTTCACTCCCCTCAATATAGATTAATGTAGAATATCGTGATAAAAAAAACTTTTAATAGTTTTTATTTTATTTAAAAAATATAAACTAATTTCATAATTATTTCCAGTTAAAATATTTTTGACATCCATTTAGGAAAATTCTGAAGTTTTAACATAGTTGATCACCAAGGCTACTTTCAGCGTTGATCATTGACTTTTTACAAAATTTGCCCGAGACCCCTCTTAGCGTATTTCGACGCGCTGATTCCGAATCCGCGGTTCGTTTTTCCAAATTTAATCGTTTTAGTTGAGTTTTACTGATGGGACCCAATATTATGCTTAGGTGCGACTATCGGAGACTCTGACTTTCTTAGCTCAAAATGATGTGACATCGCAAGTACCTGTGAGTGGATCTTTTGTTTTTACGTATATATATGTATATGTGTTTTTCTCAACAACTACTTTTATATATATTGATGTGACATGCCATATTTAGCTTTACAAATATATTTTTCGTACATTTCATGTTTTTAATATTATTTGTGAGAATAAACTTGTGGCATGACATTCTTGCATTTTACCTGCTCATTATTACATGTTTGCACGGTGTCTCTTAATTACTTGTACTGTCTTGGGCCAAGGACTAGCATCACGTGTAGTTCACATGCACCGTTTACATTCGCTTTGGATCCAGAGTTAGGTGTCAGCCTGTCATTTTGTGTGATGTTTTGGACTTGTATGTGATGCGACTAGCGCATCTTAAGTGATGTAGTACTAGAATGTAAAACCTACACCCAACCTAAATAATTATTAGATAGTCATAAAAATAGCTCGACAAAACAAGAGAGAATTAACTTTTTGTTTAGAAACAAAAACTGACCCGGCCCATAAATTTTTTTTTAGACATCAAGTGGCTGACCACACTCCTCACGCCGATCCCTTAAAATACAAAACCCGATTTCGCGCCCTTATGGCAGCTGCTCCTTCGCCCTCGCCTGCCCTAAGCAATACCAGCTCCGGCGACACTCGCCCCACCACCACAGCCACCGCTGCCGCGCCTCCCGTAGCTCCCTTCTATCCGGTGCACCGTACCGACACGCCCCCCAAGACCCTTCGCGGCCTTAACAAGCCCAAGTGTAAGCAGTGCGGCAATGTCGCTCGCTCCAGGTAATTCATTTGAGGGAAATTGAATTCCTTGCTTGATTTCCCCTTCGGTCTGTATTAATTTACGTTCTGACAATTAGGTTTTGGTGGAGTATGCGATTTTTGTTTTTCTAATAAGCATTGCCTTGTTTGTTGTTTGCGGTTTTGGTAATTAATTTGGGGGAATTGAATACGTTGGGCCAAAAATTGGATGTGTTTATGGTCTTAAAGGCAAGTAATTTGCTGTCGAAAGGCAGGGATTTAACTATTCCGGATGGTAGATTGTAGAAACTGGATGAGACAATCTTGCCTTGGTGGGTTTGATGTAATTCTGATTTTCTGCCTCGATTTGATGAAATTTTCCGGGAAATTTATGATGTGATTGGGGGCTTTACATTGATGAAGCCGATCGGCTTTAGTACGACTCCTTTTAGCTGTGCAGATGGTATTAACTTCAAGAGAGAATGCCTCTGAATCAACTTTAGAATTTGGCGCAAAGAATAGCACTGTGGCCATGATAATTAGATACTTGTTAATATTTGAATGTGTTTAGTAAGTACAGTAGTTATTGTTGGACGAGATTAGTTTTTGTTTTTATTTTTATTTTTATTTACTAGAATGCATGCCCTAAACAGATTGGAGAAATGGGCGACCCCGATCTTTTTCAAATGTATTTCAAACTTCGTTCGATCTCCTCAGTGATATAGACTCAAACCTCAAACTAAGAGTTTTGAAGAAAAGTAAAAAGAAATTAGGAGAAATCGAGAAAGGGAGGGAGGAAATATGGAAGAAGAAAAGTTGCTCTCAACAATACCTTCTAAGGGGTGGCTAGTCCATTGGCGGACGAAGACTGCTGCTGAGAAGAGGAAAAGATGAAGGCGAACTGTTTGAACAGCTTTACCACGACAAAGTAGGAATTGACTTAGAAGTTGGATGTGATTTTGGCTGCCAGAAAATACCAATGGGCTGCCACTTGTTCTTATACTGTCATCAATTGATTCCCACTAACTGGCATTCCATCCCAATTCATATTACTACAATTATAGAAACATATTTAAATCACCAATTAAAAGCTAGATAAGCTTATTTGAGGGATCCCTCAATCGAAGGGGACTCTATAAAGGTAGTATATATAGTTGATAAAATATACCAACCAATTATACCGTATACCCCTAACAGTTCCGTACGAAAGAAGCTAGTATACCACTTAGGTAATCTTGTTCCACGTATCGACAAGACCCACTATCCAGGTACCATTAGGAAGTATTGTTTCCTTGGTAAATTATGGGCCTAGCTTCTCCTTACTGTATCAGGATTTAACCTTGATGTGCAAGCCTTTATTATGTGATATACTCCAGTGCTGATTAATTAACATCTTGGAAGTTGGAAAGTTTGTGGTGAGACTCCTAGAATGGCGTTAATGAGACTTTAAAGAGGACATTCTTCATTTTCAGTTTCAAATTTCTGATTTTCAGCCACTCCTCAACTTCGTTCAAGTACCATTTGACCCCAAACATGCACTTTAGGAACTCAGGATAATCCATTTTCATTACCACCTAAAGAAAGAAAGAATGAAATTCCTGTTTGATGGTCTTGTTCACAGATCTCACTAAGGCACATCCAAATAAAGTTTTCAACGTTAATTTCAATTATGATCCTTCCCCTTCCAGCACCAATAGGAGATAAGCTTTAGTGCGCTGACTTTGTTGATATTCTGGATGATGGTGTAGGAATCGTTTTTTTTTCTTCATATACAATGTGCTATGTTATTGGTATGTTTTTTACCATACGCTATATTGTGTTGAATATATGTTTTGTTTGTATAACTACATTTAGAATAATATCCTTTCTTTCTGTTTCATGTTATTGAGATGCTTTGGATGTGCAGGTGCCCATACGAGTCATGCAAGAGTTGCTGCTCAAAAGCTCAAAATCCATGTCATATTCATGGTATGTCTGTTCAAGATTGTATACTTTATCAAAACATCCTTAAAGTGCGTGGCTATTTTGAAGATTGGATAATTATATTCATTTTTTCTTTACTGTTGTGGAGGGTGGGGTGTGCTTGTGCATTTTGTGAAGTTTTGGTAATGCTTTTCTACAATTGGCATTTCAAAGCTTTATCTTCTACAGTTGTCATTTCAAGCTTCGGGACAAAATCTTGTATTGCTTGGTTTTGTCTGTATGGTTTCCAACAATGCCAGTTAATAGAGAAAATTTCACATGGAGAAGAGTGACGACAACAACTGCCGCTTTTTGAGGGGTCTGAGAAATTTTAGGTATCTTATGTAGTAATGGCTTTCAGCGTTATGTATGGTGATGGCTGATGGCTTTGAGCAACTACTCTGATGAGTGTAAATGAGGGAAAGTCGGTGGTTTCCTATATCCGTAGAAATATATTTTTTTTTTTCTAAAGTGCTGACTCCACATAACATCCCTTTTTCCTAAAAGGAAAAGAGTGGATAGCTTAAAGGTATGGTTCCACCACCCATGACATCACTTATGCTTATGCAGAGGATTGAGTAAGCTATCTGTGGCAATGTTGGAATCTTAAAGTGGAGCCTAGGGAATAATGACGGCAGCTTAGTGTCTTTGAGCTGCTGAAAGCATCATGAACAGTCTCGGAAACACTGCGTTCCTACCCCTAAGGTCTTTGGGTGTGTTGGATGAATATCCATATTTGAAATGTTGCAAAAATTGAAGAGTAGTGGGGCATCTGGTTAAATGTGATACTGTTATAGGCTTATGCTTAGAAGCATGAAGTGGCAATCTGTTCCATTGGTGGACAAGATTGGTTATGTAAAATTTTGATCATAGTTGCTTACCTAGGTGAGATTCTTATTAAATTGTGCGTGTCAGAACCATCAAGTTCTCACTCACACTACACAGAGACAGCAAGGTGTCTTGATAAGGGTAGGATGTTGACTTGATTTTGGCATGTCTTTGCATGATTTCTTGGGGTTGTGTTACTTATGATGGGTCTGTTCAGGTTTGGGCTTGGGAATTTTCACCTATCCATTTGGATTGGTCTGCTATTTTAGATTAAGTGGGACTGTTTTCTTTGGTTTATATTTGAGTTTGCATTTCAGTTGTACTTTAGGTGTTTGATCCTGATTGTTGATCATTGTTCTTTTTCATTCTGACTAAAAGAAAGATCGGTCATCAGTTTTGTCCTTTTTTTTTATTAGCCTTTTTAAGATATAACTATTAATCCAACCTAGTTTTTTCATTCTCAAATATATCAAGAGATCTGCATTGAGCATCATCTTATGGTTTTGGTTTCTATGGGCCTAGATGTTTGGGTGGTGAGAGATCCAAAGCTCTTGTTAAGGAGATTTTTTGGTCCCTTTAAGAAAAAATTGTTTGTTTGGATTTTTCATCTGTGCATGTTTGTCTTTGCCTTCTCCTTACTGTATATTATATTATCTCTGCAGTTTTGAAAACAAATGCAACTTTTCCAGACAAGGCACCAACCTCAAACTCTCCTCTATTTAACCATCAATCAACCGATGCATCACCATCAGGGTGAGTTCCTAACATCAGCTGCTCGTTTAATATCTGGTTATATCCTATAATTCTGTCTCTAAGAATTTGGTCATTAAATTGTTTTCCCTACAAAACTGCATTGCTCTTCTACCATTTATATAATATTGTGTCATATTGCTCAAGGTTTAAATTGTTGGCAGCGAAGCCAAGTTTATAGTCTAATTCACTATGACCTAACTTGAGAATGGGTTTGTCAAAAATTGGTGATTTTAATTAAGTCGAATCTTCCTATGGAAAGCAATTGGCTGAAGATTTGCACTGGTTTCTAGCTTGTTCTATAGTCATAACTTTGATGGTTTTATTCCCTAACTTTAACAGTTGGCTTTCTGAGCTTCCCTTGTTACAACCCTTTCTATTTTTTCTTGCTTGCCTTGGCTGCCATGGGAACTTCATTCAGTAAAGGTCTTCAAAGCAAGTACTGTTTTCATTGTGGATGTAGATTTTCTTAAATTGTTGGCTGTATTTCAGGAATTCCCATAGAGTTGCATCATTCCGGCAACCTTCGATCAATTTTGCTCAATTCAATAATCTGCATATTCCGCTTCGTTCGAAGAAGCCTTTGACCAGAAAGGTGCATGTCCTTTGGTACTATCTATTTGTTCTTGTACTATTTTCACTGTGAGAATGACTTGTTCTAACTAAAAAATATTAATGTCAGGATGCCGTGGCTATTAATGAGTGGAGATTTTCCAAGTTGAGGGAATACAAGGATGGAAACATTGAAGTGGAAAATGAAGCTTTTGATCGATACATGCAGAACGTCAGCCTATTAGAGCAAGTGTTTTCTGTGGAATCTATTGCAGAGGAGTCAATGAGGGATGGATCATCCATATCAAACCAAAATACTATTACTAATACTACAGAAGATGACACTGAGGCTATGGTGTCAGGACTGAAGTTGAAGTTGAGGTCAAATCCAATGAGAACCAGTAACTTCCGAAAGAGGATACAGCAAATTGTTGACGAGGGACTAAAGAAGCTTAAGAAATGCGAGTTTGATGAAGGGGGCAAGAAATCAAGTGTGCCAAATGGATTGGATAAAGGGCCCAAAAAGGAAGAAACACGGTGGGCTGGAAGGACTTCTGCTTTAGGCGATCTCATTGATAAGCTGAACAAAGCCCGAAACAAGGAGGATTTGAAGGCATGCTTGGAGTTGAAATCTCAGCTCTTCAGTGAACACAAATTGTCTGGTAGAACAGAATCGGAAGACGCTGACATAATGAAGAAACAGACTGCAAAGAATGATTCGGAGCCCGGAAAGGAGTGGAATTGTTCGTTTCCTAGAGTGATTAGTGCTACCGAAATTGATCAAGAAACTCTGAAAAGTGTTAATGCACACTTCTCTACCCTTGAGCAGATAGAAGGTTTATGAATAAAAAGATTCAAAAGGTAAGATTTTGCTGTACAATTTGTACTTTTAGTCGGTTTTAGTGGTGTCATAGCTTAGTGTAATTTCATCCTTGAGTTACTGTTCTAGTTCATGTATCAACAATGTCTCCTATATTTTACTTTCTAAAAATGTTTTTATGACAGTTTCTTCTAATTAGCATTTTTAATTTGAAAGTGAAAGTGGTACCTGAATCTTTTTCTAAAAAGCTTTTATTTAGTAACAAGTTCAAGGACGAATAAAGAGTTTAAAGGAGCAAAAAATAGATGAAAGTTCTAATGGAGTTAGCTAAAAGGACCATTGTTGTATATTATACCGAGTTCAGGGATCAATACTGACGGATTTTTAGTTTAGAGATTGAAACTTCAATTGAGTGAAAGTTGAGGAAGTATTGCTTCAATTATCTCTATCACAATCAAAACAAACTATCTGTATTCTCTTTAATGGGATGGGATGCTTTGGTTATTCACCAGAACTGCTTCCGGTCCTGCTTTATTTATGTGATGATAATTAATGGGAATGGAATAGATTTTAATTTTTCATTTTTTCTGAAGAATAAACAATGAATAATTAGCTTATAATGAATTGAATAAAATCGAGAGGTTCATCGAACCAAAGCATCTCGAAGAATGACACAAAAGTTGGCCGAAAAGTGAGCAACCCCATTGGCTTGCCTTACCGCATACTCTTGAGTCAGACTGCGTGTGCTATTCACTTGGGACAATACTCCTATTAGAAAATTTTCATTATGATCGGAACACATGTGATATATTACGTGTTTTTATATGAGTTGTGAGACATTTTATTTTTTAAGTTATTAATTTTTAACACATATATCTTACTATTTGTATAATATCATCATGTGTTCCGTTCACACTAAAAAATCTCTCTCCCCTCTCGCCAATATTAATAATATGAACTACACTTTCACATTTTAAAATGGTGCGGTTAACTGCACGCTAAAAATATTCATAACTAATTGATTGTTCATGTGTACACTTTATACTTTTATAAGCATATAAAAAATATATATAAAGTGACATGATCCAAATTCATTAACCAAGTCAAATTTAGAAATTTAGAATGTGAGGCTAGACACAACTTGTACACTACACTGTAACTGTTGGAGCTTTTGATTGATGCTATTCCAGTGCCACTGGGTTTATGTGTTTTATTTATACTGTGCTCAGACTGCTCGTGTTGCCTTGTAAACTCACACACCACCACAGGGGGCTTTGTCCACTACTTATAATTTGCTCAACAGACTTGCACCGTTTCAAAGGTGTGGACGGAACTTTGTGGACTTTGCGTGCAGACGGAATGTGGGCCGTTGGATGAAAATTGAAATGTTGAAAATGAATTCATTATAATGAGCTTAGAGTGAAATCGGGTCATAAATTACCTGTCACTTAATTAAAATGGTACCCAGCATGAAATCAAAATTTCTTGAGATTTAAATTGTCCCTCCGACATCAACACTTACCGTCTTTAATAAGTCTTGTCCTCCTCCAAAAACACTCTGTCTCCCGCATTTGCTCAAACATTGGCATCGAAAACATCGTTCCTGTTCGAAAACGTGCTTCCCATTTGAAACCCAGTTATCAACGTCTGTGCTTGTGTTGTCCGGCCTCATAGAAATTCTAGACAGTGAAGAAAATCAGGGGACTTTGGTTGAAAGATGTGCAGTCGGTTCCACAGAAAGGACATGCTTTTTGCTTCATTCAAGCTAGGTTCAGAGTGCTTTTGTGATAATAGATGTCATAATTGATTCCCCAAATGAACTTCAAATTTGCTGAGTTTTGAAAATGGAACCCTAAAATTTAATTTTGTTATTTTTGTTAAATAGTATAATTAAGTTAGGTGTAAGGTTAATTATGCATGTTCCTTGATGTAATTAACTGGAATTTGTGGATATATGTGAATTTTTTTAGAAATTTGGGTGCGTTGTGAAGTTATGAAGCTATGTTGATGGGTTATGTAGAGGCTAGGCTGCTATCTGTTGTTTTGGTAAAGTTGTAGTTTTGAATAGGGATTGGTTTTTGTATCTAAATTATTGTTATTTTTATGGTGGTAGGGATTGATTTTTATATCTGAATTATTGTTCATTTTATGGTGGGACTTGAAATTGCTCAAGTAATGATGCTTTGTTCACAGTAGATGTTGTTGCTATGAAGCTTTCGTGACAGGTTGTTGTAAGGTTATGTGTTGTTTATTGTTGATGTGTGTGTACTGTTACGTGTACAAGATATGGCAACCCAAGGTGTTGAAATAGCAACCAGAGAAGAAAAAGCATATAGGGAAGGGTTAACAGCCTATCCCAAGCCCCCATGTGTGAGGATTGTTTAAGGAGAAATTTAATGAGGCACAATTTGGTGCCTTTAGGACATCTTGCTTTGGCCACCTTCGGGTGTGTATGAATCGGCCTTCGGTGGGCAATTGGTTCATGAGTTGTCTCTACGTAGAGTGGAAAATCAAGGGGTTAAAGACCTAGAAAGACCGACCTATTTAATAGGTTGTGAATTGACCCAGTTCACAAAGCAGGATTTCTGCCTCATTACCGGGCTACGATGTGACGAACCCCATGACATAGAAGTTGAGCCACAAAGGATTAGGCTACTGAGGGAGTATTTTTCCGAGAAATTATGATTGATAGGTGAAAGTAGCAAGGGGAGGAAAGAAAATGGGAAAGGTAAAGCCAAGGCTGTCCCCAAGAAAGTCACCAAATAAATATCAATGACTTGTGGGGAGATTGATAGGGCGTTTAAGGAGTTCAAGAACAGCGACGATGCCTTCAAGCTAGGTCTGGTATACTTCGCCAAGGCTGTATTGATAGAGGTGAAGAACTATGTTCCTGTGAATCTAGACTAACTCGACCTCGTGGAGGATATGGATAGGTTCAACAACTTTTCGTGAGGTTCCATCTCTTTTGAACAACTTTGTTTGTACCATACTTGACCAATCCCGAAACTACTTAGCACCGGTCAACGTTATACCGTCAAGGATCCAGAAGAGCTTCCCTTCAACCAGGAGGCCAATCACAATGCGACACGTGTCGACATCAGAAGCCAATCACAGCGCGACACGTGTCAACATCAGAAGCCAATCACAACATGACACGTGTCAATGTCAGAACAAAACTAGAAACTCTCTTCTATAAATAGGGATCATTCTCCCACAATAATCTCTAATGTCATTTTGTATTAAACTATTCACTAGAACTCACAAAAGGAGAGCTTGAACCAATGTATTTGTGTAAACCCTTCACAATTAATGAGAACTCCTCTACTCCGTGGACGTAGCCAATCTGGGTGAACCACGTATATCTTGTGTTTGCTTCTCTGTCTCTATTCATTTATATACCTATCCTCGCTAGTGACCGAAGCAACCAAGCGAAGGTCACAAAACCTGACACTTTCTGTTGTACCAAAGTCCTCACTGATTTTGTGCATCAACATTTGGCGCCGTCTGTGGGAAAGACACTTACTCCCACTCTCTTCAGCTTTGTCAAGCTGGTTTCCACCGCTCGTACACTTTCTTTTGGCCAAGCATCTCTCTCCAACATGGGGAGCGAAAGAAGCCATAGCACACAGAATGACACCCCCATTGGACCTAGTATGAAGCAACGAAAGCAGGAAGGAAATAAAGTTACTCTTCAAGCTAAAGTCGATGAGCTAGAAGCTCAGAACAACAAGATAGCGATGAGGAACGAGGTCCTCCAGGAGCAATATGAAAAGCTTTTCGAGAGGCTTCACGAGGCTAGGCATGCTCAAACACACAAGCTCGTCGCCCCTGTCGAGGTCAACAATCATCTGAATGCCCCCCAACACGGAGGGTCACCGATATCCAACACAGACATCCCTGATAGGGATCGAGCTACCCATCAATGTGATAATCAACATGAGACTTCTATCAACCCAGCTGCTTCAACCCGAAGCAGGAGAAGTAGAGGAAAACACCTCCTCACAGAGAGAGTGGAAGGATCAAAAGCCGTCTATCGCGATTGTCGAGACTTCCTAAAGCAACGTCGAGAGAATCCCATCCACATAAGCTCGAAGATCAATGACCCAAGAGTTTCTGAAAGACTCGGTCCTCTTCCACGACCCAGGCCAGTCGCCAATCTAGGGAATGGGCAACAGGTCCCAGAAGAACATGAAGGTACAAGGGACTCTCTCACCTTCATTAGAGAGCAACGCCGTCAGCTGAGCAACCGCCTCGCCGCGAGCATCACTCCTAGCCCATCACTTATGTATTGAGGAGCGAGCCCTTATTCTATAAAAGGGACTCCCTCACCTTCATTAGAGAGCAACGCCGCCAGCTGAGCAACCGCCTCGCCGTGAGCATCACTCCTAACCCATCACTTATGTATTGAGGAGCGAGCCCTTATTCTATAAAAGGGACTCCCTCACCACCATTAGAGGGCATCGCCGCCAGCTGAGCAACCACCTCGCCGTGAGCATCAACTCTAGCCCATCATTTATGTATTGAGGAGCGAGCCCTTATTCTATAAAAAAGACTCCCTCACCTTCAAACGCCACAAGCCGAGCCAACCAAGGCAACATAAGCCACGAGCCGAGCAGCCTCGCATCGTGTGCTACTTCTAGTTAAACATCATTTCAGATTGAGCACTGCCTCATATCGAGCATCAGTTCAAGACAACATCTAGTTACTTCGGCCCACACATGGACTGAATTTCAAGTTTCCAGCCAAAAGACTCTCTTGATTGAAGATTTGGGGGACTACTGTTTATACCATACTTAGGGCCTCCGTATTTAAACCTCGTATAAATACTTAGGGAACTCAAATGTAATTATGTGATAAAGGAAGGGGAAAATATGTAATAAGTGAGGAGTCCTTATTCTATAAAAGGACCCATCACCCTCACAATGAGGGGAGGCCAATTCCTAGGCCATCAGAGACCTCACTCTCTCCCTCAGAGGCTCTGAATCTCTCCCCCTCACTTCTCAGATAAATATATAATCAGTGTGGACGTAGCCCAAACCTTGGGGTGAACCACGATACATTTTATGTTATTTACATTTCTTGCAGATTCACGGTCGGATTTACGTTGTTCCAAGACCTCCGGTTTTATGCATCAACAGGAGAAACTCCATTCTTACTTGCTTTTGGTACAGAAGCAGTTGTCCCGGTTGAGCTTGAGCAAGCAACATACCGAACCCAGAACTACATGCAGAGTGAGAACGACAAACAACTCACCCTCAACCTGGATCTAGTTGAAGAACACAGAAATCAGGCTCACCTGAGGAATGTTGCATACAAGCAGCGCATCTCCAACTACTACGACTCAAGGGTCAAACACCTCGCTCTTTCAAAGTGGGAGACTGGGTACTGAAGAAAAGATTACTCTGTGATAGAGTCCCGAGTGAAGGAACACTTAGTCCTAACTGGGACGGACCGTTCGAGGTCGTCGGCATCAGCCGCCCTGGCTTCTACAAGCTCAGAAGCTCCGACGGCAAGACCCTTGGCCATCCATGAAATGCTGACCACTTGAAGTACTATTGCAAATAGACCCACATTGTACAAGTGTTAAGCTACAGCCGTTCGGCATCCTATGTAACAAAGACCATTTGGTATGAATTCAATAAAGAGGTGATTTAGCCAACTCGGCCCTAAACTCTTTTACATTCTGAGCAATGAAACACTCAAGTGTTGAAGCTTCAACGCAAATGTTTCCAATACAAAACAAAATCTAAGTATGTGTCAACAAGACTATACAAAGGATCTACATCATACATTCCAACACATTCATACATAAACATCATACATTCTAACACATTCATACATAAACATCATACATTCCAACACATTCATACATAAACATCATACATTCCAACACATTCATACATAAACATCATACATTCCAACACATCCATACATAAACATCATACATTCCAACACATCCATACATAAGCCAACTGTGCTTCGAAAGGGTTCAACACACTTTGTGTCATTCGACATTTGCCACAATGTGCCTCGACACCTTGCCCTTATTCTCACCAACTAGGTGATGAAGGAACTCACCTTCGTGCCACCAACTAGGTGATGAAATGTACAACCCGTACTCTAATATTATTTGGAAACTTGCCACCCTTATCACCAATCAGGTGAAGAAAGAACTCATCTTCATGCTACCAACCAGGTGATGAAATGTACAACGCGTACTCTCCTTCATGTCACCAACCAGGTGAGGAAATGTGATGAAAGGTGATTAAGGAACTCACATTCGTACCACCAACCAAGTGATGAAAGCAACCCACAATTCATTCCACCAACTAGAAGACGAGTGGTACAACTTGTACATGTGAACTCCTAGCATTCACAAATAATCAAAAACCCTCAAGCTTTACAACTCAACTAGGGGAGCACTTATGCCTAACAAGAGTTATAGTCACCAACAAAGTCTTACTGTAAGCCAACAATGGCTTCAGTGCATGGTATACGAAGATCAAACTCTTCAGCCATCTTGCATCTACTTCAGACATTTCTCCTCTATAACAATGCAAACACTACAACTCATAGAAAGCTTCACACGCTCTTGATCAAGACTGTTCGAAGCAAATTCAATTTATATGGTTCATCCAAACCTTCGACTACTACAAGATGTAGCTTGCATCACAATCTCTTGCTCAACAGTGTGGAAGCAAAATTTGTCTACGTTATCTCTCCCACATTTTCAAATTTCTAGTTTTTCCAAAAAAAAAAAAAAAAAAAAAAAAAGGGAAATTGGGAAATTCAACAAAGCTTCATCAATGGAGGACACATACCAATCTCAAAAGCTTCGCACTATGTTCATCAAGATAGTGCGAAACAAAATCAATTTATGGTGCCAACAAAAGCTTCATCAATGGAGGACACATATCAATCTCAAAAGCTTCGCACTATGTTCATCAAGATAGTGCGAAACAAAATCAATTTATGGTGCCAACAAAAGCTTCATCAATGGAGGACACATATCAATCTCAAAAGCTTCGCACTATGTTCATCAAGATAGTGCGAAACAAAATCAATTTATGGTGCCAACAAAAGCTTCATCAATGGAGGACACATATCAATCTCAAAAGCTTCGCACTATGTTCATCAAGATAGTGCGAAGCACAATCAATTTATGGTGCCAACAAAAGCTTCATCAATGGAGGACATATATCAATCTCAAAAGCTTTGCACTATCTTCATCAAGATAGTGTGAAGCAAAATCAATCTATGGTGCCACCAAAAGCTTCACCTATAAAGCTTCAACACCAAAGCTTCACCTATAAAGCTTCAACCCCAAAGCTTCACCTATAAAGTTTCAACACCAAAGCTTCACTTATAAAGTTTCAACACCAAAGCTTCACCTATAAAGTTTCAACACCAAAGCTTCACCTATCAAGCTTCAACCCAAAAGCTTCACCTACAATACAAAATTTCAACACCAAAACATATAAAAGCTTCACACACTCTTCATCAAGATAGTGCGAAGCTAATTCCAGTGGAGCTGAATTTTGGACATCTTATAGTTCTTGAACAGATGAACAACTTTCACGAAGGAAATGTTTCTATTTGAGCGACGGAAGTTAGAGTGTTGAAGCTTCAAACATGACGGTCAGATTTCTGCAAGCTTCAAAGCTGCTGCGGTGTTTCGAAGATCTGGAAATATTCAACCGTTAGTTTGTTCTGAATTTTTGATATGTTATGGAAGAGATGATGAGGAACAACTTCGATGAAGAAAGTATGTTGATCTGAACACGAGAAAATGAAGTTTCGAAGCTCACAACAAGTCTGACGGGTTAACAGAAAAATGATGAACAGTTACTCATCATACCTGAATGTCTGGAGTTGTACTACTCCGATGGATCTCAAATTTGGGCATGTTGTAGTTCACACGCTAAGGAACAATTTTCATGAAGACAATTTTGCGATTTGAGCTACAGATGATGGTGTTATATTGAAGAGCTACCGCTCCCTCTACGATGACTCCCTTTGGGCTTGCCATTTTGGGCTACACAAAAATTTTGGGCCATCGCAAAGCTAAAACTAGCTTGAAATATTTTTGGATAAGGCATATATGAAGGTGTGACATCAAAACAAGGCTTCGTTACTTTGACAAATTAGTAGCAAGCAAGACACCTCATTCGGCAACTCTCCTCGCCTGAAAACTTGGGGGACTCCCACCATATGCTACTGCACCTTGATACTCGGAAATCTCACGACCACTCAACGGCTTGGATCTTGCAAGTCCCCAACCGAGGAGCTTCCCTCACTCGGGAACTTAGGGGAGCACTGTTTGTACCATACTTGACCAATCCCAAAACTACTTAGCACCGGTCAACGTTATACCGTCAAGGATCCAGAAGAGCTTCCCTTCAACCAGGAGGCCAATCACAATGCGACACGTGTCGACATCAGAAGCCAATCACAGCGCGACACGTGTCAACATCAGAAGCCAATCACAACATGACACGTGTCAATGTCAGAACAAAACTAGAAACTCTCTTCTATAAATAGGGATCATTCTCCCACAATAATCTCTAATGTCATTTTGTACTAAACTATTCACTAGAACTCACAAAATGAGAGCTTGAACCAATGTATTTGTGTAAACCCTTCACAATTAATGAGAACTCCTCTACTCCGTGGACGTAGCCAATCTGGGTGAACCACGTATATCTTGTGTTTGCTTCTCTGTCTCTATTCATTTATATACCTATCCTCGCTAGTGACCGAAGCAACCAAGCGAAAGTCACAAAACCTGACACTTTCTGTTGTACCAAAGTCCTCACTGATTTTGTGCATCAACAAACTTCTTGACAACCTCTCGCTTGCTGCTTCAAGGAGAGGTAGTGGTAGAGTTGAGGAGATGGTGAGGGAGATGAGGAGGAACAGAAGAAGTTAGGGGAACGAAGAGGCACATCAGTCCGAATGGGGCTGCAAAGGATTTTCGTACAGTTTTCAGGTAATATGTGTTACTTTCGTTGGTAATATTGGCTTTATTAATGTGATTAAGTATTCATTTATTGAGGAATACGTGCAAGTAAGGGCATACGAAAAAACTTCCCAATTTGAGAAGCCTCTGCGTTTTTGCAAGATGGTAGATCCGACAACTAGATAAAGAATTTTGTGGTGGAAGACAACGAAGAAGCAACCGATCCACGAGCATCTGCAATTGTATATAATCGAGAGCTGAGAGGTATAACTGTCACTGTTCTAAGAATCCCCGCCTAGGCGCTAGGCGGTTGCCACCGCCCCGATTAATGCCTATGCGTTTGAAAATTGAGAAATGACGCCTAGACCGCCTAGGCTCCCGCCTAAGTTACGACTCACTCAGACATAAAATAGATAACTTCCATTTTGCAATTTTTTTTTCAATAAATTGTAAGGGACTTGTTGAATACTTAAATGAATACACATTATATGCATGTTCGCCATGTTTTCATTATGTTCCAATACTTCCTAATATATCTGTCATTCTATTTTGTAGTTTATAATGAAATTATATATATTTTAAGTATAAACATAGACTTATTTACAAGAATATAATAGATTTACTTAAATATGCCTAGTCCTCCTAGGCCCCGCCTAGGCGCCTAGGCGCTAGGCCCCAGCTTGCCGCCCGACTAGCGCCTAGCGTCTTTTAGAACCTTGATAATTGTATTGCAAAACTTTTGAATTTTATGAATGAAAGTGAACGTGTGTGATTATTGTATGTGTGAGAAATGTATTTATGATATGTGGCTTTAAATGGTAGGATGTGCAGATTATAGAAATTTTTCTGATTGAAGCGGAGAAGAACAAATAGTACTGGACTTGGGGGGATGAAGCAGATGTTGTGATTCCTGAGAACTCGACTCCTGACACAAATGATATCAGTGAGTTGAAATGCAGTTGAAAGAGTTGAAGGTGTAATTTGTGCAGTTGGCCCACGAGAATGAGATATCAGACATGATTTTGCTGAAGAAAGTGGAAGAGCTGTTGAAGGGGGTGGAGGAATTAAGAAGGGTAGTGAAGGAAAAACATGCGGATGAAGGTGGCATTCGTGCGGTTGGCCCACGAGAATGAGATATTAGACATGATTTTGCTGAAGAAAGTGGAAGAGCTGTCAAAGGGGGTGGAGGAATACATGCGGATGAGGATTCTAAGGAGGGAGGAGGATGAAGAAGAAGAAGAAAAGATGTGGGAGATCAAGTTGCAGAGGGAGGAAAAGATGAAGAAGATAGAGAATAAGAAAGAAGAAGAAGAAGAAGAAAAAAAAAAGATGTGGGAGATCAAGTTGCAGAGGGAGGAAAAGATGAAGAAGATGGAGAAGAAGAAGATGATAAAAGAAGAGGAAGGAGATAAAGAAGATGAAAAAGAAAAAGACGAGGGTGGTCAAAGTGGCAGTAATGTACAAGAAGAAGAAGGGTGGTGAGAAAGAGGGTGATGAATGGAGAAATTAAGGAGGGTAGTGAAGGAAAAACATGCGGATGAAGGTGTCATTCGTGCGGCTGGCCCACGAGAAGGAAATATCAGACATGATTTTGCTGAAGAAAGTGGAAGAGTCGTCGAAGGGGGTGAAGGAATTAAGGAAGGTAGTGAAGGAAAAATATGTGGATGAGGATGCTAAGGAAGAGAAGCATGCAGATGAAGGTGTCATTTGTGCGGTTGGCCCATGAGAAGGAGATATCAGACATGATTTTGCTGAAGAAAGTGGAAGAGTCGTCGAAGGGGGTGGAGGAATTAAGGAGGGTAGTGAAGGAAAAACATGTAGATGAGGATACTAAGGAAGAGGAAAAGGAGGAGGAGGAGGAGGAAGAAGAAGAAGAAGAAGAAGAAGAAGAAGAAGAAAAGATGTGGGAGATCAAGTTGCAGAGGGAGGAAAAGATGAAGAGGCAAAAGAAGAGGAAGAAGATAAAGAAAATGAAAAAGAAGAAGACAATGGTGGTCAAAGTGGCAGTAATGTACAAAAAGAAGAAGGGTGGTGAGAAAGAAGGTGACGAAAAAAATGGTTTGGATGGAGGGGAGAAAAAACCAGTGGGTAAGGAGGGGAATCAGAATGATGAATTAAATGATGAAGGCAAAATGGGAAGACGAGGGATCGAGAGTTGTCTTTTGGTCAATGTGTCCTGAATCGTTTTAGAATATTGTAGAGGATGTGTGCAAGCTAGAATGATGTGTTTTATCTTAAATTTTGAAAATGGGACTTGTGCCTTGTTCTAGGCGACGATTGTCCATGAACGCATCAATCTTTGTGCTAGGGAGCCGTAGCGCAAACTCCAGGTAAGTGACTTTAATGTGTGATATTGGTTATTACTAACAATTTCTCGTGCTAATATGCTTTGTGGATAATGCATGGATTTATAAATGTAATTTCTATTAAAATAAAAATGTGTCATTGATCTATCCGTGAAATGGTATTTGAAATGTTTTTGAAACGTGAGGGCTAGTAGAGGACCGTTAACCCATTGTCATAGGGAGTTGTTGCATCGAACTTATGCCATGTCTTGTTTCGTTGAGTTGTTCTAATCTAAGTTCCTTGAATTATGCTCGGTTTCGTTGAGTGGTTTAGAACCGGGTTTTGTTGAGTGGTCTGGTACCCTGCTTTGTCTGGATTATGTTGAGTGGTTCGAAATCCCTATTTCTCCGCAGTTTCGTTGAGTGGTCTGGAATCGTGTTTCGTTTAGATTATGTTGAGTGGTCTGGAATCCCATTTTCTTTTGGTTTCGTTGAGTGGTCCAGAACCCTGTCCTTGTTGGGTTTCGTTTAGTGGTTAGAATCCCTCTTCTTATTCAATTATGTTGAGTGGTTCGGAACTCGATCTTACTCCGTTGATTGGTCCATAATCCCATCCCTTATTTTTGTTGGTTCATTGGATTTGGTCTAAAATGTGAAAGCTTAAGAGTTGTAGGCTTCGGCTGAATTGTGTCATTCTAGCCCTAGTTTTCAGTGTATTTATGAACTAGAAATTCGAGAACCTTTGTGGTTTGATCTAGAAAGGCTGTTGGATGTTTGGGTGACTCCTTCGGGATGTTTAGTAGATTCCTTATGATTTTATAAAGTATGGTTTTATGATTAATGTTTATAAACTATGGTCAATGGACTTCTTTTATGATTATCACATACGTCAGATTATTGTCACTCACACGAGCTTCGAAGCTTATCCAAGTTATTGCTTTGCCTAGTGCACCATTTCCAATGTGTAGGGGGCCATTGTGCAGGTGACAGGTGTTAGTAGATATGAGGAGCTCTTGGGGTAGCAGATAGAGGTAAGAGAACTTGGAGTGATTAGGTTAACCCAATATCTTTCCTTGTATTTCTTTTGGACTTTCCTTTTTAGAGCCTATGGCGTTGTCATAGTGAGGGTTGGTTGCTTTTGTTGTATATTTGTTGTAAATATTGTTATTTCAGTTCATAATTTTTTGTTTGTATTTTCTTGCACACCTGCACCCGAGCATCACGTATCGATCCTAGATGTATGTTGTGTTTGGGCGTGACATGGTCAATGAAAATGCATGACTAAAATAGCGTGTAGGAAAATATCTCATTTGCTTACCCAACATGGGATCACTCTAAGTTGGGCTAGGACTTTGGTGCTCCCAAGTAGACCAAAGTCTATTATCATAAGGTTTCCATGGGCATTGTGTACCTCCATAACCTTCCACACCTTAACCCCTCAAGCAAGCTCCATGAAACCACATGTCTTGGGTCATGTGAGCTTGGTAGATATTGGGTTTAAACGAATTTGTTCGACATGGAGTGATATATTTCCTTGTTAGTGTGGCATGATAATTAATTAAAACTTGTGTAAAACCTTCCTTAACTACTAGTTTTTCAAATAACAGTGTCAAGTTCGAGTTGTAAAGCATGTCGGAAATAGGGATGGGCAATGGTTATGGCGGTCGGGTAACCGCGGTTATTTATTCATAACCGTTTATTTTCATACCCGCATAACCGTTTACCTGTTGGGTAATTGTCTAAACGGTTATACCCATACCCATAACCGTTTATAAACGGTTAACCATACTCATAACCGTGTACCCATTTAACCGTAACCGTTTACCCATTTATCATTTTTAAACCTGTTTATCTTTTATTTTTTACCATTTACTCCTTTTTCACCTGTCAACGTGTTTTTTTAACAACTTGAAAATTAAAAAAAGAAAAATTTGTCATAATTTTGTTTTTCTAACAATTAAACACCGTTATGGTACATTCATCATACATTTCCGCATTTTAATTTTTTAAGTCCGTATACCATTCTAATAATTGAAATAATAGTTTACAGATGATATTTTTAACTGTTAGCAATGAAGGTAATATAAAATTTGCTAAGTATTCTTGGGTTACGAAAATTGTTAAAAAACTGTATTCTTAAGTTATTTGACTCGGAATGTAAAATATTAACATAATATATATAATGGACCATGAAATTTAAAGTCGTTAAGGAAAACTATATTATATTAGCTATAGAAATCATGCACTATAGTCAATAACATTGATCTAAGTTTTGTCCGATAGGGAACATGGTTTGTGTTAATTTTACATATATAAAATAAATGGGTAAATGGTTACCCGTTTATAACCGCGGTTAACGGTTACCCATAACCGTAACCGTGAAATTTAAATGGGCGGGTAACCGCGGTTACCCACAACCGATGGGTATTTGCCCATCCCTAGTCGGAAACGAGTTGCCTCGGTTGTTTTGTTACCGTGCCAGCATTTGAGTCTCTGTAGAGTGTGACCAAGTGGTTCAGGCGTGCCCGTTGTGCCTGACTTTGAGAAATTCAGGTGTGGAAGAAATTCAGGCGTGCCCATGTATACAGTTTGTTCTTTTTCAAGTGTCAAGTTCAAGTTCGAGCAGTGATATTAACAAAAGAAAAAAAGAAAAAAAAAAAGAAACCATGTATACAGTTTTACCTCAGAGAGAGAGAGAGAGAGAGAGAGAGAATTAACAAACTTTTGGTATCATGCACAATACCATAATGTGACATGCAGCAAAAGTCACCGTTTTAGGTTTCCGTTGCAAATCAGAGGCTGAACAAAAGGGGACAAAAACAAGAGTTCAAATTTGAAATTAGGTTTTGGATGCATCAAGAAAGCAGGTAAGAGGTGTCTTCTAGCGTGCATGTTGTATGTCTTGTGTGTTGGTATCTTCATTACATTACATTATTAAAGAAGGTTTAAGTCCTCGTTTTATTATGTTTTAACCTTATACTACTCTTCCCACACCTATTCTCACTTTCAATCTACTTACCGTAGACGAAAGAAAATGAAGACTGTTATGAAAGAGTATGTGAAAATTCATAATGTGATTTTTTATTTCTGAATAAACAATATTATGTTCGTGAAAGGGGTGAGAGAGTTAGCTAAGCCTCATAATGGGCTAGTAATAATGTGGTTCAAATTCTCTCTTGACGAGAGTCTTGACGAGAATCGACCTAAGACCTCTCATTTGTATTATGAATTTTCACATACTCTTTCATAACACCATTTAAATGAAAATTATATTGCAAGTGTTGGATTTTCATAGTGGTTGGTGTAGAGCAAGAAATTGAATTCAGAAAATTTTGAAGTGGACACGTGTGTTAACGCTCAAAATTTGCAGGTTAACAAAATAGAACAATAAAGCTATGAAATAATAGACTCAAGATTTAAGTGGTTCACCCTCAAAACTAGACTACATTCACTATGGTGCTTGGAATCTATTGATTTAATGATTACAAAAAGCACTCGGCTATAGTCTAAATTCCTTTTCCTCTCAATCGTCCGAACCATCATAAGAGGCACTTCCCCCCTTATATAGGCCCTCAGTGAGCCCAACAAAGTCCTGGGCTCACCTACATTACTATTCTAGTATTAAATGAGCTACCTACATAAATTGTCGTGCTGGCAATTCTTTCGTACATCAACCGACATGTTGCGGTGAGGTGATGGTGGCTCAGTCAAGATTACGTGTTTTTCTAGGCCAAGGCATACCAAGCACCAAGCTCGGCCTTGACTAGTCAATGATGTTCCTTCCAAGTAATGGTTTGGCAACCTTTATATCCCGTTGTCGGTTTATGCCTTTGCTGGCGACTGACACGTGATCTGGGTTGGCGTCTGAGTACGCCTATCTTTGGAGCTTTGTTTGATAAAGTTGTCAAGTTGTGCACGTGCCCATGTCAGTCGGAAAGTCCCTTATGTTACTTAGTCAAACTAGACTGGTGAGCGGTCGGCAGTAGCACTTGGAAACGCCCCTTTCTAAATTCATTGGGCCTTGGACTTCTTTTCCTTTGGGGCTTGATTTCTTGGGCTTCTCTTGGTTTTCTTCCCAGCCTGTACTATTTTGAGTGTCGAAAAAGGAACTTGCGTTAAAAATGTGAACTTTCATTTTTATTGAAGAGAACGCCTTCATTAAATTGGTGAGGACCACGTTTGTTTCACGCGCAATTAATTACCAAGAAGACCTGAGCTGTTGACTACAACTTCTCTAAGCTCTTCTGCTCATGGCAAGGAGACCAGACATGGAATTAAAGGCAGAATATATAACTAATTCCTACCTTTAACCTTTCCTCATTGAAAGACATATTCCTTTAAACAAGGTAGCCCAATCACATCAAACCAAAGATTCTCCAAGATAATCCTTAGGATATTATTAATTAAATTTAATAATAACTACAAGGATTATCCTCAGTACTGTCATAGCACAAGTACAACTACATCCATCAAATGACACATCTTGGCAATTGAACGTCGACATGTTGCGTGGGATACACCACCTATTTGGTTGGCCTTTAGCTCCTATAAATACCCTTCATTCTACAACTTCTCAAGTAAGTTGAAGTTAACTCTGAAGGAAATTTTATGATAAACTAAGTGCATTGAGCAACATAATACATGCATTTAACTATTGAATGGCGGAAGCATGCTTGTATGCACATTAAAACAAAACTTAAACCATGAAATTCAAAACCTAATAATTGCGGTGAACCAAGACTCAACTCCTATAGTTAAAAAATAAATAAAAAAATGTGAAAGTTGTAGTAAGGCTAAAATCACTAAAAGGCCTTATAAAATGTGAAAGAAGTTCTGTTTTTTTTTTTTTTTTTTTTGGGAATTAATCATAGTGATTTGTGAATTTTAAGAAATTAACTCATGGAGGAAACATATTTTATTACTTTTGTTGATGATTACTTCAAATATACTTATGTTTATTTGATAAAAAATAAAAGTGATGTTTTTAACTATAGTAAAAAATTAGCCCTTAATTTCAAAAATGTCAGTTTTTATAAAAGCTTTCAAATATATCCAAAATCTCACTTTAAAACCAATTGAACAAGAAAACCAAAACCTATTAGATGAAAAATTTCTGATGGCAAAGCCTAAGAAATAATGGAGACATAGTTAAGACATTGACTGCTGGTGGAGACGTGCAGCCAGTGTTTTAAAAATCGGCCTAGGCGGCGCCTAGGCGCTGGGTGGAGAGGTGCTGCTCTAATTAGGTGCCAATCGGTGGAGAAAAGCGGGGATGTGTTAGGCGCCCGCCTGGGCGCTCCTAGGCGCTCCTAGGCGGCCTAGGCGGTGTCTAGGCGGTGGTGCTAGGCGGTCTTGTCACTGTGTTGCCTTCTTTCGAGCTCGCAGTCGCCGTTTTCTCATTGCCTTCCACCTTCAATCGCACCCGACCTCAGATCTCCAACAAATCCGACGAGGAGGGAGTGAAAGAGAGAGAGGGAGGGAGTGAAAGAGAGAGAGGGAGGGAGTGAAAGAGAGAGAGGGAAGGAGAGAAAGACGATTTGCTGCGAAGAGGGATGGGGGGAGAAAGATGATTTGCTGCGAAGAGGGATGGGGGGTGAAAGATAGCACATAGAGAAATCGGCAGTCTGCAGATGAGATAGAGAGAAAGGTGGAGGTGGGTGCGGCTTTGTTCTTTAGCGTTAGTAGGTTTTTTATTAATTAAAAGTTTTGGACTTTGCTTCAAGATTTGTAGCAGGCCCAACTTTAAACATTTAAACAAAATAAGACCCAATAATAATTATGGTCTTAAAAAAACTCTGAAATTTTATACAATACTTATATTTTATAACAAATATTTATTTTGTATGTTTTGTATTTTATTTTTTTCAACAAGTATGATTTTTGTGTGTATAAAAATGGACTTTTATATATATATATATATATATATATATATCTTATATTATAAATTTCTTTTTAAATATATATCTTATATTATAAATTTATTTAAAAAGTACAAATCCGCCTAGGCCGCCTAGGTGCCCGCCTAGACTCCGCCTAGCCGCCTAGGCGCTAGGCGTCAGCCCGCCGCCCGACTAGCACCTAGCGTTTTTTAGAACCTTGCGTGCAGCCCTAGATGATATTGAGTGTAGATGGTTAATCTTTTTTGTATTTTTTCCTTGTCTTTGTTTTCTTTTTGCTTTTGTAGTTTCTTCCTTCGATTGAATATTTATTGAAAAATGAATGTCAATTTTTGTAACATTATTCATCTCAATTTTTCTTTGGATTATTGGTACTTCATATTTATTATTTCACACCTTTGAATTATTTGGTAGATGCGGGGTACCCACAAATGAGAGGTTATTTGGGAGCATACAAAGGTGAAAGATATCATCTCGCGGACTTTCGTAGGGCTGCTAAACCAACGGGTCACAAAGTGACACATCCCAACTCGGAATGTCCACGTGTCCATTCGAATCGTGATGTGTTGGCTAACGCCCGGAGGGTGACAAAGCCATAAAGTAAGGTTGATGTGTAAAAGTGAGAATAAATTTAAACTTTAAATAAATAAACCAGAGTGCACAACGTGATTGAGTGGTGACCCTTATTACAAAACGTGAAGTTCAAAGCATAGTGCAAAAAGATAAAAGTTGTCTCATCCATAAAAGATGATTATTTAGTACATAAGCAACCTACTTTGACCGAAGGACAGTCAATTACTTCCATTGAAACCTCGTACTCCCACGAACTCAATCACTACGTCCTGGAAGGGCCAAAAACAAAGGTGAGTGGGCCTAGAAAAATAAAGTTTTCGGAAACCTTTTTGAAAACGTGTAACCCCTCGCTGTAAAACAAGTACATGATTTACCAAAGTAATAATATAATAATAAGTAGTAGGGAACCCTGCAGCACAAATGATTAAAGGATATAGGGTGCTACCACGAAATATCTCATCATCAAAACTCAAATGGCTACCATAAAATCATAGTTATGGAAATCATTAAAAATTCACTGCTATGAAAATCACTGCTTATTACCTATGTAGGCACACAAGTCATACAAAAAGTAGCTGCATGAATAGGCTCGGTGTAGGTTTTACGTTCTAGTACTACATCACGTGAAGTTGGCGCTACGCGTATCACGTACGAGTCCAAACAACAAACCTAGGGACAGGCTGGCACTTAACTCTGGATCCAAAACGAACGTAAACGGTGCATGTGAACATACACATGAAGCTAGTCCTTGGCCCATGATAGTACAACTAACTAATAAACACCGTGCACACATGTAACAATGAGCAGATATAATGAATAAAGATATCCTGCCACATTTTATAATTGCTGTTAATAAAAATATAAAGTATAGAAAGCCAAATAAGAAGATAACCATGGCATGTCACATCAATTATGTAAAGAAACCGTTATGCGAAAAATCACACACACACACACACACACATATATATATATATATATATTTTTTTTTAAACCGAAAGACCCACTCACTGATATATCCCTGGTTCGTAGCCATCCAACCTATTCTGCCCGCAGTACTCCTCTGGTCTCGTATATGGGAAATTACTATACTAATCATTAAACTAATAATAATTGATGCAAAACACCTAATTTCTCCTTATTTTGCTCAAAAATAGAATTTGGAGACAATTGGTATTGAAATTGGAAAAATAGTGTGCGGAAACGGAATCAGTGTGTCGAAAAACTCTAGAAAGGATCCCAAGCAAATTTCAAAAAAGTCAACTTTGGTCAACTAACTGTCAACAGTTAACTTTAAAAGAATATTTCATCCTTAGACGGAATATTCTGTTAAAATTAACAGAATATTCTAAGGGAATATTTCCTCCAATTTCATAAATGGATCCGGGTCGATTTCGGGTTAGGGTTAACGGGTCATGGGTTTTGGGCCGGTTCATGGATCGGGTTTTGTGTTTTTTTTCCCCCTCTTTGCTGTAGAGTTTCATCGAAAAATCTGGGAAGGATTCAAACCCTCCGTTCAGAGCCATTTCACAGCCAAATTTTGCCCATAATATATCAAAACGAAGCTTAGGATGAGGGGAATAAGATTATACCTATTTCAAGGCCAAAAGTTGGTCGGAGGCCATCGGAAAAGAGCCTGAAAGTGACTTCCGAAGTTCAAGCTCTCCTTTTTCGTCGATTTCGAAGTGGATTTGGGCATGCAAGCTCAAACCCGTTGCCTACCTTCAGACTCAATCACAACAACAAGGTTTCGTTGGGTTTTGCTTGGAAGAACCTACAACTTGTTGGAAAACATGGTGGGTTAGGAACCATACTTCGAAATGCGTGGAAACTTGCATGCATGCTAGTAAACTACACAGAAAAACTCAAGAACGCAAAGATAGTGACAGAAACATCACCCGGGTTTGAGATTGAGAGCTTAAGCTCTCGGCTTCAATGGTAGAACCTCGCACATGCACCGATGCCGCATGCAAGGCCATGGTTGGGTTCCTTAAGCTCCAGGGATTCCAAAAATAATATTTTTGAGCTTGATTTGTTGAAGGTTTGAAGAGGAAAGTGAATGAGAGCTCATGGAGCTCTAGAGAGAAAATGACGGGAGAGCTGGGAATAGAGAGAGAGAGAGAGAGACAAGAGAGAAGGGGGACCGGCTAGGTGAGGGGAAAAGGAAAAAGTGATGGGGAGATGATGTATGATGGATTGGGTGAGAGGAAATAGGTTTTAAAACCTATTAAAACCATTATTTTAAAGTCCACTTGCACACACTAACCCAAGTGCTCAATACATGCAGCAATGTCTCTGCACGAAGGCAAATTTTAGTGTCCCAAAAAGGACCCATGCAGTGGTGCTCTCCCTGTGAGAGTTCTTCCCTCTGTTTGAGGGTGCTTCTCACCATATTGTGTGAGTGATTTCCCTATCGGTGGGTGGTTTTTTGTTTTTACTTTTTCTTTCTTCTCCCCTTCTATCTGCTGAAGGTCTTTCTCATTTTCCTATGTTTTTTTTTCTTTTGTTTTTCTTTCTTCTCCCCTTCCATCTGCTGATGGTTCTTCTCTTTTTCCTCTCTGGCTTTTCCCATCCCTCAACCCCGTGGGTATCCCTTTTCATGGCCTTTCAGTGCTTTGTTTTTTAGCCATGGTTTCTGCTGAGTTCGTGGGTAGAGTTCCGATGTTGTATCCGGCTCAGTTGTTTCCCACACCACCACGTTCTCCTTGTTGTTTGCCGTTCGCAGTGGTGTTGCTCGAGATTTTCCCAGAGCTTCTTTTCGATGGTTGGCTTCTTTCTCGCTGACTATCTCTTGTTGATGGTTGTGTGCAGGTGGCGCCTGTGGAGGTGATGATCGGTGTGGATGCAAATTTCTTCCTCCTTGATCTTGGACAATTTTGCACCTTCAAAACAATTAACACCTTAGGTTAGCCAAGAGCCTCACGTGCCCACGATGAATGGGGGGGGGCTTTGGCCGAAGAACCTCCGATGCCAAAGTTACAATTTAGAGAGAAAGAGTGTTTAGAGAATTTCGGGATTTTTGCCAAAGTGTTGGAATTGGCTTTTTGGTGAGAATGAGAGTATATTTATAGGGATAGGAGGTGGCTAGGGTTTTTTGGGTTTAATTTAGGTTTAATTAGGAGTTACCAAATAATTAGCCAATAACTCCCTAATTAACTTGGCTAATTATTTGTCATACAAAGGAAAAAAGGTAGAAGGAAAGGCTGACTTCTTTTGGGGATGAAAGTTAACCAGCCTTTTTGTGGGAGTTAGGGTAAAGCGAATGGTCTAAATGCTAATTAAGGGAATAATTAGCTAATTAACCCATTAATTAGCTATTTATCATTATTTTAGAAGGAATGTTTTAGGAATTATGAAATAAGTATAGTATTTAGCTAATTGAATAGCTAAATAATGAAATAGGAAATATATGAATAAATTAGGTTTTAAGTTGATACCTATTTTGGGCACTTTTGACTTGGTTGAGGGATAATTGCCCGCTGCTTACGCATAGGAATCCCAGTATGCCCCAAGGGTAGTTTTGTCTTCTTTTGTCAAAAATCCACGTGTCGCCTTCTGAATATTTTTGGCTCCACAAATGCCCCCACACATGTTGGGCTACTCGCAGAAAAGGGCAGCATGTGTAGAGATCTTCTTGCTTTAGGAAACTTAGGACTGCTTCCTATTTTGATGTAGATTCTCTCTTTAATAGGAAATTAGATCCTTCTAGGAAAGGGAAATAAATTTCTCTCAAAGCCTATTTAAGTCCACCTTAAGTGGGTTATTAAATCAACTTTGGAGAGCGATTTAGTCTACCCTACAAGAGAGAGATAGCTTAGAGGATATTTGTTCCCCCTCCTCTAGCAATTTTCTACATCTTGCCCGTGCAAAAGACCGTATTTCGTTGCTTTCTTCGTCTTCTTCGTGCCACACTGAGGTAAGAAAAAATTAATTTTCCTTGTCTTCTTCTTGGATGGTGCTACCTCGAGGCAGCCGTCAGGGTGGTGCGGCACGTCGACTGGCATGGGCCAGGAGTCAGCTCGGCATGGGCCGGGGAGGTATTGTGGCAGGGACCACTGCTTTAAGCTGCTCGACTTGGCTAGAACCAATGGCAGCTTGTATGGCTGGGGCCACGGATTGTGGGGCTGTGGCGCAGTGCTAGACGAGTCACATGGCTCATGTCTTTTTGGGCTTTTGGACATGACGCGAGCTAGGCAGTTGATTGAGAGAAATGAAGAGGTTGCGGGCCTCATGAGCTGCTGGAATGTTGGGTTGAACTCCCCTGCTAGGTACCACGAATGGCGTTGGATACTTTAACTCTCTTCGTGATGAGAAACGTGGACTGCTCCCAAAATAAGAGGTGAATAGTATCAAGGCGGATGCATTGGCTCGTCCAATCACCGTTGTGGATCCTGCTGCAAGTGAAGGTGGGAAAAAGGATCTTCCTTGCCTGCTCAAGAGATTCCGGCTGAGAAAAAACCAAAAACTTCTTTCGCTGCTTATGCAAAGGATGAAAAGTTGATTGCTGCTTATAATCAAGTGATCCATTTCAAGAGAATCGTCGATAGGCTTGAACCCCAAGTGTTGGAACTTCAAGGTGTACTGAAGATCAACGAAAGTTTGAAGAAAGAAGTGGATGAGCTGCAGCACGTCCATGTTGGTATTGGTGAAGTACTTGGAGAAATTGGTGCCCAGGCTGGAGCAGTCGGGGGTGATGCCGCTGCTAAGAGCTTCGCAGCTGCTGAAGGTGTGGCGACCGAACAGTCGTGGGATGTCCAGGCTGCTAAAGTGTAGTCATCTAGGTAGCCTTTAAGATTTTCTTTGTTTTTCCTTGTAGCTCTTGTTTTGCTTGAACTCCTTCGGCCTTTGCTAGTCTTTTATAAACATGTTTTCCTTAGCTTTTCTTCATTTTTGCTTCTTTTGTTCATGCCCTAACCTTTAGACTTGATAGACCAGTGGCAAGCATGCTACTTTTTTATAAGCAGACAAGCTCGCGTAGCCTATGCAGTCGTAGGTGTTGGTGTAGAACTTTGCAAAGTTGTTAGCCATTGGGTTGGCAGCCGGATGCCTTACTTACAGAAGCAGACAAGTCCGCTTAACCACTAGGCTGTTAACCTTGACTTTCTCCAATTCCGTAGGTTGCGTAGCAAGTATTACAACATTTTAGGACTTGGTGTAAGTTGTTCCGCGCTTGGCAGAGGTGAAGCTTATCGACTACGTAGCATATCAGCAGTGGATAAAACTTCGTATATGCGTGCTAGCTTGTTTAACCTTTCACAAGAATGTGCGGTTGTATAAGTCTAGTGCGGCTTTACTGCTCGAAGGGCAAGCCGTAGGCAGTCTTCCAGAATCCGTAGGCTACCTTAGTGCACTCGGTAGCAGCTTTAGGATTCCAGGGCAGCCGTCCATCCGATGTACTGCGTAATATGCCTTCTCCATCTCTAGGGCCCGGTTCCCCACGGATTAGGCCAAGAGACCCAAAATCCTTCAGTTAGCTAAGCCTTGAAAAAGACCATTGCGGCTACTTCTAGGAATCCCGGCGCAAGCCATCGTGCATCTAGTTATACTAGGGCAGCCCGGCTCATCCACGTCTGGATATTCGGAGTGTAGAGTTTATCCTCCCGTTCTTGGAGAGCTGACCCATGTGGGTGTCGGGAAATTGGTTTACCCTCTCGCGTTGGAGAGCAATTAGTTTACCCTCTCGCACTGGAGAGCATGGTTGGTCCCTCGGGGGGCGCAATTCCTACGGTAAGTCCCTAAGAAGGGCGCGGTCTTCTTTTGAAGTGCAGGAATGATCAGTTGTTGTAAGCATACAGCCAAGCCAAGTCGTGATTACTTCTGAATTCCTTATTGAAAAACGAGTTACACGAACGAGAACTTAGATGTAAGGTAAGAACTGCATAATAACTGGATAATCCTCAGCTGGAGAGGTAGTGCCCGTCGAGCTGCTTGAGTCTTTGGGCTTTGATGTAGCGAGAGGTCACACATGGTACTTCCTCAGATTGTAGGCGTTCCACTGTTTTTCAATCTTTTTGTCATTTTATGGTGGCGAGGGTGTAATTGTTCTTGCCACCTACTCTCTGATCTTGTACGAACTTTCCCATATGGGATCCATATTTTTAGAGCCTTTTCTGATGGCAGTGATGAAGGTTTTTCTTATGACCAGATCTTTGGGCTGGAGCTGCCAGATCTTGGCCCTTTTGTTGTAGCTGGAGAGGAGCTGATGTTGGTAGGCTGCAATGCGGGTGATAGTCTGTTCGCGCCTCTCTTTTTCCAGATCTAAGCTTGTGGCCATCTCCTTTCGGTTGCTCGTCTTTTGGTTGTGCGATATGCCCATAGACATCCTTGGAGTTCGTCTGGCCATTTTCTTTTCTTATTGGTGAGGGATTTCTTGTGGCAGTCGAGGATCATCTTAGTGGATGCTTTGGCCCGCCTATTGCCTTGAGGATATCTTGGCGTAGACATGTGCTGCTTGATGCCATATTTTTGGAAGAACTTCGCCAAATCTTTGCCCACGAATTGCGGGGCGTTGTCGGTGACGATGGATTAAGGGATGCCAAATCGGCAAATGATACTCCTTCATATGAAGCGCTATATGTCTGTCTGAACCATGATCGTCATGGGCTCTGCTTCTACTTGTTTGGTAAAGTAGTCGGTTGCCACGATCATCATGCCTTTGCCCCTGGTAGTCTGGCTGGTGATTAACTAGGACTCGGAATGAATGGAAACCTTTTTCACCACCAAGTCTTTTGTCATTCGAAGGCCTGCTAGTGGGGCTTCGTACTCTGCTTCGTTGTTAGATGCTTTGAAGCTTAGAGTGATCGCCTGCTTGAGCATTGAAACGTCTGGGGTGGCAAGAACCACGGCTACTCACGAGCCTTCGTAGTTGGATGCGCCGTCGACATGCAAACGCCAGAAATCTCCATTGAGGGAGCAGGTGTGGCTAAAGTGTGCTCGGCTGCCTTCGGGGCGTCGTTGGGCCGAGTTGTTGCGTTCGTCAGAAAACTTTGCATATGCCAGGGTCTACGCCTTTATCGTCGTCGGTTTGGATTCGGCGGAATAGTGCGTCATGATGATGACTGCTTGCGTTTGAAGGTAAAACTTCAGTTTTTGGGTTACAACAATTATCGCCAAAGTTAGCTTTTGAATTTTTAATAGCACCGAGGAGAGCTTTTGAACTGTAGAATATAGGTAGTCGGGTCCCCAGCTTTTCTCGCATGATGGTAGAGCTTATTGCTACTTTAGATACCGTCAAACATGCGAATAAGTCATCTGCTACTTCTAGGGAGGTGATGCCGGGTACTTCTTCAAGTCTTTAAATGTGCATTGGCGAGCCTCATCCCAAAGTGCATGCTTCTCTGCCAAAGCAAAAGAGTCTGCCAGAGTTAGATCTTCTTTCATGATCAATTTTCCGAATAGCTGGTGGTCTGCTGGAAGTCCTTTTTGGAAGGCTACTCTAGCTATCGAGACGTTGCATCCGACTATTTTTGCCTTTTCTACTTTGAACCTCCTCACATAGTCGCGAAACGACTCATTTGGGTTCTTCTTGACGTCAAACAAATGGTCAGACTTCTTTTTGATCGAGCAATAAGATGAATATTCTTTGGTGAAAACCAAAGAAAGTTCGTAGAAATTCCGGATGGATTATGGCGGCAGGGTGTAGAACCAATCTTGCGCCTCGCCTTGTAGAGTGGTGGCGAATATCTTGCACATGAGATCATCGTTGTTTCGATAAAGGATCATTGCGCTTCAGTAGCGCTTTAAGTGTCTCTCCGGGTCTTCATCCCCTTTGAAAGATGTGAAATGTGGCATGCTGAACTCGCGTGGAGGCTCTGCCTGCTCGATCTCGTCCGTGAAGGGTGACCTGCTTATGTTGGTCATGTTCCGTCGTAGTGCCTCGTCGGTGACCTCATTGCGTTGGAAATCATGCAATCGCTTGGTCAATAGTCTCTCTACTTCTTCCTGAATTTGCCTTTGTTGGGGTAGCGGAGCTCTCGGCTGCCCCCAGCCATGACTTGCTGGTCTAGGCTACTCTTCCATGTGTTTGGCTCGTCTATGCCGCGGATGCAGTGCATGTGGTGCGTTCCTAGCAGGTGAGTGAGTTCTTCGCAGGCTGCTGGTTGAACTTGAGCTGGATTGAGTGACTGTTTCTCTCCATCCGTCGTGCTGCCTACTCTGATGTGAGGTGGAGGATGCTCCTTGTGGGCTTAACCGCGAATGGACACTTTGTCCGGAAGGTTGCTCATGTTGACTATCGGAGTATGACCCGAACCGTGAATGTATGCTCATCCGTGGGCCTAGTCGAGATTGCATGCTCCTCCGCGCGCTAAGACGGGAATGTACACTGCCCAAACGTTCGGCTCTTGGTTGGTAGAGTGGCTGCTTGCCGGGACGCTGCTGGAAAGGTCTGTATGCCCTTGTCCTACTTCGGGATACCTCGTCCAGGGCACGTTGGATCCCGATGCGTTGCAAAAGTTGATTCACCAAGGTTGTCTGTTGTGCAAGGGCGCTCGTCAACTCTATGACTTGTCGAGACAAGTGTTGTTCGCCATTTGGATTGGAAAAGCTTGGAAGGAATGCACCTCCTTGGGCAGTGGAATGGTGGTAGACTCCGGGCGCGAGATTTGAGTTGGGAAGTGTCAAATCCGCGAAAAAATATGGTGAGAATGCCCCCGGCTCGATGGTAGGTCCGGATGGTTGAGATAGTCCTGGGCCGACTTGGGCTGCTTGGAAAGCCACGGGAGCAGGCTGGGCCACGGGAGTGGGCTGCTCGACGGAAGCAGGTTGGACCACTGGAGTGGGCTGCTTGTCGGGAGTAGGCTGGGTCACGAGAGCAGGCTGCTTGGCAGGAGCAGGCTGCTTGGCAGGGGAGTGGGCTGCTCAACGGAAGCAGGCTGGGCCACGGGAATGGGCTGCTCGACGGAAGCAGGCTGGACCACGGTAGTGGGCTGCTCGTCGGGAGCAGGCTAGGTCACGAAAGCAGGCTGCTTGGCAGGAGCAGGCTGGGCCGCGAGAGCAGGTTGCTTGGCGAGAGCAGGCTGCTTAGTATGTGATGCATGCAAATGCGAGGCTTGGGCCCGGGCCCGTGCAAACTTGGATGGCACGACTTGGGACGTGGCCTTGGTGCCGTGAGCCTTGGATGGCACGGCTCGAGCCATGGTGAAGGCACCATGGACCTCGCCACGGGTGGCTACCGAGGTAGCCACCGTGGTGGTTCTCATGGTGGAAACTCGTGGTGGTGCTGCTGCTCCACTTATTGTCGCATTTAGCCTCACGGATCTCCGCAATCCCATTTCTTGAACATTTGAATTTTCACTTGTGGAAATTTCTAAATTTCTAGCCATTATATTTTGCTTATACGTTTTATCAAAGAACCTTTGCAAGTAAAAAATTCTAATAATAAGAACGTATGAAAAATATTCAAATGGACTAGAAAATAAAGAAAAAACCTTTTTGTGCGAGAGTCTTCTACGAGTATGGATTTCAACTCTCAATGAAAGCATCAATTTGTGGATGCAAATTTCTTCCTCCTTGATCTTGGACAATTTTTCACCTACAAAACAATTAACACCTTAGGTTAAGGCCAAGAGCCTCACGCGCCCACGATGAATGGGGGGGGGGTTTTGGCCGAAGAACCTCCGATGCCAAAGTTAGAATTTAGAGAGAAATAGTGTTTAGAGAATTTTGGGATTTTTGCCAAAGTGTTGGAATTGGCTTTTTGGTGAGAATGAGAGTATATTTATAGGGATAGGAGGTGGCTAGGGTGTTTTGGGTTTAATTTAGGTTTAATTAGGAGTTACCAAATAATTAGCCAATAATTCCCTAATTAACTTGGCTAATTATTTGTCATACAAAGGAAAAAAGGTAGAAGGAAAGGCTGACTTCTTTTGGGGATGAAAGTTAACCGGCCTTTTGTGGGAGTTAGGGTAAAGTGAATGGTCTAAATGATAATTAAGGGAATAATTAGCTAATTAACCCATTAATTAGCTATTTATCATTATTTTAGAAGGAATGTTTTAGGAATTATGGAATAAGTATAGTATTTAGCTAATTGATTAGCTAAATAATGAAATAGGCAATATATGAATAAATTAGGTTTTAAGTTGATACCTATTTTGGGCACTTTTGACTTGGTTGAGGGATAATTGCCCGCTGATTGCTCGTAGGAATCCCGGTATGCCCCAAGGGTAGTTTTGTCTTCTTTTGTCAAAAATCCACGTGTCGCCTTGTGAATATTTTTTGCTCCACAATCGGTAATGGACGGAGGATTGGATGGTTGGCTGCTTCTCGAATTGGCGGTGGAGAGCACAATGGATGTTTCTTGGATGTTCGTTTTTGTTTGGGCTTCACTGTTGTTGGGCTCATTTTCTGTGTTTTCTTTGTTTTTAGGCCCATTCTTTGTTTGTTTTTTGGAATAAATTGGGCCTTTGTTTTGTTTGTAAGTGTGTATTGGTTTTAATAAAAGTTCCTCAGTAGCGATCCTTTAGGATCCCACTTTCCCAAAAAAATAAAAAAATAAAAAAATTCCAAGTTTTGAATTTGTCTTGGGTATTTTTACACAATTTCGAACGTAACTTGTTCGTTATAGCTCCAAATTGAATTTCGTCTGCAGCCACGTGTTTGTAAAAATAAGTACTATTAAAAAATAGTAAAAGAAGAATGGGAAAGTGAAAGGAAAATTGAGGTCCACGTGGAAAACTTATGTAGCATCTCAATGGCATTTTAGAAATTTCATTGCTACCGGGAATAAAATACATTAAATTTCGGGACGGAATGTCACAAAAGAGGTATTCTACCACATGCATTCTTCTATTAGGAGCATCATTGAACAAACATTTGGGGTATGGAAGAAAAGATGGGCAATTTTAAAGGATATGCCTAATTACCCATCCAATAAGCAAGTGAAGATTGTCATTGCTACAACAATGGCTCTTCATAACTACATTAAAGATATTCTGAACGTGATTGTCATTTTGATGACCCTTGTGACTTTTGTGAAGAGAGCAATAGTGATGATGATGATGATGATGAATACCATAACTATCAAGATGAAGGATCACATGAATAGAAGCATTAAGAAATAGAATAACGGCAAGTTTGATGAATGCATCTAATTAGGCTACTTTCAAATACATCAACAATATTGTACTAATAAATCCTAACTATTCAGTCTAATATTTCTATATTTTGAAGTAACTTGTCTTACTAATTAATATTTGAGATAAGTTTATAAATATTTAAAAAAGAATTATTTAGTAATTGACTTTATTTGTTAAAAAATAAAATTAATAGCACATCCAGTATTATACTCTTTTTGGTCATTTTACACAATCACAACTATTTTACATAAAAATTTACCAAAACACCATAACACCGTTTTTTTTTAGCAATTTTACAAAAAAGTTTAACAAACACTGTACTGCTTTATTTCACAGCTGTTTATTCTTACAGCATATAGCAAAAACAATTTTTTTTTTCAAAGCTCAACAATACCAAACTAACCCTAAGGGTGTTATCTGTGTTCAGATTGGATTATTAGTGATTTATATTTAGTTTTCCACACCTTTGCATTATTTGTGCTTCATATTTAGTTCCAACATAATCACAATTTGAATTATATATTTGTAGACATCGAAATTTTGGTGAAATTTGTCCCAAGAGTTTTCGTGCTTACAATATTATTGGAGCAATATTTTAAATGGTCCCAGGTTCAACTACAACATCAGTAATTGCTACTGTTTAAAATGCCAATTTTTCTTTCTTTCTTTTTCATTCTTCTTATCTTGCTTGGGAATTGTCAACTAATTGTATTAATAATCTAGGCAATATTAAATCTTTTTTTTTCAATGTATCTGTCACTTTTTTCTTTTCTTATTGTTTTGCTTATATGTTAGGAAAATGTCTAGTTTGTCAATTTTGGTGAACTATAATGGAAGGTGGACTGACTCAATGTACAAAAATTGCAAAACAAAAGGATTACTTATTTTAGATAAAATTACATTTGACAAGCTTCAGAGGAAAGTCCATGGTATTGTGAATGTGGACCCAAATGAGTATGAGATAAGTATGAAAGTCATATGTAACGCAATGAAAACTACATGGCATGAAAATGTAGTTGATGATGATGATGTGAATGCTTTTATTTTTTTAAACCTTTCGAGGTCTTGGAAGATTCCATTGCGTGTTACATTAAAGCATAAAGTATTTTCTTCAGAAGATAATGACGACCCATTGCAAGTAGATCTTGTGGAGCCTAAAATAATCCCAAAAATTCTAGAGGCGACACGTTGATTTTTATTCAAGAAAGACAAGATTGTCGTCAATAAATGGGCAGGCTTCTCATATATTCGCACGTGCAGCTCACATCCCAGAAGGTCCAAGCAGCTGAATATGACTGTCGACAGCTCACCTGCCCCTGGTAAGGAAAAATCAAAGCATTAAAGATAAGGATTAATTGCCCAAATCATATATTTAATACATTCCCATTTGAAGATTGACTCCAATCAAGTAGGTAACCCAATTTAAATAAATTAGGGATAATTACACCATTATCTCAAGGTATTATTTCCTATTTAATATCTTGAGAATATTTCTCCATAAACACCTTGGCCAATACGATGCCGCCACGTGTAAGGTAAAACCCTAACATTATGGCTGGTCCTATCCCTATAAATATCCCATATTCTACCAAATTTTCAGAGCTTTTGCTACCCCTAAAAAGCCCTAAACACTTTATTCTCTCAGAGAAACTGACTTAGGCATTGGAGATCCATTGGCCTAACCCCTTCCCCCCCCCCCCCCAACACCTCGTGGGCGCGTGAGGCTTAGGTCTTTGATCAAAGGTGTTGATTGTTTTGCAAGCGCATTTTTGTCAAGAATGAAGACGGCGGAAATTTGCATCGACAAATTGGTTCTTTCATTAAGAGCTGATTCAAATACTCAAAGAAGTCTCTTGCATTTGTTTCTTGAATTTTCTGTTACGTTGAATTTCTCACATGTCTTATCAATTAATTTTTCTTAAAAATGTTTCTTGATCAATCCCTGGAGAAAGGATACAATGGTAGGAAATTCAGAAACTCCGATGAACGGAACCCCGTACGTACAAGGATTTGGACCGAAGAATGGAGATGAGGACGTAGCCCCACGACGGCGATCCTCAAGGCTCAACGCGACGGCAGGAAGAGCCCCACCACCATGGAGCTGCACCATCACTACCGCGACCCAACAGCCGCGGCAAGGCCACGGCACCACTTTCACCACTGTTGCCCTCGCAGTGCCACACCCAACCAAACCCTAGGAAGAAGGCCCAGGTCCACTTCCAAGCCCATAGGCAGGAGGCCCAAAACCTGGCAGCTACCACAGTAGGCCTAACCCACCGTAGAAGCAAGCCTAAACCCGATCCCAGAATTCGACAATTGCTGCTAGCCAGGTAGCTCAACGAGCCCAAGCCACCTACCCAAACAGCCCAATGGCTAGGAGGGCCTAGGCTATACGAGCCCAATGGCTAGGAGGGCCTAGGCTATACGAGCCCAATGGCTAGCCAGGCAATTCAACCTGCGGCCCAATCCAATCCAAGGCCACCTCCGGCGATCCAGATTCCGACCATCGGTCCCGCGATCGACTCAGGGTTATTTTCACCCTACTTTTATGCAGGAATGCCTGCTTTGGGCTTAAGTTTTGTACTTGTAGTCCACTATACTTCCACCACAAATGAAGATGCCCATTTCCCATACTCTTCCAATCCAAATTGTGAGCATTACCTGCACCAACAAGTCGCCAATTTGACAAGCGCCCTCGTGCAGCAGACCACTTTGGTGAGCCAACTCCTCGAGCGCATCGAGATGCAGCGCGCCCCTAATGAGGTGTCCTGAAGCAGGACAAAGGCGGAAGAATATGACTTATTCCAGCGACGTCTCGCGCTGCTCAGCCCACCACAAACCATGCGTTCAGGTAGTGTGCAGTCTTTTTTGGGCCCTCGGGGAAACATATTCTCCCACCTAGATGAGTAGATAAGCGTTCATTTCTGACTCGGCTCACAAGTTAGTGCTCATTGGATGTTGAGTCCACACTCCGACGAGCACTCAGGACATTCCAGGAGAAGCATCCACACGAGGCTAGGCCTACAAAGAGATCCTTCTATGAGGCACCAGCGTAGGCAGCTGCATGACGAACAGAGAAGAGCACGAGAGCAATCCAACTCAAGTTCCACTAGTAACCCCCGCCAAGTGCGACAGCGAGCAGCACAGAGCGAACCACGTGCATCGCAGCTACGGCACAAACGAGCAGGACATGCCATAGAGCAAGTGGACTAGTAGGTCGACACCACGGCAGCCAGAGGCTCCGCTGCCCCACCAGGCATAAATCCAGGAGGAAGTACAAATGTTCGTAACAGAGCAGCTACGCGGATTCTAGCACATTGACATTACCAACGATGCCATTTGTAGAGATGTGGCCAACCTGAGCAGGTTACCTTTTACAGATGAGATTGAGCAGACGGAACCACCGCGGAAATTCATCCCGCCACATTTCACCTTGTTTAAAGGAGATGAAGACCCGGACAGGCACCTGATGCATTACCGAAGCGCTATGACCCTCTACGAGATGAAGACCCGGACAGGCACCTGATGCATTACCGAAGCGCCATGACCCTCTACACTAACAATGATGCTCTCATATGCAAAATCTTTGCCACGATGCTCCAAGGCGAGACGCAAGACTGGTTCCACACCCTACCACCGCGCTCAATCTGGAACTTTAATGAACTTTCCTTGGTTTTCACCAAAGAATATTCATCCTACCGCTCAATCAAGAAGAAGTCTGACCACCTCTTCAACATGAAAAAAGACCCAAATGAGTCACTTCGCACATACATTAAGAGGTTCAAGGTAGAAAAGGCGAAGACCGTCAAATACGATGACAGCATCGTATGCTCAGCTTTCCGAAATATGCTCCTAGCATATCACCCACTTTTCAAAAAAATGATCATGGGCGTGGAGCTGACCCTGGCAGCTTTATACGCTTTGGCAGAGAAGCACGCACTGTGGGATGAGGCCAAGCAGTCCGACAGGAACGAGCAAAAAAATAAGTGCAGGGACCGTTCCCCAAACAGAGGTGATGCAATACATAAGGCGTTCACCAAGTCCACAGTTCTGATTGGCCAGATTCTCCGTAAACTCAAGAATGAACCATGGTTCAAACTGCCACCACCCATGAAGGGTGATCTTACCAAGCTAGATCAAACAAAGTATTGCGCATTCCACTAAAGGACGGGTCACACTACCAAAGGCTGCCTGAAATGGAAGCAGTACCTTAAAGAGCTGACGAAGGAAGGCTGGTGCGACGAGTACCTCAACAAGCTAGTTGCACAGCCTATGCAAGCAGCAGAAGTTGACACTAAACCCCATTGAAGATGATGCGGATTAATGGCATCTTTGCCAGGTCAGAGCAGTCTCGGTCCATATTTAGCAATGTGAATGAATGCCTGGGGAAATCTCTCATCACCTCCTGGACTCTGTTTAGGCTTATCCAAATAAGTTCGAAGTCTACAGCAATTCGGCAAATAACACCTCGTAGGCCGAGGATTATCCTAGTTGTTATGCAGTTTCTACCTTCCAGCATAGTTAACGTGTTTCTTTATTCTCAATGAAGATCCAAGAAGTTATTCACAAACTTGGCTTAACTGCTGCCTACAACAACTGCTCAAAGCCCCATTTGGGTAAGCTCTCCAGCACAAGAAGATAAACTAATCCCCCGACACCACTATGGGTAAGCTCTTCAGAGCGAGAGTGTAAACTAATCCCCTAACACTCATCTGGGTAAACTCTTCATATCCAGCGCGAGAGGATAAACTAATCCCTCGACACCCATCTGGGTAAGCTTTCTAGAACGAGAGGGTAAACGAATCCCCCACACCCATCTGGTTAAGCTTTCCAACGCGAGAAGGTAAACTAATCCCCCGACACCCATATAGGTAAGCTCTCCAGCGCGAGAGGGTAAACTAATTCCTTGACCACCCATGTGACAAGCAGAAGACGCCCTCTGCCCTGCAGACATTGCGTGTGCTCTCCAATAAGGAAATGGTAAACTAATCCGAAATATCCAGATGTGGATGGGTGGTATGACTGCTCAGTTTCTCCTGAATGCAGAGACTACCTGAGCCGGATCACTCCTAGAATTGGCTAAGATAGCCCTTCCCCTAGAATGGACTTAGCCAACTGAAAGATTTAATTTCGCAGGATCCCGGGTCTCTAACCGGAAGAGAGACTAAGTGCAGGACAACTGCCCATGAAAAAATTCACCTGTATAGATGGTCTGCCCTCAACATGCAAGTCTACATGAAAGTAGCTTGGTTTTAAAGTGTTGCAACACTAGTTAAACGACCTGCAAAATCAAGTTACGACTCAGAAGGATATGGCCTCTGAGGTGCGATTCCGCCTACACCTCACGCCTAAAATGCCTCTGAGAGCCAGGGACGACGCTTGAAGTGGTCATGCGGGTCATCTGCTTCTATAAGTAAGATGCTCGGCCGACGATCCAACAGTTGGTAACCCAAGGTAATCCGTAAGCCGAGACTTACACCTATTATAACTACGTGGACTCGTCTGCTTACTTAAAATAAGCACTTTTAGCTGACGGTCTACGGTTTAAGTTTTGCTGGGACAAAGATGAGGTATGACTATAGCAGCTACGGCGACCTCCTCTGCTTTCTAATAGAAGCATGAGTCTAGCCGATGACTCTATAAGTTAAAAACCTCGCAACACGCCCCGGGAGGGCCATAGCTCAAGAAGCCACCATAGCTCAAGAAGCCACCATAGCTCAAGAAACCATCATAGCTCAAGAAGCCTCAAGAAGTCACTTAAAGCCGAAATACAACCATAGTGGCTACGCGTACTCCTCTGCTTTTTACGAAAAGCACGTGTCCGCCCGCCAACCTTATAAGTTATAAATTTCGCAATAAGCCCCGGGAGGGCTAAGGCTTGTGAAGCCATCCAATGTCGAGATTCATAACTATAGTAGCTACACGAACTCGCATACTTCATACGGAGGCAACGAGTTCGGCCGCCGGCTTTATGAGTTAGAAATCTCGCATCTTTTCCTCTTGTAGGTAAAGGTCTAGAAGTCTCGAAGACAAAGCTAAAACCTAAGTGACGACGTGGGATCGGTTGCTTCATTGAGGTAGCTCACCTAGCCGACAGTCCTAGGATAAAGTTTTGCAAAAAACCTGGCGAAACAGAAGGATGAAGCAAAACAAGGAAAGCTGTTTATTAAATTTCTAGCAAATTGGTAAACCGGCTCGAAGGCCAACAAAGTTCAAATAAAGCAGAACAGAAAGGAAAAAAAGAAAATTCCTAAGTCTAAGCAAAAAGACTACTACTGGGCAGCCTGCGCAACCACTGTTTCCTATACTGCCACGCCTTCAGCAGCCATACTGCTCTTAGCAGCCAAAGCTTCCATCAGCTCATCCTCAACCACCCCTGCCTGGACTGCCTGACCCTCAGCTGCTCCACCAAAAGTAGCCTCAAATGAGAAATCAAGCAGATCAACTGGGAAATAGATAAAGTCTCGAAGTCATTCTCAGAAAACTCATAATTCGACGGCCTGTCCTGAAGATGGTCTACATAGCCAATCTTGTAGAAATTGACATGACAAGAAGCAAGCGTCACTTCATGACCAGTTTTCTCATTCTTTAGCTGCATAAGCCCAGTATGAGCACCATGCAGCTCATCCAAATCCTTTTTCAGGTTCTCGTTAGCAGACAACACACCTTGCTGATCCACTTCCTTGGACTCAAGCTTACTAGCAACTTCCTTGAGATGAGACATTTTAGCATGCATGAAGATAAGCTTCTCATCCTTGGCAAAACAAGCAGGTCGTAGCTCTGAATTGACACGCTCAAGGTCATCGACCACCGGGGAAACACGACTGACTTCCTTCTCTGCAACTTCCAATATCGATTGAGTCTTACTAAGCCTAGTCTTCAAGTCGATGACCTCTTGATAAGCGATCTCCAGCTGCACATAAATGGGGGCAAAGACATCAGACCCCTTCAACGGCGAGTTCAGATTCGACCTTCTCAATCTTTTCAGCAGCCGAGTGAAGTTAAGCCATCAACGCCACTTCGGCCTCCTTAACACATTTGACAGCATCTTGATCAACGCGCATAGACTCAGCTGCCAGGATCAAGGTCTTATTCATTGTAGCAATCAGGGATGACCTCCTCGAGTAGGTAGGACGTTTCGCAAAAAGAGTCTGAGCGAATGACAACTTTCTTGACACTATCAACGAACGTGGCGCATGCAATAACGTCCTCAAACAGGTCGACCTTCAGCAGCCCACAAACCTCAGGAAACTCACCAACCCCAAACTTGATGGATCTCTCACAACTGCCCATGCAAGTAGATTTCCCCATCTCAACAGACGAGTTAGTCACGGCAGAATGAGGAACAGGCCCAGGCACCACTTTAGCAGTAGAATCCACATTCCCACTCTTCATAGCGGGGGGCTTTTTAGAAGTCGAACCAGACTTAGCTCTCGACAGACGCTTTGATATAAACTCGGACATTGGGGGCACGCAAACCTCTCAGCAATGAATACGGTCACCTTTGGAGCAGCATGTTTTACAGGCTTAGGCTCAACGGTCTTCTTCGCCCCCTTGGGGGAAGTTAAATCAATGATAAGCTTCTCAACAGCAGACGAGCTCCTACGAGCAACAGAAGAAGTCTTTGGCTTCTTCTAGATCGAAGGCTAACAAGCAGGTAAGGAAGATCTCTTCTTTCCATCCTCATTGGCAGCAGGCTCTACACCAGCAATTGGACGAGCCAACACCTCGTCCTTTATCCGCTTTATCTCTTCCTTCGGAGGCAAGCCACCTTTCTCCCGACGAAGAAGGTTAAGCAGCCAGGGCCACTCATGATACTCAGCAGGAATGCCCAAGTCAATGTGCATTTTCTTCATATCTGCCGAAGTCCTTGGAGTTGAGCCAAACTCTGAATCTACACAAAGTGAGAATGATGATCATTAAATTGAAGTCATGGCGCAGCTCAACAAAAATTCAAGCAGGACAAGAATGAAGCTGTTCACTTACCATTGATAAAGGTAGTCGGGACACACAACTCAGGAGAAGAGTCAGACTCCCACTCCCCGCTCACCTCCAAGGTGTCTCTCACCCACTCACGATCACCTTTGCAAAAAAACATCAAGCATCCTATGGTGAGACCTCAGCTACTCCACACCTTCCTTGTGGCCAATCTTGAAGAAGTACCAAAACTCATTTATGGTCAAGCCAAGATCAAAGAACCTGCTCAAGTTCGAGAAACCCACCATCGCACGAACTGCATTTAGGGAGCACTGAGCAGGCGCACATTTCATGGAGCAGATCACCTCCTCGAAAAGACGCGGCATAGGAAAATTATATCCCAACACAAAGTAAAACAGATGGAACTTGATAGCCCTTTTCCTAGAAATGGCACCAATGCCGCATGGTTCATGACCAATATCATCTTTCACCCGCTTGACACGAACCCTCGATGGAATCGCATGCTTGTACGTCTTAAGAAAATCCCAAAACAGCTCGTCGGAATTGATCTTGACATGCGCAGCCTTGAAGTAGCCCACCTTGACGGTATAAGGGTGAATGATATTTGTCACATTTGCGATCGGAGGAAGACATTTCAAAGTCTCTGCAAAAAAAAAAGAAAAAAAATTACTACAAAGCCTAGCGCCAGGCCACAAAGGCCCAGCTTTCTCTTCCACAACACAGCCTGGAAGCCTTAAGCCCATATGCACGCGGCCTATGTCACTCAGCCCAGCAAGAGGGGAGGCCCGTGCCTCATTCCTCTCTTTTTTCCGCCCCAAAGCAGGCCCAGGTTGCAAAAGCCAAAAAGTTTGCCCACACCGATCTATCCCCCCTCTCCTCCAACTTCCAGCGGGCTCGAGCCCAGCACTGCGCCCCCACACCCTAGGCTAGTGCCTAGCCGTCACCTGGCCCACGTTAGCTGCGCACCGAGCCCAGCTCACGTCTCCAGCACCTCGGTCCAAGCCGAGCCGACTTGTGCCGCATCACCAAGCAGCCCTGTGGCCCCCTTACCGTGTGTCACCCATACCCACGGCCACCGCCAATCCAATTTTTTAAGTACTAAGAATCCCAAAAATTCAAGAAGAAGAAAATTTAAATTTTTCTCACCTTGGTGCGGCACGGAGAAGAAGAACAACAACGAGAGACGACTCTTTGTAAGGGGCAAGAGAAGAAGAAAGCTAAGGAAAGGGGAAGAAAAATTTCCTCTGCTTTTCCTCGTTGGAATAATGATTGTTCTCCAATTTTATTTAATCCCCTGCTTAAGGCAGAATTAAATAGGTATTGGGGGCAATTGGTTTCCTTTTCCTAGAGGAAGTCTATCTCCAAAACAAGAAAGGAGATCAAGTTCAAATTGGGAAATAACTATACAAGCCCAAGCAACTTGGGATTTCTACACTTACTATCATTTCCTGTGTGCAGCCTAGTAGGTGTGGGGGCATTTGTGGAGCCTAAAATAATCCCAAAAAATCTAGAGGCGACACGTGGATTTTTATTCAAGAAATACAAGATTGCCCTCAATAAATGGGCAGGCTTCTCAGATACTCTCATGCGTAGCTCACATCCCTGAAGGTCCAAGCAGCTGAGTACGACTGGCCATAACTCACCTGCCCTTGGCAATGAAAAGTCAAAGCATTAAAGATAAGGATTAATTACCCAAATCATATCTTTAATACATTCCCAATTGAAGATTGACTCCAATCAAGTAAGTAATCCCAATTTAAATAAATTAATGATAATTACACCATTATCTCAAGGTATTATTTCCTATTTAATATCTTGAGAATATTTTGAGAATATTTCTCCATAAACACCTTGGCCAATAGGATGCCGCCACATGTCGGGTAAAACCCTAACATTGTTGCCGGCCCTATCCCTATAAATACCTCATATTCTACCAAATTTTCAGAGCTTTTCCTACCCCTAAAAAGCCCTAAACACTTTACTCTCTCAAATAAACTAACTTAGGCATCGGAGATCCATTGGCCAAACCCCCCCACCTCGTGGGCGCGTGAGGCTTAGGTCTTTGATGAAAGGTGTTGATTGTTTTACAGGTACATTTTCATCAAGACTGAAGACAGCGAAAATTTGCATCGACAAATCTCAACTTTGTTACTCAATGTGATTTGGAAGATAATGTCTACATGATTCAGATAATGGTTTGGGAAATCAAGAATTTGAGGAATCATCGTATCATGAAGAATTTAAGAATATGCCACATATGGAGTCAGATAATGTGTTCCAAGATAATGTTGAATTTAATGAGTATGTGATGATGTACCTATTAATTTGCAATATGATGAACCCAGTTCTAAACAATCAGATGTTCACAAGGGTAAAAATATTCTACATGAATCAGACATGGCGAACTTGTGCAATTCAGATGAGATATAGTTGTACGCCAATTGTACGAGACTAAGGAGGATTTAAAAAAGAAAAAAAAAAAAAAGGGTATTGATGCTGCGAAGAACAAAAACATTGATAGTAATGCATCAAAATTTGAAAGACAAATTCATTTTCAAGAAGTTGAGAAAATACCCGATGGATAGAAAAGTCACTATAATTCTTAAGTTCCCCAATTACTTTGTCTAAAGGTACATTCAAAGCCAAATGCACCCATTGGATGTAACTTTCTGGCAAAACGAACAACATCCTCATCACTGTAAATACGCCTTACTAGTAAAGGATGATTTGCAATCTAGAGAATGAGGAAAGACATTAAAGTCGAGACAGACGCACCCTACGATCTGAACACAAAACTGGGATATCAAAAACATTAAAGTCGAGACAGACGCACCTTAAGAAACTGAACAAAATAGTTGAAGATCTGTCGCCGAGGAAGAACCTTAAGAATACTGTTCGAGTTAACCTCTGAAGTTTTTGCAATACGAGCTCGTGAAGTTGTTGCATAACATCAGATTTTAAGCGTCTCAAAATAAAGGGTCCCAATATGGATTTCATGCGGCCAATCAAATCTCTATCTTCACCAGTTAACAGCTTTTTCAAGTCAACAAAACTAAAATCTAAAAAAATTAATAAAAGCATGAGTTCCACTACAAAATCAATAGTAATCCAAGGAACTTAATCAAGTAACATATGAAATTATTAATTGATTTCAATTCTTAGTTGTTTCTAGTCTTACCTTGCTCAGATTGCAATGTGCAAATACCATTTCTTTTCCATTAAACCTCGTCCGCCTCGTCGTCCTCCAATTCGTTCGTAATAACGATGCAATCGGAGTCGTCGTCCTCCAGTTCGTGTTTAATCTCGAAGAAATCAGAATCGGAGTCATCGTCGTCGTGGGAGAGCTGTTGAGGCTTAGAGGCTGATCGGAAGGCGAGGAGGAAGGCTACGGGAGAGGATGGATGAGAGGATGAGGAGGAGGCTGGCTGGGTGCAGTCGGGAGAAGGCTACACAAGACGGAGTGAGAGAGAGGGCGAGATCAGGTGGTCAGATGAGGAGGAAGGACCCTTTTCCATATTGTCCAGAGTAATTTGGGAAAATTCAAAATAAGCGCCTATTTTTTACAACTAGACTGCCACAATTTTAACAACTTGCACGATGCAGAATACATTATGACGTCGTGCAAAGTGTTTTTGCGCAATGAATCTATTGTGGCGTCACGCAAGTTATATTTTAAAAAAAAAAATTATTATAAAATTTATTGAAAATGTGACTTTACTCTCTTCAAATTCATTTTTTTACATAAACCCACAATAATATAATTTTCTAACAAAAACCCGATCCGAACTACAATAATAAATTTAAAGCTACATAATAAATATACATACCATTCAATTTCTAAAGCATTATACATACAAAATAAATAAATTTAAAGCTACTTAATAAATATATATATACTATTGAACTTGATGGGATATGCATTCTACGAAATTAGTTTCAACGATCCAACAGTCAAACTTGTTTGTATATACTTCGAGATCGCATACGCTAAAAATCGCAAAAAACAAACATTCAAATATCAAGTAACAGGACAAAAAATTTCGACCATTATAAATGAATAATCACAATTTAACGATTATTTTAACTCTGATTTTGATGATTTTTTACAGCTACACTCCTTGACCCTATATGAATACAATGAACGAATTTGATCTTCAATTTAAAATATTTACACTAGTGGATACCACAAAATCTTATGTTATACTTAATGAAAGTATAAATAAACTCCAAGTGTTCGTGAATCTACTGTTTTCATGTGATACGCATTCTACGAAACTAGTTTCGACGATCCAACCGTTAAACATGTTTGTATATACTTCAAGATCGCATACACCAAAAATCACATAAAACAAACATTCAAAGATCAAGAAACGGGACAAAACCTTTCGACGGTTATAAACGAAAAATCACGATTTAATGGTTATTTTAACTCCAATTTTGATGATTTTTTACAGCTACACTCCTTGACCCTATATGAATACAATGAAAGAACTCGATCTTCAATTTAAAATATTCACACTAGTGGATACCACAAAATCTTATGTTATACTTAATGAAAGTATAAATAAACTCTCAAGTGTTAGTGAAACTATTGTTTTGATGGGATACACATTCTACGAAACTAATTTCAATGATCCAACCGTCAAACTTGTTTTTATATGCTTCGAGATCGCATACGCCAAAAATCACAAAAAACAAACATTCAGAGATCAAGTAATAAGACAAAACTTTTCAACGGTTATAAATGAAAAATCACAATTTAACGGTTATTTTAACTCTGATTTTGATGATTTTTTACAACTACACTCTTTGACCCTATATGAATACAATGAATGAACTCAATCTTCAATTTAAAATATTTACACTAGTGGATACCACAAAATCTTATGTTATACTTAATGAAAGTATAAATAAACTCTTAAGTGTTAGTGAATCTATTGTTTTGATGGGATACGCATTCTACGAAACTAATTTCATCAAACTTGTTTTTATATGCTTTGAGATCGCATACGCAAAAAATTGCAAAAAACAAACATTCAGAGATCAAGTAATGGGACAACACTTTTCAACGGTTATAAACGAAAAATCACGATTTAACGGTTATTTTAACTCCGAATTTGATGATTTTTTACAGCTACACTCCTTGATCTTATATGAATACAGTGAACAAATTCGATTGTCAATTTAAAATATTTACACAAGTGGATACCACAAAATCTTATGTTATACCACAAAGTCATTGACTTTGCGTGAAGAAGGTGTGCATTCGTTGTGCAAAATAGCTTTGCGCGACGTAGGTGCACCCACTGTTCTAAAAATCCCCACCTAGCGCTACCTAGGTGCTAGGTTGTTGGCCACCACCTCGATTAATGCCTAGGCGTTTGAAAATTAAGAAATTGTATATATTTTAAGTATAAACAGACACTTATTTACACGGAATATAATAGATTTACTTAAATCCGCCTAGTCCGCCTAGGCGTTGGGCCCTAGCCTACCGTCAGACTAGCACCTAGCGTCTTTTAGAACCTTGGGTGCACCTTCGTCGTGAAAAGCTATTTTGCGCAACGAATGCACACCTTTGTCGCGCAAAGGACGTCTGCGCGACGATGCCTGTGCGTCGTGCAAGATTTTGGCACCATACCAAGACTTTTACCCGTTTTTTCCCAACATTGCACGACGAAGAAGTTGTTTTGCTCGACAGCGGTCTTCATCGTGCAAAGTTCCGTTGCCCAAAATGCCTTTGTGTGACGTTTTGTTGTCACTGTTGCGCAAACATACTTTGCGCGACACAATTTGCTCCGTCGCGGAAGCATGTTTTTGTACTAGTGTATATCCATAATCAATAAATTTACCCGTCACTACCAAGTTTAGTAAAGAATAAATTAAATTTTATTCTTCTAAAGAAATGTATATGTTTGAAATGTAAGAGACTAAAGTTAAAAACTATATCTAATGTAACTTTAACATAAGATGGTTTAAGAGGCTTGTATACCTGACACCTTCCATATAAGTACAAGAACTTAGTAGGGTGTGGTCAGTGCCACACAGCAGTTCTAACTGAACCAGGGAATTTATCCACTTCACTTACAGATCATTTATTTGCAAATTGCTTTTATAGTATTTATGCGGATTTCTTTTTTGTTGTTCAATTGTTCTTTTGTTTGTGTAATATATATATATATATATATGCATGTGAATATGCAGGTATCGTCCTTCGCAGATTACTCATTTCATGTATACGGTGAATTTTGTATTGAAGTTGTGAGTTTAAAGGGAAAGAGTTGCACATGCCGACAATATGATCTTGACCAGCTACCATGCTCACATGCTTATGCTGCATGTAGACATCGACAAATTTCATGTTATCCTATGTGTTCCCATTATAATACTATAAACTCTTTGGTCATTGCGTATGCAGAAGCTATATGGCCAGTTGGTGCATGTCGATCTTGCTGAACAATTACTCGTGTTAGAAAACTTAATGGAAATGAATATTCGAAAATGAGAATCTTATTAGTACGTTCCCTAGTTTGTTTTTTATTCGGTTTTAGTATAGGATTTGATTTCTTGTATTCTAGGGACTTGTTGTAAAACCACGGTATCTATTAGTATAAATAGATGGTTGCGGGAAAGGGTTTGTATGATGTGAGTTTGAGAGGCATCAGTTTGTATATGAGAGGCATCGGTTTGTATATGAGAGAACATTTTGTGTTTGTGAGTTCTCTTGTATTCATTGGTTATCTATAAAAGCTTCCGTTGTTAGAGAGGCACTCCTATATTGGAGGAACTCTAAATTTGTGTTTGTGTTTTGTTTATTGCTTGGTTGTGTGGTTTAGTTTACAACAGAAGCATAGTGCAACACTGCATAAAATGTGCTGTATTTGATTAAAAGAGTAACAATATCTCAATTAATCGAAGAATTAGTACTAATCTCACAACTTAATGATTAAAATATGAATGATTACACAAAATAATGAAACAATAGATTATCCTAATTAATTATATTCAATTCTATGAAGCGTTGCATTCCACCGGGAGGCCTTAGGGAAATCTCTTGGTGTCAGCACAGTAATTGTAAATCATGTAGTTGGTCTGCACCCATTTCAGCCTGTCTTGGCTCGTAGAGTCCAAGTCTTGAGAAAGCCAAGCTCCATTGTTAGCATTACTTGAAGTTGCAGAACTGCAAGAGGAGGCTCCAGAAGTCCAGACGCACGCTTCAGCACTGAAATTCCTGTAAGAGGCGGCGAAAGGAGCTTGGCTCCAATCGGTCTTCACAAGTCCACCCCTCGTTGCCCAATCATCGGCATTCCACAGGCTCGAGTATATCCTCATCGGCTGGCTTTTTGGAAACGGAACGCCGTTCGACTCTTGGTTCTTGAACTCTCTGATGGGAGTTCCATCTACTGAGAATATAATGCGTTGGGAGTTCCAGAGGATGGAATATGTGTGGAAGTCGGCAATTGGGTCAAACCAGAGGTAGAATTGCTGCTCTCTGTTGCCTTTGCCTTGGCTGAAGACATTGGTGTGAAGAATGTAAGGGTCTCCACTCAAGTTCCCCAAGAACTCAAAGTCTATCTCATCCCATGTTGATCCTTTCGATGATAACTGCATGAATTAACAACAAAATTGATGTCAAAATCAGTCAGAACGGGATTCAAACTCCGGCCGTTCCTAGAGAAAATGTCCACATTGTTCTAGCTAACTGACCTAAACTCGAGTTTATCATACTTGTACTAAAAAACTTGAAGGAAATGAATATTCGAAATGAATGAAAACATACGTAGTAGGCTGTGACGGTGCCAGCGGAGTTTCCAGGGACAAGCTTGAGCTGCATGTCGATCTTGCCGAACTTAGGATTGAAATCCAGAACCGGAGGCTTTGTCGAGAGAAGGGGTAAGAAGCTCGCCGTTGTTGAGAATCTTAGCATGTCCGTCCCCCCATGTAATCTCAAAGTCTTGGTTTAAGTCGGCAGCAGAGCCAGCAGCCACCACAAAGCTTAGTAGAGACATCGGAATAAGCAACATTAAGGAAACACTTAAGGTGGAAGAAGCCATTGACAAAAGTTTTGAAGAGAGAAAGGAGCCACCACAAAGATATGTTTGATATGAGTGAGTTAAGCGGATTGGTATGAACAAGAAGTTTTATTGGTATTTATAGGAAGGGGATGTGCCCATGAGTTTGGAAGGAAAGTGAGGAAAGTGATTGGAATTTTGAAGTTTGGAAGGAAGGTTCAGTCAACTCAGATGTGCACGGTTGGCCTAAAAAAGGTAGCTGTCGAGATCGCACTAGCAAAACACAACCAAACAAATTTCTGAATATTATAAAACGCGCTTTTGTATTCTCCTTGGATTCTTCCTTTGTTTTTCTTTTTCTTCTTTAGCTGCATTTTTATGTGGTGGGAATGCGATCCCTCCACTTTTTACCCCCCCCCCCCCCCCCCCCCCCCCCCCCCCCCCCCCCCCCAACCTCTTACAGTTTTTTTCTTCTTTCTTTCTCTATAAAGATTAAAAATAAAAAAATAAAAAACAAATGAAAATGATTTGAAAAATTTTAGTTTTAATCAAAAATCATGTTATAAGTTTTGTTTAATAATTAGTACAAGGTCCATATTAAAGTAGTCCAACTAAAAATGGCTCAACTATAATAAATTATGATTTGTCGATTTTAGCCCTAACTTTTTTAGGTTGAGTTCCAGATTTCGTCGTTAATGGAGTTCATCGTTGTTTTGCAGACCTTCTTCTTTTTCTTTGAAACAAAAATATAGATCTTCATGCTATTTAATTTATATTTTGTATTATTTCGTTGAAATGTGATCGTCATTATTATTAATAGTGTATTCGAGGTACTGTTTTTCAATTTTTCTTCGTCAGTAGAGTTCATTGTTTGTTTCTCCAGAAAATAAATTTGAGATATGCATGCTATTCAATAATAACTACAGGTCACTGTTTATGGACTGTAAAAATAAACTATTTATGGAATCTAAGTTACTGTTTCTGGAACCTAAGTCATTGTTTCTGGATCCAAATGAAATAGACAGACTGTTTCATAAAGTAAGCTAGAAAAGAAATAGTGAAATTCACTGTATTTGGATTCAAAGCAAAATAAGCACTTTGTTTCTTAAATATAATCAACTGATGCATGAAAGAAAAGAAACAGTCAAATGTTAAAACGTAGACTGTTTCTAGAATCTAAGTCACTGTTTCTGGAATTTAAGTCATTGTTTATGGATTTTGGTTCTTTTCTTTCCAGATATAGTGTTTGTTTGTGCATAGACAAAACAAACACTGTATCTAATTTTTTTTCCAAAAACAGTTTTATGTTTTGGTTCTTTTTTTTTTCAGACACTTTTTCGCCGGTTTCTGCCATTAAACTTCTTTGAACTTGTTTCGGCAGCTTTGTTCCGATGAATGCTTCATTTTTCAACTTTGATTTGGTTGTTTTTGAAATGGGGGAATTTGATTTGATGGGAAGACAGGGAGTTATTATGGCGGTTTCGTGCTGGGTTGAGGTTGGTGAAGAATCAGGACACTATCGAATCATTTAGGGATATTTACGGAAGTGTAGATTTGTAACGGGTTGGGCTTGTAAGTTTGACTTGTGAACAATAGTTTTGGATGTTTGTTATTAAACTTTGCGCCATTTTGGGATGATTTTTGGTTAAATATTTGTTGGTGCAAGCCTTTTCATTAAAGCTCTCAATTTTTTTTTTTTTTCAACATTCAAGGAGGTGAAGGAGAGAGAGAGAAAAAAAAAGGACGAGAATCCTTGTTATGTATCCTATTAAATTAGTAATGGAGAATTCGTACAAAAGAGGATAGGGCCAATAATACTATTTTGCATCATAAAATACTTGTTGGTGATTTCAATTTCAGCCAAAAGAAATTTTGTGTCGTGAACAAAAAAAATGCTAAAAATCACATTTTTGTATTATATTAGTGTACAATTTAATGTAGTAAGTGATATGTACATACCGTGTCAATTAAGGCAGCAGATTTGATGTCTCTAAATTTTGTATCTTCTAATATCTATTTTCTAATTGCTCGAGTCTTTCAATTTAACACTTAACTTTATTATTTCTTCCATTAAAAGGAGAATTTCCAAAAGTCCTCTAGGCACACCCACCGCAACCCCGCCGGGAAAACATCCCCTTCCTCCAGTCTCATGGTCGGAAAAGCATCCTACTCCTCCGGTTTCATGGCTGGGAAAACATCCTCCCCCTCCAGTCTTTCTGGGCACACGAATTGACTCGATTTCAACCATCGTCTGCAGATCCGTCGGGGAAACATCCACTCGAATCCTCCGACCATGAGGATCTGGCCTGATTAGAAACCAGACTATCCACCCCACAACAGCGGCTAGCTAGGCCACCACCAAGAGCCTCATTAGAATCCAACATCCTCCTCCTCCGGTCTCTCTCACTATCATTATAATGCAAAATCCCAGCCAAAACATCCTCTTCCTTTGATGGTTGAATCCGTATGAAATCCTAGGAGAGAGAGAGATAGAGGAGACTTGGTCGATGTCTATGAATATACGGAGTTGTCGTCGGCGAGGTGGGCTGGTCGTGGGTTTGGGTGATTCGATAGCTATCGGTAGAACTGAAGAATTTGGCGTTTACTTTACCTTGGTATTTCTGGGTTTTTGGTTTTAATTTCCGATACAAAATAATCAAAATAATGAAGTTAACAGTGTTACCTTTTTAGTAAGTTGGAAGACAGTGTTAAGTAATTAAAGAAGAGACACTAAAGAGACACAAAATTTAGAGACACCAAACTTGCGGCCGTCAATTAATGAGTTAATCTCATTTGATTTTGATTGTATGCATCACTTCCACATTGAATGACACATTAATGTGGTTTAAAAATATGGTCTCCTTAGCATTACTCATCGCACACCAATACAATGTGTGGGCTTTTAGGAAGATTATTAATTCTTCTCAGACTTTCGCTGTTAATTTAGTACCAATTTTCACTACTCTGGTTGAACATTCCTCCGATAGAATAATAGTTTCCAATTCCTCCATAGGCTTGGGATGCTCCCGACTTTCTTCATCCCTCGAGTCTGGTGTTGGCGATTCCTCGGGTGAGGCAGATGAGTCAAACGTATGTTCAACCCGTCTTGTGGGTCATTCGGGGTCGCATGATAGCACTATTTTTCTTGTTCTTCTGTCTTTCATGATACTTAGGAGAGTGTGTATGACTGCTCGTAATCGAGCATTTTTAGACATGCCTGGTAGAAAACGCAACCAAATTGTATGCATTTTCCATAGACGGAGTCAAATTGTTGACACTCCAAATTAGGAGGTTAACAAAGATCAGTGTTGTCGTGTGGTCGAACCTTGGTGGGATCAAGATTACAAGGATAAGAACTTACCAACAAAGTCGTTCACCCATCAAAACTGGGTTACATCCACTGAGTCACTCGTACATATTGAATGAAATGTTACAGATAGTGCTCGTCATCCCTTTTTTCTTTCTTTTTGTCCGACCCGTTCTAAGGAGTAATTGTCCTCCTTATATAAGCCCTCGATCAGCCCCAAGTCTTGGGCTCGAGTTTTCCACCGTCTTTGCATTTAATGCGTCGAATACGTAGACTTGACCTACTAGCTGCCTCTCCATCCTTTAATCGACAAGTAGCTACGAAGTGATATTCGCTCTAGCCAACTTGCATGTTTTCTTGCGACAATGCGTACTGAGCACCTTGCTCGACCCCGGAGTTGGTGAGAATCCACACTTGAGCACCTAATAATCTATTAGCCTTTACATCCCTTTATGAGATTTTGTCCTCTCTGGTAGCCGCCACATGGCTTGGAGTTAATGTTTGAGTAGTCATGTCCATGTGTCCCTGTGATTCCGCACTATAAAGTTGTCGTGCACCAATTTATTGCCGGTGGTCGAAAAGTATTTTATGAGGAAGTGCTCGGCTTCATTGCCGACAAGCCGTTGTATGTAACGCTCGAAATCGTCCCTTCATTTCTGGTGGGCCTTGGTCTCCCTTTCTTCCTTTAAGCCTTCCTTTCTTTCTTCCTATGGGCCCTTGTTCCTTTAGACTTGTACTATTTTGGGATCGGAAAAACCGCTCTGTTAATAAGCCCATTCTTCTATTTTTTAGTATAAATAATATTGAATGTATTAAAAAATATAAAGTTAGAAACGCACCTCTTCGATTGCTAAAAAATAAAATTATAGTTATTAGTAATATTAGTAATAAACAAAAAAAACAAACCTAAATATTTAAAGTATTACACATGTCAAATTTCAACAAAAGGGCATTTTGCAAAAGAAACGCGTGAAAATATATTTCACTTTTCAAGGGCCCCTTTCATTCTTTATCGTATTCTTTGGCGGTGATGAGCTTGCAGTGGAAGCTGCTCCTGCTGCCTCCCTCCCGCTGCTCACTGTCCTCATCCTCAACGCGGTAAATCATTTCCATCTATAAAATTCTCTAACATCCAATCCAATCCCATCCAATGAATATGACACTCGCAAAACACCGTGTGCTCTGTATTAAATATTATATTTAATAAGAAATAGATCTTCAAAGCCATGCAACAACTGTCAACAGCTGAGGCTGAGCTGACTGAATATTAAAGTGGACTCCCACCGACCTGACCTTCCCAACTCTTTCCTCTCCCCTTCTCTTTTTCTCCCTATAAATGCCAACTTACACAATTTGTCAGCCATAACGAACACAAACACGTTCTTTCTCTACTCATCCGCATATATACAAACATATACAATGGCTTCCTACACTACAATGCTTATTCTGTTACCAATATTTCTTCTCAGCTTTGTGGTGGCTCCTGCCTCTGCTGCCGACTTAAACCAAGACTTTGATATTACATGGGGAGACGGACGTGCTAAGATTCTCAACAACGGCGAGCTTCTTACCCTTTCTCTCGACAAAGCCTCCGGCTCTGGGTTTCAATCCAAACACGAGTATTTGTTCGGCAAGATCGACATGCAGCTCAAGCTTGTCCCTGGAAACTCCGCCGGCACTGTCACAGCCTACTACGTATGTTTTCATTCATTTTCGAATATTCATTTCCTTCAAGTTTTCTAATATATATGATAAACTCGAGTTTAGGTCAGTTAGCCAGAACAATGTGGTCCTTTTCTCTTGGAACGGCCGGAGTTTGAATCCCGTTCTGACTGATTGTGACATCAATTTTGTTCTTAATTCATGCAGTTATCATCAAAAGGATCAACATGGGATGAGATAGACTTTGAGTTCTTGGGGAACTTAAGTGGAGACCCTTACATTCTCCACACCAATGTCTTCAGCCAAGGCAAAGGCAACAGAGAGCAGCAATTCTATCTCTGGTTTGACCCAACTGCCGACTTCCACACATATTCCATCCTCTGGAACTCCCAGCGCATTATATTCTCAGTAGATGGAACTCCCATCAGAGAGTTCAAGAACCAAGAGTCGAACGGCGTTCCGTTTCCGAAAAGCCAGCCGATGAGGATATACTCGAGCCTGTGGAATGCCGATGATTGGGCAACGAGGGGAGGACTTGTGAAGACCGATTGGAGCCAGGCTCCTTTCACCGCCTCTTACAGAAATTTCAGTGCTGAAGCTTGCGTCTGGACTTCTGGAGCCTCCTCTTGCAGTTCTGCAACTTCAAGTAATGCTAACAATGGAGCTTGGCTTTCTCAAGACTTGGACTCTACGAGCCAAGACAGGCTGAAATGGGTGCAGACCAACTACATGATTTACAATTACTGTGCTGACACCGAGAGATTTCCCCAAGGCCTCCCGGTGGAATGCACCGCTTCATAGAATTTAATATAATTAATTAGGATAATCTATTCTTTCATTATTTTGTGTAATCATTCATATTTTAATCATTAAGTTGTAGGATTAGTACCAATTCTTCGATTAATTGAGATATTGTTACTCTTTTTTTTCCTGAAGCAAAAGAAGCATAACATTAAAGAGAAAAGCCACGCTTACAACCGTTCCCCACATAATCAAATTGAAAAGCAGCTAGAGCAAATGGAGGAATACAATGGTCCCAATATGACAATTTTTAAATAAAAAGGTCCTGACAAGCAACGACATCAGCAACAAAGTTGACCTCCTTGAAGATGTGCTTCCAGTCGATCCAAATAAATTGAGTTGCTAGTCATTTGATATATTCAATAATATGCACTAGATTCCAAGACGTCGAATATCTCCCCATCAGAACCTGAAAGACCAGCTTGGAATCCCCATCCACCATAATTTTCTTGACACCCTTCCTCAGAGCAAAAAGAAGCCCTTCTCGAAGACCTCCCCCCCCCCCCAAGAAAAAAGAATTTTAACAAAACACTTCCGGTACTGTTCCATTTTAACGAAAAATCACATTTTTACCTTTAACTGACACTATTCACTATATATTTAAAAAGAGCTTTTCGTTAAAAGAGAAATTTTTTTGGACTTTTCGTTAGTTTTCCTAAAAAAATAAGCACACCATTACCGTCTATCACAGCAAACCCCGAAAACGCCTTAACACCCATAACTGAGCCATCAAAATTTAATTTAACACAATTCATATCCGGAGGGGGCCACTTAATAATCGTGGAATCATCAGTGGTAGGTTTTTTTAATAGACTTCATGTTGGCCTTGAAATACCTTTCACCCATAGAAAAGGCAAGTAACTTTGTCCTCAGCGGAGATGGAGAACTGCTTCTAAAGACACAATCATTCCTGTCATTCCAAATTTGCCAACATAAAAGAAGAAATAAACTTAACTCACTGAGACCGTCCCAATCCACACATCTTTAGGTATCCATCCAATCAACAACAGAAGCAAAACTCTGGGGGTAAGAGATGATAGAATTCACCGATACAAGGTTCAAACTAGTCTAGTAACATTGCAATTAACAAATAAATGTATTTGATCCTTCTCCTCCAAATTACAGAAAGGACACTTTCTATCCGTATTAGCCAAAATGCATCCCAACCTTTTCCTAGTTTGCAATCTCTCCCTAAAAAACAACCATGCAAACGTCTTAATTTTGGGAGGGATGTTAAGCTTCCACATCTTAGTAATAACTTTATGATTAATCGTTTGCACCAACATACCTTTCTAGATACAAGTAGCCGATTTAATAGAGAACTTACTATCAGTTGTGGGACCCCAAATGAGTTTGTCTTCCTTATTTTGTATCAGAATGGGAATGTTACATATTTTTTTAACCACTTCACAAGTGACAATAGCAGCTAACTTCTCTCTATCCGAGCAATTATTGACAATGAGTTCACTCACTTTTGAGTCCCAATTAATGCTCTGGGCATCCAATTTCGGTTGGGGGTGGAGGGGGTACGGAAAAACCCAATTATGGGTCCAAAATAAAATATTCTGACCATTACCCACCCTCCACCTCAACCCCTTGTTGATCACATCCCTACTCTTCAAAATATACTTCCAAGCAAAAGAATGATTTTGTCTTACTTTATTATCTAGAAATTCTTCGTTACAAACGTATTTGCTTTTAGCTAATTTCACCCACCAATTGTTACTATTTTAATCAAATACAACACATGTAACAATCCGTCCCTAATTTTACGATTTTATAAATTTTAAAAATGTGAGTTACCAAAATGCCTTTAGAATAGAGATTTTTTACTTTCTTTGACCATGTCTTCGTGTCGCGTAAGAGCTATTATTTTACCGTATTCTCGAAGTACTCGACGGTACGAATGCATTGGCGCAAGCAGAACTGCATTTGGAGGTACGATGAAGATTTTGAAACTACGAAGTATAAGGGCATTTTAGTAAATTCATTATTTTAGATATGCACCCTTACTATTTTATTATTTTCTTATGGGATATCTGATAAGTGCATTATTTGTTATTATTTCATATCATTTATCCCTAAGTTTTGTTAAGGAATTGATTATAAAAGAGCCTTATTACTTTCCTTTTCTCAGTTTCAGTCATTCTGCGCACTTAGGATGTTTTTGGTGATAATTCGACTTTCCGGAGGATTTGTTATGCAAGGACAATTGGAGAAGGAAGCTAAGAGGCTGAAGAACGTTGTGTCCGAATTTCATAATTTTCCATGGACCCATTCATTCCAGTTTTACAAATCAATCCCGCAAAAGTTGTTTTCCCGTCAGAACTGCGCAGCTGTAGGAGAATGATGATTTGAAGGCTTTGCCAATTGTTTCTAGTGGCATGTGATATATGCTTGGAAAGATAAGAGACAAAGCTACGTTTCTCATACTTGGCTTGAAAGTCAGATAACGTGTTTCCCAAACCAAGAAGGATTCTTTCCTAGCTTCTCTCATTGATTTTTTAGGAATTTGTTTTCTTTTAGGATAGTTTCTACCAGACCTCTTAGGGTTTTTCGATTATAAATAAGGTACCCTAAGCTCTCTTTGCATACGCCCATACCCCCGCATCCCTCATATCACCCACACCACTATACCATTCACCATCTCCGCAATTTGTGAAGAAGAGCTTAGGGACGTGCTTTGCCATGGACTCTAGGTTCTATCTTTCTTTTATTTTTATTTCTATGTGTAACTAAACTACTTTTCTAAGGTTTATGATGAAGCCATGACATGAATATTTATGAAGTAATTTGTTAATTATTATCCGATTATATGCCATGTTATATTCTTAATCTTTGTGGGTATTTTATTCTGAATTCGGATTTCTAATGACTGATCACCTTTAGGAATTTTGCATCTAGATATTTAAATAAATCTATGAGGATGACCAATCAATTAAGTTTATTGGAATTAAGATCAAGAAGAGTAGACAAACTAGTGAGGATGATCAATATCAAGCTAGTCCTACTTGGTTGACATGATTCTTCTACGCTTAATGGGTTTTTATGTGTTTAATTGTATGCCTAACCACATATTAATTCATACCTTAGAAAGAACAACTTTTAACATTGGCATGGTAATTGGATAGTACTTGGCTCTAGGAAAAGTAAATAGGATTGTTATTGGTGAATTCATAACCTTAGGTTTTCTTGTTGTGTGCAGTGGCGGATCCAGAATTTTAACTTAGGGTGGTCCCAATATAAAAGTTCCAAAAAAAAAAAAAAAACAAGACAAAAATATCATTGAACAAATAAATGGCAAACTACAAATTTCATTCATAATCTTTGTGCTAAACAAGCTAGAAATACTAAATTTGTCCACGACGGGATCTCATACTTTGAAAACGTGTCACGACCCTTCCAATCATAATCCATTGAATTGAACACATCAATATGTTCCAACTAACACAACCATACAGGCATCATCTGTTTCTCTATCTAACTGCAAGCTTCTTTTTCAATTTTTTTTTCCTCTAAAAAGAGAACACCATAAAACCACAACCATACATGCATCATATGTGTCTCCATCATCGAGAACGGTTGTAACACATCCTCCTGTGCTAAGAGAAGAACCCAAATTTCAACTTAAGAGCCACCTACTCCATACAACCTTTCCCAAGAGTGACTACAACAGTAAGACCAGAAAGAGAAACTACCCAGCACCATGACTCACCAGGGCACCAGGGCAGGAAAACTGCCATTGTGCTTGGTTTCCTTTCTGAGTTAAACCGATGACCTCAAACAGTGCATGATAGACTTACAATTCACCTATTCACAACCCACTTCTCCCCGTCAACTCATCATTGCAAGATGCATGACGCACCACAACTGTTCTTATGCATGAACTCCATGCCCCAAAAAAATTTCGACTTGTTCTGGAACCAAATCATGGTTCAATTTCAGTTGATTGACTTATGAGTTGCTTGGAAAAAGTTATTCTAGGCTTATTTCTTCTTTTTTGGGAGAGGATGCAGAAAGGTTTTGAATGAAGTTTGAGTTATGTGAAACTATTTCGTATAACGGATAGCAATAAATCATGGACTGGGTGAAATTATCTTGGTTACTATCAGACACGGTAGATTCAGATAGTGGATGGCAAAATCATTTAATGGACAGAGTTAAAGGGAGCAGAGTAGTAGAGTACAAACCTGAAGGAACGAGAACGAGAAGAGGGTGAAGTTCTGATAGCTATGCAGTGCAAGCAATCAGATTCAGATTAGAAACTAGAGTGCAGTGCACAAGAGAGTTGATCGATGCCGACGCCGTAAGGAACGAGAGCGGACCTTGTTGTGTGAAGGATTTGGTAACGAGAACGAAGAGAGTTGAACGATTTGGTAAAGTGAAGTTCTGATTGCTGTGTGAAGGAGATGTCTGAGGGTTCTCACGTGAGTGAGCAGTGAGGTTTTAAATTTTTTTTAATGACTTGGCTCAAAACGACGTCGTTTTGGCTAAGTCATTTTAAAAAAAAAATTGGCTTTCTTCTTCCTCATTCTGAAATGCACAGTGACCAGAGCAGCCATGGCTGCTGTTCTTCTCCATCACTGCCCAGACTTGGGTGGTCCTTGAAGATCCTCACAGCCATTTTTCCGAGCTTCGGGTGGTCCCAGGACCACCCTGGTCTCTTAATAGATCCGCCCCTGGTTGTGTGTGATTTTAATTAATTGTCTTTTCTTTTTCTTGTTAATTTTAGTCTTAATCAATTACTCAATTATTCAATTCAATCTATCCTTTGTTTGTTTAATTAAGTCTAGCATGATTAATCAGTTAAATTGGTATTAAAGCAATCCATGTGGGATCGACCTCGTATTTGCATATATTACTACAATTGAATCGTGCGCTTGTGAGTTTAATTTGGTTTAAATTAATCTATTATTTAGGTTAGATTAAATTTACATCAATATTTGTGTCACTAGGACCCACCCACGTGGGTAGACTTGGCATTCGTGTCGTGTTTTCCGTGTTCGCGTCGTTTTTGTGTCATACCTGATATCTTAACGAGTCTTGTCGTGTAACACCCGTTAAAATAAACGGGTAAAATGACCCGACCCGAAATCGACCCGATAATATTAACAGGTAATATGACCCGACCCGTTACCCGTTAAGGATAATATATTTTAAACCAATAAATAATCAAATGAAAAACATAATACTAAATAAGTATATACATTCCATATTATCACATCCAAAACATAAAAACACAATTTTGTTTTAAGTATATTTTCGCTTACCTAAAGTCTTTAATAGTTTTTTAATTAATGTAGAAGTGTAAAAAAATATAGAAAAAAATATATAAACACTCGTAATGACAAGCTTTATAACTTTCATGAAAAGTTTAACTTCGAAATTCGCCACTATAATCATATAATTCATAGATCAAAATTTAACCGTTGATTGTTGTTTACATTTATACTTCATTGTTCTCATCAAATTTCGTTTTTTTAGATTTTCTTTTTTGAAAACATGATCTATTAGAGGGTGCAGGTAGATGAACGGTTTGGATCGTTGATATTATATTTAGAGTTTTACGGTTAGTGAAAATATTGTTTGATATTTATAAAGTTTCTACAAATTATATGACATTGACTCATATTTCAGTTAACCGTAAATATCGAAACGTGATATCATCTTCTTACATCCGCCAGATGATCATGTTTTAAAAAAATAAAATTTTAAAAATGAAATTCAGTAAGAAGAATAAAGCGTAAATGACAATCGACGGTTAAATAAATTTAAGGTTTCACTACTACAAAATTATCTATTGCTGGCGGTCCAAAAACTTTTTTCAACAATCCAACCGTCAAACTTATTTGTACACATTCCAAGATTGCATACGTAAAAAATCGTAAAAAACAAACGTTCAGAGATTACGTAACGGAACAAAAGTTTTCGACGGTTATAAATGAAAATTCACAATTTAACGGTTATTTTAGCTCCGATTTTGATGAATTTTTACAGATACACTCCTCGACCCTATAAGAATGTAATGAATAAATTTGATCTTTAATTTAAAGTATTTACAATAGTGGATACCACAAAAACTTATTTTATACTTAATAGAAGTATAATATTAACTCTAAGTGTTTGTTTAATCTACCGTTTTGACACAATATGCATTCTACGAAATTTTTTTCAACGATCCAACTGTCAAACTTATTTGTACACATTCCGAGATCTCATACGTAAAAAATTGTAAAAAACAAACATTCAGAGATTACGTAATGGAACAAAAGTTTTCGACGGTTATAATCGAAAAATCACAATTTAACGGTTATTTTATCTCCGATTTTGATACTTTTTTACAGATAGACTCCTCGACCTATAAGAATGTAATGAATAAATTTGATCTTTAATTTAAAGTATTTACACTAGTGGATACCACAAAAACTTATTTTATACTTAATAGAAGTATAATATTAACTCTAAGTGTTTGTTTAATTTACTGTTTTGACGCAATATGCATTCTACAAATTTTTTTTCAATGATCCAACCGTCAAACTTATTTGTACACATTCCGAGATCGCATACGTAAAAAATCATAAAAAACAAACATTCAGAGATTACGTAACAGAACAAAAGTTTTCGACGGTTATAAATGAAAAATCACAATTTAACGGTTATTTTAGCTCCGATTTTGATGATTTTTTACAAATACACTCCTCGACCCTATAAGAATGTAATGAATAAATTTGATCTTTAATTTAAAGTATTTACACTAGTGGATACCACAAAAACTTATTTTATACTTAATAGAAGTATAATATTAACTCTAAGTGTTTGTTTAATCTACCGTTTTGACGCAATATGCATTCTACGAAACTTTTTTCAACGATCCAACCGTCAAACTTATTTGTACACATTCCGAGATTGCAGACGTAAAAAATCGTAAAAAACAAACATTCAGAGATTACGTAATGAAACAAAAGTTTTCGACGGTTATAAACGAAAAATCATAATTTAACGGTTATTTTATCTCCGATTTTGATGATTTTTTACAGATACACTCCTCAACCCTATAAGAATGTAATGAATAAATTTGATCTTTAATTTAAAGTATTTACACTAGTGGATACTACAAAAACTTATTTTATACTTAATAGAAGTATAATATTAACTCTAAGTGTTTGTTTAATTTACTGTTTTGACGCAATATGCATTCTACAAAATTTTTTTCAACGATCCAACCGTCAAACTTATTTGTGCACATTCCGAGATCGCATACGTAAAAAATCATAAAAAACAAACATTCAGAGATTACGTAACAAAACAAAAGTTTTCGACGGTTATAAATGAAAAATCACAATTTAACGGTTATTTTAGCTCCGATTTTGATGATTTTTTACAAATACACTCCTCGACCCTATAAGAATGTAATGAATAAATTTGATCTTTAATTTAAAGTATTTACACTAGTGGATACTACAAAAACTTATTTTATACTTAATAGAAGTATAATATTAACTCTAAGTGTTTGTTTAATCTATCGTTTTGACGCAATATGCATTCTACGAAACTTTTTTCAACGATCCAACCGTCAAACTTATTTGTACACATTCCGAGATCGCATACGTAAAAAATCGTAAAAAAAAAAGGTCAGAGATTACGTAATGGACCAAAAGTTTTCGACGATTATAAACGAAAAATCATAATTTAACGGTTATTTTAGCTCCGATTTTGATGATTTTTTACAGATAGACTCTTCGACCTATAATAATGTAATGAATAAATTTGATCTTTAATTTAAAGTATTTACACTAGTGGATACCACAAAAACTTATTTTATACTTAATAGAAGTATAATATTAACTGTAAGTGTTTGTTTAATTTACTGTTTTGACGCAATATGCATTCTACAAAACTTTTGTCAATGATCCAACCGTCAAACTTATTTGTACACATTCTGAGATCGCATACGTAAAAAATCATAAAAAACAAACATTCAGAGATTACGTAATGGAACAAAAGTTTTCGACGATTATAAACGAAAAATCACAATTTAACGGTTATTTTAGCTCCGATTTTGATGATTTTTTACAGATACACTCCTCGACCCTATAAGAATGTAATGAATAAATTTGATCTTTAATTTGAAGTATTTACACTAGTGGATACCACAAAAACTTATTTTATACTTAATAAAAGTATAATATTAACTCCAAGTGTTTGTTTAATCTATCGTTTTGACGCAATATGGATTCTACAAAAACAATTTCAATGATCCAACCATCAAACTTATTTGTACACATTCCAAGATTGCATATGTAAAAAATCGTAAAAAACAAACATTCAAAGATTACGTAATGGAACAAAAGTTTTCGACGATTATAAACGAAAAATCACAATTTAACGGTTATTGTAGCTCCGATTTTGATGATTTTTTACAGATACACTCCTCGACCCTATAAGAATGTAATGAATAAATTTGATCTTTAATTTAAAGTATTTACACTAGTGGATACCACAAAAACTTATTTTATACTTAATAGAAGTATAATATTAACTGTAAGTGTTTGTTTAATATACCGTTTTGACGCAATATGCATTCTACGAAACTTTTTTCAACGATCCAACCGGCAAACTTATTTGTACACATTCCGAGATTGCAAACTTAAAAAATCGTAAAAAAAAAACATTCAGAGATTACGTAACGGAACAAAAGTTTTCGACGGTTATAAACGAAAAATTACAATTTAACGGTTATTTTAGCTTCGATTTTGATGATTTTGTACATATACACTCTTCGACCCTATAAGAATGTAATGAATAAATTTGATCTTTAATTTAAAGCATTTACATTTTTTTATATATGAGTGATTGTATATATATATTTTTACATTTTTTACACTTCTACAATAATTATTATTAATTTTATTAATTTTGCCCTCAAATAAAAAACATTATTCATGAGGGTTTGAAGGATTTTAAAAATCTAAACGATAATATAAGTGTAACAATTATCTATTCGTAGAGGAATAATGATAAATCACAAGTGTTTATATATTCTTTCACATTTTTCATACTTGTATGTATGTCTTCTTAGTTCTTGCATATACAAATACTATACTAGTATATTTTAATTTTGGACAAGAATATGTTATGTAAAATTTATCCTAGTAATGATAATAAGGAACTCTCATAATAAAAATAAATAATGACTAAAACTTTTTTTTTTTTATAATTTATATAGAACGATAATACAAAACTATATATTTAATTTAATATAGAATATATTGTATATATTAATATGACTATTGTATTTTATAATAAATCTTTTAGTAATTAAACTTTAAAATTATTAAAATAATTTTTTTCTTAACGGGTCGAAACGGGTTACCCACGTGTTACCCTCGTGTATACCTGTTAAGAACCCGTTATTAACGGGTTCTTAAGGGGTCACCCGATAGTGACCCGATAAGTTATCGTGTTGACCCGAAACCCGTTATTTTCGTGTCGTTTTCATGTCGTGTCTACACGTGGGTCTCCTCTCCTCTTTGTCCCCGTGTCCTCTCCTTTCCACTCTCCCGGACCTACTCTCATTTGTCGCCACCTCATCACACTCACTCTCTAGCTCTCCCTGTTTCTCCCTCAACTCTCTTGCTTGTCTCTCTCTGCAAGTGCAAAGACATCCGAACACCGGCACACTCCCACTCCGGCGAGCATTGCCACCATAACCCCAACTATCACCTCGTTCCATCTCTCTCCCCGAGCCTAGAATTTGAACTAACCCTTAGGTCCGCACTCAAACCGGAGAAACAGAGGATGGAGAACTCCGACAAGTTCTCAAATTCTTCCGGTGAGGTAAGACTCGAAATACCTTCAATCTCTTTCTCTTTGATGTTTTGATTCGATTTTTAAGTTGTATACCTGTTTTGGTGATATTTTGGACGCGTAAAACACCCCTGGAAACTAACCCAGTTTTTTCGGTGAGAACCTGGCGGCTTTCGAGCCGTTTTTCGGCAAAATCCGGCCACGGCCGAGGAAACCAATGGTACTATTCGAATCCTTGTTCCTTGATCTTCGTTTTGGTATATTACATGATTAGGTTTAGTAAAGTTTGTGGTTGATCGGAGCTGGAAATTCCAGCCTTCTTCTTCACTTGGTCCGGCAGGTTCAACCCGTGAGCCCAGCAGGTCAACCCGACCTGAGGAAAAAAAACAAAGAAAGAAAAATCCAAAGCCCAGATCTGCAACCGGGATCCAGCCCGACCCAATTCCAATGTCGATTAGGAATATTCCTGGAATATTCTCTAGAATATTCTTTGGAATATTCCTTATGTTGAATTTTTTGGAAACCCTCCTAAACTAATTTCAACGCCCCAAGTCCATTTTTGACATCCATTTAGTGAAATTCTAAAGTTTTAACATGGTTGACCACCGGGCGTTTCGGTTGACTTTTTACAAAATTTGCCCGAAACCCATTTTGGCATAATTCAACGCACTGATTTCAAATGCGCACTCCGTTTTCCCAAATTTAGTCATTTTAGTTGAGTTTTACTAACGGGCCCCAATATTAGGTGCAATTAATATCAGAGACTCCGGTATTTCTAGCTCGAACGGATGTGACATCGCAAGTAACCGTGAGTGGGTCTTTTCTTTTGTATAATATATATATATATATATATATATATAATTGTTAGTTTCCATTTATACATTTCATAAAGAGTTTTCTACAATACGCCTAGATTAGCGTGACGTTTATAAGATTTAGCGCATTGATAAAAATCGACACACCCCGACCCGGGATGTCCACTAGGACTCCGAATCGAGCTGTGCTGGCCGACACCTGGAAGGTGACGAATCCATAAAGTGTGATAATGTATAAAATGTGAATAAATTAAAGCCTAAAGGTCCCTAAGTACATGAGTGATCGGTGAGCGGATTTGGACTCATTTCACGCGTGATACATAGCATAGGTATAGTGCAGTAAGGTGAGACAAATATCATACCATCACAAGAAAACATCTGTACCGAAAAGTGCCACGAATCCTCGTTGATACGGAACTCTGCTGCTAGAACCTAAAGGGGTACAAAAATAGAAAAGGTGAGTGAGTGAAACAAAACTTTTCAAACCAATTCCAACTACCAAGAGCAGTAGCCCCTTACTGCAAGGTCTGAGTTGCCTAAACATACATGTAGTCATACCATAACCCCATCATTTCAACTAATACTATAAACTCACCTGAACTTACCTGGGTGTCCTACGTTCACCTTTGCACTTCAAAGCATTCATAATAATTGTGTGCAGGTAATATACATATAGATAAACCGCGATGAAATCTGATACTCAACCGCGTTATAGCATTTCCAATTATATACATACATACACACACACACACACACACACACACACACACACACACACACACACACACACACACACACACACACACATATATAATGTGGCATAAAAATGCATAACTATAACACCCTACTCCCGAATTATTTATTTTCGGGAATAATTATCGGGGATAAGTCCAACTAAACACTAGTTTAATTAACTATCATTACTTACGTTTCCTTATTTCAATTTCTTGATTCCTTCCACATTGATTTATGACCAACATCCAATCACTAAAAACATAAGGTTAAATATCATATTTTCACCAATTTCCTTCACATTGCTCAATTCCCAAACAAGGTTTTTGTTTCAATTATTGTATGGCTGCATCTAACATCTCGTTAGACTGCCTACGTACCCTAAACAGGGATCAAGCCATTCATAGTTCACATTAGTACTTCAAAGCATTCACAGTAATTATATGCAATAAGCAATTTATAAACGTTGTGGAATTGTCGATCACATATATATATATATATATATAATATATACGATAAAAAGGAAAAGACCCACTTACCTGAGGTTCGCGCTATGACTCCCTAGCATGCATATCGAGACATCACGAACCATCGTCGCCTGTGACCAAGGCCAATTAGGCCGGCAAGAGGTTCAATTTCGTTAAAACCTATGGGCACCCTAGAAGTGGGTGGTTCTTGATTCGACTCCATACAAGCTCCGATGTCTCCAAGGTTGATTGGGCTTTGTTTATGGGTTCATGGAGGGTCTATTGGTGGTGGCGATCTAAGGAAATTGTTTCACAAATGGTGATTCGAAGCCAAGAATCACCCGGACCCGTCGATGGGTTTTCTCCAATATTGGGACTAAAACTCGTCGATTTTGGTTACAACTTAGCTGCTAGGATGTTGTGATGAGGCTTGGTGGTGATGGGAGGTTGAAAAAAGCTGGAAATTTGGGCGGAAAACACTAAGGGAACCGGGTCATTGCGCGGGTCAAAGGAACCCGACCCGTTCCCCTCCTTTTTCTTCTCCCTCATTTCCCTCATTTCTCTGGTTCCTCATTCATCACCTCATTTCTCTCTCTTTCTCCCCTTTCTCTCCAGAAACTCTCCTCTTCCTCCCTTTCATTCGCTGCCTTCAAGCAGCTTCCATCCCTCATTTTTCTTTTTTTCTTTTATTTTTTTATTTTTTTTATTTTTTTTATAACCTTATATAATAATATAGTTTGAATGCAAAAATATAAAGAAAGATATAAAATAGTAACATACCCACCTTGGATCGTTATAGAAATATTTCGTACGTCTCACTAAACGTTGGTCCACGAAGGTCAATACACTCGCCTCTAAGGCCATTTTCGTAAAATCACGCTTTTAAAATTTATGAAAATGTAAAATTTGAGACGGGATGTCACATAAATTATGAGGTTATGCTACATCCTACGGGATGCACAAGTATGCGTATTATTATTGATTCCTTAATTATATTTATGGCCGTGACTAATATTATGGTGATGTGAATTATCAATTTACCACTGTATAATTTTATCTACGTTATCTACTCATCGTTGCTGCACCGGTGTTAGTACTCACCGGGCCAAGGTCAGTCTTTCACGTGTATGTGCACATCGCACTGTACGCTCACTTTGGATCCATTGTAGGTGTCAGTCCTGTCCTAGATTGCTATAGGCAATTAGGACTCGTATGTGCTGCGCATAAAGCCAATCTTCATGTGATTGTAGTACTAGAGCGTAAATCATTATTACACCCAGTTTTGTTCATATCAAAATATCTCTGCATGAACTCACGTGTCAGCATATGTCGATGAGCACTCGATGTGATTTATTTATTTCTGTGAGATATTGTGATTACTAGAAGTTATGTTCTTATTTATGAATTTGTGACGTATTAAAGTCTTGAGATATTGCAGGCTACGGTAAGTATTTTCGTACTATACGTAGTATGTATTTTTTGGAAACTATACTTGTTTTACGGCGATGAGTTATAATGTTTTCAAAAATGTTTTTATAAAACTTTATTTTTAGGCCCACTCACCCTTGTTTTTTGCCCCTCCAGGCTTGAGTAGCTGAGCTTTCGTATCGACAAAGATTCTTGGCAATCTAGGCATTGAAGATTACCTTTGATGGTATAATTCTCAATCTACCATACTGTACTTTACTTATGCTCTGACATCACGTGTGAAATGGGTTCATTCCTGCTCACTAGCGCACTCTTATATTTAGGCACTTTTAGGTTTAAAATTATTCACATTTTTCACATCACTACACTTTATGGCTTCGTCACCCTCCTGATGTCGGCCACCACAGCTCGATTTGGAGTCCAGGTAGACGTTTTGGGTTGGGGTGTGTCAGTTTGGTATTAGAGCATAAGTTTGGGCAGTATTGCGTTCATCACACGTGTGATGTAAGCATTCTTTGTTTTTGAACCTAATTGTCGAATCTTTCCTTCTCGTCGAATACAAAAAAACTTGTTAGCTTTTCCTAAGTTATGGGTTAGTTAGACGACTTATTGACATGTAAGAAGAACACTTTGGTGACCCCTCTAAACTTTAAACAAAGAACCTCCCTGCCAAGGAAAATCCCGATTTGGATTGAGTTGATAGTCCTAAAGTAGGGCTAATATATCGATATTTGTGTATCACCAGAGAATTACCAATCAATCCATCACTAGTCTCCAGCCATCATTACCAAACCTTTTGAAATAGGAAACCCCAATTAGTTTCGATTCTTTGGCAGTACCTATTAGTATATCACTTATTGGAATTCCTATGAAGTTTTCTTTTTGTCGAATTTCCAGAAATGTCACGTGTGACAATATGGTGCTAAAGTGGTAGCACTAGACAGAAGAACGTTTAGGGGACAATCACTTTTGGTCCTCAATAGCACTAATCTTTCCAAACGCACTAGTGATCATTCCGGATCTTCAGGAGGAAGATCGACTTTCCTTTAAGTTCGTTCTAAAGTAGATTATTAGTAAATTCCTTTTTCAGCCTTAAGACATGTCAACCAACACTAGATCCCAAAATTTCTTTCGATGCTGTACCCATCATTTCGATGAGTATAGGCATGAGAGTATGAGTTGTTATACCTTTGGGTAGTAGAAATCCCTAAAAACAGTAATCAATTTTTCGTAGAATCAACAAACCAACTCATAGGACGAGTTCCTTACCAGTCATCTGAAACTAACCACCTGAGTAGGCTATAACCTATAATCAGCCTACGGTGGTGCTACTAATTGACAATATTGTCCAAAATCCAGGAACTGTCAACTAGTATTCAGGCTGTATGATTTCTGATACCGGACACAAGTACTAGTGTCTAGGAGTGATACCTTTATGCCAGAACGCCGATTCACAGTTTCAGGGTAACGAACAACATCAAAAGTATCATAAATGCATTAATTAACCACGCGACTAATAGACTAATTAACAGTGACTACCTGAGCTGAAGAAACTAAATCATGGAAACTTGGTCCTCAGCAGAGATGGCCACTTAATAATCGTGGAATCATCAGTGGTAGTTTTTTTTAATAGACTTCATGTTGGCCTTGAAATACCTTTCACCCATAGAAAAGGCAAGTAACTTTGTCCTCAGCGGAGATGGAGAACTGCTTCTAAAGACACAATCATTCCTGTCATTCCAAATTTGCCAACATAAAAGAAGAAATAAACTTAACTCACTGAGACCGTCCCAATCCACACATCTTAAGGTATCCATCCAATCGACAACAGAAGCAAAACTCTGGGGATAAGAGATGATAGGATTCACCGATACAAGGTTCCAAACTAGTCTAGTAACATTGTGTTAACCCTAAAAACTACAAAGTCTACGTGGCACACATGCCGAGTAAGTAATGAATTCACTACGTCCTTCGGTTGTATGCGGGCGTGCCAACTCGTCGGTCGAGCTCGGCCGAGGAGTAAAATATGTTGATGTTGCGTGGGGTGCGCTGCTAACTTCTGAATCTCGCGACTGCGGCCAAGGAAGGAACATGTCTCGGCCTTCGGGATCTAGAGCCTGAAGACAAGGCTGCTAGTTATGCGAAGTTCAATATCAAATTCGGCTTTCAATGTGCTGAATGTAGTAACTTGTAACACCTCACTTCGCCGAAAAGGCTAGTGAGATGACCTCTGCCAATAAGGATTCAAAAATCCTTCTCGACCGAGACTTGGATAGATAACTAGTAGGCCCTGTCGCAGTGCTGTTTATCCAAACTAAAGGTGCTTCACCGGTTGACTGATTCTACGGCAACAATGCTGTTTATCCAAACTGAAGATGTGTTGGCGAAAAAGGAAAATAAAAATCTCAAGGTTATTGAGATGTTTCGCATAGAGTGAGGGTTTGCGCATGGCAATTTGTGTGTTGAATTGAAGAGGGCTTAATGATGTCCTCCTCCCTCTATTTATAGTAGTCAACCTGCTTCCGATCGAATCACAACCATACTCGGACTAGAACTCTCTTATCTCGGCCAATCCTACTTCTACTAGGACTTTGAACTCAACCCCCTTATCAGATGCATTCAATCCCAAACTTCTACATTCTTATCTTGCTGAAACTCCTTCTCGTATCAGGATTTAACCACCCATTGATTCCTAATAGAACACGCCCGGCCTTGGCTATGTGGCCCATAAGCCGGATGCCCCCCAACGACTCCTAAGCACGACCTTTGGGCCGAGAACAATTCTAAACTCAGCCCAAACCAATATTTTGGGGCCAAACATTGCCCCCTCGCTTCTGAGGTCGTCGACCTACACTCATTGGTTCGAGCCTCGACCTTGAAGAAGTGAAACTGACCTAAAGACAATCATTGAATCGTCTTGAGAAATAGCACCATGCGCATTTATGAGACATAACCCTACGATCTCGATTTCCCAACTGTCTTGCCACCTGTGAGGCCTCTGGTTAACCTAGCAGCCCTTAATCATGATCCTCAAAAACATGTGACCGCCGAAAAGTCTCTCTTGCACTAAACCCGCCGTAACACGCAATCGTGCGTCCTCAAACCGAGAAAACCTCGGTCTTTTCGCCTCGATTCTCTGAGCATGTACAATGATTAACAACTTTCCTACTCGATTCTACCCTTAATTTTGAAAATCAAACATTTAGCTTTCCTTCCCAAATGCCTATAAATACTCGAATCCCTTCCATTCGTACCCTACGCTTTCCAAAACCCTTGAAATTTTCTCGTCACTTTACTTTCAAAAACCAAAAAACCCCAAGCTTGCATCTCAGAAATCTTTAAGCCTTCATCAATTGCCCCCTTCATCTCAGAGCTCTCCAATGAGTGCAACAAGTGCAAGGACTTCATCGATCGGAACGTCATCAAGACTCTGGTTTCGAGGGTGACCCAAACATTACTCACCAAATCATGGGCCCACTATTTAAGGACATAGTGCCATTATCCATCACCAACCTATTCATAAAGCACTGCCTGTCATATTTGCTGCAAGGATTTGATTGGTCAAAGTGGTGCCAGACAAAGCCTCAATGAGCCTAGCCTTCGACCAACGCGAACTGGGCGACCTGGGTTGTACGAATGGAAAAATTCTTTGGCAAAGAGTGGGAGGCTCTCGGCATCCATGACGCCATTAAGCTCTCGACCAGGGAGATTACCATGGATAAATAACTTCTTATGGCAGCTCTAAGCTTTTGGTGCTCGGCCACCAATACCATGGTCCTTCCGTTTGACCCTATAACCTCCATCATCCTTGACATCTCGGCTATCCTCGGGACTCCTCATTCTGGCATTCCAATAGACGCCACCCTTATTGGATGCCCATCAAACCTCGACCTTAAAACGCTGTTCGACGAACGGGCCATCGAGACGTTGAGCCAAGAAGGTTAAGAGCCTTCAAAAGAGGGAATTCAGAAGTTACATAAGAATTTTCTGAACTACAACACCCTCATCCTCCATTTTGCAAGTCGATGGGAGACGAGTCTGCAGAAGGGCGAACATGAGACCTTCCTATTTTACTGGTACAACAAGTTTATCTGTTGTACCAAGTCGAATAAATGCTTGGTCAAAAATATGCCGGTGGCGGAAGCCCTGGCTAGTGGCCACTCTCTGGCTCTCAGTCCGGCTATCCTTGCCAATCTTATGCGCTGTCTCGCTGAGACGACCATCAATAAGATCGACCCGCACCAGAATGGACCTCTCTAGGTGTTCCAACTTTGGCTGCAGGTTTATTTCTCCACCCTTCGACTAGACATCTCTAACATCCAATCCACTGCAGCACTCGACCTTCAGTTGTCTCCTCAACCAGTGCCTCCTCACCGAGCTGAAGAAGTCTTCAAACACTTCTTTGGCCTAGACGTCATTTCTGATGACAAATTTTTGGTATGTCGTGTCAGGAATACCCTCACTCCGTCAAACTTCCCACATCAACCTGGAATGAAAGCGAAGATGCTGGTTTTCGTCAAAACTGGGGGTCATTCGTGTTAACTCGTGACCTTCCCCTCGGTTGCGATATTCGCCGAGCAAGTTGGGAAGTCTACCACCCCTACTTTGCTGCCCGATAACTTGGCTACCTCTAAGGTTACCCGGTGCCTCTACTTACTTCCCGCTCCCTTCTAAGTTGAGGACGCCTATCTGGCTCCTCAAAAAGGGAGTGCAGAGACACTGAGAAAGAGCTTCAGAAACGGTGTAAGAAATTCCGCCTTTGACCAACTGTTCCTGAATCTCTCATCACCAATACCTTCGGCGACTGGTGGGAAGCATATACCCATGACTTTTTTGGCACTTCGGTCGAGGACGTAGTCCACAAGATTTTTGGTGATCGACCCAAAAAAACTTTTGGCCCTCAATCTAAAGAGACGCCCCAAGGTATATGACTATTCCTACCATTATTTTTCAAACACTTAAACTATTTTACTAATTAGATTTCGCTTTCTCAGTCGATCGGGTATTAAAACAGGCAGATGTGGTTGCCCCGGCTGCGGCCAATAAAAAATTGGCCCATTTTTCCAAGAAATCCAAAACCGCCGCGCAAAACACACCGAGCAAACAGCCTCGCCTGGACATTGAGACGGTGAGTGAAGCCCCTCGTCCCACAAAGCGAGTCAAGAAGGGAGCACGGGAGATTCACATTATATCCAGCCACACCACTGGAACGACTGCTCCGAGTGCCTCTTCTCCTGCTTTTGCTGTCCAGGCCTCAACGGAGAAACTGCCAACTCCCACTAGCCCGGTGCCCCAAGTTCACCCGGCCCCTGAGGTCCCTAAGGTCACAGTCGAACCAGTTGTTGTACCGCTGGTCGAGATGCCTGCAGCCCCGGGGCCGACCGTAGCACCTGTCCTGAGGGAGGCAACCCCTTCCGTCGGGAAAAATCTCCCCAAGAATCCAAAACCATCTGCAATCATCTTGGAAGACGTATGATTATGCTGTTGATAACTTCCTTTTCTTATTAAATTCAAAAGTATTAATTATCTATTTTTTCCAGGTTGACGAGAGTGACGTCCTCGACTAAATGAACCTCCTTTCATCGACCCTTCCCCTGTGGTTGTGGTGACTGATCAGGCCAATCCTCCTGCAGCCGATCGTGGAAAACAACCTCTCGTCGAGCCTGAAGCGACGCTAGAAACCCCAATTCACCCGCAGGATCAAGACCTTGACATCCCCTTTCAAGAAGCGACTTCAACTTTCGTAAGGCTCGCTACTTTCTCTTGTTAATTTTGCTATAACGAGTCTAAAATGAGAAACATATTAAATGTCAGGTGCCCAGTCATTCATTTCATCGAACATTCTACACGCCGAAGGGTGTTATCTATATTTCCTGGCCACCTCAGTGGCCGTCGAACATAGATAGCCTTCATCGGCCGCGTGAATTAAGAAGCAGTCTAAAAAGAGGCCCTAGCCGACCTTGACCGTCAAATTACCAAACTCCAACATCGAAGGTTGGGAATTGCTTCCGAGCTTGCAAAGGATTTTGAGTCGAGCGGTAAATCTTGCTTAACCGAATACATGGCTAGCGTGAGGCGGGTCGAGCAACTGAAGATGGACAAGAGGAATCGGTAAGCTGAGGTCACGATGGGCGAGGTGCGGTGGTTGGAGTTGAAGGCCGTTCTTAAATCTCTCATACCTTCATCACCCTAGAATTATTTAACTGTAACTGATCGATCCACTCCATTTGTACACCTTTTGCGATTTTAATGAAATGAAGTTTTATTCCCACATTTCCCATGTGACTGGATAATATTTCTTTAAGAACCTCCCGTTGATTGGCAACTTGTGAACTACACCAGTTCGATCCCTAAGACGGTATGCTCCCTTGCCGAGAACTTTATGAATAGTGAATGGCCCATCCTAATTCGGCGACCACTTGTCGAACCTGGGGTCTTTAATTCCTATGGCTTGTACGGTTTGCCAAACCAACTCTCCTTCGCAGAACGTTTTCTGTCTGACTCGTTGATTATAAGCTCGCTCAACGATCTTCTTTTGTGCCACTAATAGGTTTTAAGCATCGAGCCGATCTTCTTCTAAATCTTCTAACTCTTGCCTCATGGCCCAATCGTACTCGGCGCTGAATAAACTACTTTGTTCAATTACTCGCAACAAGTTTATACTTAGCTCGACTGGAAACATTGCGTCGTGTCCGTAAGTCAACGCGTAAGGAGTCGTTCCAGTGGTTGTTCGTAGAGAAGTTCGATAAGCCCATAAAGCTTCGTTTATCTTTAAATGCCACATATCCGGCCTTTCTTTTATCATCTTTTCAAGAATACCGATTAGAACCTTATTACTTGCTTCGGCCTGTCCATTCGATTGTGGGGTACTATGGCGTAGATTGCTCGAGTAGAATGTAAAAATCATACCGTTGTTTGTTATGATTGTTTCTGGCATGCCGAACCTAGTCACAATGTTTTCTTCTACGAAATTACAAACTTCTTCAGACGTTAACTCGGCATATGACTTGGCTTCGACCCATTTAGTGAAGTAGTCCGTTGCAACAAGTATCCACGCATGTTTAGCTGCATCAGAAGATGGTGTGATTTTACTGATTACATCCATGGCCCATCCTCGAAACGGCCATGGTTTGGTGACCGAATGTAGTGATTCGGCCGGAACTCTCTGTATAGGCCCATGGATTTGGCATTGTACACATCCCTATGCGTACTCAATACAATCCTTCAGAATACTAGGCCAGAAATAGCCGTGTCGCCAAAGCAGCCAACGCATCTTTCATCCAGATTGGTGGGCTCTGCAAATTCCTTCGTGTACTTCTGCCATTGCTTGAGCAGCCTCATACGGGCCGAGGCACAGCAACAGTAACCCATCCTCTCCTTTTCGATACAACTCATTATGGTATAATATGTAATTTGTGGCATGAACCCTTGTCTGTCGGTTGTGTTTTTCGTTGGGGTTATCAATATATCGCATAATTGTCCTTCTCCAATCGTCTGGTAATGCCTTGATAGCACAAACCTCAATAGTGTCCTTCCGTTCTAACAATGAAGGCAAGGACATGACCCGTGTATGGATCAGGCAATCACGTTGGAGAACTTGCTGATTAATCAAGGTCGAATATACTTGTTGTGTCACATGTATTCCTCGGCCTAATTTACCCCCTATGAGTTGTGCTCCAGAGGCTATTCGAGCTAGTTCGTCGGCGTCAGTGTTATGAACTCGTGAAATGTGTTTGAAAGTAATGTCGTCGAAAGTTTCGGCCAAATAGTTGGCAACCATGTGGTAAGGCACCAGAGTACAACTCATGCAACGAAAAGTCCTGTTGAGTTGATTAATGAGAAGTTCGGAGTCACCAAGAACAAGGACACGAGTTGCCCGTAAATCGTGTAGCACTCCGAGGCCGATAAAAAGGGCTTTGTATTCGACCTGATTATTCATACAATCGAAATCAAGCTTGAGAGAAAAATACCAACGATTATGAGTGGGGGACTGAATAACGATCACAACGCCAGCTGAAACTGAAGTACTGGAACCATCAAAGTACATCGTCTTGTAATTATCACGTGTTTGTACTAGGCCGATGTCAACGACATTGCCCCTGAACTCATACAGGGAAGGGTGTTGGGCTAAAAAATCAACCAGAGCTTGACCTTTGACAGCTTTCTGGGGCACATATTGCAAGCTGAACTTAGAAAGGACCATCGTCCACTTGCCGATTCGGCCCTTTACGATCAGCCGATTGAGCATGTAACGAATGACATCGGTCTGGGCGATGACCTAAGTGACTGACGGGAGCATGTAATGTCATAGTTTTGACGCGGCAAAAAATAGGGCGAAACAAAGCTTCTCGACAGCGGAGTAATTAATCTCTGGTGGGTTGAGGTTTCGGCTAAGGTAAAAAATGGCCTGTTCTCGCTCAACGTCATTGTCTTATGCAAGAAGGCATCAGATAGATTCTTCTGCTACCGAGATATATAGCTTAAGAGGTAAGCCCCATCATGGTGGGACGAGGAAGGGTGGAGTCGTTAAAGAGACCTTGATCTGTGTAAATGCCTCTTGGTGCTCGGCACACCATTCGAATTAGCAATAAATTATCGGAGAAAGTTGATCTTGCCGAGCAACGATTGTAATTGTTTCTTAGTCGTCGAGGGTGGAACATTAATGATTGCACGAGCCTTGTTGTCATCCACCTCAATACCACGATGATTTATGAGGAAGCCTAAAAAATTTCCAGCTGATACGCCGAAAGCACATTTGGTGGGATTCATCTTAAGATTGTGGCGGCGCATGCGCAAGAACGCCTGATGGAGGTCATCCAAATGTGTCTGCCGACGTGCTGATTTGATGACCACATCGTCGATGTAGACTTCGACGATGGTACTAATTAAATCATGGAAAATAGTGTTCATAGCTCGTTGGTATGTGGCACCGGCGTTCTTGAGGCCGAATGGCATGACGACCCATTCGTATGTGCCGAGTACCCTAAGGCAACGGAAAACGGTCTTATGGACATCAACTTCGGTGATGAAAATCTGGTTATAACCAACATGCCCATCCATAAAGGATAAGATCTCGTGATGTGCTGCGGTGTCAATTAACAAGTCGGAGATCGACATCGGGTATTCATCTTTGGGTGTTGCCAAGTTTAGATTACGAAAATCGATACAGATGCGTGGGGCGCCAGTTTTCTTTAGCATCGGGATGATATTGGCCAGCCATTCGACGTATCGAGCAGTCCGAATAAACCCGGCTTTTAAAAGTCGAACTAGTTCATCTTTTATGTCGAGCTGTACTTCGATCGAGAATCGACGAAGGGGCTGGCGGAAAGGCTTACAACCAACTTTGATGCGTAATTCATGTTCAACAAGGGTCCGACCAAGGCCTGACATCTCATGATAACTCCAAGCAAAACAATCTTTAAACTCGTTGAGTAATTGACAGAGTTGGACTTTTATGGAATGGGGTAACAATGCACTAATAAATAACGGCCGAGGGGCATCGGTTGTTCCAACATTTATTTCTTCTAAGGGGTCCTTAACTTGGGGTCGACTGTCTTCGAGTTTGGCCGGTGCAGCCTGAACTTTATCTAACGATAGTACTGTGCCGTTATCTTCCTCGGCCAAAAAATTAAGTTGATGCCCGAACGTGGATGCTTGGAAATATCATATCAATGGGCCAGCAGTCATTCCATCGTGGATGAAATCGCGGCCCGACACCGTTCTCTTGTGGCGTCAATCATCAGTAGAGGTAATTAAGTCAGCCAAGCCAAGTCATGCCGAATCCTGGTGTACAGTCTTGGCGCCTACCTCAATGGCTTTCTGCACTGAGATCCGAGTCGATCGTCCATCTTCATTAAAACCCTGCATGGTAATGTAGCCGACGTGATCGTCATAATAGCGGGCTTGAATCATGTTGGTTTCGAATGGCTGATTATCGACTGGGTGGACCACAACCAATTTGCAGTCCCAAAAAATGAGAACTTGGTATAAGGAAGAGGGAATGCAGTTCTTTTGATGAATCCAATCCCGACCGAGCAAAGCATTATATTCGGTCTTCGAGTCAACGATAAAAAATACGATCATGTGATTGCGACCTGCAATGTTTATCTTTAAAGGGAGCATTCCTTTGGTTTAGACTTATCACCGATAAAGCTGCTCATGGTTATCCCTGATTGGAAGAGTTCTTCGTTGGATCGTTGTAATGCTTTCATGACGGATACGGGCATGATATTGACCGTCGCTCCGCAATCGACAAAAATTTTGGAGATTGGGTAACCTTCAATATAGGCTGTGACATACAACAGATTTAAATGTTGAAGGTTAGCCGAGGATGAACGAGGAAACAATGTGGCCAAGGCTGTTTTAAGTTTGTCGTCGTTATTTGCTTGCTCATCTTCGGTGTTGGTGACAAAATCAACTTATGTGGCTTCCTCAGCCACCACATCACCATCCAAGAAATTTGGTTGGTGTGTAGTTGGCTGGAATTCAGCAGGTAAAACATGGACCATACTGATTTCCATGTTCTCAAGGACTGAATGGCCCATTGGATCCTGGTCGTCGTCTTCCAGGTTATCGAGAACTGCAGCATCGGTCGTTACAACATCCTTAGCCTGATTATCGTGTGTCTCAACATGTATTTTCTCTTGTGCCATGTAACCCGACCTTGCTTCCTTCTGACTGTTGTCGTCGAGCCCATTCGTTTATGGTGTCTGATTTTGCCCCTGCAATGCCTTACGAGCTCATTCTTCGTAGGCAATCCTGGCATTCCTTGTGTCTAGGTAGGCATCCAGTCACGCCACCCGATCTTTTTCATCGACCGTAAGACCAAAGAGAGATACGGCCGAAAAGACTTCGAAGTGGTGTTGCAATTATTAAAGGTCATCAAGAGAGAAAGGAAGCTCGGCTATATCAATGTCCATGTATGGATCAACCTCGAAGCCAAGGACCCTGGCTTTTTGTATGTGCTGGAACCTGGATTTCATTACTGGATCAGTGGTTTTCTGGATAATCTGTTCAACATCAGGGCAAGTTAGTGCCAGGTCGAGGGCTTCTTGACATGCCTTGGGCATGCCGTACAAGTCATTGGTAGAATGTTCCTTATGAAATTCAAGCATGTACTCCAAGGATTCGCCGAGGAATGAAGGGTGTTGGTTTCGCCGGACCTTTATTAATGGAACTTGCGGGGGCAATGGGGGAAGCTTGATTTCGGCTTCTTTTCTGAAATGCTCAAAACGAGCTTTTATCTCCCCGGTCCGAAGAAGAAGTTTGATGCGTTTCTTGGACTCTTCAATGGTGGTTTCAAAGTCGTGATCAACTGCCTTTTTCTCTTGAAGTAATTCGTCCATGATGGTTGGGGTACATCGATCATCGTCGTTTCCTGTTGCCTCTTTCGGCTGCCATTTAGTAGTTGGAATAGCCTGTGCTGTCTGTCGTCGAGCCATGCAATCTATCCGTTGGCGTCGACGTTTTTTGAGATTTAGATAGTGCAGTATACATACTAGTAGGGAATTGTAACTGTACCAACGTTGGTCGCGTGGCTCAGGAGGTTTGAAGGTTTTTTGATTCGCCGAAGAACTTGAGCTGCTAGAATTACGCAAGTAATAATCCTCGTTATAAAACGGCGCGTCGAAGTCAAGGCACCTTTTGGCCGAGGTAGGACCATCTGTCCGTTCCTGAGGGACGAGCCTATCGAACACTTTCTGGCGTTGGCCTCCGCCAACTTCCTTCGGGGGTGTCGTCGCGGACTTGGATGGTTGTCGTGTTGTTGATCTCTCATTGGGTTCGGTTAATACGACGCGTACCCTATAATTGCTACACAAAACCATCGGCCCATCAATTTCTTCTTCACTGGAATCTGACATAGATTCGACTACAGCTGGTCCCGAAAACTCGGTGGGTGGTTCATTAGAAAATAGGTCAATCTTGAATCGTGGCTGGGAGTTTTTCTTTGGGACGTGTTGTACTGGGACAAACTCGGCCTTCCTTTTCCCTTTGTTCTTAGGCAAATGGGCGTCTACCATGCCTATTGTTACCGAAGGGAATGGATCAGCGTCAACCGTCATTCATTTTTCGGGAAACTTTAGCTTGCCCTTATCAATCCAGCTTTGATATATCATCACGGAATACGACACAATTGTTCGTGGTATGCTTAGTCGAGTTATGGTACTTACAATACGTCTTCCCTTTAAGCTCTTCGGCCTTGGGAATGTTATGTCCTGGCTGAAGTTTGATAATCTTTGCTAACAACATTTGGTCAAAAATTGCCTCGGCCTTTGTGATATCAAAAGTGTAAACTTTCGATGTTTTCGCCGTCTCTTCAATGGTCGAGCGGGTTTTGGCATCCTTGGAATTAATTTGAGTCAATGCCTTGCAAACATATGGTTTATCTATTACAATCTCGGTCGCGTCCACACTAACGTATTGGGAATCTTCGCCTTCGGTCGATGCGTAGCTGACCGTGGGATTTTTGTAAATCGTTCCTCGGGATGGGGATTTTGAGACCTTTTCTTCTCGGAGCAAATAATCATATTGCTCAACATATTGGGCTAAATCATACATATCCCGGAAGTTTGCCCCCAAGAATTTCTTTTTGTACTCCACGTCGAGCCTATTCAGAGCAAGCCTAACAAATTTGATTTCGAGAAGAGGTACTCGGCATCAATTCTTGGCTAATTTAAACCTTGTAAGATAATCCATTGGTGACTCATCAGATACTTGAGCCATCCTAGCCAATGAAGAAACTGACATTTCCATCACCGGCCAATAGAACTTCTCGACCAACTCCTCCCAACTTTGGATAAAATTAGGTGGGAGGTTGATATACCATTGCGAATGCTGAGCCTGTCAATGAAAAGTTGAACAACCGTAGTTTATGAAAATCACTATTAACATCTCTACATTGTGCAGTGAAACGGGCCACATGTTCTAATGAGGATAAGGATGATTCTCCAGCAAAAAGCCTGAAATCTGGAATCTTGAAACCTTTAGGATATTCAAACTTTTCCACATAACCTGGATATGGATGGATGAATTTCAGGAACTTCGGCCCCTTTTTCATGGCCGAATCGATCATCCGTTGGACCTCGGTCATATCGACAGATGTCGCTTCCATTCTCTGGTCGGATCCATCTGACCTACTATTTGATCCTCCCATTTTTTCTAAGTTAATCACTTTGGGCCGAGTAGACGCTACTTCGGCCTGTAGCGAATTACTTTTAAGTGGAAGCTGCCGAGCCTGATCAGCAAGTCCTCATTCGAATACTCTGCTGACTAATAATTCGAGCAATTTGGTGTGGGTCTCACCATTAGTTCGTATTACCTCGAGCAAATTATTCATTTTTTGGACGACTGTCTGTTCAACTTGTCGAGATTGCTCATCAAGTCGCATTTGAAGAAATGACCTAGTTGAAGGATCAGAACCTTCACCACCATCTTCGTCACAGTCTTCCATTATTCCTTCAATGAGAACGTCGGCGGTCTGGTTGAGTACTTATGTGTTTCGAGGCTGGGTACCGAGGCAAACTTCTTTTTCTCGATGTGTCCCACTTGCAGCTTCAGGGGTCACAACAACGAGAGGATTTCACGCATGTGATATTTCTTGTCCAGGACTCTGAACCGGCAGATCGATCGCTGATTTTCCCATGGTTGTTTTCTTTTTGATTGATTGTGTCTCGATGGTCATGAACTTCGTAGTTTTAGCACTGGGTCCCACTGGGCGTGCCAAAATGTTAACCCTAAAAACTACCAAGCCTACGTGGCGCGCAAGCCGAGTAATTAATGAGCTAACTACGTTATTCGGTTGTATGCGGGCATGACAACTCGTCGGGTGAGCTCGGCTGAGGAGTAAATTATGTTGATGTTGTGTGGGGTGCGCTGCTAACTTCTGAATCTCGCTACTATGGCCGAGGAAGGAACACGTCTCGGCCTTCGGGTTCTAAAGCCTGAAGACAAGGCTACTAGTTCTGCGAAGTTCAATATCAAATTCGGCTTTCAATATGCCGAATGTAGTAACTTGTAACACCTCATTTCACCAAGAAGGCTAATGAGATGACATCTACCAATAAGGATTCGAAAATCCTTCTCGACCGAGACTTCGATAGATAACTAGTCGGCCCTGTCGTAGTGCTGTTTATCCAAACTGAAGGTGCTTCACCGGTCGGCTGATTCTACGGCAACAGTGATGTTTATCCAAACTGAAGATGTTCGCCGGTTGCCTTCACAGTGCTGTTTATCCAAACTGAAGATGTGTTGGCGAAAAAGGAAAATAAAAATCTCAAGGTTATTGAGAGGTTTCGCGTAGAGCAAGGGTTTGTGCATGGCAGTTTGTGTGTTGAATTGGATAGGGCTTAATGATGTCATCCTCCCTTTATTTATAGTAGTCAACCTGCTTCCGATCGAATCACAACCATACTCGGACTATAAATCCTTCCCCCGATCAAATTTATCTCGGCCAGTCCTACTCCTACAAGGACTTTGAACTCAACCCCCTTATCAGGCCGCATTCAATCTCAAACTTCTACATTCTTAACCTGCCGAAACTCTTTCTCGTATCAGGATTCAACTACCCATGGATTCCTAATAGAACACGGCCGGCCTTGGCTATGTGGCCCATAAGTCGGATGCCCCCCAACGACTCCTAAGCACGACCTCTGGGCCGAGAACAATTCTAAACTCGGCCCAAACCAATATTTTGGGCCCAACACATTGCAATTAACAAATAAATGTATTTGATCATTCTCCTCCAAGATACAGAAATGACACTTTCTATCCGTATTAGCCAAAATGCATCCCAACATTTTCCTAGTTTGCAATCTCTCCCTAAAAAACAACCATGCAAACATCTTAATTTTGGGAGGGATGTTAAGCTTCCACATCTTATTTATAACTTTATGATTAATCGTTTGCACCAACATACCTTTCTGGATACAAGTAGCCGATTTAATAGAGAACTTACTATCAGTTGTGGGAACCCCAATGACTTATTTTGTATCAGAATGGGAATGTTGCATATTTTTTTAACCACTTAACAAGTGACAATAGCAGCTAACTTCTCTATGTCCCAGCAATTATTGACAAGGAGTTCACTCACTTCTGAGTCCCAATTAATGCTTTGGGCATCCAATTTTAGTTGGGGGTGGAGGGGGGTACGGAAAAACCCAATTATGGGTCCAAAATAAAATATTCTTACCATTACCCACCCTCCAACTCAACCCCTTGTCCTACTCGTCAAAATATACTTCCAAGCAAAAGAATGATTTTGTCTTACTTTATTATCTAGAAATTCTTCGTTACAAACGTATTTGCTTTTAGCTAATTTCACCCACCAATTGTTACTATTTTAATCAAATACAACACATGTAACAATCCGTCCCAAATTTTACGATTTTATAAATTTTAAAAGTGTGAGTTATCAAAATGCCTTTAGAATAGAGATTTTTTACTTTCTTTGACCATCTCTTTGTGACGCGTAAGAGCTATTATTTTACTGTATTCTTGAAGTACTCGACGGTACGAATGCATTGGCGCAAGCAGAATTGAATTTGGAGGTACGATGAAGATTTTATGAAACTACGAAGTATAAGGGCATTTTAGTAAATTCATTATTTTAGATATTCACCCTTACTATTTTATTATTTTCTTATGGGATATCTGATAAGTGCATTATTTGTTATTATTTCATATCATTTATCCCTAAGTTTTGTTAAGGAATTGATTATAAAAGAGCCTTATTACTTACCTTTTCTCAGTTTCAGTCATTCTGCACACTTAGGACGTTTTTGGTGATAATTTGACTTTCCGGAGGATTTGTTATGCAAGGACAATTGGAGAAGGAAGCTAAGAGGTTGGAGAACGTTGTGTCCAAATTTCATAATTTTCCATGGAGCCATTCATTCCAGTTTTACAAATCAATCCCGCAAAAGTTGTTTTCCCGTCAGAACTGCCCAGCTGTAGGAGAATGATGATTTGAAGGCTTTGCCAATTTGTTCTAGTGGCATGCGATATATGCTTGGAAAGATAAGAGACAAAGCTACGTTTCTCATATTTTTACAGAATTTTCCAAAAGATAAATCCACCTCAAACTTGGCTTGAAAGTCAGATAACGTGATTATTCTACGCTTAATGGGTTTTTATGTGTTTAATTGTATGCCTAACCAATAGGATATAATTATCATGTAGAGATACAAGAGTTGATGCCTAACCACAGATTAATTCATACCTTAGAAAGAACAACCTTTAACATTGGCATGGTAATTGGATAGTAGTTGGCTCTAGGAAAAGTAAATAGGATTGTTATTGGTGAATTCATAACCTTAGGTTTTCTTGTTGTGTGTGATTTTAATTAATTGTCTTTTCTTTTTCTTGTTAATTTTAGTCTTAATCAATTACTCAATTATTCAATTCAATTTATCCCTTATTTGTTTAATTAAGTCTAGCATGATTAATCAGTTAAATTGGTATTAAAGCAATCCATGTGGGATTGACCTCGTATTTGCATATATTACTACAATTGAATCGTGCGCTTGTGAGTTTAATTTGGTTTAAATTAATCTATTATTTAGGTTAGATTACATTTAAATCAATATTTGTGTCACTGGGACCCACCCACGTGGGTCTCTTCTCATCTTTGTCCCCGTGTCCTCTCCTTTCCACTCTCCCGGACCTACTCTCATTTGTCGCCACCTCATCACACTCTCTCTCTATCTCTCCCTGTTTCTCCCTCAACTCTCCTGTTTATCTCTCTCTCTGCAAGTGCAGAGACATCCAATCACCGGCACACTCCCACTCCAGCTAGCATTGCCACCACAACCCCAACTATCACCTCGTTCCATCTCTCTCCCCGAGCCTAGAATTTGAACTAACCCTCAGGTCCGCACTCAAACCGGAGAAACAGAGGATGGAGAACTCCGATAAGTTCTCAAATTCTTCCAGTGAGGTAAGACTCTAAATACCTTCAATCTCTTTCTCTTTGATGTTTTGATTCGATTTTTGAGTTGTATACATGTTTTGGCGATATTTTGGACGCGTAAAAGACCCTTGGAAATTAACCCAGTTTTTCCGGTGAAAACCCGATGGCTTTCGAGCCGTTTTATGGCAAAATCTAGCCATGGCCGAGGAAACCAATGGTACTATTCGAATCATTGTTCCTTCTTCTTCGTTTTGGTATATTACATGATTAGGTTTAGTAAAGTTTGTGGTTGATCGGAGCCGGGAAATTCCAGCCTTCTTCTTCACTTGGTCCGGCAGGTTCAACCCGTGGGCCCAGCAAGTCAACTCGACCCGAGGAAAAAAAACAAAGAAAGAAAAATCCAAAGCCCAGATCTGCAACCCAGATCCTGATCCAAATCCGGGATCCAGCCCGACCCAATTCCAATGTCGATTCAGAATATTCCTTATGTTGAATTTTTTGGAAACCCTCCTAAACTAGTTTCGACGCCCCAAGTCCATTTTTGACATCCATGTAGGGAAATTCCGAAGTTTTAACATGGTTGACCACCTAGGCGTTTCGGTTGACTTTTTCAGGTTGACCGTTGACTTTTTCGTTGACTTTTTACAAAATTTGCTCGAAACCCCTTTTGGCATAATTCAACGCACTGATTCCAAATGCGCACTCTGTTTTCTCAAATTTAGTCATTTTAGTTGAGTTTTACTAACGGGCCCCAATATTAGGTGCAATTAATATCGAAGACTCCGACATTTCTAGCTCGAACGGATGTGACATTGTAAGTAACCGTGAGTGGGTCTTTTCTTTTATATAGTATATATATATATATATATATATATATATATATATATAATTGTTAGTTTCCATTTATACATTTCATAAAGAGTTTTCTACAATTCTCCTAGATTAGCGTGACGTTTATAAGATTTAGCGCATTGATAGAAATTATGAGGTTATGCTACATCCTACGGGATGCACAAGTATGCGTATTACTATTGATGCCTTAATTTTATTTATGGCCTTGACTAGTATTATGGTGATGTGAATTATCAATTTACCACTGTATAATTTTATCTACGTTATCTGCTCATCGTTGCTACACCGGTGTTAGTACTCGCCCGGGCCAAGGTCAGTCTTTCACATGTATGTGCACATCGCACCGTACGCTCACTTTGGATCTGTTGTAGGTGCCAGTCCTGTCCTAGATTGCTATAGGCAATTAGGACTCGTATGTGCTGTGCATAGCGCCAATCTTCATGTGATTGTAGTACTAGAGCGTAAATCATTATTACACCCTGTCTTGTTCATATCAAAATACCTCTGCATGAACTCGTGTGTCAGCATATGTCAATGAGTACTCGATGTGATTTATTTATTTCTGTGAGATATTGTGATTACTAGAAGTTATGTTCTTATTTACGAATTTGTGACGTATTGAAGTCTTGAGATATTGCAGGCTACGGTAAGTATTTTCGTACTATACATAGTATGTATATTTTGGAAACTATACTTGTTTTACGGCGAGGAGTTATAATGTTTTCAAAAATGTTTTTATAAAACTTTATTTTTAGGCCCACTCACCTTTGTTTTTTGCCCTTCCAGGCTTGAGTAGCTGAGCTTTCGTATCGACAAGGATTCTTGGCAATCTAGGCATTGAAGATTACCTTTGATGGTATAATTCTCAATCTACTATACTGTACTTTACTTATGCTTTGACATCACGTGTGAAATGGGTTAATTCCCGTTCACTAGCGCACTCTTATATTTAGGCACTTTTAGGTTTAAAATTATTCACATTTTTCACATCACTACACTTTATGGCTTCGTCACCCTCCTGATGTGGGGCACCACAGCTCGATTCAGAGTCTAGGTAGACGTTTTTTGTTGGGGTGTGTCAGTTTGGTATTAGAGCATAAGTTTGGGCAGTATTGCGTTCATCACACGTGTGATGTAAGCATTCTTTGTTTTTTAACCTAATTGTCGAATCTTGCCTCCTCGTCGAGTACAAAAAAACGTGTTGCTTTTCCTAAGTTATGGGTTAGTTAGACGACTTATTGACATGTAAGAAGAACACTTTGGTGACCCCTACCAAGGAAACTCCCGATTTGGATTGAGTTGATGGTCCTGACGTAGGGCTAATATATCGATGTGTATCACCAGAGAATTACCAATCAATCCATCACTATTCTCCAGCCATCATTACCAAACCTTTTGAAATAGGAAACCCCAATTAGTTTCGATTCTTTGGCAGTACCTATTAGTATATCACTTATTGGAATTCCTATCAAGTTTTCTTTTCGTCGAATTTTCCAGAAATGTCACGTGTGACAATGTGGTGCTAAAGTGGTAGCACTAGATGGAAGAATGTTTGGGGGACAATCATTTTTGGTCCTCAATAGCACTAATCTTTCCAAACGCACTAGTGATCAATCCGGATCTTCAGGAGGAAGATCGACTTTCGTTTAAGTCCGTTCTAAAGTAGATTATTAGTAAATTCCTTTTTCGGCCTTAGGACATGTCAACCAACACTAGATCCCAAAATTTCTTTCGATGTTGTACCCATCATTTTGATGAGTATAGGCATGAGAGTATGAATTGTTATACCTTCGGGTAGCAGAAATCCCAAAAAACAATATTCAATTTTCCATAGAATCAATAAACCGCTATTCATGAGAGTATGAATTGTTATACCTACGGGTACCAGTCATCTCAAACTAACCACCTGAGCAGGCTCTAACCTGTAATCAGCCTACGGTGGTGCTACGAATTGACAATGCTTGTTCCCCATATTTTCATTATGTTTCAATACTTCATAATAAATAAGTCATTCTATTTTGTAGTTTATGATGAAATTGTATATATTTTAAATATAAACAAACACTTATTTACATGAAATATAATAGATTTACTTAAATATAATAGACATTTATTTACCAACAAAGTCGTTCACCCATCAAAACTGGGTTACATCCACTGAGTCACTCGTACATATTGAATGAAATGTTACAGATAGTGCTCGTCATCCCTTTTTTCTTTCTTTTTGTCCGACCCGTTCTAAGGAGTAATTGTCCTCCTTATATAAGCCCTCGATCAGCCCCAAGTCTTGGGCTCGAGTTTTCCACCGTCTTTGCATTTAATGCGTCGAATACGTAGACTTGACCTACTAGCTGCCTCTCCATCCTTTAATCGACAAGTAGCTACGAAGTGATATTCGCTCTAGCCAACTTGCATGTTTTCTTGCGACAATGCGTACTGAGCACCTTGCTCGACCCCGGCATTGGTGAGAATCCACACTTGAGCACCTAATCTATTAGCCTTTACATCCCTTTATGAGATTTTGTCCTCTCTGGTAGCCGCCACATGGCTTGGAGTTAATGTTTAAGTAGTCATGTCCATGTGTCCCTGTGATTCCGCACTATAAAGTTGTCGTGCACCAATTTATTGCCGGTGGTCGAAAAGTATTTTATGAGGAAGTGCTCGGCTTCATTGCCGACAAGCCGTTGTATGTAACGCTCGAAATCGTCCCTTCATTTCTGGTGGGCCTTGGTCTCCCTTTCTTCCTTTAAGCCTTCCTTTCTTTCTTCCTATGGGCCCTTGTTCCTTTAGACTTGTACTATTTTGGGATCGGAAAAACCGCTCTGTTAATAAGCCCATTCTTCTATTTTTTAGTATAAATAATATTGAATGTATTAAAAAATATAAAGTTAGAAACGCACCTCTTCGATTGCTAAAAAATAAAATTATAGTTATTAGTAATATTAGTAATAAACAAAAAAAACAAACCTAAATATTTAAAGTATTACACATGTCAAATTTCAACAAAAGGGCATTTTGCAAAAGAAACGCGTGAAAATATATTTCACTTTTCAAGGGCCCCTTTCATTCTTTATCGTATTCTTTGGCGGTGATGAGCTTGCAGTGGAAGCTGCTCCTGCTGCCTCCCTCCCGCTGCTCACTGTCCTCATCCTCAACGCGGTAAATCATTTCCATCTATAAAATTCTCTAACATCCAATCCAATCCCATCCAATGAATATGACACTCGCAAAACACCGTGTGCTCTGTATTAAATATTATATTTAATAAGAAATAGATCTTCAAAGCCATGCAACAACTGTCAACAGCTGAGGCTGAGCTGACTGAATATTAAAGTGGACTCCCACCGACCTGACCTTCCCAACTCTTTCCTCTCCCCTTCTCTTTTTCTCCCTATAAATGCCAACTTACACAATTTGTCAGCCATAACGAACACAAACACGTTCTTTCTCTACTCATCCGCATATATACAAACATATACAATGGCTTCCTACACTACAATGCTTATTCTGTTACCAATATTTCTTCTCAGCTTTGTGGTGGCTCCTGCCTCTGCTGCCGACTTAAACCAAGACTTTGATATTACATGGGGAGACGGACGTGCTAAGATTCTCAACAACGGCGAGCTTCTTACCCTTTCTCTCGACAAAGCCTCCGGCTCTGGGTTTCAATCCAAACACGAGTATTTGTTCGGCAAGATCGACATGCAGCTCAAGCTTGTCCCTGGAAACTCCGCCGGCACTGTCACAGCCTACTACGTATGTTTTCATTCATTTTCGAATATTCATTTCCTTCAAGTTTTCTAATATATATGATAAACTCGAGTTTAGGTCAGTTAGCCAGAACAATGTGGTCCTTTTCTCTTGGAACGGCCGGAGTTTGAATCCCGTTCTGACTGATTGTGACATCAATTTTGTTCTTAATTCATGCAGTTATCATCAAAAGGATCAACATGGGATGAGATAGACTTTGAGTTCTTGGGGAACTTAAGTGGAGACCCTTACATTCTCCACACCAATGTCTTCAGCCAAGGCAAAGGCAACAGAGAGCAGCAATTCTATCTCTGGTTTGACCCAACTGCCGACTTCCACACATATTCCATCCTCTGGAACTCCCAGCGCATTATATTCTCAGTAGATGGAACTCCCATCAGAGAGTTCAAGAACCAAGAGTCGAACGGCGTTCCGTTTCCGAAAAGCCAGCCGATGAGGATATACTCGAGCCTGTGGAATGCCGATGATTGGGCAACGAGGGGAGGACTTGTGAAGACCGATTGGAGCCAGGCTCCTTTCACCGCCTCTTACAGAAATTTCAGTGCTGAAGCTTGCGTCTGGACTTCTGGAGCCTCCTCTTGCAGTTCTGCAACTTCAAGTAATGCTAACAATGGAGCTTGGCTTTCTCAAGACTTGGACTCTACGAGCCAAGACAGGCTGAAATGGGTGCAGACCAACTACATGATTTACAATTACTGTGCTGACACCGAGAGATTTCCCCAAGGCCTCCCGGTGGAATGCACCGCTTCATAGAATTTAATATAATTAATTAGGATAATCTATTCTTTCATTATTTTGTGTAATCATTCATATTTTAATCATTAAGTTGTAGGATTAGTACCAATTCTTCGATTAATTGAGATATTGTTACTCTTTTTTTTCCTGAAGCAAAAGAAGCATAACATTAAAGAGAAAAGCCACGCTTACAACCGTTCCCCACATAATCAAATTGAAAAGCAGCTAGAGCAAATGGAGGAATACAATGGTCCCAATATGACAATTTTTAAATAAAAAGGTCCTGACAAGCAACGACATCAGCAACAAAGTTGACCTCCTTGAAGATGTGCTTCCAGTCGATCCAAATAAATTGAGTTGCTAGTCATTTGATATATTCAATAATATGCACTAGATTCCAAGACGTCGAATATCTCCCCATCAGAACCTGAAAGACCAGCTTGGAATCCCCATCCACCATAATTTTCTTGACACCCTTCCTCAGAGCAAAAAGAAGCCCTTCTCGAAGACCTCCCCCCCCCCCCCAAGAAAAAAGAATTTTAACAAAACACTTCCGGTACTGTTCCATTTTAACGAAAAATCACATTTTTACCTTTAACTGACACTATTCACTATATATTTAAAAAGAGCTTTTCGTTAAAAGATAAAATTTTTTGGACTTTTCGTTAGTTTTCCTAAAAAAATAAGCACACCATTACCGTCTATCACAGCAAACCCCGCAAACGCCTTAACACCCATAACTGAGCCATCAAAATTTAATTTAACACAATTCATATCCGGAGGGGGCCACTTAATAATCGTGGAATCATCAGTGGTAGGTTTTTTTAATAGACTTCATGTTGGCCTTGAAATACCTTTCACCCATAGAAAAGGCAAGTAACTTTGTCCTCAGCGGAGATGGAGAACTGCTTCTAAAGACACAATCATTCCTGTCATTCCAAATTTGCCAACATAAAAGAAGAAATAAACTTAACTCACTGAGACCGTCCCAATCCACACATCTTTAGGTATCCATCCAATCAACAACAGAAGCAAAACTCTGGGGGTAAGAGATGATAGAATTCACCGATACAAGGTTCAAACTAGTCTAGTAACATTGCAATTAACAAATAAATGTATTTGATCCTTCTCCTCCAAATTACAGAAAGGACACTTTCTATCCGTATTAGCCAAAATGCATCCCAACCTTTTCCTAGTTTGCAATCTCTCCCTAAAAAACAACCATGCAAACGTCTTAATTTTGGGAGGGATGTTAAGCTTCCACATCTTAGTAATAACTTTATGATTAATCGTTTGCACCAACATACCTTTCTAGATACAAGTAGCCGATTTAATAGAGAACTTACTATCAGTTGTGGGACCCCAAATGAGTTTGTCTTCCTTATTTTGTATCAGAATGGGAATGTTACATATTTTTTTAACCACTTCACAAGTGACAATAGCAGCTAACTTCTCTCTATCCGAGCAATTATTGACAATGAGTTCACTCACTTTTGAGTCCCAATTAATGCTCTGGGCATCCAATTTCGGTTGGGGGTGGAGGGGGTACGGAAAAACCCAATTATGGGTCCAAAATAAAATATTCTGACCATTACCCACCCTCCACCTCAACCCCTTGTTGATCACATCCCTACTCTTCAAAATATACTTCCAAGCAAAAGAATGATTTTGTCTTACTTTATTATCTAGAAATTCTTCGTTACAAACGTATTTGCTTTTAGCTAATTTCACCCACCAATTGTTACTATTTTAATCAAATACAACACATGTAACAATCCGTCCCTAATTTTACGATTTTATAAATTTTAAAAATGTGAGTTACCAAAATGCCTTTAGAATAGAGATTTTTTACTTTCTTTGACCATGTCTTCGTGTCGCGTAAGAGCTATTATTTTACCGTATTCTCGAAGTACTCGACGGTACGAATGCATTGGCGCAAGCAGAACTGCATTTGGAGGTACGATGAAGATTTTGAAACTACGAAGTATAAGGGCATTTTAGTAAATTCATTATTTTAGATATGCACCCTTACTATTTTATTATTTTCTTATGGGATATCTGATAATTACCCTAAGCTCTCTTTGCATACGCCCATACCCCCGCATCCCTCATATCACCCACACCACTATACCATTCACCATCTCCGCAATTTGTGAAGAAGAGCTTAGGGACGTGCTTTGCCATGGACTCTAGGTTCTATCTTTCTTTTATTTTTATTTCTATGTGTAACTAAACTACTTTTCTAAGGTTTATGATGAAGTCATGACATGAATATTTATGAAGTAATTTGTTAATTATTATCCGATTATATGCCATGTTATATTCTTAATCTTTGTGGGTATTTTATTCTGAATTCGGATTTCTAATGACTGATCACCTTTAGGAATTTTGCATCTAGATATTTAAATAAATCTATGAGGATGACCAATCAATTAAGTTTATTGGAACTAAGATCAAGAAGAGTAGACAAACTAGTGAGGATGATCAATATCAAGCTAGTCCTACTTGGTTGACATGATTCTTCTACGCTTAATGGGTTTTTATGTGTTTAATTGTATGCCTAACCACAGATTAATTCATACCTTAGAAAGAACAACTTTTAACATTGGCATGGTAATTGGATAGTAGTTGGCTCTAGGAAAAGTAAATAGGATTGTTATTGGTGAATTCATAACCTTAGGTTTTCTTGTTGTGTGTGGTTTTAATTAATTGTCTTTTCTTTTTCTTGTTAATTTTAGTCTTAATCAATTACTCAATTATTCAATTCAATCTATCCTTTGTTTGTTTAATTAAGTCTAGCATGATTAATCAGTTAAATTGGTATTAAAGCAATCCATGTGGGATCGACCTCATATTTGCATATATTACTACAATTGAATCGTGCGCTTGTGAGTTTAATTTGGTTTAAATTAATCTATTATTTAGGTTAGATTAAATTTACATCAATATTTGTGTCACTAGGACCCACCCACGTGGGTCTCCTCTCCTCTTTGTCCCCGTGTCCTCTCCTTTCCACTCTCCCGGACCTACTCTCATTTGTCGCCACCTCATCACACTCACTCTCTAGCTCTCCTTGTTTCTCCCTCAACTCTCTTGCTTGTCTCTCTCTGCAAGTGCAAAGACATCCGAACACCGGCACACTCCCACTCCGGCGAGCATTGCCACCACAACCCCAACTATCACCTCATTCCATCTCTCTCCCCGAGCCTAGAATTTGAACTAACCCTCAGGTTCGCACTCAAACCCGAGAAACAGAGGATGGAGAACTCCAACAAGTTCTCAAATTCTTCCGGTGAGGTAAGACTCGAAATACCTTCAATCTCTTTCCCTTTGATGTTTTGATTCGATTTTTGAGTTGTATACCTGTTTTGGTGATATTTTGGACGTGTAAAACACCCCTGGAAACTAACCCAGTTTTTTCGGTGAGAATCTGGCGGCTTTCGAGCCGTTTTTCGGCGAAATCCGGCCACGGCCGAGGAAACCAATGGTACTATTCGAATCCTTGTTCCTTGATCTTCGTTTTGGTATATTACATGATTAGGTTTAGTAAAGTTTATGGTTGATCGGAGCCGGAAATTCCAGCCTTCTTCTTCACTTGGTCCGGCAGGTTCAACCCGTGAGCCCATCAGGTTAACCCGACCCGAGGAAAAAAAACAAAGAAAGAAAAATCCAAAGCCCAGATCTGCAACCGGGATCCAGCCCGACCCAATTCCAATGTCGATTAGGAATATTCCTGGAATATTCTCTAGAATATTCTTTGGAATATTCCTTATGTTGAATTTTTCGGAAACCCTCCTAAACTAATTTCAACGCCCCAAGTCCATTTTTGACATCCATTTAGTGAAATTCTGAAGTTTTAACATGGTTGACCACCGGGCGTTTTGGTTGACTTTTTAGGGTTGACCGTTGACTTTTTACAAAATTTGCCTGAAACCCATTTTGGCATAATTCAACGCATTGATTTCAAATGCGCACTCCGTTTTCCCAAATTTAGTCATTTTAGTTGAGTTTTACTAACGGGCCCCAATATTAGGTGCAATTAATATCGGAGACTCCGGTATTTCTAGCTCGAACGGATGTGACATCGCAAGTAACCGTGAGTGGGTCTTTTCTTTTATATAGTATATATATATATATATATAATTGTTAGTTTCCATTTATACATTTCATAAAGAGTTTTCTACAATACGCCTAGATTAGCGTGACGTTTATAAGATTTAGCGCATTGATAAAAATCGACACACCCCGACCCGGGATGTCCACTAGGACTCCGAATCGAGCTGTGCTGGCCGACACCTGGCAGGTGACGAATCCATAAAGTGTGATAATGTATAAAATGTGAATAAATTAAAGCCTAAAAGTCCCTAAGTACACGAGTGATCGGTGAGCGGATTTGGACTCATTTCACGCGTTATACATAGCATAGGTATAGTGCAGTAAGGTGAGACAAAGATCATACCATCACAAGAAAACATCTGTACCGAAAAGTGCCACGAATCCTCGTTGATACGGAACTCTGCTGCTAGAACCTAAAGGGGTACAAAAATAGAAAAGGTGAGTGAGTGCCACGTATACGATAATTGATTGTCTCTGCATCAATTGCTGAGTCGTCTGTGCGCGTGAACGATTGTCACAAGTACTCCTAAACGCAAAATCGGTCGGTTCGTAACAATCGGGATTTAAGTCCCATGCAGTCAAAAGATGATCCTTCCTACTTCCTACTCCCAAGTGGCAAGCAGGCAACTAGCATTTCAACCTTCCAAATACGTTCTTAAATTGTGCCACCATTTAACCCAAACACCGAAAAAGTAGGGTCAGTAAAACCGAAGCCGGAATGCATTCCGTAACAACAACAAAGCTCTTTTTCACTAAATGGGTTCAGCTATATGAATCCTAAAACGTTATTGCGCTCGGTTCTGTGTCATATCCTTCGTTAGATCCAAGTACTCTAAATCTTTTCTTAAAGTCTCTTCCAAAGTCTTCCTAAGTCTTCCTCTACCCCTTAGGCCCTGGACCTCTGTCCCGTAGTCACATCTTCTAACCGGAGCGTCAGTAGGCTTTCGTTGCACATGTCCAAACCACCGTAACCGATTTTCTCTCATCTTTCTTTCAATTTCAGCTACTCCTACTTTACCTCGAATATCCTCATTCCTAATCTTATCATTTCTCGTGTGCCCACACATCCAACGAAGCATCCTCATCTCCGCTACACCCATTTTTTGTACATGTTGATGCTTCACCGCCCAACATTTCATGCCATACAGCATTGCCGGCCTTATTGCCGTCCTATAAAATTTTCCCTTGAACTTTAGTGGCATACGACGATCACACAACACGCCAGATGCACTCTTCCACTTCATCCATCCAGCTTGTTTTCTATGGTTAAGGTCTCCATCTAATTCTCCATTCTTTTGCAAGATAGATCCTTGGTAGCGAAAGCGGTCTCTCTTTAGTACTTCCTGGTCGACCAAAGAGCGACCGTTTTCGCTACCTAGGTATTGATCCAATACTCTTGTGTATGAATCCACAAGGCATTGATCCAATACTCCTGTGTATGAATCCAGGGTATCCAGGCTTAAAGACTGAGTAGAATTACACGATTTCTGGGGTTCATCACAAATTTCATGTCACGCGACTTCTGGGACATATATGAGGCCTAACTGCGGTACGATCCCCTGATAGAAACTGCATCCAATCGTCCTCACAAATCCCATTTGGCCTCCATATGTCAACCTTTAGATTCTGGTAGAAACCACCTCATCCCATTTACACAATCGAAACTCATCATGGTGTTGCCAGATCTCGCTATGTTATGCTGATTTCGGTACTAAAAACACGGAAACTCAAATTCAAGGCTAGGTGAAAACAAGTAATGAGGGTCTAAAGTACAAGAGTTCCAGTCAATTCAAATTACAAAAGCAACACACACAATAATATAAAACACTAGCCACTAGCCACCAGCCACCAGCACCCGCCTGCAATGTTTAACCAAAACAACTGATTATAGTCATCCTAAAAATATGTGGCCGGCTCCGCCTAGTATGTCAACAACAAGAGCTAATACGAAATTTACGCATTAGAAACCAGGGCCCCATGTCATTCGCAGAGTGATGGGAGAAATCTTCACGAGTAAGAAAAATAAACAGAGGACTTACTGTACAGGCAACTGTACAAGAATAGATATCCACAAATGTCAGTCATTTATCAAGACTCCTAAAACCGACATCTTCAATCAGTCCTAAAACCTCAAGTTGTTGCTGGCACTGATTAAAAGTTTAACTTGCGGAATAATGCCCAAAATCCTTGGAACCTTGTATTACCTTTGAATGGGCTTCTATTCATCCTCTATCTCCACAATCTGTGCCCGTCTCTCAGCAGCTTTCTTCCTCACAAAGAAACCCCATCTCATTGCTGCCTTAATTTTCAGCCACCCCACAACAGCTTTTCCAGGACGGGTGCGATCTTCCTCAAAGTTGGGCATCGGTGTGGGCATATATGAGGGGAATGAAAACCCATCATCGGGCACATCAATGGAGCCATGGCCTCCTCCCATACTTAAGATTCTAAGCAAGTGCTGCATATCCTCATTTTCAAGCATCTCATGACTCCTAATGCGAATCTCGTCCTCTGAAAAGAAATCTCGGTTGGTTGTCCAGTCATCTATAGGATTAAGAGTGGATGTCTGACCAGGATTGATAGTCTGAAATCCTGATGTAGATGATTGTGGAGGACCACGAGCCAAACCAACAGCATTGTGGTCATTTCTTGTGCTTTGTACCTGATGAGAATTGCTGACCAATTGGTCATCCAGTGCAAATCCGGCGCCATCAAACTGGGTATGAGAATTGGAATTTACAAGTGGCTGGGTCAAGTATCTTGTTGATAGACTGTCATTATACCCTGAGGAGGACCATAATAAAAAAAATAAGCCAAAATATAATCATAATAAGGATCCAGTCCAGCTATCGTCTCCATGTGACGGCGGCATATGTCAATACATGCATTGTGGGCATACACGTGACTCTGTGGCTATCGTCTTCATGTGATGGTGGGATATGCCAATACATGCATTGTGTGCATACACGTGAGTTGTGTGGGGGGTGGGGTGGTGTGGTGTGTGTTGTGGGCACGTGTGCGCAGGCGGGTGTGTCAGCCTTAGCAGCTATTACGTATGGACAATTTGAATAGCAACGGAAGGAAAGCATGTGTGTGTCAGCCTTAGCATCTATTACTTATGGTCAATTTGAATAGCGCATGTGGGGGGGGTATGGGTGTGGGTGTGGGTGTGTGGGTGTGTGGGTGGGTGTAATATGTATGGACAATTTGAATAGCAAAGGAGGGAAAGAAAGGTTTCAGACAGAAAACAACAGATGCTCTACTTTAGGGAAAAATTAAGTGCAAGGCATTTCCATAAAAACTCGACTAGTGTAAAGAATATATGGTGCAAGTGTGCGACCAAAAAGTTCACTTACATTCCAATGGCATTTTTTATTACGAGCTTAGGCTCGGTTTTGTAATGTAAATTATAACTCCACTGATATGGGTCATAGACATACAAGTTTTACGTAGTTATATAGACTGGCACTTCTAAAACTCTACGGCTTTGACCGCTAAGGTGTTTGTAAGAATACTATTTATAAAGTTAACAAATTTTAAAAGTAGCTGTAGATCCTAAGTCATAGTTGAGAAATAATAAAGGTTGTCCTATAAATCACTAAATCATATTTTAGTGACCAAAGTGAACTACTCAAGTTGCTGATGAGTAGTCAGGCAAGTGTAATGAATTTTGTCCTCATTCTTGGAGGATTTGACATCCCATATCTTCAAGATTTTCCAGGTTCTGTTCTGTAGCACTATTTATAAATCCTACACTTTCATATTTCGCCTGAAGTTATATTCCACACAAGCAAAGGACACTTGACACCTACACTGTTTTAGCTTATCTTATCTTTATTGATTACTTATTCTTTTTCTGACTGAATAATTACTTCCGCAAATAAATTTTATGAGGCCAACCATGAGTGGATGGGATTACTCCCTCTCCCCACCAAAAAAACAAAGGTTCAATGCTCATGCAGGCGCAATGCTTACCTCCAATTGGTAGGGCCGGATCCAATGAAGGCTGCTCTGAGTGAACTGAATTTGACGTTCGATGTAGTTGCAGTTGATCAGAAGCTTCAGGGTAATTGATTGGGCCCATTTGAAATTCAGTTCGGGGTGCAGCTGGCCTCTTACTCTGCTTGAAGTTTAGAAGTGACTTGCCATCATACTGAATAACTTGATCCCAGTTGTCATATGCTTTCTTCACCAGCGCATCTACGTAGACCTGCACAAACATAAGCATTATACAAATTTTTTTTGTATTTGACCTTTCCATTGTCAATTATTGACCATAAAAGATTAAAAATGAATATAGCATCTAGAACTCTAGGACTTTCAACTGCCCATGACTTTAGAAGTAACACCATTTTTCAGTCAGCAACAGAAAGTACATAACTAGTTCGAAAACATTGTAGTTACAGGGACCTCTTCATAACTTCCATACTTTTACGAGTATAACAAAAGATCACAAGAAGAACAAAGAACCATAGCACTTAAAAAAGCACATCCTTTAAACTTGAATTATCAGAAAAATTCATCTCCCTCATGCTAATGCTCCTTGGTGATGATATCATTTTCAACTCTTCGAGAAAAAAAAAATGTATTAAATACGTGTCAAATATAAAATCCTTGTCAGACAAGGAAACTTGATTTTGAAATATGTAATCCAAAAGAACAAAACGATTGACCACCTAGTAATAATATAGTGAGACCATATTTCCAAGAAAAAATAAGGTAATATTCACCTTCTGGCTGTCAGAAAGAGCATCAGCAGAGTGAAACTGCTCCCCAGCGATGAGGCCACTCAGCTCATAGATGTTGTTAAAAACAACACCAACATTTCTTGTATCTTCAGTATAATAAACATAAAGCTTCCCACTCAAGACACAAGTCTTTGCATGTTCTAAAAGAGCCTCCCACATCTTGTTTGACATTCCACTTCCAAGGATCTATAAACAAGAGCAAAACATAAACATCTATAAGGTACAAAAATATTTGTGTTTTTGCGAGTGTTTTTACAACTCAAACCAAGTCCTGCACTTACATTCCGTAGTTTTTGAGAATCTTGGACGACAAGCTGAAGAAACTCTTCAACTGTGAATATTCCTGCTTTGTTTAACCTCTTATGGAATGCCCCATCCTTACCAATCTTCTCCAATCTCCATACTTCATCATTTAATGCCGGTGGGTAGTGTTTCTTGTACACTGGCAAGATCAAAGGAAAAAGCAAATCACCAACAGTGCACTAGCACAGTTAGGACAAAAAACTAATATAGTCTGGAGCGTGAACCTACATTCCCCTCTGTGATCTTTAACAGTAAAAGCTTCTGTTTTAGCTTCGCGTATGCGCATGCCCTCACAAAATCCCGAAGCTACTTTCAATCCAAGTCTGAACTTCCTGCTTCGTATCCAACTTGAGTTATCTGTGAAGGTCAGATCCCCTAGAGTTCCCACCCCTTCTTTGAGGGTCACTTGCAGGTCCCCAGTCAATAGAGGTCTCTTTCCTTCACGCTCTTTCACCACATGGGTATCAAATTCTTCTTGAGTCCAGCCTTCATCATCTTCATTGTTGAAATCACCTTCAAGCACAACAATATCTAGTTTTACAGAGGATTCAGGTCCAGATGTTACAACTCGGCCAGTGTTTGTATCAACCAAAACAACATGAATTGCAGCACCCTGCTCGCCTTCAACTTTCCCTCCTGTGAATATCGGAAGAGCCAAATTGGACTTAAACTCTAGTTGCAAGTTTTGGCCATTTGGACCTTCAATTCGTTTTGGGGAAGACCTGAAATGTCAAATAGCAAAAACCATTTTACCACTACGTGTTGACTATCGGTCATGGTTTGAACATTTTTATTTTGCTAAGACAGTTCATGGTGGTTATATTTCTAATATCAGAGAACATCAAAATGAAAGATCTTACACAAAAAACACCTGTCATTTCTGTTATTTTTTTCCCCAATAAATATTTGTTCAGGAATTATACATGATTACAAATCTAGAAAAGTCCATATAACAAAAGCAACCTCGTTCTCTGAACATCATACTTATGGAATGGAAAATGAGAAATCTTTGGTAAATCTAATAGCTTTCAGCCTCTGTGACAGTTTTGTGTATCATATAGAAGCACACAAATTCCTACCCAACAAATATCTTATCCAGAACAATTCCCAAATGTAAAATATGACCACAAATATGTAGCAAGTAAACTAATTTTAAGACTTATACACATCTTCATCATTGGTCAACCGTTGTAAGCAAAACTCGACAGAACAAGGTCACACTTCAGAGAATACCTCTTACGGGTCTACGAAAGGAAGGCATTAGATTGTCATTCAAATCTCCACACATGATTCATACAAATAAGAACCAATCAATTAAGTAGACAACTGAACTACTATAGAAAAATAGATAAATGCTTAAAGAATTAGGGATAATCAATCCTGTAAACCTATTTTTCTTAGTGATTAGAAGAAAAGTTCTGTTTATGACTGCTCTTTTCTTTTCTTGATGTGTTGCATTGCTTCTTAAATATGGTGGTGTTGGCATCAGATGGACTACAGGTCTTCCCATTATTTCGGACTGTTTAAAAGATTTGGTTTCTAATTGGAAGAGGGAGGGAGAGAGAGAGAGAGATAGAATCACTGGACATACACCCACAACATATACAATAAAGAAAATTATTCCGTTCATTAAAAAATATCATAAATAATTCTTTCCACCTTCCATTAACTCTCGCAGGGCCTAACTTAGCCAAAGCACGCTCCACTTCTTCGCTTACCTATTAATGAGTAAAGGGAAAAACAAGAATAAGGGCTACAGATAAAGATCATAGACAGAAAATCACAATAGATATGTTTTTTTACCATAACTTCAGTATATCGTGTCATGTGGTAGACAAATAGTTCAGTCATAAGAAAGAATCTATCCTTCATATAGATAGCACAAGAATCATCCCAAACTATAGGAGTTCAAATATTCCAAAATTTTCTTCGTTTTATACATGGTGCCAACATTAAACGAAGACAAACTTGAAGTACACAACATAAAGCTTAATATTTGATTTGAATTAGGTGCTGTCATTTGAACTAAAGTTTTTTTAATGAAATGACTTTAATGACATACAACGTCTGCCTAAAAATAATTTCAGCTCAGATGATTAATCACTACGTCAAGTGTCAAGAACACTTAACCAACCACTAAACAAATTTAGCTTCCACCACTATATATCAATATAAAAAAAATTAAGTTACATACCCTGAAAAATTATCGCTCGCATTTAAATCTAGTTTTAAAATTTGGGTGGTATTAGCGGAGTTACCCACAGAAAGTGAATTCAGGGAAGAACTTCAGCACAAATAATCAGTAGTATCCACATAAACAAATAACAATATCCAGGCTATCATTTCCTTCAACAAACAAGAAACTAGATGTTTATCCAACTCAGTTAATGGATAAAATAGTCCAGACATCAAAACACAAAAGCACAAAAAAGTATCAACTATTCAACAAGCATCAAGATATAATAAACTCTTCATTGAGTATGTTAATCACTGTTTCAAGCTCACCTGTGTGGAACAAGAGTACAGTTTAAACTATCTTTTGATTTGTTCAACTTTATTAGCCCAAATATAGACATTGGATTACCAGTAACGGTAACTACTAATTCTATCAAAAAGGAGGGGTAAACACGTCACATATGAAAGTTATTAGAACAACTTACAACTCTGCGAAGAATGGGTTCCAACGACGAGCATAGCTTCTGCAAACTGTCCACCTTGAGAGCTTCTATAATTACGCTGCAAAAACATATTCAATGGAACATTAAGCACAAATAGAAAACATATTGAAGCTTTGGACACAACAGCTCATTCAAGTGTAGAGTCGATCCATACAGAAACTCAAAAGTTTTATTCCCCAATCACAAAAGTGTAACAACATACTCAAAGACATACAAACAATGCACCAGAATTCAAATATCTCATCAGATAAGAACAACATGGTTGGTGGTGGTGCTGTGCTATAGTCATTAAGTAAGCTTAAGTCATAAGCAAATGTTACTCTTTATCTGCTTTGAAGCCGGTGAGGTAAACTTAGCATTTAAACCACTTCTAATCAGCAACTAGTGTTAGAAAGTGATTTAAAATTACTCAAAGCGCTTTTGATGAAAGTTCTTTTGGAACACAAAAAGAGTTTCACAAAAAGCAGTTTCAGTCATTTCAAATGCCTTTCCAAACTTACTAGTCAAAGAAACACATTGCTCTGCTCAAATTGAGCATCAGTACAAGTATAGCCACATCAGCTCAAACAAAAGGGATTTTTCGCAATTCTCAAATTACACGTCTAATTATTCACACTAGCAAACAAAAAATCAACCAAGGTAATTAACATAATCAATTGAAATTAAAGCAGATGAAATCCATTACCTAGCGAGAGCAGGACGCTTTCGCTCAGCCTGCTCCTCCTCTCCCCCTTCCATTGGCCTCTTCCCTCTCATAGAGTTGGTCCTTTCCATAAGTCTAGTGTGCATTTTATCCCAAACCCTAATTTTTGGATCTGCAGCACACAAAAAAAAAACTCAAAATTCACAACAAATAATCACAATCACAAATCCATAACAGCTACAAACACATAATAATCCACAAAACTCACAAACTCTGAATTCAAATCCCAAAAATCACCAAATGCAAACCCTAATACCTCGGTTTTCAGCTGAAATTTGAAGTGACAGAGAGAGCTGAGCTACTCTCGAGAGGCTGTAGAATTTCAATTGGGATTCTCAAAATTTTCCGAGAAAACGCGCAAGAAAGTGAGAGAAAGTAGGTTTCTGTTTGGAGAGAGCGAGAAAATCAGGAACCCGAAATAATGGCAGGGGCAGTCTCTATTAAGTCTACTCTGGCGACTCTGTGGCACGAGAGTGTCAGTTATCCAGTGTATTTTGGACCACGGTAACTGCTTTTTCGAGTCGTGTCGTTTCGCCAATGGGGACGCTATGTTCAGAGGTTTCTGACACGTGGCTAGTCCCTATTGGTTAGAAGAAGGTCCGGAAGTTGTGTTACACTTTTCGGTCTCGGTTTTATGCCCTAGGATTGTCGGAAGGCAAATACATACTGAATCGTGACCGTACGATGGAAGACGAAAACGGAATATAGAATTAGTTAAATTACCGGCCGAAAAAGATATCCATTAAAATGACGTCACTGGATGTAGTTTGGCTTACGTGCTTTTTTTGTCTCCTTATTTCGATGTAGTTTTTCTTTTATTGCCCAAAAATTAGGAATTAGATCATCTTGGGATCTCTTTATTGGATCAATTGTGCAGCCACAATTGAATATTTTTTATATTTTCAAAAGTAAAATAATCTCGTTTTACGTGAAAAATATAAAAAAAAAAATTATGACCGCACGATCTTTGATGAACGATTGTTATTAATTGATACTCGGGATCCCCAGTGAGGGGATCCGGAGAGGATCTAATTTACAAAAATTGTACCAAGTTTATATATAAATACAATATATTCGATAGTATAATTTATTCTTTATATTTTTAATTCTACAAATTATGAGTTTTATTTATAATTTCATTAATTAATATAAAAAATATAATAACTTACATAAAAATATATTGGATAGTATAAAAAACATTAATGTCAAGACTTATATCAAAAATTGAAAACTAACAAAGTTTCAGTCAAAGAATATTAATAGCTAGGGACTGTATCCAAAGTCTCCCAAAGAATTATATAGTTTTATTTCAGAAATACTTGGCTCCCAGTTCTTCCTAAATTTACTTAGTGCCTAATTCACAAAACTTTGTATAGCAAATCGAAAAATTTATAATATAAATCTTTTTGTAAAAATGGTTTGTAATCAATTAAAACTAAGATTGCGTGGTAAATCAATTGTAGCAAATAAATAGAATGTTCATAATTCATTTACCGAATTCGTCTATTTGTTTTCATAAAGTTCGATGACTAAATGATCTCATATTTAAATATTTTTTTAGAGATAATCTTTACAAAATAATTTTTAACATGAAATTCAGCAAGTTAATTCCTTGTTTCTTTCTTTTATTTGTTCCAAAAAAAAATATTCCTTGTTTCTTTTCAATTTAGGGTTTTTTTTCATATATAAGCCATTGATAACATTAACATAATAGAAAATGTGACATACCCCAGCTCAAAATGTCCAACTAGACACCCGAATCAAGGCATGCTGGCTGACAACTGGAAGGTGACAAAGCCATAAAGTGATGGTGATGTGGAAATGTACAAATAAATTAAAACTTAAGGTAATTGAAACTAGAGTGCACAGTGTGCGAGTTAGAACCCTTATTACAAAGTATAGTGTCAGAGTATAAGTACTAGTGCATCATAAAATAAAGAGTAATCTCAACCTAGAAGGATGGACGTATATACAAAAAGGACAAATACATCCTAGAGGTGTTATTCAATGATTGTCAATAATCCATGTCGCCACAAAAGTACAGCCACTAAGTTATGGAGGGGTGTAAAAAACAGAAAACGTAAGTGGGCCGAAAAGTAAAGTTTTGTAAAACCATTGTCTTTCGTAAAAATAATAACCCTCATCGCAAAACCTGTATAGTTTTTAGAACTCGCACTACTCGCATAACAATAATAATTCAAGGATAGGGTACTTGAATTCACAGTTGCAGATAGTTTAATTGTTTTGAGATTGGCTAAGGCCTTCGAGTTTTCTGTAAACTTTAACGAGCACTTTCTTGCAGACCTTAGGAAACGTGCAGGGTCCCGCCCATGAGATATATGACATGTCCCAGCGGCCTCATGTAAACTTTGTCTTCCTGGAGCTCCTTCAGAAGATAGCTTGCATAGAGTAACCCATACCTATTCAAAATCCATCCAACAAAACATTTCAAACAAGCGTTTAAAAAGCATTACACCCGTTGCGCTAATTGTCAGCTATCACAATGTTTAGTAAAAAAAGTAACGGTGATGATAACGGAGTATAAACAAAAAGATTCGATACACGCACATGATATTTCAACCCGGTACAACATGCACAATCAAACCTAATGAAACCAAGATGCATGTGGAGGGATATAAAAGTCAGATGGAGTAATAAGATCATACCCAGCATTGGAGCCTTTTACTCGAAGCTCTAAGGCACACAGTGTCCCCAACACAACCACTCTTGGAATTGCGGGATCTGAAGAGATATGGTACACTAGTTTTTCATCCCATTTGAACATGATGCCATGTGGTCAAAGAAAATAAAATGAAGCAAATCTAAAAAGAGACTGCACAATAAGACAGCAAAGACAGCGGGCTGGTCGAATGGTTTCGTCAGCTCGAGTCTTCGATAGTTTGGTAAAATTTAATATAAAAGGTTTCAGAAGTTAACTATTTTAGGATCCAGTACCACCATGTTAAAATATGGAGTCAATTAATGACTGTATTCATGTAAAGCCCTTTTTTTAGTCTCGTAATTAACTAAATCCTAGGAATGAAAACACATTAAGTTACCCATTTTGTATTTTGTATCATACAAATGAGAAACACAAGTATATGATATAACACATACGTTATATTAGAATTTCTCTGCGAATTCTTAAACCATCTTATGGATTTAGCAGCTGCTGTGCACCCAACGGCATGTGCAGAATATGAGTGTCCATGCAGAAGGGCCTTTAGCTATAAAATCAACCGCAATTGCTTCTTAGCCTATGCATAATACCAAATGTATGTCTGAAATATTAAAATAGAGGCAAACAAATTCCAGCAAAAACTTGGGGTTAACCCAAGTTGTGAGGGAGAAAGTGGGGTAATGGGTTATAGGTCAAGGGTTTGATTCCCTCCAATGTACCCAATAAAAAAATAATTCCCTTTAAAAGGTTGTTATACCGGCCAATATTAATCTATTTATTCATGATTTGGGCTACTCTTCATATTCCTCTAGTAGCTTGTATAACTATAGAACAATTCCAAATGAATAATGAAAAATTTGCTAAATACATATAATATAAGAGGGAAAGACAGAAAGCAACTGAGGTCATTAATCTTATTAAAAGTTAACTCATGTCATACATCTCAGCCTCATCGAACATATATGCCAAACACACCAGTGCCCACATGATAGACTAGAAGAAAGCCCTACAACTCAAATGCAAGACATCTCAAAGATGAAAAACAAGTGGTAGCTCAAAAGGGTAAGAAGCTCACAATGCTTCATACCTCACAAAACAAGTGCAGATTCAGTAAATGAAGCTCAAGCATGGAAATTCATAACTGACTATGTTTCATCTTACAAGTCAAGTAAAATTTCATGTGCATCCAACTATAGAAACATCATTAAATATATTACCTGATTGCCAAAGAAAGAAAAACAAAAAAAAAAAATCCAATCAGATGTATGAATAAAGTTACTGAGATGAGTAATCTTGCCTTGTTCAATAATCAATGCTCCAATGAAACCTTTTGATTCAGTAAACTGTGATAACTGTTCTGATATGTGTGTTGAATAAAAAGTAGCAATATCTGACTTGTCCCTGCTCTTGTCGAAAACATTATCACGACAACAGAATGTTGTAGAAGTGCCAACAAATGTAAGAAAATGGAACCTAATTAACAATTCTAAAAATAATAGGTTAACTGTCACAAGAAAGGTTTCTTACTCAAAATTTTAAGATTCAAATATGAGAATCCAACCCTTCAGATAGCGAAAGGCTCCACATATTGTTGTACAGAAAGATCGTTTGAGGATCAAGAAAAAAACCTCTTCCATTATACCTGCAAGTAAAATATATAAATCTTGAGAAGGTTTATTGATAAAATAGGTTCCTCTATAATGCTAATATCTGGCTATATTCCTATACAGGACTTTAGAATCAAGAAGTAAACGATCAAGGTAACAAAATGGCATGCACTCCTTATGGCATAAATGTCTGATTCTTACATATGAATATACACCTCATATTTACACGTCTTGCAAGAGAATGAATGAGAGAGTCAAGAACACCAAATTTATTGATTTAGTGTGTTTGTGTGTGTGTGCACGTGCATGCGTATATTTGATAAGTAAAAAAGAATCATTCGTATTGAAAATTATATGTTTACTTTGCAAGTATTTGAAACAACATTATCACAAAAATTTGATTAAGAAGGAGCTTTCACTAGTGAAAAGTTATTGATACTTGATAGCCAAGGGGGTGGGGGGGGGGGGGGGGGAGGGGGAACAACTACAGCTCACTTTGAAGCAAATGATCTAGCATCTTCTATCTATGTATGTATATGTATATGAAAAATTATAATTAGGTATGAGTTATGATATTCTCTTTGTACACTGACTAACTCCAAAACTTAAGACGGATGTGGAATATTTCTAATATATGTTGCTTGTAACAGAACATCCCATACCTAGAAAACTGCTTAGTTAATGCTGGCTTAGAGGTAGGAGTTCACATCAAACCTCAATCAGAAAATTTCTGAATGTGCACAATTTCTTAGTTCATTAGTTTACGTAAAATATTTTGTGGATAGAGATATCCGATGTTATCTATTAAAAAGGACTTAGTACTCATTGAGTATACTTCACTATCCAAGTAGTATGTCAAGCTGGAATTGGAGTATGTTATTTTACAACTGGTTAACCGACTATTAATTTTTCAGTACATATACAAAGGTTGGAGAACATTGGGTGCCAGGTGGAGAAGCTTAGGATTTTTTTAACTAACATAATTGTTTCTTTTACCGGTTTCAGGAAGCAAAGCTTTTATAAAGTCAGAGACTCAGAATTCACACATTAAAAATACTTGTCTAAGTGGTTACGTACAAAAGAATTCTTGTTATGATACCAAATTAATTGCTTTTCTTATATAAAGAGAAGACTTAATGTGACCCCCCACAAGCTCTGGATGTCTCTCAGCTAAGTTGTCCTCTAGATGATCCAAAAGAATTCCATGATCATAAGAGAATTTACAGAACGCCATCTTCAATGCAATCTCAATTGTTTGAGAAGCCCAAACCTGCATAAATGAACATCAGCTGTATATAAGTGAATATAGAAAAAACAAGGACAAGAGTTAGGATATAGGTGGCAAATTTAAGTTTTAAAACAAACTTCGATTCCACATGTACCCTAGATAATGCTCAAATAAAAGATTCATTATTGATTGATAAAGCACTGAAAAGATACGACAAGTATAAGTATGTTTTAATACTACCAAAAATAGCATACAAGAAAAGCAATTAATCTCTCCAAAAATAAATAAATAAAAGGAATAAAAGTTAAACCCTAACGACCTTTTCCAACACATTCAAGCAAAAGTTCAGCACATTCTAAGGCTGGCTCATATACATTCTCAGGAAACATCACATGCCCAAATCTTGCAGCTGCATAACCCATATCCCTTGCAAGCTCAGTCTGAAACCACCTAAACAAAAACTACTTTATAAAACTTCAGGCATTCCATATATTCTTTTATACTTTTTATTTGTAAAAGCATTTGTTGAAAAAACTGGAAGGCACAATCAGTGTCGATGAGATATACCTTCGAAAACTAAAAAACAAAGAAACTAAAGAACCCAAGAAAGATTGAACAGCGTGAACACTGGGTGAACATTCTTTGTCCTGACCTTCCATATGGAAGGCAAAAACTAATAACAGAATGTCTTTGCTCTCAATGAGAGGGTACCACAACAGTTGAAAAGATCAAAAAGTGCGAATGGACAATATTATGAATAGTCTAAGCATAAAGAGAGTGAATGAATCAACAACGATGCAAATGGGCAACATCAATAAACATGTAAGATACATAATATAATAGGCATCCATTCCAAGAATGACACAACCAATGATTTGGAAATTATAAATTTGCATGACGATTGTGAATTATGTCAAAGTTTGGCCACCAATCATCTAGATTGAAATCGAGTCCCACCTGTAAAGTAGCATCAGGTCCCTTGAGTCCACCAACTTGCACATGCGTCAAGTTGTTGAATCATAACAACATCATTCCGAGCCTAAAATAAAACAAAACATAGTTAGGTAGGCATGCTAGGAAACAATCAACAACAGAATAATTATCACCTAGGAAGAAGGTAACAGTCAAGCAAGACATATTCTGCCTTCATTGGTAATTCATGAAGCCAAATACACATACCTTGAAGACTGAAAAATTTTCACCACATCGTGAATCAATCACTGTAACATCTCCTTCTGTTGCAATCTCTTAATTCGTTCAGGGCTGATAGCAGTATTTCCATCAGCGAATCAAATACATTTGGAGCATCATCATACCATTGCATAAGGTCAACTGACAAATCCTATGGAATAGGAGACATAACTAGTACTGGAACACTAAAAAGGTGATAAAAATTACTATAACTATATTTTACATGAATAGTAGGAAATAGTAAACACGCCCGACAACAAAAACGTAGTTATCATATCAGTTAAAAGACAATGACATGCAAATATGTTAGAAATGTTTGCATATATGTCTACATATAGGCACATATACATACAGACCACTATTAATAAGAATAATCAATTACATATCTCAAAAACAACAGCAACAACATCATAACCTCGGAGTTTCAAACTTTCATAAGCTGAAATGGTTCCAGAAATACCACCTAGTCGTCCATCTCCAACAAGAATTGCAGGTAGACTGAAAGGCCAGCACACTTGCACTAAATTCTCACATTTAGAATTTTATTGATTAATAATAACGATAACAGAGATATACTGAGCATATGTTATAAACTACAAATTTGAAGTACATGTACAAGTCACATTGAAGTGACCCAGAAGGCCCTGGACTGGCAACCCCATTAGCCGTTTCAACTACACAGAAAAAATCCATTTTCTCATTTCTAACCCCAATTTCCAAACACCTCTGCAGCAATTCGAGCAAGCCGAGTCCTCCACCACACCACTTTCTCTCTTAGCCGCTAAGTGTGGCGATACGGGGTCTCCCCAAGCGTACATTGTCTTACAAACTAGCTCTGAAATCGGAGCATTCCCCGAATTTCCACCACCAACCTTTCTCGTTTCATACATTAAGTTTTTTCATCCCAGTTTGGTACCTAAAGTTTTTGGGACACTCTCATACATTTTTTAAGATTTCTGTTAAAACAACCGTTAACCTGTGACGTGGCGCCCTCATGGACAATGATTGAGCGTCACGTGTCAATCTAAACCCATGCGAATATTATAAGATTTAAAAAATTTAAAAATTTAAAAATTTAAACATTAAACCCAACAAACCCAGCATACATAGCAGCATACCCAACAAACCCAGCAAAACACAATCTATCCCTCTACTTATTCCTCTAATGGCATAGATAATATCTTAGAATTATCAGATAAGTATCCTTGATTAATGGTGATGGGGATTCCTTACTTGTTTGAGTTGTTCTTCAATCAGGAATGTATTAAAGACAAGATTTGGTGATTAATCCAATCTTTAATGCATTTGACCTTTCCATGCTACGAGTAGATGAGCTTGATGGTGTCGTAGGTAGCTCAAGTCTCCGGGAATGTTGAATTGCACGTGGGAACATTTGTCTCCTGCCCTTTTGATGAAGGCATTCTTGTCTTCTTTGAAAAATAGTCCACGTGTCGTCTTCACAATTTTTGTGATTATTTTTTGCTCCACAACAACATTGAAACAACGTGTTGCATATCCAAGGTAGAAGACATCGTCGAAAAAAACAACGTGTTGTTTGGACTATGATGGCTTTGCAGCTTGGCAGGGCTTGGTATCTCAGCGTGGCTTCAAGCGTGGCTCCAGCGCAAACTAAGATATTAAAATTCTCTTTACAAATTCACAATAAAAATTTACATAAAATAATGCGAACACAATTTAAGCAGAACTATAATTCGAAATGTGTAAAGTTGCGGTTCATGCATCATAGTAAATATTTCATGCAATCAAAGATAAAACAATATTGACAATTAAGACTGTGATTTAGAAGAGCCTAGATTGTGTGATGAGGTTTGTGAACTTGTTCGTAGGAGTTCCTCCACCATTGTCAGATTTCCATCTTCAACATGTTGTACCACATTCAACATAAAAATAATAAATTGAATCAATATCAAGTATTATTAATTTAATAAAAATGAAAAGTTAATCATAATAAGAATGATTGAAACGTAATGCTCCCTGATCAAAGATCGACAAACTCTCATTAGTTCAACATCAAGAACGTGGTGATAATGTGTTGTGATCTAAAATTTAGAGAGAGAAAGAGATAGGATTAATAGAAGGGTTATGTTGACACACCCCGACCTGGAAAGGTCGAAGCATGCTGGGCATCACCGTGAGGTGACGTAACCATAAGGGTAAGTGATGTAAAAAGTGAATAAAATTAAAACTAATTGGAACTAGATATACTAAATAATGAAAGGGAAAGAGTGCGCAATCGTGGGATGAACCCACTACAATTATTCAGAGCGTAATACACAGTGAGACTACAGAAGAGTTGTCAAAGTAACTAAAGTACACTTATTACACAACAGTGATAAGTTCGTAAGTCTATTCAGAAGAGAATGTCAGAACTGCCGAGATTCCTCAAGTGCCACAAAGAGTACAACTATCTAGGTCCTGGAGGGGCAAAAAACAAAGTTGAGTGGGTCAGCAAAACAATGCTTAAAGGAAAATCTTTGTCTTGAATGTATTAACCCCTCGCCGTATAACAAGTATAGTTTCCTTAAAACATACTATATAGGTACGTAAACAATAAATCAACAGCATTATAACAGAGATATGCCAAGTCATGATGTATCAAATGCTATAATAGTATAATCATGTGATAATCAAGTATAGCTAAGTGCTCATCCATCTAGGCTGACACACGAGTTCGAAGAGATAATTTCTGACACGAATAGGACTGGGTGTAATCAATATGCTCTAGTATTACAATCACGCGAAGGCTGGTGCTGAAGCACAGTCACATACAAGTCGGATTTCCTACTGCAATCTACCCGACAGGACTGGCACCTAACTTGGATCCAAGGAGAGCGAACGGTGCGATGTGAACATACACGTGAAGGACTGGCCCTGGCCCTGGGGCGAGTACTAACACCGGGGTGCAGCAAGATGAGCATGTACAAATATGTATGAATGCCATGACAGTAATATCTCAACCATAAAGCATCATTTATCACAATTATATCGCAGTTCTCAATTATTTGGCAATATATACGCAAAGTGATGTATTTATGTAATTCTGGAAACTATAAATATGTATAGATATAAAAATAAACTGCCTATTCACAAGTACGTCGCTGGGTCGTAGCCCCCGAGCCTAGCTTGGCCTCGAACGTCCTCGGGATACGTTTCCCCTATATGTGAAATAACTAAAATAAAATTAATTAAAGCACATATACGGAAACCTAAATAAAACCCTCATAGTTTGATTAAACCTAGGGTTTAAATATACCATCGTGACCTACTCGACATCATGAACATCCCCAAATTTGCAAAATAATTTTTGGACGGCTCACGCACCCCCACGCACCGTCAAGGGCACGGCTAGACGTGCCTCCACGCACAGGCCAGTACCGTCAGTTAGCCTGACGCCGTCAGGAATATTCCACGGAATATTTCGTTAAATGCTAATAGAAGTTAACGGTGTTACCTGACGCTGTCAGGAATATTCCGTCAACTTTGACAAAATATTCCGTCTCCTTCTCCGGTTGTCCTCGCAGTCGCCGTCGTTCGTCGGATTTCTGGAAAATTTTCAAACTTACTATTCTCATTCATTTCTCAACCATTTTCGACGTACTATATATGGATTTGAAGCTGGTGAAGTGAAGAATCGCTTTATACCTTTTTGGAGTCCAAAAAGTGGATGGAGGTCGCCAGAAAAAGCCTCGAAAGTTCCGGCCAAAAGTGAACTCTTCGAAACTCGGTCGTTTCACTTCCAAACTTCTCCCAAATTGTTGTAGGAGCCTCGAGGAGTTGTGTAGAAGCTTCCCCAAGCTTCAAAACTTCCTAACTCGCTCGAAAACACGTCGAACTCAGTTTGCCCGAGTTCGGACCTCATGAGTTCGACGTTGAAAACTCGTCCATTTCAGGTTTCAAGAGCATGGTTGTGTTCGTGAAGATGAGAGGAGTACAATGGTGTGGTTTTTGGGTTCGATCTGTGAGCTTAGCAACTCGTTTGAGGGTTTTGCAGAGAAAGAGAGCATACGGGAGAGAGAGAAGGAAGAGAGAGAGAAAGAGAGAAAGTTCCTTTTTCTGATTGGGTGACAGAAATGAGGGAATGGATAGGATTGGTGGGAAAGTGAAATAATGGAGGAGGGTGCACGAGATGGCTAAATAAAAGCTAGGGATAGGGTTTAGATTTTGCACAGAAAAGAGTAGCGAAAATCTATCCGGAATAGTGCTTTCACACTGATAAAATTTACGTACGCTTGTAACAACGTGTACAATTTAACTGCGATACCGAGAAATAAAATGAAAGCGATAAGAATACGTCCGCATCACTTGCCAATAAGGGCATAACCGTCAATACACATACTCGGGGAGAAATTACATAGGAAAATTAGGGACGAGTTGTCACATCTGTGTTGTGATTCCTCATGCCTAGTGCCTTTATTTATAGTAATAAGAGAGAGAATAACTTACTCTCCAAGTAATACAAAGTCTAACAGAAAATATCTTCTAAATTCTGAAAGATTCCTATCTTACATCTACTTAAATTTTATGCAATAATAGTATGTGAAATATTAATTACGTTGCTTAGTAATATGGTCTAGTGGTATTCCTCTTCACTTGTAAGTGAGAGGTCTTAGATTTGATTCTCGCCAAAGGTGAATTTGAGCCACATTATTGCTAGCCCATTGTGAAGCTTAGCCCACTCTCTCACCCTTAGATAATATCGTTTATTAAAAAAATATTAATTACGACAATTAAAGTATTTTCATGACTCACCACTCAGTATTACGGTATGGTGGTATTCCTCTTCACTTGTAAGTGAGAGATCTTGAGTTCGAATCTCATAGATAGCAAATTCGATTGCTATTTTGGGGCTTAGCCGAACTCACCTTCCTTTTAGTGTAAAATATACCGTCGTACCAATATATATATATATATGATACCAAAATGGCCCAGAGACATCAAAGTAATTAAAAATGTTTAATCTTGTTTTAATTTATTATTAGGTTTATAAACAGGAAGTGAATAAATATATAAAGAGAACAACACAATAATTATAAACTGAAATAAACAAAGATAACATAAAGGGTAATTAAAGACGTCAATAAAAAATGATAATATAGGCATAAAACAAGGAAGTAAACTCACATTAATTTATTAATCTTCCACTTCAATGTTACATAATAGTACCAAAGTTGATAAGAGAGACATCACTCAAACACTCAGACACTCAAAACATTTAATATATTTTTACAAAGTGAAAGTTTTTTTACGTACTACCAACTGAGCTCAGAGGCTCTATAAATAGAAAACTAAAAGCAAACTCAAATGCCAGGTGTAGAACATCTAGCGGAGCATCAAAAATCAGCTTATAATAATGAGCGGCATCTTCACTTTTTGCAATGACACTGATATGGCTTCACGCGGAGCATCAGAAGGAATCTTGAACAAAGCACAAACCAACAAGCAGCTACAGGAACCAAAGGGTAATTATTCAGAAAAAGAATAAAGCCTAACGTCTTGATTTCAAATAGTAAGCATCTTATCTTCTCTTTATTCAGAGAAAAACATTTCATGCTTTATTTCTTTTGTAGGATAGGAGGACATACTCCAAAGTAGTCGTCCTCATTATCATCACCATAGTCTTCATCCATGTTTTGCTGAGATGACATGTCTTCAGATCTCATCTCTTCATCATCTAGGCCTTCCAGCTCAAGGATTTTGAGAACTTTTTCTTTTAGATCTTTCTTTGAACAAGATGGGTTAGACTCGATTAAAGATTTAAGTTTTTCAGTCTTTGATGATGATGATGATTCAGGGGTGGAACAAGAAGATTCAAATGTGCACCGCCTATTAGGTAGGATTCTTCTGGCCTTGAAAATATCTGGCTTAAGATGATCCAGGTGAAACTTGTCCCACCAACAGATAAAAAGTTGTCTTTCAAGCTGGGGAACGAAATCCCATGCACCATCGTCGTCAATAAAATCATAGTCTCATTTCAGGATCTAAAGGAGTTCATAAATCATCATGAACCAGAGAAACAGCTTCCTTTTATCAGGATAATTAGAATTTTCTTTTCTAAAATTATCCAGAAAAGAATCAACAATCACTTGGGGCAGATAGTTCAAATTTGGACCCCAAACAATGAACCATATTCTAAACCAGTTAGGAACCTCTATCAGAGATCTCAAATGAAACTGAATAAACCAGGTGTGGGAATAGCGGATGTTCTGGAAACATAACACTACATCCCAAGCTTTCTAGTAATCCTAGAAATTATACCCTCGAGGACTCATATCAGGGCTGGAGTGAAAACATAGATGATAGGGGCTATTTCCTCATTCTTCTAGAGAAATTACTTTCAGTATTGTAATTTTTGAAAATGCAATCATGTTGTTCGTTTTGCTTCTGTATCTGTGCACAACATCGACTGATTATGTTTCTATCAGAAATCTTTCGTACCAATATCTTGGCTTGAGAAATGGACGTATGTGATCTCGGTGGTATTTTTAACCAACCTGTCTTGGAGATAACAGCAAATCAAAATCATCTATGTTCATTAGAGGAATTGCCATGGTGCATCTAAAAGGGTTGTCAGCTACAGCCTTCTTCATGCATTTGTTATAAGGGAAAGCATATGAGATTGGGTTTGGATTATTGGGAGGACGAAGGAGAACCACTTTGGATCGAGGTAGAGCCCCTTCTAGCAAGGGCTAGATCCTGCTCCTTCTTCCTTTAAGGTGCCCTGCAAAAATTCACGAGTTAAGAAATCAGGCAACGAATTAAATTCACCCTTAACATGTTCAATATCAAAATCAAATGCTGACAGTATCCCTTGCTATCTGGAAAATATTTGTTTTGACGCTAGATTTTTAACATCTTTCAACAATATATCTTTAGCAGCCTTACAGTCTACCCTTATCAGGAACCGATTGTTTAGAATATCACTTTCAAATTTAGTAACTGCATGGGTCAAGCCTTGGTAGGAATTTTCTTTTCATCAAAATCAGGCTCATATGGTAGTTCAACAATATGCCTCTGGATTTGCCAAAGCTAAGCACGGGAGTTCTTTGACTTTTTTCTTCAAAAGTCTTACTGCTCGAATTTGTTCCTCGGTCCAAGGAACAAGATTCTTCTTCAGCCTTTGATAAAGCGGCTTGCTATCTTTAGCGCGGTCCTTGTAAAAATCACCTACATAGGGTATAATTTCTAGAGTTCCTAGAGGGAGTTGTGGCTCCTGTAGTTTTGAACTTATAGAAAGGGTAATGCACTTGTTCTTGGGTCTTTCTAAGGCCTTCTAGGATAGTCCTTTCATGGTCTTACTCGTACGAGCTTGTTTCAGGTGTTGACTCCTTAAAAGAATTTGTTTTGCAAAGGTTTTGCCTAAGGGAATCAACATTTCTTCGAGGACGTAAACTTAGCCTTGTTAACCTATCATTGTTAAAATGTGTTGAACAAAAAATATAACATATTAAAAAAATAGAATCCATACAAATTGGATCAAGCTACAAGACAAAACAAAAATGTAATTCAGCCCAAACAAATAAAGATGGGCTTTACATACAAATCAACATCCATAAATAAAATAAAAAGATATTTCTTCCTACAAAAGGAGGAAGTAACGTGCAAAGCAAGGCCTCCCTATTTTTCTGCAAAAGCAAGACGTGGAAGACTGGATAGTTAGTGGGAGAAGTTAAGAGAAAGTGGCGGAGGACATGGCCTTCATCTCCCCCAAGTAAAAAACTGTAGAGCCCTCCTAGAATGTCTATAAATAGGCATCAGCTGCTACCAGAAAAAAAAAAAAAAAAAAAAAAAAGAGAGAATAGACTCCACAGAAATTAAGAGAGGTCAAAGAGGTGAACTACTGATAGGAGCATATTTATGCGACTTAGTTAGCTTGTTCTTATGCATTTATGTTGTTATTTCTTAGTTAATTTAGTAAGAAAGTGCATTTTGGTGCCTTTTGGAGTAGTTTTGTGCTTGGAATGAATATCACATGCATGGAGCAATGTGATGGTTGAAGACCAAAATAGGCTAGGATTATGCTAAAGTTATGAAGAAATCAATTCAAGAAAAGAAAGTCAAAGATCAAAGCAAGAAAGAAGGAATGCTAGCCAAGTTACCTTATTTGCTTCTAACCTTTCCTAATCCTAATTCACCTAAGTTCCAGCTGCAAAGGGTGTCCTAAATACTTTGGGACACTTAATTACATGTTCTAGAAACCCTAATCTTAGCCAAGGGGGAGCCGCACCTCTCCTTTCCCTTTCTTTTTTCCTTGTCGTGCAAGGGAGCCAATCCCTTTCCTATTTTCTGCACCATTTCACCTCCCTTTCCTTTCTCTACCATGTGCACAATATTCTTGTCCACTCCATGCACTCATTGCTGCACCATCCCCCACATTTCCTTTCCATGTCGTGCCATCATCATTATCCCCTCAATTGATCTAGATTTCATGCACCATTGCACTCACTTTCCCTTCCCATGCCATGCACATCATCCATGTTCCCTCCTTGCACTCATTTCTGCACCATTCCACTCATTTTCCCTTCCATACCGTGCCATCATCGTTGTCCCCTCCATTGATCCAGATTTCATGCACCATTACACTCCCTTTCCCTTCCCATGTCGTGCACATCATCCATGTTCCCTCATTGCACTCATTTCTGCACCATTCCACTCACTTTCCCTTCCATGTCGTGCCATCATCATTGTCCCCTCCATTGATCCAGATTTCATGCACCATTGCACTCCCTTTCCCTTCTCATGCCATGCACACTCATCCATGTTCCCTCCTTGCACTTATTTCTGCATCATTCCACTCACTTTTCTTTCCCTAGTTGTGCACTCCTTCTATAAAAGGAAGTGTGTGTAACAACCATAAGGAGATTTAGATCCATCATCCACCACCATTCAACACAACAAAAAACACATCCAAACACTCCTTGCCGCAGCCAACCTTTGATAAGCTCATATTTATACATATTTTACATCAAATTCTCTCGTCTTTTCTTAGTTATTTCCTCATATTTATGTGCTATTTACTTTATTTTTGTGTTTTATCGAATTTATCTAGCTAAGAAAATAAAAATAGCACAAGTGTGATTGTAAGTAATAAATTCGTCATTTCTACCTTGCTCACTTATTTTATTGTTGTAACTTAAGAAAACATTTTGGACAGAAAATAAAAAAATGGACAGTGGGCAAAGCACTGACGCAGAAAGAAGTGGAAGGGTGACTGACAGTGCAATAAAAACTGAAAAGGCAGGAAAGACGTGGTTGCCTTGGTGGGTGGTTGCCTCGGTGGGAAATAAGTGCAGCTGTTAAAAAAAAGAAAAGAAAGATGGCAGACAAGCAAGAGTGGAGGGAGGAATAAGAAAGAAATATAAAAAGAAAAGGGGAGCTCGGCATTAGGGAGAAAGGAAAGCTGCTAAGGCAGCTTGTGAAGAAAAGAAAAAAATAATAAGATTAAAGAAGGAAAGGCTGTCAGTGGGGGAATGGCAGAAAAGAAAAAATAAAATAATAAGAACTTTGGCAGGTGGAATGGTACTTGGCAGGAATAAAGCTTGGTGGAGATTAACGTGAGTGTGGGGGGGGGGGGGGGGAGCACGCTGCCTTTGGCAGCGTGAAGGAAAGAGGAGTGAAGAACCGTGAGACGCGCAGCTGAACAGCAGCGAGAAGTCAGAGAGCAGCGAGGAGCTAGGGAGCAGTTGCTCTCCACGGGCAGCCGAGGAAAGAAGAGAGAAAGGCAGCGCGAGAGGGCAGAAACAGAAAGCAGAGAGCTGCTTGGCAACGTGTCAGACGTGAGGGAACTTGAAGGCAGGTGCTGCCTTGAGGCAGCGACAGGAAGGCGAGACAGGAACCATCAGCGAGGGAGAACACGGACAGCAGGACAGCTCGCAGGAAACCAGGAAGCACAGCTGCCTCGAGCTTAAGCACATAGGATCACTTCCTCATTTGGTTTTATTTTTCTAAAACTCATGTTTAATTTAATTTGCTTTTCAATTATATTAAACATGTGTAATTAATTTCTGTTTAGGTAGAGGTGAATTTGAAACCATGAATATTTGTTTATTGTAATTTGATTTACTCCAGTTATGAATTCTTGAACGTTGGATGTGGTTTATTTTTCTGTGTTGATTAATAACTTGTTTATGTATGTGGGTTAAGGGTCGACACTTAATTTGCATGCTTAGACTTGATGCTAGGATATAAGGGAATTTCACCTAATCGTTATGAACTTATATCCATGAGTAGTAAAAATCGCTAGTCACGATTGTGTTTAGTAAACCCTAGGTTGGATTAACATGCGTATTCCATAGTTATGAATGCCTAGTCGATGCTTATGATTTCCATTGAACTTAATGATTTTTGATATGTCTCTCTATCATGCGTATTCCATAGTTAGGGAACTTGATAAAAATAATTTGGTTGTGATGCGTATCCCGTCTAATTCAATGAATCTAGGGAAATCTGAAGGTTAATTTAAACGGACCTAATTAACTTGGAGCGTTGTCATTTATTCGTTTGTTGAATTCATAACTGGGAATCAAATTGTATACATTTATTCATGTGTGGATAAGGAACCCTCTAACTAACGTCTCATCATTTTAATTCTATCAAAATATATTTTCTTTGAAGTTTGTTTTTAAGTTTCTGTTTTAAGTTCAATTTCATCAAAAAAATCAATCCCCCATTTATTTTAAAGTGATAGATTTGTTAGAAATAAATTTAGTTTGTGTTTTCTTGAGTCTTGAATTATTTTGAGTCTTTGGATTTGTTTTGGTTTATTTGTTAGTTTTATTTTGAGTGATTCTAGTTAAGTGTTTTGATTTTAGTTTAGTGTTTTTAAATTTTGTTTTTACGTTTTTAATTTAATTTTACTTTGGTTAGCATCCCTAGTTAATCCCCGGCCTAGAACGATCCCTACTTACATCATTACTACAATTGTCACAAATAGGGTTTAAATTTGTGCGTTAATTAATTTTCGCATCAAATTTTTTGCGCCGTTGCCGGGGATTAGCAAATTTGCTAATCCCTTGTTTATGTTTTTTTGTTTGTGTTTTATTTTATTTTATTTTATTTTTGGTTTGTTATGTCTTTTACTTTTGATATTTGATTTAGTTTTCTTTCTTTGATTTTAGGTACAAATGGAGCGAGACATGGCACTTACATTGATATTAAAAAAAAAAAAAAAAAAATAATAATAATAATAATAATAATAAACATCCATATAAAAAAAAAAAAAAAAAAAAAAAAACAAAAATACTTATATTTATATATATAATTAAATAAACTTAAAAGCATAAATATTTTACAATAATGTGAACTAATAGCTTTCATTGGTCGTTGGTAGGTGGTGCCTCGGAGGTCGACGGAGCCCCAGAAAGACGAAGCGCCAGAGTTGGATCATTCGGAGCCTCAATACTTGGTGCAGCTCCCGAGGACGAAGACAACATAAACCTCGGGAGTAACGCCATAAATCGTTGATGATCACTCTGAATCCGCACTTCGGACTCCTGCATCTGATCCAGCTTCCTCTTCATGCTTGTTGAGTAATTAGTTGCGAGCATGTGCAACTCCTTATTCTCATGCCTAAGCACTCTGACCTCTTGCCGAAGACTAGCCACTTCAGCCATCAACGACTCAACCTGACGAGTTCGAGCAAGAAGGCGCTGGCCCATGTTTGATACTGAGCCTGTGCATCGGACGCTGTAAGCCAGAGAATCCTGAACAGCCAGTTCGTCGGACCGCCGAGAAAGTATCCTAGTGTCTCTAGGAGTGAGCAGATTTCTGGCCACCACCGATGCGGTTGTTTCATTCATCATCATGGAATCCCCAACTGTAAGAGGACCATTTGGGGATATGAAGGACGGCTGCCAAATGTTGGTTGGAGAAGACATATCACTATCTTCCCCAACATTCAAGTTAAGGCGACGGTCAGAAGGGCAAGACATATTTGAAGATGTGAAGAAAAAGAAGAGGTCGAACTGATCGAGATTAAAAAAGTGCAAGGATGGAGTGTTTACTGGAGGGAGTGTTTACAGGAGGAAGCTCAAGTGTGTTGTGGAACAAAATTGCGCCTCTATAAAAAGAAGAAATCAAGAGGCGCTCATCAGAAATCAAAGTGGCGTCCTCTCTCAAATCGAAGAGTCGGGGCTCTTTTCTCAAAAGCCGGATTTTTTTTCTCTAAAGCGGCGTCTCCGTCTCAAAAGTCGGACGCCGTTCTCAAAAGTCAGGCGCCTCTCTCAAAAGACAGAGCGGTCAGGAATCACGAGGCGTGCAGCTTTTCCAGATTTGTCGTCACTCGTCACGCGCACTGTCAGATTTGCGGAAATTACGGGTAGCTTTTTCAGAAAGCGCGTAACTTGTACTGTTCATCTATCCACCGGCTGCCGACAGGGGTAAAAGAATAGTTCCGGTTGTGAAGTGAAGTACTATAAGTTTCTACCTTCGCCTTCCACAGCAAAGGCACACCATCTCAGCACTTCTTCATCTCCGAAAATGCCTTTCCAACGAACCCTCTCGAGTTACTCTGTATTTCTCATTCCCTGGGATACCTTTACAAACAAGTCATCAAGAGCTAGAGTATTTCATATCATGAAGGTTGAAAGCAAGAGTATCTCATATCATGCTTTCTCCCTGTCCTTTTCCTTGTCTTTGTGACAAGGAGAAAGCGAGCAATCAGCCAGCACTCGGTGTCAATCTTCCGATCTAAGAACCGACTGCCTGGAAATCCTTCCTGATTGCTTACCTAGCATTGCTCTCGAGTGCTCATCTTCAACCGCTGATGTACTTCCGAAGAAGACGGCACATCTGCCTGGAGAACCGATAAGGCAAGTGAAAATGATTACTTGAAGCATGTGGAGACAAGGTGCTGCTTCATCTTCAAGATCAAGTCTCATTTTCCTTGCTAAGAAGTTCCCCAGCCCAGTTCAAGAATACACCTGTGGAACGATACTTCTTCAAAAGCAAAAGTATCCCATATCATCAGAGTCAAAGGCAAAGATATCTCATGGCATGCTTTTCCTTTACCCTTGCTATTGCCTGCGAGACAAGGAGAAAGAAGGCAATCGGTCGGCACTTGGACAGATTGAACAAAGAATCAGACCACCACTTTTACCTCGTGCCTACCTGCCATGCAGAAGAAACAAAAAGAGAAGAATGTAGCCTGCAGACTCAATCAACCCGGCAGAAGGAGTCCGAGTTGAAACCAAGAGCTCGAGAAGCTTCTACAACATATGGACGCATCAGTCACCACCACCAATCAAAGTCTCATTTTCCTTGCTAAGAAATTCCCGAGGCCAGTTCAAGTTCAAAGCTGTGGAAAGTCAACGAGCACGACCAATGATCACTTATTAGTTCTATTCATTGTCTTTTATTTTCATTTTCAATTTTTCGTTTGTTTGTTTTTTTTTTATATTTTCTTGTGTGCTTAACTGATTTATTTCTTTTCTTTGCAGGAACTTTTGGTTATTTCCACCCTTGAAGTTGATTGCAGAATTTTAGCTTGGGGGTCATCGCTTGATTTTACTGCAAATTAGGGAAGTTTTCAGTCCTATTGCTTTATTTTGTTTCTTTATATTTATTTATTTTATTTTTATTTGCATTTTATTATATTTTCTGACATTGGGGACAATGTCTAGTTTAAGTGTGGGGGTAAAGAGTATAAAAATGACCAAATTGAAAATTTTTGTACCTTCGACTTTGAACTGGTTTCATTTGTTTCCATGTTATTGCTTTGTATTTTCTTAATTAAGTTGTTGTTTAAAAAAAAAAAAAAAAAAAAAAAAAAAAATCGGAAAATTTAAAAATTCAAAAATATTTCCTTGTTTTCCTTATTGTTTTGAATTAGTTTTTTGTTAGTTTCCCGACCCAATGATATAATTGGATAAAATTTGAACCATGATGATCAAGAACTTAGTTAACATGTGTTGTGTGAAATTCCTAATTCTCGTGTTAGTTTTGTACATATTGGATCATCTTTGAAAAACTAAACGCACATAGCCTTGTTGATGTGAAACTAAAGCATGATTTAAAGCTCCATATGTGAATTTAGTGACCATATACATCCGATGTGAGTTTTTGAGCCTATTGAAAGTGTGTACATTTTTCATACACTCTTATTCTTTCATGTGTGATGAACTTATGTGAGATACTTCTCTAGAACTTGCATAACGATCTTTCAAAATATTTGTCATTGATTGCATGAACTTGAAAATGATAGAGGCATTAGGTTTACCACCATGGCCCAAATAACCTTGTTTCCCAAAGAAAAATGATATCATTAGATTGCCAATTTGAGCCGTATTTGTGAACCTTTTATTTCTTATCACCAGATATATCTACCCTTATGCCTGAAATATTTTTTTTCCTTACCCTTTCCAAGCAAGCTAATGAGTAATGTGAAATTGTCTTATGAGAAGTGTTTGTGAAGTACTCGGAGGGTGTTTGGCAAAAGAATAAGTGTGGGGGTTTTTCATATTTGTTTGTGGTTAAAAAAAAAAAAAAAAAAAAAAAAAAAAAAAAAAAAAGAAAGTTTGTTTACGAAGAAAATAAAAAGTGTTTAAAGTTTCAGTTTAAGGTTGTGGTTGGAGGTGACTAGAAGAATAGCTGGAAAGCTTGAGTTCTTATAAATCTAAAGAAAAGAATTGCTTGCAATGTAGCTTGGAACTTGTGTTTTCCTATTCTTTCGTTTCAATAACCCTATCCCTAAGCCTCATTACATCCAATAAAAGTCCTCTTGATTTAAGTTTTGCAATTATGACTGTGGAGAAGTGATCTTTATGCAAGCTTATGGTAGAAATTTCACATTTGATTCTTTGAGCGAAACACATTAAAACTAAACACATGTGTGATTGAGTGCATATCCCGTGAGAAGGTCGCTAGTTTGCATATGGTGATTTTAAAATAAAAATTTGAAATTGCATTAGCATGGCTATCTCACACACTACACTTCAAGGATGATTCAAAGATTACTGCTAATATTTGAATAAGGAAGATGAATTTGGATTAGTTTGTTTGGTGCTAGCTATGGTTCTTGATGATTGTGTTCTCAAATGAAGTTCTATGAGGGTCACATAGGGGGAAGCTAATAATTTTCATGTTATTACTTTTTCTGTTTTGCTCGAGGACTAGCAAAAGTTAAGTGTGGGGGTATTTGATAAGCTCATATTTATACATATTTTACATCAAATTCTCTCGTCTTTTCTTAGTTATTTCCTCATATTTATGTGCTATTTACTTTATTTTTGTGTTTTATCGAATTTATCTAGCTAAGAAAATAAAAATAGCACAAGTGTGATTGTAAGTAATAAATTCGTCATTTCTACCTTGCTCACTTATTTTATTGTTGTAACTTAAGAAAACATTTTGGACAGAAAATAAAAAAATGGACAGTGGGCAAAGCACTGACGCAGAAAGAAGTGGAAGGGTGACTGACAGTGCAATAAAAACTGAAAAGGCAGGAAAGACGTGGTTGCCTTGGTGGGTGGTTGCCTCGGTGGGAAATAAGTGCAGCTGTTAAAAAAAAGAAAAGAAAGATGGCAGACAAGCAAGAGTGGAGGGAGGAATAAGAAAGAAATATAAAAAGAAAAGGGGAGCTCGGCATTAGGGAGAAAGGAAAGCTGCTAAGGCAGCTTGTGAAGAAAAGAAAAAAATAATAAGATTAAAGAAGGAAAGGCTGTCAGTGGGGGAATGGCAGAAAAGAAAAAATAAAATAATAAGAACTTTGGCAGGTGGAATGGTACTTGGCAGGAATAAAGCTTGGTGGAGATTAACGTGAGTGTGGGGGGGGGGGGGGGAGCACGCTGCCTTTGGCAGCGTGAAGGAAAGAGGAGTGAAGAACCGTGAGACGCGCAGCTGAACAGCAGCGAGAAGTCAGAGAGCAGCGAGGAGCTAGGGAGCAGTTGCTCTCCACGGGCAGCCGAGGAAAGAAGAGAGAAAGGCAGCGCGAGAGGGCAGAAACAGAAAGCAGAGAGCTGCTTGGCAGCGTGTCAGACGTGAGGGAACTTGAAGGCAGGTGATGCCTTGAGGCAGCGACAGGAAGGCGAGACATGAACCATCAGCGAGGGAGAACACGGACAGCAGGACAGCTCGCAGGAAACCAGGAAGCACAGCTGCCTCGAGCTTAAGCACAGAGGATCACTTCCTCATTTGGTTTTATTTTTCTAAAACTCATGTTTAATTTAATTTGCTTTTCAATTATATTAAACATGTGTAATTAATTTCTGTTTAGTTAGAGGTGAATTTGAAACCATGAATATTTGTTTATTGTAATTTGATTTACTCCAGTTATGAATTCTTGAACGTTGGATGTGGTTTATTTTTCTGTGTTGATTAATAACTTGTTTATGTATGTGGGTTAAGGGTCAACACTTAATTTGCATGCTTAGACTTGATGCTAGGATATAAGGGAATTTCACCTAATCGTTATGAACTTATATCCATGAGTAGTAAAAATTGCTAGTCACGATTGTGTTTAGTAAACCCTAGGTTGGATTAACATGCGTATTCCATAGTTATGAATGCCTAGTCGATGCTTATGATTTCCATTGAACTTAATGATTTTTGATATGTCTCTCTATCATGCGTATTCCATAGTTAGGGAACTTGATAAAAATAATTTGGTTGTGATGCGTATCCCGTCCAATTCAATGAATCTAGGGAAATCTGAAGGTTAATTTAAGCGGACCTAATTAACTTGGAGCGTTGTCATTTATTCGTTTGTTGAATTCATAACTGGGAATCAAATTGTATACATTTATTCATGTGTGGATAAGGAATCCTCTAACTAACGTCTCATCATTTTAATTCTATCAAAATATATTTTCTTTGAAGTTTGTTTTTAAGTTTCTGTTTTAAGTTCAATTTCATCAAAAAAATCAATCCCCCATTTATTTTAAAGTGATAGATTTGTTAGAAATAAATTTAGTTTGTGTTTTCTTGAGTCTTGAATTATTTTGAGTCTTTGGATTTGTTTTTGTTTATTTGTTAGTTTTATTTTGAGTGATTCTAGTTAAGTGTTTTGATTTTAGTTTAGTGTTTTTAAATTTTGTTTTTACGTTTTTAATTTAATTTTACTTTGGTTAGCATCCCTAGTTAACCCCCGGCCTATCCCTACTTACATCATTACTACAATTGTCACAAATAGGGTTTAAATTTGTGCGTTAATTAATTTTCGCATCAACCTTCATCCATACACATCCATTCATCTTCTCAGCCATTCTTCCATACAAATCACCACCCAAACCTTACACCAAACCTTGTGCCGTGAGTAAAGAAAGAAGGGAGAACTCTTGGATGTTCAAGCTTGATTGTTGAAGCATTCTATGTGTAATTCGTTCTATATTTACAATGTTTAAATTCTTTTTCTTTCGTTTTGCTGTGAACATGAGTGACTAAACCCCTCTTGGCTAGGGGTGATTTCATAGCCATGATTATGTGTGCAATATGAGTTGATAAATTCCAGTTATGAATTCTTGAATCGTGAATGCAATTGGCTTAACAGTTTGATTGATAACTTATTTGTATTTGTTGATTAAGGGTCGACACTTAATTGGCATGCATAAATATGATGCTAGGGTATAAGGAAGTTTCACATAATTGTTACAAACTTATATTCACATGTAGTGAAGGTCGTTGGTCACGATCACGTTAAGTTTAATTCCTAGCATAAGTGACATGATGTCATAGTTGCAAGTGCTTTGTCAATGCTTATGATTTTCATTGAACGTAATGATCTTTGATTGTATCTCTATTATGATGTCATGTAGGGAACTTTTGAAGAATACTTTGGGTTGTCGAATGATGTCATCCAATCCAATAAAACAAGGAAAATCTGAGGGTTAACTAGTGATGTCACGGTTAATTTGGGGCATTGTCGTTCATAATTCAATGAAGTAGTAACTGGAAATCGAGTTGTTTGCATACATGTCATGTGTGGAGGAAAAGCCTCTAGCTAGCCCATCTAATTTCCTAAAATTGTTTTCAAACCTGTTTTTAAGTTACAATCTGTTTTGTTATTTTAAATTCGTCCAAAACAAAACCCCCCTTTACTTTCTTGTTTCAAATTGTTTTAAACTTGTTTTGTTTGTGTTTTTAAGTGTTTTGAGTCAAGCCCAAACCTTATTTTCGTCCAAAATTGTGTTTAGTGTCAGAAACTGCCTAGTTGGTGTTTTTAGGCAGTTTTGAGTGTTTTTAGCTTATTTTGAGTCTTGTGAACTAGTTTTGAGTCTTTTGAATCTATCCTATCGTTTTTAAGTTTGTTTTTGTGTCTTTGAGTCAGTTTAGAATCAATTAGCAATCCCTCCTAATCCCCGGCCTAGAACGATCCCTACTTATACATATACTACAATTGTCAAAAGAGGGTTTAATTTGTGTGTTAAGTTAATTTTCGCATCAACTACTGCGGAAATTCAGGGGGACAAAAGCAAACAGAGAAAAGGATACACGGCAAAGGAAATCAACAAAGCATTTAAAGGTACAAATAAATCCTTCTAAATTTTTCTTTGTTTGGTTTCTCTCGGTTTTGCAGGAAATAAAGAAGCAATTTGTTTCTCCAACCTCTCCCAGGAAATCAGTGAAACCTGCGCTCTTCAAGAAATGGGCAAAGCAGAAGCAACTTCGACTCACCTTCATCATCTAGTTCTTGAAGAACAAACTCGACGTCGCTACAGCCAACCTTCAGGGAACAAAAGGCAGTGGCGTTGAAATGGAGGAAGTTTGGCATCACCTCCAAAGCCGAGGAACCCTTCTCTCTCTCGAGTCACCAACGATGCAGCACTCTTGTTTCTGCATGAGCCTCACCTCAATAAACGATAATGGAAGACCCTTATTTCAGTTGATAGATCATGGTTTGAAGGAAATTTTTTGTCCTAGCTAAGAACAAGTAAGAACATTTGAATACATATGCAAACTAATAACACATTAAAGTAGGCATGCATTCAAAAACAATTCATAAAACCCATGACTTTCAAAGCCTAGTATATGGTGAACCAATAAACTCTTTAACAACATTAAAGAGAAGGAAAGATTTAGAGTTTCTTTACCCTTGAAGCTCATCCTTGATTACACAAGGGATTCACCCAAGTGGAGGGCCTTCAAGTCACCTCCTTGCTCCTTGGATCTTCCTTGTGATTTTCCTCTTTTTAGTGCTCCTTTGCTTCTTTGAGGATTTTAGGATTTGTTCTCCAAAACATCAAAAGCTTGATGTCTCTAAGTCTCTTCACCAAGGATGTGATGTGAAGATGAAATGGATGACTTAGGGAAGAAGAGATTGCTAGCTATTCCTTCCCTAGGTGGCCGGCCTCTTTTGAGAAAATGAGAGAAAAATGTTTCACCTCATTTCACCAAGAAAAACCCTAAATGAAAATAAAGCTATAAAGTTGAATTTATACTTCATCACATGTGAGTGGCAAACTTGTAATTAATCCAAGTTTGACACTTCTCACCCTAATGGCCGGCCATATCAAATTGATTGGGCTAATTGCCCATTTTGTTTTAGTTGTCATACAACTTAAACATAATGGGCCTTGTGGACCAAAACGCTTTTGGGCCCCGAAACCCAAAACCAACATATAAGCCCAATACGAACATTTCGTATAATTAATTAACTAATTAATTAACCTTGACCATTCTTCAATTAAATCATTTAATTGCTTATCCATTTCATTTTATTTCTTCACCAACATCCTTACTCGGTGTACGATCCATTAGGTTCTATTTAGCGAGGTAATGGGCGATTGTTACTCTTAACGATCGATTGTGAATTGAAACCACATTTCAATTCTCCCTTAAAATTAGTGTTTGCTAATCTTTAGGGCTTCCACAAACCATGAGTGACACCTAGCAGCATATCATGGTTACCCAAGCTAAGTAGAAGTGGTTGGAGAACCTATCCAGTTACAACTACAATGCAATACGGTCATTCTCTAATACAATACTCTTAATCACATTGTTTAAGTGATAGTTTGTTTCATGTCTACTATCCAATGTGATAGTTATCTATATGATTCAATTGAATATGATTTGGAACAAACTTCCTTAGTCATATTCATATGCTTTGGCCAAAGACTCTCGAATCATATCTTAGAGTATTCTTCTTCCATCATGGAAGGTTAGAGATTCCTTGTTGTGCATTCATATGCCTACATGACTAGGTAGTTTGACCACAACAATGCCATGGACACTCCAATGGAATGCCTTTGACATGATCAAAGATCAAGGACCTAACCATTAGACATCTATGATGCCTCAGGTCAAAGGACTACTTTGCATATTGCAACTCTCGAGTTCTTACATGACATGTTTGTTCGAACTCTCTTTTGATCGTTGTTCAGTGTACTCGATCACTCTTTTGAGCACCTATGTGTTTGCCTTAGTGTCCAACACTAAATGACTTGAGACTAGTCATACTCGCGCTTGAGTCGACATAACACATACTAACCTTAGCGGATTGTCAATGCCCAATTGGCAACCCTATGGCTAGGAACGTTTTAGGAATGAACATAAGAGAAAGGTCTCGATAATCTAACTTACTTAAATCACTTATCTCTTAGATCAAATACATTCCTTGGATTCCCTTATTGCTTAAACACATGATACAATAAATAGTGATTAACAATAAGCTTTGCCCTTCATTAAACATATAAAAGTCTAATACAATAAGTATTCCAAAAGTTATTACATCAAATGAGTGGCTTTGTGGGCATACTGCCAACAATCTCCCATTTGCACTCAAAGCCACCTTCCCATGTATCTAATACCCATCTTTTCCATATGACGGTCAAGCTAGATTTGAGACATTGGCTTTGTAAGTGGATCTGCTACGTTATCGGCTGAGGCAACTATGAGGATGTTGACTTTCCCCTCGGCAGCATATCTTCTAATGATATTAAAGCGCCTGTCAAAATGCTTGTTCTTTTGATGTGCCCTGGGTTCCTTGGCTTGAGCTATTGCCCCACTATTATCACAGTACAAAGTTACTGGTGATGTAATGGTTGGAACCACTCCAAGTTCAGTAATGAACTTCTTCATCCAGTACGTTTCTTTGCCAGCTTCAGCTGCAGCGACATATTCAGCCTCTGTCGTGGAATCAGCAATTACACTTTGTTTCTTGGTTTTCCGGCTGACAGCCTCACCATTTAGAGTGAATACATATCCGGAGTTGGAACTTCTATCATCGACGTCAGATTGGAAATCTGCGTCTATATAGGCTTCCACTCGCAACTCTGTCGCTCCTCCATAAACGAGGAACATGTCCTTAGTTCTTCTTAAGTACTTAAGGACCGTCTTGACAGCTGCCCAGTGTTCGGATCCTAGGTTAGATTGATATCGACTAGTAATGCTCACAGCATATGCGATATCCGGCCTTGTGCATATCATGGCATACATGAGACTTCCTATGGCGGAAGCATAAGGAACAATACTCATTTGTCGTATCTCTTCAAGAGTCTTAGGTTCCATGGACTTAGAAAGGTGAATTCCATATCTCACAGGAAGAATACCTTTCTTAGATTGTTCCATCTGGAACCTACTTAGCACCTTATCAATGTACATAGATTGGGATAATCCAATTAATTTTCTGGATCTATCACGATAGAGCTTTATCCCAAGTACATAAGATACATCTCCTAAATCTTTCATGTGGAAGGTTTTGGACAACCACACTTTTACAGAAGAAAGTACCGCAGTGTCATTCCCGAATAGTAATATGTCATCTACATATAACACTAGGAATACAACTGCATCCCCAACGACCTTTTGATAAACACAATTGTCGTCTTCGTTTTGAGTAAAACCAAACGATTTGATTTCAGTATCAAAACGAATGTTCCAGCTCTTGGAGGCTTGCTTAAGTCCATAAATGGACCTCAGAAGCTTGCATACCTTAGTCTTTTCAGACTTGGACACGAAACCTTCGGGTTGAGTCATATAAAGCTTTTCCTCTAGGTAGCCGTTCAGAAAGGTCGTCTTCACGTCCATTTGCCAGATTTCATAATCATGGTACGCAGTTATAGCAAGCAAAATCCGAATGGACTTAATCATGGCTACAGGGGAAAAGGTTTCTTCATAGTCAATCCCTTCTATTTGCCTGTAACCCTTGGCTACTAGTCTAGCCTTATAAGTCTCCACGTTCCCATCAACGCCTATCTTCCTCTTGAAGACCCATTTGTTTCCAACAGGTACTATACCTTCTTGAGGGCCTACAAGAGTCCAGACCTGATTTTGATACATGGAATCCATCTCAGATTTCATGGCCTCTTGCCATCTCTTCGAATCAATGTCGGACATTGCTTCAGTGTAGTCCCTAGGGTCCTCATTTGTGTCATTGTCACCTAGAAGGTACAATTCCTCAAAGCCATTGTCTAAGCCATACCTCTTAGGTGGCTTACTAACCCGTTCAGATCTACGTGGAGCTAGGGGTTCAGGAACATGGTTGTCAACTTGTCGAGTGCTTGTTTGTGGTTCTTCGTTAATCTCATTAATTTCCATCGTTCTACTTATAGTTCCTTTGAGAACAAATTTGTCCTCTAGAAACTTAGCAGTTCTGGCAACAAAAACCTTTTGGTCGTCAGGATGGTAGAACTCATATCCCATAGTTTCTCTAGGATATCCCACAAAATAGCACCTAACTGATCTCGCTTCAAGCTTAGTAGCTTCAAGCTTCTTGACATATGCTTCACAACCCCAAATCTTAATGTGATTAAGACTTGGCTTTCTTCCATGCCATATCTCATAGGGCGTTTATGAAACTGACTTGGAAGGTACTCTATTAAGCAAGTAAGCTGCTGTATATAGAGCGTATCCCCAGAATGTTACTGGTAGATCGGCGGAACTCATCATAGAACGAACCATGTTCGTCAAGGTTCGATTTCTCCTTTCAGAAACCCCATTAAGTTGTGGAGTTCCCGGTGGAGTCCACTGTGATATTATTCCACACTCTTTGAGATAATCTAGGAACTCGTTACTCAGATATTCACCCCCTCGATCTGATCTTAGGGTCTTTATCTGTTTCCCAGTTTGCTTCTCAACTTCATTCTTGAATTATTTGAACCTTTCAAAGGATTCTGACTTGTACTTCATAAGATACACATAGCTAAACCGAGAGTGATCGTCGGTGAATGTGATATAGTAGGAGAAACCTCCTCTCGACGTAGTAGACATAGGTCCACATACGTCAGTGTGGATTAACCCTAGAATTTCAGTGGCACGCTCTCCTTTCCCAGTGAATGGAGATTTGGTCATCTTCCATTTCAAGCAACATTCACAAGTACCCATCTGGTCATTACCTAATGGGCGGAGATATCCGTCTTTCGACATCTTGCGAATCTTATCAAGGTTTACATGTCCAAGTTTAAGATGCCACATCCTTTCTTGGTTAACTTCTTCTATAGCCCTTTTGGGTTTTGAGGTATTCCTGCTTTCAATACAGTGCATCTCACTATTCGTCCCTAGGTGAAAAAGTCCCTCTATCATATTACCATGAGAGATAATACGACCGTTCAAGTATAAAGTGCAACTCATTTTGTCAAACAATACTGAGTGCCCATCTCGTAAAAGCTTAGAGATAGAAATCAAATTCTTTATACATGAAGGAAAATATAAACAATTTTTAAGTTCCAGGACTTCCCCAGAGGGTAGTTTTAGCATGTAGGTGCCTATTGCTTTTGCAGAGATTTTAGTGCCGTTCCCAACTCGCACAACCATCTCCCCATTGCGCAGTGTCCTGCTCCCTGCTAGTCCCTGCATCGTATTACAGATATGTTTGTTGGAAATGTGCCCTAAAACCAATCATATGATGATACTTTACGGACATTTCACAAGTTAAACTAATGTAGTTTAAATATAAAGGGCAAAAGGTTATTGTTTGAGTCGTCTCATATAAATGTTATATGCTTAAACGATAAAGTCCAAGGAATATGTGATTGGGAGAATGCAATCTAAAGAAGTTAGATTCATGAGACCATTCTTTCGTAGACACATCCTAAACGTTCCTGATCATAGGATTGCCAATTGGGCATTGACAGTCCGTTAAGATCAGTACGTGCTGTGTCTTCTCTCAGGGAGAGTGACTAGCCTCGAGTCATTGGTGTGTGTGACATCAAGACAAGCATGTAGGTGCTCAATAGCGAATGAGTCCACTGAACACGATCAACGAGGAGTTCTCATACTCATGTCACATGAGAACTCATGGTTGGGATAATGCAAAGTAGTCCTTTGACCTGAGGCATCATAGTTGTCTTGTGGTTAGGTCCTTGATCTTTAACTATGTCAAAGTCACTCCATTCGCGGGTGTCCACGGCATCGTCGGGGTTAAGCCACTTAGCCATGGAGGCAAGTGAATGCGCAACAATGGATCTCTAACCTTCAAACCGTTTGGGGGAGAATACTCTATGATATGATTAAGAATCTCTGGCCAGAGTATGAATGAGATTTAGGAAGTCGTTCCAAATCACATTCAAGGTAATCATATAAGCACACGAATCACATTGGATAGTAGACATGAATAAACTATCAAACCAAACAATGTGGTCAAGAGTATTGTATTAGAGAAATACCGTATTGCATTTGTAATCCTAAACTGAATAGGTTATCCACCTCTTCTAATTAGCTTGGGTAACCATGATATGCTGCTAGGTGTCACTCATGGTTTGTGGAAGCCCTAAACGTGTATAATCACTAAAGGGAGAATTGAAAGTAAGTTTCAATTCACAATCGATTTGAAATGGTTTTAATCACCCACTGCCTCGCTAAAAGGAACCTAATGGATCGTACACCGTGTAAGGTGGAGATTGAAGAAACAATGGAGATGAGTAAGAATAATTAAATGGTTTAATTATTTATGGCAAGGATTAATTAATATGTTAATTAATCAAACGAATAAGTTCGTTAAAGACCTCGGGATAGTTTTGGACCTTAAGGCCCAATGGGCTTCGAACGTCAAGCCCATTGACTTAAGTTGTATGACAACTTAATGAATAATGATTCACAAAGGCCCAATTAGCCCAATAATACCCTAAGGCCGGCCGTTTAGAGATGGAGTGGGTTTTGGACTTATTTACAAGTTTGCCACTCCAATGAATTAAGGTATAAATATGACTTTATAGCCAAAATTCATTAAGGGTTTCTTTTGGAGAAAAGATGAGAACACAAATCTCTCCCTTTTCTCTCAAAGAGGCCGGCCACCCTAGAGGAGATTAGCTAGCAATCCTACTTCCTCTAGGTCACTCATTTCTTCTAAAATCTAACCTTGGTGAAGAGACTTAAAGGTTCTCAATTTTGGGAACTTGCAGAACCATTTCATCCATCCAAATCCATAGATCTAAGATGCAAGGAATGAAGACCCTCTCTTGCTTATGCAAAGAGGAATCTACAAAGGTATAATTTCTCAACTAACAAATGTTGTTTTAAGTTGAGTCAAGGTTCATCAATCTACTAGGCTTTGAATTTCATGGTTAATGTTTTGTTTTTAAGTGCATATAAGCATGATTCCGCCTTTAATTGTTAATTGCATGCTAATAGATGTTGCTTAAATGAACATGTTTTTCACAAAATTTCCTTCAATGTTGACTAGCGCCTGAATCAAATATCCAGGAATTGGAGCTCACTGTAAAAGCACTCTCTATGACAGAAATAGTCTCTTCAAAAGTTCGCGTCATAAGGCTCGCAATGCGCACCCTGTATTTCTTCTTCCAACGTTCATCCTTTCCACAATGAAAGCATGTTCCTTTGGATTTTATTGCCTTCTTCTTATGCAACCTTTTCCTTGTGATTGCATTCTCACTCCCACTGTCCCTTTTGAAACCTTTTTCAAATTTACAGCACATGTCAATCATCTCGTTTAAAGCATGATCGAATCTATTCACTTTATAGTTTACAATAAACTTAGTGAAATCATCAGAGAGAGATGCAAGGAAAAAATCTTGGGCCATTTTCCCATCGATGGAATTTCCTAAACTTTCAAGATCTTGAAAGATCTTTTCCATCTTTTGTCCATGTTTATAGACCGATGTCCCCTTTGCCATTTTGGCATTCATTAGACTACAAACATTTGAGAATCGTACATTACTAGTCTCAATGTCATGCATCTTATGCAAACTTTCAACCATGGCACAAGAAGTGTCCATGTGCTTATGTAGCTTCATAAGCTCCTCACTAAGTGAAGTGAGGATTAAGCATTTGGTTTGTAAGTCATCCTCATAGTGTCTAGCATAATCTTGACACTCCTCCTTTGAAGCTAGTTTCGTAGGAGGTACATGAGGAGGGGATTGCTTAAGCACATACAATATGTTTTTCACCTTTGAGACATTCTAAATGTGGCGATACCAAGCAAGGAAACGTTGGCCCCTAAGGCCCCTTTTGTCAAGTATAATGGTGGGTATTATTTTAGGCATGTCGTTAACTACATAACATAACAGAAATCGTATTAGATTGTTTGTCTTAAAACTACTTGATTGGGTCTTAAATCAAATAGTACCACCCACTATTTTTGGCAAATTCCACATCCCTCAATGGAATTCGAGAGTTATATTGAACTCTTAGCGGGGTATGGGAGGCTCACCATTACCAAGCCCACCTCACGATGATACGATGTTGGTTAGCAAAAATAATGATGAGAAAATAACGCTTTATTCATTTACAACTTTTGTAATTACCCATCTAGTTTGGCCTCTAGAGAATGTTGCCTCACGATGATACGATGTCGGCACCATTGCACTTAGTTAAGTTATTCCCACCATGCTTAGTTCGTGTAGGGGTTCAAGAATAGCCTCACGATGATACGATGTTGGCCATCCTCGTTGCCTACACTCACCTCATCATATGTTTATGGACTCCTCCTGGATGTAAGCACATACTTTGAACTTCCCCATGATAGGGTGAAGCCGGTGTAGGAGTCACAAACGATTGGAGCCCACCACGGTGGAAGGCCTACGAAGAGATGTTCAAAACATCTCTCGCTTATCAACTTAATATTTGTTTTGTTGAGGGAGTAGTGTTGGGCTACATCAAAATTATTTTAATCTTATTAAAAGAACTTGGGCCTATCACAACTATTGGTCCAAGTTAATATGAATTAGTGGCATATAATACTCCCACTGTTTCGTTGAAACAAGCGAGACTATATGGAACTACTAACGAACGCATTGCATCCTCATATGGACTATATAGTCATATTAGATCTTAGGATGATTATGAACCGTTTGATTTGATCCAACACGAGCCTTGTGTTGGACCTTGAGTTTAAGGTAGATAGTTGTTGATTTTAGTTACTCGTTTAATCTAATTAAACCGTTATTTCCTATTGGGCGTTGGACCCAACTATTCCAATTTGCATACATATAAACAAAAAGGAATACATGAAATAATAAGAAGGGCTTATGCCCTTTTACAACACAAATGATGGACTTATGTCCATTTACAACAAATTGAATTAATCAAATTACATTCAAATCTAAACTACTTAACCCAAACATTCATAATGTAAAGCGACCAATCACATAGCTCAATTATCGAGGCCTTTGGTTCATAATCACCCTTTTCTTAATCAATCACATTAACTAAGAAAGCAACTTAAACAATTGGTTTTCGGATTCATAGAATTGATTTAAATGGAACTATTAAAATGAAAATCCAATTCTCATTAAAGAGACAAAACCATTTTGTTCTCATCTTATTTGGGCCAAAAACAATGACCTCAACAATTGGGCCATTATTTAATAAACAAAAACTTTTGGGGTCACTTTGTAAAAACACAAGAGTCCACAACTTCATGTAATTACAACTAGAACCCAAAATTTTAACAATGTAAAAACATCATTAAAGGAGCAAAACAATTTGTCCTTTAAAGTTTTTGGGCCTTAACGTAAAAACGTAAACTTTTGGGCCAAAATACAAAAACACAAAAGTATCAAAACTTTATGTAATTGCATAAAAGGCCCAAAATCACCCCCACTTGGGGTTGGCCGGTTTTTGGAGTGAAAAAGTAGTGTGAAAGGGTTTTATGCAAGTGGTGCATGCATGTGCAATATGCAAGTGGAATAGGTGGGTGAGGATAAAGGTGAATGGGATGGGTTGTAAGAAAAATGTTTTGTGAAACATTAATAGCATTTATCATCCTCACCAATAATCCATCACCCATCAAATATAAACCAAAACTTTATGAAAAACATTAAACTTTTGAATCAAAAATTCAAAACTTTTTGTTCTTGGCAAGAACTTCAAGAACATTGAAGAACACTCATGAAAACTCATAATAGCTCCATGAATGTTTTCACTCAATAAAACTCAAATTTTCACTACTCAAAAGAGGGTTAATATCCTAGGGTACTTAGGGGGTTCCAAAAGTCACTTTAAAATCATTTTAACAAGACAAACATGAACCCAAAAATCCACCCTTTGGATTTGGCCGAATTTCCCAACATACATGGCACCAAATTTTAGTTCCAATATTCATGCTTAAATGAAATACATCTACAACATTTGAGATGCTAAATTTTCAAGCAAAATTTATATTCAAAGCAAGAACAAAGCTTGTAACATTTACAACATTTAAATCACAAATCATGAAAAATCACAAAACCCAAAAGGATTCACCATAAACTAGGCCTAGGCTCTGATACCACTTGAAGGAAAAATTTTGTCCTAGCTAAGAACAAGTAAGAACATTTGAATACATATGCAAACTAATAACACATTAAAGTAGGCATGCATTCAAAAACAATTCATAAAACCCATGACTTTCAAAGCCTAGTATATGGTGAACCAATAAACTCTTTAACAACATTAAAGAGAAGGAAAAATTTAGAGTTTCTTTACCCTTGAAGCTCATCCTTGATTACACAAGTGATTCACCCAAGTGGAGGGCCTTCAAGCCACCTCCTTGCTCCTTGGATATTCCTTGTGATTTTCCTCTTTTTAGTGCTACTTTGCTTCTTTGTGGATTTGAGGATTTGTTCTCCAAAACATCAAAAGCTTGATGTCTCTAAGTCTCTTCACCAAGGATGTGATGTGAAGATGAAATGGATGACTTAGGGAAGAAGAGATTGCTAGCTATTCCTTCCCTAGGTGGCCGGCCTCTTTTGAGAAAATGAGAGAAAAATGTTTCACCTCATTTCACCAAGAAAAACCCTATATGAAAATAAAGCTATAAAGTTGAATTTATACTTCATCACATGTGAGTGGCAAACTTGTAATTAATCCAAGTTTGACACTTCTCACCCTAATGGCCTGCCATATCAAATTGATTGGGCTAATTGCCCATTTTGTTTTAGTTGTCATACAACTTAAACATAATGGGCCTTGTGGACCAAAACGCTTTTGGGCCCCGAAACCCAAAACCAACATATAAGCCCAATACGAATATTTCGTATAATTAATTAACCAATTAATTAACCTTGACCATTCTTCAATTAAATCATTTAATTGCTTATCCATTTCATTTTATTTCTTCACCAACATCCTTACTCGGTGTACGATCCATTAGGTTCCATTTAGCGAGGTAGTGGGCGATTGTTACTCTTAACGATCGATTGTGAATTGAAACCACATTTCAATTCTCCCTTAAAATTAGTGTTTGCTAATCTTTAGGGCTTCCACAAACCATGAGTGACACCTAGCAGCATATCATGGTTACCCAAGCTAAGTAGAAGTGGTTGGAGAACCTATCCAATTACAACTACAATGCAATACGGTCCTTCTCTAATACAATACTCTTAATCACATTGTTTAAGTGATAGTTTGTTTCATGTCTACTATCCAATGTGATAGTTATCTATATGATTCAATTGAATATGATTTGGAACAAACTTCCTTAGTCATATTCATATGTTTTGGCCAAAGACTCTCGAATCATATCTTAGAGTATTCTCCTTCCATCATGGAAGGTTAGAGATTCCTTGTTGTGCATTCATATGCCTACATGACTAGGTAGCTTGACCACAACAATGTCGTGGACACTCCAATAGAATGCATTTGACATGATTAAAGATCAAGGACCTAACCATTAGACATCTATGATGCCTCAGGTCAAAGGACTACTTTGCATATTGCAACTCTCGAGTTCTTACATGACATGTATGTTCGAACTCTCTTTTGATCGTTGTTCAGTGTACTCGATCACTCTTTCGAGCACCTATGTGTTTGCCTTAGTGTCCAACACTAAATGACTTGAGACTAGTCATACTCGCGCTTGAGTCGACATAACACATACTAGCCTTAGCGGATTGTCAATGCCCAATTGGCAACCCTATGGCTAGGAACGTTTTAGGAATGAACATATGAGAAAGGTCTCGATAATCTAACTTACTTAAATCACTTATCTCTTAGATCAAATACATTCCTTGGATTCCCTTATTGCTTAAACACATGATACAATAAATAGTGATTAACAATAAGCTTTTGCCCTTCATTAAACATATAAAAGTATAATACAATAAGTATTCCAAAAGCTATTACATCAAATGAGTGGCTTTGTGGGCATACTTCCAACATGGTTGTCTTCGGAAAAAAAAAAAGCCTTGGTATTCTCTGGTAGAAAAGCACATCATGATGAAAAAGCAAGTCATGATGGAGAAAGGTCCAATTAGCAGAGCTGCCGTGTAGTTTTCTCTGACATCCACAGTGAAGAAAAATAATATGTTTTGATAAGGCTTGAATTAGAGGCGAAAACTCTCAAAAGCCTATTTCCATTATGATCAAATTGATTATAAGTCGAAGAATACAACAAGGGAAGAAAATAAAAGCCCTTCCAAAACTTGTAATGCCATTCATGTGAGCATTATGAACTTGGGCTCAATTAATTGAATACGGTGCATGAAATGAGCATGGCAAAATGGAAAAGGTTTTAAGACAAAGGAAAAGAAAGAAAGGGTGCTCATCATGCGAGATTCTAAATCCCATAGAAAGCTATCCAAGAAACACTCGAGGCTCTTGCCGACTCCCTCCTCTGTCGAGAATTGTCTCTATCACGAACACAAGCAACAAGTAGCAGCAAGACTATGGCATCAAGATGAAACTGCACAAGGCATCAGACCCCAACAAATACATCATGAACTACTAGTGACTTGATCCCTCAACGAGGGTATGTAGGCAATCTAGGGCTCTACCTAGATGCAGTCACAAAATCAAATAAACACCCAAATCCCCAAGTTACGATTTATTCATATTAGAATCAAATGATATTCCTTTCCCAAAATAAGGGTTGTAATTAATAGGCGTATAGCCTAGAATGACTCAAATTAATAAAACCATCTTCAGAAAAATGAACGAGGGTGAAATTGTGTCGAGTGAATTATTTGTTTACATATTGTGTACAATTTTTTTTTTTGCTCAACATGATTTTTGGCACGCCAGGTGGGACCCATTTTCCCTTTCATCTCTAATTTCGAAGATAATTAATATGCTATGTTTTTTTTAAAGGAAACATGGCGCCACAGGTTACTGTTTACTTCCACGAACTCCCTGCTGCTGAATCCAAACTTGGACATGGAAGGCATGCTAGTCACCGAATCTCCCTCACCATCGATCAAGCACCAACTAATTGCAGCATGGTGAAGACGAAGGTAGCGACAAAAACAAGCAAGGTGGTTGTCAAAGTCATCAAAGTTGGACCGAAGAAATGCCTATCCAAGAACACCTTGAGGCACGCAAGGAAGAGAGCGGCCTGAGCTCTTAGGAAGAAGATCGCTAAGGAGCGTTTACTCGAAGACATTGAAATCATTCCAATGGAACTTCTTGAAGCTGTTTCATCTAAGAGCACCAAGGTGCCTCGACGCAAGATCGTCAAAGTGACATCATCACCGCCCATCAAGGTTCCTGTTACCACTTAAATCATGATTGGAACAATTCCGATCACTCTACCTACAACGGAGTCGGTCATGATGACCTTTGTCGAGGAAAATGAAGAAATCTTGCCAATAGTTTCTGGAAATGTTCAACAAAAGGCCAAGGCCTACGAACTTGTCGAGGAAGGTGACAACATTCAATTTGAGGGGCCTATCACACGTGCAAGGGCCCAAGCATTGGCAGTCCACTCTCCCGAGAGTTCATCTTCCCTTGGAGACATTCCTGGAGGAAACAAATCTTTTTCCCAAGAAGAGATTCCTAGAGTGATGACTTAATTCCAAAGGTTGGAGATAAATGAAGACTTCGAATCTGAGAACATGCAAGTTCTAATAACTGGCGCATCAAATACAGAAGAACAACTACTAGAAATGCAACGAAAACTAGTAGAAAAAGAAGCAGAAATGGCAACTTTGGTAGCTGATAAGGAAGCTGAAATTGCGACTTTAGCAGCTCAGTTAGCCTCTCAAGCTAGTATAAATAATGTTGGAGATAGAGGAAGGAAAGAAACAGAAGGAGAAAGTTCTAGTAACCAGCTCACGCATCAAGATATCAATGCAATTTTTGCTGAAAAGATCCGTGAATTTCAAATGTCTTTAACGACACCAATTCTTGGATACCGGAAACCCTATCCAGCTTATTATGACACAGTGCCATTTCCCCAATGGTATAAAAAACTGAGCTTTGATAAATTTGATAGTTTAAGTGATTATCCTCAAGAACACTTAGCTCATTTTTACTCAGCTTGTGGGGAGACATCGCAGTCAGATCCCTTATTGGTTCGATAGTTTGTTCAATCACTCAAAGGGCCTGCTTGAAGGGAAATTATGAGAATTCATGTGGGATTTCTAGTGACTAGCATGCATATACAATTCAAAATATATATACAAAAGCAACGGAAACATGTTATCAAATAATATCAAAGCTATAGTCATGCAAATCCCCCTCAAGATGCATAGGTTTATGTAAGATGCATCAAAACAATTTATTGAAGAACAAAGTGTAGAAGTAGTTTTATACCTCTTGATCTGGACTTTAGACCAAGGATGGACCACCTCCAAGCCCTTTGTTGTTGGAACTCCTTGAGCCTAGCCTCCCTCCTTGCCTCGTCCACTTTGTTAGAATGAGTGTTCCTTGGTTCTCCTTAAGTCTCCAAAGTTGAAGACCTCTAAAGATCCACACCCACTAGTGTAGTGAGAAGGATGAAGGAATAACCAAAAGGGTGAGAAGATGATTAGCTAAATCCCCCTTTGGTGGTCGGCCCTTTGAGTGTTGAGAGAGATATTTTCTTTTTCTCTTTTGTTGTTTTGAACACTCAAAAAACCCTAATGAAACTTTGTGCTATAAAGTTCCTTTTATAACAAAAAAGAAACAAGTCAACATTTGACTCTCTCTCTCCCTCCTTTGGCCGGCCCCTTTAGTGTTGTTTGGACTTTGGGCTTTTATTATTTCAAGTCATCCAATGCTTGAATAAAAGCCCAATAGGTTTAGGCCCAATGGGCCCATTTAAACCCGAACATTTCTTTAAGCCCAAAACGATCTTTTATCGCTTTTATGATTTCTTTAGACTTTCTAATTAATCACAACACTTAATTAATCCAATTAATTATTTCCATCATCCATTAGTTACTCACTACAAGAGTGTATTGGTGTACAATCATTTTAGGTTCTAATTAGCAAGGCAGTGAGGTGATTGGCACCAATCCAATTGATTATATTTAATTCAATCACTTAGTGAATTAAAACTTACTTTTAATTCACCTTCTTCTTTGACGACTACATTTAATCATCTAGAAGAACTCACAAGTCATGAGTGACATCTAACCATATATCATGGCTACCCAAGCTAATGTAGAATTTGTTCGGAGAACCTATTCAGTTGGAATTACAATGTAATTCGATCCTTCTCTAAAACAATACTCTCAATCACATTACTAGGGTATGGATATTTTATGTCAAACCCCTAATGTGATTATTCCTTCTTATATGATTCAATTGAGTCGTATAGGAACGATTTCTTTTACGACGCTCGATACTTCGGCCGAAGATTCCCGAATCATATCTTAGAGTATTCATCCTCTCTTAACGAGGATTAGAGATTCCTTGTTGCGCATTCACTTGCCTCCATGACTAAGTGGCTTAACCCCAACTATGCCGTGGACACTCGCGGATGGAGTGACTTTGACATAATGAAAGATCAAGTACCTAACCACAAGACAACTATGATGCCTCAGGTCAAATGACTACTTACATTATTCCAACCATTAGAGTTACTTGCTTGACATGTGAGTAGACCTCCATGCAAGTACTCTCGTTCGATTCTGTTCAGTGAACTCATTCCCTTAATGAGCACCTACATACCTGTCTTAGTGTCACTACACGAATGGGACGAGACTTTCATTCTTCCAATTGAAGCGGACATAGTATGTACCGGTCTATGCATTGTCAGTATCCCTCCGACAATCCTATGACCAGAAACCTTTTGGACATGATGGTTATGTGAAGAAGGTCTCTGTAGTCTAACATCATTAGATTACTTATTCCATCGATCCATTGTCCATGGATTCACCATTTAGGACATATATCGTTTATTGAGATAGTCCTAATTAGTATCTTTGCCATTTGATGTATAAGAATCATCTATACATCCATTCATTGTCCTGAAAGGTTTCTTCCAAAGATTGACTTTCAGGGCATATTTCCAACAATCTCCCACTTGCACTAAAGTCAATCACTAGTGTATCTTATACATACTAGTCGAGTGAACTTATGCTCATAGGTAAACTTGGTTATGTATTAATCCTTTTAATTTATAAAAGGGATTTACTTATCAAATGTTTCTAAAACATTTGACGATGTCTCTTTCTTGTGTTCGAATGCTTTGATGAGACCTTGATTCCATGGCTTGAGCTATCGCCCCATTACGTCGTAGTGTCCCACTAACGACCTTATGGTTTGGATTCAATCATTGGTTCTATAAGAACCCCTTCTATTCAAAACACCTTTTGAAGCAGTTTCTAAAACAATATATCGCCATATATTTCGTTTGTATACTTTATACATACTTTGCTCCAACCTTGAGACCATTGTAGTACAATACTAACAATACATTCATATGATTAATACTTCATCCATTATGAAGTTCCATTTGTTAAAATGGGTTATTTTTCACTTTGGTTAATAACCTAAGTGAATGCACGCTTCCAGAGTCCCACTCTGATGTTCCTTTCTTAAAGGCAATAATACTCTATCAGTTGCTATGGTTCTGATCCTGGGCTATAGTAATATCTTAAAGTGACAACCCCTGTGGTTCATCACTTTTGGATATCATCACACAAGTCCATACATGTGTCACTTTTGTGATTTTATGACATATATATTATAAGGGTTATGAAAGTGATTTTCTATCGTATAGGAAAACACCTTCTCAAATCTTCAACATTTGAGATTTAATTTTTCCCACATAACATCCTTGAGATAGCCTTGCTATATCAATAAATCCAATTTCAAGTCTATACTTCAAAATTGACCGTGTCATGTTTTGTCATTTTTCGATTAACATCTATGTTTTATCAAGTCTATCAAATAGACTTTATTCGTATCTTGTTGCTCAAATTATGACATCACTCCCACTGGCCTTGTTGTAACTTAGCATTCATTCAAAAACTTAACACTTATATTTTCTTGATTTGAATGCATATTGCTCCCACTAACTTGTGTTGGATCTATTGACAATCATTGAGATCCATTAGCTTATTGATGATGTCTCAACAATTTTGAGACTATCAACAACACTAGCTAATACAAGTTATTTAAACGAACATACACAAAAGAATTCCTTCTAAAGTAACTCCATTTGTAATGTGTGACTTGCTTTATCAAGTCCATTCATTTAAATTATATGGTGTCATACTTCAAGTTTTAGTCATACTAAGACCTTTAATGTAGTCATATAAGAATTATCCAAATCATTAGTGGAAGCATGGTTCCTACTAAGGATATAGAAACTCAACCATTCCTTCTAGGTGGTTGATATAATTCTTTATCAAAACTACATAGAGCATTATAGTTAAATGAGGTGTCGAATTTGGATTGTCTTGTCGTTAAACCATATGTTGTGACTCATTTTGAAACTATTCCCTTTTGTTTCATCAACTTGTCCATATGCTTTGTTATTAGCTTGTTCTCATAAAAGAGAATGATGGACAATTCCCAACATATAACCATTTTATGCTAGGTTGACGAAACCAACATTCAAAGACTATTCTTTAGAATGTTACACAACATAGAATTTTAACTTTTGAAGAGCTTGAATCTTTTAACAATTAAAATTACAAACTCTTAATAATAGTGAAGTACTATTATTCTTTAGACAACTATAAACCAATCATATTCAAGTTTATATCATTTTTCTCACCTCCCACTATTTCTCATGACTTTAATGAGAAACATTTCATACATTCAAAATGTATAAATGTGAAGTATACGGGTAGAGGACATTGTGAAGTAGCTTTAAAACCTTTCAAGCTCGTTTGTTTCAATCTTCACTAAGTTAATGTCTCGTTATTAAGTGACTAAAGTCTTTAAACATTTTATAGATTTAGACACTTCTTTCTTGGTTTAATCACTAACACAATTGACATTTTAAAACCAATTTTAAGAATGCCTAATTAGTTGTTCAAAACTACTAATTGAATCAAGAGTGATCTTGATTATTGTGGTTTAAGTGATAACCATATAAGAAACGTTTTCCTTATTACTTATATCATTATAATGTGATCTTCCTTTTCTTCAAGAAAGGATTTTCTAGACCTTTGTCAATTCATATAGAACTCATAGGTAGACAATTGGAACCAAATCTAAAGATTCATTGTATCCTTCTATGTCCAACACGTGAGATCTATCCATAATTGATAAGTCTAAAGTTTGGTTATCACATTACAATAAGTGATATAATTCTTGTATCTCTACTAGGATACAACAAGACAATATTCAATTCATAACACTACTTTAAGGAAATAATATATTAGAAGGCATTCATCACATTACATTAATATGATAATTTAAACATTCATAATGTTTAATACAAAAAAGAATTAGCTCTATACATTTAGAGACTAATTAAATACCTTCATACATTTAGGCACTAATAGTGGTCTTCCATCATATGAAGCCACATAATAAGTTCTTAACAAAATAAGAAAGTTTAAAGACTATCTTTAAATGCCTAACAAATTTCCTAAGTAGTAAGCAAAAACATGGTGGCCGAACCCTTCTCCACACTTTTCTTTGCTTGTTCCTCTTCTACTTGGCTCCTCCACCTATATACAATTATACAAGTGATTAGCCCTTTATATCAAATATAAATATTTAGAAGATCTAACAATTAGAATTGAAGATAAGAACATAAACCATACCTTGTGGCTTGTCCTTAAGAGTTGCAAGGTATAACCTGCAATTCCTCTTCCAATGCCCCTCCTTTCCACAGTGGTGGCAAGTCCCCTTGGGCTCCTTTGCCTTCTTTTTCCTCACTCCTCCTTGCGGCTTAGGAGTGGGTGACTTATTCTCCTTCCCTTTGCCTCTGCCTTGGAAGAGGATGGCTTGTTGTAGGCTACTGCAGCAGTCCCTACAACGTTCTCTTTCTTCATAGTCTTCTCGGCAGTTACTAACATGTTTAGTAACTCAGAGAGAGTACTATCCATCTTATTCATATTGTAGTTAACGAACTGCGAGAATGAATCAGAAAGAGAAGCCAAAATGAAGTCCTGGGCCAATTCCCCGTCAAGTGGAGTACCTAGGTTCTCCAATTGTTCAATGAGTCATATCATCTTCAGTACATGTTGATGCACTGGAGCCCCTTTGACCATCTTGGTCTTCACAAGTTCACTAACAGTGCTAAAGCGACGGTTGCGCGTCCCTTCACCATATAACTCCGTAAGATGGAGTATTATGGAAGATGCACTGTCCATGCCCTCATGCTGTCTCTGTAGCTCCTCATTCATGGAAGCCAACAGATAACACTTGGCTTGTGTGTCATCCTCAACATGCTTGTCATACTTAGCACGTTCATCCTCAGTGGCCTCAGGGCCGAGAGGTATATGAGGTGGAGCCTTGTCTAGTACGTAAACAATTTTCTCCAAGGTTAAGAGAATCTTGACATTATGATACCATGATGGGAAATTGTGCCCCTCTAGGCAATGTTTGTCGAGTATTTTCGCGAGTGTGCTTCCAACCATATCTAAATACATAAACAATAAAATAACTAGTTTGATTGTTGATTAAGTCAAATGATTTGGGTCTTTAAACCGAATGACACCACCCACCATTTTTGGCAAATTCCATATCCCTCAAGATGGAATCCGGGAGATTTCAAAGAAAGCTCCTAGCGGGTTACGGGAGGCTCACTATTACCAAGCCCACCTCACGATGATACGATGTCGGCTAGCAAAAATAATAATGAGAGGGTACACTTACCCATTCACAACAACCTCTTGTGATTACCCATCTATTTGGCCTATAGAGAACGATGCCTCACGATGATACGGTGTTGGCACCATTTCTCTTAGTTAAGTTTCGACCCACCATGCCGGTTTAGATAGGGGTTCAAGTATGACCTCACGATGATACGATGTTGGCCACACTCGTTGCCTACCTTCACCTCATCAAATGTTTATATAGACTCCTCCTGAGTATAAGCATGCACTTTGCACTTCCCCATGATAGGGTGAAGGCGGTGTACAAGTCATAAACGATTGGAGCCTACCATGGTGGAAGGCCACGAAGAAGTGTTCAATAGCACCTCTCCGCTTTCAACTTAAAATTGTTTGTTGGTTGAGGGATTTTAAGGTCTCATCAATTTTTATTTATTTAATCACATTCAAATAAATTGTGTCCTATTATAACTACTAGTCCAAAGTTAATGAAATTAGTAGCATATGATATCCCCACTATTCGTTTTCATAAAACAAATCAATATCAAAACATTTTTCAAAATATTGGAGATATATATAACTACTAATTATATTCATTATAGTTTAGTAGCGTATGATACTCCCACTATTTGTCTTGAGAAAAACAAATCAATATCAAAAACGAATTTTTCAAATATTGGAAGTAACTACTACTACTACGGTTTTTGCATTCCTTTGAAATTGGACTTTATAGTTATCTTAGGCTTCTTGGATGACCATGGACTTATTAGATTATTGCAACAACAAGCCAACATTGTTGAATAAGAACTCGGGGAGGTTGTGTTATTTTAATTACGTGCTTTTCAATCCAATTAAAACATTTTTCATTGAGCCATTAGAAATGAAAGACAATCATTCATTGCTAATTAGGGCGTTGGACCCATTTAATCTTTAATCTCATGTCAAAACCCTCTTTTAATTATGTCTCCTTACCAATAGTTAAAGAAACTCTAGTCTAGTACTAGAGGGAATCAACTAATTAAAAGAGATTAAGAAGTAATAAGAATTACAAACCGATTTGTACAAATTCCTACAAATTACATATACTAAGAGGGAGAGAAAGATTAATGTCTATCATGACAAGGTCCAATTGAAACAGTAATTAAAACACATTCTCAAGGTTCAAACAATTTGAGTTTATCGCCCTTTCTCATAGCTCAATTATCGTTTAAGGCATAAGTCCATAGTCAACCATTTTTCTAACTACTTAATCACATTAAATAATTAATAGGAATGCAACATGAACATTTAGATTTAGTGCATATGGGCATAATAATATTATGAGTTTAAACAACTAACAAAATTAAAATCAAACATTTTAACTTTTAGATGGATGGGGCCTATTATGCAAATATGAAAAGTTAGGGGTCAAACCGTAAATACTAGAAAGTAATTATCAACTTTTCAAAGATTACAAAATAGCCCCACAAGTGGATAAATCCACTAGGGAGGCCGGCCACATTAAGGAGGATGGGAGGTTTCTTACACATCATTCATTAATTCAACATAAAATAGAAAAAATTAAATTTTACTTGTCACTTGGTTTTGCTTTAAGGACTTTAGTAAAAGGTGATGGAAATTCATCTAGACAAGTCTAGGATTGAATTAAATTTTGGGAAGGCTATGGATGGTATGTGCATCATCCAAAACCACAAAACAATGTATGAAAAACAAATAAAACCATTTTCACCAAAAACCAAACCATGAACACCAAGAACAAAACCATGAACACAATTTCAAGATTTGTACATTCTTGGTGATTTTTCAAAACCAAAAACAAAAGTGACAAGATCTCTACTTTCTAGCTTTAAAAAAAAGGATGTGTGAGTGTCTTACAATAAAACACAAACACATGCCAAAAATCCCCCAAAACCGTGCCCCCTTTATGGAACAAAACCCCAAATTTTTTTGTTCTAAACTCAATCTTCATTCATGCATCCAAAACACTTTTGCATACATATCTTTTCAACTATTGATTCACATTTTTCAACCATTGAAAAACAAAAGATAAACATACTTTGAATGAAGCAATAATATGTCATACATAAAATTAAAACCCATATGCATAAAATCCTAAAGGACACATCAAACATAAACCTTTGGCTCTGATACCACTTGAAGGGAAATTATGAGAATTCATGTGGGATTTCTAGTGACTAGCATGCATATACAATTCAAAATATATATACGAAAGCATTGTCAGTATCCCTCCGACATTCCTATGACCAGGAACCTTTTGGACATGATGGTTATGTGAAGAAGGTCTCTGTAGTCTAACATCATTAGATTACTTCTTCCATCGATCCATTGTCCATGGATTCACCATTTAGGACATATATCGTTTATTGAGATAGTCCTAATTAGTATCTTTGCCATTTGATGTATAAGAATCATCTATACATCCATTCATTGTCCTGAAAGGTTTCTTCCAAAGATTGACTTTCAGGGCATATTTCCAACACTGCTTTCACAAGGTATACTCAGTTAGAGCCAGGATCTATTCTAACATGGGATGATATGAAAGAGCTTTTCTAGCTCAATTCGTCAGTTCAAAGAAAAAAGTCACATTAATGGATTTGGCTCAAACAACACAAAGGCTTGGAGAAAGTGCGAGCGAATTCATCATAAGATGGAGGAGTCTTAACCTACAATGCATGGAAAAGATTTCTGAATTTTCGGCAGTGCAAATATGTTACAATAACCTCGTCCCTAAGATTGCAACATTTGTAGGAATTGCGGAGCCTCAAACTTTCGACGAGTTGGTATCCAAGGCAAGTAATGTGGAGAAGCAAATGTCCAGGAAAAATGTAATTGGAAAGATGATCCAAGACTTAGAAAAGAAGTCTGACACCAAGAAAGGAGATAACAAAAGAACGCCGAAGAAAGGAGATTCTATGGCGACATTTGTCAAAGTAGACAAGAAAAGTGACAATGTAAAAAGAAAAGAAGAAACCAAAGGGACGAGGAGGCTTTCGCTTAAGGAAAGAAAAGAAGTTAAATATAGTTTCGATGATGAAGATGTTGGAACTATCTTTAATGAACTCTTTGCAGCAAAGATGATCACGCTTCCTGAACCAAAGCGTCCCGCTGAAGTAAATAAGACCGATGATCCAAAGTATTGTCGGTATCATCGACTCATCAGCCATACGATAGAGGATTGTTATATCCTTAAGGATATAATTCAAGAAAAGATCAACAAGCATGAGATCGAGGTGGATTCATCCTCAAAACATCAGACGGCAACATCCAATATGATCGAAGGAAAATCAACACCTTCTGCTCCATTACCAAAAGGATCAATCCCTGTAGGATTCCATGTCGATAATGAAACCATAGTTCTCCATGCTTATCCTGACATGCCTCGTTCTGGAAATCCAAAAATTCCAACTCTGTATGAGCTCATGACTGCACCAAGTTTTGATGTTTGGGAGGATTCGTCATCACTTGAATCCGAAGATGAGTGGCAAACTGTCAATGAAAAAAAGGTGAAAAAGATTGCTAAACGTCTTTCTTCCACAAAGCGATCAAAAGGAAAATTATGGAGTGGACCAACCTTAAAGGATGGAAAGAAAAATAAGACGAGTACTCAGAGAAGGCCTAAAGTCTTTCAAGATGATGAGTACAAGCAGCCTTTCAGAGCACCAATAACCCTCGGAGACTACTGTAAGAATATTTTAATATTCTAAAGTGGTCCATATGACACGGTCCATATTATATGTAGGGTTTATCGGATATTATTATTTGTAAGTAATCCTATTGGTCAAATTATGAGAAATGTTTCCTATCGAATTACTGTGATGGGTGGTAATTGATTATGGGCTTTAAATGGAAACGGGTCCTCTCTCTGCCTCACTTATATATATTGCATATACCCATCTAATATGCACTTGATAGAAAAAAAAAACATGATTAGGGTTTTCACGTGCAAATAGAGGCAAAAGAGAGAACACCTATTTCCTCCGCCGCTGACAGAATCTGTTTAGGATCTCATAGCGTTCGTTGTCATGGATCAAGGTACGCTTGGTTGTTTAATGTATTTCCGCATTTTATTTGTATGTGAAAATCATGAAGTTCGATGATCTTGGCTTAATTGTTTTAAGATTTACAACTACCTCCCTCCAAAACTTTTGAAGAGTAAGGGAAGCGAGGAAGAAATTGGAAATTGTCGCACGACCTCATGTGAAATCCACAACGATGATGAGGTAGATGAAATAACTTTACGCTCTGGCCAAAGGATCCGGTCTGCGGATAAGAAAAGAGGTAAAAAAGCAATGGATTCAGTAAATCATTTTGACAAACTAAGTGCAAGAGAGGTTCCAGTCATTACCACTGCAGAGCCTGCGGTGGAAATTTCAGTCTCAACCACAAAAGCAAGTACCTCTAAGAGACATGCAAAAGATGTACTACAGTCCCAAGATGGCAAATACGACATCGTCGACCATCTTAAGCGCATCCTATCTCTTCTCAGTGTGTACGATGCTCTGAAAATGTCAAAGGAGTTAGAGAAGCACTCATTACGGCTTTGACAAATCCTGAAGTATTTGAAACAAACTTCAAATTTGCAGAAGTGGATACAACGTCGCCAAAGTATTGCGCTTGCTGCCTTGCAAGTATCACATTTGATGAAAATGACCTTATACTTGGAGACGAGTATCATAATCGGCCCTTGTACATTAGTGGACTGGTGGGAGATACATCAATAAATCGAATCTTGCTTGATTGTGGATCAGCAGTAAACCTGCTTCCTTTTTGAACACTTCGAGCTTTGGGGATGAATGTTCGTCAACTAACACCATCAATGCTAACTATTCAAGGCTTTAATCAAGTCGGACAAAAAGCAATGGGAACGATAACATTACAAATGGAGATAAGAGAGTTATACTCCGACGCCTTTTTCCATGTAATTGATGCTAACACATCTCACAATGTTTTATTAGGGCGTCCGTGGCTTCATACATATGGTGTTGTTCCTTCTACACTCCATCAGTGCTTCAAGTTTTTGGTGAATGGCGAAGTCAAGAAAGTTCTAGCGGACACCGACCCATTTAGGGGTGAGGAAGTGAATTACGCAGATGCAAAATTCTACAAACAGTCAAAAGTCACTTTTTCACAACCAACAAAAGATGAAGTGGTGTAGAATGAATCACAATCATCGGCTATGGAAAAGGCAAAGCCATCGAGACTAGTCAAAATCGCAAGTTCTAAAACTCCAAAATCCCAAAAAGTAGTTCTCAATCGCTCGTTAAAAGATTGAAGAGAACCTGAAAAGAAGGCAATTGAGCAAATCCAAAATGCATTTGAAGCGCTCGTGACCAGCTACACGAAGCCTCTATGCAGAATCAACCAATCAATTCCTAGGGACAATTTGATAGTCTCAACAAATTTGCAAAGGAATAATGGTCGACATGGTCGCATTGTTTCGTTCAAAAGAAATGAGTCCTCGTCAAAAGTTCCATTAAAGATAAAAGCGAAGAGGCATAAAGCTAAAATGAGTGTTATCAATGTCACGGTGCACTAAGGAAATGGAATGCTCAAAGCATTTGTCTCAGAAACCAAGAATCATTAGTTTGAAGGCTTTACTAATCTTGAGAAAGCAATGTTGACTGAAGAAGAATCCAACAACAAGCCACCTCTAGTTTCTATCTTCCAACGACTTGGTAAAATCACCAACTCTCAGCCTCAGAAATCTCATAAAAGAAAAAAGCGGAGAGTCAAAAGCCCAAAGGTGACGATAAACCAAGACAAAAATAATGATGCACAAGAAGAGGTACAAGACGTTGTTTAAGTTAGCATGATTGGTAGCAAAGAAAGAAGCAGAGAATCTGATAGCGAGCCAATTGAGCCTGTTAGACAGTTCCCCACTTGCTTTCTTGTCAAAAGGAAAAATGGGCAAAGTCGTATTTGCGCAAGCTTCACAACCCACAACAATGCATGGCTAATTTTAGAAAGTGAAGTTTATGGAATGGATGAGGAATCAAGCACAGAAGAAGAGGTTCATAATGTTGTTCAAGTAAACTACGTCACCATTGAAGATGAAAAAGATGAGAATGGCGATAACTCAACAGAGTTTATTGACAACGCTCAACCGGCACTACCTCAAATAGAAGATGGTGGGCAAGCCACTGTGGATAAACTTCAAGAAATCAATCTCAGAACGGATGACGAGCCCAAGCCTATATTTGTAAGTGCCCTACTAACACCGGAAGAATTAGAAGATTACAAATGTCTTCTCCAAGATTACCGAAATGTGTTTGCATGGGGCTATCAAGATATGCCTGGTCTAGACACTAAGGTGGCAATTCATAGATTGGATATATCAAAAGAAATGCGTTATGTTAAACAGGCACCACGACGTTTTCAACCTGAGCTTGAAGTACAAATTAAGGTTGAAATTGACAAACTGATAGACGTTGGGTTTATCAAAGAAGTTCAGTACCCTACATGGCTTGCTAGTATTGTACCGGTAAAGAAGAAAAATGGACAAATTCATGTCTGCATAGATTTCAGAGATCTTAATGACGCATGTCCAAAAGATGAGTTCTTGCTTTCAATAACTGAATTATTGGTAGACGCCACAACCCGTTTTGAGGTTCTATCTTTCATGGATGGATTCTCAGTGTAAAATCAAATTAAAATGGCACCTGAACTTACAGCATTCCGCACTCCGAAAGGAATCTACTGCTACACTGTAATGCCGTTTGGACTCAAAAATGCAGGAGCCACATACCAAAGAGCCATGACAGTCATTTTCAGTGATATGTTACATAGCACCATTGAATGCTATGTGGATGATCTTGTCATTAAAACAAGAAAAAGGGAACGTCATTTGAATGACTTAAAGAAAGTCTTTGCCAAACTCCGAAAACATCAATTAAAGATGAATCCTTTAAAATGCGCATTTGGAGTGACATCTGGAAAATTTCTTGGCTTCGTAGTGAGGTACCGAGGAATCGAAGTTGACCCTTCAAAAATCAAGGCAATCATGGAAATGCCTCTTCCTCGAAACCTACGAGAGCTACGAGGATTACAAGGAAGATTGGCATACATCAGGACATTCATCTCAAACTTATCTGGGAGATGTCAGCCATTCACAAGGCTGATGAAAAAGGATGTGCCTTTCGTGTGGGATGACGCGTGTCAAAAAGCTCTCAGCAACATTAAAGAATATCTTTTGAAACCCCCGGTGTTGATGGCTCCAATTAAAGGGAAACCTTTAATTTTGTATATCGCAGCACTTGAACGCTCATTGGGGTAATGCTTGCACAAAACAATGAAGGAAAAGAAAATGCGCTCTACTATTTAAGTCGAACACTTGTAGGGGCAGAGCAAAATTACACCCATATTGAGAATGTTTGCTTGGCTTTAGTTTTCGCTATGAAAAAACTACGACATTACTTACTGTCACATAATATTACTTTGATATCTAAAGCGGATCCGCTCAAATACTTGATGTCAAAACCAGTGCCATCCAGTCATCTGGTCTTTGTTATTATCGAAATTTGAAATCAAGTATATCTCTCAAAAAGCTATAAAGGGACAATCACTAGCTGATTTCTTAGCAGCTCATCATGTTCCTGACAACATGGAGTTACTGAGCGATTTGCCGGATGAAGAAGTATTCTCAACATGCATTTCTCAATGGCAACTTTATTTCGACGGAGCGGCAAGGAAAAAAGGCGCGGGGGTAGGTGTAGTGTTCATCACACCATGTGGAGGCCTAATCCCGTATTCATTTTCGCTCATGGAGTTATGTTCAAACAATGTGGCGGAATACGAGGCACTCATCATCGGACTTCAAATTGCACTCGAACTACATGTTGATTGCTTTCAAGCTTATGGTGACTCACAGCTAATCATCAAACAAATGAATGGCCAATATGCCGTGAAAAATGAAAATCTAACCTTGTATCATGAAAGAGCAAAACACTTGGTGTCACAATTCCAAGAAATCAACATTGCTCACATTCCAAGGTCTGAAAATAACAAAGCCGATGCGTTGGCAAAGCTAGTGGCATCTTTAACTCTCCCTGAGGAATGAGAAGTTAATATCACAGTTGGAGAACAACGTTTACTTCCTTCAACATTAGAGGGGATTGAAGAAAACCAAGAAGTCAATGCGGTTACAGTCCCGGAAGTAGATGAATATTTTGATTGGCAGCAATCTTTGATTGACTATCTTCAATATGGAAAACTACCAACTGATCCCAGAGGAAGAGTTGATGTACGAAGAAGGGTCAACCGATTTGTGTATCTGAATGACACACAATACAAAAGGTCTTTTGACGGAATATTGCTAAGGTGTTTATCAAAAGAAGAAGCAGCCTATGCTCTCTCCGAAACTCATGCTGGTATTTGCGGAGCCCATCAATCTGGACCTAAGTTTGCAGCTCAGTTGAAGAGACTTGGGCATTACTGGCCTACAATGGTTCAAGACGCGATGAAACATGTGAAGTCATGTCGGGCATGTAAAATACATGGAGACTTCAAGCACCAAAATCCATTGCCCCTCCATCCGACCATCTTGTCTTGGCCATTCAATGCATGGGGTTTTGATGTGATAGGCATGATAACCCCAAAATCGTCCCTCCAACATCAGTACATCTTAGCAGGCACAAACTATTTCTTAAAGTGGGTTGAGGCAATACCGTTGAAAGAAGTGAAAGCAGAAGATGTTGCAAATTTCATAAAGAAAAACATAATTTATCGCTACGGAGTCCAATCCAAAATAATCTCAGACAACGCTCTCTACTTCAAGTGTAGGGCCATGGTCAATCTTTGCAAAAAGTACAACACTCAACAAGCATTCTCCGCAAGTTATAACCCAACTGCCAACGGGTAAGTAGAGGCTTTCAACAAGGTGTTGTGCAACATCCTGAAAAAGATGGTGGCAAAAAACAAAAGAGACTGGCATGAACGCCTTCCCGAAGCATTATGGGCCTATATGACCACTGTCTGTACATCCACCCGATGTACTCCATATAGTCTGGTGTATGGATCAGAAGCTATGCTACCCTTGGAAATTCAACTACCTTCCTTAAGAGTAGACACATAACTGATAAATCCCAAAGAAAATGTAAAAATCAGGCTAGCGGAACTTAAAGCACTTGATGAAAAACGACTTGCAGTACAACAAAGACTTGAAGTCTATCAAGCTCAAGTGGCAGGTGCATTCAACAAAAAGGTTAAGTTTAGATCGTTCTCTGTTGGAGATTTAGTCTTAACCATCTGAAGACCTGTCGTCATCACCAGAAAGATGCAAGGAAAATTTGAAGCCAAATGGGAAGGACCGTATGTTGTCACCAAAGTCTTCACCAAAGGTGCCTATGAACTCTCTAACACCAATGGGAAATGAAGGAAATTTTGTGAAAAACATGTTCATTTGAGCAACATCAATAGCATGCAATTAACAAATTAAAGGCGGAATCATGCTTACATGCACTCAAAACAAAACATCAACCATGAAATTCAAAGCCTAGTAGATTGGTGAACCTTGACTCAACTTTAAAACAACATTTGTTAGTTGAGAAATATTTACCTTTGTAGATTCCTCTTTGCATATGCAAAGGATAATCACCCAAGAGATAGGGCCTTCATTCCTTTCTTCTTAGCTCCATGGATTTGGTTGAAAGAATTGGATTCTCCAAGTTCTCAAAATAGAGAACCTCTAAAGATTTTACACCAAGGTTGGATTGAAGAAGAAATGAGTGACCTTGGAGTAGTAGGATTGCTAGATTCACCCTCCAAGGTGGTTGGCCTCTTAGAGAGAAAATGAAGAAACAAGTTCTCACCAATTTTCTCTAAAATCAACACTTATGAATTTTAGGCTATAAAGTTCTTTATATAGTCACTTCTTTAAATGACCTAAAGAACCAAAAAAACCCTAATTCTAACATATATGGCCGGCCTCTTTAAGGGATATGGGCTTTTGGGCCTTTGTGAATCTTTATTCATTAAGTTGTCATACAACTTAAGTCAATGGGCTTTGACGTTCGAAGCCCATTGGGCCTTAAGGTCCAAAACTATCCCGAGGTCTTTAACGAACTTATTCGTTTGATTAATTAACATATTAATTAATCATTGCCATAAATAATTAAACCATTTAATTATTCTTACTCATCTCCATTGTTTCTTCAATCTCCACCTTACACGGTGTACGATCCATTAGGTTCCTTTTAGCGAGGCAGTGGGCGATTAAAACCATTTTACATCGATTGTGAATTGAAACTTACTTTCAATTCTCCCTTTAGTGATTACACACGTTTAGGGCTTCCACAAACCATGAGTGACACCTAGCAGCATATCATGGTTACCCAAGCTAATCAGAAGAGGTAGAGAACCTATTCAGTTAAGGATTACAAATGCAATACGGTATTTCTCTAATCTAATACTCTTGACCACATTGTTTGGTTTGATAGTTTATTTATTCATGTCTACTATCCAATGTGATTCGTTTACTTATATGATTACCTTGAATGTGATTTGGAACGCATTCCTTAATCTCATTCATACTCTGGCCAGAGATTTTAATCATATCATAGAGTATTCTCCCTCAAACCATTTGAAGGTTAGAGATCCCTTGTTGCACATTCACTTGTCTCCATAACTAAGTGGCTTAACCCCAATGATGTCGTGGACACCCCGATGGGGTGACTTTGACATAATCAAAGATCAAGGACTTAACCACAAGACAACTGTGATGCCTCAGGTCAAAAGACTAATTTGCATTATCCCAACCTTGAGTTCTCATGTGACATGAGTATGAGAACTCCTCGTTGATCGTGTTCAGTGAACTCATTCTCTATTTAGCACCTACGTACTTGTCTTGATGTCACACACACCAATGACTCGAGACTAGTCACTCTCCCTGAGAGAAGGCACAGTACGTACTGATCTTATCGGACTGTCAATGCCCAATTGGCAATCCTATGATCAGGAACGTTTAGGATGTGTCTACGAAAGAATGGTCTCATGAATCTAACTTCATTAGATTGCATTCTCCCAATCACATATTCCTTGGACTTTATCGTTTAAGCATATAACATTTATATGAGACGGCTCAAACAATAATGTTTGCCCTTTATATGTAAACTAGATTAGTTTAACATGTGAAATGTCCGTAAAGTATCATCATATGATTGGCTTTAGGGCACATTTCCAACAGGAAATGCAGCATATACCCATGCGTTAACGGAAAGCTCATGAAGAAGTTCTACGCATAAACAGTGTGAAATGAACTCCAAGAGGGAAGCAAGTGCAGAGGAAGCAAGTCAAGATAAATCCTTTCCTCTGAACTACGTACGACTTGATCCCTCAAAAAGGGTACGTAGGCAGCTTAGCATTAAAGCTGGGTGCAGTCGTAAAAAAAAAAAAAATCCCGAAAATTGAGGGGTGAACTACGTTCGGCTTGATCCCGTCATAGGGTACGTAGATAGTTTAGTTTTATTACTAGATATAGCCGTAAAAAACACTTTCCCGAAATCAAGGGATGAACTACGCTTGGCTTGATCCCTTCACAGGGTACGTAGGCAATCTGATCCCTAAAATTAGATGCAGCCATAACTCATCAAAAATTATATATTTTTCTTCCAATGGAATTATTTTTGTTTGAATTGCCAAATGCTAACGTTCTCAATAATTATCGAGGCAAAAGCCACCAAAGGTGATTTTAAATTGAGAATGGCAAAATCATTTGTTTGAACTGTCATATGCTAACAAATATATTTGCTCATAGGTGCTGCACAACGGCTATACTTGACTAAAATGTCAAAAGTAGCAGCTATGTTTGAAGAATGGAACATCCATGATTGAGGAAACTTGCCGTGTAAAACCTTCCAATATCAAACTGTATTTGCTCATGGGTACTGAGAGCAGCTTCACTTGGCTAAAATATTGAAAGCAGTAGCTATGTTTGAAAATGGTGCAGTTATGTTTAATGTAGCATGCCGTGTAAAAAACCTGTAATCATGAAGGGAAGGTGGGCCATGCTTTCGGTCCTACTTCAACCAAATGATTATCAAATCTACAAGGGGATATATGATAAAAAAAAAAGAAGAGAAACCCATGGTAAGGAGAAGAAGGGGTACATGGCAAGGGAGAAGCAAAAAAGCATTTAAAGGTACAAATACATGCTTCTAAATTTTTCTTTGTTTGGTTTCTCTCGGTTTTGCAGGAAATAAAGAAGCAATTTGCTTCTCCAACCTCTCCCAGGAAATCAGTGAAACCCGCGTTCTTCAAGAAATGGGCAAAGCAGAAGCAACCTCGACTCACCTTCATCATCTAGTTCTTGAAGAACAAACTCGATGCCGCTAAAGCCAACCTTCAGGGAACAAAAGGCAGTCGGCGTTGAAATGGAAGAAGTTTGGCATCACTTCCAAAGCCAAGGAACCCTTCTCTCTCTCGAGTCACCAACGTTGTAGCACTCTTGTTTCTGCATGAGCCTCACCCCAATAAACGATAATGGAAGACCCTCATTTCAGTTGATAGATCATGGTTGTCTTCGAAAAAAAACCTTGGTATTCTCTGGTAGAAAAGCACATCATGATGAAAAAGCAAGTCACGATGGAGAAAGGTCCCATTAGCAGAGCTGCCGTGTACTTTTCTCTGACATCCATAGTGAAGAAAAATAATATGTTTTGATAAGGCTTGAATTAGAGGCCAAAACTCTCAAAAGCCTATTTCCATTAGGATCAAATTGATGATAAGCCGAAGAATACATCAAGGGAAGAAAATAAAAGCCCCTCCAAAACTTGTAATGCCATTCATGTGAGCATTATGAACTTGGGCTCCATTAATTGAATACGGTGCATCAAATGAGCATGGCAAAATGGAAAAGGTTTTAAGACAAAGGAAAAGAAAGAAAGGGTGCTCATCATGCGAGATTCTAAATCCCATAGAAAGCTATCTAAGAAACATTCGAGGCTCTTGCCGACTCCCTCCTCTGTCGAGAATTGTCTCTATCACGAACACAAGCAACAAGTAGCAGCAAGACTATGGCTTCTATATCAGTCTCACTTGTAGCTGAAAGCCAGCAGGCATTAACGTAATATTCTCGTGGACAAAGTTAACATTGAAGCTGCGTCTTATATAAGTTCCACCAAAAGTTTTTTTTTTTTTTGCTAGGGATTTGAAAGAAAAGGAAAAATGAAAAGTCTGCAAGAAAGAAAACTACAGCAGGGAATACAAAATGAAGGAAGTTGTCTTCTAAGTTGCTAGAAAATTTGATGCAAACACAAAGAAAAGATGAGATGGAGGCAAAATGATAGAAGCTACAAGTCAGAAGTAAAGGAAATAAATGATTTTTCGTCAAGAAAAGCTTTGTGCAGTACTCAAGACGACGACACTGTAGTAGCTTTGATGTTCTGGCTTCGTAGCTTTAATAGCTATTCTTCCTTCTTATTCCACCGACTCTCATCTCTCAGAGAGAGACGTATCGCAGGAAAACCCAAGCAACCCAAGTCATTAAAGAGCTTTGCTTCTGAAAAATCGAAGAAGTCTTCTGCTTGAGATATGTGAAGAAGAAAGAAAGATGGGCAATTGCCTTTATTCAAAAACTTCCAAGTGTGTTTCTCTGCACAACGAAGGAAAAATACTTCAGTTCGCTAGTGTGTCTTCACTATCTCCAAAAGACTTTGACAACAGTTCAACATAAGCAATCAGCGACCTTGCCGCATGTTGTTCTTTTCCAATGATTCCATGAAGATGACAAATTGTTAGTGCATTCAAGGCCCTCGGTGGTTGTGCTTTTCTAAGTCCTATTTGGGCTAGGAATTCAACCCACATTCGGTTTAATTAAAGCATGTTCCAGCAAAAGACGAAAGAGAGAAAGCTTCTCAAAATTGGAAAAAGCTATGTTGGTGGTCTTTTCAAGATAAACACATTGTTAAATGATGGGCCAAAATTAAAACACGGAGCAAAATGGAAGACAAAGGCACACTAACCTCTTATCAAATACAAATATAAGGGGAGTGGAAACAACTTTGACGGCATCTAAATCAGTGGATACCCTCTACTCTAAATACTGTGGATGCAGACCACCTCAAAGCACCAAGCTTGATGAACCGTCAAATTTAATTTCAAATTCCCAAAGTGGTCAAATGGCACAAAGCCAAGACAAAGTCTCCAATGGTTTAAAGTCCTTGCCCGCATGAGCTAAAACTGTACAAGGCATTAAAAGCTCTAATGGTTTAAATTCCTCGCCCGCATGAGCTAAAACTACACAAGGCATTAAACGCTCCAATGGTTTAAAGTCCTCACCCGCACGAGCTAAAACTGCACGAGGCATCAAATGCTCCTTGCGTGCATGAGCTGAAACTGCACAAGGCATCAAACCCCAACAAATACATCATGAACTATGAGTGACTTGATCCCTCAACGAGGGTACATAGGCAATCTAGGGCTCTACCTAGATGCAGTCACAAAATCAAATAAACACCCAAATCCCCAAGTTACAATTTATTCATATTAGAATCAAAGGATATTCCTTTCCCAAAAGAAGGGTTGTAATTAATAGGCGCGTAGCCTAGAATGACTCAAATTAATAAAACCCTCTTCGGAAAAATGAACGAGGGTGAAATTGTGTCGAGTGAATTATTTGTTTACATATTGTGTACAATTTTTTTTTTGCTCAACATGATTTTGGCACGCCTGGTGGGACCTATTTTCCCTTTCATCTCTAATTTCGAAGATAATTAATATGCTATGTTTTTTTTAAAGGAAACATGGAGCCACAAGTTACTGTTTACTTCCACGAACTCTTTGCTGTTGAATCCAAACTTGGACATGGAAGGCATGCTAGTCACCGAATCTCCCTCACCATCAATCAAGCACCAACTAATTGCAGCATGGTGAAGACTAAGGTAGCGACAAAAACAAGCAAGGTGGCTGTCAAAGTCATCAAAGTTGGACCGAAGAAATGCTTGTCCAAGAACGACCTGAGGAACACAAGGCATTAAACGCTCCAATGGTTTAAAGTCCTCGCCTGCACGAGCTAAAACTGCACAAGGCATCAAATGCTCCTTGCCTGCACGAGCTGAAACTGCATAAGGCATCAAACCCCAACAAATACATCATGAACTACGAGTGACTTGATCCCTCAACGAGGGTATGTAGGCAATCTAGGGCTCTACCTAGATGCAGTCACAAAATCAAATAAACACCCAAATCCCCAAGTCACGATTTATTCATATTAGAATCAAAGGGTATTCATTTCCTAAAAGAAGGGTTGTAATTAATAGGCGCGTAGCCTAGAATGGGTCAAACTCAAATTAATAAAACCCTCTTCGGAAAAATGAACGAGGGTGAAATTGTGTTGAGTGAATTATTTGTTTACATATTGTGTACAACTTTTTTTTTTTTAGCTCAACAAAATGTATTTCTATATCTCCATCATCATATTGGTTAATACGGCTAGGTTCTTGGTTTTGGATGGGCTTGCGTCCTGCAATCTCCATCTTTTAGGTAGGGTAACTTCATTCCACCTAATCATTTTGGGTACCACCATATGTGCCTTTCCTAAATTAGCTTGGAACAAAACGGTTTGTCCCTTACTATCCATGACTTTGGCCCATGGTACAATGGTATTCATAACCTTATACGAGATTCGATAAATCACAGCGAGATTCTGTGATCCAGGGTCCATATCATACCCTTAGGTGTCTACACTTAAGGTAAGGGTCTTTAAATTGGCCCCTCGCTTAAAGAAGACTCTACTAATCCCAACATAGAATTAACAAAGTTTCTGTGACTTTTATCCCGTAGACATAGTAGAATTGAGGTATCTAACCCTATTCTGGTTAATGGTTTCACCGTAACCTGTATTAAACCAATATGCAAATAGTTGCGACCTTTTTGCATATGTCGATCTATTTGGTGTTGAGAGAATAGTTGGAAATCTGCACTAGCATCAGTGACGGAAGTGGTTTTTTTTTCAATCGTTTTATTGAATAATCTGACTTAAATTCGAATGTTCCATTCTGATAAATATCACAAGTTGGGACTTTGGAAATATTCCAATTTTCTAAATCCTTTTCAATATTCAGGATGGTTACTTCTTCAACATTTTTAACCCTCATTATTCTCGAGCTATTACTGCTATTAGAACTGATAAGAGCATATTTATGCGACTTAGTTAGCTTGTTTTCTTGCATTTTCATAGTTAGTTTCTGTTTATTATAGTAATTTAAGCTATTTTCGTGTGTTTGTAGGTCCAAATGACAAAGTTGGCAAGAAAGTGCATTTTGGAGCATTTAAGAGTAGTTTTGGGCTGGAATAGATAGCTTACATATGGAGCACAAGGAATGGACGAATTTGAAGCTCAAGAGAGGCTAGGAATGTGCTAAAGAGTTGAAGAAATTACTTCAAGACATTGAAGATAAGGAATCAGCTCAAAAGAAGAAGACATTATCCAAACTGCCTTATCTTATCCAAAACCTTATCCAACTTTATCTTATCCAAACTAACCTTATCCAACTTTATCTTATCCAAACTAACCTTATCTCATCTTATCCTATCCTAATCTTATCATACCTTAATTCCAGCTGTAAGGGGGGGTTATTTTCAGACTTGGACACATAAAAAATATGATTCTAGAACCCTTATCTCCTCTCCTAAAAATCTGGCGCCTGGACCCTTTCTAGAATGTCTAGAATCTGCTGCATGTTCTTAGTCCCTTTCCTCATTGGTTTCTACCAAACCCTAGTCCTTTTCCTTTAAGAATTGTGTCAAAATTTATCCTTCTCATCTCAGGATTTGTGCCGAGTTCCCTAGGTCTATATATACATATTTTCTGCGGCACAATTGACCACCACCCTCTACCATCAGATCACCACACCATCCACTGAAGGAAATTTTTTGTCCTAGCTAAGAACATGTGAGAACATTTGAACACATATGCAAACTAATAACACATTAAAGTAGGCATGCATTAAAAAACAATTCTAAAACCCATGACTTTCAAAGCCTAGTGAATGGTGAACCACAAGACTCTTTAACAATATTAAAGAGAAGAAAGGATTTAGAGATTCATTACCTTTGAAGCTCATCCTTGTTTACACAAGGGATTCACCCAAGTGGAGGGCCTTCAAGTCACCTCCTAGCTCCTTGGATCTTCCTTGTGATTTTCTTCCTTTTGATACTCCTTTGCTCCTTGAGGATGTGAGGAAAGGATCTCCAAGAACACCAAAGATTTGGTGTCTCTAAGTCTCCACACCAAGGATGAGGTGTGAAGATGAAATGGATGACTTAGAGAAGAAATGATTGCTAGCTAATTCTTCCCTAAGTGGCCGGCCTCCTTTTAGAGAAAAAGAGAGAAAGTGTTTCTCTTCTTTGCCTCAAGAAAACCCTAATGAGAAAAAGCTATAAAGTTGACTTTATACTACATCACATGTGAGTGGCAAACTTGTAATTAATTCAAGTTTGCTTCCACTCACCCTTATGGCCGGCCTTGTCTTTGTTATTGGGCTAATTGCCCATTTTGTTTTAGTTGTCATACAACTTAAACATAATGGGCCTTGTGGACCAAAACACTTTTGGGCCCCGAAACCCAAAACCAACTTAAAAGCCCAATACGAACCTTTCGTAAAATTAATTAACTAATTAATTAATCTTGATCATTCTCAATTAAACCATTTAATCGCTTATCCATCTCATTTATATTTCTTCACTTTCATCCTTACTCGGTGTACGATCCATTAGGTTCCAATTAGCGAGGCAGTGAGAGATTGTTACTCTTAAGGATCGATTGTGAATTGAAACAACATTTCAATTCTCCCTTTGATGAAGATTAGTGTTTGCTAATCTTCAGGGCTTCCACAAACCATGAGTGACACCTAGCAGTATGTTATGGCTGATGCGTAAATTAACTTAACACACAAATTTAACCCTCTTTTGACAATTGTAGTATACGTATAAGTAGGGATCGTTCTGGACCGGAGATTAGGAGGGCTTGCTAATAACCTCTAAACTGACTCAAAAACATAAAACTAAACTTAAAAACACCTAACAAGACTCACAAGACTCAAGGTAAACTTAAAATATTCAAAACAGCTTAAAACAACCAAATAAACTTAAACTAGATACTAGGAATGACTTTGGACGAAAATTGACTTTTACTTGAATCAAAACACTTAAAAAACACAAACTAAAACAGATTTGAAACACTTTGAAACAAGAAACTAAAAGGGGGGTTTTGATTTGGATGAAGTTGAAACAAACAAACAAGTATGAAAAACTAGATAGATTGTAAAACAAATTTGAGAAATAAGATGATGGATGGGATAGCTAGAGGCTTTTTCTCCACACATGACATGTATGCAAACAACTCGATTTCCAGTTACTACTTCATTGAATTATAAACGACAATGCCCCAAATTAACCGTGACATCACTAGTTAACCCTTAGATTTTCCTTGTATTATTGGATTGGATGACATCATTCGACAACCCAAAACATTCTTCAAAAGCTCTCTACATGACATCATAATAGAGATACAATCAAAGATCATTACGTTTAATGAAAATCAAAAGCATTGACAAAGGACTTGCAACTATGACATCATGTTACTCATGCTAGAATTAAACTTAACGCGATCGTTTATAAGTGACCTCCACTACTTATGAATATAAGTTTGTAACGATTATGTGAAACTTTCTTATATTCTCGCATCGGATTTATGCATGCCAATTAAGTGTCGACCCTTAATCAACAAATACAAATAAGTTATCAATCAAATAGTTAAGCCAATTGCATTTACGATTCAAGAGTTCATAACTGGAATTTATCAAATCATATTACACACATAATCATGGCTTTGAAATCACCCCTAGCCAAGAGGGGTTTAGCCAGTCATATTCACAACAAAACAAAAGAAAATGAATTTAAACATTGGAAACAAAAGAAAGAAAACACCTAAACGCTCAAACGATCCAAGTTGGACAACAAGCACGTCCAAGCACTTTCCTTCCCTTCCTTTGCTACGGCACAAGGTGTTGGTGAGTGTTTGAAGGTTTGTTTGTATGGAGGAATGAATGTGAAGATGAATGGATGTGTTTGGATGAAGGTTGTATTGAATGCGGCAAAGAGTGGAGAATTGTGTAGATGATGTGTGTGTGTGTTTTGGATTGATATATGTCTCCTATGGTGAAGGGTGGATGGATGTATTTATAGGCTAGATAGAAGATGTAGTGGGTGGTGGTAATGAGTGGATGTAGTGGTAGGTGAATGTGTTGGGTGGTTGAAATGAGTGGATGTAGTGGTAGGTGAATGTGTTGGGTGGTTATAATGAGTGGATGTGTTGGGTGAAATGAGTGGATGTAGTGGTAGGTGAATGGATGTGTTGGGTGAAATGAGTGGATGTAGTGGTAGGTGAATGTGTTGGGTGGTTGTAATGAGTGGATGTGTTGGGTGAACTGAGTGGATGTAGTGGTAGGTGAATGGATGTGTTGGGTGAAATGAGTGGATATAGTGGTAGGTGAATGTGTTGGGTGAAATGAGTGTGCTAAAATGGTTATTTATAGGGAGATGATGATGCACAAACTTTAAATTTCGTCCATTCCTTTTGCTCCAAGCATATGCTATCCATTCCATGCCCAAAAATGCTCCAAAATGCACTTCTTTGCCACATTAACCCTTTGGACCTATTGGACCTACAAACACACGAAAATAGCTTAAAATACTAAAATAACTACAAACTAACAACATAAATGCCAAGAAACAAGCTAACTAAGTAGCATAAATATGCTCCTATCAATGGCTACCCAAGCTAAGTAGAAGTGGTTGGAGAACCTATCCAGTTACAATTACAATGCAATACGGTCCTTCTCTAATACAATACTCTTAATCACATTGTTTGAGTGATAGTTTGTTTCATGTCTACTATCCAATGTGATACTTCTTTATATGATTCAATTAAATATGATTTGGAACAAACTTCCTAAGTCATATTCATATGCTTTGGCCAAAGACTCCCGAATCATATCTTAGAGTATTCTCCCTCCACCATGGAAGGTTAGAGATCCCTTGTTGTGCATTCATATGCCTACATGACTAGATATCTTGACCCCAACAATGTCGTGGACACTCTCGATGGAATGCCTTTGACATGATCAAAGATCAATGACCTAACCATTAGACATCTATGATGCCTCAGGTCAAAGGACTACTTTGCATATTGCAACTAACGAGTTCTTACATGACATGTATGTTCGAACTCTCTTTTGATCGTTGTTCAGTGTACTCGATTACCCTTTCGAGCACCTACGTGTTTGTCTTAGTGTCCAACACTAAATGACTTGAGACTAGTCATACTCACACTTGAGTTGACATAACACATACTAACCTTAGCGGATTGTCAATGCCCAATTGGCAATCCTATGGCTAGGAACGTTTTAGGAATGAACATAAGAGAAAGGTCTCCTTAATCTAACTTACTTAGATCACTTCTCTCTCAGATTAAATACTTTCCTTGGATTTCCTTATTGCTTAAACACATGATACAATAAATAGTGATTAACAATAAGCTTTGCCCTTCATTAAACATATAACAGTTTAATACAATAAGTATTCCAAAAGCTATTACATCAAATGAGTGGCTTTGTGGGCATACTTCCAACATCCACCCACACCTAAGAGCCATACAGAGACAAATCTAGTGAAATTAAGCACTTTGTGCTGCAGCTTTGCAAGGAATGAAGGAAGGAGAGCTTGGAGTCGTGCTGGCCATTCAATCTTTGGAGTGCCGGAGCGTTTCTGGGTTCTTTCTATCCTTAGTTTTAGTTCAATGTTTGTTTTAATTTGGTTTTATGTTTTCAAAGACATGAGGAACTAATTGCTTTATAGTTGGAGGTGAATTCGAAGCCATGATTATATGTTTATATGAACTGATTATGTCTAGTTATTGTTTCTTGAGTCTTGAATGTGATTTGCTTATCTGAGTTATCAAAACTTGTTTATGTATGTAGACTAAGGGTTGACACTTAATTTGCATGCATGAATTTGATGCTAGAGTATAAGGGACTTTCACCTAATCGTTATGAACTTATATTCACAAGTAGTGGAAGTCACTAGTCATGATTGTGTTAAGTAAATCCTTGGCAGGAGTATCGTGCTTTGCATAGTTACGAATGCTTCGTCAATGCTTATGGTTTTCAAAGAACTTAATGACCCTTGATATGTCTTTCTATCATGCTTTTCATAGTTAGGGAACTTGATAAGGATGATTTGGTTGCGATGCGTATTCCATCCAATTCAATGAGTTAAGGAAAATTTGATGGAAAATCTGTTGTCATTCATGGTTTAAAGAAATAATAACTAGAAATTGATTTGTGTTGCATATGGTTCATGTGTGGAGAAGGACCCTCTAGCTAGCATTTCACCCTTAAAAACACCCAATTTCGTGTCTAACCTGTTTAGTTTATGCAATCTGTTTAGTTTAATTAATTTTGTCCAAATCAATCCCCTCTTTAATTAAGTGTGTTAGATTAGTTAGAAACGTGTTCAAATTAAGTGTCGTCCAATATTTCTTTGATTTGAAAGATCGGACTGAAGGTGAATTTTTAGTCTGTCATCGAAGATCTTATCCTCATTCCTCCAAGCTTCAAATTGGGGGTCGTTTCTGTTAGTTCGTGACCTTCATTTTGGTTGCAATCTTTGACGTTTCAGCTTCGAAGTTTATCATCCAAACTTCCTAGCTCGCCAGCTGGGGTATTACCAAGGCTACCCTGTTTCCTTGGTCTCATCTCACTCCTAGCTAAGCCGAACAAGAGGTAAAAGAAGATGATTGCGAGGAAGTGCACAAAAAGCACAGCGAGTGCTGCTCGCAGTTTTGTCTTTAACCCTACTCTTCTAAGGTGGATATTGTTGGAACCTTATTCGATTGGTGGGAAGCTCACACCACTGACCTTTTTGGCGCAATATTCAAAAAGTCCTTAGTAAAGTTTTTTATGAGCGATTGAAAAAGACTGTTGCACTGAATATAAAGGAAGACACTCTTAAATATAGCATTTTAGTATATATGCCTTTAGTTTATTTCAATATACTTAGCTCACTAATCCTTCATTCTTCCTAGGTTGGTGGACCTTGAAAAGCTTAGAGGTGATGGCGATGGTAGCTGCCAAAATGAAGAAAGCTGCCCTCTTGCCGCCAAAGCCACTTCTATGGTCGATGCCATACCAGTCCTTTAGGCTGTAAGAAAATACCTCATGCCTATTCGCCAAAGAAGAAGGTTCTTTTGGGCCAACCAACACATGCCCCAAAGTGGGTAAAGCCAAAAAGGGACAATGCTAGGTTCCTAACCCCTCAAGGAGTCAGGAAACCTTGGGGACGCCTCTAAAGGTGAATCAGACCAAGTCACCCCTAGCTTCCTCCAAAAATGATAAGGACTAGGAAGAGCCAGCCTTAGCGGCTCCAAGAACGACAGTCAAGCAACCCAACGTTGTTCCTCTAATAGTTGAAAGGGCGACCGAAGCTGCATCGGCCGATGTTCCAAGGGCCAACTGTAACAATATTCCTGCCAAATCCAAAATCCTCGACGAAAAGGTATATATATTTACTTTTATATTAAGCATTTTCTTATCTTATTTTACAATCCTTGCTCTAACGTTTGCTTAAACGTAGGAGAGTGAAGGAGATTTGGACCCTTGCTGAAGAAAATGTGTTCTCCGTCGAAAGAGATACAACATGAAACTCCTCTCTGGCCCAAGGCAAAGGTAAAGAAAAAGACAATGATGTTCAACCTCTGGCAGTGGAAATTCCTCCTATGAGGCCTGCGAGCCTACCTCGGTTAATCCTGAGGTTACACTTTCCAGGAGTCAAGGCATTATCCTCAGGACAAGGAATCCAGCATTTTGGAATAAGTTGCTTTGGCTTAAGTAAGTCTTAACCTTCCGTGATTCCTTATTTCTTTTAAACTTGAGCTAAACCGAGTCGAACTGTCAAGGGTGAAGACGGTCATATCACCAAAAGTTTAACAAGCTGAAGAACGTTGTTTACATGTCCTGGTTGCCTTAATGATCATTCGAATATAGACAACTTTCATCGGTCGTTTGAGCTAAAGAGTCGTCTTAAGTATTAGGCTTGGCTATTAAGTTATCTGGGTTCAATCAACACCCAGAAGACATGGCCGATGTCTCTTCTCGGCAGGTTAAAATTTTTCCTTCGATAATTCGCAACATGTCTTTATCCAAACTAACCGTATTTTTCTTCTACAGACTCATCCATCCTAGACGGTTGAACTTAATGCGCTTCTTGCCAGCACGTCTGGGACGGTTGGCTCGTCTGCTGCTCCTGCCAAATCTGGTGCTCTGACCAAGCTACAACAGTTAAAGCCTCATTTCTATGCTGGAGATTTTGCAAACGGCCTTGATTCTGTCGTGAAAGCCTAAACGATCTTGCGACTGAAGGTTTGGTCTGCAACAAGGGCATTGTTCACCTCTTGGCCTGGCTTGAGAAGACTCGATTTCATTTTGGTGTTTTCTAGAAAGTTCTTCAAGTTGAGAATGATCTTGAAAATGTTGTAACAGATCAAGATGATGTTTCGCCTATCATTGAAGAAATCAAGCAAAAGAAAAATAACATGGTCGAGATCGATCACCAAATTGCCAAACTTCAGCTGCGCAGGGCTACCATTGTTTCTCAGCTAGAGAAAGACTATGAAGCTCACAAGCCTTGGCTGATAAGTATGCGACGGGGATGTGGAGGATCCAGAAAATGAAGGCCGACAAGAGGATTCGGCAAGCCGAGATTACCACAGGGGAGGTGAAGTGGCTAGAGCTGAAAGTGCTTCGACAATCATTTATGCCCTCTTCTCCTTAGTTTACATGTTAAGTCTCAGCGTCGAAATGTGGCTGGACGAATTTCATTCAATCCTGTAATGTTCACGATATAAATGAAATTCGATTACTTTCGTTTTGGATTGTTTATTCTCTGAGTTCCCAAATAACTGGATAGTACTTCTTTAAAATTTTCCATTGATCGGTGTTCTGTGCACTGACCTTGTACAGTTCCTAAGATAATATGCCCCTAGTCGAGAACCTTGTGCATGATAAAAGGACCTTCCCAATTTTGCGACCATTTCCTGTATTTGGGATCCTTGGTTCCAATTGGAAATATTGTTTGCCATACTAAATCCCCCTCACGGAACATCTTTTGCTTTACCCTTTTGTTGTATGCTTATTTTCTTTTGGTGCAACAAGCAAGTTGCACGCGTTTAAGCCAAATATCATCTAAATCTTCCAATTCTTGCATCATTGCCCGATTATGTTCGACGCTTGTCATTCTGTTGGGCGACTCTTAAAAAATTGATAGGGCAGATTGACATTGTGCCCATACGTTAAAGCATGGGGAGAGATATTTTTGAAGGGAAAAAAAAAAAAATCAAAAGTGGGAGCTTGCAGCCGCTGTGCACGTGATGGAAGGCTCAGAAGGAAGAAGGCATATCCCAAAATTCCTGAGGAGTTAAGGTGCTAGAGGAGAACGCGAATAGCAAGGAGTGTCACGTGGCACACTACCTGGCACTCAGGCATCGCATCTTGGAATCACCCGACCCAAAGCGAAGCGAACCAAACCACCACTCCTCGCCTATGGCGGTCCTTCCTCTTCCCCTTAATCTCCTCCCCTTTCCTCCGCATCGCCTTCACCTCCTCCTCCTTCTTTCTCCTCACCCAATTCACACGTAAATTCCACTCTTACTTATCTCACGCCTCTGCAACTCTGTTTGCTCTTCTGCTCTATCGCCGCCTGCTCGCAACTCAGGCAGAGGGGGCTGGAGACGCGCGTCTGTCTGCAACCCAAAGGTTCCATTTTCCGATTGGAATTTGGGTTTTGGCATCTGCGTTTTGCCTTGTTTCTCATTTTCCAGGTACCCTTTTGATTATTCGTTGATTTGGTTATTTGGATTGTGTTGAATTCGGATCTAAATTCGACAAATTTTGCAACTTTTGGGGTTTATGTGGTGTTATTTTGATTGGTTGTTGGCTAAAATTTGGTTCTTTTGATTTGGTTTTGGTGAAATTGTTTCAATGGTGGGCCGGATTGGTGTTCGGGAATATTATGGCTTATTTTTGTTTTGATAGAGTTGTCATAAATGGAGGATGTTAGTGAAGTGGATGAACATGCTTATGATTGTCGGCTCAAATATTCGATATTTGGAAATTATATGGTGTGACCGATACTCATGTGTAACAAAGGAATTGAGTGCTTAAGTGACTCCGAAAACCCAATTAATCATCAGGCTGTGTACTTGATGGATAGCCCTTCCGCTACCCCCCACTTTGGTTCTAATTCCACTGCCGCTCTGTCCCCCGATTTGAATGAGGAGAATCCGCGCGTTAAGTTTCTGTGTAGTTTTTCGGGTAGTATATTGCCCCGCCCACAAGATGGGAAGCTCCGGTATGTGGGTGGAGAGACGCGAATTGTGAGTGTTCCACAAGATATCAAGTTTGAGGAGTTGATGAACAAGATACGGGAGCTTTATGAAGGGGCAGCAGTGCTCAAGTACCAGCAACCTGATGAGGACCTTGATGCTCTTGTCTCGGTTGTGAACGATGATGATGTGACTAACATGATGGAAGAGTATGATAAGTTGGGATCTGGCGATGGTTTCACTAGGCTCAGGATTTTTTTGTTTTCGCATCCTGACCAAGATAGTTCATCGCACTATGAGGGTGATGAAAGGGATAATGAGAGGAGGTATGTCGACGCTCTCAATACTTTAAATGATGGCTCCGAATTTAGGAAGCAGTATCCTGAGTCCCCTCTTATTAATCCTGTTGATGATCTCCATATAGCTGAACAATTTTTTAGTCCAATAAGTCTTGAGGGTGGCCTTCATAGCCAGAGAAATTGTGATATATCCATGGCTCAATACAACTTGCATCAGCTCAAGATACCTCATGCAGGATCGGGGCAACACCATCAACCAATTAGTCAGAGGTATAACGAAATGGAAGCTCCTTGGAGTCCTGCATACTATTCTCCTGGGCATCATGGGCACATTGATTCAAGACCAATGGCAGAGTTTCCTTCCTCTCCTTCCTCTGCACGGTACCGTATGCCGTTTCCAGATGTAGCCGATAAATGTTTAGATAGACTGCCTGAAGAATATGCACGACAGCCATTGAATCATCAGCCTCCATATGAACACCTTTCTGAGAATGTTTCATTGCTTCCAAGTGGAGCTATAGGTGGTGAAAAGTCAGGATTTCCGGGTAACGTTTTTCATGGAAACAATGCTGTTGAAGGAAACAGTATTTGTGAACACTGCCGGATGGCTTTCCAGAGAAACCAACCACATTTTGAGCAACCAAACATGGCAAATGGATTTCAGCAGGTTCCTAATCCAAGCAGCGAGGGTACTCCAAATAGAGAGACTTTCATGATGAATCCAGATGCAAAGTTGCACCATGAAATATACGCAAGTGAACAGAATAATGGTCCTCCTCTTTTTAATGAGACTCCAAATCATGAAAGAGGGTGGGCTCAACATCATCATTTGAATTGTCGGACCGAGGAAACAAGACCACATGCTTCTGGAGCTGGGAAATTGAATGATCCTTACATTGTAGATGGTCCCAACATGAATTTGCCTCTTGGTCCTAATATGGTGGATGGCCATCACATCTCTTCCAATTATGTTCATCACCGAGCTGGACCTAAAGTGGGAAATGAAGTGTTTCACGAACGATCTGTGCCTGCTCTACCCAATGTACACATTGCTCCTGTAGAAGAGCGTGGTGTTCGTTATGGAAATCTTCCTTATGCCTATGGAGGAGATAATATTTATCTGGGGTCTCATGGACATGCACCTGGACATGCAGTATGGAGAAATGTTCAGATCCCAATGCATGCTGCGCCTCCTTATGAAGCATCCGTTTCTGCTCCACAAGTGAATGGTTCTGTTAATGTGGGATATTTCAGACGTGAGGATAGTCCAAGGTTTTCCATTGCATTAGACAATCAAAATATTTGGGTTGACTCCTCGCAGAAAATGTTAGGTTTGGAAGGGAAAGCTGTTCCTCCAGACTATTCTTATGGGCACGCTGTGAAGTTGAACCCAAACGCACTTTGTCAAGAAAATCATCAAGCATTTCCTCCAGAACCCATTCAGCCCACACCTGATATGATAAATTGTGCTATTCCTTTGAACCCCGTCGCCGGAGTTGTAAGGTTGGAGGAAAAGAGTTCACCTGGAGTAAATGAGGTGAATATTGTGGACAAGGTGGAGAACTCTGAAACGGAGGTTATAAACCCAAACAATCATTGTGATAAAAATGGTGGTGTGGTATCTCTTGAGGCGATAAATTCAAATTTCAGTAAGCTTGCAGAAGAAAGTGGTAATGCTGGCAAAACAAGTGATGAACATCAGTCTACTCGTGAACTTTTAAAGCTTTCTGTTAATGATTTGAGTTTCATACCGGAGTTGATTGCTTCTGTTAAAAAAGCTGCACTAGAGGGGGCTGAGGGGGTAAAAGCCAACGTTGAAGAAAGTACTGATCCTGGGAAGAGTAGTTCAATAGGCAAAGAAGCAGCTGGAAAAAATTTGGAACCGGTGAGAACTATATGAAAAGCCTTTCAAATGAGATTAGATTATGGGTTTTCTTTTTGTCTTCTTAATGTGTTGTTGTTTTATAGAACACTCCTCGAGAAAGGGAATTGGATTGTGATAGTGATAATCTAAACAATCCCAAAATCGAGCCAACAAAGGCGGAGGCAGAAGCTATTGCCAAGGGATTGCAGGTTTCTTTTTGCAGTCATCTTAGTGTCATTTTTAAGTCCTACATCCATATTTCCCATACTACGTTTCTTGGTCTTTCATGCAGTTTTATTTTAACTGCATGATTGTGTTTTTCTTTTTGACAGACAATAAGGAACGATGATCTAGAGGAGATCCGAGAATTAGGTTCTGGGACTTACGGGGCTGTGTATCATGGGAAGTGGAAGGGGTCTGACGTAGCGATAAAGAGAATAAAATCCAGTTGTTTTGCTGGGAAACCATCAGAAAGAGAACGTTTGGTAACAACTGAGCACTCCTCTTTTTTCGAATTTTACAGTTTCGTATAACCTATTACATAGCACCTCCTTGTTTGTCCCATTTTGTGGGCTGCCCTATATATTGTTAGTTCCGTCATTTTATGTGATCTTGGTTCTTGCAAATTTCAGCTGTGGAAATAGTGACTGTATGCTCGCTGATATCGTAATAATAATTACACCATTCATTTAATATGATTCACGTTTTGGAGATTTAGTCATTTTAAAGGAAGTTGTCAGGGGAGTAATTATACTTCCTGAAATGATATGTTAATCTGTAATATTGTCATATTCACTTTTTTGAACTGAAGTTATTGAAATATGTTGTTGAGGGAGACATTATTCTTCCTGAAATGGTATGTTCTTCATATTATCATCTGTGGGTGTGATAATTTTTCTTTTTTGTCTTCACAGATTGCGGATTTCTGGAAGGAGGCTTTGATACTGAGTTCATTGCATCACCCAAATGTTGTTTCCATGTATGGTATTGTGCGCAATGGCCCTGATGGATCTTTAGCAACTGTGACTGAATTCATGGTTAATGGTTCTTTGAAACAGTTTTTGCAGAAAAAAGATCGGTAAGTAGTTAGTTTTCCCGGAAGGAATATTTCTAATTTTTTCTATTGGTTTCTTCTCAATTTCTATATTTATGGGCTTTCTTATCTTTGCTAGTATATGATGAATCTGTTGATTATGCCATTGATCAGAACAATCGATCGTCGTAAAAGATTTATCATAGCTATGGATGCTGCATTTGGGATGGAGTACCTGCATGGAAAAAATATAGTGCATTTTGATTTAAAGTGTGAAAATCTGTTGGTGAATATGAGAGATCCACAGCGGCCTGTATGCAAGGTTGGATGATTTAAATATCAAATTCTGTCACCTCCTTTCCACTTTTTTAGCATGCTTTTCTTTTTGGGACTCATATGATGTGTGTACGTTCTTTAGATTGGTGATTTGGGATTATCCAAAGTAAAACAACAGACTTTAGTGTCTGGAGGTGTTCGTGGAACTTTACCCTGGATGGCACCTGAGCTTCTTAGCGGGAAAAGTAACATGGTAACAGAGAAGGTAATGGTGAATTTACCCTTGGAACATATATTGAAGTGTATGGCTCTTGTGATTGATAACTCTTAGAAGTATCACTAATTTTCTCAGTCTTCAGATTGTTATCTCATGTGTTATTTTCAATTTTGTAGATTGATGTTTACTCATTTGGGATTGTTATGTGGGAACTGCTTACGGGAGAAGAGCCATATACAGATATGCATTGTGCGTCTATAATTGGTAAGAATCAATGATTTGTAGGCATATATTCTGTTTTTTGTCGTAATATGTTCTCTCCGTTTCTTTTCAAAATGTTGTCTCTGGGTCCCTCATTATTTATTTAATAATACAACACCAATCTCTGAGAACGTACTTATAATCGCGGATGCTGATATTCTGTATTTGATGCGAGCTTATATGCAATCACATGTCAACTCCATTTGTCTTCTAGCTGAAATTCTGTTTCTGTCATGTAAGATCTAACTTCACTTTATATATACGAGTGCTGGACAATTGACAGAACAAAGTTGCTTGTCATCTGTTCTCTTTTCAGTCATTTGTTCAGGCATTGCTTATGTGAAACAAATAGTAGAACTTGAACGTGTTCTTAAAGAAACCCCCTATCTTTAAGACTATTTTCAAACACTCGGCAATATAACATCCTTTTGCTGGTTTGCAATAAAAAGCGTATGATAGGGTCCCAAGAGACATTCTCTGGAGGATTTTAGAAAAGAAAGGAGTACGAGTAGCATATATTCAAGCTATAAAGGATATGTATGATGAAGCAAGGACTGCCGTAAGAATTCATGAAGGACAAACCGAAAGCTTCCCCATAACTGCAGGCTTACATCAAGGCTCATCTTTAAGTCCTTATCTTTTTGCATTGGTAATGGATGAGTTAACGTGACATATTCAAGATGATATTCCTTGGTGTATGCTTTTCGCAAACGATATAGTGTTGATAGAAACTCAGGAATGAGTAAATGCGAAGCTTAACCTTTGAAGAGAAGTGTTGGAATCTAAAGGTCTTCGCCCAATTTGGTCAAAGATAAGAGTATATGGAGTGCAAGTTCAGTGCAAACGGAGGCTCAAATGAGTTAGGGGTGAGGATTGGAGATCAGGAAGTACCAAAGCAAAGAGCGATCGTTTTCACTACCTAGGATCTATCTTGCAAAAAATGGAGAGTTGGATGGAGACCTCAACCATAGAATACAAGCTGGATGGATGAAGTGGAAGAGTGCATCGGGTGTGTTGTGCGACCGTCATATGCCACTAAAGCTCAAAGGAAAATTTTAAGGAAAACTAACGAAAAGTCCTCAAAAACTTTAGTTTTTAATCAAAATGACAAAATAAAGGTGTAAGTGAATAGTATCAGGAGTGACTTTTCAAGGTAAAAATATCCTTAATGTTAAAAGTGAACAGTACATGGAGTGTTTCATTAAGATTCCCAAAATTTTATAGGACAACAATAAGGCCAACAATGCTTTATGGCATGGAATGTTGGGCGGTGAAGCATCAACACGTACATAAAATGAGTGTAGCGGAGATGAGAACGCTTCGTTGGATGTGTGGGTACACGAGAAAGGATAAGATAAGGAATGAGGATATTCGAGGTAAAGGAGGAGTAGCCGAAATTGAAGGAAAGATGAGAGAAAATCGGTTACGGTGATTTGGGCATGTGAAACGAAGGCCTACAGACGTTCCAGTTAGAAGATGCGATTACGTGACAGAGGTTTATGGCCGAAGGGGTAGAGGAAGACCTAGGAAGACTTTGGAAGAGACTCTAAGAAAAGACTTGAAGTACTTGGATCTAACTGAAGATGTGGCACAAAATCGAGTGCAATGGCGTTCTAGGATTCATACAGCTGACCCCACTTAGTGGGAAATGGCTTTGTTGTTGCTGTTTGTATCAACTATCTGTCTTGCAGTTCGAATTGTAAATTTCATGTTTTGTTCAAATTGTCCACTGTATTTTTGTCGTTGTCGTCCATTCTGATACACTTAGGAATTGGTCTAGTAACTTGTAGATATATGCTAGGAAGAAAAACAAAGTATCCTTTTCCTTTTGTATTAGTAATTTTGCATTATCCGACAGCAGTCATCTCTCACTCCAATTACCGGTGCCTTTGCGGACTTCTTGTCCGCTCTTGTATTTTTATTGTTTCTTTGCAATAAAAATTTGTTTCTTGTTCAAAAACAATTCCAATTACCGGTGCTGTCTTCGTCCTTATGTCAGTCCATGACTGAGCATCTTACGGCAGTCATCTCTTACACAGACCTGTTTTATAGCCGTGCTTGAGATTTTATATGAATGGTTTGCATGCTTCGTAATCTAGGTATTAAATGCCCATACAGCATCCACAATTGAACGATACCAGTCAAGGATGCTACAGTATTTAGTTCTGATCTGCAATCTGGTTTGTTTTGCTTGCAGGAGGTATTGTGAACAACACGTTGCGCCCTCAAATTCCCACGTGGTGCGACCCAGAATGGAAGTCTTTGATGGAAAGTTGTTGGGCCTCTGATCCTTCCCAGAGGCCATCGTTTTCTGAAATTTCTCAGAAGCTAAGAAATATGGCTGCTGCAATGAATGTGAAATAATTCCAGTCTCGATGAAGTTGATTCGCTTCTTGCATTGTATGTTAGCCAGGACTTAGCCGAAGAGGAAATAAATTTTAAGAATAGATTTTGCAGTTTAAGGGCAGCACTGGTTTCCAAGTATATTGAGGCTAATAGTGTATATTTAAGCAACCTAATGTATACTGCTGTGAAATGGTAATTTTCTTTGGTGGTAAGTGCTGGATATGCGCTTTGCAGTGGCTTTTACCTGGAAAAGGCTTCCATCATACACGAAGCGGAGCCATGGTGGATGGTACGATCAAAACGTGTGTCCATTTATTTATTTATTTATATTTTCATCTGGACTTGTATCCCCTTACTCTGTTGTCACACTCCATATTAACGCAGTCAATTTTGGCCCTTTCATGCAGGTTTATAAGTTACTTTGGTTGAGACCAGAATGGCGGTCCCGCTATCGAAGCTGAACCAAGGTCGCTTCCGAATGATGTGTATATACATTAAATGTTATTACCATGTTTAAAAGCCCATATCATGAGACGATAATGACGCATTATGCTCCCAAAATTTACGCAATTGAACTGTTGTTCTTGCTCGTATTCTGGGCCTCTGCTTAGTATCCTAGATACTACAGCTAGGGACATCTGTTTATATGTTCCAACTTTTGCCTTGGCTCTACGAATGTAAAAAGCATGATTATCTGTTAGAACCTCTTTACACTGTTAAAGTCGTGCTTCAGTGTTTATTCTCCCTAGCAATAAGACACTCAAGTACAAATTTGCTTGGATATTGATCAGATTTGTACCCAGTACTACAGCCACGGGAATCCAAGTTGATCGGAAAATGTTTGATTATTACTGCTTGCAAAGAAGGATGTATGGTACTGTTTACCCAGAAAAACATAAGCTACTAATTTGGTAGCTGTTATTGTTGTGGCTTAGGGTTTCCAATGCATTGGGACGGGATGTACGTGTATCATACTTCATAAATATAGGGTCAAAGCAGTGGCCTCATAGCTTTCTTTATGTGGTGGCAAGCTTGGTTAAATTGAAGGGAACTGAAACCTGTCCGAAGGACTAACATTAAGGGCACATCTGGTGTGCCGGACAAGATTGGATTTGGTATTTCAGACTGGTTAGGTTGGGTTTGGACTGAATTGTTTAGGGTGTTTGGTGTAGACTGTCTCCATCCGACTAGGAAGGATGAGACTCAAAACGTTAACCCGGGTGCGTTTGGTACGCGGGACGGGACGGGACGGAACAGGACGAGGCGTTCCGTCCCACGTTTGGTACGCCTAAAACGAGTGGAACGCGCTGTTCCACGGGACAAGTTTTGGATGATTTTTCGTTCCACCTCCCGCCCTGGAACGAACTCGTTCCACATCCGTGGAACAAAAAATTATAATTGTTCTGTCTCCTTCTTCTTCCTCCTCACTTCCATCCGAGGGCATGGAACCTTCGTCCCGTCCCGTCCCGTCCCGTCTGCGTACCAAACGCACCCGACCCCCACAATGACGCATAACCCGTTCACGATGCCTCTCATTAGTTAACAGACATCAGCCAGCACAACTTCAACAAAATTACTTACATGCCATTAGCCTGATTCTTGTCGACCATTTTTGCAGAAGCAGTTTCAATTATATATATAATTAGTTTTGTATACTTTTTAATATAACCAGTTTGTATACGTTAAAAAATATCTTCTCAAAAAGATAGCTTAATTATCTGTAGAATCATTTTAACTATTTGTATAATTAGTTTGTATACTTTATTAGTAAAATCAGTTGGTATACTTTTAAAATAAAAAAATCTTGTGAAAAGATACAGATTAATTATATGTAAAATCAATTTATATCGTTATTACTAGAATTTGTAAACTTTATTAGTAAAATCAGTTGGTATACTTTTAAAATAAAAAAAATCTTGTGAAACGATACAGTTTAACTATATATAAAATCAGTTTATATCGTTATTACTAGAATTAGTTTAACTATTTGTAGAACCAGTTTTATATACCTTATTTGACACACCTCGACCTAGGAAGGTCGAAGCATGTTGGCCATCACCGTGAGGTGATGTAACCATAAGGGTAAGTGATGTGAAAAAGTGAATAAATTTAAAACTAATTAGAACTAATTATACTAAACAGTGAAAGAGTGCGCAATCGTGGGAATAACCCACTACAATTATTCAGAGCTTAAAAGACAGTACAACTACCAAAGAGTAGTCAAAGCAGCTAAAGTACACTTATTGCACAACAGTGATAAATTTGTACGTCTAAACCGAAGATAATGTCAGAATTGCCAAAGGTTCCTCGAGTGCCACGAAGAAATCAGCTATCTAGGTCCTGGAGGGGCAAAAAACAAAGTTGAGTGGGTCAGCAAAACAACGCTTATAAGAAGACCTTTATTTTCGAATATACTAACCCCTCGTCCTAAAACAAGTATAGTTTCCTTAAAACATACTACGTAAATATATAAACAATAATACAATAGCATTATAACCAGAAATATGCCAAGTCATGATATATCAAATGCCACAGTAATATAATCATGTGAAAAGCAAGTATGGCTAAGTGCTCATCCATCTAAGCTGCACACAAGTTCGAACAGATAATTTCTGACCCGAACAGGACTGGGTGTAATCAATACACTCTAGTACTACGATCAAGTGAAGCCTGGTGCAGAAGCACGGTCACATACAAGTCGGATTGCCTAATACAATCTGCCCGACAGGACTGGCACCTAACTTGGATCCAAGGCGAGCGAACGGTGCAATGTGAACATACACGTGAAGGATTGGCCTTGGCCCTGGGGCGAGTACTAACACCGGTGCAACAAGATGAGCATGTACAGATATGTATGAATGTCATGACAGTAATATCCCAGCCATATAGCAGCATTTATCACAATTCATATCACATATAATGATACTAGGCAACATAAGCGTAAAAATGAAGTAAATACGCATTTATGGAAACTATAATTATGTATAAGTATAAAACAAACTGCCCACTCACAAGTACGTCGTAGGGTTGTAGCCCCCGAGTTTAGCCTGGCCCTGTACGTCCTCGGGATACGTTTCCCCTATATGTGAAATAACTATATAGAATTAACTAAAGCACATATATGGAAACCTAAATAAAACCCCCATAGTTTGGCCAAACCTAGGGTTTAAATACATGGAATCGATCTACTCGACATCACAAACCTACACAAATTTTTAGATAAAATTTTGGACCCCGCACGCGCCCCCACGCCCAGCCGAGCCCCTAACGTCCGTCTTAAATAAATAATAGAACTTAATGACGTTACCTGACGCCGTTAGAATATTTCGTCAACCTTGATGGAATATTCCGTCATCTTCTCCAGCGAGCCTTGCCGTCTTCTGAAACTCAAACTTTGCCAGATTTCTGGAAAAATTTCAAACTTGCATAACTTCTTCATTTTTCAACCATTTTCGACCTACTTTATATGGATTTGAAGCTCATGAAGAGTAGAATCACGTTATACCTGTTTGGAATCCAAAAAGTGGACTGAGGTGGTCGTAAAACACCTCGAAAGCTCCTGCCAAGAGTGAACTCCTCAAAACTCGGTTGTTTTGACGTTGTTTCTTCACCAAAACTTCACTAAGGACCTCAGGGAGTTGAATAGAAGCCTTTAACATTCCTAAGAGCTTGTAACTCGGTCACAAACATGTGGAACTCAAAACACTGAGTTTGGACCTCACGAGTTCGACGTTGAAAACTCGTCCATTCAGGGTTTTAAAGGTATGGTTGTGCTCGTGGAGGTGAGATGAGGACAAAGAAGTGGTTTTTAGGTTCGATCTGCAAGCTTTGAGGTCCGTTTATGGTGCTTACAGAGGGAGAAAGTATACGGGAGAGAGAGAAAATGAAGAGAGAGATATTTTCCTTTTCTGATTTTTTTGCTTTATTGATTGGTTGCTGTGTAGAGGGAGAGATTAGGATTGGTGAGAGATTTGAGGGAGTTGATTGGTGAGTGAAGAAAAAGGGGAAAGGGCATGGGTTGGATAAATATGAAGCTAGGGATAGGATTTTAGATTTCTTACAGAAAAGAGAATCGAAATCTATCCGAAATAGTGTTTTTACACTGGTAGAAATTCTCGTACATTCGTAACAATGTGTATAATTTAAATGCGATAGTGAGAAATAAAATAAAAGCGATATAAATACGTCCACGTCACTCGCCTACAAGAGCATAATAGACAATTTACATAGTTGGGAAGAAATTACATAAATAATCTAGGGATGGGTCGTCACATTATTAGTATAATCAAATGTGAAGAAAAAAAAAGAAAAAAAAAAAAGAAGAAACTAAACTTATGTAATAGGCCAAGATTTTATCTCTTTTGATTTTCACTGGAAGCAACAAATGGAGGAGAGAGAGAAAGACAAAACAGAGCGAGAGAAAGCGAGAGAAGCGTGAAGAGGCCTTTTTGTAGAGGAAGTAGGAAGGAGGAGAGAAAGAGAAAGTAAGAGAAGTACGAAGGAGGAAGAGAGAGAACAATACAAATATAAGATTGTATCCATCTTTCAAATATAAAGGGGCAAAATTGTAAATGCAAAAGCAATCTCAAAAACAACCATGACATCACCTGCCACATGAATAAATTTTGTAATCCTTGAAATAAATAAAAAATTTAAACTCTATGCAAAATATATCTTATAAATTGTTTGTATATGTAATTTTTTCTTGTTGGGGACGTTTTGGTCGAGTTGGATTTGGGCCTCTGTGGAAACTCTTTATCCTTCTAGTTCATTTTTGGCACGAAGTCCTAAAATACTTTAAAAAAAATAGCACGTCTTATGAAGCATTCTAGTTGAATCAATGACTCCAAATTAGCGATGATTGCATGATTACAATGAATTGGAACTTGCCTTGGTGAGGTGTGGCGTGGAAGCTAAAAACTTATTGGTTTAGCAAGAGAGAGATTGTCCATACATGCATGGTTTTAAGAATGGCCAATCTAGAAGTGAGGAAAGCTTCCCTCTCAAGAACTAAGGTTTTTTGCACTTAGAGAAAGCTTACTCTACTTGGTACGATATTTAGTCCCCTATTAGCCTCATCCTTTAGTTCTTCTTTGTTGTTCTTGGCTTCGTTCTCCTCTTATAGGCATAGAGTTCCTTACCAGTTTCCACTAGGGAATCCTTTGATTTCTTCATTTCTTCCTATTTTTCGTTAAGTCTTCCCTTCTCCTTTCCATGGGCATAGCTATAACTTTTCTTTTTGGTGCAACATTGAACATCTTTACTAGCCTCGTGAAGACTAGGTGGAACACACTGCCCAGAGTTTCTTGTTCAAGAATTAGTTTCCACATACCTCTATTTTGGCAACGCTCCTCCTTGTTTTCTTTTCTTGTTTTTCTATGTAAACTTGGAAGGGAATGGTCTGTTCTCTCTTCATTAATGAGGCGCGTGACTCTATGTTTGAACATGGTCCTGTAGGCAGCTCAACTTTGGGGTTTGGTTGTTTCCTAAGTATCCTAGTTGGTTTGCAAGGAAAGTGGCATCAGTTCTTTTTAAGTCATTAACAAGGGACTTATTCTCATATTCCATGCTGAAACTTGGTCTGTTATGTCTCCAACTTATCCACGTGAAACCAAAGATCATGGGCTTGGACTTCGGGTGTTCCCAAGCAGCCTAAAGTCTTCCACAACCTTAGCTCCATGTAGGCCCTAATAAACTTTCGTAACCATCCACACCACGATCCACTTGGTAAAATCTTGACATGCTACTTGGGCCCATTTTAGCGTGTAGCACATGGTTGATGGGATTTAATTTAAATTTTAGTGTCGTAATCATAGATTGGCATGATAAATGTGCATGAATTTGCATGGGCTTGGCATGGTTATACAAAACGTCCAATTTATATAATTATTATTGTATTGGCATGGCGTGATTGTAAATCCACATACCCTTTGATTCCACACCTTTCCATGAATTTAAGCTTGGCTTGTGATGCTTTTACGATGATTGAGCTTTGTGATATGTTGGGCTTGTAGGTGAGATTTTTGGGCCCTAATATTAGGCTCCTTGGCCCAAACTTTCAAAACATACTCTGTGATTGCTGACTTTGGAACTTAGCTTGATTGCTTGGTGATGCTTTATTTCGATATATCGACTAGCTTGGCATGATCGCTTGATTGTAATTAGCTTGATTTTGACATTGACGTCTATATAACATGTTTTCCCTTTTTCGTTATAAGTTGCTTTGTTGCTATATTGGAATTGAATAAAAACAAAACACTATAACGAGAATACTCAATGGAGGGAGGTATAAATTGGCCAAACAACAAAGTGAATTTTCCCTAGATACATCTATTCAATTAAACTTATTGTTGGCATGGCCTATAAAAGGGAAAAATAGGTACTGCATGATAGCATGGTTGTGGAAAAGCTTCTTGCAAAAAAAAATTGAAAATCTTTAACATGTGCATGTTGGAATTTCTAGGGATCTTTACTTTCTCTTCAACGCGTTAGCTTGTCATTTGAAACTAGATTCGCGCGTTTTTACTTAAACTCATTTTCCCTCATTGATTTGCATGGGTTGGGGAATTTTGGCTTCAAACCCTCTAGAACGTTTTTATGTGGTGGACAACCTATTTTGCATTGAGGACAGGCTATAAAGAGGGAGGCCACCACCACCTCTCGATTTTTTAACAAGGCTTTTTAAGGACGAGGAGCTTGCCCTAAACTCTATTGCTTTTATCAATTCGAAATGCATATCAAGATGTTGCATCGAGATCGGTCGATTTTTGGCTATCCTTTCGTTCTTCGACTTTTCCTGTGGTGAAGCCACGTGATTGGCAAACTGAGCTTCTTCGTGGCAAACCTGAGTTTCTTTGCCATATAGTTCGAAGATCGAGCACGGAAACCCATAAATTTGTTTGTGCTTGGGAAGAGTTCACTCCGACTCTGGAAGATGTGGAAAATATTTTCCACCACCTAGTCGTAGGAAATATAGACCTTTCCACATATAGCGTTGCATAAGGATTTGTGATTGTTTCCTTTCTTTTACTTACTCTATGCATGTATGTATTTCATGTGCGTGTGCATGTGATCCTAGGCATGGAAATTTATCATGGGCAAATATTGGCATGTTTTTTTTTAATTACTGTATATGTGCGTGCATAAGCCAGGAAAGTTCGACGAAGGCTTTCTTGTGTGGACAACTAACTTGTGATATCTTCTCATCCTTCATGGTGATTTTCTTCTTTTTCTTTTCTTCATTATGCATGATTTGCGATTTTTCTTGAAGGTCACTGCCAACAACTTGGGCGTGATAATCCTTTTTGTTTGTACTATACTTGACCAATCCCGAAACTCCCAAACACTGGTCAACGTCATACCTTCAAGGACCCACTGAGGGGTTCATGCTAAGGTACCCTTGTCGAAGTACAAGAGTTTCCTTCCAACTAGGAGACCAATCTTAGCACGACATATGTCAATGTCAGAATAAAGCTCATATAATCCCACATCGACTGCGGACATAAGCTGGAGACTCTCCTCAACTATAAAAGGAGACCACTCTCCTACAATTAATCTCTAATGTCATTATTATACTTAAACTAGTCATTAGAACTCACTAATGATGATTATGCTTGAACCTATGTATTTGTGTAAACCCTTCACTATTAATGATAACTCTTCTACTACGTGGACGTAGCCAAACTGAGGGTGAACCACGTACATCTTGTGTTTGCTTCCCTATATGTATCTATTTACATATTATCCTCACTAGGTGACCGGAGCAACCGAGCGAAGGTCACAAAGTTGACACTTTACGTTGTTCCAAAGCCTTCACTGATTTTGTGCATCAACACTTTTATTGTTGGATATTAATCTATTATTGTTATTTGATTTATTTAGTTAATTTGCTTATGCTAATAATCCTTATTTGTCGAGGAATATGGTTGGTTAGTGTTTGACCTAATCTTTAGGAGAATCCCAATCGTCTAGGGCTGTTAGACGTGGGATATTTTGTTGCTTATTTTTCTGGTTGCTTGCTCCATGTACGCCTATTTATGCCAATCTTTGAGTTAATGAATAAGACGAACATTCTCTCAGACTTTTACACCCTTTAGCTTTCAAAGTTCTAGTTCTTAACAATTAGGGCTGGTTTGGTATTGCTGTGCTTTGAAAAAAAGCTACTGTGAGAATAAGCGGCTGTGCTGTGAGAATAAGCGGCTGTGAAATAAATCAGCAGAGTGTTTGGTAAACTTTTTTGTAAAAGTGCTTTTGAAAAAAAAAAAAAGCAGTCTGATAGTGGGTCTTTTCATTAAAGGAGCACTGTAGCTCCGTGTCCTTTGAAAAAAAGCCAGTTTTCCAAAGCTGCAAATAGCAGCTTCAACTTTTTCCTTTGATTTCAGCTTATTCTCACAGCAGCTTCCAAAATAAGCCATTTTTTTTCAGTTTACCAAACACCTAAAACCCTCACAGCTTTTTTCATGGGTGCTTTTTTTTTAGCACCTCACTCCCAAACCACCCCTTAGTATCAGAGCCCCCAACTGGGGCTTGGTTTGAAAAAGCAGCAGCTTTCATCTTGTAGCAACAAGACTCAATGGCGTCTGAAAACAATTTTGTGCAACCTGCGATTCCACGCTTTGATGGTCACTATGACCATTGGAGCATGCTAATGGAAAATTTCTTGCGATCAAAGGAGTATTGGACTCTGGTTGAAATCGGTATCGCAGAGCCCGCTAGTGGGGCTGTCTTGACAGAGATGCAGAGAAAGACATTGGAGGAGCACATATTAAAGGATTTGAAGACAAAGAACTACTTGTTTCAAGCAATAGATCGTGCCATCCTGGAAACCATCCTCAAGAAGGATACTGCTAAGTATATCTGGGATTCCATGAAGAAGAAATGTCAAGGTACAGCACGAGTGAAACGTGCTCAACTTCAAGTTCTTCGCAAAGAGTTTGAGATTCTCCACATGAAGGAAGGAGAGTCAGTCAATGATTACTTTGCAAGGACATTGGTGATTGCAAATAAGATGTGTATTCATGGCAAAAATATGCAAGATGTTGCAGTCATTGAGAAAATCCTTCGCTTAATGACCCGCAAATTTGACTATGTGGTGTGTTCCATTGAAGAATCAAATGACATCGACAATCTTTCGATTGATGTGTTGCAAAGTTCATTGTTGGTTCATGAGCAGAGGATGACTAGTCATGTTGTGGAAGAGTAAGCCTTGAAGATCACCACTCATGAAGGAACATCCCCAGGCAGAGGTAGAGGACGCGGGGGCTTTCAAGGAAGAGGCAGAGGTAGATGACGCCAGCTTTCCTACAATCAAGGAGCACAATTTGACAAGGCAAGTGTCGAATGCTTTTACTGTCATAAGTTTGGTCACTATCAATATGAATGCCCTGACAAAGAGAAGGAAACTAAGGTGAATCTTGCTGAGACCAAAGAAGAAATGCTCTTGATGGCTTACATTGACAAAAATGAGAACCCATCAGGTGATACTTGGTATTTAGACTTCGGTTGCAGCAATCATATGTGTGGTAATAAACACTTGTTCTCTGATCTAGATGAAAAGTTTAGAGAAAATGTGAAGCTTGGAAACAATTCTAGCATCTGTGTTATGGGTAAAGGGAATATTAAAATTCGGTTGAACGGTGGCATGCAAACAATCACTGGCGTATTTTAGGTCCCAGAACTAAAAAGTAATCTAATTAGTCTTGGTCAGCTACAAGAAAAGGGTTTTGCAATCCTTATTCAGAAAGACAACTATCAGATTCATCATCCGGAAAAAGGGGCTTATTGCACAAGCCAAAATGACAACAAATCGGATGTTCCCTCTATACACATAGATTCCACATGATGATCAAACTTGCTTCACTTCAACCACACAAGACACAACATGGTTGTGGCACTATCGTTATGGGCACCTAAACTTTAATGGATTGAAGACCCTGGAGCAAAGGAAGATGGTAAGAGGACTGCCTCAAATTCAGAGTCCTTCAAAGGTATGCGAGGATTGCATTATTGGAAAGCAGCACCGTGACTCATTTCTAAAAGAGAGCACATGGAGAGCTACAGAAGTACTGCAATTGGTTCATTCAGATATATGTGGACCAATTAACTCAACGTCAAACAGCAACAAAAGGTACTTCATTACAGTTACTGATGACTTTAGTCGTAAGACATGGATTTATTTTTTGGGAGAAAAATCTGAGGCCATTGCTGCATTTAAAAGATTTCGTGCACATGTTGAAAAAAAAACTGGAAGTTGCATAAAGATTTTTCGTTCTGATCGTGGCGGTGAATTCACATCACATGAATTTACTAACTTATGTGAAATGAATGGAATTCGTAGACAGCTTACTGCAGCCTATTCACCACAGCAGAACGGGGTGGCAGAGAGGAAAAATCGTACTGTTATGAATATGGTACGAAGCATGCTGATAGAGAAAGACATCCCAAAGAAGTTTTGGCCAGAAGCTGTTAACTGGAGTGTGTTTTGAATAGTACCCCACACTTGCTGTTAAAAACATGACACATGAAGAAGCATTTACTGGACGCAAACCATGTGTTGATCACTTCAGAATATTTGGATGTTTAGCCTATGCACATGTACCTGATCAGAAAAGAAACAAACTTGATGACAAAAGTGTGAAATGTGTGCTACTTGGTGTTAGTGAAGAATCAAAGGCGTATAGGCTGTACAATCCAATCACTCAGAAGACCATTATCAGTCGTGATGTTGTGTTTGATGAAGGCAGCAGTTGGAATTGGGTCAACACTGTATCTGAATCAATTCCATTTGATTTAGATATCAATGATGAAAGAATGACTGATGTACAAATTTTAGAAGGTACCTTGCCAAATGTTCCAACAACTCAAAACATAATAGAACATGGAGCACAATCTTCCAGAGATTTGATATCAAATGTTACAGCAAACGAACCTTCTGAAGGTCAACCTTCAAACTCAGATGCTCAACGAATCAGGAAAATGCCTTTTTGGATGACATACTATGTAAGCGGAGATGAATTATCAGACGATGATAATGTTGCTTATCATGCTTTGTTTGCAGACAGTGATCCAATGCTCTTTGAGGATGCTGTTAATAATGTAAAGTGGAGGAAAGCTATGGATGCAGAAATAGAGGCCATCGAGAAAAATAATACTTGGGAATTGACTGATCTTCCAGCAAAAGAAAAAACCATTGGGTTAAATGGATCTTCAAAACAAAGCTCAACGAGAAATGAGAGGTTGACAAATACAAAGCGCGGCTGGTGGCAAAGGGATACACGCAAGAATATGGAGTTGATTATGCTGAAGTCTTTGCATCGGTTGCAAGACATGACACCATTCGTTTGGTGGTATCATTGGTAGTACAAAACTCTTGGCCCGTTTATCAACTTGACGTGAAATCAGCCTTCTTGCATGGTGAGTTAAATAAGAAAGTTTTCATTGACCAGCCTCCAGGTTATGTGCAAAAGGGGAATGAGAAGAAGGTGTTCAGACTAAAAAAAACATTATATGGACAAAAACAAGCACCCCGAGCTTGGTACAGTCGTATAGATGCTTACTTCTCTAAGGCAGGATTCCAAAAGTGTCTTTATGAGCATACTTTGTTCGTCAAATCTGGAGAATGAGGTAAATTTTTTATTGTTTGTCTGTATGTAGATGATTTGATATTCACTGGAAATGATGAAGCCACGTTTGTTGGACTTAAATCATCTATGATGAGTGAATTTGATATGACTGATTTGGGAAAGATGCGTTACTTTCTTGGTATTGAGGTGGTGCAATCATCTTCTGGAATCTTTATTAGCCAGAAGAAATATGCTCAGGAGGTTCTGGAAAGATTTCAAATGTCAAATTGTAATCCAGTCCAAAATCCAATTGTACCAGGTTTTAAGATTACAAGAGATGCTGAAGGAGAGAGATTTGATAGCACCTATTATAAGCAAATCATTGGAAGTCTAATGCATTTGTCAGCCACTCGACCAGACATGATGTATGTTGTTAGTCTCCTTAGCTGGTTTATGGAGGAACCAACTGAACTTCATTATCAGGCTACAAAATGAGTGCTCCACTATTTGAAAGGGACTGTGGATTATGGGCTGCTTTATAAGAAGGATGAAAGCAATGAGTTAGTGGGATTTAGTGACAGTGATTATGCTGGGGATTTGGAAGATAAAAAGAGCACATCTGGTCATGTGTTCATGTTAAGTTCAAGGGCTGTTTCATGGTCTTCAAAGAAGTAGCAAGTTGTCACTTTGTCTACAACCGAAGCTGAGTTCATAGCAGCTGCTTCTTGTGCTTGTCAGGCTGTATGATTAAGAAGAATACTTGAGGAATTACATTGCATTCAGAAGAAGCCTACACTGATATACTGTGATAACAATTCAACGATCAAACTTTCCAAGAATCCAGTGCTTCATGGAAGAAGCAAGCACATTGATGTCAGGTTTCATTTCCTTCGTGATCTCACAAAGGCAGGTGTTGTTGATCTAGTTCATTGTCAAAGTCAAGACCATATTGCAGACATATTAACCAAGCCTCTAAAGCTAGAAGCCTTTGAGAAGCTGTGTGGTTTACTTTGAGTTTGATCAGGTTCTACTATAAACTAATTGCTTGAATAGCTTTCAGTTTAAGGGAGGGAATGTTGGATATTTATCTGTTATTGTTATTTGATTTATTTAGTTAATTTGCTTCTGCTAATAATCCCTATTTGTTAAGGAACATGGTTGGTTAGTGTTTGACCTAATCTTTAGGAGAATCCCAATACTCTAGGGTTGTTAGATGTGGGATATTTTGTTGCTTATTTTTCTGGATGCTTGTTCCATGTACGACTATTTATGCCAGTCTTTGAGTTAATGAATAAGACGAACATTCTCTCAGACTTTTGCACTCTTTAGCTTTCAAAGTTCTAGTTCTTAACATTTATTGGCACCAGATTCATACAAATCTCTGGCCATGCACGGGGATGATGTTGTGAAGGAGACTATGGGGGCAACTCGTGTGTGACTCTTCTATTAGTGATGACACTGTCATGGCCACTGCCCACTGATTCTTAGAATCTTGACCTGGCCATGGCACTACCGTTAATATAGATTTGAGATCTTACCACTCTTGAGGTGAGGATGCTTACCACTATGAGTACTGCTAATGGCAACTATGAGTACTGCTAATGGCAATATGTTGACAGAAGAGCATGTGTCAACTAGAGCTTGCCAAATAAATACGTCATTGTTTGGCCTTCAAGGTACAACGATTTCTGATGGTCTGGGAAAACAACTTCCATATCCTCATATGTGAAGACAATAGCAATTTTATTTTCCAGGAATGCCCTACGCTGGGCAACGAAGCATTGAGGTTCATAGTCCACGAAGAGCGCGATTTGAACCATATTCGATTTCATCAAAGAGCGATTTGAACTTTTGGTTTCTTTGGATGACTTGCGCTGCGGTTGGTCTTCTTTTGGGCAAGGTAGTGCTTGACTACTTAGTCTCAATATCGAAAAAGTCGTACAAAGTTACTGTTGCCATCTTCTGACATGCTTGCTGTCTAATTGAAGTTCCTGCGATATATTCATCCGGCATCTTGGTGGTGAAGACTTCGTCATAAAACCCTTGATCCAGGTTCATGATGTTTCTATCTTCATCATTCCATCCATCTGCTTGGGGCCATGGTGTGTTGTAGCGTTGAGTACTTGCGCCAGTATGCCTCTTCCATGTTCTTGGAGCATTCCCAAATAGCTTCAAGCGGCTTGGGATTGTTCTTCTATGGTTGATATACGTCATTATCATTAGAGCATGATATCATAGCAGCTACCGCTTTCCCCTTATGTTTTGGTAGAGGGTTAGTATCGAAGACTTGTTTCTTGTAAGGCAATTCTAGTGCTTCTTTGTGGATTTTTGCATGGAGGATCCTTCTCAGAGTTTGACAAGCAACAGAAGGATGATCCACGTACTGGTGGATTTTATCGGCATGGCGTGATCGTAAATCCATATACCCCTCGATTCCGCACTTTTGTATGAATTTAAATTTGGTTTGTGATGCTTTTATGATGATTGGGCTTTGAGAGATGTGGGGCTTATAGGTGAGAGTTTTGGGCCCTAACATTTCTTTATACTATGAGTCTAACAAACTAGCTATAGCAAAACATGTCTCATCTCGCAAAAGGTTATATGTTCGAATCAATATCCAAGTAATTATGCACATGCATTTACACCTTTATCAATAAAAGATAACGAACATGCATTTATCCGTGCAGACGATGTTAGATATACAAATCCGTACGCTCAATTACTTGTATGAGAAGAAAAGGTTATAAAACCAAGGATTGACTTAGCATTACCAAATCTCTTTTCTCTCTTGTATACAAAATCTATGGGGTCAAATATGTGACAACATCAACTTCCTTCCAACTCTTTGGCCCTCTAGAAAGAAATGTTGCCCTGTACCTAACACGTGCCGATGATTTTTTGTTTTCAAAGTCAAAGTGCACCTTCCGCTCGGGTTGTCTTCACATAGATGGTGTAAAACCAGTACAGCAACAGGATTTTCTTGTATGCACCAGGTGTATACTAATATATCGACATCCATGCTTCATTCATTTGGTGCATGGCATACAGTCTAGAACAAGTAAAAAAAAAAAACGATAATGGAGTGAGTACATGAAATTACATGATTCAGTGGTTTCTGTTGGTAAAACGATTGGATTGTAGCTCACTGCAGCTGATTGCCTAAATGGAGGACCACATCCTATCATCAATTTCAAGCGTTCTGTGCAAAATACATGTAACGTAGGAATTTAGTCCAGTGGTAGGATGTGATGAAATTGAGGTTCCACCATAAAACCAATTGGTAATATGGGGAGTAGCCCAAGACCATATAAGCACATAGCAAACCTTGTCCCTCACCAATGTGGGACAACTCTCAACACGCCCCTGCACGTGTGGCGGATTTTCAAGCCTACACGTGGACAACAACTGGGTGACGTGGAGCGCGTGTGGCCGTTTGGCTTCACACGAGGACAACCTGCTCTGATTCCATGATGAAATTGAGGTTCCACCATAAAACCAATTGGTAATATGGGGAGTAGCCCAAGACCATATAAGCACATAGCAAACCTTGTCCCTCACCAATGTGGGACAACTCTCAACAGGATGCTCTCTAAGGGAGCCAAAGTTTCCGAGTTCAATTCTTGGAATTCCCATTGATTTGTTGATGTAAATTTCTAGTTGTTCTAAGTTTAACAAAGCCAATATACTCATTGATATTTACTTAATTGCTTATGTAATATGCTTTCACCTTCCAGTTTAGCTATTGTAGTTTGATGTTATTTCTCTTTTCCAAATCGAAAGAGTTTCTAAGTTCAAGTCTCTCTATATTGATTGCAAGAGAGTCATATTTTCTATGCATATTTGCATTTAACCAACAAGTTTAGCAATAGGTATATATTCCTTCAATCTCAATTCTAAAAGATATCAATAACCTTTACCAAACATCATGACCAAACAATGCAAAACATGCATACATAAATTATTGTAGGAGATTAACTAAGAGTATATATACATATATATATATATATATACATACATACATACATACATACATATATATATATATATATTGTCCCTACCAACTACCAATACCCACCCGAGTTTGGTTTATGAGTATAATTATATTCGTGTTTAAGAAATAACATTGATATTTTTTTTTGGCCAAAGATTAAATTTACTATATATCATCAAGTCCAAGTTATGGATCAAATTGGCTTGCCATTACCAACTCTCTATTCTCTCTGATATACAAAATCTACGAGGTCAAATTCTGTGACACCATCAAACACACACCAATGACCTTCTGTTTTCAAAGTCAAAGTTCGCACGTGCCCGTTGACTTCATGTAAATGCATGCGCATGCATGTTTAGTAATCTGTTCAACAGCAATGAGGCTGAAATCTCAACGGTTAATGGCATAAGTCCAAATCAGACAATAATGGCATTACAGTAACTCAGTAACGAAATGAAATATTGCTACCTCCAGTTTGTGCTGATACGTTTTGGATTGTAGCTTACTGCAGAGGTGATAGCTAATTGCCAAAAATGGAGGACCACATCCTATCATCCCTTTAAACTTTTCATACAACATACAGATAATTCAGGGGATTTAGTCCAGTGGTAGGATGCTCGCTTAGGGAGCGAAAGGTCCCAAGTTCAATTCTCGGAATCCCCATATCTTTTCTTTTTCTTGTTTTTGCATACGAGGGAAGACGGGAAAATATTTATGGAAATAGCCAAAGGGAAATTTTATTTGAACCCACATAACCTCTTTTTACACCTAACTTAAATTTGAAATGTTAATTGTCTTTTTTATCATATTGTATAATTACCATCACATACAATGTAAAATTAACAATAAAACTTAAATTTATCAATAAACTCACACCCTACAATTAAACCCACCATCACTCCTTGTTTATTCTACGTTCAATCTGGCTAAAACCCTAATAGCTCTTATAGAGAAAAACAAGTTTTATTTTTTTTATTTTTTATTTTTATCGATAGATGGTGATTTTGAAGTTTTGAATATTCCAACGAAGGTCTAAATCAATTTGTTAAAAAAAAAATCGTTTAATTTCAATTTTTTAGAGTTTAGAAGATGAGTATTTGGGTTTCATTTTTTTTCATCAATCCAGGTTGCACATAGTTTGTTAAACTTTCTATGGGAAATAGTGCAGATGTTACAAAAGATGTTGCAGACACCAAATTTACTTGATATGAAATCCTGTCTGCAACAACCGCAGTGAAAGTATTAATAATTTGTTGCAGACACCAAATTTCTTGGATACTAAACCCTTTCTATGGAAAGTAGAAGTATTAATAATTTGTTTGGTATATTAGAAAGAAAAAAATTGTTTCTTTGGCATTACAATTTGTTGTCATACTAGTTTGTCCTCCCATATTAAGCAGGCATTAGTTACCATGCTATCATTAACCTTTCATGAATAAGTTGATAGCCCATGAAAATTGAGGGGCCTTTGTTTTACTTAGAAGATTATACAAAAGAGATCAAATAAGATGCACACATAGGAGATGCCATAGTGTTGTAAAAAAGCTCCAATTGGAAATTTGAAACTTAACGAAAAAATCAAATAAGATGCAGTGAAGCAATTGATAGAAAAATTCAGAGAGAAATTTCAAAAAGCTCAGTCCCTAGCTAAAAGCTTAAGTGGAGACAAAGGGCTAAAAGCTCTGTTTCAAAGAGCTCAAGGTGGGAGGGGAGACAAAGGACCCAAAATAATTTTTATTTCGAGTTTCTTCGAATACACAACTTTTAAAGCATCTTCTTATGCTCACGAAAATATATTATTCCTACATGCAAATAAAATTACGGGTACATGAATATCAAGAAAACAAGAAATTGAAAAGTGTTAGGTATGTGGAAGATTCATAAACAAGTAGAAACTTCACCAAATTATTTAATTTTGGATTTTATTTTCTAAATGGGTGTAAAGATAAATTTATATTTTTAATTGGGTTTGGGAGGGTAATTTAGGTAATAATTTTGAGTTTAAAGAGATATTAATTCTTTAATTAAAAATAATAAGGGTTTAAAAAGTAAGTTGGGTGTACAAAGAGGTTACATGGGTTCAAATAAAATTTCCCATAGCCAAAATATAAGAGCAAATAGGTAAGGAGATTGTACCTCAGATGGTATCATGAGCATTTTACCCTATACTTGAGACCTTTACTTCGATTCTTTCCTACTTCACTATCACTTGTAAAAAAATAAAGAGCAAATATTGTCGAACCCTAACACTAACGTGCGTATGTTGGCCTACAAGACACAAAAACTCCTTGATACCAAGTAGGGTGCGTAAGAATACTCAGGGTGGATAATCGAAAAAATATGTTGGGTGCTGAAAACAGACTAATTGAAAAACTCGTTAGGTTTTGTTGTCAAATTTGAAAAAAAAAAAAAACAAAAACCATGGACGGTTTGACATATATTGATGACTTGAAGGATGGGGCAGAGAGACTTGAGCCTAATGAGCTCAGCAACTGCGTCCATTATTTTACATAAAGTGCACGGAGGACTCAAAGATAACAACAGCTTCAATAGTTTATAGTTAAGAGGCATTTGTCAAGGTTAACTATGGTCTTTTATGTCTAGTCGTTGGATTAGTGAAATACATTTGATTTGATGTTATGTTATTATTATGCGAGTCCACCTTTGCATTCTAATTTGTCAACCTTGTGACATCATTTGTATTATATAAAAGCTGTGAACTTTGTGTGAAAGTTTCTGAAACTTATATGCTAGCTAGGTGACGTACATGTGTCTCTAGGTCTATAAACAAGTATCCGATGTTTAATAAGTAGCCATTAGTAAACATAAACTTAATCAAATTAACTAGAGCAGTATGTTCACCGTAATTTAGATGAATTTATAATAGAATATCGCTTTTATGTGTGTGTGTATATATAAGTAATTAAGGTTAGATAATTATAATGCTAAACAAATAAGAATTTTTTGTAGAAAAAACATTCATGCATGTATGCAAATGCTTCTGTTCCTCCTTATCAGAAAACTAAATGAAGGTCGCATTTGCTGGCTAATTAAGCTGCTTAATTATAATTATAACGAAAATAAAAGAACAAGATTTCTGAAAATATATACAAAGGTTTACAAGAATATTTATATAGGTTTAGGGTACATGATTAAGAATCTGATAGGACTTTGTAACCACTACAACAAACATTAAGAATTAGGGAGCTAGTGAAGATCTTTGATATTTAGATTACTTTTTGACTTACGAACTATAATTCTACATGTTAATATAATTTTCTGAGAAATGTTGCATATCATGTGGGGAAACTAGATAGGGTATAACAAATGCTTAAACTGCTGAATAAATTGAAATTTTCAAGTAGATTGTTTTTGTTTGTAATCTATTTGGATTAAGAATTATGATTTGACTTTGGAAAAATTAGGGATAAGCTTGGCTTTCTTTATATTTCACGATATATGGAGGACATTATATGTGGGACACCGAGAACAATGGTAACAGAAACCCCCATAACAGTATCTCATTACCCAACAAAAGTCAATTAATATGTGTGGATGAGCTTTTGTATGCATAATTGTTACTCTGGTTTAAGCTCTCTCCTTTTTGCACCTACAGATATAGAATGGGACGGAGCTAAAACAGGCTTCACACACTTCAACAAGATGTACAAGTTAGCAACTCCTGCTCGATGTTGTATTTGATTACGTTGGTTTTTCTCTCATCTGAGCATGAACAAGAGTGCTAAAAGAGGAGGCAGCTCTCCATTTACACATCATTATTGACAATACTTTTAGGGCTCGTAACTTGGATTAGATTGAAGTGTATCTATCTATAATAATATACAGTGAAAAGGCAAAAAATGTGAAGTTTTCAAAATGAAATATTGAGATAAAAATCATTCAAGGTATGTTGAGTTAAGGATTAGGGCTAGTAACTTATAAAATTCAAGGTATGTTGAAAGTAGATGTAAACTATTTTTCATTTGAAGAAGATTATATATTAATGAGTAATCCCATCTTGATCCCTTCAAATGAAAAATCATTCACCCTCTACATTCAAAATATCTTTATTTTTTTTTATCTACTCGAATATAATCTTAAATACCAAATCCTACGAGCAGGAGGGCCAATCTAACTAGTCAAATTCATTTCAAAACATACTTAAAAAAAATAAAATGAGCTAGCTAGCACCAACCAATAATACCATATTAATATAAGCAGTGCGAGTCCATGTTTATCCTGTTATTAGGACCACCTTTACCAGCTCGATTACAATAGTTTTAACGAAGGTTTGGTCTTCTTGATGATGAAATGCGACCTTTATTTCTTCATTTTTAATTCTTTCGTTTTTGCTAGAGGATGAAATTGCAGTGTCAATGCAAAGATCCTAAAATCTAGAGAAAGACAAGCAGAAACTTGTTTTCTCTCTCTCAAAGATCCGAGTCCATTTGGTGATTAAGAAATTAATATTTTGAGGGAGTGCTTTTTGAATTTGATAGTTTCCTCTTGTTATTTCTACGTGGTTGGGGTTCTCGACCTCCCTCTTTCTCATCCTTGATTAACAAAATTCATTAACATATGTAGCAAAGGTCAATCAGTGGTATATTTTAAAAAGGGTTGAAATCCCTATACAACTTTTTATTTTTATTTTTTATTATAATACTAATCGTATGGCCCCTATCCAACTTGTATCTTAGGTCTTTTCTTTAGGTAACAAACTCTAAGGGTTTTATTTGAGTTTTTTTTTTCGTCATATATAGTGAAAAATAATAAGAAAACAATAAAGAGACAAGCAGAATGTTTCACTTGATCAATGCTATAAGGAAATTTTCTCCTCTTATTTGTAATTTCCCATTTGTAAAAGTAGGACACAGTAGTCAAGTTAAGCCCTTGTTTAGTTCAAATAGATCGGTTAAGTAGTTCTGCTTTTTTGCTAGTACTTGAGCAGATGTGTGTAGGGTTTTGGTGGAGATGACACAAGTAATTTCAAACTTGTAGATCTGTTTTAGCTAGCTTAATTATGATACAATTAATCTTTTATATATATATATATATATATATATATATATATATATTAAGTCCAAGGGCATGGACTTTCCAACACCTGTTGTAAGAAAACACTTAATTGTTACTTACAAGTCAAACGAGATGGATATAATCAGGCGCCATCTTCTTTGTCACTCTGAAAATGCGACTCTTATTTTTCTTGGCAAGATTTTGAAATCCAATCAGTTTGTTATGATTACTAAGTGGTACCCAGCTAGTTTGAAACGCCTAAAATTGTTGCTAAGCGATATGCATAGTAGTTTTTTTCTAGGACCTTCCATCTGCTATTTCATCTTCAATTTGTTAGCAAATCAAGTGGGAACCAGACATATAGAAGCAGTAAGGCATAAACAATAGTACAGTATTCTCAAATTCATTGAAAGCATTTGTCCCAAAAAGAATATCGACAAATTGGATATAGTTCAGAAAAAATAGATCATGAAAGACAGATAATTAATTCTGGCAGGACGAAACTAGTTTAGGTAGTACATAAAGCAGTAAGATGAACTCTACCTTTTGCATTTTAAATGAAGTTTTTTTTTTCCTTATAAATGATGATCTACAGTAAGGGGTGAGGAATTTGGACTAAGTCATACAATAAGTTAGTCATTATAATTACATATTGAACTTGTCATCCATGTGAGTCGAAGCAAAGATATCTTGTAAATAGCAGGTGGAGAAAATACCGCTATGGCCATAGTTCAAGTGACTACTCACAAAATTAGATAGAAAAGGAGGCATTAGCATAGGACCAAGGGGGGGGGGAATAATTTTTTTTTGGCCGTGCCATGAAGTGAATTGTATCGTATGACTTTGAGTTTCTCGACCCTTTGCCTTAGGGTTAGTTAGTTCTAATTCTCGATGGGGTTTTATTATGATAGCTAACGACGAAATTGTGGCCTTAATTTCCTTGCTTAATTGTTTTTTTCCCATTTTTATACAAGTGATATTGGGGGAGAGAAATTCATCACAGGACATGCAAGAACAAACGTTATTTAAAAAAAAAAAACAAACGATAATATCTACGCTAAGAAGCCTATTAACCATTTGAGTTACAAGCTTTATAAGTTTAAAGTTCCCTATATGTCATTGGTTAGAAAATAAAATTTAAACAGATTTTTAAGTTTATGGCGCAGTTTGTATTATAGCTAAGCTTGAAATTCAGTTCCAAATGTTTATCCTGGCACTTGAAATTCAGTTCCGAATCTTTTTTCCTAACATTGCTCTTACGCAATGAAAAGAAAAAACAAATAAATAGAAAATGGACTGCGTAGGTGCTAGGGTGGCTTAAGAACGGAACATTTCAAAGGATAGTAATTACAAACTAAGGGGATGGAGGCTTCTTCTGACCATTACCCTGTACTAATCATATTCAAATAATAAACTACTACAACAAAAAAGCAATGTGATTTAATATTGAAAAAGAAGAAATCTGTGCCGTACTTTGTCCAGTTGCATGTGCATTGTTAATTATATAAGATTGAACTAATCCAAAAAAAGTAAGAGAGAGAGAGAGAGACCTTGATCAAACCCTAGCTTTTTTTGGTCATGATCAAACCCTAGCTAGAGAAGACAATTGGGGTTGAATAGTGAGGAGAGGGATGAGAAGACCTTTCTGTCCTCATAAGCATCACATCATCCACTCTTCTTAACTATAAATCTTTGTCTTCCTTCCCAATTATTTCCTAACAGTCGACAGCCTTCTTTTGGTACTCAGTCTCCTTGAAGATCCTAAAAAGGAAAACAAGAAATAAAGAGAAAAGATCGATCGAGATGGGACGAGCTCCATGCTGTGACAAGGCCAACGTCAAGAAGGGACCATGGTCACCTGAAGAGGATGCAAGACTTAAGGCCTATATTGAAGAGCATGGTACTGGTGGCAATTGGATTGCTCTTCCTCAGAAAATTGGTACGTACACAAAACTGAAGCAATTGTTGACACACTCTAATATATACGCATCTGTATGATAATTTGTTCTTAGAGCTATTTTGATTTTTGTTTTAAAAAATTGCACACCTATTTCAAAGCTCCATTTGATTTGACCTTTTGCAGGGCTCAAAAGATGTGGAAAAAGTTGCAGGCTGAGATGGCTCAACTACTTGAGGCCCAACATCAAGCATGGTGGATTCTCAGAAGAAGAAGACAACACCATCTGCAGCCTCTATATAAGTATTGGCAGCAGGTATAATTTAATTTCCCCCAAAAAAATTTAACCTCAACATGTTGTGTCTCTTTTTCCTTGTTCATGATACTTTCCCAATACAAATAATTGATTATACTCCAAGCTCCAAGATAGTAAGGGCACAACGCATCAAATAATTCAATAATACGGATCATTAATCTAACATCCTAGGGTTTTCTTAGTTTCTTGTTGGAGTCTAGCATGTTGATATTCGATCCTTTACTTTTAGGTGGTCTATAATTGCTGCCCAATTGCCTGGAAGAACTGATAATGATATAAAGAACTACTGGAACACCCGATTGAAGAAAAAGTTACTTGGAAGGCGCAAACAGTCCAATATCAATCGATCTCCGTCTGATCAGAGTCAGGATCACCAGCTCAAGGACGCTGGCGACACACAAGCCTTAAGCAGTTCAGCCCTTGAAAGACTTCAACTCCATATGCAGCTTCAAAGCCTTCAGAACCCTTTTTCTTTCTATAATAATCCTGCACTGTGGCCCAAGTTGCACCCTTTGCAAGAAAAGATGATACAGACCGTCCGTTCCATGAATGATAATAACCCTATGATGCACCACCGTGCTCTCACAAGTCCTCTTCAACCAGCTCAAAAGCAAAAGGGTAATATCAATGATGTCTATGAACAAGTGCAGCCCACTTCTGCCTCTATCTTAATTCAACAAGAATTTTCAAAATTATGCAATCACAAAAATATGGATGAACTGGAGAATCCCTTGAATGGCATGGCATACTCAGACGCCCCATGTCGTGCTTTCATCTCCACAAGTAATCAAGTGGACTCAACTATTGTGGCGGCAAAAGCCGATGGTGTAGAGCAGTTAAACAGTGTCGGAACTCATGATCATCATCACCAGGTTAATTCGAGCTTCCAAGGTGAATTTGGTGACGTTGTTAACAATAAATGTTTTGGTCTCGCAGCACAACAGGAAGATGATCAAATAGCTGAATTTGATTGTTTCAAAGACATCAATGTCTACAAGGACAGCTTGGAGTGGTGGGCTAACGAGTTTGACGCCAAATCTGCCTCTTCAAACTCCTGGGATTCTACTTCTGTTCTTCACTCCCAAGGGATGTTTCAAGACTATGAATTAGGTTACAACATGTAGTTACGGATAATAGAGAGGAATAATCTATATAAACCACATTTATCGACCATATTGTGTACTGCATCATTAATAGGAGATCAAAACACCAAAAATACAAGTGGGTTATACTACTATTGATGTGGTCTATAATCTGGTTTATAGATGTGTTCAAACAGTTTTATTGAATAGGGAATTGGGTATGGTAATTTTTCATAGCCTGCATGTTTTGTAAATTTGTGTGAAGAATAATGTTAAATGTTCTTATTGTCTTGCTTACTCAATTTTGTTGTCGTGAAGTTTGAAGTTCACGCTCGAATTGGGGCTCCAAGGAATGCCTTGGACATAATAGAAAATAGGGTTAATTATGTTTTACCCCCCTCAAGTTTGAGGTCAATTGCAATCTCAGACAACATCTTTAAAACATTTCAATCTCATACATTAATTATTAAGGGAAAATGACTAACGGATGTATTAATAATTAATGTATGAGATTTAAATGTTTTAAAGATGTTGTATGAGATTGAAACGTTTTAAAGATGTTGTATGAGATTGCAACTGACCCCAAATTTGAGAGGGTAAAATGTAATTTTACTTTTTTCATTAACTAGGCAAAAGCCAAACTTGCACAACATGAGAGACATGAGAGAGCCCACGGGACGGGCCAACATAAAGAGCAATCAAATATAGTTGTACTGTTATTTTCTTCTCTGTATAGTTGTTATTCTCAAATGTAATTGTTAGTATTACTAAGGGTATATGTGTAAAGTGTTAGTTATGTTAACACTATAAATACCAAGTGTATAACTAATTATTGTTTAATGAGAAATACATGTATTTTCAGTCAAAGTGTTTTCTTCCTCTCTAAGCTTTCTCTGTAAGCTTCTATATGGTATCAATTGCCCTCTGCCTCCCAGCGACTTCGATCCGTCCATTTTCCGTTCACATTCTCTGATTCTTGCTGCCATTTTCTCTTTGCTTCTTCGATTTGTGTTCTTGTAAAGCTGCATCAATGGCCTCTCCGTCGGATTCCTTTCATTAGTCAGTGCCGAATCCAGCCCCAATTTCATCTTCCTCAAACTCTAACTTCTCAAATTCGTACACTTCTTTTACGATTTAGAATATTGGCAGTATGGTGCCGATCAAGCTGAAACGCTCCAATTATCTCCCATGGCGTGCGTTGTTCACTCTGATTGTCCATCACTACAAACTCCTTGGCGTCATTGATGGCATAGAACTGTGTCCTTCTCCTCTACTTCCAGATCGTTCTCTCAATCCTGCTTTTGAACTTTGGTATGAGAAAGATCAGGATCTTCTTATTTGGTTAAATTCCACGCTTTGTGAGGAAGTTATTTCGTTTACGGTTGGGGTTTCATCATCTTAGGAGATGTGGATCAAGTTAAAGCAGCGATTTGGGGGTTTTTTTTATGCACACATTCATCAATTGAGATCTTGTCTTCAATCTCTTCAGAAAGGCTCTTTGTCCATCTCTGAATATCTGCAACAAATCAAAGAAATTTATGATTCCTTGATTGCAGTTAGAGCTTCGGTCACCGATCATGATTTGATTGTCGCTATCCTTGTTGGCTTGCCTGATGACTATGACTCTTTTATTGACTCCATTATGCTTCGCCTCTCTAATACAACACTTGATGATTTGCATGGCTTGCTTCTCACCAAAGAATTGTCCATGTCTCGGCGAAAGAAACTTGCCTCCTCCACTGCCCACATAACCTTTTCAAGCTTTTTCGGTGCATTCTCAAGCTTCTCAGGCTCTTCTTCTTCCTACACCACAAGTATTTGCTGCTCAGTATCATCAATCACAATCTTTTTTGAAGCACAACCGTGGTAATCGAGGCAACAACTACAACAATCGCGGTCATACCTACCCTAATCAGGGCAATCGTGGCTCCAATTAGAATTCCAGAGGTAATCACTCCAATCACCGTGGTAATTCTTATGGTTCTTGTCCTTTCAATCCATCTGGTTATCGTGTACAATGTCAAATATATGGTTCCACTAGTCATGAGGCCATCGACTGTTATGATTGTATGAATCCTGAGATTGTTGGTAAAGTACCCTCTGCAAAGCTACCTGCATTATGTGCTCATCATTCTGTAAAGCCCTATACTCCATCCTGGTTAATCGACTATGGTGCCACCTCTCACATCACGCATTACGAATCATATCTCCAACATTCAATCTCCCAGTCCTTATCATGGAGAAGATAAAGTGTATATCGAAGATGGTAAAGGTCTGTCCATTGATCATATTGGTATCTCTTTGCTGCATACTCCACATTCTACTTTTAAATTGCACAATGTCTTACATGTGCCTCAAATGCAACACAATCTTCTTTATGCGTATCAGTTTATTAAAGATAGAAAATGTTCATTGACTCTTGATATTGATGGATCTTATGTCCAGAATTGTACTACGGGGATGATGCTTTTGATGAGACCAGTTAAGGATGGTTTCTTTCCTATTCAAAGCTCCTCTACCTCTTGTTAATCTTCAGTCTCTTCTCCTACTACATTAGTAAGTAATAAAGCCTCTGCAAAGGTGTGGCATAGCAGGCTCATCCATCATTCTTCTGCCATTTTCAGAAGGGCACTCTCTACTACTCAACTACCATTTCAAGGAAAATCTGCAGTGGACTTCTTTTGCACAGATTGTGCCTTAGCTAAGAATCATAAACTTCCATTTGGTAGTACTAGTTCTATTTCATCAACATGTTTAGATTTGTTGCATTGTGATTTGTGGGGACCCTCATATGTGTTGTCTGTGAGTGGTTATAAGTACTACCTACTCATTGTTGATGATTTCAGTAGGTACTGTTGGTTTTTTCCCTTGAAGTCTAAGGCAGATGTGTACTCCACTTTTGTACATTTTCAATGCTATGTAGAAAACATTCTTGGCAATAAAATCAAAGTTGTTCGATCAGACTCAGGGGGTGAATTTACTGGAAATCAGTTTCAATCTTATCTTAAGTCTCATGGTATTTTTCAACAATTCAGTTGTCCCCATACCCTTGAACAAAATGGTTGTGTTGAATGTAAAGACAGACATTTAGTTGAAACTGCAAGGACTTTGTTAGTTCAATCTCAGGTACCTCATTAGTTTTGGGTTGAGGCATTCCTCACTGCTGTCTATTTGATTAATAGACTTCCTATATCTGGTATTTCTCAGTCTCCGTGGGAACTTCTGTTTCATATTCTTCTAGATTATTTAAGATTGAGAATGTTTGGTTGTAGCTGCTTTCTATGGCTCAAACCCTACATCTCTTCTAAATTGGACAATAAGAGAGTAAACATTGTGTTTTCTTGGGGTATAGTGTTCAACACAAAGGGTATCAATGCTTGGATCCCCTTACTCAGCGCATTTATATTTCCAGACATGTCATCTTTAATGAATAAGAATTTCCATTTCACAAGATTTAAGCTGCAACATCTCTTTCCTCAACCACATCTACATTTTCTCCTTTTAGTCTTGAATTTTCCATTCCTCAATGTGCTCCATATATTAACCCATGTCTTTCATTGTTTACTTCTACTACAAGTCTTCATCTTCAAGCTGCATCTTCCCTACATGAAGATCATGTTTCATCATCTAGTGTAGCTTCCTCCAATGCCACAGTTTCTCCAAATGTCACCAATATACATCCCATGATCACTCGATCTAAGGTCAGTATCTTTATGCCAAAGGCTTACACAGCAACCAAGCATGCCTTACCCTTTTCAATTGATCATGTCCCAATTACTTATCTTCAAGCATCCAAGTTTGAACATTGGAGACATGCTATGCAAGAGGAAATCAATGCATTGCAGTCCACAGGTACTTGGTCTTTGGTGCCTTCTGCTTTTGGTAGGTTGTAAGTGGGGTTTCAGGATCAAAACACATTCATATGGTAGTATTGATCGCTATAAAGCCCGACTTGCCAATGGCTTTCATCAACAAAAGGGTATGGATTACAAAGAGAGCTTTAGCCCTATGGATAAACTTGTCACTATTAGGATCCTCTTGTCCCTTGCTATGCAAAATGACTGGTGTTTGAATCAGCTTGATATTAGTAATTACATTCCTCCATGGTGATCTCAAAGAAGATGTCTTTATGACTCAACCTCCAGGTTTCTATGATCCATAGTTTCCAAATCATTTTTGTAAGCTCAACAGGTCACTCTATGGTCTTAAACAAGCTCCTCGAGCTTGGTTTGACAAGCTATTCACCACATTACAATCTCTTGATTTTCAACACTCCACCTCAGATGCTTATCTTTTTGTCCTTAAAGCCCCTGTGATGGTTATTGTTTTGGTTTATGTTGATGATATCTTAGTTCGTGCATATATGTCACTCATGCCCAACTTGTCTAAGAAACTTGAAAACTTATGACTTGAAATAGCTTTCGTGAGAATATCTGCCAACTGATCCTTCGTTCTAATTTATGGTACTTCAATTATTTTTCCTTCCAATTTTTCCTTGATAAAGAATCTATCAACTTCAACATGCTTCGTTTTATCATGTTGTACCGGATTATGTGCAATGTCACGGGCGGCTTTATTATCACAAAATAATTTCATAGGCTGATCATTTTTAATCCCCAAATCCTGCAATAGAAGTTTAAGCCACAAAATTTCACAAATTCTAAGGGCCATTTCTCTGTATTCGGCTTCTGCACTAGAACGGGTAACCACATTCTGCTTTTTACTCCTCCATGTAACCAAGTTACCCCCAACAAATGTAAAGTAACCTGATGTTGAGCGCCTATCATCAACCGAACTTCCCCAATCTGCATTAGTATAACCTTCAACTCCAAGATGGTGATTTCTTTTAAACAAAATCCCTTTTCCTGGAGTTCCCTTCAAATATCGCAAAATCCTCATCACTGTATTCATATGTTGTTCTCCGGGATCATGCATGTAGTGACTCAAGGCATAAGCAAGGTCTGGTCTTATGTGTGCTAAGTACATTGAACGGCCTACTAACCTCTGGTATCTCCCTTTGTCAACTGGTACTTGATTCGGATCAACAAAGAGCTTTAATCCTTCCTCTAATGGTATAGATACTGGCTAACAAGCTGACATGCCAGTTTCGTGTAACAAATCAATTATGTAATTTCTCTAAGACAAGAAAATTTCCGAATTGCTTCTTGATACCTCAATCCTTAAAAAATATTCTAGGGATCCAAGGTCTTTCATTTCAAATTCAGTAGACAAGTATTTTTGTAAGGCCGCACATTCTTCTGGATCATTTCCTGTTACCACTATATCATCTACATACACAATAAATTACCACTTAATTCCAAGTTATTCACATTATTTTCATGTGAATGATCACCACTTGTCTCCAAGACATTACCACTTAATTCCAAGTCATTCACAACATTATTTTCTTTTGAATGGTCACCACTTGTTTCCAAAACATTACCACTTGAATCCAAACCATTCATAATAACTGTATCTGGAAGAATATAATCAAGAGTTTGAACTTTTGTCTGATTCTCCCCCTGAAGTGAAGACTCGAGAATGTCATAGTACATATCATTCTCATGAAATGCAACATCCACAGTGACAAACAACTTTTTCGTTGGAGGGTGATAACATCGGTATCCCTTTTGATGTGAGGCATACCCCGTAAACACACACCGCAAGGCCCGAGGTTCAAGCTTACTCTTTTGTTGCTTATGAAGATGAACGTATGCCACACAACAACACGTGAGGTGGGAGATTGGGAATTGCAGAAGCATCGACATGGGAGGCGAGAGGCTAAAACGGTGTTTGAAAATTAATCGATCGAGATGGAACACGATTAATGAGATATGCAGCTGAAGTGAGAGCTTCTCCCCAATAGGATAGCTCACGGAAGACTAGCCTTAAGCAAGGAAGCACGAACAACTTCCAGAAGCTGACGGTTCTTACGTTTTGCAACCCCATTTTTTTAAGGAGTGTTTGGACATGTAGATTGATGAACAATACCATGATGATCAAGAAAGGCATGAAGCTCATTGTTTACATACTCGCCGCCATTATCACTCCTGAGAACATGTATTTGTGACTTATATTGTACTTGCACCTTTTTGTGAAATTGCTGAAACAAAGAAGTAACTTCATCAAACAAACCCAAGTCATATGTGTGCAATCATCAATAAAAGTAATGAACCAATGATCCCACCAAATGTAGTAGTTTTAGATGGTTCCCAAACATCAGAATGGATTATCATAAAAGGAATGAAACTTTTAGTCATACTGGGCAAAAACGAAGTACGATAACTTTTAGCCAATTCACAAATATCACATTTAAAGCTAGAAACATCATGCTTTACAAATAGGCTAGGAAACAACCTTTGTAAATAATCGAAAGAAGCATGTCCAAGTCGACGATGCCACACCAAACCTCCGAAGCTTTATTCTTCTCCCCTTGAGATCTTTCCATTGCAAGAGGTTGAGTCAACATTCCGGTACTGTTTGATGTCAGCTCCAAGTAGTAGAGCTTGCCCTTCCTAAGACCATCTCCAACATTTGCCCTTCCTAGAAACAACTTTTCTGCTCCAACCCTTCTGGCCTAAAATTTTAGCTCGAGATTATTAAAGAATGAACTTAGGCTAATTTTTTTCTTAAATTAATTAAAAAAAATTATGTAGACTATCGTAAATTAATTTTACGAACATTTTAATCTAAAAATATTTAAATTCCGATAAATATTGAAAAATCACTAAATCTTTCCACAAAGCAAGCCTTCAACTTTCACCAATCTTTCAACATTCACCAAACTTTTAACTTTCACCAATCGTTCAACTTTCACCAAACTTTCAACTTTTACCAACCGTTCAACTTTCACCAAACTTTCAACTTTCACCAACCATTCAACTTTTATCTACTATATAAACACAGGTCCAATATCAATTGATCTCTTTCAACCTTCAATCATCCTCTATATTCACCAATCTTTCAACTTTCAAAGTGTTTTTATTTCCTAAAAATCCTCAATATCTCATCAATGGGTGATAGAAGAATGCATAACAGGGTAATGCAGATGGCACAATTCCAAGCAAGGCTTGACATTGAGGATGCTGAAATGATTAATGCCGAAGCTGAACTTGCAAACTCGCTTATGCAATATGAGCACCGTGCTGAATCTAGCCATCGTGGTTCTATGACGGGGCATTCATTTGTGCAACGTGATAGAGAAGAGTGTCATGACTGAATGATAAAAGATTATTTCATCGAGTATCCGAGATTTCCTACCCATGATTTTCGAAGGCGGTTTTCGGATTAGGAGAGAGCTTTTTGATAGCATCTTGAACGCATTTGTCATTTATGACCACTACTTTGCAAGGAAGATAAATGCCATCGGCCGACAAAGTCTATCACCTTATCAAAAGCTCGCTTCCGCATTTCGGATGCTAGCTAATGGGTGCTCTGCAGACTCAACTGACGAGTATTGCCGACTTGCGGAAAGTACTGCTATTGAGAACCTGAAGCGCTTTTGTCATGCAATTCAAGCCATATATGGAGCCATATACCTTCGCAAGCCAAATTGTGAAGACTTGAAGAGGCTTCTACGCAAGGCAGACAAAAGAGGCTTCCCTGGCATGATAGGAAGTCTCGATTGTATGCATTGGGAGTGGAAGAATTGTATTACTACTTGGGCTGGCCAATTCAAAGATCGTCATAACAAGCCAACCATCGTGCTCGAGGCTGTGGCATCTTACGACACATGGATTTGGCATGCATTCTTCGGCTCTCCTGGATCAAACAACGATATCAACGTTCTTTGGTCTTCTCCTCTGTTCGATAATGTTGTCAATGGATGGGCACCAGAATTTCGGTACAAGGTAAATGGTAATAGGTATGAGCAAGGTTACTACCTAACTGATAGTATTTATCCTAGTTGGTCTACCTTTGTCAAAAGTTTTTCTCATCCCGATAGTGCAAAGAAGAAATTATTTTCACAGAGGCAAGAGTCTTACAGGAAGGATGTGGAAAAAGCATTCAGGATCCTACAAGCTCGATGGGCCATTGTTAGAGGGCCTGCACCAATTTGGCATACCGAAGACCTCCATTCAATCATGATGACGTGCATAATTTTGCACAACATGATTGTGGAAGATGAGTACATCTAAATTGAAGAAGTTTCAGACAAAGATGTGGATGATGACCAACCAACACATGCTAGAGCTATTGCAAGAGATGTTGAATATCTTGCTGAAACCACATATGAGACTCGACAGGATATGGTCACATTGAGTGAGTATTTGAGATGTTTAAATAGAATTCAAGCTCCTCAAGGTCATGACACACTCCGCAAGGATTTGGTTGAGCATGTATGGCGCCGAGAAGGTGAACGTTGATGATGTTGGTTGAGCATTTATGTAATAATTTTAAGTGTACTATTTTCATATTTTCTCGTAATAAATTTAAGTGTCTTCTTGTGCAAAGTATTTTGTGTAGTACGTTGGATAAATTATTGAATGGATGTTGAATTATTGAAGGCATCTACTCTACATCAAAGTGTGGAATAATAAGTACAATAATTATTGAAGGCATCTAGATTAATAGAAACAATAATTAATACACACGACAATTAATAAAGTACATCAAAATGTTGAGCGTTTTTGCTCGACGAACATCTGAATTCCGTCAGTTAAATTAGTTTATCTATCCGATGAAATTTTGTTCGTCCGGCAAATGTTATTTTCTAATAGTGTTAGCTTTATCTGCCAAGGCTTGAAGGTAACACCTACTCGGCTTGCCACAGAAGATAAGAGCTCCTAAGTACACAAATGGAGCTTTATCATATTTGAACTCCAAGAAGCGCTCAACCACAACTTTACGATACCTTGAAGTGAACCCAAATAAAAAAAAATACTTTTATCCTTATTGATAATTGACTAGAGGCTCTACTATAGCTATCTGAGAAATCTTGCATATTACGCAAAGCGACCCTATCACTTCGGCATAAAATGAATAGGTCATTCACATACATTACATACAAGGAGAAACACAACCTCTTGAAACATAAATCAGCCTAGTGAGTCCAACTAGTTGAAGTCGACTCAAACCCTTGATAAATCCTCAACTAGGCAAAAAAAAGTAATGGAGAGAGGGGGCCCTTGTCTCACCCCTCGTTAACAAGAGAAAAAAACATAGGGAAAGGGCGGGCATTAATTAAGATAGACAATTTAGCAGATCTTAAAATAGTAGACACCCAGTTATAAAACAACGGGAATTATTAAGCATCTGCAAGGGAGAAGACCACTTTATTAAGGTATCAAAACCCTTAGCTATACCAACTTTAACTACCATGCATGTTACCACCACGTAATTCTTTGTTTATTATTTATTCACAGAATTATTTATTTTAAATTTCTTACACTAATTCCTTTCCCGTCTTAAAGAAGTTCAAACTGAAAAAATTAAAATGTTTGAACTAATCAAAGTTTACATAAAGTTTAAAATAAATAATTCTATGATTTCCTCTCTATACAGCGTGGATGCAAATGCCAATCGCTTTCGCCTGATTTCCTCTCTATACAGCGTGGAATGGTTTCAGTGGGGCCTTTTCACCTCATAACTTCGTATCCGTTTTTCTTATGATGCGAAATCATAATCACGTGGTTTTTCTTCGCTTACACAGCTCTGTTAATCACTTATGTTTTTTCTTCGCTTACACAGCTCTGTTTAATCATATATGTTGTTTCGGTTTGATTTACAAAAATAGGTACGAGGACAAATCATTACTCATCAATGAAAGGTTCCCTATTCACGAAAAAGGAAAAAAAAAGGAAGCTATTCGTGCATTAATTAGCGTAGGCCATGGGACTAAGAACAATAGCTGATACCAGAACACTACACCGGAAGAAAAAGTGATCAAACCGCCGGATACCAAAACCCACCCCAACTCCTCAAACCCTCAGCCCACTCCAACCACTTAGGCTTGCTTGGTCTACATATTATTTCGTTAACCAAAGTGTTTAAATCTTCAGTTGTACGACCATACGATTTAACAGCCTCTTCAGCAAACTCTTTGAACACGCTAATCCTCTCTCTCATTTCCTTTCCTTCTTTACTTGATAAACATAACTGCAATGCCTTCATTGCTCCACTTTTTGTCACAACTCCTCCCTCGACCCCCACCCCAATCTTCCACACAGCCTCTAGAGTCCTCATGTTTAGTGGCTGATCAGCCTTAAAAGGCCTGCATATCATTGGCACGCCACCGGTTATGCTCTCCAAAATTGAGTTCCAACCACAATGAGTCACAAAAACTCCGACGCAGGCATTGTTTAGTATTTGAGTTTGGGAAGCCCATGGTACTACTTTCCCGTTTCCATTTTGTTTTGTTCGTTCGAGGAATCCCTCGGGGAAATCTTTTTCATTTCCCCTAAATGACCAAATGAATGGAAATCCGCCTTCCTCTAGGGCTTCAGCTAATGCTGCTAGCTCATGCGGCGGCAGTGCTGCTACACTTCCGAAGCTAATGTACGCTACGGATGCAGGCTTATGGTTACCTAACCACTCTAAGCATCCGCTGTCCTCCGAAATTTTTGGTAGTAGTGGTGGTGTTAGGGTTAAGGGTCCAACATGGAGAAATTTATGAAACTTTTTCTTGAGCTCAAACGCAACTTCGAGATCTAGGTCTTGAAAAGAGTTTATGGCAACTGCAGTTGCCCTTGGTAGCTTGAGTCCCATTTTATGCATCATAACTGCAATTGGGGATCCTAAATTTTCTGTTGATATTCCACCAGGTAAGTCGGATGCAAGGAATGCTGAAAATCCAGGAAGGAATTCAAGGGTTTGATCTTTGTCCCCTGCCAAGAAAAAGAAACACAAGTAAAAAAGGTTCAGATATATTGTTTTGAAACTTTGATGATTGCATCTCAAGTCTCAACTTAATCTGCTTTACGTATCTAAACATTTTTTCAGTTTTATATGTTGAGAGTGAATCCCACATGAGAAAGGAGGCACCTTGCATGTGCTCATAAGTAGTTTGGGCACTTCCCATTGTCAATTGGTTTTATGGTGGAACTTGAGAGTCAATCTTACATGGGAGAAAGGAGGGACATTGCAAGTGCTTTTAAGTAGTTAGGTTACTCTCCATATTGTCAATTGGTTTTATGGTTGGACCTCAATTTTCTTCAGTATATAACGAGACAGATGATTATATTGCTAGACTGTAAATATATTTCTGTGTATTAAATATGTTCATGTGTAATAATCAAATATATGTAACTGCAAACTGCTTTAAAATATTCTGCTATGAAATAAAATTTCTTACCACTAGCTCCCAATTTTTCTTTAATCACATCGTTAGCAACATGAATAAACAGAGGGCGTTGTCCTGAAGTCCACAAGGGTACCCAAGGGATCTGCATTTCCTCTGCCATGTCACAAGCAAACCAAAGGAAAGCATCCGATATCAAACAGCCTACTTTGTGCCCAATCTCAGCCTCAGCCTCTGCGATACCTTTCTTAAAGCTGCCTGGTGCTGCCTTAAGAAAAAAGTCAATTGGCTCCAGAGGGTTCCCAGAAAACACATAACTTTCTGGTAAGCCATCCCATACGTCGTAAGGCTTTATATTGTCAAAGCCCTTAATGTTACATTTTGTGAAGAGGGAGCTATTAGATTTAGCTAGGCTGAAGAATGAAAACTTCACATCAGGGGCTACCGCCGAAATCATACGTACAAAAAGGAGAAGTGGGCTGGGATGGGATGCAAACGGAAAGACTAAGACGGCAACATGCTGACTACAAGATTTGTGGCTCATTAATGGCATTGTGATGCGTACAATATATCACAGATCTTACTTTTTTGTGTTCTGCAAGCTTGTGCATGTAATGCAGTTGTGATGGTATTATATTTTGTTTGTGGGAAACAAGAGGAAGTTAATTAGCTGCGGACAACCGAAATGAGAAACATGAGGTTTTCTTTCGCTTTTGCAGGTTTGGAAATGGGTTAGTTTTATGTTTTGGGCAGCTTGGAAAATGGTTATTAGTTGGTTACTTTTACGGAGAGATTCTAGAAGGGGAAATTCGGGAAAATACCCTTTTCTAGCGGGTTAAAGGAGGTTTTTTCCCCTTATTCAATTCGTACTAGCCTCTTTCCGTACCTGCTCACGCGCATGCGAGATGTTTTTTTTAGCGCCCCCCATAAGATGAGTTTTGTTAGCTATTTTTTTTCTCATACCACATCCTAAAAATAAAATACAACATACAGTTACAAATAAAAGAAAATAAAACATAATTAAATCACGCGTAAAATGCGTAATAAAAGAAAGTCTCTACATGCACAAAAGCATTCTTGGAAATTAGTAATAAATAAAAGAAGAAATACAGTAAGAACCAAATAATAGTGTTAGAGAACAAACTAAACAATTAATCTATGTAAAGACTAAGAATACATACAGTACCACATATTCGAATGACTTCTATCAAATCTATTTGAATAGTTTATCTTATTAAAAGTTGCTAAAGATGAGTTCATAGGGTATGTGGCTTCGTAGCGTAATATCTACTTTTTTCTTTGACATATATGTCACACTTTCCCATTCCACATGAAACTGCTGTGTCAATTCAAATCCACCACAACATTAATGCTTGTTTCCATAGCTGCAAACGAAGTGTTTGAAATGAAAATAAGAGTTGAAATGTAAATTGTTTGTAGTATTTAAAATACATACATTGACAAAAAGTAATAAAAAAAATAGTCATATCCAATTAGAGAGACCAGAAACTCAATCAAAGATAATATCAAATGTAAAACCCTTGACTTTGGATTTCGTTCACATTTGGAGCTATTTAAATTAGCTTTTGTTACCAAAATCTAAACAATATATAAAAAAGAGTTCTCAAATGTACAGTAACTACATACTATAATGCTTTTGTCTACAATAATATTAACACATACTATAATGCTTTTGTCTACAATAATATTAACACAATAAATAAAAAAGAGTTCTCAAATGTACAGAATCTTTACTCTGTTTTTTTTCAAATTCTAAAGCATGATACGGTATCTACCAAATGGAAATAATAAAAGGAAGAAGAACCTTAGAGTATATGGATGGGCAATCTTTTCCCATATGACGACTAAATGATGTCCTCTATTTGTTTTTCCTTTTTTTTTTGTCTCAACTATATTTGTTTTTCAAAAGTATGCTTGTATTACACAATTTGTTAGGAGATTAGTTCATTAATTGATACCATGACCAAAGTAATCACCAAACAAAACAAACAATGGGTTAAGGGGATGTAAAAATGGCTTCCAAAACTATTGGATGAATAACATTTGGAAATATGTTAGGCTAGATGAACTACAATGTTGGCATCAATTATGAGTGGCAATTAATTTGAGAGTAAGGATAATAATGCAAACACAAAACGAAGTATCACACATATCATATACCATCAACATGGGTGGGAAGAAATTTTTTTGAGCAACTTCCAGTCAAATAGTCTACCTTGTCAATTTTTGTTGCTTTACCTAAAGAGGCGCAAAATTACTCAATCTGAATGCTTTCAAATTGTCCATTTCCCTTGATTTTTTTTTGTTTTTGTGTCCTTTCGCAATGTTTATTGGAATAAGAGTGCACGTACCTAATGGAATCACCAACAAAGTGATTCAAATTTTTGCGGAGCTTGCAGTTACACTCTAGAGGCCCCATCATTCTTTGTAATTCTACAAAGAAAGAAGAATATAAGGATGGTAATTGAAGTATTCACCAATTCAAAAATTCGACCTTCAGAAAATTGAGTCGATTTTCTCTCCCCTTTTGCATGATTTGTGGGTTAATAATTGATTAACCCATTCTTCTCTTCTTAAATGTGTGGATGGCGGTTTCTATGTCCACTCTCTGCAATGCACTTTGTTTAAGATTAATATCTATGTGTGGGTGTGTGGGTGTGTGGGTGTGCTTCATCTAACAGTTGAAAGGTAACTGAATAAGAGCACATCATGTGTTGCTTGAAGGTGAACAAATTACTTGTTGTGCAAACACAAATAACCAGTTAGGGAGACTCGAATTCCTTAAAGCATGACATCCATACTTGATACAGAATGCTCGTTAATCAGAGAAGAAAGAAATCAAAATATGAAATAAAACAATAGTATGTATAAACTGCAAATTACAAACTAATGTTAGTAAGACTAAAACTTGTTAGAGTATGGGAATATTTGATATGCTTCTATGAAAGCTTGATGAAGGTCTGACAAAAAACCAGAAAATGGCAGAGAGAATTTCAAAGAATGATGATGGAATTGATTTCGATGTTCCTCACAACAAACATGTGAGGTTGTTACCGTTATACTTGGAAGAGGAAGGGAGATCCTTCACTCATCAAGCAAAACTAAATCTTAACCCTTAATTGCTATCACCCTATGAGATGATGCCACTTGTTATAATCTATCACTTAAGCTAGATACAAGTGAGAGCAGCCACATGGACTATGATCTAACGACTCTAATTTAAACTTAAAACAAATATTAAACTAAAGGTTTGAATTGTTCATTTGCCTCCAAGTCTCTGCTGAATGGTTACACACCAACACTCCCTTCTAACCTTTTAGCTGATTTGACTCCCAAAAGCTCTCTTAGATAGGCAAATTGATTTTTAGGCAAAGCTTTAGTAAGAATGTCTGCAATTTTCTCCTCTGTCTTGCAGTACACTAGTTCAATCTCCTTGGCTTGAATTGCTTCTCGGATGAAATGAAACTTTCTGCTGATATCTCTTGTCTTTTGATGAAAGACAGAATTCTTAGTTATAGCAATGGCTGATGTGTTATCACACATGATCTGTGTTCCTTCCACTTGTTCTTCTCCAAAATCTTTAAGTACAAATCTCAGCCATTTTGCTTGAGAAATGGCTTTTGCAGCACTTACATATTCTGCTTTTGTTGTGGACAATGCCACAATGCTTTGCTTGATTGATGCCCATGAAAACACACCAGAACCTAGTGTAAATGCATAGCCTGAAGTGCTTCTCATATCACCCTCACTTCCAGCCAGTCACTGTCACAGTAACCAATTAAAGTAGTTGCTTTTCCTTTTTCAAAGACAATTCCAAAATTAATTGTTCCTTGAATGTATCTCGGCACCCTCTTTGCTGTTCCCATGTGTTTCTTAGTGGGATTATGCATGAACCTTGCCAGCAAGGTTGGTGCAAACATTACATTAGGTCTGGTTGCTATCAAGTATAGTAAGCTCCCCACAAGTTGTCTCTATTCTCTTTCATTTGCAGCTTCACTACCATCAACCTTACTCAGTTTCTCATTCATTGCAAGTGGAGTAGCAACAGTTTTGCAGTCTTTTAACCCAAATTTCTTAATCAGCTTCTATGCATACTTTTTTTGATGTATGAAAATGCTTTTTTTTTTTTCCAGTTTGTAGTACCCCCATTCCAAGGAAATGATGTAACAAACTCAAATATGTCATCTCATAGTGTTTCATCATGTCATTTTTAAACTCTTCCAGCATTTGTGAACTGCTACCAGTGTACACAATACCATCTACATATAATGATACCTGAGTCCTCACTTGTTTTAACATACAATGTTGCCTTACTTGAGCTCTTCTTGAAACCTGCATTGTTGAAGTAGGCATCAATCTCATCATACCAAGCCTTTGGTGCCTGCTTCAATCTATACAGTGCCTTGTTCAGTTTATACACCTTAGTCTCTTCATTCTTTTTCACAGAACCCTGTGGTTGCTAAACATACATTTCCTCATTCAGAACTCCATTGAGAAAAGTAGACTTCACATCTAGCTGGTACAAACTCCATTTCTTCTGTGCAACAAGTACAATCAAGGTTGTTATGGTATCCAATCTTGCCACAGGGGCAAAAGTCTTATTGTAGTCAATTCCAGGCTTCTGTGAGTAACCTTTAGCCACTAATCTAGCCTTATTCTTCTGCACTGTACTATCTAGATTAAGTTTGGTTTTATAGACCCATTTTACACCAATGATTGGCTTATCAAATGTTATTCTCTATCATTTCAATTCAGCTTTCATTGCAGTCCTCCATGAGTCATTTTTGGCTGCATCATCATAACTTTCAGGTTCAACAATGCACATATTGCACTGAGCCATGATTTCACTTACACCTCTCCACTTCTTAGGTGTATCATCATATATTTGAGTTCTTTCAATTATACTTTCACTTTGAAAAGTAGTGAATTGATCGAAATGAGAAATCTCACCAATATAATAGATCTTAGTAGCATTATGATGCTCAATGAGTACTGGAAATCTTACTTCATTGTTTGTAGTGCAGTTCCAATCCCAAGAAGCATTATCATCAAATGTAACATCTTTTGATAGAATGATCTTTCACCATAGCCTACAAAGATGCATTTATGACTGTTTTCTTCCGACTTGTGTCTGAGATTAGAAGGGATGTGCACATAGCTAAGTGAACCAAAGATCTTCAAGTGAGCTATCCATGGTTTTCTGCCACTATATGCCTCAAATGGAGTTATTTTTCCCAAAGCTTTGGAATGGCATCTATTAAGCAAGTAAACAACAGTGTCCACTGCTTCTGCCCAAAACACATATGGAAGATTCTTCTCATGCATCATTTACTTTGCCATTTCCACCATAGTTCTATTCTTCCTCTCTGACACTCCATTTTGCTGGGGAATGTAGGCCATAGTCAACTATCTTTGGATTCCTAGATCACTGCAATACTTATCAAATTCTGCAGAAAGGAATTCTCCTCCTCTATCACTTCTAAGACATTTCACCTTATACCACATTGTACTTCTATCATTGCCTTGAACTTTTTAAAACACTCAAGTGCACTAGACTTATATCTGAGAAAGTACACCCATGTCATTCTAGTGCAGTCATCTACGAATAACAGAAAGTATTTGTTTCAAGAGTGAGAATCAACCTGAATTGGACCACATATATCTGTGTGGATCAATTCCAATGGATACTTGGCTCTCTAAGCTGACTCAGAAGGGAATGAATCCTTGTGTTGCTTTTCCATCATGCATCATTCACATGCACTAGTTGAAATTTCCAAATGGGGCAATCCATGCACCATCTCCTGTTCTTCAAGCAATATGAGACTTTTCTCATGCAAAGGTCTCAATCTCTTATGCCATGCTTGAGAGCAATGCGTGACACTTGCTCTTAGTACAAGCTGATTTGCAGGCATCATTGTTAATGGAAAACATCTATTACTGGTCATTTGCACTCTAACCACTAGATTGTCCAGTGACCATCCATCAATCACATTCACAACATCTCATCCAAACACCAAGAAATAACCATGTTCCATCATTTGACCTACGTAGAGAAGATTTTCTTCAAGTCTAGGTACCAGCATAACTTCTTGGATATGTTTTCTTCCTAACTTGGTTTCAATGATCAAGGTTCATTTTCCTTCAACTTTGACAAATTCTAATGTGCCCATTTTGACCTTTAAAGACAAATTTCTTCGTACATTCACAAGCAATCTCTTATCATCTATCTGAAGGAAATTTTGTGAAAAACATGTTCATTTGAGCAACATCAATAGCATGCAATTAACAAATTAAAGGCGGAATCATGCTTGCATGCACTCAAAAACAAAAACATCAACCATGAAATTCAAAGCCTAGTAGATTGGTGAACCTTGACTCAACTTAAATCAACATTTGTTAGTTGAGAAATATTTACCTTTGTAGATTCCTCTTTGCATATGCAAAGGATAATCACCCAAGAGATAGGGCCTTCATTCCTTGCTTCTTTGCTCCATGGATTTGGTTGAAAGAATTGGATTCTCCAAGTTCCCAAAATAGAGAACCTCTAAAGATTCTACACCAAGGTTAGATTGAAGAAGAAATGAGTGACCTTGGAGTAGTAGGATTGCTAGATTCACCCTCCAAGGTGGTTGGCCTCTTAGAGAGAAATGGAAGCTTTGTGTTCTCACCAATTTTTCTCTAAAACCAACACTTGTGAATTTTAGGCTATAAAGTTCTTTATATAGTCACTTCTTTAAATGACCTAAAGAACCAAAAACCCTAATTCTACACAAAATGGCCAGCCATTTAAGGGATATGGGCTTTTGGGCCTTTGTGAATCTTTATTCATTAAGTTGTCATACAACTTAAGTCAATGGGCTTTGACGTTCGAAGCCCATTGGGCCCTAAGGTCCAAAACTATCCCGAGGTCTTTAACGAACTTATTCGTTTGATTAATTAACATATTAATTAATCCTTGCCATAAATAATTAAACCATTTAATTATTCTTACTCATCTCCATTGTTTCTTCAATCTCCACCTTACACGGTGTACGATCCATTAGGTTCCTTTTAGCGAGGCAGTGGGCGATTAAAACCATTTTACATCGATTGTGAATTGAAACTTACTTTCAATTCTCCCTTTAGTGATTACACACGTTTAGGGCTTCCACAAACCATGAGTGACACCTAGCAGCATATCATGGTTACCCAAGCTAATCAGAAGAGGTAGAGAACCTATTCAGTTCAGGATTTACAAATGCAATACGGTCTTTCTCTAATCTAATACTCTTGACCACATTGTTTGGTTTGATAGTTTATTTATTCATGTCTACTATCCAATGTGATTCGTTTGCTTATATGATTACCTTGAATGTGATTTGGAACGCATTCCCTAATCTCATTCATACTCTGGCCAGAGATTTTAATCATATCATAGAGTATTCTCCCTCAAACCATTTGAAGGTTAGAGATCCCTTGTTGCACATTCACTTGTCTCCATAACTAAGTGGCTTAACCCCAATGATGTCGTGGACACCCCGATAGGGTGACTTTGACATAATCAAAGATCAAGGACTTAACCACAAGACAACTGTGATGCCTCAGGTCAAAAGACTAATTTGCATTATCCCAACCATGAGTTCTCATGTGACATGAGTATGAGAACTCCTCGTTGATCGTGTTCAGTGAACTCATTCTCTATTGAGCACCTACGTACTTGTCTTGATGTCACACACACCAATGACTCGAGACTAGTCACTCTCCCTGAGAGAAGGCATAGTACGTACTGATCTTATCGGACTGTCAATGCCCAATTGGCAATCCTATGATCAGGAACGTTTAGGATGTGTCTACGAAAGAATGGTCTCATGAATCTAACTTCATTAGATTGCATTCTCCCAATCACATATTCCTTGGACTTTATCGTTTAAGCATATAACATTTATATGAGACGGCTCAAACAATAATGTTTGCCCTTTATATGTAAACTAGATTAGTTTAATTGTTGAAATGTCCATAAAGTATCATCATATGATTGGCTTTAGGGCACATTTCCAACAATCTCCCACTTGCACTAGAGCCAATCAGCTTGTTCATCTGTTATGATTCCTCTTCTGTAGTCATTTCATAAATGGCTGTGTAGTAGGTCTAGGCAATGGATATCTATATGTTATCCATAGAAACAACCTTGAGAATATCGACGTCACCATTATACATGATTCCCAATCATGTGGTTCAGTCTCTCATATGAGTTCGGATCTTGATGAGACCTTGATTCCCTGGCTTGAGCTATCGCCCCATTAGTGTCATACACTTTCTGGTTGGAACCGAATAGAGAGTTCATAAATGAACTTTCCCATCCAAACAACATTGTTGTAAACTTCTATATGGCAATATATTTTGCATTTATAATGGAACACACTAAAGTCATTACTTTAATGTTTCCATCCAAACATCTCTTTAGTCATAATAAAGGGATACCTGTTTATCTCTTCATTCATAATGAAGAAACATCCAATGATGGATTAGATTCATAATCTAATACATTTACGCTTCCATTACGTTACTCTAATTCTTCCTCATTCTTCGAGGAACCTATCCTTTAGTATTTCTTAAATACTTAAGGATTCACTTGACAGTTGCCATGGTTCTGATCCTGGGCTTGCATTGATATCGCCTTGTACCTTTCTAGGTACAACTCATATCAATGTTTCTCATACAATATGAAATACATAAATCACTTTTCTGCGTATGCATAAAGGATTCGATTTACGCATTATTTCTTTGGGAGTCAAAGGGTACGTTCCCTTTGAGAAGAGCTACCTCCTAGTCTCACTAGAGTTGTTGTTCTTATTGAAGTTTATCATCATATGAGAAACTTCCTAGCATCCTTTTGTCTATTATTAGGGCATGATATAATCCAATTATATCCTAAAATCCATCATTATAGATTTCCATCCCATGTATATAGACTATGTCTCCCATATACATTCTATCGTTATAGAAAGTTTAAAGTCATAACTTTAACAATGAAGTATTCTTTTCATTTCCAAAATTAATATATCATACATATATTTAAATTTAGGAATATGATTAACTCCCACTAATCTTTTGTAAACCTAGTAAACAAAAGATTCATTTACATCTTTATGAGAAATCAAACGTTTTGATCTTTCTCTCATAAGACGCTTATGGCTCCCACTAGCTTGCTTAGATCCATGATGGTTGGATCTCTACAACTTACATGTTTTGTGATTCATAGTTTTAGACATATATTATTAGGACTATCTTAATAATGGTTTCGGAAACCTATATTATGTCCAAACATTGAATCAACATTTAGTTGTAGCTAGCTATCTTCGAATTAATTGAAACTAAGACTACGTCAAAAATGGTTCCTTCAAAGTCAACCATTCTCTTTGATTGTAGTCACCTTAAGCTACCAATTAGCTATGAAGGTTTCATTATTTCGGGTCAAATGGTACTTTACCATTTCCTTGAGTATATATCGTATATACACTCAATGTAGTCATAAAGTTCAAACCATTCAACTGAGACGGTTTATAAATCCTTCTTGACTACCTTGGAGCTTGTGGTATAGGAACTAGGTTGTTATATTTGTTGATTATCATCTTGTCTCTCAAAGAACCCATTCTTTTGAGTTCTATTCCTAGTTCATTTGCTCTAAGGCAAATCACATTGTAGGATTACAATGAACTACTCAACAAACAACATTTGTTGGTTGGTTTATAGAAGTGATATCCAAAGGTTAATTTAAGGATATCCACAAGATAATTTTTAAACAAATATTGCTTATTAGCACACAACCCCAAATCTTAACATGATTAAGATTTGTCTTTCTTTCCAACTACATCCTATGGAGTTATGAAAATTTTGGAAGATCTTCTAATTGACAATCATATTGTTTTAGAAGTATATATCCTATATATATGGGTAATTGATAACATCCAACGAACTAAATCTTATTCGAGTTCGTTCTTCTCCTAATGGAGAAAATCATTATCTTATGATGCTAATTTCCTTGATATCTTTCAAGGAAACTCATCTAAAGTGTTACCTTTCCTTAGATCAAATCTAAGGAGGTAAGTACTTTAGACGTCTTACTCATCAACTTACATTTCTTGAATTCTTTGAAACCTTTTGCAAAGTATTCGGACTTGTGTTTATTCAAAAATAAACTATAGTCCAACCGAGAGTGATCTTCGGTGAATGTCAAACAACATGAGTAGTATTATGTTGTGGACAAGTGCCACTAACATCTAAGTGAATTAACCTCAATAACTTTGTGATTCTTTCTTCTTTCCAAAAGAATAAAGATTCGAACATTTCGCCTCTATACAATTTTGACAAGAAGGTATTGGATCCGGATCTAACGATCCAAAGCATCCATCTATGACCAACTCGTAATTTATTTTTTAGAGGTATCACAACTCAGTTGGGATTAGTCACTATCTTGCAACCTTTTGGGTTTTAAGCATCATTATATTCTAAACAGTTAACGCTACCATATCATCTCTACTATAGAGACAATCAATTAGATTACTATAATCCAATCAGTGATTAATAAAGAACAATGTTTTGTCAAACAAAACATTCATCCATCTCTACTATATTGATGGAATTGAGTTCCTTAAAATTGGAATGTAAAGACAATCTTTGGTTTTTCCAATTTCTTTGGTAGTTCATATGAGGAAGTTAGTACCATCTGCTTTCGCAGAGATCTATATTTTATTCACGTTCCGAATGTGAAGTACTTTCTCTTCTCTCATTAATCTTCTACTTCTTATTAGCCACACTTTTACAACGATTGTAAAACATAGTTACTAATACGGAATCAAGCATTCAAGTAGAAGAACCAACTGTTTTGAACTATTCAAGAACAATTTACAACACCTTCGAAAGGTGTGTTCTTGACACTTGCAAGACATTTCTTGCAAATACCCCTTCCAATGTCCATCCTTTCATAAAGAAAGTTTGTTCCCTTGGAGTTAATTTTATCTTCTTCATTTGACTTCTCCTTTGACTACAATAGTCATGGTCCCTAAACTCCCACTATCTCTCTTGAAACCTTTTTCAATTGTGTTATACACATCAAACATTTTGGAGAGTGTGTGGTTATTGTTCACTACATAGTTTACAATAAACTTAGTGAACCATTAGGATAGGGACATAAAGGTGAAGTCCTAGCTTAGTTTCCGTCTCGTTAAGTGGTTTATCACTTCAACACTCAATGATTCAAAATCATCATAAGTCCATGTTGATGGACTATTTTTGTCAACCAACCATTATGTTCTAAACATAATTACAAACTTTCAAGAGTTGTTCAAGGAAACTCTTATTTCTTCATACAACAATTTGTAAGTGAAGAATCATGGCACTAAAAGTGTCCTTGTCTTTATGCTAATCTTCGTAAGTTCCTTTGTTCATATAACGAAGGAATAAGCATTGGTTGTTTGTGTTGTCCTCTTCATGATAGACATTTCTAACATGTTCTTCCAATGATACATTATCAATAGGAAGATTGTGAGGATGAGACTTCTTAGGTACATGCACAATCCATTTAAGACAATCTTTGGGATTGTGTTACCAAGTCCGGAAACTAAAACATTCGGCTTTTCTTTGTCAAGTTTTGGATAGCGTTTGCAAATATATTGGTAAACGAATACATAACGAATATAAATTGATTGATTTTAAGCCATTTGATTCGGGTCTTTAAATCAAATAGCACCACCCACTATTTTTGGCAAATTCCATATCCCTCATTGGAATTCGAGAGTTTTGGAGGAAACTCTTAGTAGGTTATGGGAGACTCACTATTACCAAGCCCACCTCAGAAGAAAATCATATTGGCTAGCGTTAATAATAATGAGAGAGTACACTTACTCATTTGCAACTAATGCAAGTACCCATCAATTTGGCCTCTAGAGAATGATGCCTCAGAAGAATATCATATTGGCACATTGCACTTAGTTAAGTCATTCCCACCATGCTAGTTAAAGTAGGGGTTCAAGAATGGCCTCAGAAGAATATCATATTGACCACACTCGTAGCCTACCTTTACTTCATCATATGTGTATAGGCTTCTCCTGAATGTAAGCACATACTTTGCAACCCCAGAACTGGACGAATACGGTGTATGAGTCACAAACGATTGAAGCCTACCATGGTGGAAGGCCACGAAAGAGTGTTCAAAGCACTCTCACGCTTATCAACTTAATAATGGTTTGTTTGAGGGTTTTAGGTCTCATCACATATAAGTATTCATTTTAATCTTCATTAAAACAATTTTGGTCCTATTACAACTATTGGTCCATTTGATTCAATTTAGTTGTATATAATACTCCCACTATACTTATAAAACGGTTTTTAAAGCAAGAGTATATGATACTACTAACATAAGGTTTGCATTCATTTGATGGACTATATAGTTGCCTTAGGGCCTTAGGATGACTATGAACCTTTGTTTAGATTCAACACGAGCCTAGTGTTGAATCTCGGACTAGGGATGGAGATTGATTTTAGTTACGCGTTTAATCACATTAAGGCGTGTTGTTCCTAGGGGCGTTGGACCCAACTACTCCATTTTCATGCATATCAAATAAAACAAGAAAATGAGTACTTTAAAGTAAAGGTGAGCTTATGCTCATTACAGCATTTGCATAAAATAAATTACTTTAAAGTAAAGAAGAGCTTATGCTCTTTTACAACATTTGATCAAATCAAATTACAACCAAAATTAATCTACACATTCCCATGGTTCAAACAAATTTGAAACGGCCTTTCACATAGCTCAATTATCGTAGGCTTAGGTTCATAATCACCCTTTAATTAATTAACACTTTAACTAATTAAACTTGAATACAACATTTTCATTTTGTTTTTGTATCCATAAAATTGATTTAAATGGAGCTAAATGAAATGAAAATCCAATTCTCATTTAAAGAGACAAAACAATTTTTGTTCCCTACTTAATTTGGACCATCATGCAATAACCACAACTTTTTGGGTTATATTGCGAAACACAAACTTTTGGGGTCACTTTGTAAAAACACAAAAGTCCACTACTTCATGTAATTACAACTAGAACCCAAAAAATTTCAACAAATACAAAAAACTTCATTAAAGGAGCAAAACAATTTGTCCTTTAGCGTTTTTGGGCCTTAACGTAAAAACGTAAACTTTTGGGCCAAAATGCAAATACACAAAAGTATCAAAACTTTATGTAATTGTACAAAAGGCCCAAAAATACCCTATTCTATTAGGGTGGCCGGCCATGATTAAAAAAAATAAGATTTTTTTACAAAGTTTTTGTAAGTGGGTTTTGTTAGGTGAGGTAAAGATAAAATATATATGATATATTTTGAATTTATGTCAAACTTTTTAAAAAAGTTTGTCTACCATTATAGCCATTAATTGAATTTATGTCAAACTTTTTTTAAAAAATTTGTCTACCATTAAAACCATTAATAATACTTTACCAATAACCATCACCCACTAAAATTAAATCAAAACTTTATGTAAAAACATAAATCTTTTGAATCAAAACTTCAAAACTTTTTGTTCTTGGCAAGAACTTCAAGAACATTGAAGAACACTCATGAAAACTCATAATAGCTCCATGAATGTTTTCACTCACCAAAACTCAAATTTTCACCACTCAAAAGAGGGCTAACATCCTAGGGTACTTAGGGGTTCCAAAAGTCACTTTAAAACCATTTTAACAAGACAAACATGAACCCAAAAAATCACCCTTTGGATTTGGCCGAATTTCCCAAAAACATGGCACCAAATTTTAGCTCCAAAATTCATGCTCATATGAACTACATCTACAACATTTGAGATGGCAAATTTTCTAACAAAATTTACATTCAAAGAAACAAGAATAAAGCTTGTAACATATTACAACTTTTAAATAAAAAACTATGAACTACAAAACCCAAAATGATTCACCAACTACTAGACCTAGGCTCTGATACCACTTGAAGGAAATTTTGTGAAAAACATGTTCATTTGAGCAACATCAATAGCATGCAATTAACAAATTAAAGGCGGAATCATGCTTGCATGCACTCAAAAACAAAAACATCAACCATGAAATTCAAAGCCTAGTAGATTGGTGAACCTTGACTCAACTTAAATCAACATTTGTTAGTTGAGAAATATTTACCTTTGTAGATTCCTCTTTGCATATGCAAAAGATAATCACCCAAGAGATAGGGCCTTCATTCCTTGCTTCTTTGCTCCATGGATTTGGTTGAAAGAATTGGATTCTCTAAGTTCCCAAAATAGAGAACCTCTAAAGATTCTACACCAAGGTTAGATTGAAGAAGAAATGAGTGACCCTGGAGTAGTAGGATTGCTAGATTCACCCTCCAAGGTGGTTGGCCTCTTAGAGAGAAATGGAAGCTTTGTGTTCTCACCAATTTTTCTCTAAAACCTACACTTGTGAATTTTAGGCTATAAAGTTCTTTATATAGTCACTTCTTTAAATGACCTAAAGAACCAAAAACCCTAATTCTACACAAAATGGCCAGCCATTTAAGGGATATGGGCTTTTGGGCCTTTGTGAATCTTTATTCATTAAGTTGTCATACAACTTAAGTCAATGAGCTTTGACGTTCGAAGCCCATTGGGCCCTAAGGTCCAAAACTATCCCGAGGTCTTTAACGAACTTATTCGTTTGATTAATTAACATATTAATTAATCCTTGCCATAAATAATTAAACCATTTAATTATTCTTACTCATCTCCATTGTTTCTTCAATCTCCACCTTACACGGTGTACGATCCATTAGGTTCCTTTTAGCGAGGTAGTGAGCGATTAAAACCATTTTACATCGATTGTGAATTGAAACTTACTTTCAATTCTCCCTTTAGTGATTACACACGTTTAGGGCTTCCACAAACCATGAGTGACACCTAGCAGCATATCATGGTTACCCAAGCTAATCAGAAGAGGTAGAGAACCTATTCAGTTCAGGATTTACAAATGCAATACGGTCTTTCTCTAATCTAATACTCTTGACCACATTGTTTGGTTTGATAGTTTATTTATTCATGTCTACTATCCAATGTGATTCGTTTGCTTATATGATTACCTTGAATGTGATTTGGAACACATTCCCTAATCTCATTCATACTCTGGCCAGAGATTTTAATCATATCATAGAGTATTCTCCCTCAAACCATTTGAAGGTTAGAGATCCCTTGTTGCACATTCACTTGTCTCCATAACTAAGTGGCTTAACCCCAATGATGTCGTGGACACCCCGATGGGGTGACTTTGACATAATCAAAGATCAAGGACTTAACCACAAGACAACTGTGATGCCTCAGGTCAAAAGACTAATTTCCATTATCCCAACCATGAGTTCTCATGTGACATGAGTATGAGAACTCCTCGTTGATCGTGTTCAGTGAACTCATTCTCTATTGAGCACCTACGTACTTGTCTTGATGTCACACACACCAATGACTCGAGACTAGTCACTCTCCCTGAGAGAAGGCATAGTACGTACTGATCTTATCGGACTGTCAATGCCCAATTGGCAATCCTATGATCAGGAACGTTTAGGATGTGTCTACGAAAGAATGGTCTCATGAATCTAACTTCATTAGATTGCATTCTCCCAATCACATATTCCTTGGACTTTATCGTTTAAGCATATAACATTTATATGAGACGGCTCAAACAATAATGTTTGCCCTTTATATGTAAACTAGATTAGTTTAACATGTGAAATGTCCGTAAAGTATCATCATATGATTGGCTTTAGGGCACATTTCCAACATTATCACGTGGTTGCTACAACCACTATCAATATACCAGGAATTATTCACTTTCACTTATGTCACTGCATTGCAGGCATAGAACAATGATCCTGTTTCACCAATTTGCCTGGCATAATTAGCCTTTGGTACTGTTTTGTTCTCATGACAATCCTTCACAGCATGACATGGTTTACCACAACATGTGCACTTTGATTTACCTTCATACCAGCATTTCCCATAGTGAAACCTATCACACCATTTGCAATCTCCTTGAGTATTATTTTGCCTAGGACCAAAATTAGGCATGTGATCCCAATTTCTCTGAGCATTGTTTTGTCTAGGAGCAAAGTTAGGCTTGTGATCCCAACTTCTACCCCTTGGTTTCCAATTCTTTTGAAACTTCTTATTTCCAGAGAATCCACCACTTTTAGGACCCTTAGCTGCAGCATTTAGGCTAGCAAATGCTCTCTCAATAGAGGTTTCTGAAGGAAAAATTTTGTCCTAGCTAAGAACATGTATGAACATTTGAATACATATGCTAACAATTAACTCTTTAAAGTAGGCATGCATCCAAAAACAATTCATGAAACCCATGACTTTCAAAGCCTAGTATATGGTGAACCAAAAGACTCTTTAACAACATTAAAGATAATTAAGAATTTAGAGATTCTTTACCCTTGAAGCTCATCCTTGATTACACAAGGGATTCACCCAAGTGGAGGGCCTTCAAGTCACCTCCTTGCTCCTTGGATCTTCCTTGTGATTTTCCTCCTTTTAGTGCTCCTTTGCTTCTTTGAGGATTTGAGGATTAGTTCTCCAAAACACCAAAAGTTTGATGTCTCTATGTCTCTTCACCAAGGATGTAATTTGTGAGGATGAAAATGGATCACTTAGGGAAGTAAATTTGCTAGATAACTATCCCCAAGTAGCTTAGAAAACCCTAATTGAAAACAAAGCTATAAAGATGAATTTATACTTCATTTCTTAGGTGAGTGGCAAACTTGCAATTAAGCAAACTTGCATACCCTCACCCTAAATGGTTGGCCTATATGGTTATTGGGCTTATTGCCCATTTTGTTTTAGTTGTCATACAACTTAAACATAATGGGCCTTGTGGACCAAAACACTTTTGGGCCCCGAAGCCCTAAAACCAACTTAAAAGCCCAATACGAACATTTCGTATAATTAATTAACTAATTAATTAATCTTGACCATTCTTCAATTAAACCATTTAATTGCTTATCCATTTCATTTAATTTCTTCACATATATCCTTATTTGGTGTGCGATCCATTAGGTTCCAATTAGCGAGGCAGTGGGCGATGTTACTCTTAACTATCGATTGTGAATTGAAACCACATTTCAATTCTCCCTTTTTTTTTTTGATTAGTGTTTGCTAATCAATAGGGCTTCCACAAACTATGAGTGACACCTAGCAGTATGTCATGGTTACCCAAGCTAAGTAGAATTGGTTGGAGAACCTATCCAGTTACAATTACAATGCAATACGGTCCTTCTCTAATACAATACTCTTAACCACATTGTTTTAAGTGATAGTTTGTTTCATGTCTACTATCCAATGTGATACTTTCTTATATGATTCCTTTGAATATGATTTGGAACATCTTCCTTAGTCATATTCATTTGCTATGGCCAAAGACTTTAGAATCATATTTTAGAGTATACTCCTTCCACCATGGAAGGTTAGAGATCCCTTGTTGTGCATTCATATGCCTACATGACTAGATCACATGACCCCAACAATGCCGTGGACAATCCGAGGGAATGCCTTTGTCATGATCAAAGATCAAGGACCTAACCATTAGACATCTATGATGCCTCAGGTCTAAGGACTACTTTGCATATTGTAACCTTAGAGTTCGTACATGACATGTATGTTTGAACTCTCATTAATCGCAGTTCAGTGTACTCGATTACTCTTTCGAGCACCTATGTGTTTGTCTTAGTGTCCAACACCAAATGACTTGAGACTAGTTCATACTCACGTTTGAGTCAACATAACACATACTAACCTTAGCGGATTGTCAATGCCCAATTGGCAATCCTATGGCTAGGAACGTTTTAGGAATGAACATAAGAGAAAGGTCTCCTTAATCTAACTCATTAGATCACTTATCTCTTATGTCAAATACATCCCTTGGATTCTCTTATTGATTAAACACATGATTCAATAAATAGTGATTAACAATAAGTATTGCCCTTCCGTTAAACATATAAAAGTTTAACATATTAAGTATTCCAAAAAGCTATTACATCAAATGAGTGGCTTTGTGGGCATACTTCCAACAATCTCCCACTTGCACTCAAAGCCATCCTTCCATGTATCTAATACTCATCTTATCCATATGACGATCAAGCTGGATTTGAGTCATTGGCTTTGTCAGTGGATCTGCTACATTATCGGCTGAAGCAACTTTGAGGATGTTGACTTTCCCCTCGGCAGCATATCATCTTATGATATTAAAGCGCCTATCAAAATGCTTGTTCTTTTGATGAGCCCTGGGTTCCTTGGCTTGAGCTATCGCCCCACTATTATCACAGTACAAAGTTACTGGTGATGTGATGGTTGGAACCACTCCAAGTTCAGTAATGAACTTTTTCATCCAGAACGCTTCTTTGCCGGCTTCAGCTGTAGCGACATATTCAGCCTCTGTCGTGGAATCAGCAATTACACTTTGTTTCTTGCTTTTCCAACTGACAGCCCCACCATTCAGAGTGAATACATATCCGGAGTTGGAACTTCTATCATCGACGTCAGATTGGAAATCTGCGTCTGTATAAGCTTCCACTCGCAACTCTGATGCTCCTCCATAAACGAGGAACATGTCCTTAGTTCTTCTTAAGTACTTAAGGACCATCTTGACAGCTGCCCAATGTTCTGATCCTGGGTTAGATTGATATCGACTAGTAATGCTCACAGCATACGCGATATCAGGCCTTGTGCATATCATGGCATACATGAGACTCCCTATGGCGGAAGCATAAGGAATTTCATTCATTTAGCCGTATCTCTTCAGGAGTCTTAGGTCCCATGGACTTAGAAAGGTGAATTCCATGTCTCACAGGAAGAAAACCTTTCTTAGATTGTTCCATCTGGAACCTACTTAGCACCTTATCAATGTACATCGATTGGGATAATCCAATTAATTTTCTGGATCTATCACGATAGAGCTTTATCCCAAGTACATAAGATGCATCTCCTAAATCTTTCATGTGGAAGGTTTTAGACAACCACACTTTTACAGAAGAAAGTACTGCAGTGTCATTCCCGAATAGTAATATGTCATCTACATATAACACTAGGAATACTACTGCATCCCCAACGACTTTTTGATAAACACAATTGTCGTCTTCGTTTTGAGTAAAACCAAACGTTTTGATTTCAGTATCGAAACGAATGTTCCAGCTCCTGGAGGCTTGCTTAAGTCCATAAATGGACCTTTGAAGCTTGCATGCCTTAGTCTCTTCAGACTCGGACACGAAACCTTCGGGTTGAGTCATATAGAGCTCTTCCTGTAGGTAGCCATTCAGAAAGGCCGTCTTCACGTCCATTTGCCATCTCTTTGAATCAATGTCGGACATTGCTTCAGTGTAGTCCCTAGGGTCCTCCTTTGTTTCATTGTCACCTAAAAGGTACAATTCATCAAAGTCATTATTTAAGCCAAACCTCATAGGTGGCTTACTAACCCGTTCAGATCTACGTGGAGCTAGGGGTTCAGGAACAGGGTTGTCAATATGTCGAGTGCTTGTTTGTGGTTCATTATTAATCTCATTAATTTCCATCTGTTTGCTTATAGTTCCTTTGAGAACAAATTCGTCCTCTAGAAACTTAGCAGTTCTGGCGACAAAGACTTTCTGGTCGTCAGGATGGTAGAACTCATATCCCATAGTTTCTTTAGGATATCCCACAAAATAGCATCTTACTGATCTCGCTTCAAGCTTAGTAGCCTCAAGCTTCTTGACATATGCTTCACAACCCCAAATCTTAATATGATTAAGACTTGGCTTTCTTCCATGCCATATCTCATAGGGTGTTTGTGAAACTGATTTGGAAGGTACTCTATTAAGCAAGTAAGCTGCTGTATATAGAGCGTATCCCCAGAATGTTACTGGTAGATCAGCGGAACTCATCATAGAACGAACCATGTTCATCAAGGTTCGATTTCTCCTTTCAGAAACTCCATTAAGTTGTGGAGTTCCCGGTGGAGTCCACTGTGATATTATTCCACACTCTTTGAGATAATCTAGGAACTCATTACTCAGATATTCACCCCCTCGATCCGATCTTAGGATTTTTATCTGTTTCCCAGTTTGCTTCTCAACTTCATTCTTGAATTCTTTGAACCTTTCAAAGGATTCTGACTTGTACTTCATAAGATATACATAGCCAAACCGAGAGTGATCGTCGGTGAATGTGATATAGTATGAGAAGCCTTCTCTCGACGTAGTAGACATAGGTCCACATACGTCAGTGTGGATTAACCCTAGAATTTCAGTGGCACGCTCTCCTTTTCCAGTAAATAGAGATTTGGTCATCTTCCCTTTCAAGCAACTTTCACAAGTACCCATCCGGTCATTACCTAATGGGCGGAAATATCCGTCTTTCGACATCTTGCGAGTCTTATCAAGGTTCACATGTCCAAGTTTAAGATGCCACATCTTTTCTTGGTTAACTTCTTCTCTAGCCCTTTTGGGTTTTGAGGTATTCCCGCTTTCAATACAGTGCATCCCACTATTCGTCTCTAGGTGAAAAAGTCCCTCTATCATATTACCATGAGAGATAATACGACCGTTCAAGTATAAAGTGCAACTCATTTTGTCAAACAACACTGAGTGCCCATCTCGTAAAAGCTTAGAGATGGAAATCAAATTCTTTATACATGAAGGAAAATATAAACAATTTTTTAAGTTCCAGGACTTCCCCAGAGGGTAGGTTAAGCATATAGGTGCCTATTGCTTTTGCAGAGATTTTAGTGCCGTTCCCAACTCGCACAACCATCTCCTCATTGCGCAGTGATCTGCTCCCTGTTAGTCCATGCAACGTATTACAGATATGTTGACTAGCGCCTGAATCAAATATCCAGGAATTGGAGCTCACTGTAAAAGCACTCTCTATGACAGAAATAGTCTCTTCAAAAGTCCGTGTCATAAGGCTCGCAATGCGCACCCTGTATTTCTTCTTCCAACGTTCATCCTTTCCACAATGAAAGCATGTTCCTTTGGATTTCTTTGCCTTCTTCTTACGCAACCTTTTCCTTATCATTGCATTCTCACTCCCACTGTCCTTTTTGAAACCTTTTTCAAATTTACAGCACATGTCAATCATCTCTTTCAAAGAATGATCGAATCTATTCACTTTATAGTTTACGATAAACTTAGTGAAATCATCCGAGAGAGATGCAAGGAAAAAGTCTTGGGCCATTTTCCCATCGATGGAAGTTCCTAAACTTTGAAGATCTTGAAAGATCCTTTCCATCTTTTGTCCATGTTTATGGACCGATGTCCCCTTTGCCATTTTGGCATTCATTAGACTACAAATATTTGAGAATCGTACATTACTAGTCTTAATGTCATGCATCTTATGCAAACTTTCAACCATGGCACAAGAAGTGTCCATGTGCTTATGTAGCTTCATAAGCTCCTCACTAAGTGAAGTGAGGATTAAGCATTTGGCTTGTAAGTCATCCTCATAGTGTCTAACATAATTTTGACACTCCTCCTTTGAAGCTAGTTTCGTAGGAGGTACATGAGGAGGGGATTGCTTAAGTACATACAATATGTCTTTCACCTTTGAGACATTCTCAATGTGGCGATACCAAGCAAGGAAACGTTGGCCCTTTAGGCCCTTTTTGTCAAGTATAATGGTGGGTATAATTTTAGGCATGTCGTTCACTACATAACATAACAGAAATCGAATTTAGCATTGTTGTTTAAAACTATTTTGATTGGGTCTTTTAATCAAATAGTATCACCCACCATTTTTGGCAAATTCCACATCCCTCAATAGAATTCGAGAGTTATATTGAACTCTTAGTGGGTTATGGGAGACTCACCATTACCAAGCCCACCTCACGATGATACGATGTTGGCTAGCAAAAATAATGATGAGAGAATAACACATTATTCATTTACAACCTTTTGTAATTACCCATCTCGTTTGGCCTCTAGAGAATGTTGCCTCACGATGATACGATGTTGGCACCATTGCACTTAGTTTAAGTTATTCCCACCATGCTTAGTTCGTGAAGGGGTTCAAGAATAGCCTCACGATGATACGATGTTGGCTATCCTCGTTGCCTACACTCACCTCATCATATGTATATGGATTCCTCCTGGATATAAGCACATGCTTTGTACTCCCCCATGATAGGGTGAAGCCGGTGCATGAGTCACAAACGCTTGGAACCCACCACGGTGGAAGGCCTACGAAGAGATATTCTAAACATCTCTCGCTTATCAACTTAAATATTAATTTGTTGAGGGAATAGCGTTGGGCTACATCAAAACATTTTAATCACATTAAAAGAACTTGGGCCTATCACAACCATTGGTCCAAGTTTATATGAATTAGTAGTATATAATACTCCCACTGTTTCGTTGAAACAAGCGAGACTATATGGAACTACTAACGAATGCTTTGCATCCTCATATGGACTATATAGTCATATTAGGTTTTAGGATGATTATGAACCGTTTGATTTGATCCAACACGAGCCTTGTGTTGGACCTTGGGTCTAAGGTATGTAGTTGTTGATTTTAGTTACGCGTTTAATCCAATTAAACCGTTATTTCCTATTGGGCGTTGGACCCAACTATTCCATTTTGCATACATTTAAACAAAAGGAATACATGAAATAATAATAAGGGCTTATGCCCTTTTACAACACAAATGATGGACTTATGTCCATTTACAACAAATTGAATTAATCAAATTACATTCAAATCTACACTACCAAGCCCAAACATTCATAATGTAAAGCGGCCAATCACATAGCTCAATTATCGAGGCATTTGGTTCATAATCACCCTTCTCTTAATCAAACACATTTAATTAAGAAAACAATTTTAAAACAATTGGTTTTTGGATCCATAGAATTGATTTAAATGAAACTAAATAAAATGAAAATCCAATTCTCATTTAAAGAGACAAACCATTTTGTTCTCATCTAATTTGGGCCATTTTCTAAAAACAAAAACTTTTGGGGTCACTTTGTAAAAACACAAGAGTCCACAACTTCATGTAATTACAACTTAGAACCCAAACATTTTTAATAATGTCAAAAACATCATTAAAGGAGCAAAACAATTTGTCCTTTAAAGTTTTTGGACCTTAACGTAAAAACGTAAACTTTTGGGCCAAAATGCAAATACACAAAAGTATCAAAACTTTATGTAAGTGCACAAAACACCCAAAAATACCCTATTTAATAGGGTGGCCTGCCATAAGTGGTTTTTATTGGTAAAATTCAAATTTTATACAAAGTTTTGTAAGTGGGTTATGTTAGGTGAGGTAAAGATGAAATAAAATTTTGTATGAAATGATTTATGTCATTCTTTAAAACAAAGTTTGTCTCCCATTAAAATTACTTAATCATTAACCATCACCCACTAAAATTAAATCAAAACTTTATGTAAAAACATAAAACTTTTTGAATCAAAACTTCAAAACTTTTTGTTCTTGGCAAGAACTCCAAGAACATTGAAGAACACTTATGAAAACTCAAAATACATGGCACCAAATTTTTAGTTCCAATATTCATGCTTAAATGAAATACATCTACAACATTTGAGATGCTAAATTTTCTAGCAAAATTTATATTCAAAGCAAGAACAAAGCTTGTAACATTTACAACATTTAAATCATAAAACATGAAAATCACAAAACCCAAAAGGATCCACCATACACTAGACCTAGGCTCTTGATACCACTTGAAGGAAAAATTTTGTCCTAGCTAAGAACATGTATGAACATTTGAATACATATGCTAACAATTAACTCTTTAAAGTAGGCATGCATCCAAAAACAATTCATGAAACCCATGACTTTCAAAGCCTAGTATATGGTGAACCAAAAGACTCTTTAACAACATTAAAGATAATTAAGAATTTAGAGATTCTTTACCCTTGAAGCTCATCCTTGATTACACAAGGGATTCACCCAAGTGGAGGGCCTTCAAGTCACCTCCTTGCTCCTTGGATCTTCCTTGTGATTTTCCTCCTTTTAGTGCTCCTTTGCTTCTTTGAGGATTTGAGGATTAGTTCTCCAAAACACCAAAAGTTTGATGTCTCTATGTCTCTTCACCAAGGATGTAATTTGTGAGGATGAAAATGGATCACTTAGGGAAGTAAATTTGCTAGATAACTATCCCCAAGTAGCTTAGAAAACCCTAATTGAAAACAAAGCTATAAAGATGAATTTATACTTCATTTCTTAGGTGAGTGGCAAACTTGCAATTAAGCAAACTTGCATACCCTCACCCTAAATGGTTGGCCTATATGGTTATTGGGCTTATTGCCCATTTTGTTTTAGTTGTCATACAACTTAAACATAATGGGCCTTGTGGACCAAAACACTTTTGGGCCCCGAAGCCCTAAAACCAACTTAAAAGCCCAATACGAACATTTCGTATAATTAATTAACTAATTAATTAATCTTGACCATTCTTCAATTAAACCATTTAATTGCTTATCCATTTCATTTAATTTCTTCACATATATCCTTATTTGGTGTGCGATCCATTAGGTTCCAATTAGCGAGGCAGTGGGCGATGTTACTCTTAACTATCGATTGTGAATTGAAACCACATTTCAATTCTCCCTTTTTTTTTTTATTAGTGTTTGCTAATCAATAGGGCTTCCACAAACCATGAGTGACACCTAGCAGTATGTCATGGTTACCCAAGCTAAGTAGAATTGGTTGGAGAACCTATCCAGTTACAATTACAATGCAATACGGTCCTTCTCTAATACAATACTCTTAACCACATTGTTTTAAGTGATAGTTTGTTTCATGTCTACTATCCAATGTGATACTTTCTTATATGATTCCTTTGAATATGATTTGGAACATCTTCCTTAGTCATATTCATTTGCTATGGCCAAAGACTTTAGAATCATATTTTAGAGTATACTCCTTCCACCATGGAAGGTTAGAGATCCCTTGTTGTGCATTCATATGCCTACATGACTAGATCACATGACCCCAACAATGCCGTGGACAATCCGAGGGAATGCCTTTGTCATGATCAAAGATCAAGGACCTAACCATTAGACATCTATGATGCCTCAGGTCTAAGGACTACTTTGCATATTGTAACCTTAGAGTTCGTACATGACATGTATGTTTGAACTCTCATTAATCGCAGTTCAGTGTACTCGATTACTCTTTCGAGCACCTATGTGTTTGTCTTAGTGTCCAACACCAAATGACTTGAGACTAGTTCATACTCACGTTTGAGTCAACATAACACATACTAACCTTAGCGGATTGTCAATGCCCAATTGGCAATCCTATGGCTAGGAACGTTTTAGGAATGAACATAAGAGAAAGGTCTCCTTAATCTAACTCATTAGATCACTTATCTCTTATGTCAAATACATCCCTTGGATTCTCTTATTGATTAAACACATGATTCAATAAATAGTGATTAACAATAAGTATTGCCCTTCCGTTAAACATATAAAAGTTTAACATATTAAGTATTCCAAAAAGCTATTACATCAAATGAGTGGCTTTGTGGGCATACTTCCAACAGTTTCAGCATGCAAATCAAGTCTCTGCTCAAATCCCTTGAGTGAAGCAACAACTTCTTGAACCTCAAGGGTTTTGAGATCCTTAGAATGCTCAATCACAAAAATAAATTGTATCATATATTTTAGGAAGACTAATTAACAATTTATGTACAATTCTCTCCCTAGATAATTCCTCTCCATAGCTTCTCATTTGATTAGTAATATCAAACAATCTAGTGAGATACACAGATAGAGATTCATTTCCTTTATATGAGTATACTAAAAATCTCTACGTAACCCTTGCAATTTTAAACTTGTTTGTCTCCTATAAATTCACTCTTCAGGACATCCCAAGCTCTTTTGGATGTTTCTTCATTCATAATTTTGGGGAAGATTTGATCCGAGACATCTCCTTGGATCATTCCAAGTGCACGAGCATCTTTCATCAAGGTCTCAATGAATGACACCAACTCCGTTGCTTCCTTCTTCGTTTCATCTAGCACAACCTTCGCATACTTCGAATCTAGAGGTTCATACCCATTTTCCTCCAGCTCCCATAGACCATACGATTTCAGTATAGTCATCATACGAATCCACCAAAACTCGTAGTTTTCTCCAATAAAAACTGGAGCTCTAAGCTCAGCGGTACTTGATCCAACCATGTTAGACATTGGATTCAAGAGATCGCATAGTTTCCAGATTTGATTTGAGTTCAAAACGCAGCTTAATCACACTCACAGATTTCACGCCCAGTTTAGATGGTGAAACCTGGCTTTGAGGACATGTTAGAGTATGGGAATATTTGATATGCTTCTATGAAAACTTGATGAAGGTCTGACAAAAAAACCAGAAAATGGCAGAGAATTTCAGAGAATGATGATGGAATTGATTTCAATATTCCTCACAACAAACATGTGAGGTTGCTACCCGTTATACAGGGAAGAGGAAATGAGATCCTTCACTCATCAAACAAAACTAAATCTCAGCCCTTAATTGCTATCACCTTATGAGATGATACCACTTGTTATAATCTATCACTTAAGCTAGATACAAGTGAGAGCAGCCACATGGACTATGATCCAATGGCTATAATTTAAACTTGAAACAAATATTAAACTAAAGGTTTGAATTGTTCCTTTGCCTCCAAGCCTCGGCTGAAGGGTTACACACCAGCAAATCTGACAACTGAATTGAGAAAGTAAAATTGTAGAAGGAAAAGTAATAATAGAGAGAGAGAATATCGGTGTAGCATATATTGTCATAGAATTTGAATCGGTCTATGATCTTGTGTAATAAAAAGCAATGAAAGATACAAATATCTGAACATTAGCAATTTTTATATACTTGCTCGGGAAATGAAAGCATGAAAGAGAGAGCAAACCTGAAAGAAATTAGAAATGGCGGTTCAGTGATCTTTGAGCGTGCGTACGATTAGTAGAATTAGAATTAGGCATCGAATCTAATTATCTCTAAAGACTAGTCTGCATAAAGAAAACACAAACAGAAGGACGATGAAAATAAACCCAGGAAACGCACCAAATAGGATAAAAAACACTCAAAAAAGCTAAATTGTTATAAGAAAATAACACTCAAAAAATAAACCAAGATAACCACTGTTGGAGGCTACAATGAACCAAAAGCAAAAACGGAGTTTGTGGTAGAGGCATGGGCTTAGGGTGCCGATGGGTGAATACTAAGTGCGGATGGAAAAGCAAATCTGAAAAAGGGTTGAAATCGAACACCCCAATCTCCTTTTCAGAACGTGGGTTATACATGATGATGTCAGTTTCCATCGTTAAATCATTGCAACTGCCGTTTGTTTGGATAATTGAAGAGTGCTTACATCAGAAATCGGAGTGTTGTTTGCATCGTCCTTTTTTTTTCCTTATTGTGTGGGATCACTAATCTAAGGGGACACATTCATTGATGAAATTTAGGAATCTTTGAGGGGGGGGTTTAACTCCTCCAAGGAATAGAAACAATCTTTCCTAAGAGTGCAGAAAAAGTATATCTCACGTAAGCATCTCCCATGTGTGTTGTGTTTCATTTCACTATGTTACCCCTATTATAAGCTGTTACTTTTGTGTTGTCTTTTTTATTGAATGAGGACATTATTGGAATATTGAAAGCTTCACATATTTGGACTTCTCACTTTATATATATAGATATAGATTTATATATAATTCTACCTTCTCTTTGCGACTTAATACTACGGTCCAGTGGTATTCCTCTTTGTTCGTAACTTGTAAGTGAGAGGTAAAGAAAGCCACTTAGTACTACAATCTAGTAGCATTCTTCTTCACTTGTAAGTGAGAGGTCTTAGGTTCGATTCTCGCCAAATGCAAATTTGAACTACATTATTGCTAGCTCATTGTGAGGCTTAGCCCACTTCCCCATCCCTTTAGTGTAGATAATATCGTTTGTTCAAAGGAAATTCTATTCTTTTTAGTGAAAATTTTAGCAATGATCCCTGAATTTTAATCCAAGTGAAGCAATAGTCACTGAACTAAAACTCTGTGGTCGTTGGTCCTTGAACTCGTCAAAACTTGGAGCTATAGTCATTATCATCAACTCCCGCTATAATTTCCGTCAAAATGAACCACGTGTCACGTACGTGACGCTGAATTAAAGGGCAACTAAGAAAAATCAAATACTATTTCATGAGGTAATGTGTTGAAGCCGATTTCGAGGCAAAATCCATCCCCAAATTGAAGCTTCCTTCCATGCCCAATCTCAATTTCCTCAAATTCCCAATGAGGTGTGATATCCACACACTCCATTTTACTTCTCACACACCTTTTTAATTTTCGGCCGTCGGATCGGATGAATTGAAGAAGATCAACGGACAGAAATTATCAAGGGGTGTGTGAGAAGTAAAATGGGGTGTGTGGATAGCACACCCCATTCCCAATATGTATTGCAATATTTAGCCTTAGTGTTTTGACCTGTGCCTTTAATAAATGTATTATATTCTCGAAAAATGTGAATTGATGAAAATGCTCTTGGTGAAGGTTATGTTGAATAATTATAGATCGTTAAGCTTAAATTAGATTTCTCGCGTTTTCTTATTTTATTTAGTTAGTATACGTACTCATGAGTGCATGAGCTAAATCGGATTTCAAAAAATACTTAAGTACGTTTTATTTAGTAAGTTAGGGGCAAAATTACCATTTTGCTGGGAAAAAATTGAGTGGGTTAAATCCAACTCTTGGACCACTCTCTCTCTTCTCTCGTTCATTCTTCTCGAGCCTCTCTGTTCTCTGTAATTCTATCCTTCTGACTCTCATTGGAATTATCTTTGGCCGGAGTAAGGTGGATCAGAGTAAGTGCCCCTTCATAGTCTGGTTATGGACTAAACAACTTTGAACACAACGAGCTGAACAAAAGGACCCACAGTGCCGCCACAACATGCATTTTAGGCCCCTAACATGTGGTAACCCGGGTGGCGAGAATGACTGGAGTGCTCATAGCCTGTGACTTTCGGATTATCAGGCTAGTCAGGCTTCTTAATCAGATCAAACTTAGCCTTAGTCAGATATTCTAGGCTTAAGTCTGTTACCTATATTACTTGTCTCCCAAGTAAGGAAACCTTAACTCAACTCACATTAGGATTTCTTAGAGATTGGGCAACTTCATCATAATCCTAGGAGGACTAGATATCTTATCTTAGATACCTTCCTAGTTAGACTCTCGAATTAATGGCGATTACTGATGTGAAATATTCTAACACTCAAATTAAAACCCTATGATTGTAGTATATGAAAGTAGGGATCGTTTTAGGCCGGAGATTTAAAGGGCTGCTAATCTACACAAATTAAACTCAAAAACACTAAACTAGACTCAAAAACACAAAACTAGACTCTTATGACTCAAAACTGACTCAAATTACTTAAAACAGCACAAAACAAGCAAACTGACTCCAAACTAACACTAAGGATGACTTTGGACGAAAATTGATTTTAAATTGACTCAAAACACTTAAAAACACTTGAAAACACAAATTGGACAGATTCTAACTAACTTGACACAGCAAAGTAAAGGGGATTGGGTTTTTGACGAATTTAAAGTAAAACTAAACAGATTTAAGACTCTAAATAACTTTGGATGAAATTGGTGATTTAATGGGTGAATGGCTAGCTAGAGGGTTCTTCTCCACACATGACACACTTGCATACAAATGGATTTCCAGTTGCTTTTCCAATAAACCATGAACCTCAACGCCCCAGATTCACCATGAACAGCACTAATTAACCCTCAGATTTTCCTTAAGTCATTGAATTGGATGGACAACGCATCGGCAACAAAATTATTCTTCAATAGTTCCCTACATGAACATCATAATATAGATACAATCAAAGATCATTAAGCTTTGTGAAAATCATAAGCATTGACAAGGCATTCGTAATCATTATACTCCTGCCAGGAATTCACTTAACACGATTGTGACTAGCAACCTCCACTACTTATAAATATAAGTTCATAACTATTAGGTGAAACTCCTTTATATTTTAGCATCAAATCCCTGTATGCAAACTAAGTGTGCACCCTTAATCAACAAACAAGAATAAGTTATGAATCAAACAGTTAAGTAAATTGCATTCACGATTCATGAAATCACAACTGGAAGTAATCAATTCATATTGCAAATATGTTCATGGCTTTGAATTTCCCCCAAGCTAAAACGAGTTTAGCTCCTCATGTTTGCAATTAAACAAAGACAATTAAATTTAAACATTGAAACAACGGATAGAATACACCTAGAAACGCTCCAACAATCCAATGTCTTGAATGGCAAGCACGGCTCCAGGGGTCTCCTCTCTTATCTCCTTGCAAAGCTGCGACACAATGGGATGAATGTGTATGAGGGATGTATGGGACGAATTTGTGATGGAAGGTGGGTAATTTCTGAGTGCTGCGGCACTTTATATTTATAGGGAGAATGTAAGGCACGGCTAGGGTGAGTAGGAAGAGAATTAGGACTCCAAATGATCAAGGAATAAGGATACTTCTAATCAGATTCCAGGGAGGAAAATAATTAATGTGTTTAAATGGATTAGGACTCCTAAATTCAGATGGGAAGGATTTAGAATAGGATAAGGACTCATTTTGCAGCTGGAGATAAGGTAGGATAAGATTAGGATAGGATAAGATAAGATAATGTTAGTTTGGATAAGATAAGGTTGGATAAGGTTTTGGATAATGTTCCTTCTTTTTAGCTGAATCCTTATCTTCTTTGTCTTGAATTTATTTTCTTCATCTTTTCAGCACATTCCTAGCCTCTTGAACTTAAAAAACGTCCATCCACCTTGCTCCATGCATGTGCTATCCATTCTTGGCCCAAAACTGCTCCAAAATGCACTTTCTTGCCAACCTTGTCATTAGGACCTACAAACACACGAAAATAGCTTAAATCACTATAATAAACAGAAACTAACTATGAAAGTGCAAGAAAACAAGCTAACTAGGTCGCATAAATATGCTCCTATCAATTACCATCTCAAGGTCTCTATGAATATCCTAGCTTGGGTATTTACCAAGGACATCTGATATTCTTTACGAGGATACAATACGCATATTCTGGCGTACATGTCATTCGTCTACGCATAAACATGGAAGCATATCCTTCATGCCTAAGCCAAGGCACATTCGTCAATGATGTATTCCGATATAGCATACATCATACATACTCCTCCCTTCGGACTACACTCCACCCCGAAGATATGTAGGCAATGCAATCATGGATTCAATTATACCCCCAGTCAACCCCATTCCCCATCCCTGGAATTCGTGGGTAATTACGACTAAAAATCGCCTATGTCCGTAAATGTGCGCGAATTTCGTTCCAACAAAAAGGAAATAATGCAACAATTCATTAAATAGTTTAATTAATTATCATAAGTGTTTAAAAATACAAAACAAGTTGATGGCCACTTGCTCATATGGAAATGTGATGATGGTGGCATTGAGAAGGCAAATGTGAGAGCCTCTTTAGAAAGCCAACTCTCACCATTTCTCAACAAGTCATTCACAACACTCAAGGTTGACTCATCCATTGCATGAATTTCTCTACTTGTTGAGGAAGAAGAAAGAAGAAAGACAGGTACCTAAAGTAGAAGGAAGAGTACTCATCCTTTAGTACTCTTTTTAGAGAGCAAAAGTGAGCTAGTGTAGTTTTCTTGGAGAGAAAGAAAACACCCATCCACCACCCCTACCCCCACTTCTGGTGTTTGCCTCCCCCTCGTCCTTATGGAAAGCCTCTCACACTTATTCTAGACCCAACAATTATCTCTACAATGAAGGAGTGGAAAGTTAGAGGACTCTAGCTTTAAAGTTTTAGAGAAGCAGCTATACAAACTGGATCAAGTTGAGAAGGCTTCACAAAGGAGCATCCTCGGATTCAAAGCTCGTTCCTAAGTATGAACATCGAACCCTCTCTTTAATATTGAAAGAAAATGAGTAGATCAACCAAGTAGGTCGAAGATCTTGAAGGGGATTTATTTCAGGACTAGTTTTGTCGCTTCCACTCTTAATTTGTGCTGAATGTTTGTTATCTTGCTTGTTATGTACATGCATGGTTAATTAGTTTGCAAAATTTTAATCTCTAACCATACAACCCTTTCAATGGATGCAAAAAATGTTTTATTACAAGGCGACATAGAAGAAGTCTACATGCGTATTCCTCAAGGGCATAATGAAGAAAATAAAAAAATGGTGTGCAAATTAAATAAAGCTCTATATGGCCTCAATCAATCTCCAAGGGCCTGGTATGTGAAGCTTAGCTTAGTTCTTGAAATTACAAGTTTCAAGAGGAGCAATGTTGATTCTTCTTTGTTTGTCTAGGTAGACCATTTGGAAAGCTTGTTGTTTTGATATATCTTGATGATTTATTATCACAGAGTAACATGGAGGAAATTAGAAAGCCCAAGTCTTTTCTCTCTAAGAAGTTTTCAATTAAAGACTACGGTGTTCTAAAACACTTTCTTTGGCATTGAAATGGCCTCTGATAGAAAGGGATTGTTTATCAACCAAAGGAAGGGAAATGGAATTCTTGTTGCCAAGTCTGTTAATACTCCAGTTTGTAGCAAAGAAAAGTTTGATTTAGATGGCGATTTATTGTGAAAAGTTCAACGTGTAGGGATGGCAACGGTTTGGTTTTGGGACAAAAATGCTATATCTATCCCAGTAACCATGAAAATTAACCATATCCATAACCGCAAATTAACCATCGAATATTATCCATAACCATACCCACTGGGTAACGGATTCCCCATCGGTTAATGGTTATATCCATCTTCGTCAATACAAAAAATATATTTGTTCAATTGACGCATTATAATTTAGTAAATATTAATTTTGTCATTCAATATTTGATGTATAAAATGATTCAATAAATGGATCTTGTTGAGTATAAAAGTTATAGCTAAACATTGATGATGTTGGCTGATCTTTGATATCTCCCATAAGTATTATTGAATTCTCATTGATTTTGATTCAAAACTTTTGAACTTTTCCACAAAATGCAACTCACACAATGCAACTTATGTATTCTCAAGGTAATGGATTTGGTAAATAATGAATATACATATATATGTGTGTATATTATAACATTAATATAATTATAGTATATATCATTCGGTTTGGATTCGAGGACGGATACGGATGTGAGGAGTATAATGAAGAATGTGGTGTATTGGGTTGTTGACACTTGTCACAATCCTAGATTAGTTAGTTAGCTATATTGATTAGATTGATGAGATTGGGGTATTGAGATATAAAACTGAAGGTGTAGAGCAAAGTGCTCATTATTCAGAAATAGGAATAACAAAATACAGATTGTTTTCTCTCCCTCTCGTTTCTTTCTATCTTCTATCTTCTTCTTCAACTATCTTAACATGGTATCATTGCTAAATAAGCTTCATTGCAAGCTTTTTCGATCATTGGTTCTTTACTTCCGTTACCTATTTCTTTCTTCTACGATCTCTCGTGATTTCTTTCTGATTTTCTAGGTTGTGATTCTTACCTACTCCTGCGTTCTGTATTCTGCAAGTTCGTGCACACCAGGTGTTTGTTTTTTGTTCTCAAAGAAAACTGATCAACTAGGTGTTTGTTTTTTCATCCGTTTCAACATCGGTTTCAGTCAAGTTGAATGAGCTAATTACCGACAACATGGTTCCGCTTGTTTCTTCTATACTTCGATCGATTTCTTGTTCGACTTCTTGATTCTTGATCAAGATTCAATGTTTTTTTCTCTGCTGTATCTGTAATAACTTTTCGATTTTTCTGCTTGGTTCCCTTAGTTTGATTTGTCTGCAACAAATTTGGGGTATCTCTTCTAAAAATCTTTGTCTGGATTGTTCATTTCTACAACAAAAGTTATGGTTACAGCTGCACAATTGCAACTTTTGCAATCCCCAATTGTATCATTGGTTACGTCTGTTTCTTCCTCTGTTTGTGTAAAATTAGATGACACCAACTACTTGCAGTGGCATTTTCTGATGAAGATGATGCTACAAGGTCATGGCATTATGGGATTCATTGATGGGTCGAATCCTTGTCATCCTCAGTCTGCAGCAACCGTTACACATTCTGTAATCACATATGGGTCATCTGCCAGACCAGAATTAGATGAATTTAAAGTGTGGAAAATGCATGATCAAGCTTTGATGTTGTTACTTACTGCAAGAGTTTCTTCATCTGTAATTTCTTTTGTGATTGGTAGCAAGAGTTCTCTAGAGATGTGGGTTCGTCTTCAAAACAAATTTTTCTTACCAATCACAAGAACTAGTATCATCAAGTTAGAGACTGATATGTACAACATTAAGAAAGGATCTGATTCAATTTCCCAGTATCGTCGAAGAATTAAAGAAGCAAGGGATGCACATTCTATTCTTGGTGTTACATTTCCTAATGAAGACATTGTGATCATTGCCTTGAATGGACACCATGTAGACTACAACACATTTTAATATGTAATAAGAGGGCATGAGAATGCCATTTCACTCGAGGATTTTCGTGCACAATTGCTCGCTAAAGAAGCCATTGTGGATTGTGCTTCTATGCCACCTTTCTTGTCTGCTATGGTATCTAAATCTGAGACAAAAGGTTCTTCCTTTCCTCTGTCTAGCTCTGATTTTCATGCTGGTCAATCAAGTAATATAAATGGTAATAGTGTTGCTGGTTACAATGGTGGCTATCATGCTTAATCCAATTGTAGTTCAGACCAATCTAGCTATGATAATGGGGCTTACAATGGTTATATTTGTGGTCAGTTGAGCAATGGTAAAAATGCCGGTGGTTATAATGGTGCTTATAGGAATTTTCAGTCCAAGAATTGTGGTAAAGGTCGGTTTCATTACAATAATGGTGAAAGATTTAATATCTACAAGTCTTTTCCTCAATTTTCACCAGGAGTTTTTGGCTCACCTCCATCTCCATATCTTAATTCTTTACCACCTGAATTTCCTACACATCAAATTTGTTCACAGAAAGATCATTTTGATGCTAATTGTTATCACATACATAATGCCCAATCTTCGGTTTCAACCCCTGAATCATGTCAAAGCGCATTGGATCAACAACTCAAACTAGTGTGTCCAGTCATCTTGCAAAATCATGAAACAGATTTACAGAGCAATTCTAATGTTGACATTCATATAGCTTATGATCACAAGTTTGGTTCTCTGTCTCACTTCAGTGTTTCAAAAGATGAAATGTTTTTAGCTGATGCAGAAAAACAAGTTTTGGAATGTATTGACAAGGAAAGTGCAGACTCTCAGTTGATTTCAGTGGGTTTACAACCGTGTATTCAAGTGACATTTCTAGTTCTTAACTTTGACAACAAGGCGAAAATTAGTGTTCCTACTCAAACTATTGTAGATGAGTTTCGAGGATTTTATGTACTTCGGTTATGCAATGGTGGAAGTATATTTGATATTCAATTAGGCTACCATATGAGAATTTTTTATAAGGGTGGGGGCACCAAGTCTACGTTGATTTGGGTACTATGGTATACACGATATAATGGTGGTAAAATACAAGCTCCAGATGCTAAGAGGTTTTCTTATTGCAGACTATGTGTGCAGCAATGACCAGATACTCCACTCTCCAATTGCAAGGAATACTATCCAAAAAGAGTTTAGATTGCCAAAGCTCATGGTTCATGCTAAAAGCCATATTTTTTTAAGTTTTTACTAGTGGCTGGAGTAACAACAACAGATCTTCATCAATGAGTTGTCTACACTCTGCATTGATTTTTTTTTTTTTTTTGACAACCTGAATGTTTCAACCTCATGATTGGGTGCCCCAATCTTGAGTTTGAGGGGGGATGTTAGGAGTATAATGAAGAATGTGATGTATTGGGTTGTTAACACTTGTCACGATCCTAGATTAGTTAGTTAGCTATATTGATTAGATTGATGAGATTGGGGTATTGAGATATAAAACTGAAGTTGTAGAGAAGAGTGTTCATTATTCAGACATAGGAATAACAAAATACAGATTGTTCTATCTCCCCCTCGTTTCTTTTTCTCTTCTATCTTTTTCTTCAACTATCTTAACAACGGATTGGGGACCCCTATAACCATATCCAAAACCATAACCGAATACTATTCACAGTTTTTCTCCATATCCAAAATATACCCGAATTTTCATACCCAAATCCAATCTATTCCGGCGGTTATCGGGTTTAACGGTTAGAATTGTCATCCTTATCGACGTGTCAATATCAAAGACTGGTTGGGAGGCTTATTCATCTAGTCATCCCTCGCTCGAATCTAACGTATGATGTTAGTTTACTAAGTCAACATATGGATGCTCCATGACTAAAAGGTTCTTCCTCGATAAGGGGTTTTGATGAAAAAAAATGGCCATAATGAGATTGTTGGATACATCGATGCAGGCTAGGCAAATTCCACTACTGGATCTTGTACATTTGTCGGAGGAAATCCAGTCAAATGTAGTTGCTCGTTCAAGTACGGAAGCTGAATATAGAGATGACGTCTACAAATAGTGTGTTAATATGGCTTCCAGTTCTTCGTAATGACTTAGGATTTGGTTTGCCAAAGCCCATGAAATTACTTCGTGATAATAAAGCTTCTATACACATTGCCGCCAATCTTGTGTTTCATGAAAGAACGAAACACATTGAAGTTGATTGTCATTTTGTTCGAGGAAAAGTTCAAGCCAATATCATATCCAAACGATGTTTGTTAGAAGCGGCAAGTAGCTGGCTGACATCTTAACCAACAACTTATATGAGACTAGATTTAGAAACCTTCTCTTCAATCTATGTTGCTTCATCCTTCTCGCATCAGCTGAGGGAGTGTTGGAATAATTAGATTGTGCTTTAGTTACGTTTATTTCCAAGGTGGCTCAATGGTGTTAGTTGTGTTGGATTCTTAAAGGACTTCTCGAAACATGTATGTATAGCTGTAAGCATTTATTCTTTCTGGTGCTGGAGTTCATGAAATGTATCTGAGAATGCTCATTCTCAAATTATGATCAATAAGACTAATCTACTTTACTGTGAACGTAGGCTGGTTTGCCGAACACTCTGATGAATCCCTAAATGTTTGAAAATTAATAACGGGTACCTAGAGCTGCCTAGGCACCCGTCTAGGTCGCGACTCTCACTTAGACAAAAAATATATAACTTTCATTTTGCATTTTATTTTTTCAATAAATTGTAAGAGACTTATTAAATACTTGGATGAACACTCATTATATGCTTGTTCCCCATGTTTTCAATATATTATAATACTTTATAATTTATAGGATTAAGTACCTAAAGCCCCCCCAACCTTTTGGTATCATTCCAAATTGGTGTAAACATCTTTAAGTATTCCAAACAAGTATCTAACCTACTGAAATGTCACATCCGTTAAACTCTAGTTAAATTTTCAAACCTAGATTATATTCAAAACCCACCAAATGAGTATATCATGGTCAACATTAATAGTAGTTGCCTCAAAACCTAAATTTCAAACATAAATCATACAATATGGAACCTAATCGATCAAACGGGTATGAATTAAATCGAAAATGGATCCAAATAGAAATTATATTAGGAGGGCAATCTCGGCTCATAAAGCTTTTAGTTCTTCTTTGTGGTCAATGAAGATGGTGGTAGTTGGCTGCATCATGGTTGTCCATACTATTTCAGCAACCTCCTTAACCTACTTCTCGATGTTGGCGGCTTGAGTTGCTAGGTGGACTTGGTGGTTTTGCCTTGGGTTTGGAGGTGATTGCCAGATGGGGGTGGTGCTGACCGTTAGTTGGTGGAGACTATGCTTCCATGACCTTCTATTGATTTTGAATCAAAGTAAGCCATAGTTAATTTAACAGATTTTTAACTGGGACTTAAGGGATGTGTATTTTCAATAGGTTGGGCACTTGTTTGGAATGTTTAAAAAAGTTGAAACTAATTTGGAATGACACTAAAAGGTTGGAGGGTTCTAGGTACTTAATCCAAATTTACACTACTACATTAAACACATTGCGTGACGAGGGAGTATTTGTCGCGCAAAGCATTTATAGGTCGCACAAAACCTATGGCGACGCAGAAATCGTTCTGCAGAATTTGTCGTGCAAAGGTCGTGAAGAAAGACGTGCGAAGATGAGTGCAGTTTCGTCACGCAGCAAAACCATTGTGCGCCGCTTTACTGCTCGTCGCAAGAAAGGTATACTGACAACGGTTTTCGTTGCACGATATAAGAGGGTACAAGTGTGCTTTGTGATGAGAAATTTTTGGGGACGTCTATGGTTCGTCTCGAAAATGTTTGCACGACGAAACATGTAAGACTCGCGTGGTTTTGCACGACGACATATCTTTGTCACACAAGTGTAATTTTTAATTAAAAAAAGAATTTAATAAATAGAATAAATAGAATATTATTAAAAATATATATTTCATATAATTGACAAAAAAAACAAATTAATGACTAGAAAAACAATTTATTTATAATATAAATAAAAATGTACGTATAAATACAAAGTTTAAAAAGAAAGCGGAAAAAAAAAACTACAAAAAAAATGAGGCATAATCTATGGGCAAGTCGTTCAAAGGTGCTTGGTAATCTTGCTGTTGGAAGGGGGTGGGGTTAGGGATAGGTTTGGAGGTCGACGGGTCTGATTGTTGTGTATGCTCGGGGTGGAGGGGCTCTGACGGTTATGGTGCAGAAAAATCGGGGAGACTGATCCCAGACGAACTGAGGGCTTGTACAATCAATGACATCTGAGTCTTGTACGTTGCGAGCTCACTCCTCAGGCCAGTGACTCCCTGTGTCAAAGTCGTAACCTCGCCCTTCGACTGCAAGGATGAAGAGGCTCCACTCTCATGCCGTCTGGCATTTCCCATCCCTTGACAATATGTCCCTGGCCTTCGACCGAAAGTCTGGTCCAACGTCTCTGTAAGGATGTGAAACCCCGCATCCTTAAAGGGATCCATAAACTCGATCGGCGTGTCTGGGGGAAGTTAGGAGGCTGACTCTTGAAGGACCGACTGACCATTCTCCACCACAGTCCCCTATGAAATAAAACATGGAATATTAATAGCAAAAAAATTGAAATAATTAGTATAAATCTTTAATACATAAGAAATTAATTACATGAAGGGACTCGGTTAACTCATCCTTGGGCCGAACACAAACGTCAGCAAAGACATCGATCTCCAACAATTTTGAACCCCCCTGAAATAGAAAAAGATAAGGAAAATGTTAGTACGAAAAAAAAAAAATTATTAGCGACATTTTAAAATTGGAAAAGAAAGCTTTAATATATACCTTCTGCCGCGCCTCCATCCTATATGAGAAAGGCCTCCATCCTAAATTAAATTGAAGAACCCCTAACTTAACATTAAAAAACCCCCAAATTGAACAACTCTAATTCAAACCCCTAATTTAAGGACCCTAATTGCAACCCACTGCCCTAATTCTTACCCCTAATTTAAAATCAAGAACCCTAATCTAACCCTAATTTAAATTGGAAGCAAAGAAAACCAAAAAAATCGAAGAAAAGGGGAAGCAAATTAAGATAAAATTACCTCTTGGTGATGAAGACACAACGACCGGAGAGCAATTGCAGGCGAGGCGAGGTGAGCGACGAAGAGAGGTGAGGAAGAATAGAGAAGTGAGGGGAGGAAGACGATCGATATAAGTATATAGAAGCTTGCGCGACGGAAGCTTCCATGCGTCATCGGGATTTTTTTTAATTTCCGCAACAAAAAGGCGCCTTTATTTTCAGACACTTGCGCGACGAAAACTATTTCGTCGTGCAAATACCCTTTGCGCGACGAAATTAGATCTTCGTCGCGCAAGTGTCTGAATTTTGTTTTTGTCAAAAAGATAGACTGTATTTATAATCTAATCCAAATGTTTACATCCATAGCAAGTGTCTGAAAATTAAATCCCCTCGTAAAATTTTAACGCTTGCAAGACGTAAAAGTGTTGTGCGTAGCACAATTATGTTTAAAAATGGGTTTTTTTTTTGTAAAATTTTGATTACAATTTATTATAAAATACTAATAAAACAAATGTATTTAGAAAGTAAGTCACATATAAAATGCATTAACCATTTAATGTATTTTACAACAAAAATTACAAATAAATTGCATTAATCTTCATCCGAACTATAATAACTTTCACTTTTGTTGCTTTCATCATTTTCAGTGTCTCATTCCTCATCATCATTGATAAGTACGTCACTATCGTTGTTTGTGCACACTGAACCATAGTAGCACAGAAGATTACCGAGGTCAATTGTGATTGATTGAATCGGTATTTCAATTGAAGATACTCCTTCTATCTAAAATGGTTCTTCGAAAAGATTAGTATCTCGGAGCATTTTCGCACCAATTTCTATCAAAGATTCTAGCCGTTGGTCAACGACATTGTCGATGTCATCGTCAGTTGGGTCTTGTTCTGGTATTGCATAGATTTATCTTCTAAACAACTTTCCTACCCCTCCCGGCTTTAGGGTCTTCTATATACAAAATTTGTTTCGCCATGTTTGCTAAGATGTAAGGGTCGTCATCGTACCAAGTTTTGGTAGTGTTCACTGATAGTAATCCATGATCTCTTTTAACACTTCCCTGCCTATTTGGGTTTCTATCAAACCATCAGCACTTAAGTAGGAACACTTGGCATCGGTCTTTGTAAAGAAATTGCACAACATTTGTTAGTTTGCCATCTGTTTTGCGTACACAACTTGTCATCTTGTGCAGCCCCTAAGAACTTGACGCCGTTAACATGGCAACCCGAGAACTATTCAAAGTAAATTTGTCCGAACACCAAGTTATATAACTCTTCACTGTATGCTGGGGAATTCGATGCTTTCAGTTGATTCACCTAATATTACACAAACACTTAAATATGTTAGTTCGAGCAAAATAATTGGTACAATATATATGTCCAATACAAAACACTTCAAAATTACATAATTGAGAAACCATTACGGAAACAATTCATGGTGTTTATTGGCATGCAAATGTGAAGGATGTGCCTGCTTCATCATATCTTCATGCTCGTCTAGGTATGACATTGTCTCGTCACAATTGTTGAGTACAAACCAACGTGCTACTTCCATGTCCTTTTTGGAAAACGACTCACCTCGTATCGGATCTCTGAAGGGTCGAGTGATTTGGGCAAAAACTGAAAGTTTCTCCTTTCTAACACCCCCATCATTATTGCGAGGAAGATGATTGAAAGTTGTCTCCACATCCTTAAAATACATTCCACAAAATGTAAGCGCCTCATATGCTACCCAAGCTTGTATAATTGATCCTTCGGGCTTCGCTTTGTTTCGTACACTTTTCTTCAAGTCTCTGAGAAGCCTGCCAAAATAAAACGATACGATACAAATTTTACTAATCGTAAGATATTAATTAATAAAAATGACGAGGGTTATATACCTTTCTATTGGATACATCCATCGAAAGTTGACTGATCCAACAAGCAATGCCTCATCTGGTAGGTGAACCAACACATGGATCATACTTATGAAGAAAGCTGGAGGAAATATCGTCTCAAACTTGCATAGAACTTTCACAATGTGATGGCGCAACTGATTAATGTTCGTCTTTCGAAACGATCTTGACGTCAATTGCGAAAAAAAACTGGACAACAACATGATTGGTTTCACTACATTGGCTGACAAGAGATGTCGAATACCAACAGGAAGTAGGCGTTACATGGCAGTCATGACTCTTTAGTCTAGCTAATTTACTCCCGTCAATGTTCACACAACATGCTATATTTGAAGCATATCCATGGAAAACTTTACAGACGATAAAAACTTTAAAAATTCTTTTTTGTTATTCGGTTTCATGGAAAAAAAAAACACAAGATCCCTTCTGGCTTTATCACTGTCCCTATTCAGCCATAAAATCCATCATATTCCCATTCGTTCCAAATCAAGACTAGCTTTAATCGTGTCCTTTGTCTTGCCCTCGATATCTAAAATTGTGCCGACCAATGTTTCAAATACATTTTTCTTAACATGCATAACATCGAGGTTGTGTCTCAATTTTAGTTTCGACCAATACTGGAGCTAAAAAACATAGACTTATGCATCCAGTTCATATGTGTAGAAGTTCTGGTCCTACTTACAGTTTTCCCGAACGGAGCAAAATCCATGCGGTTAAGCTGTTCCAAAATCTGATCACCAAACCATTCTCTTGGTCTGAGGCGAGGCTCTTTTTTCCCATCAAACTCTTTGGCCTTCTCTCGCCACTCATGGTCCCATGGCAACCATCTCATATAACCAAGGTAACAAACTTTTCCAGCGTGCCAACTAGATGTTACATCTTCCTTGCATACAGGGCATGCCATATAACCCCTAGTGCTCCACCCGGAAACCATTGCATATGCGGGGAAATCGTTCACAGTCGACATCACTGATGCCCGTAAAGTGAACATCTTACCAGTACACTTATCGTATGTGCGCATACTGTGTGTCCATAAATCCTTTAGCTCATCCACCAACTGCCGTAAGTATACATCGATTAACATACCAAGATCCTCAGTTATCAATAGAGTCATAATCATGTATTCTTTTAACATACATTTCCATGGCGGCAAATTATCCGGAAATACGAAAATTGGCCATGTGCTGTGGTGTTGGTTTAAAATCCTGAACGGATTAAATCCGTCAGTGGCAAGTCCCAATCTAACATTCCGAGGATCAGCAACAAAATCAAGGAACGTTCGATCGAACTCTTTCCATGCCTCCACATCTGTAGGATGCCTCAACACATCGTGATTTACCCGTTTTTCCTTATGCCATCTCATATTGGTGGCAGTATGCGTTGACATATACAACCACTGCAACCTAGGCTTCAAAGGCAAATAACGCATGACTTTTTGCGGGATCTTCGTCGATCAATTCTAAGATGTCATTTTGAACCTCAACTCATTGCATACAGGCATTTATCCAACGCTTTAATCTCCTTATAGAACAATACAAAATTGTTTTTGCAAGCGTGAATTTTTTCATAACCCAATTCGAGACCATTCAACACCTTTTGAGCGTTTCTATGGTCTTTCGGCAAACAATTGTCCTTTGGTAGCATTCTCTTGAAAATCCCCAAAAAGTAATCAAAACACTGGTTTGACATACGATACTTTATTTTCCTGTACATCAATCCCACAATAGATGTGAGAACCGAAAATCCCTCACATCTCGAGTATAACTCTTGGTTGGCATTTTTTAATAGTTTTTCATATTGTTTGAATTCTCCACTATCCATTGGTGTAGGCACATCATCTTCCACTTCCTAATTGGTATTTGTCGACGCAAATGGAAAAAACGTCATTTAAGATTTCCATGACTTGTTCATTAGGATCCATATTAGGTTCAACATTGCCCACTCTTGTCACGTTTGAATACGAAGCATTGTCTAATTGTTCATCGTGATGGTTCCAAATATTATAGGTCTCTACCATTCCATTCCTTACTAAACGAAATCAAACATTTTCAATAGTTTCCCTTAATGTGTTGTTACACCTCCTACAAGGACACCAGATTGTAGTTGCACCTGGGTTGAGTGTACGTGCAAAGTCAATAAAATCCTTGATTTTGTTCAAGTATTTGTTGGCACATCTATTTGGGTTTTGCAGCCACGTTCTGTCTATCATTCATGTGACCACAATAACAGTACAACAATCACAACAACTTCAACATGATCTTGTCACCTTATGTCTCCGGTAAAGGCCATATCCCATTCGGGAATGCAAAATTATGTCAATGCAAAATTATGTTAAGTAATTTACGGCTACTTCAGATTAGATTTTACGTGGAGAAATTTCGACAGCATCTCTGTAGAGTTCTTCAAGTGCCCGACATAGATATGAAATACCTATGTGCCACCTGAAGAACGTATAGAGATGACACCGAAATCCCTACGATCGAAACCTAATCCTTTAACCATAAATTGCGCGTCATAACTTTGCATTGCCAACCTGTCCAAATAATGGCACAATTTAAGAGTCAATTGGACCGCAGTCATGCTTTCACATTCATGCGCGACATCCAACTAATCCTCAAACAAGAAACTAAGTTTTACTAAAAAAACACAAGTACAAAGTTAATTACAATTAACTCCTTACATCACAACTCATATTTGTACGTCACGTACAAATTTGTACATATACAATTCAACATAACAACATAATTTCAATATAATTTAACTAATTTATATTTTAAAAAAATAAAACGAAGAAATTACCTTCGAAATCGTTATTCACCGAGCACTAATCACGCACAATATCCCTATACACAACGAATTTTACGGTGTTAGTATGAATTGACATTGATAATTTTAAATGAAAATAACAAAAACCCTAACCAAACACACCGAAATAGCTTGATCAACCTAGAGAAGATAGAGATTTAGATGGACGAAGTATTAGAGGAAGAAATTGAGAGAAAATGGGAACGACGTATTCCGAATTGAAGAAAAACGAAGGGAAAAAATTGCGGAGGCGAAATCTACAGTTTTCTGCTTCTGCGGCTAAAGTCACGTTGTAAAGATTACTTTTGGGAAAAGCAGTTTGCGCAACGAACATAGAATTCATCGCGCAAGTTATTTTTGCGCGACAAAATATACCTTCGTCGCGCAAGTGCCATTTATTTATTTTTTTATTTTTTGCAAAATTCTCGTTTTCGTTTTCTTTATAATTTAATAATGTAAACTATTTGCGCGATGAATACTGTATTCATAGTGCAAGTTGCATTATTTTTTTTCTTATTTTTTTTTTCAGTTTTCCTTCTAACTAATTTAAATTTTTTGATCCAATTAAAATTATCAAACCAAATTATATATTACCAAAATATTTATTAAAACTAATTTATTAACAAAAATATATATTATAACTAATGTAAACTTTAAGCCATCCATGTCAAAGCCCGTCCCGGAGATGTGTGTTATTTATTTATAGACAGCGTGAAATTACCTAAATACCCTTAGACGTTGAGAATTATTATGGGATGTTGTTGTTTAGACTTAAGATTGTGGACCAATTAACTATATTCCTCTATTATTGGACCCAATTAGAACTAAGTGTTCTCTTAGTTGTGATTGGTGGCTTTTGGACCACACATACCCACCTACCTTCTCTCTCTCCCGTACTCTCTCTCTCTCCCTCTCGGCATTTTCGTACGGACAACCCAGAAACCACCTCAAATCTTATAGATTGAAACCAAGGTAAGTATTTTCGTGTTCCTTGTGACCTCAGGAATCCATTGGTACAAGTTTTAGAAACTGAAACCTTCGAAAACCCCGTGAAACCTAACCTTCGATTTGTGCACTGTTCATGCACAAGTAAAACCTTGTGTTTCAGGGAATTTTAAGCTCATAGAGAGCTTTTGGAGGTCCCAAAGAGGCTCGAGGTAGTTCGTTTGAAGAATTTGGACGTCAAGAAGCCTAGATACGAAGAGTTACAGAGGTCACCGGATTTTCGAGCTTGCTCCGACGTGATTTCGTGAGATTTGAAGCTTCAAATAGGTATAACGCCATTCTTCTCACTCTAAGCTTTCATTTGGTTAAAATTTCGAAGAAAATGGTTGAAAAATGAGTAAGAATAGGCGGTTAGAAGTTTCTCCCAGTTTCCTGCAACGGCGACGATCGCCGGAGTTCTGAGATAGGAGACGACGGAATATTTCGTCAAGTCTGACGGAATATTCCGACGCCGTCAGTTAGTTGGACGGTTACCGTTGGGTTTTAATGGAATATTCCGGAGAATATTCCTAACGGCAGTTAGGGAATCCGTCAGGATTCCCTGCGCGTGGCGGCGCGTCTTGCAATGCACTCGCCGGTGCGTGAAGGGTCCAAAAATGAATCTGAAAATTTGGGGATGATCCTGAGGTTATGTAGGTCACTGTGGTATATTCATATACCCATTTTGAGCTATGTATGAGAAGTTATTAGCTAGTTTTTCCTATGTGCTTTAAAATAACGTTTTTATAGTTAATTCGCATATAGGTGAGACTTATCCCGAGGACGAGCGTATCCAAGGGCGACTCGGGGGCTACGACCCTTCGACTTACCAATGAGTGGGCTTTTGGTTTTTAGTATATATTTATATACTTGATATTTTCCCAGAAATATGTGTTTAAATAATAGTATGCCATAAATGCCATGCATATAAGTTTATAATTCATACATGATTTGGTATGTGATGCTTTATATATATATAAATGTGGTGCTGTGGACGCTCAGGTAAACTCAGGTAAGTTGTGTTTGGTTACGTGAATCATCGATGATGCGATATGTGATTGAATAATGTTGAGCTCATAAAACTGCACTTAGGGTGATTGTGATTTAGCCATAGATATGGCACATGCCTGTTTATTATGTCACCTCCCGTACCATATGCTCATATTGGATCCAATTTAGGTGCACAATCTTGTCGTACAGACCTTATTTATGGTTCCGACTCGTAGGTGACTAGCGATTTATCGCCCAGCTATTATGTGAGAGTAGTATTGAGCATGATTGTATTACACCCATTATTGTCGTATAGACCTTTTTGTTTGGTTCCGACTCTTGTGCAGTATATTGCCATATAGGTCATAGTAGTGACTCCGGCTAAAGTGACTTTTGAGCTATGAATTCAGCCGTACAGACTACCATAGGGGTTCCGGCTCACATGTTATATTTCTATGAAATTATTCTTACCTGAATTGCTTACTCGGATATATCTTGGCATGGCATACATATGAACATGATTATGTGAAGCATGAATTGAATTGATATATTTACATATATATATTTATGTATATGCTTATATATCAATTATGGGAAAAATTATACATGTTTTACAGCGAGGGGTTAGATATGTTGATAAATGAAATAGTTTTGTAAAACATTTGTTTTTGCCCACTCACGTTTTCTGTTTTGCGCCCCTCCAGGTTTTAAGTAAGCTTGTTGGTGGTGGCTTGAGGACGTCGGCAGTTCTGACCTATCTAAATAATAGTAGGACATTCCTGGTACTGTATAACTAGTACTTGTCCTACTGGACTGCACCTAGACTTATTATGCTCTGATTATGAGTATTTACTTTTGTAATTAACTCCTATCACTTCCTGTTTAGTAGTGCACTCTGGTAATTCGGTTTTTAATTATTCGTATATTTCCTATCATTATTGCTTCCGCACTGTGCACATGGCTACATCACTCTCACGTGACGGCCAGCATGCCTTGATCTCGGTCGGGGTGTGTCAATCCATGTAACATAAATTTTAAAAATAAAGTTCAACATAACATTCAAATAAATCTTATTTAATAATAAAAAATAAAAAAAAACAAAATTAAGTTCACTCTTCCTCTTGGTCATCAGTAGCGGCATCGTCAACTCGTGCACGCTCTGCAGCCTGCTGTACATTGAACTTCCACTGCCGGAACTGCATCTTGAAAAGGTCGTCCACATACTTCTGCTGCTTCTCATCGGTTTCATCAACATCCCAAACAACCTGTAATGGCAATATAATTAAATTAGCTATTGCAAAAATATTATTTTTAAATAAAAACAATTTCACATTCTTTAATACAAACTTACCGATAACTCCTGCATCATGGAGTTCTTCAAGTCCACAGGCACCATTTTCCAAGACTTAAACTCGATAGAACACTACTTCCGCACTAATCCCCCTATATCGAACCTAAGTTCGGCGGACGCTTCAGCCGAACTTTTGTCATCAAACAAGGGCAAACACTTACGTTGGTACCTCTCTATTGTCAACATAGCTTTCTTCATTTTTTTTTCCCTACCACAAAAATTTAAACCATATCAAATGTAAAACAATTAATTGAACAATAATTTTTTTTTACCTTTCCCTTCACGAGAGCCTTCTCCCTCCTAATTTTTCGTTGCATCTAAAACTGAATCGGCCATCGTTCGAAACAAAACCTTTATAAAATAGGGTTCTGAAACTGTGTTTATATAAAACACGACACACTTTGCGCGACGAATCCTTGGTCGCACAAAGTGTGTTATAAATTCGCGCCATAAATGGGAGCGTTTAATGCGTGGCTAACCATGTTCAGCAACACTTTGCGCAACGAATATGTAGAAAAACTCATCGCGCAAACTTTTGGAGCCAAATTTTATTTACCCGCCTTTTCTTGAGCGACGAACAAATAGTATTCGTCGCGCAACGTTTTTTTTTTTTTTTTTTTGAATTCTTCCGATGTTTACGCGACCTAAGTATGTTTCCGTCGCGTAAGTTACACTTATGCGACAAAATCTTCTTCGTCGCGCAAAATATGGTCACGCAAGTTGTTTTTTCTACTAGTGTTATATGCTATTTTATTTTGCAATTTATGTATCACACAATTACGTATTTTTTTAAGTATAAATACACATTTATTTATATGTTATATAATAAATTTAATTTAAAAAAAAACGACTAAGCCTCGCGACTTAGGCGCTGCCTAGACACCCAGGTGCTAGGCCTTACCCGCCGTTTGACTAGTGCCTGTTCATATAGAGAAAGAAAACCGGGCTACATTATTTTACATTATTTTGTGACAATCTTTAAAGAAAACCATAGTTATTGAAACAAATATTACAGTTGCTCTCGAAGCTTTTTAACAAACTTTTACATTATTTTGTGACAATCTCCACCAAGTTACTGAAAGCTCGAGGGGAGCTACCATTACTTACAGCAGCTTGTCGAGCAAGATTTTTGAGGACCTTGATTTTCTCTCTCATTTTATTGCCTTCTTTATGCTTCAAAGTCAGTTCCAAGGCCATCATCGCTCCGTCTTTTGTAATGACCCCTCCTTCAACCCCCACTCCAATTTCCCACACAGCCTCTACAGTGTTCATGTTTAGCTTTTGGTCCCCGAAAAATGGCCTGCAAATCATTGGCACACCGCCAACAATGCTCTCCAAAATTGAATTCCACCCGCAATGCGTCACGAAAACCCCAGTCGAGGCATGCCCCAAGACTTGCACTTGTGGTGCCCATGGAACTATTTTTCCATTTAGGCCACTTTTGTTAAACCCCTTGGGTAACACATCCTCTATGTTGCCCCTAAATGACCAAATAAATGGAAACCCACTTTCTATTAACGCTTGAGCAAATGCTGCCAGCTCGTGAGGTGGTGGTGTTACTACACTTCCAAAGCTAATATATGCAACAGACGCAGGCTTGTGCTTGTCCAGCCACTCTAAGCAGCCACTATCATCTTTGATCAACGGCGGGGACGGGGATGATGCTATTAAACTAAAGGGTCCAACGTTGAGGAACTTTTGAAATCTTGATTTGAGCAGATTCACAACTTCAGGTTCCAGTTCTTCAAAGGAGTTTATGGCAACTGCAGTTGCTTTTGGAAGCGTTTGTCCCATTTGGTATAATAGGCTTCCAACGGGTGACTCCAAGTTTTCTACTACTCCTTCGGGTAGGTCAGGTATTTTAACTTTTGAAAAGCCAGGAAGGAAGTCAAGACATTGTTTTCCATCTCCTGAAATGAATTAAAATATTATAATAATTTATCAATATTCAACGATCTTCTTAGAAGATGAAAATAATTAATATAAGCAACCAATGAATTTATGAGTTATAGAAGAACCTACAAATTCAGAAGAATAACAATGAATGGTGGACTACATGAATATAACAAAGTTGTCGGTGTATATTGTACAAAGTGGTTGAAATATAGAAAATTGAGTGGGGAAGAAAATCTTTGATAAATAGAAACTAGGCCCGGAACTGTAGAAATATTATTCCTTAATCAAATGTGTATACAATGATTACAATATATAGGTTGGGACCAGAGGCGAAGAGGAGGAGGAAGACATGATGGTGCAAGGGAGAGATTTTTTAGTCTGACTGACACATAAGGTGGTATATCATGTGTCACTAGACAAATAGTAGGATTTGTGTGTTAAAAAGTTAATAACTTAAAAAATAAAATTTTCCATCAATTACATAAAAACATGTGGTGTACCATCCGTGTTTCCGTCACAATGAAAATTTTCTGGGTGCAAGGAATAAAACCCTAGGCCTAGACACGCAGGGATGATAGGAAAAAAAAGAGGTTGAGAGAGAGAAGAGAACCCTAGGACCTAGTTAGGCTCCGATACCATGTAAAAATATTATTCTTTAATCAAATGTGTATGCAATGATTGTAATATATAGGGTTTTAGATAATACATATGTGCTAAGAATCTAAAATATAATTACAATTGAGTTGACCTATATATAATTAGGGCTGGAAAAAATTTCCGAAAATCTCAAACCGTACCGAAAAAATCCCGAAACCAAACTGAAAATCTCGAAAATTTTGGTAGACATCCCGAACTGATTCTAAACCATTTTGTATGGGAATCGGTCTCGCCATTTGACTCATTCGATAATCCCGAACAAACCGAAGTTAGAATATATATATTGGATTTCAACCCCTATCTCACACTCTATCTCTCATTCAACTCTTGAAGCAGGCCACTAAGCCACCTCTCTCTCTCAACTCGTGAACCCTTTTAGTCTTTCACTCTGAGCTTGAAATTCTCCACCCATCTGATCGAGTCTCGACCTTCACTCTGTCTATCTATCTGAACCTTCACTCGATCACTCTTCACTTATTTACTCTGTATGTGTGTGTGCAGATTGTGTGCGCGCGCATAGAGATTGTGTGAGTTGCTTTCATAACAAATTGAAGTAAAAAATTGGTGTGCACTATGCAAATTTGGAACAAGCATTTGGAACAAGCAAAGTAATTAAGTAAGGTTGCAGCATGCAAGTGCAAGCTATTTTTAGTTGAATTGTGAAAGCATTTCGGGAATCCCAATCCATTCCGAAATACCGAATATTGGAAATACCGAAATTTAGGTTCGGGATTGGTCTTCAAATTCCCGTTCCAAAAATTTTCGATTTGGGATCTCATTTTCGATTTGAAATCTCATACCGAACCATCCCTATGTATAATAGAAGCAAACATAAATTAAGGAAAATAATCTAGGAGATGATGATTCTACTTTAATAATAACTCTAATAAAGTAGGGACTAGATTTTGCCTTTTCTGAGGAGGGAGAGTTATTATTTCATTTGAATTATAATGTGGACATCTATTTTTATTAATTTACTATAAAAAAAAGATAGATCAATCAAATCGTCCACTAATATGCAAAAATAATTATGCTTAAGAACACTGGTACGAGTTAGATATTCACTAGATCCGTCTTTATGCTAATAATTAAAATTTAACCCACTAATACTATTGTTTGTCAAAAAATTAACATATCGTCCACTCCCCTAACATGTAAAATTGTAACATCATCTCATGGTGTTCCCAAAACATACTCAAATTAGTATTTCTATTTTATAGACAGATCGTGGACAATATGTAGAATTAATATTTCTATTTTATAGTTGACTATTAAATTTACTGTTGAAATTGTTAATACAAATGGAGGTTAAATTTTTCTGTTTTTCATTTCCCAAGCTTACAAACAAACTAAGAATGTGTATAAATTATACGCATATGTGGCAAATTCGTACTCTTTGGACTAGAATTAGAAAGAAATAAAGAGAAAACTAATGAGTAATGCTAGGGAAACTAAATTTGTAGACTAAATTAACAAACCAAATGAGATGTCACCAATAGAAAATGAGCATGTTTATCAACGATTAAGTAATAATGTAATTATCAACTTCCATGTCATTTAGTTTATAAAATTTGATCTACAAATTTAGTCTCCCTAATATTACTAAAAAATAATTGAGTCTTCAGTGAATTTTTTCAACCAAGTCAACTAGCATACATGCACAGATTAAATACATTTAATTTCTTATGTACATATTTTTTTGGTTGGATTCTTATGTCCATATTTAGTTAAGTACAAATGCATGGCATTTATCCTAAATTTCAAAATGGTTATAAGATGCAAAAAAATAAAAATATGCAAACACAACTTAATAGTGAAGTTTCCAAATAGCAAATGAATCCTTACGGCTGGTTCCAAGCCTATGCCGTATGAAGTCTGTCTCAACATGAACAAGCAGCGAACGTGGTCCACCCGTCCATACCGGCACCCAAGGGACTTTCATCCCCTCCGCCATATCTCCTAAAAACCAGAAGAACGCATCCGACACCAAACACCCGATCTTCAACCCCGTGGCCGCCTCGGCATCTTTTAGACTCCTCATAAAGTTCGCTGGCGCCGCCTTAAAGAAAAACCCAATAGCCACCTCAGGGTTACGAGGGGGCACGAAACCCTCGGGCAACCCATCAGGTATGTCGTGAGCTTTCACATTGTGGAGGCTCGAAGACGGTGATTTGGAGAAGAGGGAGGTGTTGACCTTAGAAGTGGAAATAAAGGAGAAGACCACGTGTGGAGCGGCAGCAGCAAGTCTGACGACAAGGCTGAGGAGAGGGCCTGCGTGGGTTCCGAAGGGGAAGGCCAAAACGGCGACATGGTGGGTTGGGGTTTGGGTTTTGAGGTTTCCTACCATAGTTGATATAAGTTGGTGGCTTAGCTGGTCTTGTTTTTTGTGGTGCTGCAGAGACTGCTCTATTTATATGAGAGATAGAGAGGAGGAGGCGGGTAGGTTGTTATACAGAAAGGTAGAAAGCAAAGTACTTGTGTGTGGTCACGGCACATTCACAGATAATTTTGGTGGTTAGAAAATTATAAATGACAGAAATGGACAGGTACTTGGTTGTCAAACGAACAACGAGTGAAAATTTGTTTCTGGCAGAAATTGCACGGTATACATATATGACAATCATCAAACTGAAATGGGAATTATAACGGTCCAACAACCCAGTATTACACCTCAGCCCAACTATGATAAATTGAATTTCATCCAATTGGAAAAAATGAAATAATGGGCCTGGCCGAAGGGCCATAGTGGTATTTTCATTTTTTATATATTGAAAAATAGAGAAATAAATTGGTATCGAACTCGTCATCAACAAGATTCATAATTAAAGTCTCTCTCCTATAAATGGAGAAGAATAAGAATTTTTTTTCATGTTTAATAAGGTAAGAATAGGCCACTCATCATTACCGCCTACAATTCCTCTTCACTTCTAATTGAGAGGTCTTATATTCGAATTTCGTGGATAACGAATTAGATACCAAATTACGTTATCCATTGTGTGGCTTAGTTGAACTCCCCCTTCCCCTCAGCCGACCCCACTTAGTGGAAAAATTCTTTGTTTTTGTTGTTATTGTTGTAGTATTTAGCCTGTTTGTTCAATGTTCGCCTCATAAGAATCCCATATCAGATGAGAACAAGAAGAAGGTTTACATGAATTCTACAAAAGGGAAGTTTTCCCACATCGAGGAAAGACAGCTTGGTTGTAATGCCTCTACCACATAGAAATTAAGATTAGGAGTTTAAAAGAGTTTACAAATTCATATGTATTCAATCAAGATTTTAATTGATCATGGAAGTCCACGAGTATGCAATCAAGATTTTAAAAGAGTTTATAAAACTCTACAGAAATCGGAGTGTATTCATTCTAGATTTTAAAGTAGTTCATAAAACTCCAAATGTGTTCAATTATGAATGGATTGTAAAGTATTTTAAAAAATAAAGTATTGTATTGAATTTAGAGAGATTTTTCAGCGTTTTTAAACTTTAAGAAATCAGACATCAACCCTTAAGATTTCTAATGATTTCACCCAAAATTTGCATCGAGTGTATGGAACTCCCTTAAACTCCATGATGGGTTTATAAATCTTTTAAAATCTTTCAAAACTCTCATTTAGTAGGAGTGAATCCTCTTCAGCAATACTTGGAGTGATTAATCACAATAAATGATCAGCTACAACATTCTTGCTACCCTTCTTATCTCGAATCTCCAATTCAAATTCTTGTAAAAGAAGCACCCAAGGAACAAAATGAGGCTTAGCATCCTTCTTAGACAACGTATTAGGACCCATCACTAATTTTACAATGTTTTATTTCTAAAAGAGTGAATTGACCAAAATACCCTAGAAGCAAGATTGTTGACTTCCATGGACCATCCTTTCGTGATGCGTACGAGCTATTATTTTACTGTATTCTCGAAATACTTGATAGTACGAACACGTAGGAGCAAGCGGAATCAAATTCGGAGTTACGATGAAAAATTTACAAACTACAAACGTGAAGGGCGATTTGGTAATTTCATGTTTACAGGAGATATTTTTATGTTTTTTTCCCTTGTGGCTTTGGGATGTGTGCCAAGTAAGGCCCACACCCCATTCCCCCTTGTCCCCGTGTCCTACCCTCTCAAGACCTCTCAGACCCTCTCTCTCATCTTAAACTCTCTTCTTCTCAAACTCTCTTTAACACTCTCCCTCTATGCTAGTCCAGAGATGCCGAGCCACCACTACACTACTCGTCGGAGTACCACGACACCCATTAGCAGCACGGCAGATCACCATCCATCTGTAAAGTCAGAATCAAGGGGGCAAAGCCTCAAGCTCGCTCATCCATCTCTCTTGTCTCTCTACTCTGAAAATCAAACCACCATCATCAACTCGCCCCTCCGGCAAGTGTCACCACCACTATTGCAAACCACCAAATCTAGAAACTCATATCACAAGCAACGATCTCGAACCTAGACACGAAACCTTGCACTGCACAATGGTCGCTACCATTGTTCACTGTCTTCTCTGACCGACTTTTTCGATTAGGGTAAGCCTCTGGATCTCTCTTACTTTTTCATTTTATGTGAAGGATCTTAAGGTTTTAGACATGTTTTGGTAGGGTTTTGGGACAAATAGGACGAAGGGGAGATTTTCCCAGTTTTCTGGGAAGTGAAATATGTGACCACCTAGCTTTTTTAGGCCATTTTTCTGGCTAACGCCAACCATAACTCGGCCCCACTTTGGTATGGTTTTGTTATTTCTAGCTTCAAATTGGCTTTTTGAATCATCAAGTTTGGTGAAGAATTAAGCTCAGAATGAGCTCTGGAAGTTAGCTCAAAAACCTACAAAATTTGGGAACTCGCGAGGAAGGTAAGTATTGTTGTACTCGTGGGCACGTGGCGCATGCAGTGTTGAAAATATGCCCTGAAAGTCAATCTTTGGAAGAAACCTTTCAGGACAATGAATGGATGTATAGATGACTCTTATACATCAAATGGCAAAGATACTAATTAGGACTATCTCTATAAATGATATATGTCCTAAATAGTGAATCCATGGACAATGGATCGATTGAAGAAGTAATCTAATAAAGTTAGACTACAGAGACCTTCTTCACATAACCATCATGTCCAAAAGGTTCCTGGTCATAGGATTGTCGGAGGGATACTGACAATGCATAGACCGGTACATACTATGTCCGCTTCAATTAGAAGGATGGGAAGTCTCATCCCATTCGTGTAGTGACACTAAGATAAGTATGTAGGTGCTCATTAATGGAATGAGTTCACTGAACACAATCGAACAAGAGTACTTGCATGGAAGTCTACTCACATGTCAAGCAAGTAACTCTAATGGTTGGAATAATGTAAGTAGTCATTTGACCTGAGGCATCATCGTTGTCTTGTGGTTAAGTATTTGATCTTTGATTATGTCAAAGTCACTCCATCCGCGGGTGTCCACGGCATAGTTGGGGTTAAGTCACTTAGTCATGAAGGCAAGTGAATGCGCAACAAGGGATCTCTAATCCTCGTTATGAGAGGATGAATACTCTAAGATATGATTCGGGAATCTTCGGCCGAAGTATCGAGCGTAATAAAGGAAAGCGTTCCTATACGACTCAATTGAATCATATAAGAAGGAATAATCACATTAGGGGTTTGACATAATATTTCCATACCCTAGTAATGTGATTGAGAGTATTGTTTTAGAGAATGATCGAATTACATTGTAATTCCAACTGAATAGGTTCTCCGAACAACTTCTACATTAGCTTAGGTAGCCATGATATATGGTTAGATGTCACTCATGGTTTGTGAGTTCTTCTAGATGATTAAATGTAGTCGTCAAAGAAGAAGGTAAATTAAAAGTAAGTTTTAATTCACTAAGTGATTGGATTATATATAATCAATTGGATTGGTGTCAATCACCTCACTGCCTTGCTAATTAGAACCTAAAACGATTGTTCACCAATACACTCTTGTAGTGAGTAATTAATGGATGATGGAAATAATTAATTGGATTAATTAAGTGTTGTGGTTAATTAGAAAGTCTAAAGAAATCATAAAAGCGATATAAGATCGGTTTGGGCTTAAAGAAACGTTCGGGTTTAATTGGGCCCATTGGGCCTAAACCCATTGGGCTTTTATTCAAGCATTGGATGACTTGAAATAAATAAAAGTCCAAAGCCCAAACAACACAAAGAGGGCCGGCCAAAGAGAGGGAGAGAGAGGGTCAAGTTGTTGACTTGTTTCTTTGTCTTATAAAAGGAACTTTATAGCAAAAGTTTCATTAGGGTGTTTGTGAGTTTATTTGACAAAAGAGAACCACCTCTCTCTCTCTAAAACTCTCACAAAGGCCGGCCACCATAGGGGTGATTTATCTAATCATCTTCTCACCCTTTTGGTTATTCCTTCATCCTTCTCACTACATTAGTGGGTGAGGATCTTTAGAGGTTTTCAATTTTGGAAACTTGAAGAGAACCTAGGAGCACTCATTCTAAACAAAGTGGAGGAGGCAAGGAAGGAGGCTAGGCTTAAGGAGTTCAAGGAACAAAGGGCTTGGAGGTGGTCCATCCTTGGTCTAAGATCCAGATCAAGAGGTATAAAACTACTCCTAAACTTTGTTCTTATATAAATTTGTTTTTTATGCATCTTACATAAACCTATGCATCTTGAAGGGGATTTGCATGACTATTGCTTTGATATTATTTGATAACATGCTTCCGTTGCTTTCGTATATAAATTTTGAATTGTATATGCATGCTAGTCATTAGAAATCCCACATGAAATCTCATAAATTTCCCTTCATGCAGCACGTGGCTGCCAATTCAACCACCTTATGACGGTGCGTAGGTTTCTTGATGTGCCGAACCGGAATCTGCCCTTCGTTTTTCGAAATCTTATTAAAATAGTTCCCTTATTTGTCGTACTTTGTACAAAAACATGTATTTATGTTATTACATTATATATTTACGTAAATGGTTTTGTTTCTAGGTGAAATGCATCACAAGGACCTTCGATGCCTGCGAGGCAGGTTCAACTCAACGACATGATTTGTGAGTGGGTCTTTGCTTTTAAATATTATATATTTATTTATTTTCCACATATATATTATGGGATTTTATTTATGGCCTTGATTAATATTTTATTGAACAATATTATGTCAACTAGAATTATTGATTTACTGTTGTATGATCATATTTACGTTACATGCTCATCGTATACACTGATGTTAGTACTCGCTAGGGCCAGTCTTCATGTGTTTGTTCACAACGCACCATAGCTCACTTTGGATCTATTGTAGGTGCCAGTCCTGTCCTAGATTGCTATAGGCAATTAGGACTCGTATGTGATGCACATAGCACCAGTCTTCACGTGATTGTAGTACTAGAGCGTAAATCATAATTACACCCTATCTTATTCATGTCAGAATATCTCTGCATGAACTTGTGTGTCAACATATGTCGATGAGCATTCAATATGATATGCTCGTTTAGGCGAGATATTGTAATTACCAGATGTTATATGTTTTATACGCGAAAATATTATGAATTATCGCATTTCGAGATATTACTGTTTATGGTATGATTTTCATACTATACGTTGTATGTATGTTTGGCAACTATACTTGTTTTACAGTGAGGGGTTATTACGTTTTCGAAAAGGTTTTACAAAGTTTTATTTTTAGGCCCACTCACCCTTGTTTTTGCCCTTCTAGGTTTTAGTGGTAGAGCTTTCTTGTCGACGAGGATTCTTGGCAAGTGTTGGTATAGGAGAATACTTCCCATGGTATAATTATTACTTACTTTTACTGTACTTTACATATGGTCTGACATCATGTGTGATTGGGTTCAATCCCGCTCACATGCGCATTCTTGCCTTTAGTCACTTTTAGGTCTAAATTTAGTCACATTTTCCACATAACCACATTTTATCGCTTTGTCACCTTCATGGTGTAGGCCATCACATCTCGAGTCAAAATCCAGGTGGACATTCTGGTTGGGGCGTGTGACAACAAGTATTTCAATGCAGCATGATTATGTAAATAATAACCTTTCCTCCAACCAATGACGATCGGAATTTTTCCAATGTAAACATAACTGCCAAAAATTATTTCTCAGTGGTTGCATAATTCAATTGTGCATCAATCAAGGTTCTCACTACTACAAAAAAGTATTTTCCTGAGAAAATCCCATTTGTCGCGCAAAGAGAAATTTCGTTGCGATAAAGTTTGGGGGATGAAATCTTCATCACCCCTACGTGCTTGGGCAAACGCCAAGAAGAAAACATTTGCATGATGAAATAGTGCGACCAATGTATTCGTACTCATTGTAACAAAATACCTAAACTTAAGTGTTTGAAAGACATGAAAATGAAGAACTCAAACAAAGGAAAAAAAAGCTGAAACATCTCCACCAATTTGTGGAGGGCAATGGCAATTTGAGGGCAAGGGCAATAAAATTGCCCTTACTTTTTCACTCGAAGTAGTAATCGCCTTTGTGCAAGTCCACCCGTTTGGAAATAAGAAGGGCAAGGCCAAGGCCATTACTATTCACAAACATAATTTTTAAAATTTTAATGTTTTCTTTGCCTTAACCCCACATATCATTATTGCCGTAGATTTTTGTGCAATTTTAAACGTTTAATTTGCAAGTCTATTGAACTTTGTAAGATTATTAACGTGTGAACTTTGTAATTTTTATGATTTTTTTTAATTTTTTTAGAGTTAGATTATCCTAGCCATTGAATTAAAAAAAATTGAACTCAAAGGCTCACAAAAAAGCCACGTGGCTGAGGAACTGGGAGAGCTGGTGAACAGCTCACATGTTAGACAAATCTGGGCTTCACATGGGCCCCCTTATCTGTTGGGCTTCAAGTAGGTGCAAGCCCTTGTAATTGTTGAAGGGGCATCCGCCTTCAAACCAATCGTTTCCCATTTTGTGGACTGCTGGAGAAGTTTTTCTGAAGTGGAGGGCAACTCAAGGCAATTGGGTGATTGGTAGAGATGCTATTATAAAAGCTGGAATTCCAAGTCTTGAAATTATTTGGAAGCCACAACTTGCTTGTGGTAGGTGAGCTTTTTTTATCCTTTTCTATTATTACTTGCATAATTTCTTTTGTGATAAATTCCTCCTTTTATATTTTAGTCAACATTTAATGCAGGTTATTACTCCCTCTCATTGCTCTCAGCTCTTTTCCCGTTCATAGAAGCTAGAAGTCCAACTATGCATTTATTGGGAAGCTCTTTAATAGACACAAATTCGAAAAACTTTCACGAAGAAGTCATTCTCATTTGAGCACTTTAAGTGACGTTTTGAGTCCTCCAATATGATTAAGGGGCCTGATCCGTGAAGTTGAACATCTCTTGATATAGGATGAACTGCTCAGAGAAGTAATACACTTATTACGTGACCAATATGTGCGAGCCTGGCCAAATGTGCAAGCATCATACTCAAATTGTGTGGAAAACTACTATAAGAGTCGGGTGTGCTAGAGTTGGGTATGATGTAGAGGAAGAGGAAGAGGAAGTGGAAGTGGAAGTGGAAGTGGAAGTGGAGGAGGAGGAGGAGGAGAAGGAAAACATACATCTAAGAGACTATTCCAATCGACAGTATTTAGAACCACCTTAAAACCCACTTCCTCCTCTGCTCCTATAAAATTCTTTTTCTTCTTCTTCTTTTTCTTCCTCTTCCTCTTCCTCTTCCTCTTCCTCTTCCTCTTGTTCTTCTTCTTCTTCCTCTTCCTCTTCCTCTAAGAGTTGGGTGTGCTAGAGTTGGGTATGATGTAAAGGAGGACAAGGACGAGGAGGACGAGGACAAGGAGGACGAGGAGGATGAGGACGAGGACGAGAAGAAGAAGAGGAAAACATACATCTAAGTGAGGAGGAGGAAGAGGACGAGGACGAGAAGAGTAAAAGAAAAACATACATCTAAGTGACTATTCCAATTGACAGTCCTTAGAACCACCTTAAAAAGATGAGGACGAGGACGAGGATGTGGATGAGGACAAGGATTAGAAGAAGAAGAAGAGGAAAACATACATCTAAGTGACTATTCCAATCGACAGTCCTTATAATCACCTTAAAACCCACTTCCTCCTCTGCTCCTATAAAATTCTTCTTCTTCTTCTTCTTCTTCTTCTTCTTCTTCTTCTTCTTCTTCTTCTTCCTATTCCTCTTCCTTTTAGGAAAGGAAGAGGCAAGATGAAGATGAAGACGAAGACGAAGAGGAAGAGGAAGAATGGAGGTGTATTACACGAGCCACTAACATGATCACGGTCCATGGTGAGATTCCACCCAATACCAGCAAATCCCAGAGATCACTCTAAGTATATCTAGAGTAAGGCTCTAATAGCAATTGAAATTGGCACCAGGTTGATTATCATGTGTATAAAAATTGTAATCCGCAAGACTGACTAGTCAAGCCCGCTAGTCAACTAAGATAGATTTGTTAGTCAATAAATCAAAGATTCAATTACCAATTTCAATTCCAAAAACTATTCTAGTCAGCAAGGCTGCAGTTTGTTGCAAGTAATTAATGAGTTAAGTGGACAAGATTGTGAGCACATACCATTTAAATATTCAACAGATATATGTATCATGTATGTGTATGTGAGATGTGTGACAGAAAAAAAAAAAAAAACTTGAACACAAGATATTTTTTGCGGGAAAAACCCACATTTGGGTTAAAAAACCGGAGACTCTTCACTGAGTCCAATCCACTAGTGTAAACAAAGGTTTATACAAACATCACATAAGCTCAATTCCTATATCCCTATCTATAGAGCAGCTTTACCTTTGTACAACCCTGCCTTACATGAGATGAACTGCTTCGGTCTTCACGAAATGGCAGCTCCTCCTCAGCTCATCACCTTGTGGCACCGAGATCAACACGATCAATGATATGATATGATTTTATGATATGCATGTGAAATCTAGATTCAAATGACCATTCAGATTCTCCAATCAAACAGTTGAAGGAAGAATCTAACTTGAATCCAAAAGCTTGGTCTAAAATGGATTTAAAGCTTAAAATGAGACCAAGACTTTAATGCAAAACCTTAAAACAATGCAACCCTAATGCACAATGATTGGGTGTTTAATGCATGAGAAAGGTTTGGTAGTTAGGGTTTTATAAATGGAGAATATGCAAACTCAAAGCCTTTAAGGTAACTCTCTCTCTTTCTCTCTCTCTCTCTCTCTCTCTCTCTCTCTAAAAATAAATTCTAAACCTCCAAGAAAAAATTGAAACCCTAGGGAACAAATATACTTAAGGAAATCAGATTTTCCATTAGCCTACTTGTCTCAAGGACACTTGTCGGCTGTAAAAGAAATCTAGGCAGATCAATGGCCAAAAACTGACTACCAGCAGAAGGTGTTAGTCAGCTCATGCGGGCCTAGACAACTGGAAGTCAATGCGTAGAACTGACTAGACAATCAAACTAGACACAATGCAACACAAATATAAATATGAAATGCACATGCATGAACAAACCTGTTGAGGTGAAAAGTGTCACATCTTTAACATTTTTACTCCAACAGCAACATCCCATAATCTAAGTATATCCTAAAGCTAGAATGAGCATCTGTGAGGTTTAATTACAATATTTGACAAGGAAAGCCAAACACTTAAAACTAGACTTTACAAAGTGAATAAACCATAATTGCTATGGGCTGATTGAAATGTGTTGGGATTGTGTTGGTGTGAATTTTAATTTTAATTTTCTATTTGGTAGTACATTCACTTGCAGTTGTTTCTACTAAGAAATCAGCAAGACGAGCTTCAAACGGTGCAGCCACTATCAACTACCAATACAACTGACTATTTTCTGGTAACGTATCCAACTTAATTGCTTGGCTATTTTTGAAAAGTTATGCACTTGCAATGTTGAGTGTAGTAACTTATCAATGAAATGTGCAACATGTTATTTGATTTATCATTGATGAGGGGTGTTGTATGTTTTCATTTATTCTTCTTGCCCCCAATTTGTGGTTAAGGGTCTTGATAAACGCAATGTGATACTTAAGGAAGGTTTCTTCCTTAGTTTCAATTGCTTGTTCATCCCTAGTGCCTCTCAAATGAAAGTTCTTTGTGGACTTGATTGCCTACATGTCAATCGGAAACACCTTTAGAATCAATTTGTCAAATGCTATGCATCAGACCTTAGCATTTTTTATCGGACTACCTTGGTTAACTTGGCCAAAGCATTTCTACGTATCTAAGCTCCATTGGAATAAAATCATATAGGGGATTGCCTGGTCTGGATACCTTATTTGGACCTGTTAGACACATGATGTCTAAGAGAACCCTAGACTTTGTATGTTGGTCTAGAATAAAAGTAGTCGTATTCAGGGTTAGAGTTCATAGCCACCCTCAGATGATTTCCAGATTGCCCTTTCGACTATTCCCCCGAATGGCTTAGAGCCCAGGTTTGACTGTTATAACCCATAACCATTCTAGTTGCATAAACTTCCGGAGGCTGAATTGTGCACTAAACTTCGGGTCAGGGTGCCATATGCACGTGCCCATAGCATGCCGATTGTAGCCACGCTTATTACGACTTGAGTCTCCTAAGCTACTAACCGAACTTAAGGGATGGGCTAAAAGAGACTCAAATGACAATGTTACTTTAAATATTTAGATTTGCAGTCATGCAAAGTTTCAAAGTTGTACTTTACTTAAACAGTTGGGGTGTTCCCTGCAACAACAACAACAACAAAACAAAAAACAAAAAAACTAAACATGGTTAGTAAAAAAAAAACTTTGAAATTTCATTATCGATAAAGGAAATAGAATTGTTTGACAAGAGAGTGTGATTGAATCCGAAAAGGATTGCCTCTATATCTCCCAGAAAGAGAATCAAATCACTAGTGCAATTCTAAGAAAATATGATTTAAGTATTACATCAGGGATCATCTTTGACAAATAGCCTATGGCGGGGCGTTAAGGAAATGAGTTCTCGATAGACTTATCTTCGCGCAAATGGTGGCATTGCGATTAAGTTTGGAATGGATGACCTACATTATCCCGAGAAGAAAATTAAACCATATATACTTCAGATATGTGTTAGCCTAGATGATTTGGAGGGGCCTGTGAGGAACTTGTCTCTCAGTGGTAGGGGTTCCCCTTCCTGTCATTGATCCTTCAACTTCCCTGCCTCCTTTGTTCTACCTCTTGAAGATTTTGATTGGGGTTGGATAACGAAGCAATCGATGGTTGGTTGAAATGACAATTCTCATGATATGCAACCAGTCTTGGCCTAGAATAGCGTTATAAGGAGTTGGGCAGTCCATGACATGAAAGGCTACCAAGTGATCGTATGGTTTTGCCTAAACTGCGAGTTTTATTGTCCTCAAATTCTGCACTGGGGCCCTATTGAGTGTCTGGAGTATAGCTCTTCTCTTATTGGCATCATCGAGAATGCCCATTCTTTCAGTGACTCTCTTAAAAAGGATACATACATCTAATTTGTTATCTATCAAAACCCGACCAACCATAACATCAGAGATCTGCAACTTGATGACAAGAGAGTTGTTGCAGGGAAGCTAACAACCTTTAAATTCTGGTCAGAGAACATTAAGGTGCTAGGGTCAACGGAAGTAGCTCGTCAATTGGGGCCACTATTCGGGACCTTCAACATGTTTCCTTCCTTCCTTCCTTCTCGTGACATTCTTAAGTGTTCTTGTTTTCCACCTAGGCAGTTGATTATGAAGAAAGCTCTTTTTCCTAGGTATCCAATCCAAAAAAAACTATGTTCTTTTCAAGGCTTCCTGAGTCCCGTTTTAGGAGCAAGTCGTTCGAACTACGCCCCCAGGCTCATATTAACGATTTTTGTTGGGGACTAAACAGGTGTTGCGTGGACATTTGGCTTCTCCAAATGAGGGACAATGTTTTTGGCAGCCTTCACTCGCACTTCAAGTTTAGTGAGTCTTGCTCGCTCTCTAGCTTTCAAACTTCTTCCAAGGCTTATTACCAACGCACGTATCTTCAACATGTTTTCCCATACTTCATTCATGAAGAAAGCTTCTTATAATGTGAGACTAAAATGTGTCGCGGCATGATCGCTTAGGAAAAGCCTCCATAAGGGTAAAGTGATCTGGTCGAGAGAAATATAAGTTCATTCTCAATGAAAGCACCAAATGTTATAACCAAATTCGCAGACTGCCATAAGTGATGGAGGTATAAATCCGAGTAACCTGTAAAGCAGCAAACAACTGTGAGCAAGTCTAAGACCAGGAGGTAGGGGTGTGTCGGCCAAAGGCTCTCCAACGATCAAGTTAGTAAGCAAGTACACAATTTAAACAGTGGACAAGAGAATTATAGTGCGATGAATGCGTTGCAAGAGATGAACCCTAGAAAGGTGTATTTATACCAGTCAGGAGAAAGATATTTTTAGGATAGAATCTTTGTTCTAAGGCGGGAGAATCGTAGAGGACATCTAGAAGTAGATATTACACCCTTTTAAAAGTTGTAAATACTTATGGCTCACGCCAATTCCTAGATTGTAGGAACTCTAAGACTTATCAAGAATCTGATTGTGTCCATATCCAGATCATATCTCGTGTCTTACAGAACAAGCATGGTCATTTCAGGGAAGTCTCTTGGACTTTTCCTGTTGCCCTAGAACAAGGAGATGATGGCATCACTGCTTCGTTAATCTAGCTTCACTCAGAGCTATTGAGTCCATGATTGAACTTTTGAAGTAACTGTATTCCGATCCACTTGCTCTGGCCCTGGAAAATCATGGTTCCACAACCACGTCGCAATCATACACTCCCACCTTTCACCAGCTTCCTCTCCCTACCTCTCTTTCCCAGCGAAGGTAACCTTAATCTCTCCATCTCTCACCAAAAAACACACCCAATGAACCAAGAAAAATTAAAGGTATAGTATTACCGATCATAGTTGAAACAGAGTTTCAATCCACCTGGAAGCCGATTCCTCAACCCAGCTTCCTCTTGATCAAAAAGAAGAATCTACTTCAACTGATATGCCCTTAGGCATGGCCATACATAACATAGAAATCACACTTGGAAAGGGTGGACAATTAGCTAGAGCAGCAGGTGCTGCAGCGAAACTGATTGCAAAAGAGGGGAAATCGGCCACATTAAAATTACCTTCTGGGGAGGTCTGTTTGATATCCAAAAACTGCTCAGCAACAGTCAGACAAGTGGGGAATGTTGGGGTGAACCAGAAAAGTTTGGGTAAAGCCAGATCTAAATGTTGGCTGGGTAAGCGTTCGCCTCTTCCTCGGAAAAAGACGATTAAACAATTCCCAATCATGGTCCTTGCGGATCGGATCATCCATATAATATACAAAAAGAAACTCCAGATATTTGATATCTTTCTCTTTGAATGAGATCTCAATTACAGCGACGGTTTCATTAGATATCTTACAACTGGAAGCCATCTTTTTTCCGATCCAGTTCCTTCACCACCGCGAACCCCAGTTAGATTCAAGCATGATACACTTTTTAGCTATTGGGAGAACCCAAGTACTCTCTTTCGGATCCAGGAAACAGCTCTTAGAGATCTTTTTTTCTGTGAGTCCTCAAAATGGGATGATGCTGGAAACAATTTTTATACAAACATTGATTGGCCGTGTATTAGCAGACGATATATATATAGGCCCCCGATGTATTGTCGTTCGAAATCAAGATATTGGGATTGGACTTGTCACTCGATTCATAACCTTTCAAACACAACCAATATCTATCCGAACCCCATTTACTTGTAAGAGTACATCTTGGATCTGTCGATTATGTTATAGCAAGAGCCCCACTCATGGCGACCTGGTCGAATTGGGAGAAGTTGTAGGTATTATTGCGGGTCAATCTATTGGAGAACCGGGCACTCAACTAACATTAAGAACTTTTCATACAGGTGGAGTGTTCACAGGGGGTACTGCAGAACTCTTATTGACAATTGTAGTAAAGATGTAAGTAGGGATCGTTCTAGGCTGGGGATTAGGAGTGATTGCTAATCTACTTAAAACTGACTCAAAAACACAAAACTAGGCTTAAAACAGGTAACTAGACTCAAAGAACTCAAAACAAACTAAAGAGACTCAAAACAGCACAAAACAATCAAATAGACTCAAACTAGACACTAAAGGGTGATTTGGACGAAAATTGATTTTAACTTGACTCAAAATACTTAAAAACACAAGTTTGGACATATTCTAACTAATTTGACACAACAAAGTAAAGGGGATTGGGTTTTTGACGAATTTAAAGTAAAGACAAGTAAATTAAAGACTTAAGCAAGTTTAGAACGAATTTGGGGGAAATTGTGGGTGATTGGCTAGCTAGATGGTTCTTCTCCACATATGACACACTTTCATACAAATCAATTTCCAGTTGCTTTTCCAATAAACCATGAACCTCAATGCCCTAGATTAACCGTGAACAGCACTAATTAATCCTCAGATTTTCCTTAAGTCATTGAATTGGATGGACAACGCATCGGCAACCAAATTATTCTTCAATAGTTCCCTACATGAACAGCATAATAGAGATACAATCAAAGATCATTAAGCTTTGTAAAAATCATAAGCATTGACAAGGCATTCATAACTATGAACATCATGATACTCTTGCCAGGAATTTACTTAACAGGATTGTGACTAGCAACCTCCACTACTTATGAATATAAGTTCATAACGATTAGGTGAAACTCCCTTATATTCTAGCATCAAATCCCTGCATGCAAACTAAGTGTGCACCCTTAATCAACATACAAGAATAAGTTTTGAATCAAACAGTTAAGTAAATTGCATTCACGATTCATAAAATCACAACTGGAAGTAGTCAATTCATATTGCAAATATGTTCATGGCTTTGAATTTCCCCCTAGCTAAAACGAGTTTAACTCCTATTTCTTTGGCACACAAAACACACACTTTAAAAACCCTTCCCCCACACTTGTTTTTTCTGCATTAATGTCGTTCAAAAGGAATTCCCTCTAAGTCATGCTCCACTATACCTTAAGAACAAGGGTATGGATAGTCCTATTCTAAGCTAGGTAGGGATAATGTGGCTAACAAAGAAAATAATCTCAATAAGGCTCAAAGGAGTTAAACCTACAAAACAAATGCATGGGATTAAGGCTTTTTGCCTCTGGTGGTAACTACTACACAACTCATCTTGTTATATGTTATGCACTCAATTTTAAGCTTTGAATGAAACGGGCATGAGTTCTAGTATTTGGAACTATAATGATGAAAATGCATTATAAGTAGCAACCAAGCAAAGAAACAATGAGATCATGCAACGACTTTAGAAAACAAGAAATCACAGATTAATAACTCTCCAAACAAAGTTTAGGCTCAAGTCTCTCAGGGTTGTAGCGTTAGTTTGAGTTCCTTCCTTCAAGTATGTTACAAAAACTGATTTTTTTCCTTTGTGATTACATGTGAATTCGTAAACGTCAACTACAACCAAGTATTAACCAAAGAGCATATCAAACTTTCACCAATGTTTGTAACTTTCTTTAACAGTCATGTAATTAAAAACCAAATCCTCATCATTGTGTTGGAAGGTACCCTAAGACACAAACACACAAAAACGACTCTTTTTTGTTTGTTTTTCAAAACCTTTTCTAATTTTTTTCAAATTTTCGTATTTTTCTTTCAAAACATACTAAAACAGTTCAAAACACACTAAAAACACTTAAAAATAGTGAAAAACAACTCTAGAGGGGATAGGTGATAAAAACCAATGAATTTTCATTAAAAACACTTTGTTTACCCCCGCACACTTAAACCAAACATTGTCCTCAATGTTTCCAACATAGACTCACACATAAGCAAGCAAACAAACAACGAACTAAGCATGACAAACATGGCAAAATAAATGCAGTAAAGAGAAGGGTTTAAGAATGCAAATCTGGTTGTGGAGCAATTCCTAGGTCTTCCTTATTTGAATGCATGGGTTGCCTCCCAAGAAGCGCTTGCTTTAACGTCTTCAAGTCGGACGAGACCTCTCTTTAAGCTTCATTGGAGCCCACGGCATGGAGGGGTATTTCCTCCACCACATGCTCCTCGAAATTCCCCTGATTTGGCTCTATGAATGAAAGGGGATAGTGATCTTTCCTGATTGTGGCATTTAGCTTCCTAAAGTCAATGTAAATGCTCCCACCATCTTGGATTCGATTGGGCACCTGCACCATACAAGGCAACAACCTATTAGTTGAAATATGAATTGGAATTGGAAGAGGTGGTTCACCAATGTGCTGCAATGAAGTGGCAGCACTGTCAATAGATGCACAAAGGGTGCTCTCGGCCAGATTTGGTGGTATGAGGGTTGGGGCGTGTCCCTTATGCTTTACTCTAATTCCTTCTTCAATGTTGGTTCTTGATACAACCTCCTTGATTGGTGCTGAACGTTCCTGCCCTATATTTTTAATTACATCAATGGCAAAACAAGAAAGAACATCATTAGGATTCTCAATAGATTTAGAAACTTTAAAGTTAATCGTATCGCCACCAAACTCCATAGTTAAGGCTCCCTTGGCCACATTAATCATGGTTTGGGCTGTTTTCATGAAAGGTCGTCCAAGTAAGATTGACGATGGGGGAGAGTGGGCTGAATCCTCCATGTCAAGCACATAGAAATCTTCTCTACCTGCACCAAAACATCTTCCAAAACTCATTTTGGGTATGCATTAGATCGATCGGCTAATTGAATAATAACACCATCATTTTTAAGCTCTCCTAGATGCATAAACAGAATATGGCATGACATTAATTGATGCACCTAAATCTAGGATAGCATGTTCAAACCTTGTATTACCAATTACACAATGGATAGTGAAACTACCTGGATCTTTGCATTTAGGTGGCAACTTTCTTTGCAACATTGCAGAGACATTCTTACTTACATGTACCACCTCTTTCTCCCGAATCCGTTTCCTTGTTGTACAAAGCTTCTTAAAAAACTTAGCGTACTTCGGGATCTGCTTTATAGCATCAAGGAGCGGGATATTGATGTGCACCTTCCTAAACGTCTCCAGAATGTCGTTTTCATCCTCATCGTTCCTGACTTACATAAATTTGCGAGGGAAAGGTACATTGGGTGGAATAGGATTAGAATTAACCAAATTTGAACCAACCTTACCTAAATTGGCCGAATTGGAAGGTTTAAGGGGTTGTGGCAAAGGTTGTTTAATCCTTGTCGTGGCTTTATCTTGTTCTTCTTCCTCGAATTGCAGCTTCTCATCCTCTTTTGACTTGATTTGGATGGTTTTGGGTCAGTTCCAACTTCTCTTCCACTTCTCAACGTGATTGCCTTGGCGGTTTCAAATCCTCCATTCGGGTTAACAACGGTTGAACTAGGCAATCTGCCTTGGTCTCTGAATTGGCCCATGAATTCAGCCATTTGCCCCATTTGCTTCTCCCATTCATCTACCTTTTTGGCTTGATTTTGCATTCCCTGCGCCACAGTGGTTAATAATTGAACAATTTGATCATTATCCATAGACGAACCTGATTTTTGTTGGGCAGATTGTGGTTGGGGTGGAGTTGGTGCGTATGGCCTTGGAAACATCCTAGGGGGTGGTGGCCGAAATCCTCCTTGTTGAGGTTGCTGAGGTTCCCTCCACTTCATATTTGGATGATCTCTCCAGCCCGGATTGTACGTGTTGGCGTATGGATCATATTTGGGATGATTTTGCCTTTGGAACCCAATAGCGTTTGCACTTTCCCATCCTCCATTCTCGATCAATTGAAGGCACTTTGCTGATTGGTGTTCTTGCATGGAACACACGCCACAGATTGTGTTTTCTTGCACTTTGGGTCTTTCAACAACATGTGACACAAGAAGAGTGAGATTAGCCAATTGAGATTGAATTTCAGAAATTGCACTTACCTCATTCACATGTTGATGCCGTGGGGGCTCCCGTTGTCCAACTCCTTCATATTGTTGTGCATTCAAGGCTTGATTGGTAATTAAAGTCTTGGCAGCAACCGGTGTTTTGTCAACCAATGTTCCTCCCGCTGAGGCATCTAGTATTTGTCTTTCAATTGGAAGAAGTCCTTCTTAGAAATATTGAATGAGAAGCTCTTCTTTCATTTGATGTTGGGGACATGATGCAACAAGAGTCTTGAAACGTTCATAGTACGCCGGAAAGGATTCTCCTTGATTTTGTTGAATGCCACTAATTCTCCTCCTCAAAAGAATGACTCTTAACGTTGGAAAGAACTTCTCTAAGAATGCTCTCTTCATGCTTTCCCAAGAAGTGCGATTCCAGGTGCCAATTCATACAACCAATCCTTAGCTTTTTCCAACAGAGAGAATGGAAAAGCTTTCATCTTTAATATGCTTCCATCGACGTTGACTGGGGTCATGCTTGAACAAACCACTTCAAATTCCTTTAAATGCTTGTTTGGATCCTCCATGGACAACCCATGGTACTTTAGAATGTGATGCAACAAATTGGACTTCAACTCGAACTCTTCAGTCTTGCCTTGAGCTGTCGTGGGATATTGAATGCATAGGGGCACGGCATTGTCCAATCCCATAGCTGAAAGTTCCTTGATTGTTCGATTGTCCGCTGCCATGACTTGTGCTTCCTCGAATTCTTGAGTTGTGGCCTCTTCTTCCTCTTTTACTTCTTCTTCAAGCACGAGTTCAGGGGTAGGTGGGTTAGATTCTTGCTGATTCCTCTTCCTTCTCAAAGTTCGTTCAAAATCGTCGTCAAAATCAAAGATATGCTCACGAACCAGTTGAGAACTTCGAGTCATAAACTAGTACCTAAAAACAAGAAAACAAAACAAAGTCAGAAACTAATAAAAACACACGAAAAAAAAACAGAAAGAAACAACGGGGGATTAGCAAAGCTGCTAATCCCCGGCAACGGCGCCAAAAATTTGATGTGATATAAACTAGCACACAAATTAAACCCTCTTATTGACAATTGTAGTAAAGATGTAAGTAGGGATCGTTCTAGGCCAGGGATTAGGAATGATTGCTAATCTACTTAAAACTAACTCAAAAACACAAAACTAGGCTTAAAAACACTTAACTAGACTCAAAGAACTCAAAACAAACTAAAGAGACTCAAAACAACACAAAACAATCAAACAGACTCAAACTAGACACTAAAGGGTGATTTGGATGAAAATTGATTTTAACTTGACTCAAAATACTTAAAAGCACAAGTTTGGACATATTCAAACTAATTTGACACAACAAAGTAAAGGGGATTGGGTTTTTGACGAATTTAAAGTAAAGACAAGTAAATTAAAGACTTAAGCAAGTTTAGCACGAATTTGGGGGAAATTGTGGGTGATTGGCTAGCTAGAGGGTTCTTCTCCACACATGACACACTTGCATACAAAACGATTTCCAGTTGCGTTTTCAATAAACCATGAACCTCAACGCCCCAGATTAACCGTGAATAGCACAAATTAACCCTCAGATTTTCCTTAAGTAATTGAATTGGATGGACAACGCATCGGCAACCAAATTATTCTTCAATAGTTCTTTACATGAACAGCATAATAGAGATACAATCAAAGATCATTAAGCTTTGTGAAAATCATAACCATTGACAAGGCATTCGTAACTATGAACAGCATGATACTCCTGCCAGGAATTTACTTAACACGATTGTTATTAGCAACCTCCACTACTTATGAATATAAGTTCATAACGATTAGGTGAAACTCCCTATATTCTATCATCAAATCCCTGCATGCAAACTAAGTGTGCACCCTTAATCAACATAGAAGAATAAGTTTTGAATCAAACAGTTAAGTAAATTGCATTCACTATTCATAAAATCACAACTGTAAGTAGTCAATTCATATTGCAAATATGTCCATGGCTTTGAATTTCCCCTAGCTAAAACGAGTTTAGCTCCTCATGTTTGCAAAACAAAGATAATTAAACTTAAACATTGACAACAAAAGATGGATTACACCTAAAAACGTTCCAGCAATCCAAGCTTGAATGGCAAGCACGTCCAAGGGTCCTCCTTCTTCTTCTTTGCTGCGGCACAAGGTGTGGGTGAAGAATGGTGGTTAGGATTGTATGAAAGAATGGCTGAAAGTATGAATGGTAGTGAATGGATGATGGGGTGGTCGTGAATAGGTGATGAAGGATGGGATGGTTGCGGCATAATGTGTATGGAATGTGGTTTTATGGTGGAGGGAGTGGAAGGAATCCCTTTCGTGCGGCACAAAGTATAAATAATAGGGTAAGAGAATCTCATCCCTAATTAATTTTGGAGACAGATTTGTACACCAAATCCTCAAGGAAAAAGGGTAAATAAATGTCAGAATCCAAGAAGAAAAGGGAATGTAGGATGCGGCAAGGAAAAAGGGAAAGGGGAATCCTTTGCGATGCAAGGGAAAGGGTTTCTAGAGGACATTGGTGCGGCATCCCTTTGTGGCTGGGATTAGGTCTTCTAGAACCTAACATTAAGTGTCTTGATATATTTGGGAACCCTCCTTTCAACTGAAACTTAGTTGGATTAGGATTAGGAAAGTGCTGGAACAAAATAAGGTAACTTGACTAATGTTTCCTCTTTTCTTGATGAGCTCCTTACCTTCTTTAAATTAATTCTTCTTTCTCTTTAACACATTCCTAGCCTCTTTAGTCTTCAATTTCGTCCATCCACCTTGCTCCATGCATGTGCCATCCATTATTGACCCAAAAATGCTCCAAAAGGCACCAAAATGCAATTTCTTGCCACTTTAGCTCTTTAGACCTACAAACACGCGAAAATAACTTAAAACACTAAAATAACTAGGAACTAACAACATAAATGCAAGAAGACAAGCTAACTAAATCGCATAAATATGCTCCTATCACCTCTCTCTGCCTCTCTTTCCCTCTTCAACGCGCGAATAATCCCTCAACTCTCCCTTTCTCTCCTACAAAAACATATTAGTGAATAAAAAAATTAAAAGTTTTGAATCACATCGGGTCACAACAAACCGGTTCTACGCATGAGCTCGTCAAATCACGACAATATGATTTCAGCCCTCACGCAAGGTCCGCCCCTTAGAAACACCTTTATTTTTATGGGACACGCTTGCAACTTTACAGTCTATTTTATTCATTATCCTTCTAGCCCATATGTTGAACCAAGTACTTTCATTTCATTCGTAGGATTCCTAGTGAACCAGTCAATCCTTAATTATTGCCTTAATTGCTTGTGCGAAAGGATTAAAGAACAAGTGATTGTAATCACTTGAAGGTAACTTGTTAATTGAATCATAGGTATATTGTAGGTATACATGTTAATGCATGCACCTACTTCAATGTTCATCATTTGATCATGTAGAATGAGCTTAATTACAAATATGAAAAGTCCAAATATCAAAATAAAAAGCAAATCTAACAATCAATTTACATATTTAATGAAAGGTATCCTCCATGCAGGTTCATATTTCTCATATTTTTAGGGAGGGTAATCAAGTTACTGATTGTTTTGCCAATATAATGTTGATGACCCTAGTGTTCATTGGTGGGTTTCATGCCTTCCTTGTGTTGTAGCTGCTTATTCTCATAACCTTTCTCAACTTCCTTGTTATAGGTTTTGCCAAAAGAAATTTTGACTTGTTTTTTATGAACTCTTTAAGTGGTCAGGGTTTGGCTTCATGTCCCCTTGACATATTGTATTTTTTTATTAATAAATTCTCCTCATAGTCACTTCTTGAAGGATAATTTTTTATAAACTAAGTTCACTAAGCAACATAACACAAGCATTTAAAAATTAAGTGATGGAAGCATGCTTGTATGCACTCTAAAACAAAACTTAAACCATGAAATTCAAAGACTATTAGTGGTGGTGAACCAAGACTCCACTCAAAATAAAAAATGAGTTGAGATACTTTATACCTTTGAAGCTCCTCTTTGCTTTTCAGAGCGTTCATTCCTTTGCATCCTTGCTCCTTGGCTCCATGGATATGGATGGATGAACTTTACTTTTTAACTCCATGTCTTCTTGGATTTGAATGGAAGAAAGGATTCTCCAAAAGCCACCAAACGTGGAGGCCTCTAAGTTTCGACAACAAGGAAGGATTGAAGGAAGAACATGAGTGATATAGGAGGAGGAAGATGATAGTATCCCCCTCCTACATGGCTAGCCTCCTAAAGAGAAAATGAGGGCTTGTGTTCTCTCATATTTCTTTAAAGAAAACCATAATGAGGTTAAGGCTATAAAGTTGCCTTTATATCTCTTTCCAAGTGAGTGGCAAACTTGTAATAATTCCACCATCACACTCCCTCTCTGTATGGCCGGCCTTGGTAGAAGTTATAGGGTTAGTTCCCATTTTGTTTTAGTTTTTCATACAACTTAAACTCAATGGGCCTTGTGGACCAAGACCCATTTGGGCTCCGAAGCCCAATATTAACCTTTCGTATGATTAAATAACTAATTAATTATTCTTGATCATACATAACTAAACTATTTAGTTGTCCTTACTCATCTTTGTTATATCCTTCCATCATTACCTTACACAGTAATACAACCCTTTTCTAATTCAATACTCTTGATCACAGTGTTTGGATGATAGTTAATTCATGTCTACTATCCATTGTGATTCTCCTATCTATATGATTAACTTGGATGTGATTAGGAACGACTTCCTAAATCTCATTTATACTATGGCCAGAGAGTCTTCCTAAATCTCATAAAGTATTCTCCCTCAATAGTTTAAAGGTTAAAAATCCCTTGTTGTACATTCACATGCCCACATGATTAAGTAGCTTAACCCCAACTATGTCGTGGACACTTTCAAATGGAATGCCTTTAACATAGTCAAAGACTAAGGACCTAACCACAAGACAAATATGACGTCTCAGGTCAAAGGACGACTTTGCATTATCCCAACCATGAGTTATCATGTGACATGAGTATGAGAACTCCTGGCTGATCGCGTTAAGTGGAATCACTCTCTCTTGAGTACCTACATATTTATCTTGGTGTCATCACACCAATGACTCAAGATCAGTCACTCTTTAGGGAGAGAAGACATATATGTGTTGATCTATCCAGATTGTCAATGCCCAATTGTCAATTCTATGATCAGAAACGTTTAAGATATGTTTACGAAAAAGAAAGGCCTCATGAATCTAACTTTTTTTATATCACATTCTCTTATTTATATGTTCCTTGGACTTATCGTTTAAGCGTATAACGTTTAATGAGACAATTTTAAACAATATCTTTGCCCTTACAATAAACTAGTTTAGTTTACCATGTAAACTGTTTGTAAAGTATCATCATATGATTGCCTTTATGGCACATTTCAAACAGTTTTCATGATAGCAATACTGAAATGGGATTAATTGTGAGGTCAAATTGAAAAAATATATATGTATATGTATGTATACAAAACATTATATATATATATATATATATGTGTGTGTGTGTGTGTGTGTGTTTTATTTTATATATATATATATATATATATCCCTCTCTACCAAACCAAAGAACTCGCCCTCCAAAATGATCTTATTCCAAACAACAAATATAATTATTTTGATTACATCCAAGCCTGGACCAACATTTTCCTTCATCAATCACCCGATTTTTCTCATTCATGGTTTGTAACCTTTGATAAAAGTTTCAGGTTAAACTTTCCAGCTTGGTTTCCAAATTGGTGGTCTGCTCATGGCCCAACTGCCAGCCTTCTACCTGATGAACTCATGCAATTCCTTTCATCTGGATTCCAGAAGCATTTTGACAGAAGCCGTTTCGATGACATGATCACTCTCCTTTCATTATTTATGGCTAAATACAAAGTCCCTTGGATATTTAAATGGAATTATGAGTATGAAACAGGTGAAATTTAAAGAGCCCGGTGGGTTAAATGGTGGGACAAATTCGACTACGGAAGAATTATCAACCTCGTCTCATCAGAATTTCCCTCTACACCTGCTTCAGCTTTACGTCCACCAGCAACATCCACTCAGGCATTGCTTCCAACACCCTCCACTCAAGCATTGCCAGAAATCCCAGAAAACACTCAGTCACTATCGGACATTAGTCCTTCATCCTCTCTCAAAGGCAAGCAACCCAAGACAGCAAAATCTTCCAAATCTTCCAGTTCAAAGAAAAAGGGAAAATCTTCCCAGCTCCTAAAGATGGCCGACAAGCTTATAGCAAAAGCAGTCCTGCTCCAAAGTTCAAGCGAAGAAGAAGAAGAAGAAGTCTCCAGTTCAGACTCATCAGGCGTTTCGTCTCAACCAAAGAAATGGGCGGACCGAGTCGATTTTCATGATCTGTATCCAGATGCCCAAGAACGAGGAGGACAAACTATATATATATATATATATATATATATATATATATATGGGATAGGATCAAGGGACAAAGATTTTGAAAATATTGTTACACTTCTTCCCAACCTTTAGATCTAGTTTAATCTAGCGGTCCCTAATTAAAACTTAAATTGTTCTCGTAGACATGGCAGTGACATGGAAATAGATAAATAAAGTAATTTAAGTAATTTTATTTTTACCAAAAAAAAAAAGAATCATGTAAAGAGAAAAGAATCGTGTAAAAAGAAAAACTCAACAATCCTTCTTCTTCCTCTTCTTATTTCAATTTCCATATTTCTGAAACCCCATATGTCGTAGATTATAATTGATTAATATATATATGCACAGTGAAACCAATAGATTTTTCTTAAGAAAAACATAAGAGTAGAATTTAATTATAGAAGTGCTTATGGTTTTAACTCTTGAATTGCAAGATCACCGTCCAAAAATTACTGAGGATATAACTTGTTCATCAAAATCTAATCCCAATGTCATGATAAACAAGTTTCCAATGCCTTCACTAAATGCTACTTTAGTTCGATTCATACAATATTCTGAAGCACACAAAACATATCAAGCTATCACTCGATCTCTTGAATCTTTTGTTATGACACACCCCGACCGAAGTCGAGACGTGTTGGCCGTCATGTGAGGGTGACGTAGCCAAGTGCGCAACAAAAGTGATGATAATAATAAGAAAATGCAACTAAGTAAAAACCAAAACTAAACTTACTTAAACTAGAGATAATATGTAAGTGCGTGAAAGTGATCAAGTATAAGATACACACATATCAGAGCATAGGTAAACGAAAGTGCAGTCGAACTAACTAAGTATTAATTGTACAAACGGGGAGAATATCCCTACATTTATTTAGTAGATCGTCAGAACCACCGAGAAGTCCTCGTGAGCTACCAAGATGTACAGGTACCTAAGACCTGGAGGGGTGCGAAACAGAAAGGTGAGCAGGCAAAAACAAAACATTTTGAAAACACATTTATCTTTCTAAACATAATAACCCCTCACTGTAAAACCCGTATAGTTCCAGAAAATAATACTACGTATATACATACGAATATCAATGCACAAGGCCAGTAAAAACTTAAGTATGCCATGCCATAACGTTTCCGCATTAAAAGATGTAAGCCAGGTGAAATCAATATAAAATAATATGCCAGTTGGAGTCACCTAATGTGACATGTACGACTGGACCTATAGCTCATCAATATATGCTAGCACATGAGTCGGAACCACCTATGGTGGTCTGTACGACAGGGCTGGATGTAAATATGTATGCTTAAGTGCTACAATCACGTGAAGGCTGTGCAAATAATCGCGAGTCGCCTACGAGTCGGAACCACCTATTGTGGTATGTATGACAGGGTGGCACCAAACTTGGATCCAAGGTGAACGTGCGGTACGGGAGGTGAACATCATGTGAAGGATTGTGCCCTGGCCTCGGGCTAGAGCACTAACACTGGGGTGTAGCAATGATGAGCTCTAAATGCATTTACTCATAACAATGTGTCATGCAACCAATACCATCACAATATACTCACCTGAAGCTTACCTGAGCCTCCGCAACATCAAACGATACAATTCACGATTTATAATAATGCAATACTTAAAATCCAACTCATTTTCGACATGGCATTTAAAGCATAAATCATTATAAAAATGTTCTGGAAACCACGATATATATATAGGAAATAAATGCCCACTCACTGATAAGTAGCAGGATCGTAGCTCCCCAATCAAACTTGTCCACGCTCGTCCTCGGGGTACGTTTCACCTGACACCGTTAGAATATTCCGTTAAAGTTAACGGAATATGCTCGTTATTCTCCAATGACTCGTCGGAGTCCGTCGCCGGCCGCCGTCTGGTTCGCCGGTTTCTATTGAAGGTCTTAAAACTAACGGAAAATGATCAGAATTCCCTTCGATATCTTCGGCCAACTTTGCAACTTCGCAAACCCGTGTGTTCAGATGTCCAAACCACTCCAATTCCACTCCAAGATGTTAAGGGAGTTGCTTAGAGTCTATCCTGAGCCTTAAAATCATGCAAATCACCCATGATCACGACGTCCTAAAAACCCACCGTGTCGGAGCTTCTGGGTTCTTATGTTTCCAACGACCGTTCGATGAACCAAAGGTGTGAATGAGTTCATGAGGCTGTGAGGAAGATAATGGTAGTGTCCAAGGACTCGATCCATGATGTTTTGTTATGGTTTGAGTGTGGTGGTCTCACGGTTGTATGGACGGGAAGAAGAATCGAGAAAGAATGAGAGGGTGAGCAATACATGTGTGTGTGTGTGTACATGTGTGTGTGTGGTCACAGATTAGCTAGAAAGAAAAGAAGTAAGGCCCTGATTGGGCTACCGTCAGAAATAGAAAGAGATAGAGTTTTAGGGTCCAATTAGCCCAAGGAAAATAACAATTCAACCTAAAATCTGATTAGGCTAGACATAACAGGAACTAATTGATTGGTGAATAAAATATAGTCAACCCAACAATATATTTCTACCCTAACTCGTTCTTTAATTGTCGCAACATTTTCATTAGGAATCTTATTCGACCCTAACTCGCATCGACGCGCTCGTGACATCGAGTACGATTTGATTACAATAGTGAGGAAGATTATTTAAAACTGCATATGTACATCCACATCACTAAGCCACCGAGGGCATAATCGTCATCTTACATACTCGAGGAGAAAATTATAATGACAATTGGAACGGGTCGTCACAGTCTACCCCCTTAAGAAAAATTCATCCTCAAAATTTTTGCACAACAACACGTATCAATAACCATAAAACAGACGTGGATACAGGTCTTGCATATGCTCTTCAGTTTCCCAAGTGGCCTCCTCGACCGAATGATTCCTCTATAAAACTTTCACCATGCACACAGTCTTGTTCCTGAGAACTTTATCCCTCCAATCCAAAATCGTTGCTAGCTCTTCATCATAAGTCAAGTCTAGGTTAATCTTTAGTGGTTGAGGAAGGATCATGTGTGACGGATCAGAGACATAATGACGAAGCATAGATATATGGAAAACGTCATGCACCCTTGACAGTAGTTCAAGCCCGTAAGCAACTTGACCAATTCGCTCGGTGATCTGATACAGTCCAATATACCGAGGACTTAACTTACCTTTCTTACCAAACCGTACCACGCCTTTCCATGGAGAAAATTCCAAGAATACCCAATCTCCAACTTTATATACTCTATCAGTGGCATGTTTATCGGCAATACTCTTATGTCGATCTTGGGCCACTTTTAGTTTAGCTTTAATCACCTGAATATTCTGTGTGGTCTCATCCATAATCTTGGGGCCCACTAGCACTATTTCACCAACTTTAGACCAACATAATGGAGTACGACATGATTTACCATAAAGCGCCTCAAAAGGTGACATACCAATGCTAGAATGATAGCTGTTATTATAAGCAAACTCGATCAAAGCTAAATGCTTATGCCAAATGTCTCAAAACTACAAAACTGAGGCTTTCAACATATCTTCCAGCGTTTGAATGGTTCTCTCAGATTGCCCATCCATCTGAGGGTGATAAGCCGTGCTGTAGAGCAATCTCGAACCGAGAACTTCCTGGAAAGCAACTCAAAATTTAGAAGTGAACCTGGGATCCCGATCAGAAATGATACTAACTGGAACGCCATGGTACTTGACAATATCCGGAATAAACCGTTCTGCCAACTGACTCAACGAGTAATTTTCTTGAATGGGTATGAAGTGTGCTGACTTGGTGAGTCGATCAACTATCACCCAAATACCATCATAACCATTCTGTGTACGAGGTAACTTGTACACGAAATCCATGGTAATATCCTCCCATTTCCACTAAGGTACGGGAAATGGCTGTAATAACCCAAAAGGTTTCTTCCTCTCTGCCTTGACATGTTGACAAACTGCACAGCGACTCACATATTCATCAATCTCTCTCTTCATACCAGGCCAATAATATAAAGGTCGAATAGTGTGATACATCTTGGTACTCCCAAGATGCATCACATAAGCTGAAACATACGCCTTATCAAGTATATCTTTCTTTAATTCTTCGACATTAGGCACGTACATTCGGTTACCCTGCATCATCATCCCATCGGAATTCCTAATCCTAATATCTTTCTTTTTACCGTCTGAAACTGCTTGAATTAATTCATGAGATTCTGCATCATTCATTTGAGCCTCGACCACACGATCTATCAAGATTGGTCTAACTCAAAAACTAACAAGTAGGGCTTCTTCTCGATCTTCCACTTCTAAATCAACTCTAGTAGATCTCAATTCAGTGAGGAGAGGAATACAACATGCATGTAGAGCATTAATTCGCCCGCGGGATTTCCTGCTAAGTGCATCTGCTACTGAGTTCGCACGACCGGAATGATACTCAATCATGCAGTCGTAATCACTGAGCAATTTTATCCATCTCCGCTCCGGAGATTAAGATCTTTCTGTGTGAAAATATATTTAAGGGTTTTATGATCCATAAAAATCTTACACTTGTCCCCATAAAGATAATGCCTTCAAATCTTCAAAGCAAAAACAATGGCCGCCAACTCAAGATCATGAGTAAGATAATTCATTTCGTGGGGCTTTAACTGTCACGAGGCATAAGCAATCACCCTACCATGCTGCATTAACACACAACCCAAACCATTCAAGGAAGCATCACTATAAATCTTGAAGTTCCCACTATGATCTGGAAGTGCTAAAACAGGTGTGTGAGTGAGGCAATACTTCAGGTACTGAAAACTTTGCTCGTAATCATCACTCCACTCGAACTTAACTCCCTTACTGGTTAACCTCGTCAATGGCAGAGCTATAGCTGAGAAATCTTTCACATAAAGTCTATAATAGCCGGCTAAACCAAGAAAACTCCGTACTTCTGTGACAGTACGAGGCTGTTCCCAATTCTCTACTGCAACTACCTTCTGAGGATCCACAAGAATACCCTGGGTTGATATCACATGTCTTAAGAACGACACTTGATCTAACCAAAATTGACATTTACTAAATTTAGCATACAACTGATGTTCCCTCAACTTCTTTAGAACCAGCATGAGATGTCTAGTATGCTCCGCCTTAGATTTAGAATATACCAAAATATCATCAATGAAGACAATAACGAACATGTTTAGATACAGGCGAAAAACCTGATTGATTAAATCCATAAAAGCAGCTGGAGCATTAGTTAACCTGAATGGCATTACAAGAAACTCGTAATGACCATATCTAGTATGAAATGCTGTCTTGGGGACATCCGCACGCTTGATCTTCAACTAATAATACCCAGATCTCAAATCAATCTTTGAAAACACACAAGCACCCCGAAGCTGGTCGAAAAGATCATCAATATGAGGCAACGGATAATGATTTTTAATTGTTACCCGATTCAACTGTCGATAATCAATACACAGCCTCAAAGTTCCGTCTTTCTTTTGCACAAACGAAACTGGAGCTCCCTACGGTGAAGTACTAGGCTGGATAAAACCCTTATCAACAAGTTCTTTTAGTTGAGTTTTCAATAGCGAACTTCACCTCATGATCTGGTGGTAATCCAGGTAAATCATCAAGAAAAACATCAGGAAAATGCCTGACTACCCGAACATCCTCCACACGAGTAGAAGTATCCTCGTTCAGCACCACATGAGCTAGATAGCCCTGACATCATTTTCTCAACAGTTTCTTTGCTTTTACGGCCTAGATAACGCCCTGTCTCAATCCACAACGCTCGCCAACAAAAGTAACCACAGGCAAGCCCGGCCAATGAAAAATGACAACCTTCTCATAACAATCCAACTTGGCACAATTGTAATGTAACGAATCCATGCCTAGAATAACATCGAAATCGACAATATCTAGAGGAACAAGGTTGGCTAGCATGACAAAATCTTCCACCAGAACAAGACATCCCTGATACTCCTAGCTAACATAACATGTCTCACCTCTAGGCATCGAAAACTCTAACTCATACCCGATAAGTGTGGGGTAAGGTTGAGTCTTTTGAGCAAACATATGAGAAATAAAAGAATGTGTAGCACCAAAAGCAATTAATACTCTAGCAAAATGACCAAGAATATTCAGCATACCCATAATCAAATCAGGGTTGCTCTAGGCATCTTGCAGAGTGATGTAATGAACACGGCCCTACGCCTGCTGCCGACCTCCATGACCTCTATTTCCTTGATTACCGCGTCCCAGATTACCTTGTCCCCGATTGGGCTAATTAGGCTGCTTCATCCAACCAACACTGCTAGAAGCAACATCAAAGTTCTGAGATTGTCTTCCATCATACCACTGCGATCTGCCACCCTGATATGGCGTATACGACATATAACCTCCCTAATATGGTGGATAACCACCCTGATAATAAGGATCGACTGGATACTGATAGGCTCTACCAGAATAATGAGCTACATCCTCCTGATAGTGGTAAGCACCACCGTAACCCGTCGAGGTATAACCACGAGGCCCCTGAATTTGCTGAAGGGGAACCGCTTGTGGTAAAGTAGAAGGCTGCGGTTTCTGCTGATTCTGCGAGCATTGGTTAGCCCAATGCCCCATCTGGCCACAAGTAAAACATTTACTGCTACCTCGTCTACACTCCCCAAAATGCCGATTATTGCATCTTCGACAAAGTGGAGCACCATAACTGTTAGAATCTCTCTGTCTCTGGAATCGGAAACCTCCTGAAGACCGGCTGCCCCTCGACGGCGCAGTAGAACTCCAACCACCACTGGATGAACCATAGCTAGTACCACTTCATTTAAAATTATGTGTCTTACAAAGACAGTGGGATGATTGCCCTTTATCCTTACTAGTATTATTTTTCTGAGCATTACCTTTTTCTTCCTCCTCATCACTATCATCTGGAGCATTCTCGGAGTCCTCAACCCGAAGTAGAACCTCAAAAAATTCTTGATATGTAGAACAGGGAGTCGAAGTAGCCATAGAACGCAACTTCTTACGAGTACCCCACTTAAAACGTCGGAGCATCTCAACAGGATTTGCAGCAATCTCTGGACAATATCGAGATAAATCTGTGAACTTTCGATGGTAATCTATAGCTGACATTTTCCCCTGCTTCAAATTCGAGAATTCTTCCCTCTTATGATCCAAATACTTCGGAGGTATAAATCTCCTCTGAAATAAATGCTTGAAAATCTCTCAATTTGTGGCATCTTCAGCTCAACTGAAAAGATTCCTGTCTCCACCATGATGCAGCCTCCTTACACAAGAACCAAGTGGTTGTCTCGACCCATTTATCATTAGAAATATTTCCATGTTGCTGCATCACCCGAAAGGTTTTCTCAACATGGTTGAGCCAACGCTCAGCTCCCTCGGACCCCTCATTGCCAAAGAAATTATTTAACTTCAAGTTATATACCGTCTCCAAGAGGACAAAGTGGGGACTGAATAACATTAGCAATAGCTTCACCAAGTTGTCAAATATCTGGAAAATTAGACTCAGAATAAGTATGTGGCTCTCTACGAGGCAGCATGGTTCTGACATAAGAGATCAAAATAATTAGGGCTTAAACAAAAATACAGGACTGCCCAACCTAGTGCTCTGATACCAAATTGACACACCCCGACCGAAGTCGAGACGTGTTGGCCGTCATGTGTGCGCAACAGAAGTGATGATAATAATAAGAAAATGCGACTAAGTAAAAACCAAAACTAAACTTACTTCAACTAGAGATAATATGTAAGTGCGTGGAAGTGATCAAGTATAAGATACACACATATCAGAGCATCGGTAAACGAAAATGCAGTCGAACTAACTAAGTATTAATTGTACATATAGGGAGAAGATCCCTACAGTTATTTAGTAGATCGTCAGAACCACCGAGAAGTCCTCGTGAGCCACCAAGATGTACAGGTACCTAGGACCTGGAGGGGTGCAAAACAAAAGGGTGAGTGGGCAAAAATAAAACGTTTGAAAACACATTAATTGTACATAATAACCCCTCACTGTAAAACCCGTATAGTTCCAAAAAATAATACTATGTATATACATATGAATATCAATGCACAAGGCCAGTAAAAACTTAAGTATGCCATGCCATAACGTTTCCGCACCAAAAGATGTAAGCCAGGTGAAATCAATATAAAATAATATGCCAGTCGGAGTCACCTAATGTGACCTGCACAACTGGACCTATAGCTCATCAATAAATGCTAGCACATGATAAATATGTACGACAGGGCAGGGTGTAAATATGTACGCTCAAGTGATAAGATCACGTGAAGGCTGCGCGACAAGTCACCTACGAGTCGGAACCACCTATTGTGGTCTATACGATAGGGCTAGCACCAAACTTGGATCCAAGGTGAGCGTGCGGTGCGGAAGGTGAACATCACGTGAAGGAATGTGCCCTGGCCTTAGGCGGGAGCACTAACACCGGGGTGCAACAATGATGAGCTCTAAATGCATTTATGCATAACAATGTGTCATGCAACTAATACCATCACAATATACTCACCTGAAGCTTACTTGAGCCTCCGCAGCATCAAACGATATAATTCACGATTTATAATAATGCAATACGTCAAATGCAACTCATTTTCAAAATGGCATTTAAAGCATAAATCAATATAAAAATGTTCTGGAAACCACGATATATATATATATATATATATATATATATATATATAGGAAGCAAATGCCCACTCACTGATAAGTAGCAGGATCGTAGCCCCCCCCCCCAAATCTTGCTTGTCCACGCTCGTCCTTGGGGTACGTTTCATCTGACACCGTTAGAATATTCCGTTAAAGTTAACGGAATATGCTTATTCTTCTCCGGTGACTCGCTGGAGTCCGCCGCCTGCCGCCATCTGGTTCGCCGGTTTCTATTGGAGGTCCTAAAACCAACGAAAAATGGTCAAAATTTCCTTTGATACCTCTTGCCAACTCTACAACTTCACAAACCCGTGTGTTCCGATGTCCAAACCACTACAATCCCACTCCAAGATGTTAAGGGAGTTGCTTAGAGTCTATCCCGAGCCTTAAAATCATGCAAATCATCCATGATCACAACGTCCTTAAAACCCACCGTGGCGGAGCTTCTGGGTCGTTCTTATGTTTTCGACGACCGTTCGATGAACCAAAGGTGTGAATGAGGTTGTGAGGAAGATGATGGTAGTGTCCAAGGACTCGATCTGTGATGTTTTGGTATGGTTTGAGTGTGGTGGTCTCACGGTTGTACGAAATGGAAGAAGAATCGAGAAAGAATGAGAGGTTGAAAGATACGTGTGTGTGTGTGTGTACATGTGTGTGTGGTCATGGATTGGCCAGAAAGAAAAGAAGTAAGGCCCTGATTGGGCTGCCGTGAGAAAGAGAAAAAGAGAGAGTTTTAGGGTCCAATTAGCCCAAGGAAAATAACAATTAAACCTAAAATCTGATTGGGCTAGACATAACAGGAACTAATTGATTGGTGAATAAAATATAGTCAACCCAACAATATATTTCTACCCTAACTCGTTCTTTAATCGTCTCAACATTTTCATTAGGAATCCGATTTGACCCTAACTCGCATCGACGCGCTTGTGATGTCGAGTACGATTTGATTACGATAGCGAAGAAGATTATTTAAAACTGCATATGTACATCCATGTCACTAAGCCACCGAGGGCATAATCGTCATCTCACATACTTGGGGAAGAAAATTATAATGACAATTGGGACGGGTCGTCACATGTTAAATAAACAAAATTAAACCCTAAATTAAGTCTTCGTTCTTAGTATCTTTGGGTGAGAATTGTGTTATGGTAAAACTTTGATATCTTCAATTTTAGATAGTTCTTAAGTTGTAATTATCACCCCTTATTCCTTTTGGTCAAATTGTCATGAAGAAAGACCAAATTCGGTTGTTCTGGGCTTTCACGAAATCAATGGAGGTCTGTGGTTTGGGAGTGAGGTGCTTAAAAAAAAAGCACCCATGAAAAAAAGTTGTGAGGGTTTTAGGTGTTTGGTAAACTAAAAAAAAATGGCTTATTTTGGAAACTGCTGTGAGAATAAGCTGAAATCAAAGGAAAAAGTTGAAGCAGCTATTTGCAGCTTTGGAAAACTGGCTTTTTTTCAAAGCACACGGAGCTACAGTGCTCCTTTAATGAAAAGACCCACTTTCAGACTGCTTTTTTTTCCAAAAGTACTTTTACAAAAAAGTTTACCAAACACTCTGCTGATTGATTTCACAGCCGCTTATTCTCACAGCACAGCCGCTTATTCTCACAACAGCTTTTTTTCAAAGCACAGCAATACCAAACCAGCCCTTCATCCCTCCCTCCTACGTTTTGCAGATTTTATTTATTTATGATTATTTATATTCCATGTCATCATTCATGTTATTTATTGATTTAAATCCTCCACATCACTTTTAATTAGGACCATTGGATGATATAAAATCTAAAGGTTAAAAAGAAGTGTAAAAATATTTGTCAAAATCTTTCCTTGATCCTATCCCTATATATATATATATATATATATGTGTGTGCGCGCGCGCGCGCGCGCGTGTGTTTTATTCGGAAAGCCCAAGTTTATATGGTGACGAAATAGAGAAATATTGTTTACTTATTGGACACTCCTAAATTATTCACATATATAATATTGCTAAATTGTCATATGACCAATCGTCAGATAAGAAATATGCTAAGGGAAATGTTAAACAATAAACACGCCCCCCTTAACAGCCTCTTGATATCATTTTGCTGCTTGTTTTCATTTGATTTAATCAATCTGATTATCTAAAATAAAGAAGGGTGTCTGAGAAGCTAAAATGAGTGTGCATGCTATTTAATTTTGTTTTTTTCTTTGATATCATTTTGCTTGTTGTTTTCATTTGATTTAATCAATCTGATTATCTAAAATAAAGAAGGGTGTCTGAGAAGCTAAAATGAGTGTGCATGGCTAGACAATGCAAAACCCAAAAAGATTTTATCCATGTGATGGCACCAGTTATTCAAGAGGAACCTATGTAAAGGAAAATGATACAACTATGAACTCAATCATCCTCAAAGTTCATGCACCTTTTATTAATTTTAGTAGTTATAAAGGGACATAGATTAACAAAAATACACATAATGATACGTACTCAATTGCCACAAAGGCACATGAATGTATAGGAGTGCATATGTATGTAGTAAACAATTTTTATGAAAGATTTAAGGAAAATTAATTACTTTAGTAAGGCCTTTCTCCAATGTAATTCCCTGGAGGGTCATAGTTGCAAACCATGAAGACACCCCTACCACCAAAACAATTGACTCTAGCACAGCCAACTTTGCTTGTTGACCTCCACACAATCTGTGTATAATGCCCACATTGCTGCCTTGTAGCACAAAAATTTGCCCAGTAATTGTAAGACTTCCGTTCTGAAACCCAAGCCGTCACTGCCTGAGCCGGCGTCCACTCGATGCCACTCCCCCAGAAAATGTTCTCCCCGTAAGGCCCGTTCGAGTGCCTCAACGCGCAGTCGAACCGCCTTTGGCTTGCGTACCATTGTGCATACCTTGCCAACTTTGCATCCCACGCCAATGGTGGGATTCTGTTGGCTGACCGAGCAGCATTTTGAGGATCCACAAATTGGTTGGCCTGGCTTAGGTACTTGGTTTGCCTTGTTGCAGCATCTGCAATTCTTGAGATATTAAGGAGCAAAAAAATGGTGATGGTGAAGCAGTAGTACAATGTTGTATGCATTTTATGAAAGTCTTGATATTCTTTTGATTCGGAAAGTGTTGTGTAAATGGTTCATTGTGTTTATTTATAATTTGGAGTTGCCGTAGTAGTTGGATTTTGGGGTATAAAGTGTCAAAACTCCGGGGTGGCACCCATGTTCGATAATGATTGCCACATTTCTTTGTAGTTAGGCCACAAAGTCTCATTTAGCTGTTATTTAATGATTAATTTCTCTAATTTCATAATTTAGGGTGGGCTGCTGGTTATTTTATGCTCCAATTTTATGATAGATTCGTCTCCCATTTGAAGGAATAAATTCGTGGGATTATTTTTATTCAATTAAATTTAAGTATAAAAACCCATGGAGATGGAAACATAAAAATAAGAGCAAAGATATATTCTGCTCTATAGTTTATATGAATAGCAGTTTCTTCCCAATGAGAAACTATAAGTCTAAAGAACAAAAGTTAATGATTTACAGCTTGCAGCTTTCTTAGGCCATCTCTAAGGAAAGTTAAAGGTTTAAAAGCAAAAAAAATGACTTGATTTGTCGAAAAACTCATTTCCAACTTATGGTTGGACTATAATTCTATGGAGCCCATCAGACCATTATTTGGCTAAAAGAGCATTAGGCTAGCCAAATGTAGCCTTCCCTCATAGTCCATTTTTTGTGGTCCAGCTCTTCAATTGCAATAATTGATTCAAATTCAACAACTAGATTTGAAAATATTCAACGGTTGTTTAATTATATTAACTAATAAATTTAAAGCATAAATTTAAAACTGAAAAATTATTGAGGGGGTTATGTTTAGCCCCTTCGGTTGGAGATGGTATATGAGTATGGTCTTACACAATTCATTTAAAAATATTATTTTGCAGGGCTATAATTCTTGACATGAGCTATATTTAGCCATTTCGATTAAAAATGGCCTTACTTGTTACTACAAAATTAATTTATTTTTATAAAAAATACCCCTTGTGAATCAGGAACAAAGTCAATAAGTTGACATACTTCTTGGGTTTGCAGATTTCCTACAAGGAGAATGGTAGTATTATTGTGAATCAGGAAAAATATGCTATAAGTTGATAGCAAAGGCTGGAATGACTTCTAGTAAACCTATTAATACTCCTGGTAAGCCTCACACTCAAACGCAGAAATCTGAGGCTGAGGGATTGTTAGTTGTTTAGAATTGGGCTGGCTTGGAAAACTCTCTAACTTCAATGAAAGTTAAAAATAAATATGGATGTCAAATTTATATATTTGTTTAAGTGAAGGTAGAAGATGAAGAAATCAAGAAGAAAGCTTATCCCACTCATTTTTTTTTTGTGGGGATTAGCTTATTAGGAAGGATACGTTTATTTCATGATTTCTTCATCTTCTGCTTTCATTTGGACAAAATATACTATATTTTCATTCAACATTCATTTAATCGAGTAACTTATCCAAGTCATGCAAATCCTATAATACAAACTCGCATTTGCCTACACACTTTGTGTGTATGAACACATTTTTTTAGAAAATGAGAAGGAGAGAGAGAGAGAGAGAGAGAGAGAGAGAGAGAGAGAACGTGGGGGGAGTGAGAAGTTTTTGTTTTTGGTTTTTTTTTTAATTTTAAATATTAGAGATATTTTAACATCACTTGTAAGTGAGACTTCAATAAAAAAAAGTAAAGTTTGGACCTGTGAAATTACATTATTGCCCATCATCTTTTTTATGTGATAGAAGACTAAGTTGTCTTTTCACCTTCTTTTGGTTAACAAAGAGGGTTTCATTAATTAATAGAGATAATGAAGCCTTATGTTTAGAAGCATCATTGGAGCTTGCAATGTAAAAAAAATATTGTGAGTACCAATGACTTATCAATCAAATCACTTGATTCTCGAGTAACATATTATATAAGTGACTTAGTATTTAGTGATCTTGCAGCCCCAATATGGTTAAAATAATTGAGTCTAAACTCTTATTAACCAATTACGTAATCCCTATTTGGTAAGACTTATTAAGATAGGACATAAATTATATGATTCTGATTCTTCATTTAATGATAGATTTGATTGAAAGATATCCTAGCAACTATATAAGGATTGTCCATGTTTTCACAATACACGCCATATCCCAATGCTAAGCGATATTCACTAGCAAGACCATTTTAGATTGTAGAGAGTAGAAGACAGTGTTCTAAAAATTGGCCTAGGCGGCACTTAGGCGCTAGGTGGTGAAGGCCCGCCCCGATTTTGGGCAAATTGTTTCGAAAAATCGGTCTAGAGCTAGCGGCCACCTAGGCGGGCTAGGCGGCTCCTAGGCGGTCCTAGGCGGTTTTTTTATATTTTTTTATATTTTTTATTAATTGTGTGCTTTTTTTCTTTTTTGGTTTCATGGTGATATACTTATGGAAATGGTGTACCTAATTTGCAAATGATGGATTTACTACAAGTTCATCCAATAGTGAAACAAATTGGAGCACTTTTGAGGGGATACATACAAAGAAAAGAAATAAACTAGTTACAACAAGGTTAAATAATTTAGTCTATGTCCAATCCAATGCAAGGATCATCATTCATGAACAAGAAGAATTTAGTCTATCATCCAAATCCTCCTCATTATGATTATATGCTTACTGTTTTTTAAATGTTGAACTTTTTGGATATATATAATTTGTGTATTCTTCTACTTCTATTTTTGCATTTTATCATTTTTTATTATCCATACAAGTATAGTTTTTTTTACGTGTAAATAGGCACTTATTATCCATACAAGTATAGTTTTTTTTAGGTGTAAATCCGCCTAGTCCGCCTAAACCCTGCCTAACCGTCTAGGCATTATGACACACCCCGACCCGGAATGTCCACTTGGACTCTGAATCGAGCTGTGCTGGCTGACACCTAGAAGGTGATGAAGCCATAAAATGTAGTGTGGTGGAATATGTGAATAAATTTAAACCTAAAAGTGCCTAAATATAAGAGTACGCTGTGACCGGGAATGAACCCATTTCACACATGATGTCAGAGCATAAATACAGTACAGTAAGATAGGGTGAAAATTATATCATCGAAGGTAATCGTCTACACCAAGATTTGCCAAGAATCCTCATCGATAAGAAAGCTAAGCTACTAAAACCTGGAGGGGCGAAAAACAAGGGTGAGTGGACCTGAAAATAAAGTTTAAATAAAAACCTTTGAAAACGTTATAACCCTTGCCGTAAAACATGTATAGTTTCCAAGATATACATACTACATATAGTATGGAAATACTCACTGTAGCCTGCAAAATATCAAGATATCAATACAGCACAATAGTTCATATATAAGTGCATGACGTCAGTAATCATATACTTTTTGCATAAGCAAACATATCAAACCAAGTGCTCATCAACACATGCTGACACATGAGTTCAAGCAGAGTTATTCTGACATGAACAGGACTGTGTGTAATAATGATATACACTATAGTGCTACAATCACATGAAGACTGGCGATATTCACGGTCACATACGAGTCGGAGTTGCCTATTGCAACTTGTACGACAAGACTGACACCTACTTAGATCCAAGGCGAGCGTTCGGTGAGGATGTGAACATACACGTGAAAGATTGGCCCTAACCCTGGGCAAGCACTAACACAGGTGCAGCAAATGATGAGCATAAAACATAAATATAGTCATGCCATAGTGGTTCGATAGTTCCAATCAACATAATATCATTCATAGTCGTAGGTATGATCACATCGTAATTTTTCGTTATTTCACTAATTCTTATAAGCATTAGTCTAAGCTAGGCATATGTTGTAAATTCTCTTTCAATGTATAAATGGAAACTAACAAATACATATGTACTATATAAAAGAAACGACCCAATCACCTGAAGTCCGCGCTACAATTCCGTAACACAAATATTGCGGTGTCACGAACGATCGTCGCCTAGAACAAATATCAAATCACATCTCAGAATTCTTATCGATAGAACATGTAACTTACATAAAACACATCGCCAACGACATTCTAGAATTATTTGTAATCCATTGACCAAAAGTCAACCATCGGTCAAAGGTCGACGATAGGGTCCACAACCCTACGTAACTCGATTGGGATGATCAGCACCTCGGATTTTCAATTCGTAACTTCCTAAGAGTTTCAATAAGCTTCTAGAACAACATCCTAAAGTTTCGGAACGATTCAACGGTCGGATCTTCGACAATCGTTACAATTAAGTGGCGGCCAACATTTGATTTTACAAACTTAGAAATCTAATTCGGGAAGATCCGTATGTCGGATTCCCGATCCATAAGTTCTTATTGTCTTCAAATATTACGTACTATAACGTATTAAAATTTGGTGACGATCCAACGGAATCATGTAATAACCAAGTGCCGGCCCTTAACGGAAATATAACCAAACAACGGAATTTTGTCAATCGGATGTCTAATATGGAATTGGGGCACCCATTTTAGCCTAGGGAGGTCAAGTGATATATCTGCCCACACGGCGGCTGACAGCCCCAACTCGTCAAAAAATTCAACTATTTCCAAAAATTCTCAAATTTTACAGGAATGAAGATCTCAACAAGAGCAAGTTTCATACATGTGGCCAAGTCCAATTTGGCCAGGAAGTGCTCGGAATTGCCTCGAATCCGTCGAAACCCTAGAATTTGGGTGTCCTCGATTTGACCTCCAGACTAGCTCCGACGCCTCCTCCACTGCTTGGGCTTTGCTCTTGAGGTTGAGGGGAGTCTATTGGTGGTGGTGGTGGTTGACGGAGTTAGCTTCAGGATTGGTGGATCGCTGTCACGAACCCTGTCGCACCCACCGTGCGGGTTTCACAATTTCAAGGCCAAATTTCATCAAATTTGGGGTGGAATGGGTAGAGGGAAGGTCATGGAGTGATTCTCAGGTGGTGGCTTAGCTTAAATCACCGAAATTTGCCTTGAGGAACTGTCGGAATCCATCAGGTTCCACAGTTTCGCGGGTCAGGTCGTAAAGAACCCGGTAAAGGATCCATGATCCCGTGTTTCTCTTCCCTCTCCCTTCCTTTCCTTTCTTCTTTCTCCATTGGTCACCCTCCTATTGGAAATGTGCCCAAAACCAATCATATGATGATACTTTACGGACATTTCACATGTTAAACTAATATGGTTTAATATAAAGGGCAAAGATTATTGTTTGAAGCCGTCTCATATAAATGTTATACGCTTAAACGATAAGTCCAAGGAATATGTAATTGGGAGAATGCAATCTAAAGAAGTTAGATCATGAGACCATTCTCTTTCGTATACATATCCTAAACGTTCCTGATCATAGGATTGCCAATTGGGCATTGACAGTCCGTTAAGATCAATATGTGATATGTCTTCTCTTAGGGAGAGTGACTGGTCTCGAGTCATTGGTGTGACTAACACCAAGACAAGTACGTAGGTGCTCAATAAAGAATGAGTTCACTGAACGCGATCAACAAGAAGTTCTCATACTCATGTCACATGAGAACTCATGGTTGGGATAATGCAAAGTAGTCTTTTGACCTGAGGCATCATAGTTGTCTTGTGGTTAGGTCCTTGATCTTTGACTATGTCAAAGTCACTCCATCCGAGGGTGTCCACGACATAGTTGGGGTTAAGCCACTTAGCCATGGAGGCAAGTGAATGTGCAACAAGGGATCTCTAACCTTCAAACCGTTTGAGGGAGAATACTCTATGATATGATTAAGAATCTCTGGCCAGAGTATGAATGAGATTTAGGAAGTCATTCCAAATCACATTCAAGGTAATCATATAAGTAAATGAATCACATTGGATAGTAGACATGAATAAACTATCAAACCAAACAATGTGGTCAAGAGTATTGTATTAGAGAAAGACCGTATTGCATTGTAATCCTAAACTGAATAGGTTCTCCACCTCTTCTGATTAGCTTGGGTAACCATGACATACTGCTAGGTGTCACTCATGGTTTGTGGAAGCCCTAAACGTGTATAATCACTAAAGGGAGAATTGAAAGTAAGTTTCAATTCATAATCGATTTGAAAGAGTTCTAATCGCCCACTGCCTCGCTAAAAGGAACCTAATGGATCATACACCGTGTAAGGTAGAGATTGAAGAAACAACAGAGATAAGTAAGGATAATTAAATGGTTTAATTATTTATGGCTAGGATTAATTAATATGTTAATTAATCAAACGAATAAGTTCGTTATAAACCTCGGGTTAGTTTTGGGCCGCAAGGCCCAATGAGATTTGAATGTCAAGCCCATTAACTCAAGTTGTATGACAACTTGAAACCATAAAGGGCTTGAAAACCCAATGAACCCTTAATGGCCGGCCATATAGAGAGGGGTAGTGAACTTGGCTTAATTGCAAGTTTGCCACTCCATTGTGAGGTGGTATAAAGGCAACTTTATAGCCATTTCATCCTTAGGGTTTCTTTTGGAGAAAAGATGAGAACACAATGTCTCTCCCTTTCTCTCTAGGAGGCCAGCCCCCTTGGAGGAGATTAGCTAGCAATCTTCCCTCCTTCAAGGTCACTCATCTCTTCTTCGAGTCTCTCCTTGGTGTGGAAAAATTAGAGGTTCTCAACTTTAGGAACTTGGAGAATCCTTTCAACCATCCTCATCCAAGAAATCCTTGGAGCTAAGAAGCAAGGAATGAAGGCCCTCTCCTTGGGTGATTAGCCTTTGCTTATGCAAAGAGGAATCAACAAAGGTATAAGATTTCTCAACTCACTTTGTTCTTGAGTTGAGTCTTGGTTCACCCTTCTACTAGGCTTTGAATTTCATGGGTAATGTTTTGTTTTTTGAGTGCATACAAGCATGATTCCGCTTTTAAATGTTAATTGCATGTCATAGATGTTGCTCAAATGAACATGTTTTTCACAAAATTTCCTTCACCTCCTTTATCTCCCCTCTCCCGATTCGGCCAACCCCCTTCCTTTTTCCCCTCCAATTGGGTAGTAGCCCCCTTTGCTTTCTCCCTTTTTTCCTCCATCCATTACTCTCCCTTCCCTCATTTCCCACAAAATAATTTTAAAATAATAACATAATAATTAAGAGAAATATATAAAATAATAAATAGTAATCTTTACAAAAGTACTTTTCGGATTTATAGTTCCATAAAACCCTATCGTAAATACGGTTTCGATTCTGCTTGCCCCCACGCGTTCGTATTATCGAGTACTACAGGGATATGCTAAAAGAACATTTTGTAAGTCTCACTATAAGCTAGTCAACGAAAGTCAATACCCTCGCCTCTAGGGCATTTTCGTCAATTCACTCATTTAAAATTAATAAAAATTGTAAAAGTAGGGACATGTTGTCACACTCTAGACCCCTGCCCGTTGCCCGACTAGCGCCTAACAATTTTTAGAACCTTGGTAGAAGACAATCAAGAGGTCTCCAATGCCAACCTTTCTCGATACTCTACAGATAAGTTTCATCTCTTATTTATGTTGACTCGCTTCATATTCTTGATCCTAGTGTCTTGCTGTTTTTATGCTTTCAAAATATGTTCTACATGGGGTATCAGTGCCGCATAACAAAATTAAGGTCCACTTTACATATAATTTGTTTTCAATTAAAATTGTAGATGAAATGCACTAAAGCAAATTTTTTTTGTTCCCATCATAAAATTTAGTCTCTTTAGCATTATGTCATAAAAAATGGTAATATGGTTAACGGTATTTATATTTTGAACGCGGATATAATGGTTAGTACAGCGGTGAGAGTTGGTTATAGTTTGTGTATATATATGGTAAATTCGAGTTCTATAAAGAAAACTAGCTCCATCACTAATAGGAGACTTATTCAGTTTGGGAACATGGTCCAATAATATCATAATAGAAAAGAAAACTATGAAAATTGTTTGAAAATTTTGAGTTTTAATCAAAATGATAAAAATGTGTTGTAAGTGAATAACACATGAGTGACTTTTTGGAGTAAAAATATTTTTTTCATTAGAAGATCACAGTTAGTACAAGATCGTTCTATTCTGACTTTCTTCAGTTCATCTTTAACTCTGATAGATGTTTGTTATTTGCAATTTAGGATTCTTGCACTGCTCATCATACGTTACCCCAACACTTTTTCGAACCCCAAATCTCTCTCTCTAAAAACACATGATCGCGGCCAATTCTCCGCTCTATTCCGCAATCCCCGTCCTCCGTGCCGCCAACCCGACCCGAAAGCATCGCTGTTTCGAGGCGCTGTGCTCCAGCAACCACCTAGGCTTTAGCTCCTCCAAGCGTGGGCTGTGGGTAACTCGGACTCGGATGGACTTGCTCCGCCGATTTGTAGCCGGAGGATGCTTCCGGGACCCCCGTCACCAGGGGATTAAGGTGGAGATCGACAGCGGCGGGGAAGATGTCTTTGCTGCCAACCCCAAGGGCAGCGCCGCCCCGGAACATCTTGTCATTATGGTCAATGGGATCATCGGCAGGTACATCATCTTCCCAATTTTAGTTTGTGGGTCTTTCTTATTTTTTCAATATACTTGATAATGTGTAAAAACATAGTTAAATTATAATGTGATTTTATGATAATATTGAACTGCCACTTCACTAGGGAAGTGGGTTTGTGGAGATAGGGAGAAAATGGGGTTTTGGAATGCAGGCCAGTGCTTACATTGGATTGGATGGGAGTGAAGTAAGTCTAACGGCAAGATGATTTAGGTAGGTTATTGACTAGGCTAGAGAAACTTGGATTCATATTGTGCTTGGAAGCATAAAAGAGATAAACCAAAATCGAACAAAATATTGAGCTTGTTAAAAATCAGGCTCAACTTTTGTATGAGCAGCTCAAGTTTCATCACTTCGAGATCACTTGACTTCAGCTTGAGTGCTGGATGGTTCATTTGAGCTTGACTTGTAAGACTCACTTTCTCGTGTTCACACCAAGCCAGGATGAGCTCAAGATTGGCCCGTCCCAGATACAAACCAAACCAAGCTCAACTTCGGAAAGAAATATTTTAGCCAAGCTTGATTCAAGCTTGACTTCAGAATACTTAAGTCAAGCCAAGCATAAACCCTAAGCACCCTAATGTATGGCTTGATTTAGCTCATTTACACCCCTAAAGTCTGATTGCCTCTTTGGGAATCTCATTTCTTTAACTTATGTACAGCCTTGTGTAAAAACAAAGACTACATAAAACGTGTAGCGCTCAAAACCTACCCTTAAAGAGGATGTACAGATGAACAAGAGTTGAATCTCATCCCTTAAATCACTTTTGTACCCTCTACTTTGTCTGCCATTCTGTGATTTCAATTATTTCTTCTTCCTATGTTTGAGCTTTTGACAGACTTCTCTTCAAATATCGCCCTCTATTTAATTGAAGATATTCTCATTTTAAGGCCTCGCTTGGTGTCTAGGACTTGATTGGATTGGATAACCCAAAATATTGAAGGTATGTTGAAGGAAGAAATGATAGAATTGTGTCCAACTTGAAGGTAGGTGGATCACTTATTAAGGAAACTTCTCTATTCCAATCCCCACCAAATGGTAAGATTAGAAGGGATAAGTTTTCTTCATGTCTAATCCCCTCAAAATGAAAAATCAATTGCCTCTATCTTCAATATACCTTGAATATAATGAGTTATGTATTCCAATGCAATCCTAGAAACCAAACAAGGCCTAAATTCTTATTTTTGTCCTTCCCTGACTAATTTTTTCTTTTTGCCATTTTGTAAACCTTTTTTTTTTTTCTTGCATTTCATGTGAAATTCTTTTTCCATGATTTCAGTGCTTCAGACTGGAGATACGCTGCTGATCAGTTTGTGAAAAAGCTTCCTGATAAAGTAATTGTGCACCGTGAGTGATTCTTTTCGCTTATGATTTCTTCTTACATGTGCACTGAAGGGTCTTATTCACTAAGTACCTAAGTATCTTAGTGTCTTTTCAATTTGTAAACATTTATGTAATTGGGGAGGGTCAAGTTTGAATTTGGCTTCATATGCTATAATCCTATATAGACTTTAGTATAAAAGATGTTTAAAAAACCCCTTTCCAAGTCTCTTCTGTATCTGATATCTGTTAGTGATCAAACTTGCAAATATGCATGCTCCTCCTTTTTTTGCTGCAAATTTACTTCAGCAATCATATTATTTCCAGAATACATGATTGTTTCTGACTTGGAATTTTTCCAGCAGGTAGTGAATGTAACTCTTCAAGATTGACATTTGATGGTGTTGACTTGATGGGTGAGAGGCTAGCTGAAGAGGTATTTGGTAATAGAATATTAATCCGCATATTTTAACATAGCATGCCTTGGTTTATGATACTAACGTGGGAATTTTTTTTTTAATCCTAATAACGCTTATGGTACTCACAATGTATAAGAAAACTGCAAAGGTAAATCTTAATTTTATAATGTTATTTATTTGAAACTATGGGCAAATCATAAATTACAGAGTTAAAAGGAATGCAGGTATTAGCTGTCATCAGAAAGAGGTCTGAGGTGCGGAAAATATCCTTTGTGGCTCATTCCTTAGGTGGGTTGGTTGCAAGGTATGCCATCGGAAGGCTGTATGAACCTTTTCCAAAATCAGAACCCTCGTGTCAAAATGGTAATTGCGTAATTGATGGGCATACAAATAATTTGACACAATCCATTGATCAGCCTCACCATGGTACAATTGCGGGACTGGAAGCAATGAACTTTATAACGGTCGCAACACCACATCTTGGTTCAGGGGGAAATAAACAGGTAGGATTTGTTTATTTTCTTTATATTTTCTATGGATAAACAAAATTGAGCAATTTACGCACACAAATGATGAGTAATAGAGTATGTAGTGATGAAAAGTAGCTGCGAATTGAAGAATTCCTAATGTTTTTGTTACTTCCATTCTACATTAGAGAATCTTCTCAGAAAATATGTGAGTCCTGTGAACATGAATCTGATTTGTTAACTTTGTTTTCGCAGCTCCCATTTCTCTGCGGTCTTCCTTTTCTCGAGAGAAGAGCTTCTCAAACTGCACACTTTATTGCTGGGAGATCTGGGAAGCATCTCTTCCTAACAGACGATGATGATGGCAGACCTCCTCTTCTTCTTCGAATGGTTAATGACTGTGATGACCTAAAATTCATGTTAGTATTAGTATGTCCATAATACTCCTCGATTTCATGAAAGATTTGAATTATAATCATTTTGTAGATGGTAATATAATCTTTTCCTTGCCTGTACAGATCAGCATTACGTGCATTTAAACGTCGTGTGGCATATGCTAATGCAAATTATGATTGTATCCTTTTTCCTGTTTAATTTGCTATTAAAATTTGGATCTATGGTATATTTGTGTATTTTCATTTTGGAACCAGAGGAAGTTTTATGTTCACTTATTTTCAAGATATGGTTGGGTGGAGAACATCATCAATCCGGCGTCAATATGAACTTCCAAAGGTAGGTTTTGCTTGTTTACTCTTCACTTCATATCTTGCATGCCTGTTCAGGGTGTACCTATCTGTTATGGTTCCAAACTCACTTCGATCTTTTTTCTTTTTTCTGTTTTTTTTTGTTCAATTCTATTTGCAGTCCAACCTCCTTGTAACCGATGAGAGATATCCACATATTGTATATATCAAGCGAGAAACTTCTGATCATATTCATATTAAAGCATCGTCAAGTGCTCAAGACTTTAACATAGACTTGGAAGGTTTGTCAAACTTTCTCTGCTGGGTTGGTCTTTACTATTGAAAAAACTCAGGACCTGGGCTTTCTCCCAGATGGTGATGAGGGTTGGGCGGGGATGGTTAGACTTCATGACAGAATACTGTTTTTTACGATTTCATATATTCAAAATTTACTTTCAGTTTGAAATTGCATTTGTCCCTTCCTGCGTGTAGAGGAGATGATTAGAGGTCTTACTCAGATACCTTGGGAACGCGTGGATGTTAGCTTTAAGAAAAGCACACAACGATATATTGCTCATAATACCATTCAGGCAAGTTTTGGTTGGCTCTGTTCCTATGGCTTTTCTACACTTTGTATGATTTTATTAGTGGAATATACAAACACATAAAATGCTTTGTTGTGAGCTCATTTTTTTAACTTATAAATTTTTCAAAGGTCCAAACACTTCATTTTCGTGGTAGACCCATAATTTTGTTTTATACCAAATATTGAAGGACGGCATTTTAACTCAGAGATAGTCTATAGGCAGAATGCTACTGAGTTGAAGTTAGTTCATAGATTTTAAGCCTTTTTATACATGTGAAGTTCCCAACGAACTGTACTAGTAAGTAGTAGTAACAAGTTATTTTCATAGCGAAGTGTGTTGTGTTTTGCGCTTTCTTTTTCTTACGTCTATCTACTTCCTCATGCATACAGGTGAAGAGTTATTGGTTCAATTCTGATGGTGCGGATGTGGTTTTCCATATGATAGATTGCTTCCTTCTCTAAGTCGTGTGTAAGTTCGATTTTTTTCCAATAGATGATTCAGCAATGGATACGACTGCTATGCTATTTATCAATTTTAAAGCTAATTGTGTGCGGATTAAAATAAAAAGCTCATCATATATATTGTCTCCTATGAAGATGCTGTGATGTATATTTGATGTCAAATGTAAATGCAGAGATGTGTAATTTTTCGTTATCGTTCCAAGCCATTTCCCCGAATTGTTACTTTCCAAATGAGTGCATCTACATGGTTTCTAACCTGAGGGATGCTCCACCTTACTTTATTGTCTGGTATTCTGGTGAGGATCATGATTTCACATTCAATTTTTAGGCAATATGAGAGTACCTAAAAGTTACAAAATCAATGTGTTTGGATGAGAAAATTGAAGTAGGAATTTTGTACCGTTCAATTAGAAATCTTGGAAATTAGGTGAAAATTGAAGTCAGAATTTTGTACCGTTCACACAGAAATCTTGGAAATTAGGTGTACTCGATTGAGAATTTAAAGGAAGTTCAAGTGCATGCGGAAGAAAATGTAGAATTTAGTGTCATAGAATTGCAATTTAGTCCACCCAAATATGTTATATGCTTGAAGTTTCAAGACAACGTGATTTTGTGTTTGTGTACCCCTTTGCCGTTGAGCTTCTGTCTCGTAATCGCATTTTCTAACCAAAGCGCCTGTAGGTCTTCATTTCACATGTCTAAACCACTTTAATCGATTTTCTCTCATCTTATCTTCAATATCAACTGCTCCTACTTTACCTCGGATATCCTCATTCTTAATCCTATCATTTTTTGTGTACTCACGCATTCAATGAAGCATTTTCATCTCACACTCACTTTGTACAAGTTGATATTTGACCGTCCAACATTCTGTGCCATAATGCATTGATGGCCTTATTGTGTATTTGAATACACTAACATATGAATTTTGAAGCAAGCAAAAAACTTTCCTCTTTTTTCTTATTTGTTTACTGCCCGAAAGGTAAAAGATTTGCAACACACGAGGTTTACCTACTCTACGTTTACATCTTGCTTTACGACCCATAGGAACATCTCTTGATCGAAAAATAAATCAAATAGGGTAAATTACACAGTAGCCCCTCAGGTTTTGAGGTCTATTACAACCTCATACAACATCTTCAAAACATTTCACTTTCATACCTTAAGTACTATTTTATTTCAAAATAATACATCCGTTACCTGAATTTTCTTAAAAAAAAAAAAATTTAACCCACTATCCCTACCCCCCCCCCCCAGCGACCCAAATCCCTCCTAACCCAGAATCCAAAAACCTGCTGCAGCAGCAAGAAGAAGAAGAGGGAGGAAGAAGGAAAAAAAAAAAAAAGAATCCCAAAACCCAGTTCTTTCCCCCCCCACCCCAGCGACCAAATCCCTATCCCTAACCCAGAATCCAAAAACCAGCAGCAGCAGCAAGAAGAAGAGGAGGGAGGAAGAAGGGGAAAAAAAAAATTCCCAAAACCTAGTTCCTTCCCCCCCCCCCCCGCGGCGCGACCTCACCTCGCTCCCCCCCCCCCACGCGACCTCACCCTCCTTCTCCCCCCCCCCCCCCGGCGACCTCACCTCGCTCCCCCCCCCCCCAAATCTTATCCCCCTCATCCTTCTCTCTTCTCCCCGCAACCCCCAAACCCATCTCCCCCAAATCTTATCCCCCTCATTATTATTTATATTTAGAAGATTTAGGAATTTTTTTTTTTTTGCCACGTGGCAAACATTTGGCAGCCACGTCAGCATTTAACAGATCAATGGATGGAAAATGTAACAGATGTATTATTTTGAAATAAAATAGTACTTAAGGTATGAAAATGAAATGTTTTGAAGATGTTGTATGAAGTTGAAATAGACTCCAAACCTGAGGTATGAAAATGTAATTTACCCAATAAAATAAGAAGCTAATCAAGACGATGAATAACCGCGGTGGTCTTTTATTATTCTGGAATTTGTCTCCTCAGAGCTGCATATAATTATAAAAAAAATAACTAGTTAGCCAGCTGCATCATCTTTAGTATTTTGTTATCTTGTACAAAGTACATTGTAGAATAGTTTGATCAGGAAAAATTAAAAACACACTTAGTGACGCACTCTTCAATAGAGATCAGTCTTACCACTATATGTGAACTGCACCTGTATTAGAGAATGTCAACAAATATGTTAATTTTGTGTATCCAAATCATATTACTCTTTCAGTTTTTGTTTGTTTATTTTCATCAAGATGTAAGGATTGTGTTGGAATTTAATATAGCCGCAAACATAGATTACGAATATGCATCAAGTACTGTGATTTTAGTTCTAACCGTGTGAAGCCATTGATCGCAGGGAAAGAAAAGGAAATCTTCTACTCACGGAGGACCTGATGTTCTTCTAGAATAGGGCTAGATTTTCTGATATATGAACGTGTTCCTCTTGAGCAGGGACTTATCCTTTTTATAAATGTGCAACCATAACAGTTTCCTCCTATCAAGGAAAACGGTTTGTTCAAAACACACGTCTATAGTGCTCCAACATGGGATATCCACTCACCAACATGTTTAACACTTAATGTCCTACTTTAAAGGAAGAAGTTTATTCACCTATTAACTCTAATTGTTCTCAGTTTCCACTAAACACAAAACCTGAATGAGATAAGTTTAGAGTCCAATAGGGTTCCAACATTCTCTCACTTGGACCTAAACTCATCGTCTTTGTTTTGAGCAATGTTTCTACTAACAACAGTTCCTTAGGGATCACATGAGTTAATAAATAAATAAACACATCCACCATGAATGACTCAAGTCATAGAACTTCAGAAAAGTTTGCACAAAATGGTGCAGCCACTCTAAAATCACCATAACATGGAATTATTCACGTATGATGCTTAAACATGTTAGCTATAAGAGAGCTTTACTGTATGCTCCCACTAGATTCCCCATTACCTTAGCGTTGCCTTAGTTAACAACAATCCAACTTCAACTTTTCTGCATGCTGAAAAGTAGGATCAAATAGCCACTTGAAAAGCTTTTAAAAACAATTGAGCTTCATTGCAAAAATATCATTTATATGATCATAGCTTTTCAGCCAAGTCTCATTAATGATTACTAGCTCAAATCAAAAGCAGTACATGAAATAAATTTAGAATTCATCTATTGCAATAAACAACTACCAAGCAAATAAGACAAGACTAAGTTTTACTCCCACATAGTCACATAATCAAAAGACTCTAGTACCCCCATTTTTGCAACGTGCTGCTTGAACACTGCAACTGGTAATGGTTTGGTGAGGGGATCTGCTATCATCGAACCAGTGTCAATATGCTTAATTACCACCAAACCACTTTTGACATCCTCTCTAACAGATCGATATTTGATGTCCATCAGTCTATTTGCAAAAGACTGCTTGTTGTTCTTAGAGATGAATACAGCAGCTTTGTTATCGCAGTGTATAACAATTGGTCTTGAAATAATATCCATGATTCCCATTAGACTGACCAAATCCTTGATCCACAGTGCTTTCTGTTTGGCTTCAAAAACATCAATATATTCAGCTTGCATGGTCGATGTCGCAAGTGTCTTCTGTTTTGTACTTCTCCACGAGATTGCTCATCCAGCCATGAAGAACAAATAACCACTTGTGGACCTTCTATCATATGTGCAGCCTACAAAATCCGAATCAGAGTACCCTACCACCTCTAGATTTTCACTATTTCCATACACAAGCATGTGTGATTTTGTTCTTTGCAAATATCTCATTACCTTCTTAGCTGCCACCCAATGTTGTTCTCCAGGATTTTATTGATACCTCCCAAGTACACTAATTGAGTAAGCTAAGTCAGGTCTAGTACAAACCTGAGCATCCATTAAGCTCCCCACCAATGAAGCATAGGGTTTGTTCAACATGGTTTTCCTCTCCAAGTCATTCTTAGGACATTGCTCCTTGTTCAATTTGTCACCTTTGCTCACCGGGACTTCTCCTCCTGAACATCCTTCCATATTGAAACGTTTTAATATTTTCTCAATGTATGACCTTTGCAAAATCCCCAGCGAGTTTCTTGACCTGTCTCTTTTAATCTCTATGCCGAGTACAAAAGTGGCCTCCCCCAAGTCTTTCATATCGAAGGTATTTGACAACAACAACTTGGTTTCAAGCAATAGGTTCAAATCATTGCTTGCAACAAGTATATCGTCAACATAAAGTATAAGGAAAATGAACTTGGAACCAATGCTTTTAAAATAAATGCAATCATCAACCTTATTCTCAGCGAAGCCAATATAAGTTACCTTTTCATCAAATTTCATAAACCATTGCCTCGATGCTTGTTTCAGACCATATATAGACTTGCTCAATCTGCAAACTAGATGTTCTTTGCCCTCTTCAATGAAACCAGGAGGTTGGTTCATATAAATTTCCTCTTCCAATTCACCATTTAAAAACGCCGTTTTGACGTCCATTTGGTGTAGTTCCAAGTCAAAGTGTGCCACGAGTGCTAAGATTATCCGCAGGGAATCCTTGGATGACACGGGAGAAGCCTTTAGCCACCAATTGAGTGAAGCCTTTAGCCACCAATCTCGCTTTGAACCTTTCAACCTTCCTTTTCGAATCTCTCTTAGTTTTGTACACCCATTTGCATCCAATGGGTATCATAGATTATGTTTTCTTTACGAGGGTCCACACATGATTAGAATGCATAAACCTTATCTCCTCTTCCATTTCTCCCTGCCATGATAAAGAGTTTTCACTTTTAATTGCATGCATGTAAGTTGCTGGATCGGTCATTATACCTTCACCATGCTCAACTTCACAAAAGTAAGTGATATAATCTTCTGGAATCGCTTATCTGCGAATTCTTTGTGAGGCTCTTCTTGGTGCTTCCAAGGCAATTTGCAACTCATCAGCATCATGTTCAACTATTGGTCCATCTTGTTGTGGTTCATTTATTTGATGACCCTCTGCAGCATTATTTTCATATGATGGCTGTGAGAAACAAGTTTGAAAAACTATAGTTTCTCCAAGGCTTTGACTCTCTTCATCATTATTGCTCGACACATCAATGGGATTCCCAAGATCCTGAAAAACAAAACTGATTGCATTTTCATCACCATTCACTTCTTCCTCGATGAACTTTGCATTGTTAGTCTCGAAAACCCTAGTCTGCAAGTGTGGAACGTAAAACTTGTATCCTTTAGACCTCTCAGGAAAGCCAATAAAGTGACAACTCACTGTTCTTGAATCAAGTTTCTTTTCATGTGGATTATATATTCTTGCTTCTGCCATACAATCCCATACATGTAGGTGATTGATGCTAGGTTTCCTCGAAGTCCAAAGTTCAAAGGGTGTCTTGCTCACTGATTTGCTAGGGACACGATTCACTATATAGTTTTCCATCTTTAATGCTCTTCCCCAAAGAAATTGAGGAATAACCGATCTGCTCATCATGCTTCTTGTCATCTCTATCAATGTCCTATTCCTCCTCTCCACCACACTGTTTTGATCAGGCGTCCCAGGTGTGGTGTACTGAGCTTGGATGCCACATTCTTCTAGATACATAGCTAGCGGTCCCCTTTGTTGCCCAGCCTCGGTGAACCTGCCAAAGTATTCTCCTCCTCTATCTGATCTCAAAACCTAAATTGTAGTGTTTAATTGGTTCTCTACTTCTATTTTAAAAATTTTAAAACAATTTGGGACTTGTGAGTTTTCTGAAATTAGATAGACACTTCCATACCTTGAAAAATCATCAATAAAAGTCACAAAATAAATATTTCCATAGATTGTTTTAACTGGAAAAGGACCACAAACATCTGAATGAATTATTTCTAACAGTTTTTTACTTCTTGTTGCATCCTTTTTTTTTTGTTTTAGTTAAATTTCCACACTCATGCAAGTCGTTAAAATCCAAGGCTGGAAAAATATTTTCATGCACCAAACGCTGCAGTGTTTTCTTTGAAATATGACCTAACCTTCTATGCCAAAGGATGGAAGAAAGATCATTTGATAAGAACCTTTTCATTCGAACAGAAGAGTCTAAAGTGTAACAACTTAAATCATTCATGACAACACAATCTAATTTCCATAAATCATTGTCTAAAAGGCAAACGCCCAGCAATTGACTCAAATTATTTTTCATAAAGATCCTTATGTTTTCATCATCACCAACGAAAGCAAAACCGTCTTTTATAAGTCTTGAAGCAAAAATTAAAGACCTAGTTAAAGTAGGAACATAAAGTACATCTGAAAGTTCTAAAATAAAGCCTGACGACAACTTGAGCTTGAGGTTGCCTATTGCTTCCACAGGCACTTTATTCCCATTGCCCACATGCACTTCAAAGACTTCATTACTTGTTGACATTTTTCTTGAAAATCCCTGCAAGGAATTGGTAATATGCACCGAACAACCAGTGTCAAACCACCAAGTATTTGGAGGGGCTTCAACAAGTAAAGTTTGAAAACAAACAAAAACATTGAAAATCTTTGTACCTTTTCCTTTCTTCACTGCCCATTTTTTACGTTTCTCGTAATCCCTTTTCAAATGTCCATATTGTTTGCAAAAAAAACATTTCACATTCTCCAAATTTGGCCTAAGGTTTTGAGGTCCTGTAGAGGAAGAAGCAACATTGGTAGTAGTAGTGGAGGTTTTAAAAAGCTTAGTCTACTTACCAGCATTCACCATAGGATTCTTACTTGCATTGTAGTCAACAAGATTCACCACCGCACCCTTTGCACGATTTAGCCTGCTCTCTTCTTGTGCACAGATAGAAATCATCTCATCGAGACTCCATTTCTCCTTTTGAGTATTGTATGACACCTTAAGTTGTTCAAATGACTCAGGAAGGGATGAGAGAGCCATTTGAACAACAAAGGAATCATCGATTGGCACCTCCAGATCCTTGAGCTTGGCTGCAACCTCCACCATTTTTAGTATATGCTCCCTGACACTTGTTTTGCCATCAAACTTTTGAGAAGTCAATGATGGACCTTTTCATGACCATGAGAGCCATTCGGTTTGACTTCTCCCATTTCTCAGACTTCAACCTTTGTTCTGCAATGCTGTTCGCTGTCACAGCAGGTGGTTCATCCTCCCTAAGTGCAAGGTCGTAGTCCATCAAGCCAAGCACGATCTTTACATCATGTCTCCACCTTTTGAAATTCCCTCCAATAAGTGGTTCAATGAGGAAAAGCTCAGGGCATTTGCATTCACTGTCAAACCAAATAAAAGTTAAACAACATTGTTGACAATGTTACAACTATCACAGTATATGCAACACCTTTGGGCAAGATACACTACTGCAGTTTTATGCACATAAAACCATATGCATCCTGATTACATAGCCCTTTTAACAAATACTTAAGTTACAACACATATTTCAAATCTTTGGATAAGAAAATAGTTGGCTCAAACATTCATTAAAAACCTATGTACTGATTCACAAATCCAACTAGTTAACCCTCTTCTCTTTGGAGAAGTACATTATCATGTCATGACTTATAAAAACACAACCATGCCACCTTCCTTATAAACAAAATTTCTTAAAAAACTTCACTTTGGTAAAGCTTTACAAACATTTGTTTTAAATGGTTTTATCAGCATGTATCCTTCAATGATGTTAAGGTTGGAACTTAAATCATCTTAGCACAAGATCCACTCATGTACTTGTGATACTCAAGAAACCAAATCATCAGTAAAACGCGAAAAGATGAATAAATCAATTAGGCAAACTTCCTTAAACGCATCAAAGAATCTATGAAGAGCTATTATAGGCTCTGATACCAAATGTTGGAATTTAATATAGCCGCAAACATAGATTATGAACATGCATCAAGTACTGTGATTTTAGTTCTGACCTTGTGAAGCCATTGATCGCAGGGAAAGAAAAGGAAATCTTCTACTCAAGGAGGACCTGATGTTCTTCTAGAATAGGGCTAGATTTTCTGATATATGAATGTGTTCCTCTTGACCAGGGACTTATTCTTTTTATAAACGTGCAACCATAACAAGTTCCTCCTATCAAGGAAAACGGTTTGTTCAAAACACACGTCTATAGTGCTCCAATGTGGGATATCCACTCACCAACATGTTTAACCCTTAATGTCCTACTTTAAAGGAAGAAGTTTATTCACCTATTAACTCTAAATGTTCTCAGTTTCCACTAAACACAAAACCTGAATGAGATAAGTTTAGTGTCCAATAGGGTTCCAACAGATTGTTCTATTATATAATAGTACAATAAAACTATTTGAACAGACAAAATTAACATACTTGTTCACACGTTTTCTAACATACTAGCCTTCATGCATGTGCTCAGGCGCGTGTAGATGACATTTTTTTAATCATGGAGTGCTATGCGCGACTTACACGTTTTAAATGTATTTATATGTGTAAATTGACAAAAGAAAAGTCAAATATTTGAAGCAAATGAATAATCTTAGATTATGATAGAAAAAAAACCCCTCATAAACCAATTAAAGCTGCTGAATCCACATAATAAAATCGGTCTCTATAGAATTTACATTAAGAATAGAGAAAATAATATTTAATAAACAACTAATTGAATCACATTATTGCTAGCCCATTGTGAGGCTAAGTCCACCCCCTCTCTCTTAGTGTAGATAATATCGTTTGTTAAAAAAAAAAACAATCATTTGACAACTAATTTAATCACATTATTATCCGCATACGGAAGACCCTTTTTATAACCAGCATTACACACCTCTTAAGATGTTTTGAACGTGTTTAAAAATAGAGAAATTGAATCACATTATTGCTAGCCTATTGTGAGGTACTAACTAAAAAACAAACACAACACAAAAAAAATAATTATTTAAAAAACATTGTTAAAATGACAAAAATACCCCTACCTTATTTGATGCATTATTTTGGGATGCCTTTGAAGCTTTTTAGTCTTGGGGCCATTTTTGTTGAAGCTTGGTGACACCAAAAATACTATTCACCTTTTGTGTTGGCTTTATATATAGAAGATGTGAGCTCTAACATTGCATGTGGGTCTCACCTAGTAATGTTAGGTAAACAAACTTTTTAAACCAAATATGCAAATCATATGATGTGTCACTAACAAAATATAAGCATGTTAATCAACACATAAGTAATCATCTAATCATTAACAACCATGTCATATAGTTTACAAAATTTAGTTTAAAAAGTTGGTCTTCTTAATATTACCCCTCACCTAATATTGGAGAGTGTGTCAACACAAGTGTCGATTTGGTATGTCCAAGTAGCATCAATAATAGTAATATATTGTTCAAGTTTTGCTAGGGCGTAAGCCGAATATCAAAGCTGGTTGGTAGTATTTTTTATCCTATGTTGACAAGAAACTTGGTATATAATGACGACAAATAACAATGTGAAGAAGTTTTTATATGAATTGGCGTTTTCCCGACGAACTGATTTGTCAGGCCAAGCTACCTTCGCCGACGAACTGATTTTTCATCATGCAAAATGTGGCACCATACGCGTCATTTCTCACTTTCCCATAACAGAATCAAAACTCGAAAGATTGGAGAAATTAGACCTCGCAAGAAGTCATATGTCAGATGGCCCATTTACACTATCAAGTATTCCCATCATGTTTGCTTTTGAAATTAATTGAAAGTTTGCTTCATAATGAAAGCTTTTAATCTACACCACTGGCCAATACCAAAATTCATTTTTCACCTGCTACTAGATTACCAACAGCAGTCATCTTTATTTCTTTAATATTTTGGTTCTTTCATTCTAATTGGAACTCAAGGTAAAATAAGAAACGAAAGACCTACATATGACCAAAAACATGGACTCTAATTAGGTCCCTTTAATTTCTTTTTCCTGATTAAATTGCACTGATTTTTGAAGTTTGGTAAAATTACATACAAAGTCGGATTGTGGAGTAGAAAGTATGCTGCTAATGATGTCTTAAAGGACATAACTTTGAAATTTGACAAATGAATAAGAACAACCAATCAAATACTAGACTGCTAACTCTTCATTGGTTAGAGCATCTCTAAAGGAGATAGGGATGGGTTCAAAAAACCGAACCGGAACAAAAAAAACCGAACCAAACCAAATCTGGTTGGTTCAGTTCGGTTTCTGAGTTTTGAAAACCGAACCGAACTGAAATGTTGTAAAAAACAACATCGTTTTATATTTAGTACTAAAAACGACGTGTCGTTTTGAAAGTTTGTGTGCGTATTTGTCGACAACGTTGTTCAGTGACTTCAGTCTGAAACCCTAAAGCTAAACATCAATCCCTCATTCCCTCACCCCTCTTATCTGATCTTCTCTCCTTCCCAACCTCCGCCGCTCCACGATCCCTGATCCCTCTGTCTGTCTGTGTTCGGTGCTGGACCCTCCCATTCCCTCATTCCCTCATCCTATCATTCCACCATCCCTAATCCCTCTGTGACTTCAGTCTGAAACCCTAAAGCTAAACATTGATCCCTCATTCATTCCATCATCCCCCTTATTTAGAGTCTTAGACCCTTTCCACTCCTTCCCAGCCTCTGCCGCTCTGCGATCCCTGATCCCTCTGTCTGTCTGTGTCTAGACCCTCTCATCTCCCTCTGTCTGTCCGAGTCTCGACCCACGACTTTGTTTGCAAGGTTAGTCTCATGGTAATTTCTCTCATGTTCTACAGATTTTCTTTTCAATTTAATGGGTTTTGCAGATTTTATTTTCAATGTCATGGGTTCTGCAGACTTTCTTTTCAATATCATGGGTTTTGCAGATTTTATTTTCAATTTCATGGGTTTTACAGACTTGTGGTGTGTTAATGTTTTGCTTTATCTCAATTTCTGGTACTGTTTGCACTCAAAATATACCCATTTTTACTTATTTGGGCAATTTGGGTAAAATATGGCATTTGGAGGATTAATGAGCAAGAAGACTAACTTTGAAGATATTTAGCTATCAAGTGGAGGGGTTTGACACTATAATATTGTTTCTCCCATTTGTTTGGGTGGTGGAGGTTTGTCAAGACTTTGTTTAATCAACAAATTGCATGCTTGCAAATGGGTTGGAAGGCAACGTACGGATGTGGATGCAGAGAACATGTGAAAGAAGCCAACTTGCTTCTTTTAAATGTTAGTTTATTACAAGTGGGAAGACATGTGATGAAAGCATGTGGTGGAAATGCAAGTTCCCCTTTTAATATTATTTCTCCATGCAAGTTGGCAAATGAAATGCAAGCTGCCCAAGCTTCTTTCGGGCAAGTACAAAGATCTCAGCAGGGGGGCTCTTCCAGACCTCTATATAAAGAAGCAGATGGAGAAGGATTATGGACACTCAAACAAACAAACAAATGCAAGCACAAACTCTGCTCAAAGCTAGATTTGCCTTCAAAACGAAGCTGTAGTCAGCCCAAGCCTTCATCCCTCTCAGGATAAACCTTCATTCAAACCCTTGTAATAGCTCTGCTACCTTGTTCAAACTTGTTGTAGTATCGATTTCTCCTTATAAACTCATCTCCTTATCCCCCTTTCTAAGCCTTCAGACCTTTGATAAACCACAAAGATAGGACCATGCAAGACGATCAGACTTGCCCGACAAGGTTAAACCTTGCCCGTCCTTCTTTGTTTCTTGTCTTTTCATTCATTAGCCTAGCAATATGTTGTGTACTTCCAGTTGTATTCAAGCTATTTCTAGTAAAATGACTATCAAAAGACTCTATCAGCACTTGAATCCGATTTGAATATATCTTCATTGTTCAAACCAGATCTAAGTTTTAAGCCCTCGGGCATGTAATTATTTGATCATTTAAAAGTCATTGGCCTCAAGGCATAAAAAAGAACCTTATGTGGACTTAACCCATCCACGACAGTCCTTGATAAACAAGAAGTCCAAAGTTACTTGGGGCGCAAGTAATCGACCTATTCCTTAGTTTTATTTCTATTATATTATGATTATCCTAGAACGCTTGAGCACGGAATGAGTTCTGATAGGAAGCCTCAAGGCCTACATCTAAGGCCCCACAAAGGCACCTATTTGGGTTCATTCCGTTCTGCGGACTAGAACGTTTGAGTATAAGAACGAATTCTTATGGGAAGCCTCAAGGCCTACACCTAAGGCCCCACAAAGGCACCCATTTGGGTTCGTTCTATCTCTCGGACTCGGGTAATCAGAAGTATAATAGTTATAAGACTCCTGCAATCAATGGAACAAATATTGTGTGTTCAAGCACTGGTTTAGTTATTGATTGGAAGCCTCAAGACCTACACCTAAGGCCCCAGAAAGGCACCTGTCATAACTAACACAGTTTTTCGGGCATATATATATATATATATATATATATATATATATATATATACAACTAAAACTCGACATCCATTTCACATCTGCCATGCTGAAGATGGCAGTGGCACGCCTGAGCACTTAAAAGTTAATCTTGATTGTAAGCCTCAAGGTCTACACCTAAGGCCCCACCAAGGCACCTCTCAAAGTTAACTATGTCATTCTCTTTCAGCCTTGCCCGACGAGCCTTGCCCGACAAAGCCCGACAGTGAAGCAGAAGCCCGACAGCAGCCCTCAACCGGCGCCAACCATCCCGGGGAGCTGTGTGCTTGTCGGCCAGGAGACATCCCCGACGGAAATTCCTGACGCGAACATAGTTTTGGCACGCCCGGTGGGATCCTTATATGGAGTTAGATCATGAACAATCCTTATGTTCATGATTTTTCTCAACATGCTTTTTCGGAGTATGAGGAGGATGACGGTGTTGAAGAGCGCCCAAGCTATGGCTATCACATAGAGCCAACCTATGAGTTGCCAACTTATGGGTACATGGTTGAAGAGTACTCAAGTCCCATGGAACATGATTGTCGGCCAACTAATGGCCATCAAATAAATAATAATCTTGAAGATTGGCCAACTTATGGCTATGATGAAGGTTATTATTCTTTTGAAGACAATCATATTCATGAACACTATGATAGGCCAACAAATGGCTTTGAGTATCAAAATGCTTCCAATGAGTACATAGAGCCATATATGAGATGCCAACTCATGATCATCCGAATGAAAAGCTCTACAAAGAGGATGTGGGCAAATTAGAGAAGGTGTCCAAACTCCATGTGGCAAGCATCGAGTATGGTGAAGAGGTGACTAAGTGTTTTAAAAGGGTGGAGGAAAGCTATACAACTTTTGGAGAAACTTTGATAAAGTTGATAGATCAAATATGTCAAATCCCCTCTACAAAGCACACTCACCCTATTACAACCAAGGAAGAACAAATCATACATATTGATGAAGGCCAAACAATGGCCCCACCCAATGAAAAATCCATGAAAATGGATATGGTTGTAGAAGACCAAGCCGTTGTAGGCCAAACACCAACACTCGGGGGACTCGAGCCCACACCTCATGTGGAGCCCGAAGAAGAAGAAAATAGCTCCTACACTCTTCTCCGCCAATACAAGCATGTCGTCCGTACCGAGATCTCAAGGAGGACAAAGCTTGGGATCAAACATGAATGGCCACCTCCTATGGTTCCCAAGCTACATAGCATGGCCAATTTAAATGGTGGATTTGATCTCTCTACACTCAATTTTAAAAAGAGGAAAATGTTTGAGTGTTGAGAGAAAAATAACATGTGGGCAATGAAGGGGTTTCATCCAATATGCCCGAATATGCCCGAATAAGGCTCATTTTTGTTGTTCCTCTTTGCCCGAAGTGGAACTCCCTGTCTTCCTTTTCTTCTTTCTTTCTCTCTTTCCTTTTCTTTCTCTCCTGTTTCCTTTTGCCCGAGAGTAGGTACCAAATCCCTCCTTCATTCCTTTTTCTTTTTTATTATTTCTTTCTCTTTGTCTGGTCGTGTCCTTCACTTTTCCCGAAAGGGCTCTCTCTATATATATAAATATATATATATATATATATATATATATATATATATATATATCTATATATTATATGTGAAAAGAGGGAAATGGAAGTACTTTGCCCGAATGGGCTTTATGTATATTATATTATATATTTTTTGTTATAGAAAAGTATTTGAAAGTTGTAGAAAAGAAAAATATAAAAAAATAGTAGTCTCTTTGACTTTGCCAAAAAGGGATTTCTGTTGCCCAACTTGGGCTTTCTCTTCCTTCGGTTTTGGTTTGCCCGAAAGGGCATTGTCCTTTGTGTTCTTTATGTTTTACTATTTTAATAGCCTAACTAGTCTTTCTTTTTATTTGTCTTTTTCCAACTTGTCTGACAAGAGCTTTAGTTTTCTTTTTCTGTTTGCCCGAAAGGGCTTTTTTTTTTTTTTTTTTTTATTATTATGTTGTCACAAAGAAAAAGAATTAAAAATTAAAAATTCCAAAATCACAAAAACACTTTGCTTTCTTACTTTTGTTTTTTCTTTCTTGCTTTCTTCCCTTTTTGTTTTCTTGCTGGGGAGCTTTACAGAAAAAATCAAAAATCTGAACAGTTTGCAAGTAACCATGTTCACCCTCATTTCCACTTTTCTCCTGTTCAATGGCTATATCTTCCACAAAATATCACCCAGATTCATGGAATTTGAAGCCTTATAAAAGCCAAAATCATGGCTTTCCTGTGCAAAATTCTATCAGAAGACTTCTCAATGGCTATTGCAAAAAGAGCATGGGGTTGTCTTGCCCGACTGATGGTGCCCGTTGAAACCATAGTCATGCCCGACGGCTATGGCGTCGTCCTCATTGATTCTCACATCATCGTTAACAGACTCCGCATGCATCCCTAACTCTCACCAGCACCTACGACCAAAGCTCAGGCTAATTCGGTAGCTACCATTGGCGGCTACAAAAAAAGCTCGAAGAAGATAGCAGAAAATGGATGTTGCAGTTTGCCCGACTGGGTTTCCTTTGCATCTGCCCAACAATCTTTCAATCAAATATAGCTGGGGGAGCTTTATATTGAAGATTTTGTCACATAGCCTCCAAAAGTCTCAGCAGCTATTACAGAAGGGGCATGGAATGTTACTATTACCCGATGGAGCTATAATCTTTCCCGAGGGAGCTACAATCATGCCCAATGGACGTGTCATCTTCTCTGTTGCAGTTTGTTTTGATGTTGTCAATCAGACATGGGGCCCCACGGTTGATCTGGCAAACATATTTGAAGTATTCTTGCCGCAGCTGCTGTATCCCAATCCTTCTGGTGTCTTTGGCTCTTTTGGAGCCTTTGTGAGTCGTGCAACAATCTCAATCGTTCATGTCTTGACCCCAAAGGTCTTTATTGGACTTACTATGGGTGCAAAGCTTCCTTACTGGTTCTCTGCCATAACCATGGAGAATATGGGAAGTGCAGCGCTAAAAATGAATGAGGAAGTCCGCAGGCAGTTCAAATATCATTCCAGGTCTCATAGAGGGTACTGCTAAGCCCGACTATGCTACCTGCGTCAAGATCTCCAATAATGCACACATCAAGGAAATGATTCCCTCAGATGGCAATATATGCTTCTTACATTGGCGGTGCAAAGAACAATACTAAAAAGTACATTCAGGCTTATGCTTCAGAGCATGCAAGGAGTCTTGGGTCGAAGGGTTCAGACCCATACAAGGCAGCAGTAATTGGTGACACCATTGGAGAACCACTCAAGAACACCTCAGTTTGCCCGAATGACCGATAGTTTCTCTCGGTCCTTCTGTTATCCAAGATGACACCATCAGGGTAGTGTACTCTTCCCAAACCATGGCTCATGTTTCAATGGAGCAGGCCTCTTCCTCAACAACCAGATGGAAATTTTGCACAAGATGAATCTGTCAAAAATGAGGCGAGCAGCGAAAAAACCAAAAGTGAGGAAGACAGCGCGAGGAAATCCCATTAGCCTAGGGTGACGTTGTGGCTCCAGAACGTATACATGGGTGGTGTCTTGAAACCACATCTTGGGCGAAGAACATCAAACAGCGGATCAAAGTCTAGTACAGTCCAACCTCAAAGGAATGGATCGATGAGCAAACAATCGTAGGCGATATTCTTCCATTTTTCAATCTTGGGGATCTCTTTGTGCCCTAATTATCTCTCAAAAATGGGAAGAGAATTCTGGAATTTGCTGATTAGGGAGGAGAATGTGCGAGCACTGAGCATGTAAAGCAGAATACAAGCCAGACAGCATTCTTTCCAATGTTAGTTGCACTACCAATTGCCTTGCTCCTCTTGCCAAAGTTTATCAATGACAGAAGGACCGAAGAGGTAGACGTGTCTCTTCCTTCATCATCAATCCTGGCAGCATTGGAGTCGTAAGTTTCACAAACTTTCCTCAAATTTGTAAAACTTGGGGGGCACTATTTGCACTCAAAATATACCCATTTTTACTTATTTGGGCAATTTGGGTAAAATATGGCATTTGGAGGATTAATGAGCAAGAAGACTAACTTTGAAGATATTTAGCTATCAAGTGGAGGGGTTTGACACTATAATATTGTTTCTCCCATTTGTTTGGGTGGTGGAGGTTTGTCAAGACTTTGTTTAATCAACAAATTGCATGCTTGCAAATGGGTTGGAAGGCAACGTACGGATGTGGATGCAGAGAACATGTGAAAGAAGCCAACTTGCTTCTTTTAAATGTTAGTTTATTACAAGTGGGAAGACATGTGATGAAAGCATGTGGTGGAAATGCAAGTTCCCCTTTTAATATTATTTCTCCATGCAAGTTGGCAAATGAAATGCAAGCTGCCCAAGCTTCTTTAGGGCAAGTACAAAGATCTCAGCAGGGGGGCTCTTCCAGACCTCTATATAAAAAAGCAGATGGAGAAGGATTATGGACACTCAAACAAACAAACAAATGCAAGCACAAACTCTGCTCAAAGCTAGAGTTGCCTTCAAAACGAAGCTGTAGTCAACCCAAGCCATAATCCCTCTCGGGATAAACCTTCATTCAAACCCTTGTAATAGCTCTGCTACCTTGTTCAAACTTGTTGTAGTATCGATTTCTCCTTATAAACTCATCTCCTTATCCCCATTTCTAAGCCTTCAGACCCTTGATAAACCACAAAGATAGGACCCTGCAAGACGATCAGACTTGCCCGACAAGGTTAAACCTTGCCCGTCCTTCTTTGTTTCTTGTCTTTTCATTCATTAACCTAGCAATATGTTGTGTACTTCCAGTTGTATTCAAGTTATTTCTAGTAAAATGACTATCAAAAGACTCTCTCAGCACTTGAATCCGATTTGAATATATCTTCATTGTTCAAACCAGATCTAAGTTCTAAGCCCTCGGGCATGTAATTATTTGATCATTTAAAAGTCATTGGCCTCAAGGCATAAAAAAGAACCTTATGTGGACTTAACCCATCCACGACAGTCCTTGATAAACAAGAAGTCCGAAGTTACTTGGGGCGCAAGTAATCGACCTATTCCTTAGTTTTATTTCTATTATACTATGATTATCCTAGAACGCTTGAGCACGGAATGAGTTTTGATAGGAAGCCTCAAGGCCTACATCTAAGGCCCCACAAAGGTATTTGGGTTCATTCCGTTCTGCGGACTAGAACGTTTGAGTATAAGAACGAATTCTGATGGGAAGCCTCAAGGCCTACACCTAAGGCCCCACAAAGGCACCCATTTGGGTTCGTTCTATCTCTCGGACTCGGGTAATCAGAAGTATAATAGTTATAAGACTCCTGCAATCAATGGAAGCCTCAAGGCCTACACCTAAGGCCCCACAAAGGCACCTGTCATAACTAACACAGTTTCTCGGGCATATATATATATATATATATATATATATATATATATATATATATATATATACAAGTAAAACTCAACATCCATTTCACATCTGCCATGCAGAAGATGGCAGTGGCACGCCTGAGCACTTAAAAGTTAATCTTGATTGTGAGCCTCAAGGCCTACACCTAAAGCCCCACCAAGGCACCTCTCAAAGTTAACTCTGTCCTTCTCTTTCAGACTTGCCCGACGAGCCTTGCCCGACAAAGCCCGACAGTGAAGCAGAAGCCCGACAGCAGCCCTCAACCGGCGCCAACCATCCCGGGGAGCTGTGTGCTCGTCCGCCAGGAGACATCCCCGACGGAAATTCCTGACGCGAACAGGTACCATATGCTGAAAAACTAGCAAATCCTGAACACCCAATAAAGCACAGGTTGTGATGCATTTTCACTGGGACAGTGAGATTTTTAAACCTAAATTTAGGCGCAAGATGTGTGCTTGTATAAAATAATTGTTAGAAATAAGGTACAATCTGAGTGGGCCTGGATGAAGGATGTTTGTTGTGCTTCCTTCCTTAGTATTGCAGGTGCAAGATGTGTGCTTGTCTTTCTGGATCTGAGTTCGGTTTGTATTGCAAGTGTGCTGTGTGCTGCCCAATTATTCTTGGCAAACAACAAATTAGTTTTAGATGCTTTTGCAATTTAGTGATGACCGAACCGTGTCAATGTTCACAGTTCAATCATTACTCATTTAAAACATGTCCTCCAAACCAGTTTGAAGAGGTTGAGATAGTAAGAACCGAAAATCGGGAGTCGGAATTTGAATGCTATTGAAGAAGAAAAAGAGAGAAAAATAAAATAAAAAAACCGAACCGAAAAAAAATTGAACCAATCGAATCGAACCTAGCCCTAACAGGAGATGTCAAATTTTAAACATAAAATTTAAATTTGACAGCTTGTATAGCATTTTGACATCTTTTAAAGTTTTACTCGTCATCTAATATGTCAAATTAAATTATTATTTTATTATATTATAAAATAAATGATTAAACCAATAAAAAATTAACAAAATATAGTTAATAATTAATAAATCGGGACCTTTAACTTTTTTTTGGACAAAAAGGAGGACTGTTCACCTTAGCATGATTGAAAACACCAAAGAATGACGATATAAACAAATGCAACAGTCAACAACAACATTAATTATAATAGTGATTAAATCAATAAAAAATTAATAATTAATTTTGAAGCTGCCAATGTTGAATGCAATGATTTGAGTGATCTTAGTAAAGCTATTTTGAATTGTTGGCAGATATGGAATGATAGAAATAATAAAGTTTTTAGAAGTATGATTCCTAATTCGGCTAGGAGTATCTCCATTGCCGCAAGTGTAGGCTTATCTTTTTTTTAAGGTTAATTGTAAGAAGATCTCTAGGGGTGATCCTTGCCCCAACACCCCATTTGCTGGTATCCTCCTCCCCATGGCTATGTGAAATTCAACTTTGATGGGTTGGTTAGTTTGGATCGCTCTACAGCTACTTTTGTTCTTAGAAATAAGGGGCAACCTGTTGGTGCGGGGGCATTGAACATTGATGGCACCACCATTTCGATTGCGGAGGCGGTTGCTTTAAAGGAAGGGCTTTTGTTCGCTAGGCTCAAAGGTGTGAAGAAGTTGATGGTGGAAGGGGATTCTAAGCTTGTCATGCAGGTGGTGCAAGATGTTTGGATGCCCCCTTGGCATCTTAAACCTATCATAGAGGACATCAAATGGTTGGCTTCTGAATTTCAGCATATCAATTGGAAGCATATTTATAGGGAGGTTAATTTTGTGGCGGACGCATTAGCTCATGTGGGCCTCACTGTTGCCAACCCACATTTTTGGGATTTTTGTCTTCCAACTTTGGCTATGGAGGCTTTTAATTTTTATTGTATGGGAAACGATTGTATTAGAGGTTTTAAGCTTTAATAAATTTCTTCTGCATCAAAAAAAAAAATAATAATAATAATAATTGAAGCTGCCAATCCATGTCATCGCAACATAAGAATTGGCATTTCGGTTGGAGAACATTAGTGTGGCCTTTTTTTTACTGTTATAGCTTATGTGGACATTTTGACATCTCATTTGGAGATGCTCTTAGCAGCCTTCGTTGTCGAGGACTTGGGACACTACAAAATCAATGTGGACGGAGCACTACTTCGAGGTGGAGTGACATCTTTCCCATTGGAAATCTCTGTCTTTTTAAAGCTTCCAATTTTGTCAGTTTGGCAGTTTGCCACTAAATAATATTAAAATTGGGGCAACATAATAAATTGGTATTGCTCTTATATAAATGTAGATCTATTGCTGTAAGCAATATCCAAGTTAAAAAATGGCTCATGGCTTCCTCTTCCTCTTCTTATTCTCTTGCATTATATCTTCAACAAATACTCATGCATGCAATCAAGCTGAACGCACCTCTCTCCTGGCCTTAGCCCTCACACTATCTTCTCCTCCCATAAATTGGAGCGGTTTTGTTGATTGTTGTCATTGGAGTGGCATTACTTGTAATCATGGGGGTCGGGTAACCCATTTACTCTTACCCCCCAAAGGGCTTAAAAGAGGTATGTTTGTCTCATCGCTTGGAAATCTCACACATCTCACCCACTTGAACCTTTCCCACAATTCATTTTATGGCGCACTTGAAACTAAATTCTTCTCGTCCTTGAAACACCTCGAGATCCTTGATTTGAGCTATGACCTTCTTTCCAGAGAGATGCCATTTTTTCTACAACAAAAAAAAATATTCAAACTATAGATTTGTCAAGCAATCACTTCCATGGTGCAATTTCATCTTCTTTTTTACTAGTTTCAATGTCAGCAACAACATCTTCTATGGGCATATCCCATCATCTATTTGTCTCTCATCGTCTCCTTCCATAAGAGTATTGGATTATTCCTCCTCTGAATTTAGTGGCAACATTTCTCGTGGGTTCGGTGGGTGTTCAAAGTTGCAAATTCTTTGTGCCAGTCACAATAATTTGTCAGGATCACTTCCAAATGATATCTATAAAGCTTTCAAACTTGATGAACTTGCATTACCTCTCAATTCACTAGATGGAGCCATTAGTGAAAGAATTGTCGACCTCACTCGCCTCACGATCCTTGACCTCTACTTAAATCATATGACTAGTGTGCTCCCTCTCAATTTTGGGAAGCTCTCCAAATTGAAGTTCATGAATCTTGATTTCAACAGCTTACAAGGTAATTTGCCCCAGTCCTTGATGAATTGCACAAACATCGTAGAACTACATTTGGGATTTAACCACTTGGAAGAAGATCTCACCAAAGCTAATTTTTCCAAACTCAGCCACCTTACTAAACTTGACCTACTTCGGAATAACTTCACTGGTATCTTGCCGATAAGCCTTTACTCATGCAGGTCCCTGAAAGCAATTCGATTGAGACATAATCCTTATCTAGAAGGACAAATACATCCTGAAATTCATGTCCTTAATCTCACTTGCTAGTGTACAATTGGTCAATATCACAAGGGCAATGAAGATATTAATGCGATGCAAAAGTCTTCAAGCACTCCTCCTTAGCGGTTCATTTGACCACGAGGCAATGCCAATTGATGATGAAATGGTTGATTTTCAAGGATTCCAGAATCTTCGTGTCTTGAGTTTGTCTGACTGTGGGCTCCTTGGTCAGATACATGGATGGTTATCAAACCTAAAGAATCTAGGGATATTGTATCTGGGTGGTCATCAAATCACAGGGTCAATTCCAAGTTGGTAGGGGACTCTTCCAAAACTCTTTTCACTGAGTCTAGAATCTAACCAAATTTCAGGTGAATTTCCAAAACAACTTTGTAGATTACCGATGTTGATAAGTGCATCTCGAGTAGACAATTATGAATTCGAATTTCCCCTCATAGGCGGCCTAATAAAAGTTTCAAGATTTCTATCGCGTAAACTGTCAAACTTTCCTGGATCAATATCCCTAAATCATAATAACATTAGTGGCAGTATACCGATTGAGATATGTCAATTACAACTTCTTCATGAATTATTTTTTGACAACAACTTCTCGGGCAACATTCCTAGCCAAATATCTAACCTAAAATATTTAAAGACTTTGGACCTGTCCACGAATCATTTGTCCAGAACAATACCCTTGTCAATGGCAAGCCTTAATTTCTTAAAAGAGTTTGATGTCTCGTACAATAATCTCGAAAGATGAATACCAATAGGCGCGCAACTCCAAAGCTTCAGCACCTGCATTTGAGGGGAACCCTAAACTTTGTGGTGCTCCAATGCCAAATGAGTACAAAGAAATTGATGTGGATAGTAAGAACAACGTCGGACAATGAACACCATGAGCTTCCCTAGATTTATATCTTTGCAACCCTAAGTTTCACTGTCGGATTTTGGGGAGTTTGCAGCTCTTTAGTTCTTAAGAAAACATGAAGGTACGCATATTTTTGGTTCCTTGATAATATACAAGATTCGCTCTATGTGAAGATCGCAATGTGCATAGCCAGGATGAGAAGAAGGGTTAGGGACTGGATTGTAGTTTTTATTATATATTTTAATTTGCAATAAAACTATTTGGATACACAAAATTAAGACACTTGGTGATACACTCTCTAATAAAGGCAAGTCTTACCACTATATGTGGATTGCACTGGTGTTAGAGTGTGTTAACAAATGTGTTAATTTTGTGTATCCAAATAGTATGACTTTTCATATTTTATTTGTTTGTCTTCATCATGATGTAAGGATTGTTCTAATATATAATAGTACAATAAAACTATTCAAACATACAAGACTAACATGCTTGTTGACACATTTTTAATACATGTGGGCTCTACCATTGTGTATGGGCTCACCTATTACTAGAGAGTGTAAAAAAAGTGTTAGTTTTGTGTGTCCAAATAGCATCAACAATAGTAATATAGTCTTCAAAGTTTTGCCATGGTGTAAGCTGAATATCAAAGTTGATCGGTAGTATTTTTTTATATCATCTGTCGAGGCGAAGCTTATTATATAATGACGACAATTAACATTGTGAAGCAAGTTTTATATGAATTTTGGCATTTACAAAATGTTAAGAAAGAATATCATGTGTGAATCACCATGACTAAATAACTGGAATTTAAACTTTGGTGGTTCAAATAATTGGAAGATGAAGTTATAGGTTTAAAATATGGCTTTATTTTGCCACAACGACTCGACTGCAAAGTATTGAGGTTGAAAGAAATTTTCATATTTTACTCATCTTTTTACAAGGCTCCCAACTTGTCCCGTATTGTCTACATTCACTTATTCATGATGTTTAAGATCTTGTGCATGCAAGTTACTCAAACACTACATATTTATCTAGAAGTAAATATAGTAGTAGATAAACTTGTTTCAATTGTTCATGACAAAAGCTACTTGCATTTGATTTGCTAATATTTATAACAAAAGCTTGGAGTTTAACGTTGGAAAGTTGAGGGAAAAATGGCCAAAGAATCAGGCCAACAAATCATGAACTAAATCAACTAGTTGAGGAAGAATAGGTCTCCCACTTCAAAACAAAATCTTTGCTGTTAAACAAAAATCACTTTCCCAAAAATAAGAAGCCAACGTCTTCCTTCAAAATTCAAAATATTAAAACTATGTTTTAAAATAAACACAATATCCCAACAATCCCCCACTTGGTTATTTGAAAACAAGACTTGTTCCTCAAGTAATATATTTTAGAGCAGTGCATAAGTATAGGAGTGTAACAGCTTGAACCAATACATAGTGACGTTGCTTCAGAACAACAAGAGTAAAACTTGGTTTTGAAATCTACCTCTAACAACAAAGCACATACAACTCTTCTTGAGTGATATTCAAAGCCAGCATGATTCAACCATGTGGTTATATCCCAGTTTAGTGACAGTACTAAAAGTTTGCCTTAAAAAATTCATAGTAGGCAGCCTCACCCTCACCATCACAAAGGTGAAACTATCAAGGATATCCTTATAGCTTGATATTCCGCTAAAAATGAGTACAGGTTTCATTAAGAGTGATGTAACTTATCCTTTGCATATGCTATATGATGTCATGCTTCCACTGGAAATTAAAGACTACTTCTGTAAGAAGTATACCATGATAACATATCACCCCATGACTTGTTATTACCTATTGAACCTATTTCTTGGATCTCTAGTCCATAGGTTAGGTTACCATCACAAGTGACTCAACTCATTAAGGGCTATAAAGTCATTCATTTGGAGGTTTTCCAGACTTTGACTCGAGCTAACCCTTTCATCAAAAGATTAGTAATTTTGTCTTCAAACCTCACTTGATCCATTCTAACAACTCCAATGGTGAGAAGCCCTCTGATTGTGCTATGTTTACGACGTATTTGTCGTCAATTACCATTGTAATATCAATTATGAACCTTTCCAATGGCAGATGTGCAGTCACAGTGAATGATAATAGTGGGGATGGGTTTCTCCCATAGAGGAGTGTCACAAGAAATCCAATGTCGGTTACCCTTAAATGGACCCTCGTCGGCGCCACCAAATCGAGTACAAGCAAAGGTAATCCGAACTACACACAATTTGATTCATTTCCCGGGATATGTAGGCAGTCCACTCCGGACCCAATCGCAACGCCACCGTCTGTGCAAAGATAAGTCCATGGAGAACTCATCATTCTCATGCCCCACCATAGGCTTACCGTCAAAAGTGATCCCTGGTGTAATTTTTACACCATATCATCTTTTCTTAGAACTATATCAGTGATTTGATTCTCCATCCCAGAGATATGTATGCAATCATTTCCGGATTCAATTACACCCCCTTGTTAAATCAATCCTACTTTGATTATGAATAAAGAAGTTCATCTTTTAATGTTTGTTCCATCATTTCTTTCTTTTTTGGTGATGCAGGGAATACCTTATCCACACAAATACATAAACTTTGAAAACTTTGCACGAACACAAGTCTAAAAGTTCAAAGCAACACTGTCAAATGAGCCTCTCTTAGCTCAGTCCATCTTGAATGGTTAGCAGTTTGGGAGACTCAAACCGAAATAAGCGCAGTAACGATTGGCAGGGACATGGCGCTCTGACCCGGAAGTCCAATGCCCCATTCGGCATCTAAAAAGTTTATACAACTAGTAAAATTGTGGGTTATAACATTCAAACTTGGGCTCCAGGCCATTCAAGGGAATAGTAGAAAGGGTGATCCGGAAATCATCTGAATGTGGCTCTGAACTCCAACCCTAAGTACGATTATTTTTGTCTCGAGCCAACATATTAAGTTAAGTATGCTCTGCAACATCGTATGTTAGCAGGTCGGAAGGGGCATTCAAACTAGGCAATTTCCAAAAGGAATTTTATTCCAACGGAGCTCCGATTGCCAGAAGTGCTTTGGTCAAGCCAGCAAAGGTAGTCTGATTGGAAACGCTCAGGTCCGGCGCATAAGGTCCAACAAAAGAATTCAAAAACTGTTTCCGACCCACATGCTGAAGACCAAATTTCCAAAGAACTTTTGTTCAAGCTTCACTAGAAACAGACACGCGATCTAGTCTAGGAAGAAAAATCCATTTCTAAACTACATTGCCAGTATTGAAATCCTTGCCCTAAAGACTAGGGTGGGGTCAAAAGTTGTTACTAATTCACTTATTGCAGGTATTTTCAAACATAAGCTTGGACTTCTCCAATCCGATAATGTATTAGTAAGCAAAAAGCAGAGAATTCTTCATGGGCTTAATGTTTAATTCTTGGTACAAGAGTAAGGTGGTGCTTCAACTATCATGACGAGAATCCTTTACAAATACTAAGTTTGGGAGGTAATGTTCCTCCAAATCAATACCGAGGAGGCTTTTGAGCTCTCTCTTTGCCCCACAAATTTATTCGTATTTTGTTCCATTGCTTACTTATTTCTTGAAGTTCATTTACTTAGAAACATTTATCAAATTAATAATCTCTTCACAGATACGAAGACAAGTACATAGTCACACAATCACACGTTCATTATCAAATTCCCAGTAAAAGGGACCAAATAGGTACAAAGCGGTGATGAAAGGCCGCCAAAAGAATTACAAACCTTCAAACAGATTGAACTCAGATGCAAATCCTACATCAAGAGTGCTAACAAGGGGATGAAAGTTATAATATAAAACAAATCGCCAGAAGTGGGGGACATTAGGATAAGACTATGGCTATATTGGGTGTTATTTGGCTTTGTTTAGCAGAAATTGACAAAAACAAATGGAGTTTTTGGTTTACAGATTTAAGCATCAAAGATCAAGGAGAAAACTGAGTATGGAAAGTAAGCTTTGGTTAAAACATAGAAGTTCCATGTTGCAGAAACAAAAATGATTATTAAATCTCAAAGAGAAATGACTATTTAAAGGCAAATCACTTAAAGATCTCACGGTTGAAAACGAAGGTTTGTCTACCTAGTGAACGGTGTGCGTGGGAATCAAAGTCAATCAAATAAAATGCGCGGGGATCATGCACGCAAAGGGGAGGTGCTCGTCACCGTTGTGTTTGATGTTTTTTTGCATGATTTTAGAAGATGTGTGTGATGGAAATCGAAGCGACTCAACAATCCCCATTTAATGTCAAGGGTCAGAACTCACGAAGACTAAAATGGTACATATTCCTGCTTACTCTAAAGGGTATGGTCTTTAGGTAACAACCCATTCTCAAGGGGAACAGGTTGCCTCTCAGATGGATATTAGGGGCAATTATGGATTTTTCAGGGCCGCAGAGTAAGGCTAATCCGAATACAGTTACCTCAGAAGTCCGACCATAGACTCATCAGCTCCAGGCGGAGCTGTAACAAACGAAGTAGCAGTGCCATCATCACTCTACTCCAAGGCAATAGGCAGAGTCCTAACAACTCCACTTGATAACCATGCTTGTTCGACAAGATAAACGATTTGATCTAGATATGGACACAATCAGATCCTTTAAGTCTTGGAATTCCTACAATCTAGGAATTGGCATGTGCAGTAATCAAAATTCCAAAGAGAATGTAATATCTACTTCTAGACATCTTCTAGGATTCTCCAGCCTTAGGATGAGGATTTTATCTTAAAAAGGTCTCTCACCCCCACAGTATAAATATGCCTATCTAGGGTTCATTTATGGTAACGTAATCTAAACATTTCAATTCTCTTGCCCACAGCTTGAGTCCAAAATCATTCACTAACTTGATTGTCGGATAGCCTTTGGCTGGCACACCTGCTCCACGGTCTTAGGCTTGCTCACAGTTGTTTACTGTTTTGCAGGTTGCTCGAGTTTGTGCTCAACCACCACTTACAGCGTTGTGCGAATTTGATTCCAACAAAGCCCAAACAAAAGTTGAGCCAAACCTAACAAAAATGAAAATGAAACCTAGAACACTACAGCAACTGCTTCTGCACCAGCAAATCCTGTCCAGGTCGATTCTATGCTCCCGACGAAGCATCCTGTGAGACCCGTATTTTTCAAAATATGTATGTATGTATGTATGTATGTATGTATGTATGTATGTATGTATTATTATTATTATAAATCTATTTGGGAATATGTATTATACTTGCATGAATCTACACGTATAGCCTTTGCAACTCATCACAACCTTCATTTCCATTCTTGTTAGACAGCGCAGAACCCCATAGTAATCTTTGTATCCTACTTGTCATGTTTCTTTGTGACATTTGTCATTCTTTTTATCATGAGCTGCCACTTGGCTTTCCCTCTCATGACTCATTAACCTTGTAGAATTGAACCAACAAATGTACCCTTAACCTTGTAGAAGTGCTTAAATTGTAGGTAATAGATTTAGAATTTAGGTTTCATAAAGGTGAAAATGGTAGAACGGGAAGCAAACATATTTGCAACCAATTGATTGTGTAAGAGCATCAGAGAGAGCATAGATACATATTGAGTATGCTGATCTGCATCTGATTGATAAAGAAATGCAAGTATAAACAAAACCAATTTTAATTTTTAACACCCCAAATGTATCCAACAAAAAAATCAGCCCAAATGTGTAGAATAGCATAGATTTGTACAATTAAGACATCATTTACATAAAATTCATCATAGTATTTGGTAGAGAAAAAATAAAATTATTTTTTTGTTCACACTACAACACTGACACCACTAAGAACTAGTTTGGGAGTGAGGTGCTTAAAAAAAAAACACCCATGAAAAAAAGCTGTGAGGGTTTTAGGTGTTTGGTAAACTGAAAAAAAATGGCTTATTTTGGAATCTGCTGTGAGAATAAGCTGAAATCAAAGGAAAAAGCTGAAGCTGCTATTTGCAGCTTTGGAAAACTGGCTTTTTTTCAAAGCACACGGAGCTACAATGCTTCTTTAATGAAAAGACCCACTATTAGACTGATTTTTTTTTCCAAAAGCACTTTTACAAAAAAGTTTACCAAACACTCTGCTGATTTATTTCACAGCCGCTTATTCTCACAGCAGCTTTTTTTCAAAGCACAGCAATACCAAACCAGCCCTAAATATTAGCAACATCCAAAGGCAGTCCCTTTCATTAGGGAAAAACAAAAAACTCAAATATTAGCTTGCTTTATAATAGTAGAAATTGTACTAATGAAGGCGCTTACCAAAAGGATTTACTGCTTCCGGTGGTCATAATAATTTAGGAGGCCCTTCTCTCCAGACTTTTTTTAATAAATTTCTTTTTTGTAGCTGGTAAGCTTGCAACTCCAAGAATTGCTCTGAAGAGAAATATACAAACAAAATCAAACTAAAACTAAGTTATTGGAAGAAATTTAGAAAACACAAACACCACTACAACTCAAAGTTAAAAGTCAACAGAAACCAAATGGTAGAAATTAAAAAAATATATGGTCTTGAATCTGAGAACTTCCTCAAAATTAATAGCAATAAAATCTCATATAATTTGTCAAAAAACCAAATTAGAGAAAGAAAGAGATAATTTCAAGACCTTGTAACGCTGAGGTTTCGTACAATTATAATAATATATGGTTGAAGTGACACACCCCGACCGAAGTCGAGACGTGCTGGCCGTCACGTGAGAGTGACGTAGCCATGAGCGCAAAGCGGAAGCGATAATTTCAAGACCTTGCAACGCTAAGGCTTCGTACAATTATAATAATATATGGTTGAAGCACCTGTTGCTCAATCAAATCTTTTGTCTGGCTAAAAAACAATAAAAATCTATAAATACATTCACGTCCAATTCATGAGAAATCATGGGAAAGCAAATGCAATTGATAACGGAATCATGAATATGAATAACTTGTCAAAAAGAAAACTTCTTGTAGTGTGCCACAAACATCCTCCTATGATCACGATGATAATTAAGTAGATTAAATGACGACCCATAAAGCATACAAATTCAGAAAAGATAAGGTTTCAAAACAGCCATAAGAAAACACATAATATATAAACAGGGAATCAAAAGAAGAGAAGCGGAAAATGAATAAAAAACCAAACAAAATTATTATGTTTGGGATATACCTTTTTCTAAAATGCCACAATCATCAATGTCAAACACAAACAATCCAAAATTTTTGAAAAATACAAAATAAATGCTCAACTAAAAACGAAAGAAAACGTAGAATAAGTTTACTTGTTCTTCCCCTCATTAAACTAATACAATTGACCACTAATATTCTTGTCATCCTTTTTAGCCTGAAAAATTTAGTAGAAATACTCAATGAGGACGCTAGATGGAGACATTAATATTAGCAATGAAGGAATTGAATTGAATTGATAATTAAAATTGCAAGACCAAATGAATGCCAGCCTAATAAGTCAGAATATATAGGGCAGTAAAGAAATTATTGCCCAGTTACAATGATAGATAAGCACATATGAAACTAAACAAAATTTTCATTTCTGTCAACTCCTAAAAATAACCTATGCAATCCAAAGAATGTTGATATAAAGTCAGAGTATCGATGCCTGAAATTGGTACTTGAACCAACAACCTCCTCTGTGAATATGTTTGTTTGTTGAATGGTTTTGGTTGAAGTTGTGAAAGGAAATGTAATTTCTTAAAAGAAGGAGAAAACGCAAAGACGAATAAGTGTAAGTATTCATACCTGAATCAAATTTGCAATCTTTACCTACAAAACCAAATTACATTTTTCAACAAAAAAGAATCAGCCTTCAATTATTAGCCTAAATATTGATTTGCAAACACAATGTAGCAAAAGAGCTGTTCAATAGCTCATTTTGGATTATAGGAAGTCCATTCAAAGAACTGAAAAAACATAAATGAAAATATTCAAGAACCAACCTTTTTTGGAAACCACTGGTTCTAGTCTTGTGATCTTTGATTCATTTAGTGAGAACCAAATTAATCTGAAATAAAAAGAAACCTGTTTGTTAAATCAACTCAGAATTCAAAACTAATAAAGATTGACAGTGAAAAAAGGTATTCGCACAGACATAATGCAATATACAGTTGAGTAAGATACTTTGATGCCCTGTGGATCATTAACTGTTCCCTTGAGCCACAATTTTCTTTGAATTCATATAAACCGGATAAACACAATCCATCTTTTTATATCCACGTCTCAAATAAAAAATAAAATCCTACACAAAAATGTGACACACAAAGTTGGCGATCACATTGCTTCCCTATATCAACACAAATGTACGAAAAATAACGACAAATGAAAAGAAAAAGAGTAAACACGCATCATATTTTCGTTGTATATGCCATAAGTAAGACAAAGATCAATTCCAAATAAAATACTCATTGGTTAAAATTGTCTACACTACGCATATGCAAATAAATTCCTGATAAATTAAGAGAAAAAAATAACGGTACGTAATATATCAATTTATGGTTGGAAGCACCTTGACAATCGGTAAAGGATCATCTCTTACAAAACTGAAAATAGAACGATTTGAACTCTAATATAGAAGAAAAAACATAATATTGTCTTATTAGCTAAAATTATAAATTGAGTACACCTCAAACTACCCTATGGACTTGAAAATGTCTTGAACATCAATTTGGTTGTGAATTACACATTTTGGAATCTCTAGTAGCAGACAGATAAAATGATGCAAAAAATGAATTACCAATAAAGATCCAAAGAGCTAAAAAAGTATTACCTTTGGAGAAAACAGGTGTTTGGCCACTAAGTTGCTGCAACACCTTCAAACAAAAAATAATTAATGTTCAAGATGTGAGATGGATGATGAGGATAGCAAAGGGGTACCTTGGCGGCTCTCGTGAATTACACATTTTGGATTCCTCAAAATACCCTAACAACAAATATAAGTTCCTCTACTATATGATGGTAGTACAAAATTTGTGTGAGATGGATGGAGAGGGTACCTTCGCGGCTCTCGTGAGTCGATCTCCGCTCTCATCGATGTAGATGTTGAGGACCAGCTTCTGGACCTTGATCTCCCTCATGGGATTCGCTTTCTTCTCTTCAGCAATTTCCACACCACACAAAATCCAAAGCACCATTACCAAACTTGATTAACACCCAAAAAAAAAAAAAAGAAGCAAAACTCCCTAATTTTATGAAATACAATCAAATCAATAAAACCCATATGATTTCATGAAGCCAAAAAAAAAATAAAAAAAAACCAATCAGAGGCAGAACTATATAAACCCAGAAAGAAATTCAAACATTCCAAATTTCTGAAACAACATATGACCATAGAGATTGAGCAGAGAAGAGAAAGAGAGAATCCCAAATAAAATTCTAGAAAAAGAGAGAGGACTCACCGTGAAATTAAAGCTGCTTAAGGAATTTTCTTTGAACCGGGACTAGGGGTGGGCACTTAGAACCGAAAACCGAAACCGAAACACGAACCAAATCGAACCGCACCGAACGGTTTGATTTTGCGGTTTTGGAATGGTTTCGGTTTTGAAACCGAACCGCAACATAGAAAACGATTTGGTTTCGGTTTTGACTTTTGAAAACCGCACCGAAACCGAACCGCGCCGCAAATGTTAATAAACATTTAATTAAATGTCCATATTAAATTTCATGTTTTAATTGGTTGTTTGTTAGAATCCATGCACTTAGTATGGACTCCATGCACTTAGTATGAACTCAACCACACTAGAATATCATCATTCATCACTTTCTTTCGTTCATTAACTTGAAGGACCTTTGTTATTTTATACCATCACACACACATATATGTACAATGGTGGACTAATCTTGTTATCAAGAGTCGAACAATGATCTAATTAAGTCCACTCATTTGAAGCATGATATCACATATTCTAATATGAAAGTTTCGCTCACGTTTAATGAATTCAAAGTTATTCAATTTGTATTATGTTATACCTTGTACGGGACACCCTTTTGTTGCACAAACATGTTTTAACATCACAACTGCATGCAACATGCTAATTGTTTATATAACAAATGTCTTTTGTCTATTGTTATTGGGAAATGCTTATTAATATGTTAAATTGTAAATTGTACATTTTTGTTTTAAAAAACCAAACCGAAACCGTTTGAAACCGCACCGAACCGAACCAAACGGTTTGGTTTCATTTCGGTTTTGGCTTCAAAACCGCACCGAACCAAACAGCAAAAAATTTCGGTTTCGGTTTCGGTTTCACTCAAAACCACACCAAACCAAACCGTGTCCACCCCTAACCGGGACGGGATTCACGTTTTTTATTTCTTGCAAAAAGAGAGAAGGGATTACATGCGGGGTTCTTTTTTTCTAGAAAGACTACTCGAGGCCAGAGAGGTGAACAGCGATTTGTGAGAGAGAGACATGGAAACGGAAGGAGAAGTTAAGAAGATTCCCACTCCAAGATGGTCGACACGTGCAAAACAGGTGAACAGCGATTTGTCCAAGCAGGAGATGCAACAATGATAACGTGTGGGCAAGGCGTGTAAATATGTCTTTTCACTGTGTAAAAAGTGATAAAAATTTGCTGATAACAGAGGAATTATAGGGCATTTTTGCCATTACTGCTGGTGAACAGTATTTTGTGTTGGGTTTTAATATAGATATAGCTAGAAATTGATGCCCGCGCGTTGCTGCAGGATTAGAAATTGTATGGAAGATTGATAAGCTAATTCTAAATCATCAAGTTTGCAACTGCATTGCATGACAATCAATTGAAACGTTTTCTCTAAATTATTAAACAACATTTAGCATAAACTAACTTGCAAGTTCAAATGCATGAATGCAAATGAAGATCAATTGTGAAATTCCATACACTTCAAACTTCATTTAGGAAATTGAAAACCATAAAAAATAAATTGATAAACAGACAAAGATGGTTCACAATTATAAATGTTAAATGCTAATAAAACATATAATACAATGATCTCGGTTTCTCTCATAATTATAAAATGTTGAATATAAACAGCATACCCAAATTACCTGTCAAACCAATCAAAATTTCCACTCATTGGTTAATATCAGAGAATGCCAAATCCAAATCCATGAACCCCACACTGTGAACCGATTCCTTACCAAAGTTATAGCAAGTATTGTTATCCAATTCCAATAATGCTGTTATAGTACTCCTTGAAAATGCATGAGTTGGTATATCCATCTCTCTCTAAGAGTAATTTTTAACAGTAATTATAATAACAGGCTAAAAGCACTATCAACTATGTTATCAAGGAAAACAAATGTCAATGAGAAATGAAGATAAATGACTTACTGGTGCACTCAAGAAATTGAGAATCATTAGGTGCAAATGGCCTCCGATGGGATCACCTCCAATTCTCAGGTGCTACTCTGAGGATAGCTTCTGTTCAATACAACTATGCAATAATATACATTCTTCAATATTTAAGCAGGATTGGAAACAGGGAAGTAGCGTATTAAAGCATTAAAATAAGGTTAGTTGGCCAAAAGTTGTTAATTTCTTGTGTAATTAACCAGGTTGTCAATTATCTTATGAACATAGAGAAAGAGCAACATTTAACAAATCAAAAAATTTCTTGTCAATATTTTTTCTCTTTATATAAGAAGAGATGTCATGCAAATACAACCTTCACGATAAACCTTGAAAAATAGCCAATCTCCAAAATATAAAAAAAAACCTGACAATTTACACTCTTATAGTGAAGGCAATTTTCATAACGTGGATTCCATTTTATAGAAGGCAGCGTAAATGAATTAATTATGACAGAGATGGCATTGTAGATGCTGGAAATCATGGAACCAAAAAGAATCGTGGCAGAGAAAAAAAGCACTATTTGTCATCAATTCAAGGTAATATAAAAAGAAACTATACATGTGCAGTGGTTACAGGTACCAATCCTAGGTGATCAATCAAATAGTGCCTCAAGTTGCTCTTTTGGGGAGCTCATGACTATGCCTTGACCCCTTTGTTTGCCCCTTTGTTGTCTAAAGTCCTGCTATTGGCTCTTTTCTTGGGGTCTGATCAAATAATTAAAAGTTGTAAATTAGAGCCTAATTAATTTATGTGAACAAAGTAAATCAAGTAAAGGGCAAAGAACAAAAATTAAGAATTGTAACTTACATTGAAGGCAGATTCAATAATGTCATCGCTGAAATGTTGAAGTATGACTTGGGATTTCCAAAACCAGCCGGGGCAGAATTCCTGCATAAATTAAAGCAATGACATAAATTACCAACCCCAAATATTAAAACTAAAACAAAATTCAAGTTTTTTGTGTGAAAATTTAATTGGATTTGTAGGTACTTAATTGCTCAAACAAATAAAAATATAAATTACCAAAATTAATATTGATGAAATGAAGTGATGATCTTGGTTACCTCAAATTGTCCAGAACTGTTAACAGAACGGATGAGCTTTTGCAATGTGAAGAGGTTCATGATTGTTATTGTTAATTAAGTAAATAGAAGCCCTGCAGGAACTCCAATCACATCTCTATGTTCCATGTTGAAGGAGTCCTTTCTATCTTTCATCAGAAGCGTACAGGTAAATTGTCCTGAAATAGCAAAGCAACAAAAAAAAAATGAAGATATTAGAGTTTATGATAATATAAATTCATATAAGAAAAATGAGTGTTAACGAAGATATTAAACCCTAATCTCAAAAGGGTCTCCTCCACAACTCAAAATCTCCACATTAAAATTTAAAATTTCAGTGCTTTCAAACAACCAACAAAAAAAGAAACTACCAAGAAACAACATTGATCTTTGCAACATTATATCTTCCAAGTATAATCTTTCATACAATATATATAAGCACATAATTTAACATTGCAACACAATCTTGCATGTCTTGTAGGGTAAATTTGATTTCAGCGGTTGCTTTTGGGTACCCTTAAGACAAAAGTTAGTATACCTTGACGTACTTAGTAGCTCAAAGGCAAAGTGTATGCAAAGAGCAATAAACCAACATCCTCAGCACACCAAAAGCTGCCCAACAGAAAATAAAACAAAATTCTGATAAAAAAAAACACTCTGTTAACATCAGCATAGATAACAAATACGATAAAAGCTCTAAAAAATTTCAATCAAAAGTTTAAGACTTTTAACTCACAGATTCGCTGGGCAAAAAAACGTCCATCATTGCATTCTCATACAAAAGAATTCTTTAAATACTGATTCCATGCAATCCAATAGCTAAATGTTAAAATCAGAAAAATTTCTTTAAACCAGATTTTTAAAATTAAAATTATAAAAATTTGAACAAAAAAAAAAAAAGAACCCAAAACAAATATGTCGGAGAACTCACCAGGAAACCCGAGCTTTCATGGGTTTGAAATTTCTTCAAATCAGAACGGCAACCAAGTTTTGCTGGGTATAAAATTTCTTCGAATCAAAACGGGATTCAGCTTGGATTTTCCCAAGAATTCATCAAATCAAACAACAACAAAATTAAGTGCAGCAAACATAGTGCAGAATTTGTCGAAAGCAACAGATCCAGCATTCATGCAAAGCAAATACGATCATGAATTGAAAAAAAGGTGAGAGAGAGAGAGAGAGAGATAGAGAGGAACCTTGAGTTTTCTGGCAGATTGTGAAGTCTGAAGAGAACCCAGATCCAACAATTGTGAAGTCTGAGAGAACCCATAATTTGAATACCGAAATCTTGCGTTTTTTGGCAGATTTTTCCATCGCTGATTTCAATAACCCCAAATCAATTTATTTTTTTTAAAGTACATAGATTTAAATTCGAAATTGGGCATAATAATTGAAAAAACAGGACCAAAATTTCAAATTACTTGCCTTAAGTTGAGAGCATTTTACAAAATGACCTCTTTGGAGACCCAGCCTTGGAGCAGCTGCGGCCTGATGGTGGCGGTGCGAGAGAGAGTTTGAGAAGCTGCGATCTAATCTTTTGGATTTAGATGAGAGAGAGCAGAATGACGCAGAAGAGTCGAGAATGGGTACCTTCAACGATGATGGACGCGTGGGCAGCGAGGGTAAAATCCTCTAAACAGAAACACTGCCGATGATCAACACGTGGAAAGGCAGAGCAAAACCCAAAAAAAAAAAGACCAGAGACGGAGGAATGAGATATGGGCATCCCAATTCCCAACACAGAAAGAATGTATAAGATAAGAAAATCGGAAACGGAGAAAAAGAAAGCTTGAGTGAGAAAGAAAGGCAGGCAGAAAAACAATGAAAGAGAGAGAGAGAGAGAGAGATTAAACATCTGTTCAATTTAACAATTTGATTAAACATTCTCCTACAATTTTGGTGTCATGTGTATTTTAATTAACCCATTGTAACATACCTAAATTACATATTTTGCCATAGCCTTTAACATATCTCTTTGCCGTATCCAGTTTCTTCACCCCAAAATGCACGCAAGTTTCCTAGATTCTTGCTAACTATGTCTCAGAGTTTTAATCCAAGTAGAATACTTGTTGACTATCAGAAGGATTTGAATTTAAGGATATTAATAATGTTATTTTTCTAGTGAATTTTATTTTCCAACTGCACTTCCTTCCTATGAACGTACCATAAGTTTCAAAAGCCTTCTTTTCGTACCGAGGTCGACGTTGGTATTCAGGTTCCAGTTACCGATTTTTATTCAATTATCAGTTGGGTGCATTGATTTTGATTGTCTTTCGAAGTCGAAGGTTTTGATTAAACGAAAAAAATAAAAGATGAAAACTTGATTAATCTAGGTATAGCTGAAGCTGTTATCGAGTTAAAAAACATGATTCACACGTTAGGGTCGATGCATGTTGTGTATTAGCCAAATTATTAATTATGGTTTTAGTATTAATTGAATTAAGAATCCCATATGGAGCTTCGGTTGGATCTCAGATCCATCCAACTTGCTAGGAGTTACACCGCAACGTACGTAGCTAGTATAAGAAGTTGATGGTCCTGAGCAAGGCTATGATTAGTACATTATTAATGTTATGCTGACTCATATTGAACTGCAACTGTAATGTACCAAGAGTTTGGTATGTCATTTAATGTTATGCTAGCTCATATTGATCGTTTGGTACGTAAAGTTTTTATTTTTGAAACGTATTTGTCTGGAAAAACGTTATACAGTGTGTGTTTGTAATGTACCAAGAGTTTGGTACGTTACTTAATGTTACACCGACTCATATTGATCGTTTGGTTCATGATAGAATGTTAAATTAGATCATTCAAGGCGTTTGGTACGTAAAGTTTTTTTTATTTTTGAAACTTATCTATCTAGAAAAACGTTATATACTGTGTGTTTGTAATTTACCAAGAGTTTGGTACGTTACTTAATGTTACACTGACTCATAATGATCGTTTGGTTCATGATATAATATTAAATTAGATCATTCCAGGCATTTGGTACGTAATGTTTTTTTATTTTTGAAACATATTTGTCTGAAAAAACGTTATACATTGTGTTTGTAATGTACTAGGAGTTTGGTACGTTACTTAATGTTACACTGACTCATAATGATCGTTTGGTTCATGATATAATGTTAAATTAGATCATTCAAGGCGTTTGGTACGTAAAGTTAATTGCATAGGGGCAAAGTTATACTCACTGGTCATTAGCTCCTATCAAAACGAGATTATACAAAGAAATTAGACTAAAAGCTAGAAATGGACGACGCCATTGGGCTAGTATCGATATATGTAGTAGGCCAACTAAGAAATGTGGTTCTCTGTTCGGAGGCTTTGATTTTGAAAAAAAAGAAGAACATGAGGCTTTGATTGAAGGCTTGGTATGTGATATTAAATGTTTTAACACAACCGAGGTCAATATATTTTCGTTTTGCTCCTCACGAATGTAATGAGGCAGAACATCCAATGGCAGGTTTTGTTTCACGTGTAAGAGACTTTCATAGATGGGATTGAATTAAAAAAACGTGGGAGAACCGGCTTCCTAAAGAATAGGCACGTACAGAAATATATCTACATAAAAGGATATATATGGAATTTAATAATTAATATATTAAATTAAAAAAACACAATAATGACTTGTAATCTAAATAAATATAAAAATGTTGACATGGCTATTGTTTAGGCGTCCTAATCAAATTTTGTATTAGAACCAATGTTTAATCTAAAGAGGATTAGAAAAGTGATGGGGATTCTAATTTTCCCAAAAAAAAATACACCAGTATAAAATGATATGTAATCTTCTTAACATTACTCATTGATGAGTCAATTTTATATTATATATTATTCCCTATTCTTGGTATATTTTGGTTATTATTTTGGTGAGGTTTTGATACTTTGCTATGTGTTTTTAATGTAGGACATGCGAACTTGTTCTAAGCATAAAGTAATCAAACGGGGAAATTTTTGAGTGATTCCAATTGGAGCGGGTTCATGAATCTGTCAACAAGGTTGTGTCAAAATTTTATAATTTTATCTCGAAGCATCTGATCGTGGCGATTTAGTTTATGCCCAGCGCGCAGTGCTGGCAGATTGGGCTGCATAGCTTATTTGATACTTTTGGGCTGGAAGATGATGGATTTTGGACTCGGGCTCTTCTTGGAACTTGAAAAGGAGGTCCTAATCTTTTTTTTTTTTTTTTGAGTCGTTTTGGGCCTGTTTTGAAGTCCTGAAGGTCCAGAAACATGGAAATCTTTTTTATGGGCAGATTTCCTAGTTAGAATAGGAATGTAATTTCTAGTTATCATTTTGTTATTTTATTTCCTAGTTTTTAGAAAACCTTTTCTATGAGGGTTTTAATTTGTAGTAGTATAAATAAAGATATTTAGCCATTAGGAGAAAGAAAAAAAAAAGGAGAGGAGAACACACGCACTACTTTAGAGAGCTTTAGAAGTTTATTTTCAAGGTGTTTTCTTTCCATGTTCTTAATGATATTTTGTTTATGATTGTTCGTAACTAATCCTTTTGCTAGGGCGAAACCACAAGCCTTAGCATGAATATGTGATTTTATTAATTTGCTTATGAATGGATGGATGCATGCATGCTTTGAATTATTAATCACCGCGATTAAACTATCTAATTGTCTTAGTGGTTCGCGACCATTAGGGTTTTTAGACAAGTAATTTGATGCAATTTCTGTTGGAACATCACCCTGAAATTGAGGAGGGCTTCTTGTGATTAGTAATTGTAAGTTCACTTAAGGCGAACATCACGCTCTTAAGGGTTGCATGGTTTTTCAAAGGGCTTTCACAAAGTTTAATGAGTCTTGCATGTTTATATTTGATCTGAACATCACAGACGGGTTGCATGTTAGATATACGTGTTCGCTTGAACATCACGAGGAAAATATGCATTAGGAAAGCCTAACCTTCAAAGCATGTATGTAGAAATTCATAAGTAATTGGTAAAATTGCTTAGGATTGTTAATGGTGACGGCAGAACCCTAGTGTTTAAATTGTTTTCCAAAACCTTTTTCTTTTGCTTTCTTTACTTTGTCAATTATTTTATTATTTTTATTTAAATTCGTTTTTATTATTTTAAATTCCAAAATCAACCTTTTCGAAACTTCATTCTAAATAATTAGCTAAGGATTAGTTTAAATACAAATTATTAATTTAATCCCTGTGGAAAACGACATTGCTTGAGCTGCTATACTACGACAACCTTGTACTTTTGCAAGTATTTTTAAGTGTTTTTATCCGTTTCGAAACTTTATTCTAAATAATTAGCTTACTGCCGAGCACTAGGGAAAGGGATCCTCTATGGATGCCTTTCATATGAGCCTACTGACCACATAATCCGGACTCTTAAAATTTGATACAACGGTTAAAGTTATTATAACTTTTAATGGAGCCCCTGTTTTTAACCGTTGAATCAAATTTCAAGAATCCAGATTATGTGGTCAGTAGGCTCAGATGGAAAGGGATCAGGAGAGGATCCTTTTCCGAGCACTAGAGCATTCATCGATGGAATGCTCACTTTCTGTTGCTACATCCCATATATAAATATATTATTATGTATCATTTCCAACTCTCAATGAAAGTGTTGAACCAACATTTTGGAGCTTCAATATCTTGCGGTAATAAAACTAGAAAAATCTTAACTGTATTATTAACTCTATTGAAACACGAACCTCACTCAAATCTTTCACGAAGATCACATGAACTTTTTTTATTTGGGTTTTATACGGGTACCATACCATGCATTCACGGAGATAAGCATCTATTTGGGATAGATTTAGTTATTGAGTAATTCATTCTTTAATCAAAAGTGTTCATTCTCTTTATCATCGTCTAAAATAAATTTCTAGGTCTATCTCTTTCTCTCTCCTAGCTCCGGCTTAGAGTCGGTGGCAGCCCCTCTCCCACCTTGTCCCAACCCTTCTCCTGGCCCTTCTCCCATTTCCTTCCTGGTTTTTCTTCCCCTCCCATCCTTTGCACTTCCTCTCCCTCCTTCGCCCATGTGCCTCCCTCTTCCCATTCTCGCGCCTCCAACGTACTTCTTTTATTTTTCCCTAATTTCACTGGGTTTGGTGATGCCTAGCAAGCGCTCCCCTCCCTTTCCCACCGTCTTCTAAACAACCCTTCAACGTCTGTTGGAGTTTTCTTCCTAAATCCAGGCTATACCCTCTGATTTTGGGCTAGTTCCATGGTTTTGGGTAGGACTTCTGGTTGTGGTGGAGTCACCATATACGACCTGATTTTCATGGTGGTTGCATTCCTTGATTGGCCGTGGCTGACCTGCCTCACTTGGCCAAATATGTGGTGATTGCTCCCATGGCAGCTAAAGATTTCTCTGGAAGCGGTGTGCACCTTAACATGGAGACTTGTTGATTGATAGTTCTGTTCTTGGATTAGATAATTTTATTTGTTTTGTTTTGTCATGTTTTGCAGGTTTGCGTTAAATAGCTTCACTGAGTTGTTTGTGACCTCGTTATTCTTGTAATGGATTTTGTGTGCCCCAGATCTAGGTATGTTGCGTCTGCCTTCTTTATGGCACATGTTTACTGCTTGCTCATGATTCTTGTTGTGGAAGCTGTGTGGGCATTTCCTTATTTGCAAATTTGTGAGAATTTATCTTGTGATCAAGAGAGAAATGTGCCCATATGGCACCTTCTTGTACATGTTTGTTTTGATAAACGAAATTCTTTTCTCATTTTTCCAAATTAAAAACTATTTTAACAAACAAAATATTCAATTTGGAGATCGTTTAGTCATCTATATACAGACCAGTCCATAGAATAGTAGAGATTATATAAAATCTTTATGTGCACTAGTAGGCCTAGTTAGAAATTCACATTACATCAAAATTGGAAAATCCTACTTATTCATTAATCATTAATTCTTAAGTAACTCAATATAATTATGAATTTCAACCTATCTAAACAAGTTAAACAACAGTACAAAAGCATCAAGACAACCTGGAGAAAAAATACCAACAGGGAAAGAAAAAAAGACAGAAAATGAATGAGTAGACATCAAAAACCTTGAACTATCACATACAAATAATTTGAATTTCTAACTAAATGTAGACTTGAATTTTCTGCTTGGATTGTAAATTTATTGTGGCTTACTTGATTTGGTTATGAGAAAAATTTGAAATCTTGAAGTTGGCAATGGCATATTGCTTTTATGGTCTTTGAAATTGGAATTTGGAGACAAACCCGGGAAGGAAAAAGGGTTTTCTCGAATTTTTTTTTTCTTTCACACTGTTCTGGCTGCTATCCACCTGGGCCAGGGCCAACCCTGTCTATATGTGTTTGAACAAAGTGACAGTTATGGTCACTGATAAAACCTTCTTAATAAAATATTAATTTTCTTTTATTCATTTGGATAACTAAATGGTTTATATATTTAAAGAAGTCTTTAATTTATATGAATAACTAAACAATCTCCATATACAATAAGTTTTTGTAGAGGCCATCTTTTTTTCGTTTTGGATTGTTGTAGATAATGTCACTTTATTATGTAGAGGCCATCTTTTTTTCGTTTTGGATTGTTGTAGATAATGTCACTTTATTATTGAAGGAGTCCACATGTAAGAAGCCAAATAGTCCTAAACATGCATACAAATAATTCAACAGATCGACACCATGTTTAAGGGGGTTGTATTCAATTAGGATTATGTGAGATTCTAAAAGAATTTGAAAATTCATGGGTATTCAATTAAGATTTTAATTGAATCAGTGAAATGCAGGTTGTATTCAATTTAGATTTATAAAGAGTTATTCAAAGTCTGGTGGTGGTATTCAATCCAGATTTTCAGAGTGACTTTCCAAATCAGAGAGTATTCAAAAAGTCAAGGAATTTATTGGATTCAATAAATTTATTGATTTTGATGTATTCTAGAGTGTGAGGTATAAATATCAAAAGCCCTCACAAATAAGGCACCCCTCCTCCATATTTCAACCTAATTCACTACCACAAAAAACATTTTGCGCAACAAAATAAGATTTGTTGCGCAAAGTATGATTTTGTCGCTCAAAACCTTGTGAGACGAAATTTTTGTTGCGCATGATTGGTCACGCAAAACTCTTTATGATAAGATTTGCGAGACGAAATATTTCGTCGCGCAAAGTTTTTAGTTTTTTTATTTTTTTTATTTAATTAAATTAATTTAATATTTTGCACGACGAAAATAATTGTTTGCAAGATGAAATATTTTGTTGCGCAAGGTATTTTTTTTTTATTATTATTTCTCTTATTTTAATTGTTTGCAAGACGAAATATTTGGTAGGACAAGATTTTTTGAATTTTTACTTTTTTAATTTAATTTAATTGTATATTTATTTTTTAATTACTTTAATTTAAATTGACATATTCAAAATAAAATTACGTATGAAAAATGACACACCTCGACCCGGAATGTCCACTAGGACTCCGAATCAAGCTGTGCTGGCCGACACCTGGAAGGTGACGAAGCCATAGAATGTGATGATGTGGAAGATTGTGAATAAATTTAAACCTAAGAGTGCCTAAATATCAGAGTGCACCGGTGAGCGGGAATGAACCCACTTCACACGTGACGTTAGAGCATAAGCAAGTACAGAAAAGTGAATTAAGAATCGTACCCTCGAAATAATCTCCAATACTAAGAATCGTCACAAATCTTCGACGATAAGAAAGCTCAGCTAATAAAACCTGGAGGGTGAAGACAAGACAAGGGTGAGTGGCCCTGTAAGTAAAGTTTTAATAGAAACCATGTAAAACATTATAACCCCTCACTATAACACCTGTATAGTTTCCAAAAAAAATCATAATATACCACAATATAGCATTTCATCAATAATATCAAATAATCATGCGATTAATAACTCATACTAGTACGTAAGTCGGAGTCACCTAGGGTGACCTGTACAACTTACCCATATCTCATCACATATGTCAGTTCATAACATATTCATTACATATGCTAGCTCGTCATGTACTCATCACATATGCTAGCTTGTCTCTTATTCATTACATATGCTAGCTCATCACATATTCATCACATATGTTAGATCATCTCTTATTCGTTACATATGCTAGTTCATCACATACTCATCACATATGCTAGCTCGTCTCTTATTCATTACATATGCTAGCTCGTCTCTTATTCATTACATATGCTAGCTCGTCTCTTGTTCATTACATATGCTAGCTCATCACACATTCATCATATATCTCATCAATCATGGCTAGCATATAAGTCGGAGTCACCTCTAGTGACCTGTACGACTGTACTCATATTTCATTAATCATTGCTAGCACATAAACCGGAGTCACCTCTAGTGACCTATATGGCACTACGCCTGCACACAAGTCGGAACCACAGTAGTGGTCTGTACGACATGAGTGGGTGTAAATGTATACGCTCAAGTGCTACGATCACGTGAAGAGTCACCTACGAGTCGGAACCACCTATAGTGCTCTGTACGGCAGGCATGTGCACCTACCTTCAATTCAAGGTGAGCGTATGGTGCGGGAGGTGAATATTACGTGAAGGACTGTGCCCTGGCCATGGGCGGGAGCACTAACACCAGGGTGCAAGTTTATGAGCTTTGAATGCATCTAATACAACACGACTCATAAGCAACCTGTACGACAATGCCAGAGTTGCCTACTATTGCAACATGTACGACAGTGTCGGAGTTGCTTTAAACATAAATGTAGTCATATCATAACTCCATCAATTCAACTAATACCGTATACTTACTTGAACTTACCTGAACTTACCTGAACTTACCTGTGTGTCCTGCGTTCACCTTTGCACTTCAGAGCATTCACAATAATTATGTGCAAGGAATATACATATGGATATGCCATGATGAAATCTAAAATAAAATCATTTCATAGTATTTCCAATTAATATGGTGTACTAACTATTAATCACCAAAACATAAAGTTAAAATGCACATTTTTCGCCAATATCCCTCACATTGCTCAATTCCTTAAACAAGGCTATTGTCTCGATTATATAATCTCATTTCTTATATGGCTGCATCTAATGTCTCATTAGACTGCCTACGTACCCTAAACAGGGATCAAGCCATTCGTAGTTCGCAATAATCATTTATAGTAATACGCATATGGATATATCACTATGAAATCTAAACTCAACCATCTCATAGTATTTTATAACATATAAATATATATATATATATATATATATGTGATGGCAACCTCTTAATCGAAAGTGTTCATTCTCTTTATCATCATTTTACAATGCAACCTCTTAATCGAAAGTGTTCGTTCTCTTTATCATCATCTAAAATAAATTTCTAAGTCTATCATTTTCTCTCTCTCCTAGCTCCGACTTAGGGTCGGTGGAAACCCCTCTCCCACCTTCTCCCAACCCTTCTCCTAGCCTTTCTCCCTTTTTCCCTTTTTCCTTCCTGCTTTTTCTTCCCCTACCACTCTCTGCACTTCCTCTCCCTCCTTCACCTATCCGCATCCCTCTTCCCATTCTCGCGCCTCCAATGTACTTCTTTGATTTTTTTCCTAATTTCAGTGGGTTTGGTGATGCCTAACATGCTTTCCCCTCCCATTCCCACCGTTTTCCAGACAACCCTCCAACGTTTGTAAGAGTTTTCTTCCTAAATCTAGGATTTTGGGCTAGTTTTATGGTTTTGGGTAGGACTTCTAGTTGTGTTGGAGTCAGATACACATCATATAGCTTGATTTTCATGGTGGTTGCACGCTCATTGATTGACTGTGACTAAGCCACCTTACTTTGCCAAATTTGTGGTGGTTGCTCCCATGGCAGCTAAAGATTTCTCTAGAAGCGATATGCACCTCACCATGGAGACTTGTTGATTGATGGTTTTGTTCTTGGATTAGGTAATTTTTATTTGTTTTGTTTTGTTCTGATTAGTGGGTCTGGGTCAAATCATTTCAGTGAGTTGTTTGTGACCTTGTTATTAATGTAATGGATTTTGTGCGCCCTAGAGCTAGGTATGTTGCATCTATCGTCTTTGTGGTAGATTTGTACTGCTTGCTCATGGTTATTGTTGTGGTAGCCGAGTAGAGGTTCCTTATTTGCAAATTTGTGAGAATTTATTGTTGGAAATGTGCCCTAAAGCCAATCATATGATGATACTTTACGGACATTTCATATGTTAAACTAATCTAGTTTAAATATAAAGGGCAAAGATTATTGTTTGAGCCGTCTCATATAAATGTTATATGCTTAAACGATAAAGTCCAAGGAATATGTGATTGGGAGAATACGATCTAAAGATGTTAGATTCATGAGACCATTCTTTCGTAGACACATCCTAAACGTTCCTGATCATAGGATTGCCAATTGGGCATTGACAGTCCATTAAGATCAGTACGTGTTGTGTCTTCTCTCAGGGAGAGTGACTAGTCTCGAGTCATTGGTGTGTGTGACATCAAGACAAGTACGTAGGTGCTCAATAGAGAATGAGTTCACTGAACACGATCAACGAAGAGTTCTCATATTCATGTCACGTGAGAACTCATGGTTGGGATAATGCAAAGTAGTCCTTTGACCTGAGGCATCATAGATGTCTAATGGTTAGGTCCTTGATCTTTGGTCATGTTAAATGGCATTCCATTGGAGTGTCCACGACATTGTTGGGGTCAAGCTATCTAATCATGTAGGCATATGAATGCGCAACAAGGGATCTCTAACCTTCAAACTGTTTGAGGGAGAATACTCTATGATATGATTAAGAATCTCTGGCCAGAGTATGAATGAGATTTAGGAAGTCGTTCCAAATCACATTCAAGGTAATCATATAAGCACACGAATCACATTGGATAGTAGACATGAATAAACTATCAAACCAAACAATGTGGTCAAGAGTATTGTATTAGAGAAAGACCGTATTGCATTTGTAATCCTAAACTGAATAGGTTCTCCACCTCTTCTGATTAGCTTGGGTAACCATGATATGCTGCTAGGTGTCACTCATGGTTTGTGGAAACCCTAAACGTGTATAAACACTAAAGGGAGAATTGAAAGTAAGTTTCAATTCACAATCGATTTGAAAGAGTTCGAAATCGCCCACTGCCTCGCTAAAAGGAACCTAATGGATCGTACACCGTGTAAGGTAAAGATTGAAGAAACAATGGAGATGAGTAAGAATAATTAAATGGTTTAATTATTTATGGCAAGGATTAATTAATATGTTAATTAATCAAACGAATAAGTTCGTTAAAGACCTCGGGATAGTTTTGGACCTTAAGGCCCAATGGGCTTCGAACGTCAAGCCCATTGACTTAAGTTGTATGACAATTTAATGAATAAAGATTCACAAAGGCCCAAAAGCCCATATCCCTTCTATGGCCGGCCATGTGTATTGAATTAGGGTTTTTGGTTCTTTAGGTCATTTAAAGAAGTGACTATATAAAGAACTTTATAGCCTAAAATTCATAATGGGTTCTTTTGGAGAAAATTGGAGAGAACATGTCTCTCCTTTTCTCTCTAGGAGGTCGGCCCCCTTGGAGGGTGCATCTAGCAATCCTACTACTCCAAGGTCACTTATTTATTCTCCAATCTAACCTTGGTGAAGATACTTAGAGGTTCTCAATTTTGGGAACTTGGAGAAACCTATTCTTCCATCCAAATCCATAGATTTTAGATGCAAGGAATGAATGCCCTCTCTTTGGGTGATTAGCCTTTGCTTTTGCAAAGAGGAATCTACAAAGGTATATATTTCTCAACTCACTTTGATTTGAGTTGAGTCTTGGTTCACCAATCTACTAGGCTTTGAATTTCATGGTTAATGTTTTGTTTTTAAGTGCATGCAAGCATGATTCCACATTTTAATTGTTAATTGCATGCTAATAGATGTTGCTTAAATGAACATGTTTTTCACAAATTTTCCTTCATTTATCTCATGATCAAGAGATTGGTTACAGAAGAAATGTACCTATATGGCACCTTCTTGTATATGTTTGTTTTGATAAACAAAGTTTTTATTGCATTTGTCAAAATTAAAAACCATTTCTGGAAAAAAAAAATTCAATATGGAGAACGTTTAGTCATCTATTTACCGAGCTAGTCCATAGGTTTCCAAAGCCCAGGGCGAAATCTCAAATGATGCCCCTTTTGTGGACAAATTGGTTGGCAATTTTCTTTTACAAATTTATTAATTTCATTCACAATGATAAGTAATTTGTTAATGGGTAATACTAGAGAGACCAACTATTTAAACCAAATTTTGTAAACCATATGATGTGGTTATTGACAATTGGATTAAAGAACATTGCGAAAGGGAAAACTTAGTCATGCCATAAGAGATTTGGCGAGCAACACACTATAAATCAAGACCCAGATTGCAATTGCAAATGCAACATGCTCTAACTGAGAATTCAAGGTAGACTTGTTCCAACGCCCATTTCTTGCTAATGATGACCATTTCTCACTGCTCAGAGCAATTGGAAGGAGCCAGGCCCGACACTACGGTCCCCTTTTCCCTTATGAAAAAAGAACAATAAATCTGAATTTTGAAGTCTAATTCAATTCAAAAGTCCAAAATTCCCAAATGCAAATTTACAAAGTAATATAGTTGTCAAATTAAAAACAATAACAATTAGAAAATAAACAGTAGCAACAACAAAATTACGAATGTAATAGAATTGTAGAGGTTATATAAAATCTTTTTGTGCACTAGTAAGCGTAGTTAGAAATTCACATTACATCTAAATTGGAAAATCCGACTTATTTCATTAATCATTAATTCTTAAATAGCTCAATATAATTATGAATTTCAATTACTTTTATCTATCTAAATAAGTTGACAACGGTACAAAAGCATCAAGAAAACTTGAAAAAAAATGTACCAACGGAGAGATGAAAAAAAAAATGATTAATGAGTAGACATCAAACCAGGAGGATCCTCTCAGGATCCTCAAATCGTGTCCGTTCATCGTATCACATCCTAGTCCGCATAGCAAGATATTGTCCGCTTTGGGCCATGCCCTCACGAATTTATTCTTGGGTTTCGGCACAAGAACTTCCCAATGGATCACCCATCCTAGGACTGTTCTCGCCCAAACTCGCTTAGCTTCTGAGTTCTTATGGGATCCGGAGCCAGTGAGTTCCCAAAACGAGTCTTACAATGGGAGGTGAGCATGTACATATAAGGCATAGAGGATCCTCTTCCCTGGGCGATGTGGGACACTACAGTCCACCCCTCCTAGGGGCCCGACGTCCTCGTCAGCACACTTATGGCCAGGGAGTGGCGGCTTACCATTCCCTCACGATTTTATTTTTGGGTTTCAGCACGAGAACTTCTCAGGAGGTCACCTATCCTAGGATTGCTCTCGCCCAAACTCACTTAACTTCGGAGTTCTTATGGGATTCGGAGCCAGTGAGTTCTCAAAAGGCCACGTGCTATAGGGAGGGGAGCATGTACATATAAGGCACATCACCCCCTCTCCGTTGATTGATGTGGGATCTTACACATCGTATATCGTGCAGTTAGTTTTCGTCAGGTACTATTTATATTTAATTTAAAATAAAAGTATTTAAAATGATAGTTGTACGATGTACGATGAACGAACACAATTTGAGGATCCCTAGGATCCTCACAAAGAGGATCCGGAGAGGATCCTCATTCGATATCAAATACCTTTGACGATGGGTATATCATCGTTTGAACTTTTAAAACCCTACAAACCTCATGAATAGTGTTTTTAGGGGGAGTTCAAAATAAATAAAAACTCATAATAATTAATGAACAAGTTGAAAAATGTGAAGAATATATAAATGTTCATGATTGCGTCCTATGCTTAGACAATAATTACATCGTAGTTTTAGATTTTTAAAACCCTCCAAACCCTCATAAATATTTTTTTTTTGAGTGCAAAATTTATAAAAATTCATAATTATTAATGTAGATGTGTGGAAAATGTTAAAAAAATAATCGCTCGTAATGACAAGTTTTACAACTTTCGTGAAAGATTCAACTCCAAAATCCGGCACCATAATCCATGAATCCTAGATTTATATTTAACTGTCGATTGTTGTTTATGCTCTATTCTTATAACCGGATTTCGTTTTTCAAAATTTCTTTTTTGAAAGTATGATCTTTTAACTGATGGAGAAAAATGAACAATTCGGATTGTTGATGTATATAATATTCCGATGTTTACAGTTAACTGAAATGTGAATCGATGTTATATAGTTTCTAGAGTCTTTATAAATTATGAGCAATATTTTCACTAACCATAAAAAACTGAACGTGATATCAATGATCCAAACCATTCATCTTTTTGCATCTACTAAAAGATCATGTTTTCAAAAAGGAAAATCTGAAAGAACGAAATTCGGTGAGAAGAATGGAGCGTAAATGTAAACGTAAAAGACAATCAATAGTTAAATTTAAATCTAGGGTTTATGGGATTAAGTGGCAAGTTTCAGAGTTGACTTCTTTACAAAACTTGTAGATCTTATCATTACGAGCGTTTATAAAAAAAAAATTATATTTATTACACTTCTAGATTAATTAAAAGACTATTTTGTAGTAATGTACTAATATTTTTTTTTATTAGGCTCTTATTTTGGGGAGTGTAATACTTGAAAGACAAAGTGTTTCTATGTTTAGAAATAATGTAACATCCCATATCGCCCAGGGGAATGGATCATCTAAGCCTTATATGTATATTCTCATCTCTACCTAGCACGAGGCCTTTTGGAAGCTCACTGGCTTCGGGTTCCGTCGGAACTCCGAAATTAAGTGAGTTCGCGCGAGAGCAATCCCATGATAGGTGACCCACCGGGAAGTTCTCGTGTGAGTTCCTAGAAACAAAACCGTGAGGGCGTGGTCGGGGCCCAAAGCGGCGGTGGAGTCAAGCCCGGGATGTGGTGGGGGCCCGGGTCGGGATGTGACAATTTGGTATCAGAGCCAATCCTTGGGCGGAAGTGTGCCGACGAGGACGTCGGGCCCCTAAGGGGGGTGGATTGTAACATCCCACATCGCCTAGGGGAATGGATCCTCTAAGCCTTATATGTATATTCTCATCTCTACCTAGCACGATGCCTTTTGGGAGCTCACTGGCTTCAGGTTTCGTCGGAACTCCGAAGTTAAGCGAGTTCGCGCGAGAGCAATCCCATGATGGGTGGCCCACTAGGAAGTTCTCGTGTGAGTTCCCAGAAACAAAATCGTGAGGGCGTGGTCGGGGCCCAAAGCGGACAATATCGTGCTATGGTGGAGTCGAGCTCGGGATGTGGTGGGGGCTTGGGCCTGGATGTGACAAATAATATTTATGCGACAATATGATATGTGGATACTAATTTAGTATTATGTTTTTCATTTGATTATTTATTGATTTAAAATATATTTCCTTTAGCGGATAATAGGTCGAGTCATATTATCCCTTATTAATACTAACAGGTCGATTCAGGTTTGAACATTTTACCCGTTTATTTTAATGGGTGTTACATGACACGACCCGTTAAACTATCAGTATATCACGAAAACGACATGAACACATAAAACACAACTGGAATGCCAGGCCCACCTGTCTATATGTGTTTGAACAAAGTGACAATTATGTTCACTAGTAAAACCTTTTTTGATAAAACATCAATTTTTTTTATTCATTTGAATAACTAAATGGTTTCCATATTAAATGAACTCTTTGATTTCTATAGATAGCTAAACAGTTTCCATATCCAATGAATTTTTGTAGAGGCCATTTTTTTTTTAAATTGTTGTAGAAATCATCTTTAGATAATAATAAAAAGAATAAGAGGTTACGATTATAACGTTTATATGATAATATAATGTCACTTCATTCCTGAAAAAGGAGTCCACAGATAAGAAGCCAAAGAGTCATAAACATGCATACGTAGGAATAATTCAACCGACCGACACCATGTTTAAAACATGCATATTCGAGTAGACAACGATCGTATATGATTACACAATAATGAGTAAATGACAATCTATTTGCTTTCAGACCGACAAAGGTTGGCTCACATATTGACATGTCCTGTCCTCCTATTCTCCGCCGCGTCGGAAGTAGGGTAGCGGGAATCCCCTTCGGATCAGATTCTCCCTCCATCCCAGATCAGCTTTCAAGACCATTCATTAAATTTAATTTTCAGAAATTAACGAAAGAATTAACAAATATAAATAAAATACAAATAAAAGATGAAGATCTCCATAATAAGATATTACATAACAATTTTGATAAAACTATAAAAATAATATATAAAATCTTTACAAAAGTGTTTTCAACAAAAAAAACAATTCCCAAATGAACTCTTGATTTCTTTCCAGGACAATGCTTTGATACGAAGCTTTAGGAGCCAAAAATTGTGTTTCTACGCTAAAATGAAAAGAAGCTTATTGCTTGATTCTCCAAAATTCGTGTGGCTGAAAAATGTGTCAATAAGAAAGAAGATATTACTCCACTTTGAAAAACGGGCTAATTGATGAGTATTGAACTTATGTTATATATTGTACCCTATTTTTAGTATGTTTCCTTATTTATTTTCGTGAAATTTTGATATTTTGATTTATATTTTTAATGTAGAACATGTGACTTATTCTTGAGCAAAAGGTGATCGAGCAGACAAATTTTGGAGTGATTCTAATTGGAGGATGTTCGTGAGTCTTTCAACTTATTTGTGTCAAAGTTTCATATTTTTCTACCAAGTGGTTAACCTATGGCGATGAAATAAAGAACTAGTGCGCAATGCTATCAAATTGACGTTTTAGGCTTATTTGGGCTTTTTGAAATCCAAAATGGTGTCTTTTGGCAATGAGCCTGTTTTGGAGCTGATTTAGGCCCGAATTGGACTATTTAGTAAGCTGGCAAATTCTCCACGTTTGACTAGGAGATTGTTTCCTCGTTTCTCTTAATTTAATTTGTTTCTTAGTTTTTAGAAGACCTTTTTCTTGGAAGGATTTTAATTGTAGTAGTATAAATAAAGGGGACGGCCCTAAGGATTTGACACAACTTTGAGAGGATTGCCGAAGGCTCTGGTGAATTGAAAATTTCAAACTACAAAGTGTTTTCACTCTTTTTCTATTCAATAAAAATTCCTTTGATTTTAATATAAATATGTGTAACTAACTTCTTTTTTTCTAGGGCAAGGCCCCGAGCCTTAGTATGAATATGTAGTTTTTATTTAATTGCTTTTGATATTATGCATGCATATTTTGAATTGTTAATCATTGTGTTTAAATTGTTTTTATATCTTACTGCTTAGCTACCATTAGGATGTTTTAGATAAGTAATTAGATGCAATTTCTTGAAATGTGGCCTGAAAATTGAGGAATGCTTCTTGGGGTTAATAATTGTATGTTCACTTAAGGCGAATGTCATGTCTTTAGGGTTGCATGGTTTTGCAAAAGGCTTCCACAAAGCGGAATGAGTCATGCATGTTTACATTTTGTTTGAATACCACAAATGGATTGCATGTTTGATGTACATTCTATCTTGAATGCCACAAATAGAATATGTAGTAGGAAAACTTAACCTTCAAAGTTGCATGGATCATTCATAAGTGATTGGTGACACAACATACAATTATTAAGGTGACGGGGGACCCTGGTGTCTTTTTATCTTTGTTTCGAAACCGTGTGTTTTTAAATTGGTTTCTCAAAATTTACTTTCTTGCTAGTTTCTTTAATTGTTTTTATTAAATTTGCTTTTATTATTTTAACACAAAATCAACATTTTCTAAACTGTGTTTTCAATTAATTAATTAAGATTTGATTTTACATAAATTGCTTTAAATAATCCATGTGAGAACAACCTTATACCCTTGCAAATATTTTATGAGATTTTAATCCTCTTTGTGCAGGTACTAAAAATCTTCTCACTAATCGTAATACAAAAATAGATGCTCGCTTACGATTTTATATCATGTCTTCCATCAGTAATCATTTTGTGAAAAAGTAGGACAAATTCATAACAGACGATTTTTACACGTTTTTTTAGCTTCTCACGCCTCTTTATTTATAAGGGGTGTGCTATCCACATACCCCATTTTACTTCTCACACCCCTTGATAATTTATGTCCGTTGATCTTCTTCAATTCATCCGATCCGACGGCCGAAAATTAAAAAAATACGTGAGAAGAAAAATGAGGTGTGGATATCACACCCTATTTATAATCATCAAAATAAATAAATCAAACGAAAAGCAATAAACTTGATTAAACATGAATGTGCGAGAGGCAAAACCGAGTTTGTCTATCATTTCATGTCCAAAACAATTAAAAGACATCTTATTCTAACCAAAACAAGTAGACAAAATGATATTTCAAGAAAATACTAAAATGACAAATTCGGCCGTCTTTGCCCTTTCATGATGCATTTCATGCACTACATATTGTTCAAATTTATAAGCGAAACCTCAAAACAGCAAGTTACCAAATCACAGCTCAAAAGCTCAGTGTAAACGCTGTTGTAGACTGGGTAGGATAAGCATTCCAGCGCATCCTAATTAAGTAATATGTAACTCTACATGGTTACAAGGATCTACATCAACTGGTTACTTGCATGCTCCCAGAACAAAGGAAACACCGTGCTTTATTGCTAAATATTCTTATATCCTATTATCTCTACCAAACGGAACCCAGTATCCTACTCTGCATGCTTACAAAACCGACTGGAAAAGCATCTCCGCAAGTTCCTGAAACGAAGCTCACAACTTGATATTAGAACGTATCTTAAACAAAAATAAAGAATTACTAGGATAGCAGCAAGTGAATGTTGTCCGTATTTTCATGTTCTCTCCATAACTAGTAGCCAGCATAATGCTACACGTTCTACGAATCCTTTTATTCGTCCAAAAAGGATGCAAATGAATCTTTTTTTTTTCTCTATCGTTTCTCAAGGAAGCTGAAATACTGAGTACAACTCCAGGAATATATTTTTTTTTCTTTTTCGCACTTGTCAGATCTTCCATCCCCTATTTAGATTTTCATCACTAGTTATAGAAATATGTATGGTCACTCAGAATGCAGAGCACGAGACAAGACATAATAAGAGCAATTTCATCTCAGACATTTTTTTAATATTATTCCAGTGGCGTCCACTGTTTTGTTTCAATTATTTATACACATCTGCAGTGCCAGTTTTGATGCAAAATTATCCGTGATTGTTGGATCTTTGATGCTAGGAGCTCAAATGAATGTTAAGTATTACCTGCTTGGCAGAAGGAACTGTTGGTTCACCCCATTCTATTGCCTTCTTCTCAAGATACTCAAAATCAGCCTTACCAGCCTGTTGAAGGTGCATTACCATGCATTAGACATCTAGACAGTTTAAAACCACGAAACCAGACAAAGCGTTTGAAAGTGGTTACCTCTATAAGGGCCCCAACTTCAGTATCGAAACTCTTGTATCGTTTGCGAACAAGGTCAGGCAGAGAACCATCCTTAATGTTGTAATTCAGAAATGAAGAGACATAGTATCATGATTAGCAAGCAGAAAACAAAATTATAATCTATTGAGAAGTAAATAGATGAGAGTCAAGTGCACTACCTCAACCAACTTTGCAACATTACGGAGGCCACGGGCCAGGGTATCCATTCCGCCGATATGAGCAATGAACAAATCCTCAACATCTGTGCTTTCTCTTCGTCTATATATCATTTAACAAAAAGGGTAAAAAAGAAAAAAAACAATATAAGAAAATTTAGCTATCAGCGTAAAAATATCACAATGTATGCATTCACAATAAAATGGAAAGTCAACATAAGGAACTGACAATTTGGCATCAAAGTTGAATCCTCCAGGTGCTATTCCTCCCTGAGATAAAGAGAGGAAAGAAATAGATCAACTCATGAAATTGCATGCCCGACCAATCACAAGTTTTCTTTAAATCTTAAAACAAGAAGCCGAAATAGATGTCATTTGTGAAATACATTCTTTACTACACTGTGCATAACCAGAGTTGCCTCTGCAATATCTGTGAGAAACTGATCTGTATCCCATCCTGTGACAGTGACAAAATCACAGTATTACAACTTTATTCATATATAGTTTCAGTTCCAAAGAGATAATCCTACCAGTCTGAGGATCTCCAGTGTTTGCATCAACGTTTCCTAGTAGACCATTGAGTCTTGCAGTTTCAAGCTCATGATAACAGCTGCAAAGTTTTACAGGTTTGGTGGAGGAGTTAAAATTTTCTGATGTGCCCACACAAATCGAGGGAGAAATATAAAGTGAGCATTAGCTTAAGAAGAGCTTAAGGCACACGCTGTGATTTACCTGTGACCAGATAGTGTTGCATGATTGCACTCAATGTTAAGCTTAAATTCTCCTACAAAAGAAATGGGGTGACGCTGTTAAGTATTAACTCATTAAAAGTAAAGAATACTTAAGTTTATATGATTGAAAAATAGTTCTCAATGTCTCAAAACTTTTGCGTAAGGAATTCAAATAAATGGAGTACAAAATGACATGTCCACATGAATACAAAAACCAAATATAAAACACTTCTGTATTGTATAAAATTTCACAACTCAACTCATTCATATAGCCAACTTTGGAGCTTAACCAAAAACTAATAGTAACAAAGTCAAGTGACTCATGAATATAGAGGGTACGTGTAAAATTCACCTATAAGGCCATATTTTCGCAGGAAGTTTGCTGATGTTGCAGCATCCCAGTCATACCTAACAAAATCATCTCACAGGTAAACAAACAGATGAGTGAAAACCATATTAAATTACTAATAGTCTAATAATCAAGCAAATAGCTTACTGGTGTTTGGTAGGTTCTTGAGGCTTGGGTTCAATCAACAATGTCCCTGAGTAGTGGGTACCAAAACAAAATGAATAAACAAATAAAATTGAAAAGAAATGTTAAGAAACTAATCACTCTGGTATAAAAGTCGAAGTCAAAGTTATAAAGCTATCTGGTATAAAGCTTTGGTATAAATTTAACGCAAGTATACCATTGTATCCGATTTTCTTCTTGTAGGCAACAGCAGCTTCAAGAAACCTTGCCTGTAAATATACCCACAAAAGATCATGCTATGTAACAAGGCAGGCCTCATTATGAAACCGATGGATAGGCTACACTGCTACAGCAATATGGTAGCATAAATACTGCGTATTCCTTGATAGGTTTGAACTACAGTTGCTAAAGGAGGGTTTTTACAAGACAGGAAAACAAAAAAGAAAACAAAAAAAAATGAAATATATCACTGAAAGGAAGCTTATTTTGAAATAACTGCAAACGAAACACACCAGATGATCAAGCTCTCTTCCCATGTCAGTATTCAAGAGACTCTGGTAACCTTCACGGCCACCCCAGAAAACATAATTTTCGCCCCCTAAATAATGTGTAACCTGCAGAATGTGTAAAGAATTACATATACATAAATGCAAACAACATTATTCGTTTGGGATTACATGTACCAACACCAACCTCAATGGCTTTCTTAACTTGAGCAGCAGCATATGCATATACACCTATTTCAGGGCTGTAAAGCATTTTGAGTATTAGTCCATGCAAAAAGGAGTATATTAATTATTTGTTACAAAGATTACCTAGTAGCACCACCATGCATGTAGCGAGGATGCAAAAAGAGCTGAGCTGTGCCCCATAAAGGTCGAATTTTGGTTCCCTACAGGGCATACCAAAGAACTTAATAAGAATGTGGTTTCATAAATACTGGGACATTTGACATTTTCCACTTGACTTTGTTGGGATATCAGAAACAACAGTGATTAGCATGGGGTTTTGGAGGCTGGGTATGATTGATTGGTCTCTTTTTCCACAGTAAAGTGACTGAAAAGAACTATCAGACACCCTATAAGCTATGCCTAAAGTGGGAGAACTAAGGCCATCTCCAACCGAGGGTCCAAAGGGCCAGAGGGCTGAAAATAGCCCGAAAACCGTCTCCAACCGAGGGCTAGGCCAGAGGGCTCGTGGGCCCCATGGAATCTGAAAGGGCCAAAGGGCCAACCAGCTGGCCCAATTCAGCCAGCCAGCCAGCCCCGGCCTGGGCCAGATTTTTTAGTATTCCTATAAGATATAACCGACATAATTGTTAATTATTCCTGTCGGTTATATCCGACAGGAATGCTAGGCCAAATTTCAAATACAACAGCTAGTTGAAGCCAGCTAGTCGTTATTTTTTTTTTTTTAAACAAAATTTTTTAAAATTGTTTTTTTAAAATTCTATTTTTTTCCTATAACTTCCTAAGCCATTATACAACATTAAATTAAATTAAGTAACACGAAACAACATTAAACAATATGAAACAACATTAAATAACATTAGATTTAAATAATAAATTATGTTTGGACCTATGGCCCTTTGGCCATTATACAACATTAAATTAAATTAAGTAACATGAAACAACATTAAACAATATGAAACAACATTAAATAACATTAAATTTAAATAATAAATTATGTTTGGACCTATGACCCATTGGCCTTCGGTTGGAGATGGTTTTTTGTGACAGGGCTAAAACAAGCCCTATGGCTCTTTGGCCCTATACTGTTCATTAAAATATTAATATCTTGGAGGGCCAAAGGGCTAAAAAGAGCCATCTTGCCAGCCTTCGGTTGGAGATGGCCTAAGTATGACTGCATATGTCACATCTTAAACCGATGTAACAAAACTTTTATTTGCATGAAAATAATTGCCTTTACATATTCTATCAACTTATCGTATCATTGTGTGCTGGTATACTGATGAAAAATTACCTGAAGGTCTTTAGCAAGGGCCACCACTTCATCCAAGTTTTTATTAGATTCCTGCAACAAGCAAAACAAGGTCAATGAACAATTTCCAGCTTCATATGATCTTATACTTTCCTTGAGAGAGCAACGCAATTCCTATCTCCCAATTTGCTTTTCTCATTCTAAAACAATTATATAAGCAAACTAGAAAGTGGATCACCTCCAAGGTTTTGCCATCAGGAGCGATATCCCTGTCATGGAAACACCACCTATCAACTCCAAGCTTGTTTATGAACTCAAAGTTGGCTCTCACTGCATCGTCATTTATACAAGAATATGTATTACATGAGCTCAATAATCATCAATCCAAATGCAGAGGGTAGAAGTAACAGTCAAAATCTCACTTCTTCTCTTTGCCATAGCCACAGAATTAGTTCCATCCTCCCATGGCCAATTCTTTGTAGGTGCACCAAATGGGTCACCTCCTGTTCCACGGAATGTGTGCCAAAATGCAACACTAAACCTCATCCAATCCTATGTAGTGAAGAAACTTCAGTCACAAGCCATTAACTGCTTGATAATTCAAATTTTATTATACAGAACAACCAACCTTCATTTTTTTCCCAAGAATCTCCTCATCTGCATTATACCACTTGAATGCAAGGGGGTTCTTGGTAGAAGGGCCCTGAAAGAAGGACAATACTAGGTCATATATTTGGGCGAAGATAATCGAGAAAGTTGAACATTTCCATACGAAGATTTTTGTAAAGAAAACTTTCTTCAATTAATAAGAATAAAAAGTTCTTAAATTTTGGCCAAACAGAAACAATAAAGATATTCAAATGCAATCGGTCTTCCAAATCAAATTAGCTGAAAGTTTGTTAATCTTAAGAATGCCAAGAGTAACATAGTAGGAGGAAAATATTCTAGAAATTCATTTCTATTCCTACTAGGAATTAAACAATATAAAATGGGAAAGGTCTATCATGATAAGAGTGGTTTTCACCCTTTACCTCATACTTAATTTTGGGAATGCCGGGGAAAAATTCCCCTTCCCATTCATCAGAATCACCACACCCACTTCCAAGATCTGATGCAGGGCATGTTGGCGAATCAGCAATCTGCGTTCAAGACAAAACCAATGATAATAAGAAAAAAAATCAAAATTTAGCTGGAATTAATTGTTAAACATTATATATATGTATGTATGTATGTATGTATGTATGTATGTATGTATGTATAATATGGAAACATTATAGGTAGAGGAAGATTCGTTACCACTCCAAACGTAATCACATTCAAACAAAGAAGAAGCAACAAAATCCTTCCAGCCCTCATTTTCAGTGTCTCAAGCCAATATTCCCCTGCAATACAACAAAAATTGATCATATACATCAAATTCCGAATAAACACTCACAATCACAAGTGTATTGTGGCGAAAAGCCGTAATCAAATTCCACGTGATACCTCTCTCTCACACTCAGCAGCAACATGAACACTATGAGGAGAGCTCAGCTATAAAATACCTCACAAAGGATCAGTGATCACCACCATTAAATGAATTCACACACTTTTCATGAGCAATTACAAATAAAGTAACACAGATACACAGAGAAATACAATTTTAAGATATACCCAATTACCCATCATCAAAATTTACAAATATAAAAATGGGTATCCACCAACACATCCAAATATTCAATCATCAAAGCAGAAAGTTCAAAAATTCAAATTAGCCAAAGCTTAATCACCACTCACTTTTACTAATTACCACATCCAAAAAAGATCATAAAAAACAAAAACAAAAGCCAAAAATTAGGAAAATAAAAAATGACAACTTATCAAGGACAAAAATTAAATTAAAAAAAATTCGCAGATAAGATTACAGAAGGGAAGAGATGGAAGGAAACTTACAGAACGAAATGAGCTCTCTCGGGAGGCTGATGATATGAAATGGAGATTCCCAGTGCCTATTATTTCGAACTAATCAGGTGCGAAATATACAAAAGGGATTCAGGATTATCCGTTTATAAAGAATAACATTATGCGCGAGGTGGTAAGGTATCAGCTTAGAGCCGTTTGATTGTTTGACTCCGTCTTAAGGACAGTGTTATTGGCGGGTGATTCTTTGTTATCTCACTGCGGGAGACGTAGGTTATCTTCCTCAGATAGGAAGACACACGTGGCAATGACTCAGCGGTGACGATTATCAAATTATCAATAACCAACGCTTTCACTCGGAAAAGGATTGTGTGCCCTCCATTTTGTTTGTGTGGTCACGGTTAAATCACATCAACATTTTATTTTACTATTTATTTTTGTCTTATTATATCTATAAAAAAAACAATATAAAATGTTGACGTAGCTTAACCGTGACCACACAAAACAGGAGGGCACTGAAAGGGCACCGGAAGTGGAGGGCAGACAATCATTGTCCCTTTCACTCACCCAATTGCTTTTAGTTCGGCTGTGAGAGAATTGAAATTGTCTCTATGCTTGAGAGCCTTTCTCACCTTCTTGTGTGAGTAGTTGCAATTTCGTCAATATTCGTTGTCGCAGATTTTAGTTCTGGTTGGAGTCGGCGACAGTTTCTTCCTTTTCCGTTTTGCTTTTTCCTTTGTGTTTCTCTTCTGCATTTTCCCTTTCCTCTTAATGATGTTCTAGTTTGTTCTCCACAATCATTTGACATCTTTTTTTCTAGGTCAATTTCAATTTGATATGTAGTCACTTTTATCTCACCGGTTCGGGGGTTATCAACACCACCACATTCTCTCTATCTGCCTTCGGCATCGTTGCGTGTGGAGGCTGGTTTTTTCCAGCTTGAGGTTGCAATTGAAGAGTTGTTCTTAGCTGGTGGAGCTGATCAGAGTGGGATGTGTCACACCTCAGACCGAGGGTCGACGAAAAAAATAACCTTACGCCCGGAGCGAATATAAATAAAAAAAAAACAAAAACAAAACTTCTCTTATAGAAAATAACTGCAAAATCTTTACAGGGTGTACAAATTAAATCAAATTCTTAAATCTCTTATGTAACACAACTTCAGCTCGTCTAACACCAGTCTTGCCAAGTAACTCATCTGAAAAATAAAAGGGTGAGGGGTGAGTAGCATCTACCGTTGCTCAGTGCGTAAAATATGCAATACGCCAGTCAAGTCTGCCTTTGGCACACACTACAAAATATGATAATAATATCAAAGCCTTAGCCACATAATCCCTTCACATGTTGGTTATTCTTCATAATATGTAGCTCACCACATGACTCCTAACATGGCTTTTTAGCCCTAATATCCCTATGTGCCATACATTTATCCCTCAGATAACCCAACGCTAAAGTTCTCATGTTTCATGAACATATCCAAATAATCCACGTATCACCATATATAATAACTCCAAAAACATTTCAACAAATCTAACATGCTTGACTGGAAATAGAGAAAGATTTGAAAAATAGAGTAAATCCCACAATAACTCATGATTTTCAGTTATCAGAAAGTAAGAAATTTCAACACATTACATAATACACTCACCACAATAATCCCGGCTAGTACAATTTCTAGTCAAACTCACTAACCCTAAACTCATTCTTTTGTCTCCTTAACTCTCTCCATCTACATCCATACATTTATATCTACTAAAGCCCAGTTTCAAACCACTGTTCATCATGTGAGTAGGAGCACTGTTCACCAACAGTGAAAGGGCGGAACTGCCCTTGGTTTTTGCTTTGGTTCCCGTACTGTTCACACTTTGCTACAGTAAGAAGTCTGTTTTGTCCTTCCCTGCCTCGCGTCTCTCATCAGCTTTGGATTTGGTTTGTATTGGACAAAAAAATAAGATTAAAAAAATGTTAGGAGTTAAACGTGTGTGTTTGTGTTTGTATTTGTGTGGGTGGTGGAGGGTAACAAAAAAAAAAAAAAAAAAAACAAGCACATGATTTCTGACACCGAAAAGGATAAAAAAATAGGGAAAATTAGAATCCCCATCACTTTTCTAATCCTCTTTAGATTAAACATTGGTTCTAATACAAAATTTGATTAGGACGCCTAAACAATAGCCATGTCAACATTTTTATATTTATTTAGATTACAAGTCTTTATTGTGTTTTTTTTTAAATTTAATATATTAATTATTAAATTTCATATATATCCTTTTATGTAGATATATTTCTGTACGTGCCTATTCTTTAGGAAGACGGTTCTCCCACGTTTTTTTAATTCAATCCCATCTATGAAAGTCTCTTACAGTGAAACAAAACTTGCCATTGGATGTTCTGCCTCATTACATTTGTGAGGAGCAAAACGAAAATATATTGACCTCGGTTGTGTTAAACATTTAATATCACATACCAAGCCTTCAATCAAAGCCCCATGTTCTTTTTTTTTTTTTTTCAAAATCAAAGCCTCCAAACAGAGAACCACATTTCTTAGTTGGCCTACTACATATATCAATACTAGCCCAATGGCGTCGTCCATTTCTAGCTTTTAGTCTAATTTCTTTGTATAATCTCGTTTTGATAGGAGCTAATGACCAGTGAGTATAACTTTGCCCCTATGCAATTAACTTTACGTACCAAACGCCTTGAATGATCTAATTTAACATTATATCATGAACCAAACGATCATTATGAGTCAGTGTAACATTAAGTAACGTACCAAACTCCTAGTACATTACAAACACAATGTATAACATTTTTTTTCTTCAGACAAATACGTTTCAAAAATAAAAAAACCTTACGTACCAAATGCATGGAGTGATCTAATTTAATATTATATCATGAACCAAACGATCATTATGAGTCAATGTAACATTAAGTAACGTACCAAACTCTTGGTAAATTACAAACACACACTATATAATGTTTTTCTAGATAGATAAGTTTCAAAAATAAAAAAACTTTACGTACCAAACGCCTTGAATGATCTAATTTAACATTCTATCATGAACCAAACGATCAATATGAGTCGGTGTAACATTAAGTAACGTACCAAACTCTTGGTACATTACAAACACACACTGTATAACGTTTTTCCAGACAAATACGTTTCAAAAATAAAAACTTTACGTACCAAACGATCAATATGAGCTAGCATAACATTAAATGACATACCAAACTCTTGGTACATTACAAAGTTGCAGTCCAATAATGTACCAAATTAAAAATGTTAACTGGTACATTACAAAGTTGCAGTCCAAAATGAGTCAGCATAACATTAATAATGTACTAATCATAGCCTTGCTCAGGACCCTCAACTTCTTATACTAGCTACGTACGTTGCGGTGTAACTCCTAGCAAGTTGGATGGATCTGAGATCCAACCGAAGCTCCATATGGGATTCTTAATTCAATTAATACTAAAACCATAATTAATAATTTGGCTAATACACAACATGCATCGACCCTAACGTGTGAATCATGTTTTTTAACTCGATAACAGCTTCAGCCATACCTAGATTAATCAAGTTTTCATCTTTTATTTTTTTTCGTTTAATCAAAACCTTCGACTTCGAAAGACAATCAAAATCAATGCACCCAACTGATAATTGAATAAAAATCAGTAACTGGAACCTGAATACCAACGTCGACCTCGGTACGAAAAGAAGGCTTTTGAAACTTATGGTACGTTCATAGGAAGGAAGTGCCGATGGAAAATAAAATTCACTAGAAAAATAACATTATTAATATCCTTAAATTCAAATCCTTATGATATTCAACAAGTATTCTACTCGGATTAAAACTCTGAGACATAGTTAGCAAGAATCTAGGAAACTTGCCTGCATTTTGGGGTGAAGAAACTGGATACGGCAAAGAGATATGTTAAAGGCTATGGCAAAATATGTAATTTAGGTATGTTACAATGGGTTAATTAAAATACACATGGCACCAAAATTGTACGAGAATGTTTAATCAAATTGTTAAATTGAACAGATGTTTAATCTAAGAAGCCTAAAAATGAGGGGTCTATATCAAAACACCCCTTTTTTTTTATGTGACAAATGATGTATACGACTAACACTCAATGAAATAAATTCGTTAATTAACATGACATTTAAATTCGTTAATTAACATGACATTTACACATCACTTGTCATGTTAAATAAAATGTAATATAAAAATGATTTCTCCCTAGCATTTTTTTCTAAGTTACGATGCCACGTGAGCCAGACATGTCCTTTACAAGGGTCCTTTTTTTTTTTCTCAAGTTGTCCTTTCTTTGTAAATAGATGCTGTCAACATCTATAAAGAACGATGCTCACTGCATTCAATACTCGCCATTCAGTAGCATTCGGTTCCAAGTTTATAGTGAGTTATTGAGAGAAGTTTGAGCTTGTTTTCCTTGAGGATACAAGTGCTGCTTCCACACGAAGTCCATCTTTGTATCCTGCATGAGAGAAGGTTATTAAGAAAACCCTAGAAGCACATGTGAAAGGAAAATTCTGACAGATATATAACCGTAAAGTCTCCTACCTTTTATTTCCTATTATATTTTATGTGCAGTAATTTATATTGTAGTGTGTAAAATTCTGTAAATATAGCAGCTATCGTTTATTTTATTAGGTTCAACGTTAGAAGCACTTCAAAAGTTGTAAATTAATGACCCTTTTGTTGTTAATATATTGTTTCCTCTAATGATTATGGACAAACAAAATGATTATATCCAGATGAAACTAGATAAGCGTTTTGAATTTTTCGGGGGAGTACGTTTGCCTTTCAGGATTCAGAAAATGGAGCAATCAACAATGTTTGTTGTAGTACTGGTGTTGCAACTTTTTGTACATCTTCAATCGGAGGTTCATTCGTTGCCACTCCTTCTGAGCATGGTAAATTACATATGTAAATGAGAAAAACATAAAGATACAGCTACAAGTAGATGTTGTCACTTCTGCAACCTATCCTTCCTATATACTAAATAATATTCTCTCTACACATTTTGCACATTTTAGCTATTCAAAATCTGTGATTAATGCCACTGATCTTCCCCTTGAAGAAATATATGACTACATTGTAGTTGGAGGGGGTACCGCAGGGTGTCCATTGGCAGTAACTTTATCATCAAACTATTCCGTGCTCGTTTTAGAACGAGGAAGTTTTCCTACATCATATCCGAATGTCTTGACTCAAGATGGGTTTATATTGAATCTCCAGCAAGAAGATGATGGAGAGACACCAGTTCAAGGGGTCATGTCAGAAGATGGCATTCCTACTGTTAGAGGAAGGATCCTTGGCGGCACGAGCATAATCAATGCTGGTGTCTACGCAAGAGCTAACATTTCATTCTTTAGTCAATCGGGAGTTGAATGGGACATGGATTTGGTTAATACGATATATGAGTGGATTGAAGACACTATTGTGTACAAGCCAAATGCATTCGCTTGGCAAACTGTTACCCAAGAAGCATTTATGGAGGCTGGCGTTTTACCAGACAATGGATTCAGTTTGCATCACGTACCAGGAACAAGAATCACTGGCTCAACTTTTGACAATAATGGAACGAGACATGCAGCTGATGAACTACTTAACAAAGGAGACCTCCACAACTTGCGAGTTGCAGTTCATGCCAAAGTAGAGAAGATCCTCTTCTCTTCTAGTGAATCAAGTACGTTGCATCTATGATTTAAAACAACTCCTAGTTTCTCATGCTGCAGTTTAAAATTAATAATTTATGCTTTAAATTAACGGAATGAAGGTAAGGGAAAATACTTGAGGTGAGAATAATTAAGCTGCCCTATTTTGGTTATATTTATTTGTTATTAATTTTACGCTATTTTATAATGCAGGTTTGTCAGCAACAGGAGTCATATATAAGGATTCTAACGGAATTTCTCATCGAGCGTATGTACGTGATCAAGGAGAAGTTATATTGAGTGCAGGGACAATGGGGACCCCACAACTTCTACTACTGGCGTTGGCCCTGAGTCTTACCTATCATCTCTTGGAATCCCAGTTGTACTTGACCATCCATACGTTGGGCAGTTTCTGTACGACAATCCTCGTAATTTCATTAACATTTTGTCCCCAAATCCAATCGAAGCCTCAATCGTAACAGTTCTAGGCATTAGAAAAGATTTCTGGCAATGTTCTCTCTTGGGCGGACCACTTACTTCTCCGCCCTATAGTTTATTTCCTAGTGAGTCTTACCCCCTGCCAGTAAATTCAACTTTCGCTCACATTCCTAACAAAGTTCCAGGACCTTATTCTCATGGCTCTCTCACGCTAAATTCATCTTCTGATGTGACAATTGGCCCCAATGTTAGATTCAATTACTTTTCAAATGCGACGGACCTTGCTCATTGTGTTAGCGGCATAAAACAGATTGGTGATTTATTAAGGACTAACGCATTTAAACCATATAAAACCCAAGATTTGCCAGGTATACAAGGTTTTACCTTGGGGTGTGCTATCCACACACCCTATTTTACTTCTCACACACCCCTTGATAATTTATGTCCGTTAGATCTTATTCAATTCATCCGATCCGACGGCTGAAAATTAAAAGGTGTGTGAGAAGTAAAATGAGGTGTGTGGATATCACACCCTTTTTACCTTTTTAGGAGTACCTCTGCCAAATAATCAAACAGATGATGCACTCGAAACATTTTGTCGAGATTCATTGGGCTCATATTGGCATTACCACGGTGGATGCATTGTTGGAAAGGTGGTTGATGGTGGTTTGCGTGTTAATGGAATTGATGCATTACGCATTGTTGATTCTTCCACATTCCCTGTCACACCGGCGAGCCACCCTATGGGCTTCTATCTGATCTTAGGCAGGTATGTGATGTATACTTGCAACAGATTGAAATTTTCAAAATTTATTTGGTTGTATGAATTGCTCTTTTTCGTTCCTTTCAACTTTTGTGTTTTGGTCAGGTATATGGGTCTTCAAATTCTGCAAGAGAGATCAGCTTGGGTTGGTATATCATCCGCGTAATCCAACATTTCCAACGATATTATCCTTAATGATGCACTATCTTTTACTTCTCAATGCTTGATAATAAACCCCTTTGTACATTGGGGATTAAGGTTTGGCTGCAAGAAGGGGACATGCTCTTTCTATGCCCCAGGCTTTCTGGTACCTCTTTATTTCATGTATAATATATTTCCTTAATTATGCACTACCTTTTACTTTTCAATGCTTGATAATAAACCCCATTATATATTGGGGATTAAGGTTTTGCTGCAAGAAGGGGACATGCTCTAGCTTTCTGTGCACCAGGCTATCTGGAACCTCTTTATTTGATGTATAATATATTTCTCTTGTAATGTTGAGGTTGTCCAATAAAATTATATATCTCTTCTCTCTCTCTCTCTCTCTCTCTCTCTCTCTCTCTTATATTTTCCAAAAGAAAAATAAATTAAAAAAAGCAAAACCCTACTTCATACACAAAGTGTGTGGGCTTAGACTAGTCTGGATTAATGTATTCAATTAGGAGATCAAAGTATTTTAGAAGTATCAAGATTTTAAATGAATCCAAGGGAGTTCATGGTGATGCGAAAATAAATTAACGCACAAATTTAAACCCTATTTGTGACAGTTGTAGTATATGGATAAGTAGGGATCGTTCTAGGCCGGGGATTAACTAGGGATGCTAACCAAAGTAAAATTAAATTAAAAACGTACAAAATTTAAAACACTAAACTAGACTCAAAACACTTAAATAGAATCACTCAAAATAAAACTAACAAATAAACTAAAACAAATCAAAAGACTCAAAATAATTCAAAACTCAAGAAAACACAAACTAAATTGATTTCTAACAAATCTAACACTTTAAAATAAATGAGGGATTGATTTTTGATGAAAAGTAAATTAAACTTAAATAAATTACAGAATTGACAAAACATGAAATTAAAGTGAATGGATGGACGACGGACTGGCTAGAGGATTATTCTCCACACATGACACATATGCAACCTAAATTGATTTTCAGTTGTTCTTTCAATAAATTGTAAATTCTCAACGCCCCAAATTAATTAGGTCCGCTTAAATTAATTCTCAGATTTTCCTTAAGTTAATGGATTTGATGATTGCATACGACAACCCAAAACATTCCCCACAAGTTCCCTACATGAATTGCATAATAGAGATACAAGCAAGAATCATTAAGTTCTATGAAAATCATAAGCATTGACGAGACACTTGTTACTATGAATTGCATGAAACTTATGCCAAGAATTTACTTAACACGATTGTGGTCAACAACCTTTACTACTTGTGAATATAAGTTCATAACGATTAGGTGAAATTTACTTATATTCTAGCATCAAATTCATGCATGTAAATTAAGTATGCATCCTTAATCGACATACAAAAATAAGTTATCAATCAAGCAGTTAAGCAAATTAAATCACAACTCAGAAATCACAACTGAAGGTAATCAATTCATATTACAAATATATCCATGGCTTTGAATTAACCTCTAGCCAAAACAAATTAGTTACACATTATTAAAACAGAAATTAAAATGAAAGTAAAACATGAGTTTGGAGCGAATTAACCGAGAGAGATGTGCAAGGATCTGTTTCTGTGCTCCCCTCGTACTGACCTTGCTCCTGCCTGTCCTGCTCACTTTCCTGGCGTCAATGTCCTGCGTGGTGTGGTGACGCCAGCTGCCTAAAGGGCAGCGCCTTCTTCCTCTTTCCACACTGCACACGTCAGTACCTCCTTCTCCTCGCTGTGCTGACTGCCCAGCTCCACTTGTTTCCGTGCTGACCGCCAGCTGCCCAATTTCTCATTTCTTCAAGGCAGCATGCTGCCTTCCTGGATCCTCCTAATTTCCGCACCTGTTTTATTCCTTTCCCCCGAGAGCCCCCCCACACGTCAGTCCTTCTCTCTCTGCTCACGCTGCAAAGGCAGCGCTTGTCTCCCGCACGTGTCCTGACAGACTCCTCGCAAGCTGCACTGACAGCAGCTTCCCTATTTCTCCTTGCTCTCTTTCCTGCTGACTTTCGTCCTTCCCCGCGTTGGCTCCCACGTTGTCTTCTGTCCGAGCCTTGATCTTGCACGCGTCCTCGTCCAGCTGCCAAAAGGCAGATCTCTTCTTTCCTTATCCCCCCGCAATCAAAACCTCCTCTATCAGCTGCCTGTGTTGCTCCTTTATTCCCCCCTTGCTTTCCCGTCCTCACCCACCACGCTGCACTCATCAGCTTTTATTTTTTTCTTTTCTTCGTGCTCCACTTGGTTCCCCACTGACCTCCGCGAGTGCCTTCTATTTTATTTGCTGCCAACTTTCTTTTATTTTTCCTTTTGTTGCTGTCTCACTTTATTTTTCTGCTTTCTAACAAAATGAAACAAATTTATTAATCAAATATAGTGGGTAAGGTTGTTTTAACGAAATTATTACTTAAAACCTCACTAGTGTTATTTTTATTTTCTTAGCTAGATAAATTCGATAAAACACAAAAACAAAGCAAATAACTCAAAAATATAAGAAACTAACTAAGAAAAGACGAGAGAATTTGATGTAAAATATGTATAAATATGAGCTTATCAAATACCCCCACACTTAGCTTTTGCTAGTCCTCGAGCAAAACAAACGAAAACAGAAAAAGTAATAACATGAAAATTATTAGTTTCCCCCTATATGATCCTCATAGAATTTCATTTGAGAACACAATCATCAAGAACCATAGCTAACACCAATAAGCAATTCAAGTTCATTTTCCTTACTCAAATATTAGCAGTAATCTTTGAATCATCCTTGAAGTGTAGTGTGTGAGATAGCTATGTTAATGCAATTTCAAAATTTTATTTTAAAATCACCATATGCAAACTAGCGACATTCTCACGGGATTTGCACTCAATCACACATGTGTATAGTCTTAATGTGTTTCACTCAAAGAATCAAATGTGAAATTTCTACCATAAGCTTGCATAAAGATCACTTCTCCACAGTCATAATTGCAAAACTTAAATCAAGAGGGCTTTTATTGGATGTAATGAGGCTTAGGGATAGGGTTATTGAAACGAAAGAATAGGAAAACACAAGTTCCAAGCTACATTGCAAGCAATTCTTTTCTTTAGATTTATAAGAACTCAAGCTCTCTAACGATTCTTCAGACATCTCCAACCACACCCTTAAACTGAAACTTTAAACACTTTTTTTATTTTCTTCGTAAATAAACTTTCTTTCTTTTTTTTTTTTTTTTTTTTTTTTTTTTTAAAACCATAAACAAATATGAAAAACCCCCACACTTATTCTTTTGCCAAACACCCTCCGAGTACTTCACAAACACTTCTCATAACATTGCTCATTAGCTCGCTTGGAAAGGGTAAGGAAAAAATATTTTAGGCATAAGGGTAGACATATCTGGTGATAAGAAATAAAAGGCTCACAAATACGGCTCAAATTGGCAATCTAATGATATCATTTTTCTTTGGGAAACAAGGTTATTTGGGCCATGGTGGTAAACCTAATGCCTCTATCATTTTCAAGTTCATGCAATCAATGACAAATATTTCGAAAGATCGTTATGCAAGTTCTAGAGAAGTATCTCACATAAGTTCATCACACATGAAAGAATAAGAGTGTATGAAAAATGCACACACTTTCAATAGGCTCAAAAACTCACATAGGATGTATATGGTCACTAAATTCACATATGGAGCTTTAAATCATGCTTTAGTTTCACATCAACAAGGCTATGTGCATTTGGTTTTTCAAAGATGATCAAACATGTACAAAACTAACAAGAGAATTAGGAATTTCACAAAACACATGTTAACTAAGTTATTGATCATCATGGTTCAAATTTTATTCAATTATATCATTGGGTCGGGAAACTAACAAAAATCTAATTCAAAACAATAAGGAAAACAAGGAAATATTTTTGGATTTTTTTAAATTTTCCGACTTTTTTTTTTTTTTTTTTTTTTTTAAAAAACAACAACTTAATTAAGAAAACACAAAGCAATAACATGGAAACAAATGAAACCAGTTCAAAGTCGAAGGTACAAAAAATTTCAATTTGGTCATTTTTATACTCTTTACCCCCACACTTAAACTAGACATTGTCCCCAATGTCAGAAAATGTAATAAAATGCAAATAAAAATAAACTAGATAAATATAAAGAAACAAAATAAAGCAATAGGACTGAAAACTTCCCTAATTTGCAGAAAAAATCAAGCGATGACCCCCAAGCTAAAATTCTGCAATCAACTTCAAGTGTGGAAATAACCAAAAGTTCCTGCAAAGAAAAGAAATAAATCAGTTAAGCACGCAAGAAAAAAAAAAAAAACAAACAAACGAAAAATTGAAAATGAAAATAAAAAGACAATGAATAAAACTAATAAATGATCATTGGTCCTGTTTGGTGACTTTCCACAGCTTTGAACTTGAACTGGCCTCGGAACTTCTTAGCAAGGAAAATGAGACTTGATTGGTGGTGGTGACTGATGCGTCCATTTGTTGTTGAAGCTTCTCGAGCTCTTGGTTTCAACTCGGACTCCTTCTGCCGGGTTGATTGAGTCTGCAGGCTACATTCTTCTCTTTTTGTTCTTCTGCATGGCAGGTAGGCACGAGGTAGAGGTGGTGGTCTGCTTCTTTGTTCAATCTGTCCAAGTGCCGACCGATGTCCTTTCTTTCACCTTGTCCCGTAGCCAAGAGCAAGGGTAAAGGAAAAGCATGCCATGAGAAATCTTTGCCTCTGACTCTGATGATATGGGATACTTTTTCTTTTGAAGAAGTATCGTTCCACAGGTGTATGCTTGAACTGGGCTGGGGAACTTCTTAGCAAGGAAAATGAGACTTGATCTTGAAGATGAAGCAGCACCTTGTCTCCACATGCTTCAAGTAACATTTTCACTTGCCTTGGCTGTTCTCCAGGCAGATGTGGCGTCTTCTTCGGAAGTACATCAGCGGTTGAAGATGAGCACTCGAGAGCAATGCTAGGTAAGGAATCAGGAAGGATTTCCAGGCAGTCGGTTCTTAGATTGGAAGATTGACACCGAATGCTGGCTGATTGCCCGCTTTCTCCTTATCACAAAGACAAGGACAAGGACAGGGAGAAAGCATGATATGAGATACTCTTGCTTTCAACCTTCATGATATGAAATACTCTAGCTCTTGATGACTTATTTGCAAAGGTATCCCAGGGAATGAGAAATACAGAGTAACTCGAGAGGGTTTGTTGGAAAGGCATTTTCGGAGATGAAAAATTTCGGAGATGAAGAAGTGCTGAGAGGGTGTGCCTTTGCAATGGATGGCGAAGGTAGAAACTTATAGGACTTCTCATCACAACCGAAACTGTTCCTTTACCCCTGTCGGCAGCCGGTGAATGGATGAACAGTACAGGTGACGCGCTTTCTGAAAAAACAACCCGTAATTTGCGCAAAGCTGACAGCGCGCGTGACGAGTGACGACAAAACTGGAAAAACTTTTCGCCTCGTGATTCCTGACCGCTCCGGCTTTTGAGAAAGGCGCCCGACTTTTGAGAACGGCGTCCGACTTTTGAGAACGGCGACGCCGCTTTTGAGAAAAGAATCCGGCTTTTGAGAAAGGAGCCCGGCTCTTCGATTTGCGAGAGGACGCCTCTTCGACTTCTGAGGAGCGCCTCTTGATTTCTTCTTTTTATAGAGGCGCAATGTTCGTTCCACAACACACTTGAGCTCCCTCCTGTAAACACTTCCTCTGCAAACACTCCCTCCTTGCATTTATTTTAATCTTGATCAGTCCGATTCTTCATTCTCAACACCTTCAGAAAATGTCTTGCCCTTCTGACCGTCGCCTTAACTTGAATGTTGGAGAAGATAGTGATATGTCTTCTCCAACCAACATTTGGCAGTCGTCCTTCATATCCCCAAATGGTCCTCTTACAGTTGGGGATTCCATGATGATGAATGAAACAACCGCCTCGGTGGTGGCCATAAATCTGCTCACTCCTAGAGACACTAGGATACTTTCTAGGCGGTCCGACGAACTAGCTGTCCAGGACTCTATGGCCTACAGCGTCCGATGCGCAGGCTCAGTATCAAACATGGGCCAGCGTCTTCTTGCACGAACTCGTCAGGTGGAGTCGTTGATGGCTGAAGTGGCTAGTCTTCGGCAAGAGGTCAGAGTGCTTAGGCATGAGAATAGGGAGTTGCACATGCTCGCAACTAATTACTCAACAAGCATGAAGAGGAAGCTGGATCAAATGCAGGAGTCCGAAGTGCGGATTCAGAGTGATCATCAACGGTTTATGGCGTTACTCCCGAGGTTTATGTTGCCTTCGTCCTCGGGAGCTGCACCAAGTATTGAGGCTCCGAATGATCCAACTCTGGCGCTTCGTCTTTCTAGGGCTCCGTCGACCTCCGAGGCACCACCTACCAACGACCAATGAAAGTTATTAGTTCACTTTATTGTAAAATATTTATGCTTTTAAGTTTATTAATTATAAATATAAGTATAAGTATTTTTGTTTTGTTTTGTTTTTTTTTTTTTTTAATTTTTTATTATGTGATGTTTATTATTATTATTATTATTATTATTTTCCATTTTTTTTAAATATCAATGTAAAATAAGTAAATCAAAGTAAAAAAAAAAAACTATGTTTATCTTTCTAAACAAAAATCACAACTAAATAAACAAAACAAAAATCACAACTAAATAAACAAAACAAAATGAAAGCAGTAAAGAGAAGGGATTAGGAATGCAAATCTGATTGTGGGTGATTCCTAGGCCTCCCTTCTTTATTCAAATGCAAGGATTTATCCTTGAACGGACGGTGGTACTTGAAATGATCCGACAACGGTCTAAGCTCTAATGACGGTGCCTGAATCATCAAAATTAGAAACAAGTTAGTATAAATTAAAATTAAAAATGGAGAAGATGGCTTACAATCACGTTCAAACTCAATTACAAACACCACGTCTTTGAACGTTTCAGGGACTTTGAACTTTGCCAAATTTATTATAATGGTTGTGGCTTGTCCCGTGTCCTCAGTCTTAACTCCTTTGGGCTTGATTGTCTCATGCACAGCCTCTTTGATGTATTCAACAAATTCTCCGGCCACCTCATTTTCTGGAATAATTCTTCTTGGTGTACAAGTCTCTTTGAACGTTTCAATACCATCGGGAACTTGATTTGGTACACCAAGAATTTGGATATCACTTTGCACCTTGGGAAGATCTTCCACAACGTATTTTTCATTCACTTCTTCCTTGGGATTTAAAAACCTGCAAGGAAAAAGGACATTTGGTGGAACGATGTTAGAATGAATTGTACTTAGAACCTCCTCACCTGAGTTGGATGACATAAGGACTCGAGGGGTTTGCGATAAGAATTCTTCTAAACTGCCCAAGTCGTCATCCTCATCTTCTTCTTGAAGCGGCAATTCATCCATGTTCGGGCTATGTTTGGATGGTTCTGGAACAACTTCATCCTCCATATCACTTCCCAAAGTGATGGCTTCATCGATTTCACTTTCTGCCTTTGAATTTGCAATGTTTGAGTTGGAGAGTTCTCTTTGATCTTGAATTTGTGCCATGATTTCCATAATCTGCCCAACTTGCTTCTCCAAAGCATCCATCTTGTTGTCTTGATTTTCTACTTCCTGGTTCAAAGAGGTGATTAGTTGAAAAATATTATCATTATCAACCGACGAACCTGAATTTGGTTGGGAAGATTGTGATGGACGCTGTGGTGGTGCACATGGCCATTGATAGTACTCCTCTGATGGCTGTAATTGTTCTTCGTTTTGTGAGCCCTGCACCAAAGAAATTAATTCATCAAGCCTTTGATTATAATCCACGGGCATACTTTGATTTGATTGGAATTGTTGTGGGGGATGCTGTGGTGGCTGCATAGATCTTGAATAGAATTCGTCTTGCTGCCAATATCCGCTTTGTTGAAAGTGTTGAGGTTCATCCCACATATAATCTGAATAGTCTCTCCAATCCGAATTGTAAGCGTTGGAAAACATGTTGCCCCTTGATTGGTTATAGCCTTGATATCCCCAAACATCTTCATTGACAGAAAATTGAGGACTTTGATATCCTTGCCCATAGGGCACATCAAGTGTAGGGACACTTGGCATTGTGGTCCGTTCGGCATTATGAGTTAATTGAGCAGTGAGCTGTGCCAATAGATCTTGAATGCTAGTAGAATCCAGGTCTTGCTCCATTGGTACCTCAATTCAAAGAAAGAAAAATAAATCAAATATCAAAAGTAACATACACAAACACAAATAAACATAAGCAAAAACAAAAACAAAAATAAAAGGATTAGCAAATTTGCTAATCCCCGGCAACGGCGCCAAAAATTTGATGCGAAAATAAATTAACGCACAAATTTAAACCCTATTTGTGACAGTTGTAGTATATGGATAAGTAGGGATCGTTCTAGGCCGGGGATTAACTAGGGATGCTAACCAAAGTAAAATTAAATTAAAAACGTACAAAATTTAAAACACTAAACTAGACTCAAAACACTTAAATAGAATCACTCAAAATAAAACTAACAAATAAACTAAAACAAATCAAAAGACTCAAAATAATTCAAAACTCAAGAAAACACAAACTAAATTGATTTCTAACAAATCTAACACTTTAAAATAAATGAGGGATTGATTTTTGATGAAAAGTAAATTAAACTTAAATAAATTACAGAATTGACAAAACATGAAATTAAAGTGAATGGATGGACGACGGACTGGCTAGAGGATTATTCTCCACACATGACACATATGCAACCTAAATTGATTTTTAGTTGTTCTTTCAATAAATTGTAAATTCTCAACGCCCCAAATTAATTAGGTCCGCTTAAATTAATTCTCAGATTTTCCTTAAGTTAATGGATTGGATGATTGCATACGACAACCCAAAACATTCCCCACAAGTTCCCTACATGAATTGCATAATAGAGATACAAGCAAGAATCATTAAGTTCTAAGAAAATCATAAGCATTGACGAGGCACTTGTTACTATGAATTGCATGAAACTTATGCCAAGAATTTACTTAACACGATTGTGGTCAACAACCTTTACTACTTGTGAATATAAGTTCATAACGATTAGGTGAAATTTACTTATATTCTAGCATCAAATTCATGCATGTAAATTAAGTATGCATCCTTAATCGACATACAAAAATAAGTTATCAATCAAGCAGTTAAGCAAATTAAATCACAACTCAGAAATCACAACTGAAGGTAATCAATTCATATTACAAATATATCCATGGCTTTGAATTAACCTCTAGCCAAAACAAATTAGTTACACATTATTAAAACAGAAATTAAAATGAAAGTAAAACATGAGTTTGGAGCGAATTAACCGAGAGAGATGTGCAAGGATCTGTTTCTGTTTCTGTGCTCCCCTCGTACTGACCTTGCTCCTGCCTGTCCTGCTCACTTTCCTGGCGTCAATGTCCTGCGTGGTGTGGTGACGCCAGCTGCCTAAAGGGCAGCGCCTTCTTCCTCTTTCCACACTGCACACGTCAGTACCTCCTTCTCCTCGCTGTGCTGACTGCCCAGCTCCACTTGTTTCCGTGCTGACCGCCAGCTGCCCAATTTCTCCTTTCTTCAAGGCAGCATGCTGCCTTCCTGGATCCTCCTAATTTCCGCACCTGTTTTATTCCTTTCCCCCTAGAGCCCCCCCACACGTCAGTCATTCTCTCTCTGCTCACGCTGCAAAGGCAGCGCTTGTCTCCCGCACGTGTCCTGACAGACTCCTCGCAAGCTGCACTGACAGCAGCTTCCCCATTTCTCCTTGCTCTCTTTCCTGCTGACTTTCGTCCTTCCCCGCGTTGGCTCCCACGTTGTCTTCTGTCCGAGCCTTGATCTTGCACGCGTCCTCGTCCAGCTGCCAAAAAGGCAGATCTCTTCTTTCCTTATCCCCCCGCAATCAAAACCTCCTCTATCAGCTGCCTTTGTAGCTCCTTTATTCCCCCCTTGCTTTCCCGTCCTCACCCACCACGCTGCACTCAGCAGCTTTTATTTTTTTCTTTTCTTCGTGCTCCACTTGGTTCCCCACTGACCTCCGCGAGTGCCTTCTATTTTATTTGCTGCCAACTTTCTTTTATTTTTCCTTTTGTTGCTGTCTCACTTTATTTTTCTGCTTTCTAACAAAATGAAACAAATTTATTAATCAAATATAGTGGGTAAGATTGTTTTAACGAAATTATTACTTAAAACCTCACTAGTGTTATTTTTATTTTCTTAGCTAGATAAATTCGATAAAACACAAAAACAAAGCAAATAACTCAAAAATATAAGAAACTAACTAAGAAAAGACGAGAGAATTTGATGTAAAATATGTATAAATATGAGCTTATCACATGGATATTCAATTCAAGATTTTAAAAGAGTTTATAGAGCTCCACAAAAATCTTGGTGTATTCAATCAAGATTTTAAAGTAGTTCCTAAATCTTCATGTGTATTCATTTAGAATTTTATTTTTAAGTATTTTTAAAAGTTAAGAATTTGGAGGGATTTTATAGTGTACTGTAGGCTTCAGGAAATCAGACATTTCCCCTAAAATTTTGATTGAATTCAAATGGAGTCTATGAACCTTAAGTAAAACTCCATGAATTTATAACTCATTTGAAATCTTTCAAAATCTCAATTGAATATACCCTCTAAAAGGATGAGTTTCCATCATTTGACCAAAAAAGAAGAAGAGAGGAATCCAAAATAATGGACCAATTGATATACAGTAAAACCTCTACGTAGTAGAAATAATGTTAGGATCAAACCAATTTAATTTATTACTACATGGAGGTTATTACCCAAAAAAGGTGGAGCTACAAAAATTATTGTTTTACTTAATTATCCTTCATAAAAGTGGTATGGAATATGGATACAACGAACTATATTAGTAAGAAGAGATTTCATCTTCTAAAAGGACAAGTGGACCATTATTATTTTACATGCAAAAAGTTCAATACACGTCCTCTTTACGTGTTTCGTTATCAACCTAGCTACAAGAAGAGTAATATTATTCATACAATGTTTTTATATCACATTTTTATACCACCTTAGGTGCATTTGATGTGGACAGTCATATCATTTGAAAAATTTGCAAAACCCAAGGAAATGAAGGAGAAAGACTCCTCGTATACCACAATTATCATTTAATTAACTAGTTTTTCTTAATTATTAGTTTATTAAATAATGAACTAAATTTAAAAATCTGATTAATTCAAATGATGTGGCTGTCCACATCAAATACCACCTAAGGTGGTATGAAAATAGGGTACAAAAACATGGTATGAATAATATTACTCCTACAAGAAAGCAATAGATTGTACTCCATGACTCGATCGTAAGGATGCTCCCTCTCCAACATGCATGTTTTCACCTCGTCTGGAAATAAATTGGGAAAGAAATTTCAGTTGAATAACTTTCTGTGTTGGGATTGAATGAATACGAGGGATGAACAATAATATATAGCAATCAAATATCAAAATCATTTAACAACGTTATATTCATGTGGTGGTAATAAATATTGACGGCATATAAACATTATCGACCTCATATGAACATTGTTTACCAGATATTGATGGAAACTTTACTGAATATTAACGTCGTTACCATGACATTGATATTCATTCACACTATCGTAGTCCGCGTTTCTAGCATCGCTATGCGAACGACTGACATACGTAGGGAGAGAATCTGATTAAGTTTTTGCAGAGAAAACACTGTGATTCAATTCCCTAATGGTTGCTCATCTCATATAAAACCAAAATAAAATGTTTCATGAGATTATGGTTGTTACTGAGTTTAATGTTAAAATGAAGCTCTTTTATTAACTGGCTGATATTTTTTTTAACTGAGTTAGTAAAACACGTCTCAAATTTTATCCATCACATGATATTGAAGTAATGAAGTCAAACCAGGCTCGTGCTGTTTGTAGTGAAATTTTATTCCAACGAGGGGCATCTAGACTAGGCAATTTAGACTAGGAAATCCCCAAGAGGAATTTTATTCCAACGAAGCTCTGACACATGGAAATGCTTTGAGTAGACCAATTGGAAATGCTCAGGTACAATTAGGGTCTAACAACAGGATTCAAAAGTGTTTTCGACCCGCATGCTGACGACCATGTCTCCAAAGAACTTTTGTTTAAGATTCACTGAAGATGAACATGCAATCCAATCCGGGAAGAAAAATCCCTTCCTGATACTACATTGCAAGAATTCAAGTCCTTGACCTAAGAATTGGGGTAAGGCATAAAGAAACTAGCTCATGTTTTGCATAATATTTTGAGCAACGACCTGAAGCTGTTCAATAAGTGTGGAGCATAAGTTTTCTCATGGGTTTAATATTTAATTCCTGCTACTAGAGTAATGTGGCACTTCGGACCTTGTGATGAGAATACTTTATGAATGCTAAGTTTAGGAGGCAATGTTTCCCCGAACCAATGTTGAAGAGGCGAGCTGTTGAGCTTTGTCCCGGGTCCACAAACTTACTTGTATTTTGCTCTGACACTTATTCCTCATACAAAGTTTGTTTATTTTAGAGGGTTATCGGTTGAGATCTCTTTCCATCAACAAAGAAGGAATAAAAAGGAATCCATGTTACTACAAAAAAAAAAAAGTTTGAAATCATGGAAGGGACAGACCTTCATCCCAGCCAGAGAAGCCTTAAAAAAAGCTAGTCTCCTTTGGTAACTCTATTTCCCTTAGAAGTAGCTGAGATTCTCTATGACTGGTGCTGGATTTGACTCTTCTTCCTGCTCTGCTTCCAAGTCTGAAATCTCATCCAGCAAATACTGTGGAACACGAAAATCCATATTCGTGATCTCTTCCAGGATGTTGTAAACGTCCCAACCTTGAAGGTGATCTCGTCGGGTGTAACCAATAAGATACCCGAGGTTATATAGTTTGTCATATTCCTCTACAAACATCTTCTCATGCTCTTCCTGAAACACCGCCATCTTAGAAGCATGTCTGTTGGTGAGCTACTGGAGATCCGCAATATGCTTATTCTCATTCTGATTAACCTCTTGGCAAAGCTACCCGATCTCCCGCTGAAGAGCCTCCCGCTCCATCACACAAGTATTTCCCTCCGAAGTTATCAAGCGGTCCAACTCTTCCTTCAAGCTAGTTAAGGACTGTTCCACCTCGGCCTTAACTCGCCACTCCAACCTCATCTCCTCTCTCATCATGCCTTGTTTGACCCAACTTCGCTCTAAGCTGGTGAGTCCATAACCAGACTTCTGAGGTGACTACATTCGGATTAACCTTACTCCGACTTTGGAAAATCATGGTACAACACCCCACCTCATAGGCCAAGGATTTTAATATTTGCAATGTGATATTAAGACGAGATCCCCTTCTTAGTTCGAATTGCATGTTCGTCCTCAGTGAATCTTAAACGAAAGTTCTTTAAGGACTTGGTTGCCTACATGTGGGTTGGACACATCTTTGGAATCTTTTTGTCAGACCATATGCATCGAACCTGAGCGTTTCCGATAGGACTACGTTACTGACTTGGCCAAAGCATTTCCATGTATCAAAGTTCCATTGCAATAAAATTCCTCTTGGAGATTGCCTAGTCTAGATACCTCAATCGGACCTGCTGAACACAAGGTGTCACAGTGCACACTTAGCTTAGTATGTTGGTGGAAGTAGTCGTACTCAGGGTCGGAGTTCAGAGCCACCCTTGGAGGATTTCTAGATCGCCATTTCGACTATTCCCTCGAATAGCTTAGAGCTCAGATTTTAATGTTATAACTCACAACCATTCTGGTTGCATAAACTTTTCAGAGGTTGGATGGTGCAATTGACATTCAAGGTCAGGGCGTCATGTGCTTGCGCCCATATCGCACAAACGTAACTGCACTTATTACGGCTTAAGTCTCCCAAGTTGCTAACCAAACAATACGGAATAGGCTAAAAGAGAATCCCTTGATAGTGTTGCTTTGAATTTTTAGACTTGCAATCATGCGAAATTTCAAAGTTTATATTTTTCTCAAGTGATTGAGGTATTCCCTACATCACCGAAAAAAATGAAAGAAGAAACACACATTGATCACGAGATAAACAAACTTCAAAATTTCTTTATTGATAGAAGAAATAAGGTTGTTAATAAGGGGGTGTGATTAAGTCTGAGAATGATTACCTACATATCTATGGGAAGGAGAATCAAATCACTGGTGTAGTTCTAAGAAAATATGATAAAATATAAGTATTACATCAGGGGTCATCTTTCACGAATAGCCTATGAGAGGGCGTTGAAGAGATGAGTTATTCATAGACCTGTCTTCGTGTAAACGGCGGCTTGCGATTGAGTTCGAAATGGACAGCCTACATATCCCTGGGAAAGGAATCAAACTGCATGTAGTTCGAATTAGTGGTACGCCTAAGGATAGTATAGCCTAAGCTTGGCGATGTTCCATATTTTGGTGATTCAAGTTCTGTCCATGCACTACAGGTTGTAGGTTCATTTGCCTCCCGCTCCAACAATCTTGTATGGTCATTCCCAGTTTGCTCCCAGTTTTCCTTCTCCTGGTATCTTTGTGTTTTCGAAGATTTTTTTAGGACCAAATCTACAACTTGTAGGCTTCGAGGTTTGGCGCATTTGTAATACGATCTGATCTGTTGTTGGTAGGTGGCAAGTCGAAATTGAGTGCATTATCGTCGTTCTTCCGCGAAGTTGAGGTTTGACTTAAGGATTCCTGCATTTTCTAAGGCGATCCATTCTTCAATATGCAGATTTATATTGTGGGGACTTAGATCGGAATGACAACTTCTGTTCTATAAGCCATGTAGAATGGTGTTTCTCCCGTGGCCTTTCAGACTGTTATATGATATGCCCATAAGACTCCAAGCAGCTATTCTAGCCATTTGCTTTTCTTTTCAAGTCTTTTATTCAAACATCGTAAGATGGTCTTGTTTGACGCTTCTGCTTGTCTATTGCCTTGCGGGTACCTCATAGTGGAAGTGAGATGGCAAATCCTGAGCTTTTTATACCAATTTATGGCTACTGGTGAACTGCAACCCATTGTCTATAAGTATGGTATGTGGAATTTGAATCAGCAAATGATGTTGTTATAGAGAAATGACTTGACAGATGCGCCGATGATCTTTGACAAAGGCTTCGCCAGTGATCCTTGACAAAGGCTCCGCCTCCATCCATTTCAAGAAGTAATATGTTGTCACTATCATATATTTTGGTATCCTTGGGCCTTGTTGAGAGTCCCAACCAAATCAATGCCACATTGCATGAAATGCCATGACCATGTTAGAGTATTAAGTTCTTATGCATGTTGATGGTTCATTGGGATGTACTTTTGATATTTATTGCAACTTTGAGCATAATCTATGGCATTTTACTGCATGGTAGGTCAATAGTATCATATGGCCAATACCTTATATGCTAACGATCTTCATCCAACATAGTTGCCACATACTCTATAGTGGATATCATTTAGGATTTATAGGCATACCTTCAGAGTGATACACAACATGTGGGATCCTAAATAAGAACGTCGGCAAAGCCTTCCACGAATTTCTGTGTACCTTGAAACCTTTTGGACCAAATTCCTAGTCAAGTGGTGCTTTCAGGTAACTTTCTATCTTGGATGTAGTAGATGATCTTGTTCATCCAATTTTCCTAGGCGTCGATGGTTGCAATTATTTCTGGTTCTATTTCTTTGACACTCAGAGCAGTGAAGTATTCGAATGGGATTGTACTCCGAAAGGAGTAGTCGACGGTCAATGTTATTTTTTCTACTGCCTTAGCATGACTGCTTTCTCCCTTTGGAATTTTTTGGATATAATATATTCCAAATCTGTCAAGCAACACTTTGCCTCTATTCAGGTAAAGGCCCATTATAAGGTGGTGTGTGGCGTAGTCTCCCATGACTTGGTTGATTATGAGCATCAAGTCGTAATGGATTGATAATTCTTTCACTTGGAGTTCTATTGCCACCCTAAGTCCCGTTAGAAGTGCCTCATTCTCTACTTCATTATTACTTACCTTAAACTTGAGCTTCAAAGCTTGCTCGAGTATGAAACTGTCTAGCATTACCAAGACCATTCCTGCCACTGTCCCATTTATTTTTGACGAATCATCTACATAAAGTTCCAGAGAGGGGGTTCTGGGGCACTTCTTGGGAATCTATGATACTCGATGTATCTTGTGCTGCCATAATGAATACTGCTACAAAGTCTGCTAGTGTCTGGGGTCTGATCAAAGTTCTAGGTCGATAGTTGATCTTGTGTTGCCCTAACTTAATGCCCAATTTGGTTAACTCTAGAAGACCCATCAGGATTGTGCAGGATGAATCCCGGGGATACTCTGTCATGTAGATTACTCTGAATGATTGGAAGTATGGTCGAAGTTTCCAAGCTACAGTAACCAATGCAAGGATGAACTTTTCCATCTTATGGTATCTAGGCTCTAGTTCAAGAAAAGCTTTTGATATATAGTACACCAATTTCTGCTCCCCCGAGTTTTCTCGAACCAAAGATGCACTAACTGTGCAATCTGACACCGCCAGATATAGGTCCAAGTCTTCTCCGTCGACCATCTTGGACAATAGTGGGGGGTTGAATAATTATTCTTTTAATTTTGTAAAAGTCTATTCCCACTTGTCTGTCCATAACAGGTGTTTACTTTTCTTTATTATGGAAAAGAAAGGCTTACACTTATGGGTGGACTGTGAAAGGAATCGGCTGAGGGCTACCACTCTTCCTGTCGAGCTTTGTATCTCTTTAACAGTTTTGAGCTACTTCATTGCCCTGATCTTATCTAGGTTGGATTCGATTCCGTGTTTAGTACCAGATGCCCCAGGAACTTGCCCGATGCTACTCTGAATATGCATTTATTCGGATTCAACTTCATGTTGTACTTCCAGAGTAGGTCGAACGACTCTTGGAGGCTGGTCAAGTAGTCTTTTTCTCTTTGCTCTTGACGACCATGTCGTCTATGTAAACTTCCATCGTCCCTCTGATCTTTTCTTTGAAGATTCGATTGACAAGCCTTTGATAGGTTACTTGTGCATTTTTAAGAACAGAGGGCATGACTTTGTAACAATACGTACCTCAATCAATAACAAAGGAAGTTGTTCTCATGTCCGGCTCGTGCATCTTTATATGATTGTATCCAGAGTGAGTTTCCATGAAGCTCAGCAGCTCATGGCTGCAGTTGAATCTACCAGTAAGTCGATCTGTGGGAGAGGATACGAATCTTTAGGACACGCCTTACTTAAGTCTGTGAAGTCTACACACACCCTTCATTTTCCGTTCTTCTTATGTACCAGAATAACATTGGCTAGCCAGTTCGAATGGTGCACTTCGTCGATGAAGTGGCTACTATGATCTTGCTTTGTTCGGTTTTGTGGTTTTGCTTACACTGGATAACTAGTTTGGCAGTTGGGTCCAGGTAGAGGCGATGACAGATCACGGAAGGGTCGATTTCGGGCATAGCTTCTGCGAACCAGGCGAACACATCTTTGTTGGCCCATAAGAAGTTAGTGAACAATTCATTCTCTCAATCAGTCAGCTTAGATCCTGTCTTGGCTTTCCGCTTCGGCTGTTCAAGACCAAGGCTGATGTACACATCGTCTTCATCGGTATTTGTCTCTTGTCTTTTTGGGGGGTCAAGATATAGGTCAAACTCCTTGTAACTTGTCTGTTGACCCCCGGGCTATGATTGGTATGTTGACTTATTCATAGGAGCGATGGAGCTCCATTTTTCCTTTCAAATCATGTTCATGCTTTCAACAGTGCAATAATGTGTCGTTGCTTAGTCTTCTTTTACTTCTTTTACTTCATTTAGAGCGGGGTAATAGAGCAACAGATGATAGGTTGATGGGACAACTCTCATCTTTTATAGCCAGTTCTAACCAAGAATGGTGTTGAAGGGAGCTTGGCAATCCATAATGTGGAATGTCACCAGATGGGTGGAGAGTTTTGCCTGAATTGCCAACTTCACTGTTCCCAGAGACTATACGAGGGCCACATTGAAGGTATGGAAGGTGGTATTTCCCTTGTTAATGTTATCATGAAAGCCCATCTTTTCGACAACGTCATTGAAGAGGACGTTTACTCCTGATCCATTGTTTACCAAGATATAGCTGACTAGGGCGTTAAAAATTTGTATTTTGATGACAAGGGTGTTGTCATGGGGAGAATTAACATCTTCTAAGTCTCGATCAGAGAACATCAAGATGTTAGAGCCGATGGTTAGTGGTTCATTGATTGAAGCCACCATTCGAGGCTTCTTTCATGCCGTTTTCCTTTCTTTTTAGGGCCGTATATGCAGTTGACTCTAGGGAATGTCCCTTCTTCGAAATGTTGGGCAGGGTAAAGACCTTGAAGCCTTCTAGAATTTCTGCGTTGTGTTTCGGGAGAAGATCGTTAGGGCGATGCATCATGACTCAAATCAACAATTTATGTTGAGATCTGAGCGGGCATTGCCCAGACTGATGCCTTTTTAAAATTGGAGACGGTGTGTTCAAGTAATGGGAAAAACTCTCTGACAATCAAGTTAGTAAGCAAATATAAGACTTAAGTAGTGGAGAAGATAATTAGAGTGCGATGAATGCGTTACCAAAGACGAATCCTATAAGGGTGTACATATACCAGTTGAGAGAGAAACCTTTTTAGGATAAATTCTTGTTCTAAGTCGGGAGAATCCTAGAGGATATCTAAAAATTGATATTTCATCATCTTTAGGAGTGTGATTACATGCTCCGCACTCTAATTTGTAGATTGTAGGAAATCCAAGACATATAGAGATCTAACTAATTTCATACGAGATCAGGCTTTGTGTCTTGCGTAACAAGCATGGTCATTCTCAACGAAGTTGCTTTGGCTTCGCCCACTGCTTCGGAACAGGATGATGGTGGCATCATTGTTCCGTTAATCCAGCTTCGCTCAGAGCTATTGAGTCCATAAGTGGATTTCTGAGATAACACTATTCTGATCAACCTTACTCCGACCCCTAAAAAATCATGGTACCACATCACTCTCATACAACTCTTTATACATTAGAAGAAAGTCTTAGACATTACCTTTATAATTGGCCCGAAACGGAACCAGATCCCTTCTTGAGCAAAGGATCTGGAATGTTGAAATTTGATCCAACGACTTCAAACAAGGGGCCCCTCTAAAAGTTATAATAATTGTAGTCGTTGGATCAAATTTCAACGGCCCAGATCCTTTGCTCAGGAGGGGATCCGGTTCCGCTCGAAACACCTTAGTGGCTGAGAATTTTGCCACCTAAAGTCGTTTTTCGGGCAAATTGGTAGTTAATAATAAGAATACACATGTCAGCATCATGTGGTGTATCCAGTACACATAATTTTGTGTTCCATAGTAATCAAGGGAACCAGATCCCCTCCTGAGTTTAGGGTGGGGATCCTCCTGACCGAGTCATCTGGGTCATTGAAATTTGATCCAATTGCTACAATAATTATAACTTTTTCTGGACCATTGAAATTTGATCCAACGGTTACAAATAGGGGGCCCTCTAAAAGTTATAATTATTGTAGCCGTTGGATCAAATTTCAATGGTTCAGATGATTCGGTCAGGAGGATCCCCACCATATGCTCAGGAGGGGATCCATAAGCAGAATTTTGCCACGTAAGCAATTTGGTCCCATTGAATGAAAGAGTACGTGTTGCACGACAAGCACTGGACAAAAACTCTTCTCCTAAGTAGGCCTAGCAATTCCTGACACGACCCGATAACCCGACACGACACGACACGAAATTAACAGGTGTTCGGGTCGAAACGATAACGAATCGGGTAACCCAATAAGCACCTGTTAAGATAACGAGTTGATTCGGGTATACATGTGGGTAACACGATACACGATAAGCAGAATATTAATTTAATAATTTTATAACCCTAAAAAATAATATAATTATATATATATATATTAAATTAACTATAATAATTATATATACTATAATAATTATACCCCCAAAATATTAACTATAATATATATATATATATATATATATATTTTTTTTTTAAATTAAATTTTATACCCTAAAAACTATAATAATTATACGTACAAAATAAATAGATTTAAATCTACTTAACAAATATATATATATATACCATTGAACTTGATGAGATACGAATTATACGAAACTAATTTCAACGATCCAACCGTCAAACTTGTTTGTATATGCTTCGAGATCGCATCATTAAAAAAATCACAAAAAACAAACATTCAGAGATCAAGTAACCGAACAAAACTTTTCGACGGTTATAAAACGAAAAATCACGATTTAACTGTTATTTTAACTCCGATTTTTATGATTTTTTACAGCTACACTCATTGACCCTATATGAATACAATGAATGAATTCGATCTTCAATTTAAAATATTTACACTAGTGGATACCACAAAATCTTATGTTATACTTAATGAAAGTATAAATAAACTCTTAAGTGTTAATGAATCTATTGTTTTGATGGGATACGCATTCTACGAAATTAGTTTCAACGATCCAACCGTCAAACATGTTTGTATATACTTCTAGATCGCATACGCCAAAAATTGCAAAAAACAAACATTCAGAGATTAAGTAACCGAACAAAACTTTTCAACGTTATAAAAAAAAAATCATGATTTAACGGTTATTTTAACTCCGATTTTGATGATTTTTTACAGCTACACTCCTTGTGACACACCCCGACCGAGGTCAAGGCATGCTGACCGTCACGTGAGAGTGACGTAGCCATGTGCACAGTGCGGAAGCGGTAAAGATAGCAATTATACGAATAATTAAAAACCAGATTACTAGTGTGCACTACTAAACAGAAAGTGATAGGAGTTACACAGTAAACACTCCTAATCAGAGCATAAAGTTTAGGTGCAGTTCAGTAGGACAAGTATTAGTTACACAGTACCAGGAATGTCCTACTATTATTCAAATAGGTCAGAACTGCCGAAGATCCCAAGCCACCAACATCAATCTTACTTAGAACCTGGAGGGGCGCAAAACAGAAAACGTGAGTGGGCAAAAACAAATGTTTTACAAAATCATTTCATTTATCAACATATCTAGCCTCTCGCTGTAAAACATGTATAATTTTCCCAGAATCAAGATATAAATATATACATAAACGAATATGAACATATATCAATTCAAATCATGCTTTACATAATCATATTCACATGTATATAAGCCATGCCAAGATATAACAGAGTAAGCAATTCAGGTAAGAATAAATTCATAGAAATATGATATGATAGCCGGAACCCCTGAGGTAGTCTGTACGGCTGAATTCATAGCTCAAACTCAATCTAGCCGGAGTCACTTCTATGACCTATACGGCAATATACTGCACATAAGTCGGAACCACTGAAATGGTCTGTACGACAAGGTTGGGTGTGATATAGTTATGCTCAATGCTACGCCCTCATGCTAGCTGTGCGATAAATAGTTAGTCACCTACGAGTCGGAACCACCTATAGTGGTCTGTACGACAAGACTGTGCACCTAAATTTGATCCAATGTGAGCATATGGTGCGGGATGTGACATAATATACAGGCCCGTGCCAACACTCTCTGGCTAAATTGCAATCACCCGGGGTGCAGGTTTATGAGCTCATCGTTTCTGAATCATATCTCATATAGACAATCAACATGTTCATCTCATTTCTTGAATGGCTGCATCTAACCTCTCGTTAGACTGCCTACGTACCCTAAATAGGGATCAAGCCGTTCGTAGTTCACCTACACCAAACATAGCTTACCTGAACTTACATGTGCCTCCACAACACCACAATTATATATATATATATATGCAACCATGAAATGCATATTCAGAATATAAAGGCATTTGGCATTTTATTTCAAAGTATATTTTCATTTAAAACACATTTCTGGGAAATATATCAAGTATATAATTATATACTGAAAACAAAAGCCCACTCACTGATATGTCGACGGGTCGTAACCCCCGAGTCGTCCGTGGATACGCTCGTCCTCGGGATAAGTCTCACCTATATGCGAATTAACTATAAAAACGTTATTTTAAAGCATATAGGCAAAACTAGCTAATAACTTCTCATACTGTTGACCTTAAAAACTACCAAACCTACGTGGCGCGCAGGCCGAGTAATCTATAAGCTAACTACGTCCTTCGGTGAATGCGGGGCGTGCCAACTCGTCGGCCGAGCTCGGCCGAGGAGTAAATTTGTTGATGTTACGTTGAGTGTGCGGCTGACTTCTGCGTCTTGCGATTGCGGCCGAGGAAGGAACACGTCTCAGCCTCTTGGGTTCTCGAACCTGAAGACAAGGTTACTATTCTTACGAAGTTCACGAATCGCCGTTGTCAGATTCGGTCACAGTGATGGTATTCGCCAGAGTAAACTCACGCCGAATCGACACCAAAGTGTAAGGACACAAATACTCAAAGCGAATATAAGTCTTAATAGTGAACGTGGTTCGGCCGTCTGAATGCCGAACTCTAAACCCCACTTGGGAGTATCCAATCATAAAATAACTCGACGTGCAATGCGCCGAGCTCGGTAAACGATAACACATCACTTTGCCGAGACGGCTAATGAGATGACCTCAATCAAAAGAGATTCAGAAATCCTCCTCGACCGAGACTTGGATAGGTAACCAACCGTCCTCGCCGCAGTGCTATTGATGCCAACGGAAGATACTGCGAGTTCGGCCGATTCTACGGTGACAGAGCTATCTATGCCGACTTAAGATATCACTGGTTGCTTTCACAGTGCTGTTGATGCCAACGGAAGATGTGTCAGCGAAAAGAGAAAATAAAAATCTCAAGGTTGTTGAGAGAGTTTGCGCAGGGCAGTTGTGTGTTGAATTGGAGGTCTTGAATGATGCACATCCTCCTCTATTTATAGCACTGGATACCTTTGAAGTCGAGTCAAAACCCTACTCGAACTAGGTCTTCTTCTCGGGATCAAACACCCACTCGACTAGTCCTATTTTTACTAGGATTGTGAACCTAGTCCTTTATTGAGCCGGATTCACTTCCGGGTTATTACTCTTGCCGAGACTCCTTATTGCGTTAGGACTCGACTCGTAAATGTAATATGACCTAGCCGACCTAGGTTTAGAAGCCCACGTACTAAACGATCCAGGGTCCCCTTGTCGCCAGGTCTTCCGGGCCAAGAATGGTTCTATACTCGGCCCAAACTAATATTTTGGGCCCAAACACATACATAGCTCAAAACGGGTATATGAATATACCAACGTGACCTACACAACCTCACGAACTGAAGGAAAAATTTTGTCCTAGCTAAGAACATGTAAGAACATTTGAATACATATGCTAACTATTAACTCTTTAAAGTAGGCATGCATCCAAAAGCAATTCATAAAACCCATGACTTTCAAAGCCTAGTATATGGTGAACCAAAAGACTCTTTAACAACATTAAAGAGAATTAAGAATTTAGAGATTCTTTACCCTTGAAGCTCATCCTTGATTACACAAGGGATTCACCCAAGTGGAGGGCCTTCAAGTCACCTCCTTGCTCCTTGGATCTTCCTTGTGATTTTCCTCCTTTTAGTGCTCCTTTGCTTCTTTGAGGATTTGAGGATTAGTTCTCCAAAACACCAAAAGTTTGATGTCTCTAAGTCTCTTCACCAAGGATGTATTTTTGTGAGGATGAAAATTGATCACTTAGGGAAGTAAATTTGCTAGATAACTATCCCTAAGTAGCCAAGAAAACCCTAATTGAAAACAAAGCTATAAAGATGAATTTATACTTCATTTCTTAGGTGAGTGGCAAACTTGCAATTAAGCAAGTTTTGACATTCCTCACCCTAAATGGCCGGCCATATATTGTTATTGGGCTTATTGCCCATTTTGTTTTAGTTGTCATACAACTTAAACATAATGGGCCTTGTGGACCAAAACACTTTTGGGCCCCGAAGCCCCAAAACCAACTTAAAAGCCCAATACGAACATTTCGTATAATTAATTAACTAATTAATTAATCTTGACCATTCTTCAATTAATTTCTTCACATACATCCTTATTTGGTGTGCGATCCATTAGGTTCCAATTAGCGAGGCAGTGGGCGATGTTACTCTTAACTATCGATTGTGAATTGAAACCACATTTCAATTCTCCCTTTTTGATGATTAGTGTTTGCTAATCAATAGGGCTTCCACAAACCATGAGTGACACCTAGCAGTATGTCATGGTTACCCAAGCTAAGTAGAATTGGTTGGAGAACCTATCCAGTTACAACTACAATGCAATACGGTCCTTCTCTAATACAATACTCTTAATCACATTGTTTAAGTGATAGTTTGTTTCATGTCTACTATCCAATGTGATACTTTCTTATATGATTCCCTTGAATATGATTTGGAACATCTTCCTTAGTCATATTCATTTGCTTTGGCCAAAGACTTTAGAATCATATTTTAGAGTATTCTCCTTCCACCATGGAAGGTTAGAGATCCCTTGTTGTGCATTCATATGCCTACATGACTAGATCGCATGACCCCAACAATGCCGTGGACAATCCGAAGGAATGCCTTTGTCATGATCAAAGATCAAGGACCTAACCATTAGACATCTATGATGCCTCAGGTCAAAGGACTACTTTGCATATTGTAACCTTAGAGTTCGTACATGACATGTATGTTTGAACTCTTATTAATCGCAGTTCAGTGTACTCGATCACTATTTCGAGCACCTATGTGTTTGTCTTAGTGTCCAACACCAAATGACTTGAGACTAGTTCATACTCACGTTTGAGTCAACATAACACATACTAACCTTAGCGGATTGTCAATGCCCAATTGGCAATCCTATGGTTAGGAACGTTTTAGGAATGAACATAAGAGAAAGGTCTCCTTAATCTAACTCATTAGATCACTTATCTCTTATGTCAAATACATCCCTTGGATTCTCTTATTGTTTAAACACATGATACAATAAATAGTGAATAACAATAAGTATTGCCCTTCCATTAAACATATAAAAGTTTAACATATTAAGTATTCCAAAAAGCTATTACATCAAATGAGTGGCTTTGTGGGCATACTTCCAACAATCTCCCACTTGCACTCAAAGCCATCCTCCCATGTATCTAATACCCATCTTATCCATATGACGATCAAGCTGGATTTGAGTCATTGGCTTTGTCAGTGGATCTGCTACGTTATCGGCTGAAGCAACTTTGAGGATGTTGACTTTCCCCTCGGCAGCATATCTTCTTATGATATTAAATCGCCTATCAAAATGCTTGTTCTTTTGATGAGCCCTGGGTTCCTTGGCTTGAGCTATCGCCCCACTATTATCACAGTACAAAGTTACTGGTGATGTTATGGTTGGAACCACTCCAAGTTCAGTAATGAACTTCTTCATCCAGAACGCTTCTTTGCCGGCTTCAGCTGTAGCGACATATTCAGCCTCTGTCGTGGAATCAGCAATTACACTTTGTTTCTTGCTTTTCCAACTGACAGCCCCACCATTCAGAGTGAATACATATCCGGAGTTGGAACTTCTATCATCGACGTCAGATTGGAAATCTGCGTCTGTATAGGCCTCCACTCGCAACTCTGCCGCTCCTCCATAAACGAGGAACATGTCCTTAGTTCTTCTTAAGTACTTAAGGACCGTCTTGACAGCTGCCCAGTGTTCTGATCCTGGGTTAGATTGATATCGACTAGTAATGCTCACAGCATATGCGATATCAGGCCTTGTGCATATCATGGCATACATGAGACTCCCTATGGCGGAAGCATAAGGAATTTCATTCATTAGCCGTATCTCTTCAGGAGTCTTAGGTCCCATGGACTTAGAAAGGTGAATTCCATGTCTCACAGGAAGAAAACCTTTCTTAGATTGTTCCATCTGGAACCTACTTAGCACCTTATCAATGTACATCGATTGGGATAATCCAATTAATTTTCTGGATCTATCACGATAGAGCTTTATCCCAAGTACATAAGATGCATCTCCTAAATCTTTCATGTGGAAGGTTTTAGACAACCACATTTTTACAGAAGAAAGTACTGCAGTGTCATTCCCGAATAGTAATATGTCATCTACATATAACACTAGGAATACTACTGCATCCCCAACGACTTTTTGATAAACACAATTGTCGTCTTCGTTTTGAGTAAAACCAAACGTTTTGATTTCAGTATCGAAACGAATGTTCCAGCTCCTGGAGGCTTGCTTAAGTCCATAAATGGACCTTTGAAGCTTGCATACCTTAGTCTTTTCAGACTCGGACACGAAACCTTCGGGTTGAGTCATATAGAGCTCTTCCTGTAGGTAGCCGTTCAGAAAGGCCGTCTTCACGTCCATTTGCCAGATTTCATAATCATGGTACGCAGCTATAGCAAGCAAAATCCGAATGGACTTAATCATGGCTACAGGAGAGAAGGTTTCTTCATAGTCAATCCCTTCTATTTGCCTGTATCCCTTGGCTACTAGTCTAGCCTTACAAGTCTCCACGTTCCCATCAACGCCTATCTTCCTCTTGAAGACCCATTTGTTTCCAACAGGTACAATACCTTCTGGAGGGTCTACAAGAGTCCATACCTGATTTTGATACATGGAATCCATCTCGGATTTCATGGCCTCTTGCCATCTCTTTGAATCAATGTCGGACATTGCTTCAGTGTAGTCCTTAGGGTCCTCCTTTGTTTCATTGTCACCTAGAAGGTACAATTCATCAAAGTCATTATTTAAGCCAAACCTCATAGGTGGCTTACTAACCCGTTCAGATCTACGTGGAGCTAGGGGTTCAGGAACAGGGTTGTCAATATGTCGAGTGCTTGTTTGTGGTTCATTATTAATCTCATTAATTTCCATCTGTTTGCTTATAGTTCCTTTGAGAACAAATTCGTCCTCTAGAAACTTAGCAGTTCTGGCGACAAAGACTTTCTGGTCGTTAGGATGGTATAACTCATATCCCATAGTTTCTTTAGGATATCCCACAAAATAGCATCTTGCTGATCTCGCTTCAAGCTTAGTAGCCTCAAGCTTCTTGACATATGCTTCACAACCCCAAATCTTAATATGATTAAGACTTGGCTTTCTTCCATGCCATATCTCATAGGGTGTTTGTGAAACTGATTTGGAAGGTACTCTATTAAGCAAGTAAGCTGCTGTATATAGAGCGTATCCCCAGAATGTTACTGGTAGATCAGCGGAACTCATCATAGAACGAACCATGTTCATCAAGGTTCGATTTCTCCTTTCAGAAACTCCATTAAGTTGTGGAGTTCCCGGTGGAGTCCACTGTGATATTATTCCACACTCTTTGAGATAATCTAGGAACTCATTACTCAGATATTCACCCCCTCGATCCGATCTTAGGATTTTTATCTGTTTCCCAGTTTGCTTCTCAACTTCATTCTTGAATTCTTTGAACCTTTCAAAAGATTCTGACTTGTACTTCATAAGATATACATAGCCAAACCGAGAGTGATCGTCGGTGAATGTGATATAGTATGAGAAGCCTTCTCTCGACGTAGTAGACATAGGTCCACATACGTCAGTGTGGATTAACCCTAGAATTTCAGTGGCACGCTCTCCTTTTTCCAGTAAATGGAGATTTGGTCATCTTCCCTTTCAAGCAACTTTCACAAGTACCCATCCGGTCATTACCTAATGGGCGGAAATATCCGTCTTTCGACATCTTGCGAGTCTTATCAAGGTTCACATGTCCAAGTTTAAGATGCCACATCTTTTCTTGGTTAACTTCTTCTCTAACCCTTTTGGGTTTTGAGGTATTCCCGCTTTCAATACAGTGCATCCCACTATTCGTCTCTAGGTGAAAAAGTCCCTCTATCATATTACCATGAGAGATAATACGACCGTTCAAGTATAAAGTGCAACTCATTTTGTCAAACAATACTGAGTGCCCATCTCGTAAAAGCTTAGAGATGGAAATCAAATTCTTTATACATGAAGGAAAATATAAACAATTTTTAAGTTCCAGGACTTCCCCAGAGGGTAGGTTAAGCATATAGGTGCCTATTGCTTTTGCAGAGATTTTAGTGCCGTTCCCAACTCGCACAACCATCTCCTCATTGCGCAGTGACCTGCTCCCTGTTAGTCCATGCAACGTATTACAGATATGTTGACTAGCACCTGAATCAAATATCCAGGAATTGGAGCTCACTGTAAAAGCACTCTCTATGACAGAAATAGTCTCTTCAAAAGTCCGTGTCATAAGGCTCGCAATGCGCACCCTGTATTTCTTCTTCCAACGTTCATCTTTTCCACAATGAAAGCATGTTCCTTTGGATTTCTTTGCCTTCTTCTTACGCAACCCTTTCCTTATCATTGCATTCTCACTCCCACTGTCCCTTTTGAAACCTTTTTCAAATTTACAGCACATGTCAATCATCTCTTTCAAAGAATGATTGAATCTATTCACTTTATAGTTTACGATAAACTTAGTGAAATCATCCGAGAGAGATGCAAGGAAAAAGTCTTGGGCCATTTTCCCATCGATGGAAGTTCCTAAACTTTGAAGATCTTGAAAGATCCTTTCCATCTTTTGTCCATGTTCATGGACCGATGTCCCCTTTGCCATTTTGGCATTCATTAGACTACAAATATTTGAGAATCGTACATTACTAGTCTCAAGGTCATGCATCTTATGCAAACTTTCAACCATGGCACAAGAAGTGTCCATGTGCTTATGTAGCTTCATAAGCTCCTCACTAAGTGAAGTGAGGATTAAGCATTTGGCTTGTAAGTCATCCTCATAGTGTCTAATATAATTTTGACACTCCTCATTTGAAGCTAGTTTCGTAGGAGGTACATGAGGAGGGGATTGCTTAAGTACATACAATATGTCTTTCACCTTTGAGACATTCTCAATGTGGCGATACCAAGCAAGGAAACGTTGGCCCTTTAGGCCCTTTTTGTCAAGTATAATGGTGGGTATAATTTTAGGCATGTCGTTCACTACATAACATAACAGAAATCGAATTAGCATTGTTGTTTAAAACTATTTTGATTGGGTCTTTGAATCAAATAGTACCACCCACTATTTTTGGCAAATTTCACATCCCTCAATATAATTCGAGAGTTATATTGAACTCTTAGTGGGTTATGGGAGACTCACCATTACCAAGCCCACCTCACGATGATACGATGTTGGCTAGCAAAAATAATGATGAGAGAATAACGCATTATTCATTTACAACTTTTGTAATTACCCATCCGTTTGGCCTCTAGAGAATGTTGCCTCACGATGATACGATGTTGGCACCATTGCACTTAGTTTAAGTTATTCCCACCATGCTTAGTTCGTGAAGGGGTTCAAGAATAGCCTCACGATGATACGATGTTGGCTATCCTCGTTGCCTACACTCACCTCATCATATGTATATGGATTCCTCCTGGATGTAAGCACATGCTTTGTACTCCCCCATGATAGGGTGAAGCCGGTGCATGAGTCACAAACGCTTGGAACCCACCACGGTGGAAGGCCTACGAAGAGATATTCTAAGCATCTCTCGCTTATCAACTTAATATTCATTTGTTGAGGGAGTAGTGTTGGGCTACATCAAAACATTTTAATCATATTAAAAGAACTTGGGCCTATCACAACCATTGGTCCAAGTTTATATGAATTAGTAGTATATAATACTCCCACTGTTTCGTTGAAACAAGCGAGACTATATGGAACTACTAACGAATGCCTTGCATCCTCATATGGACTATATAGTCATATTAGGTTTTAGGATGATTATGAACCGTTTGATTTGATCCAACACGAGCCTTGTGTTGGACCTTGGGTCTAAGGTAGATTGTTGTTGATTTTAGTTAAGCGTTTAATCCAATTAAACCGTTATTTCCTATTGGGCGTTGGACCCAACTATTCCATTTTGCATACATTTAAACAAAAGGAATACATGAAATAATAATAAGGGCTTATGCCCTTTTACAACACAAATGATGGACTTATGTCCATTTACAACAATCTTGAACTAATCAAATTACATTCAAATCTACACTACCAAGCCCAAACATTCATAATGTAAAGCGGCCAATCACATAGCTCAATTATCGAGGCATTTGGTTCATAATCACCCTTCTCTTAATCAAACACATTTAATTAAGAAAACAACTTTAAAACAATTGGTTTTCGGATCCATAGAATTGATTTAAATGAAACTAAATAAAATGAAAATCCAATTCTCATTTAAAGAGACAAACCATTTTGTTCTCATATAATTTGGGCCAAAAAACAATGACCACAACTTTTGGGCCATTTTCTAAAAACAAAAAACTTTTGGGGTCATTTTGTAAAAACACAAGAGTCCACAACTTCATGTAATCACAACTTAGAACCCAAACATTTTTAATAATGTCAAAACATCATTAAAGGAGCAAAACAATTTGTCCTTTAAAGTTTTTGGACCTTAACGTAAAAACGTAAACTTTTGGGCCAAAATGCAAATACACAAAAGTATCAAAACTTTATGTAAGTGCACAAAACACCCAAAAATACCCTATTTTAAAGGGTGGCCGGCCATAAGTGTTTTTAGTGATGAAAAATTCAAATTTTATACAAAGTTTTGTAAGTGGGTTATGTTAGGTGAGGTAAAGATGAAATAAAATTTTGTAAGAAATAATTTATGTCATTCTTTAAAACAAAGTTTGTCTCCCATTAAAATTACTCAATCATTAACCATCACCCACTAAAATTAAATCAAAACTTTATGTAAAAACATAAAACTTTTTGAATCAAAACTTCAAAACTTTTTGTTCTTGGCAAGAACTCCAAGAACATTGAAGAACACTTATGAAAACTCAAAATACAAGGCACCAAATTTTAGTTCCAATATTCATGCTTAAATGAAATACATCTACAACATTTGAGATGCAAAATTTTCTAGCAAAATTTATATTCAAAGCAAGAACAAAGCTTGTAACATTTACAACATTTAAATCATAAAACATGAAAATCACAAAACCCAAAAGGATCCACCATACACTAGACCTAGGCTCTGATACCACTTGAAGGAAAAATTTTGTCCTAGATAAGAACATGTAAGAACATTTGAATACATATGCTAACTATTAACTCTTTAAAGTAGGCATGCATCCAAAAACAATTCATAAAACCCATGACTTTCAAAGCCTAGTATATGGTGAACCAAAAGACTCTTTAACAACATTAAAGAGAATTAAGAATTTAGAGATTCTTTACCCTTGAAGCTCATCCTTGATTACACAAGGGATTCACCCAAGTGGAGGGCCTTCAAGTCACCTCCTTGCTCCTTGGATCTTCCTTGTGATTTTCCTCCTTTTAGTGCTCCTTTGCTTCTTTGAGGATTTGAGGATTAGTTCTCCAAAACACCAAAAGTTTGATGTCTCTAAGTCTCTTCACCAAGGATGTATTTTTGTGAGGATGAAAATTGATCACTTAGGGAAGTAAATTTGCTAGATAACTATCCCTAAGTAGCCAAGAAAACCCTAATTGAAAACAAAGCTATAAAGATGAATTTATACTTCATTTCTTAGGTGAGTGGCAAACTTGCAATTAAGCAAGTTTTGACATTCCTCACCCTAAATGGCCGGCCATATATTGTTATTGGGCTTATTGCCCATTTTGTTTTAGTTGTCATACAACTTAAACATAATGAGCCTTGTGGACCAAAACACTTTTCGGCCCCGAAGCCCCAAAACCAACTTAAAAGCCCAATACGAACATTTCGTATAATTAATTAACTAATTAATTAATCTTGACCATTCTTCAATTAATTTCTTCACATACATCCTTATTTGGTGTGCGATCCATTAGGTTCCAATTAGCGAGGCAGTGGGCGATGTTACTCTTAACTATCGATTGTGAATTGAAACCACATTTCAATTCTCCCTTTTTGATGATTAGTGTTTGCTAATCAATAGGGCTTCCACAAACCATGAGTGACACCTAGCAGTATGTCATGGTTACCCAAGCTAAGTAGAATTGGTTGGAGAACCTATCCAGTTACAACTACAATGCAATACGGTCCTTCTCTAATACAATACTCTTAATCACATTGTTTAAGTGATAGTTTGTTTCATGTCTACTATCCAATGTGATACTTTCTTATATGATTCCCTTGAATATGATTTGGAACATCTTCCTTAGTCATATTCATTTGCTTTGGCCAAAGACTTTAGAATCATATTTTAGAGTATTCTCCTTCCACCATGGAAGGTTAGAGATCCCTTGTTGTGCATTCATATGCCTACATGACTAGATCGCATGACCCCAACAATGCCGTGGACAATCCGAAGGAATGCCTTTGTCATGATCAAAGATCAAGGACCTAACCATTAGACATCTATGATGCCTCAGGTCAAAGGACTACTTTGCATATTGTAACCTTAGAGTTCGTACATGACATGTATGTTTGAACTCTTATTAATCGCAGTTCAGTGTACTCGATCACTATTTCGAGCACCTATGTGTTTGTCTTAGTGTCCAACACCAAATGACTTGAGACTAGTTCATACTCACGTTTGAGTCAACATAACACATACTAACCTTAGCGGATTGTCAATGCCCAATTGGCAATCCTATGGTTAGGAACGTTTTAGGAATGAACATAAGAGAAAGGTCTCCTTAATCTAACTCATTAGATCACTTATCTCTTATGTCAAATACATCCCTTGGATTCTCTTATTGTTTAAACACATGATACAATAAATAGTGAATAACAATAAGTATTGCCCTTCCATTAAACATATAAAAGTTTAACATATTAAGTATTCCAAAAAGCTATTACATCAAATGAGTGGCTTTGTGGGCATACTTCCAACACGAACATCGTGATATTTTTAGAAAAATTTTCCTATAGCTCACGCGTCGGGGAAGGCACGGCATCACGCGCCCTCACGCGCATCACCTTCAACCTCCAGACGCCGGAATAGTGCCACCGGCGCCGGATTCTGGGCAGACCTGCAACTGCCCATTTCTCTCTCGTTTTTTCACCATTTTCTACGAAATTTTCACCTAAATGTCACAAATTTCAAGAGGAAGAAGGTTATACCTCTTTGGAGCCTCAAATCCTTCGAAAACACGTCAGAAAAATCTCACCAAAACCGGCCACCTTCGAACCTCGTGATCCCGACGTCCAAAACCTTCAAACGAAGCACTCCGAGCTTCCTTGGGTTGTCCTAAAACACAACCATTTGAAAGTTCATGAATAGTGCTCAACTCGGAGCTTGAGTTTTCAACGTGAAATCGAACGAGTTCTGACCTGAAATGGGTACCTTTGAACTCGTATGGTCCTCACGAACACAATGGTACCAATTTCTTCTTCGATCCGTGATGATTTGGCTTGGTTCGACCTTGTCCGTACGGAGGAGAGGAAAGAGAGAGAGTGAGTCTGAGAGAGAGTACGGGAGAGAGGAGAGAAAGGGTATGGATGTGAGTGTGTGGTTCCAAAGTGTGTACCAATCACAATAAAAAAATTTCTTACTTCCAATTGGGTCCAAATTAGTAGGGACTTAATACATTGGTCCTCAACCACAACCACACCTAGTCCCACGATGCCACAAACGCTCGAGGGCATTTTAGTATTTTCACATCAACGATAACAAAATAATGTACATTTCCGGGACGGGTTGTGACACCTTGACCCTATATGAATACAATGAATGAATTCGATATTCAATTTAAAATATTTACACTAGTGGATACCACAAAATCTTATGTTATACTTAATGAAAATATGAATAAACTCTTACGTGTTAGTGAATCTATTGTTTTGATGGGATACGCATTTTACGAAACTAGTTTCAACGATCCAACCGTCAAACATGTTTGTATATACTTTGAGATCGCATACACCAAAAATTGCAAAAAACAAACATTCAGAGATTAAGTAACCGAACAAAATTTTTCGACGGTTATAAAATGAAAAATCACAATTTAACGGTTATTTTAACTCTGATTTTGATGATTTTTTACAGCTACACTCCTTGACTCTATATGAATACAATGAATGAATTCGATCTTCAATTTAAATATTTACACTAGTGGATAGCACAAAATCTTATGTTATACTTAATGAAAGTATGAATAAACTCTTAAGTGTTAGTGAATCTATTGTTTTGATGAGATACGCATTCTACGAAATTAGTTTCAACGATCCAACCATCAAACATGTTGAGATCGCATACACCAAAAATTGCAAAAAACAAACATTCAGAGATCAAGTAACGGGACGAAACTTTTCGACGGTTATAAAAAGAAAAATCACGATTTAACGGTTATTTTAACTCCGATTTTGATGATTCTTTACAGCTACACTTCTTGACCCTATATGAATGCAATGAATGAATTCGATCTTCAATTTAAAATATTTACACTAGTGGATACCACAAAATCTTATGTTATACTTAATGAAATTATGAATAAACTCTTAAATGTTAGTGAATATATTGTTTTGATGGGATACACATTCTACGAAACTAGTTTCAACGATCCAACCGTCAAACATGTTTGTATATACTTCGAGATCGCATACGCCAAAAATTGCAAAAAACAAACATATAGAGATCAAGTAACCGGACAAAACCTTTCGACGGTTATAAAAAGAAAAATCACGATTTAACGGTTATTGTAACTCCGATTTTGATGATTTTTTACAGCTACACTCCTTGACCCTATATGAATACAATGAATGAATTTGATCTTCAATTTAAAATATTTACACTAGTGGATACCACAAAATCTTATGTTATACTTAATGAAAGTATGAATAAACTCTTAAGTGTTAATGAATCTATTGTTTTGATGGAATACGCATTCTACGAAACTAGTTTCAACGATCCAACCATCAAACATGTTTGTATATACTTCGAGATCGTATATGCCAAAAATTGTAAAAAACAAACATTCAGAGATCAAGTAACGGGACACAACTTTTCGACGGTTATAAAACGAAAAATCACGATTTAACGATTATTTTAACTCCGATTTTGATGATTTTTTACAGCTACACTCCTTGACCCTATATGAATACAATGAATGAATTCGATCTTCAATTTAAAAAATTACACTAGTGGATACCACAAAATCTTATGTTATACTTAATAAAAGTATGAATAAACTATAATAATTATATATATTAATTTAACAATTTTATACCCCTAAAAACTAAAATAATTATATAATATAATTATATATATATATATCAAATTATGTGTTTTAATGTTTTGAAGTAATATTTATGTGATAAAGTGCGGTATGTGCAAATTTAAGAAAAAAATATATTTTTCTTAACGGGTCATAACAGGTCATAACGGGTCGGGTCACTTTACCCGACCTGTTAAAGACCTATTAAGATAAAAGGTGTGACACGACACGAGCCAAGATAATAAATGTGAAACGATACGAATACGAGAGACACGAACTTGCCAGGCCTACTCCTAAGTCCAGACTGCGTTACTTCCAATTCTCCATGTTCCCCAATTTCGATTCCTTCCTCGCACAATCCTCACAAGCAAGCAGGCCCTCTCTCATTCCCCAGGCAAGCTAACGGCTAATCTCTCTCTCTCTCTTTCTCTCTCTCTCTCTATCTCTTCGCGATCATACTTTTCTCACTCTGTGGTGGTATTTGCAGGGAGTTTCAGGGTTCTGCGTTCAAGATCCGATCTCAGACCCCTAAAAGCACCCAAATCCGTTTGATCTCCGGGTCCATTCATGCGCTGGGGCGAAATTAAATCTCGCACAAATATGGGCATTTTGTTCACTAAAATGTTCTCTTCCCTATTTGGGAACAAGGAAGCTCGGATCCTCGTCCTCGGATTGGACAATGCTGGCAAAACCACCATTCTCTGTGCGATTTCAATCATTCTACTCTTACCCTTTTGCGTTTTTTCGATTTTGTCAAGTGGGTTTGGGTTAATTTTGGCTGATTTCTGACTTGTTTTGGGGTTTTCGCAGATCGTCTCCAGATGGGGGAAGTTGTCTCCACGATTCCAAGTTGGTATTTCTTTTCGTTTCTTCGGGTTCGGTAGTTTATGGGTTGTATTTGATTTTCTTTTTCGGTTGCTCCCAAATTATGAGGAGAAGATGAAAATTTGAAGGTTTGATAGTTCATGTTGATGTAACAAGTCAATGTACTGTTTAAATGGTAGCCTAGCGAGTTGTGCAGCTTATCGTGTTCTTCGAATTGGAAATCAGATTATTTTGCTGAATCAGCTCTTTTACTTGGATGCAGCCATTGGATTTAATGTTGAGACAGTGCAGTATAACAGCATCAAGTTCCAAGTTTGGGATCTCGGTATGCCCATATATACCTTATTTGTATCTTCAGTTGGCACGATATGAGATATGCTACTTTGATACCATATTGTACGAGAGCAATGCCTTATTTAAGAGTTTACCTTAAGTCAGAAATTAGATGTGCTTTAATTTGATTAATTTTATATAGTCAGCATGAATTTTAGGGGGAAAACTCCTAAGGCGAAAAAGTTGGATACTTATCTTAACAACCTTATTAGGTCTTGTCATCATAACGGTTGTAATTTGAATACCTTGTGGATCAGAGAACCAGATCCATATCCAAATCAGTAGGGTTTAAACGTTTAGTCATGTTCGATTTAGATTGAACTTGTTGACCTATTTCAAATGACTTCTGAGGAGCTGATTTCAGTTTGTTGGAATCAACACACTAGTATGTACACTGTTAAGGAGATGGTTTTGATGTGGTGCACAACTTTATATTCTGCCTTGGTGATTGATACAAGCTTGAGGTTGGTTTGTTCCTTGAATTAACCAACCAGATTGAAAGTCTGCATTGCTTGAACTCAAGTTATTCAATACTGGATTGGATCCTTTGTAACTATATTAAATGGATGCTTTTATTGTGCATGTTTTGAATGTGTTTAACTTTGCTTGTTGATTTTTGTGGCTCAAGTGGAGTTTGTGTTCAAGTACAGAATTATTTTTAATTTATTGTTTGTTATTGAATTTTCTTTTAAGGAGGCAGTATACTATGATCATGATCTTTTGGCTTTAAACCTTTGCCTTTCATGACTACTGGTGCATTGTTATAATTTTTGGGAGCAATGTTGGCGTGTATTTCCTTTTGGATAATGGAAAATAGATCTTAAAGCTCTTACATCATTTTCCACTACTTATTCATGGTTTTAATTTTTCTTATGATGGATAATAACTTTTGAAGCTCAAGTTATGGACTCATGTTAGTTTCTTGATAAAATAAGAGAAGTCACATTTTGCGTTCTGATAAATTTGTTATTGTTTGCTTATATAGGTGGACAGACAAGTATCAGGTATTGTTTCTTTGACTAAATGGTCTTTTAATATGTTTTGATATTTAGTAAACTTTTCTGTATTTATTCCAATAGAAGTATAAGTTTTAATACTTTGCAATCTGATGTGCCGAATAAATCTTGATTAGTGCGTCTGTTTTAATATTGTTATAGTGAATCTTCATTGAGGATTAGAAAAAAATATCATAAATGGAATATGTACTTGTGATAGAAAAATTTTACATGAGTAGGATTTATTGTCAGAACCCTATATAAGCTTTGATTGATTGATGTTTCACTATAAATGTAGTTCTGTGTTTTATGATTATCAATTGGTATCCATTTACTGGGTGTTTCAATATCACTTTGATTGTTCTGTATGCCTGAATTCATTGTGTAAATATATTTGTTTATGTTTTTTTGAATTTTTTTAATGGATGCCATTTGTTTCCAAGTAAATTCATGTTGAGATATAATTTCTCAAGCCAAGTTAATCTAATCTAATCTAATCTAAGAGTGCTTTAGTCTCAACTACACACTGTTAGAAACTTTATGCAAAATACGTAATTATTCTTAAACAATAGGGCTTTGGCACTGAATACGAGGGATACATGATGATAGTAGCCTTTTCTTTTTTAGCTTGAAACCAGACTAAGTTTTACGATAAAAAAGAGATGCGTATTTATTAGCATGGCAGCTTTATATAAAAATAACTTGGCCGAGTCTCCTGGATTAGCAGTATGGATAACAGTTGTAAGAGTTAGGTCAAGGTTTGGTTTTCATTTTTTCCTTTTGAATTGCTTACCCATAAAGAAAGTATCCATAGGATGTGACACTTTATGATTAGAAATTTTAATGAAATTCTTCATATGGTGCCCATCTATACTAATATGTGGTACTGAAACTCTGTTTGTTGACTTTTGACGTATGCATACTGTTGGGTCACTTTGAGTATCTTTTGGTTTGTCACTCCTAGTGATTTCTAAGTTAACAATAAGCTCATTGGACTCTATGTTGTTTCATGCCACAGACCGTATTGGAGATGCTATTTTCCAAATACTCAGGCCATAATCTATGTTGTTGATTCTAGTGACACCGATAGGCTGGTAATCGCTAAGGATGAGTTTCATGCAATACTTGAGGTAACTTCTTGTTGGCATGCATTTGAATATTCAAAGTAAATTTTTGGAATATATAGTAGTGGCCTTTTTGGTCATAAATTTTTTAATATTCTACCTTCCATATTGTTGTCAGTGCTTTGTTGCTGTAAATGTAAATATAAGGAGAAATTGATATAAGAATTTTTGTTAAGAGGGGATATAAATAGATCTATTTGTATTTTCTGGGAATCTTAATAATAAAGTGGAAATTCTTTTTAGTACGAGAAACTTCTGTTAATGTCTAACTCTTGGCCTTGGATGTTTGTGATTCCATAATTCTACTCTCTTTTTCTGACTCCCTGGAGTTTGGCCTTTACTCATTGGTTGTGTAGGTTATTTGATAGTGATTTTATTGCTTTTGAGCCCCTTGGCAGGAGGAAGAGTTGAAAGGTGCAGTTGTTCTCATTTTTGCCAATAAGCAGGTTAGTGGAATTTCCTGTTAAATTTGCATGGTTCGGTGAAAAACTGCTGTTTAATCATTTAAATAATATGCATGTGTATGCGGACCACAGTATAAAGAGACAATGTTAAAACAATAAGAAAAAGAAAAATGTCATTTGTTAGAAAACTTTGAAAGGGAAGCAGTTCTTACATTCCAAGTTCAGTTTCATATCTTTATATAGGCCTTCAAATATAATTTTTCAATCTTTGTGATTCTTTTTATATTTTCATTTGTGTTATTAGGATCTTCCTGGTGCTCTTGATGATGCTGCAATAACTGAGGCTTTGGAGTTTCACAAGATAAAAAATCGCCAGTGGGCTATTTTTAAAACTTCTGCCATAAAAGGGGAAGGTCTATTTGAGGGCTTAGACTGGTATGCGTTACTAATCATCAAATTTTCTGTAGTTCCAGTTAGTAAAAGAACATTTCGTTTCAATTGTGTAATTTCTAGTATAGCTAAAAATGGTGGATATGTTTTCTTTGTAGTTACATTTGTTTTACACATTTATGTATCCTAGGAATTTCCAACGGTTTTAAAACTGGATGAGATTGAGCTAACAATTTAACTGGATAAGATTGAGCTAACAATTTATCTGGGTAAGATTGAGCAAATATTTATTGCCTGTTGCCTTGACTTCCCTTGTGAAGAGCAAAGGGCGAAAGGTCGGGGAAAACTGTTGAGTTATCTGCTCAACTCACCTCAGTCCATTATTAGAAGCCACGTCCCAAAAAGCATTTGTTGGTACTTAGTCAACATGGTGTTTATAATGATAATAACCATGAGTATCATGCAGAAATCAAGCTCGTAGAACGAATTGATAATTTCAGAGTTGAATCTTCAACGATGCTAGATTAAAATTGGCCCTACAACTGCTCAGCTGCTAGAAACAAAAACTGAGTACTAGTAGTTTTCACAATTGTAGTATACATGCATAATATTAACTATGTACACTAAGTACCATTGTCCCCATTAACGTCGTAGAAATTGCAAGAGTCCAGCAGCAGGTCAATAGGATCCTTTATTCATTAATTCCTTTCTGAAACAATGACTCTAATTCTGCTTCCTGCTTGATATTCATTCTGTTGGAGTTTTGCTATTGGGAATTGTTATTAGCGTTAAAGTCATCATGCACTCCTATGTCCTTTATTTTCTTACACTAGGGAGGAGTGCATGACGACTTTTATGATTGCCAATAACAGTTATTTTTCTTTTTGAACAACATGCAGTGCTGTTGGGGGCATTTATTTCATAATATTTTGTTTTTGAGTGTGCGTAAATGTACTTTTAAGACTTTGTACAGTTAGAAGTGATGATGAATTTTCAAGTTCTTATAGTTTTCAATTTTTTGTTTGTTTTTAACTTCAACCTTAGTTTCTGAAGTTGAGTGGAACAATATATTTGTTAATGTAGGTTGAGTAACACACTCAAGTCTGGAGGTGGCTAATTCTTTGGGTTTGGGAAATCAAAGCTTACTTCTCTGTAGCCAGGTCAGAATTTGGGAGGAACGACGTTCTGATAGAAAATTTCATTCAGGAGTGCAGTTATGTCAATTGTCCTTTGCCCATTTTTTCTGTTCCCATTTTGGAGTAAACGACTGTTATACATGTAAAAAGTTTCCATCATAGATCTGATCATTTGGCTCGTATTTTTGTAATTTTCATGTTCTCTGCTTTATATCAGTTATGCTAGATTTTGTTTTGCTTGTGTTTTTCTGTGGTTGGGGTAACGTAAATTTTCTAACCTTTTACGTGGAAGTTGACCAATATTGTCTATCGCCTTCGGTTGGTTTATCTGTTACTTGGTGAGCCATAACTTAAAGAAAAAACATTCTGCGTTCTCACCATTGTATATTTTGGGGCTGTCATAGTTCAGAAAGTAAATTACAAGTTTCAGTGGTTGATATTTGACGTTGGAGTATTTTCATGTAGATTTTAATCCCTCCTAGTTCATCTTGTTTATCGACAGTCTTCGGTTTTTGCAAACTCATAAGATGATGCTATGCAAATATGTGAACAATAAATAACCATATGCTGCAAACAATCACAATGATTTTAGTGAGGTTCAACGAACTTTGCTTATTCCTCATGTGATCTCTCTTGAGATGAACCATGGAGAATAACAACTCGGTTATAAGAGCTTATTGAAAACCCTTGTGCTAAACACCAAAATCTTGCTGTAGATTTCTCTGCCCTTGTATTCTCTCCGTTGTTCGCGCAAATAAACAACCCTCAAAAGGAAATTTTTTGATGAACTAAGTTCATTAAGCCACATAATGCATGCATTTAACGATTAAATGGTTAAAGCACGCTTGTATGCGTTTTAAAACAAAACTTAAACCATGAAATTTAAAGCTTAGTAGTGGTGGTGAACCAAGACTTAACTCAAATCACAAAGAGAGTTGAGAAACTTTATACCTTAGAATCACAGAGAGTTGAGAAATTTTATAACTTTGAATCACTAAGAGAGTTGAGAAATTTTATACATTTGAAGCACCTCTTTGCTTTTCAAAGGTTATTCACCCATGAGAGGGCCTTCAATCCTTTGCATCCTTACTCCTTGGCTCCATGGATATGGATGGAAGAAAGTTGCTTGTTGGCTCCTTGTCTTCTTCGATTAGAATGGAAGAATAGACTCTCCAAAAGCCACCAAAGTTGTTTTGACATCAATGATGGTGGATTGAAACTTACTCTCAATTCTCCCTTTAGTGATTCATCTTCAGGGTTTCCACAAAAACCATGAGTGGCAGCTAGCAGTATGTCACGTAGCAGTATGTCATTGTGGAACTTGGCAATTGCAAAACACTTCATCGAGCACGTCATATAGGCCTTGGAGATGCCACCCATTCGAGTCATGTTGGCAATGTAGTGGTAAAGATGAAGACTCTCGAGTGGCAAAAACACGAACTCCAAAATAGTCGTTTGACGGAACCACTGTCCTCAGCTAGGAAAGCTTGCGGTACACCGTGGTCAAAACCGAACTGTCGTCTCACTCGGAGAGGAGCATAAATTGCACTCCTTTCCTTACCATTCTTTCCAAGGGATGGTACCAACGAGGCCAACAACGCCAATAATTTCTCAGTGAGGGAAGAGAAATATAAATTCTCGGACAAAGGAATCAAAGTCATACTAGGATCATCACCATAAACGACATCAGTATAAAACATCACCGGCCCGAAGCCTTCAAGGATTGCTGTGTAAGGACGGAAAACGAAGGTGTTCACGTCATCCAGATACTCCAGGAGGTCTTGCTTCCTTCCCGGGATTTTACCGAACCAACGACTAGCTAACAAAAGTCTCACAAGCATATACGAGGAGGAGTTAACAATAAAGCTGCACTTAAAGGGCAATGACTTATCTTCAACCATTTAATATGTTCCCAGAGGAAGATTTGTAGAAAGCAGACACACAAAAACTCTTTACCGAAGAACTACTGGCGACTTACTCTCCCAGAGAGTGAATCTCATCCAACTCGTGGTATAGAAGACTGAGGAACACAAGGCACTAAAGGAACCACGTTGCCCCACGCAATCGCCAGGGCTAACAGAATCACTCAACAGTGGAAGGTGTCCTCACTATCACATAAAATGAAGCGACCAAGCCACAAACACAACATGGATTTTCTATTTCAATTACTAACATTTTTCTTAATTTTTTTTTTCAAAAGGGTTCAAAATTTCACAAGATCGACATGTTTAGGGATGTATACGTTTAATCGGGGGATAAGATGACGGAGCAGCTGCATGTAAGTATATTTAATTCTTACTTTTCTTAAACTTGTAAGTAGTATACATATTAATTATTATTAATACATTTGTGGTATTATTACAAGTGACGATGGCGGAGAAGAGCCAAGCTATTCATCAAGAGGTCGCCTCCTAGCTTTCCCCGGACACCCTGATCAATGCAGTGACTCCGCCCGACGGTGTGGGATTTCATATCCTCACAGAGACCTCTATTAGAGGTCGAGAAAGGCTTGTTGGGGGGAATGCCCATCATCGGGAGAATGCGGCCTTTTCTTCCAGGTAGGCCAAAGGCTAGGTCACTGCGTTGACGCAGGAAGTGGCTTACCTAAAGTAGCGGTTCGCAACCCAGGGGAGTCCGATGACGCTGATCTTATAGGTCTTTCACTTGTTCGGTATTTGTCTCCCACAAGCTTCTCAAGAACTATCGACCTCTAAGCGCCCCCCACCCGAAGGAGACCTAGCTCGCCTATGCCGACGCAGTAGGCCCCGCGACACTTTTTATGTAGTTTTATTTTTCGGATATTATAAATTTTGTTGTCTTGTATGTACATATCCATATATCCTATAAATAATTTGTTTTATTAACTACTGTTTATAATTTAATTATAATAATAAAAAAATATAATTAAATTATATATTTTATTAAAAATGAAAACATAACAGAAAAAATTAAAAAAAAACCTTTGAGCGACGAATCACTTCGTCACCAAAGATTAAAAGCAAGAAAGGTTTTCGTTGCGCAATTGGTAAACGAAAAAAATTAGTAATTAAATAATATTAAAATTACTTGAATTGTTAAAGGTTTACCCGACGGGGACCTTCATCGAGAAGTCTTACCTAATGATGTTTTGCCGTCGCCATGAACTCAACGTGACAACATGGTTGCATACCCTTGTTATCTGTGTGATGACAGGCTTCGTTTCTTTATATTTTATGCAACAAAGCTTTTTTCAACAAATACCATTTCCTTCGTCGCACAAATGCTTAATTCACAAGCTTAGCGTGACAACTACTTTGCGATGGAGTTTTTGTTCTGTGAATGTTTAAGCGACGAAGTATATATTTACGAGACGAATTACCCTTTGTCGTGAGAAGTGTTAATTGTAGTAGTGTCTTGTTGGAGCCAAAGTGAAACTAGCTTCTCCATCATGTCCTTTTCCAATATATATAAGAACTATTATTAGCACTCTAAAAATCTCACTGTATGACACACCCCGATCCAGAGGACCAAGGCGTGCTGGCCGTCACGTGAGCGTGACGTAACCAACAGTGCGACACGGAAGCATGATAATATAAAATACGAAGGAATTTAAAACATTCTCTAGATGAACAACCTACTAAAGTAATAGGAAAGTTAAGATAATACACAAATCCAGAGCGTAGGTTTTAGTGCAGTCAAGTACAACTAAAATAAAGGTACTTCACCCTCGGGTGAGTCCTACATGGCAAGGGTCTGTCAGGATGCCGGAAAAGACCTCGAGAGCCACCAACCGTTAACTAGAACCTGGAGGGGCGCAAAACAAAATGAGTGGGTCAGCAAAATCAAGATTTTTCTAAAAACATTTCATTAAAAATCATTTCTATCCCCTCACCGTAAAACCTGTATACTTTCCCAGAAAATAATATAATAACATATATATGTATATATCATCCAAACTCAAAACGTACTCTTTCAACGTTTTTAAAAAGAAATGCCATGCCAAATCATATGCCAAGTAATATGCATGCATCAATATAAATCAGGTGAAAATAAGTCAACCGGAGACCCTAAAGTGGTCCTGTACGGTTGATTCTAGAGCTCAATATCGTCATCAACCGGAGTCACCTCGGTGACCTGTACGGTCTAACTCTTCACGTCACTCGGAACTACATAAGGTAGTCTGTACGAGGACAGGTGTATAATTACGCTCTAGTGCTTCTCACATCAATCAACTGTGCACATAATCTAAGTCACCCACCAGTCGGAACCCCTCTAATGGTCTGTACGACTGGCATGTCGGAACCCTCATATGGTCTGTACGACATCCACCTACTTGGATCCAAGACGAGCGTGCGGTGTGGTGAATACTAATATAAGCACTAACACCTAGGGTGCAGGTTATGAGTTTAACCATTTCAACGTCAAATAATTCGATGCATAATGACTCACCTGACTTACCTGCGCCTCCACAGCACCATGCAGTATGTATGCATTATATTTCAATTCATGCATATTTTTATATAACAATTATCAACTCAAACTTTCAATGTTTTCATGCATGGCAATTTATATTCAAAACCTTCATAAAACGTATATTTTCTGGGAAACAATTGTATATAGGTAAGTACAAAATCAAAACTGCCCACTCACTGGTATGTCGATGGGTCGTAGCCCCCTCGACGTCCCTGGATACGCTCGTCCTCGGGATACTCGTCACCTATATGAGAAATAACTAAAATAACATTATTTTAAGCACATCGCTAACATTTCGAAATAACTTCTCATACGATGCTCAATTTGGGTATATGAATATACCACCTCGACCTACTCGACGTCACGGACGTCTCAAAATTTTTAAAATAATTTTTCGAGGTCTCACGCGCCCCCACGCGCCGAATTAGGCACGGGTCTACGCGCCCCCCACGCGCAGCCACGTGCAAGGCTTGCTGACGGCGTCAGTTGACGCCGTTAGGGATATTCCGGAATATTCCGTCAGTACTAACGGTTACCGTTACTGCCGTTAGGAATATTCCGTTAAAACTAACGGAATATTCCTCCTTCTTCTCCGACTTACCCTCGCCGGACTCCGGTCACCGGAAAACTGGGGAAATTTTCAAAACCACTATTCTCACTCGTTTTACTTCCAAATTTCACGAAATTAACACCAAAATGAAGCTCTAAACGAGTACTATCACGTTGGACTAATTTAAAACACAAAAAACCACGGGATCATACCTTCCAAAAATCCAAGAATTCGGCCAAACTCGAACCAGGTGATCCCGACGTCCAAAGCTTGCAAACGAACGTCCCCGAGCTTCCTTAGGACCTCCTAAAGCTCACTGTGAGCTTGAAATTCCCTGAAACACTACGTTTAACGTGTGCATGAACAGTGCACCTTCACGGGGACTTTGAAAGTTAGGGTTTTCGAAGGAAATCTTACCTGCAAATGGTATCAATGGACTCGTGGTGTCCTCAGGAGTCCAAAGGTAGTCTTAGGTCCGTCGATCCGTGAAGTTTGGGGGGTGGTTGGGTGTTGTCCGTACGGGTGTCTAGAGAGAGAGACTGAGAGTGAGAGATCGTGAGGGAGGAGAGAGAGCGTGCGGGGAAGGAGAGAGAGATGGCTTTGTGTGGTCCAAACCAATCCACCATCCATTCTATATCCCTAAACAAAATAATCCAATTCACCATTTTAATTCCTTTTATTTATTTCCAATTTAATAATGTATATAAATCTCCAAATAACAACACATTCATACGTACCTTGGTACACGTCAAGGGTAGAATAGTCATTTCACGCTCCCGTCATAGGTATTTCCGGGACGGGCTGTGACAATCTTCCCTCCTTATAGAATTTCGTCCCCGAAATTCCCATAACCAAGTAAGCCACTTAATACTCATAAAACAACCTTGGGTACATCTCTCTCATCCGATCTTCCGTCTCCCAGGTAGCTTCCTCAACAGAATGATTCTTCCACAACACCTTCACCAAACTTACCGTCTTGTTCCTTAGAACCTTATCTTTCCAATCCAAAATCGTGACTGGTTCCTCATCATATGATAAATCCGGATTAATCTCTAACGGTTGAGGAGGGATCATATGGGATGGATCAGAAATATAATGTCGAAGCATAGAGACGTGGAACACATTATGGACCTTAGATAGCTCCGGAGGCAACTCCAACCGGTAGGCAACTTCACCAACTCTTTCGATAATCATATAAGGCCCAATATATCTTGGACTTAGCTTTCCTCTTTTCCCAAATCGAACCACGCCTCTCCAAGGTGATAATTTCAGAAACACCAAATCACCCACATCATACACTCGGTCCGTAGTATGCCGATCCGCTAGACTCTTCTGTCGGTCTTGAGCTGCTTTCAGGTTAGACTTAATCACCTGAATATTTTGAGTTGTCTCATCCACAATCTCTGGGCCTTCTAACACCCTTTCACCAACTTCAGACCAACATAGTGGCGTACGACACGCCTTACCATAAAGTGCCTCAAATGGTGACATACTAATGCTCGAGTGAAAACTGTTGTTGTAGGCGAATTCCATCAAGTCCAGACGATCATGCCAAGAATCACCAAATTGTAATACCGAAGATCTCAACATATCCTCCAAAGTCTGAATAGTCCTCTCAGATTGTCCATCTGTCTGAGGATGGTAAGCAGTGCTATAAAGCAATTTCGTACCAAGAGCTTCCTGAAAAGCCACCCAAAACTTAGAAGTAAATCTTGGGTCTCGATCAGAAATAATATTCACAGGAACTCCATGATACTTCACAATCTTCGAAATGAACAACTTAGCCAATTTATTTAGAGGATACTTCTCCCTCACTGGAATGAAATGCGCTGACTTGGTAAGCCGATCCACAATCACCCAGATACCGTCAAATCCATTTTGCGTACGAGGGAGTTTATACACAAAGTCCATGGTGATATTTTCCCATTTCCACTGGGGAACGGGAAGTGGCTGCATTCGCCCAAATGGTTTCTTTCTTTCTGCTTTCACCTGTTGGCAAATAATACATCTACTAACATACTCTGCAATCTCCCTTTTCATACCCGGCCAATAATAAAATGGCCGAATGGTATGATACATTTTAGTTCCTCCCGGGTGCATCGCATAAGCTGAACAATGCGCTTCATCCAAAATTTCCTTCTTTAATTCTTCATTATTTGGAACATACATTCTGTTTTCTTGCATGAGCATACCATCTGATTCCCGAACTCTGAGATCTTTCTTTTTCCCTTCACTTCTTAACTGAATTAACTCCTGAATATCCTCATCCACTATCTGAGCTCCGAGTATACGATCAATCAAGACTGGCCTGACTTGAAAGTTAGCAAGAAAAGCTCCACCTTGATTTTCCAACTCTAACTCTACTCCAGTTGCTCTCAATTCTGCAAGAAGAGGGACACGAGAAGCATATAAAGCATTGAGTCTACCTTGAGGTTTCCTACTCAGTGCGTCCGCTACCACATTAGCACGACCCGGATGATACTCAATAGAACAGTCATAATCACTTAGCAATTCCATCCATCTCCGCTGACGAAGATTGAGATCATGCTGGGTAAACAGATACTGAAGACTCTTGTGATCGGTGAAGATCTTACACTTTTCACCATACAAATAATGCCTCCAAATCTTCAAAGCAAAAACAATTGCTGCCAATTCAAGATCGTGAGTAGGATAGTTCCTTTCGTGGTTCTTCAACTGCCTGGAAGCATAGGCAATTACCTTATTATGCTGCATCAAAACACATCCCAAACCACTTAAGGATGCATCACTATAAATCTCATAATTGCCGCTATCATCCGGCAGCACCAATACTGGAGCATGAGTGAGACAATATTTCAATTGCTGGAAACTCCTCTCACAATTCTCATCCCACTCAAATTTAACATCCTTTCTAGTCAGCTTCGTTAACGGCAAGGCAATCATAGAAAAATCTTGAACAAACCGTCAATAATAACCTGCCAAACCAAGAAAGCTTCGTACCTCAGTGACGGTTCGAGGTTGTTCCCAATTCTCCACCGCTGCTATCTTTTGAGGATCAACTTGAATTCCTTGAGCCGATACAACATGCCCCAAAAATGCTACTTCAGTCAACCAAAACTGACATTTACTGAACTTAGCGTACAGTTGATGCTCCCTCAATTTCCTTAACACCAAATTAAGGTGTCGGATATGATCTGATTGAGATTTAGAGTATACCACAATATCATCAATAAAAACAATAACGAATTTATCAAGATATTGCTGGAATATCTCGTTCATCAGTCTCATGAAAGCTGCAGGTGCATTGGTTAACCCAAATGGCATAACCAAAAATTCATAATGTCCGTAACGGGTTCTGAATGCCGTCTTAGGTACATCATCATCTTTGATCTTCAATTGATAATAACCAGATCTCAAATCAATCTTAGAAAATACGCACGCACCTTTCAGTTGATCAAACAGATCATCAATACGAGGCAATGGATAACGGTTTTTAATCGTCACCCCGGTTCAATTGCCTATAGTCAATACATAACCGCAGAGTTCCATCTTTCTTCCTCATAAATAATACTGGTGCACCCCAAGGTGAAGAACTAGGTTGGATGAAACCTTTATCAAGTAATTCTTGTAACTGAATTTTCAATTCTCTCAACTCAGCAGGAGCCATTCTATAAGGAGTTAGAGATATAGGATCAGTACCTGGAAACAGTTCAATAGAGAATTCCACCTCTCTGTCTGGCGGCAACCCCGGTAGATCATCAGGAAATACATCCGGATAATGTCTGACCACACCAACTTCTTCTATACTACTAGGAGCAGTATCATTCAACACCACATGAGCTAAATATCCTTGGCAACCCTTCGATAATAATCTCTTTGCTCTCATGGCAGAAATAACACCATGCCTCACCCCACTTCTTTCGCCCACAAAAGTAACCTCGGGTAGTCCAGGGCGATAAAAAGTAACTGATTTCCCATAACAATCAATATGGGCACGGTTATGATGCAACCAATCAGCCCCTAATATCACATCAAAATCCACAATATCTAACGGAATAAGGTCAGCTAGCATAATTACGCCCCCTACCATCACTGGACATCCAAGATACACACTATCAACATAACATTTATCCCCTCTAGGCATGGCAAATTCTAAATCAAATCCTAGAGGTGAAAGGTGAGGTTGGGTCGCTTGAGCAAACGTATGAGAAATCACAGAGTGCGTAGCACCACAATCAATCAAAATCTTAGCAAAATGACCAAGAACATTCAACGTACCCATGATCAAGTCAGGATGGTTCTGAGCCTCTTGCAGAGAAATATGATTAATTCGCCCCTGAGCTGGTCGTCCACCTCGGCCTCTACTGCCCTGAGTACCTCGTCCCTGAGGATTACGTCCCTGACCTGACTGACCAGGCTGCCTGGATGATCCTGCGCCACCAGTAGCAACTTCCCTCTGACGGAACTGACCTCCCTGATGCCACTGCGATCCACCTGCTGGCATAGAAGAATAAGAAGAGTAACCTCCAAAATCCTGAGAATACGGCTCCTGAGAGTACTGATGAGGTCCTGAAGCATAAGGAGTAGCATCTCCCTGGTAGTGGTAAGCACCACCACGACCCGACTGGCCATAACTGCCTGATCCAAAATTCTGCTGAACCGGTGCTGGAGGTGGCATAGTGGCCTGTTGTGGTCTCTGCTGACCCTGGGGGCAATGAGAAGCCCGATGTCCCATTTGTCCACAAGTGAAACAAGCACCACCAGTACCTCTCCTGCACTCACCATGATGTCGAGAGTTACATCGGCGGCACCACGGAACGCCAGAACCACCAGAATCCCTTTGACCCTGAAATCTGGGTCCACCAGAAAATCTGCCACCACCTCTCCTCGGACCAGTAAAACTATATCCCCCGCTAGAAGAACTCGAACTCGCTCCACTCTTCTTAAAGCTCTGAGTCTGCCGAGGTCCTGGAATGGTGATACCCTTACCTTTATCATTCTTCTTCTGACCATCGTTCTTATCCTCATCATCCTCACTGTCAGGAAGATTATCAGAGTCCTCCATCCTAACCAAAATATCGAAATACTCATGATAATCGGCACAGGGAAGTGCATTAGCAAAAGTCCTCCATTTCTTCTTAGATCCCAACTTAAAGCGACGAAGCATCTCTACCGGATTACCTGCTATATCCGGATCATAACGAGACAAGTCTGTAAATTTCCTGTAGTACTCATGAGCTGACATATCTCTTTGCTTCAACCTGGTGAATTCCTGCTTCTTACGGTCGAGGTACTCTGGAGGAACAAATCTCTTCTTAAAATTATCCTTAAACACTGCCCAATCAGATGCCATCTCCAGTGACATAAACCGAGTCTGATTCTCCCACCAGCCTGCTGGCTCTCGACCCAAAAACCAAGAAATGGTTTCAACCCATCTGTTAGCAGGAAGGTTTCCCTGACTTTGCATTACCTGAAACGTCTTTTCAATGTGATCTAGCCACTTTTCTGCCCCTTCATGCCCCTCATTTCCCATAAAACGGTCTAACTTCAGGTTGTACATAGTCTCCAGGGGTGTCCTCTGAGGAGGGGGAGGAGGACGAATAACATTCTGAAAGGCATGGGCAATCGCTTCCCCTAACTGAGCTATGTCAGGGAAGTTAGATTCAGGAGCACGGCGGGACTCCCTACGCTCTCTACGAGGCGGCATAATTCTGACAGAACATCAAAAGATCATTAGAACATTAGCAATTATACAGGACTGCAACCTAGGCTCTGATACCAAACTGACACACCTCGATCCAGAGGACCAAGGCGTGCTGGCCGTCACGTGAGCGTGACGTAACCAACAGTGCGACACGGAAGCATGATAATATAAAATACGAAGGAATTTAAAACATTCTCTAGATGAACAACCTACTAAAGTAATAGGAAAGTTAAGATAATACACAAATCCAGAGCGTAGGTTTTAGTGCAGTCAAGTACAACTAAAATAAAGGTACTTCACCCTCGGGTGAGTCCTACATGGCAAGGGTCTGTCAGGATGCCGGAAAAGACCTCGAGAGCCACCAACCGTTAACTAGAACCTGGAGGGGCGCAAAACAAAATGAGTGGGTCAGCAAAATCAAGATTTTTCTAAAAACATTTCATTAAAAATCATTTCTATCCCCTCACCGTAAAACCTGTATACTTTCCCAGAAAATAATATAATAACATATATATGTATATATCATCCAAACTCAAAACGTACTCTTTCAACGTTTTTAAAAAGAAATGCCATGCCAAATCATATGCCAAGTAATATGCATGCATCAATATAAATCAGGTGAAAATAAGTCAACCGGAGACCCTAAAGTGGTCCTGTACGGTTGATTCTAGAGCTCAATATCGTCATCAACCGGAGTCACCTCGGTGACCTGTACGGTCTAACTCTGCACGTCACTCGGAACTACATAAGGTAGTCTGTACGAGGACAGGTGTATAATTACGCTCTAGTGCTTCTCACATCAATCAACTGTGCACATAATCTAAGTCACCCACCAGTCGGAACCCCTCTAATGGTCTGTACGACTGGCATGTCGGAATATTCCGTCAGTACTAACGGTTACCGTTACTGCCGTTAGGAATATTCCGTTAAAACTAACGGAATATTCCTCCTTCTTCTCCGACTTACCCTCGCCGGACTCCGGTCACCGGAAAACTGGGGAAATTTTCAAAACCACTATTCTCACTCGTTTTACGTCCAAATTTCACGAAATTAACACCAAAATGAAGCTCTAAACGAGTACTATCACGTTGGACTAATTTAAAACACAAAAAACCACGGGATCATACCTTCCAAAAATCCAAGAATTCGGCCAAACTCGAACCAGGTGATCCCGACGTCCAAAGCTTGCAAACGAACGTCCCCGAGCTTCCTTAGGACCTCCTAAAGCTCACTGTGAGCTTGAAATTCCCTGAAACACTACGTTTAACGTGTGCATGAATAGTGCACCTTCACGGGGACTTTGAAAGTTAGGGTTTTCGAAGGAAATCTTACCTGCAAATGGTATCAATGGACTCGTGGTGTCCTCAGGAGTCCAAAGGTAGTCTTAGGTCCGTCGATCCGTGAAGTTTGGGGGGTGGTTGGGTGTTGTCCGTACGGGTGTCTAGAGAGAGAGACTGAGAGTGAGAGATCGTGAGGGAGGAGAGAGAGCGTGCGGGGAAGGAGAGAGAGATGGCTTTGTGTGGTCCAAACCAATCCACACCATCCATTCTATATCCCTAAACAAAATAATCCAATTCACCATTTTAATTCCTTTTATTTATTTCCAATTTAATAATGTATATAAATCTCCAAATAACAACACATTCATACGTACCTTGGTACACGTCAAGGGTAGAATAGTCATTTCACGCTCCCGTCATAGGTATTTCCGGGACGGGCTGTGACACTGTACACCCCTCACAAGTGTATTTTCGTTCTAATTATAGAAAGTTTAGAGTGCAAAATGAGATTTAGGAGTGCCGATAACAATTTCTTATATATATAGGGAATTGTTATTAGCACTCCAAAAATCTCATTCTACACTCCTCACAAGTGTATTTTTCTTTCTAATTATAGAAAGTTTGGAGTGTAAACTGAGATTTTTGGAATGCTAATAACAACTCTCTCTCTCTCTCCCTCTCTCTCTCTCTCTCTCTCTGTATATATATATATATATACATTTTGGAAGTTGACATGCTCCACTACCAATTTAGTTCTTTGTATATAGGGGTGGAAAAAAAAAACCAAAAATACCGAAACTGTACCGAAAAAATACTGAAAAAAAACTAAATCGAAAGTACCTAAAAATTCAATACCCAAAACCTAACTGATACCAAAATCTTTGGTACAAGATTCGGTATGAAACTTAGGTTTGTTCGGTAAGACCAAACCAAGCCGAAATAAAAATAATTTTACTTTTTAATATATAATATTTAATAGCCGTCAGATTTGTTGAGATTTAAGCTCAACCGTTAAAACCACCTCACCTCTCTCGAGTCCTCACTTCTGTTTATGTCTCGATTCGAAGTTCACCCTGAACTTAACCTTCTCTCTCGATTCCAACTCTCCTCCACCTGCCTTCTCTAACTCTTGACTCCTGCCACCCACACCACGCCCTCTCTCGCCACACCACATTGACCACACACTTGTTATATCTCTCTTTCTGATCCAATCTCTCTCTTGGTCGAGTGACGCTCGAATCTCTCTCTTTCTCTCTCTGTTTCTCAACTTCTCTGTCTTTCCTTCACCTTAGAGGCTCGGACTGCTGTAGTGAATTGTGCACAGAAGGTAAATTTTTCCTTGCTTCTTCAAATTTAATTAGAGTTTCGATTTAGAGATTAGGGTTTCGATTTGGGAATTTTGGAATTGAATAAAGGTTTCGATATGGGTATTCTTGGTTTTTTGTTCTCGAATTTGTGTTTTGTTCAAATAATTTTAAATAAGTGAATCATATATTCCTTTGTTTGTGAATTCCGGAATTCATTTACACTATGTTTGGATGAGGAAAATAAAATTGAAATTTTGACAAAAGTCTAAATTTATAAATTGACATGCACTAATTCTCTTGTTTGAATTCATAAACATAGAAATTTAGAATTTCTGCGTGGAAAAAAGACTTGGAATTTGGGACCTCCACTTCCTAAGTTTAAATTCCATGTATATATGTGTCATTTCCAAATGTGCTTGAGGGAGAGTTTAAAAATAAAAAAATTCCATTTCAAATTCCTTTGTTCTTTTAGGTTAACCAAATAAGTAAATTCACAAAGTTTAGAAAATAAAATTCTATCATTTCTAGTTCCGCTATTTTGAAATTCCTTAATAATTAATCTCAAAATTCTTCATCGAAACACAATCTTATATTAAGTAAATACCATCATATATCTTAATGATATTTAAGCCACCCCACAATTCCAGAATACCGTCACATATTCTTTTGTTTGTCCATTTGGACTCCTGATCGAGTTGTGCTGGCCGATACATGGAGGGTGACGAAGCCAAAAAGTATAGTGTAGTGGAAAAAGGATGTGAATAAATTTAAACCTAAAAGTGCCTAATCTAAAGAGTGCGCAGGATTGAACCCATTTCATACGTGATGTCAGAGCATAAGACAATATAGTAAAAAGGATGAGGGTTATACCAATGAAGGTAACAATCTCCTGAGATTTGTCAGAATCCTTATTTACAAGTAAGCATAGCTACTAAACCTGAAGGGGCGAAAAAACAAAGTTGAGTGGGTAAGCAAAACAACGTTTGTAAGAAAAAACCTTTATTTTCGAACATAGTAACCCCTCGCTGTAAAACAAGTATAGTTTCCGTAAAACATACTACGTAAGTATGTAAACAACATTACAACAACAATATAACCAGAAACATGCCAAGTCATGACATATCAAATGCCGCAGTAATATAATCATGTGATAATCAAGTATAACTAAGTGCTCATCCATCTAAGCTGACACACGAGTTCGTATAGATAATTTCTGACACGAACAGGACTGAGTGTAATCAATACACTCTAGTACTATGATCACGTGAAGGCTAGTGCAGAAGCATGGTCACATACGATTCGCAATTGCCTAATGTAAACTATACGACAAGACTGGCACCTAACTTGGATCCAAGGCAAGCGAACGGTGCAGATGTGAACATACACGTGAAGGACTGGCTCTGGCCCTAGGGCGGGTATTAACACCGGGTACAGCATGATGAGCATGTACAAGTATGTATGAATGTCATGACAGTAATATCCCAACCATATAGCAGCATTTATCATAATTAATATCACAATAATGATACTTGGCAATATAAGAGTAAAAGTGAAGTAAATACACATTTATGGAAACTATAACTATGTATAGATATAAAAACAAACTGCCCACTCACAGATACACAGTCGAAACGAATCCTTCGAGCCTTGCTTAACCCCGTACGCCATCGGGATACGTTTCCCCTATATGTGAAATTACTAATTAACTTAGTTTAATAATAGATAAACGGGAACTTAATTAAAACCTCCGTAGATTGCTCAAACATAAGGTTTGAATATACAAAATCGATCTATTCGACATCACGGACCTACACAAATTTTCAGAATAATTTTTGGGCGCTGGATGCGTCGCCACACTCCTGCTATGGCACGGCTATGGCACGGCCGTTAGGAATATTCCGTTAAAAGGTAACAGAAGTTAATGGCATTACCTGACGCCGTTAGAATATTCAGTCAACTTTGACGGAATATTTCGTCATCTTCTCCGGTGATCCTCGCCGGTTGCCTCCGGAATATGGAAATTTTCGCCGGTTTCTGGGTAAAATTTCAAACCTTCATATATTCTTCATTTTGTCAACCATTTTTCACAAAATTTATATAGAAATGAAGCTTATGAAGAGTAGACTCACGTTATACCTTTCAAAGGTCCAAAAAGTGGACGGAGGTGGACTGAAAATGGCTCGAAAGGTACGGCCAAACTGGAACTTCTTGAAACCTCGTGTTTTTGACGTCAACTCTTCACCAAAACTAGTCTAGGATCTTTAAGGAGTTGAGTAGTAGCTTCCACGATTTCTAAAACGCTGTGACTCGGTCTGAAAATCGTCGATCTAGAACTCACAGAGTCGGAGCTTTCGAGTTGGTGAGTCAAACCTAAACCAAATTGAGATCTGGTTACACGGTTGTGTTCGTGGGGTTAAGGGGAGTTCAAAGGTGTAGGTTACAAGTCACGTTTGGGTGGTTTGGACGTCGGTTGAGAGAGTTGTAGATAGAAGGTAAGAGATAGACTTTCGGGGAGAGAGAGAGAGAGAAAGCAAGGTTTGAGTTGTGATTGGTGGGACAGAAATGAGAGCATTTATGATTGGTTGAGTGAGAGAGGGAAAACAATTGATTAGGTGGTGAGGAGGGATTCAAGGAAAAGCAAAAGTTTGATTGGTGGATGAGATGGGGGGACACAGATCCCCTTTTTGAGGAATGGGATTGGATGGATGGATTTTCAGATTTTGTACCATTTCAAATGTACAAAATCTGTATCCTTAACAGTGTTTTTGACACTGATATTTTGTACGAACGTGTACAAAAATACCCATAATTAACGTACTTTAACGGAGTGTAACATTTTCGTTACAAATTCGTTTTGGGTCTAACTCGCGTCCACGTGTTTGTGACGACGAGTACAATTTAAGTATGAAACCAGGAAGAAGAAACTGAAAGCGGAAACCACGTTCACGTCAGATTCCACTTTTTCCCTGAAAAATGGCAAAATCGTCAAAACACACCAATGAAAAAGAAATTACAGTGGACGGGTCGTCACAATTTCGGGAATACCGAAAAACTGAAATTTTTTCGAGACTATTGATATTTCGATTCGGTTTCAATTTTATGAAGGATAATTAAGTAAAAAATTAATTTTCGTAGCTACACCTTTATTAAGTATTATCCTCCCTATAGTAAATTGGTTTGATCGTCCCTCCAATCTCTCCAAATTCCTAACTTTTTAAAATCCTTTAAAATCAAATTCTAATTGAATACACATGAAGTTTTAGGAACTACTTTAAATTCATGATCAAATACACCCAGATTTCTATGGAGTTTTATAAACTTCTTTAAAATCTTGAGTTGAATATCCATGAACTTCCATATGGACTCGTTTAAAATCTTGGTTGAATACTCTTAAATTCATGTACTCTTTTAACATCTTTTGATCTCCTAATTAAATATACTAATTTAGTTTAGCGTAAGCCCACACACTTTGTGTGTCAAGCAGTTTATTGCTTTTTTATTTTTTTTGGAAAATATATGGGAAAGAAGAAGTTGGAGAGAAATGTGAAAGAGAGTAGGGGTGGGCAAACGGGTATAGAAACCGCAGGTCGAGACGGGTACAGCCCGGTTCTAAATTTTTAATAAGAAAAACGGGGTGGGACGGGTCGATGAAATTTTAGGGACGCGTCGGTTCCAGAAGTATAGAAAAACCCCCATTCCTCTCGTTAAATTGGTGAGTGAAGCTTTCCAGTTTTGTCGCTGGTCTTGGGTGCCAAGAACAGCCAATGGAGCCGCGGATTTCCTTGCGTCGCGGGATTTTCAAGAGATGGGTTCTCGGGTTTGGGTTGACAGGCCCCCATCTTCTTTGGTTCGTGTTTTGAATAAGGATGGTCTTCCTTGCCCTCCTTAATTTTGTTTTGGTGGTGTTGGGGGTGACGCTCTTTGCTGGAGCGTCTGTATGTTGGATCCCCTCTTTTCATTGCAAATGTTTTAAACTGCGATGCTGTAACTCCAGATCTGCTTGATCTGTTGCTGCATGGCGCATAGTTACTAGTTTGAATGCGTCAAAGTGTTATTGGATGAGATAATAGGAACTTGCAAATGATTGCCTTTAAAGCGTTTTACATTTGGCCTTGCCGGGGTTTGATTTGTTTGATCTGTGATGTAAGTGAGTTGGTGTTTCGATATGTAGGGATCCGTAGCCAGAAATGGGGCTTACATTCACAAAGCTTTTCAGCCGGCTTTTTGCCAAGAAGGAGATGCGAATTCTGATGGTTGGTCATGATGCAGCCGGTAAGACCACTATCCTCTACAAGCTCAAGCTTGGTGAGATCGTCACAATCATGTTCTGTAGACTCAGTTTTTCTGGGTTCTGGAGCTCTGTATCAAAACCGAAAAAAAAAAAAAACCTAAGAGGACCCGTTGTACCCGGCCCGGTTAGGTCCGTTTTTTGTTTTAAAATCTGTTGTACCCGTCCTGGACTGACCCGTTTCTTTTAAACATCGGTCCGGTCCGGATCCTTCAAAATTGGGCTTGATACGTGCCCAGCCCTAAGAGAGAGGGAGTGAGAGAGAGAGAGAAAGAAAATGTGGTAGTAGAGAGACGTTTATATATATATATATATATTTTAAATTAAAAATAGGGTTTTTATCACAAATAATCTCTGAAATTGATCCACATTATCAAGATAGTCCCTGAAATTGAAAATCAATCAATGTAGTCCTTAAAAATGAGTGTCGCAAATCAATGTGGTCATTCCGTTAAAATTTCTGTTATGTGATTGATGATGTGTCACGTAACTGGGTCTTACAAATTTAATTAAATATTACTATATAGATTAAAAATATTTAAATAATAAAAAACAATTTTTATTTTTATATAATAAAAAACTTAAAAAGAAAAAACAAGAAGATGAACAGTTCCATCTTTTTCTTCGCCTCGCATCGAGCAACCACTACAAATCGAATCAGTTGTTGTCATATTCTGGCAAGATTTCATGTCCTCATCCACTCTTTAATTGTACCTCAGACAAAGTGATTATTTTAGAGGTTCAGATACTCTAGAAAATGATACAGAGCATGTTGGTTCCTCTTGCAAATCGGTGAAGGAAACTTGCAATGAAATCGAAAAACGCTAGCAGTTTCAGTTAAACCAAGGATTTTGAGTAAAAAGTGACCACCATTTCTCTCATGTCTTTAACGTTACAAAGGATTACAACTCTTCCAATTCACACAAACACCCCACTGTCTCCTCTACAAAAGGTGCCCTTGGCTGGTAAAAGCTGGGATGCCTGCACATCCTGGTTGATCAACATCGGGGAGGTTCCATTTCGAATTATCATCACCAGAGAACACGAGAATAGCAGGAACCGAGTGCGACGGTGCCGTTTCAGTGGGAGGAGAATGGTGGGTCGCTGGGTAGGAGGGGAAGAAGATGATGAACAGTCATCTTCTTCTTCTTTTTTTCCTTTTTTTTGTTTTTAATTGTATAAAATAATTTTTTTTAATTATTATTAAATATTTTTAATCCACTTGACACAATTTAATTACATTGTGGGACCCACTTGTGTGCCACCTTAGCACATAACGGAATTTTTAACGGGATTATGACAGAATGACCACATTGATTTGCGACATCTAATTTTAGTGGCTACATTGATCGATTTTCAATTTCAAGGACCATCTTGATGAGGTGAGTTAATTTCAGGGATCATTTGTGATAAAAACCCTTAAAGATATGTTATGATGACAAATGAGTGAAGTTTTTGAAAAAATAAAACTACAAAATTTGGTTTGTGTGAAATTACATTATTGCCCATAATTTTATTTTGTGATCTAAGATCAAATTGTCTTTTTATCCTATTTTAGTTGATAAAGAGAGTTTTATTAATAGGTGGTTTAGATATACAACATATTACTTGCGTGAAAAAAAAAGAAAACCCCTTTCTTGCAGCCAAAACTTAATCCCCAATAAAGAATGGGGTTTATTATCAAACATTGAAAAGTAAAGACAGTGCATAATTATGCTAAAACAATCAACAAAACAATAAAACACAATATCTTATAATATTTGATTCAATTCGTTTACCAAACAAACAGATTTACAATTGTACTGAGCCATTTTCAAGTTGTATAAGGGCATGCAATAAACACATTAAGTAGAAAAACTATATATACGATAGTTCAAACAGGTTACAGAAAGCTGTAAATTATAAGAATTAAAAGGAAATTATATTAGAGTTGATTGACAATTGTCCCCTTCAAGGTTTTCTTCAAAATTCATTGGGTGGGGGCAGATGCCCCGCTGTAGGCCTTGCATGGCCCCGTCCATGCATGACATACCTACCCAAGCTGATCTCTCTTGCAGAATTTGAAGACCCATATACCTGCCCAAAGAACAAAAGTTGAAAGTAATGAAAACGAGCAATTCATACAACCAAATAAGTTTTGAAAATTTCAAGCTGTTGCAAGTATACATCATATACCTGCCTAACATCAGATAGAAGCCCATAGGGTGGCTCGCCGGTGTGACAGGGAATGTGGAAGAATCAACAATGCGTAATGCATCAATTCCATTAACATTGCAAACCACCATCAACCACCTTTCCAACAATGCATCCACCGTGGTAATGCCAATATGAGGCCAATGAATCTCGGCAAAATGTTTCGAGTGCATCATCTGTTTGATTATTTGGCAGAGGTAGTCCCAAAAAGGTGAAACCTTCTATACCTGGCAAATCTTGGGTTTTATATGGTTTAAATGCGTTAGTCCTTAATAAGATAACCAATTTGTTTCATGCCGCTAACACAATGAGCAAGGTCCGTCGCATTTGAAAAGTAATTGAATCTAACATTTGGACCAATTGTCACATCAGAAGAAGAATTTAGCGTGAGAGAACCATGAGAATGAGGTCCTGGAACTTTGTTAGGAATGTGAGCGAAAGTTGAATTTACTGGCAGGGGGTAAGACTGACTAGGAAATAAACTATAGGGTGGAGCAGTAAGTGGTCCGCACGAGATAGAACATTGCCAGAAATCGTCTCTAATGCCTAGAACTGTTACAATTGAGGGTTCTATTGGATTTGGGGGCAAAATGTTAATGAAATTACGAGGATTATCGTATAGAAACTGTCCAACGTAAGGATGGTCAAGTACAACTGGGATTCCAAGAGATGATAGGTAAGACTCTGGGCCAACGCCACTAAGTAGTAGAAGTTGAGGGGTCCCCATTGTCCCTGCACTCAATATAACTTCACCTTGATCGCGTACATATGCCCGATGAGAAATTCCGTTAGAATCCTTATATATGACTCCTGTAGCTGACAAGCCTGCATTATAAAATAGCTTATAATTAATATCTAACTACTATAACGATGGTTCAAATGGCAAGGAGCTTGTTCTCCTTAAGCAAGGTCTCGAGTTCGAGGCCTTGTGAATGGAGAAGCTAGCATTGGGAGAGTTTGCCCCCTGAATGGGGTCCGATCCGGTTCGAGGGATTAGTCATCGCCTACGTGCGGGGGGTACCCTGGATTCATCCAAAAAATAGGGTAGCTTAATTTATTCTCACATCCAGTGTTTGGCCTTTCCTTGATTCCGTTAATGGGTTAAAACAATAAATTGTTATTCTTAAAGTGCAGAATGAGAAACTTAGAGCTGTTTTAAGTATCATAGATGCAACGTACTTGATTCACTAGAAGAGAAGAGGATCTTCTCTACGTTGGCATGAACTGCAACTCGCAAGTTGTCTAGGTCTCCGTTGTTAAGTAGTTCATCAGCCGCATGTCTCCTTCCACTATTGTCAAAAGTTGAGCCAGTGATTCTTGTTTCAGGTACGTGATCCAAACTGAATCCATTCTCTGGTAAAACGCCAGCCTCCAAAAAAGCTTTTTGTGTAACAGTTTGCCAAGCGAATGCATTTGGCTTGTACACAATAGTGTCTTCAATCCACTCATATGTCGCATTAACCAAATTGATGTCCCATTCAACTCCCGATTCACTAAAGAATGAAATGTTAGCTCTTGCGTATACGCCAGCACTGATCATGCTCGTGCCGCCAAGGATCCTTCCTCTAACAGTAGGAATGCCATCTTCTGACATGACCCTTTGAACTGGTGTCTCTCCATCATCTTCTTGCTGGAGATTATATATAAACCCCTCTTGAGTCAAGACATTCGGATATGATGTAGGAAAACTTCCTCTTTCTAAAACGAGCACCGAATACTTTGATGATAAAGTTGCTGCCAATGGACACCCTGCGGTACCCCCTCCAACGACAATGTAGTCATACACTTCTTCTAGTGGAAGATCAGTGGCATTAATCACAGATTTTGAGTAGCTAAAATCTGCAAAATGGGAAGTGAGAGAATTTTCTTTAGTATATAGGAAGGAAATAGGTTGCAGAAGTGACAACATCTACGTGGGCATCTTTATGTTTTTCTCATTTACGTAATTAATTGGGTCATTAAGAAATAGGCCTTGCAAATTTAATAGTCTTACACAAAAACCCATCTATTAATTACTTCTAATTAAAACCCAACTTTTAAAGAGTGCTACTAGACCCACCCTATAAAAAGTTAAAAAAGTAAAATGTTATTTCTCCACCCACTATTATTCTCAAAATAACCTTAATATATTTTGTTTTAATTTTTTTTTTGAACAGAAAAGAATATGATTATAACATGAATTACACAACCACCTGTCACAAATGTCACTTGAAGGATAATTATATGCTTATATAATACAAGTCTTTATAGAATTCTCAAGAAATAACTAGCAGCAAAACTCAACATCTGACTTACATTATCAGAAAATGTGTTAGTTTGTTCTCTGCGTGACCTTGGAACAAAAACTAACAAACTATTATGCAGTGCTATCAGCGAATTTTTTGGCAATTATAGGACGAACATCATCAGATCTCATCGTAGAGACCCCGAATCCCAAACCGTCAAGTACAAGATGAAATTAACAATAAAACTAAAATTTATTAATGAACACACACTGAGTAATTAAACACTACCATCACGCAATCTTTATTCTATGTTCATTATGACTAAAATTCAAAGTTCTCTCATAGAGAAAAACAAGCTCTTTTTGACCGATGGATGGTGATTTTGAAGTTTTAAATCTTCCACCTAGGTATGAATAGATTTATGCAAATTTTTTTCATTTGATTTCAATTTTTTAGGATTTAAGAGAATATTGCATGCAAAAAAAGCACCTTTCTAGCCCATGTATGTGTTATGTGTACGCGAAACAAAAGAAAGGAAAAAGAGGTTTATGGCAATCAAGTTTTTTTTTTTTTTTTTTTTTTTTTTGGGGGGGGGTGCAAGCGTATTTTTTTTTGTAAGGTAGCCATGGGGGGAGGGGGGGGGGCGGTGCAAGCGTATTTTTTTTGTAAGGTAGCCATGCGATTTTTCATGATTGCAACCGTGCATTTTTGTATCTGTATAGTTTATTTTCTTGACAAAAAGCTTTAATTTTTGTTGTAAAGACGATTTCTTGTAAGAGTTCTTATGTGATGAAAAATTCTTGAAAGTTTACATTGTAAATGGGAGATCTATCATACAAAGATGGTAAACTTGTGTGATACTTTCTCTTCTCATATATTTTTGGTAAACATGTGTTTACCCATTTTTCCGTATGCATCCTCAAAAGAAGAAAAGAGTTGGTTCCCTTGTCGTATATAATTGGTTACATGGTATAGGTAAATTGTTTTTCATATATTTGATAAGCAAATTAATGCATATATTCTTCCATTTTTTAATAAAATACAAATATAAAACATCAAAGTAACAAAAAATTATGAGTAACAAAAAAGTAACAAACATTTATAGAGGGAATGAAGCGAACCGAGGAATTAAAAAAACTGTGAACATAACAAATCAAAGCCTGAAACAGGATCTGATAGATCTCGAACGATGAAAAACCAATCCCATAGAACTCCCAACAATTGAATGAACAAACGCCTGACAGACTGGAAAAGCATTTTGAACAAGTTTGAAATAAAAGTGACAGATTGTAAAATATTTGAAACACTAATGTGAGAGATAAAAAATGTTTGAGAAAGCAATCAGTTAGTGACAAATAGCATTAAATTCCACAAAATTCTACCCTAAAATTATGTTAAATTATAACGGACTTGGATTGTCTGCCCTCCCATTTCGGTGCCCTCCTGTTTGTGTGGTCACGGATAAGCTACGTCAACATTTTATATTACTATTTTTTTTTGTTTTATTATTTTTATAAAAAAACAATATAAAATGTTGACGTGGCTTAACCGTGACCACACAAAACAGGAGGGTACGGGAAGGGCACCGAAATGGGAGGGCAGACAATCCAAGTCCAATTATAACGGGGTATTCTTGGAAGAGAAATTATAAATAATCAAAGTCATCAAGCCAGTTAAGGAAACTTGCTTTGTTGGAGCCTAGTCAATGAGTTTTTCTCATGAAAAGTAAATATTATGGGTTGAAGCGGATAGAAAATGAGTTTTAAGGGAAAAATTCTCATTTACATAATTAATTTTACCATGTTCAGAAAGAGTGGCCAACGAGTGAACCTCTAATTGAAGATGGACAAAAAGTTGCAACACCAATAGTACAACAAACATTGTTGATTTCTCCATTTTCTGAATTCCGATAGACAAACGTATTCTCCTGAAAAATTCAAAACACTTCAACTGAATATAATTAATTATTTTGTTGGTGACTATATATTAACAACAAAAGGGTCATTGATTTACAACTTTTGAAGTATTTCTAACGTTGAAGTTAATAAAATAAACGACACTTGCTATATTTACAGAATTTTACACTTTACAATATAAATTATTGCACATAAAATATAATAGGAAATAAAAGGTTGGAAACTTTACGGTTTGTCAGTCTCTGTTTCCTGCAGGTACAAAGATGGACTAGGTGTGGAAGCAGCACTTGTATCCTCAAGGAAAACAAGCTCAAACTTCTCTGAAGAACTCTCAAACTTCTCTGAAGAACTCACTATAATCTTGAAACCGTATGCTACTGAATGGCGAGAATTGGATGCAGTAAGGACCATTCTTTATAGATGTTGAGAGCATCTGTTTTTTTTTTGTGGTCAATGTTGGCAGCATGTATCTACAAAGAAAGGACAACATGAGAAAAGGAAGGGACCCTTGTAAAGGACATGGATGCTTCACGCGGCATCATAAATTAAAGAAAAATATTAGGGAGACATCATTTTCACATTACAATAGTGTATTATTTGATGTGATAAATGATGGCCACACGTCACAATTAATTTTTTATCTCAATGAGTGTAGTTGTATGCATCATTTGTTATTTCAATACAGAAAATTCTATTTCAATCCTTGAGACATCTTAATTTTTGAATAAAATCTTGTCTAAGATTGAAAATCAACAATAGTCCTTGACATTTAATTTTAATTTTCGAATATTAATTAGGTTGTAATAATTATTAAGTTTTTGTGTGTAGGTTATATATTGATTTTCATAAACAATAAAAATGTTATTTATCATTGATAATTATTATTCAGTTCCCATAAAAAGAAAATTCATAGATTGTCATCTATTTTTCATTATGTGCGACTTTCTCCATATAGAGTTATATGCGTATTATGCACCTATTTATGTTTAGACAATATAGGTATGTACCAATATATTCGTACCGAAACTTATGTACATATATATTCGTACTGAAACTTATGTACCTATACACTCATACCGATCTATTGTATTGATTTTTTTGTACTGAAATTTACGTACTGAAACTTCTGTACCTATAAGTTATTATAAACATAAATTGTTTTTTTTATTATTGACTTTTTTTTAATTATAAGATTTAAATTTTGAATAATTTTTTTTACCTATTAATATGATTGGAGGAGCAAAAAAAATACACTAATTACTTAAATAATAAATGTGCTATAATTACTTAAATATTGTAAATTTTTAAAATAAGGACTTAAGTTAGATTTCAAAAACCATTTAGGTTAAAATCTAAAAAGAATTTTATTTAAACCCTAAAATCTAAAAGCCCCTAAAACTAGACAAATCTCAACTCTATCACTAACCCTATTGAAACATGATCTTCTCCCAAATCCTGCACGAAGATTACAAGAAATTTTTTTATTTTATTTTTTATTTGGGGTTTTATATATATGGGGATTGTGGTAGTAAAAATTTTGCCATCTTCGGTCTTGACGATTTTGTACTTATAAAACACATTAACACCTTTGATCAAAGAACCAAAGCCACACACACCCATGAGGTGAAGAAGGGGGGTTTGGCCAATGGATCTCCGATACTTATGTCAGTTTCTTTGAAAAGAGAGAGGGTTTACGTCTGTATTGCGTAGCAAAAGCTTACAAGAATTTTATGGAGGATATTTAGAGGAGCTAGGCCGACCACCGTGTGTGGTTTGGCATGACATGTGTCGGCATCCAGTTGGTCAAGGTGTGTCATCCATAGGATGGAAGAGGAAAGAATTATCCCCAAGATAATATTCAATAAATAATATTTTAGGATTATCTTGAAATATTTTTTACTAGATATGGTTGTGATTCCTTGCTTGATGGAGTTAAACTTCAATTTGAAGAGTACAAAGATGAGATTCGGTAATTAATCCTATCTTTAATACATTTAACTTTTCTCCTTACCATGGGCAGGAAAGCTTGATGAGGTTGTAGTCAACTGCTTAGGCCTTCAGGATGTTGAACTGCGTGCTGATTAAATCTGAGCCTTCGCTAATTTAATAGGGGCACTTTCATCATTCACTAGTAAAAGTTCATGTATCATTCTCCTATGTTGCTGGTTCTATATCTATGCTTGGCTTATCCAAGTACTCGACTAGAATAGTGCGTTTGAGCTAATGATCGAGGGCAAAGCCTAGCTTGCTAGTGCATCCACATGGGCATTCTCTACTCGTGGAACCTGCGTGAGGGTGTAAGTCGGAAATGCGACAAGCTGCTCTAGAACCTTCACCAGGTATCGCGCCATCCTTGGATGTTTCTCCTTGAGGCTTGGTCGGTCATCAGCTGAGAATCTGAATGGATTACGAGCTTCGTCACTGCAAAGTCTTTCGCCAGAAAGAGGCCTGCTAGTAAGGCTTCGTAATCTGCTTCATTACTCTGCTTCGTTGTTGGACTCCTAGAAGCCTAAAGTGATAGCTTGCTCGAGTATCGAACGGTCTGGGGTAATGAAGACAAAGCCTGCTCCTTATCCCTGGTAGTTGAAGGAACCATTAACGTACAAGCACTAAAAGTCTTCTGTAGGGTAGGCTGGCGCATCGTTGTGATGGTCGTCTGCCCTAGAGGCATGTTTGGCTAAGTTGTTGCTTCCGTTGAATTGGGAATAAACTTCGTTATGCAGTCTGCCAGTGCTTAGGCCTTTATCGCCATGTGGGGTCGATAGACTAGGTGTATTGACCAACTTCCAACAACCACTTGATTACTTGCTGAGAAGTATTTGGATTGTGCAGGAATGATCACAATGGATACTGGGTCATGATGATGACTATATGTGTTTTAAAGTATGACCTGAGCTTCTAAGCTGCAACAACTAGGTCAAAATTAACATCTCAATTTTTGGGTATTTGGTCTTCACATCGAGGAGAGTTTTAGAAGTGTAGAATGCAGGCATTTGGGCCCTCAACTCTTCTCGTATGAGGGCATAGCTTACTGCTGCTTCTGGCACTGCCAAATAGATGTATAAGTCTTCCACTACTTCCGGCTTGGATAGTAAGGGAAGTGAGGTCAAGTACTTCTTCAAGTCTTGGAATGCCTTTTTTGTAGTCGTTGTCCCACTTATCTTGATATGCCTTTTTTATGGCCCTAAAAAGGGTTTGCATTGGTTGGTGGCCCGCTAAAGGAAACAGTTGAGTGTTGCTGCTCATCTGGTTAGACTATGGATCGCATTAAAGGTAGTTGAGTCTTCGTATCCATGATCACTCGAATCTACTTTGGATGTGCTTGAATTCCTCGCTGGGTCACAAGATACCCTAAGATTGTCCTTGAGGATACCCCAAATGTGCATTTGGTGGGGTTAAACTTCATCTTGTACTTCCGGAGGATGTTGAATGTCTCCGCCAAGTTGCCGATGTGGTTTAACCGCTGCTTGCCTTTAACTATGAAGTCGTCCAAGTAGACTTCTATGATTACTTTGATTTGCTTCTTGAAAATCATATTTCCCAATCGTTGGTAAGTTGCTCCCGCATTCATAAGGCCAAAGGCATGACTTTGTAGCAGTATGTGTCTTTCTCGATCACGAACGTGGTCTTCTTTTTGTCAGGCTCTTACATGAAAATTTAATTATAGCTTGAGTATGCGTCCAGAAGCTAAGCTTAAAGAGCTAAGCGGCTGGTTCCTGTCCAATAGTAGGTTGATTTGGGGAACTGGGTAAGGGTCTTTACGACACACCTTGTTGAGGTCAGTGTAATCCACACATACTCTCCATTTACCCTTCTTTTTCTTTATCACTAGCACAATGTTGGCCAGCTATGATGGGTGTGCCACCTTTTCAATGAACTCGGCCTCGAGTAGCTTGTCTATCTCTGCTTCAATGATCGCCACTCGTTATGGAATGAAGTGCCACCTTTCTGGATCACTAGCTTGCTAATGAGGCCGACGAGTAGCTTGTGGAAAGCTATCTCAGGATTAATGTCGAGCATGTCAAAGGGTGACCATGCGAAGATGTCACGATTTTCCCTATAAAAAATGGTGAGTTCTTCGTTCTTATTTAGGATAAAATGTGAGCTAATTCTAGTTGTCTTTTTCGGCTGCTGAGGAACAAAAATGATGTACTTGACATCTTTTTTGAGTTTCCATCTTGACCCGTCTGCTGATGTAATTACATTTAGGTGGAGTTTGAATCGTCTTTCTGCACTTCAGCTGCTACAACTGGGGTGAAAGTTTTCTTTTTTGACTCATTCCAAATTTGCATTGTGCATTGTCAATATACAGCTGGTCAGACTTGATCTCTCAAACTCGTCATCTAGACTACGAAATCAGATCTTCTAATACTTGACGAATGTCAATACTCTAATTATCCCTAGCCAGGGTCAACCCAATATTTAGTATGGGGAAATGGGTCGCTGACAACCGTGATAGTCTACGAGGAGACATTTGGAGAGGTTCTCATCTCGAGTATGATTGTGCTGATGGCAATTGAATTCTGTTAAGACTTCCAGTCAACGTCAGATCGTGTTTTCCAAACTCATCATTTAAATCACTAAAAGTTAAAGATTGTTGATTGCGCTGCCTTTGTCCACCATTACTTTGTTGACCAGGGTGTGGGCCAGCTAAACAGAGATCACCAGGGCATCATCATGAATAAAGTTTCCTCTTTCAGTGTCTTGCTTTGTACAACATATATGGCTTGAACGTGGAAGACTGTTTTCTCTAGTTGGACCTTCATTTTCTTGGAAATGCTAGTGGCCCCCATATACTTGGGCTTGGTGAAAATGTCATTCATTCAAATCACCTTGGTAAAGGGTTTGGCGTCAGCTTCTGCATTTCGCTTATGCTACGTTGTTGACTTATCGAGGCATTTATCACGCCAGCCTTTCTTTACCACTTTTCGAGTGGTCTAGCCTTAATGTATCTCCCTTCGAAGGTGGTGGCAGCTTGAACCATGGTTTGCTCTTGAGATCGCGAAGTATCTGGTTGATCGAGATTAAAAACTTTGTAAATGTCTTGGGTGTTGAGACTCATTTTGTCGAGGACCAGTCCCTAAGTTTGTTTTTGACTTTCTCTTGATGTCCGGAATACTTCTCGTCCGCCTTTTTTTAAACCACCCTCGAATCCTTCTGAGGTTGCTTAAGTGCTTTCTTAGCTGGCTTGGCAACGTCCCAAAGTGAGTGTTTCTCAGCCAAATAAAAAAGGTTCACCAGGGTCATGTCCCTTCACATGATCAGCTATCCGATTAATGGGTGGTTTGCTGAGAGTCCATTTTCTAAATGCTGTATTGGCTATCGCATCATTGCATTCGACAATCTTGGCCTTTTCCTCCTTGAACATATTGAAATGTCCCACATCGACCGTATCAATAAGAAAAGAGTAGTTTAAATATCCTAACCCCACTCCAACTAATACCGAGGCCTTTTGTGATAAAACCCCACACTTGACGGATTGTGCAGGTGGTAATTACCAAGTTGGGGACAATATCAGTGTTGTTGGAAATGGGCCGTATGGCCCGTCTCAATGATAATTCTACATGGTATTAGAGCCAGGGAGCGGGCTTGTATTGTATTGCCACGTGTAGGGTGAGTCCCCTTGGCTCTATGTGGTTATGGTTGTCGATGTATAGATCTCTCATGTCTCATACTTAGCATTATCCTCAGCAGGCTCCTTAGTACTCCCTGTCACAAAGCCCTTCCTACTGCGTCTAGCGATGTGCATCTCTAAAACTTTGGACCAAAGAGGATAATTCGATCCATTTAGCTTCACGGTATTTGGTACAGCTGACGCATCATTCTGAATAACAACAGGATTCAATACTAGATTACTGGTTGAGTTACAAGCACTTCCCTCCAATTTCAGAACCCCGCTATCCTCCAAAGACGTCGTTCTGTCTTACAAGAAACTGCACAACAGAGAAGCACACCTACAAGGATACTTTGACATAGCAATACTCATACTCATACATGGAAATATCACACACACACAAGCAGCCTGACGTTCTGCAAGGGAATTGCAAAAAAAAAATTAGTCGGTCGTGCATAGCATTGCCCGTCTCTCTGATAATTCTATAGAACTGCCTCACATAGTTGCAGAACGTCTCCTTCGGGTATTTCTTGATGTTGAACATGTGGTCAGACTTCTTTTTTATCGAGCGATAGGATGAACATTCCTTGATGAAAACCAAGGAAAGTTCATTGAAGTTCCATATTAACCGTAAAGAAAAGGTGTGAAACCAGTCTTACGCCTCGCCTTGCAAGGTGATGTTGATAATCTTGTAGTCTTATGCCTCGCCTTGCAGGGTGATGTTGATAATCTTGTAATTGAGGGTGCCGTTGTTCTTGTCAAGGGTCATGGTGTGACGGTAATGCTTTAAATGTCTATCCGAATACTCATAGTCCTTGAAAAGGGTAAAATGTGGCATGTTGAACTTACGTTGTAAGTTCGTCTGCTCGATCTCATTTGTGAAAGATGAGTTGCTTATACTGATTACTTCCATCCGGAACGCGTCTTCAGTGTTCTCGATGTGATGGAAACCGCTCAATCGCTTAGCTAAAAATCTTTTTACTTCCTAATGGATCTGCCTCTGGGGCAGTGGTGACCTGCGAGTTTATGCAGCTCTTCCTAGTGTCCTCTTCGTCAGTGTCGTGGCTGCGGTGTACTTCCTTCATCTCTGGTATGTGAGCGGGCTGTTCGTGGTTGCATTTGGCGTTGGCTGCCAATCGAACTTGAGCCATACCGTTCTTTTCCTTCCCTCTATCCCTTGCATCGCCTATTCTGGTGTGTGGTGGGATAATCTCTGTGTGAGGCCAAGTTGCAAGTGGATACTGCATCTAGGATGCTTGTTAGAGTGTGGGCCCAATCATGAATGAACACTCTCTCGTGAGTTAAGTAGAGAGTGAACACTTCTATGCGTACTATGGCGGGAGATAACGTTGTCTCGAGTGAGTAAATGAGAGTGTACACTAGTAGAATGCTCAATTTGTGGATGTGTAGATGCTTACCATGATGTTGCTTGAAAGAAACATAGTCATCTGCCTTCATCCTGATCAGGGACACCTCGTTAGGAGTGCTGCGTCTCGATGTGCTTTAAAGGTTTACTCAATAAGGTCATCTGCTGCGTGAAGGTGTTTGTCAAATCTACAACCTACCAGGATAGGTGTTGATCTACATTTGAGGTAAAAGAGCTTGGTTGGTAAGCATCCCCACCAGTGGTGGATGTGTAATGGATAATTAGTGTAAAATTCTAGCCTGGATGGGTCAAACTTGAGAAAAAAGGGTAAAAATACCACCCGTTCAGTTATCGGTCAAATTGCTAGTCTGGTTGGTCCGGTTTGACTAAGATATAGTCTGGGATTACGGGCCTACTTGGCTTAACTGACTTGAGGACCAATATGGGACCAGCGGTCAGGTCGGGTGCATAGGTGCGGGTTGAGGCACGGAGCTAGGTCGCCCTGCCTAGCCTTGGGCTACTGCAGCTGGCGTACAGGGCTCATGTTAGACCTCTTATGCATTGCGCTTGGGCCTAGTTTTTTGAGTAGTAAGGTCTGCTGCTGCTGCAGGTATGCCTAGGCCTAGAGAGTGTGAGCCGTTGCTGAAGCGTGGGCTGCTTGCTCTTGGCCCTCTTGCCTGTTATTTTATAAGTCTTCATCATGGGCTTGCATGCCCGACGTTGTTATAAGACTCCTAGATGATGGATACGAGGTTGCTTCAATCGCTGCATTGAGTCACGAGGAACGGCGGCGTTGGGCCACATCATATTCTCCTTTCTTCGGTCTATATCCTTGAATGTAGAGCGTTCCGCTCATCATGGTTTCTATTTTCTTTTACCATAGTATCCTTTCTCCAGGGATTGATCAAGGAATTTTGAAAAAGTTAAATGACTATGAGCGTATGAGAAATTCAACATAACAGAAAATTTCGAAATTGATTACAAGAACCTTTTGAAGATATTAAATCGGGCTCACAATGAAATGACCAATTTATGGAAGCAAAAGTATGTTGTCTTCGGTCTTGGCCTATTTGTACCTACAAAACAAATAAACAACGTTGATTAAAGACCAAAGCTACGCATGTTCACGAGGTGGAGAGGGGGGAGTTTGGCTAATAGATTTTCGATGCATAAGTTAGTTTGTTCTGAAAAGGAGAGAGAGCTTAGAGCTTGATTGTGTAGCAAAAGCTTACCAGAATTTGGTGGAGAATGGCGTATCTATAGTGCTAGGCCGACCACATGTGTATGGTTTGCTATGACATCTATCGATGTCCAGTTGGCTAAGGTATGTCATCTGTAAGATGGATGAGGAAAACATTATACTAAAGATACTATTTAATAAATAATATCTTGGGATTATCTTGAAATATCCTTAATTGGATATGATTGTGATTCCTACTTGATGGAGTTGAGCTTCAATTAAGAGAGCATAAATATAAGATTCATTAAACTATTCAAGCATTCAAGGATGTTGAACTGTGAGTGGATTAAATGTGGGCCTCACAATTTTAATTGCGGCATTCTCGTTCTTTGTTGGTAAAAGTCCACGTAGGGACCATTCTATTCATGGAGATGAGCATCTATTTGGGATATACACAAAATATAGCTAATGAGTAATTCATTCTTTAATGACGATCATAATCGAAAGTGTTCATTCTCTTGAGCAACATTTTATAGGTTTATCTATTTCTCTCTCCCCTAGCTTCGGCTTAGGATCAGCAGCAACCCCTTACACCATCTCCGAACCTTTCTCCCTTTTCCTTTGTGGTTTTTCTTGTCCTCCCATCTTCTGCACCTCCCCTCCATCCCTCGCTCATGCGCCTCCCTCTTTCCATTGCGCGCCTCCAGCATACTTCTTTATTTTCCTATAATTTCACTAGGTTTGGTGATGCCTTGCAAAAGCTCCCTCCATTTCCCACCATTTTGTACAACCTTCCAACATTTGTTGGAGTTTTATTCCTAAATCTAGGTTGTACACTCTGATTTTGGCTAGTTTCATGATTTTGGGTGGGATTTTCGGTTGTGGTGGGTCAGATACACCTTTTACAGCTTGATTTTCATGGTGGCCTACTCCTATGGTAGCTAAAAGATCTCTCTAGAAGTGGTATGCACCTCACTGTGGAGACTTGTTGATTGATGATTCCGTCCTTGGATTAGGTAGTTTTTATTTGTTTTGTTTTGTCCTATTTAGCTAGTTGCTTGTTATCTCATTATTCTTATAATGGATTTTGTGTGCCCTATAGCTAGGTATGTTGCATCAGCCATCTTTGTGGTAGATCTATACTGCTTGCTCATGGTTCTTGTTGTGGTAGCCATGTAGGGGTTTTCTTATTTGCAAATTTGTGAAAATTTATCTTAGGATTAAGAGATTGGTCACTAGAGAAATGTACCCATATGGCACCTTCTTGTATATGTTTGTTTTGATAAATGAAATTTTATCGCATTAGTCAAAATTAAAAACATTCATTCAATTTGAAGACTGTTTAGTCATCTATATTTGTTTGAGCAAAGTGACAGTTATGACCACTAGTAAAACCTTTTTTTTTTATTTTATTTTTTTGAACAAATCGATATTATCTACACTAAGGGGAGGGGGTGTCGCATTTGGCGAGAGTTGAATCTAAGACCTCTCATTAATCAGTGAGGAGGAATACCACTAGACCTTTTTGATAAATCATCAATTGTCTTTGACTAATTTGGATAACTAAATGATCTCTATATCCAATGAATTTTTGTAGTGGTTATCATTTTCTTTTTTGAATTGTTGAAGAGATCAATTTTAGATGATAATAAAAAAAATTAATGGTTACGATTATGACATTTGTATGATACAATAATGTCACTTTATTTTTGAAGGAGTAGTTCACATATAAGAAAACAAAGAGTCATTGGGAAAATTGAAATACTGTATTTGCAACTCGAGTAAACATATTCAAATGAAATTCCATACCATGTTTAAAACATGTATATTCACCATTGTTCTAAAAATCTCTGCCTAGCGCCACGTAGGCGCTAGGTGGCTGGCCACTGCCCCAATTAATGTCTAGGCATTTGAAAATTAAGAAATGGTGCCTAGACTTGCTGAGGCGCCTGCCTAGGCACCCGCCAAGCCCGTCCAGACCCCCCCAGGCACCTACCTAGGTTGCGACTCACTTAGACGGAAAATAGATAACTTTCATTTTGCATTTTATTTTTTTCAATAAATTGTAAGAGACTTGCTGAATACTTAAATAAACACACCTTATATGCTTGTTCCCTATGTTTTCATTATGTTCCAATACTTCATAATATATATGTCATTCTATTTTGTAGTTTATGATGAAATTATATATATTTTAAGTATAAACAGACGCAAGTGGCCTTTTACCAAAGTAGTGAAAAGGAGTTGAGCTATTTCGTGATGGCGTATGACCAATTTTTTTTTTATATAAACAAATACTTATTTACACGAAATATAATAGATTTATTTAAATCAGCCTAGTTTGCTAGGTGGTAGGCCCCAGCCTACTGCCCGACTAATACCTAGCGTCTTTTAGAACCTTGATATTCACATAGTAATTTTATTTGCAATATTAAAGTTAGGGGTGTGCTATCCACACACCCCTTTTTACTTCTCACACACCCTTTTTTAATTTATGTCCGTTGATCTTCTTCAATTCATCCGATCTAACGGCCGAAAACTAAAAAGGTGTGGGAGAAGTAAAAAGGGGTGTGTGGATATCACACCCCTAAATTTAATATTTATAAGGGTATCAATACCATTCATTAAATTTAATTTTCAACATTTTTGTTAACATAATTTGTTTTCCGCATAATTCGATAAAAAATTTTAAAATTCCGACAAGATTGATTTCATCCCACTTAAACAGTTGGATTAGATTATTTTTTTCCATGTTTAAACTTTAAACCGTGGATTGGGAATTTGTTTCCATGTTCATCTTTTGTGTTTGTGTATCATTGGCACAAAGATCAAGATTCGATATGATATATGATTTCATCATGTCTTAAACCGTTATATAAGGTATATATGGTTTTCCACCACTCAAACCAATAATTGAACCGAAACTATGCTGTTTAAGCATAAGGATGTGAATTTTCGTAAACTAGTCAACACTCAACCGCTACTATATCCATGTCAAACTGTCTGTGTCAACTAGAAGAACCTATAAAGTAGAGTTGTTGGCCTGTTACCCTCTCTCTCGTGCCTAGGGGTCGGTTAGGTGGTTTGAAATAATAGCATCTATAATCATTTTTATGTTGTAAGCCTATTTGACTAAACTATTCTAAGGGAATAGAGAGGGGAAGGCCGGCGGCAATAAAAGAGAGAAGAGAGAGATTTAATTGTGAGATGAGTGTTGTATCACCTCATTGTGCATTTATTTATAATAGTCGGATAGGTTAAATCCTTACCGTTATAGTATTACATCTCTAATAGGATATTAACTACTAAGGAGAATATTCAAAGATATACCTAAATATACTAGGATTTACACAATCACATTTATATTATAAATATGACTGCAACACTCCCCCTTGATTGTGTAAATACTCAAACAAAACATTGCATCAGGAGTAAAACTCACAACGGGCGAATGCGAGTCTCAAATATAAAGAAAGTCTACATTGGTAGTAAAACTCACAAAACTTCGCTATGGTAAAACCTAAGGCAGGTGAAAACCTATAGACTAAGGAGAAAAGTGAGAAGTATGCATAATGTCTAAAACAAACGTCAAACAAGACGAAAATAGTGAACTCAACGGATTATGATCATCCGGGGATGGGTGCCTCATCAAAACCTCGTTAGGTAGCAAAAACCTAGTGGGAAAAATGCTCCTAATCGTAGGAAAAAGAGTACATTAAGATCAAGTGAGTATGCTTCAAGATACTCCCCCTGAGTTAGACATAACTTCCAAATAAGAGAACTACAAGCAATTCAATTCAGATAATTTACACATACCGATTCCTTGGACGAGCTTATAAAAAGTAGACTTTGGCAATGACTTGGTAAAGAGATCTGCCGGGTTGTCCTGGGAACGGATTTGCTTGGCTTCAATGTTCTGATGTTGTTGTTGTTGTTGGTGAGAATAAAAGAACTTCGGCACTATGTGCTTGGTGTTGTCTCCCTTGATGTATCCTTTCTTTAACTGTTCGATACATGCCAAAGATCATCGTAGGAAGGTCAACAACAGTAGTAAGACCCCTAGTGCTTCGAATATATTCTATGACTGCTCTTAACCAAAAGCACTCACGCGATGCTTCATGCAGGGCGAGGATCTCAACATGGTTTGAACAGGTCGCAACTAGCGTTTGCTTGGTAGACCTCCAAGATATAGCGGTGTCTTCAACATTAATGACATAGCCCGTTTGAGAACGTGCCCTATGTGGGTCAGATAGATATCCAGCATCTGCATAACCAACAAGGCTAGAATGAACCTAAGAAACAAGGGGAGGTGGCGGTTCCTCTCGAGGATTCGTGGGTGTAGAACAAGCCCAAATCCGTCGTACCCTTAAGGTAGCGGAAAATATCTTTAACACCATTCCAGTATCTGCGTGTAGGCACATTGCTGTATCTAGCCAAAAGATTAACATCAAAGGAAATGTCAGGTTTAGTGTATTGAGGCAAGTACAATAAAGCCCCAATTGCACTTAGGTATGGAACTTCAAGTTCCAAAATCTCTTCCTTATCCTCATTAGGACGAACGGGATCTCGTGTAGCATCTAGAGTCCAAATGACCATAGAAGTGCCCAAGGCTTCGCTTTATCCTCATTAAAACGTCACAACACCTTTTGGGTGAAGTTCGATTGATGTACTAAGATTCCATCCGAACAATGCTCAATCTTCAGGCCGAGACAATATCAAGTTTTCCTAAGATCTTTCATCTCAAATTTCGATTTCAAGTGAACGGCAATTTCCTTAAGCTCTACAAGATTCCGATGAGGTTCATGTCATCGACTTAAACTGCAACAATCGCAAATACGGAATGTGACTTCTTAATGAACACGCATAGGCATAATTCATTGTTCACATAACCCTAACTTGTCAAATATTCACTCAGACGGTTATACCACATCTGCCTGGATTGTTTCAATCCGTAGAGTGATCTCCTTAATCTAATAGAGAGAGTGTTCCGTGGTCTAGAACTATTTGAACCAGTCAATAGAAGTCATTCTGGAACTTTCATGTAGATTTATGTATCTAGATCCCCATGGAGATACGCAGTTACCACGGCCATAAGCTACATATTCAGTTTTCGAAAACTAACAAACTAATAAGGTAGCAGAACGTTATGACGTCCATTACAGGGGAATACGTCTCATCATAATCAATTTTAGGGCGTTGAGAAACGCCTTGTGCTATGAGGCATGCTTTTATCGCACTATTTCATTCTTCTCATTACGCTTCCTCACGAAAACTCACTTGTAGCCCACGAGCTTCACATGTGGTGGGGTATGAGCTATAGGTCCAAACACCTTACGTTTCGCAAGCGAATTGAGTTCGACTTGGATTGCTTGTTTCTAGTTTGACCAATCAGCTCTACGTCGGCATTCATGAACGGAACGTGGTTCAATGTCATCATTAAGCATGATGTCAGTAGTTATTGTGTACGTAAATGCATCGTCGACGATCATCTCATTATGATTCCAAATCTCATCCAATATTGCGTAGTGAACAAAATCTTGCGATTCTCGGGAGGTCAGGTTGTCTCTCATTTAAGGCATCGCCGTAATCTATAATAACCTCATGCGTTGGAACATACGAGTGTGCGATGGTCGGATTCAGACTAGGGTCACTAGTTTGTACCGTTTTCCTCTTTCGGGGTTGTGAATCCTTTAAACCAAGGGACCACGCTTCAGGGTCGGAGCAGATGATTGGCTAGCCGCTAATGTACTGGGCCCCATGGAAGGTGCGGCCTCCCCACCTGGGGATGGTTCGGCTTTCCTAGGCAGTGTTACAACGTACTCATGGTACGTCTATCCTTGCAGGTACGTTAGTAGTAGGTATATGTGATATTGTCACCTTAGCTAGATCAGTAAAAGCATTTGGCATGCTTTGAGCAATGCTTTGAAGATTTATAATTCGTCGCACTTTAGTTTCATACTGGGCAGTGCGGGGATCTAAATGAGACATAGTGGGAGTATACCATGACAATTCACGATGTTATCTAGGAATGTTAGCATGCTTATCTCCCCCTAACGGCGGGAAAACTGTCTCATCAAAGTAACAATTCGCAAAATGTGTGGTAAAGAGATCTTTTGTTAATGGCTCTAAATAGAGAATAATTGATGGTGAATCATAATCGACATAGATTCCCATTTTTCTCTAAGGACCCATTTTGGTATGTAGTGGCGGTGCTATTAGCACATAGACTGCGTAGCCAAACACCCGTAAATGTGAGACATCAAGCTCGTATCCAGTAACCAACTATAACAGTGATTGAGGTTAGGTAGCGGTGGGCCTCAGGCAGACCAGCATAGTTGCGTGCAGTATTGCATAGCCTCAGGCAGATACCGGCAATTTGGTTCGCATAACCAAAGTCTGAGCTATCAATTGAAGGCGCTTTATGAAAGCTTCTGCTAGGCCGTTTTGGGTGTGAACATGTAGTACATGATGCTCGACTTCAATCCCTACTTACATGCAATAATCGTTAAAAGTCTGTGATGTAAACTCTCCAACGTTATCCAGTCGAATCGACTTGATTGGATAATCAGGGTGGTGAACCCTTAGCTTAATAATTTGTGCTCGGAGTTTCGCAAATGCAGCGTTGCGTGTGGACTAGTAAACAGACATGTGACCGACGTGTCGATGCATCAACCAACACCATAAAGTATCTAAATGGTCCACATGTTGGTTGGATAGGTCCACAAATATCCCCTTGAATCCTCTGAAGAAACTTAGGAGGGTTGTGAATAATCTTTGTAATTGGGTGTTGAGTATTCAACTTCCCCAAAGAACAATCTTTGCATGGTGGGAATCCAACATAAGGAGGTAAATGATGCCCATGTGATGGTTTGAGGATACGGCATATCATGTCATGTCTGGGATGTCCCATACGATCATGCCAAAGCAGCAAAGTGCTCTGGAACTCAGGCACAGGGCCGACCACATGGTGGGCTTCTATGCCGCGAATGGTTATGATGTACAACCCACTCGGGAGACGTTCCAACTTCTCGTGAATATGCTTCTGGCAATACTCATAAGAAGTGATACAAAGAAATTCAGAACCATTCTCTTTAGTGGTTTCAATATGATATTGATTATCTCGAATATCTCTAAAACTCAACAACGTTCTTCCAGAATGTGGAGAATAGAGGGCCTCTTTAATGGTTAAGACATTACCATTAGACAACATAATACGAGCCTTTCCATATCCTTCAATCAGGTTGGATGATCCTGAGAGAGTTGTCAAAGGTGTTTTCTTAGGTACGAAGTTAGTAAAATAGTTTCGCTCATGCAATATGTGAAGGAAATTTTGTGAAAAACATGTTCATTTAAGCAACATCTATTAGCATGCAATTAACAATTAAAGGCGGAATCATGCTTACATGCACTTAAAAACAAAACATTAACCATGAATTTCAAAGCCTAGTAGATTGGTGAACCAAGACTCAACTCAAATCAAAGTGAGTTGAGAAATTTATACCTTTGTAGATTCCTCTTTGCATAAGCAAAGGCTAATCACCCAAAGAGAGGGCCTTCATTCCTTGCATCTTAGATCTATCGATTTGGATGGATGAATAGGATTCTCCAAGTTCCCAAAGTTGAGAACCTCTAAGTGTCTACACCAAGGTTAGATTGGAGAAGAAATGAGTGACCTTGGAGGAGTTGGATTGCTAGCTAATCCCTCCAAGGGGGCCGGCCTCCTAGAGAGAAAAGGAGAGACATGTTCTCTCCAATTTTCTCCAAAAGAACCCATTTTTGAATTTAGGCTATAAAGTCCTTTATATAGTCCCTTCAAATAAGTGACCTAAAGAACCAAAAAGCCATTCTTCTAACATGGCCGGCCATAAGGGTTTTATTGGGCTTTTGGGCCTTTGTGAATTAAGTTGTCATACAACTTAAGTCAATGGGCTTGACGTTCGAAGCCCATTGGGCCTTGAGGCCCAAAACTAACCTGTGGTCTTTTAACGAACTTTATTCGTTTGATTAATTAACATATTAATTAATCCTTGCCATAAATTATTAAATAATTAAACCATTTAATTATTCTTACTCATCTCCATTGTTTCTTCAATCTCTTCCTTCCACGGTGTACGATCCATTAGGTTCCTTTTAGCGAGGCAGTGGGCGATTAAAACCATTTCAAATCGATTGTGAATTGAAACTTACTTTCAATTCTCCCTTTAGTGATTATACACGTTTAGGGCTTCCACAAACCATGAGTGACACCTAGCAGCATATCATGGTTACCCAAGCTAATCAGAAGAGGTGGAGAACCTATTCAGTTTAGGATTACAAATGCAATACGATCTTTCTCCAATACAATACTCTTGACCACATTGTTTGGTTTGATAGTTTATTCATGTCTACTATCCAATGTGATTCGTGTGCTTATATGATTACCTTGAATGTGATTTGGAACGACTTCCTAAATCTCATTCATACTCTGATCAAAGATTCTTAATCATATCATAGAGTATTCTCCCTCAAAAGGTTTGAAGGTTAGAGATCCCTTGTTGCGCATTTAATTGCCTCCATGACTAAGTGGCTTAACCCCAATGATGCCGTGGACACCCGCGGATGGGGTGACTTTGACATAATCAAAGATCAAGGACCTAACCACAAGACAACTATGATGCCTTAGGTCAAAGGACTACTTTGCATTATCCCAACCATGAGTTCTCATGTGACATGAATATGAGAACTCTTCGTTGATCGTGTTCAGTGAACTCATTCTCTATTGAGCACCTACGTACTTGTCTTGATGTCACACACACCAACGACTCGAGACTAGTCACTCTCCCTGAGAGAAGACATAGCACGTACTGATCTTAACGGACTGTCAATGCCCAATTGGCAATCCTATGATCAGGAACGTTTAGGATGTGTCTCCGAAAGAATGGTCTCATGAATCTAACTTCTTTAGATTGCATTATCCCAATCACATATTCCTTGGACTTTATCGTTTAAGCATATAACATTTATATGAGACGGCTTAAACAATAATCTTTGCCCTTGATATTAAACTAGATTAGTTTAACATGTGAAATGTCCGTAAAGTATCATCATATGATTGGTTTTAGGGCACATTTCCAACAATATGGTGTGCGTAGTAGCACTATTAGCCAGACAAATAACTTCCCCACTAGACATACCTAGAAATAAATTGATTGAATTGGTCACATGCATAAATATAATTCCATTCATTCAATTAATCAATTCGAGAAATAATATCCATAAAATAATTATCCATAATTCAAAACAAACCAAAACCAAACAAATTATTCCAAATACTTAGAAAAATTGTTCACAAATTAAACCATAAACCTAAAAATTAAGGGGAGGTCCGGCCACTCCTAGTAGGTTCGGCCACTAGGGGTAAAAACACCCTAAAATCATGTATAGAAGAATAAAACTTATTCGTCCATAGAAACTGATGCCTCCTGGAAATCTGACATCTCCATGGATGTAGTAGCATCTTCAGGATGTTCCACATGGGTAAAGTTAGACTCACAACGGGAATGATACTTGGCAATGGCCTCGGGGGTAGCTCTGCATACACGTGACAAATGATCATTTGATCCACAACGGTAGCACATATCCATTTCAGTAGAAGCTGATTGAACGGTAGCTTTTCCCTTGTTCTTGAAGTTTGGAGCCTTAGGGTTAAGGGGTTGGCGCTTCTAGGTCAAGTTTCCTCCCTTGGGTGGGCCTTGGCTCTGTTGACGTTGGGCCCGTGGTTGGGCTTGCTGCCCATTGCCATGACCATAACGATTCTTTCGTTGTTTGTGGCTACTAGAATTAGTAGCATGTGCTTCAGGTGTAGGGTTCAAGCCAGTGGGCTGAGCTTGATGATTCTTTATCAAAAGTTGGTTCTGCTTTCAGCAAGAAGTAAAACAGAGATCAAATCCAAAAATTTGGTTGACTTTTGTGCCCTATATTGTTGATGCAGGACAATATTGGTGGCATGGAAGGTCGAATAGGTTTTCTCTAGGAGATCTACATCTGTTAAGTCCACTTTACAGAACTTAAGCAGTGATCAGATTCTATAAACTTCAGAGTTCTATTCATTCAAGGACTTAAAGTCTTGGAAGCGTAGATACTGCAGTTGTGTCTTGTTTTAGGCAAGTAAATGTCTTTTGGTGATCGAAACGGTCGGCCAGAGCAAGCCAGAGGGTGCGTGGGTCCTTGTAATATCCCAAGAATTAATTATCGAATAAGAGAAATATTTGGAAAAAAATTTATTCAAAGGTTTTCATATGAAGGTAGTGAATGTCATTGCGAGTTCGTATAATCTTTCAGATGATTTTTCGGAGCTTAGGTTTTAATTGAATTTACAAGCTGGACCAATGGCGAATCACCACGTGATAGAGAAAGGTGTGGCTGGTAAGCCACGTGACAGCTCCCGAAGGTGACAGCAAAAGGATATGATCCGGGTTCTTAAATAAGTGCCAAGTCTACCACTTGGCAGGTTTTAGTTGGACCTTAAGAAGAAGATAGAATTACGTTGAAACGTGGCAAGTGGACATTGGACCACAAATGAAGAAAGCGGTGCAGGTGCACTTATATATTGGATTGAAAAACCTGATGGCCTTTCTTCTTCTCTTCACGGAAAGATGCAAAGAGGAAGCAATGAGCTTCATATCCTTGTCTCAACCAAACACCATTTTTTCTCTTAACTTTTGATTTGGAAGTCCGAATTTGATTCCGCTTTCGTGGGGAAGAGTACCACAAATCTCAGGTAATAATTTATGGATTTACTGCAGATTTTGAAAGCTGCCATTTTTGGGATTTATTCCTACACAAACTTTAATCTTCAAATTTAAATGTTGTTTATGGTGGATTAAGCTTATTGGAAGCTTAACTGAACGAATTGAGGTTAATTTCTATATGGGCTTAGCTGCTGCAAACCCTAGAATTATTTCATGGCTTTTATACCTTGTTATTTTGTGGCTGTTACGAAATTAAGGGAACTTGGTGAACTTGAATGGTGATTTGGTACTTGGAGATCATGATAAATGGGTTTGGACATGTTTTGGATTGAAAGACAGGAGGAACCAATCTGGAAAATAGCCATGAATATCACTATTCACGCTGCAGGGACCAAACTGAAATAGAAGTTTTAGATTTTGGGGCCATTTTACAGTTCTCTGAAAGTTAGGTAGTTTTGTTATTACCCGAAGGCTTGGGACAAAACTGTGATTTTAGAATTGTTTTGTGGGCAAATGCTTGCTGGCAGCATGTATATAATTGAGAAATTTTTGAGGACCCAAATAAGAAAGAAAAATGTTTTAAGGGTCCAACTGAGATAAGGTGATGTTAAGCCTAATATCGGAGTTCTAAAATAAAGGAGTTTATATTGGTTGTTAGATATAGGGATTATACAGTGATATAGTTTATTTGTTGGATCAGGGACTCCAGTTACCACGACGGTTGTGTTTAATCGAGGTGTTGGTAAGGGACATTGTTTGCTTGCTTTGGACTCCAGGTAGGGGAAATACGGCAGACCTTTACGGAGATTGGCTTTATTAAATGTCGTGAAGCATTATATTATTATTGATCTTGTTGGTTGATTAATGTGATATGGGTTGGTAATTGGACAAATACTGCTCTTGCGTGTTTACTTGTTATTGGTTATTGAATTATTGGTGAAATGCTATTGGTTGAGAATATACTATGGTATATGTGAATGATAAATGAAAGTATTTGTGAATCATTCATAATTGGTCGTGTGGTTGGAGTTCCAGTGGTGAGAAGGAATTGGAAATGAGGGTAGTTGGAAATGATCTTTTGTGTAGTTGAGCTCAAGTCTTAGCAGGTACCAGGTCTCAGGCGAGCCCACAGTGCACATATTCTTTAAGGGTAATTCGGGACTGGCGACGAAGAGTTTTGGCAAGATGACTAACAAAAGGGGAAATTGGGATGATTGAGTTACAAGGGGTTAATTTGTATATTAGAACATTCGAACTACCACTGCAGAGGTAAAATGCATGATATGGGACGTTTAGGTCCGCGTGTTTTATTAAATGAATTAATGGATAGAGATGAAGAGTATTGCATTGCACTCATGCATTGTTATTGATAATGATTTGGTACTTGATTACATGATTTTAATAGTGTTCGAAAACGCGGCCTAGGCGGTCGCCTAGGCTGAGCCTAGGCGCTGGGCGGTGGTTCGCCGCCGCGATTAAACCAAAATCGGTGAAGAAATCGGATAGGGTATTAGGCGTCGCCTAGACGGGCGCTGGGCTGGCTAGGCAGCCTCGGCGACTGCCTAGGCGGCTTTGATGGTAAGTCGACGTCTTTCTTCCGCTGTGGTAATGAGGTTGGACGACTGGGCGACCATCCCGACATTTCGATCTGCAGAAAACGAAACGATTTGGTTGGGATGAGAGCGATAAACATCGATCTGCAATTAAAGAATAGAGGATATGCAATTGCAAGGTAAAGAAGAAGGACAACTTGGCTGTTGGGAGAGAGGTAGAGAGAGAGGTAGAGAGAGAGAGGGAGATAGAAAGAGGTACCTGCAAATGGGGTGGCGCGGCTGTGCTTGAATAATTAGAGTTAGGGTTGTTTTTTCTTTTTTAAATGGAGAGGAAGGTGAACGAGCGACTATTCCGCAAAAATTGCAGGAACTTATTGCCAAGAGCTTTGAATCTTCAGACCTTAACTTTTCAAGATACGGTGACACCTTTTTTGAGGCAAGCTTCATAATAATGTAGAGACTTTTGGTCTCCTTATTTTTTCCTTTGGATGCAACCTTAGATATTGTTTTGTTTTTAATGTGGTAAACAAAGGAATAAACTAAGGAATAATTAGAGTTAGGGTTGCTTTTGCAGTTGGGCTCTCCCGGTTGGGCTCTCCCCATTGAGTTTCTTTAAAAACTAAGGAATAAACATTGTTTTGTATTAATAAGAAAACAAAGCCCAATTCATTTTTAATGAAAAACAAAGGTCCAGCAATGATTAAAATAAATGGACTGACTAAATGTTACAAAATCAATATAAAAAGTCCTAAAATTTTACACATATACTTAAATCCGCCTTGGCCGCCTAGACCCCACCTAGGCGCTAGGCCCCTGCCGGCCGCCCCACTAGCGCCTATCGTTTTTTAGAACCTTGGATTTTAATAACACGTAGTTTAATATTATTAATTTAATGTGATAAGGTTAAGTCCCTACTGAGCTGTTGAAGCTCACCCCTCTATTGTTATGTAGGTTTATTAACTAAATTGTCAAAAGGGTAGAAGGATGAGACGAGATAAATGTGAGGTTAGAATTTGTATTTATTTATTTAGCCTTGTAAAGAATTATTGAGTTATTTTAAATAAGAAGAATTTTATTTTCCAACCCGTTTCCGTTTTATTTTATTTATTTAGTTTTTAGTTCGCGTTTTGGACTTGGGATCGAATTTTCCACCTACCCCAGGTTCGGGGCGTGACAGTCCTCCTCAGCGAGATACTCGGTCTGCAGTGCATCATGTTGGAAATGTGCCCTAAAACCAATCATATGATGATACTTTACGGACATTTCACAAGTTAAACTAATGTAGTTTAACTATAAAGGGCAAAAGGTTATTGTTTGAGTCGTATCATATAAATGTTATATGCTTAAACGATAAAGTCCAAGGAATATGTGATTGGGAGAATGCAATCTAAACAAGTTAGATTCATGAGACCATTCTCTTTCGTATACATATCCTAAACGTTCCTGATCATAGGATTGCCAATTGGGCATTGACAGTCCGTTAAGATCAGTACGTGCTATGTCTTCTCTTAGTGAGAGTGACTAGTCTCGAGTCATTGGTGTGATTGACACCAAGACAAGCATGTAGGTGCTCAATAGCGAATGAGTCCACTGAACACGATCAACGAGAAGTTCTCATACTCATGTCACATGAGAACTCATGGTTGGGATAATGCAAAGTAGTCCTTTGACCTGAGGCATCATAGTTGTCTTGTGGTTAAGTCCTTGATCTTTGACTATGTCAAAGTCACTCTGTCAGAGGGTGTCCACGACATAGTTGGGGTTAAGCCACTTAGCCATGGAGGCAAGTGAATGCGCAACAGGGGATCTCTAACCTTCAAACCGTTTGAGGGAGAATACTCTATGATACGATTAAGAATCTCTGGCCAGAGTATGAATGAGATTTAGGAAGTGGTTCCAAATCACATTCAAGGTAATCATATAAGTGAATGAATCACATTGGATAGTAGACATGAATAAACTATCAAACCAAACAATGTGGTCAAGAGTATTGTATTAGAGAAAGACCGTATTGCATTGTAATCCTAAACTGAATAGGTTCTCCACCTCTTCTGATTAGCTTGGGTAACCATGACATACTGCTAGGCGTCACTCATGGTTTGTGGAAGCCCTAAACGTGTATAATCACTAAAGGGAGAATTGAAAGTAAGTTTCAATTCACAATCGATTTGAAATGGTTTTAATCGCCCACTGCCTCGCTAAAAGGAACCTAATGGATCGTACACCGTGTAAGGTGGAGATTGAAGAAACAATGGAGATGAGTAAGAATAATTAAATGGTTTAATTATTTATGGCAAGGATTAATTAATATGTTAATTAATCAAACGAATAAGTTCGTTAAAGACCTCGGGATAGTTTTGGACCTTAAGGCCCAATGGGCTTCGAACGTCAAGCCCATTGACTTAAGTTGTATGACAACTTAATGAATAATGATTCACAAAGGCCCAATTAGCCCAATAATACCCTAAGGCCGGCCATTTAGAGATGAAGTGGGTTTTGGACTTATTTACAAGTTTTCCACTCCAATGAATTAAGGTATAAATATGACTTTATAGCCAAAATTCATTAAGGGTTTTCTTTTGAGGAAAGGATGAGAACACAAGCTCTCATTTCTCTCTAAAGTGGCCGGCCTCCTTGGAGGGTTTAGCTAGCATTCCTACTACTCCAAGGTCACTCATTTCTTCTTCAATCTAACCTTGGTGAAGAGACTTAGAGGTTCTCAATTTTGGGAACTTGGAGAACCATTTCATCCATCCAAATCCATAGATCTAAGATGGAAGGAATGAAGGCCCTCTCTTTGGGTGATTAGCCTTTGCTTATGCAAAGAGGAATCTACAAAGGTATAATTTCTCAACTCACTTTGATTTGAGTTGAGTCTTGGTTCACCAATCTACTAGGCTTTGAATTTCATGGTTAATGTTTTTTTTTAAGTGCATGCAAGCATGATTCCACCTTTTAATTGTTACTTGCATGCTATAGATGTTGCTTAAATGAACATGTTTTTCACAAAATTTCCTTCAAGTGGTATCAGAGCCTAGGTCTAGTAGTTGGTGAATCCTTTTGGGTTTTGTAGTTCATAGTCTTTGATTTGAATGTTGTAATTGTTACAAGCTTTATTCTTGCTTCTTTGAATGTAAATTTTGTTAGAAAGTTTGCCATCTCAAATGTTGTAGATGTAGTTCATATGAGCATGAATATTGGAGCTAAAATTTGGTGCCATGTTTTTGGGGAAATTCGGCCAAATCCAAAGGGTGGATTTTTGGGTTCTTGTTTGACTTGTTAAAAGTGTTTTCAAGTAACTTTTGGAACCCCTATGTACCCTAGTTTGGTTATATGTTATTTCCCTAAAGTTTGAGTGGTTTTGGGATGTTTTTGGGTGAAAAATGTTCATGGAAATTTTTGAGTTTTTCATGAGTGTTCTTCATTGTTCTTGACATTTTTGCCAAGAACAAAAAGGTTTGGTGTTTTGATTCTAACTTTTGATTTATTTCATAAAGTTTATGTTTTATGTTTTTTCAAATGTTTAAATGTATTAGATATTTGTTTAGAAAGGTGATAGAATTATTGGTGGGTGTGTAAGGATTAATTCCCTTTCACACACACCACTTGCACCACTTGCATGCTTTATGTCTAACTTACCAATCAACACACACATCACCCCTTTCACCTCTCCAAAACCGGCCCTCCCTCAAGTGGGAGTACTTTTGGGGCTTTTATGCAATTACATAAAGTTTTGGTACTTTTGTGTATTTTGTAGTTTGACCCAAAAGTTTACGTATTTACGTAAAGGCCCAAAATCATTAAAGGTCAAATTGTTTTGTTCCTTTAATGAAGTTTTTGAATTTATTGAAATTTTTTGAGTTCTAGTTGTAATTACATGAAGTAGTGGACTTTTGTGTTTTTACAAAATGAGCTCAAAAGTTTAAGTTTTGCAACATAGCCCAAAGGTTGAGGTTATTGCATTTTGGCCCAAATTAGGTTGAGAACAAAATGGTTTTGTCTCTTTAAATGAGAATTGGATTTTCATTTCATTTAGCTCCATTTAAATCAATTCTATGGATACAAAAACCAAATGAAAATGTTGCATTCTAGTTTAATTAGTTAAAACGTTAATTAATTAAAGAAAGGGTGATTATGAACCTAAGCCTATTATAATTGAGCTATGTGAAAGGCCGTCTCAAATTTGTTTGAACCATGGGAATGTGTAGATTAGATTTTGGTTGTAATTTGATATGATCAAATGTTGTAAAAGAGCATAAGCTCTTCTTTACTTTAAAGTAATTTGTTTTGATCAATTGTTGTAAAAGAGCATAAGCTCTTCTTTATTTTAAAGTACTCATTTTCTTGTTTTATTTGATATGCATGAAATTGGAGTAGCGGGTCCAACGCCCAATAAGACAACACGCCTTAATATGATTAAACGCGTAACTAAAATAAATCACCATCCCTAGACCGAGATTCAACACAAGGCTCGTGTTGGATCTAATCAAAGGTTCATAGTCATCCTAAGGCCCTAAGACAACTATATAGTCTATCAAATGAATGCAAAGTTTATGTTAGTAGTATCATATACTCTTGCTTTAAAAACCGTTTTATAAGCATAGTGGGAGTATTATATACAACTAAAACAATCAAAAGGACCAATAGTTGTAATAGGACCAAAATTGTTTTAATAAAGATTAAAATGAATATTTATATGTGATGAGACCTAAAAACCCTCAACCAAACCATTATTAAGTTGATAAGCGTGAGAGTGCTTTGAACACTCTTTCGTGGCCTTCCACCGTGGTAGGCTCCGATCGTTTGTGACTCGTACACTGGCTTCACCCTATCATGGGGGAGTACAAAGTGCGTGCTTACACTCAGGAGGAGTCTATATGCATACTTGATGTTGTGAAAGGTAGGCAACGAGAATGATCAACATCATATCATTGTGAGGTTGTTCTTGAACCCCTACCCGAACTTGCATGGTGGGAATGACTTAACTAAGTGCAATGGAGCCAACATCATATCATTGTGAGGTTACATTCTCTAGAGGCCAAATAAGATGGGTACTTGCAAGAGATGCAAATGAGTAAGCGTACTCTCTCATTATTATTAATGCTAGCCAACATCATATCATTGTGAGGTGGGCTTGGTAATAGTGAGTCTCCCATACCCTACTAAGAGTTTCCTCCAAAACTCTCGAATTCCAATGAGGGATATGGAATTTGCCAAAAATAGTGGGTGGTGCTATTTGATTTAAAGACCCGAATGAAATGGCTTAAAATTAATCAATTTATATTAGTTATGTATTTATTTACCAATATATTTGCAAACGCTATCCAAAACTTGACAAAGAAAAGATGAATGCTTTAGTTTCTGGACTTGGTAACACAATCCCAAAGATTGTCTTAAATGGATTGTGCATGTACCTAAGTAATCTCATCCTCAAAATCTTCCTATTGGTAATGTATCATTGGAAGAAAATGTTAGATAAGTCTATCATGAAGAGGACAACACAAACAACCAATGCTTAATCCTTTGTTAAATGAACAAAGGAACTTACGAAGATTAGCATAAAGAAAAGGACACTTTTAGTGTTATTAGTTCTTCACTTACAAATCGTTGTATGAAGAAATAAGAGTTGCTTTGAACAACCCTTAGTCAATACAAACACTAGTGCTTGTTTCTTTGTTAAATGAACAAAGAACTTAAGAAGAAAGCACAAAGGCATGGACACTTTATGTGCCATGATTCTTCACTTACAAATTGTTGTATGAAGAAATGAGAGTTGCCTTAAACAACTCTTGAAAGTTTGTAATTATGTTTAGAACATAATGGTTGGTTGACAAAAATAGTCCATCAACATGGACTTATGATGATTTTGAATCATTGAGTGTTGAAGTGTTACACCACTTAAAGAAACGGAAACTAGGCAAGGACTTCACCTTTGTGTCCCTATCCAAATCGTTCACTAAGTTTATTGTAAACTATATAGTGAACAATAACCACACGCTCTCCAAATCGTTTGATATGTATAACACAATTGAAATAAGTTTCAAGAGAGATAGTGGGTGTTTAGGGACCATGACCATTGTAGTCAAAGGAGAAGTCAAATGAAGAAAGCTAAATAACTCCAAGGGAACAAACTTTCTTTATGAAATGATGGACATTGGAAGGGGTATTTGCAAGAAATGTCTTGCAAGTGTCAAGAACACACCTTTCGAAGGTGTTGTAAATTGTTCTTGAAAAGTTCAACACAGTTGGTTCTTCTACTTGAATGCTTGATTCCGTATTAGTAACTATGTTTTACAATCGTTGTAAGAGTGTGGCTAATAAGAAGTAGAAGATTAATGAGAGAAGAGAAAGTACTTCACATTCGGAACGTGAATAAAATATAGATCTCTGCGAAAGCAGTTAGTACTTACTTCCTCATATGAACTACCAAAGAAAATGGAAAAACAAAGATTGTAGTTACATTCCAATTGAATAAAGGAACTTAATTCCGTATGTTAAATGGATAAATGTTTTGTTTGACAAAACATTGTTCTTTATTAATGAATGATTAGATTATTGTAATCTAATTGATTATCTCTATAGTAGAGATGATATGGTAGTGATAACTGTTTAGAATATAACGATGCTTAAAACCCAAAAGGTTGCAAGGTAGTGACTAATCTTAACTGAGTTGTGATACCTCTAAAACATAAATTACGAGTTGGTCATAGATGGATGCTTTGGATAGTTAGATCCGGATCCAATACCTTCTTATTAAAATTGTATAGAGGCGAAATGTTCGAATCTTTATTCTTTTGGAAAGAAGAAGGAATCACAAAGTTGTTGAGGTTAAAACACTTAGATGTTAGTGGCACTAGTCCACAAACATAATGCTACTCATGTTGTTTGACATTCACCGAAGATCACTCTCGGTTGGACTATAGTTTATTTTGAATAAACACAAGTCCGAATACTTTGCAAAATGTTTCAAAGAATTCAAGAAATGTAAGTTGATGAGTAAGACGTCTAAAGTATTTGCCTCCTTAGATTTGATCCAAGGAAAGGTAACACTTTAGAACAGTTTCCTTGAAAGATATCAAGGAAAGAAGCATTTAAGATAATGGATTTCTCCATAAGGAGAAGAACGAACTTGAATAAGATTTAGTTCGTTGGATATTATCAATTACCCATATATAGGATATATACTTCTAAAACAATATGATTGTCAATTAGAAGACCTTCCAAAATTTCCATGACTCCATAAGATGTAGTTGGAAAGAAAGACAAATCTTAATCATGTTAAGATTTGGGGTTGTATGCTAATAAGCAATATTTGTTTGAAAAATTATCTTGTGGGTATCCTTAAATTAACATTTGGATATCACTTCCATAAACCAACTAACAAATGTTGTTTGTTGGATAGTTCATTATAATCCTGCCATAGGATTTGCCTAAGATAGAGCAAATGAACGAGAAATAGAACTCAAAGAATGGGTTCTTTGAGAGACAAGATAGTGATCAACAAATATAACAACCTAGTTCCTATACCACAAGCTCCATTGTAGAGCATTCGGGTTCGATAGACATGTATTGGATGAAAATAACAGGTTCAATTTAGTTTTATGAACGATTAGTTCATAAAGAAGAGGTTCATGCAAGAACACAGAATGCAATATGTTGATTGAAGTGTAGTGGATTTCAGTTGCTTTAGGAACTCAAGTGTGAGAGCTTCACACTACGAAAGGATGTTAACGGTTCAAAGTATAAAAATAAATTATTGAATCGTTAATGCCCAAAAGTGATATTCAGGTCAATAATTTTGGATTAATTATCAGATTAATGGATTGTAGGTCACTTTTAATTAATTTAATAGATTGGGACCAAAAGGGGTCGATCTTGGAAGCAAAATAATGATAGACGGGTCATATTAGCTTCGATTGGTGATAAACCAAGTGATAATTAAATTAGAATTAATTAACGTAAAACCAAAGTACCCCAAAAATATTTTGGGCATTTGGCATTGGGTCGAAAAAAATAACACGAGAATGGGCCCTACAGTTTGGCCGCATGCTTATTAGGCCATGGTAGGGCATTACTACAAAAAAGGCTATCACTGGCAGTGTAAAAACGACAAGAAACCCTAATTAGTTACCAAAAATCCGACATCAAATCATGCAATGTCGAATAGGGAAATCAACACCTTTGCTAGCGTCACGAAAGGGTATTGATGTCGGTTAGTCCCCTTAATTCGCCACCAAGTAGCGTCGGTTAAAAGTGACATCAAGGCTCACGTCGGTTATAAGCGACATTAAGTAATGACAAAGACTGGCAGATGGAACAGACTGGTGTCGGTCCTAACTGACACCACCTAACAATTTGAAAAATATAATAACTAATATAATGTCGCCCATAAGTGACACCACAAACTATTAATAAAAAAAAATATGTTTCAGTTATTAATAATAATTACCAAAAGTTAAAAATATATACAAACTGAATATGTTTAGATCTGAGAAATGTGGATCGGGAAATCACCTTGGCGGCGAGGTATTCGAGGACCGCGGCGAGGTAAATGGGAGCGCCGGTACCGATACGTTGGGCGTAGTGTCCCTTTTCGAGGAAACGAGCTATACATCCAACAGGGAATTGGAGGCCGGCTTTAGCTGACTTGGACACCGACTTCTTCCTATCTCCGCCTCTTCTTCCGTTGCGCCTTTGGTGGCTTTCGTGGCTTCCATTCTCTTTGAGTTTTTGGGGAAATGAAAACAATTCATTTAGGAGGGAAAACAAATTGTTATTCCCTCGAAATTCAAAAAGTCACTTCTGTTTTCCTACATTTTCCAATCTAAGCACAGAGATCTCCAAATCACACTAATTTTCTCACTGATTTCGCATCCAAAACACATCAAAATGAACAAAACCCTCATTCATTTTTTCAACCACGGTGTGGGTTCTAAGATTACATACAAGCTCGAAACCAAGCTAGAAAACAGAAACTGAAATGAGAGGGAGTAGTATGGAGGCTTACCAAGTCAAAAGCTCGAGAACTAGTTGGGGTATGCAATGAATAGTGGTGGAATCCATTATGCAGAACTAAGCTTGGCTTGGTGTCCTTACTAGATCTAGAAGCTCTGTGCGTGGAAACGGAAAAATGCGTTGGTGGGATAGAGGGAGATGTGTAGTGGAGAGATAGAGGAAGGGATAAAACTTGGCTGGTTTTGATTTGTAGGCTAAAGGGAGATGTTTGTAGTGTTTTGATTTGTGGATTTTCAGAAGATAAGAAGATGGAGGGATGGGAAATGGAGAAGTCGAGGAAAGAGAGAGAGAATAGGAAAAAGAGAAAGGGATGAATGAAGGTTGAGTTGGTGGGTACAGAGAGAGATGTGAGGGAGATGGAAAAGAGAGGGGGTGAAGAAGAACCGGTTAGAAAAATAAATAAGAAAAACAAGAAAAGAAAGGAAGTGAGAGAAATGAGGCATGTGTGTCAGAGAGAGAGAGAGAAACCCATGTGAGGGAATCGGCCAAAAAGAAGGAAAGAAAAAAATGATGTGATTTGTGTGTAAAAGAGAGAGAGTCAAGTGAAGTAATGGGAGGAGAAGGATAGTGTATTAAAAAAGGGAAATATTTGATAGATGTTGACAAAAGTGGGTTTTAAAACCCAAATCAAACATTCCAATCCCCAATGCAATTATTAGTGTCGGCTAGAACCGACACCAGGTTTTACAATATTTAAAAATAATTATTAATGTCGGGCCGAAGTGACATGATTCTTTTTTTATATGACACTGCCATTTAAAAAGAGTAAAAGCTATGTCGGTTATAAGCGACATTAACAGTCTATGTCAGTTGTAAGCGACATAGATATTTTATGTTGGTTATACCCGACAGTAATTTCGACACCATGTAAAGAGAGTGTCAGAAATGTCTTATCTGCCAGTATTTTATATAAAACTGACATCGACCACTTTAAGGAAATTTTGTGAAAAACATGTTCATTTGAGCAACATCTATAGCATGCAATTAACATTTAAAGGCGGAATCATGCTTGTATGCACTCAAAACAAAACATTACCCATGAAATTCAAAGCCTAGTAGTTAGGTGAACCATGACTCAACTCAAGAACAAAGTGAGTTGAGAAATATTATACCTTTGTTGATTCCTCTTTGCATAAGCAAAGGCTAATCACCCAAGGAGAGGGCCTTCATTCCTTGCTTCTTAGATCCATTGATTTCTTGGAGGAGGATGGTAGAAAAGATTCTCCAAGTTCTCAAAATAGAGAACCTCTAATTTTTCCACACCAAGGAGAGACTTGAAGAAGAGAGGAGTGACCTTGGAGGATGAGAGATTGCTAGCTAATCTCCTCCAAGGGGGCCGGCCTCTTAGAGAGAAAGGGAGAGACATGTTCTCTCCAATTTTCTCCAAAAGAAACCCTAATGAAGAAATAGCTATAAAGTCATATTTATATCTACCTTCATTGGAGTGGCAAACTTGTAATAAGTCCAAAACCCACTCCTTTATCAATATGGCCGGCCATAGGGTTTTATTGGGCTATTTGGGCCTTTGTGAATTATTAGTCATTAAGTTGTCATACAACTTAAGTCAATGGGTTTGACGTTCGAAGCCCATTGGGCCTTGAGGCCCAAAACTAACCCAAGGTCTTTAACGAACTTTATTCGTTTGATTAATTAACATATTAATTAATCCTTGCCATAAATAATTAAACCATTTAATTATCCTTACTCATCTCCGTTGTTTCTTCAATCTCTGCCTTACATGGTGTACGATCCATTAGGTTCCTTTTAGCGAGGCAGTGGGCGATTAGAACTCTTTCAAATCAATTGTGAATTGAAACTTACTTTCAATTCTCCCTTTAGTGATTATACACGTTTAGGGCTTCCACAAACCATGAGTGACACCTAGCAGTATGTCATGGTTACCCATTCTAATAAGAAGAGGTGGAGAACCTATTCAGTTTAGGATTACAATGCAATACGGTCTTTCTCTAATACAATACTCTTGACCACATTGTTTGGATTGATAGTTTATTCATGTCTACTATCCAATGTGATTCATTCACTTATATGATTACCTTGAATGTGATTTGGAACCACTTCCTAAATCTCATTCATACTCTGGCCAGAGATTCTTAATCATATCATAGAGTATTCTCCCTCAAACGGTTTGAAGGTTAGAGATCCCATGTTGCGCATTCACTTGCCTCCATGGCTAAGTGGCTTAACCCCAACTATGCCGTGGACACCCTCTGACAGAGTGACTTTGACATAGTCAAAGATCAAGGACTTAACCACAAGACAACTATGATGCCTCAGGTCAAAGGACTACTTTACATTATCCCAACCATGAGTTCTCATGTGACATGAGTATGAGAACTCCTCGTTGATCGTGTTCAGTGGACTTATTCGCTATTGAGCACCTACATGCTTGTCTTGGTGTCAATCACACCAATGACTCGAGACCAGTCACTCTCCCTGAGAGAAGACACAGCACGTACTGATCTTATCGGACTGTCAATGCCCAATTGACAATCCTATGATCAGGAATGTTTAGGATATGTATACGAAAGAGAATGGTCTCATAAATCTAACTTGTTTAAATTACATTCTCCTAATTACATATTCCTTGGACTTATCGTTTAAGCATATAACATTTATATGAGACGGCTTAAAACAATAATCTTTGCCCTTGATATTAAACTAGATTAGTTTATCATGTGAAATGTCCGTAGAGTATCATCATATGATTGGTTTTAGGGCACATTTCCAACAATCTCCCACTTGCACTAGAGCCAATCAGCTTGGTCATCAGTGATGATACCTCTTCTGTAGTCATTTCAAAAATGGCTGAGTAGTAGGCCTAGACAATGGATATCTATATGTTATCCATAGAAGCAACCTTGAGAATAACGACGTCACCATTATACATGATTCTTAATCATGTGGTTTAGTCTCTCATTTGAGTTCGGATCTTGATGAGACCTTGATTCCCTGGCTTGAGCTATCGCCCCATTAGTGTCGTAGTGTCGGTACACTAGAGACATTTTCTGGTTGGAACCGAATAGAGAGTTCATGAATGAACTTTCTCATCCAAACAACATTGTTGTAAGCTTCTTTATGGCAATATATTTTGCATTCACAATGGAACACACTAAAGTCATTACTTTTAATGTTTCCATCCAAATATATCTTTAGTCATAATAAAGAGATATCTGATTATCTCTTCGTTCATAATGAAGAAACATCCAATGATGGATTAGATTCATAATCTAATAAATTTACGCTTCCATTACGCTACTCTAATTCTTCCTCATTCTTTGAGGAATCTATCTTTTAGTATTTCTTAAATACTTAAGGACTATCTTAATAATGGTTTCGGAAACCCATATTATGTCCAAACATTGAATCATCATTTAGTTGTAGCTAGCAATCTTCGAATTAATTGAAACCAAGACTACGTCAAAGATGGTTTCTTCAAAGTCAACCAATCTCTTTGATTGTAGTCACCTTAAGCTACCAATTAGCTATAAAGGTTTCATTATTTCGGGTCAAATGGTACTTTACCATTTCCTTGAGTATATGTCGTATATACACTCAATGTAGTCATAAGGATTTTCATTCTTATTTCGAATTAAGAGGTGTAACTTTGTGACATAGTCATAAAGTTCAAACCATTCAACTGAGACAGTTTATAAATCCTTCTCGACTACCTTGGAGCTTGTGATGTAGGAACTAGGTTGTTATATTTGTTGATTATCATCTTGTCTCTCAAAGAACACATTCTTTGAGTTCTATCTCTCGTTCATTTGTGCTTAGGCAAATCATATTGTAGGAATACAATGAACTACCCAACAAAACAACATTTGTTAGTTGATTTATAGAAGTGATATCCAAAGGTTAATTTAAGGATATCCACAAGATAATTCTCAAACAAATATTGCTTATTAGCACACAACCCCAAATCTTAACACGATTAAGACTTGTCTTTCTTTCCAACTACATCCTATGGAGTGATGAAAATTTTGGAAGATCTTCTAATTGACAATCATATTGTCTTAGAAGTATATATCCTATATATATGGGTAATTGATAACATCCAACGAACTAAATCTTATTCGAGTTCGTTCTTTTTCTCAATGGAGAAATCCATTATCTTATGATGCTTCTTTCCTTGATATTTTTCAAGGAAACTGTTCTAAAGTGTTATCTTTCCTTGGATCAAATCTAAGGAGGTAAATACTTTAGACGTCTTACTCATCAACTCACATTTCTTGAATTCTTTGAAACCTTTTGCAAAGTATTCGGACTTGTGTTTATTCAAAATAAACGATAGTCCAACCGAGAGCGATCTTTAGTGAATGTCATACAACATGAGTAGTATTATATTGTGGACAAGTGCCACTAACATCTAAGTGAATTAACCTCAACAACTTTGTGATTCTTTCTTCTTTCCAAAAGAATAAAGATTCGAACATTTTGCCTCTATACAATTTTAATAAGAAGGTATTGGATTCGGATCTAACGATCCAAAGCATCCATCTATGACCAACTCGTAATTTATGTTTTAGAGGTATCACAACTCAGTTGGGATTAGTCACTACCTTGCAACCTTTTGGGTTTTAAGCATCGTTATTTTCTAAACAGTTAACACTACCATATCATCTCTACTATAGAGATAATCAATTAGATTACAATAATCTAATCATTCAATAATAAAGAACAATGTTTTGTCAAACAAAACATTCATCCATCTCTGATAGTGACGGAATTAAGTTCCTTAAAATTGGAATGTAAAGACAATATTTGGTTTTTCCAATTTCTTTGGTAGTTCATATGAGGAAGTAAGTACGATCTGCTTTCCCAGAGATCTACATTTGATTCACGTTCCGAATGTGAAGTACTTTCTCTTCTCTCATTAATCTTCTACTTCTTATTAGCCACACTTTTACAACGATTGTAAAACATAGTTACTAATATGGAATCAAGCATTCAAGTAGAAGAACCAACTGTTTTGAACTATTCAAGAACATTTTACAACACCTTCGAAAGGTGTGTTCTTGACACTTGCAAGACATTTCTTGCAAATACCCCTTCCAATGTCCATCCTTTCATAAAGAAAGTTTGTTCCCTTAGAGTTATTTCGCCTTCTTCATTTGACTTCTCCTTTGACTACAATAGTCATGGTCCCTAAACTCCCACTATTTCTCTTGAAACTTATTTCAATTGTGTTATACACATCAAACGATTTGGAGAGCGTGTGGTTATTGTTCACTATATAGTTTACAATAAACTTAGTGAACCATTTGGATAGGGACTCAAAGGTGAAGTCCTTGCCTAGTTTCCGTCTCGTGAAGTGGTTTAACACTTCAACACTCAATGATTCAAAATCATCATAAGTCCATGTTGATGGACTATTTTGTCAACCAACCATTATGTTCTAAACATAATTAAAAACTTTCAAGAGTTGTTCAAGGCAACTCTCATTTCTTCGTACAACAATTTGTAAGTGAAGAATCATGGCACATAAAGTGTCCATGCCCTTGTGCTTACTTCTCAAGTTCCTTGTTCATGTAACAAAGAAACAAGCATTAATGTTTGCGTTAGCTAAGGGTTGTTCAAAGCAACTCTTATTTCTTCATACAACAATTTGTAATTGAAGAATTATGACATTTAAAAGTGTTGTCCTCTTTATGATAGACTTATCTAACATGTTCTTCCAATGATACATTATCAATAGGAAGATTGTGAGGATGAGACTACTTAGGTACATATACAAGCCATTATAGACAATCTATGGGATTGTAGTACCAAGTTCGGAAACTAAAGCTTTCGGCTTTTTCTTTGTCAAGTTTTGGATAGCGTTTGTAAATATATTGGTAAATAAATACATAACGAATATAAATTGATTGATTTTAAGCCATTTGATCCGGGTCTTTAAATCAAATAGCACCACCCACTATTTTTGGCAAATTCCATATCCCTCATCGGAATTCGAGAGTTTTGGAGGAAACGCTTAGTAGGGTATGGGAGACTCACTATTACCAAGCCCACCTCACAATGATATGATGTTGGCTAGCATTAATAATAATGAGAGAGTACGCTTACTCATTTGCATCTCTTGCAAGTACCCATCTTATTTGGCCTCTAGAGAATGAAGCCTCACAATGATATGATGTTGGCTCCATTGCACTTAGTTAAGTCATTCCCACCATGCAAGTTCGAGTAGGGGTTCAAGAACAACCTCACAATGATATGATGTTGATCATTCTCGTTGCCTACCTTCACAACATCATGTATGCATATAGAACTTCTCCTGAGTGTAAGCACGCACTTTGTACTCCCCCATGATAGGGTGAAGTCGGTGTACGAGTCACAAACGATCGGAGCCTACCACGGTGGAAGGCCACGAAAGAGTGTTCAAAGCACTCTCACGCTTATGAACTTAATAATGGTTTGGTTGAGGGTTTTAGGTCTCATCACATATAAACATGCATTTTAATCTTATTAAAACAATTTGGTCCTATTACAACTATTGGTCCATGTGATTGATTTAGTAGTATATAATACTCCCACTAAGCTTGTAAAACGGTTTATAAAGCAAGAGTATATGGTACTACTAACATAAGGTTTGCATTCATTGATGGACTATATAGTTGCCTTAGGGCTTTAGGATGACTATGAACCTTTGATTAGATCCAACACGAGCCTAGTGTTGAATCTCGGTCTTGGGATGGTGATTGATTTTAGTTACGCGTTTAATCATATTAAGGCATGTTTTTCCTATTGAGCGTTGGACCCAACTACTCTAATTTCATGCATATCAAATAAAACAAGAAATGAGTACTTCAAAGTAAAGAAGAGCTTATGCTATTTTACAACATTTGATCAAAACAAATTACTTTAAAGTAAAGAAGAGCTTATGCTCTTTTACAATATTTGATCATATCAAATTACAACCAAAATCTAATCTACACATTCCCATGGTTCAAACAAATTTGAGATGGCCTTTCACATAGCTCAATTATTGTAGGCTTAGGTTCATAATCATCCTTTAATTAATTAACGCTTTAACTAATTAAACTTGAATGCAACATTGTCATTTGGTTTTTGTATCCATAGAATTGATTTAAATGGAGCTAAAATGAAATGAAAATCCAATTCTCATTTAAGGATACAAAACTATTTTGTTCTCAACCTAATTTGGGCCAAAATGCAATAACCTCAACTTTTGGGCTATATTGCAAAACATAAACTTTTGAGGTCACTTTGTAAAAACACAAAAGTCCACTACTTCATGTAATTACAACTAGAACCCAAAAATTTCAACAACTACAAAAACTTCATTAAAGGAGCAAAACAATTCGTCCTTTAGCGTTTTTGGGCCTTAACATAAAAACGTAAACTTTCGGGTCAAAGTACAAATACACAAAAGTATCAAAACTTTATGTAATTGCATAAAAGCCCCAAAAGTACTCCCATTGAGGGAGTGGCCGGTTTTGGAGTAGTGTGAGTGATGGTGTGTGAGTTGATTTTTGATGAAAAACAAAGTCATAAAGTCATGCAAGTTGAACAAGTGGGTGATGGGTTGGTGTGTAAGAGAAGTCCCAAAATTCAAACACATTTTCAAATTTCAATCCCCTTTCAAAATTTCAATCACTTTTCAAAATTTGAAAAATCACACCAACCAACACAAAACAAAGACTTTATGTAATCAACCAAAACTTTGAATCAAAACACCAAACTGTTTGTTCTTGGTAAGAACATCAAGAACAATGAAGAACATCCATGAAAACCCATAAGAGCTCCATGAACATTTTCAATCAATAAAACTCAAATTTTCACTACTCAAAATGGGGTTAACATTAGGGGTGGGTTCAAAAAACCGTAAACCGAAAAAAACCGAAAACCGAACCGAACCGAAACCGAAAAAACCGAACCGAACGAAAAAACCGAACCGAACCGAATTCTTTTGGTTCGGTTCGGTTTTAGTGATCTAGAAACCGAACTAAACCGAACCGAACCGAATTAATTAAATTAAATTTTTTATTTAATTATTTGTTATGGGTATTATTTTCTAAACCCAATTTGTAAGTTAAAATGTGCTAAACCCAATGTGTTACCAAACTTTAAGCTCAAAATAATAAGAAAAGGCCTATAAAAGCTCTAAACCCTAACCTATTATTTCTCCCCCATATAAGATTCCGGAACCAAACCTCCTCCTCAAGTACCTACATCCATCTCCATAGCACTGTCTACTTCTGCCCCAGCTTTCTTTTCCAAATCTACTCTCATATAACATGTAACAGAACCCATAAACATTTATTTCAGGTAGATTACTTGGGTAATTTGTGATGGAAAATAATCCAACACACACTAAATAAATCCACCCACGCATTACTTTTACTAATCAAGTTGTCAACATGTAGTTACAAGCAAACAACACTGATCTTTGAACAACATCATACAATTTAACTTTTCTAAGTCATTTGTACGATTTTTGTGTTGTGAGGTTGTTAGTTTGGACTTTGGAAGACTTGATTGATGATTTTAATTCAACTTTAAATGTTTATTTTCATTGTCTTTGATTCTAGTTAGAATGCTTATGTTATGATTGTGTTGGATATGTTAAAATTTAAAATTTCAATGTTTTTCATTTTTTGAAAAGAAAAAAAAAACAAAAAACCGAAACCGAACCGGAAAAAACCGAACAAAAAAAAAACCAAACCGAAAAAAACCGAAAAAAAAATGAACCGAACCGAACCGAATCAAAATTTCGGTTTGGTTTCGGTTTTGGCAAAAAACCGAACCGATTTGAACCGAACCCACCCCTAGTTAACATCCTAGGGTACTTAGGGGTTCCAAAAGTCACCTTAAAACACTTTTAACAAGACAAACAAGAACCCAAAAATCCACCCTTTGGATTTGGCCGAATTTCCCCAAAAACATGGCACCAAATTTTAGCTACAAAATTCATGCTCATATGAACTACATCTACAACATTTGAGATGGCAAATTTTCTAACAAAATTTACATTCAAAGAAGCAAGAATAAAGTTGTAACAATTACAACATTCAAATCATAAACTATGAAAATACAAAACCCAAAAGGATTCACCAACTACTAGACCTAGGCTCTTGATACCACTTTAAGGAAATTTTGAGAAAAACATGTTCATTTGAGCAACATCTATAGCATGCAATTAACATTTAAAGGCGGAATCATGCTTGTATGCACTCAAAACAAAACATTACCCATGAAATTCAAAGCCTAGTAGTTAGGTGAACCATGACTCAACTCAAGAACAAAGTGAGTTGAGAAATATTATACCTTTGTTGATTCCTCTTTGCATAAGCAAAGGCTAATCACCCAAGGAGAGGGCCTTCATTCCTTGCTTCTTAGATCCATCGATTTCTTGGAGGAGGATGGTAGAAAAGATTCTCCAAGTTCTCAAAATAGAGAACCTCTAATTTTTCCACACCAAGGAGAGACTTGAAGAAGAGAAGAGTGACCTTGGAGGATGAGAGATTGCTAGCTAATCTCCTCCAAGGGGGCCGACCTCTTAGAGAGAAAGGGAGAGACATGTTCTCTCCAATTTTCTCCAAAAGAAACCCTAATGAAGAAATAGCTATAAAGTCATATTTATATCTACCTTCATTGGAGTGGCAAACTTGTAATAAGTCCAAAACCCACTCCTTTATCAATATGGCCGGCCATAGGGTTTTATTGGGCTATTTGGGCCTTTGTGAATTATTAGTCATTAAGTTGTCATACAACTTAAGTCAATGGGTTTGACGTTCGAAGCCCATTGGGCCTTGAGGCCCAAAACTAACCCAAGGTCTTTAACGAACTTTATTCGTTTGATTAATTAACATATTAATTAATCCTTGCCATAAATAATTAAACCATTTAATTATCCTTACTCATCTCCGTTGTTTCTTCAATCTCTGCCTTACATGGTGTACGATCCATTAGGTTCCTTTTAGCGAGGCAGTGGGCGATTAGAACTCTTTCAAATCAATTGTGAATTGAAACTTACTTTCAATTCTCCCTTTAGTGATTATACACGTTTAGGGCTTCCACAAACCATGAGTGACACCTAGCAGTATGTCATGGTTACCCAAGCTAATCAGAAGAGGTGGAGAACCTATTCAGTTTAGGAATACAATGCAATACGGTCTTTCTCTAATACAATACTCTTGACCACATTGTTTGGATTGATAGTTTATTCATGTCTACTATCCAATGTGATTCATTCACTTATATGATTACCTTGAATGTGATTTGGAACCACTTCCTAAATCTCATTCATACTCTGGCCAGAGATTCTTAATCATATCATAGAGTATTCTCCCTCAAACGGTTTGAAGGTTAGATATCCCTTGTTGCGCATTCACTTGCCTCCATGGCTAAGTGGCTTAACCCCAACTATGCTGTGGACACCCTCTGACAGAGTGACTTTGACATAGTCAAAGATCAAGGACTTAACCACAAGACAACTATGATGCCTTAGGTCAAAGGACTACTTTGCATTATCCCAACCATGAGTTCTCATGTGACATGAGTATGAGAACTCCTCGTTGATCGTGTTCAGTGGACTCATTCGCTATTGAGCACCTACATGCTTATCTTGGTGTCAATCACACCAATGACTCGAGACCAGTCACTCTCCTTGAGAGAAGACTCAACACGTACTGATCTTATCAGACTGTCAATGCCCAATTGGCAATCCTATGATCAGGAATGTTTAGGATATGTATACGAAAGAGAATGGTCTCATAAATCTAACTTGTTTAAATTACATTCTCCTAATTACATATTCCTTGGACTTATCGTTTAAGCATATAACATTTATATGAGACGACTTAAAACAATAATCTTTGCCCTTGATATTAAACTAGATTAGTTTAACATGTGAAATGTCCGTAAAGTATCATCATATGATTGGTTTTAGGGCACATTTCCAAGACCAGCGACACAATAAGCCACTTTTGTAGTAGTGGGGTTGCCGACCTCTGGGCCGTGTGGTATGGGAAGCCCAACAAAAAAACTTGTTGGCTTTGGGCCAAAAATTGGACACGGGTGCAGGCCAGTGAATGTTGGCCTGCGAGTTGGTGTAGAGAAGCCCAATCGAGGCTAGGTTTCAGGTTTTTGGGTTGGGGTAAATCAAGCCCAGCATTGTAAGTTACGGGCAAATGGCCCGAGACTCGGGCGAAGCCTAGCAAGCAACACAGGCTTGCTGCAGGCGGGCCAAGAACGCAGTACCAGGCCTAGCAACACATAAGTTGCTGGTGATGGGCTATGGGTGCGAAGGTAGAGCCCAGCAAACAGCTAAAGGCCGTGCTGGCAGGTGGGCTAGGGCTGCAGGCCGAATCTAAGCCAAAACTAGGCCAAGGAGGCCGAGTGTTCTTTTCTTGCGGCAAGCCCAAAAGGCTGTAACCATGGGTTAGACATCAAAACAACGTTGCCATGGTAGTGTGCCCCATGCGGCTGAGCTGCAGGCCAAAACAGTGGTGCCACTGCGGCGTGGCGGCGGCTGTGCCGTATTTCCTAGATTTTTTTTGACATCTCTAGGTTTGAAAGACCCTAAATTGCTTATGATTTATTTTATATGCTTTGACTCACAAATTCCACATAGCAAAATAATTGCGTAATGCATGAAACATATATATATATATATATATATTGACAAATATATGAATCATATACAATATATATATACACATATCGGAAGGAAAATTTAAATGTAGGGGGTTCATGCATCATGAGGAATGTTTTCATGCTTCGTGGACATTTCAAATATCTTACTTTATTTTAAGTGTACCTGATTGGCAGAAAACAAATAAAAGCCTTTGAATATTGTAGAAGATAGCCCCCTCCTACGATCCTTCAAATTCTTAGCTTCTAGTAAGAGCATGCTGATAACGTGTTGTAGGCCTATTTAACTGAACTATTATAAGGGGATAGAGAGGGGGAGGCCGGCGACAATAAGAGAGAGAAGAGAGAGATTTAATTGTGAGGTGTGTGTTGTATCACCCCATTGTGCCTTTATTTATAGTAGTGTGATATGTTAAATCATTACCCTTATAAGATTACATCTCTAATAGGATATTAACTACTACAGGGAATATTCAAAGATATCCCTAGATACACTAGGATTTACACAATCACATTCCTATTCTAAATATGACTGCAACGTTTTATAGATTCTTTTCTTAAATAAATGACTAATTCAACGTGAAATTTGTTATATATAAAAGGTCAATATATATTTTTATATCCACGTTCTCCTTTTAATACAGGGGTGTGCTATCCACATACCCCTTTTTACTTCATACACACCATCTTAATTTGCGGCAGTCAGATCGACTGAATTAAAAAGATCAAGGGACATAAATTAACAAGGGGTGTGTGAGAAGTAAAAAGAGGTGTGTGGATAACACATCCCTTAATACATTGCTTCCGCATCCACCAAATGAGGAAATTAATTTTCTACTTACATTCAACTTGAAATAATCAATTAATTTTGGGTAATGCTATCTACACGCCCATTTTTACTTCTAACACACCCCTCTCAATTGTCAGCCATCGGATCAAATGAATTGAATTAGATCAATGGTAAAAAATTAACAATAGTGTGTAAGAGGTAAAAATAGGTGTGTGAATATCATAATCCTTAATTGTTTTTTTATAAGAAATGACCTATACGTCAGAATTAACCGTTTCTGATCAAATTACACTTAACTGACTTTACTAAGTTACTTCCGTGAATCAGAGCTCCATTGGAATACAATTTTATTTTGAGACATTCCTAGTTTGGATGCCTCATTCAGACCTGCTTTAGGCATGAGGTTGCTGCATAACGTATTTGACTTAGTACGCTGCTCCGAAATAGAAGTAATCATACTATGGGGTCAGAGTCTACAGCCACTACTCAGATGATTTTTCGGTTCACCCTTCTCATTACTCCCTCAAATGGCAAGAGCCCCAGGTGAATCTGCAACCCATAACCTTTAGGTTGTACAAATTTTATGGAAGTCAGATGGTGCACTACAAGACGCCAAACAACATAGCCATGTCCCAATATTCGTAGCCTGCCTTGCATAATTACACTTCCTAAGTTGCCAAATGGATCTGTATAGAATGGGCTATAGGAGACTTTTGGTACGAAGTAGTAAGACAAAGCTTTGTTTTGGTTGGAAGTTGAGGTATTCCCCTTACCGAAAAGATGGTGTAAGAAAGAACAAAAAAAGTCACGTGATAATCAAACTATAATTCTTATTTCAAAAGAATTGGGAATTTAATGTAAGGGTGGCAAGGTTGCACATTTCTTGGCCATCCGTAACGATGATATGAAAACATTATCCCTAGTTTTGGGGATTTACGTCCTAAATATGCCTTTCCTGACATTGGTCCATGCTAGGTCTCTAAGTCATTGCATAGGACATTACTTCTTTGACCAAGTTGACTTGCTTGTGGTCGATTGATGAGATCATACTTGAATTTGTCAGAAGCTAATTAGGTAGGGGCCGCACATGATTGGAGCTAGCTTTAAGTCGGAGTGTAGCTCATGTGCATGGTTTGTTATGATGACATGTTGTCTAAGCTTAATTGCCCGTCTCGTTCATTCTTCATGAATAATTTGGGATTTGGAGGATCGACCTGAATATTAAGATTATTTGCGGCACATGCCAATTACTAGATTGTAGGAATATCTAAAAATATAGGAAACTCTGTGAAGGAAACTTTATGACTTTGTAAGAATATTTGAGCAACTCGTGCATATATATATTAACAATTAAAGTAGGCATGCACTAAAATACAATTCTTTGGCCTATAAAATTCAAATACTAGTGAATGGTGACCATGATTCTATACAAATTTAAAGAGAAATACTTGAGCTTTCATACCCTTGAAACTCATCCTTGTGTCCACAAGGTTACCACCCAAGTGGAGGGCCTTCAAGTTCACTCCTAGCTCCTCGGATGTTACCTTTCTACTTGCCTCTTTGCTCCTTGCTTCTTCTTTATTTCTTGAGAATCCGATGAATGGATTCTCCAAAGCTTCCAAAATTGCAAGATCTAAGTCTCCATAGCAAGGATGAAATGTGAAGACGAGATAGAATGACCTAGAAGAGGAAGGAGTGTTGGCAATTCCTTCTCTAGATGGTCGGCTATAGAGAGAGAAGGAGAAATTTGTGTGCCTCCAAACTTTCGCTCAGAAGAACCGTAATGAACTTCAATTTAATACACACTTAGAATTGAGTGGCAAACTTGAAATTAAGACATAACGCGAGCATGACCGGTCTCCCTTAATTAGTGGGCTAATTTGTCACGCAACTTATGTTTAATGAGCATTATGGACCAAAAAACACATTTGGCAAAGAAACCCGAAATATGGACTTATTTGTATGTTTAATTAACTAATTAATTAATCTTGACTAGGCTCAATTAAACTCTTTAATTTTACTTATCTATCTTAAGCGTATTTCTTCATACTCATCCTTACTCGGTGTACGTTACATTAGGTTCTAGTTAACGAGGCAATGGGCGACTGTAACTCTTCCTAATTAATAGTGAATTAAAACTTACTTTCAGTAATCTTCAGGGCTTCAACAAACCATAGTGACACCAAACAATATGTAATGACTACCCAAGTAAAGTATAAGTGGTTGGAGAACCTATTTAGTTATAAGTACAATGCAATACGGTCATTTTCTAATTCAATAATCTTGACCACATTGTTTCGTAGATAGTTTATTTTATATTTACTATCCAATGTGATACTTCTCTATATAATTCTAGTGAATATGATTTGGAACATACTTCCTAAATCATATTCATATGATTCAGACAAAGTCTCATGAGTTATATCTTAGAATATTCTTCTTCCGCTATAGAAGGCTAGCGATCCCTTGTTGTACACTCACATGTCTCTGTGGGTAAATCATTAACCCTAACAACGCTAAGAACATCCTAAAGATGAGGCATGTGAAGGAAAAATTTTGTCCTAGCTAAGAACATGTATGAACATTTGAATACATATGCTAACAATTAACTCTTTAAAGTAGGCATGCATCCAAAAACAATTCATGAAACCCATGACTTTCAAAGCCTAGTATATGGTGAACCAAAAGACTCTTTAACAACATTAAAGATAATTAAGAATTTAGAGATTCTTTACCCTTGAAGCTCATCCTTGATTACACAAGGGATTCACCCAAGTGGAGGGCCTTCAAGTCACCTCCTTGCTCCTTGGATCTTCCTTGTGATTTTCCTCCTTTTAGTGCTCCTTTGCTTATTTGAGGATTTGAGGATTAGTTCTCCAAAACACCAAAAGTTTGATGTCTCTATGTCTCTTCACCAAGGATGTAATTTGTGAGGATGAAAATGGATCACTTAGGGAAGTAAATTTGCTAGATAACTATCCCCAAGTAGCTTAGAAAACCCTAATTGAAAACAAAGCTATAAAGATGAATTTATACTTCATTTCTTAGGTGAGTGGCAAACTTGCAATTAAGCAAACTTGCATACCCTCACCCTAAATGGTTGGCCTATATGGTTATTGGGCTTATTGCCCATTTTGTTTTAGTTGTCATACAACTTAAACATAATGGGCCTTGTGGACCAAAACACTTTTGGGCCCCGAAGCCCTAAAACCAACTTAAAAGCCCAATACGAACATTTCGTATAATTAATTAACTAATTAATTAATCTTGACCATTCTTCAATTAAACCATTTAATTGCTTATCCATTTCATTTAATTGCTTCACATATATCCTTATTTGGTGTGCGATCCATTAGGTTCCAATTAGCGAGGCAGTGGGCGATGTTACTCTTAACTATCGATTGTGAATTGAAACCACATTTCAATTCTCCCTTTTGATGATTAGTGTTTGCTAATCAATAGGGCTTCCACAAACCATGAGTGACACCTAGCAGTATGTCATGGTTACCCAAGCTAAGTAGAATTGGTTGGAGAACCTATCCAGTTACAATTACAATGCAATACGGTCCTTCTCTAATACAATACTCTTAACCACATTGTTTTAAGTGATAGTTTGTTTCATGTCTACTATCCAATGTGATACTTTCTTATATGATTCCCTTGAATATGATTTGGAACATCTTCCTTAGTCATATTCATTTGCTTTGGCCAAAGACTTTAGAATCATATTTTAGAGTATACTTCTTCCACCATGGAAGGTTAGAGATCCCTTGTTGTGCATTCATATGCCTACATGACTAGATCACATGACCCCAACAATGCCGTGGACAATCCGAGGGAATGCCTTTGTCATGATCAAAGATCAAGGACCTAACCATTAGACATCTATGATGCCTCAGGTCTAAGGACTAATTTGCATATTGTAACCTTAGAGTTTGTACATGACATGTATGTTTGAACTCTCATTAATCGCAGTTCAGTGTACTCGATTACTCTTTCGAGCACCTATGTGTTTGTCTTAGTGTCCAACACCAAATGACTTGAGACTAGTTCATACTCACGTTTGAGTCAACATAACACATACTAACCTTAGCGGATTGTCAATGCCCAATTGGCAATCCTATGGCTAGGAACGTTTTAGGAATGAACATAAGAGAAAGGTCTCCTTAATCTAACTCATTAGATCACTTATCTCTTATGTCAAATACATCCCTTGGATTCTCTTATTGATTAAACACATGATTCAATAAATAGTGATTAACAATAAGTATTGCCCTTCCGTTAAACATATAAAAGTTTAACATATTAAGTATTCCAAAAAGCTATTACATCAAATGAGTGGCTTTGTGGGCATACTTCCAACAATCTCCCACTTGCACTCAAAGCCATCCTCCCATGTATCTAATACTCATCTTATCCATATGACGATCAAGCTGGATTTGAGTCATTGGCTTTGTCAGTGGATCTGCTACATTATCGGCTGAAGCAACTTTGAGGATGTTGACTTTCCCCTCGGCAGCATATCATCTTATGATATTAAAGCGCCTATCAAAATGCTTGTTCTTTTGATGAGCCCTGGGTTCCTTGGCTTGAGCTACCGCCCCACTATTATCACAGTACAAAGTTACTGGTGATGTGATGGTTGGAACCACTCCAAGTTCAGTAATGAACTTTTTCATCCAGAACGCTTCTTTGCCGGCTTCAGCTGTAGCGACATATTCAGCCTCTGTCGTGGAATCAGAAATTACACTTTGTTTCTTGCTTTTTCAACTGACAGCCCCACCATTCAGAGTGAATACATATCCGGAGTTGGAACTTCTATCATCGACGTCAGATTGGAAATCTGCGTCTGTATAAGCTTCCACTCGCAACTCTGATGCTCCTCCATAAACGAGGAACATGTCCTTAGTTCTTCTTAAGTACTTAAGGACCATCTTGACAGCTGCCCAGTGTTCTGATCCTGGGTTAGATTGATATCGACTAGTAATGCTCACAGCATACGCGATATCAGGCCTTGTGCATATCATGGCATACATGAGACTCCCTATGGCGGAAGCATAAGGAATTTCATTCATTTAGCCGTATCTCTTCAGGAGTCTTAGGTCCCATGGACTTAGAAAGGTGAATTCCATGTCTCACAGGAAGAAAATCTTTCTTAGATTGTTCCATCTGGAACCTACTTAGCACCTTATCAATGTACATCGATTGGGATAATCCAATTAATTTTCTGGATCTATCACGATAGAGCTTTATCCCAAGTACATAAGATGCATCTCCTAAATCTTTCATGTGGAAGGTTTTAGACAACCACACTTTTACAGAAGAAAGTACTGCAGTGTCATTCCCGAATAGTAATATGTCATCTACATATAACACTAGGAATACTACTGCATCCCCAACGACTTTTTGATAAACACAATTGTCGTCTTCGTTTTGAGTAAAACCAAACGTTTTGATTTCAGTATCGAAACGAATGTTCCAGCTCCTGGAGGCTTGCTTAAGTCCATAAATGGACCTTTGAAGCTTGCATGCCTTAGTCTCTTCAGACTCGGACACGAAACCTTCGGGTTGAGTCATATAGAGCTCTTCCTGTAGGTAGCCATTCAGAAAGGCCGTCTTCACGTCCATTTGCCATCTCTTTGAATCAATGTCGGACATTGCTTCAGTGTAGTCCCTAGGGTCCTCCTTTGTTTCATTGTCACCTAAAAGGTACAATTCATCAAAGTCATTATTTAAGCCAAACCTCATAGGTGGCTTACTAACCCGTTCAGATCTACGTGGAGCTAGGGGTTCAGGAACAGGGTTGTCAATATGTCGAGTGCTTGTTTGTGGTTCATTATTAATCTCATTAATTTCCATCTGTTTGCTTATAGTTCCTTTGAGAACAAATTCGTCCTTTAGAAACTTAGCAGTTCTGGCAACAAAGACTTTCTGGTCGTCAGGATGGTAGAACTCATATCCCATAGTTTCTTTAGGATATCCCACAAAATAGCATCTTATTGATCTCGCTTCAAGCTTAGTAGCCTCAAGCTTCTTGACATATGCTTCACAACCCCAAATCTTAATATGATTAAGACTTGGCTTTCTTCCATGCCATATCTCATAGGGTGTTTGTGAAACTGATTTGGAAGGTACTCTATTAAGCAAGTAAGCTGCTGTATATAGAGCGTATCCCAGAATGTTACTGGTAGATCAGCGGAACTCATCATAGAACGAACCATGTTCATCAAGGTTCGATTTCTCCGTTCAGAAACTCCGTTATGCTGAGGAGTTCCTGGTGGAGTCCACTGTGATACTATTCCACACTCTTTGAGATAATCTAGGAAATCGTTACTCAGATATTCACCCCCTCGATCCGATCTTAGGATTTTTATCTGTTTCCCAGTTTGCTTCTCAACTTCATTCTTGAATTCTTTGAACCTTTCAAAGGATTCTGACTTGTACTTCATAAGATATACATAGCCAAACCGAGAGTGATCGTCGGTGAATGTGATATAGTATGAGAAGCCTTCTCTCGACGTAGTAGACATAGGTCCACATACGCCAGTGTGGATTAACCTTAGAATTTCAGTGGCACGCTCTCCTTTTCCAGTAAATGGAGATTTGGTCATCTTCCCTTTCAAGCAACATTCACAAGTACCCATCCGGTCATTACCTAATGGGTGGAAATATCCGTCTTTCGACATCTTGCGAATCTTATCAAGGTTCACATGTCCAAGTTTAAGATGCCACATCTTTTCTTGGTTAACTTCTTCTCTAGCCCTTTTGGGTTTTGAGGTATTCCCGCTTTCAATACAGTGCATCCCACTATTCGTCTCTAGGTGAAAAAGTCCCTCTATCATATTACCATGAGAGATAATACGACCGTTCAAGTATAAAGTGGAACTCATTTTGTCAAACAACACTGAGTGCCCATCTCGTAAAAGCTTAGAGATGGAAATCAAATTCTTTATACATGAAGGAAAATATAAACAATTTTTAAGTTCCAGGACTTCCCTAGAGGGTAGGTTAAGCATATAGGTGCCTATTGCTTTTGCAGAGATTTTAGTGCCGTTCCCAACTCGCACAACCATCTCCTCATTGCGCAGTGATCTGCTCCCTGTTAGTCCCTGCAACGTATTACAGATATGTTGACTAGCGCCTGAATCAAATATCCAGGAATTGGAGCTCACTTTAAAAGCACTCTCTATGACAGAAATAGTCTCTTCAAAAGTCCGTGTCATAAGGCTCGCAATGCGCACCCTGTATTTCTTCTTCCAACGTTCATCATTTCCACAATGAAAGCATGTTCCCTTGGATTTCTTTGCCTTCTTCTTATGTAACCTTTTCCTTATTATTGCATTCTCACTCCCACTGTCCCTTTTGAAACCTTTTTCAAATTTACAGCACATGTCAATCATCTCTTTCAAAGAATGATCGAATCTATTCACTTTATAGTTTACGATAAACTTAGTGAAATCATCCGAGAGAGATGCAAGGAAAAAGTCTTGGGCCATTTTCCCATCGATGGAAGTTCCTAAACTTTGAAGATCTTGAAAGATCCTTTCCATCTTTTGTCCATGTTTATGGACCGATGTCCCCTTTGCCATTTTGGCATTCATTAGACTACAAATATTTGAGAATCGTACATTACTAGTCTCAATGTCATGCATCTTATGCAAACTTTCAACCATGGCACAAGAAGTGTCCATGTGCTTATGTGGCTTCATAAGCTCCTCACTAAGTGAAGTGAGGATTAAGCATTTGGCTTGTTAGTCATCCTCATAGTGTCTAACATAATTTTGACACTCCTCCTTTGAAGCTAGTTTCGTAGGAGGTACATGAGGAGGGGATTGCTTAAGTACATACAATATGTCTTTCACCTTTGAGACATTCTCAATGTGGCGATACCAAGCAAGGAAACGTTGGCCCTTTAGGCCCTTTTTGTCAAGTATAATGGTGGGTATAATTTTAGGCATGTCGTTCACTACATAACATAACAGAAATCGAATTAGCATTGTTGTTTAAAACTATTTTGATTGGGTCTTTTAATCAAATAGTATCACCCACCATTTTTGGCAAATTCCACATCCCTCAATAGAATTCGAGAGTTATATTGAACTCTTAGTGGGTTATGGGAGACTCACCATTACCAAGCCCACCTCAGAAGAATATCTTATTGGTTAGCAAAAATAATGATGAGAGAATAACGCATTATTCATTTACAACCTTTTGTAATTACCCATCTAGTTCGGCCTCTAGAGAATGATGCCTCAGAAGAATATCTTATTGGCATCATTGCACTTAGTTTAAGTCATTCCCACCATGCTAGTTCAAATAGGGGTTCAAGAATGGCCTCAGAAGAATATCATATTGGCCATACTCCTTGCCTACTTTCACTTCATCATATGTTTATGGGCTTCTCCTGAATGTAAGCACATACTTTGTATACCCCAGAACTGGACGAATACGGTGTACGAGTCACAAACGATTGAAGCCCACCACGGTGGAAGGCCTACGAAGAGATATTCTAAACATCTCTCGCTTATCAACTTAATATTCATTTGTTGAGGGAATAGCGTTGGGCTACATCAAAACATTTTAATCACATTAAAAGAACTTGGGCCTATCACAACCATTGGTCCAAGTTTATATGAATTAGTAGTATATAATACTCCCACTGTTTCGTTGAAACAAGCGAGACTATATGGAACTACTAACGAATGCTTTGCATCCTCATATGGACTATATAGTCATATTAGGTTTTAGGATGATTATGAACCGTTTGATTTGATCCAACACGAGCCTTGTGTTGGACCTTGGGTCTAAGGTATGTAGTTGTTGATTTTAGTTACGCGTTTAATCCAATTAAACCGTTATTTCCTATTGGGCGTTGGACCCAACTATTCCATTTTGCATACATTTAAACAAAAGGAATACATGAAATCATAATAAGGGCTTATGCCCTTTTACAACACAAATGATGGACTTATGTCCATTTACAACAAATTGAATTAATCAAATTACATTCAAATCTACACTACCAAGCCCAAACATTCATAATGTAAAGCGGCCAATCACATAGCTCAATTATCGAGGCATTTGATTCATAATCACCCTTCTCTTAATCAAACACATTTAATTAAGAAAACAACTTTAAAACAATTGGTTTTCGGATCCATAGAATTGATTTAAATGAAACTAAATAAAATGAAAATCCAATTCTCATTTAAAGAGACAAACCATTTTGTTCTCATCTAATTTGGGCCATTTTCTAAAAACAAAAACTTTTGGGGTCACTTTGTAAAAACACAAGAGTCCACAACTTCATGTAATTACAACTTAGAACCCAAACATTTTTAATAATGTCAAAAACATCATTAAAGGAGCAAAACAATTTGTCCTTTAAAGTTTTTGGACCTTAACGTAAAAACGTAAACTTTTGGGCCAAAATGCAAATACACAAAAGTATCAAAACTTTATGTAAGTGCACAAAACACCCAAAAATACCCTATTTTAAAGGGGTGGCTGGCCATATAGTGTTTTAGTGATGAAAATTCAAATTTTATACAAAGTTTTGTAAGTGGGTTATGTTAGGTGAGGTAAAGATGAAATAAAATTTTGTATGAAATGATTTATGTCATTCTTTAAAACAAAGTTTGTCTCCCATTAAAATTACTTAATCATTAACCATCACCCACTAAAATTAAATCAAAACTTTATGTAAAAACATAAAACTTTTTGAATCAAAACTTCAAAACTTTTTGTTCTTGGCAAGAACTCCAAGAACATTGAAGAACACTTATGAAAACTCAAAATACATGGCACCAAATTTTTAGTTCCAATATTCATGCTTAAATGAAATACATCTACAATATTTGAGATGCTAAATTTTCTAGCAAAATTTATATAAAAAGCAAGAACAAAGCTTGTAACATTTACAACATTTAAATCATAAAACATGAAAATCACAAAACCCAAAAGGATCCACCATACACTAGACCTAGGCTCTGATACCACTTGAAGGAAAAATTTTGTCCTAGCTAAGAACATGTATGAACATTTGAATACATATGCTAACAATTAACTCTTTAAAGTAGGCATGCATCCAAAAACAATTCATGAAACCCATGACTTTCAAAGCCTAGTATATGGTGAACCAAAAGACTCTTTAACAACATTAAAGATAATTAAGAATTTAGAGATTCTTTACCCTTGAAGCTCATCCTTGATTACACAAGGGATTCACCCAAGTGGAGGGCCTTCAAGTCACCTCCTTGCTCCTTGGATCTTCCTTGTGATTTTCCTCCTTTTAGTGCTCCTTTGCTTATTTGAGGATTTGAGGATTAGTTCTCCAAAACACCAAAAGTTTGATGTCTCTATGTCTCTTCACCAAGGATGTAATTTGTGAGGATGAAAATGGATCACTTAGGGAAGTAAATTTGCTAGATAACTATCCCCAAGTAGCTTAGAAAACCCTAATTGAAAACAAAGCTATAAAGATGAATTTATACTTCATTTCTTAGGTGAGTGGCAAACTTGCAATTAAGCAAACTTGCATACCCTCACCCTAAATGGTTGGCCTATACGGTTATTGGGCTTATTGCCCATTTTGTTTTAGTTGTCATACAACTTAAACATAATGGGCCTTGTGGACCAAAACACTTTTGGGCCCCGAAGCCCTAAAACCAACTTAAAAGCCCAATACGAACATTTCGTATAATTAATTAACTAATTAATTAATCTTGACCATTCTTCAATTAAACCATTTAATTGCTTATCCATTTCATTTAATTGCTTCACATATATCCTTATTTGGTGTGCGATCCATTAGGTTCCAATTAGCGAGGCAGTGGGCGATGTTACTCTTAACTATCGATTGTGAATTGAAACCACATTTCAATTCTCCCTTTTGATGATTAGTGTTTGCTAATCAATAGGGCTTCCACAAACCATGAGTGACACCTAGCAGTATGTCATGGTTACCCAAGCTAAGTAGAATTGGTTGGCGAACCTATCCAGTTACAATTACAATGCAATACGGTCCTTCTCTAATACAATACTCTTAACCACATTGTTTTAAGTGATAGTTTGTTTCATGTCTACTATCCAATGTGATACTTTCTTATATGATTCCCTTGAATATGATTTGGAACATCTTCCTTAGTCATATTCATTTGCTTTGGCCAAAGACTTTAGAATCATATTTTAGAGTATACTCCTTCCACCATGGAAGGTTAGAGATCCCTTGTTGTGCATTCATATGCCTACATGACTAGATCACATGACCCCAACAATGCCGTGGACAATCCGAGGGAATGCCTTTGTCATGATCAAAGATCAATGACCTAACCATTAGACATCTATGATGCCTCAGGTCTAAGGACTAATTTGCATATTGTAACCTTAGAGTTCGTACATGACATGTATGTTTGAACTCTCATTAATCGCAGTTCAGTGTACTCGATTACTCTTTCGAGCACCTATGTGTTTGTCTTAGTGTCCAACACCAAATGACTTGAGACTAGTTCATACTCACGTTTGAGTCAACATAACACATACTAACCTTAGCGGATTGTCAATGCCCAATTGGCAATCCTATGGCTAGGAACGTTTTAGGAATGAACATAAGAGAAAGGTCTCCTTAATCTAACTCATTAGATCACTTATCTCTTATGTCAAATACATCCCTTGGATTCTCTTATTGATTAAACACATGATTCAATAAATAGTGATTAACAATAAGTATTGCCCTTCCGTTAAACATATAAAAGTTTAACATATTAAGTATTCCAAAAAGCTATTACATCAAATGAGTGGCTTTGTGGGCATACTTCCAACAGCATGTACTTTGTTACATTCTCAAATGACCAAAGACGTATCCAGAAGGCAACTATGGTTTCTCAGGTTAAAGAATTACTTTGCATTATTGCAACTTATGAGTTCTTACATGACATGTGTGTGAGAACTCATCATGATGAAGGAAATTTTTTATTGTTCTAAGTTCATGGAGCAACATATATGCGTGCATTTAGCAATTAAATGACGGAAGCATACCTGTACAAAGTTAATTACAAAACTTAACCCGTGAAGTTCAAAGCCTAGTGGTATGGGGAACCTAAGACTCAACCCAATTCAACAAAGAGAGTTGAGATGTGTTATACCATTGTAGATCCTCTTTTCATAGGCAAGGGATAATCACCCAAAGTAAGGGTCTTCATTCCTCTCTCTGAGTTGGACTCCATAGCACATTTTTCCTCCTTGGATTCTTGAATTTGGATGCTTGAATGAATTGTCCAAAGAGCCCAAAGCAGGGGGCCTCTATGTTTCGATACCAAGGTTGATTGAGGAAGAAGATGAGAGCCATGAGAGGAAGAGAATGCTAGCAATCCCCTCCCATGTGGCCGGCCTTCTAGAGAGCCCAAAGAGCCCAAAGCAGGAGGCCTCTATGTTTCGATACCAAGGTTGATTGAGGAAGAAGATGAGAGCCATGAGAGGAAGAGAATTTAATTTTAATACCATTCATTAAATTTAATTTTCATAAATTAACAAAAAAAATTATCATATAAAAGTAAAAGACAAATAAAGATAAAGATCTCCACTATAAGGTATTACATAACAATTCTGATAAAATATAAAAATGTTGGAAATAAAGTTTGGAGTAAAAGAGAATAGAGAGAGATGAGAGAGAAAGTGGATGAGAAATCAAGATGCCATTTTCTCTTATTAGAGTGCTTATTTATAGGTGTAGGATTTACAAAGAAAAAGGTGTTCAACTATAGATATTACATGTTGACTCAGAAGGTGATCAACCACATAATGACTAAAAAATAATATATAAAAACTTTACAAAAAGGGTTTTCAACAAAAACAATCCCAATTTCCCAAATTAACTCTTAATTTCTTTCGAGGACAATGCTTAGATTCAAAGCTTTAGGAGCCAAATATTGTGTTTCTATCAAACTAAAATGAAAGTAGATCATCATGATTCTCTAAATTCGTGTGGCTGAAAAAAACTATCAATAAGGAGTGTAAGAAACTCTTTTGTGAGTTTCATCAAACATATCATGAGTGCAATACTTTAAGCTAAGTGAGTCATATTAAGTGAGGCTTAATTAGGGTTTTGTTTGTAACCGGACAAATAACTGTTGGAGGGAAACCTAATGGATTCAAATACATTTGAATCAGTCAGTTACATTTGGACGATTACTGATGACAACTTCCTCTTTGATGGGAAGAGGCAGTTGTCATGTATATAAAACTGAATTTGGTCCCTTTTCTCGATGTGTGCTTGGTTACAAGAAGCCAAACTTGTCCCATGGAGAGTTGATTAACCCTTTTCTGATACACAAGGGAAGAGATGATCATTTTCTCATCGCAAACGCTATGGCATCCAACTTAGGTTAGGCTTACAAACATAGTGTTGCGAGTTATATATTAGTTAAAGTGTAAATAGTAGTTTATTGTCCCACATTGGTGAAGTACATATGTAATACCAATTGTAATTCCTATATATACTCCACTTTGGAAATTAATGAAGATATAAGAAATTCCCAAATATTGTCATATATATTTTTGGTATTTACCATGTTTAGTTTAATATTGGTATTTACCATGTTTAGTTCAATATGGCATCAGCGCAGTTCGCTCTTGGTGACCTATGTGCTTTAATTTTGTGCTCACATTTTTCGTGATTTCCTTCGTAAAAAAAAAAAAAAAAAAAAAAAAAAGTGAATAGTGGCGCGCTACAGTACAGTGTGTGAACAATGGTCTTCTTTTGTGAACAGTCTCCTCTACAGTGTCGTGAATAGTCTCTGCTACAGTCTGGTAAGTTGTTTTCATTCTGCTGCGTATCTTTTGTGCCTTTATTGTTGATAACGATTTTACCACTTGTAAAACAAAGGGTTAAACCATAGAAAATTCTTGCAAGAGAACAAGTGTTTGTAGTATAGAATGGCTCAAGCAAGGTCGATCTCCTCAGGGACTGATATAAACAATTTACGAGTTTTTGAGTATTTAACTTATTTAACTCTAAGAATTACACTAATTTGACGAAACTAAATATTATTGGATGTGACTTAAACAAATATCTAAAATGGGAATTGGTTTATAGGAATAATGATTCAACTTAAACAAAACAAGTAAATAAAGAAATTCAAGATAAAATAAATGATTGAAGAAAAATAGATTGACAATATGCTAGAGTTCAACCTTTACCAACAACACTTCTACGTAGCTATTCCAATTGCTTAAATAATTGAAAACACACATGCTTTGAAGGTTGGATTTTCCTTGTGTATGTTTTACTTGTGACATTCAAGCTAAAACGCATACCACTACATGCAACTTATCCATGACATTTGGATTAAATATAAACATGAGTGATTCATTAATCTTGGTGAAAATCCTTTTGTTAAACCATATAATCCCTAAGAGCATGATATTTACCTTAGGAGAGTACAATCCTCAATCACAAGAAGCACAACCAATTTTAACGTGACATTCGTTCAAAATTGCATCCGATAACTTTTCTAAGCATCATAATGGTGATCAATCATCAAGACACATAGATAGTTTAATTCAGTGATTGAAAATATCAAAACAAGTATGTAACAACACTTAAGCAATTGAAAAATAAATCTACGTATTCATGTTGCGGCTCATGGCCTCACTCTAGCATAATAAATTAGTTACACATAATTATGTTCATACATAAGAAATTATCCATAAAAAATAACAAGAAAGAAAACACCCGTTTTTGGTTCCTCTGCTCTGCTCTGCCTCTGTGCTTCCGCCGCGCTCCCTTCTCTGCTTCTGCTCTTATTCTTTTCTTTTCTGCTGTCCGTCTCTGCACCTGGCGCTCTCCTCCCGCCTCTTCTTCTGCGCCTTCTTTTATTCTTTTTCTTCCTGCTGTCAGTTTTGTGTCCCACTCATTTTTTTATTGTTTTCTTTTTCTTTCTCTGCGCAGTACGTGCCTCTCTCTCTCTTTTTCTGCTCAGTGCTTTCCACTTCCTTCCTTTGTTTATGCCGTGTCCCTCCCCACTCCTCTCTTCAGTGTCTCTCCCACTCACTTGTATTATCTTGCTTTCCTTTTCTTATTCCTTCCACTCTTCTTTGTCTGTGTCTTTTTGTTGCCTTAAACAATAAGGCAATGATTTTTCAAAACATCACCCTGGAGACAAGCTCCACACTTCCAATTCTTTTATTTGTTTTTCTATTTCCTTTTCTCCATTTTGCTTGAAATTGATCCTAAAACAAAATTAACTGCACATTAACACAAAGTAAGGTAAAATGCCACAATTTTAACACAAAAACATCACAAAGACTTTAGAAATGGATGGTATAAATGCATGAAATATATGAGTGATCAAATACCCCCAAACTTACATTTTTGCTAGTCCTCTAGCAAAACAAAACACAAAACAAAACCACACAACTAAGACTAGATTCAACAACTTAGTAGCCAACTTCTCAATTCGATTTCATATATAAGTGCTAATCATGATACAAACAACCAAGAACTAATCAAGAGCTCAAAACATCATCCAATAATTAACCAAATTTCCTTCAAACAAAAGGTTGAAAAGCCATGTGTGAGCTAGCCATGTCAATGCAATTCCAAGCTCCTTTAAATCATCATATGCAAACATGTGAGCTTCTCACAAGACATACGCTCATTCACTCATAAGTTTTGGTTAATGTGTTTCACTCAAGTGATCTCAGTGTACATGCCGCCATATGCTTGCATGTCCACCTAACTCGCTTATCAATATTTAAGTAATACCTTGGATCAATAGGACTTTATTACGGTTGTAATGGGGCTAAAGGTGATAGGCTAATGAAAGAAAGGATATGGAAATCAAAAATTTTGAGAAAGTACACTTTGGTAGTTTTCCAACACCTCAATATCACACCACCTCAAATTGTAAGCAAAATAATAAAACCTCGAGCACCCGTTACACCCCAAATTCAACTTCAAAAAGGAAATTTATACTTTGCAGACACATTTTCAACAAATCAACACTCTCCAATTTTCTTTATTTTTTTTTTCTTTTTCTCTTTTTTTTTTTTTTTTTTTTTCATTTTTTTAGAAACAAATCTGCAAAAGCTACAGCACCCATCAAATTCACATTTCATTGTAATACACATGCTCCATCCATCTTTCTACATAAATGAAACCCCCAAGAGCACAACCCATGTAATACTTTCTCAAAACAATAAGGAATCGATTTCTGTGTATGGGCTCAACTCCAATATCGGAGTAAGGTAAAGAGATGTGGCATACAAAGAAATGGCTTAGTTAAAGGCTCAACGGGCTACTAAGGATAAACATAGCATATAAGGTAGGCATGAAAGGTTCAAACGATCCAAAGATGGCCTATATCACTTCCAAGTTATTACATGAATTGATTAATGAATCGAGAAGTATAAAGCAAGTTCTAGAGATACATGTACAGTGAGATCATACGCACAAGAAGGAATGAGATTGATGCATAATGGTTCAATCATGTATAGGCTCAAAAACTCACAAGGTTTACATAATCTCACATGATTCACATATGAAACGCTAAATCATGCTCAAGTTTCACATTGACAAGACTAGGCACATTTATTTTCAAGTTGAGTTCTGGAAATCACAGTTAACACAAAGACAACGAAAAGAACTTAGACTTCTTGAAAGTAAGAAGGAAATTAAGATCAAAACTCATCATTGAATTGAGAAGTAGCTACAAACAACAATAAAAATGCAAAAACTTTTTTTTTTTTTATTCAATTATATCATTGGGTCGGGAACTAACAAAAATCTAATTCAAAACAATAAGGAAAACAAGGAAATATTTTTGGATTTTTTAAATTTTCCGATTTTTTTTTTTTTTTTTAAACAACAACTTAAATAAGAAAACACAAAGCAATAACATGGAAACAAATGAAACCAGTTCAAAGTCGAAGGTACAAAAATATTCAATTTGGTCATTTTTATACTCTTTACCCCCACACTTAAACTAGACATTGTCCCCAATGTCAGAAAATATAATAAAATGCAAATAAAAATAAAATAAATAAATATAAAGAAACAAAATAAAGCAAAAGGACTGAAAACTTCCCAAATTTGCAGAAAATCAAGCGATGACCCCCAAGCTAAAATTCTGCAATCAACTTCAAGGGTGGAAATAACCAAAAGTTCCTGCAAAGGAAAGAAATAAATCAGTTAAGTAACACAAGAAAATGTAAAAAAAATTGCAAACGAAAAATTGAAAATGAAAATAAAAGACAATGAATAAAACTAAAAAGTGATCATTGGTCCTGTTTGGTGACTTTCCACAGCTTTGAACTTGAACTGGCCTCGGAACTTCTTAGCAAGGAAAATGAGACTTGATTGGTGGTGGTGACTGATGCGTCCATATGTTGTTGAAGCTTCTCGAGCTCTTGGTTTCAATTCGGACTCCTTCTGCCGGGTTGAGTCTGCAGGCTACATTCTTCTCTTTTTGTTTCTTCTGCATGGCAGGTAGGCACGAGGAAGAGGTGGTGGTCTGCTTCTTTGTTCAATCTGTCCAAGTGCCGACCGATTTCCTTTCTTTCACCTTGTCCCGTAGCCAAGAGCAAGGGTAAAGGAAAAACATGCCATGAGATATCTTTGCCTTTGACTCTGATGATATGAGATACTTTTGCTTTTGAAGAAGTATCGTTCCACCGGTCTTGAACTGGGCTGGGGAACTTCTTAGCAAGGAAAATGAGACTTGATCTTGAAGATGAAGCAGCACCTTGTCTCCACATGCTTCAAGCATCATTTTCACTTGCCTTCTCTGTTCTCCAGGCAGATGTGGCGTCTTCTTCGGAAGTACATCAGCGGTTGAAGATGAGCACTCGAGAGCAATGCTAGCTAAGCAATCAGGAAGGATTTCCAGGCAGTCGGTTCTTAGATCGGAAGATTGACACCGAGTGCTGGCTGATTGCCCGCTTTCTCCTTATCACAAAGACAAGGAAAAGGACAGGGAGAAAGCGTGATATGAGATACTCTTGCTTTCAACCTTCATGATATGAAATACTCTAGCTCTTGATGACTTATTTGCAAAGGTATCCCAGGGAATGAGAAACACAGAGTAACTCGAGAGGGTTTGTTGGAAAGGCATTTTCGGAGATGAAGAATTGCTGAGAGGGTGTGCCTTTGCTGTGGAAGGCGAAGGTAGACGTTTATAGGAATGATTCTTCACAACCGAAACTGTTCCTTTACCCCTGTCGGCAGCCGGTGGATGGATGAACAGTACAAGTTACGCGCTTTCTGAAAAAGCCACCCGTAATTTGCGCAAAGCTGACAGCGCGTGACGAGTGACGACAAATTTGGAAAAGCTGCTCGCCTCGTGATTCCTGACTGCACCGGCTTTTGAGAGAGACGCCCGACTTTTGAGAGAGGCGCCCGACTTTTGAGAACGGCGCCCGACTTTTTAGAAAGGAGCTCGGCTCTTCGATTTGCGAGAGGACGCCTCTTCGACTTCTGAGGAGCGCCTCTTGATTTCTTCTTTTTATAGAGGCGCTGAGTTTGTTCCACAACACACTTGCTCCCTCCTGTAAACACTCCATCCGGTAAACGTTCCCTCCTGTAAACACTCCATTCTTGCATTTCTTTTAATCTTGACCAGTCCGACTCTTCATTTTCTTCACACTTTCAAATATGTCTTGCCCTTCTGACCGTCGCCTTAACTTGAATGTTGGGGAAGATAGTGATATGTCTTCTCCAACCAACATTTGGCAGCCGTCCTTCATATCCCCAAATGGTCCTCTTACAGTTGGGGATTCCATGATGATGAACGAAACAACAGCATCGGTGGTGGCCAGAAATCTGCTCACTCCTAGAGACACTAGGATACTTTCTAGGCGGTCCGACGAACTGGCTGTTCAGGACTCTTTGGCCTACAGCGTCCGATGCGCAGGCTCAGTATCAAACATGGGCCAGCGCCTTCTTGCACGAACTCGTCAGGTGGAGTCGTTGATGGCTGAAGTGGCTAGTCTTCGGCAAGAGGTCAGAGTGCTTAGGCATGAGAATAAGGAGTTGCACATGCTCGCAACTAATTACTCAATAAGCATGAAGAGGAAGCTGGATCAGATGCAGGAGTCCGAAGTGCGGATTCAGAGTGATCATCAACGGTTTATGGCGTTACTCCCGAGGTTTATGTTGTCTTCGTCCTCGGGAGCTGCACCAAGAGTTGAGGCTCCGGAAAATCAGAATCTGGCGCTTCGTCTTTCTGGAGGTCCGTCGAATGCTGAGGCACCACCAGACCAATGAAGGCTCATTCCTGCTTGTTTGCACTTTCTTGTATTTTTCTACCTTTCTACCTGATGTTCCTCTCGTTTTTATGAATGTACAAATACTTTGCAAGAAGTTGTGGGCAAAATCATTACCTGCATAAAGGAACAAAAGTAGGACTTAAACACACAAACCAGAAAACAAGAGAAAAACAGAACAAGAACATTTAAAATTAGTCAAAATAAAGATGAAAGATAGAAAGCTTGGGTTGCCTCCCAAGAAGCGCTTTAGTTACTGTCTAGAGCTAGACATCCTGTTGGCAATTTGATTCAAATAACAGGTTCCTTCAAAGTGATGGAATCCTTAGCAAGATCATATGGAGACTCCTTGTATAACTTCAAGCGATGTCCATTAACTTTGAAGACAAAACCAGTTTGCATGTTTTGGATATCCACAGCCCCATGAAGATGGACCTGTACAACACGATATGGACCATTCCAACGTGATTTGAGCTTTCTTGGGAATAGTTTCAATCTCGAATTAAAAAGCAAAACCTTCTGACCCAGTTCAAACTCTTTACGAAGGATGTAAGCATCATGAAATTTCTTGGTCTTATCCTTGTAAATCTTTGCATTCTCATAAGCATCATTCCTTATTTCTTCCATAGATAAAGTAGCATCATGGTTGGTGAGGCAAGTTAACAGCTCATCATTAGATGATCGTGAGGCAAAGTTTGCATGTACAATCCCATCCAAAACATCAACACGAAAGCACTCTTCAGGTTCGAAAGGACGCTTGACAGCTTCAAAAAGTTTGAATACAACTGACTCTCCTTGCACTCTTAAGGTTAAAGTACCTGCTTCCACATCAATAAGTGTCCGGGCGGTGGCCATGAACGGTCGGCCTAAAATGAGAGGCACTTCTTTGTCTTCCTCCATGTCAAGTACAATGAAATCAGCTGGGAGATAGAATTTATCCACTTTAATAATCACATCTTCCAGAATACCCAAAGGATAGGTCACGGACCTATCTGCCAATTGAAGACTCACAGATGTGGGCTTGAGTTCTCCTTCACCTAATTTTTGAAAAACAGAATAAGGCATAAGGTTAACACTTGCTCCTAAATCAATCAATACTTTATGAAAATCAAGACTACCAATAGTACAAGAGATAGTGAAACTCCCCGGATCTTTCTTCTTGGGTGGTAGCTTATGTAATAGGACAGCACTGCATTGCTCAGTTAAAATCACCTTCTCATATTCCAAGAACTTTTTCTTTTTAGAACATAGCTCCTTCAGAAATTTGGCATATGATGGGATCTGTTTAATAGCATCTAATAGTGGCAAATTAATTTGAACCTTAGCCAACGTCTTCATGAATTCAATGCATTGTTGATCCTTGGAACGTTGTTGCTGTCTTTGTGGAAATGGCAAAGGTGGCTTGTATGGTGGCTTGTCAGAAGGTGCAAATAAACTGCCAAGGCCTTTTTCTTTGGTTGCATCAAAGTTGCGCCGAGATTGCACTTTGTCACTTGCACTAGGATCTGGAATACCTGCTTCAGAAATAGCCTCTGACCGAGACTTTGCAACTAATGGTACACTTTCAGTAAATTCTTCTTCTTCCACTTCGGCTTCATGGTGCACCACTTCTCTGTTGTCATAGCTCTTGCCACTTTTCAATGTCCGTATTGCTTTGCAATGCTCCATCCCTCTTGGATTTTGCTCAGATTGGCTCGGGAACCTTCCTTTCTCTCTTTCATTGAACATGGTAGCAAGCTGTCCAACTTGAGTCTCCAAATTCCCCACTGATGCCGTGAGATTCTGAATGCTAGTTTGTGTGGATTGGACAAAACTGTTGGTGCTGTTAGAGAGAGCAGACATATGTTGAGCTAGCTGTGACATTTGGTCTTCAAGAGATGGTTTCTTAGTCTCACTAGTTGATTGGTAAGACTGTTGGTATTGACGTGGCTGTTGGTTGCCACCCCAACTGAGATTGGGATGGTTCTTCCACCCAGGATTATATGTATTGGAATAAGGATCACTTCTGGGTCTAATGAAATTATTCACCATATTCACATGCTCTTGCACAAGCTCAGGGTAGCTATCTTTGTTGGGGCATTGAGTGATGTCATGAGTTGTCTCGCTACAAATGATGCACGCTTCTTGGGTATTGGGCATGGAAGAGACCTGCATTAAGGCAGCAAATTTGGCATTAAAATTCTTTTCCATTTTAGCAATTTGAGCAGAAACATTAGGATAACTCTGAGAAATCTCAAAAACTCCCCTCTTTTGTGTTTGTTCTTCTGTCCATTGTTGAGATTCAGAAGCCATCATATCAAATAACTCAAATGCTTCCCTTGCTGATTTTGACATTAGTGACCCTCCAGCAGATGCATTCACGTGACTCTTGGTGGTGGCATTGAGACCATCATAAAATATGTTCATTTGAAGGTTAGAATCAAACCCAGCATGAGGACATTTTGTGTACATTTCATTATACCGTTCCCAAGCTTCATGGAAAGACTCGTTCAGCTTTTGAGCGAAAGCCAATATCTCTTTCTTGAGTGCAAGAGTCTTGGATGAAGGAAAAAACTTATTGAGAAATTTTTCTTGCAATTCTGTCCATGTTGTAATGCTATTGGCAGGCAGAAAATGCAGCCACGCCTTGGCTTTGTCCTTCAAAGAGAACGGGAACAAGCGTAACTTGATAGCTTCAGAAGAGAAACCTCTGATTATGGTGTTGTCACATGCCTCAATAAAATCAACCAAATGCATGTTGGGATCACTGTTTGGCAACCCATGAAAGGATGGCAATATGTTGAGGATGTGAGGTTTGATTTCAAAGGATGTCCCATCTTCCACATCTGGATATATAATGCACCTCGGCACTGCATTGATTCTCGCCGCCAATGAATTCCTTAAAGGTTGACCTGCTGCAGGTAAGGCTAGGGCCATGTGTGCAACTGGTGTCAAAGGTTGGAAAATAGATGTGCTGCTCTCAGGATCACGAAACAAATCCTTAAGAAAAGTATCACCAAGGTTGGAATTTTGTGCTAAATATTTTTCTCTAGCTAACTTCCTTGCACTTCTCTCTGGTTCAGGATCGTAAGGAATAAGTACTTGATTCTTGGACCTTGTTCCAATCACCATATACTACACCTGAACAAACAACAGAAATAATAAGCCACAATTAAAGTAAAAGTAAAATAAAATAAAACTTAACAGAAATTAACTAAACAACAAAAAGAAAAAGAAAGTAAGTAAACCTAGATGAATTAAAAACACAATTTATGCAAATTGGCAACCACTAGTTAATTAAATGAAGACAAAAAAAAAAAAAAAAAAAAAAAAAAAAAAAAAAAAATCTCACACCACACATGCACTACACTTAATCAAAGATCAAAACTCAACTAATTTAATTGCTGTTTTTTTTTTTTTAATTTTAAATAATAATTTTTTTTTTAATTAATAATACGTGATTTAAAACAGAAATTTGTGAAAGGGATACATAAACAGATTTCTAACGCAAATATACAGCAATATTACGGTACCAAAGTTAAATTTACCATCAATGAGCTTAATCAAAAAGGATTCTTTAAATTTTTTTTTTATTATTTTTTTTTTATGATTAATAAAAATAAGACACAAACATAAGCATAAGAAAAATAAACACAAAAACTCGGGAACTGTTGGCACAGTCCCCGGCAACGGCGCCAATTTCTTGATAACGATTTTACCACTTGTAAAACAAAGGGTTAAACCATAGAAAATTCTTGCAAGAGAACAAGTGTTTGTAGTATAGAATGGCTCAAGCAAGGTCGATCTCCTCAGGGACTGATATAAACAATTTACGAGTTTTTGAGTATTTAACTTATTTAACTCTAAGAATTACACTAATTTGACGAAACTAAATATTATTGGATGTGACTTAAACAAATATCTAAAATGGGAATTGGTTTATAGGAATAATGATTCAACTTAAACAAAACAAGTAAATAAAGAAATTCAAGATAAAATAAATGATTGAAGAAAAATAGATTGACAATATGCTAGAGTTCAACCTTTACCAACAACACTTCTACGTAGCTATTCCAATTGCTTAAATAATTGAAAACACACATGCTTTGAAGGTTGGATTTTCCTTGTGTATGTTTTACTTGTGACATTCAAGCTAAAACGCATACCACTACATGCAACTTATCCATGACATTTGGATTAAATATAAACATGAGTGATTCATTAATCTTGGTGAAAATCCTTTTGTTAAACCATATAATCCCTAAGAGCATGATATTTACCTTAGGAGAGTACAATCCTCAATCACAAGAAGCACAACCAATTTTAACGTGACATTCGTTCAAAATTGCATCCGATAGCTTTTCTAAGCATCATAATGGTGATCAATCATCAAGACACATAGATAGTTTAATTCAGTGATTGAAAATATCAAAACAAGTATGTAACAACACTTAAGCAATTGAAAAATAAATCTACGTATTCATGTTGCGGCTCATGGCCTCACTCTAGCATAATAAATTAGTTACACATAATTATGTTCATACATAAGAAATTATCCATAAAAAATAACAAGAAAGAAAACACCCGTTTTTGGTTCCTCTGCTCTGCTCTGCCTCTGTGCTTCCGCCGCGCTCCCTTCTCTGCTTCTGCTCTTATTCTTTTCTTTTCTGTTGTCCGTCTCTGCACCTGGCGCTCTCATCCCGCCTCTTCTTTTGCGCCTGCTTTTATTCTTTTTCTTCCTGCTGTCAGTTTTGTGTCCCACTCATTTTTTTATTGTTTTCTTTTTCTTTCTCTGCGCAGTACGTGCCTCTCTCTCTCTTTTTCTGCTCAGTGCTTTCCACTTCCTTCCTTTGTTTATGCCGTGTCCCTCCCCACTCCTCTCTTCAGTGTCTCTCCCACTCACTTGTATTATCTTGCTTTCCTTTTCTTATTCCTTCCACTCTTCTTTGTCTGTGTCTTTTTGTTGCCTTAAACAATAAGGCAATGATTTTTCAAAACATCACCCTGGAGACAAGCTCCACACTTCCAATTCTTTTATTTGTTTTTCTATTTCCTTTTCTCCATTTTGCTTGAAATTGATCCTAAAACAAAATTAACTGCACATTAACACAAAGTAAGGTAAAATGCCACAATTTTAACACAAAAACATCACAAAGACTTTAGAAATGGATGGTATAAATGCATGAAATATATGAGTGATCAATTCATCGTGTTTTTTGTTCAATGACTCAATATAATCATAGTGTTGTTATGCATCTTGGTGGAACAAATAAATGGATAATAGATATTGGGGCCACTGATCATGTGACTAGTGACCCTAGAGTGTTTGATGAGTTATGTGACTATGTTCGTGATCCATATATTACTAGTGCAAATGGAGCACATTCCCCAGTGAAGGGTGAAGGCACTATCTCTCTGACTCCAACCTTATCACTGGTCCGTGCTTTATTTGTTCCTGATGTTAATTGCAATCTTTTGTTGGTAGGAAAACTTCTTGATACCTTATATTATTCTGCTCACTTCTACCCTACGTATTGTTATTTTCAAGATATTCAAACTCAGAAGATAATTGGTCATGGTAAAAGAATAGGGGGTTTGTACATCTTGACTATGGAGGATACTGTTGTTTCTGGTTCAAATAATCATCAAGTTTTAAGTGCTAAAGTGGATGACAAACATCAAATTTGGTTGTGGCATCGACGATTGGGACATCCATCATTCAGTTTTATGAAACATCTATTTTCTTATTTGTTTCGCACTTGTAGTGATTCAGAGTTCAAGTGTGAAACATGTGTCATGGCTAAGAGTCATCGTGCTTCATTTCCTGTAAGTGATTCTAAAGCTACTTTGCCATTTGATTTGATACATTCTGGTGTGTGGGGTCCGGCTAAAGTTACTTCTAATGGATTCCGTTGTTTTGTTACTTTTATTGATGATTGTACTCGGTTAACTTGGGGTGTTCTTGATGAAGAATAAGAGTGATGTTCCGTTACTTCTTCAAGAATTTTGTACAATGGTGTCTACTCAGTTTCAGACCAAAGTTAAGGTCTTCAGGTTTGATAACGGAGGAGAATATGTGAATCACACTTTGGCATGTTTTTTTCGTGATCATGGTATTATTCACCAGACGACTACTCCGTTTACAACCCAACAAAATGGTGTGTCCGAACGGAAGAATCGTCAAATAATGGAGGTTGCTCGCTCCTTGATGTTGGATAAATGTGTTCCTAATCATTTGTGGGGTCATGCTGTTTTGGCTGCTGTGTATTTGATCAATCGTGTTCCAAGTAGGGTTCTTGATTTTCAGACACCGTTCGATGTGCTACAAAAACATGTTTCTCTTGTTTCTGTATCAAAGCTTCATCCGAAAGTGTTTGGCTGTATTGCGTATATACATGTCTACTCTCATCAGCGGAGTAAACTTGATGCATGTGCTCTCCGGTGTGTCTTTATTGGGTATGCTAACAATAAAAAAGGCTATAAGTGTTATCATCCTCCGACCCAAAAAACTTATATTACCATGGATGTCACCTTCCATGAGGAAGTTTCGTATTTTGTGAAGCCCTCTTCCGCCTCTCCACTTCAGGGGGAGATGGGGAGTGAAGTGCAGATTCGAAGAGATGGTATGGATGATGTGTTACAAGCAGAGTTGGGAACATAACCTATTATGTTGCGTGATACTGATCAGTCGGCTACAGATAGTGATCGGTCACCTGTTATTCCTGGAACTATTTCTACTGACGACAGATCAGATGTGCCCAGCGAGTTGCCTGTTAGTATGTCTGACGAATTACATTCTGATGATCGGTTGCCTGCTGCTGATATGTCTAATGAGTTGCCTGATGATGGTTCGTCCAGTGATGATTCTTCTAACAGTTTGGTACAAGATGGTGGCATACATGAGGTAAATTCTGATGATTCTTCTACTTATCAGTTGCCTCCACGAGCTAATCGTGGAAAACCTAAAGTACAATATGAGCCTGATATGCATGCCAAAGCCAAATATCCTATCAACAATTATATATCTACTCATCATTTGTCCAAGCCATATGCATCTTACATATGTCAGCTATCTAGTGTATCAATTCCAACAAAATTGCAAGATGCTTTGTCTGACCCTAAGTGGGTTAATGCCATGGAAGTTAAGATGGAAGCTTTGGAAAAGAATTCTACTTGGGATTTGGTTCCTTTACCAAACGGGAAGAAATCCGTTGGATGTAGATGGGTGTTTACTATTAAGCACAAAGCAGATGGTTCTATTGACCGGTATAAAGCCAGATTAGTTGCTAAGGGTTATACTCAAACCTATGGGGTGGACTATCAGGAGACCTTTGCTCCTGTTGCCAAACTTAATATTGTGCGTGTTCTTCTGTCCTTAGCAGCAAACCAGGATTGGCCTCTGTTGCAGTTTGTTGTTAAGAATGCTTTCCTTCATGGTAATCTTAAGGAGGAAGTGTATATGGATCTTCCACCTGGTATTGGAACATCTCCTGGAAAAGGTGTTGTATGCAGGTTACGAAAGACCTTATATGGTTTGAAACAATCTCCTAGAGCATGGTTTGGGAGGTTTACAAGTTCAATGAAGAAGTTTGGATATATCCAGAGTCATTCAGATCATACTTTGTTTCTAAAGCGACAAAATGGTAAGCTAACTGCATTGATTATTTATGTTGATGACATGATAGTGACTGGTGATGATCAGAAGGAGGTACAACGCCTTCAAAAGTACCTAGCTACTGAGTTTGAGATCAAAGAATTGGGTGAATTGAAGTATTTTCTTGAAATCGAGGTTGCACGATCCAAGCATGGTATTTTTCTGTCTCAACGGAAATATGTTCTTGATTTGTTAGCTGAAACAGGTATGCTAGATTGAAAACCTGTTGATACTCCAATTGAGCAGAATCATCGTCTGGGCTTATTTCCAGATCAAGTTCCTACTCATAAGGAACGGTATCAGAGGCTTGTGGGGAGATTAATTTATTTGTCTCACACTCGTCCTGACATTGCTTATGCAGTTAGTGTGGTAAGTTAGTTTATGCACTCACCTAGTGAAGCTCATATGGATGCAGTAACCCGTATTTTGAGATACTTGAAAATGGCTCCTGGCTGAGGCCTGGTTTTCTCCAAGAATGGTCATTTGAATGTCGAAGGGTATACAGATGCAAATTGGTCAGGTTCTATCACTAATCGGCAATCTACATCTAGATACTTTACGTTTGTGGGTGGCAATTTAGTTACTTGGAGAAGCAAGAAACAAAAAGTGGTGGCTAGGTCAAGTGCAGAAGCTGAGTTTCGTGGTATGTCTCATGGTGTATGTGAGTTGTTGTGGTTGAAAAAAATGTTGAGAGATCTTGGGTTTAAACCCAAAGGTGCTATGAAACTTCATTGTTATAACAAGGCTGCTATTGAGATTGCTTATAATCCAGTGCAACATGATCGAACCAAACATGTGGAGATTGATCGACATTTCATTAAGGAAAAATTGGATGCTGGAATTATTATGTTTCTGTTTGTGAGATTTGAAGATCAACTTGCTGATGCTCTTACTAAGGTTGTGTCTAATAGTGTGTTTTCCAACTCGCTTGACAAGTTGGGCTTGCGTGACATCTTTGCACCAACTTGAGGGGGAGTGTTGCGAGTTATATATTAGTTAAAGTGCAAATAGTAGTTTATTGTCCCACATTGGTGAAGTACATATGTAATACCAATTGTAATTCCTATATACACTCCACTTTGGAGATTAATGAAGATATAAAAAATTCCCAAATATTGTCATATATATTTTTGGTATTTACCATGTTTAGTTTAATATTGGTATTTACCATGTTTAGTTCAATACATAGTGCATCAGTTTTAGGGTTCATGCATGACTAATTAACGTCCATGCACAGATTAGGGTTGATGGTTTCGATCTCTAATGGTTGGTACTAGAGCCATTCCATTCAAACCTCATCTTGTATATATGTGATTATGATGATGAATTATCCGCTGCTGATGATTGTACCTGTTCTTAACAAATATTCTATTATGTTACATTGATAAGTTTGTAAAGCCTTATACAATCATCATCCTGAGTGTTAATTATGCTTGTTTCTATCTTTATTACTCTAAAATTTTGGCTAAAACTAAACAACACGCACATAATTTGGTTATCATTTAGTCCGCAATAATGCAAAGAATGCAGAAAATGATATACATGTATCTCATGCTTACACATATATGAAGTGTAACAAATTTTGAGTACTGATGTCGTGGGAGTTACTCAATTCTTGCACCAAAGTGTTTGACTATCACTTAAGATTATGTGACTTCATAAAGGGTACTTAAAATGGCAGTTCAGAATAATATCAAGTTTAGAAATTTCCAAAAGGTGTAGTATTACATAAAAGCATGTCTTTTATACTTATCTATGCAAAACTTGAAAATCATATACTTGTATGGACAATTTCTTGCCCAAAGGTGTTACTAGCTTCATAGTTTAAGTGTAACAAGACAATTCAGACTAGTTCTTGCTTACAATTCAGACTCGTTCTTGCTTACAATACTTAAAGGAAAGGTTTAAGAGGTCTAACAATGTTGAAGGAGGGGCATATCTTTCTGCACTCATCAAGTGCAAGTTTGATGGATCAGGTAGTGTGCGTGAGCACTTGTTGAAGATAGTTAACATTTCCAATAAACTGAATGCAATGGAAATTGGCATCACTGACCAATTTTTAGTTTATATGGCGTAATACGCTTTGTCTGGGGAATATGAACAAATCAAGGTCAAACTACAACACTCAGAACGAAACATGCAGTTTCAATGAACTCATTGCCATATGTTGTCAAGAAGAAGAGTGGTTGAAATACTCCAAAGCTGAGAAAATGGAACTAGCCAACCTTGTCGGCGCTGGAAAAGGCAAAGGATAGCTAATCATGGGTAACAAAAATGACAACTATAAGGGCAACAAACCCTCTGGTCACGAAACGCTCATGCTGGTGCACTTGGTTCAAAGAAACAGTTCAAAAGTCTTGGTGTATCTGTTAAAAATGATGGAGCTTCCACATCACCTGGTTTACAGGATCACAAACCTCATTTTAAGAAGTGTTTTCATTGTCAATCCACTAAACATTTGAGAAATATTTGTTCTGGTTTTAAAGCATGGTTGATCAAGAAAGGTAACACTGTTTTTAATGTTTTTGTAACAGTTGAACCAAATATGATTTTCGTACCTCAAAACTCTTAGTGGTTTGGCACTGGATGTTCCATCCATATTGCAAACTTATTGCAGGGATTTCAAAGCTAGAAGGAGACAAGTAAAGAGTCCTAGTGTGTACGTTGGAAATGAGAATAAAGTTGTGGTTGAAGCAGTTGATACTGTCAACTTAAAGCTGTCATCTGGTTACATTTTAGCTTTGAACAATGTCTTGTATGTATCTTCAATAAGAAGGAATATGTTTTTAGTGACTCAGTTTGTTAAAAATGGTTTCTCTTATATTGGAGATGCTAATGAAATAAAATTTTACCTTCAGGATCAGTTTGATAGTGCTATTGGCTATGCTTTTCCAAATGGTGACCTTTGGCAAATTGAATGCACATATAATTATGATTGTCTTAATGTTGTAAATACTGCAACAAAGACAATGTTCACAGATGATTCATCTTCCATGCCTTGGCATCGAAGGTTGGGACATATCTCAAATAATAGAATGTTGAGACTTATAAAGGATGGTGCATTGTCAAGTGTTAACACTAATGATTTTAAAAACTGCATAGATTACTTTAAGGGCAAGACCACTAACTTAACCAATAAAAACAAAGGAAAAAAGAAGCAGTGATCTCTTGGAGATCATACACACATATGTGTGTGGTCCATTTCAACCAAAACAATATGTGGACACTCCTACTTTCTCTTCTTTATTGATGATTTTTCGAGATACACTTATTTTTTTTTTATTTCAGACAAGTCTCAAACATTAAATTTTTGTAAAATCTTTAAAGTTGAGGTTGAAAAATAGTAAATAAGCAAATTAAAATAGTAAGGTCTCATCGTGGAGATGAATTCTTTGGGAGATACAAAGAACAAGGACAATTTAAGAGACCATTTGCGTTGTATCTATATTAAGAGGGTGTAGTTGCTGCATACACCACTCCAGGCACACCATCACAAAATGGAGTAGCTGGAAGAAGAAATCAAACACTGAAGGATATGGTAAAGAGCATGTTTTCGTATGCTCGTCTTCCTGAGTTCTTATGGGGTGAAGACATCAAAACAGCAAATTACATACGTAATCCAATGCCTACCAAAGCTGTTCCAATCACACCATTTTAAGCTTAGATAGAAATAAAGCCTGGTTTCTCACATTTTCATACATCGGGTGCAAAGTGAAGCAAGTCTTTATAATCCAAATGAAATAAATTTGGATTTAAAGACCGCTACAAGCTATTTTGTTGGGTATGCTGAGAAATCTAAGGGATTTCGATTCTACTATCGACAATCATTTACAAGAATTGCAGAAAGTTACAATGCAAAATTCATTGGAGATGGAGTTGATCATGCTATTGGTACCACTACTTCTTTTGTTTTTGAAGAGGACAGTCAAGCTGTATGATGCAAAATATATAAGCACACAAATTAAACCCTCTTTTTATCAATTGTAGTAAAGAATGTAAGTAGGGATCATTCTAGGCCGGGGATTAGGAGGGATTGCTAAAACACTTAAAACTGACTCAAAAACGTAAAACAAAGTTTAAAACACTAAGCTAGACTCAAAGAATGCAAAACTAAACTATAAAACACTAAAAAACCTCAAAAGACTCAAAACAAGCTAAAAACGCTCAAATATGCCAAAAAACACAAACTGGGCAGATTTGGACTCTAAACACAATTTTGGACGAATTTTGGTTTTCCTTTGACTCAAGACACTTGAAAACACAATCTAAAACATATTCTAACTAATTAGACACTCTAAAGTAAAGGGGGGGGGCTTTGGTTTTGACGAATTTGAAAACAAAACAAGCAAAGTAAAGAACTAGTGAAATCTGGACGAATTTGAATAAAGTGAATGGATAAAAGGCTAGCTAGGAGGTTCTTCTCCACACATGTCACACTTGCATACAAAACGATTTCCAATTGCTTTTCAATAAACCATGAATTCCCAACGCCCCAGATTAACCGTGAATTGCACTAATTAACCCTAAGATTTTCCTAACGTTATTGAATTGGATGATTGCATACGACAACCCAAAATATTCCCCACAAGTTCCCCACATGAATTGCATAATAGAGATACAAGCAAAGATCATTAAGTTCTATGAAAATCATAAGCATTGGCGAGACACTTGTTACTATGAATTGCATGAAACTTATGCCAAGAATTTACTTAACGCGATTGTGATTAGCAACCTTTACTACTTGTGAATATAAGTTCATAACGATTAGGTGAAACTCCCTTATATCCTAGCATCAGATTTATGCATGAAAATTAAGCGTGCACTCTCAACCAACACACACAAAGCAGTTTTAATTCATATAGATAAGCAAATTGAATTCACAACTTATGAAACACAACTGAAAGTAATCAAATCATATAGCAAGCATGAACATGGTTTCGAATTCCCCCCTAGCTAAAAGGGGTTTAGTTCCTCATACTCACAAAGCAAAGATAAACAAATTTAGACATTGAAAACAAAAGAAAGAAAACACCTAGATGCTCCAGCTTGAACAACAAGCACATCCACGATTTTCCTCCTTCCTCTTTGTTGCGGCACAAGGCTTGGGGACAGGTTTTGGGGGTTATGTGTATGGAAGAATGGATGGGAGATGGTATGGTGGTGTTTAGGATAGATGGGTGGTGCGGCAAGGGATGAAAGCAATCAGGAATTATGGAGGGATGTGTATGGATGTATGCGGCAGAGAACAAGGGATGAATTTCTGGCGTGAATGATGTATATGGGAGGTGGTGTTTGCGGCAAAGGGTGAATGAGAGTATATATAGGCACATAAAACCCTAGGGAAATCAGGTTCGGACTTGGACTCAGCAGAAAATAAGGATGAGGGCCCAAACAATCAAAATCCAAAGGGGAAAAGGCTTAAAAGGTGCGGCAGATATGTAGGAAAGGGATTGGGCTTCTAGAATGCCTTGCAAGGCAAGGAAAAGGGTTTCTAGAAGGGGATAGGTGCGGCAAAGGGTTCTGGGTAGTCTAGAACCTTTTGTTTTGTGTCTTCCAATGCTTAGGAACCTTCAAAGTTACTGGAACTTAAGGCCATTTATGTTTAGGAAAGATCAACCCAAAATAGGAAACTTTAGGCTTAACTTTCCTACTTCAAATAGGAAACCTTGTTTGAGTAGGAATCCTCATTCTTCTAGGAATCCAACTTCAACTAGGAATCTCGCGTTGATTAGGAATCCTTCTTCAATTAGGACTCCTTCGTTGATTAGGAATCCTTCTTCAAATAGGACTCCTCATATCTTCAAATCTTCAATTTCATCCATTCCTTTCGCTCCAAGAATGTGATATCCATTCCAAGCTCAATTTTACTCCAAAAGGCTCCAAAATGCATCTTTTTGCATACTTTGCCCTGAAAACCTGAAAACACACGAAAATGGCTTAAAAGACTACTTAACTAAGGAAAAACAACTTAAATGCACAAGAACTAGCTAACTAAGGCGCATAAATATGCTCCTATCAAATTCCCTCACACTTAGCTTTTGCTAGTCATCGAGCAAAACAAAGAAACAAAAGAAAAACAAAACGAAACAAAACAAACAAAACACAACCTAAGCCCTCCAATATTTTCCTCAGGGATTTCCAATGCACATGACATATTAAAAATCATCATTCCCACAGATTTTAGTCATCTTCACACTTAAGCACATACTTAATCATAGTCACCACTTACTAGTTCACATTTAACCAATTAAAACGAAGTTTTGATGTAGTAACATGCCTTAGAGAATTCGCTCAATTTTCACTCAGATTTTCTAACTACACACCCTATACTAGTTATATGTCAGATATTGATGTAAATATGAAAACGAACGCTCACATAAATGTATAACAAAGAAAGCAATTTCTGGAGTTAATAAGCATGTTTAGATATGATCTCATGAATGGAATGCTACTACTTAGATGCGAGAACCAGTGACACCATATGCTCATACCAAATTCAAACTCCACAAATTGAAACACATAACACTCAAGATAGAAGTCAAGGGTTGTAACGGGTCTTGGGGTATTGGTTAACAAAGAAAGATAGGGATAACAAACGTTCTTAAAGCAATAGCAAGCAAAGTAATGAAATCGCAACTTAGAATTCACTTTAGAATGCAGAAACAACTTTTAAACACAAAGGGAAGACTCACGCAACACTTAGGGCCGGATTCAATGTTTTGGACCCTATCTTCAACAATCAACACTTTAGACCTCTTTTTCACATCTTTTTCAACTCTTTTTCATACTTTTTTTTTTTCATTCTTTTCTTCACGAATTTTTTTCTTTTTCTTTTCTACCCGTGCCTTATTAAAGACTTTGGCACACACACACATCCCTTCCCCCACACTTGTTTTCTGCAATACATTGATCAAAAGGAATTCAATTGAGTCATGCTTTACTATGCTTCAAGAACAAGGGTATGGATGGTCCTAATCTAAGCTAGGTGAGGATAGTGTGGGTTAACAAAGAACATAGGCTACACAAGGCTCAACGGGGTTAAACTTAAACATATAATGAATTAGGGCACACGGCAATTTGGCTTTGGTGGTCACTACATAACTTCATCTTGAATATGTGTTATGCAAATCATGCTTTGAATGAAATGGGCATGAGTTCTAGCATTTGGAACTAAATGATAAAACGCCTTCTAAGTAGTAACCAAGCAAAGAATAATGAGATCATGCAACGACTTTAGAAAACAACAATGCACAGATTATTAACTCTCCAAATAAACGCTTAGGCTCAAGTCTCACAAGGTTGTAGCGTTAATTTGAGTTCCTTCCTTCAAGCATGTTACAAAAACTGATTTTTCCTTTATGATTGCATGTGAATTCATAAGTTATAACTACAACCAAGTATAAACCAAAGAGTAAATCAAACTTTCATCCATATTTATAACTCTCTTTAACAGTCATGCAATTCAAAACCAAATCCTCATCATTGTGTTGGAAGGTACCCTAAGACACAAACAAACACACAAAAACAACTCTTTTTGGGTTTTTCAAAACAATTTTTTCAAATTTTTATGAGATTTTCGGATTTTTATGTCAAAACACACTAAAACACTCTAAAACAGCTTAAAACCACTTAAAAACAGCAAGGAACAACATTGGAAGTTATGGGTGATAAAACCCCACAAATTTGCATTAAAACACTTATTTTACCCCCCCCCCCACACTTAAATCAAACATTGTCCTCAATGTTTCAAGCATACACTCACACAAAAAAAAAAAAAAACACATAAACAAACAAACAGCAACTAAACAACTCAACATGGCAGAAACGAAATAACAACAAAGAGAAGGGTTTTAGGAATGCAAATCTGGAATTGGAGTGATTCCTAGGTCTTCCTTTGTTGAATGCATGGGTTGCCTCCCAAGTAGCGCTTGCTTTAACGTCGTGCAGCCGGACAAAGAACTCATTCACTCCCTATTGGAGCCCACGACATGCAGGGAGATGTCATCCACGACATGCTGCTCAAAGTTCTCATAATAGGGCTTCAAACGGTGCCCATTCACCTTGAATTCGTGTCCCGTTTTCAAGCTTTGGATTTGTACTGCACCATGAACAAAAACATTAGTAATAACAAACGGTCAAATCCATTTAGAACGTAACTTACCGGGAAACAACCGTAAACGGGAATTGAACAATAGCACTTTCTGCCCTATGGAGAATGTTTTGCCACGAATCATTTTATCATGGAAAGCTTTGGTATTCTCCTTGTATATGCTAGCATTCTTGTACGCCTCATGCCTTATCTCATCAAGTTGATTTAATTGGAATTTTCGATGACTTCCCGCTGCATCTAGATTCATGTTGAACTTCTTGACGGCCCAATGAGCTTTGTGCTTTAATTCTACGGGGAGATGGCACTGCTTGCCATAAATGAGCCTAAATGGGGACATCCCAATGGGTGTTTTGTACGCCGTACGGTATGCCCACAGTGCGTCATCTAACTGTAAGCTCCAATCCTTCCTTGTTGGCCCAACGGTCTTCTCTAAGATTTGCTTGATCTATCGGTTAGACACCTCAGCTTGGCCATTTGTTTGAGGATGGTAAGGTGTAGAAACCTTATGGTTGACATTGTACTTCCTCAATAACGCCTCAATGGTCCGGTTACAAAAGTGAGACCCTCCATCCCTTATGATTACACGTGGCATACCAAACCTTGCAAATATGTTAGTTCTAATAAAATCTGCAACCACTTTAGAATCATTAGTCCGGGTGGCTTTTGCTTCCACCCACTTTGACACATAATCAACCGCAAGCAAAATATACATGAACCCATACGAGCAAGGGAAGGGACCCATAAAATCAATACCCCAAATGTAAAAAATTTCAACATTGAGGATGGAAACCTGCGGCATTTGATCCCTAGCACCTATATTACCCATTCTTTGGCATTTATCACATGTTAAGCAAAAAGTTCTAGCATCCTTAAAGATACTAGGCCAATAGAATCCACATTGTAACACCTTAAGTGCCGTTCTTTGTGTGCCAAAGTGCCCACCTCATGCATATGTATGACAAAAGCTTAAAATTGAATGAAATTCAGAATCATGCACACATCAACGTACAATCTGATCAGGGAAAAATTTCCATAAATATGGATCATCCCATACATAAAATCGTGCATCATGTCTTAACTTATCACGTTGGTGCCTAGTGAAAGTGCTTGGAATTCGTTTTGACACCAAAAAGTTTACCAAATCGGCATACCAAGGCTCGCTTACCTTTATGGACAACAATTGTTCATCGGGGAATGTTTCAGCAATGGGTAGGGACTCCTCATTATGCACCATTCGGCTTAGGTGGTCAGCCACCACGTTTTCACTTCCCTTCTTGTCTCGAATCTCAATGTCGAACTCTTGAAGTAGCAACATCCAACGAATTAGCCGTGGCTTGGCGTCCTTTTTGGTGAGCAGGTACTTCAAAGCTGCATGATCAATGAAAACAATTACTTTAGTACCAATTAGATATGATCTAAATTTATCTAAAGCAAAGACAACGGCAAGAAGTTCTTTTTCCGTAGTGGAATAGTTCAATTGAGCATCATTCAACGTCCGTGAAGCATAGTAGATGACATGTGGCCTCTTGTCTTTCCTTTGTCCTAAAACAGCCCCTAAAGCGTAATCAGACACATCACACATAAGCTCGAAAGGTAGGCTCCAATCAGGTGGGATAATGATTGGTGTCGTGGTCAACAACTCCTTGAGTTGGTTGAATGATACCGTGCATTCCCCATTGAAGTCAAACGCCACATCTTTTTGTAGGAGTCGGCAAAGAGGTTGGGCGACCTTTGAGAAGTCTTTGATGAACCTACGATAGAAACCTGCATGGCCAAGAAAAGAACGAACCTCTCTAACCGAAGTAGGAGAGGCTAAGTGACGTACAAGATCTATCTTTGACTTATCAACCTCAATACCTTTTTCAGAGATGATATGACCTAAAACGATGCCTTGTTTAACCATGAAATGACATTTTTCCCAATTAAGAACATGGTTAGTTTCAACGCATCGTTTTAAGATCAAACTGAGATTATGCAAGCAACCATCAAAAGAATCACAAAAAACGCTGAAATCATCCATAAGAACTTCAATTATTTTCTCAACATAATAAAAAAATATGCTCATCATGCATCTTTGAAATGTGGCAGGTGCATTACATAAACCAAAAGGCATGCGACGATAAGCAAATGTACCAAAAGGGCATGTGACCGTGATTTTTTTCTTGGTCCTCGGGTGCTATGACAATTTGATTATAACCAGAATAACCATCAAGAAAACAATAGAAAGCATAACCTGCTAACCTCTCAAGCATTTGATCAATGAATGGCAAGGGGAAGTGATCCTTCCTTGTGGTGGCGTTTAGCTTCCTATAGTCGATACACACCCTCTAACCGGTTTGAATGCGAGTAGGCACAAGCTAATTTTTGGCATTTGCAACCACTGTCACTCCAGATTTCTTTGGAACGCATTGAACGGGCGAAACCCACCTACTATCCGAGATTGGATAGATTACTCCACAATCTAAAAGCGTGATGATTTCCTTCTTCACAACTTCCATCATATGAGGGTTGAGTCGGCATTGAGCCTCTCGAGATGTTTTAGACGCCTCCTCCAAAAGTATGTGATGCATGCACGTAGTAGGGCTGATTCCTTTTATGTCGGCCAATGTCCATCCAATTGCCGTTTTGTACTCCTTTAGCACCCTCACCAACTTGCCCTCTTCTTGTACCGTGAGTGAGCATGAGATGATGACGAGCAACGTCTCATCATCTCCCAAGAAAACGTACTTCAAATGACTAGGTAATGGCTTAAGTTCAAGTGTAGGTGGCTGCACAACTGAGGGAAGCATCTTATTAGCCGAAACTGAACTTAAAATTGGTTTCAACAGCTTACCAGATTGTGGTGGCAATGATTCAAGGGCAGCCACCATCTCAAGGACACCATCACTAGGGGCCACGGCAAGGGAAAATTCATGCATGTCGTGGGTGTGCATGGTTGCTGCTTCAATGTTTTGTATGTCCATTCCTCGTGCAATGACCAATTCAAGTGCATCGTCATTCAATTTGTCAAAATGGTCCTGCGCCAAAGAGTCAATTACATCAATAGCAAAACATGAATGATTCTCACTAGGATACTTCATAGAATCAGAAAGATTGAAATTAATAACTTCCCCATCAAATTCCATCGTTAACGTTCCATTAAACACATCAATCTTTGTCCGGGCCGTTTTCATGAATGGCCTTCCAAGGAGGATGGGCAATGAAGGGGCATGGTCCGACTCGTCCATCTCAAGCACGTAGAAATCTGTCGGGAAGATTAAGTGATTAACCTGCACTAAAACATCTTCCAAAACTCCCTTTGGATAGGCATTAGATCTATCGGCCAATTGTATGATCACACCATCATTTTTCAACTCTCCTAAGTTCATAGATGCATAAATTGAATATGGCATGACATTTATAGATGCACCTAAGTCTAACATGGAAGATTCAAAACGAGTATTACCAATGACACAAGGAATTGTAAAACTACCCGGATCTTTGCATTTAGGGGGCAGTTTGCGTTGCAAGATGGCTGAGACGTTTTCACCTACTTTTACAACTTCCTTGGTCGAAATCCTCTTCCTAGTGGTACAAAGTTCTTTAAAAAACTTGGCATACCTCGGGACTTGCTTAATTGCATCCAAAAAGGGGATATTGACTTGAACTTTTCTAAACGTTTCCAAAATGTCCTTTTCAGCCTCCTCCTTCTTTGATTGCATAAACCTACGAGGAAAAGGTACATTTGGAGGAACAACGTTAGAATTAATCATAATTGGAACTTCCTTACCTTTGTTGGCCGAGTTGGATTGCTTGGGTGGCTGCGGCAATGGTGCTTCTACCCTTGCCGTGGGCATGCCTTGCTCCTCCTTTTCAATTATCAACTCCTCCACCTCGTTGGAATGTGAGTTGGAAGGTTGGGGATCAGATCTGACTTGCTTTCCACTTCGCAAACTCATAGGTTTTGCAGATTCGAATCCACCCTTTGGATTGACAACGGTTGAACTAGGCAACTTGCCTTGCTCTCGGAATTGCCCTATGAACTCCGCAATGTGCCCTACTTGCTTCTCCAACTCGTCCACCTTTTTGTCCCTAGTTTGCATACCCTGCGCCATAGAAGTTAGTAATTGAAAAATCTGATCATTATCAATGGATGAACCTGATTTGTTTTGGACAGGTTATGTTTGAGGTTGTGTGGGTGCAAATGGTTTTTGATAGAAACTCGGGGGTTGTTGCCTAAATGCACTTTGTTGTTGGCCTTGTTGGGGTTCTCTCCATTTGAAATTTGGATGATCTCTCCATCCCGGATTGTATGTATTAGAAAAGGGATCATTTCTTGGTTGGTATTGATTCCCAAAGCCCATGGCATTGAGGGTCTCCCACCCTCCGTTCTCAATCAATTGTGGGCACTTATCCGTGAGATGTCCTTGCATGGAGCACACGCCACAAACAGCCACATTTTGTAATTTTGGTCATTCCACAACCTGAGAAAGAAGAGTAGTAAGGTTAGCCATTTGAGTTTGAAGTTCGGAAATGGCACTTACCTCATTCACTTGGTGTTTCCGTGGGGTGCTTCTTTGTCCAACACCTTCGTATTGTTGAGCATTCAACGCTCGATTAGCAATCAAAGTCTTTACAGCCGTGTGGGTCTTGTCCACCAAGGCTCCTCCCGCTGAGGCATCTAGCATTTGACGTTAAATTGGTAGAAGCCCCTCGTAGAAGTATTGTAGAAGAAGCTCCTCCTTCATTTGATGTTGTGGACATGAAGCAATAAGAGATTTAAAACGTTCATAATAAGTAGGAAATGATTCACCTTCATCTTGCTGAATTCCACTTATCCTTTTTCTTAGAAGAATAACACGAGAAGTTGGGAAAAACTTCTCCAAGAAAGCCTGTTTCATGCTCTCCCAAGATGTGACAGTTCCGGGAGCTAATTCAGACAACCAATCTTTCACCTTTTCCAAGAGAGAAAAGGGAAAATCCTTCATCTTCAATATGCTCCCGTCAACGTTGATAGGAGTCATGCTTGAATACACCACCTCGAACTCTTTCAAGAGCTTGTTGGGATCCTCCATGGACAACCCATGGTACTTCGGAATATGGTGCAGCAAGCTTGACTTCAACTTGAACTCCTCGGTCTTGCCTTGAGAAGCCGCGGGGTATTGGATGCATAGGGGTGCAGCATTGTCCAATCCCGAAGCGGAAAGCTCCTTGATTGTTCGGTTGTTCACTGCCATGTCTTGCACTACTTCACCCACCCTTGCCGTGGGTTCTTCTTCCTCAAACTCAGATTCCTCAAACAGAATCTAAAACATATTCTAACTAATTAGACACTCTAAAGTAAAGGGGGGGCTTTGGTTTTGACGAATTTGAAAACAAAACAAGCAAAGTAAAGAACTAGTGAAATCTGGACGAATTTGAATAAAGTGAATGGATAAAAGGCTAGCTAGGAGGTTCTTCTCCATACATGTCACACTTGAATACAAAACGATTTCCAATTGCTTTCAATAAACCATGAATTCCCAACGCCCCAGATTAACCGTGAATTGCACTAATTAACCCTAAGATTTTCCTAAAGTTATTGAATTGGATGATTGCATACGACAACCCAAAATATTCCCCACAAGTTCCCCACATGAATTGCATAATAGAGATACAAGCAAAGATCATTAGGTTCTATGAAAATCATAAGCGTTGACTAGGCACTTGTTACTATGAATTGCATGAAACTTATGCCAAGAATTTACTTAACGCGATTGTGATTAGCAACCTTTACTACTTGTGAATATAAGTTCATAACGATTAGGTGAAACTCCCTTATATCCTAGCATCAGATTTATGCATGAAAATTAAGCGTGCACTCTCAACCAACACACACAAAACGGTTTAAATTCATATAGATAAGCAAATTGAATTCACAACTTATGAAACACAACTAAAAGTAATCAAATCATATAGCAAGCATGAACATGGTTTCGAATTCCCCCTAGCTAAAAGGGGTTTAGTTCCTCATACTCACAAAGCAAAGACAAACAAATTTAGACATTGAAAACAAAAGAAAGAAAACACCTAGACGCTCCAACTTGAACAGCAAGCACATCCACGATGTTCCTTCTTCCTCTTTGTTGCGGCACAAGGCTTGGGGACAGGTTTTGGGGGTTATGTGTATGGAAGAATGGATGGGAGATGGTATGGTGGTGTTTAGGATAGATGGGTGGTGCGGCAAGGGATGAAAGCAATCAGGAATTATGGAGGGATGTGTATGGATGTATGCGGCAGAGAACAAGGGATGAATTTCTGGCATGAATGATGTATATGGGAGGTGGTGTTTGTGGCAAGGGGTGAATGAGAGTATATATAGGCACATAAAACCCTAGGGAAATAAGGTTAGGACTTGGACTTAGCAGAAAATAAGGATTAGGGCGCAAACAATCAAAATCGAAAGGGGAAAAGGCTTAAAAGGTGCGGCAGATATGTAGGAAAAGGATTGGGCTTCTAGAATGCCTTGCAAGGCAAGGAAAAGGTTTCTAGAAGGGGATAGGTGCGGCAAAGGGTTCTAGGTATTCTAGAACCTTTTGTTTTGTGTCTTCCAATGCTTAGGAACCTTCAAAGTTACTGGAACTTAAGGCCATTTAGGTTTAGGAAAGATCAACCCAAAATAGGAAACTTTAGGCTTAACTTTCCTACTTCAAATTGGAAACCTTGTTTGAGTAGGAATCCTCATTCTTCTAGGAATCCAACTTCAACTAGGAATCTCGTGTTGATTAGGAATCCTTCTTCAATTAGGACTCCTTCGTTGATTAGGAATCCTTCTTCAAATAGGACTCCTCATATCTTCAAATCTTCAATTTCGTCCATTCCTTTCGCTCCAAGCATGTGATATCCATTCCAAGCTCAATTTTACTCCAAAAGGCTCCAAAATGCATCTTTTTGCATACTTTGCCCTTAAAACCTGAAAACACACGAAAATGGCTTAAAAGACTACTTAACTAAGGAAAAACAACTTAAATGCACAAGAACTAGCTAACTAAGGCGCATAAATATGCTCCTATCACTGTAGAATCTTTTTTTTGTTGTTCCAAGTCAAGTGAATGTCCTATCCTTGCCACTACCAACGTTGAACACTGATGTTCCTTTCTTGCCTGCACCAACTCCATTTCAACCTCCACTTGAATCTGAAACTGATATACTCTCTCAGACAACCACATTGGCACCATCTCCTACAATCATTGTAAAACTAGCACATCTGCAATTACTTTTCAACCTTAATTATCAGCCAATGTCGATCAATCATTACAACCTATAAGAAAGTCTTCTAGAACCAGAAAACATCCATTTTTCAGATGACTATATGGTATATTTGCAAAAAATTGATTATGACGTTGGTGACATGGATGATCCAGCAATTTACAAAGAGGCTATGATAGGTCATTATGCTTCTTACTGGCAAGATGCAATGGATGATGAATTGGCTTCCATGGCAAGTAATAATGTACGAAACTTGGTAGAGGGTACACCAAGTACAAAGGCTATTGGCTGCAAGTAGATTTTTTAAAACTAAGACAGATTCCCAAGGCAAAGTGGAAAGATCTAAAGCAAGGTTAGTGGCAATGAGATTCACTCAGAAGGAAGCAGTGGATTATGCAGAAACCTTCTCTCCAGTTTCAACTAAAGATTCTTTTCGTGTTATAATGGCTCTTTCAACACAGTTTGATTTGGAACTTTATCAAATGGATGTTAAAACAACATTCTTAAATGGAGGATTGGATGAACATATTTACATGAAACAACCACTTGGATTCATTAAAAAGGGGAAGGAGAATTGAGTCTGCAAACTCAACAAGTCCATTTATGGACTTAAGCAAGCTTCAAGATAGTGGTATAAAAAGTTTGAACATGTTGTGACAAGTTTTGGCTTCATAGATGACAAGATAGACAACTGCATTTACATGAAAATGATAAAGTAAAATTTAATTTTCATGGTTCTTTATGTAGATGATATCTTCCTAGCTAGTACTAGCTCTCAGTTACTTAATGAAACCAAGAACATGCTCAAAAGTCATTTTGACATGAAGGATTTGGGAGAAGCTCACTATGTGTTGGGGTTTGAGATTATTGGAAATAGATAGTAAAGAACTCTAGGGCTTGCACAGAAGAATTACATCAGTAAATTATTGAAGAGGTTTAATAAGGAAAACTGTGGTAGTGGAGAAAAACCAATTGGGAAAAGAGACAAGTTTTCTACCAAACAATGTCCAATAATTGAGTTTGAGATTCAACAGATGAAGGACAAGCCTTATGCTTCTCTAGTGGGTAGTGTGATGTATGCTCAAGTGTGTAGCAGACCTGATTTGGCTTTTGCACTTTGGGAAGATTTCAATTGAACCTTGTGTTGTCACTGGAATGTTGCAAAGAAGTACTCAAATACTTGGAAAAAACACAGTCTTATGTACTGAGTTATCATTATGTTGATAGTTTGGAATTAACATGATGTTGATCTTGGAGGATGTGTTGATGATAGAATGTTAACTAGTTGTTATATCTTCATGTTAGTTGTGGGACCATGATTTTTCAGGGCTAAACTAAGACCGATTCAAATACAGTTACCTCAGAAGTCCGATCATGGACTCACTAGCTCTCGGCGAAGCTATATCAGATGAAGCAGGGTACTACCATCACTGTACTCTAGGGCACTAAGTGGAGTCCTAGTGACTCCGTTGGATAACCATGCTTGTTCTACAAGGCACGTGATCTAATATGAATATGGACACTATCAGATCCTATAAGTCTTGGAGTCCCTCCAATCTAGGGATAGTTATACGCTACTGTTTGGGCCCAAAATAATATTATTAGGCTGAGCGAAGGTTTATGTTCGGTCCAAAGCTTTTCCAAGAATACTATGGGCCACCTAGTCAGTTCGGTCCAGTCCTATTGCCAGAAGAAGGATTGATTTGGATAAGAGTGAATGGGCCGAGTTCTAGTATGATAAGGAGTCTTATTGGAATGAGGATGCCGGGATTTGAGAAGTGAATGTGGCCGGATAAAGAGCTTGGTTCAGGGTCTTAATAGAGGTAGGATTGGCTGAGACTTGGTTAGATTAGGATAAAGAATCCTAATCAGAGTATAGACCTGGTTCGGCCATGATGAGATTGGCTACTATAAATAATAAGGGGGTGCATCGTTCTAAGCCCTCCAACTCAACACACAAACTGCCCTGCGTAAACTCTCACTCTACGCGAAACCTCTCAACAACCTTGAGATTTTTATTTTCTTTTTCGCCAACACATCTTCAGTTTGGATAAACAGTACTGTGAAGGCAACCGGTGAACACCTTCAGTTTGGATAAACAACATTGTTGCCGTCGAATCAGCCGACCGCGAAGCACCTTTAGTTTGGATAAACAGCACTGCATCGAGAGCGATTGATTATCTATCCAAGTCTTGGTCGAGAAGGATTTTTGAATCCTTATTGGTAGAGGTCATCTCATTAGGCTTCTCGGCGAGGTGAGGTGTTACGAATTACTGGGCTCCGCGCATCGAACGCCGAGTTGTTTTATGATTGGATACTCAAAAGTGGGATCTAGAGTTTGATATTCTGACGGTCGAACTACGTTTACAATTAAGACGCACATTTGCTTTGAGTACTTGTGCCCATATAGTTTGGTGTCGATTCGGCATGCTTATACTTTTACGAATATAATCATTGTGATCGAATTCGACACCAACGATTTGTGAACTTCGCAGAACTAGTAGCCTTGTCTTCAGGCTCTAGAACCTGAATGCCGAGACGTGTTCCTTCCTCGGTCGCAGTCGCAAGATTAAGAAGTTAGTAGCGCACCCAACGCAACATCAACAAATTTTACTCACCGGCCGAGCTCGGCCGTCGAGTTGGCACGCCCTGCACACAACTGAATGACGTAGTTAGCTTATTAATTACTCAGCATGCGCCACGTAGGCTTGGTATTTTTTTGGGTCAACATTTTGGCACGCCCGGTGGGACCAAGTGTTAGAACTACGAAGTTCATGCCCGTCGAAACACGATCGGTTAAAAAGAAAAGAATCTTGGGAAAATCAACGATCGACCTACCAGTTCAGAGCCCCAGACAAATTTTGTCACATGCACAAAATCCTCTGGTTGCTGTGACACCGGAGGCTGCAAGTGTAATACACCGAGAAAATGAAGTTTGTCTCGGTTCCCAGCCTCATAACACATAAATTCCCAACAAAACGGCAGGTGTCTTCATCGAAGGGATAGTAGAGGACTGTGATGAAGATGGTGGTGAAGGCTTTGATCCCCCAACTAGGTCATTTCTTCCAAGACGACTTGACAAGCAATCTCGGCAGGTTGAACAAACAGTTAGCCAAAAAATGAACGATTTTCTCGAGGTGATACGAAATAATGGTGATACACATACCAGATTGCTCGAACTACTGTTTAGTAGAGTTTTTGAAGGTGGGCCTATTGATCAGTCCCGACAACTTCCATTCAAGAGTAATCTACTACAGGCCGAAACAGGATCTATTCGGCTCAAAACTATTGACTTGGAAAAAAGAGGAGGATTAAGCAGCATCCATCGATATGATCGAGGTCCAAAGGATGATCGATTTAGCCTTGAAGAAAGGGCCGAAGTTCCTGAAATTCATCCATCCATACCCAGCTTACGTAGAGAAGTTTGAATATCCTAAAGGTTTCAAGATCCCAGATTTCAACCTTTTTGCTAGAGAATCGTCCCTGTCCTCGTTAGAACATGTGGCTCGATTCTCGCTAACAGGTTTAGTATTTGCTTGGTACATCAACCTCCCTTCCAATTCCATCCAAAGTTGGGAGGAACTGGTCGAAAAATTCCATGAACAATTTTACCGGCCAAGGATGGAAATGTCAGTTTCATCATTGGCTAGGATGGCTCAAGCCTTTGACGAGTCGCCAATGTGATAGGAGCATATTTATGCGACTTAGTTAGCTTGTTTCTTGGCATTTACGTGGTTAGTTCGTAGTTATTTTAGTATTTTAAGCTATTTTCGTGTGTTTGTAGGTCCAAAGGGTTAAAATAGCAAGAAAGTGCATTTTGGAGCCTTTTGGAGCAGTTTTGGGCATCAAATGGATTGCACATGCTTGGAGCTAAGAAGATGGACGAAATTGAAGATCAAATGAGCGTAGATTCGAATGAAGATGTGAAGAATTGGATTCAAGACAAATAAAGAATGAAGAGTTCAAAATTGGAAGCCAAAGTTTCTAAAGTTGGAAGTTTCTATTCTTGGAGGTTTCCATTCTTGATAGTTTCTATTCTTGGCTTGGAAGTTTCCTAATCTTTCCTCATCTATGTTCCAGCCACAAAGGGATTCCAAAACATGTTAGGGCACTTAATTGGTTGTTCTAGAAGCCCTAAACCTTCCCTAAAGTCCTTGCCGCACAAGAGCATCCTTTCTTTCCTATTTTCTGATCTTAAAACCACATTCCCTTTTCTTCAAGCAACCAGCCGCACCTTTCCCCTCTTTCTTACCTATTTTCTGACCCAAAATTACATTCCCCTTTGTTCTAAAGCCTTGCCATGCAAGGGGAGAGGTTTCTTACCTATTTTGTGCCTCAAAACACATTCCTAAATCTGCCCTATAATCTTTGCCGAATTTCCCTTTCCTATTCTCTTTAATTTCTGCACCTCCCTTACCTTTTTCCTTAGGATTCTAACTTTAATTCCTATTTCCCTTAAAGTTTTGGTTTAATTTATGTTACCTAAATTATTTCGTAGCCTTGTTACCCTTTTTCCCCTAGGATTCTGAATTTATTTCTCCTTTTCCTTGTGGATTTGGGTAGAAAATCTGATTCCAAATTGAAGAAATTCGTAGCCCTTCCTTCCCCTATAAATAAAACCCTTTTCTGACCATTCTAAGGATTCCACCCTTCACCATAACTCACCTATATCCATCCACCACCACTAAAACCATCACCCATACCTTGTGTCGCAGCAAAGAGGAAGGAGGAAAACCCTTGGACGTGCTTGCCATTCAAGACGTTGGATTGTTGGAGCGTTTCTAGGTGTAATCTTTCTTTTGTTTTCAATGTATAAATTTGTTTTCCTTTGTTTTGTGATTATGAGGAACTAAACCCCTATTGGTTAGGGGTGATTTCGAAGCCATGACTATGTGTGCAATTTGATTTGATAAATTCCAGTTATGAGTTCTTGAATCGTGAATGCAATTGGCTTAACTGTGCGAGTAATAACTTATTTGTGTTTGTTAATTAGGGGTCGACACTTAATTGGCTTGCATGAATATGATGCTAGAATATAAGGTTGTTTCACATAATCGTCACACACTTATATTCATATGTAGTGAAGGTCGCTAGTCACGATCGCGTTAAGTCCAATTCCTAGCGTGAGTGACATGATGTCATAGTTGCAAGTGCTTTGTCAATGCTTATAGTTTTCATTGAACGTAATGATCTTTGATTGTATCTTTATTATGATGTCGTGTAGGGAACTTTTGAGGAATGCTTTGGGTTGTCGAATGATGTCATCCAATCCAATAACACAAGGAAAACTTGAGAATTAACTAGTGATGTCACGGTTAATTTAGGGCATTGTCATTCATAATTCAATGAAGGAATAACTGGAAATCGAGTCGTTTGCATACTTGTCATGTGTGGAGAAAGAGCCTCTAACTAGTCCATCATCCATTTAAAACCCCAAAATCGTTTTCAAATCTGTTTTTACTTTGCAATCTGTTTTGTTAGTTTATTTTCGTCCAAATCAAATCCCCATTTATTTTGAAGTCCTAGATTAGTTAGAAAGTGTTTTGGTTTATGTTTTTAAGTGTTTTGGTACAAGTTAAAACCCAAATTCGTCCAATTTGGTGTTTTGTGCTCAAAACTGCCCAGAAAGTGTTTTTAAGGCAGTTTTGAGTGTTTGTTTGCTGTTTTGAGTCTTTTGGTTTGTTTTAGTGTTTCGAACTTTACTTATACATTCTTTGAGTCTAGTTTAGTGTTTTAAACTTTGTTTTTACGTTTCTAAGTCAGTTTTCAAGTGTTTAGCAATCCCTCCTAATCCCCGGTCCATAACGATCCCTACTTACATACTTTACTACAATTGTCAAAAGAGGGTTTAATTTGTGTGTTTAGTTATTCTACGCATCAAATTTTGGCGTCGTTGCCGGGGATTAGCAACTTTGCTAATCCCTTGGTTCTTTTCTTTTCGTTTAGTTTGTTTTTGTTTTAGTTTCTGACTTAGTTTTATTTTCCTTGTTTTGTGTTACTTTTGATATTTGATTTAGTTCTCTTGCTTTGAATTCAGGTACTAGAGAAGTAAGATATGGATTTTGCTAACATTCAAGCTCAATTGGCGAATCTTACTTCTCAATTGTTACAGATTGCCGAAAGGACCACAATGCAAAATGTCCCTACATGTGGTGTGTCCTATGGGCAAGGATATCCAACTCATCAATGTTCTCAATTCGCTGCGAATGAAGATGCTTGGGGTTATCAAGGCTATGATCAACCAAGCAACAACATGTTTTCCAACACTTACAATTCGGATTGGAGAGATCATTCAGATTACATGTGGGGAGAACCTCAACAATTCCAACAAGGTGGATATTGGCAGCAAGAAGAGGAGTTCTATCACTGGCCATATGAACCATCACATCCACCACAACAATCTGCCCAATTCAATTCAGGTACGTCTTTGGATAATGATATGTTTAATAAGTTACTCACCTCTTTGACCCAGGATGTAGAAAATCGAAACAAAGAGATGCAAAATCAAGCTAAGAAGATGCAAAATCAAGCCACGAAGACGGGCAAATTGGAGGAGCAAATTGGGCAGATTATGGAGTTCATGGTACAAATTCAAGAACAAAGTGAATTCTCCAACGCAAACATGGTAAATTCAATCGAAGATTTTGTAATTGCTGAGGCTATCACTTTGGGAAGTGAAATGGAGGATGAAGTTGTCCCTGAACCATCCAAACATAGCCCGAAAGTGGATGAATTGCTGCTGCAAGAAGAAGAGGAGGATGACGACATGGGCAGTTTAGAAGAACTCTTGCCGCAAGCCCCTCAAGTCCCTATGCCGTCCAACTTAGGTGAGGTGGTTCCTAATTCAATTCATTCTAACATTATTCCACCAAATGTCCCTTTTCCTCGCAGGTTTTTAATGCCCAAGAAAGATGAGAGTGAAAAAAACATTCTGGAAGCCATTCCAAAGGTGCAAAGTGATATCCCAACTCTTGGCACACCAAATCAAGTTCTAGATTGTGTTGAAGTATTCAAGGAACCTTGTACACCAAGAAGAAAGAGTCAAGAGAAAGAAGTTGCATTTTATGACACGGGACAAGGCCCAACCATCACATTCAATCTGGCCAAGTCCAATATCCTTGCAACCTTCAAAGATGCGGTGTTTGTAATTGAGTTTGTGTCGGACAAAGCAAGTAAGTCATCTTCTCCAATTTCCATTACATTTTATACTAACTTGCTTATTTTAATGATTCAGGCACCCACTCTAGAATTTGAACCGATGCCGGATCATTTCAAGTATCACCTTCCATTCAAAGATCAATTCCATGGAATTCTTCGTCCGGTTGCAAGACGTTAAAGAAAGCGCTACGTGGGAGGCAACCCATGCATTCAACAAAGGAAGCCCTAGGAATCACTCTAATTCCATATTTGCGTTCCTCAAACCCTTCTCTTTGTTGATTCTTTCTAATCTGCCCAGTTTAGTTGATTAAGTTGCTGTTTGTGTGTTTAATTTTGTTTGGTGTGATTTTATGCTTGAAACATTGAGGACAATGTTTGATTTAAGTGTGGGGGGAGTAACTAAGTGTTTTTGATGCAAATTCGTGGGATTTTATCACCCTTTACTTATATACTTGTTCCTTGCTGTTTTTAAGTGTTTTTAAGCAGTTTTGGTGTGTTTTAGTGTGTTTTGACTTAAAAATCCGAAAATCATATAAAATTTTGAAAAAAGTGTTTTGAAAAGCCTAAAAAGAGTGTTTTGAGTCGTTTTTGTGTGTTTGTACCTTCCAACACAATGACGAGGATTCGGTTTGTAATTGCATGGCTGTTAAAAAGAGTTATAAACATGGATGAAAGTTTGATTTACTCTTTGTTTATGCTTGGTTGTGGTTATAGCTTATGAATTCACATGTAATCATAAAGAAAAAATTAGTTTTTGTAACATACTTGAAGGAAGGAACTCAAACAAACGCTACAACCTTGTGAGACTTGAGCTTAAACGTTTATTTGGAGAGTTAAAATCTGTGCATTATTGTTTTCTAAAGTCGTTGCATGATCTCATTATTCCTTGCTTGGTTACTACTTAGAAGGCGTTTCATCATTTAGTTCCAAATGCTAGAACTCATGCCCATTTCATTCAAAGCATGTTATTGATTTGCATAACACATATTCAAGATGAAGTTGTGTAGTGACCACCACCAAAGCCAAATTGCCGTGTATCCAACTTCATTATATGTTTAGGTTAACCCCATTGAGCCTTGTTAGCCTACATTCTTTGTTAACCCACGTTATCCTCACCTAGCCTAGATTAGGACCATCCATACCCTTGTTCTTGAAGCATAGTAAAGCATGATTCAAATTGAATTCCTTTTGATTAATGTATGTCAGAAAACAAGTGTGGGGGAAGTGTTTCTCATGTGAGTTAGTGTGCCATAGGCACGGGTAGAAAAGAAAAATTCGTGAAAAGAAAGAAAGAAAAAAGAAAAGTGTGAAAAGTATGAAAAAAAAGAGTTGAAAAGATGTGAAAAAGAGTTCTAAAGTATTGTTTGTTGAAGGAAGGGTCCAAAAAGTTGAATTTGACCCTAAGAGTTGTTTAAATCTTCCCTCTATGTCTAAAAGTGATTTCTGCATTCTAAGGTGAATTCTAAGTCTAGGTTTCATTACTTTGCTTGCTATTGCTTTAAGAATGTTTGTTAGCCCTATCATTCCTTTATTAACCAATACCCCAAGCCCCCGTTACAACCCTTGACTTCCATCTTGAGTGTTGTGTATTTCAATTTGTGGAGTTTAAAATTGGTATGAGCATATGGTGTCACTGGTTCTCGCATCTAAGTAGTAGCATTCCATTCATGAGATTATATCTAAACATGCTTATTAACTCCAGAAATTGCTTTCTTTGTGATACATATATGTGAGCGTTCATTTTCATATCTACATCAATCTTCTCACATATAACTAGTATAGGGTGTGTAGTTAGAAAATCTGAGTGAAAATTGAGTGCATATCTTGTAAGGATTTGAGTGAATTCTCTAAGGCATGTTACTACATTCAAAACATTGTTTTAATTGGTTAGTTGTGAACTAGTAAGTGGTGACTATGATTAAGTATGTGCTTAAGTGGGAAGATGACTCAAATATGTGGGAATGATGATTTTTAACATGTCATGTGCATTGGAAATCCTTAAGACAATTGTTGGAAGGTCTAGGTTGTGTTTTGTTTTGTTTTGTTTTGTTTTCAATGTATAAATTTGTTTTCCTTTGTTTTGTGATTATGAGGAACTAAACCCCTATTGGTTAGGGGTGATTTCGAAGCCATGACTATGTGTGCAATTTGATTTGATAAATTCCAGTTATGAGTTCTTGAATCGTGAATGCAATTGGCTTAACTGTGCGAGTAATAACTTATTTGTGTTTGTTAATTAGGGGTCGACACTTAATTGGCTTGCATGAATATGATGCTAGAATATAAGGTTGTTTCACATAATCGTCACACACTTATATTCATATGTAGTGAAGGTCGCTAGTCACGATCGCGTTAAGTCCAATTCCTAGCATGAGTGACATGATGTCATAGTTGCAAGTGCTTTGTCAATGCTTATAGCTTTCATTGAACGTAATGATCTTTGATTGTATCTTTATTATGATGTCGTGTAGGGAACTTTTGAGGAATGCTTTGGGTTGTCGAATGATGTCATCCAATCCAATAACACAAGGAAAACTTGAGAATTAACTAGTGATGTCACGGTTAATTTGGGGCATTGTCATTCATAATTCAATGAAGGAATAACTGGAAATCGAGTCGTTTGCATACTTGTCATGTGTGGAGAAAGAGCCTCTAACTAGTCCATCATCCATTTAAAACCCCAAAATCGTTTTCAAATCTGTTTTTACTTTGCAATCTGTTTTGTTAGTTTATTTTCGTCCAAATCAAATCCCCATTTATTTTGAAGTCCTAGATTAGTTAGAAAGTGTTTTGGTTTATGTTTTTAAGTGTTTTGGTACAAGTTAAAACCCAAATTCGTCCAATTTGGTGCTTTGTGCTCAAAACTGCCCAGAAAGTGTTTTTAAGGCAGTTTTGAGTGTTTGTTTGCTGTTTTGAGTCTTTTGGTTTGTTTTAGTGTTTCGAACTTTACTTATACATTCTTTGAGTCTAGTTTAGTGTTTTAAACTTTGTTTTTACGTTTCTAAGTCAGTTTTCAAGTGTTTAGCAATCCCTCCTAATCCCCGGTCCAGAACGATCCCTACTTACATACTTTACTACAATTGTCAAAAGAGGGTTTAATTTGTGTGTTTAGTTATTCTACGCATCACAATGGAATACTTAACGAGGTTTAAGTCGGCCAGAAATTGGTGCCGAGTACCTCTCCCTGAAGTTGAATTCGTCAGAATCGCTCTGAACAACCTGGATGTGGAATATAAAAAGAAATTCTTGGGGGCAAACTTCCAAGATATGTATGAACTGGCCCATGATTATCTACTCCGAGAGGAAAAGATCTCGAAGTCCCCATCCCGGGGAACAATTTACAAAAATCCCACGGTTAGCTACGCATCAGCTGAAGGCGAGGATTCCCAATATGTCAGTGTGGACGCGACCGAGATAGTGATAGATAAACCGTACGTTTGTATGGCATTGGCTCAAATTAATTCCAAGGATGCCAAAACCTGCTCGGCCTTTGAAGAGGCAGTTAAAACATCAAAAGTTTACACTTTTGATATCACCAAGGCCGATGAAATTTTCGACCAGTTATTGCTGGTAAAGATCATCAAACTTCAGCTAAGACACAACATTCCTAAGGTCGAAGAGTTGAAAGGAAAAACATATTGCAAGTACCATAACTCGAATAAGCATACCACAAACCATTGTGTCATGTTCCGTGATGCTATTCAAAGCTGGATTGATAAGGGCAAGCTGAAATTTCCGGAAAAACAGATGACTGTTGACGTTGATCCCTTCCTTTTGGCGACAGTTGGCATGGTAGATGCTCATTTACCTAAGAGCAAAGGGAAATGGAAGGCCGAGTTCGTTCCAACACAACATGTCCCAAAGCAGAACTCTTTACCGCGACTCAAGATTGATCTATTTTCCAACAAACTACCCACAGGGTTTTCAGGACCGGCAAGAGCCGTTAATAAGAGTTCGACGAAACCTATATCCCCATTTTTCGGTGAATCCTTGGAGTGGATGCGAGAATTTCACAAGAAATATTCTACCAATGACTTGTACGGCCTACCCAAGGCGTGTCAAGAAGCCCTCGACCTGGTGCGAACTTGCCCTGATGCCGAACAGATTATTCAGAAAAACCATTGACCTAACAATGAAGGCTAGGTTCTAACACATATGTGAAGCTCGAGTCCTTAGCTTCGAGGTCGACCCGTACACAAACATAGACACCGCCGAGCTCCCTTTTTCTTTTGAAGACCTTCAGTATTTACGACATCATTTCGAAGTCTTCACAGCCGTACTTTTTTTGGCCTTACGCCTACCTAGACACAAGGGATGTCCGAATCGCCTATGAGGAACGAGCCCGTAAAGTATTACAGGGACAAAATCAAACCCTAGCGACGAACAAGCTCGAGGACGACAGCCTGAATGAAACAGGTTTAGTTGACGTACCACAAGAGCAGGTACCCGATGAGGTGAGAAATGATCAGGTCAAGGATGCCCCAAAGCATGATACCGTACTCGATAACCCAAAAGACGACGACCAAGACCCGATGGGTCATTCAGTCCTCGACAGTATGGAAATCAGCATGGTCCATGTCTTACCTGCTGAATTTCAGCCAACCACACACCAAACAAATTCCTTGGATGGGGATGTGGTTGCCGAAGAAGCAACACATGGCGATTTCATCGCTACCGAAGAACATGAGCAAATGAGTAAAGCTGATAAACTTAAACCAGCTATGGCTGTACTATTTCCCTGCTCTTCTTCGGTTAATCTTTAACATTTGAAGCCATTGTATGTCACGGCTCACATTGAAGGCTATCCAATCTCCAAAATCTTCGTTGATTATGGGGCTACGGTCAATATCATGCCCGTATCCGTCATAAAGGCGCTGTGACGATCTAACGACAAACTCATTCTATCAGGAATAACAATGAGCAGCTTTGTTGGCGACAAGTCTCAAACCAAATGAGTGCTTCCTTCGGAGGTAAGTGTTGCAAGACGCAATCACATGACCGCATTCTTTATCATCGATTCCAAAATTGAGTATAATGCATTGCTCGGTCAGGATTAGATCCATCAGGCAAATTGCATTCCTTTTTCATTATACCAGGTTCTCATTTTTTGGGATGGCAAATCCGTTATGGTTTATCCGGCCGACAATCAGCCGTTTTGAAGCCACTATGATTCAGGCACGGTATTACGATGATCACATCGGCTATATTACCTTACAAGGTATGAACGAGGAAGGACGGCCAACTTGAATTTCGGTATAGAAAGCAATCGAGGTAGGCACCGAGACTGTCCATCAGGATTCGACGAGGCTTGGGTTGGCCGACCTGATAACAGATACTGATGTTTAAAGACAAACAAGATAGACGTCGGGTCGTAGTTTCATCTACCATGGAACGACTGCTGGCCCATTGGTATGTTATTTCCAAGCAACCGACTTCGGGAGTAAATTTAGTTGCATTTTTGGCCAAATGAGACAACGGCCCTATACTATCACTAGACAAAGTTCAGGCTGCACCGGCCGAGCTCGAGGATAGTTAACCTTAAGTTAAATATCCTTTCGAAGAAGTAAATGTTGGCACGGCTGAAGATCCACGGCCTTTGTTCATTAGTACTTTGTTACCCCAACATGTAAAAACCGACCTTTGTAATTTGCTTAAAGAATTTAAGGATTGTTTTGCTTGGAGTTGCCATGAGATGCTTGGTTTGGATCGAAAGTTGGTCGAACACGAATTATGCATCAAACCTGGGTGTAAACCATTCCGCCAACCACCTCGATGATTCTCCACCGAAGTACAACTCGGCATAAAGATGAACTCGTTCGACTTTTAAAAGCTGGGTTTATTCGGACAGCTCGATACGTCGAATGGTTGGCAAACATTGTCCCAGTATTAAAGAAAAGTGGTGCCCTGCATATATGTATTGATTTTCGAAATTTGAATCTATCAACTCCCAAAGATGAATATCCAATGCCAATTTCAGATTTGTTAATTGACGCGACAACAACCCATGAGATCTTATCCTTTATGGATGGACATGCTGGTTAGAACCAGATTTTCAACCCCGAGGCCGATGTCTATAAGACCCTTTTTCGTTGTCCAGGGGCACTCGGCATATATGAATGGGTTGTCATGTCGTTCGGCCTCAAGAACGCCGGTGCCACATACCAACGAGCCATGAATACTATATTCCATGACTTGATTAGTACTACTGTCGAAGTCTACATTGACGATGTTGTAATTAAATCACAATGTCTGCAGACACATTTAGACGATCTCCGACAGGCTTTCCTGCGTATGCACCAACATAACCTTAAAATGAATCCTGCCAAATATGCTTTCGGCATATCAGCCGGTAATTTTTTTGGCTTCCTTGTACATCATCGTCGAATTGAGGTGGACGAGAATAAGGCTCGAGCAATCATCAACGCTCCACACCCGACAACTAAGAAGCAACTACAGTCGTTGCTCGGCAAAATTAACTTTCTCCGTCGATTCATTGCCAATTCGGCGGGCAAAATGAAAGCCTACTCCACGCTCTTGAAACTTAAGGATTCTGACATCTTTGAATGGCGTGCAAAACACCAAGAGGCTTTTACACAGATCAAGGTCTCCCTCATGACTCCACGTATCCTTGTCCCACCAGGACGTGGCAGACCTCTTAAGCTATACATTTAAGCGGCTGAAGAATCCATTTTTTATCTTTGCCGAAATCTCAACCCACCGAAGATTAATTATTCTGTCGTCAAGAAGCTCTGCCTAGCCTTATTTTTCGCTGCATCAAAACTCAGGCATTACATGCTCCCGTCGGTCACTCAGGTCATTGCCTAGACCGATGTCATTCATTACATGCTCACCCGGCCGATAGTAAAAGGCCGAATCGGAAAGTGGACAATGGCACTATCTGAATTCAGTTTGCAATATGTGCCCTAGAAAGTTGTCAAAGGTTAAACGTTGGCCAATTTCTTGGCCCAACATCCCTCACCATATGTTTGTGGAGGCAATGACGTTGAAATCGGCATGGTGAAAACACGTGATAATTACTGGACGATGTACTTTGATGGTTCTAGTACTTCAATCTCAGCTGACGTTGGGATAGTTATTCAATCCCCAAATCACAGCCGCTGGTATTTCTCTTTCAAGCTCTATTTCGATTGCACGAATAATCAAGCCGAATACGAAGCCCTTATCATCGGCATGGGTGTCCTTCACGATTACGGGCAACTCGCGTTCTTATTCTCGATGATTCTAAACTTGTAATTAACCAACTTAACGAGACTTTTCGTTGCATAGTTATACTCTGGTACCCTATCACATGGTTGCCAGCTATTTGGCCGAGTCTTTCGACGACATTACTTTCAAACACATTTCACGGGTTTGAAACACTGACGCTGACGAATTAGCTCAAATAGCCTCCGGAGCAAACTAGGCCGAGAAATATCTGTGTCACGACGAGCATACCCGACCTTGGTTAATCAGCAAGTTCTCTAAAATGATTGCGTGATCCGTACATGAGTCATGTCATTACCTTCGTTATTAGAGCGAAAGGACCCTATAGAGGTTTGCGCAGTCGAGGCAATGCCAAATGACTGGAGAAAGTCGATTATACAATATCATGACAATCCCAATAGCAAACACGACCGTAAGACAAAGGTTCATGCCACGAACTATGTAACGTACCAAAATGAATTGTACCGGAAGGGTGAGGACGATCTATTACTGTTATACCTCGGCCTTTAGGAGGCTGCTCAAGCAATCACATAGGTTCATGAACGAATTTGCGGGGCTCATTAGTCTGGACGAAAAATGCGATGGTTGCTTCGTCAACATGGTTATTTCTAGCCAAGCATATTGAACGATTGTATTGAGTTCGCACGAGCATGTGTACAATGTCAAATTCATAGGCCTATACAGAGAGTCCAGTCCAAGTCATATGTCGAGCTAACGTCTAAAGAAGTCTATAATTTTGTTGAAGAAAACATCGTGACTAGATTCGGCGTACCAGAAACAATCATAACAGTTAATGGTACGATCTTTACGTCCGACAGGTTTAAGGAGTATACATATTCGACTCGAGTAGTCTACGCCATATTATCTGCAGGCGAATGGACAGGCTGAAGCAAGTAATAAGGTTTTGATCGAGATTCTCGAAAAAATGGTAAAAGAAAGGCCTGACATGTGGCATTTAAAGTTGAACGAAACATTATGGGCTTATCGAACTTCACTCCGATCAGCCACCGGAACGACTCCATACGCGTTAACCTATGGACACGACGTTATGTTACTAGTCAAGCTAAGTATAAACTCGTTGTAAGTGATTAAACCGAGTGTTTTATTCAGTGCCGAATACAGTCAGGCCATGAGACAAGAGTTAGAAGACTTGGAAAAAATTCGTCTTGACGCTTATAATTTATTAGTGGCACAAAAGAAAATTGCCGAGCTTATAATCAGCGAGTCAAACAAAAAACATTCGGAGAGGGCAAGTTAGTTTGGCAAACTATGTTGCTCGTAGGTATTAAAGACTCCAGCTTCGACAAATGGTCGCCGAATTGGGAAAGACCATTCGTCGTTCACAAAGTTCTCGGTAAGGGGTGAAGATCAAACCGGTTTAGTTCATAAACTACCGATTAATGGGAAATTTTTAAAAGAATATTATCCGGTTACTTGGGAGATGCAAGAGTAAAAGTTCATTTCATTAATCTTTGTAAAAACGGGGTCGAAGGAAGGTAAGCTTCAAGGGAGACTTTTAGCTCTGACCACCTCACTTTGCCCATTGTGATTTCAGCTTGCCGAGTCCTTTTGTCCATCTTCAGTTGCTCAATCCACTTCGTGCCAGCTGCGTATTCTTCCAAACGAGGCTTGCTCGACTCAAAATCCTTTGCGAGATCCGAAGAAATGGCCGACCTCTGGCGTTGGAGTTCGGCAATTTGACGGTTAAGGTCAGCAATTTATCAGTCAAGGTCGGCCAGCTTTCCATTCTTCGCCTTTATCGCCTCGACTTCTGGACGAAGAGCTTCTTGAGCAACCAACGTAGCCTTGAACTCGTTTTCTGCCCGAAGAGCTCTCTCGAAGATATCAAAATAATCTCGAGTTCATTCCAGGGTAGAAGACAGGCGAGTGACAATTTCATTGCTCAATAGGCCTCCGGTTGCGAGGTCATTCAAACATTCTTTGATAGAGTCGAGACCTTTGTGTTCAAGGATTTGATGAGCCAAAAGAGATAAGAGCCCCTGCAGCTTGGCAAATATGGTCGACTCGGCCGCTGATGCTGATGGTTCGGCTGCGGTGGCAGAAGGACCCCCCCCCCCGAAGAACTAGAAAGAAGGACGTTGAGTTTGACTTCCCACGATGGCTGCATAGAAAAATAGATGTTAAGAGAGGCTCTACTAGTTCATTGCTCGAACCTAGAGAACTTAGCGGCCGAGCCCAGTGTTTAAGAGAGCCTCTTAATTCGCGTGGCTGATGAAGGCTATCCACATTCGACGGCCACTGGGGTGGCCATGAAATATATATAACACCTTTCGGCGCATAGAATTTTCGGTGAAATGAGTAATTGGGCACCTGACATTTAATATTTTTGGCTTAGACTTCTAAAGCAGGAAGTTAATAGAAAGGTAATAAAGGTTCATACGAAGGCCGAAGTAACCTCCTACGGAGGACTGTCAAGATTCTGATCTTAGGGATGAATCGGCTTCTTTGCCGTCGCTTCCGTCTCGACAAGAGATACTGCTTCATGCCCCTTGTTTGCTTTGGCAGCAGAAGGGTTGACTTGACCAGCCGTTTCGACCATCAGTTGGGGGTTAGGGGTCGTTCTCTCGTCCTGCCGAGATCTCCTCACCAGTTGGGGGCCTTCGCTCTCATCCTCCTGAGCAAAAGGGTTAATCATTAAGCAAGGAGTTTTAGGTGAAGGAACATTATAAAATGTTATGCCTCTTCTTCCAGGATGATCGCAGTAGCCTTTTTTGGAGTAACGGGGTTCTTTTCGACCAAATGAGGTGCCTCATCTGGGGTAGCAGCCGCCGGACTGGTCTCAACGTGAGCAGTCATCGAGGTAGAAGTTGCAAGCCATTCGACGATTGGGTTAATGACCGGCTCAATCACCGGGGTTGGCTGCACATCGGCCGAAACTTCGACGACAGGAGAAGGGAAGGAAAGAGTAGTTGCTTCCGTAGTTTGGCCAAAACTTATTGACCCGTTTTATGGGCCAAGGAGCGTCTCCTGCCGTTTCGGCTTCCGGGTGGGGACGTTTACTCGGTGGAGTCAGTAGAGCAGCTGCCACCTTTTTTGGAGGAGGAGCAAGTTTCTTCTTGGTTGCGGCCATCGCCACTACCTCAACCCTCTTGATAGTATGGCTACCTGAAAACATTGAAATTGATTTAAATTAAAGTCGAATGAAAATAAACGAGCAAGGAAAGTAAACGGTATGTACCTTGGGTTGTGTCTTTGGATTTTGGGTCGTAAAAAAGTTGTTTTGAAACTTCTTCGGCCAGCGTGTGAAAAAAGTCCTTGGTGTAAACCTCCCACCATTAGACAAAGGTGCTGGCGCACCGAGATTCTAGGTCTCTCGGCCGAAGGCAGAATTTGGTACATCGTTCGGCAAACTTCTTCTCGACTATCTCGCATTCCTTTTCTGAGGAACCAGAAAAGCGTTCTCGGCTTAAGAGATAGTGAGATGAAAGGAATGGCAAAGGGTACCCTTGGAGATAACCCAGTTGGAAAGCGAGGAAGTTGGGGTGGTAAACCTCCCAACTACCTCGTCGAGCTTCGCAACCATAGGGTAGATCACGAGCCATGATGAATGACCCCCAGGTCTCCAGAAGATTGGCATCCTCGGCCATTTCCCATGCCGATTATGGAACGATGATGAAATAGGGGTATGTCTGGTGACAACAGATTTGGAATTTGTCATCGAACAAATCCTCAAGGCCAAAGAAGTATTTGAAAACGTCTTCGGTCGAGTGAAGAGGAAAGGTGCGCGAAGCTAGCTCCAAACCCATAGCTGCGGAAGAGTTAAAGTTTGAGATTTTAGGCAGCAGGGTTGAGAAGTATACTTGCAACCAGAGCTGAAAGACCCAGAATAGGCAGTTTTGGTGGGGGTCAATTTTCCCCAAAGTTGCTTCGGCCAAGCACCAGGTAAGGTTGGCAAGAACAGTTGGGCTGAGAGCCAAGGAGTGGCCGCTGGCCAGGGCATCAGTGACATGCATGTTTTCAGCCAAGCATTTATTCAACTTTGTACAAAAGAAATACTTGTTGTACCAGTAGAATAAGAAGGCTCTATGTTCTCATTTTTTGAGTTTTTCCCCTTTGGAGCCAGCGAAGTGGGTGATCAGGGTGTTGTAATTGAAAAAGATCTTGTACAATTTTTGCACTTCCTCTTTTGACGGTCTGTGATCTCCCTTCGTCAGAGCTTCGACGACGCGTTCTTCAAAGACCATCTTCAAGTCCGAGTCAACTTTGTACTCGATAAAAGAAGTATCGACCGAGAGACCGGTTGGAGAGGTGCCAAGTATGGCAGTCATATCTAGAACCATTAGGCCAAAGGGGCCGAGGGGGAGAACCATCGTGTTGCTGGTCGAGCACCAAAAGCTTAATTCAGCCATCATAAGCTCTCGGTCCAAGTTCATCTCGATGGTCGAGAGTTTGATGGCATCAAAAATGCCGAGTGCTTTCCACTCATCACCAAAATATTATTCCATCCAAGCAACCCAAGCGACCCAGGCAGCAGTGGTCGAGGGCCAAACACCCTGGGGTCTGGCCAATTCCCATTTTGACTAGTCATACCCTTGGAATAAGGGTTTTAGGCAGTGCTCCTTGAGCATTTCGGTGATTGCTTCTGGAACATTGTCTTTGAATAGTGGGCCTAGGGTTTGATGGGAGATGTTTGGTTTATCTTCAAATCGAATGGTTTTTATCGTGTTGCGGTTGGTGATGTTTTGAAACTTGTTGCACTCCTCGGTCAACTTGTTAATGAAAACGTTGGCAGCTATTGGAGAAGTTTTTCTGGGTATTAAATGACTGTTTTTCTGGTTTTTTAGAGAAAATGGCGAGGAGATTTGAAAAGAAATGGCAAAGGGATTTATAGGCATTTTGGGGGAAAGACCGAACAGTTTAAAGTTTCAAATTGAGGATAAGACCAACCGGGGATTTGGTAATCATGGTGAATATTCAAAGAAACCAGGTGAAGGGACCGAGAAACTCACAAATCGAGACTGCATGACGGTATATGATGGCAAGTTTAATTATGAAGAGACGTTTGAGAATCTGCACGAGACAAAAATCTGCGCGAATTAAGGTTATATTGATGGCGTGGGCATTTCAATTTCAAGTGAGGAAAAACGTGTCCAGAGGATGCCACGTGGCAAAGTGTCTGACAAAATTAGGATCGTGTGATCGTGCTTCATAAATGTGCCTGATATGCGGAAAATTAGGGTTTGATTTCACTTCTTCAAGGTCGAAACTCGGCTAAGGAGTGTTAGGCCAAAGACCTCAGAATAATATTATTGGGCCCAAAATAATATTATTGGGTCGAGCGAAGGTTTATGTTCGGTCCAAAGCTTTTCCAAGAATACTATGGGCCACCTAGTCAGGTTGACCGAGTCTTATTACAAGAACGATTGATCTGGATAAGAGCGAATGGGGTGAGTCCTAGTATGATAAGGAGTCTTATTGGAATGAGTATGCCGGGATTTGAGAAGTGAATGTGGCTGGATAAAGAGCTTGGTTCAGGGTCCTAGTGGAGGTAGGATTGGCCAAGACTTGGTTAGATTAGGATAAAGAATCCTAATCCGAGTATAGTCCTGGTTCGGCCATAATGAGATTGGCTGCTATAAATAAGAAAGGAGTGCATCGTTCTAAGCCCTCCAACTTTACACACAAACTACCCTGCGCAAACTCTCGCTCTACGCGAAACCTCTCAACAACCTTAAGATTTTTATTTTCTTTTCGCCAATACATCTTCAGTTCGGATAAATAACATTATGAAGGCAACCGGCGAACACCTTCAGTTTGGATAAACAACACTGTTACCGTAGAATCAACCGACCGCTAAGCACCTTTAGTTTGGATAAACAGCACCGCGTCGAGGCCTACTGATTATCTATCCAAGTCTTGACCGAGAAGTATTTTTGAATCCTTATTGGCAAAGGTCATCTCATTAGCCTTGTCGACGAAGTGAGGTGTTACGGATTATTGGCTTTGGCGCATCGAACGCCGAGTTGTTTTATGATTGGATACTCACAAGTGGGATTTAGAGTTCGGCATTATGACGGCCGAACTATGTTTACAATTAAGACGCACATTTGCTTTGAGTACTTGTGCCCATATAGTTTGGTGTCGATTCGGCGTGCTTATACTTTACGAATATAATCACTGTGACCGAATTCGGCGCCGACGATTTGTGAACTTCGCAGAACTAGCAGCCTTGTCTTCAGGCTCTAGAACTTGAAGGCCAAGACGTGTTCCTTCCTCAGACGCAATCGCAAGATTAAGAAGTCAGCAACGCGCCCAATGCAACATCAACAAATTTTACTCACCGGCCAAGCTTAGCCGTCGAGTGGGCACGCCCCGCACGCAATTGAAAGACGTAGTTAGCTTATTAATTACTCGGCCTACGCGCCACTAGGCTTGGTAGTTTTTAGGGTTAACAGCTACAAGTAATCATAACTCATACGAGGATACAATATCTACTTACTAGGTATCCTCTCAAATTCTCCCTGTTTAGAACAAGGATTATATCCTAAAAATGTCTCACTCCCCATGGTATAAATGCACCCACCTAGGGTTCATCTACAATAACGCAATCTATACAATTCAATTCTCTTGTCCACTGCTTGAGTCTAAAATCATTCAGTCACTTGACTGTTAGAGAGTCTTTGGCTGACACACCCTTCCCCTGGTCTGAGGCTTGCTCATGATTGTTTATAGTTTTGCAGGTTACTCGAGTTTGTGCTCAACCACGGCTCACAAAGGTGCGCAAATTTAGTTCCAACAATTGATGTTTTCATTAATAGAGAACCGATATTCCTCTCCATCAAATCACTTTACAAACAAACATGTCAACTAATGAAAACTCAGTTAACGCTAATGTTAACCCCACATGTGGAGGAAACCTGCCCTCCGATGCATCAACTATCCATGAGGCAAGTAATTCACTGCCTCAAACCATTGTAGTGCCCGGGACAAGTAAACGTTTACAAGGAGCAACGGCCGCCCCCAAAGAACGTGAAGCTCCAGCCAACATAACACTCCCTTCTATGGACAAGATTTGGGAAACTCTAACCACGATTGGTACCTCTAACCACGATCTATACCTCTGTCGAGAGGGTACGAATGAGTTAGATTACCGCTCAGGCAGAAATTCATTCCAACTTCATAGACATGGAAAAATAGATGAACCCGACGAACTCGAGTAGGACAACACATTCTACCTAGATTCCTATCTTCGAATTCGTAAACATAAGAACAATAACCCTAGAAGGAAACCCCATAATATCTCCAGCTGCCTCAGCATCAGTAAACGTCACAAATTCCAACAGAAACTCTACAAGCGATGGACATGCCTTGAATGCAATCACGGGAGAAGTGTCGTAGAATCCACAAAATCTCTCTTAGGACAACACTGGGGTGCTAAGAGTGGAAACTCATCGTTTAAGGTTCAATTAACCTGAGGCCCCTAAAGACCAAGAGCAACGGTACTTCCCAAATGGATAAGATAACCACACAAGCCTCACTAGGGACAATCAACCTCGTAACCCGAGTAGGCAAACGGTCCAAGTTAGGACGCTACGTTTGACAACAATTGAAGGAGCACCCCCACCTGAAAAGTTCTTTCAACCAAGTTCAAGTCGTTTTATGGTGATTCTGACCCCGACTATCACATCATGCACTACAAAAATGCCATGGTGTTGTATAGCAACAACGATGCCTGGATGTGCAAAATCTTCCCATTCACTCTGGAGGAACCTGCCATAAGATGGTAGTCAAAACTAACAATTAGATCCATCGATCGTTTTGAGACTCTGGCTTGCTTATTTGCGAATACTTACTCAGTGTATTGCGATGTTCATAAACACCGTGAAGTTTTGTTCAGAATGCTCCCTTAGACCAGAGATGAAAGTCTCAAAGCTTATTTGAAATGCTTCCAAGCAGAGTTGGCAAAGGTGGAAAAGCCAAATAACAGACTGGCGACCATAGCAGAATGCTTCAATATCACAGACGGTCTAACTGAATGGGATGACAAGAGTAGAAGGAAAAAGGACGGACAAATACAATTTCTTTCGTTCTCCACGATAGGCTACGAGAAGGGGACACCGAGACAAGCAAGTCCTACCAAAGCCTAAACAGTGCACCGTCATTGGTAACTTCTTTCACAGTACAAAAGACAAGCATTTCCTCCATTGCCCAAAAACGCTCCTCGAGCATTTGGCCAAGAAAAATCCAAGCGAATACTACTTTTTTTTCCACAAAAGCACTGGCCACACCACCAGAGGTTGTCGAGCGCTAAGGGATCACATCAAAGAGCTGCTTGACCATGGGCACTGCTGGGATTTGTTAGGGATAAGGCAATGAAGGAAAATTCAGCCAAACCCAATTACAGAGATCGATCGGACAAGCACACTGGTGATGAAGATCGCCAACCAGCAAAGAAATTAACACTTAATATAAATTTCATACGCGAATGACAGGAAGAACCAATAGGCGTACACGTAGAAGAATGAATCATATGAAACCCAGTGTTGATCACCCTGAGATGGAAACCCCGTGATCGCATCCAAATCAAGTAAAAAGAAAAGGGAACATGAACTACAGGCGATTTGAGTCCCTTCCCGGGATATGTAGGCAGTCCACTTAGATTCAATAGCAACGCCGCCATCTGCGTGTAGACAAGTCCATGGAGTACTCATCTCCCAACGCCCTACCATAGTCTTATCGTCAAAAGTGATCCCTGATGTAATTTTTGCATCATATCACATTTTCCTTAGATTTACACCATTGATTTGATTCTCCATCCCGAAGATATGTAGGCAATCCTTTTGGGACTCCATCACACCCTATTGTCAATCAATTTTAATTTGATCATGAATAAAGAGCATCCATACGTGTTCTTTCTTTATTTTTCGATGATGTAGGGAGTACCCTACTTGTTCAAAAATAGGTCCCAAAATTTGAAACCTTCACACGAATGCTAGTCTAAATAAGTTCAATGTTACACTATCAAAGGAGCCTCCCAAGATGAATTTTATTTCGATGGAACTCTGATAAGCAGAAGTGCCTTGGCCAGACTAGCTAGGGCAGTCCGATCGAAAATACTCAGGGCCAATACCTAGGGCCTAACAAAACGATCCAAAAAGTGCTTTCACATGCTGACGACAATGTTCCCAAAAAACTTTTGCTTAAGATTCACTGGGAACAGACATGTAATCTAGTTTGGGAAATAATCACTCCCACACTACATTGCAAATGTAGAGACTCTTAACCCAGAAACGAAGGCAAAGAACTGAACATTTTTGCTAACTTATTCCCTGTAAGAACGATGCAATCATCTCAAGTTGATAGATATTCAAATAAGCTCGGAGCGGAGGGTTCCTCATGGGTTTAAATGCTTGCATTCCTGGTACTAGAGTAAGGTGGTACTCCGAGTATCGCGATGAGAATCCTTTACAGATGCAAAGTTTGGGAGATAATGTTTCTTGATGAGTCGCTTTTATACTATATATTTTCCCCTATTCTTGGTATACTTTGGTGATTATTTTGGTCATAATTTGATGTTTTGTTATGTATTTTCAATGTAGGACTTGCGAATCAGTTTTGCGCATAAAGTAGTCGAAGGGTGGAATTTTTGATTGATTCGAATTGGAGCGAGTTCGTGAGTCTGTCAAAATTTCATTATTTTATCTTGAAGCATCTGATCGTGGTGAATTAATTTATGCCCATCGCGTAGTGCTAGTAGATTGGGTTGCAGAGCTTATGATTTTGGACTTGGGCTCTTCTTGGAACTTGAAGATGAGGTCCTATCTTTAATTCAAGTCGTTTTAGAGCCCTGAAGGTCTAGAAATGTGGCTATTTCTCTGCTGGGCAGATTTCCTTATTACATTTGGGTTGTGTTTTAAATTTTTTTTTCCTTATCAATAAATAAAGTTATTAGATGGTTTTTGGTTCAAATGCAAAGTTTTGAAGCCCTTTTCATTAATTTTCATTATATTTTAATGCATGATCACCATTAGGATAGGATATTTAGACAAGTAATTTGATACAATTTTTGTTGAAACATCACCCTGAAATTGAGGAGGGCTTCTTATGGTTAGCAATTGTAAGTTCACCTAAGGCGAACATCACGCTCTTAAGGGTTGCATGGTTTTTCAAAGGGTTTTCACAAAGCTTAATAAGTCTTGCATGTTTATATTTAATCTGAACATCACAGACGGGTTGCATGTTAGATCTACGTTTTCACTTTAGCATCACAAGGAACATATGCATTAAGAAAACCTAACCTTCAAAGCATGTATGTGGGAATTTAGAAGTAATTGGTAAAATTGCATAGGTTTGTTACTGGTGATGGCAGAACCCTAGTGCTTAAATTGATTTTCAAATCTGTTTTCTTTACTTTGCTAATTTATTTAATTATTTTTATTAAATTCGTTTTTATTATTTTAAATTTCAAAATCTACTTTTTCTAAACTTTGTTTTAAATAGTTAATTAAGAATTAGTTTAATTACAAATTATTCAATCAATCCATATGGAGAACGACCTTGCTTGAGCTACTATACTACTATAACCTTGTATTTTTAATTGTTTTTATCCCTACTTTTGCAGGTGGTAAAAATCCTACCATTTCTCCGAATCAATATTACCAAGGGGGTTTTTTCTTTAAACTCTCTCCCGAGCCCACAAACTTATTGGCATTCTGCTCTGCGACTTATTCTATTTTTTAAAGTTCGTTTACTTTAGAAACATTTATCAGATTGAGAAATTTCTGTGAGGAAGATGCACAAGATAGGAAAATCTTTACACAAACACATGTTTAATATCAAATATACAAAGAAGATCAAACTAGTACAATGGTTTGGAGGAGACAAGCCCTCGCCCATAGCAAAAGAGAAAATACTACCGTCAAGACAGCGGCACGCTATGCCCACCTTGTTGCACGACACTACATTGAGGGTGAGTACTCAGATAAAGATCCACCATCGTCAGCAATCATCAGATGAGGAAGAAAGCGGTGACGAAAGACCCTTCGGTTGGTATGCACTACCATTCCATAAAACCCACATAGAGAGCCTTATGAAGCAATGAATGTCATATGACGAGTTGCAAGAAGCGTGGAAAACTATAGAGCGAGTTGCAGGAAATAAGGAGACATTTTTTTAGAATGAGTAGGGGTTTACATTAGGCAACACAATTTTCTGGGATCGAAGTTTTCTTCAGTGAAGGACTGAGAAAAAGATTAGGGTTAAGCAAAGGAAAAATAGGCGTCATGGAAAAAATGATGAAGGATTGAAGAAAACTATGATTTGAGAAAGCTTTTTAAAGGCGAATCACCAGAAGATCTCACTGTTGAAGATGAAGAGACGTGCATCTTGGGATCGACACATACGAAGATCTAAGTTAATTAATAAAATGTGTGGAAGAAGCAAGCGCACAAACCGGAGGCGTTCGTCATCATTGCAATTGATTTATTTCTTCATGATTTTGAAGATTGCGTGATGGAAAGCAAAGCGAATAAACTACCCCACTTTAATGACAAATGGACTCGCTTGTAAAGAATTTGAAGACTAAATAATACGTATTCCAGCTTACTCTGAAATATATGGTATTTGGGTATGGCTGCTCCTGTATGGGATTACAAGCCAAAAATAGGATCCCGAATCCTAAACCGAACATTTTTGAGACGGGAATCCAATGACCGATCCCAAACTGAAGTTTCGGTATTCCCAAATTTCGGGATTTTGGTACGCTTTTGAGATTTCAATGAAATAAGAATTTGCCTTGTTGTTAATAAAAGGCCCTGATTAATTCAATTCAAACCTGCAAAAATCGAACATGCAAACCTAGAAATCTAATTGGAGAAATTGACCATGCAAATCTAGAAATCCAATCAACCAAATCCACATAAAATTAATCCAAAAATCCTCAGAAAATTAATCTAGAAATCCAAATCCAGAAATAATCAAAGGCCCTAAATCATAAATTCCTAATTCAACATGCATCCAAAATATAAAATTAATCCCCAATTTCTAAATCCTCATTCGAACCCTAATTCAGAGAGAGCTTCAGAGATGATAGAGAGGGAGATGGGTCAAGGCTAGAGACAAGAGAGCTTCGCAGGTTTAAGAGAGATCTTCTTACAAAATGAGGCTTTTGGCAGTAGCTCCTTCCTTTCTCTGCTTCCCAACATGAAGATTGCTTCTCTGCCTCAAGAATCAAAACCAAAACAAAAGGCCACACACCTTATTTTTCTTCTTTGTGCTTTTCTCCCAACCGATAAGGCATCACCGTCACATGCCTTTTCCTTTTTATTTTCTTTTTGTGCCTTTGCTACTAGGGCCGAAAGGTTCCTACTTTTTAATTTTTTTTTCTTTATTCTTCGGTAGAGCTGGGAAGTGGGAACCAAAAGCAAAAGGAAAACAAAGATTTTGAGATTACCGAACAAATGAGATCTGGAAACCAATCCCATACCAAATATTTGGGTATTTTTCGGTACAAGATTACCAAACTTCGAGATAATTTGGGTTTTGGGATTTTTGGAAATTTTTTTCAGCCCTATCTTTGGGTAAGAATCCATCCTCAAGGGGAGCAGGTTGGCTCTAAGACGGATAGTTAGGAGCAATTGTGGGACAATTATTTTTCAAGGCCGAAGTAAGTCTGGTCCAAACACAGTTACCTCAAAAGTCTGGTCATGGACTCACCAGCTCCGGCTAGAGCTGTATCAAACGGAGTAGGGTGCCACCATCTCTCTACTCCAAGGCACTAGGTGGAGTCCTAGCGACTCCGCTGGATGACCATGCTTGTTCCGCAAGACACACGAACCGATCCGGATATAGACACAATCACATCCTAAAATTCTTAGAGTCCCTACAATCTAGAGATAGGCATGCACCGCAAGTAACACAACTCCTAAGAGGATGCAATATCTACTTACTAGATATCCTCTAGGATTCCCCAGCTTAGAACGAGAATTCTATTCTAAAAAGGTCTCTCCCTATGGCATAAATACACCTACCCAGGGTTCATCTACGAGAAGACAATATATACACTTCAATTATCTTGCCCACTGCTTGAGTCTAAAATGATTCACTAACTTGACTGTCGAATAGCCTTTGGCTGGCTCACACCCCCCCTCCCGCCCCGGTCCTAGGCTTGCTCACAGTTGTTTATTGTTTTGCAGTTTGCTCGAGTTTGTGCTAAACCACCACTCATGGAGTTGTATGAATTTGGTTCCAACATTAGCTTGGGGTGCAATTTCATGGTGAAGAAAAAAGCAACAAACAAGGGTTGTATCAATTGTGGATTTGAGTATATTGGATGCTTTGAGGAAATGAGGTAGGCAAATTGGTTAAGGAATTTGATTCGGCACATGAATGTAGTAAGGAGCATTGAAAGACATGTGAAGATTTTCTATGATAATACATCTGTAGTGTTCTTTGCCAAGAACAATAAGAGGTCTAAAGCATCGAGGTTAATGATATTAAATATTAAAAGTGTAAGATCAAGTAAGGGAAGGTATTGTCGAGATTGAGCATATCAACACTTGTGATATGATAGCTGACCCTCTTACAAAAGCTATACATGTTACAAGTTTTAACAAACATTTTGTAAGCATGGGTTTGCAGGACTCATTTGATCAAGTTTGAATGTGGGAGTGAGGAACTTATGTATAAAATCCTTGCTTCTCATGTAATGTTATGAATGTACTGAACTAAGTATTTTATGTTCATTTTGAAAGTACAATATTCAAAAGAAGATGATTATCATTTGTATGTTAATCTTTGCAAAATTAACATCTTTAGGATACTAAAAGTTGAGGTATCTTAGGACAAAAGAAATGTGGGAGACCCCCGCCCAGCGCCGCCTAGGCCCCACCTAGGTGCTAGGTGGCTAGTCACCGTCCCGATTAACCCCTAGGCGTTTGAAAATTAAGAAAGGGTGCCTAGACCTGCTAAGGAGTCCGCCTTGCATGCTTAGCACTCCTAAGTGCCCTCCTAGACCCGTCTAGGCACATGCCTAGGTCGTGACTCTCATTTATACAGAAAATTGATAACTTTCACTTTGCAATTTCTGTTTCCATTAGAATGTAAGAGACTTGTTGAATAATTGAATGAACACTCATTATATTTTTGCTCATCATGTTCTCAATATATTTTAATACTTCATAATTTATATACCATTTTATTTTTCAATTTATGTGTCTTAATACAATTATGTATCTTGTTTAAGTATAAATAGGCACTTATTTATACAATTTATAATAAATTTGCTTAAATCCGCCTAGTCTACCTAGGTCCCGCCTAGCCGCCTAGGTGCTAGTCCCCAGCTTACTGCTCGACTAGCGCCTAGCGTCTAGCGTCTTTTAGAACCTTACTGATGATATCAATGTTACCGAAGCTCATATGATGCTTTGATTTGATAAGTTTTCAAAAGTTCTTTGAATTATAACTCTATAATCATACTTACTGATATTATTACAATGATGGTTTAATGGTTTAATGAGACTTTTGTGAGTTTCATCAAACATATAATGAGTGCAATACTATAAGCTAAGTGAGTTATATTAAATGAGGCTTAATTAGGGTTTTGTTTGTAACCGGACAATTAACTGTTGGAGGGAAGCCAAATATATTCAAATAGATTTGAATCAATCAGTTACATTTGGACAATAACTGATGACAAGTTTCTATTTGATGGGAAGAGGCAGTTGTCATGTATATAAAACTGAATTTGGTCCCTTTTTCGGTGTGTGCTTGGCTACCAAGAAGGCAGACTTGTCCCATTGAGAGTTGAGTAACCCTTTTCTGATACACAAGAGAAGAAAATATATTTTCTCATCGCGAACATTGTGGCATCCAACACAGGTTAGGCTTACAAACATAGTGCATCTATTTTAGGGTTCAAGCATGATTAGTTAATGTCCATGCCCATATTAGGGTTTGCTGGATTTGATCCCTCTGTAATGGCCAACAAGGAGATATTACTTCACTTTACAAAATGGGCTAATCATACTACAAAAAGTGACTTTATGCCTAAGTAAACAATCTCAAATGAGTACTTCAAGCATCTCCCAATTTGCAAATTAGATGTAAAGCTAGATTTACATCTACTCAAAAATATTTATAAGGAGTTGAACATATGCATTTGTTTTGCATCTAGTTTTAGTGGCCGAGCAATAAGAATGAAAAAGCAAGTGACAGAAGAATGACTTTTGCAGCCTCAAGAATTAAAAAAACCAATAGAGTCAAACATTGAAACGTGCAGAGATGTATATGTGGGATAAAAATCCACTTTTACATGTCCATATGCATCCGAGAGATGTATATTTTGGCTCCAGTGCATATATACAAACGAAGAGATGTAAATTTTGATTTATAAGTATTCGCTCCTTTTTGTTGAAGGAAAATTTTGATTAGACAAAGTTCATAGAGCAATATGTATGCAGGCATTTAATTATTAAATGGCAAAAGCATCCTTGTATGCACTCAAAAACAAAACTTAACCCATTAAATTCAAAACCAAATAGTGTGGTGAGCCAAAGACCAAACTAGATTTCTTTAGAGTAAAGGCCTGCATTCCTTTCCTTGAGTTGGACTCCATAGTCTTCATCTTCACCACTTTGCTCATTGGGTTCTTGGATTCGGATGCTTGAATGGATTCTCCAAAAGGCCCCAAGGTAGGAGACCTCTAAGTTTCAACACCGAGGATGATTGATGAAGAAGATGAATGACCTAAGAGAAGAAGATTGTTAGACGTTCTTCTTCCAGGGGCCGGCCTCTTCATGGAAAGAGAGAGATGAGTTTTTCTCTCCTTGCCTCTTAGAAACTCTAATGAGGGAAAGGGTTATAATTCCCTTTATATAGCCACTTACATTGAATGGCACAATATTGAAATTAAAACCAACTCTCTCTCCTTCTCTCTATGGTCGACCTTGGGGTTATTTTTGGGTCATTGGGCTCTTTGTAATTAAGACACAACGGAAGTTAACATGCTTGCGGCGTTAAGGCCCAAAACTAACCTAAGGTCTAAAATGAACTTATTTGTTTGATTAATTAACATACTAATTAATCATAGCCATAAACAATTAAACTATTTAATTGTCCTTACTCAACTCCGCTATATCCCTCAATCATTACCTTACACGGTGTGTTATCCATTAGGCTCTAATTAGCGAGGCAGTGGGCAATTAGAATTTTTACTAATCGATTGTGAATTGAAACTTACTTTAAATTCTTATTTTAGTGATTATTGATCTTTAGGGCTTCCACAAACCATCAGTGACACCTAGCAGTATGTCATGGCTACCCAAGCTATGCATAAAAGGTTGGAGAAACTACTCATTTTGAGATTACAATGCAATATGGTCCTTGATAAGCTCATATTTATATATATTTTACATCAAATTCTCTTGTCTTTTGTTAGTTATTTCCTCATATTTTTGTGCTATTTACTTTGTTTTGGTGTTTTATAGAATTTATCTAGCTAAGAAAATAAAAATAACATAAGTGTGATTTTATGTAATAAATTCGTCAATGTAGATTAGCTTTTAAATTAAATAATATATATATATATATATAATAATAATAATGATTCATGATGATGTTTGAAACATCATCATGGTTTGTTTTTTTAAAGAAAAGAAAAAGAATTAGAAAACAAATGGCAAGTGGAAAGCAATAGGCAGCTGGTGATCGGCTGGAGAAGAAATAATAAAAAGAAAAGAAAGACAAGGGAAGGTGGGGGCAGTCAGCACGAGGATATAGAAGTCAGGAGGGAATAAGGGAACTTGGAGGAGGACCTCGGGGCATTTTTTGAAGTCAGCAGTGCTGCCCTGCTGTGGAAGAAAAGGAGGGAGCTGCCAGGAGGCAGCAGAAAAGGAGGAACAGCGAGCAGAAACCGAGGAGGGAGGAAGCCAGGCCTCGGCAGAAGAGAAAATATAATAAGGGGACTGTGCAAAGGGAAGGCAGGCTGCTTGGAGCAGCTGCCAGGAAGTCAGCGACAGCGAGAAGGAGCTCCGGGAGGAAACTTGAGGAAGGCGCTGCCCTTGCAGCTGGCAGCAAGACTGACGCAGAGACAGGTGGCGGGAGAGCTGCGAGAGACAGGAACCATCAGCACAGAGGGAGCTGCTCTCGACAGGAATAAAGAGCTGCCTTGTTTCGCTGGCAGAAGTGGAAGGCAGACAGCTGCCTGGTGCAGCGGGAGACGCAGGAACAAGGAAAGAAGTGGCGCACGCAGGAAGCACAGACGGCAGCACAGCTTCGGACAGAAGCACAGAGGAGCAACTCCTCATTTGGTTTTAATTTTCTAAAACTCATGTTTAATTTAATTTGCTTTTCAATTATATTAAACATGTGTAATTAATTTCTATTTAGTTAGAGGGAAATTTGAAACCATGGATAAATGTTTATTATGATTTGATTTACTCCAGTTATGAATTCTTGAACGTTGGATGTGGTTTATTTTTCTGTGTTGATTAATAACTTGTTTATGTATGTGGGTTAAGGGTCGACACTTAATTTACATGCTTAGACTTGATGCTAGGATATAAGTGAATTTCACCTGATCGTTATGAACTTATATCCATTAGTAGTAAAAATCGCTAGTCACGATTGTGTTTAGTAAACCCTAGGTTGGATTAACATGCGTATTCCATAGTTATGAATGCCTAGTCGATGCTTATGATTTCCATTAAACTTAATGATCTTTGATATGTCTCTCTATCATGCGTATTCCATAGTTAGGGAACTTGATAAGAATAATTTGGTTGTGATGCGTATCCCGTCCAATTCAATGAATTTAGGGAAATCTGAAGGTTAATTTAAGCGGACCTAATTAACTTGGGGCGTTGTCATTTATTCGTTTGTTGAATTCATAACTGGGAATTAAATTGTATACATTTATTCATGTGTGGATAAGGAACCCTCTAACTAACGTCTCATCATTTTAATTCTATAAAATATATTTTCTTTGAAGTTTGTTTTTAAGTTTCTGTTTTAAATTTACTTTTCTTTAAAAATCAATCCCCCCGTTTATTTTAAAGTGTTAGATTTGTTAGAAATCAATTTAGTTTGTGTTTTCTAAAGTCTTGAATTATTTTGAGTCTTTTAATTTATTTTGGTTTATTTGTTAGTTTTATTTTGAGTGATTCTAATTAAGTGTTTTGATTTTAGTTTAGAGTTTTAAATTTTGTTTTTACGTTTTTAATTTAATTTTACTTTGGTTAGCATCCCTAGTTAATCCCCGGTTAGAACGATCCCTACTTATTCATTACTACAATTGTCACAAATAGGGTTTAAATTTGTGCGTTAGTAAATTTTCGCATCAAATTTTTGGCGCCGTTGCCGGGGATTAGCAAATTTGCTAATCCCTTGTTTATGTTTTTGTTTTTGTTTGTGTTTTATTTTATTTTATTTTTTTGTGTTTATTGTATTTTATTTGTTTGTGTTTGTTATGTTTTTTTTTTTTTTTAACTTTTGATATTTGATTTAGTTTTCTTTCTTTGATTTTAGGTACAATGGAGCGAGACATGGCACTCGAATCCATTCAAGCTCAATTGGCACAACTCACTGCTCAATTGACTCATAATGCCGAACGGACCACAATGCCAAGTGTCCCTACACTTGATGTGCCCTATGGGCAAGGATATCAAACTCATCAATATCCCCAATTTTCTGCAAATGAAGATGTTTGGGGATATCAAAGCCATAACCAATCAAGGGGCAACATGTTTTCCAACGCTTATAATTCGGATTGGAGAAGTAATTCAGAGTATATGTGGGATGAACCTCAACAATTTCAACAAGGTGGATATTGGCAGCAAGACGAGTTCTATTCAAGACCTATGCAGCCACCACAGCATCCCCCACAGCAATTTCAATCGAATTCAAGTATGCCCATTAATTATAATGAAATTCTTGATGGACTCATTTCTTTGGCGCAGGGTTCACAAAATCAAGCTGAGGAGACTCACCAAGCAGAATATTGGCAGCCATCGGAGGAGTACTATCAATGGCCATATGAACCACCACAGCCTCCACCACAATCTCCCCAACCAAATTCAGGTACGTCTTCGGATAATGACATGTTGAATAAGTTACTAACCTCTTTGACCCAAGACGTAGAAAATCGAAACAAGGAGATGCAAAATAAAGCCAACAAGGTGGATGCATTGGAGGAGCAAATTGGGCAGATTATGGAATTCATGGCACAGATTCGAGATCAAAGTGAACTCTCCAACTCAAACATTGCAAATTCAACGGCAGAAGTTGAAATCGATGAAGCCATCACCTTGGAAGGTGACCGGGAGGATGAAGCTGTCCCAGAACCATCCAAACACAGCCCGAACATGGATGAATTGCCGCTTCAAGAAGAAGATGAGGATGACTACTTGGGCAGTTTAGAAGAATTCTTATCGCAAACCCCCCAAGTCCTTATGTCATCCAACTCAGGTGAGGAGGTTCTAAGTTCAATTCATTCTAACATCGTTCCACCAAATGTCCTTTTTCCTTGCAGGTTTTTAAATCCCAAGGAAGAAGTGAATGAAAAATACGTTGTGGAAGATCTTCCAGAGGTGCAAAATGAGATCCAAATTTTTGGTGCACAAAATCATGTTCCCGATGATGTTGAAACAATCAAAGAAACTTGTACACCAAGAAGAGGGATTCCAGAAAATGAGGTGGCCGAAGAATTTCAAGAATACATCCAAGAGGTTGTGCATGAGACAACCAATGCCAAGGAAATTGAGTTTGATAACAGGGGCCATGTCACAATCATCACATGCAATCTGGCTAAGTGCAAAGTCCCTGAAACATTCCAAGATGTGGTGTTTGTGATTGAGTTTGAAAAAGATAGTAAGCCATCTTCTCCATTTTTAATTTTAATTTATACTAACTTGTTTCTAATTTTGATGATTCAGGCACCGTCATTAGAACTTAGACCGTTGTCGGATCATTTCAAGTACCACCGTCCGTTCAATGATAAGCCCATGCATTTGAATAATGAAGGGAGGCCTAGGAATCACCCACAATCAGATTTGTATTCCTAATCCCTTCTCTTTACTGAATTTATTTTACTTTGTTTAGTTCTTTCATTGTTTGTTTGCTCTTGTGTGAATTTATTTTACGTTGATTTTTTTTACGTTGATTTCATTATGTTTTGTTATTTAGTTGTGATTTTTGTTTTGTTTATTTAGTTGTGATTTTTGTTTAGGAGATTAAACTTAGTTTTTTTTTTTACTTTGATTTACTTATTTTACATTTTTATAAAATAAAAAAAAAAAAAAAAAAAAACAAAACAAAAGTACTTTTATTTATATTTATAATTAAATAAACTTAAAGCATAAATATTTTACAATAATGTAAAACTAATAGCTTTCATTGGTCGTTGGTAGGTGGTGCCTCGGAGGTCGACGGAACCCCTGAAAGACGAAGCGCCAGAGCTGGATCATTCGGAGCCTCAATACTTGGTGCTGCTCCCGAGGACGAATGCAACACAAACCTCGGGAGTAACGTCATAAACCGTTGATGATCACTCTGAATCCGCACTTCGGACTCCTGCAGCTGATCAAGCTTCCTCTTCATGCTTGTGGAGTAATTGGTTGCGAGCATGTGCAAATCCCTGTTCTCATGCCTAAGCACTCTGACCTCCTGCCGAAGACTAGCCACTTCAGCCATCAACGACTCCACCTGACGGGTTCGTGCAAGAAGGCGCTGGCCCATGTTTGATACGGAACCTGCGCATCGGACGCTGTAGGCCATAGAGTCCTGAACAGCTAGTTCGTCGGACCGCCTTGAAAGTATCCTAGTGTCTCTAGGAGTGAGCAGATTTCTGGCCACCACCGATGCGGTTGTTTCGTTCATCATCATGGAATCCCCAACTGTAAGAGGACCATTTGGGGATATGAAGGATGGCTGCCAAATGTTGGTTGGAGAAGATATATCACTATCTTCCCCAACATTCAAGTTAAGGCGACGGTCAGAGGGGCAAGACATATTTGAAGGTGTTGAGAATGAAGAGTCAGAATGATCAAGATTAAAAGAAATGCAAGGAGGAAGTGTTTACAGGAGGGAGTGTTTACAGGGGGAGCTTAAGTGTGTTGTGGAACAAAAATGAGCGTTCTTATAAGAAGAAGAAATCGTTGAGGCATCACTCAGCAGTCGAAGAGGCGCCCTCTCGCAAATCGAAGAGCCGGGCTCCTTTCTCAAAAGCCGGACTCTTTTCTCAAAAGCGACGTCGCCGTTCTCAAAAGTCGGACTCCGTCTCAAAAGTCGGTTCCTTTCTCAAAAGTCGGACACCGCTCTCTCAAAAGTCGGGCGTCTCTCTCAAAAGCCGGAGCAGTCAGGAATCACGAGGCGTGCAGCTTTTCCATTTTTGTCGTCACTCGTCACGCGCGCTGTCAGCTTTGCGCAAATTACGGGTGGCTTTTTCAGAAAGCGCGTAACTTGTACTGTTCATCCATCCACCGGCTGCCGACAGGGGTAAAGGAATAGTTTCGGTTGTGAAGAAAAAATTCTATAAACGTCTACCTTCGCCTTCAACAGCAAAGACACACTCTCAACACTTCTTCATCTCCGAAATTTTTCATCTCCCAAAATGCCTTTCCAACAAACCCTCTCGAGTTTCTCTGTGTTTCTCATTCCTTGGGATACCTTTCCAAATAAGTCATCAAGAGCTAGAGTATTTCATATCATGAAGGTTGAAAGCAAGAGTATCTCATATCACGCTTTCTTCCTGTCCTTGTCCTTGTCTTTGTGGCAAGGAGAAAGCGGGCAATCAGCCAGCACTCGGTGTCAATCTTCCAATCTAAGAACCGACTGCCTGGAAATCCTTCCTGATTGCTTACCTAGCATTGCTCTCGAGTGCTCATCTTCAACCGCTGATGTACTTCCGAAGAAGACGCCACATCTGCCTGGAGAACAGATAAGGCAAGTGAAAATGATACTTGAAGCATGTGGAGACAAGGTGCTGCTTCATCTTCAAGATCAAGTCTCATTTTCCTTGCTAAGACGTTCCCCAGCCCAGTTCACGCATACACCTGTGGAACGATACTTCTTCAAAAGCAAAAGTATCCCATATCATCAGAGTCAGAGGCAAAGATATCTCATGGCACGCTTTTCCTTTACCCTTGCTCTTGGCTACGAGTCAGGGTGAAAGAAAGGAAATCGGTCGGCACTTGGACAGATTGAACAAAGAAGCAGACCACCACCTCTGCCTCGTGCCTACCTGCCATGCAGAAGAACAAAAAGAGAAGAATGTAGCCTGAGACTCAATCAACCCGGCAGAAGGAGTCCGAGTTGAAACCGAGAGCTTGAGAAGCTTCAACAACACCACCAATCAAGTCTCATTTTCCTTGCTAAGAAGTTCCGAGGCCAGTTCAAGTTCAAAGCTGTGGAAAGTCACCAAACAGGACCAATGTTCATTTATTAGTTTTATTCATTATCTTTTATTTTCATTTTCAATTTTTCGTTTGTTTTCTTTTATATTTTCTTGCGTGCGTAACTGATTTATTTCTTTTCTTTGCAGGAACTTTTGGCAATTTCCACCCTTGAAGTTGATTGCAAAATGGAAGCTTGGGGGTCATCGCTTGATTTTCTGCAAATTAGGGAAGTTTTCATTCCTATTGCTTTATTTTGTTTCTTTATATTTATTTTTTTTTTTTTTTTTTTTTTTTTTTTTTTTTTTTTTTTTTTGCATTTTATTTTATTTTATGACATTGGAGACAATGTCTAGTTTAAGTGTGGGGGTAAAGAGTATGAAAAATGACCAAATTGAAAATTTTTGTACCTTCGACTTTGAACTGGTTTCATTTGTTTCCATGTTATTGCTTTGTTTTCTTAATTAGTTTTGTTTTATTAAAAAAAAAAAAAAAAAAAAAAAAAAAATCGGAAAATTTAAAAAAATTCCAAAAAAATTTCCTTGTTTTCCTTATTGATTTGAATTAGATTTTTGTTAGTTTCCCGACCCAATGATATAATTGGATAAAAGTTGAACCATGATGATCAAGAACTTAGTTAACATGTGTTGTGTGAAATTCCTTATTCTCGTGTTAGTTTGTACATATTTGATCATCTTTGAAAAACCAAATGCACATAGCCTTGTTGATGTGAAATTAAAGCATGATTTAAAGCTCCATATGTGAATTTAGTGACCATATACATCCTATGTGAGTTTTTGAGCCTATTGAAAGTGTGTGCATTTTTCATACACTCTTATTCTTTCATGTGTGATGAACTTATGTGAGATACTTCTCTAGAACTTGCATAACGATCTTTCGAAATATTTGTCATTGATTGCATGAACTTGAAAATGATAGAGGCATTAGGTTTACCACCATGGCCCAAATAACCTTGTTTCCCAAAGAAAAATGATATCATTAGATTGCCAATTTGAGCCGTGTTTGTTGAGCCTTTTATTTCTTATCACCAGATATGTCTACCCTTATACCTGAAATAAATATTTTTCCTTACCCTTTCCAAGCGAGCAATGCAAGATTATCTTATGTGAATGTTTGTGAAGTACTTTGAGGGTGTTTGGCAAAAGAATAAGTGTGGGGGTTTTTCATATTTGTTTCTTTTTTGAAATAAAAAAAAAAAAAAAAAAAAAAAAAAAAAAAAAAGAAAAGAAAAAGAAAGATTGTATACAAAGAAAATAAAAAGTTTTTAAAGTTTCAGTTTATGGGTGTGGTTGGAGATGTCTGAAGAATCGTTGGAGAGCTTGAGTTCTTATAAATCTAAAGAAAAGAATTGCTTGCAATGTAGCTTGGAACTTGTGTTTTCATATTCTTTCGTTTCAATAACCCTATCCCTAATCCTCATTACATCCAATAAAAGTCCTCTTGATTCAAGTTTTGCAATTATGACTGTGGAGAAGTGATCTTTATGCAAGCTTATGGTAGAACTTTCACATTTGATTCTTTGAGAGAAACACATTAAAACTAAACACATGTGTGATTGAGTGCATATCCCGTGAGAAGGTCGCTAGTTTGCATATGGTGATTTTAAAAATAAAAATTTGAAATTGCATTTTCATGGCTATCTCACACACTACACTTCAAGGATGATTCAAAGATTACTGCTAATATTTGAATTAGGAAAATGAACTTGAATTGATTGTTGGTGTTAGCTATGGTTCTTGATGATTTATGTTCTCGAATGAAATTCTATGAGGGTCACATAGGGGAAAGCTAATAATTTTCATGTTATTACTTTTTCTGTGTTCTTTATTTTGCTCGAGGACTAGCAAAAGCTAAGTGTGGGGGTATTTGATAAGCTCATATTTATATATATTTTACATCAAATTCTCTTGTCTTTTGTTAGTTATTTCCTCATATTTTTGTGCTATTTACTTTGTTTTGGTGTTTTATAGAATTTATCTAGCTAAGAAAATAAAAATAACATAAGTGTGATTTTATGTAATAAATTCGTCAATGTAGATTAGCTTTTAAATTAAATAATATATATATATATATATAATAATAATAATGATTCATGATGATGTTTGAAACATCATCATGGTTTGTTTTTTTAAAGAAAAGAAAAAGAATTAGAAAACAAATGGCAAGTGGAAAGCAATAGGCAGCTGGTGATCGGCTGGAGAAGAAATAATAAAAAGAAAAGAAAGACAAGGGAAGGTGGGGGCAGTCAGCACGAGGATATAGAAGTCAGGAGGGAATAAGGGAACTTGGAGGAGGACCTCGGGGCATTTTTTGAAGTCAGCAGTGCTGCCCTGCTGTGGAAGAAAAGGAGGGAGCTACCAGGAGGCAGCAGAAAAGGAGGAACAGCGAGCAGAAACCGAGGAGGGAGGAAGCCAGGCCTCGGCAGAAGAGAAAATATAATAAGGGGACTGTGCAAAGGGAAGGCAGGCTGCTTGGAGCAGCTGCCAGGAAGTCAGCGACAGCGAGAAGGAGCTCCGGGAGGAAACTTGAGGAAGGCGCTGCCCTTGCAGCTGGCAGCAAGACTGACGCAGAGACAGGTGGCGGGAGAGCTGCGAGAGACAGGAACCATCAGCACAGAGGGAGCTGCTCTCGACAGGAATAAAGAGCTGCCTTGTTTCGCTGGCAGAAGTGGAAGGCAGACAGCTGCCTGGTGCAGCGGGAGACGCAGGAACAAGGAAAGAAGTGGCGCACGCAGGAAGCACAGACGGCAGCACAGCTTCGGACAGAAGCACAGAGGAGCAACTCCTCATTTGGTTTTAATTTTCTAAAACTCATGTTTAATTTAATTTGCTTTTCAATTATATTAAACATGTGTAATTAATTTCTATTTAGTTAGAGGGAAATTTGAAACCATGGATAAATGTTTATTATGATTTGATTTACTCCAGTTATGAATTCTTGAACGTTGGATGTGGTTTATTTTTCTGTGTTGATTAATAACTTGTTTATGTATGTGGGTTAAGGGTCGACACTTAATTTACATGCTTAGACTTGATGCTAGGATATAAGTGAATTTCACCTGATCGTTATGAACTTATATCCATTAGTAGTAAAAATCGCTAGTCACGATTGTGTTTAGTAAACCCTAGGTTGGATTAACATGCGTATTCCATAGTTATGAATGCCTAGTCGATGCTTATGATTTCCATTAAACTTAATGATCTTTGATATGTCTCTCTATCATGCGTATTCCATAGTTAGGGAACTTGATAAGAATAATTTGGTTGTGATGCGTATCCCGTCCAATTCAATGAATTTAGGGAAATCTGAAGGTTAATTTAAGCGGACCTAATTAACTTGGGGCGTTGTCATTTATTCGTTTGTTGAATTCATAACTGGGAATTAAATTGTATACATTTATTCATGTGTGGATAAGGAACCCTCTAACTAACGTCTCATCATTTTAATTCTATAAAATATATTTTCTTTGAAGTTTGTTTTTAAGTTTCTGTTTTAAATTTACTTTTCTTTAAAAATCAATCCCCCCGTTTATTTTAAAGTGTTAGATTTGTTAGAAATCAATTTAGTTTGTGTTTTCTAAAGTCTTGAATTATTTTGAGTCTTTTAATTTATTTTGGTTTATTTGTTAGTTTTATTTTGAGTGATTCTAATTAAGTGTTTTGATTTTAGTTTAGAGTTTTAAATTTTGTTTTTACGTTTTTAATTTAATTTTACTTTGGTTAGCATCCCTAGTTAATCCCCGGTTAGAACGATCCCTACTTATTCATTACTACAATTGTCACAAATAGGGTTTAAATTTGTGCGTTAGTAAATTTTCGCATCAGTCCTTCTTCACATCAATAATCTTAATCACATTCTTTGGTTGATAGTTTATTCATGTTTACTATTCAATTTGACTCTTTTGTCTATATGATTACTTTTAATGTGACTTGGAACGTGTTGATGCATAATATCAGGTTGACTTTAGAACAACTAAAGTGTCAAAGTGTGACTCTCTTAAGGTTCTTTAGGTCACTAAGTGTGGCTAATATGTAAAGAGGTAGAGATAAGAAAGCAAACACAAAATGTATGTGGTTCACCCTAAATTGGGTTTCTCATTAATAATGTAGAGTTTACATGATACAAAGGTTTAATCATAATCATCATTCGTTAGTTATAATAATGGATTAAGTATAATAATAGAATTAGGGATTAACTGTAGGAGAATATCATTTTATAGTTTAGGAAAGTCATATGCTTTCATCTGCGGTCGATGTATGACTCTAGGAGTTTTATTCTAATTTTGACACGTGTCACGTTGTGATTGGTCTCTTGATTAGAGAAGAACTCATGTGCTTCGGTAGGGGTGCCTCAGCATGAACCTTTCAATAAGTCCTTAAAGGTATTAAGTTGACAGGTGCTTAGTAGTTTCGGGGTTGGTGAAGTATAGTACAAACAGCGCTCCCCTAAGTTTTCGAGTGAGGAAAACTTCTTGGTTGGGGACTTGCAAAATCTAAGTTTCTAAGTAATCATGAACCGTCCAAGTACCAAAGTGTAGTAGTATACAGTAAGACTCCTGTTTGGATCAAAACTTGAACTTTGGGCTCGGGGGAAGTTGGCCCAAATGACTGCCTAAAACGAAGAAGAACTCGAAGCCCAACCGAGGTCCAGAAGACAGAAGGAAGATCATTTTCTGACTTGGTGCAGCTCATGTGAACCACTTGCTCACCTACCCAAAGGCCAAGTGGTATAGAGTGACCAGCTATACAGCCCATAAAGTACTTTGTAGTGGCAGTACAAGTAAAATAGCTGATGAGTCACTACCCTTCAAACCGCATTCGGGCAAGGTTACTGCTACAGGAGGCCAAGCCGAGTTGTCTATAAAAGAAGAAAGAGAAATCAGGAATAAGGACACTCAAACAAACAAACAAACAAAAGCATAAACTCTGCTCAAAAAGCCAGATTTGCCTTCAAACGAAGCTGTAGTCAGCAAGCCTTCATCTCTCTCGGGATAAACCCTCATTCAAAACCTTTGTAATAGCTCTGCTACTTTGTTCAACTCTTGTCGTAGTATCGATCTTTTTCCATAAACTTATTTCCCAAACCCCCTTTCTAAGCTTCCAAACCCCTTGATAAACCACAAAGATAGGAAGTCGCAAGACGATCAGCCTTGCCCGACAAGGTTAAACCTTGCCCGACCCTCTTTGTTTTTGTCTTTTCATTCATTAGTCTAGCAATATGTTGTGTACTCCAAGTTGTATTCAAGTTATTTCTAGTAATACAACTATTAAAAGACTCCCTCTCTCTCAATGCTTGAATCCGATTTGAATATATCTTCATGGTTCAAATCAGATCTAAGTTCTAAGCCCTCGGGCATGTAAGATTTGATCATTTAAAAGTCCTTGACCTTAAGGCACAAAAAAGAACCTTATGTGGACTTAACCCATCCACGACAAGCTTTGATAAACAAGAAGTCCGAAGTTACTTGAGGCGCAAGTAATCAACATATCACTTAGTTTTATTTCTATTATATTATGATAACCATAGAACGTTTGAGTACGGAATGAATTCTAAGAGCAAGTCCACCCCAAAACCAACTCCCCAGCACCCAGCCAAAAAAATAGGCCAGCCCCCTGTTTTTTTGCTCCAGCCCGTTACATTGCCTGGCACCCAGCCCATGCCAGGCAACAGCCCAGCACATTTTGGACTGACCCAGAAGCCGGCCTATTTCTCAGGAGCGTGCAACACAAGCGCGCAAGGCGCGAGTGGGTTTCAGGGAAATCTGAAAAGGTGTCAGCACACTTGGGCTCAGCGACGTGGCTTCACGATAGCCGTTGGATTTCCAACGGCTAGTTTGTCTAGACCGTTGGATTTCCAACAATAAAAAAAAATTAAATTTTACTTTTAAACAGGACCGTCCGATCAAAGATCAACGGTCCAGATTAATTAACTTAATTAAAATTTATTAAAAAATACAGAAAATTTAAAAAAAAATTATTTTTTTCTTTCTATAGTTTATTTGATGAGTTTATGTAATTTTATTTTAGTGTCGTTTTTTTTTTAAGTTTATTTGATGAGTATGTAATTTTATTTCAGTGTGTTTTATTTTTAAGTTTATTTGAAATTTTATCCAAAATTGGTTAAAAATCATATCCGAAATAAACTTAAAAAAAAAAAAAACACACCAAATAAATGTGCTGGGTGCCAGCGCATTTTTTTACGGGTGGAGATGCTTTGGTCTGTTACTGTTCACTAGGGTCTATTACTGTTCACTTGAGTGGATAAATGCGCTGGGTGCTGGCACAAAGTCCTTAGGGGTGGACTTGCTCTAATAGGAAGCCTCAAGGCCTATCTAAGGCCCCACAAAGGCACCTATTTGGATTCGTTCTGTTCCTCGGGCTAGAACGTTGAGTATGGAATGAGTTCTAATAGGAAGCCTCAAGGCCTATCTAAGGCCCCACAAAGGCACCTATTTGGATTCGTTTTGTTCCTCGGGCTAAGGTAATCAGAAGTATAATGGTTATAAAACTCATATAACCAAGAACACGAACCTTATATATTCGAGTATGAATGTTAGTTATTAAACGGGACGCCTCAAGGCCTACACCTAAGGCCCTACAAAGGCACCTGTTGTAACTAATATAGACTCTCGGGCATATATAACCCAACATCCGTTTTACATCTGCCATGCTGAAGATGGCAGTGGCACGCCTGAGCACTTAAAGTTAATCTTGATTGTGAGCCTCAAGGCCTACACCTAAGGGCCCACAAAGGCACCTTTCAAAGTTAACTCTGTCCTTCTCTTTCAGCCTTGCCCGACAAGCCTCGCCCGACAGGGTCTGCCCGACAAGCCCGCCAGTGAAGTAGGAGCCCGACAGAAAGCACCAACCGACGCCGACCTCCCAGGGAGTTGTGTGCCCGTCGGCCAGGAAGCATCATCGACGGAAATTCCTGCCACGAACATAGTTTTGGCACGCCCGGTGGGATCAGAAATATTTGTCTTAATCTTACATACCCAATAAGAAAAGCCACTACAAATGGCAGATCAATCCGGAAAACCGTCTTCCCCATCAGGACAGGTGGACCTTGAAAACCCATCTTCATCCGGAAAATCGGAAAGAAGAAATACTAATGAAGAGTTACAGGCCACAATGATACAAGTGTTAAGAAGTATGGAAAAAATCTCTTTGGAAACCAAGGGGGAAGTCAGTAGATTGTGTACTCTAATAGGAAATCTACAGAGAAGGTTAGACCTGGAGTTTTCCACTCCAAAAGGTGCTCAAGAGAGAAGGATGAGTCAGGTTACCATCAGAAGTGAACCAGTCATTCCCCTATTTCCACTATTAGAAGAGGAAAAGGATAGGGGGAAAAAGAAGGTAGTTCCTGAAGGAAGTCAACCTGTGATAGAGCCAGTTCCGGAGAAAGAGTTTCCTAGCTTCCCATTATTATCACTTAATAATATGGGGCAGAGCAAGCGAGAAAGAATGAAGTATGGGATGCCCATCGCAACAGGAGAGTCCAGCCAAAAAGAGAGCTCTGCAGCTTCGGATAAACCTCTTCCTTATAGGCCACCCCCGTTGGCTCATAAGGGATGAGAAACCAACTGGAGAAAGCCCGAGCCCAGGAAGGAGGTAGGCTCGGGCAGTGACTGAAGCCCGAGGAATGAGTCTGCCTTTCTCTTCCAAAATAATAATACGGCTACTCAACAACTGAGGGAGGAGTTGGCTGAATTAAGAAGGACGGTGGCTCAGAATGCCCAACTGCAGGCTCGTCCAGTATTCAGGGTTACTTATCAAAAGCCTTATCCCGAGTACATTGATGAGCAGAATCCATTTCCCTTCAACTTCAAGATGCCTGCATTCCCAACGTTCACCGGTGAAGATAGCAGCGTGTCCTCTAGAGACCACATTTTCAAATTCTCCAATCATTGTGTGGCATATGAGGACAATCCAAAACTACAAGTAGAGGCTATTTGGGAATTCATTGGCAGGGTTCGCATCTCAGTGGTACTCCCTATTGCCCCCTAACTCTATTGCCAATTGGGGGCAGATGAAGATGGCCTTCCATGAACAATTTTACAGGATAGAGCCAGAATTGACTATCAATGATCTTGTTGAAGTCAAACAATATGATCATTAGTCCACAGAGGAGTTCATGATGAGGATCAGAAAAACAAGGATGAGATGTCAATTCCCTGTTAGCCAAGCTCAGCTCATAGCAATTGCTCAAAGGGCTCTGAGGTTGCCTTTGAGGAAAAGATTTTATGATACCCAATTCAACGAGCTGCAAGAGTTGGTAATCGCCGCTACAAAATATGAAAAGCTGTTGCTAGAAGAGCAACAAGTAAAGCATACTTCCAAAGCTCATCCCTTCTACAAAAACAAAGCTGCAATTTATCATGTGGAGATAGGAGAAACCAGGCCAGGGCATGAAGATGGCCATGATGGAGAGGACATTGAGGTATGTGTCGCTGAAATGACCACGCCTTTCAAACCATTGACGGTGAAAGGGCTAGTCCAGCCTATTAAAGATCAGAAAATCGTGATGAATGACGGAGGCTTCGTCCCCATGAAACCTCCCAAGTACCAGAGTTATTCGTTCGATCTGGCCAGGGTACCAGAGATCTATGAAGAACTGGTGCGGGCAAGAGTGATCTTGCCCGACAGTACTAAAAAGATTCCCAAGCCAGAAGAGCTGAGGGGGAAGAAGTATTGTAAGTTGCACTATACCTTCAACCATTCTATAGCCAATTGTGTCCAGTTCAGAGATTGGATACAAGACCTTATCGTGAAGGGAAAGTTGTTGCTTGATAAGCCCCAAGCTAGTATGATGGTGGATACAAACCCTTTCCTGGAAGCCCCTGTCAATATGATCAACCTGATTTGGGTGAAAAGGCCAGAGTCATTAATCATTACAGCCAATGAGGCAGATGGATCCCAGGTTGTCCCAACACCCCAGTTTGAATAAAAGTGCCATGAGTGGGACCAAGAGATCATGATCAGATCCCAAAAATTGGTAGTAGTAAGTGGAGCCACAAGAAAGAAGAAAATAAACAAAGGGGCAGAGAATTGCCCAAAGTGGATCTAGACAATACCGAGAGCGGAGTAGGCAAAAAGGAAAAACACATATTCATTCCAATAAGAAAAGAGATTACAAGTGATCCTAATCTAATAAATTTACATCTTCACTCAGGGTGATTATTCGAGAATGATATGTTTGCATAATTGCAAAAATCCTACTAGGTTCGGCCAAAACAGTATGGCTATTTGCAAGATGAGACCTATTCTGCTCTAGCTCCGATTTTGACTCCTTCACTTCTTCGATTTGGTTTTCAAGGTCGCCAAGAAGAGTTGCTTGCTCAGCTTTAAGAGTGGCCAGTTGTTCTTCTAGCTTCTGGATTTCAGAAGTCACAACCTCGATTCTTTCTTTTGTCAGTAAGCTTTCACCCATCAACCGTTCAAACTGAGCAGATGTGCTTAATTCTTTCTCCATACAGCATTTTACCCGATTGGCTTGTCTATCAGCTCTCTGATGTTGCTCCCTGAGAGCCCTCAAATTCTCAAAGAAGGAGAGAAACGAATCATGCTGGGCTTTTGACAGTTGACCGGCTTTGAAAAGCTCAATCACAACCTTTTCTAATTCACAAAAAGCCTTGAGGCTGAATGAAGCTGAGAAGTCCTTCCTTGCCCATTCTTGAAAAATTAGTTGTTGCTCCGGAAAGCATGGAGGTGCTGAAGGATGCTTTGAAGATTTTAAATCCGTTTCAAGTTGCCCGAGTTCTTCAAAAAGTTTGGGCAACTTAGCAGCTTTTGAGAATGAAGAAGAACGAGGAGGGTTTTGCACTCCAGTTTCCTCCAATGGAGTAATATCCTCTGATGGGGCCATTTTTCTCTTCTTAATCGTCTTCTCAACTCCAGGATGAGGCCGGGAGAGCTTTGGCTTATGAACCAAGCAAGAAGGAGAAGCTTCTGTTAGAGTTTGCTATGAGAGACCAAAGAAGATCAGGCCAAAACAAACATACAGTCTGAAGTAAAGGATAGCTTTAGGAAGGAAAAATATACCTGACTAAGCTCTGGGGTTTCACAAGGAAAAGCACCAACTCCTGATTGGGGGGAGGGCTCCCTATCACCAATAGGGGAAGAAAAGAGTGCACCTGAGCTTTCGCCAACCCCCTAGAGATATCCAGGGAAAACAGCAGTTGTTAGTAAGCAGGTTATAAAAAAAGACAGAGAGAAAATACTCCCATACCTGAGTTTGACCCTGAGGAGAAGGGGGAGGAGGTTCATCGATGGTAACTGTCGGGCAAGCAATCACATGCAGAATCGCTACCTCTGAGGTTACGGGAATCTCAGGGACTATAGGTTCCTTATCTGGTACAATTGACGGATTGGGTGGCTCATGTATTAGAGAAGGCTGTGGAGAATATAGATAGAGTAATATACAGGAATTCAATACAAAGACAGTTACTCACCAAGTTACTGCCTTCATCCACAAAATGCAACATAACTCCTGTGGATGGGTCAAACTGTGAAGATAGGGTTACCTCAAGAGCAGGAGGAAGAACCAGAGACCTCAAATGAGAGTCTTGACTGGGCGAGGAGGCAGATACCCCGACCTAGATGAAAATAGAAGAAGAGAAAGGTTCGGGCGTTAGTTCCGAAAACTATATAGCTACCCAATTATCAAGAAATGAGAAGATACACCTCTGAAGGATTAACCTGAAGATGAGAGATGCTTGTCTTTCGGGCAAGTGGCAATGAGGTCTCGGGCGAAATGAGCTTTTCTTCTCTCGCAGCCTAGCCCAAGTGATCATGCTTAGAATCATATGAAAGAAAGAAAGACTAGTAAGATATAAAAAAAAACACATAGGTCATACCTCAAGTTCTTTAAGAGCAATATTTCTCAACTCTTCGGCCTTTTTGTACATATCAGCTCCTAATGGTTCATCCTTGGAGGCGATGGTTGGTTTCTTTGATGCTTGAGGTCCTGTGTTTCAAAAACATAGGTAATTAGATAAAGAAGAAAGGTGGCAATCTGACAGAAAAGGAACACACAACTCACTTGAAGGTTTTTGCTTATTTCTGCCAGCTTCAGGAAGTGGAGCAGGTAGGTCTGAAGACTTGAGAGTTTGGCGGTCCTGGTTCTCCTACTCTTTCTAGTAGGAGCAGGAATTCGTCGTTTAGTCTTGGGTGGGGATGCAGGATCAGAATCTGAGTTTTCAATTACAATTGTTTTCCTTCGCCTAGACACTTGGATGATGGCTTCAGGCGCCTCTTTTTCAGCTCTTGAATCTTCTGAAACATCCCCACCTTCCCCAGCTTCCAGCCTTTCGGCCTCCACCGCGGCTCCATGAAAAACTGCTACATCAGCTGAGTCATCCTCGGACTCAGTAGGTATTGATTCAACATCCACTTGGGCTGCAGCATTAAGCAAGGAAAGGTTAAACGGCTTCAAGAGAAGAAATGCAGAATTAAAATAAGAAGAAGAAATACCTATCAGAAGGATTCGATTCTTCTCTTGGATCATCTCCTTCCAATTTTCAAGCTCGCCCGAACTGGGGTATGATTTAAGCGAAAGTTGACTGAAAAGGCGATCATGAGTCTCTTTCAAGTCTCCTCCATATTTCTTAGTCCACTTACCTTCCCACCAGGAGGAGAAGAGTGAAGTGCATTCCAAATTAAGAATGATGGACTTTCGGGCAGCCTGACTCATAACTTCAAGACTACGTCGGGCGGCTCGAAAGGTCGCCTCGGAGGGAGATGGTGATCGAAAAGAAGTCCCACAATGGACAGAGTCAAAGAACGGGACGGGAATGGCTTGCATAAAGCCTAACTGCCTGCTGCAAAAGTTAGGATGGTACATCTCCAACCTTCGATCATATCGATTGCCCCGGACTCCCCAGGCCAAGTCTCTCGGTTGAATGCAACTAATAAATTTCTCCCTACAAAAGGGGGTGGTATCTTCACAAGGAGCATCTTGAAAGGCTTGATCAGAAAACCAAGGATATCTTCTTAAGACTGACGCGCCCCATTCTAAATCTGATCGACTTCTACAAATTTTGAAGAAGTAAAAGCAGGCAAAGGTGGAGTGATCTGCAGGAGCGGCTTCAGCGAGGATTCGGGCAGGGGCCACACCCTCTGGGAACTCTAAATTAACAGCCCGAAACTCTGGAAAATACCATTGAAGCCAGGTTTGTATCATCCATATAGGTCCATTCACGTTGGTCTCAAATGGCTCACCTTGAGTCATCTCAAAAAGTAGATGGTAAAGATGATAAAGAAGGAATGGACCTGTAGCTACATCATCGAAATTATGAAGAGCTTCTACAAGGGGGATCCATTCAACCTTCATGCCTTTGGACTTATTGGGGAAAACGTGTTTATTAAGCCAGTATAAGAGAAAATACATGTGTTCTTGGTCTTTGTTAACATGGGGAGAGCCGGCTCCAAAATTTTCTTTTGCAAAGGGGATGAATCCCTTGAAAGAGGTCCCATAACTCTTGAAAGTTGCAGAGTTATATTCCAAGGAAAGAAAAGAGGTGGATGAACCTGAGCTTTCAGCAATGGAAGGGAGAGCCCAATCTTGAGTGACGTCCACTATCCTGCCCGACGACCTTAGCCCAAAGACCTGGGCCATATCAAAGACAGTTGGAGACATGGGACCCATACGGAAGTCGAAGGTATTTGTGCCCGAATTCCAGAAGAGAAGAGCAGAAGCAAGCAGTTCGGGCTTGCCATTATTCATCCATTTCTGCTTGAAAGTTGGCTCTAATTCATCAATCCATTGAGCCCAAGCCGGATCGTTCATCAAAGGAAAGCCTCGACGATATAACGACCACTTGGATGAAGAGATACCCGATTTAGCCAGAAAATGGGTGGGGGAAAACCAGTTATCTATGGGCATGTTGTCCTCTATTACTGCAGGGACCCGAGAAATCCATGCGGGACCCAAAGATTGTGCCCCATGCATGTCAAAGAAAAGCTCGGATAAAAAACCTGCCCGAGGGCGATGCAGGTCGTTAAGTAAACGGCGCAAAGTGGCGAGGCCTTCGCCAGATTCGTAGAATGGCTGGATTTGGCTGGATCCTGAAGCCATTTGGTTGAGTTCGAAGAGGACGACAGAGGAATCAACAAGGGAAAAGAATATCGGGCAAAGAGGAAAAGAAAGTCTGAAAGATTTAGAGAAGAAAACGTCTGAGAATTTAAGAAATTTCCGATTGCAGGGGGATTTTTGCGCTAAAATACAGGGAGTTCGTGGGATAGTAGAGAAATCTGAGGAAAGTGATGATTATCTTTAGAACGTGTGCGAATCCCAAGGGAGAGACGTAGGTATAACGGGCAGCTTTTCAATCAATATTGGCGCCTGGAATTCGAGGCTTAATATCGATTGAAGGGGGCACTGTTTAGATCAAAACTTGAACTTTGGGCTCGGGGGAAGTTGCCCCAAAAGGCTGCCTAAAACGAAGAAGAACTCGAAGCCCAGCCGAGGTCCAGAAGACAGGAGGAAGCTCGTTTTTTGACTTGGTGCAGCTCAAGTGAACCACTTGCTCACCTACCCAAAGGCCAAGTGGTATAGAGTGACCAGCTATACAGCCCATAAAGTACTTTGTAGTGGCAGTACAAGTAAAATACCTGATGAGTCACTACCCTTCAAACCGCATTCGGGCAAGGTTACTGCTACAGGAGGCCAAGCCGAGTTGTCTATAAAAGAAGAAAGAGAAATCAGGAATAAGGACACTCAAACAAACAAACAAAAGCACAAACTCTGCTCAAAAAGCCAAATTTGCCTTCAAACGAAGCTGTAGTCAGTAAGCCTTCATTTCTCTCGGGATAAATCCTCATTCAAAACCTTTGTAATAGCTCTGCTACTTTATTCAACTATTGCCGTAGTATCGATCTTTTTCCATAAACTTATTTCCCAAACCCCCTTTCTAAGCTTCCAAACCCCTTGATAAACCACAAAGATAGGAAGTCGCAAGAGGATCAGCCTTGCCCGACAAGGTTAAACCTTGCTCGACCCTCTTTGTTTTTGTCTTTTCATTCATTAGTCTAGCAATATGTTGTGTACTACAAGTTGTATTCAAGTTATTTCTAGTAATACAGCTATTAAAAGACTCCCTCTCTCTCAATGCTTGAATCCGATTTGAATATATCTTCATGGTTCAAATCAGATCTAATTTCTAAGCCCTCGGGCATGTAAGATTTGATCATTTAAAAGTCCTTGACCTCAAGGCACAAAAAAGAACCTTATGTGGACTTAACCCATCCACGACAAGCTTTGATAAACAAGAAGTCCGAAGTTACTTGAGGCGCAAGTAATCAACATATCACTTAGTTTTATTTCCATTATATTATGATAACCATAGAACGTTTGAGTACGGAATGAATTCTAATAGGAAGCCTCAAGGCCTATCTAAGGCCCCACAAAGGCACCTATTTGGATTCGTTCTGTTCCTCGGGCTAGAACGTTGAGTATGGAATGAGTTCTAATAGGAAGCCTCAAGGCCTATCTAAGGCCCCACAAAGGCACCTATTTGGATTCGTTCTGTTCCTCGGGCTAAGGTAATCAGAAGTATAATGGTTATAAAACTCATATAACCAAGAACACGAACCTTATATATTCGAGTATGAATGTTAGTTATTAAACGGAACGCCTCAAGGCCTACACCTAAGGCCCTACAAAGGCACCCTGTTGTAACTAATATAGACTCTCGGGCATATATAACCCAACATCCATTTTACATCTGCCATGCTGAAGATGGCAGTGGCACGCCTGAGCACTTAAAGTTAATCTTGATTGTGAGCCTCAAGGCCTACACCTAAGGCCCCACAAAGGCACCTTTCAAAGTTAACTTTGTCCTTCTCGACGGAAATTCCTGCCACGAACCGACGCCGACCTCCCCGGGAGCTGTGTGCCCGTCGGCCAGGAAGCATCCTCGACGGAAATTCCTGCCACGAACAACTCCCCTAAGTCTCTAATCGAGAAAGATGGTCGAATGAGTTGTCTTTAAGTTTGGTCGCATCGTTGAAGGGCTAAAATATTGAGTATCACCATTGAAAATTTGGTAATGTTCCTTTTTCTTTGTTGCTTCAGCCCAAAGGCTTACTTTTCTTCTTCTTTTTTTTACCAGGCCTACCTTCCTTTGTAGTAGGTTGAAAATAATCAGCCAAAATTGTCCCTTTCTTTATGTTATGCGCCTACTAGGCCCAAGTTTTGGGCTCATCTTTCTTGTTGGAGCAACACAGCGTCATTCATGCATCTCAAAGTTCTACTATTTTCAGAGGAATGACGAACGAAAGAGGAATCAACAGTGCATGAAGTTTAGGTTTGAAGGCTTCATTCGAATAAGCTTCTCATTTGTTGGCTTGGACAAGTAAGCGGCATCCCTAGGCAACATTATGCTCGACTTTGTAACCGTTATGAAGGCCCCATTATGAGGTCATGAAGCGCGTCGACGTGGCCTAGGGAAGTGGCCCACGCTCAGAGAGCCATGCCAAATCGCAGGTCCTTCTCTTTTAATTCCAAGAACAGATTGTTTCATAGGGGAGCACTCCTTAATTTTTCGTTGGGGTCAGCTCTGCAGGTCCATGTCAAAGACGATATTGGGGCTGAAACCGCCGAGTTGACTCTGAAAATTTCGTGGGTCCTTGATCTATGCGAAAGTCTGGATCCTCAAGTTATGGAAGTTGAAGTTGTTGAGCATGGTGGTATAGAAGTTGGATGTGAGTGCTGCTTTTAAAGATGGTGGTACTAGGGTGGGCAAATGGGTCCTAGACTCGTGGGTCGGGGCGGGTACCCTTGTTCTGTGGCGGGTCCAAAATTAAGAAACACAAAACGGGACGGGGAAAGGCGGGTCTAAAAATAGGAGGGAACGGGCCCTCAGCCTAGCCCGTTTCTAGTATGGAATAATTAGCTTAGATTTAATCAAATCATGTATTTTCTACCGTTGGATTGGAATTTTTTCCCATCTCAGTCTTTATAGATACTCAGACTCAGACATAAACTGATTCATTAAGTTTCCTTTTTTTCTATTCATTCACGACGACATCCATCTATCACCAAGACCTCGATCTCTCTTCCTGATTTGCTCCCACCATCCCATCTGCATCTGCCGCATCATTATCAGACTTCGATCTCTTCTCCTAACTCGCTCCTACAATCCCAACTTCGTTTGTCGCCATCATCATCAACTCCATTTGGCAGCATCATCATTAGACCTTGATCTAGTGCAACTGAATACATGCAAGAAATTGGGATAGGGAATGCAATCGTGGTTGACGATATGGTGCTCTTTGATGTCTAATGTAACCCTAAACCTTTGCTGCTGTGTCTTTCTCACTCACTCTCTCGAAATCAGTCTTTCTCTATTAAACTTGAAAGGCCGAACTACAAATTGGAACAACTCAAAAAGACGAAACAGTCATCTCCGTCATCTGATTCAGACCTATATTTGCAGCGCCGTTGAGCTATACTGACAATCCTCTTCAGTTTTAAGGTATTATGGTTAGGGATTTAGGATTGAAATTAAATTACAGTTTTCTAGATTTAGGGATTTTTTTTGGGTTCTTGAATCTTGACCTTTGTTACGTTCCAATTTCAAATATTTTGTTAAATTGAATTTGAATCGATTGGATTTGAATATTATGTTGAATTAAATTGAATTTGAATATATGAATGTCTTGTGATAGTTTTAGACTTGTATATATTTGAATCTTCTTTTTCAAACTTGGGTATTTAGATTAGTGAAACGTTACTGTAAATCCAAGTAATATAATTAGATTCTAAGTGGACCAAAATATCTTCTTAAAAATAATTGTAAATGGACCCATGGAACCATCCTGAACCAGCTCGTTTCAAACGGGCCAGGTTAGGTATGGCTCCAAATTCTGAAATTCCATTACCCGACCTGGTCTGCCCCGTCGCAATTTAAAACGGGTCCGGTCAGGTCTCTCCAAATTTGGGCCCAACCCGGCCCGTGCCCACCCTTAGGTGGTACTGGTCTTGGAATTTTTTTTTTTTCAAATAAGAAGATGACAGCGACGCTACCTTCTTTGTTGAAAGCTAATGTGTAACAATTTTTTTGTATTTTTAGGCCTTTTTTGGCCTGTTAGTTTTTTATTTTATTTTTTGGCATTTTTTCGTTGTTAGCCTGTTTTTTTTTTTGTTGTTTTTTTTTTTTTTTTTTTGTGGCTTGTTTTTTCTATTTTCGATTAAGAACAAAAATGTGGGAGAGACCATATAAATAGATTAGCCTCGTACATTCTTGAGCATCAGTGCTTCAGGCTTTGTTGAGTTTAATAATAGGTTAAGGTGTGCAAAGCTTCCATCCTTCGTAATTGTGTGAAGCTTCATACTTGTAGCTTCCATCCTTCGTAAGTGTGCGAAGCTTCATACTTGTACTTTTCATCATTCGTAAGTGCATGAAGCTTCATATTTATAGCTTCCATCCTTCGTAATGTGCGACGCTTCATAGTTGTAGTTTCCATCTTTCATACATATGTGAAGCTTCATAATGTATAGGTTGATTTTGTACCAAAGTAGTGGAAGCTAATTTAGGACTTTATAAATTGATTTTGCTTCGCACACTTGTGAGCATCATTGTGCAGCTTGTTGTAGTTGTTGAAAGTTCGGAGAAACCACATAATATGATTTTGCTTCGCACACTTGTGAGCGTCAGTGTGTGAGACTAACCACTTGTTGTAGTTGAAGGTTCGAATAACCACATAATATGATTTAACTTCACATACTTGTGAGCATCAATGTGCGAGGCTATTTTTTGTTGGGTTATCCTCGTGTTGTTGATAAAGTTGGAGAATCTGCACAATAGGATTTTCCTTTGGACTAGTATGCATCACTCACCGAAGCTTCCGCTTTATTGTCATTGGTAAGTGAAGTTAAGATGTAATACTTGCATGTTGTCAAGTGTGGCTTCATAGGTTATCGAAGCTTGTAACTTTAGAGTTCTTGTGAACGTTGGAGTAGAAAGTACATAAGGCTTTCAAAGAGCCTATAAATGAGTTTCCTTCGAACTATATTGATGGCAACCTAACTAGATCTTGATAGAAATGTATGAGGCTTTTGAATAACCCCAAATTAGCTTCATTTGAACCATACCATTGGGATCCCAAAATTTTTTTTGAAGCTATGATGTTTGACTTTCTAGTATAGTTGAACGATATATCTAATAATGCTTCATATTGTAGGTTGCAAACTAAGTCACTAAAGAGTTAAAGCTTATACGTTGCTTGAAGCTCTCGATAAGCTATATAATTGATTTTCCTTCCAACAATGCCCTTAGGAACCCATACCAGTGTTGTAGTGTTTGCATTATTGAAGAGAGAAATGTCTGAAGCTTGCTCAAGTGCTTCGGATTGAAGGATTCGTTAAGCATCTTTAGCAGATGCAAGAAGGTTGAAGAGCTTTGGCAAGTGACCACCATTATTATGATTGACATGTTGAAGGAAATAATCTTGTAAAAATGTTGGCCCTTGTGTACTATATGTAGCTTTCTAGGTTAGTAAAGCTTCAGACTTGTTGAAGAGACTTGTAGAAAATATTAGGTTGAATTAATACACACGTACTAAACCCTTTCTTGGCTTATTGAAGCATCACACATTGTTGAAACCTTTGTTGGCCTCTAATAAGACTTTGTTGGTGACAATAACCCTTATTAGGCTTAAGTGCTCCCATAGTTAGGTTGAGTTTGAGCTTGTTGATACCTTTTGAGTTGTACGACTTAAGGGTTCTTCATTGTTTATGAATTCTAAGAACCACAAGTACGAATTGTACCGTTCCTCAACTAGTTGGTGAGAAGAAGGTAAGTTCCTTCATAACCTGGTCTGTGGAAATAGTGGTGGGTTGCCAAAGGGTTAAAAAAATTATTAAGGTACAAGTTGTACCATTCCTCACCTGATTGGTGGAAAGAATGGTGATTTGCCGAAAAAAAAAATTGTTTATTAAAGTACTGTTTGTGTCCTACATCACCTAGTTGGTGATACGAAGATGAGTTCATTCATCACCTAATTCGTGGGAAGAGTGGCGAGTTCTCGAAGGACAAAATTCTCTATTAGAGTACTGGTTGTACCGTCCATTACTTGGTTGGTGATACGAATGTGAGTTCCTTCAGTACCTAGTTGGTAGGAAAAGTGGCGAGTTGCCAAGGGTTCACTGTAGTTTGTGTTAAAGTACGCATGTCTAAAGCCCTAAGTTAGAGTATAGAGTTAGGTCAGAGTTAGAACAAGTGTTTCATCATTTAGAAATTAAAAAAGTTAGACAAAATTGTCTGGATTGCCTCTTCATTAAGTATTTGCCAAATGGCTTGTGTTACAAGAGATCCTAAACGGCTGAATGTCATAACATTTTCTAGCGTGTATGATTACTTTGAGTCTTTGTCACCTAGTAGCCTTTTCTTCAATACCCAGTCCCCCACTTTGAAAGAGTGAGGCTTGACCCCTAGAGTCATAGTAGTTAAAGGTACATTCACTAATGGTTGTCTCGATACGAACCCTTTATCCCTTTTGTTTTAGTGAGTTTGCTGAGAGTAAAACTCCTTCCTCTTGCCAAAAGACAAATAAGTTTGGTGACTTAACAGGTTGCTAAGTGGGGCAGGAGGGTCTGCATTGGGTTTCTGAATGGTTAAAACCTTCTCACTTAGTAGAACTTGACTTTCGCTCCCCACTTATTGATAGGGGTTAGTCATAGGTCGTTCCCTTGGTATGTTCTTGCCTCGTCAAAGGCATGATTATAAGCGTGAAACATCGCCTTAGAGTAAGTCTTCCAAGTGTTAGCATTGATCATGTACTGGAAAGTATTCACATGCCTACCGTGAAAGCCCTGAGTGTTGTTTTGTCATTTGCCTCAGTGCAACGAGAGTACTCGTGGCTGAAGCGACCAACATATTTATGCAATTACTCGTCTGACTTCTGACAAATGATGTATAAATCATCAGCGGAGTGTAAATGATTAGCTTGGAAGATGTGTTAAGCCATAAAGAGTCTCCTTAGTGAAGGAAATTTTGTGAAACACATGTTCATTTAAGCAACATCTATAGCATGCTATTAACAATTAAAAGGCGGAATCATGCTTGCATGCACTTAAAAACAAAACATTAACCATGAAATTCAAAGCCTAATAGATTGGTGAACCAAGACTCAACTCAAATCAAAGTGAGTTGAGAAATATATACCTTTGTAGATTCCTCTTTGCATAAGCAAAGGCTAATCACCCAAAGAGAGGGCCTTCATTCCTTGCATCTAAAATCTATGGATTTGGATGGAAGAATAGGTTTCTCCAAGTTCCCAAAATTGAGAACCTCTAAGTCTCTACACCAAGGTTAGATTGGAGAAGAAATGAGTGACCTTGGAGGAGTGGGATTGCTAGATGCACCCTCCAAGGGGGCCGGCCTCCTAGAGAGAAAAGGAGAGACATGTTCTCTCCAATTTTCTCCAAAAGAACCCTTTTTGAATTTTAGGCTATAAAGTTCTTTATATAGTCACTTCATTTAAGTGACCTAAAGAACCAAAACCCTATTTTCATCTCAAGGCCGCCCTTAGGGTGTTATTGGGCTAATTGGGCCTTTGTGAATTATTATTCATTAAGTTGTCATACAACTTAAGTCAATGGGCTTGACGTTCGAAGCCCATTGGGCCTTAAGGTCCAAAACTATCCCGAGGTCTTTAACTAACTTATTCGTTTGATTAATTAACATATTAATTAATCCTTGCCATAAATAATTAAACCATTTAATTATTCTTACTCATCTCCATTGTTTCTTCAATCTCCACCTTACACGGTGTACGATCCATTAGGTTCCTTTTAGCGAGGCAGTGGGCGATTAAAACCATTTCACATTGATTGTGAATTGAAACTTACTTTCAATTCTCCCTTTAGTGATTATACACGTTTAGGGCTTCCACAAACCATGAGTGACACCTAGCAGCATATCATGGTTACCCAAGCTAATCAGAAGAGGTAGATAACCTATTCAGTTTAGGATTACAAATGCAATACGGTCTTTCTCTAATACAATACTCTTGACCACATTGTTTGGTTTGATAGTTTATTCATGTCTACTATCCAATGTGATTCGTGTGCTTATATGATTACCTTGAATGTGATTTGGAACGCCTTTCCTTAATCTCATTCATACTCTGGCCAGAGATTTTAATCATATCATAGAGTATTCTCCCCCAAACGGTTTGAAGGTTAGAGATCCCTTGTTGCGCATTCACTTGCCTCCATGGCTAAGTGGCTTAACCCCAACTATGTCGTGGACACCCTCCTTTTGGAGTGACTTTTGACATAATCAAAGATCAAGGACTTAACCACAAGACAACTATGATGCCTCAGGTCAAATGACTACTTTGCATTATCCCAACCATGAGTTCTCATGTGACATGAATATGAGAACTCTTCGTTGATCGTGTTCAGTGAACTCATTCTCTATTGAGCACCTACGTACTTGTCTTGATGTCACACACACCAATGACTTGAGACTAGTCACTCTCCCTGAGAGAAGACACATCACGTACTGATCTTAACGGACTGTCAATGCCCAATTGGCAATCCTATGATCAGGAACGTTTAGGATGTGTCTACGAAAGAATGGTCTCATGAATCTAACTTCTTTAGATCGTATTCTCTCAATCACATATTCCTTGGACTTATTGTTTAAGCATATAACATTTATATGAGACGGCTCAAACAATAATCTTTTCCCTTTATATTTAAACTAGATTAGTTTAACATATGAAATGTCCGTAAAGTATCATCATATGATTGGCTTTAGGGCACATTTCCAACAATCTCCCACTTGCACTAGAGCCAATCAACTTAGTCATCAGTGATGATACCTCTTCTGTAGTCATTTGATAAATGGCTAAGTAGTAGGCCTAGACAATGGATATCTATATGTTATCCCTAGACCAACCTTGAGAATAACGACGTTACCATTATACATGATTCTCAATCATGTGATTCAGTCTCTCATATGAGTTCGGATCTTGATGAGACCTTGATTCCTTGGCTTGAGCTATCGCCCCATTAGTGTCGTAGTGTCGGTACACTAGAGACGCTTTCTGGTTGGAACCGAATAGAGAGTTCATAAATGAACTTTCCCATCCAAACAACATTGTTGTAAGCTTCTATATGGCAATATATTTTGCATTCATAATGGAAAACACTAAAGTCATTACTTTAATGTTTCCATCCAAATATCTCTTTAGTCATAATAAAGATATATCTAATTATCTCTTCATTCATAATGAAGAAACATCCAATGATGGATTAGATTCATAATCTAATACATTTACGCTTCCATTACGTTACTCTAATTCTTCCTCATTCTTTGAGGAATCTATCCTTTAGTATTTCTTAAATACTTAAGGACTTACTTGACAATTGCCATGGTTCTAATCCTGGGCTTGCATTGATATTGTCTTGTACCGTTCTAGGTACAATTCATATCAATGTTTTTCATACAATATGAAATACATAAATCACCTTTCTGCGTATGCATAAAGGATTCTATTTATGCATTATTTCTTTGGGAGTCAAAGGGTACGTTCCCTTTGAGAAGAGCAACTACTTAGTCTAACTAGAGTTGTCCTCCTAATTGAAGTTTATCATCATATGAGAAACTTCCTAGCACATTTTGTCTATTATTAGGGCATGATATAATCCAATTATATCCTAAAATCTATCATTATAGATTTCCATCCCATGTATATAGACTATGTCTCCTATATACATTCTATCGTTATAGAATGTTTAAAGTCATAACTTTAACGAAGAAGTACTCATTCCATTTCCAAAATTAATATATCATATATATATTCATATATATCATATATATATTTATATATATATATATGTACAATTTTAGGAATATGATTAACTCCCACTAATCTTTTGTAAACCTAGTAAACAAAAGATTCATTTACATCTATATGAGAAATCAAACAATTTGATCTTTCTCTCATAAGACGCTTATGGCTCCCACTAGCTTGCTAAGATCCATGATGGTTGGATCTCTACAACTTACATGTTTTGTGATTCATAGTTTTAGACATATATTATTAGGACTATCTTAATAATGGTTTCGGAAACCTATATTATGTCCAAACATTGAATCAACATTTAGTTGTAGCTAGCTATCTTCGAATTAATTGAAACTAAGACTACGTCAAAAATGGTTCCTTAAAAGTCAACCATTCTCTTTGATTGTAGCCACCTTAAGCTACCAATTAGCTATTAAGGTTTCATTATTTCGTGTCAAATGGTACTTTACCATTTCCTTGAGTATATATCGTATATACACTCAATGTAGTCATAAGGATTTTCATTCTTATTTCTTTCGAATTAAGAGGTGCAACTCTACGACATAGTCATAAAGTTCAAACCATTCAACTGAGACGGTTTATAAATCCTTCTTGACTACCTTGGAGCTTGTGGTATAGGAACTAGGTTGTTATATTTGTTGATTACCATCTTGTCTCTCAAAGAACCCATTCTTTGAGTTCTATCTTTCGTTCATTGCTCTATCTTAGGCAAATCATATTGTAGGATTACAATGAACTACCCAACAAAACAACATTTGTTAGTTGGTTTATAGAAGTGATATCCAAAGGTTAATTTGAGGATATCCTTAAGATAATTTTCAAACAAATATTGCTTATTGGCACACAACCCCAAATCTTAACATGATTAAGATTTGTCTTTCTTTCTAACTACATCCTATGGAGTCATGAAAACTTTGGAAGATCTTCTAATTGACAATCATATTGTTTTAGAAGTATATATCCTATATATGGGTAATTGATAATATCCAACGAACCAAATCTTATTCAAGTTCGTTCTTCTCCTTATGGAGAAATCCATTATCATATGATGCTTCTTTCCTTGATATCTTTCAAGAAAACTATTCTAAAGTGTTACCATTCCTTGGATCAAATCTAAGGATGTAAATGGGTGATCTTCGGTGAATGTCATACAACATGAGTAGTATTATGTTGTGGACAAGTGCCACTAACATCTAAGTGAATTAACCTCAACAACTTTGTGATTCTTTGTTTTTTTTTTTTTTTTTTTTTTTTAAAGAATAAAGATTCGAACATTTCGTCTCTATACAATTTTAATAAGAAGGCATTGGATCCGGATCTAACGATCCATAGCATCCATCTATTACCAACTCGTAATTTATGTTTTAGAGGTATCACAACTTTAGTTGGGATTAGTCACTACCTTGCAACCTTTTGGGTTTTAAGCATCGTTATATTCTAAACAGTTAACACTACCATATCATCTCTACTATAGAGATAATAATTAATTAGATTACAATAATCTAATCATTCATTAATAAAGAACAACGTTTTGTCAAACAAAACATTTATCCATTTCACATAGTGACGGAATTTAGTTCCTTAAAATTGGAATATAAAGACAATCTATGTTTTTCCAATTTCTTTGGTAGTTCATATGAGGAAGTAAGTACCATCTGCTTTCGCAGAGATCTATATTTGATTCACTTTCCGAATGTGAAGTACTTTCTCTTCTCTCATATATCTTCTACTTCTTATTAGTCATACTTTTACAACGATTTGTAAAACATAGTTACTAATACGGAATCAAGCATTCAAGTAGAAGAACCAACTGTTTTGAACTATTCAAGAACAATTTACAACACCTTCGAAAGGTGTGTTCTTGACATTTGCAAGACATTTCTTGCAAATACCCCTTCCAATGTCCCTCCTTTCATAAAGAAAGTTTGTTCACTTGGAGTTATTTTGCGTTCTTCATTTGACTTCTCCTTTGACTACCATAGTCAATGTCCCTAAACTCCCACTATCTCTCTTGAAACTTATTTCAATTGTGTTATACACATCAAACAATTTGGAGAGCATGTGTTTATTGTTCACTACATAGTTTACAATAAACTTAGTGAACCATTAGGTTAGGGACATAAAGGTGAAGTCCTAGCCTAGTTTCCGTCTCGTTAAGTGGTTTATCACTTCAACACTCAATGATTCAAAATCATTATAAGTCCATGTTTATAGACTATTTTTGTCAACCAACCATTATGTTCTAAACATAATTACAAACTTTCAAGAGTTGTTTAAGGCAACTCTAATTTCTTCATACAACAATTTGTAAGTGAAGAATCATGGCACATAAAGTGTCCATGCCATTGTGCTTTCTTCTTAAGTTCTTTGTTCATTTAACAAAGAAACAAGCACTAGTGTTTGCATTGACTAAGGGTTGTTCAAAGCAACTCATTATTTCTTCATACAACGATTTGTAAGTGAAGAACTAATAACACTAAAAGTGTCCTTGTCTTTATGCTAATCTTCGTAAGTTCCTTTGTTCATATAACGAAGGAATAAGCATTGGTTGTTTGTGTTGTCCTCTTCATGATAGACTTTTCTAACATGTTCTTCCAATGATACATTATCATTAGGAAGATTGTGAGGATGAGACTACTTGGATACATATGCAATCCTTTTAAAACATTCTTTGGGATTGTGGTACCAAGTCCGGAAACTAAAACATTCGGTTTTTATTTGTCAAGTGTTGGATAGCGTTTGCAAATATATTGGTAAACAAATACATAACGAATATAAATTGATTGATTTTAAGCCATTTGATTCAGGTATTTAAATCAAATAGCACCACCCACTATTTTTGGCAAATTCCATATCCCTCATTGGAATTCGAGAGTTTTGGAGGAAACTCTTAGTAGGGTATGGGAGACTCACTATTACCAAGCCCACCTCATAATTATATCATGTTGGCTAGCGTTAATAATAATGAGAGAGTACGCTTACTCATTTGCACCTCTTGCAAGTACCCATCTAATTTGGCCTCTAGAAAATGATGCCTCAGAATTATATCATGTTGGCGTCATTGTACTTAGTTAAGTCATTCCCACCATGCCTAGTTCGTGTAGGGGTTCAAGCATAGCCTCAGAATTATATCATGTTGGCTAAACTCGTTGCCTACCTCACTTCATCATGTATGTATATAGAACTCCTCCTGAGTGTAAGCACGCACTTTGTACTCCCCCATTATAGGGTGAAGCCGGTGTACGAGTCACAAACGATTGGAGTCTACCACGGTGGAAGGCCACGAAAGAGTGTTCAAAGCACTCTCACGCTTATCAACTTAATAATGGTTTGTTGAGGGTTTTAGGTCTCATCACATATAAGCATGCATTTTAATCTTATTAAAACAATTTGGTCCTATTACAACTATTGGTCCATTTGATTGTTTTTAGTTGTATATAATACTCCCACTATGCTTATAAAACGGTTTTTAAAGCAAGAGTATATGATACTACTAACATAAGATTTGCATTCATTGATGGACTATATAGTTGCCTTAGGGCCTTATGATGACTATGAACCTTTTAATTAGATCCAACACGAGCATTGTGTTGAATCTCTGACTAGGGATGGTGATTGATTTTAGTTACGCGTTTAATCACATTAAGGCGTGTTGTTCCTATTGGGCGTTGGACCCTCTACTCTATTTTCATGCATATCAAATAAAACAAGAATGGAGTACTTTAAAGTAAAGAAGAGCTTATGCTCTTTTACAACAATTGATCAAAATAAATTACTTTAAAGTAAAGAAGAGCTTATGCTCTTTTACAACATTTGATCAAATCAAATTACAACCAAAATTAATCTACACATTCCCATGGTTCAAACAAATTTGAAACGGCCTTTCACATAGCTCAATTATCGTAGGCTTAGGTTCATAATCACCCTTTAATTAATTAACGCTTTAACTAATTAAATTGAATGCAACATTTTCATTTGGTTTTTGTATCCATAAAATTGATTTAAATGGAGCTAAATGAAATGAAAATCCAATTCTCATTTAAAGAGACAAAACAATTTTGTTCTCAACCTAATTTGGGCCATCATGCAATAACCACAACCTTTTGGGCTATATTTCAAAACTTTTGGGGTCACTTTGTAAAAACACAAAAGTCCACTACTTCATGTAATTACACTAGAACCCAAAATTTAATCAATGCAAAAACTTCATTAAAGGAGCAAAACAATTTGTCCTTTAGCGTTTTTGGACCTAAACGTAAAAACGTAAGCTTTTGGGCCAAAGTGCAAATACACAAAAGTATCAAAACTTTATGTAATTGCATAAAAGACCCAAAAGTACTCCCACTTGAGGGAGGGCCGGTTTTGGAGAGAGATGTGAGTGATGTGTGTGTTGATTTGTGAGTTTTGACATAAAGCATGCAAGTGGTGCAAGTGGTGTGTGTGAAAGGGAATTAATCCTTTCACACCCACCAATAATTCTTACACCATTTAAACAAATATCTAATGCAATTAAACATTTGAAAAAACATAAAACATAAACTTTATGAAATAAATCAAAACTTTGAATCAAAACACAAAACCTTTTTGTTCTTGGCAAAAATGTTAAGAACAATGAAGAACATTCATGAAAAACTCAAAAAATTTCCATGAACATTTTTCACCCAAAAACATTTCAAAACCTTTCCAACTTAAGGGAAATAACATCTAACCAAACTAGGGTACATAGGGGTTCCAAAAGTTACTTGAAAACACTTTTAACAAGTCAAACAAGAACCCAAAAATCCACCCTTTGGATTTGGCCGAAAATCCCCAAAGTCATGGCACCAAATTTTAGCTCCAATATTCATGCTCATATGAACTACATCTACAACATTTGAGATGGCAAATTTTCTAACAAAATTTACATTCAAAGAAACAAGAATAAAGCTTGTAACATATTACAACTTTTAAATCAAAACTATGAACTACAAAACCCAAAAGGATTCACCAACTACTAGACCTAGGCTCTGATACCACTTGAAGGAAATTTTGTGAAACACATGTTCATTTAAGCAACATCTATAGCATGCTATTAACAATTAAAAGGCGGAATCATGCTTGCATGCACTTAAAAACAAAACATTAACCATGAAATTCAAAGCCTAGTAGATTGGTGAACCAAGACTCAACTCAAATCAAAGTGAGTTGAGAAATATATACCTTTGTAGATTCCTCTTTGCATAAGCAAAGGCTAATCACCCAAAGAGAGGGTCTTCATTCCTTGCATCTAAAATCTATGGATTTGGATGGAAGAATAGGTTTCTTGATGCGAAAATAAATTAACGCACAAATTTAAACCCTATTTGTGACAGTTGTAGTATATGGATAAGTAGGGATCGTTCTAGGCCGGGGATTAACTAGGGATGCTAACCCAAAGTAAAATTAAATTAAAAACGTAAAAACAAAATTTAAAACACTAAACTAGACTCAAAACATTTAACTAGAATCACTCAAAATAAAACTAACAAATAAACTAAAAAGACACAAAATAATTCAAGACTCAAGAAAATACAAACTAAATTGATTTCTAATAAATCTAACACCTTAAAATAAACGGGGGATTGATTTTTGATGAAAAGTAAATTAAACTTAAATAAATTACAAAATTGACAAAAACATAAAATTAAGGTAAAATGATAAATGACGGACTGGCTAGAGGATTATTCTCCACACATGCCACATATGCAACCTAAATTGATTTTCAGTTGTTCTTTCAATAAGTTGTAAATTCTCAACGCCCCAAGTTAATTAGGTCCGCTTAAATTAACCTTCAGATTTTCCTACTTTTATTAGGTTGGATGATTGCATACGACAACCCAAAACATTCCCTACAAGTTCCCTACATGAATTGCATAATAGAGATACAAGCAAGAATCATTAAGTTTTATGAAAATCATAAGCATTGACGAGGCACTTGTTACTATGAATTGCATGAAACTTATGCCAAGAATTTACCTAACGCGATCGTTTATAAGCGACCTTCACTACTTGTGAATATAAGTTCATAACGATTAGGTGAAATTCACTTATATTCTAGCACCAAATTCATGCATGTAAATTAAGTATGCATCCTTAATCGACATACAAAAATAAGTTATCAATCAAGCAGTTAAGCAAATTAAATCACAACTCAGAAATCACAACTGAAGGTAATCAATTCAAATTACAAATATATCCATGGTTTTGAATTAACCTCTAGCCAAAACAAATTAATTATACATTATTCTTAAACAAAGGCAGAAATTAAACTTGAGTTTGGAAAGATTAAACCGAGAGAGATGCAGTGAAATTTTGCTGCTTCTGTTTCTGCGATGACTGCACACCGAGAGCCTGCCAAGAGCCCCCCGTCTGACCTCCTTCTTCTTCTCGCAAGCTGCACACGCCACCGGCAGCTGCAGCTGCCCTGCATGTGTCCTGCCTTCCTCCAATGCTTTCCGTGCCGACCGCCCACGTTTCCTGCGTTCCTTACACGTGCTGCCAAGGCAGCACTTGCTGCACTGACTGTCTCCCTGCCTTCTGCTTAGCTGCGCTCTGATCTCGCTGTCTAGCTGCCAAGGGCAGCTGTCTCTCCAAGTTTCCGTCTCCCACTGCCAAGCAGCTTGCAGCTGCACAGTTTCTCCCTCTCTCCCAGAGCCCACGTTCTCGCTGCCAGCTGCCAAGTGCAGCTGGTTTCTTTCTTTGCTTTCCACCCCCAACTCCCCGTACTGACTGCCCTTCTGCTCCCTATCTCTCACTCTCGCTCGCTGCCAAAGGCAGCAGTCTGCACTCCACGTCCCACAAGCTCTCTCCTGCTTTCCAATTTTATTTCTTTATTTTCTGTCAGTCCTCAGCTGCCAAAGGCAGCGACCTTCCTCCCTCCATTTCTGCGCGTCCCCCTCGGTACTTTTATTTGCTGCCTTGCTCTCGTGACTCCCCACTCCCGAAGCCTTCCCTTTTATTTTTTTATATTTCTTTAGTTCCTCCCCACTTATCTTTCTTTTATTCCCCCAGCACCATTCCTTTTTTATTTATTTTTTTATTCTATCATGCACTCCCACCTGCCTAATGCTTTCTTTTCTTTTTTCTGTTTTTTCGTTCCTCATTCCCACTGCTTTTGAATCCCACTAACCTATCATGCACTCCCACTTATTTATTATATTTCTTCTTATTTTCTTATTTTATATAAAACAAACCATGATATGAATTATTATTATATATATATAGATATTTTATTTAATTTAAAAGCTAAACAGTTTTGACACGAATTTATTACATAAAATCACACTTATGCTATTTTTATTTTCTTAGCTAGATAAATTCGATAAAACACAAAAACAAAGTAAATAGCACAAAAATATGAGGAAATAACTAACAAAAGACAAGAGAATTTGATGTAAAATATATATAAATATGAGCTTATCAAATACCCCCACACTTAGCTTTTGCTAGTCCTCGAGCAAAACAAACGAAAACAGAAAAAGTAATAACATGAAAATTATTAGTTTCCCCCTATATGACCCTCATAGAATTTCATTCGAGAACACAAATCATCAATAACCTTAGCTAACACCAACAAGCTAATCCAAATTCATTTTCCTTATTCAAATATTAGCAGTAATCTTTGAAACGTCCTTGAAGTGTAGTGTGTGAGATAGCCATGTTAATGCAATTTCAAATTTTTATTTTAAAAACACCATATGCAAACTAGCAACATTCTCACGGGATATGCACTCAATCACACATGTGTTTAGTTTTAATGTGTTTCGCTCAAAGAATCAAATGTGAAAGTTCTACCATAAGCTTGCATAAAGATCACTTCTCCACAATCATAATTACAAAACTTAAATCAAGAGGACTTTTATTGGATGTAATGAGGCTTAGGGCGAGGGTTATTGAAACGAAAGAATAGGAAAACACAAGTTCCAAGCTACATTGCAAGCAATTATTTTCTTTAGATTTATAAGAACTCAAACTCTCCAACGATTCTTCAGACATCTCCAACCACACCCAAAAACTGAAACTTTAAAAACTTTTTATTTTCTTTGTATACAATCTTTCTTTTTCTTTTCCTTTCTTTTTTTTTTTTTTTTTTTTTTATATAGAAACAAATATGAAAAACCCCCACACTTATTCTTTTGCCAAACACCCTCCAAAGTACTTCACAAACATTTCTCATAAGACAATCTCACATTGCTCACTAGCTCGCTTGGAAAGGGTAAGGAAAAATATTTATTTCAGGCATAAGGGTAGACATATCTGGTGATAAGAAATAAAAGGCTCACAAATACGGCTCAAATTGGCAATCTAATGATATCATTTTTCTTTGGGAAACAAGGTTATTTGGGCCATGGTGGTAAACCTAATGCCTCTATCATTTTCAAGTTCATGCAATCAATGACAAAAATTTCGAAAGATCGTTATGCAAGTTCTAGCGAAGTATCTCACATAAGTTCATCACACATGAAAGAATAGGAGTGTATGAAAAATGCACACACTTTCAATAGGCTCAAAAAAAAAACTCACATAGGATGTATATGGTCACTAAATTCACATATGGAGCTTTAAATCATGCTTTAGTTTCACATTAACAAGGCTATGTGCATTTAGTTTTTCAAGGATAATCAAATATGTACAAAACTAACACAAGAATAAGGAATTTCACAAAACACATGTTAACTAAGTTCTTGATGATCATGGTTCAAACTTTATCCGATTATATCATTGGGTCGGGGAACTAACAAAAATCTAATTCAAAACAATAAGGAAAACAAGAAAATATTTTTGGATTTTTTAAATTTTTTTTTTTTTTTTTTTTTTTTAAATTAATTTTTTTTTTTTTAATAAAACAACAACTTAATTAAGAAAACACAAAGCAATAACATGGAAACAAATGAAACCAGTTCAAAGTCGAAGGTACAAAAATTTTCAATTTGGTCATTTTTATACTCTTTACCCCCACACTTAAACTAGACATTGTCCCCAATGTCAGAAAATATAATAAAATGCAAATAACAAATAAAAATAAAGTAGATAAATATAAAGAAACGAAATAAAGCAATAGGACTGAAAACTTCCCTAATTTGCAGAAAAAATCAAGCGATGACCCCCAAGCTAAAATTCTGCAATCAACTTCAAGGGTGGAAATAACCAAAAGTTCCTGCAAAGAAAAGAAATAATTCAGTTAAGCACGCAAGAAAATATAGAAAATGCAAACGAAAAATTAAAAATGAAAATAAAAGACAATGAATAAAACTAAAAGTGATCATTGGTCCTGTTTGGTGACTTTCCACAGCTTTGAACTTGAACTGGCCTCGGGAACTTCTTAGCAAGGAAAATGAGACTTGATTGGTGGTGTTGTTGAAGCTTCTCGAGCTCTTGGTTTCAACTCGGACTCCTTCTGCCGGGTTGATTTAGTCTGCAGGCTACATTCTTCTCTTTTTGTTTCTTCTGCATGGCAGGTAGGCATGAGGAAAAGGTGGTGGTCTGCTTCTTTGTTCAATCTGTCCAAGTGCCGACCGATTTCCTTTCTTTCACCTTGCCCCGTAGCCAAGAGCAAGGGTAAAGGAAAAGCATGCCATGAGAAATCTTTGCCTCTGACTCTGATGATATGGGATACTTTTGCTTTTGAAGAAGTATCGTTCCACAGGTGTATGCTTGAACTGGGCTGGGGAACTTCTTAGCAAGGAAAATGAGACTTGATCTTGAAGATGAAGCAGCACCTTGTCTCCACATGCTTCAAGTAACATTTTCACTTGCCTTGGCTGTTCTCCAGGCAGATGTGGCGACTTCTTCGGAAGTACATCAGCGGTTGAAGATGAGCACTCGAGAGCAATGCTAGGTAAGCAATGCTAGGTAAGCAATCAGGAAGGATTTCCAGGCAGTCGGTTCTTAGATTGGAAGATTGACACCGAGTGCTGGCTGATTGCCCGCTTTCTCCTTATCACAAAGACAAGGAAAAGGACAGGGAGAAAGCGTGATATGAGATACTCTTGCTTTCAACCTTCATGATATGAAATACTCTAGCTCTAGATGACTTATTTGCAAAGGTATCCCAGGGAATGAGAAACACAGAGAAACTCGAGAGGGTTTGTTGGAAAGGCATTTTCGGAGATGAAAAATTTCGGAGATGAAGAAGTGTTGAGAGAGTTTGCCTTTGCAATGGATGCGAAGGTAGACGTTTATAGGTCTTTTCTTCACAACCGAAACTATTCTTTTACCCCTATCGGCAGCCGGTGGATGGATGAACAGTACAGGTCACGCGCTTTCTGAAAAAGCCACCCGTAATTTGCGCAAAGCTGACAGCGCGCGTGACGAGTGACGACAAAATTGGAAAAGCTGTTCGCCTCGTGATTCCTGACTGCTCCGACTTTTGAGAGAGACGCCCGACTTTTGAGAGAACGGCGTCCGACTTTTGAGAAAGGAACCGACTTTTGAGGCGGAGTCCGACTTTTGAGACGGAGACGCCGCTTTTGAGAAAAGAATCCGGCTCTTGAGAAAGGAGCCCGACTCTTCGATTTGCGAGAGGGCGCCTCTTCGACTGCTGAGCGATGCCTCAACGATTTCTTCTTCTTATAAGAACGCTCATTTTTGTTCCACAACACACTTGAGCTCCCCCCCTGTAAACACTTCCTCATGCAAACACTCCCTCTTGCATTTTCTTTAATCTTGATCAGTTCGACTCTTCATTCTCAACACCTTCAAATATGTCTTGCCCCTCTGACCGTCGCCTTAACTTGAATGTTGGGGAAGATAATGATACGTCTTCTCCAACCAACATTTGGCAGCCGTCCTTCATATCCCCGAATGGTCCTCTTACAGTTGGGGATTCCATGATGATGAACGAAACAACAGCATCGGTGGTGGCCAGAAATCTGCTCACTCCTAGAGACACTAGGATACTTTCTAGGCGGTCCGACGAACTAGCTGTCCAGGACTCTTTGGCTTACAGCGTCCGATGCGCAGGCTCAGTATCAAACATGGGCCAGCGCCTTCTTGCACGAACCCGTCAGGTGGAGTCGTTGATGGCTGAAGTGGCTAGTCTTCGGCAGGAGGTCAGAGTGCTTAGGCATGAGAACAGGGATTTGCACATGCTTGCAACCAATTACTCAACCAGCATGAAGAGGAAGCTGGATCAGATGCAGGAGTCCGAAGTGCGGATTCAGAGTGATCATCAACGGTTTATGGCGTTACTCCCGAGGTTTATGATGCCTTCGTCCTCGGGAGCAGCACCAAGTATTGAGGCTCTGAATGATCCAACTCTGGCGCTTCGTCTTTCTAGGGCTCCGTCGACCTCCGAGGCACCACCAACCAACGACCAATGAACGAAATTAGTTTACAAGTTATTGTAAAATATTTATGCAATTTTGTTTTTATTTTTTTATTTTTTTTTTATTTTTTTTATTTTTGTATTTTATTTTTGTATTTTTATTTATATGAATGTTTATATATATATTTTTTTTTTTTTAAAGCAAGAAAAAAATAAAATAAAATAAAATAAAATAAAATAAAAATATCAATGTAAAAATATGTAAATCAAATTAAAAAGACTATTTTTAATCTCTCAAACAACTATCACAACTAAATAAACAAAACAAAATGAAAGCAGTAAAGAGAAGGGATTAGGAATGCAAATCTGATTGTGGGTGATTCCTAGGCCTCCCTTCATTATTCAAATGCATGGGCTTATCATTGAACGGACGGTGGTACTTGAAATGATCCGACAACGGTCTAAGTTCTAATGACGGTGCCTGAATCATCAAAATTAGAAACAAGTTAGTATAAATTAAAATTAAAAATGGAGAAGATGGCTTACATTCTCGATCAAACTCAATCACAAACACCACATCTTGGAATGTTTCAGGGACTTTGCACTTAGCCAGATTGCATGTGATGATTGTGACATGGCCCCTGTTATCAAACTTAACTTCCTTGGCATTTGTCTCATGCACAGCCTCTTGGATGTATTCTTGAAATTCTCCGGCCACCTCATTTTCTGGAATCCCTCTTCTTGGTGTACAAGTTTCTTTAATTGTTTCAACATCATCGGGAACATGATTTTGTGCACCAAAAATTTGGATCTCATTTTGCACCTCTGGAAGATCTTCCACAACGTATTTTTCATTCACTTCTTCCTTGGGATTTAAAAACCTGCAAGGAAAAAGGACATTTGGTGGAACGATGTTAGAATGAATTGAACTTAGAACCTCCTCACCTGAGTTGGACGGCATAAAGACTTGAGGGGTTTGCGATAAGAATTCTTCTAAACTGCCCAAGTCGTCATCCTCATCTTCTTCTTGAATCGGCAATTCATCCATGTCCGGGCTATGTTTGGAAGGTTCTGGGACAACTTCATACTCCATGTCACCTTCCAAAGTATTGACTTCATCGATTTCACTTTCTGCCTTTGAATTTGCAATGTTTGAGTTGGAGAGTTCACTTTGATCTCGAATCTGTGCCATGAATTCCATAATCTGCCCAATTTGCTCCTCCAATGCATCCACCTTGTTGGCTTTATTTTGCATCTCCTTGTTTCAATTTTCTACGTCCTGGGTCAAAGAGGTTAGTAACTTATTCAACATGTCATTATCCGAAGACGTACCTGAATTTGATTGGGGAGATTGTTGTGGTGGATGTGACGGTTCATATGGCCACTGATAGAACTCTTCCGATGGCGGCAATTGTTCTTCTTTTTGTGAACCCTGTACTGAAGAAATTAATTCTTCAAGCATTTGATTATAATCCACGGGCATACTTTGATTCGATTGGAATTGTTGTGGGGGATGCTGTGGTGGCTGCATAGATCTTGAATAGAACGCGTCTTCTTGCTGCCAATATCCACCTTGTTGGAATTGTTGAGGTTCTCCCCACATGTAATCTAAATAATCTCTCCAATATGAATTGTAAGCATTGGAAAACATGTTGCCCCTTGATTGGTTATGGCCTTGATATCCCCAAACATCTTCATTTGCAGAAAATTGAGGACCTTGATATCGTTGCCCATAGGGCACATCAAGTGTAGGGACACTTGGCATTGTGGTCCGTTCGGCATTATGAGTTAATTGAGCAGTGAGCTGTGCCAATAGATCTTGAATGCTAGTAGAATCCAGGTCTTGCTCCATTTGTACCTCAATTCAAAGAAAGAAAAATAAATCAAATATCAAAAGTAACATACACAAACACAAATAAACATAAGCAAAAACAAAAATAAAAGGATTAGCAAATTTGCTAATCCCCGGCAACGGCGCCAAAAATTTGATGCGAAAATAAATTAACGCACAAATTTAAACCCTATTTGTGACAGTTATAGTATATGGATAAGTAGGGATCGTTCTAGGCCGGGGATTAACTAGGGATGCTAACCCAAAGTAAAATTAAATTAAAAACGTAAAAACAAAATTTAAAACACTAAACTAGACTCAAAACATTTAACTAGAATCACTCAAAATAAAACTAACAAATAAACTAAAAAGACACAAAATAATTCAAGACTCAAGAAAATACAAACTAAATTGATTTCTAATAAATCTAACACCTTAAAATAAACGGGGGATTGATTTTTGATGAAAAGTAAATTAAACTTAAATAAATTACAAAATTGACAAAAACATAAAATTAAGGTAAAATGATAAATGACGGACTGGCTAGAGGATTATTCTCCACACATGCCACATATGCAACCTAAATTGATTTTCAGTTGTTCTTTCAATAAGTTGTAAATTCTCAACGCCCCAAGTTAATTAGGTCCGCTTAAATTAACCTTCAGATTTTCCTACTTTTATTAGGTTGGATGATTGCATACGACAACCCAAAACATTCCCTACAAGTTCCCTACATGAATTGCATAATAGAGATACAAGCAAGAATCATTAAGTTTTATGAAAATCATAAGCATTGACGAGGCACTTGTTACTATGAATTGCATGAAACTTATGCCAAGAATTTACCTAACGCGATCGTTTATAAGCGACCTTCACTACTTGTGAATATAAGTTCATAACGATTAGGTGAAATTCACTTATATTCTAGCACCAAATTCATGCATGTAAATTAAGTATGCATCCTTAATCGACATACAAAAATAAGTTATCAATCAAGCAGTTAAGCAAATTAAATCACAACTCAGAAATCACAACTGAAGGTAATCAATTCAAATTACAAATATATCCATGGTTTTGAATTAACCTCTAGCCAAAACAAATTAATTATACATTATTCTTAAACAAAGGCAGAAATTAAACTTGAGTTTGGAAAGATTAAACCGAGAGAGATGCAGTGAAATTTTGCTGCTTCTGTTTCTGCGCTGACTGCACACCGAGAGCCTGCCAAGAGCCCCCCGTCTGACCTCCTTCTTCTTCTCGCAAGCTGCACCAGGCAGCTGCAGCTGCCCTGCATGTGTCCTGCCTTCCTCCAATGCTTTCCGTGCCGACCGCCCACGTTTCCTGCGTTCCTTACACGTGCTGCCAAGGCAGCACTTGCTGCACTGACTGTCTCCCTGCCTTCTGCTTAGCTGCGCTCTGATCTCGCTGTCTAGCTGCCAAGGGCAGCTGTCTCTCCAAGTTTCCGTCTCCCACTGCCAAGCAGCTTGCAACTGCACAGTTTCTCCCTCTCTCCCAGAGCCCACGTTTTCGCTGCCAGCTGCCAAGTGCAGCTGGTTTCTTTCTTTGCTTTCCACCCCCAACTCCCCGTACTGACTGCCCTTCTGCTCCCTGTCTCTCACTCTCGCTCGCTGCCAAAGGCAGCAGTCTGCACTCCACGTCCCACAAGCTCTCTCCTGCTTTCCAATTTTATTTCTTTATTTTCTGTCAGTCCTCAGCTGCCAAAGGCAGCGACCTTCCTCCCTCCATTTCTGCGCGTCCCCCTCGGTACTTTTATTTGCTGCCTTGCTCTCGTGACTCCCCACTCCCGAAGCCTTCCCTTTTATTTTTTTATATTTCTTTAGTTCCTCCCCACTTATCTTTCTTTTATTCCCCCAGCACCATTCCTTTTTTATTTATTTTTTTATTCTATCATGCACTCCCACCTGCCTAATGCTTTCTTTTCTTTTTTCTGTTTTTTCGTTCCTCATTCCCACTGCTTTTGAATCCCACTAACCTATCATGCACTCCCACTTATTTATTATATTTCTTCTTATTTTCTTATTTTATATAAAACAAACCATGATATGAATTATTATTATATATATATAGATATTTTATTTAATTTAAAAGCTAAACAGTTTTGACACGAATTTATTACATAAAATCACACTTATGCTATTTTTATTTTCTTAGCTAGATAAATTCGATAAAACACAAAAACAAAGTAAATAGCACAAAAATATGAGGAAATAACTAACAAAAGACAAGAGAATTTGATGTAAAATATATATAAATATGAGCTTATCATTTCTCCAAGTTCCCAAAATTGAGAACCTCTAAGTCTCTACACCAAGATTAGATTGGAGAAGAAATGAGTGACCTTGGAGGAGTGGGATTGCTAGATGCACCCTCCAAGGGGGCCGGCCTCCTAGAGAGAAAATGAGAGACATGTTCTCTCCAATTTTCTCCAAAAGAACCCTTTTTGAATTTTAGGCTATAAAGTTCTTTATATAGTCACTTCATTTAAGTGACCTAAAGAACCAAAACCCTATTTTCATCTCAAGGCCGCCCTTAGGGTGTTATTGGGCTAATTGGGCCTTTGTGAATTATTATTCATTAAGTTGTCATACAACTTAAGTCAATGGGCTTGACGTTCGAAGCCCATTGGGCCTTAAGGTCCAAAACTATCCCGAGGTCTTTAACGAACTTATTCGTTTGATTAATTAACATATTAATTAATCCTTGCCATAAATAATTAAACCATTTAATTATTCTTACTCATCTCCATTGTTTCTTCAATCTCCACCTTACACGGTGTACGATCCATTAGGTTCATTTTAGCGAGGCAGTGGGCGATTAAAACCATTTCACATCGATTGTGAATTGAAACTTACTTTCAATTCTCCCTTTAGTGATTATACACGTTTAGGGCTTCCACAAACCATGAGTGACACCTAGCAGCATATCATGGTTACCCAAGCTAATCAGAAGAGGTAGAGAACCTATTCAGTTTAGGATTACAAATGCAATACGGTCTTTCTCTAATACAATACTCTTGACCACATTGTTTGGTTTGATAGTTTATTCATGTCTACTATCCAATGTGATTCGTGTGCTTATATGATTACCTTGAATGTGATTTGGAACGCCTTTCCTTAATCTCATTCATACTCTGGCCAGAGATTTTAATCATATCGTAAAGTATTCTCCCCCAAACGGTTTGAAGGTTAGAGATCCCTTGTTGCGCATTCACTTGCCTCCATGGCTAAGTGGCTTAACCCCAACTATGCCGTGGACACCCTCCTTTTGGAGTGACTTTTGACATAATCAAAGATCAAGGACTTAACCACAAGACAACTATGATGCCTCAGGTCAAAGGACTACTTTGCATTATCCCAACCATGAGTTCTCATGTGACATGAATATGAGAACTCTTCGTTGATCGTGTTCAGTGAACTCATTCTCTATTGAGCACCTACGTACTTGTCTTGATGTCACACACACCAATGACTCGAGACTAGTCACTCTCCCTGAGAGAAGACACATCACGTACTGATCTTAATGGACTGTCAATGCCCAATTGGCAATCCTATGATCAGGAACGTTTAGGATGTGTCTACGAAAGAATGGTCTCATGAATCTAACTTCTTTAGATCGTATTCTCTCAATCACATATTCCTTGGACTTATTGTTTAAGCATATAACATTTATATGAAACGGCTCAAACAATAATCTTTGCCCTTTATATTTAAACTAGATTAGTTTAACATATGAAATGTCCGTAAAGTATCATCATATGATTGGCTTTAGGGCACATTTCCAACACTTAGCTCAGCGAAGGAATCCACCGTATTAGGTTAAAGACGACAAAACCAATTGAAAGCCTCATCAGAGAGAGTGGAAGGGAAAATGAGACATCGTTCCTCATCACTGTGTCTTTGGTACGATGGTGGATTCAAAGACATGGATAAGATCAATTGGAACTTCTCGTCCAATATACGATTGCAGGCCAAGCTTCAATTTCATTTTTTCTTGTACAGGGGTGTCAAGGATCCTCCTACTGAGAGGGCCGAGCATTGGCTGATTCCAATTAGGTATCTTGGTTTGAGCCTCGGTCTTAAGTAGAGTCAGGCATGATTGGAACCTTCTTCGTAAGTTTCCATCATCTCTTTTAAGTAGGGAAGCTCGGTGAAAAACATGTGGCCTTTTCTTGGATTCAAACTACGCTTTCTTGTCCTTCCGAGACTTGTCCCTTCTTCTCTAGCTTGGTAGTTAGCATGGTTTGTGGTGGATGACCGAGTGCAAAGGTCGTTGATCTTTAAGTCTATGTGGATGAGTTTTTCCTAACACTGCCTCAAGAAGTCCCAATAGTCATAGTAAATGGTTCTTGATCCTTCCATTGACTCAATTCCCTCTACAAGAAGGTGTCTCCCCCCACTTATCTGTAACTTTGGGTTGAAGCAGTTAGGTTGAGTGAAGTCTCGTGTTTATCAACATTTTGGAGAGAAGGTCGTTCCTCATTATGAACATCTATGTTGAGGACATGTAACCCTCTGTATTGGTGGTTACCCATGTGATGATCAATAGTCACGGAGGCAATGGGCTTGTGAGATTGAGTCTGTCTTGCTCCATGGAGCATCTCAAACAGATTCCATACTATTCTTGGAGGATTTCATTCCTGATCGTTATTTTGTTGTCCTGAGCTTCCAGCTCTTTGACCTTAGCTTGAAGAGCAACTTTCTTTCTTTCCCTCATTTGTTGCCTCACGCTAGGCGTGAGGGGGCATCATTATGTGTGTTGTGGTTTCCCTCACTCCCCATGTTGAAGAGGGATGCCAAAATCGAATAAGAGTGTGTGAAAGATGGAAATCGGCCTAACAAAGTTGGTGAAAGCATGAATCAGTGTCCTTCCCATAGACAGCACCAAATGTTGATGTACAAATCAAGTTTACTTCGGAACAACGTAAAGAGTCAAGGTGTGACTTTCATAAGGTTGTTTAGGTCACTAAGTGTATGTAGTATGTAAATAGATATAGATAGGGAAGTAAACATAAGATGTATGTTAGTCACCCTAAATTGGGCTACGTCCATGAGGGTAGATGAGTTCTTATTAAAATGTATAGTTTACATAATACAAAAGTTTAAGCATAATCATCGTTAGTGAGGTCCAATAATGGATTGAGTAGAATAATAGCATTAGGATTAATTGTAGGAGAACTGACTCCTTTTATAGTTGAGGAGTGTTGCATGCTTTCGTCCGCAGTTGATGTGGGACTCTAAAAGCTATATTATGATGTTGACATGTGTCATGTTGTGATTGGTCTCTTGGTTGGTGAGAAACTCATATTCTTCGGCAGATGTGCCTCAGCATGAAACCTTTAGTAAATCTTCAAAGGTATAAAGTTGACAGATGCTTAGTAATTTCGGAGTTGGTGAAGTATGGTACAAACAAAACGTACTTCCTAAATCTCATTCATGTAATCTAGCCAAATATTGCTAATCGTATTGTAAAATATTCTCCCTCAGCAGTTTGAAGGTTAGAGATCCCCTGTTCTACTTTCACATGCCTACATGATTAGGTAGCTCAACCCCAACAATGTTGTGGACACCCTCAAATGGAGTGCCTTTAACATAGTCAAAGATTAAAGACCTAACCGCAAGACAACTATGATGCCGTAGGTCAAATGATTACTTTGCATTATGCTAACTAGTGAGTTTTCATGATTAATCGCGTGTAGTGTACTCACTCTCTATTGAGCACCTATATACTTGTCTTGATATCATTCACTCCAATGACTCGAGACCAGTCAGTCTCCAGGGAGAAGACATAATATGTACTGATCTATCCGGATTGTCAATACCAAATTGGCAGTCTTATGGTTATGAACGTTTAGGATATGTGTATAACATCTAATGAGACGACTTTAATCAATAATCTTAGTCCTTAGTTTCAACTAAATTAGTTTAATATGTGAAATGTTTGTAAAGTATCATTGATTATTGGCTTTAAGGCACATTTTCAACATTTTTGTTAACATAATTTGTTTTCCGCATAATTCGATAAAAATTTTCAAAATTCCAACAAGATTGATTTCATCCCACTTAAACCGTTGGATTAGATTTTTTTTTTCCCACGTTTATAAACTGTGGATTAGAAATTTTTTATCCATGTTCATCTGTCGTCTTTATGTATCATTGGCACAAAAATGAAGATTCCATACAATATATGATTTCATCATGTCTTAAAACCGTATATTAGGTGTATATGATTGTGAATTCAATCTTTTCATCTCTTAAAACTGTATATTGTCATCTTTATGATTGTGAATTCAATCTTTTGATCAATGGGTATGTGCAGAAGGGTGATTTGGAAAGTGCCCAGAAGGTGTTTGATGAAATATTAGCACTATCATAATGTTTTCAAGTAGATGGGGTAAAAGTATATTCAACTCCACTTCTATGGCACAAAAGGAAGAAGCAACAAAGTCTTCTGAAGAAGGCAAGCCCAAGCCCCCTCTGGCGGACACAGCCATGGTTATTGCTTCAACCGCAGCTCCCGCTCTTTCCTGGTTCACACCCAAGAGGTGATTCATTTTCTTACACTTTTGTGTTTATTTATTTATTTTTTTTTGTTTTGTTCTAGGGTCTGTTTGGTTGGTGAGAAAATATGGAATTCAAGAGAGAGTTTTGGCCTTTTCATATTTTTTAGGGTTTTTTATTGTTTTTGTTACTTAGGTCTGGGAAATACACAGTATTTCCATGTGGGTTTCAGAGATTTTGGTGATTTCTTAGTTTTTCTCTACTTTCCCAACAACCAACCCGGAAATTCGGTTTTTCTCCATTGTGGGCACTAATGTTCTTTCTGTGAAAGTTTATGGATGGAAAGGGAAAATAGTGAGAATTGTTGGATGATTAATTAGTTAAACTATTTTGAAATTGAAAGGAGGAGATGATGTATCATGTAAATGAATGCTCTGGACTCTGGAGTTACGAATATAGTTATAAGTTTGAGCTTTCAGCTGGGTTGAGTCAAGTATCATTTGAAGGTTTTGCAAGACTTTTGAGTCACTTTAGCATCTCGTTGTGCAATATAAATGTCTTTATGCTGTGATTGCAGGTTACTTGTTATCTTTTGCTTGATTAACTTGATAAATTATGTGGACCGAGGAACAATAGCAAGCAATGGTGTCAATGGGAGCCTCGAAACTTGTACAGATAGTGATATATGCACGGATGGTACTGGGATTCAGTAAGATACCAAGAACTATTTGATGGTTTCCTTGTTTCTTTGGCTTTTCATATTTGGTTGTGTCCATGCATTGCTTGATTCTATTTATTTGAATGTGCTGAGTTTTCAGATTTTCGCATATAATCATGTTCTAGATGCTATGGTACAGAAACATTATTGAGATTTCTGAAATAAGAAAATGTGCATCCGTATCAATTTGTTATGGATATAAAAGTTTCACTGGATTTCTAAGAGCACTGTATTTGAGATGTTGCCAAATTTGTTCTCCGATTAATATACTTAGCTATGGTGTGTGAAACATATCCACCAACTACAGTCTGCAGCATGTTGAGACTTTAAGGTTGAGGCAGTTGCGAATTATCTGCATTTTATCCATTTTTAACCAATTTCTGTTATGTTTACTACACGATGCTTACAACATGAAGTCTTTTGATCTGAGTATCTGACATCATGGTTAATCTTTCTCAGTCTGAGCTTCCACCTGGGGTGGACTCTGCTCTACTACAACAAGTTTTGAGCCTAACACCAGAAAAACTAAGTTCATTGTCTCCGGAACAGCAACAACAAGTAATAAAGCTCCAACATTATTGAGATCAGATTCAGCCAACGTAGTAGAGTCATAAATGGCAGTTTTGATGCAGCAAGTTGTTACATGTGCAGGCACCAACTTGCTTGCTAGAGCAACAAAATGCGTGGTATTGATTCAATCGATTTTGATTGTTTATAACAGTATGTTCACGTAAGGAGTCAATTCAGAGGATCTGCAGTGCAGGAGTATTATCGTATTCGTGTAGCATACACAAGCTTGTGTTTTAGTCTAGTCAGTAAATTACTTAGAATAGCAAAATTTTGTCTGTATCACAACATTTAAATTTACGTTCCCTCAGCTAAAATTTGTTGCTTCCCTTTTGACAATCCTTGCTCCAAACGTTGTATACTTTGCTCGAGGTATATTCATGATCTCTTCCTTTTGCATATTGTTATTGGTTTTCTTCAAACTAGTTGTAGCAAGCAATTTAAGTGCTCGAATCCAAATGTAGCAATGATCAAGGCTCGGCTATGCATTTGCCATTGCGCCTCACACATCATTGTGGTCTTGGGATTGAATGCAATCAAACCAAAGGTGAATAATTAAGAAAAGCATTCTAAACCCCATCAATTGTTAGGAAAACACCCTTGTTATATTGATGTTTGGAGCAATACTACTCTTGAATCATGTATTTTCCTTCGTTGGCAAGAAATTTGGTTTTTGTATTTTTTATTGAGTCATACTCTCATCTAATATTATTAATTTTGATAATATCTTTAAATAAAAAGAAATTAAAATAGAACAATAATTTAGTCTCAGTCCAAGCAAACACCAAATTGGTGACAGTACTATTTTCATTATCCTACTTCTTAGTCCGACACTGTACCAAACACTTTACTAAGTTTGTCCAGTTTAGTCTAGTCTAAACCAGTCCAGCTTAGTCCCCGAAGCTAGTCTAGTCCAAGATAGTCCGGTGCAACAAACACACCCTTAGTGCCTAAGGGTGGATTAGGTGGTTTGAAATAGTAGCTCCTGTTATCATTTTTATAGATTATTTTCTTGAAAAAATGACTAATAGTCTAATTCAACGTAGAATTTGTCATATATAATAGGTTCATTTTTTTTTTTTTTATATTTGGGACTGGAGAATAGGTCCATATTGTTTAATCCACATTCTTTTAATAATTGCTTCCGTACCCACGAAATTAGGAAACCAATTTTCTACTTACACGCCACTTGAGATAAATTATTTTTTTTATAAGGAAGGACAAGCGTCGGACAGACCTTATATGGCAAGAGCCCCAGGTTTGAGTGTGCAACCCCAACCCTTCGGTTGTACAAATTTTATGGAAGTCAGATTGTGCATTGGAAGACGTCGGACAACATAGTCATGTTCCAATGTCCGTAGTCCGTCTTACGTAACCGCGCTTCTCAAGCTGCTAAACAAACACCACATAATTGGCTATAAGAAACTCCAAAGACAGAGCAACACTAGCGCTTTGAGTATTTAGAATGTGGTAATTTTTGCATAGTTACAAAGTAGTAAGACAAAGATAAGTCTTAGTGGGAAATTGAGGTTTCCCGTTACCGAAAAAAGTAGTGTAAAAAAGAACAAACAAAGTCACACAATAATCAAACTATAATTCTTATTTTAAAAGAATTGGGAGTATGAAGTAAAGGTGGCAAGGTTTCACATTCGTTGACCATCCGTAGCGATGATCTGAGAAGATTATCCGTAGGAATATACGATTCCTGACATTGGAATCAAACTTGCTTGTGGGCAATTGATGGAATTAGACTTGAACCTGTCAGAGGTTGGTTAGGTAGGAGCCGCACATAATTGACATTAACTGAAGTCGGAGTGTCGCTCATATGCATGGCTTGTTATGATTTCATGCCTCAGTCTCTTGGAGCGCTATCATAGTTTGTACCAATGTTGTTCACCCAATGTATGGGCTTTCAAGTAGTTTTTATTCCCTCACATGACCAACCACAATATCCTCCAAATTGTGCGCCTGTATATATGCTGATAAGGATATAAAATATGTGAGAAACGCTAGCAACTTTTTTATTAGCCTTTGTGTTTGAATCTTTTTATTTCTTCAAATGACACGTTATTTTTTACACAAAATAAAAATTTTGACGTCTTTGAATTTATATTTTTCATTTTCATCATTAAATTCTAGCCAAAAGCATTAAAGATCTTGTTTTTTGTATTAAAAATGACAAATTATGAAAAAGTTAATGAAAAGTCAGCACTCCCCATATTATATATTGCAGTGGAACTAAAACGTGGTGCTTTAATTAAATTAGAAATATTAGTTGCTTAAATGTTAAATGGTCTCTGTGTTTTAGTTATTGGGTCAATTTAGTCCCTGTATTTTCAATTTGGTCAATTAGGTCCTTGTGTTTATCTGTGTTAGCCAAGTAAGGATATTTTCATCTAATTTCTGTAAAAAAAACAAAAAAATTGATAAATTATTTATAAAATTATAATTTATTTGATTTAAAATATTTAAAATGAAATAAAATGAAAAATAAAATGAAAAATTATTCTCATCCGAACTCTCCAACCTCCTTCTTAACATTACCCCCTCTCTTTTCTATGTCACAACCTTAATTATTTTTCAAAAGGAAAACTAATGAAAATGGCTTGAAAACTTTGAGTTTTAACGATCAGGACAAAATAAAGGGTAAAGTGAATAGTACCAGAATTGACTTTTTAATGTAAAAATGTGTTTTTCGTTAAAGTGAACAGTACAAAGAGCTTTTCGTTAAAGTTTCTTTTTTTCAAATTGGAAGTTTTATTTCTTATATCTATTATTTCTCATTAATTTGCATTTTTCTGTAAAGAGAAAGAGTAATTATTTCTCATATGATTTTTCTTTTGAATCTTTTATAAGAGATTGAATGAAATATCCTTAATTGGCTAACATAGACAAACACGATGACTAAATTAGCCAAATTGAAAACACATGAACTAAATTGGCCATATAGCTATAACTCTATAACACGGGGACCATTTTGACATTTACGCCATATTAGTAAGCTGGTAATGTAAATTACACAATATACGAAGCACCTAATTAAACCATTATCTTGGAACTAGTCCATTGTAGGTAATTTAATTAATATATGTTGAATCTCTAATATTAGAAAGTTAGCAATTCATTTTGGTGTATCAAGGCTTCATAAAAAAAGAATTGGACAAAAACACCCCTAAAATAATAAAATCCAAAACTAACCCAAAATAACACCCAAACACAGCATGGGTAATTTTGTCAGCAAAAAAAAAAAGAAAGAAAAAGGAGCAGTTATCAAATAAAAAAGTAAAAAAGAAAATTAATACAAAGAATAATTAACGCATTCAAACACGGTTAATCCTACTTTGACGTGATGAAACCGTTCCCCGCGCAAAGGGGGAATTTGGAACTGAAGGTAGTCTTCCACAGTTCCATATGATTTCTTCATCTGAAATTGCCCATCCCACTAAAGAAAACTGATAATGTACACAAATCGGTGATGTAGAACCTAAAATAATCTCAAATATTCTAGATGTGATATGTGGACTTTTGCCCAAGAGAGACAAAATTGCCTCATTAAATGGGCAGGCTCCTCAAATACTTCCACGGACAACTCACACCCTGAAGGTCCATGCAGCTGAATACTACTGCACTTGGCAAGAAAAGGTCAAAGCATTAAAGATAAGGATTAATTACCCAAATCCAATTTTTAATACATTCCCAATTGAAGATTAACTTCATTTAAGTAAGTAATCCATATTTAAATCAATTAGGGATATTTACTCCATTATCTCAAGATATTATTTCCTATTTATTCTTTCCATACACCTGGCCAATAGGATGCCGCCATGTGTACGGTAAAACCCTAACACTATGGCCAGCCTTCTCCTCTCTCTCTCTCTCTCTCTCTCTCTCTCTCTCTCTCTCTCTCTCTCTCTATATATATATATATATATATATATATATATATATATATCTCCAATTCTACCAAATTTTTGTAAGTTTTAGCTACCCCCTAAAAGCCCTAAACAATTACTCTTTTCAGATAAACTAACTTAGGCATCAGAGATCCATTGGCCTAACCCCCTCACCTCATGGGTGCATGAGGCTTCTGTCGATCAAAAGTGTTGATTGTTTTACCGATGCAATTTCGTCAAAACTAGAGACGGCAAAAATTTGCATCGACATGTGAGTCTCTCTCCCTCTTTTATTTAATTTTCTAGAAATTGACAATAATCTAGTTTGGAGGGTACTTCAAGCACCAGTCTACAGAGTCACTCTTTAATTGGATACAAACTATTTTTCATGGGTATTAGAGTTCAATGAAACATAATCTCTTGTTTGTCATATTCATCTCATAGATTGCCAGAGGATCAAATCAAAGGTGCCAATATTGATGTTGCTTTTTTCCTTAGTTTTGGCATTCTTTTTTAATTTTTAAGTATTTAGAAGCCTTCGTATCTTGCTTCGCCCAAAAACCGATTCGGCAAAATCATTGTTGAAATTTTTGAAGGTTGAAATAGACAGTTTGGGTGGATTTCTTTTCCGCAAACTGCAGACCTAGGTTGAACATTGGAAAATAACTTAATTCTATTTAGTTACAATGAAATTTTTTCTTGATATTTCACTTTTTCTATGTTTATAATGATTGTTTAAGTAATTTAATTAGTACTTATTTAGTTTGTGTTTTTGGGGTTTAAGATGAAATTTCAGGTTTTTGAAGTTGAGGCTCAATAGCCTTAATGACACACCCCAACCTAAATCAGGGCATGCTGGTCGTCACATGAGGGTGACGTAGCCATGTGCATAGTGCGGAAGCAATAGAGATATAAGGAATTACGAATAAACAAAAACCAAATCAACTAGAGTACTAGATAAGATAAGGTGCCAGTGCGAGGTTAAGTGTGAAATACACAACCAGAGCATAAATAGCCTAAGTGCAGTCAAGCAGGACAAAAACTAATTATACAACACCCAAGGGTGATCCTACCTTTATGATGTTCTGTCAGAACCACCGTCGAAATCCTCGTGAGCCACGAAAGCACTTCTACCTAAAACCTGGAGGGGCGCAAAACAGAAAGTGTGTGTGGGCAAAAACAAAGCTTTTCAAAATCATTTCATTTCTCAAAAGTTCTAACCCTTCGCCGTAAAACCTGTATAATTTCCCAGAAAATAATAATAATAATAATAATAATAATAATAAGTTGTATCAGAAATCATACTCAAGATGAAAATCCATATAAGTATACCATGCCAAAGTATCTCAATGCAATGCCATAAGTAATCCAGACAAAATATATCAATGTCAGATATCGCATCAGCCAAATCCCTCTAACTCAATCTGTAAGGCTGAGTCTATAGCTCATAACCAATCTCAATCATATCAAATCTTGCACACAAGTCAGAACCACCTAAAGTAGTCTATACGACAAGACTAGGTGTAAAATAAATATGCTCTAGTGCTACAATCACGTGAAGGTTGTGCGAATGATCGCAGGTCACCTACGAGTCGGAACCACCTATAGTAGTCTGTACGACAAGCATGTGCACCTAACTTGGATCCAAGGTGAGCATATGGTGCGGGAGGTGAACATCACGTGAAGGACTGTGCCCTAACTCTGGGCGGGAGCACTAACACCGGGGTGTAGGTTTATGAGCTCTCAACACATCACATCATATCTCACATAACTGAAGTAACCTCATATCTTTAATTTATGAACTTACCTGGCACTTACATGTGCGTCCGCAACACCAATCATAATATATGCAACTACTAATGCATAAATAAAATAGGCAGATACTTTGTATGGTATTTCAAAACGTATAATCATTCAAATTCATTTTCTGGGAAAAATCTCAAGTACATAGGTATCTACGGAAAAACCAAAAGCCCACTCACTAATATGTCGAAGGGTTGTAGCCCCTGAGCCTCGATTTATGGCGCTCGTCCTCATGATAGGTCTCACCTATATGCGAAATAACTGAATAAACGTTATTTAAGGCATATATACAAAACTAGGAAATAACTTCTCATACAAAGCTCAAATGGGGTATTTGAATATACCACCATGACCTACTCAACCTCAGGAATATCCCCATATTATTAGAAAAAAAATTCATGACCCCACGCGCCGGCCAGACGTGCGGTCCACACGCAGGCACGTGCCTGGCACACCAAACTGATTCCCTAACGGCGTTAGGGAATATTCCGTCAAAAATCAGAATATGTCGTTATGTTTACCTGACGGCGTCAGAATATTCCGTCAACTTTGACGGAATATTCTTCTCCTTCTTCCTTGGTTCGTCGGAGTCCGGCGCCGGTCACCGCTGCGATCGCCGGAAACTGGAAAAAATTTAAAACTTCATATCTTCTTCGATTCTCAACCAAAATTCACGAATTTAGTATCAAAATGAAGCTTAAGATGAGAAGAACATGATCATACCACTTTGGGGACCTAAAACCCATGGAAAGTCGCCTGAAAAACCTTCGATATTCCGACCAAGCTTGCAACTTGCTAAACCTGGGCTTCCCGACGTCCAAATCACTTCAAAATTACTCCCCAAGCTTCGTGAAGATGTTTTAAGGCTCTCTATAACCTTAAAACTCCTTGAAAACTTCACGATTACGAGTGCATGAACAGTACTCCAAATCGGGGTTCTTGGGTTCCCGGGTTTTCGAGGGTTTCACGTACCAAAGATGGTATAGAACAACTCCTAAGCTTACTAGGAGTTCAAAGGTGCCAACTACAACCTTGATCCGTGACTGGAAGTGAAGGTTTAAAGGTTGTTCGTACGTTGTACGGAAAATGGATAAAATCCGAGAGAGGGAGGAGAGAGAGAGAGTCAACGGGAGGGTGATAGTGAGGGTGTGTTTGTGTGTGGTCCAGGTTTGGCCAACCAAACCAAAAACAACTAAAACCTTAAGTTCTAATTGGGTCCAAGTACTTAGGAAAGAAAATAATTGGTCCACAACACAACTTAAACCACACAACACCACAAACGTTTAAGGGTAAATTAGACATTTCACACCATCAGAGAAAATCTTTCGGGACGAGTGATAAGTGAATTTTATATTATATATTATTCCCTATTCTTAGTATATTTTGGATATTATTTTGGAAGAATTTTGATACTTTGAATTGTATTTTCAATATAGGACTTTCGACTTCCTCTGAAGCAAAACGTGGTCAAATGGACGAATTTTGGAGTAATTCCAGTTGGAAGACGTTCGTGAGTCACTTGGCTTGATCATATCAAAATATCAGATTTTTCTACCAAGCGATGATTTTCTGGCGATATAATAAAGGAGCAGCGCGCAGTGCTGTCAAACTGACGTATTGGGTTTCTTTGGGCTTTTTGGCGTCTAAGATGATGTCTTTTGGGTTCAAAGCCTTCTGCAATTATGTTCGGGACATCTCAAGCTTTATTTCTAGCCGTTTTGGACCTGTTTTGGAGCCCTGAAGATCCAGAAACGTGGCTGTTTTGAGGCTGTACAGATTTTGGGTGATTTTATCTAGTTAATTTAGGATTATGTTTCCTATTTTATTTCAATTTATTTGGTTTCCTAGTTTTATTCTAAGACCTTTTAGGGTTTTATTTTGTAGTAGTATAAATAAGACTTTTAGCCATTAGGGTTGGGGAAAGAAGAGGAGGAGATAACGCACAAGCCTTTGACAATTCAAGTTTATTTTCTAGGTGTTTTCTATCCTTGTTCTTAATAATATTTTGTTTATGATTGTTAGTAACTAATTTTCGTTTGCTAGGGCGAAGCCTTGAGCCTTAGCATGAATATGTAGTCTTTATTCAATTGCTTATGATATTATGCATGTTTACTTTGAATTATTAATCACTGTGCTTGAACTGTCTCTATGTCTTAATGCTTAGCTACCATTAGGATGTTTAGATAAGTAATCGGATGCAATTCGGTCAGAATATCACCGGAGGATTGAGTATTGCTTCTTGTGGTTAATAATTGTAATTTCACCTAAGGCGAATATCACGCTCTTAGGGGTTGCATGGGTTTTCAAAAGGTTTTCATAAAACTTAATGAGTCTTGCATGTTTATATTTGATCTGAATATCACAGACGGATTGCATGTTAGATATACGTTCTTGCTTGAATATCACGAGGAGAATATGCATAAGGAAAACCTAACCTTCAAAGTTGCATGTGTAATTCATAAGTAATTGGTAAAACTACATAGGATTGTTAAGGTGACGGCGGAACCCTAGGTTTTTAACTTTATTTTCAAAACTATTTTCTTTAGTTTTTCTTTGTTAACTTCTTTAATTGTTTTATTTTAAAATTCGTTTTTATTATTTTAAATTCCAAAATCAACCTTTTAGAAATTTTGTTCTAAATAATTAGCTAAGGATTAGTTTAAATACAAATTATTCAATCAATCTCTGTGGAAAACGACCTTGCTTGAGCTGCTATACTACGACAACCTTGTACTCTTGCCAGTATTTTTAAGTGTTTTTATCCTTACTTTTGTAGGTGGTAAAAATACCTATCAAAATATTGGCACCGCTGCCGGGGATTGTTTCAAATAATTTGTGTTTTCATATTCTTGGTTAATTATTTTTGTATATATCTTTTTTTTATTTATTTGTTGATTTTATTTTATTTTGTTTTGTTTCGCAGGTTATAGTTTGTTGATCTTGAGGGCAATTCCATGATGAAATCTTCAGCAGGAGAGTTGCCCTTATGGGTTTCTTTAGCAGAAAAGGGTTTCTATGGATTTAAACCTACGGTTTGTGCCCTTTGCTGTTTGAAGACCCATGATATTTTGCAGTGCCCCGAAAGGGAATGTTTTTCTGAGTTTGTCGAAAAGCATATCAATATGAGAAACAACTCAAAAAGGCATTGGAACAATCCCTATTCAGAGTTCTACGCTCCAGGTTTGAAAAAGCATCTTTATTTTATATGGGGATGTAATCAGCAGTGTTTTGAGCAACCTGATGTGCCACAAGAGCTTCCGGTGGAGAACAAAATCTTTATATTGTTAGAATCATCTGAATTGTACATTGAAAGAACCCATCAAGGATTTCAGATTCAAGCATTAAACTGTGGGTATAGTTATGATGATCAAGATGACATTGGTGCAGAAACTGAGGAGCACTCTGCCAGCCATTCACGCCCAAGGGAGGAACCAACACATACGGATCTCTTCCCAGAACCGAGGGCCACCCATGTTTATGTGCCACAAGAAGTTTTCCCACAAAGGCTGCACGAATGCACAAAAAATGATGTGTTAGAAGCTATTCATACAAAATCAGCATTTGGTACATCACAAGGTCAGCTTTTGGACACACTGACAAATTCGGATACAGAACAGCTACCTATTGATCAGAAAATTTTAGCCGTGGTGATGGACAGTGCACCTGCACAGCCCATCAAACTCAAAGAAATGCCAGATGAGTCCTGCGAGCAGGCTAATTTCTACAATGGGAAGAAGCAAAAAGTTCGTGACATCCAAATTTCAAATAGAGAAATTCTGCCAGTGCAGAGGTTGTGGGTGGTAAATACAAGATTAAAATCAATTCAACGGAGACCAAAACATTGCCGGAAAGGAACCTCTTTGATTACAAATATTCAGTCACATAGAAGGGTGGACAAGAAAGATTCAACCAATAAATATAAATGCACAATTCAAATCACTCCTTGCCTACTACCAACCTACGATGCTATTAAGGAGTGGTTAACTTTGAAGGAACAAGTCACGTGATCACCAACCTCATTCAAATCTGTCTAGCTATAGACGTTAACTAAAGCGCTAATTGGGAGGCAACCCAATTTTTCTAACCCTTTTCTTTTTATTTTGTTTATTTTATTTTCCTGTTTTTTTTTTTCTTCCTAATTACAAAAATCACAAAAATAAAAAAAAATCAGAAAATTGAAAAAAAAACAAATTGCAGTTTTTAATCCTTGTTCTTTTTCTTTACATATCTAATTAGTTTTTTTTTATTGCAGAGGTTGCATTCGGAACTGATTCGGCCTAATCCTAACTAAGGGGGTGCAATCAACATTTATTCCCCCAGCACATTCATCATCAATTCATCATCAATTCCTCTACATTCATGAGAGTAGGCAGTGCGGAGTACAAGATTTTACCTTTGCAATACCCGGATCTGCACAATCTTCGTTGTTTTCTCCTTTCCTTTGCCGTGTTCAGCTTCTAGTTCGTGGATTTTTGCACTCCAACGACATACACAGAACAATCAAATGCATCAGTCACAGACATTTTCATTTTACTCTTGGTGATGAAGTTAGCAGAAATGGAGCTACATCTTTACATTCGAACGAACAAAAGGAGAGATGGCATGGGTGAGTTTTTACCTGCAAAGGGAGGATTTTTGGACGAACGATTTTAGATCTGCCCGTTTGGGTATCAGTGTTGCGGACCAGAGCTCTACCATGGATGGGATCTGAGAGGAAATTGAGAGAGAGACGGAACCCTCTTTTCAATTTTGAGAGGAATGGGTCTGAGAGATAAGAGAATAGAGAGAAATGAAAGACTTCTTTCAGTCTCTATTGAAATGCGAGAGACTTGGGGTTTACAAAGCTTTCAGAAAAGTAAGGTTGGTCTTAACCGTTCCTTTGGAATCTTAAGGAGCTCCATGCCGTGATGCATGCCACGTGTTCAAAGCTGGAGTATTCCTATGTCTGCTCAATTGACTCGGTTTGAATTAAAGAGGGGAGAGAGCCGTTTGGGCTCTGACAGAGACAGAAACAAATCTGCACGCCACTTTCCACTTGCATGCCAGCTGCATGCCACTTTATCACAGGGGATCCAAGCAAGGTGCTTTCTTTTCTAACTTTTTTTTTTTTGTTTTTATTTTGTTCATTGTCACGTCCTGATCTTTTCCATACATCCCAGGTGGTTTGCATTCTTTTCTTTACATTTTGTTTTCTCGTTTCTTTCATTTTCTTTTCTTTTTATAGGCTTGTCCATTTTATTTTTCTAGTGTCACAGTTTTTGTGTTGTGTTTTTTTTATTTTTTTAGTTTTCTTTTTGTTTCCACACCTTGAGGACAACGTGTGAAATAAGTTTGGGGGTGGGAAAGTAAATTTTAGTTTTTTTTAGTATTGTGTCAGTTTAAAATTTTTTATTCTTGTTAAGTTAATATCCATAGATTATTTTAAACGTTAGAACAAATGGACATGGTGAAGGTTAATCCCACATTAGAGTCTTTGCTATTTATCGTTGCTTAGACACTAATTCATGAATTATACTTTGAACTTTGCACATCACACCAACATGGTTTGTGGGGAGTGAGATTAAAACACTTGCTTTTTGTCCAAGTGTATTTTTATTTTTGTTCTAAATAAAGTAAAGTTAGTATGTGTTATAAAGTAATAATTGTTCCACCCGAGACTTTGCCTAGTAACCGGGCCAGTCCTGCCTGATCAACAGTGATTCTCGCGTCAAACAGTAGAGTCTTGGCATGGGGCAGGGTGGTTGGTTGGTTTCGTAGCCTTTTCAGCTCGAGTTAATAAGTCCTTAGGGGTGATCTACACCTAGTGCCCTAAAGCCCTAGTGGTTTGGGAGTCATTGACCTAAAGCTCGCTACATGGGTTGGATCGAAAGCTTAAGTGAACTGACATTGCACGACCACTACTGTTACTGAAAAAAAAAATGAAAAAAAAAAGAAGAAAAAACAAAAAATATAAATATATAGTTATAGTTATGTTTGAAGTTAGTATGTGTGGAGTATAAATAAAGAAGGACGAGAGTTAAGGGTTTTAGTCGAGTCTCCTTAACTATGTTGGTTCACTTTACACCAAAGGAAGTTTGTGAATTCTTTTCTAATTGATTCTAAATGGCTTAGACTCTGTGGTGGGATTGGTTGGAACTTTTGAAAAGATGTTCTAATTTTTAGAATTTTCTATGGATTGCAACTTGAAAGCGAGAATTTTGTTTTAGCTAAGTTTTAGTTAAGTGTCTAGTTTGTTAGTTTTTATTTTTGTTTTCTAGTTTTATTTTACTTGAGGACAAGCAAAAAGCTAAGTTTGGGGGTATTTTGATAAGTGAATTTTATATTATATATTATTCCCTATTCTTAGTATATTTTGGATATTATTTTGGAAGAATTTTGATACTTTGAATTGTATTTTCAATATAGGACTTTCGACTTCCTCTGAAGCAAAACGTGGTCAAATGGACGAATTTTGGAGTAATTCCAATTGGAAGACGTTCGTGAGTCACTTGGCTTGATCATATCAAAATATCAGATTTTTCTACCAAGCAATGATTTTCTGGCGATATAATAAAGGAGCAGCGCGCAGTGCTGTCAAACTGACGTATTGGGTTTCTTTGGGCTTTTTGGCGTCTAAGATGATGTCTTTTGGGTTCAAAGCCTTCTGCAATTATGTTCGGGATATCTCAAGCTTTATTTCTAGCCGTTTTGGACCTATTTTGGAGCCCTGAAGATCCAGAAACGTGGCTGTTTTGAGGCTGTACAGATTTTGGGCGATTTTATCTAGTTAATTTAGGATTATGTTTCCTATTTTATTTCAATTTATTTGGTTTCCTAGTTTTATTCTAAGACCTTTTAGGGTTTTATTTTGTAGTAGTATTGTTTGGACCCAAAATTACATCGTCGGCCTGTGCAATAGTAGCCGTTGGATGGACATAGCTCCCAACTGTCGGATGAAAAGTGAATTACAAATATTTTTAATAAATTTCAAGATAATTATTCTGATATCAAGATGTTATCCATCAGAGTGATTATCTTGGAGTTTATGTTAAAATATTTTTTCATCAACAAACAGACTCTTTCTTCAACACGATTATAGTTATATTTCATCTTATCATGTGGTCTACTGCAGTTAGAAGTCTAATTTCACTAATGATAGACTCAGTGGGGTTCAACTTAAGGAGGTGTCTATAATATTTTTACTTGGCCGGTCAAATGGGGGTATGCCACGTGAGTTATATCATGCATAAGATGATCAGGAGATAAGGATGGCATACCATGAATTATTGGAGTTGTTTCCCAGAGTCATTATCTTGCATGCACGTGGTCAAGTATTTGAAATTTTGAGCCTGGCTAGCACCGATTCAGGTTGTGATAATTATTAGCAAAGGGATTGGCTTATCAAGAGTTAAAATGTGGCGGTGACATCGCATATTTGCACGGGGAGAAGGTGGTAGAGTTGCAATTGGAGTCCACAAAATTATCAACCGCGTACTCGTCCCTATAAATACAGGACATTATGCAACATTTGAGATCACCACAAAAATCAATACAAAATTGCCCTGCGCAAATCCTCAACCACTTGAGAACTTTTTCTTTTTCTTTTTCGCTGACACATCTTCCGTTGGCATCAACAGCACTGTGAAAGCAACCGGTGATATCTTAAGTCGGCATAGATAGCTCTGTCACCGTAGAATTGGCCGAACTCGCAGTACCTTCCGTTGGCATCAACAGCACTGCGGCGGGCACGGTCGATTGTCTATCCAAGTCTCGGTCGAGAAGGGTTTCTAAATCCTTTTTTGGTCGAGGTCATCTCATTAGTCTTCTCGACGAAGTGAGGTGTTACAGTTATTACATTCGGCACATTGAAAGCCGAATTTGATTTGTGAGCTTCGTAATAATAGTAACCTTGTCTTCAGGTTTGAGAATCCAGGAGGCCGAGACGTGTTCCTTTCTCGGCCGCAATCGCAAGACGCAGAAGTCAGTAGCGCGACCCAACGCAACATCAACAAATTTACTCCTCGGCCGAGCTCGGCCGACGAGTTGGCACGCCCGCATTCACCGAAGGACGTAGTTAGCTTTTAGATTACTCGGCCTGCGCGCCACGTAGGTTTTGTAGTTTTTAGGGTCAACAAGTATAAATAAGACTTTTAGCCATTAGGGTTGGGGAAAGAAGAGGAGGAGATAACGCACAAGCCTTTGACAATTCAAGTTTATTTTCTAGGTGTTTTCTATCCTTGTTCTTAATAATATTTTGTTTATGATTGTTAGTAACTAATTTTCGTTTGCTAGGGCGAAGCCTTGAGCCTTAGCATGAATATGTAGTCTTTATTCAATTGCTTATGATATTATGCATGTTTACTTTGAATTATTAATCACTGTGCTTGAACTGTCTCTATGTCTTAATGCTTAGCTACCATTAGGATGTTTAGATAAGTAATCGGATGCAATTCGGTCGGAATATCACCGGAGGATTGAGTATTGCTTCTTGTGGTTAATAATTGTAATTTCACCTAAGGCGAATATCACGCTCTTAGGGGTTGCATGGTTTTTCAAAAGGTTTTCATAAAACTTAATGAGTCTTGCATGTTTATATTTGATATGAATATCACAGACGGATTGCATGTTAGATATACGTTCTTGCTTGAATATCACGAGGAGAATATGCATAAGGAAAACCTAACCTTCAAAGTTGCATGTGTAATTCATAAGTAATTGGTAAAACTACATAGGATTGTTAAGGGGACGGCGGAACCCTAGGTTTTTAACTTTATTTTCAAAACTATTTTCTTTAGTTTTTCTTTGTTAACTTCTTTAATTGTTTTATTTTAAAATTCGTTTTTATTATTTTAAATTCCAAAATCAACCTTTTAGAAATTTTGTTCTAAATAATTAGCTAAGGATTAGTTTAAATACAAATTATTCAATCAATCTTTGTGGAAAACGACCTTGCTTGAGCTGCTATACTACGACAACCTTGTACTCTTGCAAGTATTTTTAAGTGTTTTTATCCTTACTTTTGTAGGTGGTAAAAATACCTATCAACGAGCTGTGACGCTTAAGGTATAGTTGACTTCCTATAATGTGAGGATGAAATTTAACAAAGTAGAAGAAGAAGGCTTTCACGTTCAATTTTAAAAGCCTCCCACCCAATAACGCCATTTGGGAAATTCCCATAAGTCATAAAAATTTAAGGAAAACTAATAAAAATGGCTTGAAAACTTTGAGTTTTAATGATAATGACGAAATAAATGATAAAGTGAATAGTACCAGGATTGACTTTTTAGTGTAAAAATATTGTTTTTCATTAAAGTGAACAGTACCAGGAGATTTTCGTTCGAGTTCCCAAAAATTTAGTCTTCTATATTTCTGAATTTTTTTTTTCAATTTGGTTTGCATAGGGAGCAAGAAAAAAAGATTAAGAAGCAACGAATTCTGGAATTTCGGTTTACTCGAACAATACAAAGTACACGCTCTCTGCAGTCAAACCTTTTAAATTTTGGTTCATTTGTTTGGTTTTTGTATATTTTTTAATGAATTAATTAAAAAACTGCTTTTTTTTTTGTATAATATTTTTCCAATTGTGTTCTAAGAGTTTTTCAAAAAGAAAAAAAAAAACAAAACTGAAAATAGAAAAACAAAACAAAATGATCGAGACCGGAAGAATCATATAGACCCCTTCAAAATAGGCTCAGGTTTTTATTTTGTTTTTAATCTTGGACGTTCCCAACCTGTGATCTCATATTGTTTTTGAATTTTGTTTCTCTTTTGTCCAATTTTGATTTATTTAAATGTCAGCTGTACAGTTTATTAAGAATTTAATTACACGTTTTTTATTGGTGGAATTTACACGTCTTCTCTCTTGATGTGTTGAGATACTTTCTTAGTTAGTTTGATTTTGCTTCTCATTGTAATTGATATTGTGATTGTAATTATCTCTATCAACGACTAACTGTAGTTCAGGAACCATATTTGGTTAATAGCAGATTTCTAGGATCTGTGATGTTGTATCTTCATCAGTCCTCCACCATATAAGGACTTACTAACATTCTGTAAACTATCAAGCAATATTACAATTCACATCAAATTTTATATGATGCAGGTTGGCCTACTTTTCCATTCCATGCAGAATTCAATTTACGATATACCAATTTATTTGTTTAATGAAGTAAATCTTTTGTCAATTCATTTCTTAGTGCTTGCTTCCCTTTCCATGTTTGTTTGGTGGCACGGGGTATGGGGTTGCCAGGTGTTTTACTTCTTAGATTATGTCAAGTCTGTGTATTGGATACAAGCCATATTATGATAGAATTGGAATTATTTGTTATTTATTTTTCGGTCTCTGCACGTACATATAAGTTCTTCAAAAGAATATGTAATATAATCTTTTTCTTTTATTTAGTATCTACTTATCGTCATATTTATTTATAATCCTTTTTTTATGCTTTCAGTTTTTAGTCTGCAATGTGCATATTCTTAAATCCTAGAAAACAAAAGCTATGGCTCACTCAACTTGCGTTATGTTCCAATTTGTTCCCTAAAACAAAAATTAGTTCGGGGCTTTCAAAGTGGTGCGATAAGATATGCTAAATGCCAAATCAATGTAGAAGGAGATTCCAAATTAATTCTACAATTGTGTTTGTATCTTTTGGAATTAGCAAGAGTTGTGTCTTCTAATGTAAAGATGTTATTCGTGCTGTCGTGGGAAGTGCTGCATTTCTTGGCATATTCGTGCAGTCATGGAAGATATCAAATGCCTGGCCTCTTCTTTTGAATCCATAAGTTGGAAGCATATTTTGTTTAGAAGCGAATTTTGTAAAGATGTCTTTATGCAAGCAAAAATATTATGGAATGACAAAAAAAACTCTGTATGCCGCGCGTAGCATGTTGTGATGTAAAAAAGACATTTCACAAGGTGCGTGCAAAAAAACTAGTATATATTAAGAGGTATTTGTTGAAATCCCCCCTAAACTTGTAACCTAGTGCCAATTTACACCCTCAACTTTAATTTCAGTCAATTACCCCCTAAACTTTTATTTATGACCAAATTCCCCTTGCGGTTTAAATTTCTCACATTTTATCCATGATTCACAATAAAAATAAGATTTAAAAAAGAAAATAAAAAACCACATCTCTCTTCCTTCCCCTCTTCTACCCGATTGTAACCCTTCTCACCCACCCCAAATCTCAAACCACCAGCCACCCCCAATCTCATATCAAATTCATCCGCCTACCCCTTCCCTCAAATGCAGCCCCAGTACCACCCCGCCATAACCCACTCACCCCACAACCTCCAATGGCAGGTCCCAGATTCCCAATTCAAGCCGTGATCCCCCTTCCCTTCTCCCTGCGAACCCACTTTCTCGCAGCCCACCTATCGCCACACCAATAGCTCCTTGTTGCTCTCTCTTTCTCTCTCTCTGTGATTGTTTTCGAAGCCCACGCACAGAAACACATCCTCCAATGGCATGCCGCAGGTCCTAGATGTTAATTCAAAAAGGGCAAAAAAAATGTTTGCTTCTAAATGACGATTTTGCCCTCCAAACTAACGGAATAATGGATGAAATGTGTGATATTTAGCGGAAGATGGGAATTTGGCCATAAATAAAAATTTAGGAGGGTAATTGGCTAAAATTTAAGTTCAAGGGGGTAAATTGGCAGTATATTACAAGTTGAGGGGGGATTTCGACAAATAGGCCTACATATTAATGCTAAGAGACCAAATATTTATACTATATTATTGTACTATTTCAAGTGTCAAGTGATGCCATTTGACGGTGGTTAGGACATGTTAAAATGCCTTTAGGCTTTCTAAGCCCCACCAAGGATTAGTCCTATCTTTCAAGGTAACCTCAGGCTTGACTAAAAAAAATGTGGCAAATGATGCATGTAACAAACTTCTAATGAGATAAATTCGTTGATTGATGTGACATATATACGTAGACAAACGATGTATAGACATATGTGAGCCTCTGTTAGCTATAGAGATCATTGGGGATCCAAAGGATTCTCCTAGATAAATACCCATGCTAGTGTATTTATACAAATCTTGAGAGAGTAATCCTTATTAATTGTGGATAGTATCAACAAGAGTAGGACATTACTGCACACTTTCAACTGCACTTCGGTCCAGTGGCTCGTAACTGTGAAAGTGGCGACTTAGGAGGAAGTAAATTAGTAAAAGACAGTCTCAACAAAGAAAAGGAAGGATGGAGTTCTGCTACAGACGAACCACTTGCCAAATAAATTGGGAATGTTGCTCCACGTGGAGATCAAGTAAAAACAATGGCTTTTCCATTTCTATGCATCAGGGCTTTATCACTTTGGGCTCCGTGAATAAAAATTGGGCCAAACAAGATGGCACTCAACGACATGGCAAAGGTAGGGTATATGTGGTTTCAAAAAAAAGAGCATGGAGACAACTTTGATGGCGTCAAATCAGTGGATGCGAACCACTTCAAATTAGTGGATGTCACTTTAAATTTTGTGGATGCGGCCCTTTTGTAGCGTTTGCTAACCAATATCAAGTTTCCACGACCATTGGATCAAACGCACACACACATCCTCAGAGATCGAATCAGAGGATCATGTTTAGATATTATAATCATAAACATTCATTTAGTACTAGCTTCATTTTTTTTCACCTATTCTTTTGCTATTCGTTGCAAGAAATTTCGTGTTTACAATGACGAAATGGAATAGGCCAAGTATTAAAAGAAGACAACATGTAAGCCGAAGTAGGAATTTTATTAGCAGCAATATTCAATTTGAATTTTCCATCACTAACATATCCCTTTCCTACAAAAACCTCATTCTTAGTGAGAGTATCTTCTCCAACGTTCGAGTAAATCCAATGTTGTTGAAAGCCCGAGACTAAATTGTTCTATATTGCCGGAGTGTGCAACACATCTTTTAGTATCATGGTTTTTCCAGAGGTGAACTTCAACTCTACCTCTCCAGCAACAGGAACATCAGTTGAGTGCGAATCAACAAGCAGCACCTTCCTTCCTTCAACAGCAGAATAGGTCTTGAAAAGGAAATGATCATAGCAAACGTGCCTTCAAAAGTCGAGTGATCAAGCATTCTAGGGAGAACTCCTCTTCCAGTTCTTGTTCCCTCGCCCCTTCCTCATAGTGAAGTCAAGTGATCAAGCTTTCTAGGGAGAATTCCTTTGTCTTGTGGGGGAAAGAGTTTTTGAAATTTTCCAGGTTGGTGATTATGACAACCTGAAATTGATCAGCTAAAACCATACCTTCAAAAGTAATTTGATGAGCAATTTTATGTAATTTATGAGATTGTGCTTCAACAGATTTATCATCAACCATATGATATTTCAAATAACGACTAATAGTAAATTTCTTAGCCCCAGTTTGTTCAGTGTCATATTTTTTTTCTTCTGAAGTGTATCCCATAAATATTTAACAGTGCCATAATCATAGTAGTGATCAAAAAGATCACTAGACAATCCATTTCGAATATAATTCTTAGCAAGAAAATCACTTTCATTCCAAGTTTGTGATGCTTTGGTTTGTGCAGCAATAGGCTTTCAAGGCAAGTTAGTTTGGTAGTGGTGCAAAAGGAACCCTTTTTTTTTTTTTTTTTTTTTTTTTGTAGTGAGAAAAAATAGCATCTTCTGCTTGCATAAATTGGAAACACTCACATTTGGAAGGCTTGTTAAGGTTAGAAGTGGTGTTGTTTTCAGAATCCATGGCAGATTGATCCATGATTCTAAAAAACGTTAGGTACTAGTCAGGCGGCGAGCTGGGGCCTAACGCCTAGGCGGACTAGGCGGATTTAGATTTATTATATATTATATGACTATATAATTACTTATTTTATGTATATAATATGATAGTCTTAGGAAAAAAATCATATTTAAATAATTCATATAACATTTATATATAACATATAGATATAGATATAGAGATATATATATATATATATATATATATACATATTTATATCCCCAACTTTTTAAAAGATGACAAGACCATGCAATGCTAGTTGGTGGTTTCAAAATTAAAAACCGGTTCCACTCCACCTCTCTCACATTCCCCAATAACAAGACCATGCAGTGTGCCAGTGGGTGGTATCAAAATTAAAAACCGGGTTCCACTCCTCAAGGTGGAGCCCAGATCAAAACCAAATTTGACCCATTGGAAAGTGAAAATACCATGCCCATTCAACCCTTTCGTTTCTTCTTCTTCATTAGCCCTTTCAGAAGCGCAAAACTAAATCTACAAGACTGCAACTCGCGCCGCCGAGGCTCTCTCTCTCTCTCTCTTGTTTTCTATTCGCACTCTCTCTTCCCTCATCTGCTCATAGACGGCAAGCTTCAGAAGCTCGCCGGGGCTCTGCTTCTACGTACGACATCGAAAGTTGCAGTTTGTTGCGAAAGTTGCAGCGATTTTGGGATTTGCAGCCGCCTAGACTGCCTAGAACGCCTAATGAGTGTCTAGGCGGCCGCCTAAATCCTCCCCGCCTTGAGTGAACATTTTGGCCGAAATCAAGTCGGGGCATCGCCTCCCAGCGCCTAGGCCGATTTTTAGAACACTTGATTATTTCTTAAATTTAATGAAAACCGGAATATAAAGGGACAAAATTTTCCAAAAAATATAGAAGCCTTGAGTGATGAATCATTCTTGGAATGAGTCACAGACAAAGTTGTTCTCCTTATGACGTTTTGCGACTCTACCCAAACTATACAAGCAGTTCGCAACGTCGTCCCCAAGATTAAACAGCCGAGAACCTTCTTCTGATTAGATTCTCCCTACAAACTCACTCTTTCGATATGTTGCTATCAAACTCAATTTCATATAAACTTGTAGCTGTTATATGTTTATTCGATCCTAGGGACTTTGTCTATATAGAGAGAAAAAAAGACGTTGAGGGGTTGAGAGTTTGGAGGCTAGAAAATTTGATAAAAAAAAAAGAAAAAAAAGAAAAAAAAAACTATCGATGATGGATTGTGAAGGAGGACATGGTCTTCCTCTCTATCCAAAGAAGGCATCTCAATTTTCAAACTGAAGATAAATATATAACATTTAAATAAAAGCAAAACATAAATGTATAACATTTAAATAAAAACATCAAAGGATGCATCATCTGACTAGTTTGTCGGTAAAGATGGTTCAAAAAAGCAAGGATTCTAAAAAACGCTAGGCGCTAGTCAGGCGGCGGGCTAGCGCCAGACGTCTAGGCAACTATGTGGGGTTTAGGCGGGTACTTAGATGGCCTAAGCGGATTTAGGTAAATTTCTTGTATATCTTGTAAATAAGTGCATATTGACACTTACAAAAAATTATACTTGTATGAAATCCATGGATAAGATAATAAAAGAATGATAAAATGCAAAAAGAGTATCCAACAAGTCCAAAATTTAAAAACACATTAAGCATATATGCCATATTGTCATAGTGAGGAGTATTGTAGGATGACACATGTACAACAAGTTCACAATTTAAAACCACATAAAATGCAAAATAGGAGGAAAATAAGGAAATATAGTAATGTAAGATACCTGCAAAGTTACAAAGCTAGGCATCAAACTCTTCTTCACCATATCCCTCCAAGACTCTCTCTGTGTCGGACTCAAACTCAATTCGTCATCATCTCATTCTTCTTCTTCCGTGTCCTCATCCGATATAAAATCTTCTTCATGAAGATCTCTTACTTTAACATTTTTAGAACTCCCCCTAGGCTCTAGGGAACTACCTACCTCTGATGTCTTTCCAATTCCCGAACCAAGCTCAAGTTCTTCATCACCACTCTCCACAATCCATCCTTGAGCCATACTAGCTTCACTTGCAAGTAGTATGTCCACTTAGACTTAGATAGGATTTTTTTTTAATTAAAAAAAACTGCCTAGCCACCAGAGCCCAGCGGATTTTTCCAACCGAATTGCAAGAAAACGCCTCGAGTCACCACCACCCAGCGCCTAGGCCCTTTTTTAGAACACTGCAAAAAAGTCGAAGCCTTCTATACCCAAGGAAGCTTTAGCCTTGCATTGTTTCAATGTGTTTGTTTTTAATAAATAATCAATCTTCCTCATGCCTCTAACACAATGAGTGTCACAGCCCGTCCCAAGATTTTCTTATCAGGGACGTGAAATGACGGAAATGACCTTGACGGGTACTAATGTAAGTGTGTGTGACATGTTTTGAATATTTCATATTTCCCAAATTATTGGAAATATAAGTTAAGCTTGATTAAAATTGGTTGTATTTTGTGTGTGGTTAGGGATTGTTTTGGACCATACATACAACCTGTCTTCTCTCTCACTCACCCCGTGTCTCTCTCTCTCTTCCCTCACGGCTCCCTCTCACTCTCTCCCTCTCGAACCGTACGGACAAGCATAGAACCTCCCATTTCTTCACGGATCGAAGGTTCTAAGGTAAGCATCGAACTCCCCTCGAATTTATGAGTTCAATTATACTAGTTTTAGGACGTGAAATCCTCTGAATCGTTGTGAAACCCTAACCCCGAAAATGTGCACCGTTCATGCACACGTAAAATCTTGCATTTCAGGGAATTTCAAGCTCACAGTGAGCTTAAGGAAGTCCTCACGAGCTTCGGGGTACGTCGTTGGTAGGTTTTGGACGTCGGAGGATGGAGAACGGAATGTTTCAGTTTTGGCCGGAACTCTCGAAGCTTTTTCTGGTGAATCCCCGGCGAGTTAGGGGTCAAGGCAGGTATGGATGTGTTCATATTGTCAAGATCTTCATTTTGATATAAAATACGTTGAAAATGGTGAAGAAATGAGGAAGTTATGGACGTTTGAAAACTGCCCAGTTTCCGGCCACCGGAAAACACAGTCCGGCAAGCTCGCGAGGAAGAAAACGCGCATGGGCGCGCGTGTACCCGTGCCTGTCCTGGCGCGTGGGGGCGCGTGCCACGTCAAAAAAAAATTCTAAAAATTTGTCAACGTCCGTGACGTCGAGTAGGTCACTGTGGTATATTCATATACCCAATTTGAGCACCGTATGAGAAGTTATTACGTATTGTTGGTTATATGCTTTAAAATAACATTTTTATAGTTATTTCGCATATAGGTGATACCTATCCCGAGGACGAGCGCATCCAGGGACGTCACGGGGGTTACGACCCTTCGACTTATCAGTGAGTGGGCAATATTTTCTGTTTATACCTATATGCTATTAAAATTCCCAAAAATTGAGTTTTAATGAAAGTATGTTTCTAAAATGCCATGCATGCATGATATGAATGATATGAGATATATGAATTGATAATTGATGCATATATATATGTGAATTGGTGCGGTGGACGCAAATGTAAGTATCAGATGAGTTTTATGTTATTCATGTGCATTGTTGATGATGTGTATTATGTTAATAGCTCATAACCTGCAATCATGGTGTTAGTGCTTATATTATTCACCTCGCACCGCACGCTCACCTTGGATCCAAGTAGGTGCATATCGTACAGACCATGTGAGGGTTCCGACATGTCGAACAGACCATGAGAGGGTTCCGACTGATAGGTGACCTTAGATTGTGTACACAGATGATTGACGAGAGAAGCACTAGAGCATATTATTACACCATTCATGTCGTACAGACTACTTCAGGTAGTTCCGACTTATCTGCAGTGTAGTGCCGTACAGGTCACCGAGGTGACTCCGGTTGGATTGGATGTTGAGCTATAGAATTAACCGTACAGGATCAACTGCAGGGTCTCTGGTTAATTCATCATTTTACCTGTTACATTGATGCATCATTCATTCTGTTTTTGAAAGTTTTTAACATGGCATAGTTTCTGGTTTTTAAGAAAGATTGATGATTTGAGATTTATGAAAAGTATTATGCTATTATGCTATTTTCTGGGAAAGTATACAGGTTTTACAGCGAGGGGTTAGAAATGTTTTAAATGAAAGGTTTTCGAAAAACTTTGTTTTACTGACCCACTCAATTTTGTTTTTGCGCCCCTCCAGGTTCTAGTTAGCAGTTGGTGACTCACGAGGATTTCTACGGCATCCTGACAGACTCCCCTAATGTAGGACTCACCTGCGGGTGTTGTACTTTAATTATAGTCCTACTTGACTGCACGTAGTACTTAAGCTCTGTTTATGTGTGCACTCACACTTTAACTCACTCTAGCACGCTATTTGGTTACTATTGCTAGTAGTTGGTTTTTATTCTTTCGTAATTCTCTTATCTTTGCTTCCGCACCGCACTTATGGTTACGTCACGCTCACGTGACGGCCAGCACGCCTTGATTATAGGATCGGGGTGTGTCAGTTTGGTATCAAAGCCAATCCCTGGCCGGAAGTGTGCTGACGAGGACGTCAGGCCCCTAAGGGGGGTGGATTGTAACATCCCACATCGCCCAGGGGAGTGATCCTTAAATGTATATTCACATCCTTACCTAGCACGAGGCCTTTTGGGAGCTCACTGGCTTCGGGTTCCGTAGGAACTCCGAAGTTAAGCGAGAAAGAGGCCAGAGCAATCCCAGGATGGGTGACCCACTGGGAAATTGCTCGTGAGTTCCCAAAAACAAAACCGTGAGGGAATGGTAAGCCCAAAGCGGACAATATCGTGCTACGGTGGTGGAGCGGGCCCGGGAAGTGGTCCGCCCTGGGCCGAGATGTGACAAATGGTATCAGAGCCTAGGTTGCAGTCCTGTATAATTGTTAATGCTCTAATGATCTTTTGGTGTCTTCTGTCAGAACTATGCCGCCTCGTAGGGAACCACGTCGTACTTCTGAGTCTAACTTCCCTGATATAGCTCAATTAGGGGAAACGATTGCCCATGCTTTTCATAATGCAATTCGTCCTCCTCCCCCTATTCAGAGAACACCCCTGGAGACCATGTACAATTTGAAGTTAGACCGTTTCAAGGGTAATGAGGGGCATGAAGGGGCAGAGAAATGGCTAGATCATATTGAGAAGACTTTTCAGGTGATGCAAAGTCAGGGGAATCTTCCTGCTAATAGATGGGTAGAGACCACTACCTGGTTTTTGGGGCGAGAGCTAGCAGGTTGGTGGAAGAATCAGGCTCAGTTTATGTCACCGGATATGGCATCCAATTGGGAGGTATTTAAGGAGAATTTTAAGTAGAGATTTGTCCCTCCAGAGTACATCGACCTTAAGAAGCAAGAATTCGCCCGACTGAAGCAAAAGAATATGTCGGCGCATGAGTACTACAAAAAATTTACAGACTTATCTCGTTATGATCCTGACACGGCTGGTAATCCGGTAGAGATGCTTCGCCGCTTTAAGCTGGGAACTAAGAGGAAATGGCGGACCTTTGCTAGTGTACTTCCTTGCGCTGATTATCATGAGTTTTCTGAGATCTTGGTTCAGATGGAGGATTCCGATAACCTTCCCAGTAACAGTGATGATGATGAAGAGAAGAATGATACTCAGAGGAGAGATGACAGAGGAAAAGGTATCTCTATTCCGGGACCCCGTAGGACGCAGACTTTCAAGAGGAGTGGAGCGAGTTCCAGTTCTTCCAGTGGAGGGCTTAGTGTGACAGGCCCGAGGAGAGGTGGAAGGTTTGCTGGCGGACCTAGATTTCAGAGGCCGAGAGATTTTAGTGGAGCTGGTGGTTCAGGTGCTCCGTTGTGCCATCGATGTAATTTCATGCATCATGGAGAGTGCAGGAGAAATGATGGTGGTGGTGGTTGTTTTACTTGTGGGCAGATGGGACATAGAGCTGCACAGTGTCCCCAGAGTCAGCAGAGACCTCAGCAGTCTACTATGCCACCCCCAGCACCGGTTCAGCAGAATTATGGATCAGGCAGCTATGGTCAGACGAGTCGTGGTGGTGCTTACCACTATCAGGGTGATGCTGCTCCCCATGCCTCCGGACAGAATCAGTATTCGCAGGATTCTTATTTCCAAAGTGGGTATTCTCAAGATCCTGGAGGTTATTCTACGTATTCTTCCATGCCAGCCAGTGGGTCTCAGCGGTATCAGGGAAATCAGCCCCGTCAGGGAGATGTTGCTGCTAGCGGTGCATGACCATCTAGACAGGCTAGCCAGTCAGGTAAGGGACGCACTTCTCAGGGGCGAAGTAATCAAGGTAGCAAAGGTCGTGGTGGACGACAGCAAGCTCAGGGACGTGTGAATCACATCTCACTGCAGGATGCTCAGAACCATCCAGACTTGACCATGGGTACGTTAAACATCCTTGGTTACTTTGCTAGAGTTTTGATTGATTGTGGTGCTACCAATTCTATGATTTGTCATACGTTTGCTCAAATGACACAACCTTACCCTACACCTCTAGGGTTTGATTTAGAGTTTGCTATGCCTAGAGGAGACAAATGTTATGTTGATAGTGTTTATCCACGGTGTCCAGTGATGGTAGATGGCGTAGTTATGCCAGCTGACCTTATCCCGTTAGATATTGTGGATTTTGATGTGATTTTAGGGGCCGATTGGTTGCATTATAATCGTGCCCATATTGATTGTTACGGGAAATCAGTTACTTTCCTTCGTCCTGGACTACCAGAGGTTACTTTTGTGGGTGAAATAAGTGGGGTGAGACATGGTGTTATTTCTGTCATGAGAGCAAAGAAGCTGTTATCGAAAGGTTGTCAAGGATACTTAGCACATGTGGTGTTAAATGATGTTGCTCCTAGCAGTATTGAGGAAGTTGGGGTAGTCAGACACTATCCTGATGTATTCCCAGATGATTTGCCTGGATTGCCGCCAGACAGAGATGAGGAGTTTTCTATTGATTTGCTTCCAGGTACGGATCCTATATCTTTGACTCCATATAGAATGGCTCCAGCTTGTTGGAAATATGCCCTGAAAGCCAATCTTTGGAAGAAACCTTTCAGGACAAATGAATAGATGTATAGATGATTCTTATACATCAAAAGGCAAAAACACGAATTATGACTATCTCAATAAACGATATATGTCTTAAATAGTGTATCCATGGACAATGGATGGATTGAAGAAGTAATCTAATGATGTTAGATTACAGAGACCTTCTTCAGATAACCAAATGTCCAAAAGGTTCCTGGTCATTGGATTGTCGGAGGGAAACTGACAATGCGTAGATCGGTACATACTATGTCTGCTTCAAATGGAAGGATGGAAAGTCTCATCCCATTCGTGTTGTGACACTAAGACAAGTATGTAGGTGCTCATTAGGGGAATGAGTTCACTGAACACAATCGAACGAGAGTACTTGCATGGAGGTCTACTCACATGTCAAGCAAGTAACTCTAAAGGTTGGAATAATGTAAGTAGTCCTTAGACCTGAGGCATCGTCGTTGTCTTGTGGTTAAGTACTTAATCTTTGATTATGTCAAACGTCAATCTTTCAGAATGTCAACGGCATAGTTGGGGTTAAGCCACTTAGTCATGAAGGCAAGTGTATGCGCAACAAGGAATCTCTAATCCTCGGTAAGAGAGGAAGAATACTCTAAGATATGATTCGGAAATCTTCGGCCGAAGTATCGAGCGTATTGAAAGGAATGCGTTCCTATACGACTCAAAAGAATCATATAAGAAGGAATAATCACATTAGGGGTTTGACATAATATTTCCATACCCTAGTAATATGATTGAGAGTATTGTATTAGAGAAGGATCGAATTACATTTGTAATTCCAACTGAATAGGTTCTCCGAATAAACTTCTACATTAGCTTGGGTAGCTATGACATATGGTTAGATGTCACTCATAGTTTGTGAGTTCTTCTAAGATAAATAAACATAGTCATCAAAGAAGAATGGTGAATTAAAATGAAGTTTTGATTCACTAGTGATTGAAATTAAATTGAATTAATGACCAATCACCTCACTGCCTTGCTAATTAGAACCTAAAAGATTGTTCACCAAAACACTATTGTAGTGGGTAATTAATGGATGATGGAATTAATTAATTGGATTAATTAAGTGTTTTGATTAATTTAGAAAGTCTAAAGAAATCATAAAAGCGATAAAAGATCGTTTTGGGCTTAAAGAAATGTTCGGGTTTAATTGGGCCCATTGGGCCTAAACCCATTGGGCTTTTATTCAAGCATTGGATGACTTGAAATAAATGAAAGCCCAAAGCCCAAATTAACACAATAGGGCCGGCCATACTAAGGGTTTGGGAGAGTTGTTTGGTCAATTTGTTGACTAGGGTTTTGATAATATATAAGGAACTTTATAGAGATTGATTCTTTTAATTGTTTTGTGAGTTTTAGAAACACAAAATCAAAACAACCATCTCTCTCTCTCTCTCAATTAGGCTTGCCACCTTGAGGGTGAATTGGCTAACAACTTTTCATCCTTTTGGTCATTCCTTCATCCTTCTCATTATACTAGTGGGTGAGGATCTTTAGAGGTCTTCTACTTTGGGGACTTGAAGAGAACCTAGGAGCACTCATTCTATCAAAGTGGAGGAGGTAAGGAGGGAAGCTAGGCTCAAGGAATTCAAGGAACAAAGAGCTTGGAGGTGGTCCATCCTTGGTCTAAAATCAAGAACAAGAGGTATAGATCTAATCCTTGACTTTGTTCTTAAGCAAAATTGTTTTGATGCATTATATTTAAACATATGAACCTTGAAGGGGATTTACATGACTATAACTTTGATAACTTGTTATAAATGCTTCCGTTGCGTATGTATATAAATCTAGAATTGTATATGCATGCTAGTCATTTTGAAATCCCAAATCTAGAAAACTCATAATTTTCCCTTCACAGCTGAATTGAGAGAATTGAAAATTCAGTTACAGGAATTAACTGATAAAGGTTTCATCCAACCTAGTACTTCACCTTGGGGAGCCCCGGTATTGTTTGTAAGGAAGAAAGATGGTACTTTGAGATTATGTATTGATTACAGGCAATTGAATCGGGTAACGATTAAAAACCGTTATCCATTGCCTCGTATTGATGATTTGTTTGATCAGCTTAAAGGTGCATGTGTGTTCTCTAAGATTGACTTGAGATCTGGATATTATCAGCTGAAGATTAAAGATGAGGATGTACCTAAAACGGCTTTCAGAACCCGTTATGGACATTATGAATTTTTAGTGATGCCATTTGGATTGACTAATGCATCTGCAGCTTTCATGAGATTGATGAATGAAGTATTCCAGCAATATCTTGATAGGTTTGTCATTGTTTTCATTGATGATATTCTTGTATACTCTAAGTCGAAAGCAGATCATATTCGACATCTAAACTTGGTATTAAGGAAATTGAGAGAACATCAGTTGTATGCCAAGTTTAGTAAATGCCAATTTTGGTTGAATCAAGTGGCATTTTTGGGGCATGTGGTATCGGCACAAGGTATTCAAGTTGATCCTCAAAAGATAGCAGCAGTGGAGAACTGGGAACAACCACGAACCGTCACCGAGGTACGGAGTTTCCTTGGTCTAGCAGGTTATTATCGATGGTTTGTTCAAGATTTCTCTATGATTGCATTGCCACTAACAAAGTTAACCAGGAAGGATGTTAAGTTTGTATAGGATGAGAATTGTGAGCAAAGTTTCCAGCAGTTGAAACATTGCCTCACTCACGCTCCAGTTTTGGTACTTCCTGACGATAGTGGTAACTATGAGATTTATAGTGATGCTTCCTTGAATGGTCTGGGATGTGTCTTGATGCAGCATAATAGAGTGATCGCCTATGCTTCTCGACAGTTGAAGATTCATGAAATGAATTATCCTACTCACGATCTTGAGTTAGCAGCCATTGTTTTTGTTTTGAAGATTTGGAGGCATTATCTCTATGGTGAGAAATGTAAGATCTTCACAGATCATAAAAGTCTTCAGTATCTTTTCACTCAGCATGATCTTAATCTTCGTCAACGAAGATGGATGGAGTTGCTAAGTGATTATGACTGCACCATTGAGTATCATCCGGGTCATGCAAATGTGGTAGCTGATGCACTGAGTAGGAAACCTCAAGGTCGACTTAATGCCTTGTATGCTTGCCATGATCCTCTACTTGCAGATTTGATAGCTACTGGAGTAAAGTTGGAAATGGAAGAGCAAAGAGAAGCTTTTCTAGCTAGTTTCCAAGTCAGGCCAGTTTTGGTTGATCGTGTACTCGAAGCTCAGTTGGTTGATGAGGAGATTCAAGAATTGATTCAATTGAGGAGTGAAGGGAAAAAGAAAGACCTCAAGATTCGGGAATCAGATGGCATGCTTATGCAAGAGAATAGAATGTATGTGCCGAATAACGAGGAACTAAAGAAAGAAATTTTGGATGAAGCACATTGTTCGGCTTATGCGATGCATCCAGGAGGAACTAAGATGTACCATACCATTCGACCATTCTATTATTGGCCGGGTATGAAAAGGGAAATTGCTGAGTATGTAAGTAGGTGTATTGTTTGCCAACAAGTCAAAGCTGAAAGAAAGAAGCCTTTTGGTCGGATGCAACCACTTCCCGTTCCTCAGTGGAAATGGGAAAATATCACTATGGATTTTGTGTATAAGCTTCCACGTACTCAGAATGGATTTGATGGCATTTGGGTGATTGTAGATCGGCTTTATAGCACTGCTTATCATCCTCAGACATATGGACAATCTGAGAGGACTATTCAGACGTTGGAGGATATGTTGAGATCTTCAGTGTTGCAATTTGGTGATTCTTGGCATGATCGCCTAGATTTGATGGAATTTGCCTACAACAATATTTTTCATTCGAGCATTGGTATGTCACCATTTAAGGCACTTTATGGTAGAGCTTGTCGTACGCCATTGTGTTGGTCAGAGGTTGGTGAAAGAGTGCTAGAGGGTCCAGAGATTGTGGATGAGACTACTCAAAATGTTCAGGTGATTAAGGCTAACCTGAAAGCGGCCCAAGATCGACAAAAGAGCATAGCAGATAGACATACTACTGATCGAGTTTATGATGTGGGTAATTTGGTGTTCTTGAAATTGTCACCTTGGAGAGGTGTAGTACGGTTTGGAAAGAGAGGCAAGCTAAGTCCTAGATACATAGGACCTTATGAGATCACTCAAAGGATTGGTGAAGTTGCTTACAGATTGGAGTTGCCTCCGGAGTTATCTAAGGTTCATAATGTGTTTCATGTCTCGATGCTTCGACATTATGTTTCAGATCCTTCGCATGTGATTCCTCATTAACCCTTGGAGATTAATCTGGATTTGACGTATGATGAGGAACCAGTCACTATCTTGGATTGGAAAGACAAGGTTCTAAGGAATAAGACGGTGAGTTTGGTGAAAGTATTGTGGAGGAACCACTCGGCAGAAGAAGCTACTTGGGAGACAGAAGATCGAATGAGAGAGATGTATCCAAGATTGTTTTATGAGTATTAAGTGGTTTGATTAGTTGTATGAATTTCGAGGATGAAATTCTATAAGGGGGGAAGATTGTCACAGCCCGTCCCGAGATTTTCTTATCAGGGACGTGAAATGATGAAAATGACCTTGACGGGTACTAAGGTAAGTGTGTGTGACATGGTTTGAATATTTCATATTTCCCAAATTATTGGAAATATAAGTTAAGTTGGATTAAAATTGGTTGTATTTTATGTGTGGTTAGGGATTGTTTTGGACCATACATACAACCTGTCTTCTCTCTCACTTACCCCGTGTCTCTCTCTCTCTTCCCTCACGGCCCTCTCTCACTCTCTCCCTCTCGAACCGTACGGACAAGCATAGAACTTCCCATTTCTTCACGGATCGAAGGTTCTAAGGTAAGCATCGAACTCCCCTTGAATTTCTGAGTTCAATTATACTAGTTTTAGGACGTGAAATCCTCTGAATCGTCGTGAAACCCTAACCCCGAAAATGTGCATTGTTCATGCACACGTAAAATCTTGCATTTCAGGGAATTTCAAGCTCACAGTGAGCTTAAGGAAGTCCTCACGAGCTTCGGGGTACGTCGTTGGTAGGTTTTGGACGTCGGAGGACGGAGAACGGAACGTTTCAGTTTTGGCCGGAACTCTCGAAGCTTTTTCTGGTGAATCCCCGGCGAGTTAGGGGTCGAGGCAAGTATGGATGTGTTCATCTCGTCAAGATCTTCATTTTGATATAAAATACGTTGAAAATGGTGAAGAAATGAGGAAGTTATGGACGTTTGAAAACTGCCCAGTTTCCGGCCACCGGAAAACACAGTCCGGCGAGCTCGCGAGGAAGAAGACGCGCATGGGCGTGCGTGTACCCGTGCCTGTCCTGGTGCGTGGGGGGGCGTGCCACGTCAAAAAAACTTTCTAAAAATTTGTCGACGTCCGTGACGTCGAGTAGGTCACTGTGGTATATTCATATACCCAATTTGAGCACCGTATGAGAAGTTATTACGTATTGTTGGTTATATGCTTTAAAATAACGTTTTTATAGTTATTTCGGATATAGGTGATACCTATCCCGAGGACGAGCGCATTCAGGGACGTCACGGGGGTTACGACCCTTCGACTTATCAGTGAGTGGGCAGTATTTTCTGTTTATACCTATATGCTATTAAAATTCCCAGAAATTGAGTTTTAATGAAAGTATGTTTCTAAAATGCCATGCATGCATGATATGAATGATATGAGATATAAGAATTGATAATTGATCCATATATATATGCGAATTGGTGATGTGGACGCACAGGTAAGTATCAGGTGAGTTTATGTTATTCATGTGCATTGTTGATGATGTGTATTATGTTAATAGCTCATAACCTGCAATCATGGTGTTAGTGCTTATATTATTCACCTCGCACCGCACGCTCACCTTGGATCCAAGTAGGTGCATGTCGTACAGACCATGTGAGGGTTCCGACATGTCGAACAGACCATGAGAGGGTTCCGACTGATAGGTGACCTTAGATTGTGTACACAGATGATTGACGAGAGAAGCACTAGAGCGTATTATTACACCATTCATGTTGTACAGACTATTTCAGGTAGTTCCGACTTATCTGCAGTGTAGTGCCGTACATGTCACCGAGGTGACTCCGGTTGGATTGGATGTTGAGCTATAGAATTAACCGTACAGGATCAACTGCAGGGTCTCCGGTTAATTCATCATTTCACCTGTTACATTGATGCATCATTCATTCTGTTTTTGAAAGTTTTTAACATGGCATACTTTCTGGATTTTAAGAAAGATTGATGATTTGAGATTTATGAAAAGTATTATGCTATTATGCTATTTTCTGGGAAAGTATACAGGTTTTACAGCTAGGGGTTAGAAATGTTTTAAATGAAAGGTTTTCGAAAAACTTTGTTTTACTGACCCACTCAATTTTGTTTTTGCGCCCCTCCAGGTTCTAGTTAGCAGTTGGTGAGTCACGAGGATTTCTACGGCATCCTGACAGACTCCCCTAATGTAGGACTCATCTGCGGGTGTTGTACTTTAATTATAGTCCTACTTGACTGCACCTAGTACTTAAGCTCTGTTTATGTGTGCACTCACACTTTAACTCACTCTAGCACGCTATTTGGTTACTATTGCTAGTAGTTGGTTTTTATTCTTTCGTAATTCTCTTATCTTTGCTTCCGCACCGCACTTATGGTTACGTCACTCTCACATGACAGCCAGCACGCCTTGATTCTAGGATCGGGGTGTGTCAATGAGCAAGTCCCCCGGCGGTGAAAAATATATGCCTTAGATTAAAGGATAAAATTGGTATATAAGAAAATGCTCGTAGACCTAAATCAACAGAATTTGAAAATTGGACTAACATTAAACTTTTGGACCGTAAATTAAATTATTTGAGCTCACTTTTGGGACAAGTCAACTTATATTCCACGTTAGTTGATGGGTCGTTTTTATATTATATATTTTATCATATTCTTTGTATGCTTTGGTAATTATATTAGTGAGATTTTGATACTTTGATTAATATTTCCAATGTAGAACTTGTGATTTCCTCTTGAGCAAAATGTGATCAACGAATGAATTTTGGAGTAATTCCAATTGGATCGCGTCCGCAAGTCTTTCAACTTGTTCTTGTCAAAGTTTCAGATGTTTCTACCAAGCGGTTATTTTATGACGATTAAATAAAGAAAAAGCGCGCGTAGTTGTCAAAATGACGTTTTGATCTTAATGAGAAGAGAATGCTTTTTTGGAATAATTGTGTATTCTAGTCATCTCTCAAGGAGGGTTTTATAAGATGTTACAATCCTATCAATAAGGAAAGAAATAATTTACATAAAAACATATTAAACTAAGAATCCCAAGATTACAGGAATATATACAAAAAAGTCAACACTCCCCTTCAAGTTGGTGCATATATGTCACACATGCCCAACTTGTGTAGGAAACTTGAAAACTTATGACTTGAAACAACCTTTGTGAGAATATCTGCCAACTGATCTTCCGTTCTTATTTCTGGTACCTCAATTATCTTCCCTTCCAATTTTTATTTGATGAAGAACCGGTCAACCTCAACATGCTTTCTTCTATCGTGTTGTACTGGATTATGTGCAATGTCACGAGCAGCTTTATTATCATAAAACATTTTCATAGGTTGATCATGTTTTATACCCAAATCCTTTAGCAGAAGCTTAAGCCATAAAATTTCACAAATCCTTAAGGTCATACCTCTGTATTCAGCTTCCTAGATCGGGCAACCACATTTTGTTTCTTACTCCTCCATGTGACCAAGTTACCCCCAACGAATGTAAAGTAACCTGATGTTGAGCGCCTGTCATCCGCTGATCCTGCCCAATCTGCATCAGTATAACCTTCAACTCTAAGATGATTATTCTTTTTAAACAATATTCCTTTGCCTGGGTTTCCCTTCAAATATCTCAAAATCCTCATCACTGCATTCATATGGTGTTTTCCAGGATCATGCATGTATTGACTCACTACACTCAAGGCATATGCAAGGTCTGGTCTTGTGTGTGCTAAGTACATTAAACGGCCTACTAATCTTTGGTATCTCCGTTTGTCAACTGGTACTTGATTAGAATCAACACTAAGCTTCAATCCTTCCTCTAATGGTGTAGCTACTAGCTGACAAGCTGACATGCCGGTTTCGTGTAGCAAATCAATAATATACTTCCTTTGAGATAAGTAAATTCCAGAATTGCTTCTCGACACCTCAATCCCTAGAAAATATTTTAGGGATCCAAGATCTTTCATCTCAAATTCTGTAGACAAGTATCCTTGCAAAGCCGCACGTTTTTCCGGATCATTCCCTGTTACAACCATATCATCTACATACACAATAAGTGCAGTAAGCTTCCTATTTCCTCATTTCAAAAACAGAGTATGATCGGAATTACTTATGTGTAACCAAATGCTCTCATAGATTTTGTGAATCTTTCAAACCATGCTCGAGGGGATTGCTTCAAACCATACAAGGATTTCTTCAACCTGCACACTTTTCTTTTGTATTTATCCATAACACTACATCCTGGTGGAAGATCCATATAAATTTCTTCTGTTAAATCTCCATGCAAGAAAGCATTCTTCACATCAAACTGCTGTAAAAGCCAATTAAGATTCGTAGCCAAGGACAACAAAACACGAACTGTGTTAATCTTGGCCACATGGACAAATGTATATGTATAATCGATTCCATATTTTTGAGTGTACCCTTTTGCTACTAGTCTTGCCTTGAAACGATCCATTGTCCTATCAGCTTTGTACTTGACAGTATAGACCTATTTGCATCCCACAGGTTTCTTGCCAGCTAGCAAGTCTGTGATCTCTCAGGTAGCATTCTTCTTCAACGACTTCAATTCTTCATTCATTGCTGCTTGCCAATGTGGATCAGCTAAAGCCTCCTGCACACTGTTAGGAATAAATACAGTAGATAATTGAAACACAAATGACTTATTTGATTCTGATAGGTGGCTGGTAGACACATAATTACCTAAAGGGTATAACACATTAGATTCTTTGTTGGGTCTATTACCGGGTACCTAGTTTTTCATTTAGGGTCAGCTTCATAAGTAAGTTTAGGAATACCTCGGTTGACACGGTTAGGGAGACAATGTGGTGGTGGTTTATTCGGGATCGAAGACGATTGATTATGGTTATTGGGGCTAAAGGGTGGTGAGATCGACTATGAGGTAGCTGGCGACAATGAGCTGTCCAATGATGAGGAGGCTGGTAGTGAGTTGCACATCAGTGAGGAAGGCAATGAATTTTTCGGCGGTGTCGGCTCATCAACATTGTTTTCATGTGAATGATCACCACTTAACTCCAAGGCATTACCACTTAATTCCAAGTCATTCACATCATTATTTTCTTGTGAATCATCACCACTCGTTTCCAATACATCACCACTTAAGTCCAAATGATTCACATCATTATTTTCTTGTGAATCATCACCACTCGTTTCCAATACATCACCACTTAAGTCCAAATGATTCACATCAGAAATAGTATAATCAAGAGTTTGAACTTATGTCTGATTTTCCCCCTGAAGTGCAGACTCAGAATAAGCAAAGTACATATCGTTTTCATGAAATGCAACATCTACAGTGACAAACAACTTTTTTGTCGGAGGATGATAGCAGCGATATCCTTTCTGATTAGAGGCATACCCCACAAACACGCACCGTAAGGCTCGAGGTTCAAGCTTAAGCCGCTGTTGTTTATGGAGATGAACGAAAGCCACACAGCCAAACACGTGAGGTGGAAGATTTGGAACTGCAGAAGCATCAACATGTGAGGAGAGAACCTGAAGAGGCGTCTGAAAATCAACTGATCGGGATGGAACGCGATTAATGAGATACGCAACCGAGGTGAGAGCTTATCCCCAATAGGATAACGGGAGACGCCCCTCGAGTAAGAAAGCACAGACAACCTCTAGAAGGTGACGGTTCTTGCGCTCGGCAACCCCATTTTGTTGTGGAGTGTATGAACATGTAGTTTGATGAACAATACCATGATGATCCAAAAAGGCACGAAGTTCAGAGTTCACATACTTGCCACCATTATCACTCCTGAGAACCTGTATTCGTGACTTATACTGTACGTGCACAATTTTGTGAAATTGCTGGAACAAGGAAGTAACTTCACTTTTTGACTTCATCAAACAAACCCAAGTCATACGTGTGCAATCATCAACAAAAGTAACGAACCAATAAGCACCACCAAATGTAGCAGTTTTAGATGGTCCCCAAACATCAGAATGGATTATCATAAATGGAACATAACTTTTTGTCAAACTGGACGGAAACGAAGTACGATGACTTTTAGCTAGTTCACAAACACCACATTTAAAGCTAGAAATGTCATTCTTAACAAATAGGCTAGGAAACAACCTCTGTAAATAACCGAAAGAAGCATGTCCAAGTCAACAATCCCACAACCAAACCTTCGAAGCTTTATTCCGCTCCCCTTGAGATCCTTCCACAGTAAGAGCTTGAGTCAACATCTGGGTACTGTTCGATGTCAGCTCCAAGTAGTAAAGCCTCCCTTTTCTGATACCATAACCAATCGTCATGAGAGTCCGAATATCCTTAAAAATACAAAAAGAAGGCCAAAAAACTAACAAGACAATATAAGGCGACGATTATTTGAGCAACAAATAATAAATTATAATCAAGAGAAGGAACAATAAGCACAGTATCAAGATCAAGGATATCTAAAAGGGAGACAACACCTTCCCCAATAATGGGGGCAGGATTACCATTGGCAACACTTACAACAGTTTTGGTGGATGGTTTTAGGGTTTTTACCTATCTAGAATCACAAGTCATATGTTCAGTAGCACCAGAATCAATTATCCATGTATTATTTGTAACAGATGCAGAAACCTTTAAAGCCTTAGCATCGTTAACTGTATGTTCAGAATGTATCTTAATTTCAGCAATCAATACACGCGACTTATTACACCGGGGATCATGAGTCTTGTCCCAATTAACAGGATAGCCAATAAGTTCGAAACAACGATTTTTGGAATGTCCTCTCAAGCCACAATAAGGACAATTGCTGGGTGGATGATAGCAAGAACCATGGGTCTGAGCAGTAATGATTTCATCGCTAGCCATTTTAATTGTAGCGTGTGGGCCACAAAAAAAAAAAAACAAACAGCAACTCAAAAACAATGTTTTTCCCCTTTTTTCTTTTTTCCTTTTCTTTTCTCTTTTTTTTTTCTTTTTTTCTTTTTTTCCTTTTTCCTTTTTCTTTTCTTCTTTTCCAACGCAGCAACGCTTTTGCGTTTTCCTTTTTAATTGTTTCCTTTCTTCAGTCTACATAAATACAAAGGGATTGCAGCGGATGGGATTTGTGCAAGCAAAAAAAAACTTGCAGCAAATGGTTCGTGGACTGGTGCGATGGTGGGTGCGAGCAAGTTCAGTGGTGGATCAGACGTGGCTGGTTGGTTTAGGCAAGGAGGTTCGGCAGTGGAAACGATCGTCGGGTTCGGATTTTGGATTACAGCAGGCGACAGGCAGCAGCGGCAGATATGAGGGTCTGAGTTCTGGACTTCAACACAATGCGTATAGACTCCGGTGCGACAAAGCAAACGAACATGAGGGTTCAATCCAACAACGACGACGTCGTTCGTTGGTTATACGGTGCACAGCACAACTGGCGATGCAGCTGATGATCGGACAGCGCGCTGCACAATCTGGCCGCGCGGCTTGGTGATTTGGATTTTGCACACAGCAGCATGGTTTTTTTTTTTCCCTTAACCTAGGCTCTGGTGCCAAGAAGAGAATGCTCTTTTGGAATAATTGTGTATTCTATTCATCTCTCAATGAGGGTTTTATAAGATGTTACAATCCTATCAATAAGGAAAGAAATAATTTAGATAAAAACATATTAAACTAAGAATCCCAAGATTACAGGAATATATACAAAAAAGTCAACATAATGTGCCAGCCTTTTGAGCAACTTAATGTGCCAGCCAAAGCATCTTGGGAGATTGCACTTGAAAAATTGGCTCAATCTATTGAAAGCAGCAACAAGCCTTTTGAGCAGCCTAATGTGCCAGCCAAAGCACCATGGGAGATTGATCTTGAAAAATTGGAGGAAACCATTGAAAGCACCAACCATGTGATGCAGAATACCATGGCTCACTAAAGAATCTGGAGCAGCAAGTTGGGAAGTTTGTGCATCAATTGGCACAAAGGGAGAAAAACGAGATTCCTAGTCAACCAAATGGGAATCAAGGTTTAGAGGAATGTTGCGTAATTCAAACATCTTAATGTGCGGAAAGTTATGATAACATGCTGGAAGATGCTGAAATTGAAGTGTCACCAGGCGATGACTATTTTGCAAAGAAGGAAATAGCCCCAAGTGACCTTGAAATCTCCCCTAAACTTCTTGTTACCCAACTTTATGTGCCATCAATCCCTTTTTCACAAAGGCTATAACAGAAAGCGAGGGACCAGCACACTGAACATTTTATGCAGACACATGCAAAGATGCACATTAATCTGCTGCAGCTTGACACGACTAAGAAAATCCAAGAGCAACTAGTAAATTTCAATTTATTTAAGGCTGTAAAGCAACCCACGAAGCTGCAAGAATGCATTAAAAATGACGTCTTGGAAGGAGTTGTTAATACGAAGTCAGAGTCTAACACACAACATGTTCAGCTCTTGAGCACCACAAATATGGATACAGCTGACGAAAAATTTTAGTTGTTGTATTGGACAGTGGACCAGCATAATAGGGCAGTCTCTGAGATTTCGGGGCCTGTGCAAAATGTATAAAGGGTCTCTATAGACATCGAAATTTTGGTAAATAAATGTTGACCGATAAATCAAAGTTTCAACGCTCATGTATAACATAAATTTTACACGTAGCGTGTGACTCGACGAAAAATTGAAATGAGTCGGAAAAGTCATCAAATAGGACACGTGTCAACGCTTGGCAGAAACGACTTATTTCATCTGGAATATTATATTCAAAATTAGGCCTGGGAAATTCTATAAATAGAAGCCAATTTCATTCATTTTTAGGGACCAATTCATATTACACCTTGAAGCTCTGAAGCTCTGAAACTCTGAAGCTCTCAAGCATCCAGGTTCCCGAAGAATCAAGAAAGCCTTATTCGTTCTTCGTTCATCGTTCTTCCAAGGTCAAGCCCCGACGGCCCCTTTAAAGAACTTCCACCAATTCAAGATCAAGCCCCGACGGCCCTTGAAGAAAGTGTTCATCGTTCTTCCAAGATCAAGCCCCGACGGCCCTTGAAGAAAGTGTTCATCGTTCATCATCCATTCATCCCGAAGAATCAAGAAAGCCTTCTTCGTTCTTCGTTCATCGTTCTTTCAAGATTAAGCCCCGACGACCCTTGGATCAACAATCATCCACCTTCAAGATCAAGCCCCGACGGCCCTTGAAGAAAGTGTTCATCGTTCATCATCCATTCATCCCGAAGAATCAAGGAAGCCTTCTTCGTTCTTCGTTCATCGTTCTTCCAAGTTCAAGCCCCGACGGCCCTTGGATCAACAATCATCCACCTTCAAGATCAAGCCCCGACGGCCCTTGAAGAAAGTGTTCATCGTTCATCATCCGTTCATCCCGAAGAATCAAGAAAGCCTTCTTCGTTCTTCGTTCATCGTTCTTCCAAGATCAAGCCCCGACGGCCCTTGGATCAACAATCATCCACCTTCAAGATCAAGCCCCGACGGCCCTTGAAGAAAGTGTTCATCGTTCATCATCCGTTCATCACTGTTCTTCAAGATCAAGCCCAAAAGCCCTTGAAGATCCGTTCATCACCGTTATTCAAGATCAAGCCTCAATGGCCCTTGAAGAAACACTCATCCTCAAGATCAAACCCCAACGGCTCCTTGAAGATCCGTTCAAATCCACCTTCAAATATCAAACCCACGGCCCTTGAAGAACGTTCATCCTTAGATCAAGCCCAACGACCCTTTGGATCAATCACACATCCACAAATCAACACCTTACGGAGATCGAATAAGAGGATCAAATTTGAGAGAGATTGTAAACCAAAATCATCAAATACAAATATTATTTTGTGCACGTTGTTCTTGTCTCTTTCGTTTCAGGAATTTTTCGTGTTCACAAATTTAGCACGCCCAGTGGGACAATCTTTACCTCTCATCTCTTTCTCCATTCAAGAAATTTAAGCACACTTCCGAAATTAATGGCATCAAGGAAAGCTCAAATTGTTCCCTCAACCGGCGTAAAGAACAAGAGCGTCCTCGTCGAAAGTGGTGTCACTTTGGGCATCACGACTCGAAGCAAGATAAGAGCTACTTCTGCCGCCTCTTTCACCTCTGCATCAACTCTGCCAAGGGAACAAGAGCACCCAAGGCACGAGCCTGTGATTACCTTAGCCTCACTAAGGGCACCAAGGGGGGAAAGCCCAAGGAAATACTCCGAATCCATGCTCTCCGATGCCGATTCAAGCGGCAGTTCAGCCATGCAAGTCATGGCCACTGGAGCAACTTCAATCGATGAGCACCTGGCTTAAATGAATGAAGCAATCGCAAGGCTAACCCGAACTGTGGAAGAAAAAGACTTGCAAATTGCAGCACTAGTCAACCGATTGGAGGCGCATGACGGCGAGAAACCCGACCCAGAGGATGATCCATTAAAAGGAGGAGCTGGCGGAGAAAAGGAGCCTCCGGTGAAGAAAATTGATGTGAAGCCGGAGCCAGACCAAGCAACGGCACTCATGGGATCTCTTTCTATTCAGCAGCTGCAAGAGATGATCACCAACACCATCAAGGCACAGTACGAAGGGAGCTCCCATGCCTCCACGTTGTACTCGAAGCCTTACTCCAGGAAGATCGACGCCTTAAGGATGTCGAGGGGCTATCAACCGCCGAAGTTTATGCAATTTGACGGAAAGGGAAACCCGAAGCAACATGTCACACATTTCGTCGAAACCTGCAACAATGCAGGGATGGAGGGAGATTACCTCGCCAAGCACTTTGTGCGCTCGTTAAAAGGAAACGCCTTTGAGTGGTACACGGACTTGGAGCCCGAGTCCATCAACAGCTAGGAACAGTTGGAAAGAGAATTCCTCAACCGCTTCTACAGTACCCGCCGCACTGTGAGCATGCTGGAGCTGACAAGCACGAAGCAATGGAAGGAAGAACCAGTCATGGACTACATCAACCGATGGCGTAACCTAAGCCTCGACTGTAAGGACAGACTCTCCGAGATTTCTTCAATCGAGATGTACATCCAGGGCATGCAATGGGGTTTACAATACATCCTTCAAGGTATCAAATCATGAACTTTTGAAGAATTAGCCACCCGTGCCCACAACATGGAGCTGAGCATCGCCCACTATGGAAAGAAGGAGCCAATCACCAATTTCAAAAGGGATAAGGTGTTTACTTCAAGAGCAGACAATCATGGGAAAAAGCTCGCCAAAGAAGCTTTTACCACCAATACCACCCCTATCAAGACCTCGTCCGCACCCGTCAAAATCTCCTTCAATAACAAAGCAAAGGAGATAAAAAGAAGTGAGCCTTCCTACACCCAAGATAGGTACAAAAACACTTTGAGGGAACTGGAGCAGAAGGTATACCCTTTTCCGGACTCCGATATGGACGCAATGCTGGACGACCTGCTGGAGAAGAAGGTGATTGAGTTGCCCGAATGCAAACGCCCTGAAGAGATGAATCGCATCAATGATCCCAAGTACTGCAAGTACCATCGCATCGTGGGTCATCATGTGGGCAAGTGTTTCATCCTAAAAGAACTCATCATGAAGTTGGCACAACAAGGGCGGATTGAGCTCGACTTAGAAGACACAGCTGCAACGCACACCACTACGGTCGTGTTCGGACCCTTTGATCCCGTGCCTCTTCAAGAAATGCATGACCATGCTCGGCAATACTCAAACCACACTGCACCTTCTGCACCACCGTCACTGGGGGCAAGCAACCAAGATGCACCTACTGACGATGACAAATGATGGACATAGGTGACCTATAAGAGGACGAGGAAACCGAGATCGCAAACTATAAAGCCAAAGGGGGAACAAGGGAGAAAGCATCACCGCCGCAGTAATAGGAAGCCTAAAAGAAACATAAGAGCTGCTATGCCAATATATGTTGGGGAACCTGCGGAGCAAAAGCCACGCATTCCCGTCTCCTTGCACGAGTACTTCCCGGATGACTTCTTCCAACATTGCACTATCGCTGCATGTCACATGGTCAAAGTAGAAATGGAAGAACCCTTAAAAGGCAAAGTTGTTGCACTGAGGGAGAAAATACTCTTACACCTGAAGAAGGTCTGCCAACACACTTTAGCATCGAGGAAGCGCTACAATTGCCAAAGAAGATACGAAGGGCACTGGCAGTGGTTTTAACAAGTCCAAACGACCACAAAGTGCATGAAAGCAAGAACGAAGGCTTGAGGCTTCGGCCACACGAGTGTGCCACATGCTTTGCTGCCGAGGACACAATCCACTTCATCGACGAAGACTTGCTGCTAGGATCCAAGCCTCACAACCATCCTCTATTCGTCTCTGGGTACGTAAAGGAGCACAAAGTCAACCGCATGCTTGTGGATGGCGGATCAGCCATAAATATCATGCCAAAGTCAACAATGACCACAATCGGCATCAAGGTGGATGAACTATCCCTAAGCCGTCTACTAATCCAAGGTTTTAACCAAGGAGGACAAAGAGCGATGTGCATGATCCGAGTGGAGATGACCATTGGTGAACTCAAGTCAAGCACAATATTTCACGTGATTGATGCAAGAACTTCCTACGGTTTGCTCTTATGAAGGCCTTGGATCCATGCGAATGAGTGAAGGTGATCTATGGCGACACCAATGCTTAAAATTTTACCGAGAATGAGTGAAGGTGATCTATGGCGACACAAAACCATTCACCGAAGCCGAATCACATTTCGCAGACGTCAAGTTCTACATGGATAAAGACATGGTGCCCGAAACTCTTCCAAAACAGATCAAATCCATGGGCAAAGCAACACCTAAAAAGCAGGAGGGGCAAGCCGTGCCCAAGAAGCAAGAAGAAGAAGCTATGCCGTCTTCAAGCAAAAACGACGATGAGCTTGCTAAACCTGCAACAACGAAAGGGAGTAGGATGCCCTCAAATGGACCAAACATACCCGTTTTTTGATACATCCCGACGTCAAGAAGAAAGAATGGTCAATGCCCGTTTGAAACTGCAGCAAGCAAAGCCGATGCACAGCGGCACATGGATAATGTAAAGTTGCTCAAAACGAATGCAGTTTTGCCTCTGACGCAGCTAGGTGACACTAAGGTTGTAAGACCATCATAAGGCTTCATAAAAAGCCTGCCAAAAGGGGTAGAACCAAGCTTTCTCCCAACCAAGAGGACCGAAGAAGGTTTTGATCCAAACGCCTACAAACTCATGTCGAAAGCTGGGTACAACTTCACCTCCTCTGCAAATTTGGGAAAGGATGATTTGAACACCGTTAAAGACAACAAACATGATCTCACTAAAACTCAGAAGAAGTTGGAGGAGCATGGTTTCGGGGTTAACAACAACAAAGCTGGACTTGGCTTCACACCAAATGCACCGGTGAAGATCTCCAGCAAGGCAAAAAATGCTAGCGCTCAACACATCAGCGTGAGCATTATACAAGATAAAGAGGAGCCTCAACCTGCCCCCCAGACGTCAGTATTCGATAGAATAAATCGTTCAAGGCCCAGGGTTTCAGCACCTAAACTCATTGGCGGTCAAAACAGAACTTCCGTCTTCAAAAGGCTTAACACGTCAGCATCTCAAAGCTATATTTTCAAAAGGTTGTTGAAACCTAAGAAGCAAAGCAATACGACTAACTTTCCTCCACGACAATCAGTTATGGAAAGACTTGAAGAAGCCAAAGAGCCTTCCAGAAGAAGAAAGACAACACCAGAAGTAGAAAAGATCGATCGTCTGGCAGAAAAGGATGACGTTCGAAGTTCCATTCCTTCAAGAATGAAGCGCCAAGCAATTTTGGAGGTTAACACAGTTGGATCACTGAAAGTAAAAAGGCGCACCATCATCCATACTGGACAATCTTCATACCAACAAGCTCGAGAGGTCAACACCGAAGAAGAGGCCCAAGACGTCTTCCACATCACAATCCAAGAAGGTGAAGAAGATGAAATCCTCGAGGAAGATGTCATTGCAGCACCGTCACAACTCGAAGATGGGGGGCAAGCCACAGTTGACGATCTCAAAGAACTCAACTTAGGCACAAGTGAGGAACCGAAGCCTATCTTTGTGAGTGCATTACTAAGTGCAGACGAGATAGAGAAGTATTACCAGCTACTATTAGAGTACAAAGACGTCTTTGCTTGGACCTACAAGGAAATTCCCGGCCTCGACCCTATCATTGATGTGCATCATCTTGCAGTCAAGCCTGGAGCGCGACCAATAAAGCAAACTCAAAGACGCTATCGATCCGAGCTCATCCCACAAATCGAGGTCAAGATTGACAAGTTGATCGAAACAGGCTTCATTCGAGAGGTGCAATACCCCAAATGGATCTCCAACATCGTCATAGTCCTTAAGAAATCTGGACAAATACGTGTTTGCGTAGACTTCCGAGACCTCAATGATGCTTGCCCAAATGATGACTTCCCCTGAAGGAAAATTTTTGTCCTAGCTAAGAACATTGAAGAACATTTGAATACATATGCATACTATTTAACACTTTAAAGTAGGCATGCATTAAAAAACAATTCATAAAACCCATGACTTTCAAAGCCTGGTATATGGTGAACCAATAAACTCTTTAACAACATTAAAGAGAAGTAAAGATTTAGAGTTTCTTTACCCTTGAAGCTCATCCTTGTTTACACAAGGGATTCACCCAAGTGGAGGGCCTTCAAGTCACCTCCAAGCTCCTTGGATATTGCTTGTGATTTCCTTCTCCTTTTGTGCTCCTTTGGTCCTTGAGGATGTAAGGAAAGAATCTCCAAAAACACCAAAGATTTGGTGTCTCTAAGTCTCCACACCAAGGGTTAAGTGTGAAGATGAAATGGATGACTTAGAGAAGAAAAGATTGCTAGATTAATGTCTCTAAGTGGCCGGCCTCCTTTGTGTAAAATGAGAGAAAGTGTTTTACCTCATTTCACCAAGAAAAACCCTAATGAGAAATAAAGCTATAAAGTTGATTTTATACCTCATTTCAAGTGAGTGGCAAACTTGTAATTAATCCAAGCTTGCCCATTCACACTAATGGCCGGCCATATTAATGTTATTGGGCTATTTGCCCATTTTGTTTTAGTTGTCATACAACTTAAACATAATGAGCCTTGTGGACCAAAACACTTTTGAGCCCCGAAGCCCAAAACCAACTTAAAAGCCCAATACGAACATTTCGTAAAATTAATTAACTAATTAATTAATCTTGACCATTCTTCAATTAAACAATTTAATTGCATATCCATTTCATTTAATTTCTTCACTATCGCCCTTACTCGGTGTACGATCCATTAGGTTCCAATTAGCGAGGCAGTGGGCGATTGTTACTCTTAACGATCGATTGTGAATTGAAACCACATTTCAACTCTCCCTTTAATGATTAGTGTTTGCTAATCATTAGGGCTTCCACAAACCATGAGTGACACCTAGCAGCATATCATGGTTACCCAAGCTAAGTAGAATTGGTTGGAGAACCTATCCAGTTACAACTACAATGCAATACGGTCATTCTCTAATACAATACTCTTAATCACATTGTTTAAGTGATAGTTTGTTTCATGTCTACTATCCAATGTGATACTTTTCTATATGATTCCCTTGAATATGATTTGGACCAAACTTCCTAAGTCATATTCATTTGCTTTGGCCAAAGACTTTAGAATCAAATCTTAGAGTACTCTCCTTCCACCATGGAAGGTTAAAGATCCCTTGTTGTGCAATCATATGCCTACACGACTAGATAGCTTGACCCCAACAATGTCGTGGACACTCCGAGGGAATGCCGTTGACATGATCAAAGATCAAGGACCTAACCATTAGACATCTATGATGCCTCAGGTCAAAGGACTACTTTGCATATTGCAACTTTAGAGTTCTTACATGACATGTATGTTCGAACTCTTTTTTGATCGTTGTTTAGTGTACTTGATTACTCTTTCAAGCACCTATGTGTTTGTCTTAGTGTCCAACACCAAATGACTTGAGACTAGTCATACTCACGCTTGAGTTAACATAACACATACTAACCTTAGCGGATTGTCAATGCCCAATTGGCAATCCTATGGCTAGGAACGTTTTAGGAATGAACATAAGAGAATGGTCTCGATAATCTAACTCACTTAGATCACTTGTCTCTTAGATCAAATACATTCCTTGGATTCCCTTATTGCTTAAACACATGTTACAATAAATAGTGATCAACAATAAGCTTTGCCCTTCATTAAACATATAAAAGTTTAATACATTAAGTATTCCAAAAGCTATTACATCAAATGAGTGGCTTTGTGGGCATACTTCCAACATCCCCTTGCCAATCATTGAAATCATGGTGGACGCAACCACTAGCCATGAGGCACTATCATTCATGGACGGCTCTTCTGGATACAATCAAATTCGTATGGCTCTTGAAGATGAGGAACTAACAGCCTTCCGCACTCCAAAAGGTATCTACTGCTACAAGGTGATGCCCTTTGGTCTGAAGAATGCTGGAGCTACATATCAACGTGCAATGCAAAAGATCTTCAATGACATGCTACACAAGAACGTAGAATGCTATATAGACGATGTAGTGGTCAAGACAAAGAAAAGATCAGATCACTTGAAGGATTTGCGAGTAGTGTTCGAAAGGTTGCGAAAATACAACCTCAAGATGAACCCGTTAAAGTGTACATTTGGCGTCACATCTGGAAAGTTCCTCGGCTTCATTGTCAAACATCGTGGCATTGAAGTGGATCAATCAAAGATCAAAGCCATTCAAAGCATGCCCGAGGCAAGAAACCTGCACGAGTTGAAAAGTCTACAAGGACGGCTAGCCTTCATCAGACACTTCATCTCCAACCTTGCAGGGCGTTGTCAACCGTTTAGTCGACTCATGAAGAAATATGTTTCGTTCGTATGGGACAAAGCATGCAACAATGCTTTCGAAAGCATAAAGAAATATTTATCAAGTCCACCTGTCCTGGGGGCACCTGTACCAGGGAAAACGCTCATATTATACATTGCTGCTCAGGAAAGTTCAGTTGGAGCACTCTTGGCACAGGAAAACGAATCCCAGAAAGAATGAGCGCTCTACTACCTCAGTCAAACGCTCACCGGCGCTGAGTTGAACTACTCCCCAATAGAAAAAATGTGCCTTGCCTTGATGTTTGCCATCCAGAAGCTCAGACATTACATGCATGCTTACACCATCCACTTGGTTGCTAAAGTTGACCCGGTCAAATACGTCATGTCCAAGCCAGTTTTGACAGGGCGACTAGCTAAATGGGCATTGCTTTTCAATCAATACGAGATCATCTACGTCCCAGCTAAAGCCGTCAAGGCACAAGCGCTAGCAGACTTTTTTGCCGACCATCCAATCCCAGTCGATTGGAAAATCTCAGATGACTTGCCTGATTAGGAGGTGTTCTACATTGACATATTCCCGACATGGACGATGTTCTTCGACGAATCTGCAGGAGCAGACGGAGCGGGGGCAGGAGTAGTATTCATGTCACCACAAAGGCAAATACTACCTTATTCATTCCAACTAAGTGAATTATGCTCCAACAACGTCGCTGAGTACCAAGCCCTGATCATCGGGCTCCAAATGGCAATCAACATGGAAATCCCAGCCCTTGAGATATATGGCGACTCCAAGCTCATAATCAATCAACTCCTGACTGAATATGAGGTGAGGAAAGATGATCTCGTCCCATACTTCCGGCTGGCAACGCAACTGCTACAAAGGTTTGAGGCCGTAACACTAGAACACGTGCCAAGAAAAGAGAATCAAAAGGCAGACGCTCTCGCCAACCTAGCCTCGAGCATGACATTAGGAAAAGACGAAGCTACAAACGTGCCAATCTGCCAAAGATGGGTAATCCCGCTTGTTACTGAAATGGTACTAAGTGATACAAACGTTATTTCAATACTTCCGGTCAACGTTGAAGAATGGAGACAGCCTCTGATCAGCTACTTGGAGCATGGAATACTTCCAGATGATCCAAAACACCGCTCTGAAGTACGTCGACGAGCACATCGCTTCCTCTATTACAAAAGGGACACTCTACCAGCGATCTTTTGAAGGAGTACTTCTGAGATGCCTAGGCGAGGAAGAAGACAATCAAGCTATGGAAGAAGCACACTCAGGAATATGTGGGGCGCATCAGTCCGGACCGAAGCTTCATTTCCAGCTCAAAAGAATGGGTTACTACTGGCCAAGCATGGTAAAGGACTGCCTAGAACACGCCAAAAGGTGCCAAGCCTGCCAATTTCACGCAAACTTCATACATCAACCGCCTGAACCATTACACCCCACAGCTACTTCATGGCCATTCGATGCATGAGGATTGGACGTCGTAGGACTAATTGCGCCAAAGTCATCTGCAGGAGAAACTTACATCTTGGCTGCAACATATTACTTCTCCAAATGGGCTGAAGCCATACCCCTGAGGAAGTCAAGAAGGAAATTGTCGTCCGTTTCATCAAGGAACATATCATCCACCGATATGGTGTGCCTCGCTACATTGTCACTAACAACGGAAAACAGTTCTCCAACCGACTCGTGGACGAGCTCTGCGAGAAATACAAATTCAAGCAGCACAAATCCTCCATGTATCATGCTCCAGCCAATGGTCTCGCAAAAGCATTCAACAAGACATTGTGCAACCTCCTGAAGAAGGTAATCGGCAGAACAAAGAAAGACTGGCATGAAAGAATAGCCGAAGCACTTTGGGCATACAAGACAACATATAGAACGCTTACCCAAGCTACACCTTATTCTCTCGTATATGGCGTGGAAGCTGTTCTACCGCTTGAAAGTCAAATCCCCTCGCTAAGGATGGCTATACAAGAAGGCTTGACTGATGAAGAGAATGCAAAGTTGCGCCTTCAAGAGCTAGAAGCGCTGGATGAAAAAATACTCGAAGCCCAGCAACACTTGGAGTGTTATCAAGCACGACTCTCCAAGGCCTTCAACAAGAAAGTTCTCCCTCGTTCTTTTCAAATAGGAGATCTCGTCCTTTCATTGCGTAGGCCTATCATCACAACTCACAAGACAAAGAGCAAGTTCACGTCAAAGTGGGATAGACCATACGTAATACAAGAAGTCTACACCAATGGCGCCTACTTAATCATGGCGGAAGACGGCTTGAAGATCGGCCCTATCAATGGCAGATTCTTGAAGCGCTACTACCCCTAAAAAGGCAACAACTCCTGCTCTTCGTTTGCACGAGCCTAAACTACATGAACCAAAGCTCCTGGCCCGCAAGAGCATAAACTGTGTACGGCAAAATCATCATCAAAATCATTGTTAAATTCATCGCTCATTTGAACTATGTTATGACTTGATCCCTCCTCAACCGAGGGTACGTAGGCAACTTGAAACGTCAAAACTTCAAATACAGTCACACCATCTAAAAAAAAAAAAAAAAAAAACACAAACACTTTGAAGAATAAAAAAAAAGCAAATTCAAAATATGAATACTTTATTTCTTTAAAGCAATGATCTGGTTACAAAGCCGTATTACAAAGGTGAGCATTACGCCAACGTCACCACCGAGGAAAGTTGTGGCCAAAAGGCATTACACAGCATAAACTCGCTGCAGTCTTTTGCACAACCCCACACGGTAAAAGTGACGTACTGGAACAAGCTCTAAGCAGCAGCGGCAAAGAGCCTACGACAAGCAGCAAGGTCAATGTGCACAGCAACGTCTCCACCGAGGAAAGTTGTGACCAAAAGACATTTCACAACGAAGCCCCGCTGCAGTCTCTTGCACAACACCACACGGCAGTGCACCACCGAAGGAAAATTATGATCAAAAGGCACTACATAGCGAAACCACGCTGCAATCTTTTGCACAGCACCACACGGCAAAAAGTGACGCACTGCAACAAGCTCCAAGCAGCAAGACAACGGATTGTGCAACAAGGACAGCAGACAGTGCAGCAACGGCAGTGCAATAGGCATGGCAAAGTGGGCAGCTACAAGACGGTCCTTCAAAGCACGTTACAGTAGCAAAGAAACCAAAATGCCACACAATCGCACTACGCAACCGCACAGTGACTACGCAAACAGTTTCCTGCACCGCACGGCGACGTCATCGCCAAAAGAAAACTGTGACCAAAAGGCATTACACAGTGAAGTCCCGCTGCAGTCTCTTGCACAGCACCACACAGCAGCGCACCACCGAGGGAAAACTGTGATCAAAAGGCACTACACAGTGAAACTCCGTTGCAGTCTCTGGCACAAGCACTAGGCAACCTGCTCACTCCGCCACCAACAATCACACCTCTGAAAGCTTCATGAGGGTCCCAGCATCATGCTCTGCCTTCTTAAAATTAAGGATTCCTGGCATCACAGCAAAGAAATCCATCAGTGGGGGCACAAACACACTGTGCATAAAAAATAGACACATTATATGGTATTATATGTGTGTGCGTATATGGGTGCGTGTATATATATATATATATATATTATATTTGTGTACACAATAATGCTGACGGGACGTTCAAACTTCCACATACACATATATATATATATATATATATATATGGCTTGAAATGACGCAAATAGTGATGGTGATGAGATGATTGAAGGAATGTATATATATTCTGGCATCCTAAACAGATTATATATATATATATATATATGAGGTCCAAAAGATTGAAATCGTCCTCAGCCTAAAACATACCTAAAAGCTAGCTGTTGCTGCACCACGATGTCAACCGTCTGCATCCTCCATCTGCTCCATCTTCCGCTGTTGGAAGTATGCCCACAAAGCCACTCATTTGATGTAATAGCTTTTGGAATACTTAATGTATTAAACTATTAAATGTTTAATGAAGGGCAAAGCTTATTGTTAATCACTATTTATTGTATCATGTGTTTAAGCAATAAGGGAATCCAAGGAATGTATTTGATCTAAGAGAGAAGTGATTTAAGTAAGTTAGATTAACGAGACCTTTCTCTTATGTTCATTCCTAAAACGTTCCTAACCATAGGATTGCCAATTGGGCATTGACAATCCGCTAAGGTTAGTATGTGTTATGTCAACTCAAGCGCGAGTATGACTAGTCTCAAATCATTTAGTGTTTGACACTAAGACAAACACATAGGTGCTTGAAAGAGTAATCAAGTACACTGAACAACGATCAAAAGAGAGTTCGAACATACATGTCATGTAAGAACTCGTTAGTTGCAATATACAAAGTAGTCATTTGACCTGAGGCATCATAGATGTCTAATAGCTAGGTCATTGATCTTTGATCATGTCAAAGGCATTCCATTGACAGTGTCCACGTCATTGTTGGGGTCAAGCTACCTAGTCACGTAGGCATATGAATGCACAACAAGGGATCTCTAACCTTCCATGGTAGAAGGAGAATACTCTAAGATATGATTCGAGAGTCTTTGGCCAAAGCATATGAATATGACTTAGGAAGTTTGTTCCAAATCATATTCAATTGAATCATATAGAGAAGTATCACATTGGATAGTAGACATGAAACAAACTATCATTCAAACAATGTGATTAAGAGTATTGTATTAGAGAAGGACCGTATTGCCTTGTAGTTGTAACTGGATAGGTTCTCCAACCAATTCTACTTAGCTTGGGTAACCATGACATGCTGCTAGGTGTCACTCATGGTTTGTGGAAGCCCTGAAGATTAGCAAACACTAATCTTAATCAAAGGGAGAATTGAAATGTAGTTTCAATTCATAATCGATCGTTAAGAGTAACAATCGCCCACTACCTCGCTAATTGGAACCTAATGGATCGTACACCGAGTAAGGATGAAAGTGAAGAAATATAAATGAAATGGATATGCAATTAAATGGTTTAATTGAAAAATGGTCAAGGTTAATTAATTAGTTAATTAATTATACGAAATGTTCGTATTAGGCTTTTAAGTTGGTTTTGGGCTTCGGGGCCCAAAAGCGTTTTGGTCCACAAGGCCCATTATGTTTAAGTTGTATGACAACTAAAACAAGATGGGCAATTAGCCCAATAACAAAGGTAAGGCCGGCCATAAGGGTGATGGTTGCAAACTTGGATTAATTACAAGTTTGCCACTCACTTGAAATGAAGTATAAAATCAACTTTATAGCTTTATTTCTCATTAGGGTTTTTCTTGATGAAAAGAGGTGAAACCTATTCTCTCTTTTTCTCAAAAGAGGCCGGCCACTTAGAGGGGATTTAGCTAGCAATCTTTTCTTCTCTAAGTAATCCATTTTCATCTTCACACCTCATCCTTGGTATGGAGACTTAGAGACACCATACCTATGGTGTTTTTGGTGATCCTTTCCTCACATCCTCAAGGAGCAAAGGAGCACTAAAGGAAGGAAATCACAAGGAAGATCCAAGGAGCTAGGAGGTGACTTGAAGGCCTTCCACTTGGGTGAATCCCTTGTGTAAACAAGGATGAGCTTCAAGGGTAATGAATCTCTAAAATCTTACCTTCTCTTTAATATTGTTAAAGAGTCTTATGGTTCACCATTCACTAGGCGTTTAAAGTCATGGGTTTTCTAGAATTGTTTTTGAATGCATGCCTACTTTAATGTGTTAATAGTTTGCATATGTGTTCAAATATTCTCACATGTTCTTAGCTAGGACAAAATTTTTCCTTCATCCGCCCATTGCCAAAGCACCATATGGGGATATATATATAGAAAAGAAAGAGAAGGTGTTGGCCAATGAAAAAAAATAAATAAATAAATAAATAAATAATATATAAGAAATAATGGGTGGGATGGTGCGGATTGCACCATATGAAAAAAAAATAATATATAAGAAATAATGGGTGGGATGGTGCGGATTGCACCACATGAAAAAAAAAAACAAAAAAACAAAAAAAAAAAACAAATGCATTAAGAGAAATAAAGTCCATTTTATTTATTTTTTCTGGAAATTTTACATAAATTTGCATTATACATACCTTAAAAAAAAAAAAAAAAAAAAAAAAGTCAAATCAAATTTACAGGAGGGGATCTTCAAGGATGATCAGGTGGCGCCTCATCACTTGGCGGAACTCCGGGAAGAAGAAGAGCCGGAGGTTGATCATTTGGAGCTTCATTACGCGGTACAGCCCCAGAAGACGAAGGCAAATGCTGTTCGAACAAACCCACAAACCTTTGATGATCAAGTAAAATCTGACCATCAGATTCCTGCATCTGGTCAATCTTCCTCTTCATGTTTGAGGCATAGTTATGTGCGAGCCTGTGCAGCTGTTTATTCTCATGCTTGAGCCCTCTAATCTCCTGTTTGAGACTCATCACTTCAGCCGCCAATGATTCAACTTGACGGGTTCGAGCAAATAGACGTTGGGCCATATTAGACACATAACCTGCACACTGCACACTGAGAGCCAGAGAATCCTTAACAGCCAACTCATCAGACCGTTTGGAAAGCAGTTTGTTATCTTTGGGAGTGACAAGGTTCCGGGCCACCACCGCAGCGGTCATATCATTCTTCATCACCGAATCCCCAACGGTAAGAGGACCAATAGGGGATATGAAGGATGGGCGCCATATGTTGTCTGGAGAAGGCGGGACTGCCTCTTCCCCAAGGTTCAAGTCAAAACGACGGTCGGAGGGGCCAGACATTTTCAAAGGTGTTGAAGAAATAAGAGGTTGGACAAATCAAGATCTTAGAAGTGCAAGAAGGGAGTTTCTACAAGCGAAAATTCAAGTGTGCTTTGAAACGAACCGCGTGCCTCTATAAAAATCAGCACTCGATGGGATTTCAGAGATCGAAGAGGCGAGCTCAGAATTCGAAGAGGCCAATCCAAAAATCGAAGAAGCAAGCTCAGAAATCGGAGAAGCATCTTGCTTTTCCAGACGTGTCAGCATTCGTCACAGGCAAACTCAGCTTTGCGGAAATCACGGGCAATTTGTCGAAGCGCAGATCCCAGATATCGAAGAGGTGCCAGTCTTTTTCAGCCTCGTCAACACCTGTCACATGCACACTCAGCTTGGCAGAAATTACGGACAATTTGTCGAAGATTTCTGATAAAGAACAAAGCACGTGAAGCCATACTGATCAATCACACAATGGTTGCCGACATGAGTGAAAGAATAGTACCTCTACAGGTATTAAAGAACTTCCTATAACTGTCCACCTTCACCAACCATAGCAAGGCAGACATACAAAACCTTTCTTCATCTCCGAGAATGCCTTCCCAACGAAGCCTCTCGAGTCACTCAGTGTTCCTTATTCCTTGGGGTACCTCTGCAAACAAATGACACTAAAGCAAAAGTATCTCATATCAACAGGGTAGAAAGCAAGAGTATCTCATATCATGCGTTCTCCCTATCCTTTCCTTTGTCCTTGTTCTTACCTGCAAAGACAAGGATAAAGAAAGCAGTATGCCAGATCCTCCACTCAAACTCGAGTAAGGAACTGACTGCTTGGAACCCTTCCCTGATTGCCTACCTAGCACTACTCTCGAGTACTCGTTTTCCACTGCTGCTATACTTCCAAAGAAGCTGCCACATCTGCCTGGAGAACAGATAAGGCAAGTGAAAATGATACCTTGCAGCATGTGGAGACAACGTGCAGAAGAAACAAGCAGAGAAGAATGCAGCTTGCACAGTCAACTCAGCAGAAGGAGGCTGAGCTGAGGAACGCGAGAAGACGCCACATCTGCCTGGAGAACAGATAAGGCAAGTGAAAATGATACCTTGAAGCATGTGGAGACAACGTGCTAATTCATCTTCAAGATCAAGTCTCATTTTCCTTGCTAAGAAGTGAAGGAAATTTTTTGTGAAAAACATGTTCATTTAAGCAACATCTATTAGCATGCAATTAACAATTAAAGGCGGAATCATGCTTACATGCACTTAAAAACAAAACATTAACCATGAAATTCAAAGCCTAGTAGATTGGTGAACCAAGACTCAACTCAAATCAAAGTGAGTTGAGAAATTTATACCTTTGTAGATTCCTCTTTGCATAAGCAAAGGCTAATCACCCAAAGAAAGGGCCTTCATTCCTTGCATCTTAGATCTATGGATTTGGATGGATGAAATGGTTCTCCAAGTTCCCAAAATTGAGAACCTCTAAGTCTCTTCACCAAGGTTAGATTGAAGAAGAAATGAGTGACATTGGAGGAGTTAGATTGCTAGCTAATCCCTCCAAGGGGGGGCCGGCCTCTTTAGAGAGAAATGGAGAGACATGTTCTCACCAATTTTCTCCAAAAGAAACCCTTAATGAATTTTGGCTATAAAGTTCTTTATATAGTCACTTCTTTAAGTGACCTAAAGAACCAAAACCCTATTTTCATCACAAGGCCGGCTTTAGGGTGTTATTGGGCTATTTGGGCCTTTGTGAATTATTATTCATTAAGTTGTCATACAACTTAAGTCAATGGGCTTGACGTTCGAAACCCATTGGGCCTTAAGGTCCAAAACTAACCCGAGGTCTTTTAACAAACTTTATTCGTTTGATTAATTAACATATTAATTAATCCTTGCCATAAATAATTAAACCATTTAATTAGTCTTACTCATCTCCATTGTTACTTCAATCTCTACCTTACACGGTGTACGATCCATTAGGTTCCTTTTAGCGAGGCAGTTGGCGATTAGAACTCTTTCAAATCGATTGTGAATTGAAACTTACTTTCAATTCTCCCTTTAGTGTTTATACACGTTTAGGGCTTCCACAAACCATGAGTGACACCTAGCAGCATATCATGGTTACCCAAGCTAATCAGAAGAGGTGGAGAACCTATTCAGTTTAGGATTACAAATGCAATACGGTCTTTCTCTAATACAATACTCTTGACCACATTGTTTGGTTTGATAGTTTATTCATGTCTACTATCCAATGTGATTCGTGTGCTTATATGATTACCTTGAATGTGATTTGGAACGACTTCCTAAATCTCATTCGTACTCTAGCCAGAGATTCTTAATCATATCATAGAGTATTCTCCCTCAAAAGGTTTGAAGGTTAGAGATCCCTTGTTGCGCATTTAATTGCCTCCATGGCTAAGTGGCTTAACCCCAACGATGTCGTGGACACCCCGAATGGAGTGACTTTGACATAATCAAAGATCAAGTCCCTAACCACAAGACAACTATGATGCCTCAGGATATTTGAATACATATGCAAACTATTAACTCTTTAAAGTAGGCATGCATCCAAAAACAATTCATAAAACCCATGACTTTCAAAGCCTAGTATATGGTGAACCAAAAGACTCTTTAACAACATTAAAGAGAATGAAGAATTTAGAGATTCTTTACCCTTGAAGCTCATCCTTGTTTACACAAGGGATTCACCCAAGTGGAGGGCCTTCAAGTCACCTCCTTGCTCCTTGGATCTTCCTTGTGATTTTCCTCCTTTTAGTGCTCCTTTGCTTCTTTGAGGATTTGAGGATTTGTTCTCCAAAACACCAAAAGTTTGATGTCTCTAAGTCTCTTCACCAAGGATGTATCTTGTGAGGATGAAATGGACGACTTAGGGAAGTAGAAATTGCTAGATTTTCTTCCCTAGGTGGCCGGCCTCTTTAGATAGAAATGAGAGAACATGTTTCACCCAATTTCACCCAAGAAAACCCAAATGTGAAAAATAAAGCTATAAAGATGAATTTATACTTCATTTCAAGTGAGTGGCAAACTTGCAATTAATCCAAGTTTGATACCCTCACCCTTATGGCCGGCCTATATGTGTTTATTGGGCTTATTGCCCATTTTGTTTTAGTTGTCATACAACTTAAACATAATGGGCCTTGTGGACCAAAACACTTTTGGGCCCCGAAGCCCTAAAACCAACTTAAAAGCCCAATACGAACATTTCGTATAATTAATTAACTAATTAATTAATCTTCACCATGCTTCAATTAAACCATTTAATTGCTTATCCATTTCATTTAATTTCTTCACATACATCCTTACTCGGTGTACGATCCATTAGGTTCCAATTAGCGAGGCAGTGGGCGATGTTACTCTTAACGATCGATTGTGAATTGAAACCACATTTCAATTCTCCCTTTGATGATTAGTGTTTGCTAATCATTAGGGCTTCCACAAACCATGAGTGACACCTAGCAGTATGTCATGGTTACCCAAGCTAAGTAGAATTGGTTGGAGAACCTATCCAGTTACAACTACAATGCAATACGGTCTTTCTCTAATACAATACTCTTAATCACATTGTTTAAGTGATAGTTTGTTTCATGTCTACTATCCAATGTGATACTTTCCTATATGATTCCCTTGAATATGATTTGGAACAACTTCCTAAGTCATATTCATTTGCTTTGGCCAAAGACTTTAGAATCATATCTTAGAGTATTCTCCTCCCACCATGGAAGGTTAGAGATCCCTTGTTGTTCATTCATATGCCTACATGACTAGATCGCATGACCCCAACAATGTCGTGGACAATCCGAAGGAATGCCGTTGTCATGATCAAAGATCAAGGACCTAACCATTAGACATCTATGATGCCTCAGGTCAAAGGACTACTTTTGCATATTGTAACCTTAGAGTTCATACATGACATGTATGTTCGAACTCTCTTTTGATCGTAGTTCAGCGTACTCGATTACTCTTTCGAGCACCTATGTGTTTGTCTTAGTGTCCAACACCAAATGACTTGAGACTAGTTCATACTCACGTTTGAGTCAACATAACACATACTAACCTTAGCGGATTGTCAATGCCCAATTGGCAATCCTATGGCTAGGAACGTTTTAGGAATGAACATAAGAGAAAGGTCTCGTTAATCTAAATCATTAGATCACTTATCTCTTAGACCAAATACATCCCTTGGATTCTCTTATTGCTTAAACACATGATACAATAAATAGTGATTAACAATAAGTCTTGCCCTCCATTAAACATATAAAAGTTTAACACATTAAGTATTCCAAAAAGCTATTACATCAAATGAGTGGCTTTGTGGGCATACTTCCAACAATCTCCCACTTGCACTCAAAGCCATCCTCCCATGTATCTAATACCCATCTTATCCATATGACGATCAAGCTGGATTTGAGACATTGGCTTTGTCAGTGGATCTGCTACGTTATCGGCTGAAGCAACTTTGAGGATGTTGACTTTCCCCTCGGCAGCATATCTTCTAATGATATTAAAGCGCCTATCAAAATGCTTGTTCTTTTGATGAGCACTGGGTTCCTTGGCTTGAGTTATCGCCCCATTATTATCACAGTACAAAGTTACTGGTGATGTGATGGTTGGAACCACTCCAAGTTCAGTAATGAACTTTTTCATCCAGAACGCTTCTTTGCCGGCTTCAGCTGCAGCGACATATTCAGCCTCTGTCGTGGAATCAGCAATTACACTTTGCTTCTTGCTTTTCCAACTGACAGCTCCACCATTCAGAGTGAATACATATCCGGAGTTGGAACTTCTATCATCGACGTCAGATTGGAAATCTGCGTCTGTATAGGCTTCCACTCGCAACTCTGCCGCTCCTCCATAAACGAGGAACATGTCCTTAGTTCTTCTTAAGTACTTAAGGACCGTCTTGACAGCTGCCCAGTGTTCTGATCCTGGGTTAGATTGATATCGACTAGTAATGCTCACAGCATATGCGATATCAGGCCTTGTGCATATCATGTCATACATGAGACTCCCTATGGCGGAAGCATAAGGAATATCATTCATTTGCCGTATCTCTTCAGGAGTCTTAGGTCCCATGGACTTAGAAAGGTGAATTCCATGTCTCACAGGAAGAAAACCTTTCTTAGATTGTTCCATCTGGAACCTACTTAGCACTTTATCAATGTACATAGATTGGGATAATCCAATTAATTTTCTGGATCTATCACGATAGAGCTTTATCCCAAGTACATAAGATGCATCTCCTAAATCTTTCATGTGGAAGGTTTTAGACAACCACACTTTTACAGAAGAAAGTACTGCAGTGTCATTCCCGAATAGTAATATGTCATCTACATATAACACTAGGAATACAACTGCATCCCCAACGACTTTTTGATAAACACAATTGTCGTCTTCGTTTTGAGTAAAACCAAACGTTTTGATTTCAGTATCGAAACGAATGTTCCAGCTCCTGGAGGCTTGCTTAAGTCCATAAATGGACCTTTGAAGCCTGCATACCTTAGTCTTTTCAGACTTGGACACGAAACCTTCGGGTTGAGTCATATAGAGCTCTTCCTCTAGGTAGCCGTTCAGAAAGGCCGTCTTCACGTCCATTTGCCAGATTTCATAATCATGGTACGCAGCTATAGCAAGCAAAATCCGAATGGACTTAATCATGGCTACAGGAGAGAAAGTTTCTTCATAGTCAATCCCTTCTCTTTGCCTGTAACCCTTGGCTACTAGTCTAGCCTTATAAGTCTCCACGTTCCCATCAACGCCTATCTTTCTCTTGAAGACCCATTTGTTTCCAACAGGTACAATACCTTCTGGAGGGTCTACAAGAGTCCAGACCTGATTTTGATACATAGAATCCATCTCGGATTTCATGGCCTCTTGCCATCTCTTTGAATCAATGTCGGACATTGCTTCAGTGTAGTCCCTAGGGTCCTCCTTTGTTTCATTGTCACCTAGAAGGTACAATTCAGCAAAGTCATTATTTAAGCCATACCTATTAGGTGGCTTACTAACCCGTTCAGATCTACGTGGAGCTAGGGGTTCAGGAACAGGGTTGTCAACTTGTTGAGTGCTTGTTTGTGGTTCATCATTAATCTCATTAATTTCCTTCAATTATATCTTGCTAGTTCTATTAAGAACGAATTCATCTTCCATGAATATAGCAGTTCTGGCGACAAAGACTTTCTGGTCGTCAGGGTGATAGAATTCGTATCCATAAGTTTGTTTAGGATACCCCACAAAATAACATTTAACAGATCTCGCTTCAAGCTTTCCAGCATCTTGTTTCTTAACATATGCTGGACAACCCCAAATCTTAACATGTTTAAGACTTGGCTTCTTCCCATACCATATCTCATATGGTGTTTGTGGAACAGATTTAGAAGGCACTGCATTCAGCAAATAAGCTGTTGTTTGTAGTACATATCCCCAGAATGATATTGGTAGATCAGCGGAACTCATCATAGAACGAACCATGTTCATCAAGGTTCGATTTCTCCTCTCAGAAACTCCGTTATGTTGAGGAGTTCCTGGTGGAGTCCACTGTGATACTATTTCACACTCTTTGAGATAATCTAGGAACTCGTTACTCAGATATTCTCCCCCTCGATCTGATCTTAGGATCTTTATCTGTTTCCCAGTTTGCTTCTCAACTTCATTCTTGAATTCTTTGAACCTTTCAAATGATTCTGACTTATACTTCATAAGATATACATAGCCAAACCGAGAGTGATCGTCGGTGAATATGATATAGTAGGAGAAGCCTTCTCTCGATGTATTAGACATAGGTCCACATACGTCAGTGTGGATTAACCCAAGAATTTCAGTGGCACGCTCTCCTTTCCCAGTGAATGGAGATTTGGTCATCTTCCCAAGTAGACAAGGTTCACAAGTGCCCATGAGATCATTACCTAATGGACTAAGATATCCGTCTTTCGACATCTTGCGAATCTTATCTTGGTTTACATGTCCAAGTTTAAGATGCCAAAGTCTAACTTGGTTAACTTCTTCTCTAGCCCTTTTGGGTTTTGAGGTATTCCCGCTTTCAATACAGTGCATCCCACTATTCGTCTCTAGGTGAAAAAGTCCATCTATCATATTACCATGAGAGATAATACGACCGTTCAAGTATAAAGTGCAACTCATTTTGTCAAACAATACTGAGTGCCCATCTCGTAAAAGCTTAGAGATGGAAATCAAATTCTTTATACTTGAAGGAAAATATAAACAATTTTTAAGTTCCAGGACTTCCCCAGAGGGTAGGTTAAGCATATAGGTGCCTATTGCTTTTGCAGAGATTTTAGTGCCGTTCCCAACTCGCACAACCATCTCCCCATTGCGCAGTGACCTGCTCCCTGTTAGTCTCTGCAACGTATTACAGATATGTTGACTAGCGCCTGAATCAAATATCCAGGAATTGGAGCTCACTGTAAAATCACTCTTTATGACATAAATAGTCTCTTCAAAAGTTCGTGTCATAAGGCTCGCAATGCGCACCCTGTATTTCTTCTTCCAACGTTCATCCTTTCCACAATGAAAGCATGTTCCTTTGGATTTCTTTGCCTTCTTCTCATGCAACCTTTTCCTTGTGTTTGCATTCTCACTCCCACTGTCCCTTTTGAAACCTTTTTCAAATTTACAGCACATGTCAATCATCTCTTTCAAAGAATGATCGAATCTATTCCCTTTATAGTTTACGATAAACTTAGTGAATTCATCCGAGAGAGATGCAAGGAAAAAGTCTTGGGCCATTTTCCCATCGATGGAAGTTCCTAAACTTTGAAGATCTTGAAAGATCATTTCCATCTTTTGTCCATGTTTATGGACCGATGTCCCCTTTGCCATTTTGGCATTCATTAGACTACAAACATTTGAGAATCGTACATTACTAGTCTCAATGTCATGCATCTTATGCAAACTTTCAACCATGGCACAAGAAGTGTCCATGTGCTTATGTAGCTTCATAAGCTCCTCACTAAGTGAAGTGAGGATTAAGCATTTGGCTTGTAAGTCATCCTCATAGTGTCTAACATAATTTTGACACTCCTCCTTTGAAGCTAGTTTCGTAGGAGGTACATGAGGAGGGGATTGCTTAAGCACATACAATATGTCTTTCACCTTTGAGACATTCTCAATGTGGCGATACCAAGCAAGGAAACGTTGGCCCTTAAGGCCCTTTTTGTCAAGTATAATGGTGGGTATAATTTTAGGCATGTCGTTCACTACATAACATAACAGAAATCGTATTAGATTGTTTGTTTAAAACTATTTTGATTGGGTCTTTGAATCAAATAGTACCACCCACTATTTTTGGCAAATTCCACATCCCTCAATAGAATTCGAGAGTTATTTTGAACTCTTAGCGGGTTATGGGAGACTCACCATTACCAAGCCCACCTCAGAATTATATCATGTTGGTTAGCAAAAATAATGATGAGAGAATAACGCATTATTCATTTACAACCTTTTGTAATTACCCATCTCGTTTGGCCTCTAGAGAATGATTGCCTCAGAATTATATCATGTTGGCACCATTGCACTTAGTCAAGTCATTCCCACCATGCTTAGTTCATGTAGAGTTTCAAGCATAACCTCATAATTATATCATGTTGGTCATACTCGTTGTCTACACTCACCTCATCATATGTTTATGGACTCCTCCTGGATGTAAGCACATACTTTGAACTCCCCCATTATAGGGTGAAGCCGGTGCATGAGTCACAAACGATTGGAGCCCACCACGGTGGAAGGCCTACGAAGAGATATTCTAAACATCTCTCGCTTATCAACTTAATATTCATTTTGAGGGAGTAGTTTTGGGCTACATCAAAACATTTTAATCACATTAAAAGAACTTGGGCCTATCACAACCATTGGTCCAAGTTTATATGAATTAGTAGTATATAATACTCCCACTGTTTCGTTGAAACAAGCGAGACTATATGGAACTACTAACGAATGCTTTGCATCCTCATATGGACTATATAGTCATATTAGGTTTTAGGATGATTATGAACCTTTTCATTTGATCCAACACGAGCCTTGTGTTGGACCTTGGGTCTAAGGTAAGTAGTTGTTGATTTTAGTTACGCGTTTAATCCAATTAAACCGTTATTTCCTATTGGGCGTTGGACCCAACTATTCCATTTTGCATACATTTAAACAAAAGGAATACATGAAATAATAATAAGGGCTTATGCCCTTTTACAACACAAATGATGGACTTATGTCCATTTACAACAATCTTGAACTAATCAAATTACATTCAAATTCTACACTACCAAGCCCAAACATTCATAATGTAAAGCGGCCAATCACATAGCTCAATTATCGAGGCCTTTGGTTCATAATCACCCTTTTCTTAATCAAACACATTTAACTAAGAAAACAACTTTAAAACAATTGGTTTTCGGATCCATAGAATTGATTTAAATGGAACTAAATAAAATGAAAATCCAATTCTCATTTAAAGAGACAAAACCATTTTGTTCTCATCTAATTTGGGCCAAAAACAATGACCACAACTTTTGGGCCATTTTCCAAAACAAAAAACTTTTGGGGTCACTTTGTAAAAACACAAGAGTCCACAACTTCATGTAATCACAACTTAGAACCCAAACATTTTTAATAATGTCAAAACATCATTAAAGGAGCAAAACAATTTGTCCTTTAGAGTTTTTGGGCCTTAACGTAAAAACGTAAACTTTTGGGCCAAAATGCAAATACACAAAAGTATCAAAACTTTATGTAAGTGCACAAAAGGCCCAAAAATACCCTATTCTATAGGGTGGCCCGCCATTAGTGATGAAAATTAAAATTTTATACAAAGTTTTGTAAGTGGATTTTATTAGGTGAGGTGAAGATGATATAGAAAAATTGTAAGAAATAATTTATGTCACATCTTTAATAAAAGTTTGTCTCCCATTAAAAATACTTTATCATTAACCATCACCCACCAAATTAAATCAAAACTTTATGTAAAAACATAAAACTTTTTGAATCAAAACTTCAAAACTTTTTGTTCTTGGCAAGAACTCCAAGAACATTGAAGAACACTCATGAAAACTCAAAATACATAGCACCAAATTTTAGTTCCAATATTCATGCTTAAATGAAATACATCTACAACATTTGAGATGCAAAATTTTCTAGCAAAATTTATATTCAAAGCAAGAACAAAGCTTGTAACATTTACAACATTTAAATCATAAAACATGAAAATCACAAAACCCAAAAGGATCCACCATACACTAGACCTAGGCTATTGATACCACTTGAAGGAAAAATTTTGTCCTAGCTAAGAACATGTAAGAATATTTGAATACATATGCAAACTATTAACTCTTTAAAGTAGGCATGCATCCAAAAACAATTCATAAAACCCATGACTTTCAAAGCCTAGTATATGGTGAACCAAAAGACTCTTTAACAACATTAAAGAGAATGAAGAATTTAGAGATTCTTTACCCTTGAAGCTCATCCTTGTTTACACAAGGGATTCACCCAAGTGGAGGGCCTTCAAGTCACCTCCTTGCTCCTTGGATCTTCCTTGTGATTTTCCTCCTTTTAGTGCTCCTTTGCTTCTTTGAGGATTTGAGGATTTGTTCTCCAAAACACCAAAAGTTTGATGTCTCTAAGTCTCTTCACCAAGGATGTATCTTGTGAGGATGAAATGGACGACTTAGGGAAGTAGAAATTGCTAGATTTTCTTCCCTAGGTGGCCGGCCTCTTTAGATAGAAATGAGAGAACATGTTTCACCCAATTTCACCCAAGAAAACCCTAATGTGAAAAATAAAGCTATAAAGATGAATTTATACTTCATTTCAAGTGAGTGGCAAACTTGCAATTAATCCAAGTTTGATACCCTCACCCTTATGGCCGGCCTATATGTGTTTATTGGGCTTATTGCCCATTTTGTTTTAGTTGCCATACAACTTAAACATAATGGGCCTTGTGGACCAAAACACTTTTGGGCCCCGAAACCCTAAAACCAACTTAAAAGCCCAATACGAACATTTCGTATAATTAATTAACTAATTAATTAATCTTCACCATTCTTCAATTAAACCATTTAATTGCTTATCCATTTCATTTAATTTCTTCACATACATCCTTACTCGGTGTACGATCCATTAGGTTCCAATTAGCGAGGCAGTGGGCGATGTTACTCTTAACGATCGATTGTGAATTGAAACCACATTTCAATTCTCCCTTTGATGATTAGTGTTTGTTAATCATTAGGGCTTCCACAAACCATGAGTGACACCTAGCAGTATGTCATGGTTACCCAAGCTAAGTAGAATTGGTTGGAGAACCTATCCAGTTACAACTACAATGCAATATGGTCCTTCTCTAATACAATACTCTTAATCACATTGTTTAAGTGATAGTTTGTTTCATGTCTACTATCCAATGTGATACTTTCCTATATGATTCCCTTGAATATGATTTGGAACAACTTCCTAAGTCATATTCATTTGCTTTGGCCAAAGACTTTAGAATCATATCTTAGAGTATTCTCCTCCCACCATGGAAGGTTAGAGATCCCTTGTTGTTCATTCATATGCCTACATGACTAGATCGCATGACCCCAACAATGCGGTGGACAATCCGAAGGAATGCCGTTGTCATGATCAAAGATCAAGGACCTAACCATTAGACATCTATGATGCCTCAGGTCAAAGGACTACTTTTGCATATTGTAACCTTAGAGTTCATACATGACATGTATGTTCGAACTCTCTTTTGATCGTAGTTCAGTGTACTCGATTACTCTTTCGAGCACCTATGTGTTTGTCTTAGAGTCCAACACCAAATGACTTGAGACTAGTTCATACTCACGTTTGAGTCAACATAACACATACTAACCCTAGCAGATTGTCAATGCCCAATTGGCAATCTTATGGCTAGGAACGTTTTAGGAATGAACATAAGAGAAAGGTCTCGTTAATCTAACTCATTAGATCACTTATCTCTTAGACCAAATACATCCCTTGGATTCTCTTATTGCTTAAACACATGATACAATAAATAGTGATTAACAATAAGTCTTGCCCTCCATTAAACATATAAAAGTTTAACACATTAAGTATTCCAAAAAGCTATTACATCAAATGAGTGGCTTTGTGGGCATACTTCCAACAAGGACTACTTTGCATTATCCCAACCATGAGTTCTCATGTGACATGAATATGAGAACTCTTCGTTGATCGTGTTCAGTGAACTCATTCTCTATTGAGCACCTACGTACTTGTCTTGATGTCACACACACCAATGACTCGAGACTAGTCACTCTCCCTGAGAGAAGACATAGCACGTACTGATCTTAACGGACTGTCAATGCCCAATTGGCAATCCTATGATCAGGAATGTTTAGGATATGTATACAAAAAAGAATGGTCTCAAGAATCTAACTTGTTTAAATTACATTCTCTTAATTACATATTCTTTGGACTTATCGTTTAAGCATATAACATTTATATGAGACGGCTTAAAACAATAATTTTTGCCCTTGATGTTAAACTAGATTAGTTTAACATGTGAAATGTCCGTAAAGTATCATCACATGATTGGTTTTAGGGCACATTTCCAACAAGAAGTTCCCCAGCCCAGTTCAAGAATAAACATGTGGAAAGGTACTTCTTCAAAAGCAAAAGTATCTCATATCATCAGGGTGAAAGGCAAAGATATCTCATGGCATGATTTTCCTTTACCCTTGCTCTTGCCTGCGAGACAAGAAGAAAGAAAGCAATCGGTCGGCACTTGGACAGATTGAACAAATAAACATACCATCACATCTACCTCGTGCCTACCTGCCATGCAGAAGAAACGAGCAGAGAAGAATGCTGCCTGCACACTCAATCAACCCAGCAGAAGGAGTCTGAGTTGAAACCAAAAACTCGAGAAGCTGCCACGTCTGCCTGAAGAACAAATAAGGAAATGCGACATGCACAATCAACTCAGCAGAAGGAGTCCGAGTTGAAGAATTAGAGAGAAGAAGGAGTCTGAGTTGAAGAACTCAAGAAGCTTCAACAACATTTTGAGGGCACCTTCGCCAAAAAGCAAAGTCTCGACGTACAATGCCATCAAATCACCAGCACAAAGAACTCTCCTCTTCCTTGCTCAGAACTACAAACCCAATTCAAGAATAAGCCTGTGGAAAGTCAAACAATTGGAGGAAACCAGAAAATCCTCCAACCCAGTTCAAGATCAAAGCTGTGGAAAGTCAACAAGCGCAACAAAATACGTGCCGATTCATCCATTACCGAAGTCAAAGATCATCTACCACATGAAGCTCCTTGTGGTCCAAATTTCATCCAAGATCAAGCCTCGCCAGGCCCTTGAAGAAATTTCAAACAAAGTTCAAGAACAAGCCTCAACGGCCCTTGAAGAAATCTCAAGCCCAATTCAAGATCAAGCCTCAGCGGCCCTTGAAGAAATTTCCAGTCCAATTCAAGATCAAGCCCCAACGGCCCTTGGATCGACATCTACAATAAGGGACTTCAAAACGCATCTCCTACACGTGACAAGCACATGTATACGACGCGCCTTGAAGTGGGGGCATTTGTAGACATCGAAATTTTGGTAAATAAATGTTGACCGATAAATCAAAATTTCAACGCTCATGTATTACATAAATTTTACACGTAGCGTGTGACTCGACGAAAAATTGAAATGAGTCGGAAAAGTCATCAAACAAGACACGTGTCAACGCTTGGCAGAAACGACTTATTTCATATGGAATATTATATTCAAAATTAGGCCTTGGAAAATTCTATAAATAGAAGCCAATTTCATTCATTTTTAGGGACCAATTCATATTACACCTTGAAGCTCTGAAGCTCTGAAACTCCGAAGCTCTCAAGCATCCAGGTTCCCGAAGAATCAAGAAAGCCTTATTCGTTCTTCCAAGATCAAGCCCCGACGGCCCCTTTAAAGAACTTCCACCAATTCAAGATCAAGCCCCGACGGCCCCTTTGAAGAACTTCCACCAATTCAAGATCAAGCCCCGACGGCCCTTGAAGAAAGTGTTCATCGTTCATCATCCATTCATCCAGAAGAATCAAGAAAGCCTTCTTCGTTCTTCGTTCATCGTTCTTCCAAGATCAAGCCCTGACGACCCTTGGATCAACAATCATCCACCTTCAAGATCAAGCCCCGACGGCCCTTGAAGAAAGTGTTCATCGTTCATCATCTGTTCATCCTGAAGAATCAAGAAAGCCTTCTTCGTTCTTCGTTCATCGTTCTTCCAAGATCAAGCCCCGACGGCCCTTGGATCAACAATCATCCACCTTCAAGATCAAGCCCCGACAGCCCTTGAAGAAAGTGTTCATCGTTCATCATTCGTTCATCCCGAAGAATCAAGAAAGCCTTCTTCGTTCTTCGTTCATCGTTCTTCCAAGATCAAGCCCCGACGGCCCTTGGATCAACAATCATCCACCTTCAAGATCAAGCCCCGACGGCCCTTTGAAGAACTTCCACCAATTCAAGATCAAGCCCCGACGGCCCTTGAAGAAAGTGTTCATCGTTCATCATCCGTTCATCACTGTTCTTCAAGATCAAGCCCTTGAAGATCTGTTCATCACCGTTATTCAAGATCAAGCCTCAACGGCCCTTGAAGAAACACTCATCCTCAAGATCAAACCCCAACAGCTCCTTGAAGATCCGCTCAAATCCACCTTCAAAGATCAAGCCCACGACCCTTGAAGAACGTTCATCCTTAGATCAAGCCCAACGACCCTTTGGACAAATCGCACATCCACAAATCAACACCTTACGGAGATCGAATCAGAGGATCAAATTTGAGAGAGATTGTAAACCAAAATCATCAAATACAAATATTATTTTGTGCACGTTGTTTTTGTCTCTTTCGTTTCAGGAATTTTTCGTGTTCACAGTCTCTTTTTAAGATAGTTTTTATTTTTAAAAAAGTAGGACAACATATTGGTACCAGAAAATAATAACTTAAATCAAAACAACCCTTAGGACTCACTGATTGTAATCACAAATGTCATTCAATAAGTAAAAAGAGTTACAAACATAACCTTCACTAAATAATAAAAAACTGTTCAATCTTAAGCAACCAAATAAAGAAAAAAAAGCTTAAAAAACTCTAATTTTAAAATTTCACTTGAATATATAGCATTATTATATAATAAAATTGAAAAGAAAATCGCTTTTTAATGTGTTGTTACTGGCACTCCTACTATTTCATTGTGGACTCCAAATTTGTGTTTAGAAAGGAAAAAAATTTACACTTATAAAAAGTACACTAAGATTTTAAAGTGCTAATAAAAGTATATTTTTAATATATAACATTATTACATATAAATATAAGATACCAAAATTTTTTGGGGCCCTTCAAATTTGGGGGCACTATGCAATTGCACCTTTCGCTCCCCCTCAACGCCGCCTCTACAACATAACTGTTCATACTTGAAGAAATTCGGGGTGAGCCCTACAAGCACGCCAAGATTAAGACCTACAAGGAGAAGAAGAAAAAGTTTCAAGTCAGCCAAATTCTTCGTAGAAGTTGTGAGTATTAAATACAAGGTTGGAGTTAGTTCAATGGAGACGTAAGCCTTGTTGGAAATGACACCATTACAAAGATTCATTCAAATAGAAGGGTGGTTAAGAAGGATTCAACCACTGAATTTAAATGCATAGTTGATAAATATCGACTCACTCCATACCTACTATTGCCCTGTGACATTGCTAAGGAGTAGTTGATTCTGAAAGTACAAGTGACTTGATCGCCAGCATTCCACTGTGTCTACCTATAAACGTTAACTAAGGCGCTGATTGGGAAGAACCCATTTTTCTAAACTCTTTTAATTCCACTCCTCTCCTCTTAAGTTTCATTTTAGATAATCCCTATGGAGAATGATCTTACTTCAGCTGTTTATACTACAAGTATTTTTAAGTGTTTATCACTACTTTTGCAGGTAGTAAAAATCCTCACATGAGTTTACTTTCATTTCAATATTTAATTTACTGTTTTTATTATACCTTAAATTTAAGATTTGCATTTTCTTCAATTATTGTGACAATTATCTCCCTATTTTGTGATAATAAGAATCTCCTAATTTTTCATGTGACCTATATACAAAGTCTTTGATCCTTCTCATCATCGATCGTCTATGCAAAACCCAAGCCTTCTCAAATCCAAAATCTTCAATTTTCCACAACATCGTTACATATCCTCTCAAGTTCATCGATTAATTATGTGGCTACTACTTAGCCTTCTTCTCATTCTCCTCCCTCGATATCACCATGTCACAATACATTTTCAATTGGACCTTCAACAACTCTCGGGTACACGTCCAGTCGTGCAAAATTGTCAATTACCAATTTGTTTGGCTTAAAGCTAGGTAGACTCAATTGTTTTGATATACTTGCTTATAGGTATATTTCTGTTTTTTACCTCTTAGTTAAGTTATATATGTTACAAAGTGAGTTCATGTACCTATTAGTAGATAGATTTCATATATATATATATATATATGTATGTGTGTGTGTGTGTATTTACATCATTTGATCAATATGTCTTGCTTATATGTATGTTTATGTATTTCTACCTTTCAGTTATGTTGTATATTTTGTAAGTGGGTTTTATATACCTATCGGCTAGATAAATTTCGTACAATACTTTTCCTTATTTTGATTTATATCTTGCTTACATGTGTAATTATGTATTTTTATTATGTTATACTTGTTTCGACGCTTTTGTGTACTTATTGGTTAGATAAATTCAATAAAGGTTAAGGAAGACTATTTTTGAATCATTTTACGAGATATTAGACAGATTAAGAATGTTGAAATATTTCAAATTTAAAATTTAAAATAGGTATGGAAGATTAATAAAATTAAGAAATTTTAATTTTTAGATCAGATAGATTAGGGATGTTCAAATATTTACATTAAAATTTGTATATATGAAAAGGCTAGTGGACCTAAATCTACAGAATTTGAAAATTGAACTAAACCTTATATAGGTTGACTATTTGAACCCGAATCAGAATGCCCCAATTTTAAATATCTATATCCAACTTACCTGAGGTATTGGAAGAGGAGACGATCCTCTCACCTGTAGCATAAACAGCAACTCACAAGCTTTTTGGCCTCCTTTATTCAACAAATCAACAGCTCCATGTCTCTTTCCATGATTGTCAAAAATTGAACTAGTGACTTTAGTTCCTTAAATATGATCCACAGTCAGTCCATTATCCGAGCTAACACCCGCTTTCAAGGGCGTTTCTAAGGTGCGGACTTTGCGTGTGGACCATAATTTAACGGTCGTGATATGACGAGCTCACGCGTAAAACCAGGTTGTTGTGACCCAGTGAAATTCAAAACTTTAATTTTCTTATATTTACTGGGTATGTTTTTGTCGGAGAAAAAGGGGGAGCTGAGAGATTCTTCAGGCATTCAAGAGGGAAAGAGAGGCCCATAAAGGGAGGTGGTGTGCAGAATCGATTTGATGTGGATTGAAGCTCCGTTTTCAACTATGACTCGGTAATCCTATATATTTAATTTTTTTTGGTTCATTGGGTATTGTTTTGTCGGATAGAGAAGGAGAGATTAGGGTGTAAGAATGTGAGTGTCCAAGGGTATAGTTGATGTATTCTTGATGTACAAGTAACTTCGTATCCAAGTTATTTCGTTGAGAAGTTCTTGGGATCTCGTTTTGGTCAAGATTAGAAGTCCTTGTTTTATGCAATTAATTTAGAGACCACATTTTGGTGACAAGAATTCAAATCAATCATGTGATTTGTGTAATCCCTAGTAATTAGTTGATGGGGCATGATTATAGGGATTCTCATCACCCTATATATTAGGAGGTCCTTGCACTCACAGTCAGTGGAGGATCCAAGAAATAATGTTAGGGGGGTCGGTAATTTTTTTTTCCAGAAATAGCATATCGCCATTTCATCAAGTCTTGGTAGGCAAGTTATTTGGAAAGACATACTGCACACCTGTTAATGCCTCATTTGTGAGGGTAACTAACATGTTCTAAGACTGCTTCCATATGAATGCTTAACAAAGAAACACACTTATCTTAAACACACTAACAATGTTTGATATCATTGCATCCCATTAATATGTTTGTCCAAGAATGATGATGCTTTGTTATTCACTGAGATCATCATTTCATTCACTCTTCTTTCAGACATTTTATCAAACCGTTGGAGGGCATGTATGAAGTCAACTCTAATCTTCAAAAGGGCAGCACCCAAGGTATCCATGAACATTCATCGAAGTTTGTAGGGTTAGCACTCCAAGGTATCCATGGACGTTTATCGAAGTTCGGGGGTTCAGCTGACCTCCTGCCCCTCAATGCATCCGCCACTAATCACAGCAATCAACCTAATTCAACGCCAAGAACCTTATCCAGGCTAGGTCTAAAGGCTACTGAGTGTAGAAGACTTTGTAACCCTAGCTACCATGGCTGCCTCTTCTTCAGGTAAGTCTTCCATTGATCTACTCCACTGGTGGTGTTGCTACATTTCGCTTGACATCATACTTTCACTCTAGGTAACGCCTCTTGGATATATCATCGATGAACTTCATCAGGTTCATGTCCATTTCATCAATAATCTAATTAGCTTGTTATGCAAAATATTAAACATTATAGAATATTATATAACAAAGTAGTTATTAATTTACTATTTCGTACTTACTGATAAGTCATCCAACATAGACTTCTTCAGGTCCTCCTGCTCGTATCTTAACTGGGCAACCTAAAAGTCTTACTCAGTCCCTCAAGCGGTATAAGCTTTCTTCCTTCCTTCAACACCTTTTTCTAAGATGCCCACTCCGTAGGACATTTGTTCCGCAATATTACCCCAAGGTTGTGTACAATAGCATGCGACTCCCTCTTAGATCCCTTGAAATCACCATAGTTGATTCATCTAGGCCTGCCATCAATCACCCTTCTAGCCCGCCCATATATTTTTTATTTTGTATTTTTTTAGGAAAATTGAAAAACTTCATAAGCAAACTAAGTAATTCATCCAGTAAATAAAAAAAAACTATTAAATCCACACAAAATTTGGTATTACCTTTCTAAGATCTTTCTCCCTCACATCCCTTATGATGTGGGGGACAAGATGCAACTAAAGTCTTGAAACGATCATAATACGCTGGAAAGGATTCTCCTTGGCGTTGTTGGATTCCATTAATTCTCTTCCTCAAAAGAATGACTCTTGACGTTGGGAAGAATTTCTCTTAAAAAGCTTTCTTCATACTTTCCCAAGAAGTGACGGTTCCAGGTGCTAATTCAAAGAGCCAATCCTTAGCCTTTTCCAAAAGAGAGAATGGAAAGGCTTTCATCTTCAGAATATTGCCATCCACGTTGATTGGTGTCATGCTTGAGCACACCACTTCAAATTCCTTCAAATGCTTGTTTGGATCTTCCATGGACAACCCATGGTATTTGGGAATGTGATGCAGCAAACTGGACTTCAATTCAAACTCATCGGTCTTGCCTTGAGCTGCTATAGGGTTTTGAATGCAAAGAGAGACGACATTGTCCAATCCCGAAGCTGAAAGTTCCTTAATTGTTCGATTGTCTACAGCCATGTCTTGTTCCTGTTCCTATTCCTCTTCTTCAAATTCGGATTCAGAACTAGAACTAGGTGGATTGGGTTCTGGCTGCTTCCTCTTCATTCTCAAAGTTCGTTCAAAATTGTCGTCAAACTCCAATATATGCCCACGAACTGGTTGAGAACTTCTAGTCATAAACTAGTACCTAAAACAAAGAAAACAAAACAAAACTAAATCAGAAACACAAGAAAAACAAAAACAGAAACAAAGGGAAGATTAGCAATTTTGCTAATCCCCGGCAACGGCGCCAAAATTTGATGTTGTAAAAACTAACACACAAATTAAACCCTATAAATTATGCAATTGTAGTATGGATAACTAGGGATTGTTCTAGGCCAGGGATTATAAGGTATGCTAATCAACACAAATTAGACTTAAAAACTGAAAACTAGACAAAACTAACACAAAACACTAAGGGGGGGGAGGTTTTTGGACAAAATTTTGATTTAAAGCAAGTAAATTGCATAAACAATGTAGGTTTGGACGAAAATTGGGTGAAGGGCTAGCTAGAGGATTTTTCTCCACACATAAAACATATGCATACAAATCGATTTCCAGTTATTCTTTCTATAAACCATATTTGACAATGCCCCAAATTAATTGTGAACAGCACTAATTAATTCTCAGATTTTCCTAAGTTCATTGAATTAGACTCAGACCTAACCAAGTTATCCTTCTCAAGTTCCCTAACTATGAAAAGCATGATAGAGACACATATCAAAGGTCATTAAGTTATGTGAAAATCATAAGCATTGACAAGGCATTTGTAACTATGAACTGCATGATACTCCTGCCAGGAATTTACTTAACTCAATCATGACTAATGACTTTTACTACTTATAAATATAAGTTCATAACGATTAGGTGAAATTCCCTTATATTCTAGCATCAAATCCCTGCATGCAAACTAAGTGTGCACCCTTAATCAACACACAAGAACAAGTTCTTAATAAAATAGATAAGTAAATGACATTCATGTTTTATGAAACAATAACTGGATGTAATCAATTCATATAAAATATATGTTCATGGCTTCGAATTCACCTCCAGCTAAAAAGAAACTTAGCTACACATGTTCATCATAATTGAAAAGCAATCTAAAATAAACATCGAAACTAAACAAGGATAGAAAGAACTCTAGAAACTCTAATGGATGAATGGCAGGTTGCGGCACTCTTTGTATTTTTCTCCTCTCTCTCCCCTGAAAGTTGCAGCAATAAGTAGTATTTATAGGCAGGGGCACAACACAATTTGTGGAGGAAAAGGATTTGGTTATTTGCATTGTTTTAGGACTCCTTAAATCAGATAGGAAGTGGTTTAACGTGATAAGGAATCCCCCTTGCAGCTGGAGATAAGGTAAAGTAGGATTAGGATAAGGTAAGATAAGGTTTGTTAAGGATAAGGTTGGATAAGATAATATTGGATAAGGTTTCCCTTTAATTTCTGATTCCTTGTCTTCCAAGCCTCAATCCTAATTCTTCCAGATTGTAGCACATTCCTAGCCTTATTTGACGACAAAAAACGTCCATCCCAAGTGCTCCCCACGCATGTTATCCAATCCAAGTCCAAAACTGCTCCAAATTGCTCCATTTTGCCCTTTTTTTGTCACATTTGCCAATTGGACCTACAAACACACAAAAATAGTTAAATCACTATAATAAATAGAAACTAAGTAAATGCAAAGAAATAAGATAACAAAGTCGTATAAATATGCTCCTATCACCTTACTTGGAGCACCAACGAAAACGTCCATCGTATAAAAAAATAAAACAAGAATTGGGATATGAGAGGTTCGGGAAAGAAGAAAACGAGGGGAACTTGAGAGTTTTGGGAAAAAGTATGTGAGGAAAAAGGAGAGTGGATCTGTGATTTTATAGAACCCTTGGGACCTTTGTGCGACGAAGCTTGCGTCATGTAAAGCTTGCGTCATGTAAATCTTGCACTAACCATTTCAGATCACTTTGCATGATGATGCCTTCGTCACGCAGGTTTTCACGGGAAAATGTCCGTCACGCAAGATGTTGGTGCCAAATTTCCCCTACCTATGGTGTCATTGTGCAAATTCCTTTCACGTGACAAAACTCTTCATCACATAAGGTTTTTAATAAATTCTTGGGTTTTTAGCCAAAATGGTTTATGAGATTTGCATAACTCATCACTTTGATCCCTAAGATTTGAAATCAATAGAAGTGATCCTTGAGTTTGTCCATCATCAATCATTCTGGTCCTTCCTTGAAAAATTATGTTAAACAAGGACCAAATGATAAAAATGCCCTCAATTTAATAAACAATGAGCCAAAATGATTTGACAAAAAATGAGGGTCTTTTTGTCATTTTTTTCCTTATTTAATGGAGATGTTTCAAGGAATGACCAAAATGATTGATGGTGGACAAACTTAGGGACCACTTCTATTGATTTCAAATCTTAGGGACCAAAGTGATGAGTTATGCAAATATTAGAGACCATTTTGGCTAAAAAGCCTAAATTTTTTTGTGTGAAGATGTTTTTGCGCGATGATACCCTTCTTTCGTCGCTGAATTAATCATTGCACGACGAAATTACATGTTTCACGTAAACTTTCGTCACGCAAATAGTTTTTTCTACTAGTGACCACACTCGGAAGTATTCACCCGCCTGACTTCGGCAGAGAATTGGCCCTCCTGCATAAGCAATCAACCACCATAGAATGTAATTAGCTCATTAAGTTACTCGACCTACGCCACTCAAATTGTGTAATTTTTCGGCTCCAAAGGTGTTTGTTTGGAAAGCTTGTTGGGATACACTTGAAGGAAAAATTTTGTCCTAGCTAAGAACATGTATGAACATTTGAATACATATGCTAACAATTAACTCTTTAAAGTAGGCATGCATCCAAAAACAATTCATGAAACCCATGACTTTCAAAGCCTAGTATATGGTGAACCAAAAGACTCTTTAAAGACATTAAAGAGAATTAAGAATTTAGAGATTCTTTACCCTTGAAGCTCATCCTTGATTACACAAGGGATTCACCCAAGTGGAGGGCCTTCAAGTCACCTCCTTGCTCCTTGGATCTTCCTTGTGATTTTCCTCATTTTAGTGCTCCTTTGCTTCTTTGAGGATTTGAGGATTAGTTATCCAAAACACCAAAAGTTTGATGTCTCTATGTCTCTTCACCAAGGATGTAATTTGTGAGGATGAAAATGGATCACTTAGGGAAGTAAATTTGCTAGATAACTATCCCCAAGTAGCTTAGAAAACCCTAATTGAAAACAAAGCTATAAAGATGAATTTATACTTCATTTCTTAGGTGAGTGGCAAACTTGCAATTAAGCAAACTTGCATACCCTCACCCTAAATGGTTGGCCTATATGGTTATTGGGCTTATTGCCCATTTTGTTTTAGTTGTCATACAACTTAAACATAATGGGCCTTGTGGACCAAAACACTTTTGGGCCCCGAAGCCCTAAAACCAACTTAAAAGCCCAATACGAACATTTCGTATAATTAATTAACTAATTAATTAATCTTGACCATTCTTCAATTAAACCATTTAATTGCTTATCCATTTCATTTAATTGCTTCACATATATCCTTATTTGGTGTGCGATCCATTAGGTTCCAATTAGCGAGGCAGTGGGCGATGTTACTCTTAACTATCGATTGTGAATTGAAACCACATTTCAATTCTCCCTTTTTGATGATTAGTGTTTGCTAATCAATAGGGCTTCCACAAACCATGAGTGACACCTAGCAGTATGTCATGGTTACCCAAGCTAAGTAGAATTGGTTGGAGAACCTATCCAGTTACAATTACAATGCAATACGGTCCTTCTCTAATACAATACTCTTAACCACATTGTTTTAAGTGATAGTTTGTTTCATGTCTACTATCCAATGTGATACTTTCTTATATGATTCCCTTGAATATGATTTGGAACATCTTCCTTAGTCATATTCATTTGCTTTGGCCAAAGACTTTAGAATCATATTTTAGAGTATACTCCTTCCACCATGGAAGGTTAGAGATCCCTTGTTGTGCATTCATATGCCTACATGACTAGATCACATGACCCCAACAATGCCGTGGACAATCCGAGGGAATGCCTTTGTCATGATCAAAGATCAAGGACCTAACCATTAGACATCTATGATGCCTCAGGTCTAAGGACTACTTTGCATATTGTAACCTTAGAGTTCGTACATGACATGTATGTTTGAACTCTCATTAATCGCAGTTCAGTGTACTCGATTACTCTTTCGAGCACCTATGTGTTTGTCTTAGTGTCCAACACCAAATGACTTGAGACTAGTTCATACTCACGTTTGAGTCAACATAACACATACTAACCTTAGCGGATTGTCAATGCCCAATTGGCAATCCTATGGCTAGGAACGTTTTAGGAATGAACATAAGAGAAAGGTCTCCTTAATCTAACTCATTAGATCACTTATCTCTTATGTCAAATACATCCCTTGGATTCTCTTATTGATTAAACACATGATTCAATAAATAGTGATTAACAATAAGTATTGCCCTTCCGTTAAACATATAAAAGTTTAACATATTAAGTATTCCAAAAAGCTATTACATCAAATGAGTGGCTTTGTGGGCATACTTCCAACAATCTCCCACTTGCACTCAAAGCCATCCTCCCATGTATCTAATACCCATTTTATCCATATGACGATCAAGCTGGATTGGAGTCATTGGCTTTGTCAGTGGATCTGCTACGTTATCGGCTGAAGCAACTTTGAGGATGTTGACTTTCCCCTCGGTAGCATATCATCTTATGATATTAAAGCCCCTATCAAAATGCTTGTTCTTTTGATGAGCCCTGGGTTCCTTGGCTTGAGCTATCGCCCCGCTATTATCACAGTACAAAGTTACTGGTGATGTGATGGTTGGAACCACTCCAAGTTCAGTAATGAACTTTTTCATCCAGAACGCTTCTTTGCCAGCTTCAGCTGTAGCGACATATTCAGCCTCTGTCGTGGAATCAGCAATTACACTTTGTTTCTTGCTTTTCCAACTGACAGCCCCACCATTCAGAGTGAATACATATCCGGAGTTGGAACTTCTATCATCGACGTCAGATTGGAAATCTGCGTCTGTATAAGCTTCCACTCGCAACTCTGATGCTCCTCCATAAACGAGGAACATGTCCTTAGTTCTTCTTAAGTACTTAAGGACCATCTTGACAGCTGCCCAGTGTTCTGATCTTGGGTTAGATTGATATCGACTAGTAATGGTCACAGCATACGCGATATCAGGCCTTGTGCATATCATGGCATACATGAGACTCCCTATGGCGGAAGCATAAGGAATTTCATTCATTTAGCCGTATCTCTTCAGGAGTCTTAGGTCCCATGGACTTAGAAAGGTGAATTCCATGTCTCACAGGAAGAAAACCTTTCTTAGATTGTTCCATCTGGAACCTACTTAGCACCTTATCAATGTACATCGATTGGGATAATCCAATTAATTTTCTGGATCTATCACGATAGAGTTTTATCCCAAGTACATAAGCTGCATCTCCTAAATCTTTCATGTGGAAGGTTTTAGACAACCACACTTTTACAGAAGAAAGTACTGCAGTGTCATTCCCGAATAGTAATATGTCATCTACATATAACACTAGGAATACAACTGCATCCCCAACGACTTTTTGATAAACACAATTGTCGTCTTCGTTTTGAGTAAAACCAAACGTTTTGATTTCAGTATCGAAACGAATGTTCCAGCTCCTGGAGGCTTGCTTAAGTCCATAAATGGACCTTTGAAGCTTGCATACCTTAGTCTCTTCAGACTCGGACACGAAACCTTCGGGTTGAGTCATATAGAGCTCTTCTTGTAGGTAGCCATTCAGAAAGGCCGTCTTCACGTCCATTTGCCATCTCTTTGAATCAATGTCGGACATTGCTTCAGTGTAGTCCCTAGGGTCCTCCTTTGTTTCATTGTCACCTAAAAGGTACAATTCATCAAAGTCATTATTTAAGCCAAACCTCATAGGTGGCTTACTAACCCGTTCAGATCTACGTGGAGCTAGGGGTTCAGGAATAGGGTTGTCAATATGTCGAGTGCTTGTTTGTGGTTCATTATTAATCTCATTAATTTCCATCTGTTTGCTTATAGTTCCTTTGAGAACAAATTCATCCTCTAGAAACTTAGCAGTTCTGGCGACAAAGACTTTCTGGTCGTCAGGATGGTAGAACTCATATCCCATAGTTTCTTTAGGATATCCCACAAAATAGCATCTTACTGATCTCGCTTCAAGCTTAGTAGCCTCAAGCTTCTTGACATATGCTTCACAACCCCAAATCTTAATATGATTAAGACTTGGCTTTCTTCCATGCCATATCTCATAGGGTGTTTGTGAAACTGATTTGGAAGGTACTCTATTAAGCAAGTAAGCTGCTGTATATAGAGCGTATCCCCAGAATGTTACTGGTAGATCAGCGGAACTCATCATAGAACGAACCATGTTCATCAAGGTTCGATTTCTCCTTTCAGAAACTCCATTAAGTTGTGGAGTTCCCGGTGGAGTCCACTGTGATATTATTCCACACTCTTTGAGATAATCTAGGAACTCATTACTCAGATATTCACCCCCTCGATCTGATCTTAGGATTTTTATCTGTTTCCCAGTTTGCTTCTCAACTTCATTCTTGAATTCTTTGAACCTTTCAAAGGATTCTGACTTGTACTTCATAAGATATACATAGCCAAACCGAGAGTGATCGTCGGTGAATGTGATATAGTATGAGAAGCCTTCTCTCGACGTAGTAGACATAGGTCCACATACGTCAGTGTGGATTAACCCTAGAATTTCAGTGGCACGCTCTCCTTTTCCAGTAAATGGAGATTTGGTCATCTTCCCTTTCAAGCAACTTTCACAAGTACCCATCCGGTCATTACCTAATGGGTGGAAATATCCGTCTTTCGACATCTTGCGAATCTTATCAAGGTTCACATGTCCAAGTTTAAGATGCCGCATCTTTTCTTGGTTAACTTCTACTCTAGCCCTTTTGGGTTTTGAGGTATTCCCGCTTTCAATACAGTGCATCCCACTATTCGTCTCTAGGTGAAAAAGTCCCTCTATCATATTACCATGAGAGATAATACGACCGTTCAAGTATAAAGTGCAACTCATTTTGTCAAACAACACTGAGTGCCCATCTCGTAAAAGCTTAGAGATGGAAATCAAATTCTTTATACATGAAGGAAAATATAAACAATTTTTAAGTTCCAGGACTTCCCCAGAGGGTAGGTTAAGCATATAGGTGCCTATTGCTTTTGCAGAGATTTTAGTGCCGTTCCCAACTCGCACAACCATCTCCTCATTGCGCAGTGATCTGCTCCCTGTTAGTCCCTGCAACGTATTACAGATATGTTGACTAGCGCCTGAATCAAATATCCAGGAATTGGAGCTCACTGTAAAAGCACTCTCTATGACAGAAATAGTCTCTTCAAAAGTCCGTGTCATAAGGCTCGCAATGCGCACCCTGTATTTCTTCTTCCAACGTTCATCCTTTCCACAATGAAAGCATGTTCCTTTGGATTTCTTTGCCTTCTTCTTACGCAACCTTTTCCTTATCATTGCATTCTCACTCCCACTGTCCTTTTTGAAACCTTTTTCAAATTTACAGCACATGTCAATCATCTCTTTCAAAGAATGATCGAATCTATTCACTTTATAGTTTACGATAAACTTAGTGAAATCATCCGAGAGAGATGCAAGGAAAAAGTCTTGGGCCATTTTCCCATCGATGGAAGTTCCTAAACTTTGAAGATCTTGAAAGATCCTTTCCATCTTTTGTCCATGTTTATGGACCGATGTCCCCTTTGCCATTTTGGCATTCATTAGACTACAAATATTTGAGAATCGTACATTACTAGTCTCAATGTCATGCATCTTATGCAAACTTTCAACCATGGCACAAGAAGTGTCCATGTGCTTATGTAGCTTCATAAGCTCCTCACTAAGTGAAGTGAGGATTAAGCATTTGGCTTGTAAGTCATCCTCATAGTGTCTAACATAATTTTGACACTCCTCTTTTGAAGCTAGTTTCGTAGGAGGTACATGAGGAGGGGATTGCTTAAGTACATACAATATGTCTTTCACCTTTGAGACATTCTCAATGTGGCGATATCAAGCAAGGAAACGTTGGCTCTTTAGGCCCTTTTTGTCAAGTATAATGGTGGGTATAATTTTAGGCATGTCGTTCACTACATAACATAACAGAAATCGAATTAGCATTGTTGTTTAAAACTATTTTGATTGGGTCTTTTAATCAAATAGTATCACCCACTATTTTTGGCAAATTCCACATCCCTCAATAGAATTCGAGAGTTATATTGAACTCTTAGTGGGTTATGGGAGACTCACCATTACCAAGCCCACCTCACGATGATACGATATTGGTTAGCAAAATAATGATGAGAGAATAACGCATTATTCATTTACAACCTTTTGTAATTACCCATCTCGTTTGGCCTCTAGAGAATGATGCCTCACGATGATACGATATCGGCACCATTGCACTTAGTTTAAGTTATTCCCACCATGCTTAGTTCGTGAAGGGGTTCAAGAATAGCCTCACAATGATATGATATCGGCTATCCTCGTTGCCTACACTCACCTCATCATATGTATATGGATTCCTCCTGGATGTAAGCACATACTTTGTACTTCCCCATGATAGGGTGAAGCCGGTGCATGAGTCACAAACGATTGGAACCCACCACGGTGGAAGGCCTACGAAGAGATATTCTAAACATCTCTCGCTTATCAACTTAAATATTCGTTTGAGGGAATAGCGTTGGGCTACATCAAAACATTTTAATCATATTAAAAGAACTTGGGCCTATCACAACCATTGGTCCAAGTTTATATGAATTAGTAGTATATAATACTCCCACTGTTTCGTTGAAACAAGCGAGACTATATGGAACTACTAACGAATGTCTTGCATCCTCATATGGACTATATAGTCATATTAGGTTTTAGGATGATTATGAACCGTTTGATTTGATCCAACACGAGCCTTGTGTTGGACCTTGGGTCTAAGGTATGTAGTTGTTGATTTTAGTTACGCGTTTAATCCAATTAAACCGTTATTTCCTATTGGGCGTTGGACCCAACTATTCCATTTTGCATACATTTAAACAAAAGGAATACATGAAATAATAATAAGGGCTTATGCCCTTTTACAACACAAATGATGGACTTATGTCCATTTACAACAAATTGAATTAATCAAATTACATTCAAATCTACACTACCAATCCCAAACATTCATAATGTAAAGCGGCCAATCACATAGCTCAATTATCGAGGCATTTGGTTCATAATCACCCTTCTCTTAATCAAACACATTTAATTAAGAAAACAACTTTAAAACAATTGGTTTTCGGATCCATAGAATTGATTTAAATGAAACTAAATAAAATGAATATCCAATTCTCATTTAAAGAGACAAACCATTTTGTTCTCATCTAATTTGGGCCATTTTCTAAAAACAAAAACTTTTGGGGTCACTTTGTAAAAACACAAGAGTCCACAACTTCATGTAATTACAACTTAGAACCCAAACATTTTTAATAATGTCAAAAACATCATTAAAGGAGCAAAACAATTTGTCCTTTAAAGTTTTTGGACCTTAACGTAAAAACGTAAACTTTTGGGCCAAAATGCAAATACACAAAAGTATCAAAACTTTATGTAAGTGCACAAAACACCCAAAAATACCCTATTTAATAGGGTGGCCTGCCATAAGTGGTTTTTATTGGTAAAATTCAAATTTTATACAAAGTTTTGTAAGTGGGTTATGTTAGGTGAGGTAAAGATGAAATAAAATTTTGTATGAAATGATTTATGTCATTCTTTAAAACAAAGTTTGTCTCCCATTAAAATTACTTAATCATTAACCATCACCCACTAAAATTAAATCAAAACTTTATGTAAAAACATAAAACTTTTTGAATCAAAACTTCAAAACTTTTTGTTCTTGGCAAGAACTCCAAGAACATTGAAGAACACTTATGAAAACTCAAAATACATGGCACCAAATTTTTAGTTCCAATATTCATGCTTAACTGAAATACATCTACAACATTTGAGATGCTAAATTTTCTAGCAAAATTTATATAAAAAGCAAGAACAAAGCTTGTAACATTTACAACATTTAAATCATAAAACATGAAAATCACAAAACCCAAAAGGATCCACCATACACTAGACCTAGGCTCTGATACCACTTGAAGGAAAAATTTTGTCCTAGCTAAGAACATGTATGAACATTTGAATACATATGCTAACAATTAACTCTTTAAAGTAGGCATGCATCCAAAAACAATTCATGAAACCCATGACTTTCAAAGCCTAGTATATGGTGAACCAAAAGACTCTTTAAAGACATTAAAGAGAATTAAGAATTTAGAGATTCTTTACCCTTGAAGCTCATCCTTGATTACACAAGGGATTCACCCAAGTGGAGGGCCTTCAAGTCACCTCCTTGCTCCTTGGATCTTCCTTGTGATTTTCCTCCTTTTAGTGCTCCTTTGCTTCTTTGAGGATTTGAGGATTAGTTCTCCAAAACACCAAAAGTTTGATGTCTCTATGTCTCTTCACCAAGGATGTAATTTGTGAGGATGAAAATGGATCACTTAGGGAAGTAAATTTGCTAGATAACTATCCCCAAGTAGCTTAGAAAACCCTAATTGAAAACAAAGCTATAAAGATGAATTTATACTTCATTTCTTAGGTGAGTGGCAAACTTGCAATTAAGCAAACTTGCATACCCTCACCCTAAATGGTTGGCCTATATGGTTATTGGGCTTATTGCCCATTTTGTTTTAGTTGTCATACAACTTAAACATAATGGGCCTTGTGGACCAAAACACTTTTGGGCCCCGAAGCCCTAAAACCAACTTAAAAGCCCAATACGAACATTTCGTATAATTAATTAACTAATTAATTAATCTTGACCATTCTTCAATTAAACCATTTAATTGCTTATCCATTTCATTTAATTGCTTCACATATATCCTTATTTGGTGTGCGATCCATTAGGTTCCAATTAGCGAGGCAGTGGGCGATGTTACTCTTAACTATCGATTGTGAATTGAAACCACATTTCAATTCTCCCTTTTTGATGATTAGTGTTTGCTAATCAATAGGGCTTCCACAAACCATGAGTGACACCTAGCAGTATGTTATGGTTACCCAAGCTAAGTAGAATTGGTTGGAGAACCTATCCAGTTACAATTACAATGCAATACGGTCCTTCTCTAATACAATACTCTTAACCACATTGTTTTAAGTGATAGTTTGTTTCATGTCTACTATCCAATGTGATACTTTCTTATATGATTCCCTTGAATATGATTTGGAACATCTTCCTTAGTCATATTCATTTGCTTTGGCCAAAGACTTTAGAATCATATTTTAGAGTATACTCCTTCCACCATGGAAGGTTAGAGATCCCTTGTTGTGCATTCATATGCCTACATGACTAGATCACATGACCCCAACAATGCCGTGGACAATCCGAGGGAATGCCTTTGTCATGATCAAAGATCAAGGACCTAACCATTAGACATCTATGATGCCTCAGGTCTAAGGACTACTTTGCATATTGTAACCTTAGAGTTCGTACATGACATGTATGTTTGAACTCTCATTAATCGCAGTTCAGTGTACTCGATTACTCTTTCGAGCACTTATGTGTTTGTCTTAGTGTCCAACACCAAATGACTTGAGACTAGTTCATACTCACGTTTGAGTCAACATAACACATACTAACCTTAGCGGATTGTCAATGCCCAATTGGCAATCCTATGGCTAGGAACGTTTTAGGAATGAACATAAGAGAAAGGTCTCCTTAATCTAACTCATTAGATCACTTATCTCTTATGTCAAATACATCCCTTGGATTCTCTTATTGATTAAACACATGATTCAATAAATAGTGATTAACAATAAGTATTGCCCTTCCGTTAAACATATAAAAGTTTAACATATTAAGTATTCCAAAAAGCTATTACATCAAATGAGTGGCTTTGTGGGCATACTTCCAACAACACTTCCTGCCAAGTCAAACTTAACAAAAAAGGGAGTCAGGTTAGACGAAGTCTATGCAATGTGTAGTAGTGGGGAAACTTAATTAGCGATGTTATCAAGTATATGAGACTTATACTTGTGATCTCATCATTTAAAAGTTAATTTGACAATTGGACTAACTAAAGTATAACATTCAAAGAAACACCACTTTATGTTTCAAATTGTAATGTTTTATAGATGAGCCATAAAAAGTGATACGATGACCAAGCTTGAGGATATAAAATTGTATTTTACAAAGGTAATCAGAGCATGCATGTTCACCTGTTCAGCTTAATATGGTCAACCAACTATATATTTACATTGAAGAATGAGCGATTTTTTTGTAGCTACCTACCTTTTGAGATTGAGATCTAATATAACATGGTCAATCATTTTATTTATCCTGTATTATTAGATTACTTTATGCGTAATCTATTTGTACTTGGTTGTGTACGTCGAATCCAATATGATGAATTGAATTAAGAAAGAAAATCTCATCCCAAATTGTAATTAATATAAGGAGATCAACTGTAAATTGTAATGCATGAACCTCTCAAATTGTAGAGGAAGTCCCTTCGAATAAAACGGAAAAACCATTAAAAAAATTTGGCCAATAAAGAAACTTGGAAGGACACGTTTTGTATAAATCTCCAACTGGACCTGATTCAAGTTTCCTACTTTCATGGAATTAAGTTGACACCCCTCCTTTATGGTTAAGGAAACCAACTTTCTGTAAAGAAAAAATTTCGTTTAGGCGGAAAAAAGCGTTACTAATTTACTCGAATTATAATACATATTCTACTAATTTAATAATATACTTTGAGATGCAAAATATTCGTCACTCGTCTAACATACTATTACACGAACTAGAAGCGCCAAATTATATCTCAAATTTCGAGTAATATTAAGTAGGGGGTGGGTGCGATGCGGTTTGGTGCGATTTCGAGTGAAACCACAACCGAAATCGAAACTTTTTACGATGCGGTGCGGTGCGGTTTTGAAGCCAAAACCGAAATGAAACCAAACCGTTTGGTTCGGTTCGGTGCGGTTTCAAACGGTTTCGGTTTGGTTTTTGAGAAAAAAATGTACAATTTAAAATATACACTTATTTATGCATAAGACGGTCTTATTTTCCTCATATATTAATTAATGAATATGCAGCAAAATTGCAACAAAAACAACAACAATACAGCAAAAAACAGTGGCAAAACTGCAAAAAAAAATGCAGCAAAAAACAGCACCAAAACTACATAAAAAACGCAGCAAAACAACAGAAAAACAACACCAAAACTGCAACAAAAAAATCACCAAATCTGCACCAAAACTGCAGAAAATCTGCACCATAACTGGAGCAAAAAATTGCAACAAAACTGCACCAAAGATGAGTTTTAAGAAGATGCGTTAAGGAGATGAAGATGTGTTTCAACCTTCAAGAGTCGAAGTGCAAAACTAGATGATAATGATAGTCTAGTAACCTAGTTGAACTAATTAAAAATTTAAAATATAACATTTATTTATTAATTTTATTATATGGTGTGGTTTCGGTTTCGGTGCGGTTTTGAAAACCCAAAACCGAAACCAAACCATTTTCTTTGCCGCGGTTCGGTTTCGAAACCCAAACCGTTTCAAAACCGCAAAACCAAACCGTTCGGTGCGGTTTGATTCGATTCGTGTTTTGGTTTCGGTTTTCGGTTCCTAGTGCCCACCCCTAATATTAAGTGTAAATTTTTAAAATAAATCAATCTCGTTGGTTTTACCAAAAAAAAATATAAAATAAAATAAAATTCAATCTCATTTTGGGTTTCGGTTTTCGGTTCCAGCCTTCCTTTTTGAGCAAAAGTTTTATATTGTTTTCGAAATATGAATAATAATATATCACGGGTTCTTATATAAGAACAATGCTTAGCTGCTGAAAATTCACCAGCTATTCATTATTTCTTCCAATAAGATTTAAACACGTATTTAATTTGTTTGCAACTTCAATTATTTGGACATGTGTCCAAATCTAATTAGATAATAGCAGGAGTGACTGCTGAAGTTTTAGGAACCAAGTATTGTTCCTTATACAAATGAAGAGAATTTTTAATTTTTAAATCGTATATTTTTTAACACAAATATCTCACTTGTATATATACACGTAGTGTGTCATCTTATTTTCCGGTCGGCACAGACAAATGACAACTACTCACTGTCGATTATTATTTGAAATACTAACATCAGGGATCAATTGCCAAACTTGTCTTAAGATTTTTTCTGTGTGGCTCAGAACCACCCACGTATAGCCCTCTCACTGGTGTACACCTCCCTCTCCCTAGATAGATAACATCACCGCTCGTCATTAGGCCTCTGACAGAAACTCCACGCACACAACGCTACTCGCTTCTCTCTGACAGAAACTCCACGCACTGCCAACAAAGCTGCTCCCTCCGACCTCGTTTTGAAGATATCCATGGGCCTCCAAGGCGGGTGGAGCGCGGCGGCCGTCGGCTTAGTCGCGAAGCTCTGCGACTCCTGCAAGAACTCGACGGCGGCCTTGTTCTGCAGAGCCGACTTGGTCTTTCTCTGCCTGCCCTGCGACGCCAGGATCCACGCCGCCAACAAGCTCACCACGCGCCACGAGCGCGTCTGGATGTGCGAGGTCTGCGACCAGGCCCCTGCCGCCGTCACCTGCAAGGCGGACGCCGCCGCACTCTGCGTCGCCTGCGACGCCGACATCCATTCCGCCAACCCCCTCGCCCGGCGCCACGAGCGGGTCCCGGTCGAGCCGTTTTACGACTCCGCCGAGTCTATCATCGTCAAGTCAACAGCTGCTGCCCCCTCATCCGCCGGCGCGGCCATCAACTACCTCGTCCCAAACGGCGACGTTTTATCCAACATTAAAGACGTTAATAACGACCCCGCGTCGAACTGGCTGATCCCCGACCCGAATTTCAACTCGAAGCTCCAAATGGATATTGCTCCGGACATTACAAAATCCTCCGGCGATCTCTTCTTCCCCGAAATGGATTTGCTGCTGGATTTAGATTACCCCAACTCAATCCACACCATTTCGGGGCCGGGAACGGATAGTGTCGTTCCGGTTCAAACCGACCCGATTCCACCTCCTTCGTTGAAGATGAACCATAACATTTCTGGTCCCGATCAAAATTGCTTCGACATGGACTTTTGCAGTAGCAAGTTCTCGTTTTCCTTCAGCTATCCGACTCAGTCCCTCAGCCAAAGCGTACGTAATCCGAATTAAATTAAATTAAATTATCTTTTTTTTTGTTTTTTAGATTTTGCAAATTTTTCAAATAACGTGGCTCTTCGAAATTTCGGAATTGTTTACTGGGTATTAGGGACTTTTACGTATTTTTCAGGTTTCGTCCTCTTCCTTAGATGTCGGAGTTGTTCGCGACCAAAACTCCCTATCCGATATATCGTATCCTTTCGGCCGAACCGCCTGCAACGGCGTTTCTGAACCGGGCGATGTATCGTACTCTTTCGGGCAAAAAGCCAGCAACAACGTTTCAGAACCGGGCGATATATCGTACCCTTTCGGGCGGAAAGCCAGCAAGAACGTTTCGGAACCCGGCGCACCGGTCTCGGCAACCCCTGCGAGTCAACCAGCGACTCAGCTCTGCGGACTGAACAGGGAGGCGAGGGTGCTGAGGTACAGAGAGAAGAGGAAGAACCGCAAGTTCCAGAAGACCATCCGATACGATTCCCGGAAAGCGTATGCTGAAACTCGCCCCAGAATCAAAGGCCGGTTTGCGAAACGCACCAAAACCGAAACCGAGACGTTCGATCTCATTTATGGCTCCGGCTCGGCGACTTTCATCTCGGACCCACAATTCGGCGTCGTTCCGACGTTTTGACAATGAGGATAATCTATTTTATTTTCAACTGTCGTTTATTGATTGGCCGGTGAAAGCACCCAAAAGCCCTTTATTTAATTATTTGGTTCGTTTTGGTTTTTTAACTTTTCATAGGGCCTTGCCTTGGAAACTCTCTGCTTTCGTTTTCACCCGAAGAAAAAAATAATAATAATAAAAATAAAATGATCTATTATTATGTATCTGTTTTTTAATGTATATTTTCTTGTGCAGCCTTGCACTCTTAAGCAGGGGCAACTCGGCAGGTTAAATGGTCAATCCAATTCAAACCCAACATCCTTAATTTGGGCTTGGGTTGGATTCAAGTTTGTGTGGATTTATTTGGATTAGTGTTTAAATTGGGTTTGGGCTCACTCAGGTTGGGTTTGGGTTGTTCCGATTTATCAAATTCAATCTTGTAACACATTAGTTTATAAAATAAATCCCAAATTTTGAACCAAATGATACAAAACTATTTAAAATTCAATTTTACACATCACTATCCTTACAAAAATAAACCAACTAGTGTGGGACACTGTTTGGGCCTAAAAATATTGGTTTGGGTTGAGTTTAGAATTGTTCTCGGCCCAGGATTGGTCGGGCCGAGTTTAGAATTGTGCTCGGCCCAGATGCCGTGTTTAGGTGTCATTGGGGGTTATCCAGTTCATGGGCCACGCAGTCGAAGCTGGCCATATCCCGTCGGGAACCTGTGGGATGTGGGTGAGTCCTATTACAAGAAGGAGTTTCGACAGGATAAGGATGCTGGAGTTTGAGATTTAATGTGGCCTGATAACGAGTTAAGTTCAAAGTCCTAGTAGGAGTAGGACTGGCTGAGATAAGGTTGGATCGGGGAAATGAGTTTTAATTCGAGAATGATTGGGATTCAATGCAGGTTGGCTACTATAAATAGGGAGGGAGGACATCGAACAAAGCCCCTTAACACACAAACTGCCCTGCGCAAACTCTCGCTCTACACGAAACCTCTCAACAACTTTGAGATTTTTACTTTCTTTTTTCGTCATACCTTCAGTTTGGATAAACAGCACTGTTGCCGTAGAATCAGCCTACCGTGAAACACCTTCAGTTTGGATAAACAGCACTGCAACAGGGTTGACTGGTTATCTATCCAAGTCTCGGTCTAGAAGGATTTTCGAATCCTTATTGGCAGAGGTCATCTCATCAGCATTCTTGGCGAAGTGAGGTGCTACTAGGGCTCGACACATCGAACGCCGAGTTGTTTATGATTGGGTATTCGCAAGTAGGTTTTAGAGTTCGGCATTCTGACGGCTGAACCACTTTCACAATCAAGACGTACATTTGTTTTGAGTATTTGTGTCCTTATACTCTGGTGTCGATTCGGCATGCTTATACTCTCACGAACATAATCACCGTGACCGAATCCAGCGCCGACGATTTGTGAACTTCGCAGAACTAGCAGCCTTGTCTTCAGACTTTAGAACCCGAATGCCGATAGTGTTCCTTCCTCGGCCGCATTCGCAATATCGAGAAGTCAGCCGTGCACTCAACGCAACATCAACAAATTCTACTCCTCGGTCGAGCTCAGCCTACGAGTTGGCACGCCCCGCATACAACCGAAGGACGTAGTTAGCTTACTAATTACTCGGCATGCGCGCCACGTAGGTTTAGTAGTTTTTAGGGTCAACATTTTGGCACGCCTAGTGGGACCCAGTGCTAAAACTACGAAGTTCATGACCATCGAGACACGATCGGTAAAAAAGAAAACAACCATGGGAAAATCAGCGATCGATTTGCCGATTTAGAGTCATGGACAAGAGGTGTCACATGCGCGAAATCCTATTGTCGCTGTGACCCCTGAGGCTGCAAGTGTAACACACTGAGAAAAGGAAGTGTGCCTCGGTACCTAGCCTCGAAACACAGAAGTACCCAACCGAACCGCAGGCGTTTTCATTAAAGGAATAGTGGAGGACTGCGACGAAGACGGCGGTGAAGGCTCTGACCCTCTGACGAGGTCGTTTCTTTGAAGACGACTTGATGAGCAATCTCTTGACAAGTGGAACAGACAGTTGGTAAAAAAATGAACAGTTTGCTCGAAGTGATACGAAGTAATAGTGAGACCCACACCAGATTGCTCGAACTATTAGTTAGCAAAGTCTTCGAAGGAGGACCGATTGATCAGGCTCAGCAGCTTCCATTTAAAAGTAATCCGCTACAGGACGAAGTAGTGTCTACTCGGCCCAAAACCATTGACTTAGAAAAAAAAGGAGGATCAAGTAGTAGGTCAGATGGATCTGACCATAGAATGGAAGCAACATCCGTTGATGTGACCGAGATCCAACGGATGATCGATTCAGCCATGAAAAAGGGGCCGAAGTTCCCGAAATTCATCCACCCATATCTAGCTTATGTGGAAAAATTCGAATATCCTAAAGGTTTCAAGATTCCAGATTTCAGCCTTTTTGCTGGAGAATCGTCCTTATCCTCGTTAGACCATATGGCTCGTTTCACTGCGCAATGCGGAGATGTCAATAGTGATTTTCATAAACTACGGTTGTTCAACTTTTCGTTGACAGGCTCAGCGTTCGCATGGTATATCAACCTCCCACCTAATTCTATCCAAAGCTGGGAGGAGTTGGTCGAGAAATTTCACGAACAGTTTTATCGCCCGGGGATGGAAATGTCAGTTTCTTCATTGGCTAGGAGGGTTCAAGCATCTGATGAGTCACCAATGGATTATCTTACAAGATTTAAATCGGCCAGGAATTGGTGCCGAGCACCTCTTCCTGAAGTCGAATTTGTTAGGCTTGCTCTGAATGGGCTCGACGTGGAGTACAAAATGAAATTCTTGGGGGCAAACTTTCGGGATATGTATGAATTAGCCAGCATGTCGAGCAATATGATTATTTGCTCCGAGAAGAAAAGATCTCGAAATCCCCATGCCGACTGTTGCCGAAGGGAATGTTTCTTTAGGACATGTTGTACTGGGAATGTTTACCCAAGAGAAAAAGGAAAGGGAAGGCTGAGTTTGTCCCAGTACAATATGTCCTAAAGAAACATTCCCAGCCACGACTCAAGATCGACCTATTTTACAATGAACCACCTACCGAGTTTTCGGGACCGGCTGTAGTTGAATCCATGTTAGATTCCAGTGTAGAAGAAAGTGACGGGCCGATAGTTTTGTGCAGCAATTGTAGGGCATGCATTGTATTAACCGAACCCAAGGAGAAACTGCCTCAGAGTCAAACTCCAACATCACGGCAACAGTCTACGGCCACGGCGGCACCTCTAAAGGAACCCAGTGAAGGCCAGCGCCAGAAAGTGTTCGATAGGCTCGGCCCCCAGAAACAGACGGACGACTCTACCTCGGTTAGACGTCGCATTGATTTCGACGCACCGTTTTATAACAAGGATTATTATTCACGTAATTCCAGTAACTCAAGCTCATCAGCAAATCAAAAAACCTTCAGACCGCCTGAACCACGTGACCAATGTTGGTATAGTTACAATTCTTCCACCGGCATGTATATTGCGCTATCCAAATCTCAGAAACGTCGACGTTAGCGTATAGATTGCATGGCTCGACGGCAGGCGGCCCAGACTGTTTCAGCCACTAAATGGCAGCTGAAAGAGACGGTAGGAAGCGGAGACGACCGGCCAACCCCAACGATCATGGCTGAATTACAAGGGCAGAAGGAAAGTAATCGTGACTACAAAACTACCATCGAAGAGTTCGAGAAATGCATCAAACTCCTCATTCACCCCGGGGAGATGAAAGCTCGCTTTGAGCAATTTAAGAAAGAGGCCGAAAGCCAACTTTCCCCGTTACCTCCGAAAGAGCCGCTAATAAGAGTTCGGCAGAATCTACACCCTCCGTTCCTCGGCGAATCCTTGGAATACATGAAAGAGTTTCACAAGAAGTATTCCGCCAACGATTTGTATGGACTACCCAAGGCGTGTCAAAAAGCTCTCGACCTGGCACTGACCTGCCCTGATGCTGAACAGATCATCCAAAAAACCATTGACCCAGCAATGAAAGCTAGATTCCAGCATATACGAGAGGCTAGGGTTCTTGGCTTCGAGGTCGATCCATACACGGACATTGATACAGTCGAACTCCCTTTTTCTCTCGAAGACCTTCAACACCTACGATATCACTTCGAAGTCTTCTCGGCCGCGTCTCTATTCGGCCTGACGGTCGATGAGAAAGATCAGGTGGCACGTTTGGACGCCTACCTGTAGACAAGGGACGCCCGGATTGCCTATGAAGAACGTGCTCGAAAAACACTGCAGGAGCAAAGTCAGACTCCAGAAACAAACGAGCTCGACAATTACAGTCCCAAGGAAACAAGGTCGGGATCCTTGGCATAAGATCAAGTACCTGTCGAGACACCCGATCATCAGGCCGAATATGCTCTAACGCACGATGCTATAGTCCTCAATAACCCGGAAGACGACGACCAGGATCCAATGGGCCTTTCAGTCCTTGAGAATATGGAAATCAGCATGGTCCATGTTCTACCTACTCAATTCCAGCCAACTACACACCAAGCAAATTCCTTGGATGGTGATGTACTCGCCGAGGAAGCAACACAAGTTGATTTCGTCACCGCCACTGAAGATGAGCCACTAAACAACGACGAGAAACTTAAAACAGCCATGGCCATTTTGTTTCCCAGCTCCTCCTCGACTAATCTTCAGCATTTAAAGTCGTTATATGTCACGGCCCACATTGAAGGTTACCCAATCTCCAAAATTTTCGTTGATTGTGGAGCAACGGTTAATATCATGCCTGTATCAATCATGAAAGCATTAAGACGATCCAACGACGAACTCATTCCTTCAGGAGTAACCATGAGCAGCTTCGTCAGTGACAAGTGTCAAACCAAATGAGTATTCCCTTTGGAGGTGAACATTGTAGGTCGCAATCACATGACCGCATTTTTATCGTCGACTCTAAGACCGAATATAATGCTTTGCTCGGCACAGATTAGATTCATCAAACGAATTGCATCCCTTCTTCTTTATACCAAGTTCTGATTTTTTGAGACGGCAAATCGATCGTGGTCCACCCAGCCGATAATCAGTCGTTTGAAACCAACATGATTCAGGCCCGCTATTATGATGACCACGTTGGCTACATTACCTTACAGGGTTTTAATGAAGATGGACGGCCGACTCGGATCTCAGTCCAGAAAGCCATCGAGGTAGGCGTCGAGATTGTCCACCAGGATTCGGCACGACTCTGCTTGGCCAACTTGATCCCTACCACTGATGATTGACGTCAAAGGCGAGAGGCGTCGGGCCGCGGTTTCATCCACGATGGAACGTCTGCTAGCCCATTGGTATGCTATTTCCAAGCACCCACATTCGGGCATCAACTTAATCGAATTTTTGGCCGAGGAAGATAACGGCCCAGTACTATCGTTAGACAAAGTTCAGGCCGCAATGGCCGAACTCGAAGACAGTCGACCCCAAGTTAAGGACCCATTAGAGGAAATAAATGTCGGAACGGCCGATGACCCTCAGCCCTTATTTATTAGTGCACTATTACCTCATGCCATGAAAGTCGAACTCTGTCAATTACTCAACGAGTTTAAAGATTGTTTTGCTTGGAGTTATCATGAGATGCCGGGCATTGATTGGACCCTTGTTGAACATGAATTACGCATTAAGGCTGGTTGTAAGCCTTTTCGCCAGCCCTTCGCCGGTTCTCGACCGAAGTACAGCTCGGCATAAAAGATGAACTAGTTCGACTTTTAAAAGCCGGGTTTATTCAGACCGCTCGATACGTTGAGTGGCTGGCCAATATCGTTCCGCTCGATCGATTTTCATAATTTGAACCTGGCAACGCCCAAAGACGAGTACCCGATGCCGATCTCCGACTTGCTAATTGACGTCGCAGCACATCACGAGATCCTATCCTTCATGGATGGGCATGCTGGTTATAACCAGATTTTCAACGCCGAAGCTGATGTCCATAAGACTGCCTTTCGGTGTCCTGGGGCACTCGGCACATACGAATGGGTCGTCATGCCCTTCGGCCTCAAGAATGCCGGTGCAACATACCAATGAGCTATGAACACTATTTTTCATTATTTAATTGGTACCATTGTCGAAGTCTACATCGACGATGTGGTCATCAAATCAGCAAGACGGCAGACGCATTTGGATGACCTCTGTCAAGCAGTCCTGCGCATGCACCGGCACAATCTGAAGATGAATCCAGCCAAATATGCTTTCGACGTATCAGCCAGAAATTTTTTAGGCTTCCTCGTAAATCTGGTATTGAGGTAAACGACAACAAGGCCCGCGTAATCATTAATGCTCCACCACTGACGACTAAGAAACAATTATAGTCGTTGCTCGACAAGATCAACTTTCTCCGACGATTTATTACCAACTCGGCCGGGAAAATGAAAGCTTTTTCCACGCTTTTGAAACTCAAGGACTCCGACACCTTCGAATGGCGCGCTGAGCACCAAGAGGCATTCACGCAGATCAAAGTCTCTATAACGACTCCACCCGTCCTCGTTCCAGCACGACGGGGTCGACCTCTTAAACTGTATATCTCGGCGGCCGAAGAATCCATCGGTTGCCTTTTGGCACAAGACAATGACGCCGGGCGCGAACATGCCATTTTTTACCTTAGCCGAAACCTCAACCCACCAGAGATTAATTACTCCGCTATCGAAAAGCTCTGTCTTGCCCTATTTTTTGCCGCGTCAAAACTCAGACATTACATGCTCCCGTCAGTCACTCAGGTCATCGCCTAGACTGATGTCATTCGTTACATGCTCACTCGGCCGATTGTAAAGGGTCGAATCGGCAAGTGGACGATGGCCATTTCTGAATTCAGCTTGCAATATGTACCCCAGAAAGCTGTCAAAGGTCAAGCTCTAGCCGATTTTTTGGCCCAACACCTTTCCCCATATGAGTTCGGGGGCAATGACGTCGACATCGGCCTAATACAAACACGTGATAATTACTGGACGATGTACTTTGATGGTTCCAGTACTTCAGTCTCGGCTGGCGTTGGGATCGTTATTCAATCCCCCACTCATAATCGTTGGTATTTTTCTCTCAAGCTCGATTTTGATTGTACGAATAATCAGGCCGAATACGAAGCCCTTGTTATCGGCCTTGACGTGCTGCACGATTTGCGGGCAACTCGTGTCCTTGTTCTTGGTGACTCCGAACTTGTCATTAATCAACTTAACGAGACTTTTCTTTGCATGAGTTGTACTCTGGCGCCTTACCACATGGTTGCTAGCTATTTGGCCGAATCCTTCGACGGCGTAACTTTCAAACATATTTCACGAGTTTATAACACTGACGCAGACGAATTGGCTCAAATAGCCTTTAGAGCCCAACTTATGGGGGGAAAATTAGGCTGAGAAATACCTGTGTCACGATAAGCACATTCGGCCTTGATTAATCAGCAAGTTCTCCAATGTGATTGCGTGATCCGTACACGGGTCATGTCTTTACCTTCGTTGTTAGAACGGAAGGACACTATTGAGGTTTGTGCCATCGAAGCATTACCAGACGATTGGAGAAGGACGATTATGCGATATATTGATAACCCCAACGAAAAACACGACCGACGGACAAGGGTGCACGCCACAAACTATGTATTCTGCCAGAATGAGCTGTATCGAAAAGGTGAGGATGGGTTACTGTTGCTATGCCTCGGCCCGCAAGAAGCTGCTCAAGCAATGGCAGAAGTACACGAAGGAATTTGCAGAGCCCACAAATCTGGACGAAAAATACGTTGGCTACTTCGATGACATGGCTATTTCTGGCCGAGTATTCTGAAGGATTGTATTGAGTACGCAAAAGGTTGTGTACAGTGTCAAATCCATGGGCCTATACAGAGAGTACCGGCCGAATCATTACATTCGGTCACCAAACCATGGCCGTTCCGAGGATGGGCCATGGATGTTATCGGTAAAATCACACCATCTTTTGGTGTAGCCAAACATGCGTGGATACTTGTTGCAACAGACTACTTCACCAAATGGGTCGAAGCCAAGTCATATGCTGAGCTAACTGTAGACATCGAAATTGCGGTGAAATAAATGAAATTTTCGTGTTCACACTAACGTCTAAGGAAGTTTGTAGTTTCGTTGAAGAAAACATTGTGACTAGATTCGGCGTGCCAAAAACAATCATAACAGATAACAATACGATCTTTACATCTGACAGATTTAAGGACTATACGACAAATCTAAAGATTCGACTCGAACAATCTACCCCATACTACCCGCAGGCGAATGGACAGGCCGAGGCAAGTAACAAGGTTCTTATTGGTATCTTGAAAAGATGATAAAAGAAAGGCCAAACATGTGGCACTTAAGGATAAACGAAGCGTTATGGGCTTATCGAACCTCTCTACGGATAGCCGCTGGAACGACTCTGTACGCGTTGACTTATGGACATGACACAATGCTGCCTGTTGAGCTAAGTATAAACTCATTGCGAATAATTGAACAAAGTAGTTTGTTTAGCGCCGAGTACAATCAAGCCATGAGACAAGAGCTAGAAGATTTAGAAGAAGCTCGGCTTGATGCTTATAACTTATTAGTGGCTCAAAAGAAGATCGCCGAGTGTGCGTATAATTAACGAGTTAGACAAAAAACGTTCGGCGAAGGAGAACTAGTTTGGCAAGCCGTACTACCCGTAGGAATTAAAGACCCCAGGTTCAGCAAGTGGTCGCTGAATTAGGAAGGGCCATTCGTTATTCATAAAGTCCTCGGTAAGGGGGCATACCGTCTTAGAGATCGAACCGGTATTGTTCACAAGTTGCCAATCAATGGAAGGTTTTTAAAGAAATACTATCCAGTAACATGGGAGATGCAAGAATAAAAGTTCATTTCATTTCATTGGTCGATCAGTTTACAATCAAATAATTCTAGGGTGATGAAGGAATGAGAGATTCAAGAACAACCTTCAGCTCCAACCACCTCACCTCGCCCATCGTGACCTTAGCTTGCCGATTCCTCTTGTCCATCTTTAGCTGGTCGACTCGCTTCACCCTCGCCGCGTATTCGGTTAAGCAAGATTTGCCGCCCGACTCAAAATCCTTCGCAAGCTCAAAAGCAATTGCCGACCTTCGATTTTGAAGTTCAACATTTTGACGGTCAAGGTCGGCCAGGGTCCCTTTTTTCACCTTTAAAACTTCGACCTTTAGACGAAGAGCGTCTCGAACGGTTGTTGCAGCTTTCAAGTCATCGTCAGCCCGAAAAGCTTTCTTGAAAATACTAAAATATTCTCGGGTCCGTTCCAAGGCAGACGACGCTTGAATGATGGCTTTGGCACTCAATTGACCATCAGCTCCGAGATCGTTCAGACATGCACCCACCGAATCAAGGCCCTTGCGCTCGAGGACTTGCGAAGCTGAGAGAGATAAAAGCTCTTGCAACCGAACAGGAACAGTTGATTCGACAGGTTCAGTCGTAGCTGCCGAAGGACCAGCCGCTCCTGAAGTGCTCGATAGAAAAACATCAAACTCGACTTCCCATGAAGGCTGTACATAAAAAAGAGTTTAGGCGTAAAGAAAATTATGAAAGAAGGTAGCAGAGAGGATTTGTTTTAGACCTGCCGAGATGAGACTTCGGCCATGTCACCAGGTTCATTGCTGGAACCTAGAGAGATTAATGGCCGAGCCCAGTGTTTCAGACTGCTTCTTAATTCACGTGGCTGATGAAGGTTATCTACGTTTGATGGCCACTGAGGTGGCCAGGAAATATAGATAACACCTTTCGGCGCATAGAATTTTTGAATAACTGGGCACCTGACATTTAATATTTTTCTCGGTTCAGACTTGTTATAACAAAATTGACAAGAGAAAGTAGTTGAGCCTTACAAAAGTCGAGGTCACTTCTTGAGAGGGGATGCCGAGGTCCTGGTCCTACGGGTGAATCAAAGTTTCTGACGTCGCCTCAGGCTCAATAATGGGCCCTTTCCCATGATCGGCTGCAGGAGGATCAATCGGGTCGGTCGCCTCAGCCACAGGAGAATGATCAACATAAGGAGTTTTGGTTGGTCGAGAGCGAATCGCCGGTAGAGTCTCGTCACTCTCGTCATCCTGAAACAAAAGAGTTGTTAATAATTTTGTATTTAATGAGTAAAGGGAGTGGCCAGCATAGTCATACCTCTTCTAAGATGATCGCTGATTGTTTTGGATTCTTAGGGAGGTTCTTCCCGATCGAAGGGGTTGCTTCCCCCTGTACAGGTTTTACGGTCGGCCCTGGAGCTGCAGGCGTGTCGACCAGCGGTACAACAACTGGTTTAACCACGACCTCAGGGACCTCAGGTACTGGTTGATTGGGTTGCCGGGCTGGCTAAAGATGGTCGATTTGTCGCTGAGGCCTAAACAACAGGAGCAGGAGGAGAGGCACTCGGGGCAGTTGTCCCGGTGATGTGGCTAGAGATAACATGAATCTCCCGTGCTCCCTTCTTCGCCAATTTCTTGACGCTTTTTAGGGGACGGGGAGCTTCACCTGCCGTCTCGGGGTCTGGGTGAGGTCGTTTGCTCGGTGTGTTTTGTGCGGCGGCTTTGGATTTCTTGGAGGAAGGGGCCAAGTTTTTCTTGACCACTGCCGGGACGACCACGTCCGCTTGTTTCAGTACCCGACTGCCTAAGAATGCGAAATCTCGTTAGTAAAACCGTTCAAGTGTTTGAAGAATAAAGGTAGAAACAAGGGTATACCTTGGGGCACCTCTTTAGATTGAGGGGCGGTGGATTTCTTGGGTTCGTCACCAAAAATTTTGTTGACTACGTCCTCGACCGAAGTGCCAAAAAAGTTGTGAGTATATTCGTTCCATCAGTCGCCGAAGGTGTCGGTGCCGAGAGAGTTAGGAACAGTTGGTCGAAGGTGAAATTTCTTACACCGTTCCTGAAATTCTTTCTCGGTGTCTCTACACTCCCTTTCTGAGGAACCAGAGACGTGCCCTCGGTTTAGAAGGGAGTGGGAAGAAAGTAGAAGCACCGGGCAACCTTGGAGGTAGCCGAGCTGTCGGGCAACAAAGTGGGGGTGGTAGACTTCCCAACTTGCTCGGCGAGCATCATAACCGAGGGGAAGGTCGTGAGTTAACATGAACGACCCCTAGTTTTGACGAAACCGGCATCTTCGCTTTCACTCCAAGTCGATGTGGGAAGTTTTGATGGAGTGAGGGTATTCTTGACGACGACATATCAAAAATTTGTCATCAGAAAGGACGTCCAGGCCGAAGAGGTGTTTAAAGACTTCTTCAGCTCGGTGAGGAGGTACTGGTCGATGGGCCAACTGAAGGGCGAATGCAATAGTAGACCGGAGACTGGAGATTTCTGGCCGAAGTGTGGAGAAATAAACCTGCAGCCAGAGTTGGAACACCCAGAGAAGTCCATTCTGGTGCAGGTCGATCTTGTCGATGGTTGTTTCAACCAGGTAACGTAGAAGGTTGGAGAGGATGGCGGGACTGAGCACCAGAGAGTGACCACTAGCCAGGGTTTCCGCCACCGGCATATTCTCGACCAAGCATTTATTCAATTTGGTACAACAAATGAACTTGTTGTACCAGTAAAATAGGAAGGCCTCGTGTTCTCCATTCCGTAGACTTGCTTCCCCTCGACCAGCAAAATGGAGGATAAGGGTGTTGTAGTTCAGAAAATTCTTGTGCAATTTATGAGCGTCCTCTTTTGAAGGCTCTTGACCTTCTTGGCTTAACGCCTCGATGGCCCGTTCGTCGAACAGCGCCTTGAGGTCAAGGTTTGATGGGCATCCAATAAGGGTGGCGTCGACTGGAATGCCAGAAGGAGGAGTCTCGATGATAGCCGAGATATCGAGGATGGTAGAAGTTATAGGGCCGAACGGAAGGACCATGGTATTGGTGGCCGAACACCAAAGGCTTAGAGCTGCCATGAGGAGTTCTTTATCCATGGTAATCTCCATGGTTGAGAGCTTAATAGCGTCGTGGATACCAAGAGCCTCCCACTCCTTACCGAAGAATTTATCCATTTGTACGACCCAGGCCACCCAATTCGCATTGGTCGAAGGCCAAGATCCTTGGGGTTTTGTCTGGCACCAGTTTGACCAGTTGAATCCTTGCAGCAAACTTGCCAAGCAGTGTTTTTTTAACAGGTTGATGATGGATGATGGCACCGTGTCTTTGAAGAGTGGGTCCAGAATTTGATGGGTAGAGTTTAGTTCACCCTCGAAACGCAGAGTCTTGATGGTGTTCCGATCCAGTGGCGGAGCTAGGATTTCTTGTGAGGAGAGGCCTCACACAAGTATAGAAGAAGAAAAAATGAATAGTGATTATAAAATTACAAATGCAAAACATCATAATATATATCCAAATAATTAAATAGTCAAAATTAACATATCCATAGATAATATGAATTTCATATTTTGAGACCGTTGCGCATGATGTCATCTATACTATTGAAAGAATTATTAAACTCAATAGAGAGAATTACTAAAAATTTGCAAACCCTCAAACTCAAAGTAAAAGGTAGGATAGAATAGAAACAAATGTTTTATAGAGGATAATAGAGTTTTACAAACCTTATTGTTCTTTATTCAATAAATTTGGAATTTGGAATGGTTAAATATATGAAATTCAAGAAGAATAGGGAAATAGCTCTAACAGTGCATAAGTGAAAAACAATTTTTGTTATTAAAAGTGAATGATGAGTTTAATTTGAATGTTATTGATTTGTGATAAATGACGATTCAAAATATTATACTTAATTTTGGGATAGAATTTGTTGGATTAAAAATAGATAATGATTGGATTTGTTTCACGTGTTGAGAAGGGTTGCAAAGAAAGGTGTAATTATTTTTACAAGTGAGGGTAGGCCTAGGACTACTTTAGTCCTAATATGCCTCCGCCAGTGTTCCGATCTATGAAGTCCTTACACTTGTTGCACTCAGGGGAAATGTCTGATATGAAGGAGGCCATTGATGAAGGCTAAAAATTTCTGAGATGAAAACTTAAGGTTTTCTGGTTTTTGAAGGTTTTGAAAACAAAGTGGCGAGAAAATTTCAAGGGTTTTGGAAAACGTAAGGTACGAATGGAAGGGATCCGGGTATTTATAGGCATTTGGGACGGAAGGCTAAACGTTTGATTTTCAAAATCAAGGATAAAATCGAGGGGGAGATTTACTAATCATTATACATGCTCAGAAGATCAAGGCGAAAAGACCGAGGTTCGCTGTTTGAGGACGCACGATGGCGTGTTGCGGAGAGTTTAGTGCAAGAGAGACATTTCGGCGGTCGCATGTTTTCGAGGATCATGATTGAAGGCTGCTATGGTAACCAGGGGGCTGACATGTGGCAGGACAATTGGGAAATTGAGATCATGGGGTTACATTTCATAAATGCACATGGTGGCATTTCCCAAGAGATTGTCCTTAGGTCGGTTTCACTTCTTCAAGGTCGAGGCTCGAACCAAGGAGTATAGGTCGACGACCTCAGAAGCGAGGGGGCAATGTTTGGGCCCAAAAATATTGGTTTGGGCCAAGTTAGAATTGTTCTCGGCCGAGTATTGCTTATGCCGAGTTTAGAATTATGCTCGGCCCAGAAGCCGTGTTTAAGTGTCATTGGGGGTTATCCAGCTCATGGGCCGCGCAGTCGAAGCTGGCCATATCCCATCGGGAACCTGTGGGATGTGGGTGAGTCCTATTACAAGAAGGAATTTCGACAGGATAAGGATGCTGGAGTTTGAGATTTAATGTGGCCTGATAACGAGTTAAGTTCAAAGTAGGAGTAGGACTGGCTGAGATAAGGTTGGATCGGGGAAAGGAGTTTTAATCCGAGAATGATTGGGATTCAATGCAGGTTGGCTACTAGAAATAGGTAGGGAGGACATCGAACAAAGCCCCTCCAATTCAACACACAAACTGCCCTGTGCAAACTCTCGCTCTACGCGAAACCTCTCAACAACTTTGAGATTTTTACTTTCTTTTTCCGCCGACATACCTTCAGTTTGGATAAATAGCACTGTGGAGGCAACCGGCGAACATCTTCAGTTTGGATAAACATCACTGTTGCCGTAGAATCAGCCGACCGTGAAACACCTTCAGTTTGGATAAACAGCACTGCAACAGGGTTGACTGGTTATCTATCCAAGTCTCGATCGAGAAGGATTTTCGGATCCTTATTGGAAGAGGTCATCTCATCAGCCTTCTCGACGAAGTGAGGTGTTACTAGGGCTCGGCACATCGAATGCCGAGTTGTTTATGATTGGGCATTCGCAAGTAGGTTTTAGAGTTCGACATTCTGACGGCTGAACCACTTTCACAATCAAGACGTACATTTGTTTTGAGTATTTGTGTCCCTATACTCTGGTATGGATTCGGCGTGCTTATACTCTCACGAACATAATCACCATGACCGAATCCGGCGCCGACGATTTGTGAACTTCGCAGAACTAGCAGCCTTGTCTTCAGGCTCTAGAACCTGAAGGCCGAGAGTGTTCCTTCCTCGGCCGCAGTCCCAAGATCGAGAAGTCAGCCGTGCGCTCAACGCAACATCAACAAATTCTACTCCTCGGCCGACGAGTTGGCACGCCCTGCATACAACCGAATGACATAGTTAGCTTACTAATTACGCGGCCTGCGCGCCATGTAGGTTTAGTAGTTTATAGGGTCAACAGATCCATTTCTAAAGTTTCAAACATCCAAAGTTGAAATTAAATGACAAGATAACACCAATGTTTTAACTAAAAGAAGTAAAAGCAACACTATCGTTCATTGTTCAAATGAAAGACAAACAACAAACTTCATGTATAGCCCTCCCAAACTTATATAATATGAAGTTGGATATGTGATACGTGGAAGAGCAATTCGGACTAGAAATCGAGTTGGGCTTGGATTGACATGAACGGGTAAAGCATCAACCCAACCTAACTTAATAAATAATCGAGTCGAGGTCGGGTTGGATTTGGGCGGGTTTTTACTTCATTTAACCCCCTCGATCGGGTATAAAATCTGGTTGGGCATGAGTGGATTCGAGTTGACCTAACCCAAGTTGCAAACCTACACCTAAGATCCTCATTTTGAAGAACTGTAAGGATCAAATGTATATTAGCCACAAGATTTTATTAATTTATATTCAAAGGCTTAAAATATTTGACTGCTTAATAAAACAAAAGCAAATTAAAATCTATGAACGGTTAAAAAATTCAGTTTCTTGTTTTGCTTCATTGAGTTGTAAAATATTTTAAATCTTTGAATTTAAATTAATATAATCTTATGGCTAACATGCATTTCGTCCTCATAAATTTTCAAAATGAGGATATTAGGTAAGGACTCTTTTATTGGGTAAGAATTTGTTGGGGTGTTTTTGGCAGTGGATGGTTCGAAGGGTTTTGCTTAAATTAGTAAAACGTCCAACCAATGGCATGTATGCATACGTTTTGAAGTCTTTTTTTTTTCCTCTTTTCAATTCTTCTATTTTTTAAGGTGTAAGATAAACAATCCAATAGTTCCATGACAAAGCCATGTCACCACAACGAGGCTAATCCAAATTATGTATCAAATTTATAAGAAATGTGTGTGTGGGCACGCCTATATATGTTATATCTTCAATTCATTCATGAGAGTCCAATTTTAGATTTCCGCCACCTAAGTATAGACATATACCACTTCATCAAAGGGTAATTAGTGTATATTTTACAAGTAAAACGGTGCAGAAGTTGAATATATATAAGAAATTAGGTGTAACAAGCCGTCCCTAATTTTATGTATAAATTTTGGAAGTGTGAATTGACGAAAATGCCCCTAGAGACAAGGATCTTGACTTTCGTTGACCATCGCTTAGAGGGATATATGACCTGTTATTTTAGCTTACCCTTATAGTAATCAACGTTATGAACGTGTAGGTGCAAGCGGAATCGAATTCAGAGTTCCGACAAAGATTTTACGGATTTACGAATCCAAAAGATTATTTTTTTAGAAATTACTATTTAATTATTTTATATTAATTTTATATTATTTATATTATTATTTTAATGTTTTCTAATTAGATATTTCTAATATTTTAATTATTTTTCTTGAGTGTGAGGCCCACACCCACACTAAACTCTCCACTATTTCCTTGCCACGTGTTTTATTTTCTCCCACACTTTTGGGAACACTCTCTGCCCTCTTCCCTCAGACTCACTCTCGTCCCTCTCATCATTTCCGGCTCTCTCTCTCACTCTAACTCCCCCTCTCCGTGAGACTTGCCGGACAACCACACCCACCATCCTATCTGACGAGTATCATCGCCACGAACCCGAAGCCCACCTCGTCTCTTGGCCGTGAAATTGAATTGTCACGCCCCGAACCTGGGGTCGGTAATAAAAACTCGAACCTGAATCCAAAACGTGAGTTAAAATCTCAATAAACAAAAGGAAATTGACACGGGTTGGAAAATAAATTCCTCTTATTAAAATAATTCATGATTCTTAAACAAATCAAGAATTCTTTACAACCTACAGTAAATAGATGAATAAACTTCCTATTCTCCAATATAATTTGATCTTATCCTGCCTACCCTCTTGAATGTCTAGTTCGTAAACCTGCATAACAATAGAGGGATGAGCTTCAACATCTTAGTAGGGTCATAACCTTATCACAATGCAACCTCTTTGGCTACCCCCGTTAATTTATATAATAAAACACGCGAACTTGCATGTCTCATACCATACAGTTTACCACTGCAGTGGTTTTTCGAATGTTCTATAATAGAAACTAACCCCCATACGATATCCCAAGTTCATAAACCCCTTTTGTTAGTCATCTTATCTAATTCATTGATCTCCAGCCCAAATCACCCACATTGACAATTATCCCGCCGATATCCTGTTCTAAGTTGCACACCGGGCTCTCCTAGAACTGGTTTCATAATGAATATATTCAACTACACAAAAGATCCTTTCCAACTACCCTCATTTCCCGAATTCCAATCTCAACACTGAAGTTCCAACCACATCTCACAACATGAGTGATGCACAAATAATGTCATTTTATCTTTCACATGTATCACAGTATATTCTCCAGGAATAGTAATTCCATAACCAATAACAAGTAAACACTTAACTGAAGCAATTAGCCAATTAATATCCAACCACATTAATCAACCAAAAAGATCAAAAATATTATAACACTTCACGAAATTTAATAAAATCAATTTTCGTAAAGGTCTGCCTTATTTCTTCTACCTAGATTCCAAAGCTAAAACAAAGATCCACGTCACCACCGGAATAGCTAAGCTCCACGTACTTATCCACATCACTGCCGAAATAGTTAAGCTCTATGTACTTAAGCAAGTTCCTTGATCGCTCCTAATGCCATGTATTTCTTCCACTCTATTTCTTTTCTAAACTCTCTCCACATAAACACACGCACACACGCACATATGTGCATTTTATTTAATGTCTCCCATTAAATATTTAAATTTATTAACATACAAATTTTAATTTATTTTTTGACCAAAAAAGAGTTTTTTAATTTATTAATTTTATTTAACATTCTTCAAACTTAAAAGACTTAATTAATGTACCTAAATGTTAGTACCGAAATGTCACAGCCCGTCCCGGAGATACATTTGACGGGAATGTGAAATGACAGATTTACCCTTAGCGGGAATTAAGGTACGTGGGTGTGACGTTATTTGGATTAATTTATTAAGTTGGAAAAATATTGAAAGGTGAATTTTGTTTATTTGGTTAGAGATTATATGGATGGTGTAGATTCATTTTGGGACACCTACACTCCCCTGCTCTCTCTCCATCCCCGTAGCTCTCTCTCTCTCCTCCCTCTCGACGGGTTCTCTCTCTAGACACCCATCTTGTACGGCTACACCCAAATCCTTGCAAATCTCGACGGATCGAAGCAAATAAGGTATGTATCTTCATCCCTAAGTCCTTGTGAGTCGATTGGTACTAGTTTTAGGCCGTGAAACCTTCGATTTCACGTAGAATCCGAAATCACCATTTTTGGGTACTGTTCATGCAAACGTTAAATGTCGCGTTTCAGGGAATTCCAAGCTTGTAGTGAGCTTTAGGAGGTCCTAAGGAAGCTCGAGGACGTTCGTTGGACAGTTTTGGACGTCGGGATCAAGGGTTTCTAAGTTGGCCGAAATCTTGGATTTTACACGGTGAGATTTCTTAATTTTTAGACCCTAAAACTAGTCCAACGTGATAGTACTCTCTTAGGGCTTCAATTTGATATAAAATTTGAAGAAAATGGGTGAAAAACGAAGGAGATATGGAGGTTTGAAATTTGGCCGGAATCGGGTCGCCGGAAAAACCAGTCCGGCGAGCCCCGCGAGGAAGGTGACGTGGCGCGCGTGGGGGGCGCGTAGACCCGTGCCTTCCTTGGCGCGTGGGGGCGCGTGCTACAGTACAAAATTATTTTAAAAATATGTCGACGTCCGTGACGTCGAGTAGATCACCGTGGTATATTCATATACCCAATTTGAGCACCGTATGAGAAAGTTATTACGAATTGTTTGTTAGGTGCTTTAAATAACGTTTTATAGTTTTTACACATAGGTGAAAATGTGAATTGACGATCCGACCGTTGGATCGTCACCAAACTTTGATGCGTTGTAATACGTAATATTTGAGGATTATAGGAACTTACGGATTGGGAATCCGATTTACGGATCTTCCGGAATTGGAGTTGTAAGTTCATAAAATAGAATGTTAACCGTCACTTGGTTTTGGAAATTGACGGAGATCCGACCGTTGCATGGTAATGAAATTTTAGGATGTTGTTCTAGAGATTTATTGTGGACCTCTGGAAGTAATGGATTCAAGATCTGAGTGGCAGATCTTCCGGATCGAACTACGTAGTGACGTATTTTATATAAGTTATATATTATATCGATATGAATTCTGAGGTTGGATTTAATTATTGTTTTAGGCACCGATCGTCATGATGCCTTGGTGTATTGTGCTAGGGAGTAGTAGGGCAAACTCCAGGTGAGTGGGCAGTTTTGATTTCGTATTTACCTATATACATTTGTTTCCCAGAAAAATATGCGTTTTATGAAAGTTTTGAATATAAAATGCCATGCCAAATCATATGCCAAGTAATATGCATGCATCAATATAAATCAGGTGAAAATAAGTCAACCGGAGACCCTAAAGTGGTCCTGTAGCACGCGCCCCCACGCGCCAAGGAAGGCACGGGTCTACGCGCCCCCCACGCGCGCCACGTCACCTTCTTCCTCGCGGGGCTCGCCGGACTGGTTTTTCCGGCGACCCGATTCCGGCCAAATTTCAAACCTCCATATCTCCTTCGTTTTTCACCCATTTTCTTCAAATTTTATATCAAATTGAAGCCCTAAGAGAGTACTATCACGTTGGACTAGTTTTAGGGTCTAAAAATTAAGAAATCTCACCGTGTAAAATCCAAGATTTCGGCCAACTTAGAAACCCTTGATCCCGACGTCCAAAACTGTCCAACGAACGTCCCCGAGCTTCCTTAGGACCTCCTAAAGCTCACTACAAGCTTGGAATTCCCTGAAACGCGACATTTAACGTTTGCATAAACAGTACCCAAAAATGGTGATTTCGGATTCTACGTGAAATCGAAGGTTTCACGGCCTAAAACTAGTACCAATCGACTCACAAGGACTTAGGGATGAAGATACATACCTTATTTGCTTCGATCCGTCGAGATTTGCAAGGATTTGGGTGTGGGCCGTACAAGATGGGTGTCTAGAGAGAGAACCCGTCGAGAGGGAGGAGAGAGAGAGAGCTACGGGGATGGAGAGAGAGCAGGGGAGTGTAGGTGTCCCAAAATGAATCTACACCATCCATATAATCTCTAACCAAATAAACAAAATTCACCTTTCAATATTTTTCCAACTTAATAAATTAATCCAAATAACGTCACACCCACGTACCTTAATTCCCGCTAAGGGTAAATCTGTCATTTCACATTCCCGTCAAATGTATCTCCGGGACGGGCTGTGACAGAAATGTATTATATTGAACTAATGTATTTAAATGTTAGTACCGAAATGTATGCACTGAAATATATGCACCGAAATGTATTATATTAAATTAATGTACCTAAATGTGTACCGAAATATACGCACCGAAATGTTCGTACCGAAATGTATTATATTGAATTAATGCACCTAAATGTTTATATCGAAATGTATGTACCGAAATGTGTGTACCTAAATGTATGCACCGAAATGTATTAAAATGAATTTAAAGTACCTAAAAGAAGAAAACAAAGTACATTGAAATATATTGTATAATAAAAATTAGTTTATCTAAATGTTTACAACAAAATATATTACGATAAATGAAATAAAAAATGAAAATTATAATGAAATAAAATTAATACATAAAAAATTAGGAAGAAAAAGAGAAATAATTAAAAAATCAAAATATAATTAATAAACAAGGTTATTAATGTATCATGGGACTAAAATTAGATTTTGATCTTACTCATGGTTTTAATCTAAAAGTTATCTTTTCAAAGGATTAAAATGAAGTTTCTATTTATTTTTTTAAGTTATTAACTTTTTAGCACACATATCCTATCATTTGTACAGTGACATGTGATATACTACTTTGTGTATCAATCACATTGAAAAATTTCTTCTAATCCTAGTGCATGCAATATAGCTCCTGCGACTAGCTATAACTAGTCAGCAACAATAGAGTGCTCGTGGAGCACCTGGAAGTTCTAAACAATGCCACCTTCACCTTAAAAAAAGAAAGAAAAAGAAATAGATGAGAATGCCACCACCTAGCTAGTGACAGCTCCACCATTCTTCCCCCTACCCGCACCTCATTCTAAGCCAAATATGCTGAGTCAACAACATGTACTAAAACTTCAATGTGATCAACATATACGTAAATAGATTGTAAACTTATTGGCTAAGTATAAGTACATTTGAAATACTGGTTATAGTATATCACGCGGAAACCCTAAGTCAAAACTAGAAAATAATAGTATATATTTATTTTTTTAAAATAGTGGTTCTCACACGAATACCTAAGCCTTGATTTGCAAACGCAAACCCCAGACTGTCGACACCATGTTTCCCGGCGAAAACCACTCTACATTTTCATGGATCGTGTTTAGGAGTACGATTAGAATGTTTTCGAGACTTTTTGGTGGCTTTTGGTGCAGAGACAAGATGGGGAAAACTCTCCCCAATTTTCCTGTGAGAACCTAACGGCTTTTGAGCAATTTTTCGACCAACTCCGGTCACGACCGAAGAACCTAATGGTATATTTCGATTCCTTGTTTCTTGGGCTTCAATTTAATATATTGGGTTGCTAGTTTTAGTTGAGATTTGAAGCTAACCAGAGCCGGGGAAGTTTCTCGGCCAAATTTCCCAATGTTCGGTCTTCTTTTTCGTTGGGTTCGGCTGACCTGCGAGCCCAAACGAATCAACCTAATCCGAGAGAAAAAAGGGGCCCAAACCGGATTCATGGGCCGGTCCAAACATTTGGCCCATAATCCGATCCGGCCAATTTCTGAAATGGACTAGAATATTCTCTAGAATTGGAATATTCTAGAGAATATTCCTTGTGTTGACTTTTTTGAAATTTTCTTGAAAGCCCTCTTAGGCTAATTTCGACGTCCCAAGTCCGTTTTTGGCATCCATTTAGTGAAATTCCAAAGTTTTAACGTAGTTGACCGACTTGGCGTCTCAATTGACTTTTTATAAAATTTACCGAGACACTTCTTAGTGTATTTCGACGACTTGATTCTGATTCTGAATCCGCTATCTGTTTCTCCAAATTCAAATGTTTAATTGAGTTTTACTAATGGGTCCCAATTATGCTTAGGTGCGATTACTATTGGAGACTCCAGCTTCGCTCGTTCGAAGGCTACGACTTTGCAAGTATATGTGAGTGGGTCTTTTCTTTTATATACTATATATACTTGTTTAGTTTCCATATATACATGTAATAATGAAGTTCCTACGTGATTGCCATAATTAAATTAACGTTTATAAGAAATGTCGTATCGTTGGGGAATTATGAAATAATCCTCTAGGATGCACAGGTAAGCTTACTATAAGGGGATGCCTTAATTAGATTTAGGGTTATGAACTGTTTTATGTTGACTAGAACTATTGAATCACTGTGGCATGAGTATATTTACGTTATCTGCTAATCGTGTGCAACACTGGTGTTTGTACTCGCCCAGACCAGGGCCAGTCTTTCACGTGTATGTTCACATCGCACCGTACGTTTTGGATCCATTGTAGGTGCCAGTCCTGTCCTAGATTACTATAGGTAGTTAGGACTCGTACATGATGCGCATAGCACCATTCTTCATGTGATTGTAGTACTAGAGTGTAAATCATGATTACACCTAGTCATGTTCATATCAGAATATCTCTGCATGAACTCGTGTGTCAGCATATGCCGATGAGCACTCGATATGATATATTTGTTATGCGAGATTATGTGATTATCGGATGTTAGGCGTTTATTTACGAAATATTATGGTGTATTTAATTCTTGAAATATTGTTGGCTATGGTAAGTACTTTCATACTATATGTAGTATGTATATTTTGGAAACTATACTTGTTTTACGGCGAGGGGTTATTATGTTTTCGAAAAGGTTTTTACAAAACTTTATTTTTAGGCCCACTCACCCTTGTTTTTCGCCCCTCCAGGTTCTATTAGCAAAGCTTTTGTATCGACGAGGATTCTTGGCAATTATTGGTATAGGTGTTCACCTTCGATGGTATAATTCCTATCCTACCTTTACTATGCTTTACTTATGCTCTAACATCACGTGTGAATTAAGTTCATTCCTGCTCACTAGCGCACTCTTACATATAGGCACTTTTAGGTTTACATTTACTCACATGTTCCACATCACTACACTTTTTGGCTTCGTCACCCTCCAGGTGTCGGCCAACACAACTCGATTCGGAGTCCAAATGGACATTCCAGATCGGGATGTGTCATTAAGTGAACAATGCTTATTAGGAATTTGGTTAATTACAACCCATATTAATTACAAATTGACTTTATAGTTGGACTTAACTTTCTTCTTGCTGTTGAAAAAAAAGAAACTTTCTTTTTGCTATATCAAAGCATGCTAACTCATGTGTTTAACATAACTGTCCGCATGTTTTTCCGTAACTAAATATGTGGGTTGTCTACGTATGAAACTTAAAGGAACACACACTTGAAAAAAGACATTAAAGAATTAATTCACAGAATTACTTATAAGTAATTAACTATGCTTCATATTTTCAATTGTTTTTGTAGTAAAACCTCAGTTTCCATCGATTTTTTCAAAATTCAGCCCATGCATGTGCTGGCATCTACGTGGGAAGGTTGCCCTATGGAGGCAGCCATACGTAGAATACTTCCCCTTTCCTCCTTCATGCTTTGCAACCTTGAAAAAGCATGTAGTCAGCAGTCAGCTAATTAAGAAACAATATCATATCATATGATACTTGTGGACTAAGGGACAGTCCTGGGTGTTCTGGCAGTTTCGGAGACTAAGGGACAGTCCTTACGTTTGAGGTTTGACAGGTTGTGACACACCATGATCCAGATATTTAAGTAGACACTAAAATTGAGACATTTTGGTCGACATTTGAAAGACGATAAAACCATAATATGAAAATAGTGTGTAAAAATTATGAATAAATTAAAATCAAAGTTTAGAACTAAATTAATTAATAGTGAGAGTCCGCAATGTGTGATGAAGCCTTACTACAATCCATGCAACGTTAGAGCAGAAATATATGTACATCACAAAAGAGAATATTCTCATCCTATGTAAGATAGATATTACACAACCAACAGGAAATGAATTTCCTACAATGTCAAAAGTGGATGTCTAAATCCGCCAATGAATCTTTGTTTGCCATAGAATCTAGCTACCAAGTCCAGGAGAGGCACAAAACAAAAATCGTAAGTAGGCGAAAATAAGAATTTATTAAAACTTTTGCTTTTCGTAATATAGTATCATCTTGCTGTAAAACTTGTATAGTTTCCAAGATCATACTATGAATAAGTATGAAAAACCAAAGAGAAATGTCGAAAAGTAGTTGTGCTAGGATACATGTAAATCATAAATATCTCAATGTATAACACAATGTGCTCATAAAAAATCCAGAGACACAAGTCTATCTAGAAAGTTGCTACATGAACAAGTTGGGTGTAGTAATGTATGCTTGAGTACTACCTACACGCTGACGCTATCATATACGAGTCCTAGGTGCGGTACCTACAATCGATCCAATTGCACGAAATAATACGATGTAAACATACACATAAAACTGATTCTCATCCAGACGAGTATTATAGACACTAGTGTAAGCATGAATGATCATCAGATAAAAATCTGATGATCATGCCATCAAAATTTCATCTCGACCACAATTTGGCATCATTCCAACTTTTTGACGATGGGGTTAATCTATTTTATTTTCAACTGTCGTTTAATGAATGGTCGCTGAAAGCCGCAGTGCCCGCAAAAGCCCTTTATTTAATTATACGGTGTTGTGAACATTCCTAGTTTAAGTATGATTGTGTAAATCCTAGATTAGATTTGATTCTAGTTATCCTTTCCTATTACAACTTGTATTACTTGGAGAAGAAGGAATATCTTCTCTCCCTTTACTACTATAAATAAAGGCAAAATGTAGGAGGGATAACAACACACATTCCCCTACAATTCTACAAACACACATCTCTCTTCCCTCTCCCTCTGCCGCCGGCCCTATTCCTTTGTCAGATAAAAATAGACCACAACACGTTATCAGCACGCTCCTATCGCTGCACTTAGGAATCTGACGTTGGAGAATTTTTTTCTGCATCAAACCAGTTCATCCATATCATCACGCAATCAGGTTCTTTCAAAACAACTGCTTTTAACTCGATATTTTGCAAGCCCTGATAGTATGAACATTCACCATGATGCATGGCCCAACTTTACGTTTAACGTATTTTATATTCTACATAAATTGTGTATACCTCATAACCAAAATTGCTGCAATTATGTGAATTTGATATTTGCCATGAATTGAATCTTACATATGTACATGCATTGAAACTATTATTTTCTTATGCATCAAAGTAAATATGTGATTCATTGAATTATATATGCATATCATTGAGTTATATTTGAATTGAAAAAAAAAATTTTGAAATTCAAGAAAACTAGGGTTTCTTCCCCGTGACCCCGACATCATTGGGCTCACGCGAGCCCACTATAGGATGCGAAGCACGGGAGCAAAACCCTTGCTCCAATCTGAAACTATGCCTTTGGCATCAAACCCTAACCCACGGTGCAGCCCGAAGACGGCCACGGCTTCACCGCCATTATTCTTGGGCATTCACACCTGCAGCTGTGATTGGGACCTCGCCATTGTCGAAAACGATGGGTTTTTCCAGAAACTTGATGAACACCGATGGGTTCTTTCGATCCCGACAGTTCTCGGACCCCCGACGTCGAAACCAAAGGTTTCCGTCTACAACTAGGGTTCCCAGTCGAACCCACATGCTTCAAACCCCCTAGGACAGTCGCCTGAAGCGACGTCGACGTTACCCCGGTTCAATTCCGACACCCAGCGCCGCTGGGGTGTCCTGGTTCCCTGCAACTCGAGCCCTAGTGGGCTCCTGTTCCTCGGCCCGTGCGCGCAAGAAAAAAAAAGAAAAAAAAAACACTTTCTTTTGGGCCAGCCTGAAGCGGCCCGCAAAAAAAGAAGACAATTTGTTTTTGGGTCTGCCTGCAGCAGCCCAGCTCTCTCCCTGTAGGCCTGCAGCCTACACCCGAGACCCTAGCCCAATTTTGGGACTAGGTCACATGACACCCATTTTATTAAGCCACCCCGTGGACTTATTTGTTTTGGGTACCGAATTTTATTCGCCTAATTATTTTTAGGTCCAATGGGTTTTATATTTTTTCACCCACATTTTTAATTTGGCTCGAAGTCCAAATAAATTCATTCAATTATAATTATACACCTAAAAGTTATATTTCTTGCATATACTTGTTGCATATTTGTTTGCATATATATTTGTGTTTGCCTGCAGGAATACATGAACCTGAAGTTCATAATTACTTTGAAACCTGAAGTTTCTTATAAACATGCCTTGTTTGAAAACCTGAAGTTTTCACTTAAACATATCACCCATGAAACCCGAAGTTTTTCATGCAAAATTAAACCAATACATGTCTATTAGAACCTGTATGTTCTACTCCTATGTGAATGGATTGATTTTTTCTCCATTACACTAACCACATCTTGTCCATCTATTTTGTGATAGGAACATGTCGAATTTGAACAAACTCGACTTCACCGCTTTGGAGGTCTCTGGAAGGAATTACCTCAAGTGGGTTCAAGATGTGAAGCTCCAGCTCACTACAAAGAACTTGCGTCCTGCTATTGAAGAAGCAACAGATAAACCTGTTGGCGAAGCTGAAAAAGCTACTGCTATGATCTTCATCCGAAGACATATCCATGACGTTCTGCAAACTGAGTACCTTGCTGAGGAGGATCCATGTGCATTATGGGTCGCTTTGGCTGATCGTTTCGATCACCAAAATGACATATTCTTGCCTGAAGCAAGACACGACTGGCAGCACTTGCGCTTCCAAGACTTTAAGTCTGTGAATGAATATAATTCTGAAGTTTGTCGAATCCGATCACTTCTCAAGTTTTGCAATGAAACTTTGACTGAAGAGGATCTCCTGGAGAAGACCTACTCGACCTTCTCTGCTTCTAATATTGTCCTGCAACAACAATATAGAGCTCAGAAGTTCACCAAGTTCTCGGATTTGATCTCTGTTTTACTTCTTGCTGAAAAGCAGAACCAGCTGTTGATGAAGAATCATCAAGCTCGACCTACTGGGGCTACTGATGTGCCTGAAGCACATTTTAGCACTAATCAGCACCCAAAACACCAAAAGAGGTGTGGAAGGGGCGGCCAGAAGCCATCCCACCAAGGTCAACAGAGCCAAGGCCCACCCAAGGGAGGAAACAAAGCCCAGAAGCGCCCAAACCTCGCTCCCAAGGCCCCGAACTTCAAGAATAAGGGCAAAGCACCCAAAACCATGGATGACGATATGTGTTATCACTGTGGTTCAAAGGACCATTGGTCCCGTGTTTGCCGAGCTCCCAAGAAGGTTGTAGATGAATATCATTCTCGTCGTAAGAAGTTTGAATCAAACTTCATGCAAGTGGACGAACCGGAGACTACAAAAATAGAGGTTTCTGATTTTCAGGAGGATACCACTCTTATGGAAGATTAGAATCTTAGACATAGACTTATTTTTTAGTTAAAATAAGACCATTGGGGCCGAATTCCACCTAGTGGCCGAACCCCCCCTTGTTTTTGGTTGATTTTGAACAATTTTCCTTTATGTTTTGGATTATTAGTTGGCGATTTGTTTTGGATATTAAGTTTTAATCCTTGAATAAATGAAATATTTTGAATTGATATTTGTTTTTATAAACTTTTATGCATCTGACCGATTCAAATTAATTTTTCATTCTAGGTATGACTAGTGGGAAAGTTAGTTGTCTGGCAGATAGTGCAACCACGCCCACTGTTTTGCGTGAATGCATCTATTTCACTAACTTCATACCTAAGAATGCACATCTGACAACCCTCTCAGGCCCATCCAACTTGATTGAAGGATACGGTAAGGCACGTATAATGTTGTCCAATGGTACAATCTTGACCATTGCTGAGGCACTCTATTCTCCATGTTCCGGAAGAACGTTACTCAGTTTCAAGGACATTAGAGATAACAATTACCACGCTGAAACCCACGTAGAAAACGGAGTTGAATTTCTGTGCATAACTTCCTATGAATATGGCCAGAAGCATATTCTAGAGAAGATTGAGCGTATCCCGAGTGGTTTGTATACTACAATCATACGCCCCATAGAATGCCACTATGTGGCCGGCCCTACCACAGGGACCGCGCACGAAATTACACTTTGGCATGATCGTTTGGGACATCCTGGACGAATAGTGATGCGCCGTATCCTCAAATCCTCACACGGGCATCCACTAACCCAAAGCTTAGGTTCGATCCATGAAATCGCATGTCAAACGTGTTCTATGGGAAAGCTTATTACTAAGCCTTCTTATGACAAGATTCATTCGAATCTTCCCATTTTTCTACAACGGATTCAGGGGGACATTTGTGGACCGATTCAACCTCCTTGCGGACCATTTAGATATTTTATGGTTTTGGTTCCCGCTTCCACACGTTGGTCACACGTGTGCTTGTTGTCTACAAGGAATGCTGCATTCTCCAAACTGTTGGCTCAGGTTATTAAGCTCAGGGCTCACCACCCTGATTATCCGATCAAATCTATTCGATTGGATAATGCTGAAGAATTCACATCTAAAACTTTTGATGACTATAGCATGTCGGTTGGGGTTGAAGTTGAACATCCGGTACCCCATGTTCACACCCAGAATGGCCTGGCAGAGGCTTTCATTAAGCGCTTACAAATGATTGCTCGATCGTTGGTCATACGTACCAAGCTCCTGATCGCTGCTTGGGGCCATGCAATATTGCACGCAACAAAGTTGGTCCGCCTGAGGCCTGTTACGACACAACCATTTAGTGCCCTTCAGTTAGTCACTGGATGCGAACCCGACATATCGCATCTGCGCGTCTTTGGTTGTGCGGTATATGTGCCGATCTCGCCGCCCTTACGTACAAAAATGGGGCATCCGCGAAGGATGAGAATCTATGTCGGATATGATTCTCCTTCGATTATTCGTTACTTAGAACCTTTGACAGACGATCTGTTTACCGCTTGTTTCGCGGATTGTCACTTCTATGAGACTGTCTTTCTGTCGTTAGGGGGAGATAAGAACGTCAACGTTCTTAATGAACGACGCGAATTATCGTGGACGACTCCCACTTTGTCCCATTTAGATCCCCGCACCGCTCAGTCTGAAGCTGAAGTGCAACGCATATTAGATCTCCAGAGCATAGCTCAGAGCATGCCAGATGCTTTCACCGATCTAACGCGCGTGACAAGATCACATATTCCAGCTGCGAATACGCCTGCAAAGATGGATGTACCAAATGTACGACGGACTGCCCTTCTGGAAGCTCGGGACGCCAATTCTGGTGATCCACGTACATTGGCGGCTAGCCAATCATCTGCCCCTACACAGAAGCGTGGCAGACCCCTTGGTTCAAAAGATTCACACCCCCAAAAGAGGAAAACCATGGCACAAGGTCCTGAAGAGCCTACCGTGAATCCGACTATCGCTTACTCATTCTACCCAACTCATAAGGAAATTCTAGATTACGGAAGCGTCCTTGAAAAGACGAATCCTCATTCCGAGAATCGTGAGATTTTGATTTATTATGCTAGCTTAGATGATGTGTGGCGTAAAAATGAGATGATTGTCGACGATGCATTATTATTTGCAGCAGCTACTGAGATCATGTTGAGCGATGACATTGAACCGCGTTCCGTTGATGAATGTCGACATAGAGCTAATTGGTCAAATTGGAAACAAGCAATCCAAGTCGAACTCGATTCACTTGCGAAACGTAAGGTGTTTGGACCTGTAGGTCCTACTCCTCCACATGTGAAGCCCGTTGGCTACAAGTGGGTTTTAGTTCGGAAGCGTAATGAGAAGAACGAGATTGTGCGTTACAAAGCTCGTCTTGTAGCACCCCGGGAAGCGTAAGAAACCACAAGGTTTCTTTCAACACCCCGGGATTGACTATGATGAAACTTACTCACCCGTTATGGATGTGATTACTTTTCGCTACCTTATCAGTTTGGTAGTTTCCGAAAAATTGAATTTGCAACTGATGGACGTAGTAATCGCGTATGTCTATGGGGATCTTGATATGGAAATTTATATGAAAGTTCCCGAATGACTTACATTGACTCGTTCCAATATTTCCAAACCCTGGAACACGCTCTCAATTCGGCTGAGGCGTTCACTCTACGGTTTGAAACAATCCGGAAGAATGTGGTATAACCGTCTGAGTGAGTATTTGACTAGTCAGGGATATGCGAACAATGAACTATGCCCTTGTGTGTTCATTAAGAAGTCACATTCCGGATTTGTGATTGTTGCAGTATATGTCGATGACATGAATCTCATCGGAACTCCTGAAGAGCTCACAAGAACTTCTTCGCACCTGAAGTCGGAATTTGAGATGAAAGATCTAGGTAAGACTCGATACTGTCTCGGTCTCGAGATAGAGCATTGTTCGGATGGAATCCTAGTACATCAATCGAACTACACCCAGAAGGTGTTGCGCCATTTTAATGAGGATAAAGCGAAGTCTTTGAGTACTCCTATGGTCGTTCGTACGCTAGATGCAAAACGAGATCCCTTCCGTCCGAAGGAAGATGATGAAGAGATTTTGGAGCCTGAAGTTCCTTATCTAAGTGCGATGGGCGCTTATTGTACTTAGCTCAATGCACTAGACCCGACATCTCCTTCGCTGTTAATCTTTTGGCAAGATACAACAATGCACCAACACGCAGACACTGGACTGGCGTGAAAGACATCTTCCGTTACCTTAAGGGTACTACGGATTTGGGCTTGTTCTATCCCTACGAATCCTCGAGTAATGCCGCACCCTATGCTCATCAGGTTGATTCTCGCCTTGTTGGTTATGCCGATGTTGGATACTTATCCGACCCGCACAAGGCACGTTCTCAAACGGGTTATGTCTTTACCGTTGGAGGCACCGCAATCTCTTGGAGGTCAACTAAACAGACCTTAGTTGCCACTTCGCCTAACCATGCTGAAATTCTCGCCTTACATGAAGCAACTCGGGAATGCTTTTGGTTGAGAGCAGTAGTGGGCCATATTCGAAGCTCCTGCGATCTTCATCCCGCCGTTAATGCCCCGACGACGATATTTTAGGACAACGCAGCTTGCATCGAACAGCTCAAGAAGGGTTACACCAAAGGAGACAACACCAAGCACATTGCGCCGAAGTTTTTCTTTACACATCAACAACAAGAGCATCAAAAGATTGAAGTCACGCAAATCCGTTCACAAGACAATCTGGCCGACTTCTTCACCAAATCACTGCCGAAGGCGACGTTTCAGAAGCTTTTTCATGTAATTGGTATGCGTAAACTTTGTGAGTTGTAACTTTGCTATTTCTCTTTGGAATTATGTCAAACTCAGAGGGAGTATCCTGTAGATACTTGCTTGATCTTAATGTACTCTTTTTCCCTACGATTAGTAGCATTTTTCCCAATGGGTTTTTGCTACCTAACTAGGTTTTAATGAGGCACCCACCTTGGGCTGGTCATATCCATGATGACGTCCTGTAGACGTTTCTTTTGACTTTGCATTTCTCATACATTTTTCCTTAGACTATGGATTTTGTCCCTACTCGGGTTTTTGTCATAGCCTTAGGGTTTTTTAGTGAGACTTACTACTTATGCAAGTTCCTACCTTATTGAGAATAAGCGTTGTTCTTTGGAATCAGTGCCGACGAGTCGACTTCTTCAACTTCTGCATGATGCTGAATCTACCTTGAGTATTTACACGCTCTAGGGGGAGTGTTGTGAACATTCCTAGTTTAAGTATGATTGTGTAAATCCTAGATTATATTTGATTCTAGTTATCCTTTCCTATTACAACTTGTATTACTTGGAGAAGAAGGAATATCTTATCTCCCTTTACTACTATAAATAAAGGCAAAATGTAGGAGGGATAACAACACACATTCCCCTACAATTCTACAAACACACATCTCTCTTCCCTCTCCCTTTGCCGCCGGCCTTATTCCTTTGTCAGATAAAAATAGACCACAACATACGATTCGTTTTTGCCTTTTTAAGTTTTAATAGGACCTTGCCTTGTAATTTGTAAACTCTCTGCTTTCGATTTCACCCGAAGAAATATAAGAAAAATAAAATGATCTATTATTATGTATCTGCTTCTGAATGTATATTTTATTGTGCAGTTTTGCACTCCTAACTTTTCATTTTGAGAAACTGTAAGGATCAAATGTTATTAGCAATAAGATTTTATTAATTTTTATTTAAAGGTTTAAAATATTTGACTACTTAATAAAATAAAAGCAACTTAAAATCTACAAACCATTAAAAAATTCATTTCCTTGTTTTGCTCACTGTTTTAGAAATCTCCGTCAGGCCACCGCCCCAATTAATCCATAGGCATTTGAAAATTAAGAAAGGGTGTTTGAACCTATGTAGCCACCCGCCTAGGATGCCTAGGTGCCCGCCTAGCCTGTCCAGACCCGCCTAGCGCCGCCTAGATCACGTATCTCACTTAGACGGAAACTAGATGTGGAGCCAAGAACAATTAAGAAGAATATGGAGGTGACACGTGGATTTTAGGGTAAAAAGGACAAAACTACCCTCGAGGAACACCGAACTCCTACTCGCGAGCAGTGGACAACCGTCCTTCAATCAAGTCAAAAGTGCCCAAAATAGGTATTTATTTAAAACCTATTTCATTCATCCTCATCAAATAATCTCCACAAGGTAACCCCCAAAATCTTTCCTTTCAAATTATATTAATTAGCTAATTAATTGATTTATTATTCAATTAATTTATTAATTAGCTACAAATCATGAATCTCACCCAAAAAACCATCCAAGTGGCCGATCCATCTCCTCCCAAATGGGCCCGCCACATCCCTATATAAACACCCTCATTTTCTCCAAAACCTAAGTTCTACACTCTTGCTAAATTCTCTAAACAATTTTCCCTCAAAATTCTAACTTTGGCATCAGAAGTTCTTCGGCCAAAGCCCCCCCCCCCAGTTCATCGTGGGCGCATGAGGCTCTTGGCGTTAACCAAAGGTGTTATTTGTTTTATAGGTGCAATTTTGTCCAAGAACAAGGAGGAAGAAATTTGCATCCACAAATTGGTGCTTTCATTGAGAGTTGAGTCACACGCTCGTAGAAGACTCTCGCATCTAAGGTTTTTTGTTTCCTTGCTTATTTGTAGATTGTTTGTACGTTCTTATTCTTGGAATTTTTATTTCTAAAAATTCTTTGATAAAACGTAAAAGAAAAGTATAATGGCAAGAGATTCGGAAACCTCGACGAACGGAAATTCCAACGTTCAAGGATTAGGACTGCGACGATCTACAAGGCTTAACATAACAGTGAGTGGAGCGGCAACACCCCCACGGGCACCACCGTGGCAACCACCATGGTAGCCACCTACGACAAAGCCCATAGCGCCACAACCACGGCCCAAGCTATGCCATTCAAGCCCACACGGGCCCAAGCCAAAGTCGAGGCGGCCCGAGCCACTCAAGCCCGACGTGAACCCAACGCGTTGCCAAGCCGAGCCCTAGCCTTGCACCCATGTGTTCCACACACCGAGCAACCTACTTTCGTGGCCCAGCTTGCTCCGGTGGCCCAGCCCGCTTCCGTGGCCCAGCCTGCTCCAATGGCCCAGCCTGCTTCTGCGGTCCAGTCTGCTCTCGCGGCCCAACCTGATTCTGCGGCCCAGCCTACTTCAGCGGCCTAGTATACTCCTGTGGCATTCCAAGTAACTCAAATCGGTCCAAGATTAGTTTAACCGTCCCGGCTTCAAATTTATGGGCCTACAATCGAACCGGGGCTTTTTCACCACATTTCTTCGTGGATTTGACATTTCCTAACTCAAATCTTAGGCCCGGAGTCTACCACACTTCCACTGCTCAATGAGACGCATTCCTTCCAAGCTCTTCCAACCCAAATGGAGAACAACACTTGTCTCGATAAGTCATAGAAGGCGACCTTGGTGAATCAGCTCTTGCAGCATACCGAGATGCAACGCGCCCCAAACGAGGTGTTCCGAAGTAGGACAAGGGCAGATGAAGAACCTCTCCAGTAGCGTCTCGGTAAGCAGTCACTCGACCAACCATGAACCGAGCGTTCGGGCAGTGTATACTCCCTATTAAGCCCTTGAGATAGCGTATACTCTCGGCTTAGCGCACGGAGGAGCGTGCACTCTCAACTAGGCCCACAGATAAGCATACATTCATGGTCAGGGCCACACTCCGATAGTCAACATGGGGAACCTTCTAGGCGAAGTGTTCATTCACGGCTAAGCCCACAAGAAGCATCATCCACCTCACATCGAAGTAGGTAGCACGAAGGATGGAGAGAAACAGCTACTTAGTCCGGCTCAAGCTCAACCAGCAGCCTGAAAAGAATTCCTTTGCCTGCTAAGAAATAACCATATACACTGCAGTGGTAACAGAGACGAACCAAGCACGTAGAATAGCAGCCTAGACCAGTAGGTCACGACCGAGGGCAGCCGAGAGCTTTGTTACCCCAACAAAGGCAAATTTAGGAAGAAGTAGAAATGTTCATGATCGAGTGATTGCGTGATTTCCAACTCAACAAGGTCATTAACGAGGCACTACGATGGGACATGAACAACATAAGTAGGTCACCATTCACGGACGAGATCGAGCAGGCAGAGCCTCCATGTAGGTTCAACATGCCACATTTCACATCATTCAAAGGGGATGGAGACCCGGAAAGACACCTGATGCACTACCGAAGCGCAATGATCCTCTATCGAAACAACGACAATCTCATGTGCAAGATATTTGCCACCACTTGACAAGGTAAGGCGGAAGATTGGTTTTACACCCTGCCACCACAATTCGTCTGGAGTTTCGATGAATTTTCTTTGGTTTTTACCAAAGAATATTCATCTTATCGCTCGATCAAGAAAAAGTCCTACCACTTGTTCAACATCAAGAATAACCCAAATAAGTTGCTTCGCGATTATGTGAAGAGGTTCAAAGCAGAGAAGGCAAAGATAGTCGGATGCAACGACTCGATAACTAGAGCAGCCTTCCAAAAAGAACTCCTAACAGACCACCCACTATTTGGAGAATCGATCATGATAGAAGATCTAACTCTGGCAAACTCTTTCTCTATGGCAGAGAAGCATGCACTTTGGGATGAAGTTCGTCGATGCACATTTAAGGCAAATCCGAGTGATCTTGAATAGGAAGTCCCCCACTACTCTAAAGAAGATTCAAGGTCTGACTGGACGAGCAGCCGTAGCTGAAGCAGCAATAAGCTCTACCTTCATACAAAAAGAGTTGGGGGCCCAACTATCTGTATTCCACGGTTCAAAAGCTCTCCTCGATGCAGAAACCAGCTATTAGAAATTCAAAAGCTAACTTTGGTGACAGTTGTTGCAACCCGGAAACTCAAGTTATATCTTTAGACGCACGCAGTCATCCTTATGACACACTATTCTGCTCAATCCAGACGCACGACGAAAAAGGGGCAGACACTGGCGGTGCAAAGTTTTTTTACGAACGTAACAACTTAGCTCAAAAGGCATGTTAAGGGCAAAGAATACTATCAGGACACTCGGAAGCAAGTTTTATCCTTGTCACCCCAAAAGATTCTACATATGAGCAACATGTACTGGCAAGTTAAGCACCACCTCATGATGAGTGTCACATGGCCCCAGCCGACCCTTGCTCCATAATTCAGCTCTAGAGCGGCCCAATACCAGCAGTTGAGCATCTCCTACTATGTGTAACATGGCCCTAGCTCCACGGCTCCCTACCGCACCTTCACGCCTAGCCTAAGCGATGCAACAGAGTAACCTAATGATGTTCTGGAGGCAGCCAAGCACGCCCTAGCCACACCCGCTTCGCCCGATGGAGACTTCTGGAATTTGCAAGTGGATGGAGCATCCAACTACAAAGGCTCAGAAGCAGGCATGGTTCTTGTCACCCTAGACGGTTCGATGCTCGAGCAGGCGATTACTCTAGGCTTCAAGACATCTAACAACAAAGCAGAGTATGAAGCCCTACTAGAAGTCCTTCGAATGGCAAAAGACTTGGCGGTGAAAAAGCTTGCAATTCATTTTGATTCCTAGCTAATCACTAACTAGACTACTGGGGAGTACACGGCAAAACATCTAAGGATGGTGCAATACTTAGAGAAAATACGCAAGCAACTTAAGGCATTTCAGACTTACACCCTCACCCAAGTTCCGCTGGCAGACAACACCCATGCAAACGCACTAGCCGGCATAGGCTCCACCCTCGACCACCAACTCAAATGCTTTATCCCGGTGGAATATCTAGACACAGGTTAGTACAACTCCAAACTGGTAAAGTTCTATTATACACTACTTGGTCAATGACACACTCCCTACAGAAATGTTGGAGTCTAAAAACCTCCAAATAAAGGCAGCACGCTATTACATGTGGAACGACATTCTCGTCCTAAGATCGTACACTGGACCACATCTCCACTGCCTAGCACACCTCGATGACCTCAAAGTTATAAGCTCAATCCACAAAGGCGTTTATGTAAATCACTTCGGAGGTCGATCCTTAGCGCAGAGGGCTCTTAATGCAGGCTACTACTAGCCTACCATGCATCAAGACGCTAAGGAGTTAGTGCAAAAGTGTGACCACTGCCAACTCTACAAGCCGGTACCAGTACCTGCCAGCAAGCTACGCCCACAAACAAGTCCTTGGCCATTCATGTAGTGGGCAACCGACTTGGTAAGGCCAATGCTGCCTGCTGCTGGAGGCAAAGGCATGATGATCATGGCAACCGATTACTTCACCAAATGGGTCGAAGCAGAGCCCATGACAACCATGACTCAGACGGACATAGAGCGCTTCATATGGAGGAACATCATTTTTCGATTTGGCATCCCTTAATCCATCGTCACCAACAATGGCTTGCAATTCGTGAGCAAAGATTTGGCGAAGTTTTTCCAAAAATATGCCATGAAGCAACACATGTCCACGCCAAGATATCTTAAAGGCAGTGGGCGGGCTGAAGCATCCAACAAGATGATTCTCGACTGTCTCAAGAAATCCCTCACCAACAAGAAGGAAAAATGGCAAGACGAACTCCCCGGATGTCTATGGGCATATCGCACCACCAAAAGACAAGCAACCGATGAGACTCCTTTCTCTTTGGCATTTGGCTTAGAAGCAATCATTCATCCCAATGTCATCGAGCCAAGTATCAGCGCTCTACTGCCAAGCATTGAGCAGAACAATAAGGAAATGGCCACAAGCTTAGATCTGGCAGAGGAGAAGCGGAAGCAGACCATCATCCGCATCGCAGCCTACCAGCAACAGTTATTCTCCAGCTACAACAAAAGGGCCAAGATTCAGCAGTCCAGCCTGGATATCTAGTCCTAAGAAAATCATTCATCACTGCCCGTAGAGAAGGCTCCAAAACGAAGAATCCCATCTAGGAAGGTCCTCACAAGGTCAGCAGAGTAGGCGGCAAAAGTAGCTACACTCCTGCCATCATGAACGACAAAGAGATCGAAAAGTAGTGGAACACCTACAATTTGAGAAAGTACCATGCATGACCTCCCACTACATCAAAGCCCGAAGACTTAGGCAACTCGATGGGCACCAACTCGTAAATCGAGGACTATATAATTGTTATGCAGTTCCTACCTTACAGCTAAGTTCTCATTCGTTTCACTCATTTTTCAATAAGGAATTCAGAAGTAATCTACAACTTGGCTCGACTGCATGCTTACAACAACTGATCACCCCTGCACTTCAAAAGAAGATCGTGCCCTTCTTAGGGACTTATCGCAGGAATTGCGCCCCCCAATGGACCAACCATGCTCTCCAGTACGAGAGGATAAACTAATTGTTCTCCAGTGGGAGAGGGTAAACCAATTCCTCGACACCCACATAGGTCTGCTCTCCAAGACAAGAGGATAAACTTACACTTCGAATATCCAGACATGGATGAGCCGGGTTGCCCTGGTATAACTAGGTGCACAATGGCTTGTACCGGGATTCCTAAAAGTAGACCTGGCATTCGTGTCATGTTTCTCGTGTTCGTGTCGTTGTCGTGTCATACTTGATAGCTTAATAGGTCGTGTCGTGTAATACCTGTTAAAGTAAACGGGTAATATAACCCGATCCGAAATCAACGCATTAATATTATCATGTAATATGACCCGACCCGGTTATCCGTTAAGAAAAATATATTTTAAATAAATAAAAATGAAAATGAAAAACATAATTTGACCCAAAAAAAATGTAAAACATGATACTAAATTAGTATATACATACTAAATTTCGGAGTTGACCCCTTCATGAAAGTTGTAAAACTTTTCATTACGAGTGATTACATTTTTCACACTTCTACAATAATTATTATTAATTTTATTAATTTTTCACTCAAATAAAAAACCTTGTTCATGAGATTTGGAGGGTTTTAAAAATCTAAACAATCTAAGCATTGAGGATGCAATTATGAACATTTATTATGCTTTCACATCTTTTAGACTTATACATTAATGATTATGAATTTTGTTTATTTTGAACTCCCTTAAAAATACTCTTCATGAGAGTTATACAATTGCACATTCTTATGAAAGGTTAAGCAAGCTAGCACACATACACAAAGCTTTATTTATTGCCGACATGCTACATAGTCGATAAGTTTCACCTCTGCCAAGCGTGGAACTACCTACACTAAGTCCTAAAGTGTTGTTATACTTGCTACGCAATCTACAGAATTGGAGAAAGCCAAGGTTAACAGCCTAGTGGTCACACAGACTTGTCTGCTTCTGTAAATAAGGCGTCCAACTGCCGACCCTATCGCTAACAACTTTGCAAAGCTCTACACTAACACCTACGGCTGCATCAGCTACGCGGGCTTGTCTGCTTATAGAAAAGTAGCATGCCTGCCACTGGTCTATAAAGTCTAAAGGTTAGGGCATGAACAAAAGAAGTGAAGATGGAGAAAAGTGAAGGAAGCAAGTTTATTAAATTTTCTAGCAAAATTGATAAACAACTAGTAAAGATCGAAGGAGTTCAAGCAAAGCAAAATGAAACAAGGGAAACAAAGAAAATCCTACCTAGAAGACTACTATTCAATATCTTGGACATTCCAAGATTACTCGGTCGCCACACCTTCAGCAACCACGACATTCTCAGCAGCGGAATTATCTAGCATTTCATCCCTGGCTGCCTTAACCTGGGCACCAACTTTTTCGACTACTTCACCAATGGAAGCCTCAAAAGTAAAGGCAAACAAGTCTTCTGGAGAAATAAAGAAGGTTTCGAAGTCTTTCCCAGCAAACTCAAAGTTATACGGCCTACCAAAGAGATGGTCTATATAACCCAGCCTGTAGAAATCAGCATGATTCTGAACAAGCGAAGCCTCGAGCCCAGCCTTCTCACCCTTTAACTGCTCGTTCTCCTCAAGCAGACCAACATGGACTTGCTTGAGCTCATCCATTTATTTCTTCAGACTTTTGTTGATCTTTAGAGCACCTTTGAGTTCCAACACTTAGGGCTCGAGCCTATCAACCACCTTCTTGAAGTGGATCACTTGGTTATAAGCAGTGATTAACTCTTCATCCTTTGCATAAGCAGCAAAACGATGCTCATAAATGGCACGCTCAAGATCTTGAATATGAGGTATATTACATCTGATCTCCTTATCTGCACTTTCATACTTAACTTGGATCGCTTCAAGCTTAGTCTTTAAGTCAACAATCTCTTGGCGAGCGGTCTCAAGCTGCAGAAAATTGGAGGCAGAGATATTACACCCTTTCAAATGCGACGAGCTCAAATTCCAACACCATCGACTTCGTAAAGGAACTTGGCAACCTTGGCCACCTCCTCGGCAACCTTGGTATCCTCTTGGTCAAGGAGTATAGACTCGGCTGCTAGAATAGCCATCTTTTGCATCATTGCAAGTAGAGTAGTTTTCCTATACTTGGCCGTATACTTCGTAAAGGAACTTGGGCAAACAACCTTTCTAACACCATCGACAAACTTGGCATAAGCGTCAATGTCTTCAAGCAGATCTGGTTTCAAAAGCGTATAGATCTCAGCAGCCTTTCCAGAAGCAGGTTTAGTGGATTCCTTACAGCTGCCCACACGAGCAGTCTCATATTTCCTAGCAGGAGAATCAATCTCAGGAGTAGGGGAGTAGGCATTGGCACCACTTTAGCAGCAGAGTATACCTTATTGCTCTTCATATTAGCAAGCATCTTCAAAGGTGAACCTGACTTAGCTCCCAATGGACGCCTTGGCACTGGTTTCGGCACTGGGCGCAAGACGGAGCCTCTACGCTGAGCAATCCTATAGGCAATCGAACTAGCCATCTTTGGCATAACAGGCGTCACTGGCTCAAATCTAGTAGCCCCATCTTTCATCCCTTTGGAAGAAATCTTTGGTTTTTTCTCAGCCAGCACCTCTTGAGCAGACGGAGAAGATCTTTCTTTCCCACATTCATCCGCAGCAGGCTCCACTACAGTGATCAGACGAGCCAACGCCTCCGCCTTGATTCGCTTTATCTCCTATCTCAGGGGCAGCCCACATTTCTCCTAGCAAAGAGGACTAAGTAGCCAATGCCGTTCACGGTACTCAGCATGGAAGCTCAAGCTATGATAGCTTTTCCCTCATTTTTTCACTCGGACCAGCAGGCATGAGGCATGCATGCCTAACATTCCAGTAGCCCATGAGGCCCACGACCATCTCATTTCTCTCAATCACTAGCCTAGCCCATATCAGGTCTAAGAGCCCAAAGGACATGAGCCATATGACTTGCCTAGCACTACGCCTCAACGCCATAATTTGCGACCCTAATGCCACAATTCGTGGCCCTAGCCGCACAGCTGGCCTTGGCTTTAGCCAAACGGAGTAGCCTAAGTAGTGGTCCCTGCCACAACACCTCATCGGCCCATGCCGAACCAACTCCTGGCCCCTGCCAGCCGACATGCCGCACCACCTCAACGGCTGCCCCGAGGTAGCACCATCCAAGAATAAGACAAGGAAGATTAATTTTTTCTTACCTCAATGTGGCATGGAGAAGACGAAGAAAGCAACGAAAGACGGTCCTTTGCATGGACAAGTGTAGAAGATTGCTATGGGAGGGGGAACAAATATCCTCTAGCTTTCTCTCTCTTATAGGGTAGAATAGATTGGTCTCTAAAGTTGATTTAATCATCTACTTAAGGTAGACTTAAATAGACTTTAGAACTGATTTATTTCCCTTTCCTAGAAGGATCTAATTTCCAATTAAAGAGGGAATCTACATCAAATAGGAAACAATCTTATGTTTCCTAAAACAAGAAGATCTCCACACCTACTGCCCTTTCCTGCGAGCAGCCCAACAGGTGTGGGGGCATTTGTGGAGCCAAAAATAATTAAGAAGAATATGGAGGTGACACGTGGATTCTATGGTAAAAATGACAAAACTACCCTTGAGGAAAACCGGAACTCCTACACACGAGCAGTGGACAACCGTCCCTTAATCAAGTCAAAAGTACCAAAAATAGGTATTTATTTAAAACCTATTTCATCCATCCTCATCAAATATTCTCCACAAGGTAACCCCCAAATCTTTCCTTTCAAATTATATTAATTAGCTAATTAATTGATTTATTATTCAATTAATTTATTAATTAGCTACAAATCATGAATCTCACCCAAAAAATCATCCAAGTGGCCAATCCATCTCCTCCCAAAGGGGTCGGCCACACCCCTATATAAACACCCTCGTTTTCTCCAAAACATAAGTTCTACACTCTTGCTAAATTCTCTAAATTTTCCAAACACTTTTCCCTCAAAGTTCTAACTTTGGCATCGGAGGTTCTTCGGTCAAAGCACCCCCCCCCCAATTTCATCGTGGGCGCATGAGGCTCTTGGCCTTGACCAAATGTGTTATTTGTTTTGTATGTGCAAAACAAGGAGGAAGAAGTTTGCATCCACACTAGATAACTTTCATTTTACGCTATGTTCTAATACTTTATAATATATATATATATATCATTCTATTTTGCAATTTATGTATTCTAATGCAATTATATGTTACAAATTCCACTTCATCAAAGTGTAATTGGTGTATATTTTACAAGGGTTTTGTTTTTTTTTTTAAACAAATGATATATCTATAGTAGGACCATCTCCAACCCTTGGCCTAAAACTTAAAATTTTTAGCTTAGAAATAAATTATGTACACTATCCTAATTTAATTTTATGAACATTTTAACCTAAAAATATTTAGATTTCGATAAATATTGAAAAATCATTAAATTTGGGTGAATATTGAGTTAAATAATTTTAGCCGTTTGATTTAAAATTTGGGTTGTTAGATCTTGTTTTTTACCATTATATTTGATTATATTCGATCTCAGCCGTTGGATTCAATAAATCTTGGGGGACATGCCCACGTGGATGGGGTTTCGCTGGTGTTGCCCACACCATTTTCTGGGCTAAATCCTAGGCTATTTCTGGCTTTGTTTTAGGTTTTGGGTTTTAGGTCCAATTTTCCACTTGGGTTGGAATGGATTTGTTTTTTTGGGGGGGGGGGGAGGAAATAGAATGGGAAAAATAGGTTTTAGCACTTGGGTTGGAGTTGGTCTAAGGGGGGTGATGAAGTAGGCTAAGTCTCGCAATGAGCTAGTAATAAAGTGGTTCAAATTCGTCTTTAGCGAGAATCAAATCTAAGACCTCTCACTTACAAGTGAAGATGAATGTTACTGTACCGCAGTACTAAGTGGCAAAACGATATATCTACACTCAAGGGGTTGAGGATAGACTAATTGCGGTGCAAAATTAAGTATATGTACGAAATTAGGTGAACAATGCTTATAACGAATTTGGTTAATTACACCCATATTAATTACAAATTGATTTTATAGATGAACTTAACTTTCTTCTTGTTATATCAAATCATGCTAACTCACTTGTTTAACATAACTGTCTGCGTGCTTTCTGTAACTAAATATGTGTGTTGTCCATATATAATAAGACTTAAATGAACACACATGTGGAAAGGCATTAAAGAATTAATCCTGAGAATTGCTTATACTTATAAGTAATTTAACTATGCTTCATTTTACAATTGCTTTTGTAGTAAAACCTCAGTTTTCATGGAATTTTCCAAAATTGAGCCATGCATGTGCTAGCAACTACGTAGGATACTTTCCCTTTACTCCTCCATGCTTTGCAACCGGGAAATAGCGTGTGGTCAGCAGTCAGCTAATTAGGAAACAATATCATATTGGATACTTGTGGACAAGACTCATGGGGAAGTGGAAGACGCTACAAGAAATAGGGGTTTTATTTTATTTATTTATTTTATATTTTATAATATTTTTTCAGGTTGTTCTGGCAGTTTCGGAGACTAAGGGACAGTCCTTACGTTTGAGGTTTGACAGGTTGTTACACACCATGAGGTCCGACACTTAAAAGGTGATAAAACCATAATATGAAAATGGTGTGTAAAAACTATGAATAAATTAAAATCAAGTCTAGAACTAAATTAACTAATAGTGAGAGTGCACAAGTGTGACGAACCCTTATTACAATCAATGTAACGCCAGAGCAAAGATCTAAGTGCAGCACAACAAAAAATATTCTTATCCTGTGTAATATAGATATTATACAACCAACAACAAATAAATTTCATATATTGTCAAAAGTGGATGTCTGAATCCGCCAATGAATCTTCCCTCGTCATAGAATCTAGCTACTAAGTCCTGGAGAGGTGCAAAACAGAGAGTGTAAGTAGGTGAAAGTAAGAATTTATTAAAACCTTTGCTTTTCGTAATAAAGTATCCCCTTGCTATAAAACTTCTATAGTTTCCAAGATCATACTATGAATAAGTATGAAAAACCAAAGCGAAAAAAGTAGTTGTGCTAGGATATAGGTAAATCATAAATATCTCAACAATACAACACAATGTGCTCAGAAAAAATGCAGACACACAAGTCCATCTAGAAAGTTGCCACATGAACAAGCTAAGTGTAGTAACGTACGCTTAAGTATACATGTGAAGCTGGCGCTATCATATACGAGTCCTAGATACAAAAGTAACTAGTACATGTCGACACCAGTGGCGGATCCAGGAAATAATGTTTGAGGGGTCAATAAGGATAGCGCGCGCAGCGCGCAATTTTTTTTTAACATAAACGGCATGCATATCGTCATTTCATCGAGTCTTGGTAGGATAGCGCGACCATTCGTATTAAAACACGTGGTGTACCACTTGTGTTCCCGTCCAACTTGCATAAAAATAAAAAAAATAAAAAAACCCTTATTTCATGCATTAAATCAAGAAAGGAGAAGTCTTTTGGACTCTAATTATAGTAAACTCACAAAATACCAATTCACTTAGAAATTGTGCAATGCTGGTGGTGGGGTCACATACAAACATAGTGCACTGCAAGTCCTAAGTTGTATAACCTCTCAGAAAATAAATATAAGAACCAAAACTTTTGTTTGAATTCGATGCAAATGTTTGGCTCTGTGTCATCGACCTCTTCGGCATTGCCGAACCCAAAACAAAACATAAACACAAAACAGCAACGTATGTCTCCACTCTGCCTCTTTGTGGATAATCTTCGTCACAATCTGACTGAATTTTGAGATTTTTTTGCATCTTTTGGTGTGACCACAGCCACCCCCCCCCCCAAAATATCGGTCTTGTTATGCATGCTGGCTGGCTTCCCTTCATTTGTGTTAGGTCTTGGCTGACAGCATCCTTGGTTCTTTCAGACCTTTCGTCGAACACTTGGTGTGCAGCCAAGGGGTCTCACCAGCAGCTCCAAGGGGTCGCACCAGCAGCTCCAATGGGTCTCTAAGGTTGTTTCCATGGCTTCCAAGGGGTCGTGCGACCCCATTGACCCCACTGTGGATCCGCCACTGGCCGACACACGTGAAGTTGGTCCTGAACCAAACGAGTACTATAGAAACAGGTGTAAGCATGCATGATCAACAGATCAAATATGTATAATCATGCCATCATAATTTCATAAATCTCAACATCATCACTAGGCATTTAGGTTTGCAAATAAAAGTATGGCATGGTGTAAAAGCACTTCATAAAGGCCATTATAAAAACTATAATTATATAAATTAAGTTTGAAAACAAAAGCCTACGTTCTAATACGTCGTTGCGTTGTAGCCGCTTATAGGGGCCCAAAAATGTCACATGCAAGCCCAATCAAGTTTCAAAGATTGTCATACACACCCCAAGCCAAGCCTAAATGTACGCACATGTGTGGAATCGAGAAAGGGAAATATTCACAATGATGCCATGCTATAGTAATTAAACTAGACATGTGCATAAATCATGTCATGCCCATGCAAGTCCATGCATATTCTTCACGCCATACCTTATCACGTTAAGGTATTGAATTTACCGGGTCACAATCAAAGCTTCAATCCACTTGAAATCGAGCACTCCTACCCTTCACCAGCTCCCTATATCTGCCTCTTTTTCTCTGTGAAGAGAACCCTAAGCTCTCCCTCTCTCCAAGACATAAAATACACCTAGTGAACCAAAAAAAATTAAAGGTATAGGATTGCCGCGTCACAATCAGCGAAGCTTCAATCCACCTGAAATCGACTCCTCACACTCAGCTCCCTTTTTCTGCTTCTCTTTCCCCCCTTCAACGTGCAAATGAACCCTTAGCTGTCCATTTCTCTCTTAGAAAAACATACCCAGTGAATAAAAAAAAATTAATGTTTTTAAGTTATACCGGGTCACAACCAATCGGGTTCTACGTGTGAGCTCGTCAGATCACAACTATTGGATTCTGGTTCGCAAGCAAGGTCCACACCTTTGAAACACTCTAAACCCCGTTGCAACCCTATGATATGAAACAATCCAGCTTTGATAGAAAATAAAAATGGGAGTAGAGAAATTATTATTGGGCTCCTCGACTGTTTCAAGGACATATAATCACTCTTGGTAAAATAATTCAAAAGCCCAAATGGAGCAGAAAATAATGAATCTCCATGTCTAGCCTCCTCAACACACACTCATAATGTAGTCTATCCAAATGGAGCAGAAAATAATGAATCTCCGATTCATAGTGGGTCCCACTATATTCATTTTGACAACTGGAGCAAAGGTCTCTTTGTAGTCTATCCAAATATTCGGGTGAAACCAAGAGCCACAAGTCTGGCCTTGTGGCATTGAATAGCTTTATTTCCTAGAGGAAGCTTCACAACACTCCATGTATGGTTGTCATCCAAGGCACGAAGTTCATCTTCCATTGCATTGCTCCACTTAGGAAGTAGTTGAGCTCCTTGAAGGGTCCTTGGTTCAAGGTGTTGAGAGATTTTAGTAAGAAAGGTAGCATGAGGAGAGACACAATGATAGTTCAAGACTTCAGTGATGGGGTGTTTGGAGGAAAATGTGACATAGTCTAGAAGCTCTACTGGAGGTTGTCTTGCACGAATTGGATTGCGCCTTGTTGGAGGTAAAATGGGAGCTTCTTGAATCACATTTGGTGTAGCCTCATCATCACTCAATGTGCTAGGTTGTGAAGAGTGATGAATTGTATCACCCAAATTTTCTTCTCCATGAGTGCTATTGACTTGATGATCATTAGTACTTCGTCGATGAATGCATGTTGGCAACGGAAATAAATTACACATCAACTCCCCCTCTCATGAGCGAGCAACTTGCTTAGAAAAATATGGAACACTTTCCTTAAATCTTACATCCCTAGACACAACAATTTTATTAATGATAGGATTGATACATTTGCAACCTTTTTGTGTTGATGAGTACCCCATGAAAACATACTTTACAGCTTTAGCATCAAATTTGTCACAATAGGATGCTTGGATATGAACAAAACAAGATCCAAATACCCTTAAGTGTGATAGAGTTCTAGGTCTTCCTTTAAGAGTTTCATAGGGAGACTTAAACTCTAAAACACGACTTGGTAGTGGATTGATCAAATAAGTTGCAGAGAGCATGGCTTATGTCCAATTTTTTTTGGAATATTCATGTGCAATATCAATGCCCGTGTCTTTTCTAGTAAATCCCTGTTCTTCCTTTCAACGATCCCATTTTATTGTGGGGTTCCCACTCAACTCGTTTGATGAATTATACAATTTGAGCTTAGATATTGATTCATGTTGTTGGATAAGAACTAGTGCCATTATTTGATCTTAGGGTTTTAATTGCTAAAAGAAATTTGGGTTATGACAAGTTGATGGAAATCTTTAAACATAGCAGGGACCTCACTTTTGGATTTCAAGAGATATAGCCATGCAATTGTAGTAAAATCATCCACAAAGATAACAAAATATTTATATTCATCAAAAGATTCCATAGTTGGACCCCAAACATTGGAGTGTACAAGCTTAAAAGGTTTGCTAGCCCTAGACATTGAGGAACCAAAAGGAAGTCTAGCAAACTTGGAAAAGTGACAATTATCACACATTATAGGTGATTGGCACATTTTTGGAAAAAGTTTACACAAAACGGCCTCTGATGGATGGGTTAATCTTTTGGTGCCAAATTTGTTGGTCCCTGGGGAAAGTTGAATCAATTTGAAGGGCTTTGGCTAGATGAGGTCCCTTGCACAAATAGTAAAGACCATTAAAAAAGAATCCTTCACCAATCGTCTTCTTGGTTAGAGAATCCTGAAAGACAACACTGCTAGGTGAAAAAATGACAAGGCAATTTAAGGTTCTAGTGATTTTCCCTATTGACAAAAATTGGAAAGGAAAGGTGGGTACAAATAATGCACTGGACTCAGTGTTATTTGAAAGCAAATTGATTTTTCCCACACCCAAAATCGATGCATTTTTACCATTAGCAACTGACCCATGAGAGGGTTTTGGCAAGGTTTGAAAATCATGCAAATTTGAGACTTTGTTTGTCATATGGTCAGTGGCCCCTGAGTCAATAATCCAACAATTTATGTTCAATGCTAGCATATAGAGTAATTGAGAATGCACTAAAAATACCTAGAGTTTTGTTTCATGGCATGTTCTCATTTTCAGCCAGTAATCCTGCAAATTGTCACAGTAGTGCAGTGTGATTCTCATTTCTAGCCTTCGAGTTCTCAGCAGCATTCTCAGTTCAATGCTAACTATGTCCTTCGGTTATGTACGGGGCATGCCAACTCTTCGGCCGAGCTCAACTAGGGAGTATAATGTGTTGATGTCGAGTTGGGTGCATTGCGAACTTCTTGATCTTGCGACTGCGACCGAGGAAGGAACACGTCTCGGCATTCGGGTTCTAGAGCCTAAAGACAAGGCTGCTAGTTCTGTGAAGTTCAATATCAAATTCGACCTCCAATATGCCGAACGTAGTAACCTATAACACATCACTTTGTCGAGAAAGCTGACGAGATGACCTCTACCAACAAGGACTTGAAAATCCTTGTCGACCGAGACTTAGATAAGTAACCAGTCGATCTGGAAGCAGTGCTGTTTATCCAAACTGAAGGTGCTCCTAGGTCGGCTGATTCTACGGCTCTAGTGCTGTTTATCCAAACTGAAGATGTGTTGGCAGAAAAAGAAAATAAAAATCTCAAGGTGTTTGAGAGGTTTGCGTAGGGCAATTTGTGTGTTGAATTGGAGAGACTTTGAATGTTGCACCCCCTCCTTCTATTTATAATAGCAAACCTCTCCCTGGTCGAGCTAGACTTATTAGACTAAAACTCCTTATCCTAATCTGATTAGTTTTTTGGCCAGTCCTAAGCCCAATGGGGCTTTGAACCAAGCTCTCAAACAAGCTAGATTCATTTCCCAAACCTTAGCATCTTTAGCCTTGAAACTCCTTGTTTCACTAGGTCTCGACTACCTCATCGTTATCCAAACCAACCCTCCTTGCAGTAGGACTCAGCCGACCCATACTGAACGACCCATAATAAGATAAGACCAATGCTACTGGGCCGAGCTCGGCCCAAAATAACATTTTGGGCCCAAACATTGCCCCCTCACTTCTAAGGTCTTCGGCCTACAATTCCTGGCCTAGTTTTGACCTTGAAAAAGTGGAATAATCCCTTAGCATATCCCTGAAAGACACCGAAAAAACCCTCAAATAGCCCAACCACCCAGACACATTTATGAAGCACGATTGCACGATCTCAATCCTGTCAGACTCCCTACCACGTGGCATATTCTTGGTACGTTTGTCATTTAATGATGACATTTGTCACTGAAACGTCCATTTAGTATCAAACTCGTTGTCACACGAGTTTTTCGGTCTTTTTGAGACTTGCGGACATTGAAACGTCCTTCCGTCTTTAAACTCGCCATCATACACCATCGTACAATCGTGATCTGCGAGTTTTTCGACCTCTTCATCTGGATTCACTAAATATCCACCATGATTACAAAACATTATGGTCGAATCTACCCCTTATTCTTTAAACATAAAAAACTATTAATCTTCTTCCCAAATGCCCATAAATACCCCACTCTCCTTCATTCAGATTTTCACGGTTTCAAATCTCTCGAATCTCTTATCATTTGCTCTCAAACCCAGAAAAGAAGCTATACTTTGAAACCTAGAAAACCTTCATCTTCATTAATGGCCGCCATCATTTTCATCACCAAACTCGCCGAAGAATGCAACAAGTGCCGAAACATTACCGATCGGAACACCATCAAAACCATCCAATTCAAGGACGAGCCAAGTGTTTCCCACCAAACCCTTGACCCCCTCTTCAAGGATGATGTCCCATAAGTCCCATAAGTTATTACCGAAAAGTTGAAGGCTTACTGCTTAAAACCCTAGTTCTAAGGGTATGAATGGTCGAAATGGGAATTGGCCAAACCCCAAGGTGTCTGGCCCTCGACCACTGCGGCTTGGGCTACCTGGGTCACTCGAATGAAGCTATACTTTGGTAACAAGGGGAAATCTCTCGGCATCTTTATTGCCATCAAAGTTTCAACTATCAAGATGCGCCTCGATCGAGAGCTCGGGATGGCTGCCCTAAGCTTCTGGTGCTCGGCCACTAACATAATGGTCCTTCCCTTCGGCCCCCTTGGTCTGACGGTGCTAGACATCACATCTATACTTGGCACTTCTCCCTCTGGCCTACCAATCGACAATGTTCTCTACGGGTATAAATTCGACCTGGACTTAAAGACAATCTTCGAGGAACACACCGTTGAAGCCTTAATGAAAGGAGACCAACAACCGTCAAAAGACGATGCGCATAAGTTGCACAAGAACTTCTTTAACTATAACACCCTGATCACCCATTTCGCTGGCTCAAAAAGCGAAGACCTAAAGAAGGGAGAACACAGGGCCTTCTTATTCTAATGGTACAACAAGTATATCTTATGTGCCAAGTCGAATAAATGCCTGGTCAAGAACATGCCAGTCACCGAAGCCCTAGCCAGTGGTCATATTCTGGCTCTTAGTCCGGCCATCCTTGCCAATCTGAGCAGGTGCTTAGCTGATGCTTCTACTGGGAAAATTGACCCCCACCAAAATGGCCCACTCCAGGCTTGAATTCCTCTGAAGCAATGGGCCTTGAGCTGGCATCATACCCCATTCCTTCCCACTAGGCCAAAGACATCTTCATTTTTTTCTTCGGCCTAAAGGAACTGTCAGGCGTCGAATTCCAAATTTGGCGTGGTCGGACGTACCCATCATCCATCATCGAGAATAAAAAAAATGTCTGCAAAAAATAAAAGGTGGAGAATCCCTCGAAAAAAAAGGCGGCAAATTGCGTAGAAGCTCTTTATTACTTTTTGCTGCGCTTGAATTGCAAGAAAGTTCTTTACGTAGAAGGGTGTTATTTACATTTGTTGGCCACTTCAGTGGCCATCAAATGTAGATAGCCTTCATCGACCTCGTGAATTAAGAGGTTGCCTTACGCACTGGGCTAGGCCATGAAGCTCTCTGGGTTCGAGCAACGAACCGACAGACATAGCCAAAGTATCTTCTCGGCAGGTCTATCACGACTACATTATTTGCCATTCTTTTGGATTCTTCTTTCTTAACAACTCTTCTTTGCCCAGCCTTCTTGGGAAATCGAGCTCGACGCCCTTCTCTCCAGCACTTCCGGAGTGGTTAGGCATTCTGCCACCACGGCCGAGCCTTCTGTGACTGCGGTCGAGTTTGATGCCTTCACCAAGTTACAAGGGTTTCTATCCCTTTCGGCCTCACAAGTCTTTCAATACAAAGGCCTTGACTTCATAGGAGAGTGCCTAAATGACCTTGCAGCCAGCGGTTTACTAAGCACAGAAAATGTTGTTTATTTATCCAACATCCTAGAGCGAACTCGGCAATACTTTACTACCTTTGAAAGAGCTTTTCGGGCAGATGACGACCTTAAGGCTGCACTGGTCGCTCAAGAAGCTATCCGGTCGAGGCAATAAAAGCAAAGAAGACACGATTGGCCGACCTCAATCGTCAAATCACCGAACGTCAACGTCAGAGGTCGACAGTTGCTTCAAAGCTTGAAAAGGATTTTGAGGCGAATAGCTCCCGACTGACGGACTACGCAGCTGGCTTAAAACGGATACAACAACTACAGCTCGAGAAAAGAACAAGGCAAGCTGAAGTCACGATAGGCGAAGTAAGGTGGTTGGAACTGAAAGCTGATTTTGAAGCCTTCCTTTCTTCAACCCCTTAGGACTGTTTTAGTAGTAAGTTGTTGGATTTTTGTAATTCTGCTTGTATGTCCTTTTGCAAAATTAATGAATGAACATTTTATTCTTGCATTTCCCAAGTGACTGGATAGTATTTCTTTAAGAATTTCTCATTGATTGGTAATTTATGAATTAAACCAATCCGATCCTTGAGATGGTATGCCCCATTGCTGAGAACTTTATGGACGATGAATGGTCCTTCCCAATTCGGCGACCATTTTCCGAATCTAGGATCTTTAACTCCCACTGGCAACAGTTTGCCAAACTAACTCTCCTTCGTTGAAAGTTTTTCGTCTGACTCGTCAATTATAGACTCGCTCGGCAATCTTTTTCTGCACCACTAATAAATTATAGGCATCAAGCCAAACTTCCTCAAAGTCTTCTAACTCTTGTCTCATGGCCTGACTATACTCAACACTGAATAAACTACTTTGTTTGATTACTCATAATGAGTTTCTGCTTAGCTCGACTGGTAGCATTGAGTCATGCCTATAAGTCAACGCATATGGGGTCGTCCCGATTGTTAATCGGAGTAAAGTTTGATATGCCCATAATGCTTCGTTTAACTTCAAATGCCACATACCAGGCTTTTCCTTTATCATTTTTTCAAGAATACCGATCAAAACTTTATTACTTTCTTCGACCTATCCATTCGACTGTGGGTAATACGACGTAGACTGATCGAGTTAAATTTTCACACTTGCCGTGTAATCCTTGAATCTGTCGGATGTAAAGATCGTACCGTTGTCCGTTATGATTGTTTCTGGTACGTCGAATCTAGTCACGATGTTTTCTTCCACAAAATTACAAACTTCTTTGGACATTAACTTGGCATATGACTTTGCTTTGACCCACTTGGTGAAATAGTCTGTGGCAACGAGTATCCATGCATGCTTCGCTGACCCAAAAGACAACGTAATTTTACTGATCACGTCCATGGCCCATCCTCTAAACGGTCATGGTTTGGTGACCCAGTGAAGTAATTCGGCCAAGGCTCTTTGTATAGGCCCATGAAGTTGACACTGTACACATCTTTGTGCGTACTCAATACAATCTTTCATCATACTTGGCCAGAAATAGTCGTGTCGGTGAAGCAACCAATGCATCTTGCGTTCGGATTGATGAGCTCCGCATATTCCTTCGTGCACCTTTGTAATTGTTTAGGTAGCCTTTTGTGGGCCGAGGCATAATAACAATATACCATCCTCACCCTTTCGGTACAACTCGTTCTGGTACATTACGTAATTAATGGCATATACCCTTGTCTTGCGGTCATGTTTGCTGCTAAGATTATCGAGATATTGCAGATTGACCTTCTCCAATCGTCAGGTAATGTCTCGACTGTGCACACATCCACAAGATCTTCTCTTTCCAACAACGACGGTAGGGACATAACTCGCGTACAGATCACGTAGTCATGTTGGAGAACTTGTTTATTAACTAAAGCCAGGTATGGTCGTCGCACTACTGGTATAACCTGATCTAACTTGCCCCCCATGAGTTATGCTCCGGAGGCTATTTGAGCTAATTCGTCCGCGTCAATGTTTCGAGCTCGTGAGATGTGCTTGAATGTGATGCCTTCAATTAACTCGACCAAAAAGCGGGCAACCATGTGATAGAGTGCCAGAGTACAACTTATGCAACGAAAAGTTCCACTGAGTTGGTTAATCACAAGTTCTAAATCGCCAAAGATGAGCACGCGAGCTGCCCTCAAGTCGTGAAGGACGTTAAGGCCGATGATAAGAGCTTCGTACTCGGCCTGATTATTTGTACAATCGAAATCCAGCTTGAGAGCACAATACCATCGATAATGATATGGGGATTGGATGACTATCCCAACACCAATCGAGGTCGAAGTACTAGAGCCATCAAAATACATCATCCAGTAATTGTTGCATGTTTCCACCCTGTCGATGTCGATGTCATCGCCCCCAACATTTTATGGGGACGGGTATTAAGCTAAGAAATCGGCTAGTACCTGGCCTTTGATAGCTTTCTAGGGAACATATTGCAAGCTAAATTAGCTCAGTGCCATGATCCATTTTCCCATTCGGCCTTTGACTATTAGCCGAGTGAGCATATACCGAATTACATCGGTCTGGGCGATGACCTGAGTGAAGGAAGGGAGCATGTAATGCCTGAGTTTAGATGCAGCAAAAAACAAAGCCAGGCAGAGCTTTTCGACTGCTGAATAATTGATCTCAGGTGAGTTAAGATTCCGACTGAGATAAAAGATGGCTTGCTCACGCCCAGTATCGTTGTCTTATGCAAGAAAGCAACTGATGGATTATTCAGCAATCAAAATGTATGGCTTAAGAGGTTTACCGCGCCCAGGCGGTACGATGACAGGTAGGGTTATAAGGGAAACTTTGATTTGTATAAAGGCGCTTGATGCTCTTAATGCCATTCGAACTTGTCAGAATCCTTGAGTTTCAAAAGCGTAGAGAAAGCCTTCATTTTTTCCGTTGAATTAATTTTTTCCGTCGAATTAGCTATGAAACGACGGAGAAAATTGATTTTGCCGAGTAAAGACTGGAGTTGCTTCTTGGTCGTCAGGGGTGGAGCGTTGATGATTGCTCGAGCTTTGTTTTCGTCTACCTCGATACCACAATGATGTACAAGGAAACCCAAGAAGTTGTCGGGCGATACGACGAAGGTGCATTTGGCAGGGTTCATTTTAAGGTTGTGTTGGCACATACGTCGGAAAGTTTGCAGAAGATCATCTAAATGCGTTCGGCGGCGTTTCGATTGGACCACCACATCATCGATATATACATCAATGACCGTACCAATCAGGTCATGGAAGATGGTATTCATAGCACGTTGGTATGTGACACTGATGTTTTAAAGGGAAAATGGCATGACTACTCATTTGTAGGTCCCGAGTGCCCCTGGGCAACGAAAAGAAGTTTTGTGGACATCTGCCTCGACAATGAAGATCTGGTTATAGCCAACGTGGGCATCCATGAAAGATAACATCTCATGGTTTGCAACATCGTCAATTAGCATGTCTAAAATTGGCATTGGGTATTCATCTTTAGGGGTTGCAAATTCAGATTACGAAAATCGATGCAAATACGTAAAGCACCGCTTTTCTTTAAAATTGGTACGATATTTGCCAACCATTCGACGTATCGAGCAATTCGAATAAACTCGGCTTTCAAAAGTCAAACGAGTTCATCTTTTATGCCAAGTTGTACTTCGATCAAGAATCGTCGAGGGGGTTGGCGAAAAGGCTTACAACCAGCCTCGATGCGCAATTTGTGCTCGACAAGCGTTCGATCTAAACCAGGCATCTCATGGTAACTCCAAGCAAAACAATCTTTACATTCATTTAGTAATTTACAAAGTTCGGTTTTCATGGGTTGGGGCAACAAAGTACTAATAAATATAGGCCGAGGGTCAACGACCGTTCCATCTTTTATTTCCTCCAAATGATCTTTGACCTGGGGCCGACTGTCTTCAAGCTCGGCTGGGGCATCTTGGACTTTGTCGAGTGATAGGGCTAGACCGTTGTCTTATTCGGTGAGAAATTCTACTAAGTTTACTCCTGAATTCGATTGTTTAGAAATAGGATACCAATGGGCCAGCAGTCGTTCCATGGTAGATGAAACCTTGGCCCGACATTTGTCTTGTGATATCAGACATCAAGGTCGGTGATTAGGTCAGCCAACCCGAGTCTCACCGAATACTGGTGAATAGTTTCGGCGCCAACATCGATGGCTTTCTGAACTGAGATTCAAGTTGGTTGTCCTTCATCGTTAAATCCTTGTAAGGTGGTGTAGCCAACACAGTCATCATAATAACTAGGTTGGATCATGTTAGCTTCAAACGGTTGATTATCGGCCGGATGAACAACGACCGATTTGTCATCCTAAAAGATGAGGACTTGATATAACGATGAATGGATGCATCTTGTTTGATGGATCCAGTCACGACCGAGTAATGCATTATACTCGGTCTTTGAATCGACTACGAAAAACGCAGTCATGTGATTACGACCTGCGATATTTACTTCTAGCGAAAGCACACACTTGGTTTGGGATTTCTCACCGATGAAGCTGTTTAGGGTGACCCCTGATGGTATAAGTTCATCATTGGAGCGACGTAATGCCTTCATGATAGCCACGGGCATGATGTTGACAGTTGCTCCACAGTCGACGAAAATTTTGGAGATTGGATATCCTTCAATATGAGCCATAACATACAACAGCTTCAAATGATGAAGATTAACTGATGACGAGTAAGGAAATAATTCGGCAAAAGCTTCTTTGAGTTTATCTTCTTTCGTTGCTAGCTCGATTTCTTCGGTGGCCACAAAATCAACTTACATGGCTTTTTCGACAACTACGTCGCTGTTTAGGTAATTTTGTTGGGACACAGTTGGTTGAAAATCGACAGATAAGACATGGACCATACTGATTTCTATGTTGTCAAGGACCAAATGACCCATTGGGTCGCGATCTTTTTCCTCTAGATTTTATGGCGAAGTTCCTACGCGTGGGGCAGTATCCACTTGATCTTCTTTGGTTAACGTCGGGGTATGTTCCTGCGGTGTGTCCACTAGAGGCTTCTTGTTCTGTCCATCGACCTCGGGTTCATCCAGAGTTAGAATTGGGTCTTGGTCTTGTGGCGTTACACAAGTTTGCTCCTGATATGCAGTACAGGCATCTTTCTTGTCAATGTAAGCATCTAGTCGTGCTATGTAACATCCCACATCGCCCAGGGGAGCGATCATTAAATGTATATTTCCATCCCTACCTAGCACGAGGCCTTTTGGGAGCTTACTGGCTTCGAGTTTCATCGGAACTCCAAAGTTAAGCGAGAAAGATGCCAGAGCACTTCCAGGATGTGTGACCCACTGGGAAGTTGCTCGTGAGTTCCCAAAAACAAAACCGTGAGGGAATGGTAAGCCCAAAGTGGACAATATCATGCTACGGTGGTGGAGCGGGCTCGGGAAGTGATCCGCCCCGGGCCGGGATGTGACAAAAGTGGTATCAGAGCCAATCCCTGGCCAGAAGTGTGCCGACGAGGACGTCGGGCCCCTAAGGGGGGTGGATTGTAACATCCCACATCGCCCAGGGGAGTGATCATTAAATGTATATTCCCATCCCTACCTAGCACGAGGCCTTTTGGGAGCTCACTGGCTTCGGGTTTGATGCGAAAATTAACTTAACACACAAATTAAACCCTCTTGTTGTCAATTGTAGTAAAGAATGTAAGTAGAGATTGTTCTAGGCCAGGGATTAGGAGGGCTTGCTAATAACCTCTAAACTGACTTAAAAACGTAAAATTAAGTTTAAAACACCAAACTAGACTCAAAAGATGCAATACAAACTAAAAAGACTCAAAACAGCTTAAAACAATGAATTAGACTCTAAACTGACTCTAGGGATGGTTTTGGATGAAATTAGGTTCTAACTTGACTTGAGACACTTAAAAACACAAATCAAAACATATTTTGACTAATAAAACATTTTAAAGTAAAGGGGGATTTGATTTTGACGAATTTGAAAAACAAAACAAACAGATTGTAAACTAAAACAGATTTTGGACGAATTTGGGTAAACTATGGATGATGGGCTACCTAGAGGGTTCTTCTCCACACATGATACACTTGCACATAAACCAATTTTCAATTGTTCTTTCAATAAATCATGAAACTCAACTCCCCAGGTTAATTAGGTCCGCTTAAATTAACCTTCAAGTTCTCCTTAAGTTATTGAATTGGATGGGAAAGCGCATACAACAATTCAAAGCATTCTTCAAAAGTCCTTTACGTGAACAACACAATAAAGATACAATCAAAGATCATTAAGCATCATGAAAACTATAAGTATTGACGAGGCATTCGTTACTATGATGAGCATGAAACTCCTGCCAAGAATTCATTTAACGCGATCGTTTATAAGTGACCTCCACTACTTGTGAATATAAGTTTGTAACTATTAGGTGAAACTCTCTTATACTCTAGCATCATATTCATGCATGCAAACTAAGTGTGCACTCTTAATAAACATACACGAATAAGTTATCAATCAAGCAGTTAAACAAATTGAATTCACAACTTATGAAATCACATTGCAAGTATGTTCATGGCTTTGAATCTCCCCCTAACCAAAAGGGGTTTAGTTCCTCATAATCGCAAAGCAAAGAATAACAAGTTTATACATTGAAAACAAAAGAAAGAAAACACCTAAACGTTACAGCGATCCAAACTTAACAGCAAGCACATCCAAGAACTTTCCTTCCCTTCCTTGATTGCGGCACAAGGTTTGGTGGTGGGTTTTGGGGATTATGGATGGTGTAGAAGGATAGGATTATGGTTAGGATGGATGTATGGTGCGACAAGGGTTGATTAAGGTAAGAAACTATAGAGAATGGTGAAGGAAATGTGCGGCAAAAAATGGGAATCTGTTATAGGCATGAATGGGTGAATTAATGGTTAAGGAGAAAAGACTTTGCCTTGAGACAAAATGTGTCTTATGATTGATCTTCCTAGTTATGGTGAAGGGTGGATGTATTTATAGGCTAAGGAGAGGAGTGTATGGAGTTGTGGTAATGAGTGGATGTAATGGGTGTAATGGGTGAGTGTTGTGGTAATGAGTGGATGTAATGGTATGAGTGGATGTAATGGGTGTAGTGGGTGAATGTTGTGGTAATGAGTGGATGAAATGGGTGTAGTGGGTGTAGTGGGTGAGTGTTGTGGTAATGAGTGGATGTAATGGGTGTAGTGGGTGAATGTTGTGGTAATGAGTGGATGTAATGGGTGTAGTGGATGGATGTTGTGGTAATGAGTGGGTGAATGTTGTGGTAATGAGTGGATGTAATGGGTGTAATGGATGAGTGTTGTGGTAATGAGTGGATGTAATGGGTGTAGTGGATGGATGTTGTGGTAATGAGTGTCTTTGCATGTGTGTGTTCCTCTTTGCATTTGCACACACATGCTCTTTACCATTTCAGCCCAAAATCAACACATTTGCACACACACATGCTGATTTCCAGCCTTATAATCTTCAAAAACGTCCATCCTCATGTCTCCATGTGCATGCAATCCAATATTGGCCCAAAAATGCTTCAAAATGCTCCAAAATGCACTTTCTTGCCAACTTTGTTATTAGGACCTACAAACACACGAAAATAGCTTAAAATACATAATTAACTAAGACATAACAACATAAATGCACAAGAACAAGCTAACTAAGTTGCATAAATATGCTCCTATCAGGGTTCCGTCAGAACTCCAAAGTTAAGCGAGAAAGAGGCCAGAGCACTTCCAGGATGGGTGACCCACTGGGAAGTTGCTCGTGAGTTCCAAAAAACAAAACCGTGAGGGAATGGTAAGCCCAAAGTGGACAATACCGGGATGTGACATACTACGCATTCTTTCTCATCATTTGTAAGGCCGAAGAAGGAAACAGCAGAAAATACTTCGAAATGGTATCGCAAATATTGGAGGTCTTCGGTAGAGAAGGGAAGTTTGGCAGTGTCAATATCGGTGTACAGATCTACATCAAAACTGAGAACTCGGGCCTCACGTATATGCTGGAACCTGGCTTTCATCCTCGAATCTGAGGTCTTTTGGATGATCCGTTCAGCATTGGGGCAAGTTAGAACGAGATCAATAGTGTCTTGGCACGCTTTTGGTAAGCCGTATAAATCATTCGCTGAATGCTTCTTGTGAAACTCCCGAATGTATTCTAAAACTTCACCGAGGAACTGTGGGTGGAGATTCCGTCTGACTTTGATCAACGGTTGTTATGTAGGTAATGGGGGAAGTTCGCTCTCGGCTTCCTTCCAGAAGTGCTCGAGGCGAGCTTTCATCTCCCCTGGCCGAAGAAGAAGTTTGATGTGCTTTTCAGATTCTTCAATTGTGGTTTCAAAGTCTCGGTCAATCACCCTTTTTCCTTGAAGTAACTCGGCCATGATTGCTGGAGGTTGTCGGTCATCTTCACTGCCCGCTGTTTCTTTCAGCTGTCATTTAGTAGCTAAGGTAGCTTGGGCTGCTTGCCAGCGAGCCATACAGTCTATTCGCTGGCACTGACGTTTTTATGAGTTAGACAATGTGATATATACACCAGTAGAAGAATTATAACTATACCAACATTGGTCGTGTGGCTTTGGTGGCTTAACAATTCTCTGGTTTACGGATGAACTCAAACTGCTAGAGTTGCATGCATAATAATCCTCATTATAAAACGATGCGTCGAAATCAAATCACCGTCTGGCTGAAGGTGGCCTGTCATTTCGTGTTTGAGGGCCGAGCTTATCGAAAACTTTCTGACGTTGGCATCGGCAAAGCACCTTTTGAGGTGTTGTTGCGGCCACAGATGACTGTTGTGGTATTGTAGCTCGAAGTGGCTTCTCCTTCAGCTTGGTTAAGATAACGTCTGCTTTGCACCGACTGCACAAAACCATCGGCCCGTTCGCTTCCTTTACGCTGGAATCTAACATGGACTCGACGATAACTGGTCTGGAAAAGTCTTTGGGAGGCTCGTTGGAAAACAAATCAATTTTCAACTGTGGCCAAGAGTTTTTCTTTGGGACAAATTGCAGTGGTGATTCGTCAGAAGCTTGACCCATCCTGGCTTAAAGAACACATGGACACGTCCATCCCTGGTCGATAGAATTGTTCATGAAACTTCTCGACTAGTTTTTCCCAACTTTGGATAGAGTTGGTGGGAGGTTGATATACCATGTGAATGCTGAGCCCGTTAATGAAAAGTTAAACAATCGCAGCTTATGGAAATCACTGTTGACGTCCTTACATTGAGCAGTAAATTGAGCCACGTTTTCTAATGACGATAGGGTTGATTCTCCAACAAAAAGACTGAAGTCCGGGATCTTGAATCCCTTGGGGTACTCAAACTTTTCTACATAAGCAGGATATTGGTGAATGAATTTTGGAAACTTCGGCCGCTTTTTCAAGGCCGAATCATTCTCTGGACTTCGACCATATCAATAAATGTTGTTTCTGCCCTCTGATCAAAATCATCTGATTTGCTGGTTGACCTACCACTTTTTTCCAAGTAAATCATTTTGAACCGAGCAGATCATGTCTCGCCCTGTGTCGCTGGTAAAAGGTTACTCTTGAAAAAAAGCTATGTGATTTGATCGTGGGTCCACTGTCATGGACTCTAAGTAACATATCTTGCATTTCTTCACAGATGTTTTTTATTTCTCGGCTGAATATCTGCTCAAATTGCCGAGATTGCTCCTCAAGCCGTTGTCGAAGAAACTATCTGGGTGGTGGGTCAGAAGCATCACCTCCGTCCTCATCATAATCTTCCACTATTCCTTCAACAAAATTTCCTTTTATCGTTCTGGTGGTGATCTCCGCATCACGAGGCTAACCGCCGAGACTAACTTCATTTTCTTGTCGTGTCGCACTTGTGGCCTCAAGTGTGACGGCAGGAGGAGGATTTTATGCCTGTGAGTGACGTGGGTTTGAACTGTAGATGGAAGATCAGTTGTTGATTCACCCATTCCTGTTTTCTTTTTTACTGATCGTGCCTCAATGGTCATGAACTTTGTAGCTTTGGCACTGTGTCCCACTGGGCGTGCCAAAATGTTGACCCTAAAAACTACCAAGCCTACGTGCCACACAGGCCGAGTAATTAATAAGATAACTACGTCCGTCGGTTGTGTGCGGGGTGTGCCAACTGGTCGACTGAGCTCGGTCGGGGAGTAGAATGTGTTGATGTCGCGTTGGGCGCACTGTTAACTTCTTGATCTTGCGACTAATGCCGAGGAAGGAACACGTCTCGGCCTTCGGGTTCTAGAGTTTAAAGACAAGGCTGCTAGTTTTGCTAAGTTCAATATCAAATTCGACTTTCAATGTGCCAAACGTAGTAACCTGTAATACCTCACTTCGCCGAGAAGGCTAATGAGATGACCTCTACCAACAAGGACTCGAAAATCCTTGTCGACCGAGACTTGGATAAATAACCAGTCGGTCTTGAAGCAGTGCTATTTATCCAAGTTGAAGGTGTTCCTCGGTCGGCTGATTCTACTGCTCTAGTGTTGTTTATCCAAACTGAAGATGTCAACGGTTGCCTTCACAATGTTGTTTATCCAAACTGAAGATGTGTTGGCAGAAAAAGAAAATAAAAATCTCAAGGTGTTTGAGAGGTTTACGCAGGGCAGTTTGTGTGTTGAATTGGAAAGACTTTGAATGTTGCACCCCCTTCTATTTATAGTAGCAAACCTCTCCCTGGCCGAGCTAGACTTATACTTAGACTAAAACTCCTTATCCTAATCTGATTAGTTTTTTGGCCAATCCTAAACCTAATAGGACTTTGAACCAAGCTCTCAAACAAGCTAGAATCATTTGCCAAACCTTAGCATCTTTAGCCTTGAAACTCCTTGTTGCACTAGGTCTCGACTACCTCATCGTTATCCAAACCAACCCTCTTTCCAGTAGGACTCGATCGACCCATAACAAGATAAGACCAATGCTACTGGGCCGAGCTCGGCCCAAAATAACATTTTGGGCCCAAACACCTTTGTTTTATAAATACACTACAAATTCATTGATAAATGACACATGATTTGTAGTGAAGTTTTGAATGGCATCAGTGAATGGACTGGAAGCGTGGTTTGTAGCATGTTGAGGTTTGTATGAACCAACATAGGATGGTTTTGAGATGATCATCTTGTTGTCCTTGCTGAACTTAGGTTTCAGTTCTGGATGAAGTACCCAACACCCTTCTTCCATATGACCAACTGCATTGTAGTATGTGCATTTCAAATGTGGATTTTTGCCTTTGTAAGGTCTGTTGTCTAAGAGCTTGTGGTTTGCAGCAGCTTCAGATTTTTTTTGGATTCTTCTCCAAATTTATCACCCTTTTTCAAGCTTTTACACGTTGTATTATGGCACACACAAATTTGAATGCAGGAAATTCCACACTCATTAGGATGTGGCTTCTGAGGTCCTCATAATCGAATTTCAAACTAGCAAGCAACTGATAAATCTTGTCCTCTTCAGCTCTTTTCAGAAGGATGGCATCTTTGGTGGTATGAGGAAGATAAACATCTAACTCATTCCACATAGTCTTGAGGCGTCCCAAATGCTGAACAAAGGATACACCATCCTGTTGAAGACTGGCAATGTCTTTCTTCAGCTGAAAGCTTCGAGCATAATTGTTTTGATTCCCATACATGTCCTTCACAAATTTCCATAAATCATGTGAGGACCCTGAATAACTGAAGATCTCAGCAACATGTTTTTACATCGAATTGAGGAGCAGCAACATGACCAGTTGGTCCTTACATAACCAAGCGCAATATGTTGGAGATGAAGTGTCTGGTGCTTTGTTACTCCCATTGATAAACCCTAGTTTCCCTTTACCTCCTAGAGCAAGAGAAACTGCCCTAGACCGGGGAAGATAATTCAATTCGTTCAACAAAACTGAGCAAAGATGCTGGTTGGTATTGACCTCTGCGTCTGAAAAGTTTGAAGGGAGCATGAGAGCTTTCACCATCCAAATAAACCGAACTTTCTTCAGCCATGGAGAAAGGTTGAAACGAGCAGCTGCGAAAAAGAAATGGGCAAAGACAGGTCAAGATGACAATGCTGTGATACCACGTGGAATTTTAAGTTTTGATTGAATATATTTCTCATGATTTGTATGAATGTACAAGGCTATATATGAAGGGAAAGAAGGGAGTCGATTACAAGCAACCTTCCCTTGCGCAAGCCCTAATACCCAGATAATAAACTAAAATTATCATACTTTCTTAAATTAAAGGATTACACCAAAACACTACACCACATATCAAGAAGTCATCTACTCATTAATTTAAAGGACCTTGGTTAATGATGAAAGCTAGAAAATGGCGTCATTGACTTTAGGAGGTGATAGCTTACATGGAAGACCATCAGTCACTCCATAGCCTCCCATATCTTCCAATAACAATTTATTGTTTTTCATAAATATCATGAATATTAGTTAGTGAATCACCCTACCGTATTGTTTGTAAAAAGAAAGAGATAAATGCATAAATTCGTGTAAAATTCCTTTCAAGAACCTCAACAGACAAATATTGTCCAAGTCACAAAGCCAAAATCGATTACTATGGGCCTTCTCTTGAGTTTTTCCCTACAAGTTTCAACACATAAACTTACACCAAATATTTTCTATCGGCTTTACACAAAACTGTCGCTAGTTCTGCTACCACACACAGAGCAAAAAGAAGAAGGAGTGGGGGGATCAACGAGCAGGACAATCTGATACTACCCTCTGGTGTCATCTAGAGAGAATTTTCACAAAAAAGAAGGACACGAAGAGGAACGCGAAGAAGACGAGTCTCGCTCAACAATTGGGAAAGGTGGATTATTTCCAAAATCCTACGGCAACAACATCCCCATCACAATTAGTCATCAAGGATTTGCAACACATCAATCTTTTCGAAGCGGGCAGAACAATCGCCAAAGGAAATTTGAGGCTGGCAACCAAGAAGAGGCTGTGTTATGTTGTTTTGATCCTCATTCACCAACTGGAATTCCCAACAATCCGTTCATCAAATATCGGATTCAAAATTCCTAAGAAAAGTATGTGGAGGTGCACGTTATAAACCGGCTATTTGTATCTAAGACGGAGCAGGTAGAAGAAGAAGAGGACTTGGCGTCGCGTTTTAATTTCTAAACCAAGAGGAGGTACCTTTTTTACTATTAATGATTTATATACAAGCTTCAATGGTTGTTCTTTTCTCTAAAATTTTAATTTAATGACCACAGTGCACAAGAATTATTCCCCATTTGTGGGATTTTACAGAACTGCTTGAGTGTAAAATGCTATGAATTAGCTGCATTATTCTGTGTCCTCTTTTGTTCTAAATTAATTTTGAAAGTACGATACTTGATTGATAAAACAGTCGTATAAAAGGAGGCGTTCGTAAGTGTGGCCTTGTTAAAACCTTACCGGAGAATTCTTAGATTAGTGCGGAACCACATATTGGATCATTCCAGTGCGGCACGAAGCCGCTGACGCCGAGTCGGCTCTTATGCCATTAGCTATGCCCTGCTTGGTCCCCTGGAACGGTTTCCATAGCACGTCATGAGCACCGGGCTAAGGGGCAGTTGAGCAACTCAAGTGAACAGCTCTACCTTACTACAACATAGGGACAGAAGGGAGAAGGTTGTGAAGGTGGCCTCCTTATCTATACCTCTGGTCGGATGAATGGAGGACCGACCGACTTAGGTTTTCACGAGCGTTGGTGGGTCTGAGCCATCTTGTTAAGGAAGGGTGGCTAGGGTGGGAAATGTAGAAGAATGAAATTCTAAAGAAGGAGATAAGAGGGAAGACTCTTTGTTGTTGAATGTGAGTCACTACATAGGTGGAATTAATAATTAAATAAGCTCCTTTAGGCCTAACCAGCCCGTAAAGTCTTAGGGGTTTTCCCACTTTCCATGGGATTATAGTTACACCCTAGTGTAATTCAGAAGTTTTATCTTTGGAAAGAAAGAACAGCTAATAACTTTTCAATTATTGCTTATCTTACTTTTCACAAGCATATGTATTTTACAAATTATCACAAATCCAACTCATTAATTTAGAGAAATTGAAATCCGTATTTCAATATAATAAATAACAAAATAATTAATGGTGCGTATCTTAATGGTTGAGAGATCACCATTCACTAAATATTTGAAGGTTTCTTATGGAAAATATCTTGAGAGCACTACACTTGGGAATCATGAAAAAATCTCGATGAGAAAAACAAGATTTATTCAAACAGAAGCGGTAACAAGATTTATTCAAACTCCTTTTAGGTAAATAAGTAAGCTAATTTTACAAGGAGTATACATCCTTAGGCACCACGTAAGTCAAGATATTTTTTAAAGTACAAATATAACTAAACTTGAAACAGAAGCAAGGAAATGTGAATTTAAACTAATTTGATGAGATATTCAGTATATTCCAAACGAATTTAGCTTAAATTTCATTTGAATTTGAAGTCCCTCGTCCAAACGCATTAGTAGTCGACCATTTTATCAAAAATCTTACATGCATTGAAGACATATTCAATTGAATATGCATGCCACACATTTTTGAAACACCTTATGTGCATTGAGTCATGGTTAGATTATAAGAACATAAATAATGTATGCCATCTTTTTCACAACCATTTATAGTATTTCAGAATCATAGTAATTAAACACGTATTGCAAATTTGTAACAAGACTTGCAACGTGAAACGATCAAATCAGCCAACGAGTTCCCGTTGGCTGCCCGATTCATTCGAATTTTACATGTCCCCATATCATATGTGGGGTTTGATGGGTCCATTACAAGGTTCCCCCTTTTGTAAAGATTTCACACAAACTACATGGTGTGGGGTTTTAGATCCTCAGGAAATCCTTTTTTTTTCCAAAGGGTAAATTACATTTTACCCCCTCAAGTTTGGAGTCGATTTCAATTCCTTACAACATCTTTAAAACATTTCAATTTCATACATTTACTATCATTTTATTTCAGTTTCATACATCCGTTAGAAAATCTGTTAAATAAACCGTTAAGTGATGCAGGGCAAATATGGGATCCACATTTGTGCTGACTTGACTACCACATTTGTGCCACGTGGCTAAACTCTAAATAAAATATTTAAAATATTAAAATTATTTATTTATTTATTTATTTATTTATTTAAAAAATAAATAAAAAACAGAATTCCCATCGTCTTCCCCTTCTACCTACCCGAGCAACCCACCCCAAATCAGATACACTCCCTCTCTCTCTCTAATCCCTAGCTCCAAATATCCAATCTCCCCCTCAACCTCCCCCCCCACCCCACCCAAAACCCAAAAAAACCCAGATCGGTGTTGATCTTCTATGGAGTCATGTATGTGATGGTCCCGACGGAAGAATTGCAGGGGTCCATGGTCTGAGCTAGAATATAAGGTACTGGATGATGATGCACTTGTCGTCCTAGGCGCCGCGGGCGAAGATGAGGCCCTTCGAGGTGCGTGGGCTGAGAAATGAGGGTGGGTCCACTTGGCGGGCTCGGCGGGGATGGAGTCGAGGTGAGAGTTGAGAGCAGTTCCACCGTGGGCTATTGCTCAATGGACTGGCTCTCAAACAGGGCCAGAAAGCCCGAGTGGGGAGGTCCAACGTGTGCTGGCGATGGAGCCCAAGCGGGCCCGAGGGAGAGGCCTTCCAGGAGTTTCCAGCCTAAGAGCCAGAAGGCCACGTGACGTAAGGCAGACGTCTGGGCGACGTCAGCCACGTTTTATATATTTTTTGCGTCAGGCGAGTGCGCTTCATGCGCACGTGGGCGCGCGTCGTCTGACACAAATTCAGAGTTGGGGCCCTAGACGCTTTCTGAGATGTTATCGTTGGGGAGGCCACATGGCTTCCCCACGTCTGTTGGATTTCAACGGCAATATTTTATGGACCGTTGGATTCCCAACGGTAATTTTTGTTTAAAAACCTTATTTAATTTCATCCGTTGGATCTGAGATCAACGGTCCACGTTATTCGATTTTATAAATAAATAAAAAAGAAAAAACAATTTAAAATTCTGAAATGTTGGAATTCAATTTTTTTTAATCCAACGGCAGAGATTAATTATGTGAATTAAAATTCTGAAGTTACTCATGATCCGATTACGGGTAATGAGATGCAGTTGTGAGAAATGTGGAGTCTTATTCATACCAATTATCTTGAGAAAATTGGTGGGAAAAGAACCAAAGAATCGATGTTCAGTTGTTGGAAATTACTTAGCCAATCGTTTAGTACGCGGAGAGACGCCTTGGCACAATTTAGTAGTAATCTTCGAAGTGGGTAAAATTTAGCGGATTAGGTAACATATATTATTTATTTGTTTGTACTATACCCAAATGTACATTACCTATTTTGATTATAATTATTTCTTCTCCCGCATTGTGTAGGAACTTCAAGCACAAGCTTGGTATAATGCCAAAACCAAAAGCAAAAATAAATCATTCAACCTGTGGGAATGTTGGAATATTGTCAAAGATTGTCCTAAATTCAGAGTTGTGCCTATTGGTCCCGAAGTTTTCATGAACAGTACCCCTCTACACTCTACGCCCGATCATTCCTTGCATGTTCATGAAGATGACGCAGAAGAAGTGCCTGAAACGCCACCCTCCCCCCCCCCCCCCGCTTCCTAGAATAATTATGCAAGGTATATGGAAGAACTTGCTCGCCAAGGTGAATTGAGTTTGGCGCGGAAAATGGCTAAATTTGAGGCTAATAAGGCTAGAGAAGAGGCAAATGATGCAGCTATTGAGAGAGAATTTCAAGCTAATGAGAGGGAAAGACGGCTACTTAGGCAAGAAAGGGAACAAATTAGAGAAGAAAGAATGGCTCAACGAGATCGTGACATTATGAACACGCCTTTAGAAGAGAAGTCTCCAAATTCTAAGTATTTTTGGAAGTCAAAGAAAGCGGACGTGGTGCGAATGAGGCATGCAAGAGAAGTGAGAGCAAGTGGAGATGGTCCAAGCATGACAAGAGAAGATCATCTTAGCACCACAAATTGGTTAGGTGATGATGATCAATTCACGAGCCCATAATTTTCCAATCACTTTGTTTGTAATCGGAGCCCATAATTTTCCAATCACTTTGGGTTGCAATTTATTATTTATTGAATAGAGTACTGTATGTTGTTTCCAATTTATTAAATTTAGTACTTTATTTAAAGTAAGAGTAAATTTATTTATTTTGGTAATTTATTTATACTAAGAGAATTTTTATTCAAAGGACATAAACACACCAAATAAAATTACATAAACATACCAAATAATAAAAAAACTCACTAAATGAACTAAAAAAAAAACCAAATAAAATTACATAAACATACCAAATAATAAAAAACTCAGTAAATGAACTAAAAAAACACACCAAATAAAATTTCATAAACATACCAAATAATAAAAAAACTCACTAAATGAACTAAAAAAAAAACCACCAAATAAAATTACATAAACATACCAAATAATAAAAAAACTCACTAAATGAACTAAAAAAAACACACCAAATAAAATTAAATAAACACACCAAATAAAAACAAACACACTAAATGACCTTAAGTATCTTAAGCTTGTTTCAATTCTCACTGGTGCTCTATCAAGTCAATTTGCCGGGGATTGTGCATATATGGTCTTTGAAGTGCAGAATATCGTTGAATGAGCCTTTCATTGTAACGTTCATCCCTTTCTAATGGCTCGTGTTGCACGGGTTCTTTCGTGGCTTCATGAGCGTAATATATTTGTGTTCTGGAATTGTTCTTCGTGTCTAGCTCATATTCATCAGCGGCATCATAATCATACTCATCTTCTACAATCATGTTGTGAAGAATGATGCACGTCTTCATGATGGATCGAAGCGACTCTAAATCAAGCATTCTTGCAGCACCCCTGACAATCGCCCAGCGAGTTTGGAGGATACCAAAACAACGCTCCACATCCTTCCTACACCCCTCTTGACAACTTGCAAAGTGTTTTTCCTTTGCACTTCGCGGACGTGGCACTGTTTTGACAAACGATGACCACCTTGGGTAAATGTTGTCTGTTAGGTAGTATGGCTCGTCGTACTTAGGTCTGTTGACCCAGTACGTGACTTTTGGTGCCTTTCCTTGCAGGACATCATTGAACACTGGGGATTAGGCAAGGACATTGAGGTCATTTTGAGCTCCCGGAACCCCGAAAAAGACGTGCCAAATCCATGTATCAAAAGATGCCACCACATCCAAAATGATACTTTTTGCTCATGCATACAATCGATGTTCCAATCATCCCAATAAAACCTCACATGACACACCCCAACCGGACATGTCCACTAGGACTCTGAATCGAGTTGTGCTGGCTGACACCTGGAAGCCACCTATTTTGATATTCGTCAAGGATCCTCGTCGATACGAACTTTCAGTAGCTAAAACCTGGAGGGGAGCAAAATAGAAAACGTGAGTGGGCAGAAACAAAGCTTTTGAAAACGCATTTCTTTTTCTAAACATAATAACCCATCACCGTAAAACCTGTATAATTTCCCAGAAAATAACTATACGTACGTATATAGAAATTATGCTCGAGAGCAGTGAAAACCAAGTATATGCCATGTCGAGTATCTCAGTAATATATATGTAAGCCAGGTGAAATGACTCAATGTAAAATGATATGTCGAGTATCTCAGTAATATATATGTAAGCCAGGTGAAATGACTCAATGTAAAATGATATGTCAGCCGGAATCACCTAACATGACCTGTATGGCTGAATCTATAGCTCATAAACCAATTTCCTGCACACGAGTAGAAACCACCTAATGTGGTCTGCACGACAGGGCTGGGTGTATATACGTACGCTCAAGTGCTACGATTATGTGAAGGTTGTGCGAATAATCGTGGGTCATATACGAGTCGAAGCCACCTATTGTGATCTGTACGACAGGGCTGTGCACCAAACTTGGATCCAAGGTGAGCGTGCGGTGCGGGAGGTGAACATCACGTGAAAGATTGTGCCCTGGCCACGGACGGGAGCACAAACATCGGGGTGCAGGATAATAAGCTATAATTGCATCTACGTATAACCATACACAATGCAACCACCATTATCATAATATACTCACCTGAAGCTTACCTGGGCCTCTGCAACATCATTCAGTAGTATGCAAAACTATTCTAATGCAAATACTAAAATATAATGCATCCTTGACATAGCATTTAAATCGTAAATTCATTTAAAAACAGTTTATGGGAATCGTAAAGCATATATACATATATATAGCAAACAAAAGCCCACTCACCTGGATTTTGAGGCGCCACGAACGATCGGCGCCTAGAACAATTATCAAATCATGTCTCGGAAATCTTATCGATTGAATACATAATTTATATAAAACACATCCCTACGTAATTCGATCCGAAAGATCCGCATCACGGATTACTGATCATATACTTCCAAAATTCCACATTATGCTACTAGAACAACATCCTAAAGTTTCAGAACGATCCAACGGTTGGATCTCCGCCAATTGCCAAAACCAAATGGCGGCCGACATTTTATTTTATGAACTTACAAATCCAATTCGGGAAGATCCGTATGTCGGATTCCAGATCTGTAAGTTCCAACATTCCTCAAATATTACGTACTATAACGTTTTAAAGTTTGGTGACGATCCAACGGTCGGATCATCGATGTACATATTAACCTATTAACGTATCGTAGAGAATTTAGGTTCCAACTATCAACCTACGTCATATGATTACCAGAACTGAACTCAAGGCATCTAATTTAGCCTAAGAATAGCATCGACGGCCCCCTAGCCACGCGTCGCCGCATTTGCCGCCTTGGGTGGAAGTCGGCTGCCCCGACTCGCCGGAAAAATCTATGTCCAAAAATTACCAAAATTTACTGGAATGAAGATCTCAATGAGTAAAGTAACTTTTATACCTGTGACCAAGGCCAATTAGGTCGGGAAGAGCTCCAATTTCGCTAAAACCCATCGGAAACCCTATAGAGGGTGTCTCTTGATTCGACTCCAAATAAGATCCGATGCCTAAACCATTGCTTGGGGTTTGTTCCTAGGGTTGAGAGCAGTCTATCGATTGTGGTAATTAGAGGAAAACATTTCAGGATTTGAGGAATTTACACTTGAACCCGCCGCACACACCGTGCAGGTTTTCACATTTTCAAGACCAAATTCTCTCAAATTTGGGGTGTAATTGGTAGAGGGGAGGTTATGGAAGAGATTGCAAGTGATGGATGGGTGTGTTTTGTTGAAAAAATGGTGGAAATTGGCCTGAATTACCCCGGCCGAACGGGTTGGGCGTGTGCGGGTCACGGGTCCAGAAAGATGAAGGTTTTGAGCTCCTTCTTTCCCTATCCTTGCTCTCCTTTCTGATTGGGTCGTGACCTACCCCTCCTCTCCTTTCTCTTCTTTGCTTTCCATCCTGGCCACACATGTGGCATCACCAAATTTTTGCTCCAAAAATCTGGAGCCTTCCACAAAATAATTAATTTACCATTTTGTCCTCAACTTTAAACATTAATAACTTCTTCGTTATAGCTCCAAATTCGATTCTGCTTGCGCCCACGCGTCCGTAGGGACGAGTACTACGAGTATACACCACGAAAACAGATTTTACATGTCACAAATAGGTGGTCAACAAAAGTCAACGTATTTGCCTCGAAGGGCATTTTTAGGGACGGGTCGTTACATCACATCTCGCCCTTCTTCAGAAGCCTTTGCAAGTACATCTCAGTAGGTCTCCAGAGGTACTCTACAGTGTAGATAGATTCGATTGCTCCGCAAAACCTCATCAGGGACTCAAGAATGGTTGATTTCTCCATCCTCGCTATCTCATCCACTTGGTCTGTAGATGCTCCATATGCAAGCATCCGCAAGGTAGCAATAATTTTTTTCTCAGGAAGGAAACCCATAACACCAAAAGTATCCTTCTTTTGCACAAAGTAAGAATCATGGTTGCAAACAGCAATCATGATTTTGTTGAACAAATGTCGTTCCATTCTATAACGACGTCTAAAGTACGTATCAGGGAATGCATTGTTACGAACAAAATCATCATCCAAGAGTTTGGTATCTCGTTGTTGCCTACTTCTATCAAGCTTTACAGAACGCCTGGGCTTGCAGATTTGAGCCATAATTTGGATGACTCGACGGGAATGTGAGGCTCTGGCCATTCTTGCTTCATCATCTCTCATTCTACGCTCCTCATCATCTTCCATCTCATTTTGGGCCACCTGGAGATTGAACATTCCTTCTGATTGGTTAAACAATTCATCCTCTTGTTGATCGATTTCCCACATCATCCTTGAAGAATAAGACATTGTAAGAAGGAAGCAGAAACTAGGAATAATGATATAGATTTTGATTTTGGTGAAAAAGGAAGTACAAACTATGAATGATGATACAAATCTTGAGAAAATTGGTGTGAGATTTTTGAGGATGGATGGTGGATTATATGGAGGATTCATAAAGGATTAGGTTGTAGATAATGCCACGTGGCATGCTGTCATTCGTTAAAAATCTGATCAAAATCTATCCTTAAAGGTTTTAAACATATTGTGACACGTGGCACGACATGATTGGTTAAAAATATTATCGGAAATTTATCCTCAATGATTCTGAAAAGGTAACGACACGTGGCACAACGACATTGGATAAAAATCTTATTGAAATCTATCACCAATAATTATCTTTTCGGATAATGACACGTGGCGCAACGAGAACGATTAAAAATCTTATCCGAAATTACAAATTAAATTATTTTGTATTATTTTATAAATAAATAAAATACTAATATTTTATTGCCTATTGCCAGGGCTATTCAGTGTAGGGGTGGAGATGCAAAAGACAGTTACTGTTCACTGGGTGGATTAAATAGTGAATAGCCCATGGGGACCTTTGCAACGGTAGAGTTTCTATAAGGAGAAGGGAGGGGAGGGAGGGGCTTGGATTTGGACAGGGTGAAATGGAGGGTCTGAATTTGGAGGTTTAAGGTTTGGGCGATGGAGGATGTGGGGGTGGGGGGTATATGGGGTATAAGGGGGGAAGATGGGCTTCTGGGTTTGATTGGGTATTTTTAAAAAAAAAAAAAATTAATATTTAAAAGGGATAAATATTATTATATTTAAATGCTTAAAAAAAAAAACCACGTCAGCACAAATGTGAATCCTATATTTGCCACGTCATCACTTAACGGTTTACTTAACAGATTTTCTAACGGATGTATGAAATTGAAATGTTTTAAAGATATTGTAAGGAATTGAAATCGATTCCAAACCTGAGGGGGTACTCTATGAGACTCTCTAATATTTAATGCACTATATGTATGTATGATGAAAAGTTATCTTTATGTTTATAGGGGCTTCCCTATTTATAGATTTTGAGATACCTCTTTGGAAAACATGTAATCATTCATGAAGAGTCAAAAGTTACAATTCTTCATTAGGATAGACACATATTTCCACCAAAAGGCATCACTTCTAATTTCTATTCAATTATTTAATTTAATATAATAATAATAATATTAAATTTTCCAACAATCCCCACATGAATGGAAATTGACTCAACACTATGCAAATGACAATGCAAACACTAGAGAGAGAACTCATTAGGAAAAGTACCGCATCAGGATAAGTGGCTTTTGACTTTAAACCTTTTGTAGTGAATTACTATCGAATTTACTTGGCTAATCAGTGAATGCGATGTCTTGAACTGCTAACCTTTTTGTGTAAACCAAGACAATAGTAATCACACAATACCCTTCCAGACACCCCGTGATTGCTCGGTTGTGTTCATTTTGGCCCTGAACAATTCTCGGTTTCTCATGCATGCTTTTAGAGAATTAAGCCCTTCAAAAAATTCTCATAGGAACAGCCTCATTCCTTACTCAAGATAGGTGACTTTCCATTAAGAGTATCCTGCAATACCCCACTTGTTATTTCCAAGTATAGGAATCATTAAAAGCAAAGCTTATCCTAAACACGCTGCAGATAACACTATTTCATCATAGAACATGGGGTAGGAGATTATCTCCGCAATGCTCTCATTGAATCATCCACAATTCGGTTGTCCCGTTGAACCTAGATCTTGGGATCTCCAGTCAGCTACGTTGGGTTGTCATTATGGCGATTCTTAAGATGTAGGCTTTCAACCCATTCCCCTTGGTGATACAACTTACTCTCTAGTCAAACCTTTAATTAATTGGATCCACTAGGTTGATGACTATCACTTATGGTGCGCACTTATGTTTCATTCGAGAGTAGCTGTTTTCCAATGTTAAGTCCTTCAAAACATATGTTAGGACTTACAAAGTAATTTGCTAATACTCGGGTACATTCCCCCACATTTAAGGTATTTGCTAGAAGATCTCCAACCTTTCAATACCTTAAAATTACCATTATAAGAGATGACATTTTGATTGTCTCATTCAATTAGCAAATTATATTTCCATTCTTCTTAAGTAAATCTCATACCTCAAAAATATATAAGTTACCCCCACAATTCTTCGATAATTGTGGTTACTTTTAACATTATCATCAAATCGATCATGTTTCTACTTTTAGAAGTAAGGAGCAACTAAGATAGACTTTATCTATCTTTTCTTTTAGGCTTTCAAGCCTGACACGTCCTTTCTATGAGAAGCACTTCTCTTTGCACTCCTTTTGCTTTCACATTGTAGCATTTCACATTTTATTGGTTTCATTATTTATGCATATGTGTTTACTACCGAATTGGTTTAGCGCGAATAGGTAAGATGCTTGCTTCAAGCGGACCACTCCTCGCTCTTAGCCCTTCTCGGCTGATATAATGTGAATTATCTAGTTTTGGTCTGAGCAGGAGCGAAGTCAAGGGCTTGCTTGAGGGCGTTAAGCTCCCACCCCCTTCCATGAGATAGTAAAATTTTAGCATCTATGAAGGATCATATTGAGATATGACGCCCTAGTTAGAAATCCACACAAAGCGTATCTATTGTGTATACCCATACACATGATATCTCAAGCTTTCAGGCCTTCTTTATCTACTAACGTATGTCAGCACATAGTTTTTTAAGTGAAAAGAAACATCATTTCCTTTCATGAAAAGGTATTTCCCCATTTCTCAGACTTCCTTATCACCCAAAAAAAATTGCCACAACCACAATGATTAAGAAACCATGATCCAATATGTTGGGATGTTACTATAATTCCTCATCATCCAAATTAGTTGAAAGGTACAACATATATATTCAGTAAGCCTCAGTAGCAATTCAAAGTCATATATTTGTTATCATGGTGGTTACAAAAATAGTTATGCCTTTCCAGCATATCACCCTTCTGCCAAGTAATGCATATGTAGAGATATATTTTCATATTATCTACAATCATGCCAATTCACATGGGCCTTGATGCAAGGGTACCAGTTCAATGACTAATCGTCAGTATATAAAAATATATACTTTTGCATGAACAGGTATGAGTCTCCAGACTCTGAATTTGTCCATGAATATATATGGGAAAAATGGCGCTCAGGATATCGTCATTCTCAACTAATTGGTTAAAACAGAGACCATGTAATATATTTCCAATTGAAACTTATCATGATCTACACCCAAACCTTATTTCTCTTCAAATAGAGTTGCAACTTCAGATAACAGAATATGAAAGGAAACCTATATCAAAACTGCCATACACACCATGCTTTTATTACAGTGGTGGAAGTCATGATTGTTAGGAGTAATGAAGGCTCATAGTCTTATCAAGGGTGTGAAGCACCAAATTAGTACCTTAGTCTATATGTTAGTTAGGGAAGTGCTGAGTCAGCATAATTAGTTAACTTTGGTATTTATGTATAAATACTGATTGTACACAAAATCTTAATGTAATGGAAATACAGTTTCACAATTCTCTCTTTCTCTACATTTTCCTCTCTCTCTCTCTCTCTCTCTAAAACTCTGATTTTTTTACTCACTAAGATAGTATTTTCTACATGGTATCATCGCCGAAGTTCACCGACGTTGATCTTCTGCTTCTGTGTGTCTTGATTTTCTTGCATTTTCTCTCCTGCCAAACAAATCTTTTCCTTATTCTCCTTAAATTCTCAGTGAGATTCCGCTATGGCTGCAACGATGAACTCCTCAAATTCTTCTTCCTCTGCACATTCATTAGCTTCTGCTCCTCACGCTGAAGTCTCTAATCCTCTCCTTGCTTCGATTGCCTCTGTCACCATTCAGAACATCGCCGGTATGGTTCTGACTAAGTTGCATAGTCACAATTACATCACCTGGCGCAATTTATTTCTTCTAGTTATGAAGCGATTTTAGCTTTTAGGGCTTATCGATGGCACCAACGTATGTCCCTCTTAATTTGTTTGTGGTTCTACTGGCCTTCTAGTTCTCAATTCTACTCATGAAATTTGGTGTGAGCGAGATCAAATCTTAATCATTCGGATAAATTTGATTATCTCTGAAGATCTCGTTCCTTTGACTGTTGGAATAGATGATTCTAGATCTCAAGGGCTTTCTCTGGAAAAACATTTTGTTGGAGCCTCTCGCACACACATTCATAGTCTTCATACTAAGATTCAAACGATCCAAAAAGGTGATTCTTCGATGACTGACTACCTCAATTCAATTTAAAAAATCTCTGACAAATTGGTTGTTGCGGGTGAACCGATTTCTGAGTCTGATTTGGTAGCTTATATTCTGCTTGGTCTCCATGATGATTATAAATCATTTGTTAATTCCATTGAAACCAGAAATGAATCTGTTACTTTTGATGAACTTCATGGTTTACTTTTGAGCAAGGAAATTTCCCTTCAAAAGCATAAAACTTGATTGACTGCATGTAATGCATCTACTCCATTTCATGCTTATGCTGCTCAATCATCCAATAATTATGGTCATAACTCTAGATTTCGAGGGAATTATCGAGGTCGCAACCATAATCATTCAAGATTCAATCAAAATCGCAATTGTGGGGGAAATCGCTTTACTAACCAAACTAGTGGAATTCTTGGTGCTAGTCCATTTCGATCTGGTGGTTTTCAGTCTGATCAATCATCTTTCTCCTCTGGGAAATCAATTCCATGCCATCTTTGTAATTAGCATGGTCATCAAGCTCCTCATTGTGGCCGACTCTCTTAATTTGCTTCTTCAATGACTTCTGGCATCAATCAGTTTTCTGGCAACCATCAGTTTTTAGGTTATTCGCTTATGGCTATGTCTGCAACAACTACTCCCACACCAAATTATTGGATAACAGAAAGTGGTGCTTCCCATCATGTTACTATAGGACCTTTCTTCTCTTAATTCTGCTATTCCCTACACTGGCAGTGAGCAACTATTTGTGGGTGATGGTAAAGGTCTGTGTATATCTCATATTGGTCATGCCTTTATACACACATCTAATGCAGCTTTTAGACTTAAAGATGTCTTACTTGTACCTCAAGCTTCTCATAATCTGTTATCTGTGTACAAATTTGTCCATGATAACTAGTGTTCTCTAACTTTTGACCCTTTTAGATTCTATATCAAGGATCTAAGAACTGGGAAGATGCTCTTCCAGGCCCCAGTGAAGGTGGTCTTTATCCATTCTACTGGACAAGTTCCAATGGATCTTCTGGAATAACAGTGCCTCCTCGTGCGTTGATGGTTACAAAGGCAGATATTCATCTCTGGCATAGAAGGCTTGGACACCCTTCTAGTGCAATTTTACATTATGTTTTATATAATCACCATTTACTTGTAATTGGTTCAGTAAATAAATTGCCAATTTATGTAGCTTGTCAAATGGGCAAAGCCTATAAGCCTCCATTCTCTGTGTTGCCTATTAACTCAGTCAAACCATTTCATTTGGTTTATGAAGATGTATGGGGACCTTCTCCTACCTCCTATTGTACTGGTTACAAATACTACTTTATTACTAGTGGATGATTTCACAAAATACAGTTGGTTATATCCTTTGTATCTTAAATCTGATGTTGCTTCAGTACTTCAAACTTTCATTCTGAAAGTTCAAACATTGTTTGCATCTAAAGTTCAATGTCTAAGATCAGATTCGGGGGGTGAGTTTTTAAGCAAAGCGCTCCAAAGTTTCTTCAATGATCAAGGCATTACACATTAGTTGAGTTGTCCTCACACACCTGAACATAATGGGTGTGGTTAGAGGAAACATCGCCATGTTGTTGAAATGGGCAGGACCTTATCATGATCTACACCCAAACCTTATTTCTCTTCAAATAGAGTTGCAACTTCAGATAACAGAATATGAAAGGAAACCTATATCAAAACTGTCATACACCATGCTTTTATTACAGTGGTGGAAGTCATGATTGTTAGGAGTAATGAAGGCTCATAGTCTTATCAAGGGTGTGAAGCACCGTATTAGTACCGTAGTCTATATGTTAGTTAGGGCTGAGTCAGCATAATTAGTTAACTTTGGTGTTTATGTATAAATAATGATTGTACACATAATCTTAATGTAATGGAAATACAGTTTCACAATTCTCTCTCTCTCTCTCTCTCTCTCTCTCTCTCTCTCTCTCTCTCTCTCTCTCTCTCTCTCTCTCTCTCTCTCTCTCTCTCTCTCTCTCTCTCTCTCTCTCTCTCTCTCTCTCGCTGATAGAACTCACTAAGATACTATTTTCTACAATGATGCCTTGCCAACGCTTAGCAAAGAGGGCTGCGCTTTCCCTTCATTCATTTGTTGGGTTTGATAAAAGGATGGCATTTCTAGAGATACGGCAGATGGCAAAACACACCAAGCATTTAACGACTTATGCATGTGTGTATGCAGTAAAGAGATTCTCTCATTCTCAGGTCTTAAGAAGTAGGTGCCAATGAAGGTATTTTCTGTTTATCTATCTTTTACTTCTCAAACTGAAAAACTCAATGCATGCATAACTAACCAATTATATAGCGTAATTATTATTGCAGTAAACAATGTTTCACAATTTCTTTGACTCATTTCAACAAGACTAATAAAAAGCAATATCAGTCTTCAAGCTTAAAAGTCTACTGATACATGAGAACAATATATATGAGCTTACCCCATCACCCCATACAAGAAATAAATAGAAGATTTAAGTTCGAATTGCCAACACAAAAATATATCAGTCTGATCTGAAGGGTTCTGGTTCACTGTACTTTAATTGTCGCTTCATTTATGCTAAGAACTTTGGCCCGGCATAAACTGGAAAGAACTTCAAGTACATCGCTAGAGCCATCTACTACAGGCTTCAGAAGAATAACAGCTTCTTCTAATTTTCTGATATATCGGCTTTCCATCAAATTCCCTTTCCAACTCAAATATTTAAGACAAGTTTATGCCCCACTACTGTGCCCATGGAATGGTTGATCGGCGCTTGTCTCCCAAGATACAACGATCATGTCCTTGTAATAGTAGCACTCCAAATCACAAGGCTCCATGAACCACGATTGTGTTGAAAATTCTCATGTGGACTCTATAAGACACTCTAATATTTAATGCACTATATGTATGTATGAAGAAAAGTTATCTTTAAACTTATAGGGGGCTTCCCTATTTATAGATTTTGAGATACTTCTTTGGAAAACATATGATCATTCATGAAGAGTCAAAAGTTGCAATTCTTCATTGGAATAGACACATATTTCCACCAAAAGGCATCGCTTCTAATTTCTATTGAATTATTTAATTTAATATATTTTCCAACAAAATTTTCCCAGAAACGGTAGAAAACGAAGAGAATTCCGGGAAAAGTTCAGGAAATCAGAGTAGCTAAAAGAAAAGGACTACCCTTTGATGCTATCTGAGGAAGAAAATGAAGAAGATGAAGACGAGTCTCTGCCAATGACTGGGGAAGAGTGGAGTATGGTCGGAGATGAGTTTTTTGGAAACCCGGTAGCAATATCTATATCTCCATCACGAGTCATCAAGGAAAATATTACAAGAGACTCCTCATATTAGTCTGGGCAGAGGCAGCAGCGGAAAAGAAAGTATGAAGCCGAAAACAAGAAGATACTCTGCCTAAAAACCCTCATTTTGTTCCTGCCTTGCAGACTGAAATTCCGAAACTGAATTCGCTCATCAAGAATCATAGTCAAAACTTGGAATACATGCATGTGCAGCTGCATGTTATAAATCGACTTTTCTTGTCTCTGGCAGACGAGATGGAAGAAGACAAAAGACTTGGCATCACCTTAGAGCTTTAGAAGCAAAAATTTTAGTTCCTAGACCGAAACTGTGAACACCAAGGAGTAAATAGTTGTTATTTGCTCCCATGGTCATCGGTAAATTCATTTGGTTGTGCTTTGCTGGAATTTCATTGAATTTGGTCAAATTGTTTAAAGGAAATTTCGTTACGTTCTTTATTTCTGTTGATATGGACTTTTGAATGCTCTGTATTTTCTTAGGTAAAGATAATCTTACCTCTCAATTCATAGTTGTGGCAAAAATTACATAATTGTAATACTTGAAATTCCTCCTATAAAGTAACATTGGATTTAACTGCAGATATTCTTCAGTTGTAGCATGTACATGTAGTCCAATACTTTGGGGTATTGGATTCTTCGGTACAACCGGGGGTATGTCTCCCTATTAGTATCTCTCGCATCACATTCCATGGTGATTCTCTCTGACACTTGAGTTAAAAGGAACAATCCAACTTCTTATCTCTTACTCTATCAATTGTATCTCGTGTTCTCTTGTCACTAGTAATTAAACCTAAAATCATGGTGCAGAAACTAAATAAATAAAAATCAAGGATCTAATAATCATAAGTATTTCTCCAAATCAATATCTACTGGAACTTCATATCCATAAACCATCGAATAATCATCCAACTCGTCCGATGAAAACTTAGGAATCCAGCTCCTTGCAACTTCAGAGTGGTGGCCATTGGTTAGAAGCTCTAACACCTAAAAGGCAAAAAGAAAATCAAATATATAAAACAGTCTCAATTCATGCATGGAGGAATTTATTGTATTCAGAATTTACCTCACTCATCGCGGGACGCCATACTGAGGATTGTCTCACACAATTGGAAGCTGTAAGCACCACTCTCTGCAGTTGTTCTGCATCATATTTTCCTTCCAGTTTTGGATCAGCTAGTTTGGCTATGTCCCCTGATTCCATAAGAGGCTTTGCCTGTGCATGATATATGTCAACCATTACGTTCCTAAAAAGCCGGAATGGTAAACATGAAGAATTTTCAGTTTGTTTAATCCAATAAATTTACTGATATGTACGTGTCTTTGCACATGCGGTGTGCGTTTGCATGTTATATATATAGAAGTAACAAATTCTTACCCATACGAGAAGGTTTAGTTTTGATGAATCCACAGGCTTTCTTCCAGTTACAATTTCCATAAGAAGAACCCCAAATGCAAAAACATCAATTTTTTCATCCACAATTCCGTTCATGAAGTACTCTGGTGCTAAGTACCCAAATGTACCCTCAATTGGAAGCACAGCATGGTGAGTCCATTTGTTAGGAAGCCACTTTGCTAGTCCGAAATCTGTAATCTACAGAGAGAGAAATTCATATCTAAATTTAACGAATCAATGGCGACCAATCATGTTATACTGAAAAAGGTTGTTTGCTTGTTCACCTTCGGCTCATAATCTGGTCCCAGAAGGACATTTGAGGCTTTTATGTCCCGATGGATTATTCGATGCTTGCAACATTTATGTAGATAGTGCAGACCCCTTGCAACTCCAATGGCAATCTTGTATCTAATAGGCCACGAAAGCGACTCGCAGGATTTACCTGAAGATTGTCTCAAGTAATAATTCAAGTTGTTCTAGCAGGCATAATTAATGTCCATAATTCAACAGGTCATGAATAATTCCCGAGGCAGTAAGTAAATCTTTCTTACCATGCAAAGCAGATGACAAATTTCCTTTTGGAGAGAAATCGAAAATCAGGTAGAGTCCGTTTTCAATGCAGCAACCAACTAAGTTAGCAGTATTAGGATGGCTGACATGTAAAATTACACCCAATTCCATGAGGAACTCTTTTTCCTTGTTAGCATCCTTGCTGTCCTTGGCCAACATCTTAACCGCAATGCGTCTTCCATCAGAAAGATCGCCCTTATATACTTCTGAATACCCACCTCGACCTACTATATTATCTGAAATGCAGAGGAAAAAAATTGCATGAGAATTCCAAGTAAGCCGGAAACCACAGTGCTACAAGATAGGATGGCAAAACCCCACAGTTTTCAACATTTTCAAATAAGTATTTTCAGTACTAATTGTACTGACACTTTTACCTGGTTGGAAGTTGTTTGTGGAATTCATGATCTCCTTGTACTTGAAGCACCTCAATGAAGGTAGCTGCAGTTCGTTCTTGGATAAACTTCCATTTCGTTTTCTGAATGGTGAACCTAAAAATGAAGTAATGATTCTGCAAGGTGACAATCGTTGCTTTCTTAGGTTGGCTTGGCTTTTGAAATTGAGAGTAGCAAGAGAGGGGGATGCCGTAATGGTCGAGTCTTCATAGCTACAGGTATCATCTTCTGTGCTCTGAGATTCAGCTTCAAATTCATGTAAAACAGTTCTTGGTGAAGCATTTTTGTTCCGTGTTTCTTGGACAGTTTGCTTTTCAGAAAAGGATGTAGTTCTGCTACTGTGCATGATATCTTGCAACGACATTCTTGAACTTGATTGAAGGATTTCTAATATTAATTAGAGACAGATTAGAACACAATCCAGAGGAGTTGCCACACCTCAAACATTTTGAAACTAACTACCTTTAGTGTTTGCAGATTTTGAATCTGAATTTTGTTGAGGTTGCCTTAATTTCCCAAGTAAAACCAGTGTGCAATTAGCTGGGGCATGCTTGAAGCAATATTTTGTGATGGATGGAGTTCTAAGTCAGTGAGGAAGATATGTCAATGATCATGTGATCAATATCAATTATACTATTGAAGAAAATTGGAAGAAAAAAAAAAGAGTAGGAAAAATTTCACCTTTTGGATTGGCTTCTTGAGCCACCAAGAAGAAGATAGTCAGCTGAAAGTGATTTTGCTTCCTCAATCAGACCTCTTCCAACACTTGAGCTAAAAACCACTCTTGCTTCTAAATTTACCTGAAAATTAATGTCATGCATATGAGCCTTATTATAACTTCAAAACAAGGTTACCGATACTGAGAACATTTTTACAATTTCCGAAAGAAGACGACAATATTTCACATCCTTATGCTCAGGTCACCTGCTTGGATTGGCAACTCCTGGCAAATTCTCCAAGCACAGATATAACATTGGCTTTTGCTCGACGAAGCTGCGATTGATTTTTTGTTGCTAATTCGTGCTTTTTCCTCTCCTCGCCAACTGAAAAATAGATAACCATATGTAAGACGTACAAATACAGATAACTTGAGTAGTTGAGCATGCTACTATTTTGATAAAGTGATAAACAAAAATATTTGTAAATTGATACAAACCAACTGACCAAGAACATGGATGGCAACAATGTTGTCATTTGGAAGAGCAAGAACTCTGATGGGCCATGAGAGCAATTCCTGGCTGTCATTTGCATCGGAAGATATGCCTACGAGTATTTTAGACGGGGCTGAAGGCCGCATTCTGTTTGTCATGAATTAGGTAACTAAGAGGTTGTGGATGCGCACTACTTGATGGGTATAATGTGCAGGAGTACTTTCTTTCAGTTATTTGATCTTGTTGTTCTCGTTGAACAAATTAAGATTATATATACGAAGAGGAATAACACCATCATTAAGTCAGTTGGAGAAGTGTGAGGACCCCTTATAGTTCTCATTCCATTAGTCTTGTTTAACAAGCATGAAAAACTCTTTTTAGAATGCCAAATATTAGGACAACTGTTCACTCACTCTCTCTCTCTCTCTCTCTCTCTCTCTCTCTCTCTCTCTCTCTCTCTATATATATATATAGCTGCAATTAAGTGTTATGGTTGGGTGCTTTGGGGTATAAGCAAAGTTGGTGGGCACGTATTTGATTTGTCTTATTTTGTAAGCCAAAAGAAGAGACTCCTCTGACGTCTGAAATGTAGTGAAAAGAAGGAAAAAGTGCTACTTTGTTGGATTTGGTAGGAGGGGGGGGGCTGCAAAATATGTGCCACTTCAAAAAAGCCCCTCACTTTATCATGATTCATGAATGAAACGTCGATAGGACACTACAGCTTCTTATTCATCGTCGGATGAGAGATCGAGATCGAGAGGAAAACTATAAGCTACACAAGTTAATAAAAAAAGAAGTCACTTAGTACTACGGTTGATTAGTATTTTTTTTCACTTGTAAGTGAGAAGTCTTAGATTCGATTATCGCCAAAGACGAATTTGAACCGTATTATTGCTAGCCCCATTAAGGCTAAACCTACCCCTTCTCTGTAATGTAAATAATATTGTTTGTTTAAAAAAAAAAAAAGGATTATATAGTTATATCCCATATGTTTTTTTATTGGCATTGGGCATCGAGGGCACATGTGAAGGTCAAACTTCAATTTAACATATATGAAGACAAAGTTTTCAAAATATGTGTTGTCATTCAGTCTAACAAATAAATAACAGCTCCAGTACCATATTAGCACATAAGATGTTTCATTTTAGTTCAATTAAAATTTATAATATTAGGAATACATCAAGTATATTTGTCTTAATTATAAGAACTTGACGAAACTTTCCTAGTACACTAATGCACTCAAACCCTAAAAGAATTACAATTTAAAGATTACATTGGCAGCCCTTTTCTCAAACTTTTGATAATTTTAAATAGATCAACCCGAATTCACACAAATCATAGCAGTTTTCATAATTCAATTCTGCAGATTCGAACTCTGTATGGCAGTTTCTAATTTATTGGGTGGAGTACAAAACCCGAGAACCAAATCCTAAGCTCCACCACGATGCAATAAACATACACTTTGTGACAAAAGACGTGAGACTTAGAGCTTTTAGTCTTTCAGCTCTTTAAGGGCACTAGTAGGGGTGGTTCGGTATGGGATCCCATACCGAAACCATTGTCCCGAATCCCAAACCAAAATTTTTGGGAATTCCAATTTCAATACCGATCCCAAACCAAATTTTCGGGAATCCCAATTTTCGGGAATCCCGAAATAGTTTCGGGATTTCGGGACAAATCGGGAATCCCGAAATGGAATTGGGCTTTTGGGCTTTTGGACAAAAAGCCAATATTGGGCCATGCCCAGAATCTGTCCGCCCAGCCCAGTAATGAATATGTCCAATTGTGTAGTCAATTCAACAGCCCATAGCCCATATGGGCTTAACCTAATTCAACAAAAAACAATTTTGGGCAGCTGCTGCTGTAGGATTAAATGAGCAACTGAGTAGATGTAGCAATAGTGAAGTAGAACATGTCAAATCTGTGTACAAATCTATTTTAAAGCAATTTGCCAATCTATGCACAATAGCTTCTACCTATTTAATTTCTACTACACATGCATGAATAAAAATAGATTAAGTACCAAATCCAAAAGCAAAAATATTAGTTACAAGCCAAGGTTTTAAAATAAATAAAGTAACAAACTCAAAAGCAAAAAAAATTAGTTACAAGCCAAAGTTTCAATAATTAAGTTACAAATCAAAAGCAAAAGAACAAAGCCTAAAATTTATGAAGATTGTTGGCCTCTTCGGCTCCTTCGGCCCCTTGATCTTGTTGATGCTTGTGGTTGCTCCCTTCTTGTTGGTACTTGTAGTTGTACTCTTCCCCTTGATGGTTGAGCCCTTCCCCTTACAATGGGTGGTCGTGGTCGTGGAGGTAGTGATTGATTTTGACGTTGTTGAACTTGAACTTGAGGTGGTCGAGGAGGTGGAGGTGGCATTTCATTTTCTTGTGTTGTATTCTCCTCACCTCCCAAATTAGCCGTGCCTAAAACAATAAACCACAAATCATTTACATTGAATTATAGTCTAATAGATAATAAATACTAAGAAAATAAAAGAGGAAATTAAATTGTTTACTTACTTCTTTCTAAGTGTTCAAGCTCCTTGTAGAAATGGAATTCGTCTAGTGTAGGCTCCTTGTAGAAACAAAATTCATTTCCTCTAAGCCAATCACTAGTACACACTAAAGCCTCAACCGTTTTAGGTGTTAAGGAAGTTCTAAAAGGATCAACAACTCTCCCACCAAGACTAAAGGCATTCTCACTAGCAACGGTGCTACTAGGAAGGGCCAATACATCTTTAGCAACTTTACTAAGAGTTGGATATTGAGCACAATTTCCTTTCCACCAATCCAAAAGATTGAAACCCTCATATGTTAGGCTTTGATGTGGATCATTGAAATACATATCCACTTCATTGGTTATCTCATTTTGTTGTGCCTCCGCTCTCTTTCGTTGGATCTTCTTTGCCATCCTTGAAGCAACATCAATATCTTCGATCACACCCCCCACATCATCTAGTACAACACTTGATCTTTGCTCCACATTTGAGGTAGCACTACTACTAGTACTACTAGTAGTACTACTACTACTAAGGACCACTCCCTCCTTATATGCATTATACAACTCGGTTACATAGCCTTTAACCCTTACTTTCTCCTCCTTTATTTTGTCCCATTCATAGCCAAGCTCTTCTAGATTTGTCTCCAACATATCAAATTTGTACCTCGGGTCGAGTACTTGGGCTACAAAGAGAATAGGATTCACCTTTTCAATGTGACCCCAATATTTGTCAAACTTGAGCTTCATTGAGGTAGCCACACTTTGCAAAGTGGCATTAGAGGCGTTTAAATCGAAAAGAAAGGTAAATCGAAAAGAATCCACAACCATGCTTACCAGTGGTTAAGGCAGCTAGTATTTTCTTTGTTAAAGGAACATCACCAACAAAGTCACTGCCTCCACAATAGAAGGACTTGATCTGTAAAGCACACAAGTTATATGTATTAGACATCAGAAAGCACAGATATCGTATACACTAAAAAAAAAAATTCACAATTAGTTTGCGTTTTCTAAAAACAAGAAACGGGACGTACAGGATCATACAACCCAATTCTTAAACCTCCATATAGGCATTGACGATGCAATCCAGGTATAATTCCTTTCCAAAGTGCCGTCAGACCTTCTTCCCTGGCTTCAATACTGACAACAATAAAGGACAGGCTTCAATACTGACAACAATAGCAATGCTGATAAGGAACCATATTATATTATTATGAATGGATAGAAAGATCATATTTTATTTTGTTTGTTTTTTTCTAAAAAGAAAAGAAACGGATGGGTAGCTTAAGCAAACAGAGCAAATAGAAAAAGACCATAATGAGACAAGATTTCACCTCCAAACACAAAAAGATCGTGGTCCCCTAATGGATGAAAGGACAGACTTCAACAACAGTAACATAGCAATTGTGCCCAGCATACCCCTGTATTTAGGTAAGGCCACTCCATCACCTGCAACAGCTTTCTTCTGGAGCTGAAATCTGCACCAAGTTAAAGCTCGGAAAATAAGAATTCGAACAAGGCACGGAGCTGGAATAAAATTACCCAGGATCGCGGGGCAAATTGTAATTATGCAAAAATTTCAAAAACCTAGAAATGTTGCTAACCAGAGTTAGCTCAGAGATATGGAGATAGAGAGAGAGCGCTTACTGGTGAAGTGAATGTATTTTTCGGCTTCTAGAGAGAGAGAAAGCGGGAGCGAGCGCGCGGTGGCTGTGTGGTGGTAGGCCGGTGGTGGTAGACAGTCAGACTCAGATCACTTCTAGATGAGAGATGAGGGCCGGTGGTGGTAGACTCAGATCACTTCTTCGATGGATGGAGGAGGCAACAAATGAAAGAAAAGAAAGAGTACCATTTGGGAGATCTGACCTAAAAACAAATCAATGGCACTGATTAAATCAAAAATAATAAACGGTTGAAATAATTCTTTTATAATTAAAAAATAATATATATATATATATATATAATTTTTTTCGGTTCGGTATGGGAATACCGAAAAATGGAGATGCAATACCGAATCCCATACCGAAAATTTCGGTTTGGTTCGGGATTACATCCCGAAAACTTCGGGATTTTTGGTTTGGGATTTTTTTGGTTTGGGATCGGGATTTTTTTGGTTTGGTTTGGGATTTTCGGGATTTTTTTCCAGCCCTAGGCACTAGTATAAATTGGTCAATTACAAAGACCTAAAAACCACGGGCTTGCCTCCAATAATTAAATAGAACTCCTGCACTAATCCCAATACCAAAATTGACTCATAATATTCCTAATTACTAAAGATCGATTTTAGTAAATACACCCATAACAAACTATCAAAACCTTTCTCTCTCCCTGACTCTCCCTTCCAAAACAAAACCACAAGTATTCTGCAATCTTATATGTCGCCCCTTTGCTTCGGTTTGGAGTCGGCGGTAGCTACTTCCCACCCTCCTTCTAGCTTCTCTCAGCCCCCTTAATTACCCTCTGCCAACCCCTCCACCCTTGATATTCCCTCCACTCCCTCCCCCTTCCCCCACGCCGCCCCCTACTTTCTCTTAGCTTTCTACAACACCTCCTTCTCCTCCCTTAATCTCTCCCACCATTTTGTGAGGAGCCTTGTCCATGTATTTGAGCATTTACCAAGATCGGAGCCATGCTTTTGCCAAGGTCTCTTCCTTGATTTAGGGCTAAATTTACTTGGTCATTGGAGCTATGTACTCGTTGGCACCCTCTGTAAGCGTTTGCGAAGTTTAATGAAATACCATTATCGTTTTTTTTTTTTTTAAATAAAAAGGATTAGTTTTAGTAATGTTAACCTAAATTCTATTTAGAATATTAGCATACAACTCAAATCATTTGACAATAGAACAATTTTCAGAAGGCAAAATTTTGTCCTATCTAAGAACGTATGAGAATATTTGAGCGTACAAGCATACATATAAAGAGAGAAAATGTTTGCTCTTTTGCCTTAAAGAAAACCCTAGAGAGGGAATGGCTATAAAGATGCTTTTATACCACCTCACAAAAACTTGCAATTAAGCCAATTTCACCCTCTCTCTAGCATGGCCGGTTTTGGCTTTGTATGGGCTAATTTCTCATTTAGTTATAGTTGTCATACAACTTAAAATCAATAGGCCTTGTGGACCAAAAAGCCCTTTTGGGCCCGTAACCTGAAACTAACTTAACAGGTCAATACAAACCTTTCGTATGATTAATTAACTAGTTAATTAATTCTTGACTATGCCCAATTATATCATTTAATTGCTTATCCATCTCGTTTATATTACTTTACGTTCATCCTTACTCGGTGTATGTATGATCCATTAGGTTCCAATTAGTGAAGCAGTGGGCAATTGTTACTTTTATTGGTCAATTGTGAATTGAAACCACATTTCAATTCTCTGTTTGATGAAGATTAGTGTTTGTTAATCTTTAGCGCTTGCACAACCCATGAGCGGCACCTAGCAGTATGTCATGACTACCCAAGCTAAGTAAAAGTGGTTGGAGAACCTATCCAATTACAACTACAATGCAATACAGTCATTCTCTGATACAATACTCTTAATCACATTGTTTAACTAATAGTTTGTTTCATGCCTACTCTCCAGTATGATACTTCTCTATATGATTCAATTGAATATGATTTGGAACAATCTTCCTAAGTCATATCCATTTGCTTTGGCCAAAGACTCCTGAATCATATCTCAAAGTATTTTCCTTCCACCATGGAAGGTTAGAGATCCCTTGTTGTGCATTCTCATACCTACATGACTAGATAACTTGACCCCAAGGATGTCGTGGACACTCTCAATGGAATACCTTGACCCCAAGAAAGACGTGGACACTCTCAATGGAATACCTTTAACTTTGACATAGTCAAAGATTAAGGACCTAACTATTAGACAACTATGATGCCTCAGGTCAAATGACTACTTTGTATATTGCAACTTATGAGGTCTTACATGACATGCATTTTAGAACTCTCTTTTGATTGTTGTTTAGTGTATTCGATTACCCTTTCGTGCAACTATGTGTTTGTCTTAGTGTCCAACACTAAATGACTTGAGACTAGTCATACTCACGCTTGAGTCAACATAACACATGCTCATATGAGCGGATTGTCAATGCTCAATTGACAATCCTATGGCTAGGAACGTTTTAGGAATGAGCATAAGAGAAATGTCTCGTTAATCTAAACTACTTAGATCATTATCTCTTAGATCGAATACATTGCTTGGATTCCCCTATTGCTTAAACACATGATACAATAAATAGCAATTAACAATACGTTTTTCCCTTCCATTAAACAAATAAGAGTTTAACATAATGAGTATTCCAAAAGTTATTACATCAATGAGTGGCTTTATGGGCATACTTCCAACATTTTCCTCCTTAACAAGAGTTAAAAATAAAGGAGATTTTAGGAGTAGATTTTAAAATTAACTGAAGGAGTGGCAAATTGAGATTAGCCACACAATAGGCCATACATAACAATTTGGTTACGAACTAGGTTTAGATTGGAGTTGAACTTAAGATCCCACACTTATTTATTCTTCCCAATATATAATATTGTGAGGTCGTCATACAACACTAAGTTTAGTATGTATTTCTCACCACTTATAAGTGTGATGTTAATGTAGCGGAATGTATGATGAAAAGACTTAACAAACATTTATATCCAATAACACAAATTGAAACGCATTAGTAATCCATAATCCCTAAAAAAAATAAGAAAGCTCTAAACATTTGTTGATAACATAAAGAAACTCATAAATTCAATTACATAAGTTGCTTAAATAGAAAAAACTAAAAACCCTACCTTGTAGGACACCATCGATATCGAGTGCGAAGGAGCATGAGATTAAGCCCAAACCAACACGAAAGCTTAATTATGGTGAGATTAAAGAAGAAACATTGGAAGAACATCCGAGGTTGAAGTTTTATGGGGAAATTGAACAAATAGAAGATAGCGTGGAGAGGAGATTCCTTGAGTTCAAGAACTTTTCTATGAGTTACTTACCCTCCTTATGATCATTAGTTCCACAACAAGCCATTTTTTAATTGTATAGACGCATCACTAGCCAAATGGATTTAAGAAGAACCCTAAGGTAAGGTCTGCCAAGTTCAATTTTCTTTTTAAGGTTTATGACTTAAGGATTGATGTCATGAGAGCTGTGGTAGTTGGTCGAGAAGGTACTCAATGGAGGACCAGCCGAAGAGCCACCCTTGAGTCTCAATTACGAATCGTGGGTGAACAAAAAACTTGATGGTTCCAGGAGCAAGAAGAGTAAAATACCCATCAAGTTCCAAGATTATTGTACTTAATAGTTCTGTCTAGAAATTGGCTCTTCCTTTAATTGTTGTGTAGTATTTCAAGTGTCATTTCGAGTTTAAATAAGGTGTACTTGATATGTTGAGTAACCAAGTTTGAATAGAATTTTATCACCATTGAGTTAGCTTCATACAACTTCTCTTTTCTTAGCTTGCATATTGTTATTTCCCTTCCTATTCTTTTCAACTTTTACATGAACTGCATCAATTGGTTATTAGAGCAAAGATTTCTTCTTGGGACCACGTTTCCGCCACTTACTCTAGAACCCAATGGTGAATCGACGTGGAGGTGGGCAAGGTTAGAACGGATGTGATCCTTGCTATACCAAGGATGAGGAATTGACAAGAGAATTGTAGAAATTGGCAGAGCATTTGGAACTGGTTGAAACAGAAACCATCGCAAAATATGACAATCCCCTTCACTTTCATACTCCGGATGAAGAGTCGGACGAAGAGGGCAGAAGTAGGCATGGTTGTCAATTCAATGATAGATTCAACATCAATGACACGTGGCATCGGAATTCTCCCAAGAAAATGTCATCGGAATTCTCCCTTCGATTCACAATGACTGGATCTTCTTCTCTATTATTTTCTTCATCACTTTCTATATCAATGAATAATGTACAAGAAAAATTTGTACATAAATGAACAGTTGAATAATAGATGCAAAATAGCAGACATATGATAGCAGCCAAATAACAAGTTAAAAATGAAAAGAGAAAATGCAAAAAAGACAAACCAAATAGGCTGATAGGTTAAATATTTTACCAGTATCCATATTCTTCCACTTGGTGAAGCTTTGCTTTTTTGAGAATGGTGCAGAGCCTACTTTTAGGGTTTCAACTAAAAAAGAATAGGAGTTAGTTCATGAAAACTAAATCCCAGGAACTTAAGCAAGCTGGAAACCAAAAGATAAAACAAAACTCAAGACAAAAAATTGCAGTCAGATTCAAACAAAAAATTCCAGTACCTGTAGCTTGAGATTTCTGGGTTTTTGCAGTTTGTGGATTTTAATTGTAGGGGATGCAATTCAAGCGAAAAGGAAGCGACAATTTTTTTTGCTTTTGGCGGAAAAAAAGAGGGTGGAATACGATGGGCAGCAATTATTGGTTTTGGCAGAGAACTCTAACGCCATTAGGGAAGATGAAAATCCAGCTATTGTTTTTTATTTAATAATTATTATGCCACGTGTCATTTATTTATTGGTGGGTACTACCACCTGTTATTGTCGCGTGGTGGTACTGTATCATCTAATAATTTCTCGAAGTAGTGACGATTTTATTGTCAAAGCCAACTAGGCATGTATGGTTTGTCTTTATTTTTTATCTTTTTTTATTAGAATAAAAAATAATCCCGTGTTGTAGCCTATTTCATCTGACTAAGGGGAAGGGGCCGGCGGCAAGGAGAGAGAGAGAGAGGAGAGCTGTGTTTGTAGAATCGTAGGGGAATATGTGTGTTATTCCCTCATACGTAGTGCCTTTATTTATAGTAATAAGAGGGAGAAGAAATCCTTCATCCCCAAGGAATACAAGTCCATATAGTAAAGAATGACAAGAATCAAATTTGATCTAGGATTTACACAATCACACTTAAACTAGAAAAGTTTATAACACTCCCCTTTGAGTGTGTAAATACTCAAGGTAGATTCAGCATCATGTAGAAGTTGAGGAAGTCGACTTGTCGGCACTAATTCTGGGAACAACGCTATTCTCAATAAGGTAGGAACTTGAATAAAGAAGTAAGTCTCACTTAAAAACACTAAGACTATAGCCAAAACTCAAGTAGGGACAAAATCCATGGTCTAAAGAAAAATGAGTGAGAAATGCAAAGTTAAATTAAACGTCTATGGGACGTCATCAGGGATATGATGAACCCAAGGTGGGTGCCTCGTTAAAACCTAGTTAGGTAGTAAAAACCTAGTGGGAAAAATGCTCCTAATCGTAGGGAAAAAGAGTACATTAAGATCAGGCAAGTATACTTCAGGATACTCCCCCTGAGTTTGACACAATTCCAAAGAGAACTAGTAATGTTACAACTCAGAAAGTTTACGCATACCAATTCCTTAAACAAGCTTCTGAAATGTCGTCTTCGGTAGTAATTTGGTGAAGAGGTATGTTACGCCCCAATCCCGATATACGTCCAGGATCGACACGTGACGCCACCAAATACATGTATCTCTATCATACCCTTCCTCTGGGATAAGGGCAAAGCACAACTCGAGATCCAACTGCGTAATAATTTTTCGTATACTTTATGGCTACATCTAACCTCCTCGTTAGACTACCTACGTACCCTAAACAGGGATCAAGCCATTCATAGTTCGTCAATCATTACACTCGAACGGTTATCACATATATCACTATGTCCAAACGTAATACCACGATTTAGGCATACAACATCTCAAGGAATATTCGACGAAGCACAATAATATTCTCTAGTCATCTTGCCATTCACACACAGATATGTTTTCCAACACCATTCAATAATCACAGCAATCAATAACATATATAATACATCGAAATGCAAGGCTAGAGCGACACAGTTCGGCCAAAGCCTACATCTGTGAGCTGAAATCGAATCCAAGTAAAGAACAAGGCAAATGATGCGATTTCGGACCACTTAACGAAATCCAAACATGATACGATTTCGAACCACTCAACGGAATCGCAGAGTATAAGGGATTTCAGACTTCTCAACGGAATCCAAGTGGATACGATTATGGACCATCACTCAACAGAATAGCAGCAAAACCCAGTTCCAGATCACTTAATGAAATCGAGTGGAAGTCCAAGAAGCATAATAACGGCTCGAAGAAACAAGACACGAATCAAGTTACTTAATTCACGAAGGCTCAACGAAATGAAACAAGCACAAGTACTAAATTGAAAACTAGTCACAAAGAGAGAAATGAAACAATATCGAAGCAACAAATCCCTATCACAATGGGTTAACGGTCCACTACTAGCCCTCACATTTCACAAGAAACTCAATATGAGTTTCAAATCACATGTCACAAACATTTCCAATACACAAGTCAAATCACATTTTCAATAGAAAACACATTTACAGAACCAAGTCATATCCACAAAGGATACTAAATACGGAACAGGGTAATAACTATACCACATGTATTAAAGTCACTCACATTTCACCACATCACACCAATCCCTATGAATTACAACGTAGGCACCTGTACTATCAACTTCTCATGGCCACTAACTAACATATCATGCAAGCATATAAATTCTACAGAATACTCCTAATAGGATTCTAGGATCACATGGTCATAACCTTTATCATTCGTATTATCAAGAAAATAACTAAACACATAGATATCACAATATGACCTCCCATACACGTAAACCGAGGTATATATTATCTAGGATAACTCACTAACATAGTCTTTAGTAATACTGATTTTAATATTTAAGATCAATTCGTAGCATATTGACCAAAAGTCAAGTCTCTGTCAAAGGTGGGGTCCACAACCCTATACAAGTCAATTTGGAGCATCCCCCCATGGATTTCAGATCCATAACTTTCCAAGGTTCTCATTATCTTCTAGAACAATATTCTAAAATTTTGGAACGATCCAACAATCGGATCTCCGCCAATCGCTAAGATTAAGTGACAGTCAACGTTTGATTTTACAAACTTAGAAATCCAATTCTGGAAGATCCATAAATCGGATAACCGATCTGTAAGTTCCTACTGTCTTCAAATATGACGTACTATTATGTATTAAAGTTTGGTGACGACCCAACAGTCAGATCATCGATTCATATAATGACCAAGTGGCGGTCTCTATCAAAACTATAGTCATACGACGAGATTTCGTCAATCGGACATCACATATAGAATTAGGGTATCCAAATTAGTCCAAGAAGGGTAGGTGGGTTCTCATCCCACGCACCACCACTACACGCCGCCGCACCGACTCGCCGAAAAATTCAATTATTTCAAAAAATTACCAAAATTACCAAATTTGTAGATCTCAATGAGGGGAGCAATTTTTATACCTGTGGCCAATTCCAATTTAGTCGGGAAAGGCCCCAAATTGGCTCGCACCCTTCAGAAACCCGGGTAAGCTTCGATTCTCCTTCCTCAGTGTTCTGACACCCCTACCATTGGTTGGGTCTTGTTCCTAGGTCCAAGGGGAGTTGATTAAGGGTGGTGGTAGGTGGTGTAACTTGCCGGAATGGTGGGATCGCAGTCGAGTACCTCCGGTGCTCTGGTGAAGTTCCTCGCGATTTTGGACCTAAAACCCTTCGATCTTGGGTGGGAATGATAGAGGGGAGGTTGTGGAAGAGGTTGCAGGTGGTGGATGGGTGAGTTTGGCCTAAAAAAAATGGCAGAAGTGGCCGGAAACCACTCTGGGTCGGACAGGTTGGGTGAGTGTGGATAGGTCGACGGGAAGGGGAGGTCTTCCTGATTGGTCTCCTTCCCTCTCACTAATTTATGATTGGTCCTTAAACAATAGTCTGATTGGACCTCTTTCCCACAAGGTGGGAGTTTAATTAATTTCTAATCTAAATTTAATTAAAAAAAAAAACACGAATTCGAACGCCCGTAACTTTTCCGTTATAATCTCAATTCGTAAATGGCTTTCACATATGCGCTCATAGTTTCGAAATCTATTCGAAAACATTAATTGTGACCTCAAAAGGTCAATGAACTTTAAAGATTGATTTCCAAACTTCAAACTTCGAAACTAGTTTAATTAAAATCTAAATTCAAATAAATTAATATAATTCCCGAAAAATAATATAAAATCTCAATAATACAAATACGTAGATTATAAGGAATGTGATTTCACAAGGTCGGCCAGATTGTCTTGTGAACAGATTTGCGTGACTTTAATTGTCTGATGCTCTTGTTGTTGATGCGAGAAGAACTTCGGCTCAATGTGTTTGGTGTTGTATCCTTTTATGTAACCCTTCTTGAGCTGTTCGATGCATGCTGCGTTGTCTTCATAGATCATCGTCGGGATGTCAATGACAGGGTAAAGATTGCAGGAGCTTCGAATATGACCCACAACTGCTCTCAACCGAAAGCATTCCTGAGTTGCTTCATGTAAGGCCATAATTTCAGCTTGGTTAGACGAAGTGGAACCTAGGGTCTGTTTAGTTAAGCTCCAAGATATTGCTAGGCTTCCAATGGTAAAGACATAATCATTTTGAGAACGCGCCTTGTGCAGATCAGATAAGTATCATGCATCTGCATAACCAACAAAGCGATAATCGACTTGAGAAGCGGGGGGTGTGGCATCACTCAAGGATCTATAGGGATAGAATAAGCCCAAATTCAGAGTACCCCTAAGGTAACTGAAGATGTTTTTAACACCAGTCTAGTGTCTGCGTGTTGGTGCCTTACTGTATCTTGCCAAAAGATTAACAGGGAAGGAGATGTCGGGTCTATTGCATGGAGCTAAGTACACTAAAGCGCCTATTGCACTTAGATAAGGATCTTCAGGCTCCAAAATCTCTTCATCATCCTCCTTCGGACATAAAGGATCTCATTTTGCATCTAGCGATCGAACGACCATAAGAGTACTTGAAAGCTTCGCTTTATCCTCGTTAAAGCGGCGCAACACCTTTTGGGTGTAGTTCGATTGATGTACTAAAATTCCATCCGAACAGTGTTCTATCTCGAGACGAGACAGTATCGAGTCTTTCCTAGATGTTTAATCTCAAATTCCAACTTCAGGTGCGAGGCAGTTCTCGCGAGCTCTTCAGGAGTTCCGATAATGTTCATATACTGCAACTATCGCAAAACTGGAATGTGACTTCTTAATGAACACACAAGAGCATAGTTTTTTGTTCACATATCCCTGACTAGTCAAATACTCACTCAAGAGGTTATACCACATTCTTCCAGATTGCTTCAAACCGTAGAGTGAACACCTTAGCCGAATTGAGAACGTGTTTCGGGGTTTGGAAATATTTGATCCAGTCAATGTAAGTCCTTCAAGAACTTGTTGGAAATATGCCCTGAAAGTCAATCTTTGGAAGAAACCTTTCAGGACAATGAATGGATGTATAGATGATTCTTATACATCAGATGGCAAAGATACTAATTAGGACTATCTCTATAAATGATATATGTCCTAAATAGTGAATCCATGGACAATGGATCGATTGAAGAAGTAATCTAATGAAGTTAGACTACAGAGACCTTCTTTACATAACCATTATGTTCAAAAGGTTCCTGGTCATAGTATTGTCGGAAAGAAACTGACAATGCATAGACCGGTACATACTATGTCCGCTTCAATTAGAAGGATGGAAAGTCTCATCCCATTCGTGTAGTGACACTAAGACAAGTATGTAGGTGCTCATTAAGGGAATGAGTTCACTGAACACAATCGAACGAGAGTACTTGCATGGAGGTCTACTCACATGTCAAGCAAGTAACTCTAATGGTTGGAATAATGTAAGTAGTCATTTGACCTGAGGCATCGTCGTTGTCTTGTGGTTAAGTACTTGATCTTTGATTATGTCAAAGTCACTCCATCCGCGGGTGTCCACGGCATAGTTGGGGTTAAGCCACTTAGTCATGAAGGCAAGTGAATGCTCAACAAGGAATCTATAATCCTCGTTATGAGAGGATGAATGCTCTAAGATATGATTCGGGAATCTTCGGCCGAAGTATCGAGCGTAATAAAGGAAAGCGTTCCTATACGACTCAATTGAATCATATAAGAAGGAATCACATTAGGGGTTTGACATATTATATCCATACCCTAATAGTGTGATTGAGAGTATTGTTTAGAGAAGGATCGAATAAAATTGTAATTCCAACTGAATAGGTTCTCTGAACAACTTCTACATTAGCTTGGGTAGCCATGATATATGGTTAGATGTCACTCATGGTTTGTGAGTTCTTCTAGATGATTAAATGTAGTCGTCAAAGAGGAAGGTAAATTAAAAGTAAGTTTTAATTCACTAGGTGATTGGATTAACAATAATCAATTGGATTGGTGCCAATCACCTCACTGCCTTGCTAATTAGAACCTAAAACGATTGTTCACCAATACACTCTTGTAGTGAGTAATTAATGGATGATGGAAATAATTAATTGGATTAATTAAGTGTTGTGATTAATTAGAAAGTCTAAAGAAATCATAAAAGCGATATAAGATCGTTTTGGGCTTAAAGAAATGTTCGGGTTTAATTGGGCCCATTAGGCCTAAACCCATTGGACTTTTATTCAAGCATTGGATGACTTGAAATAAATAAAAGCCCAAAGCCCAAACAACACTAAGGGGGGGCCGGCCATATAGAGTGAAAGAGGGAGAGAAAGGTCAAATGTTGACTTGTTTCTTTTTGTCTATAAAAGGAACTTTATAGAGATATTTTTCATTAGGGTTTTTTGAAGTGTTTAAAGAACAAAAGAGGAAAAAGAAATATCTTTCTAACACTCTCAAAGGGCCGGCCACCTTAGGGGGAATTTAACTAATCATCTTTTTCACCCCTTTGGTTATTCCTTCATCCTTCTCACTACACTAGTGGATGAGGATCTTTAGAGGTTTTCAATCTTGGAAACTTGAAGAGAACCTAGGAGCACTCATTCTAACAAAGTGGAGGAGGCAAGGAGGGAGGCTAGGCTCAAGGAGTTCAAGGAGCAAAGGTCTTGGAGGTGGTCCATCCTTGGTCTAAGATCTAGATCAAGAGGTATAAAAGACCGAAATCGGTTCTACGTTGACATTAATCAACTGAACGAGGTTCAATGTCATCATTGAACATGATCTCAGTAGCTACTGCATCGTCGACGATCATCTCATTTTTAGATCACACATCATCTAAGCTAGCATAATAGACCGAAATCTCACGACTCTCGGGAAGAGGATTCGTCTCTTCAAGGATGCTTTGGTAATCTAGAATTTCCTCATGAGTTGGATAGAATGAGTAAGCGACAGTCGGATTCACGGTAAGGTCTTCAGAAGCCTGTGCCATGGGTTTCCTTTTCTCGGGGTGTGAATCCTTTGAACCAAAAAGTTTGCCACGCTTATATGTAGGGGCAGATTATTGGATAGCCGTTAATGTACGTGGATCACCAAAATTGGCGTCTCGAGCCTCCAGGAGGGAAGTCCGTCGTACATTTGGTACATCCATATTTGCAGGCACATTCGCAGCTGGAATATGTGATCCTGTCACTCACGCTAGATCGGTGAAAGCATCTAGCATGCTCTGAGCTATGCTTTAGAGATCCAATATGCGATGCACTTTAGTTTTAGACTGAGCGGTGTGGGGATCTAAATGAGACATAATGGGAGTCGTCTATGATAATTTGCCTCGTTCTTCAGGAACGTAGACGTTTTTATATCCCCCTAACGATGGGAAGATTGTCTTATAGAAGTGACAATTTGCAAAATGAGCGGTAAATAGATCGCCTGTCAAAGGTTCTAAGTAATGAATAATCGAAGGAGAATCATATCCGACATAGATTCCCATCCTTCGCTAAGACCCCATTTTTGTACATAAGAGTGGCGAAATTGGCATATAGACCACACAATAAAAAACGTGGAGATGCGATATGTTGGGTTCATATCTGGTAACCAACTTAAGAGCGCTATATGGTTGGGCAACAGGCCTTAGGTGGACCAACATGGTTGCGTGCAATATTGTAAGCGCTTAATGAATGCCTCTGCTAGGGTGTTCTGGCTGTGAACATGGGGTACTAGATGGTCAACTTCAACCCCAACCGACATGCAATAGTCATCAAATGTTTTAGATGTGAATTCTCCAGCAATATCCAATTGAATAGATTTGATCGGATAATCAGGGTGGTGAGCCCTGAGCTTGATAACCTAAGCCAACAATTTGGAGAATGCAGTGTTCCTTGTGGACAACAAGCACACATGTGACCAACGTGTGGAAGTGTTAACCAAAACCATAAAATATCTGAATGGTCTGTAAGGAGGGTGAATCAGTCCACAAATGTCTCTCTGAATCCTTTGTAGAAAAATGGGAGTATTCGAACGAATCTTGTCATAAGAAGGCTTAGTAATAAGCTTTCCCATAGAACATGTTTGACATACGATTCCTTGGAACGAACCAAAGCTTCGGGTTAGTGGATGCCCATGTGATGATTTGAGGATACGGCGCATTGCTATTCGTCCAGGATGTCCTAAATGATCATGCCAAAGTGTAATTTCATATGCGGTCCCAGAGGTAAGGCCAACCACATAGTGGCTCTCTATGGGGCGTATGGTCGTAGTATATAGACCACTCGGGATACGCTTCATCTTCTCTAGAATACACTTTTGGCCATATTCGTAGGAAGTTATGCACATAAATTCAACTCCGTTTTCTACGTGGGTTTCAGTGTGGTAATTGTTATCTCTAATGTCCTTAAAACTCAACAACGTTCTTCCGGAATGCAGAGAATAAAGTGCCTCATCAATGGTCAAGATTGTACCATTGGACAACATTATACGTGCCTCACCAACAAATAATCCAAACATAAAGGAAAATTGTTCAAAATTAACCAAAAAAACAAAGGGGGGTTCGGCCACTTGCATAAAGTTTGATTCAAATTTCTTACGACGATAATGATATTTAGCTACAACCTTCTGGGGAGTTCGACAAGCACGGGACCAATGGTTCTTTGAACCACAACGATAACACATATCCGCATCCATGGTTTCAGGTGCTTTGCCAGTTTGGGGCCTTGGGAGCGAGGTTAGGGCATTTTTAGGCTTTGTTTCCTCCCTTAGATAGGCCTTGGCTCTGTTGACCTTGACGGGGTGGCTTCTGGCCGCCCCTACCACGCCTCTATTGGCGTATTGGGCATTGGTTTGTACTATAGTGTGCTTTAGGCACAGTAGTCGCCCTAGTAGGTCGAGCTTGATGATTTTTCATCAACAACTGAATCTGCTTTTCAGGGAGAAGTAAAACAGAGATCAAATTTGAGAACTTAGTGAACTTCTGAACTTTATATTATTGTTGTAGGACAATATTAGTACCTGAGAATGTCGAATAGGTCTTCTCCAGGAGATCCTCTTCGGTCAAAGTTTCGTTACAAAGCTTGAGAAGTGATCGGATTCTACAAACTTCATAATTATATTCATTCACAGACTTAAAGTCTTGGAAGCCCAAATGCTACCAGTCATGTCTTGCTTCAGGCAAGAAGATGTTCTTTTGGTGATCAAAGCGATCAGCCAAAGCAACCCATAATGCTCTTGCATCCTCCTCAACATGATACTAAGTTTGCAGTGCGTCATGGATACGTCTTCGAATGAAGATCATAGCAGTGGCTTTCTCAGTTTCGCCAACAGGGTTGTCCACCTCATCTTCAATGGCGGGACGCAAATTCTTTGTAGTGAGGTGGAGCTTCACATCTTGGACCTGCTTGAGGTAGTTCCTTCCAGAGACCTCCAAAGCGATGAAGTCGAGTTTGTTCAAATTCGTCATGTTCCTATCACAAAACAGATGTACAAGATGTGGTTAGTGCAATGGAGAAAAATATTAAACCATTCACATAGGAGTAGAACATTCAGGTTCTAATAGACATGTATTGGTTAAAATTTGCATGAAAAACTTCAGGTTTTCATAGGTGATGTTTTTAAGGAAAACTTCAGGTTTTCAAACAATGCATGTTTTTAGAAACTTCAGGTTTCGAAATAATTATGAACTTCAGGTTCATATGTTCCTGCAGACAAATGCAAATATATATACATAAATATGCAACAAGAAAATATGCAGATAGAGCTTCAGGTCTATAATTGTAATTGAATTAATTACTTGGACTTCGAGCCAAATTCAAAGTGTGGGTGAAAAAATATAAAACCCAAATTGTCTATAAATAATAAACAATTGAAGCTCGGGGCCCAAAAACATTGGCCAAAGCCCACGGGTGGGTTGAGCAAATTGGAACCGTGCAGCCCAGGTCCAAGAATGGGCTGGGATAAGCTCGGGGGGATCAGGCCCAAATAACATAGTGGGTTGCAAAAGAAGTCGAGCCCAAAACAGAGGCCCATACTGGAGGCTAATCGTGTGTGACACGACACGGGGGAACACGGATACTCCAGCGGTGCTAGGATTCGGTGCGACATACACACGCAGGGACACCATAGCCATATGGGCCGGTGTTGGGCCGAGCCTAGGAATTGTGCCACATCATGCGAGCCCGTTTAAGAAAAAAAACTTTGTTTTTTTTTCTTTGCAGGCTGAGAAAGCCAGCCCCGATTTGGGCTTCGGGTTTCAGCAAAAAACACCCCAGCCGGAGCTGGGTGCAGTTACCGTGGACAAAGGCCGGTGCCACCGCTACAGGAGGCCGTGTTTTGGAAGATGGTTCTCGGTGCAGGGCCATGAGCAAATTCCTAGGGATGGAAGGAGTAACTCGACATCGGGGGAAACAAAGGGAAAAACATGAAATTCAAACTAGAATTTCATCCAAATTTGATGGAATTCTTTTGGAATTTCAATGAGATTGGTTCAAAAATCATGACACCATGTTGGATTTTGCCAAAAAATTGCACGGCAAGGCCGTGGTCTCGCTTCGGGCGAGTTCGGTTTTCTGGGTTGGACGCCGTAAGCGTCAGGTTTCAAGGAGCTTGATGCTCCGTGTTTTCTCAGGGTCACGGGTTCGAAGAACCCAGATGGCGTTTTCAAATTTTCTCCTTTTTGTTTTTTCCAGATTATAAAATTCAATTATATGCATATACAATTTAATAATTTAATGCAAGTACATATATTTGATGCAATTCATGGCAAATATCAAATTCACATAATTCAACAATTATGAATATAATGCATACACAATTTATGTAGAATCTAAAATTCGAAAAACGTAAAGTTGAGTCATGCATTATGATGAATGTTCATGCTATCAGGGCTACAAAAATATTGAGATAAAAACCGTTGTTTTGGAAGAACCTGATTGCGTGATGATATGGATGAACTAGTTTGATGCAAAAAAACTCCTCGTCAGATTCCTAAGCATAGCGGTAGGAGCGTGCTGAGAACGTGTTGTAGCCTATTTTATCTAACTAAGGGGAAGGGGCCGGCGGCAAGGAGAGATGTGTTTGTAGAATCGTACGGGAATGTGTGTGTTATTCCCTCAGCGCCTTTATTTATAGTAATAAGAGGAAGAAGAAATCTTTCACCCCCTAGGAATACAAGTCCATATAGGAAAGAATAACTATAACCAAATCTAATCTAGGATTTATACAATCACACATACACTAGAAATGTTTATAACATCTTCATTTTTTTACACGAGTTCAATGCCAATTTATTATGATTGATTCATTATCTAGCTTACCTCAAATCAATAGGACACAAAATCAAATAATTTGGTCAAAAGATAATGGCAATCGCATATTATAACATCTTCAAATTTGCATAATGACCAAGGGAATAAAAAGTCTGTCCAGCCCCTCTCACAAACCAATTTCTCTTGTATGGAAAACAATTGCTTATCATTCATATTGACAAATCAAGAGCTATATATAGATGAGCAAAATCAAATTACTACTCTCTCACACATATTTCGCCGTTCTCCTTTCCTTGTAAGGATCCTGCATTTTCTGCACCTCTATAGCACTGAAAACTCCATACCCGTTAGTACTTTCGTCCGCCCCTCCATCTTCATCATCATCGGTAGCTTGATCGAGGGCCAGAAGCTCCTCCTTGTATCTCACACTTTCAATTCTCAATGGTTTCATCTTGATTTGAGCCTCATACCCTTTTAAAAGATCTACCACTTCCTTAATCTTGAGCCTTTTCTCAGGCTCACTTTTCACACAAAGTGCAGCAACATTGATAGCTTGCTTCAGTTGGCCTTCATCAAAGTTTCCTCTGAGTCTTGGGTCTGCAAGTTCCTTAAGTCTGCCTTTGGTTATAAGTGGCTCCGCCCATTCAGTGATCGTCCTCTTAACTCCGCCAGGGAGTTTTTCTATGGGCTTTCTTCCAGTTACGAGCTCTAAAAGAAGAATCCCAAAACTATAAACATCACAGCTCTCTGAGACTTTTCCCCACATGGCATATTCAGGTGCTAGGTAACCCAAAGTTCCCTTGACTCGAGTAGTCATGTGGCTCACACCTTCGGGGATTAGCTTGGCAAACCCAAAGTCTGCAACTAGTGGTTCGAAATCTGAATCCAACAGCACATTGCTAGCCTTTATATCTCTATGAATGATGTGGGGTGTCACCTCATGGTGTAAGTACCTACAAGCCACAAATAGAATGAGAATGCACAGGTTAAACAATTGTCAAATCATTTTAATTGGCAAAATTGGTGTAGCATTTGGGAAATTTGGTTTTTGGTTGAAAAATTGTGAAAAATGATGAAATTATTATCTGCACCACGTTTACTTATTTCTTTAGATGAACCATCTATATAATAAGTATTCTCTAGATTGTGATTATGGACCACATATGTGGGCGAAAATCAACACAATCAATTGTGTTCATATTTCCAGTCTAGTAAGGTAATAATCCTATTTAACCAAACAGTATGTCAAGAGAACATTTCTCCTCAACATGTGATCTAAAGATATAAGCATCTAAATGCTAGAAAAATATTGAGGGTTACTGTTTGCTACTTTTCTGTTGTGCGTGCTGATCCAATTATAAAAGAAAATTGACCTCCAAATGTCATGTGCAAGAGATGTCAATAATATTCCAAATGGTTATTAACTGCTTAATTATTATAGTATTTGTCAATTTCTTAGTGAGTTGGAGGGCACAAGTTGGTGGACTCGATCAACCAACACTTCCATATGTGATTTTGATCAATGGTAGCTTCAAACTAAACCATGCATGTATATATAAATAATTAAATGTATAACTTATGTTATACTACTGCTTACAGGAGGCCTTCTGCTGAGCCAATAGCAACTTTCATTCTCCTTTTCCAATCCAGCCGAACTTCACTTGCAAATTGGCCATGCAAGTGAGAAAGTAAACTAAGATTTGGCATGTAATCATAGACAATAAGGCGTTGATCTGCCCCAGCATAATAGCCCCTAAGTCCCAACAAATTCTTGTGCCTAACCCTTCCAAGAACTTCAACCTCAACTGCAAATTCCATTTCAGCTTTTGAATTCATTGCTTTCAACTTCTTCACAGCAATCTGAATATAAATTATTTACTCAAAAATTATAACAAAAATGGTAAGTAGCGTATTAGGATAATAATTAATTAGTTTTCTTTTTCATTACCTGTAGACCATCACTGGTCTTTCCCCAATAAACACTTCCAAACCCTCCCTCTCCAAGCAAATTGTCATCACTGAACCCATTAGTAGCTGTATGCAACTCCTTGTACGAAAATATTCTCCATGATGTGTGACCTCCTCCACCAACTTCACGAGTAGCCCTAAAAATACCAAAGCAAAACTTAATTTCTGCATTTTTTTTTCCCTTTTTCTTGCAGAAAACTTAATTTCTCTTAACAAAAAGTCAATCTCAGCTAAACTAGGCTACCTAGATTTATTAAGAGTTTCGCATAAAAATAATAATAATTAGCTTGTTTAACTTTGAATTGGGATTTAGGCAAAAAAGAGGAAAAAGGTCGAAATTTTTAACGTACCCTTCTTCGTCTACCTTCTCTGAACTACAGCAAGCACTCAAGGATGATCCCATAGTATGGACTTGGGATGAGTACTTTAAAATTTGAGTTGAGCTAATTATATATTAAGCTTGCTTAAGAAATTGATCAGTGTTAACCTCTTAAATTAACCATATTAGTTGTGTTCTGGCTTATATATTATATTGTAGATGCGATGTAAGAGCCGACCTCGGCCGGCATATGTTGAATATCAAGTTGCTTGAACGGTTGTAACTAACTTGATAATTAAATGAAACAAATTTTTACTATCCAGATATTAATTAATACAATAAAGCATCTTGCAATATGATGTACTAAACTACTATGTGATCTTCAGGACAATAATATCTCTTATACCAATTTGTTAATTACTTGAGTATATGTGGGATGGTCCGTCAATAATATGTTAATTACTTCAGGACAATAATATGTTGGAGACTAGCTTTGAAATTTTCTCTTACCATTTTGTACGAGAATTGAATTTAATCGGCTTGAAGATATATGGGAGATATGGGCTAAGTGAGTCATAATAATTAGGTATGAAACTCGTCATTCATATGAGTCGAATATGAGATATCCCACTTATAGATGAAATAATACTTCTAAACTGTAGTGCTAGTGGCTACATGTGAGACATTATTAGTTTGACATACTTCTTTATTTAAAGGAGAGAGAATCAAATTTAGGATCTTGACTAATAAAATGAGGAATTTAGCAAATTTGGTTAACCAATGTGCTCTACTCTCTGCACCCAAGTTTGAACTTTCTTTTTCACAATTTGGTCTTACCTATTCGTGCTAAACCAATTCGTTGAAGAAAGCTTCACTAATGCCAAGACGGGCATTAGTGAAGCTTTCTTCGTAAATTTGGTTAACCATATACTTTAATAAGATGTCCCAATCCCTAATTTAGGATAACTATTCTATTCTTCGTAAACAAAAAAGTTAAATTAAATAAAGCAAGGATTTACTTGACAGCATGAGATATACACACATATATATGTATGAACTCTCTTGACTTTCATTCTGAAGTGTCAAAATAAAGTTTTAAAAAGGATCACATCACCTTCACAATCCTAGCATCAATAAATATCATTCTCCAAGTCCTATACATATATCTAATCATAAAATTGCCAATTGGCACGCGTTGATCTGTTACTTTTGTTGATATTCACATTCATTTTTCTAGTTCAGAAGATTTAATTTAAACATATTGCATTTGACTTTGAGTTTATTGCCTAATTAAAATATATGTACCCACAAGATTAATAATCTAATTATCTAAGGACGGATCTAGGAATCTGTAAAGGGGGTGGACAAATTTATTTTTGTTGTAGTATGGAGTGAAATTTAGGTGTTGGGGTACGCTAACTTTCTCTCTTTTTTGCAATATTAGACTTAGTTTTTCATAACATGCTTCTTTTTAACACCAAAATTTTTCATATTTTAAAACTTGAGGTGGCCTAGAGCCTTGGGCAACCACTAGCTGGCTCCACCCTTGTAATTATCTGATACACGAAATCTTCAAGGTTAATTTGTTTGATTTTTTGCTTTTAACATTTTGTACTAAACTAGATCGTTTGTTAAGCTTGATCGACATTTTGTCAATCATTTTTTAAAAGTTGTCACCCAAAGGTATATAAAACGAACTTGTCTCAGATTGTATTTGAAATTTAAATTCAAATCAAGTTTTAAATAAGCGACATTCCAAGTGAGAGATCCGAAAATTTCTTCGGTCCTTTACATGTGGCCTCTGCATTTGTTTAATCGTTGATAAAAAAAATTTGGAGTTTCCTCTATCTCATTTCGTTTTCATATTAGAAGTATTCTTTTGTACATGGACTCTCCTGATTCAAGCACAGTGATGCTGCCACCATTTTCCCTTTGGATCATACCAGCATTCACTTACACAAAATAATTAATTCTTTGACAATGCGACACAAAGCTTCGAGATTTAGATTTAAATGATGCGTCACCAATAAGAAATATCATTGAATTTCATAACATTATGTTTAGAAAATTTAGTTTACAAATTTAGGGCATGTTTGGAAGTGTTTTTATAATGACTGAAAACACTATTGGTGAAAGGGTTCCAAATGCACTTGAAGTGCATTTTGGAAGAAGCACCAGTTATGTGCTTCTTCCAAGAAGGACTTCAAAGTGCTTTTTCAGAACTCACTTACATTATTAATTACTAAAATTGGTTTCAAAAGAATTTTCATCAAAAACGTTTTCAGTCATTGTAGAAGCATACTTCCAAACATACCCTTAATCTCCCTAGCATTACCATATATTTTATAATCGAAGGATCATTTCAGACCAGGTTGGACCGCTAATTTTCTTCTAGCATCTCTACTTCAACTGATATTCTTCTCTGCCCTTCCATTTGTACGTTTGATGGTTTACCGAGACCGATTCCTTAATTGTTAGAACGAAGCCTCTAATTCTTGGCACCAAGTCTAATTCTTGGGAGTTTCTTCTGGGCATCAAGTTTTGATCAACCCCATTCGGTTTTCACATTACTTATTAAAATTAAGAAAAGACAAACACGACTTGATGATTTCCAACACAGTACGGCATGTACAGTACAATCTTGTGCATTCCTTACTAACATTTTAATGGTTTTTAACATAAGGTTTTTATTACAAATGGTCCCTGAACTTAACTCACCTCATCAAGATGGTCCTTGCAATTGAAAATCAATCAATGTAGTCCCTGAAAATTGGTGTTGCAAATCAATGTGGTCCTTCCGTTATAATTCCGTAAAAAATTCTATTATGTGTTGATGTGGCACATAACTATGTCTCACCAATATAATTAAATATTGCTATGTGGATTTAAAATATTTAAATATTTTTTTATATAATTAAAAACTTAAATAAAAAAGGAAAAAAAAAGAAGATTATTGTTCATCATCTTCTTCCTCTCCCATCCGAGTAATCACAGGAGCACACTGCAATATCTTACCCTTATTTTGGTTGGATGGATGACATAAGGAAGAGTTCTGAAAATGATAAGTGGATTATGGAAAGAGTTAAACATGTGCTTGACAGTTCTAAAACAGGTAGTGATAATGTTGTAGTCTCTAAATACACATTGGATAATGTATTCTTGTGCTATAAGAAGAGGATAGTGTTGAGCCCTACATCACCTTGGAGACACAAGATGATTACAAAATGTCACTCTACTCCTGGAGCAGGTCACCAGGGGGTGGTAAAAACCTATCAATGGATCAAAAAAGGGTTTTATTGGCAGGGGATGAAGAGAGAAATTAGAAACTTTGTAGTTGAATGTGGTATTGTCACCAAAACAAAGTGGAAACCATAGCACCTCCTAGCCTATTACAACCATTACCCATCCCACAAAAGAATTGGTCTGACATTAGCATGGATTTCATAGTTCGCTTACCAAAATGTAGAGGGAAAACTGTGATCATGGTTGTTGTGGATAGACTTTCTAAATATGCACACTTCATTGCTCTTTCTCATCCATATACTGCAGGAACTGTGGCTCAAGTTTTCATTGAGTTTGTGTTCAAATTGCATGGAATGCCTAACTCCATTGTAAGTGATAGAGATCCTATGTTCATTGGTGCTTTTTGGAAAGAGTTTCTCAAGCTACAAGGTTCAAAACTATGCATGAGTTATGGTTATCACCCTTAGAGTGATGGACAAACTGAGGTTATGAATAGGTGTTTGGAGACCTACTTAAGGTGTTTCATTGGGGGGCAGCCTAAGAAATAGGTGAATTGGTTGCCTTGGGCTGAGTGGTGTTTCAATACATCACATCACACATCAGCAGGTTTTACACCTTTTGAACTGGTCTATGGTCATTCCCCCACCTCGTATAGCTCCATATGAAGTAGGAACTACAAAGATGGATTCTGTGGAACAAAGTCTGGTAGAAAGGGATAACATACTAGCTATTCTCAAGCATAACTTGGAACTTTCACAAAACATAATGAAAATTCAGGCTAATAAAAGAACTGAGAGGCATTTCAATGTAAGGGATTGGGTTTACCAGAAGCTAGTTCCTTATCAGTTACAAACACTTGCTGCACACAGTTATCACAAACTGCAACCTAGGTTTTATGGCCCTTATGAAGTTTTGGAAAAAATTGGTATGGTAGCTTATAAGTTGAAGTTACCTGAATGAACATAAATACATTTTCTATTCCTTGTAAGCTGCCTTAAGAAGCAACTGGGGGAATGAGTGGTTCCAAGTGTTAACTTACCTATTGTAGCAGATGATGAATTGGTGCATAACCTACCTCATGCAATCTTGGCTAGAAGGATGTATAAGAAGGGAAATGCAACTGCTGTGCAATTACTGGTGCAATATCATGGACATGAAGCAACTAAGGCTTCATGGGAGGACTTTGATGCTTTCAAGACAAGATACCCTGACTTTCTAGTTTGAACCTTGTGGACAAGGTTATTTTTCAAGGGGGAAGCATTGTTATGTTCTGTGATTGCCTTGATCACAAGTAACAGGATTTTGGGTAGAATTGTAATGCTTGAGGGTCAAAATGTAATGTTTTGGGGTCATTATGTAATTTGCCTTTCTTTCATGCAGTTTGTTAAGGAGTCTAGGTTGTGTGCCATGTGGCAGTTTCACATTGGAGGGCTTTGTTAGTGCTATAAAACTCTCTCTCTCTCTCTCTCTCTCTCTCTCTCTCTCTCTTGTTGCAATGGTTAGAAATGAAATCAGAATTAAAAAATAATTTTACAAAAAATATTTCCATCTTCTTCCTCTCGCCATTCTCTGCTACTCTAGCTGCAAGTTAAGGTTGAACTAGTGACCGGAATTGGTATATAACACATTTTTGAATTTTGGGGATGTGTTGCTTCATTGTGTGGTGGATGCAATATTAGGGGCTTTGGGCTTTTTGATATCAGGCATATAGTTCCTGATTCGGAGCCGAAGTGGACGGGTGTAGCTTCCTCAGGTCAGAGAAGAAGATGACTATTTTTTTTTTTTTAAGTTTTTAATTATCCAAAAATAAAAATTGCTTTTATTATTTTAAAGTATTTCTAATCCACATGGCAATATTAATTAGTCTTGTGGAACTCACATGCTACATCAGCACATAACACAAATTTTGACCAAATTGTGAAGGAAGGGCCACATTAATTTTAGACATCTATTTTCAGGGACTACATTAATCGATTTTCAATTTCAGGGACCATCTTTATGAGTTGAGTAAATTTCAGGGACCATTTATGATAAAAACCCTTTAACATATGTTTATTTTATTTATTTTTTATTTAAAATGGTCCCTAAGAGCAAACTCATCACTTTGGTCTCTGAGATTTAAAATCGATAAAAGTGGTCATTGAGATTGAACAATGGACCTTATGTTAAAAAACTCAATTAAATCTAGTGTATTTTTGTCAAATCAACCTTCTATTTTTATTGAAGAGTATTAGTTTCTGGTGAGGAGGACAAGCAGCAAGTTCAATGTCGTCATTATGAAGAGGTTGTTCATTAGCAAGTTGAACACGGCCCCTCTGTGCATTTCCCAATTGATTAAGTATATGATAAAAAAGGAGGGTAAGATTGCTTGTGGTGGTCGGAACACGACCCCTCTTGGCTAGAATATGATTCCTCTTAGAGGACCTAAGAATGGTTGTGAACTTGTGAAGCAATTTGAACCTGCTCCTGGTGTTCCACACAGCCACACCAAAGCCTATAGCTTACCTTCATCTATTTTTGTTATTCCCTATGACTTTCTTAGCTTCAAGAGGAAGATATTTAGAAGTTTGAAGAATTTAAAACATATCCAAAAAAAAGAAGAAAAAAATGGTTGCAGCTTGTTTTCATCCATTTGTGCAGTGACATCCATTTGTTTTCTTCTTTTCTCAATCGGCTGACAAGGAAAAATTGATGAGAGAGATGATGATTGAGTTCGAAAAGACGATAGAAATGAGAGAAAAGGGTGAAAAAGCAAGTGGAGAATTTGATTTGACAAAAATATCCTCAACCTAACAGGGCTTTTTAATGGAATGACCAAAATGATAGATGGTTGACAATCTCAAGGACCACTTCTATTGATTTAAATCTCAGGGACCAAAATAATGAGTTATGCCAATCTCAGGGACAATTTTGACTAAAAAGCCTATTTATTTTCCGTAATTTTTTGGTAAAGTCTTTCAAATACACCGTTGAGTTTGCACATGTGTTTGGGCCTGAAATGTAGGATTTGGGCCGAGGAAAGATAGCTCAAGTGGGAAGGCTGTGACTCTCGGCCCAATGATAATTCTTCAGGACAATTGGTTCTCAGCCCAGAAAAACATGATTCGACTGAGTCCTAGTGGAGGTAAGATTGCTAAGGGATTAGACTTAGGTGTGGCTTGTGTGAGTCCTAGTTGAAATAAGATTTCTAAGGATTAGGCAGGGTTTTGATACGGCTCAAATTATGCTAAGAATAAAAACTTGTCGCTGATTAGATAAGGAATAAATTAAGTGCATAAGGGAACTATATATAGAATCCTAGTTCAATCGAAGAAGCCAAAACCAGATAAAGGTTGATTTGTGTTAAAAAAAAGGGATTTAAGGGATAATTTCTAAAGGTATCCAAGTGTGTGTTGACAAGGCATATTCCTATCAAGACTCTACCTCGGCAAGCTTAGTTATCACGAAACCCACCCCCATAAATAGAAGTGGTTTTGCAACATGAAAGGCATTTCAACTCAACAAGCAATTCAAGTGCTCTATGCATGAAACCTCGCTCTACACGAAACTTCTCACAACCCTGAGAAAAATACTAATTATCATAACCCCTCCGCCAACACATATTCAGTTCGTTGGAGCATTGCTGGAACATCACCAGAGTTGTAGAACTAATCGTCTAGGAGTACCTTCAGTTTGGTGGAACAACAGTACTTTTAGTTCAGTCGATTATCTATCCAAGTCTTAGCTAGCGAAGTGACTTTGATTCTTTAACCGAAAGAGGTCACTTCATCAGCGAAGTGAGGTGTTCTATGATCGGTTACTCATAAGTACATTTAAGAGTTTGGCATTTAGACGGTCGAACAACATTCACGATAAAGACACTCATTTATTTTGAGTATCTTTGCCCTTACAATTTGATACTGATACGGTGCAATTATATTCTCACAAATATAGTTGAAGTTGCCGAACTTGGCACAAAATATCTTGAACTTTGTAGTGAATAAGTAACCTTGTCTTCAGGTTCTAGAGCACTAGGCCGAGAGGTGTTCCTTTCTCAGTTGTATTTGCTAAGTAGAGAAGTAAGCAGCACATTTGACACCACCACCACCATATCTAATATATTCACACGGCCGAACTCAGTTAAGAGTTGGCACACACACATTCACAAGAAGAACGTAATTAGCGCAATAGATACGTAGCCTTTGAAATTTTTAGGGTCATTTAGGCATGTTAAGTGTGATTAAAAAAAATCCTATGAAGTTCATGACCATCGAAATCACTCTGTTTAGAAGAAATCAAGAATGGAAAAAATGTGTACAAATCTGGAAATTGTGCTTTCGGGCATGGAACTGGCACATGATTATCATGTTTCCATCACGCTAGACCCTATGGCACCCCAAGAGGTGGAAATAAATCTCGGCTGCCAGAAATTAACAATTGTGGCTATTATATGACCACCAAACCAGCTGACTTTCGACCTCCAGAAGAGTTGGTCGAGGAAGACAATGACGATGGTGATGAGGCCTCAGATGTTCTTTCTAAAACCTATATTCGACGCAAGCTTGCTAAACACACTAGACATCTTGAGCTTATCCTAGAGCATGAGCTCGACCGACTTAGCCTCAAACAAGATACATCAAACCACTATTGTTGGAACAAATTCGTGCACATCCGTGGACGAAGGTGAAATCCAGTCGGACTTACCCTGATCTCTGATGAGGGGAAAATGAGGTTGATTAGGGGGTGTGGTTGAATCTGGGAAGGAGCATCAAACCACAAGTGTAGTTTTGAGAAAGAATGGTGTGAACCATCCTTGACGAATAGCCTATGGCAGGGCGTTGAGAGATGAGTTTTCCATGGATATGTATGCACGTATGTGGTGATGTGAGGGTCTCTGCTAGACATAGAGAGAATATGTGTGTTGTAGAGAATATGTTTGTTGTAGAGAAAAGTAAATGTGATGTCCCCTTGATAAATACCCATGCTAGTGTATTTATAAGGATCTTGAGAGTACTTGTAGGGAAAGTAATCTTCATCAAATCGGGAGATAATCTAGGAGGATAAGATAGACAATCCTTCTAGAATCATGATTGTATCGCCTAACCCCCAAGATACCCTAATTTGACCTTAATGAGGTTTTCTTACTTGGGAGACAAGTACTATCTTTAATAGGCCTAAGCTTATTCTACCAAACTACACTCCATGGGCTTCGGGCATTCTGATCATTGTTTCCACATATCATGGTCCCACATGCCCCTAACTATGCTTCCGAGAATGTGCTCCACTTCAAAGATGGATAGTTACCAACAGACCATGAGTGATTCATCATAGAGTAACTTATCTGGAATGTGCGTCAGAATGACTTTGGAACTTCTTGTTGATCCAGAGCTAGCCAAGTCTGACTAGTCCTGCTCGCTTATTATTCAAAGGTTTGATCTTTTGGAGTTCCGAATTATATTATAAACCCTTGGTTGAAGTTCCAGATACATAGCTAAAATGCTGGATGCGAGGCGGATTGCACCTATATATTCTTGGAATGACCTAGATGCCTTAGGAATATATTGCTAAGTTTATTTTACTCAAGCCATTAAGCATGTTAGAGAAAACACTTGGAAGTTTCATCCTTTGCTCCATAATCGCGGAATATAGTTTAATCTATCAATCTTTCGGAAGTATGCTAACTTCGAAGTAAGGAATACTGAGGCAAAACACGAGTAAGCTTGTAGACCCGGGATAGAGTTTATCAAAAAACCCATCAGTGACATTGATTCGGCGAATCAACATCACCTCCCAGACTTAGTGTTTATAAAGTTTCCCATCACGATATCCGGAGTACTGATAGGTGCATTATTTATCATATTTTCATGTTAATTATCCCTAAGTTTTGTTAAGGAATTGATTATAAAAGAGCCTTATTACTTTCCTTTCCTTAAGTTCAACGAATATGCAAACTCAGGACCTTTTTGGTGATAATTTGAAGTTCTGGAGGATTTTTTATGCAAGGCCAATTGGAGAAGAAAGCTATGAGGCTGAAGATTGTTGTGCTCGAATTTCATAATTTTTCATGAAGCCATTCATTCCAGTGTTACAAATCAATCCCGCAGAAGTTGTTTTCCTTTCTAAATTGCGCAGCTGTGGGAGAATGAAGATTTGAAGGCTTTCCTGATTTTTCCTAAGGCATGCTATATATGCTCGGAATGATAAGAGATAAAGCTATGTTTCCCATATTTTTACATAATTGTTCAGGAAATAAATCGACCCCAAATTTGGGGTGCAAGACAAATGAGGTGTTTCCCAAGCCAAGAAGGATTCTTTCCTAGTTTGTGTCATTAATTGTTTAGAAGAAGTCCTAAGCTCTCTCTAGAGATCCCGACATCACCCCACATCCATGTTAGATTAAGCTTTTAGTCTCAAACTAAGATTGTGATATACAAATAAAATGTTAGTTTAAATGATTGAATCAGTATATATATAGAGTTTATTACTAATGTGTATCTACATACCTGGAGAAGCCATGAAGAATAGTATGAATGCACTGAAGAGAATACACAGAAGGTCTTCTACTTACACAACTCTTATGTCCAATACTAGTGATAGTCTAGTGATTGAGTGTACGTATTTCTGGTGAGCAGGGATGTTCATATTTATAGAGTTTATTACTAATGTGATCCCAGCTTTCATGGGATCAGTTAATACCCATTAACTTGAACGTTTAAATGAGGTTATGTATAACGTTCCTATAATCCCTTAATTCTAGGAGATCAGTTGTTGAGATGGCCATGACTCCTAATTGGTTTAAACCAACGTTTAGGTATCCTTATCATGATACATGTAAGTTCAAAACCTAACATTCTCCCACTTTTGAACTTCCACTTATCATGTTCCTTGTCCAACGCATTAAACAAATCCCTTAAATGATCACTTGAGTCATGTCAACCATACAACAACTCATATCTGCCATGAATAGCTTCAAAGAATTGAACCCCAGAAAATTCGTACTTCATAATTTGTACTAACACTCTGAGATCACATCCCCCAAAACTACTCATGCATGATATTAATAGAGCAAACAAACATATTTAACATGTCTGCTATTTACACTCCCACTGATCAAACCAGACATCATTGTCAAGCCTTTATTTGGCTCCAATGATAAGCCTTTTACAATAGCCAACTCATTAAACCTCGGTTTGATTACTAATTCATCATTTCAAACACAGCATATATATTTGTTCATACACATAATAACTGAAACAATCGTCTTGAATTCATTGTTTAGAAACCAACATATGAATGCAATAATCCATGCTTATTCAATTTTTCATGAAAAATAGAAAAATGATGAAAGAAAATAACCTTCATGCACGCATCACAAAAGCATCAAAAGACTTAACAACACCTATGCATGTTACATGGTCTTTAAACACTCCAACTCTAAGTGGTTTTGTGAGAGGATCTACTAGCATTTCTGAGGTATTAACGTGCTCAATGGAAACTATCCCAGCCTTCACCTTTTCTTTCACTGACTGATACTTTACATCCATCAACCTCGCTGCATAGGACTTCTTATTGTTTTTAGAGAAGAACACTGATGCCTTATTGTCACATAAAATGACAATTGGTCTTGTTATGCTTTCAACAATCTTCATTCCTGTGATGAGATTCCTCAAGAAGCCAGCTTGCTGTGTGGCTTCAAAACATGAAATGTACTCTGCTTGCATTGTTGAAGTAGCCAAGGTCTTTTGTTTTGCACTTCTCCAAGATATTGCACCTCCAGCCAAAAGAAAAATAAACCCACTCATAGACCTCATGTTATCCTCACAACCTGCGAGATCAGAATCATAATAGCCAACCAATTCTAATTTCTCAGTTTTCCTATACACCAACATGTAATCTTTTGTTCTTTGTAGGTACCTCATAACCTTTTTGGCTATTGTCGAATGCTTTTATCCTAGATTTTCTTGAAATCTCCCAAGCATACTTATGGCAAAAGCCAAATCCAGTCTAGTGCACACTTGAGCATACATTAGACTACCAACAATGGACGCATATAGCTTGTTTGCCATCCCTCGCATTTCAATCTCATTACTAGGGCACTAAGACTTGTTCAACTTATCTCCTTTGCTCATTGGTGCTTCACCCTTTGAACATTCTTGCATGTTGTACCTCTTTAGCATTTTCTCAATGTAAGTCTTTTGTGAAAGACCCAAAATACATATGTTTCTATCACAAATAATTTCTATGCCTAGAACAAAAGAAGCGTCACCCATATCTTTCATTTCAAACGTTCGTGACAACAATTTCTTTGTTTCCAACAAGAGATTAAGATCATTGGTTGCTAATAAAATGTCATCAACATATAGGTTTAGAAAGATAAACCTCGAGCCACATACCTTGAGATACAAGTAATCGTCAACTTTATTTTCAACAAATCCAGAACTATTTACTTTCTCATCAAACTTTAAGAACCACTGCTTGGAAGCTTGTTTCAACCCATAAATCAACTTCCTCAGTTTACACACCATTTGTTCTTGCCCCGTTTCAACAAATCCAGGTGGCTGGACCATGTAAATCTCCTCATCTAGGACTCCATTAAGAAACACAGTTTTCACGTCAATTTGGTGGAGTTCTAGATTGTAGTAAGCAACTATAGCAAGGATGATTCTGAGATAATCCTTTGAAGAAACTGGTGAGAATGTATCGGAGTAATCCAATCCTTCCCTCTGAGTATACCCCTTGGCAACTAGTCTTGCCTTATGCCTCTTAACCTTTCCTCTTGAATCTTTCTTCGTTTTATATACCCATTTGCACCCAATGGGTTTTATGGACTCATGTGCTTTTGTCAAGACCAAACCCATACTTCATTCAAATACATAGAGTGCATTTCCTCTTGCATAGCTATTTTCCATTATTCAGCCTTTTCACTTGCCATTGCTTACTTAAAGGTGACTGGATCAATCTCTATGCCATCCTCGTGTTCAGTTTTATCTCCATTAGCTTGCTGAAACTCAAGTAAGTCATCATCAACCTTGTCTAGTTTCTCAGCTTCTCCCACATAAACAAGAAAATCTCCAGAAATTGGTGACTTGCACGTTGAGGCTACCTCATTATCATGGGCAACACCACCGATTGCATGGCAATTGTACCACGATTTTCATCTCCATTATGCTGCATGTTGGAGATTTGTGTATTGCTACTGCTTGATGCATGCTGGAAGTTAGTAGCCCCACCAAAATCACTTTGACAAAAATCTTCATGCACTTGGTTTTGCGTGTCAATAGTCCCAAAATCAATTTTTGTTAATAACGAGCCTCTTTTCCATTTGATTCTTCCACTGCAATAAACCTTGCATTATTTGTTTCAAATATTCTCGTATGTAGGGTTGGAGCATAAAAACTGTACCCTTTTGATCTCTCTGGAAAACTAATAAAACTGCAACTTATAGTCTTAGGGTCAAGTTTATTTTCCTTTGGATTGTACATTTTTGCTTCTGCCTTACAACCCCATACGTGAAGATGATTTAAACTAGGCTTTCTTGAAGTCCAAAGTTCAAATGGAGTCTTGTGCACTGACTTACTTGGGACTCTGTTGGAGATATATTTGCCATTTTAAGCGCCTCACCCCATAGAAACCTAGGAAGATCAGTCCTACTCATCATGCATCTCACCATCTCAATCAAAGTCCTATTTTTTCTCTTGGCAACACCGTTTGTTATGGTGTTCCGAGAGTGGTATACTGATCTTGAATCCCGTTTTCATCCAAGAACATAGCCATTGGACCTTTTTGTTGACCTTTCTCTAACTACCTGCCATAATAGTCCCCTTCATGGTCCGATCTCAAGATTTTAATTGTCTTTTCAAGTTGTTTTTCCACTTCATTTTTGAAAGTTTTAAAGCAATCAAACACTTGATTTTTCTCAAATATAAGATATATATATATATATATATATATATGCATACCGAGAAAAATCATCAGTGAAAGACACAAAGTAGGCATTTTTGCTAATTGTTTGTGTGGGGAAAGGTCCACAAACATCTGAGTGGACGACTTCTAAAAGGTTAAGACTTCTTGTTGAACCAGTCTTCTTTGTGTTTGTTAATTTCCTTTTCCAACAGTCAATACAATTTTGCATATCATTAAAATCCAACTTTGGGAGCATTTGTTCTTTAACTAGAAATTCTAATCTTTTCTTGTTAATATGTCCAAGTCTCCTCTGCCAAAGCATAGAAGACCTTTCATCATTCAGAGACCTTTTCAAAGACAAATTTGATTCCACCGCCAAAATTTTTGTATTTAGCATTACTTGACAATTCAACCTCCAAAGATCATTGTTTAAAAAAAATTACCAAGCAAAAGATTCGTATTATTTTTCTTGTAAATCCGTACACTTTCATTATCTCCCACAAAAGCATAACCGTCTTTTACAAGCTTTGATGCAGAAATTAAACTTCTAGTTAATCTAGGAACATAAAGAACATCTAGCAACTCCAAAATGAAACCACTTGACAACTTGAGCTTTAGGATGCCTACTGCCTCCACAGCTACTTTATTCATATCCCCAACGTGAACATCATAGACCTCATTTCTTGAAATTTCCCTTCTTGTGAATCCCTGCAAGGAATTGGTAATATGCACCGAATAACCAGTGTCAAACCACCAAGAATCTGGAGTGACTTCAACAAGATTAACATTAACACAGACAAAAACATTTTCAATTTTATTACCTTTTCTTAGGTGCCCATTTCTTTCGTTCATCATAATCCCTCTTCAAGTGGCCATATTCTTTGCAGAACTAGCATTTAAAACTTTCAATGTTGCCTTTAAAATCGTGAGATCCCTTGGAGGATGAGGGAGTATCATTTCCAGCAGCATGAGAATAGGAGAAGGGTTTATATGGCTTACCAGATGTCGAGATAGTCTTCCTCGCAGTTTCAGCCTTTATGAAATTCACTGCTTCATTTGACACATTTTTTATCCTGCTTTCCTCTTGGACACATATGGAAATGATATCGTTCAGGCTCCACTTTTCATTTTGTGTGTTGTATGATGTCTTCAATTGTTCATAAGTGTCTGGGAGGATCCATATGAACAACAAAAGCATTATCAATGGGAACCTCCAGGTCTGTGAACTTTGCTGCAGCCTCCACTAGCTTCAGGATGTGCTATCTGACAGTGCCTTTTCCATCATATTTTAGAGTTGTCAAGGTGGTCATGAGATTCCCCATTTCTCCCTTCTCCGAAACCTTGAATTTGGCCTCAATTGCTTCTAGAAAATCCTTTGTTTTGTCCGTTGCACGAATATCTCCTCTAACAGCTTCACCAATGGATCGTTTGATCACCAACAGTGCCATGCAATTTGCTTTCTCCCATTTTTCAAATTTCAGCCCTTGTTCAACGGTGCTATTGTCATCCAGTCTTGTGGCTCATCTTCCCTCAATACAAGATCGTAATCCATTAGTCCCAGGATGATCTCTACATCTTACCTCCATTTTTTGTAATTTCCCCCACTTAGAGGCTCGATAGAGGAAAAAATCATTGAAGTGGGATTCACTGAAGAAGCCATGAATACAGACGTTAAAAAAACAATGAGGTAAGGAAAAACATAGTAAGATACAACACCTTTGGGTGAGGAAATATTTCAAAACTTAATCCATTCATAGCTAGTTATTTGTTAAAAATATTTCAAAACTCAGGTCTTAAGACAAGAATCAAAACTATAATTAACTAATCAACAAAAACTATGCCCTAATCCATTAATCGAACCCATTCATACGTTGTCTTCTTTAGAAGTTCTTATATGCATGTTATGATTAAATGAACTATAAAATTCCCATGCTTCTGATTTCTCAGTTTAACATTTCAATATGAACCCATTTTGATGTGGTTCATACGATCAATTATGCTAAGAAAAAAAATCCATACACGATCCTCCCTTACTCTGCAATCACTAAAGAACACTGTGAAGTATAGACATTTATATTTAGTCTCAAACTAAGATTACGATATACAAATAAAATATTAGTTCAAAGTGATTGAATCAGTATATATATGCATATACATACTTGAAGAAGCCATGAAGAATAGTATGAATGCACTGAAGAGAATACTCACAGAAGATCTTCTACTCACACAACCCTTATGTCCAATACTAGTGATAGTCTAGTGATCGAACGTATTTCTAGTGAGCAGGGACGTTCGTTATAGAATATATTCCTAACGTGATCCCAACTATCATGGGATCAGTTAATACCCATTATCTTGCACGTTTGAATGAAGTTATGTATAACGTTCCTATAATCCCTTAATTCTAGGAGATCGGTTGTTGACATGGCCATGGCTCCTAATTGGTTTAAACCCACGTTTAGGTATCCTTATCATGATACGTGTAAGTTCGAAACCTAACAATCCATTTCCGCAATTTGTGAAGAAGAGTGTGCTTTGCTATGAACTTTGGTTCTATCTTTCTTTTATTTTTATTTCTATGTGTAACTAAGTTATTTCTAAGGTTTATGATGAAGCTATGACATGAATATTTGTGAAATACTTTGTTAATTGTTATCCGATTATATGCCATGTTATATTCTTAATCTTTGTGGGTATTTTATTCTAGATTCGGATTTCTAATGACTGATCACCTTTAGGAATTTTGCATCTAGATAGTTAGATAAATCTATGAGGATGACCAATCAATTTGGTTTATTGGAATTAAGATTAAGAAGTATAGATAAACTAGTGAGGATGACCAATATCAAGCTAGTCCTACTTGGTTGACATGATTCTTCTATGATTAATGGGTTTTTATGTGTTTAATTGTATGCCTAACCAATAGAATATATTTATCATATAAAGATACAAGAGTTGATGACTGACCACGGATTAATTCATACCTTAGAAATAACAACCTTTAACATTGGCATGGTAATTGGATAGTAGTTGGCTCTAGGAAAAGTAAATAGGATTGTTATTGGTGAATTCATAACCTTAGGTTTTCTTGTGTCGTGTGTTTATTTTAATTAATTGTCTTCTCCTTTTCTTGTTAATTTTAGTCTTAATCAATTACTCAATTATTCAATTCAATTTATCCTTTGTTTGTTTAATAAAGTCTAGCGTGATTAATCGGTTAAATTGGTGTTAATTTACAATTGATTTGCATATGTTATTACAATTGATTGGTGCGCTTGCAAGTTTAATTTGGTATAAATTAATCTATTATTTAGGTTAGTTTAAATATACATCAAGTACCACCTTACTCGATAGTAGGTTTTAAATTTTTAACCCATGGAAAAACTTTTGCCCTAAACATGTCAGACTAACATTAAAATCAAGAGGCCATTCCAGGTATAATTTTTAACCCATTGATCGGATTAAGGATGAGAAAGTGTCAAATTATACCTGGAATGGCCTCTTGATTTTAATGTTAGTCTGACATGTTTGGGTTGTCTTGTTTGTTGATTCCCTTTGTTCTTTCACTTTGCCCGCTTTCTAGGTTAGAGGATTTTAATAGTGCAAGATGTAACCAGGAAAGGATTTCCTTCTTAGTCCGAATTGTTGATTCATCCCTAATGGATCTTAAACGAAAGTTTGTTAGGGACATGGTCTACATGTGGGTCAGAAACACTTTTTGAATCCTTTTGGCAAACCCTATGCGTCGGACTTGAGTGTTTCTGGTCGGACTATACTTACCTGGCTTGGCTAAGGCACTTCTGCATACTGGAGACCTGTTGGAATAAAATTCCTCTTGAGGATTTCCTAGTTTGGATGCCTCATTCGGACCTACTTAACACATGGTGTTGCAAAACATACTTTGAAGTTTTAGACTTTGCGATCCCACAAAGTTTCAAAGCTCTTGATAATTATGGAATTTAGAGTATTCCATGTACCACAAAGAATGATGTATGAAAGAACGAACAATGGCGTGCCAGGATATGAAAAGATAATTTCCTACTTTGGATTTTTTGTCCTAGACATGCATTTAGTCATTTATATAATTAAATACTTAGAAGTACTTATCTCTTAGAGCGATACCATGGTTTTTTACCAAGGTTGTTCACCCGTCAAATGGGCCTTCAAGTTGGTTTCCTCGTTCAGATTCATGAAAATTTTCATCTAACTACATATGGTATGCCCTCTGTCCTTTTCCATTACGAGCTAGTAGCAGAGGAGGACAAGTGTGGAGTTGTCACACAATACTTTGTAGGTGACCTTCGATTTTAGCTCATTGGAGCGAACTTGAATTGGTTGGAACCTTTAGGTTAACTGACAACTTAATCATGACTTTGTGCATCTTGAACTAACTGATAAATTGATCATGATTGTGCATCTTGAGCTCATATGTCATTTGATATGAGTTCGGAGGAAGAACATAAAGAATCCCGCAGAAAATTCCAGCATGCTCTATGAATGGTAAAATGGTAACAATGTCTTCCACGTAACTCAGAATTGAGTTCTGCAAAATTCTACAGAAAGCTAACTTCCTTAAATTTATGATGATGTATGGCAAGAAACCCAGTTTGCTTCGAGTAGATACAATTTAATCTAGGAACTTCTTATCTTTCCATGCATATATAGCATGTCACTGGGAAAAAAAAAATCATCAAGGCCTTGAAATCTTCGTTTCCCCATAAAAGTGTAGTTCTGGCAGGAATGCAGCTTTAACTATCTTCATATGTAAAATTGGAAAGATTTTCTTAGTAGAAAACTCTAAGATTTTTATACAACGATCTTGGGTGTCTTAGCTTTCGTCTTCAAATGACCTTGTTTCGAAATTCATCTGGAAGCCAGTTTTTCGTTGAAAAATCGTTCATGTGCGTAGAATGGATTTTTGGCACGATCACATTGAAGGAAATTTTGTGAAAAACATGTTTATTTGAGCAACATCAATAGCATGCAATTAACAAATTAAAGGCGGAATCATGCTTACATGCACTCAAAACAAAACATCAACCATGAAATTCAAAGCCTAGTAGATTGGTGAACCTTGACTCAACTTAAAACAACATTTGTTAGTTGAGAAATATTTACCTTTGTAGATTCCTCTTTGCATATGCAAAGGATAATCACCCAAGAGATAGGGCCTTCATTCCTTGCTTCTTAGCTTCATGGATTTGGTTGAATGAATTGGATTCTCCAAGTTCCCAAAATAGAGAACCTCTAAAGATTCTACACCAAGGTTGGATTGAAGAAGAAATGAGTGACCTTGGAGTAGTAGGATTGCTAGATTCACCCTCCAAGGTGGTTGGCCTCTTAGAGAGAAAATGAAGAAACAAGTTCTCACCAATTTTCTCTAAAATCAACCCTTATGAATTTTAGGCTATAAAGTTCTTTATATAGTCACTTCTTTAAATGACCTAAAGAACCAAAATCCCTAATTCTACACAAAATGGATATGGGCTTTTGGGCCTTTGTGAATCTTTATTCATTAAGTTTTCATACAACTTAAGTCAATGGGCTTTGACGTTCGAAGCCCATTGGGCCTTAAGGTCCAAAACTATCCCGAGGTCTTTAACGAACTTATTCGTTTGATTAATTAACATATTAATTAATCCTTGCCATAAATAATTAAACCATTTAATTATTCTTACTCATCTCCATTGTTTCTTCAATCTCCACCTTACACGGTGTACGATCCATTAGGTTCCTTTTAGCGAGGCAGTGGGCGATTAAAACCATTTTACATCGATTGTGAATTGAAACTTACTTTCAATTCTCCCTTTAGTGATTACACACGTTTAGGGCTTCCACAAACCATGAGTGACACCTAGCAGCATATCATGGCTACCCAAGCTAATCAGAAGAGGTAGAGAACCTATTCAGTTTAGGATTACAAATGCAATACGGTCTTTCTCTAATCTAATACTCTTGACCACATTGTTTGGTTTGATAGTTTATTTATTCATGTCTATTATCCAATGTGATTCGTTTGCTTATATGATTACCTTGAATGTGATTTGGAACGCATTCCCAAATCTCATTCATACTCTGGCCAGAGATTTTAATCATATCATAGAGTATTCTCCCTCAAACCATTTGAAGGTTAGAGATCCCTTGTTGCACATTCACTTGTCTCCATAACTAAGTGGCTTAACCCCAATGATGTCGTGGACACCCCGATGGGGTGACTTTGACATAATCAAAGATCAAGGACTTAACCACAAGACAACTGTGATGCCTCAGGTCAAATGACTAATTTGCATTATCCCAACCATGAGTTCTCATGTGACATGAGTATGAGAACTCCTCGTTGATCGTGTTCAGTGAACTCATTCTCTATTGAGCACCTACGTACTTGTCTTGATGTCACACACACCAATGACTCGAGACTAGTCACTCTCCCTGAGAGAAGGCACAGTACGTACTGATCTTATCGGACTGTCAATGCCCAATTGGCAATCCTATGATCAGGAACGTTTAGGATGTGTCTACGAAAGAATGGTCTCATTAATCTAACTTCATTAGATTGCATTCTCCCAATCACATATTCCTTGGACTTTATCGTTTAAGCATATAACATTTATATGAGACGGCTCAAACAATAATGTTTGCCCTTTTATATGTAAACTAGATTAGTTTAACATGTGAAATGTCCGTAAAGTATCATCATATGATTGGCTTTAGGGCACATTTCCAACAATCTCCCACTTGCACTAGAGCCAATCAGTTTGTTCATCTGTTATGATTCCTCTTCTGTAGTCATTTCATAAATGGCTGAGTAGTAGGCCTAGGCAATGGATATCTATATGTTATCCATAGAAGCAACCTTGAGAATATCGACGTCACCATTATACATGATTCCCAATCATGTGGTTCAGTCTCTCATACGAGTTCGGATCTTGATGAGACCTTGATTCCCTGGCTTGAGCTATCGCCCCATTAGTGTCATACACTTTCTGGTTGGAACCGAATAGAGAGTTCATAAATGAACTTTCCCATCCAAACAACATTGTTGTAAACTTCTATATGGCAATATATTTTGCATTCATAATGGAACACACTAAAGTCATTACTTTAATGTTTCCATCCAAATATCTTTTTAGTCATAATAAAGAGATATCTGTTTATTTCTTCATTCATAATGAAGAAACATCCAATGATGGATTAGATTCACAATCTAATACATTTACGCTTCCATTACGTTACTCTAATTCTTCCTCATTCTTCGAGGAACCTATCCTTTAGTATTTCTTAAATACTTAAGGACTCACTTGACAGTTGTCATGGTTCTGATCATGGGCTTGCATTGATATCGCCTTGTACCTTTCTAGGTACAACTCATATCAATGTTTTTTTTTCATACAATATGAAATACATAAATCACCTTTCTGCGTATGCATAAAAGATTCGATTTACGCATTATTTCTTTGGGAGTCAAATGGTACGTTCCCTTTGAGAAGAGCTACCTCCTAGTCTCACTAGAGTTGTTCTTCTGATTGAAGTTTATCATCATATGAGAAACTTCCTAGCATCCTTTTGTCTATTATTAGGGCATGATATAATCCAATTATATCCTAAAATCTATCATTATAGATTTCCATCCCATGTAAATAGACTATGTCTCCCATATACATTCTATCGTTATAGAATGTTTAAAGTCATAACTTTAACGAAGAAGTATTCTTTTCATTTCCAAAATTAATATATCATATATATATTCTAAATTTTAGGAACATGATTAACTCCCACTAATCTTTTGTAAACCTAGTAAACAAAAGATTCTTTTACATCTTTATGAGAAATCAAACAATTTGATCTTTCCCTCATAAGACGCTTATGGCTCCCACTAGCTTGCTAAAATCCATGATGGATGGATCTCTACAACTTACATGTCTTGTGATTCATAGTTTTAGGCATAAATTATCAAGACTATCTTAATAATGGTTTCGGAAACCTATATCATGTCCAAATATTGAATCACCATTTAGTTGTAGCTAGCAATCTTCGAATTAATTGAAACTAAGACTACGTCAAAAATGGTTCCTTCAAAGTCAACCATTCTCTTTGATTGTAGCCACCTTAAGCTACCAATTAGCTATGAAGGTTTCATTATTTCGGGTCAAATGGTACTTTACCATTTCCTTGAGTATATATTGTATATACACTCAATGTAGTCATAAAGTTCAAACCATTCAACTGAGACGGTTTAAAATTCTTTTTGATTACCTTGGAGCTTGTGGTATAGGAACTAGGTTGTTATATTTGTTGATTATCATCTTGTCTCTCAAAGAACCCATTCTTTTGAGTTCTATTCCTAGTTCATTTGCTCTAAGGCAAATCACATTGTAGGATTACAATAAACTACTCAACAAACAACATTTGTTGGTTGGTTTATAGAAGTGATATCCAAAAGTTAATTTAAGGATATCCACAAGATAATTTTTAAACAAATATTGCTTATTAGCACACAACCCCAAATCTTAACATGATTAAGATTTGTCTTTCTTTCCAACTACATCCTATGGAGTCATGAAAAATTTTGGAAGATTTTCTAATTGACAATCATATTGTTTTTAGAAGTATATATCCTATATATGCGTAATTGATAATGTCCAACGAACTAAATCTTATTCAAGTTCGTTCTTCTCCTAATGGAAAAATCCATTATCTTATGATGCTTCTTTCCTTGATATCTTTCAAGGAAACTATTCTAAAGTGTTACCATTCCTTGGATCAAATCTAAGGATGTATTTACTTTAGACGTCTTACTCATCAACTTACATTTCTTGAATTCTTTGAAACCTTTTGCAAAGTATTCAGACTTGTGTTTATTCAAAATAAACTATAGTCCAACCGAGAGTGATCTTCGGTGAATGTCAAACAACATGAGTAGTATTATGTTGTGGACAAGTGCCACTAACATCTAAGTGAATTAACCTCAATAACTTTGTGATTCTTTCTTCTTTCCAAAAGAATAAAGATTCGAACATTTCGCCTCTATACAATTTTGACAAGAAGGTATTGGATCCGGATCTAACGATCCAAAGCATCCATCTATGACCAACTCGTAATTTATGTTTTAGAGGTATCACAACTCAGTTGGGATTAGTCACTATCTTGCAACCTTTTGGGTTTTAAGCATCATTATATTCTAAACAGTTAACGCTACCATATCATCTCTACTATAGAGACAATCAATTAGACTACTATAATCCAATCAGTGATTAATAAAGAACAATGTTTTATCAAATAAAACATTCATCCATCTCTACTATAGTGACGGAATTAAGTTCCTTAAAATTGGAATGTAAAGACAATCTTTGGTTTTTCCAATTTCTTTGGTAGTTCATATGAGGAAGTTAGTACCATCTGCTTTCGCAGAGATCTATATTTTATTCACGTTCCGAATGTGAAGTACTTTCTCTTCTCTCATTAATCTTGTACTTCTTATTAGCCACATTTTTACAACGATTGTAAAACATAGTTACTAATATGGAATCAAGCATTCAAGTAGAAGAACCAACTGTTTTGAACTATTCAAGAACAATTTACAACACCTTCGAAAGGTGTGTTCTTGAAATTTGCAAGACATTTCTTGCAAATACCCCTTCCAATGTCCATCCTTTCATAGAGAAAGTTTGTTCCCTTGGAGTTAATTTTATCTTCTTCATTTGACTTCTCCTTTGACTACAATAGTCATGGTCCCTAAACTCCCACTATCTCTCTTGAAACCTTTTTTAATTGTGTTATACACATCAAACATTTTGGAGAGTGTGTGGTTATTGTTCACTACATAGTTTACAATAAACTTAGTGAACCATTAGGATAGGGACATAAAGGTGAAGTCCTAGCTTAGTTTCCGTCTCGTTAAGTGGTTTATCACTTTAACACTCAATGATTCAAAATCATCATAAGTCCATGTTGATGGACTATTTTTGTCAACCAACCATTATGTTCTAAACATAATTACAAACTTTCAAGAGTTGTTCAAGGCAACTCTTATTTCTTCATACAACAATTTGTAAGTGAAGAATCATGGCACTAAAAGTGTCCTTGTCTTTATGCTAATCTTCGTAAGTTCCTTTGTTCATATAACGAAGGAATAAGCATTGGTTGTTTGTGTTGTCCTCTTCATGATAGACATTTCTAACATGTTCTTCCAATGATACATTATCAATAGGAAGATTGTGAGGATGAGACTTCTTAGATACATGCACAATCCATTTAAGACAATCTTTGGGATTGTGTTACCAAGTCCGGAAACTAAAACATTCGGCTTTTCTTTGTCAAGTTTTGGATAGCGTTTGCAAATATATATTGGTAAACAAATACATAACGAATATAAATTGATTGATTTTAAGCCATTTGATTCGGGTCTTTAAATCAAATAGCACCACCCACTATTTTTGGCAAATTCCATATCCCTCATTGGAATTCGAGAGTTTTGGAGGAAACTCTTAGTAGGTTATGGGAGGCTCACTATTACCAAGCCCACCTCAGAATTATATCATGTTGGCTAGCGTTAATAATAATGAGAGAGTACGCTTACTCATTTGCAACTAATGCAAGTACCCATCAATTTGGCCTCTAGAGAATGATGCCTCAGAAGAATATCATATTGGCACATTGCACTTAGTTAAGTCATTCCCACCATGCTAGTTAAAGTAGGGGTTCAAGAATGGCCTCAGAAGAATATCATATTGACCACACTCGTTTGCCTACCTTTACTTCATCATATGTGTATAGGCTTCTCCTGAATGTAAGCACATACTTTGCAACCCCAGAACTGGACGAATACGGTGTATGAGTCACAAACGATTGAAGCCTACCATGGTGGAAGGCCACGAAAGAGTGTTCTAAGCACTCTCACGCTTATCAACTTAATAATGGTTTGGTTGAGGGTTTTAGGTCTCATCACATATAAGTATTCATTTTAATCTTCATTAAAACAATTTTGGTCCTATTACAACTATTGGTCCATTTGATTCAATTTAGTTGTATATAATACTCCCACTATACTTATAAAACGGTTTTTAAAGCAAGAGTATATGATACTACTAACATAAGGTTTGCATTCATTTGATGGACTATATAGTTGCCTTAGGGCCTTAGGATGACTATGAACCTTTGTTTAGATTCAACACGAGCCTAGTGTTGAATCTCGGACTAGGGATGGAGATTGATTTTAGTTACGCGTTTAATCACATTAAGGCGTGTTGTTCCTAGGGGCGTTGGACCCAACTACTCCATTTTCATGCATATCAAATAAAACAAGAAAATGAGTACTTTAAAGTAAAGGTGAGCTTATGCTTGATAGGAGCATATTTATGCGACTTAGCTTGCTTGTTTTCTTGCATTTTGGTAAATATTTAGTATTTATAATAGTGTTTAAAGCTAAATTCGTGTGTTTGTAGGTTTTATGGGCTAAGGGTGCATTTTGAGCTAATTTGGAGTAGTTTGGAGTGTTTTTGGGCCCAAGATGAATTGCTTATGATCCAAGCTAGATGGATGGACGAATTTGAAGTCAAAAGAAGCTAGGAACATGCTAAAAACATGGTGAAACAAATACAAGTTGCAAGAAGGGATAGGTTTCTAGAAGGATTGACCAAAACTCCACGCAAAACCATGCCTAACCCACCATTATTCTTCACATCCTTGCCATATGCATCCTTGATGTTTTCCCACCATGACATTTGAGTGATTGTTCAATACCTAACCCATTAGGAAAGTGTGTGGATGATTCAATACCTAACCCATTAGGAAAGTGTGTGGATGATTCAAGACCTAACCCACCATAAAAAACAAGTCCATCCTCTCCCTATAAATACCCATGGCAACAACCTCATTTAGCATCCAGAAAGTAACCATTCTCCAAGCCTTCCCTTGCCTCTCCCTACATATCTAAACCCCCTCCCATCCATTCCTCCAAATAACCAACCCTTCAACATCATTCCAACGTTGTTGTTGCGGCAAAGAGAAGGAGAAAAGTCCTTGGACGCGCTTGCTATCCAACATGGATCGTTGGAACGTTTAGGTGCTTTCTTTCCTTTGTTTTTCAATGTTTAAATTTGTTTATCTTTGTTTTGTAATAATGAGGAACTAAACCCCCCTTGGCTAGGGGGGATTCGAAACACATGTCCATGCTTGCAATATGATTTGATTACTTTTAATTGCGTTTCATAAGTTATGAATTCAATTTACTTATCCGTTCGTATAAAAACTCATTTGTGTATGTTGATTGAGGGTCGACACTTAGTTTGCATGCATGAATTTGATGCTAGAATATAAGGGAGTTTCACCTAATCGTCATGAACTTATATTCACAAGTAGTGAAGGTTGCTAGTCACAATCGCGTTAAGTAAATTCTTGGCATAAGTTTCATGCGTATTCCATAGTAACGAGTGCCTCGTCAATGCTTATGATTTTCATAGAACTTAATGATTCTTGCTTGTATCTCTATTATGCAATTCATGTAGGGAACTTGTGAGGAATGCTTTGGGTTGTCGTATGCAATCATCCAACTCAATAAAAGTAGGAAAATTTGAGGGTTAATTTAAGCGTACCTAATTAACTTGGGGCATTGAGAATTAATAAGTTATTGAAATACAATTGGAAATCGTTTTGTATGCAAGCAAGACATGTGTGGAGAAGAACCCTCTAGCTAAAGCCCATCATCCATAGTTTTTAAGTTTTAGTTATTTGTTTTACTTTCACTTCACAAGAACCAAATCCCCCCTTTTACTTTCTTGTCTTAAAAGTCTTTTGTTTACATTTTTTTTAACTTTGTTTTTATGTTTTTAAATTAGTTTTGAGAGGTTTTAGCAAGCCCTCCTAATCCCCGGTTTAGAACGATACCCTACTTACATCTATACTACCATTGTCACAAGAGGGTTTAATTTGTGCGTTAGTTAATTTTCGCATCAATGCTCATTACAACATTTGCATAAAACAAATTACTTTAAAGTAAAGAAGAGCTTATGCTCTTTTACAACATTTGATCAAATCAAATTACAACCAAAATTAATCTACACATTCCCATGGTTCAAACAAATTTGAAACGGCCTATCACATAGCTCAATTATCGTAGGCTTAGGTTCATAATCACCCTTTAATTAATCAACACTTTAATTAATTAAATTGAATGCAACATTTTCATTTGGTTTTTGTATCCATAAAATTGATTTAAATGGAGCTAAATAAAATGAAAATCCAATTCTCATTTAAAGAGACAAAACAATTTTTGTTCCCTACTTAATTTGGGCCATCATGCAATAACCACAACTTTTTGGGCTATATTGCGAAACACAAACTTTTGGGGTCACTTTGTAAAAACACAAAAGTCCACTACTTCATGTAATTACAACTAGAACCCAAAAAATTTCAACAAATACAAAAAACTTCATTAAAGGATCAAAACAATTTGTCCTTTAGCGTTTTTGGACCTAAACGTAAAAACGTAAACTTTTGGGCCAAAGTGCAAATACACAAAAGTATCAAAACTTTATGTAATTGAATAAAAGACCCAAAAATACCCTATTCTATTAGGGTGGCCGGCCATGATAAAAAAAATAAGATTTTTACAAAGTTTTTGTAAGTGGGTTTTGTTAGGTGAGGTAAAGATGAAATATATATGATATATTTTGAATTTATGTCAAACTTTTTAAAAAAAGTTTGTCTACCATTATAGCCATTAATTGAATTTATGTCAAACTTTTTAAAAAAATTTGTCTACCATTAAAACCATTAATAATACTTTACCAATAACCATCACCCACTAAAATTAAATCAAAACTTTATGTAAAAACATAAATCTTTTGAATCAAAACTTCAAAACTTTTTGTTCTTGGCAAGAACTTCAAGAACATTGAAGAACACTCATGAAAACTCATAATAGCTCCATGAATGTTTTCACTCACCAAAACTCAAATTTTCACCACTCAAAAGAGGGCTAACATCCTAGGGTACTTAGGGGTCCAAAAGTCACTTTAAAACCATTTTAACAAGACAAACATGAACCCAAAAAATCACCCTTTGGATTTGGCCGAATTTCCCCAAAAACATGGCACCAAATTTTAGCTCCAAAATTCATGCTCATATGAACTACATCTACAACATTTGAGATGGCAAATTTTCTAACAAAATTTACATTCAAAGAAACAAGAATAAAGCTTGTAACATATTACAACTTTTAAATCAAAAACTATGAACTACAAAACCCAAAATGATTCACCAACTACTAGACCTAGGCTCTTGATACCACTTGAAGGAAATTTTGTGAAAAACATGTTTATTTGAGCAACATCAATAGCATGCAATTAACAAATTAAAGGCGGAATCATGCTTACATGCACTCAAAACAAAACATCAACCATGAAATTCAAAGCCTAGTAGATTGGTGAACCTTGACTCAACTTAAAACAACATTTGTTAGTTGAGAAATATTTACCTTTGTAGATTCCTCTTTACATATGCAAAGGATAATCACCCAAGAGATAGGGCCTTCATTCCTTGCTTCTTAGCTCCATGGATTTGGTTGAATGAATTGGATTCTCCAAGTTCCCAAAATAGAGAACCTCTAAAGATTCTACACCAAGGTTGGATTGAAGAAGAAATGAGTGACCTTGGAGTAGTAGGATTGCTAGATTCACCCTCCAAGGTGGTTGGCCTCTTAGAGAGAAAATGAAGAAACAAGTTCTCACCAATTTTCTCTAAAATCAACCCTTATGAATTTTAGGCTATAAAGTTCTTTATATAGTCACTTCTTTAAATGACCTAAAGAACCAAAATCCCTAATTCTACACAAAATGGATATGGGCTTTTGGGCCTTTGTGAATCTTTATTCATTAAGTTTTCATACAACTTAAGTCAATGGGCTTTGACGTTCGAAGCCCATTGGGCCTTAAGGTCCAAAACTATCCCGAGGTCTTTAACGAACTTATTCGTTTGATTAATTAACATATTAATTAATCCTTGCCATAAATAATTAAACCATTTAATTATTCTTACTCATCTCCATTGTTTCTTCAATCTCCACCTTACACGGTGTACGATCCATTAGGTTCCTTTTAGCGAGGCAGTGGGCGATTAAAACCATTTTACATCGATTGTGAATTGAAACTTACTTTCAATTCTCCCTTTAGTGATTACACACGTTTAGGGCTTCCACAAACCATGAGTGACACCTAGCAGCATATCATGGCTACCCAAGCTAATCAGAAGAGGTAGAGAACCTATTCAGTTTAGGATTACAAATGCAATACGGTCTTTCTCTAATCTAATACTCTTGACCACATTGTTTGGTTTGATAGTTTATTTATTCATGTCTACTATCCAATGTGATTCGTTTGCTTATATGATTACCTTGAATGTGATTTGGAACGCATTCCCAAATCTCATTCATACTCTGGCCAGAGATTTTAATCATATCATAGAGTATTCTCCCTCAAACCATTTGAAGGTTAGAGATCCCTTGTTGCACATTCACTTGTCTCCATAACTAAGTGGCTTAACCCCAATGATGTCGTGGACACCCCGATGGGGTGACTTTGACATAATCAAAGATCAAGGACTTAACCACAAGACAACTGTGATGCCTCAGGTCAAAGGACTAATTTGCATTATCCCAACCATGAGTTCTCATGTGACATGAGTATGAGAACTCCTCGTTGATCGTGTTCAGTGAACTCATTCTCTATTGAGCACCTACGTACTTGTCTTGATGTCACACACACCAATGACTCGAGACTAGTCACTCTCCCTGAGAGAAGGCACAGTACGTACTGATCTTATCGGACTGTCAATGCCCAATTGGCAATCCTATGATCAGGAACGTTTAGGATGTGTCTACGAAAGAATGGTCTCATTAATCTAACTTCATTAGATTGCATTCTCCCAATCACATATTCCTTGGACTTTATCGTTTAAGCATATAACATTTATATGAGACGGCTCAAACAATAATGTTTGCCCTTTTATATGTAAACTAGATTAGTTTAACATGTGAAATGTCCGTAAAGTATAATCATATGATTGGCTTTAGGGCACATTTCCAACACACATTGCCTCTAGAGCTTTGCACGAGCACTTGCCCTCGGTCAGATTTTTGATGGACTCAAACTAAGCTAGACAAGAGATCTATGATTCAAACTTGCGATGAGGTGTTGGTCAGCACAAAACTAAACCTGCATTTGCTTCCTATCTTAGATGTGTTTCTCCCTGATTCCTTGGGTTACCATCTCTTGGAATCACGAATTGAGTTGTGAACAAAAATATGCTAATAATTAAATTAATAATAGCTCAAACCAAAAAGCCTAAGTGGTGGTGGTTAAATAATAATAACGGTAAAGAAACAAGACTCATCCTTTTTTGTAGTTCTTTGTGCTATAGCATGATCGCTATGATGTGTTGTAGAACCGTCATAATTCATTTTGGGTTTGGAACTCCGATGGAACTCGACATTAGTTCTGGAGTTGAACTTTTACGCCTTTTTCAGGGGTGACTTACCCCCATTGTACTTCTCCTCGTGTTGAGATCATGCCATATTCGTCAGAAAGGTTGTGTCGTTGTCGAAATTACTGGCCCCACCAAAATAGTGTTGGACTAAGTTAGTACAATGTCACATGATCTGAAAGGAAGAAAGGATGTTCAATCAGCACATATCATCTTGGAAAAATAATAACGAATAGTCAGGTCAAGCTCTTTGTTTCATGGTAAAGCAATATAAATTTTTTGAAGTAATAAGATATTAGAACAAAAAGATACTAGAAACCCTCACTTTTTGTGCTTTTCTCAGGAAATCTTGACCTTGCGACAAAACTCTTATCCACATCATATGGAGTTGGGGCTCGTGATTCTTCAATCAATAATGAAGTAATTGTGACCATCGTCCTTGTTTTTGTTGTCGCTCTTGGATAAATTTTTTATCATCAAATCAACCCCAATTTAGTCTCAAAATGACTCTTTTAAAATCTTAAGACGTTCCCAACATATCCTCAGAAGGAACCTTCCTCGAAATAGGCCATTTTGATCTTCAAAATACCCAAAACATCCATAAATGTCTGGGAAAGTTGTGCGCTAGGCCTTCTTTTCTTTGCCATGGTGAAACCACTCGGAATTAAATTCTTGAATTTGGACACAATTATCTTGAAAGACTCGCAAATGCACTCAATTGAAATTACTCCAAAATTCCTTTGTTTGATCACTTTTTGCCCACAATAGATTCACATGTCAATAAAATGATTTGGACGGGGGAATATGAATTCACTCTCAATGAAATTACCAACTGTTGGAACAGAATTTGTGCAAATCCGCGAACGGAGGCGAAATCTAGTCGGACTTGCCCATGATCTCCGATGAGGGGAAAATAGGTTGACTAGGGGGTGTGGTTGAATTTGTGAATGATTGCTTACATATCCCTGGGAAGGAAAACCAAACTATGTGTGTAGTTTAAAAGAAGAATGGTGTGAACCATCATTGTCGAATAGCCTATGGCAGGGCGTTGAGAGATGAGTTCTCCATGGACGTGTCTACGCATAGACGGCGACGTGATGGTGTTTGCTAGGCACAGAGAGAATATGTGTGTTGTAGAGAATATCAGACTTAGAGAGAAGTAGACGTGATGTCCTGATGATTTCAATTTAATCTTAGTTATAATGTATTGGTTATTTTGTGTGAATTTTGATACTTTGCTTTATATTTTCAATATAGGACATTTGAATTCCTCCAGAGCAACAACTGATCAAATGGATGAAGATGTTCATGAGTCCTTTAGCTTGATCGTGTCATAGTTTCAAAGTTTTCTACCAAGTGGTTATTTTCTAGTGATTAAATAAAGGAGCAGTGCGCGGTGCTGGAAAAGTAACGTTTTTGGGCTTAATTGCTATTTTTAGAGTCCAAGATGGTCTCTTTTGGGTTTGGGCCCTTATGGAGAAGTGTTTAGAATATTTCAAGCTTTAAATACAGCAATCTTGGGCCAGTTTTGAAAGATATTTGGGTCCAAAACGTGGATGATCAAATTATGGGCGGATTATTCGAAGACTTCTTAAATTTATTCGAAGACTTTACGATTATGTTTCCTAGTTTATTTAAATTTACTTCATTTTCTTAGTTTTATTCGAAGACCTCTTGTAGGAAAGATTTATAATTGAGTAGCATAAATAAGCTATAATGGCCAACCTTATTCTTTTTTTCTATGCAATTTTGGAGAGAAGAGTTCGGCATTCTTGGAGCTTTTCAGACTTTTACATTCAAGGTTTTTTCACTCTTTTTTTCCATTCAATAAAATTCCTTTTGACTTTTATTATGAGTATGTGTAACTAATTTCCTTTTGCTAGGGCGAGGCCACAAGCCTTAGCATGAATATGTAGTCTTTATTTAATTGCTTATGATATTATACATACATACTTTGAATTATTAATCACTGTGCTTAAACTGGCAATTGGCTTAATGCTTAGCTACCAATATTTAAATAAGTAATTAGATGCAATTTCCGTTGGAATGTCAACCTGAAATTGAGGAATGCTTCACGTGGTTAATAATTTAAATTTCACCTAGGGCGAATGCCATGTCTTAGGGGTTGCATGGCTTTTCAAAGGTCTTCACAAAGCATAATGAGTCATGCATGTTTATATTTGATATGAATGCGACAGACGGATTGCATGTTTCATATATGTTCTAACTTGACAACCATAAGTAGAATATGCACTAGGAAAACTTAACCTTCCAAGATGCATGTGTAATTTATAAGTAATTAGTAAAATTACATAGGATTGTTAAGGTGACGGCGGAACCCTAGTGCTTTCATAACTTGTTTTTAACCTTTTTGGCGCAAGTGGTAAAAATCCTATCATGTCCCCCTAATAAATACCCAAGCTTATAGGGAAAAAAATCTTCCTCAAATTGGGAGACTATCTAGGAGGAAATCTAGGATAAGATACCCAATCTTCCTAAAATCATGATTGTATCACCTAATCCCCAAGATATTCTAATTTGACCTAAATTAGGTTTTCTTTCTTGGGAGACAAGTAATATCTTTAATGAAGATAACGCAGCATGTATCGAACAACTCAAGAAGGGCTACGTCAAAGGAGACAACACCAAGCACATTGACAACAAGAGTATCAGAAGATTGAAGTCAAGCAAATCCGTTCCCAAGACAACCTGGTGGACCTCTTCTCCAAATCACTGCCGAGGACGACGTTTCAGAAGCTTGTTGAGGAATAGGTATGTGTAAACTTTCTGAGTTGTAACATTGTTAGTTCTCTTTGGAATTATGTCAAACTCAGAGGGAATATCCCGAAGTATACTCGCTTGATCTTAATGTACTCTTTTTTCTACGATTAGGAGCATTTTGCCCTTTGGGTTTTGCTACCTTACGAGGTTTTGACGAGGCACCCATCCTGGGTTGGTCATATCCCTCATATATGTCTCATAGACGTTTCGTTTGACTTTGCCCTTTCTCACGGCATTTTTCTTAGACTATGGGATTTTGTCCCTCCTCGGGTTTTACCATAGCCATTGGGTTTTTGTGAGAATTAGTTCCATATGCAAGTTCCTTTGTCTGAGACTAGGTGTTCCCAAAATCAATTCCAACGAGTCGACTTCCTCAACTCTACCTGATGACGAATCTACTTAAGTATTTACACACTTAAGGGGGAGTGTCATAGATATTATAGTAAAGTGTGATTGTGTAAATCCTAAATAGATTTGATTACTAGTTCTTCTTTCCCTACTAGGATTGTATTTCCTTGAAGGACAAGAATTCTTCTCCTCCTTATTACTATAAATAAAAGTACTGCGTAAGAACATAACACACCTCAGAATATCACATATTTCTCCACTCTCTCTCCCTTACCGCACCCCTCCAACTTTTGTTAGATAAATTGGCCACAACAACTTCCACTCAGGTGACTTGAAAACATAGCCTAAAAAGTTTGTACTGTGGTTTCCTTTTTGTGGGTCATTTTGAAAGTTGAGTTTTGCTGTACAGTCTTTATTTAAAGAAAATTTTAGTGGATTACTATTTGACGCGTAAATGCATATATGATCAGTATTTCCAATCATGGTTGATTGCCAATATCATTTTCGATATTCATATAAACAATATCCACCACACAACTCCAGTGTCACCACCCAAATGTTGTATCTGCATATTTGCCAAATACTAAAATGTGCAACTATATAATAGTACACTGATTACTTTGAAGGATTAATGGCATTTAATTTCACCCTTATTTTGATTCTCCTAAATAATAGCGATTGAACGTGCCGCTCCGTATTTTGGTAACATTGAAAATCAAAACTTGTTCCACCTCTGATTGTCCGCCCCTATTATTCAAGATTTTGGTAGTGATACCTTCAAACACAAACACAAAGAATGCTGAACTAATGCGCATTGCACTGAATTCCACTCACCAACACTATAATGTGTATATATTAATAATACTTAAAATAATAAATTATCCTAAATCCTAAAACTATTCGGACATGAGCAACACTTAAAAGAAAAACTTTTTCAACTTATATAATAACGTATGACGTACTAGTGTTTCAGAGACATTAAAATCTCTCCTTAAAGAGACCTACCTACACGTGCCTTTCTCCACCGTTTCAGCCCACCACGTACCCCTTGATTCATCTTCTTCTCTGCACCCAATACAAAGTTCCAGACGCATCCATCTCCATGTTCTTCTTTTTCTCATATATAAATGGTTTCTGGGTTCGTCAAAACCAACCTCAAAATGTATGTACAACTAACATATAATTAACCAACACCGAAACCTTATAATAACAATTTTAAACAAAAAATACAATGAAAAAGTAATGTCATTCCCACTCTTTAATTTGTGGTGTTGCATTAGTTTATGTGTGAGTTATTTAATTAAGAAATAAAATATTAAATTTGGAGTGGAGGCTAACAAATTAAGGGAAGGCAAAACTGTAAGGAGAATAGGGAATTCTTCCATTTTCATCTCAATTTAATTTACATCTCCCGTGAATAAGGAAAGTACAAAAAAAACCCACACCTTCAGTCTCAACCAAATCAACCCCATCCAGAATTTTAATTAATTACCAAAGTCACAAGTAATTAAGTTAATTACTTACTCTCTGATCCGAGTGATCTGAGGCCTCATGAGTACTCTCCCTGTTCTCATCAGTAACTTGTACCTGATGCTGATCACTTCCATCACTACTTCCTTGCTTGTTGTCAGCAGTCATCTCACTCACGTTCACCCACTTTTCAGTCTTTTGGCTACAGCTACAAGTGTTGTTAGTATTGTCGCCAAAAGATGAAGACCTACTTGACATGGGTGTGGCCAAGAAAGTTGGCTTAGCGTCTCCGGCCATGATCACCAAGATTTTCTCTTCGAATACCGGCGGGACTTTCTGGGCGGACTCGCTGCCTTCTCCGGCTTCCAGGTCCCGCTCTGATCCGTTTTCGTGGTTTTCGAGGTAGCCGGAGAGCCTCCAGTAGGAGCATGCTAAGATCAGAAGCGCAAACGCAATTAAACCCAACATGGCTGCCAGCCCACCGAACAAGTAGGGCACCGGGGAATGCCACGGCGACCTCTGTGCCGTCGTCATCTCCGGTGCTCTGGCTGTCACGTTAAAAGGCTCTCTCCCTGCCATTTTAATTGAATCAAATGTGCGTGTTTTGAACTTTTGATGAGGTTATTTTTTCAGCTAACAAAATGTTTGCAAGAGAAGCAAATCAAGCAAAAGATAGAACGGATAAGAGAGATTTGAGGGTGTTGTGGGTTGAGAAGTAGAGATGGGGGTGTGTGTTATATATAGACAGAGCTAGGGTGGTCTAATCTGTTGGAGGTAAGCATTTTTATTTTGTTTTTGTTTCGAGATTAATGTCGTCATTTTGCATGAGGAAGGGGTGGGGCAAAACTGGGTCCCTCCTTGTTCCTTGTTGGGATACTTCACTCATCTATGAGCACACTAAAAACGCACTCAGGGTTAGATTTGGTATTTAGATAAGTTTTCAGTAGAGAATGTAATCATGGAACGTTTGGCAACAAAGAAAACGAAAATAAAACAAATGAAAAGTTATCTATTTTGATATCCGTGTGCTGTGTGTTAACGGATATGGAACAAATTAACATACATGTTATCCTACCGTACAATTATGGTACATTACGCAGATTAATCATAACCAATAAACTTTATGTATAGAGTAGTTTTGCCAATCACAATCGTGGTATGAGCCTGGATGACTATCAATTATTGATGCAAGTGAACAGTGTCGAGAATTCACATATACGATAGACATTAGTCTCTTTCCGTATTAGTCCTCGTATCTTTTGCCTAAGAAATGGACAAAAGGATCAGGAGTTACATTTGTACAGTAAAGTTTGCAGGCGTTTTGTAACTTGGTTGATGGGAAGGGAGGGTGTATATTGTTGTGAGTGTGTAGCGCATTGAAGAATACAGTAGATGGAACATTATATTGGTATAGAATAGTTAGGATAATATCATATAAGAAAACGCTTTCATTCCATCATTGGCTTTGTCATAACTGATCACTCAACTTTGTTGACAAGATGATGCATGCGATCATATGTTTTAGGAATGTTTTTTTCAGTTGTAATCAGCTGGGAATAAGGAGGACCCTACAGATTAAGTACAGCAACATAATTCATCCAATATCTAACTTCCTCTACTTGTCTTGATACATACATACATACATACATACATAAATACATATATATATATATATATATATATCCTCTATTAGTTTGTTAATTTTATAGTTAAACTAAGCCATATAAAGAAATCCTTAAAAAGATAGTTAAACGAAAAATATATTTGCATAATAAGCAAGCGGCGAATTTTGTTGGTAATAAGTGTTCATTTTCAACTTATTGTGTCATGAGTTCAAACTATATTCGTAATGTTTTTAAAATATTGTTCAAAATTCTTTTAAAATATGTCCTCCATGCTAAATCTCCAACCCATAACACCAAACATCAATATAATTCTTTTGGATACAAACACAATCTCGATACTCTAAACAATACATAATCACACAATTAGGACATAAATTGCAATAAATAAAATCATTTCGATGTACAGCCTAGCCAACCAATATTTTTCTAGAATTGAGTTCTTCAGACATCATGGTAGTTGATATTTTAATAAGTGCATAGTAGGACCACAGCAGGACCTCATAGACCGTCGATAAGTACATAAGAGGGTTGGAGTATTACTAGCAAGAAAAGGAAGAGCTTTAGCAATGGGGGCCATGCACAAAAGCAGTAGTTCTGAAAAAGAACAGGAAACTGCTGCTTTTCTAATGGCTAATATTTGTGATAAACAGGGAAACGGTTTTTGGCTGATGCATGTAGTGTTACTGCTTTAAGTTGATTCCAGCGTTTGCTCACACGCAATTGGCACTTCCCCCTCTTCTTTTTTCTGTCCTTTTTTTTTTTTTTTTTTTTTTCTGGCTTTGTTCAGTTTTCCGCAGCCCCTATACTTTTAAGTTAAAGATTTAGAAAATGACAATTCTTTTTCTTATTTCCGTGTCATTTGCATATTCTTTTGGGTTCACTTCAATAATGTTTATATCCTTGCAATTATAAGAAGATGCATATATAAAAAGATGACACAAGTATGTAATTTGGCATTTTTTTTTTAAAGTGAAATGGAGAAAGATTCAATGAGATTAGCTGTTCAGTAATGGTTACGTGCAAGGCACATACTCTCCTCTAAAAGATACAAGTGGGGGATGAAATCAAAACCCGCAAAAAAGATAAAGATCAACGGCAACGATAATATGGGAAAAATGGAATATCACAAGCATGGGCAGAGCCTACAAATGCCTGAACTATAGACCACCATTGATAAGCTTAGTTTTATGCCGCAAATGAAGGTAAAGTATATGCAACCTAATCATTTCCTTCTCGATAAATATGTGTGCAAATAAATCATATATGACGAAGTCGCCATAGATAATTCCTTCATTATATCATAAGAAACCAAGATATCGTATGAAACTTGAGATAATTCTTCCATTATATCATAAGAAACCAAGATATCGTATGAAACTTTATTTCCTTCTCGATAAATATGTAGCATATATGTGTGTGATGTTTGCTGATTTTTTGCTATCCAAACTTTGAGTTGCATGCCTTTTGAGTTATATCCTACTTAATTGCTCATGCACATAATATACATATACATATATGGTGAAAATCATCAGCGTGACTCAACTGGTTTCGTGGACATGTATAAACAACTAAACTAATTAATAAACAAAGGAGAGGGTGCCCAACAAGAAAATGATCGGTAGTAGTACTACATTATTTTCCCACTATATTATGTTTTCCCTGCTAGTGGCAAGTCTTTTTGTTTGCAACTGGGCATTGGATTAGTGCTAGAAGAAGCCAATGGCGTTCAACAGCAACCTATATACACCAGCACATAAACACTAACTTTATCCTTTGTCTAATCTGAAAATTTTTAGCATACAACAGTGGATGAATACTCGTAATTGGGGACATTCTTAATTGGGTCTCACTTAACAAGAAATTGTTTTGTAGAACTATCATATGGTTTTATTATTGGACTTGTTATAATATAAGTAGACTTAAGTGGGGACAGTATCGGTGTTGTTAGAGTGGACCCTCGGCCCGTCGACCTGAAAATTTCCACATGGTATCAGAGCCAGGAGGCGGGCTCGTACTGCCACGTGATTGGGTGGGTCCCTATTGGCCCCGCGCGATTGTCCACGTAGGCCAAAGATGCCACGTGTTTGGGTGGGTCCCCATTGGCCCCGCGTGATTGGGTGAGTCCCGACATGGCTCCACGTGGTTGCCGATGTGTGGAAAATTCACGTGTGACCCATAAGTGGGGTCTCACGTGCGGGGGAGTGTTGGAACCCCAAGTCCCACATCGGACAGAGGGAGAAGAGAAGAGTGCTTTAAATAGAAATACCCCTCTCTAACTAACATCGAGGCCTTTTGTGATAAAACCCCACACCTGAGGATTGTGCAGGTGGTTAAGTGGGGACAGTATCGGTGTTGTTAGAGTGGACCCTCGGCCCGTCGACCTGAAAATTTCCACATAGACAATATATATTTGACATATCTAACTTGTAGATTAATGAAACAAATTCTTACATTCATTATGAATGGAGAACAAATTGATATGTTACAAACATAAATCATATTAATTAATAAAAAAAAATACATGCATGTATTTACAACATTTCGATAAAAATAATAACAACACCTGACTGTATGGAATAGAAAATTACTCCCAATTGGCAATGTTTGGAGGGGTCGCACCTCTTGCCCTTCCTTCGTCACCCTCCACCACCCAACGTACACGTCAAGGACAATTGGATATTCCTCCCAAAACGATACATCCCACTTTATTCAGTCTTTCGATATTATTATTGCATTTCTTAGTCTCTTCTCTTCCATTAGGATTAAATTTTATCTTATTGCTTGTTTATGTTAATAAAGGGGCCAGGGTTAATAGAAAATAATTGGGACGAACAAATCCAAACCAAATCCCACTCCGGAAGTGATGATGATATCATTAGTATATATGTTGGGGTTGGACCATACCAACTTTTATTTAATGATGTTATAACATTAGAGTATACTAAACCTACGTATCTCTCCATCTTTCTTGTAATATAGGTTAAACTGATGTTCCTTTATCTCATTAGTCCTTGTTTTGTAGGTTAATAGCATGCTTCCCCCTTTGAGTTGGAACGGAGGTTTGCTGCCCGCTTTTTAAAGTTCAAACCCTATCGCATCCCAAAATTTGCTCAATAAAAATCTTGTCCGAAGCTGTTTCTCTATTGACTTAATCAGATTTAAACCCCCTTTTATCAAACACTTGTGCTTTTCAGGATTTTGATTAAGGTGTTTAGGCACATTAGGCCACATCAGCATTTCACTATTTATCAAATTAAAAATTATTATTGTAATTTCAAAATTAAAATTTTATATATTACTTTCAAAGTGTTTTAGTTGTGGACAGTTTTTTAAGAGATAATCTTGGTTTTTCATTCAAAATATTTAGGAAGTTTTAACAAAAAGCCCACGGTACTGTTCACTTTAACGAAAAACCACATTTTTACACTAAAAAGTCAAACTTGATACTATTCACTTTATTCTTTATTTTGTCATTATCGTTAAAACTCAAAGTTTTCAAGCCCTTTTCATTAATTTTCCTAAATATTTATCCATTATCTCGTTTATATATTTTTTTCGCACAAAATATGATTTACTCGTAGAACTAAAATATAGTTTTTGTTGTAGGCGTATTCGACTGAACTGTATTTAGGACAGAGAGGGAGAGAGGCTGGCGGCAACAGAGAGAGAAGAGAGAGATGTAATTCTAAGGTGTGTGTTGTATCTCCCCATTGTGTCTTTATTTATAGTAGTAAGGAAGGTTAAATCCTTACCCTAATAGGATTACAACTCTAATAGAAATTTAACTACCAAAGGGAATATACAAAGATACTCCTAGATACACCAGGATTTACACAATCACATTTCTAATCCAGTAGAACTGCAACACTCCCCCTTGAGTGTGTAAATACTCAAACAAAACATCGCATCAGATCTTCAGCATATAAGGTAGAAAAGTTGATGAAGTCGTCGGCACAACGGGTGAATGTGAGTCTCAAATTTAAAAGAAAGTATGCACTGGTAGTAAAACTCACAAAACTTCGCTATGATATAACCTAAGGTGGGAGAAAAACTCATAGACTAAGGAGAAAAGTAAGAAGTATACATAATGTCTAAAAACAAACGTCAAACAAGACGAAAGTAGTGAACTCAATTGTAAGATCCCACATCGCCCAGGGGAGTGATCCTTATATGTATATTTTCATCCCTACCTAGCACGGGGCCTTTTGGGAGCTCACTGGTTTCGGGTTCCATCGGAACTCCGAAGTTAAGCGAGTAGTGCACGAGAGCACTCCCATGATGGGTGACCCACTGGGAAGTTCTCATGTGAGTTCCCAGAAACAAAACCATGAGGGCGTGGTCGGGGCCCAAAGCGAACAATATCGTGCTACGGCGGTGGAGCGGGCCTGAGATATGGTGGACCCCGGGTCGGGATGTGACATCAATGGAGTATGATTATCCCAGGATGAGTGCCTCGTTAAAACCTCGTTAGGTAGCAAAAACCCGGTAGGAAAAATGCTCCTAATCGTAGGTTAAAAAGTACATTAAGATCAAGTGAGTGTGCTTCTAGATACTCCTCCTGAGTTAGACATAACTTCCAAATAAGAGAACTACAAGCAATTCAACTTAGATAATTTACACATACCGATTCCTTGGACGAGTTTCTGAAAAGTAGACTTGGGCAATGGCTTGGTGAAGAGATCAGCCATGTTGTCTTGGTAACAGATTTGTTTGATTTCAATGTTCTAATGTTGTTGTTGCTGGTAAGAATGAAATAACTTTAGCGTTATTTACTAGTGTTGTCTCCCTTGATGTATCCCTTCTTTAATTGCTCGATACATACTGCATTGTCTTCAAAGATCGTTGTAGGAAGGTTAACGAGAGGTGCTTCGAATATGTTCCAAGACTGCTCTCAACCAAAAGCACTCACGCGATGCTTCATGCAGGGCGAGGATCTCAGCACGGTTCAAAGAAGTCGCAACTAGCGTTTGCTTGGTAGACCTCTAAGATATAGCGGTGTCGCCAATGGTAAAGACATAGCTCGCTTGAGAAGATGCCCTATGTGGGTCAGACAGATAACCAGCATCTGGGTAACCAATGATGCGAGAATCAAGTCGATGACCCAGGGGGGCGGCGGCCCCTCTAGAGGATTCGTGGGTGTAAAACAAGCCCAAATCCATTGTACCCTTAAGGTAGCAGAAAATGTCTTTAACATCATTCCAATGTCTGCGTGTAGGCGCATTGTTGTATCTAGCCAAAAGATTAACAGCGAGGGAGATGTCGGGTTTAATGCATTGAGCCTAATACAATAAACCACCAATTGCGCTTAGGTATGGAACTTCAGGCCCCAAAATCTCTTCCTCATCTTCCTTTGGACTGAAGGGATCTCGTTTAGCGTCTAGAGTCCGAACGACCATAGGAGTACTCGAAGGCTTCACTTTATCCTCATTAAAACGTCGTAACATATTTTAGGTGTAGTTCAATTGATGTAGTAGGATTTCATCTTAACAATGCTCGATCTTCAGGCTGAGACAATATCGAGTTTCCCCAAGATCTTTCGTCTCAAATTTTGATTTCAAGTGAGCAGCAATTTCCTCAAGCTCTGCAGGAGTTCCGATGAGGTTCATGTCGTCAATAAAAACTACAACGATCGCAAATCCAGAATATGACTTCTTTATGAACACACATGTACATAGTTCGTTGTTCACATAACCCTAACTTGTCAAATATTCACTCAAATGGTTATACCACATCAGCTCGAATTGTTTCAATCCGTAGAATGACCTCCTCAATCTAATCGAGAGAGTGTTCCGTGGTCTAGAATAATTTGAACTAGTTAATGGAAGTCCTTTTGGAACTTTCATGTATATTTTTGTATCTAGATCCCCATAAAGATGAGCAGTTTAAGCTGCATATTCAGTTTTTCAGAAACTACCAAACTGATAAGGTAGTGGAACGTTATGACGTCTATTACGGGGGAATTCGTCTTATCATAATCAATCCCAAGGCGTTAAGAGAAGCATTGCACTATGAGGCGTGCTTTGTATTGCACTATTTCATTCTTCTCATTACGCTCCCTCACGAAAACCCACTTATAGCCCACAGGCTTCACATGTGGTGGAGTATGAGCTACAGGCCCAAACACCTTGCGTTTCGCGAGCGAATCGAGTTCGACCTGGATTGCTTGTTTCCAGTTTGACCAATCAGTTCTACATCGACATTCATCAACGGAACGTGGTTCAATGTCATCGCTAAGCATGATATCAGAAGCAACGGTATACGCGAATGCATCATCGACCATCATCTTATTCCGATTCCAAACCTCATCCAATACTGCGTAATGGACCGAAATCTCACGATTCTCGGAAGGTCGGTATGTCTCATCTAAGAAATCACCATAATCTAGAATAACCTCATGCATTGGAACATATGAGTTAGCAATGGTCGGATTCAGACTAGGGTTACTAGTTTGTGTCGTTTTCCTTTTCCAGGTTGTGAATCGTTTGAACCAGGGGGACTGCCACGCTTCAGGGTAGGAGCAGGTGATTGACTAGCCGCCAGTGTACCGGGCCGCGTGGGAGGTGCGGCCACCCAACCTTTGTGGACGGTCTAGCTTTCCAAGGCAGTGTTACGCGCATACGTTAAGTACGTTCATCCTTGTAGGTGCATTTGTAGCGGGTATATGTGATCTCGTCACCTTTACTAAGTCAGTAAAAGCATCCGGCATGCTTTGAGCGATGCTCTGAAGATCTAGAATACGTCGCACTTCAGTTTCAGACTGAGGGGTGCGGGGATCTAAATGAGACATAGTGGGAGTAATCCAAGACAATTCACGCCGTTCTACAGGAACATTAGTGATCTTATCTCCTCCTAACGACGGGAAGATTGTCTCATCAAAGTGACAATCCGCAAAACATGTGGTAAAGAGATCTCCTTGTCAAGGGCTCTAAGTAGCTAATAATTGATGGCGAATCATAACCAACATAGATTCCCATTTTTCTCTGAGGACCCATTTTGGTACGTAGTGGCGGCGCTATTGGCACATAGATTGTGCACCCAAACAAATGTAAATGCGAGACGTCAAGCTTGTATCTAGTAACCAACTGTAACGGTGAATAAGGTTGGGTAGCAATGGGCCTCAGGCGGACCAACATAGCTATGTGCAATGTTACATAGCCCCAGGCAGATACCGGTAAATTGGTTCGCATAACCAAAGTCCAAGCTATCGTTTGAAGGTGATTTATGAAAGCTTCTGCCAGGCTATTTTGGATGTGAACATGTGGTACAGGATGTTCAACTTCAATACCAACAGACATGCAATAATCGTCAAAGGTCTGTGACATAAACTCTCCAACATTATCCAGTCAAATTAACTTCATCGGATAATCAGGGTGGTGAGCCCTAAGCTTAATAATTTGTGCTAGGAGTTTCGCAAATGCAACATTGCGTGTGGACAATAAGCAGACATGTCATCATCACGTTGATGCATCAACCAACACCATGAAGTATATAAATGGTCCGCATGTTGGTTGGATAGGTCCACAAATATCCCATTGAATACTCTAAAGAAACTTAGGAGGGTTGTGAATAATCTTTGTAAGTGACGGTTGAATGTTCAACTTCCCCAATGAGCATGCTTTACAAAGCGAATAGCCGAGATAAGATTTCAAGTGATGCCCAAGTGATGCTTTAAAGATGTGGCGCATTATATCTCGTCTGGGGTGTCTCATTCGATCATGCCAACGTAGGAGAGTGCTCTGGAACTCGGCCATAGGGCCGGCCACGTGATGGGTCTCTACGGATCGAATAGTTGTTGTATACAACCCACTCGAGAAACGTTCCAACTTCTCGTGAATACACTTCTGGCCATATTCATAAAAAGTGATACAAAGAAATGCAGAACCATTATCTTCAGTTGTTTCAACATGATATTGATTATCTTGAATATCTCTAAAACTCAGCAACAATCTTTTGTAATGTGCAGAATAAAGTACCTCTTTAATGGTTAATTTAGTATCATTGGACAACATAATGCGGGCTTTTCCGTATCCTTCTATCAGGTTGGATGGGCCTGAAGGGAAATTTATGAGATTTTCATATGGGATTTCTAGTGAGTAGCATGCGTATACAAAAACAAATTTTATATACGAAAGCAACGGAAGCAATTATCACATAATATCAAAGCACTAGTCATTCAAATCCCCTTCAAGGTTCATAGGTTTATATATGATGCATCAAAACATTTAAGTTAAGAACAAAGTGTAGGAATAGATCTATACCTCTTGATCTAGATTTTAGACCAAGGATGGACCACCTCCAAGCCCTTTGTTCCTTGAACTCCTTGAGCCTAGCCTCCCTCCTTGCCTCCTTCCCTTTGTTAGTATGAGTGCTCCTAGGTTCTCTTCAAGTTTCCAAGATTGAAAACCTCTAAAGATCCTCACCCACTATTGTAGTGAGAAGGATGAAGGAATAACCAAAGGGGTGAAAAAGATGATTAGATAAATTCCCCCTAAGGTGGCCGGCCCTTTGAGTGTGAAATAGTTATATTTCTATTTCTCTTTTGTTCTTCAAACATTTCAAAAAACCCTAATGAAAAATATCTCTATAAAGTTCCTTTTATAGCCAAAAAGAAACAAGTCAACATTTGACCTTTCTCTCCCTCTTTCACTCTATATGGCCGGCCCCTTTAGTGTTGTTTGGGCTTTGGGCTTTTATTTATTTCAAGTCATCCAATGCTTGAATAAAAGCCCAATGGGTTTAGGCCCAATGGGCCCAATTAAACCCGAATGTTTCTTTAAGCCCAAAACGATCTTATATCGCTTTTATGATTTCCTTAGACTTTCTAATTAATCACAACACTTAATTAATCCAATTAATTATTTCCATCATCCATTAATTACTCACTACAAGAGTGTATTGGTGAACAATCGTTTTAGGTTCTAATTAGAAAGGCAGTGAGGTGATTGGCACCAATCCAATTGATTATTTTCAATCCAATCACTTAGTGAATTAAAACTTACTTTTAATTCACCTTCTTCTTTGACGATTACATTTAATCATCTAGAAGAACTCACAAGCTATGAGTGACATCTAACCATATATCATGGCTACCTAAGCTAATGTAGAAGTTGTTCAGAGAACCTATTCAGTTGGAATTACAATGTAATTCGATCCTTCTCTAAAACAATACTCTCAATCACATCACTAGGGTATGGATATATAATGTCAAACCCCTAATGTGATTATTCATTCTTATATGATTCAATTGAGTCGTATAGGAACGCTTTCCTTTATTACGCTCGATACTTCGGCTGAAGATTCCCGAATCATATCTTAGAGTATTCTTCCTCTCTTAACGAAGATTAGAGATTCCTTGTTGCGCATTCACTTGCCTTCATGACTAAGTGGCTTAACCCCAACTATGCCGTGGACACCCGCGAATGGGGTGACTTTGACATAATCAAAGATCAAGTACTTAACCACAAGACAATGACGATGCCTCAGGTCAAATGACTACTTACATTATTCCAACCATAAGAGTTACTTGCTTGACATGTGAGTAGACCTCCATGCAAGTACTCTCGTTCGATTGTGTTCAGTGAACTCATTCCCTTAATAAGCACCTACATACTTGTCTTAGTGTCACTACACGAATGGGATGAGACTTTCCATCCTTCCAATTGAAGCGGACATAGTATGTACCGGTCTATGCATTGTCAGTATCCCTCCGACAATCCTATGACCAGGAACCTTTTGGACATAATGGTTATGTGAAGAAGGTCTCTGTAGTCTAACTTCATTAGATTACTTCTTCAATCGATCCATTGTCCATGGATTCACTATTTAGGACATATATCGTTAATTGAGATAGTCCTAATTAGTATCTTTGCCATTTGATGTGTAAGAGTCATCTATACATCCATTCATTTGTCCTGAAAGGTTTCTTTTAAAGATTGACTTTCAGGGCATATTTCCAACAGGGCCTGAGAGGGTTGTTAGAGGTGCATTTTTAGGTATGAAGTTAGTAAAATAGTGTTTCTCACGCAATATGGTGTGCGTGGTGGCACCATCAGCCAGACAACTAACTTCTCCACTAGTCATACCTAGAAATAAATTAATTGAATCGGTCACATGCATAAATATAATTCCATTCATTCAATTAATCAATTCGAGAAATAATATCCAGAAAATAATTATCCATATTTCAAAACAAACCAAAACCAAACAAATAATTCCAAAGACTTAGAAAAAAATTTCGAAAATTAAACCATAGTCCTACAGTTTAGGGGGTTGGGGTTCGGTCACTCCAGTGGGTTCGGCCACTAGGGGTGTAAAATGCCCTAACATGTCTCGGAAAAATAAAACTTTATTCTTCCATAAGAGCTGATGTCTCCTGAAAATCTAAAACCTTCAGAGTTGTAGAAGTATCTTCGGGAAGTTCTACAAGCACAAAGTTAGTCTCACGACATGAATGATACTTGGCAATATCCTAGGGGGTAGCTCGGCATACGTGTGACCAATGATCCTTTGATCCACAGCGATAGCAAATGTTCAATTCAGTGGAAGTCGAATGAACGGTAAATTTTCCCTTGTTCTTGAAGTTTGAGGCCTTAGAGGTAAGGGGTTGGCGCTTTTGGGTCAAATTTTGTCCTTTGGGTAGGCCTCTGTTTTGTTGACCTTGGGCCCGTGGTGGGGCTTCTCGCCCATTTCCACAGCCACGATGGGATTTTCATCGATTGTGGCTGCTAGAATTGGTCGCATGAGCTTCAACCGGAGCGTTCGAGCCAGTAGGTCGAGCTTGATGATTCTTCATCAAAAGCTAGTTCTGCTTTTCAGCAATAAGTAAAATAGATATCAAATCCAAATATTTGGTGAACTTTTGTGCCCTATATTGTTGCTACAGGACAATATTGGTGGCACTGAAGGTCTAATAGGTCTTCTCTAGGAGATCCTGTTCAGTTAACTTAAGCAATGATCGGATTCTACAAACTTCAGAGTTGTATTCATTCATAGACTTAAAGTCTTGGAAAAGTAAATGATGTAAGTTCTGTCTTACTTCAAGCAAGTAAATGTCTTCCCCGACAAGTCACCGGACGCCAGCGACTGTTCGCCGGTTTTTGGAAAAGCTTATAACCCTAATTTCTACCTCATTTTAACAGTAAACTTTATGAAATTTGAACCATTTTGAAGATCTCATCAAGACGAATAAAACCATACCTTTTACGAGCCCTAAAACCCACGGGATTCGCCGGAAAACTTCTCGATATTCCGGCCAAACCTGCAACTCGTCGACTCTCACTATTCCGACGTCCAAAATCTTCCAACGAACCACTCCTAGCCTCGTGAGGACCTCCTTAAGCTACCCATAAACTTGAAATCCCCAAAAACATGAGATTTTACGTTTGCATGAATAGTACCTCAAATAAGAGGTTATGGTTTCTCGGGTTTTTCAAGGTCTCAAGTCCTAAAAATGGTATATATGAACTCAGGAACTTGCAAAGAGTTCGAATCTTACCTTCTTGACGTCGATCCGTGCGTGAAATGCGAGTTTGGTGTTCGTCCGTACGTTAGGGAAGGAGAGAGAGTGAGTCCGAGGGAGAGAAAGCATGGGAGAGAAGTGAGAGGAAGAGTTTGTGTGTGTGTGAGTGGTCCACATGGTCACCAACCAAAACCACAAAACCAATTTCAAACTTTGTTCCAAAAATTAAGGAAAATGCAAGTTTGAACCACCATTTACATGCATAACACACCACAACGCTCACATCCAAGGGTAAAATAGTCAATTCACGTCATCGATAATTTATTTTGGGACGGGCTGTGACAGTATTGGAATTTTAGCTTGATATATTGTCTTCAAAAGTTATATTGACGATGTTTTCATTAGGCTTTAATGTGTTTTATAATTTTTTTTAATTTCACTCTTTGCCGATAGTATACTATAAAAATAAACAAATAAGTAAAACTTAAATTATTTAAATTTATATACAATAATAATACGATACTACATATTTAATATACAATAGATATATATACACACACATACACACTCTATGACTATTGTATTATATAGTAAGCTTTTTTAGTATAAAAAATTTATGGATCAAATACGAATCCGCAGCATTCGGGATCCGAAGACATGCTAGATTGGCGAAAGGGGTAACCGCCAACCAGCTCAAGCGGGTTGTGCGGGACGACGACGGTTTCTTTTCCTTCCATTACACGTGTTCTTCTCACAAGATAGTGGGAAGAAAACTGCTTCTACTATTTTGTTAATTTAATTTTTTTTATTGATTTTATGACAAAATTATCCCTGCTATTTTGTTTCTATTATTTTCAGCTAGTTGTAGATTTTGGGCTTCATAGTCCTTTTTTTTTTTTTTTTGTGAAGTCTTGAGACACCAAACACTCATTTTGACTTTCTAATATTAAAGATATATGCATGCATGGAATATGTCACACTTAAACTAGGCATAATTCGCGAATGTGAGAGACTGAGAGGCACATAAGTTATTATATGTTCCTCATACATCTATGACAAATTCATCATGCAGCCTACGTACGTACTCAATAATATAAGGACGTATGAGCATGATTACAATATATATATATATGTATGTTTATGTATATGTATATATATATGTTTATGTATATGTATATATATATATGTATGTATGTATGTATGTATTCCCATATGGCCATAAAAGAAGATAAGAGAGAGCTACTTATAACCACCCTAAAGGGACTCCAAAAAGATGACAAAGAGGCAAAAGAACACAATAATTGTAAGACGCATTAGATATTTTTAAAGTGGTAACAAGTTGTTTATTAATTAACTAATTTACAATTCCAAGTGGAGCAGGTGTTAATACAATTACTTCAATTTTAAAATAGCCTCGTCATGACGAAAATGAAAGCATGCACTGTTCAGTGATTTTTCAACGAGAAGATAATAGTTGGTAATCTTCATGAACATTTGACGATAGCAGTTTTAAAAGATATTATTAATTTTTAAGACGCTCTCGAACTAATCAAATATGATTAAATGAGTGTTAATTTCGACCTATGCAGACATCTATTAGTGACTGTCACCGGTGTGATGATTAGACCAAAAACAAATTAGAGTTTAAAATTTGATTAGTAGTACTATATGGGTGTGTTTGTTACACCTTCTTAGAAGGGACTAACAGGGATTGGCTTAACTAGGATTATAGTCCTACGTTTGGCATGGTCTTGGATTAGAATTAATAGGATTATAGTCCTCGACTACAAGGCGCCCCGCACTTCACTAAACCTCAATATCTAGTCCCAAGGTTTCACATGGTATTAAGCAGGACTAACAAAGAAACGAGCCAACGACCTCAGCCCACCCCTTCTCCGCATGCGTCTCTCTTTCTTCTCTCTCTCGTAACAAATCCATGTGATGCAGCCATTCCTCTGCATCCCCCAAAATTGATTCCCACCACTCTTGCAGTGCAGCCATTCCTCCGCCGGCAGGAAACGGCGGTTACACCGCCATTTATTTATTTATTTTTTTTGGGAAGCGCTGTTGTTGGTGATGGATGTGTGGCAGCTTACAAAACTGGGTATTTCTGGGTCTCTCTTTCAGGTCTGGTTATTTATGGGTCGATTGGGTCTTCGCAAATCTGTTGTCGCAGACTGGTGAGTTGCTGCAGTAGGGAAGCAATTGAATCGCTTTAATAGATAAGCAATTGAATTGGGATATAAAAACATCTGGGTATTTCTTTATTGTTGGTGTTGGGTGAGTTGCTGCGATAGGAAATAAAAAGGTTGCTGGCAATTGAATTGGTAGACGAAGCATCTGGGTCCTTCTTGGATAGAGATTAGAGAAGCAATTTAATTAGGTTTTTAAAATTTAAAATAACTACAAAATAATCTTTTATAATATAAAAAATTAATATTTTTTCATGTCCGTCTTATTAGTCCGGCTCCATACCAAACACTTCACTATTTTTGTCCTGCTTAGTCTAAGCCAAGCCAGTCCAGCTTAGTCCTTGAAGTTAGTCAAGTCCGAGATAGTCCGGGGCAACAAACGCACCCTATATGTGGTACCTTGCACTATCATTGTCATTGTGCATAGGAACTGGGAGCTAATTGCATGAATCATGATGCGGCGAAAAGCAACGGACGCTCCATGAAAGGAATTAAATGATAACATCAGTTAACAAAATCTGGTTTATCAAGTAAACTTGATTTTGCTTACACAAGATCTGTTGAGAGTATAAATTCCATATCGAGAAAAAAAGAACATTGCATCTGCTTATAAGTAATTGGACTAATTCCTATATTGCCAGTTAGTTTTTTTTTATAGAACCTCAACCTTCTTCATGGTATCAGAACAGGTTGTCTAACTTGTGAAGCTTAACGGCCATCACGTTCTCCATATCACCTGATGTGTTGTCCACGTGTTAGGCTTGAAACTTCGCCACACGTAAGGGGGCGTGTTGAGGGTATACATCCCAAATCGGGAAAAGAAGAGACCTTGCATGTGGTTCTACTCCCCCCATAGTCTATTAGTTTTATGATGGAACCTCAACTTTCTTTAAGATCTGACTATTTAAGTACTTTTACACTTTTGACACCTTTATTACAATGCCATATAAAATTAGAACATATAGAAGCAACAATTATTTTGGTTTGTGAGCAACGAATGTGCAACTCTGTTGATTAAGAGCATTTTCCTTGCACTCAAAATTCTATATCTGAAGGCTTATTATATTAACACCCCACAGATTGTTGAATAAACCCCACATACTTAATACACCTCACATTTTCTTTTTCACTTAAAAATTATCTTAATACACCTCACATACTTCCCCATAATACCCCCACACCTCACATTCTCAATATACACCTTATATTTTCTACATACACCCACATTTTCTGTCACAGCCCGTCCCGAAATATTTAGTTTCGACGGTGTGAAATGACGGTTTTGGGATGTAGACCAATATGTTGAGTTCCTAAGTTTTGGACTCAATTAAAAGTTAAACTTTTGTTTGTTTTGGTTGGTGACCAAGTGAAGACACACACACACACACAAAAACAACCCCGTGCACTCTCTCTCTCTCTCTCCTTTTCTCGGCCTTCCTACCATTTCCGTACAAGACGTACGGACGAACACCAAACTCACATTTCACGCATGGATCGATGTCAAGAAGGTAAGATTCGAACCCCTTGCAAGTCTCTGAGTTCATGTATGCCATTTTTAGATCGTGAAACCCTCAAACCCCCGAGAAACCATCACCCCCAATTTGAGTATTGTTCATGTGGTCATAATTATGGATGTTTCATGGGATTTTAAGCTCATAGGAAGCTTTAGGACGTTCTTACGAAGCTCGGAGAAGAAAAACCAAGCAAATTGGACTTCGGGAAGTCGAGTTTGGCGAGTTTGAAAGTTGGCCGGAATTATCGTGCCTTCTCCGGCTAGATCCCGTGATTTTTAGAGCTTGAAATTGGTAAGAGTGTGTTCTACTCATTGTAAGCTTCAATTTGGTTTAAGTTTCATGAATTTTGGTGCAAAAATGAAGAAGTTAGAAGGATTTTTAGATTTTCCAGTTTCCGGCGACGGCGATGGTCGGCGGAGTTCGAAGGTAGGAGATGACGGAATATTCTATCAATTTTGACGGAATATTCCTAACGACAACTAACAGCGTTATTTAAATTTAACGGAATATTCCTTAAATTTAACGGAATATTCCTAAAGGCCGTTAGGCCTCAGTTAAGGTTTGGCCGCGCGTGGGGGTGCGTAGGGCCGTGCCCTTGCCGGAGCGTGACGGCGTTTGAGGGTTCCAAAAATTATTTTAAAAATTTGGGTGTGTTCCTGAGGTTGTGTAGATCACGTTGGTATATTTAAACACCCCATTTGAGCAATGTATGAGAAGTTATTAGCCAGTATTGGTTATGTGCTTTAAATTAACGTTTTTATAGTTGTTTCGCATATAGAGGAGACTTATCCCGAGGACGAGCCCAGTCAAGGGCGACTCGAGGGCTACGACCCTTCGACATACCAGTAAGTGGGCTTTTGGTTTTAAATATATATGTATATGCTTGGTATCTTTCCCAGAAAATGCATTTAAATGAGTTATGACTTAAATTGCCATGCCAAATGTTTTACATTAAGAATATGCATATGATGTTTGCATATATATATAATTGTGGTGCTGTGGACGCTTAGGTAAGCCCCAGGTGAGTTTATGAATTGTGAATGTGAATAACGGTTGTGATTAATAGAGAAACATTGAGCTCATAAACCTGCACCCCGGTGTTAGTTATTTAGCCAGAGATATAGCACATGCCTGTATATAATGTCACCTCTCGCACCATATGCTCACATTGGATCCAATTTAGGTGCACAGTCTTGTCGTATGGACCATCGTAGGTGGTTCCAACTCGTAGGTGACTAGCGATTTATCGCACATCTATCATGAGAGCGTAGCATTGAGCATAATTATATTACACCCAGTCTCGTCGTACAGACCTTTTTAGTGGTTCCGACTTATGTGCAGTGTAGTGTCGTATAGGTCATTGTAATGACTCTGGCTAGATTGAATAATGAGCTATGAATTCAGCCGTACAGACTTATGCAGGGGTTCCTTCTAATATGTCATTTTCCATGAATTTATTCTCACCTGAATTAATTATTCTGTTATATCTTGGCATGGCATACTTACGGTGATGAATATGTGAAGCATGATTTGAATTGAGATATTTACATATATATTTATGCATATGTTTATATTCTATTTTTGGGAAAATTATACATGTTTTACGGCGAGGGGTTAGAACTTTTGGGAAAATTATACATATTACACCCAGTCTTGTCATACAAACCTTTACAGTGGTTCCGACTCGTGTGCAGTGTATTGCCGTATAGGTCACTTGCAGTGACTCCGGCTAGATTGACTAATGGGCTATGAATTCAGCCGTACAGACTTCTGCAGGGGTTCTGGCTAATATGTTATTTTTCCATGAATTTATTATCACCTGAGTTACTTATTCTGTTTCATATTTTGGCATGGCATACTTATGAAAATGGATATGTGAAGCATGAATTGAAATATATGTGTATATATACTTATATATTTATATTCCATTTCTGGGAAAATTATACATGTTTTACAGCGAGGGGTTAGAGTATTTGATAATGAAATGGTTTTGAAAAGCTTTGTTTTTGCACACTCACACTTTCTGTTTTGCGCCCCTCCAGGTTTTAGATAAACTTGTTCGTTGGTGGCTCACGAGGATTAACTGGAGGTTCTGATAGACTATCACAAATGTAGGGCATCTTTGGGTGTCGTTTAATTAGTGCTTGTTTTCTGGACTGAACTTAGGCTACTTATGCTCTGATTGTGTATTCACACATTTTCTAGCACTTACCTTAGCTAGTACTCTTATGAATTGGTTTTTAATTATTCGTATTCTCTATTATCATTATTGCTTCCGCACTGTGCACATGGCTACGTTACCCTCACGTGACGGCCAGCATGCCCTGATTCGGGTCGGGGTGTGTCATTTTCTATACACCCCACATTTCTCAAATCTTATAACACTCATTTTTTATTTTCAGAGACTGAATCTAAACATTTGAACGTTTAATTTGCCGAATGATTTCAAAATGAATGATTCGAAAAATATTTAGATTAGAGAAAAAAGGTAAGAGTTTTATGAGACTGGTGCAATGGTAATATTCTGGAAGGTTTGTTTAGAAAGAAATTCCAGGATGTTTAAGCATAAATTTGGAGACTGAATTAAAAAATAAAGGATAAGTATTGGGAATTGTTTTGGGTCTCGATTTCTAATGACTTAAAGAATGCCCTTTCTTGTTGAATGTGAACATTTTCTTCGATTTCTCTTGGCTAGAGGGTTATGTGTCTTTTAATTGCATTTCGCATTCTTTGACACTGTCTAACATTCAATTGAAATAGATTCCTATAGTTGCTACCCTTTTCTCAAGGGTGGCCACAGAAAATGTTGCCTTTCTTAATCGCTAAACTTCTCTCTTTGGGATGACAAGGCGGGTTTTACCAGACATATGTTGTCATTCATATATTGAAGAACTAGGTCTCCATCTTTCTAATACAAATAACATAAAATAACCAACAAATTTGATGGGGATTGGCACCAAATGATTCCATTAGACTTTCAAAATTACCTTCTCTCAATACATGTGGAAGGTACATCGATTTCGTGTTCCATTCGACAAAAATAATTTTTCTCAATCAACATGTCTATAGTTTCATTGGTTAGGGTTTCGTTCAACAATGGAGGGTGGAAGGGGTTTTAATAGTTGAAGAAGAGAAATAATACACTAAAAGTGATTAGGGGTGTATTTATAATTTTTTTTTTAACCTAATAAGGTCAAAATTGACATTGCATAGTGGGGTAAATAAGTTATTTAATATTAAATTTTAATGTGAGGTGCATTCAACATTTTGTGAGGTGGGTGGAAAAAATTCCCGAAAATCCCGAACCGAACCAAAAAAATCCCGATCCCAAACCAAAAATTTCCCAAACCGAAATTCCCGAAATTTCGGTACGGGATTCGGGATTGGCTTCTCGATATTTTGGGAATCCCATACCAAACCGAAAATGTCACAGCCAGTCCCGAAATTTCATTTATCGTGGATGTGAAATGACGGAATTGCCCTTAAAGGTTGCTATGGTATGTGTGACATGTTTATTTGAATATTGCATACTCTCCTAAGTTCTTGGAAAATAAATTAAGTGGATTAAAATTGTATACAATTTTGTGTGGTTAGGGACTTAAAGAAAATTGGATTGTGGTTTGTTTTGGTTGGACCACACACACACGGGACATACCCTCACCCTGTGCTCTCTCTCTCCTCCCTCTCAGTTCACTCTCTCTCCCTCCCTTTCGAACTTGTACGGACAAGAACCAAAACCCCTCAAAACTTCACAGATCGACGTCAAAAAGGTGAGTTCCTTCATCCTTGCAACCTCCTGAATCGATTGGTACTATTTTTAGAACTAGAAACCCTCGATATCACGTCGAAACCGTAACCCAGTTTGAAATCACTGTTCATGCACACGTGAAATGTTGGTTTTCAGGGAATTCTAAGCCTACATGGAGCTTAGTGAGGTCCCAAGGAAGCTTAGAGTACTTAGTTTGAAGGTTTTGGACGTCGGGATCGCAGGGATCGAAGTTGGCCGATTTTCTTGGATTTTCTCCGGTGAGATTTCGTGTGTTTTTTAGCCTTAAATTAGTACATCGTGATTCTTCATGCTTAGGGCTTCATTTTGGTGAAAATTTCGTGGAAAATGGTGTGAAATCGAGTGAGAAAAGAGCGATTGCAGGTCTGCCAGTTTTCTTGCGCCGGCGAGATTTTCCGGCGTTTGGAGGTAGGGGATGACGCGCGTGGGGGCGCGTAGCACCGTGCCTCTCCCGGCGCGTGCGTCGTTGAAATTTTTTTCTAAAAATATCTCGATGTCCGTGACGTCGAGTAGGTTACTGTGGTATATTCATATACCCAAATTGAGCATCGTATAAGAAGTTATTACGCATTGTTGGTTATGTGCTTTAAATAACGTTTTTATAGTTGTTTCGCATATAGGTGATACCTATCCCGAGGACGAGCGCATTCAAGGGCGTCACGGGGGTTACGACCCTTCGACATACCAGTGAGTGGGCAGTTATTTTCTGTTTATACCTATATACTACTGATTTTTCCCAGAAATTGAATTTAAATGAAAGTATGTTTTAAAAGGCCATGCATGCATAATATATGAAATATATGAATTAGTATTTGATGCATATATGTGAAATGGTGCTGTGGACGCACAGGTGAGTATCAGGTGAGTTTATGTTGTTCATTTGATTTATTGTTTGATGTAAATTATGTTGAGAGCTCATAACCTGCACCCCTGGTGTTAGTGCTTATATTATTCACCCCGAACCACACGCTCACCTTGGATCCAAGTAGGTGCATGTCGTACAGATCACTAGAGGTGGTTCCGACATGTCGTACAGACCATTAGAGGTGGTTCCGATTTGTAGGTGACTTTAAATTATTATACAACTGTTGATGAGAGAAGCACTAGAGCGTATTCTTACACCATTCTTGTCGTACAGACTACTTCAGGTAGTTCTGATTTATGTGCAGAGTAGTGCCGTACAGGTCACAGTGGTGACTCCGGTTGGGTTGGATATTGAGCTATAGAATTAACCGTACATGACAGCTGCAGGGTCTCCAGTTGATTCCTTATTTCACCTGTTATATTGATGCATCCTTGTCATGTTTTGAAGCATAGCATGGCATATTTCATGAAAAGTGTTAAAGACTTGTGATTTGAGTTATTTGTTGTTATATATGGTTATATATATACTATTTTCTGGGAAAGTATACAGGTTTTACAGCGAGGGGTTAGAGGTGTTGTTAAATGAAATATTTTCGAAAAGCTTTGTTTTACTGACCCACTCAATCTTGTTTTGCGCCCCTCCAGGTTCTAGTTAGCAGTGTTGGTGGCTCACGAGGATTTCCACGGCGTTCTGACAGACTACTCAAATGTAGGACTCACCTTCGGGTGTTGTAATTTAGTAATAGTCCTACTTGACTGCATTTAGTACTTAGGCTCTGATTGTGTGTATTCCACACTTAAACTCTCTATAGCATGTTAGTTGGATATTATTGCTAGTAGTTGGTTTTTACTCCTTCGTAATTCTTTTATCTTTTGCTTCTGCATCGCACTTTTGGTTACATCACGCCCACGTGACGGCCAGCACGCCTTGATTCTAGGATCGAGGTGTGTCAGAAAATATATATTATTAATATATATATATATATATATTTATACATATATATTATATATATTATTCTTTTATAATTAATGCTAGTAGTTTCTAATTCATGCTTTGCAACCTGGAATGCCCTACACGTTGCCATATTTTTCATGTTCTGTTTGATATTCATTTGGATTTTATTATTGCTGTTGTCATGGCTGATGATTTCAGAAGGCTTGATTCTTTTGTCTCTCAATACATTGCCAAAATGGTTTAATTAATTTGAATTTTGACTCTGATAAAAACAGTCAAGCATGCCAGTGTTTGATTAAATGGTAGTGTGAATGAAATGACATTCCTAGTTCATGAATTTGTTCTTGAACTATATATTTGAAGAATAATTCATAATTTCATTCATTCCTAGTTCATGAATGTGTTCTTGAACTATATATTTGAAGAATAATTTATAATTTCATATTTTAATTTGGGATTCCCGATTTGTCCTGAAATCCCGAAAATATTTTGGGAATCCCTAAATTTGGGATTCCCGAAAATTTGGTTTGGGATTGGTCTTCAAATTCCCATCCCGAAAAATTTCGGTTTAGGATTCATAATACTAGTTTCGGTTTGGTATCCTATACCGAACCACCCCTAGGTGCTAATATGAAAAGCCTATTTGAATCCATCATTCCCTAATATCGTGCAATATTACTTTTTAAAGCATAAAAGAAATAGGGGCATATGCTATATATACATAACACATAAATACAAAGGGGGACGGAACCGTGGCACCACTTTTCTTTACACATTGTTTATACACATTTTTGTGGAGTCCACTTCTTAATGTATTTCAACAATCCAAACCGTCTTATCTTTTACGCATTCTCTCAAAGATCATGTCTACCAAAAATCACCCAAATCCGAAATCATATGATCGTTGGATTAAAGGGTTTCTTAGTAGAACCATATTCGTCAATTTTCTTTCACTGCAAATGAATGTCTTAACAGTTTTAGATTGTCTAATTTTTTGCACGGATGATTTATAAACGATGTTCTAAAAGATAGATGGTTCAGATCATTGAAATTCATTATAGAGTGGGTCCCACAAAAATGTGTGTCAAAAGTTGTGTAAAAAAATGGTGTCACAGTCGTCCATATATATAGGGTTAGGATTTGGGACACACGTTTTTTACAAACATTTTTGCAAGACCCACTCTGTAATGTAGTTCGACAATCCAACTGTATATGTCTTATGTCTTACCTCAAATATCATATCTATTAAAAATCATTCAAATCCGAAATCATATGACCGTTAGTATTTCTTTGTAGAACCGTATTTGTCAATTTTCTGCAATAGAAAAATAATTGTCGTAATAATTTTATATTTGTCTAATTTTTTTACAATGATGATTTAAGAATGATGTACTAAAATATAGACGGTTTGAATGGTTGAAATAAAGTTACAAAATGAACCTTACAAAATGAATCTCCATAAAAAAAAAAAAAAAAAAATATATATATATATATATATATGGGATAGGATAAGGGACAAATATTTTTACAAATACTTTTACACTCTTTTTAAGCCTTTTGATTACATGACATCCAAGGGTTCTTATTTATTCATTAAATGATATGGATGCTTATGTGGATTTTAACTAATGTTAAAGATAAAATAAAACTGAAAAAAAAAAAACATAAAATCTAGAAAATTAAAAATATAATTAAAAAAGAAGATAATTTAACCGAAATTGGTTCTCTCATTTCCATTTCGATCAAGACTTGGATTCAGACTTTGAACCCTAACAAAAAAAACATGAAACTTCTTCTTTGCCAATGAGGAAGCTTGATGGAATCTCTTCTTTCATTTTATCAAAAATAAACCCTAATAATAACAAAACAACATACTTTTTAAATTAAAAAAAAAACGTGATATCAGACGTAGGTAATACCCAGCGTAAACAAAGATTGAGTTTTTATTTTTATCAAAAATAAACCCTAATTATAATATCAAAAATAAACCCTAATAAAAACTAACGTTTCGAGAGAGCTTACGGAAAGAGAGGTGGTCCTGGGAGTCGGTGAGGCGGTGGAAGTTGGAAAGTCGGGAGCTTAAAGCACTGGTCGATGACATGACGGACACAGAGAGGGAGGAAGGAGACGCGAAATAGTGGTGTAATTCAATGCCACTCTCTCTCGCTGTCTCTGGTTTTTGGATAGGGTGGATCTCTTCGATACCTACCTCAATGCACCAAACAAAACTTTGGTAATTTTATTTATTTTTTATTTATTCTATTCATTTTAATTTTAATTTTCTTCCAGATTTTATGTTTTTTTTCAATTTTATTTTTATTTTTAATATTAGTTAAAATCCACATAAGTATCCAAATCATTTAATGAATAAATAGGAACCCTTGAATGTTATAAAATCTAAAGGCTACAAAGAAGTGTAAGAATGTTTGTAAAAATTTGTCCCTTGATCCTATCCTCCCATATATATATATATTTGGTGATTTGATATTCAGAAATATAGAGTTCAATGATTGAGGGGTACCCAAAGAGCCAAATTAAGAAAGGGATTAACAGGCAAGTGAAGGAACAGAGGTTTGAAAGCAACGTCCATGATTCCTCAATATAAAGGTACGTAGTGATCGATGAAATTATAAGAAAGATAAGGTGTTTGGATCGATCGGGCCAGCTTTAGTAAACCTGGCTGCAACTGCAAGTATATATTATAAATGACACCAGCTCATCATCTTGGTAAAGTAAAGGTTATGATGTGGTCCAAATTGATTTCCATATGCTTTTTAACCCTCCAAAAAAGATTAAAAGCAACAAAAGTTGAGGTATTTTCGCTCAATCTACACAAAAACCCAAACAAGGCACACAAATCAACAGTATAAAGGCTCCAACTACCACTAAGGTACCACTAAGGAAATAATATCGTTGCAGAAACATATATTTCTATATATGTATATTGCTCAATGAAAACAATTACATTTCCATCAAGCCAACTTTAATTTCAAATTTTACATTTACCCAAGTAACTTAATTCACATATACAAAACTTTGGTGTATCAATATATATCCATATATCCAATTAGTGGAGTGATTTGGAGATTGATATTCAACGGTGTAATCAGGAGAAGCATTTAGTGAAAATCAGCTAAAGGGCACTACTTATGCATGATAATGGTGGCCTCCCACCAGTGGCGAAGCCACGTGAGGGCGAGGAGTGGCGGCCGCCACTCCCCTCGCCGGAAAACAGGACTGAATCTCTGGGTCAGCCCCTCCCCTCGTCGGAAAATCCACTGGTTCAGCTGTCCCTGCTTCGGTGATGTCTGGGTTTGCTGCGCGCAGCAGCAGACTGAGTTTGAATTTTTTTTTAAACATCCAGACCAAAACGACGTCATTTTGGTTCTAGTAAAAAAAATTAAAAAAATAATTGAAATAGCGCCTGCGGTTTCATACTTTTCAAAATAAAAAATATATATCTTGGGGACCGCGTGTTCCCATTTTACTCTCAATCCCTCTCACCACTCAGACCTCAGTGCTGCCGTGTCCTTCCCCCTTTTGTTTTTTCAACCTTTCTGCCAAAGAGCACAGCATGTCAGCAACCCAAAGTCCCATCAGCAACATAAAAAATATTTTTTAATTCCAATTGGATTGTCAATCTTCCAGCCACTCTCCTCCACTTCTCAAGCCGCTGAGCGCCTGAGCCACCGGCTTCAGCCTTCAAAGGTAAATTTTTTTAATTATTAAATTTACAATCCCTAACCCTAATTAATTATTTAATACAAATTTTGTTTGATAGGTATAGAATTTTATGGTAATGCACTAATATGGTTATTGGTTATTGATTATTGATTATTAATCTGATTCTATGATTATTGATATGAAATTAAAATGTATTTTTTGGGTGAAAATTAAAATTAAAATTCTTGATTATTTCATATGATTAGTTGAATTGAATATTTATTTATTGAATAATTTGTATGCTTATTGGTATTGTTTAATTGAATTGTTGGTTGGATTAATTATTATGCATATTAGTATAGTCTACTCTAGGATTAAGAGTGTAAGAATTTTTTTTCCTTTTCATTTTACAGTTATATAATGGAACGATACTATAAAAAACAATGCTTAAATCATCCTCAAAGATTAAGGGTGGAAGGATTTGATTGTTGCTATTTTTTTGAACCTTGCAATCTTTTAACTTCGCCCCTCCCCAGTCAATTCCTAACTTCGCCACTACCTCCCACTCTTTATAATTTCGTCCAAGAATAATTTGGAGCATATAGATATATTACGTCGACATAATGCATGTCAACATCGATTTGAAATAATGTTCTTCGTTCACATGACAATATATAGCCCAATCCCATCTACTCATTCGGCTCCTGTAATTATATACTTACTTGAAAATGGAGGTCCAATTAATGTCAACTTCTTTCCTCACCAAGTCTTAATTATCAAATTTCTTACTCCTATTGGCAAGTTATATAAACACTAATCATGATCCAAGACGATGAATTGTTTTATTAAACTAATTAGTAGCTATGCTTTGTGATTTGGTTTGTGGGAAAACCGAAAGGAGGTGCTTATTCTTTTAATAAATTTAATTTACAAATTGTAGTAACATTATTTACGCTAGCAATTCCTCCATTAGTCATAAGGTAGACTGGCAAGGTACAAGTAGTAGGAGAGCACTTTAGCCATCTTGCTTCCTAGATGATAAGAAAGCATCAGAACCCTGAAAACTGTGTGAGCTGGCAAGGTACAAGTAGTAGGAGAGCACTATGGTAAAATCTTGCTGTTTAGGAGTCTATAAGATCCTGGTGTCTCATCTTGCCTTCTTTTTGGGTAACACGAGAAATCCCCGGAGGCCATCCTCTATTGAGCATACGTACTGTTAACGAAATGAACATAGCAGAAAATTATATCTTGCAGATTTGACAGAGAAAGTGAAGAATGAGAGAACTTTCAAATTCTCTTCAAGTGAATACAGTGACTGATACAAATGGTATATATAGCTTACAGAGCTTTCGTGATCACTATGCAAAGCTTAACAAGCTAACTGACTCTTACAACAAACTAGCCACTGTTACAACAGACTTCTAACAAACTTAGGTGAGCTGGCAGTCAACTATAGCCAACATCCCCCTCAATCTCAATTGGGATTTTCAAGCTTGTGATTGTAACAATGTCTCATAAATACGAGACTATGAAGGCCCCTTGTTAGTACATCTGTTGTTTGACCATCAGTAGGAATATAAAGCACTTCCAAATCACCTTGTTGAACCCTTTCTCTCACAAAACAGTAATCTGTGCGGCTGTGCCTGGGTGTTTGATTCTAGAGTGAAATACTGAATTTTCAGTCAATGCTATAGCAAACATGTTATCACAGTGAACTATGAGAGGATTAGGGAGAACAATAACCAAATGTTTCAAAATGCACCTAATCCAAGCAATACCGACAGGAGTATGAGTTAGGGCCTTCTATTCGGCTTCAGTTGAATATCAGAGTGCGCAACGAACAAGATTAACAAAATAGAAAAAATATTATTAAAAGAACGAGAATGCTGAAACTGCTACAAAACCCTAAGAGGCTACATTGTGACTAACTTGTACTCAACTGAATAACAAGCATGCTATTTATAATAAACTAACCCTAACCCTAAAAGGTAAGAAACCGAAACCCTAATGCTAATGGGCTAAGCCCAGAAAACCAAACATTCAAATAAACCAAAATACAAATATTTTCCAACACCCCCGTCAAACTCATGGCGGTACACGACATGAGTTTGCCAACAAGCAAATGTGGATGCAAGCCTCCAAATTCCGATGCCGATGCCGATGCTGATGCCGATGCCGATGCCGATGCCAATACCAATGCCGATACCAATACCAACTTCCAAACAAACAATAAAAAAATCCAACCAAACAGACCATATATTTCTTTCTGCCCGTGTGGGCCTTCAAACAAAAAACCAACGTTTTTTGTCTTTATTCTTTTCTACCTTTTTTTTCTCCTTTTTTTTTTAATCCCCCTCTTTTTTCTTATTCCTTTTTTCTTTTTTCTTATTCCTTTTTTATTTTCTCCCTTTCCTTCTTTCCTCCTGCTGGGCCTTTTTTTCAATGCATGCAGTAACCAAGTCGAACAAAAGGAAAGGGATTGCAGCAAACAAAACAACTCCAATGCAAAGTCAAAATGCAGGACTTCATACCGGTTGCGACAGATTCGAATCGTAGAAGTCGATGCGGGTACGACCCGAGTCAAGGTGCAGATCAAGCTGTGAGATGCAGGTTCGTGAAGGGTGCAGATGGTGAATTAGATCAAAGAGTGCAGACTGTGATGGTGTGGTGTGAATCAGTAGGAGCGGTGATGCAAATCAAGTGTGGGTGCAGTTTCAAACGAGTCGTCTTTCTATGAAGAGACGAGTTCTGATAAGGACGGTGGCAGTACGGTGCAGATGCTCCAAATGCGGTTTAGACTACCAACAACTAATATCAAAATCCAAAAACAAACAAACTGATACAAGCAAACAGAAGCAGATTAAATCTCAAAGGATCAAACCTGCTCTAATACCAAGTTGACTATCAGAGTGGGCAACGAACAAGACTAACAAAATAGAAAAAATATTATTAAAAGAACGAGAATGCTGAAACAGCTACAAAACCCTAAGAGGCTACATTGTGACTAACTTGTACTCAACTGAATAACAAGCATGCTATTTATAATAAACTAACCCTAACCCTAAAAGGTAAGAAACCGAAACCGTAATGCTAATGGGCTAAGCCCAGAAAACCAAACATTCAAATAAACCAAAATACAAATATTTTCCAACAAGTAGAACTTTTGAAAACATAATTTTGTTTCTTAGACTGCCATGAGATTGGATTACTGCTTAGAAATACTTTTAAACCTGTTATTGATCTTCTTTTTGGTGTTAAGGTCTGCAACCCAATCTAAGTCTGAAAATGCAGTGAGATTTGCCTATTTCTGCAGAATATACAATATGACGTATTGTTCATTGAAGATATCTAAGTATTCTTTTGATGGTTCCAAAATGAACTTTTGTAGTGTGGTCGTGAAGTGACATACTGAATTTACTGCAAAAGCAATATCTGGCCTAGTAAAGATCAAATATTGCAATGAACCAACTATGCTTCTATATAAACTTGGGTCTGAAAGTAGTGTTCCTTCTAACATCGTCAACTGATTATGAGGTTCACAGGGAGTAGAAGCATGTTTACATGAATCCATACCTGCCTTGTGAATCAAATCTTTGACATACTTTGATTGATTCACAAAAATATCACCATTTGATCTATATGTAATTTGCAAACCAAAAAAATAGGTGAGCTTACCCATATCTTTTATGTCAAACACATCAAATAATTCTTGAATCACATTTTGCACTTTCTTAGGATTTGAGCCAGTAAGAATTATGTCATCCACATAGAGTAAGAGGATGATTATATCTTCTCTATCTCTTTCCATATACAAACTAGTATTTAAAGTTGAAGCATAAAAATTCACAGCTGATAAGTAATTTTTGTAAATTTTTAATTCCATGCTCTTGATGCATGTTTCAGACCATACAAGAACTTAATTAACTTGCATACACGTGTAGGATGAGTAGCATCAACAAATCATTATGGCTACTTCATGTACACTTTTTCTTGCAAATCACAGTGCAAAAATGCATTTTTAATGTCCGATTGTCTGAGCTCCCAATGATTTATAGCATCCAAACTATTCTAAATGTTGTATGTCTAACAACTTGATTGAATGTATGTGAATAATCAATTCTACGCTGCCTCGAGTCTAACTTTATATCTTGGAACACTGCATCTGGGTTTTTCTTTACTTTGTAGACCCATTTCCTTCCAACAATTGATCTATCACTTGGAGGAGGAACTCAAATCCAAGTTCCTTGAGCCCAAAGAGAGTCATATTCCCCTTGCATAGCTACCTGCCAACGTGGCATAGTGGCAGCTTTTCTAAAGGAAGATAGTTATGTAGAATCAGTCATTTCATAAACAAAGGAATAGCCACAAATAAATGGCTTATTTTCAGTTAATTGAAGTGTTTTTAATTCAGAAAAAGTAGCCAGTAAGGTTGTGTAATTCTTCTTCTCAAGAGCTCCACTTTTCAATCTTGTCATGATAGAATAAACTGGTACCAAATTGACAACAAACTGAATAGAATCAGATGTAAAATCAGATTGTGATGAGAGAGGAATAAGTACTTGTGCACATGCAACATTGATGATGTACTAGAAATGGAAGTAGAGTGATGATGTTGAGACTACTTCATATATCTTAAGTAAACTCCATATATCTGCAATTGAGTCAGTAACAAACCATACGTAAGTTTATGTATTAATATATCTTGATCATCAATATATTCACTATATATATGCATTATGAAAATATTAAGAATATTGATGTTCATGATGCGTATATTCTAAGAATATTGGTATTGAACATTCATGGAATATAGAGTTTAGAGATGGTTTGAGTTACTTTAAAAAAGAACTGACCTGGCTTAATTGTAATTCTAATCATAAGAACTTAGATTAAAAGAGAAAATATATGGTCGATATTGTCTTCCTTATCCAAAAGAAATAGAATGATTGAAGGCAAAGTGAGCAAGAACAAGCTAGAAATTCTTGAATTCCATTTGTAGAGTGGAAAGGGAAGGAGGAGGAGGAGGAGGAGGAGGAGGGTGGTGGGGGAGGAAGAGATAGATTTAGATGCGATATATATTTATGTGGAGGATGAGTCAGAAATCAACCCTAGTGAATGAAGAAGACAAAAGGTGCACCAAGGCCCACGGGCCCTACAATCAATCACTTTTTTTTTAAGCACATCAATATATTCATAGTATATATGCATTATGAAAATATTAAGAATATTGATGTTCATGATGCGTACATACTAAGAATATTGTTATTGAACATTCATGGAATATAGAGTTTAGAGATGGTTTGAGTTACTTTAAAAAATAACTGACCTGGCTTAATTTTAATTCTAATCATAAGAACTTAGATTAAAAGAGAAAATATATGGTCAATATTTTCTTCATTATCCAAAAGAATTAGAATGATTGAAGGCAAAGTGAGCAAGAACAAGCTAGAAATTCTTGAATTCCATTTGTAGAGTGGAAAGGGAAGGAGGAGGAGGATGAGGAGGAGGAGATAGATTTAGATACGATATATATTTATGTGGAGGATGAGTCAAAAATCATCAACCCTAAAGGATGAAGAAGACAAAAGGTGCACCAAGGCCCACGGGCCCTACAATCAGTCACTTTTTTTTTAAGTACATCTATATTTTTATATTAAAAGAAGGGCAAGTTCTACAAAGTCACATAATGGGCATCCTAATTTGTTATCAAATTCTATGTTCACGAGATTCGAACCTAAGATTTTTCACTTATAAAGAATACTACCAGACCGTAGTACTGAGTTGTTACAATCAGTTACTTTTATACCACAACCTGGCCCGATCCCGACAGAGCTAAATCCTAATCCTCTTTTGCTATAGATCCACCCCCCCCCCAACCCTCCCAGGTGCCCTAGCTTAGGAGGGGTTCTTACATACGGTATGTGGATTGGAGGTGATGTGAAAAGAGGGCTGAGACCAAATTTTAGGGTATGTTGGTGGGCCTTACTGGTATAGTAACTTTTTTGTGTCTACGCCATAAGAAGAAGGGGATTATGATTTTCTACTCTCTTATTTTCTTCCTTTTCTCTTTTTTTTCTCTCACATTTTTGTTTTTGTCATTCTTTGTCTATAAAAACTCAATACAAGATGTCTTGTAACTACTTAAATAGGAGGAGATGAAAAATGAGAGAGATTAAAAAGAGCAGAGAATCCTCCTCCGAAAACAGGTGGTCCGGTTTCCTTTCCCTAAAATTTCTCTCTAGCTAGAAGATAACTGTCCTTTTCATTTGTTTTGCATTGCTTTGCTTTTGTTTGGTTGATGAGAAAATTGGGTGAAATTGCAAGATGGATTTGAGCCAGTAATTTAAGTTGGTAAGATTTCTACGAAATGACATTAAATTAAGTTGTGGGAAATTTCCTTATGGAAGCTTTTAGCTATAGCCATCAACGTCCACCATATATATTACTCACCAGTTGAGTACCAATCTTTGTTAAAGCCAAGAGACTTAGTACCTTATTTCCCGTGGTCATTGCTTTTTCTTTCAACCCAACCAACTTGTTCCAAGAAATTTCAAGTGCATTGGCTTCAGTTTGTGTTTGACTTTGAAACAAGATGTTTCATTTTTCTTAATGTCTAACCTCTACTCAACTTTCATTGACGATAACTAACTCAATAAATCATTTTTTAACTCATAAAATAGGGTGGTGATTGGTGAGCATCACCATCACTTGAACGTGGTAAGCAAAAATGCTCTCATTACTATAGAGAGAGAGAGCTCGATAGCAAGTTTAAAGTTTTTAAACTCGCTCAAGCTCAGCTCCTATGCGAACCCTAGCTTGAGTGCAAAAGAGTAATGCTACACTTACCATCTATTTGCACCATCACCCTAATAGAGTTAGAGTCTGCCAACGCATGCGGATTTCATCTCTATTAGAGAGATGGTACAACTAAATGGTAAGAATAACATTTTTTTGTGCGAAAACAAAAGTTAACCTAATAATTTGCGAAAACAAATGTTTTTCTCAAACTTAAAAAAAAGATAGAACTCCTAAACTAGATCTGACAATTTCTTATAGGATCCGTTAACACGACAAGTAAACGACACGAAAATAACTGGTTTTGGGTCAACACGATATCTAATCGGATCATATGATAAGAACTCGTTAATAATGGGTCCTTAACAGGTTTACACGAAGGTGACACACGGGTAACCTGTTTCGACACGTTAAGAAAAAAGTTATTTTGATGATTCTAATTTTTTTTAACTATAAAATACGATAGCCATAGTGTGTATGTATATATTGTATATTAAATATGTATTTTTGTATTATTATTATTTTATATAATTTTAAATTTAAGTTTTATTTTATTTATTTATTTGGGGTTTTTTAACTTTAATCCTTCAAGAACATTGAAATTTAAAATAAACCTGCTATTAAATTACATATTGATTATAATCCCTTGATATGTCCTTAATTCAAAATAATTAATGTGCATTTTATTTAATGTCTCCCATTAAATATTTAAATTTATTAATATACAAATTTTGATTTATTTTTTGACCCAAAAAGCATTTTTTAAATTATTAATTTTATTTAACATTCTTCAAACTTGAAAGACTCAATTAATGTACATAAATGTGTGTACCGAAATGTATTATATTGAACTAATGTATTTAAATGTTAGTACTGAAATGTATGTACCAAAATATATGCACCGAAATGTATTATATTAAATTAATGTACCTAAATGTGTGACACACCCCGACCGAGATCAAGGCATGCTGGCCGTCACGTGAAAGTGACGTAGCCATGTGCACAGTGCGGAAGCGATGATGATAAGAATTATACGAATAATTGAAACCCAAATTATTGGAGTGCACTACTAAACAGAAAATGATAGGAGTTAGTTACAACAGTAAACACTCCTAATCAGAGCATAAAGACTAGGTGCAGTCCAGTAGGACAAGTATTAGTTACACAGTACCAGGAATGTCCTACTATAATATAGAATAGTCAGAACAGCCGACGTCCTCGAGCAACCAACATCAAGCTTACTTAAAACCTGGAGGGGCGCAAAACAGAAAACGTGAGTGGGCAAAAACAAATGTTTTACAAAACAATTTCATTTATCAACATATCTAACCCCTCGCTGTAAAACATGTATAATTTTCCCAGAATCAAGATATAAGCATATACATATATATATCTGAAATCATATCAATTCAGTACATGCTTCACATAATCATATTCATATGTATGTCATGCCAAAATATAACAAAATAAACAATCCAGGTAAGAATAATTTCATAGAAATATGATATGTTAGCCGGAACTTCTGTGGTAGTCTGTACAACTGAATTCATAGCTCAAAACTCAATCTAGTCGGAGTCACTACAATGACCTGTATGGCAATATACTGCACATAAATCGGAATCACTGAAAAGGGTCTGTACGACAAGATTGGGTGAAATATAATTATGCTCAATTCTATTCTCTCATATTAGTCGGGCTATAAATCGCTAGTCACTAACGAGTTGGAACCATAAATAAGGTATGTACCACAAGACTGTGCACTTAAGTTGGATCCAATATGAGCATATAGTGCGAGAGGTGACGTAAATAAACAGGCCTGTACTTCATATCTCTGGCTAAATCACAATCACCCTAGGTGCAGTTTTATGAGCTCAACATTACTCAATCACATATCACATCATCGATGATTCACACAAACAACGTAACTTACCTGAACTTACCTGTGCCTCCACAGCACCACATTTATATAAATATGCAACCATGAAATGCATATTCAAAATATAAAAGCATTTGGCATATTATTCCAAAGCATACTTTCTTCAAAATGCATTTCTGGGAAATATATCAAGTATATAAATATATACTGAAAACAAAAGCCCATTCACTGATATGTCGAAGGGTCGTAGCCCCCGAGTCGCCCGTGGATACGCTCGTCCTTGGGATAAGTCTCACCTATATGTGAATTAACTATAAAAACGTTATTTTAAAGCATATAGGCAAAACTAGCTAATAACTTCTCATACATTGCTCAATTTGGGTATATGAATATACCACAGTGATCTACACAACCTCACGATCATCCCCATATTTTTAGAATTATTTTTGGACCTCCCACGTGTCGCCACGCGCCGGCAAGGGCACGGCAAAACGCGCCCCCACACGCGGCCAAACCTGACGGATTCCCTAACCACCGTTAGGGAATATTCCGTTAAAACCTAACAGATTTAGTTAAAACTGACTGACGGCGTGAGAATATTCTGTCAGACTTGACGGAATATTCTTTCATCTCCTACCTCCAACTCCGGTAACTGTCGCCGGCGCCGGAAACTGGGAATTTTTATAACTCCTTAATCTCGCTCATTTCTTCACCATTTTTCATGCAATTTCCATCAAAATGAAGTTTAGGAGGTAAAGAATTGCGTTATACCTCTTTCACGCCTCGATTCACGTGAAATTACATCGGAGAAGTCCTCGAACTCCGGCGACCTCTGCAAAGCTCCGTTTTCGAGCTTCCCGTGATCCAAATCCTACCAACGATGCACTCCGAGCATCGTGAGGACCTCTTTGAGCTCACTGTGTTCCTAAAATTCACAAAAACTCAAGGGTTTAGAAGTTGATGAATAGTGCCCAAGTCGAAGGTCCACTTTCCGGGGTTTTCTGTCGTCCAAAATCATTCCATTTTATGCCAAACAAGCAAGAGGACTAGGAGATTACCTTTTGAGCCTTAGAACAGCTTGAAACCTCCACGAACTGGTTTGGTGTACTGTACACCCACGGCTCTCTTTCAAACTAGTGTTTCTCGAAGGTTTCCTTGTTGAAAATGGGTACCACTCGACTCGTAAGGATCCTAGGAACACACTGGAGACCTCAGAACCTTCGATCCGTGCATATTTTGGGTTTGTTTATGTGTGTCCGTACGAGTTCGAAGGAGAGAGAGAGTGAACCGAGAGGGAGAGAGAGAAGTCCACGGGATAGAGAGAGAGAAGGTATATGTGTGGTCCAAAAGCCACCAATCAAAACCAACAATTCCCTTACTTCCAATTGGGTCAAAAAACTTAGGGAAAATAATAAATGGGTCCAAATCCAACTTAAATCACACAATACACTTAACATCCAATGGTAAAATTGTCATTTCACATCATCGAAAATTAGTTATTCGGGACGGGCTGTGACAAGCTCCCCACCTTATAAAATTTCATCCTCGAAATTACATACAACCATTACATCCACTAATAATCATAAAACAAGAGTGGATACATCTCTCTCATCCGATCCTCTGTCTCCCAAGTAGCTTCTTCCACTTAATGATTTCTCCATAATACTTTTACCAAGCTTACGGTCTTGTTCCTCAGTTCCTTATCCTTCCAATCCAACAGAGTCATTGGTTCCTCATCATAAGTCAAGTCCGAATTGATTTCCAAAGGTTGAGGAGGAATCACATGTGAAGGATCTGAAACATAATGTCGAAGCATCGAAACATGAAACACATCGTGCACCTTGGACAACTCTGGAGGCAACTCAAGCCTGTAAGCAACCTCACTGACTCTTTCGGTGATCATATATGGTCCAATGTACCTAGGACTCAACTTTCCTTTCTTTCCAAATCGTACAACACCTTTCCAAGGTGATAGCTTCAGAAATACCCAATCGCCTACATCATACTTCCGATCAGTGGCATGCTTGTCTGCTAAGCTCTTTTGTCAATCTTGGGCCGCTTTCAGGTTAGACTTAATTACCTGAACATTTTGAGTAGTCACATCCACAATCTCAGGGCCCACTAAAACTCTTTCGCCAACCTCTGACCAACATAGAGGCGTACGACAAGATTTCCCATAAAGTGCCTCAAATGGTGCCATACCAATGCTCGAATGATAACTGTTGTTGTAGGCAAACTCCATCAAATTCAAACAATCATGCCAACTATCTCCAAACTGCAGCACTGAAGATCTCAACATATCCTCTAATGTCTGAATGGTCCTCTCAGATTGTCCATCTGTCTGAGGATGATATGTCGTACTATAAAGTAATCTCGTACCAAGAGCTTCCTGGAATGCTATCCAGAACTTGGAAGTAAATTTAGGATCCCGATCCGAGATAATATTAACTGGCACACCATGATACTTCACAATCTGTGATATAAATAACTTAGCTAATCGGCTTAGCGAATATTTCTCCCTTACTGGAATAAAATGTGCTGACTTCGTAAGCCGATCAACTACCACCCAAATGCCATCATAACCATTCTGTGTGCAAGGAAGCTTGTACACAAAATCCATAGTAATATTTTCCCATTTCCACAGTGAAACGGGAAGTGGCTGCATCAACCCAAACGACTTCTTTCTTTCAGCTTTAACCTGTTGGCAAATGGCACACCTACTCACATATTCGGCAATTTCTCTTTTCATACCTGGCCAATAATAAAATGGTCTAATGGTATGATACATCTTAGTGCCTCCTGGATGCATCGCATATGCCGATATATGTGCGTCATCCAAAATTTCTTTCTTTAACTCTGCATTGTTCGGCACATACATTCTGCTTTCCTGCATAAGCATGCCATCAGCTTCCCGAAACTCGAAATCTTTCTTTTTGCCTTGGTTCCTTGCTTGAATTATTTCCTAGGTTTCCTCATCAACCATCTGGGCCTCAAGCACACGATCAATTAAAACTGGCCTAACCTGGAAATTAGCAAGCAAGGGTTCTTCTCGACCTTCCACTCCTAGCTCCACTCCAGTGGACCTCAAATCTGCTAGGAGAAGAACATGACAATCACAAATGGCGTTAAGTCTGGCTGGAGTCTTTCTACTAAGTGCATCCGCCACTGCATTTGCACGACCAGGATGATACTCAATCGTGCAATCATAGTCACTAAGTAACTCAATCCACCTCCGCTGACGAAGATTAAGATCTCTCTGGGTAAACAAATACTGAAAACTCTTATGATCTGTGGAGATCTTACATTTCTCACCATAAAGATAATGTCTCCAAATCTTCAAAGCAAAGATGATAGCTGCTAACTCCAAATCATGTGTAGGGTAATTCTTCTCATGAGGTTTCAACTATCTCGAAGCATAAGCAATTACTCTACCATGTTGCATCAATACACAACCCAAACCATTCAAAGAAGCATCACTATAAACCTCATAATTACCGTTATCATCAGAAAGTGCTAGAACAGGTGCATGAGTGAGGTAGTACTTCAGTTGTTGGAAACTTTGCTCACATTTACTATCCCACATCCACTTGAATGCCTTGAGCGGAAATGACATGTCCCAAAAATGCCACTTGATTCAACTAAAATTCACATTTGCTAAACTTAGCATATAGTTGGTGTTCTCTCAAACTGCTCAACACCAACTTCAGATGTCTAGCATGCTTAGCCTTAGACTTAGAGTATACCAGAATATCGTCAATGAAGACAATAACAAACCTCTCCAAATATGGCTGGAATACTCGATTCATCAAATCCATAAAAGTTGCTAGTGCATTAGTTAACCCGAATGGCATCACAAGGAATTCATAATGACCATATCGAGTTCTGAATGCGGTTTTAGGGACATCTTCATTTTTAATCTTCAACTGATAGTATCCTGACCTCAAGTCAATCTTAGAAAATACACAGGCACCTCTGAGTTGATCAAACAAATCATCTATACGAGGCAATGGATAACGGTTTTTAATGGTTACCCGATTCAATTGCCTGTAATCAATGCACAGCCTCAAAGTTCCATCTTTCTTCTTCACAAATAAAACTGGAGCTCCCTAAGGTGAAGTACTAGGCTGAATAAAACATTTATCCACTAACTCTTGTAACTGGACTTTCAATTCCCTTAATTCAGCAGGAGCCATTCTATAAGGAGTTAAGGATATAGGATTCGTACCTGGAAGCAGATCAATAACAAACTCCACCTCTCTATCTGGCGGCAATCCAGGCAAATCCTCAGGGAATACATCCGAAAAATATCTGACCACACGAACATCCTCCACACTACTAGAAGCATCGTCGTTCAACACCACATGAGCCAAATATCCCTGACAACCTTTCGACAACAATCTCTTTGCTTTCATGGCTGAAATAATACCATGCCTCACCCCACTAGGCTCTCCTACAAATGTAACTTCAGGTAATCCAGGACAATGAAACGTGACTGTCTTTCCATAACAATCTATCTTGGCACGATTATAGTGCAACCAATCTGTGCCCAAAATCACATCAAAATCCATAATATCCAACGGCATAAGATTAGTCGGCATAATAACATCCTCTACTATCACTGGACATCCTGGATATACCAGATCTATGAAACATCTATCCCCTCTAGGCATAGAAAACTCTAAATCATATCCTAGAGGTGTAGGGTGAGGTTGTGTCACTTGAGCAAATGTATGAGAAATAACAGAATGTGTAGCACCACAATCAATTAGTACTCTAGCAAAATGACCAAGAATATTTAACGTACCCATGATTAAATCTGGATTATTCTGGGCATCTTGCAATGACATATTGTGGCTACGCCCCTGACTCTGTTGTCGTCCACCGCGACCTCTGTTGGAGTGATTACCACGTCCCTGCCTCTGATGACCTGACTGCCTCGAAGATCTTGCACTACTAGCAGCAATCTCTCCCTACTGGGGCTGTCCCCCTTGGTACCACTGAGATACTCCGGCTGAATGAGGCTGATAAGACATAGATCCTCCTTGATACTGAGGATACCTACTCTGATACTGAGGATCCTGAGAGTACTGTTGTTGTCCTGAGGTGTAGGGAGCGGCGTCGCCCTGGTAGTGGTAGGCACCTCCTCGTCCAATCTGAGTATAACCATCAGATCCTGAAGCGTGTTGGGTATGTGCAGGTGATGGGAAAGAAGGCTGCTGGGGTCTCTACTGACTCTGAGGGCATTGAGCAGCCCTATGACCCATCTGACCACAAGTAAAACATCAATTGCTACCTCTCCTACACTCCCCAAAATGCCGATTATTACACCTGCGGCATAAGGGAACACCAGATCCACCTGAACCACCAAAATCTCTCTGCCTCTGGAACCTAGGGCCTCTAGTGAATCTACCACCTCTCCTCTGCATATTAGTACTCAATCCTCCACTAGAAGAGATGGAACTGCCACCACTCATCTTAAAGTTCTGGGTTTTGCGGGGTCCCTGAAATGCTTGCCATTTTCCTTTGTCATCTCGTCTTTGGCCCCCATTCTTTCCTTCCTCATCCTCACTCTCACTAGGCATGTTCTCTGAGGCCTCAATCCTTAGTAGAATCTCATAGAACTCCTGGTAAGAGGCACAATGAGTAGATGTCGCTATGGAACGCCATTTCTTCTTAGTACCCAAACTGAAACGGCGAAGCATCTCTACCAGATTAGCAGCAACCTCCGGATCATATCTCGATAGATCAGTGAACATCCTGTAATACTCATTAGCAGACATATTTCCTTGCCTTAGATGAGTAAACTCATGTTTCTTAAGATCAATATACGTAGGAGGAATGAACCTTTTCCGAAATAGCTCCTTAAATACTCATCAGTCAACAATCTCTTCTGGGGTCATCTGGTAAGACTCCTGTCTCCAGCAGGATGCAGGCTGTTCTCCCAAAAACCAGGTAGTCGTCTCAACCCACCTATCAAGAGGAAGATTTCCCTGACTCTGCATCACTTGAAAGGTCTTCTCCACATGATTCAACCATTTTTCTGCCCCCTCATGACCCTTATTACCCATAAAGTGAGTCAACTTCAGATTATGAACTGTCTCAAGATGTGTCATCTGAGGAGTACGAAATGTTGTCTGAATGGCAGAAACTATAGCTTCCCCTAATTGAGCAATATTAAGGAAATTAGATTCAGCTGGTTAACGGGGCTCTCTACGAGGCGGCATAGTTCTGACATAAGACATCACAAGGATTAGAACATTCAAGAATTATACAAGACTGCTAAACCTAGGCTCTGATACCAAACTGACACACCCCGACCGAGATCAAGGCATGTTGGCCGTCACGTGAGAATGACGTAGCCATGTGCACAGTGCGGAACCGATGATGATAAGAATTATACGAATAATTGAAACCCAAATTACTGGAGTGCACTACTGAACAGAAAGTGATAGGAGTTAGTTACAACAGTAAACACTCCTAATTAGAGCATAAGGACTAGGTGCAGTCCAGTAGGACAAGTACTAGTTACACAGTACCAGGAATGTCCTACTATAATATAGAATAGTCAGAACAGCCGACTTCCTTGAGCCACCAACATCAAGCTTACTTAAAACCTGGAGGGGCGCAAAACAGAAAACATGAGTGGGCAAAAACAAATGTTTTACAAAACCATTTCATTTATCAACATATATAACCCCTCGCTGTAAAACATGTATAATTTTCCCAGAATCAAGATGTAAGCATATACATATATATATTTGAAATCATATCAATTCAGTTCATGCTTCACATAATCATATTCATATGTATGACATGCCAAAATATAACAAAATAAACAATCCAAGTAAGAATAATTTCATAGAAATATGATATGTTAGCCGGAACTTCTGTGCTAGTCTGTACGGCTGAATTCATAGCTCAAAAGTCAATCTAGCCGGAGTCACTACAATGACCTGTACGGCAATATACTGCACATAAATCGGAACCACTGAAAATGGTCTGTACGACAAGATTGGGTGAAATATAATTATGCTCAATTCTATTCTCTCATAATAGCCGGGCGATAAATCTCTAGTCACCTACGAGTCGGTACCATAAATAAGGTCTGTATGACAAGATGGTGCACTTAAGTTGGATCCAATATGAGCATATAGTGCGGGAGGTGACGTAAATAAACAGGCATGTACTTCATATCTTTGGCTAAATCACAATCACCCTAGGTGCAGTTTTATGAGCTCCACATTACTCAATCACATATCACATCATCGATGATTCACATAAACAACATAACTTACCTGAACTTACATGTGCCTCCACAACACCACATTTATATATATATATGCAACCATGAAATGCATATTCAAACTATAAAAGCATTTGGCATATTATTTCAAAGCATACTTTCTTTAAAATGCATTTATGGGAAATATATCAAGTATATAAATATATACTGAAAACAAAAGCCCACTCACTGATATGTCGAAGGGTCGTAGCCCTCGAGTCGCCCGTGGATACGCTCATCCTCGGGATAAGCCTCACCTATATGTGAATTAACTATAAAACCGTTATTTTAAAGCATATAGGCAAAACTAGCTAATAACTTCTCATGCATTGCTCAATTTGGGTATATGAATATACCATAGTGATCTACACAACCTCACGATCATCCCCATATTTTTGGAATTATTTTTGGAACTCCCACACGCCGCCACGCGCCAGCAAAGGCACGGCAAAACGCGCCCCCACGCGATGCCAAACCTGACGGATTCCCTAACCACCGTTAGGGAATATTCCGTTAAAACCTAACGGATTCCGTTAAAACTGACTGACGGCGTGAGAATATTCCGTCAGACTTGATGGAATATTATTTCATCTCCTACCTCCAGCTCCAGTAACTGTCGCCGGCGCCGAAAACTGGGCAATTTTTATAACTCCTTAATCTCGCTCATTTCTTCACCATTTTTCATGCAATTTCCATCAAAATGAAGTTTAGGAGGTAAAGAATTGCGGTATACCTCTTTCACGCCTCGATTCACGTGAAATTACTTCGGAGAAGTCCTCGAACTCCGGCGACCTCTGCAAAGCTTCGTTTTCGAGCTTCCCGTGATCCGAATCCTACCAACGATGCACTCCGAGCATCGTGAGGACCTCTCTGAACTCACTGTGGTCCTAAAATTCACAAAAACTCAAGGGTTTAAAAGTTGATGAATAGTGCCCAAGTCGAAGGTCCACTTTCCGGGGTTTTCTGTCGTCCAAAATCATTCCAATTTATGCCAAAAGCAGCAAGAGGACTAGGAGATTACCTTTTGAGCCTTAGAACAGCTTGAAACCTCCACGAACTGGTTTGGTGTACTGTACACCCACGACTCTCTTTCAAACTAGGGTTTCTCGAAGGTTTCCTTGCTGAAAATGGGTACCACTCGACTCGTAAGGATCCTAGGAACACACTGGAGACCTCAGAACCTTCGATCCGTGCAGATTTTGGGTTTGTTTGTGTGTGTCCGTACGAGTTCGAAGGAGAGAGAGAGTGAACTGAGAAGGAGAGAGAGAAGTCCACGAGATAGAGAGAGTAAAGGTATGTGTATGGTCCAAAAGCCACCAATCAAAACCAACAATTCCCTTACTTCCAATTGGGTCCAAAAACTTAGGGAAAATAATAAATGGGTCCAAATCCAACTTAAAACACACAATACACTTAACATCCAAGGGTAAAATTGTAATTTCACGTCATCGAAAATTAGTTATTCGGGACGGGCTGTGACAATGTGTGTACCGAAATGTATACACCAAAATGTTAGTACTGAAATATATTATATTGAATTAATGTACCTAAATGTTTGTATCGAAATGTATGTATTGAAATGTGTGTACCTAAATCTATGCACCGAAATGTATTATAATGAATTTAATGTACCTAAATAAAGAAGACAAAGTACATTGAAATATATTGTATAACAAAAATTAGTTTATCTAAATGTTTACAACAAAATATATTATGATACATGAAATTAAAATTAAAATTAAAATAAAATAAAATTAATACATTAAAAATTAGGAAGAAAAAGAGACATAATTAAAAATCAAAATATAATTAATAAATGAGGTTATTAATGTATCAAGGGACTAAAATTAGATTTTGATCTTACTAATGGTTTTAATCTAAAAGTCATCTTTGCCAAAGATTAAAATGAATTTTCTATATTTATTTTTATAGTATACTATAGTATAGGCAAAGAGTGAGATTAAAAAAAATTATAAAACACATTAAAAATAAAAGTATCAAGTAATTTAAAAATACGAAACACATTAAGAAAATTATAATAATTAATTTACAAGTGCGAAAAATGTGAAAAAATATACAAAGACTCCTGATTGCATCCTCTACGCTTTGAGTATGGGTACATTATCGTTTGAATTTTTAAAACCATACAAACCCTCATGAATAGTATTTTTAAGGGAGTTCAAAATAAATAAAATTCATAATCATTAATGTACAAGTCTAAAAAATGTGAAAGCATATATAACTGTGTAAGGTTCATCAACCTTGAAACGCAACTCCCTTCATTTTGCATATCTTTGAACATTTGGTATTTTATAGTAATGTACTAATATTTTTTCAGTAGGCTCTTATTATGATTTAAAGTAATATTTATTTGATAATGTTGTGTGCATATACTAATTTAGTATGGCTTTTTTTATTAGCACACCACATAATGTTGAATGCACCCCACATTAAAATTTAATATTAAGTGACTTATGTAACCTACTATGCAATGACAATTTCGACCTTATGAGGTTTAAAGAAAATAAGAAATTTCTAAATAGACCCCAAATTACTTTTAACCTATTATTTATCTTCTTCAACTATCAAAACTGACACACCCCGACCCGAATCAGGGCATGCTGGTCGTCACGTGGAGTGGAGAAATGGATCAATCATATTGAGAAGACTTTTCATGTAATGCAGAGTCAGGGGAATCTTCCTCCTGATAGGTGGGTCGAGACGACTACCAGGTTTTTGGGTCCGGAACCTGCATCCTAATGGAGACAGGAGTCTTATCAGTTGACCCCAAAGGAAATTGCGGACTGGGAAGTGTCTAAACAGTTGTTTCAGAAAAGGTTTATTCCCCTTGAGTATATTGATCGAAAAAAGCAAGAGTTTACTCAATTAAAGCAGGGGAAGATGACGGTAAATGAGTATTATAGGAGATTCACTGACTTGTCTCACTATCATCCGGAGGTTGCTGCTAATCCGGTTGAGATGCTCCGTCGTTTCAGGTTGGGTACTAAGAAGAAATGGTGTTCTATAGCGACATCGACTCCCTGTGCCACTTACCAGGAGTTTTATGAAGTTTTATTGCGAATTGAGGACTCAGAGAACATGCCCAGTGAAAGTGAAGATGAAGAAGAAAAGAACGGGAACCAGAGGCGAGATGATAAAGGTAAAGGCCAATTTTAATTAATCGTGTGCTTGAAGCTCAGATGAATGATGAAGAGACCCGGGAAATAATTCAAGTAAGAAATCGAGGCAAGCTGAGTCCTAGGTACATTGAACCGTATATGATCACCGAGCGAGTCGGTGAGGTTGCTTATAGACTTGAGTTGCCTCCAGAGTTATCAAGAGTGCACGATGTTTTTCATGTCTCTATGCTTCGTCATTATGTCTCATGTCCTTCACATGTGATACCTCATCAACCATTGGAAATTAATCCGGATTTGACTTACGATGAGGAGCCAGTGACTATTTTGGATTGGAAAGATAAGGAGCTGAGGAATAAGACAGTGCATTTGGTGAAAGTTTTGTGGAGAAATCATTCAGTGGAAGAAGCTACTTGGGAGACAGAGGACCGGATGAGAGAGATGTATCCACGATTGTTTTATGTTTATTAGTGGATGTATTGTTGTGTATGAATTTCGAGGACAAAATTTTTAAGGTGGGTAGATTGTCACAGCCCGTCCCGAATATATTTATTATTTTACCCTCGACGGCGTGAATTTACTTAAATGCCTTGGACGTTTTGAGTTGTGTTGTGTGGTTTAGACTTGGGTGGTGGACCAATATGCTAAGTTCTAATTATTTTGGACCAATCCTTTTTATTCCAAAGTATTTGGAACTAAAGGAATTTGTTTGTGTTGTTTGGTAGCCAATTAGGACCACACACATCCATACACACACAAAAACACAACCCATTGACCCTCCATCTCTCCTCCCTCTCTCGGATTTCTGCCATCGTCCATACCATTGTACGAACCATCTTCGAAACAACCTGTTTCTTCACGAATCGACGTTAAAAAGGTAATATTCTTGTTCCCTACAAGCTCCTGAGTCCATTCGTATAAGTTTTAGGACTTGAAAACTTTGAAAACCCGAGGAGCCGATATCCCAGTTTTGAGGTACTGTTCAAGTGGTCATAATTATGGATGTTTCATGAGATTTTAAGCTTGTAGGAAGCTTTATAACGTCCTTACGAAGCTCGGAGAAGAAAAACCAAGTAATTTGGACGTTGGGAAGTCGAGTTTGACGAGTTGTAAGTTTTGGCCGGATTATCGAGTCTTCTCCGTCGAGATTCGGTGGATTTCAAGCCTTGGAATTGGTAAGGTTTTGTTCTTCTAGTTACAAGCTTCGATTTGGGACAAATTTGAGGTAATTCGATAAAGAAATGACTGAAATATCAAGGTTTTTCGAATTTCCAATTTTCCGGCGACGGCAACGGTCACCGGAGTCGAAGGAAGAAGACGAGTGAATATTTCGTCAACTTTGACGGAATATTCTAACGGCGTCAGGTTAATTTTAACGGTATATGCTATTATTTAACGGAATATTCCATAACGCCATTAGGGTTACCGTCAGTGTGCCTGGCACGTGCCTGCCTTGGCCGGCGTGTGGGTGGTCGGATAATTTTTCTAAAAATATGGGGATGTTCGTGAGGTTGTGTAGATCACGTTGGAATATTCAAACATCCCATTTGAGCAATGTATGAGAAGTTATTAACTAGTTTTGTCTATGTGCTTTAAATAACGTTTATTCAATTATTTCGTATATAGGTGAGACCTATCCCGAGGACGAGCACAGTCAAGGGCAGCTCGGGGGCTACGACCCTTCAACATACCAGTGAGTGGGCTTTTGGCTTTAAGTATATATGTATATGCTTGGTATCTTTCCCAGAAAATGCATTTAAATGAGTTATGATTTAAATTGCCATGCCAAATGTTTTACATTTAGAATATGCATATGATGTTTGCATATATATATAATTGTGGTGATGTGGACGCTCAGGTAAGCCCCAGGTGAGTTTATGAATTGTGAATGTGAATAACGGTTGTGATTAATTGAGAAACATTGAGCTCATAAACATGCACCTCGGTGTTAGTGATTTAGCCAGAGATATGGCACAGGCCTGTATATAATGTCACCTCACGCACCATATGCTCACATTGGATCCAATTTAGGTGCACAGTCTTGTCGTACAGACCATCATAGGTGGTTCCGACTCGTAGGTGACTAGTGATTTATCGCACAACTATCATGAGAGCGTAGCATTGAGCATAACTATATTACACCCAGTCTTGTCGTACAGACCTTTACAGTGGTTCCGACTCATGTGCAGTGTAGTGCATACCTCTACAGGGGTTGACTAATGAGCTATGAATTCAGCCGTACATACCTCTACAGGGGTTCCGGCTAATATGTTATTTTCCATGAATTTATTTTCACCTGAGTTACTTATTCTGTTTTATATTTTGGCATGGCATACTTATGAATATGGATATGTGAAGCATGAATGAAATATATATATATATATATATATTTCTTCCATTTCTGGGAAAGTTATACATGTTTTACGGTGAGGGGTTAGAGCATTTGATAATTGAAATGGTTTTGAAAAGCTTTGTTTTTGCCCACTCACACTTTCTGTTTTGCGTCCCTCCAGGTTTTAGATAAGCTTGTTCGTTGGTGGCTCACGAGGATTGATTGGAGGTTCTGACAGATATCATAAATGTAGGGTATCTTTGGGTGTCATTTAATTAGTACTTGTTTTCTGGACTGAACTTAGGCTACTTACGCTCTGATTGTGTATTCACACATATTCTAGCACTTGTCTTAACTGGTACTCTTATGAGTTGGTTTTCATTTATTCATATTCTCTATTATCATTATTACTTCTGCACTGTGCACATGACTACGTCACCCTCACGTGACGGCCAACATGCCCTGATTCGGGTCGGGGTGTATCAAAAATCCATCTCACCCTCCACTCCATTATTGAATAAAATTCTAACTATTGAAGCTATAAAGACGTTGATTGAGAAAAAAAATTAACGAATGGAACACGATATCAATATTTCGGAAGCTTCACATGAGGTAAAATTTCATATTTGTTATTGTTTTAATTATTCAACGACATCGATAATTATTTAAGCCTGCTTTTGCTTTCCATACTACCCAATTTCATAGGAGGCCAACCCAGTCACGCCTTTTCCGTTCTTATTCATCTTCTGGGGTTTACTTTTGCTATGTTAGGTTTCTCCCAGTTGCCATTTTTTTAGCAAAAATCCTTTTTTGATAGCAAAAGGCTTAAGAGACAGAGAAAATGAGATTGGTTGTGATGGCCCAATGAAACTCAAGCTCAACAGACCGAATTGTAGACTTCTCTTTTTAAAGAATGTTAGGGTTTTAATCCTAATTCAATTTAATTTATAAAAATTGAAAATGAGTATTATAAGATTTGAAGAATGTGGGGTGTATGGAAAATGTGGGGTGTATTAGACCCGGCAGTTTCTGACATGACACGAAAATAACGGGTTTCAGGTCAACACGATAACTTATTGAGTCATTATCGGGTGACCCGTTAAAACCCCATTAATAACGGGTTCTTAACAGGTATAGACGCGGGTAACACGTGGGTAACCTGTTTCGACCCGTTAAGAAAAAAATTATTTTGATAATTTTAAAGTTTAATTACTAAAAGATTTATTATAAAATACAATAGCCATATTAATATATACAATATATTCTATATTAAATATATAGTTTTGTATTATTATTCTATATAAGTTTTAAAAAAAAAATTAGTCATTATTTATTTTTATTATGAGAGTTCCTTATTATCATTACTAGGATAAATTTTACTTAACATGTTGTTGTCCAAAATTAAAATAAACTAATATAGTATTTGTATAGCCAAGAACTAAGAAGACATACATACAAATATGAAAAATGTGAAAGAATATATAAACACTCGTGATTCATCATTATTCCTCCACGAGTAGATAATGGTTACACTTACATTATCGTTTAGATTTTTAAAATCCTCCAAACCTTCATGAATAATGTTTTTTATTTGAGGGAAAAATTAATAATAATTATTGTAGAAGTGTAAAAAATGTAAAAAAAATATACAATCACTCATAGTGACAAACTTTACAACTTTCATGAAGGGGTCAGCTTCGAAATCCAACACTATAATTCATAAACCTTATATTTATATTTAACCGTTGATTGTCATTTAGGCTTTATTCTTCTTACTGAATTTCATTTTTTTAATTTTCTTTTTTGAAAACATGATCATCTAGCGGATGTAAGAAGATGAACGGTTCAGATCTTTGATATCACGTTTCGATATTTACGGTTAACTAAAATATGAGTCGATGTCATATAGTTTGTAGAAACTTTATAAACATCAAACAATATTTTCACTAACCGTAAAACTCTTAATATAATATCAACAATCCAAACCGTTCATCTTCCTGCATCCTCTAATAGATCAAGTTTTAAAAAAACAAAATCTGAAAAAACAAAATTTGATGAGAACAATGAAGCGTAAATGTAAACAACAATCAACGGTTAAATTTTGATCTATGATTTATATGATTATAGTGGCGAATTTCGAAGCTAAGCTCTTCATGTAAGTTGTAAAGCTTGTCATTACGAGCATTTATATATTTTTTCTATATTTTTTTTACACTTCTACATTAATTAAAAAACTATTAAAGACTTTAGGTAAGTGAAAATATACTTAAAAGAAAATTGTGTTTTTATGTTTTGGATGTGACAATATGGTATGTATGTACTTATTTAGTATTATGTTTTTCATTTGATTATTTATTGGTTTAAAATATATTTTCCTTAACGGGTAACGGGTCGGGTCATATTACCTGTTAATATTATCAGGTCGATTTCGAGTCGGGTCATTTTACCCGTTTATTTTAACGGGTGTTACACGACACGACCCGTTAAGATATCGGGTATGATACGAAAACGACACGAACACGAAAAACACAACAAGAATGCCAGGTCTAGGGTATTATGAGAAAGTATGTAGAGTGTATTAAGATAATTTTTATTTGAAAAAGCAAATGTAGAGTGTATTAAATATGTGGGGTTTAATCAACAATATGTGGGGTGTTAATAGAATAAGCCTTTAGTATTATGTTTTCTTTCTTTTCTTTTCTTTTTTTGTCAAATTATGTTTTTCATTTTCATTATTTATTGATTTAAAATATATTTTCTTTAACGGATATAAAACGAACATTAATCAATGTCCATCATAAGGAATTTAACTCGACATCAAAATTCATAAACATTAAACACCAAGCAAGAAAATTGGCCCTGGACTGGTTATTCAAAGCCAGCAATTGGATGCAGGATTTCGTCCCACGCCATTACTAAGGATAAGAGAACGAAAACAGGTGTTTCGTTACAATTCTGGTTCATCCATTAACAACACATTCAGTTTCTTTTGTTTTGTCAACAGAAGGAACCTTGATTTGCAAATATAGCAGGGAAGACAAACCATTGGTTTCCTGTTTAAAACTGATTACTAAAAAATGCAGGCATTACCCAAACCCCAAGCAACTAATATACAAAGGTTTTATGAAAATAACCTAACTGCAATCAAATGTAAGCACCAAGAATAAACAATTCTGCATGGTATAAATCAGTGTTTTAAAAAATGCGCCCCGAGCGGCGCTTAGGCAGGGCGCGGTGAAATTGCCTCTGCCCAGTGGGAGTAGGCAAAAACTCACCTAGACGTGGTGGAGGTGCGCCTAAGGCGTTCAATTAGGTGTTGTTTTTGTTTAAAATCTGACGGAATCTGGAAAATTTTCCGGTTGAGATCTGAAAGTTGCACTTGCAGATGCTGCATTACGAAGAAGGTGAGTGCCACGGCGTTGTCTCGGTGTTTTTCGTTTACTTTCTTTATTTTTGGGGCTGATTTTTTTTTGGGATATTTTGGATGTGGTCCCTAATCTTTAACACTCTTTGACTAAAACGTTAATGGTATTCAAAGTTTGATCAAAGTCTCTTGACTTTGTACACCTCATTATATTACTATTAATATTTATATTTTTATAGTTTTGACATTAATTGTTTGATATTTTATGAGATTTATAATCCTATAAATTTAAAATCTCTCATTATAATACTATTAGAAACGGCTACAATAAAAAAATTCAAACATTTTAATTGAGTAAACAGATAAAAACTGACACACCCCGACCCAGAATATCCACTAGGACTCTGAATCGAGCTGTGCTGGCCGACACCTAGAATGTGACAAAGCCAAAAAAATGTGATGATGATGAAAAATGTGAATACAATTGAACCTAAGAGTGCCTAAATACCAGAGTGCGCTGATGAGCGGGCATGAACCCATTCACACGCGATACAGAGCATAAGTAAAGTACAATAAGGTAAGAGAATGATTATACCATCATAAGAAGACACATGCACTGGAAAGTGCCACGAATCCTCGTCGATACGGAAATTTTGCTACTAGAACCTGAAGGAGTGTAAAGTAGAACTTGTGAGTGGCGAAAACAAAGCTTTTGAAAACATCATTCCTCTTCTCAAGTAATAACCCATCGCCATAAACCATGTATACCTTCCCAGAAAAATAGCATGCATATATATATATATATATATATATATATCTCAAAACCATATTCAACAAAACCACAAGATGCATATCAAACATCTTAGCAAAGAATAAGTAAATCAGGTGAATTAAATCAATATGAAATGGTATGCCAGCCGTAGTCACCTAACGTGACCTGTACGGTTGAGCCTATAGCTTATCAAATATCCCTGTACACAAGTCGGAACCACCTCTAGTGGTCTGTATGACAAGCTGGGTGTAAATAAATACGCTCAAGTGCTACAATCACGTGAAGGTTGTGCGAAGTATCACAAGTCACCTACGAGTCGAAACCACCTAATGTGGTCTATACGACAGGTTGGCACCTACCTTGGAATCCAAGGTGAGCGTGTGGTGCGGGAGGTGAACGATCATGTGAAGGCTAGGCCATGTCCTCGGCCGAGAGCACTAACACCGGGGTGCAGGTTTATGAGCTCTAATTGCATCTCATATGACATTTACGACTCATGGGCAACCTCTACAATAATGTCGGAGTTGCCTAAAACATAACTATAGTCGTGACATAACTCAACCATTTCCATTAACACCATAAACTCACCTGAACTTACCTGTGCGTCCTGCGTTCCTCTTCGCACTTCAAAGCATCCACAATGATTAAGTTCAAGTAATATACATATGAATATGCCATGATGCAATCTAAAACTCAACCATTTCATAGTATTTCCAAATATATATTACGGTGTACTAACTATTAACTACCAAAACATAAAGTTAAAATGCACATGATTCATGACCAACAATTAACCACACATGATTTATGACCAACAATTAACCAACAAATCATAAAACTAAAACTCACATTTTTACCAATTTCCTTCACATTGCCCAATTTCCCAACAAGGATTTTGTCTCAATTATTATATGGTTGCATCTAACATCTCGTTAGACTGCCTACGTACCCTAAACAGGGATCAAGTCATTCGTAGTTCACATTTCCAAGGTTCAAACCAAATCCGAATATATTCATTTAATCCAACATATCTACAATCGTATTAATATTCAAACCACAACAATTATATTTCAAAATCATAATTAGAATAACGGAATTCATATAAAAACACAAACATGGCTCCCTGGCTGTGCGCCGCCGCGGGTGGCGGTCTGCGGCCCCGTCTCGCCGGAAAACTCAACTATTTCTAAAAATTCTCAAAAATTACAGAAATGAAGATCTCAAAGAGTAGAGCAAACTTTATATCTGCGGCCAAGTCCAATTTGGCCTAAAAAGGCTCCAATTTGCCTCGAACTCGCCGGGAACCCTAGAAATTGGTGTTCTTGATTCGTCCTCAATTCGACTCCGACACTCCAACCAATGATTGGTGGAGATCGACATTAATTCATTCAAAAATGGCGGATTTCCACCATAGAAGCTTTTGGGTATCCCGCCACAAAACACTATAGTTTGGTCCAATTTCCGTCCAATCTTGAATGAATGATGAAGGAGAAGGAGCATGAGGGTGATTACAGGTGGTATTTGGGTGAAATTGGCCTGAAAATTGGCTAGGAACCACCGGAATCCAACTGGGTCGAACGGGTTGGGTGTGCGGGTCGACAGGATCCGGTGTGGTCACACCTCTCTCCCTTCTATCCCTTCTCTTGTTTCTGATTGGATCTCCTCCTTCCTCTCTCTTCTCCCCATTCGGCCACTCTCTCCTTTTCTCTCCTGTTCCCTCTTCTTCCCCCCCCCCCCCGTTTTCTTTCTTTTTTGTTTTTCCTACTTTCAGCCACACCCACACACCAATAGCCTATAATTCAATTAGTAATAATAAAAAATATAGTGTAAAATAATTAAAATAGTATTTCATTCCAAATATTTTCGAGTTCGTAACTCAATAAAACTTTAACCGTAACTCCAAAATCACTTCTACATGTGCCTACGCGTCCGTAAGATCGAGCTCTATCCGAATATGTCAAGAAACATGACAAAATATACGAGAATCACATGTGTCCTTGAAAAATCACGCTTTGCCCGTAGGGCATTTCCGTAATTTCACTCATTAAAATTATAAAAACCATAATTTTTAGGGACGGTCTGTCACAAAAACTATGTAACAATAAGAAAAAAATAAATGGCAAAAGAATGTATCCATAGTGTTAAAAAAATGGGTAAATTTCACATATAACAAAGTGGTACATTAATAAAGAAGAATGGGTACATTATAAATAAATTAGGGTACAAAAAAAAGATTAAAAAAATTATGAGTACAAATGAAATTTTAAAAAATATAAACGCGAAAAGAAATTAATACGTGGGTACAAATTAAAACCAAAAATAAAATACTACTAATTTAAAAAAAAAAGTTGCAAATTAAAAGTGGGTACAAACTAAAAATATAAATATATGATACAAAGTTTAGCCATAAAACATAAATATACCATATGTAATTTTTCTATCATTGATTGATTATACAATGTCACGTGATAGTAAACACATGGGCACAAATACAAATAAAACTTTAAAAAATATGGGTACAAAAAGAAATTAATATATAGGTACAAATTAAAACTGAAAAGAAAATTGGTACAAATTAAAAAAAGTTTGCAAATTAAAAATGGGTACAAACTAAAAATAAAAATATATGATAAAAAATTTAGCTATAAATATACTAATTGTAACATTTTTAACACTAAATGAATATTTTTAGGTAAAAATATTTTATTATTGAAATAATTAATGATGTTATTAATACCCAAGAACTTTGATAAAAATTTGAAAATGAATAAGGTTTTAATCAATGAAGTAGCAAAAAGAATGATAAGAACCTAATTTTTTCTTTTTTTTTTCCTTTCTCTTTAAACTGACTTATTGACTGACAGCTGTCCAGTCTATTCCTACAGCTGTCTAGAATATTTCCTAACTATCCAGCATCTTTTTCAGTATATATTTTCTATTAGACTTTATTTTGGATATTATTTTATAAATTTCAAGACACTCAATTCTATAAAATCACATCTTATAACTTTATATTATTTTTTCCTTAAAAAGTGATTGGCCAACAAGACGTTAAGTGTTTTTTTGTGTTTTTTTTTTTTTTTGTAATGTTATATTTTTTTTTCTTTAGATGTTATATTTTTTCCTTAAAATATTACACTTGTTGCAATCTTATTAAATTAAGAATGTGATCGTGTAAATCATATTATATCTGGGATATCCTTGTGGGATTCTATTATATCTCTTAGATTTATCCTATTAAAGTTGTAATCTTATTAGGGTAAAAAAATTACATTTTTTACTACTATAAATAAAAGCACGAGGTAGCATAACACACACATCATAATTACACATCTCTCTTCACAATTAGGATTCAGAGAAAGGTTTTAGTCAAAGGGGACTTCGAAATTGAAAGTTGAAACCTTAGCGAGTAGCGAGCAAAAGCTTATCTTCACTCTCTATTTGGCAGTAATAAGGAGGACGAATGACCAACCTGCCATTTCTATTGAAATCACAATTCAAATGTGCTTCTGAATAGCAGGCTGAGCCCACTTTTTCTTTTTGGGGCCATTAAATTCAAGTTCAGAAATCCAAGCTGTTTTTTAAATTGAGTTCAATTTTAACATCGGTTTTTGTAAGATACTGATCGCATTTCGCAGACATTACGTGTGGACCAAATCTAAGTCATCGGATGATCCGAATGGCCGAAAACAAATCAATTAAAGCAAGCTTAGAATGAAACTGGTTCATAAATGAGCCCTCACTAAGCTCAACAGATGACCTGACAACAGTTACTTTTCTTTTCAACTAAAACTCTCATCTCCCCAACAACAGTCACCTTCCATAAACTTGCCTTCTCCTTCGCCCAAAACTCTCCTACAGACGATTTGAAAAAAAATTCAGTTGACTTCCTCCTAATTCGAAACTCAAACAAAGTTGTCCAGTGCTTGTTATCTCTAGCATGAAATTCGAAAATCACTCGACTCCACATTGTGTGTTCAGAAGAGAATGCTTTGAATGATGATTTTATTCTTCTCAATGAGAGGTATTTATACAAGGTGTACAACCCTAATGTAATAGGAAGAAAATTAATTACATGAGATTACACGGAATTGATATCAATTAGGAATCCTACTTAAAATACAAAGTCAACACTCCCCCTCAAGTTGGTGCATATATGTTACTCATGCCCAACTTGTGTAAGAAACTTGAAAACTTATGACTTGAAACAGCTTTCGTGAGAATATCTGCCAACTAATCTTCTGTTCTTATTGTCGGTAGCTCAATTATTTTTCCTTGTAATTTTTCTTTGATGAAGAATCGATCAACTTCAACATGTTTTGTTCTATCATGTTGTACCGGATTATGTGCAATGTCATGAGCAGCTTTATTATCACAATATAATTTCATGGGTTGATCATGTAGTATACCCAAATCGCGAAGCAGGAGCCTAAGCCACAAAATTTCACAAATCCCCAAAGCCATACCTCTATATTCAACTTCTGCACTAGAACGAGCAACTACATTCTGTTTCTTACTTCTCCATGTAACCAAGTTACCCCCAACGAATGTAAAGTAACCTGATGTTGAGTGCATCGTCAATCGAACCTGCCCAATCTGCATCAGTATAACCTTTAACTCTAAGATGATTATTCCTTTTAAACAAAATTCCTTTGCCGAGACTTCCTTTCAAATATCTCAAAATTCTCATCACTGCATTCATATGTTGTTCTCCAGGATCATGCATGTATTGACTCACTACACTTAAGGCATAAGCAAGGTCCAATCTTGTGTGTGCCAAGTACATTAAACGACCTACTAACCTTTGGTATCTCCCTTTGTCAACTGGTACTTGATTAGGATCAACACTAAGCTTCAATCCTTCCTCTAATGGTGTAGTTACTGGTTGAGAAAGCTGCCATGTCGGTTTCGTGCAACAAATCAATAATATACTTCCTCTGTGATAAGAAAATTTCTGAACTGTTTCTCGATACCTCAATCCCCAAAAAATATTTCAAGGATCCAAGGTCCTTCATCTCAAATTTTGTAGACAAATATCTTTGCAAGGCCGCACGTTCTTCTGGGTCATTACCTGTTACCACCATATCATCTACATACACAATAAGTACAGTAAGTTTCCCATTCCATCTTTTCAGGAACAAAGTATGATCGGAGTTACTTTGTTTGTAGCCAAATGCTCTCATAGATTTTGTGAATCTTCCAAACCATGCCCTAGGGGACTGCTTTAAACCATATAAGGATTTCTTCAACCTACACACTTTTCTTTTGTATTTATCTGGAGCATTACATCCTGGTGGAAGATCCATATAAATCTCTTCTGTCAAGTCTCCATGCAAGAAGTCATTCTTCACATCAAACTGTTGTAAGGGCCAATTAAGATTTGCAGCCAAGGACAACAAAACACGAACTATGTTGATCTTGGCTACAGGTGCAAATGTATATGTGTAGTCGATTCCATATTTTTTAGTGTATCATTTTGATACCAGTCTTGCTTTGAAACGATCCACCATCCCATCTGCTTTGTATTTCACAGTATAGACCCATTTACATCCCACAGGTTTCTTGCCATTTGGCAAATTTGTGATGTCCCAGGTAGCGTTCTTCTTCATAGACTTCAACTCTTCATTCATTGCTGCTTGCCAACGTGGATCAGCTAAAGCCTCATGCACACTGTTAAGAATAGATACAGTAGATAATTGATGCACAAACGACTTATTTGATTCTGACAGGTGACTGGTAGACACATAATTACTTAATGGGTATAACACATTAGATTCAGGGTTGGGCTTACTCACCGGATACCTAGTTTTTCATTTAGGGTCGGCTTCATAAGTAAGTTTAAGAATACCTCGGTTGAGGCGATCAAGGAGATGACGTGGTGGTGGTGCATCCGGGATCGAAGACAATTGATTATGGTTATTGGGACTCAAAATCAATTGTGAGGTAGCTGGCGACACATGGCTATCATGTGGTGAGGAAACTAGCAGTAAGCCATCTAGCGATGTCGACTCGTCCCTTTCAAGATTTTCAACATTGTTTCCATGTGAATGATCACCACTTGTCTCCAAGCCATTACCACTTAATTCCAATTCATTCACATCATTGTTTTCGTGTGAAGGATCACCACTTATTTCCAAGACATCACCCCTTAAATCCACATCATTCCCTCTATCTATATCTGGAATAGTATAATCAAGAGTTTGAACTTCTTTCTGATTCTCCCCCTGAAGTGAAGACTCGGGATTGGCAAAGTACATATCATTCTCATGAAACACAACATCCATAGTGATAAACAACTTATTCGTCGGAGGGTGATAACAACGATATCCTTTCTGCCTTGATGCATACCCCATAATACACATCGTAAAGCTCGAGGTTCAAGCTTACTTCGTTGTTGTTTATGAAGATGAACGAAGGCCACACAACCAAACACATGAGGTGGAAGATTAGGGACTGCAAGAGCATCAACATGTGAAGAAAGTGCCTGAAGGGGTGTCTAAAAATCAACAGATCAGGATGGAACACGATTAATGAGATACGCAGATGAGGTGAGAGCTTCTCCCCAATAGGATAACAGGAGATGGGCCTCAAGTAAAAAAGCACAAACAACCTCCAGAAGCTGACGGTTCTTGCGTTCGGCAACCCCATTTTGTTGTGGATTATATGGATATGTAGTTTGATGAACAATCCCATGATGATCAAGAAAGGCACGAAGTTCAGAGTTACATATTCGCCCACATTATCACTCCTGAGAACCTGTATTTGTGACTTATATTGTACTTGTACCATTTTGTAAAACTGTTGAAATAAAGAAGTAACTTCACTTTTGGATTTCATCAAACAAACCCAAGTCATACGTGTGCAGTCATTAATAAAAGTAACGAACTAATGAGCACCACCAAATGTAGCAGTTTTCGATGGACCCCAAACATCAGAATGAATTATCATAAATATAATAGAATTTTTATTCAAACTAGATGGAAACGAAGCATGATGACTTTTAGCTAGTTCACAAACACCACATTTAAAGCTAGAAACATCAAGCTTAACAAATAGGCCAGCAAACAACCTCCGTAAATAGCCGAAAGAAGCATGTCCAAGTCGACAATGCCACAACCAAACCTCCGAAGCTTTATTCTTCTCCCCCTGAGATCCTTCCACAACAAGAGCTTGAGTTAACATTTGGGTATTGTTCGATGTTAGCTCCAAGTAGTAGAGCTTCCCCTTCCTAATACCATAACCAATCATCTGGCGAGTCCGAATGTCCTTAAAACACAAAAGAAAGGCAAAAAAAATCACAAGGCAATGTAGGGCGACAATTATTTAAGCAACAGATAATAAATTATAGTTAAGAGAAGGATCAACAAGTACAGAGTCAAGATTAAGGGTATCAGAGAGGGAGACATCGCCTTCCCCAATAATGGGTGCACCATTACCATTGACAACACTAACTAACGACAGTTTTGGTGGATGGTTTTAAGGTTTGTACGTGTCTAGAATCACAAGTCATATGTTCAGTAGCACCAGAATCAATTATCTATGACCTACTTGTAACAAATGTAGAAACATTTAAAGCTTTACCATCATTACCTGTATGATCAGAATTTACCTTAATTTCGGCAATCAATGCACGCGACTTGTCATAACGGGGGTCACGAGTCTTGTTCGAACTATCAGGATAACCAATAAGCTCGAAACATCGATTTTTCGAATGTCCTCCCAAACCACAGTGAGAACATTTGCTAGGTGAACGATAAGAAGAACCTTCAAGAATTTTGGATCGGTCACTATTGATCCGACGAGTTGGGCCTACCATTGCTCTCGGTGCAAAGTGAGTAAGTGATGGATAAAAAGCCCAATCTCCAATATACTTAGCTCAAGCATAGCAATAATCAGTATGGGCCAAAAAAGAATATAAAAAAAATGCCTAACACCACCAATTCTTTTCTATTCCGTTTTGATTCTTCTTTTCCCTTTTTTTTCTTCTTACTTTTAAACAACAACGGTGGTATGGTGGTTCAAGACTCCAGTAAGGACAGTAGCAGCAATTCAAAGTGGATTAGAGCAGCGGTGATGGTGGCTTTTTCGTGGCTGACAGAAGTTGTGAGTATGAATCAACAAACTCATGGTTGCAACAGTGCAGCTGCAGATCGGGGTTCGCTGTGGCTTCGTGGTTCAGACAACAATTCCAGCGGGTCGGAATCTGCGCTGGTTCGTGGGTCGTCGGACCTCGAATGGGTACGGCGCAGCAACACAAGTCGTTTGGGCTACAATCTGTGCAATCCTTCACGGCTTCAGATCAAATCAGAAGCAAATAGACCAATTGATTTGCGTGTCACACAACAGAGAGTGAAACAATTCGACTAATTCAGGTCAGCAACGACGGCGTCGCTCGCTGTTCGTTTCAAATTCAAAGAGGGTAGCAACGACAACAGTCGCTCGCTAATCAAGGTCAGCGCACCAAACACGACTGAGTCGCAACAATGCTATCGCAACTAGGGGTTTTTTCCTTCTTTTTGTCAACCTGGCTCTGATGCCAAGAAGAGAATGCTTTGAATGATGATTTTATTCTTCTCAATGAGAGGTATTTATACAAGGTGTACAACCATAATGTAATAGGAAGAAATTAATTACATGAGATTACAGGAGATTGCACATAATTGATATCAATTAGGAATCCTACCTAAAATACAAAGTCAACATGTTCGAAACTCAGGCGAACTTCGTTCGAATTTTTTCCAGTCAGTTCGACAGAAAGAACGTGGTGCTTCCTTCCTTCCAATCGCTTTCAAAGTCTTTACTTCCACAGTACTCGATGTCATACTTCATTCCTCGAAATCAATTTGAAATTTGGTGAGTTTTGAAATTTGGAACCCTAGAAATAAATTAATTTATTTCTGTTAAATTTGAATAATTAATTTAGTGTTTAAGGCTCATTATGCATGTACGTTGACGAAATTAGTTGAAATTAGTGGATATTTGTGGAATTTTTGAGAAATTTGGGTGTGAAGTGGGCTTATGAAGTGTTGTTTTGTGTATGTGGGCTATGTCGTTCACTTCTGTTTTGTTGAAGTTTTGTTGTTGAGTTTGGATTGATTTCTGTTGATGAAATCTTCTTTAATCTTATGAATTAACTTGATATTGCCTAAGTCATGATGCTTTGTTCAAGGTAGATATATTAGTTATGAAAACTTGTTGACATGTTGTGTTAAGAGTATATATTGTTGAATTTGGTTGTGTTGAATGCTTATATTAATGTGTCCAAAAGATAGAAATTCACCGGGTTCAACTAGCAACAAAAGAAGAAGAATAGTACAGGGGAATGGTTAACAACCTATCTCAAGCAAGTCATGTGTAAGGAGTCATTTGTCAGAAGTTTAATGACACACATCTTGCCGCCTTTAGGGCATCCTGCTTTGGCCACTTAGAGCATGTCGATCAATTAGCCTTCAGTGGCCAATTGGTGCATGAGTTATCATTCCGAAGAGCAGTTAATCAAGGGGTAACCTAGAGGGACTCACCTATTTAAAAGGATGGTTCACAAAGGAAGACTTTTGCTTTATTACCGAACTTAGCAGTGGTGAACCCTATGATCTAGAAGTTGAGCCGGAAAGCATTAAGCTTTTAAGGAAAATAACTAAAAAATTAGGGTTTGTTGGAGAGAGTAGTAAAGGTAGGAGAGAGAAAACCAAAGGTAAACCCAAGACCGCCCCAAAAAAGTCAGCAAAAAGATATCGGTTAAGTGTGGGAGCTTGAAAGGGCATCTAAAGAATACAAAAACGAGGATGATATGTTCAAGATAAGGCTAGTATACTTTTCCGAGGTTATGTTAATAAAGGCAAAGAGTAATGTGGTTGTGAATCTAGACTACCTCCACCTTGTTGAGGATATGGATAGATTCAATAGATCATGGTGTGCCATTTCCTTTGAACAACTACAAGACACCTCTCTTTCGCTGCTTTTAGGATAGGGAGATGAAGAGCTAATGGTGATGTGGAGGGAGATGGGGAGAAGGAAGAAGAAGGGAAGAGAAACAAGAGGAGGCAGCGATCTGGATGGGGTTGCAAAAGGTTTACATATGCTTTTCAAGTACTATGTGTTGCTTTTGCTGTTAATATTGGCTATATTACTGTGATTGATTACTAATTTAGTGTACGTGCCGGTGTGGGCAAACAAAACAATTCCCTAACTGGAGAAGTTACACATTAACGTAAGATGACAGATTTGACAACCGTCCTGAGACTTCTCTGGTGGAAGACAACGAAGAAGCAGCCCATTTTCAAGCAGTTGAAGATGTACATAATTGAGAACCGAAAGGTCAGTCTATGAACTTATATAAATGTTATGATGTATGTGAATAATATGAATGTTTATGAATATTTTAGTATGAATATGTGTGAGAAATTTAATTATGGTCAGTGGCGTTAATAAGCAGCCTATAAGGATTCGCAAAATTGTCCAAACGAAAGTGGAGAGGAACAAAGCTTATTGGACATGGGCTGATGAGGAGAATGTTGTGATGCCTAACAACCTCACTCTCGACAAGAATGATGTAAGTGAGTTGAAAATGCAGATCCAAGAGTTGAAGATGTTTGTGGCACAAATGGCGCATGAGAAGGGCATTTATGAACGGACAATGTGGAAGAAGTTGGAAGAGTTTACCAAGATGGTGTAGGATTTAAGGAAGGAAGTTAAGACAAAAGTTGTGGAGGAGTCCAATGAGGAAGAAGAAGTTGTTAAGGAAGAAATTGAGGAGGAAGAAGAAGATGATGATGATGAGGAAGAAGAAGAGGAGGAGGAAGGTGGTGACAATGAAGATGAAGAAGAGGATGGTGAAAAAGATGGTGATGAACAAGGTGGTGTGGAAGAAGGCGAGGAACAAGAGGAAGACGAGGATACAAATGAGGTGGAGCAAGAAATTAAGGGTCCAAAAGGGAGAAGAACCCAAGGGATCAAGAGGGAAGAAGATTGTAAAAGCTATGGGGGAAGAAGCTTTGAAGGTGGTTCAAGGGACTGTTGATTTGGACACTCCCTTAGATGTATGTGTTGGAAAAGATTCGGCAATATGGATGCTACTTCTCGTACAACAAATCACATAAGATAAATATTAGTACATAATAATTTACGTTGCCACAATTAATTAGAGAAAATAAACAAATACAATAAAATACTTATCTTTTATGGGTAGAAACCGTTCTTTATCTATATGGAAGGTAAAGGTAGAGCTTGCAAAACTTCTATTAAATGACTGAAGCAGCACTCGTGACGATGTGGATGACAGTGACAACACTCTGACCGACGATTCTTCACATAATATCAAACAAATGTGGGATTTGAATGAATTGACCTTCACAAAACAACATTCACAATCTACGTTTCTTCATAGATGCCTGAATGGAGATCCAAAGGTTGTGGAAGAACCACCCTTGTCAACTCCAATCGAAATTAAGCTTCAATCCACCTAAATTGCCTCATCCCACCCTCACCAGCTCTCTCTCTCTCTCTCTCTCTCTCTCTCTCTCTCTCTCTCTCTCTCTCTCTCTCTAAAATAAAATAAAATAAAAAACCATCTAGTGAACCAAAAAAAAAGGTATAGGATTACACCGGGTCATAAAGACCCGATTTTACATGTGAGCTCATTAGACCACAGCCGTTCGATTTTGGCACGCACGCAAGGTCCGTACTTTAGACACGGCCGTTATAACATACCTATATCATAAGAAGAGTACAAATTTTCCAAGCAATACATATTTAAAATAGAATTGAATACAACCAATTATGAAGAGGTAGATTACAAACAAAAAACATATAATATGGGTAGCTAAAAACGATTTATTTGTGATATAGGTAAATTATTGATAAAAATCTATGATATAGGTATATCAAATAAGTAAAACGACTGAAATTAACATGGTTGAAGGGATTTAGTTCTTATGATTTGGGATACTACAAACTTAACAAAACAAAAGGATAATAGTTATTAGACCTATTTTTCAAAAAATGGGCTATTCCTAATAATACCGCACAGAATTGGATTTATAATGAATTTAGCTTTTCTGTTTTTTTTTCATGGGCAATAAACGTGAGGCCCGGATATTAGTAAATAAATTTCTAAATTTGACAATAAAACTGACATGTACTAACTTTTTTGTTTAGATTCATAGATAATGACTGACAAAAGAAGGGATTCCTAGGCAAAGAAATTTAGAAATCTGATATGGAAAGAACATGGAATTTATATTTATGAATCCGCTCTTTAAATTTTATCTAAATAATTATCATTTGTAAAATTCTAAGAGAATGACAAAGTAGAAGTGAAAATTCAATCTATACTAAAACTGAAAAGACGCGCTGTTTATAAGCACAGTGTTGTTCCGTTTTTACCCCCACTTAGTCTCTTCTATTTCATTTATGCCACTAATCCCTTTTGACATCTGGGATCGCACTGAAAGACTCACAGTGGCTCTCTTCGTTTCTGCTCTGCTGCAATTAAATCCAAAACTCCCTCATACGTCGCTCCTCTCCATGGCCGCCGCTTCCTTTTCATCCTGGCCTCTACTGCAATCACGCCGCTTTCCCTGCTTCCGACATTGTCCTTTTTATTGGCCTTTGTAGAACTCATGCATGTTTTGTTGATTTCAAATTTTCACTATCAATCACTCTCAATATTCCACAAAACAACATTTTCTGTTCACAAATATGAGTAATTAATTTGATTAGGTTCTGGTCAGAGTTGCATTTTATATTCTGCATTTTCTTGAAGAATTTAGTGTCTAATTTGAAAAATTCAGGAAGAATATTTGATTTCGTGCAGATCCCATCTACTAAAATGTCTATATTTCTTAATGGACTGAAGGAAAAAGATGGTAATTTGGTTTATCCATCCCTCCAAATTTTGATATTACTAGTAATATGTCCGCGCACTGCTGCAGAACTTGAATGTACCAGCCTTAACTACATCAATAAGACACAGTTAACCTGAAAAAAAATTCAATATAATCATAAATGAACAAAAGGGATAGATAAGTGAACGGTGTCGGTAAGATAAGCAGCTTAATTTTTATATATGTTCAACCGAGCTGATTACAAAACCCAATAAATCACCAGAATTGAAAACCAGCGCCACTGGGATCATTCACACAGTGACGAACTCCGATCACTTTCACCGATTGAAATTCAATTTGAACAGAACTATAGAGAAAGGTAATGATGAAATTTATTCCAATCTTAGAAAACAGAATCAAAACAGGGAACCAAAAATTGAAAAATTAACTATCCAAAAACTCTAAATCACTCACCTTTGACACAGGAAATCTTGAAAGAGAAATGCACCAAAGAGGAGGAGCAAAACACTTTCAAATCCTGGAAGAAAAAAAAAACCAGCACTTATTACCAAGTCGAAAATTGTAGTCCAACGTAATAAACAGAATCCAAAAACTGATAGAGCTAAAAAAAATTATAATAGCATTCTAATTCACATACTAAAAACAACAATGACTACAAACAAAACACAGTTAATCTCCAAACACAAAAGAAATGGAATCACCAATAAACACCAGGAAAATAAGCAATAAAGATATGAAACAGAGGGTAAAGAAAATCATTAACAACTACATTAATCATTCTAAAGTGTGTCAAATGTACGCTTTAAGCCATTATGATTAGGGCTGGAAAAAATTCCAGAAAATCCCGAACCAAACCAAAATTCCCAAAATTTTCGGGATGAAATACCGAACTAAACCCGAAATTTCGGTACAGGATTCGGTATTGTTTACTCAAATTTTCGGTAATCCCATACCGAACTGAAAATAAGTATTATATATATATATATTATACATTTGAACGGTTGCTAACTACTAGTAGCAATATAATTGGTGTGGTCTACAAGTATTAACCATAGCCATTTATCACCACATTTGCCGGTACGAACCTCCTACAAATGTGTCTACTTCTTCAATACGAAATCAAAAAAATCGTATTGTTAGGTTTGTAACTTGTTTTTTTTGCTTTTGGGTTTTGTTATTTATTTTATTTGGGTTGCATGTTAATTTAACTTGGTATAAATGATTGCTATTTCAATTTGTATGAAATTTGGGAATACCAAACCATCTCGAAATATCGAAAATATTTCGGAAATCCCAAAAATTGGGAATACCGAAATTTTGGTTTGGGATTGGTCTTCAAATTTCAGTCTTGAAAATTTTCGGTTTGGGATTCGAGATTCCATTTTCAGTTTGGAATCTCATACCGAACCACCCCTAATTATGATGTGAATCATATAAGATGTGTGAGTGATGGAAAAAAATAACTAGGAAATGGACACTGCAACACAACATCTAAATCCAAAATAACAAACAAAACCAGGATATGGACACTACATTTCAATGTCTGAATCCAAATGTAAAAATGGACACTAGGAGGCGTGTGAATGATGGAAAAAACGAAACCAAGAAATGGACACTGCAACGCAACATTTGAATAAAAAAGTAAAAAACAGAACCAGGAAATGGACACTGCATTGCAGTGTTTGAATCTAAATGTAAAAACGGACACGTAGGAGTCATGTAAGTGATGGAAAAAACAATAACATGAAATGGACACAGCAACGCAACATCTGAATCTAAATGTAAAAAATATAATCAGGAACAAACACTGCGTTACAGTGTTATTGACATATTCCAAAATATATAAAAAGAAAATTTGTAAAAAGGGGGTGTTAGTTAAAGTGAATGTTAGCTATAGTGGTAGATATGTAAACTTTAATTATTTTAAATGCATTTAAGTATCGCGATACTTGATTGACCTATTTATAATTAACATAAATATTGTTAATGTATTGTTAAGTTGTAACTTGTAAATAATTTTATACGAAATCATCCATAAAAATAAGGGAACTTTAACGAAAAGCTCTCAGTACTGTTCACTTTAACGAAAAACCACATTTTTACACTAAAAAGTCAATCATGGTTGACACACCCCGACCTAGATCGAGGCATACTGGCCGGCCCAGGCCGGGATGTGACACTGGTACTGTTCACTTTACCCTTTATTTTGTCTTTATTGTTAAAACCCAAAGTTTTCAAGCACTTTTCATTAGTTTTTCTTAAAAATAATGATAAATTGGTAAACAGTGGAGTTATTACCGCAACATTCTCTTGTCATTACCACCTCATTCTACTTCACGTACCCTTTTTTTATCAAACACTTTACTAAATTTTTTTTAGTAAATGTGATATTCTACACTTATCTATAGTAAGGGAAGTGGGAAAGTTTGAATCCAAGATGCAACAGTTAGTTGAAGAAGAAAGTCCTAACCATCCACCACTTGCTTTTAATAGTTTCAAATAGTTGTTTTTCTTTTAATAATAATAAAAAAAAGAAGAAGCTAAAAACAAGGTTCTAAAAGACGTTAGACACTAGTTGGGTCGTGGGCTAGGGCCTAGCACTTAGGCAGCGGACTAGAGCCTAGCGCTTAGACGGCTAGGCAGGGCTTTAGGCGGATTTAGGTAAATTTATTATATATCGTATAAATAAGTGTCTGATTGTATTTAAAAAAATACATAATTTCATTAGGGTACATAAATTGTAAAATAAAATGACATATAGATTATAAAGTATTAGAACATAATGAAAACATGAGGAACAAACATATAAAGTGTGTTCATCTAAATATTCAACATGTCTCTTATAATTTATTTAAAAATAAAATAAAATGAAAAATGAAAAATATTTATTTTCTGTCTAAGTTGCGACCTAGGCAGGTGCCTAGGGGGTATGGGTGGGCTAGGTGGGTGTCTAGGCGCTTGATGCGAAAATTAACTAACGCACAAATTTAAACCCTATTTGTGACAGTTGTAGTATATGGATAAGTAGGGATCGTTCTAGGCCGGGGATTAACTAGGGATGCTAACCAAAGTAAAATTAAATTAAAAACGTAAAAACAAAATTTAAAACACTAAACTAGACTCAAAACACTTAAGTAGAATAACTCAAAATAAAACTAACAAATAAACTAAAACAAATCAAAAGACTCAAAATAATTCAAGACTCAAGAAAACACAAACTAAATTTATTTCTAATAAATCTAACACTTCAAAATAAACGGGGGATTGATTTTTGATGAAATGTAAATTAAACTTAAATAAATTACAGAATTGACAAAAACATGAAATTAAGGTGAATGGATGGATGACGGACTGACTAGAGGATTCTTCTCCACACATGACACATATGCAACCTAAATTGATTTTCAGTTGTTCTTTCAATAAATTGTAAATTCTCAACGCCCCAAGTTAATTAGGTCCGCTTAAATTAACCTTCAGATTTCCCTAGATTCATTGAATTGGACGGGATACGCATCACAACCAAATTATTCTTATCAAGTTCCCTAACTATGGAATACGCATGATAGAGAGACATATCAAAGATCATTAAGTTCAATGGAAATCATAAGCATTGACGAGGCACTTGTTACTATGGAATACGCATGAAACTTATGCCAAGAATTTACTTAACACGATTGTGGTCAACAACCTTTACTACTTGTGAATATAAGTTCATAACGATTAGGTGAAATTTACTTATATTCTAGCATCAAATTCATGCATGTAAATTAAGTATGCATCCTTAATCGACAAACAAAAATAAGTTATCAATCAAGCAGTTAAGCAAATTAAATCACAACTCAGAAATCACAACTGAAGGTAATCAATTCATATTACAAATATATCCATGACTTTGAATTAACCTCTAGCCAAAACAAAATTAGTTACACATTATTTATAAATTAAAACAGAAATTAAACTTGAGTTTGGAAAATTAAACCGAGAGAGATGAGTGTGTTAGCGCCACTGTGCTCTCAAGCTGCAAAGGCATCTTGCTGTTTTTGACTGCTCCTGCCTTCCTCTGCACTCCTGCCCGCGTGTCTGGCTTTCCCGCGCCTGTCTCCCACGTCCTTCTCTGCCTCCAGCTGCCAAGCTCCTCGTCAGACTTTTCACGTGCAGCCTTGCTGCACAGGCAGCTCCCCCCAGTCCCGTACTCACTCCTCCTTCCTCGCACTCACCTCCCCGTGCTGACTGCCCTTCTGCTCCCTGTCTCTCACTCTCGCTCGCTGCCAAGACAAGGCAGCACGTCTGCCTTCCTGCGTGTCTGGCTTTCCCGCGCCACCTCTCCTTTGTCTTTTATTTTTTTTTTATTTGTTTTCTGATTCTTCCTCTCACTCCTGCCCGAGGAGCTCCCCCCTTTCTCTCGTGACTTGATCTCCCCCACGCTGCCCAAGCAGCACACCCCCTTTCTCTCGTGACTTGTCTTCTGCTGCCAAGCTGCACAAGGCAGCACTTTTCTTTCTGTTTTGTCAGTTCTCCTCTTTCCGTTCCCTCCCCCCTCGCTTTTCTCGTCTGCCTTCAGCGCTGCCAAGGCAGGCAACTTGCTGCCTTATGTTTCTTTCTTTCCGTTTCCTCCCCCATGTTTCACAGCTCCCCAAGGAGCTATATATTCCTTTAGTTTTCTTCTTTTTTTATTTCCACCCTTGCGCGAGCCTTCCTTTTGAATCCTCCCCCACTGACCTCAAGGCACCTCACCTTATTTTATTTCTTTCCCTTTTGCACGCCTGTCTCTCCCTCTATTTCTTATTCTCTGCACCAAGACCGACCCACGTCGTGACCCTCCTTTAATTCCCACTACACTTCAGTGTTCTTCCCACCATGCATTTTTTATTTTCTGTTTATTTTTTATTCTTTCTGCAAAAAATATTTTCTTAAGTTACAACAATAAAATAAGTGAGCAAAATAGAAATGACGAATTTATTACTTAAAATCACACTTGTGCTATTTTTATTTTCTTAGCTAGATAAATTCGATAAAACACAAAAACAAAGCAAATAACTCAAAAATATAAGAAACTAACTAAGAAAAGACGAGAGAATTTGATGTAAAATATGTATAAATATGAGCTTATCAGCGCTCTAGGCGTCCTTTCATAATTTTCAAACACCTAGAGATTAATCGAGATAGTAATCAGCCACTTACCGTCTAGATGGGACCTAGACCGCACTAGATGGGGCCTAGGCCGCGTTAAGCGGGAATTTTTAAAACTAGAAAATTGTACAAAGAACATTTAAAGGAATTAGTGGGAGACCCTTTTGCTAGGTATGGGCTTGAAATGGGAAATAATAAGGGACAAGGATTGTCTGCCCTCCTTGTTCCCGTGCCCTTTTGTTTGTGTAGTCACGGTTAAGCCACGTCAACATTTTATATTACTATTCATTTTTGTCTTATTATCTCTATAAAAAAACAATATAAAATGTTAACGTGGCTTAACTGTGACCACACAAAATAGGAGGGCACGGGAACAAGGAGGGCAGACAATCCTTGTCCAATAATAAGGCATGGTAATTAGTAAGGTCAGGTGCATTGGATATAGGAGCGTTTCTAGTAGCTAGTGTAGATGTCTTTATTTCTAGAACAATGCTTGGGTTGGGTCCCATACATTATGGGCACGTTTGGTTGGTGGCTCGGATGGGATTGAGATACATCCAATTAAACTGCAGATGGCTCCATCGGGGTTGGGCTCCGTCGGATTGGCGTCGTCTCCCTCGTTCGGTGTCGGGAGGAAGTCGAGAGGAATCGCCCTAGTCAAACCATGTGCAATCAGACCTATAAACGAGTCGGGTTTATTGAGTTTGGGTCGGATTCAACCTAACCCGTTAAGTTAACGGGTCACCCGAACCCGACCCGTTAAGCTAACGGGTCACCCGTTTCACCCGTTAACAATTATTATTATTATTTTTTTTGCATAAAGTTTATTTTTTGTTATTAAGACTTTACTAAAATTACTAAAATATCCTCAACTAACGGGTGCTAACGGGTGTTAACGGGTCTAACAGGCTGACCCAAAGTGACCCGTTATTTAACGGATTGTTAACGGGTTCACCCGTTAACAACCCGACCCGTTAAGCATCCACCCAAATACAAATATTAACGGGTTGGGTCGGGTCGGGTTAACGGGTTGGGTCCAAAATGCCAGGCCTATGTGCAATGTAAGGGATAAAGCACTCTAATTTCAATCTTTTATTGTTAACTTGAATCGTGTTTACATATTTAATTAAGACTTGTTTTTGTTTTAGAACGAGAGAAAAGAATGGGATCTGGTCGAACAAAAGAATCTCATCCCTGGCGTCCATGTGAAGCATCGCAAGAGATGCCCGCCCACAAGAGAATCTAATACAAATATATCATATTAAATGCAATACAAAATTGTTTTAACATGATTATAGATTAGGCTCGACGGTTAAGTAATATTCTTTTTTATTTGTAATTGAAATATTTTATGCTATAGTATTGTGGATGACAATTCTCGACCAATTTATTTCACTAGTCCCTTGGTATAAAAATATAGTTGTATGAAAGAATATTATAGATTAGACTATTCTCGTGTTAATCTTACTGCACGTCTAAGCATATATCTTGAGCTACGCATAATTAGCAACTTCAATGTTTGAATTGCATTCTCCTTTATGTACAACATTTTCAACTATAGTTCAAAGTTTTTAACTGACACACCCCGATCCTGAGGATCAAGGCGTGCTGGCCGTCACGTGAGCGTGACGTAACCATAAGTGCGACACGGAAGCAAGATATAATAGAATACGAAGGAATTTAAACCAATCTCTAGTAGAACAACCTACTAGAATTAAAGGATGAGTTAATAAGTAAACACATAAATTCAGAGTATAGGTTTAAGTGCAGTCAAGTAGGACTAAAACAAAAGTACATCACCCTCAGGTGAGTCCTACATGTCAAGTATCTGTCAAAATGCCGGAAAAAGACCTCGAGAGCCACCAACCGCTAACTAGAACCTGGAGGGGCGCAAAACAAAATGAGTGGGTCAGTAAAACCAAAGATTTTTCAAAACATTTCATTTAAAACATTTCTAACCCCTCACCGTAAAAACCTGTATACTTTCCCAGAAAATAGTATATAAACATATATATATACACATCAACAAAACTCAGCTCACATCCATCAACATAATATCTCAGTAATGATATGCCATGCCCAAAATGTAAACAGAATGTATCAATATCAATCAGGTGAAATAATAAATCAACTGGAGACCCTACAATGGTCCTGTACGGCTGATTCTAAAGCTCAACATCCAATCCAACCGGAGTCACCTCGGTGACCTGTACGGTCCAACTCTGCACGTCACCCGGAACTACATATAGTAGTCTGTACGATGAAAGGTGTATAAATACGCTCTAGTGCTTCTCTCATCAATCATCAGCGCGCATAACTAAGGTCACCCACTAGTCGGAATCACATCTAGTGATCTATACAACTAGCATGTCGGAACCCTCACATGGTCTGTACGACATCCACCTACTTGGATCCAAGACGAGCGTGCGGTGTGGTGAATAAATATAAGCACTAACACCTAAGTGCAGGTTATGAGCTTTCAATGCAATTCATATAAAATAACTCAGTTGAATAATAATAAAACTCACCTGTGCGTCCACCGCGTCAATTCACATATATATATGCATCAATTATCAAACTAAATATCTCAACAATTGCATGCATGGCAAATTAATTCATAACTTTCATAATAACTTTCATAATAACTTTCATAATACGAAATCAAAACTGCCCACTCACTGATAAGTCGATGGGTCGTAACCCCCGTGACGTCCCTGGATGCGCTCGTCCTCGGGATAGGTGTCACCTATATGCGAAACAACTATAAAAACGTTAATTTAAACACATAACCAATAATTCGGAATAACTTCTCATACGATGCTCAATTTGGGTATATGAATATACCACATCGACCTACTCGACGTCACGGACGTCGAGTAATTTTTAGAAAAAAATTTGGAGGCCCCACGGGCCAGGACAGGCACGGGGACACGCGCCCCACGCGCATCATCCCCTACCTCGGGCTCACCGGACTGGTTTTTCCGGCCAAACTTTGAACGTCTCGTTCTCCTTCGTTTCTCAACCATTTTCTTCGTATTTTATACCAAATTGAAGCCCCAAACAAGTAGAATCACGATAGACTAGTTTAAGGCTCTAAAAACAACTAAATCTCATCGGAAAAATTCAAGCAAAACAGGCCAAAACCAAACCTCGTGATCCCGACGTCCAAATCCTTCAAACGAAGAACTCCGAGCTCCCTTAGGACCTCACTAAGCTCACTATAAGCTTAGAATTCCCTGAAACACAACATTTCACGTGTGCATGAATAATGACCAAAAATGGGAGTTTCGGGTTCACGTGAAATCGAAGGTTTCACGTCCTAAAACCAGTACCAATCAACTCAAAACATCTCAAGGATGAAGAACCATACCTTAATAGCTTCGATCCACCGAGTTTTGGAGGGTTTTGGGTGAGGCCGTATCAAATGGGTGTGAGAGAGAGAGTGAGTCGAGATGGAGGAGAGAGAGAGAGTTACGGGATAGAGAGGGAGAGTGTGAGGGTTTATGTGGTCCACATTCAATCCACACCATCCATTTTTCTTTCCTAATTCCCTAACCATACAAACAATCCAACCATTTAATATTTTATCCAATTTAAATGATATTTCCAATAGTTTAGGAAAAATATGAAGTATCCAAAACATATCACACACACACCTTAGTAATGTCAAGGGTACTTCCGTCATTTCACACTCCCGATATGAAAATCTCGGGAACGGCTGTGACAATCTTCCCTCCTTATAGAATTTCGTCCCCGAAATTCCCACAACTAATTAAACCATTTAATACTCGTAGAATAACCTTGGGTACATCTCTCTCATTCGATCTTCCGTTTCCCAGGTAGCTTCTTCTACGGAATGGTTCCTCCACAACACCTTCACCAAACTCACCGTCTTGTTCCTTAGAACCTTATCTTTCCAATCCAAGATAGTGACTGGTTCCTCATCATATGTCAAATCCGGATTAATTTCTAGCGGTTGAGGAGGGATCACATGAGAAGGATCAGAAATATAAAGTCGAAGCATAGAGACGTGGAACACATTATGGACCTTAGATAACTCCGGAGGCAACTCCAACCGGTAGGCAACTTCACCAATTCTTTCAGTGATCACATAAGGTCCAATGTATCTCGGACTTAGCTTTCCTCTTTTTCCAAATCGTACCACTCCTCTCCAAGGTGACAATTTCAAAAATACCCAATCACCCACATCATACACTCGATCAGTAGTATGTCGATCAGCTAAGCTCTTCTGTCGATCCTGGGCTGCTTTCAGGTTAGACTTAATTACCTGAACATTTTGAGTTGTCTCATCTACAATCTTTGGGCCTTCTAACACCCTTTCACCAACCTCAGACCAACATAATGGCGTACGACACGCCCTACCATAAAGTGCCTCGAATGGTGACATACCAATGCTCGAGTGAAAACTGTTATTGTAGGCAAACTCCATCAAGTCTAGGCGATCATGCCAGGAATCACCAAATTGTAATACTGAAGATCTCAACATATCCTCCAACGTTTGAATAGTCCTCTCTGATTGCCCATCAGTTTGAGGATGATAAGCAGTGTTATACAACAATTGAGTACCAAGAGCTTCCTGAAAAGCTACCCAAAAGTTAGAAGTAAATCTTGGGTCTCGATCAGAAATAATAATCACTGGAACTCCATGATACTCTTGAAGGAAATTTTGTGAAAAACATGTTCATTTGAATAACATCATATAGCATGCAATTAACAAATTAAAGGCGGAATCATGCTTTCATGCATTCAAAAACAAAACATCTACCATGAAATTCAAAGCCTAGTAGATTGGTGAACCTTGACTCAACTTAAAAACAACAATTTGTTAGTTGAGAAATATTTACCTTTGTAGATTCCTCTTTGCATATGCAAAGGATAATCACCCAAGAGATAGGGCCTTCATTCCTTGCTTCTTAGCTCCATGGATTTGGTTAGAAGAATAGGTTCTCCAAGTTCCCAAAATTGAGAACCTCTAAAGATTCTACACCAAGGTTGGATTGGAGAGGAAATGAGTGACCTTGAGGAAATAGAATTGCTAGACAATATCCCCCAAGGTGGTTGGCCTCTTAGAGAGAAATGGAAGCTTTGTGTTCTCACCAATTTTCTCTAAAATCAACAACTTATGAATTTTAGGTTATAAAGTTCTTTATATAGTCACTTCTTTAAATGACCTAAAGAACCAAAAACCCTAATTCAACACTAAATGGATATGGGCTTTTGGGCCTTTGTGAATCTTTATTCATTAAGTTGTCATACAACTTAAGTCAATGGGCTTTGACGTTCGAAGCCCATTGGGCCTCAAGGTCCAAAACTATCCCGAGGTCTTTAACGAACTTATTCGTTTGATTAATTAACATATTAATTAATCCTTGCCATAAATAATTAAACCATTTAATTCATCTCCTTTGTTTCTTCAATCTCCACCTTATTTGGTGTATGATACATTAGGTTCCTTTTAGTGAGGCAGTGGGCGATTAAAACCATTTTACATCGATTGTGAATTGAAACTTACTTTCAATTCTCCCTTTAATGATTACACACGTTTAGGGCTTCCACAAACCATGAGTGACCCCTAGCAGCATATCATGGCTACCCAAGCTAATCAGAAGAGGTAGAGAACCTATTCAGTTTAGGATTACAAATGCAATACGGTCTTTCTCTAATCTAATACTCTTGACCACATTGTTTGGTTTGATAGTTTATTTATTCATGTCTACTATCCAATGTGATTCATTTGCATTTTATGATTACCTTGAATGTGATTTGGAACGCATTCCCCAATCTCATTCATACTCTGGCCAGAGATATTAATCATATCATAGAGTATTCTCCCTCAAGCCAATTGAAGGTTAGAGATCCCTTGTTGCGCATTCACTTGTCTCCATGACTAAGTGGCTTAACCCCAATGATGTCGTGGACACCCCGATGGGGTGACTTTGACATAATCAAAGATCAAGGACTTAACCACAAGACAACAACTGTGATGCCTCAGGTCAAAGGACTAATTTGCATTATCCCAAACATGAGTTCTCATGTGACATGAGTATGAGAACTCCTCGTTGATCGTGTTCAGTGAACTCATTCTCTATTGAGCACCTACGTACTTGTCTTGATGTCACACACACCAATGACTCGAGACTAGTCACTCTCCCTGATAGAAGACATAGCACGTACTGATCTTAACGGACTGTCAATGCCCAATTGGCAATCCTATGATCAGGAATGTTTAGGATGTGTCTACGAAAGAATGGTCTCATTAATCTAACTTCATTAGATTGCATTCTCCCAATCACATATTCCTTGGACTTTATCGTTTAAGCATATAACATTTATATGAGACGCCTCAAACAATAATGTTTGCCTTTTATATGTAAACTAGATTAGTTTAACATGTGAAATGTCCGTAAAGTATCATCATATGATTGGCTTTAGGGCACATTTCCAACAACTTTACAATCTTCGTGATGAACAACTTCGCCAATTTATTCAGAGGATACTTCTCCCTCACTGGAATGAAATGCGCTGACTTGGTAAGTCGATCCACAATCACCCAAATACCATCGAATCCATTTCGCGTACGAGGAAGTTTATACACGAAATCCATGGTTATATTTTCCCATTTCCACTGGGGAACGGGAAGTGGCTGCATTCGCCCAAATGGCTTCTTTCTTTCTGCTTTAACCTGCTGGCAAATAATACATCTACTCACATAATCTGCAATTTCCCTTTTCATACCCGGCCAATAATAAAATGGTCGAATGGTATGATACATTTTAGTTCCCCCCGGGTGCATCGCATAAGCTGAACAATGCGCTTCATCCAAAATTTCCTTCTTTAATTCCTCATTATTCGGAACATACATTCTGTCTTCCTGCATAAGCATACCATCTGATTCTCGAATTCTGAGGTCTTTCTTTTTCCCTTCACTTCTTAATTGAATCAACTCCTGAATTTCCTCATCCACCAACTTAGCTTCAAGTATACGATCAACCAAAACTGGCCTAACTTGAAAACTAGCAAGAAAAGCTCCACTTCGATCTTCCAACTCCAACCTTACTCCAGTTGCCCTCAGTTCAGCAAGAAGAGGAACACGGCTAGCATATAAGGCATTGAGTCTACCTTGAGGTTTCCTACTCAGTGCATCAGCTACCACATTAGCACGACCCGGATGATACTCGATAGTACAGTCATAATCACTTAGCAATTCCATCCACCTTCGCTGGCGAAGATTAAGATCATGCTGAGTAAACAGTTACTGAAGACTCTTGTGATCAGTGAAAATCTTACACTTCTCACCATATAAATAATGCCTCCAAATCTTCAAAGCAAAAACAATAGCTGCCAATTCAAGGTCGTGAGTAGGATAATTCCTTTCATGATTTTTCAACTGTCGAGAAGCATAAGCAATCACTCTATTATGCTGCATTAAAACACATCCCAAACCATTCAATGAAGCATCACTATAAATCTCAAAATTACCGCTATCATCAGGAAGTACCAATACCGGAGCATGAGTGAGGCAATATTTCAATTGCTGGAAACTCCGCTCACAACTTTCATCCCACTCGAATTTAACATCATTCCTGGTCAACTTCGTTAACGGCAAAGCAATCATAGAGAAATCCTGAACAAACCGTCGATAATAACCTACTAAGCCAAGAAAACTTCGTACCTCAGTGATGGTTCGAGGTTGCTCCCAATTCTCCACCGCTACTATCTTTTGGGGATCAACTTGAATTCCTTGAGCCGATACAACATGCCCCAAAAATGCCACTTCAGACAACCAAAACTGACATTTACTGAACTTAGCATACAACTGATGCTCCCTCAATTTCTTTAATACTAAGTTAAGATGTCGGATATGATCTGCTTTAGATTTAGAGTATACCAGAATATCATCAATAAAAACAATAACGAATTTATCAAGATATTGCTGGAATACTTCATTCATCAACCTCATGAAAGCTGCAGGTGCATTAGTCAACCCAAACGGCATAACCAAAAATTCATAATGTCCATAACGGGTTCGGAAAGCCGTCTTAGGGCTGGTTTGGTATTGCTGTGCTTTGAAAAAAAGCTGCTGTGAGAATAAGCGGTTGTGCTGTGAGAATAAGCGGCTGTGAAATAAATCAGCAGAGTGTTTGGTAAACTTTTTTGTAAAAGTGCTTTTGGAAAAAAAAAAAGCAGTCTAATAGTGGGTTTTTTCATTAAAAAAGCACGGTAGCTCCGTGTGCTTTGAAAAAAAAGCCAGTTTTCCAAAGCTGCAAATAGCAGCTTCAGCTTTTTCCTTTGATTTCAGCTTATTCTCACAGCAGCTTCCAAAATAAGCCTTTTTTTTTCAGTTTACCAAACACCTAAAACCCTCACAGCTTTTTTTCATGGGTGCTTTTTTTTTAAGCACCTCACTCCCAAACTAGGTCTTAGGTACATCTTCCTCTTTAATTTTCAACTGATAATAACCGGATCTCAAATCAATCTTAGAGAATACACACGCACCTTTCAGTTGATCAAACAAATCATCAATGCGAGGCAATGGATAACGGTTTTTAATCGTTACCCGGTTCAATTGCCTATAGTCAATACATAATCGCAGAGTTCCATCTTTTTTCCTCACAAACAATACCGGAGCTCCCCAAGGTGACGAACTAGGTTGAATAAAACATTTATCAAGTAATTCTTGCAACTGAATTTTCAATTCTCTCAGCTCAGCAGGAGCCATTCTATAAGGAGTTAGAGATAAAGGGTCAGTACCTGGAAGCAAATCAATAGAGAATTCCACATCTCTGTCTGGCGGCAACCCCGACAATTCATCAGGAAATACATCAGGATAATGTCTGACCACACCAACTTCTTCTATACTAGTAGGAACAACATCATTTAACACCACATGTGCTAAATATCCCTGACAACCCTTCGATAATAATTTCCTTGCTCTTATGGCAGAAATAACATCAGGTCTCACCCCACTTCTTTCGCCCACAAAAGTAACCTCGGGTAGTCCAGGACGATAAAAAGTAACTGATTTACCATAACAATCAATATGGGCACGATTATAATGTAACCAATCAGCTCCTAGAATCACATCAAAATCCACAATATCTAACGGAATAAGATCAGCTGACATAACCACGCCCTCTACCATCACCGGACACCCAAGATACACACTATCAACATAACATTTATCTCCTCTAGGCATGGCAAACTCTAAATCAAATCCTAAAGGTGAAGGGTGAGGTTGGGTCATTTGAGCAAACGTATGAGAAATCACAGAATGCGTAGTACCACAATCAATCAAGACCTTAGCAAAATGACCAAGAACATTTAACGTACCCATGATCAAGTCTGGATGGTTCTGAGCCTTTTGCAGTGAGATGTGATTAACACGACCCTGAGCTTGCTGTCGTCCACCACGACCTCTACTGCTTTGATTACCTCGCCCCTGAGAAGTGCGTCTCTGGCCTGGCTGACTAGGCTGCCTAGATGATCCTGCACCACCAGAAGCAACTTCCCCCTGACGGGGCTGACCTCCCTGAGGCCACTGAGATCCACCAGCTGGCATAGACGAAGTCTTGAGAATACCCTGCCTGAGGATAAGGCTCCTGGGGATACTGATAAGGTCCGGAAGCATACGGAGCAGCATCCCCCTGGTAGTGGTAGGCACCACCACGACTCGACTGGCCATAACCGCCTGATCCAAAGCTCTGCTGAATCGGCGCTGGAGGTGGCATAGTGGTCTGCTGCTGTCTCTGCTGACCCTGAGGACACTGAGAAGCCCGATGTCCCATTTGTCCACAAGTAAAACAAGAACCACTACCTCTCCTACACTCACCATGATGACGAAAATTACAACGGCGGCACCACGGAGCGCCAGAACCACCAGCACCACCAGAATCCCTCTGCCTCTGAAATCTAGGCCCACCAGAAAATCTACCACCACTTATCCTCGGGCCAGTAATACTATATCCACCACTATAAGAACTCGAACTCACCCCACTCTTCTTAAAATTCTGAGTCTTGCGAGGTCCTAGAATAAAGATACCTTTACCTTTATCATCCTTCTTCTGACCATCATTCTTGTCCTCGTCATCCTCACTCTCACTGGGAAGATTATCCGAGTCCTCCATCTTAACCAAAATCTCGAAAAACTCATGGTAATCGGCGCAGGGAAGAGCACTGGCAAAAGTCCGCCACTTTTTCTTAGATCCCAACTTGAAACGTCGAAGCATATCTCCCTAATTACCAGCTGTATCAGGGTCATAGCGAGACAAATCAGTAAACTTTCTGTAGTACTCATGAGCTGACATATTCTTCTGTTTCAACTGAGTAAATTCCTGTTTCTTGCGATCAATATACTCTGGGGGGACAAATCTTTTCTTGAAATTATCTTTAAATACCTCCCAATCAGATGCCATAGCTGGGGACATAAACTGAGTTTGATTCCTCCACCAACTTGCCGGTTCTCGGCCTAAAAACCAGGTAGTAGTCTCCACCCATCTATCAGCCGGAAAATTCCCCTGACTTTGCATCACCTGAAACGTCTTTTCAATATGGTCCAGCCATTTCTCTGCCCCCTCGTGACCTTCATTGCCCATAAAACGATCCAGTTTCAAATTGTACATGGTCTCCAGGGGTGTCCTCTGAGGTGGGGGAGAAGGACGAATCACATTCTGAAAAGCCTGGGCCATTGCTTCCCCCAACTGAACGATATCCGAAAAATTAGGGTCAGAAGTACGGCGGGACTCCCTACGCTCTCTACGAGGCGGCATAATTCTGACAGAAAACATCAAAAGATCATTAAAGCATTAACAATTATACAGGACTACAACCTTAGCTCTGATACCAAACTGACACACCCCGATCTTGAGGATCAAGGCGTGCTGGCCGTCACGTGAGCGTGACGTAACCATAAGTGCGACACGGAAGCAAGATATAATAGAATACGAAGGAATTTAAACCAATCTCTAGTAGAACAACCTACTAGAATTAAAGGATGAGTTAATAAGTAAACACATAAATTCAGAGCATAGGTTTAAGTGCAGTCAAGTGGGACTAAAACAAAAGTACATCACCCTCAGGTGAGTCCTACATGTCAAGTATTTGTCAGAATGCCGGAAAAAGACCTCGAGAGCCACCAACCGCTAACTAGAACATGGAGGGGCGCAAAACAAAATGAGTGGGTCAGTAAAACCAAAGATTTTCCAAAACATTTCATTTAAAACATTTCTAACCCCTCACCGTAAAAACCTGTATACTTTCCCAGAAAATAGTATATAAACATATATATATACACATCAACAAAACTCAGCTCACATCCATCAACATAATATCTCAATAATGATATGCCATGCCCAAAATGTAAACATAATGTATCAATATCAATCAGGTGAAATAATAAATCAACCGGAGACCCTACAATGGTCTTGTAGGGCTGATTCTAAAGCTCAACATCCAATCCAACCGGAGTCACCTTGGTGACCTGTACGGTCCAACTCTGCACGTCACTCGGAACTACATATAGTAGTCTGTACGATGAAAGGTGTATAAATACGCTCTAGTGCTTCTCTCATCAATCATCAGCGCGCATAACTAAGGTCACCCACTAGTCGGAATCACATCTAGTGATCTATACGACTAGCATGTCGGAACCCTCACATGGTCTGTACGACATCCACCTACTTGGATCCAAGACGAGCGTGCGGTGTGGTGAATAAATATAAGCACTAACACCTAAGTGCATGTTATGAGCTTTCAATGCAATTCATATAAAATAACTCAGTTGAATAATAATAAAACTCACCTGTGCGTCCACCGCATCAATTCACATATATATATGCATCAATTATCAAACTAAATATCTCAACAATTGCATGCATGGGAAATTAATTCATAACTTTCATAAAAACGCATTTTCTGGGAAAAACAGTTGTATATAGGTAATACGAAATCAAAACTGTCCACTCACTGATAAGTCGATGGGTCGTAACCCCCGTGACGTCCCTGGATGCGCTCGTCCTCGGGATAGGTGTCACCTATATGCGAAACAACTATAAAAACGTTAATTTAAACACATAACCAATAATTCGGAATAACTTCTCATACGATGCTCAATTTGGGTATATGAATATACCACATCGACTTACTCGACGTCATGGACGTCGAGTAATTTTTAGAAAAAATTTTGGAGGCCCCACGCGCCCCCACGCGCCAGGACAGGCACGGGGACACGCGCCCCACACGCATCATCCCCTACCTCGGGCTCGCCGGACTGGTTTTTCCGGCCAAACTTTGAACGTCTCGTTCTCCTTCGTTTCTCAACCATTTTTTTCGTATTTTATACCAAATTGAAGCCCCAAACAAGTAGAATCACGATAGACTAGTTTAAGGCTCTAAAAACAACTAAATGTCACCGGAAAAATTCAAGCAAAACCGGCCAAAACCAAACCTCGTGATCCCGACGTCCAAATCCTTCAAACGAAGCACTCCGAGCTTCCTTAGGACCTCACTAAGCTCACTATAAGCTTAGAATTCCCTGAAACACAACATTTCACGTGTCATGAACAGTGACCAAAAATGGGAGTTTCGGGTTCACGTGAAATCGAAGGTTTCACGTCCTAAAACCAGTACCAATCAACTCAAAACATCTCAAGGATGAAGAACCATACCTTAATAGCTTCGATCCACCGAGTTTTGGAGGGTTTTGGGTGAGGCCGTACCAAATGGGTGTGAGAGAGAGAGTGAGTCGAGATGGAGGAGAGAGAGAGAGAGTTACGGGATAGAGAGGGAGAGTGTGAGGGTTTAGGTGGTCCACATTCAATCCACACCATCCATTTTTCTTTCCTAATTCCCTAACCACACAAACAATCTAACCTTTTAATATTTTATCCAATTTAAATGATATTTCCAATAGTTTAGGAAAAATATGAAGTATCCAAAACATATCACACACACACCTTAGTAACGTCAAGGGTACTTCCGTCATTTCACACTCCCGATATGAAAATCTCGGGACGGGCTGTGACATTAACAGTTAGATCTTCAACTGTTAAATTTAACGTTTGAAAGTTTTCGAGTACAAAATAATTTTTTTATTTTTTATTTATTTTTTATTTATTTTTTATTTATTTTTTATGACAAACGATAGATAATTTGTATTTAAGTCATAAAAACTACTAGGAGGGGGAAGGATTTGAACCAGAATTTAGTAAATTGAAAGAAAAAAAAAACTCTATGTACCAAGACAAGACAAGTATAAAATATCGCTTAGCATGATAGGATTTAGGTTTGTATGTATATATCATATATGTGAAAGGGTAGTAGCGTTGGTCATAAAGTGTGATGGTTTAGGAAGCAATAGCATTAATTGATGTTTCGTGTCGTTCCGTCACTTTTCACTCCCCACCCTCCGCTCACTCATCCACCCATTAATCTCGGCAGTGAGTGGACGTGGATCTGCCATGGACAGTTGAGAACCATTAATATCCATTATTAAATTGTAAGGAGAAATCACTCAAATTTCTCTTCACATGTAAGTGAAAGGTCTTATGTTTAAATGTCATAGATGGCGAATTCGATACCAAATTAGGTTGCACATTGTGTAGCTTAACCAAACTTTCCCCTTCTCTTAGTGTAAAATATATTGAAGTACTCAAAAAAAAAAAAATTGTAAAGGAGAAGAAGAAAGGGATGTTAGACCATCTCCAACTGAAGGAGGGTCAGAGGGCTCGTTTTAGCCATCAGGCCCTTCAAGAAATTAATATTTTAATGAACAGTGCATGACCATATTTCTTACTGTCTCCAACCAAGGGTCAGGTCAAGCATAGCCTTGTCACAAAAAATCATCTCCAACTGAGGCCCAAAGGGCCATAAGGCGAAAGATAATTTATTATTTTAATTGAATTACTATAGTTACTTAAATTAAATTACCTCAATAATTTTATGTTATGGATTGTCAATAATTTTCATGTTGTTAAATATTTTTAAAAATGTTGTTTAAGTTTCATGTTGTTAATTTTTTTTATGTTGTTTAATGTTACTTAATGTTATTTAATGTTGTTTAATATTGTTTAATGTTGTTTCATGCTACTTAATGTAAAAAAAAAAAAACAAATATGACGTTAGCATGTGGCCCCGCTTGAGCTGGCTGGCTGGCTCATTTGGGCCTTATTTTGTTTTTTTTTTCTTCCCTTTATTGAAATGCAACACTTATAACTAAAAGTTAGGTAAAACTTGAATAAACGTGATTGTGGGGGAAATTGTACGTCAATACTAGTTTAGGAATGAATTTGTAAAAAATAAGTTCAAATATGAAAAGTTAAATTGACAAATATTTAAAAAAAAAGAATTTAGTAGAATTATATTAAACAACTCATACACTTAATTTTTGTTTTTTGGAAACCTTTATATATATATATATATATATATATATATATATATATATATTGACACACCCCGTTCCGAAGGAGGGCGTGCTGGCCGTCACGTGAGAGTGACGTAACCATTTACACAGTTCGGAAGCTTTAAAGATACAATTACTAAGATGAAACACATGAGGGTGAGTTCTACTTTTGTGAATTCTGTCAGAACACTGTTGGATTCCTCGTGGCCACCAAGCTCTGCTAACTAGAACCTGGAGGGGCGCAAAACAAAATTGAGTGGGTCAGTAAAACGAAACTTTTCGAAAACCTTTCGTTTAAAACATTTCTAACCCCTCGCTGCAAAACCTGTATACTTTCCCAGAAAATAGCATAATAGCATATAACTTTTCATAAATCTCAAATCATCAATCTTTCTTAACAACCAGAAAGTATGCCATGCTATAAATGTCAAAACAGAATGAATGATGCATCAATGTAACATGTGACATAATGAATTAACCGGAGACCTTGCAGTTGGTCCTGTATGGTTAATTCTATAGCTCAACATCCAATCCAACTGGAGTCACCTCAGTGACCTGTACGGCACTACACTGCACATGAATCGGAACTACCTGAAGTAGTCTGTACGATAGGAATGGTGTAATAATACGCTCTAGTGCTTCTCTCATCAATCATATGTGCACATAATCTAAAGTCACCTACTAGTCGGAACCACCTCTAGTGATCTGTACGACTAGCATGTCGGAACCCTCTCATGGTCTGTACGACATGCACCTACTTGGATCCAAGGTGAGCGTGCGGTGCGGGTGAATAATATAAGCACTAACACCATGATTGCAGGTTATGAGCTATCCACATAATATACAACATCAATGATTCACATGAATAACATAAAACTCACCTGATACTCACCTGTGGGTCCACATCACCAATTCACATATATATATATATATATATATATATATATGCATCAATTATCAATTCATATAACTCATATATGCATGCATGGCATTTTAGAAAAACACTTTCATTTGAACTCAATTTCTGGGAAAATCAATAGCATATAGGTATAAACAGAAAATACTGCCCACTCACCTGGAGTTCGCCCTACAACTCCCTAGCACAACACATCAAGGCGTCATAACGATCGGCGCCTAGAACAATCATCAAATCAAACCTCAGAATCATATCGATAGAATATATAACTTATATAAAACACGTCACTACGCAGTTCGATCCGGAAGATTTGCAACTCAGATTTCCAATCCATAACTTCCAGAGGTCCACAATATACCTCTAGGACAACATCCTAAAATTTCATTACCATCCAACGGTCGGATCTCCGTCAATTTCCAAAACCAAGTGACGGTTAACATTTTATATTATGAACTTACAACTCCAATTCTGAAAGATCCGTAAATCGGATTCCCGATCCATAAGTTCCTATAATCCTCAAATATTACGTATTACAACGTATCAAAGTTTGGTGACGATCCAACGGTCGGATCGTCAATTCACATTTTCACCTAACCACGAATCGTAACAAACTTAGGTTCAATTACTCAATTTACGTCCATCAATTATCAAAATTGAACCTAGAACATTAAACACATGCTAAGAATGACATTGGCGGGTCACTGGCCACGCGCCGCCGCGGGTGGCGGTTGGCCGACCCGGCTCGCCGGAAAATCCAACTATTTCCAAAAATTCTAAAAAAAAATATAGAATTGAAGATCTCAACGAGTAGAGTAAACTTTATACCTGTGGCCAAGGCCAATTTGGCCTAGAAGAGCTCCAATTTCACCAAAACAGTGAAGAACCCTAGAAATGGGTGTGATTCGATTCGGCCTTCAAACTTGCTCCGACGCCTCCACCACTGCATGGGCTTTGTTCCTGGGTTCTAAGGGAGTCTAGTGGTGGTAGCAATTTGCTGGATTACCTTCACGATCGTCGGATTTTGCCATAGCACCCTCGGAACCCATATTTTCGTTCTACTCGAATTCAAGCTCAAATCCCATAAAATTAGGTTGGGAATGGAAGAGGAAAGGACTAGGGGATGATTGGGGATGGTTTCTTAGTCCAATTTCGTGAGAAATCCGGTGGAAAACCACCGGAAAATATGAAGGAATGGGGATGGGTGCACACGGGTCGCGGGTTGGGGAACCCGTTTCCTCCTTTCCCCCGCACGCCACTCTCCCTCCTTTCCCTCCTTTCTTGTCCCTCTGATTGGTCCTCCACTTTCTCTTCTTTCTGGTTGGCTCAACTCCTCCCTCTCTCCTGTTCCGATTGGGCAGCTTTGCCCTTCTCTTTCTTCTTCTTCTTCTATTTTCTTCTTCATTTCCCGTCACATACACACACACACAAAACCTTTCTACATCTTTTTATTTTTTATTTTTCTTTCCCTTACATCCAAGCCATCCATTTCAGATTTCCTTTAATCTGGGCCATCCAAATTTTTAATAATAAAATTCATAAAATGCCCAAACTTCAAACTTTAAAATCTTTTTCATTATAACTCCAAATCACGAACCGTTTGCGCCCACGCTTCCATAGCGATGAATACTACGAGGATATATCAAGAAAATAAATCTTAGATGGGACGACACGACGATTAACCTCGAATAACGCGCGTGCCTAAAAGGGCATTTTTGTAAAATCCTTTATTAAACTTTAAAAACTCTTAAAATTAGGGACGGGTTGTCATATATATATATATATTTATATTTACACTCAGGGGTCAGAGAAAAAATTAGTATCAAACTTGCTATTCATGAAATTCAAAATTAAGAGAGTGTATTATAGGTGGAGTTTGATAGAATTTGTTTGACTCTCAAATTCAAGTGTAATCAATATAGACTTTTAAGAAGTCTACAAAAGTCACCAATATTGCATAAAGACTTTTTATGACTTCTTAAATGTCTACTGTAATTCAAATTCAAGTGTAATTAAAAAAAAAGAAAAAAAAGTGGATTTCAAAACTACACGATATTCCCCAAAACTCCCAACCAACTCAACTGCAAGTACCCATCCTTGTTGCACGCTCCTTCTCTGTCTATTGTCTCTCCAACCTCGTCATCCAAAAATTCCATTAGATTTCAATCATTGACTCTATTTGATTCGTTTGACTCGTATTCGATTAAATTCGTTAATTTCAATTCACTCTAACTAGTTTCGTCGATTCCATTTCAATTCGATTGAATTCAATCGATTCAAAGTTCAATTTTGTTGAAAATAATTGTTAAATCGTGTTAAGGATTGGTGTGTATTCTCTCCGATGACGACCTTGGATGGTCTCGGAGGTTGATGAGGAAGGAAAAGAGAGAGAGAATATGAGGCACCCCTACAATGACCACTATTAACACCACCATCACCATCACCACTATCCCCATCCCTACTCCACCACCTCAACACCACCCCGTCACCATAATCACCAAATTAAAACACAAGCTTTACCATTTTGCCAACAATTACCTCGTGACACTTCCATCACCATTGTTGCCACCACCACTTCATAAAACCACTTTGTCATGGCCATGATCACCATTTCAGTAATGAATACTTGAAAAAAAAAACTTATTAATAAATTGGTCATTAAAAATTATATGACAACCCACTATCCTAAAGATTCTAGCATTGAAGCCTTCAAAATTCTAGAAACGCCTATCATTTGACTCATTTCCCACAAAATATATCCTTTAAAAATTTATAGAAGTTTATGAAGTTTACAATAGTCAGTAAAAGTCGACTAAATCCGTGAAAGTCTATCATTATATAAACTTAAAAAATGTCCATATAAATCTTAACATACTACACCCTCTAAATGATTTTACAAGCCTAAGAGAAATATCACTAGATTGTATTACTATATAACTTGTTTATTTGAAACGTATTACTATTTCACTAGTAACATGATTAAATTATTCCGCGCATCGAATGTGTATATATAATTGTTCTCCCTAATATTTCATATTAAATAAAAAGAGGCGTGTAATGTCAATAATTAAAAAAAAAGGCCTTCTGCATGAGCATTAGCACGTGCAAAGAGACTATTTTGAGAATTTGAGATAAGATGTCCTAACCACAGAGTATTGACGGCCAAGAATAGAAACTAAATATATATTATATTTACCCAATAAATCATAAATAAATAAATAAATAAAATATTGTTGAATAATGTTGACAGCTTGACCACATCATTCTCTCCCATTGGCACTCTTTGAAAATTCAATTACAAACGCGCTTTTTAGAGAGGGAGAGAGGGAGAGAGGGAGAGAAAAACAGAGAGAGAAAGATAGAGAGCGAAATGGATTCGCCGTCGTCGTCGACGACGCGGATCACTGCGCGGTCGTCGATGATTGACTCTTTCCGGAGCTGTACCCTATCGGGTATGACGATTGATAAGGAGGACCTCAAGAAGAAGCTCTTGATGCCGCAGTACCTCCGCTTCGCTATGCGCGATTCCTTACGGTTTAAGGACCCAAGAGCCGGCGAGAGCTGGCTTCCGGGAAGGCGAGACCTCGTCGCCACCGCTGCCGTCGGGAATGTGGAGGAAAACTCGCCGGAGTCGCCCATGGTTGTGTTTATAAATCCGCGTAGCGGTGGAAGGCACGGCCCTATGCTCAAGGAGAGGCTCCAAATGTTGATGGGAGAAGAACAGGTACCTTATTTTCCTTAAAAGTTTATTTAATTTGCATTAACTGCCCCCTTTGAATTTTGCTTTATTTTTCGTTTTCTGGCCGACCCATTTGAATTTTTTGGTTTTTCTGGTGACCCATTGGAGAATATGATTTATAAATTAACTAAATTTTCTCAGGAACTGGAAAAATTCATTTATGATGTATGTGTGTGTGTACATGAATTTTACGTGTTCGTGTCTGTTTTCCTTACTGCTCACGTATGATAATAATAATTATTATTATTTTTTAAATTTGTTTTTGTTTTATGTAGATTTTTACTTTTGGGTTTTGATGGGTGAGTTTATCCTGCTAGTTCATGTAATGTTACGAACCTTTTGGGGTTTGTTTGAAGGAAGCCAAGATTTATCAAATTTGCTTTTAGATAAAGGAAGCAGAGGAAGAAAGTGGTGTAGGACTGTTTTGCAAGTGTTGCAATCTTTGCTAGTTAACCTTAGTTCTGCTATCGATACGACTGTAGTGAGGTCAGAAATGCTTTGAGGATGTGACTGAACAAGCTTGGCTAAAATGGTGCCATCATTTTCTTAATCATGTTTTACATTCAAGTTAAAATTGAATTACTCCTCATCGTTACGTTTGTTTGTGGAATCGATTCTGTAGTCAAAGTGGTTACTTTCTCCTAGATTACTAAATGCTGAATGGAAAAACACGTGGAATTAAAACCATCTAGTCGAATGTATGCTGACCTTTCTCATCTAAGTAGTATTTTTATTTTGTTCTTCTGTTTTCTTAGTCCCTTTTCTTTGTTTTCTATAGAGGCTTTCTTCATATTTCTTGTATTTGTGTAAAGTGTGGTTTGCTTGAATTTGAAGTAATTTGTTATGCAGGTTTTTGACCTCTCGGATGTGAAGCCTCACGAATTTGTTCAGTATGGGTTGGGTTGTCTAGAAATATTGACTGATCTTGGTGATGTTTGTGCCAAAGAGTGTCGTCAAAAGATCAGGGTTATGGTATGATTGCGGCACATTTACTTAAAGCTCATATCACATAATTACTCTGAGTTTAGCATCTAGTGAGATCCCTACACTATTTTAGTTTGACACGCAAGATATTGGAATGATTGGGCAGGTTGCAGGGGGTGATGGTACAGTCGGTTGGGTACTTGGTTGCCTTTCTGAACTCCAGAAACAGGGTCGGGAACCAGTTCCTCCAGTAGGAGTTATTCCACTTGGCACGGGAAATGATCTTTCCAGGAGTTTTGGTTGGGTAAGCCTTCTTTTGCAATGGATTTTTAGTTTGTGGAAGATTTTTCTTGCATTATTGAGCATTGGGTATATATGTTCTCATCAGGGTGGTTCATTCCCTTTTGCCTGGAAATCGGCCATTAAAAAAACTCTGTTCAGGGCTACTGCAGGTCCAATATGCCGTTTGGATAGGTAAGCTTATTAGGTAACAGTTGTATATATTTTTAGAAAGCAGGTAGAATTGAAGTCTTTCTCTAATCATGTCTAGTAAATGATTGTGCCTAGCTAGTGACTTAGTGGTCAGTGAAATTAGAATTTGTGTCACTCTCATGTCGTGGTTAGGTTTTATTAGAGAATTGTTTGCATTTGAGATGTGGGTTCCTTCTTTCCCCTCTTTTCCCCTGCAAACATGTTGTGGTTCCAAAACATAGGGAATTTAGTTGAAATCAATCTGTTGCATTCTACTATCATCCTTTAAATTGCTTTTGATTTTTACCTTCCTTTCTTTACCCCCCCCCCCCTCTCTCTCTCTCTCTCTCTCTCAAAAGGAAGAGAGCAAGGACGTTTTATTCTTCTGTACTTTTTATTTTTCCTAAAAGGATCTTACATAGTAAATATTTTACCTAATGGATATTTGGTGGTCAGTCTGGATTTCTGTTATGTTGTAGGCAAGTTTAACTTTGGGCTTGTATCTAGCTTCAGAAAGGAAAGTGATGAAAATATATATATATATATATATATATATATATATGAAACTTATTGTAAGGTTCCAGTTGGTTTGCAAATATTGTTATAATGAATAATGACAACCCGCATAGTTTCTAAAATGTCTTTTGTGTTTCATGTGTTATTCTCTGTCCCTCACTAGTTTATACATGGCCCAATATTTTGCTCCTTTCTTATCTGTATATAAATGGGGATAAGGTCCTATTATTAACTAACTGTGATTGTACTAACATTATAACTATTTTAGTTTTATTTATTTATTTTTTTCTTCCAGCCAGCAGTTTTATTCATATTTGCTTTTCTTATGGTGCAGTTGGCATATTGTGCTGTCAATGCCAGCTGGTACAGATATGGATCCACCCCATTCTTTGAAGCTTACTGAAGACTGCACTCTTGATGAGACTGTAAGTCTAGTTACTCTTGATTTGCTACTCTTACTGGGTTTACCTTTTGGATGCTTAATTTCTACAAATAAGAGTTTTATTTAGATACCAAATACTGTGAAAATACATGTTCCGGTTTTTGAGTTACTCTGCTGGGTAAAATGAATGTTTATATTGCTCAATTCTCTGAACCGATGACATTATATCTTCTAAATAGGATAATCTCTTGGAAACTAAAATAAGACTGTTTCTGGCAAAGCATTTTGTATTATTGTTTTGAAAAATGAATATTAAGTGCTGAAGAAAGGCGCCCTTCATATCTCCATCTTCACTTTTACCTTTTTCTCCTTGTGTAATCTTTATTTTGTCAACTTCTCTGCACCTAATGAATGTCTATAGCGTTAAATTTTGTTCTAATTTCTAAAATTTCTGACCCTGATAGGCCTACCAGAGTCACCTACATCACATGCCGAAGGATACCATGATTTTATACTTTATGTTTGACACTTTTTAGTGACTGCAGGGATTGGAAATTCAAGGGGATTTGCCTCAGAAAGCTACTTGCTACGAAGGAGTGTTTTATAATTACTTCAGTATAGGTATGTTGTCTTCATTGGTTTATGGTTTTATTTGAACATATACTCTAAAGGGGTGTTCGTACTAAGCATTTTAGATTTTTAGTAGAATTTTAAATGACGTGCTGAACACATATACTCTTGTGTTCAGGCCATGTTTCTTTTTTACTATTCCAGTAAGGAATTGCACTTCTAGAGATCACCCTATTATATAGACAATGGATTTAGTTGGATTCAATTGCATATTCTACGTGTATTGTTCAGGTGTCGAGATGTCCATACCTTTATCTTGAACAATTATCTCTAGATGTCTTGAGTAAAGAGTGTTTACATCTAAATCTTGGCCTTGTCCCCAAACCCCGTCACCTAAGATTAAATTCTGTTTGCAAAGATATTCTTATCAGAGAAAGATGATTTATACCGTAAAAATATGTTTAATAGGTTATTGTTGTACGTTACGTGATCCTGTTTCCGTTATTTGGTTATACAGGAATGGATGCCCAAGTTGCTTATGGATTCCACCATTTACGAAACGAAAAACCCTATCTTGCACAAGGCCCAATTTCGAATAAGGTCTGGTCGAATATCTTTTTACTTTTACATATAATTTGAATTCCTGTGGGGTGCAGGTTTATCAATTATTTAATTTGCATGGTAATCTGGGAATATTAGAGCTGAGAACAGTGTCCATTTAAGCAACGTGTATAATAATAATTTTCTTCTTGGAACAGAAGAAAACAGTGTTAGAAGCTTGTATGCTACTTTTGCTTATAAGAATACTACAAATCTTATAATGTGATTCTCACATTTTTATTCAATTTTTACATCCTATCAAATTTTTGTATTATTATGATGAACCATAAAATCTTAATCCGTTTTCCGGTAATGAAATGCGGCTGTATTTGATAATTGATAACGAAGAATTTATATTGTAACTGATCAATCTGTTATTGCAGTTGGTTTACTCAGGTTATAGTTGCACTCAAGGTTGGTTTTTCACACCTTGCACTAGCGATCCAGGTTTAAGGTTTGATATCTTTAAACTGATACAGTATTCTATTTATTTGCTTTGTTGGTTGCTCACCTTGTTATTTTGTTTTATGCTGACAATTATATGTGTTGATTAAAGGAGATTTCTTTTTTTAATCCGACTCTAATTTCCTTTTGATTTTCCAATATCAATTTTTTAAAAATGGACTGTTTAATATTCACTTGTAGTTCGGCTTCTTGCTTGCTCAAAGAATACAACTCTTGTCCCTGGTTGAAATACGTCCTTGTGTTTGTGCGGGAGGGAGTAGAAGCGAACCCCTCCCCTCAAAAGAAATTAAATTATGTTTTCATGCCAGATGTGAGTAGTGTGCTTGTAATTGAATAGTTCTGGACACTTTTCTAACTGGGATAGTTTTTACATCCTTTCTTGTTCTTTTGTTGAATGAATCACATAAGCTTCGTGATTGTATTTTCATCTTAAGTCATAGCACCAAGAGTGTATATAATTATCGATTATGTGGAGGCAAAATTTAAGATACGGAGGCTACTTTTCACATCATGTAAAATTGCCAAAAGCTTTTAATGCTTTCTCTTCCTTTTTGTCCCTTTTCTGATGTGTATCCAATTATTTTTCTGGTTGTAGGGGACTAAAGAACATCCTAAGGATGCATGTCAAAAAGGTAAATTGCTCAGAGTGGGAGCAGATTCCAGTGCCTTCAAGGTACAGTTCTTTTCTTTCCTCTTTTTTCTTTTGCACAGATAATAGCTCCTGGTAATCTCTTTGTTTTTTCAAGCTTGCCTCCCTTTCTTACTTGCCTTATATTAAAAACAAGTTATCTAGCACTTAAACCCCGAAATTTAAACTATTCATCACTCATTTGGTCCTCATCCATTTGGATCCACATGCATACTTGTTCCTTTTATAGTCTGTTTTTCTTCTTTTGAACGTAAGATAATTTAAACTAAAATGTTGCCAGATATGGAGTACTTTAAGGGAAAAATTTGTCCTTTTGCTGTAGGGAAGTTGTTATTGGCATTCCAAAAATCTCATTTTGCACTCCAAATTTTCTATAATTAGAAAGGAAAATGCACTTGTGAGGAGTGTAGAATGAGATTTTTGGAGTACTACTACGAATAAAACTTCTCTTGCTGTATTTGTTACTGTTTTGCAATAGCTTATGTTATATCTTTTTTCAGCGTACGGGCAATTGTTGTTCTAAATCTTCATAACTATGGGAGTGGAAGAAATCCATGGGGTAATCTGAAGCCAGAGTACTTGGAAAAGGTATTATATTATTATATGGTGTTTGCCTATCAGACAGAGAGGGGCTGAAACATAAAGAGAAACTCAATAATTGCTTTCATCGATTATCTAATGAGTACAGCACTATATATGTTGCACTTCAGGAATGAGTAGAGTAATAGCTTAAGCGTTAATGAATCTGTAACAGTGGCTAACTACTCATAACAAATCTAATCAAACAGTTTTGACTACTATCCAAGGGAATATGAGTGGCTAACTAACGGGTGACTGGCAACTCTGTTGTCCTTGGATAGGCTATCAACACAAACATGTTTTGTTTTGTTGTTTGTGTTTAAAGGTGGGAAGTTTACTTGTGCAATTTTGGGCTCCTAGCTGTCTTTTGTTGAATGCCTGGAAGTAGGTCCTGGAAGTTTGGTTCATGTTTGTATACCAGTTACTTTGTTTTCATTAATTTTGTTTACACTGGAATTATGCTAGTAGAATCTAAAGTTTTGGTTATCATGCAACTTTTATTCAATGTGCTCACCGAATCCTGCTTATCAGAGTGACTGCTGAATTGCAAGCTAATAATAGTTATCTTAAACTTTATTGTTTCAGAGAGGATTTGTGGAAGCCCATGCTGATGATGGCCTTCTTGAAATTTTTGGCCTGAAACAAGGATGGCATGCATCTTTTGTTATGGTTGAACTCATCTCTGCGAAACACATTGCTCAGGTACTGCAATAGTGTCTATTTACTTGCTATCATCTCAAGGTTTTACACAGCATGCAGAAGTGTTTTAGCATATTGATAGCATCAGAATGCTTTTGTATAAAATCGTAATTTTTGGGATGCATTTTTGTACTCGAATAATGGCATTTTGTCTTCTGCTCGTCCTAGTTGGTCAAAGTATATATGTTCAACGAATTAAAATTCCTTCTATCTAAATAATGGATAATGCTAGGAGACCAAATTTTTAAACCAAATGATGTGTCACTAATAAGAAACAAGCACGTTAATCGACACTTAGTTAATAATCCAATCATCTACAAGCACATCATTTGGTTTAAAAAATTTGGTCTCCCTAGCATTACTCCTAAATAATTTATAGTTGATAAATGAAATTTAAGAATATACTCCTGTGGCTGTGCTGCAGGACAATTTTGATGCGGTCTTATGAACTTGCCTAATAACAAGATTCAGATGACAGCTGTTTATTTAATCATGTACATGCATATTGAGGGTTTACTTGAAAAAAATGAAGAAAATAACATGCAACTGTCATCTATTTGGGAATGCTTCATCTGTTCCCTCTTGGCCAAGGCTCTTAGAAAGGGAATCTGGATTGCTAGTCAATATTTTAAAAGAATTGGAAATTCCTTTTAGGTTCATATTGTCGAGGGTATGAACTTTTAGCCACTGTAGAAACTGTGAACGCTGAGATTGATGTTTACATATGCTCATGATGCTTTTAGTTGTTAGTGTAGTACACTTTATGGTGCAGGCATATTAGATCGATAATCCTAATCTGTTACACATTTTGTGTTTGCCTTTTGAAGTCAGTTATACAATTCTCAATATATGTATTTTTTTCTTTGTGAATGGAGGATGTTGTGCCTTTTCCTGTTAATTTGTCCAGAGTGACTGCCATTGTTTATTTTCTAAGGTATAAGCATGCATTGTGATTCAATATGCTGGAAATTTGGTACTCTTTTATTTAACAACTTAAACTTACTCTGGTATTGATTAGGCTGCTGCAATTCGGTTGGAAGTTAGAGGTGGGGAATGGAGAAATGCATATATGCAGATGGATGGGGAACCATGGAAGCAGCCAATGCATGAGGAGTATTCAACACTAGTGGAAATTAAGAGGGTTCCGTTTCAATCACTGATGATTCATGGAGAAGACCACTGAGATGATTAAGGAAGACTAACTTTACTAAAGCTGGCCTTCTACTCGGGTGTGATTCTTGTTTTATTGCTTGTTTTTCATACGATAGTGGGCTTATCGCCTGAGGGTTTGTATATTGTAACTCATTGGTATTTGGCAACTGTATTTAAATCTATTGTCGGTCAAAATCTGTGTGATAAGTAGTTTACATTATCAGGTGAGGATTAGTGGGTCAATACGTTGTTAAGCGAAAAATGTCTTATGTAGGATTCCTCTGTTGTTATGACAATGTTTGAACTGGTGATGGTAAAAATTGGTACTAAGATCATCCGCTGTGCTGATTTAACGATTTGGTGTTAAAAGTAATTTTTTTTGTTTTAGTTGTCATTGTGTAAGTAATCGATCACTCCATTTTATTTTAATTTTTGCTCGTTATATGCTGTTTATTTTTATTATTTTTATGTTAATGAATTTGAGTTAGCTTGATGTGCAGGTGATGGTGAGTCTGATGCAAACTGATGGCTTATATAGGCATTCTTACATAGAAGCTCATGCCCAGCAGATCGACAGGGACAGAATAGACATTACAGCTTTTTTCACCTTTTTTTTGTAGTTCTACCATTTCTTCAGGCATCTTCAGGATTGCTCATAGGAATGTGATACCATGGGAATCTCATAACCTTCGATCCTATGGAATTCTTCTTTTCCCCACTAATGTAAGCATTTAATGGATTTCCTTTTGACTAATTTACCCTTTATAAAATTTGAATCCATTTAATAGAGTTTCATATCCTCCAAATGTTGCATTTTAATTTCAATATCAACAAAACGGTCCGCACGATAGTCATAAGCGTTTGTCGTTCTTTGAGCTCTAGCCACATCTCCCTCAAGCTACATATGCATCATTCATGTTAGGAATTTTAATATTATATTTTTATTCATAAATTAAAGATACTTGATCGTAATGTTTAAAATATCGGTATCGATGAAAATATCAATATGTCAATTTGTGAAAATATCCATAGATATATCCAATACTAATATCGATATCAGTTGTTTTCGGTGGAAATGATAGAAATTTAAAATAAAACTTTAGGGATTGTCAAACATTGGTTTTGACGAAATATAAGCATTTCTCTAATATTTAACAAATGAGTTAGGAATATGGACAATATATGTCAATTTTAGCCTAAACTCAAGAGTTTCTTCGATATGAGGTGAAGTTTATACTTCAACCCCAATTTCCATATCTTTCTCTGACTTTTTTTGATATTTCCATGGAAATATCGACCTTATCGGAGAAACTTTAAACTCTGCTTCATCGTGAAAAGACAAAGAGGTGCCCAGTTGGTAATATAGTTGTTACTAGCAATTGAGCCCCTCGCACGATGCCGCCAGTTTTAGGATTGTTTAGGGTGATATTATTTTACATATAACATGTTTGCACTAAGAGAGATGATTTTAAAGTGTTATTTACTAAGAGAGATGATTTTGGACGAACTTGAATAGTAACGGTGAACATGGTAGTCATCTATAAGCCAACCCTCATAAATTCATCCGCTTCCACTATTCTTCTAGTGACTGATAAAGAAAGCGAAGCTGCCAGCTTTGCTGTAGTTCCAGTAAGTACTCCCTAACCATATAATCAATAAAGTCTTTTAAAAGGAATCCCAATTTCTCAATATAAGAAAACCATAAAAGCATTTACTAACAAGGTTCTAAAAGACGCTAGGTGCTAGTCGGGCGGCGGGCTGAGGCCCAGCGCCTATGCAGCTAGGTGGATTTAAGTAAATCTATTATATTTCATGTAAATAAGTGCTTGTTTATACTTCAAATATATACAATTTCATCATAAACTACAAAATAGAATGACATATATATTATGAAGTATTGGAACATAATGAAAATATGGGGAACAAGCATATAATGTGTGTTCATTTAAGTATTCAACAAGTCTCTTACAATTTATTGAAAAAATAAAATGCAAAATGAAAATTATCTATTTTTTGTCTAAGTGAGTTGCAACTTAGGCAAATGCCTAGACAGGTTTAGGTGGGCGTCTCAATAGGTCTAGGCGCCCTTTCTTAAATTTTAAACGCTTAGGCATTAATCAGGGCGGTGGCCAGCCGCCTAATGCCTAGGCGGCGCTAGGCGGGGATTTTTAGATAAGTGATTACTAATGACTATATCTGCAAGCCTATTGGTCTTGATAGACTTGCATGTTTTAATTTATTGCCATTCTCATAAATATGGTGTTTTCCTAAAGTATTGTACTTCAAATGTTGAAAAGTTAACGTGGTTTTTACACAGTAAGCAAACACTTTCAATCTACATTTCCTCCCATAATGCACAATCAATCAAAGTCCTACTCAAGACTAAACTTAAAAATCCTATTTATACAATACCAAAATCAAATATGTAGATATTCAAATTCAACAAAAGGGTTTATTTAAAAACTGATATTACTATTTTCTTGAGCCTTACCTGACCACGACGAAACAATGGGCTCAGAAATACTATTTGAAATTGAATTCAAAGCTGGAAATTTGAAAAAATACTATAAATTTTCAATCACACAATTATTCCATACAAAAGGCCAAATTTTCATACATGCAATTCAACTATGATTATCATTGTAGACTATTGCAGAATTAATTACCAAAAACAACATTATACTATGAGTGAGGATTATATCCCTCTAACATAGCCGACTCACTAATTGTTAAAAGAATAAGCAAAAATCACTTAAGAATAAGCAAAGATCTATTGAATAATAACAGAAGCTATCTCTACAAAAACCAACAATTTAGTGAGCACAAACACATCTTTTAACCTTATCTCTTCTTTTGACAGTAGTGTTCACAAACCACAATCAGTGTCACACTCTCCACGTGATGTTACATTAAATGGGATGATCAAACACTCACACAAACCCATTTCCTTGATTCTTTTCCCCTTTGTCCTGGAAAATATGGGTGAAAAATATGTCAACAAAACTCTATAATTGCACACTAATTAGAGACTTGAAAGCTAATCTGCCATTGCAGGTGGAATTGTGTTTAAGGAGAAAAGCTGCACCAAAAGGCATGAATTGTGGTGCATTCATAGAACGTGGTGCTTAGGCCATCTCCAACCGATCTGGCCAGAGGGACATAGGGCTAAAAATAGCTTGAAATGACACGAAAACCGTCGAGGGCTAGGCCAAAGGGCTTCTGGGCCCCACCGAGCCAAAACCAGCAAATCAGGCCCACCAGCTGGCCCAAAGGAGCCAGCTAGCCAACCTCTGGCCGACCTAAACTTTCAAACCCAATGGCTACTTTGCGTCAACATGATGTCAGGTTACCGTTGGATTTGACATTTTTTTTTCAGACAAAATTTATAATAAAAAAATTTCTAATTTTTTTCCTATAAATACTTTAGCCATTCATACACCGTTTCTCACATAATTTTCACCATTCCATACTATCTTATTTCATTTTATTTCAATTCTTCATATTCTATTCTCTTACCTCTTCCAATAATCTTTCCTTCAATTTTTCCAATAATTTTCAAATGGCCACATTTGCAATGAAAGGTAAGGCTTGGACTCGACAAGAAGATGAAACTCTTTGCAGGGCTTATAGATGGGTCTCGGAAGATAGTGTGAGGGAGAGTTCTCAAACAAGTGAAGGTGTTTGGACTCGTACATCCAAAAAGTACTATGAGTTCTACAAAGGCACCACTCCACCGAATTCCCGAAACCACGAGAGTTGTTCTTCAAGATGGAAAAAACATCTTCATCCAAGTTTGAATAAATGGCATCAAGCAGTCTTATAGGCCAGAAGCAGACATGAAAGCGGAGCCAATTACTACGACGAAGTAATTGTTTTCACAAGTTATTTTAAATATTTAATTATATTACATTTAATTTCATAAATTAATTTCCTTTAATTTTTGTAATTATATTTTCTAGGTATGCCAACCGGAGGAATTGTATATGGAGGACAACTCCAAACCCTTTAGTCATCAAGGTTGTTGGGAAATCTGTGAAGGGTGGGTGTTATTACCATTCAAGAAACAAGGGTAGAAAATCAGTGTCCAGGTGAAGGTTCCATACCTAGGGCTATGGGATGAAACAAGGCCCGAAAATTGAAGGAAAAGGGCAAGGCAAAGGATGATTGAGCCTTTCAACAAGAAATGGCGGCCTCATTGCAATTAATGGCGGAGCAAAATGCCTTTGCCGCGGAAGAAAGGAACCGTAGGCGCGAAGAATGGGCAAAACAAATATAAGAAGAGATGGATGATAGGAACATGCAAAGGAATACTTCGGATTACACTCCAATGAGTAAGACATATTTTGATAAGAAAAAGAGGGAAATTATGGCCCGATGGGAGTTGTTTACATCTGACTATACTCCTACAATGGCGGATGATGATGATGATTATAGTTTTTAAATTTAAGTTGTTGTAGTCTTTAATATTTAAGTTGTAGTTTTTAAATTTAAGTTGTTGCAATGGCCCTTTGGCCCCCTCGATTGGAGATGGTTTTTTTTCACAGAGTTATGTTTGGCCTATGACCCTTTGGCCCCCTCGGTTGGAGATGATATGAAATATGGTCTGTCACTGTTCATTAAAATATAAATTATTGCAGGGCTATAGGGCTAAAGAGAGCCCTCTGACCCTCATTCGGTTATGAATGGCCTTAAGTCTCACACCTATCTCAACAACTCTCAGAGAAACGTAATATGTCTCCCAAAGCTCGAGCCTTTCTTGTCTTTGAAGTCACCGGAAGTTGAGTTTGGTTTTTGGTGCTTCTCTTATGACACTTTCATAATGTTTGTACCCCACATTCCAAGGTTGGAGCATAATTGATCGGCAACTATTTTGTGTCCATCACCACTTTCTCGTTTTCATTCTCTAAAAACATTATATAAAGTTTTCATTCTCTAAAAGTATTATATATAATTGAATCCAATTTCATTTTTAAACAAAACCCATGATTCTGATCACGATCAGAAATTCTCCATCAAACCCGATTCAGCACAACCAAACATGACCCAAATTCTACAATCAGATCTCGATCTCAATTGAAATTCCGAATTGCATTTCTGAATTTCATGTAGTAATTGAGCACACCCAATTGCTCAAAATTCCAAACATAATATGAATTTTTTTTACACGTTTAACAATATATATATTCTTATAACCTCACCACCAATTTTTTCTAGCACCCTTGAATCTTTTCCAGTGAACCACCAAATTTTACAAAAAGGCAAAGTTTTTTGCTGGGTTTTTTAGATTGGACACCAAAATCTCAATACAATACATTATCTATTCTAAAGTTGGAGGGCAATTGGCCTGTTCATGGCTATAGTGAAACAAATGCGCCTCGATTTCATCTTATTTGCAAGAAACCCATCTGATATGGGCTGGGTTGGACGATAATTAATAAAGTTAGGAGGGTAATTTTGTCTTTGACCAGATTTCCATATATTCACGGTTTTGCCAGTCTATTCTAAAATGGGCCCTCCATTTTACATTATTTACATTTCTACCATTGTTTGCCGTTGTGCTTCATCTTTGTTATAATTTGGGTCTTCAATTTTAACTAATTAACCCTTTCTCTTTCTCCCAACTCTCCATCTCTCTCAACCCTCACCATCTTCCCCTTCTCCGTAAAACCAGAGGCCGAGAGGCCTGAGTGCACATCACAATTCGCCACTCCAGCGAGCCTCAACTCCATCAAACAACCACTAGCTCCCTGGACTCCCCTTTCTTTCTTTGAATTGGTGGCTTCGAAGGTGACTGTGAGAGAAAGAGAATGGGTCGTCGGGATGCGGGGAGAGAAACAGAGAGGGAAGGGTGGGGATCGTGAACAGCCGTCATTCCTCAGTCCAGGATTCACTCACAATCATCTATGCTCTGTTGCACCTTCAGATGAGTCACTTCTTGCTTTTGATTTTGGACTTAAATCTTAATATTTTTTTATTTCTTGCATTTATATCTGCTTGCATGTTCAGATGAGTCAGTTTGTCCTTTTGATTTTGTACTCAAATATCTACAACTTATACATTCGGTTCGAGTATCAGTTAAACCGAACAAGAATCCATACTGCAAACCAACTCTCAACTGACCTGGAGAGTTTGTATCAGCATATGCACTAATACTCTACACTGTATAAACATCTGATAACTACACACCACTCGTCTTTCAACCTCTCAAGTTTAATAGCCAAAAATACTCGATGAGTTTAATGGAAGATCTCTTATCTTGTATGTCATGGAACTATAAAGATTTACAAATTCCTGAAAGACAATGGAAATGATACCGTTAACCACTCTGGCACTCTTGCTCCTTGGATGCTGTCACTGTAGGCGAGATAAGGTTTGACATCAAGTACTCGCTGTCGATAAAACCAAACCTAGCATTTAAAAAAAATCAGAACAAAGAAAATGGATGTAGCCAGTTAACCAAATCCACACCCGAGAGTAGAAGCATACTCCCTTGTACAGCTTCCACCTAAAGTACACAGTATATTTTTATAAGACTCGAGACTCTGTCTTTCATAAGCATATTTTCAATCTTTTATGCGAAGTCAAACGTTAACTTTAAGAGACATTGTCGCTACCATGAAGGGGAAAGAGACTGGAAGGGAAGAAAACGGCTTGACGGAGGAGGTTTCAAGTGTGAATCCGTTTTTGTATTTCTTTTTTAGTTGAAATTATTATTTTGTTAGGGTGTAACGGAGATAATATAAGGTAGTAACGGAGAAAATATAAGTTTATTAATTAATCAACCGTTAGATTAATCTAAGAATTCATATGAAAGAGGACCTCACATGTCCTTCAAAAGAGGACCTTAGGAGAGCATTACTGTAAACCTAATATATACATATATATGCCAAATACTTCTCACCACTTCTCTAACTGCTGGCAAAGGAACTTGGAGAGTAAAGAGTAAAGTTAAACAAGTAAAATAGTTGGCCCAACACAGAGGAGCATAACTATAACACGATGTTTGAGAACGGCTAGACCCAATAGCTTAATGTATATCAAGCTGCCCTTCCACATGTGTAGCCCCATCTTGGATGTAGAGAGAGAGAGAGAGAGAGAAACATATGGGTGCAGCCTGCTAATAGAAAAAACAATTTGCTTGACGAGACTTTATGCGACCCAAGCTTTTTTGTCGCGCAAAGATACTTTACTGGACGAAATTTAGCAATGGTCACGCAATAATGCAATCCCCAATAAAATTACAAAAAAACTTTATGCGACGCAGCACTTGGTTGCCCAACATGCCTTTGCATGACGAACATCCACTTTCGCCGTGCAATGTTTCAAGGAAAAAAGTGCCAAGGAATGACTTTGGTGGGAAAACTTCGCGCAACAGATTGTTTCTCGTGAATATTTTGCATGACGACAGTTTCGTCGCATAAAGTTTGTTCGGTGAGATGTTTCAGTGTGGTAAATACTACCGGCTTTGAGCAACGCCTTGCGTGACCATACATTCGTCGCGTAAAAACCCCACGTTTTCTATAAATTGAGGGCTTCAGTTGCTCTTCCTCACATCAAAATCCCCAAAACCCTCAAGTTCCCCTTGTTTAATTTTTCTCCAAACCTCTGAATTCCCATTTGTACGATGGATAATTCCATTAGTGGTCCAAGTAAGGGAAGTGAGGGGGAAGGATCAGGGAAAAAATTACAAGAATGTCTGAGCGAGTACGAATGGGAATTGGCGTAGGCGAATCGTTTGGAATGATTTTCGGGGATCTCAGATGGAGACGCACGCAGAGCTTTCGCACGACATTGGGGTAGTGATGCATAACAAATGTCCTACGGCCGAGTGGGCATCTTGGAAGAAGGTGTCGGAGGACTTGAAGAAGTCTATGTTGGAAGAATTAGCAGTAAGTTGGAATTTAAAATTATATATAATTTATAATGAAGAAGTAGTAACTTTTGCGCGACGGATTTGTATTGACAATAGCGCAACGAGATGTCGTGGACCGAGAATTTGTGGGACGAAACAAATGAATTTTGTGTGACGAATGCTTCGTCACACAAAGTAGTTGTGAGAGGCCGTTAAAATTGTAATTTTCTTCGCAGCTGCTTCCTCTACCACACATCCTACCAAATTTTAGTCCCCTTCGTCCATACGCGATCAAGTTCATCCTCTAATACGCCCTTCATATCTTCTTCGTACATCCATCAATCCCGCTCTATTTGGTAAGTGATTTGATTTTGTTTTTAAATTTTCCATTAATGCATACTAACAAAATTAATTGTGTTTATCTATAGGTTTGTATATGATTAGCGATCAGTAAACAACGAATTTGAATGTATTTTCTTCGTTTTTATATTATTATAATAATTTTAGTTATTTATTATATAAGATGTTGTTATTTAATTTAATTGTATGGAATACATCACGTACAAAATTGTTGCGAGTTGTACGAAGTAGAGTATACTTAACTTCGTACGCTTTTTTTTTTTCAATAAAACCTTAGTTTTCCATTCGAGTATTAGTTGGATTTCACACCATGGATGCGAAAGCATGACTGCGGTCCAATTGGTTCTTGAGTTTTCCCATTATTTGGACAGTTTGGGAATGCGTGTAGGAGGTGTAACAACTCAATAAGGGATACTTTTGAAAATGTTCGTTTTCATGTAGTAAGATATAGGAAACATCATGGGGAACAATTATACCTTCCTTCCTCTTCAAACGTGACAAAAGTGGACAACGTTGAACCTAATGTGGGACCTAACAACCAAGTTAAGGAAATTTGAAATAACGCTTATCCATTCCCCTCAACTTACACCAATTAGGAAGGCAAACATGATGTCCCTTCCCCTATGGATGGTGAACCATTCAAACAATATGAAGACTACTAAAAAGTGCTAAACAAGAATTATAGCCTGGGTGTGAGGACTTTTCGGTATGGCAAAATAAAGTATCGTATGTTAACCAGTGTTTTTGATTATTTTCTAGGGGTTTTTAAGAGAATGCTTCCAAAGGATAATAGTTTACCTAAAGATCATAAAAGTGCGCAGAAAGTGTTGAATGGTCTCGGACTCGGTTATGTAAAAATACACACTTGCAAAAACATGTATACTGTTGTATAAGGAGATGCATCGTTGGATAGATTGCCTTTGTGTAGTGAGTCGAGGTTTAAAATGACAACATATAATAGAACGACGAAGATTCCTTAAAAAGTTATGCGTTATCTCTCATTGAAGCCTATGTTGCAGCGATTGTATATGTTGACTCATATTGCAAGCAAGATGAGATGGTATAAGGAAGGACGGGTAGATGATGAAGTTATAAAGCATTGCAAATGGAGAGGCATATAAAGAATTTGATCGGACATACCCCGATTTTGCAGCTGATTCGCTGTACATCAGATTGTGACTTGACACTGACAGATTTAATCCATTCGGGGTTCTAACCAATACCACAACACTTGATTGATTTTTGTATTTCCGTGTAACATGCCGCCTTGGAAATGCATGAAAAAAATAATATATGATGATGAGTCTTTTGATTATTCAGGATCTTAGAAAGTTTATAGACGTTGATTTGAGGCCGTTGGTCGATGAGCTTAAGGAGTTATAGGAAATAGGCGTTCATACTTACAACAAAGCTACTGGTTAGATGTTCACCTTGTGGGCAGCTGTGATGTGGACAATCAACGATTTTCACACGTACGCCATAATGTCCGGATAGAGCACTAAAGGCTACATGGCATATCTCGTTTGCAAGGAGAATGTCATGCCTTGGGATCATGAGTGGCGTCAGAATGATAAAACCTTTGATGGCAAAACAGAGACTAGCCCAAGACCCACAGATCGGTCCGGCGATGAAAATTTGGACCAGGTAAATCGTTTGGATTTTTGTCCGTTCAGTAAAGCAGTTACTAGGACTAGACCAAGTACACATTTGAACTGGATGCACAAGATTATGTTATTTGAGCTCCCTTACTAGTCTAAATTGAAATTGAGACACAACCTAGATGTCATGCATGTTGAGAAGAATGTTTTCGATACATTGGTTGGGACAATTCTGGACATCGAGGGAAAAATGAAGGATACGATCAAAGCTTGCCTCGATTTGAAACATATGGGCATAATGAGAGGGTTATGGATGACAAGAGAGGGTGACAAAGTCATGAAGGGTCTTGCGTTTTTTTTTCCTCGGTTAAACTTGAACAGGAAAATGATTTTTTGAAGTTTCTATCTTTAGTAAAGTTTCCTGACGGGTATGCTTCAAATATTGCAAGTTGTACGAACATTGACGGTGGGAAATTCTCTAGACTAAAGAGTCATGATTGTCATGTGATAATGCAACGCCTTCTCCCTGTTGGTATTCGACACCTCCTATCGAATGATGTGGTGAAGCCAAACATGTTAATGTTGAGATTCTTTGTGCAATTAACTCCGCGGTCGTTGAAAAAGTCAGATATTAAACAATTGTGCGATATTGTCCATGTGCTATGCAAGTTCGAACAAATAGTTCCTCCAGCTTTCTTTACAAGCATAATCCATGTCATGATTCACTTGCCTGATGAGGCCTTACTTGCTGGACCAACCGAAAGGTTAAATTGTCGAAGCATGGGTCAGGTATGAGTTGTTGACATTTTGTGGAATGCATCTAACAAGATGTTGAGACGACTTTTAATCGACCTTAGCGCAATAATGACGGAGGTACAAGAAAGGGAAAACTTTCTGTATTTGCACAAATCGCCCAACCCTTTGGCAATGCAGTATGAGGCGAGTCATTTTCACAGAATGACATGGAGGTAACGCATTGATTCTTACTTTACAATTGTGACGAGACAATGACATACTTGGATGAGCATGAAGAACTCACGAAAAGGGAATATCCTTCCCATTTATATGCAAAGAAGCATCGTGAATTGTTTCCTCGTTGGTTTCTCCAATATGTAAGTTATAGTGTTTTGTACTTAGCACATTTAACTAATTCCATAATTGTATTTAAGACTTTGTCAAACTAACATTTTAATTTTTTTAGTTATATTAGGTGAATAAATTGAAGGAATCAAATTCATCCTTGTACACATAAGAATTGTATAACTTGGCGTTTGGATCGCTTTGCGTGTACTCGGGTTATCATGTTAACGACATCAAATTCTTGGGGGCTGAACGTGATGACAAGTTGTGTACTCAAAATAGTGGGGTCCTTTTACAAGGTGCAGGGAACAGTGCAGACATTGATTTCTATGGTAAACTAACAAGTGTAGTACAATTGCTTTACAAATACTGTTGCCAGTGATATTGTTTAAGCGCTGCTAGTTCGATACAAACCCACATAGGAATACGAGTGTGAAGTGAGAACAAGGCTTACTTTCAATAAACATTAGCATATGTTGGTACGATGACGAGTTGCACATTCCGGCAAGTATGGCAAACAAATTTTCTGTTTAGATGACCCTAAGTCGGGTAGGGGTTGGAAAGTCATATAGAAAATTGACCATAGGGCAGTCTATGCTATTCTGGAGGTAGATATTGTTGACGAAGACAACACAAACTTCGCTGACCAATAGCTACAATCATCAATATAAAATGGGGTGGAATCACTCTGGGATACTGATATTGTCTAAGAGCCGTTTGGGATAGTTGGAGTTCTTATAATTGAAATACCAATAGAATTGGATTTGGTGATTTTGGAGACAGTCAGGGTTGGGACGTTGTTGGTAGCGGCGAGGTAGGAGAGGGTGGGCTTCAGGAAGCTTGTCGTTGACAGCGATGGTGACAGAGATGGGTTTGGAGGCGGCAGTGGTGAAGTAGAGGAGGGATGTTGGGTGGGGGAGTGTTTGAAGGGGAAAGATGTAGAAGCACCACCGAACGGCCAGAAATAGATCACGCAAACTGTGCAACACCACCATTTTCTTCTATTCACTTATCTCTCTCTCCTATTTCTATCTTTGTTCGCTGCCTCAATCTCCAACCTTGTTCCCATATTTTTTTATTTCATTGACTTTTTAATAGGAAAAAAAAAATGCAAAAACAGTTCTTGGATTTTATTTTTAATTTTTTTTAACAACCTGGATGTGGAGCAAAAAATATTCACAAGTCGACACGTGGATTTTTGACAAAAGACTACCCTTGGGGCATACTGGGATTCCTACGCGCAAGCAGCGGGCAATTATCCCTCAACCAAGTCAAAAGTGCCCAAAATAGGTATCAACTTAAAACCTAATTTATTCATATATTTCATATTTCATTATTTAGCTAATCAATTAGCTAAATACTATACTTATTCCATAATTCCTAAAACATTCCTTCTAAAATAATGATAAATAGCTAATTAATGAGTTAATTAGCTAATTATTCCCTTAATTAGCATTTAGACCATTCACTTTACCCTAACTCCCACAAAAAGGCTGGTTAACTTTCATCCCCAAAAGAAGTCAGCCTTTCCTTCTACCTTTTTTCCTTTGTATGACAAATAATTAGCCAAGTTAATTAGGGAGTTATTGGCTAATTATTTGGTAACTCTTAATTAAACCTAAATTAAACCCAAAAAACCCTAGCCACCTCCTATCCCTATAAATATACTCTCATTCTCACCAAAAAGCCAATTCCAACACTTTGGCAAAAATCCCAAAATTCTCTAAACACTCTTTCTTTCTAAATTCTAACTTCGGCATCGGAGGTTCTTCGGCCAAAGCCCCCCCCATTCATCGTGGGCGCGTGAGGCTCTTGGCCTTAACCTAAGGTGTTAATTGTTTTGTAGGTGCAAAATTGTCCAAGATCAAGAAGGAAGAAATTTGCATCCACAAATTGGTGCTTTCATTGAGAGTTGAAATCCATACTCGTAGAAGACTCTCGCACAAAAAGGTTTTTTCTTTATTTTCTAGTCCATTTGAATATTTTTCATACGTTCTTATTATTAGAATTTTTTACTTGCAAAGGTTCTTTGATAAAACGTATAAGCAAAATATCATGGCTAGAAATTTAGAAAATTCCACAAGTGAAAATTCTAATGTTCAAGAAATGGGATTGCGGAGATCCGTGAGGCTAAATGCGACAATAAGTGGAGCAGCACCACCACCACGAGTTTCCACCATGGGAACCACCACGGTGGCTACCTCGGTAGCCACCCGTGGCGAGGTCCATGGTGCCTTCACCACGGCTCGAGCTGTGCCATCCAAGGCTCACGGCACCAAGGCCACGACCCAAGTTGTGTCATCCAAGTTTGCACGGGCCCGGGCCCAAGCCTCGCATTTGCATGCATCACATACTAAGCAGCCTGCTCCCGCCAAGCAACCTGCTCTCGCGGCCCAGCCTGCTCCCGCCAAGCAACCTGCTATCGCTGCCCAGCCTGCTCCTGCCAAGCAGCCTGCTCTCGTGACCCAGCCTGCTCCCGACGAGCAGCCCACTCCCGTGGTCCAGCCTGCTTCCGTCGAACAGCCCACTCCCGTGGCCCAGCCTGCTTCCGTCGAGCAGCCCACTCCCGTGGCCCAGCCTGCTCCTGCCAAGCAGCTTGCTCTCGTGACCCAGCCTGCTCCCGACGAGCAGCCCACTCCCGTGGTCCAGCCTGCTTCCGTCGAGCAGCCCACTCTCACGGCCCAACCTGCTCCTGCCGAGCAGCCTGCTCTCGTGACCCAGCCTGCTCCCGACGAGCAGCCCACTCCCGTCGCCTAGCCAGCTCCAGTCGAGCACCCACTTTCACGGCCCAGCCTGCTCTCGTGGTTTTCCAAGCAGCCCAAGTCGGCCCAAGACTATCTCAACCATTCGGACCTACCATCGAGCCGGGGGCATTCTCACCACATTTTTTCTCAGATTTGACATTTCCCAACTCAAATCTTGCGCCCGGAGTCTACCACCCTTCCACTGCCCAAGGAGGCGCATTCCTTCCAAGCTTTTCCAATCCAAATGGCGAACAACACTTGTCTCGACAAGTCATAGAGTTGACGAGCGCCCTTGCACAACAGACAACCTTGGTGAATCAACTTTTGCAAAGCATCGGGATCCAACGTGCCCCGGACGAGGTATCCCGAAGTAGGACAAGGGTAGACAGACTTTTCCAGCAGCGTCCCGGTAAGCAGCCACTTGACCAGCCACGAACCGAACGTTTGGGCAGTGTACATTCCCGTCTTAGCGCGCGGAGGAGCATGCACTCTCGACTAGGCCCACAGATGAGCATACATTCACGGTTGGGGTCATACTCCGATAGTCAACATGAGCAACCTTCCAGACAAAGTGTCCATTCGCGGCTAAGCCCACAAGAAGCATCATCCACCTCCCATCAGAGTAGGCAGCAAGACGGACGGAGAGAAGCAGTCACTCAATCCCGCTCAAGTTCAACCAGCAGCCTGCGAAGAACTCGCTCGCCTGCTAGGAACGCACCACATGCACTGCATCCGCGGCATAGATGAGCCAAACACATGGAAGAGCAGCCTAGACTAACAAGTCATGGCTGGGGGCAGCCAAGAGCTCTGCTACCCCAACAAAGGTAAATTCAAGAAGAAGTAGAGAGACTATTGACCAAGCAATTGCATGATTTCCAACGCAACGAGGTCACTGACGAGGCACTACGACGGAACATGACCAACATAAGCAGGTCACCCTTCACGGATGAGATCGAGCAGGCAGAGCCTCCATGTGAGTTCAGCATGCCACATTTCACATCTTTCAAAGGGGATGAAGACCCGGAAAGACACTTAAAGCGCTACCGAAGCGCAATGATCCTTTATCGAAACAACGATGATCTCATGTGCAAGATATTCGCCACCACTCTACAAGGTGAGGCGCAAGATTGGTTCTACACCCTGCCGCCACAATCCATCCGGAATTTCTACGAACTTTCTTTGGTTTTCACCAAAGAATATTCATCTTATCGCTCGATCAAAAAGAAGTCTGACCATTTGTTCGACGTCAAGAAGAACCCAAAGGAGTCGCTTCGCGACTATCTGAGGAGGTTCAAAGTAGAGAAGGCAAAAATAGTCTGATGGAACGACTCGATAGCTAGAGCAACCTTCCAAAAAGGACTTCCAGCAGACCACCCGCTATTCGGACAATTGATCATGAAAGAAGATCTAACTCTGGCAGACTCTTTTGCTTTGGCAGAGAAGCATGCACTTTGGGATGCGGCTCGCCAATGCACATTCAAGGACTTGAAGAAGTACCCGACATCACCTCACTAGAAGCAGCGGATGACTTATTCGCATGTTTGACGGTATCTAAAGTAGCAATAAGCTCTACCATCATGCGAGAAGAGATAGGGGCCCGACTACCTGTATTCTACAGTTCAAAAGCTCTCCTCGATGCTATTAAAATTCAAAAGCTAACTTTGGCGATAATTGTTGTAACCCAAAAGCTTAAGTTTTACCTTCAAACGCAAGCAATCATCATCATGACGCACTATTCCGCCGAATCCAAACCAGCGACGATAAAGGCGTAGACCCTGACAGATGCAAAGTTTTCTGACGAACGTAACAAATCGGCCCAACGACGCCCCGAAGGCAGCCGAGCACACTTTAGCCACACCTGCTCCCTCAATGGAGATTTCTGGCGTTTGCATGTCGACGGCGCATTCAACTACGAAGGCTCGTGAGCAGCCGTGGTTCTTGCCACCCCAGACGTTTCAATGCTCAAGCAGGCGATCACTCTAAGCTTCAAAGCATCTAACAACGAAGCAGAGTACGAAGCCCCACTAGCAGACCTTCGAATGACAAAAGACTTGGTGGTGAAAAAGCTTTCCATTCATTCCGAGTCCTAGCTAATCACCAGCCAGACTACCAGGGGCAAATGCATGATGCTCGTGGCAACCGACTACTTCACTAAATAAGTAGAAGCAGAGCCCATGACGATCATGGTTCAGACGGACATAGAACGCTTCATATGAAGGAGTATCATTTGCCGATTTGGCATCCCTTAATCCATCGTCACCGACAACGGCCCGTAATTCGTGGGCAAAGATTTGGCGAAGTTCTTCCAAAAATATGGCATCAAGCAGCACATGTCTACGCCAAGATATCCTCAAGGCAATAGGCGGGCCAAAGCATCCACTAAGATGATCCTCGACTGCCACAAGAAATCCCCCACCAATAAGAAAAGAAAATGGCCAGACGAACTCCAAGGATGTCTATGGGCATATCGCACAACCAAAAGACGAGTAACCGAAAGGAGATGGCCACAAGCTTAGATCTGGCAGAAGAGAGGCGAGAACAGACTATCACTCGCATTGCAGCCTACCAGCATCAGCTCATCTCCAGCTACAACAAAAGGGTCAAGATTCGGCAGTTCCAGCCCGGAGATCTGGTCATAAGAAAAACCTTCATCACTGCCAGCAGAAAAGGCTCAAAAATATGGATCCCATATGGGAAAGTCCGTACAAGATCAGCAGAGTAGGTGGCAAGAACAATTACACCCTCGCCACCATAAAACGACAAAAAGATCGAAAAACAGTGGAACGCCTACAATCTGAGGAAGTATCATGTGTGACCTCTCGCTACATCAAAGCCCGAAGACTCAAGCAGCTCGACGGGCACTACCTCACTAGCCAAGGATTATCCAGTTGTTATGCAGTTCTTACCTTACATCTAAGTTCTCGTTCGTTTAACTCGTTTTTCAATGAGGAATTCAAAAGTAATCACGACTTGGCTTGGCTGCATGCTTACAACAACTGATCACTCATGCACTTCAAAAGAAGACCGCGCCCTTCTTAGGGACTTACTGCAGGAATTGTGCCCCCTCGAGGGACCAACCATGCTCTCCAGTGCGAGAGGGTAAACTAATTGCTCTCCAACACGATAGGGTAAACCAATTCCCCGACACCCACATGGGTCAACTCTCCAAGAACAGGAGGATAAACTCTACACTCCGAATATCCAGATGTGGATGAGCCGGGCTGCCCTAGTATAACTAGATGCACGATGGCTTGCGCCGGGATTCCTAGAAGTAGCCACAATGGTTTTTTTCAAGGCTTAGCTAACTGAAGGATTTTGGGTCTCTTGGCCTAATCCGTGGGGAACCGGGCCCTAGAGACGGAGGGGGCACATTACGCAGTACATCCGATGGATGGCTGCCCTGGAATCCTAAAGCTGCTACCGAGTGCACTAAGGTAGCCTATGGATTCCGGAAGACTGCCTACAGCTTGCCCTTCGAGCAGTAAAGCCACACTAGACTTATACAATGGCACATTCTTGTGAAAGGTTAAACAAGCTAGCACGCATATACGAAGTTTTATCCACTGCCGACATGCTACGTAGTCGATAAGCTTCACCTCTGCCAAGCGCGGAACAACCTACACCAAGTCCTAAAGTGTTGTGATACTTGCTACGCAACCTACGGAATTGGACAAAGTCAAGGTTAACAGCATAGTGGTTACACGGACTTGTCTGCTTCTGTAAGTAAGGCATCCGGCTGCCAACCCAATGGCTAACAACTTTGCAAAGTTATACACCAACACATACGGCTGCATAGGCTACGCGAGCTTGTCTGCTTATAAAAAAGTAGCATGCTTGCCACTGGTCTATCAAGTCTAAAGGTTAGGGCATGAACAAAAGAAGCAAAAATGAAGAAAAGCTAAGGAAAACATGTTTATAAACGACTAGCAAATGCCGAAGGAGTTCAAGCAAAACAAGAGCTACAAGGAAAAACAAAGAAAATCTTAAAGGCTACCTAGATGACTACAATTTAGCAGCCTGGACATCCCACGACTATTCGGTCGCCACACCTTCAGCAGCCGCGAAGCTCTTAGCAGCGGCATCACCCCCGACTGCTCCAGCCTGGGCACCAACTTCTCCAACTACTTCACCAATACCAACATGGACGCGCTGCAACTCATCCACTTCTTTCTTCAAACTTTCGTTGATCTTCAGTACACCTTGAAGTTCGAACACTTGGGGTTCAAGCCTATCGACGATTCTCTTGAAGTGGATCACTTGATTATAAGCAGCAATCAACTTTTCATCATTTGCATAAGCAACGAAAGAAATCTTTGGTTTTTTCTCAGCCGGCATCTCTTGAGCAGGCAGGGAAGATCCCTTTTCCCACCTTCACTTGCAGCAGGATCCACAATGGTGATTGGACGAGCCAATGCATCTGCCTTGATCCTATTCACCTCTTATTTTGGGAGCAGCCAACGTTTCTCCTGACGAAGAGAGTTAAAGTAGCCAACGCCATTCGTGGTACCCAGCAGAGGAGTTCAACCCAACATTCCAGCAGCTCATGAGGCCCGCAACCTCTTGATTTCTCTCAATCACCTGCCTAGCTCGCGTCATGTCCAAAAGCCCAAAAATACATGAGCCATGTGTCTCGCCTAGCACTGCGCCACAGCCCTACAATCCGTGGCCCCAGCCATACAAGCTGCCATTGGTTCTAGCCAAGTCGAGTAGCTTAAAGCAGTGGTCCCTGCCATAATACCTCTTCGGCCCATGCCGAGCCGACTTCTGGCCCATGCCAGCTGACGTGCCGCACCACCCCAACGGCTGCCCTGAGGTAGCACCATCCAAGAAGAAGACAAGGAAAATTAATTTTTTCTTACCTCAGTGCGGCACGAAGAAGACGAAGAAAGCAACGCAAGACGGTCCTTTGCACGGGCAAGATGTAGAAAATTGCTAAAGGAAGGGGAACAAATATCCTCTAAGCTATCTCTCTCTTGTAGGGTAGAATAAATCGCTCTCCAAAGTTGATTTAATAACCCACTTAAGGTGGACTTAAATAGGCTTTGAGAGAAATTTATTTCCCTTTCCTAGAAGGATCCTAATTTCCTATTAAAGAGAGAATCTACATCAAAATAGGAAGCAGTCCTAAGTTTCCTAAAGCAAGAAGATCTCTACACCTGCTGCCCTTTTCTGCGAGCAACCCAACATGTGTGGGGGCATTTGTGGAGCCAAAAATATTCACAAGGCGACACGTGGATTTTTGACAAAAGAAGATAAAACTACCTTTGGGGCATACTGGGATTCCTACGCGCAAGCAGCGGGCAATTATCCCTCAACCAAGTCAAAAGTGCCCAAAATAGGTATCAACTTAAAACCTAATTTATTCATATATTTCCTATTTCATTATTTAGCTAATCAATTAGCTAAATACTATACTTATTCCATAATTCCTAAAACATTCCTTCTAAAATAATGATAAATAGCTAATTAATGGGTTAATTAGCTAATTATTCCCTTAATTAGCATTTAGACCATTCACTTTACCCTAACTCCCACAAAAAGGCCGGTTAACCTTCATCCCCAAAAGAAGTCAGCATTTCCTTCTACCTTTTTTCCTTTGTATGACAAATAATTAGCCAAGTTAATTAGGGAGTTATTGGCTAATTATTTGGTAACTCCTAATTAAACCTAAATTAAACCCAAAAAACCCTAGCCACCTCCTATCCCTATAAATATACTCTCATTCTCACCAAAAAGCCAATTCCAACACTTTGGCAAAAATCCCAAAATTCTATAAACACTCTTTCTCTCTAAATTCTAACTTTGGCATCGGAGGTTCTTCGGCCAAAGCCCCCCCCCCCATTCATCGTCGGCGCATGAGGCTCTTGGCCTTAACCTAAGGTGTTAATTGTTTTGTAGATGCAAAATTGTCCAAGATCAAGGAGGAAGAAATTTGCATCCACACTGGACATGGAGAGAGACAGGGAAATTTTTTGGATCGCATATCACTGAAAAGAAAAAAAAAAGGAAAATTTCTAATCACATATCGGTGATAAATTGCAATCAAAGGGCAAAAAGAAAGAGATTAAAAAGAAAAAAAAATGTGAGTTATGACCCTTGAAACCATGGTGGTTGTGGTACGAACATAGAGAAAGAGAGAAAATGGAGACAAAACTGAATGGAAGGAAGTAACTAGAAAGGGGTGAGGCAACATCGTTTCACTTGAAAAGAGGATTTAATTTTTTGAATTTTTTTTTAAATTTAAACTTTTTAATATCCACATGGCTTAGATTTACACGCGGTGTCTAGTCATTGTCTATGTAGGCGCCACGTCACATGTTAGCGGTTGTTTTAATAGAAAGCTTAACGGATGTATGAAAACGCCTCAGAATTATCAATTTAAGTACCATACTGGGATGAAAAGAACTTAATATATGATACATTGAAAACTAAGAAACTTCAGGTCATTAAACAGAGAACTACATTAATTTCAATTTAACTCAAAATATCATATCTTTTCCGTTAAAGCTTCTCCTTTATTATTTGTTTGAATTTAGTTAGTAAGATTTTTAAAATTAATTTGATCTCTGTGGAACGATATATGTGCTTATATGCTATACTGTCATATGGTTCGTATGCTTATTAGCACTAAATTTCGAGACTTCATGAGATTAATTTTGATCATCTAATTTTGCAACACTGATCATTTTCGTTTTTGTTGCAAGTTTTATTATGTTATTTGGTACTTTTCTATTTTGAAGTTCAGATAGTCAATTTATGTCATGGAAAAACGAAACAACATGTGTGAAAAAGATTAAGATACTATGGATCATCTAGTTATGGAGGTTTGTATCAAGTTTTTGTTTTTTTGTTTTTTTTTTTTTAAACAAGCGATATTATCAACACTAAGAGAGTGGATCTAGCCTCACAATGAGTCTCAATAATATGGTTCAAATTTGTCTTTGACGAGAATTGAACCTAAGACCTCTCACTTACAAGTGAAGAGGAATACCACTAGAGATCGTAGTACTAAGTGACAGTTCGTATCGAGTTTTGAATTTCATGTAGGTTTTTTAGCCAAAATGATCCCTGAGATTTTCATAACACATAACTTTGGTCTCTGAGATTTAAAATCAATAGAAGTGGTTCCTGAGATTGTCCACCATCCATTATTTTGGTCATTTCATTAAAAAACTCCGTTAAGTGGTCCCTGAGCTTTTTAATGAAAGGACCAAAATGATGGATGATGGACAATCTCAGGGACCAAAGTTATGTGTTATGCAAATTTCAGGGAACAAAATTATGTGTTATGTAAATCTCAAGGAACAAAGTTATATGTTATACCCTCAACTTAACGAAGTTTTTTAACGAAATGACCAAAATAATGGATGGTCGACAATCTCAGTGACCACTTCTATTGATTTTAAATCTCAGGGACCTAAGTTATGTGTTATGCAAGTCTCAGGGACCATTTTGACTAAAAAGCCTTTAAATATTTCTTAGTTAGGATAAACTTATACATCAGATGTGAAGATATTTAATTAGTTTATTAATATAGATGCAATGTTACCATTGTAGTCTTAGGTCAAGGACAAGTATATGATAAAGTGGAACATACCTTTTTTTCTTGGGTGCAGTTTTGTTCACGACCTTTAAATGGTGGTAATGCTCACTACTCTAGTTATCATTATTGAATGATTTTAAATTTTAAGATTTGTGTCTATCTTCTACACAAATTTTGATATTTAAACTCTTCTAACAGTAATATATAGGATAAGAAACATTATCATCACTTAGAGGAAGTGAGAAAAAATAATTCATTCTCCCTGCTCATCTTTTTGTTGATGTGCTTTTCTTGAGAAGAAAGGTAAATGTTATTACCAACAGAACACTATACAACAGTAGGCCTATTTACAAAGAAGCACAAAGTACAAGTGGACCTTACAAACAAAAAACACAAAACCCTTACAAAGCTTAAGGCCCAAAACCCGAGACAAGACAATGGAAAAACCTAGGGATTTGCTACCCCCCGCCGCCGCCTCAACAACGCCTCATGACCAGCACACTCCGCCCCCAACACATGCCAAAAACCCAATCAAACAGCACCTCAAAGATGAAATGAAAGACAACTCAACTCCATCATCCAGTGAAGAAGAGTACCACTTACAAGTGAAAAAGAATATCATTATACTGTAATATTAAGTGATTCATTTTTTACTAATTAAATGCCTGAAGTGAGAAAAATTGCATCATACATACATTCCTTTTGTTTTTTTTTTCTCTCTGAAGGAATATAAATGCATTAAAGGGCAAGGAACCTCTTTTGATCTTTCACAAAAGGATTATGCGTGAGGCGTCTGAAGAGATTCAAATGGGCTGGATTAAATACTGCTGCAGTCCGTATTTAATCGTAAAACCGGGTAATAACAAGCCCAATTTGTATTTAGTTGTCCAACCCGCGCGGTATGAAATGAAGGTATTTATATCATCGGACAATTTGTTCCCCAGTACCACATAACTTTGGTCTCTGAGATTTAAAATCAATAGAAATGATTCATGAGATTGTCCACTATCTATTATTTTGGTCATTCTGTTAAAAAACTCCGTTAAGTTGAGGGTATAACACATAACTTTGGTTCATGAGATTTGCATAACAAATAATTTTGGTTCTTGAGATTTGCATAACACATAACTTTGGTCAGTGGCGGAGCCAGAAATTCATGTCAGGAGGGGCCTTTAAACTAATGAAAGAAATTAGAAAAAAATTTAGTAATATCATGGAAAATTTGAATCAAACAATTACATGTGCATGAACAGTGCATCAAATCGGGATTCGAGTTATCACGATCCCGACGTCCTCGCGACCAACTAAGGGTACCAATGTGCTCCTGGGCTTGCAAGGAACACAAAACCAACCTTCAAGTCTTCGATCCGTGAATGAAATGGATACTTGAAACTTGTCTGTACGATTTGTACGGAAAATGGGAAGAAAAATCGAGAGGGAGAGAGAGAGAGTCAACGGAATTGGATGAGGGTGAGTGTGTGTGGTCCAAATTGGGTCACCAACCAAAACAAATAAAACTTTAAAATTTGATTGGGTCCAAATAGTTAGGAAATGAACTTAATTGGTCCAAAACTTTAGCCCATTTACACACACCATCACTAAACGCTCAAGGGCAATTTCGTCAATTCACACTATCGATAAAAATAATTCGGGACGGGCTGTGACACCCTCCCCACTCCACCCCCTCTTTCTTTCAGATCTATCTTCCCCAACCCTATTTCCCAAGTCGTCGCCACCCTGCCTCCCCGCTCTGAGCTCTATTGCCACCGCAAGCCTTCATTTGATCATTTATGATTCAACGAATTTTACTTGCATTTAATGTTCTTAGATTCTAGATTTTTAGAACTATGAATGAGTGCTCCAGTGAATTGGTGAGATTGTTTTTAGCTTAAATTTTCTGCTTGGCTCCGAGAAAATGTCTGTAAAAATGAAAATGAAGAAAATGATATGCAACTCTTGAAACTTGGTTTTCTTTTGCTTTTTGAAACTTAAAAATATATTATGAGGTGATTACATGTTTACAGAATACGAGACTAGGAAAGTTATTTTCTTTTTCTTTCGTTTCCCTCAGCTTTCTCGGCAAACAAACAGAGAATTAAAAAAATGATATGTTTATGTATGTTTGTTAGGAGATGATGCAAAAGGTTTTTATTTTTTTTTTATTTTTTTGCGTGCGGTGGTAAGAGAGCTCAACGTGCGGTGGCAGCGACGGCTTAGGAAATGGGTTTGGGAGACGCAAAGGAAGAAAGAGGGTTGAGGTGCTGGAAGGTCCCACCACTTGGCATAACAAAAAGAGTAATATTATACTTACATTTATTTGTATCATCTCTCTAATAGTGGCAGAGCATGAATATCTCTTATTTATTAAAGAGATGGTACAAATAATAGTATAACTAGATAAGAATAGCATTTTTGTGATAAGGAAAAAAAAAAGTTAATGTGACTACCACATCAACAAATTAGGGGGTCTATAATGGCCACATCAGCAAAGTTGACACCAATGTAATGAATCTGACGAAATTTTGTTAAAGTTTCGAGTCATAACGTGTAAGATAAAAAAAATAAAAAAAAATTAGTTTTTGAGAATAAAGTGAGATGGAGTGAAGGTTGGGGCATTGCAAAAAAAACATAAGCAATAGCATGTAGGTCCAACTACAAGGGTTTACCTAAACCCCTAAATAGAAAAGAATTGTGTAGGAAGAAATATTGAATGCATCAACTTTTTTATCACACGCCGACCTTTATAAAGAAGATGCTGACATCTCAAGTTTTCTTTTGTCCTCCTAATTATTCAAAAGGAAATTCAAAAGATACGGAGCTCTGTAAAGTGGAATCACTTTAATTCATACTATGATTTTCTAATTGAGGATAAATATTCCTTTTATTTAACTATTATTCTTAAATATGACAATGATCATCCTTAGATCATTTAATATATTGTTTTTTAGCTAAAATAGTTTCTGAGATTTTCATAACACATAACTTTTATCTCTGAGATTTAAAATCAATAGAAGTGGTCCCTGAGATTGTTGATCATCCATTATTTTGGTCATTCCATTAAAAAACTCAATTAAGTGGTTCCTGAGCTTTTTAATGGAATGGTCAAAATGATGGATGATAAACAATCTCCTAGACCAAAGTCAGTGGCGGAGCCACATGGAGACTAGGGTAGTCCAGGGCCCATCCTGGAAATAAATTTATATCGATTATGTAGTAATTTTTGCAATAATGTGCATGTGGTGTGTTGGTATGTCAGGTTTTAAAGGTTTCATTAGGTCCTGGGGTCGATGCTTACTGACGGAAAGCTACTTTTTGGTATTTTTTTACCAATTACCATATATAACTACCCTTCTGCTAACATTCTGATTTCTTTTTAAACCAATTATTTTTTTGTTAGTTCATATAAAACAAAGTATATATATTCGGGAGGAAGATTGAATGATATTAAAAAAAAGTATCGTAATAATAGCTTATTTTTTTGTTAGTTCATATAAAACAAGGTATATATATTCGAGAGGAAGATTCAATAATATTAAAAGAAAAATATCGTAATAATAGTTTGAGCTAGTTATAATATTATTATCAATGTTGCGTTAGATGTCAACACAGGTTCTATTTACTATGACATCTCTCAATACTAATTTTTTCATACAATCACTCTTTCCCAACCATAATAAAAAGTTGATGTGACTGCTAAATTAACAAATTAGTGGTCCATCATGGCTACATCAACAAAATTAACACCAATTTAACGGATTTGACAAAATTTCACCATAGTGAGACTAATATTGTGTTTTGGACTATAATGTGACGAAATTTTAATTTCAAAAAAGAAAGAGAGATATACAAGAGGCATGGGTGGAGCTTTTATTGTAGACTTTATTCTTCTACTTTTTGGGTGATGTCAAAAGTAAAAGGATAACCAAATTAAGTAAAAGCAAAGCTTAATGACTAGTTTGATATTGCTGTGTTTTTTAATAAAACTGTTTTATGTTGTGCTTTAGAAATAAATAACAGTAAAATAAAGTTGTTGAGTGTTTGGTAAATGTTATTTGTAAAAGTGATTTTAACAAAAAAACCAGTGTTGGAGTATTTGGTAAACTTTTATATAAAATTGCTAAAAAATAATATGATATTTAACGCGATGTAATAATTTCTAAATAGGGTATGCAGGGGAAAAAATTTTAATTTTGTAAAATATGCAGATGTATATTTGTCATTTGAAAATTTAATTAAATGGGCACTATTTACTATGCTTTGAATAAACTTTTTTAGAAGCATGGTAGACCATTGTTCTGCTTTTCTATACTTTTCTACGTCTTTGACAACAAGTTTTTGAAATTTTTTTTTTAATTTTACCAAACACATTTGATGTTTTAAATTTTTAATAAACTCTTTTTTTAATTTTTTTTTTAAAAGCACCACCCCCCAAAATAAACCCAATTAAAGTATGTTCCATCCGTATTTGTATTGTACTTTTGTCTTATGTTAATGTCAAGGAAAATATCCCGACAATTTTTACTTATAAGTTCCCAAGAATTATACGTAATATATATAGAAGCCTAGACACGCTCTTTGTAGTACTTTTCCTTGATTAAAGTACCAAGTATATACGATGCAAGAGATTTTTAGTGTGTTTAGAGCATAAAGTGGGTAGATCATTATAATTATACAAGTAGAGATATACTTACAATATAAAACTTCTCTTTACTTATATATCACATGTGGTGTACCACTCCATGTTCCGGATAAATTGAATTTTGTTTATTGGTCCATGTTTACTTGGTTACTATGAACCATGGCTTATAAAAAAGAATAATGTTAATGAGGCTAACTATTTAGATTAAATTTTGTAAACCATATAGTATTGTTGTTGACAATTAAATTACTTTTTAAGTATATTAACATATTTATTTTCCTTTAGTGGCGCATCATGTAATTAGTTTTAAAAGTTGGTCATTACTCTATTAAAAAGGACTTAATGGTGCCTCTTTGTTTGGCTTTTGAAAAGGACTTTTACTATATGAAGCAAAAGCATGGGAATTTCGTGGGAAACACCAAAGTAAAGCTCCGGCCTTTTGAACGGTTGCGGTTTATGGAAAATTTTGTTGAGGGGTCCAATCGTTTTGCTTGAATCTTAATAAGAAAATAAAAAACAAAAGAAAAATCGGTGGATTCACTTGATAATCATAAGTTTCATTGTAGTATTGGGATTCTTGAAAGTGTTTTTAGAAAAATATTTTTGGGTTTTAAAAACACTTAAAGTGTTTTTTGTAGGAAGCACTATTGTAGGAAGCACTTCAAGTGTTTTTTTTTTTTTAGGATTCACTTACATTTTTTTTCAAATATTGGTTCAAAAAATATATTCACAAAAATCGCTTCCAACCATTATAAAAGCAGTTCACTTTTAAGTTTTGTATTTAAAAATGAGGAATTGTTATTAGCATTCAAAAAATCTCATTTGGCACTCCAAACTTTCTATAATTAAAAAGAAAAACACACTTGTGAGGAGTGTATAATGAAAGTTTTGGAGTGCTAATAACAGTTTCCTACAAATATAATAAAAATATTTTAAACCCTTAAATCTCCGGTTTCTCCTTTTTCCGGATTTTAATTTGCATAACCTCCCTATTTTGGGTTTGACCACATTCCTATTTGCTTAACCTTGTATAGGACATGCTCTCAAAGAAAGTTCTCTTTTAAGTTTGAGGCTATGTGGCTTTAACACCCTGAGTTTTAGGATATGGTTAAAAAGGCTCAGGTTTGTCACTTTGATGGCAATCCTAATGATCAAATCAGAGCTTGTGCTGGGGTTTTAAGCATTTTATTAGTGTTTGGAATAAACAATTATTTGGTAAAAGTACTTTGAAAATAAGAAACTTACAAGATAGTTTGGTTGATATTCATGAAGGAAAATTGTAGACATCGAAATTTCGGTAAATAAATGTTGACCGATAAATCAAAATTTCAACGCTCATGTATTACATAAATTTTACACGTAGCGTGTGTCTTAACAAAAAATCAAAATAAGTTGGAAAAGTCATCAAACAGGACACGTGTCAACACCTGGCAGAAATGACTTATTTCATCTGAAATATTATATTCAAAATTAGGCCTTGGAAAATTCTATAAATAGAGGCCAATTTCATTCATTTAGGGAGAACCAAAATCATTAGGCAAAATTCTTGAAGCTCTGAAGCTCTGAAACTCCGAAGCTCTCAAGCATCCAGGTTCCCGAAGAATCAAGAAAGCTCTCTTCGTTCTTCGTTCATCGTTCATCCTAAGATCAAGCCTCAACGGCCCTTTGGATCAACAATCATCCACCAATTCAAGATCAAGCCCCGACGGTCCTTGAAGAAAGTGTTCTTCGTTCTTCCAAGATCAAGCCCCGACGGCCTTTGGATCAACAATCACCAATTCAAGATCAAGCCCCGACGGCTCTTGAAGAAAGTGTTCTTCGTTCTTCGTTCATCGTTCTTCCAAGATCAAGCCCCGACGGCCCTTGGATCAACAACATCAACAAATCCACACATCCAACCGTTCTTCAAGATCAAGCCCAAAAGCCCTTGAAGATCCGTTCATCACCGTTATTCAAGATCAAGCCTTAACGGCCCTTGAAGAAACACTCATCCTCAAGATCAAGCCCCAACGGCTCCTTGAAGATCCGCTCAAATCCACCTTCAAAGATCAAGCCCACGGCCCCTTGAAGAAACTTCCAACAGTTCATCCAAGATCAAGCCTCGACGGCCCTTGGATCAACGAAACATCCACAAATCAATACCTTACGGAGATCGAATCAGAGGATCAAAATAGAGAGAGATTGTAACCCTAAATCACCAAAACACAAATATTTGTTTGTGCACGTTGTTCTTGTCTCTTTCGTTTCAGGAAATTTTCGTGTTCACAAATTAGCACGCCCGGTGGGATCATCTCTACCTCTCATCTCTTTCTCCGTTCAAGAAATTCAAGCACACTTCCAAAATCAATGGCATCAAGCAAAGGACAAGCCGTTCTCACAAAGGGAAGAAGCTTGAGCACTTCCGCCATGAACGGAGCATCCATTGGTGCCACAACCGCTCCTCAACATGCCACTTCAAAGTTGGTGCTGCTAAAGGAGCAAGGGGAGCATCAAAGGCGTGAATCCGTCATCAACTTGACCTTGATGGGGGCACCGAAGCATGATGCTGAGGCACACAAGATGACATCCCAAAGCAGCCAACGACGTTCTTCGTCAGCATCCTGGATGTCTAAAGGAAAGTCACGTCTATTGGTTGCACAAGTCATGACCATCGGCGTTACCTCCATCGAAGAACAACTGGCTCAAATGAATGAAGCGATTGCAAGGCTAACACAAATTGTGGAAGAAAAAGACTTGCAAATTGCTGCACTCGTCAGCCGACTGGAGCCACAGGACGACGAGAACCCCAACCCAGAAGATGATCCACTAAAAAGAGAAGCTGGCGAAGAAGATGAGCCTCCGGTGGAGAAAATCGATGTGAAGCCGGAGCCAGACTAAGCAGCGGCACTCATGGGATCTCTTTCTATCCAGCAGCTGCAGGAGATGATCACCAACACCATCAAGGCACAGTACGAAGGGAGCTCAAATACCTCCGGGTTGTACTCGAAGCCGTATTCAAAGAAGATTGACGCCTTAAGGATGCCGATGGGTTATCAACCACCAAAGTTCATGCAATTTGATGGAAAGGGAAACCCGAAACAGCGCGTTGCCCACTTTGTTGAAACTTGCAACAACGTAGGGACCGAAGGGGATTATCTTGCCAAGCAGTTTGTGCGCTCGCTGAAAGGAAACGTCTTTGAGTGGTACACGGACCTAGAGCCTGAGTCCATCAACAGCTGGGAGCAATTAGAGCGGGAATTCCTCAACCGCTTCTATAGCACCCGCCGCACTGTGAGCATGCTAGAGCTAACGAGCACAAAGCAGTGGAAGGACGAGCCAGTCATTGACTACATCAACAGATGGCGCACTCTAAGCCTCGACTGTAAAGACAGGCTCTCGGAAACCTCTTCAATCGAGATGTGCATCCAAGGCATGCAATGGGGTTTGCAATACATCCTTCAAGGCATTAAACCACGGACCTTCGAGGAATTGGCCACTCGCGCCTATGACATGGAGTTGAGCATCGCCCATCATGGGAAGAAAGAACCGATCGCCGACTACAAGAACGACAAAGTTCTTGGGACAAAGGTAGAAAAGGCTGCATGGAAACCCACCAAGGAAGCGATGACGGTCAACACATCTCCCGTCAAAATCTCCACACGAGGCAAGGCGATTCAAACTGAAGCTTTTCGTGATCAAGAGATGCGTAGACACACTTTGAAGGAGCTTGAGGAGAAGACTTATCCATTCCCCGACTCTGATGTGGTTGCCATGCTGGATGACCTGTTGGACAAGAAGGTGATCAGTTTGCCTGAATGCAGACGGCCGAAAGAGATGAGTCGTACCGACAGTCCAAGATACTGTAAATTCCACCGCTTCATCAGTCATCCGACAGAAAAGTGCTTCGTGCTGAAAGATCTCATCATAAAGCTGGCTCAGAAAGGAATCATCGAGCTAGATCTTGACGATGTGGTGAAGTCAAACTATACCACCATCACTTCTGGCTCTTTCAATTCAAAATTTTCACCTCAACCGCTGGGGGCATGCTCCAAAACCACGTCAGTTAAGTCAAGTGAAGTTGAAGGATGGACGCATGTTACTCCAAAGAAATTACGCAAGAAGCATAAGTCTCATCCACAAGTTCACCAATTGGAAATGGGGCAAAACAGCTCTCGCCAACCTCCAAAGCTACACGAAAGTGTTGAGGATGATGAAATTGCGACACAAAGATCGTCTGTTGCCATCACGATGCGCGACTTCTTGCCCAAAGACTTCTTCAATCACTCGGTCAAGGTTCCTTGCTATGAAGATTGTGAGGAGCGCCTCTCCAAAATTGCTTGACAAATCCCCCAAAGCTCCTCGCCTGCATGAGCCTAAAACTGTACATGGCACCAATGCTCCTTGTTCGCACGAGCCTAAACTGCACGAACCAAAGCTCATTGTCTGCACGAGCCTAAACCGTATGACACGAGGCTCCTCGCCTGCATGAGCCTAAACTGCATGGCACAACACTTCTGATCCGCACGAGCATAAAAGGCAACATCAATGCTCCTGGTCCGCACGAGCATAAAAGGCGACACCAAAGCTCCTTGCTTGCACGAGCTGAAACTGCAAACAGCACAAAGCTCCTGGCCCGCAAGAGCATAAACTGCGTACGGCACAAAAAAAAATGTATTTGAACTACGTTTTGACTTGATCTATTTCTTTGGAAGGGTACGTAGGCAGCTTGAATATTTAATTTCAAGTTCAGTCACATATAAATAAAAAAAATAAATGTTTTATTAAATAGAGTCAATTTTATTACAAAAAGAAAAAAAAATGAATACATATGTTATTATGTATTTACAAAAAATAAAAATAAAAAAAAAATAAAAAAAAAATAAAAAAAAAGAGGATTTCTTTCACATACATATACATACATATATGTATATATATATACATAAATATGTATGTATGTCTATCAGCAGCAAGCCTCTCAAAAGGAGGCCATCCAGGCCCAAGCTCCAGCTTGTCGTCCCTCTCCCTCCAGGCCTAGGCCCAGACACAGTTCTCAAAGCCCAAATCCAAGCTCAGGCCCAACTCTCGAAGTCTCATCTCAAATGCTTGCAAAAGGTCTAGCCTCCAACCTCAGTCCAGGCCTAGTTCTCTCTGGAACCTTCGAACCCCAAAAGCCTCGACACAAATAGGACCAGCAACCGCTAGACCCCCAAGTCCACTCCGAGTCCTCTGTCGCCGAGTTTTGTCGCCAGATACACTGCCGCCGTCGGCCGAGACTTCAAGTTCTGGAACGCCCTCTCTGGATCCGACCACCTGATCGCCGAGCTCAACCTCAACCTTGATCGAAAAATGCACCGAAGTTTGTCGGAAAATTGAGCAAGTTGAAGAGTGAGTTGGAAGCAAGGAAGATAGAGACTTTTTGCAGATTGAAGCTTTATAAAAAACAAAGCTTTCTGCAAATTTATCAAATTTCTTCACCATCTTCTCTGATCTGAAAAGCAGAGAGAAATGGTAGTGAAAGTTACCTCGACCTGCTTGCATTGGGCGCAGCCGATCATTCCTCGCTCGACGCCGCCACCTCAAATTCCCAGCTCTCCCACATTTTCTCCTTGCTTTTGAAGTAGACCAAGTCACCATCTCCTCCATCGCCAAGATGTCATTGAATTCAACCCACAACGCGATATTGTGGTCCGTGGATGGGATGAATGCAATGGTTGCTACGGAACTGGCCAGAGGAAGGAACTTTCCAATGGGGTCGCAGCACCGGAGAGGTCAGAACTTGAATTTGGCGCCGAAAGACTCCGATGAGGGCGGCCTGGATCTCTTCTCGAAGAACCGCCAGACTCTCTCTGCAGCCTCCTCCTCATCCGAAAGCAACCATGATTACAGATACTTCAGGATCGTCGACGCCGCCGTCTACACCAACTGCAGCTCCTCGGCGCCAAGTTCTTCTCTCGTTGCAGCCAGACCCGCCTTCTCCGACCTTGTTCATTCTCTCTCCCCATCCACATATATATATATATATCATAGTGGTTGGTATGCTGTCATATTCTGTGGAGGCCAACTCCAACGCACTCCGCAGAAAAAAAAAAAAAAAAAGAGGTTGTGGTGGACGGCTAAATATATATATAAAAGAAGAAGAAGAAATCGGGGTGGACAGCACCATGTGTAAAAAAAAAAAAAAAAAAAAAGAAAGGAGAAATGATTTAAAAAATAAAGGGAGCAGCAATGGTGATGAGGGGAAGCATCTTTCAAAGGCAATCCCAGCTGCCAATTGTTTAAAGTAGCAGATTGGAGGGATGAGACGGGAAGTTGGCCAACAGCTTCATTTTTGGAGATTACCATTACTAGCGGAAAAGCAAGCATAAGGAAGCATTCAAGGGGAGAGCATTTGGCTCTCACATAAAAAAAAAAATACCCATTTACAAATTCCATGTTCATTTAACATAGTTGTGCAAAAAAAATGCATTGAGAGAAATAAAGTCCATTTTATTTATTTTTTTGGAAATTTTACAGAAATATACATTTTTACATCAGTAAAAAAAAAAAAAAAAAAAGTCAAATCAAATTTACAGGAGGGGATTTTCAAGGACGATCAAGTGAAGCCTCACCACTCAGCGAAGCTCTAGGAAGAAGTGCCGCTGGAGGTTGGCTGTTTGGCGCCTTATCACTCGGAGGAACCCTAGGAGGAGGAGGCACCGAAGGTTGATCATTTGGAGCTTCATTACGCGGTACAGCCCCAGAAGACGAAGGCAAATGTTGTTGGAACAAACCCACAAACCTCTGATGATCAAGTAAAATTTGACCATCAGATTCCTGCATATGGTCAATCTTCCTCTTCATGTTTGTAGCATAGTTATGTGCGAGCCTGTGCAACTGTTTATTCTCATGCTTAAGCCCTCTAATCTCCTGTTTGAGACTCATCACCTCAGCCGCCAATGATTCAACTTGACGGGTTCGAGCAAAAAGGCGTTGGGCCATATTAGACACGGAACCTGCACACTGCACACTGAGAGCCAGAGAATCCTTAACAGCCAACTCATTAGACCGTTTTGAAAGTAGTCTGTTATCTCTGGGAGTGAAAAGGTTCCGGGCCACCACCGCAGCGGTCATATCATTCTTCACCACTGAATCCCCAACGGTAAGATGACCAGTAGGGGATATGAAGGATGGGCGCCATATGTTTTCTGGAGAAGAAGGGACCGCCTCTTCACCAAGGTTCAAGTCAAAACGACGATCGGAGGGGCCAGACATTTTCAAAAGTGTTGAAAGAAAGAAGAGATCGGACAAATCAAGATCTTAGAAGTGCAAGAAGGGAGTTTCTACAAGCGAAAATTCAAGTGTGCTTTGAAACGAACTGCGTGCCTCTATAAAAAATCAGCACTTGACGGGATTTCAGAGATCGAAGAGGCGAGCTCAGAATTCGAAGAGTCCAATTAAAAAATCGAAGAGGTGTTAGCTTTCTCAAAAGCTGGGCTTGCTCAGAAACCACGGGCGATCTTCCTTTCCAGACTTGTCCTCACTTGTCACATGCAACCTCTACACTCGACGAAGTTCAGAAATCGAAGAGGCCAATTCAAAAATCGAAGAGGCAAGCTTAGAAATCGGAGAGGCATCTTGCTTTTCCAGACGCATCAGCACCCATCACACGCAAACTCAGCTTTGCGGAAATCACGGGTAATTTGTCGAAGCGCCGATCCCAGATATCGAAGAGGCGCCAGTCTTTTTCAGCCTCGTCAACACATGTTACATGCACACTTAGCTTGGCGGAAATTACGGACAATTTGTCGAAGATTTATGATAAAGAAGAAAGCACGTGAAGCCATACTGATCAATCACACATTGGTTGCCGACACGAGTGAAAGAATAGTACTTCTACAGGTATTAAAAAACTTCCTATAACTGTCCACCTTCACCCTCCATAGCAAGGCAGACATACAGAACCTTTCTTCATCTCCGAGAATGCCTTCCCAACGAAGCCTCTCGAGTCACTCAGTGTTCCTTATTCCTTGGGGTACCTCTGCAAACAAATGACACCAAAGCAAAAGTATCTCATATCACCAGGGTAGAAAGCAAGAGTATCTCATATCATGCGTTCTCCCTATCCTTTCCTTTGTCCTTGTTCTTACCTGCAAAGACAAGGATAAAGAAAACAATATGCCGGAACCTCCACTCAAACTCGGGTAAGGAACCGATTGCTTGGAACCCTTCCCTGATTGCCTACCTAGCACTGCTCTCAAGTACTCGTCTTCCACTGCTGCTGTACTTCCAAAGAAGCTGCCACATCTGCTTGGAGAACAGATAAGGCAAGTGAAAATGATACCTTGAAGCATGTGGAGACAACGTGCAAAAGAAACAAGCAGAGAAGAATGCAGCCTGCACAGTCAACTCAGCAGAAGGAGTCTGAGCTGAGGAACTCGATAAGATGCCACATCCTGCCAGAAGAATAGATAAGGCAAGGGAAAATGATACATTGAAGCATGTAGAGACAAGCACAACAAAGCATGTGCCGATTCATCCGCTACTTCTTCAAAAGCAAAAGTATCTCATATCATCAGAGTCAAAGGCAAAGATATCTCATGGCATGCTTTTCCTTTACCCTTGCTCTTGCCTATGAGACAAGGAGAAAGAAAGCAATCGGTCGGCACTTGGACATATTGAACAAAGAAACAAACCATCACCTCTACCTCGTGCCTACCTGCCGTGCAGAAGAAACAAGCAGAGAAGAATACTGCCTGCACACACAATCAACCTAGCAGAAGGAGTCTGAGTTGAAACCAAGAACTCGGGAAGCTGCCACATCTGCCTGGAGAACAAATAAGGAAATGCGGCATGCACAATCAACTCAGCAGAAGGAGTCCGAGTTGAAGAATTAGAGAGAAGAAGGAGTCTGAGTTGAAGAACTCGAGAAGCTTCAACAACATTTTGAGGGCACCTTCGCCAAAGAGCAAAGCCTTGCCGTACAAAGCCATCAAATCACCAGCACAAGGAACTCTCATTTTCTTTGCTCAGAACTCCAAACCCAGTTCAAGAATAAGCCTGTGGAAAGTCAAACAATTGGAGGAAACCAGAAAATCCTCCAACCCAGTTCAAGATCAAAGTTGTGGAAAGTCAACAAGCGCAACAAAATACGTGCCGATTCATCCATTACCGAAGCCAAAGATCATCAACCACATGAAGCTCTTTGTGGTCCAAATTTCATCCAAGATCAAGCCTCAACGGCCCTTGAAGAAATTTCAAACAAAAGTTCAAGATCAAGCCCCGACGGCCCTTGAAGAAATTTCAAACAAAGTTCAAGATCAAGCCTCAACGGCCCTTGAAGAAATTTCTAGTCCAATTCAAGATTAAGCCCCAACGGCCCTTGGATAGACATCTACAGTAAGGGACTTCAAAACGCATCTCCTATACATGACAAGCACATGTATACGACGCGCCTTGAAGTGGGGGCATTTGTAGACATCGAAATTTCGGTAAATAAATGTTGACCGATAAATCAAAATTTCAACGCTCATGTATTACATAAATTTTACACGTAGCGTGTGTCTAAACAAAAAATCAAAATAAGTTGGAAAAGTCATCAAACAGGACACGTGTCAACACCTGGCAGAAATGACTTATTTCATCTGAAATATTATATTCAAAATTAGGCCTTGGAAAATTCTATAAATAGAGGCCAATTTCATTCATTTAGGGAGAACCAAAATCATTAGGCAAAATTCTTGAAGCTCTGAAGCTCTGAAGCTCTGAAACTCCGAAGCTCTCAAGCATCCAGGTTCCCGAAGAATCAAGAAAGCTCTCTTCGTTCTTCGTTCATCGTTCATCCTAAGATCAAGCCCCAACGGCCCTTTGGATCAACAATCATCCACCAATTCAAGATCAAGCCCCGACGGTCCTTGAAGAAAGTGTTCTTCGTTCTTCCAAGATCCAGCCCCGACGGCCCTTGGATCAACAATCACCAACTCAAGATCAAGCCCCGACGGCTCTTGAAGAAAGTGTTCTTCATTCTTCCAAGATCAAGCCCCGACGGCCCTTGGATCAACAACATCAACAAATCCACACATCCAACCGTTCTTCAAGATCAAGCCCAAAAGCCCTTGAAGATCCGTTCATCACCGTTATTCAAGATCAAGCCTTAACGACCATTGAAGAAACACCCATCCTCAAGATCAAGCCCCAACGGCTCCTTGAAGATCCGCTCCTTGAAGAAACTTCCAACAGTTCATCCAAGATCAAGCCTCGACGGCCCTTGGATCAACGAAACATCCACAAATCAATACCTTACGGAGATCGAATCAGAGGATCAAAATAGAGAGAGATTGTAACCCTAAATCACCAAAACACAAATATTTGTTTGTGCACGTTGTTCTTGTCTCTTTCGTTTCAGGAAATTTTCGTGTTCACAAAAATATTTGAGAAACAAAGTTCATTAAGCAACATATGCAAGCATTTAACAATCCAATGGCAGAAGCATACTTGTATGCACTTTAAAACAAAACTTAAACCATGAACTTCAAAGCCTAGTAGTGGTGGTGAACCAAGACTCTACTCTAATCACAAAGAGAGTTGATAAATTTTATACCTTTGAAGCACCTCTTTGCTTAGCAAAGGTTAATCACCCATGAGAGGGCCTTCATTCCTTTGTCTCCATGCTCCTTGACTCCATGGATGTGGATGGTGGAACTTTACTTCTTGGCTCCATGTCTTCTTGGATTTGGATGGAAGAAAAGGATTCTCCAAGAGTCCCCAAAGTGCAGGGCCTCTAAGTTTCGACACCAAGATGAAGATGGGATGAAAATGAGTGGTATGGGAGGAAGATTGCTAGCTAATACCTCCCATATGGCCGGCCTCCTAGAGATAAAGAGAGAGCAAAGTTTCTCTCATTTTTCCTCATAGAAAACACTGATGAACAAAAGGCTATAGAGTTGCTTTTATACCTTCCTTCATTTGAGTGGCAAACTTGTCATAAGTCCAAAACCACTCCCTCTCTTAGCAAGGCCGGCCTCCCTTTGTTTAGTGGGTTTATTGTCCATTTTGTTTTAGTTGTCATGCAACTTAAACTCAATGAGGCAAGTGGACCAAAACCATTTTTGGATCCCTTAACTTGAAATTAATTAAAGCCTGTTAAGGACCTTTAGTATGATTAATTAATCCTTGTCATATATGATTAAACTATTTAATTGTCCTTACTCATCTTTGTTAAATCCTTCAATCATTACCTTACATGGTATGCGATCCATCAGGTTCCTTTTAGCGAGGCAGTGGCCAATTAGAACTCTTTCTAAGTTGATTGTGAAATGAAACTTACTTTCAATTCTCCTTTTAGTGATTATACAACTTCAGGGCTTCCATAAGTCATGAGTGACACCTAGTGGATAGTAAACATGAATAAACTATCAAACCAAACAATGTGATCAAAAGTAGAGAAAGACCGTATTGCATTTGTAATCCCAAATTGAATAGGTTCTCCAACCTCTTTTGATCAAGGATCTAACCACAAGATAATTATGATGCCCCAGGTCAAATGACTACTTTGCATTATCCCAACCATGAGTTCTCATGTGACATGAATATGAGAACTCCTTGTTGTTTGTGTTCAGTGGACTCATTCGCTATTGAGCACCAACAAACTTGTCTTGGTGTCAATCACATCAATAACTCGAGACTAGCCACTATCTTGGGAGAGATGACATAGCATGTACTGATCTTAATGGATCGTCAATGCCTAATTGGCAATCCTATGATCATGAACGTTTAGGATATGTGCCCAACAATTCAATCCAAAACTATGGTTGGTATCCTTAACCGTTAACTTCTTGAGGATGAAAAGAATATTTTTGAACAACTCATTCAGTCTCTAAGGGATGAGTAAATTATGTGGGCTCAAAAGGGTGGAGCTAATTGGTTACAATTAGGATATGAAAGTACTAAATTTTTTCAAACTCACGCTTCTATTAGAAAAAAGAAAGAAGAAGAAATTACTTACAAAGAGTAAAAGATGCTAATGATAGGGGTGAGGGTATGGAAGAGCTTTTTGCCAGGATTTTAAACTGCGATTTTCCTGCTCCAATACTCCCAATCCTAGTGATGTGATTAGTTGTATTGACATTATCAATCCTTGTATCACTAATTCACAAAATATCGATTTACCAGATGGTTTGCATGCTATTTTTTTCAACATTGTTGGTCCACTACTAAGCATTATGTTATTAGTTTTGTTAGAGATTCTTTTGATAATCACTCTAGTCTTAAACTGATTAATCATACCAATATTTTCCTAATCCCGAAAATCGAGAGCCTTGAGACTGTTAATCATTATAGGCCTATTAGCCTATGCAATGTCATTTACAAAGTTAATCATTATATTATCATTAATCAGTGCAAACCTCTACTTGCTTAGTGTATTTTTAAAAACCAAGGGGCTTTTGCCCTAGGAAAATAAATCCATGTTAATATTCTCATTGTTCACAAAATTTTCTCTAGTTTTAAGAATTAAAAAGGAAGGTCAGGTTCCATGACAATTAAATCGGACCTTGAGAAAGCGTACTGTTAAGGCTCAAAATTTGCAAGTTAACAAATTAAAATACTAAACCCTTGGTGGGCTTCAGAAATAGACTAAAATTAAATGGACTCAAAGATTTTTAAGTGGTTCTCTCTTCAAAACTGGGCTACATCCACTGTGTTGCTCAGATTGTATTGATTTCAAGACTAAGATGCTTAGATTGTATTGATTTCAAGAAAGAATAATGTTGGGATAATACATGAACTCTCTCTTGTTTCAGTTGTCTGACCCCAATACAGTGTAGGAAATGTGCGCTGAACAGAATCATAAGATGACAATTTATGGACAATTTATGGACATTTCACATGTTAAACTAAAATAGCTTAATGTAAGGGGAAAAATTATTGTTTAAAGCCGTCTCATTAAATATTATGCTTAAACGTTAAGTTCAAGGAATATGTAGATAGGAGAATGTGATCTAAAGAAGTTAGATTCATGAAACTATTATTTTTTGTACACATATTCTAAACGTTCCTGATCATAGGATTGCTAGTTAAGCATTGATTGTCATGCCCCAATCCCAAGATACGTACAAGATCGACACGTGACGTCACCAAGTACCTGTTCATCTATTATGTCTTGCCTCCGAGACATGAACAATACACAAAACAATGGTCCAAAAGCAAAGTAACTTTTTCTTTATATCATGGTTGCATCTAACCTTCCTATTAGATTGCCTCCGTATCCTAAAACGCGATTAAGCCATTCATAGTTCACTCTTTGTTAAACTCTAGTATTCTTGAAGCCTTTAACTAGCAAGAACATAGAATTCTAGAATTCCTCAATGGAAAACGAGCATGTCTCACTAGATTTTAGTCTACATAACGAAACCATTTGAAAATCAGAATTGTCATTTGTCATTTAGCTATATCACAATCTTTTCAAATATAATTCTACAATCACAACAAATAATCGATCAACGACTCAAAGATGTATAATAAAATTACGCTAATCAACCAATTTGGTCAAGTATCGATTCACAAAATTTGATAAGGCAAATCTCTTTAATTGCAATCCCATATTCTCAGCAATAACCTTGCAAACACAAGTGTCTTTCATGAGTAATTTCCATTCACAAGGATCTAAGGGTTCAAACGAACTGAGCGGCACATAACAAGAGATAGGATTCCAGACCACTCAACGGAATTAACTCAAACATGTGTATGGTTCCTTGATGTGGATTAACCAGGCGAAATCATAAGCATCAATCCGACAACATGATCCCCCAATGTGGATTAACCAGGTAGGATCACCTATGGATCTAATGTAACCAAGTAGGTAGTGACCCCCAATGCAGATCAACCAGGCAAAGTCACCCTTAGAAATGCATATGGTTCCCTAATGCGAATTAACCAGGCAGAGTCACCCCTAGAATGCGTATGGTTCCCCTATGAAGATTAACCAGGTGAGACCAACTATGAATCTATGTGACCACCGGTAGGCAGTGGCACCCCAATACGGATTAACTAGGCGGAGTTACACCTAAGTTGCTCGTGGTTCCCCAATACGGATTAACCAAGTGGAACCACCTCTAGGGTGCGCGTGGTTCTAAATTTGATTTATCGTTTGAATGAATCTTTTGTTTAGTAGGTTTACAAAAGATTAGTGGGAGTTAATCATATTCCTAAATTGGAACATATATATGATATATTAATTTTGGGAATGGAAAAGGAATTCTTCTTTGATAAAGTTATGACTGTAACTGTTCTATAATGATAGGGTGTATATAGGACACGTAGTATATATGCTTGGGGATAGAAATCTATAATTGATAGATTTCAGGATATAATTGGATTATCTCAATCCTTATTAATAGACAAAAGATGCTACGAAGTTTCTCAAATGTTAAAAGCTTCAATTAGAAGGACAATTCTTGTGAGACTAGGAAGTTCCTCCTCGTAAAGAGAATGTGCCATTTGACTCCAAAGAAACATAATACATAAATAGAACCCTGTATAATGTGCATAAAAGTGATTTATGTATATCATATTTTATGAAAAGCATTGATATATATGAGTTGTACCAAGATCGGTACAAGACGATATCAATGCAAGCCCAGGTTTATAACCATGGCAACTGTCAAGTAGGTCCTTAAGTATTTAAGAAATACTAAAGGATAGGTTCCTCAAGAATGAGGAAGATTCAAAATTACAAATGGAAGCGTAATAGTATTAGATTATGAATCTAATATAATATCCATCATTGGATCTTTTTGTTGTGATTGAAGAGATAATTGAATATCTCTTCATTATGACTAAAGAGATATTTGGATGGAAACACTAGAAGTAAGGACTCTAGTATGTTCCCATGCATGTAAAATGTATCACCATATAGAAACTTACAACAATGTTGTTTGGATGGGAAAGTTCATTTATGAACTCTCCATTTGGTTCCAACTAGAAAGTGTCACTAATGTACCCACACTACGACACTAATGGGGTGATAACTCAAGCCAGAGAATCAAGGTCTCATCAAGATCCGAACACTATAGAGAGACTGAACCATATGATTGAGAACCATGTATAATGATGACGTTGTTTGTCTCAAGATTGCTTAAGTGGATAGCATATAGATATCCATTGTCTAGGCCTATTACTCAGCTATTTTTTAAATGCCTTCAGAAGAGGTATCATCACTGATGATACGACGGATCAGCTCTAGTGCAAGTGGGAGATTGTTGGAAATGTGCCCTAAACCCAACCATAAGATGAGACTTTATAGACATTTCACATGTTAAACTAAATTAGTTTAATGTAAAGATAAAGATTATTATTTAAAGCCGTCTCATTAAATGTTATATGCTTAAACGATAAGTCCAATGAATATGTAATTAGGAGAATATGACCTAAAAAAGTTAGATTCATGAGACCATTCTCTTTCATACACATCCTAAATGTACATTATCATGTGATTTCCAATTGGGCATTGACTATCCGCATAGATTAGTACCATCATTGCTGCCACTGCCACTGCCACCACCACAACCATAAACTCAATGCCACCACCGCCACCACAACCACAACCGTCAACATCGCCGGCCATTGTCGCTGCCACTACCACCATTGTTACCTCTGCAACCCAGTAATCTGCAACCCAGCAATCACACCCTTTCATTGGCACCACCAACGCCATCACAATCATTGCCCTTGGCACCGTTGTCGTCGTCATCACCCACACTATAATGTCTATTTTTTGTCAGATATACAATTATATCACTTGTACAATAAAATTTACCAAACGCTTTTAAACTACTTTTCATATTTACAACACTATTAAAAATACAATTAATCAAATGCTCAACTGCTTTATTCTACAGCTGATTAAGCACAATATAAGCATTTTTTTTTTAGTACAACAAACCCAAACTTGCCTTAATGCTACATAGTATGAAAATGAAACCTTAATTTTTGACCTAGTTTACTTGATAGCTAACTATTTGCAACATGCACACATTTGAGATGGAATATTAGAATAAGAAATTGCAATATTCACATTGTGTAGGGTTAGTGGAAAGTAATATCTCAAATGCATGCAATTTGTACACAATCTCTCTTAGCCGAAGGTCCAACGACAAAACACGTAGTATTATTCTCTCTCCCATTTGACAATCAAGTAACCTCTGTAGAAAAAAAAAATGAAACCCATGAAGCAGCTGGGATGACATTTCGTAAAACAAATTAAAATATAAAGGAATGAGATTACTTATACTATTTTCAGGCACTAATTCAACATAGTTTTTTTTTTGGGTAGCAAGGTTCACAACTTCATTAAACTAACAAAACAAATTTACATGAAAGAAGCCCAAAAACAACAAACATAAAATATAGATAGGTACCCCAATATACAACGCATCAGAAAGTTGTGAGCCAAAAAGAAAAAAAAAAAACCCGAAGAAACCTAATCAACTTGCATCCGCCGCCGCCTTCGCCGGAAAAACTAATCTAATGTGCCTTTGCATTTGCGACAGCAGGAGATAATTTTGATCTTTTATTTTGGGTTTGCCCACATGGGTGATATTTGTGGATCCTGCTAATTTAATATGACCGATGATCCAACTAAATTTGAGTAATTAAGTTTAACTTCGAACTTGTTTTTTTGAACTTGTCTTGACATTGTTAGACGTTTGCAGTGGTATTCCTGCACACAAAATAAAGACATATTAAAAATAATTAACTTAAATTGTTGAATTACTAGTGCGAGACATCATTGTAATGATATACTCGTAACATGTTTAGACTTCCATAAGTAAATGCAGAATGTCGATGCAAATTTCTGCCATCTCCAGCTTTGATGAAAATGCACCTACAAAACAATCAACACCTTTGATCAAGGACCTAAGCCCCATGCGCCCACGAGGTGGGGGGTGAGGGTTAGGCCAATGGACCTTTGATGCCTAAGTTTCTCTGAAAAAGAGTGAGTGTTTAGGGCTTTAAGGGTAGCAAAAGCTTACCGAAATTTGGTAGAGATGGAGGTATTTATAGGAGGAGGGGCCAACCATGGTGTTAGGGCTTTACCCTACACATGGCGGCATCCTATTGGCCAAGGTTTATGGAGAGAATATTCTCAAGATATTAAATAGGAAATAATATCTTGAGATAATGGTGTAAATATCCCTAATTGATTTAAATAGGGATTACTTGAATGGAGTCAATCTTCAGTTGGGAATGTATTAGATATGATTTGGGTAATTAATCCTTATTTTTAATGCTTTGACTTTTCCTTGCCATGGGTAGGTGAGCTGTGGGCAGTCGTATTCAGCTGCTTGGACCTTTAGGGGTGCTGAGCTGCGAGTGGGAGAATTTGAGAAGCCTACCCATTTAATGAGGGTAATCTTGTCTTTTTTAAGCAAAAGTCCACATGTCGGCTCTAGGATTTTTGGGATTATTTTAGGCTCCACAAATGCCTTCACACTTATTGGGCTACATATAGGAAAATGGCAGTAGGTGTAGAGTCCCGAGCTGTATGGGTGTGTATAGTTGTTTCCCAATCTGATGTAGATCTCATTCATTGACTTGGAGATAGACTCTTCTAGGAAAAGCAAACCAATTGCCCCCAATACCTATTTAATTATCCCTTAAGCAGGGGATTAAATAAATTTGGAGAACAATCTTTATTTCAACAAGGAAGAGAGAAACTAGAGGAAATTTGTTCCCCCTCCCCTAGCTCTCTTATTCTTTTACCCTTGCAAAGAGTCGTTTCTCGTTGTTGTTCTTCTTCTCTGCGCCACACCAAGGTACGAAAAAGGTAATTTTCTTTGTCTTCTTGGGTGGTGCTGTCGCTAGGCAGCCGTCAAGGTGATGCAGCACGTTGGCTGGCAAGGGCAAGGAGTTGGCCTGGCATGGGCTGAGGAGGTGGCGTGTCATGGGCTGCGACTTGAGCTACTGGGCATGACTTTTGCCAAAGGCAGCTGCACAACATGGGATACGACTTGAGGCGCTAGGGCACGATGCAGAGTGAACCATGGGGCTCGAGCTCATTCTGAGGGCCTGAATCTGACATGGACCAGTCAGACATGCCGGGTGAGGTCTTGCTAAAGGTTGCTCAACGCATCGAGCAAATGTCATTATGAGTGGGCTAGGTGAACAACGCATTGGGTGCAAAGCTGGGTGAGCCAGGAGGCTTTAGCCCTTCTAGATTTGGGCTTGGAGTATACCAAGTATGAGGAGGCAGGCTCGGGCTTGCTATGCTGTGGAGGAAGAGAGAGAAAGAGGCACATGGCGTCATTTCTCTTGCTTATGACTTGAGCAGCAAGCTGGGCTTCCTAGGTCAGGAATTGCTTGGTGGGACCATGGTTTTGACGCGAGGCGTTGTGCTTGTCAGGTTAGGCACGGGCCCGTGCTACTAAAGAAAATGAGATATGGGCTGAGGCCCTGTGGGTCATGCATTAGTTGGAGAGAAAATGGGACCAAGTGGTGGGGCCTAGAGTATGTTGCTGAAAAACTTTTCGTTGATCTGACTTCTCCTAAGGGGAAGAAAAAGACTGTTAAGCCTGAGCCTGTGAAACTTGCTGCTCCAAAGGTGGCCACAACCATTGCTGAGAAGATTTCCTAGAGGAAAAGTTCGATGTTGCCCCCGGTGTTTGGGTTTGTATCGAAGCGCTCGTCAGGAGTAAAGTTTGGTTCGACTTTTGAAAGGCTCACTACTATGAACAACATGAATGTGGATTTTGCTGCTAAGGTGGCACCTGAGCATGTTCCTCATTCTGCTGCGATTGATTCGTTCGCTGAGAAAGGGAAGTCTGCTTGCATGGGCAGTTGTGAGAAATCCACCGAGTCTGATTCTGAGGAGCTTCTCGAGGTTTGTGTGCTGCTGAAAGCTGACATTCTTGAGGACGTCGATGCATGCGTCAAGTTTGTTGATAGTGTTGGTAAATTATTTGTCCGCTTAGACTCTTTTACGAAACGTCTTGCCTACTCAAGGAGGTCCTCCTTACTTGTTACAATGCATAAAACTTTGATCCTAGTAGCTGAGTGTATGTACGTTGATTAGGATGCTGTCAAGTTTGCTAAGAAGGTCAAAACGACATTGACAGCTCATCTTCGCTCAACTGCTGAAAAGATTGAGAAACTCGAATCTGAACTTGCCGTTTTAAAGGGGTCTGATGTATTTGCCCCCATTTTTTGTGCAACTAGAGACTGTTCATCAAGAGGTTGTTGATTTGAAAGCTAAGGTTAGTGCGACTTAGGTGATGTTGGAAACTGCAGAAAGAATGAAGTCAATCATGTTGCACTTGTGGTCAAGGACCTTGAGCGGGTCAATTCAGAGCTACGATATGCTTATTTTGCCAAGGACAAGGAGCTTGTCTTCATGCATTGTGAAGTGTCTCATCTCAAAGATGTTGCCAGTAAGCTTGAGTCCAAGGAAGTGGATCTGCAAGGTGCGCTTTTTGCTAGCGAGAACCTGAAAAAGGAACTGGATAAGCTGTATGATGCTCACACTGCTTGTTGAGGACAATGCACAATTGAAGAATGGGGGGGGGTCGGTCACGAAGTGGCGCTTGCTCTTGTTAGGCCGATTTCTACAAGATTGGCTATGTAGATCATCTTCAGGGTAGGCCGTCAAATTATGAATTTTTCGAGAAGGGCTTCGAGACTTACTCCATTTCTTTAGTTGATCTACTTGACTTCTCATTTGAGGCTGCATTTAATGGAGTAGCTGAGGGTCAGTCTGTCCAGGCAGGGGCGATTGAAGATAAGCTGATGAAAGCTTTGGCTGCTGAGAGCAGTGTCGAAGGCATGACAGTCGAAGAACCAGTGGTTGCACTGGGTGTAATAATGAAGACATGTGCTATGTGCATCACATATGAGTCCTAATTGCCTATAGCAATCTAGGATAGGACTGGCACCTACAATGGATCCAGAGTGAGCATACAGTGCGATGTGAACATACACGTGAAAGATTGGCCTGGCCCGGGCCAAGTACAACACCAATGTAGCACACGATGAGCAGATAACGTAAATATAGTCATGGCATAGTAATTTGATAATTCTAGTCAATATAATACTATTTATGGCCATAAATATAATTAAGGCATTAATAATAATACGCATACCTGTGCATCCCGTAGGATGTAGCATAATTTCATAATTTCTATCAATGCCCTAAATCTTATAAACGTTAAGCTAATCTAGGAGTATTGTAGAAAATTCTTTGTGAAATATATAAATGGAAGCTAACAAATATTTATATATACTATATAAAAGAAAAGACCCACTCAGAGGTACTTGCGATGTCACATCATTTCGAGCTAAAAAAGCCGGAGTCTCCGATAGTAATAACACCTAAGCATAATATTGGGGGCCGTTAGTAAAACTCAGCTAAAACGACTAAATTTGGGAAAACGGAGTGTGAATTTGGAATCAGAGCATCGAAATATGCTAATCATTAGGGCTTCCACAAACCATGAGTGACACCTAGCAGCATATCATGGTTACCCAAGCTAAGTAGAATTGGTTGGAGAACCTATCCAGTTACAACTACAATGCAATACGGTCCTTCTCTAATACAATACTCTTAATCACATTGTTTAAATGATAGTTTGTTTCATGTCTACTATCCAATGCGATACTTCTCTATATGATTCCTTTGAATATGATTTGGAACAAACTTTCTAAGTCATATTCATTTGCTTTGGCCAAAGACTTTAGAATCATATCTTAGAGTATTCTCCTTCCACCATGGAAGGTTAGAGATCCCTTGTTGTGCATTCATATGCCTACACGACTAGATAGCTTGACCCCAACAATGCCGTGGACACTCCGAGGGAATGCCGTTGACATGATCAAAGATCAAGGACCTAACCATTAGACATCTATGATGCCTCAGGTCAAAGGACTACTTTGCATATTGCAACTTTAGAGTTCTTACATGACATGTATGTTCGAACTCTCTTTTGATCGTTGTTCAGTGTACTTGATTACCCTTTCGATCACCTATGTGTTTGTCTTAGTGTCCAACACCAAATAACTTGAGACTAGTCATACTCAAGCTTGAGTTGACATAACACATACTAACCTTAGCGGATTGTCGATACCCAATTGGCAATCCTATGGCCAGGAACGTTTTAGGAATGAACATAAGAGAATGGTCTCGATAATCTAACTTACTTAGATCACTTGTCTCTTAGATCAAATACATCCCTTGGATTCCCTTATTGCATAAACACATGATACAATAAATAGCGTTTGACAATAAGCTTTGCCCTTCATTAAACATATAAAAGTTTAATACATTAAGTATTCCAAAAAACTATTACATCAAATGAGTGGCTTTGTGGGCATACTTCCAACAATCTCCCACTTGCACTCAAAGCCATCCTCCCATGTATCTAATACCCATCTTTTCCATATGACGGTCAAGCTGGATTTGAGACATTGGCTTTGTCAGTGGATCTGCTACGTTATCGGCTGAGGCAACTTTGAGGATGTTGACTTTCCCCTCGGCAGCATATCTTATAATGATATTAAAGCGCCTGTCAAAATGCTTGTTCTTTTGATGTGCCCTTGGTTCCTTGGCTTGAGCTATCGCCCCACTATTATCACAGTACAAAGTTACTGGTGATGTAATGGTTGGAACCACTCCAAGTTCAGTGATGAACTTCTTCATCCAGAACGCTTCTTTGCCGGCTTCAGCTGCAGCGAAATATTCAGCCTCTGTTGTGGAATCAGCAATTACACTTTGTTTCTTTCTCTTCCAACTGACAGCCCCACCATTCAGAGTGAATACATATCCGGAGTTGGAACTTCTATCATCGACGTCAGATTGGAAATCTGCGTCTGTATAGGCTTCCACTCGCAACTCTGCCGCTCCTCCATATACGAGGAACATGTCCTTAGTTCTTCTTAAGTACTTGAGGACCGTCTTGACAGCTGCCCAGTGTTCTGATCCTAGGTTAGATTGATATCGACTAGTAATGCTCACAGCATATGCGATATCAGGCCTTGTGCATATCATGGCATACATGAGACTCCCTATGGCAGAAGCATAAGGAATCATATTCATTTGCCGTATCTCTTCAGGAGTTTTAGGTTCCATGGACTTAGAAAGGTGAATTCCATGTCTTACAGGAAGAAAACCTTTCTTAGATTGTTCCATCTGGAACCTACTTAGCACCTTATCAATGTACATAGATTGGGATAATCCAATTAATTTTCTGGATCTATCATGATAGAGCTTTATCCCAAGTACATAAGATGCATCTCCTAAATCTTTCATGTGGAAGGTTTTGGACAACCACACTTTTACAGAAGAAAGTATTGCAGTGTCATTCCCGAATAGTAATATGTCATCTACATATAACACTAGGAATACTACTGCTTCCCCAACGACTTTTTGATAAACACAATTGTCGTCTTCGTTTTGAGTAAAACCAAATGTTTTGATTTCAGTGTCGAAACGAATGTTCCAGCTCCTGGAGGCTTGCTTAAGTCCATAAATGGACCTTTGAAGCTTGCATACCTTAGTCTTTTCAGACTTGGACACGAAACCTTCGGGTTGAGTCATATAGAGCTCTTCCTCTAGGTAGCCGTTCAGAAAGGCCGTCTTCACGTCCATTTGCCAGATTTCATAATCATGGTACGCAGCTATAGCAAGCAAAATCCGAATGGACTTAATCATGGCTACAGGAGAGAAAGTTTCTTCATAGTCAATCCCTTCTCTTTGCCTGTAACCTTTGGCTACGAGTCTAGCCTTATAAGTCTCCACGTTCCCATCAACGCCTATCTTCCTCTTGAAGACCCATTTGTTTCCAACAGGTACAATACCTTCTGGAGGGTCTACAAGAGTCCAGACCTGATTTTGATACATGGAATCCATCTCGGATTTCATGGCCTCTTGCCATCTCTTTGAATCAATGTCGGACATTGCTTCATTGTAGTCCCTAGGGTCCTCCTTTGTGTCATTGTCACCTAGAAGGTGCAATTCCGCAAAGTCATTGTCTAAGCCATACCTCTTAGGTGGCTTACTAACCCGTTCAGATCTACGTGGAGCTAGGGGTTCAGGAACAGGGTTGTCAACTTGTCGAGTGCTTGTTTGTGGTTCATTATTAATCTCATTAATTTCCATCTCTTTGCTCATAGTTCCTTTGAGAACAAATTCGTCCTCTAGAAACTTAGCAGTTCTGGCGACAAAGACTTTCTGGTCGTCAGGATGGTAGAACTCATATCCCATAGTTTCTCTAGGATATCCCACAAAATAGCATCTTACTGATCTAGCTTCAAGCTTAGTAGCCTCAAGCTTCTTGACATATGCTTCACAACCCTAAATCTTAATGTGATTAAGACTTGGCTTTCTTCCATGCCATATCTCATAGGGCATTTGTGAAACTGATTTGGAAGGTACTCTATTGAGCAAGTAAGCTGCTGTATATAGAGCGTATCCCCAGAATGTTACTGGTAGATCAGCAGAACTCATCATAGAACGAACCATGTTCATCAAGGTTCGATTTCTCCTTTCAGAACCTCCATTAAGTTGTGGAGTTCCCGGTGGAGTCTACTGTGATATTATTCCACACTCTTTGAGATAATCTAGGAACTCATTACTCAGATATTCACCCCCTCGATCCGATCTTAAGATCTTTATCTGTTTCCTAGTTTGCTTTTCAACTTCATTCTTGAATTCTTTGAACATTTCAAAGGATTCTGACTTGTACTTCATAAGATACACATAGCCAAACCGAGAGTGATCGTCGGTGAATGTGATATAGTAAGAGAAGCCTCCTCTCGACGTGGTAGACATAGGTCCACATACGTCAGTGTGGATTAACCCTAGAATTTCAGTGGCACGCTCTCCTTTTCCAGTAAATGGAGATTTGGTCATCTTCCCTTTCAAGCAACATTCACAAGTACCCATCTGGTCATTACCTAATGGGTGGATATATCCGTCTTTCGACATCTTGTGAATCTTTTCAAGGTTCACATGTCCAAGTTTAAGATGCCACATCTTTTCTTGGTTAACTTCTTCTCTAGCCCTTTTGGGTTTTGAGGTATTCTTGCTTGTAATACAGTGCATCCCACTATTCGTCTCTAGGTGAAAAAGTCCCTCTATCATATTACCATGAGAGATAATACGACCGTTCAAGTATAAAGTGCAACTCATTTTGTCAAACAATACTGAGTGCCCATCTCGTAAAAAAGCTTAGAGATGGAAATCAAATTCTTTATACATGAAGGAAAATATAAACAATTTTTAAGTTCCAGGACTTCCCCAGAGGGTAGGTTAAGCATGTAGGTGCCTGTTGCTTTTGCAGAGATTTTAGTGCCGTTCCCAACTCGCACAACCATCTCCCCATTGCTCAGTGGCTTACTTCCCACTAGTCCCTGCATCGTATTACAGATATGTTGACTAGCGCCTGAATCAAATATCCAGGAACTGGAGCTCACTGTAAAAGAACTCTCTATGACAGAAATAGTCTCTTCAAAAGTTCGTGTCATAAGGCTCGCAATACGCACCCCGTATTTCTTCTTCCAACGTTCATCCTTTCCACAATGAAAGCATGTTCCTTTGGATTTCTTTGCCTTCTTCTTATGCAACCTTTTCCTTGTGTTTGCATTCTCACTCCCACTGTCCATTTTGAAACCTTTTTCAAATTTACAGCACATGTCAATCATCTCGTCTAAAGAATGATCGAATCTATTCACTTTATAGTTTACAATAAACTTAGTGAAATCATCCGAGAGAGATGCAAGGAAAAAGTCTTGGGCCATTTTCCCATCGATGGAAGTTCCTAAACTTTTAAGATCTTTAAATATCTTTTCCATCTTTTGTCCATGTTTATGGACCGATGTCCCTTTTGCCATTTTGGCATTCATTAGACTACAAACATTTGAGAATCGTACATTACTAGTCTCAATGTCATGCATCTTATGCAAACTTTCAACCATGGCACAAGAAGTGTCCATGTGCTTATGTAGCTTCATAAGCTCCTCACTAAGTGAAGTGAGGATTAAGCATTTGGCTTGTAAGTCATCCTCATAGTGTCTAACATAATTTTGACACTCCTCCTTTGAAGCTAGTTTCGTATGAGGTACATGAGGAGAGGATTGCTTGAGCACATACAATATGTCTTTCACCTTTGAGACATTCTGAATGTGGCGATACCAAGCAAGGAAATGTTGGCCCCTAAGGCCCTTTTTGTCAAGTATAATGGTGGGTATAATTTTAGGCATGTCGTTCACTACATAACATAACAGAAATCGTATTAGATTGTTTGTTTAAAACTATTTGATTGGGTCTTTGAACCAAATAGCACCACCCACTATTTTTGGCAAATTCCACATCCCTCAATAGAATTCGAGAGTTATATTGAACTCTTAGCGGGGTATGGAAGACTCACTATTACCAAGCCCACCTCACGATGATACGATGTTGGTTAGCAAAAATAATGATGAGAGAATAACGCTTTATTCATTTACAACTCTTGTAATTACCCATCCGTTTGGCCTCTAGAGAATGTTGCCTCACGATGATACGATGTCGGCTCCATTACACTTAGTTAAGTTATTCCCACCATGCTTAGTTTGTGAAGGGGTTCAAGAATAGCCTCACGATGATACGATGTCCGCTATCCTCGTTGCCTACACTCACCTCATCATATGTATATGGATTCCTCCTGGATGTAAGCACATGCTTTGTACTTCCCCATGATAGGGTGAAGCCGGTGCATGAGTCACAAACGCTTGGAACCCACCACGGTGGAAGGCCTAAGAAGAGATGTTCAAAACATCTCTCGCTTATCAACTTAATATTTATTTTGAGGGAGTAGTTTTGGGCTACATCAAAATCATTTTAATCTTATTAAAAGAACTTGGGCCTATCATAACCATTGGTCCAAGTTAATATGAATTAGTAGCATATAATACTCCCACTGTTTCGTTGAAACAAGCGAGACTATATGGAACTACTAACGAACGCATTGCATCCTCATATGGACTATATAGTCATATTAGGTCTTAGGATGATTATGAACCGTTTAATTTGATCCAACACGAGCCTTGTGTTGGACCTTGGGTTTAAGGTAGATAGTTGTTGATTTTAGTTACGCGTTTAATCCAATTAAACCGTTATTTCCTATTGGGCGTTGGACCCAACTATTCCATTTTGCATACAAATAAACAAAGGAATACATGAAATAATAATGAGGGCTTATGCTCTTTTACAACACAAATGATGGACTTATGTCCATTTACAACAAATTGAATTAATCAAATTACATTCATTCTACAGTATTAAAACCCAAACATTCATAATGTAAAGCGGCCAATCACATAGCTCAATTATCGTGGCCTTTGGTTCATAATCACCCTTTTCTTAATCAATCACATTAACTAAGAAAGCAACTTAAACAATTGGTTTTTGGATCCATAGAATTGATTTAAATGGAACTAAATGAAATGAAAATCAAATTCTCATTAAAGAGACAAAACAATTTTGTTCTCATTTTATTTGGGCCAAAAGGAAACTATGACCACAACAATTGGGCCATAATGCAAATACAAAAACTTTTGGGGTCACTTTGAAAAAACACAAAAGTCCACAACTTCATGTAATTTCAACTAGAACCCAAAATTTTATTAATGTAAAAACATCATTAAAGGATCAAAACAATTTGTCCTTTAGAGTTTTTAAGCCTAAACGTAAAAACGTAAACTTTTGGGCCAAAATACAAAAACACAAAATTATCAAAACTTTATGTAATTGCACAAAATGCCCCAAAAGTACCCCCACTAGGGGGTGGCCGGTTTTTACAAGTGTGAATGAGTGTGAAAGGGTTTTATGCAAGTTGTGAATGCATGTGCTAATGCAAGTGGATTTTGGTGGGTGAGTTATTGGTGAAATTGATGGTTTGTAAGAAAATGTTTTGTAAAACATTAAAGAGTTTTGTCAAACATTAAATCCAATTTTAATGCTTCACCAATAACTATCACCCATCAAATAATAAACCAAAACTTTATGAAAAAACATAAAACTTTTGAATCATAACTTCTAAACTTTATGTTCTTGGCAAGAACTTCAAGAACATTGAAGAACACCATGAAACCTCATAATAGCTCCATGAATGTTTTTCACTCACCAAAACTTAAATTTTCACCACTCAAGAGAGGGCTAATATCCTAGGGTACTTAGGGGTTCCAAAAGTCACTTTAAAACCATTTTAACAAGACAAACATGAACCCAAAAAATCACCCTATGGATTTGGCCGAATTTCCCAAAACACATGGCACCAAATTTTAGTTCCAATATTCATGCTTAAATGAAATACATCTACAACATTTGAGATGCTAAATTTTCTAGTAAAATTTATATATTCAAAAGCAAGAACAAAGCTTGTAACATTTACAACATTTAAATCACAAAATATGAAAGTCACAAAACCCAAAAGGATTCACCATAAACTAGGCCTAGGCTCTGATACCACTTGAAGGAAAAAAATTGTCCTAGCTAAGAACAAGTAAGAACATTTGAATACATATGCATACTATTAACACTTTAAAGTAGGCATGCATTCAAAAACAATTCATAAAACCCATGACTTTCAAAGCCTAGTATATGGTGAACCAATAAACTCTTTAACAACATTAAAGAGAAATAAAGATTTAGAGTTTCTTTACCCTTGAAGCTCATCCTTGTTTACACAAGGGATTCACCCAAGTGGAGGGCCTTCAAGTCACCTCCAAGTTCCTTGGATATTGCTTGTGAATTCCTTCTCCTTTTGTGCTCCTTTGGTCCTTGAGGAAGTAAGGAAAGGATCTCCAAAAACACCAAATATTTAGTGTCTCTAAGTCTCCACACCAAGGGTTAAGTGTGAAGATGAAATGGATGACTTAGAGAAGAAAAGATTGCTAGATTAATCTTCCCTAAGGGCCGGCCTCTTTGTAGAGAGAAAGAGAGAAAAATGTTTTACCTCTTTGCCTCAAAGAAAACACACACTTTTTAAGAAAATTGCTATAAAGTTGCTTTTATAACATTTTTCTTAGGTGAGTGGCAAACTTGCAATTAAGCAAACTTTCACCATCTCCTCACCATGGCCGGCCTATATGTTGTGATTGGGCTTATTGCCCATTTTGATTTAGTTGTCATACAACTTAAACATAATGGGCCTTGTGGACCAAAACACTTTTGGGCCCCGAAACCCAAAACCAACTTAAAAGCCCAATACGAACCTTTCGTAAAATTAATTAACTAATTAATTAATCTTGACCATTCTTCAATTAAACAATTTAATTGCATATCCATTTCATTTAATTTCTTCACTATCGTCCTTACTCGGTGTACGATCCATTAGGTTCCAATTAGCGAGGCAGTGGGCGATTGTTACTCTTAACGATCGATTGTGAATTGAAACCACATTTCAATTCTCCCTTTAATGATTAGTATTTGCTAATCATTAGGGCTTCCACAAACCATGAGTGACACCTAGCAGCATATCATGGTTACCCAAGCTAAGTAGAATTGGTTGGAGAACCTATCCAGTTACAACTACAATGCAATACGGTCCTTCTCTAATACAATACTCTTAATCACATTGTTTAAATGATAGTTTGTTTCATGTCTACTATCCAATGCGATACTTCTCTATATGATTCCTTTGAATATGATTTGGAACAAACTTTCTAAGTCATATTCATTTGCTTTGGCCAAAGACTTTAGAATCATATCTTAGAGTATTCTCCTTCCACCATGGAAGGTTAGAGATCCCTTGTTGTGCATTCATATGCCTACACGACTAGATAGCTTGACCCCAACAATGCCGTGGACACTCCGAGGGAATGCCGTTGACATGATCAAAGATCAAGGACCTAACCATTAGACATCTATGATGCCTCAGGTCAAAGGACTACTTTGCATATTGCAACTTTAGAGTTCTTACATGACATGTATGTTCGAACTCTCTTTTGATCGTTGTTCAGTGTACTTGATTACTCTTTCGATCACCTATGTGTTTGTCTTAGTGTCCAACACCAAATAACTTGAGACTAGTCATACTCAAGCTTGAGTTGACATAACACATACTAACCTTAGCGGATTGTCGATACCCAATTGGCAATCCTATGGCCAGGAACGTTTTAGGAATGAACATAAGAGAATGGTCTCGATAATCTAACTTACTTAGATCACTTGTCTCTTAGATCAAATACATCCCTTGGATTCCCTTATTGCATAAACACATGATACAATAAATAGCGTTTGACAATAAGCTTTGCCCTTCATTAAACATATAAAAGTTTAATACATTAAGTATTCCAAAAAACTATTACATCAAATGAGTGGCTTTGTGGGCATACTTCCAACAATCTCCCACTTGCACTCAAAGCCATCCTCCCATGTATCTAATACCCATCTTTTCCATATGACGGTCAAGCTGGATTTGAGACATTGGCTTTGTCAGTGGATCTGCTACGTTATCGGCTGAGGCAACTTTGAGGATGTTGACTTTCCCCTCGGCAGAATATCTTATAATGATATTAAAGCGCCTGTCAAAATGCTTGTTCTTTTGATGTGCCCTTGGTTCCTTGGCTTGAGCTATCGCCCCACTATTATCACAGTACAAAGTTACTGGTGATGTAATGGTTGGAACCACTCCAAGTTCAGTGATGAACTTCTTCATCCAGAACGCTTCTTTGCCGGCTTCAGCTGCAGAGACATATTCAGCCTCTGTTGTGGAATCAGCAATTACACTTTTCTTCATCCTTGTTATTTTGCCATGTTTTTTGCAAAACTTTACCATAGGACGGGCGGCTGGGTAAGCTGCTTCGATGAAGCAGTTGATCCTACATCATCACTGAGGTTTTAGTTTTAGCTTCGGGACTTCGGGAGCCTTACCTCCTAGAGGCGACTTGCAAAACTTTGTTGTAGGACGGGCGGCTAGATCAGCTGCTTCGATGAAGCAGTGGATCCCACGTCGTCACTTTAGGCTTAAGTCTTGGCTTTGATGCTCATAGAGCTTTACCTCCAAGAGAAAATATGCGAAGTTTCTAATTTATAGAGCCGGTGGGTGGACTTGTGGCTTTCGTAGAAACTAGACGAGTCCGCGTAGCTGCTCTAGTTGTGAACTTTGGCTTTGACAATTGCATGAACCTCGGCCCTTGCCAGGGCATGTTACAAAATTTTCAACTTATAGAGCCAATGACCAGACACATGCTTCTTGTGGAGAGCAGAGGAATCTACGTAGCTGTTATAGTCATGAATCTTGGCTTTAACGGCTTCACGAGCCTTGGCCTTGCTGGGGCATGTTGTGAAATTTTTAACTTAAAAAGCTGGTGGCCGGACATATTATTCTAGTAGAAAGCAAAGGAATCCGCGTAGCTGTTATAGTCATGAATCTCGATTTTAGCGGCTTCACGAGCCTTGGCCCTCCCTGGGCATGTTGCGAAAATTTTAACTTATAGAGCCGGCGGCTGGACACATGTTTCTCATAGAAAGCAGATGAGTCTGTGTAGCCACTATAGTTGTACATTTTAGCTTTAGCTTTTGGAATACTTATACCGTAGATCGTGACTCGGAGCATTACTTTTGAATAAGCAGACGGGTCTGCATAGTCATAGTAGGTGTAAGTTTCTGCTTACAATTACCTAGCATTGCTCCCCGTTGGGTCGTCGGCTAGGTGTTTTACTTACAGAAATAGACGACCCCTGTGACCACTTTTGGCGTTGGCCTTGGCTCTAGGGGCCCTTTTAGGCTTAAGTTGTATGTGAAATCATGACTCTGTGGCCATATTCTTCTGAGCTGCTGGTCCATTGATATTCTAAGCTACACTTTGCTCGATACAGATCTTTTGGGCAACAATTGTAACTAATTCCACATGTCACTTAACTAGTATTGCAACACTTTAGAACTGAGTTACGATCATGAAGATTGCAGGCCATGGGCAACCATCTAGTCACGTGAATCTTTCATGGGCAGGGATCCTGCACTTAACGTCCCTTATGGTTAGAGACCCGAGCTTTTGCAGAATTGAATCATTTAGTCAGTTAAGTCATTTTAGGCAAGTAGTTAAAGCTTTCAGGATAATTGAGCAGTCAAACAACCTATCCACGTTTGGATATCCGGGATCAGTTTACCCTCTCCTAAGGGGAGAGCACACGCCATGTTTGCTAGGGCAGGGGCGAATTCTGCTTTGGCAGGGGTGATCAGCTGGTATGTTTATGCATATGACCTAAGCTTGTGAATAATTTCTTCGATCTTCATTGAGAATAGAGAAATGTATCATCTTTGTTTGTAGGCAGAAATAACATAACAACTGATAATCCTCTATATGCGAGGTCTTTTTCATCGAGCTGCTTGAGTCTTTGAATTGTATTTGTCTTAAACAGGGTCCAATGAGTGGTGGGAGGTCACACGTAGTACTTTCTTAGGTTATAGGCATTCCACTATATTTCGATCTCTTTATCGCTCATAGTGGTGAGGGTGTATCTGCCTTTTGCACCTAATCAGTTGATTTCGTACGGACCTTTCCAGACGGAAGCCATCTTTTTTTAGCCTTCCCGGCGGGCGGTTATGAAGGCTTTTCTGAGGACCAAGTTTTCTGGTTGGAACTACCAGATCTTTGCCTTCTTGTTGTAGCTGGAGAAGAGATGCTACTAATAGGCCGCAATGATAACGTTTTCGCGCTCTTCCTCTTCCAAGTCTAAGTTGGTGGCCAACTCCTTTTCATTCTGCTCAGAATTTGGCAATGCAGTGATGATGCTGGGCACCACAATGTTGGGAGGAATGATCCCCTCAGAACCAAAAACTAAGGAGAATGGAGTTTCGTCGGTTGCTTGTCTCTTGGTGGAGCGATAAGCCCATAGAACACCATGGAGCTCATTTGGCCACTTGCCCTTTTTATCTATGAAGAACTTCTTGAGGCAGTCGAGAATGGTTTTGTTGGATGCCTCAGCCTGCCCATTGCCCTACGAATATCGGGGCGTGGAAATGTGATGCTTGATGCCATATTTCTTGAAAAACTTCGCCAAGTCTTTGCCCACGAATTGCGGGCCATTATATGTGATGATAGAATGTGAAGCGGCGAAAGATGTCTTTCCATATGAACCGCTCTATGTTCGTTTGGGTAGTTATGGTAATGGGTTTGGCTTCGACCCATTTTGTGAAGTAGTTGGTTGCTACGATCATTATGTTGCTGCCACTAGGTCTTACCAGGTCAATCGCCCATTGCATGAATGGCCAAGGGCTCGTCTGCGGGTGGAGTTCACTAGCAGGTAGTGCGGTCACGGGCTTGAAGCGCTGGTAGCTGTTGCACCTTTGTACATACTTCTTGGCGTCTTGGTGCATGGTTGGCCAATAGTAGCTTATGTTAAAAGGTTTTTACACTAGGGAGCGGGCTCCATAGTGGTTTCCACATAAGCTATCGTGGTTTCCACATAGACATCGAAGATGATGGGATCTTGCCTTCGTCTTGAGCTTCCTAGACTCCAATCATTATGTGGGGGAACATTCCATTAACTATGTAGTTGATGATGGGATCTTGCCAACTCGGAGTTGTGTTGATCTGCGCCACTTCAACTGCTGGTTTCGCATCTATGATCGGCTTCTCCAAGTATTTAATTGGGATGAAGCGTTTGAGCTGATGGTCTAGGGCATAGCCTAGGCCTGTTAGTGCATATGCGTGGGCATTTTCTGCTCATGGAACCTAAGTGAGTTTGTACGCCTGGAACGTCGCCAACTACTCTCGTACCTTCTTGAGGTATCATGCCATCCTTGGATGCTTTGCTGTATACTCCTTTGAGGTTTGGTTGGTGATCAGTTGGGAATCGAAATAAATCGTGAGCTTCTTCACCACTAGGTCTTTTGGCCAATGAGAGACCTACTAGAAGAGCTTTATACTCTACTTCGTTGTTTGACCTTTTAAAGCTTAGAGTCATCGACTGCTCGAGCATCGAACCATCTGGGGTAGTGAAAACTAGGCATGCTCCTAATCCTTGGTAGTTGGATGATCCGTCGATGTGTAAGCGCTAGAAATCTTCTGCAGGTGTGGCTAATGCGGTTACGGTGTGCTCGGTTACCTCTAGGGCATTTCTGGGCTGAGTTGCTGCGTCATTCAGGCTTAGGGTGAATTCTAACGAAGTCCGCCAATACCTGTGTCTTCATCATTCGTTGAAAAGCATCTAGATTATGTAAAACTGACCGAAGTGGGTACATGGTTATGACGATGATCAGATGTCCTTAAAAGTAAGGTCTGAGCTTCTAAGAGGCAATAACTAGCGCCAAAATTAGCTATTGAATCTTCATGTATTTGGTTTCCACATCGAGGAGAGCTTTGGATGTGTAGAATAAAGGCAATTGGGCCCCCATCTCTTCTAAGGCAGAGCTCATTATTACCTCCGATGCTGCCAGATAGATGAACAGGTTATGCGTTGCTTCCGGCTTGGATAGTAGTGGAGGTGATGTCAAGTACTACTTCAGGTCTTGAAATGCTTTCTTGCACTCGTCGTCTCGTTTATCTCTATGCGCCCTCTTGATTGCCTTGAAGAAAAGCTTCTATCGGTCGGTGGATTGCAAGAGGAAACAATTAAATGCAGCTGCTGGTCCGGTCAAACTTTGGATCTCCTTTAGAGTCGTGGGAGACTTCATGTCCAGGATTGCTATGATTTGCCTTAGATGAGTTTCAATTCCTTGGTGGGTTACAAGGTACCCTAAGAACCGGCTTGATGAGACTCCGAATGTGCACTTGGCTGGGTTGAGCTTCATTTTGTATTCTCGGAGGATGCCAAAAGTCTCTGCCAAGTTGCCAATATAGTCTGACCGCTGTTTTCCCTTCACCATGATATCATCGACGTAGACCTTCATGGTTACTCCGATCTGCTTCTTGAACATTGTGTTGACGAGCCGTTGGTAGGTAGCTCTTGCGTTCTTGAGGCCAAAGGGCATGACCTTGTAGCAGTATGTGCCTCGCTCGATCACAAATGTCGTTTTGTCCTTGTTTGGCTCATGCACGCCAATCTGATTGTAGCCTAAGTACGTGTCTAAGAAGCTGAGCAGCTCGTTCTCGAATGTTGAGTCAACGAGCAGGTTGATTTGGGGAACTTGATAATTGTCTTTAGGGCATGCATTGTTAAGGTCGGTGTAATATATGCATACTTTCTATTTGCCTTTTTTTTCGTCCCTAACACGACGTTGGCCAGCCATGCTGAGTGTGCCACTTCCTCAATGAATCCGACCTCTAGTAGCTTGTCGATCTCCGCCTCAATAATCGTTACTCGGTCGGGTGTGAAGTGTCACTTTTTATCACTGGATCAATGCTGGGCATGTCAGGGGGTGACCATGCGAAAATGTCATGATTTTCCCTAAGGAAAGCCATGAGTTCCTTTTTCTCCAACGTGAGCCAATCTTAGCTGTCTTCTCTGGCTGGTGGGGGTCAAGAATGATGTACTCTACTTCTTCTTCAAGTTTTGATCCTGGTTCATTTGCTAGGGCATTGTTGACATTGTTGACCTTAACGCCATCTTTTTCACTTGTCTGTTGTGATTGCTATTTGGTGGAGGTAGAGTCATCCTTCTGCACTTCAGCTGCTACTGCTGAGGCGAAAGATTTCTTCTTCGACTCCTTTAGAACTTGTATAGTACATCATCGAGACATAGCTTAGTCATCTTTGATCTTTTTTACTACTACTCCTGGGATGCGAAATCGGATTTTCTAATACTCGATTGAGGTGACAGCTCCAATCTTCACTAGCCAAGGCCGGCCTAAAATCCTGTTATAAGGGTTGCTGACGATCATGAAGGTCTATGATGAGACAACTGGAGGGCTGGTTACGTCGAGCATGATTGTGCTAATGGCAGTTGAGGTAAGTCTGGCGAATCCAATCAAGACATCTGTTTTACCTCTGATCATGTTTTCCAGGCCCATCTTTTGGATGTCTGACAATTGTAGAATGTTGACCGAGCGTTCATTGTCCACCATGATTCTTGAACGATGGTGTGGGCCAGTTAAACAAATATCACTAGGGCAGCGTCCTGCTTGGCCTGGCAATTCCTGACACGACCCGATAACCCGACATGAAATTAACAGGTGTTTGGGTCGACACGATAACGAATCGGATCGTTATCGGGTAACCCGATAAGCACCTGTTAAGATAACGGGTTGATTCGAGTATACACGTGGGTAACACGATACACGATAAGCAGAATATTAATTTTATAATTGTATAACCCTAAAAAAATACTATAATAATTATATATATATATATATATATTGATTTAACAATTTTATACCCCTAAAATGTCACAGCCCGTCCCGGAAGATTATTCTCGATGACGTGAAATGACAATTTTACCCTTGGACGTTAAAGTATGTTGTGTGATTTAAGTTGGATTTTGGACCCATTCATTAATTTCCTAAGTCTTTGGACCCAAATGGAAGTAAGGAAATTGTTTGTTTTGATTGGTGACCCAAAAATCTGGACCACACATCATTTCTCTCTCTCACTCTCCCGTACTCTCTCTTCTCTCTCTCGGACTCACTCTCTCTTCCCTCTCCTCCGTACGGACAACCTTGAACCAAGCCAAATCTTCACAGATCGAGGAAGAAAATGGTACCATTGTGTTCGTGAGGACCATACGAGTTCAAAGGTACCCATTTCAGGTAAGAACTCGTTCGATATCACATTAAAAACTCAAGCTCCGAGTTGAGCACTATTCATGAACTTTTGAATGGTTATGTTTTAGGACAATCCAAGCTCACAGCGAGCTCTAAGAGGTTCTCACGAAGCTCGGAGTGCTTCGTTGGCTCAGTTTTGACGTCGGGATCACGAGGTTCGAAGGTGGCCGGCTTTGGTAGAATTTTCCCGGCGAGTTTTCGAGGGATTTGAAGCTCCCAAGAGGTATAACCTTCTTCCTCTTATGATTTATGGCATTCTGGTGAAAATTGTGTGAAAAATGGTGCAAAAACGAGCGAGAAAAAGGCAGTTGCAGGTCTGCCCAGAATCCAGCGCCGGCGACACTGTTCCAACGTCTGGAGGTTGAAGATGATGCGCGTGGGGCCGTGCCCTCCCCGGCGCGTGAGGGTGTGTGAGCCACAAAAAAATTATTTTAAAAATATCACGATGTTCGTGAGGTTGTGTAGGTCGCATTGGTATATTCAAATACTAAAATTGAGCTTTGTATGAGAAGTTATTAGCTAGTTTTGTGTATGTGCTTTAAAATAACGTTTTTATAGTTAATTCGCATATAGGTGAGGCTTATCCCGAGGACGAGCGTATCCACGGGCGTCTAGGGGGCTACGACCCTTCGACATACTAGTGAGTGGGCTTTTGGTTTTCAGTATATATTTATATACTTAATATTTTCCTAGAAAAATATGTTTAAATGATAATATGCCATAAAAGCCATGCATATACAATTATGTTTCGTGTATGAATTGGTGTATGATACCTTATATATTTAAATGTGGTGCTGTGGAGGCACAAGTAAGTTCAGGTAAGTTATGTTTGGTTATGTGAATCATTGATGATGTGATATGTGATTGAATAATGTTGAGCTCATAAAACTGCACCTAGGGTGATTGTGATTTAGCCAGAGATATGAAGTACATGCCTGTTTATTTACGTCACCTCCCGCACTATATGCTCATATTGGATCCAACTTAAGTGCACAGTCTTGTCGTACAGACCTTGTTTATGGTTCCGACTCCTAGGTGACTAGCGATTTATCGCCCGGCTATTATGAAAGAGTAAAATTCAGCATAATTATATTGCACCCAATCTTGTCGTACAGACCCCTTTTTAGTGGTTCCGACTTATGTGCAGTATGTTGCCATATAGGTCATTATAGTGACTCCGGCTAGAGTAACTTTGAGCTATGAAATCAACCGTACAGTCTACCTTAGGGGTTCCGGCTAACATATCATATTTCTATGAATTTATTCTTACCTAAATTGCTTACTCTGTTATATCTTGGCATGGCATACATTTGACTATGATTATGTGAAGCATGAATTGAATTGATATGATTATGTATATGCTTAGATCTTGATTCTGGGAAAAATTATACATGTTTTAGAGCGAGGGGTTAGTATATTGATAAATGAAATGGTTTTGTAAAGCGTTTGTTTTTGCCCACTAACGCTTTCTGTTTTGCGCCCCTCCAGGTTTTAAGTAAGCTTGTTGTTGGTGGCTTGAGGACGTCGGCAATTCTGACTTATCTAAATAATAGTAGGACATTCCTGGTACTGTATAACTAGTACTTGTCCTACTGGACTGCACCTAGACTTTTATGCTCTGATTAGGAGTGTTTACTTTTGTAACTAACTCCTATCACTTCCTGTTTAGTAGTGCACTCTAGTAATTTGGTTTTTGATTATTCGTATATTTCCTATCATTATCGCTTCCGCACTGTGCACATGGCTACGTCACTCTCAAATGACGGCCAGCATGGCTTGATCTCGGTCGAGGTGTGTCATAAAAACTATAATATATATATATATATATATATATTAAATTAACTATAATAATTATAATAATTATATATACTATAATAATTATATATATATATATTAAATTTTAAATTAAATTTTATAAAAACTATAATAATTATTAATTAATATGAATCCATTGATTCCATAATTCCATTCCATTCCTGCCACACCCTTTGAAGAAAAAGGGAGGGAAAATGAAAATTATAAGAAAAGCTGAAAAGGAAACAAAAAAAGAGAGGGAAAGATGGGTAGGCTGCTGCCTTTTGAAGAAAAAAAAGGGAGGGAAAAATGAAAATTATAAGAAAAGCTGAAAATGAAACAAAAAAGAGAGGGAAAAATGAAAATTAATAAAAGTGGTGAGAAATTTTTTTTTTTTTTAAGTTATTAACTTTTTATCACACATATGACATATCCCACTATTTTTATAATAACACGTGATGTACTACTCCGTGTACCGGTCAATTATACGTACAAAATAAATAGATTTAAATATACTTAATAAATATATATACCATTGAACTTGATGGAATACGAATTATACAAAACTAATTTCAACGATCCAACCGTCAAACTTGTTTGTATATGCTTCGAGATTGTATCAGCAACAAATCGCAAAAAACAAACATTCAGAGATCAAGTAACCGAACAAAACTTTTTGATGGTTATAAAACGAAAAATCACGATTTAATGGTTATTTTAACTCCGATTTTGATTATTTTTTATAGCTACACTCCTTAATCCTATATGAATACAATGAATGAATTCGATCTTCAATTTAAAATATTTACACTAGTGGATACCACAAAATCTTATGTTATACTTAATGAAAGTGTGAATAAACTCTTAAGTATTAGTGAATCTATTGTTTTGATGGGATACTCATTCTACGAAACTAGTTTCAATGATCCAACCGTCAAACATGTTTGTATATACTTCGAGATTGCATACGCCAAAAATTGTAAAAAACAAACATTCAGAGATCAAGGAACAGGACAAAACTTTTCGACGGTTATAAAAAGAAAAATCACGATTTAAAGGTCATTTTAACTCTGATTTTGATGATTTTTTGCAACTACACTCCTTGACCCTATATGAATACAATGAATGAATTCGATCTTCAATTTAAAATATTTACACTAGTGGATACAAAAAAATCTTATGTTATACTTAATGAAAGTATGAATAAACTTTTAAGTGTTAGTGAATCTATTGTTTTGATGAGATACACGCATTCTACGAAACTGGTTTCAACGATCCAACCGTCAAATGTGTTTGTATATACTTCGAGATCGCATACGCCAAAACTTGCAAAAAACAAACATTCAGAGATCAAGTAACGGGACAAAATTTTCTATGGTTATAAAACGAAAAATCACGATTTAACGATTATTTTAACTCCGATTTTGATGATTTTTTATAGCTACACTCCTTGACCCTATATGAGTACAAAGAATGAATTCGATCTTCAATTTAAAATATTTACACTAGTGGATATCACAAAATCTTATGTTATACTTAATAAAAGTATGAATAAACTATAATAATTATATATATTAATTTAACAATTTTATACCCCTAAAAACTATAATAATTATATAATATAAATATATATATATATATATTGACACACCCCGTCCCGAAGGAGGGCATGCTGGCCGTCACGTGAGAGTGACGTAACCATTTACACAGTTCATAAGCTTTAAAGAATACGATTACTAAGATATAACACCCGAGGGTGAATCCTACTTTTGTGAATTCTGTCAGAACACCGTTGGATTCCTCGTGGCCACCAAAGCTCTGCTAACTTGAACCTGGAGGGGCGCAAAACAAAATTGAGTGGGTAAAACAAAGTTTTTCGAAAACTTTTCATTTAAAACATTTCTAACCCCTCACTGTAAAACCTGTATACTTTCCCAGAAAATAGCATAATAGCATATAGTTTTTCATAAATCTCAAATCATCATCTTTCTTAAAACCAGAGAGTACGCCATGTAAAAACTTTTAAAAACAGTTTCAATGATGCATCAATGTAACAGGTGAAATAATGAATTAACCGGAGACCCTGCAGTTCGGTTAATTCTATAGCTCAACATCCAATCCATCCGGAGTCACCTCGGTGACCTGTACGGTCTAACTCTGCACGTCACTCGGAACTACATAAGGTAGTATGTACGATGACAGGTGTATAAATACGCTCTAGTGCTTCTCACATCAATCATCAGCGCGCATATCTAAGGTCACCCACCAGTCGGAACCCCTCTAATGGTCTGTACGACTGGCATGTCGGAACCCTCACATGGTCTGTACGACATCCACCTACTTGGATCCAAGGCGAGCGTGCGGTGTGGTGAATACTAATATAAGCACTAACACCTAGGGGCAGGTTATGAGCTTTTCAATGCAATTCATGATAAATAACTCAGCTGAAAATAAATAAACTCACCTGAGCGTCCACCGCGTCACTTCACATATATATGCATCATTTATCAACTAAATATCTCAACAATTTCATGCATGGCAATTAAATTCGTAATTTTTCATAAAAAACGTATTTTCTGGGAAAAACAGTTGTATAAAGATAATACGAAAATAAAACTGCCCACTCACCTGGAGTTCGCCCAACAACTCCCTAGCACCGTACATCAAGGCGTCATGACGATCAGTGCCTAGAACAATAATCAAATCCAACCTCAGAAATCCTGCCGATAGAATACATAACTTATATAAGACACGTCACTACATAGTTCGATCCGAACGATCTGCAACTCGGATTTCTAATCCGTAACTTCTAGAGGTCCACAATATATCTCTAGAACAACATCCTAAAATTTCATTACCATCCAACGGTCGGATCTCCGTCAATTGTCAAAACCAAGTGACAGTTAACATTCTATATTATGAACTTACAACTCCAATTCCGGAAGATCCGTAAATCGGATTCCCAATCCGTAAGTTCCTATAATCCTCAAATATTACGTATTACAACGTATCAAAGTTTGGTGACGATCCAACGGTCGGATCGTCAATTCACATTTTCACCTAACCACGAATCGTAACCAACTTAGGTTCAATTATTCAATTTACGTCCATCAATTATCAAAAATGAACCTAGAACCTTAAACACATGCTAATAACGACATTGGCGGGCCTTTGGCCACGCGCCGCCGCGTGGGCCGCCGCGGGTGGCGGTTGGCCGCCCCGGCTCGCCGGAAAATTCAACTATTTCCAAAAATTACCAAAATTTGCAGATTTGAAGATCTCAATGAGTAGAACAACTTTCATACCTGTGGCCAAGGCCAATTTGGCCTGGAAGTGCTTCAATTTCACCAAAACCGTGAAGAACCCTAGAATTGGGTGTTTCCAATTCGATCTTCAAACTTGTTCCAACGCCTCTACTACCTCTTGTGCTTTGTTCTAGGTCCTAAAGGAATGCTAATGGTGTTAGTAATTGAAAGAAAACATTTCAAAATTTGGAGAATTTAAACAACAAAGTCACGGCACCCACGGGTGCGTTCTTCACCAAACCACCATCAAATTTCATGATTTTTGGGGTGAAACATGAAGAGGGAAGGCCTAGGTGTTGATTGGGAGTGGTACCTTGATCCAATTCGCCGGAAAAATGAAGAAATTTCGACGAAAATGGGTGGAAAATCCACCGGGTCGCGCGCGGGTCGCGGGTTGTGACCCATTTCTGTTCTTCTTCCTCCGCTTCTCGCCCTCTCTCCTTTCCTCCTTTCCCCTTCTCTGGTTGGCCAGAAACTTCCTCTCTCCTCTCCCCATTCGGCATCTCCTTCTTCTTCTCAGATTGGGCAGTTTTGCCCAATCAGTCTTCTTCTTCTTCTTCTTCCACCAGTCACGCACACACCCACACATAAAAACCTTCAACACTTTTTATTTTCTTTCCCTTACATCCAAGCCATCCATTTCAAAATCCTTTAATCTGGGCCATCCAAATTTTAATAATAAAATTCATAAAATGTCCAACTTCAAACTTTAAAATCTTTTTCGTTATAACTCCAAATAACGAACCGTCTGCGCCCACGCGTCCGTAGCGACGAGTACTACGAGGATATGTCAAGAAAACAAATATTGGATGGCACGAAACAACGATTAACCTCGAACAATGCGCGTGCCTCAAAGGGCATTTTTGTAAAATTCTTTATTAAAACTTTAGGAATTCTTAAAATCAGGGACGGGCTGTCACAATCTACCCACCTTAAAGAAATTTCGTCCTCGAAATTTACACAATCTTTACAATCCATCAATATCCATAAAACAGCCCGAAACACAACTCTCTCATTCGATTCTCTGACTTTCAAGTAGTTTCTTCCACTAAAAGATTCCTCCATAAATTTTCACCAAACTCATAGTCTTATTTCTCAGTACATCATCTTTCTAATACAAGATCGGCATTGGCTCCTCATCATACGTCAATTCCAGATTGACTTCCAAAGGTTGAGGAGGTATCACTCGTGAAGGATATGAGGTTTAATGTCGAAGTATCGAAACATGAAACATATCATGCCCTTTCGTCGACTCTGGAGGCAACTCAAGCCTGAACGTAACTTCACCGACTCATTCGATTATCACATATGGTCTGATGTATCTAGGACTTACTTGTTTTTCTTTTTAAAACGAATCATACTTTTCCAATGTGATAATTTCAAATTCATTCGATCACCCACATATACATCCGGTCAGTGGCATGTTTGTCTGCTAAGCTTTTCAGCCGATCCTGGCTCACTTCCAGGTTAGACTTAATTACTTGAATATTCCGAATAGTCTCCTCCACCAACTCAGGGCCTTGAATATCATCTGTCCCCAATTCTAACAATTTCGAAACACAAGACATAGTTTTCCACGACCTTATGGCGTTACTCTAGGGAACAAACTGAAGGGACCAACATGCCCAAGAAGTTTAACAGATCCCAAATCTCCTTTTTCCATAAAACAAATAAATAAATGTTGCGCTTATCTGGAAAGGTTGATGTTCTCATACTGAAGTAACATACGCTGACGTCACCAGTCGATCAATTATTATTCAAATTCCAACCTAACTATTTTGTATACGAGGAAGCTTGTCCATGAAATCCATAGTAATATTCTCCCATTTCCGCCGTGGAATGGGAAATGACTACATTATTCCAAAAGACTTATTTCTTTCTGCTTTAACCTGATGACGGATGATACGCCTACTAACATACTCCGCCATTTCTCTTTTCATACTCGGTCAATAGTAAAATGTTCGAATGATAAGATACGTTTTAATACCTTCAGGATCCCTTGCATAAGCTGCACCGTACGCTTCGTCCATAACTAGTTTCTTTAATTCCATAACATTAGGTATAAACACCTTGTTCTCTTGCATAAGCTTGCCATCTGATTCTCTAACTCTAAGGTCTTTCTTTTTCCCGTTATTCCTTGCTTTAAATAAATTCTTGAATTTCTTCGTCAAACGCTTGAGTCTCGAGTACGATCTACCAAATGGGTCCAACTTGGAAATTAGCAAGTAAGGCTTCTTCTCGATTTTCAATACCCAACTTTACTCCAGTAGATCTCAAATCCACAAGAAGATGACCATAGCAAGCGTACCAAGCATTAATTCTCACTGGGGTCTTCCTACTAAATGCATCAGCCACAACATTAACTCGACCACCCTAGTCGCACAATCATAATCACTAAGCAACTCAATCCACCTTTGTTGCCTAAGATTAAGATACCTCTGAATAAACAGATATTGGGTACTCTTTGATTCGTAACAATCGTGCACTTTTCTTCCCATAAAGACAATGTCTCCAAATCTTCAAAGCAAAGATGATAGCTGCTAATTCCAAATCATAATTAGGGTAATTCATCTCATGAAGTTTCAATTGCCGTAAAACATAGGTAATCACCCTACCATGCTGCATCAACGCGCATTCAAGAACATCCAACGTAGCATCACTATAAACCTTATAATTACCGCTATAATCTGGAAGCGTTAAAATAGGCGTGTAAGTGAGATAATACTTCAGCTGCTGAAACCTTGCTCACAATTTCATCCACTCAAACCTAACCTCTTTTCTCATCAATCTCGCCAAAAGCCAAGCAATGATTAAAATCTTGGACGAACTATCGATAATATCCTGCTAATCCGAGAATTCAGATTATCTTGGCTCGGATTTTCTGTATCGACATTTGTTTCTTGCCTCGGTCAAGTAGTTGGTCTGTCGACATATTGGTCGCATTTGCTTCTTTCACAAGCTTTTCAAGGTACTTCATCCATGTGATTCAGTCATTGGTTACGTGCCCTGGACCTTTGTGGAATGAGCAGTGTTTAGTCTGGTCTATCTTAGAAGTATGTTCCTTAATGAGCTGCGGTATCTTGAACTATGGCTTGTCCTTGAGGTCGCGAATGATCTAGTAAATCGGGACTGAGAACGTGGTGTACACCTTGTGTGCTAAGCCTTCTTTTGCCCCAGGATCTGTCCATGTGTCTGCTTCTCGGTTTGTTGTTGTCATTGAGCTATTTTTCGCCCGCCTTCTTTTGAACTGGTTCCTCATCTTTGCGCGGCTGCTCAGGTGGCTTCTGGGAACACTTGGCCTCATCCTAGAGTGAGTGATTTTCTGTCAAAGCATAATAATCTGCCAGCGTATAGTTCTTACCCATCATTAGTTCTTCGAAAAGTGGGTGATCTTGTAATACCTTGATCATTTAAACATATGAATATGCGGAGGAAAATCGAAAATAAATCAGGAATGGAGTAAAGGAGGAGAAATGAGGGAGAAGAGAAAGAGGGAACCAGATCCCTCTTTGACTAGCCAATCCGACCCGGCCATATATCCTGATTCCGGCCACTGTTGATGACGGGACCGGTGCTAAAATGATCCTTACCTCAAACCCATTCGTTCTCTCTTCCAATTTCACCCCAAAACATAGGAAAATTGGCCTTGAATTTGGGAGAAACCGCACGGTGGGTGCGGGGGTTCTTGCCGTTGATCCTCCCATTTCTAAATCACAACCACCTATAGCATGCTCTTGAGGCCAGGAACAAAGCCCAAACAAGTTTGGGGGCGGCGGAGCTGTTTTGGAGTTGAATCAAGAACACCTGAATTAAGGGTTCCCGACGATTCGAGGGCGATTTGAGGTGTTTCCCAGCCGAATTGGACTTCGGCCTAGGTATGAAAGTTGTTCATCTCATTGAAATATACTTACCCGTAAAATTTGGTATTTTTTAGAGTTAGTCTAAAAAATGGGTTTCCCATCGCCTGAAACTGCCACTCACAGTGGCGCATGGCCTGTCACAACCCGTCCCGAATATTTAATTTTCAATGATGTCAAATGACAGTTTTATCCTTGGACGGGGAAATTGTTGTGTGTATGTGTGACATATTAAGACTTAGAGTTTATTGTGTGGTTTTGGATTGGTGACCACGTGGATCACACACACACCACACTTACTCCCTCTCTCTTCCTTCTTGTGCTCTCATCTCTCTGGACTCACTTTCTCTCTTCTTCCTCATACGGACCAAGCTCGAGGTGAGCTTCCCAGTCACAGATCGAAGATTCTAAAGGCACCATTGCATTCCTCGTGCCATTTCGAGTTGGTTGGTACCCATTTCAGTTAAGGATTCATTCGAAATCTCGAGAACCCGAAACTCATTTTGCATGCACTATTCATGTGGACGTAAAACCTTGTGTTTCAGAGGATTTCAAGCTCACAGGGAGCTTTAGGAGGTCCTAAGGAAGCTCGGGGTAGTTCGTTGGAAGAGTTTGGACGTCGGAGGGCCGAGATCGAAGTTTTTCAAAGTTGACCGGATTATCGAGCTTTCTCAGGTAAAATCTAGTGGATTTCAAGGCTTAAAATAGTATAACGTGATTCTACATGTTATTAGCTTCATTTTGGTACCAATTTCATGAAAAATGGTGAAGAAACGAAAGAGAATTGTGGTTTTAAAGTTTTACCCAGAAACCGGCGACTCAACTGAGAAGAAAGGGGAATATTCCGTCAGTTTTGACGGAATATGCTAACGCCGTCAGTTAGGGTTAACGGTTACCGTTGGGTTTTAACAGAATATTCTGAGGAATATTCTTAACGGCAGTTAGGGAATCCGTCAGGATTCCCTGCGCGTGGAGGCGCGTCTTGCCGTGCACTCTCTGGCGCGTGGCGGCATGTGAGGGGTCCAAAAAATTTTCTAAATATTTGGGGATGATCCTGAGGTTGTGTAGGTCACTGTGGTATATTCATATACCCATTTTGAGCTATGTATGAGAAGTTATTAGCTAGTTTTACCTATGTGCTTTAAAATAATGTTTTTATAGTTAATTCGCATATAGGTGAGACTTATCCCGAGGACGAGCGTATCCAAGGGCGACTCGGGGGCTACGACCCTTCGACTTATCAGTGAGTAGGCTTTTGGTTTTCAGTATATATTATATACTTGTTATTTTCCCAGAAATATGTGTTTAAATGATAGTATGCCATAAATGCCATGCATATAAGTTTATAGTTCATGCATGAATTGATATGTGATGCTTTATATATATATATGTGTGTGTGTGTGTGTGTGTGTGTGTGTGTGTGTGTGTGTGTGTGTGTGGTGCTGTGGACGCTCAGGTAAGCTCAGGTAAGTTGTATTGGTTATGTGAATCATCGATGATGCGATATGTGATTGAATAATGTTGAGCTCATAAAACTGCACTTAGGGTGATTGTGATTTAGCCATAGATATGGCACATGCCTGTTTATTATGTCACCTCCCGCACCATATGCTCATATTGGATCCAATTTAGGTGCACAGTCTTGTCGTACATACCTTATTTATGGTTCCGACTCGTAGGTGACTAGCGATTTATCGCCCAGCTATTATGTGAGAGTAGTATTGAGCATGATTATATTACACCCATTATTGTTGTATAGACCTTTTTGTTTGGTTCCGACTCTTGTGCAGTATGTTGCTGTATAGGTCATTGTAGTGACTCCGGCTAGAGTGACTTTTGAGCTATGAATTCAGCCGTACAGACTACCACAGGGGTTTCGGCTAATATGTTATATTTCTATGAAATTATTCTTACCTGAATTGCTTACTTTGTTATATCTTATCATGGCGTACATACGATTTTGATATTTGAAGCATGATTTAAAGTGTTATGATTACACATATATTTATGTATATGCCTATATCTTGTTTCTGGAAAAAATTATACATGTTTTACAGCGAGGGGTTAGATATGTTGATAAATGAAATGGTTTTGTAAAACATTTGTTTTTGCCCACTCACGTTTTCTGTTTTGCACCCTTCCAGGTTTTAAGTAAGCTTGCTGTTGGTAGCTTAAGGACGTCGGCAGTTCTGACCTATCTAAATAATAGTAGGACATTCCTAGTACTGTATAACTAGTACTTGTCCTACTGGACTGCACCTAGACTTATTACGCTCTGATTAGGAGTGTTTGATAGGAGCATATTTATGCGACTTAGTTAGCTTGTTCTTGTGCATTTGTGTTGTTATTTCTTAGTTAATTATGTATTTTAAGCTATTTTCGTGTGTTTATAGGTCATAATAACAAAGTTGGCAAGAAAGTCCATTTTGGAGCATTTTGGAGCATTTTTGGGCCAAGATTGGATAGTGCAAGCATGGAGACATGAGGATGGACGTTTTTGAAGATTAGATGGCTAGAAATCAGCATGTGTGTGTGCAAGTGTGTTGACTTACAACTACAAACATCCATCCACTACACCCATTACATCCACTCATTACCAAACATCCATCCACTACACCCATTACATTCACTCATTACCAAACACTCATCCACTACACCCATTACATCCACTCATTACCAAACATCCACCCACTACACCCATTACATCCACTCATTACCACAACACTCACCCACTACACCCATTACATCCACTCATTACCAAACACTACTCATTACCAAACACTCATCCACTACACCCATTACATCCACTCATTACCAAACATCCACCCACTACACCCATTACATCCACTCATTACCACAACACTCACCCACTACACCCATTACATCCACTCATTACAACTCCATACACTCCTCTCCCTAGCCTATAAATACATCCACCCTTCACCATAACTAGGGAGATTACACTCCACCAAAAACACAATCAGCCACACCATTCATCCTCACATCCATTCCTCCATACAAACAAACCTTCAACACTCACCAACACCTTGTGCCGTAGCAAAGGAAGGGAAGGAAAGTGCTTGGATGTGCTTGCTGTCCAACTTGGATCGTTGGAGCGTTTAGGTGTTTTCTTTCTTTTATTTTTAATGTCTAAATTTGTTTATCTTTGCTTTGTAAGTATGAGAAACTAAACCCCCCTTAGCTAGGGGGGAATTCGAAACCATGTTTATGCTTGCTATATGATTTGATTACTTTCAATTGCGTTTCATAAGTTGTGAATTCAATTTACTTATCTACATGAATTAAAACTGATTTGTGTGTGTTGGTTGAGAGTGCACGCTTAATTTTCATGCATAAGTTTAATGCTAGGATATAAGGGAATTTCACCTAATCGTTATGAACTTATATTCAAAAGTAGTAAAGGTTGTTGATCACAATCGTGTTAAGTAAATTCTTGGCATAAGTTTCATGCAATTCATAGTAACGAGTGCCTCGCCAATTCTTATGATTTTCATAGAACTTAATGATCTTTGCTTGTATCTTTGTTATGCAATTCATGCACGGAACTTGTGAGGAATGCTTTGGGTTGTCGTATGCAATTCATCCAATTCGATAACTTTAGGAAAATCTGAGGGTTAATTAGTGCAATTCACGGTTAATTTGGGGCGTTGGGAATTCATGGTTTATTGAGAAGCAATTGGAAATCGTTTTGTATGCAAGTGTGACATGTGTGGAGAAGAACCCCTTAGCTAGCTTTCCATCCATTCACTTTTATCAAATTCGTTTTAGAATCTGTTCAATTTACAAAGTTTGTTCTTGTTTTCAATTTTCGTCAAAACTCAATCCCCATTTATTTTGAAGTGTTAGATTAGTTAGAAATCAATTTAGTTTGTGTTTTTAAGTGTCTTGAGTCAAGTCATAACCCAATTTCGTCCAATTTAGTGTTAGGTGTTCAAAACTGCCCAGAAAGTGTTTTTAAGGCAGTTTTGAGTGTTTATTTGCTGTTTTGAGTCTTTTGGTTTGTTTTGGTGTTTTATAGTTTAGTTTTGCATTCTTTGAGTCTAGTTTAGTGTTTTACACTTTGTTTTTACGTTTTGAGTCAGTTTCAAGTGATTTGGCAATCCCTCCTAATCCCCGGCCTAGAACGATCCCTACTTACATACTTTGCTACAATTGATAAAAAGAGGGTTTAATTTGTGTGCTTATATATTTCGCATCAGTGTTTACTTTGGTAACTAACTCCTATCACTTCCTGTTTAGTAGTGCACTCTTGTAGTTCGATTTTTAATTATTCATATATTTCTTATCATTATCGGTTCCGCACTGTGCACATGGCTACGTCACTCTCACGTGACGGCCAGCATGCCTTGATCTCGGTCGGGGTGTGTCATGGCCAGTGGGTCGATGCTGCCATTTTGTACAAATTTGGATATTCTAAATACGAATTTGGTACCCATTGGAAGTGTTTCAATCATTAGAACTAATGTTGGATATTTCGTTTATTTGGAATATATTAAAAAATGGATTAAGATTGAATGGTGGACTACGAAGGACTTGATCCCACTCAAGGGTACGTAGGCGGTCTAACAAGGGTTAGATGCAGCCCTAAATAATCGAGAATTAATCTTTTGTTGAGAAGTTAATAGAAGAAATTTGGTGATTAAATTGATAATTTAATCGTATGTTTTGATAATTAAAATATGGATATAGTTTTGTGAGGAATTAAGGAATTGAAGTCAAGACTCGTGGTTAATGGCAGTAAATTAAGCAAGAGTTTAAATTGGGCCTATCATCGGAATTATTTCCCGAAAATAAATATTTCGGGGTGGGGCGTTACAAATGGTATCAGAGCGAATAATCATGCTCTACAATATGCAATATTCTCGAGTTCTTGTTGGTGTGAATCATCATATGCATTGTGGTTGCATGATCTCATAATTTTTGTGAATAAAGTGGCATTCATGTGATATATATATATATATATGTGTGTGTGTGTGTGTGTGTGTGTGTGTGAGAGAGAGATACATATATGTTTTGCATTGTGTTTGTGGTGCAATTTCCATGGTGATTATGGAATTCCGTTAGTGGGAATTATGAGTTGCGTTAATATTGCATTATTTCTTAAGTTCTTTGAATAATGAGGAAGTTATGTGGAATATATATATATATATATATTGTGAATCATCATGAAATGAAGTGAATTGGGTTTATTTGAATGTGAAGGAATTTATTTGAATACGAGCGTTGATTCAAGTCTCGAATTAATTTTAAATGGTATTATGTTATGCATCATGAAAATTTTGGAAGTTAAGTTGATTGTGAAATTATGACAAGTAGATGAAAAGGTCGTACTATACCTGTGCCATTGAGGAATGTTGAATTGGGCTAAAAGGCCTGTGGATGTTGAATGGGGCGAAAAGGCCCGTGGATGTTGATGAGGGCGGAAAAGGCCCGTGGATATTGAATTGGGCGAAAAAGGCCCGTGGATGTTGATTTGGGCGTGAGAGCCCGTGGAATGGGAGGAATGTGTTATATGGGCAAAAAGAGCCCGAGGATGTATGATGTGGGCAAAAAGAGCCCAACGATGTGTGATTGGGCAAAGTGGCCCTGTGAACGATGAATTGGGCGAAATGACCCATGAAGTGTGAAGGAATGGTTGAATGGGCACAAAGACCCAATGTTTCCGGGAAGAAGCTCCATGTGTGGGCTATGAGAATGAATTATTGAAGTGATAAAAATATGTGATGTGTATTAGCCAGGTATATTACAATCTTTTCCAGCCTACTAGTCACTTATTGAGAAAAAAAAATTGGTGGTGAAATCATTGTTTTGACAATGATAAGTATGGCTAGAAATTTAAAATCTTTTGGCCAATGATAAATGTGGTTGGAAATTTTAGTATTTATTAAAGTCAGGGTGATTTATCGAATGGGAATTAGATTATAAACTGTGGTTATGGTTGATCCTTATATTTGGGATGGTGAAAATATCATAAATATTTCTTCATTTATTATTGGTGGACATGAATGAAAATATGGAATGAGATTTCGGGTTCGTTTAATATAAACGTTTTCCCAGTAGAGTTTTTATGTTGATGAAAAGAATCGTTGGGGAAAATTATAATTACAAATTTGATTGGTTTAGTGGCCATAGTTATGGATGGTCATTGTTGGATTCGATATTGAGAACAAAATTGATGACGAGCACATATTCTCGTGGCTGTGTGATTAATAAGGGTTAGTTGTTGGCCAATAGAGTTGTAATATATTAAAAAATTTCTCCTTTGGTTGATGGAATGTGAATAATACTCTAGATGTGTGAGTCACTCATTTATTCGATTTGTGATTGCACTTTGAAGGAATTTAAAAGAGAAACAATTGAAAGAAAGATTTGGAAAAGAAAAAAAAAAGATAAGGTGTTTAAATTTACTATGGGTAATTTAGTTAATTGCGGAAATAAAGGAAATCATAGAATGAAGTTTTATGTTAGTGGTGTTGCAGAGTTGGTTTTACATTTCTTTCCTTTACCCAGTGAGTGTGATTGGAAACTCCATTGATTTTGGTTGGAAATTTTCATAGTTAATTTACCAATTATAATGTTTTGGCTTGAAATTTTGATATTTACTTAGCCACTGATGATTATGGCTTGTATTTCTGGTATCTCGTTGGTCGATGATGGTTATGACTAAAGTTTACGATCATTGTTTTGAGGGTGCTGTATATGGAAAAAAGAAAAAAAATTCTAATGTATAGTATTGTTGGTGATTGTGATTATTATGCTAGTATTTGTTTTAGGTCATGAAAAATGTGGCTTGATGAGGATATTTATGTTGCCAATGAATGTGGCTAAGAATCTTAAATTGTAGGTAAGAGTCACGATTGTTATTCGTTGGTTTACGTATTTCGGAGCTTGAATAAAATCGTAAAATGAGATTATGATTTTATTCACCATAAAAGAATTGGTGGAAATAGTTCTAATTTCTTTTCGTAACTCGGTGGTTGAAATCTCGGCGATGATATTTATTTTAACGGGGGGTGAATGTAATACCCTGAACATTTAAACATATGAATATGCGAAGGAAAATCGAAAATAAATCGATTTATGGTTATGAAAATTTAATGGAGGAATTTTAAAATTTTATTATCGGAAATTATTATAACTTACGTATTTGTATTATTGAGATTTTATATTATTTTTCAAGAATTTATATTAATTTATTTGAATTGAGTTTTAAATTAAACTCATCACGAAGTTTGAAGTTCGGAAATTAATGATCTAAAATTTGTAGACCCTTCGAGGTCACAATTTATATGTTTGAATAGAGCTCGATCCCATGAACGCGTAGGCGCAAACCGTTCGTGAAACAGAGTTATAATGAAGAAGTTATTAACATTGAAAGTCAGGGATATTTTGGTAATTTTAACCTTCTTTCGAATGCTCTAGATTTTCTGGAGCCAAGTGATATGCCACGTGTGTGGCTAAGATGAAAGGAAAGGAAAAGAAAAGAAGAGTGAGAGATGAACTGCTGGGATGAGAAGGAGAGAAGAGAAAGGAGAGAAATGAGGAATGGGACCGGCCAATTAGGAAGGGAGGAAAGAAGGGGAAAAGAGGGAGAAGAGAAAGAGGGAACCAGATCCCTCTTCGACCCACCAACCCAACCGGGCCATATATCCTGATTTCGGCCATCGTTGATGATGGGACCGGTGCCAAAATGATCCTTACCTCGAACTCATTCGTTCTCTCTTCCAATTTCACCTAAAACATAAGAAAATTGGCCTTGGATTTGGGAGAAACCGCACCGTGGGTGGGGGGGTTCTTGTCGTCGATCCTTCCATTTCTAAAACAAATTCCTTCAATGACCACCACCTATAGCATCCTCTTGAGGTCAGGAACAAAGCCCAAACAAGTTTAGGGGCGGTGGAGCTGTTTTGGAGTCGAATCAAGAACACCCAAATTAAGGGTTTCCGACGGTTCGAGGGCGATTTGAGGTGTTTCCCGGTCGAATTGGACTTTCGGCCTAGGTATGAAAGTTGTTCCTCTCAATGAAATATACTTACCTGTAAAATTTGGTTATTTTAAGAGTTAGTCGAAAAATTGGGTTTTAGATCGCCGGAAACCGCCACCCACGGTGGCGCGTGCAGTGGCTGGTGGCCAGTGGGCCGATGCTGCCATTTTGTATAAATTTGGATATTCTAAATACTAATTTGGTACCCATTGGATGTGTTTCAATCATTAGAACTAATGTTGGATATTTCGTTTATTTGGAATATATTAAAAAATAGATTAAGATTGATTGGTGAACTACAGAGGGCTTAATCCTGCTTAAGGGTACGTAGGTAGTCTAACAAGGGTTAGATGCAGCCCTAAATAATCGAGAATTAATCTTTTGTTGAGAAGTTAATAGAAGAAATTTGGGGATTAAATTGATAATTTAATTGTATGTTTTGATAATTAAAATATGGATATAGTTTTGTGAGGAATTAAGGAATTGAAGTCAAGACTCATGGTTAATGGTAGTAAATTAAGCAAGAGTTTAAATTGGGCCTATCATCGGAATTCTTTCCCGAAAATAAATATTTTCGGGGCGGGGTGTTACAGATTTGCTGGGAGCCCATTTTGGAAGGCAGAGCTTGCTATGCTATTATCGCATCCGACAATCTTCACCTTTTCCGCCTTGAACCTCTTGACGTATATGCAAAGTGACTGATTCAAGTTCTTTTTCAAGTTTAAAATGTGGTCAGACTTCTTCTTGACCTAGCTGTAGGACAAATATTCCTTAGTGAAAACCAAGGAAAGTTTGCTGAAGTTCCGGATTGAGCATGGCGGTAGGGTGTGGAACCAGTCTTGCGCCTCACCTTGGAGCGTCATGAGAAAGATTTTGCACATAAGAGCGTCATTGTTGCCGTAAAGGTTCATGGCGCTTTGGTAGTACATCAGGTGCCTGTCCGGATCTTCATCTCCTTTAAACAAGGTGAAATGTGGCTGGCTAAACTTCCTCAGTGGCTCCGTCTGCTCGATCTCGTATGTGAACGGTGACCTGCTCATATTAGCCATGTCTCTTCGAAGGGTATCCTCGGTGGTCTCAATGCGCTAGAAATCGCTCAGCTGCTCTGCTACGAGCCTTTTTACTTCCTCCTGGATTAACCTCTGGTGGGGCAACGGAGCCTCTAGCTGCCCTGGTGTTAACCTACTCGTCCTTATTGCTCCTCTGAATGTCTTGCTCGCCTATGTCGTGGTTGCGGTGCACGTGGTTCATTCTGAACTGCTCACCGTCGCTTTTTGCGAGGGCTACCAGTGGAACTCGAGTTGGACTACTCTCGTGCTCTCCCTGGTCCATCATGTGGCTGCCTACTCTAGTGCCTTGTAGAATGATCTCCTTGTGGGCTTAGCCTTGTGTGGATGCTTCGCCTGGAATGTCCGTAGTGCTCGTCGGAGTGTGGACCCAACCTTGAATGCGCACTGACTTGTGAACTGAGAAGAGAATGAACACTTCTCTACGCATTGAGGCAAAAGAAGATGTTCTCCTGATGGCCCAAACGAGAGTGCACACTACCCAAAAGTCACGTTCATCTACCATTGTCCTGCTTCGAGAAACCTAATTTGGGGCGTGCTGCGTCTCGATGCACTCGATGAGCTGGTTTAACAAAGTGGTCTGCTGTGTGAGGGCGCTGGTCAAGTTGATGACCTGCTGGGGCAGATGATGTTCACCATTTGGATGGGAAGAGTTTGGATGATGGATATCTAAATGTGTGGTGGAAGTGTAGCGGACTGCAGGTACAAAGCTTGGGCCAGGAGCGGGCATTTCTGCAGAAAAATAGGGTGAAAATAACTCTGGGTTAATTGCAGGGCCGGTTGGTGGGGATAACCAACCCACCTTGGTGGTCGGAGCGTACATGGGGAAGGCTAGGGTCGGGTGTGGGCTGGCTGACTCTGGGCCGCGGTTTACTCCTCGCGGGCTTAGGCTTGGCTGATATCTAAGTGGGCTTAAGCTACCCCTGCAACGACCTGGGCCTAGTCCTGAGCTTGGGCTGCAGGCTGGGCTCCAACTGCTGCGACTTGGGCTGCCTGGCTGGCGGTTTGGGCCTCCTGGGCTTGGCTTACAGCTTGGAGGGCATGGGGCGCATGCCCATGGGTCATGGAATGGACATGGGCAAGAGGCCCAGGGTTTTGAGGATTGGGCCGTTGCAAAGGTAGCGGTGCTGCTGCTTAGGTCGTGGCCCGGTTGCCCTGCCATGGCTGCTGGGTTGAGGCAATGGTGATGGTGCGGGCCTTGAGGATCACCATCTCGGGGCTATGTCCTCGTCTCCACTCTCCGGTCCAAATCCTTGTACGTATGGGGTTTCGTTCATCGTGGTTTCCGAATTTCCTACCATTGTATCCTTTCTCCAAAGATTGATAAAGAAACTTTTCTAGGGAAAATTAATTGATATGATGTATGAAAAATTCAACGTAATAGAAAATTCAATAAACCAAATGCAAGAGGTTTCTTCAAGTATTTCAATCAACTCTCAATGAAAGCACCAATTTGTCGATGCAAATTTTCGCCATCTCTAGTTTTGGCGAAAATGCACCTGCAAAACAATCAACACCTTTGATCAAGGACCTAAGCCTCACAAGAGGAGGCTTAGGCCAATAGATCTTCGATGCCTATGTTAGTTTCTCTGAAAAAGAGTAAGCATTTAGAGCTTTTAGGGGTAGTAAAAGCTTACTGAAATTTGGTAGAGATGAAGGTATTTATAGGAAGAGGGGCCAGCCATGGTGTTAGGGTTTTACCCTACACATGGCGGCATCCTATCGGCCAAGGTTTATGGAGAGAATATTCTCAAAATATTAAATAGGAAATAGTATATTGAGATAATGGTGTAAATATCTCTAATTGATTTAAATAAAGATTACTTACTTGAATGAAGTCAATCTTCAATTGTGAATGTATTAAAGATAGGATTTGAGTAATTAATCCTTATCTTTAATGCCTTAACTTTTATTTGCCATGAGCAGGTGAGATGTGGGCAATTACATTCAGTTGCTTTGACCTTCAGCGGTGCTGAGCTGCTAGTGGGAAAATCCAAAAAGCCAGCTCATTTAATAAGGGTAATCTTGTCTTTGTTAAGCAAAAGTCAACATGTAACCTTTAGAATTTTTAAGATTATTTTAAGTTCTACATAGAAAATAAATAAAAATAAATAAATAAATAAGGGATTATCTAGTCTGGGAGGTGGTGATAGGAAAGAGAGGGATAGTGGTTGGGTATTTTGTTTTCATTCCATGAAATGGCAGATGTGACTGGAACAAGGGGACACTAGCATAAAGGCATAAAGGTGTGTGGATTTATCAACTACTTTTTCTGCATGTAGAGACAAAACAACTGCAGCTTTCCAATTGTGATCAAGTGATATTCTGATTTGTCCAAAGAGGTGAGGAAGACGATAACCTTATTTTAATTTCCAAACTACCCTTTTGTTTCCTTGCTCTTGACAGCCATCTTACTTCCCAAATTCGCTGGTAATAATATAATAATTTTCCACCTTTTATTATTGTTATTATTATTCTAATTATTTTGTTGGTATTTATACTCGTGGTTTAATAAATATGCATGATCTGTTTTTTTTTTTATATGAACACATGCATCATGCCTGCATGCCTGCATGGTTGGCGCCAACCAGACTACATTTATTTGTCTGAACTACGACAGCCGACATGAACTTTTTTGTCATATATGTTGCCACTGCTACATCTGTTAAAACTGTAATTAGATTTTAGTCGAATATGAATTATATTGATAACTTTTTAGCTAAAATTTGAAAACTTAAATACCTCATTAAAATAAAATTATGTACATTGTTCTTATTTCATCTATTATCAAGGATACAGTAGAACATTAATACTTTAATATCTGATAAATTAATAACCTCTATTAAATAAATTTATTTTTGGCCGGTCCCGACTTGAGAAAAACGTGCTAAATTAGTAATCCGTTAAATTTTTAAAATACTACAACATTAAACGTTCATATAGGTCCCTCAAATATATAAATTAATAATTTCCTATTACACTACTAAAAATTCATATAGGTCCAATGACACCCCGACCTAAATCAGGGCATACTAGCCGTCACGTGGGAGTGACGTAACCATCTGCACAATGCGGAAGCAATAAAGATATAAGGGAATTGCGAAGGAATAGAAACCAAACTACTAGCAGAACTAGTTAAGATAGAGTGTTAGTGAGAGATTAAGCGTGAAATACACAACCAGAGCATAAATAGTCTAAGTGCAGTCAAGCAGGACAAGTACTAATAATACAACACCCGAGGGTGATCCTACATGGTGATGTTCTGTTAGAACCCTCGTTAGAATCCTCGTGATCCACCAAAGCACTTCTACTAAAAACCTGGAGGGGCCCAAAACAGAAAGTGTGAGTGGGCAAAAACAAAGCTTTTCAAAATCATTTCATTTCTCAAAAGTTCTAACCCCTCGCCGTAAAACCTGTATAATTTCCCATAAAATAATAATAATAATAAGAAGTTGTATCCGAAATCATACTCAAGATGAAAATCCATAGAAGTATACCATGCCAAAGTATCTCAATGCAATGTTATAGGTAAACCAGGCAAAATATATAAATGTCAAATATCGCATTAGCCAAATCTCTCTAACTCACACTGCACTACTAAGTATATAGCTCATAACCAATCTCAATCATATCAAATCAAATCCTGCACACGAGTCGGAACCACCTACAGTGGTCTGTATGACAAGACTAGGTGTAAAGTAAATATGCTCTAGTGCTACGATCACGTGAAGGCTGTGCGAATGATCGCAGGTCATCTACGAGTCGAAACCACCTAAAGTGGTATGTACGACAAGCCTGTGCACCTAACTTGGATCCAAGGTGAGCATACGGTGTGGGAGGTGAACATCACGTGAAGGACTGTGCCCTAACTTTGGGCGGGAGAACTAACATCGGGTGCAAGTTTATGAGCTCTCATAACATCACATCATAACTCGCATAACTGAATTAATCTCACATCTTTAATTTATAAACTTACCTGACACTTACCTGTAAGTCCGCAAAACCAATCATAATTATATGCAGCTACCAATGCATAAATAAAATAGGCAGATACTTTGCATGGCATTTCAAAACGTATAATCATTCAAATTCATTTTCTGGGAAAAATCTCAAGTATATAGGTATATACGAAAAACCAAAAGCCCACTCACTGGTATGTCGAAGGGTCGTAGCCCCCGAGCCTCGATTGATGGTGCTTGTCCTCAGGATAGGTCTCACCTATATGCGAAATAACTGAATATACGTCATTCAAAGCACATACACAAAACTAGGAAATAACTTCTCATACAAAGCTCAAATGGGGTATTTGAATATAGCACCATGATCTACTCATCCTCATGAACATCCCCATATTTTTAGAAAAAAATTTCATGACCCCACGCGCCCTCATGCATCGGCCAAGGCACGGCCAGACGCGAGGCTCAAGCGCAGGCACGTACCTGGCACAGAGGATGGAATAGTCAACGCCGTTAGGGAATATTCCGTTAAAAAACTAGAATATACTGTTAATTATACCTGACGGCGTCAGAATATTCCGTCAACTTTGACGGAATATTCTTCTCCTTCTTCCTTGGTTCGCCAGAGTCCAGCGCCGGTCGCCGGTCACCGCTGCATTCGCAGGAAACTGGAAAATAATCAAACCTTCATACCTTCTTCGATTCTCAACCAAAATTCATGAAATTTGAACCAAATTGAAGCTTAGGATGAGAGGAACAAAACCTTACCACTTTCAAGCCTTGAAATCCACGGAATCTCGTCAGAGAACCCTCGATAATCCGGCCAAAATTTGAAACTTGTCAAACTCAACTTCCCGACGTCCAATTCACTTCGTTTTTCTTCTCCTGGCTTCACAAAGACGTCCTAAAGCTTCCTAACAGCTTAAAAAAATTCTAAAACCTTCACATTCACGATCACATGAACAATAACCCAAACTGGGTTCTCGGGTTCTCAGGAAAATGAGGTCTTCACGTTCTAAAAACTGTATAGGTGAGTTCCTGAGCTCACAAGGATCACAAAGACTACCTTCACAACCTTGATCTGTGACTGGGATGGAGAGTTTGAAGTTCGTCCGTACACTTGTACGAAAAATGGAAGAAAACCGAGAGAGAAGAGAGAGAAAGAGAGTCAGCGGGAGAGAGTATGTGTGTGGTCCAAATTTTCTTACAACCAACCAAAACAATTAGAACCTTTAGTTCTAATTGGGTCCAAAAGGTTAGGAAGAAAATAAGTAAACTCAATTGTTTAATTTCTTAGCTTATTTACACAACCCACAACTCAACTCTCAAGGGTAGAATCGACATTTCACGCCATCAAGAAACATATCTCGGGACGGGCTGTCACATCCAAATTGTTGTAGGTATGATGTGTTGTGTTACTAAGATTCTTATTTATTTAAATAAAGTTTTTTCTTGGTTAAATGTTCATAAAATGGAATAATGTAATACATTGAACAATACACAATCTTTTTTTATTTTTTGGAAAAATAAGTTGATTCATGAATTTTACTTGGTTAAGCAAATATATAGAATTGCTTGTTCAACGAAAGACTAAATACAATGTAAAATAAAAAAAAATAGAAATAAGGAATGCTCCCAACGGCTAAATTATAGGGACAAGGATTGCATGCCCCTCTTGTTCCCGTGCCCTCCTGTTTTGTGTGGTCACGGTTAAGCCACGTCAACATTTTATATTGTTTTTTTATAGAGATAATAAGACAAAAATGAATAGTAATATAAAATGTTGACGTGGTTTAACCGTGACCACACAAACAGGAGGGCATGGGAGGGCACGGGAACAAGGAGGGCAGACAATCCTTGTCCAAATTATAGAGCTTTAACTGTATTTGACATTTATTGAGCAGATTCCCCACTACACAATTAATCCATATTTTGGGAAGCCAACATGGCCGCTGACAGTTTTGCTAATTTGGCACATATGATTGAAAACATAAGGTCTAATTACTATATTAAATCAGAAAAATTAATAAATAATACATGTAATTATATATCAAAGTAATGCATGCATATGAGTAACTAATATTAAATGAACATGACATAATGGATTAGAAAAACCTGAAAATACAGTCGAGGCAAGTGTTTGACACTTTGTCCTTAAGACAAGTTTACGTCCCACTACGATGCTCATGGTTGATCGGGGCTTGTCTCCCAAGATACAACGACCACGTCCTTGTAATAGTAGCAGTCCAAATCACAAGGCTCCATGCACCACAATTGTGTTGAAAACTCTCATATGGACTCAGTGAGACTCTCTAATATTTAGTGTACTCTATGTATAAATATGTAATAATAAAAAAAATGTCTTTTGATTATAGGGGCTTCCCTATTTATAGAATTGAAATATCATTTTGGAAAACATGTGACTATTTATGAAGAGTCAAAAGTTTGCAACTCTTCATTTGAATAGACACATCTTTCTATCAAAAGGCTCAACTTCTAACTTCCATTCAATTAATAAATTTAATATATAATTATTATTATTAAATTTTCCAACACATACATAAGCTAGTCTTGTATTTGATTCGCTAACTTTTCTCATGTAATAGTTCCTCGGTTACTTTTTGATAAATGTGAAAATAGGATCTTTAGAGGATTCTTTGTATATATAAGTTTCTTCATATTTCAAAATTAAATTAGGGAAGGATGTTAGGAAGTTTAAATTAGAAGTTCTATGGTGCACTTAATACTTTTAAGGCTTCTTAGTTCTTACTATAAGTTCATTATATCTACAAGGTAATTCGCATCTCGCCTTTATACACTGTTATGAGGTGAATTGGGTCTACAAGCAAGCTAGCATAGTTATCTATGTGCCTTAAAGTAATCTTTCATCCTATTTTCTTTTAAACGGCCATAACTCACTAGCCTAAATATCCAGCATATTCAGCTTTATTTGATTGATTATTGCAATTTAGAACTAAATCCCCGCACGACTATACACGGCTGAGCTAACCGTCGAAAACCTATAAAAGAGTACAGGCCAATGACCCTCTAACAATCAAGTTAGTAAAGTATTGTGTTTAGAGCTCAAACAGTAGCCTTGAGAGCAGAAGTATTGGATACCTTTGATATGAGCCCCAAGGAATTTATGCTAGTTCTTGGAAAGTCCTTATAAGGATAGCAATATTCGATTAACCGGGACAATCCTAGAAGAAATCTAAGATGTAATTTTCCTTCCTCTTTGGGTTTTGATTGCTTGTGACGCACTTCAACGAGATCTGTCTAGTCTACCACTCTGGAGCGAGTGGGACCATGCACCTAGGTCTGGACCACCTGGTTTGTTGAGCCTACTCTAGCTCTAACTACACACTCAGGGGATTTCAACCACTTTGAATGCCATGCATTTATCGAGTTCAAAAATCATAATCTCAGGCATGACACTCAATATGTTTTTTTCTTTTCTTTTTAAGATTGGGAATGCACAAGATTATTGATAGAAAGAATATATAGTACTCGACATACCCCCTATCTCCTTGTTAAGTTATACAGATTTTTCAGCTGAGTGTACATTTACAAAATGAAAAAATTAGTATCTGATCCCTAGTTATTAATGTTCATTGATTATGACCTTATTAGTTTTCAAATTTTGATTGAAATCCCTAGCATTAATGTGATAATGAATTTACATGTTTATTACATATTTTTTAAAATAAAAATTAATATTTGATTTAACGTTTTAATACTCACACCTCTATTAATGACACACCCCGAATGGAGTCGAGGCATGCTGGCCGACACCAGAATGTGACGTAGCCAAAATGAAGTTGATGTATAAGATATGGATAAATTTAACCCAAAGCTAGCATTTATTTAAACTAATAAAGAGAGTGCGCAGTAGTGGGAAGAACCCATAAAACATAAGTAGTCAGAGCATAGATAGCAGTACAACATAAGTAGAGTAGTCGAATCTAGTTCAGACCGGAAGTAAACTCCTACATTTATTTATGGAAATGTCAGAACCGTCAGAGATCCCTCGTACGCCACAGAGAATTCAGCTAAGTCCAGAAATACACAAATCATAATGTCTCAACCGTAGCATAAGAAAATCAAGTGCTCATCAATCTATGCTAACATACGAGTTCATACAGAGGGATTTTGACATGAACAGGATTGGGTGTAATCATAATATACGCTCTAGTACTACAATCACGTGAAGACTGGCACTAGGCGCATCACATACGAATCTTAGTTGCCTATTGCAACCTAGGATAGGACTAGCACCTACAATGGATCTAAGATGAGCGTGCGGTGCAATGTCATACATGTGAACCTGGCCCTAGCCCGGGGCGAGTTCTACATCGGTGCAAGCATGCATGATAAGCAAGTAAAATGTATATGAACATGCCATGACAATTTATAAATCTCAACAATATAATAGCACTTTCCTAATGAAATAAATCATGGCGTGATATCAATCCAAAAGCAATTGTGGAAACAATAAAACTTTATATAATTAATATATAAAAACAAATGCCCACTCACTGATACGTAGTCGGATCGTAGCCTCCTAGCCTTACTTGTCCTCATACCTCCTTGGGATAATTCTCTCCTATATGTGAAACAACTATAGTAATTAATTAATTAGGGCATACATGAAAAAGCCAGGAAAATCCCCCATAGCTTGTTCCAACGGAGGGTTTAAGTATATTTGACGTCACGAACCTGTACACTTCAACCATTTGCCGCCACGCGCCACCAGGTCACAGCCACACGTGCGCCAACGCGCAAGCCACGTGCCTGCACGTGTTGGTACATCCCCAGAAAATATTCTGTCAGATTTGATGGAATATTCTGTTAAATCTAACGGCGTCAGTTAATACCTTAATGGCGTCAGAATATTCCTCCTTCATCTCTGATAAAGCTCTGCCACCATCTGGATCGCCGAATTCTAGAAAAATTTGGCCGGATCTTTGTAAAACCTTAAACTTCATATCTTTCTCATTTCTCAACATTTTCGACGTACTTTATATGGAAATGAAGATGGGGAAGAGAAGAACAAGATTGTATCTCTTGAGAGTCCAAAAAATGGACGGAAATGGACTAAAAATAGCTCGAAAGTCTCGAACCTAACTTTAACTTCCCAAAAGTTGCGTGTTTACACTTTGGCTCGACTTCAAACTTAGGCTAGGGACTCCAGGGAGTTGTGTAGTTGTATCTAGACCTTCCAAAACCATGCAACTGGAACTGAAGGTCGCCGAAGAACCTACACCTGAGTCGGAGCTCCGAGTTGGAAGCTCAAAACTCGATCATTTTTTAATCGGCTCGTACGGATGGACTCATGGGGATGAGAGGAATACGATGGTGGTGATTTGAGGTCCAATTAGTGAGGTTTGATGATGGTTCTTAGTTGTTGCAAAGAAAGGAGTGACACGGCATGAAAGAGAGAAAAAGAGAAGAAGAGAGAGAGAATGAGAACTTCTGATTGGACAAAAATGAGAAGGTTTCTGATTGGGTAAGGGAAATGAAAGGAAAAGCTGAATGGTGGTGAGATAGGGTCATAGGACCAAATTTTAATGAGAGAAAGTGATAAAATTTATTACAATATAAAAATACATAATCCAGCTTACCTTATAAAAAATAGTATTCCTAACACTAAATAATTAGCACACGTGTATACAATTCTACCTGTTGTTAACGCACTTTAACTAAGCGTAACTTCTTCGTTACAAATCAAATTCGGATCTAACTCGTACTCACGTATGCGTAACAATGAGTACTATTTAATTATGATAATAGGAAAAATCAACTAAAAGCCGAATAAATACGTCCACTTCAAGTTCCACTTTGCCAATAAGGGCATAATCATCATTTTACACGAGAGGGAAATTACATGGACAATTAGGGACGGGTCGTCACAACTTACCTCCCTTAAAAAAATTTCATCCCCAAAATATTAACACTACTGAAGAACATAGTTAAAGAACAAACGTGGATAAAGGTCTCGCATACGCTCATCTGTCTCCCTGGTAACTTGCTCCACAAAGTGGTTTCTCCACAACATTTTCACCATACGAACAGTTTTGTTTCTAAGACCTTTCTCTTTCCAGTCTACAATTTTCACTAGAATCTCATCATAAGTCAAATATGGGTTAATCTCTAACGACTGAGGATGAATCACATGTGACGAATCAGAGACGTATCTCCGTAGCATGGACACGTGGAACACATTGTGCACTCTTGACAATTCTGGAGGTAGATCAAGTCAGTAGGCAACTTTACCAACTCGTTCAATGATCTGATATGGTCCGATGTAAGGAGGACTTAGCTTCCCTTTCTTCCCGAAACGTACAACACCCTTCCATGGTGACGGCTTTAAGAATACCAAATCTTCAACTACATATACCCTGTCTGTCGAATGTCTATCTGCTATACGTTTTTGTCGATCATGTGCTGCTTTCATATTGTCCTTTATCACTTGGATATTCTGTGTCGTCTCATCTACAATTTCAGGACCCACCAAAACTCCTTCGCCGACCTCGAACCAACATAACGGTGTACGACAAGGTTTCCCATACACCGCCTCAAATGGTGACATACCAATGCTGGAATGCAAGCTATTGTTGTAGGCGAATTCTATTAAAGGTAAACGCTTGTGCCATTCGTCCCCGAACTGCAGGGCTGAAGATCTTAGCATGTCGTCCAGTGTCTGAATAGTTCTCTCTGACTGTCCATCAGTTTGAGGATGATAGTAGGTGTTGTAGAGTAATTTCAAACCTAAAGCTTATTGAAAAGCTACCCAAAATTTCGAAGTCAATCTGGGGTCCCGATAAAAAATAATACTAATTGGAATACCATGATGCTTGACAATTTCAGAAACGAAAAGTTTACCTAACCGACTTAGCGGGTAGTTTTCACGAACAGGTAGGAAATGAGTTGACTTAGTAAGCCAATTTACAAGCACCCAAATACCGTCATAGCCATTACGTGTGCGAGGTAGCTTGTACACGAAATCCATTGTGATATCTTCCCATTTCCAATGAGGTATATGCAGTGGCTGTAACAACCCGAATGGTTTCTTTCTTTCTGCTTTGACCTGCTAACAAACCAAACAACAACTCACGTACTTCCCAATTTCTCTTTTCATTCCTGGCCAATAGTAGAAAGTTCGGATATTATGATACATTTTAGTGCTCCCGGGATGCATCGCATAAGCTAAGATATACGCCTCATCGAGTATTTCTTTCTTCAGTTCTTCCATATTCGGTACATACATTTGATCACCTTGCATGAGCATACCACCAGGCCTTCTAATTCTAAGATCTCCTCTATTGCCATTCAACACTATTTGCTTTAATTCTTGGAATTCTGAGTCATTCATCTGAGCCTTGAGAACACGATCCAATAAAATTGGTTGGACTTGAAAGTTGGCTAGTAGGATTCCCTGGTGATCCACTTCTAAATCGGCTCCAGTATATCTTAGATCGATCAGAAGAGGAACACGACATGCATAAAGAGCATTGAGTCGACTGTGAGATTTCCTGCTGAAAGCATCTGCTACAGTATTTGCACGACCATGGTGATATCAATAGTGCAGTCATAATCGCTACTCAATTCCATTCATTTAGGCTAGTGGAGATTAAGTTCTTTCTAAGTAAAGATATACTTGAGGCTTTTGTGGTCATTGAAGGTTCGACATGTTTCCCTATAAAGATAGTGCAGCCAAAATTTTAAAGCGAAAACAGTGGGTACCAATTCAAGATCATGGGTAGGGTAGTTCATTTCATGAGGTTTTAATTGTCGCGAAGCATACACGATCACTTTTCCATGCTACATCAATACACAGCCTAGACCATTCAGAAAGGCGTCACTATTGATCTCGAAATTCCCATTGTCATCGGGAAATGCCATAACAAGTGCATGAGTGAGACAGTACTTCAACTGTTGAAAATGTTTTTCATAATCATTATTTTGTTTGAATTTAACTCATTTCCGGGTCAACCTTGTCAGAGGCAGTGCTATGGCTGAGAAATCTTTCACAAAATGTCGATAGTAGCCAGCAAGACCAATAAAACTCCGTATTTCAGTGACAGTCTTAGGTTGTTCCCAATTTTCCACTGCTGCTACTTTATGAGGATTCACGAGAATACCCTGAGCTGATATCACGTGCCCCAAGAATGACACCTGATCCAGCCAGAACTAGCATTTACTGAATTTAGTGTGTAGTTGATTCTCCCTTAGCTTCTTTAAGACTAAACACAAATGCCTAGCATGGTCAGCCTCGTTCTTGGAATACACCAAAATCTCATCGATGAAGACAATTACGAACCTGTCAAGGTACAGACAAAATATCCAATTCATCAGGTCCATAAAGCTACTGGAGCATTAGTTAACCCGAATGGCATCACAAGAAACTCGTAATGACCATATCGAGTTCGGAATGTTATTTTCGTAACATCATCACTTATAATCTTCAACTGATAATAACTAGACCTTAGATCAATTTTCGAGAAAACGCAAGCACCACGAAGCTGGTAAAAAAGATCATCAATACGAGTTAACAGATAACAGTTTTTAATCGTCACCCGATTCAGCTGTTTGTAATCGATACATAGCCTTAATGTTCCGTTTTTAATTCTTTCAACTCTGCAGGAGCCATACGATAAGGAGCTAAAGAAATAGGGTTAGTACCTGGAATCAGTTCGATGGCGAACTTCACTTCACGATCCGGTGGTAGGCCAGGTAAATTATTTGAAAAAACATTAAGAAAGTGTCTGACTACCCGAATGTTTTCCACATGCGCAGGAGTCTCCTCAGTCATCACTACATGAGCTAAATAGCCTTGACAACCCTTTTTCAACATTCGCTTCGCCCTCATGGCAGAGATTACCCCATGCTTCAAACCACTACGTTTGCCAACAAAAGTTACGATAAGCATGCCTGGTCAATGGAAAGTAACAATTTTCTAGCGACAATTCAACATGGCATAATTGTAATCTAACTAATCCATGCCCAAGATAACGTTGAAGTAAACGATATCCAAGGGAACAAGATTAGCTGACATTACTATATCCTCAATAAGAATGAGACATCCCCTATACTCCTAGCTAACATAGCAAATTTCACCTCAAGGCATCGAAACTACAAATCATAACCGAGGGGAGTGGGGTAAGGTTGAGTCTTTTGAGCAAACATATGGGAAATAACCGAGTAAGTAGCACCCGAGTCAATTAAAATTCCAGCAAAATGGCCTAGACCATTCAACGTACCCATGATTAAGTCGGGATTACTCTGAGCATCCTATATAGTGATGTTGTTAACGCGACAACGCACTTGCTGTCTGCCTCCACGGCCTCTGTTTGTCTGATTCTAATTGACATGTCCTTAATTTCCTCGACCCTGGTTGGTTTGGTTTGTCTGCTTGCCCGAGCCGCCACTGCTAAAAGCTACATCGAGATTCTGATATTGTCCTCCAATATACCACTATGCTCCGCCACCCTAATACGGTGTATAACCTCCCTGGTACTGCTAATAGTCGCCCTGGTAATATGGAACGTCAGGTGAGTACTGAAACGCTCATTCCGGATACTAGGATATGTCGCCCTGATAGTGGAAAGCACCACCATAACCTGTCTGCTGGTAGGTACTAGGTCCAGGAATCTGCTGTAGAGGAACTGCAAGTGGTAGTGTAGGAGGCTGATTTTTCTGATTCTAAGGACATTGATTAGACATGTGCCCCATCTAACCGCATGTGTAGCATCAACTATTTCCTCTCTTACATTCACCGTAATGACTTTTTTGCACCTGTGACAGACCTGAGCATCGAAATTGTTAGAGTTCCTTTGATTCTGAAAACGTGAACTGCCAATGGATTTACCACCCCTTCGAAATGTATTGGAATTTGAACCACCACTAGACGATCCAGAACTGTTCCCACTTTTCTTGAAATTTTGAGTCTTTCGAGGACCAAATGATGACTGCCCCCTGTTGTTATTTTTCTAAGTATTACTATTATCCTTTTCATCGTCATCATTATCAGGGCCATTTTTGGAATCTTCAACACGAAGTAAAATCTCAAAGAATTCTTGGTAGGTGGAGCATGGAGTAGAAGCCGCCAAAGAACGAAGTGGCTTACGAGTCCCCTTCTTAAACTGACGAAGCATCTTTCTGGGATTCTCAGCAATAAGTGCTTGAAAACATCCGGTGATACTCTGTTACTGACATTTTACCATGCTTCAACTCTGTAAACTCGTCTCTATTTCGATCCTTGTATTCAGGAGGTGTGCATCTGGCCTCAAATAAGTGCTTGAAAACATCCCAGCTCATGGCATCCTGTGTAAACAACGGGTGTAACTCTTGAGCCCACCATGACTCTGCTCCCTTACGAAAGAACCACATCGCTATTTTGACCCATCATTCCACTGGAAGATTCGGTCTCTAAGGTAGTCCTTTGGGGATGATGAATTGTTGTCTGAATGGCGCTGGCGATAGCCTCACCGAGTTGCCCAAAATCAGGAAATTTTGTCTCAGAAGCGACAAGTGGCGTTGTACAAGGTGGCATGATTTTGACATAAGAGATAAAAAATTATTAGGATCTATAACACATATGAAGAATGCAGGACTGCCAAACCTATGCTCTGATACCAAACTGACATACCCCAACCGAAGTCAAGGCATGTTGGTCGACACTCGAAGGTGACGTAACCAAAATGAAGGTGATGTATAAGATATGGAGAAATTTAAACTGAAGCTATCATTAATTTAAACTAATAAAGAAAGTGCACAGTAGTGGGAAGAATCCATAAAACATAAGTAGTCAGAGCATATATGACAGTATGACATAAGTAGAGTAGTCGAATGTAGTGGGAAAAACCCATAAAACATAAGGTATTTATTACACAATCGGAAGTAAACTCCTACATTTATTTATGGAAATGTCTGAACCGCCAGAGATCCCTCGTACGCTGCAGAGAATTCAGCTAACTAAGTTCTGAACATACTAACCCCTTGCCGTAAAGCATGTATAGTTTCCAGAAAATCATACTATGTATAAGCATGAAATCAGATGTAAATCATCAATAATTCCATAAATACACAAATTATAATGACTCAATCGTGGCATAAGAAAATCAAGTGCTCATCAATCTATGCTAACACATGAGTTCATGCAGAGGGATTCTGACATGAACATGACTGGGTGTAATCATAATATACGCTCTAGTACTACAATCACGTGAAGACTGGCGCTAGGCTCATCACATACGAGTCCTAATTACCTATTGCAACCTAGGACAAGACTGGCACCTACAATGGATCCAAGGTGAGTATATGGTGCGTTGTGAATATACACGTGAAGCCTGGCCCTGGCCCGGGGCGAGTACTACACCGGGGCAAGCATGCATGATAGTAAAATGTATATAAACATGCCATGACAATTTATAAATCTCAACAATATAATAGCACTTTCCAAATGAAATAAATCATGGCATGATAGGCATGATATCAATCGAAAAGAAATTCTGGAAACTATAAAACTTTATATATAATATATATAAAAACAAATGCCCACTCACTGATACGTAGTCGGATCGTAGCATCAGCCTTGCTTGTCCTCGTACCTCCTCGGGATAATTCTCTCCTATATGAGAAACAACTATAGTAATTAATTAACTAGGACATACACGAAAAGGCTAGGAAAATCCCCCATAGCTTGCTTCAATGGAGGGTTTAAATATACGAAAACATTCTACTCGATGTCACGAACTCGTACATGTCGACCATGCGCCGCCACGGGGTCTCATGTGCCCTCACGTGCTGCCACGCACCTGTACGCGTTGGCAAATCCTCAGGGAATATTCAGTTAGATTTGGCAGAATATTCCGTTAAATTTAACGGTACTAGTTAATACCTTAACAGTGTCAGAATATTCTGTTAACTTAACGGAATATTCCTCCTTCTTTTCGGGTAATGCTCAGCCGCCATCGTCGCCGGTCGACGCCACCTTCCACTGTCGTCTGGTTCACCAGATTTTGGAAAAATTTGGCCGAATCTTTGTACAAACTTTAAAACTTCATATCTTTCTCATTTCTCAACCATTTTCGACGTACTTTATATGGAAATGAAGCTGGGGAAGAAAAGAACAAGATTGTACCTCTTGAGAGTCCAAAAAGTGAATGGAAATGGACTGAAAATATCTTGAAAGTCTCAGACCTAACTCCAACTTCCCAAAAACTGTGTGTTTACACTTTGGCTCTACTTCAAACTTAGGCTAGGGACTCCAGGGAGTTGTGTAGTTGCATCTTGCATCTAGACCTTCCAAAACCTTGCAACTCGAACAGAAGGTCACCGAAGAACCTACACCTGAGTCGGAGCTTCGAGTTGGAAGCTCAAAACTCAATTATTTTTTAATCGGCTCGTACGGATAGACTCGGGGGGTTGAGAGGAGTACAATGGTGGTGATTTGAGGTCCGATTTGTGAGGTTTGATGATGGTTCTTAGTTGTTGCAAAGAGGGGAGAGACATGGCATGAAAGAGAGAGAAGCAGGACAAGAGAGAGAGAGGGAGAGCTTCTGATTGGACAAAAATGAGAAGGTTTCTGATTGGGTGAGGGAAATGAGGAGAAAAGCTAATTGGTGGTGAGATAGGGTCACGGGACCCGATTTTAAAGAGAGAAAGTGATAAGATTTGGTACAATATAAAAATACATAATCCGGCTCACCTTATCAAAAACAGTATTCCCAACACTAAATAATTAGCACACGCATGTACAATTCTACCCGTTGTTAACACACTTTAACTAAGCGTAACTTCTTCGTTACAAATCCAATTCGGGTCTAACTTGCGCTCACGTATTCATAACAACGAGTATTATTTAATTACGATAATAGGAGAAATAAATTAAAAGCTGAATAACTACGTCCACGTCAAGTTCCACTTTGCTAATAAGGGCATAATCATCATTTTACACATTCAACCAGGAAATTACATGGAAAATTAGGGACGGGTCGTCACAATTAAACTCCTAATTCATTTTCAATTCAAACATTTCCAAAATAAAAAATAAAAATTAGAATAAGTTTGTACCCAGTAGTTTTTTATAAAAAGATTCTCAAATTTTTAATCTTAAATGCATCCATTCATATAATTTTCAATTTTTTTAATCTTAAATATACCCATTCTTAAATATACCAGTTTGTTATATGTAAAATGTACCATTTTTTTAATATAAAATGTACAAATTTTTTATATAAAATGTACCCAATTTTTTAATATAAAATCCATAAAAAAAAAAATTTAAATCTATTTTTAAACTTATATGTATACATTCTTTTTTCATTGATTTGAGAATATATCTCTATCAAGTTTAATCGAAGAAATTTACTAATGTTATTAAGTTTTATATCTTATTTTTTTCTGTGTTTTGAAGAATGTATCCATGTTTTGGTACAATATATTTTTTTTTGTTAACTTTAATGAATGTACCCATACATACACACACACACACAATATAATAGAGAGTATAATTTATATTTTATTATTTTTAATCCCACAAATTATGGGTTATATTTAAAATCTCATTAATAGAAACAAATACAATTTTTAATTTTTAATTTTTAATTTAAAAAATATTGTAACTTACACTATTACATTAATGTCAGAGACTTTGATTAAAAACTAAAAACATACAAAGTTTCAGTCAATGAATATTGATAGCTAGGGACCGCATCCAAAGTGTCCCTTACAAAATTGATGACTATCTCTATGTATTTATGAGCAAAAGAAAACTCTTGGCAAAAAGAATCTTCGATGCCAAAGTTAGAATTATGAAAAGAATGTGTTTAGGAGTTTGTGGGTAGCAAATGGCTTGGATTTTTAGTGGGAGAATAAGGCTATTTATAGGAGAGTGGTCGGTCCTATTTGGAGCATAGTGGCCGGCCATATATGGTGAAATTATGTGAATAATTGTAAGATATTATGTGAAATAATATCTTGCAATTAACATGGCAATTAATTCTAAATTAAATAGGAAAATTGGGAGTTATCTTTTGAATAAGGATTTGATGAGGAGTGATGAGAGGAATTTGAATAAATATCATTTTGATCACCTTTGACTCTTCATTGATTGAGCTGTTATTGTCCGTTGCATGCGTGTGGGAATCCCAGTGTGTCTTGAGGGTAATTTTATCCTTTTTACCTCAAAGTCCACGTGCCACCTCCATAATTTTCCTGATTATTTTTTGCTCCACAAATGCCCCCACACCTGTTGGGCTACTCGCATGAAAGGGCAGCATATGTAAAGATCTTCCCTTGCTTTGGGAAACAAAAGATTGTTTCCTATTTTGATGTAGATTCCCATTTTAATTGGAAATCATATCCTTCTAGGAAAGGGAAATAAATTACTTCCAAAGTCTATTTAAGTCTACCTTAAGTAGATGATTAAATCAACTTTAGAGAGCAATTTATTCTACCCTACAAGAAAGAGAAAGGTAGAGGATATTTCTTCCCCTCCCCTATCAATCTTCTTCACTTGCCCGTGCAAATGACCATCTTTTGTTGTTTTTTTTTTTTTTTTTTTTGCCTTCTCCACGTCGCACAAAGGTAAGAAGAATTTAATTTTCCTTGTCTTCTTCTTGGATAGTGCTGTCGCGGGGCAGCCGTCAAGGTGGTGTGGTACGTCGGTTGGCAGGGGCCAAGAGTAGGCTCAACATGGGCCGATGAGGTGTTGTGGCAGGGACCACTGTCGGCTTGGCTAGAACCAGGGCAGTTGTACGGTTGGGGCTGCAGATTGAGGCGTTGGGGCGCAGTGTTAGGTGAACCGTATGGCTCATGTATTTTGGGCTCTTAGACCTGATGCGGGCCAGGCTGGAAATTAAGAGAAATGAGGAGGTTGTGGGCCTTATGGGCTACTGGAATGCTAGGCATGCAGGCCTCCTACTTACTGGTCCGAGAGAAAAAATAAGGGAAAAACCGACATAGGTTGAGCTTCCCTGCTGTCTGGTTGAGCCAAGAAAGATAGGTTGTGGGGCATGGCTCATAGGTAGTCGATGTTTCGTCATAAACTGTTTGATCTTTAAGCTGCTCTGTGCTAAGTAACTATCTAATTTGTTAATTGTCTTCATCTGTCTATGTAGATTCGGAATTTGGCTAAACTCCAAGACTTTTCTAGATATGAAGAAGGTGCATGTTGCTTTAGGTATCCCTGTTGAGTATTGTGAATGACATTGGCTGTTTAGTCCTCTTTGCCAGAAGAAAGATGGGATGCTCCCGAGAAATGTGATAAAGAGGATCAAGGTGGATGCATTGGCTCGTCTGATCGCTGTCGTGGAGCCTACTGTGAATGAAAGTGGAAAGAAAAGATCTTCCTCACCTGCTCAAGATATGCCAGTTGAGAAAAAATTGAAGACTTCCTCCACTGCTCGTGAGGGTCTGCTTGTTGCCAAAATGTTTGTGATTGACTTGACTTCTTTTAATGGGAAGAAAAATGGGGATGCTAGATCTGAGCCTGTGACGCTTGCCATGCCGAAAATGGCTAGTACAATTGCTGATATGATTACTCAGCATAGATGTTCTGTCATGCCCTTAGTGCCAAAGTCTGTACCAAGACGTCCGTTAGGAGTTAAGTCCAATTCACCTTTGGAGAGGCTTGCTATTATGAAGAGCGATAAGGTGGACTTTACTGCTAAAGTGGTGCCAAGGCCCACTTCTCTTGCTGCTAGGATTGATTCGCCTGTTGAGAAAGAGGAGAATGCTCACATGGGCAGTTGTAAGAAATCCACCAAGCCTGTTTCTGGATAGTCTGCTGAGATCTATGCGCTTTTGAAGCCAGATCTGCTTGAAGATATGGACGAGTATGCCAAGCTTGTTGATAGCGTTAGAGTGGTTATTTGCCTAAGTTCTTTTGCGAACCATACAACCCAATATAGAAATACTGCTCTGCTTGCTATGATGCAGAAAACGACGATTCTAGCAACCAAGTCTATGCTCCTTACCAAGAGGATACCAAGGTTGCCAAGCAGATGGCAAAGACTATGGCAGCTGAAACTTATTCTTCTGCGGAGAAAATCAAGAGGTTGGAGTCTGAGCTCGTCGCTTTAAAGGGGTCCAACATCTCTGCCCCCACTTCTCTGTAGCTTAAAATCGCTTGGAAGAAGATTGTTGACTTGAAAACTAGGCTTGACTCGATCCAAGTTAAGTATGAAAGTGCAGAGAATGAGATTGGATGTTATATACCTTAGATTCAAGATCTTGACTGTGCCGTTTCTAAGCTTGCTCTACTATTTACGCAAAGGATGAATAGTTGATTGCTACTTATAACCAAGTGATCTACTTTAAGGTCGTCGATAGGCTTGAACCCCAAGTGTTGGAACTCCACGGTGCACTGAAGATCAATGAAAATTTGAAGAAGGAAGTGGATAAGCTGCAGTGCGTCTGTGTTGGTCTACTCGAGGAGAATAAGCAGTTGAATGGTGAGAAGGCTAGGCTCGAGACTTCGCTTGTTCAGAGTCAGTCCGATTTCTACAAGCAAGTCTATTTCTCCAAAAGACTTGCTTGCCTTTACTTTTGAGGTTTCCATTAGTGAAGTAGTCGGAGAAGGTGGTGCCCAGGCTGGGGTTGCCGGGGGTGAAGCGCTGGATGATGCCGCTACTGAGAGCGTCGCGGCTGCTGAAGGTGTTGCAACCGAGTAGTTGTGGGATGGCCAAGCTGCTGAAGAGTGGTCTTCTAGGTAGCCTTTAGGATTTTCTTTGTTTTCCTTGTTGCTTTTTGCTTTGCTTGAACTCCTTCGGCCTTTGCTATTTGTTTATCAATTTTGCTAGAAAATTTAATAAACTTGCTTCCTTCACTTTTCTTCATCTTTACTTCTTTTGTTTACGCCCAACCTTTGACCTTTAGACTAGCAACATGCGTGCTATGTTTCTATAAGCAGACAAGCCCATGTAACCTATGCAGTCGTAGGTGTTGGTGTAGAACTTTTGCAAAGTTGTTAGCCATATGGTCGGCAGTCGAACGCCTTACTTATAGAAGCAGACGAGTTTGCGTGACCAATTGGCTATTAACCTTGGCTTTCTTCAATCCTTTGAGTTGTGTGACCTACATCATAACATACTAAATATTTTTGGGTCATGAAATTCGCTAACCTTTCATATCAAAAGTATGCAGGTGTATGGAATTTCGTAAACAAAGGTCCGAGAGAACTCCTTGCTCTTTATGTAACCAATTTTGTGGGTTGCGTAGCAAGTATCACAACACTTTAGGAATTAGTGTAAATCTAAATGATCATTCCGCGCTTGGAAGAGGTGGAGCTTATCGACTGCGTAACATGTCGGCAGTGGATAAAGCTTCGTACATGCCCGCTAACTGTTTAACCTTTCATAAAAAATGTGTGGTTGTATAAGTTTAGCGCGGCTTAATACTTGAAGGGCAAGCCATAGGCAGTCTTCTGGAAACCGTAGGCTACCTTAGTGTACTCGGTATCAGCTTTAGGGTTCCAGGGCAGCCGTCCATAGGGCGTACTGCGTAATGTGCCTTCTCCGTCTTTGAGGCCCGGTTCCCCGCGAATTAGGCCAAGAGACCACAAATCCTTCAATTAGCTAAGCCTTGAAAAAGACCATTATGGCTACTTCTAGGAATCCCGACGCAAGCCATCGTGCATCTGGTTACACCAGAGCAACCCGACTCATCCACGTCAGGATATTCGGAGTGTATAGTTTATTCTCTCGCATCGAATAGCAAACCCATATGGGTGTCGGGGAATTAGTTTACCCTCTCGCACTATAGAGAATGGTTGGTTCCTAGGTGGTGCAATTCCGGCGTTAAGTCCCTAAGAAGGGTGCGATCTTCTTTTGAAGTGCAAGAATGATCAGTTCTTGTAAGCATGCAGCCAAGCCAAGTTGTAAATTACTTTTGAGTTCCTCATTGAAAAACGAGTGAAACGAATGAAAACTTAGCTGTAAGGTAGGAACTGCATAACAACTGGATAGTCCTCGACTTGCGAGGTGGTGCTTGTCGAATAGCTTGAGTCTTTGGGCTTTAATATAGTAGTGTAAGCATTCCACTATTTTTTGATCTCTTTGTCATTTATGGTGGCGAGAGTGTGGCTACCCTTGCCGCCTACTTTATTGATCTTATAAGGACCTTCCCATATGGGATCCATCATTTTGGAGCCTTCTTTGTGGGCAGTAATGAAGGCTTTTCTTGGAACTAGATCTCCATGCTGGAACTGCAGGATCTTGGCCCTTTTGTTATAGCTAGAGATGAGTTGTTGTTGGTAGTCTATGATGCGAGTGATGATCTTCTCACATTCTTCCTCTGTTAGATCTAAGTTTGTGGCCATCTCATTTCTATTCTGCTCGATGCTTGGTAGTAAAATGCTGATACTTGGCACGATGACATTGGGAGGGATGATTGCTTCTTAACCAAATGCCAAGGAGAAAATAGTCTCACCGGTTGCTCGTTGTTTAGTTGTGCGATACGCCTATAAACATCCAGGAAGTTCGTCTAGCCATTTTCCCTTCTTGTCGGAAAGGGATTTCTTGAGGCAGTCGAGAATCGTCTTGTTGGATGCTTTGGCCGGCCCATTGCCTTGGGGATACCTTGGGGTGGACATGTGCTCCTTGATACCATATTTCTAGAAAAACTTCGCCAGATCTTTGCCTACGAATTGTTGGCCGTTGTTGTGACGATGGATTGAGGGATGCCAAATTGGCAGATGATGTTCTTCCATATGAAGCGATCTATGTCCGTCTGAGTTGTGGTTGTTATGAGCTATGCTTCCACCCATTTGGTGAAGTAGTCAGACGACATTGGCCCTACCAAGTCGATTGCCCACTACATGAATGGCCAAGGACTCGTCTACGGTGTAGTGTGTTGGCAGGTAATGCTGGTACCGGCTTGTAGCATTGGCAGCGATTGCACTTTTGTACTAACTCCTTAGCGTCTTGATGCATAGTAGGTCAGTAGCAGCCTATGTTAAGAGCCTTTTGGCTAAGGATAGACCTCCGGAGTGATTTCCACAAACACCTTTGTGGATTGAACGTAGAACCTTTAGGTCATTGGCGATAAGCTCGCAAGGCAGTGGAGAATTCGAAAGTCGGATTTGCGGGCTGAAGGCTCTGCCGCACGAGAAGATAAAGAAGCGAGACGTGTAAGGGAGGCAAAGGGACGAGGCGCTGCACAAAAAGGAAGAAGGTCACGACATAGTTGGCGGAGTCGAATAGGGTTAAATAGGAGGCATTGCAACAGAGGGAGGAGATTATCAAAAGAAGCCAACTTTAGTAAAAGTTTTGGCGTTTGAATTTTTGGGTTTCTCTAAAAAATGTCAACTGTAAATTTGGGAGTAAAGAGTCAAATTAAGGAAGTAACAAAAACTAATAAAATAGAGACATCATGAGGAAAAAGAAAACAGACAGGAATGCCTCATCTTATTAATCAATTTCCATGTAATTAATAAAATTATGATTATAAAATAGTACTATAAACTTTAGGAGCTGAAAACATGAGAAAATAATAAACAAAAGGAAGCGAAAAAGAGAAACGGTTGCGCCAATCTATCCAAAGTTTTCCCTCTAACGCTTTTATCTTTACCCGCCGCATCGTTGACTATATATACAATGTGTAAAATACCCACTCTATCCCACCCACCACCCCACACCCCACACACCACACACTCGCATCATTGTTGTCTCAACTCATCAGGCACCACAACCACATTGATGCTACTGGGCAGCCTATCTCCGGTGCTCCCGCAGTCCGAAGCACCATCGGATTCAAGTCTAACAACCATTGACTCGTCGGCTATCACACCGGTGCTGCCACCAAGGCAGGACTTAAGCTGCTGGATGCTCGGAGCAAGAACCTTTTCTGCCCATTCCTCTAATCCAGTCCGGCCTAGCCATATTCCAGTCAAGATTTTTTCAACAGCATCCTCTGGCAATTCAAATGAAATCCCCTCACCCATTATCTTTGAGAATCTTTTTCTGATGGTGTTTGTGATGTTTTGCTGAATGGGGTTGAAATCTATTGGCTTGAACACAATGGCATCATCAACAGTATCCAGCAATTCCCGGGGTACTGACGGGGTTGTGACTTTGAGTAAGGCTCTGTTATTGAGACGATTGTCATCTTCATGATCAACCGTCAGATCACTTGAATTAAGCGAGCCATCTGTCCTGTCATCCTCAGCATTGGCAGCTTCATTCAGATCGAATCCTAATGCTGAACCCGTATCTGTCCTAGGTTTTGTAACCCTGTCTTCATCCGTTAACCAATTGGCTCGGCGTTTTGCAGCCCTTGCACAAACCGATAGCTTTAACTGCCAACCATTCCTCGCTATACTGGCAAGCTTTTCTTCAAGTGAATTGTTGTTTGATAAGGGTCTGAGATTTTCTGGCAACCAATTTGCTGTAAGGATGAAAACAACATTTCCAAGACTGATTTCACGGCCATAAGAGTCAGCAAGACGACCTCTCTCAATTGCCCGTTTTATGCTACCACTAACTATCATATCAGCTTCATTAATGTCCTCAAGCACTACTACTGAAAAAGGGTTTCTCTTAACTGTCTCTGCTAATCGATCCACCACTGTTTTACCGCGGAAACTCATATCTGATTGCAAATTACCACGTTGGGAGCTAAGACTTATCATCACTGGGTTGGACCCAGATACCAGTTCTGAAAGAGCTGATGCCATCTTCTTCTTGCCAACACTGTCCGGGCCCATAAACAGCAGCCATATGTCTCCCCTTGATCCGGCACCACGTCTCTTTCCATTACCCAACTTGCATTTTGTCACAGTTTCAGCCACAGCAGTTGCTGCTTCTTGCTGCCACCACACCTCCATTAAACCCTTGTAGAGCTTTTTGAATGATTCAGTATCTATTTGACACAATTGGTTATCCTCCGTTTGCATTCCATGTAATTTGTTCTGCGGTTCAGAAGGCATGCAGCCCATAAAGTCTCTGATGCGCTCTTTATGCGCTTGCTCAGGGGTGGTTTCAGTGACGTCTGTTTGGCCAAGAACCAGCTCTGTCCTTACAGGGCTTTCTGGTTGGGAAATTGCCCGTTCAGATGGTTGGCTGGTCAGCGGATTTGTGTTCAATTGCAGAGTCCCAAGATTCTTATTCAGATGTGATTTGGGTTGGAATGGTTGGCGACCAAGCAAGTTTGGATTGCACAAGCCCGTCATTGAGAGGGTTGGAATAATTCTCTCTGAGCTGAAACTAGGCTGATGAAAATTAGGATGAAGACGCAAACACGTATCTGCCCATTCCTTCTGTAATTCTTGAGTCTTCTGCTTCAGGATCAAATTTTGATCTTTAGTCTATAAGTGACATAAATGAAAATATCCATTAATCATAAGATCTTAAAAGTCTATATGAGAGAAAGAAATAATAGCAGAACAAGACCTTTTAGATCAATTTGGGCTAAACTCACCTGCGTCTGATCTAATGTACTGGAATGAACATCACGGGCTTTAGCATGTTGCAACCACTGTGGTAGCAATGGTTGAGATGCCTCCGTTTCAGAAGATGATGTCTCAGATTCCTTGGTAACCAGTTTTGCAAGTTCTTGCTCATACCTAGGTGTACATTGAGGGCAACATGGTGCTCTTCGAGCAGGATCCGAGTTCTCTGACAAAAGTCTTGGTTGATCAATTGATGCTGGTGGAAAACCTTTCATTGGTGACAATGATCCAACTGAGGTACTAAGGATCCCGTTAGTCGCCCCCATCCTAAAAAGAGAATATATGTCAGCAAAAACATAGAAAACTCGACGAAGAGGGTACACAAGCCTAACATGCCCACATTACTATTCATTGAACTGCATTATATATCAGGTGGAAGAGCATCCAAAATGCTATCCAAGTCTGATTCAAACAAATTTCAAATTGAAATTCTTATCCAAATGGCAAGTCTCTGAGCATACACAAAAATTAAAACTACTCAAGATTCCAAAAGCACCAATTCTTGATAGCATCCATCGAACATGAAAGACGTAATCAACCGAAACCTTTCTATGTAATCGTGTAGCGTGTGCAAAATTAAACCAGACAATACAAAAATGCAGAGACAGGTTGCATGGTTAGAGAGTTTAGCTTGTAATTATAATAAGAACACCAAGCATACCTCGGAAACAATCCTGAAAGTGGCGTTCTGCCAGTAATTGGCACTACCTGTAGATCCCAATCAGTTTCCATTGAAGGGTGATAGACTTGGCACCTCAAATATGTCTCACAAGTAGCAGTCCCAATTAACCAAAGCCGGCTGCCATTAGCACTACCGTCTCCAAACCTCGCCAACAGCTTCCCCATTTCCGCCACTGCTGCCCGCCCTGTCTCCGAAACCACCTTCTGCTGGACAGGAGGCGAACCTAGACCCGGAGCTGCAACTCCAAAGCTCGCAGTCTGCTCCACAAGCCATTTCAAGTCACCCAAATCAAGAATGACCCCTCCCCCATTCGAATTCGACACCCGAGTCTCAATCAAACTCCCTAATTCCTTCATTTTTGACACTATCTGATTCCTATCCAAAGAAACCTCCTTCCCCAAATGAAGGACCTCAACATTCTTCAGCGGCCCCTCGCCCAATTCCTTGCTCTGAATCCTCCTCAAGAGCTCTTTGGTCACCGCCTCAGGCTCCGAATCGCCAACCAAAACTGGGTTCCTCTTCTTCGTTCTCAACAAAATATCACCAACCCTCTTAACCTCCTCCCCTCTACGTTGTCCCGATTGTGCTGCAGCTCCCTGCGGCTGCTGCAGCCTCGGATTCAAATACAAATTCCGGCTCGCGGGTGGCACAGTGGGGGCAGCGGGGCGGAACTGCAATCCAATCGGGGAAGAATTGACGGCGGCGGAGGCAGCGGCAGAGGCGGCAGAAGAGTTGAGTGTTTGTTCAATGGTGGCTTTGACTGCAGGACTAGAGAAACTAGCCTCCCGCATGACCCGACTAACACTCGGGTCATCGAGAATTGAGATGATGAGCTGCTCGAGCTCAACTTTGACTGCTAAGAGAGGTTGCTGCTGCTGTTCGGGGCAGCCCCGGCGCTGGTGAGCCTGAGCTCGCTTCAAGGCAGCCATGAGAGCATTAGAGATGGGGGGCTCCATGCCGGGGCTCATGTTTTGGGCGGTGGGCAACCGCTCCAGCGCCACACTGAAGCAGAGCTCCAGAGCACGGCACTGCAGAGGGTGGGAGGAATTGGGGTGAGATTTGATACATGCTTGGCGGAGGAAGCCGGTGGGGGAGGACAAAAGGGTTGCCGCCACGTGTAGCGGCGTCGTCTGGCCGTGGTTCCGTCGACCCGCTTCGGCGATCGAGTGGTTCAAGACGCTTGCCGCCTCTGGGGTTAAAGTTTGCTGGATCGTACTTAGCCCCGCTCTCATTTCTTGGAATTCAAATAACCAAAAACACCAAAATCCAAAGGCAAAGCAGCAACTGAAATCAAAGTGGTGGTTGTCTACAGGGAGAGTTCTGGCCAGGTGTGGATGCTGCCTTCAAATTCGACAAATTAGCTTTTTTACATACAAACCCAAAAACCAAAACCAAAAACATATCGATGACAGAAACCAATAGCTCTCTCTCTCTCACTCTCTCTCTCTCTCTCTCTATATATTCTTCTTCCTCTTCTTCTTTCTTTGTTTTTGGTTTTCCTCTCTCACCAAGTGTGTGTATATGTGTGCGTCACACAAAAAAGCTATGTGAGAATTCAACGCGAAAAGGAAACATGAGATCCCCTCCTTCACAAGAGCCTCCTCTCTTCCTCTTCCCTTCCCACTCTCTCTCTTACTTTCTCTGTCTCTCTCTCCCCCCCGCCCCCCCTCTTTTTCTGTTTCTATCTCGATCTATTTGAATCAGTAAAATTTATATAAAGATAAAAAAATAATGGGAAAAAGAATGGAATAAAACAGAGACCGGTAAAAAGGAACCCAACTTTTTCAAATATTACAGGCACGCATGACAAACTAACCCAACTAGAGGAAGTTTAATTGCTTTTGGTCTCTGGAACTGTGGGTGGGAAAGAATTTGTGGAAAAATACAGAGGAGTTCCCAACAGTTTTCAAGGATTTCTGGAAAACGCTCTGTGATCACAACATCTTATTCTCATTTTATTATGTCATCTTCTGTCTATTGAGAGATTTTTCAATGTGATTAGCACACGAAGTTGTACACCATGTGTCACTATACAAATTGTGGGATATGTGTGTTAAAAAGTTAATACCTTAAAACATAAAATTTCTCATCACTTACATAAAAACATGTGATATATCATTCGTATTCCTATCACAATCAAAAACTTCTCCTGTCTATTTTTCAATTCTTTTATTTAGATTTTTGTTTCTTGTTTCCTTTCTAGTTCATTTTCTTGTCACTCTAACCGTTTTTCTTTATGACTAGTTTTTTTTTTTTTTTTTTCAAATAAATTATTTGTTGTAAGCCTATTTTGTTGAAGAATTGTAGAGAGAGCAATTGCAACAGCGGCAAGAGAGAGAGGAGAATTTGGTGATTATGGGGTGCGTGATTTCTTACCTCACTGTGCCTTTATTTATAATAGTAAGAAATGGAGAATCTTTGTCTTTCAACTAAAAAACTATCTAAAAGATACGATATAATTTTACACAATCACACTCCTAGTTAATTTAGGATTGCAACACTCCCTCCTCATCATGTAATTCTGAAACAAATGTTGTATTAGGCAAGGTATTAAATATCGGTAATATCGGAAATATCGGTAGTCCAAAAACACGGAAATATCGATGGAAATATCGGGATAATATCGATATCGATAAAAATTACATGGAAACCACGGAAATTGTAAGAAAAACTTGGAAATTTTTATTGAAACTTTGCAGGATGTTTATTTAGTCAATTATCTATTAGTTTATCACAAAAAATTGGAAGGAAATGCATTGCATGATGGATTTAACATTCTCAAGTTGATTATATAGCGAGCTGACAAACATTGTGAGTGTAGAAAATATGTAGTAATTAATTAAAGAAGTTTAAACACACCAATTGGGGCTTATTGTGGCAAGTTTTTTAGATATGACCTCGCATCAAGTCATCTTTTGTGTTAATTTGTAATCTTAACTGGTTTTGTTGTGTTGTGTCAATTAGTTAAATTAAGCGGTACATCCAATTGGGGCTTATAAACATTTTAATTCTCCTTAAAAATCTAAGGGCATTTAATCAGGATTTTAAGTGATTCTTTAAAGTTTAAGGGGTATTCGATCATGATTTTTAAGAAATTCATACATTCCAAATGTATTCATTTAGAAATTGATTCGAAGAGATTTTTAAAAAGTTGGGAAACTCGAAAAAATTAGAAATATTTCACATAATATTTTAAACATTCTCAAATCGCTCCCTGAAAATTTGAGGGAATTCATTTAAAATTTTACATAAAAATTTTAAAAATTATTAAACTTCATCAAAATTCATAAATTTTTAAATCTATTATAATCCTTTAAAATCTGAATGGAGTAAAAAATTCAAATCTAAACCTAATATGAAACAATCACTAAATTACATAGAATTTCTAAACCAAATCTAACAAGGATCAATTACAATTCTAATACGATGTTGTAATTACTTGGAGTTTTTTAGGGCAATATAAGTAGATGATTTGGGGGGCCTGAAACTTGCTTAAATCCCTAAATTGCCAATTGAAACGAGAAAGAAGAGAAGACAGAGAGAACGAGTCAACGAGCCCTCCTCCTCCTCATCACCCTCATCTCCCTCTTCGCAATCTCCGCCCCTGCAAAACCCTTTTCGTTTCCTCCTACTCCTTCTCCCTCTGCCGCCTCCCCTCCTCCTCTTCCTCCTCCGGCTTCGTCATCATTGTCACCGAGATCAACCAGATCCTACCCGAGACCCCCTTTCTTTCTTCTTCTCTTTCTTTCCTTCTCTGCACACTCTCTTCTCTCTCGAAACCCTCTCATCACTCTCACTCTGTCTCCCGTGATTACCCTAGTACATGGCACCCACACCATCATTCCGTAGACGGCATCACCATCAAAACCTCATCTTCTCTCTCTTCCTCTTGTCTTTGCAAGATCGACGAAACCCAGAAACCTCGGGCGAGTTTTCTTCATTTTCTCCGGTTAGGTAAGCTTGGGTGTGTGTTATGGAACGAGATCAGGTCGGGGGAAAGCTCACCCAACTCCGGCGAACCCGTGACTGTTGAGGAGCTTTCCGAACACCTTCGGCCATTTCACGGCGAACCAAGGGTATAAATTTACTCCTCTCTCTTTCCTTTTCACGTTGGTAATTAGATCGGAGTCTAAGGTTTGCGTTTGTAATCGGCCGGAGCTGTAGAAGCTCCGGCGTTCTTCTCCGAGTAGCACAGTTCCAAAATATCGCGATAGTTTCGGAAATATCGCGATATTATCGATAATATTGCGATATTTTGACGAAAACCTGTTGGATACCTATTAAAATATCGGTACCCTGAAAAACCAATAATATCGTCGATATTATCGGCATTTTGTTCCTTGGTATTAGGTCTTCAGCAATGAAGTAAGAATAGTTGATGAAGTCGTCAACCCAATGAGCAAATCCGAGTCTTAAAACAAATGAAAGAATGTATAAGGAGTAGAACTCACAAAATCTCGCTATAGCAAAAATCAGGGTTGGATAAAAAATCATAGTCTAAGGAGAAAAATAAGAACTTGTTGCTGATGTGAAAAGAAAATTTTCAACGCAATACTTGTTGCTGATGTGAAAAGTAAAAATCAGGGTAGGATAGAAACTCATAGTCTAAGGAGAAAAATAAGAACTTGTTGTGATGTGATAAGAACTTTTTTATTTGGTCGATACATGCAGCGTTGTCTCCATAACTCGTTGTAAAGGCGTAAAGGATGGAGGAAAGTCCGCTAGTGCTTAGTATACTCCATAACGACTCTTAGCCAGAAGCATCCACACGTAGCTTCATGTACGTAGGGCGAGAATTTTAGCATGGTTCAAAGAAGTTGCAACTAAGGTCTACTTGGTTGACCTCCAATATATTGCGGTGTCTCCAATGGTAAAGTCATAACCAGTTTGAGAACGTGCATTGTGAGGGTTATAATCAACTTGAAGGCCAAGGGGGCAGCGGCTTCACTTGAGAATGCACAGGGACCGAACAAGCCCAAATCCTTAATACCTTTGAGGTAATGAAAGATGTCTTTAACACCAGTACAGTGTCAATGTGTGAGCGCGTTGCTATATCTAGTCAAAAGATTAATAGAGAAGGAAATGTCCTGTCTAGTGCACTGAGCTAAGTACAATAAAGTGTCAATTGCACTCAGGTATGGACTTCAGGCTCTGAAACCTCTTCCTCTCGTCTCTAGGATGGAAAGGATCTCATTTTGCATCTAGTGTCAGAACGACCACTCAAAGGTTTCACTTTCTCATGGAAGTGTCTCAACACCTTCTGAGTGTAGTTTGATTAATGAACTAGAATACCGTTCGAACAATGCTCAAGCTCCAGGCCTAGGCAAAATCAAGTTCTTCCAAGATCTTTCATCTTAAATTGTAACTCCAGGTGCGCGGTAGTTTTCTCAAGCTCTTCGAAAGTCACAATGAGATTCATATCATCGACATAAGATGCAACTATGAAAAATTCGGAATGTGACTTCTTAATAAACATGCATGGGCATAATTCATTATTCACGTATCCCTGACTAAACAAATACTCACTCAAACAGTAATACCACACTCGTCAGGATTGTTTCAATCCACAGAGTGTACACCTCAATCTAATTGAGAGGGTGTTCCGTGGTTTAGGACTATTTGATCCGGTCAATGTAAATCATTTGAGAACATTCATGTAGATTCTATGTCAAGATTCCTATAGATTCGAGAACATTCATTGAGACTTAATAGCATTTTTAGTGGGCGGTTAAATTAATAAGCCTATTTTGATTTATACATATAAGGTCAATTACTGATTATGTAATTTCTTTAATATTACTCATTAATGTATACTCTTGATCCTATTTTGATTTAATAAAAAAAATAGAAATAGAGTAAGTGCATGTTGAAAGAAATAGAGGTGTGAATTAATTTTCTATATGAGTAATGCTATTTGTAACATCCCACATCGCCCAGGGGAATGGATCATGTAAGCCTTATATGTATATTCTCATCTCTACCTAGCACGAGGCCTTTTGGGAGCTCATTGGCTTTGGGTTCCATCGGAACTCCAAAGTTAAGCGAGTTCACATCCCCGCCCGGGCCCCCACCACATCCCGGGCTCGACTCCATCTTAGCACAATATTGTCCACTTTGGGCCCTGACCACGCCCTCACGGTTTTGTTTCTGGGAACTCACACGAGAACTTCCCAATGGGTCACCCATCATGGGATTGCTTTCGCGCGAACTAGCTTAATTTTGGAGTTCCAATGGAACCAAAAAACAGTGAGCTCCCAAAAGGCCTCGGGCTAGGTAGAGATGAGAATATACATATAAGGCTTACAGGATCCACTCCCCTGGGCGATGTGGGATGTTACACTATTCATACCATGTTCACATTTTCATACCACCTTAGGTGACATTTGATGTGGACAGCCACATCATTTGAAAAATTTGAAAATCAATCAGAATGAGTTCCTCTTTAATTAACTATTTGGTTTATTTAAGAAATTTTATGCTTATGATCCGAATTGTTTATCTTATAAAGAACTTTGTATAGATCATGTGTACAAAAAATCAATAAAATATGAGATCGTTTAGTCATAGAAATGTATAAAAATAAATGGACGAATCTGCTAAAAAGAATTAAGAACCGTCTGTCTATGTGCTACAATTAATTGACTAAGTGACATTAGGATTTATAATATGAATAGCTTCGTTCATAAGTACGAAGTTTGGTGAATTGACCATAACATATTTTAAGGAGAAACTCCACCTCAATCTAAACAAGTCAAGCCTCTCTCATTTAATTAAACCAAGCTCAAGAAATGAGAGTAATTTACATGAACTAGTTAGCGATCAATGTAACGTTTGGTTTATTAAAATGTATTGTCATATGCAGAAGGATTTTTTTTTTTTGAACAAACGATATTATCTACACTAAGGGAAATGGGTGGGCTTAACCTTACAATGAGCTAGCAATAATGTGGTTCAAATTCGTCTTTGGCGAGAATCGAACCTAAGACCTCTCACTTACAAATAAAGAGAAATATCATTAATCCATAGTAATAAGTGGCTATACAGAAAGATTTATTAACAATGCATTATTCACTTGAAATGTCATTTGCCAATAAACTCCGTTCCACATAAATCATTCTCAAACTGAACTAACTTCAAATTAAATGTCAGATTTTATTGGGCGGTTTCGAGACTTGTGAATTATAAGATGTTGGTAGGAATAAGATTGTACCAATTAAATATCAATTGCTTTGAATTTGAAATGAACATTTTTCTATCAAATGGCCCTACAGATTTCATGCTTATCTCCATTGAATTGATGCGGCACATGGCAATTGAAGGACCTAATCCAAAAAGCAAGCGTTTCTGACACTTTGGCGGCCTGTGCAAATTTAATAAAAAGACTCTCTTTATTTAAGAAATTGAACAATATATTTATTCAAAATTCAAAAAAATCAATATTCAAACTTAATTGTAAACAATATCTCACTCTTATTAATTGAACAATCTTCAATTGCCATAAAATTATCATTTAGGGTTCACCCATGTAAAAATGGAGCACGATCGAAAGAGAAACGAAAATATGCTTGTATTTGTAGAATAAAGTAATACACAAGTTAGTTTTTTTATTGCTAGAGAAAAGTGTAAGAAAGTAATACACAAGTTTTATTATTGCTAAAGAAAAGTGGAAGATTAAAATATAGACTCTACTTAACCAATTGTAATATAGATATGATGAAGATTTTTCGTTTTAATCAAAAACTTTTTTATTAGAAAATTTATACTCATATGTAATATATAAGAGAATGAAAATTTTAGGGCATCCAAAATTTGGGGCACTGTGCCACTGCGCTTTTTGTACATCCCCAACGCCGCCTCTTCTAAGGAGTAGGATTATCTCCTCTTTTTTTTTTTTTCTCTTCTTTTCGCTCCTCATATTTAAATGGTAACGATTAAGAAACGTTAACATTTTAATCAGTGATAAAAAAAAATCATAATCCAAGTGTGCAAGCATGAGAGATTGAACTTTTCAGCTCAAAAAATAAATAATTGTCGTATATGTAATTGGGTAGTTAGGTTAGGGAGTTAATTAGGATGAAGCAATTAACTTGATTATTGTGGTTTAGCTTGAGGCACACTAGTTTGAAAACTTTGCCAAATCACCATCATTGTAATTTGCATTTGTAGCAAAAGCACGCATCAACCCAACCCATGTTTGGTTTATCTTTTTTTTTTTTTTCTATGGGACCAATCATAACAATTATATGATTTTGTATTAATTTAATTAAAGTTAATGTATTGACTTCTACAATGCATAATTATTAATTAATATTTTTTTTTGGTAAAAATTAGTAATTAATATTGATCCCTTGACGTCTCAACTTTGAGGTAACCCAATATTCAATTTATTTGGTTTATGATTGACGGAGCGGAGTTTTAAATGAAGGGGTTTTTATTTTTTTTAATAGGGATTAGTTGTTCGGTCCAAATAATATCGAACTTCAACGATTCAAATTGTTTATTTTTCAAGTTGCAGCTCATATGTTATCTTTACAAAATATTAGCCAAATTAGAAATAATTGAGGCATCTAACTGATCTCAAAGAAATTGATGAACACTATGATCTAAGAAACATTAAAATTTCAGTGTGACAATTGAATGAGCAAATTGTTTCGGATTGAATTGAATTTTTGCAATGATGACATATGAGTCGAGATTTACAGTATAGACAGCCTGGATCGTTGAAGTTCGATGCAAAGTAGATCCCATAACTAATCCCCATTTTTTTCACAAATGGAGATCCCTCCTATAGAGGGACTGATTGAGGGAGTGCAACAGATATTAGAAGCTTAGTGCGCAGTTTCGTGAGGCTTCAATTTCTTATGTCTCCTGAACTTGTAATTAGATTGCTCGTGAAGGTGCGAGATTTGCTGTGTCGATCGTGTGATGGTTGTAGTTTGTGTTCAAGAGGCCATCTAAATCAAAAAATGAGTATCTAATTACCTAAATATTCTGATAAAACATATTATCATATTGATAAGATCTCGTAATCCATGCATGATGCTCTTTTGAAGTCTCTATCTACACGCACATGCATATATATATATATATATATATATAGACACACACACACAACTACTTAACTAATTAATTATATACACATATTATTCTCTTACCGGGCATACAATGTGATTCATGATCTACACAGTTAATTTTTAAGCATTGTATAAAGATCATCAACTTGGTTCTTCATACATCAGCTTACGATAAACACTTTATTTTAGGTGAATCAAATTCAGAGAATCTTCGAACCGACGTGACTCAACTCAAAATATAGGGTCAACTTGACCAATGACGTTACCTAAGAACATCTCCAAGGGAGATAGCAATTGTAGCAAAGTTAGACGATAAGAATTTTACCGCCTGCAAAAGTATGAATAAAAACACTTAAAATACTTGCAAGAGTACAAGATAACTGTGGTAAGAATGCTCATGCAAGGTCGTTCTCCACAAGATTGTTTTCCACGGAGATTGATATGAATAATTTATATTTAAACTAGTTCGTAGTTAATCATTTAAAACAAGTTTTGAGGTTTTGAAATTGTGAAATTTAAAAGATAAAACAAGAAAATTAAATTAAATGAAGTTGGGTTTTTGTAAAAGTAGGCAGCAAAGAATAAATTAAAAAAAGTTTTGGGAAAAATCAAAGGTAAAAAGTCCTCGGGTTTAGCCATAGTCATTAACAATCCGATGTAATTTTACCAATTACTTATGAATTACACATGCGACTTTGAAGGTTAGGTTTTCCTTATGCATATATTCCTCATGATATTCAATTAATAACGTATATCTAATGTGCAATCTGTCTATGATATTCAGACCAAATATGAACATGCAAGACTCATTAAGCTTTGTGAAAAGCTTTTGAAAAAGCATGCAACCTTAAGAGCATGATATTTGCCTCAAGTGAATTACAATTATCAATCACAAGAAGCTCAATCCAATCCTTTGGTGGTATTTCGACCGAATTGCATTCAATTGTTTGTCTAAACATTCTAATGGTGGTCAATCATCAAGACAAATAGATAGTTTAAACATGGTGATTAATAATTCAGAGCAATCATGCATAATTTCATAAGCAAATTGATGAGAAACTACATATTCATGTTAAGGCTCGTGTCCTAACCCTAACAAAAGGAATTAGTTACACACAATTATAATTAAAAAGAAAAATATTATTACAAGCATGGATAGAAAACACCTTGTAAAACAAAGTTCTTTGCTGCTTCTTCAAGTTAGCAAATTGGGTCCCACCATTATTCAAAAGTGTTATTGGGTAAAGAGTTTGAAAATAAATTGGGGCTTCACAGGATAAGATAAAGTTGAGATATTAATATTTCAAAGTGAGAGATAAAACTTGAACAATTTGTTGAAGAGTGAGTTAGAATGACAAATTTTTAAAGTAACATAAAATTGTCAAATAAATTACCAAATAACACTTTAAAAAAAGTTGCTAACTTATTTGAAGATGCTTTAAAAATGGGACACGACTACACGAGAAATTGAGAGAGACCTCACCCGCAAACAAAGAACTCAATTCGAAGTGCCGTTACTTATGTGTTCGAGATGGAGATAGTAGATACCGTTTCCTTTTACAATTGTTTTCCTTGTTATCATTTGTGGCAAAGGCAAAGCCAAGAAGAAAAGAAAATTCAAAGAATACTTTATTTCTTTTCTTTTTAAGCTGAACAGAAAAAAGTAGTTAGAAGTGGTAGATGCATAAAATAAGAGAGAAGAGTGATTGCATAAAGGTTGAGAGTGAGAGTAAAGTATGAAAAGGTTAAAGCCGTCGCACGGCTTTGGAGCAGTTTGCGTGTGAAAAGTAGAAAATTGGTTCAAAGGCTGAGTACCAACACCGACTACTTTGCCATATCCGCGTGGTATGCTATGTCTGCATGACTAGTTTTCTGTGTACTCCACATATTACTTGTATTTGTATTTCGTCGCCCATCCATTTTATAACATGAAAAAGAGTAATGTTATTCATATCATAATTTTAAACCATATTTTTATATCATTTTAGGTGAGATTTGAGTAATGCTATTCATACTATATTTTTATACAACATTTCTATACCACTTTGAATGAAATTTGATGTGGTCAGCCACATCATTTGAATTAATCAGATTTTTAAATTTAGTTCAATATTTAATAAACTAATAATTAAGAAAAACTAGTTAATTAAATGATGATTGTGGTATACGACGAGTTTTTCTTCTTCATTTCCTTGGGTTTTGCAAATTTTTCAAATGATGTGGCTGTCTACATTAGATGCCACAATCATCATTTAATTAACTAGTTTTTTCTTAATTATTAGTTTATTAAATATTGAACTAAATTTAAAAATCTAATTAATTCAAATAATTTGGTTGTCCACATCAAATGCTACCTAAGGTGGTATGAAAATGTGGTACAAAAACATAGTATGAATAACATTACTCTTTGTGTTTTAAATATCTAGAGATCAAATCTTCTGCACTTAAAATAATTGTGACCTCTCTGTGTTTTTCAATTTAATTTTTCTTAATTTTGTTGTAAAAAACTCTACATATCAACCAATGATTAAAGCTAACGATAATGCACATTATTTTAACGCAGAATATTTATTCTCGAATTTCTGGCGTAAGCTTTTGAAAGAAAAAAAAAAGCCAAAATGTCTTAATAGGTAACCACGTAATGAGTAATGATGATTATTATGTGCATTAAACAAATGCAAGTGAAAATGGGGAACATTTGGCTGAATACAACTTTTTGGGGATTCCTAACTTTATACTTTATTACTTTATGTGAAAGGAGAAAAGTGTGTCTTGCAGAAACAAAAGTCATGATCATATTCCCTTTTTGTAACGCACGCCCTCTCCCTTGCCTTTTACGCGTTTTTTTCGAAACCTCAACCACTACATACCTTTTTGCCTTTTTACTTTTTACAAACTCACTCGCTCCTTGTCTGTTTTCCAAGTTTTTATTTTTTTTTATTTTTTATTTAGTACAACTACTACACACCAAAGTTAAAAATAAATTGTCCGTTAGAAACTGAGGTTGAAGACTTCTAGTAAAGTTCACCACAATATTTGATAATTATCTTCCTATTCATTTTGGAAGTCCTATTCGTTTAGGATGTAACGCGCCAAAAACGGAAGATAAATATAATGGTTGGCCAAAATTTAAATCTATCCTTTTTGTTAGACTGTCTACATATCCTCAAACGGGATCAAACCATTATAGTTCACCGTCATATTTAAACTGTTTACTAACCAATATTCAAGTGGTAGATATGTTCAATACTAGATTCAAACAATCAAACCACATCAAACGAATAACAAATATGTATTCAGAACATCAAATTTAACTTTAAAAGGCAAAGTCAGCCCACTGGCCACGAGCCGCCGGTTAGTTTTCGGCGAACGGAAACCCAATTTTCCGACTAACTCCAAAAATTACCAAATTTCACAGGATTGTAGAACACACCACGGGAAAGAAGTTTCATACCTGGGCTGAAGTCCGATTCGACCGGGAAATACCTGAAATTTCCCTTGATTCGTTGGAAACCCTAAAGTAGGTGTTCTTCGATTTGTCGAATCCGCTGCTCCGCCGCCCCAAACTTGTTTGGGCTTTGTTCCTAGCCTCAAGAGGAAGCTAAAAGTGGTGGTGGACGAAGGCAACACTTCAAAAATGGCAAATTGCTGCCATGGAACCCTCGGAGCCACCGACTCCTTTCTTCGCAAAATGGAAGTAAAACCTCGTCAGGTTTGGGTGGAAATGGAAGAGGGAGGGTCATAGAGTTGGTTCTAGGTAGTGGTTCGACGAAATTTACCGAAAAACTGATAAAAATGTCGAAAAAATGCGAAGGGAACCGAGTTGGGTTACTCGGGTCAAGGAGGATCTGGTGCTTCTCTCCTCTCTCCATTCTCTCCTTTCTTTCCCTCCTAATTGGGCAGCCCACTATCTCCTTTCCCTCATTTCCCCTCTCCTTTCTCCATTATAGCCACACACGTGGCGCCCCTGATGGCTGCTCCAGCAAAGCTGGAGCCTTCTAGATTAATGGTCAAAAGACCATTTTGCCCTTACCTTTGCTCATTTATATCTCCTTTGTTATAACTCCATTTGGTGAAAGGTTTTTGCCTGTGCGCCCGTAGGATTGACCTTTATCTAGATATGCCAAGAAATACGGTGAAACATATAAGGATAAAATAAGTGTTCGTATAATTTTGTTTAGCCAACTAGGGGCATTTTTGTCTTTTTAACTTATCGAAAAAAATAAATGCCGTAAATATAAGTACGTCGTGAATACGACTACAAAATACGTAATTAATAATAAAGTCCAAGAATTTTTACATTTCCCCTCATATGAATTTCATAAAAATAAATAACTAAAATATATATCTAGTAATACGTATTCAAACATGAAGTACATCTCCTTTCGCTTTCTATTTAAACACAAGCAAATGTGGGGTTATTTATGGAGACATAAATTAACCACATCTAATAGGGGAAGTACTTGTGAACAATATGCTCAATATGACATATTTACCTTAAGGGATAAAACATAGTCTAGCCTAAGGTAATTGGACTTCGCCACTCACAGAACATGGGCTCTCCAAGTCGTGGTATGGGTCATGGGCTCTCAGGGCTGCCCATGACATACATTATGGGCTTTATCGGGCCGCCCATAATTAAGGAATTTTTTTGTCCTAACTAAGAATATGTGAGAATGTTTGAGTATACAAGCATATATAATAACTCTTAAAGTAAGGAAGCACTAAAAAATAAATCTATAACCCATGACTTTCAAAGCCTAGTGAAAAGTGAACCATGAATATTTACAAATTAAAAAGAGAAGAGAGATAACGCTTTCATACCCTTGAAGCTCATCCTTGGTTAAACAATGGATTCGCCCAAGTGGAGGGCCTTCAAGTTCACTCCAAGCTCCTTGAATGCTTCCTTGTGTTTGTGATCTTCTCTCCTTGGATGGTTGTTTCTTTGCTTCTCTTGTGCTCCTTGAGGATTTGAGGAAAGGAACTCCAAGCACCAAAAGTTTGGTGCCTCAAGGTCTCCACACTAGACCCGGCAGTTTCTGACACGACACGAAAATAATGGGTTTCGGGTCAACACGATAACTAATCGGGTCATTATCGGGTGACCCGTTATGAATCCGTTAATAACAGGTTCTTAACAGGTATACACGCAGGTAACACGTGGGTAACCCGTTTCGACCCGTTAAGAAAAAAATTATTTTGATAATTTTAAAGTTTAATTACTAAAAGGTTTATTATAAAATACAATAGCCATATTAATGTATACAATATATTCTATATTAAATATATAGTTTTGTATTATTATTCTATATAAGTTAAAAAAAAAGTTTTAATCATTATTTATTTTTATTATGAGAGTTTCTTATTATCATTACTAGGATAAATTTTACTTAACATGTTGTTGTCCAAAATTAAAATAAACTAGTATAGTATTTGTATAGGCAAGAACTAAGAAGGCATACATACAAGTATGAAAAATATGAAAGAATATATAAACACTCATGATTCATCATTATTCCTCTACGAGTAGATAATGGTTACACTTACATTATCGTTTAGATTTTTAAAATCCTCCAAACCCTCATGAATAAGGTTTTTTATTTGAGGGCAAAATTAATAAAATTAATAATAATTATTGTAGAAGTGTAATAAATGTAAAAAAAAAATATACAATCACTCATAGTGATAAGCCTTACAACTTTCATGAAGGGGTCAGCTTCGAAATCCAACACTATAATCCATAATCCATAAACCTTAAATTTATATTTAATCGTCGATTGTCATGTACGTTTTATTCTTCTTACTAAATTTCATTTTTAATATTTTCTTTTTTGAAAACATCATCATCTGGCGGATGTAAGAAGATGAACTGTTCAGATATTTGACATCACATTTCGATATTTATGATTAACTGAAATATGAGTCGATGTCATATAGTTTGTAGAAACTTTATAAACATCAAGCAATATTTTCACTAACCGTAAAACTCTGACTATAATATCAACGATCCAAACTATTCATCTTCCTGCATCCTCTAATAGATCATGTTTTCAAAAAAGAAAATCTGAAAAAAAAAACAAAATTTGATGAGAACAATGAAGCGTAAATGTAAACAACAATCAACGGTTAAATTTTGATCTATGATTTATATGATTACAGTGGCGAATTTCGAAGTTAAGCTCGTCATGAAAGTTGTAAAGCTTGTTGTTACGAGCGTTTAAATATATATTTTTTTATTTTTTTTACACTTCTACATTAATTAAAAAACTATTAAAGACTTGACTTAAATACGTTTTTATTTTTTGGATGTGACAATATGGTATGTATATACTTATTTAGTATTATGTTTTTTCATTTGATTATTTATTGGTTTAAAATATATTTTCTTTAACGGGTAACGGGTCAGGTCATATTACCTGTTAATATTATCGGGTCAATTTTGGGTCGGGTCATTTTACCCGTTTATTTTAACAGGTGTTATACGACAAGACCCGTTAAGATATTGGGTATGACACGAAAACGACACGAACACGAAAAACACGACACGAATGCCAGGTCTACTCCACACCAAGGATGAGGGGTGAAAAGAGGGTGGATGGCCTAGAAGAAGTGAGATTGATAGCTATTTCTTCTAGGATGCCCGGTCACTTAGAGAGAAACCCTAGAAATAAATTTGATTAATTATGGAAGTTGGGCGAATTTTTGGGAAATTTCGGTGGGATGTGGGTTTATGAAATGTTGTTGACAGGTTGTGTATAAGGGATAGGTCGTTCAGTTTCATTTTGTGGAAGTTATATTGTTGAGTTGGGAATGATTTGTGTTGATGAAATCATTGTTAATCTTATGAATTAAGTTGATATTACTTAAGTAATGAAGGTTTGTTCACTGTCGATGTAGTGTTATAAAAACTTGCTGATGACAGGTTGTGTATAAGGGATAGGTTGTTTTGTTGAAGTTATATTGTTGAGTTAGAAATGATTTGTGTTGATGAAATCATTGTTAATCTTGTTTTGTTGAAGTTATATTGTTGAGTTAGAAATTATTTGTGTTGATGAAATCATTGTTAATCTTATGAATTAAGTTGATATTACTTAAGTCATGAAGGTTTGTTCACTGTAGATGTAGTGTTATGAAAACTTGTTGGCAGATTGTGTTAGTGTTATACATTGTTGAATTTGGTTGTTACCAGGGTATATATTGTTTAATTTGGTTGTGTTGAATGGTTGTATTGTTATGTGTACATGAGATGACAACTCAAGGGGTTCAACCAGCAACAAAAGAGGAAGAACCGCATAGGGGAAGGGTTAACAACCTTTCTTAAGCAAGTCATGTGCTATGAGTCATGCATCAAAAGTTTAATGACGCACAACTTACTGGTTTTAGGGCATTATGCTTTGGACACTTAAAGAGTGTCGATAGACTAGCCTTTAGTGGCCAATTGGTGCAGGAATTGTTGCTCTATAGAGTGGCTAATCAAGGGGTGAAAGATTTAGAGGGACTCACTCACGTAAGTAATAGGCTACAAAGTGATCCGTTTCACGAATAAGGACTTTTGCCTCATTACAAGGCTTCGGTGTGACGAACCCTATGAAATGAGGTTGAGCATTCCAACATTAAGCTTTTGACTAAGTATTTTCTTGAGAAATTTGGTTTTGTTGGAGAGAGTAACAAGGGAAAGGTAGGAAGGGAAAAAGTAAAGTGAAGACCGTCCCCACGAAAGGTAGCCAAAAGGTTTTTGTGACTTGTGTCGAGCTTGAAAAGGATTTTTTTAAGGATTTTAAAAAAATGCGAAAATGAGGATGATGCGTTGAAAATGGGGCTTGTATACTTCACCGAGGTGAAGGAAAATTTGTGAAAAACATGTTCATTTAAGCAACATCTATAGCATGCTATTAACAATTAAAAGGCGGAATCATGCTTGCATGCACTTAAAAACAAAACATTAACCATGAAATTCAAAGCCTAGTAGATTGGTGAACCAAGACTCAACTCAAATCAAAGTGAGTTGAGAAATTTATACCTTTGTAGATTCCTCTTTGCATAAGCAAAGGCTAATCACCCAAAGAGAGGGTCTTCATTCCTTGCTTCTTAGATCCATGGATTTGGATGGATGAAATGGTTCTCCAAGTTCCCAAAATTGAGAACCTCTAAGTCTCCACACCAAGGATGGATTGATGAAGAAATGAGTGACCTAGAGGAAGCAAGATTGCTAGATAATTTCCTCTAGGGTGGCCGGCCTCTTTAGAGAGAAAAGAGAGCTTTTTGTTCTCTCCAATTTCCTAAAAGAAACCCTAAATGAATTTTGGCTACAAAGTCATATTTATACCTTAATTCATTGGAGTGGCAAACTTGTAAATAAGTCCAAAACCCACTCCTTTAACTAAATGGCCGGCCATAGGGTTTCATTGGGCTTTTTAGGCCTTTGTGAATTTTAGTCATTAAGTTGTCATACAACTTAAGTCAATGGGCTTGACGTTCGAAGCCCATTGGGCCTTGAGGCCCAAAACTAACCCGTGGTCTTTTAACGAACTATATTCGTTTGATTAATTAATCATATTAATTAATCCTTGCCATAAATAATTAAACCATTTAATTATTCTTACTCATCTCCGTTGTTTCTTCAATCTTTACCTTACACGGTGTACGATCCATTAGGTTCCTTTTAGCGAGGCAGTGGGCGATTAAAACTCTTTCTAATCGATTGTGAATTGAAACTTACTTTCTATTCTCCCTTTAGTGATTATACATGTTTAGGGCTTCCACAAACCATGAGTGACACCTAGCAGCATATCATGGTTACCCAAGCTAATCAGAAGAGGTAGAGAACCTATTCAGTTTAGGATTACAAATGCAATACGGTATTTCTCTAATACAATACTCTTGACCACATTGTTTGGTTTGATAGTTTATTCATGTCTACTATCCAATGTGATTCGTTTGCTTATATGATTACCTTGAATGTGATTTGGAACGACTTCCTAAATCTCATTCACACTCTGGCCAGAGATTCTTAATCATATCATAAAGTATTCTCCCTTAAAAGGTTTGAAGGTTAGAGATCCCTTGTTGCGCATTTAATTGCCTCCATGGCTAAGTGGCTTAACCCCAACTATGCCGTGGACACCCACGAATGGAGTGACGTTTGACATAATCAAAGATCAAGGACCTAACCACAAGACAACTATGATGCCTCAGGTCAAATGACTACTTTGCATTATCCCAACCATGAGTTCTCACGTGACATGAATATGAGAACTCTTCGTTGATCGTGTTCAGTGAACTCATTCTCTATTGAGCACCTACGTACTTGTCTTGATGTCACACACACCAATGACTCGAGACTAGTCACTCTCCCTGAGAGATGACATAACACGTACTGATCTTAACGGACTGTCAATGCCCAATTGGCAATCCTATGATCAGGAACGTTTAGGATGTGTCTACGAAAGAATGGTCTCATGAATCTAACTTCTTTAGATTGCATTCTCCCAATCACATATTCCTTGGACTTTATCGTTTAAGCATATAACATTTATATGAGACGGCTTAAAACAATAATCTATGCCCTTAATATTAAACTAGATTAGTTTAACATGTGAAATGTCCGTAAAGTATCATCACATGATTGGTTTTAGGGCACATTTCCAACACGAGGGTGTCTTGATATGGACAAAGAGTAATGTGGCTGTGAACCTAGACTACTTCAAGCATGTAGACGACATGGATAGGTTCAACAGTTATTCATGGGTGTGATACTGTTTGAACAACTATAAGATAACCTTTCTTTTGATGCTTCTAGGAGAGGGAGAGGAAGGGTGGATGGTGATGTGGAAGGAGACGATGAGGAGGAAGAAAAAGGTAAGGGAAGTAAGAGGTGGTATAGATCTAGATGGGGCTACAAAGGGTTTAGTTATGCTTTTCAGGTACTATTTGTTGCTTTGATTGAGCAGTAATAATGGTTAAATTATTGTGATTGAGTACTAATTCAATGTACGTGCACATGTGGGCATACGAAATAGTTCCTTAATTGGAGAAGCCATTAGCTATTGTAAGATGACTAATCCGGCGACCTTCCCAAGAATTATCCGGTGGTTGACAACAAAGAATCAACCCATCTATGAGCAGTTGCAGATGTACATAACTGAGAACCGAGATGTATGACTTTATTTGTAAATCTATGAACTTTGTGAATGAACGTGAACATCTGTGAATGTTGATGAATATTTGTGAAAACTATATGTGTGAGAAATGGAATTCTGACGAGTTGTGTTAAATGGCAAGTGGTGGGGATTTGAGAGATTGTGCCGACTGAATCAGATAGGAACATAGGCTACTAAACATGGGGCGATGATGCTAATGTAGTGATTCCAAACACCTTTACTCCTGATACAAATGATGTCGGCAAGTTGAAAGTACAAATAAAAGAGTTAAATGTGGCTTTGGTGTATGAGAATGATATTTCAGAGAGGAAGGTATTGAAGAAGGTGGAAGAATTGACCGAAGAGGTCAAGGAATTAGGGAGGGAAGTTAAGGTAAAATATGTGAAGGGGAAGAACGAGGTAGAAGAAGAAGAACAAAAAGATGTGGAAAAGGAAGAGGAAAAAGATGAAGAATAGAAGATGGAAATAAAGAGGGAGAAGAAGACGGAGAAGAGGAAGAAGAAGAAGAAGAAGAAGATGATGATGAAGATGAAGATGAAGCTGAGGGTGGTCAAAATGGGGCTGATGAAGGAAAATGGGTGAGGGATTAAGAGGGGGGAGGTTATGGGAGGTGTGGAGAAGAGGGTTTGGACGTGCTTCTATGGATTGTTGAGTTGGATAGTCCCGAAGCTGTATGCGGGGAGATGGTTGGATTGATTAAAGAGTGTGTCCAAAGTAATACGAAGAAGCCCAAAGTTTCGATGATGAGGTTTTTATTTTCACACCTGAGGGTGAGCATGTGGCAACAAAAAGGAATGGCCGATACATGGAAGGGAGGTTAAAGACTCTAGGAACAAAACTAGGGAGGAGGGGGCAAAGAAGAAGACGAAAGTTGTTTGCCATACGAGCAAACTGTAAAAAACTCTAAGATGGTGAGCCGAAGAAGAATGTTCTACAAAGAGAAATGGTATTTAAAGCAATGGAAAGAAACGGTGTGGTTGAGGTGATCGAGTATTTCTATCAATTCAAAAAGGTGAAAGAGAATCAGAACAAGTGATAATTGACGTTTTGGATTTTATGCATTGGAAATTATATTGATTAAATGAGTAGAATGATGAGCCTTAATGTTTGTTACATTGTTAGTCATGTTGCCCAATTGGAGAATACAATAGTTAGAGGCACCGATTTTTGGAGGCGGCTCCTTGATAAGGAAGGGTGGTTGTCAACCGATGTAAATGACTAAACTCTATTTGGTTTATAGTTATATAAATGTGTTGGGATTACACTGGTGTCATAGTTTAATTAAAATTTGTGTATTGCAGCACATTCATTTGCAGCTGTATCTCTTGAGGAAGCGTGCGAAGGAGGGTCGAAGGGTAGGGAAAACGTTGAACACCAACACAACCGACTGGTTTTTAGTAAAATGTTGAACACCAACACAATGGACTAGTTTGCGTGTGTTTTCGAAAGTTTTACGTGTTGTACATGCTTTTTTATTTATTTTCCAATTGTGGATAGTCATACTGTGAGTGCTTCCATTAATGCAAGGACAACTCAGAGAACATAGAGGCCGCAAAGTCTATGCGTCCAAATAATTCTTACAGGTGCTGTTAAAGATGGTGATGGGGAAGGGGGAGCTATTTTCTACTACATCATGGTTGGTCGATGTGGAAAGGGTCTATATGCCCCTCAACCTTGATCATCATTAGGTTGCCGTTGAAATGAATCTTGTAGCTGGGAGAATAATGATGTACAACTCAATGACGTTTAAAACCCACACTTAAGTGACTGCCAAATTGGCTCCCATCGCAAACATGTTGCCCTATGTCCCTTGAAGCCTGTCCAAGGAGGTGAAATGGACCTTGGCCTATCATCGTAAGTCCAAGGTCCCCACAACATGACAAAGGGTGAGCTCAAATTTTATTAAATTGTTAGTGAGTTTAAATTGAATTGTCTGTGAATTGGTTTTGAAACTTGTTGAATTATTGTATAGCACGGGGGGATTGTGTTATTTTTACTTTAAAAATGATTGAGTTCTTGTCTTGTGGCTTTTCTTTGGATAGAATTACGCCCACCAACATCCTTGAATACCAACTGAAGATGGCGATACATGTTGCACGGGCTTCACAAAGTGTAGTGAGTGTTAGATAATTCAACATTTTAATTTCAAAACTGTATAGTGTAGAATGATCGTTGAAGAACAATGGTAGTCCATAAACAAGTATTATATTGTTCATATCTGGTGTTGGAGAAAATTTGCATTTGTTGAGACAGTTTGTAGTTTGTTGGGATGCATTAAATTTGTTGGACAACTGGTTCATTGTGGATGTTTGTAACTAATTTCTCCATATTATTACATCTTTCATTATCTCTTTCTAAATTGTTCCTTGTTTTGGATGAATTAAGTGGTATCCCTCGCAATTTTATATATTGAAACAATGTTTGGGACAATATTTGAAATTGTCCCTTACGTTTCATTATTGTGTGACAATTGTTGAAACCAACCCTTATAGGTCATGAAGGTTTGTGACAATATATGAAACCATCACTTGTGTGTTATGAAAGTTTGTGAACATTTATGAAACATAAACCTTTATCTTATGAAGCTATGACAATTCTAGCAACCAACCCCTATGTGTTATGAAAATTTGTGAATGTTTAAGAAACATGTACTTCTGTATTATGAAGTTTTGTCTTTATGTTTAAGATATTGCATTTCTAGTTATCATTTAGAAATAATAATATGAGAAGACATTTAGCGATAAAAAAAGCAAATATATAAAGGATTGGAAGTTCGACTACTAAGTGTTACATTCCCAATAATAAAAGGAAATTTGACAAAGAAAACATTGTAATGTAGACACCTAATGAAACATTACGTCAATCCGAACAATCTAAACCTTAAAACTTAAATCATCTTAAACGTCAAACTTAACAATCTAAAATATTAATTAAAATGTGAAACCTAAACCTTAACTAAACCATATAAACCTTCATATCAAAACCAAATGAATGCCTTCATCGCTGGTTTTCATCCATGACTTGATTCAACCAACACCGTCATCCTTAATAATTCATGGTTGAGGGAAGCAAAAGATTAGATCATCCTTCATGTCTGCCAATACAAGCCCTAAGCCCATAACACCCTCCTCCAACAACACATTTGGATCATCCCCGAACATTTTATTGACCATAAACCAACTAACATCCATCTCTTCCTGACCACATCCACAATTCTCTACTATCCATCTCTCACAAAATAAGCAAACCTTAAACAACTTTTCGTAACTGAGGAAAGTGGCAACTCCTCATCCCGTTGACCACTAGAACTTGCTTGAGCAGCAGACGAACATCCACATCTATTAACACCCTAATGGGCATTACATTAAAGGAATTAATAGACGCATCATCTAGCCGGCCTATGGGTTGACTGATGATTTTCAAGATTTTCATCTCCCTAAACTGCATTGGTATCCAAGGGATTTTAACCCACACCCTCAAGAAAGTTGTAGGATTTTTCCTTGAAGTCTTCCATTCACCTTTCCAAGTGAAAAACTTAATCCACTTCATCTTCATCAGTAAACTCCAATGCAAACCAATTGCGGCCGAAATGGTCCACAAAGAAAGTGTTTTTAACACCTTCAATCCAAGATAGAGCGAGTTCCCTGTGGATGACCTTGCCTTTCTTGGGTTTTTCTTCCCCATCAACAACCTCATCTTCATATGCTCCACATTAATGTTGGAGATGATGTTGGTGTCAACCTTTGTGAGACCTCTTTCCATTGTGAACTTATAATTGTCATTTTGGACGACAATTGGAGGTTCCTCGCGGTTAGGAAGTGGGAATAGGTTTGCTCAATGAGGAAGTTTGAGCATGGAGATTGATCTTCTAGGGTGGGAGGAAGTTGCAGCAAGTGGCAAGTTGTGAGCCATTGAAACCGTAGAAGAGTAAACTCTAGTTTGTAGTTTAGGGTTTGAATGAAGAGATAACAAAAATGGTGATGCACAAATAAAAGGACCAATAAATGGCAGGTTTATGGTGACGTGCACAAGTAAACGAATAAGCAATTAATTATTGCAAATGTTGCAGTTATGTCTGCACCTATTACAGTTATGTGTGCATGGACAGTAAATAGGCAAACCATGTGCATAAGGGAAATGAAAGAGTTCCATAATAAGTATTGCACATCCATTCTTGGCACATTGCTTGTATAACCTCCTCACGTCAGGTTTCCAGCCGAAGAGGCGGTAAGTGGCAATTATTCCCACCATTGGGTTTCCCAATGTGGGTGTTTATGATGAAGCCGTCAGTTTATTAGTCTTCACATTACGGGTTGTGAAACATTATGGCACTAAAGCCTACATAATAAACTTTGGAATCCCTTAAAAAAAAAAAAAAACCCCAGACCTGTTGATGTGGGAGCCAATGATTGGGTCTCTATTAGCAAACCAAACCGTGAAATGAAAGTCCCCCTTCCAAACCACCTAATTGAACACGTGGGTAGCTAATGTTTACTATGTTGACAAAACTTCATGCTCACACCGCATCTCCCTCCATTGCATTGTCGCCTAAAATTATCCATGTGGCTGCTTCATGGGGATGCCATGTGGAATTACATGTGTAATAACAAAATTTTGTAAAGAAAAATTAATAAAAAAGGTACAAATGTGAAAAATATAGACACGCTCGGGAAGACATCCTGTACAATATGATTAGGTTCAAAGGGCAAAGTTGGGTTTTAGAGCAATTAAAACAGTCGTGAATAGTGATTCCACTGAGATAGGGCAAAATTTTGAGAAAAAAATGCAAAATAAATTTCAAAAGGGAAAGTTGGGGGAAAACATTGGAAACGTTCGTATTGACAAAGGCCACAACTTTGCTAAAGGGCTGAACTCAAAAACCTTAACCCATCATGCAAAAATCAAAGTGACGAATACTAACTGTCAAATGAACCCAAACATATACACATGATGTCATCCCAAACATCTTCATATTTTTCACACTTGTACCCTTTTTTTTATTAATTTTTCCTTACAAAAATTCTTTATTACACATGTAATTCTATGTGGCAACCACGTGGATAATTTTAGGTGGAAAATCTGGGCGCTAAATGAACATTAAGGGGGACCGTTTCCCTCCTAATCTCTCAATCTTTGCACACTCTCGCAAAAGGGGATTTTAATCCAATCTTATCACCTAACCCCTCTAATTGTATTCCACTTATTTCAACCAACTCCAATCCCCTCTCTTATAACTATAATGTTTCAATAACAACACTTAATCATGGCAACAACACCCAATTCGCCTCCAGTTCTATTCAATACACCAACAACACCCAGAACTTCATCACAAATCCTCTTAAATACACAAACATCCATAACTAGTCATCCAGTAAATACCCCACCTCCCAAAACAAATCTGGTCTTCTTTAATACTCCTAATCCCAATTATGATTTCCTTACACCTAACTCCAAATCTCAACATCTTATCACAGTAAATACATCCCTACCAAAGAATCAACTGTGGTAAGAAGCGGCCACATCTGCAGACAAATGTTGCTATGCGTCATTACAAGCGGCTGTTTTTAGGTAAACATATCTCAACACAATGTCTTTTGTTTTGGAAGAGGAAATCGAACGTATTCGTGCTCAGTTAAGTACTGTTCCAAAGACCAACCAGGAATTAAAAACCGAGGTAACAAGATTGCTTGTCATCATCCAACATATGAATACTTGAATGTAACTTAACCAATAGACAATTTCCAAGGGCTGCACCTACACTAAGAAGGAAGTGAAATTGAGGAAGAAACATGATGTGCACAAAGGGGATAATTCTTTTAAGTTTTACGCCCAACTTGTGCTGCCCAATGATCAAGCGATTTATAAAGTAACCGTACATGAGGTCCTTGGCTATGGTAATGCTTCACCTAAGAGGGGGATGGGTACATGTTTTTTGGGACACAAATATTTATTGAATGTCTTCAAAATTAGATGTGGGAGTGGAATGAGTACATGTTTTCGGAGCACAAATATTTGTACACTTTCTTCAAACATTGGATGTGGGATTGGTGGTATGTTTTTGTGTACTACTGAGTTTTTATCTCACTTTTATCTTTGAAAATTTATTTTCTGCTAGTGGAAGGACCAAAGTGACAAGATTGCCTGAGGGCATACATTGGTCTTCATAAGTGCTCATAAACACACACACACATGCAAAATCGTCAATTTTGTTGGCCTATTAAATGTGACTGTAGATGAACTCAACATTTTGTTGCCACCACAACAAATTCTTAATATCGTTACATTAAAAGGTTTAGGATTTGGAAGTATTATTGGTAACAACTGATTTCCTGACAGCCTTACAATATTCACAAGCCACCATATATCTACAATAGCCAGTCATATATCTGTCATTTTAATCTAGTTTTTCTTGGTGTCACATTTAATGACATGTAAATTCACATCTATAAATGCAAACCAAGGACAATTCATTAGCCAACACTTACTTTGTCTACAATACATTCTTAATGTAGTTACACAAAATCATCTAGCATTCCTGAATTACCACACATAAGTTCAGTGTTACTGTTATGGGTTGGCATGGAAATATGCTTACGGTCAGCAACTTCATTTGGCCTAGTAACATCACTTGGAATGGGGCTTAATGTTGCTTGTGTGCGTTCTTTGAGACCAGTCCAGGAACTGGACAATTACAAAACAATCTAAAATTGTTTCAAATATTACAACCATAAATATATTGTCAACCAAACCATAAACGATAATTCATTACATTGCGTACCTTGTGCTTAGACGTGGATAATTCTTCTTCCCACCGTTACGTCTCTAATTTTGATTTTGCTTCTCTTTTGTACTTGTTTTTGACACCCCTTTTCTTTTAACTTGAATGGGATCTTTAAGCACCTCGGTTTGAGAAATCATGCCTCCCTGTTCACTCAGTTTTTTTTTTTTTACCACTTTTACTACCACCCAAATTGTTGTGCTTCATATCCAAGGATTTGAAAGTTCGAGACAGAAATCTGGTACCTTCTTCTGACATCACCACTTTGTTAATCAAATCTGAAGCTTTTCTTAAAAACTGAGCTCTTTTGGACATGGTAGAATTGTCAGTGTCTTTGCCCACTTCTTTCCATTTTGTGTCCAAAACAATTTCGCATTTGGCGGTTTGAAGTCACGTTTTTAGTATGTAACGTTCCGGTAGCAATTGTATTTGTTTCATTCTCCAATAAGGCAATATGTGCTGACAAGGAAGTCCCCGAAACTCTATCTTTTTGCAACTTCATTTAGCATAACCCTAGTTCGTAGCAACTACCAACTTCTTCATCTTTGTCACCCCACAGCCCTCTCAAGTACTTCGTACATTGCCTCATTCCCATCCCTGGACTGCTTCCTTAAGAAACAAGTTAAACTCTTCAATTCCTCCACTTGAAACTTTTTGAACATAAACCGTGTGTACAATTTGGCCATTTGAGCTTTCATTGGGATGTGACGCTACAATGGAGGGGCACAATTTTCATCACTATGCACCAACCACCTCTTTTTGAAGTTGCCGTCCAAGGGCTCGATTAAACCGAATGATGAATTCAATCAAAGAGTGCTTCCTATGCACATATTGCATGAATAAAGAATGACAAGCTCGGCGCTTTGACTGCTTGACATTCCGGCTGAAAAAACATGCTTACAAAATGTTGGAACCCAATTTGTACATAACTCATAAATGCGCTCGAGCCACATTTTATCAACCAACACATGTTCTTCTACCAACACATTTCACCTTACCTCAAATTCTTCTTTGTGTTCGATATCCCATATGCAATCATGCAAATCCTTGAAAACGCCTTCAACCCAATCTTTGTCATTAAGCTTGTTAATAGCATGCCATATGCAATACTGATGAAATGTGGCTGGTAGTTTGCAGCCAATAGCCTTTGACTCCATCTTGATTCGTAATTACGACTTTCAGCGGCACACCGACAGAGCTTTAATCAATTCTTCAAACAACCACTCAAAGCTCTTGGTTTTTTTTCATTTTTCAAGAACACTTTGATTGTGGTTATTAACTCCTAACAAAGGAGCAAACATCATCTCGTACACATTGTGTTAAAAGTGGTGTCAAACACAATCACATCACCAAAATGGATGTAACCACAACATGACTTAACATCTGCTCAAAAGAAATTCAAGTGTTCCGCCTTCATCAATCTCCATCTTTTGTCAATCTCCATTTTGAAATAAAATGAATCGTTTTTCTTTTTCTCATCCTCAAAATGCTCTTTCAACATTTCTGCAGCCCGATTAGATGACCTCGTAATTGCTGTTCGGCGTTATACATATCCTTGGGGGTGCAACCAATATTTCCAATTCCTTCACTTGGCACCTCCAATAAACCCACTTGTTTACTTACGGAAATATTGTCTTGCGCACATTGTTCAATCATCGCCTTCTTTACCTTCAAAACTCGACAATGTGATCTAAATAAGTGTGATGCACTTGACATAGGGTGGTTGAATTCTTCATTGAAAACTGTTACAACAAATATTTCACACCCAATTCCCTTATTCACCGCAAGTTTCGCCTTGCACTCAGTTCTAGCATCTCCCCTCATACCTTTCTTGTTAGGTTTGGGATTAGCATCCACCCTCTTCTTGCCTTGTTTGCAATAAACAAATTATTTCCTTAACCAACATTCACCATCACTGGATATTTTACTACTATGCTCCTGAATCCCAAACCCCGTTGCAAGTGCATAATTGTTGTAAAAACCATACCCTTCATCCAACGACTCAAACTCCATTTTTAATTTTGGTTTCAACTTATCATATACTGTTGGAAAAACTATTTCAACCCTTCCTGCACCACATTGATCCTCTACATCTACATACTCTCTTTCCACCACAATTTCCTTTGTTTCTAACTCATCCCTCATCGAATTACACTTCTATGTCTACTTGCTACAAACCTACACAACTACAAAATAACTTATCAAAACACGACACAAGTTTTGCACCTATACATCTAAAATCCAATTTCACGATTTCAACCAAGTAAAATCCCAGCATTATACAAACCAAAATGGAATGGAAATGGATTATAAGAGAGGTTCTAGATTTCTTCGGAGACTCACCTTCACAATCTCGGTTCTTCATAGCTTCTGGATGAACCACCATTGTTAGCTCTAACACAAGCACAACTTCAACCCACATTAAATCAAGCCCTGACTTACACCCTTCACCACCTCCCTCTCTCTGCCTCTCTTTCTCGGCTATGACAACCCTAATATAATCCCTCTATCAGTGACAAAAATACACCCATTGAACCAAAAAAAAAAATTAAATAAATAAAGATACAAGATTACCAGGTCACAATCGCAACGTAACTTCAATCTAACTGAAATCAATTCCTCACCCCACCTCCCTCTCTCAGCCTCTCTTTCCCTCTTCAGCGCGCCAATATTACCTCAGTTGCCCGCCTCCCCTTTTCTCTCCAACAATAAGATACCCAGTGAAGAAAACAAATTTAAAGGTATAAGATGATCGGCTCACAGTCACAATTTAGCTTCAATCCACCCCTGATCCAATCCTCACCCCAACTCACTCTCTGCGTCTCTTTCCCTCTTGAACATGTGAACTCTTAACCCCCTTTCTCTCAGAATAAAAGATACCCACTAAGATTTTTTATTTTTTTTTAAAATCCACTGGGTCACACCAACCCAGTTCGATCGTGAGCTCAACAAATTAGGGCCGTCTGATTCCCGTCCGCACATAAGGTCTAAGGTCCACAACTTAGAAACGCCCACATGTTAAAAGGGTTGAAGGAAATTTTGTGAAAAACATGTTCATTTGAGCAACATCATATAGCATGCAATTAACAATTAAAGGCGGAATCATGCTTGCATGCACTCAAAAACAAAACATTAACCATGAAATTCAAAGCCTAGTAGATTGGTGAACCAAGACTCAACTCAAAACAAAGTGAGTTGAGAAATATATACCTTTGTAGATTCCTCTTTGCATAAGCAAAGGCTAATCACCCAAAGAGAGGGCCTTCATTCCTTGCATCTAAAATCTATAGATTTGGATGGAAGAATAGGTTTCTCCAAGTTCCCAAAATTGAGAACCTCTAAGTCTCCACACCAAGGATGGATTGATGGAGAAATGAGTGACCTTGGAGGAGCAAAATTACTAGCTAATTCCTCCAAGGGGGCCGGCCTCTTTAGAGATAAAATAGAGAGATAGGTTCTCTCCAATTCTCTAAAAGAAACCCTAAATGAATTTTGGCTATAAAGTCATATTTATACCTTTATTCATTGGAGTGGCAAACTTGTAATTAAAGCAAGTTCACTACCCTTCTCTAAATGGGCGGCCTTAGGGTGTATTTGGGTTGTTTGGGCCTTTGTGAATCATTATTCATTAAGTTGTCATACAACTTAAGTCAATGGACTTGACGTTCGAAGCCCATTGGTCCTTAAGGTCCAAAACTATCCCGAGGTCTTTAACGAACTTATTCGTTTGATTAATTAACACATTAATTAATCCTTGCCATAAATAATTAAACCATTTAATTATTCTTACTCATCTCCGTTGATACTTCAATCTTTACCTTACACGGTGTACGATCCATTAGGTTCCTTTTAGCGAGGCAGTGGGCGACTTAGAGCTCTTTCAAATCGATTGTGAATTGAAACTTACTTTCAATTCTCCCTTTAGTGATTATACACGTTTAGGGCTTCCACAAACCATGAGTGACACCTAGCAGCATGTCATGGTTACCCAAGCTAATCAGAAGAGGTAGAGAACCTATTCAGTTTAGGATTACAAATGCAATACGGTCTTTCTCTAATACAATACTCTTGACCACATTGTTTGGTTTGATAGTTTATTCATGTCTACTATCCAATGTGATTTGTGTGCTTATATGATTACCTTGAATGTGATTTAGAACGCCTTCCTAAATCTCATTCATACTCTGGTCAGAGATTCTTAATCATATCATAGAGTATTCTCCCTCAAACAGTTTGAAGGTTAGAGATCCCTTGTTGCGCATATACTTGCCTCCATGGCTAAGTGGCTTAACCCCAACGATGCCGTGGACACCCCGAATGGAGTGACTTTGACATAGTCAAAGATCAAGGACCTAACCACAAGACAAATATGATGCCTCAGGTCAAAAGACTACTTTGCATTATCCCAACCATGAGTTCTCATGTGACATGAGTATGAGAACTCCTCGTTGATCGTGTTCAGTGGACTCATTCGCTATTGAGCACCTACGTACTTGTCTTGATGTCACACACACCAATGACTCGAGACTAGTCACTCTCCCTGAGAGAAGACACAGCACGTACTGATCTTAACGGACTGTCAATGCCCAATTGGCAATCCTATGATCAGGAACGTTTAGGATGTGTCTACGAAAGAATGGTCTCATGAATCTAACTTCTTTAGATTGCATTCTCCCAATCACATATTCCTTGGACTTTATCGTTTAAGCATATAACATTTATATGAGACGGCTTAAACAATAATCTTTGCCCTTGATATTAAACTAGATTAGTTTAACATATGAAATGTCCGTAAAGTATCATCATATGATTGGCTTTAGGGCACATTTCCAACAAGGGTGGCCGGGTTGTCAGCCAAAATTCATTTGGTTTACTTCACAAGTGACCCAACCCAACTCATTTCGGTTGATTTGTTCAGGTTGGGTGGTTGACCCGTGAACATGCTCACCCCTAGGTAGTATATTCAAAACTTAAGCATGATAGCATATTAATATCTTCCACTTTGAAAAAGCATTAGGTGAACGTCGTCACACTCTGAAAGCTTTTCCCACCACTTTTTAGAACATATACATCTCCCTCCACTTGGATGATGACTTTCAGTCCTACTTCTTCTCTCATCAGTTTGAATTAAAACTTGCTTTCCCCACTTTTTAGAAAGTCTTTGGCTCATCATCATTATAAAAAGGTCTTGCTTTGCATTCGGTTCCTTCGTAGGGAAAAAGTTCTTTTTTCCCACTACAACCCAATGCCTTTTCAAGCCCTCCCACCTTAGCAATAATAGAGGGAACCATAATGCTAATGAAACTTTCTTTTGTTTTTTCTTCATCCCTCCAATTAAGGATTGATAGATCCACCAATAACCATAGTTCCAAGGATTTTCCAAGTTGGCTCTCATGTAATTGATTTTTAATAGAAAAGGGCTCTCTAACTAAATTGTGGTATGTAATGTTACGTTGTTAAACTCGTCTTAATTACTAATCAGATAATATTTATTTAGACTTTTTGTTTATTTTACTCATTTAATTTGAATAATTAAATATGAAGATTCAACCATTTTTCTAAAAAATAGTTAAAAGAAAATTTGTATGCCATCATATATGATACCTACACCCTAAGTTGACAAAAATTAACCGGTGATTAAGGAAGAAGATATGAAAATAAATAAAACTTAATCTAACTATCGAGAATAGTTCAAAGAAATTTCATCTTCATACATTTATAGATCCATACCATTATGTATATGCTCATACATATAGTAGCTACAAAATAAATTATTAGTTAACACAATTAACATGTGATGAAGGTAGAAAAAAGAAACTAAGATAGGATCTAGAGCAAGAAGCAGAAGAAACAACCCTAAATTCTTATATTTAATCTAAAATTAAGTTAAGGATAATCCCATAAATAAGCTATAACATTGATTACAATTTAATAAAAAAAGATAATAAAAATAAGTTGATGTGTATAATTGGTGAGTTGACATAATCCAACAAAGTGAACTAAACCCAATAGTAACTTACAAAAGTAGACTTATTGTTGTAGAAGAAAATTGTGACAACCCGTCTCAAATTTTATTATTTTATAATTTTAAAATGAGAATTTACAAGAGTACCCTAGTGGCGAGGGTATTGATTTTCGTTGATCGCTAGTTCGTGATGCGTATGAACTATTACCTTAATGTATTCCAAAAGTATATTGGTAAGGATTGTTAATTATTATTTCATTTATTTCATATCATCTTTATTATTATATTTGTTATTAAGGGGTCCATGGGGAGGAAGAAGAGGGGAGAACCGGAGAAGAGAAAAAAAAAAAAAAGGGTTGCTGCCCAATTGGAGGAGAGGAAAGAAAGGGCTTTTGCCCAATCAGGAGAAGAAGATGAAAGAACTGCCCAATGGGATGAGGAGAGATGAGTTCCAGGAGAGAAAAGAGGAAGAAGGGAGGGACACCGGAACCCAACCTTCGACCCGTTTCTCTATGCTTTCCGATGCCATTTCCAGCGGTTCTCCAGCGAAATTGAAGCCCATTAACACCACCAAACCTCATCACCATATCCCAACATTCGTTTCTAGCCAAAATTTGCATGAAATGGTGGAGATTTCACGAAGAACACCTCATGGGTGCTGCGGGGAACATTGCTCAAAATCCATCAATTCTGAAACGTTTTCCTTCAATTACCACTACCAAAACACTCCCCTAGAACCCAGGAACAAAGCCCAAGCAGTGGTGGCGGCGTCGGAGCAAGTTTGGAGGTCGAATTGAATCACACCCAATTCTAGGGTTTCATACGGTTTTAGCAAAAATTGGGGCCTTTCCCGGCCAAATTGGATTTGGCCATAGGAATAAAACTTGCTCTACTCATTGAGATCTTCATTTCTATGAAATTTGGTAATTTTTTGAAATAGTTAGATTTTCCGGCGAGTCGGGGCGGCCGACCGCCACCCACGGCGGTGCGTGGCCAATGGGCCGCCAATGCTATTTTTAGGCTATGTTAAATGTCAGAAATTCAGTTTTGATATTGAATGACGTAGGTTGATCGTTGGAACGTAAGTTCTCTATGATACATTAATAAGTATTTATATGAATCGACGATCTGACATTTGGATCGTAACCAAACCTTGATACATTGTAATACGTAATATTTGAAGAATGTAGGAACTTATGGATTGGGAATCCGATACACAGATCTTTCTGAATTGGCTTTGTAAGTTAATAAAATAAAACGTTAACCGCCACTTGGATTTGGACAATTGGCGGAGATCCGACCGTTGGATCGTAGTGAAATTTTAGTATGTTATTCTAGAAGCATAATGTGGATCTTTGGAAGTTGCAGATTGGAAATCTGTTATGTGGATCTTCCAGATCGAGTTATACAGGGTTTTAGACCCTACCGTCGATCTTTGATCGACGGTTAACTTGTGGTCAATGAGCCTCAAACTATTTTAGAATGTCTTTGAGGATGTGCCTTATATGAATTACGTATTCTATTGATAAGAGTTCTGAGATGTGATTCGATGATTGTTATAGGCGCCAATCGTTCGGGACGCCTCGATGTGAATGTAAGTGAATCATAGCGTGGACTCCAAGTGAGGGGATCTTTTCCTTCTTATCATATGTATATAATTGATAGTTCAACAAACATTTCTAAATTGATTTGTGCATGTCACCTACAAATAATTATTGTGAATTACGAAAGGCTTGATCCCTGTTTAGGGTACGTAAGTAGTCTGACAAGACGTTAGATGCAGCCATAAAATAAAATAAATGAAACTAAATAATTGAGACAATAGCCTTGTTTGGGGAATTGAGCAATGTGAGGGAGATTGGTGCAAAATGTGAGATTTAACCTTATGTTTTAGTGGTTAATTGTTGGTTATAAATCAATGTATGAAGAATCAAGAAATTGAAGTAAGGAAACATAAGTGATGATAGTTGATTAGACTAGTGTCTAGTTGGGCTTATCACTGATGGTTACTCTCAAAAGTAAACAGTTTGGGAGTAGGGCGTTATTGATTGTATATTTTTACGTCGTATTATATATTTTGGGAATATTATGAAATGTTTGAGTTTAGATCGCATCATGACATATTCATATGTATAATACCTAAACCTAATTATTGTGAATGCTTGAAGTGCTAAATGACGCCGCAAACGCCCAGGTAAGCTTCAAGTGAGTACATGTTGATGATAGTGATGGTAGTGAGCATGATTGTGTTGAGATATATTAGAGCTCATAAACCTGCACCCCGGTGTTAGTGATTTAGCCAGAGATATGGTAGGCCTGTATATGATGTTACCTCCCGCACCGTATGCTCACATTTGATCCAATTTAGGTGCACATTCTTGTCGTATAGACCACTATAGGTGGTTCCGACTCGTAGGTGATTAGCGATTTATCACACAAATATCATGAGAGCGTAGCATTGAGCATAACTATATTACACCCAGTCTTGTCATACAGACCACTACAGGTGGTTCCGACTTGTGTGCAGGTATACTTATTGAGCTATGGATAAGTCGTACATGTCACTAGAGGTGACTCCGACTTATATGCTAGCATTGATTAATGAGATATGTGATGAGTTATAGATAAGTCATACAGGTCACTAGAGGTGACTCCGACTTATATGCTAGCATTGATTGATGAGATATGTGATGAGTTATGGATAAGTCGTACAGGTCACTAAAGGTGACTCCGACTTATATGCTAGCATTGATTGATGAGATATGGGTACAGTTGTCCGGGTCACCATAGGTGATTCCGACTGCGTGCTAGTATGGTTTATTAAGCACATGATTAGTTATATTGCTAATGAGATGTTGGGTAGTGGTATACTTCTGGGTTTACTGTTAGTATACTTTTGATTTGATACTTTTACGTAGTATGATATGCTGGAAACTATACAGGTTTTACGGCGATGAGTTACTACCTTTGATAATGGAAATGATTTTAAAAATCTTTGTTTTGACCACTCACTCTTTCTATTTTTTGCACCCTCCAGGTTCTAGTAGCAAGGTTTCGTATCGACGAGGACTCGTGGCACTCCCGATTCAAGTGGCTCTTTATGATGGTATAATCATTATCTTACCTTACTGTACTTTACTTATACTCTGTATCACGCGTGAAATGGGCCCTTACCCGCTCACCGCGTAATTGTGTATATAGGCACTTTTAAGTTTAAATTTATTCACATTTTACACATTATCACATTCTATGGCTTCGTCACCCTCCACGTGTCGGCCAGGACAGCTCGATTCGGAGTCCTAGTGGACTTTCCGGGTCGGGGTGTGTCAAAAATAATTTGAGAGAAAATGAGAGAATGAGAGAATTCTAATAGAGAATTTCTTAGTGTGTTGCAATGTACAGCATAGCCACTATTATATAATGGTGTGGCTATCTTGTCAAATTATACAAATACCCATGATTCAATAAGGAGAGTCAATTTTGCTAATCAATTGATGAATATGAATGACTTATTCATTTGAGGTTTGAGGAATCAATGATCTAACAATTGCAACAGTTACACCAATTAGTGGATGAATATAAATATCCTGCAACACTCATCCTTGGATGTTCACAAATTGCTTAGTTGGGTAATAACGAGAACTCTATGTCCATGCCTCACCTTTGTCTCTCTTAAAAATGAAATGTATGCTTTTCACATAGACAACCCAGAAAACTCAAGTAGGGAGAAAAACTGTTTAGTTGGCATAGGAGAAACTTCGTACCCCCTAGGGATTTCTCCCCTTGAGAATGGCAGAACACCTTAGGAGGCTTTCCATGACTTCAGGCATGACACAAGTGCCGAATGACCGTTCCTGTTTGGTCGGAATACCAAAACTAGTGCCTCATTAGACCATTTCCAAAGGAGATGTCAAATACGCCAACTAGGACCAGTGGCGAAGCCACAGTAGGGCAAGGAGGGGCGGCCGCCCCTCTGGTCGTCGAAAATTCACATGCAGAGCGAGGAATCCGCCCCTTCGGTCGTCGAAAAGCCACATAAAGAGCCATGGTGTAGTGGGCTACCTGTTGCAGAGGAAGGCAACTCCTGCGCGAGGAAGAAGAACATAAAAGAAAAGTTGTTTTATAAAAATCTTGGACGGGACGACGTCATTTCAGCATTCCTTTTTTAAATGAAATGTTGCGTTTTGTTACTTTTTCTTCTATCCTTCTTTTGTTGCTTTTCTCCGTTTTTTCTTTCCCTTTTTTTTTCCTTCCATCTTTTTTTCGTTTGACTTGGTTCCTTTGTTTTTGGTTAAATGGTTTGGCTTGGTCTCTCTTTCTTTTGGTTTGATCTTCTGATTGGTCCCTAATTATACTTTAAAGACATAAGTGCTTCAATGAAATATTTTAGATAAACCATACCCACATAATAAAATAAGACTTTCAATACTAAAATTACCTTAATGTTGTTAATACAATATGGAGGAGGTTATTTCATACTCAAATTTGTATGTTTTTTTTTTTTTTTTTTTTTTTTTTTTTAAGACATCACTACTTTCAATGAATTTCCGATGTGACTTTGAAGACTTGTTTCATGTTTCAAATAATAGGAAAACTAATGAAAAATAGCTTGAAAACTTTGAGTTTTAACCAAAAGAACAAAAATGTGTTGTAAGTGAATAGTATCATGAGTGACTTTTTAGAGTAAAAATGTTCTTAACGTTAAAAGTGAACAGTATCATGAGTGTTTCGTTAAGACTTCCTAATTTGAATCCATTTAGGCTCCTGCCTAGATCTTGCCTAGGCACCTAACTGCTAGGTTCTAGTCCGCTGTTTGACTAGCACTTAACATTGTTTTAAGATCTAATCCTAGCCAATTTAAGCTTCTTACATTGACTTTGATATTATTGCTTACAACCTCTTTGGTGGAGAATATTTTTTGCTATGAATATTGACTCAAAACTTTGCACTCTCCAATGTGAAAGCAACCACTTTGATTGAATCTTGCACTCTTTTGAATTTCGCCCCTCCCCTTAGTAAATCCTGGCTTCGCCACTGACTAGGACTAAGAGATATCAAGGTGTTCTCCAAGAGAGATGCCATATATGACATTTCAGCTAAGTCATTGGAATCCTTGCTTTCTAGCTTCTTTTTTTTCTTTTTTTTTAATTTTTTTTTACAGCAAATAATATATGGAGTCAAATGCCTTTAATTTGATTTTTAATGCATGGTTTCCATTGACAACCAATAGAATGAAAACTAAAATCAATTTTTTATTATTTTTTAATAGTAAATATACCTTTGGGCGCAATATGTTAATCAAATAAATATTTAACATATCCATTGGAATAAAAAAAAAGATTTAACATCTATATTCATTAGCCACATCAGCAATCAAATAAACTTTTGAATTATTGTATTTAATAACTCCTTTGGATATGCTCTTAAAAACCTTTCTAAGCAAAACCGAATGGAGTAAAAATTTAGCGAAGGAAAAAAGAGTACATAGGCCAAAGCGTTGGCATCTTCGGGATGTCTCCCCCTAACTAGCACATGATTAGGTGGTTCCAGAACATCAGGATGGACAAGATGCTTCATTTTAGTTCCGAAATCCTGTGTAACCCAATACCTCTAACGTACTTCTAAAATGAGCTCTTAGGCAGGGATTCGGTAAATAGGTCCGCATGGTTATTCTGGGAACTAACAGAAGGGACCTCAATTATATTCTCTTGCAACTGTTGTGCGAGAAGAAGAATTTAGGTTCTATATGTTTGGTGGCATGACCCTTGATAAAGCCTAACTTTATCTGGCTTATACATGCAGTGTTGTCCTCATAGATGATCGGTATGTCATCGGTAACAGTGGTTAACTTACACGTACTTCGAATAAGCTTGATCATAGCTCGTATCCAACTACACTCCCAGGTAGCTTTATAAAACACTATGAGTTCAGCATGGTCAATCGAGGTAGCAACCAAAGTCCGCTTTTCAACAGGATATAGCGATTTTTTCGACCGTAAAGATATAACCCATCTAGGAACGTGCCTTATGCATGTTTGATAGGTGCCTAGCATTGGCAAATCCAACAAGCAGTGCTCGAACTTCTTGGATGCGTGGGTATAGAAGAGGTCCATATCCGTAGTACCCTTAAGGTATCAAAATATATCTTTGATGACATTCCAATTGAGGAGTGTCCGCGCAAAAATGTATCTCGCCAGGAAATTCACAGCAAATGAGATGTGGACGAGCAGCAACGAAAGCAGTGTGCTGAACAAAATGAGTCATTTGGGCAACAAGAGTTTGTTGTCCTTCAAAAGCAAGTAGACGAGTCCTCGGGTCAGAAACGGAAGGAAGTGGTGGAAAATTCAGAAGTGTAGTCACAATCATCTAGTAATCATGTCCCAAGCCACGAAACACATCAGTAACCAAGTCAGAATTGGAGATAAGTTCGTGGATCGCTGCTAGTTCATAGGCCATGCTTTTGGCTGTAGCCAGGTATTCAAAAATGGACTGGGATCCTTTGGTAAAAGAGAAGAGGCAAAAGTTTAGTTGAGCGGAGTTGGCAAATGATTGTTGGGAGAAATTTTGTTGAAGGCACTCCCAAATTTTCTTGGAGGTAGAGAAATCGATCACTTGACTGGAAAGACAATTCGAGCATTCCATTGGAAACTTTAGGAACACACTTTTGGGTGTCGCATTGGGCTTACTTATGGAAGCCCACTAACAACAAAGTTGCCATGGCTTTACGCCCAATGGGGATTGAGGCATCATGTTGAGCCTTCGTTTGGTATATACATGTATATTATGAAAAAGCACAAACAACCGTTTTCGATTTAAAAATCACAAACAACTGTTTTCGGTTTAATATGCATAAAATTAGATTAAAGAGGTTCATGCATCATGGTGATTTTGTGTATCGTGAAGCTTTTGCAAAATTGCAAAAAATAAAACGATATATGATAATAAAAATAAATCACATAACCAATAAGAAAATATTATAATCAGGTTCATCCTTCACGCTATGTTTAAACATATAATTACAAGTTTGGCATGAAATTGAAACCATGAAACGAAATACTTACTTCAAAACGCAAAAATGATTGTACTTTCAAAATTCAAAGAAACCGAAATTTTGTTGCCAAAAGGTGAGACCAAACTGTAGGTTTTAATTTCGTTAAAAGCAAATGTGCTGATAACATGTTATAGAGGAGAATAATTTGAGAGAGAATGAGAAAATCGATTAGAGAATTCTCAGTGTGGTACCATGTGTGGTACAACCACCATTATATAGTGGTGTGACTATCCTGGTAAAATTACACAAATACTCCTAATTCAATAAAGAGAATCCATTGTCTAATCAATTGGTGAATGAATGGCCTATTCATTTGAGAAACCAATGATCTAACTGTTACAATAATTACTGGTGTAAAGACATATATGTCATGCAACATTTATGTAACATCCCACATCGTCCAGGGGAGTGGATCATGTAAGCCTTATATGTATATTCTCATCTCTACCTAGCACGAGGCCTTTTGAGAGCTCACTGGCTTCGGGTTTCGTAGGATCTTCGAAGTTAAGCGAGATCGCAACGAGAGCAATCCCAGGATGGGTGACCCACCGGGAAGTTTTCGTGTGAGTTCCCAGAAACAAAACCGTGAGGGCGTGGTCGGGGCCCAAAGCGGACAATATCGTGCTACGGTGGAGTCGAACCCGGGATGTGGTGGGAGCTCGGGCCGGGATGTGACATTTATGTCAAATTTACTCAAAAAAAATTCTCGGAAAAGTCTAATTGATGGAATATCATGAGACAAAAGGGTCCATAACTCTTTTCACTAGTGCAAGGGAAAACCCCACCTAGCTCTTCTTTTCTTTTGTTCTTATTTTAAAAAATACGAATATATAGATGGGACAATCATGTCACCAAGGTCAAACTTTAAGCATAAAATAGCTACAAATCATTCACAGCTGGGAAGAATTGTGAATTGAGAGTCGTCCCCTCGAAAAGGTTTTTGGTAGCTTCTTGCTCTCAAAGCAAGCAAGACTTTGAAGCCCCCCTCCTTTTTCCACCCCTCCTTTTTAGATTAGAATAAAAGAGAAAGTGGCCTTGCTTTTTCATGAATCATGAGAAATGAATTCGATCGGCAAGAGGAGCACCAATCAAGCAAAAGATGACCATTGGTTCCCCCTTTCACCAGTGTACTGCCATCTAGGTTTTATTTTTCTTTTTTGGTTTTGGTTGTATCATCTAATTTTATTACAAAGAAACTGCGGCAAAAAGTTTAAAATGTGATGTCAAATTTTTTCTTTTTGGGAAGAGAGAAGATTAAAATTAAAGAGAAACCTCAGTGACACTCAAGGCCTCGTGAATCATACAAGAGAGCGTTTTTTGCTTGTGGAGGAACACACTCATCCCAAACATATAAATTAGTACAGTTATGCCCAAGGTAAGTGATAGCATCCGTTGGGAAACTCACTTCCTTGTAAACATGATTCCATTATACCAGCTCGAAACATGAGGCAAGCCGTTTAATATCCTCAACAATGGTCCTAACTCTCCACGAAACAGCACACTTTCTTGAAACTGTTGGAAATTTGAAGTAGTTTGAGTAGAAATTTCTTTGTCCCACATTGGCCATTTCCAAAAGATTTTATCACTTTATAAGGCTTTGTCCTTTATAGAAAGTGATTGGAGTAATAGGCCTGGAGACTAAAATTGGGCTCACCTTTGGGGTTGGGCTTTGGGGTGTACTAATTAATTGATAATTAATATATATTTAATATATATTTAATTGTCAAAAGATGGGCTCTAATAATTAAATTAATTAATTAATTAATTATTTTCGGAATTAATTAATTATTTTTAATTTCGAATTTAAATTAATTAATTAATTATTTTTACCAACATACTCATCTTTTCAGATGAAGTCTGAAGTGTGAAAACGCAGAAACAAAAACACTCTTTTCAGCAGATGTCTCCCAACAGATGCATCCCTTCCTCATACCTGTTGCGAACAGGTATAATCACATTATATATACATCCATCTGCACGGCATTTAGAACACAGAAAAATCATAAATCTTCTCCTGCAATCATAAACATCCTTTCTGAGAGAACCACATTAATATTCACCAGAAGTCAATTTTCCGGTGCTGGAATTTCTGACTTAGATCGTTGAATCCTGGTGAAGCAAAATTCCGTAGAACTACAAGCACTGAGTAGGGACGAAATTTCTGTTTCAAGGACATTGCGGTACGCAAGCCTCGATCTTCAAGTTATTTGTTTTATATTTTTGTTTCTTGATACTCTGTTAATTTTTATATTTGCATTTATTGTTTATTAGCATATCTATATTTAAATCACAGATTGTTGACTTTTATCCAACAGAAATTGCATCATTGACAATCTTCAAGTCTCCTTCCACCACAATTTTTCTGATTTGGCGATGTTTGGCCAAAGCCAGAGTATCCCGAAGAGCCTAAGCTTCTGCCATGGTTATAGTGTTTGGCCCATGATGACGAGCACCCGCAAATGAGGGATGCACCCCATGATTTCTGATGAAAAAACTCGTAGCAGCAAACGTGTTCTCCACCGACACATCAAAATTGAGCTTATAAAAGCCTTTTGCATGTGCTTTCCAACTAATGGTGTTGCTTGAGCTCTTACTCTTTCTTGGTTTATGTTTCAAATTAGCCTTCAAGAAATCTTTATTAATTGTAGCTGTGTGCCATCAGACAACTAGTTGGATGAGGTTTAATCTGTTTAAAAACAAAATTATTTCTATTATTCCACATTTGCCAACAAAGAATTAGGATTTTACTAGGATCAGAAAGATCATCTTAATCTAAAGCTGACATCCTTATTAACCAATCATTCATATTGGTAATAGAAGGGGGTAGAGACAGGTTATTACAAAGTTTCCAAACTTCATGAACATGAGTACAGTTAACAAAACGGTATAGTTGATCCTCCTTTGCAATATTACGTAAAGGACAAAGAGTTTGACCATTAAGGTGATACTTACTTAATCTCTTGTAGGTAGACAATCTATTTCTTATAAGCAACCAAGCAAGAAACTTAACTTTATGCGGTATATTAAGTTTCCACACTTTCTTTAGTAAATCTAAATGTGATGTCAAATGCTGAACCGACCTTTTTTCCTTTTCCTTTTAAAACTTTCTCTAAAAGAGAAAATGGACTTAAAAGGGAGATCTTTGATGCGGTCCTTAGTTATGATATTCTTTGATTGAAACCTTGTTGATTTTTAATTTTTTATCGAGGTTCCTGAAATTAATATGATAATTTATTTCTATGTACGTTACTATATTTTTAAATTAAAAATTAGAAATTTTAGTTGTTTATATAAATGAGATTTTAAATAAAAAAACCATAATTTGTGGGATTAAAAATATTAAAATATAAATATACTATTGTGTGTGTGTGTGTGTGTATATATATATATATAAACATGGGTACATTCATCAAAATTAACCAAAAAATTTATTGTATCAAAACATGGGTACATTCTTCAAAATCAAAAAAAAAGAAAGATATTAGGCTTAATAACATTAGTAAATTTCTTCGATTAAACTTGACATGGATATATTTTAAAATCAAAGAAAAAAGTGTCACATCCCGGCCCAGGTCCACCACATCCCTGGCTCGTTCCACCACCGTAGCACGATATTGTTCGCTTTGGGCTTACCATTCCCTCACGGTTTTGTTTTTGGGAACTCACGAGCAACTTCCCAGTGGGTCACCCATCATGGGAGTGCTCTGGCCACCTTCTCGCTTAACTTCGGAGTTCCGACGGAACCCGAAGCCAGTGAGCTCCCAAAAGGCCTCGTGCTAGGTAGGGATGAGAATATACATTTAAGGGTCACTCCCCTAGGCGATGTGGGATGTTACAAAAAGAATGTACCCATATAAGTTTAAAAATAGATTAGAAAAAAATTGAATAGATTATATATATAAAAAAAAGGGTACATTTTACATATAACAAATTGGTATATTTAAGAATGAGTAATTTTAAGATTAAAAAGTTTTACATGAATGGGTACATATAATTAGCATGGGTACATTTAACAAAATAAAAAATACAAATAAAAAAAATATATGGGTACAAATTCATATAAACTTTAAAAAATATGGGCACAAAAAGAAATAAATATATGGATACAAATTAAAACTGAAAAGAAAATTGGTACAAACTAAAACTAAAAATGTATGATAAAAAATTTAGTCATAAATATAAATATACTAATTGTAACATTTTTAACATTAAATGAATATATTTAGAAATAAAAATATATTTTATTGTTGAAATAATTAATGGTGTTATTAATACCCAATGACCTTAATAAAAAATTAAAAAAGAATAGGATTTTAATCAATGCAGTAGCAAAAGGAAAGATGAAAACCTAATTTCTCCTTAAAACATTCACATTAGAATTGGGTGTGGATTATATTGGTTTTGTATAAACCGTGCACCAAACCGCACACAACGGTTTGTCTAATAAATTCAAACCACAATCGAAATACAATGTCTTAAAATCGAAGTAATTAGTTCACCAGTGTTGCGATTTGGTTTGGTTCGGCTTCCTGTTTAACCTACACGTATTACCATATGAAAATTTCATAGCTAGGGGCAAATAAGTTAGAAAAAATTCATAAACATATCAATTTATAATACATTCATAGAAAAATTAGTTCTCATTCATATTTTTCCTACTCCATTAATTAAAACCTTATTCATTTTCAGTTTCTTATCAAGGTCCTTAGGTTTTAAAAAACGCCATTAATTATTTCAATAAAAAATATTTTTTATTTATAAATATATTCATTTAGTTTTAGAAAAGTTACATTTGGTATATTTATATTTATGACTAAAATTTTTATTATATATTTTTATTTTTAGTTTGTACCCATTTTAATTTGCAACCCTTTTTTTAACTTGTACTAATTTTCTTTTCAGTTTTAATTTGTACCCATATATTAATTCCTTTTTGTGCCCATATTTTTTAATTTATTTTGTTCCCATTTTTAATTTTGCTAAAAGTATTATTGTTTAAAATATGTTAATAATTATGTGGGTATATTAATTTTTTTGCTATAATTTTTTGTGAAGAGCAATATTACTCTAAAATTGATTTTTAAGTATTGATTATATTTTTAAAATATTATTTGAATTTGTTTAAGTTTCATAATTTTTGGGACATTAAATGCATAAATGCATGAGTTAAATCTCTTAAATGATACTAAGGACCTCGATCAAAATATTTAAACAAATAAGGTTTCAGTCTAACAATTAGGTTGATTAGGGATCAAAACCAAAATGACCTTACATTCGTTGCCTAGATGTTAACCTTGAAACTTAAATTCACAATCTCATAACTGTGACATCCCACATCGCCCAGGGGAGTGGATCATGTAAGCCTTATATGTATATTCCCATCTCTACCTAGCACGAGGCTTTTTGGGAGCTTACTAGCTTCGGGTTCCATCAGAACTCCGAAGTTAAGCGAGTTTGCGCGAGACCAATCCCATGATGGGTTACCCATTGGGAAGTTCTCGTGTGAGTTCCCAGAAACAAAGCCGTGAGGGAGTGGTGGGGGCCCAAAGTGGACAATATCGTGCTATGGCGAAGTCGAGCCTAGGATGTGGTGGGGGCCTGGGCCGAGATGTGACAATTTGGTATCAGAGCCAATCCTTGGCCGGATGTGTGCCGACAAGGATATCGGGCCCCTAAGGGGGGTGGATTGTGACATCCCACATCGCCCAGGGGAGTGGATCCTATAAGCCTCATATGTATATTCTCATCTCTACATAGCACAAGGCCTTTTGGGAGCTCACTAGCTTTGGGTTCCATCATAACTCTGAAGTTAAGCGAGGAGCAATCCCATGATGGGTGACCCACTGAGAAGTTCTCGTGTGAGTTCCCAGAAATAAAACTGTGAGGGTGTGGTCAGGGCTCAAAGCAGACAATATCGTGCTACGGCGGAGTTGAGCCCGGGATGTGGTGGGGGCCCAGGCCGAGATGTGACAATAACTCGATCATAGTTTCAATCTTCCAATATCATAACTCTAAGATGTTTAGTAAACTACTAACATATATACGTGTTTGAGCCCGAAATAACGCTTTGTGCCGAGCCTAGAGTTATTCTCGGTCCAGAAAGGGATACTAGGAATATTCTATCATTGGCCCAGCTTAGTGGAGTTCAGCCGAATCCTATCAGGAGATGGTTTTATCTAGATAGGGGTTAGGTGATCAAATCCCAGTACAATGAAGATTCTCAAAAATTAAGGATACTCTAAGTCAGAAAAGATGCCGAGAATCAAGGGATGAATCTAAGTGATTAAAGAGCTTGGTTTAGAGTCCTATAGGGGTTAGGATTGGTCGAGACTTGATGAGATTGGGTTGAGGAATTCTAGTCCCAGTGAAATTCTACCTTGGCCATGGAGGAAATCATTACTATAAATAGAGAGCGGAGTGCGTCATTCAAAGCCCCTCTAATTCAACACACAATTGCCCTGCGCAAACCTCTCAAACACCTTGAGATTTTTATTTTCTTTTTTCCAGCCAACATATCTTCAATTTGGATAAACATCACTGTGAAGGCAACCGGCAACATCTTCAGTTTGGATAAACAACACTGGAGCCGTAGAATCAGCCGACCGAATAACACATTCAGTTTGGATAAACAACACTGCTTCGATATCGACTGGTTATTTATCCAAGTCTCGGTCAACAAGGATTTCCAAGTCCTTGTTGGAAGAGGTCATCTCATCAGCCTTCTTAATGAACTGAAGTGTTACCAGGCTTGACACATTGAAAGCCGAGTTTATTTTATGATTGGATATTCACAAGTACATTTTAGAGTTCAACATTCCGACGGCCGAACCACATTTACAATCAAGACACTTATCTCTTTTGAGTATTTGTGTTCGTACAATCTGGTACCAGTTCAGCGTACTTATATTCTCACAAATATAATTACTGAGGCCGAAATCAGTGCCGACGATTCGTGAACTTCGAAGAAACTAGTAGCCTTGTCTCCAAGCTCTAGAACCCAAAGGCTGAGACGAGTTCCTTCCTTGGCCGCAATCGCAAGACGCATAGTCAGCAACACGCCTAACGCAACATCAACACATATTTTAATCCCCGGCCGAGTTCGGCCGACGAGTTGGCATGCCCCACATTTGACCGAATGACGTAGTTAACTTATTAATTACTCGGTCTACGTTCCACGTAGGCTAGGTAGTTTTTAGGGTCAACAATAAGATAATATACTTTTGTTTGGATATATTTGTTTATAATATTATACTTATTATGTGTTATTTTATTATAAGTAGTTAGGTTCGGTTAACTCACGATTCGTAAAGATCAAAATCGCACACTAACTGATTCTTCCAGTTTGGTTCAGTTTTATAAACCGAATGGACAAAGAAATAAAAAAATAACAAACCAAACCAATCTAAACAATTTGGTTTGTTTGACAAAAATTTGGATAAAATGTAAAAAAACAAACAAACAAACACAACCAAAAAAGAAAATTGTCTAAAAAAATAGTTTGGATTATTAATTTTCGAAAATAAAGTAGAGAAATCGGAAGTGAATGGTCAAATTTAGAGGGAAGTTCGGCAGTTTTACTCCTACAACATATGAAGGATCCGAAAGAGAATATTACATGTATATAAAAATAGATCACTTCCAAATTCTGCTCTATTCTATATACAGGTTCTTGAAAACTATTTATGATTAAATCTTAGTTGTAAAATCTTGATGATAGGGGGCACTTATATTAACTAATTAACTTCTCTTTATTCCCTAATGACTATTTAAATATGCCGAATCTCCACCTCAAAAGCTTTGTTGAAAGAACATGCATGGCATCTATTTGCTTTTATTTTTTGGAGTTTTGGAATCCTTAAGAGTTACAAACAATAGAAAATCCCACTTAGAACATAAGAAAAGCTACTTTTTCTCCACTAATGGTGTGAAAAATTAGTTTTGTTAAGCACTAATCTCTTCTACTTTACGCATAAAGCAGTCAACTTTATGACAAGAAATTAACAAAAGCTTTCTAAGAATGACTGACCCTTTTAAGTACATGGCAAAAGGAAGACATGCCTACGTGAGACTCTTAAACCCTACATAAATGGATCGATAATATTGTTATGGATTTCAATTAAAACTATAAAGTTAGGTTCTAAGATGTGCTATTAAAAGTTAAGACAAATCTTGAAGATGCTCATCTCTTATAGGGACCTACTACATTAATAAATTTAATAATCACTAGTGGTAACGTGATATATATATCTTCATGATCGTTTATCTTTTATGTGTACAGCTCCCAAAAACTTTCGCTAGTTTATAAAGCAATATTAAAGCATTTTCAAGTACTATGTAGAGATTGACAAATTACGTGGTTCAGAGCATTCATACATGTATCTAAGGTTTATAGGTTTTATTCCCCTCCTCCCTAAAATATGCATGTTAAGGGACGAGAGTAAGGGATCCCGCACTATGTTTGATCATAACATTTACACTATCTTCACGTCCAAGTTTATTTTTCCAAGTTTCTTTGTATTGAGCACAAAATGTTACACTATCTTCGCATCCAGTAAGGGACTGCAATGGTCCTTTGTTGACCTCCCAGTTTTGAGCATTAACAAGAACCATTCTACATAGGGATTCCTCAAATAAGCTTACTTGAGGGACACATTGTGTTTCTGTTTTGTAACCTTTTTAACGATCCAAACTATTTATATTTAATAGAAAAAAAATCATCCAAAAACCATTTAGATATCCAATTCTAGTGAAGAAATAGACAAATACAGTAATAAAATGGCTACCGTTTAATCCAACATTCATATGATTTCGGATTTGGATGATTTTTTTATGGAGAGAATCATTGAGAGAAGACCTTTAAAGATAAACGGTTGGATTGTTGAATAACATGGAGAATTTTGTCGTGCAAGAAATCCCTTATTTAAGGGATCTCTCAACAAAAAAAAAAAAAAAAAAAAGAACGACGTTAGTATACTCGTCTCTCATTTTCTTTCTTTTCTTAGGATCAAATAGAATTTTTACATTTTTGAAATTATAGTTTTCTTCCTTATTCGCCTCACGTCTCAGCATCCATTTTGTACTTTGGTCTTCCGATCCAATAATATCATGATCATCGTCTCACTCTCACCTTCCTCAAACACCCTTCCTCTCCCTTTATAATCTGACGACGACTTCGCATCGCTTTGTTACTTTAGCACAACCTCCTTGAGGTAGCAAAAATCTTCCGTCTTCAATCTTGATATATTTGTACCTACAAAACAATTAACACCTTTGATCAAGAACAAAGTCACACGTTCACAAGAGGTGTTAAGGGGTGGGTATGGATCTTCAATGCCTAAGTTAGTAACTATGAAAAAAGAGTGAGTGTTTAGGGCTTGTATGTATAGCAAAAAACTTACCAAAATTTGGTGGAGATGAGGTATTAATAAGGAGGTGGCCGACCTAGGTGTAGGTTTTGCCCTACATGTGCCGGCTTCCCATTGGTCAAGTTTGTGTTATCCTTATGATGGATGAGGAAATAATATTACCAAGATATTAATTAGGAGATAATATCTTAGAATGATGATGGAAAGATCCTTGATTGATTGTGATGAGGATTACTTACTAGTTTGTGTTAATCTTCAATTAGGAATGTATTAAAGATAGGATTTGGTGATTAATCCTATCTTTTATGCCTTCGAGTTTTCCATGCCGCGAGTAGGGGAGCTTTGAGCAACCGTAGCCAACTGTTTAAACCTCCAAGGATGATGAGTTGCTCGTTGGAATATTTGTTTGTCTGTCCATTTAATGAAGGCAATCTTGTCTTCTTCGGGAAAAAGTCCATGTGTCTTCTTCAGGACTTTTGAGATTATTCTTTGCTCTACAAATGCCCCTACACCTGTTGGCCTGCACGTAGAAAAAGGTAGTAGGTGTAAAAATCCCAAACTGGATAAGCGAGAGAGTTATTTCCCAATTTGAATAGATTCTCTGCTTTGACTTGGAATAGAGTCTTTGAGGAAAGGGAAACCATTTGTCACCAAAACCTATTTAAGTTTCCCTTAAGTAGATGATTAAGTAAATTTGGAGAGCAATTTTAATTCCAACAAGAAAGAGAGGAAACCAGAGGAAATTTGTTCTCATTCCCCTAGTCTTATTCTTTCCTTGCCATTGCAAAGAGTTGTTTGTCATCGTCGTTCTTCTTCTCAGTGTCACACCAAGGTAAGAAGAATTTAATTCTTTTTATTTTTTATTTTTTTGGATCATCGGGGCTTGATGAGATGGTTAGACTTAGACCTGGCATTCGTGTCGTGTTTTCCGTGTTTGTGTCGTTTTCATGTCATACCCGATATCTTAACGGGTCGTGTCGTGTAACACCCGTTAAAATAAACGAGTAAAATGACCCGACCCGAAATCGACCTGATAATATTAACAGGTAATTTGACCCGACCTGTTACCCGTTAAGGAAAATATATTTTAAACCAATAAATAATCAAATGAAAAACATAATACTAAATAAGTATATACATACCATTTTGTCACATCCAAAACATAAAAACGCATTTTTCTTTTAAGTATATTTTCACTTACCTAAAGTCTTTAATAGTTTTTTAATTAATGTAGAAGTGTAAAAAAATATAGAAAAAATATATGAACGCTTGTAATGACAAGCTTTACAACTTTCATGAAGAGCTTAACTTCGAAATTCGCCACTATAATCATATAAATCATAGATCAAAATTTAACCGTTGATTGTTGTTTACATTTACGCTTCATTGTTCTCATCAAATTTTGTTTTTTCAGATTTTCTTTTTTGAAAACTTGATCTATTAGAGGATGCAGGAAGATGAACGGTTTGGATCGTTGATATTATATTCAGAGTTTTACGGTTAGTGAAAATATTGCTTAATGTTTATAAAGTTTCTACAAACTATATGACATCGACTCATATTTCAGTTAACCGTAAATATCGAAACGTGATATCAAATATCTGAACCGTTCATCTTCTTACATCCGCCAGATGATCATGTTTTCAAAAAAGAAAATTTTAAAAATGAAATTCAGTAAGAAGAATAAAGTGTAAATGGCAATCGACGGTTAAATATAAATTTAAGGTTTATGAATTATAGTGTTGGATTTCGAAGCTGACCTCTTCATGAAAGTTGTAAAGTTTGTCACTATAAGTGATTGTATATTTTTTTTTACATTTTTTACACTTCTACAATAATTATTATTAATTTTATTAATTTTTCCCTCAAATAAAAAACATTATTCACAAAGGTTTGGACGATTTCAAAAATCTAAACGATAATGCAAGCGTAACCATTATCTACTCGTGGAGGAATAATGATGAATCACGAGTGTTTATATATTGTTTCACATTTTTCATATGTGTATGTATGTCTTCTTAGTTCTTGCCTATATAAATACTATATTAGTTTCTTTTAATATTGGACAACAACATGTTAAGTAAAATTTATCCTAATAATGATAATAAGGAACTCTCACAATAAAAATAAATAATGACAAAAACTTTTTTTAAAAACTTATATAGAATAATAATACAAAACTATATATTTAATATAGAATATATTGTATATATTAATATGACTATTGTATTTTATAATAAATCTTTTAGTAATTAAACTTTAAAATTATCAAAATAAATTTTTTCTTAACGGGTCGAAACGGGTTACCCACGTGTTACCCGCGTGTATACCCGTTAAGAACCCGTTAATAACGGGTTCTTAACGGGTCACCCAATAATGACCCGATAACTTATCGTGTTGACCCGAAACCCGTTATTTTCGTGTCGTTTTCGTATCGTGTCACCGTGTCGTGTCAGAAACTGCTGGGTCTAGTTAGACTAAGGACGAGAACGTGAGAAAAGGTGGCTAGAAAAACACGAGGCTGCTATGGGGTGGAAATGGCTCGGCTAGGCTAAGGTGGTAGTGTGGTGTGGCTGGCTAGGCCAAGGTGTTGGCTTGGCTTGGGCAAGACCGACGCACCAAGCCTCTCACAATGTTGGGCTAAGTGTTGTGCTGGGCCAAGATGAAAGAGAGAAGAGAGGCTCATCTGGGCCTTGCTCCATTGGGAATGAGGAAAAGGGCATGTGGGCCCATCTTCTGGAGAAGAATGAATGAGGCACGAGCGTCTTTGCGCCTTAGGGTCATGGGGCAGCGTGGTGGACTGCAGCTTGGTGTGTTGCTCCATGCATTTTTTTAATTCTTTCTCTTCTGAATCACCCCTAAATATTTTCCTGATATCTTTTATGCAGGAATTCTTCGAGTGTGTCTCCTTCTAGTCGCAAAGGTGATGAGTAATCACCGTTCTTATATCGTCAAGGCGGACACCACACATCAGAATGTACCAAATCAAATGGCAAAGTAGTTTTAGAATCACAATTTGGAAATGAAGTATGATGACTCTTAGCCTTGACTCATGTTTCACGCTTGACCTCTTAATCACTACAAGTGCAAACAAAGAAGGAAATAGATGCTTCAGATAACTAATCTAATGGCTGTCCCAAACGTCGATGCTGTAACCAAATTTGATGTTTATCATCGACTTTCGCATTTAGAACTTGATGATTACTTGAACCTGAAACAACTATGTCCTCTATAGTCAAGATGTACAAACCCTCAATTCTTTTACCACGACCAGTAATCTTTTGAGTTTTAAGGTCTTAAAATAATGATACGTGGGGTAGAAGTAAGTGGAACAATATAAGGTATCAAATAGTTTTCCTTACCAACAAAAGATTGCACTTAACATTAGGAACACGTAGAACATGGACCGGTGATAAGGTCAAGGTAAGAGAGATAGTGCCTTCATTGTTCACATGTGAAGGTATTCCGTTTGCACTAGTAATATACGGATCATGAACATAATTACATAACTCATTAAACACTCTAAGGTCATAAGTCACATGATCAGTGGCCCCAATATTAATTATCTACTTCTTTGTTCCAGCAAGAGAACAATAAAGGCACAACAAACACGCAGTAAAATTGAGACAATTTACTAGAAACGTTCGCGGCACTATGACAAAATCGTTGATCATTGGCACACACTATAGCATCTCACTATTTAATGGCACTTAGGGCACAATCCTAAGAAAAGTGGGCACAAAAATTAAAACACACAGGTCACCAAGAGAACTGCTTTGATGCCAAGTTGAATTGAAAATGATAATTACCAAAAATATATAAAACAATATTTGAGGAATTTCTTGTACATTCATTAATCTTCAAAGTTAATTATTGGTACTACATATGCACTTTGTCGATATGAGACGAAAGACTACTATTTACACTTAACCAATATTTCCACATGTAACTCGCAACTCTTGCATAAAACGATCAAATTAGATTTTGTTTTTGTGAAATAGAAATCAGCTTACATGAAACAAGTTTGTTAGTATCATGATGTCTTAATTTAAAAATGCATTTTTATATAAGAAAAACACTTGTACACATAATAACTTATTATTTAGTCGAAACGTAAACAACAGTAAATTTATTTCGTGTAAATCATTTTGGTTGGATAGAAATTCAAAAAGCCAAAAGGGTGATGAGGTCCTCTTTCAAACATGCGCTGTAAACAAAAAGCTGACTGATAAAGAAACTCACGATAAATCCCAGAAAGAAAAAAGAGAAAGCACGGCACTTGTTTTGTCAGGGATTCACATCTTTTCACGACCTTTAGGGTGCGCAAACAAAGCCACTGTCATTCTGTCAAAGTGAAAACAAATAAGAGGGCGAAAAAGAGAGTAGTTACTGGAATTTTTTATTACTTAGGGTCTTTTTAATTTAAGAATATAAAATTTAAAATTTAACAGTTAAAAAATTATCACTTAGTTCTATAATCGGGTGGCATTCCTTTTAACAAAAAAAAAAAAAAAAAAAAAAAAAAAAAGTCAGAGTACCCGGTATTTCTGAGCTTTGAAGAATTTTTGTTATTTACTTTCACCATGCACGATTTACCCTACAAAATTGCCAGTGCGGTTCTCCGTCTCTGTCTCTTACCTTTTGAAGGGGTTGGCATGGAATTCAACTTTCTACTTCTTTATGTTCCACAATAAATGGGTCGGAAAAGTGTGTGAGATAACTGGAAGAAAAGGGATTCACATTTAATGCAAAAAGTGAAAGTGGGTGCTGCTAAGATGGGATGCAGAAGCACCCGTAATTGGTGCTGCTGACTCTGTGTGTGTGTGTGTGTGTGTAATTAGTTGTTGTTTCATGGCAAATGGGGGCATACGTGACCTCATATCTTACTTTCTTTAGGGTTTTCGTTTCTATTATTGCATGTTGATGTTATTGTTTTTTTTGTTTTTTTTTTAGAAAAAAAAAAATCAGCTGGTGGTTTAAGCACGATATTTCATTAAGAAAGACTCACAGAGGTATTTTGACCTCCTCCTGACTACTATAGTGTGATTCACCGGCGCCAAAAGTTGATAAAACTAAGTTATGTATACATTTCGGAGTTTTCTTTTAGTCAACATAAATTTGTTTTTTGTGTGAGTACATTGAATTTGAATAGACTGGAGCAAGTAAAAATTAACATGGTGTAGAGGAGAAGATGATGAGTGTGAAACGAAAAAAAGGAGGCACAAATGGCATACGGAATTCAATGTGACACAGACAAGAGAAGCAAGCTGGAGCACACGGGGAGGGAGAGACGACACTGAGTGAACGAAGACGTGATACAACTTTTTCATCACCCAAGACTTTTTTCTTTATTGGCGGGCATATGTCGACATTTGTAAAGACTTGTAGATGATGGATGCAAGATACTATGGAGTAATGTTGAAGATTGTTAATGCTTTTCACCTAAAGTATTTCATACAAGAAGAGAGAAAAGGAAAAAAATGAAAGAAGAAAATAGAAGAAGTAGGAGGAGAAGATTGTAATTTAGTTTGTCTTAACTATTTATAGGCAAACAAATATACATGGAGTTTTGAAGTTGTTGGGGTTAAGGACAACCAAAGACCCCATGCTGGCTCCGTCAATGGGTAAAAATTGTAAAATTACAACTATTTAATACAAGTGGTATTCTTGCATTTTTATATGTGAAAAATTAAAAAATTGAAAGATAATTAGAGATTCAAGGAACCTCAGCTTGGCCATTAATTAGAGAGATCAAGTAGCACGAGACTGATGTGAATCATAAAGCAGAAGACCAAAACATTGTAATTCGGTCTCTAATAAGTCACCACACCACAAGTTAGGGAGCTATTACAATGCTTCACCTACGGTATTAGGCCCAACCCGGCTGAGAAAGATGAAGAATTCAGTCCCAGCCCACTCCCAATCCTTCGAGGCCTATCGTTGTACTCGAACCTTGATCGTGGTTGCTAACTGTGAAATGCCGTTTCTGAATTTCACTATTTAAAATTTGTATTTCGTAGTTGTTACGATGCGCCCTAATATTGGCGTAAAATTTTTGAATTTGGAAGAGGGCGAAAGTGCCCCTGTTGCATCTCTTTTCTTATCATATTTGGATAGTACGTGACCATACAAACGCATTGGCGCAAGGAACGAAATTTGGATTTGCACCTTTAAATTCCCTGCTTGTGCTGGTAAGTTACACTTGCAAAAATAACAAAAAAATAGAAAAGAAAATCGAGATTTGAGGTGGTTGCTACACATACACTGGAGCTTTTTCCAGCAACATCACTTGGTCATTCAATCTGACTCCCCAGTTATCCATCAGCAAAACAACACTAAATATAGATAAAAGTGCAGAAGCAGCTCTGTTGGTTGCTTGGTTTGAGCATTACTGAAAAGGACTCGAATGGCTATATTTCTTAGCTCTATAAAAATGGCTGTAAGTCTTGAATGACCGTAAACAACGTCTTCTATTCAGTGTTGCTCTGGTTGAGCTCACAAACTGCGATTATATCAACATACGGTTTGTCTTATGCATCCGATGCACCCCCAGAGACAATGATGTCCAACTTCTCCAACATCCAAAGCTCCAATTCACCTCTTCCACCAACCACGATTGGTCGATTATGGCCATCGCAATCGACGGGGATTCATGTGAAACCTGAAATACCCAGTCCTGCAAACTAAGATGATAATGTTGTACATGAACGAGTTACACTTCACCTTTGACGAAAAAGCTAAGGCTATCTTTACACCCATAAGCCTGCTTTAAGCAAAACCTACTAATCTTCAGGCTCAGTGGAAAAGTCCGGTTCTTCAGGTTTTCGTAATTTTGGCATCTCGTCTTTGAGCTTCTGAGCTCCCCTTCTTGTGTTTGCAGCAAATCTTGAAGCCAGTAATGTGACCCCAAGATTCATTTTTACCTGGGAAGCGGGATTTGAAACAACAGAAAGATGTTCTTCCAGCTCAGTCTCATAAGCCACTTTCTCATCCAAAGCAAATGATTCGCTCATACAAAGATCTTTTACCATCATTCTTCTCTTGTGGCGGCGCCAAGCAGCCTGTATGAAACAGGCCGCCCAAGTTCTCCAATGGTGAGAGTAAAACCGAAATGTGTGCTGCAACTTCTTGCTATGCAGGCGTCTGAATTGGTTAGCAACAAATTTGAGATCTTCAGCTCGCAATGCAAAAGCTTCAACTTCACTAAGTGCTTTAACTGTCCGTGTTGAAGATGGCAAATTAACAGTGGATTTTGGGAGCAAAGCCCATGCAAGCAGCTCCTCACCACAAAAGTCTCCAGGTTTTAATGTGATCGAGTTGAAGAATCCACTCCGCCCTCCATTGGTGGTAGAACTATCCAGAGCCCCTCTTATAATGAAAAGCATTTCTGTCACCGGGTCACCCTCTCGAACTATATAGGTAGCCCCCGTGCTCAGGGAGGACACCAAACGCTCACATATTGCATCGAGAAGTTGATCATCCATCTGTGAGAAGAACGGGACCTGAAGAAATGAGAAAGGAAAGTGGGTTAGTAAATTTCATTTACAGGCACATGAATCATCGGAGGTTTTATATAAGTATGACATTATAAGCAGTTACAACCCATATTGTGCAGTGTCATTATAGCTTACACTACATTAGACGGAGTTCCCAATTGTGCCAAACACATGCACTTTGAGACATCCTCATACTAAACTTTGATGCCTTTTTAATTGGTAAGCCTTTCAACCTTATTCCTAATCCAACATTCATTGGGGACTGGAACCTAATCCTCTCATCCTGTTAATTTGGATGGAATATGAGGAATGATATTTATTGAACGAGATTGCCTGTAAGCCCAAAAATATAAATACTTGGGAAGAATCATACTCTTCGAACAAGATCTAAGCATAGGTGGCGTTGAATATCACAACGAAGATCAGCAGGTAAGCCATGAAGGATGGCTTCTTCATCAACTCCTCGAGTTGCCAGCCATTTGTATTGAACAAAGCGACGAACACGTCGTCTCAAATCTTCAGGGAGTTGACGATGCTTCATCCATTCCTCAGTGTCTCTTCGCTTAAGCCTCCACTCCTCAAGCCTCACAGTGATTGATTGGAGATAAGTCTACAATATAAAGACAATCCCCATGTTTAAACTATCAATTCCACGTGCATCAACGATTATTTAACGACTAAAAAGTGATGAAAAAAATACTCCAGACATGAAGGAGCAGAAAAGTAGAACTAAACGCAAGAAACAGAGGCAACAAGTGTTTCTCCTATTACCTGCATATTCCCAATTAGGTGGGCAAATAATACAAGACCCACAATGGCAATGAGAATGGCAAACGATGTCTCCCCAATAAAAGTGCTTGTCGACAAGTTTTGCCCATACGAACTAAGACAATAACAATGGAACGATATGAATCAACATTTTTCTTTCATTAACAGCTTTAAAAAAAGTATATCATCAAATCCCACTTTATCTGAAATAAGAAATTAGAAAAAAACTGCCATTTCTTATAAAAACTGTTCCGTCAAATTATAGGTACATAACTATGTTCCAACCACCTACGGTATCTCAATGTGGTAGTCGAGCTATTATATCAATGCCACGGAAATCCTTGACAGCCAAAGAGCATACAACCAAGGAAATGCTAATAAGCTGTATATTTCAAAGTGATCAGTATTGACCCTCTACGTAAGGCGCAGGTCTATTCCAGCAAATAGGAAGCACTGGTTCAACATCCAAAAGCAAAACCATATTCTAACCATTGTAAAGTTCATCTAAGATTCAGTTTCACAATAAATGTCAACCGATTACTACATAGGATTGCATTGATAATCTTCATTCTCTTTTTATTTTTTTCCAATGCATGCCTAGGAAAATGAATCTTTCTAGACAGCAAGCTAAAGAAAAACATTCGTGCCAAAGCATATTGGGTATGTCTCCAATGTGGAAACCCATCTTATGATGGTCTGTCTAAAATCAGATCGGAAGGTAACAATTTACATAGAAGTGAGAAGGAATTTAGTTTTGGAACTTAGAATTCATCAACCAAATTATTCGAACTTAGAATTCTTACGATGGTCTGTCTAAAAAATCAGATAGGAAGGTAATCATTATAGGTGTCGCGGGATTATATCCTACTGCAGGTCATATAAGGGAATTTGCAACTAACTGGTATTTAATGAAGTATATACTGGTCTACAGACTTATAATATTTCAAAGTTCAGCATGTGAATTACCAAGACTCATTTAGAAAGCAATAGGAACCAACGATGATAATTAGTAAGTAATCAATCGTAGCCACTATCATTCTTTGTGAATAAAAATAACTACCACCGGTAATAGAATAAGCCTTTTCTGATTTTAGTCTGTGAATAATAACATGGCATCTAAATCTTCATGACATCTTAAATTTCCAAATTTTCCTTTTTGTTGATTTTATTCATACCTTTCTACCTTAAAAAGGAAAAAACACCATACCTTAGTTGTTGTAAGCCCCACCATAAACAATAGAAGTATTTTGTGATGAAGTTTGAGGAGACAACATTTTTGGTCACTGCGCTTTCAAATATGCCATATTTGAAATTTTTGCTTGCAGGATTACAATTCTCAAACACATTTGTACTACTCGCCCAACCTTTTCTGTTAAGATTGTCACAATCTAGATAAGAAAGCAAGCATTTTGTAGTGTTGAGTTCCTTTTTACAAAATGACTTCCAGCATGAGGTATATCGGTCAATTGATAGCAAATACCATGCTGCCCCTAACACCTGTAACAACAAAAGAGGTAAAAGATTAGCATCCTGTTCTGGAACTCACAGAGGACGGAAGGAAAGAAAAATTTAATAGGAAGAAAAAAGCAACCGAAGATACATACATGGCTGGCCAGCATGTACAATAGAAGATTATATGCAGCCCCTGCCCAGGCAGTCTTTGTCACCACTCCAGTTGCTTTGATTATTTGCAAACTCAACGGAAAAATAAGATATAATCTGGGGACATATTGGATCAGAACAATTAGTGCAAGCGCATTGTTGTTATGATCCGTTTGAGCGCTTCTTGTTGCGGGGATAACAAACCAGATAACTATCTGCAAAAAAATTTCAATCAGTCATGAACCTAGCATTTCAGATTTTAGTGATAGTCTCATGTCTCATGTTAATGAATCTAGCATTTCCTCTATGGAGACTGTAAAGTATCTAATAATTAAGTATTTTAACCATATTTCGCAGTCTGACTTTCTGGTTAAGATTGCCAAAACCTCACCATCAGACAAAGGGGTGGCAATCTTTGAAACAACACGAAATAAACACAGGTTTTGGTTGGTGTAATCATGATCGAGCGGAAATTGTGTCCACCAGTTTAACATGAACAATAAGCATTTGTGTTTCGAGCCAACTAACCTAACCCAAACACTACAAGAATTGACATGTTTAATAAGCTCATATTGATACATTCAATAATTGTGTCACGTTGACACATTTATAACCTATAAAACAAGACATAATTATAAAGTTTAAAGCAACACTGACAATGTAAACATAACATATCTGTCAAAGAAAAACTAATCTGACGTCTTCGATCAAATCAGGCTGATCTCTACTGCTATAACCATTTGCATTACCTGTTTAATACAACTCGCACAAAAAGGCAACAATTACGTACTCTTGAAGATTAATATTGAATCACTCTGGTAAATTTTAGAGTAGCACTCAGTTAATCTAGCTCTTATACATATTTTCTCTCTAATATTATATGGGTACCATAACTATCTCACTCATTCCTTGATGCAAAATAACTGGAACAGAAAAGGAAACTAAGCAAACCTACAATGTCAAGAATCAGTTATAATCCAAAAAAAAATACCTGAGGGAGGGGCAATGTGGCTATGAGATCAATGAAGAAGTCAGATCTAATATATCTCTGCGCAATCTTCTTTGGGTCCATGACAAGTTCACCCCTCCCAAAAACACGAGAACTTGGCGCAACATAGGCTATCCTAAACTTTATCATCACATGCAACATATAAAAGATATCCGCAATAGTTCGGAAACAAGTCACAACAATTCGCAACCTCAAGTCCGTCTTCACACAATACGTGTTTGCATCCCCTCCCAGCATGGGCAGATAAAAATACAATGGGTCAACAAAAAGTGCCACCAAGCAGGAGACAATGAAAACCCGATTCCATTGCAACACGATCTCACTACCCGGGTCAAGTATTCTCTTTTGCCAAGGTTCATAGTCCTCTGGAAACACCTTTGAATGCCCAATGCTGGAAGTTTCAACAAATCTATTTCTTCCCCCCACTAGTCTAGTGTCAGATTTAAGCAACGAAGATGACTTATATGCAGATGATGACTTTTCAAGCTGTGATGGCTCAGCTCTTCGCCACAAAGATTCTTTATGCCGTTTTTCATCAGAATAAAACCTATGCCACGTTAAAGGTGAGCAGAGTATTAAAGAGTGTCCTGATCCTTAGATTGAGTAAGGTTGTTTCAAAAGTTAATTAAAATTCTCGTTCCTCACATTAAACTTAAGGAACTTGATGATAATATTCAACAAATTAGATGCATAAAAGGAAGTCTTATTAAGCAAATGAAACAAAAAAAAAAAAAACTGTAGAACAATAAAATAAAAGGGAAAATTGCACAAACACCACCTGGACTATTAGCGCCGTGTGCAAATACTACCCAAACCAAAAATCTTGCCAGTTTACGAACCAGACTCACGTTTTAATGTGAATGTCCAGCCTCCATTAGTTTTCATAAAAAAAATTTAGTCAAATTCATCTAAACACAAGTGAGCATTTTTCTAAGGGTATTATGTCACTTGCCAGTTTACCAACCAGACTTACGATCAGTTGACCAAAGCTCGTGGGATGTATTTTCCACTTCCTCAAAGGCAAGACACAGTCAACAAAATTCTTACCCTTAAGTCATCTAGGGGTCTTGCTGGCATGGAGATTTGACAGTGGCGGTACATGCCCACTACAAGTAGATTCTACATTGGCAGGAGTTCAGTTTGGGTGGTATTTGTGCACACAAACTAGCTGTGGTATGCCTTAGGCTCCAACCTGACGGAATTTGTTTGTACGGGTACAACATGAAGCCTATTAAAGTGTACGATTAACTGAGAAAAGCGTAGTTTTCAATGGTCCCATAAGATTAAAAACAAGTAAATCATTCTAGCTGTATGTATAGATTAGATAACCATTACTTTCCCGGGTCCCATATAATAAAGAATTTTCAATATTTTTCATCACATTTTCTCAGTATCCAAACAAGCACTGAAGGAAGAAAGAGGGAATGAAACATGGGGTTCCCAGAAAACTTGAGCTTCTGTCATATTTTCCCATGCCCAGTCCTACCTATTTCCTAAGCTCAATAATCATCATTCACGTTCTGAAGCAAACAAACAGAGAGAAAAAACTAAACAGAGAAATAATTTATTTAAAAAAAAAAAAGAAAAAAAAAAGGAAACTTTGTGGGTGATTCACCTGACAAGCCTTTCCTTCCTCAATTCCATGGCAAGGAGGAGGAAGCTGAATCCAAATCCTTCAGCTCAAAAACCCTAACATACCATCTCGCCCACCATTTGAGGAATTTTGATGTGTTGCAAATCTAAGTTCAGAGTAGCCGACAAGAGAGAGCGGTGAGCTAAAGCAGACGAGAGAGAGTGACCGTGGTTTAACGAGAGAAAATCTAAAAGTAGTCCCGCGAGGAGTCAAGACCCAAGAGAGTGAGAGAGTTCTGTTGTGTCTCCAACTTAAGTTTGTGTTCAAATTGAACAAACAAAACCGATTCCGATTAAATCACGTCAATGTTTTGTTTTGAATTTTGTATGGAGAGAAAAAGACAAAAAAAAAAGTGTGAGAAGAGGAGAGAATCCAAACAGCACATACATCAGTATATATTCTGCTCGAATACTTACATCTATTATGTAAAAGGGTATACTATTCACACACTTATTTTTATTTTTCACACATTCTATGTTAGTTTATGTCTTTTGATCTTCTTCCATTCGTCCGGTCCGATGACTGAAAATTAAAAGGATATGTGAAAAGTAAAAAAGAATATGTAGATAGTACAACCTTAGTGATAGTATTATATCCTTGATATTATGTAAATTCCATTAATGGACGTGGGCCCAATTGAATTTTGAATACTAATCACAATTGATAGTGGGAAGGAATGGATGTTTTGGGTTTTGATTATTATTTTAATTCAACTTAAGGATAAAAAAGTATAATTTTGTACCAAAGACCTAATTTGACAAATGGATTGTCGTCGTCCACTCAATGTTGTAATGTTGTCAAGACAGAAAGAGAGAAATTCGACAAAAATAAAAAAAAAGATAAAAAAAAGACAAAAAAATAGAAAGAAAGAAAGAAAGAAAGAAATTGAAACTTGCCTCTACATTACGACGTCCAATTATAACGGTAGCAACCAAAAGAGAAACACAAAAGGATAATAGTGATAGTAGTAAAGACTTGACCCTAATAGTTGTTCGGGCGAAGATTTCTCCTCGGCTCTCAACACAGCTCCTCAAGGGATTAACACTTTGGATGTGTAGTCAGGCTCTTACTTGTTGATGTGCTGCAAGAAGAGGATAGAGTTAGTTTTGAAAGGTGCCTTTGTGGGGCCTTAGGTGTAGGCCTTGAGACTCGCAATCAAAACTAACCAAGTGCTAGCCGTGCCACTGCTATCTCAGTATAGCAAATGTAGAACAAGATTGTGTTTAGTCGATTACTTGCGCTCCAAGTTACTCAGACTTCTTTCTAGCAAAGGATTGTCGTGGATTTGTTAAGTCCACATTAAGTTCTTTTTCTTGCCTTGTAACCAAGGACTTCAGTTTATAGTCTTGTATATTCGAATGAGGGGAGTCCAGATCCCTTAAGTCATTTGTTTGGTTCTTGATTGGTTTTAAAGCATATCCATTAAGCTGACCAGTTTCAGATGCAAATGACTCTTAAAGTAGGAAAACAAATGGATATGACTTGAATACATGTCGAAGAATACTTTAAGCAGTAGAGCTATTATCTTAGATAACACACAGAGAACTTTAAGCAAGATTTCACCTTGTCAGGCAAGGTTGAACTCCTGGCAATCACTTCTCTTTGAGTTTACAGAGGTTTTTATGCTAAAAAAGGGGTGGGTGGTAAACCAAGCCGATACTACGCCATTAGGGGTGATAGCAAAGCTTTAAACTAGACAAAAGATAGCTTTTATGATGGAGATATCCTAAAAATGACTGAGATCTGGGCTAATTACAGCTTTTGGATGCAAATCTGGCTTGAGAGCAGAGTTTGTATGTTTGTTTGCTTGATTGGTTGAGTGTCCTTGTCTCTGGGCTTCTTCCTCATTTTATAGACAAATTAGCCCGACTGCGGTGACTTTGATCTTGCCCGAAAGCACTCTGAGGGTAGTGAGTCATCAACTTTTTACTTGTATTGCCACTGAAAAGTACTTTTTGGCTGATTGTGAGTTACTCCCCATCACTTGACATTCAAATCATAGGCACATGGCATATGCATTAATGGAAAGGCACCAATTTGTCTCTGGGCTTGATGCTTGGGCCTCGGGCAAGTCTCCCTTTAATTGGTATCTCTGGACTTCCACACATTTGCAACTCAATTTTCAAATATTAACCCAAACAATAGTTATAATGTTTTAGGCCTCTTATGACTAGGAGTCCATCAACTCCTTCAGCTACAAAAAAAGTATTGTCATCAACGCTGAGTATCGAAGTTGAGAAATCGCACTAGGAAGCCACCAGCGTCCTCCTAAGAAGCGTCATCGACAAGTAGTCCCAGCCACTTGATTAGCCAAAGAGTGACGAGCTATTTTTGCGTTTGAAAATACCCCTGCCTAGAATTTGTTCATGCTGCCACGCCACATGTCCATTTGGTTGGCAGTGTAATTGAGTAGAGGAGTTGACATGATCACCCACTTTTTTTCTTCAACAAAGAGACATGGAATGTATGGTGGATTCGAGCAATAGGGGCAACTCCAGCTTGTAAGCCAGTTTACTAAAGCCTTATCCAACCTTGGCCTAAAACTCAAATTTCCACTTCTATTCCCCCCCCCCCCCCCAAAAAAAACTCAACCCAACCCAAGGCTAAAATGTGGCCTAAAACCTAAAACTCAAATGGAAGCCAAATTTAGCCCAAGATTAGTGGGGCTGTGACACACCCCGTCCCGAAGGAGGGCATGCTGGCCGTCACGTGAGAGTGACGTAACCATTTACACAGTTCGGAAGCTTTAAAAATACAATTACTAAGATGAAACACCCGAGGGTGAGTCCTACTTTTGTAAATTCTGTCAGAACACCGTTGGATTCCTCGTGGCCACCAAAGCTCTGCTATCTAGAACCTGGAGGGGCGCAAAACAAAATTGAGTGGGTCAGTAAAACAAAGTTTTTCGAAAACTTTTCATTTAAAACATTTCTAACCCCTCACTGTAAAACCTGTATACTTTCCCAGAAAATAGTATATAGACATATATATACACATATCATCAAAACTCAGCTCACCATCTATCAACATAACATCTCAGAAAGAATATGCCATGCCATGCCAAAATATAATATGAATGCATCGATATAAATCAGGTGAAATAATAAATCAACCGGAGACCCTATAGTGGTCCTGTACGGCTGATTCTATAGCTCAATATTCCATCCAGTCGGAGTCACCAACTGTGACCTGTACGGCCCTGCCGGAGTCACCAACTGTGACCTGTACGACACTACACTGCACGTAAGTCGGAACTACCTATAGTAGTTTGTACGACTACGATGGTGAAATAATACGCTCTAGTGCTTCTCTCATCAATCATCAGCATGCATAACTAAGATCACCCACTAGTCGGAATCACATCTAGTGATCTGTACGACTAGCATGTCGGAACCCTCACATGGTCTGTACGACATCCACCTACTTGGATCCAAGACGAGCGTGCGTTGTGGTGAATAATATAAGCACTAACACCTAGGGTGCAGGTTATGAGTTTTCAATGCAATTCACATAAAATAACTCATATGAATAATGTAAAAACTCACATGTGCGTCCACAGCGTCAATTCACATATATATGCATCAATTATCAATTCAAATATCTCATCATATGCATGCATGGCATTTAAAAACGTATTTTCATATAAATGCATTTTTTGGGAAAAACAATAGTATATAGGTAATACGAAAACAAAACTGCCCACTCACCTGGAGTTCGCCCAACAACTCCCTAGCACAATACATCAAGGCGTCATGACGATCGGCGCCTAGAACAATAATCAAATCCAACCTCATAAATCATATCGATAGAATATATAATTTATATAAAACACGTCACTACGCAATTCAATCCGGAAGATCTGCAACTCAGATTTCCAATCCATAACTTTCAGAGGTCCACAATAAATCTCTATAACAACATCCTAAAATTTCATTACCATCCAACGGTCGGATCTCCGTCAATTTCGAAAACCAAGTGACGGTTAACATTTTATTTTATGAACTTACAACTCCAATTCTGGAAGATCCGTAAATCGGATTCCCAATCCTTAAGTTCCTATAATCCTCAAATATTACGTATTACAACGTATCAAAGTTTGGTGACGATCCAACGGTCGGATCGTCAATTCACATTTTCACCTAATCAGGAATCGTAACGAACTTAGATTCAATTACTCAATTCATGTCCATCAATTATCAAAATTGAACCTAGAACATTAAACACATGCTAAGAAGGACATTGGCGGGCCATTGGCCACGCGCCGCCGCACCGGCCGCCGCGGGTGGCGGTTCGCCGCCCCGGTTCGCCGGAAAATCCAACTATTTCCAAAAATTCTCAAAAATTACAGAATTGAAGATCTCAATGAGTAGAGTAAACTTTATACCTGAGGCCAAGGCCAATTTGGCTTGGAAACACTTCAATTTCACCAAAATCCGTGCGGAACCCTAGAATTGGGTGAGTTCCAATTCGTCCTCAAATCAACTCCGATGCTCCAACTCATGCTTGGGCTTTGTTCTAGGCCTCAAGAGGAAGCTATGGGTGGTGGAAATTGAAAGAAATTGCTTCGGGATTTGGTGAAATTCGAACAAGAAAGTTGCGGCACCCCTCATTGCGTTTTCTCCATTTTCAAAGCCAAATCTCTTCAAATTTAAGATGGAATGGATAGAGGAAGGCTCCTATAGTGTTTCCCAAGAAGTTTCTTGAAGCAATTCGCCGGAAAAATGGTGGAATTTCGACGGAAATGTGTAGAAAACCCGACGGGTCGCGCGCGGGTCACGGGTTCTCCCAACCCGTTTCTCTTCTATTCCTCCGCTTCTCACCCTCTCTCCTTTCTCCTTTCCTCTGTTCCGATTGGCCAAGCTGGTTCCTCTCTCCACTCCCATTCGCCCTCTCCTTCTTCTTCTCCGATTGGGCAGCCTTGCCCAATCCTGTTTCTGCCTCTGTTTCTTGATTCTTCACCAGTCACACACACACACACACACACATAAAACCTTCTTTCTTCTCATCCCAACCATCCATTTAATTTTCATTAAATATGGGCCGTCCATTTTGTAAAGGAAATTCCAGATTTTACACTAATTATAATTCTTAAAATGCCCAAATTTCAAACGTTCATAACTTCTTCGATATAACTCCAAATCACGAACCGTCTGCGCCCACGCGTCTATAGCGACGAATATTACGAGGATATGCCAAGAAAACAAATCTTAGATGGCACGACACAACGATTAACCTCGAATAATGCGCGTGCCTCCAAGGGTATTTTTTTGTAAAATCCTTTATTAAAACTTTAAAAACTCTTAAAATCAGGGACGGGCTGTTACAATCTACCCACCTTATAGAATTTCGTTCTCGAAATTTACACAATCCTTACAATCCATCAATATCCATAAAATAATCTGGGATAGATTTCTCTCAGCCGATTCTCTGACTTCCAAGTAGCTTCTTCCACTGAAAGGTTCCTCCATAAACTTTCACCAAACTCATTGTCATATTTCTCAGCACATCATCTTTCCAATACAAGATAGTCATTGGTTCCTCATCATAAATCAAATTCCGGGTTAACTTCCAAAGATTAAGGAGGGATCATACGTGAAGGATCTGAAACATATTATCGAAGCATGGAAACATGGAATACATTATGCACTTTCGACAACTCTAGAGGCAACTCAAGCCTGTAAGCAACTTCACCGACTCTTTCGGTGATCACACATAATCCGATGTACCTGGGACTTAACTTGTCTTCCAATTCAAATCGAACTACACCTTTCCAAGGTGATAATTTCAAAAGCATCCAATCTCCTGCATTACACGTCCGGTCAGTGGCATGTTTGTCTGGTAAGCTCTTCAGCCGATCCTGGCCCACTTTCAGATTAAACTTAATTACTTGAATATTCCGAGTAGTTTCCTCCACTAACTCATGGCTTTAAATACCATCCGTCCACAATTCTAACAATTTGAAACACAAGACACAGCTTTCCACGGCCTTATGGTGTTGCTTTCGGGGACAAACTAAAAGGACCAACATACCCAGAAGTTCCACAGATCCGTAAGTCCAAATCTCTTTCCATAAGACAGATAAATAACTGTTGCACTTCTGAAAAGGTTACTGCTCTTTCATTGAAGAATACTGCGCTGATTTAGTAAACCCATCAGTTATCACCTCAACTTTCATCATAACCATTTTGTGAACGAGGAAACTTGTACACATAATCTATATTAGTATTTTCTCATTCCCACTGTGGAACGGGAAGTGACTACATCAATCCAAAAGACTTCTTTCTTTCTGATTTAACCTGTTGACCGATGTGACATCTATTAATATATACAAAAAATTCTCTTTTCATAACTAATCAATAATAAAACGATCGAATGACATAATACATCTTAGTACCTCCAGGATGCATTGCATACGCTGAACAGTATGCTTCGTCCAAAATTACTTTCTTTAATTCCATATTAATAAGTACACACATCATGTTCTCTTGCATACGCATGCCATCTGATTCTCTAACGCTGAGGTCTTTCTTTTTCTCGTCGTTCCTTGCCTCAATTAAATCTTGGGTCTCTTCATCTTCCATTTGAGTTTCAAGCACACGACCCAGCCTAACTTGAAAATTAGCAAGTACGTTTTCTTTTCGATCTTCCATTCTCAACTTTACTCCAGTAGATCTCAATTCCACAAGAATATGGACATGGCAATCGTACCAAGCATTAATTCCCACTAGGATCTTCCTACTAAGAGTATTGGCCACAACATTTGCACGATCACCCTGGTCGTGCAATCATAATCATTAAGCAACTCAATCCACCTTTGTTGCCTAAGATTAAGATACCTCTAAATAAACAGATATTGGAGACTCTCTTGATTCGCAAAAATCTTACACTTTTCTCCACAAAGGTAATGTCTCCAAATCTTCCAAGGTAACGTACTAGGTTGACTGAAACCTTTATCAACCAATTCCTGTGACTGGATTTTCAATTCCTTTAACTCTGTAGGAACCAATCTATAATATAAAATCTGTACTTGGAGACAATTCAATAGTGAACACCATATATCTGTCTGGTGGCAATCCATGTAAATCATTCCGGAAACACATTAGGAAAATGTCTACCACTCGTACGTCATTCACAATACTAGGAGTACGATCCTGCAACACCACATGAGCTAGGTATCCTTGGCAACCTTTTGAGAATAATCTCTTTGCTCTCACAACAGAAATAACGGCATGATTCACTCCACTTTGCTCAATCACAAAAGTAACCTTTGATAATCCAAGACAATGGAAAGTAACTGATTTCCTGTAGCAATCCATATTGGCATGATTATAATGCAACCAATCTGTGCCTAAAATCACATCAAAATCCATAATGTCTAACGGGATAAGATTCGCTGGCATAACTACTTCTTCCACCATCACTGGACACCCTGAATAATCATAACTGACACAGAATGACCTACATGTTTACTTGCTTAACGAATCCAACAAATAAGTTATGGATATTACGGTCTGCAGCCCGCAATAACGATAACTCACTGTCGTCTCGATAAGTAAGCAACAATTCTTAAGGGTGCAATATTATCATCTTACTCTTCATTAGAAATACATATCTATTCGCCTCGATCGTGCTCTAACATTACTCTCTTTGGCAACATCGTCCAAAACATCAAATTCCCACATCATGACCAATGAACTCTGGTAAAGTGACCAAAATATCTAACGTATCCATAATCAAGTCCGAATGATTCAAAGCATCTTGCAGCTCTATGTTCCATTTGTCCACATGTAAAACATCCTCTGCTTTCTCGCCTACACTCTCCAAAGTGTATGCTATTGTACTTACGGTACAAAGGTACATTTCCTCTACCAGAGTCACCTCGTCTCTGTAATCTAGGATCTCCAGTAAATCCATCACTTCACATCTGACCAATCGTACTAAAATCTCTGATGGCAGAACTAGAATTAACTCCCCTTCTTTTGAATCTCTAAGCCTTTCGAGGTCCTTGATATGACGGATCTTTAACTTATCGTCTTTCTTCTGATTCTGATTCTTTTCTTATTCCTCTTTACTCTCGCCGATCACGTTCTCAGAGTCCTCATTACTCAACAACATCTCGTAAACTCCTGGTAAAAAGTACAATGAATAGTGGTCGCCAAGAACGCCACTTCTTCTTATTATCCAGCCTAAAATGACATAACATCTCGACCGGATTAACAACAACATCTGAATGAAAACAAGGCAAGTCTGTAAACTTTCTATAATATTCATTCGCCGTCATCTTTCCTTGTCTCACATTTGCAGATTCTCACTTACTACTATCACAATATGCTGGAGGAATGAACTTTTCTTAAACAATTCTTTAAACAACTTCCAAACAGCTGTTCTCCCGATAACATCGGATAACATTCCTATCTCCACCAGAATGCAGATTCAACACTCAGAAACTAGGTAGTCATCTCGACCCACCTGTCGGGGGGAAGATCCCTTTGACTTTGCATAATCCGAAACGTCTTTTCCAAATGATTAAGCCATCACTCTGCTCCTTCAGGTTCTTCATTTTCCATTAAGTTATTCATCTTCAACTTATACACAGTCTTAAAAGGAATCCTTTGGGTAATATATTGAATCACATTAGTAGTAGTTTCCCATAACTAAGTTAAATCGGGGAAACTAAGCTCATCTGAACAAGGTGGCTATCTACGAGGCGGTAAAGTTCTGACAGAAGACACTAGGGAATTCTCAAGATGTCCAGGACTGCAACCTAGGCTCTGATACCAACTGACACACCCCGTCCCGAAGGAGGGCATGCTGGCCGTCATGTGAGAGTGACGTAACCATTTACACAGTTCGGAAGCTTTAAAAATACAATTACTAAGATGAAACACCCGATGGTGAGTCCTACTTTTGTAAATTCTGTCAGAACACCGTTGGATTCCTCGTGGCCACCAAAGCTCTGCTATCTAGAACCTGGAGGGGCGCAAAACAAAATTGAGTGGGTCAGTAAAACAAAGTTTTTCGAAAACTTTTCATTTAAAACATTTCTAACCCCTCACTGTAAAACCTGTATACTTTCCCAGAAAATAGTCTATAGACATATATATACACATATCATCAAAACTCAGCTCACCATCTATCAACATAACATCTCAGAAAGAATATGCCATGCCATGCCAAAATATAATATGAATGCATCGATATAATACGACTAAGATGGTGAAATAATACGCTCTAGTGCTTCTCTCATCAATCATCAGCGCGCATAACTAAGTTCACCCACTAGTCGGAATCACATCTAGTGATCTGTACGACTAGCATGTCGGAACCCTCACATGGTCTGTACGACATCCACCTACTTGGATCCAAGACGAGCGTGCGGTGTGGTGAATAATATAAGCACTAACACCTAGGGTGCAGGTTATGAGCTTTCAATGCAATTCACATAAAATAACTCATATGAATAATGTAAAAACTCACATGTGCGTCCACAACGTCAATTCACATATATATGCATCAATTATCAATTCAAATATCTCATCATATGCATGCATGGCATTTAAAAACGTATTTTCATATAAATGCATTTTCTGGGAAAAACAGTAGTATATAGGTAATACGAAAACAAAACTGCCCACTCACCTGGAGTTCGCCCAACAACTCCCTAGCACAATACATCAAGGCGTCATGACGATCGGCGCCTAGAACAATAATAAAATCCAACCTCATAAATCATATCGATAGAATATATAATTTATATAAAACACGTCACTACGCAATTCAATCCGGAAGATCTGCAACTCAGATTTCCAATCCATAACTTTCAGAGGTCCACAATAAATCTCTATAACAACATCCTAAAATTTCATTACCATCCAACGGTCGGATCTCCGTCAATTTCGAAAACCAAGTGACGGTTAACATTTTATTTTATGAACTTACAACTCCAATTCTGGAAGATAAGTAAATCGGATTCCCAATCCTTAAGTTCCTATAATCCTCAAATATTACGTATTACAACGTATCAAAGTTTGGTGACGATCCAACGGTCGGATCGTCAATTCACATTTTCACCTAATCAGGAATCGTAACGAACTTAGATTCAATTACTCAATTCATGTCCATCAATTATCAAAATTGAACCTAGAACATTAAACACATGCTAAGAAGGACATTGGCGGGCCATTGGCCACGCGCCGCCGCACCGGCCGCCGCGGGTGGCGGTTCGCCGCCCCGGTTCGCCGGAAAATCCAACTATTTCCAAAAATTCTCAAAAATTACAGAATTGAAGATCTCAATGAGTAGAGTAAACTTTATACCTGAGGCCAAGGCCAATTTGGCTTGGAAACACTTCAATTTCACCAAAATCCGTGCGGAACCCTAGAATTGGGTGAGTTCCAATTCGTCCTCAAATCAACTCCGATGCTCCAACTCATGCTTGGGCTTTGTTCTAGGCCTCAAGAGGAAGCTATGGGTGGTGGAAATTGAAAGAAATTGCTTCGGGATTTGGTGAAATTCGAACAAGAAAGTTGCGGCACCCCTCATTGCGTTTTCTCCATTTTCAAAGCCAAATCTCTTCAAATTTAAGATGGAATGGATAGAGGAAGGCTCCTATAGTGTTTCCCAAGAAGTTTCTTGAAGCAATTCGCCGGAAAAATGGTGGAATTTCGACGGAAATGTGTAGAAAACCCGACGGGTCGCGCGCGGGTCACGGGTTCTCCCAACCCGTTTCTCTTCTATTCCTCCGCTTCTCACCCTCTCTCCTTTCTCCTTTCCTCTGTTCCGATTGGCCAAGCTGGTTCCTCTCTCCACTCCCATTCGCCCTCTCCTTCTTCTTCTCCGATTGGGCAGCCTTGCCCAATCCTGTTTCTGCCTCTGTTTCTTGATTCTTCACCAGTCACACACACACACACATAAAACCTTCTTTCTTCTCATCCCAACCATCCATTTAATTTTCATTAAATCTGGGCCGTCCATTTTGTAAAGGAAATTCCAGATTTTACACTAATTATAATTCTTAAAATGCCCAAATTTCAAACGTTCATAACTTCTTCGATATAACTCCAAATCACGAACCGTCTGCGCCCACGCGTCTATAGCGACGAATATTACGAGGATATGCCAAGAAAACAAATCTTAGATGGCACGACACAACGATTAACCTCGAATAATGCGCGTGCCTCCAATGGTATTTTTTTGTAAAATCCTTTATTAAAACTTTAAAAACTCTTAAAATCAGGGACGGGCTGTTACAGGCTGGGCCACTATATATGTATATTTTATTTAGTTTTATATTTATAAATTCATTGAATCTAATGGTTAAGATCTAATTTGATGAAATTCAACAGTAAAAAAAAAATTAACGGTCCAAATTTAAATCTAATGGCTAAAGTAATTTTAAAAAAAAAAATCTTTCATTTGTTCCATATTTTTTCATAGTGTTTAACGAGTTTCATGGTGTCGGTTAGTGATTTTTCAGTATTTGTCAGAATCTAAATATTTTTAGGTTAAAATGTTCATAAAATTAAATTAGGTAGTCTACATAATTTTTTTATTTTAAAACAGTTACTTTAAGAAAAAAAATTAGTCTAAATTCATTCTTTAATAGTCTAAGGCTAAAATTTTAGGCCAGAATGGTTGGAGAAGAAAGGTTGTTTCTGGGTTAAAACCTAAATTTGGAGAAGAAAAATTGTTTCTGGGTTAAAACCTAAATTTTTTGGGCTAAAACTTTTAGGTTTTAGGTCAAGGGTTGGAGATGGTCTAATGTCTTCCAAGATTTTATAGGGTCCAAAATAGCGGGAAGAAAGTTTGTGACAATGATTTTTCTTCATTGTGGTCTGTCAATAAAGCTGGAGGCCCAGATAAACAAAATCCCCCATTGTGAACTCGCGTTCAATATGACTTTTGTTCAAATAGTTTCTCATCCGATCCTAAGCCATTTGTAGATTATGGGAGAGCTACTTAAGGATATAATCTCTCTTGAAGAGCAGAATCAACAAGATGGACCGAAGTGGAAACCTAATCATAAGAAGTGACAGTATGATGTTGGTAGCCATAAACTGTTGGGTTTCAGGCATGATTAATTTAATTCAAATAATTAAATACATAGAGGAAAATAAGAAACAACATACAATATTTATCCCAATTACGCATCTGGTTGGTTACAATTAATAAAGCACCAAAGTAAGAAGTCGACGAAATTAACTTACTTGAATTTCTAGCCACGTGCATGCCACATGATTGGATCATTCCATATGCTTGCAATCTTTCTCTTCATAATGGATCACGCAACGCTCCCCAAGTGTTGAGCCTCTAAGAGTATCCACACTGATAAATCTAGAAATGGATGATGGAGTGATTGTGTAGAATTATAACTTTCTTAATTTCATTGATTCACAAGATTACAAATATATACAAGTCAAGTGACTTGGTGGATAAGTAAACCTAGGCCCACAGAGATTTACAAAACCTAGCCCATATTAATTATCCTACACTAACAGCCCCCATCAAACTTGGCGGTCTTAAAGTGACAAGTTTGGACTTTAAAAATTCAAAACATGGTTTGGAAAGGCCTTTGGTGAGAACATTTTCAGGTTGATCGATCAAAGGAATGAACAGAACTTTGTGAGAACTCCCTGGACTTGTTTCACAGACAAAATGATAATCAAGCTCAATATGCTTCATTTGAGCATGAAAAATCGGGTTTGCAGCCATGTACGTGGTACTCAAATTATCACAATATAAAAGGTGGGAGAAGAAACTGGAAATTGAAGCTCACAAAGCACATAAGAAAGTCAAAGAGATTCTGCACAAGCATGAGCTAAAGCCCTGCATTCAAATTCCACAGGAAACCGAGAGATAGTCGGTTGTTTGGTGGAGCTCCAGGAGATTAAGTTAGGCCCATTGTAACGACCCAAAATTCTTATTTGGAAGCTAAATCCGGTGGTAGGCAAAAATAAAGTCATGGTTAATCTCTACGCTATTAACCATAATAAATTTCTTTCCTTAAAAAAAATCAAGAACAATATTAAATTTGGGTTATTTTATGACTGCATCTAACATTCTCATTAGACTGCCTACGTACCCTACGAAGGGATCAAGCCATTCGTAATTCGCCAACACAATGTTAATCCATTTTCTAAATCATTCAGAGCAACTCCAACGTTGCAAAGGCCCCTTAGGGAAACTCACTATTGAATAGCCTCTAGTGAACAATAACTGTCTTTAATGAACAATAATTGCATTTTGCATCTCCACCCCTAAAACTGAATTTTTTATTTTATAAAATAATACAAAATAATTTTATTTGTAATTTCGGATAAGATTTTTAATCATTCTCATTGCACCACGTGTCATTATCCGAAAAGATAACTTTTGGTGATAAATTTCGATAAGATATTTATCCAATGCTATCGTGCCACGTGTCATTACCTTTTCAGAATCACTGAGGATAGATTTTCGATAAGATTTTTAACCAATCACGTCGCGCCACGTGTCACAATCTGTTTACAATATTTGAGGATAAATTTCGATCATATTTTTAACGAATGACGGCATGCCATGTGGCATTATCTACAACCTAATCCTTTCTTTTTCCTCCATATAACCCACCATCCATCCTAAGAAATCACACACCAAAATTAAAATCTCTATCATTATTCATCGTTTCTGCTTCCTTCTTACAATGTCTTCTTCAAGGATGTTGTGGGAAATCAATGAGCAAGAGAAAGAATTGTTTAAGCAAGGGGAAGAAATGTTCAATCTCCAGTGGGCGAAAATGTGATGGAAGAGGAAGAGGATGAGGAGCGTAGAAGGAGAGATGACGAAGCAAGAAGCCAAAGAGCCTCACATTCCTGTCGACTCATCCAAGATGTGGTTCAGATCTCCAGGCCCAGCTGTTCCACAAACATTGATAGAAGCAGGCAACGATGAGGTACATATCTCTTGGACGATTATTTTATCTGTAACAGTGCATTCCCTTATACGTACTTTAGACGTCGTTTTATAATGGAACGACATTTGTTCAACAAAATCATGATTGCTGTTTGCAGCCATGATTCTTACTTTGTGCAAAAGAAGGATGCTTTTGGTGTTATGGGTCTCTTTCCTGAGCAAAAAATTATTGCTACCTTGCAGATGCTTGCATATGGAGCATTTGCAAACCAAGTGGATGAGATAACGAGGATGGGGAAATCAACCATTCTTGATTCCTTGATGAGGGTTTGCTCCGCAATCGAATCTATCTACACCACAAAGTACCTCCAGAGACCTACTGAAATGGACTTGCAAAGGCTTCTGAAGAAGGGCGAGATGAGAGGTTTTTCTGGGATGATTGGAAGCATCGACTGTATGCATTGGACCTGGAAAAACTATCCAAGTGCATGGCAAGGAGCTTATGGGGACAGAAAACTTGCAAAAAGAATCATTTTTGAGGTGGTGGCATCATTTGATACATGGATTTGGCATGCTTTTTTCGGTGTTTCGGGGGCTCACATTGACTTGATAGAGCACTAGTGGGAATTGAAACAAGCTCAAGAAACTTAAGTTCATTTAGTGTGTTTGTTTTTTATTTGGTGTGTTTTTTTAATTTTATTTGGTGTGTTTTTTAAGTTCATTTAGTGAGTATTTTTTTATTTGGTGTGTTTGTAATTTTATTTCGTATGTTTATGTAATTTTATTTGGTGTGTTTATGTCCTTTGAATAAAGATTCTCTTAGTTTAAATAAATTACCAAATTAAATGAATATACTCTTAGTTTAAATAAAGTACTAAATTCAATAAATTGGAAACAACATAAAGTACTCTATTCAATAAATAAGAAATTACAACTCAAAGTGATTGGAAAATTATGGGCTCCGATTAAAAACAAATTCCCTAGTCCCTCCTCTTGTGGTTCTAGGACCATCTCCTCTTGCTCTCACTTCTCTTGTGCCTCCTTCGCACCACGTCCGCTTTCTCCGAATTCCAAAAATATTTAGAATTCGGTGACTTCCCCTCTACAGGCTCCTTCATAATGTCACGATCTTGTTAAGCCCTTATTTCTTCTTTAAGCTCTTCCCTTTCTTGCCTAAGTAGCTCTCTTTCTCTCTCATTAGCTTGAAATAATCTCTCAACAGCTGTAGCTTTTGCCTCCTCTCTAGCTTATCAACCTTAAATTTAGCCATTTTCCGCGCCAAAGTCAATTCACTTTGGCAAGCAAGTTCTTCCATATATTTTGCATAATCATTCTTAGAAACACTCCCTTTTATCTTTGAAGCCTTCTTACCTTGAGGCCTAATTGGATAACGGGTCGACCTCGACGCTTGTTCAGGGGGCGTTTCCGGCACTTCTTTTGTGTCGGTTTCATGAACATGCGAGTCATGAACGGGTGTAAAGTGTAGAGGGGTGTTGTTCATGACAACTTCTGGACCGACATGCACAAATCTGAATTTAGGACAATCTTTGACAATATTCCAACATTCCCACCAGGTGAATGATTTGTTTTTATTTTTGGTTTTGGCATTATACCAAGTTTATGCCTAAAGTATCTACACAATGCGGGAGAAGAAATAATTATAATCAAAGTAACTAATGTAAATTTGGGTATAGTACAAACAAATAAATAATATATTGTTACCTGATCCGCTAAATTTTCCCCACTTCCAAGATTAGCACTAGCTTGTGCCAAGGTGTCTCTCCAAAGACTAAACGATTGGCTGAGTATTCTCCAACGACTGGACATCGATTCTTTGGTTCTTTTCCCACCAATTTTCTCAAGATAATTGGTATGAATAAGACTCCACATTTCTCGCAACTGCATCTCATTACCCGTAATCGGATCATAAGTAACTTCAACCCAGCTAGAACACAACGTAACATCTTCAATAACCGTCCAATTCGTACCTGCATCATTAGTCATTTTGTTGGAAACCAATTGGATTGAAACTTTGCGAGAAAGATTGGAATGTGGTTGAAAGTATTTGAGAAAATATGAAATTGTGGTGTAAGGCAGAAGATAATGAGAATGTATTTATAGAAAAGTAAAATCAATTTTTTTTTAACATTTTTTATTCATTTTTTATTAACTTAATTAATTTCTGCCGTTGGATTAAAAAAAATTGAAATCCAACCCTCTAGATTGTGCCACATGGCACAACGTAACATTTCAAAAATTTTAGATGTTATTTTTTTTTTAAATTTATAAAGGTGAATAATGTGGACTGTTGATCTCAAATCCAACGGCTGATATTGTGCCACGTCATCTAGCCGTTCGCGAAAGGTTTGAATTTTTTTTTACCGTTGGAAATCCAACGGTCCAGATAAGCTATCAATTGAAATCCAACGGATGAAGTCGCGCCACATGCCCCACAACGGTAACAATTCAGAACTCTACACCGCAGACCCCACCGACTGAAAAGTTGTCGATGACGCGCCCCCACGCGCACGTGAACAACACGCACCTGACGCATATTTTTTTAAATCGTGGTTGACGTCACCCTGACGTCAGCCTTGCATCACCTGGCCCTCCAGCTCTCGGGCCATCGATTGGAGCCGGGCCTTTCACTCGGGCCCCCATCAGTCCACACGCCCGCATGGGCTGGAGCTTGCAGCTCTGGCTATTGGGTTGGAAAAGTCGTCGGTCCATCGGGCTAATTGTCCCCGATGAAGTTGCTCTCAAGTGACTACCAATCACTAAACTAGGTTCAAACAAATGAATCACACCAAATGCATATCATACATGATTTCAAAATATCGAAATTGGCCAAAAAAGACAGCATCGGGCCTCTGGCTACGCGCCACCACATGCGGCGGTTTTTGGTGAACGGAAACCCAATTTTTCGACGACTCCAAAAATTACCAAATTTTACAGGAAGATAAAGCTCAACAAGAGGAACAAGTTTTATACCTGCCACGAAGTCCAAAAGTGAATGAAAGGTCAATTTTTCCGATAAAGTCGGCATGTGCCTAAAGCTTCCCAGAGTCAATTCGTCACCTATGGTGGTCCAACAGGGTCAAAGCTAGTCAAGATTTACTCCTGGGATGATGGGCTACAAAACCCAAGTGGTGGCATCGATCATCGCTTTGCCGATTTGCCAGAAAAATGAAAAAGGTGGCCCAAAGAACGGTAGATTTTCGTCGGTATTTGTGTATCGCCACGTACGGTGGTCAATCAAGAAAGCTATTGGGTGGGTTTTGTAGAGGGGAGTGGGAGCTTCAAGATGGTGGTGGTGGCGTCGAAACATTCCACCGGAGTTGGCCAGAATAGTCATCGAAAGTTCATGGGTCGCGGGGTCCGTTTGGTTTGATTTTCTGGGTTTTTGGGCTTATGGACCAGGTTTCCCGAAGTGGAAACCTCCTGAAAGGCCTCAAAGGTCTCACTACTAATAGTAAGTCCACATGTCTAAAAGGCCTCACTACTTCCAAGGCTCGTAACTTCTCCGTTCTAACTCAGAATTAAGATCCGTTTGCACCTATGCGCTCGTATCGACACGTACTATCTAGATATGCAAAGAAATCTGAAAAATTATGAAAATATCAAGTACGTCCACAAAGAATCTCATTTAGCCCACTAGGGGTTTTTTCATCATTTTCCACTTAACGGAAATTATACAACATATATAATAATAAAATCCGAAAGTGGGATTTCACATTTTCCCCATTCGAATTTCCTAACCATATATCGATCTATTTTTTATTTTCCTCCACATAAACATTAAAATGAATATGCACATAATTTCTAAAATATTTAGGGTATTACATTCGAACCCCATTAAAATAAATCTCTTCCTCGAGATTCCAACCATTGAATAACTAATCCCACTGTTCCATTTACAGTGAATAAAATTATAACCTAAATCTACAATTGTTTTTTCAAGCTCAAAATAAATAATTCAACAAATCAATTATCATGATTTTCACACATATACTCACATTCTCAACCACATTTATTGAGATTCTCAACCACATTTATTGGCATAATAAATGTTATAAATTATAGCCATACACATTGGCAAAATAAATATCAAACATTAAGTCGCAATCCTCATTGGCTAAATAAATACCAGATTATCAAACCACATCTACCATTGGTTAGATAAATGCTAGCATAATAATCACAATCATTGGTAAAACCACTTACCATCATTGGCTATACACAGCCGTTATCACGATTATTCCTGAAAATTTCTAGCCACAATCACTGGTGATAACAATCATCAAAAAAAAATTTCCATATTCATCATTGGCAAAACAAATATCATAAATTCCAGCCGTAACCATCATCGGCCAACTAAATATTAGAATTTCAAGCCGTAATCATCAGTGGCTAAGTAAATATCACAATTTCAAGCCAAACCATTAGAATTGGCAAACCAAATATCAAAAATTCCTGCCAAAATCATTGGAATTCCCAATCACCATTACTGGTAAAAGCACTTACCATAATTGGCTATACATAGCCGTCACCACGATTCACTCACATAACTCGTGTGCCAACATAATCTAACCTGATGACCAGTCCCGCAGCCGATTACCCTCACTTCAATCTGACCACAACAACATGAAGTAAGGTAACGAGAGTGTCCATTTAATCCTACACCACAAATCCAAGTACCCTCCCCACAGGATATGGTACAAGTCCGTCCATGTAGGCTTCCAGAGGTTTAGGGGATCGAAACCCAAGGTAGAGCATGATGCCCCTCACTCCTAGTGCCTCTCAATCTTAGAATGTCCATTTCCAACAACTATACCACATAGACTATCCCACAGGAGTAGCCCATCCGTATAACACCATCTAAAGGTTTAGGGGATCGAAACCCAGGGGAACCTCACAGTCCCTTTCACTCTCAGGTCATCAAAATCATCCATGGAACCTGTATTCACAATCCACAGGAAACTACACGCATAACGACACGTGTGAGTGATTCACAATACATATGCATTTCACATAAATGCATCATGATTCATAAAACTTATGAAATATTGAAATCATATTTCACATCATCATAACACGAGAATATAAATACATTCACTCTCCTGCCAGTACGAGATTCATAATACATGTGTATTTCACATTAATGCCACATTAATCATAGAAATTATGAAATAATGCAATATCAATGCAAATCATAAATCACATCCACAAAACTCCATAATGTTCCATATTGTAGAGCATGATCATTTTGTAACATCCCACATCGCCTAGGGGAGTGGATCATGTAAGCCTTATATGTATATTCTCATCTCTACCTAGCACGAGACCTTTTGGGAGCTCACTGTTTTCAGGTTCCATTGGAACTCCAAAGTTAAGCGAGTTCGCGTGAGAGCAATCCCATGATGGGTGACCCACTGAGAAGTTCTCGTGTGAGTTCCCATAAACAAAATCATGAGGGCATGGTCGGGGCCCAAAGCGAACAATATCGTGCTACGGTGAAGTCGGGCTCGGGATGTGGTGGGGGCCCAGGCCAGGATGTGACAATTTGGTATTAGAGCCAATCCCTGGCCGGAAGTGTGTCGACGAGGACGTCAGGCCCCTAAGAGGGGTGGATTGTAACATCCTACATCACCCAGGGGAGTGGATCTTGTAAGCCTTATATGTATATTCCCATCTCTACCTAGCACGAGGCCTTTTGGGAGCTCACTGGCTTCGGGTTCCATCGGAACTCTGAAGATAAGCGAGTTCACGCGAGAGTAATCCCATGATGGGTGACCCACTGGGAAGTTCTCGTATAAGTTCCCAGAAACAAAACCGTAAGGGTGTGGTTGGGGCCCAAAGCAGACAATATCGTGTTACGGCAGAGTCGAGCCCGGGATGTTGTGGGGGCCCAGGCCGGGATGTGACAATTTGCTTTGATACGAATTTTGCAACGACCCAAAATTCTTATTTGGAAGCTAAATCCGGTGATAGACCAAAATAAAGTCATGGTTAATCTCTACGCTATTAACCATAATAAATTTCTTTCCTTAAAAAAAATCAAGCACAATATTAAATTTGGGTTATTTTATGGCTGCGTCTAACCTTCTCGTTAGACTGCCTACGTACCCTACGAAGGGATCAAGCCATTCGTAGTTCGCTAACACAATGTTAATCCATTTTCTAAATCATTCAAGTGACTACCAATCACAAAACTAGGTTCAAATAATATAATCACACAAAATGCATATCATACATGGATTCAGAATATCGAAATTAGCCAAAAAAAGCAGCATCGACCCTTTGGCCATGCGCTGCCGCAAGCAGCGGTTTCCGGTGAACAGAAACCCAATTTTCCGACGAACTCAAAAAATTACCAAATTTTAGAGAAAGATAGAGCTCACCAAGAGGAACATGTTTTATACCTACCACGAAGTCCAAAAGTGGACGGAAGAAGGTTAATTTTGCCAATAAAGTAGGCGGGTGCCTAATGCTTCCCAGCGTCAATTCGTCGCCTACGGTGGTCCAATGGGGTCAAAGTTGGTCGGGATTTACTCCTGGGATGATGGGCTACAAAACCCAAGTGGTGGCATTGGCCATCGCTTTGCCGATTCGCCGAAAAAATGAAAAGGGTGGCCTGGAGAACTGTTGATTTTCGTTGGTTTTTGTGGCCTCGCACCGCCACGTACGGTGGTCAATCAAGATGGCTCTTGGGTGGGTTTTGTAGAGGGGAGTGAGATCTTCAAGATGGTGGTGGTGGCGTCGAAAAACGCCACCGGAGTTGGCCGGAGTAGTCGTCGGAAGTTCATGGGTCGCAGGGGTTCGTTTTGGTTGATTTTCTAGGTTTTTGGGCTTATGAACCAGGTTTCCCGAAGTGGAAACCTCCTAAATTTTTTTTTGAGTAATTATAGACTCACTACTAATAGTAAGTCCACGTGTCTAAAAGGTCTCACTACTTCCGAGGCTCGTAACTTCTCCGTTCTAACTCAGAATTAAGATCCGTTTGCACCTACGCGCTCATATCGACGCATATTATCCAGATATGCAAAGAAATCTTAAAAATTATGAAAATATCAAGTACGTCTACAAAGAGTCTCATTTAACCCACTAGGGGTTTTTTTGTCATTTTCCACTTGACGAAAAATTATACGACATAAATAATAATAAAATCCGGAAGTGGGATTTCACATTTTCCCCATTCGAATTTCATAACCATATATTGATCTATTTTTTTTGTTTTCCTCCACATAAATAATAAAATGAATATTCACATCATTTCTAAAATATTCAGGGTATTACACCCATAAAAATGAGAAAACCTAAAGTAGAACGACGAGTATCCAGACAACCAGCCCAATCCGCATCCAAATAGCCACAAAGTAATGGTGGACCAGATGAGGGCGGGACATGAACTAAGAAATATGATTGACGACATATGCAATGTTCGGGCGAGTCAAGGTGAGCCACTGTAGGGAACTCAACAGATGCCGAAATTCAGTGGGATCCGGACAGCAATGTGTCGTCTTGATTGGATAGCCGAGCACGAGAAGCAATAGGCATGCTAGATGGTTTACAACCAATTATATATGTCTGTTTTAGTAAGTTAAGAGCGTACTTAGTTTGAGACAAGTAAAGACTAACTGTCATAAGACGAACCTCAATACCCAAAAAACAGTGAAGATGACCAAGATCTTTAATCTCAAATTCATGTCCCAAAAGATCTATAAAACATCGAAGAGCCACAGAATCATTCCCAGTTAAAATAATGTCATCCATGTAAAGTAATAAGATGAGATGAGTCATACCACGATGAAAAGTAAATAAGGAGGGAGTGGTAATACTCTGTACGAAGCCTTGGTGAAGGATAAAATTGCTGAAGTGCTAAAACCATGCTTGAGGAGCTTGTTTGAGACCATAAAACACCTTTTGTAACTTACAAACATGATGAGGGCACTGAAGATCAACAAACCTCGGCGGTTTAACCATAAATACATCGTCTTATAGGTAGCTATAATGCATTTTTGACATCTAACTGACGAATTGACCAGCCATAGGTGGCAACTAAACTAAGGACAAGGTGAATAGTGGCAGGTTTGACAACTGGACTGAAAGTCTCATCATAGTCGAACCCATGCTATTGATCAAAACCTTTTGCAACCAAACGAGCCTTATACCGCTCAATAAAACCATCTGCATTACGCTTGATACGAAATACCCATTTGTAACCAACCAAATTTTGAGAAAGATGAGAGGAAACAAGGAACCACGTATCATTTTTAAGTAAAGTATTAAATTCCTCTATCTTAGCGGAACGCATTCCGGGAGACGAGATGTTTGAGTAAAGTACGTGGGCTCAATAGGGTCCAAAACAGAGGCAATGAGAGCATGTGGAAAGCGATAGTGAACAGTACAGTCGGTGAATTGTTTGGGCTTAGAATGGCCTGTATGCGAGCGAGTTTTCATTGGATGGGATGAGGAAGACTCGGATTGGGAAAATGTGGGTTGCGTGGCAGCTGGTGGGGCATGCAATATAGGCAGAAAGGCAGCGGCATGGGTTGAAGATGACAAGTGGAAAATTGGATTCGTCGAAGATGACATAGATAGATATAAAAATCTGATTGGCCTTGGGATAAAGGCACTAGTATCCTATGGATTGGAAACTATAACCTACAAAACACATTCTTTGGAAAAAGGTTCGAGTTTGTCAGTAGTATAAACACCTAGGTGCGGGTAACTATATTAGGTGAAGGTGACCTAGTATAGTTTAAACCTTGGTAAAAACCAGCTACAAGGAGAAGGAAAGAAACTCAAGCCTATCTGCTATGGACCATTCAAAATCATTAAACAAATTGGTGATAATATCTTCCGGCTCAATCTACCACTATACATGCATATGTACTCGGTCATTAATGTCGAGAATTTGAAGCTCTTTGAACCATCTCTATTGGATGATGATCCTAACGAAGACACTCATCTCCCTTCAGTTGATGACTTAAGAATGGAGTGAGAAGATCCTTTTGAGGAAGACATAACCATTGTAGTTGAATGAATTTAATCAAGAAATTCCGAGAGCAATTCAAAGCTTCTTATTAACTTCATATTTTTTTCCTTTTCAGTTTCCTCTCATTTAATATAAGTTTACGTACTTTCAAAGAGAAGTCCAACTCTATATTTTGTTACAACCCATACCTTAAAATATTGTATTATAACCCGAGACGTGAGAAATGACTATTTTGACCCTGAGTGGGTGTCTTGATTAATTATCGAGCCTCAACTAGAGAATAATATCCTCGTACTTTCTTAAGTGTCATAATCTTTATTTTCATACGTAAGTTTTACGTCGAAGTTGATTTACGAATTGAGACCTTGAGGGCTTAATTGTAATTTTTTACAATCAGTGATGGACAATTTTGTAATTTTGCTTAATGGGTTTGAGTGGGATTGCATTACTCTCCGTCCCTCTCTTTTCTCCCTCAGCTGAAATCATATCTCACATTCTCTCTCTAAGTCTCGAACTCTCTCTAGGCCGAGAGCTTTACCTTGCTCTCCTCTCAACCCTCTCACAAATCGAACTCAAAAACTTGATATTTGGAATCCTTGTGACTCAAGGAACTAGCCTATACCCTTGCATGTGCCATCAGAGCACTAGACAATGACCTACCATGGAAGTCGTGAGCTTCAAGCTCTAGCCCTCAATCTCAGGTGAAATTCCTTCATAGTTATTGCTTTATAGGCTTTTAGCTATGTTGGAACTGAATATTTCTTCGAGATTGAACTCAAGTTCATGTGTTTTTGACCCTATGTCACTCTGCACCGGCATGCCTAAGCTTAGCTTCAAACTCTGGCGAGATTGCCGTCAAGTTTGAGGTTGATTAGGTTTTTGCAGTGCTCTTATATTATTTCCTTCTTGTTTAGAACTGCAATTGATAAAGTTATACCCATTCTTGTGGTTCTAAACCTCTGCATGCTTCTCAGTGCAATTTCCCAGATTCCAATCATCTTTCCCTTGCAAACTCCGGCGAGTTTGTGATTTATAGAGCTTGGGAACACCTCCAATCAATCCCAGGTATTTAGATACCTTTATGCATGTTATTGTTGGTTCGAATTGGCTGAGTTTGACATGCATACACACTGATTGCCATTTCCAGAATCCGGCGAGGGTTTTCGAGGGAAATCCGTTGAATCTGAGGTGGATTCGAACCCCATTCCGCTTAAACTCATTCAATGTAAGTCCCTAAGCCTCTAATTGATGTTTTCTGTGAGTTGAGAAGTGAAATGTGTGAAATTTGGGACTGAAACCAACCTCTGCAATCTCTCGGTGCAATTTTGTAGTTTCCAGTGAGGCTCCGACGACGGTAGACGGCCGCCGACGACGATCACCGTTAGTTTTAACGACAGGAATTGAGATTCTGTTAACTCTAACGGAATCTACTAACGGAGCAGGTATATTTCGTTATCCCTGTTTAAATCCACACTGCACTAGTGCATGGCATCGGCGACGGCGAGTACGGCAATGTGTTTGCCGGCCGCCTCCGACCCACGGCGGTGCGTGTTACACCACTGCAGCGGTGCGTGCGGTGGCATGTGACAAACCCAAGACCTAACCCTAGGTTGTTCGGTGTTCTAATTCACGTGGTGCCCTCCATTTGTGCAAATTCGAAACCTAAATGGTTGAATTAGACTATGTTCCATGAAAATGATGATTTAAGCTTATCTTAGCTTATATTGATATTCACATGATTGATTGAGGATAGGAAGGATATAGCCAATGAGCCTAATTGCGAGCGACGCTTTGCTTACCTGTGCGTGGACTCCTTCGAAAAACCAATTTTTTTTACGTTACATATTTACGTATATGCTTTAATGCTTAATATGTGGATGCATGTTGTTGTGTTAGTCTCAGATGAGACCTGTGATGATATTGATAGTATCTTTAGATCATTCATGATCTATTTTCACCACATTGTCATCATGTGATGAGTTGTATAGCTATCTTTGGTCGTAGATTTGTTTGCAGGTTTTATTTGTCCTAGTGGACACTAGGGTTGATGATTATTACCGGTATAGAGACTAACTAGTTGATGCTAGTATATTTCATGCTTGTTATACTTATGTTAGTGGATGCTAGCATGATTGATTGACGGAAGGTATGATTTCTGAACTTAACTTGATGGTTTTTCGTTGATATTGATGAACGAGACTTTTATATTATGGTACTATTATATTATATAGTTTTTCGCTATATATGTGTTCAAAACAAGAGTTATTATGTTTAATGATGATTTTATAATTGTGATAAAACTAATCCACTCACGTTTTGTTTTATCGACTCCTTTAGGACATAACGAGACTAAGGAGAACACCTGTGGGGACGAGTGGGCGTGGTAATAAGGCTTCCATCCTCTGGACTATGAGGGATGGCTCATTTACTGTAGTTTTATCTTAGTTGTAATAATGTTTGCATGATCGTACTTTTGATTATGCATAGCACCACACTTTGTGTTTATTGTTGTGTGAAACTTCTGGTTGCTCTGATTTGATGTGATTAATAACGGGGTTAAACCCGAGATAATTTGTGTCCCCAAGTGGGGAGGATGATAAGTACTTATGAAGCAGCTTTGGATTTATTATTTTCAATGAACATCTTTTGGTTCAAATTCTTGCACATCATAAATATCTTACTATGGCTTTGTCATTGAGTTGGCTTGTGACGTCATCTCCAGACGGGATCATATAGTCAATTTAGTGTCGTCTAGTACATCACAACCTCATAACTTGTGTTATTTGGATTGCGGTGTGTCAATATTCCTACAAGTTAAGAATTTAAAGTTTTGTCGCCCAGAATTGGAATCATTAACTTTTGTATGACAACTTAAACACAAAAGGCACAAAAGCCTAATGACTTAGCATGGCCGGCCATAAGAGAAAGTTTGTTTGGTTTCACTTACGCCACTCAAATGTGGGTAGCTATATAAAGGGGATTATAACGCAAACCTCATTAGGTTTTCTATGAGGAAAGAAGGAAAAATACACTCCCTCTTTCTCTCTAGGAGGCCGACCCTAAGGGGGAGGATACTAGTATCCATCTCTCCCTTAGTCACCCACCTCTTCTTCAAATCCTTCCTTGGTGTGGAGATGTTAGAGGTTCCCTCTCTTAGGAACTTGGAGAATCCATTCATCCATCCAACTCCAAGAAACCCATGAAGTAAAGAAGCAAGGAATGAAGGCCCTCTCTTTGAGTGATTACCCTTTGCTTATACAAAGAGGAATCTACAAAGGTATAAAAAATATCAACTCTTTCTCTTTGTGAATTTGAGTTGGGTCTTTGGTTCACCACACTACTAGGCTTTGAATTTCATGGGTAAAGTTTTATTTTGAGTGCATATGCTTTAGCTTCCGCTATTTAATTGTTAAATGTAATATTTTTGTTACTCAAATGAACTTAGATTGACCAAAATTTTCCTTAAAATATAAGAGATAGGTCTCTTTGATCTAACATTCTTATATCACTTGTCTCTTAGGTTGATTACATTCCTTGGATTCTATTATTCAGTAAACACATAATACATCAAGTAATGATTAACAATAAACATTGCCCTTTCATTAAACTAAATAAAAGTTTAACACATAAGTATTTCAAAAGTTATTTACATCAAATGAGTGGCTTTATGACCATACTTCCAACACATGTACCCACCTCCACCTCTATACCCACCATATTTTGCTGAGTACAATGGTTCAGTAGCGTCAAGAAACATCGAAGTTGTGAAACAGAAGATAGCTCAAGATCGAGGCTACTAAAACCAAAAACCAATTGAACCGAACCAAAAAACTGAGCCGGTTTGGTTCGCTTGGTTTAGGTTTTTTTTTTTTTTTTTTTTTATTGTTTGTTTGTTTGTTTGTTGTTATTGTAGATTTTTCGATCTTTGAACTGAACTAGATTGGGTGCAATATTTAGTTAAGGTTTCAATTTGGGTGATGAGATAGACTGTACCTAACGGTACTCACCCTTACTGCCACTACAAACACAATCTTTTAGGGATCTTAACAGACTTATAGTCATAGTACATGTAACTGCAGTAGAACCAGAAAAATGTACACACAAAAACAATAAAAACGAAATACAATTATTAGGATATTGATGTCCAAGTTTAGCCATTGCATCAATTGTTATGTTCGCCTCTCTCAAAATATTTTAGAACGATAATTTGTAAAAATCTTTTCGTGAGATGAATTAACAGTGGATTTAGTTATTTTTCTATAATTTTATGCACAATGTTTTTTATTTTTTTATTTTTTATTTTTTATTTTTTTTTATCAATAACGAATGATTTCCTTTCATAACATAGCCAATTATACTACTTGAATGAGAGAGACGAGGAAAGAAACAACAATAGCAAACAAACAATCATAAACCTCTCACTGGGATGGTCATTCTTCATCAGAAATGAACCACCACCAGGAAAAGCTTGCCGCCTCCTATATTTGGAAATTATACACTTCTGTCATCCAAATCATCTTCCAAAATTGGCTCTAGCCATGGAGGAGCCTCTTCAATCCAAGTCCTGCGCTCGTTACAACTAGGCGTTGAGCGAGTGTGCCGCCTTGTTTGCCGTTCTCAGTTGCCATTGACAACCAAAACTTCGAAAACAATTCCGTAAAACTTTGATCTCTTCTACTAGATGCCGGTCCACTCCTCTATCAGCTTCTTCATCTTTTAGGCATAGGAGAAGGGCCAGTCGGCGATTTGTACCCAAATTGTGCAACTTCCCAATCTACTTTGAATAGTTAGTGACAAAAGCTTTTCAAAGCTTTAGAATGTCAGATGAATTCGAAGGTAGATTTGGAAACTGCATTAGACTGCTAAAATGAAAATAAAACAACGAAATACGATGGATGAGTTCATAACAAGTGCCCGTTCCCAGCAAGCATGCAACTTAGGCTATTTATTCTACGGCTGGAGTGGAGTAGATATACACTAGTAAGAAATATATCCAAGACACCTTATCCTAGCGGTTTACACGCCAAAGGCTTCTTTAAAATCTATCAGCATATGCCTATGATCTCTCGTCTAACCCTTGTTTGGTCCATACTTATATAAAGAGATTGAAAAGCATATAGCTGTGCATCCAGCTTCATCCTTCAATCATGGACAGCTTATTTACAATATCATTTTACACATTATGCAGTGCACATGCGTAAGACCGACTATAACAACAACCTCCACTATTTCTAAATAAGAGAAGTTGTATTCTTCTGCACCAATGAAGTCCACGTGAAAAGAATGCTGATGAGTCCATATTATACCATATATTTTACCCTAATCTTAGTATTAATTTATTGGTTATTTTGGTAGCTCTTTTATACTTTGTTATATATTTTCAATGTAGGACATTCGACTTCCTCTGGAGCAAAAAGTAACCAAACGGATGAATTTTGGAGTGATTCCAATTGAAGGATGTTTGTGAGTCTTTCAAGATGATTGTGTCAAAATTCCAGATTTTTCTACAAGCCGTTTGACCGTGGCGATGAAATTAAGGCCCAGCACACAGCTTTCCCAGATTGATGTTTCTGGACATTTTAGGTTTTTTGAAGGTCAATATGGCATATTTTGAGGAAGATTCCTTCTGAGGATTCGTAGGGGACGTCTCCAGTTTTCAAAAGAAACCTTTTATGACCCAATCGGAGTTGATTTGGTTGGTCAAAAGTCTAATTTTCTGAGAACTCCGAATTCTAGTTCAAATAGGAAACCTTTTGTTTTTTGTTTTATTCTTTTATTATGTTTCCTAGTTTTATTCTAAGACCTTTTAGGGTTTTATTTTGTATTAGTATAAATAAGGTTTTTTAGTCATTAGGTTAAAAAGGGGGAGAACGCATATATTTTGGCTTTAGAGAGCTTTTGACGATTCAAGTTTATTTTCAAGGTGTTTTCTATCCATGTTTTTAATAATATTTTATTTTATGATTGTTCGTAACTAGTTTCGTTTGCTAGGGCGAGGCCACGAGCCTTAGCAAGAATATGTAGTTTCTTTTCAATTTGCTTATGATATTATGCATGCAAGTTTTAAATTATTAATCATTGTGCTTTAAACTATCTAATTGTCTTGATGATTGGCCACCATTAGGATACTTAGAAAAGTAACTTGATGCAATTTTGGTGGAGGGTTGTCCCTGGAATTGGAGTTGGCTTCTTGTGTTTAATATGTGTAACTTCTTAGTATGGACGACATGTTTTAAGGGTTGTATGGTTTTTCAAAAGGTTTTCACAAAACTTAATGAGTCTTGCAAGTTCACATTCGATCTGGACGCCACATACGGGTTGTATGTTAGATATACGTTCTACGTTGGAGGTTCCAAGTAGGGCATACTTTAGGAAAACCTAACCTTCAAAATATGCATGTGTAATTCATAAGTAATTTGAAGAACTACGTAGGATTGTTAAGGCGACGGCGGAACCCTAGTGCTCAAATTTATTTTCTAAACTATTTTCTTTTGTTTTTTTATTACTTTGCCAATTTATTTAATTTTTTTAATTAAATTCGTTTTTAATATTTTAGGTCATAAAATGAACATCTTCCAAACTTTGTTTTCAAATAATTAATTAAGATTTGGTTTTAACATAAATTATTCATTCAATCCCTGTGGAAAACAACCTTACTTGAGCTGCTATACTACGATAATCTTGTACTCTTGCAAATATTTTTAAGTGTTTTTATCCTTACTTTTGCAGGTGATAAAATCCCTATCAAGAAATTGGCGTCGTTGCCAGTGATTGTTTTAAATAATTTGTGTTTATCAACTCTAAGTTAATTATTTTTGTATATAACTTTTTATGTACTTGATTTTATTTTATTTTTAGGTTACAACTTGATTTTGAGAGCAGTACACTCATGGAATTTGATCCTCCTGGATTTAATATACAATTACAAGGACCACCTCTATGGGTCAACTCTTTAAACCTACAATTTGTGCACTTTGCTGTTTGAAGACCCATGATATTTTACAATGCCCTCAGAAGGAATATTTTCCAGATTATGTCCAGGAGCATATCAATATGAGAAACAACTCATAAAGAAATTGGAACAATCCATATTCAGAGTTCTATACCCCAAGTTTGCAAAAGCATTTTGAGCAGTATTTTGAGCAGTTTAATGTGCCACAAGAACTTTTGGTGGAGGACAAGCTCTCTAAATTGTTGGAATCAACTGAGTTATACATAGAAATAACCAATGAAAGATTTCTTATTCAAGCATTAAACTATGGGAAAAGCTTTAATGATTAGGAGGAGATTGGTGCAGGAACTGAAGAGCAATCTGCCACCCATTCACGTCCAGGGGAGAAAGCAGCACATGTCGAGCCTATAATCCCACCAGAACCGAGTGTTACCCATGTTTATGTGCCACCAAAACCTTTCCCACAAAGCCTGCAGGAAGATATGAGTGTTAATATGTTAGGCGAGGTTCACACAAATTTAACATCCAATATGTCGTATGATCAGCTCTCAAACACATTGATCGATATGGATACATGGCAGATGACTACTGATACAATTTATGTTGCTGAATTGGATGGTCTAGCAGTACAAGCATTCAAATTTAAAGAAAATCTAAGCGAGTCCTACGAGCAAGCTAAGATCTATAAGAAAAGGAAGAAAAGGCTTAGTGGCAGCCAAATTCTTCGTCACGAAATTCTGCTAATGCAAAAGTTGTGGGTGTTAAATACTAGATTAAAGTCAGTTCAAGGGAAACACAAGCCTCTCCGGAAGGGACTCTCTTTGATTACAAGAATTCATTCACACTGGTGCGAAAATAAATTCACGCACAAATTTAACCCTATTTGTGACAGTTGTAGTATATGGATAAGTAGGGATCGTTCTAGGCCGGGGATTAACTAGGGATGCTAACCAAAGTAAAATTAAATTAAAAACGTAAAAACAAAATTTAAAACACTAAACTAGACTCAAGACACTTAACTAGAATAACTCAAAATAATTCAAAATTCAAGAAAACACAAACTAAATTTATTTCTAATAAATCTAACACTTTAAAATAAACGGGGGATTGATTTTTGATGAAAAGTAAATTAAACTTAAATAAATTACAGAATTGACAAAAACATAAAATTAAGGTGAATGGATGGACGACGGACTGGCTAGAGGATTATTCTCCACACATGCCACATATGCAACCTAAATTGATTTTCAGTTGTTCTTTCAATAAATTGTAAATTCTCAACGCCCCAAGTTAATTAGGTCCGCTTAAATTAACCTTCAGATTTTCCTACTTTTATTAGGTTGGATGATTGCATACGACAACCCAAAACATTCCCTACAAGTTCCCTACATGAATTGCATAATAGAGATACAAGCAAGAATCATTAAGTTTTATGAAAATCATAAGCATTGACGAGGCACTTGTTACTATGAATTGCATGAAACTTATGCCAAGAATTTACCTAACGCGATCGTTTATAAGCGACCTTCACTACTTGTGAATATAAGTTCATAACGATTAGGTGAAATTCACTTATATTCTAGCATCAAATTCATGCATGTAAATTAAGTATGCATCCTTAATCGACATACAAAAATAAGTTATCAATCAAGCAGTTAAGCAAATTAAATCACAACTCAGAAATCACAACTGAAGGTAATCAATTCAAATTACAAATATATCCATGGTTTTGAATTAAACTCTAGCCAAAATAAAATTAGTTACACATTATTAAAATTAAACAGGAATAAAACTTGAGTTTAGGAACGAATTAACCGAGAGAGAGATTGCAGTGAATCTGTTCGAGCTGACTTTGCTGCACAGTCCACCTCGCCGTGCTGACCTCCAGGCCGTGCTGACCTCCAGCGTTTGGTTTTCTTTCCAGCTGTCCTCGCACTGCTCCTCGCTTCACTCCAAGCTGCCAAAGCAGCTCTTGCTCGCTGCTCCCTCTCGTGCGCGCTGCCTGCTGCGCGAGCTGCTCACGTCTTGCTGCCAGCTCGGCCCCTCGAGCTGTCCTTGCGCCAAGAACTTGCTGCCTCGTTCTCTATCTTTCTCGCCCCCTCAAGCCTGAGACCTCTCTCCCGCAAGCTGGCTGTACCTCTCCTAGTTCCTGCCCCGAGGTTTCTCGCAAGCTGCCTTATGGCAGCTCTCTGTACAGCTGCCTTCTCGCTGCAACTGGCAGCGCCAGTCCTCCACCGAGGCCTTCTCCTCGCTGATCTCAGCTGCAAAGGCAGCTTGCTGCCTTAGCCTTGCTCTCCTTTACGCTCCACAGGCAGCCCTTCCTCCAAGCTTCTATCTTTCCTGTTTTGCTGCCTGTTCTCTGTGCAGCTGCCACAAGGCAGCAACCTCCTCCTCACGTCTATCCTCTGCGAACTTCTTTCCTTCTCCCCCCCCGCTAAACCTTCAGAGGGAGGTCCCCCTTATATTTCTTATCCTTAGCTGCGAAGGCAACGTGCAGCTCTCCTTTTCCTTTTAATTATTTATTTTTCAGCTGCATGCGCACACTGACTTCCTAATATTCCTCATGCCCATCCCTTAATGCATGCCTGGCAGCCTCATGCTTTTCTTCATTTTATTATTTCTGCATGCCAACCTGGTCTTCCACCGTGAGGACCCCTTGTGTTTATTTCTTTTGTTCTTCCTCGGTCCCCTTGTCATGTTCCTGCATGCTTTTATGTATATTTTCTTTCTGTCAGCCCCCACTCAATTAACATCATATATATATATATTTATAATACTATCTTATTTTTATTAACCAAAAATAGTGGGCAAAGCAGTTTTTACGATTTTATTACTAAAAACCACACTTATGCAATATTTATTTTATTTACTAGATAAATACTATAAAACACAAAAACAAAGTAAATGGCTCAAAAATATAAGAAACTGACTAAGAAAAGACGAGAGAATTTGATGTAAAATATGTATAAATATAATCCGATCAAATACCCCCACACTTAGCTTTTGCTAGTCCTCGAGCAAAACAGAGGAAACAGAAAAAGTAATAACATGAAAATTATTAGTTTTCCCCTATATTACCCTCATAGAATTTCATTTGAGAACATAATCATCAAGAACCATAGCTAACAACAACAAGCAATTCAAGTTCATTTTCCTTATTCAAATATTAGCAGTAATCTTTGAAACATCCTTGAAGTGTAGTGTGTGAGATAGCCATGTTAATGCAATTTCAAATTTTTATTTTTTTTAAAATCACCATATGCAAACTAGCGACCTTCTCACTGGATATACTCTCAATCACACATGTGTTTAGTTTAAATGTGTTTCGCTCAAAGAAACAAATGTGAAAGTTCTACCATAAGCTTGCATAAAGATCACTTCTCCACAATCATAATTGCAAAACTTAAATCAAGAGGACTTTTATTGGACGTAATGAGGTTTAGGGTGAGGGTTATTGAAACGAAAGAATAGGTAAACACAAGTTCCAAGCTACATTGCAAGCAATTCTTTTCTTTAGATTTATAAGAACTCAAGCTCTCCAACAATTCTTCTGACATCTCCAACCACACCCATAAACTGAAACTTTAAAAACTTTTTATTTTCTTTGTATACAATCTTTCTTTTTCTTTTCCTTTTCTTTTCTTTCTTTTTTTTTTTTTTTTTTTTTTTTTTATAAATACAAACATGAAATACCCCCACACTTATTCTTTTGCCAAACACCTTCAAAGTACTTCACAAACGTTTCTCATAAGATAATTTCACAGTACTCACTAGTTCGCTTGGAAAAGGTAAGGAAAAAAAATATTTCAGGCATAAGGGTAGACATATCTGGTGATAAGAAATAAAAAGCTCAACAAACACGGCTCAAATTGGTAATCTAATGATATTATTTTTCTTTGGGAAATAGGGTTATTTGGGCCGTGGTGGTAAACCTAATGCCTCTATCATTTTCAAGTTCATGCAATCAATGACAAAAATTTCGAAAGATCGTTATGCAAGTTCTAGAGAAGTATCTCACATAAGTTCATCACACATGAAAAAAAATAGGAGTGTATGAAAAATGCACACACTTTCAATAGGCTCAAAAACTCACATAGGATGTATATGGTCACTAAATTCACATATGGAGCTTTAAATCATACTTTAATTTCACATCAACAAGGCTATGTGCGTTTAGTTTTTCAAAGATGATCAAATATGTACAAACTAACACGAGAATTAGGAATTTCACACAACACATGTTAACTAAGTTATTGATCATCATGGTTCAAATTTTATCCAATTATATCATTGGGTCGGGAAACTAACAAAAAACTAATTCAAAACAATAAGGAAAACAAGGAAATATTTTTGGATTTTTTTTTTTTTAAATTTTTTTTTTATTTTTTATTTTTTTTTTATTTTATTATTATTTTTTTAAATAAAACAAAACTAATTAAGAAAACAAAGCAATAACATGGAAACAAATGAAACCAGTTCAAAGTCGAAGGTACAAAATTTTCAATTTGGTCATTTTTATACTCTATACCCCCACACTTAAACTAGACATTGTCCCCAATGTCAGAAAATGTAATAAAAATGCAAATAAAAATAAAGTAGATAAATATAACGAAATAAAATAAAGCAATAGGACTGAAAACTTCCCTAATTTGCAGAAAAAATCAAGCGATGACCCCCAAGCTAAAATTCTGCAATCAACTCCAATGGTGGAAATAACCAAAAGCTCTGCAAAGAAAAGAAATAAACCAGTTACGCACGCAAGAAAATATAAAAGAAAACAAACGAAAAATTGAAAATGAAAATAAAAGATAATGAACAAAACTAATAAATGAACATTGGTCCTGTTTGGTGACTTTCCACAGCTTTGAACTTGAACTGGCCTCGGAACTTCTTAGCAAGGAAAATGAGACTTGATTGGTGGTGTTGTTGAAGCTTCTCGAGCTCTTTGTTTCAACTCGGACTCCTTCTGCCGGGTTGATTGAGTCTGCAGGCTACATTCTTCTCTTTTTGTTCTTCTGCATGGCAGGTAGGCACGAGGAAAATGTGGTGGTCTGCTTCTTTGTTCAATCTGTCCAAGTGCCGACCGATTTCCTTTCTTTCACCCTGACTCGTAGCCAAGAGCAAGGGTAAAGGAAAAGCATGCCATGAGATATCTTTGCCTCTGACTCTGATAATATGGGATACTTTTGCTTTTGAAGAAGTATCGTTCCACAGGTGTATGCTTGAACTGGGCTGGGGAACTTCTTAGCAAGGAAAATGAGACTTGATCTTAAAGATGAAGCAGCACCTTGTCTCCACATGCTTCAAGTATCATTTTCACTTGCCATGTCTGTTCTCCAGGCAGATGTGGCGACTTCTTCGGAAGTACATCAGTGGTTGAAGAAGAGTACTCGAGAGCAATGCTAGGTAAGCAATCAGGAAGGATTTCCAGGCAGTCGGTTCTTAGATTGGAAGATTGACACCGAGTGCTGGCTGATTGCCCGCTTTCTCCTTGCCCCAAAGACAAGGAAAAGGACAGGGAGAAAGCGTGATATGAGATACTCTTGCTTTCAACCTTCATGATATGAAATACTCTAGCTCTAGATGACTTATTTGCAAAGGTATCCCAGGGAATGAGAAACACAGAGAAACTCGAGAGGGTTTGATGGAAAGGCATTTTCGGAGATGAAAAATTTCGGAGATGAAGAAGTGTTGAGAGAGTTTGCCTTTGCTGTTGAAGGCAAAGGTAGACGTTTATAGAATTTTTCTTCACAACCGAAACTATTCCTTTACCCTGTCGGCAGCCGGTGGATGGATGAACAGTACAAGTTACGCGCTTTCTGAAAAAGTCACCCGTAATTTACGCAAAGCTGACATCGCGCGTGACGAGTGACGACAAAATTGGAAAAACTGTTCGCCTCGTGATTCCTGACCGCTCCGACTTTTGAGAGAGACGCCCGACTTTTGAGAGAACGGCGTCCGACTTTTGAGAAAGGAACCGACTTTTGAGACGGAGACGCCGCTTTTGAGAAAAGAATCCGGCTTTTGAGAAAGGAGCCCGGCTCTTCGATTTGCGAGAGGGCGTCTCTTCGACTGCTGAGTGATGCCTCAACGATTTCTTCTTCTTATAAGAACGCTCATTTTTGTTCCACAACACACTTAAGCTCCCCTGTAAACACTCCCTCCTGTAAACACTCACACTTGCACTTCTTTTAATCTTGATCAGTCCGACTCTTCATTCTCAACATCTTCAGAAAATGTCTTGCCCTTCTGACCGTCGCCTTAACTTGAATGTTGGGGAAGATAGTGATATATCTTCTCCAACCAACATTTGGCAGCCGTCCTTCATATCCCCGAATGGTCCTCTTACAGTTGGGGATTCCATGATGATGAACGAAACAACCGCATCGGTGGTGGCCAGAAATCTGCTCACTCCTAGAGACACTAGGATACTTTCCAGGCGGTCCGACGAACTGGCTGTTCAGGACTCTATGGCCTACAGCGTCCGATGCGCAGGCTCAGTATCAAACATGGGCCAGCGCCTTCTTGCACGAACTTGTCAGGTGGAGTCGTTGATGGCTGAAGTGGCTAGGAGGTCAGAGTGCTTAGGCATGAGAACAGGGATTTGCACATGCTTGCAACCAATTACTCAACCAGCATGAAGAGGAAGCTGGATCAGATTCAGGAGTCCGAAGTGCGGATTCAGAGTGATCATCAACGGTTTATGGCGTTACTCCCGAGGTTTATGATGCCTTCGTCCTCGGGAGCAGCACCAAGTATTGAGGCTCTGAATGATCCAACTCTGGCGCTTCGTCTTTCAGGGGCTCCGTCGACCACCGAGGCACCACCAACCAACGACCAATGAACGAAATTAGTTTACAAGTTATTGTAAATTATTTATGCATTTAAATTTTTTTTTTTTTTTTTTATTTATATATATATATATATATATTTTTTTTTTATGTATTTTTTTATTTATATGAATGTTTATGTTTTTAAGTTTTTTTTTTTTTTTTTTTTAAATAACAATGTAAAATAAGTAAAACAAAGTAAAAAGACTAAGTTTAACTTTCTAAACAAAAATCACAACTAAATAAACAAAACAAAATGAAATCAACGTAAAAAAAAAAATCAACGTAAAATAAATTCACACAAAAGCCAACAAACAATGAAAGAACTAAATAGAGTAAAATAAATTCAGTAAGGAGAAGGGATTAGGAATGCAAATCTGATTGTGGGTGATTCCTAGGCCTCCCTTCATTATTCAAATGCATGGGTTTATCCTTGAACGGACGGTGGTACTTGAAATGATCCGGCAATGGTTTAAATTCAAGAGTGGGTGCCTGAATCATCAAAATCAGAAAAAAGTTAGTATAAATTAAAATTAAAAATGGAGAAGATGGCTTACATTCTCGATCAAACTCAATCACAAACACCACGTCTTTGAACGTTTCAGGAACTTTGCATTTAGCCATATTGCATGTGATGATTGTGACATGGCCCTTGTTATCAAACTCAATTTCTTTGGCATTGGTTGTCTCAACTACATCCTCTTTGATAAGTTCAACAAATTCTTCGACCACCTCATTTTCTGGAATATCTTCCACAACGTCTTTTTCATTCACTTCTTCCTTGAGATTTAAAAACCTACAAGGAAAAAGGACATTTGGTGGAACGATGTTAGAATGAATTGAATTTTGAACCTCCTCACCTGAGTTGGATGACATAAGGACTTGGGGGGTTTGCGATAAGAATTCTTCTAAACTGCCCAAGTCGTCATCCTCATCTTCTTCTTGAATTGGCAATTCATCCATGTTCGGGCTCTGTTTGGATGGTTCAGGAACAACTTCATCCTCCATGTTACCTTGATCTCGAATCTGTGCCATGAATTCCATAATCTGCCCAACTTGCTCCTCCAATGCATCCACCTTGTTGGCTTTATTTTGCATCTCCATGTTTCGATTTTCTACGTCCTGGGTCAAAGAGGTTAGTAACTTATTCAAAATGTCATTATCCGAAGACGTACCTGAATTTGATTGGGGAGATTGTTGTGGTGGTTCATATGGCCATTGATAGAACTCTTCCGATGGAGGCAATTGTTCTTCTTTTTGTGAACCCTGTACCGAAGAAATTAATTCTTCAAGCATTTGATTATAATCCACTGGCATACTTTGATTCGATTGGAATTGTTGTGGGGGATGCTGTGGTGGCTGCATAGGTCTTGAATAGAACGCGTCTTCTTGCTGCCAATATCCACCTTGTTGGAATTGTTGAGGTTCTTCCCACATATAATCTGAATTACCTCTCCAATCTGAATTCCAAGCGTTGGAAAACATGTTGCCCCTTGATTGGTTATAGCCTTGATATCCCCAAACATCTTCATTGACAGAAAATTGAGGACCTTGATATCGTTGCCCATAGGGCACATCAAGTGTAGGGACACTTGGCATTGTGGTCCGTTCGGCATTATGAGTTAATTGAGCAGTGAGCTGTGCCAATAGATCTTGAATGCTAGTAGAATCCAGGTCTTGCTCCATTTGTACCTCAATTCAAAGAAAGAAAAATAAATCAAATATCAAAAGTAACATACACAAACACAAATAAACATAAACAAAAACAAAAATAAAAGGATTAGCAAATTTGCTAATCCCCGGCAACGGCGCCAAAAATTTGGTGCGAAAATAAATTCACGCACAAATTTAACCCTATTTGTGACAGTTGTAGTATATGGATAAGTAGGGATCGTTCTAGGCCGGGGATTAACTAGGGATGCTAACCAAAGTAAAATTAAATTAAAAACGTAAAAACAAAATTTAAAACACTAAACTAGACTCAAGACACTTAACTAGAATAACTCAAAATAATTCAAAATTCAAGAAAACACAAACTAAATTTATTTCTAATAAATCTAACACTTTAAAATAAACGGGGGATTGATTTTTGATGAAAAGTAAATTAAACTTAAATAAATTACAGAATTGACAAAAACATAAAATTAAGGTGAATGGATGGACGACGGACTGGCTAGAGGATTATTCTCCACACATGCCACATATGCAACCTAAATTGATTTTCAGTTGTTCTTTCAATAAATTGTAAATTCTCAACGCCCCAAGTTAATTAGGTCCGCTTAAATTAACCTTCAGATTTTCCTACTTTTATTAGGTTGGATGATTGCATACGACAACCTAAAACATTCCCTACAAGTTCCCTACATGAATTGCATAATAGAGATACAAGCAAGAATCATTAAGTTTTATGAAAATCATAAGCATTGACGAGGCACTTGTTACTATGAATTGCATGAAACTTATGCCAAGAATTTACCTAACGCGATCGTTTATAAGCGACCTTCACTACTTGTGAATATAAGTTCATAACGATTAGGTGAAATTCACTTATACTCTAGCATCAAATTCATGCATGTAAATTAAGTATGCATCCTTAATCGACATACAAAAATAAGTTATCAATCAAGCAGTTAAGCAAATTAAATCACAACTCAGAAATCACAACTGAAGGTAATCAATTCAAATTACAAATATATCCATGGTTTTGAATTAAACTCTAGCCAAAATAAAATTAGTTACACATTATTAAAATTAAACAGGAATAAAACTTGAGTTTAGGAACGAATTAACCGAGAGAGAGATTGCAGTGAATCTGTTCGAGCTGACTTTGCTGCACAGTCCACCTCGCCGTGCTGACCTCCAGGCCGTGCTGACCTCCAGGCCGTGCTGACCTCCAGCGTTTGGTTTTCTTTCCAGCTGTCCTCGCACTGCTCCTCGCTTCACTCCAAGCTGCCAAAGCAGCTCTTGCTCGCTGCTCCCTCTCGTGCGCGCTGCCTGCTGCGCGAGCTGCTCACGTCTTGCTGCCAGCTCGGCCCCGCGAGCTGTCCTTGCGCCAAGAACTTGCTGCCTCGTTCTCTGTCTTTCTCGCCCCCCCCAAGCCTGAGACCTCTCTCCCGCAAGCTGGCTGTACCTCTCCTGGTTCCTGCCCCGAGGTTTCTCGCAAGCTGCCTTATGGCAGCTCTCTGTACAGCTGCCTTCTCGCTGCAACTGGCAGCGCCAGTCCTCCACCGAGGCCTTCTCCTCGCTGATCTCAGCTGCAAAGGCAGCTTGCTGCCTTAGCCTTGCTCTCATTTACGCTCCACAGGCAGCCCTTCCTCCAAGCTTCTATCTTTCCTGTTTTGCTGCCTGTTCTCTGTGCAGCTGCCACAAGGCAGCAACCTCCTCCTCACGTCTATCCTCTGCGAACTTCTTTCCTTCTCCCCCCCCCCCGCTAAACCTTCAGAGGGAGGTCCCCCTTATATTTCTTATCCTTAGCCGCGAAGGCAACGTGCAGCTCTCCTTTTCCTTTTAATTATTTATTTTTCAGCTGCATGCGCACACTGACTTCCTAATATTCCTCATGCCCATCCCTTAATGCATGCCTGGCAGCCTCATGCTTTTCTTCATTTTATTATTTCTGCATGCCAACCTGGTCTTCCACCGTGAGGACCCCTTGTGTTTATTTCTTTTGTTCTTCCTCGGTCCCCTTGTCATGTTCCTGCATGCTTTTATGTATATTTTCTTTCTGTCAGCCCCCACTCAATTAACATCATATATATATATATATATATATATATATATTTATAATACTATCTTATTTTTATTAACCAAAAATAGTGGGCAAAGCAGTTTTTACGATTTTATTACTAAAAATCACACTTATGCAATATTTATTTTATTTACTAGATAAATACTATAAAACACAAAAACAAAGTAAATGGCTCAAAAATATAAGAAACTGACTAAGAAAAGACGAGAGAATTTGATGTAAAATATGTATAAATATAATCCGATCACACACAGAAAGGCAGACATTAAGGACTCAACTGCAACATTTAAATACTCGGTCAATAAACATCAAGTCACTCATTACCTAATATTGCCCGATGATGCTGTTAAAGATTGGTTGACTCTACAAGAACAAGTGACGTGATCACCAACCTCTTTCAAATTCGTCTAGTTATAAACGTTAACTAAAGCGCTAATTGGGAGGCAACCCAATTTTTCTAACTCTTTTCTTTTTATTTCGTTTATTTTATTTTCCTGTTTTTATTCCTAATTACAAAAATCACAAAAAAAATAATAATAAAAAAATAAAAAAATCAGAAAATTGAAAGAAAAACAAATTGCAATTTTTAATTCTTGTTATTTTTCTTTACTTATCTAATTAGGTTTTTGATTTGTGATTGCAGGCTGCATTCGGAACTGATTCGGTCTAATCTCAACTAAGTGTGGAATCATACATTAACCGTTCATTCACCAATATACATGACCATATGAAAACCTATAATACATGCATGATTCTACAATAGGGTATCCAAGTGTGCAGAAGGGTCCATATATCGCAGATCAAGTTTTGCGCAGATTTTCCTCGGCATTCATAATCAGGAGACATGCAAGATAAATTCAGTCATACATTATACATGGACACAGAGAAAAATTCCAAGGGGCAGTATACTGATGCATCGCATTGTACACAGATCCAGTGACTACCTTTCACAGATTCAGATCAAGAAACAACGGAATAAGTTTGGGGGTTGTCGACTATTTACCTTCCTTTTGGATCTGAAAATCGTGGACTGGACTCTGCCAAAACTTTTCTTCCTCAAATCGATGTTTGAGTTCTCTTTGTCACTCGAGTTTTCCTGGGCACAGATTTGGACATGCATGAGTTAGAATTTCAAATATTGCCAAGTGGAGACCATAATCGCAGAGAAAATGCACGATGGTGACAATCTGGGCTAGAATCAATTATCGCCATGGCTGGGTTCGGCTTTTGACAGAGATGGAAATGAATAGAGATACAGCTATAGAGGCACGGCTGGGTATCTGTGTTTGGGTTCGACAAATCCAGGACCATTGGAAGATTTGGAATGACTAGAGAGCTAGGTAGGAATTGTTCGGATCTGAGAGTTCTAGAGAGGAAGCTTTGGTTTTGATTGCAGCAACCAAGGTTTTTATGAAAGGAAGAGCAATGAAAGAAAATGAGTGGATGAGCGTTTGGTTCTGGGCTCGAGGTATGGCAATGGCAGACATTAGGGTTCTTCAGCATGTGAGTGGGTCACGAGTGGGTTCGTGTCAATCCGTGTGGTCAGCTTCCCTCGCAAATGCATGTGTATTACCTGGGTTCTCAATGAAATGGGCTGGTGCATTCTTTGTTTACGTGGGCTCTTCATGGCTTTTTGTTCGGCCATCAAATTATCAAGCAACAAGTTTCTACTTCCAGCCCAGGTATTATTGTTCCTTTTCTTTTTGTTTTGTTATTTATTTAATTTTTTCTTTTCTTTTGTCTACTGTTTGTTTCTTTGATTAGTTAGTTGTTTTTGTCGGTCATTTTTCTTTGTTCTTTCTTTATGTGTTTCTTTTTCCACACCTTTTCACACCTTGAGGACAATGTGTGATTTAAGTTTGGGGGTGGAAAATAGAATTTTAGATTTTTAATTTCTGAGTCAATAAATTTTTTTTCTTTCAAATTTTAAGTTAATATTCATAGATTATTTTAAACGATAAAACAAATGGACATGGTGAAGATTAATCCCACATTGGAATCTTTTCCATTTATCGTTGCTTAGACACTAATTCATGAGTTATACTTTGAAAATTTGCACGTTCACATCAACATGGTTTGTGGTTTGTGGGGAGTGAGATTGAAACACTTACTTTTAGTCTAAGTTTATTTTTTATCTTTGTTTAAAGTAAAGTTATTTATTGTTATAAAGTAATAATTGTTCCACCCGAGGCTTTGCCTAGTAACCGGGCCAGTCCTGCCTGATCAACAGTGATTCTCACGTCAAACGGTAGAGTCTTGGCATGGGGCAGGGTGGTTAGTTGGTTTCGTAGCCTTTTCAGCTCAAGTTAATAAGTCCTTAGGGGTGTTCTATACCTAGTGTCATAAAGCCTTATGGTTTGGGAGTCATTGACCTAAAGCTCGTTACATGGGTTGGATAGAAAGCTTAAGGGAACTGGCATTGCACGACCACCACTGTTACTATAAAAAAAGAAAAAAAGAAAAAAAAACGAAAGAAAAAAAAGAAGAGAAAGTTCGAAAAGAGAAAAAAATTATAAAGTTAGTACGTGTGGAATAAAAAGAACAAGAAGTAAGGATTTTAGTCGAGTCTCTTTAATTATGTTGGTTCACTTTACACCACAGGAAGTTCATGAATTATTTTCTAATTGATTCTAAATGGCTTTAGACTCTGTGGTGTGATTAGTTGGAACTTTTGGAAAGATGTTGTCATTTTTATCGTTTTCGATGGATTGTGACTTGAAGATGAAAATTTTGTCTTAGTTGAGTTTTAATAAAGTTTTTCTAGTTTGTTAGTTTTTATATTTGTTTTTGAGGTTTGTTTTGCTTGAGGACAAGCAAAAGGCTAAGTTTGGGGGTATTTGATGAGTCCATATTATACCATATATTTTAAGGAAAACTAATGAAAAGGGCTTGAAAACTTTGAGTTTTAATGATAAGGACAAAATAAAGGGTAAAATGAATAGTATCAGGTTTGACTTTTTAGTGTAAAAATGTGGTTTTTCGTTAAAGTGAACATTACCGTGGGTTTTTCGTTAAAACTCCCATTATTTTACCCTAATCTTAGTATTAATTTATTGGTTATTTTGGTAGAACTTTAATACTTTGTTATATATTTTCAATGTAGGACATTCGACTTCCTCTGGAACAAAAAGTAACCAAACGGATGAATTTTGGAGTGATTCCAATTGGAGGATGTTCGTGAGTCTTTCAAGATGATTGTGTCAAAATTCCAGATTTTTCTACAAGTCGTTTGACCGTGGCGATGAAATTAAGGCCCAGCGCACAGCTTTCCCAGATTGATGTTTCTGGACGTTTTAGGTATTTTGAAGGTCAAGATGGCATATTTTGAGGAAGATTCCTTCTAAGGATTCTTAGGGGACGTCTCCAGTTTTCAAAAGAGACCTTTTATGACCCAATCGGAGTTGATTTGGTTGGTCAAAAGTCTAATTGTCTGAGAACTCCGAATTCTAGTTCAAATAGGAAACCTTTTGTTTTCTGTTTTATTCTTTTATTATGTTTCCTAGTTTTATTCTAAGACCTTTTAGGGTTTTATTTTGTATTAGTATAAATAAGGCTTTTTAGCCATTAGGTTAAAAAGTGGGAGAACGCACGCATTTTGGCTTTAGAGAGCTTTTGACGATTCAAGTTTATTTTTAAGGTGTTTTCTATCCATGTTTTTAATAATATTTTATTATATGATTGTTCATAACTAGTTTCGTTTGCTAGGGCGAGGCCACGAGCCTTAGCAAGAATATGTAGTTTCTTTTCAATTTGCTTATGATATTATGCATGCAAGTTTTGAATTATTAATCATTGTGCTTTAAACTATCTAATTGTCTTGATGATTGGCCACCATTAGGATATTTAGAAAAGTAAATTGATGCAATTTTGGCAGAGGGCTGTTCTTGGAATTGGAGTTGGCTTCTTGTGGTTAATATGTGTAACTTCTTAGGATGGACGACACGTTTTAAGGGTTGTATGATTTTTCAAAAGGTTTTCACAAAACTAATGAGTCTTGCATGTTCACATTCGATCTGGAAACCACAGACGGGTTGCATGTTAGATATACGTTCTACGTTGAAGGTTCCAAGTAGGGCATACTTTAGGAAAACCTAACCTTCAAATTATGCATGTGTAACTCATAAGTAATTGAAAGAACTACGTAGGATTGTTAAGGCGACGGCGGAACCTTGGTGCTCAAATTTATTTTCAAAACTATTTTCTTTTGTTTTTTTTATTACTTTGCCAATTTATTTAATTTTTTTAATTAAATTCGTTTTTAATATTTTAGGTCATAAAATGAACATCTTCCAAACTTTGTTTTCAAATAATTAATTAAGATTTGGTTTTAACATAAATGATTCATTCAATCCCTGTGGTAAACGACCTTACTTGAGCTGCTTTACTACGACAACCTTGTACTCTTGCAAGTATTTTAAAGTGTTTTTATCCCTACTTTTGCAGGTGATAAAATCCCTATCAAATGCCATAGTGAATTACAAACAGGTCGGCACAGAAGCTGAGTTATAAGCACAACATATATGATACACAATATGTTAGCAGATGCAACGATTATTTAAAACAAAAAATTCATAGGATTTGAAAGAATAATACAAGAATTAATCTGCAATTCTTCAAGCATGCACCAAAATCATCTCTATTGCATGAACATGTCGACAATAGCCCTCCAGTAGCCAACCAACTGAAGGGAAAAGGTTTCAGGCACGAAAATGTCAACAATGACACTCCAGTAGTCAACCAACTGAAGAGAAAAGATTTCAATCAAAGCCCACAATAGAAGGAATCCAGTGAAGTGGCAGAGGTTAAATTATCGGCGAATGAGCTGGTGTGGCATATGTGTGTGGGTGTGTGACAGTTGAACACCATGTTACATGAGCACTCAAAAGCTAGGAAAGTAAGTTAACCTGGGCTGGAATGCTTTTTCCAGTTTGAGCTTCAATTAGCAAGCCTGCTGTAAGACCAATCATTGCCCATGCACCATTAATTGCTTCAATTTGACGTTTTCTCTGTAATCACGACAATATTTTTAGAAATGAATAACTTGTATGTATGATATGTAATCATAAGAAAGCTTGAAATATGACATCAGCTGACCCCAGTTATCTTGCATTCTGTGATACATTAGTAACAGAAAAGAAATGAAAATAAGGATTGGGGCCTCATCAAGGAACCAACTCTTGTTTTAAAAGAAATCAATATTAGCTAGAGGATACTGAAATATATGAATTGTACATGAATCTGGATATAACTTTAATACACAAGTTTGTCGGACAAGTCATTTTCATACTCGCTACTTAACAAACAAAGCATGCAATTCCTTAACCTTGTATTTCTCTTTTGCTTTAATTTCTTCCATCTGCTTGGCAGCCAACCGCTTGGCTTCCAAAGGATCAACCATTATCACTTCATTATTTGATGCTCCTTTCTTTGAAGAAACCTGTACCAAAAGAAAATACAAATCATGGTTCAATCAGAAAAAAAAAAAAAAAAAACACATGAATTCTCTTTTTTATCAACTGCAAGTTAATTACCAAGAGAAGGAAGAAATGGAACCAGGAAAAATAAGTTTCACCATATAGCTTCAATTTGATCATGTACTAAGATTGGCGACAGTGCATAAAATGAAAAGTGAAAGATGCAACTTCATCGACTTCTAATTGAATTGGATTTGACAAAAGAAGTTTGAAACAATTTTTCTAAGATTCTGAATATATTGAAGTATTTTACAATAAAAGTCTTTTTTAATTGTAGACCAAACCTAGATGATATTCAAGGAAAGCTCTTCCAGTAAGTCATAGACTGACTAACTTGTTTGAACTCAACATCCCTAGATGCAGCTTGCCACTAACTGAAATTGATTGCCTATGTTCGGGAGGTAACTGGCAACTCCAGTATACAAGAGTGAACATCCTTGCTGGAACCTCCTTAACTTATGAGGATGCATAGCAAGCAAGCACATACAAGTTGGTTGATGATTCCTTTAATTTAATTTCTACAGATTATTGTTAGACGAAAGTAGAACACTCAAACAAGACTGGAAATTTAAGCAATTGATCAAACTGCACTTAAAAGTCTCAAACCCCGACCCAAATGAAATCAATTTTAAAACTTTTAGGACTGTGGTTTCAGCTGTTATACTTGATATGAGGGTTCCAGAAACTGACGATGCATTATTAAGTAGGAAGACAATGAACTACAAAATCCGTATCTAATGTCTAGACATTCGGACCAACTACATACCTAAAATATCTTTGACCATATTCAAACCAATACATTGGTGTTATACATGTGGAATCCTTGGGGTTGATTCATACATTAGGATTGGCCAACAATTGAAGAGCACTGCCATTGGTTCTGTAAGCAACTACACTTCCACCTTGGTGTCTTCTCCAACCCCAACTGCAAAACAAATAAAATTTTGAAAAAAATTATAAGCAAGAAACAAGCTTAGAAGCTTGGATATTCAAAGTTCTAAATTATATAAGAATCCATCAACAAAGCAATAACTACGCTAATTACAATTGAACAGATTACCATACAGTCATGGAGAAGACCATCTTAATGACCTCAAACAATAAATTGTTATTGTTGTGCTCAGTCCAATTTATGTTCATGTTCACCTTCTCAATGGGGTTCACTTGTATTGCTACAGAATAAGGGCGTTCTTTATGAGCCACGTCAAGTTGAGCCAGAATTTAAGTGATAGATTGCATAATGCATAGAAATATCATTATTTTCCGTCGACACTCTTTGATTACTAACACTGCTCAAACAAAAGTTTTCATAACTCTCCAAATGCACCATTCAAGCCCGTAAATTACAATCTTCAACTTTACGAAACTCAGAAAATCACTCAGGAAAACAGATTATTGCATCTCCAATGCGCAACTATGATTCTGATGTACAAAAACATATACAACCAGTAAACCAAAATCATTTCAGCCTACCACAAAAGGTTAACGGGGCAGTCTAAATTAGAAACTTACCCTTGTACCAGAAAAGGATAATGGGGCATATCATATGTGTATTATGACCAATTCATCATATTTTCATCAATTAAATTTTTCTGTCACGTAACTCTTGGGATATTTATTTGTATTAAGCACCACACTGTTGAAATATCAGCCAATATTTCTTAACAAAATAACTGCTAAAACATCACAAATGAAACATAAATCGACCCCCTCGAAGACATTTTTTTCATTTTCTCAGTAAACAAACATAAATTGCACAAAGCTAAAGAAACGAGCAGGTAATTCCAGTTGTTGGAGTAATACAAAAGTGGGTGTGAGAGTTTAAAACTTGTTTTCCGCGAAATCAGTGGGCAGAAGTGAAGAAAGACTGAGAATTGGAGCGAGATAGGAAAGAGGTAAGCAAGAGAAAGGATTGGACTTACTTGTAGAGAGGCGCAGAGCGACGATGGTGATTGGGAAAGGATGAGCTTTGAGTGAAGAGGAGGCCTCCATTGATAGGTAGCAGAGATGTGGACGACATCTTCCCCTTTCGTACGTGTTCTGTTCTTCTCTAACCATTTCGGTTCGGTCTACCATTTTATATGCACGATTTTATTTTTCAGACCACATTTCAGTTTTACCCTCAACTTCATCCTTCTAATTTTTCCAACTCATTCTGTTTCAAGTTTAAATTATAAGGGTATTAACGACAAATTCTCGGTACTATTTATTTTAACAAAAATTTATATTTTTGCAAGTCAATCCTGATACTATTTATTTTACCCTTTATTTTATCTTTATCGTTAAAACTTAAAATTTTCAAACTTTTTTCATTAATTTTACACTTAAAATTTATATATTCTTTTAATTTTCTACTGCTTTACGAAAATTGAAATTATACGGAACGTTTGAAAGTTACTTGGGAGATAGGGGAGGAGAATGAAATACTTTCTCTATGGGCTGGCTACACAACCTATCAGAAACCCTCCTTATATTGGTTTTCACATATGCGACTAGAATATACATATCCCAACATGTTTGAACATAAATAAAAGAAAAAATTGTAACAATGATCCTTCAACTTTAACTCAATTTGAGCAACGGTCTCTTAACTAAAAATCAATGACCATTGGTCTCTTAGCTCCTCAAAATGTGCAGCTATGATCATTTTCATCCGTCTGAACTTCTATCAAAATGAGTCATGTTGGAAGAATCATTGCTACATTTGGGTTCAAGTTGAGACCATTGCTCCAATTGAGTAAAAGTTGAGGGACTATTTCTCCAATTGGGTTAAAGTTGGGGACCATTTCTATAATTTTTTCATTTAGTTTCTCATATTTGCCCCTTGATTCTGACTTCATGTGCGTGTCACGTGACTCATTTTTACGGAAATTTTAATTGAGTTGATGAAAAAGATCATTGTTGCACATTTTGATACTTTAAGAAACCAATTATCATAGATTTTTAGATGAATGACCATTGCTACAATTTTCTCTAACTAAAAAGGTGGTGCTATTGACACTCTAAAAACTCATTGTGCACTTCAAACTTTCTAATTTTTTTTTTTTTGAAAAATACACTTGGGAGAAGTGCATAATTAATTTTTAATTGTATCAAAACCACACCCAAATAGAATTATTATAAATAAAACTCGATTATACAAAAGATTTTTATTAATGGTAAGAAATATAAATCTATTCAGGGAGAGACCTTTAAGTCTTAGATGAATGCTAACTACCTTTTCCACTTGCTTTCTCCTACTTGCCTTTCCTACTCAATAGATGCCATGTGGACTTACCCTACACTCAAATCTATGTCATGTGGACTTATCATACACTCATATATATATATATTAATTGGCGGATCCCTTTCACCTAATCATTCTCATTAAACAATCCGGACCCTTGAAATTTGATCTAACGATTAAAGTTATTATAACTTTTAAAGTGAGCTCTTGTTTTTAGCCGTTTGATAAAATTTCAAGGGTCCGGATTGTTTGATGAGGAGGATTAGGTGGAAGGGATCAGGAGAAGATCCCTTTCCGTATTAATTGTGTTTAAAACTGTTTTCTTCTCTTTCCACTAATACCCTTGATTAAATCTCATAAGTCAACCAAATCATTAAATTATCTACCAAATTTGACAAATCTAATTATTTTAATTAATTTTTATACAAATTTCATTTCCTTTTTTTTTTACTCTCCTTTTATTTTTGTTTTCCCTTTTGATTTTAGGCTCTAGGAGAGGACTACAAAATTTTTGGAGATGTCATTTTTTTTATAATACATATACCACAAATAAATAAATAAAAGACATTTTCTTGTTGTAGAACAATAGATGTCCACTCAAAGAATTAAATAATGGATCCTTCCACTGTATGCTGAAGCTTTCTTCATACGACACATATTTTCTATATAAATACAAACCCCACACAAATCCAAAGGGGTGAGAAGTTCACGGGAGAGATAGGAAGGAAGAAAAAGAGAGAAAAGAAAGGAAGGAGAAAAAGAGAGGAAGAGAGAAAAGAGAGGAAGAGGAGACGAGATAATAGAGAGAGTTATCTTTGTACTCTTATTATTCCAAATTATAATGAAAGCACCACTGCTGCCCCGAGGACGTACTCCAGTCACACTGACTGTAGAGGAACCTCGTAAGTTTTGTGTCTTGTTTCATTTATTCCACTACACCCACCGTCGATTTTATAACACGTTATCAGCACGAGAAGCTCTCGTGCCAGTGGAAAAGCACAATGCCACAAATCCTGTTCACCTCCTTCAGCTGGAATCTCACAGTTAAGAAAATCTTTTCATTTCATCTTAAAATCTTTGTACTACTGATTTTCCTGAAGCAAATATATATATGTTGTTGCATGACTGTATATCATTCTTTGCAGAAGCAAAATAGTACAGACTCAAAATTCGTAGAGAATTTGACAGCCATGTAAACAGCCTTGGAACTCCAACTTGCGGACCTCGGATTGAAATACGTTCTTCTTGAAAGTTGTTCATCCACTCAGTATCCACAACATATCTAAATTCAGAAAACTTTAACGGTGCGATCGTCGCAGATGTCTGAAATACCAAACCAGTTTCCAATTTCCGCAGAAAATTGGACAGCCACCTTATGAGTACCAAAACTCCATTTCGGTAGCTCAGATCGAAACTGTTTATTCACGAAAGTTGTTCGGTATCCTCTTATCCATATCATACTAAAATTTGGGCTAAATCTAACGGTTTGATCTTCTCATAAGTTGTAGACACTCTTGGATCCAAAACTTATGGGAACCGTTTCGACTTTTTCGAAACTCACGGAGGAGGAACACCAATTGGAACTTATTGTTACTATTTTTTTCCTGAGTAACCAAAATGACTTCAGAACTGTGAAAACAAAAATAAAAAGGGAAATGGGGCCAAAGCCTTGAAAAGGTATGTTGCACCATGTGAAAGAAAATAAAAGGCAAAGTTGTTTTGTTTTTGGAATTGTGCAGCATATGAGAAAAGAAAAGTTTTTGAAGCTTGGTGTTGACAGAAAGAAAAAAAAATTAATTAACAAATAAAAGGGACAAAAGGAAGTGGCAAAATAAAAGGTTCTGATACTATTTATTTATGTGAATAGTGTTGACTTAAAATTCTCTCACAAGTTTTATTTATTTAAAGCAATTTATTTATAGTGGGTAGAATTATTACCCTTTGCTTTAAAACTATGATATTTATGTGAATGGTGCTGAATCAAAGCCCTTGTCACAAGCTTTATTTACTTTAAAGCAATTTATTTACCATGGACGGTTTTACCGCCTATTGATTTAAGTTTTGATTTATGTGAATGGTGCTGAATTAAAGCCCTTGTCACAAGCTTTATTTACTTAAAATGCAATTTATTCATTATGGCTGGAATTACCGCCTATTGCTTTAATTTATTTTTTGTACTTATTTTTTGTTACAATGAGTATATATAGGACCTGAAGTTCCTTGATCAGATCAGAACCTGCAGTTTCTTGATCCTCATCATATAAAAATGATTGGACCTGAAGTTCCATCATGCAAAAAGATCGGGCATGAAGTCCGGAGATCCTCAAGATCGAACATGAAGTTTCTTGATAAGTACCTTAAGTTTGAAGTGCCACAGTGCCTCAACTTAATTGTAATAAAAGCCATAAGAGTCTCAGTCCACAAACTATTTAATAAGAACCAGAAGTTCCTTATGTCCATACTCAAAATGGTTTAGCAAAAGCATTTATTAAGCGGATGAAATTGATTACCCACGCTTTGCTCATGAAAACGAAATTGCAAGTTTTCTACATGTGGACGTGCCATTTTACATAATTCACTATTAGGTTTGGTTGAGACCAGTTACCAACCATTGATATTTCTCAGTACAACTCGTGTTTAGGCACCAGCCAAACATTACACATTTACGAGTTTTTGGTTATGCTATTTATGTGCCTATTGCACCGCCACAACGAATTAAAATGGGACCTCAGCGCAAACTGAGAATTTATGTTGGATTTGATTCACCATATATCATTCAATATTTGGAATCCTTTACTGGGGATATATTTACCGCATGATTTGCGGACTATGATTTTGATAAGACAATTTTCCTGCCGTTAGGGGGAGAAAATATCATTCCAGAAGAATGATGAAAAAAGACCCTTCCAGAAGAACGAAGAGAATTTGTCTTATTTTGATTTACGAAGCAATCAATGAAAAAAAAATGAAGTAAGAATAATTGAATGATGCAACGAAAGTGATGAAATCATATACACTTGCTACAAATGTGCTAACAAGAATTGATATCCCTGTTGGACAATATAGTGAGGCAGTAAATGATTATCTGTTACACGCCTGAAGCGTGGCAGACCTTCAGACTCAAAACGTTCAGCCATTCGAAAGAAGAAGAATATGGCACTACTGAACTATTGCATTCCCGAATCATAATTGTTGTATGCCAGAAGCATGACAGTCACCGTATGGATACACATCCCAGAAAGGACAATCCACGGACATGGGAATGTTAATGTCTCATGCATGAAGCATGATAGATGTATAGGTTCCAATGACCCAACTCCCGGAAGCGGAGATTAAAATCCATGCTCTATGACGCTCGAAAAGAGGTTATGATCTGCATTCTTTAAATTACGACTATCCTTGAAGAGATAGTGTAATGCCCTTGAAGAGGCAATGGATATCCAAAAGAAATGAAAAGCTTTTATGCATGAGCGTGCACATGAGAATATGAGATCATAAATTGATGATAACAAATGGTAATTTTGGTTTTTACAAGTAGCTACTAAATTCATCAATGAGCTATGTTGATATTGAGTCCCGTTCTTTTCGTCAACAAAATTATTGGCCAAAAAATGGAGAAAGGCAATTCCATTACAATTTTGTAAGAACGTGGAAAAATGGACCTATATATTTGAATACAATACAAATAGCCAAAAGATGTTGAACCAAGGAGGTTACATATGGGCATTTGTAATACAGTGTAATACACTCACATGATATGATACAAGGTTACTAATTGAAACCTGAAATTATACTCTTGTAAACGAGTTCATATGAATGGAGAATTATATACGAAGGGTTGTGAGTCGCCCACATCATATCTCCATAAGTAAATCCCTCAAGTATACATGGGAGCAAATTGCTCTGTATAAATTCCAAAGGAAAATGTGTTATGAAGTGTAGAAAATCCCTGAAGGATTCAAATTGCTTGAAGTAAGCCCCCGAAGGTAAAGCATAAAATATGTACTCAATATCAATGAATGGTTTAAATTGCCTTAGTGAGTACTATCATTATGATATTGTTGCAACATACTAAAATCTCTTGCAAGAGTCAATGACATTAAATTAGAACTCCTGAAGAGTTGATGATATTAAATTGAAACTCCCGAAGAGTCTAGAAAGAATATAAAGTGTTGAGAGAAATATTGTCTCGAACTGCAGATCGAACAATATGTCAACACGAATCTTATCCATGATGTTTATGATATTAAAGAACCATATGGATTGAAGATTATGAGTTAAACACTCAAATGATGTCAACACTAAGAATGATCATTTATCTTCGTGAGGGTAAAGATAAATTGATATTTGGTCCAGAAGTACCACATCTTAGTAAAATATATGCTTTATTGTATTTAGCACAATACATTGAATGAAATAAAGCTTATCTATTAATATCTCTGAGAAATTACAGATATGTGCATACACATGAGTTAAAACAAACAAACAGGATGAAACCTTCACAAAGGTTGCTCATGTGAAGCCTCAATGCTCGGCAGTACCCTAGAAGGGGGAGGTACTGGAGATTGATCATGTGGCACTTCAGTACTTGGAAAAACACCAGAAAGGAAAGGCATCAGTTGCTTTCGGAATCTAGCAACGAACCTCTAGTGATTACTTTGAATCAAACTTTCGGATTCTTGCAGCTGGTCGAACTTTCTTTTCATGCTCGTCGAGTAATTATTTGCAAGCACGTGTAACACTCTATTCTCGTGCTTGAGCCCTCTGATCTCTTGTTTAAGACTTGCTACCTCAGCCATCAATGATTCAACTTGGCGAGTTTGAGCAAGTAGGCGTTGGCCCATATTGGATACAGAGCCCGCACATTGAACACTAAGAGCCAAGGAGTCTTGAACGGCCGACTCATCAGACCGTTTTGAATGGATTGAAGGAAAAATTTTGTCCTAGCTAAGAACATGTATGAACATTTGAATACATATGCTAACAATTAACTCTTTAAAGTAGGCATGCATCCAAAAACAATTCATGAAACCCATGACTTTCAAAGCCTAGTATATGGTGAACCAAAAGACTCTTTAACAACATTAAAGATAATTAAGAATTTAGAGATTCTTTACCCTTGAAGCTCATCCTTGATTACACAAGGGATTCACCCAAGTGGAGGGCCTTCAAGTCACCTCCTTGCTCCTTGGATCTTCCTTGTGATTTTCCTCCTTTTAGTGCTCCTTTGCTTCTTTGAGGATTTGAGGATTAGTTCTCCAAAACACCAAAAGTTTGATGTCTCTATGTCTCTTCACCAAGGATGTAATTTGTGAGGATGAAAATGGATCACTTAGGGAAGTAAATTTGCTAGATAACTATCCCCAAGTAGCTTAGAAAACCCTAATTGAAAACAAAGCTATAAAGATGAATTTATACTTCATTTCTTAGGTGAGTGGCAAACTTGCAATTAAGCAAACTTGCATACCCTCACCCTAAATGGTTGGCCTATATGGTTATTGGGCTTATTGCCCATTTTGTTTTAGTTGTCATACAACTTAAACATAATGGGCCTTGTGGACCAAAACACTTTTGGGCCCCGAAGCCCTAAAACCAACTTAAAAGCCCAATACGAACATTTCGTATAATTAATTAACTAATTAATTAATCTTGACCATTCTTCAATTAAACCATTTAATTGCTTATCCATTTCATTTAATTGCTTCACATATATCCTTATTTGGTGTGCGATCCATTAGGTTCCAATTAGCGAGGCAGTGGGCGATGTTAGTCTTAACTATCGATTGTGAATTGAAACCACATTTCAATTCTCCCTTTTTGATGATTAGTGTTTGCTAATCAATAGGGCTTCCACAAACCATGAGTGACACCTAGCAGTATGTCATGGTTACCCAAGCTAAGTAGAATTGGTTGGAGAACCTATCCAGTTACAATTACAATGCAATACGGTCATTCTCTAATACAATACTCTTAACCACATTGTTTTAAGTGATAGTTTGTTTCATGTCTACTATCCAATGTGATACTTTCTTATATGATTCCCTTGAATATGATTTGGAACATCTTCCTTAGTCATATTCATTTGCTTTGGCCAAAGACTTTAGAATCATATTTTAGAGTATTCTCCTTCCACCATGGAAGGTTAGAGATCCCTTGTTGTGCATTCATATGCCTACATGACTAGATCACATGACCCCAACAATGCCGTGGACAATCCGAGGGAATGCCTTTGTCATGATCAAAGATCAAGGACCTAACCATTAGACATCTATGATGCCTCAGGTCTAAGGACTACTTTGCATATTGTAACCTTAGAGTTCGTACATGACATGTATGTTTGAACTCTCATTAATCGCAGTTCAGTGTACTCGATTACTCTTTCGAGCACCTATGTGTTTGTCTTAGTGTCCAACACCAAATGACTTGAGACTAGTTCATACTCACGTTTGAGTCAACATAACACATACTAACCTTATTGGATTGTCAATGCCCAATTGGCAATCCTATGGCTAGGAACGTTTTAGGAATGAACATAAGAGAAAGGTCTCCTTAATCTAACTCATTAGATCACTTATCTCTTATGTCAAATACATCCCTTGGATTCTCTTATTGATTAAACACATGATTCAATAAATAATGATTAACAATAAGTATTGCCCTTCCGTTAAACATATAAAAGTTTAACATATTAAGTATTCCAAAAAGCTATTACATCAAATGAGTGGCTTTGTGGGCATACTTCCAACAATCTCCCACTTGCACTCAAAGCCATCCTCCCATGTATCTAATACTCATCTTATCCATATGACGATCAAGCTGGATTTGAGTCATTGGCTTTGTCAGTGGATCTGCTACATTATCGGCTGAAGCAACTTTGAGGATGTTGACTTTCCCCTCGGCAGCATATCATCTTATGATATTAAAGCGCCTATCAAAATGCTTGTTCTTTTGATGAGCCCTGGGTTCCTTGGCTTGAGCTATCGCCCCACTATTATCACAGTACAAAGTTACTGGTGATGTGATGGTTGGAACCACTCCAAGTTCAGTAATGAACTTCTTCATCCAGAACGCTTCTTTGCCGGCTTCAGCTGCAGCGACATATTCAGCCTCTGTCGTGGAATCAGCAATTACACTTTGTTTCTTGCTTTTCCAACTGACAGCCCCACCATTCAGAGTGAATACATATCCGGAGTTGGAACTTCTATCATCGACGTCAGATTGGAAATCTGCGTCTGTATAAGCTTCCACTCGCAACTCTGATGCTCCTCCATAAACGAGGAACATGTCCTTAGTTCTTCTTAAGTACTTAAGGACCATCTTGACAGCTGCCCAGTGTTCTGATCCTGGGTTAGATTGATATCGACTAGTAATGCTCACAACATACGCGATATCAGGCCTTGTGCATATCATGGCATACATGAGACTCCCTATGGCGGAAGCATAAGGAATTTCATTCATTTAGCCGTATCTCTTCAGGAGTCTTAGGTCCCATGGACTTAGAAAGGTGAATTCCATGTCTCACAGGAAGAAAACCTTTCTTAGATTTTTCCATTTGGAACCTACTTAGCACCTTATCAATGTACATAGATTGGGATAATCCAATTAATTTTCTGGATCTATCACGATAGAGCTTTATCCCAAGTACATAAGATGCATCTCCTAAATCTTTCATGTGGAAGGTTTTAGACAACCACACTTTTACAGAAGAAAGTACTGCAGTGTCATTCCCGAATAGTAATATGTCATCTACATATAACACTAGGAATACTACTGCATCCCCAACGACTTTTTGATAAACACAATTGTCGTCTTCGTTTTGAGTAAAACCAAACGTTTTGATTTCAGTATCGAAACGAATGTTCCAGCTCCTGGAGGCTTGCTTAAGTCCATAAATGGACCTTTGAAGCTTGCATGCCTTAGTCTCTTCAGACTCGGACACGAAACCTTCGGGTTGAGTCATATAGAGCTCTTCCTGTAGGTAGCCATTCAGAAAGGCCGTCTTCACGTCCATTTGCCATCTCTTTGAATCAATGTCGGACATTGCTTCAGTGTAGTCCCTAGGGTCCTCCTTTGTTTCATTGTCACCTAAAAGGTACAATTCATCAAAGTCATTATTTAAGCCAAACCTCATAGGTGGCTTACTAACCCGTTCAGATCTACGTGGAGCTAGGGGTTCAGGAACAGGGTTGTCAATATGTCGAGTGCTTGTTTGTGGTTCATTATTAATCTCATTAATTTCCATCTGTTTGCTTATAGTTCCTTTGAGAACAAATTCGTCCTCTAGAAACTTAGCAGTTCTGGCGACAAAGACTTTCTGGTCGTCAGGATGGTAGAACTCATATCCCATAGTTTCTTTAGGATATCCCACAAAATAGCATCTTACTGATCTCGCTTCAAGCTTAGTAGCCTCAAGCTTCTTGACATATGCTTCACAACCCCAAATCTTAATATGATTAAGACTTGGCTTTCTTCCATGCCATATCTCATAGGGTGTTTGTGAAACTGATTTGGAAGGTACTCTATTAAGCAAGTAAGCTGCTGTATATAGAGCGTATCCCCAGAATGTTACTGGTAGATCAGCGAAACTCATCATAGAACGAACCATGTTCATCAAGGTTCGATTTCTCCGTTCAGAAACTCCGTTATGCTGAGGAGTTCCTGGTGGAGTCCACTGTGATACTATTCCACACTCTTTGAGATAATCTAGGAAATCGTTACTCAGATATTCACCCCCTCGATCCGATCTTATGATTTTTATCTGTTTCCCAGTTTGCTTCTCAACTTCATTCTTGAATTCTTTGAACCTTTCAAAGGATTCTGACTTGTACTTCATAAGATATACATAGCCAAACCGAGAGTGATCGTCGGTGAATGTGATATAGTATGAGAAGCCTTCTCTCGACGTAGTAGACATAGGTCCACATACGTCAGTGTGGATTAACCCTAGAATTTCAGTGGCACGCTCTCCTTTTCCAGTAAATGGAGATTTGGTCATCTTCCCTTTCAAGCAACTTTCACAAGTACCCATCCGGTCATTACCTAATGGGCGGAAATATCCGTCTTTCGACATCTTGCGAGTCTTATCAAGGTTCACATGTCCAAGTTTAAGATGCCACATCTTTTCTTGGTTAACTTCTTCTCTAGCCCTTTTGGGTTTTGAGGTATTCCCGCTTTCAATACAGTGCATCCCACTATTCGTCTCTAGGTGAAAAAGTCCATCTATCATATTACCATGAGAGATAATACGACCGTTCAAGTATAAAGTGCAACTCATTTTGTCAAACAACACTGAGTGCCCATCTCGTAAAAGCTTAGAGATGGAAATCAAATTCTTTATACATGAAGGAAAATATAAACAATTTTTAAGTTCCAGGACTTCCCCAGAGGGTAGGTTAAGCATATAGGTGCCTATTGCTTTTGCAGAGATTTTAGTGCCGTTCCCAACTCGCACAACCATCTCCTCATTGCGCAGTGATCTGCTCCCTGTTAGTCCCTGCAACGTATTACAGATATGTTGACTAGCACCTGAATCAAATATCCAGGAATTGGAGCTCACTGTAAAAGCACTCTCTATGACAGAAATAGTCTCTTCAAAAGTTCTTGTCATAAGGCTCGCAATGCGCACCCTGTATTTCTTCTTCCAACGTTCATCCTTTCCACAATGAAAGCATGTTCCTTTGGATTTCTTTGCCTTCTTCTTACGCAACCTTTTCCTTATCATTGCATTCTTACTCCCACTGTCCTTTTTGAAACCTTTTTCAAATTTACAGCACATGTCAATCATCTCTTTCAAAGAATGATCGAATCTATTCACTTTATAGTTTACGATAAACTTAGTGAAATCATCCGAGAGAGATGCAAGGAAAAAGTCTTGGGCCATTTTCCCATCGATGGAAGTTCCTAAACTTTGAAGATCTTGAAAGATCCTTTCCATCTTTTGTCCATGTTTATGGACCGATGTCCCCTTTGCCATTTTGGCATTCATTAGACTACAAATATTTGAGAATCGTACATTACTAGTCTCAATGTCATGCATCTTATGCAAACTTTCAACCATGGCACAAGAAGTGTCCATGTGCTTATGTAGCTTCATAAGCTCCTCACTAAGTGAAGTGAGGATTAAGCATTTGGCTTGTAAGTCATCCTCATAGTGTCTAACATAATTTTGACACTCCTCCTTTGAAGCTAGTTTCGTAGGAGGTACATGAGGAGGGGATTGCTTAAGTACATACAATATGTCTTTCACCTTTGAGACATTCTCAATGTGGCGATACCAAGCAAGGAAACGTTGGCCTTTTAGGCCCTTTTTGTCAAGTATAATGGTGGGTATAATTTTAGGCATGTCGTTCACTACATAACATAACAGAAATCGAATTAGCATTGTTGTTTAAAACTATTTTGATTGGGTCTTTTAATCAAATAGTACCACCCACTATTTTTGGCAAATTCCACATCCCTCAATAGAATTCGAGAGTTATATTGAACTCTTAGTGGGTTATGGGAGACTCACCATTACCAAGCCCACCTCACGATGATACGATATTGGTTAGCAAAATAATGATGAGAGAATAACGCATTATTCATTTACAACCTTTTGTAATTACCCATCTCGTTTGGCCTCTAGAGAATGATGCCTCACGATGATACGATATCGGCACCATTGCACTTAGTTTAAGTTATTCCCACCATGCTTAGTTCGTGAAGGGGTTCAAGAATAGCCTCACAATGATATGATATCGGCTATCCTCGTTGCCTACACTCACCTCATCATATGTATATGGATTCCTCCTGGATGTAAGCACATACTTTGTACTCCCCCATGATAGGGTGAAGCCGGTGCATGAGTCACAAACGCTTGGAACCCACCACGATGGAAGGCCTACGAAGAGATATTCTAAACATCTCTCGCTTATCAACTTAAATATTTGTTTGAGGGAATAGCGTTGGGCTACATCAAAACATTTTAATCACATTAAAAGAACTTGGGCCTATCACAACCATTGGTCCAAGTTTATATGAATTAGTAGTATATAATACTCCCACTGTTTCGTTGAAACAAGCGAGACTATATGGAACTACTAACGAATGCTTTGCATCCTCATATGGACTATATAGTCATATTAGGTTTTAGGATGATTATGAACCGTTTGATTTGATCCAACACGAGCCTTGTGTTGGACCTTGGGCCTAAGGTATGTAGTTGTTGATTTTAGTTACGCGTTTAATCCAATTAAACCGTTATTTCCTATTGGGCGTTGGACCCAACTATTCCATTTTGCATACATTTAAACAAAAGGAATACATGAAATAATAATAAGGGCTTATGCCCTTTTACAACACAAATGATGGACTTATGTCCATTTACAACAAATTGAATTAATCAAATTACATTCAAATCTACACTACCAATCCCAAACATTCATAATGTAAAGCGGCCAATCACATAGCTCAATTATCGAGGCATTTGGTTCATAATCACCCTTCTCTTAATCAAACACATTTAACTAAGAAAACAACTTTAAACAATTGGTTTTCGGATCCATAGAATTGATTTAAATGGAACTAAATAAAATGAAAATCCAATTCTCATTTAAAGAGACAAACCATTTTGTTCTCATCTAATTTGGGCCAAAAACAATGACCACAACTTTTGGGCCATTTTCTAAAAACAAAAACTTTTGGGGTCACTTTGTAAAAACACAAGAGTCCACAACTTCATGTAATTACAACTTAGAACCCAAACATTTTTAATAATGTCAAAACATCATTAAAGGAGCAAAACAATTTGTCCTTTAAAGTTTTTGGACCTTAACGTAAAAACGTAAACTTTTGGGCCAAAATGCAAATACACAAAAGTATCAAAACTTTATGTAAGTGCACAAAACACCCAAAAATACCCTATTTTAAAAGGGTGGCCTGCCATATAGTGTTTTATTGATGAAAATTCAAATTTTATACAAAGTTTTGTAAGTGGGTTATGTTAGGTGAGGTAAAGATGAAATAAAATTTTGTAAGAAATGATTTATGTCATTCTTTAAAACAAAGTTTGTCTCCCATCAAAATTACTTAATCATTAACCATCACCCACTAAAATTAAATCAAAACTTTATGTAAAAACATAAAACTTTTTGAATCAAAACTTCAAAACTTTTTGTTCTTGGCAAGAACTCCAAGAACATTGAAGAACACTTATGAAAACTCAAAATACATGGCACCAAATTTTAGTTCCAATATTCATGCTTAAATGAAATACATCTACAACATTTGAGATGCTAAATTTTCTAGCAAAATTTATATTCAAAGCAAGAACAAAGCTTGTAACATTTACAACATTTAAATCATAAAACATGAAAATCACAAAACCCAAAAGGATCCACCATACACTAGACTTAGGCTCTGATACCACTTGAAGGAAAAATTTTGTCCTAGCTAAGAACATGTATGAACATTTGAATACATATGCTAACAATTAACTCTTTAAAGTAGGCATGCATCCAAAAACAATTCATGAAACCCATGACTTTCAAAGCCTAGTATATGGTGAACCAAAAGACTCTTTAACAACATTAAAGATAATTAAGAATTTAGAGATTCTTTACCCTTGAAGCTCATCCTTGATTACACAAGGGATTCACCCAAGTGGAGGGCCTTCAAGTCACCTCCTTGCTCCTTGGATCTTCCTTGTGATTTTCCTCCTTTTAGTGCTCCTTTGCTTCTTTGAGGATTTGAGGATTAGTTCTCCAAAACACCAAAAGTTTGATGTCTCTATGTCTCTTCACCAAGGATGTAATTTGTGAGGATGAAAATGGATCACTTAGGGAAGTAAATTTGCTAGATAACTATCCCCAAGTAGCTTAGAAAACCCTAATTGAAAACAAAGCTATAAAGATGAATTTATACTTCATTTCTTAGGTGAGTGGCAAACTTGCAATTAAGCAAACTTGCATACCCTCACCCTAAATGGTTGGCCTATATGGTTATTGGGCTTATTGCCCATTTTGTTTTAGTTGTCATACAACTTAAACATAATGGGCCTTGTGGACCAAAACACTTTTGGGCCCCGAAGCCCTAAAACCAACTTAAAAGCCCAATACGAACATTTCGTATAATTAATTAACTAATTAATTAATCTTGACCATTCTTCAATTAAACCATTTAATTGCTTATCCATTTCATTTAATTGCTTCACATATATCCTTATTTGGTGTGCGATCCATTAGGTTCCAATTAGCGAGGCAGTGGGCGATGTTACTCTTAACTATCGATTGTGAATTGAAACCACATTTCAATTCTCCCTTTTTGATGATTAGTGTTTGCTAATCAATAGGGCTTCCACAAACCATGAGTGACACCTAGCAGTATGTCATGGTTACCCAAGCTAAGTAGAATTGGTTGGAGAACCTATCCAGTTACAATTACAATGCAATACGGTCCTTCTCTAATACAATACTCTTAACCACATTGTTTTAAGTGATAGTTTGTTTCATGTCTACTATCCAATGTGATACTTTCTTATATGATTCCCTTGAATATGATTTGGAACATCTTCCTTAGTCATATTCATTTGCTTTGGCCAAAGACTTTAGAATCATATTTTAGAGTATTCTCCTTCCACCATGGAAGGTTAGAGATCCCTTGTTGTGCATTCATATGCCTACATGACTAGATCACATGACCCCAACAATGCCGTGGACAATCCGAGGGAATGCCTTTGTCATGATCAAAGATCAAGGACCTAACCATTAGACATCTATGATGCCTCAGGTCTAAGGACTACTTTGCATATTGTAACCTTAGAGTTCGTACATGACATGTATGTTTGAACTCTCATTAATCGCAGTTCAGTGTACTCGATTACTCTTTCGAGCACCTATGTGTTTGTCTTAGTGTCCAACACCAAATGACTTGAGACTAGTTCATACTCACGTTTGAGTCAACATAACACATACTAACCTTATTGGATTGTCAATGCCCAATTGGCAATCCTATGGCTAGGAACGTTTTAGGAATGAACATAAGAGAAAGGTCTCCTTAATCTAACTCATTCGATCACTTATCTCTTATGTCAAATACATCCCTTGGATTCTCTTATTGATTAAACACATGATTCAATAAATAGTGATTAACAATAAGTATTGCCCTTCCGTTAAACATATAAAAGTTTAACATATTAAGTATTCCAAAAAGCTATTACATCAAATGAGTGGCTTTGTGGGCATACTTCCAACATGGATTCTATTATCCTTTGGAGTGATAAGATTCCTAGCTACCACAGTAGTGGTTATGTTATTCTTCATCACAAAGTCCCCAATCGTAAGATGACCATTAGAAGATAAGAAGGACGGGCGCCATATGTTATCCTGACGCTGCTCGTCTGTATCACTTCTAAGACTTAAATCTAAGCAAATGTTAGATGGGCAAGCCATTTTCAGAAATGATGAAGAAAAAAAGAGGTCAAATAAAATCTCAGAAGTGCAAGAAGGGGAAAATTTCTACAGGCAGCAACTTTCTGAGCATACTCTTGAACACAATTGATGTCTCTATAAAAGAAGAGGCAACATAACCACTTGTTCAAAGATCAAAGAGGCACCACTCTTCGAATTTCAAAAAGCCAGATTTTCCTGAATAAAGTTCGTTGGCATTTTTCAGACGCAATCTTAGCTTTTTCGAATATCGCGTGCAACTTTGTCAAGGATCTCTGACAAAGTTGAAAACGCATGAAGCTTACTGTTCTAATTACACCACAGCTGCTGACAAGAGTAAAGGCACATCACCACTACCTGCTATTGGGAAATCTCTATATATGTCGACCTTCGTTCTCCATAACAAGGCAGACCTGCAAGAATACCTAACTCTTCCTTATCTCCGAGAATGCATCTTCAACAAAGCATCTCGAAATACTCAATTTTCTTCCTCTCCGAGAATACCTCTTCAAAACAAGTCATACCAGAGCAAGAATATCTCATATCATCAGGGATGAGAGCAAAAGTATCTCATATCATGCAATCTCCCTGTCATTTCCTTTGTCCTTGTTCTTACCTGCAAAGACAAGGATAAAGAAAGCAATATGTCAGAACCTCCACTCAAACTCCTGGTAAGGAACCGACTGCCTGGAACCTTTCCTGATTGCTTACCTAGCATTGCTCTCGAGTAGTCATCTTCAATTGTTGTTGAAGATGGGTTTCCAGTCACTAAGAAGTGATGAACCATCCAAATCCAAGGGTTGTATTCCACTCCTGCATCAGAGGGCAAATACTGCAGGAGAATATGCCACACATGCATTGGGGAGAACCAGGGAAAATACTACTTAAGCAAGGGGAACAAATAAGGCAAGTGAAAATGATACATTGAAGTATGTGGAGACAAGCGCAACAAACACGTGCTGATTCATCCCCGACAAAGCCGAAGATCACTTGCCACGTGAAGCTCCTCATGGTCCAATTTCAAGATCAAGCCTCGAAGGTCCTTGAAGAAATCATAAGTCCGATTCATGATCAAGTGTCCACCACCCTTGAATCAAATTCCGCTCTAGATAAAAGAAGTAAATTCAGACCTTTGATGCAAGTCTAGCAGAAAGCCCTCCAACCCAGTTCAAGAAATAGCTTGTGGAAAGTTAACAAGTAAAGCACCATTTTTCGGCAACTCTTCTTACTAAGAAACTAAAGCAAAATGATCAACGATCAGCCTAAATGATTTGAAATCATGGGGAGATACTTATCAAGGGGAGCATCCAAAAATAGATCAAGATTTTAACAAGTCAATCGAAGACTTGTGGCCATCCAAGGGGGAGTGTTGCAGAACAATGAATGTCCACTCAAAGAATTAAATAATGGATCCCTCCACTGTATGCTGAAGCTTCCTTCATACGACACATATTTTCTATATAAATACAAACCCCACGCAAATCCAAAGGGGTGAGAAGTTCACGGGAGAGATAGGAAGGAAGAAAAAAGAGAGAAAAGAAAGGAAGGAGAAAAAGAGAGGAAGATGAGAGGAGATAATAGAGAGAGTTATCTTTGTACTCTTATTATTCCAAATTATAATGAAAGCACCACTGCTGCCCTGATGCCCTGATGACGTACTCCAGTCACACTGACTGTAGAGGAACCTCGTAAATTTTGTGTCTTGTTTCATTTATTCCACTGCACCCACCATCGATTTTATAACATTTCTCCTTTTATTGGAGTTAATAATCCTTTTTAATCTATTTTACCGCGATGTGTACTACTTGCGGATGAAACTACTCCCACATTTATTTGTTTGACGAAAACATGGGCTAGAGTAATGGGTGGAAGACCTCTTTTTGCTATATTAATTGATCCAGATAAGCCATGAAAGCTGTCATTGCAAAAGTTTTTCCAAATGGTGCGACATAGGTTGGGCTGCTGTGGCAGGACCAAAGCCTGTTGTGTAGTAGCGTGCAGGGCCATACCAGGCGCTTGAACTTGGGCTGGAAGATGGACACCTGGAGCAGCTGCAATCATGGCCTGGCCTACAGGTTCTAGGTGGGTTTGACACTCAAATTGCAGGAGCCGAGACCTGAGATTAGGAAAATCCGGCAAGGGAGAAGAATACCGGAGTCACAAACATTGAATAATCAGGACCAAGGCCTTTAGAACAGAGATCACCAAATCAGTATTAGAAATAAGTTGATTAATAGCAGCAAGAGAGTCAGCGATAAACTTAAAGGAGATTTGAAAACTAAGGTATTGCAGGTTGATGAGTTGTATAAGCTCAACTCAATATCAAGTGAGTGTTCATTCATTTCTTTATATAGAATTACAAATGATAAGGTCGTTACACTTGAAAGATAAATACAAATATTTGAATTAGATACAAAAATGTATGAAAGAGTTGTGTTGATGATGGACTGTGTTGTTACGATAACACTGAGGGTATTTGAGATGGAACCAATCTTTTCTGTTGCAGATTTCAGCGGGAAGGTTTTGTTTGAATTGGTGGTGCTACCGTGGACTGATCTATAGGGTTTGTAGGATTCTCTGAACTCGGCTTATCACACCCCACCAAGCTGACAGGGCGTTGACGAACTAGAAGTTTGGAGATAAGATAATTGAAGCGTACAAAGGATAAACCCTTTGTTAAAAAAATTGCAATTTGGTCTGTTGTAGCCACATAACCAACTTCTATTTCCTTGCGAATGACGTTTTCCCTTATGTAGTGATAATCCACTTCAACATGACGCATGCGAGCTTGATAAACTAGATTGGAAGCGATAACAATTGCATTGATATTGTCACACCAGAGACGAGGTGGCTGTAATGGTAGATGTAAGTCACGGAATATATTGCGAAACCATGATAGATGAGCATAAGTGTAGGCAAGTTGGTGATACTCCGTCTCTATGCTGGACCTTGACACACCACGTTGCTTTTTCGAACTTCAGAAAATTAAATTATCTCCTAGAAATATGCAGTGACCTCCAGTGGATCCATGGTCATCAGGATCCCCAACCTAGTCAGCATCAGCAAAGGCAGTGAGATTAAAGGGACTAGGCTTGTAAATTAAGCCATGATCATGAATGCCTTTTAAATACCTTAAGATGTGTTTAACTGCAGCCCAGTGTGCAATAGTTGGGGAGTGCATGAACTGGCACACTTGGTTGACAACGTAAGCAATATCAGGTCGTGTAAATAAAAGATATTGAAGGGCTCCCACAACACTACGAAAGGAAGTCCCATTTGAGAGAGGTTCATCTTCGTATAAACTTAAACGTCGACCACTTGAAACTAGCGTTGAGATTGGCTTGGCATCAGTCATATTAGTTTTCTATAGAAGCTCTAAAATATACTTTGATTGAGTGAGAAACATAGCAGAAGGCGTCCGTGAAACCTCCATGCCCAAGAAGTAATGTAATGGCCCAAGATCTTTCATTGCAAATTGAGTACCAAGCTGCATGATAAAGCGAGACAATTGAGCATTGTTGTTACCTGTGATTAAGATGTCATCCACATAAATGAGAAGATAAATGATTGTTGAACCATCAAAATAGGTGAAAAGTGAGGAGTTAGCTTGTGAAGCAATGAAGCCCAAGTCTTCGAGTTTCTGAGAAAAGCATTGAAACCAAGCACAGGGTGCTTGTTTCAAGCCATAGAGGGATCTTCGAAGTCGACACACATGAGAGGGAAACTGAGGATCAATGAACCCTGCAGGCCGTCTCATACAAAATTCCTCATTCAACGTCCTATGAAGGAAGGCATTTTGTACATCTAGCTGTCGGATAGGCTACTGAAAATGAAGAGTAATAGAGAGAATTAAACGAATTGTAGCATGAGTGACTACAGGACTGAAGGTTTCCCAAAAATCGATTCCCTCTTGTTGATGAAAGCCATTGGTAAATAGTCTCGCTTTAAAACGCTCGATTGAACCATCTGATTTCTTTTTGATGCGATACAGCCACTTATTAGGTAACACATTCATGGAAGGCTTATAGGGAACCAAAGTCCAAGTGCCAGTGCCTTGTAAAGCGTTGAATTCATCTGCCATTGCTTGTCGCCATTGTGGAGACTTATTTGCTTGTGAGAAACAAGTTGGCTTAACCAAAAAATTAGTAACATTAGTGATGCAAGCATACTGAGGATTGGGTTTTCAAATGCCTAGTTGACCACGCATGAGCATGCGATGAGTGGATTGAGCATTATGAGAAGTGTGTAAGTAAATTATGCAACGGAAAAACTTATTCACAATTATCAACTTAACCACTTACCTGTGGAAGACATCGTCTTACAGAACTAGGATGAATAACTGAAGTTCTTCTGCAACTCTACACAACCGAAAGCAAGGCTCGACTAATGGGGCTTAAGTTTTCTGTTATGCAACGGAAAACTTATTCACAATTATCAAATTAACCACTTACCTGTGGAAGACATCGTCTCAGAGAACTAGGATTAATAACTGAAGTTCTTCTACAACTCTACACAACCGAAAGCAAGGCTTGCTCAATGGGGCTTGAGTTTTCTGTAAACTTGCGTTTACTGTGAGAGAGCAGGGACATCAGTTTTATACTGCATACGATGAAATTCAATAAGGATCCCTCCCATTAAGTGATCCTTATCAAAGAGTATCCTTATCACCGTGAAACACTTATGCATTATATTAGCTAGAAGAGTTCTAGCTTTATCGAGAATGTATCTGACTTGAAACTTTAAGTAATACAACTCCTGATAAGTCTACCACATGTGTCAATCCTAATCTCCTTATCATTCCAAATGTCTTTAATCAAATCACCAAGTGTTTGCTCTCATATAGAACTTACATTCTCCCACTAGAGAAAATACTTTGTCAACTTCTATAGTTTTTACTTAATATGGAATGAATCTGAATTGGCCATGAGATTAGTATTTGACATTTTCTCGATTTACCAGTCTCTGTCATTAACAAGTATTCATGAGAACTATAGGGCAACACACTCAACTTTCAAAGAGTACTGCATTTTCTTGACCAATTACTCAATCTTGACCAAACTAGCTACCACATTTTCTCGAGAATGAGATACTTCATATCCAAGTTCCTTGTTGCATTTTACCTTTTATTATTCTAAGTGAAAAATACAGCTACTCTGTCGTCAAATAAATCTGTATAGATCTCAAGATTGAGTCCACCTCTTGTAGTCCTGTTATGAAATTCTTCAACCAAATGGCTAGATTCATAGTTTCACAATAGGACAAGTATTCTGTAAACACCCATCTTTGCGACATGCTTCTTAAAAACTGAAACTGGTACAGCCTTGTTCAAAGGATCAGCAATCATAGCCCTAGTCTCTAAGTAGTCGGTCTTTATTAATCCAGCCATCATCTTCTCTCGAGCAATAAGATACTTAATATCCAAGTTCCTTGTTGCTGAAGATCTTTTGTTATTCTTGGTGAAGAATATGGCTGCATTATTGTCACAGAAAAGATGAATTGGTCTTGAAATTGAATCAACCACTTTCAGACCTGAGATGAAAATTTTCAACCAAATAGCTTGATCAATGGCTTCACAACAAGAAAGATATTCAGCCACCATGGTCGAAGCTACCACGGTCGCTTGCTTTACAATTCTCCAAGAAATAGCACTGCTTGCCATTGTGAAAACAAACCCCGATATGGATTTAAGATCATCTGGATACCCAACGAAGTCTGAGAAACTATAACCCTCCAATACAAGATTATCAGTGCTTCTGTAAACCAACATGTGTTTTTTGGTCTTCTGGAGATACCTTAAAACTCTTTTTGCTGCATTCCAGTGACCTTCACCCGCGCAAGATTGAAATCTGCCAAGCACACTTATCGTGAAGGCAAGATCAGGTCGTGTGCACACTTGTGCATACATCAAGCTTCCAACAAGAGAAGCATATGGTCTTTCCTCCATGTTTTTCTTCTCTAAATTGGTTTTAGGGCACTGAGACTTGCTTAGTTTATCACCCTTTGAGATAGGCATTTCTGTGTTTCCACAAGAAGACATGTTGAACCTTTTAAGAACCTTTTCGATATATCCTTTTTGTGATAGCCCTAGCAGTCCCCTCCTTCTATCTCTTTTAATTTCAATTCCAAGAACATATGTTGCTTCCCCGAGATCCTTCATTTCGAAATTCTTCTTCAAGAATGTTTTAGTTTCATCTAACAAACATGCAGCATTGGTGGCAATGAGAATGTCGTCCACATAAAGAACAAGTATGATAAAATTGCTCCCACTGATCTTCATGCAGATGCAAGCATTAGAGGGATTTTCAATGAAACCATACTCTTCCACCACCCTCTGAAACTTAAGATACCACTGTCTCGATGCTTGCTTGAGGCCGTAGATAGATTTCTTCAACTTGTAGATTAGTTTCTCCTTTCCTTCTTCTATAAACCCTTCTGGTTGTCTCATATATATATATTCTCATCTAAATCACCATTTAAGAACGCAGTTTTAACGTCCATTTGGTGTAAAATTAAATCGTAATGAGCAACAGTCGCCATGATCACCCTTTATGTATCTTTGGTAGACACAGGGCTGAATGTTTCCTTGTAATCGACATTTCCAGGTGGACTCAATCTTGAGACCTATACAGATTTATTTGACGATAGAGTAGCTATATTTTTCACTTAGAATAATAAAAGGTAAAATGCAGCAAGGAACTTGGATATGAAGTATCTCATTTCTCGAGAAAATGTGGTAGCTAGTTTGGTCAAGATTGAGTAATTGGAGACTAATTCAATGATTGTTCATCCATTGAATACGGCTGTTCCCATGGTAGTTTTCAAGAAGCATGTCAGCAAAGCATGGGGGTGTTGGGTGATTTTGATGCAGCAAACTCGTGCAGGAATTCAGTGGGAGCAAACTGATGCAAGAAATCAGTGGGAGCTGCATATCAGGTTCATTTTAAATGTTAGTTTTCTTCAGTTGCAGTTCATGTTCTGGAAGTTGTATTCAAGTATTAATAATAAAGGCTTCTTAGCTAATAAAGAAAATGATGTAAGGTTGTTAAAGTTACCAAAAAATATACAGCATATAGTTATGATAATGCATGAATGTTTTTATGCATGATGATTAATGATCTTGAATTATTATGAAGGAAAAACAACCTAAGGGCTTCGTTCAGAAGCATTGGGATTGCTTTCAATCCTGAAAGGGACCAGATGTTTGACATATTACAAATACATATCCAGTTATGTCTTACATTGTTTTTATATCTTCTTGGAGTCTCATGTGTTGGTTAGTTTCATTGTAAGTAATTATGGGGACGGTACTATTTGAAAGTTGAGTGTGTTGCCCTATAGTTCTCATGAATACTTGTTAATGATAGAGACTGGTAAATCGAGAAAATGTCAAATACTAATCTCATGGCCAATTCAGATTCATTCCATATTAAGTATAAACTATACAAGTTGACAAAGTATTTGCTCTAGTGGGACAATGCAAGTTCTATATGAGAGCAAACATTTGGTGATTTGATTAAAGACATTTGGAATGATAAGGAGATTAGGATTGACACATGTGGTAGACTTATCAGGAGTTGTATTACTTAAAGTTTCAAGTCAGATACATTCTCGATAAAACTAGAACTCTTCTAGCTGATATAATGCATAAGTGTTTCACGGTGATAAGGCTACTCTTTGATAAGGATCACTTAATGGGAGGGATCCTTATTGAAGTCCATCGTATGCAGTATAAAACTGAGGTCCCTGCTCTCTCACAGTACACGCAAGTTTACAGAAAACTCAAGCCCCATTGAGCGAGCCTTGCTTTCGGTTGTGTAGAGTTGCAGAAGAACTTCAGTTATTAATCCTAGTTCTCTGAGATGATGTCTCCCACAGGTAAGTGGTTAAGTTGATAATTGTGAATAAGTTTTTCCGTTGCATAATTTACTTACAAAGTGATGTTGGCAGGTTCAATTTTCACGGGAGTGGGGGTAGTGTGTGGTTGAGAATGGGAGTCTGGAGTAGATGGAGGTATGATAGGATGGGAGTGTGGGGTAGGTAGAGGTATGGTAGGGGTGGGAGAGGGTGTAGGGTGCAGATGAGTGGGTATGATGGCTACAGGTTGTGGTTGAATAGAATTAGGAGATCGTAGGTTAGGTTGTGGTTGTGTAAAATGGAAGGAATCAATGTTGAAGACATGGTCCGATGCACTAGGATTTGACAATGGTAGAGTAGCAAGTTCTTTATATGGAAAACTCTTTTCATTAAAAACAACATGACGAGACATGAAGGATTTGCCAGTGGAAGGATCATAACATTTATAACCTTGATAATTTAATGAATAACCCAACAAAATTCATTGTTTTGATCGAAACTTAAGTTTAGTATCAGTATATGGACGTAAATAGATCATACTGTGGTGATTTAGAAAACAGTTTTTGGAAAGGAGAGATGCCATTCAAGATTTTTGTGGGAAGACGATTAACGAGATAGTTGGTAGTTTGAAAAGCATCATCCCAGAAAGTTTGAGGAAGAGACTCATGAACAAGTAGGGTTAAACCAGTTTCAACAAGATGATGATGCTTTCGTTCTGCAAGACCATTTTGCTCGGGATGATTTGGACAACTTATTTGCTGATGAATGCCATGTTGAGTGAATTTTTTTTTAAAAGATGAATTGACAAACTCTCCTCCACCATCGGATTGGAAAAAGTTAATTTTGGTGTTGAAAATGTTTTCTACCAGCTTTTTAAAATTAACAAAGGTTTGGAAAACGTCAGATTTTAACTTTAAGGGGTAGAGCCATGCATATCGAGAGAAATCTTTCACAAAAACAACATAATACTTGTAACCATTAATTGAATAAGAAGGAGAAATCCATACATCCGAATGTATTAATTCCAAAGGAAAAGATGACATTGAAGAAGACAAATTAAACGGCAACTTATGACTTTTGCCCAAGGGACATGATGAACAAAAGTCGTAGGTTGCTTTACCAGTTAATGGTAATTTATTTTGAGAAACTAGACTACGTAAAACAGAAAATGCAGGGTCACCTAGCCTAGAATGCCAAATGGCATCCGACACTCTAACACCTACAAAAGTAGAGACTCCATTGTTGACCATAGAAGAACTTGAAAATGGATAAAAACCATTTCTACTCCGGCCTTGTAAAAGCATCTTCCCCGTTTGAAGGTCCTGAAACGGTAGGAATTGGGATATAAGGTTAGTGAACAATGGTTGTCTTTGGTAAATTGATTTATGGAAATTACATTAGTATAAGCATTAGGAAAATGAAGGGTGTTGGGAAGGGTAAATGAGTGATTTGGTGTGTGAATAAAAGAAGTGCCAACATGAGAAATCTGCAAACCTGATCCATCAACCACGCCATTAACATTGTTGGTACCAGTGTAGGGACGAGGATTCGAAACCTGATTCAAACCATTGGTGATATGTGCATTTCCTCCAGAATCAAAAAGCCAGTTTTGAATGCCAGAGGGAGAGGCCGACACTGGAAGAGGTGCAGTAGCAGCATAAGCTTGGAGATGTGGAGCATGGACATGTCCTTCATAGGCCATGTTGAGCCTATTGAAACAATTAGAAGAAAGAATGCTTTTCAATGATATTGTATTCATCATATTCAAAGGTATATATACAACCATATACAATCCTATCATAAATCAGGAAAGAATAATTACATTCTAAACCAGGAAACCAAATATGGTAGGAATCCCACAATTGTAGGAATCCTAATACAAGTCAACACTCCCCCTCAAGTTGGTGCATAGATGTTGCACATGCCCAACTTGTCTAGAAACCTCGAGAACTTGTCACTAGAAACAACCTTAGTGAGAATATCTGCTACTTGATCTTCAGTTCTTATGGAAGGAACCTCAATTACTTTACTTTCCAGCTTCTCTTTAATAAAGAACCTGTCTACCTCTACATGCTTGGTCCTATCATGTTGCACTAGGTTATGAGCAATATCACGAGCAGCTTTATTGTCACAAAATAACTGCATCGGCTGACCATGTTTGACCCCCAAGTCTTGCAACAGAAACTTAAGCCATAAGATTTCACAAATACCTAGTGCCATACCTCTGAATTCGGCTTCTGCGCTTGACCGTGCTACAACATTTTGCTTCTTGCTTCTCCACGTTACTAAATTTCCCCCAACAAAGGTGAAATACCCAGATGTTGAGCGCCTATCATCTGTCGATCCTGCCCAATCAGCATCTGTATAGCACTCAATTCCGAAATGTCCGTTTTTCCGAAACAAAATTCCTTTACCAGGACTTCCTTTCAAGTAACTCAATATTCTCATAACGGCACTCATGTGCTGTTCTCCGGGATTATGCATATATTGACTAACTACACTTAATGCATGAGCAAGATCCGACCTAGTATGGGCCAAGTACATCAATCTTCCTACTAACCTTTGGTACCTCCCTTTTTCAATCGGTACTTGGTTCTGATCGATGCCCAACTTCATCCCTTCGACCAACGGAGTAGCTACTGACTTACATCCTGACATACCGGTTTCTTCTAACAAGTCAAGAACATACTTCTTCTGTGATAGAAATATCCCGGACTTGCATCTTGACACTTCAATCCCAAGGAAATATTTTAAAGAACCCAGATCTTTCATTTCGAATTCCGAGGACAAATATTTTTTCAAGGTTGCTTGTGAAGGATTATTTTGTGAAAACATGTTCATTTGAATAACATCTATAGCATGCAATTAACAATTAAAAGGCGGAATCATGCTTGCATGCATTCAAAAACAAAACATTACCCATGAAATTCAAGGCCTAGTAGATTGGTGAACCAAGACTCAACTCAAATCAAAGTGAGTTGAGAAATATATACCTTTGTAGATTCCTCTTTGCAAAAGCAAAGGCTAATCACCCAAAGAGAGGGCCTTCATTCCTTGCTTCTTAGATCCATGGATTTGGATGGATGAAATGGTTCTCCAAGTTCCCAAAATTGAGAACCTCTAACTCTCCACACCAAGGATGGATTGATGAAGAAATGAGTGACCTAGAGGAAGCAAGATTGCTAGATAATTTCCTCTAGGGTGGCCGGCCTCTTTAGAGAGAAAGGAGAGCTTTGTGTTCTCTCCAATTTCCTAAAAGAAACCCTAAATGAATTTTGGCTATAAAGTCATATTTATACCTTTATTCATTGGAGTGGCAAACTTGTAATTAAGTCCAAAGCCCACTCCTTTGAATATATGGTCGGCCATAGGGTTTCATTGGGCTTTTTAGGCCTTTGTGAATTTTAGTCATTAAGTTGTCATACAACTTAAGTCAATGGGCTTGACTTTCGAAGCCCATTGGGCCTTGAGGCCCAAAACTAACCCGTGATCTTTTAACGAACTATATTCGTTTGATTAATTAATCATATTAATTAATCCTTGCCATAAATAATTAAACCATTTAATTATTCTTAATCATCTCCGTTGTTTCTTCAATCTTTACCTTACACGGTGTACGATTCATTAGGTTCCTTTTAGCGAGGCAGTGGGCGATTAAAACCATTTCACATCGATTGTGAATTGAAACTTGCTTTCAATTCTCGCTTTAGTGATTATACACGTTTAGGGCTTCCACAAACCATGAGTGACACCTAGCAGCATATCATGGTTACCCAAGCTAATCAGAAGAGGTGGAGAACCTATTCAGTTTAGGATTACAAATGCAATACGGTCTTTCTCTAATACAATACTCTTGACCACATTGTTTGGTTTGATAGTTTATTCATGTCTACTATCCAATGTGATTCGTGTGCTTATATGATTACCTTGAATGTGATTTGGAACGACTTCCTAAATCTCATTCATACTCTGGCCAGAGATTCTTAATCATATCATAGAGTATTCTCCCTCAAAAGGTTTGAAGGTTAGAGATCCCTTGTTGCGCATTTAATTGCCTCCATAGCTAAGTGGCTTAACCCCAACGATGCCGTGGACACCCGTGTATGGGTGACGTTTGACATAATCAAAGATCAAGGACCTAACCACAAGACAACTATGATGCCTCAGGTCAAAGGACTACTTTGCATTATCCCAACCATGAGTTCTCATGTGACATGAATATGAGAACTCTTCGTTGATCGTGTTCAGTGAACTCATTCTTTATTGAGCACCTACGTACTTGTCTTGATGTCACACACATCAATGACTCGAGACTAGTCACTCTTCCTGAGAGAAGACATAGCACGTACTGATCTTAACGGACTGTCAATGCCCAATTGGCAATCCTATGATCAGGAACGTTTAGGATGTGTCTACGAAAGAATGGTCTCATGAATCTAACTTCTTTATATTGCATTCTCCCAATCACATATTCCTTGGACTTTATCGTTTAAGCATATAACATTTATATGAGACGGCTTAAAACAATAATCTTTGCCCTTGATATTAAACTAGATTAGTTTAACATGTGAAATGTCCGTAAAGTATCATCACATGATTGGTTTTAGGGCACATTTCCAACAGCTTGCTCAACCGGGTCGTTACCAGTAACCACCATGTCATCCACATATACAATGAGAGATGTAACCTTTCCGTTCTGGCATTTGAGGAATAACGTGTGATCCCAATTACTTTGCCTATAACCGAATGCTCTCATGAACTTGGTAAATCTACCAAACTAGGCTCTCGGAGACTGCTTCAATCCATACAATGATTTCCTGAGCTTACATACCTTTTGTTTCTGTATATCCAGATCATTACACCCTGGTGAAAGGTCCATGTAAATCTCCTCGGTTAGATCTCCATGGAGGAATGCATTTTTTACGTCGAATTGTTGCAAAGGCCAATCTAGGTTTGCTGCTATGGACAGTAGAACATGGACTGTATTGATCTTCGCCACTGGTGCAAACGTATCAGTGTAGTCGATGCCATATTTTTGTGTATACCCATTTGCCACCAATCTTGCTTTAAAGCAATCCACCGTTCCATCTGCTTTATATTTCACTGTATAGACCCATTTGCATCCCACGGGTTTCTTTCCAGCTGGTAAATCAGTTATTTCCCAGGTAGCATTCTTCTTCAACGATCTCAATTCCTCATTCATTGCATCTTTCCAGCGGGAATCTGCTAAGGCCTCATGCACACTGTTAGGAATATATACAGTAGATAATTGACATACAAATGACTTATTTGATTTTGACAGGTGACAGGTAGACACATAATTGTTTAAGGGATATCTCACTCTTGAATTTGGATTTGGTTCACTCACGGAATACTTGTGTTTACACTTAGGATCTGCCTCATAAGTGGGTTTGGGAATACCTCGGTTAACACGCTCTGGAAGGCGACGAAGCGGAGGTGCATCCGGTGTAGAAGATGATTGGTTATGAGAATTAATAGAATACGAATTTGTGCATTGACCTGATATGACACTTGAAGAAGGATCTTGTGACAATCGCTGCTCGGTCCCATTGAAAAACATGGGCTGTTGCTGCTCGGTCCCATTGACAACCACGGGCTGCTGCTCATTTTCAAGACCAAAACCTGTGGGACCCGTGGGCTCACTCTCAAGCCCAAAACCTGTGGAACCCGTGGGTTGGTCCTCCTCCTGAATTAATTGCCGTTGTTCAGTGGGCCTGGGCCATTGGCTGACATTTGTTTGCTGATCACCAAACATGGGTGAAGGAAATTTTGTGAAAAACATGTTCATTTAAGCAACATCAATAGCATGCTATTAACAATTAAAAGGCGGAATCATGCTTGCATGCACTTAAAAACAAAACATTAACCATGACATTCAAAGCCTAGTAGATTGGTGAACCAAGACTCAACTCAAATCAAAGTGAGTTGAGAAATATATACCTTTGTAGATTCCTCTTTGCAAAAGCAAAGGCTAATCACCCAAAGAGAGGGCCTTCATTCCTTGCATCTAAAATCTATGGATTTGGATGGAAGAATAGGATTCTCCAAGTTCCCAAAATTGAGAACCTCTAAGTATCTTCACCAAGGTTAGATTGGAGAAGAAATGAGTGACCTTGGAGTAGTAGGATTGCTAGATCCACCCTCCAAGGGGGCCGGCCTCCTAGAGAGAAAATGAGAGACATGTTCTCTCTAATTTTCTCCAAAAGAACCCATAATGAATTTTAGGCTATAAAGTTCTTTATATAGTCACTTCTTTAAATAACCTAAAGAACCAAAAACCCTAATTCAATACACATGGCCGGCCATATAAGGGATATGGGCTTTTGGGCCTTTGTGAATCTTTATTCATTAAATTGTCATACAACTTAAGTCAATGGGCTTGACGTTCGAAGCCCATTGGGCCTTAAGGTCCAAAACTATCCCGAGGTCTTTAACGAACTTATTCGTTTGATTAATTAACATATTAATTAATCCTTGCCATAAATAATTAAACCATTTAATTATTCTTACTCATCTCCATTGTTTCTTCAATCCTTACCTTACACGGTGTACGATCCATTAAGTTCCTTTTAGCGAGGCAGTGGGCGATTCCGAACTCTTTCAAATCGATTGTGAATTGAAACTTACTTTCAATTCTCCCTTTAGTGTATATACACGTTTAGGGCTTCCACAAACCATGAGTGACACCTAGCAGCATATCATGGTTACCCAAGCTAATCAGAAGAGGTGGAGAACCTATTCAGTTTAGGATTACAAATGCAATACGGTCTTTCTCTAATACAATACTCTTGACCACATTGTTTGGTTTGATAGTTTATTCATGTCTACTATCCAATGTGATTCGTGTGCTTATATGATTACCTTGAATGTGATTTGGAACGACTTCCTAAATCTCATTCATACTCTGGCCAGAGATTCTTAATCATATCATAGAGTATTCTCCCTCAAACAGTTTGAAGGTTAGAGATCCCTTGTTGCGCATTCACTTGCCTCCATGGCTAAGTGGCTTAACCCCAACTATGCCGTGGACACCCGTGTATGGGTGACATTTGACATAATCAAAGATCAAGTACCTAACCACAAGACAACTATGATGCCTCAGGTCAAAGGACTACTTTGCATTATCCCAACCATGAGTTCTCATGTGACATGAATATGAGAACTCTTCGTTGATCGTGTTCAGTGAACTCATTCTCTATTGAGCACCTACGTACTTGTCTTGATGTCACACACACCAATGACTCGAGACTAGTCACTCTCCCTGAGACAAGACACATCACGTACTGATCTTAGCGGACTGTCAATGCCCAATTGGCAATCCTATGATCAGGAACGTTTAGGATATGTCTACGAAAGAATGGTCTCATGAATCTAACTTCTTTAGATCGTATTCTTTCAATCACATATTCCTTGGACTTATCGTTTAAGCATATAACATTTATATGAGACGGCTTAAACAATAATCTTTGCCCTTGATATTAAACTAGATTAGTTTAACATATGAAATGTCCGTAAAGTATCATCATATGATTGGCTTTAGGGCACATTTCCAACAATGGGCTGCTGCCCTTTAAATGCCGTCGGCTCCAACTAAGAAGACTGTAGCGTGCGCTGATGCTCTTCAGATGCCGTGGGCTCCAACTGTGCAGACTGCAAAGGTTGCTCTTCTTGCAGCTCATTTCTAGCCACGGGAAAATAATCAAAGGTCAGAACATCACTATCTCGTGTCAGAACTTCACTCTCTCGGTACTCCCCCTGAAGTGAGGACGCGGAGGATCCAAAAAACATGTCCTGCTCATGGAAAATAACATCCTGAGTGATAAACATTTTCTTACTTGGAAGATGATAACACCGATATCTTTTCTGGGTAGTAGTATAACCCAAAAACACACAACGAAGGGCTCGAGGCTCAAGTTTATTATGCCGTTGAGGATAATGAAGGTGAACAAAAGCGACACACCTTAAGAGCCGTGATAGAAGATTTGGAGTCGATGGACAGCTTGTCTGAGATATGAGAGCCTGAAATGGTGTATGGAAGTTGATGGTACGAGAAGGAAGACGATTAATAAGATAGGCCACGGACGTAAGGGCTTCACCCCAATAATGTAGAGGCAGATGCGCTTCAATGAGCGAAGCACGAACCATCTCTAACAAGTGTCTTTTTTTCCGTTCGGCAACCCCATTCTGTTGAGGAGTATACGGGCACGTGGTCTGATGAACGATACCATGCAGTTCAAGGAAGAAACGAAGTTCCATATTAACATATTCGCCACCATTGTCACTTCTGAGAACCCGGATATTCTTGTTGTACTGCACAGCAACAATTTTATGGAACTTTTGAAAGGCCGAACTAACTTCACTTTTCGACTTTAACAAACTAACCCAAGTCATTCTTGTACAATCGTCAATAAAAGTGACAAACCAGTGAGCACCACAAAGAGTAGCTATTTTTGACGGACCCCACACATCAGAATGCACAAGCATAAAAGGAACGAAACTTTTATTTAAACTTGAAGGAAAGGAAGTTCGATGGCTTTTAGCCATTTCACAAACATCACACTTAAACTGAGAAACATCATTCTTGACAAACAAACTAGGAAATAACTTATGCAAATAACCAAAAGAAGCATGCCAAGGCGCCGGTGCCACATCCAGATGTCCGACACTTTATTAATATCCCCTTGAGAATCATCAACGGAAAGAGCTTGAGTCAGCAGGCCAGAAAAACTGGTTGTCAACTCTAAGTAATACAACTTCCCTCATCTAATACCATAACCAATTGTCTTCCGCGTCCAGATGTCCTTAAAAACACAAAAATAGGGCCAAAAAATAACCAAACAGTGTAAGGCAAGGGTTATTTGGGCAACATACAACAAATTATAATTCAATGAGGGAACCACAAGAACAGTGTCAAGTTTCATGGTATCAGAAAAGGAAACAGTGCCTTCCCCAATAACAGGGACGACATTACCATTAGCAACATTGACCATGGTTTGTGTGGAGGTTTTTAGTGATGGAACCTGTTAAGAATCACAAGTCATATGTTCAGTGGCTCCGGAATCAATTATCCATGTATTATTCATAACAGAAGTAGAGTTAATTAGTGCCTTACCATCACTCCCTGCCGCAGCAATCATGGTCGATGCCTTGTCCGCTATCTGGTCAGAATCACTCTTGGTTTCTGCAATGGAGGCTCGAGATTTGTTGCACCGAGGATCACGGGTCTTATCCCAATTCTCGGGATATCCAATTAGCTCAAAACATCGACTCTTGGAGTGTCCTGTCATGCCACAGTGTGGGCATTTACCTTGGGGACGATCCGTGCTTGTCTGGCTCGGGCGGGTTTGTCCTGATCGGTTTTGTGACCCGTCTCGATTCGACCAAGAAGATGATCCACGGGCCTTTGCTGCCATGGCAGCGGGTTCACTCTTGTCAACCTCAGTCTTCATTGCTTCCTTCTGATCGGCTTCTCGACGAACATATGCATAAAAAGCCTGGATTTGAATTTGAATTAGAGGAGCCCATAAATCATAGTTCTTCTCATCCAATACCATACCAATATTAAAGCTTGAATTCTCAGACTGCACCATGATTAGAGCAGCAGCAGGAACTATATTTGAACCGGTCCCTTTTTCTTCAGCCATAGGTTTTTTTTTGTCGGTGTAGCACAAAAAATTGTGGCTTTATGGGGGGAATCTTGGCAGCGTCAAATCTGGGCAGCAAAAAAAAAATTGGGCAGTGTCGAAGTGTTGACTTTGGGCGGACAATAATCGGGCAGCAACGACTCGATGTCGCTTGCTGCAATTGACAGGGGAATAAACTGACAGAAACTGGGCAGCAACGACTCAGTGTCGCTCGCTGCAATTGATGAGGGACAGGTAGACAAAGAACCTTCGGATCAGAAGCACAGCGAAATTGTGCTGGGCACATCAAACTCAGTTAGGGTTCAGTTCTTTCCCTTTTTTTTCAACTCGGCTCTAGTGCCAAGAAGAAAGAATGCTTTTCAATGATATTGTATTCATCATATTCAAAGGTATATATACAACCATATACAATCCTATCATAAATCAGGAAATAATAATTACATTCTAAACTAGGAAACCAAATATGGTAGGAATCCCACAATTGTAGGAATCCTAATACAAGTCAACACAATCTATTGTAGAATGGCCGTGACGATGACATATTTGGCACTGGATGCGACCGCCATTTTGGGGTGGAGAAGGATGAGCACCGAGAACACCATTATGAGCGATTCGGGGTTGAGGAGCATGTTGTCCTTGGCCTTGAGCACGAGGAGCAAACTGGCCATGGCCACCATTGAAGTGACCACGACCACCCCTGGAAGCACCATGGTAAGGTCATGAACGACCTCATCCAGCAGCAAAGGCAGTGGGCCCATTTTCGAACACTGTATGAACCTTTTGACGTCTTTCTACGCCGAGAAGAAGGGGCTCCAAGGCACTGTAAGTGAAGGCCTCATCCCGTGCTTGTGCAGAAGCAACAGTACTCTCATAAGTAGGCCCAACATTATTTAAAATAATGGCAACGAGATTGGAGTCAGACACAGGAGAACCAGAGAGGGAGAGAGTGTCAGCAAGACAATTAATACGATCAAGAAACTCAGCAATAGAGGAGTCACCACGATGGGTATTCATAAGCTCACTTCGCAATTGAAGAAAACTACCAGTAGATTGAGAAACATACCGTTCACGTAAACAAGTCCATGCAGAATGAGAACTCGTCTTACCAATGAGAGAGGCAAGAACTGTGGGATGAACCTAACTGTTGATCCGTGAGAGGACCATATCATCTTGCTGAATCCATGCATCAAATTCAAGATTGACTTCATTAGTGATTTTTCCTTCATGATCATTCAAAAAGGCAGAAGGACATTTGTTGGTTCCATCTACAAATGACACCAGATTCCCGCTTCGAAGCAAGGGCAACATCTGGGCATGCCACAGTGGATAGTTGGTATGGTCCAACTTTATAGTCAGAAAGTTGGAAGCATTGGGAAGAGAGGAGATAACAATGGGGTTTGAGGAACTTAAACTGGACGCCATGAGAGAGAAAAAAAAATAAAACTTTTTGGTCATTAGGCTGTCAGCTCTGAGATACCATAAAGGAGATTTGAAAACTAAGGTATTGCAGGTTGATGAGTTGTATAAGCTCAACTCAATATCAAGTGAGTGTTCATTCATTTCTTTATATAGAATTACAAATGATAAAGTTGTTACACTTGAAAGATAAATACAAATAATTGAATCAGATACAAAATTGTTTGAAAGAGTTATGTGGATGATGGACTGTGTTGCTACGATAACACTGAGGGTATTTGAGATGGAACCAATCTCTTCGGTTGCAAATTACAGCGGGAAGGTTTTGTTTGAATTAGTGGTGCTGACGTGGACTGATCTGTAGGGTTTGTAGGATTCTCTGAACTCAGCTTATCAAAACTTAGCGTGTTGAAGGTAGTCAGAGATAGAACGTGAGCCTTTTGTAAGAACAAGAAGTTGAAATTGAAAGTTGGTAGCATTAGCCAGAGACTGTTAAGTAAAGTGGTCATGGAGGCACTTCCAAATAGCACGAGAGGAGTTAGTAAGTGACAAAATAGGCTCGAAAAGAGTGAACGTATTTGGGTTAAAACTTAAACTTTGGGCTCAAGAAGGAGTTAGCCCAAAAGGAGGTCTAGAAGGGGAAAAGCCCGAAGCCCAGCCAAAGCCCAGAAGGCAGGAGAGGCATTCTCCCGAAAAGGTGCAGATCATTTGAACCACTTGCTCACCTGCCTAGAGACCAAGTGGTGTAGACCAGCCAGCTAATCAGCCCAAAAGCACTTTACAGTGGCAGTACAAGTAAATAGCTGATGAATCATTGCCCTTCAAGCTGCATTCGGGCAAAATTACTGCTACAGGAGGCCAAGCCGAAGTGTCTATAAAAGAAGAAAGAGAAATCAGAGATAAGGACACTCAAACAAACAAACGAATACAAGCACAAACTCTGCTCAAACCAGATTTGCCTTCAAACGAAGCTGTAGTCAGCCCAGGCCTTCATCCCTTTCGGGATCAACCCTCACCAAAAACCTTTGTAATAGCTTTGCTACCTTGTCCAAATCTTGCTGTAGTATCAATTTCCTTCTGTAAACTCATCTCCCTACCCCTCCTTCTAAGCTTTCAAAACTCTTTGATAAATCACAAAGATAGGAAGTTGCAAGACGATCAGACTTGCCCGACAAGGTGAAACCTTGCCCGACCCTCTTTGTTTTTGTCTTTTCATTCATTAGTCTAGCAATATGTTGTATACTTTCAGTTGTATCCAAGTTATTTCTAGCAAGTTGGTGATTAAAAGACTTCTCAGTTCTTAAATCCGATTGAAATGTGTCTTCACAGTTTAAATCAGATCTAAGTTCTAAGCCATCGGGCATGTAAAATTGATCATTCAAAAGTCCTTGGTCTCAAGGCATAAAAAAGAACGTTATGTGGACTTAACCCATCCACGACAGTCTTTGATAAATAAGAAGTCTGAAGTTACTTGGGGCGCAAGTAATCGACCTATCATTTAGTTTTATTTCTGTTATATTATGATTATCATAGAACGTTTGAGTATAGAAGGAGTTCTGATGGGAAGCCTCAAGGCCTATATCTAAGGCCCTACAAAGGCACCTATTTGGATTCATTCTGCTATTCGGGCTCGGGTAATTAGAAGTATAATGGTTATAACACTTCTGCAATCAATGAAACAAACATTATATGTTCGAGTACTGGATTAGTTATTGATTGAGAGCCTCAAGGCCTACACCTAAGGCCCCACAAAGGCACCAGTCATAACTAACACGGCCTCTCAGGTATATATACAACTAAAACTCAACATCTGTTTTACATCTGCCATGCTAAAGATGGCAGTGGCAAGCCTGAGCACCTAAAAGTTAATCTTGATTATGAGCCTCAAGGCCTACACCTAAGGCCCCACAAAGGCACATTTCGAAGTTAACTTTGTCCTTCTCTTTCAGCCTTGCCCGACAGGTTTTGCCCGACAAGCCCGCCAGTGAGCAGAAGCCCGATAGAAAGCATCAACCGACGCCAACCTCTCGGGGAGCTGTGTGCTCGTCGGCTAGGAAACATCCCCAACGGAAATTCTAGCCACGAACATAGTTTTGGCACGCACGGTGGGATCCACTTGATCAAAAGAAATATGTCAAAACTGCCAGAAGATTTGCAAACTACCTTGTTGCAAATGTTGCAAAGATTGGAGAGTGCCTCCGCAGGCTTCAGAATGGAAGCAGACCTGGTTATAAGACCAACTATTCCTATATCTTTACCTCAACTTAAGGAAAAAGATAATAGGGAAAAAGAGAGACTTAAAACCAACCAGCCAAAAGAAGCAGTGGTGGACAAACCTGCAGATCCCTTCTTATAGGCCCCAATAAATATGATCAGTATGGCATGGGCTGAGAAGGGGAAAGAAAAGGTCACAATGGAAGAAGAAGGAAGATTGGCTGACAAATCCACAAAAAAAGTGATCAAATTGCCCGAACATCCAAAAACAGCCATAATCAAAGGGATGGTTCTGTGCAGTAAATGCCAATGCGAGTGTGAGCTCGAAATACCACCAGCAGGAGTCCTCATGGATCACGAGCTAATCAGGAGAAAGGAAGAAGAAGAAAGAAACGAGGCCCGTGAGAAAGTTAGGCGGACTGCAGGAAGCGATACTTCCCAAAGTGTTTTTCAGCGGTTAGGAGGCGATTCCCAACCTAGAGCTTTATCAGAGATATTTCGTAATCATGAAGTTTCTGAGGAGGCAGAAGATAAAGATTCCAAGAAGCCAAAAGAGAGGAGTATAGAGCATTCCCAATACCGCCATATGGGAAGAGAAGTAAAGAGGAATGATAGGATCATAAATCCTGTCAAGCAAGACAGAAGGCAAGGGAAACCATGTACCGCAAAGCCTACACCCTGGGAAATATAGGATATTGAGGAGAGCTCAAGAAGATATGATCATGGTGCCAACTCCCGGATGGAAGACAGAGCCTATTTGTTTTGGAACTGTTTCACCTGAAAGAAAACCACCTTCTCTATCATTAGTGGATCCTTTCGGTGAAGTTCCAAAGCAAACACCGTATTCGGGTATGAATCAACAGGAGGGGGCACCAGAACCACTGCTTCCAGAAGATGCGATGGCTTGGTTAGATGAGTTCATAGACCAGATCGGGAGCAAGAAAGAAGAACTGCCAGAGCCTAGCAATTTTCATATCAACATGGCGTATGTGCTATCCGCCATGTTTGGTGCCAGACCTAATCAGCCCGCCACTATGGAAGGTGACTATGTGACAACTGAGCCAATGATGGCCCATGTCAGTGTTGAGGTAGCTGAAGAGGGAGAGTCGGGAAAAGTTGAATCATCCAAAACATCCAAGGATGGTCCTTTAAGGATCTATACAGATAAAATGGTGTTCAGCCGCCCAAACATTTTGCTTGCCAATCATCTTAAGCCAATATATGTTACAGCTCATTTGGAGGGGGTGCCCTTCAAAAGGGTTTTAATAGATGGAGGAGCAGCTGTTAACGTGCTACTAGCCAAGCAAATGAAGAAGATGGGGAGAAGCACAGAAGATCTTATTCCTACGGACCTCACGGTTTCAAGCTTCTCGGGCGCTATTGAAGGAAATTTTGTGAAAAACATGTTCATTTGAGCAACATCTATAGCATGCAATTAACAAATTAAAGGCGTAATCATGCTTGTATGCACTCAAAACAAAACATTACCCATGAAATTCAAAGCCTAGTAGTTAGGTGAACCAAGACTCAACTCAAAACAAAGTGAGTTGAGAAATTTATACCTTTGTTGATTCCTCTTTGCATAAGCAAAGGATAATCACCCAAGAGATAGGGCCTTCATTCCTTGCTTCTTAGCTCCATGGATTTGGATGGAAGAATTGGTTTCTCCAAGTTCTCAAAGTTGAGAACCTCTAAGTCTCCACACCAAGGAAAGATTGATGAAGAAATGAGTGACCTAGAGGAAGTAAGATTGCTAGCTAAAATCCTCTAGGGTGGCCGGCCTCTTAGAGAGAAAAGAGAGCTTGTGTTCTCATCTTTTCTCCAAAAGAAACCCTAATGAAGAAATAGCTATAAAGTCATATTTATATCTACCTTCATTGGAGTGGCAAACTTGTAATAAGTCCAAAAACCCACTCCACTCTCATTATGGCCGGCCATAGGGTTTTATTGGGCTTTTTGGGCCTTTGTGAATTATTAGTCATTAAGTTGTCATACAACTTAAGTCAAAGGGCTTGACGTTCGAAGCCCATTGGGCCTTGATGCCCAAAACTAACCCGTGGTCTTTTAACGAACTTTATTCGTTTGATTAATTAACATATTAATTAATCCTTGCCATAAATAATTAAACCATTTAATTATCCTTACTCATCTGCGTTGTTTCTTCAATCTCTGCCTTACACGGTGTACGATCCATTAGGTTCCTTTTAGCGAGGCAGTGGGCGATTAGAACTCTTTCAAATCGATTGTGAATTGAAACTTACTTTCAATTCTCCCTTTAGTGATTATACACGTTTAGGGCTTCCACAAACCATGAGTGACACCTAGCAGTATGTCATGGTTACCCAAGCTAATCAGAAGAGGTGGATAACGGTTTAGGATTACAATGCAATACGGTCTTTCTCTAATACAATACTCTTGACCACATTGTTTGGTTTGATAGTTTAATCATGTCTACTATCCAATGTGATTCATTTACTTATATGATTACCTTGAATGTGATTTGGAACGACTTCCTAAATCTCATTCATACTCTCGCCAGAGATTTTTAATCATATCATAGAGTATTCTCCCTCAAACGGTTTGAAGGTTAGAGATCCCTTGTTGCGCATTTACTTGCCTCCATGGCTAAGTGGCTTAACCCCAACTATGCCGTGGACACCCTCTGACGGAGTGACTTTGACATAGTCAAAGATCAAGGACCTAACCACAAGACAACTATGATGCCTCAGGTCAAATGACTACTTTGCATTATCCCAACCATGAGTTCTCATGTGACATGAGTATGAGAACTCCTCGTTGATCGTGTTCAGTGGACTCATTCGCTATTGAGCACCTACATGCTTGTCTTGGTGTCAATCACACCAATTGATAGGATTAAAAGCACACCATAAAGTAGCACACAAATGTCCTATTAATTTTCCTTATTAACAATAAGATTTGTCAATTGTAGCATATGAAAATAAGGGTCTTTCCCGCAGAAGATTGTTTTATCTAACTACTTAAAATGTCACAAAAACTGGTTGCTGTCCCTACTGACCAGCCACCGAAAATTAATTATTAGACCAAGTTACACTTATCTAAATTCTACGAAATTTTATATGAAGACACTAGACACACAGATATACACTTTTACAAATTTTTGGGATTTTTGGAGTTTATTTGCTATTTAAATTAAATTAAACAAAAACAGGACAGAAACATATATTAAGTAGTTCACAAATTAAGAAAAACGAGTTAGGGGTATTGCTATCCACCACCAAATAATCATGCAAACATGTTATGTTTCATTCAAATTCCTTTTATTTCCGGATGAAGATGCTCAAGTTGGCTCAATGTTAGAACTCAACCTATTACTCTTTTTTACGCAGTATGTTAAGAGAATGGCGGTTTCAACTTAACTTAGTCCCTAGCATGCAATCTAGAATGGCGTGTTCATAGATTTAACAAGTAGAAATCATTAAGAACGAAAAGAGTTTGAGTCATCACAAGGCATCGTAAGTACTAGCGTTGTCTTACTTATCCTAGAAATTGGTTCACATGTTAATCGCAATTAACAAGTACTACTCTAGAATATATGTAGGTCCTCATTCGACAAGGGCAGGCACACACATATTCATAGCATTAGAATCCTAGATATGCTTACTACGTATGCATCCATAGAAAACAAATAAAGAATTCATCAATGAGACAAGTAGTGAACCAATTTTCATCCATTCATAAAAGTAATTCAAACGAAATGTCATAACAAACTTGTAATCATATTCGGGGCTTCAAAACAGCCCCTAACTACTAAAAATTTAGTTACACACAATCCTCAAGTTAAAACAAAAGATAGACATGAGTTTGAGAAGATAGAACCGAAAGAAATCGACCGAGGCCTCCTCTTCTCTTCCTTCCTTCCCCAATGCTGCTTTTAAACCAATTCTTGCTGCATCATTTTCTTCTCCTTAACTCACCCACTAATAGCCATTTAGTGATGACAATAAGTGAGAGGAAATGTGGTAAAACAATTGTAACACTTTAGGTAGCCTTTATGCCAATTACTCCCTCTTAATCCTCATTTTTAATTCCATTTCCTCTGATATTTGAATAGGTGTCAGCTGACTTGTTCTTGGCTACATCAGTTTTGGCTGCTAGTTTTATTGGATTTATTGCCTTCAATGCTTTCTTGTCAGTTACAAACTGCTCAGCCTCTTGGTAACCTTTCAGTGTTTAAACAGCCATAACTTCTTCTAGAAAAATGATATTAGCAATCCGCAAAATGCTCCAGAAAATAGATATCCGTAGCTTTCCAAGCATATAAGGCTCATTCTCTAATTCATTCTGAACGGTTCGCAACTTGCTTCCAAAGTCAGCTGATCTGCACATGCAGTTTTAACGAATTTGTTACTAAAAATCCTACTTGTGCTATTTTTCTTTTCTTGGCTTGACAAATCCCACAAAACACAAAAACAAAGTAAATAGCTCAAAAATATAAGGAACTAACTAAGAAAAGACAAGTGAATTTGATGTAAAATATATATAAATATGAGCTTATCAAATGACTCGAGACCAGTCACTTTCCCTAAGAGAAGACATAGCATGTACTGATCTTAATGGACTGTCAATGCCCAATTGGCAATCCTATGATCAGGAACGTTTAGGATATGTATACGAAAGAGAATGGTCTCATGAACCTAACTTGTTTAAATTACATTCTCCTAATTGCATATTCCTTGGACTTATCGTTTAAGCATATAACATTTATATGAGACGGCTTAAAACAATAACCTTTGCCCTTGACATTAAACTAGATTAGTTTAACATGTGAAATGTCCGTAAAGTATCATCATATGATTGGTTTTAGGGCACATTTCCAATAGCTATCACCAAAACTCATGGAATATTGCCCTTAGAAGTGGATTTGGGGTCCAAACAAATCATATTGGCATTTTTTGTGGTAGATTGCACTTCCACCTATGGAGCCTTACTTGGAAGGGATTGGATCTACCAAAGTCTTGCCATACCCTCCACTCTACATTAACAAGTGGCTATTTATCATGAGGCAGGCACAAAGGGACTAGGGTTTTGGGAGATGGTAGAGGCCGAATCACGGCCATTTCTCCCCACAGCCAATGTTACGGAAGCAAGTTTCTACAATCCCAATGTAGGAATTCTGAAATGTTCAGGAGCAGATGAGAACGGCTGCCCTACCAAGGTGACGGCCCAAAAGCTTTTAGAACAAGGAATACTCCTTACTAGAGAGGAGTGTGATAGACCTTCTATCGTCCCAACACCCCTACACCATCAATGGCAGAACAAAAGAGGAAGGATCAGGTAATGGCAGTCAGGTCCCTGATCAAAAGACTGTTGGTGTATGCGAAAGGAAGAAAGCAAGAAAGGGAGCTCTTAGACAAAGAAGACCAGGAATGGCAGCTAGGAACTCCGACCAATGAGGATAAAAGCAGAGAAGAGCTTTGCGGAGAAGAGTTGGATATGGCTATACTAATGGCCGAGTGCATATATGACCTGAATGGGCCAGACGACTTGCCCGAGAACGCGGAGTTAGTCAAATTTTTGTGTGCAGAACCTGATAAGCCACCACCAGAAGTTCAGGATCCTTTGGAAGTTATTGATCTAGGGACAGAGGAAGATCCAAGACCAATACAAATCAGTGGTTTATTAGAGACTAATGATCGGGCAAAGATTATCTGTCTTTTGCAACAATTTAAAGATTGTTTTGCTTGGCATTATACTGAGATGCCAGGTTTAGATTCAACCTTGGTGGAACACAGAATGCCCATCAATGAGGGATATAAACCTGTTAAACAAGCACCACAAAGGATGTCAAATGAGATAGAAGAGAAGGTCAAAGAAGAAATTGAAAGGCTAGTAAAAGCTGGATTTATTAGGCCAGCCAAATATGTAGAATGGTTAGCCAACATTGTACCCATTTTAAAAGCTATAACAAAAGCAGTACGATGTTGTGTTGATTACAGAAATATTAATGGTGCTACACCAAAAGATGAGTATCTCATGCCCATGGCTGATCTATCCATAGATGCAGTAGCAAAACACAAAGTCTTATCTTTTATGGATGGAAATGCCGGATACAATCAGATAAAGATGGCCCAGGAAGATATACATAAGACAGCTTTTAGGTGTCCCGGGCATGTGGGGGCATATGAATACCTGGTCATGCCATTCGGGCTCAAGAACGCTGGTGCAACCTACCAAAGGGCAATGAATGCCATATTTCATGATTTGATTGGCCAGAACATGGAGGTGTACATCGATGACATCGTGGTGAAATCCAAAATAGAAGAGCAGCATCTGATAGACCTCAGGCAAGCATTGACAAGAATGAGGATCCACAAACTAAAGATGAATCCAAAGAAGTGCGTGTTTGGAGTAAGAGCGGGCAACTTCTTGGGATTCCTGGTTTATCAAAGAGGTGTAGAAGTGGACAAGAACAAATCCCGGGCAATAATGGAGTCGCCTTCACCCACCAACAAAGTGCAACTCCAGAGGCTGCTAGGCAAAATTAATTTCTTGAGAAGATTCATTGCCAATTTAACGAGCCAGCCGCTGACTCCTTTGCTAAAACTGAAGGATAAAGAAAATTTCGAGTGGGGACCACCACACCAAAGGGCTTTCGACAGCATCAAAGCCTATTTGACTTCTCCACCAGTGTTGGTACCACCTCAAAGGGGAAAACCCTTAAAACTATATATCTCTGCTTCAGAGAAATCAATCGGGAGTTTGCTAGCTCAAAACAATGAAGGTGGGAAAGAGCAGGCGGTGTACTACCTCAGTAGAATTCTGACCGAGGTAGAAACAAGATATTCCCCAGTAGAAAGATTGTGCTTAGCTCTGTATTTTACTGCCAGTAAGTTGAGGCGTTACATGTTACCTTGTCACGTGCACATCATCGCCAAGACAGATGTGATAAAGTATATGTTGTCAAAACCAATGCTAGCAGGAAGGATTGGGAAGTGGATTCTAGCATTATCAGAGTTCAGCTTTCAATATGTACCCAAAAGGGCAGTCAAAGGCCAAGCAATCGCCGACTTCTTGGCGAAGCATCAAGAGTCTCAAGATGAGATAATCAATATCCCGGGAACCTTGGAAGTTACTAGTGTTTGGATCCCACCAAGCAAAGATATTTCAAGCAAAGATGAGTGGGTCCAGCAAGAGATAAAAAAAGTGACTGGCCTCTGGATTACTCCTTGGAAGATGTATTTTGATGGTTCCTACACTCAAAAGGCTTTGGAGCGGGGATTGTAATTGTCAACCCTCAAGGGGTTTATCATTATTACTCATTTCTCCTAGATTACCAAGGGAACACTAATAATCAGGCAAAGTATGAAGCCTTAATAATTGGTTTGGAAATCTTGATGGATCTAGGGGCAGTGGAGGTAGAGGTCTTTGGTGATTCAGAGTTAGTAATAAACCAGCTAAATGGGGAGTTCAAGTGCAGACATATCACCATGGCAGGATATTACTTGGCGGCCACGCAATTACTGAGTTATTGGGATTCTGAGATATCAGTTAATCATGTTCCCAGGGGATCCAATCTAGCGGCCAACGAGATGGCGCAATAAGCCTCAGGCGTGCCAATACAGGAAAGAAAATATGGGGTAGATGTCGAGATTCAAAGAATAAACCTTCATTCTATCCTGGAACGAGGATTTAGTCTGGATTTAGTCTAGATGTAATGATTCTAGAAACTGAGATAGAAGATTGGAGGTCGCCCATCATTCATCATTTAAAGGATCCCTCTTCACCCATAAGCAAGAAAAATAGACAGCAAGCAACCAAGTATGTCTTATGGGCGAAGAACCTGCTAAGGAAAACTCCAGACGGGTTACTATTGAAATGCTTAAGCCAAGAGGAATCCATGACAGTGATGGCCGAAGTACATGAAGGGGTATGCAGATCACACCAGGCTGGAACGAAGATGAGGTGGTTGCTTATAAGGTATGGGCATTTCTGGCCCGACATGGAAAAAGATTGCAAGTCCTATGCTCGAGGCTGTGAAGAATGTCAAAGGCATGAACCCCTCCAGCATGTGCCTTCAGTGCCTTTAAATCCAGTGGTCAAGCCTTGGCCCTTCAGAGGATGGGCAGTGGACTTCATCGGGCAGATCTATCCAGCTTCTAGCAAGGGGCACACTTTCATAATTGTAGAAACGGATTACTTTACCAAATGGGTAGAGGCCTCGGCCGTAAAATCCATAACCTCAGCTGCAGTCAAGAATTTTATTGAGACCAAGATTCTGTACAGATTTGGGGTGCCCGAAACTATAGTAACGGATCGTGGGGCATCTTTTATTTCAAAAGAAGTTGAAGAGTTTGCAAGCAAATACAAAATAAAGATGATCCAGTCCAATCCTTACTACCCACAGTCAAATGGCCAGGCAGAATCCAGCAACAAGATTTTGGTAAACATTATCAAAAGAATGGTGATAGATAGTCCGGAGAAGTGGCATGAAAAGCTGGGGAACACTTTGTGGGCATACATAACTTCTAAGAGGGCGGGAACAGGGACAACTCCTTATGCTTTAACTTTCGGGCAAGATGCAGTGCTTCCCATGGAGATCAATGTAAGTTCTGTCAGAATTCAAAACCAGTTTGGGTTACACAGTGAAGAGTACATCGAAGCCATGTGTCAGGGGATTGAAGACTTAGATGTAGCCCGAATTGAAGCCTATAACCAGATTCAGGAAGGAAAGAAAGTTGTTGCTCGAGCTTATAACAAAAAGGTAAAGATAAAGTCTTTCAAGGAAGGAGATTTAGTGTGGAAGACAGTCCTTCCTCTAGGAGCTCAGCTTAGGGGCTTTGGAAAATGGAGCCCGACATGGGAAGGTCCTTTCATGATTAGTCGAGTATTAGACAAGGGAGGTTACTACTTGGCGGACCTTGAAGGGAATTGGCAGAAACATCCCATTAATGTTAAATTCTTGAAAAAATATTGTCCTACATTATGGGATGTTAGAGATTGTTATATTGAAGATGAGGTAAGGTAAAACAGGCTTTTGGATACCAAAGTGCAGTATTTGTTCATCAATCATTCAAGAAGACAGAAAGATAAAAGGTTGCTAAAATAATGTTTATTTCATTTCGACAAATTGGTGAAATTTACAACAGATTCAGTTCCAATGTGCTATGTTTGATTCCTTCTGGATGCAATAAGGTCTCAGCTGGTTTTCTGATGTCTTCATGGATAGAATCCGATCAGGTGATCGGGTTATGCGGCCAAGATGAGCTTGGTAGGGGATCCTCAAACAAAATCATCACCATATATGATGGTGAATCCCGACTTATCATAGCAACGAGCAGGAAGGCAAACCTTCAAGAGGAAACCGCCTGACCAAAGATGTTGGGGATAGCGGAGTGGTTGACCAAAGGTGTTGGAGATAGCAGTCATTTGATAAAAATCCTTTTTCTCACGAAAATGGAGTTTTAGGAAACCCCAATTGAATTCGGAGGAACCCATTTTCCAGTTTTAGAAGAAAATTATGAAGGCAGAAACGTTTGAGGGTAATGAAAGAGAAGGCTAAAGAGGATCTGTTGACTGGACAGAAGCAATTTCGAGTCTGAATTTATAAAACCTCAGAGGATAGCTCAAAGGTCATGAGAAGAGCAGGAGGTGCAAGATTGCATTCGTCCCGTAGAAAACAGAAGTTATGAGAGGAGATGTACAGACATGCGTCTATTCAACTAATATTGGCGTCTGGAATTCCAGCCTAGATATTAATTGAAGGGGGCACTGTTTAGGTTAAAACTTAAACTTTGGGCTCAAGAAGGAGTTAGCCCAAAAGGAGGTCTAGAAGGGGAAAAGCCCGAAGCCCAGCCAAAGCCCAGAAGGCAAGAGAGGCCTTCTCCCGAAAAGGTGCAGATCATTTGAACCACTTGCTCACCTACCTAGAGACCAAGTGGTGTAGACCAGCCAACTAATCAGCCCAAAAACACTTTACAGTGGTAGTACAAGCAAATAACTGATGAGTCATTGCCCTTCAAGCTGCATTCGGGCAAGATTACTGCTACAGGAGGCCAAGCCGAAGTGTCTATAAAAGAAGAAAGAGAAATCAGAGATAAGGACACTCAAACAAACAAACAAATACAAGCACAAACTCTGCTCAAACCAGATTTGCCTTCAAACGAAGCTGTAGTCAGCCCAAGCCTTCATCCCTTTCGGGATCAACCCTCACAAAAAACCTTTGTAATAGCTCTGCTACCTTGTCCAAATCTTGCTGTAGTATCGATTTCCTTCTGTAAACTCATCTCCCTAGCCCTCCTTTTAAGCTTTCAAACCCCCTTGATAAATCACAAAGATAGGAAGTTGCAAGACGATCAGCCTTGCCCGACCCTCTTTGTTTTTGTCTTTTCATTCATTAGTCTAGCAATATGTTGTATACTTTCAGTTGTATCCAAGTTATTTCTAGCAAATTGGTGATTAAAAGACTCATCAGTTCTTAAATCCGATTGAAATGTGTCTTCACAGTTTAAATCAGATCTAAGTTCTAAGCCCTCGGGCATGTAAGATTGATCATTCAAAAGTCCTTGGTCTCAAGGCATAAAAAAGAACCTTATGTGGACTTAACCCATCCACGACAGTCTTTGATAAACAAGAAGTCCGAAGTTACTTGGGGCGCAAGTAATCGACCTATTCCTTAGTTTTATTTCTGTTATATTATGATTATCATAGAACGTTTGAGTATAGAAGGAGTTCTAATGGGAAGCCTCAAGGCCTATATCTAAGGCCCTACAAAGGCACCTATTTGGATTCATTCTACTCTTCGGGCTCGGGTAATTAGAAGTATAATGGTTATAACACTTCTGCAATCAATGAAACAAACATTATATGTTCGAGTACTGGATTAGTTATTGATTGAGAGCCTCAAGGCCTACACCTAAGGCCCCACAAAGGCACCTGTCATAACTAACACGGCCTCTCTGGTATATATACAACTAAAACTCAACATCTGTTTTACATCTGCCATGCTAAAGATGGCAGTGGCACGCCTAAGCACCTAAAAGTTAATCTTGATTGTGAGCCTCAAGGCCTACACCTAAGGCCCCACAAAGGCACCTTTCAAAGTTAACTCTGTCCTTCTCTTTCAGCCTTGCCCGACAGGTTTTGCCCGACAAGCCCGCCAGTGAGCAGAAGCCCGACAGAAAGCATCAACCGACGCCAACTTCTCGGGGAGATGTGTGCTCGTCGGCTAGGAAACATCCCCAACGGAAATTCTAGCCACGAACAGAACGTCAAATAACTGACAATCAGTTGATCAATCTGAAACCACTGGGCAAACATGGGATTTGGTGCAGCGGGTTCCTCGCCAGTGGTAGAGATAGTAGTGGCGGGGGCCAGGATTGAGCCATCCACATAGCCAAATAAATCGTGACCTAAAAGAAACAGTTTCATCTGACTAAGCCATAGCAGGTAGTTATAATCTGTAAGTTTGAAAAGTGAGCTACGTTGGGATCGGATAGAGATGGTACAGTTGTGGTAGAGGAAGAGGAAGTGTGAGAGGCCATGGGAAAAAGTGTGGAAAAGACAAGGAAGGGTAAATTGCTAGGAGGGAAGGCAACAATAGAGGAAGATAAAGATTAAGCTAGGGTTTTTACTAGGAATGGTTAACCTAAAACGAGTGATACCATGTAGAAATATAATTTCCTTGATATCACAATATTACAAGTATATACTAGTCAGCTAACTTGAAATACAAGTAATCCAAAGTTCACAGAGATTTACAAGACCTAGCCCAATAGAATCCTATCCGGATTCTCCTACACTAACATTAACTTAATGATTTGGTTGATATATGAGATTTTATTAGGGGCATTAGTGGAAAGAAAAGAAAGAAGTTTTAAACACAATTAATACATGGACTTGAGCGTAAGATAAGTCCACTTGGCATTCATTGAGTGGGAAAGGCAAATAGGAAAAGGTAAGTAGGAAAGGTAGCTAGCATTCCTCTAAGTCTTAAATACATATGAAAACATAATAATAAGTCAAATACATATGACAACATAATAATAAGTCATATATACATATGAAAATTTAGCACTATTATCTTAGTTAGAATTATAGGATTAGTACATCTTTAAGTTTTAGTCGATAAAGTTACGTAGTTGGTAGCCACATTTCAAATGTAGGGATGGCAACGATTTAGTTTAGGGATGGAAATGTTATATTCATCCCCATAACCACGAAAACTAACCATATTCATAATCACAAATTAACCATTGGGGACTATCCATAACCATACTCATCGGGTAACGGATTCCCCATCGGTTAACGATTATATCCAGCTTCATCAATACAAAAAATATAGTTGTTCAATTGACGCATTATAATTTAGTAGATACTAATTTCGTCATTAAACATTTGATGTATAAAATGATTCAATCAATGTATTTTGATTCAATTGGCTGATCTTTGATATCTCCCATAAACACCATTGAATTCTCATCGATTTTGATTCAAAACTTTTGAGCTTTCCCACAAAATGCAATTTTTGTGTTACAAGGTAATGAGTTCAGTGAATAATAAATATACAAATATATATATATATATATTATTATTTATTGTTTGGGTTGGATTCGGATACAGATACAGATCGAAGACTCGTATAATCATATTCAAAACCATAATATTCCTAGTTTTTTCCCGTATCCAAAATATACCCAAAACCATTTCATCTAGACAGTTATCCACGGTTATCAAGTTTAACGGTTATAATTGTCATCCCTATTCCCATGGTGTGAAGAGAAAGTGATATAGGTGAAGAACTAAAGCTTCTCAACCCTTCTACTAAAAACTCTGGTGGGCTGTAGTGGGATAACTTTCCTCTAGTACATTGGAATTTCGGACTACTCTTCAGATTATCACTGATCATGTTCAAGTGCTAGCCAGAACGAATCTTCCTCTGCATGTGCTAGGTTGTTTGCGTTTATTCACCTTTATTCACATCAACGATATGAAATTGAATTTTGGGCTCTTCTGTGTGTCTTCTTGGGTTATTTCGCTAACCAGAAAGGCTACCGGTGTTATAATCCCCTACACAAAAGGTATATGTGACCCTGGATGTGGTCTTCCATGAATCCCTATGTATTTTGCCAACGAGTCTGCACTTCATGGGGAGAAAAGAAGTGAAGTACAAATGCTTAACAAAACTCGAGCATTGACTTAGAAACAAGTGGTGACAATTTGGATTTAGGTTGTGAACATCAAATGAGTGAAGTGGATGAACCAGTTCCCGAATTAATCATTGCCAAGCAGTCTACCAATCAACCTACTACCGATCAGCATGCCGATCAGTCTGCTGATTAGCCCACTATCGATTAGTGTGCTGATCGGTCATCTGAAGTGTCCTCAGCGAAGCAGTATATGAGACTCCCAAACTAGCTATTGTCCGATACACCCCAAAGGAATTTCCTCCTTGTAGAATGAGAGGTATCCTAAAAGCTACCTATGAGGGTCGAACCTTACTAGTAAAGTCAAATATCCCATGAGCAATTATGTGTCAACCCATAGGTTCTCTATAGGGTCATATTTAACACTTGTGAACCAATTATATTCTGTATCTATTTATCTATTCTTAACAATGCGTAGAAAGCCTTTGCCAATCCAAGGTGGAAAGCAGCAATGGACAAAGAGATGAATTCCTTAAAGAAGAATGAAACATGGGAGATCGTTGAATTACCACCAGGGAAATAATCTGTAGGGTGTTGATGGGTTTAAACAGTGACGCAGCACGAAGCAATGAAAGGGTTACCAGCATAATCCCTTGTAGAACAAAGTTACTGGAGTCCACCAGTTGATAGAAATCCCAAAGGATAATTTGATTAATTGATTGAAAGATGTCTAAATGATTACAAAGCCATGGCTTAAATAAGCCTTTTACAACATTTTGGGAAACTCAAAAGACTTAGGGAATTAAAATGAAAATAACTGACATATAATAAAAACCCTTGAAACCCCAAAAGACTCAATTTATTAGTAGGCTGCTGTTTTGATGACTTTCTGCAAAAGATGGCTCGAGCCACTTTTGTGGGAAAATTATTTTAACACGTTTATGCGGAAAGTGGCTCAAGCCACTTTTATGGGAAATTAACACCCCTTTTATGATTGCGCACTTTTGTCTTCCGACGTTCCATCTCCTCCTCGATCCATTCCGCCATTTGTTCTACATCAGTCTCCTCCACTTCAGAAGAACTCGACCCCGAGTTATGATCAGGATAAAGAACTTCATCATCATTGAAGGTATACAAATCAGCAACATTGAAAGTATTGGAAATTCCCATAGACTCCGGCAAATCAATAACATAGGTATTGTCATATTCTCTTGATAACTTTGAATGGACCATACTTTCGTGGCTTTAACTTGCTGTAAGTTCCAACAGGGAATCGTTCTCTTCTCAAGAACACCATGACCGAATCTCCTTCCTTAAACACTTTAACCCGCCGATGTTTGTCCACTGCTTCCTTATACTTAACATTGGTTTGTTCAAGCCGTTGCTTGACCTCATCACAAATTGCCACCACATCTTCAGCCATATTTTCTGCAGCAATGCTAAGTCCATTTCCCCTAGGTAGCTTCACCAAATCCACCACGTGATGAGGAGTGGCAGTGTAAACAATGGAAAATGGTGACTTACCAGTAGCACGATGCACAACACTACTATAAGCAAACTCCATCTGAGGTATGGCATAGTCCCATTGTTTTAAAGCTCGAATCACCGCATAAAACTTCTTATCATAAGTGCTCCATTTTTTACGGGCTTCACTTAGCTTTTCAGAGAAAAAAGCTATAGGTCTCTTCTCTTGGGAAAGGACAGCACCCACTCCCACTCCACTTGCATCACATTTGACTTCGAATACTTTCTCAAAATTTGGAAGAGCGAACACCGGAGCAGTACAAAGCTTCTCTTTGATCAAAACAAAGCTTTGTTCTTGTTCATCTCCCCAACGGAACTTGCCTTTCTTCAAACATTCTGTAATGGGTGCGGTGATGGTGCTGAAATGCCGCACAAATCTCCGATAAAAAATAGCCAAGCCATGGAAACTCCTCACGTCGGAGACGGACTTCGGAGTTGGCCAATCTCGGATGGCCTTGGTCTTCTCATCATCCACCTGAATACCATTTTCACCAACCACAAATCCTAGAAATAGCAATTTACTTGTACAAAATATGCATTTCTTGAGATTCATATACAATTTATTTCCTTTCAAAACACCCAAAATGTGTCTCAAATGCATCATGTGTTCTTCACTGGTCTTGCTATATATTAAGATGTCATCAAAGTAAACCACAACAAAGAGACCAATAAAGGGACGAAGAACCTGATTCATAAGCCTCATGAAGGTACTCGGCGCATTAGACAATCCAAATGGCATCACTAGCCACTCGAATAGTCCATCCTTGCTCTTGAAAGCCGCTTTCCACTCATCTCCAGGCCTGATTTGAATTTGATGGTAGCCACTGCGAAGGTCAATTTTTGAAAATAATTTCGAACCTTCAAGCACATCTAGCATGTCATCTAACCGAGGTATTGGAAATCTGTATTTGATGGTGATTCGGTCAATAGCTCGGCTGTCTACACACATACACCATGCCTTTTTCTTTTCCTTGTCTTTCTTTGGAACCAATAGGGCAGGTACTGCACAAGGGCTCATACTTTCTCGGATAAACCCCTTTCGCAGCAAGTCTTCAATTTGTTCCCTCAAAATCTCATTTTCTACAGGGCTCATTCGATAATGAGGAAGATTTGGTAGGCTAGCTCCAGGTACCAAATCAATTTGATGTTGGATGTTCCTCATGGGAGGAAGCTCGTTAGGCAACTCGTCAGAAATGAGTTCATGAAATTCCTCCAATAATTGATGCGCTTCTGAAGAGATTTGTTCCTCTTCTTTGTTTTCTGTCAATAGTCCCTCCATCACGATCGGAAAGAAAGAATTTCCTTCTTTTATGGCCACTTCAATCTCCTGCTTATCACTAATTAGAGTGAGGAAACTAGTATTCTTTGCTTTTGGTAATTCAGAGAGCGAAACAAGAGCCATCGCAATCTTCCGATTATTCCAAGTAAATAACACCACATTATCTCGACCCTTCAATGTCGAATCCACATCAAACTGCCACGGTCTCCCTAATAGTATATGACAAGCATCCATATCAATAACATCGCAAAGTACTTCATCACGGTAATGCTTACCAATGGAAAGTGGGACACGGCAAGTTTCTGTGACATAGACGGAAGGTCATTTCTTCACCCATCCAAGTGAGTGTGGGGTGACATGAGGCTTCGTTGGTAGCTGTAAACGCTCCACCACTTTCTTGGCCACAAAATTTTCACAACTTCCATTGTCTACAATCACTTCGCAAACTTTGTTGTTGATGGAGCAAAGAGAACGAAAAATGCAGTGTCGTTGCCCATCTTCTTTTGGTGTTAAAAGAACCCGCTGCAACACCAAAGCGAGGCGATCCATTCCTTCTTCAGTTGTGAATTCAACGCCTTCATAGTCATCATCACCAACTTCTTCTTGGTCCCCTTCAGCCTCCAACAAGTTGGCTTGTCTCCGTTCAGGACAAACGTTAGATCGATGCCCAATTTTGTTGCAACGATAACAAATGTCTCCCATAGGCTTGGCGTACGGATTCTCCCTTGGAGGTTGGTTTCTATTATGCCCCTTGTTAAAATTTCTGATACTCCCTTCATTTGATGCTTGAGAAGGAAAACTTGAAGGTTTCAATTCTCCCGAACTTTGTGGCACAGATTTCCCTTTGTCGGTGGACGAGACAACAGGGTTTTCAAAATGCTCCGTCACGTTCCTCCGGAAAGAGGTTTGTCGCCTTTCTTTCTCTATTATCTCCGCCTTCAAGGCCATGTTAATGGCTTCTTGCAAACTCCACAGATTTTGCAGCCCAATCTTTTCTTGAATGGAGGGTTTCAATCCATTCACGAACCTCGCAACCCTTTGATTTTCTGTCTCCATCAGATTGTTTCGTTCCTCAAGTCTCATGAAATCATCTGTATAATCAGTCATGTTTATGTTGCCTTGGACGCAGCTGATGTACATACGATACAAAAGTTGTTCATAATCCGCAGGTAAGAAACGATCCATCAAGAGTTGTTTCATTTTTCTCAAAGTGCGGATTCGATTCTTTCCTTGCCTCTGCCGGGTATTTTGTAATTGATCCCACCAAACAGCGGCAGTTGCTTTGAGACGGAAGGCCACCATCTTCACCATCTTTCTCTCGGGAACCTCCATGACATCAAAGAATCTTTCTACTTCAACTAGCCAATCTAGGAAATCTTCGATTTTAAGGTTTCCCGCAAAAGTTGGAATGTCGGCCTTAATCCGAAAGTCATCAAAGTTGTTGCGGTTTTGATGATTTGGATTGTTAGCTGGGTGTGGTTCCGCATCTTCTTCTTCGGACTCCGATTCGCTGTCTTGAACACGGAGCCTAGGAACTCACAGATTATTGACTCCAGCAGCTCTATGATTATTTGGACCGATGGCTTGGACCAACATCTCACGAAGTTCTCCAATTTGAGTAGTCAAGTTTGTAATCTGTTCAGCTTGAGCATCCAAGTCTGCTCGAGTGATAGGGGCAGGTTCACGATCACGATCACCCATGGATAGATAGGATAATCAACGATGCCAAGACGGGAGAAACCCGCTCTGGTACCAATTGACACAGCACGAAGCAATGAAAGGGTTACCAGCGTAATCCCTTGTAGAACAAAGTTACTGGAGTCCACCAGTTGATAGAAATCCCAAAGGATAATTTGATTAATTGATTGAAAGATGTCTAAATGATTACAAAGCCATGGCTTAAATAAGCGTTTTACAACCTTTTGGGAAACTCAAAAGACTTGAAACCCCTTGAAACCCCAAAAGACCCTTGAAACCCTTGAAAATAACTGACGTATAATAAAAACCCTTGAAACCCCAAAAGACTCAATTTATTAGTAGGCTGCTGTTTTGATGACTTTCTGCAAAAGATGGCTCGAGCCACTTTTGTGGGAAAATTATTTTAACACGTTTATGCGGAAAGTGGCTCAAGCCACTTTTATGGGAAATTAACACCCATTTTATGATTGCGCACTTTTGTCTTCCGACGTTCCATCTCCTCCTCGATCCATTCCGCCATTTGTTCTACATCAAACAGTGAATTATAATTTTGATGGATCAATTGAAAGATACAAAGCAAAACTTATGGTGAAAGGATACACTCGGATGTATGGAATTGATTATGCTGAGAAACTACAGTAGCAAAACTCAACCCCGCTAGAGTTCTTTTGTCACTATCAACAAATCTTGATTGACTGTTGCACCAATTTAATGTGAAGATCATGTGTTTCTGCATGGAGAATCAACTAAAGAAATGTAAATGGAGCTCCCACCTAGTTCGAATAGGCCGGCCAAACATTAATATAAAAGTGTGTCAATTGAAAAAAGCATTGTTTGGTCTCAAACAATCACCAGGAGCTTTGTTTGGATAATTCGCGAAGTTTATGAGAGTCTTCGGCTACAAACAAAGTAATTTTGATCGTACTTTATTCATGAAGAAGAAGAAATGTAAGGTTAGGGTACTAATTGTTTATGTAGATGATATGGTAGTGATTGATGATTATCCTGAGGAGCGACAAGCATTGCAAAGTTCCATGCTACGCGAATTCGAGATGAAAGATCTTGGTCCACCAAAGTATTCATTGGGTAAGTTGCCCATTCGAAGGATGGCATATTTCTGTCGTAGAGAAAACATGCTCTTGATTTGTTACATGAGACTAAAATGTCAGCATGTCAACTAGTTGATATACCATTGGAAGAAGGTTTGAAGTTGTGGTTTGATCCGGATCAATGACTGTGTGATAAGAAGAGACACTAGCGGTTGGTAGGAAGATTGATGTATCTGGCTCGTATGTGGCTAGACTTGGGTTATGCTATAAGTGTGGTAAGCCAATTTATGCATGATCCTAGGAAGCAACATATGTATGCATTTATGCGAATTTTGTGAAGTTAGCTTTAGGAAAGGGATCTTGTTCTCAAAGAATGGTCATTTGAGGGTTGAAGCATATACAGATGTCGATTGGGTAGATCGATCGATGATAGATGTTCAACTTCAGGTTACTTCATGTTTGTGGTAGGTAATCTGGTAATTAGAGAAGTAAAAAAACATAAAGTTGTTTCTTGCTCAAGTGTCAAAGTGGGGTTTTATCACAATCCGTCAAAGTGGGGTTTTATCACAAAACGCCTCAATATTAGTTGGAGTGGAATTAGAATATTTAGATTCTTCTTTCTTTCTTCCTTTCACCGATGAGTGTCAAATATCACCACTGTGACTTATTCCTATTCTTGTATCTAAGAGCGTTTCAGAATTAACCAACAGATGTAGTTATCTAATTCGGTTAAGATTCAGAACCGGATAACATAATTTTTACCTTTCCAGTGCCGTGAAAACCTTGTTCACAGCTTACCATACAAACATAGGCCAATGTTAGTAAAATTGACAACTCCACATATATATATAAATTGATGGAAATTTAATAATATTATTATTATATTAAATTTATTAATTGAATGGAAATTATAAGTGATGTTTTTTTGTTTGAGAGAAGTAAGATAATTCATTGCAAGCAAATTCAGAATACAAACAAACTGAGGATAGTATGCATACTGGGCCTCGATAAAACCTTGCCGGGAATTTCCCTCCCGTTGAAGGGAAAAGAGTGTCCCACACAACATAAAGGACCTATCCTCAAATGTCAATCCATAAACACATTTCGAACTATCTTCGAACAAAATATGCAACTCGGGGGGTCTTCAACCCACTAAACTGATTGGTTACAAAGTTTTCGACCATTTCATGCAGTGAGCACCAACAGTGGGGCAAAGCTTTCGACCATTTCTTCCATAGTCCTTTCCACACGCTGCAACTCAGTCTAAACCACCGGCAGAAAATGTCTCCAACTAATTGGATTAGTTGGACCAACATCCACACAGTATCAGTAGGAGACCTATGCTCGCAGAACTACGAACACAGAATCAAGGTAACTCGGCGCCATCGCTTTAGATGAAGCATTCGCTTCTCCTAACCTAAGAAGACCTAGGAACCTAGAGAGCAATTTTATAAGAAGACCAAGACTAAACTAAAATAATGAAAATAAACTAAAATAATTAAAATAAGGGTAAATTACATAGTAGCCCCTCAGGTTTGAGGTCTATTGCAATCTTATACAACATCTTTAAAACATTTCACTTTCATACCTCAAGTACTATTTTATTTCAATTTCATACAACCGTTACATTTTCCATCCATGAATCTGTTAAATGCTGACGTGGCTACCACATATATGCCATGTGGCTGCCAAATGTCTGTCACGTGGCAAATAAAATAATTTTTTAATTTTTTTTAAAAAACCTGTCTGCCACTTTTTTTTTTTTTTTTTTTTTCTTCTCTTTCTTCTTCTTCTTCTTCTGGGTTCGGTCCTTTTTTTTTTTTTTTTCTTCTTCTTCTTCTTCCTCCTCCTCCTCTTTCTTCTTCTCTTCCTCCTCTTTCTTCTTCTTCTTCTTCTTCTTCTTCCTCCTCCTCATCTTTCTTCTTCTTCCTCCTTCTTCTTCTGGGTTGCAGGGGTTCGATCCCTTCTTTTTTTTTTTTTTTTCTTCTTCTTCTTCCTCCTCCTCCTCTTTCTTCTTCTCTTCTTCTTCTTCCTCCTTCTTCTTCTGGGTTGCAGGGGTTCGGTCCCTTTTTTTTTTTTTTTCTTCTTCTTCTTCTTCTTCCTCCTCCTCCTCATCCTCTTTCTTCTTCTCTTCCTCCTCTTTCTTCTTCTTCTTCTTCTTCTTCCTCCTCCTCCTCTTTCTTCTTCTTCCTCCTTCTTCTTCTGGGTTGCAGGGGTTCGGTCCCTTTTTTTTTTTTTTTTCTTCTTCTTCTTCCTCCTTCTTCTTCTGGGTTGCAGGGGTTCGGTCCCTTTTTTTTTTTTTTTTTTTTTCTTCTTCTTCTTCTTCCTCCTCCTCCTCCTCCTCTTTCTTCTTCTCTTCTTCTTCTGGGTTCGGTCCCTTTTTTTTTTTTCTTCTTCTTCTTCTTCTTCTTCCTCCTTCTTCTTCTGGGTTCGGTCCCTTTCTTTTTTTTTTTTTTTTTTTTTCTTCTTCCTCTTCTTCCTCCTCCTCTTTCTTCTTCTCTTATTCTTCCTCCTTCTTCTTCTGGGTTGCAGGGGTTCGGTCCTTCTTTTTTTTTTTTTTTTTTCTTCTTCTTCCAATTTCAGGTTTTTTAAAAAAAAATTAAAAATTATTTTATTTGCCACGTGGCAGACATTTGGCAGCCACATGGCATATATGTGGCAGCCACATGGCATATATGTGGCAGCCACGTCAGCATTTAACAGATCCATGGATGGAAAATGTAACGGTTGTATGAAATTGAAATAAAATAGTACTTGAGGTATGAAAGTGAAATGTTTTAAAGATGTTGTATAAGATTGCAATAGACGTCAAACCTGAGGGGCTACTATGTAATTTACCCTTAAAATAATTAAAACCAATCCATTGACCCATCACCACCTGCAACTAGTGCAAGTCCGCTGCACCCAATAGCCAAGGCCGCCTGGGGAAGGCGGAGCCCCACTAAACAGTTGAGAAGGACCACATAACACAGAAAATCAAGCCATAGGGGGGGATCTGATTCCCCAACAACAAAAAATCACCAGCCCAAACCCGCAGATCTAGTCCCAAAAACAAGGGGAGAAGCTCTGTACTGGAATAAATTTGGAGAAATGGATCAGAGGCCTGTATCTGAGCCGGAAAGGATGGTCGTCGACAAGGGGAGGGGAGAAAAAGATGTTGTGCAGCACCACGGAAGAGTGGACGTGCCAGGGGGAGGGGGGAGACTGGGTAGGAAGCAGGGAGGGGAGAGGCTAGGAAGAGGGGCCGCTAGAAGGAGGGAGGAGAGGTTGCCACTGGTCTCAAGGCGAAGCAAGGGACCGGCGGCTGGAGTTTGCAGGTTTTGGGGTTGAGTTTGGAGAGGAAGATGGAGAGCGGCTAGGGTTTTAAATTGGGTGTTGTTAGTTATAAGTGATATTTATTTGGTGGAAATACGTGTCTATCCTAACGAAGAGTTGCAACTTTTGACTCTTTATGAATGGTTACATGCTTTCCAAAAAGGTATCTCAAATTCTATAAATAGGGAAGCCCTTATAACCATTTAATAACTTCTACATTCACATAATCATAGATAGAGTGCACTAACATTAGAAAGTCTCATTGAGTCCAAATGAGACAGTTTTCAACACAATTGTGGTTCATTGTAGCCTTGTGATTTGGAATGCTACCATTACAAGGACATGGTCATTGTATCTTGAGAGACAAGCGCTAATCAACCATGAGCACCGTAGTAGGGCATAAACTTGTCGTAAGGACAGAATGTTTGATATTTGCCTCAACCGTATTTTTAGGTTTTTATAATCTATTATGTCATGTACATGCATTACTTTGATATATAATTGCATGAATTATTTCTTGAGTTTATATGTGATTAATATAGCAAGTAGACCTTATTTTTCCAACATAAATGGAGCAACAGAAAATATGGTTACAACAGACGCGCAAATTGGAAAAATATTAGAAATACAGACATCGTTCATCATGCTACATCTGCACTGATAAAAGGGGCAGATGCAGATGTGGCCACTTTCGTATATTCGGTGCTTCCTTGCATTTCAAGCTCTTCTCCATGAGTCTCCTTACACTTATGGTAAAGGACAGTATAAATCATCAGCATGGACATCCTGATGAAGCAGGATATAAGATTCATGAGGAGCAATGGAATCGTTGCCGCATTTAGTGACTTGACTGTTGTCCCAGTCTTGTGCCAACCATACAAGACCAAAAGAGAGAATGCTCCGGACAAAAGATTTAGGAAAAATCCTCGTAGCGTAGATCCTTTTATAAGCTGTCCAGCCTTCCCTAGTGCCTCGATGCCACTTTTTTCTTCGAGTACTGAAACAACGAGTGCTAAATTCCAAACAACAGCTAGATAGGCCCGGAAAACCAAAGCTAAAAGAAATATGGTTTTGGAGAAAGCAGGCGTAGTATATGTAAGACCAAAAGTCAGCAACAAAGGAAGTAGAAAGACTATAATAAATAGATAAAAGCCTAAATCAAGTAGGGTTATGTAAAACCAAGTAACAAATGGTCTTTTCAACGATTTCACGGCCCTTGATAGGAGTTCCTTGACAGACAAGTCTTGACCGCGATAAGTAACCCCTGATGCTAAAATTGAAGCTGTTGTAAAGAATAATGAGGCAAAACAGGAAGCGGAAATGAAAAGCCACTCAAGTCCTGCAAATAACCGGAGGTCCTCTTTCAATGTAACCAAAAGGTGGTTGAAGTCGGGGGTACCCGCGACCGTAGAAGGTAGGAGGGCTGCATTGAGGGTGAAATCAATGAGCGATGGTTTGATGGAGTACATATTGCTCACCAAGAGGATAGAGCTAAGGGAAATTATGAGTAAGATGATGCAGGACATGAGCTTCACATTTTTCAAGAAAAGTTTGAGGGTTTCTCTTAGAATCCCCACGAAATCCAAAAGCATATAAAATTTCATCATGAAATTAAAAGGATTGAAGTTCTTGAAAAAGTTTCAATCTCTTGTTTTTTGAATTAATTGTAAAACAGCACTGATGGCTGATATTTATAAACCATTAATTTATATTGTGAATTGTTTTTTGTATTATTTTCTGAATCTTTCTACTGGCTACGTACACAAAGAAAAAGTAAACAAGTTGCCGTGTATTATCAGAAAGAAGCCAACAATTGGTCGTTAAAAGTCAATGATGTGTTTATTACGCAGGAATAATACTTATACTATTCTTCATTACTTCATTTCCTATTAATTTCGTTCAGATCCAAAAGCGTTGACGCGGCAAAGCAGAAGAATAGACCCGGCCTATTGTTTGCCAAAAAATAAAAATAAAAAATAGACCCATCCTGCAATTAAGAATAATTAATAATACCAGTTATTTTCAATTTACCGGAACACGATCACATGATGTTATTTTTCATTTACATTATAACACGTGGTTTTGTTCTTTATTAATATACCCTCGAAGTGTAACACCATGTCACCTAGTCTTATCACAACACATAAAATGATATAGCACGTGACTTGTGTTTTGCTATAATTAAAATTTCCATAAAAAAAAGATTTGTTATTAGCACTCCAAAAATCTCATTCTACACTCCAAACTTTTTATATTAAGAAAGAAAAATACGAGTGTAGAATGAGATTTTTAAAATGTCAATAACACTTCTCATAAAAAAAAAAGTTAGTTAATTGTCCCATTCCACAAGAGAAATCCACATGAGGAACAGGTAAGACCTGCTACAGATTAATGAGGATGTAAATAAAAATAAAAACAGTGACAAGGTCAAGCCCGTTGTTTAACCCAGCAGCTTATGGGCACAAAAGTAAATACCGCGTAGATTATATATGAATATCTATGGTTTAGTCAAGTCCATCTTCAAAACAGATTATCCCTCAAAAAAAATGGTCTAAGACCGATTCAAATACCCAACTTCCAGGAGAAAAACTTATATGGGGCTTGACTTGCCGCTAGACTTCGTTGAGTGGCATTACAACCCACTCAAACCTCACCGTGTGACAAGTTTTAAATATAATCTTTTATCATTCTTTTATATTTAGAATTTTCATAATTATTTTTTCTACTAAATAATATATATTAATCTAATATTTCCTTTTTTTTTCTTCTTTCCCCCTATTTTTTTTCTTTCCAAATTCCCCTCCACTTTGTTTTGCCGTAGGTCTTCAGTACTCTCTCCTAGTTTTGTTTCTTACCTTCCTTAAAATAAAAATTCAACACCCACTCCAATTTTATCATGGAAAGCAACCAAGAATCTGTAAGTTTCTTTTCGTTCTTTATAAATAGTTGCTTTGATCATGTGAACTTGACATGAATAACTCACATATGTATGCGTATTAGGGTTATTTTTTTCTTAATTATATTTGGTAGAGATGTACTTTCTTGAAAATATACAGCTACTACGATCAAAACAAAGTGAAAGATAACAAATAGGTTATGAAAAAATTAACTTGATAATCTAGAGTGTGCACTTTTGAATTTACAGAGAGGAGAGAAATAGTGAGGGGAAAAGAAAGGTTTGTATTTGGGGAGAGGATAGAAACAGTGGGAGGAAAAGAAAGTAAAGAAATTTTGTGAAGAAAAAAAGTGCAGAATTTCATAAAAAGCAAGAACCACACCTGGGAGAGACCGAGAGAGAAAGAAGTGGGAGAGACAGTGAAGAGAACGACAAAACAAAGTGGAGGGAAATTTGGGAAGAAAAAAAAGGAGAAAGAAGGGGAAAAATAAGGGAAAGAAGAAAAAAAAAGGAAACATTAATTTTGTACAAAAATAATTATGAGAATTTTAAATATAAAAGAATGATAGAAGATTATATTTAAGAATTGTCATGTGGCGAGTTTTGAATGGATTGTAGTGCCATTTAGCGAATTCCAGTGGCAAGCCAAGCCCCACATAAGTTTTTCTCCATGGGGAGTTAGCCGCACCCACAAATGATATAAATACTACGGTTGCTTTAGCTTTACTCACTTCAGTAGCATATTTCGGTAAATACATTCAACCAACTCCAATCCTTTTACCCATTAACATCTTAGAAGATTTCACAAAACTCTTATCGCTTAGTTTTCGACTTTTCGGAAGTATTTTAGCTGATGAATTAGTAGTGGTTGTTCTTGTTTCTTTACTACCTTCAGTAGTTCCTATACCTGTCATGTTCCTTGGATTATTTACAAGCAATATTCAAGCTCTTATTTTTGCAACCTTAGCTGCGGCTTATATAGGCAAATCCATGGAAGGTCATCATTGACTAGTTACATAGTCTTAGCCTGACGCAATGTATGTGCGACTCAAGGTAATCCACTTAGGGAAGATAAATAAGGTATAAATAAAGTTATATAGGATCTATTGTAAAAAAGATTACAATACGATATTAGGGAATTGAAAAGAAAAAAAAAGGAAAGAGATCTAAAAGATCTTTTTCCTAAAATTGTCTTTTGGCCCATTTATACCTCCCTCCAATGAATATTCTCTTTATAGTGTTTTGTTTATTCAATTCCAATATAAAGTATTAGGAGATATATTAAATATTAGGAGTCATAATCCTCCCAGCTGTATCTGTTTACGACATGCGATTTTTATGATATAGAGAATGATTCTCATTTCAGTCGATTTTTATGATATTAGGAGTCATATTTCGGCATATGCGATGCATCCAGGAGGCACTAAGATGTATCATATCATTAGACCATTTTATTATTGGCCGGGTATGAAAAGAGAAATTGTCGAATATGTGAGTAGGTGTGCCATTTGCCAACAGGTTAAAGCTGAAAGGAAGAAGTCGTTTGGGTTGATGCAGCCACTTCCCGTTCCACAGTGGAAATGGGAAAATATTACACTGGATTTTGTGTACAAGCTTCCTCGTACGCAGAATGGTTGTGACGACATTTGGGTGGTAGTTGATCGGCTTACGAAGTCAGCACATTTTATTCCAGTGAGGGATAAGTATTCGTTAAGCCGATTAGCAAAGTTATTTATATCACAGATTGTGAAGTACCATGGTGTGCCAGTTAATATTATCTAGGATCGGGATCCTAGATTTACTTTCAAGTTCTGGATAGCATTCCAAGAAGCTCTTGGTACGAGATTGCTTTATGTACGGCATATCACCCTCAGACAGATGGACAATCTGAGAGGACTATTTAAACATTAGAGGATATGTTGAGATCTTCAGTGCTGCAGTTTGGGGATAGTTGGCATGATTGTTTGGATTTGATGGAGTTCGCCTACAACAACAACTATCATTCGAGTATTGGTATGGCACCATTTGAGGCACTTAATGTGAAATCTTGTCGTACGCCTCTATGTTGGTCAGAGGTTAGCGAAAGAGTTTTAGTGGGCCCTGAGATTGTGGATGTGACTACTCAAAATGTTCAGGTAATTAAGTCTAACCTGAAAGCGGCCCAAGATTGACAAAAGAGCTTAGCAGACAAGCATGCCACTGATAGAAAGTATAATAAAGGTGATTGGGTATTTCTGAAGCTATCACCTTGGAAAGGTGTTGTACGATTTGGAAAGAAAGGAAAGTTGAGTCCTAGGTATATTGGACCATATATGATCACCGAGCGAGTCAGTGAGGTTGCTTACAGGCTTGAGTTGCCTCCAGAGTTGTCCAAAGTGCACGATGTATTTCATGTTTCGATGCTTCGACATTATGTTTCAGATCCTTCACATGTGATTCCTCCTCAACCTTTGGAAATTAATCCAGATTTGACTTATGATGAGGAACCAATGACTGTTGGATTGGAAGGATAAGGAACTGAGGAACAAGACCGTGCGCTTAGTGAAAGTATTATGGAGAAATCATTCAGTGGAAGAAGCTACTTGGGAGACAGAGGATCAGATGAGAGACATGCATCCACACTTGTTTTATGATTATTAGTGGATGTATTTGTTATGTGTAATTTCGAGGATGAAATTTTATAAGGTGGGGAGATTGTCACAACCCGTCCCAAAATTCAGTTATCAGTGATGTAAAATGACAATTTTATCCTTGGACGGGAAAATTGTAGTGTGTATGTGTGACATATTGAGACTTAGAGGTTATTGTGTGGTTTTGGATTGGTGACCACGTGGATCACACACACACCACACTCACTCCCTCACTCTTCCTTCCCGTGCTCTCTCTCTTTCTCTCTCGCATACTCTCTCTCTCTCCTTCGAACTCGTACGGACAAACACCCAAAACCCTTGAAACTTCACGAATCGTGGTCAAAGTTGGCACCATTGTGTTCGTGAAGCTCAGACGAGTCGATTGGTACCTATTTCAGGTAAAGATACCTTCGAAAACCCTAGTTTTTCATAACCCCCGATTTGTGCACTGTTCATGCACACGTAATTATGGATGTTTTTGGAAATTTGAGGCTTTTAGGAAGCTTAGTAAGGTCCCAAAGAAGCTCGGAGTGCTTCGTTTGAAGGTTTTGGACATCGGGATCGTGTGGACGAAGTTTGGCCGATTTTTCTTGGAATTCTCAGGTGAGATCCCGTGACTTTTAGAGCTTTAAATTAGTATGATTGTGTTCTACAAGTTAAGAGATTCATTTTGGTATAAATTGCGTGAAAAATGGTCGCCGGAGTCCCAAGGTTAAAGACGAAGGAATATTCTGCCAAGTCTGACGGAATATTCCAATGCCGAGTTAACAGAATATTCGCGGTATATACCTGACGGCATTAACTGACGCCGTCAGTGTGCCTGGCACATGGCCGCGCGTGGGGGGTGTGTCTGGCCATGCCATTGGTAGCGCGTGGGGGCGCGTGAGGCTTCCAAAAATTTATCTAAAAATATGGGGATGATCCTGAGGTTGTGTAGGTCACTGTGGTATATTCATATACCCATTTTGAGCTTTGTATGAGAAGTTATTAGCTAGTTTTGTCTATATGCTTTAAAATAACGTTTTTATAGTTAATTCGCATATAGGTGAGACTTATCCCGAGGACGAGCGTATCCAAGGGCGACTCGGGGGCTACAACCCTTCGACATACCAGTGAGTGGGCTTTTGGTTTTCAGTATATATTATATACTTGATATTTTCCCAGAAATATGTGTTTAAATGTTAGTATGCCATAAATGTCATGCATATAAGTTTATAATTCATACATGAATTGGTATGTGATGCATTATATATAAATGTGGTGCTATGGGCGCTCAGGTAAGCTCAAGTAAGTTGTGTTTGGTTATGTGAATCATCGATGATGCGATATGTGGTTGAATAATGTTGAGCTTATAAAACTGCACGTAGGGTGATTATGATTTAGCCATAGATATGGCACATGCTTGTTTATTATGTCACCTCCCGCACCATATGCTCATATTGGATCCAATTTAGGTGCACAGTCCTGTCGTACAGACCTTATTTATGGTTCCGACTCGTAGGTGGCTAGCGATTTATCGCCCAGCTATTATGTGAGAGTAGTATTGAGCATGATTATATTACACCCATTATTGTCGTATAGACTTTTTGTTTGGTTCCGACTCTTGTGCAATATGTTGCCGTATAGGTCATAGTAGTGACTCCGGCTAGAGTGAATTTTGAGCTATGAATTCAGCCGTACAGACTACCACAAGGGTTCCGGATAACATGTTATATTTCTATGAAATTAACCTTATCTGAATTGTTTACTCTGTTATATCTTGGCATGGCATACATATGAATATGATTATGTGAAGCATGAATTGAATTGATATGATTTCATATATATTTATGTATATGCTTATATTTTGATTATGGGAAAAATTATACATGTTTTACAGCGAGGAGTTAGATACGTTGTTAAATGAAATGGTTTTGTAAAACATTTGTTTTTGCCCACTCATGTTTTCTGTTTTGCGCCCCTCCAGGTTTTAAGTAAGCTTGCTGTTGGTGGCTTGAGGACGTCGGCAGTTCTGACCTATCTAAATAATAGTAGGACATTCCTGGTACTGTATAACTAGTACTTGTCCTACTGGACTGCACCTAGACTTATTATGCTCTGATTAGGAGTGTTTACTTTTGTAACTAACTCCTATCACTTCTTGTTTAGTAGTGCACTCTAGTAATTTGGTTTTTAATTATTCGTATATTTTCTATCATTATTGCTTTCGCACTGTGCACATGGCTACGTCACTCTCACGTGACGGCCAACATGCATTGATCTCGGTCGAGGTGTGTCACCAGTTGTCTCTATTTTGAAAAGAAAAATAAAATAAAATAAAGTTATGTTAATTGTACGGCGTAAATCACATGTTTTCAAGCTATCGTGACCAAATGATGGTATGTTTTGATACATTGATCCAAACAAAAACGTTGAACAATATGTACATACTACCATCATTTGATCATGATAGCTTGAAAAAAATGTGACCTACGCCGCACAATTAAACATTAAAATCATTTTTGTTTACACATGAATCAAACATATTTTAAAATTTTAGGATGGCCTGTAATAAATGAAAAGCGTTTTTTGCACGCTCGTGTAGAAAGGCTAGTAAGAAGAAGAAGGGCGGTTCCTTCCTATTTGACGCTTAGCTTCAGTCGGTTGGAATACTTCCTCCCTTCTCTAATAGCTAGGACCAATAAGAATGCTATTCAAGCATCCCAAAATCGTAACTTACACACCGACTACAAATTTGAAGATAGCTAATAATATATATTAAAAAATTTAATTTTTTATCTCAAATCAACAATCTAATAAAATAATTAATAAAATATCACATGAAATAGTTAAATAAATCAATTGTTGCAGTCCTATTAGATTAAGAATGTAATTGTGTAAATCATAGTCTATCTAGGGATATTTTGGAATATTCTCTAGGGTTAGATTTCCTATTAGAGTTGTAATCTAAAAAGGTAAGGATTTAACCTTTTCTGCTACTATAAATAAAGGCACAATGGGGTGAAATAGAACACACCTCATAATTATACATCTCCCCATGATGCATGAACCCCCTACAATTGTATTTACCTTCTGATATATATATTGTATACGTTTCATGCATTACGCAATTTTTGCTATGTGGAATTTGTGAGTCAAAGAATCGAAATAAATTAGAAGCAATTAGGGTTTTTCAAACCCTAGCAAAAGTCGAAAAAAAAATATGGGATTTTTAAGGCATAAGCCACGGCTCACCGCCACGCCACTGCTAGCACCACCGAGTCGAGCCCAGCCACATGGAGGACCTTGGGACGACGTCGTTTGATCTTTGGACCACACGGCAGCAGCTCTTTGGGCTTTGCTGCGCATGCAAGACACATCAGGCCATCGGCCTGGTAAGGTTTCCTTGAGCCTCTAACCCAACCCAACTCCGAAGAGGCATGTAACTCTCTTGGATTTGTCTTACCGTGTCCCTGGCCCAACAACCAACAACCTTATGCTGCTAGGCCTTCATCCTCAACCCCAGGCCTGCCTGCAGCAAGCTAGAAGCCTGTAAGGCTTTGCCCAAGCCTTCGGACCAACTTGCCAACAACCTTTGCTGCTGGGCTTGCCTTCCCCCCGGCCTAAAATCCAAAAGCCAGCTTCTGCTGAGCTTTCTCGGACACCCAGGCCAGCCCCCGTGCTAAGCCTCTATCCTCGTGCCCTGTTTTGGCCTAAACCAGCAGCTCTTTTCTGCTGGGCTCACCCGAGACCCACGACCTTGAGGCCCGTAGCATCCCAGAGGCCCATAAGGCTTGCAGCTGTCGTGCAGGGCTTGTCCGTGGACTGCAGCCAGCCTAAATAAGGCTGGGCCGCAAACCTTTTTCAACGCAATGCCAATTGTTGGCATTCCCGCGATATAAATCATACCCATTTAATTTTTAGGGTATTTTGGTTAACACTAATTAAGCTTTAATACACTTGTCACTTGGCCTATCGTCAATCGAAGCTAATATGACCTAAACGTCATTATTTTACTTCCACGATCGACCCTAAATGGTCCCAATCTATTGAATTAATTAAAAGTGACCAACAATCCCTTAATCTTACAAGAAATCTAGAATTATTGACCTGAAGATTATTTTTGGACATTAACGATTCAATAATTTATTTCTCTTCTTTGAACCGTTAACATCATTTTGTAGTCCCGAAGCACTCACACTTGAGTTCCTGAAGCAACTCAAATCCACTACACTTAAATCAGCATATTGTATTATGTGTTCTTGCAAGAACCTCTCTTTTTTGAACTAAACGTTCATAAAGTAAATTGAACCTGTAGTTTCAAATTTAGTGCCTTTGAAACCCAAAGTTTTCATAAAACAAATACACCCATGAAAACCCGACGTTTTTCATGAAAACCATGTCTTAGAACTCGAATGTTCTAACTTTGATACTTATGGATAATTAATTCCTATAGCACTATTCACAATCTTGTTCCCTCCATTCAGTGGATTGTCGAACCGTCACAAGTTTGATCTCACTGATTTGGACGTTTCTAACAGACACCACTTTATGTGGATACAAGACGTGAATCTTTACTTGACTATCAAGAAGCTGAGGAAACATTGAAGCTAACAATGGCACGGAAGAGCTGAATAAGCCTCCACCATGATCTTCATTTGAAGATTTATGCCCGAAGCATTACAAACGGAAATACCTCCCGAACGAGGATTCCATGGCTCTTTGGCTCGCACCTATGGACCGTCTAATCATGAAAGATATTGCCTGAAACACACCATGATTATGTCCATGAATGAGTACAATTCTGAAGTTTATTAATTTGATCGAATTTTGACTAAAGAATACTTTTTCTCATCCTTCCATGTTTCTAACTCGCTCCTGAAGCAGCAGTGTAGAAAGTGGAAGTTTACCAAATTCCCGGATCTAATTACTAACACAAACGTGAGAGAAAGGTATAGACCTAACTTCGGCAGGAGTCTACCGAACGTTATAGACCCAGTTTGGCTAGAGTCTACCGAGTGGCTTAACCCAGTTCGGTTAAAGCCTACCGAATGGTGGTGCCTTGCTTCGGCAGGGATGCACCGAAGGGAATGCTTTACTTCGGTAGAGGTGCACTGAACGGTACTGCTCTGTTTCGACAGAGGCCTACTGAACCCAAGTCTGGGTCTGTCTATCTCACAATCCAATTTCGATTTTTTTTTTACAACATATGGTAAAATCAGGGCCTGCCAAGGTGTGGCATCACGCCTGAAGCATGATCTTTGGTACCTAAGACCTAATTCAAGAATAAGGGATAATATTTCCAAATCTCAACCCTACATAATCCACTTTCGCCTTGATGGAATGGATCATTGGTTATGCATCTGTTCGTGCCCCTACTAATGTCGTAGAGGAGTATCATTCTCGTAGTCAATATATGAGATTGATTTTGCTCCACCAAACACCGTTAGAAGAGCAGAATTTTGACATGAATGGCCTTGTTGGCCGAATCCCCTTAGTAGTTTTGGTTTACTTTGTGGTTTACTTTGTGAACATTTTTCCATGTTATTGGATTCAAGTTTGGTGTTTGATTTTCGTTATGGATAATCTTAGTGATATTGTCCTCGAACACAAGTTAATTGAATCATGTTTCTTGTATACATGTGACCGAATTCAATTAAACACATGACTAGGTACGAATGTGGAAAAGTTAGTTGTCTAGATGAATACAATACTACGCACACTAACTTTACACCTAAATCACATCTCTAGCAACGACTTCAGGTCTATCCAACCTGATTAAGAGCATTGGCACGCTCCTCATTGTATGAATGGTACTGGATTGCCATGTCAGAGACCTTATATTTTCCCCGTTCTGGAAGAATGTCATTGAGTCTTTGTTGTGTTCCTTTCAAGTGCAAATATAAGGATAGCATAATGGCACAAGTAAGGGTGTCACACCATAGGGACTGATTAGAACTCTACAAATTACTAGCTTTATGTGAACCCTAACTAAGCAATGAAAATGAAAACTGAATTTAGATTTTTGTTTTGAAAGCTAAAGTAACTAAAAATGCAAGACAAGATAAAGATGAATGATTGATTGATTCAGAAACGATGGGAACGGAACTAGGGATATTGATTTCACCATTACAAGTCAATTCCACAAAAATTAAGTCAAAACACATTCAACTTTCCAATCTGCAACTAGGGTTCGTTTTACTTATTTATGATCATCCATTTGATGTATGGTTGTGATCAAGTACTCCTAATCTGCAACCTAGTTGTGATGTTCAACTTAGATTAGCAAGTAAGAATTCATTAAGAACAAAAAAACTTCAAAGAACCAAAGAAATCACAAGGTAGGATGTATGCATAACAGTTTCTTCAATCATTCACATGTCTACCAAGATTAAGCATGATGTGTATTATAACCTTGATCAAATAATTAATAAGCAGCCCTAATGGTAATCAAACATTACGATTAACAAATAAATTATACTATAAAATCAGTGAATGAAACAAGAACACAAGTTGGTAATTTGAATACTTTACCTTAATAACATAGAGTAGGTTTGCAAGGCTACATCGAATTCCCCAGCTATGAACTTATTTACACAACATGATTACAAAATATATAAATATCAAGAACAACATGAGTGAAATTAAAGTTCATAGAAGAAACCCCCTTGAAGCAATTATGATGTTGAACTTCTCCAAGAACAGTGCGGCTGCGTGTTTTCTTCAGTGGCAGCAGATGGTGAAAGGAAATAGGGTTTTGTTTTGGAAGAAAGCTAAAGAAAGAGAAGAGAGAGAGATTTGGGCGCCCTTAAGGGGGTGCTTCTGTAAAAGTGATCTGAAAGCCTAGTATTTATATGCTAAATAGGGTTGCAAGATATTCCAAAGTGATCCCAACAACTTAGCCTTTATTTTGCATGTTTTTGCCTTATTTGGCACCTCCAAATCAGGCTAGATATCCTAATTCCTTTCCCATTCTGTTCCTGGTCTTCTAACAAGCCAAATTCGTCTTGGATTCTTTATTTGGGCTTCAAAACAGGCCACTAAACTTCTTTCCACGTTTGAATAAGGGTCAACCCAAAAATGGCATGTTTTCACTTCTTTTGCCTTCAAATTGACCTAAAGTACATGTAACTACACACTAACACAAAATAAGGTAAAATGCGACCAGTTTAACTCAAAAACCTCACAAAGAGACTAGAAATGGATGGTATAAAGGCATAAAATATATGAGTTATTAGTCTTAAGGATATTCAAGATGACAATGATCATGAATGAAACCACTGAAGAAAATAAAACGAAATATCTTTGCACCACCTCAAAATGAGCCTGAAGCTTTGATTTGGGGCCAATGGGATACCTCCTGATTGGGAACACGCCACATGTGGCCCGCCTGGAGCCAGGTGATTGAGCAGTTTACTTGTTTTGGCACGACCTTTTAGGACACTTAGGTCCAACAATAATGCTATGACATATCTCCTTACCCAAAGTAAGGATCTTGTGCCTACAAGCACACTTTGCCAAGCCTGCTCGTTGGGGAAATTGATTTTCTACATCATCCCTAGCAAAGATACAAAATCACCCTCTTTTCACAGTGGATTCAAGGGAATATATGTGGACTAATCCAACCAAAATGCAAACCATATAAATACTTGTGGTTTTGGTTGATGAATCGATAAACTGGTCACATGTTTGTCCACACACATTGCTACTAAACCTCCTGGCCGATTTTAAGGGTTCACCACCCTACTTATTCTTTAAAGTTCGGGAGACTAGATAATGCCGAAGAGTTTATATCGACGGTTTTCCATAAAGTATTGCATATTTTTTGGGTTCATAATTGAACATCGAATTCCCATGTTCACCCCAAATAGCCTCTCATAGTGCTCATAAAGCGCAATTTAAATGATTACCCAGATCTTGGTGAATGTACCAAGTTTTCGGCTTCTGCCTAGGGCTATGCAATCTTGTACGTAGCTATGTAAGTCCGCCTTGATGCCCATTGCCACCTAACCTATTCGAGATTACAGTTGGTTACTGGGTACGAACATCACGCTTTGTATTTACTCATTTTGGGTGTGCATTACATGTGCCAAGTTGTGTCACCACAATGTACCAATATGGGTCCTCAAAGAATGATGTGAATCTTTTCAATTATGATTCTCCTTCACACTAGCTCTCTTAAAGCCGTTGCATGCGATCTCTTTACAGCTCATTTGCGGATTGTTATGGGGAGATAAGAACATCAATTTTCCTGTATAATGGCTCAAATTTGAGTGGATGTTGCCCACTATGTCTCATCTTGATCATCGTACCACACAAGTGTGATAAGCAAGTGCAATGTATTCTAGCCTTCAGAATGTTGCTTCAGACGCACTCCTCTGATCTAGCTAAAGTGACGAGATCATATACCAACTGCAAACATGCCTGCAAGGATAGACGTACTTAACGGACGTTGAGTCAATATCCCTTAAGGGTATGCCACCCCTGTTGGATTGTTTGGACGCCCCTGTTAGACGGTCTGGTACACCAGTAGATAGCCAATCAATATGTCTTGGCCTGGAGCACGACATATCACTTGGTTCATAGGATTCACTTCCGTACAAAAGGAAGGTCATGGCACAACAATGAATCCATATCGTCATCTCAAATCATTTCCATCTCATGAGATTAATTCGGATTACTCCCGAGACTTGAAGTTTTTGGTCCATTATACTAGTTTCGATGAGTTAATGGAATTGACATGAGATTACCATCGATGATGTTTTCACTTATATGGTAGCTACCGACATAAATTAAAAGCGACGATATTAAACCGTGTTCCGTTGATTAAGTGACATGATTAGACAACCGAAATTACAATCTAGGTTAAAATTCCTTACGAAAGTGTGTTTTAGACCTATTGTTCCTACAATGCCCAAGGTAACCCTGTTATGTTATAAGTGGGAAAGGAAGCGTAATGAGATGAATGAAATAGTGCGATATGATGCACGCCTTACGACGCAAGGTTTCACTCAAACGCTCTGTGATTGATAGTAGCATTATGAAATGTGGTTAGTGTTTCTCCATGGGGATATTGATACAAAGATTGACATGTAAGTTCCCGAAGAATTACATGGACTGGTTCAAATAGTTCCAAACCATGAAACACCCTCTTAAATTGTTTAAGGCGTCAACTTACAGATTAAAGCAATCCGGCGGATGTGGTATACTCATCTAAGTGATTATTTGATCAGTCAGGGATATGAATGAATGCCCTTGCGTGTTAAACTATGAAGTCTTATTCTGAATTGCTAGAGTTACAGTTTATGTCGTTGACATGAATCTCACTAAGACTCTAGAAGAGCTTGAGAAAACTATCTCGCACCTGAAGATGGAATTTGAGATGAAGGATCTTGGGAAAACTCTTTTATGCCTTGACCTGAAGTTGAAGCATTGTTTTGACGGTACTTTGGTCTACCAGTCGAACTACACCCTGAAGGTGTTACCTTTGAGTTTACCTATGATCTTCCATACGCTATATGCAACTGAGACCCTTGAAGAGGTTATAGAATCCGAAATTCCATATCTAAGTTCAACTTTGCGCTTCATTGTATTTACCTCATTGTGTTAGATAGGACATCTCATTCGCTGTTGATCTATTGGTAAAGATACAGCATCACTCCTACACGCAACCACTGAATTGGAATTAAAGAAGTACCTTGAAAGTACTACGAATTTGGGCAAATCCCAACGCACCTCTAGCGGATCTGACCCCACCATCCTCTGAATGATGTTTGCCTTGTTGTTATGCTGACGTTGGTTACTTATCAAACTCGCACAAGGCAAAATTCCTGAATGGTTATGTCTTTACTGTTAAGGGATATCGCAATATCTTAGAGTTCCATGATATAACCTTAGTTGCGAAATCTTCGAATCGTTCCAAGACTCCCTTCACTTCACTACGCCACACGTGAGACATGGTTAGGAGTTCTTGTTGAGCATATTCGAAGTACTTGCTGTGTTTTCATCAAACGTTGAGTCCCGACGACGATCCATGAAGATTATGCCACATGTATCAACCCGACCAAGACATGATACATCAACGAAGTCAACACCAAGACATAGTGCATCTACATCAGCAAAGTATCAGGAGATTGAAGTCATGCAAGCCGATCCCAGACAACCTTGCCAACGTTTACACGATGTCACTGCCGAAGTCAACTTTCCAGAAACTTGTCCGAGGAATTGATATGCCTAACTATTCATATGCAATGCTTGTAGTTCTCATTTGGAAGTTCTGTCAAACTCAGGGGGAGTATCCAGAAGTATACTCACTTGATCTTAATGTACTCTTTTTCCCTACGATTATGAGCATTTTTCCCACTGGGTTTTTGCTACCTAACTAGGTTTTGACGAGGCACCCATCATGGGCTGGTTATACCCTTGTGAGCTCTTCTACTTGCATCCATAAGACGTATAGTTTTGACTTAGTGCAACTTCTTACTTTTCTCCTTAGCATATGGGTTTTTCTCCCAACTTGGGTTTTACCATAGCGAGGTTTTGTGAGTTTTACCTTTTATGCATTATTTCATTGATTTGACATTCGCATTCTCTCATTATGCTGACAACTTCATCAATTGATCTACTTCATCACTGAAGGCTAGATGCGCTATTTAGTTGAGTATTTACACACTCAAAGGGGAGTGTTGCAGTCCTATTAGATTAGGAATGTGATTGTGTAAATCCTAGTGTATCTAGGGATATCTTGGAAAGGGTTAGATATTATCCTATTAGAGTTGTAATCCTAAAAGGGTAAGGAATTAACCTTCCCTGCTACTATAAATAAAGGCACAATGGGGTATAATAGAACACACCTCACAATTACATATCTCTCTCTTCTCTCTCTATGTGCTACACCCCATCTCTCTGGCATCCATAATTGTTTAGTAAATTATGCCTACAACATTAATCATATTTTAATGATATAATTATTAAATAAATACTTTTTAAATACAGGTCGTTACAGTGTGCGACTTATTAAATATAATTATTAAATAAATACACGCCATGAGGTTGTCAACATGCGGATGCAAGCTCTGTTAGGCAGACAAGACAAGACAAGCTGCATTCGGGGGACACAACAAGACAAGCTTTGTTAGGTGGACAAAACAAGTTCAGTTAAGCGGATGAGGCAAGTTTCGTTAAGTGGACAAGACAAGCGAGCAAACTAATTAACCAACAAATTTCGACAGGTAACAGACTTAGAAGATAACAAAAGGGAACCGTCACTAAACAAATGAGATCCATGTATCCCAATTGCAACAAACAAACAAACGATCCAACTTATCACCATGTAAATGACAACTTGGACAACGTCACTCGAGCGGTCACCACTCCAAGCACTCGAATGATTAGGCAATAACAAACTCCAAACACAAGCCCAATAACAGTAATATGTAGGCGCCAATAAAACAACAAATTCCTTCTCTTCTTTTCCCTTCATTTCCTTCTTCAATTTGCACAAAACAAGCACTTTCCTTTTTTTTTTCTTCCTTCCGTATAAGTGCATCGAGCAGCATGAACATCGATTGCGTCCTAGTTGGTGTAAATCAACAAAGGTGTGGTAACAGATGATGAGTGCGGCAATGGGTTTGATGCTGGAATGTTAGATGCGGCGATGAGGATTATCATCTGAAAACTGGTCAAAAATGGTTCAAGGTGTTGGTGCATAACCCTTCAGCTGATTTCCAAGAGTCGTTGGATCATAGTCCAAGTGGTTTCTCTAGCATCTCATAGGCTGTCAAAATAAATGGCTACGATCTGTATTGATGTAAGAGAGAGAAGAATATCCCTTCCTCTATCTTCTAACGGTAATATCCCACTTCTTGTGTGATTGATGAATGTAATGCACACATCACCATCTTCAACATTCTTTGAAATTCTCTGCAACTATTTTCCCAAAAATCTAAAATCGTTCAAATCCATTTTCGAAGCTCAAAAACACTCCTAAATGCTAACATGGCCTCAGAGCCTAGATTCATTGTCTAAACTGGGGCATGAACCCGTGGAAGAAAACTTGAATTATTTTAAGTTGTATTTGAGGTCATCCAAGTTTTAAGTTTGTTTGATTTCTCGATTTCAAAGTCTAATATAGCTAGATCGAGTACTGCAGAGCTTCGCACTCCAATTTTCAATGGTGACAACTATGAATTCTAGAGAATTCATATGGAAACCATACTAAATTCTCATAGACTCTAGGATCTTGTAGAGAATTGATGTCTCAGATCCAAAGAAAGTGAATGAAGAGGTCACTAAAGAAACAATGAAAGGTGATTCCTCTGGTGCAGAGAAGCTATCATGGACTGAAACTCTTATGAAGGATGCATGAGCTCTTGGATTGATCCAAGGAGCTATTTTAGACCAAATCTTCCCTAGAATCACAAATGAAGAGACCTTTAAAGGAGCATGGGATATTCTGCAGCAAGAGTTCAGATGAGGTTTAGCCTCCTTGAAGCACTTGAGGTCCAGGAAGTTTAGCCTCCTTGAAATGTTTTGAACAAAACAAACATGCTGAAAATTCAACTGAAAAATGCTTTTGCAAGCTTAAATGTAAAAGCTAAGGACCTTAAGGCTGGTGGATTCTCTAGAAATCAAAATTTTCAGAAGAATTGGAAATCAAAAGGAAAGAAGTGGGATAATAGGCCTAACTTTTCTCCCAAGCAAAATCCTATTCAAGATGTGAATGAAACAACTTGCAAACACTGTGATTAGCTACACTATAGGAAATGTTTATTTGAAGGAAAGCCAAATGCACTAGATGTGGTAAATTTGGTCATGTGTGGCTTATCACAATGTTAGTTTGAAGGAAAACCTAAATGCACTGGATGTGGTAAATTTGGTCATGTGCTCTTGCAATGGAAACTAAGGCACACAAAAGGTGAATTATGCCAATCAGTTTGAAGAGACAAGATCATTGTTCTATGTTTGCAATGTTGAGACAAATGTGAAAGTGAACCACTCTTGTTATATTGATAGTTGTTGTGGTAACCACATGACAAGTGATGAGAGATTACTTGTCAATGTGCAGAGGAATTTAACTTCCAAAGTGAAGATGGGAACAGGAGAAATAGTCAATGTGGTAGGCAAAGGAACACTGGTAATTGAGACCAAATTGGGAGATTTGACAGATTGTGCAAACCAGGTTACCAAGCCAAAATCCCTAATTTAATAGATTGAGCAAAAACCCTAATTTAACAGATTGACCAAATCCAAAATCCCTAAAACCCAAATTGATCAGCCACAATATTGAGGAAACCAAACCCTAATTCATAAATTACCTAAGGATTTGAAGGATAATGGTGGACAAATGGAGTTTGGACCGTGGTTCTCGACAGTGAGGATGGGGTGGTGGTTGCCGCAAATCGCAACCCATGATTGGGTGGAGCCGTGGAGGAGGATGAGAGGAGAGTCAGGTGTCGGAGTGAGGTGATGTGTTGTGGAAGAGGATGAGAAGAGAGTTAGGTGCTGGAGTGAGGTGTCGGTTTAAATTAGCAACGGGCCGGTTCAAGGGCCCGTGATTATATATTTATGAATCTGCCCCTCCCCTCCCCACCCCGTTCCATCTCTACCAAATTTGAACCCGCCTCGGACCCGCCCCGACCCGAATGGCCATTACCCGCCCCTACCAGCAGGTTCAGACCCGATTTGCCCACCCCTAGTATTTATTTCAAATCTCCTTTTTTTTTTCAACAATTTCAAAATGTTGTTTAATTTTCTTCGTTTAAGTTGCTGAAAAATGATTTGTGTGATACTACTCCAAGTACAAAAATGACAAGTTTATTGCTATTCTGTGTTAAATTAGCTTGTTTTGGTTGTTGGTATGGTATTGATTCAAAGATTATTGTTTTAGGTGAATGCTGTGGCCAAGGATTTTCTGACATGACATGTTGATGTATTACCGTTTTGCTCTATGTCAATTTTAGTGAGCCTGTGAAAAATAGTGAATTCAGATTTCGATATCTTTGATTACAGGTGTTTGTTTGGAAACTGTAAGTCCAATGGATGCATTTCGTTGTATGAGTGAATATTCTCATTATTTGTGGTTGATCTCCATCATTGAGTCCAGCTTACTCAAATTGCATGTTAGCTTTTAGTAACGCAGCTCCTCTTACTAAAATTGCATATTAGCTTAGTGGTGTCTTTCCTCCTAATGAACGGTTCAAGGGCTATAGCTTAATAATGCAGCACTTCATCATCATCATATCACCTTCTATTCATAGTGGTTAGAAACCCAGATAATATAACATCTAGATATGTTGCCAAGGCTACGGCCTTCGCTGCTTTTTCCCATGTAACATATTGGTTTGCAACTTTTTGCAGATTATTCATTCTGGCGAGGAGCAGTATTTAACAAAGATATAGTGATATTCACAATGAATTGTTAAACATTGTAGAGTATAATGCTCACATGGTAAAACTCATTGATGGGGGCTGGAACTGGCATACTCAGTAAAATGGTTGTGTTGTGTATTTGTATTAAGATTGTAGAGTGTATAGTGTTTGAAATTTCAGGTGTCTAAAGTGTTAGTAGCATGAAGGTGGTTGTCATTTGCGTTTGGGCTCACGATGACGCTTTTAAAAACTCAAACCTTGTGCTTTGCCAGGTATTCTTTTGGCCTTCATGTTGTTAACCTCAATAAATTCCAGCAGTAGCTTGGTTATGCGTACAGGGAACAGTGGAAAGATTTAGTGAATTGGTAGGGTCGTGGCTCTTTGATCTTTTATTGTACTTGAGTTTGTGATTATTAGTTGTTCAGTTTGCATTATTTTATGTGTAATCTCTTTGAGTTTGTGATTTATGGGTTTTTCAGATGAAGATGACATTTTGATTTTCTGGGACAAAGTTGACCAGTTGAGTTAGTTCTTGTTCTTGTTCTTGTCATGGGCTCGCAAAGTAGGTATTGTACGCTGAAATGGATCCATGGTTTGTACACTCGATTGGTTATTGATCTTCTGATCTTGTATTAATTTTTCAGTTCTAGTCGTGTTCAAGGGTCTTAAGTTAGTCATGCAATGTCATGTAACAACACTAAAAAATGTTGTAATGCATGATAAATTTAGAACATCGCCACATTTTCGTCTACATCCTTGTTCAGCAAATGATGTGTCATCTAATATTTATTCAAAGTGGGACACACTCCGAACCTCAATTTATTATTTTAACAAGTATGACATTGACATGCATGTAAACACATCAAACGAAGTGAAAAACGTTGGCACCTCCAGTAGGTGAGAAACTTTGATAATGTTGACAACTCTCATACCGAACGAGATCAGCATGGATTTGGATTGGAACAAAATACAATAGAGTCCCCTACTTTGTAAAAAGTGCTCTATAAATGATGTAGTCGGTGTGTCCTTACGCACATATTCTCATCCGATACAATGATAAAACAAAGATGGTACTAGAGGCTCAAAGGGACTTGATGAGCAAGTGATTCGATGATTAATCATATTTTCAGAAAAACCAGCCGCTAATAATTTTTCCATTTTAACATATAGCCACATTCCAGTCTTGTATTTCGGTTTTTTTTTTTTTTTTCTTTCTGACAAAAAGAAATTTTGTATTTCGTTTAGTGGTTTTCCTCCTATAATAATTCCTAGATTATAATCTGCCGAGGATTAGGAAAAGAAAAAGAAAAGATATGTGGATAAAAAAATAAAAAAATAAAAAAAGATGTGGGGCTGCTATATTAGATTCAAATGCAAAATATCTCTTTCTTCAACTTGATGAAAAAACCAAATAAAAAGTTAATTTCAATTCCATCCTATTCATTTAAAAATAGAAAAAAATTACACATAGAGTATACTTTTAATACTTAATTGTATATTGAGACAACATTTTTTAAACATTAGGAGAGACAAAAGTTAATACATGTGAAATATGACATCATTATTTTTTTTTCTCAGGAGTGTAGTTACAAAATTACCCTTTAAGTAGAAAAAAAATCTGAAAATGAGAGTTTCCCCCTTAAAACTTATTTTCTCTCACTTAAAACCCATCCTCTTTATTTTTTCAGACATAAACCCCATTTACTAGAGTCCAACTAAGCAAATTTCCTTAACAAGCTTGGTATGTCAGTTTTTATAATTATCGTGTTCCTAAAATACCCTCATAGAGTGTAACATGGTTAGGTTTGACTTATAATTAATAATAAATTTTTCATTTTATTATTTTCAATGCAATTAAATGTCAATTAACCTATTATTTGATTAGGCTTTTTTTTCTCAAATTTTTTTACCAAAAATTGTTTTATCATGAAACTAGCTTAGCTTATTAGCATGCAATATATAATATAAATAAAAAAATATTATGGTGTTTTTGACACACCCCGTCCCGAAGGAGGGCATGCTGGCCGTCACGTGAGAGTGACGTAACCATTTACACAGTTCGGAAGCTTTAAAAAAATACAATTACTAAGATGAAACACTCGAGGGTGAGTCCTACTCTTGTGAATTCTGTCAGAACACCGTTGGATTCCTCGTGGCCACCAAAGCTCTACTATCTAGAACCTGGAGGGGCGCAAAACAAAGTTGAGTGGGTCAGTAAAACAAAGTTTTTCGAAAACATTTCATTTAAAACATTTCTAACCCCTCGCTGTAAAACTTGTATACTTTCCCAGAAAATAACATAATAGCATATACCTTCAAATATCTCAAATCATCAATCTTTATCAAAACCAGAAAGTATGCCATGCTATAATGTCAAAAACAGAATATGGATGCATCAATATAACAGGTGAAATAAGGAATCAACCGGAGACCCTGCAGTTGGTCCTGTACGGTTAATTCTATAGCTCAATATCCAATCCAACCGGAGTCACCACTGTGACCTGTAAGGCACTACTCTGCATATAAGTCGGAACTACCTGAAGTAGTCTGTACGACAAGAATGGTGTAATAATACGCTCTAGTGCTTCTCTCATCAATCATATGTGCACATAATCTAAGGTCACCTACCAGTCGGAACCACCTCTAGGGATCTGTACGACTAGCATGTCGGAACCCTCTCATGGTCTGTACGACATGCACCTACTTGGATTCAAGGTGAGCGTGCGGTGCGGTGAATAATATAAGCACTAACACCAGGGGTGCAGGTTATGAGCTCTCAACACAATTCACATCATCAATGATTCACATGAATAACATAAAACTCACCTGATACTCACATGTGCGTCCACAGCACCAATTCACATATATATATGCATCAATTATCAATTCATATATCTCATAATATGCATGCATGGCATTTTAAAACGTACTTTCATTTAAACTCAATTTCTGGGAAAAATATCAATAGTATATAGGTATAAACAGAAATATTGCCCACTCACCTGGAGTTCGCCCAACAACTCCCTAGCACAACACATCAAGGCGTCATGACGATCGGCGCCTAGAACAATAATCAAATCCAACCTCAGAAATCATATCGATAGAATATATAACTTATATAAAACACGTCACTACGTAGTTCGATCCGGAAGATCTGCAACTCAGATTTCAAATCCATAACTTCCAGAGGTCCACAATATACCTCTAGGACAACATCCTAAAATTTCATTACTATCCAACAGTCGGATCTCCGTCAATTTCCAAAACCAAGTGACGGTTAACATTCTATTTTATGAACTTACAACTCCAATTCCGAAAGATCCGTAAATCGGATTCCCGATCCGTAAGTTCCTATAATCCTCAAATATTACGTATTACAACGTATCAAGGTTCGGTGACGATCCGACGATTGGATCGTCGATTCAACTTTTGGCCTAACCACAAATCGTAATGAACTTAGGTTCAATTACTCAATTTACGTCCATCAATTATCAAAACTGAACCTAGAACCTTAAACACACGCTAAGAATGACATTGGCGGGCCATTGGCCACGCGCCGCCTCACGGGCCGCTGCGGGTGGCGGTTGGCCGCCCTGGCTCGCCGAAAAATCCAACTATTTCCAAAAATTCTCAAAAAATACAGAATTGAAGATCTCAATGAGTAGAGTAAACTTTATACCTGAGGTCAAGGCCAATTTTTCCTGAAAACACTTCAATTTCACCAAAATCCGTGCGGAACCCTAGAATTGGGTGAGTTCCAATTCGTCTTCAAATCGACTCCGCCGTCCCAACCAATGCTTGGGCTTTGTTCTAGGCCTCAAGAGGAAGCTATGGGTGGTGGCAATTGAAAGAAATTGCTTCGGGATTGGGTGAATTTGAACAAGAAAGTCGCGGCACCCGTGTGGGTGTTCTTCGCGAAATCACCACGAAATTCATTGATTTTTGGGTCAATTAGGATGCTAGGATATCTTGCAGGTGTTTGGGGTTGATGGGAGGTTGAAGAAGACCAGAAATTTGGACGGAAAACCGTCGGAAGATAGCCTTGCGGGAGCGGGTCGCCGCGCGGGTCAAATGGACCCGACCGATCCCCTGTTTTTCCTTCCTCCTCCTTTCCCTCCTTTCCTTCTTCTGGTTGGCCAGTCAGCTTCCTCTCTCCTCTCCCCATTCGGCCTCTCCTCCTTCTTCTCCGATTGGGCAGCTTTGCCCAATCTGTCTTTTTTTTTCTATTTTCTTTTCCTCCCGAGGCCTTCTTCTTTCTTCTTCTTACGCACACACACGCACAAACCTTCTTTCTCTCATCCCAACCATCCATTTAATTCTTCATTAAATATGGGCCGTCCACTTTCATAAAAGGAATTCCAGATTTTACTAACTCATAATTCCTAAAATGCCCAAATTTCAAACGTTAATAAATTCTTCGATATAACTCAAAATCACGCACCGTCTGCGCCCACGCGTCCGTAGCGACGAGTACTACGAGGATATGTTAAGAAAACAAATCTTAGATGGCATGACACAACGATTAACCTCGAATAATGCGCGTGCCTCAAAGGGCATTTTTGTAAAATCCTTTATTAAAACTTTAAAACTCTTAAAATCAGGGACGGGCTGTCACAGTTTTACGTTGAGACATGGACAAAAATAATTTCTGTCAAAAAAATTATACAAAATAATGGTTGTATTTTTTTCTTTCCATAGAAAATAATTTACCTATCTATATGTTAGTACCCACTTAGAATAGAAATTCTATAAAAATAATTTACCTACCCCATAGGTGTGATATTGTAAAGAAAAAATGTATATGATTACTTTGGATATTATAAGTAATAATATGATAGTATTATTTGTATAGGTAAATTAATAAGTAGATTGGTAAATTAGTATGTACTACAAAAATGCAGATAAATTAGCTTGTAACAAAAGAATGTATGTAAATTAGTGATTTTTTTTAAATATAGGTAAATAGTTTGTATCAAAAGAATGTAGGTCAATTAGTTTGTATCAAAAGAATGTACGTAAATTAGTGAATTTTTAAAATATAGGTAAATAGTTTGTAATACGTGGTTTTAAAACAGGAGCTCAATTGCTCATTGCTAATATAATTGAATGTGAGTAATAATAATATTTATTGACATATTTAGGTCATTGTGGTATATGTTGTAAATATTTTATAAGGATATGTCATTTATTTGCCAACATGGCAGACTATTTGAATTTTGGATTTTATTTGGATGTTTAATATGAGGTGGGTTTTTGTCTAGAGAATATTAGTTACAAGGGCCTATATCTAAACAACCCAAAAAAAATTTCACACTTTTATATCTTCATCTATTGATCCCTTCTACACAAAAGCCATGTGGTCTTCCCTACCAATAGAAAATTGACATCTAAATCTTGTTTTATTTCTTTTTAATAAAATAAATTCTTAAAAGCTGGAAGTCTAATAGTCAAACAAAAACTAAAGGATTGAACTTCCCCATCAAGCGCCTCTGCAACTTACTTTCGAATTCCATCATATTTCCTATTTGACTTTGAATTCAATCTTGTTTGCCCAGCAGTCGCCCTCCACTTTTGAATCGAAAACTGCAATCTAAAAGGAGAGAAAAAAAACTAACAAAGGTGAACTTCTAAATCCCAAAGCCTGCCGCGCCCAAACCTAATTATCTCCCTCTTTCTCTATCTCATGTTTTTATTTTCTGGGAGCTGGTAAATTTTGTGGTAATTTCTGAATTAGTGAAAAGATTTACAGAATGAGTAATTGGTAATGACGGTAAGAGTTGATGGTGGAAGTACAACTTGAAGGAAAAATTTTGTCCTAGCTAAGAACATGTATGAACATTTGAATACATATGCTAACAATTAACTCTTTAAAGTAGGCATGCATCCAAAAACAATTCATGAAACTCATGACTTTCAAAGCCTAGTATATAGTGAATCAAAAGACTCTTTAACAACATTAAAGAATATGAAGAATTTAGAGATTCTTTACCCTTGAAGCTCATCCTTGATTACACAAGGGATTCACCCAAGTGGAGGGCCTTCAAGTCACCTCCTTGCTCCTTGGATCTTCCTTGTGATTTCCCTCCTTTTAGTGCTCCTTTGCTTCTTTGAGGATTTGAGGATTAGTTCTCCAAAACACCAAAAGTTTGATGTCTCTATGTCTCTTCACCAAGGATGTAATTTGTGAGGATGAAAATGGATCACTTAGGGAAGTAAATTTGCTAGATAACTATCCCCAAGTAGCTTAGAAAACCCTAATTGAAAACAAAGCTATAAAGATGAATTTATACTTCATTTCTTAGGTGAGTGGCAAACTTGCAATTAAGCAAACTTGCATACCCTCACCCTAAATGGTTGGCCTATATGGTTATTGGGCTTATTGCCCATTTTGTTTTAGTTGTCATACAACTTAAACATAATGGGCCTTGTGGACCAAAACACTTTTGGGCCCCGAAGCCCTAAAACCAACTTAAAAGCCCAATACGAACATTTCGTATAATTAATTAACTAATTAATTAATCTTGACCATTCTTCAATTAAACCATTTAATTGCTTATCCATTTCATTTAATTGCTTCACATATATCCTTATTTGGTGTGCGATCCATTAGGTTCCAATTAGCGAGGCAGTGGGCGATGTTACTCTTAACTATCGATTGTGAATTGAAACCACATTTCAATTCTCCCTTTTTGATGATTAGTGTTTGCTAATCAATAGGGCTTCCACAAACCATGAGTGACACCTAGCAGTATGCCATGGTTACCCAAGCTAAGTAGAATTGGTTGGAGAACCTATCCAGTTACAATTACAATGCAATACGGTCATTCTCTAATACAATACTCTTAACCACATTGTTTTAAGTGATAGTTTGTTTCATGTCTACTATCCAATGTGATACTTTCTTATATGATTCCCTTGAATATGATTTGGAACATCTTCCTTAGTCATATTCATTTGCTTTGGCCAAAGACTTTAGAATCATATTTTAGAGTATACTCCTTCCACCATGGAAGGTTAGAGATCCCTTGTTGTGCATTCATATGCCTACATGACTAGATCACATGACCCCAACAATGTCGTGGACAATCCGAGGGAATGCCTTTGTCATGATCAAAGATCAAGGACCTAACCATTAGACATCTATGATGCCTCAGGTCTAAGGACTACTTTGCATATTGTAACCTTAGAGTTCGTACATGACATGTATGTTTGAACTCTCATTAATCGCAGTTCAGTGTACTCGATTACTCTTTCGAGCACCTATGTGTTTGTCTTAGTGTCCAACACCAAATGACTTGAGACTAGTTCATACTCACGTTTGAGTCAACATAACACATACTAACCTTATTGGATTGTCAATGCCCAATTGGCAATCCTATGGCTAGGAACGTTTTAGGAATGAACATAAGAGAAAGGTCTCCTTAATCTAACTCATTAGATCACTTATCTCTTATGTCAAATACATCCCTTGGATTCTCTTATTGATTAAACACATGATTCAATAAATAGTGATTAACAATAAGTATTGCCCTTCCGTTAAACATATAAAAGTTTAACATATTAAGTATTCCAAAAAGCTATTACATCAAATGAGTGGCTTTGTGGGCATACTTCCAACAATCTCCCACTTGCACTCAAAGCCATCCTCCCATGTATCTAATACTCATCTTATCCATATGACGATCAAGCTGGATTTGAGTCATTGGCTTTGTCAGTGGATCTGCTACATTATCAGCTGAAGCAACTTTGAGGATGTTGACTTTCCCCTCGGTAGCATATCATCTTATGATATTAAAGCGCCTATCAAAATGCTTGTTCTTTTGATGAGCCCTGGGTTCCTTGGCTTGAGCTATCGCCCCACTATTATCACAGTACAAAGTTACTGGTGATGTGATGGTTGGAACCACTCCAAGTTCAGTAATGAACTTTTTCATCCAGAACGCTTCTTTGCCGGCTTCAGCTGTAGCGACATATTCAGCCTCTGTCGTGGAATGAGCAATTACACTTTGTTTCTTGCTTTTCCAACTGACAGCCCCACCATTCAGAGTGAATACATATCCGGAGTTGGAACTTCTATCATCGACGTCAGATTGGAAATCTGCGTCTGTATAAGCTTCCACTCGCAACTCTGATGCTCCTCCATAAACGAGGAACATGTCCTTTGTTCTTCTTAAGTACTTAAGGACCGCCTTGACAGCTGCCCAGTGTTCTGATCCTGGGTTAGATTGATATCGACTAGTAATGCTCACAGCATATGCGATATCAGGCCTTGTGCATATCATGGCATACATGAGACTCCCTATGGCGGAAGCATAAGGAATTTCATTCATTAGCCGTATCTCTTCAGGAGTCTTAGGTCCCATGGACTTAGAAAGGTGAATTCCATGTCTCACAGGAAGAAAACCTTTCTTAGATTGTTCCATCTGGAACCTACTTAGCACCTTATCAATGTACATCGATTGGGATAATCCAATTAATTTTCTGGATCTATCACGATAGAGCTTTATCCCAAGTACATAAGATGCATCTCCTAAATCTTTCATGTGGAAGGTTTTAGACAACCACACTTTTACAGAAGAAAGTACTGCAGTGTCATTCCCGAATAGTAATATGTCATCTACATATAACACTAGGAATACTACTGCATCCCCAACGACTTTTTGATAAACACAATTGTCGTCTTCGTTTTGAGTAAAACCAAACGTTTTGATTTCAGTATCGAAACGAATGTTCCAGCTCCTGGAGGCTTGCTTAAGTCCATAAATGGACCTTTGAAGCTTGCATACCTTAGTCTCTTCAGACTCGGACACGAAACCTTCGGGTTGAGTCATATAGAGCTCTTCCTGTAGGTAGCCGTTCAGAAAGGCCGTCTTCACGTCCATTTGCCAGATTTCATAATCATGGTACGCAGCTATAGCAAGCAAAATCCGAATGGACTTAATCATGGCTACAGGAGAGAAGGTTTCTTCATAGTCAATCCCTTCTATTTGCCTGTATCCCTTGGCTACTAGTCTAGCCTTATAAGTCTCCACGTTCCCATCAACGCCTATCTTCCTCTTGAAGACCCATTTGTTTCCAACAGGTACAATACCTTCTGGAGGGTCTACAAGAGTCCAGACCTGATTTTGATACATGGAATCCATCTCGGATTTCATGGCCTCTTGCCATCTCTTTGAATCAATGTCGGACATTGCTTCAGTGTAGTCTCTAGGGTCCTCCTTTGTTTCATTGTCACCTAGAAGGTACAATTCATCAAAGTCATTATTTAAGCCAAACCTCATAGGTGGCTTACTAACCCGTTCAGATCTACGTGGAGCTAGGGGTTCAGGAACAGGGTTGTCAATATGTCGAGTGCTTGTTTGTGGTTCATTATTAATCTCATTAATTTCCATCTGTTTGCTTATAGTTCCTTTGAGAACAAATTCGTCCTCTAGAAACTTAGCAGTTCTGGCGACAAAGACTTTCTGGTCGTCAGGATGGTAGAACTCATATCCCATAGTTTCTTTAGGATATCCCACAAAATAGCATCTTACTGATCTCGCTTCAAGCTTAGTAGCCTCAAGCTTCTTGACATATGCTTCACAACCCCAAATCTTAATATGATTAAGACTTGGCTTTCTTCCATGTCATATCTCATAGGGTGTTTGTGAAACTGATTTGGAAGGTACTCTATTAAGCAAGTAAGCTGCTGTATATAGAGCGTATCCCCAGAATGTTACTGGTAGATCAGCGGAACTCATCATAGAACGAACCATGTTCATCAAGGTTCGATTTCTCCTTTCAGAAACTCCATTAAGTTGTGGAGTTCCCGGTGGAGTCCACTGTGATATTATTCCACACTCTTTGAGATAATCTAGGAACTCATTACTCAGATATTCACCCCCTCGATCCGATCTTAGGATTTTTATCTGTTTCCCAGTTTGCTTCTCAACTTCATTCTTGAATTCTTTGAACCTTTCAAAGGATTCTGACTTGTACTTCATAAGATATACATAGCCAAACCGAGAGTGATCGTCGGTGAATGTGATATAGTATGAGAAGCCTTCTCTCGACGTAGTAGACATAGGTCCACATACGTCAGTGTGGATTAACCCTAGAATTTCAGTGGCACGCTCTCCTTTTCCAGTAAATGGAGATTTGGTCATTTTCCCTTTCAAGCAACTTTCACAAGTACCCATCCGGTCATTACCTAATGGGCGGAAATATCCGTCTTTCGACATCTTGCGAGTCTTATCAAGGTTCACATGTCCAAGTTTAAGATGCCACATCTTTTCTTGGTTAACTTCTTCTCTAGCCCTTTTGGGTTTTGAGGTATTCCCGCTTTCAATACAGTGCATCCCACTATTCGTCTCTAGGTGAAAAAGTCCCTCTATCATATTACCATGAGAGATAATACGACCGTTCAAGTATAAAGTGCAACTCATTTTGTCAAACAACACTGAGTGCCCATCTCGTAAAAGCTTAGAGATGGAAATCAAATTCTTTATACATGAAGGAAAATATAAACAATTTTTAAGTTCCAGGACTTCCCCAGAGGGTAGGTTAAGCATATAGGTGCCTATTGCTTTTGCAGAGATTTTAGTGCCGTTCCCAACTCGCACAACCATCTCCTCATTGCGCAGTGACCTGCTCCCTGTTAGTCCCTGCAACGTATTACAGATATGTTGACTAGCGCCTGAATCAAATATCCAGGAATTGGAGCCCACTGTAAAAGCACTCTCTATGACAGAAATAGTCTCTTCAAAAGTCCTTGTCATAAGGCTCGCAATGCGCACCCTGTATTTCTTCTTCCAACGTTCATCCTTTCCACAATGAAAGCATGTTCCCTTGGATTTCTTTGCCTTCTTCTTATGTAACCTTTTCCTTATTATTGCATTCTCACTCCCACTGTCCCTTTTGAAACCTTTTTCAAATTTACAGCACATGTCAATCATCTCTTTCAAAGAATGATCGAATCTATTCACTTTATAGTTTACGATAAACTTAGTGAAATCATCCGAGAGAGATGCAAGGAAAAAGTCTTGGGCCATTTTCCCATCGATGGAAGTTCCTAAACTTTGAAGATCTTGAAAGATCCTTTCCATCTTTTGTCCATGTTTATGGACCGATGTCCCCTTTGCCATTTTGGCATTCATTAGACTACAAATATTTGAGAATCGTACATTACTAGTCTCAATGTCATGCATCTTATGCAAACTTTCAACCATGGCACAAGAAGTGTCCATGTGCTTATGTAGCTTCATAAGCTCCTCACTAAGTGAAGTGAGGATTAAGCATTTGGCTTGTTAGTCATCCTCATAGTGTCTAACATAATTTTGACACTCCTCCTTTGAAGCTAGTTTCGTAGGAGGTACATGAGGAGGGGATTGCTTAAGTACATACAATATGTCTTTCACCTTTGAGACATTCTCAATGTGGCGATACCAAGCAAGGAAACGTTGGCCCTTTAGGCCCTTTTTGTCAAGTATAATGGTGGGTATAATTTTAGGCATGTCGTTCACTACATAACATAACAGAAATCGAATTAGCATTGTTGTTTAAAACTATTTTGATTGGGTCTTTTAATCAAATAGTATCACCCACCATTTTTGGCAAATTCCACATCCCTCAATAGAATTCGAGAGTTATATTGAACTCTTAGTGGGTTATGGGAGACTCACCATTACCAAGCCCACCTCACGATGATACGATGTTGGCTAGCAAAAATAATGATGAGAGAATAACGCATTATTCATTTACAATCTTTTGTAATTACCCATCTCGTTTGGCCTCTAGAGAATGTTGCCTCACGATGATACGATGTTGGCACCATTGCACTTAGTTTAAGTTATTCCCACCATGCTTAGTTCGTGAAGGGGTTCAAGAATAGCCTCACGATGATACGATGTTGGCTATCCTCGTTGCCTACACTCACCTCATCATATGTATATGGATTCCTCCTGGATATAAGCACATGCTTTGTACTCCCCCATGATAGGGTGAAGCCGGTGCATGAGTCACAAACGCTTGGAACCCACCACGGTGGAAGGCCTATGAAGAGATATTCTAAACATCTCTCGCTTATCAACTTAAATATTTGTTTGAGGGAATAGCGTTGGGCTACATCAAAACATTTTAATCACATTAAAAGAACTTGGGCCTATCACAACCATTGGTCCAAGTTTATATGAATTAGTAGTATATAATACTCCCACTGTTTCGTTGAAACAAGCGAGACTATATGGAACTACTAACGAATGCTTTGCATCCTCATATGGACTATATAGTCATATTAGGTTTTAGGATGATTATGAACCGTTTGATTTGATCCAACACGAGCCTTGTGTTGGACCTTGGGTCTAAGGTATGTAGTTGTTGATTTTAGTTACGCGTTTAATCCAATTAAACCGTTATTTCCTATTGGGCGTTGGACCCAACTATTCCATTTTGCATACATTTAAACAAAAGGAATACATGAAATAATAATAAGGGCTTATGCCCTTTTACAACATAAATGATGGACTTATGTCCATTTACAACAATCTTGAACTAATCAAATTACATTCAAATCTACACTACCAAGCCCAAACATTCATAATGTAAAGCGGCCAATCACATAGCTCAATTATCGAGGCATTTGGTTCATAATCACCCTTCTCTTAATCAAACACATTTAATTAAGAAAACAACTTTAAAACAATTGGTTTTCGGATCCATAGAATTGATTTAAATGAAACTAAATAAAATGAAAATCCAATTCTCATTTAAAGAGACAAACCATTTTGTTCTCATCTAATTTGGGCCATTTTCTAAAAACAAAAACTTTTGGGGTCACTTTGTAAAAACACAAGAGTCCACAACTTCATGTAATTACAACTTAGAACCCAAACATTTTTAATAATGTCAAAAACATCATTAAAGGAGCAAAACAATTTGTCCTTTAAAGTTTTTGGACCTTAACGTAAAAACGTAAACTTTTGGGCCAAAATGCAAATACACAAAAGTATCAAAACTTTATGTAAGTGCACAAAACACCCAAAAATACCCTATTTAATAGGGTGGCCTGCCATAAGTGGTTTTTATTGGTAAAATTCAAATTTTATACAAAGTTTTGTAAGTGGGTTATGTTAGGTGAGGTAAAGATGAAATAAAATTTTGTATGAAATGATTTATGTCATTCTTTAAAACAAAGTTTGTCTCCCATTAAAATTACTTAATCATTAACCATCACCCACTAAAATTAAATCAAAACTTTATGTAAAAACATAAAACTTTTTGAATCAAAACTTCAAAACTTTTTGTTCTTGGCAAGAACTCCAAGAACATTGAAGAACACTTATGAAAACTCAAAATACATGGCACCAAATTTTTAGTTCCAATATTCATGCTTAAATGAAATACATCTACAACATTTGAGATGCTAAATTTTCTAGCAAAATTTATATTCAAAGCAAGAACAAAGCTTGTAACATTTACAACATTTAAATCATAAAACATGAAAATCACAAAACCCAAAAGGATCCACCATACACTAGACCTAGGCTCTGATACCACTTGAAGGAAAAATTTTGTCCTAGCTAAGAACATGTATGAACATTTGAATACATATGCTAACAATTAACTCTTTAAAGTAGGCATGCATCCAAAAACAATTCATGAAACCCATGACTTTCAAAGCCTAGTATATAGTGAATCAAAAGACTCTTTAACAACATTAAAGAATATGAAGAATTTAGAGATTCTTTACCCTTGAAGCTCATCCTTGATTACACAAGGGATTCACCCAAGTGGAGGGCCTTCAAGTCACCTCCTTGCTCCTTGGATCTTCCTTGTGATTTCCCTCCTTTTAGTGCTCCTTTGCTTCTTTGAGGATTTGAGGATTAGTTCTCCAAAACACCAAAAGTTTGATGTCTCTATGTCTCTTCACCAAGGATGTAATTTGTGAGGATGAAAATGGATCACTTAGGGAAGTAAATTTGCTAGATAACTATCCCCAAGTAGCTTAGAAAACCCTAATTGAAAACAAAGCTATAAAGATGAATTTATACTTCATTTCTTAGGTGAGTGGCAAACTTGCAATTAAGCAAACTTGCATACCCTCACCCTAAATGGTTGGCCTATATGGTTATTGGGCTTATTGCCCATTTTGTTTTAGTTGTCATACAACTTAAACATAATGGGCCTTGTGGACCAAAACACTTTTGGGCCCCGAAGCCCTAAAACCAACTTAAAAGCCCAATATGAACATTTCGTATAATTAATTAACTAATTAATTAATCTTGACCATTCTTCAATTAAACCATTTAATTGCTTATCCATTTCATTTAATTGCTTCACATATATCCTTATTTGGTGTGCGATCCATTAGGTTCCAATTAGCGAGGCAGTGGGCGATGTTACTCTTAACTATCGATTGTGAATTGAAACCACATTTCAATTCTCCCTTTTTGATGATTAGTGTTTGCTAATCAATAGGGCTTCCACAAACCATGAGTGACACCTAGCAGTATGTCATGGTTACCCAAGCTAAGTAGAATTGGTTGGAGAACCTATCCAGTTACAATTACAATGCAATACGGTCCTTCTCTAATACAATACTCTTAACCACATTGTTTTAAGTGATAGTTTGTTTCATGTCTACTATCCAATGTGATACTTTCTTATATGATTCCCTTGAATATGATTTGGAACATCTTCCTTAGTCATATTCATTTGCTTTGGCCAAAGACTTTAGAATCATATTTTAGAGTATACTCCTTCCACCATGGAAGGTTAGAGATCCCTTGTTGTGCATTCATATGCCTACATGACTAGATCACATGACCCCAACAATGCCGTGGACAATCCGAGGGAATGCCTTTGTCATGATCAAAGATGAAGGACCTAACCATTAGACATCTATGATGCCTCAGGTCTAAGGACTACTTTGCATATTGTAACCTTAGAGTTCGTACATGACATGTATGTTTGAACTCTCATTAATCGCAGTTCAGTGTACTCGATTACTCTTTCGAGCACCTATGTGTTTGTCTTAGTGTCCAACACCAAATGACTTGAGACTAGTTCATACTCACGTTTGAGTCAACATAACACATACTAACCTTATTGGATTGTCAATGCCCAATTGGCAATCCTATGGCTAGGAACGTTTTAGGAATGAACATAAGAGAAAGGTCTCCTTAATCTAACTCATTAGATCACTTATCTCTTATGTCAAATACATCCCTTGGATTCTCTTATTGATTAAACACATGATTCAATAAATAGTGATTAACAATAAGTATTGCCCTTCCGTTAAACATATAAAAGTTTAACATATTAAGTATTCCAAAAAGCTATTACATCAAATGAGTGGCTTTGTGGGCATACTTCCAACACAACTCCATTAAATTAATTTGTTTTCCGTCGATGGTTTAGCATCTCAGTTTTTAATAATTAAAGATATAAACGAATATTTAGTGGGAAAAGGCTTTGTAAGTTTATCTTACATTGCCGGTCCCAAGCCCGGATAAAGGAGGAGGGGGAGGGCGTCAAGTAGTCAATAGCCGGCACTCATAGGTTACGTCGAATCCTTATGAAAATGAATCCAGAACGAATTCCCCACTTAGTGGGAAAAGACTTTGTTGTTGTTGTTGTTGTTGTTGTTGTTGTTGTTGTTGTTGAAAGATATAAAAGAATATTTAGGTGTCAAATTTCAATTGGTGGGAACACCAGCTGGCTTTTGTGCCGAGAACCCCAAAAAATTTCTCTACAGTGAGCTCGCGTTTTGGTTTGGGGTACTATTCAGGCAATAAGCATTGCTGAGAGATCCAATAAATGGTGTGGGTTTATAATCACAATTTTCAAGAAACTTTGGTTGAGCTGATTCTGCAACCTGGTCGAAGACAGGTTGAATTGATTTTGCAAAAATGGTCGAGAACGGGTTGAAGTGATTTTGCAAAAATAGTGGGTTGAACTAATTCTGCAAAAATTGTCGATGATTGATTGAACTGATTATGCAAAAATGGTCGAGGACGGGTTGAACTGATTCTGCAAAAATGGTCGAGACTGATTGAACTGATTCTATAAAAATGATCAAAGATGGGTTGAACTGTTTCTGCAAAAATGGTCGAGGACTAGTTGAACTTATTCTTCAATTCTACAAAAATTGTCAAAGATGGGTTGAACTAATTTTGCAAAAATGGTCAATGACGAGTTTAACTGATTCTGCAAAAATGGTCGAGAACGGGTTGAACTGATTCTACAAAAATGGTGGGTTGAATTGGTTCTACAAAAATGGTCGATGACTGATTGAATTGATTTTGCAAAATGGTTTAGAACTGATTGAACTGATTATGCAAAATAGGTCGATAACGGGTTGAACTAATTATGCAAAAATGGTCGAGGACAGGTTGAATTGATTTTGCAACTTGGTCGAAAACAGGTTGAACTGATTCTGCAGAAATAGTCGAGGATGGGTTGAGCTTATGACATATATTAATTTTGTTGGAGTTGTGAGTGGTTGGGTTCTATTAACAGCCATAAGCCTTAGGGGTATATTTGGTATTTTAAAACATTGTTTCACTGTTTTTGGGCTAGGCTTTAATTGTTTTTATATTTTTGTCTCTCCTTGACATGCTAAAAAATTAGTGGAGTTCCTTGAAATATAGTGAAAGTTTTTGTCTCTATATAAAGCTCCCATAAAAGAACTGTTGTTGTGAATATTATTTATTATATGTGATTGTGCAAATCCTAGTTATATTGGGTTTTAGATTACTCATTGTTCTACTGATTGGAGATCAAGTTACTCCTTCCTTTTGATTTACATTAAATAAAAGGCATGGGCATAGGGAGAATCACACAATCCCTAAGAGCATTTCCAAAGGAAGTCCCTATTTAGAGACTCCCAGCACCATTTTTTAGTACTCATTTAAGAATTTAAAGGGAATCTTTGTGTCCCTAAAGGAATATTGTCTCTAAATTTGAAGTACTCATTTTTGAGTACTCATTCAAGAATTTAATGAGAGAGTCCTTATAGTAGAATCCCTAAATTTGAAGTTTTTATCATTTTATGTGATAATTTGATTAGGTGCACATATGTTAACCTTTTTTAATTAATTAAAAACATTAAAATCTTCAATCAATATTATGGGCTCATTTTCCACTCAAGGTGTACATTTTTTTGTTTATGTTAACATTTTTTAATTGTTAAATAAAAAATTTAATTAAAATTTAATTAAAATTTTATTCTAATTGGCAAAGGAGTGGGCTCTGCTCTTGCCACGTCATCAGCCTAATTGACATAAATTTAACGGAGGTCTGACATTGCAACGAATTCATAAGTTGAGGAATGATATTGCAATGTTTAAAAGATGAGGTATAAGATTGTGGTTGGACCCATAGTTGAGGTAGTTTTTTGTAATTTACCCTTTTTTTTTTTAAATCATGAGTGACTGGCCTCAAGCTGCACTGCCAGCACCATGCCAGTAGCCTATGCAACTAAGCCAAGCCACGAGTCGCCGAGCCATAAGCCTAATAAGCCTTATGGACCAAAGACCATTGGACCTCGAAAGCCTGAAACTAATTTAAAGCCTAATACGAACTCTTCGTATGATTAATTAACTATTTAATCAATCTTGACTATTCTCAATTAAACTATTTAATTGATCTTTTCCATCTCATTAATATTTATTTACACTCATCCTTACACAGTGTATGATCCATTAGGTTCCAATTAGCGAGTCAATGGGCGATTGTAGTCTTACTAAACGATTGTGGATTGAAACTTACTTCCAATTCTCCTTGTGACGAAGATTAGTGATTGTTAATCTTCAGGGCTTCCACAAACCATGACTGACACCTAGCAGTATGTCATGGCTACCCAAACTAAGTAAAAGTGGTTGGAGAACCTATTCAATTACAATTACAATGCAATATGGTCTTTTTCTAATCCAATACTCTTGATCATATTGTTTGGTTGATAGGCTATTTCATGTCTACTATCCAATGTGATACTTCTATATATAATTCTATTGGATATGATTTGGAACACACTTCCTAAATCACATTCATATGCTTTGGCCAAAAACTTCTGAATCATATCTCAGAGTATTCTCCTTCCATTATGGAAAGTTAAAGATCCATTGTTGCACATTCACATGCCTACATGACTAGGTGGCTTAACCCCAACAATGTCGTGGACATCCTCAATGAAATGACTTTGACATAATCAAATGTCAAGGACCTAACCACTAGACAGCTACGATGCCTCAGGTCAAAAGACTACTTTGCTTTATTGCAACCAATGAGTTCTTATATAACACGTATGTTAGAACTCTCTTGTTGATCGTTGTTTAGTGTACTGAACAACCTTTGGAACACCTATGTGTTTGTCATAGTCTCCAAACAGTAGTGACTTTGAGACTAATCATACTCTTGATAGAGTTGACATAACACATAATAACCTTAGCGGATTGTTAATGCCCAATTGATAATCTTATGGCTAGGAACGCATAATACATTAAAGTAAAGTGCTCCTCCTCGTCAACTATCGATAACCTGCCTGAAGAGTTGTTCAGGCACATGGTAGTCTTTGCTAGCCTCTCTATCAATTGGCAAATCTGAGGCTTAATCTTTGTATTCAAAATAGGGTTACAGAATATGAATATTGTCATTTCCACAAAAGTATTATCATTAAGAGTATGAAATTTATAATAGTTGGTGAAGAGCTACTAAATCGTGAATATCCATCACTTGAAAAAATCAACAAAAGTCCATATGAATCATAATACAAGCTTTTCAAATTAAGTCTGATAGCATCGCACTTTGGACATAAACATATCAAACTAAATTTCACAGCTAATATCATGAATAGAAAAAGAGTTTTTCTGTGCAACTTATAATTGAACAAGTAGGAGGGGAAAACAACAAAAACGAAACCATACCTTGGAATGCAAATGTCATATGATGCAATATCAGAAACAATGCCGTGCCGCATCAACCACATTTAGATAAGTTTATTTTCATTTCTTAACGACGAAACCAGACTGTGAAAATCATTTCTTATAAGCCACAATTAAACTCCTAATCTGTTTCAAAGTTCTTTTAAAATAACTGAAAGTATTTTTGTGGTAATATTTTTTACACCGATTATTTATAAAAATACAAATAAATTCTAAAACTAAGTGTTTCTCTGACAATACACTTCAAACGATTGCCCCATAAGCGATTTCAGTCGTTTTAAAAACTCATATACCATCAATTCATTGGAAAACAAAAATCAACACAAACATGCTGAAATTCATACCCAAAGCATCTATTATACATAAGAAATTTGAAAATAGAAAGGAAAGAAAAGAAACTAAAAAGTGTCAAGTATGTTACAAATCTCAAAATATGCACAAAATTTACATTGCAAGTCCTATCAAACCCTCAAACCATTGTTGTTTATATTAAAATTCCACAAGTACTTTGCTTCCTCTTCTCCTTCCAAATCAACCACCGACTCTGTGTCCCCGTAATCTAACCTTACACGCGTTCGGCAAATCGGGCACGCCGACACCTTAACCAACCAGGTGTCCAGGCAGCGCCTATGGAATACGTGATCGCACGCCGGGAGTTTCCTGCACCACTGGCCTTCCCGAAACGAGTCGAGGCAAACAACGCAGTCTGTCTGCGGCGACGGCGACGGCGACGGCGACGACGATTGCGATTGGGGCTGGGGCAGGGCAGCTCTGAAGCGGAATTGGGGGAGAGTCTTGAGATGTTTGGGAGAGAACCCAGATGAGGGATGGGGGGATTGGGTGCGGCGGCGGTGGAGAGCGCCAGCGGCGAAGAAGGGGAAGAGAACGGTGGCGGCGAAGCCGAGGAAGAGGAAGAAGAGGGAGGTTATAAAGGTCATCACCAGGGCCTTGATGATTAGAGAGAGGAGCTTTGGGTTGGGTTTTGGAGGTGGTGTTTGTGGAATTACATGGCTGTGGGGGTGGTGGGGAGGAGGAGGAGGAGGAGGAGATGGAGATGGAGGAGGAGGCATGAGGTTGTTTGGAGGAAGGTTACGAGTTTAGATTCGGAAATGTTGGGCGGAAGTAATGGGAGAGAGGTTTGGTTTTGTGGATATTTTTGTTATAGAAATCACGGTCCTTTTTTATTTATTTTTTAATTATTGAATTTATTTATCATAGTGAAAGGACAATTATACCCATTAAAGTTAAAACCACCTAGCTGTAGACTTGTGTCGTCTTTGTTTTCGTATCCTAATTTGTGTTGTTAAAATGGGGCCATATGTTAAGGTAGGCCTGCTTAGGTGTAGGCCGTAACAAATTAGGGCCGGAAAGAGCCCACACCCAATACGACATGTATATGTTTCAGATTGGCTTCAGTTATTAGCACTGTTTTAAAAATCCCCGCCTAGCGCCGCCTAGGCCCCGCCTAGGCGCTAGGCGGCTGGTCACCGCCCCGATTAATGCCTAGGCGTTTGAAAATTAATAAAGGGCGCCTAGACTAGTTGAGGCGCCCGCCTAGACCGCCTAGCCCGCCATGACCCGCCTAGGCACCTGCCTAGGTTGCGACTCACTTTGATAGAAAATAGATAACTTTCAATTTGCATTTAATTTTTTTTCAAAAAATTGTAAGAGACTTATTGAATACTTAAATGGGCACACACTATATGCTTGTTCCCCATGTTTTCATTATGTTCCAATACTTTATAATACATATGTCATTCTATTTTGTAGTTTATGATGAAATTATATATATTTTAAGTATAAACAGACATTTATTTACACGAAATATAATGGATTTACTTAAATCCGCCTAGTCCGCCTAGGCGCCCGCCTAGACCCCGCCTAGCCGCCTAGGCGCTAGGCCCTAGCCCGCCACCCGACTAGCGCCTAGCGTCTTTTAGAACCTTGGTTATTAGGATTGAGGGGATTGCTAATTTCCTCCCTGAATTTTCAATTAGTTTTAGATTTTTTTCCGAAACTTTTCAATTGGAAAAGTAAAGACTCAAACTAATTTTTTGGCCGATTTCCTCCTGTTAGTATTTCATTCATTCCATCCATATTTCTGTTAAATGGAATCATGTGCACAACATGTGAGGATAGTTCGGTCGCTTCGTTCTTTAAAGTAATTGAAAACCCTAGATTTCTAAAATGTCAACCTATGCAAATTTGTGTGATTCTATAGTTTTTATGTCTAAAGATCAAGCAAAGTGACGATTTTATCCTCAAATGAGAGTCAGGTGGTGTGCATGTGATATGACACGTCCCGAACCCGATATTCCCTGAATACCCGGATAGGCACGTGCTGGCCGACACCCGAGAGTGATGAAAGTCATTTATTGAATACAACGGTAATGATTAGGAGGAAATATACGTGAATAATCATTAGAATCTAAAAGTAATAAACAAAGTTTAAGGAAATGTCTAGAGTGTACAGAATACGTTCTAATTCAAGATCACAAAAAGAAAGATCATTACAAGATATCACACAAGTGAATGATAGACTGGTACTGGTAGGGGAATGCCTCGTACGTTGTGTTGTAGTCCTCGTTTCTAAGACCTGAAAACAAAGGTGAGTGGACCAAGTTCATATATACAATAAAAATAAAACAGTTATCAACATACTAACCCCCACAGTTTATATAAAGAAAACTACTAGCATAGTAAGTGATAGGTTTACTGAAAACGCTAGCAGGCCAAAAACATCTCAAAAGACATATCGCGGAAAAACATCGCGGAAATCAAAATATCGATCGTCTCACATATCGTCTCGTAAGAGCCAATTTGGTATCAGAGTCAATCCCTGGCCAGAAGTGTGCCGACGAGGACTTTGGGCCCCTAAGGGGGGTAGATTGTAACATCCCACCTCGCCTAGGGGAGTGGATCCTGTAAGCTTTATATGTATATTCTCATCCTTACCTAGCACGAGGCCTTTTAGGAGCTCACTAGCTTCGGGTTCCATCGGAACTCTAAAGTTAAGCGAGTTTGCACGAGAGCAATCCCATGATGGGTGACCCACTAGGAAGTTCTCGTGTGAGTTCCCATAAACAAAATCATGAGGGCGTGGTCGGGGCCCAAAGTGGACAATATCGTGCTACGGTGGAGTCGAGCCCGGGATGTGGTGGGGGCCTGGGCCAGGATGTGACATGATAAGAGTTATCGTTAATTTGGATGGAATCTATGGAAAACTAACGGTAGGGGAAATTGGCCAAAAACAATAGTTTAAATCCTTGATCATCCAATTAAAAAGTTTAGAGGAAAAATGAAAGCTAAGTAAAAGTTCAGAGAAGAAATTAACAGTTTACCTATTAGGATTTCTAGGCAATGCTATTTGTAATCACTAGAAGCATTATGGTTTGCTGACATAACACAAGTGTTTTGCTTGTATTTCTCCGCTTTATAACATTAAGCAAATTATTTTTTCATTTAAATGTAAGTAGGGACTTTATCTGGAGGCGTGCATATGTCCTTTGCTATAGAGGCGTGCAAATGTCCTTTTGCTAGAACTACTCCCATTCGACAAAAAACCTCCCGGCGTACGAAAAAGAAAGTGTATAGGATAACACCGAGTGCTAAAGACCCGATTTTATACATGAGCTCGCTGAATCTCAGCCTTCAAATCATGGTACTCTAAAGCCATCTCCAATCGAAGGAGGGTCAGAATGTTCGTTTTAATCCTATAGCCCTCTAAGAAATTAATATTTTAATGAACAATGTCATGCTATATTTTTTACCATCTCCAACCGAAATGTCATAGGCAAAATATAGCCATGTGACAAAAAACCATCTCCAACTGAATGAGCCAAATAGTCATAGGGCCAAACATAATTTATTATTTTAATCGAATTAATATGATTACTTAAATTAAACTATGCAACTTATTAAGCAACTGCTGAAGAAAAAATGAATAGCTTACATAAATTCAAAGAAAGTGTTATCAAATTCTTACAGGTTACAATTTTCCTATCCATAAATACAAAACAGGCCTCAGCCTCCTGCACAAACGATCTGCCACTCTAACAAGTACAATCATAAATAGAAGGTTAAAAGACTTGACCTTCAGAGAATGGTGGCCAAAGTTATTAAACAAATACCACAAGAGCACCGCAGCCACCCATCGCTTCACATCCCGTATCTAAATTAGGACGGAAGGCAGTGAAAAAATGAATAAATTCTGCAACTCTAAGCCTTTGTCCCTAAACTCGAACTAGATTTCATAGTGATTAAATAGCAAGCTGGCATGTGTATGATTTCCAACATACTCCAGGCCTAAACTCGTGAGCTGTTTTGTACACTCGTCTCCTCCCAACCGTGAACAAAATTTGATATTATGGGAAACGAAGATTCGCCCGTCATAGGGTTTCAGTTTATTTGTCAATCTCTCTAATCCAACCCACACAAGCTTATCAGGCATATGAAGAAACACAGCGCTAGCATATATCAAGTCAGACACAACATCGGACCCAAATCTGCTGAAGTCCATGTTGTCACCCTTCACAATCAAAGGGTGCTTGTGCAGAAGACCTTTGGAAGGAAGCCCGTATCTGAAGGCAGCCATTAGCGAGAGCTCATCTCTTTCAAGACAGTGGAAGTTGTTATGATATGAATGATTTCCTTCCCATTTGGTAGCATGGTGATCGTTGACCATCAACGATTTACTCTTTCCTTTTGTAAAAATATTTACTTAGCTGATTTGTAGGAATTACGGGATGTGATTGTATCTTTACAGTTTGTATAAGAACTCTAGCCTAGCTTGTGTATTTTAATGAATCAATACAGTAGATTATTCATACTGCCATTCTATTCTTAAAATGGTACCAGAGAGTCCAAGATCCTAGGATTTTTTTTTTGTTTCCTTGGTTTCTCTCCGTTCCTTTTTCTTCGGTTTTTCTTGTGAGCAAAGTCGTCTTTTTTTTGCCATGGGAGACTCCAAGTCGGTTAAGGTGTCAAACGATCCCTCAAGCCCTTTCTATATTCATTACTCTGATAATCTAGGGATGCATCTTGTTTCCACTTTACTTACTGGAAACAATTATAGCACATGGTCTCGTTCAATGCGTATTGCCCTTAGCGCAACGAACAAATTTGGTTTTGTTGATGGGTCTGTGAAGAATCCGTCAGACAAGAAAGCAACTGAAGCTACTCTTTGGCAGCGCTGTAATGACATGGTTCTCATATGGATTTTAAATTTTGTGAGTTATGGGTTATCAAACAGTGTGGTTTATGCAGAAACTGCACATGCTGTTTGGGAGGACCTCAAGACTCGTTTTTCGCAAGACAATGTCCCACGAATTTTTGAGATTTAGCGTGACATTGCATGCCTCACTCAAAATCAGATGTCTGTGTCTGACTATTATTCCCAATTGAAGGGTTTATGGGATGAATTATCTTCTTACGGCAGCCATAAAAACTGCTCATGTGGTGCCATGGAAGACCGTAACGAGAAAGAGAAGCAGAATAAGGTTATGCAATTTTTAATGGGGCTTGATGATTCATATGTAGCAGTGAGAGGTCAGATTCTGCTTGTAAAGCCATTGGCTTCAGTGCTCAAAGTTTTTTCAATGGTTAACTAAGAGGAGAAGCAATGTGGAATTGCAGCCATCCCACAACCAAGTGTGGAAAGAGCAGCCATGGCAGTTCAAGGTGGTCGAGGTAATCAGCACAGCCGTGGTAGCCAAGGGAATCGCAAGCCGCTACATTGCGATTATTGTGACATGGACCATCACACCAGGGAGACTTGCTACCAGCTTTATGGATATCCCGAGGACCATCGTCTCCATAAAAAGAACAGGGGAAAAGGGCCGTGGTAAGGAGGGAAAACCTGCGACCAACCATGTTCAAGCAAGAACTCTTTGCTATGATGGCTGGAAATTTGCCATCTGAAGCACAGACCAATGCAATCACAGGTTTGTCTTCCCATCATTCACAAGAGTGGATAATTGATAGTGGCGCCACATAGCATGTTACGGCGCTTCCCCTATCAAACTCTACTGTGAACAAGTCTTTGCCGCCAGTAAAACTTCCGACTGGTGAAAGGGTTTCAATTAGTAATATTGGCAATTTTACTTTTGATCCCAAACTTTCATTGACTAACGTATTACGAATTGCCTCATTTTTTGGTTAATTTGATATCCGTTAGTCGTTTAACAAAATCCCTTCGATGCTCCATAACATTTTTTTCGGATTTTTGTGTCTTACAGGACTTGGAGACGAGAAAGATGATTGGATGGGGTAGACAACGTGGAGGTCTTTACTATCTCACCAAACCAAACAGTAGCTGCACCACTTCACCTTCACCTAGTTGCGTTAATTCCATTTCATGGCATCGTCGTCTTGGTCATCCCTCTCCACAACAACTCCACCTTTTAGCTAAGCAATCGTTAAATGTTTATTCTCATTCAAATAAACCTTGTGATGTTTGCCCATTAGCAAAGCAAACTAGATTGCCTTTTCCATTAAGTCATATTTCCAGTAAACACATTTTTGAGCTTGTTCATTGTGACATTTGGGGACCGCACAAAATTTCTACTTATAGTGGGGATCGATATTTCTTAACAATTGTTGATGATTTTTCTCGAACCACTTGGCTCTTTTTTATGAGACATAAATCTGAAACACAACAGTTACTTACAACTTTCTTTTCTTTGGTTCATAAATCCTAAATTGATTGTTCCACTCAGCCAACTCTTTTGCTTGATAGAAATCCTCAATTGGTTGCCAAAATGCTTCTTGTTGAAATGGTTGAGTTTCCCTGCCCTGCTCCAAAGAATTCAGTTGTTGAATAACTTCCTTATAATAATTTGATATACCTGAATTTGGATGTGAAGATTGAGGGGGAGGCTGTGGTGGTGCATATGAATCCTCATATGGTTGCCAATATGTTTCTTGGTGAGTCTCCTTAGCTTGATTTTGTGAACCCTGCACCAAAGAGTTTAATTCATTAAGAATTTGATTATAATCTATTGACGAACCTGAGTTTGATTGAGCATATTGCATATAAGGTTGTGGCGGCTGCATTGGTCTTGAATAGAACTCCTCATATGGTTGCCAATATGCTTCGTGTTGAACTTGTTGAGCTTCCCACCACATAGAGTTTGAATGATCACTCCAATCGCTTTGCGGATATTGATTGGCTTGGTATCCTTGCCTATAAGACGCACTAAATGTAGGGACATTTTGCATTGTAGTCCTTTCAGCAAACTGCGACAATTGAGAAGTAAGATTTGCCAATTGAGCTTGAATGCTAGCAAAATCCATGTCTTACTTCTCAAGCACCTAAAATCAAAGAAAAAGAACTAAAGCAAATATCAAAAGTAACATCAACCAAAGAAAATAAAACTAAGTTAAAAAACTAAAACAAAAACTAAACAAAAATAAAAGAACCAAGGGATTAGCAAAGTTGCTAATCCCCGGCAACGGCGCCAAAATTTGATGTGAGAATTACTTGACACACAAATTAAACCCTCTTGTGACAATTGTAGTATAGATGTAAGTAGGGTATCGTTCTAAACTGGGGATTAGGAGGGCTTGCTAAAACCTCTCAAAACTAATTTAAAAACATAAAAACAAAGTTAAAAAAAATGTAAACAAAAGACTTTTAAGACAAGAAAGTAAAAGGGGGGATTTGGTTCTTGTGAAGTGAAAGTAAAACAAATAACTAAAACTTAAAAACTATGGATGATGGGCTTTAGCTAGAGGGTTCTTCTCCACACATGTCTTGCTTGCATACAAAACGATTTCCAATTGTATTTCAATAACTTATTAATTCTCAATGCCCCAAGTTAATTAGGTACGCTTAAATTAACCCTCAGATTTTCCTACTTTTATTGAGTTGGATGATTGCATACGACAACCCAAAGCATTCCTCACAAGTTCCCTACATGAATTGCATAATAGAGATACAAGCAAGAATCATTAAGTTCTATGAAAATCATAAGCATTGACGAGGCACTCGTTACTATGGAATACGCATGAAACTTATGCCAAGAATTTACTTAACGCGATTGTGACTAGCAACCTTCACTACTTATGAATATAAGTTCATGACGATTAGGTGAAACTCCCTTATATTCTAGCATCAAATTCATGCATGCAAACTAAGTGTCGACCCTCAATCAACATACACAAATCAGTTTTTATACGAACGGATAAGTAAATTGAATTCATAACTTATGAAACGCAATTAAAAGTAATCAAATCATATTGCAAGCATGGACATGTGTTTCGAATCCCCCCTAGCCAAGGGGGGTTTAGTTCCTCATTATTACAAAACAAAGATAAACAAATTTAAACATTGAAAAACAAAGAAAGAAAGCACCTAAACGTTCCAACGATCCATGTTGGATAGCAAGCGCGTCCAAGGACTTTTCTCCTTCTCTTTGCCACAACAACAAGGTTGGAATGATGTTGAAGGGTTGGTTATTTGGAGGAATGGATGGGAGGGGGTTTAGATATGTAGGGAGAGGCAAGGGAAGGCTTGGAGAATGGTTAATTTCTTGATGATTTGAATGAGGTTGCTGCCATGGTATTTATAGGAAGAGGATGGACATGTTTAATGCAAAAATCTGGTGGAATGAAGTAGGTAAGGCATGGCAAGGTGGAGAATTGTTGGTGAGGGTAGGTTTTGAGTCATCCACTCACATGTCATGGTGAGTTAAGCATTGCATCATCCACTCACATGTCATGGTGATTTAAGCATTGCATCATCACTCAAATTTCTGGTGAAAGTGAATCAATGCCCACGGCATTGAAGAATTTCTTGGTTTTGAGTGAAGTTTTGGTCAATCCTTCTAGAAATTTATCCCTTCTTGCAACTTGTATTTGTTTCACCAGATTTTTAGCATGTTCATAGCCTCTTTTGTCTTCAAATTCGTCCATCCATCTAGCTTGGATCATAAGCAATCCATCTTGGGCCCAAAAACACTCCAAACTACTCCAAATTGGCTCAAAATGCACCCTTAGCCCATAAAACCTACAAACACACGAATTTAGCTTTAAACACTTTTATAAATACTAAATAATTACCAAAATGCAAGAAAACAAGCAAGCTAAGACGCATAAATATGCTCCTATCAAACGTCAAGCCCATTGACTTAAGTTGTATGACAACTTAATGACTAATAATTCACAAAGGCCCAAACAGCCCAATAAAACCCTATGGCCGGCCATATTGATAAAGGAGTGGGTTTCGGACTTATTACAAGTTTGCCACTCCAATGAAGGTAGGTATAAATGTGACTTTATAGCCTTTTCTTCATTAGGGTTTTTCTTTTGGAGAAAATTGGAGAGAACATGTCTCTCCCTTTCTCTCTAGGAGGCCGGCCCCTTGGAGGAGATTAGCTAGCAATCTTTCCTCCTCCAAGGTCACTTATCTCTTCTTCAAGTCCATCCTTGGTGTGGAAAAATTAGAGGTTCTCAACTTTGGGAACTTGGAGAATCCTTTCAACCATCCTCATCCAAGAAATCCATGGATCCAAGAAGCAAGGAATGAAGGCCCTCTCCTTGGGTGATTAGCCTTTGCTTATGCAAAGAGGAATCAACAAGGTATAAAATCTCTCAACTCACTTTGTTCTTGAGTTGAGTCTTGGTTCACCTTTCTACTAGGCTTAGAATTTCATGGGTAATGTTTTGTTTTTGAGTGCATACAAGCATGATTCCGCCTTTAAATGTTAATTGCATGCCATAGATGTTGCTCAAATGAACATGTTTTTCACAAAATTTCCTTCATAAAGCAGGCCTCTCAGCAGTGGTTTTTTAAGTTTTCTGAGGCTATTTGTGCAGCTGGGTATATACAGTCCAAAGCCGGTTATTCCCTTTTTACAAGAAAAGTTGGCAAATCGTTCACAGCTCTCCTCATTTACGTTGATGATATCTTGATCACTGGTAATGACATGACGGCTATTGGTTCTCTTAAATCTTTTTTGAATAAACGCTTCCGCATCAAAGATTTAGGAGCCCTTAAATATTTTTTAGGAATAGAGATTGCTCGTTCAAAAAAAAGGGATCTTTATTTCTCAAAGAAAATATTTATTGGACATTTTGAAAGATGTGGGTCTTTTGGGAGCACGATCAGCTAGCTTCCCCATGGAACAAAATCTGAAGCTACTTCCTGATGAAGGAGATTTGCTTCACGATCCGTCCATCTATCGAAGATTGATAGGACGTTTGATATATTTAACTATTACTAGACCCGATATTACTTTTGCAGTGAACACGTTGAGTCGTTTCAAGCAACATCCTCGCAAGCCTCACTATGATGCAGCTTTACGTGTTTTGAGATATTTGAAGAACACTCCAAGTCAAGGTATTTTGTTTTCCTCACAAAGTTTGTTACGATTGAAGGCTTTTTGTGATGCCGATTGAGCAGGGTGTCCGGTGGCTCGACGTTCTACTACCGGATATTGTGTTTTCCTTGGAGATTCTTTAATTTCATGGAAAAGCAAAAAGTAGAAGACTGTCTCATTATCTTCTGCAGAAGCAGAGTACCGTTCAATGGCTGCTACCTGTTGTGAGCTCACCTGGTTACAAAGTCTTTTATGTGATTTACGTATTAAAGATATGGGCCCTGTTGTTTTACACTGTGATAACCAAACGGCTCTTCACATTGCCGCTAATCCTGTTTTTCATGAGCGTACACGCCATATAGAGATTGACTGTTATTTTGTTCGAGATAAAATTCAAGAAGGAAAGGTAGTCACCAAATTTGTTCCATCTTCAAGGCAAGTTGCAGACATATTCACGAAGCCTTTAGGAAAAGAACAGTTCCGTTTTTTGCTGGGCAAGTTAGCGGTTTTTGACATTCAGTAGCCAACTTGAGGGGGAGTGTTATGATATGAATGATTTCCTTCCCATTTGGTAGCATGGTGATCGTTGACTATCAACGATTTATTCTTTCCTTTTGTAAAAATATTTACTTAGCTGATTTGTAGGAATTACGGGATGTGATTGTATCTTTACAGTTTGTATAAGAACTCTAGCCTAGCTTGTATATTTTAATGAATCAATACAGTAGATTATTCATACTGCCATTCTATTCTTAAGAGAAGTGTCCGGGATTAAGATAGCGAATGAAATACAAACCAACTACTTCAATTGACCCACAAACATGCGAATATGTTATAACTGCCGGCACAGTAAAGTACAACGAGAGAGAAAAATCTCCCAAACAAGTAAGAGAATACTCCAACTAAAGAATCATCAAGTTACAAAGAAATGTCTATCGAAACAAAAGGAATAGAATCACTTCAAAGGATATGATCTAGTCTAACTTCCATGTTCTGTAAATCTAGGCAATGATTAAGACTTAATCATTTCCTTTCTCTCCACCCTAATACATAAACCAAATAGAGCAACACATAACTTGCCAAACTAGCATCGAAAAGATAAAGTGCAAAGAAAATGCAGAAACTTAAGCAACAAATTTGAGTTCACGTCCACATAACTAAACAAATCTAAGTTTACTGATGCGATCTCATGAAAATCGAAGTTTACTGATGTAATCTCAACTCCCCCACATCCTCACTTGGCACAAAAATCACATGAACTGGTACTCAAAATTAAAGTTGGCAGCTTTGAATCCAAGAATATAGTTCTCTAATTCACAATTGAATACCCAATTCCCAAACCCCATGCCAAAATCAATTGATGTCCAAATTCACAATCCCACTGCATAAATCCACGTCCCCATTTCTAATCACACAAATGTGCACATCATATTATACAAGTACTCAGCGAGAGAGAGAGAGTACTGACTGCAAGAGATCTTCAAGTTGCTGAGCTCTGGTGCGAGGGTTAATTCCCTTCCTCAACACGTTATCCTGCATATGCAACCCGTTCACTCAGATCTGATCCTTCACACGCGCATGCAACGGAAAATAACGGCTCAATCAAGGAAGAGTCAAAGGTGATCAAAATGGTATTTATTCATATCTCTCTCATCACTTCTCATCAAATCCTTATTCAAAAGGTAACTCCCAATTTTCGTATTCAATTTAGGTTTAATTGCCAAGTTAATTGCAATATATTATTTCACATAATATCTTGCAATTACACTCACAATTTGACCCATGGGTGGGCACGGGCCTAGCCGGGCCCAAATTTGAAGGGACCGGACCAGACCGGTTTTAAAATACACCAGGGCAGGGCAAGCTGGGTAGAAAGATTTTGAGATTTGGAACCAGACCTAACCCGACCCGTTTGAAACGGGCCTGTACGGGACGGGTTCACGGATCCAATTTGACGAACGTCTCTGTTTCTTTTGCAAATCCGACCCATGTGAAACGAGCCGATACGGGACAGGTTCACGGATCCAATTTGACGGACTTCTCTGTTTCTTCTGCAAATCCATTACAAATCCACCTTTTTTCTTCCTCCCAATTCCAAAGGGCCACATCTTCTACAACAATAAAAATTCATCAAAATCCACCTTTTCTCTTCCCAATTCTAAATGACCGCCATAACCTCTGGCAAAAAAAAAATCCAGAAAACCCAAAATCGGCAAATCTGTGCCGGCTAGGCTTAATCTTCAAACTAGTAGCTTCTGGAAGTTCGGTGATGATGAAGGATGAACGGCAGATAGAGCTGGGTTTAAGAGAGTGGAGAGGACAAGTTAAGGAGAGTGAGAGTGGTTTCGTCGACGGCAGGGATGGTCTCGGTAACTTCTATGAGAGTGGTTTCGTCGAGGAGGAGAAGAATGGGTGGAAGGGAGTCTCGAGGGCGGCTCAGTCGTGGTGGTCGTGACAACAGCGATGGTCTCGGTGACTTATGTGAGAGTGGTTTCATCGAGGAGGAGAATAGTGGGTGGGAGGGAGTCTCGAGGCGAGTGAGACTAGAGTCTTCTGGACAGTACCATTTAATCATGAGGCTGGGTTGGGTCTTGAGGTGAGACTTTGAACATTTGAGAGAGACAAAGGGATTTATCTGCTACTGCAGCGTACAACTTCACTGCATGTGGAGCTATTTTTCCAGTGTTTGTACAGATGGGTACTTTGGTCTTTACGTAAAATGGGTAAGGGTATGATGGAAAGAAAGGTGCAATTTGATATGCGTATTTGGAAGGGTACAAGTGGAATATGATAGTAAGGGATGGGGTTCGGTAAAGGGAGTGGATAAGATCGGACACATGTGTAATACCTTGAAAATTTTAAAATATGTGATTATGTGGAATTTTTTTTCGATAAGTGGAAATAACGAAAATGCCAATGAGGACGTATTTATATCCTCATATATTTTATCTTATTTCTTGGCATATTTGGAAAGAGCCAAATTCCACGAACGCGTAGGCGTAAACTGTTCGTGAAATAGATTTATAACGAATAAGTTATGAACGAGCAAAGTTTGGGATAAAATGGTAATTTGACCATAACCTAGAAGGCTCCAGGAAATCAGGAGCAAGGAGATGATGCCACGTGTGTGGCTGTAAGGGAAGGAAGAGGAAAGAAAGGAAGGGGTTGCAGCCAATCGGGGGGGGGGGTGAGAGGAGAAGATAGACTAATTAGAAAGAAGAGCAAGGAGGGAAGAGAGAACCAGATCCCTATGACCCAACGACTCGACCCGGTCGGATTCTCCGATTTCGGCCACCGTTAACGACGGGGCTGGTGTCAAATTACCCCTCTTTTCAAACCCTATTGATCCCTCCATCAATAACACCAAAAAACTTACGAGTTTTGGCCCATTTTCATTATGAAACCCTCGGTGCCGCCGGAGTTCATTGATGGCGATCCGCCATTTTTGAATGAAATTCCATCGAACTACACCACCATTAGACTCCCCTTGAGCCCAGGAATAAAGCCCAAGCATTGGTTGAGACGTCAGAATGGTTTTGGAGTCGAATCGAGAACACCATTTTCTAGGGTTTCCGACGGTTCGAGGCCGATTTGAGGTGTTCCCTGGCCGAATTGGACTTCAACCCATGTATGAAAGTTGTTCCTCTCATTGAACCCTACAACCTTGTAAATTTTGGTAATTTTTGGAGTTCATCGGAAAACTGAGTTTCCGGTGGCCAGAGGGCTGATGTTGCCTTTTTAAACTAATTTCGATATTCTGAATCCATATTTGAAATGTATTTGGTGTGATTCACTTGTTTGAACCTAGTTAGTGATTGTTAGTCACTTGAATGATTTTCGAAAATGAGTTAGAAATTTGAATTGTGAACTACGAATGGCTTGATCCCTTCGTAGGGTACGTAGGCAGTCTAACGAGGAGGTTAGATGCAACCATAATATGATCGAATTTAATTTATGGTGGCTAATAGTATATTGATTAACCATGATAAATTTCGGGCCAACCTTAGTAATTACCTTTCGAATTAGAAACTTCTGGATGTTACAACGTGGGAGGACATGGAAGAGGTGTTGATGACTTTAAGTTAGAAACGGGCATTCGGGGCCCCGTTGTTCTAAATATTAGGACTCGGCCCGCCCCTTACATACCATCGTCCCTGCCCCGCCCCGTTTAGTATTTAAAAAAAAATTGGAACCACCTCGTACCCGCCCCGAACCTGCAGTACTCGTCCCGACCTGCGGTTTCTATATCTGTTTGCCCACCCCTAATTTGACCATGTATGGCCGGCCCCTATTTTCCAAATAGGGCCGGTCACTCCCCTATAAATAGCCCTATTATCCCACTAAAATTCTAAGTCATTCTCTACCCACAAATTCCTAAACACATTCTCTTTCAAATTCTAACTTTGGCATCGGAGATTCTTCGGCCAAAGCCCCTCCCCCCATTCATCGTGGGCGCGTTGCTCTTGGCATTAATCTTAGGTGTTATTATTTTGCAGGTGCATTTTTGTCAAAGGATAAGACGGCGGAAATTTGCATCCACACATACCTTTGTTAATTTTTGTCCTTTGATCTTCTTCAATTCATTACATTCAAGGATCGAAAATTGATGGGTGTGTGAGAAGTAAAAAAGGGTGTCGATAATACACCCCAAAATTTATCAAACAAGAGTGGCGGGGCATTAAACTTTTTATGAAAAATTTAGTATTTAGATGATTATATCATAAAAACATAATTTGTTTACGAGTTTTAATAAAAAAGAAAGATCGAACAAAAAATTAAGTTCATAACTCAAAACTATTACCATGAAATTTTCCTTTCAATGTAATTGGATCTTTCTTCTAAATGAATTTCCTTTTCAAAATTATTACATGAACTCAACAAAAAAGGAATTAATTTTTATATGATAAAACATAAGGATAATTAGTTTGAAAGCTAATTATAATATGGACCTTCATTTATATGGTAAAACAAAGGAGGTATAAGTTTGAAAAAAACTAGAAGGCCTTTTTTTTTTTTGGGTAACATTAACAATACATATATATTATCAAATTTCAGGATAGGCCTAGGTCATTACTGACCTGCATGTGGCTTCGCCACTGATGTAATATGTTATTGTTTTCAATTAAAAAATACAGTGAACACACAATTAGCATTAATTTTGACTATAGTTAAATAAAATGAGACGTTGCAGGCTAGTAGGAGGGTGGTGAGCATCTACCAAAGTTAATGGCAGTGCTTAATCGTGGTTTTGTAGACCTAATGATGTGTTTTCCTCTAAAACGACATTGCAAAACGCAGACTCCGGCTCCCAAAACAACTCGGAAAACTAACAGTTGTCAAATAAAATTATATAAATCTCGAGCACACCAACGTTTGAAGTAGACACGCAACAAACAAATCAAGCAACAAAATCCTACTCTCACTCCCAATTACTACGAGTCTATGAGAGGAAACATTTTTGTTGGAATGCATGAAGTCATATCTTTTGTTAAAATGCATGCATGAAATAAACATGTTGGATGACTAGTGAAGTTAGGCTAGTCAACCTTCTTTGTGTAAATTAGGCAAGTTAGAAATTAGGCAAGTTAGGCAAGTTAGGCAAGTTAGGCTTATGTTCTCTTTCTTTTCCTATATAATGTTTCATCTTGTAATTGTTTTGATATGAAATACACATCCAAAATTCAACATGGTAAAAAAAAAAAAAAATTCAATTACAAGATGAAACATTATATAGGAAAAGAAAAAGAACATAAGCCTAACTTGCCTAACTTGCCTAATTTCTAACTTGCCTAATTTCTAACTTGCCTAATTTACACAAAGAAGGTTGACTAGCCTAACTTCACTAGTCATCCAACATGTTTATTTCATGCATGCATTTTAACAAAAGATATGACTTCATGCATTCCAACAATGACTTGCCTAACTTGCCTAACTTGCCTAATTTCTAACTTGCCTAATTTACACAAAGAAGGTTGACTAGCCTAACTTCACTAGTCATCCAACATGTTTATTTCATGCATGCATTTTAACAAAAGATATGACTTCATGCATTCCAACACTCCCCCTCAAGCTGGATCGAGGGGATTCCTTGAGCCAAGCTTGGACAGAATGCGCATGAACTGAACCGTAGAAAGAGGTTTAGTAAAAATAACGCTTTGCTTCTTGCTGAGCCATGTTACCAAATTCCCACTTGAAATGGCTTCGTGCTGCAAACAAACAGTAATGGCTTCGTGCCGCAAACAAACAAACTTGAAATGGCTTCGTGCCGCAAACAAAGAATAATGGCTGGCTTCGTGCCGCAAACAAAGAATAATGGCTTCGTGCCACAAACTTGAACAACGTTAGGTAGAGCTAAAGCATCCATCGAGCTCTCAGCTTCATAATGTTCTCCAGCCATCTTGGCTTAGAGTAAATGTTCTCCAGCCATCTTGGCTTAGAGTAAATGTTCTCCAGCCATCTTGGCTTAGAGTAAAAGTTCTCCAGCCATCTTGGCTTAGAGTAAATGTTCTCCAGCCATCTTGGCTTAGAGTAAAAGAAACTTAGCGGAAACGATCAACAGAGCATCCATCGAGCACTCAGCTTCATAATGTTCTCCAGCCATCTTGGCTTAGAGTAAAAGAAACTTAGCGGAAACGATCAACAGAGCCAGGAATTTAGAGTTCCTGCTCTGATACCATGTGGAATTTTTTATGTGTATTTCATATCAAAACAATTACAAGATGAAACATTATATAGGAAAAGAAAGAGAACATAAGCCTAACTTGCCTAACTTGCCTAACTTGCCTAATTTCTAACTTGCCTAATTTACACAAAGAAGGTTGACTAGCCTAACTTCACTAGTCATCCAACATGTTTATTTCATGCATGCATTTTAACAAAAGATATGACTTCATGCATTCCAACAATTTTGCATCTTTCGACAAGATAAATGCCAAAATTTTTGTGTTAATATCTCTACTCAAAGTCCGCTTCATTTCCCAATTACACAACACCAAAATATACCTTCCAGAAAGCAGTAATCAAAGATAATAATTTATCCATCTAAAAAAATCAAAATCAAATAAATTAAAAAAAATAAATACTAATAAACACTAGGATCAAGTGATGAATAAACAACTTTGTTCAAATGTCTTCCCGTAAGCCACACCAGCGTCCTCCTTGCAAAAGATGGTGGATTTGCTTGTGAATCCAAACTGTTACAGCTAACATTCTCCTCATCACAACCCATTTCACTCCCTCCATTTTTCTACCTCCCAATGTCAATCTCTGAAATTGTCCTCCTACTCTCACTCCCAACATTCTTGGCCTTCGCTCCCTCCCCTGCCGCCACCGCACTCTGGTGCACTGGAAACCGAAACGAAAAGGCCCTTCGTGACGAATCTGCCGCCCCATTTGGCTTCTCCTTCTTCCCCATTAGCCAAATCTTCGATATCGAAAAGCTCTCCCGCATGCTTCTCCCAATGCCATTAGTACTACTAGCACCAGTACTAGTTCCTTGAGTTTCAAGGCTTCCAATTGCTTCAACCCCACTAAACTTGAATTCTCTCCCCGACTCACAATCGCATTCCGACATTGCTTGCCTTTTCATCGAGGCTCTAATCGGTACTTGCAATTCAGATTTGTCATCCATCACATACGCAAATGAGCCCATAGAAAAGCACCTCCTTGAATCCACATTGCTGTCACTACTCCCCTCACCCCCACTATCCACATTTCTGAACTTCCCAAGCTTCACAGGCACTACCTTTTTCCCGGAATCCACCATCACCGCCGTGTTAGCCTCATTTTTCGCCACAATTTCGCAAGATTTGTATGACAACGCCAATTCCATGTCTCCATGAAAACCCAGATGGGAAGTGAGTCCATCTCTATCAGAGACAATCTCTCTGGAGCTGTCACTCCCAGATTCAAGAACAAAAACAATGGGTGAGCAGCCATTGCTGCGCGAGAAATCAGGGAGCAAAGTAGCTCTACAGAGAGGGCAAGTGGAGTGAGACAAGAGCCAAGTGTCAATGCACTTCATGTGGAAGGCATGGCTGCATTTGGGGAGCAATCTGAGGTTATCGTCAGCCTCAAACTCACACAAACAGACAGTACAATCAAAAGGGTTTTTCAATCCAATGATGGCTTTGTAGTAGAAGACAGGGAGGGCGTCTATGAAGGACTGGTCGACGCCTGCATCATGGAGGCGGAACAGTTGCTGCAGTTGCCCTTGGAGAACTGTCACACTCTCCAAGTCCTCTGAATCTCTGGCTGGAGGCCTCAGGAGGAATCTAACAAGGAGGTGGAGCAGCACAGCAACAAAGAAAACAATGGCTACTATTATGACTATTAGCAGTATGCTTGGACTGACTTTGTTCCCAAAACTCAAACTATTTGATTGGAGATTTGGGGGTGGGGGAGGAAGCTGAGGAACAAAGTATGGTGGGAATGTGGGAATTGAAGAAACCCCATTTTCTTTGATTTCAAGGAGCTTCCACATCCATACCATTTTTTGTTTTTGTTTTTTCCAAGGACAAAAGGTTGGGTTTGGAACAATGAGTTCCCCAAGATTGCAGCTTTGAGCTTCAGGCAGCTAACCGAAGAACCCCATCTGGTATGCAAAGTTGGAAACAAGTCCGACTCCAAAACATCCAAACCCCAGAAAGTTGTTTAGGCTTGGTGTCATGTGTTGCAAATTGAAATATTGAGAGAGAGAGAGAAAGAGAGAGAGGAGAGAGGAAATATTGAATGTGAAAGATGGAAGTAAATGGTGACACAGGTGAGATTTGAAAAGCCAATAAATCCACCAACCTGCAAAGTTATAAATGGCACATTAGGTAGTCACTCACATTATTTAATTTAAAATTTTTAGAACATGAAATCATGCTCTTCATCAAATGCAAGGCTCTTCTTCTTTTACTTGTTCTGGTTGACTACAAACCAAACCTGCATCAACCCCAATGCAGCTTAACTGGAAATAATGCTAGAAGTCTTCACAAAGTTGTGTGAAACTATAATTCTTAAATGGATTTTCTTTATTTGGTTAACATATTTTAATAACCTTTGTTATGGGCAATACTTAGATAGACAAGACAAATTTGCTAAACTAAATGATATGGAAGTTGATGATTGGATTATGACTTAAGCGTTGATAAGCATGCCCATTCCTATTGGTAACACATAATTTAGTTAGCAAATTTTATCTAAAATTTAGTTTCCCTAACATTACCCATTTTGTTATTTCTGATCTCATTCTTTCAATTCTATTCAATCATCTCTCCAATTCCCTCTTCAATAATGAAGGACTAAATATAGTGCTTGGTTATGTTTTAGTTTTCTAAAATTGATATTTTATTGTGAGATTAAGTCCACATCTTCTTCTTAGTGAAGATAATATTATTTGTTTAAAATTTTATTTTATGATTGAACTTTTCTTTATTGAACAATGCAAGGTTATAGGTTTTTTTTTTTTTTTTTTTTTTTTTTTTTTTTTTTGCAAAGTTAGTTTGCTCTTGGGCTACATATTGCATGTCCTGGATCAATTAGCCTGACTTTGTTAGGCCGATTTCTTTTAGCTCTTTGGTTGAAGATTTATCGTGGCAATCTTAAAATTAAATGTGGTCTATAATTTTTAACTGGAGAAAACCTAGGTCGATAAATACATTAATAATGGATCACCTTTTTTTTTTCCTAGGTAATGGACAAGAAAGATAGAGTATTTGCTAAGTAGATCAAACCTGCAAACTAAATTATGTGTCATTAATAAAAAATAAGTACGTTCAACATTTAAGTAATAATCCAATTTTAAACTTTTATTTCATTTAGTTTACCGCACATTAACCTCTCTAGTATTATTCAAAATGATAAATGTGATAAAAAGTTAAAAAGTCAGAATAAAGATAGGTACAAACAATAGTACGTTTTGGAAATATTAGAAGGGGGAGCTTAGGATTTTGTGTATTTTAGTGATGTAGAGTGAGTGGAGAGTTCTACGATGGACCCCCAAAGGCCAAAAAAAAAAAAAAAAAAACAAAAGGAAAGTGACATTTTTGCTTAACTTTTCTTTGTGGATTTTGGTAATGGCATTTTGTGCCGCTTAATGTTAAGTCAATGAGGCTTTCACCAACGCAAAGATTTAAGATTTCAAATTTTAGTCCCGTATTTTTAATTATTCATCTATAGAATGAAGTTCGTAAAAATAATCTATAAAATGAAATTAGACAGTTTTTTTTCCAACGGTAAAGAACTTATAATTCCCACCACAACTTTATAATTTGTTAACTTTTATATTTTGATTTTTTTTTTTGTTTGCTACTAATTTTGGAATTAGTTTGTATATATATTGTTTAATTTTTATGAACATTTTTGTTACATCCCGGCCCGGGTCCACCACATCCCGGACCCGCTCTACCACCGTAGCACTATATTGTCCGCTTTGGGCTTACCATTCCCTCACGGTTTTGTTTTTGGGAACTCACAAGCAACTTCCCAGTTCCTGGGAGTGCTCTGGCCTCCTTCTCGCTTAACTTCGGAGTTCCTACGGAACCCTAAGCCAGTGAGCTCCCAAAATGCCTCGTGCTAGGTAGGGATGAGAATATACATTTAAGGATCACTCTCCTGGGCGATGTGGGATGTCACAATTTTGATGTAAAAATTTTCAAATTTCAAAACAAAAATTTTGTAGTAAAATATGAGAAAATTGATTTTTTTTTTTTTTATGGATTAGTGAATAAATGGATGGGTATAGAGTTTTGGTGTTGGATCTGATTTGGATTAATTAATAATATTATTACAATCCTTAAATTTAAATTTAAGATCCTTAAATTTAAATTTAAATTTAAGATGCTGTATATTTTTGTTACTGTTAAAATTGATTAAATTGAATTTGAGTCTTTGGATTAAAAAAGAGATGTAGTTGGGCGCGCCATATTGGATAAAAACCCAAGAGGCACAATAGCCAATGGATGGTGATGGCACGACAATCTTAACCGTAGAGAGGTTGTTGTTGATGCACTTGCTCGTTGATAATTTGTCTACCTATTGGAACCAAATCTGCGCACCTCCGTAAGCAGTGGTTGAGCATAAATTTGTGTGGTTTGGAACAACCTGCAAAACAGTAAACAACCGTAAGAAAGACCAAAGAGAATAATTTGAGATTCTTCGACGGTCAAGTTAGTGAATGATTTGAGATTCAAGCAGTGGGCAAGAGAATTCGAGTGTATAGATTACATTACCATAGTTGAACCCTAAATGGGTGTATTTATAAGGCGGGAAAGTGACCTTTTTAAGATAGAATCCTTATTCTAAGCTGGGAGAATCCGAGAGGATATCTAGTAAGTGGATATTGCATCCTCTTAGCAGTGTGATTACCTGCGGCGCACGCTTATCCCTAGATTGTAGGGACTCCAAGACTTGTAGGATGTGATTGAGTCCATATCAGAATCAATTCGCGTGTCTTGCAGAACAAGCATGGTCATCCAGCGGAGTCGCTTGGGCTCCACCTCGTGCCCAGAGCATAATGATGGTGGCATCCTGCTTCGTTTGTTAAAACTCTACCCAGAGCTGGTAGTTCATGACTGGACTTTTAAGGTAGCAGTATTCAGATCAGCCTTACTCCGGTCCTGAAAAATCATGGTCCCACATTACCTGAAAAATCAACAGCGAGTACTATTCAATTAAGATAACGAGAAAAATAAATTAAAGTCGAATAACCATGTCCACGTCAATTTTCACTTCTGCCAAAAAGGGCATAAACGTCAATTTACACACTCGGGGAGAAAATTACATAGAAAATTAAGGACGGGTCATCACAATATATTTAGGGTTTTTCAATCCTAATTTTTTCAAAGTGTTATGAACATATTCTATAAAAAAAAATCGAAATATTTGGATAGTTATTTACTAAAATTAGGTGTTTTGTAATCAAGTTTTTTCTTATTGCTTATTTTGGATATATATTATACACTTATACATTTAAAAGGATATAGTATACCACAGAAATAATTGGATTTATATGTAAACATATACCAAATATTGAAAAAGAACAATAAATTTTATATATGGAAAAGTTCGAGAATATTAAAAAACTTGTACAATAAATTTTGGAATTATGTTTCAAAATTTTTGAAATTGAAAATTATGCGAAAACCCTCGCTCTACGCAAAACCTTTCTCACAACCCTGAGAAAAACACTAACTATCCTAACTCTATTTGGACTAATAACACTGTGTTGACAACCTGTGACATCTTTAGTTTGGACTAACATCACTTGAGCTGTAAAATCAAGGAATCATCGAGCATCTTCAGTTTGAACTAACATCACTGAATCTAGTTGGTTAGTTATCCATCAAAGTCTGGGCGGGCGAAGAGTTTCCAATTCTTTCACCTAAAGAGGTCATCTCATTAGCTTCTCTGCGAAGTGAGGTGTTACTTAGTTACCTCTTGTTCGGCATAGTAAAAGCCGAACCAGTTACTAAACTTCGTAGGGATCTAGTAACGTTGTCTTCAATTTGAGAGTGTTCCTTCCTCGGTCGTAATCACTTTTTTCGTGCGAAAGTCAGCAACTCATTCGACACCACCACTACATCTATTCTATCACTCGATCGAGCTCGGTTGTGAGTTGGCACGCTCGCATTAACAAGAAGGATGTAGTTAGCTCATAGTTTCTCAACCTGCGCGCCATGCAGAGTTTGTAATTTTTAGGGTCAACATAATCATACACATATATGCAAATATTATGATGGAAAGTTATCCCTCAAATTTGTATAGAGCTGTCAATTTCTCTCATGAATTTTAATTTTAGCCAATTACCCTCTTGAACTTTTATAACTAGCCAATTACGCTTCAGAATTTTATAATTAGCCAATTTCCTCCTGAACTTTAAATTTAGCCGACTATCACAAATAGCCAATTTCCTCCTAGTGTTAGATTTTAAAAAATTTCATCCAATTTTTATCCATCCAACTTTCCATTCTTTTTGCCCTCATGCGTTTTTCATGTGTTGTCCGCATGATAAAAAAATGATGGAAAACTAGCTGAAAAATTTAAAAATCTAGCGTCAAAGGGAAAATTGACTATTAATAAAAGTTCAGGGAGGGAAATTTATAACTTTATACAATTTCTGAGGGTAAATCAACAAATATGCGGTAGAGAAAATAAACCTCTACGCATTCTTTTTCACTTTTTGCATATTCATCTTTTTAGTCAGCTAGTGAATATAACAAACAAATAAAAATCAATGTCATAGTTAGGAAGTGTGGCCAAGATGAAATGGGTGTTCAAAAATCACAACCCAAATTCCATGAGTGACACGTGATATGTGATCGTTTCATGTTTGTGGCAGTGGTGAAAAAAGAGGTGAAACATAATTTAATCCGTGAGGATGATTAGCCGAGAGTCAGGTGACCTGCGTGGACAAAGTAAAATTTGCCCCAGGTTGAAGTAATAGGGAGAAGGAGGGAGGGACCAGAGAGAGAGAGGGAGAGGGAGACGGAGAAAGGACGAAGCCAACTACCAAGTTGACTAGCTAATAATATCCAATCATGGTCGTGGAGAGTCGGAGACGTGCCTTTCTTGCAGGCTATTTTTGGTTGAGGTTTGAGGAGGGAGCTCTTGTCCTCCTCCCTAATAACTCACCCACTTCCATCTCTTTTTATTTCTTTGTCTTTCTTTTTTCTTGGGAAAATAATACTCTCCCATTTCGGTGTACGCAATTCCCCTCTCCATTATTCTGCAGCTCAGGGCCACCATGAGGTATAACTCTAATAAGATTTTGATTTCGTTGCGGTTTTGCTTATGTGATAGGATTGTGATTGTTTGGATCAAAACTTGAACTTTGGGCTCAAGAAAGGGGCTGTCCCAAAAGGATGCCTAAAGGAAGAGTCAGCCGAAGCCCAGCCGAAACCCAGAAAAGCAGAAAGGGGCTTTTCTGACTTGGTGCGGCTCATGAAGACCAATTGCTCACCTACCCAAAAGCCAAGTGGTATAGACTGACCAGCTATACAGCCCATAAAGTACTTTATAATGGCAGAACAAGTAAAATAGCTGATGAGTCACTGCCCCTCAAGTTGCATTCGGGTAAGGCTGCTGATACAAGAGGCCAAGCTGAGTTGTCTATAAAAGAAGAAAGAGAAATCAGGAATAAGGACACTCAAACAAACAAACAAATGCAAGCACAAACTCTGCTCAAAGCCAGATTTTCCTTCAAAACGAAGCTGTAGTCAGCCCAAGCCTTCATCCCTCTCGGGATAAACCTTCATTCAAACCCTTGTAATAGCTCTGCCACCTTGTTCAAACTTGTTGTAGTATCGATTTCTCCTTATAAACTCATCTCCTTATCCCCCTTTCTAAGCCTTCAGACCCTTGATAAACCATAAAGATAGGACCCTCTCGGGATAAACCGACAAGGTTAAACCTTGCCCGTCCTTTTTTGTTTCTTGTCTTTTCATTCATTAGCCTAGCAATATGTTGTGTACTTCCAGTTGTATTCAAGTTATTTCTAGTAAAATGACTATCAAAAGACTCTCTCAGCACTTGAATCCGATTTGAATATATCTTCATTGTTCAAACCAGATCTAAGTTCTAAGCCCTCGGGTATGTAATTATTTGATCATTTAAAAGTCCTTGGCCTCAAGGCATAAAAAAGAACCTTATGTGGACTTAACCCATCCACGACAGTCCTTGATAAACAAGAAGTCCGAAGTTACTTGGGGCGCAAGTAATCGACCTATTCCTTAGTTTTATTTCTATTATATTATGATTATCCTAGAACGCTTGAGCACAGAATGAGTTCTGATAGGAAGCCTCAAGGCCTACATCTAAGGCCCCACAAAGGCACCTATTTGGGTTCATTCCGTTCTGCGGACTAGAACGTTTGAGTATAAGAACGAATTCTGATGGGAAGCCTCAAGGCCTACACCTAAGGCCCCATAAAGGCACCCATTTGGGTTCGTTCTATCTCTCGGACTCGGGTAATCAGAAGTATAATAGTTATAAGACTCCTGCAATCAATGGAACAAATATTGTGTGTTCAACCACTGGTTTAGTTATTGATTGGAAGCCTCAAGGCCTACACCTAAGGCCCCACAAAGGCACCTGTCATAACTAACACAGTTTCTCGGGCATATATATATATATATACAACTAAAACTCGACATCCATTTCACATCTGCCATGCTGAAGATGGCAGTGGCACGCCTGAGCACTTAAAAGTTAATCTTGATTGTGAGCCTCAAGGCCTACACCTAAGGCCCCACCAAGGCACCTCTCAAAGTTAACTTTGTCCTTCTCTTTTAGCCTTGCCCGACGAGCCTTGCCCGACAAAGCCCGACAGTGAAGCAGAAGCCCGACAGCAGCCCTCAACCGACGCCAACCATCCCGGGGAGCTGTGTGCTCGTCGGCCAGGAGACATCCCCGACGGAAATTCCTGACGCGAACATAGTTTTGGCACGCCTAGTGGGACACATCTTTTGATCTTGCATGTCCAAAAAGAAAAGCCATAAAATTGGCAAAAAGAATCCGAATGAGGGTTTCTCTCAACCTTTTCTTCTATAAATGGCAGATCAATCAGGAAATCCTTTTTCCCCATCAGGACAAGTGGTCCTAGAAAGCCCAACTTCATCTGAGAGATCGGAAGGAAAGGGAACTAGTGAAGAACTACAAGCTACTATGATCCAAGTACTAAAAAGCATGGAAAGAATCTCCTTGGAAACCAAGGGAGAAGTGAGCAGACTCTGTACATTAACAGGGAATCTACAGAGAAGACTTGATCTGGAGTTTTCTACTCCAAAAGGGGCTCAGGGAAGTGGGATGAGCCAAGTTACCATGAGAAGTGAACCAATCATTCCCTTATTCCCACTATTAGAAGAAGAAAAGGATAGGGGAAAGAATAAGGTAGTTCCTGAAGAGAGTCAACCTGTGATAGAGCCAGTTCTAGAGAAAGACTTTCCCAGCTTCCCATTATTATCATTTAATAATAGGAGGCAGAGCGAGCAAGAGAGAACGAAGTACGGAATGCCTGTAATAATGGGAGAGACTAGCGGAAAGGGAGACACCACTACTTCAGATAAACCTCCACCTTACAGGCCACCCCTGTTGGCTAATAAGGGAGGAGGAACTAACTGGAGGAAGCCCTAACCAAGGAGAGAAGCAGGTGCGGGCAACGACCGGAGCCCAAGGATCAAATCTGCTTTCATCAGTCATAATGATAATTCGGCCACTCAGCAGCTGAGGGAAGAATTGGCTGAGTTGAGAAGGACCGTGGCTCAAAATGCTCAACCACGGGCTCGCCCAGTGTTCAGGGTCACTTACCAAAAGCCTTATCTTGAATATATTGACGAGCTAAATCCATTCCCTCTCAACTTCAAGATGCCCGCATTCCCAATGTTCACAGGTGAAGACAGTAGCGTGTCCTCCAGAGACCACATTTTCAAATTCTCCAATCATTGTGTGGCATATGAGGACAACCCAAATTACAAATTGAGGTGGTTTGGGAATTCATTGGCGGGTTTAGCATCCCAGTGGTATTCTCTATTACCCCCTAACTCTATTGCCAATTGGGGGAAAATGGAGATGGCTTTCCATGAACAATTTTACAGAATAGAGCCGGAATTGACTATCAATGACCTTGTTGAAGTCAAACAATACGATCATGAATCTACTGAGGACTTCATGATGAGGTTCAGGAAAACAAGGATGAGATGCCAGTTCCCCGTCAACCAAGCGCAGCTCATATCAATTGCTCAAAGGGCTCTGAAATTACCTTTGAGGAAGAGATTTTATGATACACAATTCAACGAGCTGCAAGAATTGGTAATTGTTGCCACTAAGTATGAGAGGCTGTTGCAAGAAGAGCAACAAGTGAAGCACATTTCCAAGGTTCCTCCCTTCTACAAAATAAAGCTGCAATTCATCGTGTGGAAGTAGGAGAAACCAGGCCAGAGCATGAGGGTGGCCATGATGAAGAAGACATTGATGTGTGTGCCGCTGAAATGACCACACCTTTCAAACCACTGACGGTAAAAGGGTTAGTCCAACCTGTCAAAGATCAGAAGATTGTAATGAACGATGGTGGTTTCGTCCCCATGAAACCACCCAAGTACCAGAGTTATTCGTTCGATCTGACCAAGGCACCTGAGATCTATGAAGAACTGGTGCGGGCAAGAGTAATTTTGCCCGACAGTACCAAAAAGATGCCTAAACCAGAAGAACTCAAATGGAAGAAGTATTGTAAGCTACACTATACCTTCAACCATTCCATAGTCAATTGTGTCCGGTTTAGAGATTGGATACAAGACCTGATAGTAAAGGGAAATCTGTTACTTGACAAGCCCCAAGCCAGTATGATGGTGGATACAAACCCTTTCCTGGAGGCTCCTATCCATATGATCAACCTCATTTAAAAAGAAGAGCCAGGGTCACCAGTTGGTACAGCAGAGGAAAGAAAAGGATCCCGGGTTGTCCCAACACCCCTGCATGAATAAAAGTACCATGAAGGAGACCAAGGAATCAAGATCAGGCCCTAAGATTGGTGCTGACGAGGGAAGTAGAAGAAAGAAGAAAGTAAACAAAGGGGCAAAGAGTTGCCCAAAGTCAATTCAAACAGTACCAAGAGCAGAGCAGGGGACAAAACACATGTTCAGTCCAATAAGAAAAGGGTTACAAATCATCCTATTCTAAAAATTTAACATCTTCACTCAGGGTAACTATTCGAGAATGATATGTCTGCATAATGGCAAATATCCTGCTGGGTTCGGCCAAAACAGTATGGCTATTTACAAGTTGGGACCTAGTATGCTCTAACTCCGAGTTTGACTTCTCTACTCCCTCAATTTGGGTTTCAAGAGTATCCAGAAGAGTTTCTTATTCAGCTCTAAGAGCAACCAGTTGTTCCTCCAGCTTTTGGATTTCAGAAGTAACAACTTTAATTCTTTCTTTTGTCTGCAAGCTTTCATCCATCAACTGATCAACTTGAGCGGATGTGCTTGACTCTTTCTCCATAAAGCATCTTGCCCGAGTAGCTTGTCTGTCAGCTCTCTGGTATTGCTCCCTAAGAGCCCTTAAATTCTCAAAGAAAGAGAGAAAGGAATCGTGCTGGGGTTTTGATAGCCGACCAGTTTTGAAAGACTCAATTGTGACCTTTTCTAAGTCACAAAGAGCCTTGAGGCTGAATGATGCAGTGAAGTCCTTCCTTGCCCATTCTTGGAAGACTTGTTGTTGCTCTGAAGAACTGGAGGTTGCTGAAGAATGTCTTGAAGATTTCAACCTCGTCTCAAGCCGCCCGAGTGCTTCAAAAAGTTTGGGCAACTTGGCAGGGTTTGAGGATGGAAAAAGATGAGGATCCTGCACTACAGCTCCCTCTAATGGAGCAATGCCCACTGGGGGGCAATCTCTGTCTGCCCGATATTCTTAATTCCAGAAGGGGGAATCTCAGTACCTCCAGAAGATAAATGAGGACGGGAGCGCTTTGACTTACGGACCAAACGAGGGGGGAAGTCTCTTTCAGGACTTGCTGCAAAGAGCCAAAAAGACCAGGTTAAGACAAGAAAACAGTTTGAGGCAAATAGAGGCTTTAGAAAGAAGAAATGTACCTGACTTAGCCCTGGGGTTTCACCAGGAAGAGTACTAAACCCTTGTTGAGGGGAAGACTTTCCACCACCAGCGAGAGAAGAATGAGCTGCACTTGAACCTACACCAGTGCCCTAAAGATATCCCGATGTAGCAGCAATTGTTAGTAAACAGATTGTAAGAGGAGAAAACAGGAAGAAAATACTCCCATACCTGAGGAGAAGATGGAGGTTCATCAATATCAACTGTCGGGCAAGCAGGCACCTGTGAGACTATTACCTCTGAGGTTACAGGAATATCAGGGACTATGGGTTCATTATCTGATACCACTGACGGAGGGGGTTGCTCATATACCGGAGAAAGCTACAGAAAACGTGAGTAGGAGTTAATTTGGAAGCAATGTACTGGAATTCAATTTAGGAATAATGGCTCACCAAGTTACTGCCCTCATCCACGAAGTGCAACATAACTCCTGTAGAAGGGTTAAACTGAGAGGAAGGAGTTGCATCCAGGGCAGGAGAAGAAATCACAAACTTCAGAGGAGGGCCATGACTAGGCAATGAGGCAGATGCCCCAGCCTAAATATAGATAGAAGAAGAAGAAAGATTCAGGCATTAAGTCCATAAACTATAGAGTTACCTAAAGGAAGAAAAGGTACATCTGAAGGGTTAACCTGAGGAGGAGAAAGGCTGGTTTCTCGGGCAAGCGGTGGGGAGGCCTCGGGCGGAAGAAGCGTTTCCTCTCTTGCGGCCTGATTCAAATAATCAGATTTAGAGTTCTGTGAAAGCAAGAAGGGGTGTACAGATAAAAAATATAAGTTTTGCCTTGAGTTCTTTAAGGGCAGTATTTTGCAGTTCTTCAGCCTTTTTGTGCATAGCAGCTCTTAATGGTTCCTCCTTAGAAGCAGTGATTGGTCTCTTGGATGCTTGAGGTCCTGTTTTTCAAGGAAAACAAGAAGCAATTAGATAAAGGAGAAAGGTAGCAGTTTGGTAAAGAAGAACATAAACTTACTTGAAGATTGTTGCTTCTTTCTACCTGCCTCGGGGACTGGAGCAGATGGGGCTGATGACTTAGGAGGAGCGACAGTTCTTGCTATTTTACTCTTTCTAGTAAGAGTTGGTCGTGGGGTTTTGGATAGAAGTGCAGGATCAGGATCTAAAGCCTCGATCACAACCGCTTTCTTTCACTTGGGTGCTTTAATAATTGCCTCGGGTGTTTCTTCAGCTCCTGAATCTCCAAAGGATTCTGAAATGTCCACACCTTTCCCAGCTTCTCGTCTTTCAGCCTCTGCTACAGCTCCATGGAGAATTGCAGCATCAACTGAGTCATCCTCGGACTCAATGGCTTCTGATTCAACATCCACTAGGGCTGCAGGGTCAAGCAAAAGTAAGGTTAGAAGGACTTCAGAAGGGAAACAGAATCAGGTTAAGAAAAGAAATACCTATCAGAAGTGGCCGGTTCTTTTCTTGGATCATCTCCTTCCAATTTTCAAGCTCGCCCGAGCTGGGGTATGACTTAAGGGAAAGTTGACTGAAAAGACGATCATGAGCCTCTTTCAGATCTCCTCCATACTTCTTGGTCCATCTGTCTTCCCACCAAGAAGAGAAGAGCGAAGTACATTCAAAGTTGAAGATGATGGACTTTCGGGCAGCCTGACTCATTACGTCAAGACTGCGTCAGGCAGCTCGGAAGATCACCTCAGGGGGAGTTGGTAGTCGAAATGAAGTGCCACAATGGATAGAATCGAAGAACGGGACGGGAATGGCCTGCCTGAATCCTAACTGCCTGCTGCAAAAGTTAGGATGGTACACCTCCAAACCTCGGTCATATCTGTTACCCCGAACTCCCCAGGCCAAGTCCCTCGGTTGAATCCAGCTAATGAATTTCTCCCTACAAGAAGGGGTAGCGTCTTTACTCAGAGCATCTTGAAAGACTTGGTCAGAAAACCAAGGGTATATCCTCAAGACCGACGCACCCCATTGTAAATCTGATCGAGTCCTACAAACTCTGAAGAAGTAGAAGCAGGCAAATGTGGAGTGATCTATAGGGGTAGCTTCGGCCAGGATTCGGGCAAGGGCCACACCCTCCGGGAACTCCAAATTGGCAGCCCGAAACTCTGGGAAGTACCATTGAAGCCAGGTTTGTATCATCCAGATAGGCCCATTTAGGTTGGTCTCAAATGGCTCGCCAAGAGTCATTTCGAAAAGAAGATGATAAAGATGAGAAATGAGGAATGGGCCTGTAGCTACATCATTGAAATTATGAAGAACTTCTACTAATAGGATCCATTCAACCCGCACCCCTTTAGACTTGTTGGGGAAGATATGTTTGTTGAGCCAGTATAAGAGGAAATACATGTGCTCTTGATATTTATCCACCCGAGAAGAGCTTGCCCCAAAATTCGCCTTTACGAAAGGAATGAAGCCTTTGAAGGAGGTCCCGTAGCTCTTGAAAGTTGCAGAGTTATAGTTCAGAGAAAGGAAACTAGTGGATGAACCTGAGCTTACAGTGGTGGAGGAAGGAACCCAGTCTTGAGTGACGTCCACTATCCTGCCCGATGGCCTTAACCCGAAAACCTGGGCCATGTCAAGAAGGGTTGGAGACATGGGGCCCATGCGGAAGTCGAAAGTATTCGTGCCTGAATTCCAGAAAATGAGGGGCAGAAGCAAGCAATTCGGGCTTGGGAGTAATGGAAATTTTCGAGAGCATGATTAATTCGTAAATACCATTACTCATCCATTTCTTCTTAAATGTGGGCTCTAATTCATCAATCCACTGAGCCCAAGCAGGATCGTTCATCAGAGGAAAGCCTCAACGGTATGACGACCACTTGGATGAAGAGATGCCCGACCTAGCCAAAAAGGGATTTGGGGAAAACTAATTATCCCTGGGCATGTTGTTTTCTACCACTGAAGGGACCCGGGAGATCCATGCGGGACCTAATGATTGTGCCCCATGCAGCTCAAAGAAGAGCTCGGAATGCAAACCTGCCCGAGGGCGATGCAGCCCGTTGAGTAGACGACGCAGAGTGGCGATTCCTTCACCAGATTCGTAGGATGGTTGGGTTTGGCTAGATCCCGAAGCCATTTGATGAAGTTCGAAAGGGGGATACCAAAGAAGATGACGAGGGTGAAACCATATCGAGCAAAAAAGTGAAAGAGAATCTGAAAGATTCAAGAGAAGAGAAATAACTGGGAGAATTAGGAAATTTTCAAATTACAGAGGGATTTCTTGCTGTGAACACAGGGGATTGGAGGGTTCGAACGCAAGGGATTCGTGGGTTTTAATAAGGAGCTTTCCAATTAATATTGGCGCCTGGAATTCCAGGCTAAATATCAATTGAAGGGGGCACTGTTTGGATCAAAACTTGAACTTTGGGCTCAAGAAAGGGGCTGGCCCAAAAGGATGCCTAAAGGAAGAGTCGACCGAAGCCCAGCCGAAACCCAGAAAAGCAGAAAGGGGCTTTTCTGACTTGGTGCAGCTCATGAAGACCACTTGCTCACCTACCCAAAAGCCAAGTGGTATAGACTGACCAGCTATACAACCCATAAAGTACTTTATAATGGCAGAACGAGTAAAATAGCTGATAAGTCACTGCCCCTCAAGTTGCATTCGGGCAAGGCTGCTGATACAATAGGCCAAGCTGAGTTGTCTATAAAAGAAGAAAGAGAAATCAGGAATAAGGACACTCAAACAAACAAACAAATGCAAGCACAAACTCTGCTCAAAGCCAGATTTGCCTTCAAAACGAAGCTGTAGTCAGCCCAAGCCTTCATCCCTCTCGAGATAAACCTTCATTCAAACCCTTGTAATAGTTCTGCTACCTTGTTCAAACTTGTTGTAGTATCGATTTCTCCTTATAAACTCATCTTCTTATCCCCATTTCTAAGCCCTCAGACCCTTGATAAACCACAAAGATAGGACCCTGCAAGACGATCAAACTTGCCCGACAAGGTTAAACCTTGCCCGTCCTTCTTTGTTTCTTGTCTTTTCATTCATTAGCCTAGCAATATGTTGTGTACTTCCAGTTGTATTCAAGTTATTTCTAGTAAAATGACTATCAAAAGACTCTCTCAGCACTTGAATCCGATTTGAATATATCTTCATTGTTCAAACCAGATCTAAGTTCTAAGCCCTCGGGCATGTAATTATTTGATCATTTAAAAGTCCTTGGCCTCAAGGCATAAAAAAGAACCTTATGTGGACTTAACCCATCCACGACAGTCCTTGATAAACAAGAAGTCCGAAGTTACTTGGGGCGCAAGTAATCGACCTATTCCTTAGTTTTATTTCTATTATATTATGATTATCCTAGAATGCTTGAGCACATAATGAGTTCTGATAGGAAGCCTCAAGGCCTACATCTAAGGCCCCACAAAGGCACCTATTTGGGTTCATTCCGTTCTGCGGACTAGAACGTTTGAGTATAAGAACGAATTCTGATGGGAAGCCTCAAGGCCTACACCTAAGGCCCCACAAAGGCACCCATTTGGGTTCGTTCTATCTCTCGGACTCGGGTAATCAGAAGTATAATAGTTATAAGACTCCTGCAATCAATGGACCAAATATTGTGTGTTCAACCACTGGTTTAGTTATTGATTGGAAGCCTCAAGGCCTACACCTAAGGCCCCACAAAGGCACCTGTCATAACTAACACAGTTTCTCGGGCATATATATATATATATATATATATGTATATATTCAACTAAAACTCGACATCCATTTCACATCTGCCATTGGAACAATTTGATAGAAGAAGAATTGCACAATATTGACAACATGATCGAAGCATGAAGAGCTAGTAGCAGAGTAGTAAAAGATGAAAAGTAGTACATTAATGCAACAAGTCATATGTACTAGTTTAAGTATCAGACAAATATGTAAACATCATTGTGTGACCCACTATGATAAAGAAATAATGGCATGAGGGTAAACAAAGAAGAAAGTTTGACCCATTATAGACTTTTCACACCAAAAATGTCCTTATAATTAAAAGTGAATAGCAATATGACTTTTTTATTAAAATTCCCTTTAAAGTAAGCTTGTTTTGGCTAATTTGTTGTCAGTGATTGAGATTGAATCCAACAGTGTCTGTCGATCTGCGCAAATGGTTTGCAAAGACCGGTATGCACACTAGAATTGGCGTAACGCAGGTAGTGTTGGCATGTGAGCCCATCTTGGGTTGGTCCTTTAGGGCTAATTGAGGGCTAGTAACTTGTTTTCTGTAGTTTCTTTTTTTTAACAAACAATATTATCTACACTAAGAGATATGAGTGTGGGCTAAGCCTCATAATGTGCTAGCAATAACGTGGTTCGAATTCGCATTTGGCGAGAATCAAACCTAAGACCTAATGTATTAGTTTTCCTAATGTAGTTGACTATTCATAATTATTAGCTTTCCTAATGTACAACATGTAAACCTAATGTATTGTTGTAAGTGTTTTATAAAGAAAAGATAAATGATAAACACATACTATTTTTTCACCACATACTCCTATTTAATCTTATTCGTTATTTTAGTTTGATTTATTTAATCTGTTTAACTTATTTGAATTAGCTCTCAACAGAAGAATATGATATATTAAATTAAAACTCATACAATCTTCTTTTTGGGTTTTATTTTAATAGAAAATCAGAGCACCTCTAATGAAAAAAAAAATACGAATTTGACATGAAAGTTTAGATTTGTATATCAAAAATGCAAAAACGATGTATGCGGTCAAGATGGCTATTTATATTCTCTTTAAAATTATTTATTAAAGAATTTTTCGCCATGTACAGATTTTTTTTTGGGTAAATTACGCAAAACTACCTCAACTATGGGTCAAACCACAATCTCATACCTCTTGTTTTAAAAATTACAATGTCATACCTCATCTTACAAATTTGTTGCAATGTTAGACCTCGGTCGATTTGTTTGTTAATTTTTTTTGTAAAATGCTGACGTGGCTTGGAGCAGGGCCCACTCCCTGACCTAACTGGATAAAAATATTAATAAATTAAAGATAAATTATTTAAATATTTTAATTTAAAAAATGTGGGACGTACCCCTATAATTCTCTCTCTTTCTCCCCCTTTCTTCCGATCCGTTCCAATGTCCTCGTCCATCTACACCTCCCTCCCATGGAGCTCCTCTCCCTCATCCTCCATCAAATCCCTATCGCTGAATCCACCCCTATAAACCCATCACCCTCATCCATCTTCCCTAATCCAAAACCTCAAAACCTCAAATCCATTCCCTCTGGCCCCAAGATGCCGACTTTACACTCTGGGCACTCCCTCTCTGTCACCACATTACCCTTTGATGTTCTAATCTCTCTCAACAATGTCAAGATAACTTCCGGGTCACCCATTTTTAAAAACAGGTTCCTCATCATTTTTGGAATCGGGAACAACCTCAATTTTTATCCCCTCATCGTCATCATCCTCATCGCCCTTGCCGGTGGCATCTTCCACCTCTACTTTGACCCCCCCATCCCGGCCTTCTACCTTCTCTCTTTGAGATCCCCAAATTCGACCCCATCCCCAGGCCTGACGGACTCACCTGCAAAAAAAAAAGGGTTTTTTTTGGTCCAAAATTTATTCTTTTTTTATGAGGAGAGAAAATGAGAATGGTGAAATTTGGAGGATGAATGTGAAATTTTTCTGGGGAAAGAGGAGGAGAGTGGTGATTTTTTTTCTCTCTCAGCCGATTTAAATTTCTGGGAAAGATGAAATGAGTTAGTGACATTTGGAGGACGAATGTGAAGAATGAAGGGAGAAATAATCTCAAGAAATTGGATGTGAGATAGAGAGATAGGAGAGAGAAGGGATGTGAAAGAGAGGAGAAAGAGATCGGATGTGAGAAAGGGGAGAGAGAGAAAGGGTGGATCCCACATGTTTTTACAAAAATATTTAAATAATTATATCTTTAATTTATTAAAATTTAATTAATATTTTTATCCACTTGGCGAGGGAGTGGGTGACACACCCCGACCGGAGTCGAGGCATACTGGCCGTCACCTGGAGGTGATGTAACCAAAAGTGTAAGTGATGTAAAAAAAGTTGAATAAATTAAAACCGAAACTAGAACTTATTTAAACTAATAAAGTGAGTGCGCAGTAGTGGGTATAACCCATAAAATACAAATATTCAGAGCATAGATAACTAAAGAGTGTGCAGTCGAAACTAGTTAAGTAATTAATACACAATGGGATAAGTTCCTACACTTAAACAGGGATATGTCAGAATCGTCGGCTAATCCTTAATTCAGCTATCTAGGACCTGGAGGGGCGGAAAAGCAGAAGGGTGAGTGGGCAAAAACAAAAGTTTATAAAATCCATTTATTTTCTAAACATACTAACCCCTCGCCATAAAACATGTATAGTTTCCAAAAACTCATACTACGTATAGGTATGAAATCAAATGCAAATCAATAGTAAATCCAGAAGTATGTCACATCACAGTATCTCAACAGTAATATAAGTAAAATCAGGTGTTCAATCAATCTATACTAACATATAAGTCGGAGTTGCCTAATGCGACCTGTACGACTGAACTAATGCTCATCAATCTATGCTAGCACACGAGTTGGAGTCGCCTAATGCGACCTGTACGACAAGACTGGTTGTAATCATAATATATGCTCTAGTGCTACAATCACGTGAAGACTGGTGCTAATCGTGGTCACCTACGAGTCGGAGTTGCCTAATGCAACCTGTACAACAGGACTGGCAACTACTTGGATCCAAGGAGGGCGTGCGGTGCGGAGGCAACTCCGAGTGAAAAATTGGCCCTGGGTGAGCACTAACACTGGGGTGCATCAATGATGAGCAAACTACATAAATATAAGCATGCCATAACGATTCAATAATTCTAATCAACATAATAAACTTACCTGTGCATCCCGGATGATTATTTTAGCATTTCACAATAGTACAACATTTCTTATAACGTTATTTAATCATGGCATGATATGCATAAATCAATTCAAAAGCATTTGTGAAAACTAGAAAGTTTATATATATATATATATATACAAAAACAAATGCCCACTCACAGATAAGTCGATGGATCCTAGCTTCCTAGCCTCGCTTGTCCTCGTACATCCTCGAGATAATTTTCACCTATATGTGAAATAACTAAAACTAATTAATTAATTCACATATACTAAAAGCTAGGAAAAATTCCCCATAGTTTGCTCCGGAAGGTTTAAATATACGAAAATACTCTAAACGACGTCATGGACCTGTACATGTCAAGCACTCACCTGCTGGAGGCCGGACGTGCCCTCATGCGCCGCCTAGCCCATCGCCACACGCCCCTATGCACAGGTCAAAGACTGACTGAACCAGGGGAATATTCCGTTAAATAGTAAAGGAACTTACCGGCTTTACCTGACGCCGTTAGAATATTCCATCAACTTTGACAGAATATTCTTCATCTTCTCCAGTGAGTCTCGCTGTCCACCGTCATCTGGTTAGCTGGTTTCTGGAAATTTTAGTCGGTTTCTGGGAAAAATTTCAAAACCTCATAACTTACTCATTTCTCAACCATTTTCAACGATCTTTATATGGAAATGAAGCTCTTGAGGAGTAAAACAAGATTGTACCTTTCAAAAGTCCCAAAAGTGGACAGGAATGGACTGAAAAAGCCTCGAAAGGTTCGGCCTATTTTTCGACTCCTAGAAAACGTGTGTTCTCCCATCAACTCCACTCTAAACTTAGTCTAAGGACTCCAAGTAGTTGACTAGGTGATTCCACAACCTTCAAAAACTTGTAACTCGGCTGGGATCACGCCAGAGCAAACTAGTCTAAGTCAGAGTTTCCGGGTTTACGAGTCAAAACTCGTTCATTTGAGAATCGGTTTGTACAGTTGGGTTCATGGGTTCGAGAGGAACACGATGGTGGGGTTTTTAAGTTCAATCTGTGAGGTTTTGAAGATGGTCCTTGTAGTTGCAGAGAAGAGAGAGTGACGGGTAAGGAGAAAGAGAAGATGAGAGAGAGATATGTTTTCTAATTGGCTGAAAAGAAAAAGAGAGAGAGTGCTGTCACATTAGGTGAGAAGATGTGGGAAGGTGACTGATTGGTGGGTCAGGGAAAAAGAGCACGGGTAAAATTTTTAAAGAAGAAAATTGATAAGGTTTTGTAGAGCGAAAATCCCACGAAATCTAACGTGCCTTATCTAAAACAGTGGTTTTCAAACATTGAATAATTAACATGCACGTGAATAAATCTACCCATTTTTAACGCACTTTAATTTAACGTAACCTTTTCGTTATGACTCCGATTCAGGTATAACTCGCACTTACACACTCGTAACGACAAGTACTAATTAATTATGATAATGAGGAAAATAATTTAAAACCGAATAACCACGTCCACGTCACTTTGCCAACAAGGGCATAAACATCAATTTATGCTTTGGGAGAAAATTACATAGAAAATTAGGGACGGGTCGTCACAATCTCCCCCTTAAGAAAATTTCGTCCCTAAAATTTCAACACTACTAAAGATCATAGTCAAAGAACAGACGTGGATAGAGATCTCGCATACGCTTCTCTGTCTCCCAAGTAGCTTCCTCAACGTAGTGGTTCCTCCATAAGACTTTCACCATACGAATGGTTTTGTTCGTGAGAACTTTGTCTTTCCAGTCAAGAATCGTCACTGGAACCTTATTATAAGTCAAATTTGGATTAATCTCTAACGGTTGAGGAAGAATCACATATGATGGATCAGAGACGTATCTCCATAGCATGGACACATGGCATACATTATGCACTCTTGACAACTTTGGAGGTAGATCAAGTCAGTAAGCAACTTCACCAACTCGCTCAATGATTTGGCATGGCTCGATGAAACGAGGGCTTAACTTTCCTTTCTTCCCGAATCATACAATGCCTTTCCATGGAGATAGCTTTAAGAATACCCAATCTCTAACCTTATATACTCCGTCGATCGAATGTCTGTCTGTTATACTCTTTTGTCGATCTTGGGCTGCTTTTAGGTTAGCCTTTGTCACTTGAATGTTCTGTGTCGTCTCATCTATGATTTCAAGACCAACCAAAACTCTTTCACCAACCTCAGACCAGCATAACTGTGTACGACATGATTTCCCATACAACGCCTCAAATTGTGACATACCAATGCTGGAGTGAAAACTATTGTTGTAGGCGAATTCTATCAAAGGTAAGTGCTTGTGCCAAACATCTCCGAACTGCAGGACTGAAGATCTCAGCATGTTTTCCAACATATGAATAGTTCCCTCTGACTGCCCATCGATTTGAGGATGATAGGCTGTGCTGTAGAGTAACTTCAACCCTAGAACTTCTTGAAAAGCTACCCAAAATTTTGAAGTAAATATGGGATCCCGGTCAGAAATAATACTAACTGGAACACCATGATACTTGACGATTTCAGAGACGAAAAGTTCGGCCAATCGACTTAGCGAGTAATTCTCACGAACAGGAATGAAATGCGCTGACTTGGTAAGTTGATCTACTATCACCCAAATATCGTCATAGCCATTTCGAGTACGAGGTTGCTTGTACACGAAATCCATTGTGATATCTTCCCATTTATACTGAGGTATGGGAAGTGGTTGCAGCAACCCGAATGGTTTCTTTCTTTCAGCCTTGACCTGCTGACAGACCGAACAACGACTCATGTACTCCGTAATTTCTCTTTTCATTCCTGGCTAGTAGTAGAAAGGTCGGTTAGTATGATACATCTTAGTACTTCTGGGATACATCGCATAAGCGGAGATATACGCCTCATCAAGTATTTCTTTCTTTAGTTATTCCAAATTCGGTACACACATCTGATCGCCTTGCATAAGCATACCATCAAGCCTTTGAATCCTGAGATCTCCCCTATTACCGTTCAACACTGCCTGCTTTAACTTTTGGGATTCTGAGTCGTTCATCTGGGCCTCGAGAACACGATCCAATAAAACTGGCTTGACTTGGAAGTTGGCAAGTAGAGCTCCCTGGTGATCCACTTCTAAAGCCGCTCTAGTATATCTTAGATCAGTCATAAGAGAAACACAACATGCATAAAGATCATTAAGTCGACCGTGAGATTTCCTGCTAAAAGCATCTGTTACAGTATTCGCACGACCAGGGTGAGACTCGATAGTGCAGTCATAATCGCTGATCAATTCCATCCATCTACGTTGCCAAAGATTAAGTTCGTTCTGAGTGAAGATATACTTAAGGCTTTTATGGTCAGTGAAGATTCAACACGTTTCCCCATAAAGATAGTGCCTTCAGATTTTCAAAGAAAAAACGATAGCTGCCAATTCGAGATTATGAGTTGGGTAATTCATCTCATGGGGCTTTAATTGTTGTGAAGCATACACGATCACCTTTCCATGCTACATCAGCACGCAGGCAAGACCATTCAGAGAGGTGTCACTGTAGATTTCAAAATTCCCACTGTCATCGGGAAGTGCCTAGACAGGCGCATGAGTGAGACAGTACTTCAACTGTTGGAAACTCTGTTCACTGCATTCAAAATTAACTCATTTCCTGGTCAACCTTGTTAGAGGCAGGGTTGTGGCTGAGAAATCTTTCACAAAGCATCGATAGTAGCCCGCAAGACCAAGAAAACTTCGTACTTCAGTGACAGTCTGAGGTTGCTCCCAATTTTCCACTACTGCCACTTTCTGAGGATCGACGAGAACACCTTGAGCTAATATCACATGTCCCAAGAATGACACCTAATCCAACCAGAACTGGCACTTACTGAACTTATCATACAATTAATTCTCCCTTAGCTTTTTCAAAACTAGACGTAAATGTTTAGCATGGTCAGCCTCACTCTTAGAATACACCAGAATATCATCGATGAAGACAATTATGAACCTATCAAGGTACGGACGGAATACCTGATTCATTAGGTCCATAAAAGCTGCGGGAGCATTAGTTAACCCGAATGGCATCACGAGAAACTCATAATGACCATATCGAGTTCGGAAGGCTGTTTTCAGAACATCATCACTTTTGATCTTCAACTCATAATAGCCAGACCTTAGATCGATTTTTTAGAAAACACAAGCACCATGAAGCTGATCAAAAAGGTCATCCATACGAGGTAACAGATAACGGTTTTTAATCGTCACCCGATTCAGCTATCTGTAATCGATACATAGCCTTAACGTTCCATCTTTCTTCCTCACAAACAAGACTGGAGCTCCCCAAGGGGAAGTGCTTGGCTGAATAAACCCTTTTTCAACAAGTTCTTGCAACTGGGTTTTCAATTCTCTCAACTCCGCATGAGCCATACGATAAGGAGTTAAAGAATTATGATCGATACCTGGAATTAGGTCAATGGTGAACTCTACTTCACGATCTGGTGGTAAGCCATGTAAATCGTCAGGAGAAACATTAGGAAAGTGTCTGACTACTCGAACGTCTTCCACACGAGCAGGAGTTTCCTCAGTCACCATTACATGAGTTAAGTAGCCTTGACAACCCTTCCTCAACATCCGCTTCGCCCTTATGGCAGAGATAACTCCATGTTTCAGACCACTTCGTTCACCAACAAAAGTTACCATAAGCATGTCCGGTCGATGGAAGGTAACAATCTTCTGGTGACAATTTAACATAACATGATTATAATCTAACCAATCCATGCCCAAGATAACATCGAAATCAACGATGTCCAAGGGAACAAGATTAGCTGGCATTACGATATCCTCGATGAGAATGGGACATCCTCGATACTCCCAACTAAAATAGCAAACTTCACCCCTAGGCATCGAGAACTCCAACTCATAACCGAATGGTGTGGGGTGAGGTTGAGTCTTTTGAGCAAACGTATAGGAAATAACCGAATGAGTAGCACCCGAGTCAATTAATATTCTAGTAAAATGGCCAAGAACATTTAACGTACCCATAATCAAGTCAAAGTTACCCTGAGCATCCTGCAAGGTGATACGATTGACATGACCCTGTGCCTGTCGTCGGCCTCCACGACCCCTATTTCCCTGGTTGTCGAGTCCTTGGTTACATCGACCTTGATTTGTTGGATTAGGCTGCCTGGTCGATGCACCGTTGCTATAAGCCACATCAAGATTTTGGTATTTCCCTCCAACACACCACTGAGCTCTGCCGCCCTGATACGGCATATAACCCTCTGGTACTGTGGATAATCTCCCTGGTAATAAGGATTAGGTGGGTACTGATATGCTTCTCCTGGATACTAAGCTATGTCACCCTGGTAGTGGTAAGCGCCACCATAACCTATCTGTAGGTAGGTACCAGAACCTGGAAGCTGCTGGAGAGGAACTGCAGGTGGTAGTGTAGGAGGCTGATTTTGTTGACTCTGTGGACACTGATTAGCTCTGTGCCCCATTTGACCGCAAGTATAGTACTTACTACTTCCCTTTTTACACTCATCGAAATAACGTTTATTGCATCTGCGACGGAGCGGAGTACCAGAATTGCTAGGGTTCCTTTGATTATGAAAGTGAGAACTACCTGTGGACTTGCCGCCTCTTCGCAGCGTATTGGAATTTGAACCACCGCTCGACGATCCAGAACTATTACCACTTCTCTTGAAATTCTGAGTCTTTCGAGGGCCAAAAGATGACTGCCCCTATTATTATTCCTCTGCGCATTATTATTATCCTTTTCATCATCGTCATCATCAGGAGCATTCTCAGAATCTTCAACACGTAGCAGAACCTCAAAGAATTCTTGGTAGGTAAAGCACGGAGTAGAAGTCGCTAAAGAACACAGCCGCTTACGAGTCCCCTTTTTAAAATAACAGAGCATCTCTCTGGGATTCCCAACGATCTCGGGACAATAATGGGATAAGTCAGTGAACTTTCGGCGGTACTATGTGACTGACATTTTACCTTGTTTCAGCTTTGTGAATTCCTCTCTCTTTCGATCCTTGTACTTCGGAGGTGTAAATTTAGCCTCAAATAGACGCCTGAAAACATCCCAATTCGTGGCATCTTGAGCAGACAACGGGCGTGACTCCTAAGCTAACAATGATCCAACTCCTAGACGAAAGAACCAATTCGTTGTCTAGACCCATCTCTCATCTGGAAGATTCCCTGGTCTCTGCATAACTTGGAAAGTCTTCTCAACATGATCGATCCAAACCTCGGATTTCTCAGGTTCTTCATTGCCAAAGAAATTATTTAATTGAAGATGGGATACGGTCAGTAGGGTAGTCCTCTGGGGAGGACAAAGTGTGGACTGAATGTCACTGGTAATCGCCTCACCAAGTTGACCAAAATTGGGAAAATTAGTCTCAGCAGGGACATGTGACGCTCTACGAGGTGGCATGATTCTGGCATAAGAGATAAAAAATTATTAGGACCTATAACACATACGAGGAATGCAGGACTGCCAAAACCTATGCTCTAATACCAAACTGACACACCTCGACCGGAGTCGAGGCATGCTGGCCGTCACCCGAAGGTGACGTAACCAAAAGTGTAAGTGATAAGATTAAAAGCACACCACAAAGTAGCACACAAATGTCCTATTGATTTTCCTTATTAACACTAAGATTTGTCAATTGTAGCATATGAAAATAAGGGTCTTTCCCGCAAAAGATTGTTTTATCTAACTACTTAAAATGTTTCAAAAACTGGTTGCTGTCCCAATTGACCAGCCACCGAAAAATAATTATTAGACCGACTTACACTTATCTAAAATCTATGAATTTTATATGAAGATACTGGACACATAGAACTACACTTACACAAATATTTGGGATTTTTGGAGTTGATTTGCTATTTAAATTAAATCGAACAAAAACAGGACATAAATAGATTTTAGGTAGTTCACAAATTAAGAAAAACGAGTTAGGGGAATAGCTATCCACCACCAAATAATCATGCAAACATGTTATGTTTCATTCAAATTCCTTTTATTTCCGGATGAAGATGCTCAAGTTGGCTCAATGTTAGAACTCAACCTATTACTCTTTCTTACGTAGTATGTTAAGAGAATGGCGTTTTCAACTTAACTTAGTCCCTAGCATGCAATCTAGAATGGCGTGTTCATAGATTTAACAAGTAGAAATCATTAAGAACGAAAAGAGTTTGAGTCGTCGCAAGGCATCGTAAGTACTGGCGTTGTCTTACTTATCCTAGAAATTGGTTCACATGTTAATCGCAATTAACAAGTACTACTCTAGAACATATGTAGGTCCTCATTCGACAAGGGCAGGCACACACGTATTCATAGCGTTAGAATCCTAGATATGCTTACTACGTATGCATCCATAGAAAACAAATAAAGAATTCATCAATGAGACAAGTAGTGAACCAATTTTCATCCATTCATAAAAGTAATTCAAACAAAATGTCATAAAAAACTTGCAATCATATTTGGGGCTTCAAAACAGCCCCTAACTACTAAAAATTTAGTTACACATTATTATCAAATAAAACCAAAAGAAAGACATGAGTTTGAGAAGATAAAACCGAGAGAAGAGAATGCCAAGATTTCCTCCTTCTTTTCCTTCCTTCCCCAACGCTGCTGCCTTGTCCTCTTTCTTTTCTATTTTTTTTTCCTTCTCCTATTTTCCCCCTTCTCTTTGCAGCTGCAACTTGCAGCTTTTTGTTCTTGCTTGATATCCCAGTTTTTTTTTTTCATCACTCACCCCACTAACAATCATTTAGTGATGACCATAAGTGAGAGGAAATGGTAAAACAATTGTAACTCTTTGGGTAGCCTTTATGCCCATTACTCCCACTTAATTCTCATCTTTATTTCCATTTCCCCAGATATTTGAATAGTTATCAGCTGACTTGTTCTTGGCTGCATCAGTTTTGGCTGCTAGACTTATTGGGTTTGTTGCTTTCATTGCAGTTACAAACTGCCCAGTCTCTTGTGAACCTTTCAGTGTTAAAATGGCCATAACTTCTTCTACAAAAATGATATTAAAAATCCGCGAAATTCTCCAGAAAATAGACATCCGTAGCTTTCCAAACATATAAGGCGCATTCTATAATTCATTCTGAGCTGTTCGCAACTTTCTTCCAAAATCAGCTGATCTGCACAGGCAGTTTTGACGAATTTGTTACTTAAAATCCAACTTGTGCTATTTTTCTTTTCTTGGCTTGACAAATCCTAGAAAACAAAAAAACAAAGTAAATAGCTAAAAAATATAAGGAACTAACTAAGAAAAGACAAGTGAATTTGATGTAAAGTATATATAAATATGAGCTTATCAAATACCCCCACACTTAGCTTTTGCTAGTCCTCGAGCAAAACGAAGAAAATATGAAAAAGTAGCAACATGAAATACAATAGCTTCCCCCTATGTGACCCTCATAGAATTTCATTCAAGAAAAAAAATCATCAAGAACCTTAGCTAGCACCAAACAAGCTAATGCAAGCTCATCTTCCTTATTCAAATGTTAGCAGTAACCTTTTAATCATCCATGAAGTGTAGTGTGTGTAATAGCCATGCTAATGCAATTTCAAGTTTTTTTTTTTTTTTTAAACACCACATGCAAATTAGTGACCTTCTCACAGGATATACACTCAATCACACATATGTTTAGTTTAACGTGTTTCGCTCAAAGAATCAAATGTGAAAGATCTACCATAAGCTTGCATAAAGATCTCATCTCCAGAATCATAATTGCAAAACTTAAATCAAGAGGACTTTTATTGGTTGTAATGAGGCTTAGGAAGAGGGTTATAGAAATGAAAGGATAGGTAAACACAAGTTCCAAGCTACATTGCAAGCAATTCTCTTGTTGAGATTTACAAGAACTCAAGCTCTCCAACCACTCTACTAATACCTCCAACCACACCCCTAAACTGAAACTTAAAAAAAACTTTTTATTTGCTTTGTATACTTTTTTTTCTTTCTTTTTCTTCTCTTTTTTTTTTTCTTTTTTTTTCTTTTTTTTTTGAACTAATTTTGCACATAACTAAATACAAACATGAAATACCCCCACACTTATTCTTTTTCCAAACTCCTTCGAAGTACTTCACAAATATTTCTCATAAGACAATCTCACATTGCTCACTAGCTAGCTTGGAAAGGGTAAGGAAAAATGTTTAAGGTATAAGGGTAGACATATATGGTGATAAGAAATAAAAGGCTCAATATATACGGCTCAAATTGGCAATCTAATGATATCATTTCTCTTTAGGAAACATGCTTATTTGGGCCATGGTTATAAACCTAATGCCTCTATCCTTTTCAAGTTCATGCAATCAAATGACAAACATTTCGAAAGATCGTTACGCAAGTTCTAGAGATGTAAGTCACATAAGTTCATCACACATGAAAGAATATGAGTGTATGAAAAATGCACACACTTTCAATAGGCTCAAAAACTCACATAGGTTGTATATGGTCACTATGTTCACATATGAAGCTTTAAGTCATGCTTTAGTTTCACATCAACAAGGCTATGTGCATTTGGTTTTTCAAAGATGATTAAACATGTACAAAACTAACAAGAGAATCAGGAATTTCACACAACACATGCTTACTAAGTTCTTGATCACCGTGGTTCAAATTCAATCCAATTATATCATTGGGTCGGGAAACTAACAAAAATCTAATTCAAAACAATAAAGAAAATAAGACTATTTTTTTTGAATTTTCAAATTTTCTGAATGTTTTTGTGTTTTTGTTTTAGAGTAAATAAAACTAACTAAGAAAACAAAAAGAAACAACACGAAAACAAATCAAACCAGTTCAAATTTTCAATTTGGTCATTTTGTTTTTCAATCCTTACCCCCAAACTTAAACTGGACATTGTCCCCAATGTCAAAAAAAACACAATAATTAAAAATAAAATAGTAAAAAAAAAAACAAAATAAAGCATTTGGAGTGAAAACTTCCCCAATTTGCAGTAAAATCAAGCGATGACCCCCAAACTCTAATTCTGCAATCAACTCTAATGGTGGGCACGATCAAATTTTCCTACAAAGAAAAGAAATAAGTCAGTTTAGCATGCAAGAAGATTAAGAAAACAAACACAAATGGAAAATTGAAAATGACATAAAAAGACAATGAAAAGAAATATTGGGTTGCCTCCCAATAAGCGCTTGCTTTTACGTCCGCAGCCGGACGGTACCAAGAGTAATCATCCAAGGGGAGATGGTTCTTGGAGGGGTACAACCTCCACATCATGCTCCGCAAAAGACTCGTAATATGGCTTAAGCCTATGTCCATTCACTTTGAACACATTTCCGGTCTTTGCACTTTGGATTTCCACTGCACCATGAGGAAAAATATTAGTTATAATAAATGGACCAACCCATCGAGAACGAAGCTTACCTGGAAATAACCGAAGGTGAGATTAAATAGAAGAACTTTTTGTCCAATGGAAAAGCTCTTCCTTGATATCATCTTGTCATGAAATGCCTTTGATTTCTCCTTGTATATTCGACTCGCATGCATCTTTCCGGATTTCGTCTAACTCATTCAATTGGAGCTTTCTATGATGTCCGGCAACACTCATGTCCATGTTGTAGGCTTTGATCACCCAATAAGCTTTGTGTTCTAACTCTACTGGAAGACGGCATGGTTTCCCATAAACTAACCGAAATGGGGACATTCCAAAATGAGTCTTATAAGCAGTCCTATACGCCCACAATGCATCGTTCAAGCGCATGCTTCAATCCTTCCTACTAGGGCTCACATTTTTCTCCAAAATTTGCTTCACCTCACGGTTTGATACTTCTGCTTGACCACTAGTTTGTGGATGATAAGGTGTAGACACCTTATATGTGACATTGTACTTCTTAAGCACCGCTTCAAATGTTCTATTGCAAAAGTGGCTCCCTCCATCACTGATGATTGCTCTAGGTATTCCAAATCTTGCAAAGATGTTACTCTTAATAAAATCTGAAACAACTTTTGAATCATTAGTTTTGGTGGCTTTTGCTTCCACCCATTTAGAAACATAATCCACAACCAACAAAATGTAAAGAAAACCATTAGAAGATGGAAAAGGTCCCATGAAATCAATGCCCCATACATCAAAGATCTCAACAATCAAAATAGGGGTTTGTGGCATTTGATTTCTTGGGCCTAAGTTACCTGTTCGTTGACAACGATCACATGTTGCACAAAACTCATACGCATCCTTAAACAAACTAGGCCAATAAAAACCACTCTCTAACACCTTAAGAGCTGTCCTCTTTGCTCCAAAATGGCCGCCATATTCATAAGAATGACAAAAAGTTAGAATAGATTTAAACTCAGATTCGGGGACACACCTTCTAATCAATTGATCAGGGCAATATTTCCACAAATAAGGATCATCCCACTCGTAGTATTTGGCGATTTTGACAAGCTTATCTTTCTGAGCACGTGTAAAATCATCCGGAATCTTTTTGGTGACCTTGTAATTGATAATATCTGCATACCAAGGGTCAGTAGCCTTTAATGAAAACAATTGCTCATCCGGAAAACTCTCACGTAAAGGGATGAAATCTTCCTCTGTATTTGAATGCACAAATCTGCTAAGATGATCTGCTACAACATTCTCACTCCCTTTCTTATCCTTGATCTCCAAGTCAAACTCTTGAAGTAGAAGTATCCATCGAATGAGTCGCGGTTTTGCATCTTTTTTTGTGAGTAGATACTTCAAAGCTTCATGGTCAGAAAACACAATAACTTTAGTCCCAATCAGATAAGATCTAAATTTTTCTAAAGCAAATACAACAGCTAAAAGCTCATTCTCTGTTGTTGAATAATTCAACTGTGCATCATTGAGTGTTCGAGATGCATAATAGATGACATGTGGCACTTTGTTGACACGCTGCCCTAGAACTGCACCGACGACATAGTCTGAAGCATCGCACATCAACTCAAAAGGTAAACTCCAATCTGGTGGTATGATCACAGGAGCCGTGGATAACAACTCCTTAAGCTTGTTGAATGCTACCACACACTCTTCATTCATATCAAATGTTACATCTTTTTGAAGCAAACGGCACAAAGGTCTAGAAATCATTGAGAAGTCCTTCATAAACCTCCGGTAGAGTCCTGCATGTCCGAGAAAAGAACGAACCTCCGTAATAGTAATAGGGAGGGGTAAAGAACTAACAAGTTCTACTTTAGATTTATCAACTTCAATTCCATTTTCAGATATAATATGCCCTAGAACTAATCCATGTGAAACCATGAAATGACATTTTTCCCAATTTAAGACTAGATTAGTTTCTTGGCAACGTTTTAAAACTAGAGACAAATTATGTAGACATGTATCAAAAGAATCACCATAAACTGAAAAATCATCCATGAACACTTCAATTATTTTCTCAATCATATCAGAAAAGATACTTACCATACACCTTATGTGGCGGGAGCGTTGCAAAGTCCAAACGGCATCCTCCGGTATGCAAATGTGCCAAATGGGCATGTGAAAGTCGTCTTTATTTGATCATCCGGAGCAACTACAATCTGATTATATCCAGAATAACCATCAAGAAAGCAATAATAAGAATGACCAGCTAACCCTTCTAACATTTGATCAATGAATGAGACTGGAAAGTGATCCTTGCGTGTGGTGCTGTTTATCTTTCGATAGTCTGTACAAACTCTCCAACTATTTTGCACACGTGTAGGCACTAGCTCATTAGCTTCATTCTTAACAACTGTGACTCCGGATCGTTTCGGAACTACTTGAACGGGGCTCACCCACTTGCTGTCCGAGATAGGATATATGATGCCAACATCAAGAAGTTTGATAACCTCTTTCTTGACAACCTCCATCATAAGTGGGTTTAAACGGCGTTGAGCTTCCCTTGTTGGTTTTGCACCTTCCTCCAACAGAATTCTATGCATACATGTAGTTGGATTTATACCTTTGATATCTGCAATACTCCAAGCTATGGCAGTTTTGTGATTCTTCAATACCCGAATCAGTTTCTCCCTCTCTTCTGCTGTAAGTTGTGATGATATGATGACCGGTAATGTTTCATCCTCTCCCAAAAATGCATACTTTAGATGTTCAGGAATCGGTTTAAGCTCTAATTTGGGTGCCTGAATCACAGAAGGAAAAGTTTTTTCGTTAGAAGTAGGAAGAGAAATAAAATAGGAAAAACACTTACCACGAATTGGTGAAAGAGACTCAAGAGCGGCCACTGTTTGGATTAATTCTTCTTCAATGTGCTCAGAATAATTAAGCTTTTCATGTGTAATGCTATGCACTAATGCCTTCTCTAAATTATCTTGTCCCACACCTTCATTAAAACAATCCTGCACAAAATTGTCAAACACATCAATAGACAAACAAGATTCAAAATCACTAGGGTACCTCATAGCATTGAAGATTCTGAACTTGACGCTTTCTCCATCAATTTCCATGGTTAAGGTACCATCGCAGACATCAATCTTCGTACGTGCCGTTCTAAGGAATGGTCTTCCCAATATAAGAGGAAGTGCAGTAGGCATAGGGTCATGTTCCATCTCAAGAACAAAAAAGTCAGCAGGAAAAATGAGCTCATTCACTTGCACAAGTACATCCTCCAATAGGCCTTTGGGATATCTATTTGAACGATCTGCCAACTGGATTACTACCTTTGTTTCCTTCAAGTCTCCAAGGTTCAATGATTCATACACTGAATATGGCATCAGATTGATAGATGCCTCTAAATCACACAATGCTCTCCCAAACTCTTTCCCTCCAATTACACATGGAATGGTAAAGCTACCGACATCTTTCAACTTCGGTGGCAGCTTCCTCTGCAAAACAGCTGACACTTCCTCGCTTAATGCCACAGTTTCTTGATCATTGAATCTCTTCTTGTTCGTACAAAGCTCTTTAAGGAACTTTGCATACTTGGGCACTTGTTTTATGGCATCTAAAAGAGGTAAGTTCACTTGGACTTTTCGGAAAGTATCCAAGATTTCCTTATCAATTTTCTCTTTCTTAGACTTCATAAACCTACGAGGAAAAGGAATAGGGACACATGAGTTAAATGAATTTTGAACTTCTTTACTTACCTTATCAGAATCTTTTGTGTTCAATTATGTAGCTTTAAGAGACTTTTCAGTTTCTGTTGAAGCCTCATCTTGTTCAAGATTCTTGGTTGTAGCTCCCCTTGCTCATTTGTATCTTTTCTAGTCCTTTTTTGCATCCTTGACTGCTCAAAAACTTATATTCCACTCCTTAAAGTCACAACATTTATCTGCTCCACATTTGGATTCACCACGGTCTGGCTAGGCAACCTTCCTGGTTGGTGTTGTTGCCCCATCAAACTTGCTAACTGACTCATTTGGCGCTCAAGGTTTTCAATTGCTTTGTCTGTTTTCTGTTGATGAGATTGAGTAGAGTTAAGCTAAAGAAGCAATTAAATCCTCAAGAGACTTACTTGGAGCTTGGTGTTGTTGAAGCTGAAATGGTGCCTGTGGTCTTGCTTGAAAGAAGCCAGGTGGACGGTTATAGTTGTTGGGAACAGATTGTTGTCTGTTGTCTTGATTGTTCCACTTTAAATGTGGATGATCGCGCCACCCCGCGTTATAGTTGTTGGAGTATGGATCATATTTTTGCCTTTGTTGCCCCTGAAACCCTCCTAACGCATTAGCTTGCTCAAGACCACCTTGATCCATCAATGAAAGGCACATGTTCGTGGCATGTCCCATCATTGAACATACACTGCACACCTGTTTTGGAGCCACCATAACCTGTTGCACAAGATTAGTCAAGTTAGCTAATTGTAATTGAATACTAGAATTAGCACTTACCTCATTAACTTTCTTAAGAGGTAGCTCATCTCTCCCTCCAAATTGTCGTGTATTGCCAGCAATGTTCTTTAATAATGCCTTAGCATTTGTTGGTGTCTTGTCCATGAATGCTCATCCACTTGCTGCATCAAGCATTACACGATCAGTACCACACAATCCTTCATAAAAATACTATATTAAAAGATGCTCTGAAATTTGATGATTAGGACAAGATGCAACCAAATGTGTGAATCGCTCATAGTAATCTCCAAATGGTTCTCCATGTTGTTGTCGGATTGCACATATGTCATTCCTTATGCTTGCAGCTTTTGTGGCCAAAAAATATTGCTCCAAGAATGCTTGCTTCACCTGGTTCCATGTGTTCATTGATCCCGGAGGTAAATTGTAAAGCCACTCATTTGCCTTAGCTTCTAATGTAAATGGGAATACCCTCAACTTGACTTGCTCCTTATCAACATTTGCTGGTCTCATTCCCAAGCATACCATGTTAAACTCCATGAGATGCTTGTTGGCATCCTCTGTTGAGAAACCATGGAACTTAGGCAAGTAGTGAATCATGCCGGACTTAAGCTCAAATCCTCCTTCTGCATTTGGATATGTGATGCACAATGGTTGTTGATCCGTATTTGGCGTTGCCAACTCCCTCAAAGTATGGTTATCAGCCATGCCTTCTTGTGGTTCTTCCTCCTCTTCCGAACTTAAATGTGGTGGAGAAGATGGTGGTAAAGACACCGATGCACGCTTCTGCTTGATTTTTCTCTGAAGCTTTCGAAGTGTTCGTTCAAGCTCATGATCGTAGGAAGCAAGATCAATGCTCTTGGACCTTCGAGTATGCATATACTACGAAGAGTACCTGAAATAAAAACAAAAACAAAAACACTAATTAGGCAAGAAAATAAAACAATAGAAAAATAAGTAAATTATAAATAACAATCCCCGGCGACACGGCGCCAAAAATTTGATAAGATTAAAAGCACACCACAAAGTAGCACACAAATGTCCTATTGATTTTCCTTATTAACACTAAGATTTGTCAATTGTAGCATATGAAAATAAGGGTCTTTCCCGCAAAAGATTGTTTTATCTAACTACTTAAAATGTCACAAAAACTGGTTGCTGTCCCAACTGACCAGCCACCGAAAAATAATTATTAGACCGAATTACACTTATCTAAAATCTATGAAATTTTATATGAAGATACTAGACACACATAACTACACTTACACAAATGTTTGGGATTTTTGGAGTTGATTTGCTATTTAAATTAAATCGAACAAAAACAGGACAGAAATAGATTTTAGGTAGTTCACAAATTAAGAAAAACGAGTTAGGGGAATTGCTATCCACCACCAAATAATCATGCAAACATGTTATGTTTCATTCAAATTCCTTTTATTTCCGGATGAAGATGCTCAAGTTGGCTCAATGTTAGAACTCAACCTATTACTCTTTCTTACGTAGTATGTTAAGAGAATGGCGTTTTCAACTTAACTTAGTCCCTAGCATGCAATCTAGAATGGCATGTTCATAGATTTAACAAGTAGAAATCATTAAGAAAAAAAAGAGTTTGAGTCATCACAAGGCATCGTAAGTACTGGCGTTGTCTTACTTATCCTCGAAATTGGTTCACATGTTAATCGCAATTAACAAGTACTACTCTAGAACATATGTAGGTCCTCATTCGACAAGGGCAGGGACACACATATTCATAGCGTTAGAATCCTAGATATGCTTACTACGTATGCATCCATAGAAAACAAATAAAGAATTCATCAATGAGACAAGTAGTGAACCAATTTTCATCCATTCATAAAAGTAATTCAAACAAAATGTCATAAAAAACTTGCAATCATATTTGGGGCTTCAAAACAGCCCCTAACTACTAAAAATTTAGTTACACATTATTATCAAATAAAACCAAAAGAAAGACATGAGTTTGAGAAGATAAAACCGAGAGAAGAGAATGCCAAGATTTCCTCCTTCCTTTCCTTCCTTCCCCAACGCTGCTGCCTTGTCCTCTTTCTTTTCTATTTTTTTTTTTCTTCTCCTATTTTTCCCCTTCTCTTTGCAGCTGCAACCTGCACCTTTTTGTTCTTGCTTGATATCCCAGTTTTGTTTTTTCATCACTCACCCCACTAACAATCATTTAGTGATGACCATAAGTGAGAGGAAATGGTAAAACAATTGTAACTCTTTGGGTAGCCTTTATGCCCATTACTCCCACTTAATTCTCATCTTTATTTCCATTTCCCCTGATATTTGAATAGGTATTGGCTGACTTGTTCTTGGCTGCATCAGTTTTGGCTGCTAGACTTATTGGGTTTCTTGCTTTCATTGCAGTTACAAACTGCCCAGTCTCTTGTGAACCTTTCAGTGTTAAAATGGCCATAACTTCTTCTACAAAAATGATATTAACAATCCGTGAAATGCTCCAGAAAATAGACATCCGTAGCTTTCCAAAAATATAAGGCTCATTCTCTAATTCATTCTGAGCTGTTCGCAACTTGCTTCCAAAGTCAGCTTATCTGCACAGGCAGTTTTGACGAATTTGTTACTTAAAATCCAACTTGTTCTATTTTTCTTTTCTTGGCTTGATAAATCCTAGAAAACACAAAAACAAAGTAAATAGCTAAAAAATATAAGGAACTAACTAAGAAAAGACAAGTGAATTTGATGTAAAGTATATATAAATATGAGCTTATCAGTAAGTGATGTAAAAATGTGAATAAATTAAAACCGAAATTAGAACTTATTTAAACTAATAAAGTGAGTGCGCAGTAGTGGTAGAACCCATAGAATACAAATATTCAGAGCATAGATGACAAAAGAGTGTGCAGTCGAAACTAGTTAAGTACTTAATACACAACGGGATAAGTTCCTACACTTAAACAGGGATATGTCAAAATCGTCGGCTAATCCTCGTACGCCATAGAGTAATTCAACTATCTAGGACCTGGAGGGGCGAAAAATAGAAGGGTGAGTGGGCAAAAACAAAAGTTTATAAAATCCATTTATTTTCTGAACATACTAACCCCTTGCTGTAAAACATGTATAGTTTCCAGAAAATCATACTACGTATAGGTATGAAATCAAATGCAAATTAACAGTAAATCCAGAAGTATGCCATATCATAATATCTCAACAGTAATATAAGTAAAATCAGGTGTTCAATCAATCTATACTAACACACATGTCAGAGTCGTCTAATGCGACCTGCACGACTAAACTGATGCTCATCAACCTATGCTAACACACAAGTCGGAGTCGCCTAATGCGACCTGTATGACATAACTGGGTGTAATTATAATATGCGCTCTAGTGCTATAATCACTTGAAGACTGGCGCTAATCGCACTCACCTACAAGTCAGAGTTGCCTAATACAACCTGTACGACATGACTGGCACCTACTTGGATCCAAGGCGAGCGTGCGGTGCGGAGGTGAACATGCACGTTAAAGACTGGCTCTGGCCCTAGGCAAGCACTAACAATAGGGTGCAGCAATGATGAGCAGACTACATAAATATAAGCATGCCATAACGATTCAATAATTCTAATCAACATAATAAACTTACCTACGCATCCCGTAGGATCATTTTAGCATTTCACAATAGTACAACATTTCTTATAACGTTATTTAATCATGGCATGATATGCATAAATCAATTCAAAAGCATTTGTGGAAACTATAAAGTTTATACACACACACACACACGCACGAAAACAAATGCCTACTCACTGATACGTTGATGGATCGTAGCCTCCTAGCCTCGCTTGTCCTCGTATGTCATCAGGATAATTTTCACCTATATGTGACATAACTAAAACTAATTAATTAATGGGTAAATTAAATAATACACCCTCAGGTTTGAGATATATTACAACCTCATACAACACCATTAAAACATTTCACTTTCATACCTCACGTACTATTTTATTTCAAAATAATACATCTGTTACATTTTTCATCCATTGATCTGTTAAGCGCTGACGTGCCTGCCGCATTTGTGCCACGTGGCAAAAAAATAATTTTAAAATTTAAAAAAAAAACTTAAAAAATGCAGAACCCACCCCTCTTCTCCCTCCCAAGCCTCCCAATCACCTCCCTCTCCTCCACTCTCTTCACCTCCCCTCCCATCCAAAAACCCACCCCACCCCCACCTTCCCTAAGCCCTTTCTCCTTTTCACCCCCACTGCCTTTCCCCTTGCACCCACCCTGGCACCCGCACCTACCTTCCCTCCGCACCCACCCTCGCACCCACGAGGAGGGGGGAGGGAGGTACGTCTGCGTGGGTCGTGGAGGGATAAGGTTTTTGGGTTTGGGGGTTGCAGGGAGGTGTGTTTCAGCTTTTTCTTTTGGTTTTTTATTTATTTATTTTTATTTAAAAGATTTAGGTTTTTAAAAAAAATTAATTTTTTTTTTTGCCATGTGGCACACATTTGGCAGCCACGTGGCATAAATGTGACAACCACGTCAGCGCTTAATGGATCAATGGATGGAAAATGTAACGGAGTTATTATTTTGAAATAAAATAGTACGTGAGGTATGAAAGTGAAATGTTTTAAAAATGTTGTATGGAGTTGTAATAGACCTCAAACCTGAGGGGGTATTATGTAATTTACCCTTAATTAATTCACATAAACTAAAAGCTAGGAAAAACTCCCCATAGTTTGCTCAAATGGAAGGTTTAAATATACGAAAACACTCTACACGACGTCACGGACCTGTACGTGTCAAGCACTCGCCGGCAAGAGGCCGGATGCACCCTTATGCGCTGCCTAGCCCACGACTGCACTTGCCCCCACGCGCAGGTCAGAGACTGACTTAACCAAGGAATATTCCGTTAAATAGTAATAGAACTTAACGGCGTTACCTGACGCCGTTAGAATATTCCGTCAAGACAGAATATTCTTCATCTTCTCCGGTGAGTCTCGCCGTTCGCCGCCGTCTGGTTCGCCGGTTTTTGGGAAAATTTTCAAAACCTCATAACTTGCTCATTTCTGAACCATTTTCAAGGATCTTTATATGGAAATGAAGCTCTTAAGGAGTAAAATAAGATTGTACCTTTCAAAAGTCTAAAAAGTGGACGTGAATGGATTGAAAAAGCCTCGAAAGGTTCGGCCTAATTTTTGACTCCTCGAAAACGTGTGTTCTCGCGTCAACTCCACTCCAAACTTAATCTAGGGACTCCAGGGAGTTGAATGCTTTCATAACCTTCAAAAACTTGTAACTCGGTCGGGATCACGTCGGAGCAAACTAGTCCGAGTCGGAGCTTCCGAGTTGACTAGTCAAAACTTGTCCATTTGAGAATCGGTTTGTACGGTTGGGTTCGTGGGTTTGAGAGGAACACGATGGTGGGGTTTTTAAGTTCGATCTATGAGGCTTTGAAGGTGGTCCTTGTAGTTGCAGAGAAGAGAGAGTGACGGGTAAGGAGAGAGAGATATATATGTTTTCTGATTGGTTGAAAAGAAGAGAGAGAGTGTTGTCAGATTGGGTGAGAATATGCGGGAAGGTGACTGATTGGTGGGTGAGGGAAAAAGGGCACGGGTTCAATTTTTAAAAAAGAAAACTGATAAGGTTTTGTACAGCGGAAATCCCTCGAAATCTAACTTACCTTGTGAAAAAACAGTGGTTTTCAAACACTGAATAATTAACACGCACGTGAATAAATCTACCCGTTTTTAACGCACTTTAATTTAACGTAACTTTTTCGTTACGACTCCGATTCGGGTCTAACTCGCGCTCACACTCATAACGCAAGTACTAATTAATTATGATTACGAGGAAAATAATTTAAAACCGAATAACCACGTCCACGTCACTTTGCCAACAAGGGCATAAATGTCAATTTACACGCTCGGAGAGAAAATTACATAGAAAATTAGGGATGATTCGTCACAATGGGCCACACCTCAAGCCACTTCAGCATTTAACAGAAAAATTGACAGACAAACTGACGAAGGTCTGACATTGCAACAAATTTGTAAGATGAGTTATGATATTGTAATTTTTCAAACATGAGGTATAAGATTGTGGTTCGACCCATAGTTAAGGTAGTTTTGTGTGATTTACCCATTTTTTTTCTTGGGTACAATTGTAAGGCAAATTGTAAATAAAACTACAACTTGAGACTAGTTTGGTATTGATGTACTTTAAAAAAAAAAAAACTACTTCTATTGTAATGTGAGAATAAACAGCTGTAAAATAAAGTTGTTGAGTTTTTGGTAAACCTTTTTTTTTTTTTTTTTTTTTTTTTTGTAAAAATGTTTTTAACAAAAAAAAACTTTTATATAAAATTGATAGGAATATGTTAAATAACTAAAACAGATATGATATTTAATGTGATATAATAATTGCTAAAGATATTAACGCAGGGGCAAAAATTGTAATTTTGTATAATATGCGAGGGTACAATACCATTTGATTTTTTTTTTGTCACACGATAAATTTTGTTAGATTTGATGTTAGATTATCACCGACAGGGTTCGGACCTACGCCATCATGCAAGGACTCAACACCTTTTCACTACTGTGGTAAAGGGTCATTTGGCCATTTGAAAATTTCATTAAATGGGCACCGTTTCCTATACTTTGAAAAAATAAAGCACTTTTTTAGAAGCAGGGTAGATCCTGCTTTTCTATGTTTTTGTATTGTTGTTGACAACAATTTTTTTTTTTAAATTTAAAAACCCACTTTTTTTGTTCTACCAAACACATTTGATGTTCCATATTTTTTAATAAGTTGTTTTTTTTTAAAGCACCACAATCCAAACCATCCCTTGATAACATCCGTTTTCACTTGTAAGTAGAAATTTGAAGTTTTATTCTCTACCACAATATTGTTGTGTATTAAAACAAAATAAAGAGGTATTTGTTGATTTGCCTCCTGAACTTGTATGCATCTGTCAATTTCTCTCATGAACTTTAATTTTAGCTAATTACCTCCTTGAACTTTTATAATTAGTCAATTTCCCCCTTGAACTTTAATTTTAGCCAATTACCCCCTGAACTTTTATAAATAGCAATCCCCTCAGCGTTAGATTTTTAAAATTTTCTACATTTTACCCTTATACAGTTGTTATGTGTTGTTTTCGTGATCAAGATGGATTAAAAATTTTAAAATCTAACGTCAGGGGGAAAATTGGCTATTTATAAAAGTTTAGGGGGTAATCGGCTAAAATTAAAATTCAAGAGGGAAATTGGCTAATTATAAAAGGTTAAGAGGGTAATCTGCTAAAATTAAAGTTCAGAGAAGAGATTGACAACTTCTTACAAATTCAAACGACAAATCGACAAATATACCTAAAATAAAATAAAGCACAAAGGCAAATTCGAACAAAAGAAAAGAGTCCCAAAGGCAAAGACGTGAAGCATCAACCATAGAAAAAGGATAAAACTGATAGTAAACAAAGCAAAATTGAAAATGGCGCTTCTCTCTCCCCCTCGTCCTCTCCCAGCCCAATTCTCTGCTTCCACCGCCTCTCTACTTGTCCGCCGCCGCCCTACCACCGCCTGCCAAGTATGCACCCCCAAGGAAGCCGTACACCGGGTCGACCCGTCCGCGCTCACTCTTGCCGAGAGTTTGTCGGAGAACGAGCTATGGGCCGCCGCTTGTCTCCGCGTTCGCTCCTTCTACCAGTTCAAACCCTCCACGTTCGGCCTCCAAGTCTGTCCCTCCAATCACGTAATTAATTCCTAATTTCCGTAATTAATTAAATGTATTGATGGGGTTTTTGGGTCGTTAAGTTGTATTAGGATCACAGAAGGTACTTGGCAGAACGGGAGTTTGAAGCGATGAAGGAACGTGTTGGTGGAAAGAGGAAGGGTTTCAGAAGAGTTTCGTGCATAAATGCTTCAGTCCCTTTGTCACAAATTTCTAGCCTTTCTGTGTCAGATGAATTTTGTGCTGAATGTAAGGTTTGTTTGCTTCAACTCCCATGTTTTCAAATTTTAACTGTTTCCATTAATCCTTGTTTATAGAAATTTTTAATTTTTTATATTTGGTTTTGTGTAGTTTAACAAGGATGGAGAAGATCGAGTGGTGGTTGGGACTCTTGATCTTAACCAGTGTGTGAGTCTTCCAGATGAGATTTCAGGAATCAAGCCAGAGGTATTTCCCTTAATTATCTTGTTTCAGCCTTAGAAGTCAACCCATTAAAGAGTTAATGGTCCAGTACAGTAACAACTAACAAGTGCATATTCTTACATGCATATATCGATTCCCCGCCATTCGAGATGAATGGATGGTCTTGGAATATGTAGTAAAATCTGAATTAGAAAGAAAACAACTATGGTTGCTAAATTATACATGGTTTCTTTATTGTATACAATGTTGTTTATATACCGAGTAAGATTTTAGCCTACTTTCAGCTTTGTTGGTGTAACGAGATTAGATAATAAACTTGGCATTCAATGACCTTAGTTGAATTGTCTTTCTTTCACATGCTATATCAATAGATTTCTTCACTTCAGAAGGCTTTACACCATTGGTCTCTACACTTTTGCAAATGTAACGTAGTTTCTGGTGTTTTGACCGAAATAATGTTACAAGACTGACAGACCTTTAGAATTGCATTTGAACAGGGGATTGGAGCTGATTTTGCAAGGGCATACCTGAGTAATGTATGTGTTGCTAAAGAACTGCATAGAAATGGGCTAGGTTATGCTCTTGTTTCAAAATCAAAGTTAGTTGCGCAAGAATGGGGTAAGAGATTTGACACTATTTATCCCTATGCCACTGCATTGGTTAAACATCATTCGCATATGCTCCCAGTTTTGTACTACCATGCCTCCTTTACTTCTATATTGATTTTTGGCTCTATAGATTTTTATTACCCCAAATATATGTCCACAGCAATAACCTAATTAATCAAAATGTTTCTCTTGATATATGATGCTCTTGCATTGTTATGCTTCACTTGGTGAGTACTCATGGATATTTTACTTTAAGGAATAGGAAGGGAACAAGGAAACTAAGAGAATAAAGTGACAGTTTGAAAAGCTAGAGCTGTAGAAATCTTGCCCTATAGAAGGGCAATAACATGTAAATGATCGCTTTACTAGCTGCTTTCCTTACTGAACATTTTGTATATATGCATTACATAGCAATGTTACATAGTGCATATAGAAGGGCAATAACATGAAATCTTGCCTTAAATGATCGCTTTGCTAGTGTATATATGCATTACATAGCAATGTTAAATAGATATCCCATTTCTTTTTGGCTACAATGATGCTTGTGATAATTTGATAAACACTTGGAAGATGTCATGTACAAGAGATATCAACCGATTAGAAGAGGTTCGGACCTCGAGGATTTGTTGTGATTGTTAGTTATTTACAATTTAGAGCAGGAAAAGTGAAAGTGAAGAGAGACTTTTGTGTAATTGAATGGATCATGAATCTATAGCCCGGGTATTTGTTCAACGAAATAAGAAATAAGCATCACGAAGGGCTTTCCATTTTGAAAGTTCCATATGTGTCTGAAAGTGCTAGGTCGAGAAGATTATTATTTCTGCTTGTGTTGGGATTCTGAGGAAGTGCTGCGGACTAGCACATGGACTGAATCTTTATTCTCTATTTTTTTTCGTAATCTCTCTAGTCTTTGTGCTCTAATATATGTTTAGTTCCTTCTTTTGGATCTTGATCATGTTTAATGGGGCATATGCTTATTGTTGGTTTCCTGAAATTTGACAGGCATAAGTGATCTGTATGTTCATGTTGCTGTTGATAATGAACCTGCAAAAAGGTTGTACATGAAGAGTGGTTTTGTTTATGAAAACGACGAGCCTGCATGGCAGGCGAGGTTCCTAGACCGGCCACGAAGGATACTTTTGTGGTTTGGCATCCCAGGGGTGCAACTATGACTTGCAAGTTGCAACGCTTGAATACCAAGTTATATGATTTTAGATATTTCTATGTTTTCTTTAATATGCGTTTTTTGTTGTGGCAGTGATGCAAATCATTTTTAGACACTCACAAGACTGAATATAATTGTTGTTTTCATCATTGAAGTGTAAATGTTTGTCAATATATTGGTTTATACACTGAAAATACCAGCAACTTTGCCAATACCCATGGATTGCCTGGTGATTTTGAATATACATTGGAATAGGTTACATGTCTGAATGTCAAAGCAAGGCCAGGAGTAAGCACCGGCTAAACGCCTGTTTGGTGGGCTGGTTGGGATGGATTGTGAACAATTAAAATGGACTTAAGTCTTGTTATTTGTTTGTTGTGTCAAAATGTGAGATGGACACGGGTGGACATGATGATTTATAAGTGGGTTATCTAGCTTATCTTTATAAATGGGTTACAAATCCTGTTTTACAACTTTATATCTAATATTATTATATCCCTAAGGTTCAATTTTATTCAACTCACCAAACGGGCTTGTTTGGTGGGCTGGTTGGAATTGAGTCTTAGAGATAAGATTTGATTGACAGGAACTTATAAAAGAAGACTTGTAACTCATATATAAGGATAAGTTAGATAACCCACTTTATTGTGAATTTATAACCCGTTAGGTTCAGTTTTATCCATCTTACATTTTGATACAACAAATAGCGAACTGAATTCAAGTTTATTTTAACTGATCACAACCTATCTCATCCAGCCTACCAAACGGGGCCGAGAGAAGAAAGAGGGAAGTTGGTTAGCTAGGGACTTTTGGATGCACAAATGACCCGCCCTCAATTTGATATGACCAGACTCAAGAATCCTAATAAACCTCAACTGTTAGAATGAGGTGTCCATTGAAGAGTATCCAGCGGCTCTCATCTCTTTGATGCAAATGAGTGTAGCTTTTGCATCACGACGTGAGTTCGAACCTCGTTAGCTCATTAATTTAACAAATCTATGGTTTCAAAAAAAAAAAAAAAATCAAAAAAAAAAATCCAAGCCCTCGGAAAGGCCATCCCCTCGAAGGGCACAAGTCCCTTGTTCCATAAAAATAAATTTGTATAATTAAAAACTTAAAAAAAAAATGAACAGCTATCTTCTTTCCCTCCCCAATTCAAGACCTTCATTACCTCTTTCGTGAGGAGACAACCACTCAGTGGCGGATTCAGAAAATAATATTAGGGGGGTCAATAAGAATAGCGCACGCAGCACGCAAATTTTTTTTTATCAGAAATAGTATGCATATCATCATTTCATCGAGTCTTGGTAGGTCTGAAGTCATTTGGAAAGGCATATTACACACCTGTTAATGTATGCAAGGGGCAGCACCCAAGGTATCCATGGACATTCACCGAGTCTTGGTAAGCCTGAAGTCAATTGGAGGGCATGTATGAAGCCAACTTTAATCTTCAAAAGGGCAGCATCCAAGGTATTCATGGACATTCACTAAAGTTCGAAGGGTCAACACCCAAGATATCCATGGATGTTCACCGAAGTTCGGAGGGTTAGCTGACCCCCCTGCCCCTCAATGCATCCGCCACTGCAACCACTTGGCCCTGATGTACTCGGCTTTTCTCCACGGTGGAACGTGCATCCCCATCTTCGTCAAGCTCAGCTTCACTACCTTCGACATCACCTGTAACACTTGGAACCAAGAGAATCTGATTTTGTTCATAAATTTTGGGGTGATGTGGGTAGTCTAGAGGGGTGAGTAAGCATTCTAAAACAGAGATGTAATAATGGGGTTAGAGAATATTTTTAACTCTCACAGAAAAACTAGAGGAGAGCGAGAGGTTTTGGAGAGGGAAAAGCAGGAAAACGGAAAGAGGGAGTAAAGAATGTGACTGGTGTGTTCTTCAATTGGTACAAAAGGTTAGCTCAAATTAGTTAATTTTCTATTTTCTTACCACTGCAACTTTGATTTCTAGAAAATTGCAGTTTGTGAGCCTCACTTTGGCTCTTGTTTTCTCTCAATCCATTACATATTTTTAAAAGTCTTCTTATGTATTTGAAATTAGACATGACAAGGAACAAAGCCCAATTTATTTCACCGATTGTGGTTAAGATCTTCTATGGAAAAAAATATATGATTTGAAAATGTGAAAAGAATCTGGAAATCTACAGATTCTTTGCAGAAAAACTGTTTGTGAACTCAAATTTGGAGCTTGATTATTTTCTTGTCTTAAATCCATTTTGAGAAACTCTTATTAGATTAGAAACTAGGTTTGTTAAGCTTTAAAATCCAAGTAATTTCATCCTTTTCCATGGAGTTTTGAGGGATGAAAATGGGGTCACAATATGAGGACTTAAACTTGGTTCATCACGAGGTTGTGACAGAGGGGTATATTTGGGTAAACTTTTGATAGGCTGAAATTGAATCTTCATTTCAGTTTTATACTAACTTTTATTATTATTTATGTGATTTTAGGCCTGAGAGTGACTTCGGACACTTCAGAGGCTTAGAAAGGTATTCTAGTTAGCTGGACACGAGGTAGGGACTCTATTTCCCGATGATAGGTCTATATCATGTTTAATCTTTGTGATATTAGTAATTATACCTAATACAGTAGTAATGAAATGCTTGTATGAAATTGAATCATTTGATTGTCATGGTTGTGTTATGGGTTGATAGTTTCCTCTCCAGTGTACTTTATATATCGACTATGTTAAATGTTATTATGCTTTGATGAGTGGTTGAGCTATGTAAAATTGTTGGATTGAATATGTTGATGTTTACAATTGTATCTGTGAAATTGAAATGCTCAGGTTGTATTACATGATACAGAGTCAAGTGTTGGGTTGTGTAAAGTTTTGGTTAAACAAAGTGTTGGAAACTTATATATGTTCAAGCGTCGGGGGAAGGGCTTGAAAGTATAGTTGGGAATCGGGGGAAAGGCCCATATTAATGAAACTGAAACTACTAATAAAATTCGGGGTTAAGGGAGGAATGGGAGTTAACTTATATTCTATGGTGATCTAAACCAAGTGGTATAAGCATGGTATGGGATGTGCGGGTTTGGATGCCATAAATATAGGTTAGCGGGATTAGAAGGGAGTGAGTTCATGGTTACTTCTTTGTCATATCATTTGTATTTTACCGTGTTGTTTGATGCATGGCACTTTGATTAACAATGATAAATGAACTTGAAGGGTGTATGGTTCCTACTGGGCATAAAATGCTCACACCCTATTAGCTATTGCAAGTATTGGTACTGAGGAACAGGATGATGACTCGTCTCTAAGTGAATAGCCATATCATATGCGTGTTGGTTCCTAGTTGTACTTAGAATAAAGTGTCTTAGTATCTTAAGAGAGTGTTGTAAGAGTTGAACTCTTTAAACTCAAGATGTATTAAATAAACAAATCTAAATGAAATTTTAGATGGCTCTGGTTTCATCATACTTTTGTGGTAATATTACATTTTTTTTTTTACTAAGATACTATTCATGCCCTATTTTGATTATCATCCTTATTTTCGGATTGGGACGTGACATCACCACGATGATCCGCCTTAGCTGGTCGGGCTTCCTGACGAGATTGTATGGAAGTGTCTGGAGAACCGAAGTCGACGTCGACGTCGATCAGCAGTCTCTCTCATTTATTATTTAGAATGAGAGATAGAGGAGAGAGAGTGACTCACAACTTTGTGATCGGCGATGATGAACTGGGCAAAAGACCCAACAGGGTTGCCGACTTTGAAGTTGGAGACTGTGATCGGCGATGATGAACGAGGCAAAAGAACCGAAGGTGGCAAAAGAGCGAATTGGGTTGACGACTTTGAACTTGGAGACGGCGGGTCCGCGGGCATTGATAGTGTGGTGTTTTCCATGTTCGTATTGTTTTCATGTCATACCTGATATTTTAACGGGTCGTGTCTTTTAATACCCCCGTTAAAATGAATGGGGTAATATGATCAGCCCGGACTCGACTCGTTAATATTAACAGATAATATGACTCCACCCGTTATTCGTTAAAGAAAGCCCGAACTCGACCCATTAATATTAACTGATAATATGACCCCACCCGTTATTCGTTAAAGAAAGTAAATTTTAAACGAATAAATAATTACAAGAAAAACATAATATTAAATTAGTATATACATACCAAATTGTCATATAAATATTACTTCAAATGAAAAAAAATACATTTGTCTTTCAAGTATTACTTACTCCAAAATATGAGCCTAATGAAAAACATTAGTATTCGCACTTTTAAATTAATTATTATAATTTTTTTAATGTGTTCGGAATTTATAAATTACTTTGGTAATTTTAATTTTTTTTAATGTTTTTATCTCACTTTTAAGAGGATAAAATATTTATGAGTATGACTGTATTAGAGACTTTGTTAGGTCGTTGACTCTAAAATTAAAAGTCTGTTGTTGTGCCTATACTAATATTTGAATTTTGGATAACAAGTCAGGTAAAATGTATCCTAATAATGATAATAAAAAACTTTTATATCAAACTCAAGAGGAGTGTCCCAAAGTGTACTTCCTTGATCTTAATATACTTTTTTTCCTACGATTAGCAGCAATTTTTCCTTTGGATTTTTGCTACCTGATGAGGTTTTGACAAGGCATCCATCCTAAGTTGGTCATATCCTTGACGTACGTCTAGTAGACGTTTAATTTGGCTTTGCACTTTCTCACGCACTTTTCCTTAGATTACGGGTTTCTGTCCTGCCTTGGATACAACCATAGCCATTGGGTTTTTGTGAGACTTAGTTCCATATGCAAGTTCCTTTGCCTGAGACTAGCGTGTTCCTAGATCAGTGCCGACGAGTCGACTTCCTCAACTCTACCTGATGACGAATCTACTTGAGTATTTACACACTCAAGGGGGAGTGTTATAGATATTATATTAAAGTGAGATTGTGAAAATACTATATATATTTGGTTACTAGTTATTCTTTCCCTACTAGAATTGTATTTACTTGGAGGATAAGTAATTCCTCTCCTCTTTACTACTATAAATAAAAAACATTGTGTAGGGAAAATAACACATCTCATACATGTTGGCATTTAGATACTTTAAGAACTTGATCAACCAGATCACTAGACTACACTTATATATGTTATATCGTTGTCAACATGGAGTATTAATATACAAATAAAGGAAGCAAGACTTACTTGCAGGATTAGCCATGAGGTTAGGCAACCAACGCACTCTTTTGAATGAATTGCAAACTTATTGTATCAAAACCTTTGCAGTTATCTTCTCTTCTCTAGGACTCAGAATAGTTTCACTCTCGATAGGGCTAGTGCATATAAACCTCATGTCCGAGAAGAGAGACCATACTGCAGTTATATTGTTTACATGAGATTACAACTGCTCCTCCTATCGTGGTAGCAGTTGTGTTTGCAGTTTTAAGAGTTTGTAACCAACTCTTATTCCATTATCTTTAATTCTAATAATTTCCCTCTTATGTATTTTATCATGATTAAAATACTTGTAAGCCCATTATTAATATAAGTCCAATTAGTCCTCATAACATATTCGATATCATGGTTTTATTATAACTCACATTCGTTTGAAAACCTTACATTCTCCCACATGAGTATAATTAAACCATATGCAAAATATATGTTAAGACGACCAAGGTGATCATTGACTTATGTTAATCATAATGACTTTTACAATCAATCACTAGCTTTATCAATTGAACTCAAGAAAACATCATACATAAAAAGATTGTATAAGTACTCTAGAATCACAAAGTGATTAAGGTAAGTGCTAACATTGTAACTTAGGGAACTTCAGTAGGGAGCTTCAAAGGTACCAGTAATCCTCCCACATAAGATTGGTCTCCTTTAATACATTTATGTATTGGTTATGTTTTCTGCATTACCAAAATTTTCATGAAAACTTGAAATAACAAAATGCATGCAGTACACATCAGTTATGAAGTTTGAAACCACACCAAACAACATTGCTGCATAAATATAAATTCATTAATTTGAGTAAGGAGATCGTATCTTACTCCCACATTCAAACATGATCAAGGCATGTTCGCAAACCTATGCTCGTAACATGTCTTTGGAAGGTTGTAACATGTATTGCTTTTGTCAAAGGGTCTGCCACCATGTTAAAAGTACCAAGATGTTCTATCTCAATGACTCTCTCTTTAACTTTGTCTTGAACTTTCAAATATTTTATGTCCATAAGTCTAGATGCTTCTGATCTTCTATTGTTTTTGGCAAAGAAAACAGTTGATGCATTGTCACAATAAATCTTTAAAGGCCTTTCAATGCTTTTTACCACCTGCATTTCTCAGATCAAATTCCTTAGCCAATTGCTTTGTTTCATTGCCTCAAAGTAGCCAATGTATTTTGATTCCATTGTGGATACAGCTCTTGTTGTTTGTTTCTTGCTTCTCCATGAGATTGCTCCTCCACACATAATGAAAACATAGCCAGTTGTTAACATCCTATCATCCACACAGTCACCTAAATCAGCATCTGTATAGCATACAACATCTAGATTTTCTACTCGATGGAACCCCAAAACATAATCTCTGGTCTTCTTGAAGTATCTCAAAATTTTCTTTCCTGCATTCCAATGTGCCACACCAGGATTCAATTGAAATCTTCCAAGAACACTTAATGCAAAAGCCAAGTTTGGTCTAGTGCACACTTGTGCATACATCACACTTCCCACAAGTGAGGCATAAGGTTTACTTTTCATAGCTTCAAAGTCCAAATCTGTAACTGGACACTAAGCTAAAGAAAGCTTGTCACCCTTTGAAATAGGTACATCACCACTGCTACAACCTGACATATTGAACCTCTTAAGCACTTTATTAATGCAATTCTTTTGTGAAAGACCAATGGTTCCTTTTGATCTATTTCTCACAATTTCAACGCCTAAGACAAAGTGCGCTTTACCCAAATCCTTCATGTCAAAGCTGTTAGACAACATGTTTTTTTATTTCATTCAATTATAACATATTTGAACTAGCCAAAAGTATGTCATCAACATATAGGACCATAAAAATGAAACCTGATTTCACCACCTTTAAATAGATGCAATTGTTTATTTTGTTCTCAATGAAGCCAAATGAGGCCAATACCTCATCAAATTTCTTATACCACTGTCTAGAAGCTTGTTTAAGTCCATATAGACTTATTAAGCTTGCAAACAAAACCTTCCTTCCCCCTTTCAACGAATCCTTGGGGTTGTTGTATGTAGATTGTTTCATCAAGATTGCCATTTAAGAAGGCAGTCTTCACATCCATTTGATGTAAGTGAAGATCAAAATGAGCTGCAAGGGCAATGATGATTCGAAAATAGTCTTTTGTAGATACTGGAGAAAATGTTTATGTGTAGTCTAAACCCTCATTTTATGTGAAACCTTTTGCCACTAATCTGGCTTTGAGTTTCTCAACATTACAATTGGAATCTCGTTTGGTCTTGAAAACCTACTTATTCCCTATAGGCTTCATATTTGTGCATCCCTCAACTAGGGTCCAAACTCCAATCTTTTCCATCGAGCACAATTCATCCTGCATGGAAGCATACCATAAAGAAGCTTGTGCACTTTCCATGGCCTCTTTATAGTTAGTTGGATCATCCTCATCTCCAAAATCATACTCAATCTCATTAAGATAAGTCACATAATCACTAGACAATGCAGACCTTCTAGTTCTTTGTGATTTCCTCAGTGTTGCAGTAATGGAGGATGCTGCAATATTGGATGGTCTTCCATGCTCAATTGATGTTGAAATTGGTGGTGGTACTGCAAGTTCTTGAGTAATTGAAACTGGTGTTGAACTTAATGAAGGAAGATTTTGATCAGTGAGTGCAAAAGACTCTATTTGAGCTTGTGTAAGTGAACTATTGGATACAACAGTTGCAGGCAAAGTCAAAACTGTGGCACCATTGTCAGCATTCATTTCCATTACATCCATTTCCTCAAATACATAACTATTTTTTGGAATAAGAATGTAATGATTGGCACTCTTCAACAAACTTTGCATTATTGGTTTCAACCAACCTGGTGTGAGAATTAGGACAGTAAAAACGAAACCCCAAATTCAAGCACATACTTGGTTGTTGGAGTTTAAGAAATGGAATGTGGTCCAGTCGAAATCTCAGGTTGTAGAGGTTCATAAATGAAGGAGGCCAGAGGAAGGGTGGATAAAGTGCAATTTTGATGGGGCATGAGATAAGCCGAACAACAGAGGAGGAGCTGGACTGATTTTTCGAGAGGCGGCTGGGGAGTTTATTGCTGCCTTGGCGATGCAACTGGAGGGGATTATGTTGGCTCTAATGGCTGAAGTTGCAGTAGTTCGGGAGGCTGCTCTATTTCTTCAGAGATGGCGTAATCAGAATGTAATGTTGGAGGGAGACGCCTTGATGGTAATAGCTGCTATACAAAATAACATGAAGGTTAATTATGGTCCCCTTGGGCATATATTAACTGACACACGGAGGCTACTACAACCTGTCCAACAATGGAAGGCTAATTTTGTGCGACGTGGTGCCAATGAAGTGGCACACCGACTGGCTCGCCACGGTCTTACTTTGCCACAGCCAGTTTCGTGGTTTGAAGAACATTTCGATGTAATTTCTGATCTTATTTTAAAGGATAATTTTCATTCTTAATTTAGTTGGTGCGGGATACTTTTTTTCCCTTCATTCGGGTTTTACCCGGGAAGGTTTTTATTGAGGCCCATTGTTAGCACCCTTTTCCATTGTTTGTACGTTGTTCTCTTATGAAATGAATATTGTACTTGATTTCAAAAAAATACTTGTAAGTTCATTATTAATATAAGTCCAATTAGTCCTCATAACATATTCGATATCATGGTTTTATTATAACTCACATTCCTTTGAAAACCTTACAATACAAACAGAGAAAGCCGTACACTTTCTCCACTCTCTCTTGCTGCAGCTCTCTATACCTTGTCGGTTAATATAGGCCACAACAACTACCTTTTTTTTAATGTTTTATATTGAGGTATTTTCAGATTTTGTATGGCAATGTGAAAAAGTTTGGTTTTTTCTGCATCTAAGATATTTTTTGAATTTCTTTTCTTAGCTTTTGTGATGATTGTTGTAGTTTGTATTTTGGGTTTTCAATTTTATATTTGCATATATGTATGTATATGTGTGTGTACACATTTGGAAATTTTCTAGTTTGTTTGAGTTTGAGCAAATGGGTTATGTGGAATTTTAATTTGTATGCAAGCAATGGTAATAAATGGTTTAATGTTTTACCTTTTTTTGGCATATGAAGAAGTTGGTCAATTTAACTGACCAACCAAATCAATGGACGGTTTGATACAAGAAAAAAATTCATGAACAAACGAAGGGAATAGGGACCTATCTGGATCCTTGTGTGAGGATATCTTGTATCACTTCATTTGTTCACCTGTCATCATGTGCTATAAATCATTTTAAATTTTTTATTTTAAAATTAATACAAACAATACCAGAAGAAAATTGGCTGCATGATGTAATAAACGGACACGGTAAAGTAATCTTTGGAATCCTAACAAAGAGAATCTTGAGAGGATCCTCATCCCAATCGAAGAGATAGGATCCTCACTGGATCCTCATTGTGAGGATCCGAGAATCCTTTAATCCTATCTGTTGTACATCATGCGGATCAGTTTTCGTCAGGTATTATTTATGTTTAATTTTAAATAATTTCTAACCGTACGATGTACGATAAAATGACAAAATTAAAAGATTCATGAAATTCTAACAAAGAGAATGACGAGGATCCTATTTCTTGTTCAAAAGCCAAACTCTATACAATAGAGAAAAAATAAAGTTGAGATCCGATTTGGTGCATTGCACTCTATTTCGTTGTGAAGGCATTTAAAACTCCGGGACTCTTCCGCGCTACTCCCTTCCTCGGCCAGTTTGTGTCTTTCAGGCACGGCGGACGCCGTTGATGATTGACCTCTCCCAACCCTTGTCTCCTTCTGGATCGATGTCATCGACCTCTCCACAGGCTCCTCTCTCACATTCGTTAACGCTTAGTTTTTCTCTCTCTCTGAGACTCTTTGATACTCGGTGAATCTGCACTGAGTTCGACGCCAGTAAGCCTCTCTGTTCAAATTCTGTGAAATAACGATATTCATTAGTTTGCAAGGGGTTTAGGGTTTAATATGTCAATCAATCTCCATTCGTATTTTTGTTGATTTTATTATTGTTGTAATAATTATTAATTTTCGTTTATTTGAGTGATTAGAGGAACCCTGTAAAATTCATTGATGTTGCTGTTGTATAATTGAGTAGTTGAATTAAATTCCCTGTTTATCCAATAATGCATTTTCGAAGCTATGAATGCCAATTTTATAGATTTGAAATTCATTGATTCGGACGAGCCTTTGCATTTCTAATTTAAAATTATTAAAAATTCAGTTTAGAAAAGATAAATCTTTATAATCGTTCGAGCTTCGCATTGCTCACAGAAGATTTTGCAATTGTGTGGATAATGAGGCAAAGGCAGAGTGCTGCTGTCTCACCAGCAGCAGAATCAGTCAAAACCGAAAACCCAGTTCCTACGAAATTAGGTCCACAGCAAAAGGAATCCCCGCCAGGTGATTTTCTAGGCTCCTCCAGGAAGGTCTTTGCACTCTGTTTGGCCTTTCGAATAGCAAATGCTCTGTTGATTCAGACCTATTTTAACCCTGATGAACACTGGCAAGCCCTTGAAGTTGCACATCGCATCACTTTTGGGTACCCCTTATTTCCCCTTTTCTTTTTCAAGGCAAAGAGTGAAGATTCTTGATTTAAAAGGGTAAATAACTAATCTTCAAATGGGTTTCTATTTTTATTGTTGTGTAAATGACAGGTATGGCCATTTGACGTGGGAGTGGAAGAAGGGGATTCGTAGCTATTTGCATCCTTTTCTCTTTGCCTTCCTTTACAAAGCTCTTGCAGTGTTGGGTCTTGATACCCCATGGCTCATGGTAATCGTTTTATAATTATGGGCAATGTATGCCTTAGTTAAACTATAATGCTGTTATTATATTATATGCAAGGGAAGGAAGAATGGTTTCCTGCGAACTGTATCTTTGGCGGACTTGTGGATATAAAAGTTCATACTTGTTACAAGTTAAAATGATCATCAGACAGATGCATCACTTGAGAAATTAGCTTATTCTGATTTTGAATTGTTATAGTTGCCTACATAAGTTTCTAGGAGTTATTATGAATTGTTGTCATTAAGTGATTTAAATGTTTTTTCACATGCATTGGTATTTGTTCTAGAAAGGTTTCCCTTGATTTCCTTATGCTTACTTTGCAACCCCAGATCACATCAAACTTCTGCTGCATGAAGTAATTCCATTTCTCCTTGTTGTCTTTTGAAGTTCTTATTGTCATCTTTATTCTATCTTCTGCAGGTCAAGGCTCCGCGGCTATTTCAGTCTTGTTTTGCTGCCTTTGGTGATCTATACTTGTATAAACTCTCTGTCATCCTCTTTGATGACTGCGTTGCTAAATGGGCTGTATCCTTTTGTACAGGGGTTCTTTACTCCTTTAATGGTAATAGTTATGTCTAACTGTATGTTTATTTCAGATAGTCAATTTCAATTACTATTATTGACTGAAAACACTATTGTAAACATCAGGCTCTTTCTGGTAAAGTATGTACTTAACTCAATTCCAGCTGTTCTCACAATTGACAAATTGGTTTATGTTTTACTGCATCACTCGTACATTATCAAATAGTTTGGAGACTGTTCTTACCCTTGTGAGCCTGTACTACTGGCCCTGTATGAGGGCTTCTTCCAGCAAACTTCCTTTGGAATCAAGGAAGTGGGGTTTGATTATTGCCGCATTAGCTTGTGCTATCAGACCAACAAGTGCTATCATATGGCTGTATGTTGGCCTTCTTGAGCTATTTTTGACATGTGATAAACTGAGATTCATTTTTCTGGAAGTGGCTCCTATGGGGTAGGTATTTAGCCATCTCCCACTAAATGCTTGTTTTAAATAGTGCTTATATTAGGAACTTGATCATGAATTGTTTGTGCTTCTGAGTTATATCATAGGTTATTCTCATAATGATTTTTTTCCTGTTTGTTTTCTCTTTTATTTCGGCAGTGGACTAGTAATTGAAAATGAAGCTTGAATTGTGAATTTTTGAAGTTTGGCTTTAATGGTAACATGGAGTTATAGTTGATGAGGATAGATGCAAAAAAAAAAAGAAAAAAAAAAGAAAAAAAAAAGGAAACTTGTTGTCGCACTAATAGGTCCTTGTATAAAAGGAGTGGCAGCTGTAGGGTTATTGGTGATTAATGAAATTTGATATGCACGTGATAAAGGTGATGAAAACAATAATGATACCTTGAAATGTCTGTCACTTAAAACCAGTTCTGGGCTTATATAATTCTCCGAAATGAGTTTTAGCCTGGTTATGGAAATAATTTGGTAAATCATGTCTTATTTTCGTTTTAGTAGTCTCCATGTATTAAGTTAAGCAACATCTAGGAAAGACGTCAGCACCACTGCAGGGTGACTAAAAATCTTAATGAATTGTGTAAGCTCCTATGGAGGCAGGTCAAGCATTCATGTCAGCTTATGTGTAGTTTTGCATAGTTGAGTTGACATTATTATTGTTCTCTTTACTCTTTTTGACCTAATGTTTCAGGGTCCTGGTGCTTGGTATTACATTTTTATTGGATCGTTTGATGTACGGCTTATGGGTCTTTGTACCTCTTAATTTTATAAGATTCAATTTTCTCTCTGCTGGTGGAGACTATTATGGGACTCACAAGTGGCACTGGTACTTCACTCAGGGATTTACAGTCATGATATTCTCTTTCTTACCATTTTCTGTTGCTGGAATCATACAATCCAAAAATTGGAAACTTTCTGGCCTTATTGCATGGGTTTTAGGACTTTATAGTGTGCTAGGCCACAAAGAATTCAGGTACCTCTTCTATTAATTTATACAATTGAATATGGTTCTTTGACCTTTCATTCTGTTTACAATTAATACTCTTCTAATTTTACCTTACAGGTTTGTTCTGCCTGTACTTCCTATAGCTTTGATATTCTCTGGACATTCCTTAGCTGCATTAAGAACATCGGTTTCTGCATATGGTAAAGGACAAGAATCATCAAAGATCCATAGCAAATTCCCTGCAAAAATGCAGTTGGCCATCTTTTTCTTGCTCGCTACCAATATTCCAGTGGCCCTATATATGAGTTTGGTTCATCAGGTACTCATTTTGCTTTTTGATAAACACAAGGGCTGGGTAGCTTTTTATTGTTCTTTGGCAAGTACTCGCTTTAAATGCTAGACTTCTATCTTGAATGTTTTCATTTAAGTTGTTTTACGGTCCTTATTCCACTTCCATCTTTCCTTTTGGATAACACTTTTGAACATGCTAGACAGAGAGGAACTGAGGATGTTACTTACTATCTATCCAAAGAAGTGCTTCACGGAAAAGTGACAAATATACTTTTTCTGATGCCTTGCCACGCTACACCTTACTACTCTACGGTGCACCATGACCTTCCGATGAGATTCCTAGACTGCTCACCAAGGTTTGATCCTTAGCAACGTGGATGGAATTATTTTCTTTCTTGCAGCTCTTCATGAGAACGGTTTGTAACTTACAATTTGTTGGAAATTTTGTCGACAGTGAAGAAAAAGGAATCCCAGATGAATCTGACCAATTCATGATGGATCCTGTTAGTTTTACATCAGAACTTGCAAAGAATTGGTCTTTACCTAGTCACATTGTAGTATTTGATTCGGAAGAAAAACAGTTGAGGGCTTTTCTGATTTCACATTCTTTCAAAAAGGTGCATGCTACAACTCATAATTTTACTGCTTAATTGTTGCATTTATGCCAAATACAAATAAGTTACTTCTTAAATTGCTTTCCATGGTTGCACTGTACTTATATCTGGCCTATGACGACAGATAAAAAGGTTTTTCCATGCGCACTTCAAAGTGGACCGTGATCTGCAAGCGTCAGTTGTTGTGTACGGTTTGACAGGCGACTGATTATTGTATGTGCAACTAGAACCACTCCAGTATGATGGGCTGGAAGAATTTATTGACTTTATGTCTTGATGAATGGAGTGAATGGCCAGAGCATGGGGGTTTATTGGAGAGATGCCCGCCTCAGCAGATTCCAACTTCAGACCGCCAATTAGTATGTAACAATTTTTTTTCCATTCATTAACCCCGGATTTTATTAAATGTTTTGTTTCCGTTGTTTTTTCTGCGTTTTTGTGTGTGTCTATCTATGTTGTGTTAAACTTGATTTTTCAACTGGATACAGCCTGTGAGCATGGATAGGCTGTCATGGTTAAAACTGATATCAGTTTTGACCCCTTTAGTGATGTGGTCTGAAAATGTCGTACAAATAGTTGTGTCGTCATCATACATAAGCTTTTGTGTTCCTATAATTTACTCGTCTCAAATTGCATTCTTCCCTCTGTTTTGCTTCTTGTATTCCTATAATTATTTGCTATCACATTGTAGTTATGGTTTGATAATACATTAGCTTGTTGTTTAGCAGAAATGATTGCGTTAAGCCGGAATGGCGAATTGATTATAGTTACAAGTAGAGGGCAAATATGCACATAGGTGCAGCAATACAATGATCATCGGGATATAGCTCATAACACTAGTTCTTTTTTGGTCACTAGTTCTTGTAGTATTGAAGATGATATTTCATAAATGAAGTAGAGACCATGAGCATATGGTTAATGGTTGTCGCCCATGTCTTGTACCGTTGATAGTCGGCTTCCATGTCAAGCTTGAATGCCCCCCCTACTTGTCGTTAACAAAATGAGATAACCCCTACCATTCTCACCCGCTTCTGAATCTTTATACAGCTCTGCGTACATGTCCAGTATGATACCTATTTACATCATAACGAAAAGCAATTAGAATCGGAAAATAGTTTCGGACTCGGATTCTTTTTTGAACCATCTCACGTGAGATGCGATTCACATTGTAACGAATTTTTCATTTACCTACTTTCCTTCGTGTTTTTGAAAAGACTGAGCTTCCTCATTTGAAGGTTAAGCTCTAATTGAGGCTTTAGTTACTTCCATGGATTTACAAAATAGCAGTGAACAAGTGTAACATGCAGACCTTGGCTTCACTGTTGAGGATGACAGACACCGATCTAACCTTGTACTTCCCTCCCTGCAAACACAATTTGCAAATTCAATTAGGAATTCGAAACCAAAATCCATGCTCATTCGAGATTCGGAGAGTCGGGGATGCAGTAAACTTACACAATACAAAGAAATGGTATGTTCGCCGGAATGATGGAAATACAGATTCCACTTGCTAAAATGATTAGTTTCTGATCGATATGTCACCGATATTTTATTGAATTTTGATCAGTTCAACAGTTGAGATTTATAAACTCGTCATTTCATCTAATAATTTATCAAAAGAAAATGCTGAATAAATGAAGATATAAAATAGGAGTACAAACCGTCAGGTGTTTCAGCGGTGAGCTGGGAACCTATTGCAAGCATTGATCTATACTTGTCAAAGTCGAAATCGACCTCCTCAGCGTCAGGGTTGTCCTCGATAGGCATCACAGGTGCAGTCCCATTTAGTCTCTTCTTGCAGCATCCTGATCTTCCTTTCAATGTAGCTGCTCCCTTCAATGCTATATGTTTCAAACAACAATGAAAAAAAATTATGTGGTGCTTCCAAAGTATAAATACTCTAGGTTTTCTATACTGGATACTTCAGAACACAATAAAAAATTCTTCTTAGTATTGGCATTATTATATTAAATTGTTGTTCCTTCGTCGTTGGGTTAGGTATGGATGGCTGAGATGCCCCTTTTATGTGCATCTTTAACCGTCCATACCTAATACAGATGAGCTATGCTACAGTCAGTTACCGGTTTCTAACATTTGATGCATGTGGGCCCACAATACACTGCTTGTTAGGATTCGCACTTGCGCATGAGAAATTAACTGTAGCATTCTTCAATATCCATATTACACAAACCACCACATGTGGGTTATTTATATATCAAACCAAGGTAGAGAATAAGAGATATAGGATATTTACGCGTCGTAGTTGAGTTAAGATGTGTTGGGTTTTTGGCTCAAAATTAGGATGATGTAATAAATTAGGTTTTTGTTACCTATTTGGTTTTGGCGTCGTATTTAGGTTTGGTTTTGACTTCTTAGTTAGTTTCCTCGGTGGAGAGATTTTGTTAATTACCTATTTGATTAGGATTTGGATTTATTTCCTATTAGGATTCTTATTGTAACCTAAGTCCTATGCACTATAAATAGGACCTTAGGGTTAGTGTATTTAGTGTGGCTCATTCGTGTGGCAATTTGGTGAGAATCAATTTGTGAGTTTGTGAGTTAGAGAGCAATTTGGGAGAATTTTCTCCGTTTGTTTGGGTTCTCTACTCGTTTGGTTTAGGGTTTGTAATTTGTGGGATTTGGGTTGTGAGAGTTTAAACACTCTTTTGTAATCTCCATTTGTTTAGTAAAATTCATCGACGTGCTTCGCTCGTGGACGTAAGCTTTACACCGAACCACGTTCAACAAGGGCTTTTGAAAACGCTAAAGGGTGTGAAGGCTTTGCCGAATTTGTGGACTGATGAAGAAAAAGAAGACGTTATGGAGCGGGCATTTGGAGCAATCCTGCTGACTTTATCGAATGAAGTCTTCTGTGAAGTTGGTAGCATCAAATTTGCACCGGAGTTGTGGATAAAATTGGAGAGCTTGTATATGACCAAATCCCTTGCTAAACAGTTGTATTTGAAGAAAAGTTTGCATACTCTTCATATGGATGAAGGTACGTCAATTCATAAACATGTTGATGAATACAATAAACTTATGATGGATTTGAAAAGTGTGGACAACCAAATTAGTGATGAGGATTATGCGATAACTTTGTTGTGTTCTTTATCTCCTTCGTATGAACACTTTGTCGATACCATGCTATTTGGTAGAGAAAGTCTTAGTATGAAAGATGTTAAAGTCGCTTTGAATTCTAAAGAGCTAAAGAATAAAGTGTCTGACACACAAGATGGAACTTTGGTAGTTCAAGGAAGGAATAAGGAAAGGAGCAAACTTGGAAAGAACACTTGTAGCTATTGTTATAAGGAAGGTCATGGAAAGTAGATTGCCCTAAACTCAAGGGCAAAAAGAAGTCGTTTGATAAGTCTTTTGCTAGTGTTGATGCAAACATTGCAGAAGATCGTTGTTATGAACTCCTCTAAAGGTTATGTGAAGAGGTGAAGGTTGGTACTCAAGCTCTTTGGGTGGAGTGCAATTCGCACTTTTTGTTCGTATGTTCAAGCTTTTGCTTGGATTTTGTTTCGTATTTGTTAGTTTCCATAATGGAATTTGTTGGAGAAGGCGTTGGAGGAAATTTCAAGTTTGAAGACTTTTGGATTTTTGAGTCTAGTTGGAGATCAGTTTCGAAAGAATTTGGTGCATGTTTGCGTTTGTATTTTGGTATCCCAAATTTGGAAGTTTGCTAATTTCTCGCCGAGGTGGAGATTGTTGGGTTTTTTGGCTCAAAATTAAGATGATGCAATAAATTAGGTTTGTGTTACCTATTTGGTTTTGATTTTGACCTCTTAGTTAGTTTCCTTGGTGGAGAGATTTTGTTAATTACCTATTTGATTAGGATTATGATTTGTTTCCTATTAGGATTCTTATTGTAACCTAAGTCCTATGCACTATAAATAGGACCTTAGGGTTAGTGTATTTAGTGTGGCTCATTCGTGTGACAATTTGGTGAGAGTCAATTTAAGAGTTTGTGAGTTAGAGAGCAATTTGGGAGAATCTTCTCCGTTTGTTTGGGTTCTCTACTCGTTTGGTTTAGGGTTTGTAATTTGTGGGATTTGGGTTGTGAGAGTTTAAACACTCTTTTGTAATCTCCATTTGTTTAGTAAAATTCCTCGCCGTGCTTTGCTCATGGACGTAGGCTTTACGCCGAACCACTTAAATCTCTTGTGTTGGTTTGAGATTGTTTGTTTTAGCTTTCACCTATGACGTTAATATTGGTACTTTGTTAGAATTCGCTTCCGTTTGAGCATAAAAGTACAACGAGATGTCACTTGCACTTGTGCTATTCATGGCCGAACCTATTACACTGCTGAGATGCTCCTTCCTTGCCCCCATTGCTTCTGCAACTTTTGCACACTGGGCCACCACCAGTGCGGCTGCAGAAGCGACGTCAGCTTCCTTGGCAGTGCTTGACCCATCATTTTCTGAATTTTCAGCTGCAATAGCAGCAAGTGCAGCCGCTACACCCGCCATCGATGATACTGCTGCATGGACTTCAGCTCTTTGCAGCCTCTGCTCCTCTTTCCACCTTTGCTTAATGTCTTTAAGCCATTTCTTGATCGACATGTTCTCAAATGGCACTATCTTCCATGACATCTGCACAAAAGAAGAAAGTATATGACCAAAGTAATACTCGCAGCTCAACTTCTTACAAGAACGTACGAGCCAATTCTACATACCCATTTCTTCCGAAGAAAGCCGGTGTAGTTCAATTTTGGATGCATGGCTTGTTGCATCCATATAAACGACTAAAGAGAAAAAAAAAATACAGTATGTTATCAGAATAATTGGTTTTAAGATACTCAATTAGCTGAGATGTATTTATATGCATCGTATATATGTTTCACCTTCACGTCATTGGATTTCCATGGTGGTGCAGGCTTGAGATCTGCATCATCCATCTTGTCTAGATTCTGAGAGTTGTAAAATCAATCTCGTGAACTTTCTTATAGTATGACATATCAAAAACTGAAATTGCCACAAATTTGACCTACCGCGTAAGGACTCTTGTTGTGGCTCTTAAACTTGTCAATTGGATCGTCGAGTAGAACCACTGATTGATCTTGCTGGTCTGGTTGGAAAGCTTGCACTGCAAAGTTGCACCCTGCAAGGGACAGAAAATCCGCTGCCTCAGGATGTGACTCCGGAGTTGAAGTAGTGAAATTTGAATCCATGCAACTCAGCAGCAACTGGGACCTAAAAGGGTACTTTGGAGGATGGAGTTTAAGAGCAGCTCCAGCGGGATGAATTGCTGGAGGGACCGTGGGTGGAACATGAAGGAAATTTTGTGAAAAACATGTTCATTTGAATAACATCATATAGCATGCAATTAACAATTAAAGGCGGAATCATGCTTTCATGCATTCAAAAACAAAACATCTACCATGAAATTCAAAGCCTAGTAGATTGGTGAACCTTGACTCAACTTAAAAACAACAATTTGTTAGTTGAGAAATATTTACCTTTGTAGATTCCTCTTTGCATATGCAAAGGATAATCACCCAAGAGATAGGGCCTTCATTCCTTGCTTCTTAGCTCCATGGATTTGGTTAGAAGAATAGGTTCTCCAAGTTCCCAAAATTGAGAACCTCTAAAGATTCTACACCAAGGTTGGATTGGAGAGGAAATGAGTGACCTTGAGGAAATAGAATTGCTAGACAATATCCCCCAAGGTGGTTGGCCTCTTAGAGAGAAATGGAAGCTTTGTGTTCTCACCAATTTTCTCTAAAATCAACAACTTATGAATTTTAGGTTATAAAGTTCTTTATATAGTCACTTCTTTAAATGACCTAAAGAACCAAAAACCCTAATTCAACACTAAATGGATATGGGCTTTTGGGCCTTTGTGAATCTTTATTCATTAAGTTGTCATACAACTTAAGTCAATGGGCTTTGACGTTCGAAGCCCATTGGGCCTTAAGGTCCAAAAACTATCCCGAGGTCTTTAACGAACTTATTCGTTTGATTAATTAACATATTAATTAATCCTTGCCATAAATAATTAAACCATTTAATTCATCTCCTTTGTTTCTTCAATCTCCACCTTATTTGGTGTACGATACATTAGGTTCCTTTTAGCGAGGCAGTGGGCGATTAAAACCATTTTACATCGATTGTGAATTGAAACTTACTTTCAATTCTCCCTTTAGTGATTACACACGTTTAGGGCTTCCACAAACCATGAGTGACCCCTAGCAGCATATCATGGCTACCCAAGCTAATCAGAAGAGGTAGAGAACCTATTCAGTTTAGGATTACAAATGCAATACGGTCTTTCTCTAATCTAATACTCTTGACCACATTGTTTGGTTTGATAGTTTATTTATTCATGTCTACTATCCAATGTGATTCTTGTGCTTATATGATTACTTTGAATGTGAATTGGAACGCATTCCCAAATCTCATTCATACTCTGGCCAGAGATTTTAATCATATCATAGAGTATTCTCCCTCAAGCCAATTGAGGGTTAGAGATCCCTTGTTGCGCATTCACTTGTCTCCATGACTAAGTGGGTTAACCCCAATGATGTCGTGGACACCCCGATGGGGTGACTTTGACATAATCAAAGATCAAGGACTTAACCACAAGACAACAACTGTGATGCCTCAGGTCAAAGGACTAATTTGCATTATCCCAAACATGAGTTCTCATGTGACATGAGTATGAGAACTCCTCGTTGATCGTGTTCAGTGAACTCATTCTCTATTGAGCACCTACGTACTTGTCTTGATGTCACACACACCAATGACTCGAGACTAGTCACTCTCCCTGAGAGAAGACATAGCACGTACTGATCTTATCGGACTGTCAATGCCCAATTGGCAATCCTATGATCAGGAACGTTTAGGATGTGTCTACGAAAGAATGGTCTCATTAATCTAACTTCATTAGATTGCATTCTTCCAATCACATATTCCTTGGACTTTATCGTTTAAGCATATAACATTTATATGAGACGTCTCAAACAATAATGTTTGCCCTTTATATGTAAACTAGATTAGTTTAACATGTGAAATATCCGTAAAGTATCATCATATGAATGGCTTTAGGGCACATTTCCAACAGAACAGGGCTGGAGCGCCCGAGGAGCAAGGCCAGTGTTGGCTGGCGAGGGAGCTGGAGCAAGCCCGAGCGCCAGGCCCGTGGATTGGTGCCCGCCCTTGAGCCCAAGATGGGTCTGACGTCAGATGCCTTTATTACTTTTTTTTTTGTCAGGCGCGTGCCGTTCAAGTGCGTGTGGGAGCGCGTCAGGAGACAAAATAAAAAAACGGGGCCCGCGGCGCAGATTTTTTTTGTTACCGTTGGATTTCAATGGATATAAATTGTGAACCGTTGGATTTCCAACGGTAAAAAAAATAAAAAAACTTCATTTAATATCAGCCGTTAGATCTGAGATCAAAGGTCTTCTTTATTAGACTTAAAAAAAAAGTTAAAAAATTAGAAATGTTACCGTTGTGCCACGTGGCACAATCTGGAGTGTTGGAATTCAAATTGGTTTAAATCCAACGGTATAGATTAATTAGGTGAATACAAAATTTTAAAAAATGTAAAAAATTATTAAAAATCCGGAAAAAAAAATTTGAAAAATTAAAAAAAAAATTGATTTTACTTTTCTATAAATACCTTCTCATTATCTTCTACCTTACACCACAATTTCATATATTCTCAAAGTTTCAATCCAATTTCATATATTGTCAAGTTTGAATCCAATTTCATAGTTTTATATATTTACTTTTCTACAAATTCAACATATATTGTCAAGTTTGAATTCAATTTCATAGTTTTATTGTGACAACCCGTCCCAAATTTTATTAATTTATAAATTTTAAAATGTGAAATTACGAAAATGCCCTAGAGACGAAGGTTTTGACTTTCATTGACTAATGTGTTGTGAGACGTACTAAATATTCTTTTAGCGTATTCCTGAGGTACTCGACGATACGAACGAGTATGCGTAAGCAGAAGTGAATTTGGAGTGACGAACCGAAAGTATTTTGAAGAAATAACTTTTCTAATTATATTATATTATATTATTGTATACTAATTAAAAGGACATATGTGTGTGTGTGTGTGAGTGTGTGTGGGTATGTGACGAAAAGGGGAAAGGAAGGGCTGCCTGATGGCAGCGGAAGAGAGGGGAGGAAGAAAGCACAGAGGGGAGATGGACGAATCAGGAAAGGGGAGAGGAAGAAACTGCCCAATCACAAGGGAGGGAAAGGAGGGAAAGGAGGGAGGAGAAAAGGAGAGGAACGGGCCGGGTTTTTTTGACCCAGTTACGACCCACGCCCCTGCTATCAATTCCGACGGGTTTTCCATCCAATTTCCGGTGTTTTACGACCTCCCACCACTTGCAAACATCATCAAACATTCCCTCCTTAGTTAATCACCCAAAAATTCGAAGTAAATGAAGCTATTTCACGGGGTATGGCGGCAATGGTTTCGTGGAGCTTTTGGTGACAATCCACTCATTTTCGAATGAAATACATTTGATCTTCACCACCAACATACTCCTCTAGAGACCAGAACAAAGCCCAAACAAGTTTGGGGGTGTCGGAGTTGTTATGGAGTCGAATTGTGGACACCCAAATTATAGGGTTCTAGCGGGTTTTAGAAAAATTGGGGCTTTTCCAGGCCAAATTGGCCTTGCCCACAGGTATGAAAGTTATTCTACTCTTTGAGACCTTCTTTTATGTAATTTTTGAGAATTTTTAGAAATAGTTGGATTTTCCGGCGAGTCAGGGTGGCCAACCGCCACCGGCGGCGGCGCGTGGTTAGTGGGCCACCAATGCTATTTTTAGGCTATATTAAATGTCTTTAATTCAGTTTTGATATTGGAATGACGTAGGTTGATCATTAGAACCTAAATTCTCTAAGATACGTTACGAGGTATTTATGTGAATTGATGATCCGACCGTTGGATCGTCACCAAATTTTGTTACATTGTAGTACGTAATATTTGAAGAATGTAGGAACTCACGGATTGGGAATCCGATGCATGGACCTTTCCGAATTGGATTTGTAAGTTAATAAAATAAAACGTTAACCGCCACTTGGTTTTGGGCAACTGGAGAAGATCCGACCGTTGGATCAAAATGAAAATTTAGTATGTTATTCTAGAAGCATAATGTGGATCTTTGGAAGTTACGAATTGGAAATGTGATATGCGGATCTTCCAGATCGAGTTATGTAGGGTTGTAGACTCTACCGTCGATCATTGATCGACAATTGACTTATGGTCAATGAGTCTCAAACTATTTTGGGATGTCCTTGAGAATGTGCCTTATGTGAATTACGTATTCTATTAATAAGAGTTATGAGATATGATTCGATAATTGGTCACAAACACCAATCGTTCAGGACGCCTCGATGTACGTGCTAGGGAATCATAGCGTGGGCTTCAGGTGAGTGGGTCTTTTCCTTTCCATCGTATATTATATATATATATATATATATATATATATATGTGATTGATAATTCCATAAACGTCTATAATTGATTATGGCTTACGATTACTATGAATGCTTTGAAGTAATTACAGTGAACTACGAATGACTTGATCCCTGTTTAGGGTGCGTAGGCAGTCTAGCGAGATGTTAGATGCATCAATATAATAAATGAGACTAAATAATTGAGACAATAGCATTTTTTGGGGAATTGAGCATTGTGAGTGGGCATTTGTTTATATATATATATATATATATACTTTAGGGTTTCCAGAAATGTTTTAAGTTGAGTTATGCATTTCATGCTATGTCTATAATGTGTTATATTCTAAGTGTTACATTGTTTTGAATTATGTTATGCTAAACGATGTTGAGGAGGCATAGGTAAGTTCAGGTAAGTATACGGTATTAGTTGAATTAATGGGGTTTTGGTATGACTACATTTATATTTTAAGCAACTCCGACACTGTCGTACATGTTGCAATAGTAGGCAACTCTGGCGTTGTCGTACAGGTTGCTTATGAGTCGTACATGTTGTATTAGATGCATTTAAAGCTCATAAACCTGCACCCCGGTGTTAGTGCTCCCGCCCGTGGCCAGGGCACAGTTCTTCACGTAATGTTCACTTCTCTTACCATACGCTCACCTTGAATTCAAGGTAGGTGCACATGCCTGTCGTACAGACCACTATAGGTGGTTCAGACTCGTAGGTGACTCTTCACATGATCGTAGCACTTGAGCATATTCATTTACACCCAATCATGTCGTACAGACCACTACAGTGGTTTCGACTCGTGTGCAGGCATAGTGTCGTACATGTCACTAGAGGTGACTCTGACTTACATGCTAGCCATGATTGATGAGATACTTACATGCTAGCCATGATTGATGAGATATGTGATGAGCTAGCATATGTGATGAATATGTGATAAGCTAGCATATGTGATGAATTCATGATGAGCTAGCAGATGTGATGAATATGAGCTAGCAGATGTGATGAATATGCGATAAGCTAGCATATGTGATGAATACATGATGAGCTAGCAGATGTGATGAATATGCGATAAGCTAGCATATGTGATGAATATGTGATAAGCTAGCATATGTGATGAATACATGATGAGCTAATAGATGTGATGAATATGCGATAAGTTAGCATATGTGATGAAATATGTGATGAACTAGTATATGTGATGAAATACGGGTAAGTCGTACAGGTCACCATAGGTGACTCCGACTTGCGTACTAGTATGAGTTATTAATCATATGATTATTTGATATTGCTGACGAGATGTTGTGTTGTGGTATGTTTATGATTTTTCTGGAAATTATACAAGTGTTGTAGCGAGGGGTTATAATGTTTTATATGGTTTCTATTAAAATTTTATTTACAGGGCCACTCACCCTTGGCTTGTCTTCACCCTCCAGGTTTTCTTAGCTGAGCTTTCTTATCGTCGAAGAGTCGTGGCGATTCTTAATATTGGAGATTATATCGAGGGTACGATTCTTAATTCACTATTCTGTACTTGCTTATGCTCGAACGTCACGTGTGAAATGGGTTCACTCCTGCTCACCAGTGCACTTTGGTATTTAGACACTCTTAGGTTTAAATTTATTCACATTTTTCCACATCATCACATTTTATGGCTTCGTCACCTTCCGGGTGTCGGCCAGCACAGCTCGATTTGGAGTCCTAGTGGACATTCCGGGTCGGGGTGTGTCATTTATATATTTACTTTTCTATAAATTCAACATATATTGTCAAGTTTGAATTCAATTTCATACTTTTATATATTTACTTTTCTATAAATCTAATTTCATATATTGTCAAGTTTCAATCCAATTTCATACTTTCTTAAATACCTATGTTTCTCTCAAAGTTTCAATCCAATCTTTTTCCAAGAAAATGATTAATGATGCAGGTACGAATTGGACGCTTACTGAAGATGTTACGTTGTGTACTAGCTGGGTTGAAGTTACTCATGATCTGATTTCGGGTAATGAGATGCAGTTGAGAGAAATGTGGGGTCTTATTCATACCAATTATCTTGAGAAAATTGGTGGGAAAAGAACCAAAGAATCCTTGTCCAGTCGTTGCTTTGTAGGGGGTTATCTGTGATTCTTGGGGAGTGAATGGCCTAGCATTCTTATTGAACTTAGGTTTCAGCTCTGGATGTAGTTCCCAACACTTTTCTTCCACATGCCCTGTAACATTGCAGTACTTGCACTTTAGGTGTGGATTCCTCACCTTGTATGCCTTGCTGTCAGTTTGCTTGTAGTTCGCAGCATACCCTCAAGTCTCAGGTAGTTTGTGGTTTGACTCTTGGTTCATCACCCTTCTTCTTGTTTCTTCACATTGCACAGTAGCACAAACATTTTGAAACGATGGTAGCTCCAAGCTCATTAGAATGTTGCTTCTGAGAGCTTCATACTCGGACTTTAAGCTTCCTAGCAACTAATATATCTTATCTTCCTCAACATATTTGAGAAGAATAGATGGATTAGTGGTATGAGGAAGATATACATCCAGCTTATTCCACATGGTTTTAAGGCTACCAAGGTGTTGAACAAAGGTCCTTCCTTCTTGTTGAATACTTGCAATATCCTTCTTTAGCTGGAACACACGAGCATAATCATTATGGTTCCCATACATGTCCTTCATAGACTTCCATAAATCTTGTGAGGATTTTGAGTAGCCAAAGATCTCAGCTACATGCTTCTCCACGTTGTTGAGTAACAGGGACATGACCAGTTGGTCTTTGCATAACCATGCTTCATATGCTTAGGTTGAAGGCTCAGGTGCTTCAACTCCTCCATTGATAAACCCTAGTTTTCCTCTTCCACCGAGAGCAAGAGACACTGCTCTAGACCATGGGAGATAGTTGAAATCATTCAACAAAATGGAGCATAAACACTGATTCGTATTTATCTCAGTATCTTGAACAAAAGAGGGAGAAGTTTGCGAGTTTTCTCCTCCACTGAGCTTTCTTCAGCCATAACTAGAGCTTGAAGATGAACAACCGTGGAAAAAAATGGCCAGAGACATGTTAAGGATGACACTGCTCTGATACCATGTTGCAATTTGGTTTAAGTTTTCTTGTATATTTCATATGTGTTGAATGTACAAAGATACACATATATATACGAGAAGAATGACTAGTTACAATCAACTATCCTTAGACTAAACCCTAGAGACTTGCCATACTCCTTAATTGAAGAAAATTACACCAAATACTAGTGACTGGCCATACTCCTTAATTGGAGGAAACCAACCACAAGTAAGAAGTAATTTACACTTTTCTGTCAAGGAAAAAACAGCAACCATGCTGCAACTAGGCAGCTAAAGTTGACAAAGAAAATGCCATGATTTCCGGATTACATAACTACATAATCTGTCTAGGGTTAGTTAGTAACTTTCAATAGGTTCCTTTGTCTTATCCTCATCATTTGCAAGGATGGTGACAGTGTTCTTCTTGAAGCACTTGAGTAACACCATAACTGCATGACAAAAAAGAAGAAGAAGAAATATAAATAATGAAAACCAAAGTCATATGCCAATACACGAAGCTCACAAAAAATGGGCTCAAGTATAATGTTACTTGAACTAAGGAAAACAGTCCTCATTGTTGTTATGATTTGTTATAGAGTCTGGCTATAAGATGAGCAATCAAAGAACAAAGAATGAAGAATGAACAAAGAAGAAATTCAGAAATGGTTTCTTACTCTCTACAGAATATTGCAAAGCATATTCAATTGTTTTTCTCTCTACAAAACTCACTCATTCAGTGCTTAACTAACTGTTAGAATCCAAGATGGATTCTCTCTCATTACAAAGCAATCTCAACCCTTCATCTAGCTAGTTGCTAGGATCATTACACCTGGCATTATTAGCCTTACTACTATATATCTTCTCACTTGGTATTTTAACTCAAGTGCATACACACATTAATACAAAAACTTATTCCTAATCAGCTATAGACTTACAATTCAACACTCTCCTTTAAGTCTAAAGCTGATTGCACTCCAAGTTTGCTTCTGAGAAGATTAAATCAATCCTTTGCGAGAGGCTTTGTGAAGATATCTGCCAATTGCTCTTCTGTGGGACAATAAACCAAGTTACTGATGCTTCCCTGTAATGCATCTTTGATAAAATGGTACCTCCCGTCAATGTTCTTGGACTTTTGATGAAACACAGAGTTCTTTGTAATGGCAATGGCAAAAGTGTTATCACAGTGAAGAGGGGTTGCTTCAGTTTGCAATTCTTCAAAATCCTCTAGAACAAACCCCAGCCATATAGCTTAAGCTGTGGTTTCTGATGCACTTATGTATTCATCCTCTGCCATTGAAAGTGCAACACATTTTTGCTTGACTGAAGCCCAAGAGAGCAAACCATTGCCAAAGGAAAATGCATATCCTGATGTATTATTGTCGTCCTCCAATGAACCACCCCAATCACTATCACAGTAGCCAATTAAACAAGTTCTATTTCCCTTCACATACTCCAGGACATAATCTATGGTTCCCTTGATGTATCTGAGTACCTTCTTTGCAGTTCCATAGTGTTTATTAGTAGGATAGTGCATAAATCTAGCCAATAGACTTGCTGCATACATCATGTTAGGCCTTGTTGTAGTGAGGTATAGAAGGCTTCCCATAATACTCCAATACATTTCCTCACTCGCAGATCCACTTCTATCATCTTTAGTTAGCTTCTCAATTGCTATAAGAGGAGTTGTAACATACTTTGCTTCATTTAAACCAAACTTACTCAGTAAGGAACTTACATACTTCTTCTGATGAATGAAGATACTCGAGTTAATTTGAATCACTCCCATCCCAATGAAGTGATGAAAAAGTCCCAAGTCTGTCATCTCATACTTATTTTTCATGTCTTCCTTGAACTCTTCTAGCATTGATTTACAATTGCCAGTGTAGACTATATCGTCCACATAGATAGAGACAATTAAGATATCTTCTCCCCTTGTCTTTATGTACAGTGTTGGTTCACTCAAACTCTTCTCGAAACTACACTGTGAGAAATAGGTGTCAATTTCTCCATACCAGGCTCTTAGTGCCTATTTTAGACCATAAAGACCATTGTGAAGCTTGTACACCTTGACTTCCTTGCCTTTTACCACAAAACCTTCAAGCTGCTTAACATAGACCTCTTCTTGTAATACTCCATTCATGAAGGCTGATTTCACATCTAACTGATACAATTTCCAACTCTTTTGTGCAGCCAAGGGCATTAAGGTTCTAATAGTATTCAACCTAGCAACTGGTGCATAGGTCTCATTGTAGTCCAAACCAGGCTTTTGTGCATAGCCTTTTGCAACTAGCCTTGCTTTATTTTTCAACATTGAACCATCAAGATTTAACTTGGTTTTGTAAACCCATTTAACCCCTATAATAGGTTTCTCAGTTGGTCTGTCAACAAGCTTCCAGGTACCATTCTTTTCAATCATGAACAACTCATCCTCCATTGCTTTTAACCAAGACTCATCTTGTTTAGCATCTTCATATTTCTCTAGATCCATGATACACATATTACATTGAGCCAACACTTCATCCAGCTTCTTCCACTTCAGTGGTGTATGATCAAATGCTTGAGTGTGCCTTTCACTTAAGTTTGACACGTTTACAGATTCACCTGAGATAAATGTCTTAGATTGAACTTCAGAGTCTTTAACACTCAGAACTCTTCTAGATGGGGGTAATGCAGATGATGCAGGAGACAACATCATTCTATCACTTCTTCCTGTGCTTGTGTCACCATAAGTAAAACTTCCAGTAGTCGGAGTAAGTGAATCTGAGTTCTCTTCCCAATTCCAAGCAGCTTCTTCATCAAATGCAATATCTCTTGACAAGACTAGTTTCTTTGATATTGGATCAAACACCCTATACCCCTTTTCACAGGTTGCATATCCCACAAATACCCCTTTAGACATTTAGGCTCAAGTTCATGTCTATGTTCACTTGGAACATGTACATAGTACAGTACACCAAATACTCTCAGGTGTGCAATTCCTAGTTTCCTTCCAGAATAAGCTTCAAAAGGTGTGACATTGTTCAAAGCCCTTGTAGGACATCTATTTAAGATATACACTAATGTATGAACTGCTTCTGCCCAGAGATAGTATGGCATCCTCTTCTCATGCAACATGGATTTAGCCATCTCAATCATAGTTCTGTTCTTCCTCTCCATTACTCCATTTTGCTATGGAGTATATGCAAGAGTGAACTGTCTTTGTATTCCTTCATTTTCACAGAATAGATCGAATTCATATGACTTGAACTCCCCTCCTCTATCACTTCTCAAACACTTAACCTTGAATCCACTTTGTAGTTTTGCCATAGCTTTGAACTTTTTAAAACAATTGAATGCTTCAGACTTGTATCTTAGAAAATAGAACCAAGTCATTCTGGTAAGATCATCTATTAACATCATGAAATACTTATTTCCATCAATTGAGTCATTCTTCATAGGTCCACACAGATCAACATGTTGCTCTTTGCACTTGATTTCTTGGAAACACTTCTCTATATTATTTTCTATATTGGTAGCCTTCACAGACTCCATTATAGTATTCAAGTTGAGGCAAACCATGCATCATTTCCTTGTCTCTCAATTGTTAAAGACCACCAAAATGTAAATGCCCGAGTCTCCTGTGCCAAATCTCTGTAGAGTGAGTGACACTAGCTTTCAAAACAATGTGATTCTCAGGTAGTAGAGTCAACGGATAACATCTGTTCACTTTCTTCTTTACTTTCATAACCAAACATTCCAGTGATGGACCATCAAACACACTGCACATTCCACCACCAAACACCAAGAAATATCCATGCTCATACACTGAGCAAGTTCTCCTTTAAACCAGGGAGGAGCATTACATCTCTAACATACTTTCTACCCTTATTTGTATCAATGACCAAGGATCCCATTCCTGCAACATTCACAAAATCTCCAGTTGGCATTTGAACCTTGCCAACTATATTGGTTCTAACATCAACAAGCAATTCCACATTTCTTGTCATGTGGTTGTTACAACCACTGTCAATGTACCACTCTCCATTTACTTTGGTCTCAGTAGTTGCATTATTGCCATAAAACAGATTCTAGTCACTTCCACTTGGTTTGCATTGTTTGCCTTTTGCACTGTTTTAGTTGTAGTACATTCTTTAGCCCAATGCCCAAACTTATCACAATTGAAGCATTTTTGTTTCCCTTTGTATCTGCACTCACCAAAATGGTACTTAGAACACACCTTGCACTGAGGCTTTGTAACCTCTTGACTCATTGACTAAGATGCATTCATATTCTGATAAGTATTCACAGAAGATTTCTGCTGAAACTTTGGTTTTGATTCCCATTTCTTGCCTTTTGAATTCCAATTTATCTGAAATTTGGATGAACTAGAATGAATGCCACACTTGTTTTGTTCCTTTGGATTCACAGAAAGTGAAGCAAAAGCTTTCTTAGTGATGTCAACACTGTGCAAATCAAACTGTTGCTCTTGGCTTTTCAAAATTGCCACAACCTCCTACAATTCTACAGTCTCCAAAACATTTTGTATTCTCAATGACTGAGCATATAGGATTATATGGTTTACTAAGGTTAATAAAAAATTTATGTAGAAGTTTTTCATTAGACAAAATTTCACCGAAAGTTTTCATCTGATTAATCAAGTCATTAAACCTACTAAGATACCCAGAAAGAGTTTCATCATCACGCATTCTAGCATATTTGAATTCAAGTCTCAGATTTTGCAATTTCACAGACTTTACCTGATCACCACCATGGTACTCTCCATACAACAAATCCCATGCCATCTTTGTTGATTCAGCATTGGCGATTCGTGGGAAGATTTGATCAAAGACTGCATTCTGAATGATTCCCAGAGCCTTTGCGTCTTTCATCAACATAACAACCATTTTTTCATCTACTTCATCCTCTGATGATCCTTCAGCCTTCTTCTTCTTCGAATCAAAGATTTTAACTCCCTTCTCCACCAGATTCCATAACCTATGTGATTTGAAAATCATCACCATCTTGATTATCCAGAACTCGTAATTCTCACCGGAGAAAATTGGAGTTCTCACTTCCTAGCCTCCAGATCCAAACATCTTTGGTCTGAATAAGTTGTTTTCTCTTCTTAGATGGTAACAGCAACTCCGACGACCTTTATTGAGCTTCGAGTGAGCTTCGATTTAGCTCAGTCAATTCACAGATTTACTCCCAGGCTCAGATGATCAAACCTAGCTCTGATACCATGTTGTGATTTGTTTTAGAGTCTGGTTATAAGATAAGCAATCGAAGAATAAAGAATGAAGAATGAAGAATGAATAAAGAAGAAATTCAGAAATGGTTTCTTACTCTATGCAGAATATTGGAGAGCATATTCAATTGCTTCTCTTTCTACAAAATCACTAATTCGATGCTTAACTAACCGTTAGAATCCAAGATGGATTCTCTCTCATTACAAAGTAATCTCAACCCTTCATCTAGTTATTTGCTAGGATCATTACACCTGGCATTATTAGCCTTATTACTATATAACTTCTCACTTGGTATTTTAACTCAAGTGCATACACGCATTAATACAAAAAATTATTCCTAATCATCTATAGACTTACAAATCAACAGTTGTGAGTTTTAGCAGCAAAAAGGCAGCAACTGCAACGTGAAAGCAGCAACCCGAGCGAGAAGGCAGTAACCGCAGCAAAGAGGCATCAAAAGCATTGAGGAAGCAGCATTTGCAACGTAGGGCCAGCAGTGTAATAGAAAACAGGCAGCATGCAATAGCAGCCAGTGTAGTTGCATCGGTGAAGTCATAACAGAAAACAGACAAGACACAATAGCATGCAGTGTAGTCGCAGTGGTATAGTCGCAACAACATGCAACATATAAATTTTCTAGCGGCACGGAGCAACAAGCAACAGTTCAGTCCAAAAGCATTGTCGTCGCGGCAGTAGATAGAAGTATAGCAACTAATGGAAGAACCAGTGCAACAAGAATAGCATAAACACGCAAAAAATAGTAGTAAAGCCCAAAAAGTAGGAAGCCGCCACTAATGGTGAGAAACTATAAGTGCAGGCATTAAGACAATGTGTTGGAACCTAAATTGCTTATGGTTCCAGGGATTGAAGGTAGATTGTGGAGCTCCAATGGATGAGAGCTGCTGAGTCGAAGAATGAAGAAGAAAACTAGGGTTTTAGAGCTAACGGCTAGTTTTTTATTTAAAGCTTTTGTGTGTGTACATGAGTGACAAGTGTACACTCCAGATTATATCACTTAAAACCCCAATGAAGGGCTAGGATTAAATCTGGAGTAGAGTAGGTGAAATTCATAGTACATGTTTGTCCCCTAACACAATTAAGAGAGAAGTTTGTACCAAAACCCTACAAACATTCCCTATATAAATGAAAATATGGCTGATACAATTGCACAGTCTTGTAGTCGTTAAAACCTGCAACATTCCTTATTCCATTTTGTCATTTCAAATCCCTAAGAAAACTAACCAAAACTGTGATACAAAACACCAAGAAACAAACTCTTTCATGGCCTCAGAGCCTAGTTGTTAATCTTTTTATTTTCTTGGCGTTTTCTGTGCATTTTGGTATCTCTGGGAGCACTCAGACAATGTCTACAACCCCAAGATTCAAGTTTTAAGCCTGGAAAGGAAGGGATCCAGTAGCAGTGAGCTAAAAGCTCTTGTATTTGATGGGGAAAACCACGATTTTTGGAGGATAAGGATGACCACCATCTTCAAGTCTTATGACCTCTAGGATATGGTTCAGTACGGGTATGAGCTACCTAAGGTAGAGGTTAGCAAATGAAGAAACTGCAAAGGGTGCTTGGGAGGTTTTACAACAAGAATACAGAGGAGACACCAAAGTAAGAAAGGTAAAGCTTTAATCCATTAGAAGAGATTTCAAGTATACAAGAATGAGGGAAAATGAACTTCTAAAAGACTATTTCTTTAGGTTGTTTGATGTTGTGAACCAAATAAAAACCTATGATGAAGAACTGCCAAATGAAAGAGTTGTCTAAAAGCTGTTGATTAGTTTGACTAAACCCTATGATTCAATAGTCAATGTTATTGAAGAAACTAAAGACACATAAACTCTTAGTGTGCAAGATGTGATGGCATCCTTAAGAGTTTCTAACGAAAGACTCGAGAGGCATGCTGATTCTACCACTGAAAGAGTTTTTCAATATCTCAATATTGGTTCTAGTAGTCAAGCTAGTGTAAACAAACATAAATCACAGTGGAAGGGCAAGTCCAAAAGATGGGAAGGAAATAGGTATGAAAACCCTAGACCTAACTATAGCAGCAACAATAATGAGGGTCCCAAAACCAAACAATTATGTAAGCATTGTGACAAATCCTATTTTGGGGAAGGGCAAGTCCAAAAGTGTTAGAGCATCTCATGAATGGAACAAGTTTGAGCATCTCATGAAGGATTGCAGATCAAGAAATGTGCAACATGTGAACTGTGCAAATCAAGTGGAAGAAGAGGCAAATGTGTTATGTGCTTTCAGTGCCAAAGCTAAGAAAAACATTGAAGTATGGTACATTAATAGTGGTTGCAGCAACCATTTGACTGCACATGAGTCACTACTCATTGACATTGACACTAGCTTCACTGGAAAAGTAAAAATGGGAGATAGGAACATTGTTAAAACCATTGGGAGAGCAACTCTAGTTATTGAAACCAAGAAAGGGATAAGATACATAAGGGAAGTTATGCTAGTGCCTGGATTGGATGAAAACCTACTTAGTGTTGGTCAAATGATCTACTTTTTGGAGGAACTGTGGTTGATATATTTGATGACAGGACTTTCTCAAATCTGGTAACTAGAGTGGAAGTGAAAAATAGAAGCTTTCCACTCATTTTGAGGTATCTTGAAGAGGTGGCAAGGAAAGCAAGTGAGACAGGTTCAATGAAGCTATGGCACAAGAGACATGGTCACTTAAATATGACAAGTCTTCAAAATCTGCAAAAGTATGAAATGGTGCAAGGCATATCAGAACTGGATTACTGCAGAGATCCATTTGAAGTTAGCAAAGCTTGGAGAGCAACTATGCCACTCGAATTGATCCACATTGATGTGTGTGGCCTATCCAAACTACAACAATCAGTGGAAACAGATACTTTATAACCTTCATTGATGACTACTTAAGGATGTGTTGGGTGTATTTCATGAGGTTTAAGTAAGATGTGTTCACAATTTTCAAGAAGTTCAAAGCAAAGGTGGAGTTATATAATGGACACCATATAAAAAGGCTAAGAAATGATAGGGGAAGAGAGTATACCTCTCTGAAGTTCAATGCATTCTATGAAGATGTGGGATTGGAAAAGCAACTCACCGTGGCATACTTACCACAACAAAATGACATTGCAGAAAGGAATAACAGGACTATAGTCGAAATGGCTAAGTCAATGATGCATGAGAAGAATATACCATATTCCTTCTGGGGTAAAGCAGTGAATATTGCAGTGTACTTGTTGAATAGGTGCCCTACCAAAGCACTAGACAAAAAGATACCATTTGAAGTTTTTAGTGGAAGAAATCTATGAAGCATCTAAGGGTATTTGGCTCAGTGTGCTATGCTCACATACCACAACAACTAAGACAGAAACTAGAGAAATCAAGCAACATATGTGTTTTTACGGGCTATGGTACCAGTGAAAAAAGGTACAGGGTCTTCAACTTGTCAACGCAGAAGATAAATTATCTAAGGATGTTATCTTTGATGAGGACTTCACATGGAATAGGGAAACAAGTGTAGAAGAGAAAGACAATGTCTCTCTACAACTTGATCTCAATAAGAAAGAAACTAGATAGGAGCATGTACCGTTGGAATGTGGCTGGAGCATTGCATAAACCGAATGACATACGTTTATATGCAAAAGTTCCATAGGAGCATGTAAAAGTTGTCTTCTCTTAGTCCTCCGGAGCAATTCCAATTTGATTATAAACTAAGTAACCATCAAGAAAACAATAATGTGAGTGACCTGCTAACCTTTCAAGCATTTGATCAATAAAAGGTGAAGGAAAATGATCTTTGCAAGTAAAAGAGTTCAATTTGCGATAATCAGTGCACACTCTCCACCCAGTTGTCTGCCTTGTTGGTACCAATTCATTGTCTTCATTCTTAACCATGGTGATTCCGCTTTTCTTTGGAACTACTTGAATCGGACTAACCCACTTGCTATCCGAAATCGGGTAGATCACACCAACATCTAAGAGCTTCAAAATTTCTTTACGCACAACCTCCTTCATGTTAGGATTTAATCTTCGATGTGCTTCTATGGTTGGCTTGGAATTCTCTTCCAAAAATATTTGATGCATACACATGGTTGGGTTTATGCCTTTGATATCCGCAATAGTCCATCCCAGAACCGTTTTATACTCTTTTAACACATGTAACAGCTACTCCTCTTCGTAATTATTAGGTCAGCTGCAATGATCACTGAGAGCTTCTTGGATTCACCAAGAAAAGCAAACTTTAAGTGCTCAGGCAATAACTTAAGTTCCAATGCAGGAGCTTACTCAATGGATGGTAATATATGAGGCAATGCTGGTCCTAGAGGCTCCCATGCTTGCTACCATTTTGGTGCATGAATGGGGGATGAGTTTAGAGCTGCAATTACATCCATGGTTGCCTCTCCTTCCATATTTAAATCTGGATATTCAATGCATGTCTTCAACAAATCTATAGAGACATTCTCCAAAAAGTTGGCATTGACAATGGGAGGAATAAGCTCAAAGCTGCTACACTCTTCTAAGTCTGCTTGTAACTTAAGTGCTTCAAACATCTTGAATTCTATGGATTTTCCTTGAACTTGCAGCTTCAGTGTGCATGCTTTGACATCAATTAAAGCTCCAGCAGTTGCAAGGAAATGACGACTAAGTAAAATAGGAATGTTTTGGTCTTCCTTCATATCAAGCACAAGGAAATCTGCTGGCAAGATGAATTAGTCTACTGTGATCAAAACGTCCTCAACAAGGCCCTTGGGATAAGTCATTGATCGATCAGCCAATTGCAAAGAGACGGATGTTCTTCGTAGTTCTCCAATATCTAGTTGTTCATAATAGAAAATGGCATGAGTTTAACACTGGAACCAAGGTCTAAGAAAGCTTTATTAAATTAAAAATCACCAATAACACACGGGATAATAAAACTCCCTGGATGCTGTAATTTTGGACACATCTTCGTGATCAAAACCGCGATGCAACAATTTGTAAGCTCAATCTTCTCATGGTCTGTAAATTTCCTCTTGTTTGTGCAGAGACCCTTCAAATTTTTTGTGTACGATGGAATTTGCGTTATAGCATCGAGTAATGGAATGTTGATTTGAACCTTTTTAAATTGCTCCAATATATCTAACATATGCTTGTCCTTTCTCTGCCTCTGAAATCTCTGCAGGAAAGGCATAGAAGGATCATAATTCTTCAACTTTGGAGCAGAAGTAGGAGCAGCAAGTGGTGAAGAAGTTAGTGGAACTGCTTCTTTGTCATTCTCTTCTTGGTCTTTTGGTTATGCGATTTCTTCCCTTCTATTATAAGGTTTACCATTCCTCAATGTTCTAATGGCATTAACTTACTCCTTGCCTCTTGGATTAGCTTCGGGTTGACTTGGGAAACACCCCGGTTCTCTTTCACTCATTGCAGCAGTGATTTGACTGACTTGTGCTTCCAATTTGCCAATGGCTTGACTATTTACTTGCAACCCTTGTTGGAGAGCCTGCTACCCTTGTTGGAACGCTTGCTGGAAAACTTGCTGCCCTTGTTGGAGAGCTTGTAAAACTTGAGAGGTGGTTTGTTGATATTGCGTATTAGTTTGAACCATCTGAGCGAAAGCTTCTTCCCAAGAAGGTTTCTTGGTTTCCACAGGGGATGCTCCTTGTTGCCATGGCTTGGATCCTTGGTGAAAATTATTATTCCAAGCTAAATTAGGATGATATCTCCACCCTGGATTATAAGTATTTGTGAATGGGTCATTTCTTTGACGGTTAAACTTGTTGACTTGATTAGCCGCTTCAACTTCTGGACAAGTACCACTTTGAGGACAAAGATGAGTAGGATGGGTATGATCAGCAAAAATCCCACATGGTTATGTTGTTGGAAATGTGCCCTAAAGCCAATCATATGATGATACTTTATGGACATTTCACATGTTAAACTAATCTAGTTTACATATAAAGGGCAAACATTATTGTTTGAGCCGTCTCATATAAATGTTATATGCTTAAACGATAAAGTCCAAGGAATATGTGATTGGGAGAATGCAATCTAATGAAGTTAGATTAATGAGACCATTCTTTCGTAGACACATCCTAAACATTCCTGATCATAGGATTGCCAATTGGGCATTGACAGTCCGTTAAGATCAGTACGTGCTATGTCTTCTCTCAGGGAGAGTGACTAGTCTCGAGTCATTGGTGTGTGTGACATCAAGACAAGTACGTAGGTGCTCAATAGAGAATGAGTCCACTGAACACGATCAACGAGGAGTTCTCATACTCATGTCACATGAGAACTCATGGTTGGGATAATGCAAATTAGTCCTTTGACCTGAGGCATCACAGTTGTCTTGTGGTTAAGTCCTTGATCTTTGATTATGTCAAAGTCACCCCATCGGGGTGTCCACGACATCATTGGGGTTAAGCCACTTAGTTATGGAGACAAGTGAATGTGCAACAAGGGATCTCTAACCTTCAAATGGTTTGAGGGAGAATACTCTATGATATGATTAAAATCTCTGGCCAGAGTATGAATGAGATTAGGGAATGCGTTCCAAATCACATTCAAGGTAATCATATAAGCAAACGAATCACATTGGATAGTAGACATGAATAAATAAACTATCAAACCAAACAATGTGGTCAAGAGTATTAGATTAGAGAAGGACCGTATTGCATTTATAATCCTTAACTGAATAGGTTCTCTACCTCTTCTGATTAGCTTGGGTAACCATGATATGCTGCTAGGTGTCACTCATGGTTTGTGGAAGCCCTAAACGTGTATAATCACTAAAGGGAGAATTGAAAGTAAGTTTCAATTCACAATCGATGTAAAATGGTTTTAATCGCTCACTGCCTCACTAAAAGGAACCTAATGGATCGTACACCGTGTAAGGTGGAGATTGAAGAAACAATGGAGATGAGTAAGAATAATTAAATGGTTTAATTATTTATGGCAAGGATTAATTAATATGTTAATTAATCAAACGAATAAGTTCGTTAAAGACCTCGGGATAGTTTTGGACCTTAAGGCCCAATGGGATTCGAACGTCAAAGCCCATTGACTTAAGTTGTATGACAACTTAATGAATAAAGATTCACAAAGGCCCAAAAGCCCATATCCATTTTGTGTAGAATTAGGGTTTTTTGGTTCTTTAGGTCATTTAAAGAAGTGACTATATAAAGAACTTTATAGCCTAAAATTCATAAGGGTTTGTTTTAGAGAAAATTGGTGAGAACTTGTTTCTTCATTTTCTCTCTAAGAGGCCAACCACCTTGGAGGGTGAATCTAGCAATCCTACTACTCCAAGGTCACTCATTTCTTCTTCAATCTAACCTTGGTGTAGAATCTTTAGAGGTTCTCTATTTTGGGAACTTGGAGAATCCAATTCTTTCAACCAAATCCATGGAGCTAAGAAGCAAGGAATGAAGGCACTATCTCTTGGGTGATTATCCTTTGCATATGCAAAGAGGAATCTACAAAGGTAAATATTTCTCAACTAACAAATGTTGATTTAAGTTGAGTCAAGGTTCACCAATCTACTAGGCTTTGAATTTCATGGTTGATGTTTTGTTTTGAGTGCATGTAAGCATGATTCCGCCTTTAATTTGTTAATTGCATGCTATTGATGTTGCTCAAATGAACATGTTTTTCACAAAATTTCCTTCAAGTGGTATCAAGAGCCTAGGTCTAGTAGTTGGTGAATCATTTTGGGTTTTGTAGTTCATAGTTTTTGATTTAAAAGTTGTAATATGTTACAAGCTTTATTCTTGTTTCTTTGAATGTAAATTTTGTTAGAAAATTTGCCATCTCAAATGTTGTAGATGTAGTTCATATGAGCATGAATTTTGGAGCTAAAATTTGGTGCCATGTTTTTGGGGAAATTCGGCCAAATCCAAAGGGTGATTTTTTGGGTTCATGTTTGTCTTGTTAAAATGGTTTTAAAGTGACTTTTGGAACCCCTAAGTACCCTAGGATGTTAGCCATCTTTTGAGTGGTGAAAATTTGAGTTTTGGTGAGTGAAAACATTCATGGAGCTATTATGAGTTTTCATGAGTGTTCTTCAATGTTCTTGAAGTTCTTGCCAAGAACAAAAAGTTTTGAAGTTTTGATTCAAAAAGTTTTATGTTTTTACATAAAGTTTTGGTTTAATTTTAGTGGGTGATGGTTATTGGTAAAGTATTATTAATGGTTTTAATGGTAGACAAACTTTTTTAAAAGTTTGACATAAATTCAATTAATGGTAGGCAAACTTTTATAAAAGTTTGACATAAATTCAATATATATCATATATGTTTTATCTTTACCTCACCTAACAAAATTCACTTTCATAAACTTTGTACAATTGGACTTATCTCCACTCTATTTTATCCCTAAAACCGGCCACCCTACATGTAGGGTATTTTTGGGCCTTTTGTGCAATTACATAAAGTTTTGATACTTTTGTGTATTTGTATTTTAGCCCAAAAGTTTACGTTTTTACGTTAAGGCCCAAAAACGCTAAAGGACAAATTGTTTTGCTCCTTTAATGAAGTTTTTTGTATTTGTTGAAATTTTTGGGTTCTAGTTGTAATTACATGAAGTAGTGGACTTTTGTGTTTTTACAAAGTGACCCCAAAAGTTTGTGTTTCGCAATATAGCCCAAAAAGTTGTGGTTATTGCATGATGGCCCAAATTAAGTAGGGAACAAAAATTGTTTTGTCTCTTTAAATGAGAATTGGATTTTCATTTCATTTAGCTCCATTTAAATCAATTTTATGGATACAAAAACAAAATGAAAATGTTGCATTCAAGTTTAATTAGTTAAAGTGTTAATTAATTAAAGGGTGATTATGAACCTAAGCCTACGATAATTGAGCTATGTGAAAGGCCGTTTCAAATTTGTTTGAACCATGGGAATGTGTAGATTAATTTTGGTTGTAATTTGATTTGATCAAATATTGTAAAAGAGCATAAGCTCTTCTTTACTTTAAAGTAATTTGAATTATGCAAATGTTGTAATGAGCATAAGCTCACCTTTACTTTGAAGTACTTCTTTCTTGCTTTATTTGATATGCATGAAAATGGAGTAGAGGGTCCAACGCCCCTAAGACAACACGCCTTAATGTGATTAAACGCGTAACTAAAATCAATCTCCATCCCTAGTCCGAGATTCAACACTAGGCTCGTGTTGAATCTAAACAAAGGTTCATAGTCATCCTAAGGCCCTAAGGCAACTATATAGTCCATCAAATGAATGCAAACCTTATGTTAGTAGTATCATATACTCTTGCTTTAAAAACCGTTTTATAAGTATAGTGGGAGTATTATATACAACTAAATTGAATCAAATGGACCAATAGTTGTAATAGGACCAAAATTGTTTTAATAAAGATTAAAATGAATATGTTATATGTGATGAGACCTAAAACCCTCAACCAAACCATTATTAAGTTGATAAGCGTGAGAGTGCTTAGAACACTCTTTCGTGGCCTTCCACCGTGGTAGCTCCAATCGTTTATGACTTGTACACCGGCTTCACCCTATCATGGGGGAGTACAAAGTGCATGCTTATACTCAGGATGAGTCTATATACATACTTGATGAGGTGAGTGTAGGCAACGAGGATGGCCAATATCGTATCATCGTGAGGCTATTCTTGAACCCCTTCACGAACTAAGCATGGTGGGAATGACTTAACTAAGTGCAATGGAGCCAATATCATATCATTGTGAGGCAACATTCTCTAGAGGCCAAATTGATGGGTACTTGCATTAGTTGCAAATGAGTAAGTGTACTCTCTCATTATTATTAATGCTAGCCAATATCATATCATTGTGAGGTGGGCTTGGTAATAGTGAGTCTCCCATAACCTACTAAGAGTTTCCTCCAAAACTCTCGAATTCCAATGAGGGATATGGAATTTGCCAAAAATAGTGGGTGGTGCTATTTGATTTAAAGACCCGAATCAAATGGCTTAAAATCAATCAATTTATATTCGTTATGTATTTGTTTACCAATATATATTTGCAAACGCTATCCAAAACTTGACAAAGAAAAGCCGAATGTTTTAGTTTCCGGACTTGGTAACACAATCCCAAAGATTGTCTTAAATGGATTGTGCATGTACCTAAGAAGTCTCATCCTCACAATCTTCCTATTGATAATGTATCATTGGAAGAACATGTTAGAAATGTCTATCATGAAGAGGACAACATAAACAACCAATGCTTATTCCTTCGTTATATGAACAAAGGAACTTACGAAGATTAGCATAAAGACAAGGACACTTTTAGTGTCATAGTTCTTCACTTACAAATTGTTGTATGAAGAAATAAGAGTTGCCTTGAACAACTCTTGAAAGTTTGTAATTATGTTTAGAACATAATGGTTGGTTGACAAAAATAGTCCATCAACATGGACTTATGATGATTTTGAATCATTGAGTGTTGAAGTGATAAACCACTTAACGAGACGGAAACTAAGCTAGGACTTCACCTTTATGTCCCTATCCTAATGGTTCACTAAGTTTATTGTAAACTATGTAGTGAACAATAACCACACACTCTCCAAAATGTTTGATGTGTATAACACAATTGAAAAAGGTTTCAAGAGAGATAGTGGGAGTTTAGGGACCATGACTATTGTAGTCAAAGGAGAAGTCAAATGAAGAAGATAAAATTAACTCCAAGGGAACAAACTTTCTTTATGAAAGGATGGACATTGGAAGGGGTATTTGCAAGAAATGTCTTGCAAGTGTCAAGAACACACCTTTCGAAGGTGTTGTAAATTGTTCTTGAAAAGTTCAAAACAGTTGGTTCTTCTACTTGAATGCTTGATTCCGTATTAGTAACTATGTTTTACAATCGTTGTAAAAGTGTGGCTAATAAGAAGTAGAAGATTAATGAGAGAAGAGAAAGTACTTCACATTCGGAACGTGAATAAAATATAGATCTCTGCGAAAGCAGATGGTACTAACTTCCTCATATGAACTACCAAAGAAATTGGAAAAACCAAAGATTGTCTTTACATCCCAATTTTAAGGAACTTAATTCCGTCACTATAGTAGAGATGGATGAATGTTTTGTTTGACAAAACATTGTTCTTTATTAATCAATGATTGGATTATAGTAATCTAATTGATTGTCTCTATAGTAGAGATGATATGGTAGCGTTAACTGTTTAGAATATAATGATGCTTAAAACCCAAAAGGTTGCAAGATAGTGACTAATCCCAACTGAGTTGTGATACCTCTAAAACATAAATTACGAGTTGGTCATAGATGGATGCTTTGGATCGTTAGATCCGGATCCAATACCTTCTTGTCAAAATTGTATAGAGGCGAAATGTTCGAATCTTTATTCTTTTGGAAAGAAGAAAGAATCACAAAGTTATTGAGGTTAATTCACTTAGATGTTAGTGGCACTTGTCCACAACATAATACTACTCATGTTGTTTGACATTCACCGAAGATCACTCTCGGTTGGACTATAGTTTATTTTGAATAAACACAAGTCCGAATACTTTGCAAAAGGTTTCAAAGAATTCAAGAAATGTAAGTTGATGAGTAAGACGTCTAAAGTAAATACATCCTTAGATTTGATCCAAGGAATGGTAACACTTTAGAATAGTTTCCTTGAAAGATATCAAGGAAAGAAGCATCATAAGATAATGGATTTTTCCATTAGGAGAAGAACGAACTTGAATAAGATTTAGTTCGTTGGACATTATCAATTACCCATATATAGGATATATACTTCTAAAACAATATGATTGTCAATTAGAAAATCTTCCAAAATTTTTCATGACTCCATAGGATGTAGTTGGAAAGAAAGACAAATCTTAATCATGTTAAGATTTGGGGTTGTGTGCTAATAAGCAATATTTGTTTAAAAATTATCTTGTGGATATCCTTAAATTAACTTTTGGATATCACTTCTATAAACCAACCAACAAATGTTGTTTGTTGAGTAGTTCATTGTAATCCTACAATGTGATTTTCCTTAGAGCAAATGAACTAGGAATAGAACTCAAAAGAATGGGTTCTTTGAGAGACAAGATGATAATCAACAAATATAACAACCTAGTTCCTATACCACAAGCTCCAAGGTAGTCAAGAAGGATTTATAAACCGTCTCAGTTGAATGGTTTGAACTTTATGACTACATTGAGTGTATATACGATATATACTCAAGGAAATGGTAAAGTACCATTTGACCCGAAATAAGGAAACCTTCATAGCTAATTGGTAGCTTAAGGTGACTACAATCAAAGAGAATGGTTGACTTTGAAGGAACCATCTTTGACGTAGTCTTAGTTTCAATTAATTCGAAGATTGCTAGCTACAACTAAATGTTGATTCAATGTTTGGACATCATATAGGTTTCCGAAACCATTATTAAGATAGTCCTAATAATATATGTCTAAAACTATGAATCACAAAACATGTAAGTTGTAGAGATCCAACCATCATGGATCTAAGCAAGCTAGTGGGAGCCATAAGCGTTTTATGAGGGAAAGATCAAATTGTTTGATTTCTCATAAAGATGTAAATGAATCTTTTGTTTACTAGGTTTACAAAAGATTAGTGGGAGTTAATCATGTTCCTAAAATTCAATATGTATATATGCACATATATGATATATTAATTTTGGAAATGAAAAGAACACTTCTTCGTTAAAGTTATGACTTTAAACTTTCTATAACGATAGAATGTATATGGGAGACATAGTCTATATACATGGGAAGGAAATCTATAATGATAGATTTTAGGATATAATTGGATTATATCATGCCCTAATAATAGACAAAAGGATGCTAGGAAGTTTCTCATATGATGATAAACTTCAATCAGAAGAACAACTCTAGTGAGACTAGGAGGTAGCTCTTCTCAAAGGGAACGTACCCTTTGACTCCCAAAGAAATAATGCGTAAATCGAATCCTTTATGCATACGCAGAAAGGTAATTTATGTATTTCATATTGTATGAAAAACATTGATATGAGTTGTACCTAGAAAGGTACAAGGTGATATCAATGCAAGCCCAGGATCAGAACCATGGCAACTGTCAAGTGAATCCTTAAGTATTTAAGAAATACTAAAGGATATGTTCCTCGAAGAATGAGGAAGAATTAGAGTAACGTAATGGAAGCGTAAATGTATTAGATTGTGAATCTAATCCATCATTGGATGTTTCTTCATTGTGAATGAAGAGATAAACAGATATCTCTTTATTATGACTAAAGAGATATTTGGATGGAAACATTAAAGTAATGACTTTAGTGTGTTCCATTATGAATGCAAAATATATTGCCATATAGAAGTTTACAACAATGTTGTTTGGATGGGAAAGTTCATTTATGAACTCTCTATTCGGTTCCAACCAGAAAGTGTATCTAGTGTACTGACACTACGACACTAATGGGGCGATAGCTCAAGCCAGGGAATCAAGGTCTCATCAAGATCCGAACTCATATGAGAGACTGAACCACATGATTGGGAATCATGTATAATGGTGACGTCGATATTCTCAAGGTTGCTTCTATGGATAACATATAGATATCCATTGCCTAGGCCTACTACTCAGCCATTTATGAAATGACTACATAAGAGGAATCATAACAGATGAACAAGCTGATTGGCTCTAGTGCAAGTGGGAGATTGTTGGAAATGTGCCCTAAAGCCAATCATATGATGATACTTTACGGACATTTCACATGTTAAACTAATCTAGTTTACATATAAAGGGCAAACATTATTGTTTGAGCCGTCTCATATAAATGTTATATGCTTAAACGATAAAGTCCAAGGAATATGTGATTGGGAGAATGCAATCTAATGAAGTTAGATTAATGAGACCATTCTTTCGTAGACACATCCTAAACGTTCCTGATCATAGGATTGCCAATTGGGCATTGACAGTCCGTTAAGATCAGTACATGCTATGTCTTCTCTCAGGGAGAGTGACTAGTCTCGAGTCATTGGTGTGTGTGACATCAAGACAAGTACGTAGGTGCTCAATAGAGAATGAGTCCACTGAACACGATCAACGAGGAGTTCTCATACTCATGTCACATGAGAACTCATGGTTGGGATAATGCAAATTAGTCCTTTGACCTGAGGTATCACAGTTGTCTTGTGGGTTAAGTCCTTGATCTTTGATTATGTCAAAGTCACCCCATCGGGGTGTCCACGACATCATTGGGGTTAAGCCACTTAGTTATGGAGACAAGTGAATGTGCAACAAGGGATGTCTAACCTTCAAATGGTTTGAGGGAGAATACTCTATGATATGATTAAAATCTCTGGCCAGAGTATGAATGAGATTAGGGAATGCGTTCCAAATCACATTCGAGGTAATCATATAAGCAAACGAATCACATTGGATAGTAGACATGAATAAATAAACTATCAAACCAAACAATGTGGTCAAGAGTATTAGATTAGAGAAGGACCGTATTGCATTTGTAATCCTTAACTGAATAGGTTCTCTACCTCTTCTGATTAGCTTGGGTAACCATGATATGCTGCAAGGTGTCACTCATGGTTTGTGGAAGCCCTAAACGTGTATAATCACTAAAGGGAGAATTGAAAGTAAGTTTCAATTCACAATCGATGTAAAATGGTTTTAATCGCTCACTGCCTCGCTAAAATGAACCTAATGGATCGTACACCGTGTAAGGTGGAGATTGAAGAAACAATGGAGATGAGTAAGAATAATTAAATGGTTTAATTATTTATGGCAAGGATTAATTAATATGTTAATTAATCAAACGAATAAGTTCGTTAAAGACCTCGGGATAGTTTTGGACCTTAAGGCCCAATGGGCTTCGAACGTCAAAGCCCATTGACTTAAGTTGTATGACAACTTAATGAATAAAGATTCACAAAGGCCCAAAAGCCCATATCCATTTTGTGTAGAATTAGGGTTTTTTGGTTCTTTAGGTCATTTAAAGAAGTGACTATATAAAGAACTTTATAGCCTAAAATTCATAAGGGTTTGTTTTAGAGAAAATTGGTGAGAACTTGTTTCTTCATTTTCTCTCTAAGAGGCCAACCACCTTGGAGGGTGAATCTAGCAATCCTACTACTCCAAGGTCACTCATTTCTTCTTCAATCTAACCTTGGTGTAGAATCTTTAGAGGTTCTCTATTTTGGGAACTTGGAGAATCCAATTCTTTCAACCAAATCCATGGAGCTAAGAAGCAAGGAATGAAGGCCCTATCTCTTGGGTGATTATCCTTTGCATATGCAAAGAGGAATCTACAAAGGTAAATATTTCTCAACTAACAAATGTTGATTTAAGTTGAGTCAAGGTTCACCAATCTATTAGGCTTTGAATTTCATGGTTGATGTTTTGTTTTGAGTGCATGTAAGCATGATTCCGCCTTTAATTTGTTAATTGCATGCTATTGATGTTGCTCAAATGAACATGTTTTTCACAAAATTTCCTTCATATGTATTCTTTGAAAACATATGCACCGCAACATCTAATTTCCTTGATAATGCAGCCACCTCATTAGATGAACTTACTTAATATGCAGAATTCTAAGTTAACTCTCTACTATCCCATTGAAATGAATTGGCAACAACATTCTCAATGATAGTAGTAACTTGCTCTGGTTCTTTACCCAATTTATTACCATCAGCTGCAACATCCAATCTATGTCGACATTCATCACTCAAGTGTTGGTAAACGTATAAAATTAGTTGCCATGGTAAAAACTAATGGTGTGGACAACTAATTATCAAAGCTTTAAATCTCTTCCATGCTTGAAAAAGTGGTTCTCCCTTTTTCTGCCTAAAGTGAAATATGTGATCCCTCAACCTTTGAGTTCTAGACTGAGCGTAAAACTTTTGAATGAACTTACTAGAAAGTTGAGCCCAAGAGGTGATTGATCTCGTTGGCAGAGTTTTGAACCAGGTTCTAGCATCACCCGTGAGAGAAAAAGGGAAATGATTTAGGCGAATGAACTCATCAGAGACGCCTTTAATATTCTGTGTCCCACAAATATCCAGAAAGTTATCTACATGTTCACTAGCATCTTGATTCTCATCACCAGAAAACTTGGGCAACATGTTAATAACATAATCTTTGATCTCATAAGAAGAAGTAGCATCAAGTTCAGGATAAACTATGCATGATTGTCGAGAAGAAAATTGTGGCATAGAGAAATCTTGAATGGTTCGAGGCGCACCACCATTATTGTCGTTCACAGCCATCTCTTCTTGTTCTTGCTTCTCCTTAGCCTTCTTTTCTCTTCTCTTCATTCTCTTTGTTCCTTGCAAATTTGCCTGAGCTTTTGTTCAATCTCTGGTTCGAATTCCACAAGCTGATTTTCTGAGGAACGAGTATCGATCATTCACCTACAAGGAATCAAAGAATGATTTCAGTAATATGCTTGCAGATGTGTCGCAGAGAATCTGGTGATGATGAATATAATCAACAATTGATTTAAGTGAACACAAAGAAAAAGTTAATCAGAGAAGTCCAATTCCTAATAACTCATGGATTACAAACAAAAGACTCCAACTGGAAGACTAGAAGACTCGGGGTGGTATAGTAGAATGAGAAGACAAGAGAATGTATCCAAATAGAATATGGTAACCGAATACGAATAGTCAGACAAAGAGAAAGTCAAATTGACAATATGCGACCAACAATTTATTTTATTTTATTTGTTTGTTTGTTTTTTTTATAATATGAAAACAAAAACAAGATAAAGAACAAAAAACAAAGGTAAAAATAAAATATAAAAAAATAAATAAAAAAAATAAAATCAATTAAGTAAAGTGTAATCAACAAACCGAGTTGGGATTAAGGGGCAATCCCCAGCAATGGTGCCAAAAACTTGATATGTATTTTAACTAACCTAAATAATAGATTAACTTAATTTAAACCAAATTAAACTCGCAAGCACACGAATCAATTGTAGAAATAAATGCAAATACGAGGTCGATCCCATAGAGATTGCTTTTAATACCAATTCAACCAGTTGATTACGTGAAACTTAACTTAACTTGGAAATGAATGATTGACTAATTGATTATGAAAATAATTAAAACTTCAACTTAAAATTAAACTAGGAATATGAATAACGAAAACACGCAACAAATGAAAGTTTGAAAGAAAGTAATGTGATGAAAGCCTAAGGTCATGAATCCACCAATAACAATCCTATTCCATTTTCTTCAAGCCGATTACTATCACCATGTCAATATTTAAGGTTGTTCTTTCTAAGATATGAATTAATCCTTGGTCAGGCATCAACTCGTGTGTCTTTACGCATGAAAACTATATCCTATTGGGTAGACATACATTTAAACACATAAAAGCCCGTTAAGCACTGAAGAATTATGTCAACCAAGTAGGACTAGTTTGATATTGGTCATCCTCACTAGTTTGTCTACTCTCCTTAATCTTAGTTCCAATAAACCTAATTGATATTGGTCATCCTCTTAGATTTATCTAGTTATCTAGAAACAAGTTCACAATGATGGCCAATCACAAGAACGTTCGAAACTAGAATAGATTAAGCACAAAGATTAAGAACTAAACATGGCATGTAATCGAATAATAATCAACAAGATACTTTGGAAATAATCATGTCATGGCTTCATCATAAACCTTAGAAAAATAGTTTAGTTACACATAGTCATAATAAAAATCACAAAAGAAATCATGGAAAAGATAAAACCCGGAAAAGAATGGTGAAACACGCTAGACTTCCTTCCTTCCCTTTGGACGACTTTTCTCTTGTTCCGTTCCCCCTTTTAGGTAGCCTAGAGCACTCTATTTATTCTAATAAAATCCTAAAGAGTCAGATAAAAACCATCCTAAAAGAAAACAAACTCCTAAATAATCAATGAGAGAAACTAGGAAAGAATCATTCTTGGCTTGGGAAACACGTCATCTGACTTGCACGCCAATTTTAGGGTCGATTTATCTTCTGGAAAATTCTGTAAAAATATGGAAACGTAGCTTGATCTCTTATCTTTCCAAGCATATATTGCACGCCACTAGGAAAAATCGGGAAAGCCTCCAAATCTTCATTCTCCCACAGCTGTGCAGTTCTGACGGGAAAGTTACTCATGCGGGATTGATTTGTAAAACTGGAACGTTTGGCTTCATGGAAAATTATGAAATTTGGACACAATGATCTTCCGCCTCTTAGATTCCTTCTCCAATTGGCCTTGCATCAAAACTCCTCCGGAAAGTCAAATTTTCACCAAAAACGTCATGCATGCGCAGATTGGCTGAAACAGAGAAAAGGAAAGTAATAAGGCTCTTTTAAGACCAATTCCTTAACAAAAATTAGGGATAATTAACATGAAAATGTAATAAATAATGCACCTATCAGGTGGCTTGCCACCTCTGTTTGGTGGCAATCGGCTAAAAACTCGCCTAGGCTTGTCGGGGCACATTTAGGCGACTGAAATCTTGCCTGAAATTTGCTGGGCACCCGAAGTCGAAGGCTGGGCTCTGTTGCAGTGCCAGCCCTCTGATTTTTTTTTAGTTGCAGTGGCGGCGTCTTCACAAAGAAGATGATTGCATAGAAAAAAAAGGGATTTTCTATTTTTCTTAAGACTTGGATCAACGACGTCGTTTTGGCCAAGTCTAATTTTTTTTTTTTTAAATTACAACCCTAGCCCCCTTCTTCCCCATCCCAAATCCCGAGTCCCATCTTCTCATTCACAGTTCACCCAATCCCTCATTCCCAATTCCACAATTCCCCAATTCCTCAAACCCTAAATTCCCAATTCTTCAAACCCTATATATATATATATATATAAGCAGGGTTATCTACGAAACGCCTGGTCTACGCCTCCACCTTAATATACCATTAACCATATTTTTAAATATGGACGTCGATAGGCCATCAATATTGATATTGCAAACATACGGTTGTTAATATGTGAATAATGTGATTGATATAGTTTTCGATATCTTGTTCACACACTGCAAGCATAAAGCTCGATCAATTGAAAATTTAAACTGTAACTGAGTGTTATTTAGCTAGTAAAAATAAATCTTGTGTATCAAGAGAACTGACAACTTAATTAAACATTAAAATTCCAAGCTTCGATTACTGATATGCATTCTTCGATCTGTACAATACTGGGCACCTTAAAGTTACAGCTACATATCGACATAACTAGCTATCACTATACTATTGAATAAAAGTACAAAAAGAAAAAAAGGAAAATGAAGAGAAATTAAAAAAACATAATATATAATTAATAAGATGGATCAAGTAATTAATTAATTTAGAACCAGGATCCTCGCCGGATCTTTCCCTAGGGATCCTAGGGATCCCGCAATCTTGTTCGTTAATTTTATATCGTGCGGTCAGTTTTCGTTAGGTACTATTCATATTTGAATTTTAAAATTTTAATTTTAAATAATTTCTGACCGCACGATATACGATGAACGGACAAGATTGTGGGATCCCTAGGATCCCTAGGGAAAGGATCCGGCGAGGACCCTGGTTCATTAATTTAGACCATCGATATTATTCTTATGTACCATTTAATAACTCGGCGGTGGTGGCAAGACACCGCATTACCTCAACCTGAGCTCGCAGAGACACGATATAATCTAGGGTTTCCACAACCAAAGAGAGCTCATCCATGGATTCTCCTCCAGGAACAAGACTCTTGAGCACTTGTGTTTTTTTCCGGACCAATCTCTTGGCAATCGAATGGGTTTTTGCTAGGTTATGTTTCCTCCCCAACACAGTTCTACTACATACCCTCCGGCTTTTCTTCAAGATCTTCTTGTGCATCACTGACGACAGTGATCTCGAAGCTTTCGTTCTCCCACAGTGCTCGGACAAACGACCACCGCCACCATCACCACCACCCAGTATACGCTCAACGAAGATTCTGTTATTGTCGCCGTTGCTGTGGGTAGCATTGGCTATGACGGCGCGGCTCCAACATGTAGTTCCATTTCTTGTAGAAGCCATGGCTATATCTGCTGATAACTTGATAGCCTTCTTTCTGTCTAAGTTGGTCATCTTCTTGTTTGAACAGGTGGTGCTGCTATTGCATACTTGGAGACCCTTTATCCATTTCTTCAGAAATTCTTGCTTGATACAACAAGAACTGAAATTGCGCATTCTGCAAAATGTACGGAATCAAGAATTAGGTTTTTGTAAGAACAATATATGATGCGGTAATATTTAGAAACACAAATACCTTGGTTATGAAAAAGAAAAAAAAAATGTATGCTAGATTTCTCTTCTATTGGACAGGGATAGGAGAGAAATTCATGGGAGGTCTATATGAATATGACAGACAAGTTTGGCAGAGCGATGCAGTTCTTCTATAGATCCAAGAAGGTTTGAGAGAGAGAGAGAGAGAGAGAAACAGAGAATGAGAAGGAGAAGAATGCGCAGAAACCCCTTATTTATGTGGTGAAAGGACGGGAGGTGTGGGACTTTGAGAGTAAGACACAGCACATGGAAGCACATGGTGGGAATGACCCACCACTCAAACCCTAGCTAGAGAATATGAGAGCAAGTCCACCTCTAAGGACTTTGCGCCAGCACCCAGCGCATTTATCCACTCAAGTGAACAGTAATAGACTGGAGTGAACAGTAATAGGCCAAGGCATCTCCACCCCTAAAAAAATGCGCTAGCACCCAGCGCATTTATTTGGTGTGTTTTTTTTTTTTAAGTTTATTTCGGATAAGATTTTTAACCAATTTCGGATAAAATTTCAAATAAACTTAAAAAAAATACACTAAAATAAAATTACATACTCATCAAATAAACTTAAAAAAACACACTAAAATAAAATTACATAAACTCATCAAATACACTTTATTCTTCAACCACAAACTTTATTCTTCAAATACACGATGAAGATGGATGTAGGGATGCATGGTTTATATGGACAAAAAAAAAATTAAGGATGAGCTTTTTGGTATTTTTTTTTCACACAAAAAGTATATGAAAGCTTTGGTAGAAGGTGTAGAAAATATTGAAATGTGGTGTAAGGTGGAAGATGAGGGTTAGGTATTTATAGAAAAAAAAAATAACTTTTTAAAAATTTTACTGTATTTTTAAAAAAAATTCTGTATTTTTTTATATTTTTTAATTAATTTTAATGTAGTTAATTAATCTGGACCGTTGGATTTGAAAAATATTCAAATCCAAGAGCCCAGGATCGGCCACGTGGCCAACACCAGCAAATGGCCCAGCTTCTTGGTCAGCCTATTTTGTGCTGGCCCAGAGACCAGCATGGGCTGGGTGCCAGTTTGTTGCGCGGGCTGGAGGTGATGGACTGGGTGCTGGGCAAAGTCCACTCCGGTGGACTTGCTCTGATAGAAATTGGGTCTCGGAATAAGTTTTATTAAAAATATGGAGACTTTGGATGTGGTGCCTAACTATGAATATTCTTTGATTGAAACCTTATTGGGTTTCAATTTTTGATCAAAGTCCCTGAAATTAATGTGATAATTTATTTCTATGTACGTTACTATATTTTTTAAATTAAAAATTAAAAATTAGAGTTGTTTATATAAATGAGATTTTAAATAAAAAATAATTTGTGGGATTAAAAATATTAAAATATAAATATACTATTTTGTGTGTGTGTGTGTGTGTATAAATGGGTACATTCATCAAAATTAACCAAAAAATAATTGTATCAAAACATGGGTACATTCTTCAAAATCACAAAAAAAAAAAAGGATATTAGGCTTAATAACATTAGTAAATTTCTTCGATTAAGCTTGACATGGATACATTTTAAAATCAAAGAAAAAAGAATGTACCCATATAAGTTTAAAAATGGATTAGAAAAAAGTTGAATAGATTTTATATTAAAAAAATGGTACATTTTACATATAAAAAGAATGAGTACATTTTAATATTAAAAATTTGAAAAAATTACATGAATGGGTACATATAATTAGCATGGGTACATTTGGCAAAATAAAAAATGGGTACAAATAAATTTAAAAAAAATATATGGGTACAAATACAAATAAAACTTTAAAAAATATGGGCACAAAAAAAATTAATATATGGGTACAAATTAAAACTAAAAAGAAAATTGGTACAAATGAAAAAAGGTTACAAATTAAAAATGGGTACAAACTAAAACTAAAAATATATGATAAAAAATTTGGTCATAAATATAAATATACTAATTGTAACATTTTTAACATTAAATGAATACATTTAGAAATAAAAATATTTTATTATCGAAATAATTAATGATGTTATTAATACTCAAGGACCTTGATCAAAAATTGAAAAGGAATAGGATTTTTAATCAATGGAGTAGCAAAAGGAAGGATGAGAACCTAATTTCTCCTTAAAAATAGGGTGCTTTAGATTTTGGCCCTTACAATTCATGATTCCTAGATAAAAACTTATCTACATATAAACGTCCAATAAAAGCCCAAATTTAAAATCTGCAGCCACATCGGAACATTATTGACCTACTAATACAATTTATTTACACCCATGCCACTTTCCCAAATCCCTAAATTTATTCCAAATTAAAAGTTGTAGAAAAAGTGAAATAAAATATATAAACTGTTGTATTGCATTAATTGTATCCATATCATACCAAAAATTTACCTTTTTTGTGATATATATATATATATATATATATTGCATTAATTGGGAAGTAAATTAATTTGTTCCAATTATTAAAAAAAATTATACTAAATCCGTATTATATATTTTCAATCAAATAACACTTCTCTAACTTGTAGGTAAATTATTTTTCATGTATTGTTACATATATTAGTCACATTTCATTGTTGTATAAGTATAGGTATGACATAATATTTTTCAATATAATACATCAAATTATATTTCTTCTTCTTATGGGTAAATTATTCTCCATGTATTAGTGAAAAAAAATATTATATTACACACGGGGTATAATTTTTTGTAGGTAAATTATTGGAAATTAATTTGTAGGTAGGTAAATTAATTTGTTCCAATTATATAAAAAAAATATATATACTACACCTAGATTATATAAATATATATATATATTTTTTTTTGTTGAGAAAACCCATATTATATATTTTGAATCAAATAACATTTTTGTATACAGGGTAGGTAAATTATTTTTCATGAATTATTACTTATATTAGCCTATTAGGGACGTTTTTTGGTAAAAATATATAAAGTAATATGTATATGATTGTTTGTAGGTAAAAGATAAAATCAAAAGCAAGATCCAATTCCTAAGTTTATGCAATATTTTGTTGTTGGTATACTGACACACCCCGACCTAAATCGAGGCGTGTTGGCCGTCACGTGAGGATGACGTAGCCATGTGCGCAGTGCGAAAGTGATAATGATATGAAAATGTGAGTTAATAAAAACCAACTAGCTAACTTACACTAGATAAATAAATAAGTGCACGTGGAGGTACTTAAGGTGTAGATACACATATTCAGAGTATAGGTAACCTAGATGCAGTCTATCCAGCTAAATATTAATTATACAAGACATGAAGGAAATTCCTACATTATTTGAAGTTTTTTAGAACTGCCGAAGAGTCCTCGTAAGCCACCAACACGTACGCCTAATAGAACATAGAGGGGCGCAAAACAGAAAATGTGAGTGGGCAAAAACAAAGCTTTTTGAAACCATTTCTCATTCCAAAAATAATAACCCCTCACCGTAAAACCCGTATAATTTCCCAGAAAATAATAATACATATGTATATAGAAATTAAGCTTGAGAGCAATGAAAACCAAAGTATGTGCCATGTCAAGTATCTCGGTAATAAATGTGTAAGCCAGGTGATGTGAATCAATATAAAATGACATGTCAGCCGTAGTCACCTAACGTGACCTGTACGGCTGAACCTATAGCTTATAAACCAATTCCTACACACGAGTCGGAACCACCTATTGTGGTATGTACGACATGCTAGGTGTAAATAAGTACGTTCAAGTCCTACGATCACGTAAAGGCTGTGCAATGAATCGCAGGTCACCTACGAGTCGGAACCACCTAATGTGGTATGTACGACAGGCTGGCACCAAACTTGGATCCAAGGGGAGCGTACGGTGTGGGAGATGAACGATCACGTGAAGGCTGTGCCTTAGCCTCTGGCGGAAGCACTAACACCGAGGTGCAGGATAATGAGCTCTAAATGCATCTACGCATAACCATAAACACTGCAACCACTATCATCCTACAATACTCACCTTAAGCTTACCTAGCCTCCGCAGCGTTATACAATAATATGCATACACATGCTAATACATATACTAAAATGAAATGCAAGTATGACATGACACTTAAAACATAATTCCATTTAAATCATTTTCTAGGCGAATGTAAAACGTATATACGTATATATATATATATATATATATATATATAGAAAATCAAAAGCCCACTCACTGGTATGTAGCAGGGTCGTAACCCCCGAGTCTCGCCTGGCTACGCTCGTCCTCTGAGAATGTCTCACCTATATGCGAAACAACTAAATTAACATTAATTCAAAAGTACATAACCAAAACCGTATAATAACTTCTCATACGTTGCTCAATTGAGGTGTTTGAATATACCATCATGGCCTACTCAACACCATGAACATCCCTATATTTTTAGAAAAAAATTCAGATGTCTCACGTGCCTGGCACACTGACGAAATCCCTAACGGCGTTAGGGAATATTCCATTTAAAAACTAATGGAGTTACCTGATGCCGTCAGTATATTTCGCCAAAGTTGATGGAATATTCCCCTTCTTCTTCGGTGGCTTCACCGGAGCGGCAGCCGGCCGCCATCTGTTACGCCGGAAATTGGAAAATTTTAAAACTTCAAAATCTCCCTCATTTCTCAACCAAAATTCACGACTTTTATATGGATTTGAAGATCTTGAAGTATAGAACACAACCATACCATTTGAAGTCCTAAAACCAACGAAAAGTGGTCGGAAAATCCTTCAAGATTCCGGCTAAACCTGCAACTCAGTGAACCCGTGTGTCCCGATGTCCAAATCACTTCAAAACTAGCATAGGGTCCCTACAGAGTTGGTTAGGACCCTCTCTAGACCTTAAAACCTTGTAAAACCTCGGCGATCACATCAGAGTAAACTTCCACCTCGCCGGAGCTCGTAAATTCTCAGGTATTTGAAGTCTTTTCCTTGAGCCAACGGTACCACCAAGCTTGGGAAGTCGAGAGGAGTACGAAGATGCTAACCTTAAGCTCGATCCGTGGTGTTTTGATGGTGTTTGAAGGTTGGAAAGCTTGGGTCGTACGAACGAAAGATAGAGTTTGAGAAGGAAGGAGGTTGCACGTGTGTTTGTGTATGGGTGTGTGTTACGGGATTGGCCAATTTCAAATGGTCTCAAGACCTAATTGGGCTATAGAATTTAGGGCTTAAGTAATTTAGTCCCAATGGAAATAAAATCAACCCCAATTCCACTTATTCATTCGTAACATTTCCATTATGAACCCGACTCGGCCCTAACTCGTGTCAACACACTCATGACGATGCGTACAATTTAATTACGTCAGCGAGAAAAATAATTTAAAACTATATACGTACATCCACGTCACTAAGCCTCGAGGGCACTATCGTCACTTTACATACTCGGGGATAAATATATATAATAATTTGGGACGGGTCGTCACATATACAATATTTTGCATAATTGGAAATGAACATTTCAAATAGTAGGTAGGTAAATTAATATGGTCTAATTATATAAATGCGCGCGCACACACACACACATATACATATATTTATACACATTTTGAATCAAATAACATTTTTGTACATGGTAGGTAAATTACTTTTTTTTATGTATCATTACATATATTAGGCTTTTTTTTTGTAAAAATATATGTCACATCCCGGCCAAGGCCCCCACCACATCCCGGGCTCGACTCCGCCATAGCACGATATTGTCTGCTTTGGGTGCCGACCACGCCCTCACAATTTTGTTTCTGGGAACTCACACGAGAACTTCCCAATGGGTCACCCATCATGGGATTGCTCTTGCGCGAACTCGCTTAACTTCGGAGTTCCGATGGAACCCGAAGCTAGTGAGCTCCCAAAAGGCCTCATGCTAGGTAGAGATGTGAATATACATATAAGGCTTACATGATCCACTCCCCCAGGCGATGTGGGATGTTACATATATATATATATGAACTCATAATGCCAGATACATAGAATTAAGCCAACAAATATCATATTTGATATTAATATGCAATGAATTTTTTAACATTAATGTCTTATTTTTCTTTTTGCAAAATCATTAACTATCTCCTTACAATCTGCATAGAATTAATTGTGCACATCAAATATGCAATAGGGGTATTTTGGGCATCTAAAAATGTAAAAATATGTAAAGTAATATGTAATTAATGAATTCACTTAGTTGGATCCTAGTCATTGGGGTTTTTTTTAGTAAAAAAATTATGTCGGGTTTATATGGAAAAAATTGAATTTGAGGGGTTAAAGTCATATTTTCAGAAAATAAAATTTGAAAAGTTTGTCAAAGAGTGGGTTTGAGTGATAAATTTTTAGAGTTTATGAGTTTGGTTATGATTATTTAGTATATTGAATGCATTTAGAAAAAAAAAATTGAGAATTTCTATACCTTGTCCAAGTTGAAGGCTATTCATGAAGAAAATGTATCCTTACTCATCCATCTAAATGTAGTAAGACTAAGGAATGGTTTGGGAATGTGATCCTTTAAAAAAAAAAGTAGCTTATAAAAAAATCTGAAACATCAAATGTGTTTGGTAAAACAAAAAAATGTTAAAAAAAAAAAAAAAAAACTGTTTTCAATTACAGTAGAAAAACATAGAAAAATAGAAGCAGGGTTTACATATTGTACAAAATTACAATCTTTGCCCTACATTAAATACCATATTCTTCTTAGTCATTTAACACATTCACAACAATTTATATAAAAGATTATATACCAAATACTCAAACACTGTTTTTTTTTTTTTTTTTGTAAAAGCACTTTTTACAAATTTTTTTTACAAAACACTCAACAACTTTATTTTATAGTTGTTTATTCTCAAAGCACAACAGAAGCATTTTTTTTTAAATAGTACAACAAAATCAAACTAACCCTAAAGTTGAGGAAACTATTCTTCATTAGAAATCATCGACTTAGAAAAAATAAAGAAACTGTCATTCAAGTCAATTCTCTCTAACAAATGAGGCATCAAGGATTGCCGCATAAATTAGAACTGGCACTTTTAAAAATGAAATTTGCTAACTCGCTCATAGATCTGTAAGTATATAAAATAAAGGTCGCTTATCAAGTGTAATGCAAGCCTAATTTTTCGTAACCTGTTGTGAATGCGGACAAAAGCTCACTATATGGTTCCTCATGAATGTGCTTGCGGTCCCCTTTGGAAGTTGATTTGAGGTGGTACTACTACTATAATGGAAAATAAGAAAGAAAAAACAAATTATAAAATCTGATTTTGTAAAACCCCACCACCCACACTGAAAGAAGAAGAAGAAAAGAAAAACAAGGAAGAGGGAATTGTCAAACGTTAAGTTATATGTCAACATATTAGCTTATGCTCACTTTAATTTGGGAGGTGATTTGCACATTTTTCTTTATTTTTGGCTATTAAATTGAATAAATCAAATAAAAAAACAACAAAAAACAAACCAAGTTGTGAAAAGCTAAAAAAAGTGTGTGTTTATCATTTATTTTAATTTTTAATATCAACATAACTTGCGAATTTGAGAATACTTCTAAAAAATATAGAATTTTGACTAATGCAGCACCATGGTTTTTCCTTTTAGAAAATGATTTTCGCATTTTATTTTCTTCACATGCACATTTCTTATAAGCACTCACTAGCAAGTTCTGTTACTTAAAATTAGACTTGGCACTCGCATTGGGTTTTTTGTGTTTGTGTCATTTTCATGACATACCTGATATCATAACAGGTCGTGTCGTATTACATCTGTCAAAATGAATGGGTAAATATGACCCGATCCAAATCGACGCGTTAATATTAATGGGTAATAGAGACCCATTACCCGTTAAAAAAAAATTCTAAATCAATAATTAGAAAAGAAAAAAAAAATATATATATATATATATATAAACGCTAGTAACGACAAACTTAACAACTTTTGTGAAGAGGTCAACTTCGAAATTCGCCCCCAAAATCCCATAAACCATAGATTTAAATTTAATTATTAATTGGCGTTTATGTTTGCGCTCCATTCTTCTTACTGAATTTTGTTTTTTTAGGTTTTATTTTTTGAAAACATGAACTTTCAGCCGATGTAGAAAGATGACATAACCATCGTTTAAGTGTAGAGGATGCAATCACAAGCATTTGTATACTGTTTCCATATTTTTCACACTTGTACATTAATTTTTATGAATTTTTATTTAATTTGAACTCCCCCTTAAAAACAGTGTTCATGAGGGTTTGTAGGATGATCAATACCATGGAACTATTCCACTGTTGAATGACAGAATGCTCTAACTCCGTACTTTCCTGAAACCAAAGCTTTATTAGCTGACTAAAGCTAAGAGGTTCTAAAAATCCAAATGATGATGTACCCATCGTCAAAGCGTAGAGGTTGCGATCATGAGTTTTTGCATATTTGTTCACTTTTTCCATACTTGTAAATTATTTATTATGAATTTTTAAAGTGCTTTGGTATTTTTAATGTGCTTGGAATTTTTTAATCTCACTTATGTGCTATCACATACTGCAGCTATTGTAGTAAGTTTTAACTTTTAGTTTCAAATTATCAAACCAACTTTTTCCTTATCGGGTTGAAATGGATTACCCGGTGATAAACCTGTTAAGAACTGTTAAGGACTTGATTAGTTAATGTATTGACCCGAAACTCGTATTTTCGTATCATTTTAGATCTGGTTAACAAGTCGTGTAAAAAATTATTAGATGTACTTAAAACTGTGATTGGAACCACTTATTTTCAATTAGGGTGTCATTCTTGAATGAGTCACTAGACCGAATTGAGAAAAAAAAAATGTTACCAATGCAGGATTGGCTGCACGTATGACGCACTAAATAATAGTCTCATGTGAGCGATCGTATTGAAGAATTTTAAAATCCCATATTGAAAACTTAACGAATTAAATTGCTAATCGCAAATGAATAATTCTACAACTAATAATACAAAGAGCTTTTATGATAAAGCCCTATGGCTACTGGACTTGCAAGTGGTGAAGTTCGAAATGAATCAAGATAGGACCAAGTAACAACTAAACCGCTTATTTGATATCTTGACAAAATATATGAAACACCAGGCCATTGTACAAACTCCGACAACCGAGCAGCCGAACTAACTCAACATCGATCGGATATTGTGAATATTTAGCTTGAGATATTAATCAAGTCCCTTGCCACCCTACCTTATATAAGTGGGTTGATTGGCATGGAGGAAAAGAAAGGTGGGAATTGGCAGGATCCGGAAAATATGGCGGAGTGGTGGTGCTGGAAAACAAATGGGTCCTATAACAAGACAAATTTGAGGCCATGGTCTTTGGCTTTGCCTAATAGAATGAAGAAAAGCTACTCCGCCTCATGGGGGCTTTAAAGGTATGGCCCTTTAAAGTCCCTCTCAAAATTCATCCATCAATCTTGCTGATCGAGAAAGAGAGAGACTACACATTTCACCTTGAGTCTCTACATTCTTATGGTCATCTAAATAAAAAAAATCTACAATACATGATCTATATATGTTATACCTAATTGAATTTAATCCCAAAATATTTTCATTATTGCAACCAATGAGTTCTTACATGATATGTATGTTAGAAGATTCATAACTCTCTATTGATCGTTGTTCAGTGCACTCAACACCCTTTTGAGCACCTATATGTTTGCCTTAGTGTCTAGCACTAATGACTTTGTGACTAGTCATACTCTCACTAAAAGAAAACATGGAATAGGTGATGACATTTTTTGTGATGCCCCAAAATTTATCACAATTTGGTGTAATAAGTGAGGAATTTTAAGAAAGTGTCACATACATACTTGTGCGGGATACATAATTTTTTTGAAATGAATTATATTGGGTGACGAAAATTTGGCTTTCTTCACAAAACATAAGATAAGGCCACCTGGGTTAGTGTGAGGAAAGGCAAATCATCACCTTTCCTTTACTGAAGACAGAGAAAAAAAAGAAAAAAAAAACCATAAAAGTAAATAAAATCCAAAAGCCCCAACTCGTTAGAATTCATATGTTCTACTCTCACTCCACTTCCTCTCTTAGCTGACGTTCACCTTTCCCAAATTTGCCAACTGACTGCTGGTTGAGGCGAGTACCATCACTCTTTCGTCTTCCCCATACCTCCGCTGCTTGCTATCACACTCTACTCTCTTTTGACCTAAGGCGATGATAAGCTCATATTTATACATATTTTACATCAAATTCTATTATCTTTTGTTAGTTAGTTTCTTATATTTTTGAGTTATTTACTTTGTTTTTGTGTTTTATCGAATTTATCTAGATAAGAAAATAAAAATAGCATAAGTGTGATTTTATGTAATAAATTCGTGTCAAGACTGTTTAGCCAAAAGAATAAAAGGAAGTCTCGGCTGGGATAAAGAATAAGAAAAGAATTAAAAAGAAAGACATGAAAGGAAGGCATGCAGGATAATAATTAGAAGGTGGGACGGAAAGGCAGGGTTGGAGGTGTGTGGGGATATAGTTGAAAAAAGCATGAATAAAAGAAATTGGGAGGAAGAACTTGAGTTTAATTATAATTAGGAGCCGGCTTTTGGGTGGGTGCGCCTGGACAGGGATAATAAGATAAGGGAAAGCAAGGATTAAAGATAGAATAAACAAAGAAAAAAGGTAGCTGTAAAGCTTAGAATAGGGCAGACAAGTCCTTGAAGTGGAAGCTGGCAGTGAGTCAGAATCCAAAGAATGGAGGAATAAAATAGGACAGAAAGTGAGGGATGGTCGGAGTTGGGGGTGGAAAGCAAAGAAAGAAACCAGCTGCACTTGGCAGCTGGCAGCGAGAACGTGAGCTGAGATAGAGAGAGGAGAAGATATATAACTTGGGGAGAAAAGAAATAAACAGAGGGGGGATAAGGAAAGAAGGGGGTCTCAGGCGGAAGAGAAGGAAGAAGGGGGGACAGAGGCTGCCATTTGGCAGCTTGAGAGAGGCTGCCATTTGTCGTGCAGAAAAAGAGAGGGAGAAGCGCGCAGGTCAGGACTGGAGGGGAGGAACCAAGCTGCCTGGCAGCTTGTGGAGGGAGCAGCTCAACGTAGGGGACAGTGCGCGGGAAGGAGTGAAAGAAGGAGGGCCGAGAGCTGCTTGAAAGCAAGAGTCAGCACAACGCGGAAGGCTGGCGGGCAGCTTGGCTGCACGTGGATGCGGAAATAGAGGAGAAGGGAGATCAGAGCGCAGGGACGTGGGCAGCTGGCGTGCTGCCTTTGCAGCGCAGGAGACACGTGTCAGCGAGAGGGAATCAGAAAGCTGTCCATCTCTCTCGGTTTAATCCTCCAAACTCACGTTTTAGTTTTATTTCTGTTTTAATAATGTGTAACTAATTTTGTTTTGGCTAGAGGTTAATTCAAAACTATGGATATATTTGTAATTTGAATTGATTACCTTCAGTTGTGATTTCTGAGTTGTGATTTAATTTGCTTAACTGCTTGATTGATAACTTATTTTTGTATGTCGATTAAGGATGCATACTTAATTTACATGCATGAATTTGATGCTAGAATATAAGTGAATTTCACCTAATCGTTATGAACTTATATTCACAAGTAGTGAAGGTCGCTTATAAACGATCGCGTTAGGTAAATTCTTGGCATAAGTTTCATGCAATTCATAGTAACAAGTGCCTCGTCAATGCTTATGATTTTCATAAAACTTAATGATTCTTGCTTGTATCTCTATTATGCAATTCATGTAGGGAACTTGTGGGGAATGTTTTGGGTTGTCGTATGCAATCATCCAATCCATTAACTTAAGGAAAATCTGAGAATTAATTTAAGCGGATCTAATTAATTTGGGGCGTTGAGAATTTACAATTTATTGAAAGAACAACTGAAAATCAATTTAGGTTGCATATGTGTCATGTGTGGAGAATAATCCTCTAGCCAGTCCGTCATTTATCATTTTACCTTAATTTTATGTTTTTGTCAATTCTGTAATTTATTTAAGTTTAATTTACTTTTCATCAAAAATCAATCCCCCGTTTATTTTAAAGTGTTAGATTTATTAGAAATCAATCTAGTTTGTGTTTTCTAAAAGTCTTGAATTATTTTGAGTCTTTTAATTTATTTTGGTTCATTTGTTAGTTTTATTTTGAGTGATTCTATTTAAGTGTTTTGAGTCTAGTTTAGTGTTTTAAATTTTGTTTTTACGTTTTTAATTTAATTTTACTTTGGTTAGCATCCCTAGTTAATCCCCGGCCTAGAACGATCCCTACTTATCCATATACTACAACTGTCACAAATAGGGTTAAATTTGTGCGTTAATTAATTTTCGCATCAAATTTTTGGCGCCGTTGCCGGGGATTAGCAAATTTGCTAATCCTTTTATTTTTGTTTTTGCTTATGTTTATTTGTGTTTGTGTATGTTACTTTTGATATTTGATTTATTTTTCTTTCTTTGAATTGAGGTACAAATGGAGCAAGACCTGGATTCTACTAGCATTCAAGATCTATTGGCACAGCTCACTGCTCAATTAACTCATAATGCCGAACGGACCACAATGCCAAGTGTCCCTACACTTGATGTGCCCTATGGGCAACGATATCAAGGTCCTCAATTTTCTGCAAATGAAGATGTTTGGGGATATCAAGGCCATAACCAATCAAGGGGCAACATGTTTTCCAATGCTTACAATTCAGATTGGAGAGATTATTCAGATTACATGTGGGGAGAACCTCAACAATTCCAACAAGGTGGATATTGGCAGCAAGAAGACGCATTCTATTCAAGACCTATGCAGCCACCACAGCATCCCCCACAACAATTCCAATCGAATCAAAGTATGCCCGTGGATTATAATCAAATGCTTGAAGAATTAATTTCTTCGGTACAGGGTTCACAAAAAGAAGAACAATTGCCGCCATCAGAAGAGTTCTATCAGTGGCCATATGAACCACCACAGCCTCCACCACAATCTCCCCAACCAAATTCAGGTACGTCCTCGGATAATGACATTTTGAATAAGTTACTAACCTCTTTGACCCAGGACGTAGAAAATCGAAACATGGAGATGCAAAATAAAGCCAACAAGGTGGATGCATTGGAGGAGCAAGTTGGGCAGATTATGGAATTCATGGCACAGATTCGAGATCAAGGTGACATGGAGGATGAAGTTGTTCCTGAACCATCCAAACAGAGCCCGAACATGGATGAATTGCCAATTCAAGAAGAAGATGAGGATGACGACTTGGGCAGTTTAGAAGAATTCTTATCGCAAACCCCCCAAGTCCTTATGTCATCCAACTCAGGTGAGGAGGTTCAAAATTCAATTCATTCTAACATCGTTCCACCAAATGTCCTTTTTCCTTGCAGGTTTTTAAATCTCAAGGAAGAAGTGAATGAAAAAGACGTTGTGGAAGATATTCCAGAAAAGGAGGTGGTCGAAGAATTTGTTGAACTTATCAAAGAGGATGTAGTTGAGACAACCAATGCCAAAGAAATTGAGTTTGATAACAAGGGCCATGTCACAATCATCACATGCAATCTGGCTAAATGCAAAGTTCCTGAAACGTTCAAAGACGTGGTGTTTGTGATTGAGTTTGATCGAGAATGTAAGCCATCTTCTCCATTTTTAATTTTAATTTATACTAACATTTTTCTGATTTTGATGATTCAGGCACCCACTCTTGAATTTAAACCATTGCCGGATCATTTCAAGTACCACCGTCCGTTCAAGGATAAACCCATGCATTTGAATAATGAAGGGAGGCCTAGGAATCACCCACAATCAGATTTGCATTCCTAATCCCTTCTCCTTACTGAATTTATTTTACTCTATTTAGTTCTTTCATTGTTTGTTGGCTTTTGTGTGAATTTATTTTACGTTGATTTTTTTTTTACGTTGATTTCATTTTGTTTTGTTTATTTAGTTGTGATTTTTGTTTAGAAAGTTAAACTTAGTCTTTTTACTTTGTTTTACTTATTTTACATTGTTATTTAAAAAAAAAAAAAAAAAAAACTTAAAAACATAAACATTCATATAAATAAAAATAAAAAAAATAAAATAAAAAATAAAAAAAAAAAAAAAAAATTGCATAAATATTTTACAATAACTTGTAAACTAATTTCGTTCATTGGTCGTTAGTTGGTGGTGCCTCGGAGGTCGACGGAGCCCTAGAAAGACGAAGCGCCAGAGTTGGATCATTCAGAGCCTCAATATTTGGTGCTGCTCCCGAGGACGAAGGCAACATAAACCTCGGGAGTAACGCCATAAACCGTTGATGATCACTCTGAATCCGTTCTTCGGACTCCTGCATCTGATCCAGCTTCCTCTTCATGCTTGTGGAGTAATTGGTTGCGAGCATGTGCAAATCCCTGTTCTCATGCCTAAGCACTCTGACCTCCTGCCGAAGACTAGCCACTTCAGCCATCAACGACTCCACCTGACGAGTTCGTGCAAGAAGGCGCTGGCCCATGTTTGATACTGAACCTGCGCATCGGACGCTGTAGGCCATAGAGTCCTGAACAGCCAGTTCGTCGGACCGCCTGGAAAGTATCCTAGTGTCTCTAGGAGTGAGCAGATTTCTGGCCACCACCGATGCGGTTGTTTCGTTCATCATCATGGAATCCCCAACTGTAAGAGGACCATTTGGGGATATGAAGGATGGCTGCCAAATGTTGGTTGGAGAAGATATATCACTATCTTCCCCAACATTCAAGTTAAGGCGACGGTCAGAGGGGCAAGACATATTTGAAGGTGTTGAGAATGAAGAGTTGGACTGATCAAGATTAAAAGAAAATGCAAGAGGGAGTGTTTACAGGAGGGAACGTTTACCAGATGAAGTGTTTACAAGGGGAGCTCAAGTGTGTTGTGGAGCAAAAATGAGCGTTCTTATAAGAAGAAGAAATCGTTGAGGCATCACTCAGCAGTCGAAGAGACACCCTCTCGCAAATCGAAGAGCCGGGCTCCTTTCTCAAAAGCCGGATTCTTTTCTCAAAAGCGGCGTCTCCGTCTCAAAAGTTGGTTCCTCTCTCAAAAGTCGGGCGTCTCTCTCAAAAGTCGGAGCGGTCAGGAATCACGAGGCGAACAGTTTTTCCAATTTTGTCGTCACTCGTCACGCGCGCTGTCAGCTTTGCGCAAATTACGGGTGACTTTTTCAGAAAGCGCGTAACTTGTACTGTTCATCCATCCACCGGCTGCCGACAGGGGTAAAAGAATAGTTTCGGTTGTGAAGAAAAGACCTATAAACGTCTACCTTCGCATCCATTGCAAAGGCAAACTCTCTCAGCACTTCTTCATCTCCGAAATTTTTCATCTCCGAAAATGCCTTTCCAACAAACCCTCTCGAGTTTCTCTGTGTTTCTCATTCCCTGGGATACCTTTACAAACAAGTCATCTAGAGCTAGAGTATTTCATATCATGAAGGTTGAAAGCAAGAGTATCTCATATCACGCTTTCTCCCTGTCATTTTCCTTGTCTTTGGGGCAAGGAGAAAGCGGGCAATCAGCCAGCACTCGGTGTCAATCTTCCAATCTAAGAACCGACTGCCTGGAAATCCTTCCTGATTGCTTACCTAGCATTGCTCTCGAGTGCTCTTCTTCAACCACTGATGTACTTCCGAAGAAGTCGCCACATCTGCCTGGAGAACAGACATGGCAAGTGAAAATGATACTTGAAGCATGTGGAGACAAGGTGCTGCTTCATCTTCAAGATCAAGTCTCATTTTCCTTGCTAAGAAGTTCCCCAGCCCAGTTCACGCATACACCTGTGGAACGATACTTCTTCAAAAGCAAAAGTATCCCATATCATCAGAGTCAGAGGCAAAGATATCTCATGGCACGCTTTTCCTTTACCCTTGCTCTTGGCTACGAGTCAAGGTGAAAGAAAGGAAATCGGTCGGCACTTGGACAGATTGAACAAAGAAGCAGACCACCTCCTTTTCCTCGTGCCTACCTGCCATGCAGAAGAACAAAAAGAGAAGAATGTAGCCTGCAGACTCAATCAACCCGGCAGAAGGAGTCCGAGTTGAAACCAAGAGCTCGAGAAGCCTCAACAACAACACCAATCAAGTCTCATTTTCCTTGCTAAGAAGTTCCGAGGCCAATTCAAGTTCAAAGCTGTGGAAAGTCACCAAACAGGACCAATGATCACTTTTAGTTTTATTCATTGTCTTTTATTTTCATTTTCAATTTTTCGTTTGCATTTTCTACATTTTCTTGCGTGCTTAACTGTTTTATTTCTTTTCTTTGCAGGAACTTTTGGCTATTTCCACCCTTGGAGTTGATTGCAGAATTTTAGCTTGGGGGGTCATCGATTGATTTTCTGCAAATTAGGGAAGTTTTCAGTCCTATTGCTTTATTTTCTTTCTTTGTATTTATTTATTTTATTTTTATTTGCATTTTATTACATTTTCTGACATTGGGGACAATGTCTAGTTTAAGTGTGGGGGTATAGAGTATAAAAATGACCAAATTAAAATTTTTTGTACCTTCGACTTTGAACTGGTTTCATTTGTTTCCATGTTATTGCTTTGTGTTTTCTTAATTAAGTTGTTGTTTTTAAAAAAAAAAAAAAAAAAAATCCAAAAATATTTCCTTGTTTTCCTTATTGTTTTGAATTAGATTTTTGTTAGTTTCCCGACCCAATGATATAATTGGATAAAATTTGAACCATGATGATCAAGAACTTAGTTAACATGTGTTGTGTGAAATTCCTTATTCTCGTGTTAGTTTGTACATTTTTGTTCATCTTTGAAAAACCAAATGCACATAGCCTTGTTGATGTGAAATTAAAGCATGATTTAAAGCTCCATATGTGAATTTAGTGACCATATACATCCTATGTGAGTTTTTGAGCCTATTGAAAGTGTGTGCATTTTTCATACACTCCTTTTTTTTTTCATGTGTGATGAACTTATGTGAGATACTTCTCTAGAACTTGCATAACGATCTTTCGAAATATTTGTCATTGATTGCATGAACTTGAAAATGATAGAGGCATTAGGTTTACCACCATGGCCCAAATAACTTTGTTTCCCAAAGAAAAATGATATCATTAGATTGCCAATTTGAGCCGTATTTGTGAGCCTTTTATTTCTTATCACCAGATATGTCTACCCTTATGCCTGAAATAATTTTCCTTACCCTTTCCAAGCGAGCTAATGAGCAATGCGAAATTGTCTTACGAGAAGTGTTTGTGAAGTACTTTGAAGGGGTTTTGGCAAAAGAATAAGTGTGGGGGTTTTTCATATTTGTTTCTGCTTAAAAAAAAAAAAAAAAAAAAAAAAAAAAAAAAAAAAAAAAAAAAAAAAGAAAGAAAGAAAGAAAGTTGTTTACGAAGAAAAAAAAAAAAATGGAGTGTTTAAAGTTTCAGTTTAAGGTTGTGGTTGGAGGTGACTAGAAGAATAGCTGGAAAGTTTGAGTTTCTTATAAATCTAAATCAAAGAATTGCTTGCAATGTAGCTTGGAACTTGTTTTTACCTATTCTTTCGTTTCAATAACCCTCGCCCTAAACCTCATTACGTCCAATAAAAGTCCTCTTGATTTAAGTTTTGCAATTATGATTGTGGAGAAGTGATCTTTATGCAAGCTTATGGTAGAACTTTCACATTTGATTCTTTGAGAGAAACACATTAAAACTAAACACATGTGTGATTGAGTGTAAATCCCGTGAGAAGGTCGCTAGTTTGCATATGGTGATTTTTAAAAAATAAAAAATTTTGAAATTGCATTAACATGGCTATCTCACACACTACACTTCAAGGATGTTTAAAAGATTACTGCTAATATTTGAGTAAGGAAAATGAACTTGAATTGCTTATTGGTGTTAGCTATGGTTCTTGATGATTGTGTTCTCAAATGAAATTCTATGAGGGTCATATAGGGGGAAATAATATTTTCATGTTATTACTTTTTCTGTTTTCGTTTGTTTTGCTCGAGGACTAGCAAAAGTTAAGTGTGGGGGTATTTGATAAGCTCATATTTATACATATTTTACATCAAATTCTCTTATCTTTTGTTAGTTAGTTTCTTATATTTTTGAGTTATTTACTTTGTTTTTGTGTTTTATCGAATTTATCTAGATAAGAAAATAAAAATAGCATAAGTGTGATTTTATGTAATAAATTCGTGTCAAGACTGTTTAGCCAAAAGAATAAAAGGAAGTCTCGGCTGGGATAAAGAATAAGAAAAGAATTAAAAAGAAAGACATGAAAGGAAGGCATGCAGGATAATAATTAGAAGGTGGGACGGAAAGGCAGGGTTGGAGGTGTGTGGGGATATAGTTGAAAAAAGCATGAATAAAAGAAATTGGGAGGAAGAACTTGAGTTTAATTATAATTAGGAGCCGGCTTTTGGGTGGGTGCGCCTGGACAGGGATAATAAGATAAGGGAAAGCAAGGATTAAAGATAGAATAAACAAAGAAAAAAGGTAGCTGTAAAGCTTAGAATAGGGCAGACAAGTCCTTGAAGTGGAAGCTGGCAGTGAGTCAGAATCCAAAGAACGGAGGAATAAAATAGGACAGAAAGTGAGGGATGGTCGGAGTTGGGGGTGGAAAGCAAAGAAAGAAACCAGCTGCACTTGGCAGCTGGCAGCGAGAACGTGAGCTGAGATAGAGAGAGGAGAAGATATATAACTTGGGGAGAAAAGAAATAAACAGAGGGGGGATAAGGAAAGAAGGGGGTCTCAGGCGGAAGAGAAGGAAGAAGGGGGGACAGAGGCTGCCATTTGGCAGCTTGAGAGAGGCTGCCATTTGTCGTGCAGAAAAAGAGAGGGAGAAGCGCGCAGGTCAGGACTGGAGGGGAGGAACCAAGCTGCCTGGCAGCTTGTGGAGGGAGCAGCTCAACGTAGGGGACAGTGCGCGGGCAGGAGTGAAAGAAGGAGGGCCGAGAGCTGCTTGAAAGCAAGAGTCAGCACAGCGCGGAAGGCTGGCGGGCAGCTTGGCTGCACGTGGATGCGGAAATAGAGGAGAAGGGAGATCAGAGCGCAGGGACGTGGGCAGCTGGCGTGCTGCCTTTGCAGCGTAGGAGACACGTGTCAGCGAGAGGGAATCAGAAAGCTGTCCATCTCTCTCGGTTTAATCCTCCAAACTCACGTTTTAGTTTTATTTCTGTTTTAATAATGTGTAACTAATTTTGTTTTGGCTAGAGGTTAATTCAAAACTATGGATATATTTGTAATTTGAATTGATTACCTTCAGTTGTGATTTCTGAGTTGTGATTTAATTTGCTTAACTGCTTGATTGATAACTTATTTTTGTATGTCGATTAAGGATGCATACTTAATTTACATGCATGAATTTGATGCTAGAATATAAGTGAATTTCACCTAATCGTTATGAACTTATATTCACAAGTAGTGAAGGTCGCTTATAAACGATCGCGTTAGGTAAATTCTTGGCATAAGTTTCATGCAATTCATAGTAACAAGTGCCTCGTCAATGCTTATGATTTTCATAAAACTTAATGATTCTTGCTTGTATCTCTATTATGCAATTCATGTAGGGAACTTGTGGGGAATGTTTTGGGTTGTCGTATGCAATCATCCAATCCATTAACTTAAGGAAAATCTGAGAATTAATTTAAGCGGACCTAATTAATTTGGGGCGTTGAGAATTTACAATTTATTGAAAGAACAACTGAAAATCAATTTAGGTTGCATATGTGTCATGTGTGGAGAATAATCCTCTAGCCAGTCCGTCATTTATCATTTTACCTTAATTTTATGTTTTTGTCAATTCTGTAATTTATTTAAGTTTAATTTACTTTTCATCAAAAATCAATCCCCCGTTTATTTTAAAGTGTTAGATTTATTAGAAATCAATCTAGTTTGTGTTTTCTAAAAGTCTTGAATTATTTTGAGTCTTTTAATTTATTTTGGTTCATTTGTTAGTTTTATTTTGAGTGATTCTATTTAAGTGTTTTGAGTCTAGTTTAGTGTTTTAAATTTTGTTTTTACGTTTTTAATTTAATTTTACTTTGGTTAGCATCCCTAGTTAATCCCGGCCTAGAACGATCCCTACTTATCCATATACTACAACTGTCACAAATAGGGTTAAATTTGTGCGTTAATTAATTTTCGCATCAGGCGACTTAGTATCTCAGCTACCATTTCTCCCAATTTCTTATCCAAAAGGTACTCAAATCTCTCTCTCTCTCTCTCTCTCTCTCTCTTGAAATTACTGCATTTTTTTATTTCTCTCTTAGAATTTTGTCTTAATCGTGAAAATTGTGAATTTTTTATTTATTTTATGTATTGGGTTTTCGAGATATTGGAGAAACCCCAGCTATGGAAATCCCGCTCGTGTTATTGGGGTGGAAGATTTTTTCCATTTTTAGTTTTTAATTAAATTTTAGGATGATGTTGATGTATATTTCTAAATTAGGGTTTTCAATATCGGTGTGAATACTTAATAACATGCTAGTTTTTAAAAAAAAAAAAAAATTGTACCTAGATGGGTGTGAATACTTAATGCCCTGCTTGTTTGTTTAGCATGTAGCTGCTCTTGAATTTCCTGTTATTTGAATTTATGGAATTCAGTTTATTGACATTCATATTTGTTATGTTATATGTCTATCTTAACAAATTTTTGAAAAATTGTTATGGCAACCTATTGAACTATGTCAAAATCTGAGGCCCAATACTAGTACTGAAGATAGACAATGGATTGTCGGAATCACTTTAGTTCCGATTATTAGAAAAGGGGTTCAGTCACTCATTCACACTGCTTGTCGCCATGTGGACCAGAACAATCAGATGCTCTGTCCTTGTAGAGTTTGTCATAACTTTTTTTTTTTCACTTAATTGAAGATGTTCATCTACATTAGTTGAATTTTAGTATGGATATGAATTATGATAGATGGATAAATTGTTGAATTTGCTACTAGAGTATTTCAATACTTTGTATATTCATGCTTGATGATCATTACAAGATTACACACCTATTAATAGGAAAGAGGGAAGGAGAGCTCGGACAGAGTGAGGTCCATGAGGAGTTGTGCCACCCGAGATACAATAATCAAAAGAAACACTCCACTACACTTAGTTGGAGAAAATATAATAACAACCAATATACAAACATTAACTAGTTATAAAGGGAAAGCACTTCTAAATAAGAAAGTCTCAACTTGAGATTGTGCAAGGAGAGTCTTCGATATGCTTATAATGATAATTATTTATGATGCCAGTCTGTTATTATTTTTCCTTTTCCAATTTCCTAGATGACTTCTATGCAACAAGGAAAGAGGGTGAAACGGGTCAGGGTTGTCCTACCTCCGCATCCATCATCACCACCTTCTCCATCGCCACCACCACCTCCTCCACCGCCACCACCATCTCTTCCACCACATGCTCCTTCACCTGAAGAGCCAACATACATAAGCTTAGGTATTTCAGAAGGGCTAATTACAATTAATTTAATTCTTCTTATTAATGTTGTTTTAAACAAGTTATAACATTGATCAAATATATATATTTTTAAAATTTTTAGAGACAGATTTTGACTTCACTGCAAAAAAGATGACACGTGGAAAGTCATGTGGGAAAGGCCTCCACAATATTTTGGAGGCCAATGGTGGGAAGAAGATGTCGGTCATCTTTGATTTCAAATGATGTGGTTGTATCAAGTTTTTTCACTACCGAGATAGGGAATATTGTTCGAACTCATTCACCAGTTTGCTATGAGAAATGGATGAAGGTCTCACCTCAAGAAAAGAGGACACTGCGGGATAAGTTGCTTGTGAGTTTAATTTTAATTCAATTTATTCATAATAATTTCAAGCTCTCGCTCGTATATTTTATGTTTAACAATAAGTATTATTTGTGGACCTATCCCATCCGAAGATTATTGAATATGTTCATAAGAAGATGGCGAAGTTGTACTCTGTGTATAGACACCGGTTGTATAAGTATTACTTGTCATGCTGAACACCTGCAAAAAGACAAGCTAAGCTGTCGAACGATCAGATATGGAATGGGCGACCAAAGAGTCATTGGAACTGGTTATGCGATAATGTTTACGCTACTACCCACTTTTTGGTATTTATCCTATCCAATCTTTTCTAATATAAAGCTATGATAATATTAAACGATATGGGGTGACTGATGTTGCATATGACTGATGCTGCATATAATTGATGTTATGGGATGACTGATGCTGCATATGACTGATTATGCATATGGATATTAGACGATATGGGGTGACTGATGTTGCATCAGTCATATGCAGCATTAGTTATATGAAGCATCAGTCACCCCATAGCATCAGTTATATGCAGCATCAGTCACCCCATATCGTCTAATATCCATATGCAACATCAGTCACCCCATATCGTCTAATAGATAATCTATTAAATGTTACCAGCTTATTTAATATATAGGTGCTTTTACATGTATTATATAGTGTTTATGGAAATTAGAATCTAACTGATTGGAAAATATGTTAGACAGTAGTATTCTATTAAATTTGAATGAATATGCATGCACAACTTAAACACATGAATATATATTACAAGTCTGGGAGGTAGGAGCTTTCCAAATTGTACATGTCTACAATACTAACTCTTCTTATGCTTGTCATCTATCACATGTGTAATTAATGTAGGAGCTTTCAAAGTAAAATTCTGATAATAGGAAGAAACAAAAGTATCATCACAAGGGAGGAGCAAGGCCATTCATCCAGCATGCTAGGAATGCTCACATGGTAATGAAATTAAAGTACTTATAATAATTCATTATGCAATCTCATGCATGTTTCTTCATTATTGAGCAGAAATGAGATCCATTATCTGTGATTGACAATTGGGGAGCTCTCCACAAAGACAAGAACGGCAAGTGGATCAATGATGTTGCTCAAGACAAATATGTAAGTTATTCATGAGCTACAAATTATATTTACAGACTGATTATACTTAGTGGTTTCCTTCTAAATAAGTTAATGATCACATACAAGCACTCAAGTTGTGTTTTTCTTAAGCATATTATAGCTGGATATGTTTGAAATGGAAAAAAAAAAAAAAAAAGAAAGAATTGTTTCTATTTTATTATGAAAGGATAACAAGAAGAAAAAGAATGAAAAAGAATGATGAACTAAGGGAGAAGCTGATTGAAGAAGCACCTGAGGGTACTCCATTAGATTCCGTACATGTGTCATTGGATGATGAGTTAGGAATCATGGTTGAAAACCTTGGGAGGAAGAGAAAATATGTTAATGGTATAGGTGTTTTTCCTTGAACAGATACATATGGTTGTGGTTCTTCTATGGCTTCAAGTTCTGAGTTAATTGATATGAGATCTCAGATCAAGCTTCTATCAGATGGTTTCCTCATATTGCAACAGGAGAATGAACAATTAAAAGCTCGATTGGATTTACAGAATGTTGATGAAAATATGTTCATAAAAATCAAGGCTTTTTTGGCTGCAAGGGAAAACCAACAACAACTTTACGGAATCAAATGGTGATATTTCAGAGGGTGAAAATACTTATCCTGAGCTGGAAGAACATGATTTGGAAGAGGACTGATTTTGATATTATGTCTTTTGCTGTTAGTTTCAAGTTTCCACATGGTATACCTCTTTTGTTAGCACCTAAATGTGTCTTAGACTTCTCTTTTGTTCGTACCAAAGCTGCTTATAATAGCACCAAAGCTGTCTATAAGTGTTAATGCCCTTCATTATTCTGGCGTAGCATGCTTCTATTTTGTTAGTACCTGAAGCTGTCTTTTGTTAGCACTAATCTGTTTTAGACTTCTCTTTTGAGATAGGTTACCATGACTATAATTTTTGGGACGTACACTTGGTGAATGTATTCGACTTATGTGCTTAAATTGTTGATTAATGAAAATGTGAAGTATTACCTATAATTGTTATGAACTGCGATTCTAGATTACGAGGCAGGAAAAAACAATTAATTTGTCAATATTATTCCTAAATAGGTATTTGATTTAAACATATGTGACTTAAGTTGTGCCATATATCAAGGGAATACGTGATGATTTCAGTGTCACTAAGTGCAACTATATCATTATGGCATCATATTGGGTGACGACAAAAGCATCACATATAAATTTGATACGAGATGCAAAAATAGGTCACATAATGTTGCATGTTGTGACGCATACTTTGTCACACATATTGGTACTAAGTGACGCAAGTAGCGTCACGCATACTATAAATATGTGACGAATCACACAGACTATAGGTGACTATGTATATGTGACGAAAATTGTGACACTAGAATTTCGTCACATAGAGTCAAATGTGACGAGTTTTCTTGTTTATGTGATGCCACCTAAGCCATGTTTTCTTGTAGTGTCTCAATTGAGTTGACATAACATTACAAGCCTTATCTTATGGTTAGGAATATTTTAGGAATGAACATAAGAGAAAGGTTTCGCTGATCTAACTTAGATCACTTCTCTCTTAGGTAGATTATATTTCTTGGATTATGTTGATGCACAAAATCAGTGAGGACTTTGGTACAACAGAAAGTGTTAAGTTTGTGACCTTCGCTAGATTGCTCCGGTCATTCGTGTGGATAAGTATGTAAATGGATAGAGACAGGAAAGCAAACACAAGATGTACGTGGTTCACCCAGATTGGCTACGTCCACGGAGTAGAGGAGTTCTCATTAATTGTGAAGGGTTTACACAAGTACATAGGTTTAAGCTCTCTTTTAGTAAGTACTAGTGAATGATTTAGTACAAATAACATTAGGAAATATTGTGAGAGAATGATCTCTATTTATAGAAGAGAGTTTCTAGTTTCATTCTGACATTGACACGTGTCGTGCTGTGATTGGCCTCTGATATCGACACGTGTCACGTTATGATTGGCCTCTGATGTTGACATGTGTCGTGTTGTGATTGGCCTCCTAGTTGGAGGGAGACTCTTGTGGGTCCTTGGCGGTATAATGTTGACCGGTGCTTAATAGTTTCGGGGTTGGTCAAGTATGGCACAAACAGTGCTCCCCTAAGTTCCCGAGTAAGGGAAGCTTCTCGGTTGGGGACTTGCAAGATCCAAGTCATTGAGTAATCGCGAAACTTCTAAGTACCGAAGTGTTGTATCATTTTTACTTGCCTTATCTGTCTCATAGGTAGATGCGGCATCTTCTCTTGAGGTACTTTTCCTCCATCCAGGAGTGGTATCTCTAACCGGTGGAGATGCACAAGGTAATGTATCAATTTCACTTGAAGCTTACTTGTACTTTCGGGCTTGGTCAAGAGCGATGCAAACCCTATAGTGGAAGGGTCTGCCGAATGAGGTAACAGACAAGGTAAGCAATCAGACATCCAAGCAAGCAACCTGGATTGGAGGTTCAACTTTGGCCTTCAGTTGATTGTTCTCCTTCTCCTTGTGTCGTAAACAGCAGCAAGGATAAGGAGAACCAAATGGAGAAGAGATGATATGAGATACTTTTGCTTTTGAAGAAGTAACTTTCCACAGGCTTATTCTTGAACTGGGCTGGATGGTTTTCTGGTTTCCTCCAGAGTATAAGGCCGACTCAAGAATTTGAGGGTCAAAACAAGTTCCTCAAATCTAGAGTACGTTCGACTATAATGATATGGGATACTTTTGTTGTCGACAAAGAAGTGGGTGTGGTATGGCGAGGCTTTGCTCTTTGGTGATGGTGTCAACGAAAGGTTGTTGAAGCTTCTCGAGTTCTTTGGATAGGGCAGCAATGCTGGGTTTGGATTTGATTTAGACTCATCTGTCTGGGTTGTATGGTTCTGCAGAAAGGGCATCGTGCTGTAGTGATCTGTTCCAGCTCATCATTGATCCTTCTGCTTCAATCTTTTACAGCATTTGTCCCCGATGCAGGAGTAGAATGCAACCTTTGCATTTAAATGGTCCTTCAGAGCACTACTTCTCAGCGACTCATCCATGCGTGGCAGCTTCAGTGTAAAACGTCAATATCATATCAACTATTCTAAGGTATTTGTCGAAGGATTTCGTGACCTTGACAACAGTTGAGGATGAGTACTTGAGAGCAATGTTAGGCAAACAACCATGCAAAGATTTCGGGCAATCAGTTCCAGATCGGAAGTTTGAATTCAGGTTCCGACTGATTGCGTTTTTTCTCTTTGTCCGGCAGGTAAGAGCAAGGGCAAAGGAAAAGACAGGGAAAAAACAAGATATGGGATACTCTTGCTTTTAACCCTGATGATATGAGATACTCTTGCTCTGGTGTGGCTTGTTTGCAAAGGTATTATCGAGGGGAAAATAAGCTGAGTATTTCGAGAAACTCTGTTGAGAGTGCCCTCTCGGATGTGAAGAAAAGTTGAGCATTTTTTTTTATTTGCAGGTCTGCCTGGCTGTGGAGGATGAAGGTCGGCATATATAAGAATTGTCCAAACAACGAGTGGTAACGCTGTTCCTTTACCCTTCTTGGTCATAGCAATGTAGTGGGAGTTGCAAGATTCACGTGTTTTAACTTTGTCAGAACACTTTGAAAAAGTGGTCTGTGGTATCTGGAAAGCTGATGTTGCGTGTGAAGATTGCGGACAAGCTTTATCCAAGGAAATCTGGCTCTCGAAGTTCGGAGAGCGGTGCCTCTTCGGTTTTTTAACAAACAATCCTGTAGGGGATTTGGCTCTCGAGATTCGGAGAACGGTGCCTCTTCGATTTTTGAGAAAGCAATCCTGGTGGGAGTCTGGCTCTCGAGATTCGGATAGCGGTGCCTTTTCGATTTTTAAGAAAGCAATCCTGGTGAGAGTCTGGCTCTCGAGATTCGGGGAGCGGTGCTTCTTCGATTTTTGAGAAAGTAATCCTGTTGTGGGTGTTTTGTTGATGTGAGTAAAGGTTGGGCATTTTTGCCAGCCTGCCTTGCCACGGAGCACGGAGGTTGACACACATAAGGACTTTCCAGTTATCAAGCAGTGGTGTTGTTTCTTTACCCTTGTGGGTAATAGTAGGGTAGCTGGACCTTCAAAATTTATGTGTCTAAACTTTGTCAGAGATCTTTGGCAAAGTTATCTGTGGTACCCGAGAAGCTGATGTTGCGTGTGGAGAGTGGTGCCTCTTCAAAATCCGAAGAGTGGTGCCCCTTTGATTTTTGAACCAACGACCATGTTGCCCTTGCTTTTATAAGGGCACCAATTGTGTGCAAGAAGTACATTCAGAGAGTTATTGCTTGTAGGAATTTTCCCCTTATTTTTGTACTTCAGAGATTTATTGGACCTCATTTCTCCTTCATCATTTATCAAAATGTCTGGCCCATCCGATCATCGTTTTGACTTGAACTTTGGTGAAGAGGCAGCTATGTCTCATCAAGACAACATATGACGCCCATCCTTCTTATCCCCTACTGGTCCTCTTACCGTTGGGGACTCTGTGATGAAGAATGATATGACCGCTGCGGTGGTGGCCAGGAACCTTCTCACTCCCAAAGATAACAGACTACTTTCCAAACGGTATGATGAGTTGGCTGTTAAGGATTCTCTGGCTTTCAGTGTTTAGTGTGCAGGTTCTGTGTCTAATATGGCCCAACGCCTATTTGCTCGAACCCGTCAAGTTGAATCATTGGCGGCTGAAGTGATAAGTCTTAAACAGGAGATTAGAGGGCTCAAGCATGAGAATAAACAGTTGCACAGGCTCGCACATGACTATGCTACAAACATGAAGATGAAGCTTGACCAGCTGCAGGAATCTGATGGTCAGATTTTACTTGATCATCAGATGTTTGTGGGTTTGTTCCAAAGGCATTTATTGCCTTCGTCTTCTAGGGCTGTACCGCGTAATGAAGCTCCAAATGATCAACCTTCAGTGCCTCCTCCTTCTGGGGTTCTGCCCAGTACTGAAGCTCCGAATGATTACCCTCCGGTGCCTACTCTTTCTGGGGCTCTGCCGACTGCTAAGACTTCTCCTGAGCAACCTTTGTGAAGGCTCCCTCTTGTTTGTTTATTTTGATTCATGTATATGTACATATTTGTAACTTATCGGAGATATCAATAAATAAGCTTTGCTTCATTTCAACATATTGTGTTAAATACACCAAAGCCTTCTTCACTAAGTTCTTTGAATTTTTCTTTTGTTGAAGCTTGTATTTTGAAGCTTTGTGAGTGAAGCATGTATGTTGAGGTAGTGCTCCCTTAATTTCCCGAGTAAGGAAAACTTCTCGGTTGGAGACTTGAAAAATCCAAGTCACTGAGTGGTCGTGAGACTTTCGAGTATCAAGGTGCAGTAGCATATGGTAGGAGTCCCCCAAGTCTCTGATCGAGGGAGTTGATGAAGGAGGCATTTCCTTTCTAAGTGGTAGCCCAAAACTCCTCTTTCATATATATTTGTTATGAAAGTTGTTAGGCCCAAAGAAGAGGAGGCCTAGGCAATTTTTTTTTTCGAATTTTCGAATTTCTAAATTTTCGAATTTCCAAATTTTCGAGTTTTCGAATATATATATATATATATATATATTAAGCTTTGTAGGTGAAGCTTTGAGGTTGAAGCTTTGTTGGGTACCATGAATTGATTTTGCTTCACACTATCTTGATCAAGAGTGTGTGAAGCTTTTGTAGGTGAAGCTTTTGTGTTGAAGCTTTTGTGGGTGAAGTTTTTGTGGGTCAAGCTTTTGTGGGTGAAGCTTTTGTAGGTGAAGCTTTTGTGGGTCAAGCTTTTGTGGGTGAAACTTTTGTAGTTAAAGCTTTTGTGGGTGAAGCTTTTGTGGGTAAAGCTCTTTTGTGGGTGAAGCTTTTGTGTTGAAGCTTTGTAGGTGAAGCTTTGGAGTTGAAGCTTTGTAGGTGAAGCTTTTGTGTTGAAGCTTTTGTAGGTGAAGCTTTGGAGTTGAAGCTTTATAGGTGAAGCTTTGGAGTTGAAGCTTTTGTTGGGTACCATGAATTGATTTTGCTTCACACTATCTTGATCAAGATAGTGTGAAGCTTTTGAGAATTTGTAGTTGTCCTTCATTGATGAAACTTTTGTTGGTGAAGCTTTTGTGGTGAAACTTTGTTGGGTACCATGAATTGATTTTGCTTCATACTATCTTGATTAAGATAGTGTGAAGCTTTGAGAATTTGTAGTTGTCCTCCATTGATGAAGCTTTGTTGAATTTCCCAATTTCCTTTTTTTATTTTTTATTTTTGGGAAAATTAGAAATTTGAAAATGTGGCAGAGACAACATTTACTAATTTTTTTGGGAAAATTAGAAATTAGAAATTTGAAGATTGTGATGCAAGCCACACCTTGTAGCAGTCGAAGGTTTGGATGAACCATATAAATTGAATTTGCTTCGAACAGTCTTGATCAAGAGCGTGTGAAGCTTTCTACGAGTTGTAGTTGCCCTTCATTGATGAAGCTTTTATTGGCACCATAAATTGGTTTTGCTTCACACTGTCTTGATCAAGAGTGTGTGAAGCTTTTAAGAATTGTGGTTGAACTCCTTTGATGAGGCTTTTGTTGGCACCATAAATTGGTTTTGCTTCACACTGTCTTGATCAAGAGTGTGTGAAGCTTTTGAGAATTATGGTTGCCCTCCATTGATGAAGCTCTTATTGGCACCATAAATTGGTTTTTGCGTCACACTGTCTTGATTAAGAGTGTGTGAAGCTTTTGAGAATTGTGGTTGAACTCTTTTGATGAAGCTCTTGTTGCCACCATAAATTGGTTTTGCTTCACATTGTCTTGATCAATAGTGTGAAGCTTTTGAGAATTGTGGTTGAACTCCTTTGATGAAGCTCTTGTTGTCACCATAAATTGGTTTTGCTCCTTTGATGAAGCTCTTGTTGGCACCATAAATTGGTTTTGCTTCACACTGTCTTGATCAAGAGTGTGTGAAGCTTTTGAGAATTGTAGTGTTTGCATTGTTACAGAGGAGAAATGTCTGAAGCAGATACAAGAGGGCTGAATAGCTTGATCTTTGAATGCCATGCATGTTGGAAGTATGCCCACAAAGCCACTCATTTGATGTAATAGCTTTTGGAATACTTATTGTATTAAACTATTATATGTTTAATGAAGGGCAAAGCTTGTTGTTAATCACTATTTATTGTATCATGTGTTTAAGCAATAAGGGAATCCAAGGAATGTATTTGATCTAAGAGAGAAGTAATTTAAGTAAGTTAGATTACCGAGACCTTTCTCTTATGTTCATTCCTAAAACGTTCCTAGCCATAGGATTGCCAATTGGGCATTGACAATCTGCTAAGGTTAGTATGTGTTATGTCAACTCAAGCGTGAGTATGACTAGTCTCAAGTCATTTAGTGTTGGACACTAAGACAAACACATATGTGCTCGAATGAGTAATCGAGTACACTGAACAACGATCAAAAGAGAGTTCGAACATACATGTCATGTAAGAACTCGATAGTTGCAATATGCAAAGTAGTCCTTTGACCTGAGGCATCATAGATGTCTAATGGTTAGGTCCTTGACCTTCGATCATGTCAAAGGCATTCCATTGGAGTGTCCACGACATTGTTGGGGTCAAGCTATCTAGTCATGTAGGCATATGAATGCACAACAAGGGATCTCTAACCTTCCATGGTGGAAGGAGAATACTCTAAGATATGATTCGAGAGTCTTTGGCCAAAGCATATGAATATGACTTAGGAAGTTTGTTCCAAATCTTATTCAATAGAATCATATGGAGAAGTATCACATTGGATAGTAGACATGAAACAAACTATCACTTAAACAATGTGATTAAGAGTATTGTATTAGAGAAGGACCGTATTGCATTGTAGTTGTAACTGGATAGGTTCTCCAACCAATTCTACTTAGCTTGGGTAACCATGACATACTGTTAGGTGTCACTCATGGTTTGTGGAAGCCCTAATGATTAGCAAACACTAATCTTCAACAAAGGGAGAATTGAAATGTTGTTTCAATTCACAATCGATCGTTAAGAGTAACAATCGCCCACTGCCTCGCTAATTGGAACCTAATGGATCGTACACCGAGTAATGATGAAAGTGAAGAAATATATATGATATGGATAAGCAATTAAATGGTTTAATTGATATATGGTCAAGATTAATTAATTAGTTAATTAATTTTACGAAACGTTCGTATTGGGCTTATAAGTTGGTTTTGGGTTTCGGGGCCTAAAAGAGTTTTGGTCCACAAGGGCCATTATGTTTAAGTTGTATGACAACTAAAACAAAATGGGCAATTAGCCCAATAACAAAGGTAAGGCCGGCCATAAAGATGATGGTTGCAAACTTGGATTAATTACAAGTTTGCCACTCACTTGAAATGAAGTATAAAATCAACTTTATAGCTTTATTTCTCATTTAGGGTTTTCTTGATGAAAAGAGGTGAAACCTATTCTCTCTTTTTCTCTATAGAGGCCGGCCACTTAGAGAAGTTTTAGCTAGCAATCTATTCTTCTCTAAGTCATCCATTTCATCTTCACAATACATCCTTGGTGAAGAGACTTAGAGACATCAAGCTTTTGGTGTTTTTGGAGAACATATCCTCAAATCCTCAAAGAAGCAAAGGAGCACTAAAAGGAAGAAAAATCACAAGGAAGATCCAAGGAGCAAGGAGGTGACTTGAAGACCCTCCACTTGGGTGAATCCCTTGTGTAATCAAGGATGAGCTTCAAGGGTAAAGAATCACTAAATCCTTTATTCTCTTTAATGTTGTTAAAGAGTTTGTTGGTTCACCATTCACTAGGCTTTGAAAGTCATGGGTTTTATGAATAAGTTTTTTAATGCATGCCTACTTTAATGTGTTAATAGTTTGCATATGTGTTCAAATATTCTCACATGTTCTTAGCTAGGACTAAAGTTTTCCTTCAATGCACTGAAGTTGTTGTTGGTTTGCAATAAGACTTTGTTGGTGACTATAACTCTTGTTGGGCATAAGTGCTTCCCTAGTTGAGTTGTCAAGCTTGAGGGTTTTTGATTATTTGTGAATGCTAGGAGTTCACATGTACAAGTTGTACCACTCGTCTTCTGGTAGGTGGAATGGATGGTGAGTTGCTTTCATCACTTGGTTGGTGGTACGAAGGTGAGTTCCTTCATCACCTTTCATCACATTTCATCACCTGGTTGGTGGCACGAAGATGAGTTCCTTATTCACCTGGTTGGTGGCATGAATGGAAAGTTGCCAAATGATATTAGAGTACGGGTTGTACATTTCATCACCTAGTTGGTGGCATGAAGGAGAGTACGGGTTGTACATTTTATCACCTGGTTGGTGAGAATAAGGGCAAGGTGTAGAGGCATATTGTAGCAAGTGTCGAATGACACAAAGTATGTTGAACCCTTTTGAAGCACAGTTGGCTTATGTATGAATGTGTTGGAATGTATGATTGAACGAATATACTGTGAAGCTGTTCGTTTATTTGTATAGTCTTGTTGACATATTGTTCATGGCTAGAATTTCTGTCGGGGATGTTTCCTAGCCGACAAGCACACAACTCCCTGAGAGGTTGGCGCCGGTTGATGATTTATGTCGGGCTTCTGCTTCACTGGCGGGCTTATCGGGCAAGGCTTGTCGGGCAAAGTTGAAAGAGAATGACAGAGTTAACTTTGAAAGGTGCCTTTGTGGGGCCTTAGGTGTAGGTCTTGAGGCTCGCAATCAAGATTAACTTTTAAGTGCTCAGGCGTGCCACTGCCATCTTTAGCATGGCAGATGTAAAACGAATGTTGAGTTTTAGTTGTACATATACCCGAGAGGCTGTGTTAGTTATGACAGGTGCCTTTGTGGGGCCTTAGGTGTAGGCCTTGAGGCTTCCAATCAAGAAGTAACCCAGTACTCGAATATACGATGTCTGTTTCATTGATTGCATAAGTGTTATAACCATTATACTTCTGATTATCCGAGCTCGCAGAGCAGAATGAACCCAAATAGGTGCCTTTGTAGGGCCTTAGATATAGGCCTTGAGGCTTCCCATCAGAATTCCTTCTATACTCAAACGTTATACTATAATCATAATATAATAGAAATAAAACTAAGAGATAGGTCGATTACCTGCGCCTCAAGTAACTTCGGACTTCTTGTTATCAAAGCTTGTCGTGGATGGGTTAAGTCCATATAAGGTTCTTTTTATGCCTTGAGACCAAGGACTTTTGAATGATCAATCTTACATGCCCGAGAGCTTAGAACTTAGATTTGGTTTAAACTGTGAAGACATATTCAAATCGGATTCAAGAACTGAGAGAGTCTTTTAATCATCATCGTACTAGAAATAACTTGAATACAACTGGAAGTATACAACATATTGCTAGGCTAATGATTGAAAAGATAAAACCAAAGAGGGTCGGGCAAGGCTGATCGTCTTGCAACTTCCTATCTTTGTGGTTTATCAAGGGGTTTGAGAGCTTTAGAAAGGGGGTAGGGAGATGAGTTTACAGAAAGAAATCGATACTACAACAAGTTTAAGACGAGGTAGCAGAGCTATTACAAAAGGTTTGGGTGAGGGTTGATCCGGAGAGGGATGAAGGCTTGGGCTGACTACAGCTTCGTTTGAAGGCAAATCTAGCTTTGAGCAGAGTTTGTGCTTGTATTTGTTTGTTTGATTAAGTGTCCTTATTTCTGATTTCTCTTTCTTCTTTTATAGACCCTTCGACTTGGCCTTTTGCAACAGTAATCTTGCCCGAATACAGCTTGAAGGGTAGTGACTCATCAGCTATTTACTTGTACTGCCACTGTAAAGTGCTTTTGGGCTGATTAGCTGGCTGGTCTACACCACTTGGTCTCTAGGCAGGTGAGCAAGTGGTGCAAATGATATGCACCTAGTCGGGAAAGGCCTTTTCTGCCTTCTGGGCTGTTTGTTGGGCTTCGGGCTTTTCCCCTTCTAAACCTCCTTTTGGGCCAACTTCTTCTTGAGCCCAAAGTTCAAGTTTTAACCCAAACAGTGCCCCCTTCAATTAATATTCAGACTGGAACTCCAGGCGCCAATATTGATTGGAAAGCTCCCCATTATACCCACGTCTCTCTCTCAGGATTTGCACACTTTTCAAAGATAATCATCACTTTCATGCGGTCATTCCACTAACTCACGAATCCTCTGCATTCTTAGCAAGAAATTCCTCTGCAATTGAAAATTTCCTAACTTCCCAGACGTTTTACTTTTCCAAATCTTTCAAACTCTCTTCTGATCTTTGCTCGATATCTTCTACCCTTGTCATCTTCCTTGCCGTTCCCCTTCCAAACTTCATCAAATGGCTTCAGGATCCAACCAAATCCAACTATCCTATGAATCTGGCGAAGGCATCGCCACTTTGCGCCGTTTACTCAACAGACTGCATCGCCCTCGGGCAGGTTTGTATTCTGAGCTTTTCTTTGAAGTGCATGGGTTACAATCGTTGGGTCCCGCATGGATTTCCCGGGTCCCTGTAGTGATAGAGGACAATATGCCCAGGGATAATTGGTTTTCCCCAAATCTCTTTTTGGCTAAGTCGGGCATTTCTTCATCCTAGTGGTCGTCATATCGTCGAGGCTTTCCTTTGATGAACGATTCGGCTTGGGCTCAGTGGGTTGATGAACTAGAGCCAACTTTTAAGAAGAAATGGATGAATAACGACATTTATGAATTGATAATGCTCTCAAAAACTACCATTATTCCCAAGCCCGAACTGCTTGCTTCTTCTCTTCTTTTCTGGAATTCGGGCACAAACACTTTTGACTTCTGTATGGGTCTCATGTCTTCGACTGTTCTTGATATGGCCCAGGTTTTCGGGCTAAGACCATCGGGCATGATAATGGATGTTACTCAAGACTGGGTTCCCCCCTCAATTGCTGAAAGCTCAGGTTCATCCGCCTCTTCCCTTTCCTTGGAATATAATTCTGCAACCTTCAAGAGTTACGGGACCTCCTTCAAGGGATTCTTTCCTTTCGTAAAGGAGAATTTTGGAGCAGGTTCTTCTCATGTTGATAAAGATCAAGAGCACATGTATTTCCTCTTATACTGGCTCAACAAACATGTCTTCCCCAATAAGTCTAAAGGAGTGAAGGTTGAATGGATTCCCTTGGTAGAAGTTCTTCATAATTTTGATGATGTAGCCACGGGTCCATTCCTTCTTTCCCATCTTTACCATCTTCTTTTTGAAATGACTCAAGGCGAGCCATTTGAGACTAACCTGAATGAACCCATATGGATGATACAAACATGGCTTCAATGGTACTTTCTAGAGTTTCGGGCTGCCAACTTAGAGTTCCCAGAGGGTGTGGCCCCTGCCCAAATCCTAGCTAAAGCTGCTCCTACAGACCACTCTACCTTTGCCTGCTTTTACTTCTTCAAAGTTTGTAGGACTCGGCCATATTTGGAATGGGGCGCGTCAATTTTGAGAAGATATTCTTGGTTTTCTGATCAAGCCTTCCAAGATGCTCCCGGGGAAGATGCCACCTCCTTTTGTAGGGAGAAATTCATTAGTTGTATTCAACCAAGACACATGGCTTGGGGAGTTCGGGGTAACCGATATGATCAAGGGTTGGAGGTGTATCACCCTAACTTCTGCAGCAGGCAGTTAGGCTTTAGACAAGCCATCCCCATTCCATTCTTCGACTCTATCCATTGTGGCACTTCCTTTCGACTATCATCTCCTTCAGAGGCGATTTTTCGAGCTGCCCAACGTAGTCTTGAAGTTATGAATCAGGCTACCCGCAAATCCATAGTTCTTAACTTTGAATGTACTCCACTCTTTTCTACTTGGTGGGAAGACAAATGGACCAAGAAATATGAAGGAGATTTGCGGGAAACTCATGACCGTCTCTTTAGCCAACTTTCCCTCAAGTCATACCCCAGTTCGGGCGAACTTGAAAACTGGAAGGAAATGATTCATCAGAAGAACCAATTACTTTTGATAGGTATTCTTCTTCTTAACTTGACTCTGTCTCCCTTCTGAAGTCTTTTAAATCTTACTTTGCTTGATCCTTCAACCCAAGTAGATGTTGAAACAGCACCCATTGAGTCCGAGGATGACTCAGCTGATGTAACAATTCTTCACGGAGCTGCAGTAGAGGCTAAAAGACGAGATGCTGGAGGAGGCAGATATGCTTTAGAATCTTTTGCAGAATCAGATACTGAAGAAGTGCCTGAAGCCACCACCCAAGTGTCTAAGCGAAGGAAAGCAGTTGTGATCGAGACCTCAGATTCTGATCCTGCATCCCCACCCAAGACTAAACGACCAATACCTACTAGAAAGAGTAAGAGAGCAAGAACCGTCCAAACTCTCAAGTCTTCAGCCTCATCTGCTCCAGTTTCTGAGGCAGGCAGAAAGAAGCAAAAGTCTTCAAGTGAGTTTTTGTTCTTCTTTATCAGATTGCCACCCTTCTTCTTTATCTAATTGCCCTTGTTTTCCTTGAAAACAGGACCTCAAGCATCTAAGAAACCAACCATTGCTTCTAAGGAGGAACCATTAGGAGCTGAAATGCACAAAAAGGCTGAAGAATTGTGAAATATCACCCTCAAAGAACTTGAGGTATAGTTTATGTTTATGTCTACATAATCCTTCCCGCTTCCACAAAACCCTGAGCATGATTACTTGAGTCAGGCTGCAAAAGAGGAAAAACTCCGTCCGCTCGAGGCCTCTCTCCTCCCCGAGTTAATCCTTCAGATGTGCATTCCCTTCCTTCTCGAACCTTGGGTAACTTTATAGTCTCTGGAGCTAATGCCTGAACCTTTCTCTTCTTCTATCTTCATCCAGGTCGGAGTATCTGCCCTTTTGCCTAGTCAAGGTTCTCCTTTGAAGTCTTTGATTTCTCCTTCTTCCCTGGAGGCAACTCCATCTTTTCAATTTGATCCATCCACATAAGTCATGTTGCACTTTGTGGATGAGGGCAGTGATTTGGTGAGCAACTGTCCTTATATTGACTTTCTATACATTGCTTCCATATTAACTTCTATTCATATTTCTTGCAGCTTTCTCCAATATATGAACCACCCCAACCGTCAGTGGCAATATGTGACGATCCCATAGTCCCTGAGATTCCTGTGACTTCAGAGGCTACGATTTTGCAGGTGTTTGCTTGCCCGACAGTTACCGTCGATGAACTTCCTTCTTCTCGGGGTCAAACTCAGGTATGGAGGTATTCTCTTCCTGTTTCCCTCATACAATCTGCTTGCTAACAATTGCTGCTATCCCTGGATATTTCTAGGGCATTGGCGAAGGTTCAGGCGTAACTTTTTCTTCCCCTGTCGGTGGTAGAGAGTCTTCCCCTCAACCAGGAGTTGGTACTCTTCCTTGTAAAGCCCCAGGGCTCAGTCATGTATATTTCTTCTTCCCAAAGCTTCTCTTTACTTCAAACTGTATTTTTGTCTTAATCTGGTCTTCTTTGGTCTTTGCAGCAAGTTCTGAAAGAAGCTTCTCCTCCTCGCTTGGTTCTTAAGTCAAAGCTCCCCCATCCTCATTTAACTTTTGGAAGTGCCGGGATTTCCCATCCTGGAATTAAGAAGACCGGGAAGACAGAAACTGCCCCATCAGTAGGTACTACTCCATTAGAGGAGACTGGAGTGCAAAATCCTCCTCCTTCTTCTTCATTTTCAAAAACTGCTAAGTTGCCCGAACTTTTTGAAGAATTCAGGCAACTTGAGAAGAGGTTGAAATCTTTAAAGCATTCTTCAACACCTTCCGGCTTTCCAGAGCAATAACGAGTTTTCCAAGAATGGGCAAGGAAGGACTTCTCAGCTTCATTCAGCCTCAAGGCTCTTTGTGACCTAGAAAAGGTTACGATTGAGGTTTTCAAAGCCGGTCAGCTCTTAAAGCTGAGCAATCAACTCTTCTTGATACCCTCGAAACTAAATCGAAGAAGTGAAGAAGTCAAACTCGGAGTTAGAGCATACTAGGTCTCATCTTGCAAATAGTCATACTGTTTTGGCCGAACCTAGTAGGATTTTTGCAATCATGCATACATATCATTCTCGAATAATCACCCTGAGTGAAGATGTAAAATTATTAGACTAGGATTACTTGTAACCCTTTTCTTATCGGAATGAACATGTGTTTTGCTTCTTGCTTGCTCTGCTTTTGGTACTGTCTGATTTTACTTCGGGCAACTCTCTGCCCCCTCTTCACTTTCAACAAATGATGACCTCGGCTTCCCCACCCAAATTAGATTGATCGTGTTGATAGGGGTTTCCGGGAAAGGATTGGTATCAACCATCATACTAGTTTGGGGCTTGTCAAGCAACAGCTTTCCCTTCACTATAAGGTCTTGTATCCAATCTCTGAACTGGACACAATTGGTTATAGAATGGTTGAAGGTATAGTGTAACTTACAATACTTCTTCCCCCTCAGCTCTTCTAGCTTGGGCATCTTTTTAGTACTGTCGGGCAAAATTACTCTTGCCCGCACCAGTTCTTCATAGATCTCAGGTGCCTTGGCCAGATCGAATGAATAACTCTGGTACTTAGGAGGTTTCATAAGGACGAAGCCTCCATCGTTCATCACAATCTTCTGGTCTTTGATGGGTTGGACTAACCCTTTCACCATTAGTGGTTTGAAAGGCGTGGTCATCTCAGCAGCACACACCTCAACTTCCTCTCTGTCATGGCCATCTTCATGCTTTGGCCCGATTTCTCCTACCTTCACACGATGAATTGCAGCTTTGTTTTTGTAGAAGGGAGGAGCTTTGGAAGTATGCTTCACTTGCTGCTCTTCTAGCAACAGCCTTTCATACTTTGTGGCAGCAATTACCAATTCATGCAGCTTGTTGAATTGTGTATCATAAAATCTTTTCCTCAAAGGTAATCTCAGAGCCCTTTGAGCAATTGATATGAGCTGAGCTTGGTTAACAGGGAATTGGCATCTCATCCTTGTTTTCCTGAGCCTCATCATGAAGTCATATGTGGACTCATGTTCGTATTGTTTGACTTCAACCAGATCATTAATAGTCATTTCTGGTTCTATTCTGTAAAATTGTTCATGGAAGGCCATCTCCATCTGCCCCCAGTTGGCAATAGAGTTAGGGGGTAATAGAGAATACCACTGAGATGCTAGTCTCGCCAATGAATTCCCAAACAACCTTAACTTGTAGTTCGGGTTGTCTTCATATGCCACACAATGATTGGAGAATTTGAAAATGTGGTCTCTGGAGGACACACTACTATCTTCACCTGTGAACGTTGGGAATGCAGACATCTTGAAGTTGAGAGGAAATGGATTTTGCTCATCAACGTATTTAGGATAAGGTTTTTGATAGGTAACCCTGAACACTGGGCGAGCCCGTGGTTGAGCATTTTGAGCCATTATCCTCCTTAATTCAGCCAACTCCTCCCTCAGTTGTTGAGTAGCTGTATTATTATTCTGGAAGAGAAGGGCAGACTCGTTCTTCAGGCTTCGGTCATTGTCCGCGAATGCTTCTTTCTTTGATTCAGGCTTTCTCCAGTTGGCTCCTCCTCCTTTATTAGCCAACGGGGGTGGCCTATAAGGAAGAGGTTTATCCGAAGTTGCGGAGCTTTCTTTTCCACTGGACTCTCCTGTTGTTATGGGCATCCCATACTTCGTCATTTCTTGCTCGCTTTGCTTCCTATTATTAAATGATAATAATGGGAAGCTAAGAAATTCTTTCTCTAAAACAGGTTCTATCATGGGTTGACTTCCTTCAAGAACTACTTTCTTCTTTCCCATATCCTTTTCTTCTTCTAACAGTGGAAATAAGGGAATAACTGGTTCACTTCTGATGGTAACCTGGCTCATCCCACTTCCCTGAGCACTTTTTGGAGTGGAAAACTCCAGATCTAACCTTCTCTGTAGATTCCCTGTTAAGGTACACAGTCTACTGACTTCCCCCTTGGTTTCCAAAGAGATTTTTTCCATACTCCTTAATACTTGTATCATAGTAGCCTGTAATTCCTCATTAGTTCCTCTTCCTTCAGACTTTCGGGATGAAGTTGGGCTTTCCAGGACCACATGTCCTGATGGGGAAGAAGGATATCCTAATTGATCTGCCATTGGTAGCAAAAGTTGAGATGATCCGTATTTCACACTTTCTCTGCAAGTTTTATGGCTTTTCTTCTTTGACATGCGAGATTAAAACAAATGTATCCCACCCGGCGTGCCAAAACTATGTTCGTCGCTAGAATTTACGTCGGGGATGTTTCCTAGCCGACGAGCACACAGCTCCCCGAGAGCTTGGCGCCGGTTGATGCTTTCTGTCGGGCTTCTGTTTCACTGGTGGGCTTATTGGGCAAGGCTTGTCAGGCAAAGTTGAAAGAGAAAGACATAGTTAACTTTGAAATGTGCCTTTGTGGGGCCTTAGGTGTAGGCCTTGAGGCTCGCAATCAAGATTAACTTTTAAGTGCTCAGGCGTGCCACTGCCATCTTTAGCATGGCAGATGTAAAACGAATGTTGAGTTTTAGTTGTACATATACCCGAGAGGCTGTGTTAGTTATGACAGGTGCCTTTGTGGGGCCTTAGGTGTAGGCCTTGAGGCTTCCAATCAAGAACTAACCCAGTACTCGAATATACGATGTCTGTTTCATTGATTGCAGAAGTGTTATAACCATTATACTTCTGATTATCCGAGCCCGCAGAGCAGAATGAACCCAAATAGGTGCCTTTGTAGGGCCTTAGATATAGGCCTTGAGGCTTCCCATCAGAATTCCTTCTATACTCAAACGTTCTACTATAATCATAATATAATAGAAATAAAACTAAGAGATAGGTCGATTACTTGCGCCTCAAGTAACTTCGGACTTCTTGTTTATCAAGGACTGTCGTGGATGGGTTAAGTCCACATAAGGTTCTTTTTTATGCCTTGAGACCAAGGACTTTTGAATGATCAATCTTACATGCCCGAGAGCTTAGAACTTAGATCTGGTTTAAACTGTGAAGACATATTCAAATCGGATTCAAGAACTGAGAGAGTCTTTTAATCGTCATCTTACTAGAAATAACTTGAATACAACTGGAAGTATACAACATATTTCTAGGATAATGAATGAAAAGACAAAAACCAAAGAGGGTCGGGCAAGGCTGATCGTCTTGCAACTTCCTATCTTTGTGGTTTATCAAGGGGTTTGAGAGCTTTAGAAAGGGGGTAGGGAGATGAGTTTATAGAAAGAAATCGATACTACAGCAATTTTTAAGATGAGGTAGCAGAGCTATTACAAAAGGTTTGGGTAAGGGTTGATCCCAAGAGGGATGAAGGCTTGGGCTGACTACAGCTTCGTTTGAAGGCAAATCTGGCTTTGAGCAGAGTTTGTGCTTGTATTTGTTTGTTTGATTGAGTGTCCTTATTTCTGATTTCTCTTTCTTCTTTTATAGACACTTCGACTTGGCCTCTTGTAGCAGTAATCTTGCCAAAATGCAGCTTGAAGGGTAGTGACTCATCAGCTATTTACTTGTACTGCCACTGTAAAGTGCTTTTGGGCTGATTAGCTGGCTGGTCTACACCACTTGGTCTCTAGGCAGGTGACCAAGTGGTGCAAATGATCTGCACCTAGTCGGGAAAGGCCTTTTCTGCGTTCTGGCCTGTTCGTTGGGCTTCAGGCTTTTCCCCTTCTAAACCTCATTTTGGGCCAACTTCTTCATGAGCCCAAAGTTCAAGTTTTAACCCAAACACATATACTTAGACTTTGTTTCATGTTGGAAGCATTCATGTTGAAGCTTTGAACTCGAGTGTTTCATTGCTAGGAATGTAAGAGGATTAGGACCGAGTTGTCTAAATCACCTCTTTATTGAATTCATGCCAAATAATCTTCGTTACATAGGATGTCGAACGGCTGAAGCTTAACGCTTGTACAATGTGAGTTTACTTGTAATAGTACTTCAAGTGATCAACATTCCATGGATGGCCAAGGGACTTGCCATCGGAGCTTTTAAGCTTGTAGGAGTCAGGGCGACTGATGCCAACAACTTCAAACGGTCCATCCCAGTTTGGACTAAGTGTTCCTTCACTCGGGACTCTGTCGCAGAGTAATCTTTTCTTCAATACCCAGTCCCCTACTTTGAAAGAACGAGGTTTGACCCTGTGGAGATGCGTTGCTTGTAGGCGACATTCCTCAAGTGAGCCTGGTTTCTGTGTTCCTCGACTAGATCTAAGTTGAGGGTAAGTTGTTTGTCATTCGCTTTGCACGTAGTTCTGGACTCGAAACGTTGCTTGCTCAAGCTCAACTGGGACAACTGCCTATGTACCAAAGTCAAGTGAGAATGGGGTTTCTTCTTCACCTTAGAGATGAACCTAGTTAAGGCTGCCACCTTGCCAGTAAGGCTCTGGATGTCTTTTGAAGTTACCAGTTCCTTCATGTCGAGGATCGCTTTGATCTTCTCGGGATTAGCCTCAATGCCTCGTTGGCTTATCATAAAGCCTAAGAATTTGCCAGAGCCTACGCCGAAGGCACATTTGTTGGGGTTCAACCTCATTCGATACCTCTTCAGAATGGTGAAAGTTTTAGATAGGTTGGTGATGTGTTGGTCAGTATGTTTGCTCTTGACTAACATATCATCAACGTAAACTTCCATGCTCTTCTCAATCTGTTCGGCGAACATTGAATTGACGAGTCTCTGATACGTAGCTCCTGCATTCTTTAGGCCGAAATGCGTGACTTTATAGCAATATAGTCCCCTGTCAGTAGTGAAGGCTGTGTGTTCTTGGTCCGGATGGTTCATGAAGATTTGGTTGTATCCTGAGTAAGCATCCATGAAGCTCAGGAGTTCACACCCTACCATAGAGTCTATAAGTCTGTCTATGAGAGGAAGAGGAAAGCTATCATTTGAGCATCATTTGTTTAGGTCAGTGTAATCGACACACATTCTCCACAAGGACCTTCTGGAGTATGAGACTTTCCTTGGTCGGATTCTTCTTAACAAGGACAACATTTGCTACCCACGTTGGATAATTGACTTCGCGGATGAAGCCTATGCCTTTGAGTTTTTCAACTTCTGCCTTCATTGCCTCGTACTGTTCAGCGTCATAAGATCTTCGCTTCTGTCTCACTGGCTTGGTCTTAGGGTCAATACTTAAGCGATGACAGATGACATCGGGAGAGATGTCTGGCATGTCCTCATATGACCAGGCGAATACCTCGGTGTTCTCTTGCAAAAAAGATATCAATGCCAACCGAATGGGTGGTGACAATGTGGTGACAATGTGGTGCCAATCTTCACTATGCGATCCGGATAATCTTTTGAGATAGAGACCTTCTCTAACTCTTCAGCGGGTTGTGCTTGCTGGGTGAAAGAGTCATCTCAAGGATCGTCGGGTTGACTGTTGCCACCGTGAAGATCCAAGTTGGCTTCGTCTGGGCTAGTCTTTATGACTTGGTCATGTATAGAAAAGGTTTCCTTGGGCACAAGAAGGTGTTGTTGCTTGACCAAAGTGTTGTAACATGATCGTGCACTAAGTTGATCTCCTCTGATGTAACCATTGCCATAGGGGGTTGGAAATTTCATCAACAACATATGTGTGGATACCATGGCCTTGAAATCATTGATGCCTATGCGTCCGAAGATGACATTGTATGCCGTTGGGCAATCAACCACCAGGAAGTTAGTGGTAATGGTAGCTGTGTAAGGGCCTGTACCAATGGTGAAAGGTAAGTGTATGCTCCTCAAAGGTTGCACGATATCACCAGAGAAGCTTATCAGAGAAGAAATCAAGCGATCAAGCAAGTGTTCAACTATATTAAGTGCCCTGAAAGCTTCAGCAAACATGATATTGATCGAAGCCCCCGTGTCTACCAGGATTCGTCATACTTCAAAGTTGGCTATGTGAGCTTCCACGATCAGTGGGTCGTTATGAGGGTAGATGATACCTCTTTCTTCCTCAGGGTAGAAACATATTGGATCCCAGTTAGGCTTTTGATACTTGCCTCCCCTAATGTTTTCCACGTGAAACACTTGGTGGCCAGACCTTAAAGCTCGTTCACTATTTTTCATGGCCCCTGTTGGAACATTTAGATATGGGTGTGCCACCACTTATGGAATATATCACATTCACTTGGCGTTGGTTACAGTTACCCCTTGGAGGGTGAAGGAGGAATTGATCAATTTTTTCTTCACTCGCCAAAGCTTCAATATGATCACGAAGGGTGATACACTTCTCGTCGTCATGGCCGTTATGCTCGTGGTAGCAGCAAAATGTGCCTCGGCATTGGCTTAGGTATCAGGTGTGTTATACAGGGGTAAATGGCCACACATGTGGCGTTTAAAGGTGTGTATGTCTCATACCTCGGGGTAGGGCCTGTCCTGACACGTGCTTGGCCCACTTGTCGACTGCCTCGGGGCAGGCATTATCGTGGCGATACCCTTGGTTATTGCGATAGTGTCCCTTACTCCTTTTACTAAAATAAGACTGATGATGATGGAAATCTTTCCTTTTGCCTTGAGGTTGATATGTCTGTTGACTTGGCGAAGTATTAAGTAAGGCATGGGGAGGCACCGCTGCTGTTTGGAAGGTTGAGGTCTTCTCGTTTGGGTGGGTCTGGCTTCCACTCCCCACTTGCTGATAGGGGATGGTTGTTGGGGGGTTTCTCTTGGTACGTTCTTGCCTCGGCGGAGGCATGGTTATAAGCCTGCGCCATCACCTCAGAATAAGTTTTCCAAGTGTTGGCATTGATCGTGTACTTGAAGAAACAGTCACGTAGGCCCGCCGTGAAGGCTTTGAGGGCAGTCTTGTCGTCTGCCTCGGCACAACGGGAATACTCATGGCTGAAGTGGCCAACATGTTGGAAATGTGCCCTAAAGCCATTCATATGATGATACTTTACGGATATTTCACATGTTAAACTAATCTAGTTTACATATAAAGGGCAAACATTATTGTTTGAGACGTCTCATATAAATGTTATATGCTTAAACGATAAAGTCCAAGGAATATGTGATTGGAAGAATGCAATCTAATGAAGTTAGATTAATGAGACCATTCTTTCGTAGACACATCCTAAACGTTCCTGATCATAGGATTGCCAATTGGGCATTGACAGTCCGATAAGATCAGTACGTGCTATGTCTTATCTCAGGGAGAGTGACTAGTCTCGAGTCATTGGTGTGTGTGACATCAAGACAAGTACGTAGGTGCTCAATAGAGAATGAGTTCACTGAACACGATCAACGAGGAGTTCTCATACTCATGTCACATGAGAACTCATGTTTGGGATAATGCAAATTAGTCCTTTGACCTGAGGCATCACAGTTGTTGTCTTGTGGTTAAGTCCTTGATCTTTGATTATGTCAAAGTCACCCCATCGGGGTGTCCACGACATCATTGGGGTTAAGCCACTTAGTCATGGAGACAAGTGAATGCGCAACAAGGGATCTCTAACCTTCAATTAGCTTGAGGGAGAATACTCTATGATATGATTAAAATCTCTGGCCAGAGTATGAATGAGATTTGGGAATGCGTTCCAATTCACATTCAAAGTAATCATATAAGCACAAGAATCACATTGGATAGTAGACATGAATAAATAAACTATCAAACCAAACAATGTGGTCAAGAGTATTAGATTAGAGAAAGACCGTATTGCATTTGTAATCCTAAACTGAATAGGTTCTCTACCTCTTCTGATTAGCTTGGGTAGCCATGATATGCTGCTAGGGGTCACTCATGGTTTGTGGAAGCCCTAAACGTGTGTAATCACTAAAGGGAGAATTGAAAGTAAGTTTCAATTCACAATCGATGTAAAATGGTTTTAATCGCCCACTGCCTCGCTAAAAGGAACCTAATGTATCGTACACCAAATAAGGTGGAGATTGAAGAAACAAAGGAGATGAATTAAAAGGTTTAATTATTTATGGCAAAGATTAATTAATATGTTAATTAATCAAACGAATAAGTTCGTTAAAGACCTCGGGATAGTTTTTGGACCTTAAGGCCCAATGGGCTTCGAACGTCAAAGCCCATTGACTTAAGTTGTATGACAACTTAATGAATAAAGATTCACAAAGGCCCAAAAGCCCAAATCCATTTAGTGTTGAATTAGGGTTTTTGGTTCTTTAGGTCATTTAAAGAAGTGACTATATAAAGAACTTTATAACCTAAAATTCATAAGTTGTTGATTTTAGAGAAAATTGGTGAGAACACAAAGCTTCCATTTCTCTCTAAGAGGCCAACCACCTTGGGGGATATTGTCTAGCAATTCTATTTCCTCAAGGTCACTCATTTCCTCTCCAATCCAACCTTGGTGTAGAATCTTTAGAGGTTCTCAATTTTGGGAACTTGGAGAACCTATTCTTCTAACCAAATCCATGGAGCTAAGAAGCAAGGAATGAAGGCCCTATCTCTTGGGTGATTATCCTTTGCATATGCAAAGAGGAATCTACAAAGGTAAATATTTCTCAACTAACAAATTGTTGTTTTTAAGTTGAGTCAAGGTTCACCAATCTACTAGGCTTTGAATTTCATGGTAGATGTTTTGTTTTTGAATGCATGAAAGCATGATTTCGCCTTTAATTGTTAATTGCATGCTATATGATGTTATTCAAATGAACATGTTTTTCACAAAATTTCCTTCAAGTGGTATCAAGAGCCTAGGTCTAGTAGTTGGTGAATCATTTTGGGTTTTGTAGTTCATAGTTTTTGATTTAAAAGTTGTAATATGTTACAAGCTTTATTCTTGTTTCTTTGAATGTAAATTTTGTTAGAAAATTTGCCATCTCAAATGTTGTAGATGTAGTTCATATGAGCATGAATTTTGGAGCTAAAATTTGGTGCCATGTTTTTGGGGAAATTCGGCCAAATCCAAAGGGTGATTTTTTGGGTTCATGTTTGTCTTGTTAAAATGGTTTTAAAGTGACTTTTGGAACCCCTAAGTACCCTAGGATGTTAACCCTCTTTTGAGTGATGAAAATTTGAGTTTTGGTGAGTGAAAACATTCATGGAGCTATTATGAGTTTTCATGAGTGTTCTTCAATGTTCTTGAAGTTCTTGCCAAGAACAAAAAGTTTTGAAGTTTTGATTCAAAATGTTTTATGTTTTTACATAAAGTTTTGGTTTAATTTTAGTGGGTGATTTTAGTGGGTGATGATTATTTGTAAAGTATTATTAATGGTTTTAATGGTAGACAAACTTTTTAAAAAGTTTGACATAAATTCAATTAATGGCTATAATGGTAGACAAACTTTTTTTTAAAAAGTTTAACATAAATTCAAAATATTTCATCTTTACCTCACCTAACAAAACCTACTTACAAAAACTTTGTAAAAATCATATTTTTTCTATCATGGCCGGCCACCCTAATTAAATAGGGTATTTTTGGGTCTTTTATTCAATTACATAAAGTTTTGATACTTTTGTGTATTTGCACTTTGGCCCAAAAGTTTACGTTTTTACGTTAAGGTCCAAAAACGTTAAAGGACAAATTGTTTTGCTCCTTTAATGAAGTTTTTTGTATTTGTTGAAATTTTTGGGTTCTAGTTGTAATTACATGAAGTAGTGGACTTTTGTGTTTTTACAAAGTGACCCCAAAAGTTTGTGTTTCGCAATATAGCCCAAAAAGTTGTGGTTATTGCATGATGGCCCAAATTAAGTAGGGAACAAAAATTGTTTTGTCTCTTTAAATGAGAATTGGATTTTCATTTCATTTAGCTCCATTTAAATCAATTTTATGGATACAAAAAACCAAATGAAAATGTTGCATTCAATTTAATTAATTAAACTGTTGATTAATTAAAGGGTGATTATGAACCTAAGCCTACGATAATTGAGCTATGTGAAAGGCCGTTTCAAATTTGTTTGAACCATGGGAATGTGTAGATTAATTTTGGTTGTAATTTGATTTGATCAAATGTTGTAAAAGAGCATAAGCTCTTCTTTACTTTAAAGTAATTTGAATTATGCAAATGTTGTAAAGAGCATAAGCTCTCTTTTACTTTGAAGTACTTCTTTCTTGCTTTATTTGATATGCATGAAAATGAAGTAGTTGGGTCCAACGCCCCTAGGAACAACACGCCTTAATGTGATTAAACGCGTAACTAAAATCAATCTCCATCCCTAGTCCGAGATTCAACACTAGGCTCGTGTTGAATCTAAACAAAGGTTCATAGTCATCCTAAGGCCCTAAGGCAACTATATAGTCCATCAAATGAATGCAAACCTTATGTTAGTAGTATCATATACTCTTGCTTTAAAAACCGTTTTATAAGTATAGTGGGAGTATTATATACAACTAAATTGAATCAAATGGACCAATAGTTGTAATAGGACCAAAATTGTTTTAATAAAGATTAAAATGAATATGTTATATGTGATGAGACCTAAAACCCTCAACCAAACCATTATTAAGTTGATAAGCGTGAGAGTGCTTAGAACACTCTTTCGTGGCCTTCCACCGTGGTGGGATCCAATCGTTTATGACTTGTACACCGGCTTCACCCTATCATGGGGGAGTACAAAGTGCATGCTTATACTCAGGAGGAGTCTATATACATACTTGATGAGGTTAGTGTAGGCAACGAGGATGGCCGACATCGTATCATCGTGAGGCTATTCTTGAACCCCTTCACGAACTAAGCATGGTGGGAATAACTTAACTAAGTGCAATGGCGCCGACATCGTATCATCGTGAGGCAACATTCTCTAGAGGCCAAATTGATGGGTACTTGCATTAGTTGCAAATGAGTAAGCGTACTCTCTCATTATTATTAATGCTAGCCAACATCATATCATTGTGAGGTGGGCTTGGTAATAGTGAGTCTCCCATAACCTACTAAGAGTTTCCTCCAAAACTCTCGAATTCCAATGAGGGATATGGAATTTGCCAAAAATAGTGGGTGGTGCTATTTGATTTAAAGACCCAAATCAAATGGCTTAAAATCAATCAATTTATATTCGTTATGTATTTGTTTACCAATATATTTGCAAACGCTATCCAAAACTTGACAAAGAAAAGCAGAATGTTTTAGTTTCCGGACTTGGTAACACAATCCCAAAGATTGTCTTAAATGGATTGTGCATGTACCTAAGAAGTCTTATCCTCACAATCTTCCTATTGATAATGTATCATTGGAAGAACATGTTAGAAATGTCTATCATGAAGAGGACAACACAAACAACCAATGCTTATTCCTTCGTTATATGAACAAAGGAACTTATGAAGAAATGAGAGTTGCCTTGAACAACTCTTGAAAGTTTGTAATTATGTTTAGAACATAATGGTTGGTTGACAAAAATAGTCCATCAACATGGACTTATGATGATTTTGAATCATTGAGTGTTGAAGTGATAAACCACTTAACGAGACGGAAACTAAGCTAGGACTTCACCTTTATGTCCCTATCCTAATGGTTCACTAAGTTTATTGTAAACTATGTAGTGAACAATAACCACACACTCTCCAAAATGTTTGATGTGTATAACACAATTGAAAAAGGTTTCAAGAGAGATAGTGGGAGTTTAGGGACCATGACTATTGTAGTCAAAGGAGAAGTCAAATGAAGAAGATAAAATTAACTCCAAGGGAACAAACTTTCTTTATGAAAGGATGGACATTGGAAGGGGTATTTGCAAGAAATGTCTTGCAAGTGTCAAGAACACACCTTTCGAAGGTATTGTAAAGTGTTCTTGAATAGTTCAAAACAGTTGGTTCTTCTACTTGAATGCTTGATTCCATATTAGTAACTATGTTTTACAATCGTTGTAGAAGTGTGGCTAATAAGAAGTAGAAGATTAATGAGAGAAGAGAAAGTACTTCACATTCGGAACGTGAATAAAATATAGATCTCTGCGAAAGCAGATGGTACTAACTTCCTCATATGAACTACCAAAGAAATTGGAAAAACTAAAGATTGTCTTTACATTCCAATTTTAAGGAACTTAATTCCGTCACTATAGTAGAGATGGATGAATGTTTTGTTTGACAAAACATTGTTCTTTATTAATCACTGATTGGATTATAGTAATCTAATTGATTGTCTCTATAGTAGAGATGATATGGTAGCGTTAACTGTTTAGAATATAATGATGCTTAAAACCCAAAAGGTTACAAGGTAGTGACTAATCCCAACTGAGTTGTGATACCTCTAAAACATAAATTACGAGTTGGTTATAGATGGATGATTTGGATCGTTAGATCCGGATCCAATACCTTCTTGTCAAAATTGTATAGAGGCGAAATGTTCGAATCTTTATTCTTTTGGAAAGAAGAAAGAATCACAAAGTTATTGAGGTTAATTCACTTAGATGTTAGTGGCACTTGTCCACAACATAATACTACTCATGTTGTTTGACATTCACCGAAGATCACTCTCGGTTGGACTATAGTTTATTATGAATAAACACAAGTCCGAATACTTTGCAAAAGGTTTCAAAGAATTCAAGAAATGTAAGTTGATGAGTAAGACGTCTAAAGTACTTACCTCCTTAGATTTGATCCAAGGAAAGATAACACTTTAGATGAGTTTCCTTGAAAGATATCAAGGAAATTAGCATCATAAGATAATGATTTTCTCCATTAGGAGAAGAACGAACTTGAATAAGATTTAGTTCGTTGAATATTATCAATTACCCATATATATAGGATATATACTTCTAAAACAATATGATTGTCAATTAGGAGATCTTCCAAATTTTCATAACTCCATAGGATGTAGTTGGAAAGAAAGACAAATCTTAATCATGTTAAGATTTGGGGTTGTGTGCTAATGAGCAATATTTGTTTAAAAATTATCTTGTGGATATCCTTAAATTAACCTTTGGATATCACTTCTATAAACCAACCAACAAATGTTGTTTGTTGAGTAGTTCATTGTAATCCTACAATGTGATTTGCCTTAGAGCAAATGAACTAGGAATAGAACTCAAAAGAATGGGTTCTTTGAGAGACAAGATGATAATCAACAAATATAACAACCTAGTTCCTATACCACAAGCTCCAAGGTAGTCCAAAAGAATTTTAAACCGTCTCAGTTGAATGGTTTGAACTTTATGACTACATTGAGTGTATATACAAAATATACTCAAGGAAATGGTAAAGTACCATTTGACCCGAAATAATGAAACCTTCATAGCTAATTGGTAGCTTAAGGTGACTACAATCAAAGAGAATGGTTGACTTTGAAGGAACCATTTTTGACGTAGTCTTAGTTTCAATTAATTCGAAGATAGCTAGCTACAACTAAATGTTGATTCAATGTTTGGACATAATATAGGTTTCCGAAACCATTATTAAGATAGTCCTAATAATATATGTCTAAAACTATGAATCACAAAACATGTAAGTTGTAGAGATCCAACCATCATGGATCTTAGCAAGCTAGTGGGAGCCATAAGCGTTTTATGAGAGAAAAGGTCAAATCGTTTGATTTCTCATAAAGATGTAAATGAATCTTTTGTTTACTAGGTTTACAAAAGATTAGTGGGAGTTAATCATGTTCCTAAAATTTAAATATATATATGATATATTAATTTTGGAAATGAAAAGAATACTTCATTGTTAAAGTTATGACTTTAAACATTCTATAAAGATAGAATGTATATGGGAGACATAGTCTATATACATGGGATGGAAATCTATAATGATAGATTTTAGGATATAATTGGATTATATCATGCCCTAATAATAGACAAAAGGATGCTAGGAAGTTTCTCATATGATGATAAACTTCAATAAGAAGAACAACTCTAGTGAGACTAGGAGGTAGCTCTTCTCAAAGGGAACGTACCCTTTGACTCCCAAAGAAATAATGCGTAAATCGAATCCTTTATGCATACGCAGAAAGGTGATTTATGTATTTCATATTGTATGAAAAACATTGATATGAGTTGTACCTAGAAAGGTACAAGGCGATATCAATGCAAGCCCAGGATCAGAACCATGGCAACTGTCAAGTGAATCCTTAAGTATTTAAGAAATACTAAAGGATAGGTTCCTCGAAGAATGAGGAAGAATTAGAGTAACGTAATGGAAGCGTAAATGTATTAGATTATGAATCTAATCCATCATTGGATGTTTCTTCATTATGAATGAAGAGATAAACAGGTATCCCTTTATTATGACTAAAGAGATATTTGGATGGAAACATTAAAGTAATGACTTTAGTGTGTTCCATTATGAATGCAAAATATATTGCCATATAGAAGTTTACAACAATGTTGTTTGGATGGGAAAGTTCATTTATGAACTCTCTATTCAGTTCCAACCAGAAAGTGTACGACACTAATGGGGCGATAGCTCAAGCCTGGGAATCAAGGTCTCATCAAGATCCGAACTCATATGAGAGACTGAACCACATGATTGGGAATCATGTATAATGGTGACGTCGATATTCTCAAGGTTGCTTCTATGGATAACATATAGATATCCATTTCCTAGGCCTACTACTCAGCCATTTAGGAAATGACTACAGAAGAGCAATCATAACAGATGACCAAGCTGATTGGCTCTAGTGCAAGTGGGAGATTGTTGGAAATGTGCCCTAAAGCCATTCATATGATGATACTTTACGGATATTTCACATGTTAAACTAATCTAGTTTACATATAAAGGGAAAACATTATTGTTTAAGACGTCTCATATAAATGTTATATGCTTAAACGATAAAGTCCAAGGAATATGTGATTGGAAGAATGCAATCTAATGAAGTTAGATTAATGAGACCATTCTTTCGTAGACACATCCTACAAGTTCCTGATCATAGGATTGCCAATTGGGCATTGACTGTCCAATAAGATCAGTACGTGCTATGTCTTATCTCAGGGAGAGTGACTAGTCTCGAGTCATTGGTGTGTGTGACATCAAGACAAGTACGTAGGTGCTCAATAGAGAATGAGTTCACTGAACACGATCAACGAGGAGTTCTCATACTCATGTCACATGAGAACTCATGTTTGGGATAATGCAAATTAGTCCTTTAACCTGAGGCATCACAGTTGTTGTCTTGTGGTTAAGTCCTTGATCTTTGATTATGTCAAAGTCACCCCATCGGGGTGTCTACGACATCATTGGGGTTAAGCCACTTAGTCATGGAGACAAGTGAATGCGCAACAAGGGATCTCTAACCTTCAATTGGCTTGAGGGAGAATACTCTATGATATGATTAAAATCTCTGGCCAGAGTATGAATGAGATTTGGGAATGCGTTCCAATTCACATTCAAAGTAATCATATAAGCACAAGAATCACATTGGATAGTAGACATGAATAAATAAACTATCAAACCAAACAATGTGGTCAAGAGTATTAGATTAGAGAAAGACCGTATTGCATTTGTAATCCTAAACTGAATAGGTTCTCTACCTCTTCTGATTAGCTTGGGTAGCCATGATATGCTGCTAGGGGTCACTCATGGTTTGTGGAAGCCCTAAACGTGTGTAATCACTAAAGGGAGAATTGAAAGTAAGTTTCAATTCACAATCGATGTAAAATGGTTTTAATCGCCCACTGCCTCGCTAAAAGGAACCTAATGTATCGTACACCAAATAAGGTGGAGATTGAAGAAACAAAGGAGATGAATTAAAAGGTTTAATTATTTATGGCAAGGATTAATTAATATGTTAATTAATCAAACGAATAAGTTCGTTAAAGACCTCGGGATAGTTTTTGGACCTTAAGGCCCAATGGGCTTCGAACGTCAAAGCCCATTGACTTAAGTTGTATGACAACTTAATGAATAAAGATTCACAAAGGCCCAAAAGCCCAAATCCATTTAGTGTTGAATTAGGGTTTTTGGTTCTTTAGGTCATTTAAAGAAGTGACTATATAAAGAACTTTATAACCTAAAATTCATAAGTTGTTGATTTTAGAGAAAATTGGTGAGAACACAAAGCTTCCATTTCTCTCTAAGAGGCCAACCACCTTGGGGGATATTGTCTAGCAATTCTATTTCCTCAAGGTCACTCATTTCCTCTCCAATCCAACCTTGGTGTAGAATCTTTAGAGGTTCTCAATTTTGGGAACTTGGAGAACCTATTCTTCTAACCAAATCCATGGAGCTAAGAAGCAAGGAATGAAGGCCCTATCTCTTGGGTGATTATCCTTTGCATATGCAAAGAGGAATCTACAAAGGTAAATATTTCTCAACTAACAAATTGTTGTTTTTAAGTTGAGTCAAGGTTCACCAATCTACTAGGCTTTGAATTTCATGGTAGATGTTTTGTTTTTGAATGCATGAAAGCATGATTCCGCCTTTAATTGTTAATTGCATGCTATATGATGTTATTCAAATGAACATGTTTTTCACAAAATTTCCTTCACAACATACATACATAATGACTCATCTGGCTTCTGGCGAATAGTGTACAAGTCATCCGCAGAGTACGAGTGATCGGTCTGGAAAATGTGTTGAGAAACAAACAATTTCCTCAATTCCTCAAATGAGTCTACCGTCTCAGGTGGAAGACGGCAATACCAGTTTAGAGCTCCGCCAGAGAGGGTGGAGGGGAAAAGAAAACATTGCTCTTCGTCGGTGTGCATCTGGTATGCCATGGTGGACTCAAAGAGGTTAAGGTGTTCAATCGGGTCCTCCTTTCCAGTATAGAGTTGCAAGCCAAGCTTCTGCTTTGTATTTGCTTGGAGGGGGGGTGTCGAAGATCCTCCTCGTAAGAGGGCCAGGCCTAGGTTGGTTCCAATCAGGTATCTCAGCTTGTCGTTCGGCCTTCAACTTGTTTACTTCCTTAAGGAGTTGTAGGACAAGAGAATCCTGAGTGGAATCATGTACCATTGGAGCTTTCTTTCGTAAATCTCCATCTCCTCTTGGAAGTAGGAAGGTTTGATCAAGAGCATGTGATTTTTCTCTGGACTCGCCGTACTGACTTCCAAGGTATGTCTGTCGGAACATCTCTGAGTCCCCTATACCTTCGTGTTTCTCTATGACTTGTTGCCCCTTCCCCAAATTGGTAGCCGGCCTGGGACATGGGAAGGGACCGAGTCTTTTAGAGACCCTTGGGTCATTGATCTTCGAGCTTACATGGATAGGATTGTCTCGACGTTACTTTAGGAAGTCTCGATAGTCGCGAAAGACGACTTTCGATCCTTCCACTCCTTCTGTAAGGAAGTGCCTTCCTCCACTCCTCCTACTTCGGGTCGAAGCAGCTGGGTTGAGAAAAGTCTCATGTTGGTCGCCATTTCGATGAGTAGCTCGCTCCTTAACAGGAATACCCATGTCGAGGGCAAATGGCCCTCCGTGTTGGGGGCACCCAATTGATGGTTGACTTCTATAGGGCTGATGAGCTTGTGTGTTTTAGTGTACCTAGCCTCGTGAAGCATCTCAAAGACCTTCTCATACTGCTCTTGGAGGATCTCATTCTTCATCGCTATCTTGTTGTTCTGAGCCTCTAGCTCATCGACTTTAGCCTGAAGAGAAAATTTCTTTTGTTCATTCTTTCGTTGCTTCGCACCAGGTGCAAGAGGGGTGTCATTCTGTGTGCTGTGGCTTCCTTCGCTTCCCACGTTGGAAAGGGATGCCTGGTCAAAAGAGATTGTACGAATGATGGAAACCAACTTAACAAAGCTGAAGAGAGTGGGAATAAGTGTCGTTCCCACAGACGGCGCCAAATATTGATGCACAAAATCAGTGAGGACTTTGGTACAACAGAAAGTGTTAAGTTTGTGACCTTCGCTAGATTGCTCCAGTCACTAGTGTGGATAAGTATGTAAATGGATAGAGACAGGGAAGAAAACACAAGATGTATGTGGTTCACCTAGATTGGCTACGTCCACAGAGTAGAGGAGTTCTCATTAATTGTGAAGGATTTACACAAGTATATAGGTTCAAGCTCTCTTTTAGTGAGTACTAGTGAATGATTTAGTACAAATGACATTAGGAAATATTGTGAGAGAATGATCTCTATTTATAGAAGAGAGTTTCTAGTTTCATTCTGACATTGACACGTGTCGTGCTGTGAATGGCCTCTGATGTCGACATGTGTCGCGTTATGATTGGCCTCTGATGTTGACATGTGTCGCGTTGTTATTGGCCTCCTGGTTGGAGGAAGACTCTTATGGGTCCTTGGCGGTATAATGTTGACCGGTGCTTAGTAGTTTCGGGGTTGGTCAAGTATGGTACAAACATATTATGTTATTGATTAATCACATAATACATTAAATTGTGATTAACAATAAACAATGTCCTCCCATTAAACTAAATAAGAGCTTAACAAAATAAGCATTCCAAAAGCTATTACATCGAATGAGTGGCTTTAAGGGCATACTTCTAACAATCTCTCACTTGCGCTCAAAGCCATCTCCCCATGTATCTAATACCATTTTCCATGTGACAGCCAAGCTAGACTTGAGAAATTGGCTTGGTCAGTGGATCTTCTATGTTATGTGCTTAAGGATGTTGACTTTCCTATGGGCAACATATTGTATAATGATATTGAAGTGTTCGTCGAAATGTTTCTTCTTTTGATGAGCCTTGGGTTCCCTAGCTTGAGCTATCGCCCCATTGTTATCACAGTTACTGGTGATTCGATGGTGGGAGTCACTCCAAGTATAGTAATGAACTTCTTCATCCAGAATACCTCTTTGCCGACTTGTAGCGAAATATTCTGCCTCTGTTGTGTCATCAACAATGCATCATGTTTCTTGCTCTTCTAACTAATAGCTCCACCATTCAAAGCGTATACAAATTCGGAGTTGGAACTTCTACAATCAACGTCAGATTGGAAATCAGCATGTGTATAGGCTTCCACTCGCAAATCCAAATCTCCTCCAAAAACGAGGAATAGATCCTTAGTTCTTTTCAAATACTTTAGGACATTCTTGACAGTTGTCCGATGTTCTAATCGAGAGTTAGATTGATATCGACTAGTAATGCTCACAACATATGAGATATCTGGCCTTGTGCATATCATAGCGTATATGAAACTTCCTATTGCAGAAGCATAACGAATCTTACTCATTTGATGCACCTCTTTAGGATTCTTAGAACTCATGAACTTAGAAAGGATAATTTCATGTTTCACAAGAAGATAACCTTTCTTAGATTTTTCCATTTTGAACCTACTTAACACCTTATCTATGTATATATATTGGAATAATCGATTAATTTTCTGGATCTATCATGATAAAGTTATATCCCAAGTACATAAGATGCGCATTCTAAATCTTTCGTGTGGAAGGTTTTTGCACAACCACACTTCTACAGAAGAAAGCACTGCAATACAGTACAAGGAACATTACTGCACTCCTATCGACCTTTTGATAAATACAATTGTCGTCTTCAATTTGTGTGAAACCAAACAATTTGATTATGTGTCAAAATGAATATTCCAACTCCTGGAAGCTTGCTTGAGTCCATAAATTTTAAATTTACGCGAAAATGATTTTTTCCCGCCCTTTTTTCTGGTTGTTGTTCCCGCCAATTTTTTTTTTCAATAAGATGAGGTTAATATGGTAATTACCTAACCACTTCTAAATCACCAACTTTCATCTTACCTAACCTTCTCCATCACGTATTTGAGAGAAAACCATTCTCTTCCTTCACATGAAAATCACATGAGGAGAGAAATAGAAAGAAAGAAAAAAAAATATATATATATAGAGCCAAGAATTCGAAATGGAGTAAAAAGTGAAAAACCGCATATCTGAAACTAATTTCCATGGGCTAAACATCACAAATCTATAGTTATATGTTATCAACATGTGTTTAAAACCCACAAGTATTTATTGTGGAAATAAATAAATAAATAAATAAAAAAGCAAGTGGCCATCTACCAGTGGTGGATTTGTGCTACGTAGTTAAGGGGTTAGAAACGGATTCATTCATTGGTATTTCATTTTCTGTCCTTTTACATCCGTTGCGGTAAATTATCATCTGCAAGGGTAATATTTGATAGGATGGAAGATAAAAGTAAGTGTCTTGGAATGCAATGATCGCCGGTTACACTCAGACTGGACTTCCCGATGAAGCCCTTGATATGCTGTCTGACAAAATCCCACCATGTGAAATTTCCACAATGAGCATGTTTGGGGCTTGTTCACAACTGTCAGCTTTGCGCTTAGGAAAAGAACTGCGTTGTTTTTCTCTGAAAGATCGCCTTACAGAAGGCTTGTTTGTTGGTTGTTCTCTCATAGATAGTATGCAAAAAGTGGCTGCATCAAACTATCTCATAGGGTTTTTGATCGGTTAAGTAAGAAGGACGTGCCTTCATGGAACGTGATAATTGCAGGATACGGAATTCATGGACATGGAAAGAAGGCTTTAGAGCTTTTCGGAAAAATGCTAAGTTTTGGGCAGAAGCCTGATGGCTTTAGAGCTCTTCGGAAAAATGCTAATTTAAAATTAATAATTTTTGTTTTGGTTATTAATTTGAGTATTAATAATTTTAGGATTTAGTTAAAGTTTTTATTTTTTATTTTTTATTTTTTTGAACAAACGATAGTATCTACACTAAAGGGTGGGAGAGTGCGCTAAGCCTTACAATAAACTTGCCATAATAATCTGGTTCAACTTCCGCCCTTGATGAAAATCGAACCTAAGACCTCTCACTTACAAGTGAAGAGGAATACCAATAGACTGTAGTACTAAATGGGTGGATTTAGTTAAAGTTTTAAATTTGTAAGTTTAGGAAAATTTTGTTAATTTTAGACTTAAGATTTTAGTTGAAATTAATATTTTAGTTGAAATTACTAATTTTAGGATTTTTGTTCTAATTATAATTGTTGTCAAAATTAATATTATAATTTATAGTTGAAATTAGTAATTTTAGGATTTAGTTCTATTTATATTTGGAATTATAATTGTAGTTGAAATTTGACACATCCCGACCGACGTCAAGGCATGCTGGCCGTCACGTGAGAGTGACGTAGCCATGTGCACAGTGCGGAAGCGATAAAGATAGCAAATATACTAATAATCATAAAAACCACATTACTAGAGTGCACTACTAAACAGAAGGTGATAGGAGTTAATTACAACAGTAAACACTCCTAATTCAGAGCATAAAGTCTAGGTGCAGTCCAGTAGGACAAGTACTAGTTATACAGTACCAGGAATGTCCTACTATAATATGGATAAGTCAGAACTGCCGACGTCCTCTAGCCACCAACAGCAATCTTGCTTAAAACCTGGAGGGGCGCAAAACATAAAACGTGAGTGGGCAAAAACAAATGTTTTACAAAACCATTTCATTTATCAACATATCTAACCCCTCGCTGTAAAACATGTAAAATTTCCCCATAATCAAGATATAAGCATGTACCTATATATATATATCTGAAATCATATCAATTCAGTTCGTACTTCACATAATCACATTCATATGTATATATGCCATGCCAAGATATAATAGAGTAAATAATTCAGGTAAGAATAATTTCATAGAAATGTGATATGTTAGCCGAAACCCCTGTGGTAGTCTGTACGGCTGAATTCATAGCTCAAACTCAATCTAGCTAGAGTCACTACTATGACCTATACGGCAATATACTGCACATAAGTCGGAACCACTAGAAAGGGTATGTACGACAAGGTTGGGTGTAATATAGTTATGCTCAATGCTACGCCCTCATGCTAGCTGTGCGATAAATCGTTAGTCACCTACGAGTCGGAACCACTTATAGTGGTCTGTACGACAAGACTGTGCACCTAAATTGGATCCAATGTGAGCATATGGTGCGGGAGGTGACATAATATACAGGCATGTGCCAACTCTCTCTGGCTAAATCACAATCACCCTGGTGCAGGTTATGAGTTCAATGTTCATCAATACATTTATAATCATTCTACTCACAACTAAGGCCTTTGACTTAATCATATCTCATATAGACAATCAACATGTTCATCTCATTTATTGAATGGCTGCATCTAACCTCTCATTAGACGACCTACGTACCCTAAACAGGGATCAAGCCGTTCGTAGTTCACCTAATCAAACATAACTTACCTGTGCCTCCATAACACCATATTTATATATATATGCAACCATTAAAAGTATAACCAAAATATAAAGGCATTTGGCATGTAAATTCAAAGCATACTTTCATTTAAAACACATTTCTGGGAAATAAATCAAGTATATAAATATATACTGAAAACAAAAGCCCACTCACTGATATGTCGACGGGTCGTAACCCCCAAGTCGCCCGTGGATACGCTCGTCCTCGGAATAAGTCTCACCTATATGCGAATTAACTATAAAAACATTATTTTAAAGAACATAGGCAAAACTAGCTAATAACTTCTCATACATTGCTCAAAATGGGTATATGAATATACCACATTGATCTACATAACCTCATGAACATCGTGATATTTTTAGATAAATTTTTAGATGGGTCACGCGCCCCCACGCGTCGGGGAGGGCACGGCACGCCCAACACGCGCATCATCTTCAACCTCCAGACGCCGGAATAGTGCCACCGGCGCCGGATTCTGGGCAGATCTGCAACTGCCCATTTCTCTCTCGTTTTTGCACCATTTTTCACGTATTTTATACCAAAATGAAGCTCTTAACTTGTAGAACACAATCATACTAATTTAAAGTTCTAAACATCACGGAATCTCACCGGAGAATTCCAAGAAAACCGGCCAAACTTCGTCCCTACGATCCCGCCGTCCAAGACCTTCAAACGAAGCACTCCGAGCTTCCTTGGGTCCTCACTAAGCTCGCTATAAGCTTGGATTGTCCTAAAACACAACCATTTAAAAGTTCGTGAATAGTGCTCAACTCGGAGCTTGAATTTTCAACGTGATATAGAACGAGTTCTTACCTGAAATGGGTACCTTTGAACTTCTATGGTCCTCACGAACACAATGGTACCATATTCTTCCTCGATCAGTGAGGTTTGAGAGGTCCTTGGTGTTTGTCCGTACAAGAAGAAGGAGAGAGAGAGTGTCCGAGAGATAAAGAGAGAACATGGGAGGGAAGAGAGAGATAAAGTAATGTGGATGTGTGTGTGTGGTCCAATCTACACACCAATAACAACTAACCAAGGTTTAGTTCTCATTGGCCCCAAAAACTTAGGAAAATAATTATATTGGTCCACTTCTAAAACCATGTCACTTACGACTCGTCTCAACGCCCAAGGGCATTCTAGTCTTTTCACACCTTCGATGAAAGTATTTCGGAACGGGCTGTGACAAAATTAGTAATTCCCTATTAATTTATAGGTAACTTAGCCAAAGGTCAATAAAAACTTCACTATTAAGCCATATATCAATGATATATTTTTATTTTGAACTTAATCAATAATATATTTTTATTAATTAGGCGTAGGTCAATGATGAAAATCACCCATTAATTAAAGCCTTAAACTATCAAATTAATGAAAAATTGGATGAGGGAAATGAACCCAATTCCTTTCTGGTAGCCTCCACCTCGAGCATTGTAATCCTCTTGAATGGCATCGGCCAAGTAAACAGGTGGGAATTATGAGGCGTCGAATGTTGTACTATACTTCATCAGCTTCTCCACATTCGCTTTCCTAAAAACAGTGCATCTAAAAGGTGGCCAGTTACGCCTCTGGTCGCGGGTAAACCACTTTATGTCATACATGGTTTCCGGGTTGGAGGTGGGCACGCAGGTCTGGACCTTGGTCCTGGCTAGGCACTCGACCCGATACTCGAGCGCGCTGGGCACGGCTAATTTGTACTCCGGGTCGGCACACAGGCCGGTTATTTCCCACGGTTTCTTGAAGTACCGCTTTAGGGTTTGAGCGAGGGATGACACGGTAGTGGAGATCAATTTCGCCAATGAAGAAGTTTCGAGATGCGGATCAGGTGAGAGACTCAGGCGAACTGGCCACCGAACAGGAAACAGTTTCGAGATGCATATCAGGTGAAAGACTCAGGCGAAACGGCCACCGAATAGGAAACAGACACTGCAACGAAATGTCTTAATCAGAACCGAAAATAGACACTGTGTTGCAGTGTCTGAATCCACAAGCCTATTTGAATCCGAATGCACAATCACATAACAGAAAACAGACATTGCAATGAAGTGTTTGAATCCACAGAACCCGAAACAGACACCGCGTTGCAATGTCTGAATTCAAACCTATTTGAATCCAAATGCACAATCACATAACAGAAAACAGACAATGCGACAAAGTGTCAGAATCCATAAACCTATTTGAATACGAATGCACAATCACAGAACAAGAAACAGACACTGCGTTGCAGTGTCCGAAAAATGGAGGTTGAAGGTGGTGGGAGGCGAGGGAGGTTGAAGTAATGGAGGTTGAAGGTGGTGGGAGGGGGGAGGTTGAAGTCTAAAGGTGGTGGGACGCGCTATTTACAATGAAGGAGATGGAAAGTTTGGTGTTTTAAATGGTAATGGCATCATTTGTAATTTTAATTTGATTGAGGTGTTTTAATGTATCTGAAAGTCTCATTGACCTATTTATAATTCCAATAAATTTGATTGACCTATTTTTAATATCATAACTTTTAATTTATTTTAATTGAAATCACCCGTAATTTATTAATCACCCGTAATTTATAATTCCAATAAAATCACCCTTAATTTATTAATCATATGAATAATTTGTAATTGAAATTAGTAATTTAGTGTTATTAATTTTTGTTAATGTTAAGTTAGGATTATTTTTGGGATAAGGGAATTAATTTTTTGTTTTTACATTGTGTAGGTCTCGCCTTATTTCTAGACGTAGGGCCTCAATGAGTGGACCTCCCCAGCCTCCCCTACCTGCTATTACTGTTGTCACTACTGCACCGGAGGTGGACCCTATGCCGCTTCCTTGGGTTGATCTGGTTGGTCCCCACATCCCCGAAGCACATGTGTCATCGACGTTTGCGGTGGCGCTTCCACTCAGCGCTCGACGTACTCACCACCGAGCCCGAACACCCAACACTACCTCGGCAATGGATCCACTGTCGAGGGAAAGGGCTCCCAGGAAGGGAAAATTTAATATATACTTTTAATTCCATATTCCTTTAGTTTCAATTATATTTTATGTTCAATTAATATAATTGCTTGCATGCACCAATTCTCTCTTTGGTGCGAAACTGTTAATTCAACTATTGAAAATGTTGGTTGGATATGAAATACTGTTTTTTACTGTTCGAGGGGTGTGAGAAGTGTTATAATTATAGGGGAAGTTTTGCCGAAATTTCGGGAGAATTTTAAGTTTGTCTTTGACACTTACTTTTTTTTTCCAGGTAAGAAAAACACCTGGTGCCTTTTTCGACATTTGAAGACGATGAAGATCACGTGCATGATCAACGATCTATCACTATTGGATACAAGGAGCTGCATAAGGCAGCGCCTATATATGCCTAAGCAGTATAGCACCTTGGTCTACGACATTGGGCACGTCGCTCGGACCAACTGCTCTAAGCGGTGGGTCAAATGGTAGACAGATTATAATTTTGACGACATGAATGAGAACAGGGTGACCTACCTTGACGAGCTATTCGCCGACCAGTACAAGAAATGGAAGAGCGACCTCTACAAGTATTTTGAGCTCTTTGATGATCCAAACGTCGTTCTCCACGAAGGTTGCCCTACATAAATGAAAGAGCAGTCAGATGATAGCAAATGGCTCTGCAAGCTCTTTTAGGAGGATAAATATTTGGTAAGTATATTGATAATATTTCATTAATTTTATAGTAATTTTTACATTTTTTTAAAATATTTTCTTTTAAGTTAACAAACTAATACATTGATTTTGTGTTTAATCGAATAGAACCAAGGCCAACTCAGTCAACCTGGCTAAGAAGAAACTTCTCCACCGGTCTGGTTTGAGGCCCTTCTCGTATAGGCTGCAGGCGCGACGGTAGGTAATTAAGCGTATAATATCCCAATTTTTTATTTTAATACATATTAATTTCTATTTCGATTATATTAAAAAAAATTAATTTTTTATTTTTATTTAAGGAGGGTTCAAAATTCCAAGAGATTGACATGTTTAAGGATGTATATGTTCGTCCTGGGGATGAGACGACAGAGCAGCTGTATATAAGTGTATATTAATTCTTATTATTCTTACACTTGTAAGTAGTATAAAACTTAATTAAATACTAATTAACTATTAATATGTTTTGCCTTATTATTACAGGCGATGATGGTGGAGAACGTGACCCTGGCCGATGATGCAAGCCTTCATATCCTCACTTAGACTCTCGACTAGGCCCTCGGTCCAAGTGAAGGAAAATTTTTGTCCTAGCTAAGAACAAGTAAGAACATTCGAATACATATGCAAACTATTAACACTTTAAAGTAGGCATGCATTCAAAAACAATTCATAAAACCCATGACTTTCAAAGCCTAGTATATGGTGAACCAATATAAACTCTTTAACAACATTAAAGAGAAGTAAAGATTTAGAGTTTCTTTACCCTTGAAGCTCATCCTTGTTTACACAAGGGATTCACCCAAGTGGAGGGCCTTCAAGTCACCTCCAAGCTCCTTGGATATTGCTTGTGATTTCCTTCTCCTTTTGTGCTCCTTTTGTCCTTGAGGATGTTAGGAAAGGATCTCCAAAAACACCAAAGATTTGGTGTCTCTAAGTCTCCACACCAAGGGTTAAGTGTGAAGATGAAATGGATGACTTAGAGAAGAAAAGATTGCTAGATTAATCTCTCTAAGTGGCCGGCCTCTTTGTAGAGAGAAAGAGAGAAAGTGTTTCACCTCTTTTCCTCAAAGAAAAACCCTTATGAGAAAATTGCTATAAAGTTGCTTTTATAACATTTTTTCTTAGGTGAGTGGCAAACTTGCAATTAAGCAAACTTTCACCATCTCCTCACCATGGCCGGCCTATAAGTTGTGATTGGGCTTATTGCACATTTTGTTTTAGTTGTCATACAACTTAAACATAATGGGCCTTGTGGACCAAAAACACTTTTGGGCCCCGAAACCCAAAACCAACTTAAAAGCCCAATACGAACCTTTCGTAAAATTAAGTAACTAATTAATTAATCTTGACCATTCTTCAATTAAACAATTTAATTGCATATCCATTTCATTTAATTTCTTCACTATCGCCCTTACTCGGTGTACGATCCATTAGGTTCCAATTAGCGAGGCAGTGGGCGATTGTTACTCTTAACGATCGATTGTGAATTGAAACCACATTTCAATTCTCCCTTTAATGATTAGTGTTTGCTAATCATTAGGGCTTCCACAAACCATGAGTGACACCTAGCAGTGTGTCATGGTTACCCAAGCTAAGTAGAATTGGTTGGAGAGCCTATCCAGTTACAACTACAATGCAATACAGTCCTTCTCTAATACAATACTCTCAATCACATTGTTTAAGTGATAGTTTGTTTCATGTCTACTATCCAATGTGATACTTTTCTATATGATTCCCTTGAATGTGATTTGGAACAAACTTCCTAAGTCATATTCATTCGCTTTGGCCAAAGACTTTAGAATCATATCTTAGAGTATTCTCCTTCCACCATGGAAGGTTAGAGATCCCTTGTTGTGCATTCATATGCCTACATGACTAGATAGCTTGACCCCAACAATGCCGTGGACACTCCGATGGAATGCCGTTGCCGTTTGACATGATCAAAGATCAAGGACCTAACCATTAGACATCTATGATGCCTCAGGTCAAAGGACTACTTTGCATATTGAAACTTTTAGAGTTCTTACATGACATGTATGTTCGAACTCTCTTTTGATCGTTGTTCAGTGTACTCGATTACTCTTTCGAGCACCTATGTGTTTGTCTTAGTGTCCAACACCAAATGACTTGACACTAGTCATACTCAAGCTTGAGTTGACATAACACATACTAACCTTAGCGGATTGTCAATACCCAATTGGCAATCCTATGGCTAGGAACGTTTTAGGAATGAACATAAGAGAATGGTCTCAATAATCTAACTCACTTAGATCACTTGTCTCTTAGATCAAATACATCCCTTGGATTCCCTTATTGCATAAACACATGATACAATAAATAGTGTCTGACAATAAGCTTTGCCCTTCATTAAACATATAAAAGTTTAATACATTAAGTATTCCAAAAAGCTATTACATCAAATGAGTGGCTTTGTGGGCATACTTCCAACACCAAGGCCGTGGAAAGGTTTACCAGGGGATGCGGAATTCTCCATCGGGACATAGCAGCCGCTTCTTCCAAGCAGCCCATGGGCCAAGTCACTGCATTGAAGCAGGAAGTGGCTGACGTGAAACATCGTTGACCTTCTAGGCCGTCCAACCGCAAGAGACCACACACGCTAACCCCAGCCATCAGCCTAACACAGTAGTTGATCTCTCTTCGCTTTTTATGAATATTTTTTTTCTCTACTCGATATTATTAAAAAAAAATATTTGTATGCAAATTTCCACTTCTAGTATAAATACTTAATTTATCTATTATTGTTTTGAATTATAGTATTTCTAAAACGATTATTTAATTGTAGAATTTAAAAAAAAATGAAAAAAAAAAACTTTCATAAACATTGCGCAACGAATACATTTGTCGCAAAACATTAAAAGCAACAAAATATTTTCGTTGCATAGATTCCTACATGACAAAATGTTCGAAATTTAAATAATATTAAAATCAATTCACTTTCATTCCCCAATATTCCATGCGACAATATGGACTTCGTCGCACAAGATATTTTGTGCAACGGACTGTATCTTGTTCCCCATTATTTTATATGACGAACCTTTGTTCGTCATGCAAGATATCTTGCTCGATGGACTATACTTTGTTCGTCACGCAAATGTTTTTTTCACAAGCTTTGCGCAATGATATCATTGCGACAAAGGTTTCGACGCATTAATTTTTAAGGGATCACTCTATGTATATCTAGAGCGAAGCTCCCAGAGTAAGAGATTACTCTATGTCTATCTAGAGCAAAGCTCTAATGCCAATTGAAATTGGTATCGGGTGGAATAACCTATAATTTAAAATTTGTATAAGTGCTTGTCTGACTAGTCAGCTACACTCATCAACTAAAATCAAATATGTTAGTTTACTCATAGCGGAAATAGTCAAATTAAAGCCCAGTTTACTAAAATGTTCCTAGCAGTTAACTAAGATCCATTTTAGTGAATATTTTAACTCTGACAATCTTAGTTGCATGGACTTATCTCTTTGCAAATAATGAGGAACATATATCACAAGCAAAGGGTAAGATAAGTAAAGTAGAAAAGCAATAAATTGCATGGGATGTTTTTGGCCTGAAAAACCCATCTCTAGGTGAAAAAATCAGGAAGAGCTACCACTAGTGAAAACAAGATTCTTACAAAGTAACCACACAAGCTCAATTCCTAGATCCTCCTAGATCCTAATCTAAGGAGCATCTTGTACCTCTGTGCAACCTTGTTTTTCATGAGATGGACTCCTTCGGTCTTCACGAAGTGGTAGCTCTTCCTGAGCTATTTGGCTTGTGGCACAGAAATCAAATCAACTTATGCAAATGATGTTATGATGAAGTTAATGCAAATCAGGATTCGATGTCTAGTCAGTTCCACCAGTCAAACACTTGAAAGATGAAACTGACGTGATTCCAAAAAGAGGTCAGTTCAAAGATTTGAAACTTAGAAATACTTGACCTAAAACAAAGATCAAAATCACAAAAGCAATGCTACTCTAATATGCAATGATGTGGGTGTTTAGTGCATGAATGTGATTTTGTGGCTAGGGTTTTCAAGTGAGAACCAACGGGTAGCTCACAGCTGAAAACAACCCTTATCAGAAAGTAAAAATCTCATATCCAAGTGAAAATGAAGCCCTAGATGAAGCTTTTATAGTGGGCTTTGTTTCATACAAGAAAGGGGACAAGAAAAGACACGTGTCATGTGCAAACACAATTTGAAAAGATCTAGGTTGAAAAACACTCTCAAGGAAAAGGTTATCAGAAAGCCCATGTGGGGTTGTCTTAAAGTGTGTGCCCATCTCGCGTGAAAGTAGTGAGAAGTTTTGACAAGACAGAACCACTAGACAGAATGAACTGGAAATAATGGCATGAAATGTGTATGAATGAACAAACCTTTGATGTCAGAAGTTAAGCTCTTGAGATGAATATTTCTAGGAGCATGATCCCGGAGAAGCATTTAAACCCTAAATCAAACTAGAGCATGTGTGGTACAATTTACAATATTTGAGAAGGGAAGCCAAACAATAAAACTAGACTTCACAACCTCACTCAAGAGAACACAAAGGACGAATCCTGCAAAGAAGTACTCTTGACAAAGAACAAGTGAAAAGTTATCATGGTTAAAGCAATTGGAAGGAAGTAAATTGTTTAGCATATTGTATATGATTGCAACACAAAACAAATTTTCAAAATTTATTTTTCTCCCCCATTTTGTTATGGCAAAGACAAAGGATGCAAAATGAATGATATGCCAATTTCATTAAACAAAAGAAATTGATATGTCAATTGAGTTCAACAAAGAAATATCCAACTACAAATGAAGTGTATAAGAACCAACAACAAAGACATCAAAGAAGTTGAAGCACAAGGTACAATTCTCGGTACCAAAATATTAAAACCAAAGGCGCATGTCAATGTAATCTATTCAAATCACCCATTTGTTTAGGATAGCCAACAATAGCTAAGCCGAGAGTAGCACAACAATAATTACAAAAATATGGAGTTTCAAATTACAATTTAAGCACAAATGTTTAATAACATAGCAAAAGAAATTAAACTCCCCCAAGATTAGTGTTCTCCTAAGAAAACTACACTTCAAACCACACTCCCCCATAAGATGTGCTCTCTAAACAACCTACACTCATAAACTACACTCCCCATGACCTAGAATTCCTCAGAATGAGACGATGCGTTCGAACGCAAAGGAGAGCCAGAGGCATCAGTTTTAGTAGCCACATCTTCATTTGCAACAATACTAACTTCATCCTTATCATCAGAGTACGTGAACCGGATATGCTTGGTCTTAGGAGTTGGAGGAGAATGAAAGGGTTGAACCTTATGAGAAGAGACTCATTTCCCTTTTGCAACATAGATTGCTGCCATTTTAGCTGCCACCACACCACAGTGACCAGACAAATCAACAACAAAGTATGAGGGAAATGATGGAGCCACATGATAATGGGGAACCAATTTTGGATGACGCATAGATGGTTCAGGTACAAACGATGAAGGGTTCAAGGATAACTGACTCAATGACTAGGCATGATGGGAATGACTGATGTGCGGTGAAGATGTTGTTTGACCCATTGAGGATTGAAACAACAAGAATTGTTTTCAAAGAGAATTAAGTTCAGATTCAAGGTGGGCAATCTTTCTTTCTTGAGTGCATTAGGAGGAGGAGAGGACGAGGATCACCCAAAGCAATGGCAAACATCACGTTGCTCAGGTTCATGAGACCTTTATCTAATTCCTTGGTGGACCTAGAACAGACATCATCTTTATAAAATGGGACATCAACACGCTGACAAATGAGAGCTATGAGGTAAGGATAAATAGTGGACCCACACTGTTGTTTGCTTGGACGCTTGGTCTTAGACATAATTGAACGGAAAATGAAGAAACCAAATGGTACATCGATTAGACTCATCATAGCATATAGGACCCTAACAGCTTCTAAAGTAGGATTTCTATTGATTGAGGTTCCAAGAACATTTCTACGCAGAAAATCAGACCCTAGTCTATAGAAAGGCTTAAGACTCAATTTTGACACTTGATCCTTAACCAGAAGTATAGAAGAGTCTAAGTAAGCTTGATGATGGTAGGCATCATTATCATAATGACAAGTGATCAAATCAAAGGAATGCATGCTGGATGTGTTGGAGAGATCTAAACCTAGGATATCACAAATGAAACTGGAATCAAAAGGAACATATACAGCACGAACATAAACTTGACTCCCAAAATCTGGAAATTTGGAGGGAACATTGGCATAAAACTCTTGAACCACTGACAAATTAAAAGTGGGAGGAGGAGAATTTACCTTACGTAACTTGTAACGGTCTATGAGATCATTAACAATTATGGCATCTCCAATGGGAAGATCATCCCAAACAACTTGACATTCTGGAACAACACTTCTAGCAACTACCACCTTACAGAATTTTGCAGCCCGAGTTGTAGAAAAGGTTAGAGTGACAGATGATTCAAAAGAAATGGTTGTAGCTTTCACATATTGGGATCGAGTTTGTCGACGAGGAAAAGAAGATTGAGAACATGAGTGACAGAGTGATGCCTGACTCGAGGACATATAAGCAAAGATTCCTAGTGACAGTTGATCGGAGTTTGACAGATAAAAGGGTGCACGGACGAAAACCAACGACACAAGTGACGGTGAATGTAAAATCCTAGTGTGGTTGAGAGGGTAAATGCCTAGAGATGATATCAACGATTGGGATTAGAAAGGTTAAAATATAACATACAAAGACAGGAATAACATTAATGAACGTCTTTTTTCCGATGAGTTCCAATGATTGGACAGGAAAAAAAACAAATACCCATTTTGAGAACAATTTAGTACCAAAAACAATGATCCATAGAGAATACCACGCTCAAGACCAAAAAATAACACACAAAAAATGAGCACAATCTTGGTACCATTAAGCTATAGCTAAATAGACATTTCTCACAAAGAACACATAAGAAAAACAGCTCTAATATCTATGCTTCCAACCAAATGAGTTAAATTTAATTAGAGACTTGAAAAGGAATATGATATGCAGTGCTATAGACATAGTTCTTCAAAGTCATACATGAACAGTAAATCATATATTAACACAAGTTCATACAGCAACCAAGATGTGCCAAGGTATGGGAATGGGATTGGAGATAGCCATCTTTAAATCATAACTTCATTCCACTAAGCTCAAAATTAATTTGAAGGTTAACCAAACTTTTAATAATTCATTAAGTTTAAGAAACAACACTTGGAACACAAATTGAGCTAAGGAGCAAGACACAAAACTACACACAAGGGAAAGCCAAAGCTAGATGAAACTTTAAGATGGCATACGATGGTGAAACACCCATGTCATTTGATGTGATTGGTGCAAGAAGTATTTGAAGCACCCTAATAACACTTTTGATTAATTTATGACCAGTGGGAGTGATTTGATGACACACAACATTGTATGTGAGAGCACATTTGTAGGGAAGAATGATTTAGATTCCCCTTTTTGGATAAGCTTTTGAGAAGATTGCTCATAGATGGTGATAATGATGCTCAAATCAATGATTTTTCTTTTGTGTGAACCATTGAGCATGAAAGCAAGATAAAACAAGTGGTCTTTTGCACTGGAATTGATACTTAAACTCAATTTATGGAGTAAGTAAAGTCATTACAACCTAATCAAGACCAAAGTAAGCTTATCTCCACAATCAACATAAGTTTTTGCTAAATGAAAGAATGATTTTTTCAGAGACTATCAACCATATTGGGGAAAGCCTTTGACAATACAGTGAAAATATTATTCAAGTTTAATCCAAAACCTATTACCTACGTATGACAATTAAGAGATGCAAGACAAGAACAACATAATTGACTGATGAGAAGATTGTATAGACACAAATAATATATTAAACTACACATGCAATAGAAAAAGATTGGAAGCATAGTTGTTCAACCTATTCAATTGATGGCAGAAAGAGCAACAGGCCATCGAATATTTTTATGCCATCGATTGTCCAAAGTTCTTGTAAGATAGTTAGTCAACTACTTTGTAAATGATACTACGATTAAAGCACATGCCTTTCTTTCCATAAACTCACCAAAGAAATGAAATTGACTTTCAAAATTATTTATAGTTAAATGCAAGATAGGGTCATTCCAAAAAATCAATTTCACACATAAGAACACAATGAAAACAAATGGTCAATAGTTTCACACCAAAGTTAATCAACATAATATTGAGAGAATAAGAGATGTGGCTGCCCCCTTAGAACCCAAGATATATCGGTTTCTTTTTTCCAATTTGTATGTTCACCACCTTTAGGAATGACAAGAGAGTAGCAATTACCCATTGATCATGGAACAATTAGCATGTTCTTTCTATCTTTACCAATAACTTTGCAACATATCTTTGACAAACAAACTTCAATAGCAACATCATCACACAGCTGGTTGATACTCAAAAGGTTTGTTTTCAACCCAGTCACATAATAGACATTTTCAAGCTGGGGAAGGTTAGGAATCTTAAAAGCGCATTTTCCAGTAATGTGGGCCATGCATCCTCCACCAAACTCAATCATATTGCTGTTAGTAGGTGCAAGTAATAGGAAGGCATCTTCGTCACCAGTCATATGACTGGAGCACCCACTATCAAGGTACCAAACATCTGGTTTACGAACATAAGGTGCACAGTGAGTTACCAGACATTTATCGGAGACCTTTTGAAAACAACTTGGACATGACTTGACATTGCTAAAGCTAGAAGAATCAACCATTCAAGCCAGTATGTTGACTTCTAAGACTAGTCGATCAAATTAACTTCCCAAGTCATTCTTTTTTTTTTCTGAGTACAGTTTTCGAAATTTAGGCCGAATATGGCCAAGTCCACCACAATGATGGAAAGTGGGAATAAATCTTGTATTTGAAGAGGTACTGGCCATAGAAGTCATAGGCAAAATCTCCTCCATAACTTGAGAGTTTACGCTTATTGAACATGAACCATTTTCCACCAAATCAGGAGCATTCTTGGCACCATATGGACTTCCAACACGTAGAACTTTGTTGGATCTTTCAGTATCAAGAGTCAGATAATCCGGAGCTCTTCATGAGACGGACTCTTTTGATCTTCACAAAGTGGCAGCTCCTCTTGAGCTCTTCAGCTTGTGGCACCAAAATCAAATCAACTTATGCAAATGATGATATGATGAAGTTCATGCCAATCAAGATTCGATGTCTAGTCAGCTCTACCAGTCAAACACTTGAAAGATGAAACTAACATGAAAAAAAAAAAAGGTCAGTTCAAAGATTTGAAACTTTGAAATACTTGACCTGAAACAAAGATCAAAATCACAAAAGAAATGCTACCCTAATATGCAATGATGTGGGTGTTTAGTGCATGCATGTGATTTTGTGGCTAGGTTTTTCAAGTAAGAACCTAGGGGTAGCTCACAGCTGAAAACAACCCTTATCAGAAAGTAAAAATCTCCTAGCCAAGTGAAAATGAAACCCTAGATGAAGCTTTTATATTGGGCTTTGTTTCAGACAAGAAAGGGGACAAGAAAAGACATGTGTCATGTGCAAACACAATCTAAAAAGATCTAGGGTTGAAAAACACTCTCGGGAAAAAGGCTGTTAGAAAGCCCATGTGGGTTGTCTTAAAGTGTGTGCCCAGCTCGCGTGAAAGCAGCGAGAAGTTTTGACAGGACAAAACCACTAGATATAATGAACTTGAACTAATGGCATGAAATGTGTATGAGTGAAAAAACCTTTGATTTGAGAACTTAAGCTCTTGAGATGAATATTTCCAGGAGCATGATCCCGGAGAAGCATTTAAACCCTAAATCAAAATAGAGCATGTGTGGTACAATTTACAACATTTGAGTGAAGGATGATTTTGTGAAAAACATGTTCATTTAAGCAACATCTATAGCATGCAATTAACAATTAAAGGCGGAATCATGCTTGCATGCACTTAAAAACAAAATATTAACCATGAAATTCAAAGCCTAGTAGTTAGGTGAACCAAGACTCAACTCAAATCAAAGTGAGTTGAGAAATTATACCTTTGTAGATTCCTCTTTGCATAAGCAAAGGCTAATCACCCAAAGAGAGGGCCTTCATTCCTTGCTTCTTAGATCCATGGATTTGGATGGATGAAATGGTTCTCCAAGTTCCCAAAATTGAGAACCTCTAAGTCTCTTCACCAAGGTTAGATTGAAGAAGAAATGAGTGACCTTGGAGTAGTAGGAATGCTAGCTAAACCCTCCAAGGGGGCCGGCCTCTTTAGAGAGAAATGGAGAGACATGTTCTCACCAATTTTCTCCAAAAGAAACCCTAAATGAATTTTGGCTATAAAGTCATATTTATACCTTTATTCATTGGAGTTGCAAACTTGTAATTAAGTCCAAAACCCACTCCTTCTCTAAATGGCCGGCCATAGGGTTTCATTGGGCTTTTAGGGCCTTTGTGAATTATTATTCATTAAGTTGTCATACAACTTAAGTCAATGGGCTTGACGTTCGAAGCCCATTGGGCCTTGAGGCCCAATACTAACCCGAGGTCTTTTAACGAACTTATTCGTTTGATTAATTAACATATTAATTAATCATTGCCATAAATAATTAAACCATTTAATTATTCTTACTCATCTCCGTTGTGTCTTCAATCTCTACCTTACACGGTGTACGATCCATTAGGTTCCTTTTAGCGAGGTAGTGGGCGATTAGAACTCTTTCAAATCGATTGTGAATTGAAACTTACTTTCAATTCTCCCTTTAGTGATTATACACGTTTAGGGCTTCCACAAACCATGAGTGACACCTAGCAGTATGTCATGGTTACCCAAGCTAATCAGAAAAGGTGGAGAACCTATTCAGTTTAGGATTACAAATGCAATACGGTCTTTCTATAAAACAATACTCTTGACCACATTGTTTGGTTTGATAGTTTATTCATGTCTACTATCCAATGTGATTCGTGTGCTTATATGATTACCTTGAATGTGATTTGGAACGACTTCCTAAATCTCATTCATACTCTGGCCAGAGATTCTTAATCATATCATAGAGTATACTCCCTCAAACGGTTTGAAGGTTAGAGATCCCTTATTGCGCATTCACTTGCCTCCATGGCTAAGTGGCTTAACCCCAACTATGCCGTGGACACCCGCGTATGGGTGACATTTGACATAATCAAAGATCAAGTACCTAACCACAAGAAAACTATGATGCTTCAGGTCAAAGGACTACTTTGCATTATCCCAACCATGAGTTCTCATGTGACATGAATATGAGAACTCTTCGTTGATCGTGTTCAGTGAACTCATTCTCTATTGAGCACCTACGTACCTGTCTTGATGTCACACACACCAATGACTCGAGACTAGTCACTCTCCCTGAGAGAAGACATAGCACGTACTGATCTTAACGAACTGTCAATGCCCAATTGGCAATCCTATGATCAGGAACGTTTAGGATGTGTCTACGAAAGAATGGTCTCATGAATCTAACTTCTTTAGATTGCATTCTCCCAATCACATATTCCTTGGACTTTATCGTTTAAGCATATAACATTTATATGAGACGGCTTAAAACAATAATATTTGCCCTTGATATTAAACTAGATTAGTTCAACATGTGAAATGTCCGTAAAGTATCATCATATGATTGGTTTTAGGGCACATTTCCAACATTGAGAAGGTAAGCCAAACAATAAAACTACACTTCACAATCTTCCCCTTTGGCTTTCCTTGACAAAATAACACAAACGCTATAACTAAATTCACTCAACCTCACTCAAGATAACACAAAGGACGAATCCTGCAAAGAAGTACTCTTGACAAGGAACAAGTGAAAAGTTATCATGGTTAAAGCAATGAGAAGGAAGTAAATTGTTTAGCATATTGTACATGATTACAACACAAAACAAATTTTCAAAATTTATTTTTCTCCCCCATTTTGTTATGACGAAGACAAAGGATGTAAAATGAATGATATGCCAGTTTCATTAAACAAAAGAAATTGATATGTCAATTGAGTTCAACAAAGAAATATCCAACCACAAATGAAATATTTATCTCAAGAGCTTAACCTCTCACATCAAAATGTTGAATGCACCCCACATTAAATTTTAATACTAAATGATTTATGTATCCTACTATGCAATGACAATTTTGACCTTATTAGGTTTTAAAAAAATAAAAAATTACTAAATACACCACAAATCACTTTTATTATTTATCTTCTTCTACTATCTAAACTCCTCCCACCCTCCAATTTTTTATGGTTATTTTCAACTAGGTTTATCTTACAGAATAGAAAGTAGATAGCATCTAGGAAGCATGAATACTACAAATTGGATGAACACAGATATCTGAAAGCTATAAAATTTGTTAGCAAACCATAATTTTTCATATGAAAAATGCCTACAAATTCGTAAGAGCTTTTGGTTTCATTACACGGGTCAGATATTGCTTCGTAAGATACTACATCAAAGCACAACTTAAAAGTTCACATGTATCAAAATCACCATCGAAAATTAATAGACTACACAGGCAAGCCCTTGCCTGAACAACAGAGTAGAACAAAAAAGCAAAATAATAAGACATTTAATTTTAAGATGTTAGAGCGTGATTTGAATGGTGAAGCAGTGACTCACTAAGCTGTTTAAAAATGAAAGAAAAACAATAGAGTAGAATGAAAAACAAAATCCTAAGACGTTTAAAAATGAGTGTTATAAGATTTAAAAAATGTGGGGTGTATAGAAAATGTGGGGTATATAGAGAAAATGTGAGGTGTATGTTGAGAATGTGGGGTATACGTGTTGGAAATGTGCCCTAAAGCCATTCATATGATGATACTTTACGGATATTTCACATGTTAAACTAATCTAGTTTACATATAAAGGGCAAACATTATTGTTTGAGACGTCTCATATAAATGTTATATGCTTAAACGATAAAGTCCAAGGAATATGTGATTGGAAGAATGCAATCTAATGAAGTTAGATTAATGAGACCATTCTTTCGTAGACACATCCTAAACGTTCCTGATCATAGGATTGCCAATTGGGCATTGACAGTCCGATAAGATCAGTACGTGCTATGTCTTATCTCAGGGAGAGTGACTAGTCTCGAGTCATTGGTGTGTGTGACATCAAGACAAGTACGTAGGTGCTCAATAGAGAATGAGTTCACTGAACACGATCAACGAGGAGTTCTCATACTCATGTCACATGAGAACTCATGTTTGGGATAATGCAAATTAGTCCTTTGACCTGAGGCATCACAGTTGTTGTCTTGTGGTTAAGTCCTTGATCTTTGATTATGTCAAAGTCACCCCATCGGGGTGTCCACGACATCATTGGGGTTAAGCCACTTAGTCATGGAGACAAGTGAATGCGCAACAAGGGATCTCTAACCTTCAATTGGCTTGAGGGAGAATACTCTATGATATGATTAAAATCTCTGGCCAGAGTATGAATGAGATTTGGGAATGCGTTCCAATTCACATTCAAAGTAATCATATAAGCACAAGAATCACATTGGATAGTAGACATGAATAAATAAACTATCAAACCAAACAATGTGGTCAAGAGTATTAGATTAGAGAAAGACCGTATTGCATTTGTAATCCTAAACTGAATAGGTTCTCTACCTCTTCTGATTAGCTTGGGTAGCCATGATATGCTGCTAGGGGTCACTCATGGTTTGTGGAAGCCCTAAACGTGTGTAATCACTAAAGGGAGAATTGAAAGTAAGTTTCAATTCACAATCGATGTAAAATGGTTTTAATCGCCCACTGCCTCGCTAAAAGGAACCTAATGTATCGTACACCAAATAAGGTGGAGATTGAAGAAACAAAGGAGATGAATTAAATGGTTTAATTATTTATGGCAAGGATTAATTAATATGTTAATTAATCAAACGAATAAGTTCGTTAAAGACCTCGGGATAGTTTTGGACCTTAAGGCCCAATGGGCTTCGAACGTCAAAGCCCATTGACTTAAGTTGTATGACAACTTAATGAATAAAGATTCACAAAGGCCCAAAAGCCCAAATCCATTTAGTGTTGAATTAGGGTTTTTGGTTCTTTAGGTCATTTAAAGAAGTGACTATATAAAGAACTTTAAAACCTAAAATTGATAAGTTGTTGATTTTAGAGAAAATTGGTGAGAACACAAAGCTTCCATTTCCCTCTAAGAGGCCAACCACCTTGGGGGATATTGTCTAGCAATTCTATTTCCTCAAGGTCACTCATTTCCTCTCCAATCCAACCTTGGTGTAGAATCTTTAGAGGTTCTCAATTTTGGGAACTTGGAGAACCTGTTCTTCTAACCAAATCCATGGAGCTAAGAAGCAAGGAATGAAGGCCCTATCTCTTGGGTGATTATCCTTTGCATATGCAAAGAGGAATCTACAAAGGTAAATATTTCTCAACTAACAAATTGTTGTTTTTAAGTTGAGTCAAGGTTCACCAATCTACTAGGCTTTGAATTTCATGGTAGATGTTTTGTTTTTGAATGCATGAAAGCATGATTCCGCCTTTAATTGTTAATTGCATGCTATATGATGTTATTCAAATGAACATGTTTTTCACAAAATTTCCTTCAAGTGGTATCAGAGCCTAGGTCTAGTAGTTGGTGAATCATTTTGGGTTTTGTAGTTCATAGTTTTTGATTTAAAAGTTGTAATATGTTACAAGCTTTATTCTTGTTTCTTTGAATGTAAATTTTGTTAGAAAATTTGCCATCTCAAATGTTGTAGATGTAGTTCATATGAGCATGAATTTTGGAGCTAAAATTTGGTGCCATGTTTTTGGGGAAATTCGGCCAAATCCAAAGGGTGATTTTTTGGGTTCATGTTTGTCTTGTTAAAATGGTTTTAAAGTGACTTTTGGAACCCCTAAGTACCCTAGGATGTTAACCCTCTTTTGAGTGATGAAAATTTGAGTTTTGGTGAGTGAAAAACATTCATGGAGCTATTATGAGTTTTCATGAGTGTTCTTCAATGTTCTTGAAGTTCTTGCCAAGAACAAAAAGTTTTGAAGTTTTGATTCAAAATGTTTTATGTTTTTACATAAAGTTTTGGTTTAATTTTAGTGGGTGATTTTAGTGGGTGATGATTATTTGTAAAGTATTATTAATGGTTTTAATGGTAGACAAACTTTTTTAAAAAGTTTGACATAAATTCAATTAATGGCTATAATGGTAGACAAACTTTTTTAAAAGTTTAACATAAATTCAAAATATTTCATCTTTACCTCACCTAACAAAACCCACTTACAAAAACTTTGTAAAAATCATATTTTTTCTATCATGGCCGGCCACCCTAATAGAATAGGGTATTTTTGGGTCTTTTATTCAATTACATAAAGTTTTGATACTTTTGTGTATTTGCACTTTGGCCCAAAAGTTTACGTTTTTACGTTAAGGCCCAAAAACGTTAAAGGACAAATTGTTTTGCTCCTTTAATGAAGTTTTTTTGTATTTGTTGAAGTTTTTGGGTTCTAGTTGTAATTACATGAAGTAGTGGACTTTTGTGTTTTTACAAAATGACCCCAAAAGTTTGTGTTTCGCAATATAGCCCAAAAAGTTGTGGTTATTGCATGATGGCCCAAATTAAGTAGGGAACAAAAATTGTTTTGTCTCTTTAAATGAGAATTGGATTTTCATTTCATTTAGCTCCATTTAAATCAATTTTATGGATACAAAAAACCAAATGAAAATGTTGCATTCAATTTAATTAATTAAAGTGTTGATTAATTAAAGGGTGATTATGAACCTAAGCCTACGATAATTGAGCTATGTGAAAGGCCGTTTCAAATTTGTTTGAACCATGGGAATGTGTAGATTAATTTTGGTTGTAATTTGATTTGATCAAATGTTGTAAAAGAGCATAAGCTCTTCTTTACTTTAAAGTAATTTGAATTATGCAAATGTTGTAAAGAGCATAAGCTCTCTTTTACTTTGAAGTACTTCTTTCTTGCTTTATTTGATATGCATAAAAATGAAGTAGTTGGGTCCAACGCCCCTAGGAACAACACGCCTTAATGTGATTAAACGCGTAACTAAAATCAATCTCCATCCCTAGTCCGAGATTCAACACTAGGCTCGTGTTGAATCTAAACAAAGGTTCATAGTCATCCTAAGGCCCTAAGGCAACTATATAGTCCATCAAATGAATGCAAACCTTATGTTAGTAGTATCATATACTCTTGCTTTAAAAACCGTTTTATAAGTATAGTGGGAGTATTATATACAACTAAATTGAATCAAATGGACCAATAGTTGTAATAGGACCAAAATTGTTTTAATGTAGATTAAAATGAATACTTATATGTGATGAGACCTAAAACCCTCAACCAAACCATTATTAAGTTGAAAAGCGTGAGAGTGCTTAGAACACTCTTTCGTGGCCTTCCACCGTGGTAGGCTCCAATCGTTTATGACTTGTACACCGACTTCACCCTATCATGGGGGAGTACAAAGTGCATGCTTATACTCAGGAGGAGTCTATATACATACTTGATGAGGTTAGTGTAGGCAACGAGGATGGCCGACATCGTATCATCGTGAGGCTATTCTTGAACCCCTTCACGAACTAAGCATGGTGGGAATGACTTAACTAAGTGCAATGGCGCCAACATCGTATCATCGTGAGGCAACATTCTCTAGAGGCCAAATTGATGGGTACTTGCATTAGTTGCAAATGAGTAAGCGTACTCTCTCATTATTATTAATGCTAGCCAACATCATATCATTGTGAGGTGGGCTTGGTAATAGTGAGTCTCCCATAACCTACTAAGAGTTTCCTCCAAAACTCTCGAATTCCAATGAGGGATATGGAATTTGCCAAAAATAGTGGGTGGTGCTATTTGATTTAAAGACCCGAATCAAATGGCTTAAAATCAATCAATTTATATTCGTTATGTATTTGTTTACCAATATATTTGCAAACGCTATCCAAAACTTGACAAAGAAAATCCGAATGTTTTAGTTTCCGGACTTGGTAACACAATCCCAAAGATTGTCTTAAATGGATTGTGCATGTACCTAAGAAGTCTCATCCTCACAATCTTCCTATTGATAATGTATCATTGGAAGAACATGTTAGAAATGTCTATCATGAAGAGGACAACACAAACAACCAATGCTTATTCCTTCGTTATATGAACAAAGGAACTTATGAAGAAATGAGAGTTGCCTTGAACAACTCTTGAAAGTTTGTAATTATGTTTAGAACATAATGGTTGGTTGACAAAAATAGTCCATCAACATGGACTTATGATGATTTTGAATCATTGAGTGTTGAAGTGATAAACCACTTAACGAGACGGAAACTAAGCTAGGACTTCACCTTTATGTCCCTATCCTAATGGTTCACTAAGTTTATTGTAAACTATGTAGTGAACAATAACCAAACACTCTCCAAAATGTTTGATGTGTATAACACAATTGAAAAAGGTTTCAAGAGAGATAGTGGGAGTTTAGGGACCAAGACTATTGTAGTCAAAGGAGAAGTCAAATGAAGAAGATAAAATTAACTCCAAGGGAACAAACTTTCTTTATGAAAGGATGGACATTGGAAGGGGTATTTGCAAGAAATGTCTTGCAAATGTCAAGAACACACCTTTCGAAGGTGTTGTAAATTGTTCTTGAATAGTTCAAAACAGTTGGTTCTTCTACTTGAATGCTTGATTCCGTATTAGTAACTATGTTTTACAATCGTTGTAAAAGTGTGGCTAATAAGAAGTAGAAGATTAATGAGAGAAGAGAAAGTACTTCACATTCGGAACGTGAATAAAATATAGATCTCTGCGAAAGCAGATGGTACTAACTTCCTCATATGAACTACCAAAGAAATTGGAAAAACCAAAGATTTTCTTTACATCCCAATTTTAAGGAACTTAATTCCGTCACTATAGTAGAGATGGATGAATGTTTTGTTTGACAAAACATTGTTCTTTATTAATCACTGATTGGACTATAGTAATCTAATTGATTGTCTCTATAGTAGAGATGATATGGTAGCGTTAACTGTTTAGAATATAATGATGCTTAAAACCCAAAAGGTTGCAAGGTAGTGACTAATCCCAACTGAGTTGTGATACCTCTAAAACATAAATTACGAGTTGGTTATAGATGGATGCTTTGGATCGTTAGATCCGGATCCAATACCTTCTTGTCAAAATTGTATAGAGGCGAAATGTTCGAATCTTTATTCTTTTGGAAAGAATAAAGAATCACAAAGTTGTTGAGGTTAATTCACTTAGATGTTAGTGGCACTTGTCCACAACATAATACTACTCATGTTGTTTGACATTCACCGAAGATCACTCTCGGTTGGTGATGCGAAAATAAATTAACGCACAAATTTAAACCCTATTTGTGACAGTTGTAGTATATGGATAAGTAGGGATCGTTCTAGGCCGGGGATTAACTAGGGATGCTAACCCAAGTAAAATTAAATTAAAAACGTAAAAACAAAATTAAAAACACTAAACTAGACTCAAAACACTTAACTAGAATCACTCAAAATAAAACTAACAAATAAACTAAAATAAATCAAAAGACTCAAAATAATTCAAGAATTTAGAAATCACAAACTAAATTTATTTCTAACAAATCTAACACTTTAAAATAAAATGGGGGATTGATTTTGATGAAAAGTAAATTAAACTTAAACAAATTACAAAATTGACAAAAACATAAAATTAAGGTAAAATGATAAATGACGGACTGGCTAGAGGATTATTCTCCACACATGCCACATATGCAACCTAAATTGATTTTCAGTTGTTCTTTCAATAAATTGTAAATTCTCAACGCCCCAAGTTAATTAGGTCCGCTTAAATTAACCTTCAGATTTTCCTACTTTTATTAGGTTGGATGATTGCATACGACAACCCAAAACATTCCTTACAAGTTCCCTACATGAATTGCATAATAGAGATACAAGCAAGAATCATTAAGTTTTATGAAAATCATAAGCATTGACGAGGCACTTGTTACTATGAATTGCATGAAACTTATGCCAAGAATTTACTTAACGCGATCGTTTATTAGCGACCTTCACTACTTGTGAATATAAATTCATAACGATTAGGTGAAATTCACTTATATTCTAGCATCAAATTCATGCATGTAAATTAAGTATGCATCCTTAATCGACATACAAAAATAAGTTATCAATCAAGCAGTTAAGCAAATTAAATCACAACTCAGAAATCACAACTGAAGGTAATCAATTCATATTACAAATATATCCATGGTTTTGAATTAAACTCTAGCCAAAATAAAATTAGTTACACATTATTAAAATTAAACAGGAATAAAACGTGAGTTGGAGGATTAAACCGAGAGAAATAGAGTGATGTTTTGCTCTCTGCCCTCACTGTGCTTCCTGCTCCTACTGCACCTCGCGCCAGCTTCTCTCGCAACTGCTCCCTGACCTGTCGAGTTCCTTGCTGCAAAAGCAGCGCCTCGGCCCTGCTCTCGCAAGCTCCTCCTTCCTTCCCGCGCTTCACCTGCCTTGCTCTCGCACTCTCTCACTGCCCAAACAGCAACCACACCTCATCCCTCACTTCTATCTCTTTTTCTTTTTATTCTCCAGCTTCCACGTCTCTTGGTTCCTCTCGCTGCCTTGCGTCCTGCGTCTGACTCTCTCTCCACCTGTCTCCCCGTCGATCCTTTAGCTGCGCAAGGCTGCAAGGGCAGCCTGTTCTTTCCCGTGCGCCAATGTGCAGCGTTGCTGCCCTCCTGACTGGCTTCTCTCTCCTGCGCTGACCTGCTAACAGTGTCCAAGCAGCTGCTGCTCCAACTGCCTTCCTGCGCAAGCCTTCTGTCTCCTGATTTCCACGCCCTGCCTACACGTCTTGCTGCCCCTCCAGCGCAGCCTCCGCGCCTGTCTCCTCTACCAGGCAGCTTTCCTGCTGCCTCCTGATTTTCTTTCTCAGCTGCCACAAGGCAGCTGGCTTCCCCTTCACCCCGAGACCTTCCTCCTTAGTTTTATATTTCTTTCCCTCTCCCTGACTACAACAGCCCACTGCACGTCCCCAAAGTCTTCCACCTGCCCACGTTCTCTTTTCTTAATTGTTTTCTGCAAAGCTCCAATCTCCCACTATTTCCTCTTTTTTTCTTTTATTTCTGCATGCTTTCCAACTCACCTTTTATTGTTTTTATTTAATTCTTTTCTTCCTTCCTCCCCCCACCAGCTACCTCCTTTTCTTTTTCTAATCCCACGCCTGCCTTTTGCGCCTCACTAGCTCCACACACCTCACGTTCACGATGGCATCAAATCCTTTGTACTATATGATAATCATTTCAATTTTTAACTTTTATATTTTTATGAAAACAAAATACTGGAAATTGAAATCAAATAAGTGAGAAAAATAATTTTTACGAATTTATTACTTAAAATCACACTTGTGCTAATTTTATTTTCTTAGCTAGATAAATTCGACAAAACACAAAAACAAAGTAAATAGCACAAAAATATGAGAAAATAACTAAGAAAAGACGAGAGAATTTGATGTAAAATATGTATAAATATGAGCTTATCAAATACCCCCACACTTAACTTTTGCTAGTCCTCGAGCAAAACAAACGAAAACAGAAAAAGTAATAACATGAAAATATTAGCTTCCCCCTATGTGACCCTCATATAATTTCATTTGAGAACACAATCATCAAGAACCATAGCTAACATCAAACAAGCTAATCCAAGTTCATTTTCCTAATTCAACTATTAGCAGTAATCTTTGAAACATCCTTGAAGTGTAGTGTGTGAGATAGCCATGCTAATGCAATTTCAAATTTTTATTTTAAAATCACCATATGTAAACTATCGACCTTCTCACTGGATATACGCTCAATCACACATGTGTTTAGTTTTAAATGTGTTTCGCTCAAAGAAACAAATGTGAAAGTTCTACCATAAGCTTGCATAAAGATCACTTCTCCACAGTCATAATTGCAAAACTTAAATCAAGAGGACTTTTATTGGATGTAATGAGGCTTAGGGCGAGAGTTATTGAAACGAAAGAATAGGAAAACACAAGTTCCAAGCTACATTGCAAGCGATTTTTTTCTTTAGATTTATAAGAACTCAACATTTCCAGCTATTCTACAAGTCACCTCCAACCACACCCATAAACTGAAACTTTAAAAACTTTTTATTTTCTTTGTATACAATCTTTCTTTTTCTTTTCCTTTTCTTTTCTTTTCTTTTTTTTTTTTTTTTTTTTTTTTTTTTTTCAAACAGAAACAAATATGAAAAACCCCCACACTTATTCTTTTGCCAAACACCCTCCAAAGTACTTCACAAACATTTCTCATAAGACAATCTCGCATTGCTCGCTTGGAAAGGGTAAGGAAAAATATTTATTTCAGGCATAAGGGTAGACATATCTGGTGATAAGAAATAAAAGGCTCAACAAACACGGCTCAAATTGGCAATCTAATGATATCATTTTTCTTTGGGAAACAAGGTTATTTGGGCCATGGTGGTAAACCTAATGCCTCTATCATTTTCAAGTTCATGCAATCAATGACAAATATTTCGAAAGATCGTTATGCAAGTTCTAGAGAAGTATCTCACATAAGTTCATCACACATGAAAGAATAGGAGTGTATGAAAAATGCACACACTTTCAATAGGCTCAAAAACTCACATAGGATGTATATGGTCACTAAATTCACATATGGAGCTTAAAATCATGCTTTAATTTCACATCAACAAGGCTATGTGCATTTGGTTTTTCAAAGATGATCAAATATGTACAAACTAACACGAGAATTAGGAATTTCACAAAACACATGTTAACTAAGTTCTTGATGATCATGGTTCAAATTTTATCCAATTATATCATTGGGTCGGGAAACTAACAAAAATCTAATTCAAAACAATAAGGAAAACAAGGAAATTTTTTTGAATTTTTTTAAATTTTTCAATTTTTTTTTTTTTTTTTTTTTTTTTTTTTTTTTTTTTAATAAAACAACAACTTAATTAAGAAAACACAAAGCAATAACATGGAAACAAATGAAACCAGTTCAAAGTCGAAGGTACAAAAATTTTTAATTTGGTCATTTTTATACTCTTTACCCCCACACTTAAACTAGACATTGTCCCCAATGTCAGAAAATATAATAAAATGCAAATAAAAATAAAATAAATAAATATAAAGAAACAAAATAAAGCAATAAGACTGAAAACTTCCCTAATTTGCAGAAAATCAAGCGATGACCCCCAAGCTAAAATTCTGCAATCAACTTCAAGGGTGGAAATAAACAAAAGTTCCTGCAAAGAAAAGAAATAATCCAGTTACGCACGCAAGAAAAAATATAAAAGAAAACAAACGAAAAATTGCAAATGAAAATAAAAGATAATGAACAAAACTAATAAATGAACATTGGTCCTGTTTGGTGACTTTCCACAGCTTTGAACTTGAACTGGCCTCGGGAACTTCTTAGCAAGGAAAATGAGACTTGATTGGTGGTGTTGTTGAGGCTTCTCGAGCTCTTGGTTTCAACTCAGACTCCTTCTGCTGGGTTGATTGAGTCTGCAGGCTACATTCTTCTCTTTTTGTTCTTCTGCATGGCAGGTAGGCACGAGGAATAGGTGGTGGTCTGCTTCTTTGTTCAATCTGTCCAAGTGCCGACCGATTGCCTTTCTTTCACCTTGCCCCGTAGCCAAGAGCAAGGGTAAAGGAAAAGCATGCCATGAGAAATCTTTGCCTCTGACTCTGATGATATGGGATACTTTTGCTTTTGAAGAAGTATCGTTCCACAGGTGTATGCTTGAACTGGGCTGGGGAACTTCTTAGCAAGGAAAATGAGACTTGATCTTGAAGATGAAGCAGCACCTTGTCTCCACATGCTTCAAGTATCATTTTCACTTGCCATGTCTGTTCTCCAGGCAGATGTGGCGACTTCTTCGGAAGTACATCAGTGGTTGAAGAAGAGCACTCGAGAGCAATGCTAGGTAAGCAATCAGGAAGGATTTCCAGGCAGTCGGTTCTTAGATTGGAAGATTGACACCGAGTGCTGGCTGATTGCCCGCTTTCTCCTTGCCACAAAGACAAGGACAAGGACAGGGAGAAAGCGTGATATGAGATACTCTTGCTTTCAACCTTCATGATATGAAATACTCTAGCTCTAGATGACTTATTTGCAAAGGTATCCCAGGGAATGAGAAACACAGAGAAACTCGAGAGGGTTTGTTGGAAAGGCATTTTCGGAGATGAAAAATTTCGGAGATGAAGAAGTGTAGAGAGAGTTTGCCTTTGCAATGGATGCGAAGGTAGACGTTTATAGGTATTTTCTTCACAACCGAAACTATTCTTTTACCCCTGTCGGCAGCCGGTGGATGGATGAACAGTACAGGTCACGCGCTTTCTGAAAAAGCAGCCCGTAATTTGCGCAAAGCTGACAGCGCGTGACGAGTGACGACAAAATTGGACAAATTAGGGGGCGGCTCGTGGTTTCTGAGCAATCCCGACTTTTGAGAAAGGAATTGCATGTGACACGTCTGGACAAATCAGGGAGCGGCTTGCCTCGTGATTCCTGACCGCTCCGACTTTTGAGAAAGACGCCCGACTTTTGAGAGAGCGGCGTCCGACTTTTGAGAAAGGAACCGACTTTTGAGACGGAGTCCGACTTTTGAGAAAGGCGACGCCGCTTTTGAGAAACGAATCCGGCTTTTGAGAAAGGAGCCCGGCTCTTCGATTTGCGAGAGGGCGCCTCTTCGACTGCTGAGCGATGCCTCAACGATTTCTTCTTCTTATAAGAACGCTCATTTTTGTTCCACAACACACTTAAGCTCCCCCTGTAAACACTCCCTCCTGTAAACACTTCCTCCTTGCATTTCTTTTAATCTTGATCAGTCCGACTCTTCATTCTCAACACCTTCAAAAATGTCTTGCCCCTCTGACCGTCGCCTTAACTTGAATGTTGGGGAAGATAGTGATATATCTTCTCCGACCAACATTTGGCAGCCATCCTTCATATCCCCAAATGGTCCTCTTACCGTTGGGGATTCCATGATGATGAATGAAACAACCGCATCGGTGGTGGCCAGAAATCTGCTCACTCCTAGAGACACTAGGATACTTTCTAGGCGGTCCGACGAACTAGCTGTCCAGGACTCTATGGCCTACAGCGTCCGATGCGCAGGCTCCGTATCAAACATGGGCCAGCGCCTTCTTGCACGAACCCGTCAGGTGGAGTCGTTGATGGCTGAAGTGGCTAGTCTTCGGCAAGAGGTCAGAGTGCTTAGGCATGAGAACAGGGATTTGCACATGCTTGCAACCAATTACTCCACAAGCATGAAGAGGAAGCTGGATCAGATGCAGGAGTCCGAAGTGCGGATTCAGAGTGATCATCAACGGTTTATGGCGTTACTCCCGAGGTTTGTGTTGCCTTCGTCCTCGGGAGCAGCACCAAGTATTGAGGCTCTGAATGATCCAGCTCTGGCGCTTCGTCTTTCAGGGGCTCCGTCGACCTCCGAGGCACCACCAACCAATGACCAATGAACGAAATTAAATTACAAGTTATTGTAAAAAAATTTATGCATTTAAGTTTTTTTTTTTTTTTTATTTTATTTTATTTTATTTTATTTTATTTTATTTTATTTTTTATTTTTTATTTTTTTTTTTATTTTTATTTATATGAATGTTTATGTTTTTAAGTTTTTTTTTTTTTTTTTTTTTTTTTTTTTTTTATTATTATTTTTTTTTAATTATATGGATGTTTATTATTATTATTATTAATTTTTTTTTTTTCATTTTTTATTTATATAAATGTAAAATAAGTAAATCAAAGTAAAAAGAAACTAAGTTTAATCTCCTAAACAAATATCACTACTAAATAAACACAACAAAATAAAATCAACGTAAAATAAAAAAAAATCAACGTAAAATAAATTCACACAAGAGCAAACAAACAATGAAAGAACTAAACAAAGTAAAATAAATTCAGTAAAGAGAAGGGATTAGGAATGCAAATCTGATTGTGGGTGATTCCTAGGCCTCCCTTCATTATTCAAATGCATGGGCTTATCATTGAACGGACGGTGGTACTTGAAATGATCCGACAACGGTCTAAGTTCTAATGACGGTGCCTGAATCATCAAAATTAAAAACAAGTTAGTATAAATTAAAATAAAAAATGGAGAAGATGGCTTACAGTCACATTCAAACTCAATTATAAACACCACGTCTTTGAACGTTTCCGGGACTTTGAACTTGGCCAGGTTTACTATGATGGTTGTGGCTTGTCCCGTGTCATCAAACTCAACTGCTTTAGGCTTGATTGTCTCATGCACAGCCTCTTGGATGTATTCTTGAAATTCTCCGGCCACCTCATTTTCTGGAATAATTATTCTTGGTGTACAAGTCTCTTTGAACGTTTCAATACCATCGGGAACTTGATTTGGTACACCAAGAATTTGGATATCACATTGCACCTTGGGAAGATCTTCCACAACGTATTTTTCATTCACTTCTTCCTTGGGATTTAAAAACCTGCAAGGAAAAAGGACATTTGGTGGAACGATGTCAGAATAAATTGAACTTAGAACCTCCTCACCTGAGTTGGATGACGACTTGGGCAGTTTAGAAGAATTCTTATCGCAAACCCCTCAAGTCCTTAGAACGATCCCTACTTATCCATATACTACAACTGTCACAAATAGGGTTTAAATTTGTGCGTTAATTTATTTTCGCATCAAATTTTTGGCGCCGTTGCCGGGGATTAACTAGGGATGCTAACCCAAGTAAAATTAAATTAAAAACGTAAAAACAAAATTAAAAACACTAAACTAGACTCAAAACACTTAACTAGAATCACTCAAAATAAAACTAACAAATAAACTAAAATAAATCAAAAGACTCAAAATAATTCAAGAATTTAGAAATCACAAACTAAATTTATTTCTAACAAATCTAACACTTTAAAATAAAATGGGGGATTGATTTTGATGAAAAGTAAATTAAACTTAAACAAATTACAAAATTGACAAAAACATAAAATTAAGGTAAAATGATAAATGACGGACTGGCTAGAGGATTATTCTCCACACATGCCACATATGCAACCTAAATTGATTTTCAGTTGTTCTTTCAATAAATTGTAAATTCTCAACGCCCCAAGTTAATTAGGTCCGCTTAAATTAACCTTCAGATTTTCCTACTTTTATTAGGTTGGATGATTGCATACGACAACCCAAAACATTCCTTACAAGTTCCCTACATGAATTGCATAATAGAGATACAAGCAAGAATCATTAAGTTTTATGAAAATCATAAGCATTGACGAGGCACTTGTTACTATGAATTGCATGAAACTTATGCCAAGAATTTACTTAACGCGATCGTTTATTAGCGACCTTCACTACTTGTGAATATAAATTCATAACGATTAGGTGAAATTCACTTATATTCTAGCATCAAATTCATGCATGTAAATTAAGTATGCATCCTTAATCGACATACAAAAATAAGTTATCAATCAAGCAGTTAAGCAAATTAAATCACAACTCAGAAATCACAACTGAAGGTAATCAATTCATATTACAAATATATCCATGGTTTTGAATTAAACTCTAGCCAAAATAAAATTAGTTACACATTATTAAAATTAAACAGGAATAAAACGTGAGTTGGAGGATTAAACCGAGAGAAATAGAGTGATGTTTTGCTCTCTGCCCTCACTGTGCTTCCTGCTCCTACTGCACCTCGCGCCAGCTTCTCTCGCAACTGCTCCCTGACCTGTCGAGTTCCTTGCTGCAAAAGCAGCGCCTCGGCCCTGCTCTCGCAAGCTCCTCCTTCCTTCCCGCGCTTCACCTGCCTTGCTCTCGCACTCTCTCACTGCCCAAACAGCAACCACACCTCATCCCTCACTTCTATCTCTTTTTCTTTTTATTCTCCAGCTTCCACGTCTCTTGGTTCCTCTCGCTGCCTTGCGTCCTGCGTCTGACTCTCTCTCCACCTGTCTCCCCGTCGATCCTTTAGCTGCGCAAGGCTGCAAGGGCAGCCTGTTCTTTCCCGTGCGCCAATGTGCAGCGTTGCTGCCCTCCTGACTGGCTTCTCTCTCCTGCGCTGACCTGCTAACAGTGTCCAAGCAGCTGCTGCTCCAACTGCCTTCCTGCGCAAGCCTTCTGTCTCCTGATTTCCACGCCCTGCCTACACGTCTTGCTGCCCCTCCAGCGCAGCCTCCGCGCCTGTCTCCTCTACCAGGCAGCTTTCCTGCTGCCTCCTGATTTTCTTTCTCAGCTGCCACAAGGCAGCTGGCTTCCCCTTCACCCCGAGACCTTCCTCCTTAGTTTTATATTTCTTTCCCTCTCCCTGACTACAACAGCCCACTGCACGTCCCCAAAGTCTTCCACCTGCCCACGTTCTCTTTTCTTAATTGTTTTCTGCAAAGCTCCAATCTCCCACTATTTCCTCTTTTTTTCTTTTATTTCTGCATGCTTTCCAACTCACCTTTTATTGTTTTTATTTAATTCTTTTCTTCCTTCCTCCCCCCACCAGCTACCTCCTTTTCTTTTTCTAATCCCACGCCTGCCTTTTGCGCCTCACTAGCTCCACACACCTCACGTTCACGATGGCATCAAATCCTTTGTACTATATGATAATCATTTCAATTTTTAACTTTTATATTTTTATGAAAACAAAATACTGGAAATTGAAATCAAATAAGTGAGAAAAATAATTTTTACGAATTTATTACTTAAAATCACACTTGTGCTAATTTTATTTTCTTAGCTAGATAAATTCGACAAAACACAAAAACAAAGTAAATAGCACAAAAATATGAGAAAATAACTAAGAAAAGACGAGAGAATTTGATGTAAGATATGTATAAATATGAGCTTATCAGTTGGACTATAGTTTATTATGAATAAACACAAGTCCGAATACTTTGCAAAAGGTTTCAAAGAATTCAAGAAATGTAAGTTGATGAGTAAGACGTCTAAAAAACTTACCTCCTTAGATTTGATCCAAGGAAAGGTAACACTTTAGATGAGTTTCCTTGAAAGATATCAAGGAAATTAGCATCATAAGATAATGATTTTCTCCATTAGGAGAAGAACGAACTCGAATAAGATTTAGTTCGTTAGATGTTATCAATTACCCATATATATAGGATATATGCTTCTAAGACAATATGATTGTCAATTAGAAGATCTTCCAAAATTTTCATAACTCCATAGGATGTAGTTGGAAAGAAAGACAAATCTTAATTGTGTTAAGATTTGGGGTTGTGTGCTAATGAGCAATATTTGTTTAAAAATTATCTTGTGGATATCCTTAAATTAACCTTTGGATATCACTTCTATAAACCAACCAACAAATGTTGTTTGTTGAGTAGTTCATTGTAATCTTACAATGTGATTTGCCTTAGAGCAAATGAACTAGGAATAGAACTCAAAAGAATGGGTTCTTTGAGAGACAAGATGATAATCAACAAATATAACAACCTAGTTCCTATACCACAAGCTCCAAGGTAGTCAAAAAGAATTTTAAACCGTCTCAGTTGAATGGTTTGAACTTTATGACTACATTGAGTGTATATACAATATATACTCAAGGAAATGGTAAAGTACCATTTGACCCGAAATAATGAAACCTTCATAGCTAATTGGTAGCTTAAGGTGACTACAATCAAAGAAAATGGTTGACTTTGAAGGAACCATTTTTGACGTAGTCTTAGTTTCAATTAATTCGAAGATAGCTAGCTACAACTAAATGTTGATTCAATGTTTGGACATAATATAGGTTTCCGAAACCATTATTAAGATAGTCCTAATAATATATGTCTAAAACTATGAATCACAAAACATGTAAGTTGTAGAGATCCAACCATCATGGATCTTAGCAAGCTAGTGGGAGCCATAAGCGCTTTATGAGAGAAAAGGTCAAATCGTTTGATTTCTCATAAAGATGTAAATGAATCTTTTGTTTACTAGGTTTACAAAAGATTAGTGGGAGTTAATCATGTTCCTAAAATTTAAATATATATATGATATATTAATTTTGGAAATGAAAAGAATACTTCATTGTTAAAGTTATGACTTTAAACATTCTATAAAGATAGAATGTATATGGGAGACATAGTCTATATACATGGGATGGAAATCTATAATGATAGATTTTAGGATATAATTGGATTATATCATGCCCTAATAATAGACAAAAGGATGCTAGGAAGTTTCTCATATGATGATAAACTTCAATAAGAAGAACAACTCTAGTGAGACTAGGAGGTAGCTCTTCTCAAAGGGAACGTACCCTTTGACTCCCAAAGAAATAATGCGTAAATCGAATCCTTTATGCATACGCAGAAAGGTGATTTATGTATTTCATATTGTATGAAAAACATTGATATGAGTTGTACCTAGAAAGGTACAAGGCGATATCAATGCAAGCCCAGGATCAGAACCATGGCAACTGTCAAGTGAATCCTTAAGTATTTAAGAAATACTAAAGGATAGGTTCCTCGAAGAATGAGGAAGAATTAGAGTAACGTAATGGAAGCGTAAATGTATTAGATTGTGAATCTAATCCATCATTGGATGTTTCTTCATTATGAATGAAGAGATAAACAGATATCTCTTTATTATGACTAAAGAGATATTTGGATGGAAACATTAAAGTAATGACTTTAGTGTGTTCCATTATGAATGCAAAATATATTGCCATATAGAAGTTTACAACAATGTTGTTTGGATGGGAAAGTTCATTTATGAACTCTCTATTCGGTTCCAACCAGAAAGTGTATCTAGTGTACTGACACTACGACACTAATGGGGCGATAGCTCAAGCCTGGGAATCAAGGTCTCATCAAGATCCGAACTCATATGAGAGACTGAACCACATGATTGGGAATCATGTATAATGGTGACGTCGATATTCTCAAGGTTGCTTCTATGGATAACATATAGATATCCATTTCCTAGGCCTACTACTCAGCCATTTAGGAAATGACTACAGAAGAGGAATCATAACAGATGACCAAGCTGATTGGCTCTAGTGCAAGTGGGAGATTGTTGGAAATGTGCCCTAAAGCCATTCATATGATGATACTTTACGGATATTTCACATGTTAAACTAATCTAGTTTACATATAAAGGGCAAACATTATTGTTTGAGACGTCTCATATAAATGTTATATGCTTAAACGATAAAGTCCAAGGAATATGTGATTGGAAGAATGCAATCTAATGAAGTTAGATTAATGAGACCATTCTTTCGTAGACACATCCTAAACGTTCCTGATCATAGGATTGCCAATTGGGCATTGACAGTCCGATAAGATCAGTACGTGCTATGTCTTATCTCAGGGAGAGTGACTAGTCTCGAGTCATTGGTGTGTGTGACATCAAGACAAGTACGTAGGTGCTCAATAGAGAATGAGTTCACTGAACACGATCAACGAGGAGTTCTCATACTCATGTCACATGAGAACTCATGTTTGGGATAATGCAAATTAGTCCTTTGACCTGAGGCATCACAGTTGTTGTCTTGTGGTTAAGTCCTTGATCTTTGATTATGTCAAAGTCACCCCATCGGGGTGTCCACGACATCATTGGGGTTAAGCCACTTAGTCATGGAGACAAGTGAATGCGCAACAAGGGATCTCTAACCTTCAATTGGCTTGAGGGAGAATACTCTATGATATGATTAAAATCTCTGGCCAGAGTATGAATGAGATTTGGGAATGCGTTCCAATTCACATTCAAAGTAATCATATAAGCACAAGAATCACATTGGATAGTAGACATGAATAAATAAACTATCAAACCAAACAATGTGGTCAAGAGTATTAGATTAGAGAAAGACCGTATTGCATTTGTAATCCTAAACTGAATAGGTTCTCTACCTCTTCTGATTAGCTTGGGTAGCCATGATATGCTGCTAGGGGTCACTCATGGTTTGTGGAAGCCCTAAACGTGTGTAATCACTAAAGGGAGAATTGAAAGTAAGTTTCAATTCACAATCGATGTAAAATGGTTTTAATCGCCCACTGCCTCGCTAAAAGGAACCTAATGTATCGTACACCAAATAAGGTGGAGATTGAAGAAACAAAGGAGATGAATTAAATGGTTTAATTATTTATGGCAAGGATTAATTAATATGTTAATTAATCAAACGAATAAGTTCGTTAAAGACCTCGGGATAGTTTTGGACCTTAAGGCCCAATGGGCTTCGAACGTCAAAGCCCATTGACTTAAGTTGTATGACAACTTAATGAATAAAGATTCACAAAGGCCCAAAAGCCCAAATCCATTTAGTGTTGAATTAGGGTTTTTGGTTCTTTAGGTCATTTAAAGAAGTGACTATATAAAGAACTTTATAACCTAAAATTGATAAGTTGTTGATTTTAGAGAAAATTGGTGAGAACACAAAGCTTCCATTTCTCTCTAAGAGGCCAACCACCTTGGGGGATATTGTCTAGCAATTCTATTTCCTCAAGGTCACTCATTTCCTCTCCAATCCAACCTTGGTGTAGAATCTTTAGAGGTTCTCAATTTTGGGAACTTGGAGAACCTATTCTTCTAACCAAATCCATGGAGCTAAGAAGTAAGGAATGAAGGCCCTATCTCTTGGGTGATTATCCTTTGCATATGCAAAGAGGAATCTACAAAGGTAAATATTTCTCAACTAACAAATTGTTGTTTTTAAGTTGAGTCAAGGTTCACCAATCTACTAGGCTTTGAATTTCATGGTAGATGTTTTGTTTTTGAATGCATGAAAGCATGATTCCGCCTTTAATTGTTAATTGCATGCTATATGATGTTATTCAAATGAACATGTTTTCACAAAATTTCCTTCAATACGGGTATTATGGGTGACACACCCCGACCTGGAATGTCCACTAGGACTACGAATCGAGCTGTGTTGGCCGACACCTGGAAGATGACGAAGCCATAAAGTATAGTGACGAAAACATCTCACATCGCCCAGGGGAGTGAATCATTTATGCCTTATATGTATATTCTCATCTCTTCCTAGCACAAGGCCTTTTGGGAGCTCACTAGCTCCGGGTTCCATCGGAACTCCAAAGTTAAGCAAGTTCGCACGAGAGCAATCCTATGATGGGTGACCCACTGAGAAGTTCTTGTGTGAGTTCCCAGAAACAAAACCGTGAGAGCGTGGTCGGGGCCCAAAACGAACAATATCGTGCTACGGCGGAGTCGAGCCCGGGATGTGGTGGGGGCCCGGGCCGGGATTTGACAATGGGGAAGTATGTGGGTTTATTAAGATAATTTTTAGTTAAAAAAACAAGTGTTGGGTGTATTAAGTATGTGAGGTTTATTCAACAATACGTGGGTTTTAATATAATAATTGAAAATGACAATTAACTATATGGAATTTAATCTAGCTAGGGAATTGGAGGTCTCTCACACCGAAATTCTAAATTTATTTTCCTTATCCAAATATAGTGGAATTTTTAAATTTGATATTTATTTATTTATTTAGAGAATCCGTCAATAAGTTCTACTATCAAACCAGTTTTTTAGAGTGAAGATTTGTAGTTGAAAACTATGATTTCAAAAAGAATCATACTTTTCTAGTTCAATTTTTAAGTAGAATACCAAACGGGTCAAGAAAGTAAGAATTATTAAGACTAATGTCTTAAAGCGAACAGGCTTCAATTTACTCATACTTCTTCTACAAATATATGCTTGTAAGTTAAATAGAATACATGATGGTAAGTATTAAACAGAATTGCATCTTTCTCTCGTCTCTTTCACAAGCCTGTCCCTGACTTCCTTGCTCTTTGCAGAAAGAGGGGGTGACAACGATTTCTTCTTAGACGCCAAATGAAGAGGCCAGAATTCTGAGAATATCCACTTTAGCTTCAAGGAGACAAATGTAATTAAAAATCTCTTGGAACATGATTTCTGGTTTCCTGTTAATAGCACCGCACCCGGGGATGATCGTTTGGAGCTCCAAAAGACTCCTTTCTACAGAAGATTTGGTGGCCTTGGAGCTTCTAACAAAGGAAAGCCTTAGCTTTCTCTTCTTAGACCCAACTCTCCATGGAATTCTTGAGCTCCTTGTTCTCATTTTTGAGAGAGAGAGAGAGAGAGAGAGAGAGAGAGAGGATGTGTTCGTGAGGGGTTGAAGTGGATGTTTATATAGGCCAATATCAGAGAGTCGAGACTTTACATCAGTCATCGTCCATGTATCATTCTAAATCTTTCATAAGTTGTGGTTATTTCAGCACTACAAGAAAAAGAAACAACAGCTACAGAGAAAACGCACTTGGAATTGTTTGTCATGCTTTTAACAATAGCTACGCCAACAATAATTAACTAATTAAAATTAAGAATGCATGTAAGTTATTAAAGAAAGATGTACCAATCCGCATTTTCCTAAATTCCCTAACATCTTAATAACCCTCCTAAATGTTTTTATAACTTGTTTTACCCTAGCTAGGATATATCCCGAATTCGTATTGGTGATATGATCAACATATTGTTGCATGCATATAAAGGTGGAAGAGCTCATCCTGATATCTTATATAAAAGTACTGGCCATTTCATACTTAATTCAGTAATCCCTAACTTAATAATTTTGAAGACTACAAGACCAAACATTTTTCACACTGAAAGGGAACACATATTTATTCATAACAAGACAATCTCAACAGTTGGGACAAATGTTGGAGAAAAACAACCGATCAAAGTATAATCAATCAACCATCCATTCAGTCAAAGCAAGACACAATGGAAATTATTGGGTAAAATGTGAAAAATCTGAATGATTGTACGAGCATAAAACCAAACTCTACGTCAATGACTATTACATATATGTAAAATATCAGCCACATTGCGGACTGTGGACTCATGCAGACCGCTTGGCAATAAAAAATTTCAACTTCATCACCACGAATAATGAGAAGTCAGCTTGTGGTAACAAAAAAAAAAAAAACCACCTGATTAAGTACGTAGACAAGAGAACCAGACGGACACGGGAAGCCGAGCTCACGTCTGCTCTCACTCATCAAATGCAAGAGACCGGTGCGGCCACGATAAATTTGCCGAGACTCCTCATTCAACAGGTTGGCCATTTAACTAATACCTAGCAAGGCTTGATGAAAGGGTAAGCTCAACAAGGGTAGATAAAAATTGATCATGTAGGATCAATGATGAGATAACAATTCCTATAATCAAACGGCTAATTGACTTGATGGAAGAGATAAAGGGTCTCAAACTAACCAATCATGGGACGCCACACGTTCCCTAATGATTCATCTTCAAGCTTAATCCTACCACTATATAAGGACATGACCTTCAACCAGGTAACTGTTTCTTTACCAAAAAACTCGAGTTGTTCACTCATTCTCTAAGCCTAACTTAGACATTAAAAAGTCCTTGGCTCACAACACAACCATGTGACAAGGACTAATTAACCTTAAGTACATAGTTGTTTTTTCTACTGAATGATTTCTTAAGTTGGGAAGAAACTTCAATTATTGGGTCTAATTATCCATATAACCAAGTGAGAAGTGACCAAGTCAAAACGCCTGATCAATCATTCATCCATGATGTTGTGGATGTATTATACACCATGGACACCATTCACTTGACTTTCTTGCTCTCTTATTAGAGTGTCAGCTTCCAAAGTGCCGTGCATATTTGTATATCGACATTAAAGGTCTTTTCATAACGTGGGGATTCTTGATAGAAACCAACAAACCAGCCAAGCCCAGATAAGGATTGATGGATTTATATGGCATTATTATTGTCATCCATTTGCATGTGGGGAGAATGGTTCCAAGTTTAAACTGTTTAATGCCACACACGTGCAGAGTTGATAGGCGACTCTGGTGGGTACTCCCCTAATCTCCTTCGGCAAATATATGTTTTCATTTGGATTCATAGACTTCTCTTTGTCCTTGTTTGGAAATATGTGGTCACTATATTTCTCCCTTTTAGGTTCAATGCTTCTCCTCCTTTACCCTTCAGTTTGCATTATTGTAGGTGCATGGTTGTGGAGCATGCAGTTTGATATATTCATGCCACAACTACCATCCACCCTCTTTCTACAATAATGCATACAGATAACGAGAGTTTAATCCTAGATAACCATTTTTTATTAGAACTAAGTATAAGATTAAATATTGAATGTCATCCTTTGACTTTATAAGCAATTTAGCAATTTTTTTATATATTACACAAATCGGCTAATTTCAACCCTAATTTTGTTCAGTTCTAATTTCAAGCCTAGTTTTAATTTGAATTTCTAAAATCTAATTTTTAGTTGGAGTCATATATGTACATAAAGAAAAGTTTTTATTGCATGTGTACATACATACTCATGAATATGTTTATGATCATGATTATGTAGTAAAGTTTTCATATCTGTATAATTGCATTTTGTACCTGTGGCTTATACTTAATATATAGATAACAACGTCTCTGCATGTTGATATGTCTAGAGAGCCAGATTTATGTACCTATTCAATTACATATGTATTTGTGTGCTTACAAACTTACGCACGTATATATATTTGTATAAAAGTACATTTGTGGCGTATTTTGGTTTGTTTGCGTGAGTTTTGGTTGTATGAGTATGATTACAAAACTTTTTCCTTTTGAAATTTAAATGTAGTATATACTAATACACATGCTACGTTAACATTATGACCCTTCTGTATATCTTCTAACCCACATATTTACATCAACTATGCGGAGCTAGTATGAGGTCATTAGTTATCCTTGACCTCATGTATATTTGTTTGGTTATTGTATTTGACTCCTATAAAACCTCCTCCTCTTACTTATATTTTCTTTTATCATATTTGCTTGCCTTTTCTCTTTTCTTGTGTGCGACTTTATTGTGCGCACCATGTACTCAATGAAACACCTTAGTTGAAAAGCCTTGGCAATCTTCCACATTACTCCATGGTGTCCTACATCCACCCGCAACAAGCCTCTACAAATAGTAGTAGTTTTCGACATATGTTGGCATAAACTTTTGACATATGTTGACAGATACCTACTAGGTACTCTACGAAATTGTCCAATGAAGCTTTTTTGATTGATATTGTGACCTCATCATTTAAAAATTTTGACTATACCATTGGATAAAGTGTTTTTTATTTTTTTTTTCTTTCTAATGTGTACATTTTGAAAATTAACATATTCTACTATTACTATGATATTCTACTATTACCATAATACTTTGTATCGTAGAATTCCCATTAAGAAAAACTAAGTCAAAAAATTATTTTTGTAACACCCCTCTGAGTAGTGAGTACTGAATAATAACCTTATCATAAGTCGACCATCGGATATGGATATAGGGCTTATGAGATGGCCCCTGCCGATGGATGAAGATTCTCTTTCGATTTTTTTGTGAGAATTTTAAGAATTATTTTATCATATCCGTTCATCATACGTGATCAGTTTTCTTAAATGCTGTTTTTGTTCAATTTTAAATAAAAATTCAAAATAATTTATAGTCACAGAATATGGATAAACAAAAACGGATCGGGATTCTCTCCTGAGCAAAGGGTGAGGATCCTCCTTACCAAGCCCATCGGGCCGTTGAAATTTTATCCAACTGCTACAAACCGAGAACCTCTCTAAAAATTATAATAATTGTAACCGTTTGATAACATTTCAGCGACCCGATAGGTTTGGTCAGGAAGATCCTCACCTTTTGTTGAGGAGAGGATCCTTATCCAAACAAACATGATGAAATGATGCCCGAAACTATCATGATGAAGATCCGGATATGATCCTATTGCCCTGCGGAATCAACATCAGCATTAGCTGGTATTACATGTCAGATTAAACATCACACGTGAATGGTTGATGTGACACCACGTTAGTGTGTGATTGCTTAAGCCCATACTTCCACGTGGGGGAAGGTACTAGGTATCCATCTACAAACTAATGGACATTAGTCTCTGCTGCCGTACTAAATTGAAGAAAACATAATTGGGGGAAAAACGTACATTCAGCGTCACCTACTGATTTGATTTGATAATACATTATTTCGATTCAATAATACATTATTTTTTAAATTTGTTTATATGATAATATTATATGAGAAATGATAAATATATCTAATTTTTAGTTTCTCACCAACTCTTATTTGATTCTCACAGTTGTTTTTGTTTAAGTTAATTAATTTGATGGCAAAAACAAAAGAATGTGTGAAAAACTAAAAAATGTGTCTTAAAATCATTACTTTCTTCATGTAAATTGCTCTCTAATAAATTTTATAGGCTTAGTTTTAAGGGTAATTTATCCTAAAATATTATAAATTCCAAGGTTCATACCTAAATTTTTTTTTGTCCCACTTTCATACTTAAAGTTTATACTTTGCGACGCTTTCATAATTCTGTTAGCTTTTCCGTCAGGGACTCAGTTAATTGAAGACGTGGCACACTATGGGACGATGACTGTGCACAAATGTGACATTGTGGGCTCCACGTGGTCATATGAAACAATTAAAAAAATTAAATGTTTTTTTGCCCACTCCTTTCTCCAAACATTCTCTGTCCAAAGTTGGGTCCTTCCTCTGTACCGACAACTCCTGGATCCACGTCTTCTAGCAGCTCGAGGAGGGTAAATACGTTGCACCCTCAAATAAAGGGCTAGTAGCCCTCGAAAATCCGATGCGCCCTCAATTAGAAGGTTAGTAACCATTCGAAATCCGCTGCGCCCTTCAGCCAATTTGTTTTCTTCTTCTTCCTCTTCTAGTTTAAAGGGTAGGTAGCTCTTCGAAATCTCCAATTTTCTCACTTGGTGTTTCGGGCCTTTTTTGAAATCAACAATGGTGGTGATGGAGAAGACTTGCGGAAGGACCCCATTATGCTTGCATTTCCGTACTAAGGTTAGTGCACGTTCAAGGTTTTTCGTCAACGTTTATGTCAGGCGACGACAATGGAGTCGATTGTAGCGGCACAAAAGGAGAAGAACGAATTGTGAATCTGCCAAAGCGTTAGACGAATATGAAAGGAGGGAAATCGAAGATGAGGATACCTGAAAAGCCAAATCAGCAATAGGTTGCAACGATTTGCTGGGGAAGGCATTGGCGGAGAGGAAAGGGTGCATAGGTGCTTAATTGGATTAGGAGGAAAGCGAGAAGCAAATGCGAGGCAAGTTCGATGAACCTCGCCATTGGTGGAGGAGGAGAAAACGGAGGAGGTGGCGGTTCGAAGTGTTTGTTTCCCCTGAAAATGTTGATCTAATGGGAAAGTAAGAAGAGAGGAATTTGAGATTTTGGGAAGCAGTTTTGAAATGGTGGAGGAGAAATGAATTTGAACGGAGGAGACTTCAGGAAAGGAAAAGAGATGATGGTCGAGAGTGAGGCGGAAGGGAAGAGGCAGATTCAAATCTGGACAAGTAGGAGTAAAGAAACAGGGAGTGGAACGATACACATAGGCGGAAGCGATCATGCACTGCCGCATGTTGGAAGATGTTGCATGCTGTCACACACCGAAAGACGTCACGCCCCAACTAAAGCAGCCGTGCACCCAAGCGTCGACTAGAATTTCCGTTAAACTTGGCAAAAAAATTAACGTTGACGGAATATTTTGTCCCCTTCAACCTCTCGCCCATTTCCACATCGTTATTAATCGGCGTCTGGTTCACTGTAATCTAGGTACGTCAGTCAAAAAATTTCCAAAAATTGTCAAGTGATCTAAACTTAACCAAAATTCACAACCTAGCCTAACTTGGGGGCGTACAATTTGAAAATCACCTTGTTAGCCAAAAGATGGCTAGAAAGGATCGAACTTGGTCGGAGAAATCTTGCCTCGAATTTTGAAACTTAGAAACAATATGATTTCGAGGACTGGTCGCTTGAAACTGAGCTTTAGGAAGCTAGGGAGTTGAATGGTGGCTGCCAACTCCAAAATGCGAAAAATTATTGTCGAAGCTCTACAAAATTCACCGAACAACAGATCTGTAAAGGTTTTGTTCGAAACACTCGATTGTATAGAAAATCGTCATAAACAAGGGATCCAGGAGTTACCTGCAGCTAGGCCTGGCAAACGGGTTATGTCTGTCGTGTTCGTGTTGTTTTCGTGTAACACCTGTTATCTTAACGGGTCGTGTCGTGTCACACCCATTATTACTTCAAAACATGAAAACACATTTGTCGTTTAAGTACTACATCTACGCTCGAAAATAAGAGCCTAATAAAAAAAAAAACATCCATACACTAGTAGTCTATTACAAAATATTAAATGTGCAAGGATATGCAAAATGAAAGAGTTTTTGCTTTCAAGGTTGTGAAGCCTTTCTCAAAAGTTTAAACTTTGCCAACGGAACTCAAAGCTTGCATGTTATTCCTTTTACAAAATCCTCAATTTTCATCGATCATCATGGGGAAATTGTATTGGAACTTTGGCTTGATCTATTGACTTTAAGAGTTATGTTGATGATGTTTTCAGTAAGGTTTTCCACGTCAAAACTCTCTTCCGCATAAACTACGTATAGAAAAACCAAACATTAAAAACCATTCAAATTATGAGAAGTTTACCAAAATAATTATGAAAATAAATAAAACAATAGTACTATACCATATAAAAATATATTACCTCCTTTTCCAAATAGCCAATCTCGTGTGCACAACAAAGCTTGAACTGTTTCTAGTAACAATGAACTACGATACTGATCTAGTACTCTACCCCCAATACTAAATGCAGATTCTGATGTAACAGTTGAAATGGGAATTGTTAACACATCTCGTGCTAACTGAGAAAGTATCGGATAATGAAAATGCTCCATTTGCCACCTAGAAAGAACATCTATGTCTACTTTCTATCTATTCTTTTATCCTCCAAATACTTCTGCAATTCATTTTTTTCGATCGAACTTGAACCATCGTAATTATTAACAAAATCCTAAATCATAAAAAATAAAAACGAAAACATAATAAGAATCATGCATCATGTCAATTTCAAATATAATATCAACACTTTTTATAGTACTACTACTACAAATATATAAAGTAAATAAAAACAAACTTAGGTTACCTCAAAGAGAACATCTCCAGATTCTGTTTGATGATTAGGCATTGAATTTACTGGAGTATTTGAATTATCAAGATGCGAAAGTTTTTCCAAGTACACACCAAAAAGAACATTCAGTTTGTCATTAACCTTTGTAAATTCGACCGAACTCACATCATGAATCTTTGTGTAAGCCCAATCCACAAAATGCAATTTATAATGAGGGTCTAAGATGATTGCAATTGCCAAAATCAAACTATACTCTGACCAATACTTTACAAACTTCGTGTACATGTAAGTCCTCATCTTATTCATGAAACTTTCATAGTCATCCATGGCTGCCTTAATTTGAAGTTGGATTACAAACACCTTAGGGAAGAACAAATTTGATGTGGGGTACTTTGTCCCAGAGAATAAGCACGTAACCTCATAAAAGTACCCCAAAAACTTGGAAATCTTCATTATTTTATCTCACTCTTCAGAAGAAGGACAACTACTAAAATTGGAATCACTCAACCCTAAATGAATCAAAGCATATCGATAAAAAAACTTGCACTATCTAGCATAATATAGGTTGAGTTCCATCTAGTAAGGACATCTTGTCTCAAACTTCTCCTACTATCCAATATCCCTACTTGTCTAACACATTCATATAATTTTAGTTTCATAGCCTCAGAGCCTTTTATATACTTGATGCATTCACGAATCTTTATCACCGAATAATCAATTTCTTTAAGTCCATCTTGGACCATCAAATTCAAAACATGAGCACAACAACGCATGTGAAAGAAGTCACCATTCATCATGAGAAGACAAGGATAGCCTCCAACCTAATGCACAATGGACGACTGAGATTAAATCTTAGCCGATCCAATGGTCACCAATTTTTTAAATTAAATTTACTATATATATATATATAATTATTATAGTTTTTAGGGGTATAAAATTGACACACCCCGACCGAGATCAAGGCATGCTGGCCGTCACGTAAGGGTGACGTAGCCATGTGCACAGTGCGGAAGCGATAAAGATAAGAGTTATGAATAAATAAAAACCGAAAGCTACTAAAGTGCACTAATAAACAGTAAGTGCTAGGAGTGAGATACAAGTGTAAATACTCCTATTCAGAGCATGGAAAGTCTAGGTGCAGTCCAGTAGGACAAGTACTAATTATACAATACCATAAGATGTCCTACAATTATATAGATATGTCAGAACCGCCGAAATCCTCGTACCTAGCCACATCAAGCTTACCTAAAACCTAGAAGGGCGCAAAACAAAAAACGTGAGTGGGCAAAAATAAATGTTTTACAAAATCATTTCATTTTTCAACATTTCTAACCCCTTGTCGTAAAACATGTATAACTTTTCCCAGAAATAGAATATAAGCATATGCATAAATATATATATATATATATATATCAATTCAAATCATGCTTCACATATTCATAACAATAAGTATGCCATGCCAAGATATAACAAAGTAAGTAATTCAGGTGAGAATAATTTCATGTAAATATAACGTATTAGCCGGAACTCTTGCATAAGTCTGTACGGCTGAATTCATAGCTCAATAATCAATCTAGCCGGAGTCACTACAATGACCTATACGGCACTATACTGCACACGAGTCGGAACCAATGAAAAGGTGTGTACGACAAGACTGGGTGTAATATAATTATGCTCAATACTACTCTCTCATAATAGCTGGGCGATAAATCGCTAGTCACCTACGAGTCGGAGCCACATATGATGGTCTGTACGACAAGACTGTGCACCTAAATTGGATCCAATGTGAGCATATGGTGCGGGAGATGACATTGATATACAGGCCTGTGCCATATCTCTGGTTAAATAACAATCACCCTAGGTGCAGTTTAATGAGCTCAACGTTATTCAATCAAATGCCATCAATCAATAATTCTCATAACCAAACGTAACTCACCTGGTACTTACCTGAGTGTTCACAGCACCACAAACATGTATATATATGCAACCAATTCAACTTATAAACGAAATATAAATTTATATGCATGGCATTCAAGGCATACTTTCATTTAAACGCATATTTCTGGGAAAATATCAAGTATATAAATATATACTGAAAACCAAAAGCCCACTCACTGGTATGTTGAAGGGTCGTAGCCCCCGAGTCGCCCTTGACTGTGCTCGTCCTCTGGATAAGTCTCACCTATATGCGAATTAACTATAAAAATGTTATTTAAAGCACATAGACAAAACTAGCTAATAACTTCTCATACAATGCTCAAATAAGGTGTTTGAATATACCAACATGATCTACACAACTCCACGAACATCTCCATATTTTTAGAAAAATTTACCGACCACCCAAGCGCCGGCCAAGGCACGGCCAGACTCGCCGCCCACGCACGGGCACGTGCTTGGCACATTGACGGTGGCAGTAACAGCGTTAGGGAATATTCCGTCTAAAAATTAACGACGTCACCTTACGCCATTAGCATATTCTATCAAAACTGATGGAATATACCCCTTCTTCCCCGACGAGTCACCGGATGCCGGCGACTGTTCCCCGGTTTCTGGAAAAACATCTAACCCTTATTTCTCCCTCATTTCAACACCAAACTTTACGAAATTTGAACCATTTTAAAGATCTCACCAAGATGAATCAAACCATACCTAAGTTGAGCCCTGAAACTGCCAGAAACCCGTCGAAAAAATCCTCGATAATCCGACCAAATTTAAAACTCATCGTTCTCGCTATTCCGACGTCCAAAATCTTCCAACGAACCACTCCTAGCCTCGTGAGGACCTCTTTAAGCTACCTATAAGCTTGAAATCCCCAAAAACATAAGATTTTACGTTTGCATGAATAGTACCCAAATCAGAGCTCGAGAGAAACTAGGGTTTTCGAATGAGTCCTTACCTAAAAATGGTACCATTATGAACCTCAGGAACACAATGGTGTCCTTTAAACCCTCGATCTGCAACTTTCCATGCGTTTTGTTGTTCGTCCGTACGTGAGGGAAGGAGAGAGAGTGAGTCCGAGAAATGAGAGAGCACAGGAGAGAAGAGAGAGGAAGGGTGTGTGTGTGTGAGTGGTCCACGTGGGTCACCAACCAAAACCACATAAACTTAGTCCAATTTTTGTCCAAAAATTAAGGAAAATGCAAGTTTGAACCACCCCTAACATGCATAACACACACCACAACACTCACGTCCAAGGGTATAATAGTCAATTCACATCATCGATAATTTATTTCGGGACGGGCTGTGACAAAAATTGTTAAATTAATATATATATATATATAATTATTATAATATTTTTTTAGGGTTATAAAATTATAAAATTAATGTTTTATTTTTCATGTATCGTGTTACCCACGTGTATACTTGAACCAACTCGTTATCTTAACAGGTGCTTATTGGGTTACCCAATAATGACCCGATTCGTTATCGTGTCGACCCGAATACCTGTTAATTTCGTGTCGTGTCTTGTCTGGTTATCGGGTCGTGTCAGGAATTGCCAGGCCTACCTGCAGAAGCGGAGAGTCGACTAATGTCATTCCAGAGGATAGTTGTTGTTGTGATCGTGAAGAAGCTCGTCGGGAAAGTTAAACCCAACTAGGTTTGTGTGTTCTTCAATTTTGGATTTGAATCACGGAGATTGGTAAGGGTATGTAAGAAGTAAAGGCTTTAAGGATAGCACTACCCTTTTCTGAAAGGAAAATTTCTTTACATAGAAATACACCCCACAAAAAAAAAAGGTGTTATCTTTCTAAATAGGAAACAATGATTTTCCAAAATAGGCCCGTGCAGAAAACTACCGTTTTGTCCCTGACATTCCTGAAGGAAGATTTGTGAAAAACATGTTCATTTAAGCAACATCTATAGCATGCAATTAACAATTAAAAGGCGGAATCATGCTTGCATGCACTTAAAACAAAACATTAACCATGAAATTCAAAGCCTAGTAGATTGGTGAACCATGACTCAACTCAAAACAAATTGAGTTGAGAAATTAATACCTTTGTAGATTCCTCTTTGCATAAGCAAAGGCTAATCACCCAAAGAGAGGGCCTTCATTCCTTGCATCTTAGATCTATGGATTTGGATGGATGAAATGGTTCTCCAAGTTCCCAAAATTGAGAACCTCTAAGTCTCTTCACCAAGGTTAGATTGAAGAAGAAATGAGTGACCTTGGAGGAGTGGGATTGCTGGCTAATCCCTCCAAGGGGGCCGGCCTCTTTAGAGAGAAATGGAGAGACATGTTCTCACCAATTTTCTCCAAAAGAAAACCCTTAATGAATTTTGGCTATAAGGTCATATTTATACCTTTATTCATTGGAGTGGCAAACTTGTAATTAAGTCCAAAACCCACTCCATTAACAATATGGCTGGCCATAGGGTTTCATTGGGCTTTTTAGGCCTTTGTGAATTTTAGTCATTAAGTTGTCATACAACTTAAGTCAATAGGCTTGACGTTCGAAGCCCATTGGGCCTTGAGGCCCAAAACTAACCCGTGGTCTTTTAACGAACTTTATTCGTTTGATTAATTAATCATATTGTTTAATCCTTGCCATAAATAATTAAACCATTTAATTATTCTTACTCATCTCCGTTGTTTCTTCAATCTCCACCTTACACGGTGTACGATCCATTAGGTTCCTTTTAGCGAGGCAGTGGGCGATTAAAACCATTTCAAATCGATTGTGAATTGAAACTTACTTTCAATTCTCCCTTTAGTGATTATACACGTTTAGGGCTTCCACAAACCATGAGTGACACCTAGCAGCATATCATGGTTACCCAAGCTAATCAGAAGAGGTGAAGAACCTATTCAGTTTAGGATTACAAATGCAATACGGTCTTTCTCTAATACAATACTCTTGACCACATTGTTTGGTTTGATAGTTTATTCATGTCTACTATCCAATGTGATTCGTGTGCTTATATGATTACCTTGGATGTGATTTGGAACGACTTCCTAAATCTCATTCATACTCTGGCCAGAGATTCTTAATCATATCATAGAGTATTCTCCCTCAAACGGTTTGAAGGTTAGAGATCCCTTGTTGCGCATTTAATTGCCTCCATGGCTAAGTGGCTTAACCCCAACGATGCTGTGGACACCCCGAATGGAGTGACTTTGACATAGTCAAAGATCAAGGACTTAACCACAAGACAACTATGATGCCTCAGGTCAAAGGACTACTTTGCATTATCCCAACCATGAGTTCTCATGTGACATGAATACGAGAACTCTTCGTTGATCGTGTTCAGTGAACTCATTCTCTATTGAGCACCTACGTACTTGTCTTGATGTCACACACACCAATGATTCGAGACTAGTCACTCTCCCTGATAGAAGACACAACACGTACTGATCTTAACGGACTGTCAATGCCCAATTGGCAATCCTATGATCAGGAACGTTTAGGATGTGTCTACGAAAGAATGGTCTCATGAATCTAACTTCTTTAGATTGCATTCTCCCAATCACATATTCCTTGGACTTTATCGTTTAAGCAAATAACATTTATATGAGACGGCTTAAACAATAATCTTTGCCTTTTATATTTAAACTACATTAGTTTAACTTGTGAAATGTCCGTAAAGTATCATCATATGATTGGTTTTAGGGCACATTTCCAACAATTCCATCTCTTTGTAAAATCTTCATTTAACTCTCAATGGAAAATAGAGAATATAAATTGAGCTCAAATGTCCACATAGAACTTCAACTTAGATCAACAAAGGCATTTTTGTTAATTTACAATTTCTGAAAAGGAAAATACATAAAACCAATGTCTTAAACATTGTCCCAAATTCGCGCTTTGGATAAGAAAAGTGTACCCCATTGAAAAAAGGAGACTGCACACAGAATTATCCTTGGGAAAGCGAAGACCCAACCAAGGCTTATATCTAATTCCAACATTCACAAGAAAACATAATAGTGTTTAATAAAAGGCACAACATATGTCGATTACAATTGTACATTCCTGTTCCTGTAACTAGTCAGGGACGCCTCGTCCTTTTCAGTCGACAAGCTTCCTAATCTGCGAGCCAATAATTCCTTTCTCTGTATTACAATACAAAACCAAAACCTCAAAGAAAATACGTCGTCACTTTAATGAAAGTAAATAAGAATGATCCTGGGCTGCCCAAACTATACAGATATAACAAACCGTAAAATATTCAACGAACAGTAATATTCCTAAAATAAAACTAATCAACCTAATAAGTACAAAGTATAGAAAGACTCAGCAACCATGTCCACAATGCTCCGTGTGGGATAAGTGTTAGCATTTAGGTGATTTTAGCTGAAATAAGTTTATATTTTACTTGTTTTAATCAGAGCCCTTGTATTACATTCCAAATGGATGCTCTAGATTAAGTTAAAGTAAGTGGTGTTGAGTGACACATGTAACTATCTCATAGGATAGATAACATGAATGGCTGAGATTGTTTTCATTCTGTTAGAGGAAAGAGAAGGGCAATATTCCCTCCTTAGTGAAACGGTAATATTCGTTTTGCTTTGTAAGAGAGAGAGAGAGAGAGCAATTTCAATGAGAATGAGTGTGAGGCTTCCATTACTCTGAACCTCTCTTAAAGTACTCAATCCCTCTTCCAAAAATCTTTCTTATATCCATTGAATCACAGTACAAAAATCACACAATCGAACATGGCCTCAGACCTAGGTTGCATCATCTGCAACTGGGCGTGAATCTGTGAAGAGCGCAGCGAAGAACTCGAATTAATCGTCGAACTTTCTTGCTGAACGAAAATTTAGAGAAGATATCTCAGTGATCTTGAATCGAGTCTCATATGGCTGGGTCAATTGGTGCTGATCTTCGAGGATCGGTATTCAATGGAGAAAACTTCGATTTCTGGCAGATTCGGATGAAGACCATATTCTGATCTCATGAACTTTGGGATGTTGTCCAAAAGGGTTTCCCTACTCCGACGAAGAAGGATGAAGAACTCACTGAAGCTGAGAGTAAGCTGGTGAGGGAGAACATAGGCAAAGATGCAAAGGCACTTGGAATCATCCAAGGGGCGGTTTCTGATCAGATCTTTCCGAGAATCGTCATCCAAGAGACTGCACACGCAGCTTGGAATGTCATGAACCAAGAATTTGTAGGAGATAAACAGGTAAGAGCTGTGAAAGTCCAAGGCTTACGCCATGATTTTGAATATACTAGAATGGGTGAAAATGAAGCTTTCTCTGCATATCTAGTTAGGCTATTTGATTTGCTTAGTCAAATGAGGAGTTATGGTGAAGATATTAGCAATCAGAGAGTTGTTCAAAAGTTACTGATAAGCTTACCTAGATCGTATGATAGTATTGCTTCTGTGATTGAAAATACTAAGGATCTAGACACTGTTGATGTTCAAGATGTTGTTGCTATTCTAAAGGGGTATGAACAAAGAATTGATAGGCATGATGAGATTCACACTAAGAAGGCATTTGTTAGTCTTAATATTGCTCCAAAACAAAATAAGTACAATGGAAATGAAGGGTTCAAACCACATAAGAATTGGAAGTCAAAGTGGAAGAAAAAGGATAATAGACTTGCAAATCAAGCTAGAAAAGCTGCAGGTGCCTCTGAAGGAGCCAAGAATCCTTGTATACACTGTGATAAGCTGCATTTTGGTGAATGTTGGTTCAAGGATAAGCCTAGGTGCCATAATTGCCATAAGTTGGGGCATATTGCAAAAGATTACCATGGGAAGAAGGAGAAGGCTAACCAACATGTAAACTTTGTTAATCAAGTCAATGACACTCCTACAATGTTTTATGTCTGCAATAATGCCACAGTGAAGAAATGTGAAGACACATGGTATGTAGACAGTGGATGTAGTAACCATATGACTGGAAATGAGGATTTGTTGGTTGACATTGATAAAACAATGACTGCTAAGGTTGAAATGGGCACTAGTCAGCTTATTGAAGTCATTGGCAAGGGAAATTTGGTAGTTGAGACCAAAATGGGGAGAATATATATCAAGGAAGTGATGTTAGTTCCAGGTTTAAAAGAAAACTTGCTCAATGTAGGGCAGATGATAGAACACGGTTACTTTCTTGTATTTGGTGGTACAACTGCAGAAATATATGATGATAGTTCTATGTCAAATTTGGTAGCTAAAATACCAATGAAAGGAAACATGAGTTTTCCCTTGAAACTTCAACCTGAGATGCAAATTGCTCTAAAGGCTAGTGTGTGTCAGTCTTCTACAATCTGGCATAGGAGACAAGGACATTTGAATTTAGGCAGTCTGAAGCAACTCAAAGAACATGATATGGTGTTGGGATTGCCTAATCTCAAAATGACAGATGAGATATGTGAAATATGTACTCTTGGGAAGCATTGCATAGATGCATTTCCAAAGGAAGCATCATGGATGGCTTATTTACTTCTAAAACTTATACACTCTAACATCTGTGGACCTATGCAAACTCCTACAAAGGCTGGGAATAGGTATTTTCTTACCTTTATAGATGACTGCACTCGAATGTGTTGGGTCTACTTCTTAAGAAACAAATCGGAGGTGTTTGGTATATTCAAGAAATTTAAGTCCACAGTTGAATTACAGAGTGGTTACCAATTGAAGAAGTTGAGGAGTGACAGAGGAGGAGAGTATACATCTGTTGAGTTCAGAGAATTATGTGAAGAAATGGGCATGGAAAGACAACTAACAGTGGCATACACACCTCAGGAAAATGGTGTAGCTGAGAGGAAGAATAGAACCGTAGTGGAAATGGAAAAATGTATGATGATTGAGAAAGGTGTTCCATTTGATTTCTGGGTAGAAGCTGTTAATACAACAATGTACATCTTGAATAGATGTCCCACTAAGTCTCTTGATAAGAAGACCCATTTTGAGGCATATAGTGGGAGGAAGCCAGGAATCAAACACGTAAAGATCTTTGGTTCTATATGTTAAGCTCACATTCCAAGTCAACTTAGACAGAAGCTAGATGAAGCCAGTGCTAAATGCATTTTCTTGGGATATGGCAAATGTGAAAAAGGTTATAGACTTTATGACCTTGTCTCAAAGAAGATAATTGTGTCAAGGGATGTAATAGTTAATGCAAATGCTTGCTGGGATTGGAAATCTCAATTTGAGAAGACCATCAGTGTACCAATGCTTGAAGGGAGAATGTGTGGGCAAAGGGAAGAAGGGAGTTCAAGTGTTAAAGGTGTTGTAAATGATGAGTCTTTGATATCATCATCTGAAACCTATGAGTTAATTGAAAATAGCTCAAGGCTGATACCAATGTAGAACAACACAGGTCCCCAAGAATATGATCACACTTCCTTTAAGTTCAAAATCTTGACAGAAGTATATGCAAAATGCAACTTGTGCATTGTGGAGCCTGAGAACTTTAAAGAGGCAACATAAGATGAGTTATGACAGAAGGCAATAGAGGCCGAAATTGGCATGATAGAGAAGAACTGCACTTGAGAACTTGTTGATAGACCATTTGATAAACCAGTAGTTAGTGTCAAGTGGATCTACGAAATAAAATTGAACCCAGATAGGTCTATATAGAAGAATAAGGCAAGGTTAGTTGCTAAGGGATACTCTCAAAAGCCTGGGGTCAATTTCAATGAGACATTTGCCCCTGTGGCAAGACTTGACACTATTAGGACTCTAATTGGGCTTGCTGCACAGAAAGGATGGAAGTTGTTGCAACTTGATGTGGAATCTGCATTCTTGAATGAGGTTTTTACTAAAGAATTATATGTAGACCAGCCACTTGGTTTTGTAATTAAAGGCAATGAGGACAAGGTTTACAAGCTCAAGAAGGCCTTGTATGGTTTAAAACAGGCACCAAGGGCCTGGTACAAAAAGATTGACTCTTATTTCTGCAATTCTGGTTTTCATAGAAGTCCAAGTGAGGCAACTCTTTACATCAAGGCAACTGAGGCAGGAATTCTCATTGTATCCTTATATGCGGATGACATTATATATACTGGAAGTTCAAGTGCATTGATGGATGATTTTAAAGCAGATATGATGAGAAAATAAGAAATGTCTGATCTTGGTCTATTGCATCATTTCTTGGGGCTTGGAGTGATTCAAACAGAAGGATGCATTTTTCTACATAAAAATAAATATGCAAAGACCTTAGTGGAGAAGTTCGGATTGAAGGATTGCAAACCTGGTGCAACTCCACTTGCAGCAAATGAAAAACTTAGCAAAGAAGATGGGAGTGAAATGGTTGATGAAAGTCTTTATAGGCAAATGGTTGGTAGCTTGTTATACCTAACAGTTACAAGACTTGATATCATGTTTACTGCAAGTTTGCTAGCTCGATTCATGCACAATCCAACTAGAAAACACATGGGAATTGCAAAGAGGGTACTGAGATATATCCAAGGATCACTGGACTATGGGATTGCATATGAGAAAGGCAAAGATGTTGTGCTTATTGACTATCATGATAGTGACTGGGCAGGGAGTGAGGATGACATGAAAAGCACTTCTGGATATGCTTTTAGTTTTGGTTCTGGAGTATTTTCCTGGGCTTCAATCAAACAAAGCAGTGTAGCACTGTCCACTGCAAAGGTTGAGTATGTCAGTGCTGCAGAAGCAACTGCTCAAGCCATCTGGTTAAGGTTTGTTCTATCAGATTTTGGAGAGGAACAAGTGGAGCCTACTCAGATTTTGGAGTTAAAACCCTGCTCGGACTAGGTCTTCTTCTCCTGATCAAACACCAACTCGACCAGTCCTATTTTCACTATAATTGTGAACCTAGTCCTTTATTGAGCCGGATTTACTTCCGGGTTATTAATCTTGCCGAGACTCCTTATTGCACCAGGACTCGACTTGCCTTGCAGCATGACCTAACCGACTTAGGTTTGGAGGCCCACGAACTAAACGATCCATGGTACCCTTGTCGTACGGTCTTCCGGGCCGAGAATGATTCTATACTCGGCCCAAACTGATATTTTGGGCCCAAACATTGCCCCCTCGCTTCTGAGGTCCTCGGCCTGAATTCTTTGGTCGAGTTCCGACCTTGAAGAAGCGAATCTTAACACTTGGAACCCAAATGCTCTATTTCCAAGGCGTATTTATTGAGCACAATTGCACGATCTTGATCCTGCTGACCACTACACCACGTGGCATCTTTTAACACGGCAAACCCCTAATAATGACGTCTAAGGCGTGCGACTCCCTGAACCGTCATGCCATCATGACCCTGTTGCTGAACATAACCATGCCACCTCAATCCGCGAGCCATCCGTCATTGTGCAGACGCCAAAAAGTCATTCGCTATAAATCTCGCCGCCACACGCAATCGTGCGCCCCCAAAACATGAAACCCTCGGTCTTCTCAACTAGATTCTCTGAATGTTCATAATGATTAGCGAATTCTTCGGTCGATTTTACCCTTCATTTTGAATTTCGAACAATTGCCCTTCCTTCCACAATTCTATAAATACCGAAATTCTCTCATTTGCACTTTACGCTTTCAAATTTTCTGAACTTTCTTGCCATCGCTCTCCAGTGCATCTCCTCCTTCCAGGTCTTCGTCTTCAATCCTTAACCCAGAAAGTTCTTTTCTTGTCATCCCTTCAAACCATTCACCATGGCCTCCTTTATCTCCAAGCTTTCTAAGGAGTGTGACCAATGCCAGAAAATCATCGATCGGAGTTCAATCAAGACCATCAGATTTGAGAGTGACATGAGCACCCCTCATCAAATCCTGGGTCCTCTCTTTAAAGCAGCAGTACCGTCAACCATCACTGGACTTTTTCAGGAGCACTGCCTATCATCCTTGCTACAAGGGTTTGATTGGTCGAAGTGGGATGTGGCGAGGCCTCAAGGCTCTTGGCCCTCGACCACTACAACCTGGGCAGCCTGGGTTGTACGAATGGAAAAGCTCTTCGGCGAGCAGTGGAAAGCCCTAGGCATCTATGACGCCATTCAACTCTCGTCCATGGATATCATCCTGGACAAGGAACTTTTCCTAGCGGCCTTATGCTTCTGGTGTTCGGCCACCAACACCATGGTCCTCCCTCTCGGCCTCATTGGCCCCACCATCCTTGATCTTACTGCCATCCTGGGGACTTCCCCGACGATGCTGCCCTTTCTGGGTACCCGTCGAATCTTAACTTGAGGGCGCTCTTCGACAAACGGGCCCTTGAGACGCTAAGCGGTGACGGCCAAACACCCCCGAAAGAAGAGGTTCAGAAGCTTCACAAGAACTTCTTCAACTATAACACCCTCTATCTCCATTTTGCCGGCCGAGGAGAAGAGGCTCTGCGAGAAGGAGAGCACGAGGCTTTCCTCTTCTATTGGTACAACAAATTTATCTGTTGTACCAAATCTAATAAGTGTCTGGTCGAGAATATGCCAGTGGCCGAAGCCTTACCTAGCGGTCACACTCTGGCACTCAGCCCGGCCATTCTCGCCCATCTCCTACGCTGCTTGGCCGAAACGACCCTGGATAAGGTCGACCCGCAGCAGAATGGTCCCCTCTGGGTCTTCCAACTCTAGCTGCAGGTCTACTTTGCTCATCTTCAGCCAACGATTACTAATTTCTCGCCCAATGAAGCGATCGGCCCTTAGCTGGCTTTTCGGCCAATCCCCCCTCACCAAGCCGAAGAAGTGTTCATATACTTTTTCGCTCTTGACAACCTTTCTAATGACGAATTCTTGATCTATCGTCGTCGAGAATACCCTTTGTCAATCAGACTTCCTACATCAGCGTAGGGCGCGGACGAAGATGTTGACCTTCGTCAATCCTGGGGGTCTTTCGTACTTGCCCGTGACCTGTCTCTCGGCTGTGAAGGTCGCTGAGCGAGTTGGGAAGTGTATCATCCCAACTTCCTCGCTTGGTATCTTGGCTACCTCCAAGGTTGCCCGGTCCCCCTTCTCTCCTCACGGTCCGTCCTAAGCTGCGGACGCGAAACTGGTTCTTCAGAGAAGGAATGCACCGACGCCAAAAAGGAGTTTCAGGAGCGGTGCCAGAAATTCCGCCTTCGACCGGCCACTCCAGAATCTCTTTGCACTGACACTTTCGGTGATTGGTGAGAAGAGTATACCAGTAATTTTTTGGTGTTCCGGTCGAAACCGTTCTGAACAAACTCTTCGGTGGTTGACCCAAGAGGGCTTCTGCCCCCCAAGCCCAAGGTAACGGTTTATTTCTACCTTTTTCCTTCAATTTTGAACTACTGATCTGCTTTACTGATTTGCTTTTACTTTCTCAGGTAGTCGGTCATTGACAAAGGTGGAAGTGGTTGCTGCGACTGCGGCCGAGAGAAAATCGGTCGTCTCTAAGAAAGCAAAGACTGCTGCGCAGGCCTTGCTGAGCAAATGGCCTCGTCGAGAAGCCGAGCTGACCACCGAACCTCCTCGGCCCTCCAAACGGGTCAAAAAGCTGGCGAAGAAATGAGAACGGGAGCTTCACGTCATCTCTAGTCAAACTACGGGAGCGACGACTCCCATCGTTTCCTCTTCTCCCCCCATCGCCCAAGCCCTGGCTGAGAAACGGCCAATTTCGATCGAAGAAACAGTCCAAGGTCGGTAAACCAGTTGTTGTTCCATCGGTCGAGGCTGCACCTGTCCTGGAAAAGGTATTCCCTATGACCGAGAGAACTTCTCCAGCAAATCCAAAACCTCGGCCTTCGTTCTGGAAGAAAGCGAGAGGAGCGACGAGGTTCCACTGGCGAGTCGCCCTCGTCCCCACCGTCAACCTCCTCCTGTGTCCGAGGCGGCTGTCCAAGTCGGCCCTCCTACGGCTGACTGTGGTAAACGACTGGCCGGAGAGCCAGCAGCGGCGGTGAAAACGCCCGTTCCTCCACATGACCAGGACCTCAACCCCGTGTCCGACGCGGCTGTCCAAGTTGGCCCTTCTACGGTCGACCGTGGCAAACGATTTGCCGGGGAGCCAGAAGCGACGGTGGAAACGCCCGTTTCTAGACAGGACCAGGACCTCAACCCCGTATCCGACGCGGCTGTCCAAGTCGGCCCTTCTACGGCCGACCGTGGCAAACGACCTGCCGGAGAGCCAGAAGCGACGACGGAAACTCCCGTTCATCTGCAGGACCAGGACCTCAATATTCCTCCGCAGGAAGCCACTTCTGCCTTCGTAAGTACCTCCTACCGCCTTTCCTTGGTTATTTTTTCTCTGCCGTAGAACTCTAAACCAGGAAAATACTAACTGTAAGGTGCCTGCACACTCTTTTCATCAAAAATTCTATGCGCCGATGGGTGTTATCTATATTTCTTGGCCGCCTCAGTGGCCATCGAACGTAGATAACCTTAATCGGCCGCGTGAACTGAGAAGCAGTCTAAGATACTGGGCTCGGCCATTAAGTTCTTTAGGTTCGAGCAACGATCCTGAAGACATGGCCGAAGTCTCATCTCGGCAGGTTTAAAAAAAATGAAACCTTCTTGCTACCTTTTTCGTGATTTCCTTGAGCTTAAACTGATTTTTTTTTTGTGCAGCCTTCATGGGAAGTCGAGTTCAAAGCCCTCTTGTCCAGTACAACTGGAGCGGCTGTCCTTCGGCAACCACCACTGAAACCGTTGATTCAATTGCTCTAGCTCGGTTGCAAGAGGTCTTGTCTCTCTCGGCCGTCGCAAGTCCTTGAGCGCAAAGGTCTTGATTTGCTAGGTGCATGTCTAAACGACCTCGGAGCTGATGGTCAGCTGAGCGGCGAGGCTGTTGTCCGGGCGTCATCCGCCTTGGAGCGAGTTCGGGAAACTTTTAGTATCTTCGAGAACGCTCTGAGGGCCGAACAAGACCTGCAAGCTGCCACGGTTGTCCAAGACACTCTCCGTCCAAAAATTGATGCTTTAAAGGCGAAAGGTGAGGCCTTGGCCGACCTCGACCGTCAAATGGCCAAATTGGCAAAACGAAGGTTGGCCATTGCTTCAGAGCTTGCGAAGGACTTCGTGTCGGGCGGCAAAGCTTGTTTGACCGAGTATGAGGCGAGCACAAAACGGGTCGAGCAGTTAAAAATGGACAAGAAGAACCGGCAGGCCGATGTCATAATGGGCGAGGTGAGGTGGTTGGAGCTGAAGGCCCTGCTCGGCACTCTTCTACCTTCTTCGCCCTAAATCTATTAAATGTAAACTGATCGACCTACTCATTTTGTATATACTCTTATTGATCTTAATGAACTGATTTTCTATTCCCACATTTCCCATGTGAACGGATAGTATTTCTTCAAACACTTCCCATTGATTGGTAATTTATGAACTAAACCGGTCCGGTCTCTAAGATGATATGCACCTTTTCCATATACTTTATGTACAACAAACGGCCCTTCCTAATTTGGCGACCATTTGCTTAACCTAGGGTCTTTTAGTCCTACAGGCAACACCGTTTGCCAAACCAATTCACCCTCGCCAAATGTTTTATGTCGTACCTTTTGATTATAGGCTCGCTCGGCAATCCATTTTTGTGGCACCAGCAAGTTATAAGCATCAAGTCGCGCTTCTTCTAAATCTTCTAACTCCTGTCTCATGGACTGATTATATTCGGCACTAAACAAACTACTTTGTTCAATTAGTCGCAATGAATTTATGCTTAACTCGACTGGTAACATTGCATCATGTCCGTAGGTTAGTGCATACGGGGTTGTCTCAGTCGCCGATCGGGGTGATGTTCGATATGCCCATAATGCCTCATTCAACTTTAAATGCCACATGCCAGGCCTTTCTTTTATTATTTTCTCGAGAATGCCGATCAACACTTTATTACTTGCCTCGGCCTGCCCATTTGCTTATGGATAATACGGTGTAGACTGCTCAAGCCGAATTTTCAAATTTGCTGTATACTTTTTAAACCTCTCGGCTGTAAAGATTGTGCCATTGTCAGTTATGATCGTTTCTGGTACGTCGAATCTAGTCACAATGTGTTCTTCAACAAAGTCGCAAACTTCTTTAGACGTTAGTTCGGCATACGATTTTGCTTCGACCCACTTAGTGAAGTATTCGGTTGCTACCAGTATCCATGCGTGCTTGGCAGCCCCGGAAGATGGTGTGATTTTGCCGATTACGTCCATGGCCCATCCTCTAAACGGCCATGGTTTAGTGACCGAATGTAATGACTCGGCCGGGACCCGTTGTATAGGACCATAAATCTGACATTGTATGCATCCTCGTGCGAACTCGATACAATCCTTTAATATTCTTGGCCAAAAATAACCTTGTCGTCGAAGCAACCACCGCATTTTACGTCCGGACTGATGAGTTCCGCAAACCCCTTCATGGACTTCTGTGATTGCTTGAGCACTCTCTTGGGGGCCGAGACATAGCAGTAATAGACCATCCTCACCCTTTCGGTATAACTCGTTTTGGTACGGGACATAGTTTGTGGCGTGAACTCTTGTCTTGCGACTATGTTTGCCATTGGGACTGTCAAGATACTGCATAATGGGCTTTCTCCAATTATCTGGTATTGCCTCGCAAACATCTATAAGGTCTTGTCGGTCTAACAACGAAGGTAAGGACATGACTCTGGTGCGTATCACGTTGTCGCGTCGGAGGACTTGCTGGTTAACCAAGGCCGGGTATAGTTGTCGTAACACGGGTATTTCTCGGCCTAGCTTGCCCCCCAGAAGTTGTGCACCGGAGGCGATTTGAGGCAATTCGTCTGCGTCGGTATTATGGATCCGAGAAATATGTTCAAATGTAATACCGTCGAAGGATTCGGCCAAATAGCTGGCGGCCATGTGGTAGGGTGCCAGGGTGCAACTCATGCATCGAAAAGACCCATTAAGTTGGTTAATCACAAGTTCGGAGTCACCGAGGATGAGGACACCGGTTGCCCACAAGTCATGAAGGATGCCAAGGTCGATAATAAGGGCTTCGTATTCGGCCTGATTATTTGTACATTCAAAATCCAGCTTGAGCGAAAAATACCAACGATCGTGGTTTGGGGATTGAATGACAATTTCGACGCCAGCCGAGGATGAAGTGCTTGAGCCGTCAAAGTACATCGTCTAGTAGTTATCACGCGTGTCAACCATGCCGATTTCGACGTCGGTGCCCCCAAAACCATAAGGGGAAGGGTGTTGAGCAAAGAAATCAGCAAGTGCCTGGCTTTTAACAGCTTTCTGGGGCACGTATTGCAAGCTAAACTCGGACAACGCCATTGTCCACTTCCCAATTCGGCCTTTTACGATGGGTCGAGTGAGCATGTAGCGGATGACGTCGGTCTGGGCAATGACTTGCGTGACCGATGGGAGCATGTAATGCCGAAGCTTGGAGGCGACGAAAAATACGGCGAGACAGAGCTTCTCGACGGCGGAATAATCGATCTCCGGTTGATTGAGATTTCGACTGAGGTAGAAAATAGCTTGCTCTCGTCCAGCATCGTTGTCTTGTGCAATGAGACAGCCGATGGACTCTTCGGCCGCCGAGATATATAGCTTGAGAGGCCTACCGCGCCAGGGTGGGACGAGGACAGGTGGTGTTGTGAGGGAGACTTTGATTTGTGTAAACGCCGCCTGATGCTCGACTTTCCACTCAAATTTATCCGAGTCCTTAAGTTTCAAAAGCGTGGAGAACGCTTTCATTTTACCCGCCGAGTTAGCTATAAATCGACGGAGAAAATTTATCTTACCGAGTAAGGACTGAAGTTGTTTCTTCGTCGTCGGGGGTGGAGCATTGATTATTGCGCGTGCTTTATTTTCATCCACTTCAATCCCTCGGTGATGCATGAGGAAGCCGAGAAAATTACCGGCCGACACAACGAAGGCATATTTGGCAGGATTCATTTTGAGGTTGTGTTGCCGCATACGAAGGAAAGCCTGTCGGAGATCATCCAGATGTGTCTGCCGGCGTTTAGATCTAACCACAACATCGTCGATGTAGACTTCGATGATGGTTCCAATTAAATCATGAAATATAGTGTTCATTGCTCGTTAGTATGTGGCGCCGGCGTTCTTGAGGCCGAATGGCATGACAACCCATTCGTAAGTGCCGAGTGCCCCCGGGCAGCGAAAAGCAGTCTTGTGCACATCAGCTTCGGCAATGAAAATTTGGTTGTACCCGGCATGTCCATCCATAAAAGATAAGATTGCATGATTCGCCGCGGCATCGATTAACAAATCCGAAATCGGCATTGTATACTCATCTTTGGGAGTTGCCAGATTCAGATTTCTGAAGTCGATACAAATGCGCAATGCACCATTTTTCTTTAAAACAGGAACGATATTGGCCAACCATTAAACATATCGAGCTGTCCGAATGAACCCTGCTTTCAAAAGCCGAACCAGTTTATCCTTGATACCGAGTTGCACTTCGGTCGAGAATCATCGAGGCAGTTGACGGAAAGGTTTACACCCAGGTTTAATACGTAACTCATGTTCGACGAGAGTGTGATCTAAGCCAGGCATTTCATGGTAGCTCCAAGCAAAACAATCTTTGAATTCCTCAAGCAGGGCACGAAGTTCGGCCTTCATGGGTTGGGGAAGTAAAGCACTAATAAATAAAGGTCGTGGGTCATCGGCCGTCCCAACATTAATTTCTTCCAATGGGTCCTTGACTTGGGGTCGATTGTCTTCGAGCTTGGCCGGGGCAGCTTGAATTTTGTCAAGAGATAAGACAGGACCATTATCTCATTCGGCGAGGAACTCGACGAGGTTAACGCCCAAATTTGGTTGCTTAGATATAGTATACCAATGAGCCAACAGTCGTTCCATAGTAGATGAAACCGCGGCCCGACGTTTTTCCCAATCGATGTCAAACATCGGGGTCGGGGAAGAAGTTAGCTAAACCGAGTCTCGCCGAATCCTGGTGGACAGTTTCAATGCCAACCTCGATAGCTTTTTGAACAGAAATCCGAGTCGGCCGTCCCTCATCACTGAAACCCTGTAGGGTGATGTAGCCGACGTGGTCATCATAATACCGTGCTTGGATCATGTTTGCTTCGAAGGGCTGACTATCGGCCGGGTGAACAATGACCGATTTGCCGTCTCAAAAAATGAGCACTTGATATAATGATGAAGGAATACAGCTGGTTTGATGAATCCAGTCACGACCGAGCAGTGCATTATACTCGGTTTTGGAGTCGACGATAAAAAAGGCGGTCATGTGATTACGGCCGGTAATATTTACCGCTAAAGGAAGCACCTATTTGGTTTGGGATTTATCTCCGACGAAACTGCTTATTGTGATCCCGGAGGGAATAAGTTCGTCATTGGAGCGCCGTAACGCCTTCATGACGTTTACAGGCATGATATTGACAGTGGCTCCGCAGTCGACAAAAACTTTGGAGACTGGATACCCTTCGATATGGGCCGTGACATACAATGGCTTCAAATGATGAAGTTTGGTCGATGATGAGCGAGGAAACAATTCGGCTAAAGCTGCCTTGAGATTGTCATCTTTTGTTGTCGACTCGTCGTTAGCAACAGTTACAAAATCAATGTGACCGGCTTCCTCGACAATTACGTCACCATTAAGGAAATTCGGTTAAGATGTGCTCGACTGAAAATCAGCGGGTAAAACATGGACCATACTGATTTCCATGTTATCCAGGACCGACGGGCCCATCGGGTTACGATCATCCTCTTCTCTTTCCTGGTCACCGACTGCGGCATCTGCTTCCGTCGGGGTGGTACTAAGAGACTCATATGCTCCTTCTTCAATGGTTTATTCCCGCGGTGTTTCTTCGGAAGCCTGTTTGTTCTGTGTAGGTGCCTCAGGTGCGTCTGAAATCAGAATTGTGTCTGGGATCGATGCCATGATACGAGCTTGCTCTTGGTACATTATACGGGCATCCCTGGTGTCGAGATAGGCATCCAACCGTGCAACTCGTGTTATTTCATCGGCCGTGAGGCCGAAGAGAGAAACAACCGAAAAGACTTCGAAGTGGTATCGTAAATATTAAAGGTCTTCCATGGAGAAAGGAAAATCGACTGCATCGATATCAGTATATGGGTCGACTTCAAAGCCAAGAACTCGAGCTTCTCGTATGTGCTGGAACCTAGCTTTCAATCCTGGGTCTGAAGTCTTCTGAATAATTCGCTCGGCATCCGGGCAAGTTAGGACGAGATCGATTGTATCTTGACATGCTTTCGGCAAACCATATAGATCGTTGGCCGAATGTTTTTTATGAAACTCTCGCATATATTCCAAGGCCTCCCTGAGAAATGGTGGATGTAAATTCCGCCGAATTTTGATCAAAGGTTCTTGTGTGGTTGGCGGGGACAATTTGTTTTCAGCTTCTTGCTTGAAATGCTCGAAGCGTGACTTCATTTCTCCGGGCCGAAGAAGAAGTTTGATCCGTTTATCAGCCTCCTCAAATGTGGTTTCAACATCTCGATTGACTAGCCGTTTCCCTTGAACCAGTTCTGTCATAATAGTTGGAGATGGTCGTTCATCATCATTGGCAACGGTTTCCTTCGGCCGCCATTTAGGGACCGAAGTTTCTTGGGCTGCCCGTCGGTGCGCCATGCAGTCATTTTTTGGTGCCGACGTTTCTGGGATTTGGACAGTGCGGTGTATACACCATTCGCAGAGTGATACGTATACCAACGCTGGTCTCGAGGTTCGGGAGGTTTGAAAGTTTTTTGGCTCTGCGATGATTCTGAACCGCTAGAATTGTGAATGTGATATTCTTCGTCATAAAACGGGGCATCAAAATCAAGGCGCCGTCTGGCTGAAGGTGTTTCTTCTACCCGCACTTTAGGGCCGAGCCTATCAAAAACCCCTTGGTGTTGGCCTGCGTTGAGCACTTTTTGCTGTGTTGCGGTCATAGGTTGTTCCATTATAGCCGGAGATATCTTTTCCTTTGGCTTGGCGTTGACATTTGTTTTACATTTTCTGCATAAAAGCGCCGACCCACCTTCTTCGTCAGTGCTGTATTCTGTCATGGGCTTGACAATAGCAGGTCCCGTTAGAGCTGTAGGTGGTTTGTTTGAACGAAAATCAGCAGTGAAACGTGGCCGAGAATTCTGATTCAGAAAGCGTTGCGTTGTAACGGCCATATTCACTGTTGCCGTGGGAAATGGGTCAGTATCAACACTCATCTTCTTCTCCAGAAATCTAAGTTTGCCATTATCAATCCAGCTTTGGACGTTGTCTCGAAACACGACGCAATTATTTGTTATATGTTTGCTTGAATTATGGTATTTGCAATATATCTTTCCCTTAAGCTCTTCGGCCTTGGGAATGTTATGCCCAGGCCGAAGTTTGATGATCCTTGCTGATAACAATTGATCAAAAATTGCATCGGCCTTTGTAATATTAAAAGTATAAACTTTTGACGTTTTCATTGTTTCTTCAGTGGCCGAGCGGGTTTTGACTTCCTTAGAGTCAATTTGAGTCAACGCCTTGCAAACGTATGGCTTATCTATTACTATCTCAGCTGCGTCCACGCTAAAGCATTCACATTTGGTTGATGCGTAATTGACAGTGGGGTTTTTGTAGATCATCCCTCGAGATGGAGCTTTCGAAATCTTTTCTTCACGGAGCAAATAATCATATTGCTCGACATGCTGGGCTAGTTCATACATATCCTGAAAGTTTGCCCCCAAGAATTTCTTTTTGTATTCTACGTCAAGACCGTTCAAAGCAAGTCTGACGAATTCGACTTCGGGGAGAGGTACTCGACACCAATTCCTGGCTGATTTAAATCTGATAAGATAATCCATTGGTGACTTGTCGGATGCTTGAGCCATCCTTGCTAACTAGGACACTGACACTTCCATCCCTGGGCGATAAAACTGCTCATGAAATTTCTCGACCAACTCCTCCCACCTCTGGACAGAATTCGATGGGAGGTTGATATACCAAGCAAACGCTGAACCGGTCAGCAAAAAGTTGAAAAGTCGCAGCTTGTGAAAATCATTATTGGCGTCTCCGCATTGTGCGGTGAAACGAGCCACATGTTCTAACAAGGATAAAGATGATTCTTCGGCGAAAAGGCTGAAATCCGGGATTTTGAAACCCCTAGGGTATTCGAACTATTCGACATAAGCTGGCTACGAATGTATAAATTTAGGGAACTTCGGACCTTTCTTCATGGCCGAATCGATCATCCGTTGGACCTCGGTCATATAGACGGGTGTTGCTTCCACTCTCTGGTCGGATCCTTTTAACCTACTATTTGATCCTCCTCATTTTTCTAAGTTAATTGGTTTGAGCCGAGCAGGGATTGACTCGGCTGGTGCACTTGGTAATAGATTATTTCTTGGTGGCAAGTGTTGGGCAAGATCGAAAGACCTACCGTCGCTGACCTTACTAACCAGTATTTCGAGTAATCTGATTTGTGTCTCACTAGTATTGCTTATCATATCATGAAGTTTATCGATTCCTCGACTAAACGTCTGCTCAATCGTCCGAGATTGCTCGTCAAGTCGTTTTCGAAGAAACGACCTTGTTGGTAGATCAGATCCTTCGCCACCATCCTCGTCACAATCCTCTATTATCCCTTCATTGAGAACGCAGGTGTTCCTGTTAGGGATTTAAAGACTGCGAGACTGACCGCCGAGATTAACTTCCCTTTCTCGACGAGTCGCGCTCGTGGACTCAGGTGTTACGGCGCTGATGGGATTATGCGCCTGTGGCGCACTTTGTCTTATGTTCTGAATTGGCAAATCGGCTGTTGATTTTCCCATAGCTGTTTTCTTTTTTACCGATCGCGTTTCAATTGGCATGAACTTCGTAGTTTAGCACTCTGTCCCACTGGGCATGCCAAAATGTTGACCCTAAAAACTACCAAGCCTACGTGGCGCGCAGGCCGAGTAATCTATAAGCTAACTACGTCCTTCGGTGAATGCGGGGCGTGCCAACTCGTCGGCCGAGCTCGGCCGAGGAGTAAATTTGTTGATTTTACGTTGGGTGCACGACTGACTTCTGCGTCTTGTGATTGCGACCGAGGAAGGAACACGTCTCGGCCTCTTGGGTTCTCGAACCTGAAGACAAGGCTACTATTCTTTACGAAGTTCACGAATCGCCGTCATCGGATTCAGTCACAGTGATGTTATTCGTCAGAGTAAACTCACGCCGAATCGACACCAAAGTGTAAGGGCACAAATACTCAAAGCGAATATAAGTCTTAATAGTGAACGTGATTCGGCCGTCTGAATGCCGAACTCTAAATCCCACTTGGGAGTATCCAATCATAAAATAACTCAGCGTGCAATGCGCCGAGCTCAGTAAACTGTAACACCTCACTTCACTGAGAAGGCTAATGAGATGACCTCAATCAATAAGGATTCGGAAATCCTTCTCGACCGAGACTTGGATAGGTAACCAACCGTCCACGCCGCAGTGCTGTTGATGCCAACGGAAGATGCTGCGAGATCGGCTGATTCTACGGCAACAGAGCTATCTATGCCGACTTAAGATATCACCGGTTGCTTTCACAGTGCTGTTGATGCCAACGGAAGATGTGTCAGCGAAAAGAGAAAATAAAAAATCTCAAAGTTGTTGAGAGAGTTTACGCAGGGCAGTTGTGTGTTGAATTGGAGAGGGTTGAATGATGCACAACCTCCTCTATTTATAACAATGGATACCTTTAAGGTCGAGTTAAAACCCTACTCGGACTAGGTCTTCTTCTCCTGATCAACACCAACTCGACCAGTCCTATTTTCACTATAATTGTGAACCTAGTCCTTTATTGAGCCGGATTCACTTCCGGGTTATTAATCTTGCCGAGACTCCTTATTGCGCCAGGACTCGACTTGCCTTGCAGCATGACCTAACCGACTTAGGTTTGGAGGCCCACGAACTAAACGATCCATGGTACCCTTGTCGTACGGCCTTCCGGGCCGAGAATGATTCTATACTCGGCCCAAACTGATATTTTGGACCCAAACAGTCACCAAACTTTACAATGAAATCTTATGGCTACAACCACTCATCCAATAGATATAATTAATATCATGACACTAACATGAGTACTATAAGGTTACAACTTACGAGTTAATCAAAGTCTCCCATAATTGTTGAAGAAAAATTAGTAAGGGATGGATAAAAAGATGTTAGAAATGAGGGATTAGAAATGCACATATAAACATTACAAAAGCATGCATGTAAGAGAGATTTGTAAATGATTCAATCCATCTATGGATTTGAAAATCCCCTTGTAATGCTCATATGGTGCATTTCTAATCTTCGTCTGTTACAAACTTAACCTCAATCCCCCAGGACTTGAAAACCCCTCACCAAAACACATCCTAATTCACAATATCAATTAACGTGATGTACCCATCCACATTTTGATAACTGTATAGGTACATTGCATCTCAAATAGATGTGCATATTGCTAGAAGCACCGAATTGCATATATGTAACGCCCATTCATATTTTCCGAAAGACAAATCAATTACAATTCATGACTTGACCAAGTTGGATTGTAGGATCGGTTACTAGATTACGCAGGGGTATTTTCTGTTTTGTACATTTCTATTGGCCTCTGTTCTACACCGGTAAGGGTTCGCCACAAATTATACAATTATAACCGTCATTGCATGTACCCAAATAAGACAGGAATTTGCAGATCTACTGTCCCGCTCAATTGTTTAATTGACTTTAAATGTTGTAATATAATTTGAATTTTAGTGCTAAAGTGATCACAGCTAGTTTATAATTGGTATGCAGCTGAGAATTATCGTTTACATCAATGGAACTTTGCATGATAAGCAGAGTCCAAATGTCCAACACTAAAAACTTCTGCCGACATAATACATATTGTTCAGTGATTCAAAATTCCACTACTCCTTGATGTAATCAAAATCAATTAAAACGTATATGCCACACAGTTAATATTATGACAACCCATGTAAACTTAAGGTCCCCCCCAGAAAGAGGGAGAGCTCCAACAAAAGTTAGGAACAAGTGTGACACCAAAAATATACCTTTTGGAGGGCTCGTAGTACTAGTACTGGTTTGTGGTGGCGGAACAAGCAGGGGAGCATACATGTAAAAGTCAGACTTGAGATAGTCCCCAACATTGTTGAGCAACCTCTTGCTGTTTCCTTCGATGGGTTGCCTTGCTTGCAATCCTGAGGACATAAATACCACTGATTCAGTCAAATCTTCACAAACCGACTAACAGAAGTACTCTACCTATACTACAAACGCCATTAAAAGAAAAATATAGACCTGAAGTAGAAGAAGAAGAAGAAGAAGAAGTCGGTGTCTTTATGGGGGAGCGAAAGGCGTGAGGTGGGTGGGAGATTAGAGGCGCAAACATGTAAGTGTCAGAAGTAAGATAGTGTATCACTTTGTTGATCATTTTCTTCCTCTTATTACGCTTAACGGTTCTTTTCTTCTGGACTCCTAACCCTACCAACACTTTGCTCTGCGTCATTCTTTTCTCTGGTTTTTGTTGTTTCTTAGTTGGCTTTGGGAACAAAAACTTATTGAAAATTCTTTGGTTCTTGGAATGAACTGAAGAGGAGATCGAAATGAATTCTGTGGCGGTAGGGATCGTTAGTGAACAGATGTCAGCCAAAGAGAGCGTTTGCGTGTCGCATCAGGCCAAATGTTGGAAATATACTACGACATGTGGCACTGCTGAGAAAGCACCTTAAATGTGTTAATCCAGTATCAGTCACGCTCCCTTAAGATTCTCAATTTGAAGGCATGAGGTTGAAATTCATATTAGTCACAAGATTATATTAATTTAAATTTAAAGGTTTAAAATATTTGACATTTAATAAAGCAAAATCAACTTAAAATCTATGAATCATTAGAAAATTCATTTTCTTATTTTGCTTTATTAAATTGTCAAATATTTTAAGCCTTTAGATATAGACAAATATAATTTTGTGGCTAGTATGTTTTTGGTCCTCACAAATCCTTAAAATGAGGACCTTAGGAGAGCAGCACTCCATTAAACATAACTTCATGCTACCCTGAAAAATAGGTAAATTTGGTGAAATATCACGAATAATATTATACACTAAATTTGTGCACTAATATTGTGCGCTAAATGTCACAACCCGTTCTGAGATTTTCTTATCGAGTACGTGAAAGGACGAAAGTACCCTTGACGTTTACTAAGGTACGTGTGTGTGACATATGTTTTTGGTCTAAATACATACATTCCTAAACTTTTGGAAAATAAATTAAATAGGTATGTATGTTTGTATGGTTAGGGATTAAAGTTGAAAGGATTTTGGATGGTGATTATTGGAATGGATCACACCCACACACACGGGACACTTCTCCTTTCCTTCCCCCGTGCCTTCTCTCTCTCTCTTCCCTCACGACTCACTCTCTCTCTCTCTCACTCTCGAACCGTACGGACCAACGCCAAAAACCCCTGAAACTTCGTGGATCGAGGATTTTGAAGGCACCATTGTGCTCGTGAGGACTCTACGAACCCAAAGACACCACTTTCAGGTAAGAAATCCTTCGTTTTCACGTTGAAAACTCGAGGTACGAGTTTGGCACTATTCATGCAATCTTAATATGTCGATTTTCAGGGCATTCTAAGCTTGTAGTGAACTTAGTGAGGTCCCAAGGAAGCTCGGAGTGCTTCGTTTGAAGGTTTTGGACGTCGGGATCACTGGGTTCGACTTTGGCCGATTTTCTTGGAATTGTTCCGGTGAGATTTCGTGATTTTTAGAGCCTTAAAGTAGTATAGCGTGAAACTACATGTTCAGGGCTTCAGTTTGATATAAAATACGAAGAAAATGGTTGAGAAACGAAGAAGAACAAGACGTTTGAAAATTGCCCAGATTATGGCCACCGGAAAAACCAGTCCGGCGACTGGCTGAGGAAGAAGACGTGCGTGGGGGCGCGTAGGTCCGTGCCACCCACGGCGCGTGGGGGCGCGTGCCACGTCAAAAAATTATTTTAAAAATTTGTCGACGTCCGTGAAGTCGAGTAGGTCACTGTGGTATATTCATATACCCAATTTGAGCACCGTATGAGAAATTATTAAGAATTATTGGTTATGTGCTTTAAAATAACGTTTTTATAGTTATTTCGCATATAGGTGATACCTATCCCGAGGACGAGCGCATCCAGAGACGTCACGGGGGCTACGACCCTTCGACTTATTAGTGAGTGGGCAGTATTTCTGTTTATACCTATATACTATTGATATTTTTCCCATAAATTGAGTTTAAATGAAAGTACGTTTTAAAATGCCATGCATGCATATTATGAGATATATGAATTGATAATTGATGCATATATATATGTGAATTGGTGCTGTGGACGCACAGGTAAGTATCAGGTGAGTTTTATATTATTCATGTGAATCATTGATGATGTATATTATGTTGATAGCTCATAACATGCAATCTTGGTGTTAGTGCTTATATTATTCACCTCGCACCGCACGCTCACCTTGGATCCAAGTAGGTGCATGTCGTACATACCATGAGAGGGTTCCGACATGTCGTACAAACCATGAGAGGGTTCCGACTGATAGGTGACCTTAGATTATGTGCACAGATGATTGATGAGAGAAGCACTAGAGCGTATTATTACACCATTCATGTCGTACAGACTACTTCAGGTAGTTCCGACTTATATGCAGTGTAGTGCCGTACAGGTCACCGAGGTGACTCCGGTTGGATTGGATGTTGAGTTATAGAATTAACCGTACAGGACCAACTGCAGGGTCTCCGGTTAATTCATCATTTCACCTGTTACATTGATGCATCATTCATTCTGTTTTTGAAATTATGCTATTATGCTATTTTCTAGGAAAGTATCCAGGTTTTACAGCGAGGGGTTAGAAATGTTTTAAATGAAAGGTTTTCGAAAAGTTTTGTTTTACTGACCCACTCAATTTTGTTTTGCGCCCCTCCAGGTTCTAGTTAGCAGTTGGTGGCTCACAAGGTTTCACTTCGGCATTCTGACAGACTTCCCTAATGTAGGACTCACCTGCGGGTGTTGTAATTTAATTATAGTCCTACTTGACTGCACCTATTGCTTAAGCTCTGTTTATGTGTGCACTCACACTTTAACTCACTCTAGCATGCTTTTTGGTTACTATTACTAGTAGTTGGTTTTTATTCTTTCGTAATTCTCTTATCTCTGCTTCCGCACCGCACTTATGGTTACGTCACGCTCACGTGATGGCCAGCATGCCTTGATTCTAGGATCGGGGTGTGTCACTAAATGTTCTGACATTCAAGTTGTAATTTGATTAATAGTTATAATAAAAGTTTATATGATAAAATTTGCATTCTTTCATGCACGAATTTAAAGTATGTAATACCACCCAAATATTAAAATAATATTTTGTAGTTAGGAAACTAGCCACTTTTATACATGTTATGCATGGAAGTTTAATAACAGAGAAATTACAAAAATAAATTGAAAAGAAAATAGGAGTGGGTGTAGAAATGGGTCGCGGGAATACTAAATTAGTTAATACAAAAGAAGACATATTAGTCTTACTATTTGTAGAGCAAAAAATAATTCAGAAAATTTTGAAGCTGATATGTGGATTTTTATTCACAATTGACGAGAAAGCCTTTTATTAAATTGGCAAGGCACATATCCATTTCATGCGCAGTTCAACCACTAAGAAGACTTGAGCTACTGATTACAATTCCTCCAAGCTCCGTTGCCTATGGAAGGGAGAAAGGGCAAGGGAATTAAGGGTAGTATTAATAACTAATTCTTACCTTTAAGCTTTCCTCATTGAAGACGTATTCCTTTATTCAAGAAAGCATAATCACATCCAACCGAGTATTCTCCATAGATAATTCTTAGATATTATTTTATTAGAGTAATTCTCACATTACTACTCTCATATATCGTGAAATTCCAACTTTTACACCTAAAGTTTTATTCATCCCACTTTCATACCTAAATTTGTAACACTTTCAAACTTCTGTTAGCCTGTTTGTTAGGGGTTCGATTAATTGATGGTGTGGCACGCCATTAGAAGATGACTGTGCAAAAACATGGAACTGGGTGAACATATAAATAATTAAAATATTTTTTTTTTTTTTTTACAAAATTAAAATAAAAAACCTAATTACCCATTTCTAGCAAATCAACCAGAAATTCAAGGAACAAGAAGAAGGGAAAGGACAAAGTGGAGTTGATGAGAAAATTGGGAATTGCAGTGGATTGACGTCAGGTGCTTCATCGAGGAGATTGACAAACCGACCTGTTGAATCCAATCATGGTCCTCCGTGGAATAATGGCAGATAGTGCTACTACCATCGAGGAAGGTTGCAGATTTGAGCTCTTTTACGTCAACGGAAGTGGCTCGGGCCTACTTGCTTGTCCGAGTTTCCCTCAGGTCTGGGTTTTTTCTTCACTTCTTTACCAGTCACTTTCCCTTACTTTCCCATCACTTTGTCCTTCTCCTCAAATGCTACCCACAACCCCTCCAATTTCCATTATTTCAACTCCTCCTCCCTTTTTTCTCCAATCTATTTCCACTATTTCCACTCTCTCCCCTCCAATCAAACCCCCACCGAGCTACCTTTGGATATGTTTCGGTGCCATACAACATACATAAAAGACTCTTATTCCATGATTGTCTTGCTTGATGTGCCAAATTCTCACAAATAATTTATGACAAGATTGTGATTAGACCTGGAGAACAACAAAACCCTGATCCTCTAGTTCAGCTCCCATCCCAAAACCCATAAGACTTCACCTTTTTTGGTGTCTTCGTACATCACTTTCTCGTCACTGAAAGCCATGACTCTGACCCACGACCACTACCATACATCAATGCCTTCATTTCAATGGTCCTCCTAAAGGAAAACTTTTGAATATGCTAAGTTTATAGAGTAACATATATGCATGTATTTAACAATAAAAAGGCCAAAGCATGCTTGTATGCACTCACAAAACCTAGACCAAGAATTTCAAAGCGTAGTAGTTTTGTGAACCAATGACTCAACTCACATTACAAAGAGAGTAGAGACTTCCTTAACCTTTGAAGTTCCCCTTTGCCAAGGCAAATGTTAATCACTCAAAGTGAGGGGCATCATCCTCTCTTTGATTGAATTCTATCACTTTGTAGGATTAGGTTGCATCTAGTCCAAATAAATTGCCTACATAGCTTGTGCAAAGCACAAGTATCAAACCTTTGTAGTTCTTCTTGAATGAAGAATAAGATGAGTGACTAGGAAAAGAAGAATGCTAGCCACTCCTCCAACTTTGCTTGCCTCCTAGAGTGAGAAGAGAGAGATTTTTGTTCAATTTTCTTTCCTCCAGGAAACCCCTTAGTGAAGGAAAATGTGAGAAGATCATTTTATAGCCACTTGCATGCAAGTGGCACAAAAAACTCCTTCCTTCTTTGTATGGCCGACCTCCTCTAAATCCTTTGGGCTTTTTTAGGCTTCTTAAGTTTTATTTGTTAAGTTGTCATAGAACTTAAATTAACGGGCTTGACAATTTGAAGCCCGTGAGGCTGTGAGACCTAATGTGTTTTGAAGTTGTCATACAATTTAAGTTAATGGGCTTGACAATTTGAAGCCCATTGGGCCTTGAGGTCTGATGTATTTTAAGTTATCATACAACTTAAGTTAATGGGCTTGAATAATCAATACCCATTGCACTTTGAGGCCCAACACAAACTTAAGGTCTAAAACGAATTTATTCATTTGATTAATTAACATATTAATTACCCTATAATTGTCCCACTCAACTGTGTTCTATTGTTCAATCAATTCATTTATGGTGTGCGATCTATTAGGTTCCTTTTAGCGAAGCAGTGGATGATTAGAACTCTTACTAATCGATTATGAATTGAAACTTACTTTCAATTCTTCCTTAGTGATTGTTAATCATTAGGGCTTCTACAAACAATGAGTGACACCTAGTATGTCATTGCTATCTAAGCTAATAAAAAGAGGTTGGAGAACCTATTCAATACAGGATTATAATGCAATACAACCCTTCTCTAATTCAATACTCTTTATCACATTGTTTGGTTAATAATTTATTCATCTCTACTATACAATCTAATTTTCTTGTCTATATGATTACCTTGAACGTGATTTGAAACAACTTCATAAATCTCCTTCCTAGTATGGCCAGAGATTCTTAATCATATCATAGAGTATTCTCCCTCAACAGTTTGAAGGTTAGGCATCCCTTGTTGTACACTTGCTTCCATGACTAGGTAGCTTAACCCCAACGATGTTGTGGACACCTTTCTAATTGGATACTGTTAACATAATCAAAGATTAAGGACCTAAACATAAAACGACGGTGGTGTCTCGGGTTAAAATACTACTTTGCATTATCCCTTCTAGTGATTTCTCAGGCACGAGTATGAAACTCTTGGTTAATCGGATTCAATAGACTCACTCTTCTCCATACTTGTCTTGGTGTCATTCATACCAATGACTCAAGACTAGTTATTCCCTAAGTATAAGACTTAGTAGGTACTGATCTATTCAGATCATCAATGCCCAATTGGCAATCCTATGATAGGACAATTTAGAATATGTAAACGAAAGAGAAAGGTATCATGAATCTAACTTCTTTAGATCATATTCTCTTAATTACATATTTCTTGGACCTATCCTTAAGTGTATAACATTTAATGAGACGGCTTTAACCAATAATCTTTGCACTTAGGATTAAACTGAAATAGTTTAATATGTGAAATGTTCGTAAAGCATCATCTCATAATTGGCTTTAGGACACATTTCCAACATCTTTTTCATCAAAGCGTCGTCAATATTGTTACTGGCTATAGATTTTGTAGTCATATAGGGTTCTGTCAAATATTTGAAAGGGAGAAGACAAAAGGATGAGAGAGAGCCCGCATCTAATGTCTTTTTTAAGATTTTTATTTATTTGTTTTTGCCAAAAAAAAACCTTTACACGTGGGGCCAACAGTCCCACGTTTCTGCACAGTCAGTATCTGATGGTGTGTCACATCATCAGTTAACTGAGCTCTTGATAGAAAGGCTAACAAAAGTAGTGAAATTGTCACATAATTGTATGAAAATGGGACGAAAAAAACTTTAGGTATGAAAGTTAGAATTTTAGGGTACTTGAGGATAGAAAAGTGAAAATTACCCTATTATTTATTAAAGAATATCCCTAAAGATATTCTTAAGCATCTTTAAAGTATTCCAACATCTTAAAGATACTTGTGGGACCATAATTTCTCATGGCCGGAGTAAGGTGGATCGGAATACGAATACCTTAGAAGTCCAATCATGGACTCAACAGCCTCTGTTGTGAAGCTGATAAACGGAGCAGCGATGCCACCACCATCCTGTTCTAAAATCATTGGGCAAAGTTCGATGAATTCACTGAGATTTATCACGCAGGTTCCACAAGATACAAAAACCTACTCCCGTAAGGAATTAGCAAGGAGCATCATGAATGCCCTTAGTAAGTTTAATATCCTTTAGGGTTTAGAATTCTATTTTAATTTTTGCAGATGATTGTTTAATTTTTAAAAGAGCTTATAGTAAAGCGGCAAAGACCATCATGAATGCCCTAAATAAGTTTTCTTCTGCCTCTAGCCAAAAGTTAATTTTCATAAATCATCTATCTATTTCGCTAGTAATATTACTAATAGTTTGAGAAGTGATAATGTAACAACTATTGGAAAGTACTGAGGAATTCATAATATAATTTTTGGAAAGATCCTGTTAATTCTAAAGAGCTTATTTTTAGAATTAAAAAGAAACTTGCAGGTTGGAAAAAAAAAACCATTTCTAGGGCTGGTAAATTAAATTTAATTAAATCCAACTTATCTGGTAATGCCTAATCACGTCATGGCTTGTTTTATTAATACCTTAACAAAATAACTATTGTGTAAAATAGAGAGTATAGAACTTTTCTTTGGGTTAAAGAAACAAGAATGGCCCGTGTGGCCTGGAAGGATGTTTATGCTCCAAAGTCTATAGGTGACCTTGGTATAAGAAGAGATGAACATTTTAATAATGCCTCCTTAACGAAACTTGCTTGGAAGGTTATTTTTGATAAAGATAAGTGGTAGGTACAAATTGTTAGAAAAAAATACTTAAGAAATGAGGGTTTGTTTACTACTAAAGTAAAGCAAAATCATTCCTTGGCTTTGAGGCGTGTCTTGAATTCTAGGGATATTATTTTGAGTCTTTCCTTCCCTCTATTCCATCTCTTACCTGAATCCCAAAGAGTGAATGTTGATTGGAATTTGAGAGTATTTGGTTTTATTGATAACAATAGCTAGAACAAGACCTTGTTGATGAGTTTTCCGGATAGTGACACTATAGGAAAGATTCATAGTATCCTTTTTCCTTTGCAGGAAAGACAATATGAATGTATTTAGGGTATGTCTACCAATGGGCAATTCACCGTTGAGTCAGCAACTTGGTTCAAGCTGAGCATCAAAGAGTACACCCATCAGCTATGTTGTTGAACAAAATGTGGAAACTTTTAATTCCTCAAAAGTTAAGATGTTTTGTTGGCTCCGCTTCCGTAGGACACTCCAAACGCAATTGCGATTGCATAGATTATTTCCTAATACTAATCTTGTTTGTTCTTTTCTAATGTTGAGGAAGAAGATCAACATTAATTTTTTTGTTGGATGTAGCTTTGCTCAAGAAGTTTGGAGGATATCTAGTGGTCTTTCTCTTGTTGGGGCTGGGATGGATTAATTGATTGGTTAACTCAATTGAATGCTAATGATGAGATGGAGTTGTCTAATCTTAGTAAGGCTATCCTCATTTCTTGGAAAATATAGAATGATAGAACCAACTTCATTTTTCTAAATTGTAAAGTCCACCCTGCCAAAGTTCCAATGGTGGCAACTGCAGTTGGTAGAGACTACTACAACATCAAAATAAGCTCAAGATTAGTTCATAAATTCAACGGTGTTCGTACATGTTGGGAATGCACCTCGTGCTCCTTGGCTGAAGATTAACTTTGATGGATCAGTGGTGGGTTCTCAAGCGGATGTAGGTTTTGTTGCCAGAGATCATAATGGGACTCCGATTGTTGTTGGGACGCGCAACTTGGGGAGAACACTATTGCTATTGTTGAAATTCTTGCCTTACGTGATGCGCTGAAGTTTACAAAAGTCAAAGGCTTTGGGATAGGTCTTTGCCCTCTACTGCTAGAAATGATTTTCTCTTGATAATAACAATGAAATGTTGCAGAAAAAGTAATGAATGCAGAAGAACAATTTTAGAGAGAAGAAGAAACTAAGACAGAGAGCTTTCAAGATTATATTTGATTGACTTTGAATGAATTACACTCTAGCTTTTACAATGTTATATATGAAGACAAAATCTTGATGCCTAAGTTAGCTACACTACCAGACTCAACATTTTCCAACCATTTATAACTAACAACAGCTCCAACTAACTCTTACTGACATGGCTAACTAACTTTGCTGACTTGGCTTAACTGATGTGGCAACATTATCCAACATCCCCCCTCAATCTCAATTGGGGCTTCCAAGTTTAAGATTGAAAGAATGCTTAACAAATGTAGGACTGTGTAAACCCTTTGTCAATACGTCAGCTGTTTGTTCATCAGTAGGAACATACTTCACTTCCAAGTCTCCTTATTGTAGTCTCTCCCTTACAAAATGATAGTCAGTATCAAGGTGCTTAATTCGAGAATGAAACATAGGATTAGCAGTCAAAGCTATGGCTGACATATTATCACAATATATCACATGGGGATTAGGCCATCTCCAACCGAAAGGAGGTCAAAGGGCCATGTTTAGCCATATAGCCCTGGAAGAAATTATTTTTTAGTGCACAGTGCCATAACATATTTTATACCATCTCCAACCGAGGGGGCCAAAGGGCCATAGGCCAAAACATAGACCGTTTGACAAAAAATCCATCTCCAACCGAATGGGGCTATTTTTTAGCCCCTTCAATAATTTATTATTTTAATTGAATTAAACTACCATATTAAAATAAGGTTTTTGGACATATTTTAAGTGCTACTTGTCGCTAAATGAATAAGCCTCCGGATTTCTTATCTTTATATAATGAAAAGGATGTGAAAAATTGGTGAAGAATTGAAATAAAATGAGGTAAGATAGTATGTAATGGTGAAAAGGATTTGAGAAATGGTGCAAAAATGGCTTAGGTATTTATGGGAAAAAAAATAGATTTTTTTTATTAAAAAACTTCGTCTAAAAAAAAATTCTAATCCAAATGTAACATGATGTCAGCTAGCTATGGGTTTGGGTTGGTGCAAATAGGCTGGCTGGCTAGCTTCTTTTGGCTAGCCCGCTGGCCTGGTGGATGAATTATGGCCCGGTGGGGCCCATAAGCCCTTTGGCCTAACCCTCGGTTGGAGACGGTTTTCGTATCAAAATGGGCTATATTTTGGTCTATGGCCCTTGGCCAGGTCGGTTGGAGATGACCTTAGGCAAAAGCACCTACAAATCTTTGAGAATATATATGATCCAAGCCACATCCGCAGCAGTGTGAGAGCTTTGTATTATGCTTGAGTATAACTCCTCGAGTTAGAACTTTGCTTCTTTGATTGCCATGATGTGGGATTGTTACCAAGGAACACTATATAACCTGTCACTAATCTCCTTGTATTGAGATCAACAGCCCAATCATAATCTAAAAATGCACTCAAAGTTGGTTCTACAATAACTAAATATACAATACCAACTTGAGATGTCCCTTGAAGATGTCTAATTATTCTTTTGACTGCCCTTAGATGTATCAGTTGGATTGGTCATGAATTGACAAACAAAATTCACTGCAAAGGCAATATTTGACCTTATGAAAGTCAAGTACTGCAATGATGCCACTATACTTCAATAAAACTTCGATTTGTTAAAGGAACTCATTATATTATCAACATTGAACTGTGAGGTTTGCATGGTGTAGAAGTTGGCTCACATGAATCCATTCCTGCTTTGTGAATGAGATTTTTGACATATTTAACTTGATTAACAAAGATATCTCCATTTGACTGATATTGAATCTGCAAACCTAGGAAGTATGTAAGTTTTCCTAAATCCTTTAAATCAAACACTGTAGAAAGCTTAGTGATCACTTGTTGCACTTTGATAGAATTTGATCCAGTGAGGATAATGCCATCAACATACAACAATAGAATGACGATATCAGATTGATCTTTCTTCATAAACAAACTTGTATCAAATCTTGAAGCAGTGAATCCCATGGCCAAGAGATAGCTTGTAAACCTAGATTTTTAGGCCCTTCGAGCCTGTTTTAAAACATATAAAGACTTTATCCGTTTGCACACATGTGGGATATTGTGGATCAGCAAAACCTTGAGGCTGTTTCATGTATACCTCCTCCTACAAATCACCATGTAAGAAGGCATTCTTAATGTCCAATTGTTTTAACTCCCATTGATTTATAGCAGCCAAAGAAAAAATTATTCTAACAGTTGTATGCCTGACAATAGGACTAAAAGTTTTAGAGTAGTCCACTCCATGCTTCTGAGAAAAACCTTATGAAACTAACCTAGCTTTATCTCTTGAAACACTGCCATCTAGATTCTTTTTCACTTTGTACACCCACTTACTGCTAACAATTGCCCTACCTGTAGGTATAGGCACTAAACTCCATGTGCCCTGAGCCATGAGAGAATCATATTTCTCTTGCATAGCTTTCTGCCATTGAGGCAAGGAAGAAGCTTTTCTAAATGAACATGGTTCTGCATAATCTATGACTTCAGCGACAAATGAAAAACCACCAAAAAATGGCTCATCTTCTGTGAGTTGTAAAAATTTAGCTCAGGAAATGTAGCAAGAAATGCTGCATAATTCTTCTTCTCAATAGCACCATTTTTCATCCTTGTCATCATTGAATGCTGAGAATTTGAATTTGACATATGGGAGAATGATTATAATCTTCATTAGAATTTGATGAGATAAGAAGAACTACCTCAAGTTGTGAACTATGGTGGACATGCATAAAAGGTGATTTATTTGTTGATGTTAAGTGATGGTGATGGGGAGTTGCACTTGATGTAGAACTAAAGTCATATGTAGCTGAAACACCAGAGCTAAATTTATTTGCTGTAAACATATCAGATCCTATAATAGTTACCTGCAACTCATTTTCTGCTATAATTGTTGAATTTGACTCTTGATTATGATTTTGATTCATTACTATTTTAGATGATTTCATTGTAGGAAATTGGCATTTGAATCACAACTGAACATGTCTTGCTGACATTAAAACATTCCTAAACTCAGACTTAGCAGCTTCTTTGAATGGAAATATACCTTCATCATGTATAACATGTCTAAACACAACCATCTTCCCAATTACTTTATCATAATACACTACTCCTTTATAACCCATTTAAAAGCCAATAAACACATAATGAGTTCATCTTGGTTGTAACCAACGTCTAAAATATCGATATTATCGACGAAATATCGCCGATAATATCATTTTTTTGCAACAGCGATATTTTCATAGTGTTCCACTTGATTATCGTGATAATATCGATCTCTCTCTCTGTCCGTCGTCGCAACTGCCAAGATCTGCGCCTCTCTCTGCAATCCTCTCTCCGGATCCCAAAACCCGCTCGGGTTTGATGGATCCTCCGCCTCATACATCCTAAAGTTTAGGCTGATGGTGCTCGCCGCCGCCGGGAGGTGAGAAAGGGAGGAGGAACGGTCCACAAATGGTGATGGTGCTCGCCGGAGTGTGCGCCACTGTGGTGGAGGTCATGGTGGGGGTGGGTGTGGTGTGTCTGTGCTCTGGGAAGGAGAGTTGTAGAGATGGAGGGAGAAGAAACAAGGAGAGGAATGAGGGAGAAGGTTCGAGGGATTGGGGAATGGGAAAACACGGGGAAGTGGGGTGTGTGTTTGTCTGTCTGCTCTGGGAAGGTGAGTTGCAGAGAAGAGATGGGGGGCAGAACCGGAGAAGAAACAAGGAAAGGGATGGAGAAGGATCGAGATGTCTGAGGGAAGAGGGAGTGCGAAGAGAGAGAGAGAGAGTAAAATAAATCTTTGAGATTCTAAAAGGGCAAAGAAGAAGAAAGAGGTAAGGTGGATAGGGGCCTTGGGTGATGTGAATGATGTGAACAGGTAAGGTGGACAAGGGTCATCATATGGTTTTAATTGAAACCACCCATACCCACTTGCGTGGGTTTTTTATATATTTAAAAAGTTTGGGATATATATATATATATATATAAATGTTACATAAATTATAAATTATTTAGATAATATTTTTTTTTCTAGGTAAGCATATTATACATGTACATAAAACATTCGTATATGTATGTTCTTCTATAAGAAATAACATATTATTCAATAATTGTTTATATCTGATATAATTAATTTAATTAATTCATATAATATATAAGAAATTTACCTAAATCCGCCCAGGCCGCCTAGACTCCGCCTAGCCGCCTAGGCGCTAGGCGCTAGCCCACCGCCCGACTAGCGTCTAGCGTTTTTTAGAACCTTGGCGTGTGTGTGGGAGAAGGGAGAAGAGAGAAGGATCGAGAGATCTCTGTGTGTGTGTGTGGGAGAAGGGAGAAGGGAGAAGAGAGAAGGATTGAGAGACTGAGGTCTCTGTGTGCATGTGTGGGCTCTCGATCTCTGTGTGCATGTGTGGTGGCGTGTGAGTGTCTCTGACTCTGTGTGTGTGTGTTCGGTGGCGTGTGAGAAAAAAAAAACAGCATCCAAATAATTCAAAACCGTGTCTCTGACTCTTGACAACTTTTACAACTTTTGACAAGATAAAAAGTAATGGTGGTTTCATCAAGATTCTAAATCACTCATGTATCTTACCATGCAACGTATAAAGTGTAAAATATTGTAGTAAATCATTATATATAAATGATTATGGTCTGTTTAATCTTTTTTTCATTAATTACTACATATTTTCTACACTCACAGTGTTTGCCAGCTCGCTGTATAATCAACTTAAATCAGTTAAATCCATTATGTAATGCATTTCCTTCTAATTTTTTTTATAAACTAATAGATAATTGACTAAATAAACATTCTCCAAAGTTTCAATAAAAATTTCCAAGTTTTTCTTACAATTTCCGTGGTTTTTATTCAATTTTTATCGATATCGATAATATCCCGATATTTCCATCGATATTTCCGTATTTTTGGACTACCGATATTTCCGATATCATCGATATTTTATACCTTGGTTGTAACTTATTACTATATAATAGATAATATGCATGATACCAAAACTTAGGAGACAAGTTTGCTTCTGGCATCAGTGTGGATGCAGTCTCAACCACATGCCTATGTTTCCTTTCTGCAAGCCCATTCTGCTGTGGAGTATAAGGGCATGAAACCATGTGAATTATTCCTTTTGTTACCAGAAAATCAACAAACAATTTACTCATATACTCTCCTCCACCATCATATTGTAAACACTTATTGAAACAAAGGCTTGGAATTTGACAAAAATCGAAAAGGTTTTTTACTTATTAATCATGGGAAATATTCACATGAATCTGGAGTATTCATCTACAAAATTTATGTAATATCTATATCCTTGAATAGATGGACTTGGAGAATGACCCCATACATCAATGTGTACTTTTTCAAACATATAGCTAGCCTTACTTTGCTTTACAGGAAAAGATTGCTTACTCATTTTACCCTCAATACAAGAAGAACATATAGAAGGATTACTATCTGTACTAACTGATAAATTTGAATCTTTCAACGTAGCCTGCAAAACCTCTTTGAAGGATGCCCAAATCTCTAATGCCAAATGGAAACACCAACTTTCTTACCAATGAATGTTGCACAATTGTCCAATTTTGTAGCAAAGGAATTTGAGACTGGTATTTGAAATAGATCATAACCATCACTCTTTCCTTGATATAGAATCATCCTTGTGGCCTTGTCCTGTATAAAAAATACATCATCACATATGAACCAACAACCATTATCTTTGTAGAGTTTTTTAACAGATAATAGATTGAAAGTTATCATAGGTACATGTAAAACATTATGCGGGACTAAAGAATGATGTGATGAAGTTTTAATCGCTGAAGAACCAATATATTTCATTGGCAAACCTTCACCATTGCCAACAATGATCTTCTCATCTCCAGTGTAGGGTGTAGCTTGTTGCAGATTGTGTGTATTTGCAGTCATATGGTGTGTTGCACCAGTATCCATAATTCATGTTTCAACAACATTGAATCTAATTTCATTAACAACAGATGTATCGTGTTGTCCCATATTGGTGTGTGCAGATAATGCAGTAAGAGATGGTGCTGGTGGAGTACCTTGGTATGAAAAATTATTTTAGTGGTAGCATTCAAGAGCAATGTGGCCTCTCTTGCCTCAAATTTAGCAAAACACAATACCAGATGACTTTCCTATATTGTTATCAGCCCTGTAGTAACAACTTGGTGCTGTGTGGCCTCTTCTTGAACAAATTTGACACTTTAATGAAGTAGCATTCTTGTAGTTTGTGTTGCCATTCCAAGAATCTCCCTTTGTAGAGTTGCTATCGCTACAAGAATTCCCTTTTCCATTTGTAGAAAAATTGCCATTCCCATTGCCAGAAAAATTTCCAGTGCTATTTCTAGAGAAATTACCATTGCCACTTGAACTTCCATTCCCTGGCCTATTTGCAAAATTACCTGAGAAAGATCTTGAATTATTATTTTCCCACCATTGAACTTCATGTTGTTTCCAGAAAAATTGCCTCTTTGCTGAAATGGCCTATTTCCATTACTGACATACCATCATATTCACCTTGATACCTCTGTGTGTTTGAACTTTCTCCATGTTCAAAATTCTGAAAACCTCATTGGAATCTGTTTGAACCTAATCAATCTCCTTGAACATACATAGCTGCCATAGAATTATACAAAGAATGCATTCTTGATTCAATACTAGCTTCTGCTCCAAGTATTTATGCCCTGAAATCCTTCAATGGCATAGTAGTATCTCTTGAAAGAATCACTGTCTTGATCATCTCATATTCAGTAGGTAAACCAGACAAGACTGCAATCATGTAATCGTTATCCGAGACTTTTTCCCCGCAGACACCAACTGATCTTTGATTCCTTTCAGTTTAAGCATGAATTTATAAACAGATTCACTACCCTTTTGTGCAGTGTGGAATTCAGTTTTCAACTGATTAATACGAACCATAGACACTAAGGCAAATCGTTCTTGCAAACAACTCCATGCTTCTTGTGAAGTTTTGCAACCAATGATATGCTCCATAGCATCATTGGACAATGTGGCAATGAGTAAACTCAACAAAGCAAGATCCCTTTTCACCCAATCCTTGTATGCAGCTGTGAGTTCTTTTGTGATTCCAGTTCTGTATTAATCACAAATTTGGGTGGACATGGCTATTCCCCAGTAAAGAACTCAAACAAATCGTAACCTCTAAGCACGGACTGAAATTGATACTCCACTTATTAAAGTTGTCATCTTGAAGTTTCACAGTGAGCATTTCCAACAATCCTTCGATTTTCATAGACTCAGCCATGGTGATACATGAAGAAATAGACTTCTAATGAAATGAAAACAAGTAATCACGGAAGAAACTTTGCACTTGATATCAAACAAACAAACCTATATAAATTCAAGAACTGGACTTCGGCTTTGGCCTTTGAAGATTGCAGATGTTCAACAACATATTTATCAAACTTCTCAGAGGAATGGCATTGGTCTTCTTTTCCTCAATTCTCAACACATATAACTTGGCGTCGGCCTTGAGTTATGTCAAATTACACAAACTTTTCACTAACACATTAAAGCAAACATAAACTATGCACCAGTAAAACCCAGAAACTGTATAACCTGATGAAAGAGGCGATTGCAACCCAATGAACAGCAGATCACCAATCGAACTTCTAGAGAGCACAGCGGAAAAAACAGGCACCGGGAATCGTCCGGTAAGTGATACCATAATAACAACAATGAAATGTTGCAGAAAAAGTAATGAATGCAGAAGAACAATTTTAGAGAAAAGAAGAAACTAAGAGAGAGAGCTTCCAAGATTGTATTTGATTAACTTGAATGAATTACACTCTAGCTTTTACAATGTTTTATATGAAGACTAAAGCTTGGCGCCTAAGTTAGCCAAGCTAACAGACTCAACATTACCAACCATTTCTAACTAACAACAGCTCCAACTAACTCTTGCCGACATGGCTAACTAACTTTGCTGACTTGGCTTAACTGATGTGGCAACATTATCCAACATCTCTTTGATTGTACTAGAAACGGTTGTACTCAAGGTTTCTTTCTTCGAATAATTTATTTTTCCATAAAAAATAAAAAAAAAAGGACGAGAACTTAATTAAATATCCACTGGTACTTATAACACACAACCAAAAGCTTTAATAATTCACTCCGGTATATGTAATAGTGAATTAACCTGGCTTCGATGAAACTGGCTTTAATCCATGATTCAGAGCAACATTCCATACAGGGTCAATTCTGTCGACATCAAGAGCCCCTACTTCGTGGTGAGTCCAACCTTCCAGGTAATGAACAACGCCTCCCGCATGGCATGCATAGACTACTCCTCTGTCCATCGTGTACTGCACGCTTGCATGTCGCTTAGCACAAACCATTAAATCAATAATTTCCATGATATAACTAATCCCTATAATTTTATTAATAGTGCCATGTTTACAAGAGATAATTTAAGTAATTATGTAAGAATTAAAAGAGGTGAATTTTGTTACCTCGCAGTTGCCAAGGCCTTCAACGTCAGCAGGTAACCTCATGGCTGCAAGATCACCATAGTGCAGTCTCTTCTGAACTGCTAGATGGGTGGAACCACGAACTCATGGAAATGAGTTCCACTTGGGGCCCAAAGTTGTTCTTTTGGTGTGATCCATTTCCCCATAATCCATGTCTGCCATAATTCATATTAAGTTTAGATTCACAAAGAAAGGCACTTTGTTTGCTTGTTTCTTGATAGCAAAACATTCCAAGTGCATAACAGTATCTCACTTAATAAACCAAAAAGTTTAGGGTTTAGGGTATAGACCAAAAAATTGTAGAAACGTAATCTCACTAGTAGAAAACATGTTTGCGCGACGGAATTTTGCTCGACGGATCAAATTTCGTCGCGCAAAGTATGTTTGCGCGACGTACGTGCACATACGTCGCGCAAACAACCTTTGCGCGACGGCACTTTGCGCGACGTATGTGTTCCACTTAAACAGTTTGGGAGGCGGAAACTGCAAACCCAGTTGCAGCAGCTACCTCCCTCCCCCATCTCTCTTCAAAACCTTCTGCAATTCCTCCATTGCTCATAAATTCAACATACATATAGTTTCATATCTTTTCATCATGCAATCCCTCCCTTGCTATTTAATGGTCTTTGATTTGGAGTAAGCAGATCTAATTTAGCTGTTGAGAATTGAATTTTTTTTTTTTTAAGAAACGTGAATTGAATACTTTTGATGGCTTATATATATGAAGTTTCAATCATTTGTTTTGAATGTTTATTGTATAACGGTATAGAATAAGTTGAATTTGATGAGAGAATGCTTGTTATTTGTTGCAGCTTTACATTTATTTATTTTGTACTCATAAGGAAAAGGGCAAAAAAAAAAAAGGGGACTTTGCACGACGCATGTGTTCCTACGTCGCGCAAAGCTATTTTGAGTGACGTACGACTGCGTTGCGCAAAGTCCCTTTTTTTTTTCCATCTCTTCTTTTGCTTTTCTTTTGGGGTTCTTGCATTGCTTTTCTTTTGACGGTTGGATCGTTCAAACTAGTTTCGTACAATGCGTATCCCATCAAGTTCAATGTTATATATATATATTTACTAAGTAGATTTTAATTTATTTATTTTGTACTTATAAAACTTAAGAAATTGAATAATATATATGTAAAAAAAATTAGATGTTGAGAATTGAATTTTTATTTTTTATTTTTTAAGAAACGTGAATTGAATACTTTTGATGGCTTATATATATGAAGTTTCAATCATTTGTTTTGAATGTTTATTGTATAACGGAATAGAATAAGTTGAATTTGATGAGAGAATGCTTGTTATTTGTTGCAGCTTTACATTTATTTATTTTGTACTCATAAGGAAAAGGGCAAAAAAAAAAAAAAGGAACTTTGCGCGACGCAGGTGTTCCAACGTCGCGCAAAGCTATTTTGTGCGACGTATGTACGACTGCGTCGCGCAAAGATTTTATTTTATTTTTTCCATCTCTTCTTTTTCTTTTCTTTTGGGGTTCTTGCATTGCCTTTTTCTTTTGTGGTATCCACTTGTGTAAATGTTTTAAATTCACGATCGAATTTGTTCATTGTATTCATATAGGGTTAAAGAGTGTAACTGAAAAAAATCATCAAAATCGGAGTTAAAATAACCGTTAAATTGGTAATTTTTTGTTTATAGCCGTCGAAAAGGTTTGTCCCATTACTTAATCTCTGAATGTTTGTTTTTTGCGATTTTTGGTGTATGCGATCTCGAAGCATATACAAACAAATTTGACGGTTGGATCGTTCAAACTAGTTTCGTACAATGCGTATTTCGTACAATGCGTATCCCATCAAGTTCAATGTTATATATATATTTACTAATTAGATTTTAATTTATTTATTTTGTACTTATAACACTTAAGAAATTGAATGATATATATGTAAAAAAAATTAGATGTTGAGAATTGAATTTTTTTTTTTTTTTTTTTTTTTAAGAAACGTGAATTGAATGCTTTTGAATGCTTTTGATGGCTTATATATATGTGTATTTCGTTTTAAAATTTCCTTGGTCCCTAAGCTTATGAGGAAATTGTTAAGTTAGATATATGTTGAAAATGATTTTTGTATTGTGTGGTTAGGGACTTAAGAAAGGTTTTGGATGGTGTGGATTGGTTTGGACCACACAAAGCACTCCCTGATCTCTCCCTTCCCCGTCACTGTCTCTGTCTCTCTCTCCTCCCTCTCGACAGTCTCTCTCTCTCTAGGCACCCATTGTACGGCACACCCAACACCACCCCAAAACTTCACGGATCGACGGATTTAGGACCACCTTTGGACTCCTGAGGACACCACGAGTACATTGGTACCATTTCCAGGTAACATCTCCTTCGAAAACCCTAGCTTTCAAAGTCCCCGTGAAGGTGCACTGTTCATGCACACGTAAATTCTTATGTTTTTGGGAATTTGAAGCTCGTAGGAAGCTTGGTGAAGTCCTAAGGAAGCTCGGAGTGCTTCATTTGGAAGAATTGGACGTCGGGATCATCCAGTTCAAGTTTGGCCGAATTCTTGGATTTTTGGAAGGTATGATCCCGTGATTTTTAGTGTTTAAAAGTAGTCCAACGTGATAGTACTCATCTAGGGCTTCATTTTGGTATAAAATTCGAGAAATTTGGATGAAAAACGAGTGAGAATAAGGAAATGGAAATTTTTTCCAGTTTTCCAGTGACCGGAGTCCGGCGAGGGTAGGTCGGAGAAGAAGGAGGAATATTCCGTTAGTTTTAACGGAATATTCCTAATGGCAGTAACGGTAACCGTTAGTCCTGACGGAATATTCCGGAATATCCCTAACGGCATCAACTGACGCCGTCAGCTAGCCTTGCACGTGGCTGCGCGTAGGGGGCGCGTAGACCCGTGCCTAATTCGGCGCGTGGGGGCGCGTGAGACCTCGAAAAATTATTCTAAAAATTTTGAGACGTCCGCGACGTCGAGTAGGTCGATGTGGTATATTCATATACCCAAATTGAGCATCGTATGAGAAGTTATTTTGAAATGTTGACGATGTGCTTAAAAATAATGTTATTTTAGTTATTTCTCATATAGGTGACGAGTATCCCGAGGACGAGCGTATCCAGGGACGTCGCGGGGGTTACGACCCATCGACATACCAGTGAGTGGGCAGTTTTGATTTCATATTTACCTATATACTATTGTTTTCCCAGAAAATGCTTTTATAAGAGAAAATGGATTTAAATTGCCATGCATGAAACATTGAATAATTGATGTGATAATTGATATATATATATATGTACATGAAATGATATATATATATATGTACATGAAATGATATATATATGATGCATACATGTTGCATGGTGCTGTGGAGGCGCAGGTAAGTCAGGTGAGTCATTATGCATTGAATTATTGATGTTGAAATGTTTAAGCTCATAACCTGCACCCTAGGTGTTAGTGCTTATATTAGTTTCACCACACCGTACGCTCGTCTTGGATCCAAGTAGGTGGATGTCGTACAGACCATGTGAGGGTTCCGACATGCCAGTTGTACAGACCATTAGAGGGGTTCCGACTGGTGGGTGATTTTAGATTATTGTGCACAGTTGATTGATGTGAGAAGCACTAGAGCGTAATTATACACCTGTCATCGTACAGACTACCTTATGTAGTTCCGAGTGACGTGCAGAGTTAGACCGTATAGGTCACCGAGGTGACTCCGGTTAGTGAGGATGTTGAGTTTAGATATAATCGTATAGGACCAACTGCAGGGTCTCCGATTGATTCCTTATTATTCACCTGATTTATAATTTGATTCATGGCATGGCATGTTTTTCTTGAAAAATGTTAAAGAATTGGAATATGAGTTTTGAGATTATATATATATATATGATTTTATATATATACTATTTTCTGGGAAAGTATACAGGTTTTACAGTGAGGGGATAGAAATGATTTTAATGAAATATTTTTGGAAAAATCTTGATTTTACTGACCCACTCAATTTTGTTTTTGCGCCCCTCCAGGTTCTAGTTAGCGGCTGGTAGCTCTCGAGGTCCTTTCCGGCATTCTGACAGTCTCTTGACATGTAGGACTCACCCGAGGGTGAAGTACCTTTATTTTAGTCTTACTTGACTGCACTAAAACCTATGCTCTGAATTTGTGTATTTATCTTAACTCCCTATTACTCTAGTAGGTTGTTATCTAGAGATTGGTTTTAAATTCCTTCGTATTTTGTATTATCATGCTTCCGTGTCGCACTGTTGGTTACGTCACGCTCACGTGACGGCCAGCACGCCTTGATCCTCTGGATCGGGGTGTGTCAGTTTGGTATCAGAGCTTAGGTTGCAGTCCTGTATAATTGTTAATGTTCTAATGATCTTTTGATGTTTCTGTCAAAATTATGCCGCCTCGTAGAGAGCGTAGGGAGTCCCACCGTGCTCCTGAACCTAACTTCCCTGACATAGCTCAGTTAGGGGAAGCGATTGCCCATGCCTTTCAGAATGTTATACGTCCTCCTCCCCCTCCTCAGAGGACCCCCTGGAGACTATGTACAACCTGAAGTTAGACCGCTTTATGGGAAATGAGGGGCATGAAGGGGCAGAAAAGTGGCTAGACCACATTGAGAAGACGTTTCAGGTGATGCAAAGTCAGGGAAACCTTCATGCTAACAGATGGGTTGAAACCATTTCTTGGTTTTTGGGGCGAGAGCCAGCAGGTTGGTGGCAGAATCAGACTCGGTTTATGTCACCGGAGATGGCATCCGACTGGGCAGTGTTTAAAGATAATTTTAAGAAGAGATTTGTTCCTCCAGAGTACATTGACCGTAGGAAGCAGGAATTCACCAGGTTGAAACAAAGAGATATGTCAGCTCATGAGTACTACAGAAAATTTACAGACTTGTCTCGTTATGATCCGGATATAGCTGGTAATCCAGTAGAGATGCTTCGTCGCTTTAAGTTGGGATCTAAGAAGAAATGGAGGACTTTTGCTAATGCACTTCCCTGCGCCGATTATCATGAGTATTTCAAGATTTTGGTTAGGATGGAGGACTCTGATAATCTTCCTGACAGTGAGGATGACGAAGATAAGAATGATGGTCAGAAGAAGAATGATAAAGGTAAGGGTATCTCCATTCCGGGACCTCGGCAGACGCAGAATTTTAAGAAGAGTGGAGCGAGTTCGAGTTCTTCTAGCGGGGGATATAGTTTTACTGGCCCGAGGAGAGGTGGTGGCAGATTTTCTGGTGGACCCAGATTTCAGGGACAAAGAGATTCTGGTGGTATTGGTGGTTCTGGCGCTCCGTGGTGCCGCTGATGTAACTCTCGTCATCATGGTGAGTGCAGGAGAAGTAGTGGTGGTGCTTGTTTTACTTGTGGACAAATGGGACACCGGGCTTCTCAGTGTCCCCAGGGTCAGCAGAGACCTCAGCAGACCACTATGCCACCTCCAGCACCGATTCAGCAGAGTTTTGGATCAGGCAGTTATGGCCAGTCGGGTCGTGGTGGTGCCTACCACTACCAGGGAGATGCTGCTCCTTATGCCTCTGGATCTCATCAGTATTCCCAGGAGCCTTATTCTCAGGACTTTGGAGGTTATTCTTCTTATTCCTCTATGCCAGCAGGTGGATCTCAGTGGCATCAGGGAGGTCAGTTCCGTCAGAGGGAAGTTGCTACTGGTGGTGCGGGATCATCCAGGCAGCCTGGTCAGCCAGGCCAGGGACGTAATCCTCTGGGACGAGGTAATCAGGGCAGTAGAGGCCGAGGTGGACGACAAGCTCAGGGGCGAGTTAATCACATTTCTCTGCAAGAGGCTCAGAACCATCCAGACTTGATTATGGGTACGTTAAATGTTCTTGGTCATTTTGCTAAGGTTTTGATTGATTGTGGTGCTACGCACTCTGTGATTTCTCATACGTTTGCTCAAGCGACCCAACCTCACCCTTCACCTCTACGATTTGACTTAGAGTTTGCCATGCCTAGAGGAGATAAGTGTTATGTTGATAGTGTGTATCCTGGATGTCCAGTGATGATAGAGGGCGTAATTATGCTAGCTGATCTTATTCCGTTAGATATTGTGGATTTTGATGTGATTATAGGGGCTGATTGGTTGCATCATAACCGTGCCCATATTGATTGTTATGGGAAATCAGTTACTTTTTATCGCCCTGGACTACCCGAGGTTACTTTTGTGGGCGAAAGAAGTGGGGTGAGACATGGTGTTATCTCCGCCATGAGAGCAAAGAAATTATTATCGAAGGGTTGCCAAGGATATTTAGCACACGTGGTGTTAAATGATACTGCTCCTAGTAGTATAGAAGAAGTTGGTGTGGTCAGACATTATCCTGATGTATTTCCCGAAGATCTACCGGGGTTGCCGCCAGACAGAGAGGTGGAATTCTCTATTGAACTGCTTCCAGGTACTGACCCTATATCTCTAACTCCTTATAGAATGGCTCATGCTGAGTTGAGAGAATTAAAAATTCAGTTGCAAGAATTATTTGATAAAGGTTTCATTCAACCTAGTTCGTCGCCTTGGGGTGCTCCAGTATTATTTGTAAGGAAGAAAGATGGAACTCTACGGTTATGTATTGACTATAGGCAATTGAACCGGGTGACGATTAAAAACCGTTATCCATTGCCTCGTATTGATGATTTGTTTGATCAGCTGAAAGGTGCGTGTGTATTTTCTAAGATTAATTTGAGATCCGGTTATTACCAGTTGAAGATCAAAGATGATGATGTACCTAAGACGGCATTCAGAACCCGTTACGGACATTATGAATTTTTGGTTATGCCATTTGGGTTAACCAATGCACCTGCAGCTTTCATGAGGCTGATGAACGAGGTATTCCAGCAATATCTTGATAAATTCGTTATTGTTTTAATTGATGATATTCTGGTATACTCTAAATCTCAATCAGATCATATCCGACACCTTAATTTGGTGTTAAGGAAATTGAGGGAGCATCAGCTGTACTCTAAGTTCAGTAAATGTCAGTTTTGGTTGACTGAAGTAGCATTTTTGGGGCATGTTGTATCGGCTCAAGGAATTCAAGTTGATCCTCAAAAGATAGCAGCGGTGGAGAATTGGGAACAACCTCGAACCGTCACTGAGGTACGAAGCTTTCTTGGTTTGGCAGGTTATTATCGACGGTTTGTTCAGGATTTTTCTATGATTGCCTTGCCATTAACGAAGTTGACTAGGAAGGATGTCAAATTTGAGTGGGATGAGAATTGTGAGAGGAGTTTCCAGCAATTGAAATATTGCCTCACTCATGCTCCAGTATTGGTGCTTCCGGATGACAGCGGCAATTATGAGATTTATAGTGATGCTTCCTTAAATGGTTTGGGATGTGTTTTGATGCAACATAAAAAGGTAATTGCCTATGCTTCTAGGCAGTTGAAGAATCATGAAAGGAATTATCCTACTCACGATCTTGAATTGGCAGCAATTGTTTTTGCTTTGAAGATTTGGAGGCATTATTTGTATGGTGAGAAGTGTAAGATCTTTACTGATCACAAGAGTCTTCAGTATCTGTTTACCCAGCATGATCTTAATCTTCGTCAGCGGAGGTGGATGGAATTGCTTAGTGATTATGATTGTTCTATTGAGTATCATCCGGGTCGTGCTAATGTGGTAGCAGACGCACTGAGTAGGAAGCCTCAGGGTAGACTCAATGCCTTGTATGCTTGCCGTGTTCCTCTTCTTGCAGAATTGAGAGCGACTGGAGTAGAGTTAGAGTTGGAAAATCAAAGTGGAGCTTTTCTTGCTAGCTTTCAAGTCAGGCCAGTTTTGGTTGATCGTATACTCGAAGCCCAGACGGCGAATGAGGAGATTCAGGAGTTAATTCAGTTAAGAAGTGAAGGGAAAAAGAAAGACCTCATAGTTCGAGAATCAGATGGTATGCTCATGCAAGAAAACAGAATGTATGTTCCGAATAATGAAGAATTAAAGAAGGAAATTTTGGATGAGGCGCATTGTTCAGCTTATGCGATGCACCCGGGAGGAACTAAAATGTATCATACCATTCGACCATTTTATTATTGGCCGGGTATGAAAAGGGAGATTGCTGAGTATGTGAGTAGATGTATTATTTGCAAACAGGTGAAAGCAGAAAGAAAGAAGCCATTTGGGCGAATGCAGCCACTTCCCGTTCCCCAGTGGAAATGGGAAAATATCACCATGGATTTTGTGTATAAACTCCCTCGTACGCAAAATGGATTTGACGGTATCTGGGTGATTGTGGATCGGCTTACCAAGTCAGCGCATTTCATTCCAGAGAGGGAGAAGTATCCTCTGAATAAATTGGCTAAGTTGTTCATTTCGAAGATTGTGAAGTATCATGGAGTTCCTGTGAATATTATTTCTGATCGAGACCCAAGATTTACTTCTAAGTTTTGGGTGGCTTTTCAGGAAGCTCTTGGTACGAAATTGCTTTATAGCACTGCTTATCATCCTCAAACTGACGGTCAATCAGAAAGGACGATTCAGACGTTGGAGGATATGTTGAGATCTTCGGTGTTACAATTTGGTGATTCTTGGCATGATCGTCTAGACTTGATGGAATTCGCCTACAACAACAGTTTTCACTCGAGCATTAGTATGTCACCATTTGAGGCATTGTATGGTAGGGCGTGTCGTACGCCACTATGTTGGTCTGAAGTTGGTGAAAGGGTGTTAGAAGGCCCAGAGATTGTGGATGAGACAACTCAAAATATTCAGGTGATTAAGTCTAACCTGAAAGCAGCCCAGGATCGACAGAAAAGTTTAGCGGATCGGCATACTACTGACCGAGTGTATGATGTAGGTGATTTGGTGTTTTTGAAATTGTCACCTTGGAGAGGTGTGGTACGATTTGGAAAAAGAGGAAAGTTAAGTCCGAGATATATTGGACCTTATGTGATTATTGAAAGAGTTGGTGAAGTTGCCTACCGATTGGAGTTGCCTCCGGAGTTATCTAAGGTCCATAATGTGTTCCATGTCTCTATGCTTCGACATTATATTTCTGATCCTTCTCACGTGATCCCTCCTCAACCGTTAGAGATTAATCCGGATTTGTCTTATGATGAGGAACCAGTCACGATCTTGGATTGGAAAGATAAGGTTCTAAGGAATAAGACGGTGAGTTTGGTGAAAGTGTTGTGGAAGAACCATTCAGTAGAGGAAGCTACCTGGGAAACGGAAGATCGGATGAGAGAGGTGTACCCAGGATTATTTTATGAATACTAAGTGGGTTACTTGGTTATAGGAATTTCGGGGATGAAATTCTATAAGGAGGGAAGATTGTCACAGCCCGTCCCGGAGGTACTGTTGACGAGTATGTGAAATGTCAGAATTACCCTTACGGGACATTAAGGTACGTAGGTATGTGTGTATTTCGTTTTAAAATTTCCTTGGTCCCTAAGCTTATGAGGAAATTGTTAAGTTAGATATATGTTGAAAATGATTTTTGTATTGTGTGGTTAGGGACTTAAGAAAGGTTTTGGATGGTGTGGATTGGTTTGGACCACACAAAGCACTCCCTGATCTCTCCCTTCCCCGTCACTGTCTCTGTCTCTCTCTCCTCCCTCTCGACAGTCTCTCTCTCTCTAGGCACCCATTGTACGGCACACCCAACACCACCCCAAAACTTCACGGATCGACGGATTTAGGACCACCTTTGGACTCCTGAGGACACCACGAGTACATTGGTACCATTTCCAGGTAACATCTCCTTCGAAAACCCTAGCTTTCAAAGTCCCCGTGAAGGTGCACTGTTCATGCACACGTAAATTCTTATGTTTTTGGGAATTTGAAGCTCGTAGGAAGCTTGGTGAAGTCCTAAGGAAGCTCGGAGTGCTTCATTTGGAAGAATTGGACGTCGGGATCATCCAGTTCAAGTTTGGCCGAATTCTTGGATTTTTGGAAGGTATGATCCCGTGATTTTTAGTGTTTAAAAGTAGTCCAACGTGATAGTACTCATCTAGGGCTTCATTTTGGTATAAAATTCGAGAAATTTGGATGAAAAACGAGTGAGAATAAGGAAATGGAAAATTTTTCCAGTTTTCCGGTGACCGGAGTCCGGCGAGGGTAGGTCGGAGAAGAAGGAGGAATATTCCGTTAGTTTTAATGGAATATTCCTAACGGCAGTAACGGTAACCGTTAGTCCTGACGGAATATTCCGGAATATCTCTAACGGCATCAACTGACGCCGTCAGCTAGCCTTGCACGTGGCTGCGCGTAGGGGGCGCATAGACCCGTGCCTAATTTGGCGCGTGGGGGCGCGTGAGACCTCGAAAAATTATTCTAAAAATTTTGAGACGTCCGTGACGTCGAGTAGGTCGATGTGGTATATTCATATACCCAAATTGAGCATCGTATGAGAAGTTATTTTGAAATGTTGACGATGTGCTTAAAAATAATGTTATTTTAGTTATTTCTCATATAGGTGACGAGTATCCCGAGGACGAGCGTATCCAGGGACGTCGCGGGGGTTACGACCCATCGACATACCAGTGAGTGGGCAGTTTTGATTTCATATTTACCTATATACTATTGTTTTCCCAGAAAATGCTTTTATAAGAGAAAATGAATTTAAATTGCCATGCATGAAACATTGAATAATTGATGTGATAATTGATATATATATATATGTACATGAAATGATATATATATGATGCATACATGTTGCATGGTGCTGTGGAGGCGCAGGTAAGTCAGGTGAGTCATTATCGCAGAACGAAGAAATCGAACTCTAATGGATATGATGCGATCTATGATGTCTTATGTTGACTTACCTCTACATTTTTTGGGTGAAGCTTTGGCTACTGCAACATATATATTGAATAAAGTTCATACAAAGGCAAAGCCACTAACTACATATGAATTATGGCATGGGCGAAAACCCGATTTATCAAACTTAAAAGTTTGGGGTTGTAAAGCGCATGTCCTCATTCCAAAGCCATTAAGAAATAAATTACATGCAAAGACTTTTGAATGTAAATTCATAGGATATCCTGATAATAGTATCGGATATAGGTTTTATCATCCTGAGAAAGGATTGATCGAAAGTAGAGATGCTACTTTTATTGAAACTACTGATTTGTTTAAACCAATACACAAATTAGAATCTTTGGAAGAAGAAAATTCTCCTACGGATGATCACGATTTCCATCTTAATTTAGACTTGTCTCATGATGCTGACATTGACAATGATCAAGTGGGAGACGTTAACATGGGTGATCATATCAATGTCGATCATGACATACACATGGATGATGATCATGATATTATCATGGAAGATATAAATAGTGGGAGAAATGATCAAATCAGTGGGAGTAAAAGAAAAAGGGAACCATCTAGAAGATTGAAAGATCACTTTGTTTTCAATCTTGAGGAGGTAGATCATTCAGTGGGAGATCCAGACCCACGGAATTATAAAGAAGCAATGGATAGTTTTGAGTCTGAACAATGGCAACAAGCAATGAATGAAGAATTAGATTCCATAAAGAAAAATCAAGTTTGGGAATTGGTTGATCTACCTAATGAAAGAAAGCCCATTAGTTGTAAGTGGGTACTTCGTAAGAAGTACAAATCAGATGGTACCCTGGATAAGTTTAAGGCTCGACTTGTAGCTAAGGGTTATACTCAGAAACCCGGTATAGATTTTGTGGATACTTACTCTCCAGTTGCGAAGTTTACATCCATTCGTATTCTTATGGCAATTGTTGCTAGAATGGATTTAGAACTTCATCAGTTAGATGTCAAAACAACATTCTTGAATGGAGATTTAAAGGAAGACATCTATATGATTCAACCCGAAGGATATTATGTCAAAGGACATGAAAACAAAGTCTATAAATTAAGAAAGTCATTGTACGGCCTTAAACAATCATCAAGACAATGGTATTTAAAGTTCCACCAAGCCATTATAGAAATGGGCTACAAAATAAATCCATTGGATCATTGTGTTTACTCTTGGAAGTGCCAAGATAATTTTTGTATGTTGTCACTGTATGTGAAGGAAAAATTTTGTCCTAGCTAAGAACATGTAAGAACATTTGAATACATATGCAAACTATTAACTCTTTAAAGTAGGCATGCATCCAAAAACAATTCATAAAACCCATGACTTTCAAAGCCTAGTATATGGTGAACCATAAGACTCTTTAACAACATTAAAGAGAATGAAGAATTTAGAGATTCTTTACCCTTGAAGCTCATCCTTGTTTACACAAGGGATTCACCCAAGTGGAAGGCCTTCAAGTCACCTCCTTGCTCCTTGGATCTTCCTTGTGATTTTCCTCCTTTTAGTGCTCCTTTGCTTCTTTGAGGGTTTGAGGATTTGTTCTCCAAAACACCAAAAATTTGATGTCTCTAAGTCTCTTCACCAAGGATGTATCTTGTGAGGATGAAATGGATGACTTAGGGAAGTAGAAATTGCTAGATTTATTCCCTAGGTGGCCGGCCTCTTTAGATGGAAATTAGAGAACATGTTTCACCCAATTTCACCCAAGAAAACCCTAATTGAAAACAAAGCTATAAAGATGAATTTATACTTCATTTCAAGTGAGTGGCAAACTTGCAATTAATCCAAGTTTGATACCCTCACCCTTATGGCCGGCCTATATGTGTTTATTGGGCTTATTGCCCATTATGTTTTAGTTGTCATACAACTTAAACATAATGGGCCTTGTGGACCAAAACACTTTTGGGCCCCGAAGCCCTAAAACCAACTTAAAAACCCAATACGAACATTTCGTATAATTAATTAACTAATTAATTAATCTTGACCATTCTTCAATTAAACCATTTAATTGCTTATCCATTTCATTTAATTTCTTCACATACATCCTTACTCGGTGTACGATCCATTAGGTTCCAATTAGCGAGGCAGTGGGCGATGTTACTCTTAACGATCGATTGTGAATTGAAACCAGATTTCAATTCTCCCTTTGATGATTAGTGTTTGCTAATCATTAGGGCTTCCACAAACCATGAGTGACACCTAGCAGTATGTCATGGTTACCCAAGCTAAGTAGAATTGGTTGGAGAACCTATCCAGTTACAACTACAATGCAATACGGTCCTTCTCTAATACAATACTCTTAATCACATTGTTTAAGTGATAGTTTGTTTCATGTCTACTATCCAATGTGATACTTTCCTATATGATTCCCTTGAATATGATTTGGAACAACTTCCTAAGTCATATTCATTTGCTTTGGCCAAAGACTTTAGAATCATATCTTAGAGTATTCTCCTCCCACCATGGAAGGTTAGAGATCCCTTGTTGTTCATTCATATGCCTACATGACTAGATCGCATGACCCCAACAATGTCGTGGACAATCCGAAGGAATGCCGTTGTCATGATCAAAGATCAAGGACCTAACCATTAGACATCTATGATGCCTCAGGTCAAAGGACTACTTTTGCATATTGTAACCTTAGAGTTCATACATGACATGTATGTTCGAACTCTCTTTTGATCGTAGTTCAGTGTACTCGATTACTCTTTCGAGCACCTAAGTGTTTGTCTTAGTGTCCAACACCAAATGACTTGAGACTAGTTCATACTCACGTTTGAGTCAACATAACACATACTAACCTTAGCGGATTGTCAATGCCCAATTGGCAATCCTATGGCTAGGAACGTTTTAGGAATGAACATAAGAGAAAGGTCTCGTTAATCTAACTCATTAGATCACTTATCTCTTAGACCAAATACATCCCTTGGATTCTCTTATTGCTTAAACACATGATACAATAAATAGTGATTAACAATAAGTCTTGCCCTCCATTAAACATATAAAAGTTTAACACATTAAGTATTCCAAAAAGCTATTACATCAAATGAGTGGCTTTGTGGGCATACTTCCAACAGTATGTAGATGACATCTTACTTGCAGGTAACTCTATAGATATGATTGAAAAGACTAAGTCATATTTCGGATCCAAATTTGAAATGAAAGATATGGGAGAAGCATCTTATGTTCTAGGAATTAAAATTACTAGGGATAGAGAGGCCAAAACACTCTATTTGGATCAACAAAATTATCTGGATAAAATATTTAAAAGATTTAATATGCAAGATTGCAAGCCAGTTAGTACACCTGTTTGTAAAGGAATGATGCTTTCCATAAATATGTGTCCGGTACATAAGCAAGACATCATTGATATGCAAAATGTTCCATATGCCCAAGCAGTTGAAAGTTTGATGTATGCTATGACCAGCACAAGACCTGACATATGTCATGCAGTTGGATTGGTAAGTAGATATCAATCCAACCCCGGAAAGCAACATTGGACGGCAGTAAAGAGAATTATTAGATATCTAAAAGGCACCCAAGGTATGAAACTATGTTTCGGATTAAATGATCTAGATTTAGTTTGTTATTGCGATGCAGATTTCGCAGGCGACTTGGATGACAGAAAGTCAACAAGTGGTAACATTGTCTTGTTTGGAGGAACGGCTGTTTCTTGGTTAAGTAAGAAACAAAGCTGTGTTGCAAAGTCTACCATGGAAGCAGAATATATATCTTGTAGCACATCGATTAGTACTGCAGTATGGGCTAAACGATTTATCGATAATTTAAATATAGGTATACCTAAGGAGCACGTCAATGTGTTTTGTGATAATAAGTCCGCCATCTTTCTGATAAAGAGTGGAGCAAATAGTTCCAAAGGAAAACACATTGATATTAAATATCACTATATACAAGATATAGTGGAGAGAGGAGAGGTAAAGGTCGACTACATACCCTCCGAAGAGATGGTGGCCGATCCGATGACCAAGGGATTGTCTCTGGAAAAATTCAGAGAGCATGTGACTACAATGGGTTTGCAAAACATCTAGATGTGTTGTAGTGTGAGACGTGCGGCGGGCATCGTTGTATGGTTTTAGGGAGGCCTGAAACATGGACAAGTAGATGCGACTCTATCTGGTTCTTTAGTACTTGGTCGGTTAAAGATAAAGGGCACTAGCGAGGTAACCAGGTTATAATAAATCGTCTTGAAAGTAAAATCCGTAATAAGCTTCAAGAAATAATTTATATAACACTGTGGCGTATAGTTCTTCTTAAGTACTTAAGGACCGTCTTGACAGCTGCCCAGTGTTCTGATCCTGGGTTAGATTGATATCGACTAGTAATGCTCACAACATATGCGATATCAGGCCTTGTGCATATCATGGCATACATGAGACTCCCTATGGCGGAAGCATAAGGAATATCATTCATTTGCCGTATCTCTTCAGGAGTCTTAGGTCCCATGGACTTAGAAAGGTGAATTCCATGTCTAACAGGAAGAAAACCTTTCTTAGATTGTTCCATCTGGAACCTACTTAGCACCTTATTAATGTACATAGATTAGGATAATCCAATTAATTTTCTGGATCTATCACGATAGAGCTTTATCCCAAGTACATAAGATGCATCTCCTAAATCTTTCATGTGGAAGGTTTTAGACAACCACACTTTTACAGAAGAAAGTACTGCAGTGTCATTCCCGAATAGTAATATGTCATCTACATATAACACTAGGAATACAACTGCATCCCCAACGACTTTTTGATAAACACAATTGTCGTCTTCGTTTTGAGTAAAACCAAACGTTTTGATTTCAGTATCGAAACGAATGTTCCAAGTCTTGGAGGCTTGCTTAAGTCCATAAATGGACCTTTGAAGCTTGCATACCTTAGTCTTTTCAGACTTGGACACAAAACCTTCGGGTTGAGTCATATAGAGCTCTTCCTCTAGGTAGCCGTTCAGAAAGGCCGTCTTCACGTCCATTTGCCAGATTTCATAATCATGGTACGCAGCTATAGCAAGCAAAATCCGAATGGACTTCATCATGGCTACAGGAGATAAAGTTTCTTCATAGTCAATCCCTTCTCTTTGCCTGTAACCCTTGGCTACTAGTCTAGCCTTATAAGTCTCCACGTTCCCATCAACGCCTATCTTCCTCTTGAAGACCCATTTGTTTCCAACAGGTACAATACCTTCTGGAGGGTCTACAAGAGTCCAGACCTGATTTTGATACATGGAATCCATCTCGGATTTCATGGCCTCTTGCCATCTCTTTGAATCAATGTCGGACATTGCTTCAGTGTAGTCCCTAGGGTCCTCCTTTGTTTCATTGTCACCTAGAAGGTACAATTCAGCAAAGTCATTATTTAAGCCATACCTATTAGGTGGCTTACTAACCCGTTCAGATCTACGTGGAGCTAGGGGTTCAGGAACAGGGTTGTCAACTTGTCGAGTGCTTGTTTGTGGTTCATCATTAATCTCATTAATTTCCTTCAATTCTATCTTGCTAGTTCTATTAAGAACGAATTCATCTTCCATGAATATAGCAGTTCTGGCGACAAAGACTTTCTGGTCGTCAGGGTGATAGAATTTGTATCCATAAGTTTGTTTAGGATACCCCACAAAATAGCATTTAACAGATCTCGCTTCAAGCTTTCCAGCATCTTGTTTCTTAACATATGCTGGACAACCCCAAATCTTAACATGTTTAAGACTTGGCTTCTTCCCATACCATATCTCATATGGTGTTTGTGGAACAGATTTAGAAGGCACTGCATTCAGCAAATAAGCTGCTGTTTGTAGTGCATATCCCCAGAATGATATTGGTAGATCAGCGGAACTCATCATAGAACGAACCATGTTCATCAAGGTTCGATTTCTCCTCTCAGAAACTCCGTTATGTTGAGGAGTTCCTGGTGGAGTCCACTGTGATACTATTCCACACTCTTTGAGATAATCTAGGAACTCGTTACTCAGATATTCTCCCCCTCGATCTGATCTTAGGATCTTTATCTGTTTCCCAGTTTGCTTCTCAACTTCATTCTTGAATTCTTTGAACCTTTCAAAGGATTCTGACTTGTACTTCATAAGATATACATAGCCAAACCGAGAGTGATCGTCGGTGAATGTGATATAGTAGGAGAAGCCTTCTCTCGACGTATTAGACATAGGTCCACATACGTCAGTGTGGATTAACCCAAGAATTTCGGTGGCACGCTCTCCTTTCCCAGTGAATGGAGATTTGGTCATCTTCCCAAGTAGACAAGGTTCACAAGTGCCCATGAGGTCATTACCTAATGGACTAAGATATCCGTCTTTCGACATCTTGGGAATCTTATCTTGGTTTACATGTCCAAGTTTAAGATGCCAAAGTCTAACTTGGTTAACTTCTTCTCTAGCCCTTTTGGGTTTTGAGGTATTCCCGCTTTCAATACAGTGCATCCCACTATTCGTCTCTAGGTGAAAAAGTCCATCTATCATATTACCATGAGAGATAATACGACCGTTCAAGTATAAAGTGCAACTCATTTTGTCAAACAATACTGAGTGCCCATCTCGTAAAAGCTTAGAGATGGAAATCAAATTCTTTATACATGAAGGAAAATATAAACAATTTTTAAGTTCCAGGACTTCCCCAGAGGGTAGGTTAAGCATATAGGTGCCTATTGCTTTTGCAGAGATTTTAGTGCCGTTCCCAACTCGCACAACCATCTCCCCATTGCGCAGTGACCTGCTCCCTGTTAGTCTCTGCAACGTATTACAGATATGTTGACTAGCGCCTGAATCAAATATCCAGGAATTGGAGCTCACTGTAAAAGAACTCTCTATGACAGAAATAGTCTCTTCAAAAGTTCGTGTCATAAGGCTCGCAATGCGCACCCTGTATTTCTTCTTCCAACGTTCATCCTTTCCACAATGAAAGCATGTTCCTTTGGATTTCTTTGCCTTCTTCTCATGCAACCTTTTCCTTGTGTTTGCATTCTCACTCCCACTGTCCTTTTTGAAACCCTTTTCAAATTTACAGCACATGTCAATCATCTCTTTCAAAGAATGATCGAATCTATTCACTTTATAGTTTACGATAAACTTAGTGAATTCATCCGAGAGAGATGCAAGGAAAAAGTCTTGGGCCATTTTCCCATCGATGGAAGTTCCTAAACTTTGAAGATCTTGAAAGATCCTTTCCATCTTTTGTCCATGTTTATGGACCGATGTCCCCTTTGCCATTTTGGCATTCATTAGACTACAAACATTTGAGAATCGTACATTACTAGTCTCAATGTCATGCATCTTATGCAAACTTTCAACCATGGCACAAGAAGTGTCCATGTGCTTATGTAGCTTCATAAGCTCCTCACTAAGTGAAGTGAGGATTAAGCATTTGGCTTGTAAGTCATCCTCATAGTGTCTAACATAATTTTGACACTCCTCCTTTGAAGCTAGTTTCGTAGGAGGTACATGAGGAGGGGATTGCTTAAGCACATACAATATGTCTTTCACCTTTGAGACATTCTCAATGTGGCGATACCAAGCAAGGAAACGTTGGCCCTTAAGGCCCTTTTTGTCAAGTATAATGGTGGGTATAATTTTAGGCATGTCGTTCACTACATAACATAACAGAAATCGTATTAGATTGTTTGTTTAAAACTATTTTGATTGGATCTTTGAATCAAATAGTACCACCCACTATTTTTGGCAAATTCCACATCCCTTAATAGAATTCGAGAGTTATTTTGAACTCTTAGCGGGTTATGGGAGACTCACCATTACCAAGCCCACCTCAGAATTATATCATGTTGGTTAGCAAAAATAATGATGAGAGAATAACGCATTATTCATTTACAACCTTTTGTAATTACCCATCTCGTTTGGCCTCTAGAGAATGATTGCCTCAGAATTATATCATGTTGGCACCATTGCACTTAGTCAAGTCATTCCCACCATGCTTAGTTCATGTAGAGTTTCAAGCATAACCTCAGAATTATATCATGTTGGTCATACTCGTTGTCTACACTCACCTCATCATATGTTTATGGACTCCTCCTGGATGTAAGCACATACTTTGAACTCCCCCATTATAGGGTGAAGCCGGTGCATGAGTCACAAACGATTGGAGCCCACCACGGTGGAAGGCCTACGAAGAGATATTCTAAACATCTCTCGCTTATCAACTTAATATTCATTTTGAGGGAGTAGTTTTGGGCTACATCAAAACATTTTAATCACATTAAAAGAACTTGGGCCTATCACAACCATTGGTCCAAGTTAATAGGAATTAGTAGCATATAATACTCCCACTGTTTCGATGAAACAAGCGAGACTATATGGAACTACTAACGAATGCATTGCATCCTCATATGGACTATATAGTCATATTAGGTTTTAGGATGATTATGAACCTTTTCATTTGATCCAACACGAGCCTTGTGTTGGACCTTGGGTCTAAGGTAAGTAGTTGTTGATTTTAGTTACGCGTTTAATCCAATTAAACCGTTATTTCGTATTGGGCGTTGGACCCAACTATTCCATTTTGCATACATTTAAACAAAAGGAATACATGAAATAATAATAAGGGCTTATGCCCTTTTACAACACAAATGATGGACTTATGTCCATTTACAACAATCTTGAACTAATCAAATTACATTCAAATTCTACACTACCAAGCCCAAACATTCATAATGTAAAGCGGCCAATCACATAGCTCAATTATCGAGGCCTTTGGTTCATAATCACCCTTTTCTTAATCAAACACATTTAACTAAGAAAACAACTTTAAAACAATTGGTTTTCGGATCCATAGAATTGATTTAAATGGAACTAAATAAAATGAAAATCCAATTCTCATTTAAAGAGACAAAACCATTTTGTTCTCATCTAATTTGGGCCAAAAACAATGACCACAACTTTTGGGCCATTTTCCAAAACAAAAAACTTTTGGGGTCACTTTGTAAAAACAGAAAAGTCCACAACTTCATGTAATCACAACTTAGAACCCAAAATTTTTAATAATGTCAAAACATCATTAAAGGAGCAAAACAATTTGTCATTTAGAGTTTTTGGGCCTTAACGTAAAAACGTAAACTTTTGGGCCAAAATGCAAATACACAAAAGTATCAAAACTTTATGTAAGTGCACAAAAGGCCCAAAAATACCCTATTCTATTAGGGTGGCCGGCCATGAGTGAAAAAATTAAAATTTTATACAAAGTTTTGTAAGTGGATTTTATTAGGTGAGGTAAAGATGATATAGAAAAATTGTAAGAAATAATTTATGTCACATCTTTAATAAAAGTTTGTCTCCCATTAAAAATACTTTATCATTAACCATCACCCACTAAATTAAATCAAAACTTTATGTAAAAACATAAAACTTTTTGAATCAAAACTTCAAAACTTTTTGTTCTTGGCAAGAACTCCAAGAACATTGAAGAACACTCATGAAAACTCAAAATACATGGCACCAAATTTTTAGTTCCAATATTCATGCTTAAATGAAATACATCTACAACATTTGAGATGCAAAATTTTCTAGCAAAATTTATATTCAAAGCAAGAACAAAGCTTGTAACATTTACAACATTTAAATCATAAAACATGAAAATCACAAAACCCAAAAGGATCCACCATACACTAGACCTAGGCTCTGATACCACTTGAAGGAAAAATTTTGTCCTAGCTAAGAACATGTAAGAACATTTGAATACATATGCAAACTATTAACTCTTTAAAGTAGGCATGCATCCAAAAACAATTCATAAAACCCATGACTTTCAAAGCCTAGTATATGGTGAACCATAAGACTCTTTAACAACATTAAAGAGAATGAAGAATTTAGAGATTCTTTACCCTTGAAGCTCATCCTTGTTTACACAAGGGATTCACCCAAGTGGAGGGCCTTCAAGTCACCTCCTTGCTCCTTGGATCTTCCTTGTGATTTTCCTCCTTTTAGTGCTCCTTTGCTTCTTTGAGGGTTTGAGGATTTGTTCTCCAAAACACCAAAAATTTGATGTCTATAAGTCTCTTCACCAAGGATGTATCTTGTGAGGATGAAATGGATGACTTAGGGAAGTAGAAATTGCTAGATTTATTCCCTAGGTGGCCGGCCTCTTTAGATGGAAATTAGAGAACATGTTTCACCCAATTTCACCCAAGAAAACCCTAATTGAAAACAAAGCTATAAAGATGAATTTATACTTCATTTCAAGTGAGTGGCAAACTTGCAATTAATCCAAGTTTGATACCCTCACCCTTATGGCCGGCCTATATGTGTTTATTGGGCTTATTGCCCATTTTGTTTTAGTTGTCATACAACTTAAACATAATGGGCCTTGTGGACCAAAACACTTTTGGGCCCCGAAGCCCTAAAACCAACTTAAAAACCCAATACGAACATTTCGTATAATTAATTAACTAATTAATTAATCTTGACCATTCTTCAATTAAACCATTTAATTGCTTATCCATTTCATTTAATTTCTTCACATACATCCTTACTCGGTGTACGATCCATTAGGTTCCAATTAGCGAGGCAGTGGGCGATGTTACTCTTAACGATCGATTGTGAATTGAAACCAGATTTCAATTCTCCCTTTGATGATTAGTGTTTGCTAATCATTAGGGCTTGCACAAACCATGAGTGACACCTAGCAGTATGTCATGGTTACCCAAGCTAAGTAGAATTGGTTGGAGAACCTATCCAGTTACAACTACAATGCAATACGGTCCTTCTCTAATACAATACTCTTAATCACATTGTTTAAGTGATAGTTTGTTTCATGTCTACTATCCAATGTGATACTTTCCTATATGATTCCCTTGAATATGATTTGGAACAACTTCCTAAGTCATATTCATTTGCTTTGGCCAAAGACTTTAGAATCATATCTTAGAGTATTCTCCTCCCACCATGGAAGGTTAGAGATCCCTTGTTGTTCATTCATATGCCTACATGACTAGATCGCATGACCCCAACAATGTCGTGGACAATCCGAAGGAATGCCGTTGTCATGATCAAAGATCAAGGACCTAACCATTAGACATCTATGATGCCTCAGGTCAAAGGACTACTTTTGCATATTGTAACCTTAGAGTTCATACATGACATGTATGTTCGAACTCTCTTTTGATCGTAGTTCAGTGTACTCGATTACTCTTTCGAGCACCTAAGTGTTTGTCTTAGTGTCCAACACCAAATGACTTGAGACTAGTTCATACTCACGTTTGAGTCAACATAACACATACTAACCTTAGCGGATTGTCAATGCCCAATTGGCAATCCTATGGCTAGGAACGTTTTAGGAATGAACATAAGAGAAAGGTCTCGTTAATCTAACTCATTAGATCACTTATCTCTTAGACCAAATACATCCCTTGGATTCTCTTATTGCTTAAACACATGATACAATAAATAGTGATTAACAATAAGTCTTGCCCTCCATTAAACATATAAAAGTTTAACACATTAAGTATTCCAAAAAGCTATTACATCAAATGAGTGGCTTTGTGGGCATACTTCCAACAGTATGTAGATGACATCTTACTTGCAGGTAACTCTATAGATATGATTGAAAAGACTAAGTCATATTTCGGATCCAAATTTGAAATGAAAGATATGGGAGAAGCATCTTATGTTCTAGGAATTAAAATTACTAGGGATAGAGAGGCCAAAACACTCTATTTGGATCAACAAAATTATCTGGATAAAATATTTAAAAGATTTAATATGCAAGATTGCAAGCCAGTTAGTACACCTGTTTGTAAAGGAATGATGCTTTCCATAAATATGTGTCCGGTACATAAGCAAGACATCATTGATATGCAAAATGTTCCATATGCCCAAGCAGTTGAAAGTTTGATGTATGCTATGACCAGCACAAGACCTGACATATGTCATGCAGTTGGATTGGTAAGTAGATATCAATCCAACCCCGGAAAGCAACATTGGACGGCAGTAAAGAGAATTATTAGATATCTAAAAGGCACCCAAGGTATGAAACTATGTTTCGGATTAAATGATCTAGATTTAGTTTGTTATTGCGATGCAGATTTCGCAGGCGACTTGGATGACAGAAAGTCAACAAGTGGTAACATTGTCTTGTTTGGAGGAACGGCTGTTTCTTGGTTAAGTAAGAAACAAAGCTGTGTTGCAAAGTCTACCATGGAAGCAGAATATATATCTTGTAGCACATCGATTAGTACTGCAGTATGGGCTAAACGATTTATCGATAATTTAAATATAGGTATACCTAAGGAGCACGTCAATGTGTTTTGTGATAATAAGTCCGCCATCTTTCTGATAAAGAGTGGAGCAAATAGTTCCAAAGGAAAACACATTGATATTAAATATCACTATATACAAGATATAGTGGAGAGAGGAGAGGTAAAGGTCGACTACATACCCTCCGAAGAGATGGTGGCCGATCCGATGACCAAGGGATTGTCTCTGGAAAAATTCAGAGAGCATGTGACTACAATGGGTTTGCAAAACATCTAGATGTGTTGTAGTGTGAGACGTGCGGCGGGCATCGTTGTATGGTTTTAGGGACGCCTGAAACATGGACAAGTAGATGCGACTCTATCTGGTTCTTTAGTACTTGGTCGGTTAAAGATAAAGGGCACTAGCGAGGTAACCAGGTTATAATAAATCGTCTTGAAAGTAAAATCCGTAATAAGCTTCAAGAAATAATTTATATAACACTGTGGCGTATAGTGCGGGGCTAAGTCATCATTTGTAACCGGGTATGGATTGTTTTTCCTAGTTACTTGGATATGATGCCATTTTACTAAAGAGTAAAATGTTATCAGATAAAGTGGAATGGTGCGCACCAAGTAAAGAAGCCATATATCTGATGTTACGTTGAATTTCTTTACGAGTCATACTCTAGAGAAACAAATCAGAATAGGAAACCATTTATGTTATCTTAATCAAGTGGGAGATGTTGGAATATGATTATGATAACATGGTTTTCACAATATGTGTAATCATATGTGAAGGTATACCATAACATTGGTGTACTAATATACATATGATTGTAGTGAAATAAGTTAATTAATTAATAAAGAAAATATTTTAATTTAATTAATTAATTAATTAAAGGATATGAACAGTTATATTCCAACCTGAGAAGTTATAACTTCTCCTGAAGAACACAACTTCTCCAGAAATGTTACTTGCATATCTATATATTTGTAAATCCCTTTCTGTCAGAAAGAACATTCAATTCTATATTCACTCTGTTCATATCCTTCACACCATATTGTGATCGATAGTCCAACGACATCCGTTTCCCGATCCTGTTATTATACAATTTCCATCACTTTTTAGTTTCTTCTTTTTCTTCTGTAGGTGTATGGGTAAGGAAGGGACTTTTTAAATATTTGGTGGAAGTTTCTGTAGGTGTATGGGTAAGGAAGGGACTAATTAGGAACAAAGAGTGGGGTTAGGAGGTAAGTCCATATCTTCCTCAGTCAGAGTAATATTCAAATTAGGGAAAAGACAAGTCCTCACTATATTTCCTTTACATTTCCTTATTTGAGCACACTGTTAAGCGGCTTCTGCTTGTGTTATCTTTAATTAACATTTCCATTTAAACAGGCTCAGAGGATTGGCATGATCAACACACTGCAAGAAATGTGATGCTCGTGGAAACACCTTAACAGCCTGGCATGTGTTGATCTGCTTGAAGTGATGCTCGTGGAACATCTGCAGAAGTTATTATTAATTCACATTGCAATATACGACTCGTTAGTTTCCTATGTTGAAAATTTGTTATGATTTTTTATTTAGCACTTTTTTTCCTTCACCTTGGCAGGGTACAGGACTCTTTTTCAGTCAGATTACTTTCACATGTAAATGAGCAAGTGACACTGCTTTGTTTTCTCTGGAAAGAATTTTGTTTCGTTATGAGTAATTATCGATGTGTTGCAGTTAATGATCTTTTTCATATGCCACCCAAGCTGGGAAGTTTGAAGAATGAATTATGACACAACCAGAAGGATAGTTTCTGCTGCTCCGCAATTGACTGAACCTCTTTTAGTTGAATTCATGAATTTCACGTCTGTAGTTGAAGAGAAACTTTGTATTTCAAAGTTAAGGTGCAACTCTTTTTTATATACGCCACTTATCCTTTTTAATTCTTCCCATTGGGGTGGGTGCAGGCAGAATAAGCATCTTGAACCTTGACCATCATTGTTAAGTTCGGTTTGTTCTTCTTATGGTTCTGTAGCTTTAGTTGATGCTGTTGGTTCTTCCTTTCAATCATATTTAAATATACTATTAATAACAATATTAAATACAAGTGTTTGTGGTGGTTTAAGTGTATTGATTTGTACATTTAAGTACCCATCTCTGCACATTGTTTCTCATATCCTCTCTGATATGGTGGCGGGGATTTAATTTTCTATGTGTTATAGTGAAACAGATAATTCATTGGACACTCAAGTACCATTCCTCCCTTTGGTTGAGGTTTCAGTGAAGGCTTTACTTGTCATATCATCAGTGGCTCTACCTGCAGCTCCAAGTGTAGCGACACGAGTTTTGTTCTGTGCTGATCATCCATACTTGGTTGGAACTGCAAAGAGAGACACAGTTTGGAAGGTAAATCTTTCTCTTGGACTTTTGTTATTTGAAAAAAGAAAAAAAAGTGATCTTCATTATGTTACTTGGTTTAGCAGGTTTTTCTGTTTCTCATTTTTAATCTGAAAGTCCCCATCTCATATAATATAATCTTGACCCAAAAAAAAAATAATGACAATTGTTTCTTCCTCTTTTTAAAAAAAAAAAATTGAAACGAAAAGACAAGAACAGATTTAAGAAGCAAGTAGGTCTTGGATGGCGAGGTACATGTCAACCAACACTCATGCTGAAAACATGTCAATTAAGAAAACCAAGTACTGGAAGATTACTTCTCTTCCATGCAAGGCTCATAAAGTTTTTAAAACTTATTTGGAAACTGCGTCCATTAAGTTTTTGCCTATGTTTTGACAATAAGTCATGAGACTCTGAGAGTTAGGTTTTCTTCCCTCTTTTACTGGTAAAAAATATATGTTCATATAGAGTTGTGTGCCTTCCTATGCTAATTTTCATCTATTGTGGCATAGTGAAAATTCCGGTTGCATTTTTGAGCTGATTTGTTTGGTTCTTTTGGTTTTCAGAGGCAACGAAGATGTATGCATGCATGTGGTTTTGACATCATTAGCAACATTTTGGCCGATGTGGATAATTTGTTCAAGGTAAACCAACAAATTCTTTTGGAGTTTTTTTTTTTGTTTATTTTAGTTGATGGATTTAATCTTCTTTCATTAAGAGCATAATAGCAGTTTCTTTTTATGATGTTTGTTGAGGTAGCTGTATAATCTGATACATTCTAATGCAAACCTTCCTAGTATTGGGCCGTGGAGATAGCTCTATGCTTTGTTTGATGCTTTTTAAAACCTTACAGCATGGTATTTTGGAGATAGCTCTACTGCTGGTTGATTAGCTCACCTGGCCCTCAAGTTGTGCCAAGTTTCAATTTTACAATATAGACAATCCATAGTAGAGGTTACTTACATTAGTATTGAATTGATTGTTAATTTATTGTGTAAAGATAAAGTAGATCCCACTTTGTTGGCATTTATAGAAAGACCATGATGAAATTGTTTTGCATCTTTTCAGTTTTGACGAATGATAAGTGTTATTAATTTATGAAGTGATGGATCAACTTTTATGTTATTATGAAATCTGTTGGAGAAGCAGAGTATATGGACTGATATGAAATTCGTAGACATATTTATGGCTTGGTTTAACTTTTCAGTTATTTTTTTGTGATAATTTCTGTTAAGGAGAAGCAATGGAGAAAATGATAGCTACAGAAGGACTCGAATGCATTTCTTAAAATTCTGCACTTGCTCTAAACACCAAATAGACATCTGATCAAACGATGAATTGTAATTAGAAGGATGTAAGAATGCCATCTTTGCTTATACATTGTTCTATGTGCACTATAAAATATTGAAAGAACAGAATGTCATCTTTCAGTATATACAAGCAGACTCATTCGGTCTTCTCACAAAGTTTTGCAATTTTGTTCATCTGTATGTGTGTTTTTTGTATGAACATGGAGGTGTTCTTCTTGTACAAATTAAAATGTGAAAACGAAGCTATGAATTTGGTTTAGTTTGGTTTTTATTAATTTGATTTTTTTCTTCTTTTGCAGTTTTCGGTTGAAGGGTTTTGATCTTTTTTTAATCAGTTGAAAGCGATAGACGTGGGTTTTTATTTTGTGAAAAGGTATAAATTCTTCGCAGCAGATTTGCTCCTCCTCCTCCCCTTTTCTCTCACTCTCTATCATATAATATGGGATTTATTTTGTGTCCTATAATAGTACTTGTTAACTATATACATCTCTTTGCAATGAATGCCTCAGGATGTGGTGTTATATGCCTAAACATGTATATGTGCAGAGGTTGATGCATTGAATGAGGAAGTGACAACCCTAAAGGGTCAGCTTTCGATCTAGGAAGAGCAGATGAGGGCGCAGCTGAGGGCCCAGGACGAGGAGATGAGGAACTATGCCGGGACGGTGAGAGACCTTGTACAAGACATACAGATGTCCGGCCTCTAAATCTCTCTACCACCACCTCATCTTTCTCCACCTTCGACCTCAAAGCTACCTTGCCGTGCCAATACCTAGTAGCCTGATGTATTAAACTTAGTTCACTTGTAGTTTTTTCTTTTTTGTTCGGACATCTTGTATGAACATTTTCATATATTTTATAATTAAATACTTTTGCTTGGTTAACTAATTATTCTTCAGAATCTAAATACAATATTTATCAAAAATTAAAAAAAAATATATTTTTGACCAAAAAAAAGGGGTTTGCGCGACGCACGTCCTGCGTCGCACAAAGCCACTTTGCGCGACATAGACTTTGCGCGACGCACATCCTGCGTCGCGCAAAGCCACTTTGCGCGACGTACGTCATGCGTCGCGCAAAGTGGCTTTGCGTGACGCACGTTGCTTGTACGTCGCGCAAACTCTAGCGTCACTGCCTTGGCGCGACGGTTAGCGCGCGACGAATGTTGCGTCGCGCAAACCTTTAGGCAACGATTTTTTACTTTGCGCGACGAAGGTGCGTACGTCGCGCAAAGTGTTTTTCCTACTAGTGTCTGTAGGTACGATTGTTTAATTACGTAAACTATTCGCTGAATTACCTTGCAATTTTGGGCAGCTTGGTACTTTGTTACTTGGACAAGGTATTGTTGGCAATCTGCCGGCGCTTCCTTCTGAATCTTTTGAAATCTCTCCATTGATAGAGTCAGCATCTGCACCATGCGTATATGTATATTTATCAATTTAATGAATTAACTCATCATGAAAACTGTATGTATATATATCAATGTTTTAAAAAACTAGCCTCGGGGTGCACCTAGGGTGCCTTTGAGGCTAGGTGCAAAGACTAACCCCTCTGTTTTGCTGGAGTGGGCGGAAGGCGCCGCCGGAGCCACCTAGGGGCGCCTCAGGGGATTTTTTATTTTTTTTTAATTTGTTAATTTTTTTTTTTACTCCCAAACCCAAATTTTGGGTAGGGTTTTAACTCCCTCATACCTCTTCCTTGCACTATCTTCTCTCTGCCTTTTTTCTGATTTTTTTTTTATATAATGGATGTGTGTGTTGTCTGTGTGCATTGTTATATGTGTGCTCATTGTGCTTTTCATCCTATATTATATATATATATATATATGTGTGTGTGTGTGTGTGTGTGTGTGTGTGTGTGTGTGTGTGTGTATGTGTGTGTGTATACTTATAATATATGTGTGTGTTCAGGGTGATTATTGATTAATAATCTTTTTTTTAATATAATATATACCCGTATGCTCACTGTATATATTAAAAAATTTAGGTCCCGTGAGGCTTCGCCTCACGTCTAGGTTGGGCTATCCCTCGGATGCCTCGCCCATGCCTCACGCTTTTAATACATTGATATATATATACATGTAGATTCAATCAATTTATATATGCAACTTCATTTTCAGTAAGCTGGCTAGCTTGCTCTTGAGAAGAAATTGTTCTTTACACAAGAACTCCAAAACCTAACATTACCACGCAATCATTGTCGTCTTCATAAATAAACATGGAGAACTGAAAATGGAAAACATATACTCACCAGAACGCTTCCTACGGCAAAGATAGAGGGCAATGGCTCTTCCAAGCTTGGAGGTAGCACTACTAAGGAAAACTTCCTTGACATCCTTTGGAATCTCGTTGAGAATAAGAGCAGCAGTTAATGTGTTGCCATGGACCACTCGACCTCTAAGGTCTGGATGCTTGTTCACGAAGAGTGTTGTTAGGTTGATATAATAGGTATATTTTGTATCTCTTTTACCTATTAATTTAGTCATGGTTTGATATAAAACAGTTGGATTTGATGTATTTTGTGTGAATTTTATAGAAGTTATTTTTTCGGAGAAAACTGGATTTTTAGAAGAATTACAAGGAAAGCATGAAAGAATAACGAAGTGGACTGATGCTATGTGAGAGTGGTGCTGGAATTTGGGCTTTATCAAATTAAGTCCAATTTGGGCTTCATAAAAACTGGCGTTGGACTATTTCAAGGAGGAGAAGGTTTTTAATCCCCTTATCAAGAAGGTTGCGGAAAAGAAAAAGAGGAGGGGGATTTTAAAGGAAAAGGAGGGCAGATTAAAAGAGAGGAATCCAGCAGCCGCAAGGGACGGGGAGACAAAAAAAAAACAAAAAAAACACAGCGCAGACACATACATAAGCCGAGAGAAAGAAGAAGCAATTGGAGAATTCTAGCTTTGTTGTGGAGTGGAGAATGGAATTTCAGTTGTTTCCTTCTTTGTTTTCGAATTCTAGCGTGGTGTATTTTAATTCGATCATGAACTAAGTCCTTTTGCTATGATTAGGGTGTACTCTTATCATGAACATCTATTTCTTATTATTTCATATTGATCTCGGTTGTTTTCCATGTTGAGTAATTGTTATTGTGCTTCAAATAACTGGCCATTATTTGTGTGAAGAACTAAATTGGGACTGACAGGTTGAGTTTAGTAGATTGCTTCTCATAACAATTACCATGAATTACATAATTGAGTAGACATACTGGTTATGACTCGTGTAGTATTGTGAAACTATCCATTTAGCGTAAAGGGTTTCGATTATCTACTTCTGTGGCTAGACATAGCATGGGTAGATAGTTAGAAACACAATTAGTATATTCTGAAAGGAAATATTGACGAATCAAGGGATAATTGCTAGCAACATGGGAATAATTTGAGTTTAATATGAATAACGGGATTAGATGGGATTGAGAATGAGAAACCTGATGTCCTAGTGCTTCAATATATTAATTTTTCATAATTCATTCACTTTTACTTCGTGTTTGTTCAATTGATATTTTCACTTTCGTTTGGGTTCTTTGCATATTTGAATTTGTCTTCGTAATCCATCTTTTATTTAAGTTTAGTTTGAAGTCAATCTCAATAGTAAATTTAGGTTAATCCGATCCTTGTTTGAACGACACTCTACTTATCACTATATTACTTGGACGATATTGTACACTTGCAATTTTCAACAACAAGTTTTTGGCGCCGCTGCCTCGGATCGAATTTAATTCTATTTTACTTTTGTGATTTTGTTTAGTTTATTTAAATTTTTTTTTTCGTTTTTTTTTATTTTGATTTTTTTTTTTTCTCGGAGTATTCTCACCTTGTCTCATTGTTTCTTGAAGGTGAATGCTTGGTACTCGTTCGTCGGATTGTGTACTACTTGAGTTTGAACCAGAAATTGAGAAAATACTCCGTGAAATCCGAAGAGAACAAAGAGAAGTCAGTGAGAAAGAAAAGCAGCAAGAGAGCAAGATGGCGTTAGTTCAGAATGAAACGATGGGAGATTTTGATATGCCAACCATTCCGGAATCACCGTCGAGCATAGCTCTTCCTGCGGCTGCAAGGAATTATGAATTGAAGACTATCCACTTTAATATGATGCCTTCTTTTCATGGCATGAGCACTGAAGATCCATTGGCACATATTAGAGATATCTTCAATATGGTGTCCAACATGGCATTGGTAGAAGGAGTCACCGAGGAACATCTCAGGATGAAGGTCTTTCCATACACTATGAAAGACAAAGCGAAGACTTGGTTGAATTCTTTGAGGCCTAGAACCTTGACGAGTTGGAACGATATTCAGAATAAATTTTTGGAGAAATTCTTCTCGACCCAGAAGACCGATACCCTTAGAGATAATATCATGCAGTTCACTCAACAGGCAGATGAGACGTTTTCTGAGGCATGGGAGAGATTTAATAATTTGTTGATTCAGTGTCCGCACCATGGTTTGCCTACTTTAGTTCTCATGCGGATATTTTATAAAGGATTAACAGTTTCAAGCAAAGCTGCAGTGAACAACTATGCAGGGGGATCAATTAAGAATAAGACGCCAGCCGAATGTCAAGCACTTTTTGATACTCTAGCACTCGAAACACAACATTCTGAAGCAAGAGGAAGACGGGCAGGAGTTTTTGAGATTAATAATTCTACCGAATTTGCTTCAAAGGCACAAGTCGATGTGATTGCTAGTAAACTTGACACTTTGCTTTCTATGAATGGGAGAGAATCAGTTCAAGAGGTTTGTTCCATATGTGCAGTTCCTGGTCATGCCACAGTTGGTTGTCCGTATAGTGTTGATTTTCCAGAATTTGTTCAAGAGCAAGCAAACATGGTGAATGCTTACAGACGTCCTGGCAACGATCCATACTCCAATACTTATAATCAAGGATGGAGAAACCATCCAAATCTCTCATGGGTCAATAATCAAAATGTACAAAAGCCACCATCTGTTTTCCAACCTCAAGAGAAGAAGAATAATTTGGAAGATGTCATTGCACAGCTTGCTGGTAACGTGAATACTCTTTCTGTCAATACAAATCAATTTATGAGCAAAACTGAGACAACTCTTCAGAACCGGGCTGCCTCAATAAAAAATTTGGAGATTCAAATGGGGCAGTTAGCTCATTCTTTGGCAATTAGAGAAAAAGGCTCTTTTCCAAGCCAAACTGAAGTTAATCCGAGAAACCATGAGCAAGCTAAAGCAATAACTCTTCGAAGAGGGAAACAAGTGAAAACAGCAGCTGATTTTGAGAAAAACAATGAGGAAGAAAAGGTAGAAACCATTTCACAAGAGGAGCAGCCACTGTCCGATGTTGTACAGCCACTAGCTATACTGGGAACCACTTCAAAAGCTTCACCACAATCAGTCATTGCAGCCACGCCACTCCCTAAGCCTGTTGTCCAACCCGTGAAGCCATATGTGCCCCCTATTCCTTTTCCTCAACGGCTCAAGAAGAATATGTTAGATGAGAAGTATTTCAAATTCTTAGAGATGTTTAAGAAATTGGAGATTAATATTCCATTTGCCGATGCTTTGGAGCAGATGCCGAATTATGCTAAATTCATGAAGGATATCATCTCAAAGAAAAGAAAATTTGGCGATCATGAGAAGATTCAGTTGACAGAAGAATGCAGTGCAATCCTTCAAAGAAAGTTTCCGCTCAAGCAAAAAGATAGAGGGAGTTTCAAAATTCCATGCATTATTGGCACTAATTTATTTGAAAAAGCATTATGTGATTTGGGGTCTAGTATTAATTTATTACCTTTATCTGTTGCTAAGAACATTGGAATAGGTGAAATTAAACCCACTACTGTTTCTTTGCAGATGGCGGATAGATCAATTGCATATCCAGAGGGAATTATCGAAGATGTGTTAGTGAAGGTTGACAAGCTGATTTTTCCAGCAGATTTCTTGGTGTTGGATATGGAAGAAGATTATGAGACTCAGTTGATTTTGGGTCGGCCATTTCTTATCACAGCTAGGACTTTAATTGATGTGGAACAAGGGGTTTTGACATTGAGAATTGGGGAAGAGAAAGCAACATTCAAAGTGTTCGAGGCTGGAAAATTTCCAAGAGAAACGGAAGATTGTTTTCGCATTGATTTAGTCGAGACCGCGATTTCTGAAAAATTCAGAGTTGAGAAGCCCAGTGATCCTATGGAAGCTGCACTAGTTCATGCTGCTACTTCAGAAGATGAAAATCAACTGTTAGCGGAATGTGCTCTTTATTTGGATGCTTTCAAATCAGTTACAAAGAGTGGACGATTGGAGTTCGAAGACCTTGGATCTGTACCTTCAAAATCGCTGCCAAGTATCATAGCCGCACCTACCTTAAATTTGAAGCCATTGCCATCACATTTAAAGTATGTTTTCTTGGGAGCTGCTGAGACTTTACCTGTTATAATTTCTGCATATTTGAGTGAAGTTGAAGAAGAAAAACTATTGAGAGTGTTAAGAAGGCATAGAATGGCAATTGGGTGGAGTATTGTTGACATCAAAGGAATTAGTCCGTCCATTTGTATGCATCGGATCTTGTTGGAAGACAATTACAAGCCTTCAGTTGAGCATCAACGTAGATTAAATCCAAATATGAAGGAGGTGGTACGAGCTGAGATTTTGAAGTTATTAGACGCTGGAATAATATATCCAATTTCGGACAGTAAATGGGTGAGTGCTTTGCATTTGGTACCAAAAAAGGGTGGAGTTACAGTGGTTAAGAATGACAAGAATGAGTTAATTCCAACGAGGACTACAACAGGATGGAGAGTATGCACTGACTATAGGAAATTGAACAATGAGACTCGAAAAGATCATTTTCCTTTTCCATTCATTGATTTGATGTTGGATAGACTTGCTGGATATGCTTACTATTGTTTTTTAGATGGGTACTCTGGTTATAATCAGATTCCGATTGCACCAGAAGACCAAGAAAAGACGACATTCACATGCCCTTTCGGTACTTTTGCGTATAGGCGTATGCCTTTTGGGTTGTGTAACGCGCCTGCTACTTTTCAAAGGTGCATGATGAGTATTTTTTCTGACTTGGTAGAGCGTTGTATTGAGGTATTTATGGATGACTTCTCAGTTTTTGGCTCATCGTTTGATTCTTGTCTGGATAATTTGTCATCGGTGTTGCAAAGATGTGAAGAAACCAATTTAGTTCTAAATTGGGAAAAATGTCACTTTATGGTGCAAGAAGGGATTGTTTTGGGTCATAAAGTTTCGGTCAACGGCATTGAGGTAGACAAGGCGAAAATTGAGTCAATTTCAAAGTTACCGCCACCCACTTCCATCAAAGGAGTTCGAAGTTTCCTAGGTCATGCTGGTTTTTATCGACGTTTTATTAAGGATTTCTCTAAGATTACAAAACCGTTGTGTAACTTGCTCCTGAAAGAAGCGGAGTTTGTATTCGATTCATCATGTTTTGAGGCGTTCAATGTGTTGAAAATGAAGCTCACGACAGCTCCTGTGATAGTTGCACCGGATTGGGAATTACCTTTTGAGATTATGTGTGATGCAAGTGACTATGCTATTGGAGCAGTTTTGGGTCAGCGAAGAGATAAGCTACTGCATGTGATTTATTATGCTAGTCGAACTCTCAATGACGCACAATTGAATTATGCCACTACCGAGAAAGAGCTTCTAGCCGTTGTCTTTGCTTTAGACAAGTTCCGTTCTTATCTCATTGGTTCAAAGGTAATTGTCTACACCGATCACTCAGCTTTGAAGTATTTATTATCCAAGAAAGATGCAAAGCCTCGGTTGATTCGATGGGTGTTGTTACTACAAGAGTTTGATTTAGAGATACGGGATAAAAAGGGGTCTGAAAATGTGGTGGCGGATCATCTTTCTCGAATTATGCATTATGAAGGTGATAATGACTTAGTTCCTATCTCGGAAACATTCCCTGACGAGCAGCTATTTACCATCAAATCTTCAGTCACTCCTTGGTATGCAGATTATGTCAATTATTTAGTTAGTGATATCATGCCTCCTGATTTGACTTGGCAACAGAAGAAAAGATTCATTTCGTTAGTCAGACATTACTATTGGGATGAGCCGTACTTGTGGAAGCATTGTCCGGATCAATGTATAAGACGGTGTGTTCCTGATGACGAGATGGAGGAAATATTGCGACATTGCCATTCTCTAGCATGTGGTGGTCATTTTGGTGCCACAAAGACTGCTGCCAAGGTACTACAATCTGGTTTTTGGTGGCCTACAGTGTTCAAGGATGCTCATACTTTTATTTCTACATGTGATCGCTGCCAACGTGTTGGAAATATCTCAAGTAGACATCAAATGTCGTTGAATAATATTCTAGAAGTCGAACTTTTTGATGTTTGGGGTATTGACTTCATGGGACCATTTCCATCATCTTATGGCAAGCAATACATCTTGGTAGCTGTGGATTATGTTTCAAAATGGGTTGAAGCAATTGCTTTACCTACTAATGATGCTAAGGTTGTTGTTCATTTTCTCCGGAAGCATATTTTCACTCGCTTTGGCACCCCGCGCGCCATTATTAGTGATGGAGGCAAGCACTTTTGTAATCATCACTTCAATGCTCTTTTGGCGAAATATGGAATCACACATAAGGTTGCTACACCTTATCATCCACAAACTAGTGGGCAGGTTGAGATTTCCAATCGAGAGATCAAGAATATTTTAGAGAAGACCGTGGGATTTTCACGCAAAGATTGGGCTGCAAAGTTGGATGATGCGCTATGGGCGTATCGGACTGCATTCAAGACTCCAATTGGCATGTCTCCATATCGATTGGTGTTTGGAAAAGCATGTCATCTACCTGTGGAACTGGAACATAAAGCATTTTGGGCAGTGAAGAAGCTTAATTTTGAGATGGACGCAGCGGGAGAAAAGAGAGCTCTTCAATTGAACGAGATGGAAGAATTTCGGAACGATGCATATGAAAATGCTAAAATCTACAAGGAACGTACCAAAAAGTGGCATGATCAACATATTCTTCGTCGTGAGTTTTATATTGGCCAGCAAGTTCTTTTGTTTAATTCTCGGCTGAAACTTTTCCCTGGGAAGTTGCGAACACGATGGTCTGGTCCTTTTACAGTTGTTCAAGTTTTTCCATATGGAACGATTGAAATTCGTGATCATACAACGGATGCTACATTCAAAGTTAATGGACAGCGATTGAAGCCATATCTTGCTGCCAGTTTTGAGCGAAACACGAATGTTGTGACCCTTGCTTCTCCCGATTGATTGCAATGCCAAGTCTGGCTGAGGACTTTAAACTAAGCGCTTGTTGGGAGGCAACCCAACCAGGTTCATTCGTTCCTTTCCTTGTTTATTAGTTTTGCATTTTCTTCCTTTCTGTTCCATACTACTCATTGTGCATTTTTTTGTTGTGACTTTGCATTGAGGACAATGTTTAGTTTAGGTTTGGGGGGAGAGCCTAGTTTTTTTTGTTAGTTTGGTTGATTCATTTGCATTTTTGTTTTTAAGGTCAAAAGTTAAGGTTTTTATGTTCCAAGTTTAATAATATTGATTTCTTCACCCACATGATGATTTGAACATGTTTAGTTTGTCATTTCAAATGTGTTTGGAGTGGTTTTGTTGTTATGTGCCAAAGAAATTGCAAAATTGCACTTTGAGTTCATATTTTGGTCATAATCAACTTAGCTACCTAAATTAATTTTGGATGTTTTTCAAGTTAATTTGATGATGCCAACATGTTTAGAATGTTTAATATGATGTGTTGGAATAAGGTTGGAACATAAATTCGACCTACATTGTGAATTGGGACGTTTAGAAGCTCAAAAAGTGAAAATAAGCTTGTAAATTTGCTGCATAATTTCTGCAGGTTTTCTGTCATAAAAGAGCTTTAGTGACGATCTTCAAAGATTTTCTCTGTCACAAAAGGCATGTTCATACTTTTAGCGACGGTTTCTGGGAATTATTTTTGTCACTAAAAGTCAATTTTGCTTATTTTTGCAGATTTTTATCCTATGTTGAAGGCAATAATTTTGGCTCGGAATTCATTACTTTTAGAGCTATTCCTTCGTCCATGATGCCCAAAAATAAGTGTATTCTTTTCCTTTATCTCATTTTCTTCCATGCTTTTATTTATACATCTTTATGTGATGAATTGTGTTGCTAACATTTAAAGGATGAGGTAGGAATTAAAATTTTGGGATTGAGTGTAGAATTTGTTGGAAACAATAAGAGCTTGGAAGCATAAGTTGTTAAGGTTATCACTTTATTCTATTAATGGCGATGTATATGTCTTGCTAAGAATTCTTCCTTTGCTAAAGGGTTGCCTAGAAGGTTTTTGCATCACATTTTTTTTACCATTCATTTTGCCATGTCTCAAGTACTTTGGTGGACAAACTGTCCATGTTTGGATGATGTGGAGAAATAGTGGAGACTACCCATGTGAGTTGTTGAGCCTAAGCTTTTCTTGAGAGGGTTAATTTGTTTCTATTCTTAAACACTTTCCAATTTCTTTCTTTAATTTTCATGATCTCATTAAAATTAATTTGCATTGGGTACAAAAGAACTTTAATATATGTTGGGTATTCTTGCCATTGGGTTAGACGGAACTATAGAAACGATGTTAGGCTATGCATGTTTTCCACCGCTAAAAGGCCTATTCCCTACCCTTTTGTGTGCTCCATTAACCCCATTGAAGCCAAACACTTAGCCTTTTCTTTCATTACCCACATAAATTCTTATCCACTCTACCCTATATTAGCCATACCATATAGCTTGAGAGATACCAAGGTGATATCAAAAGAAATCAAGGTTGAGTTCTACATCAAAGTAGTGGCGTGTACCGAGGTACCATGGTTCTTATTATTATTTCTTGTAGTAATTTCAAGAGTAAAAAAACAAAAAAAAAAAAAAAAAAAAAAAAAAGAGAAATTGTACCATTCATTATAACATGAGTCCTGGACGCCACAAATCATATATCAAGTTTCAAAGGGGTGCCAACCTAACTACATACGAAAAGTCTTGGTGTTTCTCAAGTTTTTGTTTTTTTTTCCTTATCGTTTCTTTCTTAGCCCAAATACCTAGCCTTACATTACAACCGTTTCAAAGACCTAACGGATTTATAGGGAAGTCTAGCTTATTTGGTGAAGGTTGATACCTATGTTCTTAGTATTCGATTCCTTTCATGAGATCTATTTTCAGAAATTGCTGTTTTTCAATGTTGATCATATGTGATAATATATTGATTCCTTTTGCATAAACTCATCACATATGCTTGTTAAGAGAGAAAGCCTAGGTTCTATGAGAAAATTGAGTGATATCTTGTGAGGTTTAGAGTCGAGGCGAATTTGTACACACGCCAAGTGTGGATGTTTTTAAGCCTGAGTGCTTGGGATGTTGGCTTCATACTTTCCATTGTGATACATTGATTTATAAGGGCATAACTTTAGTTTTGGAAGTGTGATTGGCATGCATTGGTTTTCATTAATTGATGGAAGTGATAACTGTAACACCTTTTTTTTTTTTTTTTTTTTTTTTAGTAAAGCGTTTGTGGGTAGCGTAACTGGTAAACCCTCAGGAGACACAACTCCTCCGACTAGGGACACCTAGGGGTTTAAAGGCTTGTTGCACATGCTCAGTGCAATAGTTTCGCCAGCGAAAGTGGGCTTAATTAGGTTTTTGTTTTTAGTTAATTTTATTTGTTTTTCATTTTATGTTTTGCTCGAGGACTAGCAAAAGATAGGTTTGGGGGTATTTGTTAGGTTGATATAATAGGTATATTTTGTATCTCTTTTACCTATTAATTTAGTCATGGTTTGATATAAAACAGTTGGATTTGATGTATTTTGTGTGAATTTTATAGAAGTTATTTTTTCGGAGAAAACTGGATTTTTAGAAGAATTACAAGGAAAGCATGAAAGAATAACGAAGTGGACTGATGCTATGTGAGAGTGGTGCTGGAATTTGGGCTTTATCAAATTAAGTCCAATTTGGGCTTCATAAAAACTGGCGTTGGACTATTTCAAGGAGGAGAAGGTTTTTAATCCCCTTATCAAGAAGGTTGCGGAAAAGAAAAAGAGGAGGGGGATTTTAAAGGAAAAGGAGGGCAGATTAAAAGAGAGGAATCCAGCAGCCGCAAGGGACGGGGAGACAAAAAAAAAAAAAAAAACACAGCGCAGACACATACATAAGCCGAGAGAAAGAAGAAGCAATTGGAGAATTCTAGCTTTGCTGTGGAGTGGAGAATGGAATTTCAGTTGTTTCCTTCTTTGTTTTCGAATTCTAGCGTGGTGTATTTTAATTCGATCATGAACTAAGTCCTTTTGCTAGGATTAGGGTGTACTCTTATCATGAACATCTAATTCTTATTATTTCATATTGATCTCGGTTGTTTTCCATGTTGAGTAATTGTTATTGTGCTTCAAATAACTGGCCATTATTTGTGTGAAGAACTAAATTGGGACTGACAGGTTGAGTTTAGTAGATTGCTTCTCATAACAATTACCATGAATTACATAATTGAGTAGACATACTGGTTATGACTCGTGTAGTATTGTGAAACTATCCATTTAGCGTAAAGGGTTTCGATTATCTACTTCTGTGGCTAGACATAGCATGGGTAGATAGTTAGAAACACAATTAGTATATTCTGAAAGGAAATATTGACGAATCAATGGATAATTGCTAGCAACATGGGAATAATTTGAGTTTAATATGAATAACGGGATTAGATGGGATTGAGAATGAGAAACCTGATGTCCTAGTGCTTCAATATGTAAATTTTTCATAATTCATTCACTTTTACTTCGTGTTTGTTCAATTGATATTTTCACTTTCGTTTGGGTTCTTTGCATATTTGAATTTGTCTTCGTAATCCATCTTTTATTTAAGTTTAGTTTGAAGTCAATCTCAATAGTAAATTTAGGTTAATCCGATCCTTGTTTGAACGACACTCTACTTATCACTATATTACTTGGACGATATTGTACACTTGCAATTTTCAACAACAAGTGTTCCACCCCCATTCAGTCCTTCGTTCTGCATGCCCACCACATTGATTAGGAAATCAACAAATAAATATTGATAAATATATTCACGCACACATTGCATGGAGTTGTTACTATAGTCTTTAAGTAAATATACAATACAATCCCAAATTAAATTTGATGGCACAACAAATATGATTAAACCCCAAATTTGGATTGTTACCAAAACAAAAAATGGGAAATTTTAGTTTAATACAGTTAGATAATTAACTTTGGCCCTGGACAACCCTCCACTCATGTCATTCATCTTCCCCACAATTGTGGGAGGATGTTACCTTTCCATCTAGACTTCTTCATAAACGTGAATGAACTTAGGTTTGAGTATTATAATAAAACAATTAAATAAGTTAACCACAACAATAAGCATGTTTTTCACATTTTATGCCTATTTTATATAATTTTAAGGGGTACATGTTTTTATATACTTTATAACATCATAAATAATATTTATTATGCAGCTATTCATCTTCCAGGTCAATATGTAATATCTCAATAGTTAACCACATTTCTATATAAATTATACTTAGATTTATCCTCCTAATCTCTATATTGTCTCTCTTTTCTCTATACTTTAATTCCAACACATTATTGGCACGATCTTTTTCAAAACTTTATTTTTTTTATCTTTTGAACTAGAGTCACCAGCATGGTACAGAGCTTTCTTGTGCTCACCCGATCAGACTTCATGATGCTCGAAATAATCTCATCTAATTTGCTTGTGCATCAAATTTTATATTACTCTTAGTTTTGAAATTATACGTCCTTTCGGCAAAGCTAAAAATTCGTATATCAAAATAGAAAAGTTTTCTCACAATTAAAGTTTATGGAGATTCGATCCACCATCCAATTTCTTTCTTTGTCTCCGTCTTCTATCAGTTTTTTCTTTTTTTTTTTTGCCAAGAATAATGACAATATCTTCAAGGCTATATTGTTTTTCGTTTATACATAACCGATTTAGCTTTATTAGGATTAGGATTTCTACTGATTATTGTTGACTTGTATTGGGATTCCTATGATTGAGCGATTCCTATTATCTTGGGTTTCCTAGTTTGGGATGTATTTTTTGTAATCAATTGTATTTATTCTTTCCTTATTATGTTAGGATTGTATATGATTGTATATCACTAGTAGGAAAAACTATTTGCGCGACAAAGCAAAATCCGACGCGCAAGGACATTTTGTGCAATAAAAAAAATATCTTCGTCGCTCAAGGGTGGTGCACTTTGCATGATGCAGAACTTTGCCGCGCAAAAAACTTTGCACAACGAAAAAAAGATGTTCGTCGCGCAAAGTCAGTAAGAAAACTGCGAGTAATTTTTTTTATGGCGCAAAAATAAATACGCGACAAAGATTTTCCCGCGGAACCTTTAGGTGAGAAAGACTTCGTCGCGCAAAGCTCGTTCAATTTTTTTGGGTCAGAGCATTCAACACATGGGAATCAGAGGAACACTTGCGTGACAAAGGCTTCGTTGCGCAAGTTACAGTCAGTTTTGAGTCAAAGCATTTAGTGCATGTGAATCATAGGAATCTACACTATATTTAGTGCAGATGTTTGCACGACAAAGCCTTTGTCGCGCAAAGGCCCTAACCTTCCTATAAATATGCAATTATGCTCTCCTTATTCTTCATAATTCTGTTCGTGCTGGGATGGAGGATAGAAACCAGGATCAGAGCATGTCCTCCAACGCGTCTGATATGAGGCAACATGTGGAGTTCACGCATGCGATTGGTGTAGCCATGCGGAATAATTGTCCTATTGCTAAGTGGTGTTCTTGGAAATATGTGCCCGAAAATGTGAAGAAGGTGGTGATGGATCAATTATTAGTAAGTATACTGTCGTTGGATCAATAATTAATTTTGTGAATTTTTTTGTTATATGTTGGAATTAATTATTTACATATATGTGTAACAGTGTAACTATACTCTTGATGATATGAGCGAAGAGTTGATGAAGTTGATGGAGGAGGCGTTGAAGGGAGGTTACAAGTGGTGGTGTTATGACATGGAGCGGAATGGAGGACCATCGAAACAGTAGTTTTAAATTTATGTATTTTAGGACAATATTTAAATTTAAGGTTTTTACAGGTTATGTATTTGGACTTAATTAGGCTTTAATTCCTGTTTGGTTTTCTAAATAATTGAATGGATTAATTCAATTTATTTAACGTTTTAATTATTTTTAGAATAAATATTATAACTAAATATTTGTTTGTAATCATAGAGTTTATGTAAACATAGATATCTATGTTTACGTAAACTTCATAATTGCAATCAATCACGTTCCTTGCTAAAAAGTTTGCGCAACGAACATGTCGAATCTAAACGTTTTGTGCGACGAAAATATGTTACTGTTGTGCAAAACCTTGCACGACAAAGGTTTCGTCGCGCAAAGGGTGTTCAATTTTAGGTCAGAGTATTTAGTGCATCTGAATCGGAGGAATCACCATATTTAGTGCAGAAGTTTGCGCGACAAAGGGTTCGTCATGTAAAGTCCCGAACCTTCCTATAAATATGTGCTTATGTTCTCCTTGTTCCTCACAATTCGTTTCGTAAATGGTTAACAATTCTGCAGATTATAACCAGTTGGTTCTTTGATTATTGGTATGATGGCTGACAGTGGTGTGAGTTCATCAAAGACAACGGATGGCGAAGGTTCCAGAAAAGGTTTGCGTTGTAAATTTTGCATTTTGTATAAAGTTTTTATTTAGCTTCAATATTATGAAAATATATTTTGTTGATAGACAAGAAGAAAACAGAGCGGTACAGGTTCGACACACTTATGGTTGCAACCGTTACCGAATCATTGCTGGTGAAATAATAGGGGTTGTGTAGTCAAAAAAGCGAGCTAGCTTTTGGTCCGACATTGGAGCATTGGTGCGTACCAAATGTGATGCGGATTGGGAGTCGTGGAGAGCTATCCCCGATGAGCTGAAGATGCTCATGATTGATGAGTTAGCTGTATGTGTTAATTTTATTAGTTAAATAATAATAATGTTTGTTAAATATAATATAAAAGTGAGATTTTAATTTTTGCATGACAGCCCAATTGGGACATTGACAAAAGTAACCCAAATCTGATGGAGCCTATCGACAACATGTTCAAGTCTCGTTTCCAGGAGTGGACATTTGGTAATCAACTAGTAGCAGAACTTCAATGAGAACCAGAACTATCAGCGGAGGAATAGAATAGTGTTTTTTATTTTTATTTTATTGCTTATTTAATAATTAGATCTGAATTTTTAAGCTTTTTTAGTATGAACGGTTTAATTAAATATGTACTTAATGTTTATTATGAATAAAATTAATGCATTTTAATAAATAAGTATATTAATTAATTATGCCCAAATGGTATAATGAAATAAGTTCTTGATTCATTAAGTATTTATGTGGTTTGAAAAAATTTGAAGAGTGAATGAAAACATTTGGAAAGTGAATGAATAAATTAAAATTTTTTTTTTCAAAAAAAACGAATTTTTTTTTAAAAAAAGGTAATGAGCGCGCAATGTGTTATAAAAACCCGGCAAAACGTAATTGAATGGCGCTAAAAACTCGAAGCACCATGTTTTGCACGACAGTGCTTTCGTCATGCAAAGTCTTTCACTTTACTGAACTTAACTAGAATGCAGGAAGGTAGAAGGTGCAAAACAATTGTAGCAGCTGCCTTCTCCTGCTGGAATTTCCAGCTGTCGGGATTGTTGTTAGTCTCAGAGGTATATTTTTTCTTAACTAACTTTTTTAATTTCCATTCATTTAAATTGTGTTATAGGTAGTTTATAAGTGTTGTGAGTTTATGTATTTGTATGCAAACATTTTTCTATAGATGTACAAAAATGGTTTGCAATGTTCATGTGAGCTTAGTTTCTCGTTTGAGAATTAGTTGGATTTCATTAATGGATGCGAAAGCATGACTGCGGTCCAATTTGTTGTTCAATTGTCCCAAAATTTTGGACAGCTTCAGAATGCACAGTTACATGTTGTATTTTGCGGTTCATGCATTAGAGTTTGAATGTGGGAAATGTGGAAGCATCTCTTTGCGTTATTCGGGTGCATCGTAGTTTTTTGTATCTACGTCGTGCACTTGAAGAACTACAGGGAGATGCTGCCAAAATTTTCCCACGATCGAACTCTAATGTGTTGGAACCATAAATTACAGCACGTAACTATGCATTCTCGAATGAGATAGGACTCACACCGGAGGCATAAGGTAGCATGTCATAATGTAATTTTTTTATTTTTGCAGGTGAAATGAACAAACAGTGGATCCATAATCCTAACAGATATGCTGATGATTATTTGAATGGAATAAATCAATTCATTGATTTTGCAATTGCAAGCAACCAGGGTTCAACCCAAATTCGATGTCTTTGTAGAAAGTGTAACAACTCAATGATTGAATATTTTGAAATTGTTGGATACCATTTAGTCAGAAATGGGATGATGGAGACGTACACTACGTGGAATCATCATAGAGAACAAATACAACATGCTTCATACTAACACTAAACCAGAGCAATGGAGACAGTTGAATCTGTTGTGGACCCAAATGAACAAATTATGGACATTATCAATGATGCTTTTCCAAACGCTAGTTTGAATACGAATGAGGAAGTAGAAGATGACGTCCCTCCCACCATGGATAGTGAAGCATTTGAAAAATATGAAAAACTGTTAGAAAATGCCAACAAAGAATTATACCCCGGCCATTGTTGAGGTGATGCTTGGTAAAATAAAGTTTCGTATGTCGAACCAGTATTTTGATTACTTTTTGGGGGTTTTCAAGAGGATGCTTCCAAAGGACAATTGCCTGCCTACAGATCATAAAAGTACAAAGAAGGTGCTGAGTGGTCTTGGATTAGGATATGAAAAAAATCACGTGTGTAAAAATAATTGCATTTTATTCTACAAAGAGAATAAAGCGTTGGATAAATGTTCTGTATGTAATGAGTTGCGGTTTAAAATGACTTCTCAGAATAGAAAAATGAAGATTCCATAAAAAGTAATGCGTTATCTCCTATTAAAGCCCAGGTTGCAATGATTGTATATGTTGACGTACACTGCAAGCGACATGAGGTGGCATAAGGACATATGAGTGGATGATTATGTTATAAGACATCCTGCAGATGGAGAGGCCCCGATTTTTTGCACGTGAGCCCCGTAACGTTAAATTGGGACTTCTGACAGACGAGTTTAACCCATTCGGGGTTGTAAACCAAAATCACAGCACTTGACCAATTTTTGCAATTCTGTATAATTTGCCATCTTGAAAGTGCATGAAAAAGGAATATATGATGATGACATTGTTGATAACAGAAGATCCGGGCACGTCTATTGATGTTTATTTACAACCGTTAGTCGATGAACTAAAAGAATTATGGGAAAATGGTGTTCCCACGTACGATAAATATACTGGGAAGATGTTCACTTTGAGAGTACTAGTGATGTAGTATATAAACAATTTTTCTGCGTACGCTATGATGTTTGGGTAGAGCACTAGTGGTTATTATGCATGCCCAGTTTGCAAAAAAAAAACACAACGTCTACCTGGCACACGGAAAAAGTTTGTTACCTAGGGCATCGTATATGGTTGCCATGGGACCACAAGTGGGGTCAGAACGAGACAACCTTCTTCAACGGCACAGAGCTTTGGCCAAGACCCAGAGAATGGTCCTGATATGATATTTTGGCCTAGGTGAATTGTTTGGATTTTGCTCTGTTGGGCAAATCTGTAAATAGGACAAGACCAGACACACATCTGAACTGGACACATAATACGAGGTTGTTCAAGCTCCTGTACTGGTCCAAATTAAAATTGAGACACAACATTGATATAATGCATGTGGAGACAAATGTGTTTAATACACTGGTCGGAACTATACTAGACATTGAAAGAAAAACAAAGGACACAATAAAAGCTCAGATCAATTTGGAAAAAATGGGCATTAGGCCAGGCTTATGGATGACGAGGGACGAAGACATAGCCAGAAAGAAGCTTGCATCGTTTTCAGTAAAATCGGATAAGAGGAAAGAGTTTTTGGAGTTTTTATCTTCTGTACAGTTTCCGGATAGGTATGCTTCAAACATCGGCAGTTACGCAAACGTGATTGTCATGTGATACTTCAACGCCTTCTCCCAGTGGGAATTCAACACCTCTTGCCCAAAGATGTGGTGAAGCCAATTATGTTAATGGCGAGATATTTTTCTGAATTAACTGCAAGATCCTTGCGCAAGTCCGATGTTAAACAGTTGTGTGACGATATTATTAAAGTGCTATGCAACTTTGAACAAATATTTCCTCCAGCTTTCTTCACAAGCATGATCCACGTCATGATTCACTTGTCGGATAAGGCATTTCTAGCCGGACCCGTCAACTATCGATGGATGTATCCGATGGAAAGGTATTTAATCGCCATAATTCCTTTCGTTTGTGATGTATGTACGATTTGACAAATTTTACACATTATTTTGTTTATTGATGTAGACTACTTTGTGATTTAAAAAAGAGTGTATAGAACAGGGTAAAGCCCCAAGAATCAATCGTGGAGGCATGGGTCGCATTTGAGTCGCTAACATTTTGTGCAATGTACCTACAAGACGTTGAGGTAACACTTTGGCAAACCAATCAGAGGGGAATCGTTTAACAAAATGGACATGGAGGTAGCACATTGGTTTGTACTTAACAATTGTGACGAGACAAATACCTACCTAGATGAGCATGAAGAGTTGATGAAGCGGGAACATCCTGCACATTTATATGCCAAGAAGCACCATGAATTGTTTCCTCATTGGTTTCGTGAAAATGTAAGTTGTTCATGTTTTGGGTTATTTGCATAATTTTAAATGGTAAACTAACATGTCAACTTTTTATCATTAATTTAGGTGAAGAAATTGAAGGACATGAATTCGCCCGTTTACACTGAAGAATTGTACAACTTGGCTATTGGGCCCCTAAACGCTGAATTGTACTCCAGTTGTCATGTAAATGGCATCAAGTTTTTGGCAGTGGATCGCAATGACAAGTTGTGTACACAAAATAGTGGGGTACATGTCTCGGGTGTGGGCGACATTTTAGACATTGATTTTTATAGAAAACTGACAAGTGTTGTGTAATTGCTTTACAAAGACCGCTGTCAAGTTATCCTGTTTAAGTGTCACTGGTTAGATACAAACCCACGTAGGGTTGAAGGTGTGAACTGAGACGATGGTTTGCTATCGGTCAACTTTAACAGATGTTGGTATACCGACGACCCCTACATTTTGGCAACGATGGCCAAACAAATTTTCTATATAGATGACCCTAAGGGCAGGAGGGGATGGAAAGTAGTTCAGAAGATTGAGCACAGAGGGATGTATGATATTCTAAATCGAGATCCTGTTGCCGATGACGATTGGGGTGACGTTGCTGACCAACAACTTCAGACTTCAATGGAACATGGTGCATATACACTGAGAGATATGACTATTGTACAAGAATTGTATTAGGTAGTCGGAGGTCCTGAAATCGAAATATTGACCGACTCACTTATGATTGACCTCGGGAATCTACCGCGATACAATGCACTTGAGCGCACGACCGACGATGTTGATATGCCTAGAGATGAAGAGAATTAGGAGTCTGAATCTAACGAAAGTGATATTATTTATTCTAGTTCCAACAAGGATTAATGAAAACTTGTGATGTAAATGTAATGATATGTATTGAATGGTATTTATTTTGTATACAAACAAAAGTTTCCCTTAACAAAAAAAAAATATTTATTTATTTAACCAAAAATATAAATTAAATGTACAAATATGCAAGACAACGTTTTGGAAATGTTTGACGCGCAAATATTTAAAAAAAATTTATTTAAAAACTGATTGCGCAACGAAAATTAGAACAAAGTCGTCGCACAAACATGTAAAAATTTGATTATTTTTTGCCAAAATTGGGCGCGTTTGGAGTTCGGCAACTTAACTTATCTCTGTCATGCAAACCTCAAACTTAACTCTCCTCTCTCTCTCTCTCAATTCTCTCCAGCTCTCATCACTCTTCTCTCATCACTCACAATCTCAGTCTCTCCCTCTCTTGCCTCTCTCTGTTTCTCTAATCACAAAGAAAAAATCAGTTTTTGTAACATGCTTGAAGGAAGAAACTCAAACTAACACTACAACCCTGTGAGACTTGAGCCTATTCTTTGTTTGGAGAGTTATTAATCTGTGATATTCTTGCTTTCTAAAGTTGTTGCATGATCTCATTATTTCTTTGCTTGGTTGCTACTTAGAATGCTTTTTCATCATTTTAGTTCCAAATACAAGAACTCATGCCCATTTTATTCAAAGCAAAAAAATTGATTGCATAACAAATAACAAGATGAAGTTGTTTAGTTACCACCAGATCTGAAAAGCCATATCCCTTGCATATGTATTGTAGGTTTAACCCCTTTGAGCCTTATTTAGCCTATTTTCTTTGTTAGCTTGCATTACCCCTACCTAGCCTAGAATAGAAATATCCATACCCTTGTTCTTAAAGAATAGTGAAGCATGACCTATTGGGAATTCCTTTTCATCTACGATTTGCAGAAAAATAAGTGTGGGGGAAGGATTTGTTCTTTTGAATCCAGAGAAGTGTAGTGCTTACATTTTATGTTTGGGAAAAAAAAAAAAAAACAAAAAAGAAAAATGTTGAAAAAAGTTGAGAAAAAGAAAAAAAAAAGAGGTTGAAAAGAAGTGAGAATGAGTTCGTAAGTGTTGATTGTTGAACAAGGGTCTAGAAATGTGAATTTGACCCTAAAGTTGCATGAATCTTCCCTTTGTGTTTAAAGTTGAATTCTAAGTGTTGATTTCATTACTTTGCTTACTATCACTTTAAGAACCCTTGTTTACCCTTAACCTTTCTTTGTTAGCCAATACCTTAGCCCCATTACAACTCTTAGACTTTTATCTTGATTGTTATGTTATTCAATATGTGGAGTTTGAAATTGGTATGAGCATATGGAATCCCTGGTTCTTACTTCTAAGTAGTGGCATTCCGTTCATGAGATTAAATACATGTTTGTATTACTAATTCTAGAAAGTGCCTTCTTTGTTATAACATATGTGAGTGCTAGTCTACATGTTTACATCAATCTTCTCACATATACTTAGTATAGGGAGTGTAATTAGAAAATCTGTGTGAAAAAAGAGAGTATATCCGGTGAAGAATTGAGTGAATTCTCTAATTGAGTGAATTCTCTAAGGCATGTTACTACATTCAAATGTTGTTTTAATTGATTAAATGCGAGCTAGTGAGTGGTTACTGCGGTTGAGTATAAGCTCAAGAGTAAGGATGGCTAAAATCTATGTGAGTAGTGATTTTTAACATGTCATGTTTCACTGGAAATCCCTGAGGCAATTGTTGGAAGGTTTAGGTTTTGTTTTGTTTTCTTTGTTTTGCTCGGGGACTAGCAAAAGCTAAGTGTGGGGGAATTTGATAGGAGCATATTTATGCGACTTTGTTATCTTATTTCTTTGCATTTTCTTAGTTAATTTCCATTTATTTTGGTAATTTAAGTTATTTTCGTATTATTGTAGGTTCAATTGGTAAAGATGACAATAAATGGCTAATCAGAGCAATTTGGAGCAGTTTTGGACTTGGAATGGATAGCATGCTTGGAGAACAAGTGGGCTGGACGTTTTTGATGATTAGAAGGTGTTAACATGTGTAAGACATGTGCCAAGATATGGAGCAATTAGAATTGAAGCTTGGAAAACAAGGAAAAACATTATCTTATCCAACCTTATCCAAACTTACCTTATCTTATGCATATCTTATCTTATCTTATTTAATCTTATCCAACATTATTCTTGATTATCTAATATTATCTCTTCCTATTTCCAGTTGTAAAAGGAATCCTTATCATATTTTAAATGCTTCCCATCTGATTTTAGGAGTCCTAAACCAATCCAAACAACTCAATCCCTTTCTTCCTTGGTTTCAACCGAACCCTACCCTATATAAACATAATTGTGCCGCAACATTTAGTGGGGTTGTATCGCAGGTTTTAGGAGCATTCAAGGGAGAATACAAGTTTGCTGCAATCTGCAATTGGAGAAGGAGAGCTTGTGCCGTGCAAAGATAAACCCAAGACTTGTGCCGCAATATTGCAATCAAGCCATTGGAGATTTTCAGAGTTCTTTCTATCCTTATTTAGTTTCAACGTTTATTTTCGATTGCTTTTCAATTAAGATGAACATGTGTAACTAATTTTCTTTTTAGCTACAGGTGAATTCGAAGCGATGATCATATGTTTTATATAAATTAATGACATCCAATTATTGTTTCATAAACCATGAATGTGATTTACTTATCTGTTTTATAGAGAACTTATTCTTGTATGTTTATTAAGGATGCATACTTAGTTTGCATGCAAGGATTTGATGCTAGAATATAAGGGAATTTCACCTAATCGTTATGAACTTATATTTATAAGTAGTAACACTAGTCATGATTGAGTTAAGTAAATTCGTGGCAGGAGTATCATGCAGTTCATAATTACGAATGCTTTGTCAATGTTTATGATTTTCATAGAACTTAATGATCTTTGAGATGTATCTCTATCATGCCTTTCATAGTTAGGGAACTTGAGAAGAATAATTTGATTGCGTCGGTGAGTCCAATTCAATGAACTTAGGAAAATATGAGAGTTAATTAGTGTTGTTCACAATTAATTTGGGGCATTGTCATTCATGGTTTATAGAAAGAATAACTGGAAATCGATTTGTATGCATATGTTTCATGTGTGGAGAAGAATCATCTAGCTAGCCTTTCACCTATATCTAGTACAAAACTTAATTCGTTTGTTGCAATTTACTTTATTTTTGTTAAAATTCGTCCAAAAATTCCCCTCAGTTCTTATTTTGTGTTAGTCTAGCTTAGTTTTTAGTTTTTAAGTTTAATTTGTGTTGATTAGCATCCCTCCTAATCCCCGGCCTAGAACGATCCCTACTTGCTCATACTACAATTGTCTAAATTATAGGGTTTAATTTGTGTGTTAGTTTATACCACATCACCCCCATGTCAATTGGTATGAATTTATCACAAATGCAATTTGTTCAGTTAGTATAGCTTCTTTCGCATCCTTATATCATCTTTTTTTTATATATAAAACTGTTTATTCATCTTTCCAAAATTTGAATTTATTTAATTTATTTGTTAACAGCGTTCCTAATAAAATTCAAATTTTGGGGGGGGTCTTACTTTAGAAGTTGATATGAATTAGGCACATTTGGGTTCAAATATAGTTTTGTGGTGGTTTTTTGATAGTTGGGTTCTTGGAAAAAATTTAAATTTTTGTTGTCATTTGGATTTGAATGTGATTTTTTAGGATGTTTTTGTTCTTGTTTCTTGCATAAGTAATGTTTATATCATTAACTCATAGTATGCAATTCATGTATCTTGTTGCACACAACAAACAGGAACCCACCAAGAGAACCACATCCTCAATGACAACATAAATGCACAATCCGACAATAAAGTTCAATGGGAGAACAGGAATCTAATCAATTGCACTTGATATAGATGTATTTTTTTTTAAATGAAAAAAATTAATGGTAATATAAAATTTTTTTTTACTTGCTTTTAGGTTAATAAAACTTGTGGATTAAGAATGAATTTGAAATCAATAAAAGTAACACTTTACTAAACCTAGCATATTCTTAGACTTCTTCAAGCTGTTTACAGTAGAGAGAGACATAATAATCATATCCAAATGCAAGCTAGCAGATTTAATTGGACAAAAGGCATTTTTTCTAGTATTACTATTATATGTTAAGATTTTGGCAAATAGGACCTGTTTGAGTAAGAGATTTGTAGCGGTAGTGTTTTCCTTTATCAAAAAGTGTTTTCTGCAATCAAGATATGATGTTGTAGATTATTTGTAGCAGTAGTGTTTTCCTTTATCAAAAAGTGTTTTCTACAATTAAGATAAGATGTTGTAGATTAATGGGTTCATTAATTCTATATTGTTTTGTCTTATATCTTGCATATTAATCTGTACAGTACACGCTTATGTCGTAAGGGTCCTTTTGGTTTGTTTAAAGGATGCGTGCAATAAAGAATACTTGTGGCTCACCAGTTAGAATAATTGGCTACCTATAAAAAAGTCTTTTAGACATTAAGTTGTTGATATGCTAAATTAGTGAGAGTGTTGTTCGCACTATGTTATTTCTGTTTAAGACGATTGTGCATGAATATATATTTTGCGCATATATAGGTAAGTTGATAATTCGATTCATTCTTTAATGATATTAATGAAATTAAAGATATATCTTATTTTGCTTCAAGGTTAGGATATTTTTTAGTATATCCAAACCAAATTAAAGTAGTGGAATATAACTTTTTTATTAATTATTTTTTGTAGATGTCAAACTTTATATCAAAAAACCAAGGGTCCTTGCGAACTACTGAAGACGGCACAGACCACTCGCACCACGACCAAGAAGATCACCATTATGTGGGATCCTCGACATTGTGTGGCAACAACAAAGGAGCAGCACAGTGCGTTGGCCAGCGACATTGGGTCGGTGATCAGGAATCATTGCCCATTCCTATGGGAGTAGTTGAAGTTGTCCCACATGAAGTCAAGAAAGTCGTTCTTCATGAATTATCGGTAAGTATTTTCAACCTCAAATACTAAATTTATTAAAGTATATTCAAATTAATTTGTTTATTTCATTTTTATAGTCCACCATGGTGGAGAAAGCCGATCAAGGAGGTGTTTCCCTCTAAGGATGCCGGTTTTCAGATCATGACAGACACACACGATCAGACCCTCGGTCGTATGCATGGGAATGTCACTAGGGGCTTGGGAAAACCCGCCTTGGGGATCCGTCTGCCTCATCATACAGGTAGATAACATATGAGGTTGAAACGATGACATATGAAGTGGCGGACCTAAAATAGCGGATTGCCGCCCAACAGTCTCATATTGCGGCCCAAACGAATTTGATGAACCAATTCGGTGCGCACTTCAAATCTCTAGCATTCAGTTCCCCAATGTTGAAGCACATCCAGAAACAACCTCCCAGCCCCTCGTCGCAGCAGCAACACCACCAACAGGCGATTATGACGTGGATGACTACTTATTTTAGTTTTGTTTTAAATTGTTTTCAAATTTAAAAATACTTTTTTTCCATTGTATGTACATTAGCAACATTTAAAAGGAAAAAAATAATAATAAATAATCAATAAATAAAAATTATTTTAAAAAATTATTTTAAAATCTTACTGCGATGGCCTCTATGTCCGTCGCGCAAGAGTTTAGGGGTCGAACCCCAGTTTCGTCGCTCGATCACATGCAACGACCACCAATTCCGACACACAACCTTCATTTCATTTGGCACGACGAAGCGATTTCCTTCGTCGCGCAACGTCTGACGTCACGAGCTTTGCATGAGAAGAATACAAATCATATTGGAAAGCATTCTTTCTTCTTAGCACCAGAGCCGAGTTACAGAAAAAAAAACCGAGCCCTAATTGGTTTGGTATTGCCGTGCTCAGCATACTTTCGTTGTGCCTTTGTTTCGACGTATATAGCGAGCAACTTAACATCGTTGTTGTTCGAGTTATTGCATGTCCCTGATCTATTGCAGCGAACGACTTAGAGTAGTTGCTGTCTAGTTTTCTGTCAATCTGTTCTCTTGTTCCAGATTCCCATCACAACCTTGCAGGTTCTAAGTTGTACCGACAGCAAGACAGATGACTGAAGAAAAGACAACTGGTTTTGCGATTGTCCCTACTGCTGCTGCTCCAATTAGGGTGAAGTCGGATAATTCTAGTTTCAACATTGGTATGGTATTGGATGACAAAAACTATGATTTATGGGCTCCTCTCATTTAAATCCATATCACTGGAAGGAAGAAGATAGGGTATCTTCTTGGGGCTATCAAGACACCTAATGAAGATGATCCTAAATACGATGATTAAGAGTTGGCTATTGTCTTCAATGACGTCAGAGATTATGAAACGGTACATTCAGTTATCTACTTCAAAGGAGATTTGGGATACTCTTAAGGCAACCTACTTTGATAAGAATGACGAGGCTCAAATATATTCTTTGAATCAGAAGGCATCACGTCTTCATCAGAGTGGCAGACTTTAGCTACTTATTTTGGGGAACTAATTGAGATTTTCCAGGAATTGGATCACTTTAATAAGGTGTCTATGGAGTGTGAGAACGACATTCAAATGTTTCACAAATCCACTGAGAGACAACGAGTCTATGTGTTTCTTGGTGGTCTCGATGATGTGTTTGATCAGGTTCGTGGAAAAGTGTTGCGAAAGGATCCCACGCTTGGGCTTCAGGCCTCTTATGCCTATGTTCGTCGTGAAGCCAATTGAAAGGAAGCAATAAAGATGGAAGTTGACAAGAATGAACCTATAGCCATGGCAGCAAAGACTCGTGGATCTTCCTCTTCGTCGGACCGAGCCTGGTCACAAAACTGGCAAGGACAAACTTGCCCTAGCCAAACAAGTCGGGACCGTCCCTAAGGTAAGTTCCCACACTGTGGTATAACAAGACACTCCAAGAGTCATTTTTTGAGCTGATTGGATATCCTGAGAATTAGGAACTGGCCCCTTAGCCTCAGGAAGAAGAAATGCCCACGGGTTCTGTGCTTGAGGAATTGCAGCCCATGGTTTTAAATTCAAAACCAAAGCATAAAAATCCCAATTCCATACTGAAAAATTTCGAATTGATAATACCGAAACTTTCAAGACTCAGATTATATTATAAATAGAAGTATAAAATCAAGTACTAAAATTTTGAAACGTCAACTTGACTTGGTGTGAATGAATTGGTATGAGGTAAAAACCTAAATTTCGATTGATATGAAATTGGGCAACAAAATTTCATGCCAAAAACTCAAATTTTCGCACAACCCAAAATTCTTAAATTTCAGCCCAAAAATCTAAAACCCAAAATCCAGTCCCGATCCATCTTGAAATGTCGAAAACATTTCGAGAATCCTGAAAATCGGGAATACCAAAATTGCGTTACGGGATTGGTCTTCAAACTCCTGTCCCGAAAATTTTCGGTTTGGAATTGAATCTCATTTTCAATTTAGAATTTCATACCGAACCGCCCGTATGTAGAAGAAAGTATAGGGAGTGAGTTTCACATCCCATACAGTTAGAGATCTTTATCAGTTACTCTCTCTTCGTTGATCTCTCTAATAAATCTTGTGATGCTTATAATATTTTGTGGTTGTTATAAGTCAGGCAGACAGGCAGTAATCATGGACGGTCGTCAATCACCACCTCAGCGGTTCAAGGCCTATATATTTTTCTTTCTTTTCTTCTAGGGCGAGTGAATTTCTACGTGTTTGGATCGCAGTTTCAAACCACACCACACCACACAACGTATATTTATCAAAGTGACACAACCGTAGGAAAGAGGAGAGAAATAGTCTTCATATATCTTCGTATATATTGGATTATTTGTCTAGAGGAATGAATCATCTTTTTATAGACTTCATCACACCCTTTTCAGATAGTTGTGATACTTCTTAAAAGAGTCTTATCCTTTCACAAAGACACATCACTTGTATAAGGTATAACCCTTATGATATGTCATCCCTATTATCACACCCTTTGGTTAAGTGTATATCAATACACCAATCTTATAGTGCACATCAATACACCAATCTTATAGTGCACATCAATACATCAAATACACACATAGTAAAGCCAACATCATCATGACCATATTCCAACATTTCCCACTTGATCTTGATGGTGTAAGGTCTTGTTGGCTACACAGATTGGATATCATTATTGAGCATCAACTCCTAATTACTCTTGACTTTCCAACTGTAGTGTACAAACATTTGTAAATTTTCGTCAGTTTGTGGTTCGGCTTATACGTGTGCACGCTTTGATCACTATTATTGACTGCGCTAGTACTAGCGACTCCATTTTACTATCTTTTCAGTAAAATGTCACTATTATTGTTTACTAGGAAGATACCATCCGTACCTAGTATTAATCTTCAGCCAAGTCTAATTTGGCCTGCACTGAAATTTTGATCAAGTACTTCCTCTTATGCCAATCCAGAGGCTTTCCTCGATACACCTTATCAACGACTTTACACCCTATGCACCAAGATGTTATACAAATTCAAACTTGATGCCTATAAACAGATTTTACATATGAGAAGATCTATTATAACTCTATTACCTCGCTAGTGCCCCTCTATCTTTTATCCTCTATCTTTTATCCAACCAATCAATCAGATAGAGTCGCATCGAATTGTTCACTTCACGCGTCCTCAAAATCCCATCAATGATGCCCATACTGCAATGCCCCAACTACAACATCTAGATTATTCCAACTTGTAGGCACATGCTCCTTTGAATTACCTTTGAGAGCAATCCTTTAGTAATAGGATTGGCCGCCATCTTACCCGAGGGTGTGTGGTCAACTCTCACTTCATCCCTCTACACTATAATTCAATATAGTGATACTTTGCATCAATGTATTCTCCTTAGGAACTAATAATTCCTAAAAGATGGTGGACTCATTATCATAAAACACATTGACATAATTCCTAAGAATACAATCAATATATGTCAATAAATATTTACTCTATACTGCAATACTTATTGGCCTATATTATAACACAACTTTGTTTCTCAATTAATTAAGAAGCGACCATTATGTTTTTAATCAAAATTTCCTGCAAAAATGCACAACAATAGGAAAACACATATAATTATTACTTAATCTAATAAATTTCAAACCTTGAGTTCTTGCTAACCCTCTTGACTTCTTGTCAACAACGTGCTTGATTAAAAACATAGCCCTCTTTTTTCTTTTTGTTTTTATTAAAAACATAAATCAAAACAAAATTTGCTTGGTCCCCAAGAGAAATCTGAAACAAGGTTTCCTTTGGTCTCCCACTAATTGAGTAATTAATCTCTTCAAGATTGAAAACATTAATTACCTTCGAATCTTGTAAAAAAAATTATTTTCTTTTTCTTCCACTGTTCTAATTACTTCTATTAGAATCTAGTAGCTCATCACTAACCATTGTTGACTTGTATAAGGATTCCTATGATTTCAAGATTCCTATGATTTCAGGATTCCTATAATATTGGGTTTCCTAGTTTAGGATTATCCCTTGTAATTATTCTATCACTATTATGGTAGGATTTTATACGATTGTATATGTGAAGTCTAGTTTTATTGTTTGGCTTCCCTTGTCAAATGTTGTAAATTGTGCCACACATGCTCTAGTTAGATTTAGGGTTAAATGGCTACTTTGGGATCATGCTGCTGGAAATATCACTTCAAGTGCTTAACTTCTCTCATCAAAGGTTTGTTCATTCACATGCATTTCATGCCATTATTTCTAGTACATTCTATCTAGTGGTTTTGTCTCGTCAGAACTTCTCGATGCTTTCATACGAGCTGGGCACACACTTTAAGACAATCCATATGGGCCATCCAACAGCTTTTTCCCAAAAATGGATTTCAACCCTAGATCTTTCGCAATTGCTTTTGCACATGACACGTGGCTTTTCTTGTCATATTTCTTGTTAGAAACAAGCCCTCTATAAATGCTTCATCTAGGGTTTTCATTGTTCTCTTCAACTAGGAGATTTATTTTTAGAAGAGTTGTTTTCATCTTGTGCTACCTCTTTGTTCTTACTCGAAAACCATAGCCACAAAATCACACGCATGCACTAAATACCCACACCATTACATATTAGGGTAGCATTGTTTTTTTTGTGATTTTGATCATTGTTTTAGGTCAAGCTTTTCTAGTTTCAAATCTTTGATCTGACCTCTTTTTGGATTCACGTCAATTTCATCTTTCCAGTGTTTGACTGGTGAAACTGACTAGACATCGAATCCTGATTTGCATCAACTGCATCATAACATCATTTGCATGAGTTGATTTGATTTCGATGCTAGGTGAAGAGCTCAAGAGGAGCTATAATTTTACTACTTCCGCTGTGAGTAAACTAACATATATGATCTTAGTTGATGACTGTTACTAACTAGTCGGACAAGCACATATATAGATTTTAAATTGCAGGTTATTCCACCTGGTACCAATTTCAATATATATACCTCTGAGTAAGAATAATACAATAAACATTGAAAAACATTCTTTCTCCTTGGCACCAGAGCCGAGTTAGAAAAAAGAAAAAAACACCGAACCCTAACTGGGTTGGTATTATCGTGCCCAGTTCACTACTGCTACGCATTTATCCCTCATCAACTGCAATGAACGACTTACTTCGTTACTACCCGAGTTCTTTATCTAGTCGTTCATCAACTGCAGTGAGCGACTCAACGTCGTTACTGCCCGTGTTTTATCAGTTTTCCTTATTCCTGATTCCCACTACAGCCCTGCCAAGTTCCAATTATGTGTCGACATCAAGATTAATGGCTGAAGAGAAGACTGTTGGTTTCGTGGTTATCCTTGCAATTGTTTCAGTGTTGGTGTAGTCGGATAACTCAAGTTTCAACATTGGTATGGTATTTGGCGAGAAGAAGTATGATTTGTGGGCTCCTCTCATTCAAATCTATATCGGTGGAATGAAGAATATGGGATATCTTCGTGGGTCTATCAAGGCACCCAACGAGGATGATCCTAAATATGATGATTGGTTCTCTGAGGATCAGAAAATTAAGAGTTGGTTATTGTCTTCAATGAAGTTGAAGATTATGAAGCGATATATTTGATTGTCTGCTTCGAAAGAATTTTGGGACTCGTTTAAGACAACTTACTTTGATGAGAATGACGAGGCTAGAATTTACTCTTTGAATTAGAAGGCATCACGTCTTCGTCAGAATGGCCGACCTTTGGCTACCTATTTAGGGAGCTAACAGAGATTTTTAGGAATTGGACCACTTTAATAAAGTGACCATGGAGTGTGAGAACGACATCAAAATGTTTCACAAATCGATTGAGAAACAACGAGTCTATTTGTTTCTTGGTGGTCTGAACGATGTTTTTTATCAAGTGCTTGGAGAAGTGTTGTAGAAGGATCCTCGCTTGGGCTTCAAGCTTCTTATGCATATGTTTGTCGTGAAGCAGATCGAAATGAGGCAATCAAGACGAAGGTTGACAAAGATGAACCTGCTCCTATGGCAGGTAAGGCTCGTGGGCCTTCCTAACAGTCTGACCGAGGTGGGTTAGAGGGCCAGGCAGGACAAACTCGCACTAGCCTAACAAGTCGGGACCGTCTGCAAGGTAAATACCCACATTGTGGTATGACGGGACACTCCAAAAGTCGTTGTTTTGAACTAATTGGGTATCTCAAGAATTGGGATAAGACCTGCGATCCTCACTGCAATAAATCTTGAGCCTCCATTGCAGAAACCAAGAATGATTCCTATCATATATTGGGCAAGGCATCAACCATGATTGATGCGGCGGGTAATGATGGTAAGGCACTCAATATCTCCAGTCTTGTTACGAATGATATGTGGATAATTGATTCGAGGGCTATATACTGAACATATGACTTGTGATTCTAAACAGGTTCCATCACTAAAAACCTCCACCCAAACCATGGTCAACGTTGCTAATGGTAAAGTTGCCCCCAGTTATAGGGGAAGGCATTGTTTCCCTTTCTGATACCATGAAACTTGATATTGTTCTTGTTATCTCCTCCTTAAATTATAATTTGTTGTCCGTTGCCCAAATAACCCTTACCTTCCACTGTTTGGTTGTTTTTTTTTTTTTTTGCCTTATTTATCCAACCAATCAATCAGATAGAGTCGCACATCGTGTAAGGTAATGAATGAAGGAGATAAAGAACATAAGTAAGGAAAGTTAAACAGTTTAATAGTATATAGTCAAGATTAATTAATCAATTATTTAATCATACAAAAGGTTTGTATTGGGCTTTAGTTAGTTTTGGATTTCAGGGCCCGAATGAGTTTTGGTCCATAAGGACCATTGAGTTTCCATATCTAATAACACTAGCTAGTTTAACATATTCTGAATCTAAAGTACTTATTAGAAAAACCCTATTTGTCAACCAATAGAAGGTGAAAAGACAATTTGGTCTTATATCACTGAATAAAATCATGGGCAGTAATGTAATTTCGTGCAAACGAAATTTTGTTGATTTTTTTTCCTTCACCCACATGTCATCATAGCATCTCACCTACTTCCTATATCTACCCCATGTCTTCACAAACCCTGCCAAAAACAAATAAAAAAAGCAAAAAGACTGCTCTCACACATGAAGTGTTTCATGTGTGAGATTAGGCTAGTTTTTATTTTGAACAGTAGAGAAAATGGGGAGTTGGCAAAGAGGAGATCGAGTGAGAATGAGTTTTAAGGTTATTTCATGTGTAACATTGTGTCAAATTCTCACAAATTAGCTAAAGCTATAAACTATGTAGATAGCTATTTTAACATGAGGTATAGTCAACCTATGGTGCAGGGTATTGTAACTTTTAGGTCCAATAGCTAAGAAAAATGAGTTGAACTAGTCTCTTGCAGATGCCCTTAATCCTAAAAAAAATGAATTAATCCGTGGTGCAATGTTTATGTGGATTTTGTCTCTGCCAGGCGGCTCTCGACCAGAAAATCCGTGGGGGAATAGAACATTGCTGAAACAGTATGCATGTAGAGTCAAATGCGTGCTCAAGTAGAATTAAAACTAGTGAGGTGATATGAAACTTTCAACAAGCATTATATGCATAACCATTTGGCAGCCACGGGCTAATTCATATGTAATCCAAACATGTATGTATTGTAACTTTTAGGATATCATTCTCTCTCATATAATTGGGCATTGACAATCCGAATAGATCAGTACATAATATGTCTTCTCTCCTTGGAGAGTGCCTAGTCTTGAGTTATTGGTGTGAATTATACCAAGACAAATGTGTAAGTGATCAACAGAGAGTGAGTCCACTGAATGCAACCAACAAGGAGTTCTCATACTCATATCACATGAGAACTCATAGTTGGGATAATGCAAAGTAGTCTTTTGACTTGAGACATCATAGTTGTCTTGTGGTTAGGTCCTTAGTCTTAGACTATGTTAAAGGTATTCCATTTAAGGGTGTCCATGGCATAGTTGAGATTAAACTACTTAATCATGTGGGCATGTGAATGAACAACAATGGATCTCTAACCTTCAAACTATTGAGGGATAATACTCTATGATATGATTAAGAATCTCTGGCCAGAGTATGAATGAGATTTAGGAAGTCATTCCAAATCATATTCAAGGTAATCATATAGACAAGAGAATCACATTGGATAGTAGACATGAATAAACTATCAACCAACCAATGTTATCAAGAATATTGATTTATAGAATGGCTGTATTACATTATAATCCTAAACTGAATAGGTTCTTCAACCTCTTCTGATTAGCTTGGGTAGCCATGACATATTGCTAGGTGTCACTCATGGTTTGTAAAAGCCCTAAAGATGAATAATCACTAAAGGGAGAACTGAAAGTAAGTTTCAATTCACAATCGATTAGTAAGAGTTCTAACGCCTACTACCTCGCTAAAATGAACCTAATGAATCGTACATCGTGTAAGGTAATGAATGAATAACGAAGATGAGTAAGGAAAGTTAAATAGTTTAATTGTATATGGTCAAAATTAATTAATTAATTATTTAGTCATGCAAAAGGTTCGTATTGGGCTTTAGTTAGTTTTGGGTTTCTGGCCCAAATGAGTTTTGGTCCACAAGGTCCATTGAGTTTGAGTTGTATGACAACTAAAACAAAATAGGAATTAACCCATAGCATCTAGCTCTATCGCTCTCCTCTTCTTTATTTTCCTAAATATGGAGAAATTCAACCCTAGTTTGAGTTTGGCACTTGCACTCATGGATCTTTCGAACATAGTTGAAAACACTAAATTGTCTAGGTCACATTGCACCATTAATGACTCTTTTTAACTTATTTGACGGAATAGGGTGAAGACATTGTGGAAGAGTGGATGTGTTAAATTGACACAATATAGAGTTTAGGGGGTAAAGTGTGACACGAAGAAAGAGTGCAGGTGATAAAGTGAGCCAATGGAGAGTGTAGGGGCTAAACTGAAATTTGGAAAAGAGTACACGTGTCATAACTAGAAATAAGCATTTTATTAATTTATCTAATCTATGACTCTAAAAATTGTTTTTGCTAGTTAGTTTGACTTTACATATCCAATAACACTAGCTAGTTTAACAAATTATGAATCTAAACTACTTATTAACAAAACTCTATTTGTCAACCAAAAGAAAGTGAAAAGACAATTTGGACTTATATCACAAGGGGTGTGCTATCCACACACTCATTTTTACTTCTCACACACCCTCTTAATTTCCGGTTATAGGATCGAATGAATTGAAGAAGATCAAATGACAGAAATTAATAAGAGATGTGTGAGAAGTAAAAAGGGGTGTGTGAATATCACACCCCTATCACAAGATAAAATCATGGGCAATAATATAATTTCGCACAAACAAAAATTTTCTTTTTTTTTTCCTTCCCTCACCCTTATGTCATCATAGCATCCCACCTACTTCCTATCTTTACCCCATGTCTGCATGCCAAAAACAAATAAAAAACAAAAGACTATTCTCACACACATCGTGTGAGAACAGTCTTTTGAAGGGGTTATAATATTGGGGCTATAAATTACATTTTCTCTTTGAATATGCCATCTTGATTAACCCATTAATTGGGCAATTATATAGTCTAACGTTTTTAGACCATGCTTAATCATGTTTACCTTTCTCATGTTCTATATGAAAACAACTCTTCAAACCGTGAGGATCATGTTGATCTTTACCCAGACTACTCCTTTGCTATTGGACTTCAAATTTTTTCTTTCCTACAAACCTCACCTAATTGAAGGGAATCCCACATTCCTCTCCTCTCTTGATTTATTGTATTCTCCCAAATGCTATTATAATTTCACCTCTCATATGCCAAAGGAAAATCGAGTTGTTCATACGATCCAAGTATTGCGAGTGTACGCTTACGAGGATCATAAGTTGTTGTATCCTGGAGGGTAGGGCGCCATAACCTGTTATACCAAGACATTGTCTTAGAGGGGCGAAATCTACTCTTAAGGACAATGAACTTACATACCTCAACCTAAAGTCTTAGGCCCCGTTTGGGATTGAGGTGATTTTAAAAAAAGCCACTGTGAAAAAAAGCTGAGGGTCATTTTTGTGTTTGGTAAACTGAAAAAAAAGGGCTTATTTTGGAAGCTGCTGTGAGAATAAGCTGAAAATCAAAGGAAAAGCTGAAGCTGCTATTTGTTGCTTTGAAAAAAAGCCAGTTTTTTCAAAGCACACGGAGCTACAGTGCTCCCTTAATGAAAAGAAACACTATCATCCTGCTTTTTTTTCCAAAAGCACTTTCACAAAAAAGTTTACCAAACACTCTACTGGCTTTATTTCACAGCCGCTTATTCTCACAGCACAGCCGATTATTCTCACAGCAGCTTTTTTTCAAAGCACAGCAATACCATCGACCAAGAGCATTTTTACCATACAAAAGATAAGTATTTTGTTGTTATTAGATTATTTTTGTCTATTTTGTGATTTTGATGTGAAACTATATTTACTAATATTTATATTATGTAATTTATTGTAGGAGAAGAAACATCCGGATCACCTATATTTCCTATAATCTTAAGAGTAGGTTTTGGTTGCTACGTGAGAAGTCTTAGGTTCAATTTTCGCTAAAGACGAATTTGAACCACATTATTGCTAACCCATTGTGAGGCTAAGCTCACCCTCTCCCCTTAGTGTAGATACTATCGTTTATTCAAAAAAATAATAATACTACCACAATCTTCTTCAATCAAATATGAATTCACGTTCTGCGGACAAGCCACTATATATTGAGAACCATCAGACTTACATCAAAAGGAAAGTAACATCTTTATAGGTTCTTGGTATATATGCTAACTATTGCATTTGATCATTTTGAGAACTCACATCATGTTGATTTCATTGTAGGAGGACACTACAAAAGTCAGTCCAATTTGTTGATTGGCTCTGATTGCTTGATGATTATGATTAAATTGATCACAATATATAAATATATATTATACTATATATTTATACCATTGACATTGTTTTATTTATATTAATGAGTCGATAGCTAGAAAGAAGCCTTGATAAGTAGGATCCATATTGTACCTTATTCTATTCGAATTATATAGGAGTGGAAATTTTTACCAAATTACCGTACCAACCGTCCTACCAACCATACCATACCAAATTATTACCAAAAATTTGTACCAATTGGTAATGGTACGGTATTTGTACCATACCATGCTGTTTTGGTACGATATTGGTATCCAAAACTAGTACCGATGGTATACCTTACCTACCAATATTATTAATATTATATTATGTATTTATTCATATAATTATTTGAGGGCAAAATTAATAAAATTAATAATAATTATTGTAGAAGTGTAAAAAATGTAAAAAATATATATATACAATCACTCATAGTGACAAGCTTTACAACTTTCATGAAGGGGTCAGCTTCAAAATCCAACACTATAATCCATAAACCTTAAATTTATATTTAACAGTCGATTGTCATTTACACTTTATTTTTCTTACTGAATTTCATTTTTAAATTTTTATTTTTTGAAAACATGATCATCTGGCGGATGTAAGAAGATGAACGGTTCAAATCTTTGATATAACGTTTCGATATTTACGATTAATTGAAAAATGAGTCGATGTCATATAGTTTGTGATAAACTTTATAAACATCAAGCAATATTTTCACAAACCGTAAAACTCTGAACATAATATCAACAATCCAAATCGTTCATCTTCCTGCATCCTCTAATAGATCATGATTTCAAAAAAAGAAAATCCGAATAAAAAACAAAATTTGATGAGAAAAATAAAGCGTAAATGTAAACAACAATCAACGGTTAAATTTTGATATATGATTTATATGATTATAATGGTGAATTTCAAAATTAAGCTCTTCACGAAAGTTGTAAAGCTTGTCATTACGAGCATTTATATATTTTTTCTATATTTTTTACACTTCTACATTAATTAAAAAATATTAGATTTTGGGCAAACTAAGTGGCGTAGAACAAAGTGGCAATTACCATTGGCATACCATACCAACCAAACTATTTGGTATACCAATATTCGGTATACCGAAAATTTGGTACAGTAATGGTAATAGATTTTGCCATACCAAATATTTGATATGGTAATTGGTACAGAGGTTTTGATACGGTAATGTACCAAAACCACCCCTAGAATTATATTGATAGCTAAGCCTATCGTTTATCAAATATATAATTGATTTGATATCCTTCTCTCTTATTTACTGGTTTTGAGGCTAAGAGATAATTAAAACAGTCGTTCCCTATTATCTCTATTTTTTTTAGTACATCGATATTTTTATACCAAGGGGAGGGAAGTTCGGCTAAACCACACAACGGGCAGCCTAATTTGGTATCAAATTCGCCATCCACAAGATTCGAATCTAAGACCACTCACTTCCAAGTGAAGCGGAATACCAACGACCATAGTACTGAGTGGCCCCTATTATTTCTATTAACTTACGTTTTATCACCCATTGGTCTTTATATTAATCCTTTTGGTTGCTGCTATATTGCCTTGCTTCACTATACCAAAATAATTTAGTTGGACTGTTTTTTTGACACACCCCGTCCCGAAGGAGGGCGTGCTGGCCGTCACGTGAGAGTGACGTAACCATTTACACAGTTTGGAAGCTCTTAAAATACAATTACTAAATGGAAACCCCCGAGGGTGAATCCTACTTTTGTGAATTCTGTCAGAACGCCGTTGGGTTCCTCGTGGCCATCAAAGCTCTGCTAACTTAAACCTGGAGGGGCGAAAAACAAAATTGAGTGGGTCAACAAAACACAGCTTTTCGAAAATCTTTCATTTAAAACATTTCTAACCCCTCGCTGTAAAACCTGTATACTTTCCCGGAAAATAGCATATATAAGCATACATATAAGCAAATATCTCAATTCACTATCCTTTAACACTTTTTAGAAAAATATGTCATGCCAAGTGTCCAAAATCATAATATAGATGCTTTCATAAATCTCAAATCATCAATTTTTCTTTCTCAAAACCCAGAAAGTATGTTATGTTATAAAAACTTTCAAGAACCGAAAGAATGATGCATCAATATAATTCAAGTGAAAATAAATCAACCGGAGACCCTGAAATGGTCCTGTACGGCTGATTCTAAAGCTCAACATCCAATCCAACCGGAGTCACCTCGGTGACCTGTACGGTCCAACTCTGCACGTCACTCGAAACTACATATAGTAGTCTGTACGATGACAGGTGTATAAATACGCTCTAGTGCTTCTCTCATCAATCATCAGCGCGCATAACTAAGGTCACCCACTAGTCGGAATCACATCTAGTGATCTGTACGACTAGCATGTCGGAACCCTCACATGGTCTGTACGACATTCACCTACTTGGATCCAAGACGAGCGTGCGGTGTGGTGAATAATATAAGCACTAACACCTAAGGTGCAGGTTATGAGCTTAAACGTCTCAACATCAAACAATTCAATGCATAATGAACTCACCTGACTTACCTGTGCCTCCACAGCACCATGCACATGTATGCATCATATATCAATTCATGTTTTTCATATCATTCATCACATGCATATCATTTCTATCATGGCATTTCATTCATATCATGCATCTCATTCAAGCATGGCATTTTAGAAACATACTTTCATTAAAAACTCAGTTTCTGGGAAATTCAATAGTATATAGGTAAATACAGAAAATACTGCCCACTCACCTGGAGTTCGCCCTACAACTCCCTAGCACAATACGCCAAGGCGTCATGACGATCGGCGCCTAAAACAATAATCAACCCAACCTCATAATTCATATCGATAGAATATATAACTTATATAAAACACGTCACTACGTCTTTCGATCCGAAAGATCTGCCACTCCGATTTTAAATCCATAACTTCCAGAGGTCCACAATATATCTCTAGGACAACATCCTAAAATTTCATTACCATCCAACGGTCGGATCTCCGTCAATTAATAAAACTAAGTGACGGTTAACATTCTATATTATGGACTTACAACTCCAATTCCGGAAGATCCGTAAATCGGATTACAAATCCGTAAGTTCCTGTAATCCTCAAATATTACGTATTATGACATATCAAAGTTTGGTGACGATCCAACGGTCGGATCGTCAATTCACATTTTCACCTATATTCGAAATAATTATAAACGTTATTCAAAGCACCTAGCCAACAAATCTTAATAACTTCTCATACGGTGCTCAAATTGGGTATATAAATATACCACGGTGATCTACTCGACGTCACGGACGTCGACATATTTTTAGAATTAATTTTGGGCTTGACACGCGCCCCCACGCGCCAAGGACATGCACTGCCCTACGCGCCCCCCACGCGCGCTTCTTCTTCCTCGCGTCGCCGGCACAGTAACGCCGGCGCCGGAAACCTGCAACTCGGGTTTTCTCGGCCGTTTCTTCACCATTTTGACCCAAATTTCTTCCTACATGCTCTAAATCAAGAGAGGAAGAAGTCCATACCTTCAAAAACTTCTAAAAACCTCTGAAATTTCGTCGGGAAATTCCTCCAATTCGGCCAACTTTGAACCCGACGATCCCGACGTCCAAAACCTTCAAACGAAGCACTCTGAGCTTCCTTAGGACCTCCTAAAGCTCACTGTGAGCTTGGATTGTCCTAAAAATCAACCAACATAAAGTTCATGAATAGTGCCACATTCGGTCCTCGGATTTTAAACGTGAAAACGAAGGAGTTCTTACCTGAAAATGGTATCTTTGAGTTCGTAGGACGCTCACGAACACGATGTTACTAATTTCCACGTCGATCCATGAAGTTTGGGGTGGTTTTGGGTGTCGTCCGTACGTTTTGGGTGAGAGAGAGTGAGAGAGGGTCGAGGGGAAGGAGAGAGAGAGAGAGGCTACGGGATGAGGAGAGAGAGAGGAGGTAAGTTTGTGATGTCCCAAGCAATCCCTACCATCCATTACATCCCAATCACACAATTATTCCAAACTTTAAAAATTCTATCCAACTTAATCAATTTCCACAAACTTAGGAACTAATAATGTCACAAGCATACGTACCTTAGTACCCGTCAAGGGTAAAATCGTCATTTCACGTTCTCGATATATAAATCCCGGGACGGGCTGTGACAATCTCCCCTCCTTATAGAATTTCGTCCCCGAAATTCCCATAACCAAGCACTTAATACCCATAGAATAACCTTGGGTACATCTCTCTCATTCGATCTTCTGTCTCCCAGGTAGCTTCCTCCACAGAATGGTTCCTCTACAACACCTTCACCAAACTCACCGTCTTGTTCCTTAGAACCTTATCTTTCCAATCCAATATAGTGACATGTCTGACCAACTCTTTGTTAATCATGGGCTACTTTCAAGTTAGACTTAATTACTTGGATATTCCAAGTAGACTCATCCCTAATCTCAGGGCCCGTAAACTCTTTGGACAACTTATGTCCAACACAAAGGTGTACTACAAGCTTTACCATAAAGTGCCTCAAACGGTATCATACCGATGCTCGAATGAAAACTATTATTGTAGGCAAACTCCATCAAATCTATGCGATCATGCCAAGAATCACCAACTGCAACACTGAAGATCTTAACATATCCTCCAACGTCTGAATAGTCCTCTCCGATTGTCCATTTGTCTGAGGATGATAAGCAGTACTGTAAAGCAGTTTCATACCAAGGGTTTCCTAAAAAGTTATCCAAAACTTAGAAGTAAACCTTGGATCTCGATCAGAAATAATGTTCACTGGAACTCCATGATATTTCACAATCTTTGTGGTGAACGACTTAGCCAATTTATTCAAAGGATGCTTTTCTCTCACTGGGATGAAGTGTGCTGACTTCGTAAGCCGATCTGCAATCACCCGACGCCGTCAAATCCATTCTGAGTACGTGGAAGCTTATACCCAAAACCCATAGTATATTTTCTCATTTCCACTGAGGAACGGGAAGTGGTTGTATCTGATCAAAAGGCTTCTTTGTTCCAGCTTTGACTCGCTGACAACAATACACCTACTTACATATTCTGCACTTTTCCCTCTTCGTACCCGGCCAATAATAAAATGGTCGAATGGTATGGTACATCTTGGTACTTCCAGGATGCATTGTATAAGTTGAACAGTACGCAAATTCCAAAATTGCTTCCTTGAATTCCATTACATTAGGTATGAACACCTTGTTCTGTTGCATAAGCTTGCCATCTGATTCTCTAACTCTGAGGTCTTCCTTTTTCCCGTTATTCCTTACTTTAAATAAATTCTTGAATTCCTTCGTCAACTTTCTAGGCATCAAGTATACCATCAACTAAAATTGGTCTAACCTGAAAATTAGTCAATAAAGCTTCTTCTCAACTTTTACCTTAAATTTCACTCCAGGGTCCCAAATTCGCAAGAAGGGAAAACACAACAAGCATACAAAGCATTAATTCTTTCTGGAGCCTTCCTACCAAGTGCATCGGCCGCAACCATTTCAGGATTACCCTGGTCGTGCAATCATAATTATTTAGTAACTCAATCCGCCTTCATTGCCTAAGATTAAGATACCTCTAATTAAACAGATATTGAAAACTCTTTTGATTCGTAAAAATCCTGCACTCTTCTTCCCATAAAGACAATGTCTCCAAATTTTCCAAGCAAATGTGGTAACTGCTAACTCCAAAACATGAGTAGGGTAAATCATTTCGTATGGTTTCAATTGTCGTGAAGCATAGGCAATCACCTTATCCGATTGCATCAACACTCATCCAAGACTACTCAAAGAGGCATCATCCCTCTCACTTAACCTCTTTTCTCGTCAATCTCGTCAATGGCAAAGCAATGACTGGGAAATCTTTCACGAACCGTTCACGATAGCCTGCCAAACTAAGAAAACTTCAAATCTCAATCACAATTCGTGGTTGTTCCAAATTCTCAATTTCCGCTACCTTTTAAAAATTCACTTGAATACCTTAAGCAGATATCACAGGTCCCAAGGATGCCACTTGATTCGTCCAAAATTGACATTTGCTAAACTTAGCATACAGCCGATGTTCCCTCAAACATTTTAACACCAACTCAAAATGACTCGTATGCTTTACTTTCACTTAAGAGTATACCAGACCTCAACTCTTTCCTTGAAAACACATAGGCACCTCTAAGCTGATCAAACAATCATCAATTTGCTGCAATGGATAACGGTTCTCAATCGTTACCTGATTCAATTGACTAATATTCATATATATTCTTAAGGTCCCATCTTTCTTCCTTATAAACAAAGTTAGGGCTTTCCAAAGTAACGTACTAGGTTGACTGAAACCTTTATCAACCAATTCCGGTGACTGAATTTTCAATTCCTTTAACTCTGTGGGAACCAATCTATAACATAAAATATGTGCTTGGAGACAATTCAATAGTGAACACCACATCTCTGTCTGGTGGCAATCCATGAAAATCATTCCGGAAACACATTAGAAAAACGTCTACCATTCGTACGTCATCCACAATACTAGGAGTACGATCCTGCAACACCACATGAGCTAGGTATCCTTGGAAACCTTTTGATAACAATCTCTTTGCTCTCGCAACAGAAATAACGGCATAACTCAATCCACTTTGCATACCCACAAGGTAATCTCTAGTCATCCAAATTGGTGGAAGGTAACTGGTTTCCCGTAGCAATCTATCTTGTTATAATTATAACGCAACTAATATGTGCCTAAATTCACCTCCAAAACCTCGATGTCCAACGAAATAAAATTCACTGGCATAACTATATCTTCCACCATCATTAGGCATCCTGAATAACCCAAATCAACATAGAGTGCCCTACCTGTTTACTTGCTTAACGAATCCAACAAATAAGTTATAAATATTACGGTCTGCAGCCCGCAATACAAATAACTCACTGTTGTCTCGATAAGTAAGTAACAATTCCTGAAGGTGTAATACTATCATCTTGCTCTTCCTTAGAAATACATAAATACGCCTCAATCGTGCTCCAACATTACTTTCTTTGGCAACATCATCCATAATAAGAAATATATCAGCCAGAGTTAGCTAGAATGACCTGAACGGTTGAGTCTGCAGCTTGACCATCCATATTAGCACATAAGTCGGAGTTACATATAGTGACCTGTACGACTTACTCATCAATTTTCCAAGTAATATGCCAAGGAAGACTGCTGGGTAACAACTGATCCCAGGGACAATTCATACCGTTATGCCTCATCTAACCACATGAACACATTCACAATTTCCCACTCTCCAAAGTGCCTAATATTGTACCTATGGTACAAAGATACATTTCCTCTACCAGTCACCTTGCCTCAGAAATCTGGGATCACTAGTAAATCTATCACTTCGCCTCTAACCAGTGGCACTAAAACCTCAGCTAGAAGAATTAGCTCTAGCTTCACTTCTTTTGAAGTTCTGAGCCTTCCAAGGTCTTTGATACGACGGATCTTTAACTTTATCGACTTTCTTCTGATTCTCATTCTTTCCTTATTCCTCTTTACTCTCGTTGACCATGATCTCAGAGTCCTCAATGCTCAACAACATCTCGTAAACTACTGGTAACAAGTACAATAGATAGTGGTCGCCAAAGAACGTTACTTCTTCTTATTATCCAGCCCAAAGCAACGTAACACCTCGACCGGATTAACATCAACATCCGAATGGAAGCGAGGCAAGTCTGTAAACCGCCTATAATATTCATTCGCCACCCTCTTTCTTTGTCTCACATTTGCAATTTCTTGTTTATTACCATCACAATATACCGGAGGAATGAACTTTTTCCTTAAACAATTCTTTAAACGACTTCCAAACAGCTGTTCTTCCGATAACATCAGATAACATTCCTATCTCCATCAAAATGCAGATTCAACACTCAGAAACTAGGTAGTCATCTCGACCCACCTGTCGGGAGGAAGATTCCCTTGACTGTGCATAATCCGAAACGTCTTTTCCCAAATGATTAAGCCATCGATCTGCTCCCTCCGGTCATTCATTTCCATAAAGTGATTCAAATTTAACTTATAACCAGTCTCAAAAAGTCCCTTTAGATAATAGACTGAATCATAATGGCAATAATTTCGCCCCAAACTACTTTATCAGGGAAATTAGGTCCATTCGAACTACGTGGCTCGCTACGAGGCGGTATAGTTATGACAGAAGACACTAGGAAATTCTCATGATGTCCAGAATTGCAACCTAGGCTCTGATACCAACTGACACACCCCGTCCCGAAGGAGGGCGTGCTGGCCGTCACGTGAGAGTGACGTAACCATTTACACAGTTCGGAAGCTCTTAAAATACAATTACTAAATGGAAACCCCCGAGGGTGAATCCTACTTTTGTGAATTCTGTCAGAACGCCGTTGGGTTCCTCGTGGCCACCAAAGCTCTGCTAACTTAAACCTGGAGGGGCGAAAAACAAAACTGAGTGGGTCAGCAAAACAAAGCTTTTCGTAAATCTTTCATTTAAAACATTTCTAACCCCTCGCTGTAAAACCTGTATACTTTCCCGGAAAATAGCATATATAAGCATACATATAAGCAAATATCTCAATTCACTATCCTTTAACACTTTTTAGAAAAATATGTCATGCCAAGTGTCCAAAATCATAATATAGATGCTTTCATAAATCTCAAATCATCAATTTTTCTTTCTCAAAACCCAGAAAGTATGTTATGTTATAAAAACTTTCAAGAACCGAAAGAATGATGCATCAATATAATTCAAGTGAAAATAAATCAACCGGAGACCCTGAAATGGTCCTGTACGGCTGATTCTAAAGCTCAACATCCAATCCAACCGGAGTCACCTCGGTGACCTGTACGGTCCAACTCTGCACGTCACTCGGAACTACATATAGTAGTCTGTACGATGACAGGTGTATAAATACGCTCTAGTGCTTCTCTCATCAATCATCAGCGCGCATAACTAAGGTCACCCACTAGTCGGAATCACATCTAGTGATCTGTACGACTAGCATGTCGGAACCCTCACATGGTCTGTACGACATCCACCTACTTGGATCCAAGACGAGCGTGCGGTGTGGTGAATAATATAAGCACTAACACCTAGGGTGCAGGTTATGAGCTTAAACGTCTCAACATCAAACAATTCAATGCATAATGAACTCACCTGACTTACCTGTGCCTCCACAGCACCATGCACATGTATGCATCATATATCAATTCATGTTTTTCATATCATTCATCACATGCATATCATTTCTATCATGGCATTTCATTCATATCATGCATCTCATTCAAGCATGGCATTTTAGAAACATACTTTCATTAAAAACTCAGTTTCTGGGAAATTCAATAGTATATAGGTAAATACAGAAAATACTGCCCACTCACCTGGAGTTTGCCCTACAACTCCCTAGCACAATACGCCAAGGCGTCATGACGATCGGCGCCTAAAACAATAATCAACCCAACCTCATAATTCATATCGATAGAATATATAACTTATATAAAACACGTCACTACGTCTTTCGATCCGAAAGATCTGCCACTCCGATTTTAAATCCATAACTTCCAGAGGTCCACAATATATCTCTAGGACAACATCCTAAAATTTCATTACCATCCAACGGTCGGATCTCCGTCAATTAATAAAACTAAGTGACGGTTAACATTCTATATTATGGACTTACAACTCCAATTCCGGAAGATCCGTAAATCGGATTACAAATCCGTAAGTTCCTGTAATCCTCAAATATTACGTATTATAACATATCAAAGTTTGGTGACGATCCAACGGTCGGATCGTCAATTCACATTTTCACCTATATTCGAAATAATTATAAACGTTATTCAAAGCACCTAGCCAACAAATCTTAATAACTTCTCATACGGTGCTCAAATTGGGTATATAAATATACCACGGTGATCTACTCGACGTCACGGACGTCGACATATTTTTAGAATTAATTTTGGGCTTGACACGCGCCCCCACGCGCCAAGGACATGCACTGCCCTACGCGCCCCCCACGCGCGCTTCTTCTTCCTCGCGTCGCCGGCACAGTAACGCCGGCGCCGGAAACCTGCAACTCGGGTTTTCTCGGCCGTTTCTTCACCATTTTGACCCAAATTTCTTCCTACATGCTCTAAATCAAGAGAGGAAGAAGTCCATACCTTCAAAAACTTCTAAAAACCTCTGAAATTTCGTCGGGAAATTCCTCCAATTCGGCCAACTTTGAACCCGACGATCCCGACGTCCAAAACCTTCAAACGAAGCACTCTGAGCTTCCTTAGGACCTCCTAAAGCTCACTGTGAGCTTGGATTGTCCTAAAAATCAACCAACATAAAGTTCATGAATAGTGCCACATTCGGTCCTCGGATTTTAAACGTGAAAACGAAGGAGTTCTTACCTGAAAATGGTATCTTTGAGTTCGTAGGACGCTCACGAACACGATGTTACTAATTTCCACGTCGATCCATGAAGTTTGGGGTGGTTTTGGGTGTCGTCCGTACGTTTTGGGTGAGAGAGAGTGAGAGAGGGTCGAGGGGAAGGAGAGAGAGAGAGAGAGGCTACGGGATGAGGAGAGAGAGAGGAGGTAAGTTTGTGATGTCCCAAGCAATCCCTACCATCCATTACATCCCAATCACACAATTATTCCAAACTTTAAAAATTCTATCCAACTTAATCAATTTCCACAAACTTAGGAACTAATAATGTCACAAGCATACGTACCTTAGTACCCGTCAAGGGTAAAATCGTCATTTCACGTTCTCGATATATAAATCCCGGGACGGGGTGTGACATTTTTTGTAGAGAGTTGAAATAAGAAATGTTTTTGGTATATAAATTTTGTAGCATCTTTAAACTGTGGGGATTATAGGAGAGCCCTTTGTGAGGAATATTATTATTAAAATTAATGACATATTTTAAATTGTGGGGGTTTCTTTTATTCATTAAGTTACATTAACTTGTGCATTATTTATTAATTTTTTGCTTTATCTGATATTGTGCAAATTCCTACATGATCACAATTTGTTCTTGGCAATGACATTGTTACTATAAATATTTTGGTGGAGTTATATTCCTTTCGTAATATGGCTTTGATTATAGACGTCATCACTGATGAATTTTTTCTAAATGAATTTCAGAATATCATTCAAATTGTGGGGTTTAGAAAAATCTCGTGTACCGAGGTCTATTTGCAGAGATGACAAGGAATTATGGATATATGACAAGGAAGTATGAAGATGAGATGATAAGAATTGGAATCGTGAGACATACAGGGAAGTACTCTTTAGCCGTTTTGGTAAAAGAAAATTATGCCATTTGATTATTGAGTACCCTCATAATTTTATGGTTTTCACTTATCTAATTTGCTCAGCATATGAACTTTGGTAGGGCCTGTAATTTCTGCTTAGTTAATTTCTAAGTAGTTACCATTTGATAAAATAACAAAATGAAACACTTGTGGTCCTTAATCAGTGAATAATTCAAGTAATCTTTAAGTAATTTTCTTGTGTGTGTAAATTCAATATCAGAAACACATGTTGTCCATAATCAGTGCATAATTCTAAGTGTCTCACATCTCTTCTTATGAGATTGTTAAAAGAGCTCATGTATGACAATATTTTAATATAAAAATGAATGGAATTAATTTTGATAAGGAGATATGTTGTTTGCTCAGCTTTGGTTTCTACTGACTTAGTGCATGGAGAAAAACAAAATCATGGAATTTTATGATTGAGTTTTAAAATTCTGGTCATGCGTGTGTAATGATTCCACATACGTATCATCTTCATATTCTGGTCAAATAACTTTAATGTGGGTTTCGTTTGATTTCTCAGTGATTGAGTAATTATTTTATTTTGTCTATGAAGTTTTATGCCGATTAATGTTGATATTTATAATAGAGAGTTAATGAGCTTATGAATTTTGTGTTAAATGAGAATTAATCTTGAGCATTTAATATGCAAGTTAATTTGAGAAATTATTGTACTATCATAATATTATGTTTTAAAGAGATTCCAACACCATGAGCATGTGGGGGTACGTGTGAAGTTACAAATTTTTAGGAATATTACATTAAAATATTACTTCAAAAAGATAATGTCTCGTTGAGTGTGATTACGTGTTTCTTCTCTAGGTGGTGGACTGATACCAGGGAAGGGAACATAGAAAATTATAATGACGATCCACCATGAAAGAATTCATTGAAAAGGACGCATATATCTTGAGAGAAAAGTTATATAAGGTCATTGCCGAGGCTTACTTTGAAGCGTTTGTTGCACTGGATTATCTTGGATTGAACTAACTTCAGGAACTAAGCTGAACTGGCTTAGATTAGACTAAACCGGACTAACTTAATGAAGCGTTTGGTGCAGTCTCGGACTATAAAGCAGGATAACGAAATACCATCACATTCATCACCCAAAAGACCAACAAAGCAATTCAGAACAAAAATCATACATTTTTTTTATATAAAATTATAAAATTTTCATTTAATAAATAATGATGTTATGAGCTACACATATGATATGGAGTCATCGAATGAAGTACGACGTTGTGTATACAAAATGTATATATACGTTCTATATGATTTCTATTCGGCATACAAACTCAACTCAGGATCTTCTCCCTTCTTCCAGTAACTAGTGGACTGGTGCACTCGAGTCTGGACTCTCAATATGTGTTCTTCGCATATCGCATACGAAGAGAGCTTAACCTCGTGGCCGAAGATAAGGACACACCAACATTCCTCTATGCACCCAGCATGTGGAAATACACTTGAGGTGCCCACCCATCCAGCTAGTTTAGGAGAGGTAAGGAGTGCTAGTAACAAATCGAAGCTGTAAAATTCCTACAAGACCTCCGCCGAAGACTTCTTGCCAATGATTCAGTAATCATCACATGAGAGATTCCCACGAGAGTAGCACATAGTGATGGAAGAAATGAAGGAAATTTTGTGAAAAACATGTTCATTTAAGCAACATCAATAGCATGCTATTAACAATTAAAAGGCGAAATCATGCTTGCATGCACTTAAAAACAAAACATTAACCATGAAATTCAAAGCCTAGTAGATTGGTGAACCAAGACTCAACTCATTATCAAAGTGAGTTGAGAAATATATACCTTTGTAGATTCCTCTTTGCAAAAGCAAAGGCTAATCACCCAAAGAGAGGGCCTTCATTCCTTGCATCTAAAATCTATGGATTTGGATGGAAGAATAGGTTTCTCAAAGTTCCCAAAATTGAGAACCTCTAAGTATCTTGACCAAGGTTAGATTGGAGAAGAAATGAGTGACCTTGGAGTAGTAGGATTGCTAGATCCACCCTCCAAGGGGGCCGGCCTCCTAGAGAGAAAAGGAGAGACATGTTCTCTCCAATTTTCTCCAAAAGAACCCATAATGAATTTTAGGCTATAAAGTTCTTTATATAGTCACTTCTTTAAATGACCTAAAGAACCAAAAACCCTAATTCAATACACATACACATGGCCGGCCATATAAGGGATATGGGCTTTTGGGCCTTTGTGAATTTTTATTCATTAAATTGTCATACAACTTAAGTCAATGGGCTTGACGTTCGAAGCCCATTGGGCCTTAAGGTCCAAAACTATCCCGAGGTCTTTAACGAACTTATTCGTTTGATTAATTAACATATTAATTAATCCTTGCCATAAATAATTAAACCATTTAATTATTCTTACTCATCTCTATTGTTTCTTCAATCTTTACCTTACACGGTGTACGATCCATTAGGTTCCTTTTAGCGAGGCAGTGGGCGATTCCGAACTCTTTCAAATCGATTGTGAATTGAAACTTACTTTCAATTCTCCCTTTAGTGTTTATACACGTTTAGGGCTTCCACAAACCATGAGTGACACCTAGCAGCATATCATGGTTACCCAAGCTAATCAGAAGAGGTGGATAACCTATTCAGTTTAGGATTACAAATGCAATACGGTCTTTCTCTAATACAATACTCTTGACCACATTGTTTGGTTTGATAGTTTATTCATGTCTACTATCCAATGTGATTCGTGTGCTTATATGATTACCTTGAATGTGATTTGGAACGACTTCCTAAATCTCATTCATACTCTGGCCAGAGATTCTTAATCATATCATAGAGTATTCTCCCTCAAACAGTTTGAAGGTTAGAGATCCCTTGTTGCGCATTCACTTGCCTCCATGGCTAAGTGGCTTAACCCCAACTATGCGTGACATTTGACATAATCAAAGATCAAGTACCTAACCACAAGACAACTATGGGTGACATTTGACATAATCAAAGATCAAGTACCTAACCACAAGACAACTATGATGCCTCAGGTCAAAGGACTACTTTGCATTATCCCAACTATGAGTTCTCATGTGACATGAATATGAAACCTCTTCGTTGATCGTGTTCAGTGAACTCATTCTCTATTGAGCACCTATGTACTTGTCTTGATGTCACACACACCAATGACTCGAGACTAGTCACTCTCCCTGAGAGAAGACACAGCACGTACTGATCTTAACGGACTGTCAATGCCCAATTGGCAATCCTATGATCAGGAACGTTTAGGATGTGTCTACGAAAGAATGGTCTCATGAATCTAACTTCTTTAGATCGTATTCTCTCAATCACATATTCCTTGGACTTATCGTTTAAGCATATAACATTTATATGAGACGGCTTAAACAATAATCTTTGCCCTTGATATTAAACTAGATTAGTTTAACATATGACATGTCCGTAAAGTATCATCATATGATTGGCTTTAGGGCACATTTCCCACAATCTCCCACTTGCACTAGAGCCAATCAGCTTGGTCATCAGTGATGATACCTCTTCTGTAGTCATTTCATAAATGGCTGAGTAGTAGGCCTAGACAATGGATATCTATATGTTATCCATAGAAGCAACCTTGAGAATAACGACGTTACCATTATACATGATTCTCAATCATGTGGTTCAGTCTCTCATATGAGTTCGGATCTTGATGAGACCTTGATTCCCTAGCTTGAGCTATCGCCCCTTTAGTGTCATAGTGTCAGTACACTAGATACACTTTCTGGTTGGAATCGAATAGAGAGTTCATAAATGAACTTTCCCATCCAAACAACATTGTTGTAAGCTTCTATATGGCAATATATTTTGCATTCATAATGGAACACACTAAAGTCATTACTTTAATGTTTCCATCCAAATATCTCTTTAGTCATACTAAAGAGATATATGTTTATCTCTTCATTAATAATGAAGAAACATCCAATGATGGATTAGATTCATAATCTAATACATTTACGCTTCCTTTACGTTACTCTAATTCTTCCTCATTCTTTGAAGAATCTATCCTTTAGTATTTCTTAAATACTTAAGGACTTACTTGACAATTGCCATGGTTCTGATCCTGGGCTTGCATTGATATTGTCTTGTACCGTTCTAGGTACAATTCATATCAATGTTTTTCATACAATATGAAATACATAAATCACCTTTCTGCGTATGCATAAAGGATTCTATTTATGCATTATTTCTTTGGGAGTCAAAGGGTACGTTCCCTTTGAGAAGAGCAACTACTTAGTCTAACTAGAGTTGTCCTCCTAATTGAAGTTTATCATCATATGAGAAACTTCCTAGCACATTTTGTCTATTATTAGGGCATGATATAATCCAATTATATCCTAAAATCTATCATTATAGATTTCCATCCCATGTATATAGACTATGTCTCCCATATACATTCTATCGTTATAGAATGTTTAAAGTCATAACTTTAACGAAGAGGTACTTATTCCATTTCCAAAATTAATATATCATATATATATTCATATATATCATATATATTATATATATATATACAATTTTAGGAATATGATTAACTCCCACTAATCTTTTGTAAACCTAGTAAACAAAAGATTCATTTATATCTATATGAGAAATCAAACAATTTGATCTTTCTCTCATAAGACGCTTATGGCTCCCATTAGCTTGCTAAGATCCATGATGGTTGGATCTCTACAACTTACATGTTTTGTGATTCATAGTTTTAGACATATATTATTAGGACTATTTTAATAATGGTTTCGGAAACCTATATTATGTCCAAACATTGAATCAACATTTAGTTGTAGCTAGCTATCTTCGAATTAACTGAAACTAAGACTACGTCAAAAATGGTTCCTTCAAAGTCAACCATTCTCTTTGATTGTAGCCACCTTAAGCTACCAATTAGCTATGAAGGTTTCATTATTTCGTGTCAAATGGTACTTTACCATTTCCTTGAGTATATATCGTATATACATTCAATGTAGTCATAAGGATTTTCATTCTTATTTCTTTCGAATTAAGAGGTGCAACTCTACGACATAGTCATAAAGTTCAAACCATTCAACTGAGACGGTTTATAAATCCTTCTTGACTACCTTGGAGCTTGTTGTATAGGAACTAGGTTGTTATATTTGTTGATTATCATCTTGTCTCTCAAAGAACCCATTCTTTGAGTTCTATCTTTCGTTCATTGCTCTATCTTAGGCAAATCATATTGTAGGATTACAATGAACTACCCAACAAAACAACATTTGTTAGTTGGTTTATAGAAGTGATATCCAAAGGTTAATTTGAGGATATCCTTAAGATAATTTTCAAACAAATATTGCTTATTGGCACACAACCCCAAATCTTAACATGACTAAGATTTGTCTTTCTTTCTAACTACATCCTATGGAGTCATGAAAACTTTGGAAGATCTTCTAATTGACAATCATATTGTTTTAGAAGTATATATCCTATATATGGGTAATTGATAATATCCAACGAACCAAATCTTATTCAAGTTCGTTCTTCTCCTTATGGAGAAATCCATTATCATATGATGCTTCTTTCCTTGATATCTTTCAAGAAAACTATTCTAAAGTGTTACCATTCCTTGGATCAAATCTAAGGATGTAAATACTTTGGACGTCTTACTCATCAACTTACATTTCTTGAATTCTTTGAAACCTTTTGCAAAGTATTCGGACTTGTGTTTATTTAAAATAAACTATAGTCCAACCGAGGGTGATCTTCGGTGAATGTCATACAACATGAGTAGTATTATGTTGTGGACAAGTGCCACTAACATCTAAGTGAATTAACCTCAACAACTTTGTGATTCTTTGTTCTTTCCAAAAGAATAAAGATTCGAACATTTCGCCTCTATACAATTTTAATAAGAAGGCATTGGATCCGGATCTAACGATCCATAGCATCCATCTATTACCAACTCGTGATTTATGTTTTAGAGGTATCACAACTTTAGTTGGGATTAGTCACTACCTTGCAACCTTTTGGGTTTTAAGCATCGTTATATTCTAAACAGTTAACACTACCATATCATCTCTACTATAGAGATAATCAATTAGATTACTATAATCCAATCATTGATTAATAAAGAACAATGTTTTGTCAAACAAAACATTCATCCATCTCTACTATAGTGACGGAATTAAGTTCCTTAAAATTGGAATGTAAAGACAATCTTTGTTTTTCCATTTCTTTGGTAGTTCATATGAGGAGGTAAGTACTAACTGCTTTCGCAGAAATCTATATTTTATTCACGTTTTGTATGTGAAGTACTTTCTCTTCTCTCATATATCTTCTACTTCTTATTAGTCATACTTTTACAACGATTTGTAAAACATAGTTACTAATACGGAATCAAACATTCAAGTAGAAGAACCAACTGTTTTGAACTATTCAAGAACAATTTACAACACCTTTGAAAGGTGTGTTCTTGACACTTGCAAGACATTTCTTGCAAATACCCATTCCAATGTCCATCCTTTCATAAAGAAAGTTTGTTCCCTTGGAGTTATTTCGCTTTCTTCATTTGACTTCTCATTTGACTACCATAGTCATAGTCCCTAAACTCCCACTATCTCTCTTGAAACTTATTTCAATTGTGTTACACACATCAAACAATTTGGAGAGCATGTGTTTATTGTTCACTACATAGTTTACAATAAACTTAGTGAACCATTAGGTTAGGGACATAAAGGTGAAGTCCTAGCCTTAGTTTCCGTCTCGTTAAGTGGTTTATCACTTCAACACTCAATGATTCAAAATCATTATAAGTCCATGTTGATGGACTATTTTTGTCAACCAACCATTATGTTCTCAACATAATTACAAACTTTCAAGAGTTGTTCAAGGCAACTCTCATTTCTTCATACAACAATTTGTAAGTGAAGAATCATGGCACATTAAGTGTCCATGCCTTTGTGCTTTCTTCTCAAGTTCCTTGTTCATGTAACAAAGAAATAAGCACTAAGTGTTTGCATTGACTAAGGGTTGTTCAAAACAACTCATTATTTCTTCATACAACGATTTGTGAGTGAAGAACTAATAACACTAAAAGTGTCCTTTTATTTATGCTAATCTTCGTAAGTTCCTTTGTTCATTTAACAAAGGATTAAGCATTGGTTGTTTGTGTTGTCCTCTTCATGATAGACTTTTCTAACATGTTCTTCCAATGATACATTATCATTAGGAAGATTGTGAGGATGAGACTACTTAGGTACATATCCAATCCTTTTAAGACATTCTTTTGGGATTGTGGTACCAAGTCCGGAAACTAAAACATTCGGTTTTTATTTGTCAAGTGTTGGATAGCGTTTGCAAATATATTGGTAAACAAATACATAACGAATATAAATTGATTGATTTTAAGCCATTTGATCCGGGTCTTTAAATCAAATAGCACCACCCACTATTTTTGGCAAATTCCATATCCCTCATTGGAATTCGAGAGTTTTGGATGAAACTCTTAGTAGGGTATGGGAGACTCGCTATTACCAAGCCCACCTCACATTGATATGATGTTGGCTAGCATTAATAATAATGAGAGAGTACACTTACTCATTTGCATCTCTTGCAAGTACCCATCAATTTGGCCTCTAGAAAATGTCACCTCACAATGATATGATGTTGGCTCCATTTCTCTTAGTTAAGTCATTCCCACCATGCTTAGTGCGTGAAGGGGTTCAAGAATAGCCTCACGATGATACGATGTCGGCCATCCTCGTTGCCTACACTCACCTCATCAAGTATGTATATAGTCTCCTCCTGAGTATAAGCATGCACTTTGAACTTCCCCATGATAGGGTGAAGGCGGTGTACAAGTCATAAACGATTGGAGCTACCACGGTGGAAGGCCACGAAAGAGTGTTCAAAGCACTCTCACGCTTATCAACTTAATAATGGTTTGGTTTGAGGGTTTTAGGTCTCATCACATAAACATATTTATTTTAATCTTTATTAAAACAATTTTGGTCCTATTACAACTATTGGTCCATCGGATTGAATTTAGTTGTATATAATACTCCCACTATGCTTATAAAACGGTATTTAAAGCAAGAGTATATGATACTACTAACATAAACTTTGCATTCATTTGATGGACTATATAGTTGCCTTAGGGCCTTAGGATGACTATGAACCTTTGTTTAGATTCAACACGAGCCTAGTGTTGAATCTCGGACTAGGGATGGTGATTGATTTTAGTTACGCGTTTAATCACATTAAGGCGTGTTGTTCCTAGGGGCGTTGGACCCAACTACTCCATTTTCATGCATATCAAATAAAGCAAGAAAGAAGTACTTCAAAGTAAAGGTGAGCTTATGCTCATTACAACATTTGCATATATAAATTACTTTAAAGTAAAGAAGAGCTTATGCTCTTTTACAACATTTGATCAAATCAAATTACAACCAAAATTAATCTACACATTCCCATGGTTCAAACAAATTTGAAACGGCCTTTCACATAGCTCAATTATCGTAGGCTTAGGTTCATAATCACCCTTTAATTAATTAACGCTTTAACTAATTAAATTGAATGCAACATTTTCATTTGGTTTTTGTATCCATAAAATTGATTTAAATGGATCTAAATGAAATGAAAATCCAATTCTCATTTAAAGAGACAAAACAATTTTGTTCTCAACCTAATTTGGGCCATCATGCAATAACCACAACTTTTTGTGCTATATTGCGAAAACACAAACTTTTGGGGTCACTTTGTAAAAACACAAAAGTCCACTACTTCATGTAAATACAACTAGAACCCAAAATTTAAACAATGCAAAAGCTTCATTAAAGGAACAAAACAATTTGTCCTTTAGCGTTTTTGGACCTAAACGTAAAAACGTAAACTTTTGGGCCAAAGTGCAAATACACAAAAGTATCAAAACTTTATGTAATTGCATAAAAGCCCCAAAAGTACTCCCATTGAGGGAGTGGCCGGTTTTGGAGAGGAGTGTGAGTGATGTGTGTGTTGATTTGTGAGTTTTGACATAAAGCATGCAAGTGGTGCAAGTGGTGTGTGTGAAAGGGAATTAATCCTTTCACACCCACCAATAATTCTATCACCATTTAAACAAATATCTAATGCATTAAAACATTTGAAAAAACATAAAACATAAACTTTATGAAATAAATCAAAACTTTGAATCAAAACACCAAACTTTTTGTTCTTGGCAAAAATGTCAAGAACAATGAAGAACACTCATGAAAAAACTCAAAATTTTCCATGAACATTTTTCATCCAAAAACATCCCAAAACCATTTAAACTTTAGGGAAATAACATATAACCAAACTAGGGTACATAGGGGTTCCAAAAGTCACTTGAAAACACTTTTAACAAGTCAAACAAGAACCCAAAAATCCACCCTTTGGATTTGGCCGAAAATTCCCAAAAACATGGCACCAAATTTTAGCTCCAATATTCATGCTCATATGAACTACATCTACAACATTTGAGATGGCAAATTTTCTAGCAAAATTTACATTCAAAGAAACAAGAATAAAGCTTGTAACATATTACAACTTTTAAATCAAAACTATGAACTACAAAACCCAAAAGGATTCACCAACTACTAGACCTAGGCTCTGATACCACTTGAAGGAAATTTTGTGAAAAACATGTTCATTTAAGCATCATCAATAGCATGCTATTAACAAAACATAAACCATGAAATTCAAAGCCTAGTAGATTGGTGAACCATGACTCAACTCAAGAACAAAGTGAGTTGAGAAATATTATACCTTTGTAGATTCCTCTTTGCATAAGCAAAGGCTAATCACCCAAGGAGAGGGCCTTCATTCCTTGCTTCTTAGATCCATGGATTTGGATGGAAGAATATGTTTCTCCAAGTTCTCAAAATAGAGAACCTCTAAGTCTCCACACCAAGGTAAGATGTGAAGAAGAGATGAGTGACCTTGGAGGAGAAAGATTACTAGCTAATCCCTCCAAGGGGGCCGGCCTCTTAGAGAGAAAAGAGAGAGATATGTTCTCTCCAATTCTCTAAAAGAAACCCTAAATGAATTTTGGCTATAAAGTCATATTTATACCTTTATTCATTGGAGTGGCAAACTTGTAATTAAAGCAAGTTCACTACCCTTCCTCTAAATGGCCGGCCATAGGGTTTCATTGGGCTTTTAGGGCCATTGTGAATTATTTGTCATTAAGTTGTCATACAACTTAAGTCAATGGGCTTGACGTTCGAAGCCCATTGGGCCTTAAGGTCCAAAACTATCCCGAGGTCTTTAACGAACTTATTCGTTTGATTAATTAACATATTAATTAATCCTTGCCATAAATAATTAAACCATTTAATTATTCTTACTCATCTCCATTGTTTCTTCAATCTTTACCTTACACTGTGTACGATCCATTAGGTTCCTTTTAGCGAGGCAGTGGGCGATTCCGAACTCTTTCAAATCGATTGTGAATTGAAACTTACTTTCAATTCTCCCTTTAGTGTTTATACACATTTAAGGCTTCCACAAACCATGAGTGACACCTAGCAGCATATCATGGTTACCCAAGCTAATCAGAAGAGGTGGAGAACCTATTCAGTTTAGGATTACAAATGCAATACGGTCTTTCTCTAATACAATACTCTTGACCACATTGTTTGGTTTGATAGTTTATTCATGTCTACTATCCAATGTGATTCGTGTGCTTATATGATTACCTTGAATGTGATTTGGAACGACTTCCTAAATCTCATTCATACTCTGGCCAGAGATTCTTAATCATATCATAGAGTATTCTCCCTCAAACGGTTCGAAGGTTAGAGATCCCTTGTTGCGCATTTACTTGCCTCCATGGCTAAGTGGCTTAACCCCAACTATGTCGTGGACACCCTCTGACGGAGTGACTTTGAAATAGTCAAAGATCAAGGACCTAACCACAAGACAAATATGATGCCTTAGGTCAAAGGACTACTTTGTATTATCCCAACCATGAGTTCTCATGTGACATGAATATGAGAACTCCTCGTTGATCGTGTTCAGTGGACTCATTCGCTATTGAGCACCTACATGCTTGTCTTGGTGTCAATCACACCAATGACTCGAGACCAGTCACTCTCCTTAAGAGAAGACATAGCATGTACTAATCTTAACAGACTGTCAATGCCCAATTGGCAATCCTATGATCAGGAACGTTTAGGATATGTATACGAAAGAGAATTGTCTCATAAATCTAACTTGTTTAAATTACATTCTCCTAATTACATATTCCTTGGACTTATCGTTTAAGCATATAACATTTATATGAGACGGCTTAAAACAATAACCTTTGCCCTTGATATTAAACTAGATTAGTTCAACATGTGAAATGTCCGTAAAGTATCATCATATGATTGGTTTTAGGGCACATTTCCAACATGGGCAGCCCCGTGCACCAGGCTACTACCATTGCAGAGTATTGCAGAGTCATTGCAAAGTACACAGACAAACAATTTGAACGACGCTAATAACCCATCAGCCTCGGACCACTTAGCCACTACTGATTTATGAAATTCAACCCAAATCAAAAACACCCAAAACCACAAAATTCAAGAAAACTAATATTATCTACAAAACTAACATTTTTTGATGTAAAAATTCCCAATTTTCACAGTTTTCAGACCCAAAACAACGAATCGATGGAAACCTAGTAATAATTTAATGATCTGAAACAAAATCGAAAAAATAAATCGTCAGATTTGAAATTTACCAGACCAAGAGTAGATGATGACGAGCAGGATATGAGGGCGAGCAGTACGAGGATGATAGAGCAGGAAGATGAGCAAGAAGACGAGGACGAGCGACGATTCTCTCTCGACAACAGGCTTAGGCAGTCCTGTGGTATTTGGGAGTCCTCGCTAAGAACTCCTAGCGAAGGAGATAATCGGAGCGAGTGAGGGCTAATCTCCTTAAACTTAGTCCCTTTGCTTACCAAACATGGGACTACACTAATAATTAGTGTAGTCTAGTCCAATCAAACTTAGTGAGCCCAAACAAACACCCCCTAAATATATTTGAAGTACTATTAATTAGAAATTGACGTCTGGTGAGTTTTACATTCTTCTCTTTACATATGGCAATGCATATTAATTGCCAACTCTTTTATTTGCTATAACATTTTAATGTGATGTATCAGAGATATTCTAACTTGACATGCATGTTGAAGAGTTGAGGCTAAGTGGCTTAAAAACCTTTCAGTTACATCCAAATACATAAGAGACTAATTTGGTCTATTAATGAGATTTTCAATTCGTTTAAAGCGTGCAACTAATTGATATATCAATGTCTCTGTACTGTATTTATATAATCAAAAGTATCTTTTCATGTATCTTTTGATGCTTGAAATTATTTTTAAATTGTATGGAACTAATAATGATATTGTGTTTGAGATTTGTTTGATGCTTAAGTCAAAGCTACTTTAAATTAAGGAGAAGGTGATGGGATTTTTAATGACCCTTGTGACAAGTGAGATTACAAGGACACGAACTGTGTGCTAATTAATGACATTTACAAGGAGCTGAGATTACATATATACTTGAAAATGTGGGGGTATTGCTACCTGTGATCATTAATATCATCTTATGTGAATATGCATGCAATGTTGAGAATAATTTCCTTGTCACTTATTTTATACGAAAATGAGTGTGTATATTACCCTGCGATATTGAAATATTTTTTTGGTGGATCCTTGATTTGCAAATTATGAATATAGCTTGATTTATTTGGTCAATTGTACAAGAGTTTGCAAATAATATATTTGAGCAGGTTCACTATGAAACACCAGCTGGTAATCTTATAAAGAAGACAAAATGAATGACAAGAGACGAGTTCTTTCTATATCTATTATTGAGTTGTCCTACTATTTGTGGAAGATACCACTTTGTCTGCTTTGAGATATCCCACTATTTGTAGAAGAGACTAGCTGGTTCATTGTGTGTGATATCATAGCTATGAGGGCATTAAGCTAAATGCTTGTGCATATGTACTTCATATAATTGTTTTGAGGTCAGAATTGGATTTAGCTAATTCTCTGACAAATCCACCAAGCTAAATGCTAGTGATGATTATGACATCGAGGGGGGTGAGACGTATGCTTATAACATCGGTCAAGAGTGATGGTAACCCAACCTATGTGAATGGAGATCCCATGAAGTAGGTTCATATGGGTAAGAACAAGTCAATTGTTGATTGGGCGTGCATTATCAATTTATATCTAATGTTATTATTGTTGAGAGTCTATTCCTATGGTATAGATAATGCAACTACTGCAGCGTCCAGGGTTGAACTTATGTTCTTAATGAATACCATAGCCTATATATGGTGGTGTGCTTGACTATAGTGCACACTTGATGGATTCACCTATTTCAGTGTGGGAATGGGGCCGCTTCCTATGAGAACTTAAGCAGGTTCTCTAGATCACTCATGAATATCCAGGTGGCCGCATGGCATATTCGCGCCAACTCGCTAGAACATGCTCGATTCCGAGGATTCAATGTGGATGGTTAGTCCTATGATTCATGCAAAGAAATATTGGTTCATAGAAAATTTAATTTTCACAAAATTTTTGTGAGTTACGGCTAGCTCGTCTTAAGGCTGGTTCATAGTCCAAAATACACCAGTTCTGATGCGTTGGATTCTCATTTTCCTTTGGTATTTCCTTGTCCTCTTTAAACTTGTCTTACTCAAATTCCTTTTGATATTCGATTTGTATTTTGAAATATATGGGGAATTGTTGAAATCTTTTATTGGGTATTTCAAAATACAACTCCTCATTGTTCATGTTAATAGCATTCTTAATGATTTATTTTAATCTCACACTACTAAGAATAACTTCTTGGGCGACGAAGGGGAAAGCGTCGCTCAAAGTCCAAAACCGTCGCTGGAAACATTGGGCGGCAAAGAGAGCGTCGCGCAAAACTTGTGACGTCAGGCATTGCCACTACTACGAAACCATTTATTAGTGTCGCTATGATGACCAACAAGAAACGTATATTACTGTCGGATTTTAAGCAAAATCCGACAGAAAAGGGATGCAGTGGTGGATATAATAACCGACAGAATTGCCAACGTCAGGAAATGAATTTTCCGACAAAAAATACTCTAAAACCGATAGAAATTGTGTCGGATATAACCGATAGAGAATATATTAATAATGAATAAATAAGAGCATTTATGTCGGCTAAAACAAATAGAAAATACTAAAATCGACAAAACTTATGTCGGATATAACCGACAGAGAATTTATTAATAAGAATAAATAAAAGCATTCTTGTCGGATAAAACGGACAGAAAATATATTAATAATAAAAAAAATATAAACCACTTTCTGCCTTTTCCATATTCACTACATATTCCATATTAACTGCACTTTCTACAAAATTCCATATCCCTTGCATTCAATGCATTTTCCATATTCAACCTATGTTTCAAATCCTTCCTCTCTGATGACAACATGTTCGACAGGGGAAGAATTTGTATGGGCACACCAAAACTATCACGGTTACTAGAATTCAAACTAATAGACTTCCTCGCCAGAGCACTTGAATCCTCAAAGCCAGTAACTTCTGCGTCGATTCTTCCTGAGCTACCGGAGCATTCACCAGCCTGCCCAAAAGCACTGCCATAGTACCCTCCCCTTCCCGGGTTCTTGTTCTTCTTGGCCGTGACCAAATATCTCAAAGAATCTCCTAGCACTATTCTTTATACCATAACAGTGATTTTCCAGTTAAACAAAAAGGGGTCAGCTAGATTACTTATGTCACAGCCCGTCCCGGAGATGTACATTATTTTATTCACGATGATGTGAAAAGACGGAATTGCCCTTGAGCGTTGGTGGCATTGTGTGACTAAGTTTTGGTTTAAGGACCAATTTGATGAGTCCCTGGAATGTTGGACCCAATTGCAAGTAAGGAAAATAATTGGTTTGATTGGTGGGTGTGCAGATAAGACCACACACACATCCACATCACCTTCTCTCTCTCACTCCCGTAGTCTCTCTCTCGGTTTCTCTCTCTCTCTTTGTTATATGTACGAACAAGCACCAAAATCACCTCAAACTTCACAGATCGAAGGTTTTGAGTGCACCATTGTGTTCCTCATGGTGCTACGAGTTGATTAGTACCCATTTCAGGTAAGGAACCCTTCGAAAAACTCGTGAACCCGTAACCCAATTTTCATTCACTGTTCATACTCACGTAAAACCTTGTGTTTTAGGGGAATCTAAGCTCATAGGAAGCTTAATGAGGTCTTCACGAGTCTCGGGGTAGTTCATTTGAAGAATTTGGACGTCAAGATCGTGAGAAACGAAGAGTTGCAGGTTTGGTCGGAATTTTGAAGCTTCCCCGACGTGATTTCATGAGATTTGAAGCTTCAAATAGGTATAATGCCATTCTTCTCACTCTAAGCTTTCATTTGGTTCAAATTTTGAAGAAAATGGTTGAAAAACGAGTGAGAATAGACGATTAGAAATTTTTCCCAGCTTTCCGGCAACCTGCTACTCGCCGAAGACGAAGACAGAATATTTCGTCATTTTGGACGGAATATTCTGACGCCGTCAATTAGGATTGACGGTTACCGTTAGGATTTAACAGAATATTCCCTGAATATTCCTAATGGCGTTAACTGACGCCGTCAGTGTGCCTGGCACATGGCCGCGCGTGGGGGGCGCGTCTGGCCGTGCTATTGTCAGCGCGTGGGGGCGCGTCTGGCCGTGCCATTGTCGGCGCGTGGGGGCGCGTGAGGCTTCCAAAAAAATTTCTAAAAATTTGGGGATGATCCTGAGGTTGTGTAGGTCACTATGGTATATTCATATACCCATTTTGAGCTATGTATGAGAAGTTATTAGCTAGTTTTGCCTATATGCTTTAAAATAACGTTTTTATAGTTAATTCGCATATAGGTGAGACTTATCCTGAGGACGAGCGTATCCAAGGGCGACTCGGGGGCTACGACCCTTCGACATACCAGTGAGTAGGCTTTTGTTTTCAGTATATATTTACATACTTGATATATTTCCCAGAAATGCAGTTTTAAGGAAAGTATGCTTTGAAATAATATGCCAAATGCTTTTATATTCTGAATATGCATTTCATGGTTGCATATATATATATATATAAATGTGGTGTTGTGGAGGCACATGTAAGTTATGTTTGGTTATGTGAATCATCGATGATGTGATATGTGATTGAATAATGTTGAGCTCATAAAACTGCACCTAGGGTGATTGTGATTTAGCCAGAGATATGAAGTACAGGCCTGTTTATTTACGTCACCTCCCGCACTATATGCTCATATTGGATCCAACTTAAGTGCACAGTCTTGTCGTACAGACCTTATTCATGGTTTCGACTCGTAGGTGACTAGCGATTTATCGCCCGGCTATTATGAGAGAGTAAAATTGAGCATAATTATATTACACCTAATCTTGTCGTACAGACCCCTTTTTAGTGGTTCCGACTTATGTGCAATATATTGCCGTATAGGTCATTGTAGCGACTCCAGCTAGATTGACTTTTGAGCTATGAATTCAGCCGTACAGACTACCACAGGGGTTCCGACTAACATATCATATTTCTATGAATTTATTCTTACCTGAATTGCTTACTCTGTTATATCTTGGCATGGCATACATTTGAATATGATTATGTGAAGCATGAATTGAATTGATATGATTTTATATATATATATATATATACCAAATGGGGGCGGAAGCAGAATATGTATATGGATATGAGAAACTCAATATATTTTATTAAAACTAAATTATGATTTATAGGAAATCTGAAATTGATTGAATCAATCATAAGAACATAAATAATTAAAACAAGATTGAAAGTAGAAGTGATATTCATGGTAAAATAATGAATTAAAATTAATGATGCAAGTATATAATTGAAGATAATTTTATTTCAAATCGGAAACCGACTTACAGATACGTCTACTGACGATTGTTTGAGAAAACTTTGGAGCTCGCAGGCATCCTTGATTACAAACAGAAAATTAAAATACAAGTGTTTGATATTTCTATAAAGCTAGAGCTGAAATTCTGTTCTTTCGAATTTGCAGAGCGTTTCAGTTCTTGACTAAAAGTCCCTTTCTTCTGAGCTCGAGCCTTTCCTTTGTAGAGGGAGGAGAGCCAATCTAGATCCGGGAATCCCGTCTGTCTGTCTACTGCATGTGCCAAAGGCTGTAAAGCCTGAGAAATGATGAGGCTTTCACTGTGGATTCATGATGATGTTGTCATGAATAGTGACTTGTCTGCTACTGCTGATTTGCTTGTAATGATGCTGGAGGGTAACATGTCTGCTACTGCTGATTTACCCGAACAGCTGGCGAAGATAAACTAATACAAACTAGGTATTCCTAATGGTAAATATACCAGTCTAAATTACATGAGAGTAATACAATATTAAACCCTAAATAATTTAAAAATCATACGGGTCTTGAGAATCTGGCGGGAAAATATTTCCTTGGGTTGCTACTGCAGTTGATGAAGCAACTGAAGAGTCGTCAGAATCTGAACTTTCTTCTTCTTCCTGTAGCTCCTTCATGAGGATTTTGGCTAAGGCCTTCAGCTTAGATGATTTCTTCTTCTTGGAACTGCTCGAAGACTTGGATGATTTGTCCTTGCCCTTGAGTGATAATGAGGGACTAATGTCACGGGAAAATCCTTGAGCACAACTTCAATGATCCTCTGGTAGTTGAACTTGTCCCACCATTTGATCATCCTTTATCGATAGACTTGCTTGGATTCAATCTCGAAGTTTCATCTGAGTATCCATGGAATCCTGTACTTTGCCATGAATAACGCGATCAATGGAATGTCGTCTGCAAATCTGATTCTATCGAATTTCTTCTTGAAGGTGTCTGACAAGACTTGCATAAAATCTTCTGGTAAAATGGTGGCGAGCAAGCCATGTTCTGTCCACCATCTTGGAAACCATGCAGGGAAGCTAAGCTTGAAGCTTCTATCAAAGGTTATAAACCATGAATGGCCAAAGTCTTCTGCTTGATGTAAGAAAATGTTAGACCAAGCATGTATGTAATCAAAATAAGTGTAGTGGTTTAAGTTGCTAGGGAACTGATTGCTCCGAAAGGGTTTGGGCTGAAAGAGGGGGATTCCCCATTCTGATTCTAACAAGAATTTGTTTATGGTGAGGGAATGATAGAGGATTCTGTTTTGTTTGCCAGGGGCTTTATCAAAGATAGGTTTTATGGTGACTGAAGAAGTCTCAGTGAGTATGGTAGAATAGTATTTGAGGGTTTTGTGGAATTCACTTGGATAAAAATGGGAGTTAGGAGGGAAGACCTTTTTGGTTATGACCTCAGGTGTCTGAAGGTGTTGGAGACTCGGAGGAATACTAAAGAGATACTCTTTGTTTGGTTTAATAACATATGGGGATGTTTTAGTATAACTTGCAGAAGGGGATGGCGATTGCCGGTAAGTGGAAGAGAAAGGATCATACTGGTTTACTAACGCAGTTTGATAGTTTGGACGGAAATTTCCTATAGTTGATCCTAATGGAGTATATCTGTTGGTAATGGCTAGGGCCGAGGAATCGGGAATAGATTCCTGTTTTGGTGGTGGTAAGGTGGCTGGAAGCCTTCTTTGTTGGCTACTGCCAATTGGAATTTGTGCTTTGTTCTTATTAGACATTCTTCCCCTGCAAAAATTCTCTGGTTAAAAAATCTGGAATGCAGTTATGGCTGCCTTTAATGTATTCAATATCAAAATCAAAAATGCTTAATATGGCTTGCCATCGTGCAAAAATTTGTTTTGATGCAATGTTTTGAACATCTTTTTGTAAAACATGTTTTGCAGATTTGCAATCGACTCGAACTAAAAATTTTTGATTTAATAAATCATCTTGAAATTTACTAATGCATAATAGTATAGATAAAATCTCTTTCTTAATAGTACTATAATTAGCTTGAGCAGGATTCCATACACCTGAATGGAAACGAACAATTTGTTCAGGTGATCCGGAAGAAATTTGCTGTTTGAGGATACCTCCATAACCAATGTCAGAGGCATCGGTTTCAACAATCTTAAAAGAGTTGGGAGTTGGAATGCCAAGACAGGGCAATGTCTTAACATGATTTTTTATCTGTTTGACAATAGAAGTATGGACAGAAGACCATGCTGGAGGATTCTCCTTAAGGCGATCAAACAAGGGTTTACATTGTTGACGCAGATGAGGATAGAATTCAGAAACATAATTCAAAGAACCTAAGAATCTTTGAAGCTGGGTTTTTTCAGTAATCTGATCTGGGAATTTATCCGCAAACTGGATGACACGATCAATTGGTTGGATAGTAGACCTATGGATATTGTATCCTAGGAATCTAACCTTAATTTGAAACAACTTAATCTTAGTGGCTGACACAACCAATCCATTTGATCTAATGATCCTAGCAAACAAATGCAAATGTTTCCAATGTTCATCAATAGAGTTTGAATAAACAAGAACATCATCAATATAAACAATTGTAAAATGGCTATACTGATTAAAAATCTCATTCATAATATTCTGAAATTCAGATGGTGCATTTTTTAAACCAAAAGGCATAACATTCCATTCATAATGCCCAAAGGGCGTAACAAAAGCAGTTTTATACTTATCAGACTCGAGGATCTGTATTTGCCAAAAACCTGATTTCATATCAAACTTTGAAAAAATAGTTGCTTTATTAAGCCTTTTTATTAAATCTCTTTTGTTGGGGATTGGATACTGAATCCATTCCAAAACTTCATTAAAATGTTTATAGTTAATAACTAATCGGGGAGACCCTCTTTCTAACTCTGCACTTTTCTGAACATAAAATGCAGGACATGACCAAGGTGACTTGGATTTTCGGATAATTCCTTTATTAAGAAGATCTTGAATTTCTGCTTTACAGAAATCCATTACTTCTTGACTCATTTGGATGGGTCTAGCCTTAGTAGGGATTTTGGACTCATTAAACTCCTTAACATAAGGAAGTTTAACAATGTGTTGTTTACGGTGCCAAAAGGCATTAGGAATATCAGAACAAACTTCTTTAATAAGTTGTTCTTCAAATTTAAATATCCTCTGAGATACAATCTCTTGTTTGAGTTGTTCTTCAATTCTTTCATGATGAAGTTCATCTTTCAGGAATTTAAGGTGTTTATTCTTATTAGAGATTAGATTTAAAGAATGCGAAGTGCAATCTTTCTGGAGGTGTCTTAATTTCTTGAGATCTGTTTCACGGCATAACTCAAATGTGACTTTCTGTCCTAAGACTTTTGAGGTAATCCTATTATGATGAACCTTAAAAGGATATAAGAGTGCTATGAAAGGTAATCCTAATATGACTGCATCCGTTAAATTCTTTATTAAGACAAACGGAGTTTTAAAACAAACTTCATCCTGGCAGACATGCGCCTTAGGAAGTTCGTATTTGATTTCCATTGGAGATTCATTAGCAGCACTAAGGATTTCCCTTGACTTGTGGAAATACTTAGTAGGGATTAATCCTTCTTGAATACAATTCAAGTCTGCACCTGAATCAATTAAAGCTACTGTCTCTAAACGAAAGTCTTCGATTATTATCGTTACTTTAGAATACCATTTCTGGATCCTAATCTTATGAAGAAGATTCAGAATTACTCGTTCTGAAGAGTTGTCAGATTCTGACTCAGAAGAGTGGCTAGAAGAGGAGGTGTCGTTAAGTCCTAAGTCTGGATTTAGATGGGTATTAACTCTATGGAGTTGAGTACGGACATCTAGATTTTCGGACTTTAAAACCTTAATTTCCTCTTTGATTTTATTAATTTCTTTTTGTAGGTCACTGACCGTAATATCTTTCTTAGGTTTACTAAACTTAGCTAAAGTAGTACTAAGAGAGACTTGTGGTTTCTGGATTTGGGGTTGGCTAGTGCCTATATCTTGCTGGGAAACCAAATTTCTAAGCTTTTTTAGGTAAAACTTCTTAAGCTCAGGGTCTTCTACCTTACTTATTAGTTCTAAAAGTAATTCTTCCTGTTCCTCTTGTTTGGTTAAGACCGATATTCTTTTACAACAAGTGTCAGTGCATCCTAATTTGATGTCGGGAGCTGACTGTTTGCTGGAGGCAGAGTGGAAGGAAGATGATGAGGTAGAACCAAGATCATCTTCAGATGAATGACTACTGTCGGTATTTTGAAGTTCTAAGACCTGGATAAGTTGAAGTTTTTCTTCCTCAGAAATCTTCAACTGACTTATGGTTTTCTTGACCTTACACTTATTAGCGTAATGGCCTTCTTTGCCACATTTGTAGCATTTTCCTTTATGACTATTGTCTTTAGAGTGGAATTTTCCAGAGGATTTCCTCTTTCCTTTCCAATGTTTGGGTCTGGGGTTTTCATAAAATGGGTTTGGTTTAGCAAACTTTCTTTTATGATACTTGGAAAATCCTTTCTGGGGTTTATAAACTTTTGATTTAAAATTATGTGATCTTTTCTTTAAGTTGGAGGGAGCTATGGGTGGTAGACCATATTGCTCACAGAAAGTTCCTAATTCGTATTTGGCTATTGCCTTATCTGACTGCGCCTGCTTAGATATTTTCATATCTGTGCACATTTTTAAACCTTCCTTCTGGATGGTACTGATAATATATCCGTAAGTGAGGTCATCATATGGTATGATGCCATCTTCGTTTATTAAGGTATTCCTTATTTTATGAGCGAAGAGGTTTGGTAATCCATTTATAAATTTTTCTTTCCAGAATGGCTGGTTGCTATCATCTCTGAGCATAACTCTGGACATGAAAACATCCTTATACCATCTAAAGTCACTTAAGGTTGGGCACCTTAAATTACTTAGTTGGTCGTGAATTCTAGAGGTGATATTTGAAGGGATTCCTATGAAGTGTTGTATGATTGTGTAAAGCAAAGTATTGACTGCATCTGGGACACCACATCCTAGATGTTCGTCAAATATGGGTAATCCTTCTTCATCTTGCTTTACAGCATTTCTTATTAGATTTCTGGATTCTTCAGTGAGATGTTTCTCCCACCAGGAATGAAGCATTCCTGTGAAGCCAGTGACCAAGAGGTCGACAATTTGGAGTTAACTCATATTATGGTTGGTCATATAGCTATTAGCTACCATAGAGATGTGTTGGAGTTTGTTTAGTAACTCCTGTTCTGATAAACCATCTATATTCCATTCATAGAGTTTATCAGAGGATACAGTGAATTGAGACTGGAATTGTCTCTCTTCAAACTGGAGATCAGGAGGTGTAGGCCTGGGATACCAGTTCTTTGTTAAGGAAGTAGGGTTTGTTCTCTTTGCGTTAAGACGTTTTAACTCAAGACTCTGAAAGGCTTCTTCCATCTTTTGGATAGAGGAAATACTTTCATCTTCTGAATCTTGTGTTTGGGAAGTATAATCAGATCCATGTGGGTTATTGATCACACGAACTAATTTATCTTTTTCTAGCTTATTAAGCATTTGTTCTATCTTAATAGACGTTGAGGTTTTCAAAGAAGGTGATTCTTTGAAGCTAAGAAGGGGTGTTTCTTTATTAAGAGGTTTGATTGACAAGTTGTCAATTTTTGTTTCAATTTTATCCAATTGTTTACCAATAGTGTGAAGACTCTGATTGGTAAAGTTGTTTTGTTCAATGATCGGTTTGGCTACTCCTAAATCTTCCTTAGGAATCTTAAAAGGAGTTGCAGGAATTTGGGTAGTACCCTTAGTGATGAGAATGGTCTCTTGAGGAGGATGGCTGGAGGAGACAATTGTCTTGTCTTCTATAGTCCAGTTTTCTTTGGTGATTACCTTTAGTTGTTTTTCAGACTCATAATGTTTTTCTACGAAGTCGAAGAAAAATATTTCAAGTCTGTGGGTTTGCATGAAATCCTTCCAAGCTTTGTGGATCTCAAGTTTTTCTTCAGTAGTATACTTACTTCTGAAGATATTTCGTCTAGAGACATTTTCTGGGGCTTCTATGTCTCTATTGAGTTTTTTACGATCATATTTAAAAGGTTCTTTTCTGGTTAAAACCAACAACTGATGGTGATGAACTTGTTCTGCACCAATATCAGAAGCAGATGGGGAAGTCTGTTCTTCCTTAGTAGGAATAGTAGGAGGTTGATACACTGGATGGACAACTTGAGCGTTTGTCTCAAGTGACTGAAGTTTAAAATTCAAAAGGTCATTTATTAACTCTTGTTGTGTGACTGACGAGCCTATGTCTACTGATTTTAATTTCCTATTGGCTAAGGAATTTATCAATTCTTGATCTTGACCCAGCCTATCGGTTGGCATGGATCCAGAGAAAGAATTCCTACTGGGAGCAAATGATCGTTGTGAGTGAACTGACTCACAAGATCTTTTGGCAGGTCTATCAAAATTAATTTTGACAGTCCCATCAAAATATCGTTCTATGTTATCTAGGTTGACTAGACTGTTCTGGATGGCTACTGGCCGACTTTCATTTATTAAACACCAATCTGAAGGGAGATTGATATCTGACCACCTAATGGTTCTAGGTATTTTGATATTCGCATTCTCTTGATTGGTTTGGATCAAGAGAGTGTGATCCTTCGGACTCTTGGTTAGAGCCTGAAAGTTCATGTTGGTGCCAGTGACTTTATAATAAATACGATAAATTAAAGCCAAAGGCTGTGTTCCTTCAAGGACTTTATATCTCGAAGTTTTAATGTTTAAGGTAAGTGCCTTCAACATATGTGGGTCGGATAGACTTATGGTGAGATTAGGAAAACAGTCAAAATGGATAGGTCCATTGCAGAGGCTGGATTCCACCATACCAAGAATACTATCACTGAAGTCAGTGAATCTAGCATCTCGGAGACACAAAAGAATAGAGGTGTTGAGGCCTCTACGAGTTAAGGGTTTAGCAGCAATCTGCACTAATCCTATATAGATGTAGTTATGACCATCTTTCCTATGGGAATTAATTTGTTCTGGGGTGAACAGCTGGCAAGTCTCATGATCTTTACTAAGAGCATAAGCTTGTTCGACTGTCTTAACATGATGTTCAGTTTTAAAAGAGGTTAATGCCCATTTCTTTTTATAAATATTTTTTGAAGATATTTTTGGAATGTTCCATTCAAAAAAATCAAGACTACTGTCTGTTTGAAATTCAAATTTTTGTTCTTCATTGACAATATCAGGTATAGTTCCTAGATTTGATCTAGAGCTAGTGATGGCCATTGAATTAGATCTAAACAATCTACTCATAGCAATCAAAATTCAAACAATCAAAATACAGAAACCTTAAAAGTAAAATCTTACTAGTGAATCTAATCACCAAGCTCTCCGGGTCACGCGCGCCGCTCAGGCCCTATCCGTCGGGACTTACTGTTTGGGTGACGACTTACTGCTCAGACCTTATGGTAAGAGCCAAGTGAGTGGTAATTGCATTAGCATCTGAATACTCTGTTTATATCTTTTGATTTTCTTTCTTTCAATCTCCAGCAGTCTTAACTGTTTATCTTCTTAGTGTTTTCCTCTTACCATAAGGTCTGAGCAGTAAATCGTCACCGCTGTCGTCGGTAGAGGACCTGGCAACGCTGTCGTCGCTGGACGTCACCGCCGAGAAGTGAATCGAGAGGTTGACGATGAAAGTTGGGGAGAATCTGTTCAATTTTATGCAGTCGTTTTGCGGCGTGGATGGGAGCAAGCTGGTGGTGCCGATGGATATCTTGCACCGGTGGTTCGAGAAGTTTCAGGAGAGGGCTAAGCACGATCCTGAGTACTTGAAAGGCTTCGCTTTGTAATTTTGTAAGCTCTGCTCTGTCTCTCTCTTTTTCCTTTTTTTTTTATTTATTTTATTTCGTTTAGTTGAATTTCTCAGTTTGTAATTGTAGTGTGTTTATGATAATTACTACTTGATTTTTGGGGGTTTTTGCCCAATCCAATTCCAATGTAGTAAATGTTAGGTAGAACATAATTTTTGAATGCTTATCTATTTCAAAAGCTGAGGCAGGAAGCCGAAAACATGCAACCAGTTACAGTCGACTAACCTTGATACCAAGCCACTCTGGCTTCAACGATTCTTGTGTAGGCGGTCCATTGTTCCAAAAGCCTAAATAACTAACATACTGAGGTTACATTGATACCAAGCCACTCTGGCTTCAACGATTCTTGTTCTAAGACTAATGCGTTCATAAAATCAAAGCAAATTAAAGTCTAGGAATCACAGCTGGAAGTAAAGTCAGGTACTGGACGAAGAAGCATACATTTCGTATCCGTCCTAAAAAGCATCAAATAAAAGCATGTGTTCTGAGACCGATTCAGTTTTGATTTATTAATTAACTTCTACAGCTGGATCATTAGTCTTTATTTATTTTGTTCAAGGCTAAGTCTAAAGACTTGTGAAATATATATAGAAGCATTGTGTGTTAGCACTAACGAGAGTCTTTTGTTTTTTTTTTTATCGAGAGACTCAGCACCACGGGTCATTTTTTTTTTTTTTTAGGCTTTTTAGAAGTTGAATAAGGATCACTTGTGTTTTTCGAGTTCAATTTTCTCACAAGTCCACTTTGTGGTGTCCAAAACCTAGTTCTTCTTGTTGCATCACCGAACCCATTTACCATTTCGAAGACAGATGTTTGTAATTGCCCATCAACAAAACTGAAATCCCCACCAAAGCCTCTAAATTTAGTACCTGACAAGGATTTGCAAAGCTCTGAACCATTTTGGGAGATGATTTAAAATCTTTCAGCAAACTAAACGTTCAAATGGTTAGATTCAATCCCTGAAAATTAAAAATGAGTGTTATAAGATTTGAGAAATGTGGGGTGTAAAGAAAATGTGGGGTGTATGTACAAAATATAAGATGTATATTGAGAATGTGGGGTGTGGGGTATTATGGGAAAGTATGTGGGGGTGTATTAAGATAATTTTTAAGTGAAAAAGCAAATGTGGGGTGTATTAAGTATGTGGGGTTTATTCAACAATTTGTGGGGTGTTAATATAATTAGCCTTTTATTTATTCATTATTAATATATTTTCTGTCGGTTATATCCGACAGTTGGTTTTAGTATTTTCTGTCGGTTTTAGCCGACATAGAAAGCTCTTATTTATTCATTATTAATATATTCTTTGTCTGTTATATCCGACACAATTTCTGTCGGTTTTAGAGTATTTTCTGTCGAAAAATTCAATTCCTAACGTTGACAATTCTGTCGCTTATTATATCCGCCACTACATCCATTTTCTGTCAGATTTTGCTTAAAATCCGACAGTAATATACGTTTCTTGTCGGTTATCATAGCGACACTAATAAATGGTTTCATAGTAGTGTAAGTGTTTGTTAAATCTATCAATTTGATAGGATATTCATTCTACGAAACTAGTTTCAACGATCTAACAGTCAAATATGTTTGTATATACTCCGAGATAGCATGTGTAAAAAATCGCAAAAAGAAAACATTAAGAGATTAGGTAACGGGACCATGAGTAAAAAAAAAAACATTCAGAGATTATTGTGGCCTTTGCAATGCGAAGATAATTTGTTCATCAACAATCATTCTGATTTGAAAAGGCGAAATATACATAACAGTGATTTACTACCAATCCTCTTGTAATTAGTTGTCTAATAGTGTAAATAAGCTCTTGTTTATGCTCATAACTGCCAGAATACTAAAATAATAACTACCAGAAACTGAAATAATAAAATAGTCAATTTTTGTCGGTTATAACCACCACCATTAACTTAAAAACAGCCGGAATATGTTAAAAATATTAAAAAAAAAGAATTAAAAAATACTGGCGGTTGCATCCAACACTAAATATTCGTCAGGAATTTATGTCGGATATAACTGAAAGGATTTCATTATTATCCAACACTAACTGAATGATGTGTCTGATATCTTTTATCCGACATAATGGCTTATTAAAAACTGGCACTATCATCCGACACCTAAAGCTAATATTGTAGTAGTGTGCGAGACGAAGAGAAACTCTTCGCCTCGCAAAATGAAGATTGCGCGACGGAATTGGTGGTCGTTCTACGTACCGAGCGACGAAACTGGGTTTCGATCCCCAAACTCTTGCGCGGCAAACATACAAGTTCGACCCACAAACTCTTGCGCGAATATGGAGGCCATCACAGTAAGATTTTAAAATTGGTTTTTTAAATAATTTTTTATTTATTTAATTTTTTTTTCTTTTTAAATGTTACTAATATTGTTTTATGTAAAAATGAATTTAATAAAATTAAAAATAAAAAATGTAAAGAAGAATATTGAATTAAAACATTATTGTAAATGTACATACAATGGAAAAAAGTATTTTTAAATTTGAAAACAATTTAAAACAAAACTAAAAAAGGTAGTCGTCGACGTCACAATCGCCGACTGGTAGTGTTGCTGCTACGTTGGGGGGCTGGGAGGTCGTTTCTGGAGGTGGTTCAACGTCGGGGAAGTGAATGCCATAGATTTGAAGTGTGAGACATATTTGGTTTATCAAATTGTTTTGGGCTGCAATCTGAGACTACTGGGCCACAATCCTCTCCTTCAGTTCCGCTACTTCAGATGTCAGCGTTTCGACATCTTCAGCTCTTTGCTTGGAGGATGAGGCAGACGAGTCCCGAAGGCGAGCTTTCCCAAGCCCCCGGTGAACATTCCCATGCCGACGACCGAGGGTCTGATCAAGTGTGTCTGTCATGATCTGAAACCTAGCATCCTCAGGGGGAAACACCTTCTCGATCGAGGTCTATAGGGGAAGCTCGGAAGCCACCTCCTCCATAACGGTCTGGCCCTTTTACACCATGGTGGACTCGAAAAATGAAAAAAAAACAAATTAATTTGAATATACATGTAATTAATATTAATACTAATTCAATATTAAAAATTTGAAATAACTTACATGAAGCTGCTTCGTCAGCTTATCCCCGGGCTGAACGTACACCTCCTTGAACATGTCAATTTCAGGAAACTTTGACCCCCCCTGAAAAAATTTAAAAAGTGTTAACATAGATTACCAATTGTGTAATAAAGAGTAAAAAGATTGAAAACTTAAAATAAATATACGGTTACGTTACGTCGCTCCTCCAACATATAAGAGAAGCGTCGTGAGTTTGATAGGTAAAGAAGTTTCTTCTTCGACCGATTGATCGAGTTTGCCTTCATTTTTTTTTTGTTGAATTAAAAAAACGTATTAGTTTAGATATTTAGAACAAATGAATGAAAAAATGAAAATTTTATTTAAAATTGTAATTTTTTTTTTATTAATATATTATTGAAATATATATTATACATACCATGTATTTCTCATCTTGAAAATAGATGAAGAGCTACTCCCATTCATTCTGACGGTCCACCAACTCTATAGGGCACCCAACTTCTAGAGCAACCTCCGGACTGGCATATAGCTCATAATGCTTGTGGAGGTCACTCGTCCATTGAGTGAACCTACCAGAGCAAAGGTCGTTGATGTACTGCATTTGATTGGCATCGAAGTTGGAGAGCTCATAGTTATGCTGCAAAACTCAACAAATAAATATTAGTTAAAATTTATAATCTTTGTATACTTTAATACAAATTTAGTATTTGAGGTTGAAAAAACTTACCGATAATTCATGAATAACGGCTTCCTTCACTTCTTGTGGGACAATTCTCCATGACTCCCACTTGAGGGGGCAATGGTTCCTGATAACCGATGACACACCCCGACCCAGAATGTCCACTAGGACTCCGAATCGAGCTATGTTGGCCGACACCTGGAAGGTGACAAAGCCATAAAGTATGATGATGTGGAAAAATGTGAATAAATTTAAACCAAAAAGTGCCTAAATACAAGAGTGCGCCATGAGCGGGAATGAACCCATTTCACACGTGACGTCAGAGCATAAGTAAAGTACAGTAAGGTGGATTGAAATTCATACCATCAAAGGTAATCTCCAATACCAAAACTTGCCACGAATCCTTGTCGATACGAAAGCTCTGCTACTAGACCTGGAGGGATAAAAACAAGAGTGAGTGGCCAGAAAAATAAAGCTTTAATAAAGACCTTCTAAACGATATAGTCCCTCACCGTAACACCTGTTTAGCTTCCAGGAAATCATTGATGTGAAATTTAACTAACACACAAATTAAACCCTATTAAGATAGTTGTAGTATATGAAAGGAGGGATCGTTCTAGGCCGGGGACTAACTAGGGATGCTAATCAACATAAAAGAAACTCAAAAACACAAAACTAGACTCTAAAACAGAAAACTAGACTCAAACGACTCAAAATAGACTAAACTGACTTAAAACACACAAACTAAGTTAAATTGACTCAAAACAAGAACTAGAATGTAATTTGGACAAAAATTGAACTAGAATGACTCAAAACACTAAAAAGAACCTAGTTTGGACAGATTCTGACCTAAAAACACTAAATAGAAAAAGGGGTTTGTTTTTTACGAATTTAAGACTAGAACTAAATAAATTTAAAGACTCTAAATACTTTGGACGAAATTGGTGATTTAAAGGGTGAATGACTAGTTAGAGGGTCCTTCTCCACACATGACACACATGCATACAAATCAATTTCCAGTTATTCTTTCGATAAACCATGAATGACAATGCCCCAAATTAATCGTGAGAAGCACAAATTAACTTTCAGATTTTCCTAAATTTATTGAATTGGACTCAGCGACGCAACCAAATTATTCGTATCAAGTTCCCTACATGAACTGCATAATAGAGATACATATCAAAGATCATTAACTTCTATGAAAATCATAACCATTGACAAGGCATTCGTAACTATGAACTGCATGATACTTCTGCCAAGAATTCACTTAACACAATCCTGACTAGTGACTTTTACTACTTGTGAATATAAGTTCATAATGATTAGGTGAAATTCCCTTATATTCTAGCATCAAACTCATGCATGCAAACTAAGTATGCATCCTTAATCAACACACAAGAATAGGTTATCAATCAAACAAATAAGTAATTTGCATTCACGATTTATTAAATCATAACTGAAAATAATCAATTCATATCACACATATGTTCATGGCTTTGAATTCTCCTCTAACTAAAACGAAATTAGTTCCTCATGTTCGCAATTAAACAAAGACAATTAAATTTAAACATTGAAACAAAAGATAGAATACACCTAGAAACGCTTCAACAATCCAAGGGTCTTGAATGGCAAGCACGGCTCCATGGGTCTCCTCTCCTTTCTCCTTGCAAAGCTGTTGCACTAGAATGATGTATGTATATGAGGGATGTATGGGCGATTTTGTGATGAAAGGTGGGTGAATTCTAAGTGCTACAACACTATATATTTATAGGTAGAATAGAAGGCAAGGCAAGGTTGTGTAGGAGTGGAATTAGGACTCCAAATCATCAAGGAATAAGGATTCTTCAATTTCAGATTCCAGGGAGGAAAAGGATTGGTCTTTGCTGCAGGAAACATCATTTCTAGAAGGCTAGGTGCGGCACACTTTTAGGGATAAGAGATAAGGCTTCTAGAAAGGGTTTGTGGCAGGTTTCTAGAAAGAAAGGGATAAGGGGTGCAGCATCTATCTAGGACATGTGATAGGGCTTCTAGAACCATGTTTTTAGGTGATCTAATATGCAATTAATTCCCCCTTGCAGCTGGAATTAAGTAGGATAAGATTAGGATAAGATAAGATAAAATAAGGTTAGTTTGGATAAGATAAGGTTGGATAAGGTTTTGGATAATGTTCCTTCCTTTTAGCTGATTCCTTATCTTCTTTGTCTTGAATTTATTTTCTTCATCTTTTCAGCACATTCCTAGCCTCTTGAACTTCAAAAATGTCCATCCACCTTGCTCCATGCATATGTTATCCATTCTTGGCCCAAAAATGCTCCAAAATGCTCGAAATTGCACTTTTTTGCCAACTTTGTCATTTGGACCTACAAACACAAGAAAATAGCTTAAAACACTATAATAAGTAGAAATTAGCTATGAAAATGCAAGAAAACAAGCTAACTAAGTCGCATAAATATGCTCCTATCAATCATACTATGGATAAACATGAAATCAAAGCTATACTAACATTAAATCTAGAAGTATACCACATCACAACATCTTATTAGCAATATAAATAATCAAGTGCTTAATAACCCATACTAGCACGCCAGTCGAAGTCACCTATGGTGACCTGTACGACTACAACCATATCTCATCAATCAATGCTAGCTCATAAGTCGGAGTTGAAGGAAATTTTGTGAAAAACATGTTCATTTGAATAACATCATATAGCATGCAATTAACAATTAAAGGCGGAATCATGCTTTCATGCATTCAAAAACAAAACATCTACCATGAAATTCAAAGCCTAGTAGATTGGTGAACATTGACTCAACTTAAAAACAACAATTTGTTAGTTGAGAAATATTTACCTTTGTAGATTCCTCTTTGCATATGCAAAGGATAATCACCCAAGAGATAGGGCCTTCATTCCTTGCTTCTTAGCTCCATGGATTTGGTTAGAAGAATAGGTTCTCCAAGTTCCCAAAATTGAGAACCTCTAAAGATTCTACACCAAGGTTGGATTGGAGAGGAAATGAGTGACCTTGAGGAAATAGAATTGCTAGACAATATCCCCCAAGGTGGTTGGCCTCTTAGAGAGAAATGGAAGCTTTGTGTTCTCACCAATTTTCTCTAAAATCAACAACTTATGAATTTTAGGTTATAAAGTTCTTTATATAGTCACTTCTTTAAATGACCTAAAGAACCAAAAACCCTAATTCAACACTAAATGGATATGGGCTTTTGGGCCTTTGTGAATCTTTATTCATTAAGTTGTCATACAACTTAAGTCAATGGGCTTTGACGTTCGAAGCCCATTGGGCCTTAAGGTCCAAAAACTATCCCGAGGTCTTTAACGAACTTATTCGTTTGATTAATTAACATATTAATTAATCCTTGCCATAAATAATTAAACCATTTAATTCATCTCCTTTGTTTCTTCAATCTCCACCTTATTTGGTGTACGATACATTAGGTTCCTTTTAGCGAGGCAGTGGGCGATTAAAACCATTTTACATCGATTGTGAATTGAAACTTACTTTCAATTCTCCCTTTAGTGATTACACACGTTTAGGGCTTCCACAAACCATGAGTGACCCCTAGCAGCATATCATGGCTACCCAAGCTAATCAGAAGAGGTAGAGAACCTATTCAGTTTAGGATTACAAATGCAATACGGTCTTTCTCTAATCTAATACTCTTGACCACATTGTTTGGTTTGATAGTTTATTTATTCATGTCTACTATCCAATGTGATTCTTGTGCTTATATGATTACTTTGAATGTGAATTGGAACGCATTCCCAAATCTCATTCATACTCTGGCCAGAGATTTTAATCATATCATAGAGTATTCTCCCTCAAGCCAATTGAAGGTTAGAGATCCCTTGTTGCGCATTCACTTGTCTCCATGACTAAGTGGCTTAACCCCAATGATGTCGTGGACACCCCGATGGGGTGACTTTGACATAATCAAAGATCAAGGACTTAACCACAAGACAACAACTGTGATGCCTCAGGTCAAAGGACTAATTTGCATTATCCCAAACATGAGTTCTCATGTGACATGAGTATGAGAACTCCTCGTTGATCGTGTTCAGTGAACTCATTCTCTATTGAGCACCTACGTACTTGTCTTGATGTCACACACACCAATGACTCGAGACTAGTCACTCTCCCTAAGAGAAGACATAGCACGTCCTGATCTTATCGGACTGTCAATGCCCAATTGGCAATCCTATGATCAGGAACGTTTAGGATGTGTCTACGAAAGAATGGTCTCATTAATCTAACTTCATTAGATTGCATTCTTCCAATCACATATTCCTTGGACTTTATCGTTTAAGCATATAACATTTATATGAGACGTCTCAAACAATAATGTTTGCCCTTTATATGTAAACTAGATTAGTTTAACATGTGAAATATCCGTAAAGTATCATCATATGAATGGCTTTAGGGCACATTTCCAACAGGAGTCACCTATAGTGACCTATACGACTTATCCATATCTCATCACATATACTAGCTCATAAGTCAGAGTCACCTCTAGTGACCTGTACGACTTATCCATATTTCATCACGTATGCTAGCTCATAAGTCGGAGTTAACTCTAGTGACCTGTACAACTTATCCATATCTCATCACATATGCTAGCTCATAAGTCAGAGTCACCTCTAGTGACCTGTACGACTTATCCATATCTCATCACATATGCTAGCTCATAAGTGGGAGTCACATATGCTAGCTTATAAGTCGGAGTCACCTTTAGTGACCTGTACGACTTATCCATATCTCATCACATATGCTAGCTCATAAGTCAGAGTCACCTCTAGTGACCTGTACGACTTATCTATATCTCATCACATATGCTAGCTCATAAGTCGAAGTCACATATGCTAGCTCATATGTCAGAGTCACCTCTAGTGACATGTACGACTTATCCATATCCCATCACATATGCTTGCTCGTAAGTCGGAGTCACCTCTAGTGACCTGTACGACTTATCCATAGCTCAATAAGTATACCTGCACACGAGTCAGAACCACCTAAAGTGGTCTGTACGACAGGACTGGGTGTAAATAAATACGCTCAAGTGACTGTGCGAATAATCGCGGGTCACCTACGAGTCGGAACCACCTAAAGTGGTATGTATGACAGGATTGTGCACCTACCTTGGATCTAAAGTGAGCGTAAGGTGCGGGAGGTGAACATCACGTGAAAGATTGTGCCCTGGCCACGGACGGGAGCACTAACACCGGGGTGCAGGTTTATGAGCTCTCAACACATCTCACATAACATGTACGACTCATGGGCAATCCGTACAACAGTGTCGAAGTTGCTTAAAACATAATATTGTCATGCCATCACTCGATCGTTCCAAATAAAATGTAATCATAATTATGCATCCCACATTTCACAACATATACTCACCTGAACTTATCTATGCATCCCACGTTCACCTTCGTACCTTAAAGCATTCATAATAATTATGCGCAATAATATACTTATGGACATGCCTTGATGCAATTCAAAACTTAACTATATCGTAGTGCTTCCAAATATATATATATATATATATATCAATAATGTGGCATAAAATGCACAATCTATAATGCTCTACTCCTGAACTTTAAATTTTCGAGGAATAATTATTAGTGACAAGCTCAACTAAACACTAGTTTAACTAACTATCAATACTTACAATTCTTTGCTTCGAATTCTCGATCCTTGACACGATGATTTATGACCAACATCCAATCACTAAATCATAAAGTTAAATCTCCCATTTTCTACCAATGTCCCTCACCTTGCACAATTTCCCAAACAAGGCTATTGCCTCAATTATTTAATCTCATTTATGTTATGGCTGCATTTAACGTTTCGTTAGACAGCCTATGTACCCTAAATAGGGATCAAGTCATTCGTAGTTCGCATTAATACTTCAAAGCATTCACAGTAATTATATGCAATAATCAGTTTATAACCGTTTGAGGAATTATCAATCATATATATATATATATGTATATGTATATATATGTATATAGATAGAAAGGAAAAGACTCACTCACCTGAGGTCCGCGCAACGACTTCCTAGCACGCATATCGAGACATCATGAACCATCATCGCCTATGACCAATTATCAAATCACATCTCAGAGTTCATACCGATAAACACACAATTTACATAAAACACATCCCTACGTAATTCAATTCGGAAGATCTGCATCACGGATTTCCGGTCCGTTGCTTCCAAAGATCCACATTATACTTCTAGGACAACATCCTAAAGTTCCATTACGATCCAACGGTCGGATCTTCGCCAATTGCCAAAACTAAGTGGCGGTTAACATTTTATTTTATGAACTTACAAATCCAATTTGGGAAGATTCGTATATCGGATTCCCGATCCATAAGTTCCTATGGTCCTCAAATATTATATGCTATAACATACTAAAGTTTGGTGACGATCCAACGGTCAGATTATCGATTCATATAATGTCCTATTAACATAACATAGAGAATTTAGGTTCAGACAATCAACCTACATCATGAAATTACCAAAATTGAGCTCAAGGCATCTAATTTAGCCTAAAAATGACATCGACAGTCCCCTGGCCACGCGCCGCCGCGGGTGGCGGTCGGCCGCCCCGACTCGCCGGAAAATCCAACTATTTCCAAAAATTACCAAAATTTACAAAAATGAAGATCTTAATGAGTAGAGTAACTTTCATACCTGCGGCCAAGGCCAATTTGGCCTGGAAGAGCCCTAATTTTGCTAAAACCCGTTGAAAACCCTAGTTTTGGGTGTCCCCAATTTGGCTCCATAGCAACTCCGACGCCCCCAAACTTGTTTGGGCTTTGTTCATGAGCTTCATAGGAGTATTTTGGTGGTGGTAATTTGAGGGTTTTGTTTCAGAATTTGAGGGATGGCCACCACAAACCCTTAACCCCGTTGTTGGCTCTTTGATGAGTTTACACCCAAATTCCTTCAAATTTTAGGTGGATATGGAAGAAGGAAGACTAGGTAGTGGTTTGTTTTGATTTGTCAGAAAAATGACCAATTTTGGTCGTGGCTCTCTTCGGGTCGCTCGGGTCATGGGATTACCCGTTTTCCCCTTCCCTTTCTCTTTTCCTCATTTCCCTCCTTTCTTCTCTTTCTGATTGGGCAGTTTCTTCCTCTCCCCTCTCCTAATTCATCCATCTCCCTCTTGTGCTCTCTTCTTCCCCTCTCCTTTCTTCCTTTCTTTCTAAAAACTCATTGGTTCTTCCTCCCACAAGATGGGAGTTCAATTTAATTAACACTAAACTTAAAATAATCAATTTCGAATGTTCGTAACTATACCGATATAAACTGGACTCGCAAACGGCTTTCGCCTATATGTTTGTACCAACGAGTACTACACAAATACGCTAAAGGAATAAGTCTTACGTTTCTCTAGACGATGGTCAATGCAAGTCAAAATCTTTGCCTTTAGGGTATTTTCGTAAATTCACGCTTTTAAAATTAATAAAAACGTACAATTAGGGACGGGTTGTCACAACCGAGCCAACGTCGGTGGCCAACGCATTGTGCTGCTCCTTTGTTGCAGATGCACGATGTCGAGGATCCCACATAATGGTGATCTTCTCGATCGTGATGTGAGTGGTTTGTGCCGTCTTAAGTAGTCAGCAAAAGCTCCTGATTTTTTTTTGACCTACCAAATAAACAAAGTAAACATTAGACAAATTCTAGTTTCTACAGAAAATTCGACAGAACCTCCCCTAAAACTATAACATTTCCTAAAACCTGGAGACAATATAACAACAAAAACAACACATCCACCCAACAATTCAAACAGTTTATACCAATTGGGGATGTTAAAACAAAATTTACAACTTGTTGATATGACTTCAACTTACTCAGTGCTACTTAACAATAATTAATATAGGTCAAAATCACAATTCAAATTAACTAGCTAGCATGCATGTTATTCTATGCACAAAAGGGATCATCTCATCGTTGACAAAGAAAGACGTAAAGCAGGTTGATTGCTATTTAACTTAGCATATTTAGAAGAACATAACAATCTTTTGCAGCTACATATCAAACTGTTCAAACCAATAAAATCTACACCAATTTTTTTCAGTAAAATTAGTTGGAAAAATGGTTATGTGTGTGTGTGCATGGGACAAACAGTTCAAAATAATACAAATACTCTAGTTGCAAGATAGCTTAAGACTGGAAAACATTTGTTTTCATTAATGGAGACTATTTTGAATTATTGTTTGTAGTCAATTTGCAAGCAAAAAATTGAGAAAATATTAAAAACCACATGTGCCACTCGTATATTTGTAAGGAACATATCATTATGGCTATGAATAAAGATGAAACCAGAAGCAAGCTTATCAATGGATAGAGCAAGCTTACCTATTTGGGACCCCTCTTCATGGATAGAGGAAGCCTCACTAGACAGCTGAGCCTTATCTGAATTCTTGGGCTGTCGATGAGTCCGTCGGGCGCTTAGGACAGGATGAGTCACCGAAGAAGTCGATGACGCAGGGGCCGTAGACACCGTTGGCCCTAAAGGCGTGATCGGAGGGACACCCGTCGTGCCCATATCAGGTGTGGAGGTGGCAGCATCATTACCTTCTGGAGAAGGTGTCTGACTGCCCCTTCTAGCTGCCCGCCAGTTTGATATTAAGTTCGACATCTACAAAAACAATCATGAATCTATTTAGATATCATCTTATTATATGCATTTAATTTCACATATATAAGATGAATGAAAACATGAGATAGGAACAAAAAAGTGTATTGCAAGGAACAAGTTTATTCATAAAAACAAACAAACAAATTAACCCATCTACAATGACATATATGATGCAACAAATATATTGAAGGGAAATCGAACGATAACCTCAAGGTAGAATCCATTAGCAAACCCTATAATCCAATAAGAATAATTGAGAGAAAACTCACATTTGTCATGGAAAACCCTAGAAGGTCTTAACGATGAAATAGGAAAGAAATAAATAAAATCGTAAACAAAGTTCCAAATACATTCCTAAGTTACAAAACTTGTACAAATTATGAATGGAAGATGTGGAGCCAAAAATAATCGAGAGGCGACACATGGATTTTGGATAAAAGAGGACAAAAATACCCTTGAGACATATCGGGATTCCTACGCGCGAGCAGCGGGCAATCATCCCTCAACCAAGTCAAAGATGCCCAAAATAGGTAACAAACTCAAAATTATTTCATCCATCCTCATCCTATATTCTCCACAAGGTAATTATTCCATAACCTTCAAAACATTCCATATAAATTGAGTTAATTGGCTAATTAATGGATTTATTCCAAATTAATCCATTAATTACCAATTAAATCATCCATTTCACACAAAAATACCCCAAAGGGCTGGCCACCTTTTCTCAAAAGGGGGACCGGCCATGCTCTATATATTGAACCCCATTTTCTCTAAAAACCTAAGTCCACACTCTTGCAAAACTCCAAAAACTCTCTAAACACTTTTCTCTCTAAATTCTAACTATGGCATCGGAGGTTCTTTAGCCAAAACCCCCCCATTCATCGTGGGCGCGTGAGGCTCTTGGCCTTGACCCTAAGGTGTTAATTGTTTTGTAGGTGCACTTTTGTCCAAGAAGAAGGAGACGGAAATTTGCGGCTAGGCAAAGCGTTCTAGGCAAAGCGTTCATTCGCGGCTAGGCCCGCAAGAAGTATTCTTCACATCACATCGGAGCAGGCAGCATGACGGACGGAGAGAAGCAGTCACTCAATGCAGATCAAGTTCAACTGACAGCATGCAAAGAATTCCCTTGCCTGCTAAGGATGGACCACATGCACCGCCGCCGCGGCATGAACAAGCCAAGAGCATGGAAGAACAGCCTAGACTAGCAAGGGGGGTTTTTGGATGAATTTTGAACTAAAACAACTAAATTGCATAAACAAGGTGAATTTGGACGAAAATTGGATGAAAGGCTAGCTAGAGGGTCCTTCTCCACACATGACACATATGCATACAAATCGATTTCCAGTTATTCTTCCTATAAACGATGAATGACAAAGCCCTAAGTTAATCGTGAACTGCACAAATTAACCATCAGATTTTCCTAAATTCATTGAATTGAACTCAGCGACACAACCAAATTATTCTTATCAAGTTCCTGACATGAACTGCATAATAGAGATACATATCAAAGATCATTAAGTTCTGTGAAAATCATAAGCATTGACAAGGCATTCATAACTATGAACTGCATGATACTCCTGCCAGGAATTTACTTAACGTGATCGTGACTAGCAACCTCCACTACTTGTAAATATAAGTTCATAACTATTAGGTGAAACTCCTTTAAATTTTAGCATCAAATCCCTGCATGCAAACTAAGTATGCATCCTTAATCAACACACAAGAACAAGTTATCAATCAAACAGATAAGTAAATTGCATTCACGATTTATGAAACAATAAATGGATGTAATCAATTCATATCACACATGTGTTCATGGCTTTGAATTCACCTCTAGCGAAAACGAATTTAGTTCCTCATGTTTGCAATTAAACAAAGACAATTTAAGTTAAACATTGAAAACAAAAGATAGAATACATCTAGAACACTCCAACAATCCAAAGGTCTTGAATGGCAGGCACGGCTCCAAGCTTCTTCTCCTTCCTTGCAAAGCTGCGGTACAAGTATGTTTTTCTGATTTTAGGCTCTTCTGTGTGTGGTGCGGCAATGGTGTGTATTTATAGGGCAGATACACGACACAAAGTTGTAGAGGAGAAGGACTAGGTGCGGCAGATTCCTAGGGGGAAAAGAATTAATGTGTTTAGATGGATTATGACTCCTAAATTCATATGTGAATGATTTAGAATAGGATAAGGACTTCTTTTGCAGCTGGAGATAAGTTTAGATAATGTTGGATTAAATAGGATAATGTTTGGATAATATGGGATAAGATAAGATAAGACTGGATAAGATAAGGTTTGTTAAAGATAAGGTTGGATAAGATAAGGTTGGTTTGGATAATGTTCCTTCTTGTTAGCTGATTCCTTATCTTCCAAATCTTGATTTAATTTCTTCAACTCTTTAGCACATTCCTAGCCACTTTTGATCTTAAAAAACGTCCATCCACCTTGATTCATTCATATGTTGTCCATTCCAAGCCCAAAACTGCTGTAAAATGCTCCAAATTGCCTTTTCTTGCCACTTTTGCCATTTGAACCTACAAACACACGAAAATGGCTTAAAACACTCTAAAAAGTAGAAACTAACTATGTAAATGCAAGGAAACAAGCTAACTAAGTCGCATAAATATGCTCGTATCAGCGAACTCAAAATGTTACCCCAAATCATACGGGTTGGCGGCGGGCATGCTTTGATCCTTGTTTTTATCCTCCATCCCAACACAAACAGAATTGTGAAGAATATGGACAACATAATTGTGAAGAATAAGGAGAGTAGAAGCACATATTTATAGGAAGGTTAGGGGCCTTTGCGCGACAAAGGCTCTGTCGTGCAAAGACCCGCACTAAATACAGTGTAGATTCCTATTAATTCACATGCACTGAATGCTCTGACTCAAAACTGATTGTAACTTGCTCGACGAAGACTTTGCCATGCAAGTGTTCCTCAATTTCCCATGCATTGAATGCTCTGCCCTAGAGACTAAACAAGCTTTGCGTGACAATGCCTTTGTCACGCAAAGGATCCACGGGAAAAGCTTCGTTGCGCATTTGTTTTCGCGCCAAAAAAAACTCACCTGCGATTTTCTTACTGGCTTTGTGCAACGAACATCTTTTTTTCATTGTGCAAACGTTTTTGCGCGACGAAGATATGTTCTTCGTTGCGCAAGTAGTTTTTCCTACTAGTGTCAATTTCAATTTTGTTTGCAAACCAAAAACTGATGCATTAAAGGGGTTATAATATTGGGGCTATAATCTCTTTGAATATGCCATCTTGATTAACCCATTAATTGGATAGTCTAACGTTTTTAGACCATGCTTAATCATGTTTACCTTTCTCATGTTCTATATAAAAACAACTCTTCAAGCCGTGAGGATCATGTTGATCTTTACTTAGACTACTCCTTTGCTATCGGACTTCAAATATTTTCTTTCCTACAAACTTCACCTCATTAAAATGAATCCCACCTTCCTCTCCTCTCTTGATTTATTGTATTCTATCAAACGCTATTATAATTTCACCTCTCATATGCCAAAGGAAAATCGAGTTGTTCATACGATTCAAGTATTACAAGTGTACATTTACAAGGATCATAGGTTGTTGTATCCTAGAGGGTAGAGTGCCATAACCTGTTACACCAAAACATTGTCACTCTTAAGGACAGTGAACTTACACGCTTCAACCTAAATCTTGTTCTAATAAAGCATCGACCAAGAGCATTTTTACCTTACAAAAGATAAGTATTTTGTTGTTATTAGATTATTTTATCTATTTTGTTATTTTGATGTGGAATGATATTTACTAATATTTATCTTATGTAATTTATTGTAAAAGAAGTAGCATCCGGATCGCCTATATTTCGTACATATGGTGCAAGGTTATTTATCTTTTAGGTCAAATAGGTAAGAAAAATGAGTTGAACTAGTCTCTTGCAGATGCTCTTAATCCTAAAAAATTAGATAATCTGTGGTGCAATGTTTATGTGGATCTTGTCTCTGCCAGCCGGTTCTCAACCAGAAAATCCGTGGGGGAATAGAACATTGCTGAAACAGTATGCATGTAGAGTCAAATGCGTGCTCAAGTGGAATTATAACTAGTGAGGTGATATGAAACTTTCAACAAGTATTATATTCATAGCCATTTGGCAGCCACAAGCTAATTCATATGTAATTCCAAACATGTATGATTAGGTTTGGTTCCCCCACTAAAGTTTGGTTGTTGAAACTTGAACCAACAACAACAAATCAAATTATACGATAGTGGATTAGTGGTCCATTAATATCAAATCAAACCCAAACAAATTCTGTGGTGCTCCACAGAATAGTATAATTAAAGATATTTCAAGCATTTGGACGTTACATCTTAATTTTTGTATTTTTAGCTAAAAATCTTTCGATTACAAAGCTGAAATATCCAATACCCGGAAGACCTATAGACGCTGAGGTTGGAAGATGTGATTACGAAATAGAGACCCAGGGTCAAAGTGATAGAGAAAGACCTATGAAGGCTTGGAAAAAAACTCTAAGGAAAGACTTGAACTACTTAGATATGACAAAAGACATGACACAAAACCTAGCGTAGTAACGTCGTAGTATAACCTACCCCACTTAGTAGGATAAGATTTTATTGTTGGAGTTGCATTTTCTCTTGTCGCTGTAAAGCGTAAGCTTTTGTAACCACCCCAAATTCTCTCATCTCCAATCACAAGTTCGTAGTTACTGAAATAAAATATCGTTTTCTATAGAATAGAATAAAACACGTAACTCCCCACATGCCATAACAAGTATTTCTTGAATAATAGTTATCACCACGACTCAGTGAACAAATGCCTAACGTACAATAAAATGACATATGGAAACGACCAATTAAAACAAACAAATTCACATAGGAGCTGAAAAAACATCAAAGTAGCAGCTGAACAACATTGTACCCTTAAACCAAATGTGATCAAAGACCATATACGAGATTAATATCAATAACTAGGCAATAAGACCGACGTATGTTCCAGAATAAGAGCTAGTGCCAAACTACTCTCTACATACATGTCAATATCAGATGGAACCCCAGCGTCGCTTACTATTTCCAATATTCATTGTCCCTCCTGCTGTTCCTAAAAGCGCAGCATCCAACTGAATACACCACAATCAGGAAGATGAGGAAGACAATGTTGACAATCGCCGTCTTCTTCCAATTACTTTCTATGTTGTCCAGCAGTCCAGCCTTGCACGACTGACAGTTGAAGCACAGAACCTTCTCATCATTCTGCCACGCACTGCAGTCAGGGTTGGAGGAAACGGTAGTAGCGTTGCTGGTCCAGGAGATGGGGCTTTCGTAAGTAAATCCACAATCATCTGATGGCTTACAGCAACCGGCCTGCACATAGGTAAAGTAAACACATTAGAAGACCTGTTATATTCGAGAAGATGGCAAACGAAATAACTACACACAATGCAATCTAAACTACACACAGCGCCGCACAACCACAGGCAGTTCCGCTTACTTATTTATGTTTCAACATATACATATCTACAAAACTAAAAAAAAACCTCAAAGAATACAATAACCATTCAGGGCAATTTCTCCTAAGGATCTGTATTAGTCCTTAGCCCGTTTTAATCAAGGAAAATTTACTACAGTGAAAAGGTAATTTCAAATGGCATTGTTTAAAGCACAATTAACGGATTTAACTTTCTTAACATGTCAATATACGTTCGTGGATGTGAATGTGGATGTGGATGCACAGCTTATTTCTAAAAGGGATTCTTAACTTCTTTCACGACACCAACTATATGCACTTTCAAAAAAGCAGGATGCTGCTAGGAAGCACGATTAGGCACAACTACCGAATTGCTAAAAACAAAACAACCAAACCCATGAAATAATATCATTATTCGCCAAGCACAATCAATTTCTGGACAATAATTTGCCACACAGGAATCTAATCCAGTCTTCAAGAATCAAAAGTGCAACCGGAAACCAGTAATGTAAAGCATAACGAGACTCGAACATAAAGCATAGTAACGGAGGCACCCCCATCGCGGGAATCTACACCAAACAAGAACAGAGACAGCTGCACAACCACAAAATGACTATTAATATGGTCTATAGGATGGGATTTGGTTTCTCTTTAAGCATCATTTGTACAATTACGAGCAATTTTCAGGTATAAAGTCTGATTTAACTGAAAGAAGAGTCAAATTTACTCAATTTAGCCTCTGTATATATAATTGACTTTAATTTGAAAAGGGGGAATTTGCAAAGCATACAAAAGTTGCAGACTGAAAGGATAAAGAAATAAAGAATACAGCCTTTTTGTCCATCTAGTTGAAAGCTTGAAAGAATACGGCCTTTTAACTTTTCATAAGTCATTATATACAAACACAATTAAGTATCTCTAAATTACTTGGTCCAACAAAAAGTCAGACCTCCAATGCCACCATGCAAAACAGAGTAAACATAATCAAAACAAGTTGAAACAACTTTCAACCCAATTCAAATTAATTTGATATTATCATCCCACATCTTTTCTTTAACATACAATTCAGATCTCAAAAAAATTATCACACAGATGAGAATAGTAAGTAGCAAAACCCCAAATAAAATCTGACAAATTAGTTCATCCCAGACACTCAGAAACCACAATTCATACCCAAAAACATGAACAAAATTTCAGATCTCGAGACAAGGATTAAGCAAAGTTAAAAAAAAAAAAAAAACCCAAAAGAAAATTGAAGAAAATATGATACCTGAAGCGCTGACAGGTTCTCAGAATAGAAGGTCTGGAGTGTATCATTGGCATACTTGTCCTTGAAAGTAGAGCAGACCTTGCTGTCAATGAGACAGCTCTTGATCTTGTTCCAGTTCTTGGTGCTGTTAACCCTCTTCTGCAGCCACTGCGAGTAGTCCCCGAGCCTGTACTCCTTGTACCCTTTCCCGGAAAGTACTTTTCCGGCGCCTTTGTTGGTGACGGCGAAGGCGAAGATGGTGACGGCGAAGAGGACCACGATGAGGAGGAACATGACGAGGAGGTAGACCCACAGCAGCCACGAGACGCGGCAGCAGGCGCCAATTAGGCCGGCCAGCGACACCAGCATGAGGAATACGCCGAGGATGATGACGGGCTTGTCTAGGAACTTCTCGCACTCGGTACTGCCTTGCTTGGTCAGCCATACTCCGGCCACCACGATCGGAATCGATAGCAGGAACGTTATGAAGTTGAGGAGACCCACCAGGTTGTTGCTTATCCTCATTCTCCCAGACGAATTCAAAAACCCGCTTAGCGAAAATCAAATTTTTAGAGAGGGAGAGAGGTGCAGAAGTCGAATGATAGATTTGGAGAATTGAGGAGGCGCAGAATGTAAGCGGTGTTTATATCGTGAGTTTTACGGAAGCGTACCGGACATAAAACTAAACCGTGCCAAATGTCATTTAAATTTTCCAAAATCGCACGTAATTATATTTCCAATAGAGACATGGTAAATAGACGTCACATGACTCACATCGTAACATCCAAGAAAGTCACCAGCATTTAGATGTAGACACTCCTCAATTCAAACTTCATGTTTCGTTTACTAATTCGTAATCAAAATGTGAAGAATTGTATTGATAAGAAATTGGAATGGACAAGAATCAGAATTTATTTTTGTTGAAATTGTTTACTAAAATTTTCGGAAATCAAAATAGGTGTAACGTTGCATGAGTCTTTTGTTAAATGAAGGGCAATGTTGGGATAATAAGAAATAAGTGTGGTCATAATTGGTAGAAAAAATCAATTTCAGGTTCTCCAAATGCCCAGGAATTGAAATACCTCCATCATCTAGAGAGTCAAATTCCTCTAAAATGAGGAGTTTGATTCCTAAATTTGTTTGGACCCCCCACATATATTTTGATTCCCCAAAGTTAAGTAAACGAATGAGTATCGCGTAATATAGTTTGACAAGCTTTCCCTTTTCTCTCATGCTCAAGAAGTTGATGTTTTACTATAAAATCAAGGGAATCTTAATGAAACACTGATAGGAGCATATTTATGCGATTTTGTTAGTTTATTTCTTTGCATTTACTTAGTTAGTTTCTATTTATTATAGTGATTTAAGCTATTTTCATGTGTTTGTAGGTCCAATTGGCAAATGTGACAAAAAGGGCAAAATGGAGCAATTTGGAGCAGTTTTGGACTTGGATTGGATTGCATGCGTGGGGAGCACTTGGGATGGACGTTTTTGGTGGTCAAATGAGGCTAGGAATGTGCTACAATCTGGAAGACTTAGGATTGAGGCTTGGAAGACTAGGAATCAGAAATTAAAGGGAAACCTTATCCAATCTTATCTTATCCAACCTTATCCTTAACAAACCTTATCTTATCTTATCCTAATCCTACTTTACCTTATCTCCAGCTGCAAGTGGGATTCCTTATCACATTAAACCACTTCCTATTTGATTTTAGGAATCCTAAACCAATCCAAACAACTCAATCCCTTTCCTCCTTGGTTTCAGCCGAACCCTACCCTATATAAACATAATTGTGTCGTAGCATTCAGGGGGTTGTATCGCAGGTTTTAGGAGCATTCAAGGGAGAATACAAGTGTGCTGCAATATGCAATTGGAGAAGGAGAGCTTGTGCCATGCATAGATAAACCCAAGAATTGTGCCGCAATATTGCAATCAAGCCATTGGAGATTTTCAGAGTTCTTTCTATCCTTGTTTAGTTTCAATGTTTATTTTAGATTGCTTTTCAATTATGATGAACATGTGTAACTAAATTTCTTCTTAGCTAGAGGTGAATTCGAAGCCATGATCATATGTTTTATATGAATTGATTACATCCAATTATTGTTTCGTAAAACATGAATGTGATTTACTTATCTGTTTTATCGAGAACTTATTCTTGTATGTTTATTAAGGATGAATACTTAGTTTGCATGCAGGGATTTGATGCTAGAATATAAGGGAATTTCACCTAATCGTTATGAACTTATATTTACAAGTAGTAAAAGTCACTAGTCCTGATTGAGTTAAGTAAATCCATGGCAGGAGTATCATGCTTATCATAGTTATGAATGCCTTGTCAATGCTTATGAGTTTTACAGAACTTAATGACCTTTGATATGTGTCTCTATCATGCTTTTCATAGTTAGGGAACTTGAGAATGATAATTTGGTTGCGTCGCTAAGTCCAATTCAATGAACTTAGGAAAATCTGAGAGTTAACTAGTGCTGTTCACAGTTAATTTGGGGCATTGTCGTTCATGGTTTATAGAAAGAATAACTGGAAATCGATTTATGTGCATATGTTTCATGTGTGGAGAAGAATCCTCTAGCTAGCTTGTCACCCACATTCCCTTTACAACTTAATTCGTTTGCTGCAATTTACTTTATTTTTGTTAAAATTCGTCCAAAAATCCCCCTCAGTTCTTATTTTGTGTTAGTCTAGCTTAGTTTTCAGTTTTTACGTTTAATTTGTGTTGATTAGCATCCCTCCTAATCCCTGGCCTAGAACGATCCCTACTTACTCGTACTACGGTTTAATTTGTGTGTTAGTTTTTACCGTATCAAACACTCTCGGTACGATCCCTACTTACTCGGTACTGTTCACTTCTTAGCTAGAGGTGAATTCGAAGCCATGATCATATGTTTTATATGAATTGATTACATCCAATTATTGTTTCGTAAAACATGAATGTGATTTACTTATCTGTTTTATCGAGAACTTATTCTTGTATGTTTATTAAGGATGAATACTTAGTTTGCATGCAGGGATTTGATGCTAGAATATAAGGGAATTTCACCTAATCGTTATGAACTTATATTTACAAGTAGTAAAAGTCACTAGTCCTGATTGAGTTAAGTAAATCCATGGCAGGAGTATCATGCTTATCATAGTTATGAATGCCTTGTCAATGCTTATGAGTTTTACAGAACTTAATGACCTTTGATATGTGTCTCTATCATGCTTTTCATAGTTAGGGAACTTGAGAATGATAATTTGGTTGCGTCGCTAAGTCCAATTCAATGAACTTAGGAAAATCTGAGAGTTAACTAGTGCTGTTCACAGTTAATTTGGGGCATTGTCGTTCATGGTTTATAGAAAGAATAACTGGAAATCGATTTATGTGCATATGTTTCATGTGTGGAGAAGAATCATCTAGCTAGCTTGTCACCCACATTCCCTTTACAACTTAATTCGTTTGCTGCAATTTACTTTATTTTTGTTAAAATTCGTCCAAAAATCCCCCTCAGTTCTTATTTTGTGTTAGTCTAGCTTAGTTTTCAGTTTTTACGTTTAATTTGTGTTGATTAGCATCCCTCCTAATCCCTGGCCTAGAACGATCCCTACTTACTCGTACTACGGTTTAATTTGTGTGTTAGTTTTTACCGTATCAAACACTCTCGGTACTGTTCACTTTTAACGAAAATGACATTTTTACCTTGAAAAGTCACTCCTAGTACTATTCATTTACGCCTTTATTTTGTCATTTTCATTAAAACTAAAGTTTTTGAGAACTTTTCTTTAGTTTTCCTTAAAATCAATTGGTAATATGGGGAAAGTAACCCAATTACTTATAAGCACATGTAAGATCTCTTTTTTTTTTTTTGATGTGGAATTCAACTCTCAAAACATGTGTGAAAGCCCTAAGACCATGTGCAACCCATGGGTTAAAGCTTAAATTTTAAGTTTAAACTACCCAAGCATTTTGCAACCATTGTGCCAAATTAACCTTGGGGGGCAGGGGAAGAATAGTGTTGGAGCCAAATTCCACCCAAGAATTAAGGCCAACTTATCTTGCTCAGGCCCACCTTGTACGTGGACGTGCCAGGAAAAAAAAGAAGCCACACTTTCTTTACGCGGTTCATTGTTACACGCGACAATGCTACAACGTCAGGTCCTAACCACTGTTCTAAAAAAATCCTTGCCTAAAGCCACCTAGGCCCCCATCTAGGTGCTAGGTGGTTTGACATTGCCCCGATTAATTCCTATGCAGTTCAAATTTGAGGAAGGGTGCCCGCCTAACCCACCTAGGCACCCGCCTAGGTCGTGATTCCCACTTAGACCGAAAACAGATAATTTGCATTTTACATTTTATTTTTCAATAAATACTTGTTGAATACTTGGATGAACACTCATCATATGTTTGTTCTCCATGTTTTCAATATGTTCTAATACTTAAAATAAAAAAAAAATATATATATATATATATGTCATTCTATTTTGTAATTTATGTATCCCAATGCAATTACATTTTTTTTTCAAGTATAAGTAGACTTTTATTATGTGTTATATAATAAATTTAATTAAAGTTAGAAAAACAACCTAAGCCATGGCCTAGGAGCTAGGCCCCTACCCGCCACCTGACTAGCGCCTAACGCCTTTTAAAGCCTTGGTCCTAACTACTGGTAGCTTGTCAGCAGGACAACTGGAGCCCAACTACTCTTTTCTACATCAAATGACTAAAATCAATGGGTCATTGGTTAATCCAACGGTCAAGATTCATTATTTTTGTTGCTATATTTAATCCAATGGCTCTGAATATGAGCACATCTAATGTTAAAAAAAAAAAAAATAGACGACCTAATATAACGACCCGTTCCCAATTTTTACGGTTTATATAATTTTAATAAGTGAATTTATGAAAATGCCCTTCGAGGTAAAGACGTTGACTCTTGTTGATTGCCTTGTCATTTCACGTCAGACTCATTTTCTTGGCATATCCTCGTAGTACTCATCGCTACGAACGCGTGGGCACAAACGGAACGCAATTTGGAGTTATAACGAAGGAGATATTAACATTTAAAGTCGGGGGTATTTTAATATATTAATTATTTCTAGAAAGCTCCAGATTTTTTTAGCTTAATCTGGAAAGCCACGTGTGTGGCCCAGATTTAAAGGCAGAAATGATAGGCAGTGGAGATGGAGTATAAAGGAGAGAAAGGATGGAGGAACCAAACTAATTAGAAAAGGAGAGATGAGAGGGTGACCAATCAGAGAAGAGAGAAATGAGGGAAGGGAGGGAAGGGAGAAGGAGAGAACTGGCCAAACCCGGTTTCTCCACCCGACCCCCCAATTTAACCTGCTTATATCTCATTCGTACGAACTCCGTTTTGGGTGATCTTGGTATCCATGGAAAGCCCTTGACGAGCCCTACATCTTTGCAGTGTTAGATTTCTAAATTGCTTACCCAAATTCACAAACTGAAGCCACAAACCCACGGGGGCATCCGACGATTTTAACCTTTTTCCGATGACTCCGGCGAGATTCACGGTCTATGATCACCACCAAAAGACTCCTCCCAACCCTAGGAGCAAGGTCCAAGCTTTGGTGGAGGCATCAAAGTTTGTTTTGGTGGTGAATCAACAACTACCCAATTTTAAGGGTTTCCGACAGGTTTTCATGAAATTGAGTTTTTCGGTAAAATTGGCCTTAGTCACAGGTATGAAAGTTGCTCCACTCATTGAGATCTTTATTCCTGTAAAATTTGAGAATTTTTAGAAATAGTAGAATTTTCCGGCGAGTCGGGGCAGCCAACTGCCACCTGCGGCGGCGCGTGGGCCGAGACGTCCCCTGACCTTCTTAGATTAAATTTGAATACCCTGATTCCATTGGTGAAGTCTGATTGACGAATTTTCATCATTTGAACGTAGTTCCATTAAGGTTTGTCGCTTGATTATTATAACAATCGACGATCCGACCGTTGGATCGTCATCAAAGTTTGATACGTTATAATACGTAATATTTGATGATATTAGAAACTTACTGATCGGGAATCCGACATACGGATCTTTCCAAATATGATATGTAAGTTACGTATTCTATTGATAAGAATTCTAAAACATGATTTGATAATTGTTCTAGGCGCAAATTGTTCGTGACACCTTGATGTTTGTGCTAGGGAGTTGTAGTGCGGACTCCAGGTGAGTGGGCTTTTGGTTTTCTATATATACGTATATATGTTTTTTATTTTCCCAGAAATTGTTTTAAATGGATTTACGTTGTTAAATGTCATGTCATGCTTGCATTTCATTTTATTACATGCATTGGTATGTATATGCATACTACTGTATGACGTTGCAGAGGCCAGGTAAGTTCAGGTGAGTACTGTATGATGTTCGTAGTTGCATTGGTCATGGTTATACGTAGAGGCATGTAGAGCTCATTATCCTGCACCCCAGTGTTAGTGCTCCCGCCCGTGGCCAGGGCATAGTCCTTCACGTGATGTTCACCTCCCGCACCGCACGCTCACCTTGGATCCAAGTTTGCTGCACAACCCTGTCGTACATACCACATTAGGTGGTTCCAACTCGTATGTGACCCACGATTATTCGCACAACCATCACGTGATCGTAGCACTTGAGCGTACTTATTTACATCCAGCCTTGTCGTACAAACCACATTAGGTGGTTCCGACTCGTGTGCAGGAATTGGTTGATGAGCTATAGGTTTAGCCGTACAGGTCACGTTAGGTGACTCTGGCTGGCATATCATTTTACATTAATTTATCTCACCTGACTTAATTATTTTATTGCTGAGATACTTGACATGGCATAAACTCGGTTTTCACTACTCTCGAGCATGATTTCTGTATACGGCGAGGGGTTATAACGTTTTCAAAAGGTTTTTATTAAAAACTTTATTTTCAAGCCCACTCACCCTTGTTTTTTAGCCCCTCCAGGTTTTTAGTGGCTAAAAGTTTGTATCGACGAGGATTCATGGCGAATCTTAGTATAGGTGGCTACCTCCGAGGGTATGATCCTTATCCACACTAATGTACTTTACTTATGCTCTGACGTCGCGTGTGAAATGGGTTCATTCTCGCTCACATCGCACTCTTGTCTTTAGGCACTTTTAGGTTTAAATTTATTCACATTTTCCAGATCACTATACTCTATGGCTTCGTCACCATCCAGGTGTCGGCCAACACAACTCGATTCAGAGTCCTAATGGACATTCCGGGTCGGGGTGTGTCACCTAAATTTAAATCTAACGGCTAATACAATTAAAAAAATTATTTAACTCAAATTTCACCCAAAAAAACTCTATAAATATCTATATATTTGTTCAAATATGCCCACAAAAATCATTTTTCTCATACAATTTTTCACAGTGTCATAACCTATCTTTAACAAATGTCAATGTCATACCTCATCTTACGAATTTGTTACAATTTCATACATTCCGTCAGTTTTTCTGTCAATTCTTTCGTTAAATAGTGACGTGACTTGAGACGGGGCCCATTCTCTATTAAAAAATTAATAAAATATTAAAAACTAAAAAAATAAAATCCTTTAATTTTTTTTTGCATGGGGGACCCACCCCTTATCCCCTCACCATTTCTTCTCCATCCACCCGTGTCCCCTCCAACCTTCCTTCAATGCCAAAACCAGAACACCCCGCCGCCGTCTCTTCCTCCATCTCCACCTCCCACCCATGGTGCTCCTCCTCTTCCCCCTCTTCCTACGCACCCATCACCCTCACCAAATTAATCCCTATAACCAATTTCAAACAAAATACCCTAATTCCACCCAAACCCTAACCCTAAATTTTGAATTCGCCTGTTTCGGAGAAAGCTTCGTGCTTTGCTCAAGGGTTTGTGGGATTTGGCTTAGGGGACGGGAGGCTTGGGTTCTGGGTCAAATAAGAGCGGGTTCGATTGGGTTTTTCTGATTTCTCTGTTGTGTCGTAGTTTCATAACACAAATCGTTGGTAGCTATTGCTTCTAAGAAAAAAAAATAGCTTCTACACCTCCCCCACTCGATTGGGCAGTGACACAGAGGAGCGCGAGCAGGTTAAGGGCGCGGGTCTGCAGTCTTTTCGAAAGGAGTGCAAATTTTTCTCTGAGACCGCAACTTAACGGGGGTTGTGAAGGTCGTCAATGGGTGGCTGTAGCTGGGTTGCAGAGACAAGTTTGTGCATGGGTGGCTGCAGGTAGGAACTTTGGTGGTGGAGGGAGATGAGACCATTGTCTGATCTGCAGGCATTTTGGTGTCGAGAAGGCGTCGAAGGAATTTGAAGTTCTGAGTTTTGATGGAGGGGTTAAGAGTTAGAGGTTGAAGGGAATGGCCACTTTGATTTCCAAGACGCAACAAGTTCAAAGCTTGCTGTGATTTTGGGTTGAAGGTTGCAGAGATTGCTAAAATGTTGGGCATTGTGAATTTTCTGAATAGTTGTAGCAAAAGTTTGTTTTTGAAAAATAATTGCAGAGATTGCTAAAATGTTGGGCTTTGTGAATTTTATGAATAGTTGCAGAGATTGCTAAAATGGCAGGGGGTTCTGGTTTTGGCGTTGAAGGAAGGTTGAGGGGACACAGATGGATGGGGAAGAAAGGGTGAGATGGATAAGGGATGGGTCCCCCATGCAAAAAAAAAAAATTAAATGATTTTATTTTTATAGTTTTTAATATTTAATTATTTTTTTATAGATAGTGGGCCCCATATCAAGCCACGTCACTATTTAACGGAAGAATTGACAGACAAACCGACGAAAGGTATGAAATTGTAACAAATTTGTAAGATGAGGTATGACATTGACATTTTTTTAAAGATGGGGTATAAAACTGTGACTGGCCCAATAGTTGAGGTAATTTTATGTAATTTACCCTAAAAGATCATGTTAGATGACCTAGTTTATGTGATTTTTCATTGTTTATGGGAATTTAAATATTTTGGGCTAAAATGCTCCTAAAAATAATCTAAGATAATCTACATGAATTTTATTTAAAAAAAATGAACGAAAAAAAATTAGGCTAAAATCATTCTTAATAATATGTAATTTCAATTTTAAACCATAACCATTTGGGAAAAAGAATAAACTATTTTTTGTGTGGTATATTTAAGCTTTTAAGCCAGAGGTTTGTACATAGTCTAATGGGCAAGCTAGTGGAGGTAACCATAGGGATGACAATTCTAACCGTTAAATCCGATAACCGTCGATAACCGCCCAAATGGATTGGATTTGGGTATCTTTTGGGTATGGGGAAAAACCGTGAATATTATTTTATTATGGTGTTGGATATGGTTATAGGGGTCCCCAATCTGTATCCGTATCCGAATCTGAACCGAATAATATATAATATAATTATATATAATATTAAAGTATTATAATATATATATATATATATATTCATTATTTACCAAATCCATTACCTTGAGAATACAAAAATTGCATTATGTGAGTTGCATTTTGTGCGAAAGTTCAAAAGTTTTGATATGAATCAAAATCTATGAAATTCAATGGTGCTTATGGGAGATATCAAAGATCAGCCAACATTATCAATGTTTAGCTTTAATTTTATGCTCCACAAGATCCATTTATTAAATCATTTTATACATCTAATATTTAATGACGAAAATAATATTTACTAAATTATCATGTGTCAATTGGGCGAATATATTTTTTGTATTGACGAAGATGGATATAACCGTTAACCGATGGGGAATCCGTTATCCGGCGGATATTGTTATGGATAATACCAGATGGTTAATTTGCGGGTATGGATATGGTTAATTTTAGTGGTTATGGGGATGGATATAGTATTTCCGTCCCCAAACCGAACCGTTGCCATCCCTAGGTAACCACCTTTGATGAACTTGTGTGTTGGACTTGTAAGTCCAACTTGTAAGTTCCAAAATACTTAACAAGGCCTAAAAGACCGTAAACCCTAACAAGGCTTCACGTTTTCTAAGGTGCGGGCTGCACTTTGCGAAACTTATGTGCGTACCAAATTAGGTCCGTTGTATCAAATCTGAATTGCTGAAAATAAATCCATCAAAATGAGTTAGGGTGAAACCGAATCATAAATGACATGTCATTAATTCCAAATGGTACCCGACAACTGTTTTAAAATTTTTAGATTTAAAATCTCCTTCTCCCCGACAATAGTTACCTTCATAACGCCCAAACTCTCCATCTCCCGTGAGCGATTTCAAACTTCCTTACCATCAAAAATTTCGTTGCTGTTTGAAAATTTCCTTGTCGTTCGAAACTCAGTTGTACTTGTGTTGTGCTTGTTGTCTCCAGCCTAACCGCACTTCCACACAGCTGTTTAAAAAATTAGGTGAGTTTGTTTCGAGGGTTTCTAGTCGTTCCACATAAATAATGTGGTGCTTGCTTGATTCAAGTTGGGTTCAGAGTCCTTACTTCCCCAATACTCAACATCACACTTCCCCAAGGTAAATATGAGATTTGATGAGTTTGGAAATTTGGAACACTAGAAATTTTTTTTTTCTTTCTATTTAATTTCATTAATTAGTTTAGTGTTTAAGGTTAATTATGCATGTTCTTGATGAAATTAGTTGAAATTGGTGGATATTGGTGGAAGTTTTGTGAAATTTGGGTCCGGTGTGGGTTTATGGATGTTGTTGATAGGTTGTGTATAAGGGCTATGTTGTTCACTTTTGTTTGTTGAAGTTATATTGTTGAGTTAGGAATGATTTGTGTTGATGAAATCATTTTTTATGGGTAAATTGTATTTTACCTCGTCAGGTTTAGATGCAATTCGAATCTCATACAACATCTTTAAAACATTTCAGTTCAATATATTACTTATCAATTCATTGCACTTAGTCAAACCGTCAATCTAACCGTTAAGTGATAACATGGCAAACATAAGGCTCACATGTTATGATGATGTGGCAAACAAAAATAATTAAATATTAAAAACCAATTTAAGAAAAAACTAAAAAAAGAAAAGTAAAAAAGTCTATTATTCTTTCGGTTCTTCTTCCCTGTCGGCCCACGTGGCCATGGTGGAGCTCAAGACGAGTATCCTCACCAGTCACTTCTCTCTCGAAACTCTCTGCCCTCAAGACACGTTCTAAATCGCCTGCTCGCATTGTTCTCTGCTTCCCACCCCGATTTCACATCCACCCATTTGACCAAAATCATTTGCCCAGATTGAGGTGTTAAGGATTTATTGGAGCTACACAACGAATGTTTGTTTTCATTTCCCAAGTCAATTGTAAGGCAAGATTGAACCCAAGATGCTTTATGGTAGTGACTCATTGTTCATTTTGCTCTGACTTATGTTGTTTTTCACCGAGCTTCTTGTCCATTTCTTATTACCAATTTCAGCTTTTGAAATTCCTTCAATGAACATCATTTATCATATATTAGATGTTTAATTTTATCTGCATTCTTCTCACCTTTCTACCTTTCCGTACTAAGTAACTTAGTGCTAGGCCTCGTCAGCACCGTCGATCTCGAGATCAAGAAGAAGGTGCGATCCGAGATTCGACAACAGAATTCCAAGAGACGGGGTAGCTTTGATACAGGGTAGAAGTGTAAGGTTGGGCCGCTGCTGCTTACCCAGCTGGAGTCGTCGTCCAACTAATAGAGAAAAACCCAAACGTAGGCAAGTCGAAGAAAAATGTCATTGTTGGGCCTGCGTACCTCTAATTCTTGACCTTATTCACTAGGTCGTCGGAGAAAACGAGATCCAAACGGCGTTATAGATGGAGCTCGTCGACCTGGTTTTGCAATACTGTGGATGCAAATTTTCGTCTTCTTCCTCTCGGATAAAAATGCACCTGCAAAACAATTAACATCTTAGGTCAAGGCCAAGAGCCTCATGCGCCCACGATGAATGGGGGGAGGCTTTGACCTTATGGGGAGGATTTTATGAGGATTGATGAAATAGGTTTTGAATAAATACCTATTTTGATCACCTTTGACATTGATTGAGCCGTTATTGTCTACTTCTTGCCCGTGAAAGTTCTGATGTGCCTCAAGGGTAATTTTTTCTTTTTACCCAAGAATCCACGTGTTGCCTCTATATTTTTCTTGACTATTTTTGGCTCCACAAATGCCCCCACACCTGTTGGGCTGCTCGTAGGAAAGGGCAGCAGGTGTAGAGATCTTCTTGCTTTAGGAAACATAGGATTGTTTCCTATTTTCATGTCGATTCCCTCTTTAATTGAAAATTAGATCCTTCTAGGAAAGAGAAATAAATTACTTCCAAAGTTTATTGAAGTCTACCTTAAGTAGATTATTAAATCAACTTTAGAGAGCAATTTATTCTACCCTATAAGAGAGAGAAAGCTAGATGATATTTGTTCCCCTTCCCCTAGCAATATTCTACACTTGCCCGTGCAAAGGACCGTCTTTCGTTGCTTTCTTCACCTTCGCAATTTTTGGGAGCCTCGAGGCTTGAAGTTTGGCTCGACGGCGGTCGAGGATGTGTGAAAATTGGTTGTGGAAGGCACGACTGGGCTGCTGCCGTCGGCTGGCTTGGGTTCAGGAACTGGGGTGCCATGGTTTGGGTCGTTGTGCCTGGGCTTGAGCTTGGACCGCTGGGCTTGGGCTTATAAGGGAGAGATGAGAAGAAGCACGGGGGCGCAAGCCCCCTTTTGGTTAGATCAGGTGGAGAGGGAGAAAGGGGAGCCAGTGCAGATTGGGCAGCTGACCTTGGGCCGTGGGGCCTGATGCCTTTCCTTCCTTTTTTTTTTTGAATGTTGGGCTCAGACCCATGCTGACATAGGAGGAAGAGATAGAGGTCGAGTATTTGGCCCATTTGAGTGGGCTGAGAGGAGTAATACAGTCCAGGCCATGGGGCTTGGCGTTGTTTACTGGGTTTTGCGGTCTTGGGCCGTGGGGCCTGGTGCCCCGAGTCTTCTTTCATTTATTTTTTTTTGTGTGGGCAGCCGTCTAGTGAATTTTTCTTGCGTCCTTGTAGAATTTCTTCGAGCATGTCTTCTTTAAGCCACAAAAGTTATGATGGTGCTCCGCCGTTGTATCGTCAAGGCGTGTCTTTGAGTAAGGTTGGCTACTTCAAGGCTGCTCACGTTAAAATTAGCTCCGATGATTTATTTAGAGACTTTCTTGAGGCATATAGGCATGTCATTTCGTCAAGGGTGCGTGTGAGACGCATCAAGGAGAGTAGCAGCCGTGAGCCATGTAGTGGGAATCAGAGAGCCATCAAGTTGCATCCCTATTACTTCGTATTCAGATTTACTTTTCCCATGCCGCGCTTCTTCCAAGAAGTGCTCTACTCCAAGAAGTGTGCCCTTGCCCAATGTTCTCCCAATGCGGTTCACATGATGGTGGGATTTCACAATCTAAGCCAATTCTTTGACTTGGATTTGACTGTCAACGAATTTTGGTATTTCTTCGACATTGGTCACATTGAAGGAGTTTGGCAGCTGCGATCTCGCCATAGGCTCTTTGACTACTCGAGTAAGGGAGACCATGACTGGGCTAAGGAGACTTTAGAGATAAGTGGAGAATGGGAGTCTGATTCTTCCCCTGAGTTGCGTGTTCCAACGGTCTTCATCCTCAGTAAGTAGACTGCTTAATCATTCAGTTGCTTTGTACTTTTGCTAGATTGCTTTCTGATTTACTAATCGTCTTCCTTTATTCTTGCAAATTCAGAATTCGGCTCAACTCTTAAAACTTCTCCAAATATGAAGAAGGTATATATTGGTATCCCTTTCGAGTACCGTGAGTGGCGTTGGCTACTTAGTCCTCTTCGTTGGGAGAAAGGTGGGCTGCCCCTGAGAGATGAAGTAAACCCAATCAAGGCTGAGTCGTTGGTTCGCCTGATCACCGTTATGGAGCCTGCTGTAAATGAAGCAGACGGACGCCTTACTTACAGAAGCAGACGAGTTCCTGTGACCACTTGGCTGTTAGCTTTGGCTTTCTCCAATTATGTAGGTTATGTAGCAAGTATCACAACACTTTAGGATTGGTGTAGGTCGTTCCGCACTTTGGCAGAAATGAAGTCCATCGACTGCGTAACATGTCGGCAATGGATGAACCTTCATATATGCGCGCTAACTCGTTTAACCTTTCACTGAAACATGCGGTTGTATAAGTTTAGTGTGGCCTACTGCTCGAAGGGCAAGCCGTAGGCAGTCTTCTGGAAACCGTAGGCTACCTTAGTGTACTCGGTAGCAGCTTTAATGTTCCAAGGCAGCCGTCCGTAAGGCGTGTTGCGTAATGTGCCCTCTCTGTCTCTAGGGCCCGGCTGCCCGCGGATTAGGCCAAGAGACCCAAAATCCTTTAGTTAGCTAAGCCTTGAAAAAGACCATTGTGGCTACTCCTAGGAATCCCGGCTCAAGTCATCATGCATCTAGTTATACTAAGGCTGCCAGGCTCATCCATGTCTGGATATTCGAAGTGTAGAGTTTATCTTCCCGTTTTGGAAAGCAAACCATTGTGGGTGTCGAGGAATCGGTTTACCCTATCACACTAGAGAGCATGGTTCGTCCCTCGGAGGTGCAATTCCTGTGATGGGTCCCTAAGAAGTGCTCAATCTTTTTTTGAAGTGCAGGGGAGATCAGTTGTTGCAAGCATGTAGTCGAGTCAAGTTGTAAATTACTTATGAATTCCTCATTGAAAAACGAGTGAAACAAACGAAAAACTTAGCTGTAAAGTAGAGACTACATAGCAACTGGATAATCCTCAGCTTGCAAGGTGGTGCTCGTTGAACTGCTTAAGTCTTCGAGCTTTGGTGTAGCGGGATGTCACACATGATACCTTCTCAAATTGTAGGCGTTCCACTGCTTCTCGATCTCTTTGTCGTTCATGGTTTTGAGGGTGTAGATACCTTTGCCGCCTACTTTGATGATCTTGTACGGACCTTCCCAGATGAGATCCATCTTTTTGGAGCCTTCTCTATGGGCAGTGATGAAGGCTTTTCTTAGGACTAGATCTCCAGGTTGGAACTACCAAATCTTGGCCTTTTTGTTGTAGTTGGAGAGGAAATGCTACTAGTAAGCTGCTATGCAGGTGATGGTCTGCTCGCGCCTCTTCTATGCCAGATCTAAGTTTATGGCCATCTCTTTACTGTTCTGCTCAATGCTCGGCAGTAAAGTGCCGATACTCGGCATGATGACATTGGGGGGGAATGATTGCCTCTGAACCAAATGCAAAAGAGAAATGAGTCTCACCGGTGGCTCATCGTTTGGTTATGTGATATGCCCATAGACATCTGGGCAGTTCGTCTGGCCATTTTCCCTTCTTGTCAGAGAGGGACTTCTTGAGGCAGTTGAGGATCATCTTGTTGGATGCTTCGGCCTGCCCATTGCCTTGAGGATATCTCGGCCTGGACATGTGCTACTTGATGCCATACTTTTGGAAGAACTTCACCAATTCCTTGCCCACGAACTACGGGCCGTTGTTTGTCACGATGGATTGAGGGATACTGAATCGGCAAATGATGTTCCTACATATGAAGCACTTTATGTCAGTTTGAGTCGTGGTTGTCATGGGCTCTACTTCTACCTATTTGGTGAAGTAATCGGTTGCCACTATCATCATGTCTCTACCCTTAGTAGCAGGCGGCATTGGCCCTACCAAGTTGATTGCCCACTACATGAACGGCCAAGGACTCGTCTGATGGTGTAGTTCACTGGCAGACAGTGCTAGTACCGGCTTGTAGCGTTGGCAGCAGTTGCAGTTTTGTACTAACTCCTTAGCATCTTGGTGCATGGTAGGCTAATAATAGCCTTCATTAAGAGCCTTATGCGCTAAGGATCGGCCTCCGAAGTGATTTCCACAAACGCCTTTATGGATTGAGCTTACAACCTTTAGGTCGTCGGGAGGCGCTAGGCAACAGAGATGTAGTCTGGTGTAGGATCTTCAGACGAGAATGCCGTTCCACATTTAGTAGCGTGCTGCCTTTATTTGGAGCTTTCTAGACTCCAGTCTTTCCGTGGGAAGTGTGTCATTGACTAGATAGTCTATAATGGAACTTTGCCAGTTTGGAGTTATACTAACCCTCGACTGCTGATTCCACCCCTATGCTTGGCTTGGCTAGATATTCCACCGAAATAGAGCGTTTAAATTGGTGGTCGATGGTGGAGCCTAGGCCGACTAGTGGATCCGCATAGGAGTTGTCTGCTCGCGGAACTTGAGTGAGGGTGTAAGTCTGAAATGCCTCAAGTTGCTTGCGTACCTTTTCTAGGTATTGCGCCATCCTCAGATGTTTTGCTGTGTACTCCCTAGTAGTCTAGCTGGTGATTAGCTGTGAATCATAATGAATTGCGAGCTTTTTCATCGCCAAGTCTTTTTCCATTCAGAGGCCTACTAATAGGGCCTCGTACTCTACCTCTTTGTTGGATGCTTTGAAGCATAGAGTGATCGCCTGCTTGAGCATCGAATCGTTTGGGGTGACCAGGACCACGCCTGCTCCCGAGCCTTTGTAGTTGGATGCGTCATCGAGTGGAGTAGGTACGGCCAAGGTGTGATCGGCTGCCTTCGGGGAGTCGTTGGGCCGCTCTGTTGCATCGCCTAGGCTAGGTGTGAATTCCACTATGAAGTGGGCCCATTTCATCACATGTGGATGTTTGGACAAGAAAAACAAGATTACCCTCAAAGCACACTGGAATTCCCAAGCGCATGCAACAGACAATAACAGCTCAATCAAGGAAGAGTCAAAGGTGATCGATTTGGTATTTATTCAAATTCTTCTCATCACTGCCCATCAATCCCTAATTGATTTTATTCAAAAGGTAACTCCCAAAACTTCCTATTTAATTTAGGAATAATTGTCATGTTAATTGCAAGATATTATTTCGCATTATATCCTGCAATGATTCACCCAATTACACCATATATGGCCGACCATTCTCCAACAAAAGGGCCGACCACCCTCCTATAAATACCCTTCTTATCCAACTAAAATGCTAAGCCATTTGCTACCCACAAACTGCTAAACACATTCTCTTTAGAATTCTAACTTTGGCATCGAATATTCTTCGGACAAAACGCCCCCCTCCCCCCCCCCCCCCAATTCATTGTGGGCGCGTGAGGTTTTTGTCCATAATCTTAGGTGTTATTATTTTGCAGGTGCATTTTCATCAAAGGAGAAGATGACGGAAATTTGCATCCACATCTACTATGTCTCCCATGATATTATTTTGATACGTGTCCTCCAACTTATCCAATATTTAACACTATTAAATTTTATTATTTTGTGTTGAAACACAAATTAACAGACTTCAAACTCCAAAGCTTCCCGCCACCAAATTAGCTACAGCAACCACTCTTTTCGACGTCTCCTTCTCCGCCGACAAGCTTCCAGTCTCTTCTCTGTCTCTCCAACCTCGTCAACAAAGAGAGAACAGCTATTATTAAATTGGAATCCAATCGTCAACTATTTGCATCAGAGTTCGATTCGTCAGCTTTGATTCAGTTCGATTAGATTCTTCTATTGTGGTTCAATTCGATTCCTTAACCGTTAATTGCTAAAATAGGAAGAATATGTGTGTATTCCCGCTAACGCTTAGTGAGGTTATGGTATATGAGAAGGATGAAGAAGGTCACAAGTGGTGGTGGTTGTTTTGTTTTGTTAATTTGTTGTTGTTTTATTATTATATTCTTTATATATTAAAGTTAACAGTATTAATTGTTTGGTTAAGTGGCTCGACACATGTTAAGTAATTAGCAAGGAGACATGAATGAGACACTAAAAATGAAGATATCAAACCCAATGCTGTTTTGAGGGCAATCATCTTTTTTTTTCTTTTTTCTTTTTTTTTCTTTTTTTTGTTCCGATTCCTAACCGTTTGTAAATAAGAATGCATGACTCTGATTCCTGGATACCATGATTCCTGCTTATTCCGATTTATAGTTAGTTTGATTCGTTATTACCCTAATTCTTGACTAATAAACATGTTAATATATAAAATAAAACAAAAAACAAAAACCCAAAAAAGTTGTTAATTGGGCATATTGTTTAATTAGTTACACAAGAGTAAGTTTCCAAGCTTAGTACTAGCTGTTGACTAGTAATTAAAACGAGGAAGATTAAAAAACTTGGTCTAGTTCCTAACTTCCAGTCAAACATAAAAACTAAGTAATCTACATGCTGAGGAACCCTACGCATGATATCCAACTTTTTTTTATTGTCTCCAATAGTCAGGTTTCTTCCTTGTGTTTTTAAATGCGCAGCATCCTATACTATAGACAAGCACGAGAAAGCCAAGGAATACAATTTTGAGAAAGTGCATCCTCTTCCAGGTATCCAGTAGTTGTTCCAAAGTTCCAGCCTTGCAAGAATCGCAGTTATAGCACAAAACCCTTGGGTCGTTGTTCCATGCTTTGCAGTCAGGGCTCGAAGAAGTGCTGTTATTCCTTATCCACACGGTGGGGCTCTTATAACTAAATCCACACTCGGCTAATGGCTTACAGCAACCAGCCTGCAAATCATAAACATGCACATTATTTATCTGCAGTCTGTAAATATATATCATAAAATGCATGTGCACGTGTGTGCATACCTATATATATATATATGGAAAAATTAGTATCCGGTCCTTAGTTTCTAATGTTCATTGACTAAGACCTTATTAGTTTTTAGATTTTTATCGAAGTCCCTAACATTAATATATTAATGAATTACATGTAATTTTATAATAAAAATTAGTAATTGATCTAGAGTTTTAATACCCACACCCTTATTAAACTCCTATTAATTTCAATTCAAACATTTCCAAAATATAAAAAATAAAATCAGAATAAGTTTGTACCCATTAATTTTTTATAAAAGAATGATATGTACCCATTCTTAAATATACCAATTTGTTATATGAAAAATGTACCTTTTTTTTAATATAAAATGTATCCATTTTTCATATAAAATTCATTTAACCTTTTCTCTAATCCATTTTTAAAGGGAACTTTAACGAAAAGTTCCTGGTAGTGTTCACTTTAACGAAAAACCACATTTTTACACTAAAAAGTCAATCCTGGTACTATTCACTTTACCCTTTATTTTGTCATTATCGTTAAAACTCAAAATTTTCAAACTCTTTTAATTAGTTTTCCTTTTTTTTTTAAACTTATATGGGTACATTATATTTCGTTGATTTAAGAATGTATCCATGTCAAGTTTAATAGAAGAAATGCTTAATAATTATTAAGCCTAATATTTTTTTATTTTTTGTGTTTTTGAAATATGTACCCATTTTTGGTTAGTTTTTTTATGAACATATCCATGTATACACATAATATATTGGAGAGTATAATTTATCTTTAATACTTGTAATCCCATAAATTATGAGTTTTTATTTAGAATTTCATTAATATAAATAACTACAAATTTTATTTTTAGTTTAAAAATAAAATAACCTACATAGAAATACATTATTACATTAATGTCAAGAACTTCAATCAAAAACTAAAAATCACAAAGGTTTTAGTCAAAGAAAATTGATAGTATATATATCCTGAAAGTAAAATAATTGAGGGCCAAAGAAATAATGACATGGTAATTAGGTATAATTAATCAATAAATTTATAAATAAACATAATACCGCATACCATAATGGGGGGCAACTCCTTCATATTGAACTCCTGGATTTTAGTATCATTTTTTGGCATATAATTGCATGCTTGGCTAACAACAAGACAGTTCTTGAGGCTATCCCAACCCTTTCCTTGAACTGTATTCTGCAACCACGCCGCGTAACCGCTGAGCTTGTACTCCTTCAGCTCTGTACCAGGAACCCTAGTTCCACCGCCTGATTTCCAAATGATAAAGAAGGATATGGCATAAATGCTCATGAGTCCAATGAGGAGGAGGAGCATTACTAAGAGGTAGATCCAAAGGAGCCAAGAAATACGACAACACGCGCTGATTATGCCTACGATGGACATCACCATGATCAACACGCCCAACACGAGGACGGGCAGCCTAAAAACCTCCAAGCACTGTCCAGCCGCATTTACCCTATACAGCTGCACACCGACAATGACGATTGGAACCGATATCAGGAAGGTGAGGATGTTGAGAAGACCTAACAGGTTGTTTGCTAGATTCATTCTGATATATGTTATCCCCTATTATTCGAGACCCTAACTTCCCAAAACCATGAGAGGTTGAGCCTAAAAAATGAAGAAGCAGAAATAGATGAAGAAACAACACCAATAGATTGTAGGGATAAGGTTGAATTTATATTGTGGAATTCACGAAATGTTATCGGAGATTATACCGTGCGTCCGTACGTATTTGAATCTGTCAACCAGATTTTCTTCTATTTTTAGCCAGTATGGTCAACTAAAAGTCATATTCGGATCAAAATAGAATCACTACCACAATCCGGGAAAAGAAACCTAGTTTAAGAGATCGATAGGCACTTGGAAAATACGGATCTAATGATACCCTATGTGGTAGCAAATTTCCGCCATCTTTAGTCTTAATGAAAAAGTACCTGTAAAACAATCAATACCTTTGATAAAATACCAAAGCCTCAAGCCCATGAGGAGTTGGGGGGAGGTTTGGCCAATGGAACTCCGATGCCTAAGTTTCTCTGAAAATAGTGAGTGTTTAGGGCTTGTATGCATAGCAAAAGCTTACCAAAATTGTTGGAGATGGAGGAGTTTATAGGAGGTAGTGACCGACCATGGTGTAGGTTTTGCCTTACACATGGCGACCTCCTATTAGCCAAGTTATGTCATCCGTAGGATACGGAAGGAAAGGATATTTCTAAGATATTAATTAGGAGATAATATCTTAGAATAATGGTGAAAATATCCCTAATTGATTGCGATAGGGATTCCTTACTTGAGAGAGTTGATCTTCAATTGGGAATGTATTAAAGATATGTTTTAGTAATTAATCCTATCTTTAATGCTTTTGACTTTTCCACTCCACAAATAGGGGAGTCATGAGCAGTTGTAGTCTGCTGTCTGCACTTCTAGGGATGATGAGCTGCAGGTGGGAATATAAATGTGCTTTGCCCATTTAATGAGGGCAATCTTGTCTTTCTTGAACAAAAGTGCACATGTCGCCTACGGGATTTTTGGGATTATTTTTGGCTCCACAAATAACCTCACACCTGCTTGGCTGCTCGCAGGAAAGGGTAGTAGGTGTAGAAATCCCAAACTGCTTAGGTAAGTAGAGAGCTGATTCCCAATTTGATGTAGATACTTAAACTTGGAGATAAATTCTTTAGGAAAGGGAACCCAATTGCCACCAATACTTACTTAATTCTGCCTTAAGCAAGGGGTTAAATAAATTTGAAGAACAATCTTTATCCTTACAAGAAGAAGAAGATGCTAGGGGAAATATATTCCCCCTCCCCTAGCCTTCTTCTTTGCTTGTCTTTGCAAAGAATTGTTTCTCATTGTTCTTTTTCTTCTCTGTGCCACACCAAGGTTAAAAAAAATATTTTTGTTGTCTTCTTCTTTGGTAGTGCTGTCTCGGGGCAGCCATCAGGGTGGTGTGGCGGGTCGTCTTGCAGGGAGCAGGAGGTCGGCTCGACTCGGGCCAAGGTAAACGACTAGCGCTAGCTAGGAAGCGTCGAGGGCGTTAGAAGAATGGCACAGGCCTCCTACCTGCTAGCTGCTGGTGGAGAGTAGTTTGGGTCGCGGGCCTGGCCTATTGGATTGATGAAGGCGAAGGCATGGACTTCCTATCTAGCTTGGCCCAAGGAAAGAGAAAGATGGGGGAGCCAGTGTGGGCTAGGCTCCTTGCCTTGCTAGATCAAGAAAGATGGGGGAAGAAGGGGCGCTAGTCTCTTCCTTATAAGCTAAGAAGAAGAAAGAAAAAGTGAGAGGTGTTGGTAGGCCTCCTTAGCCTCGGGTCGTGGCGTGCTGGGCTACTGCATGGTGCCCCCTGCTTCATGCATGCTTTTATCTTTTTTTCTTTGTGAACCTCATTGTAATATTTTCCTTGTGCCCTCCATGCATGAATTCTTTGAATATGTCTCACTCGAGTTCCCAAGGTGATGGATATATTATGTTGTTGTATGGTTAGGGCAAATTTTCTAGTAAGGTAGGGTACTCTAAGGTTAGTCATGTCAAGATTAATTCCAACAAGCTATTTAGAAACTTCTTTGAGATGTATAGGCACACAATTTCGCATGATGGTGGGATTCTACTGCTTCTGGAAAGTTAACATCAAGATGTTGTCAGCGTCTAGATCGGGAGATAGAGTGAAGTATCCAGTTGTGGCTACGTCTAGATCGGCTTTTGAAAGGCTCACCACTACGAGAAATGGGAAGGAAAGTCTGTCACTTGGAAAAGTGGATTAGATTGTTAAAGAGGTGTTAAAGCCTGCTCCTTCCACTGCTACTATGTTTGTACTTCTTGCAAAGAAATAGGGAACTGCTCGAGTTTGAGTTATCAATTACCTTAGATGGAGAAGTTGAGAATGAAGCTACCAAGATCAGAGCTATTGAAGATCAAGTGTCGAATGAGCAAACTGTTGAGTGCAAAATGGCTACTGAAGGCTGGATGGTTGTAGGAGAGCTAAATATCATCCAAGCTGCTAATGGGTAGTTTGCTTTGTTTAGCCTATGTCAGATTTTGATGAACTTTGTGCTAATTTATCGACCTACAAGAGATTTAATAAATTGTTTTCTTCTCTTTACTCCATCTTCATTTTTCTTGAAACTTTTCATGCTTGAAGTGTCTTGCAAAACTTTTAGCCATAGGATCATTGGCTAGGCACGCTGCTTTGAAAAAGAAGATGATCCCACAAAGTCACTATGGCTTGAGCTTTGGCTTCTCGGGGCATCGCGTTGTTGGGTTCATCGCGAGCTGTTGCCCCTTGACCATATGATACTTAGCTAGTCGTTGATAGGAGCATATTTATGCAACTTAGTTAGCTTGTTTTATTGCATTCTCATAGCGAGTTTGTGTTTATTATAGTGTTTTAAGCTATTTTCGTGTGTTTGTAGGTCCTAATGGCAAAGTTGGCCAAAAAGTGCATTTTGGTGCAGTTTTGGGCTGAATTGGACTGCATGCATGTAGAACAAGTTGGACGGACGTTTTTGGTGCTTAAATGAGGCTAGGAATGTGCTACAAATCTGGAGAAATTATTTCAAGTCTTGGAAGATAAGGAATCAGCAAGAAAGAAGGAACATTATCCAAACCTTATCCAAATTGCCTTATCTTATCCAAACTGTAACTAACCTTATCTCATCTTATCCTATCCTAATCTTTTCCTAACTTAATTCCTGCTGCAAGGGGGAGTTAATTTCTGATTTAAATCACCTAGAAACCTTTCTAGAAGGCCTTATCTATTCCTACATTGGCGTTGCATGTTTTTAGGCCTTGTTCTTCTAGAAATCAGCCACATTACATTGTTTCTAGAATTCCCTACAAAAGTGGCGCCCCAAACCCTTCTAGAAACCCTAAAATCTTCACAAACCCTAGTTCTTTTCCCCCTTGGATTGAGGCCCAAGCCTATGCCAAAAATTCTAAGCCTTTTCCCATCAGAATTTGTCAAAACCCTAGGCTATAAATATGTGTTTTCAGCCATAATTTCGCACCACCACCCCCCATATAATTCTACACCCCTTTCAGCCGCAAAAACATCACCCACCACACCATAATTCGTTCTACACCACCACCCATTCAGAAATCCATATTTTGCCACAGAGGAGAGAGGACAAGACCTTGTTGTGGCTTCCATTGGAGAAGGAGGAGTGTGCTGCAAGCCTACCTACATCATTTGGAGTTTCTAGAGTTCTTCCTTCCCTTGTTTTGTTTCCATGTTTATTTCAGATTGCTTTTCAATTGTTATGAACATGTGTAACTAATTTTCTTATTAGTTAGAGGTGAATTCGAAGCCATGGACATATGTTTGATATGAATTGATTACCTTCAGTTTTTGTTTCATAAAACATGAATGTGGTTTACTTATCTGATTGATTGAGAACTTATTTATGTATGTTGATTAGGGGTGCACACTTAATTTGCATGCATGAATCTGATGCTAAAGTAATAGGGAGTTTCACCTAGTCGTTATGAGCTTATATTTACAAGCAGTGGAGGTTGCTAGTCACAATCGTGTTCGGTAAATCCATGGCAGGAGTATCATGCAGTTCATAGTTACGAATGTCATGACAATGCTTATGATTTTTATAGAACTTAATGATCTTTGATTGTATCTCTATCATGTTGTTCATATAGGAAACTTGAGAAGAATAATTTGGTTGCCGATGCGTATTCCATCCAATTCAATGAACTTAGGAAAATCTGAAAGTTAATTTGTGCTTTTCACGATTAATTTGGGGCATTGTCGTTCATGGTTTAAAGAAACAATATTGGAAATCAATTTATGTTGCATATGTTTCATGTGTGGAGAAGAATCCTCTATCTAGCTTTTCACCCTTGAATTCACCTAAATTCGTTTTTACCTTGCTTTGTTTCTGGAAGTTATTTGTTTTAGTTAATTTCATCCAAGTCAATCCCCCATTTAGTTAAGTGTGTTAGATTAGTTAGAAGAGTGTTTGAATCTGTCCAATTTAGTATTTTGAGTCAAGTAAGTCTTAAATTCGTCCAAATAACTCTTTAGAGTCAGTTTTGAGTCTTTTTGATTGTTTTGTGCTGTTTTGAGTTAGTTTAGTTTGTTTTGAGTCATATAAGTCTAGTTAAGAGTCTTAGAGTCTAGTTTTCTGTTTTTAAGTTTAATTTTATGTTTTTAAGTCAGTTTTTAGTAGATTAACATCCCTAGTAAATCCTCGGTATAGAACGATCCCTACTTGCTTAATACTACAGTTACATGTTTAATAGGGTTTAATTTGTGTGTCAAGTTAATTTTCACATCCAATTTTGGCGCCGTTGCCGGGGATTAGCAAAATTGCTAATCTTCCCCTAGCTATTGCCGTGAGTTTCATTCCAGTTTTGTTTTGTTTTCTTATTTTGTTTTGTCTTGTTTACTTTGTGTTACGCACTAGTTTATGACTCGAAGTTCTCAACCTATTAGTGCAAATATCTTGGAGTTTGACGACGATTTTGAAAGAACTTTGAGAAGGAAAAGGAAGCAGCCAGAACCTAATCCACTTAGTTCTAGCTCTGAATCTGAATATGAAGTTGAAATTGAAGAGGAATTAAAAGAGGAACAAGACATGGCTATGGACAATCGAACAATCAAAGAACTTTCAGCCTCGGGGTTGGACAACACCGTGCCCCTTTGCATTCAATACCCCGTGGCTGCCCAAAGAAAGACCGATGAGTTCGAATTGAAGTCAAGCTTGCTGCATCATATTCCCAAATACCATGGGTTGTCCATGGAAGATCCAAACAAGCACTTGAAGGAATTCGAAGTTATTTGTTCAAGCATGACACCAATCAACGTCGATGGGAGCATTTTGAAGATGAAAGCTTTTCCATTCTCACTTTTGGAAAAGGCTAATTATTGGTTGTACGAATTGGCACCTGGAACCGTCACTTCTTGGGAAAGCATGAAGAGAGCATTCTTAGAGAAATTATTCCCAACTTCAAGAGTCATCCTTTTGAGGAAGAGGATTAGTGGCATTCAACAAAACCAAGGAGAGTCGTTTCCAGCGTATTATGAGCATTTTAAAACGTTAGTTGCATCCTGCCCACAACATCAAATGAAGGAAGAACTTTTGATTCAATATTTCTACGAATGACTTCTTCCAATTGAGAGACAAATGCTTGATGCTTCAGCGGGTGGTGCGTTGGTTGACAAAACACCGGTTAGTGCTAAGACTTTAATTGCCAACCGAGCCGTGAATGCACAACAATATGAAGGAGTTGGACAAAGGGAGCCCCCATGGTAGCAACATGTGAATGAGGTAAGTGCAATATCTGAAATTCAATCTCAATTGGCTAATCTCACTCTTCTTGTCTCACATGTTGTCGATGGATGCAAAGTGCAAGGAATTACACCAAGTGTGTGCGGCATATGCTCTATGCAAGGGCACCTCAATGATCAATGTCCTCAATTGATAGAAAATAGAGGATGGGAAAGTGCCAACGCCATAGGTTATCAAGGCCAAAATCAGCCCAAATATGATTCATACGCCGACACTTACAATCCGGGCTGGAGAGATCATCCAAATATGAGGTGGAGGGAGTCTCAACAACCTCAACAACAAGGGGGATTTCGACAAACACCCCCTGGGATGTTTACAAGGCCATACGCACTAACTCAACCTCAATCACAATCTGCCCAACCAAAAACAGGTTTGTCCATGGATAATGATCAAATTGTTCAAATATTAACCACTTTGGCGCAGGGAGTTCAAAATCAAACTCAAGCAATGCAAACTCACGCCAAAAAGGTGGATGAATTGGAGAAGCAAATAGGGCAGATTTCAGAGTTCCTCGGGCAATTTAGAGAACAAGGCAAACTGCCTAGTTTAACCGTTGCGAATCCAAGGGGAGGATTTGAAACCGCCAAGGCCATAACGTTAAGAAGTGGCAAGGAAGTTGGAACTGACCCACAACCATCTAAATCACGTCAAAGGGAAGATGAAAAGTTGCTGATTGAAGAGGAGGAGCAAGACAAGCCCACGGCAAGGGTAGCCCAACCCTTGCTGCAACCACTTAAGCAACCTAAGCCGTCCAACTCAGGTATGGTGGTTCCAAATTCAATTGTTTCTAACGTTATTCCTCTGAATGTGCCTTTTCCTAGCAGATTTATGCAAGCCAAGAACGAAGAGGAGGAAAAGGACATTCTAGAGACGTTTAGGAAGGTGCATGTCAATATCCTGCTCCTTGTTGCTATAAAGCAAATCCCGAAGTATGCCAAGTTTTTGAAGAAGCTTTGTACAACAAGGAAACAGATTAGGGAGAAAGAGGTGGTACATGTAAGTGAGAATGTCTCTGCAATGTTGCAAAGAAAGCTGCCACCTAAATGCAAAGATCCAGGTAGTTTTACTATCCCTTGCGTAATTGGTAATACAAGGTTTGAACATGCCATGCTAGATTTAGGTGCTTCCATTAATGTCATGCCATATTCTGTTTATGCATCTATGAATCTAGGAGAGCTTAAAAAGGATGGAGTTATTATCCAATTAGCCGATCGTTCTAATGCATATCTGAAAGGAGTTTTGGAGGATGTTTTGGTGTAGGTAGACCATTTGATTTTTCCTGCAGATTTTTATGTGCTTGAAATGGAGGAGTCAGCCCACTCTCCATCATTGCCACTTTTACTTGAATGACCTTTCATGAAAACAGCTCAAACCAAGATTGATGTGGCCAAAGGAGCAGTCACTATGGCGTTTGGTGGTGACATGATTAATTTTAATGTTTCTGACTCTGTGGAGAAGCCTAATGATGTTCGTTCTTGTTTTGCCAATGATGTAGTTAAAAATATAGGGCAAGAACGTTTAGCACCAATCAAGAAGGAGGAATCTAGCACCACCATCGAAGAGGGACGTGGAGTGGAGCACAAGAAACACCCCATTATCCTCAAAACACCCAATCTGGCCGAGACCACCTCTCATGCATTTGTTGATAGTGTTGCCACTTTTGAACCTTCATTGCAGTACATCGGTGAGCCACGTATTCCTATTTCAATTCCTATTTCAACTAATAGGTTGTTACCATCTTTGGTGTAGGTACCCAATCGAATTCAAGGTGGTGGGACACTTTACATTGACTTTAGGAGGCTCAACGCCATAATCAGGAAGGATCGCTACCCCTTGGCATTCATAGATCCAATGCACGAGAATTGTGAGGAGCATGTCGTGGATGGTGTACCCCTTCATGCCGTGGACTACAATGGAGCTTAAATGGAGGTATCGCCCGGCTGGAAGACGTTAAAGCAAGCGCTTCTTAGGAGGCAACCCATGTGTTCAAACGAGGAAATGAAGGAATTCGAGCTCCATACCCAGATTTGCGTTCTTAAACCCTTCTCTTTCTTGCTTTTACTTTGCCATTACTGTTGTGTTTGTTAGTTGTGTTGTTTGGTTGTTTTCGGGTGAGTCTATGTTTGAAACATTGAGGACAATGTTTGGTTTAAATGTGGTGGGGGGGGGGGTAAACAAGTGTTTTTATTGCAAATTCGTGGGTTTTTATCACCTAGCATAACTAGAGTTTTTTTTCATTGTTTTTAAGTGTTTTTAGAGTGTTTTGAAGTGTTTTAATGTGCTTGACAGAAAAATACGAAAATTTGAAAAAACAAAAAAAGTAGAAAAAGTTTTGAAAAACCCAAAAAGAGTCGTGTTAGAGTCGTTTTTTGTGTGTTTGTGTTTTAGGGTACCTTCCAACACAATGATGAGGATTTGGTTTTTAATTGCATGACTGTTAAAGAAAGTTACAAACATGGGTGGAAGTTTGATATGCTCTTTGGTTTATGCTTGGTTGTAGTTAACGTTTACAAATTCACATGTAATCACAAAGGAAAAAAAAATCAGTTTTTGTAACATGCTTGAAGGAAGGAACTCAAACTAACGCTACAACCCTGAGAGACTTGAGCCTAAACTTTATTTGGAGAGTTATTAATCTGTGATTTCTTGCTTTCTAAAGTCGTTGCATGATCTCATTATTCTTTGCTTGGTTGCTACTTAGAATGCGTTACATCACTTTAGTTCCAAATACTAGAACTCATGCCCGTTTCATTCAAAACTTAAAATTGAGTGCATAACATATAACAAGATGAAGTTGTTTAGTAGTTACCACCAGAGCCAAAAAGCCTTCATCCCATGCATTTGTTTTGTAGGTTTAACCCCTTTGAGCCTTATTTAGCCTATTTTCGTTGTTAGCCACATTATTCCCACCTAGCCTAGAATAGGACTATCCATACCCTTGTTCTTAAAGTATAGTGGAGCATGACTTAGAGGGAATTCCTTTTGATCAAACATATTGCAGAAATCAATTGTGGGGGAAGGATTTGTACAATGGTAGAAAGAAAAAAAGAAAAGAAAAAAAATGTGACAAAGAGAAAAGAAAAAAAAAAAACAAAACGTGGAACAGAAGAAAAAGAAAGAAAAAAGTTGTGAAATAAGTGAGAATGAACTCACAAGTACTGGTTGATGAAGAAGGGGTCCAAAAAGTTTGAATATGACCCTAAGTTGTACGAAATCCCCTTAGTGTTTCAAGTTATTTGCTGCATTCAATAGTGAATTCTAAGTTGATTTCATTGCTTTGCTTACTATTGCATTAAGAACGTTTGTTTTTCCTTACCCTTCTTTGTTAGCCAATACCCTTAGCCCCGTTACAACCCTTAGACTTCTATCTTGGGTGTTATGTGTTTCCATATGTGGAGTTTGGGATTGGTATGAGCATATGGTATCTCTGGTTCTCGCGTCTAAGTAGTAGCATTCCATTCATGAGATCATATATATATACATGCATTAATAATTCCATAAAGTGCTTTCTTTGCTTAAAACAATGTGAGTGGCTAGTCTACATGTTTACATCAATCCTCTCACATATACCTAGTATAGGGAGTGTAGTCAGAAAATCTGTGTGAAAATAGAGTGTACATCCAGTGAGGAATTGAGGGAATTCTCTAAGGCATGTTACTACCATCAAAACCATGTTTTAATTTGATTGAATGCGAGCTAGTGAGTGGTGACTATGATTAAGTATGTGCTCGATGGTAAGGATAACTAAAATCTATGTGAGTAGTGATTTTTAATGTGTCATGTTTGATTGGAAATCCCTAAGGCGAATGTTGGAAGGTTTAGGTTTGTTTTGTTTGTTTTGTTTCCTTTGTTTTGCCCGAGGACTAGCAAAAGCTGAGTGTGGGGGAATTTGATAGGATCATATTTATGCGACTTAGTTAGCTTGTTTTATTGCATTTTCATAGCGAGTTTGTGTTTATTATAGTGTTTTAAGCTATTTTCGTGTGTTTGTAGGTCCTAATGGCAAAATTGGCCAAAAAGTGCATTTTGGTGCAGTTTTGGGCTGAATTGGATTGGATGCATGTGGAGCAAGTTGGATGGACGTTTTTGGTGCTTAAATGAGGCTAGGAATGTGCTACAAATCTGGAGAAATTATTTCAAGACTTGGAAGATAAGGAATCAGCAAGAAAGAAGGAACATTATCCAAACCTTATCCAAATTGCCTTATCTTATCCAAACTGTAACTAACCTTATCTCATCATATCCTATCGTAATCTTTTCCTAACTTAATTCCTGCTGCAAGGGGGAGTTAATTTCTGATTTAAATCACTTAGAAACCTTTCTAGAAGGCCTTATATGTTCCTACATTGGTGCTGCATGTTTTTAGGCCTTGTTCTTCTAGAAATCAGCCACATAACATTGTTTCTAGAATTCCCTACAAAAGTGGCGCCCCAAACCCTTCTAGAAACCCTAAAACCTGCACAAACCCTAGTTCTTTTCCCCCTTGGATTGAGGCCCAAGCCTTTGCCGAAAATCCTAAGCCTTTTCCCATCAGAATTTGTCAAAATCCTAGGCTATAAATATGTGTTTTCAGCCATAATTTCGCACCACCACCCCCCCATATAATTCTACACCCCTTTCAACAGCAAAAACACCACCCACCACACCATAATTCGTTCTACACCACCACCCATTCAGAAATCCATATCTTGCCACAGAGGAGAGAGGACAAGACCTTGTTGTGGCTTCCATTGGAGAATGAGGAGTGTGCTGCAAGCCTACCTGCATCCTTTGGAGTTTCTAGAGTTCTTCCTTCCCTTGTTTTGTTTCCATGTTTATTTCAGATTGCTTTTCAATTGTTATGAACATGTGTAATTTTCTTATTAGTTAGAGGTGAATTCGAAGCCATGGACATATGTTTGATATGAATTGATTACCTTCAGTTTTTGTTTCACAAAACATGAATGTGGTTTACTTATCTTATTGATTGAGAACTTATTTATGTATGTTGATTAGGGGTGCACACTTAATTTGCATGCATGAATCTGATGCTAAAGTATAAGGGAGTTTCACCTAGTTGTTATGAGCTTATATTTACAAGCAGTGGAGGTTGCTAGTCACAATCGTGTTCGGTAAATCCATGGCAGGAGTATCATGCAGTTCATAGTTACGAATGTCATGTCAATGCTTATGATTTTCATATAACTTAATGATCTTTGATTATATCTCTATCATGTTGTTCATATAGTGAACTTGAGAAGAATAATTTGGTTGCCGATGTGTATTCCATCCAATTCAATGAACTTAGGAAAATCTGAAAGTTAATTTTTGCTTTTCACGATTAATTTGGGGCATTGTCGTTCATGGTTCAAAGAAACAATACTGGAAATCAATTTATGTTAGAGAGTAGACCTAGATGGGTGTCAGGGAATTAGTTCACCCCATCATATGAAAGCAGGCCCAGATGGGTGTCGAGAAATTAGTTTATCATCTCGCGCTGGAGAGCAGACCCAAATGGGTTTCAAGGAATTAGTTTACCGTCTTACGTTGGAGAGCAGACCTAGATGGGTGTCAGGAAATAAGTTTACCTTCCCGCGCTAGAGAGCGGACCCAAATAGGTGTCGGGTTATTAGTTTACCCTATCGCATTGGAGAGCAGACGTAGATAGATGTCGGAGAATTAGTTTACCTTCTCGCAGATAGGTGTCGAGGAATTAATTTATCTTCTCGCAAATGGGTGTCGGGGAATTAGTTTACACTCTAGCACTAGAGAGTAGACCCAAATGGATGGCGGGGAATTAGTTTACCTTATCATACTGAAGTGTATGGAAGAGCATGGAAGAGCATACCCAGATGGGTGTCGGGAGATTAGGTTACCTTCTCGCACTAGAGAGCATGAAATTCATTGTTGTGAGTGTAGCTAAAGAAAGTTGGACTGTTGGACAACTGAAATAATCCTCAACCAGGTAGGTTTTGTTCAGCGATTTTCTTAAGCCTTTGAACTGCTTGTGGAACCCGTGTAAGGGTGTAGGTGGGAAGAGTGGTGAGCTGCTCCCAGACCTCTCCAAGTATTGCGTCATCCTTGGATGTTTCGTCATGTCCTCTCTTGACGCTTGGTTTATGATCAACTTATAATTTGAGTGGATTGCAAGTTTTTTCATCACTAAGTGTTTAGCTAGCAGGAACTACTGGTTAAAGCCTCATCTTATGCTTCGTCATTGAATGTTTTGAAGCTTAGAGTACCGCCAGCCCGATTGGCGCAGTTGGGAGCCATGAAGCATAAGTCAACACGGTGAGAAGTCGCGGGGCAAGATCGGTACAACTGGGAGTCGTGGTGCAAGATCGAGGACAACCAGGAAAAGCAGAGCAAGTAGGCACGGTTGTGAGCTGTGGAGCGGGGACTGGCTTGGGCGAGGTTATACACAGTGGGAGAAGTTGAGACATTAGGTCATCGGTGATTTGCTACTAGCGATGTGTTGCTCAAGTGTTGAACCATCTGAGATAATGAAAACAAGACTTGCCCCCGGTTCTTGGTGGTTAGAATGACTCTCCTACAAGTTAGGCTGGTGTGTCTTTTTGGTACTTGACTGCCCCCGACGCGCCATCTAGCTAAGTTGTTGCATTCGTCGGAGCATAAGTAATCTTTGCATCCGCCAGTGTATGTTGTGTGGTTTCATCTACTTGATCTTGTCAATGAAATGTGAGTTACTCATACAGGCTACGTTCTTTCTAAGTGGCTTCGCCGCTAGAATCTGCACAATTGCTCTTCTATGAGTCTTAGTACTTCCTCCTAGGCTTGCCTCTGCTAGGGCAGCGATGCCTCCAGTGTTCTTTCGCTCATCCTTCGTCTATGTCACAACTGCAGTTCGCGTGGTTCTTTTCTGGCTGGTAAGTGAATTGCTCGCGGTAGCGCTTGGCGTGGGCTACCAGTTGAACTCGAACTGAACTGCATTTCTACTTCCTTCTAGATTTGCCTCCATTGCCTTGGCTGCCTCTGGCGATGGTTTGCAAGTCTCTGCTATTTTTCCTGACAATCTGCCAGTCTGTGTCGCATTATTCTCTAGCTAGTGAGTAGGTTGTTCATGACTGCATTAGGCATTAAGAGCCAGTTAAAGGTGAGCTTGAGTATCCTCGAGTTTCTTCATGCTAAGTTGTTGGATTCGTCGGAGCATAAGTAATCTTTGCATCCGCCAGTGTATGTTGTGTGGTTTCATCTACTTGATCTTGTCAATGAAATGTGAGTTACTCATACAGGCTACGTTCTTTCTAAGTGGCTTCGCCGCTAGAATCTGCACAATTGCTCTTCTATGAGTCTTAGTACTTCCTCCTAGGCTTGCCTCTGCTAGGGCAGCGAAGCCTCCAGTGTTCTTTCGCTCATCCTTCGTCTATGTCACAACTGCAGTTCGCGTGGTTCTTCTCTGGCTGGTAAGTGAATTGCTCGCGGTAGCGCTTGGCGTGGGCTACCAGTTGAACTCGAACTGAACTGCATTTCTACTTCCTTCTAGATTTGCCTCCATTGCCTTGGCTGCCTCTGGCGATGGTTTGCAAGTCTCTGCTATTTTTCCTGACAATCTGCCAGTCTGTGTCGCATTATTCTCTAGCTAGTGAGTAGGTTGTTCATGACTGCATTAGGCATTAAGAGCTAGTTAAAGGTGAGCTTGAGTATCCTCGAGTTTCTTCATACTTTATGTTCTGCCTACTACAGTATAAGAAGGAACACCCTGCGAGCCACGTCGCGAGTAAACACTGTGCCAGATTCAGGTCTTCAGTGTTCGTTAGAATGTGGACCCAATTATGGACTTGCACCCACCTGTTAGCCATTTTCTTAGAGCACTAAAGCGTGAGAAAATGTTTCCCCAATGGCCGATGAGGGAGTGCATTGCATGAGTACCTGGTTCATGACTGGTTCAACGGCTACTTGTCAAGACGCATTTGGGTCCTCAGCTTCTGTCCTGCTTTAGTACACCTCAAGGAGTTGACTTATCAATGGGGATTATTGCGCGAGGATGCTGCTTAATACTCTCGGTTCAACCGCCAATCTGGTGGTCGAAATTCGGGTCGACTGAATTAGTCTGGAATGGGAGCAAGTTGGTATAAAGGTTCGAGCGCGCATGTCTGTAGCTGGGTCGGCTTGGCCCGTTTGATCGTGGGATATAGCACATTGAGCTCGTGCGTGGGCTGCCTACTATGCTACAAGGGCTTGGCCCTGGGCTGTTAGGCTTGCAATAGTTATTGTAGTAGGCTGCTGGACCTCATGCATAGGACATGCTTCCTCTGCTGGCTAGGCCAACTCTTGTGCCTCCTGCACTTGAGCCTGAGGGTTTTAGGTTTGCTGAGTAGCATGGTCTACTAGTTGGTGGCCACGTGGTGGCTGCTGGGCAATGGCCGTGGTGATGGTTGTGCTCTATTCTCTGACCCACCGTGTCAGTGAAAACCTAAGTATGTAAAGAGTGTCATTCATCATGGTTTCGAAATTTTCTACTATTGTATCCTTTCTCTAGGGACTGATAAAAAACTTTTCTTAAAAAAAATTCAACGATACTGCGTGTGAGAAATTCAACGTAACAGAAAATTTCAAAAGTACAGTACTACAAAAGAGGCTATCACTGGCAGTGTAAAAATCGATAAGAAACCCCAATTACTGTCAGATTTTTGGTAAAAATCCGACATCAAATCGTGCAATGTCGGATAGGGGAACCGACACCATTGCTAGCGTCACGAAAAGGGTATTGACATCGGTTAGTCCCCTTAATCCACCACGAAGAAGGAAAGCAATATAAAATAAAAAAGGATAGTAGCGTCGGTTAAAAATGACATCGAGGCTCACGTCAGATAAAGGCGACATTAAGTACTGACAATGACAGTTGGATGGAGCAAACTGGTGTCGGTCCTAACCGACACCACCTAATCATTCGATAATAAAATAACCACTATAATGTCACCCATAAGCGACGCCACAAACTATTAATAATAAAAAAGTCTGTCTCAGTTTTTAACTGCTTCGTTCACTGCTTCGTTCATGCATTTATGCAAATATACTATACATTTCTTCACTGCTTCGTTCCATCTCCTAACAGAGAAATCACTAGCTCCTGAACAATTGCTTACACATTCAGGTTATCTAATGCACATAAACCAAACACAATATATAATTACTTTATTAAAATAAAAAAATGGAAGAATTGAAATTTATAAAAATTAAAACAATAAAATAAAAAAGATGAAGCTTAATTACCCCAAGTGAAAAGCAACTCATCTGAGGCAGCAGAGGCAGTGTGCTCACAGTCGCAAGCAATGTCCAGCCATTGCCAATTAGCCCCCGCCATGCACCCAAAAAGCTCCGGAGAGCTGCTTTGGGATCTTCAACTGCTGCTTCTTCCCATTCTGATATGACTGCTCGGACTTGCTATATCCCCGCACGTAAATCGCCTTATTCGTCAGAATGCTCACTGGCCGGTTGCAACTAAGAAGCTCATCAATATCCAGTTCCATAAATTCCCTTCACAAACTGAACCACAAAGTTTCAAGTCAACAAATTTGACAAAAAATTAACAAATTTTAATTCAATTGAAGGAGAAAGGTGAGAGCTTTACAAAATAGGTTCTCTGTTTGGTTACCGAGGAAATGGAAGAGTGGTGAATTGGGATTTTATTGGTAGCCAACCTGAGAGGGGGGAGAGAGAGAGAGAGAGTGGCGGAGATACTTGAGGACTCAAAGCGGACGAGGAAGAAAGAAGCAAGAAAACCGAAAAAATTTCTCACAATTTAGGGAGGGGAAGTTTTGCAGTTACTGCCTGATGGGATGAGAAAAACCTATAAATAAAATTTGAACTTCCTTTTTATTTTGAGAAGTGTGCCGGAGTGTTGTGAAACTTTCAAATTTCAAGGACGTTTGAAATTTTGCAAAATTCTTGTCTTGCGCCTTCTCTAAATTTTGTAGTTAAGTGTGTGTGATTTCACCACTTCCTTTTTAAAAATATTTATTAGTGTTTGCTACAACCGACACCGGGTCCTAAAATATTTAAAAATAATTATTAGTGTCGGGTAGAGGCGACACGATTCTTTTTTTAACCGACACTAACTTTATGTCGATTGAAAGTGACACGGTTTTCTTTTTATACGACACCACCATTTAAAAAGATTAAAAGCTATGTCGGTTATAAGTGACATTAACAGTCTATGTTAGTTATTAGCGACATAGACAGTTTATGTCGATTATACTCGACATTAATTCCGACACCATGTAAAGAAGGTGTCGGAAATGTCTTATCCGCTAGTATGTTATATAAAACTGACACCAGCCACCGACACAATAAGCCACTTTTGTAGTAGTGGTAAAATACAAGAGCCTTCTTCGAGCGTTTGAATCAAGCTCTCAATGAAAGCACCAATTTTTTGTAGTAAATTTTCGCCGTCTTCAGTCTTGATGAAAAAGTACATACAAAACTATCAACACCTTTGATCAAAATCCAAAGCCTCACGCGCCCTCAGGGAGTGAGAAATGGGAGCTTTGGTCAATGCATCTTCGATGCCTAATTTAATTTCTCTTAAAAGAGTGAGTGTTTAAGGCTTGTATGTGTAGTAAAAGCTTACCAGAATTTGGTGGAGATGGAGGTATTTATAGGAGGTAGTGACCGGCCATGGTGTAGCTTTTGCCCTATATAGGAGGTAGTGACCGGCCATGGTGTAGCTTTGCCCTACAGATGGCAGCCTTCTATTGGCCAAGTTATGTCATTCGTAGGATGCGCAAGGAAAGGATATTTTCAAGATATTAATTAGGAGATAATATCTTAAAATAATGGTGAGAATATCCCTAATTGATTGATGCGAAAATTAACTAACGCACAAATTAAACCCTCTTTTTGACAATTGCAGTATAGATGTAAGTAGGGTATCGTTCTAGGCCGGGGATTAGGAGGGATTGCTAATCAAAGTAAAATTAAATTAAAAACGTAAAAACGTAAAAACAAAATTTAAAACATTAAACTAAAATCAAAACACTTAACTAGAATCACTCAAAATAAAACTAACAAATAAACCAAAACAAATCCAAAGACTCAAAATAATTCAAGACTCAAGAAAACACAAACTAAATTTATTTCTAACAAATCTAACACTTTAAAATAATTGGGGAATTGATTTTTGACGAAATTTAATTTAGAACAGAAACTTTAAAAACAAACTTCAAATAAAATATATTTTATAGAAATAAAATGACGAAACGTTAGTTAGAGGGGTCCTTATCCACACATGGACAAATGCATATAATTTGATTCCCAGTTATGACTTCAACAAACGAATAAATGACAACGCTCCAAGTTAATTAGGTCCGCTTAAATTAACCTTCAGATTTCCCTAGATTCATTGAATTGGACGGGATACGCATCACAACCAAATTATTTTTATCAAGTTCCCTAACTATGGAATACGCATGATAGAGAGACATATCAAAAATCATTAAGTTCAATGGAAATCATAAGCATCGACTAGGCATTCATAACTATGGAATACGCATGTTAATCCAACCTAGGGTTTACTAAACACAATCGTGACTAACGATTTTTACTACTCATGGATATAAGTTCATAACGATTAGGTGAAATTCCCTTATATCCTAGCATCAAGTCTAAGCATGCAAATTAAGTGTCGACCCTTAACCCACATACATAAACAAGTTATTAATCAACACAGAAAAATAAACCACATCCAACGTTCAAGAATTCATAACTGGAGTTGGTCAAATCATAATAAACATTTATCCATGGTTTCAAATTCACCTCTAACTAAACAGAAATTAATTATACATGTATTCATAAATTAAAGTAAAAGTAAGATGTGAGTTTGGAACGAATTAACCGAATGAGGAATTTCTTCCTCTGTCCCCGTACTGCTCTTGCGTGTTGCTGCCTTATTTGGCAGCTTCCTCCATGTCTGACCTCCTCTCTCTGCCAGTCTGCTGTTGACCTCAAGTTTCTGTCCGTCTCATGCTGCCCAAGGCAGCTGTTGCTGCACAACCGTTCCACTATTTCCATGTTTCTCTTCGCAGCCACACTCCTCGTTTCTCTATTTTTCCAACCCTCACGTCTACTCACTTCTCTCTCCAGCTGCCTCAGCAGCTTTCCCCTTGTTTTCCGCAGTACCCTGACAGCTCCATTCCACGCGTCAGGACCGTCTCTTGCCTTCTCTTTCCGTGCGCTGCTCCTGCGCTTGTCCTGCGAATGGCAGCTCTCCGCGCGCGCCTGCTCTCGCAAGCTGCCTTTTCTGACTTTCCTTCGTGCTGCCCAAAGGCAGCACCCTCCTCCCTCCGAGTCCAAGCTGTCTCACCAACCCTCCTTTTTATTATTTCTTTCTTTCCTTCCAGCGCACCACCCCCCACCTACTTCTTTTCTTTTTTTATTTCATCCTGCACGCTGCCTCTTTCCATTTCCGCACTCCACGCTTTCCTTCTTTTATTATTTCAGCATGCCTTTTATTTCCACCCTTTCTTTATTCTATTTGTTTTTCCCCATTTCTTTCCATCATGCACTCCAGCTTGCTTTCCGTCCCACCTTCTCGCCAGCTGCTGCCCACTGTTTTCCTTAGTCTTCTATTTTTCTGCTTTCAAATAAAAGGGTTATTAACCAAATATAATGGGTAAGGTTGTTTAAACGAATTTATTACTTAAAACATCACTGGTGCTATTTTTATTTTCTTAGCTAGATAAATTTTATAAAACACCAAAACAAAGTAAATAGCACAAAAATATGAGGAAATAACTAACAAAAGACAAGAGAATTTGATGTAAAATATATATAAATATGAGCTTATCAAATACCCCCACACTTAACTTTTGCTAGTCCTCTAGCAAAACAAACGAAAACAGAAAAAGTAATAACATGAAAAATTATTAGTTTCCCCCTATGTGACCCTCATAGAACTTCATTCGAGAACACAATCATCAAAAACCATAGCTAACACCAACATGCTAATCCAAATTCATTTTCCTTATTCAAATATTAGCAGTAATCTTTGAAACATCTTTGAAGTGTAGTGTGTGAGATAGCCATGTTAATGCAATTTCAAAATTTTATTTTAAAAAAAAAAACAGCATATGCAAACTAGCGACCTTCTCACGGGATTTACACTCAATCACACATGTGTTTAGTTTTAATGTGTTTCGCTCAAAGAAACAAATGTGAAAGTTCTACCATAAGCTTGCATAAAGATCACTTCTCCACAGTCATAATTGCAAAACTTAAATCAAGAGGACTTTTATTGGATGTAATGAGGCTTAGGGATAGGGTTATTGAAACGAAAGAATAGGAAAACACAAGTTCCAAGCTACATTGTAAGCAATTATTTTCTTTAGATTTATAAGAACTCAAGCTCTCCAACGATTCTTCAGACATCTCCAACCACACCCATAAACTGAAACTTTAAAACTTTTTATTTTCTTTGTATACAATCTTTCTTTTTCTTTTCCTTTTCTTTTCTTTTTTTTTTTTTTTTTTTTTTTTTTTTTTTTTTTTTTTCAAACAGAAACAAATATGAAAAACCCCCACACTTATTCTTTTGCCAAACACCTTCAAAGTACTTCACAAACATTTCACATAAGATAATCTTGCATTGCTCGCTTGGAAAGGGTAAGGAAAATTATTTCAGGCATAAGGGTAGACATATTTGGTGATAAGAAATAAAAGGCTCACAAATACGGCTCAAAATGGCAATCTAATGATATTATTTTTCTTTGGGAAACAAGGTTATTTGGGCCATGGTGGTAAACCTAATGCCTCTATCATTTTCAAGTTCATGCAATCAATGACAAATATTTCGAAAGATCGTTATGCAAGTTCTAGAGAATTATCTCACATAAGTTCATCACACATAAAAAAAATAGGAGTGTATGAAAAATGCACACACTTTCAATAGGCTCAAAAACTCACATAGGATGTATATGGTCACTAAATTCACATATGGAGCTTTAAATCATGCTTTAGTTTCACATCAACAAGGCTATGTGCATTTAGTTTTTCAAGGATAATCAAATATGTACAAAACTAACACAAGAATAAGGAATTTCACAAAACACATGTTAACTAAGTTCTTGATGATCATGGTTCAAATTTTATCCAATTATATCATTGGGTCGGGGAAACTAACAAAAATCTAATTCAAAACAATAAGGAAAACAAGGAAATATTTTTGGATTTTTTTAGATTTTCCGATTTTTTTTTTTTTTTTTTTTTTTTTTTTTTTTTTTTAAAAACAACAACTTAATTAAGAAAACACAAAGCAATAACATGGAAACAAATGAAATCAGTTCAAAGTTGAAGGTACAAAAATTTTCAATTTGGTCATTTTTATACTCTTTACCCCCACACTTAAACTAGACATTGTCCCCAATGTCAGAAAATATAATAAAATGCAAATAAAAATAAAATAAATAAATATAAGGAAACAAAATAAAGCAATAGGACTGAAAACTTCCCTAATTTGCAGAAAAATCAAGCGATGACCCCCAAGCTAAAATTCTGCAATCAACTTCAAGGGTGGAAATAACCAAAAGTTCCTGCAAAGAAAAGAAATAAATCAGTTAAGCACGCAAGAAAATGTAGAAAATGCAAACGAAAAATTGAAAATGAAAATAAAAGATAATGAATAAAACTAAAAGTGATCATTGGTCATGTTTGGTGACTTTCCACAGCTTTGAACTTGAACTGGCCTCGGAACTTCTTAGCAAGGAAAATGAGACTTGATTGGTGGTGTTGTTGAGGCTTCTCGAGCTCTTGGTTTCAACTCAGACTCCTTCTGCTGGGTTGATTGAGTCTGCAGGCTACATTCTTCTCTTTTTGTTCTTCTGCATGGCAAGTAGGCACGAGGCAGAGGTAGTGGTCTGCTTCTTTGTTCAATCTGTCCAAGTGCCGACCGATTGCCTTTCTTTCACCTTGCCCCGTAGCCAAGAGCAAGGGTAAAGGAAAAGCATGCCATGAGAAATCTTTGCCTCTGACTCTGATGATATGGGATACTTTTGCTTTTGAAGAAGTATCGTTCCACAGGTGTATGCTTGAACTGGGCTGGGGAACTTCTTAGCAAGGAAAATGAGACTTGATCTTGAAGATGAAGCAGCACCTTGTCTCCACATGCTTCAAGTATCATTTTCACTTGCCATGTCTGTTCTCCAGGTAGATGTGGCGACTTCTTCGGAAGTACATCAGTGGTTGATGAAGAGCACTCGAGAGCAATGCTAGGTAAGCAATCAGGAAGGATTTCCAGGCAGTCGGTTCTTAGATTGGAAGATTGACACCGAGTGCTGGCTGATTGCCCGCTTTCTCCTTGCCACAAAGACAAGGACAAGGACAGGAAGAAAGCGTGATATGAGATACTCTTGCTTTCAACCTTCATGATATGAAATACTCTAGCTCTAGATGACTTGTTTGTAAAGGTATCCCAGGGAATGAGAAACACAGAGAAACTCGAGAGGGTTTGTTGGAAAGGCATTTTCGGAGATGAAAAATTTCGGAGATGAAGAAGTGCTGAGAGAGTTTGCCTTTGCAATGGATGCGAAGGTAGACGTTTATAGGTCTTTTCTTCACAACCGAAACTGTTCTTTTACCCCTGTCGGCAGCCGGTGGATGGATGAACAGTACAGGTCACGCGCTTTCTGAAAAAGCAGCCCGTAATTTGCGCAAAGCTGACAACGCGTGACGAGTGACGACAAAATTGGAAAAATCAGGGAGCGGCTCGTGGTTTCTGAGCAATCCCGACTTTTGAGAAAGGAATTGCATGTGACACGTCTGGACAAATCAGGGAGCGGCTCGCCTCGTGATTCCTGACCGCTCCGACTTTTGAGAGAGCGGCGTCCGACTTTTGAGAAAGGAACCGACTTTTGAGAACGGCGACGCCGCTTTTGAGAAAAGAATCCGGCTTTTGAGAAAGGAGCCCGGCTCTTCGATTTGCGAGAGGGCGCCTCTTCGACTGCTGAGTGATGCCTCAACGATTTCTTCTTCTTATAAGAACGCTCATTTTTTTTTTTCACAACACACTTAAGCTCCCCCTGTAAACACTTCCTCCTGCAAACACTTCCTCCTGTAAACATTCCCTCTTGCACTTCTTTTAATCTTGATCATTCCGACTCTTCATTCTCAACACCTTCAGAAAATGTCTTGCCCTTCTGACCGTCGCCTTAACTTGAATGTTGGGGAAGATAGTGATATATCTTCTCCAACCAACATTTGGCAGCCGTCCTTCATATCCCCGAATGGTCCTCTTACAGTTGGGGATTCCATGATGATGAACGAAACAACCGCATCTGTGGTGGCCAGAAATCTGCTCACTCCTAGAGACACTAGGATACTTTCTAGGCGGACCGACGAACTGGCTGTTCAGGACTCTATGGCCTACAGCGTCCGATGCGCAGGCTCAGTATCAAACATGGGCCAGCGCCTTCTTGCACGAACCCGTCAGGTGGAGTCGTTGATGGCTGAAGTGGCTAGTCTTCGGCAGGAGGTCAGAGTGCTTAGGCATGAGAACAGGGATTTGCACATGCTCGCAACCAATTACTCCACAAGCATGAAGAGGAAGCTGGATCAGATGCAGGAGTCCGAAGTGCGGATTCAGAGTGATCATCAACGGTTTATGGCGTTACTCCCGAGGTTTGTGTTGCCTTCGTCCTCGGGAGCAGCACCAAGTATTGAGGCTCTGAATGATCCAGCTCTGGCGCTTCGTCTTTCAGGGGCTCCGTCGACCTCCGAGGCACCACCAACCAACGACCAATGAAAGCTATTAGTTTTACATTATTGTAAAATATTTATGCAATTAAGTTTTTTTTTTATTTTTTTTTTTTTTTAATTTTTATTTTTACTTTTTTGTATTTTTATTTTATTTTATTATTTTTTTTTTTTTTTGTATTTTTGATTTTTTATTATTATTAATTTTTTTATTTATTTTTTATTATTTTTTTTAACTTCCTAAACAAAAATCACAACTAAATAAACAAAACAAAATGAAAGCAGTAAAGAGAAGGGATTAGGAATGCAAATCTGATTATGGGTGATTCCTAGGCCTCCCTTCGTTGATTGCTTGGATGGATGCAAGTGCCATGTCTCGCTCCATTTGTAACTAAAAGCAAAGAAAGAAAACTAAATCAAATATCAAAAGTAACATACACAAACACAAATAAACATAAGCAAAAACAAAAATAAAAGGATTAGCAAATTTGCTAATCCCCGGCAACGGCGCCAAAATTTGATGCGAAAATTAACTAACGCACAAATTAAACCCTCTTTTTGACAATTGCAGTATAGATGTAAGTAGGGTATCGTTCTAGGCCGGGGATTAGGAGGGATTGCTAATCAAAGTAAAATTAAATTAAAAACGTAAAAACGTAAAAACAAAATTTAAAACATTAAACTAAAATCAAAACACTTAACTAGAATCACTCAAAATAAAACTAACAAATAAACCAAAACAAATCCAAAGACTCAAAATAATTCAAGACTCAAGAAAACACAAACTAAATTTATTTCTAACAAATCTAACACTTTAAAATAATTGGGGAATTGATTTTTGACGAAATTTAATTTAGAACAGAAACTTTAAAAACAAACTTCAAATAAAATATATTTTATAGAAATAAAATGACGAAACGTTAGTTAGAGGGGTCCTTATCCACACATGGACAAATGCATATAATTTGATTCCCAGTTATGACTTCAACAAACGAATAAATGACAACGCTCCAAGTTAATTAGGTCCGCTTAAATTAACCTTCAGATTTCCCTAGATTCATTGAATTGGACGGGATACGCATCACAACCAAATTATTTTTATCAAGTTCCCTAACTATGGAATACGCATGATAGAGAGACATATCAAAAATCATTAAGTTCAATGGAAATCATAAGCATCGACTAGGCATTCATAACTATGGAATACGCATGTTAATCCAACCTAGGGTTTACTAAACACAATCGTGACTAACGATTTTTACTACTCATGGATATAAGTTCATAACGATTAGGTGAAATTCCCTTATATCCTAGCATCAAGTCTAAGCATGCAAATTAAGTGTCGACCCTTAACCCACATACATAAACAAGTTATTAATCAACACAGAAAAATAAACCACATCCAACGTTCAAGAATTCATAACTGGAGTTGGTCAAATCATAATAAACATTTATCCATGGTTTCAAATTCACCTCTAACTAAACAGAAATTAATTATACATGTATTCATAAATTAAAGTAAAAGTAAGATGTGAGTTTGGAACGAATTAACCGAATGAGGAATTTCTTCCTCTGTCCCCGTACTGCTCTTGCGTGTTGCTGCCTTATTTGGCAGCTTCCTCCATGTCTGACCTCCTCTCTCTGCCAGTCTGCTGTTGACCTCAAGTTTCTGTCCGTCTCATGCTGCCCAAGGCAGCTGTTGCTGCACAACCGTTCCACTATTTCCATGTTTCTCTTCGCAGCCACACTCCTCGTTTCTCTATTTTTCCAACCCTCACGTCTACTCACTTCTCTCTCCAGCTGCCTCAGCAGCTTTCCCCTTGTTTTCCGCAGTACCCTGACAGCTCCATTCCACGCGTCAGGACCGTCTCTTGCCTTCTCTTTCCGTGCGCTGCTCCTGCGCTTGTCCTGCGAATGGCAGCTCTCCGCGCGCGCCTGCTCTCGCAAGCTGCCTTTTCTGACTTTCCTTCGTGCTGCCCAAAGGCAGCACCCTCCTCCCTCCGAGTCCAAGCTGTCTCACCAACCCTCCTTTTTATTATTTCTTTCTTTCCTTCCAGCGCACCACCCCCCACCTACTTCTTTTCTTTTTTTATTTCATCCTGCACGCTGCCTCTTTCCATTTCCGCACTCCACGCTTTCCTTCTTTTATTATTTCAGCATGCCTTTTATTTCCACCCTTTCTTTATTCTATTTGTTTTTCCCCATTTCTTTCCATCATGCACTCCAGCTTGCTTTCCGTCCCACCTTCTCGCCAGCTGCTGCCCACTGTTTTCCTTAGTCTTCTATTTTTCTGCTTTCAAATAAAAGGGTTATTAACCAAATATAATGGGTAAGGTTGTTTAAACGAATTTATTACTTAAAACATCACTGGTGCTATTTTTATTTTCTTAGCTAGATAAATTTTATAAAACACCAAAACAAAGTAAATAGCACAAAAATATGAGGAAATAACTAACAAAAGACAAGAGAATTTGATGTAAAATATATATAAATATGAGCTTATCATTGATTGCAGTAAGGATTTCTTACTTGATAGAGTTGGTCTTCAATTCAGAATGTATTAAAGATAGAATTTAATAATTAATCATATCTTTAAGGCCTTTGACTTTTCCACGCCACGGGGAGCCTTGAGCAGTTGTAGTCCACTGCCTACACTTCTAGGGATAATGAGTTGAGCATGTGAATATAAATGTGTTGCCTCTAGGATTCTTGGGATTATTTTGTCTCCACACCCTTTACCTCAAGCATGATCAACACTTACTGTTTAATCTTTATTGGCTGAAATTTCAGTTGTATAAATGCAATACCTTAATTACTTTCTTGTTATCTCCCTCTTGTTCTTCCATTTGGTTGCATTTATCTGACGCATTTTCTATTCGAATAAATGACAACACCAATTGTTGGATAACTAGTTATTATTATTTATGATTTGATTGTGGACCAAGAATATTAGAGTTTCTGCCTGTTAAGCATTTGGATTTTGCTTTAGTTTTTACTATATGTAGTGGGCTTATATTAATTTGTTTTAAACAAGTTATCCGCAACGTAGCCTCTTCGATTATGTAGTCATCAAGGCAATCTTTCGTTCACTTAATAAAATTGTATTAGTTTATAATTTGTTAGTTCGCTTATTAATCACGCACTCTAATATTCAATTTGGTACAAGAGCAAATCATTTCGATAAAATAAAATAAAATAAAATAAAGTTGTCATTGTTTGTTATTCAAATTTTGCGTCGTTCGTTCTTCTCTCGTACTCCTACACCTGACGCGCATCCCCGCACCGTTTTTGCATCTGGATCCATCTTCACTGTCATGACTACCTACCTGCAGTCTGACTGCATGGCACCGCACCCAACTGAACGTGCACATCTCTGCACCCTGACCTGTGCTGAAAACAGTCAACTGAATCCACTGCCAAGAACCACCGTACCGCATCAAATATGATCCACAATTCACTCATGCTGCTTGAACGCATCCAACTCGACCCATATCAAACACCAGAACTGCGTCGCTGTTCCCAATCATTGAACTCGTAGACTCACCTTCGTCGCCGCATCTGAATGACTACGAACCCATAAATCCACCAATGCTTGCCTGTATTTTCGAACCTACTGATTGTTCCTGCATAGAAGTCTAGTATGTTGAAAATTGCTCGCATTCTTGTCGCGGATTAAGTTGAATATCAGAGTGCGCAACGAACATGACTAACAAGAATAATATAAATATTATTAAACAAACGAGAATGCCGGAACGGCTACAAGAAACCTAAGAGACTACATTGTGAATAACTTGTTATTCTATAGAGTTACAAAGTACCATATATATAGAAAACTAACCTAACCCTAATAGGCAAGGAAACGAAACCCTAATACTAACGGGCTAAGCCCAAAATACCAAACATTAAAATAAATCTAAATAATAATATTTTCCAACAGATTATAGTTCCATTCTTTTTCAGAAGATTGATTCCCTTTTTTTCTAGAAGCAATATACATAAGATGGTTTTGAAGTTGTTTAAAGTTGTTGGGAAAGGTTGTTGGGAAAGAAAAGAAAAGGAATTGAACTGTTGAACTTAGGTCTGACTGATTGAGACTTTTATTGAGCCTGGTTGGTTTGGAGGCCCACATTGAGTTGCTGCTCTTGTTTGTTTTTGAAGGCCCACAATAGGTCTGCCAACCACATCAACGATTGCTCGAGTGCTTGGATTGTTGACTGATAAGCTCATATTTATACATATTTTACATCAAATTCTCTCGTCTTTTCTTAGTTAGTTTCTTATATTTTTGAGTTATTTGCTTTGTTTTTGTGTTTTATCGAATTTATCTAGCTAAGAAAATAAAAATAGCATAAATGTGATTTTATGTAATAAATTCGTCAATGTAGATTAGCTTTTAAATTAAATAATATATATATATATATATATATATATATATATATATAATAATGATTCATGATGATGTTTGAAACATCATCATGGTTTGTTTTATAAAGAAAATGATATAAAAATAAAAAGAAAGGTTGAAAGCTTGGGATTAGATAAAGAAAAGGAGTGTGCTAGCTGTCATTGTGGAGAGAAAGGAGCTTCCTTTCTGGCAGCAGGGTGAGACGCCTAGGACAGGAGTCCTCGAGAACGCGGGGACGTGCACGGGAATAAAAGGAGGAAAGAAGGGCGAGACTTGAGGGGGCTGCTGTGCAGCGCAGCAGCGAAGTCAGTACGTGAGGGTGGAGTGCATGAAGCGAGACAGTCAGAGGAAGCTCTCGGTGAAGGTTTTGATTGGCAGCGCAGCAGGAAGGCGAAACGTGGCAGCTGGAAAAACCAAATCCTCGGCATTTAGGGGGCAGTGCATGCATGCTTGGCTGCTGTGGAGCGCAGAAACCAGAACGCACAGAAGCACATCAGTCTCACTTCGGAAATTCCTCATTTGGTTTTATATTTCTAAAACTCATGTTTAATTTAATTTACTTTTAAATTATGTTAAACATGTGTACTTAATTTTTATTTAGTTAGAGGTGAATTTGAAACCATGAATATTTGTTTATTATAATTTGATTTACTCCAGTTATGAATTCTTGAACGTTGGATGTGGTTTATTTTTCTGTGTTGATTAATAACTTGTTTATGTATGTGAGTTAAGGGTCGACACTTAATTTGCATGCTTAGACTTGATGCTAGAATATAAGGGAATTTCACCTAATCGTTATGAACTTATATTCATGAGTAGTGAAAATCGCTAGTCACGATTGTGTTTAGTAAATCCTAGGTTGGATTAACATGCGTATTCCATAGTTATGAATGCCTAGTCGATGCTTATGATTTCCACTGAACTTAATGATCTTTGATATGTCTCTCTATCATGCGTATTCCATAGTTAGGGAACTTGATAAGAATAATTTGGTTGTGATGCGTTTCCCGTCCAATTCAATGAATCTAGGGAAATCTGAAGGTTAATTTAAGCGGACCTAATTAACTTGGAGCGTTGTCATTTATTCGTTTGTTGAAGTCATAACTGGGAATCAAATTATATGCATTTGTTCATGTGTGGATAAGGAACCCTCTAACTAACGTATTATCATTTTATTTCTATAAAATATATTTTCTTTGAGTTTGTTTTTAAGTTTCTGTTTTAATTTACTTTTCATAAAAAAATCAATCCCCATTATTAAATTATATTATTTAGTTTGTTTTCATTATTTTGAGTCTTTTGAATTATTTTAGTTTATTTGTTAGTTTTATTTTGAGTGATTCTATTTAAGTGTTTTAATTTTAGTTTAGTGTTTTAAATTTTGTTTTTACGTTTTTAATTTAATTTTACTTTGGTTAGCATCCCTAGTTAATCCCCGGTTAGAACGATCCCTACTTATCCATACTACAATCGTCACAAATAGGGTTTAAATTTGTGCGTTAATTTATTTTCGCATCAAATTTTTGGCGCCGTTGCCGGGGATTAGCAAATTTGCTAATCCCTTGTTTATGTTTTTGTTTTTGTTTGTGTTTTATTTTATTTTATTTTTTTGTGTTTATTGTATTTTATTTGTTTGTGTTTGTTATGTTTTTTTTTTTTTTTAACTTTTGATATTTGATTTAGTTTTCTTTGATTTTAGGTACAATGGAGCGAGACATGGCACTCGAATCCATCCAAGCTCAATTGGCACAACTCACTGCTCAATTGACTCAGAATGCCGGAATGACCACAATGCCAAGTGGCCCTACATTTGATATGCCCTATGAGCAAGGATTTCAAACTCATCAATATCCCCAATTTTCTGCAAATGAAGATGTTTGGGGATATCAAGGCTATAACCAATCAAGGGGCAACATGTTTTCCAACGCTTATAATTCGGATTGGAGAAGTAATTCAGAGTATATGTGGGATGAACCTCAACAATTTCAACAAGGTGGATATTGGCAGCAAGACGAGTTCTATTCAAGACCTATGCAGCCACCACAGCATCCCCCACAGCAATTTCAATCGAATTCAAGTGTGCCCATTAATTATAATGAAATTCTTGATGGACTCATTTCTTTGGCGCAGGGTTCACAAAATCAAGCTGAGGAGACTCACCAAGCAGAATATTGGCAGCCATCGGAGGAGTACTATCAATGGCCATATGAACCACCACAGCCTCCACCACAATCTCCCCAACCAAATTCAGGTACGTCCTCGGATAATGACATTTTGAATAAGTTACTAACCTCTTTGACCCAGGACGTAGAAAATCGAAACATGGAGATGCAAAATAAAGCCAACAAGGTGGATGCTTTGGAGGAGCAAGTTGGGCAGATTATGGAATTCATGGCACAGATTCGAGATCAAGGTGACATGGAGGATGAAGTTGTCCCAGAACCATCCAAACAGAGCCCGAACATGGATGAATTGCCAATTCAAGAAGAAGATGAGGATGACGACTTGGGCAGTTTAGAAGAATTCTTATCGCAAACCCCCCAAGTCCTTATGTCATCCAACTCAGGTGAGGAGGTTCTAAGTTCAATTCATTCTAACATCGTTCCACCAAATGTCCTTTTTCCTTGCAGGTTTTTAAATCCCAAGGAAGAAGTGAATGAAAAAGACGTTGTGGAAGCTCTTCCAGAGGTGAAAAGTGATATCCAAACTCTTGGTGCACCAAATCATGTTCCCGATGACGTTGAAACATTCAAAGAGATTTCTACACCAAGAAGAGGGATTCCAGAAAATGAGGTAGCCGGAAAATTTGTTGAACATATCAAAGAGGCTGTGCATGAGACAATCAAGCCCACAGAAGTTGAGACTGATGACACGGGACAAGCCACAACCATCATAATAAATCTGGCTAAGTTCAAAGTCCCGGAAATGTTCAAAAATGTGGTGTTTGTCATTGAGTTTGAACGAGAAAGTAAGCCATCTTCTCCATTTTTAATTTTATGTTATACTAACAATTTAATTTTGATGATTCAGGCACCGTCATTAGAACTTAGACCGTTGTCGGATCATTTCAAGTATCACCGTCCGTTCAATGATAAGCCCATGCATTTGAATAATGAAGGGAGGCCTAGGAATCACCCACAATCAGATTTGCATTCCTAATCCCTTCTCTTTACTGAATTTATTTTACTTTGTTTAGTTCTTTCATTGTTTGTTTGCTCTTGTGTGAATTTATTTTACGTTGATTATTTTTTTTATTTTACGTTGATTTTATTTTGTTTTGTTTATTTAGTTGTGATTTTTGTTTAGAAAGTTAAACATAGTCTTTTTACTTTGATTTACTTATTTTACATTTTTATAAAATAAAAAAAATAAATAAATAAAAATAAAATAAAAATAAAAAAAAAAAACATAAACATTCATATAAATAAAAATAAAAAATAAAAAATAAAAATAAAAAATAAAAATAAATAAAACTTAAATGCATAAATAATTTACAATAAATTGTAAACTAATTTCGTTCATTGGTCATTGGTTGGTGGTGCCTCGGAGGTCGACGGAGCCCCTGAAAGACGAAGTGCCAGAGCGGGATCATTCGGAGCCTCAATACTTGGTGCTGCTCCCGAGGACGAAGGCAACATAAACCTCGGGAGCAACGTCATAAAACGTTGATGATCACTCTGAATCCGCACTTCGGACTCCTGCAGCTGATCTAGCTTCCTCTTCATGCTTGTGGAGTAATTGGTTGCGAGCATGTGCAAATCCCTGTTCTCATGCCTGAGCACTCTGACCTCCTGCCGAAGACTAGCCACTTCAGCCATCAACGATTCCACCTGACGGGTTCGTGCAAGAAGGCGATGGCCCATGTTTGATACTGAGCCTGCGCATCGGACGCTGTAGGCCATAGAGTCCTGAACAGCTAGTTCGTCGGACCGCCTTGAAAGTATCCTAGTGTCTCTAGGAGTGAGCAGATTTCTGGCCACCACCGATGCGGTTGTTTCGTTCATCATCATGGAATCCCCAACTGTAAGAGGACCATTTGGGGATATGAAGGATGGCTGCCAAATGTTGGTTGGAGAAGATATATCACTATCTTCCCCAACATTCAAGTTAAGGCGACGGTCAGAGGGGCAAGACATATTTGAAGGTGTTGAGAATGAAGAGTCGGACTGATCAAGATTAAAAGAAATGCAAGGAGGAAGTGTTTACAGGAGGGAGTGTTTACAGGGGGAGCTTAAGTGTGTTGTGGAACAAAAATGAGCGTTCTTATAAGAAGAAGAAATCGTTGAGGCATCACTCAGCAGTCGAAGAGGCGCCCTCTCGCAAATCGAAGAGCCGGGCTCCTTTCTCAAAAGCCGGATTCTTTTCTCAAAAGCGGCGTCGCCGTTCTCAAAAGTCGGGCGCCTTTCTCAAAAGCCGGAGCAGTCAGGAATCACGAGGCGAGCCGCTCCCTGATTTGTCCAGACGTGTCACATGCAATTCCTTTCTCAAAAGTCGGGATTGCTCAGAAACCACGAGCCGCTCCCTGATTTTTCCAATTTTGTCGTCACTCGTCACGCGCTGTCAGCTTTGCGCAAATTACGGGCTGCTTTTTCAGAAAGCGCGTGACCTGTACTGTTCATCCATCCACCGGCTGCCGACAGGGGTAAAGGAATAGTTTCGGTTATGAAGAAAAGTTCTATAAACGTCTACCTTCGCCTTCAACAGCAAAGGCAAACTCTCTCAACACTTCTTCATCTCCGAAATTTTTCATCTCCGAAAATGCCTTTCCATCAAACCCTTTCGAGTTTCTCTGTGTTTCTCATTCCCTGGGATACCTTTGCAAACAAGTCATCTAGAGCTAGAGTATTTCATATCATGAAGGTTGAAAGCAAGAGTATCTCATATCACGCTTTCTCCCTGTCCTTTTCCTTGTCTTTGGGGCAAGGAGAAAGCGGGCAATCAGCCAGCACTCGGTGTCAATCTTCCAATCTAAGAACCGACTGCCTGGAAATCCTTCCTGATTGCTTACCTAGCATTGCTCTCGAATGCTCTTCTTCAACCACTGATGTACTTCCGAAGAAGTCGCCACATCTGCCTGGAGAACAGACATGGCAAGTGAAAATGATACTTGAAGCATGTGGAGACAAGGTGCTGCTTCATCTTCAAGATCAAGTCTCATTTTCCTTGCTAAGAAGTTCCCCAGCCCAGTTCAAGCATACACCTGTGGAACGATACTTCTTCAAAAGCAAAAGTATCCCATATCATCAGAGTCAGAGGCAAAGATTTCTCATGGCATGCTTTTCCTTTACCCTTGCTCTTGGCTACGAGTCAGGGTGAAAGAAAGGAAATCGGTCGGCACTTGGACAGATTGAACAAAGAAGCAGACCACCACCTCTGCCTCGTGCCTACCTGCCATGCAGAAGAACAAAAAGAGAAGAATGTAGCCTGAGACTCAATCAACCCGGCAGAAGGAGTCCGAGTTGAAACCGAGAGCTTGAGAAGCTTCAACAACACCACCAATCAAGTCTCATTTTCCTTGCTAAGAAGTTCCGAGGCCAGTTCAAGTTCAAAGCTGTGGAAAGTCACCAAACATGACCAATGTTCATTTATTAGTTTTATTCATTATCTTTTATTTTCATTTTCAATTTTTCGTTTGTTTTCTTTTATATTTTCTTGCGTGCGTAACTGATTTATTTCTTTTCTTTGCAGGAGCTTTTGGTTATTTCCACCCTTGAGGTTGATTGCAGAATTTAAGCTTCGGGGTCATCGCTCGATTTTACTGCAAATTAGGGAAGTTTTCAGTCCTATTGTTTTATTTTGTTTCTTTATATTTATTTATTTTATTTTTATTTGCATTTTATTATATTTTCTGACATTGGGGACAATGTCTAGTTTAAGTGTGGGGGTAAAGAGTATAAAAATGACCAAATTGAAAATTTTTGTACCTTCGACTTTGAACTGGTTTCATTTGTTTCCATGTTATTGCTTTGTTTTCTTAATTAGTTTTGTTTTATTTAAAAAAAAAAAAAAAAAAAAATCGGAAAATTTAAAAAATCCAAAAATATTTCCTTGTTTTCATTATTGTTTTGAATTATATTTTTGTTAGTTTCCCGACCCAATGATATAATTGGATAAAATTTTGAACCATGATCATCAAGAACTTAGTTAACATGTGTTGTGTGAAATTCCTAATTCTCGTGTTAGTTTGTACATATTTGATCATCTTTGAAAAACCAAATGCACATAGCCTTGTTGATGTGAAATTAAAGCATGATTTTAAGCTCCATATGTGAATTTAGTGACCATATACATCCTATGTGAGTTTTTGAGCCTATTGAAAGTGTGTGCATTTTTCATACACTCCTTCTTTTTTTTCATGTGTGATGAACTTATGTGAGATACTTCTCTAGAACTTGCATAACGATCTTTCGAAATTTTTGTCATTGATTGCATGAACTTGAAAATGATAGAGGCATTAGGTTTACCACCATGGCCCAAATAACCTTGTTTTCCAAAGAAAAATAATATCATTAGATTGCCATTTTGAGCCGTATTTGTGAGCCTTTTATTTCTTATCACCAGATATGTCTACCCTTATGCCTGAAATAATTTTCCTTACCCTTTCCAAGCGAGCAATGCAAGATTGTCTTATGTGAAATGTTTGTGAAGTACTTTGAAGGTGTTTGGCAAAAGAATAAGTGTGGGGGTTTTTCATATTTGTTTCTGTTTGAAAAAAAAAAAAAAAAAAAAAAAAAGAAAAGGAAAAGAAAAAGAAAGATTGTATACAAAGAAAATAAAAAGTTTTAAAGTTTCAGTTTAAGTTTTTGGTTGGAGATGTCTGAAGAATCGTTGGAGAGTTTGAGTTCTTATAAATCTAAAGAAAATAATTGCTTGCAATGTAGCTTGGAACTTGTGCTTTCCTATTCTTTCGTTTCAATAACCCTATCCCTAAGCCTCATTACATCCAATAAAAGTCCTCTTGATTTAAGTTTTGCAATTATGACTGTGGAGAAGTGATCTTTATGCAAGCTTATGGTAGAACTTTCACATTTGTTTCTTTGAACGAAACACATTAAAACTAAACACATGTGTGATTGAGTGCATATCCCGTGAGAAGGTCGCTAGTTTGCATATGGTGTTTTTAAAAATAAAAATTTGAAATTGCATTAGCATGACTATCTCACACACTACACTTCAAGGATGATTCAAAGATTACTGCTAATATTTGAATAAGGAAAAATGAACTTGAATTGCTTATTGGTGTTAGCTATGGTTCTTGATGATTGTGTTCTCAAATGAAGTTCTATGAGGGTCATATAGGGGGAAACTAATAATTTTCATGTTATTACTTTTTCTGTTTTCGTTTGTTTTGCTCGAGGACTAGCAAAAGCTAAGTGTGGGGGTATTTGATAAGCTCATATTTATACATATTTTACATCAAATTCTCTCGTCTTTTCTTAGTTAGTTTCTTATATTTTTGAGTTATTTGCTTTGTTTTTGTGTTTTATCGAATTTATCTAGCTAAGAAAATAAAAATAGCATAAATGTGATTTTATGTAATAAATTCGTCAATGTAGATTAGCTTTTAAATTAAATAATATATATATATATATATATATATAATAATAATGATTCATGATGATGTTTGAAACATCATCATGGTTTGTTTTATAAAGAAAAGGATATAAAAATAAAAAGAAAGGTTGAAAGCTTGGGATTAGATAAAGAAAAGGAGTGTGCTAGCTGTCATTGTGGAGAGAAAGGAGCTGCCTTTCTGGCAGCAGGGTGAGACGCCTAGGACAGGAGTCCTCGAGAACGCGGGGACGTGCACGGGAATAAAAGGAGGAAATAAGGGCGAGACTTGAGGGGGCTGCTGTGCAGCGCAGCAGCGAAGTCAGTACGTGAGGGTGGAGTGCATGAAGCGAGACAGTCAGAGGAAGCTCTCGGTGAAGGTTTTGATTGGCAGCGCAGCAGGAAGGCGAAACGTGGCAGCTGGAAAAACCAAATCCTCGGCATTTAGGGGGCAGTGCATGCATGCTTGGCTGCTGTGGAGCGCAGAAACCAGAACGCACAGAAGCACATCAGTCTCACTTCGGAAATTCCTCATTTGGTTTTATATTTCTAAAACTCATGTTTAATTTAATTTACTTTTAAATTATGTTAAACATGTGTACTTAATTTTTATTTAGTTAGAGGTGAATTTGAAACCATGAATATTTGTTTATTATAATTTGATTTACTCCAGTTATGAATTCTTGAACGTTGGATGTGGTTTATTTTTCTGTGTTGATTAATAACTTGTTTATGTATGTGAGTTAAGGGTCGACACTTAATTTGCATGCTTAGACTTGATGCTAGAATATAAGGGAATTTCACCTAATCGTTATGAACTTATATTCATGAGTAGTGAAAATCGCTAGTCACGATTGTGTTTAGTAAATCCTAGGTTGGATTAACATGCGTATTCCATAGTTATGAATGCCTAGTCGATGCTTATGATTTCCACTGAACTTAATGATCTTTGATATGTCTCTCTATCATGCGTATTCCATAGTTAGGGAACTTGATAAGAATAATTTGGTTGTGATGCGTTTCCCGTCCAATTCAATGAATCTAGGGAAATCTGAAGGTTAATTTAAGCGGACCTAATTAACTTGGAGCGTTGTCATTTATTCGTTTGTTGAAGTCATAACTGGGAATCAAATTATATGCATTTGTTCATGTGTGGATAAGGAACCCTCTAACTAACGTATTATCATTTTATTTCTATAAAATATATTTTCTTTGAGTTTGTTTTTAAGTTTCTGTTTTAATTTACTTTTCATAAAAAAATCAATCCCCATTATTAAATTATATTATTTAGTTTGTTTTCATTATTTTGAGTCTTTTGAATTATTTTAGTTTATTTGTTAGTTTTATTTTGAGTGATTCTATTTAAGTGTTTTAATTTTAGTTTAGTGTTTTAAATTTTGTTTTTACGTTTTTAATTTAATTTTACTTTGGTTAGCATCCCTAGTTAATCCCCGGTTAGAACGATCCCTACTTATCCATACTACAATCGTCACAAATAGGGTTTAAATTTGTGCGTTAATTTATTTTCGCATCATTGACCACTCGAGTTATATTGTGTACCTGGTTATTGGGATTGTGGATCGTTTACTAAAATATGTTGTTTGATGGTTGAGTGATGGGATTGCTTGCTTGCCCGTTGGAATTGGTTACTTCTTTACTTTGTCGTTTGTTCGCTTAGATTGCTTACTCGAATTACTTGCTTGAATCATTTGTCTTGTCGTGTCCGCCTAACTAAACTTGTCTTGTCGTGTCCACCTAGTAGAGCTTGTCTGTTGTATCCGCCTAACAGAGCTTGTATCTGCATCTTGATCTGATTTTTAACACCTGCAAAAGTAGGGATAAAAAGGACTTGCAAGAGAACAAGGTAATTGTAATATAAACGACTTTAGCAAGGTTGTTCTCCACAGAGATTATTGAAAACAATTTAAAAACCCAAAACTTAATTAATTATTTAAAATAAAGTTTAGAAAAGATTGATTTTAGAATTTAATACAATAATAATGAATTTAAGTAAAAACACTAAGTAAATCGGCAAGAGAAGGTAAACAAAAGAAACCGGTTTTTGAAAATCAATTTGTAAAAGCACTAGGGTTCCGCCGTCACCTTAACAATCCTAAGTAATTTTACCAATCACTTATGAATTACACATGCAACTTTGAAGGTTAGGTTTTCCTAATGCATATTCTACTTGTGGCATTCAAGATAGAACATATATCAAACATGCAATCCGTATGTGACATTCAGATCAAATGTGAACATGCATGACTCGTTACACTTTGTGAAAACACTTTGAAAAACCATGCAACGCTTAAGACGTGGTATTCGCCGTAAGTGAACTTACAATTATTAATCACAAGAAGCACTCCTCAAATTTAAGGTGACATTCCAATAGAAATTGCATCCAATTACTTATCTAAACATCCTAATAGTGATCAAGCATCAAGAATAAAGACAGCTAAACACAGTGATTAATAATTCAAAGTATGCATGCATAATATCATAAGCAATTAAATAAAAACTACATATTCATGCTAAGGCTTGTGGCCTCACCCTAGCAAAAGAAATTAGTTACACATAATCATAAAGCAAAATAAATTAGTTACACATAATCATAAAGCAAAATATTATTAAGAACAAGGATAGAAAACACCTTGTAAGTAAACTTGAATAGTCAAAAACTCTCTAAGCCAGATTCTCCAAAGTAGTGCGTAGAGAACCCTAATGGCTAAATAGCCTTATTTATACTACTATAAAATAAAATCATTCCTAGAAAATGTCTTCTAAACACTAGGAAACAAAATAAATTAAGAGAAACAAGGAAACAATTTCCTAGTCAAACATGAACAAACTGCCCAGTTACCAAACAGCCACATTCAAAGTCTTAGACATCTCCAATATAGGTCAAGGATGACTCTTTTTAAAACTTAAGATATCCTGAACATATTTCTAGATGGGCTTGTGTAATACCCTGAAAATTAAAAATATATGAATATGTGGAGTAAATCGAGAATAAATAGATTTATGGTTATGAAAATTTGATTAGAGAAATTTTAGAATTTTGTTTCCGGGATTTCTTATAATTTACGTCAAAAAATTTATCGATAAGTAGAAAAGACGAAAATGCCCTAGTTGACTAAACGTAATTTTACGAGGACATATTTTATCTTCATGTATTTTATCATATTTCTTGACGTATTTGGATAGAGCTCGACCCTACGAAAGCGTGGGCGAAAACCGTTTGTGAATCGGAGTTGAAAATAAGAAATTAGAGGTTTATAAAAGTAATAAAAAATAATAATAATAATAATAATAAAGAGGAGTCTGGAGGTGCCAGATGGCAGCGTGAGAGGGGAGAAAAAGAGAGGAAAGGGAGGACAGGGGTTTCTGGAGGAAACATAAGGAGAGGTTGTGGCGAATCGGGAAAGGAGAGAGGAAGAGGATGGTCCAATCGGGAGGAGGAAAGAGAGGGCCAGGGAGGGAAGGAGAGGACATGGGATTATAGACCCCTTTCTCTTCAACCCGTTTCGGATCCACGACCCGACGGAAGTTCATGATTCTCGACGCCTTTCACGGTGATTTTCCGGTGAATTGAAACTACTCACCCTTTGGAATCGACCAAGCATCCTATCCTCTTCCATTTCCACTCAAAAACCAACGAAATTTGGCCTTGGTTTGGTGAAACCCGCAAGGTGGGGAAGAAGGGTCTTTGCAGCGATTCATCCAAATCTGAAGCTAACTTCGTCAACCACCACCACCACCAATAGACTCCCCCTCAACTCTAGGAACAAATCCTAAGCAATGGTTCAGGCGTCGGAGCTTGTTTGGAATTGAATCAAGAACACCCATTTCCAGGGTTTTCGGCGGATTGAGGTGGTTTTCAAGTGTTTTCCTGCCCAATTTTACTTCAGCCCAAGTATGAAAGTTGTTCCTCTTATTGAACTCTACTTTTCTGTAAAATTTGGTAATTTTTGGAGTTCGTTGGAAAATTGGGTTTTCGTTCGCCGAAAATAGCCACCCACGGCGGCTCGTGGCCGGTGGGCCGACACTGTTTTTTCATGCAAATTTTGATATTTTAAATCCGTAAGTGGTACCCATTTGATGTGATTCGATTATGAAAGCTAATGTTGAATGTTTCCATTTCTAGAATATTTCGGAAATGGATAAAAGAATGAATGTGAACTACGAAAGTCTTGATCTCGTTCAAGGGTACGTAGGTAGTCTAACGAGGGTTAGATCCAGCCTTAAATAATTGAAGAAGAGAAATTTTGGTGAATTATTTGAAAATTTATTCTTATGTTTTTTGTAAGTAAATTTTGGTTATAGATTTTGTGAGTGATTAAGAAATTTAAATAAAGAATTGTGATTAACAGTAGTTAGTTAAACAAGAGTTTAAATTTGGACCTATCATAGTAATTATCTTCCAAAATAAATTTTCTGGTCGGGGCATTACAACTTGAACCCAAAAGATGCCATCTTGAATGCCAAAAAGCATAAATAAGCCCAAAACGTCACTTTGATAGCTTCATGCACTGGTTCTTTATTTCATCGCCATAAATTAATCACTTGGTAGAAAAATCTGAAACGTTGATACAAATAAGTTGAAAGACTTACGACCATCCTCCAAATAGAATCACTCCAAAAATCATTCGTTTATGACTTTTTGCTTAAGAATAAAAATCAAAGTATCAAAATTTCACCAAAATATACTAAAGAATAGAATAGGGTGAAATATATAATATAAAATGGACTTATCACATCTGCTTGTTGGCATCTCATGATGTGTGCCGCCATGAGTTTAGCAGGGAGTGTTGGAAATTAGTTATTATTTTATTTTTATTTATGGTTTTCTTGTGAGCCAAGGATATTAGAGTTTCTTGCCCATTAAGGAATGCTTTAGTTTTCACTATATGTAGTAGTGCTTGTATTAGTTTATTTTAAACAAGTTATTCACAATGTAGCCTCTTAGGTTATGTAGCCGTCATGGCAATCTTTCGTTCACTTAATAAAATTGTAGTAGTTTATACTTACTTTGTTTGTTTGTTAATCACACACTCTGATATTCAACTCTAATCACTTTGTAGATTTTACATTACTATACATTTGGTGAGAATTGGAGTTCTTTTTGTATTTTAATATTTTACGCCTACTATTTTTTGCAGAGGTGATCTTTACAAAATGATTTACAATTTAACAATTTTGATTATAAGCACAAAATTCTATGTGTTGGTCCGAAGCATTTTGAGAAAGAATTCCTCCTAATTCTTGAATAGTCAAGTATTGGATGCAACATTTCCTATTACTATCCTAGAGTTTCTTCATCCGTTATACTTATTTGACCGCTAAATGAAAAAGAAAGTGCTATTCACACGCCTATTTTCACTTCCCAAGCACCCTTGTTAATTTTTGCTCATTAATCTTCTACAATTTATTCAATTCGACAGTCGAAAATTGAAAGGGTGTGAAGAATAAAAATAAGTGTGTGAATAACACTGCTAAATGAAAATTATTTTTATGATAAAAAATTAAAAATAAAAAAAATAAAAATATACTACGTGTTGTAGTTGCTTTTGACAGCAATGCATGCCAAATGCATATAATATTTAAATTTCTAAAAACCTATTTAGATTTCTTATGTCACGTATCTCCAACACGGTAGCAATGCAATCAGCAAATTGATAAATTAACACTCACTTTGTATATATTATAAGGTCAGTTGTTACTCAAATTAGCAAATTGAATCTTACTTTTTAAAATAGCATAAACACATCAAATGGTTCAGCAAATGATACTTTTAAAGAAAAATTTGAGATCAACTTTTGGGTGCACCTTGTTTTCTTATTATGTGATATACATGTTCTTAACATAAGACTTCAATTTAACACAAGCGGAATTGCAAGCGAGCTTCTCATAAACGATAATTTCAGTTTCTGCTTTTTGATGAAATTGTTTTTCAAATTATTATTCTTACAATGTTGGGTTCCAAGCCATATTCATATAAACAAGTTGCTCACGAGCTTTACAAAATCATGCCAGAAACCTCAAGCTCAGCTTGTTCTTCAAACGTGCCGTGTTCATTTCTATTACAAGCGAATCTCGGACAAACTAAATGCCTCCATGGATTAGCCCAACTTTGGTGAACCACGTAAGTAAATAATTATCCTCTGCAATTCTTCGGTTTCCATTACCAGCGTCTTGGACTACTATTCGGGTCTCATGACACCCAAATAATCATAGATAACAATCTTTCAAGCAAGAATTCCAACTTAATATTTCATTTCAATTCTACCAATTAGTACCACGGCCTTGCGGCATTCCTCTTCACTAGTAAGTGAGGTGCAAAATAATTCTTTTTCAAAAAGCAGCCTTAGGTGATCTATTCCGAAGGAAGCTCCTCCAGGTATACAGTTTGATAGAATCGCCTGAATGACTTACACCAAACTTCATATAGCCAGAAACAATGGAAGAAGAAAACCCTCGAAAAAAATGAGTAAACATGGAAACATTTGTGCAGACAATCAAATAAATCTTAAACCAAAACAAACAATGTGGTGATTTCCATAAAATCAAAGAAATCTGAACACACAGGTCAATTATTGATTCACAAAGATCCAACAAAGAAACGATGCAACTTCCATATCAAAGAAAGATCATGCCAGAGGATATCATGTTAAATTATAGAGGACCTGGGAAAGTTCCGCCCGCCCTCTGCTCGTCCCACTTCTCAATCTACAATCATGCAAGCCCACGACAAAAAGGTTAGATTTTAGGTATAATAGAGAATAAAATGTACCGTTACCTTTTCACTATACAAAGTGCTACCATTAATTGGAAAATCATCAAAAAATCAAAGGAAAAAACACGAAAACAAACAAATACCAAACAAAAATCAAATAAAATAGAATCACTGCAAAATTCCTATATAGCCATACTCTGGGAAAAAAAAAACTTGAGATTTCAATCCTGGACTCCTGGTGCTTCAATCCTATTGCTTTCACAATTATTTTTTTTTCTCTAACAATCAAGACTTGTCCGTCCAGCCAATAAACAACAATTCACTTTCAAAGGAAAATGAAGTGTATAAATTTCGGGCCTGTTTAATAACCAATTCATCTTTAGTTTTTAATTTTTCTGTTAGAGCTGCAGGGGAAATAAATGGGAGAAACGAGGGATATAGAAGACTGAAAAAAGGATGACAAGAGAGATGTAAAAGAAAAGATACACAAAACGAAAGCTAAAAACTATTTTAAGTGTTTTTCACTTTGACGATTTTGTTTTCATCCATCCTTAATAGATGTATGAGAAAAAGTCCAATATGATAGCGGGAACACATTTCATAGTTCAAGCTTGTTCACCTTAATAATTTAAATGTTGAACTTTGAGCATTTTATAGGAACAGCTTTCTCCCCATACTTGCAAAAGACCTTTTATCCGATAACAATGCAACAGGACCACAGAAGACCATAAGGACCTTTCCCATTCTCGCTTTTTATTTCAGACGTAGGTATATGAAGTGCTTAATCAAACATTGGCACAATAAGAACACATCAGTTTTGAAGTATTCAAAAAGGTATGAGCAATGCACTCACCCATTCACCAGGGCAGAGAGAGCGGTAATATTTGGCAAATTTCTCACATTCATTCGATTCTTCACCCTTCGCTGAGACGCACCTGCAATTGGTTTCACATGTTAAGGATGGAAAGGAAAATTCTCAATTAACAGTTTACGGATGAGCTCCTAGTGCTAAAGTTTGAAAAACTACCTATGAAATTCAATGTAACGCGTGAAACAGTGCCTAGTTTGATTTGTTGTGGGGAATCGAAAATCAGCAGGTGCTGTTTTCAGCTCAATCTGAGGTAACACAGCAGAAAAAAAAATGTAACAATTAATTGTAAATACAGAGAAGAAAAGCAGATAAACACCATCAAAGTGGCATTCCGTGGGCTAGAACAATATCAGTTTTATGCTGCCCTTACACTTTACATCTTCGGATATTTCATTCATTAGATTCCATGAACTAGTGTCTACTTCCAATCAGTGACAAAAGTATACATGAGATCAAGAGGAAAACTGAAATCCATGAATACAGACCACGCAGGTAACCGTGCGGGTCACAATACCAAGAAACATCCTATAATACTTATTACAAACCATATACAAGTAGACAATTTGTGATAACTGAAATTCTAAACTGAAAATACAATCAAAGTTCAGGCAAGAACGGTAATCCTTGCCAAAGAAGTACCGATTAAAAATACGGGCATTCAGGAATATCGGAAACGGAGCAAATATTAACACAAAATTTTCAAAAGACATTCAATCATTCTGTTTGAGTGGGGTTGAACAGGCAGACAAGTTTTGGATCCGATTGTTTCATACTGCTCAGAAAACGTAAATGGCCCCAAATTAGACTCCAAACAACTCACAAAGGTTTATAGATCTCCATATAAATATAATTCCAACAACCCATATTTTTTTTTATCATAAACTTTCATAAAACATAAAAAGTAAAGGTAAATCTCCTGAGTTATTTCAAATTATATTCTACGTGTGCAAATAATTGATGAACAATAAAATAAATAAATAAATCAGAAATCTTATAAGGCCAAATCTACAAAGAAATTACCCAGAAAATAAAAAGAAAATAATCATAATTTAAAAAATAAAAAATAAAAAAATAAAAAAAATCGAAAAACACAATAGCATCAAAGGAATAGAGATTCGTATAAGGATAAAACAAAACAGAAGTCTGGAATGCTAACCTCGGCCATGACTGAAGAGTGAAGACAAACTCGATGATCAAAGGGAAAATAATTTACGAATAAATGGGTGGGCTCTCCCTCTGCCTCTGCCTCTGCCTCTGCCTCTCTCCAGTTCCTTCGTGCGGTGACTAATTCTCTGTTGCCACGAAATTCTCCACCAAATAGTAGGTCAAATTACGTTTTTGGTGCTAAAATATTAAACCAATTTCTAATTTTGGTACCTCTCATTTCTACATTGGCAATTTTAGCCGTGTAATGTTTCCTTCTTAGCAAATAAGTCCTCCAAATCTCCAAAAATGCCTCTATTTCAACTAGAAATCAACTAGATGCTCCGAGTTGGTAAGTTTGCTTGAATGTGACCACAGGTAGGGTGAAGTTCCCCATAGCCTCTCCACACCCGAAATGATAGATAACCGTGACTTACTACCAGTTGTACCTGTCACGCCCAAAAAAGGGGCACCTAATAGTGCCACGCTTTATTAGTAACGCAATATTATAGTGTTAAATTCCAACACCATAGCACTACATTCCCAATAGAATGTAAGGCTATTTGAGGGGAAGTAAAATAATTTATTTTTAAGCAGTACGGAAGCGGAAATCATTTTGGTAAAACAAAGAATAAAAGGGCAACGGAATTTGGATAAAAATTTTACAACAAAGAAGTTTACAACTTACAACAAAACCAAAGAGTGTAAAGTAAGTAAACATACTAACCAACTCTTAAGTACGATTTGGAAAGTACAAAGCGCTAAGTTTAGCTACAAAAGATTCCTTCAAGATGCAGGGAATAGAGCATATGTACAAACAATGAGCGACTAAGAAGTTGACAAGTAACAAACAACGCTTGTCCCGACTTTAGTCCAAATAATCTATTTGTAGGTGCACCGGTCCTGTAATAAAGTAGGGGTGAGTATCACAAACGTTCATCACTCCCCTTAGGGAATCCACCCCAGTAAGGTTTGAAAATAGTATATGACACTACATATACTATAGGAAAATGATTGATGCACAACAAAAGCTTTGTTTAGTTTTGAAAATAGATTGTATGCTCAAACAAATTCCTTTTTAAAAGAAAACAGGGATCCCAATAAATCGCTACATGCCGGATGACCGGTCTAATGACCAACTACCCTCTTACCTGGACCAACTCCGAACGAATATACTTATGGTAAGGTGTAGCGAGAGTGTCATGTAATGCTCTACCCTTAGATATCCTAGTACCTCTCCTAGAAAGGTAGTGGTACTAATCCCTTCGTAGTAGCCCCTCAGGAAGTTTAGGGGATCGAAACCCAAGGCAGTTGCTATGCCCCTTTCACTCTCAAGTCATCACTTTAATTTGTCGCATAAAACAATATGCATATCATGATATAAAACAAAACCATTTTTCCTCATGGTTCTATCACAACAAAATATATGTAGCTTTCACAGGCATTCATATATTTACATATACGTACATTCACAAAATTGCATAACTAAGGTAAATGAGGATCCCCCTACCTGGTCTCCAAGCCAAGCAAGCAATATTCATCACCAATACCTCGATTAAATGCAAGCATCGCGAATAATTGGAGTCCCTAGTTCAACAATTACAATATATCACTATATGTCCATATATAATGACTCAACTTTATTCCCATAACTGTTGTAAATAATGGATGTCCACTCATCCACTCAACAAGTGGATGTCCAAGAAGCTTGCTCAACACTACTCATTTTTTCTATAAAAGAAAACCCCACACAACATCAAGTGGGTGATTCACGGGAGAGATAGGAAGGAAGAGAGGAAGAGAGATAAGAAGGAAGAGAGGAAGAGAGAAAAGAGAGGAAGAGGAGATGAGATAATAGAGAGAGTTATCTTTGTACTCCTATTATTCCAAATTATAATGAAAGCACCACTGCTGCCCCGAGGACGTACTCCAGTCACACTGACTGTAGAGGAACCTTGTAAATTTTGTGTCTTGTTTATTTATTCCACTGCACACACCGTCGATTTTACAACACGTTATCAGCACGAGAAGCTCTTGTGCCAGTGGAAAGCACAACGCCACAAATCATGTTCACCTCCTTCAGCTAGAATATCACAGATAAGAAAATCTTTTCATTTCATCTTAAAATCTTAGTACTACTGATTTTCATGAAGCAAATATATATATGTTGTTGTATGACTGTATATCATTTTTTGCAGAATCAAAAGAGTACAAACTCAAAATTCGTAGAGAATCTGACAGCCATGTAAACAGCCTCGGAACTCTAACTTGCAGACCTTGGATTGAAATACTTTCTTCTTCAAAGTTGTTCGGTCCACCAAACCTCTCATCCTCTCCAATGTCGAGCTTTGCTTCAATATGGCTATCAGACCGCCTCTCAACAACTCTTGGCCCTCTCCTCCACGGGGAGCCCTCTCTCTCCAACACCCTCATCATCGTCCTCAAGCGAACAGACTGCATTCAACAACAGCAATCGCGGTCACAAAAATAGGGGCCCAACGATAAGGTTTGGTACGGCTAAGATTTGGCTGGTGAAGAGCTGATCGGAGCTGGAGACTTTATTGCTTCATGAATGGTGACGCTATTCCATGTCCATGTGAAAAATCAAACGAATGTGGCCGACAAGAAAAGAAAACAAAAACAACAAAGACAAAAGCTGTGCATGGCACCATGCGGCTGAAATAAGATAATAATAAAAAATAAAAAAAATTGGATGGTGCTTCACGCATGTGAAGGTAAGAAATAATAAATAAATAAATAAAGGGTTGATGCATCTGAAAAGATAAAAAAGGACAAAAGGAAGTGGCAAAATAAAAGGTTCTGATACTTTTTATTTATGTGAATGGTGTTGGCTTAAAACACTTTCACAAATTCTATTTATTTAAAGCAATTTATTTACAGTGGGTAGAATTATTACCCTTTGCTTTAAAGCTTTGATATTTATGTGCATGGTGTTGGTTTAAAGCACATGTCACAAGTTCTATTTATTTAAAACAATTTATTTACAGTGGGTAGAATTATTACCCTTTGCTTTAAAGCTTTGATATTTATGTGAATGGTGCTGAATCAAAGCCCTTGTCACAAGCCTTATTTATTTTAAAGCAATTTATTTACCATCGATGGTTTTACCGCCTATTACTTTAAGTTTTGATGGTGCTGAATTAAAGCCCTTGTCACAAGCTTTATTTACTTAAATGCAATTTATTTACTATGGCTGGAATTACCGACTATTGCTTTAATTTATTTATTGTACTTATCTTTTGTTACTATGAGTATATACAGGACCCAAAGTTCCTTGATCAGATCAGAACCTGAAGTTTCTTGATCCTCATCACATAAAATAATTGGACCCGAAGTTCCATCATGCAAAAAGATCAGGCATGAAGTCCCTAGATCCTCAAGATCGGACATGAAGTTTCTTGATAAGTACCTTAAGTTTGAAGTGCCACAGTGCCTCAACTTAATTGTAATAAAGGTCATAAAAGTCTCAATCCACAGACTATTTAATAAGGACCAGAAGTTTCTTATGTCCATACTCAAAATGGTTTAGCAGAAACATTTATTAAGCATATGAAATTGATTACCCGCGCTTTGCTCATGAAAACACAATTGCAAGTTTTCTACATGGGGACATGTAAACTTTACATGATGCATTATTAATTCGGTTGAGACATGTTACCAACCATCAATACTTCTCAGTACAACTGTGTTTGGGAACCGGCCAAGCATTATACTTTTACGAGTTTTTGGTTGTATTATCTATGTGCCTATTGCACAGCCACAATATATTAAAATGAGGCATCATCAATACCTAGAACCCTTGACTGGGGATATGTTTACCGCGTGGTTTGCGGACTATCATTTTGATAAGACAATTTTCCCGCCATTAGGGAGAGAAAATAACATTGTTCCAGAAAAACGATGAGAAAATATCATTCCAGAAGAATGATGAGAAAAAGATGTTCCAGAAGAACGAAGATAATTTGTCTTATTTTGATTCACGAAGCAATCAATGAGAAAATGAAATTGGAATAATTGAATGATGCAACAAAAGTGATGAAATCATATATACTTGCTGCAAATGTGCCTACAAGAATTGATGTCCCTGTTCGACAAAATAATGAGACAATAAATGATTTATCTGTTGCACGCCTGAAGCGTGGCAGACTTTTAGACTCAAAAGGTTTAGTCATTTGAAAGAAGAAGAATATGACACTACTAAACTATTGCATTCCCGAAGCATAACTGTTGCATGCCAGAAGCATGACAGTCGCCACATGGATACACGTCCCAGAAAGGACAATCCACAAACATGAGAATGTTGATGTCTCATGCATGAAGCATGATAGACATATAGGTTCCAATGACTCAACTCCTAGAAGTGGAGATTAAAATCCAAGCTCTATAACGCTCAAGAAGACGTTATGATCCACATTCTCTAAATTACGACTATCCTGGAAGAGATGGTGTAATGCCCTTGAAGAGGCAATGGATATCCAAAAGAAATGAAAAGCTTTTATGCATGCGCATGCACATAAGAATATGGGATCACGGATTGATGATAACCAATGGTAATTTTGGTTTTTACAAGTAGCTACTAAATTCATCAATGAACTGTGTTAATATTGAGTCACGTTCTTTTGTTCGTCGACAAAAGGAAAATTATTGGCCAAAAATGAAGAAAGGCAATTCCATTACAATTTTGTAAGAACGTGGAAAAATGGACCTATATATATTTGAATATAATACAAATAGCCAAAAGATGTTGAACCAAGGAGGTTACATTGGGCATTTGTAATACAGTGAAATACACTCACATGATATGACACAAGGTATTGAAACCTGAAATTATACTCTTGTAAACGAGTTCATTTGAATGGAGAATTATATACGAAAGGTTGTGAGTCGCCCACATCATATCTCCATAAGTAAATCCCTCAAGTATACATGGGAGCAAATTGTTCTGTATAAATTCCAAAGGAAAATATGTCATGAAGTGTAGAAAATCCTTGAAGGATTCAAATTGCTTAAAGTAAGCCCCCGAAAGGTAAAACATAAATTATGTACTCAATATCAATGGATAGTATAAATTGCCTTAGTGAGTACTATCATTATGATATTGTTGCAACATACTAAAATCTCTTGCAAGAGTCAATGATATTAAATTGAGACTTATGAATAGTCAAGAAAGATTATAAAGTGTTAAGAGAAATATTGTCTCAAACTGCAGATAGAACAATCTACCAACACGAATCTTATCCATGATGTTTATGATTTTAAAGAACCATATGGATTGAAAATTATGAGTTGAATACACAAATGATGTAGACACTAAGAATAATCATTTATCTTCGTGAGGGTAAAGATAAATGGATATTTGGTCCAGAAGTACCACATCTTAGTGAAGCATATGCTTTATTGTATTTAGCACAATACACTGAATGAAATAAAGCTTATTTATTAATATCTCCGAGAAACTACAGATATGTACATACACATGAGTTAAAACAAACAAACAGGATGGAGCCTTCACAAAGGTTGCTCATGTGAAGTCTCAGTACTCGGAAGTACCCCAGAAGGGGGATGCACTGGAGATTGATCATGTGGCACCCCAGTACTTGGCAAAACACCAGAAGGGGAAGGCATCAGTTGCTTTCGAAATCTAGCAACGAACCTCTGGTGATCACTTTGAATCTGACTTTCAGATTCCTGCAGCTGGTCGAGCTTTCTTTTCATGCTCGTCGAGTAATTATTTGCAAGCACATGTAACACTCTATTCTCGTGCTCGAGCCCTCTGATCTCTTGTTTAAGACTTGCCACCTCAGCCATAATGATTCAACTTGGTGAGTTTGAACAATTAGGCGTTGGCCCATATTGGAAACAGAGTCAGCACACTGAACACTAAGAGCCAAGGAGTCTTGAACGGCCAACTCGTCAGACCGTTTTGAAAGGATTCTGTTATCCTTTGGAGTGAGAAAATTCCTAGCTACCACAGTAGCGGTTATGTTATTCTTCATCACAGAGTTCCCAACTGTAAGAGGACCATTAGAAGATAAGAAGGACGAGCGCCATATATTATCCTGACGCTGCTCGTCTATATCACTCTTAAAACTCAAATCTAAGCAAATGTTAGATGGGCAAGTCATTTTCAGAAATGATGAAGTGGCACGGTTCTCCGAATTTCAAAAGCCAGATTTTCCTGAATAAAGTTCGTTGTCATTTTTCAGATATTGCGTGCAACTTTGTCAAAGATCTCTGACAAAGTTGAAAACGCGTAAATCTTACTATTCTATTTACACCATAGTTGCTGACAAGAGTAAAAGCACAGCACCACCACTTGCTATTGGGAAATCTCTATATATATCGACCTCCGTTCTCCATAACAAGGCAGACCTGCAATAATGTCCAACTCTTCCTCATCTCCGAGAATGCATCTTCAACAAAGCATCTCGAAATGCTCAGTTTTCTTCATCTCCGAGAATACCTCTTCACACAAGTCACACCAGAGCAAGATTATCTCATATCTTCAGGGACGAGAGCAAGAGTATCTCATATCATGCAATCTCCCTGTCCTTTCCTTTGTCCTTGTTCGTACCTGCAAAGACAAGGATAAAGAAAACAATATGTCGGAACCTCCACTCAAACTCCCAGTAAGGAACCGACTACCTGGAACCTTTCCTGATTGCTTACCTAGCTCTCGAGTAGTCATCTTCAACTGTTGTTGGAGCTGGGTCTCCAGTCACCAAGAAGTGATGAACCATCCAAATGCAAGGGTTGCATTCCATTCCTGCATCAGAGGGCAAATACTGCATGAGAAGATGCCACACATGCATGGGGGAAAAGCAGGGAAAATATTACTTAATCAAGGGGAGCAAGTAAGGCAAGTGAAAATGATACATTGAAGCATGTGGAGACAAGCGCAACAAACACGTGCTAATTCATCACCGACAAAGCCAAATATCACTTGCCACGTGAAGCTCCTCATGGTCCAATTTCATTCAAGATCAAGCCTCGAAGTCCTTGAAGAAATCACAAGTCCGATTCAAGATCAAGTGTCAACCACTTTTGAATCAAATTTCGCTCCAGATAAAAGGAATAAAGTCAGATCTTTGATGCAAGTCTAGCATAAAGTCCTACAACCCAGTTCAAGAAAAAGCCTTTGGAAAGTTAACAACAAGTAAAGCACCTCTTTCGACAACTCTTTTCGCTAAGAGATTGAAGCAGAATGATCAACGATCAGCCTAAATGATTTGAAATTAGGGGAAGATACTCATCAAGTGGAGCATCCAAGACAGATCAAGATTTTAACAAGACAATCGAAGACTTGTGGCCATCCAAGGGGGAGTGTTGTAAATAATGAATGTCCACTCATCCACTCAACAAGTGGATGTCCAAGAAGCTTGCTCAACACTACTCATTTTTTCTATAAAAGAAAACCCCACACAACATCAAGTGGGTGATTCACGGGAGAGATAGGAAGGAAGAAAGGAAGAGAGAAAAGAGAGGAAGAGGAGATGAGATAATAGAGAGAGTTATATTTGTACTCCTATTATTCCAAATTATAATGAAAGCACCACTGCTGCCCCGAGGACGTACTCCAGTCACACTGACTGTAGAGGAACCTCGTAAATTTTGGGTCTTGTTTATTTATTCCACTGCACACACCGTCAATTTTACAACAATAACAACAATTATATCCAACAGGGACCTTCACATAACCAAAATAAAAATCCTGTATTTTAATTTTTTATTATTTCAAATAGGTCCCCAAACTTTTGATAATTGCACTTTGACCCCTGAACTTTTGGTAATTTACAAAATTACCCAGCGACTTTGACGTCTATTTTTCCTAGAATTTCAACATATATTTCAGCCAAAACACAATCCATCAATAGTACATCTCATTTGTTCCATACAAATGTCCTTTAAAATCCAAATTTGAAGTATTTCGAATCAAACATCATATTTCCCAATCTCATTCATATGAAACTTGTACAAAATCCCAACAATCTGATCATGTGTAAATCTTTACCTTAATGTGTCAGAAATCGTTCTCCAGTCATCAAATAGGCTTAAAAGCCCTCAAATCGTGCAAGAACAAGCTTGAAATCGAAGATTTGGGTCTAATTAGTCACAAATCCCAATCTGAATGAATTATTCAAACTTAAGTAATAATCCTCAAAATTTACCTTCCAACATTGGGTTCGATTCATTGAGCATTTAGGCGAAAACTGTTCCTCAATCGGATTCTCGAATTGAAAGTTATGAATTTTGAAAGATTGAAGGGATTTTTTTTTTCCTTTTGCTGTTTTAATTTCAGCTTGCAGCTCCCTATTTATACTAGGAGAAGGCAGCAGCTTCCTAGTGTGATGAATAAGCACTTAAAGAACCTTGCTGGCAACACCTCAACTATCCTCATCCATATATTTCTTTTGCAATCTAAAAATCCTACACGTCTAGCTTGAAAGAGTGCTTAGTAAACACTACTAATGGTTGCCTTAGAATGTTGACGCAACCATCAGCACTCATGCTTACTAGTCACTCCAGCAACTGTCATGTGGCAAGCTAGCCACTTATTGGCTGCCACGTGTCACTTACTCATTGGTCCAACATGTAAATCACTTTAAAAATTCCTCTTAGTTCTAAAAGGTAATCCAAAAAATGCTACGAACTCTTAATGACGTCCACTTTCATCTTTTTACCTCAAAATATCTTTGAACTCAAGTAAAATTATCACCTACTTAAAAGGAGCTAGAAATTATAAAATTTATACACTCCAAAGTTCATAAAGACACTTTTAAAATTTCAAGGTCTTACATTCCACCCTCCTTAAAACAAATTTCGTCCTCGAAATTTACAATGTTATCCAAAAAGATGGGGATACTTCTTTTTCATTTCAGACTCCAGTTCCCATGTGGCTCCTTTAGTTCCCTGATGTTCTCATTTAACCTTCACCAGAGGCACTTCCCGGTTCCTAAGCTTTTTCATTTCTCGATCAAGTATACAAATCGGTCCTTCTTCATAGGACACAGTCTGCTCCAGTGGCAGATTAACCTAGGGCATAATTTGTTGGATATCAGGTGCACTCTTCTTTAATTGAGATATATGAAAAACATTGTGTATGTATGACAACTTTGGCAGCAAATCCAATCTATAAGCAACCGGTCCAATGCGTTCACTAATCTTAAATGAACCTATGTATCTGGGTGCTAACTTCCCTTTCACCCTTAAACCGGTTCACTCATTTCCGAGGACAAACCTTCAAAAATACAAAATTACCAACTTGAAGCTCAAGAGGTTGTCTTCTCTTATCAGCATAAGACTTTTGCCTACTCTGGGCAATTCTCAATCTATCTTAAACAACCTTAATCTTTTCACTCATTTCTTTAATGATTTATGGGCCAAGAGTAATTCGATCTTCATGCTTGGCCCAACACAATGGTGATCGACAAGGTCGTCTGCAGAGTGCTTCATAAGGCGCCATACAAATGCTACTATGATAACTATTGTTATAAACGAATTTAGCAAGTGGTGGATACTTGTGCCATTTTCCACCAAAATCAAGTATGCATGTACGAAGCATATCTTCCAATACTTGAATTACTCGCTTTAATTGTCCATCAGTCTGCGGATGATAAGCTGTACTTAAATCAAGGTGAGTTCCAAGCTCATCTTGTAACTTATTCCAAAGTCGTGATGTGAATCTTGGATCTCTATCTGAGACTATTGTCTTTGGAATTCCGTGTAATCAAACAATCCATTCAATATACAATTCGGCAAAGTAATTGATAGACGAATCCATCTTCACAGGCAGAAAGTGAGCTACCTTAGTAAGTCTATCAACTATCACCCAAATACCATTTTGTTCTTTCTTTGATCTTGGTAAGTCGGTAATAAAATCCATCGTGATGTTGTCCCATTTCCATTCTGGGATCGGTAATGATTATAGCATTCCAAACGGCTTCTGGTGTTCTGCCTTACTTGTTGGCACACTACATATCGGCTAACATAAATAGTAACATCATTCTTCATACCTTTCCATCAATATTGCCTTTTCAAATCCTTGTACATTTTAGTACTTCCAGGATGCATAGCAAACTGCGTTCTATGAGCTTCATCTAATACTTTCTTTCTAACTTCTTTATGTTCAAGTACAACCATTCAGTCTTTGTACCTCACACTACCATTTTCATGAAGCTTCCATTCATTAAGTGCTTCTCCTGAAACTATCTTCTACCTTACTTCTTGTAGTTCAAGATCTTCATGTTGTTTCTACACTATATATCTCTCCAACTGTGGTGCTAGACTAAGATTCGCCAAATAAGTACTTATGTCATCATGTTGCACTTCTAGATCATAATCTTGTATTGTATCAAACATCTCTTTATCCGCCAACATCAGACAAGACAAAGTGCTCCTGGTCTTTCTATTTAAAGCATCAGCAACTATATTTGCTTTCCCAGATGACAGGACAATTCAAAATCATAATCCTTTATGTACTCCACCCATCTTCTTTGCCTCAAATTCAAATCACGTTGAGTAAATATATATTTAAGACTTTTGTGATCTAAATAAACATTGAACTTACTGCCGTACAAATAACATCTCCAAATCTTCAATGCATGTACTATGACAGCTAGCTCCAAGTCATGTGTTGGAGAACTCCTCTTGTAATTCTTTAACTGTCTTGAAGCATAAGCTACAACTCTTCCATTTTGCATTAGCAACATCCGAGTCCTCATGCATCTGTATATATCTCAAATGGATCTTGGTTATTAGGCAATACTAACATCGGCGTTGTGGTAAGTCTTGTTTTCAATTCTTCAAATGATGACTCACACTTATCGCCCCATTCAAATCTTACTCTCTTTCTTGTGAGACCGTTTAATGGAGTTGCAATCCTTGAGAAATCCTGAACAAATCTTCTATAATAGCTAGCCAATCCAAGAAAACTTCGTATCTCCGAGACACTCTTAGGCTGCTCCCAGTTTAATACCGCTTCTATCTTACTAGGGTCCACACAAATTCCATTTCTAGATATTACATGTCCAAGGAATTGTACTTATGTTAGCCAGAAATCACACTTCAACTTCTTAGCATACAACTGGTTGTCCATTAAAATCCGTAAGACTATATGGAGATGCATTTCATGATCCTCTCTAGTCTTAGAATAAATAAGGATATCATCAATGAAAATAATAACAAACTTATCCAAGTACGGTCAGAATACTTGATTCATAAGATCCATGAATGTAGCTGGTGCATTAGTTAAGCCAAATGGCATGACTACAAACTCTAAGTGTCCATAACGAGTGCGAAAAGCAGTCTTTGGTATATCCTCTTCCCTTACTCATAATTGATGATAGCCAGATCATAAATCAATTTTTGAGAAGTACTTTGCTCCATATAATTGATCAAACAACTCATCAATTCTTGGCACATGGTACTTGTTCTTGATGGTCACAAGGTTTAACTTCCGATGATCAACACATAATCGTAATGTGAAATCATGCTTTTTAGCAAACAACATTGGTGCTCCCTAAGGTGAACTGCTTTCTCATATGAAACCTTTTCTAAGTAAATCATCCAACTGCTTCCTAAATTCCACCAGTTCAGCTGGCGCCACACGAAAAGCTACCACCGAAATCGGTTGCGTTCCTGGTATCAATTTGTGCAAACCACAGGAATGAGTGCATAACACAGCAATGCTCTCTTATTTTGTAAACTAGCTTTCAACAGCGGACTTGGGGACATAATCTTTTCATCCACTTTTATAATAACCTCATCTCCTTCAAGGGTACACATCTTCAAGTTTCTTTCCTCACAATCTATGATAGCACAATGCTTTCTCAACCAATACATTCCTAAAATCAGATCATACTTTTTCAGTTCCAAAGGATACAAGTCAGCAATTAACCTTTGATTATTAACCAGAAGGTGACACGAGTGATAAATTCGATCAACAACATCCTCATATCCTAATGAACCAGTATTAAACAAAACATGAGCTTCAGTACTAGATATTAAAACCATACCATTAAGTGCTCCGTCAGTATTTTCTCCAGCACTACTACCAGACACAACAAACATCCTACCATCGTTTCTAGATGCACGAGCCCCAACTCCACGGCCTCGATTTCCTTGATTTGTCTTTGTGTGACATGTTGTTGTCCTGGCTGAGAATGATTAGGCTGTCGCACAGTTTTTGTCCTAATTGGTTGCTGAAAGCGATTTGGTGGAGTTGTAATGGATCCTGAAACTTCTCTCTTTGGGCATTTATCTCTAGTATGTCCAAATTCATGGCAATGATAACATTCAATAGGCCTTGGCCTTCTAAATCCATATCCACCACTGCTACTATTGCTCCCTTGTTCGTTCTCATAGACTTCTTAGTCATTTTTCTCGATCCCGATCCTTTATACAGATTTTGACTCTTCTGAGTAAATAGATAATCTTGCTCTAACTCGTAGGCTACTTCCACAATTTCATGATAAGTTTTAGGTCCTTGACCTACAATGTGCCTTCAAACAGAGTCTCTAAGCCTTTGTCTGAACTTAATAGCCTTTGTTTTTTTATCATTAGCAATACCATCAGAGTACTTACTCAACTTAATAAATTTGGTGACATACTCAACCACAATCATATTCCCTTGCTTAAGATCAAAAAATTCTTGAATCTTAGTATGCTTCATTGCATCAAGAAAGTAACGTTTGAGAAAAAGTTGCTCAAAATCATCAAATTTCATCTTTTCAATGTTATACTGAGCACGTATAGTACCCCCACCATAAATCTGCTTCACCTTCGAAGACATGTGAAGCTAGATTAACTTGAAATTCTAGTGGTACATGAAGAGTTCTCATTTTCTTCTTAATATGTTCCTACCTACTCTTAGCTTTTTCAGCTTTAGGCGCTCCCCAAAACTTGAGTTGCTTATTTTTCATAAAACGATCAAGATAAGACATCTCTCGATCATGTACACATTCTTCATTAGTGCACAAATCAGCATTCCGCGATGCTTGAAAAGCCCTAAACATCTCAGCTATTTGTTGTGCATCAAATGGTGCCATATTTTCTTTTGGACTTGTCGGAGGACTAGGCTCCTTGTTAACAGAGTAGTAATTGAAATGAAAGAGATTGAATCAACAACTCGTTATGTGACTCGACAACGGATGAATTTGAAGAAAGACAACAAAACTCTATTGAAATGGATCAACTATTGCTCTAATACCATTTTTTTGTCATACCTAAAAAAGGGGCACGTAACAGTGCCACGCTCTATTAGTAACTTAATATTATAGTGTTAAATTCCAACACTATAGCACTACATTCCCAATAGAATGTAAGGCTATTTGAGGGGAAGTAAAATAATTTATTTTTAAGCAGTACGGAAGCGAAAATCATTTGGGTAAAACGAAGAATAAAAGGGCAACGGAATTTGGATAAATTTTTTACAACAAAGACGAAGTTTACAACTTACAACAAAACCAAAGAGTTTAAAGTAAGTAAACACACTAACCAACGTTTAAGTACGATTTGGAAAGTACAAAGCGCTAAGTTTATCTACAAAAGATTCCATCAGACACAGGGAATAGCATATGTACAAACAAAACCAGTGGAAAGTCAATGAGCGACTAAGAAGTTGACAAGTAATAAACAACGCTTGTCCCGACTTTAGTCCAGATCGCCTATTTGTAGGTGCACCGGTCTTGTAATAAAGTAGGGGAGAGCATCACAAACGTTCATCACTCCCCCTCAGGGAATCCACCCCAGCTAGGTTTGAAAATAGTATACGATACGACATATACTATAGGAAAATGATTGATGCACAACAAAAGCTTTGTTTAGTTTTGAAAATAGATTGTATGCTCACACAATTTCCTTTTTAAAAGAAAACAAGGATCCCAATGAATTGCTACATGCCTGATGACCGGTCTAATGACCAACTATCCCTTACCTGGACGAACTCCGAACGAATATACTTCTGGTAAGGTGTAGCGAGAGTGTCATTTAATGCTCCACCCTTAGATATCCTAGTACCTCTCCTAGAAAGGTAGCAGTACTAATCACTTTGTAGTAGCCCCTCCGGAGGTTTAGGGGATCGAAACCCAAGACGGTCGCTATGCCCCATTCACTCTCAAGTCATCACTTTAATTTGTAGCATAAAACAACATGCATATCATGATATAAGAAAAACCATTTTTCCTCATGGTTCTATCGCTGAAAAACCATTTTGATGAGTTGATATTTTACTGTATATTTTACCCTATTCTTAGTATTAATTTATTTGTTATTTTGGTAGAATTTTGATACTTTGATTTATATTCTTAATGTAGGAAATTCGATTTCCTCTGGAGAAAAAAGTGATCAAACGGATGAATTTTGGAGTGATTCCAATTGGAGGATGTTCGTGTGCCTTTCAAGATGATTGTGTCAAAATTCCAGATTTTTCTACCAAGCCGTTTGACCGTGGTGATGAAATTAAGGCCCAGCGCGCAGCTTTCCCAGATTGACGTTTCTGGACGTTTTGGGTATTTTGGAGGTCAAGATGGCATATTTTGAGTAATATTCCTTCTGAGGATTTGTAGGGGACGTCTTCAGCTTTCAAAAGAGATCTTTTGGGACCAAATCGGAGTTAATTTGTTTGGTCAAAAGTGTGATTTTCTGAGAAGTCCGAATTTTAGTTCAAATAGGAAACCTTTTATTTTCTGTTTTATGATTTTATTATGTTTCCTAGTTATATTCTAAGACCTTTTAGGGTTTTATTTTGTAGTAGTATAAATAAGATATTTAGCCATTAGGTTAAGGAGGAGAAGAGTGGAGGAAACGCACACACTACTTGAGAGGGTTTTTGAAGTTTTTTTCAAGGTGTTTTCTATTCTTATTTTTAATAATATTTTGTTTATGGTTGTTAGTAACTAATTCTTGTTTGCTAGGGCGAGGCCACGAGCCTTAGTAACAATATGTAGTTTCTTTTTAATTTACTTATGATATTATGCATGCATGTTTTGAATTATTAATCACCGTTTTAAACTATTTAAGTGTCTTAGTTATTCGCGACCATTAGGATATTTAGAAAAGTAATTTGATGCAATTTTAGTCGGAACGTTCCCTGAAATTGGCGCTGGCTTCTTGTGGTTAATAATTGTAATTTCACTTAGGATGAACACCACGTCTTAAGGGTTGCATAGTATTTCAAAGGGTTTTCATAAAGCGTAATGAGTCTTTCATGTTCATATTTGATCCGAACATCCGGACGGGTTGCATGTTAGATATACGTTCTATGTTGGAGGTTCCAAGTAGGATATATATTAGAAAAACCTAACCTTCAAACATATGCATGGGTAATTCATAAGTAATTGAAAGAACTACATATGATTGTTAAGGTGACGGCAGAACCTTGGCTTTTACAATTTTAATTTTCAAAAACTGTTTTCTTTTAGTTTATTTTATTTTGGCACTTTTTTTTCAAACTTTGTTTTAAATAATTAATTAAGATTTGATTTAACATAGATTATTCATTCAATCCCTGTGGAGAACGACCTTACTAGAGCCATATATACTACAATTACCTTGCACTCTTGGAAGTATTTTAAGTGTTTTTATCCCTACTTTTACAGGTGGTAAAATCCCTATAAAGAAATTGACGCCGTTGCTAGGGATTGTTTTAAATAATTTGTGTCTATCAACTCTTAGTTAATTATTATTGTATATATCTTTTTATTTAATTGCTGAATTTGTTTCTGTAGGTTACAAGCAATGCAACGATGGAATTTTCACTTCCCCCTGAATTCAATATGACACCCGGTGGACCACCTATTTGGGTTTCATTAACAGAAACGGGTTATTATGGATTTAAGCCTACAGTTTGCGCTCCTTGCAATTCAAAGACCCATGATATCTTGCAATATCTAGAGAGGAAATATTTTCCAGATTATGTCTAGGAGTATATAAATATGAGAAACGATTCAAAATGGAACTGGAACAATCCCTTCAGAGTTTTACACTCAAAGTTTGAAAAAGCATCTTGAGCAGTATTTTGAGCAGCTTAATGTGCCACAAGAGTTTTCGGTGGAGGACAAACTCTCTAAATTGTTGGAATCAACTGAACCGTACATAGAAATAACCAATCAAGGATTTCAAATTCAAGCAGTAAACTGTGGGAGATGCTATAATGATCAAGAGGTTGGTACATGAATCAAGGAGCCATCTGCCTGTTATTCACGCCAAAAGGAGAAAACAGCTGACCCTGAAATCCCACCTGAACTTATCGCTACCCAGTTTTATGTGCCACCAGCACCTTTTCCACAAAGGCTGCAAGAAGACATCAGTGTTAATGTGTTGGGGGAGGCTCACACAAATGCAGCATTAAGCATGTCACATGGTCAACTTTTCGGCCAACTAAACGATTTGGATATAGGGCAAATGGTTGTTGATGGGAAAGTTTTAGTTGCTATATTGAACAGTGCACCAACACAGCCAATCATACTTAACGGTATTCAGTGCAGGTCATACAAGCAGACTATGATCCACAAGGAAACAAAGAAAAAGCATAATGGCAACCTAATTCTTCGTCAAGAAATTCGGCCAATGCAGAGATTGTGGGTGTTAAATACAAGGTTTAAGTTAGTTTGACGAAGATGTAAACCTTGCTGGAGGGGATCCTATTTTATTACAACATTTCATTCACATAGAAGGGCTAATATGAAGGATTCAACCACTTCCCTGAAACACATAATTGACAAACATCATCTTATTCCATACCTAATGTTGTTGTATGATGCTATCAAGGAGTGGTTGACTCTAAGAGAACAAGTGACGTGATCATCAATTCATTCATCTACGTCTAGCTATAGACGTTAACTAAAGCGCTTATTGGGAGGCAGCCCAATTTTTCTAAACTCTTTTCTTTTTATTTTCGTTCATTTTATTTTCTTCCTTCTAGTCTTTATCACAAAAGGAAAATAAAATAAAAAACAAAACAAAACAAAAAAAAAATATCAGAAAATTGAAAAACACAAAAACAACAATTGTTTTTAGTTAATCCGTATTTTATTTTGGGATTTATTCTAATCAGATTTTTAATCTGTGTTTTTGCAGGTTGCATTTGGACTTGAAGGGCCCTAAATATCCATTAAGCGCGCAAAATTCAACTGAAACATGCTGTCAGCAGCATTCATTCATCCACATTCATTAGACCTCAACAGATGAAAATCAGTTCTGAAATACTCACAGTGGGGGTTTACTGTGCTACTCTCTGCCCTGTTTGGAAACTTTCGCTCACTCTTTCTCACTTACAATTCCATTACATACAAGTTTGGGGGTGGACCAAGCAACACAGAGGAAGGCATTTGTCAACTCCAGCACTTAGATCCAGATTTATGCTATGTTTTTGCTAAACATTCATCTAATGGAGGCATGCAAGCACAACAAATACATGGCATAAGTATAGTAGATCAATGGATGCATGCACGGACAAAATTCACAGAGGCAAACTATGGATAATTATTAGAGTTTGATGTGAGCCATCATCCGAATGTTATGAACTACTCTCAGCCAATGCAATGAAGGGAGCATGTTTTATACCTTTTTAACTTCGAACCTGAGGAACTCGTGAAATTCACTAGTCTCTTGTCCTCCAGATCTCCGGTCTGTTGTGCTTCGTGTTCTTCATATATGCTATCATCGTGGCTTTTAGGATTTCTACACAGAAAGCACACATCTATGTGGGTTTCCTCTATTTTCTTATCAAAAAGGAAACTGGAAACGGCGATGAATAAGAAAATGAGGTTGTTTACCTTTTTGCACTTATAGATCCGTTTGTGGGCTGTTTGCCCAAACGAAGCGAGAGGGTGAGATTTGCAGAAATTGTGGATGAGTGAGAAGTGGCTGGGGGTTTCGAAGCTCGAAATGAGAAATGGGAAATGAAAGGGGGGGTATTCTAGTTGTTATTATGGTGCGCGTGTGCACTTGCAGCCGAAACCCGTTGGGTTGATCCATTTTTCACTGGATTGGGCTCACTCATGACCCACTGCTTTACCTCAGATTGTTTAGCACATGTCCACATATCAAGGCCCCATGATTTTCATGCATTCAGATCTCCACTTCGAATCCAGGTGTTTCTGTTTTCCTTTTCTTTCTTTATTTTTCTGTTTAATTTTTGTTATTTGCTTGTTTTCTTTTTGTTTGTTTATTTATTTTAACTTTTTATTAGTTTACTTAGGTAGTCTTAGTCATTTGAGTTCTTTGTATGAGTATATTTTCATGTGTTTTTTTTTTTGTTTTTTTTCCACACTTTGAGGACAATGTGTGATTTAAGTTTGGGGGTGGGAAATAGATTGTTAGGTTTTTCATTCTTTAGTCCGTTAAAAAAAATTCATTCTTTTTAAGTTAATATCCATAGATTATTTTAAACGTTAGAACAAATGGACATGGTGAAGATTAATCCCACATTAGAGTCTTTTCTATTTATTGTTGCTTAAGCACTAATTCAGGAGTTTTAATTTGAAAATTAGCACATTCACATCAACATGGTTTGTGGGGAGTGAGATTGAAACCTTACTTTTAGTCTAAGTTTATTTTTAATTTTTGTTTTAAAGTAAAGTTGAGTTCTTGTTATGAATAAAGTAATAATTGTTCCACCCGAGACTTTACCTAGTAACGGGGTCAATCCTGCTTGATCAACAGTGATTCTCGCATCAAACGGTAGAGTCTTGGCATGGGGCAGGGTGGTTAGTTGGTTTCGTAGCCTTTTCAGCTCGAGTTAATAAGTCGTTGGGGGTTATAGACCTAGTGCCTTAAAGCCTTTGTGGTTTGGGAGTCATTGACCTAAAGCTCACTACATGGGTTGGATAGAAATGTTAAGGGAACTGACATTGCACGACCACTACTGTTATTAAAAAAAAAAAAAAAGGACAAAAAAAAAAGTAAAAAGAAAAAATATATATAAAGTTAGTATGCGTGGAATAAAAATGACGAAAGGTAAGAGTTTTAGTCGAGTCTCCTTAGCTATGTTCGTTCACTTTACACCAAAGGAAGTTCATGACTTCTTTTCTAATTGATTCTAAATGGCTTAGACTCTGTAGTGGGATTAGTTGGAACTATTGGAAATATGTTCTTATTTTTAACGTGTTCTATGGATTGCAACTTGAAATTGAAAATTTTGTCTTAGTTGAGTTTTAATAAAGTTTCTAGTTTGTTAGTTTTTATTTTTGTTTTCTAGTTTTATTTTGCTTGAGGACAAGCAAAAAGCTAAGTTTGGGGGTATTTGATGAGTCGATATTTTACTATATATTTTACCCTATTCTTGGTATTAATTTATTTGTTATTTTGGTAGAATTTTGATACTTTGATTTATATTCTTAATGTAGGACATTCTACTTCCTCTAGAGTAAAAAGTGATCAAACTGATGAATTTTGGAGTGATTCCAATTGGAGGATGTTCGTGTGCCTTTCAAGATGATTATTTCACAATTCCAGATTTTTCTACCAAGCCGTTTGACTGTGGTGATGAAATTAAAGCCTAGCGCACAGCTTTGCCAGATTGACGTTTCTGGATGTTTTGGGTATTTTGGAGGTCAAGATGGCATATTTTGATGAAGACTCCTCTGAGGATTTGTAGGGGACGTCTTCAGCTTTCAAAAGAGACATTTTGGGACCAAATCAGAGTTGATTTGGTCAGTTAAAAGTGTGATTTTCTGACAAGTCCGAATTTTAGTTCAAATAGGAAACCTTTTATTTTCTATTTTATTATTTTATTATGTTTCCTAGTTTTATTCTAAAACCTTTTAGGGTTTTATTTTGTAGTAGTATAAATAAAATATTTAGCCATTAGGGTTAAGGAGGAGAAGAGCGGAGGAAACACACGCACTACTTTAAAGGGTTTTTTAAGTTTATTTTCAAGGTGTTTTCTATCATTGTTTTTAATAATATTTTGTTTATGGTTGTTAGTAACTAATTCTTGTTTGCTAGGGTGAGGCCACGAGCCTTAGCAAGAATATGTAGTTTCTTTTCAATTTACTTATGATATTATGCATGCATGTTTTGAATTATTAATCACCGTTTTAAACTATCTAAATGTCTTAGTGATTCGCGACCATTAGGATATTTAGAAAAGTAATTTGATGCAATTTTGGTTGGAACGTTCCCTGAAATTGGCGCTAGCTTCTTGTGGTTAATAATTGTAATTTCACTTAGGATGAACACTGTCACATCCCGGCCCGGGCTCGACTATGCCGTAGTACGATATTGTTCTCTTTGGGCCCCGACCATGCCTTCACAGTTTTGTTTCTGAGAACTCACACGAGAACTTCCCAGTGGGTCACCCATCATATGAGAACTTCCCAGTAATTTGATGCAATTTTGGTTGGAACGTTCCCTGAAATTGGCGCTAGCTTCTTGTGGTTAATAATTGTAATTTCACTTAGGATGAACAATGTCACATCCCGGCCCGGGCTCGACTATGCCGTAGTACGATATTGTTCTCTTTGGGCCCCGACCATGCCTTCACGGTTTTGTTTCTGAGAACTCACACGAGAACTTCCCAGTGGGTCACCCATCATAGGATTGCTCTCGCGCAAACTCGCTTAACTTCGGAGTTCCAATGGAACCCGAAGCCAGTGAGCTCCCAAAAGGCCTCGTGCTAGGAAGAGGTGGGAATATACATATAAGGCTTACAGGATCCACTCCCCTGGGTGATGTGGGATGTCACAATCCACCCCCTAGGGGCCCGACGTCGTCGTCGGCACACTTTCGGCCAGGGATTGGCTCTGATACCAAATTAACACACCCCGACCTGGAAAGGTCGAAGCATGCTGGCCATCACTGTGAGGTGACGTAACCATAAGGGTAAGTAAAGTGAAAAAGAAAATAAATTTAAAACTAATTAGAGCTAGATATACTAAATAATGAAAGGGAAAGAGTGCGCAATCGTGGGATGAACCCACTACCATTATTCAGAGTGTAATAGACAGTGAGACTACAAAAGAGTAGTCAAAGTAACTAAAGTACACTTATTACACAATAGTGATAAGTTAGTACGTCTAATAGAAGAGAATGTCAGAACCGCCGAGATTCCTCGAGTGCCACAAAGAGTACAACTATCTAGGTCCTGGAGGGGCGAAAAACAAGGTTGAGTGGGTCAGTAAAACAATGCTTAAAGGAAAATCTTTTATTTTTGAATATACTAACCCTTCGCCGTAAAACAAGTATAGCTTCCTTAAAACATACTACGTAAGTATGTTAACAATAAAACAGCAATAATATAACAGTATTATAACCAGAAGTATGCCAAATCATGATGCATCGAATGCCACAATAATATAATCATGTGATAATCAAGTATAACTAAGTGCTCATCCATCTAAGCTGACACACGAGTTCGAACAGATAATTTCTGACACGAACAAGACTGGATGTAATCAATATGCTCTAGTACTACGATCACGTGAAGACTGGTGCAGAAGCACATCACATACAAGTTGGATTGCCTAATGCAATCTACCCGACATGACTAGCACCTAACTTGGATCCAAGGAGAGCAAATGGTGCGATGTGAACATACACATGAAGGACTGGCCCTGGCCCTGGGGCGAGTACTAACACTGGGGTGCATCAAGATGAGCATGTACAAATATGTATGAATGCCATGACAGTAATATCTCAACCATATAGCAGCATTTATCACAATTATATCGCAGTTATCAATTATTTGGCAATATATACGCAAAGTGATGTATTTATGAAATTTGGAAACTATAAATATGTATAGATAAAAAATAAATAAATAAAAAATAAAAAAAAAAACTGCCCACTCACAAGTACGTCGCTGGGTCGTAACCCCCGAGCCTAGCTTGGCCTCGAATGTCCTCAGGATACGTTTCCCCTATATGTGAAATAACTAAAATAAAATTAATTAGAGCACATATACAGAAACCTAAATAAAACCCCCATAGTTTGCTCAAACGTAGGGTTTAAATATACCATCGTGACCTATTCGACGTCACGAACATCCCAAAATTTTCAGAAAAATTTTTGGACGGCTCCCGTGCCGTCAAGGGCATTGCCAGACGCGCCCCCACGCGCAAGCTAGTGTCGTCCGTGGACCTGACGCCGTCAGGAATATTCCGTTAAAGGCTAACAGAATTTAACGGCGTTACCTGACGTCGTCAAGAATATTCTGTCAACTCTGACGAAATATTATGTCTCCTACTCCGGTGAGCCCCGCCGTCGCCGTCATCCGCCACCGTCTGCAACTGGGTTTTTCTTCGGATTTCTGGGAAAATTTCAAACGCACTATTCTCCTTCAATTCTCAACCATTTTCGACGTACTTTATATGGATTTGAAGCTAGTGAAGAGTAGAATCGCGTTATACCTGTTTGGAGTCCAAAAAGTGGACGGAGTTCGCCGGAAAAAGCCTCGAAAGTTCCGGCCAAAAGTGAACTCTTCGAAACTCGATCGTTTCACTTCCAAACTTCTCCCAAATTGTTGTAGGAGCCTCGAGGAGTTGCGTAGAAGCTTCCCCAAGCTTCAAAACAAATGTCCTTTAAAGTCCAAATTCGAAGTATTTCGAATTAAACATCATATTTCTCTAAATCTCATTCATATGAAACTTGTACAAAATCATAGCAATCTGATCATGTGTAAATCTTTACCTTAATGTGTCAGAAATCGTTCTCCAGTCATCAAATAGGCTTCAAAGCCATCAAATCGTGCAAGAACAAGCTTGAAATTGAAGATTTGGGTCTAATTAGTCACAAATCCCAAACTGAACAAATTATTCAAACTTAAGTAATAGTCCTCAAAATTTACCTTCGAACGTTGGGTTCGATTTATTGAGCATGTAGGCGAAAACCATTCCTCAATCGGATTCATGGATTGAAAGTTAGGAATTTTAAAAGATTGAAGGGAATTTTTTTTTTCCTTTCGCTGTTTTAATTTCAGCTTGCAGCTCCCTATTTATACTAGGAGAAGGTAGCAGCTTCCTAGTGTGCTGAATAAGCACTTAAAGAACCTTGCTGGCAACACCTCAACCGTCCTCATCCATATATTTCTTTTGCCATCTAAAAATCCTACACGTCTAGCTTGGAAGAGTGCTTAGTAAGCACTACTAATGGTTGCCTCTAGAAAGTTGACACAACCATCAGCACTCATGCTTGCTGGTCACTCTAGCAGCTGTCACGTGGCAAGCTAGCCACTTATTGGCTGCCACGTGTCACTTACTCATTGGTCCAACATGTAAATCACTTTAAAAATTCATCTTAGTTCTAAAAGGTAATCCGAAAAATGCTACGGACTCTTAATGACGTCCAATTTCATCTTTTTACCTCAAAATAATGTTTGAACTCAAGTAAAATTATCACCTATTTGAAAGGAACTAGAAATTGTAAAATTTATAGGCACTCCAAAGTTCATAAAAACAATTCTAAAATTTCAGGGTCTTACAGTACCCCTTTTCAATGAACAAAAAAACTAGAAATCAACATTTTCAAAACAAATGAAACCAAATAGAAAAATCACCAAAGAATTGAGATTTGAGATAATCAGAAAGAAGAAAATATAAATAATTTTATTGGTTTATTGTTGGTGGCACCTGCATTAGCCAACTCTACATAATAGTCACAAAGAATAAAATAAGTGACATAATTTTATAGAATAGTAGATATAAATTAGAGAACTGTCAGAATCCACTGTTGATACTTGAATTGCAAGAACATCTTTGGCATTCCCTGCCAACACATGATACTTCCCACCATTGGCCCTTGTAACACAGAAAAATACAAAAATTGGATTCATTGTTTGTTATAAATTCTAAGGGATCTAACAAAAACTTAATTAATTCGTGGCTTCTTCCATTGTAATTTCTATAGCATTTATTGGCTGCTATAGAAAGTAGTTCGTGATGTAGTGTAGGACAGTTTGTCCTTCTCCACTGATGTTTTAAACTACTCCAATTTTTAGCTTCTTCAACCCATGACTATCTATCAAATCGATTATGTGATTAATACATCTCACATGTAAAATACTTTCCAACAAAAACAAACGGTGAATTCTCCCACCTATTCATAGGTGGTTCTTAGTTAGATTCTAGCTAGGTGATTTGCAAGAATATCTAGGACATAATTGGAGCTACCAACTTAAACATGGTTTAATTACTCATGATGACCATTGAGTAGGGATGACATGACATCAATTTACAATATTAACATGCACATATAGTTGGAAATCTTGGATACCAAACTTGTCGAACAACCACCAGTTAACCAATTTACTATTTTTTTTAGCTTGTATTTATTTATTTAGTGTTAGTTAGAATTATGACTACATGTGAACAATAAAATCAGTTAGTTGTTAACATGGGAAACTTTTAGGCCCATATAATGGTGCACGCTGGAAAGGAAGCTACGAAAAGCCCAAGGGAGATTGAGAAGCCCAAGGAGCTTAGAAGAGGATACCCCTGAGCGCTATAGCCAACCGCCTACAAGTTGAACCCGACCAGGATTGTAAATAGCTTTCCGATCGCAAAGCACGTGGACAGACTGACAGCTTTGTGGCACAAGTCTCTAGGAATAAGTTTATCCAAATGTCAATCAAGCCACGTGGCGGCCCTCAATTAGTGGCATCAATCTAAGATGGGACGTAAAGGTGGTCGATATGACACTCGGAGAGGCAAGGTTGGATAACCAAAGCCTAGCGGGATGCTCGACCTGCATCACTTTGACATAATGCATCATTTCGGCTGAACACATGTCACTTCACCGCCGAATGTTTGGTTGATAGGTGGAACGGTGTTAGCATGATAGCCAACATATGTGGCACATTAAATGCCAAATTGGGAAAACCTAAGGCTGAAAGGTTCATTGAGGGCCTATATAAAGGGGTGGGAACCTCCTGTATCTGGGTCGGACGACTAAAAAGAGAGAGAGAGTGCATGTATTAGCCGAGCGTTATTTTTAGTCTTCAAATCAATATAATTCGAGCAAAGTAGTGGATGTAGCCCTATTTTAAGGGGTGAACCACTTAAACCTTTGAGTCCATTCATATCCCGAGCCCTCTAAGGATTTAGTGTTTTAATTTGTTAACTTGCAAATTTTGAGCATTAGCATTAGTCATAGTATTACATCTCTCCTATCTAACTATCTTCTTTATCTCCTTTGAATAGGAAATTTGCATCAAAAAAGTTGAAGTTCTACTTTGACTTGGTAGTCACTTAGAATGCTGCAGAAAAGAAGAAGAAGAAGAAGTAGCCTAACCTTTTTCTACTATATTATAGTGGCAATGCTAGCTAGCTAAGAGCCTAACCCTAACAGAGAATGCCAATTGCTTTGAGAACGCGATAAGAGTTTAAAGAGCACAAGTGATCAAGCAGCTGAAGGTTGAAATACGTACAGAGATGACAGACAAGCCAGTAGTTCAAGGAAAGAAGTGGTCTGGATTAATCGGCATTTGATTATGTGACTGAAGATCTTCTACGGTTGCAAAAACTTCAATTCAGAATCAGCATTGGCTTGATATTCACTTTCTCAGTAAGCAATACGCTTGAGCTACAAGCCTCGTGCTCGTTTTGTTCGTTTATGAGTTAATGATTACGTACAATGCATTTGATTTTTAGTTTGAATTCTGCTGTTTTCATAGTCTGGATGTTGTAGGCCACCAACATTATGTGGAATGAAGTACGTAAATGCAACATTTTGGGAGAAGGAAGATGGAGCTGAAAATCTTACGTATCTGCACGGCAGAGATTGCGATGCATGGAAGAATGATCCAACCATCTTATGCTACAACTGCAACACTTGCAAAGAAGGGTTTCTTTCTTATTCTTAGCATCAATGTTGGAGGGCTATGGAGGATAAATCTTCTTTTTGGTTACTCATAGGATCACTTTGGGATTTAACGGTGTTGGAAATGTGCTCTAAAAGCCAATCATATGATAATACTTTACAGACATTTCACATGTTTAACTAATCTAGTTTATTATAAAGGGCAACGATTATTGTTTAAAGCCGTCTCATATAAATGTTATATGCTTAAACGATAAGTTCAAGGAATATGTAATTGGGAGAATGTGATCTAAAGAAGTTAGATTAATGAGACCATTCTCTTTCGTATACATATCCTAAACGTTCCTGATCATAGGATTGCCAATTGGGCATTGACAATCCATTAATATCAGTACGTGTTATGTATTCTCTTAGAGAAAGTGATTGGTCTTAAGTCATTGGTGTGACTGACACCAAGACAAGCATGTAGGTGCTCAATAGAGAATGAGTCCACTGAACGCGATCAACAAGGAGTCCTCATACTCATGTCACATGAAAACTCATGGTTGGGATAATGCAAAGTAGTCCTTTGACCTGAGGCACCATAGTTGTCTTGTGGTTATGTCCTTGATCTTTGACTATGTCAAAGTCACTCCGTCAAAGGGTGTCCACATCATAGTTGGCGTTAAGCCACATAGCATGGAGGCAAGTGAATGCACAACAAGGGATCTCTAACCTTCAAACCGTTTAAGGGAGAATACTTTATGATATGATTAAGAATCTCTAGCCAGAGTATGAATGAGATTTAGGAATTCGTTCCAAATCACATTCAAGGTAATCATATAAGTAAGAGAATCACATTGGATAATAGACATGAATAAACTATCAAATCAAACAATGTGGTCAAGAGTATTGTATTAGAGAAAGACTGTATTGCATTGTAATCCCAAACTGAATAGGTTATCCACCTCTTCTGATTAGCTTGGGTAGCCATGACATACTTCTAGGTGTCACTCATGGTTTGTGAAGTAGAGGTGTATAATCACTAAAAGGAGAATTGAAAAGTAAGTTTCAATTCACAATCGATTTGAAGAGTTCTAATCGCCCATTGCCTCGCTAAAAGGAACCTAATGGATCGTACACCGTGTAAGGTAGAGATTGAAGAAAAAATGGAGATGAGTAAGGATAATTAAATGGTTTAATTATTTATAGTTAGGATTAATTAATATATTAATTAATCAAACGAATAAGTTCGTTTTAGTTTTCGGGTTAGTTTTGGGCCTCAAGGCTCAATGGGCTTCGAATGTCAAGTCCAATAACTCAAGTTGTATGACAACTTGAAAACACAAAGGGCATGAAAGCCCAATGAACCCACATGGCCGGGCATAGAGAGTGTGAGGGAGAATTGGTTTTAATTTCAATTATACCACTCAATGTAAGTAGTTATAGAAAGGAAATTATAATTCATTCCCCCATAAGGGTTTTCTAGAGAGAAAAACACAAAAAGCTCTCTCTTCTCTTAGGAGGCCGGCCACCCTAGGAAGAATGGACTAGCATCCATCTCTTCCTAGGTCACTCATCTCTTCCTCAATGCTCTCCTTGGTGTGGAAACTTAGAGGTTCCCTTTCTTGGGAACTTGGAGAATCCATTCCTTCATCCATATCCAAGAAGTCATGGAGCCAAGAAGCAAAGTTTCTCCATCCACATCCATGGAGCCAACGAGAAAGGAGACTAAGGAAAGAAGGCTCTCACATGGGTAAATATCTTTTGCTAAGCAAAAAGGTGCTTCAAAGGTATAAAAGTTTCTCAACTCTTTTCTTTAAGATTTAAGTTGAGTCTTGGTTCACCACAACTACTAGGCCTTGAATTTCATGGGTGAAGTTTTGTTTTTTTTGAGTGCATACAAGCATGATTCCACCTTTAATTGTTAATTGCATGCATAGATGTTTCTCAAATGAACTTGTTTTCACAAATTTATCCTTCAAACGGCGGACTTAAAAAGCCACCTACATACGCTTTACGCCCAATCATTCTAGATAATGCTTGCATCCTCTATATTTCCGCGGGTGCTAGCACACAGTTAGCCGATGCTTATTCCCCAAGTTAGGCTTGGTTGCTTTACCTTCCTTGGAGTTTCTAAGTTTCTAATAAGAATAAGAGTAATTCTGTTTACAATCAATATCTATATATTTACACCTAAATCGTCGTTATCACTGTAAAGATTGAAAAATAAATAGCTTGTTCATTAGACAACTTGTACAATTTTTTCTACTACACCTATCACTACCGATACTCGATAATTCTCTATGGCAAAAGTCTCATTCAACTTACTACACAAACCAAAAGAAGAAAATAATCCCTTCAATCCTACGACCCGCACTAAACTTTCGCCTTATGCCCTGGAAACCAAAGGTCTTGTCCAGTATTCACTATTGAGAAAGCGCAGAATCATATGCACCTCTCCAAACAGCACCAACCCCAGAGCTAGGGGCAGCTGCATCAAGCGAGGGATCATAAGCTGCTCCCCAAATAGCACCACCAGCAGCAATTGGGACACCTACACCAGCAGCTACGTTGCTGCTGCTGCCATATGGAACTATTCCATCTCCTGGTGGCCGAATACCAAAAGAAACATAAGGCCTCCCATAACCATCAAAATTCGCACTACCACCTTGGATATTACGTGGGAAATGCGAATGTGGATTTGTGTAACCACCAGTATGTGTGTTTGGTGCTAAAATAATTAGCAAAAGTATCAGAACGATAATCATCTAAAGAAATCTTTAACTGTTATCAATACAATATAGACAGGCATGAAAGTTACCATGTTCTCTCTTCTCGGAATTCAGGACCTCGTCACGCAACCTTTCTACTTCTCTAGCCATCCCAATTAGCTTCTTCTCCATTGCTTTCATTTGCACAACTTGCTCTATGTTTAAACCCTTCTCATATTCAAAAGTAGAACTGTTTTGTACACACAACAGCTTTAGAGAATCAGGAGATCAAGTTGAAACCTCAGAGCCCATCCCAAATGATATGAAAAAATGAAAAATGAAACACAGGAACTGTGAACTTTAATCGAGAAAATATATTTTGGGTGAATTATTCAGCTAATTTGGTTGAATCTCAATGAAATGAAAATATGGAACCGCTCAAAACAGATTGGGAATATGCCATTACAATCTGTATAATGTGACTAATCCATCACTAAGGGAACAAACATACTTAAGAGTCCTATTTCTGAAATTAAAAATAGAAAAGAAATTGCCACCCTTTTTTTTGTAAGTTTATATCAGCACAGTGGCAATAATTGTCGATAAAGGCATGCATGAAAGTCTATGGGTATCACTATGATATAGGCAAATAGATTTGAAAGTAAGGTGCACAACTTAAATGACTCACCGCAGCCTCTGGTGTTCTTCCCTCAAGCTGTCAAGTTCAGCATTCAAATCTGGTAGTTTCTGAACATCCAGTCGAGCTTTCTGCAATTCCTCTTTGGCCTGTTGAATTTTAATGGTCAGCTCTTGTCGTGCTATAAACAAGCTCTGTGCTTCCATGTGAGCCTTTTGCAATTCCTTCTTCACACCCTCACCAGCCTTTATGTCTGCTTCCCGTTTTGCAATCTTATCAAGCAAAACCCGGATCTGAATGTCACTCTCAGTCTGGATGCTTCTCATGTGTGCCTTAAGTCTTTCTACATCCTCCTCTGCAGCTACAAGATCCCGCCTTAAATCCACATGAGAAGCTGCCAATCTATTATTGTCTCCTGCCAGTTGTTTTATCTCTGCTGCTTGATATGCAATTTTATTTTCCAATAGTTCAGGATGGGGTAGTGACTCAAATGATTGGTGGCCAGTAGTAGGCCCTGACCCGGGCAATGGACCATGCCGCATCATACCTGGAGATTGAATGGGACGTCGCTCAAAAGATGATGGTATTTTTCGTCTCCCTGACATTTTTTTTTCGAATAATTCCCTATCACCAAAACAAACGTCATCTGTGATTCTCTAAACCATGAAATATGCTGGTACCTTGTCTAAAAATAGAATATAAAAATAACAAATAAAAATACTAGAAGAATTATGAAGAAAATAGAACCACTGACCAGTCATAAATATAGATAGTGGAGACCTAAAAGAAGGAATGCATAATAGCAATTTTCAGAGATTTGACAATCCGTTTGTCTTATGTGATGGAGTAGCAGGAACTACAGAAATATTATAACCAGATATCCTAGAAAAGCACAATCAATCTGCACACACAACTCGTCAAATACTTGAATATACCAGAGCTCTCTCAACAATTCGTGAAGAAGAATTACTACAGGTACTCTCTACTTTGTTTCCACTGAATCCAATCATATTAGCCGAATAAAGCCTCAAATTAAAACTTCATAGTGATCATAATTCTAGTCTGAAATACATCAAATTTTCATTCACTTCTATAATTAGCAAAGGGGAGCACTATTGTCGCTCCCCCACATCTCTCCTGCACTCGGAGATCAGGATGAGAATGAAGAGCGCAAAGAGCGCACCCATTTACAAATAAGATCATTCTCCCTTTTCTATCGACATTCAATGTACCACTCTATAGTGCCCATCCATATAATAAGTGTCTCATAATTTGCAGGTGAATACAAACCAAATTTCCTATAACTAGAACAAGTACATAACTGGTGGGTACAATTTTAATCAACGAGAGAAGTGATGCTGAACCTCTATCCCAGCAATGCGAAAACGCCCACAATGTATCACATTGTTTCTAACATTATGCCAAAATTTGCAATCTCTCGTTCAAGCATCGAAAACCAGACAACCCACACATAATTATTGATCAAATTTCAGACAATATCACCAACATCAAATGGCCTAACACCATGGGAGACTCTTCTTCCGATGGTAGCACCACCCCGTTTTATCTTCACCATTCTGACCATCCCCATCTTGTTCTTGTCTCAAATGGCCAAACACCATGGAAGAAGAGTCTCAAATGGCCTAACACCCCCTCTTGAGACATTTAACATTACCCAAATGCAAATATGATCAAATTCAACTTCAACCCTATTTTACAATTCAAGAGTAGAAAGAATCCTTCATACGTAAATTATAAAGCATAGGGCAGAGAAGCCTCAAATTCAGAAATTCAAGCCAAAATTAAGGAGATAGAGAGATATTAAAGATACTTACGAAACCCTCTGGGGATGATGGTGGCGGGCAGAGCAGAGGGCAAAAGATATGGATTTTTGGTGAGATCGAGTGGGTTATGGCGCTGCGCTAATGGCGTCTCTGAGTTTTGACCTCGACGACCTTCTTTCTCTCTTTGCCCTCTGCTTTTGCGTTCTGAATGGTTATTCACAGAAACTCAATTACTACCTTTTTCTCTTTAGATTAAGAAATTTAAGATTATTAAGTAATTTTAAAACAACATAAATTAATGTGACAGGATTTTATTTTTTAAAATTTATGAATTTTTTTGTTTAGTTAACCTCAAAGAATAATGGAATTGAAAACGAAATTTGTTATTTTTAAGCTCATAAAATTTGAAAAATGACACATATTTATATGAAACTTAAACTTGGGAATTCAAAGTTTTTTTTCACGCGGAAATTTTAAATTCCTATATTTATGAATCAAAACAAGAGAATTTGTACGTGTTAATTTATAAATTCTGACTTTTATCCAAATTCTAAATTTATTTTTGTCATCCAAACATAGTGTAAAAATCAACCAATTCTACTTTTTCCCTTGAATTAAAATAATAATAATAATAATATTAGGACTTGGATTGTCTGCCCTCCCATTTCGGTGCCCTCCCCGTGCCCTCCTGTTTTGTGTGGTCACGGTTAAGCCACGTCAACATTTTATATTGTTTTTTTATAAAAATAATAAAACAAAAAGAAATAGTAATATAAAATGTTGACATGGCTAACCGTGACCACACAAACAGGAGGGCACGAGGAGGGCACCGAAATGGAAGGGCAGACAATCCAAGTCCATAATAGTAAGGTATTTTTCTTTATCTCATTGTGTTCCGCTATTTAGACATTTCCTTCTCCCTAAAGTAGTAATATCTCTCATATTTAAGTGTGCAAGTTGGAATGTAATTTTCAATTCCTGTTAAATTTTTTTATGTGAATCAAAAAATTTGGAATCCGAATGTTTTGAAGAAATGTATGGAAAATTTGAATGCATTTAGACACTTTGAGAATTCCAAATTTCAAAACCTGAAAATTTTGTCACTTCCAAATCATTCCAAATCATTCACAAGACTTATTGCTATTGATTCAATGATTCCTCTAGGGCGTGGTCAACGATAATTAATGATTGGGATAGACAAACTAGTTGATAGGAGCATATTTATGCGACTTAGTTAGCTTGTTTTCTTGCATTTACATAGTGAGTTTGTGTTTATTATAGTGATTTAAGCTACTTTCGTGTGTTTGTAGGTCTAATTGGCAAAGTTGGCAAGAAAGTCCATTTTGGAACACTTTAGAGCAATTTTGGGCTGGAATGGATTTCATGCATGTGGAGCACAAGGAATGGATGTTCTTGAGGATCAAATGAAGCTAGGAGGGTGCCAAAGAGATGGAGAAATTAGTTCAAGTCTTGGAAGATGAAGTAATCAGCTGCAAGGGGACCTAAATACTTGGTTCTAGAAGCCACAACATGTCCCTAAAAAGGTGCTTTGTCCTTCCCCCTTGTCCCTTCTAGAAGCCTGCACAAATACCCTTCTAGAAGGCTTACCCTTGTCCCTAAATATATGTCGCACCACCCATTCTAGAATCCCTAGAAAGGTGGCGCCTATTCCCCTTCTAGAAGCCCTAAAATCTGCCAGAAACCCTAGTTATTTCCCCCCTTGGATTGGACCAAGCCTTGTGCCGCAAACCCTAAGCCTTTTCCCTTCAGAAATTGTGGAAACCCTAGCGTATAAATATATGTTTTCAGCCACAATTTCACACGACCACCCCCATATAATTCTACACCACATTCAGCTGCATAACACACACCAATCCATACTCTTTGCCGCAACTTTGGAGAAGAAGAAGGTTTGACGTGGCTTCCATTGGAGGAGGAGGACCTTGTGCCACAAGCCACCTGCAACCATTGGAGTTCTAAAAGTTCTTTCTTCCCTCGTTTTAGTTTTAATGTTTATTTCAGTTTGCTTTTCAATTATTATGAACATGAGGAAATAATTCCTTTTTAGTTGGAGGTGAATTCGAAGCCATGGACATATGTTTAATATGAATTGATTACTTTCAATTATTGTTTCGTAAAACATGAATGTGATTTACTTATCTGCGTTATTGAGAACCTATTCTTGTGTGTTTATTAAGGATGCATACTTAGTTTGCATGCAAGGATTTGATGCTAAATTATAAGGGAATTTCACCTAATCGTTATGAACTTATAATTAAAAGTAGTGGAGATTGCTAGTCACAATCGTGTTAAGTAAATTCTTGGCAAGAGTATCATGCAGTTCATAGTTACGAATGCCTTGTCAATGCGTATGGTTTTCATAGAACTTAATGATCTTTGATATGTATCTCTATCATGCTGTTCATATAGGGAACTTGAGAAGAATAATTTGGTTGCGATGCGTTGTCCATTCAATTCAATGAACTTAGGAAAATCTGAAAGTTAATTAGTGCATTCACAATTAATTTGGGGCATTGTCATTCATGGTTAAAGAAACAATACTGAAAATCGATTTATGTTGCATATGGTTCATGTGTGGAGAAGGATCCTCTGGCTAAGTTTTCACCATTCAAATCACCTAGTTTACTTTGTTTTGCAATCTGTTTAGTTTAATTAATTTCGTCCAAATCAATCCCCTTTTTAATTAAGTGTGTTAGATTAGTTGGAAAAGTGTTCAAATCTGTCCAATTGAGTGTTTTGAGTCTTTAGTCTTAAATTCATCCAATTAACTCCCTAGAGTCAGTTTTGAGTCTATTTGCTAGTATTATGCTGTTTTGAGTAGTTTGAGTCAGTTTTTAGTCTTAAGTGTTTAGTTTTGTGTTTCTAAGTCTAGTTTTGTGTTTTTGAGTCATATTTGTGTAGATTAGCATCCCTAGTTAATCCCCGGTCTAGAACGATCCCTACTTACATCTTTACTACAATTGATTGTCAACAATAGGGTTTAATTTGTGTGTCAAGTAAATTTTCACATCAAATTTTGGCGCCGTTGCCGAGGATTAGCAAAATTGCTAATCTTCCCCTTGAAGGAAGATTTGTGAAAAAATGTTCATTTGAATAACATCTATAGCATGCAATTAACAATTAAAAGGCGGAATCATGCTTGCATGCATTCAAAAACAAAACATTAACCAAGAAATTCAAAGCCTAGTAGATTGGTGAACCTTGGCTCAACTCAAATCAAAGTGAGTTGAGAAATATTACCTTTGTTGATTCCTCTTTGCATAAGCAAAGGCTAATCACCCAAGAGATAGGGCCTTCATTTCTAGCTTCTTAGATCCATGGACTTGGATGGAAGAAAAGGTTCTCCAAGTTCCCAAAATTGAGAACCTCTAAAGATTCTACACCAAGGAGAGCATGGATGATGAATGAGTGACCTTGGAGGACTAGATGACTAGCTAATCATCTCCAAGGTGGCCGGCCTCTCTAGAGAGAAGTGGGAGCTTTGTGTTCTCATCTTTTCTCCTAGAAAAACCCTAATGAAGAAATGGCTATAAAGTCATATTTATACCTTTCTTCATTGGAGTGGCAAACTTGCAATTAAGTCAAGTTCACTACCCCTTAACATTATGGCCGGCCACATTGGGTTTATTGGGCTTTCAAGCCCTTTGTTTATTCAAGTTGTCATACAACTTGAGTTAATGGGCTTGACATTCAAATCCCATTGGGCCTTGCGGCCCAAAACTAACTCGAGGTCTTTAACGAACTTATTCGTTTGATTAATTAACATATTAATTAATCCTAACCATAAATAATTAAACCATTCAATTATTCTTACTCATTTCATTTGTTTCGTCCATCTCTACCTTACACGGTGTACGATCCATTAGGTTCCTTTTAGCGAGGCAGTGGGCGATTAAAACTCTTTCAAATCGATTATGAATTAAAACTTACTTTCAATTCTCCCTTTAGTGATTACACACGTTTAGGGCTTCCACAAACCATGAGTGACACCTAGCCGTATGTCATGGTTACCCAAGCTAATCAGAAGAGGTAGAGAACCTATTCAGTTTAGGATTACAAATGCAATACGGTCTTTCTCTAATCTAATACTCTTGACCACATTGTTTGGTTTGATAGTTAATTTATTCATGTCTACTATCCAATGTGATTCGTTTGCTTATATGATTACCCTGAATGTGATTTGGAACGCATTCCTCAATCTCATTCATACTCTGGCCAGAGATTTTAATCATATCATAGAGTATTCTCCCTCAAACCATTTGAAGGTTAGAGATCCCTTGTTGCACATTCACTTGTCTCCATGACTAAGTGGCTTAACCCCAATGATGAAGGAAATTTTGTGAAAAACATGTTCATTTGAGCAACATCAATAGCATGCAATTAACAAATTAAAGGCGGAATCATGCTTGCATGCACTCAAAAACAAAAACATTAACCATGAAATTCAAAGCCTAGTAGATTGGTGAACCTTGACTCAACTTAAATCAACATTTGTTAGTTGAGAAATATTTACCTTTGTAGATTCCTCTTTGCATATGCAAAGGATAATCACCCAATAGATAGGGCCTTCATTCCTTGCTTCTTTGCTCCATGGATTTGGTTGAAAGAATTGGATTCTCCAGTTCCCAAAATAGAGAACCTCTAAAGATTCTACACCAAGGTTAGATTGAAGAAGAAATGAGTGACATTGGAGTAGTAGGATTGCTAGATTCACCCTCCAAGGTGGTTGGCCTCTTAGAGAGAAAATGAAGAAACAAGTTCTCACCAATTTTCTCTAAAACAAAACCCTAATTGAATTTTGGCTATAAAGTCTTTTATATAGTCCCTTCAAATAAGTGACCTAAAGAACCAAAAGCCCATTCTCTCTAACATGGCCGGCCATATGGGTTCATTGGGCTAATTGGGCCTTTGTGAATCATTATTCATTAAGTTGTCATACAACTTAAGTCAATGGGCTTGACGTTCGAAGCCCATTGGGCCTTAAGGTCCAAAACCATCCCGAGGTCTTTAACGAACTTATTTGTTTGATTAATTAACATATTAATTAATCCTTGCCATAAATAATTAAACCATTTAATTATTCTTACTCATTTCCTTTGTTTCTTCAATCTTTACCTAACACGGTGTACGATCCATTAGGTTCCTTTTAGCGAGGCAGTGGGCGATTAAAACCATTTTACATCGATTGTGAATTGAAACTTACTTTCAATTCTCCCTTTAGTGATTACACACGTTTAGGGCTTCCACAAACCATGAGTGACACCTAGCAGCATATCATGGTTACCCAAGCTAATCAGAAGAGGTAGAGAACCTATTCAGTTAAGGATTACAAATGCAATACGGTCTTTCTCTAATCTAATACTCTTGACCACATTGTTTGGTTTGATAGTTTATTTATTCATGTCTACTATCCAATGTGATTCGTTTGCTTATATGATTACCTTGAATGTGATTTGGAACGCATTCCCTAATCTCATTCATACTCTGGCCAGAGATTTTAATCATATCATAGAGTATTCTCCCTCAAACCATTTGAAGGTTAGAGATCCCTTGTTGCACATTCACTTGTCTCCATAACTAAGTGGCTTAACCCCAATGATGTCGTGGACACCCCGATGGGGTGACTTTGACATAATCAAAGATCAAGGACTTAACCACAAGACAACTGTGATGCCTCAGGTCAAAAGACTAATTTGCATTATCCCAACCTTGAGTTCTCATGTGACATGAGTATGAGAACTCCTCGTTGATCGTGTTCAGTGAACTCATTCTCTATTGAGCACCTACGTACTTGTCTTGATGTCACACACACCAATGACTCGAGACTAGTCACTCTCCCTGAGAGAAGGCACAGTACGTACTGATCTTATCGGACTGTCAATGCCCAATTGGCAATCCTATGATCAGGAACGTTTAGGATGTGTCTACGAAAGAATGGTCTCATGAATCTAACTTCATTAGATTGCATTCTCCCAATCACATATTCCTTGGACTTTATCGTTTAAGCATATAACATTTATATGAGACGGCTCAAACAATAATGTTTGCCCTTTATATGTAAACTAGATTAGTTTAACATGTGAAATGTCCGTAAAGTATCATCATATGATTGGCTTTAGGGCACATTTCCAACAATCTCCCACTTGCATTAGAGCCAATCAGCTTGTTCATCTGTTATGATTCCTCTTCTGTAGTCATTTCATAAATGGCTGAGTAGTAGGCCTAGGCAATGGATATCTATATGTTATCCATAGAAGCAACCTTGAGAATATCGACGTCACCATTATACATGATTCCCAATCATGTGGTTCAGTCTCTCTTATGAGTTCGGATCTTGATGAGACCTTGATTCCCTGGCTTGAGCTATCGCCCCATTAGTGTCATACACTTTCTGGTTGGAACCGAATAGAGAGTTCATAAATGAACTTTCCCATCCAAACAACATTGTTGTAAACTTCTATATGGCAATATATCTTGCATTCATAATGGAACACACTAAAGTCATTACTTTAATGTTTCCATCCAAACATCTCTTTAGTCATAATAAAGGGATACCTGTTTATCTCTTCATTCATAATGAAGAAACATCCAATGATGGATTAGATTCATAATCTAATACATTTACGCTTCCATTACGTTACTCTGATTCTTCCTCATTCTTCGAGGAACCTGTCCTTTAGTATTTCTCAAATACTTAAGGACTCACTTGACAGTTGCCATGGTTCTGATCCTGGGCTTGCATTGATATCACCTTGTACCTTTCTAGGTACAACTCATATCAATGTTTCTCATACAATATGAAATACATAAATCACTTTTCTGCGTATGCATAAAGGATTCGATTTACGCATTATTTCTTTGGGAGTCAAAGGGTACGTTCCCTTTGAGAAGAGCTACCTCCTAGTCTCACTAGAGTTGTTCTTCTTATTGAAGTTTATCATCATATGAGAAACTTCCTAGCATCCTTTTGTCTATTATTAGGGCATGATATAATCCAATTATATCCTAAAATCTATCATTATAGATTTCCATCCCATGTATATAGACTATGTCTCCCATATACATTCTATCTTTATAGAATGTTTAAAGTCATAACTTTAACAATGAAGTATTCTTTTCATTTCCAAAATTAATATATCATACATATATTTAAATTTAGGAATATGATTAACTCCCACTAATCTTTTGTAAACCTAGTAAACAAAAGATTCATTTACATCTTTATGAGAAATCAAACGTTTTGATCTTTCTCTCATAAGACGCTTATGGCTCCCACTAGCTTGCTAAGATCCATGATGGTTGGATCTCTACAACTTACATGTCTTGTGATTCATAGTTTTAGACATAAATTATCAAGACTATCTTAATAATGGTTTCGGAAACCTATATCATGTCCAATCATTGAATCACCATTTAGTTGTAGCTAGCAATCTTCGAATTAATTGAAACTAAGACTACGTCAAAGATGGTTCCTTCAAAGTCAACCATTCTCTTTGATTGTAGTCACCTTAAGCTACCAATTAGCTATGAAGGTTTCATTATTTCGAGTCAAATGGTACTTTACCATTTCCTTGAGTATATATATATTGTATATACACTCAATGTAGTCATAAAGTTCAAACCATTCAACTGAGACGGTTTAAAAAAAATCCTTCTTGACTACCTTGGAGCTTGTGGTATAGGAACTAGGTTGTTATATTTGTTTATTATCATCTTGTCTCTCAAAGAACCCATTCTTTTGAGTTCTATTCCTAGTTCATTTGCTCTAAGGCAAATCACATTGTAGGATTACAATGAACTACTCAACAAACAACATTTGTTGGTTGGTTTATAGAAGTGATATCCAAAGGTTAATTTAAGGATATCCACAAGATAATTTTTAAACAAATATTGCTTATTTGCACACAACCCCAAATCTTAACACAATTAAGATTTGTCTTTCTTTCCAACTACATCCTATGGAGTTATGAAAATTTTGGAAGATCTTCTAATTGACAATCATATTGTTTTAGAAGTATATATCCTATATATATGGGTAATTGATAACATCCAACGAACTAAATCTTATTCGAGTTCGTTCTTCTCCTAATGGAGAAAATCATTATCTTATGATGCTATTTTCCTTGATATCTTTCAAGGAAACTCATCTAAAGTGTTACCTTTCCTTAGATCAAATCTAAGGAGGTAAGTACTTTAGACGTCTTACTCATCAACTTACATTTCTTGAATTCTTTGAAACCTTTTGCAAAGTATTCGGACTTGTGTTTATTCAAAAATAAACTATAGTCCAACCGAGAGTTATCTTCGGTGAATGTCAACAACATGAGTAGTATTATGTTATGGACAAGTGCCACTAACATCTAAGTGAATTAACCTCAATAACTTTGTGATTCTTTCTTCTTTCCAAAAGAATAAAGATTCGAACATTTCGCCTCTATACAATTTTGACAAGAAGGTATTGGATCCGGATCTAACGATCCAAAGCATCCATCTATGACCAACTCGTAATTTATGTTTTAGAGGTATCACAACTCAGTTGGGATTAGTCACTATCTTGCAACCTTTTGGGTTTTAAGCATCATTATATTCTAAACAGTTAACGCTACCATATCATCTCTACTATAGAGACAATCAATTAGATTACTATAATCCAATCAGTGATTAATAAAGAACAATGTTTTGTCAAACAAAACATTCATCCATCTCTACTATAGTGACGGAATTAAGTTCCTTAAAATTGGAATGTAAAGACAATCTTTGGTTTTTCCAATTTCTTTGGTAGTTCATATGAGGAAGTTAGTACCATCTGCTTTCGCAGAGATCTATATTTTATTCACGTTCCGAATGTGAAGTACTTTCTCTTCTCTCATTAATCTTCTACTTCTTATTAGCCACACTTTTACAACGATTGTAAAACATAGTTACTAATACGGAATCAAGCATTCAAGTAGAAGAACCAACTGTTTTGAACTATTCAAGAACAATTTACAACACCTTCGAAAGGTGTGTTCTTGACACTTGCAAGACATTTCTTGCAAATACCCCTTCCAATGTCCATCCTTTCATAAAGAAAGTTTGTTCCCTTGGAGTTAATTTTTATCTTCTTCATTTGACTTCTCCTTTGACTACAATAGTCATGGTCCCTAAACTCCCACTATCTCTCTTGAAACCTTTTTCAATTGTGTTATACACATCAAACATTTTGGAGAGTGTGTGGTTATTGTTCACTACATAGTTTACAATAAACTTAGTGAACCATTAGGATAGGGACATAAAGGTGAAGTCCTAGCTTAGTTTCCGTCTCGTTAAGTGGTTTATCACTTCAACACTCAATGATTCAAAATCATCATAAGTCCATGTTGATGGACTATTTTTGTCAACCAACCATTATGTTCTAAACATAATTACAAACTTTCAAGAGTTGTTCAAGGCAACTCTTATTTCTTCATACAACAATTTGTAAGTGAAGAATCATGGCACTAAAAGTGTCCTTGTCTTTATGCTAATCTTCGTAAGTTCCTTTGTTCATATAACGAAGGAATAAGCATTGGTTGTTTGTGTTGTCCTCTTCATGATAGACATTTCTAACATGTTCTTCCAATGATACATTATCAATAGGAAGATTGTGAGGATGAGACTTCTTAGGTACATGCACAATCCATTTAAGACAATCTTTGGGATTGTGTTACCAAGTCCGGAAACTAAAACATTCGGTTTTTCTTTGTCAAGTTTTGGATAGCGTTTGCAAATATATTGGTAAACAAATACATAACGAATATAAATTGATTGATTTTAAGCCATTTGATTCGGGTCTTTAAATCAAATAGCACCACCCACTATTTTTGGCAAATTCCATATCCCTCATTGGAATTCGAGAGTTTTGGAGGAAACTCTTAGTAGGTTATGGGAGACTCACTATTACCAAGCCCACCTCAGAAGAAAATCATATTGGCTAGCGTTAATAATAATGAGAGAGTACGCTTACTCATTTGCAACAACCTCTTGCAAGTACCCATCTAGTTTGGCCTCTAGAGAATGATGCCTCAGAAGAATATCATATTGGCACATTGCACTTAGTTAAGTCATTCCCACCATGCTAGTTAAAGTAGGGGTTCAAGAATGGCCTCAGAAGAATATCATATTGACCACACTCGTTGCCTACCTTCACTTCATCATATGTATATAGGCTTCTCCTGAATGTAAGCACATACTTTGCAACCCCAGAACTGGACGAATACGGTGTATGAGTCACAAACAATTGAAGCCTACCATGGTGGAAGGCCACGAAAAAGTGTTCTAAGCACTCTCACGCTTATCAACTTAATAATGGTTTGGTTGAGGGTTTTAGGTCTCATCACATATAAGTATTCATTTTAATCTTCATTAAAACAATTTTGGTCCTATTACAACTATTGGTCCATTTGATTCAATTTAGTTGTATATAATACTCCCACTATACTTATAAAACGGTTTTTAAAGCAAGAGTATATGATACTACTAACATAAGGTTTGCATTCATTTGATGGACTATATAGTTGCCTTAGGGCCTTAGGATGACTATGAACCTTTGTTTAGATTCAACACGAGCCTAGTGTTGAATCTCGGACTAGGGATGGAGATTGATTTTAGTTACGCGTTTAATCACATTAAGGCGTGTTGTTCCTAGGGGCGTTGGACCCAACTACTCCATTTTCATGCATATCAAATAAAACAAGAAAATGAGTACTTTAAAGTAAAGGTGAGCTTATGCTCATTACAACATTTGCATAAAACAAATTACTTTAAAGTAAAGAAGAGCTTATGCTCTTTTACAACATTTGATCAAATCAAATTACAACCAAAATTAATCTACACATTCCCATGGTTCAAACAAATTTGAAACGGCCTATCACATATCTCAATTATCGTAGGCTTAGGTTCATAATCACCCTTTAATTAATCAACACTTTAACTAATTAAATTGAATGCAACATTTTCATTTTGTTTTTGTATCCATAAAATTGATTTAAATGGAGCTAAATGAAATGAAAATCCAATTCTCATTTAAAGAGACAAAACAATTTTTGTTCCCTACTTAATTTGGGCCATCATGCAATAACCACAACTTTTTGGGCTATATTGCGAAACACAAACTTTTGGGGTCACTTTGTAAAAACACAAAAGTCCACTACTTCATGTAATTACAACTAGAACCCAAAAATTTCATCAAATACAAAAAACTTCATTAAAGGAGCAAAACAATTTGTCCTTTAGCGTTTTTGGGCCTTAACGTAAAAACGTAAACTTTTGGGCTAAAATACAAATACACAAAAGTATCAAAACTTTATGTAATTGCACAAAAGGCCCAAAAATACCCTACATGTAGGGTGGCCGGTTTTAGGGATAAAATAGAGTGGAGATAAGTCCAATTGTACAAAGTTTATGAAAGTGGATTTTGTTAGGTGAGGTAAAGATGAAACATATATGATATATATTGAATTTATGTCAAACTTTTATAAAAGTTTGTCTACCATTAAAGCCATTAATGATATATATTGCATTTATGTCAAACTTTTATAAAAGTTTGTCTACCATTAAAGCCATTAATAATACTTTACCAATAACCATCACCCACTAAAATTAAACCAAAACTTTATGTAAAAACATAAAACTTTTTGAATCAAAACTTCAAAACTTTTTGTTCTTGGCAAGAACTTCAAGAACATTGAAGAACACTCATGAAAACTCATAATAGCTCCATGAATGTTTTCACTCACCAAAACTCAAATTTTCACCACTCAAAAGATAGCTAACATCCTAGGGTACTTAGGGGTTCCAAAAGTCACTTTAAAACCATTTTAACAAGACAAACATGAACCCAAAAAATCACCCTTTCGATTTGGCCGAATTTCCCCAAAAACATGGCACCAAATTTTAGCTCCAAAATTCATGCTCATATGAACTACATCTACAACATTTGAGATGGCAAATTTTCTAACAAAATTTACATTCAAAGAAACAAGAATAAAGCTTGTAACATATTACAACTTTTAAATCAAAAACTATGAACTACAAAACCCAAAATGATTCACCAACTACTAGACCTAGGCTCTGATACCACTTGAAGGAAATTTTGTGAAAAACATGTTCATTTGAGCAACATCAATAGCATGCAATTAACAAATTAAAGGCGGAATCATGCTTGCATGCACTCAAAAACAAAAACATCAACCATGAAATTCAAAGCCTAGTAGATTGGTGAACCTTGACTCAACTTAAATCAACATTTGTTAGTTGAGAAATATTTACCTTTGTAGATTCCTCTTTGCATATGCAAAGGATAATCACCCAAGAGATAGGGCCTTCATTCCTTGCTTCTTTGCTCCATGGATTTGGTTGAAAGAATTGGATTCTCCAAGTTCCCAAAATAGAGAACCTCTAAAGATTCTACACCAAGGTTAGATTGAAGAAGAAATGAGTGACCTTGGAGTAGTAGGATTGCTAGATTCACCCTCCAAGGTGGTTGGCCTCTTAGAGAGAAAATGAAGAAACAAGTTCTCACCAATTTTCTCTAAAACAAAACCCTAATTGAATTTTGGCTATAAAGTCCTTTATATAGTCCCTTCAAATAAGTGACCTAAAGAACCAAAAGCCCATTCTCTCTAACATGGCCGGCCATATGGGTTCATTGGGCTAATTGGGCCTTTGTGAATCATTATTCATTAAGTTGTCATACAACTTAAGTCAATGGGCTTGACGTTCGAAGCCCATTGGGCCTTAAGGTCCAAAACCATCCCGAGGTCTTTAACGAACTTATTCGTTTGATTAATTAACATATTAATTAATCCTTGCCATAAATAATTAAACCATTTAATTATTCTTACTCATTTCCTTTGTTTCTTCAATCTTTACCTTACACGGTGTACGATCCATTAGGTTCCTTTTAGCGAGGCAGTGGGCGATTAAAACCATTTTACATCGATTGTGAATTGAAACTTACTTTCAATTCCCCCTTTAGTGATTACACACGTTTAGGGCTTCCACAAACCATGAGTAACACCTAGCAGCATATCATGGTTACCCAAGCTAATCAGAAGAGGTAGAGAACCTATTCAGTTAAGGATTACAAATGCAATACGGTCTTTCTCTAATCTAATACTCTTGACCACATTGTTTGGTTTGATAGTTTATTTATTCATGTCTACTATCCAATGTGATTCGTTTGCTTATATGATTACCTTGAATGTGATTTGGAACGCATTCCCTAATCTCATTCATACTCTGGCCAGAGATTTTAATCATATCATAGAGTATTCTCCCTCAAACCATTTGAAGGTTAGAGATCCCTTGTTGCACATTCACTTGTCTCCATAACTAAGTGGCTTAACCCCAATGATGTCGTGGACACCCCGATGGGGTGACTTTGACATAATCAAAGATCAAGGACTTAACCACAAGACAACTGTGATGCCTCAGGTCAAAAGACTAATTTGCATTATCCCAACCTTGAGTTCTCATGTGACATGAGTATGAGAACTCCTCGTTGATCGTGTTCAGTGAACTCATTCTCTATTGAGCACCTACGTACTTGTCTTGATGTCACACACACCAATGACTCGAGACTAGTCACTCTCCCTGAGAGAAGGCACAGTACGTACTGATCTTATCGGACTGTCAATGCCCAATTGGCAATCCTATGATCAGGAACGTTTAGGATGTGTCTACGAAAGAATGGTCTCATGAATCTAACTTCATTAGATTGCATTCTCCCAATCACATATTCCTTGGACTTTATCGTTTAAGCATATAAAATTTATATGAGACGGCTCGAACAATAATGTTTGCCCTTTATATGTAAACTAGATTAGTTTAACATGTGAAATGTCCGTAAAGTATCATCATATGATTGGCTTTAGGGCACATTTCCAACAAATGATGCCGTGGACACCCCGATGGGGTGACTTTGACATAATCAAAGATTAAGGACTTAACCACAAGACAACTGTGATGCCTCAGGTCAAAGGACTAATTTGCATTATCCCAACCATGAGTTCTCATGTGACATGAATATGAGAACTCTTCGTTGATCGTGTTCAGTGAACTCATTCTCTATTGAGCACCTACGTACTTATCTTGATGTCACACACACCAATGACTCGAGACTAGTCACTCTTCCTGAGAGAAGGCACAGTACGTACTGATCTTATCGGACTGTCAATGCCCAATTGGCAATCCTATGATCAGGAACGTTTAGGATGTGTCTACGAAAGAATGGTCTCATGAATCTAACTTCATTAGATTGCATTCTCCCAATCACATATTCCTTGGACTTTATCGTTTAAGCATATAACATTTATATGAGACGGCTCAAACAATAATCTTTGCCCTTGATATTAAACTAGATTAGTTTAACATATGAAATGTCCGTAAAGTATCATTATATGATTGGCTTTAGGGCACATTTCCAACACCCTTAGTTATTGCCATGTGTTTTCCTTTGGTTTCTGTTTTTATTTTTCTTGTGTTTCTGATTTTGTTTGTTTTGTTTTGTTTGTTTTAGCTACTAGTTTATGACTCGAAGTTCTCAACCTATTAGTGCAAATATCTTGGAGTTTGACGACGATTTTGAAAGAACTTTAAGAAGGAAGAGGAAACAGCCAGAACCTAATCCACCTAGTTCTAGCTCTGAATCCGAAATTGAAGAAGAGGAAGAGGAAGAACTAGACATGGCTGTGGATAATCGAACAATCAAAGAACTCTCAGCCTCGGGATTGGACAATGTCGTGCCTCTTTGCATTCAATACCCCATAGCAGCCCAAGGCAAGACCGATGAGTTCGAGTTGAAGTCAAGCTTGCTGCATCATATTCCCAAATACCATGGGCTGTCCATGGAAGATCCAAGCAAGCATTTGAAGGAGTTTGAAGTGGTGTGCTCAAGCATGACACCCATCAACGTTGATGGGAGTATTTTGAAGATGAAAGCCTTTCCATTCTCTCTTTTGGAAAAGGCTAAGGATTGGTTGTACGAATTGGCACTTGGAACCGTTACTTCTTGGGAAAGCATGAAGAGAGCATTTTTAGAGAAATTCTTTCCAACTTCAAGAGTCATTCTTTTGAGGAAGAGGATTAGTGGAATCCAACAAAACCAAGGAGAATCGTTTCCAGTCAATTATGAGTGTTTTAAGACGTTAGTTGCATCCTGCCCACAACATCAAATGAAGGAAGAGCTCTTGATTCAATATTTCTACGAAAGACTCTTTCCAATTGAGAGACAAATGCTTTATGCTTCAGCAGGAGGTGCTTTGGTTGATAAAACACCGGTGGCTGCAAAGATCTTAATTGCAAACCAAGCCTTGAATGCACAACAATATGAAGGAGTTGGACAAAGAGGCCCATCACGGCAGCAACAAGTGAGTGAGGTAAGTGCAATTTTCGAACTTCAATCTCAAATGGCTAATCTCACTGTTCTTTTATCACATGTTGTCGATGGATCCAAAGTGCAAGGTGCAGCCATATGTGGAGTGTGCTCAATGCATGGGCATCTCAATGATCAATGCCCTCAATTGTTAGAGAATGGAGGATGGGAAAGTGCAAATGTCGTGGGCTATCAAGGCCAAAATCAGCCACGAAATGATCCATACTCTAACACCTATAATCCGGGCTGGAGAGATCACCCAAACTTCAAGTGGAGGGAGCCTCAACAACCTCAACAACAAGGAGGATATAAACAGCCACCTCCCGGGCTCTATCAAAGATCATTCGTACCAATTCAACCTCATCCACAATCTGCCCAAACAAACTCAGGTTCGCCATTAGATAATGATAAACTTCTTCAATTACTAACTTCATTAACGCATGGCCAACAAAATCAAGCCAAGGAGATGAGTGAAGTGAAGAAGCAAATTGGGCAGATGGCGGAGTTCATGGGGCAGTTTCGAGAAAAAGGCAAACTACCTAGCTCAACCATTGTTAATCCAAAAGGAGGTTTTGAAACTGCCAAGGCCATCACTTTGAAAAGTGGTAAAGAGATTGGTACCAAGCCAAACATGCCCACAACAAGTCAAGAAGAGGAAGAGAAGTTGTTGCTCGAAAAAGAAAAGTTGAACAAAGCCACGGCAAGGGTGGAACCAACCTTGCCGCAGCCTCCCAAGGCTCTTAAACCGTCATTTTCAGGTAAGTTGTTCCAAATTCAAACAATTCTAACCTAATTCCACCAAATGTACCTTTCCTTCGCAGGTTCATGCAATCTAAGAAGGAAGAGAATGAGAAAGACATCTTAGAGACTTTCAGGAAGGTACAAGTCAATATCCCACTCCTTGATGCAATAAAGCAAGTTCCAAGGTATGCTAAGTTTTTAAAAGAGCTTTGTTCAACAAGGAGGAGGATTTCGAACAAATAAGTGGTTCAGGTAAGTGAAAATGTTTATGCTGTTTTGCAAAGAAAACTACCACCTAAATGCAAAGATCTAGGTATTTTTACAATTCCTTGTGTTATTGGAAATACCAAGTTTGAACATGCCATGTTAGATTTAGGTTCTTCCATCAATGTCATGCCATACTCTATTTATGCATCTATGAACTTAGGAGAGCTTAAAAAAGATGGTGTTATAATTCAATTAGCCGATTGTTCTAATGCATATCCAAAAGTGGTTTTGGTGCAGGTTAACGACCTAGTATTTGCAGCGGACTTCTATGTGCTTGAGATGGAAGATTCGACCCATTCTACACCCTTGCCGATCCTCCTTGGAAGACCCTTCATGAAAACAGCCCGCCCCAAGATAAATGTGTTTAAATGGACATTAACAATGGAATTTGATGGCGAGATTATTGATTTTAATATTTCTGAAACTATAAGGTATCCTAAAGATGATCATTCTTGTTTCTCTATTGATATATTTGATGCTTTGGCACATGATTACCTTGATTCCTTGAATAAGGATGCTCTTGAAACAACAATTGCACAAGGAATTGGGCTTAAACCCAATCTGGCCGAGCCTATCTCTGCAGCAAATGCCGAGATGGTTGCTGCCCTTGAGTCATTGCCACAACATGTTGGTAAGCCTCAGATCCCAACTCCCATTCCTGTTTCTACTAACAAGTTGTTACCTTCAGTGATTCAGGCACCTATCCTTGAGCTTAAACCATTGCCGAATCATTTAAAGTATGTCTTTTTGGGAGACAAAGAGACGTTGCCCGTCATTGTCTCTTCATCACTCACGGTAATGGAGGAGGAGAAATTGATTCGGGTGTTGAAAGAGCACAAAATAGCTATTGGATGGACATTGGCCGACATTAAGGGAATTAGCCCTACAACTTGCATGCATGGCATACTTCTAGAGGAGGGGGCTAAACCAACTCGAGAGGCTCAACACCGACTTAACCCTCCAATGATGGAAGTTGTGAAAAAAGAGATTATCAAGCTTCTTGATTGTGGAGTGATTTACCCAATTTCGGATACCCGTTGGGTTTCACCAGTGCAAGTTGTTCCCAAGAAATCTGGAGTCACTGAGGTGAAGAATGCAGAGAATGAACTTGTGCCCACTCGTATCCAAACAGGTTGGAGAGTTTGTATTGACTATATGAAGCTCAATGCCACCACAAGGCTTCCCTTTGCCGTTCATTGATCAAATGCTTGAAAAATTAGCCCGTCATTCTTTTTATTGCCTTCTTGATGGTTATTCGGGATATAATCAGATTGTTATAGCACCAGATAATCAAGAAAATACTATTTTTACTTGTCCATTTGGTACTTTTGCATATCGTCGAATGTCATTCAGTTTATGTAAAGCACCAGCCACGTTCCAAAGATGCATGGTAAGTATCTTTTCAGATTTTCTTGAGAAGATCATTGAAGTTTTCATGGATGATTTTAGCGTCTTTGGTGATTCGTTTGATAGGTGTTTAGATAATCTCACTTTAATTTTGAAACGATGCATTGAAACTAACCTTGTTTTAAATTGGGAAAATGTCACTTTATGGTTAAACAAGGCATAGTTTTAGGTCACATAGTTTCAGCAAAGGGAATTGAGGTTGATAAATCAAAAATAGATCTTGTACGCTATTTACCCTCTCCCACTTCGGTGAGAGAGGTTCGTTCTTTTCTTGGCCATGCAGGATTCTATAGGCGATTCATCAAAGACTTTTCAAAGATTTCCTAACCCCTTTGCCGACTTCTACAAAAGGATGTGCCATTCAAGTTCGATGACGAGTGTGAGAAGGTGTTCAATCACCTCAAGGAGATGCTAACTTCAGCCCACATCATAGTCCCACCAGATTAGAGCCTTCCCTTTGAGCTTATGTGCGATGCCTCAGATTATGCATTAGGGGCTGTTTTAGGACTAAGGAAGGACAAGAAGCCACACGTCATCTATTATGCATCTCGGACCTTGAATGATGCACAATTGAATTATTCCACCACTGAAAAAGAACTTATTGCTGTTGTATTTGCTTTAGATAAGTTTCGTTCTTATTTACTTGGAACTAAAGTTATAATTTACACTGATCATGCAGCTTTGAAGTATTTGCTCACGAAGAAGGAAGCCAAGCCAAGGCTTATTCATTGGATGTTACTTCTCCAAGAGTTTGACGTGGAAATCCGGGACAAGAAAGGGAGTGAAAACGTGGTGGCTGACCACTTGAGTCGTTTGGTGCATGATGAGGACCCATTACCTATTCCAGAAGCATTCCCAGACGAGCAATTGCTATCCATTGAGGTAAGTGAGCCATGGTATGCTGATTTAGTGAATTATTTAGTGACTAAACAAGTTCCAAGCACCCTAAACAAGCACCAACGTGATAAACTTAAAAAGGATGCACGGTTTTATGTTTGGGATGACCCTTATTTGTGGAAATATTGCCTTGATCAGATTCTACGTAGGTGTGTGCATGATTCCGAGTTTCATTCGATTTTAACTTTCTGTCACATTTATGCATGTGGGGGTCATTTTGGCACACAACGCACAACACATAAGGTTTTAGAAAGTGGATTTTATTGGCCTACTATCTTTAGGGATGCTAGAACTTTTTGTATGACTTGTGATCATTGTCAAAGAACGGGTAATATAAGTGCAAAAGACCAAATGCCGCAGCATCCTATCTATTCTGTCGAAATCTTTGATGTATGGGGGATTGATTTCATGGGTCATTTTCCTTCCTCACATGGTTTCCTATATATATTACTTGTTGTGGATTATGTGTCGAAATGGGTGGAAGCAAAAGCCACCCGTACTAATGATTCTAAAGTGGTTGCAGATTTTGTTAAAACTAACATATTTGCAAGGTTTGGAATGCCGCGAGTACTAATCAGTGATGGGGGTTCCCATTTTTGCAATCGAACCATTGAGGCGCTGCTCAAGAAATACAATGTCACGCATAAGGTTTCAACACCTTATCATCCTCAAACAAGTGGGCAAGCCGAAGTTTCGAATAGGGAAATCAAGCAGATTTTGGAGAAGACGATTGGACCAACTAGGAAAGATTGGAGCTTGCGTTTGAATGATGCATTGTGGGCATATCGTACAGCCTACAAAACACCAATTGGGATGTCACAATTTCAGCTCATCTATGGGAAACCATGCCATCTTCCCGTGGAGTTGGAGCATCATGCACATTGGGCAGTTAAGACATTCAATATGGACATTGATGTAGCTGGAATTCATAGGAAGCTTCAATTGAATGAGCTTGAAGAGATTCAGAATGAGGCTTATGAAAACGCTCACATTTACAAAGAGAAAACAAAGGCAGCCCATGACAAGATGATTCGTGGCAAGACATTCTCCATAGGGCAGAAAGTGTTCCTCTTCAATTCCCGCCTTCGTTTGTTTCCGGGTAAGTTGCGTTCTAAATGGATTGGCCCTTTTGTTATTACTAATGTTTTTCCTTATGGTGTAGTCCAAATTCAAAGTTTGAAGACGGGACATGAATTCAAAGTTAATGGACACGGTTTGAAGCTCGACTATGAGACTTTTGAGGAGCATGCCGTGGAGGACATACCCCTCCATGCCGTGGGCCCTATTGAAGCTTAAAAGGAGGTATCGTCCGGCTGGAAAACGTTAAATCAAGCGCTTCTTGGGAGGCAACCCATGTGTTCAAACGAGGGCTTGATGGAATTCTAAATCCATAACTAGATTTGCGTTCTTAAGTGAAGCTAGGAGGGTGCCAAAGAGATGGAGAAATTAGTTCAAGTCTTGGAAGATGAAGTAATCAGCTGCAAGGGGACCTAAATACTTGGTTCTAGAAGCCACAACATGTCCCTCAACTAGAAGGCTTACCCTTGTCCCTAAATATATGCCGCACCACCCCTTCTAGAATCCCTAGAAGGGTGGCGCCTATTCCCCTTCTAGAAGCCCTAAAAATCTGCCAGAACCCTTGGTTATTTCCCCCTTGGATTGGGCCAAGCCTTGTTCCGCAAACCCTAAGCCTTTTCCCTTCAGAAATTGTGGAAACCCTAGCCTATAAATATATGTTTTCAGCCACAATTTCACACGACCACCCCCATATAGTTCTACACCACATTCAGTCGCATAACACACACCAATTCATACCATTTGCCGCAACTTTGGAGGAGAAAAAGCTTTGCCGTGGCTTCCATTGGAGGAGGAGGACCTTGTGCCGCAGGCCACCTGCAACCATTGGAGTTCTAAGATTTCTTTCTTTCCTCGTTTTAGTTTCAATGTTTGTTTCAGTTTGCTTTTCAATTATTATGAACATGAGGAACTAATTCCTTTTTAGTTGGAGGTGAATTCGAAGCCATGGACATATGTTTAATATGAATTGATTATTTTCAGTTATTGTTTTGTAAAACATGAATGTGATTTACTTATCTGTGTTATTGAGAACCTATTCTTGTGTGTTTATTAAGGATGCATACTTAGTTTGCATGCAGGGATTTGATGCTAAATTATAAGGGAATTTCACCTAATCGTTATGAACTTATAATTAAAAGTAGTGGAGATTGCTAGTCACAATCGTGTTAAGTAAATTCTTGGCAAGAGTATCATGCAGTTCATAGTTACGAATGCCTTGTCAATGCTTATGATTTTCATAGAACTTAATGATCTTTGATATGTATCTCTATCATGCTGTTCATATAGGGAACTTGAGAAGAATAATTTGGTTGCAATGCGTTGTCCATTCAATTCAATGAACTTAGGAAAATCTGAAAGTTAATTAGTGCATTCACAATTAATTTGGGGCATTGTCGTTCATGGTTAAAGAAACAATACTGGAAATCGATTTATGTTGCATATGGTTCATGTGTGGAAAAGGATCCTCTGACTAAGTTTTCACCATTCAAATCACCTAATTTACTTTGTTTTGCAATCTGTTTAGTTTAATTAATTTCGTCCAAATCAATCCCCACCTTTAATTAAGTGTGTTAGATTAGTTAGAAAAGTGTTCAAATCTGTCCAATGGAGTGTTTTGAGTGTTTTTAGTCTTAAATTCGTCCAATTAACTCCCTAGAGTTAGTTTTGAGTCTATTTGCTAGTATTGTGCTGTTTTGAGTAGTTTGAGTCAGTTTTAAGTCTTAAGTGTTTAGTTTTGTGTTTCTAAGTCTAGTTTTGTGTTTTTGAGTCATATTTGTGTAGATTAGCATCCCTAGTTAATCCCTGGTCTAGAACGATCCCTACTTACATCTTTACTACAATTGTCAACAATAGGGTTTAATTTGTGTGTCAAGTTAATTTTCACATCACTAGTAAAACAACATATATACACGTAACAAATGTATCTCCATCAGAAAGGATTTCTCCATAATGTCCATGAACAGTTGCTCGTGGATTGGCTAAAATAAGGCTTCATCGACCTTATTATGAAAATTGACTTGCTCTTTGCTTTGTTATTTTGTACATTTGTTATTCTATACAAAAGGATCCTACCTAATTCACTAATTCATGGGAAGCTACGGTTAATGAGGATGAACTGTAAATTCGTTGACAATATGTCTACGCTGGTTCAAACCTAGCTCACCCCAATAATTTGCTGATTCACCATGAAATGATATAATATAACCCATTTATTGCTCTCCAAAAATGCTTGATCCCCCAATCCTACGGAAGAAATCAATTTTATGATATATCTATACTACTGTTTATTTACTCTCTTTTTACAAGAAGTTCTGATCTTGATGATGAATTGATGGATTTAACAAGTTCTTACCAATAACCACGCCCATTGAATAGAAACATTAAACTAAAAGCCCATACAAAATGAGCACCTACGGAAAAAAGGCCATATGTGTCAATCACTTCCATTCCTCTCTTTAGACCATTGTTGTACTTCACAAGTCACAATAATTTGTTTTAGTCCATCATAATAGAAATTAAAGAGGGTATTTATGCTCATCGTGTCATTTCCTTTGGAAGTACACACTAGAGTAAGAGGTAAAAATTGAGTAGTAGCATACTCAGCCAAACGTGTGATTTTTCGCCCATACAATTTTACACTTCTCGACAAATATAATCTATTTTAGTATTCCAAGTGGTTATTCTATTCTAGGTAATAAAGAACTTGTTATTCTTAACTCTTGGTTTCAAGAATTCCTATACAACTTAAGCGACACATGTCCTAATTTAGATAGGATTCCAATGGAAGTCCTTCCGTTTCATCTGTAATTGTGATTGAATATTTGAATGAATTTAAATCATGAAAAAGAACAAAGAATGGTACCTGACATATACAACTTTTCAAAATTTTACATCCAAGGCCTTCTCCAGCTCTTGAATATATACACAACTCCAGACTACACACAACTGAGTACTTGAACACAACGCAACAATATTTGTCTTGCTTTGCATGAATGTAACATTGATGTCAATAATCTCATGCAATGTGATAATCATGCATGTAAACCGATAGGTTAATAAAGAGATAGGATCCTCATCGGATCCTCTTTGTGAGGATCCCAAGGATCCTTTAATCATGTCTGTTCATCCTACATTGTGCGGTCAGTTTTCTTCTGGTATGTTTGTGTTCAATTTTAAATAATATAATTTAAAATAATTTTTAACCGCACGATGTACAATGAAATGATAGGATTAAAGGATCTCCGGTATCCTCACAAAGAGGATCTGGCGAGGATCCTATCTGATTAATAAATAATCAAAACACGTAAAGCACTATTCACATTGAATAAAATGGCAATAAACAAGAACTAAGGGTAAGTAGATTAAAGATTATCTTACCATAGCCATGTCCTACTTCAGATGATGTGTGAGTTTTAACTATTATTTTATATTGTAAACTCTTGTTTAGTCTTACTTTTATTTTAAAATCAAATCCCCTTTCACACTCGCGCTCTATTTCCGTTCTTCAACCCCATGTATATACACATTTGATTTAGTCTTGCCCGTCTATCAGTTTTTCTCTCTATTTTTTTTTCTATTCTGCCAAACATGAATAGTTAGCTATCCTATTATCCCACCACTCACACTCACACACATGCCCAACTCATCTTCCTTAAACCGAAACCTTAAAACTGAAGACAGATGTCTCTTGATTATCGGTTAATGTGTAATCAATGCCACATCAACCTAAGTTGTTAGAATGTTTGTTAAGTGGTTAAATGATTTGTTAGTTGGTTAATTAGTTACTTGTGGTTAAGTAATAGCTTGTATTGTTTATTATATAATGTAATTTAACTTACAAATGTAATTAGTTGTCATTTTCCTCAAGTATCCAAAACTTTCATTTCTCTCTCTAAAGTTTCCCTCTCTAGTTCTTCATTTTCCTCCATCCTTTATTGTTCTTTAATTCTTTCTCAATGTAGTTAACAGAAACAGCCCCACACATCTAACTCAATTCCAACACTCTCTTTCTTTTGAATTGGTATCCTCATATAGTTCACTCCCTACAAAACACAAGCACACCTACTCTTTTACCAACGGAGACGGTTCCGTCATCGAGGATATGCTTCGCTTGGGACATAGTCTAGTCATGCATATGATCAAACAAGTTCATGGTTTCCATGACGATTTTACATGGTACCATGTCAAATGGTTCGATTATAGATAACTACAAGTTCTTCAAGTTAAATGATTTTTTTCTAAAGTTAATCTTTGGATGATATAAAGATAATGAATAGTTCAAATTTTGACGCTTATATGGTAAAATCACGTCATTATGCAAGAAAGACTAGCTCCTTATATGGAAATCATTATCCCTATACAAGCCAAAATAACCTCTATAGAGTGTGTTAGCGACTAAAAATATGCTCCAACGCAAAGGGTCGGCCAATAGCAACAAACCAAATTGGAGGAATAGGCATGCCAAAAAGCATTAACTCTTCACTCACAAACTTAAAATGTTTGTCAACTTCCTTGACAAAGTAGTTAGTGTGTTTCTATTGCTCCAACAATCATTTTAAAAATCTGGTTAGAAATATCAATATGCGTTAAGTAATGTTCAATAGTAAGCACGAAGGGAAACTAGGGGAACCATATACATAGTTACTCCTGAATCGACATTATCCAAGACTTCAAAATCTAAGCAATCTTGTCTAAGCTTACAATGAGATAAATAAATCATAAAGAACTAAAAAAAATTACCTTATGTAGTGGAACTGTATCACAAATTGAATATACAAAACCTAAAAAAACAAACCATTTCTTCAAAAAATATCAGAACTCTAAAACCAAAAAATTCACTCTGTAATCTATCACAAACAAGAAAAAAAAAACTTTCAATTGTTGTATTTTTAGCATAACAATCAAGAAGAGTACCAGTTTATATGCCTTTCAAAAAGGTTACATCAAGGAACAATATTGATCTACACCATCAAAATCTTTTCATACAAGCACCATAATAAATGAATAACTTCTTAACTAATTTGTATCATTATCAACTTCTAGAAAACAAAAGGACCCATCATTGACATGCACCAACTCATCAACATACCAAGGCAGACATCTGTAGGAGAGAGCCATCACCATTAACCTCGGTATATACAAACAGTCTCTTTCCCACGCTAAGCTGAATGGTATTTTATGTCAAGATCATAACTCTCTTTCTTCTCCCTCATAACCTCTTTTGCCTTAATCGATGGGTTCGAATGAACCTCTGTAGCCAACAAAGAGGATAAATCAAAAGGACCAAACCTTTTATTCTCTTTTTGATGAATACGTCTAGTGTAAGTATGAATATCATTCAAATTCTTTGACACCCCTCCGACAATTTCTTTGAGCAAACAGCAGTAACACATTTCCAATCATTCCTAGTGTACTTGAAAAGAAATCCAACCTCAATAGAATGTTGTGTAAGCTTTCAACGAAACTAAATTGCACCACTTTCATAACATTGACCCTCATAAGAAATGTAAGACTGCCACTCATTTGTTGCATAATGGTGAGGTCCATAAAGGTCATATTTGCCTAAGTATTGATTCTCATCTCCATTACAATTCGTTCACTTAAACAAGAGGACAATGCACTTCTAGTAGAGACTATAGACAACTCATTGTTTATGGCTTTGTCACCCTTAGGGTGATGGTCAACACAGCTCAATTCGGAGTCCAAGTGGACATTCCGGGTCGGGGTGTGTCAGTTTGGTATCAAAGCATAAGTTTGGCTAGTATTGCGTTCATCACACGCGTGTGTAAGCATTTTCGGTTCTTGAGCCTAATTTTCGAATCTTGCCACCTCGTCGAGCACGAAAAGTGTATTAGCTTTTTTCTAAGTTATGGGTTACGTGGATGATTTATTAACCTTCTAGAAGAACATTTTGGCGACCGCCTCTAGACTTTAAACAAAGAACCTTCCAGCCAAGGAAAATCTCGATTCAGAGACGAGTTTGTAGCCCTGAAGCAGGGCTATTGTGTCGATAATTGTGAGCCACTAGAGATTTACCAATCAATCCCACTACCATCTAGTCATTTTACCAACCCTTTCGAGATAAGAAACCACAAATAGTTTTGATTCCTTAGCAGCATTTGTTAATATACCATAGATTAGAATTCCTACGAAGTTTACTTCGTCAAGATTCTAGAAATGTCTTGAGCGACAACCTAGTGCTAAAGTAGTAACACTCAACGAAAGAACATCTAGGGGGCAACCACTTTTGGTCCCCAATAGCACTAATCTTTTCAAACACACTAGTGATCATTTCGGATCTTCAGGAGGAAGATCGACTTTTGTTTAATTCCGTTCTAAAGTAGATTATTAGCAAATTCCTTTTTTTCGGCCTTAGGGCATTCCAACCAGCATTATTTCCTAGATTTCATTTCGATGTTGTACTCGTCATTTCAATGAGCATAGGCTTGTGAGTATAAGTTGTTATACCTACAATTAGTAGAAATCCCCGTGTAGCAAGTATTTTCCCTAGAATCAACGGAACCACCTCACAAGACTAGTGCCTTACTAGTCATCCGAAACTATCCACTTGAGCGGGCTCTAATATGTAATTAGTTTATTGTGGCGCTACTAATTGACGATACTGTCCGATATCCAGGAACTGTTGACCAGTATTCAGGCGGTATGATTTTTGATACTGGACACATGCTAGTATTTGGGAGTGATACCTTTATGCTGGAACGACGGTTCACAGTTTCAGGGTAACGAACAATATCAAAATATCATATATGTGTTAATTATCGGTGCGACTGATAGATTGATTAACAATGACTACCTAAGCCGAAGAAATTTAAATCGTAGAAACTTAGGAGCAAACCTTTTAGGAGGACAGAAAACTCACAGTTGTATTAACCATATTACCTATTTAGGTAACCCGAACATTCTCGACCAGCCATTCTTGAGGTCACATCCATAGACAAACATTAGAATTGGAGCACAAGTTAATTCCCGCTGTAAAAGCGATTTGAGTATCGAGAAAGTTGTGAAGGCCTTAGTACGTGGCAAAATGAAAGGAAGTAGTATGGTATGTTTCGAGGATGTATATCTGATGGAATCATGTCTCAAAATTTTACCTTGGTTACCACTGAAATGGGAAGTAGAATACACCATCGATCCACTTTCTAGTATTACATCAATCTTCTTTGCATCTTCTTGAACAACTCCCACGTCATTGAGAAAACTTAGTTACAAAAGTTTACCGAATAGGAATTTTCCCAACCAGGAACCAAACACCTTATCTAGGGAACCTCAAACCTATCTGCAAAAGCGAAAGATTGAACCTTGGATCTACCTAGATTTTAGCAACTCAATCGGGTGATGAATAAAACCGTTAACCCATACTTTGAATTGATGGTCTTCCCGACCAACTTTTGGAACTTGAGTTTTCTTCTGTACCTTGTCGAATTCGTAGTGGTCTTACCGATGACCTTCTTACTGATGTGATATAAAATAGCACACAAATTAAAACCTTTTTTGATAGTTGTAGTATGTGTAAGTAGGGATCGTTCTATGCCGAGGATTAAGAGGGATGCTAATATACACAAATTTAACTCAAAAACACAAAACTAGACTCTAGTGACTCAAAACTGCCCAGAATGACTCCAAACAGCACAAAACAAAGAAATTGACTCAAAACAGAAACTAAAGGGTGATTTGGACGAAAATTAAACTAAAAAGACTCAAAATACTAATGGGGAGTTGTTTTGACGAATTTAAGACTAAAACTAAGTAACTTGCAGAAAACAAACTAATTGATACGAAATTAGGGTGAATGAAATGGGTGAAAGGCTAGCTAGAGGGTCCTTCTCCACACATGACACATATGCATACAGATCGATTTCTAGTTATTCTTCATATAAACCATGAATGACAATGCCCCAAGTTAACCGTAAACTGCACAAATTAACCATCAGATTTTCCTAAAATCATTGAATTGGACTCAGCGGCGCAACCAAATTATTCTTATTAAGTTCCCTACATGAACTGCATAATAGAGATACATATAAAAGATCATTAAGTTATGTGAAAATTATAAGCATTGACATGGCATTCGTAACGATGAACTGCATGATATTCCTGCTAGGAATTTACTTAACGCGATCGTGACTAGCAACCTCCACTACTTGTAAATATAAATTCATAACTATTAGGTGAAACTCCCTTATATTTTAGCATCAAATCCCTGCATGCAAACTAAGTGTGCATCCTTAATCAACACACAAGAACAAGTTATCAATCAAACAAATAAGTAAATTGCACTCACGATTTATGAAACAATAACTAGATGTAATCAATTCATATTACACATATGTTCATGGCTTTGAATTCACCTCTAGCCAAAACGAATTTAGTTCCTCATGTTTGCAATTAAACAAAGACAATTAAAGTTAAACATTGAAAACAAAAGATATAATACACCTAGAAACGCTCCAACAATCCAAAGGTCTTGAATGGCAGGGCACGGCTCCAAGGGTCTCCTCTCCTTTCTCCTTGCAAGGCTGCGGCACTAGAGAGATTTCTTATTTTAGGCTCTTGTGTGTATGGTCCTGAATGATGCGGCAAAGGTAACATATAGGGCTAGGGCACGACACCAAGGTTGTAGAGGAAAAGGATTAATTGTTAGCATTGTTTTAGGACTCCTTGAAATCAGATAAGAGGTGGTTTAATAAGAAAATGAGTCCCCCTTGCAGCTGGAAATAAGGTAGGATAAGATTAGGATATGATAAGATAAGATAAGGTTAGTTTGAGATAAAACAAGACTGGATAAGGTTTTGGAAAATGTTCCTTCTTTTTAGCTGATTCCTTATCTTCTATGTCTTGAATTAATTTCTTCAATTCTTTAGCACATTCCTAGCCTCTTGAACTTCAAAAACGTCCATCCACCTTGCTCCATGCATGTGCTATCCATTCTTGGACCAAAATTGCTCCAAATTGCTCCAAATTGCACTTTCTTGCCAACTTTGTCATTTGAACCTGAAAACACACGAAAATAGTTTAAAACACTCTAATAAGTAGAAATTAGCTATGTAAATGCAAGAAAACAAGCTAACTAAGTCGCATAAATATGCTCCTATCACTTACCTACTCTAGCAACGAGAGCAAATTTTCTAAACACCTATAGTCAACTTTATACCAAATTCCTCAACTGTTAATTTTGATTAAATTGGTACTTTTTGGGAGGTGTGATCTCAGTAGACAATATTCTTTTCTTTTTCCCAAAAGGTTGTAGCGAAAGAAAGATGAAATTCTCACAAAGTGTTGTGAAATTTGAGATATCTTTGGTCTTGTTGATTTATCGACAATTTGTTAGCAATTTCTTGGCCATAGTGTTTTTCCTCATTTGTCGAGTAAGGAAAGTTAGTTTAGTTTGGGATGTTGGATATGAATAAAATTTCTGACAACCTAAGTGTTGTCTCTTCCCGAGCATTATTCTTACATTTTTCTATGACGTCGATAATTTGGAAATCCACGATGACATTTTCTCTAGATGATTTGATTGCGAAGATGCAGCATGACGGGGTATCGTTTATGTTTCCCAACAATTGGAATCATATAAAATGAACCACCTTACTCATGACTTAGAGTCAACAGTTACCATTTTTACTTGAAAACCGGATGACACTTCTCTTTGGAGAAACGTGTTCGAAATCTTTACCAACCACATAAACTTTCCAAGAACCTCTTCAATTGAAATGAGCTAAGGCTCAAATTACAACGATGGAAAAACCAATCAACATCTACGATTGCACCATCGTGTTGACCCTTGAACACATCAAAAGGCATATTGACCCTTGAACACTTTCAAAAGACATATTGACCCTTGAACACTTTCAGCTTGTCCTATCCCAATTCAGTTGGAATTTACGAGTATTGATATGACGTTATTTACAAATCATCAAGAAATCGTTTGAGTGGTTATAATCAATTCCTGTATCCAAATGCAAATGGGGAATATCACCATAAACTTTCGGTACGAGATATCTTATACATATGGAGATTATGATGATGTCTCGGTGATTATCGATCAACTTGACAAGTCAACTCACTTTTCGTTGGTCCAAAGTGACCATATTTTATCATATTTTATGGTGTTTCTATCAGCATCAACTCTAACTGTGATTCCATGTTCACCTCTTGGTGCTGGACGACATTCCAGTCAACCTTGAGTACATGTCTACCCTACTGCACTTCGTGTTAATTTTGAAGTAGATAGACCGTTTAGGTGAATCATTTGAACATTTAAATTTTAGTTGTCACCATTAATTCCTCAATCGCCTAATAAGTGCTCTGCTGAACGAATTGTTACCATTGTGAACTACATTATTTGACTACATGGTGTGCATGTCACTACCGTATATCACCGTGCTGCGCGTTTTACTTCCAAGTTTTGGGAAGTCTTCTTGAAAGCCATAAGTACAAAGTTGTTGTCCGATGCCACACTTCACCCTCAGACCAATGGCCAGTTTGAACGAACTATCCGGACCTCCATGGACATGTTGCGTTTGTCTGTTCTATATTTTCCATGTTATGACAGAGATTTATCTCTATTAGAGTAGCTTGTAACTACGGTTACTATTCTAGTTTTGGGTATGGCACCACCAGAGATGTGGTATAGAGAATTCTACAGATAATACTTGACAGAAAAAAGAGTATTGCGATCAAGTGTTCAAATGATCAAGATCATGATATAGGAAATTGTGTAATGTTAACGACGTCACCCGAGGGGGTAGTACGTGTACGCAATCAAGGCATTAACTAGACAATTTATGTGTATTTCTTAATGAGGGGCAGGATGGTAATATTGCACCCACAAGAATTATTTGGTTGCTTATCGTGACAACAGTGAGTTGTCGGTATTACGGGCTGCACACTGTAATATTGATAACTTATTAGTTGGGTTCGTTAAGCAAGTAGACAAGTAAGTCCTTTTACGTTAGCATTTTTAGTTATTTATTTATTGTTTGGGCTTGACCCAAAGATACTACACTTACTTTCAGAGTACGTGACGCAACGATTGCGTAGGTGAAAAATATTCTATATTCAGTTTTAATTTCAGTACAATTATTTTAAATTTACGTTATTATATATATGTATTTTGATGGGATGTTATTATACATATATAAATACTTTCAACTTTATGTATTATAGTATTATACTGAAGGAGAAGGAAAATATGAGTTTAAAGGCTTGAAAAAGGAATCATTGCAATCCGATCGTGACGGAATGTCATTCTTTTTTATGCAACCGTTCTAACTTGATATCTTCTTTACATATTTATTTTTCTGCTGTCTTTTCACTATTTTTCTATAACAAATGATTTCACATTTCAAGGATGAAATTTATTAAGGTGGGTAGATTGTGACAACCTATCCCTAATTAAGGTGGGTAGATCGGGCGACATTGTTGACTTTCGTTGACCGTCATTTCATGACGCGTATGGGCTATTATTTTATTGTATTTTCGAAGTACTCGATAGTACTAACGCATAGGTGTAAGTAGAACTGAATTTGAAGTTACGACAAAGATTTTACAAACTACGAAGTGTAATGGGCATTTTGGTAAATTCACGTTATTGGAGATATTTTTCTGTATCTTCATTGGTGACTTTGAGCTGTGTGCCACATGGGGCCCACACCCCACTTCCATGTCTCCCTATCTCTCGGGACAGCCTCTTATCTTTTTCAAATCTCTTTTATCTCACTTCTCTACTCTTTGGCTGCCACCTCACCCTACCACACTCTATCCCTCTAACACTCCCCATCTCTCCCTCAGCTTTCTCTCACTTCTGTAACACAAAACCGGCAGCCATCACCACCTGCCATCAACTCAGGCGAACTCCAGCCTTCACCCCTGACATCCACATGTGCAACAAGTTGAATCACATCAAGCTTAGGCCTTCAACCTCACTCTCTTATCTCTCACTCCCCATTTCTCTACAAACACCAACTGGTGGTCCGACAACATCATCACCATTGCTAACCTTGTTACCCTAACATGATTTACGAGCTCTTTAGCCTAGAGACTTGGATCTTGGTTGCTAACCTTGTTACCTCAACATGATTTACGAGCTCTTTAGCCTAGAGACTTGGATCTTGGCCTGCTAACTTAACCCAACCGTGGACCTTGCACTGTTAGTGGCCATTGCCACTGTTCATATTCTTCTCTGGCGAAACTCCTTGAATCTCTGACCAATGTAAGCCTCGAGGTTATATAAATCACTTTCCTTTTATTGTTGGAAAAAATGGTGACCTTGAATACCTGTTTTGGTGAAGCTTAGCACGAATTTGACCCGGGGAAGAATTTTCCTAGAATTTTGGAAAGTTGAACCGTGGCCATCAAGCCACTTTCAGTCCATTTTTCCAGCCATCATTGACCACAACTCAGCCCCACTTTGGTATGGTTTTGTTCCCTACATTTCTAGCTTTATATTTGTTTTTAAATCATCAAATTTGGTTGAAAATCGAGCTCAAAATGAGCTATGGAAGTCTGCCCTACAATATGCAAAAAATGCAAATTTCGTGAGGAAGGCGAGTGAAGGCGCGTGGGTAACCACTGCAGGTGGAAAGTGTGGCACGTGGCTGCCAGTGCAGCCACCTTGTGGCGACACGTGGCGGTGAGTGGAGGAACCCGAGGTCCCTCCTTAGGTTTCTCGATGTGCCAGACCTGAATTCGCCCTCTGTTTTCTAAAATTTGACCATTTTAAAATAGTTCCTTTATTAGCCGTACTTTGTACGAAAACACGTTTATAAGTTAGTACGTTACGTACTTACATAAATGGTTTCGTTTCTAGGCGAAACACATCGCAAGGGCTCTAGATACTACAAGGCGGGTTCGACTCGACGACATTATGTGAATGGGTCTTTTCTTTGATATATACATATATTTGTTTAGTTTCAATATATACACCTAATAATGAATTTTCTATATGATTACCGTAGTTAAATTAACATTTATAGAAAATGACGTAAACTTGAGAATTAGGAAATCACTATGATTCTTACTGGATGCCTTAATTAAATTTACAGCTATGAATAATGTTATGTGGACTAGAACTATCGAATCACTGTGGCATGACTATATTTATGTTATCTGCTAATCGTTTGCTGCACCAGTGTTAGTACTCGCCCAGGACAGGGCCAGTCTTTCACGTGTATGTGCACATCGCACCGTATGCTCACTTTGGATCCATTGTAGCTGCCAGTCTTGTCCTAGATTGCTATAGGAAATTAAGACTCGTATGTGCTACGCATAGCGCCAGTCTTCATGTGATTGTAGTACTAGAGCATATATCATTGTTACACCCAGTCCTGTTCATGTCAGAATATCCCTGCATAAACTCGTGTGTCAACATGTGTCGATGAGCACTCGATATGATATATTTATTTATGCAAGAATAAGTGATTACAGACGTCATGTATTTATTTACCAAAGTTTGTGACATATTGCATTCTTGAGATACTGCTGGCTTTGGAAGTATTTTTGTACTATATGTAGTACGTATATTTTGGAAACTATACTTGTTTTACGGCGAGGAGTTATTATGTTTTCAAAAAGGTTTTTATAAAACTTTTTTTTAGGCTCACTCACCCTTATTTTTCACCTCTCCAGGTTTTAGTGTTGAGCTTTGTTAGGTTTTGGCTCGTCAATTAGTGTCCTTTTCTGTTTAGGATTGTTTTAGGGAAAAAAAGGTGCACCGATTCTTCTCCTAAAAGGGCTAGGAAAGAATCTTAGTTTCCTTATTCATTTTAGATTAGAAATCCTAGAAGTCTATTTGGAATTGGAAAGGAAGTCTAATTTCCTATTCCACTTAGAATAGGAATTATAATCTGCAAATGACATGTAAACTGCACCCTATGCCTATAAATAGGGTGTGGCAAGGCTTAAATTTCAAAGAGAAAAACTATGACAGCTGAGACAAGTGAGAGAGATTAGTTATAGGGTTTGCAAAAGTTCTGTAATCTCTATTATTAATCAAAGGAGCAGTGATTTCTCTACCTAGAGAAATCACAACTGGACGTATGCAAAAGTTCTGCCGAACCAGTATAAGTCTTGTGTGTTTTCTAGTTTTCTCTATTTTGCTAAGTTTTAGTCTATTGTTGTTGGTTACATTAAAGAACAAGGTCTAGTGGGCATTTTTTCAATAGTTGGTATCAAGAGCTAGTTTCAAGGTGTTCTACGATGTCAAAAGGGAAGATGAATACGGATCTAGGACCTGCGTTAAAGCCCTTTAATGGCAAGGATGACTTCACGAACTGGCAAAAGATGATGAAGAACATACTTATACAGCAAGATTTGGATGATACACTCAATGGTGAGAAGCCGTCAAACATGAGAAAAGCAGCATGGACTAAGGTTCTGAAGAAGGCCAAGAGTTCCATCGAGATCCATCTCACAAGATCAGTTCGGTCACACATCATCGAAAAGATGACTGCCCAGGAAGCATGGGAAAAGTTGGAGAATGTTTATATGGGCAAAACCGTGTCCAATATACTTTTTCTAAAGGATGAACTATTCGGGCTTCGACTAGAAGAAATAGGTGATATTGAAGATCACGTATGCAGATTCCAGAATTGCATAGCTAATCTTCAGAAGGTCGAAGAAACTTACAAAGATGATGATATGGCTATCATCTTGTTGACGTATCTACCTTCGTCTTTCAAACACTTTTAACAACTCTAATGTTTGGAAAAGAGTCCTTGAAGCTTGAAGACGTAATTCAAGCTCTTCAGTCATATGCTAAACTGGATGATATAACTAAAAGCTCTCAAGGCCTTTATGTCAAAGGCAAGGAGAGGGGGCGGTAAAAGACAAAGGAAGAGAAACTGGCAACAAAGGTAGGTCAAAATCCAAGAAGAAAAAGGAAAAGAATGAAGGTTGCTTTGAATGTGGTTCAGCCGATCATTCGAAAAGGAATTGCAAGATTTGGAAAGAGAAGAAAGCTAAGATATAAGGAAGGTTAGGTTTAGCTAGTGCAATCACCGAGCATGCGAGTGACGTGGAGCTTCTTTCAGTAACATCAAGCTTCAATGCTTTCACAAATTGGATTTTGGATACTGGATGCACTTCCATATGTGCAGTAAGAGAATGGTTCGATACTTACAAAGAAGTCAGCAGCAAGGAAGTCTTAATGAGGGACAATTCTTCATGTCCTATAAGAGGAATCAGCACTATTTGAATCAGAATGTTCAATGGGATGATACAAGTTTTGGGGAATGTTAGATATGTCCTTAGACTAAGAAAGAATTTGATTTCCTTGGGTACTTTAGATGAGGCCGGTTATGGGTACAAGTCCAAAGGGTCGCTAGTGGTATTGCGAGGTGACTTACAACCCAATAAGTTGTATAAGTTAATTGGGACCACTATAGCCGGGGGAGCAGCTGTTGCTGTAAATCAGAGTATAAAAGACAAGACTGAACTCTAGCATCATAGGCTCGGGCACATGAGCCAGAATGGGTTGCAAGAATTACATAAGCAAGGCCTATTAGAAGGTGTGTCATCTTGTAAACTGGACTTTTGTGAATACTGTGTTCTCGGGAAACAAAGAAAGGTATCATTCACAAGTAGTAGTGCAGATAACCGAAACAAGGAGAAACTAACCTATATTCACTCAGATGTTTAAGGCCCTGCACCAACTAAATCAAATGGTGGAGCTAGGTATTTTATTGCTTTCATGGATGATTTTTCTAGGAAGGTTTGCTTTCATTTCATGAAGCAGAAATCCGAGGTTTTTGCAAAGTTCAAGGAATGGAAAACAGAAACCGAGAATCAAACTGGAAGAAAGATCAAGTACCTAAGAAGTGACAATGGAGGTGAATATACAAGTAATGAGTTTACCGATTACTACAAGCAGGAAGACATTATAAGGCACTTAATAGTAAAGAAGAATCCCTAACAAAATGGAGTTGCTGAGAGGATGAACCGAAGTCTCATGGAGTGAGAAAGAGAGGAGCATTTCATCCAGGATTGCTTGATAGTTTTTTAGCAGACGTTGTTAATCATGCAATTTATTTGATTAACAGATCACCATCTACAGTTCTCAATTTTAAGAGTGTAGAAAAGGTATGGTTTGAGAAGTTGGTGGACTATTCCAAGCTTAGGGTGTTCGGTTGTAGTGCCTATGCACTCGGTTGTAGTGCCTATGCACATATTCCAAGTGATGAAATGTCCAAGCTCAAACCAAAGTCTACACATTGCATATTATTAGGTTTTGAGAAATGAGTTAAGGGTTTCAAGCTTTGGGATATCAATAACAAGAAAAAGGTTGTCAGCCGTGATGTTGTCTTTGATGAGACAACCATGCCTCTGAATAAAGTCGAGAGTAGTAGGGAGAAAAAGAACGATACTGAAATTGAAGCAACAAAGATTCCGTTAATCAATTCAGATGAAGAAGAAGTTCAGGTGGAGCAAATCAAGCAAGCGGCCGAATCTGATGGTTTTGAGGAAGAAGAAGAGCATCATCATCGTTCACTAGTTAGAAATCAGGTGGAGCAAGAAACAGGGCATATTGAAGGCACTCTAATCCGTCGGACATCCCAAAGGGTTCGAACTCCAACCAACAATCCACCTGCATTCCAAAAATGCATAGCACTGGACAAACCTAATCGGAACAAGAAGAAACCTGACAGGTTTGGGTTTGACCAAGACGAAGTTAATTATGCTCTTAACATTAGTCAAGGAGATTCGACTACTTATCGGGAAGCTATAGCAAGTGATGAGCAAGATAGTTGGATAAGTGCTATGACAGAAGAAATAGAGTCTATTTACAAGAACTCTATTTAGGAGTTGGTTTCTAAGCCCAAAGACAGAAAGCTAGTTGGATGCAAGTAGGTATTTAGGAAAAAAGAATGACTACTTGAACAAGATGTTGTGAGATTCAAAGCAAGGCTCGTGGCTAAGGGGTGCTCACAAAAGGAAAGGGTGAATTATGATGAGATCTTTTCACATGTAGTCAAGCATACTGCTTTTAGCAATGGCAGCTCAGCATGACATGGAGATTGAGCAGACGGATATGAAGACATCGTTTATTCATGTGGATCTAGAGGAGACAATTTTCATGGTTCAACCAGAAGGGTTTGTTGAATATAGGAAAGAGAACCTAGTATGTCAGCTAAGGAAATCTTTATATGGCTTGAAACAGTCTCCAAGATAGTGGTACAAGAGGTTTGATTCCTTCATGCTGAAAATCAATTTTAGAAGATGTTTATATAACTGTTGCATGTACTATCATGTTTTCCAAGATGGGATAATCATATTGCTTTTATTGTATATGGATGACATGCTAATTGCTTATTAAGACAAGTCTAGAATTCAAGACTTGAAGAAGATGTTGAGCGAGGAGTTTGACATGAAAGATCTAGGTGTTGCACAGAAGACCCTTGGCATGGAAATTCTGAGAGATATGACCGTTGGAATAATCTAAATATCACAAGCCAAGTATATTAAGAAGGTCTTAAGAAGTTCAACATGCAAGAAGCAAAGGTAGTTTCGACTCCTTTGGTGGGTCACTTCAAGTTAAGCGGGCAACAATGTCTTACGTCCAAGGAAGAGCAACAAATAATAGAGAATGTGCCTTATGCTAATGTCGTTGGCTGCCTCATGTATACAATGGTATGAAGACGTCCCGACATAGCTCAAGCAATCAGTGTCGTTTCTAGATACATGGTGAATCCAGGAAAGCAACATTGGGATGCAGTCAAGTGGATTTTGCGTTATTTGAAGGGTTTTTGGCGACAAATGATTATGTTTGAGAAGCAAAAAGAAAATGCAAGTGTGTTAGGATATGTGGATGCCGATTATGCAGAGGACTTGGACAAGAGAAGGTTAACTTCTGGTTATGTGTTTACATGTATAGGATGACCAATCAGTTGGAGGGCACTACGGCAATCAATTACAACTTTGTCGCCACAGAGGCAGAGTATATTGCTTTGGCCGAAGCTGGAAAGGAAGCAATTTGGCTTAGTGGCTTGGTAAGTCAAATGGGAATCACCTAAGATTGTGTGAAGCTGAAATGTGATAGTCAAAGTGCTATTCACTTGGTAAAGAATCAGGTTTTTTTTTCTGGAAGATCAAAGCACATTGAAGCAAGGTATCACAAAATCAGAGATTAGGTGGAGTCTAAGGAAATTTGGATTGAAAATATTCATACGGATGACAATGCCGCATATTTTCTTACAAAGATAATGTCGGCCAAGAAGTTCAATCATTGCTCGAACTTGATCAATCTCGTTGATTGATCAAAGTGGAGCACCTCCTCACTTGAGGTGCAATGAGGCAAAAAGAAGATTGCCATGGTGAATACTGTTGATCAAAGTGGAGCACCTCCTCGCTTTAGGATTGTTTTAGGGAAAAAAAGGTGCACCGATTCTTCTCCTAAAAGGGCTAGGAAAGAATCTTAGTTTCCTTATTCAATTTAGATTAGAAATCCTAGAAGTCTATTTGGAATTGGAAATGAAGTCTAATTTCCTATTCCACTTAGAATAGGAATTACAATTTGTATAGGACATGTAAACTGCACCCTATGCCTATAAATAAGGTGCGGCAATGCTTAAATTTCAGAGAGAAAAACCGTGACAGCCGAGACAAGTGAGAGAGATTAGTTCTAGGGTTTGCAAAAGTTCTGTAATCTCTATTATAGAGAAATCACAACTGGACGTAAGCAAAAGTTCTGATGCGAAAATAAGTTAACGCACAAATTTAAACCCTATTTGTGACAATTGTAGTAATGATGTAAGTAGGGATCGTTCTAGGCCGGGGATTAACTAGGGATGCTAACCAAAGTAAAATTAAATTAAAAACGTAAAAACAAAATTTAAAACACTAAGCTAGACTCAAAACACTTAACTAGAATAACTCAAAATAAAATTAACAAATAATCTAAAACAAATCAAAAGACTCAAAATAATTCAAGACTCAAGAAAACACAAACTAAATTGATTTCTAACAAATTTAAGACTTTAAAATAAATGGGGGATTGATTTTTGATGAAAAGTAATTTAAAACAGAAACTTAAAAACAAACTTCAAAGAAAATATATTTTGATGAAATAAAATGATGAGACAGTAGTTAGAGGGTTCCTTATCCACACATGAACAAATGCATATAATTTGATTCCCAGTTATGATTTCAACAAACGAATAAATGACAATGCTCCAAGTTAATTAGGTCCGCTTAAATTAACATTCAGATTTCCCTAGATTCATTGAATTGGACGGGATACGCATCACAACCAAATTATTCTTATCAAGTTCCCTAACTATGGAATACGCATGATAGAGAGACATATCAAAGATCATTAAGTTTAATGGAAATCATAAACATCGACTAGGCATTCATAACTATGGAATACGCATGTTAATCCAACCTAGGGTTTACTAAACACAATCGTGACTAGCGATTTTTACTACTCATGAATATAAGTTCATAACGATTAGGTGAAAATCCCTTATATCCTAGCATCAAGTCTAAGCATGCAAATTAAGTGTCGACCCTTAACCCACATACATAAACAAGTTCTTAATCAAATCAGAAAAGTAAACCACATCCAACGTTCAAGAATTCATAAATGGAGTAAATCAAATCATAATAAACATTTATCCATGGTTTCAAATTCCCCTCTAACTAAACAGAAATTAATTACACATGTTTAATATAATTGAAAAACAAATTAAATTAAACATGAGTTTAAGAAAAATAAAACCAAATTGAGGATGTGCAAGGATCTGTGCACTGTCTGTCTTCACTGCCGTGCTTTCCTATTTCTTTCTCTGCCCGCGCCTTCTGCCTGTCCTCTCTTCTTCCCCGAGGCAGCTTCTGCTCTCACTCCCAGCTGTCGGTCTCTCGCTGCCTCCTGCTGTGCTTCTGCCCGAGGCTCCTCACGTCTCTCCTCCAGCTTCTCTCTCCCCTTCAAGTTCCGCGTTGCTTTCCGTTTCTCACTTTCCGCGCGCCGGCTGCCTTAGGCAGCTTGCCTTTTCTGCACAGTCCTCTCTTTTCTTCTTTTCTGCACAGTCCTCTCTTTTCTTTTTTTTTATTCTTTCTGTTTGTTTCCCTTTTTTTTTTCTATCAGTTGCCTCGCCACTTCCTTTGTGCACTGCTTTCCAGCTGCAAAAGGCAGCTTTGTGTTATTTTATTTTTTTCTAAAGCTACAAAAACCAAATAAGTGAGCAAGATAATTTTCACGAATTTTGTCACTTAAAATCTTACTTGTGCTAATCTTATTTTCTTAGCTAGATAAATTCGATAAAACACAAAAACAAAGTAAATAACTCAAAAATATAAGAAACTAACTAAGAAAAGACGAGAGAATTTGATATAAAATATGTATAAATATGAGCTTATCAAATACCCCCACACTTAGCTTTTGCTAGTCCTCGAGCAAAACAGAGAAAACAGAAAAAGTAATAACATGAAAATTATTAGCTTCCCCCTATGTGACCCTCATAGAATTTCATTCGAGAACACAAATCATCAAGAACCATAGCTAGCACCAAACAAACTAATCCAAGTTCATTTTCCTTATTCAAATATTAGCAGTAATCTTTGAATCATCCTTGAAGTGTAGTGTGTGAGATAGCCATGCTAATGCAATTTCAAATTTTTATTTTTAAAATCACCATATGCAAACTAGCGACCTTCTCACTGGATATACACTTAATCACACATGTGTTTAGTATTAATGTGTTTCGCTCAAAGAATCAAATGTGAAAGTTCTACCATAAGCTTGCATAAAGATCACTTCTCCACAACCATAATTGCAAAACTTAAATCAAGAGGACTTTTATTGGACGTAATGAGGTTTAGGGCGAGGGTTATTGAAACAAAAGAATAGGTAAACACAAGTTCCAAGCTACATTGCAAGCAATTCTTTTGTTTAGATTTATAAGAACTCAAGCTTTCCAGCTATTCTTCCAGTCACCTCCAACCACAACCTTAAACTGAAACTTTAAACACTTTTTATTTTCTTCGTAAACAAACTTTTTTTTTTTCTTTTTCTTTTTTTTTTTTTTTTTTTTCAAGCAGAAACAAATATGAAAAACCCCCACACTTATTCTTTTGCCAAACTCCCTCCAAGTACTTCACAAACATTTCTCATAAGATAATTTCACAGTACTCACTAGCTCGCTTGGAAAAGGTAAGGAAAAAAATTTCAGGCATAAGGGTAGACATATATGGTGATAAGAAATAAAAGGCTCACAAATACGGCTCAAATTGGCAATCTAATGATATCATTTTTCTTTGGGAAACAAGGTTATTTGGGCCATGGTGGTAAACTTAATGCCTCTATCATTTTCAAGTTCATGCAATCAATGACAAATATTTCGAAAGATCGTTATGCAAGTTCTAGAGAAGTATCTCACATAAGTTCATCACACATGAAAGAATAGGAGTGTATGAAAAATGCACACACTTTCAATAGGCTCAAAAACTCACATAGGATGTATATGATCACAAAATTCACATATGGAGCTTTAAATCATGCTTTAGTTTCACATCAACAAGGCTATGTGCGTTTAGTTTTTCAAAGATGATCAAATATGTACAAACTAACACGAGAATTAGGAATTTCACACAACACATGTTAACTAAGTTCTTGATCATCATGGTTCAAATTTTATCCAATTATATCATTGGGTCGGGAAACTAACAAAAAACTAATTCAAAACAATAAAGAAAACAAGGAAATATTTTTGGATTTTTTTAAATTTTCCGAATTTTTTTTTTTTTTTTTTTTTTTTTTTAAACAACAACTTAATTAAGAAAATACAAAGCAATAACATGGAAACAAATGAAACCAGTTCAAAGTCGAAGGTACAAAAAAATTTTAATTTGGTCATTTTTATACTCTTTACCCCCACACTTAAACTAGACATTGTCCCCAATGTCAGAAAATGTAATAAAATGCAAATAAAAATAAAATAAATAAATATAAGGAAACAAAATAAAGCAATAGGACTGAAAACTTCCCTAATTTGCAGTAAAATCAAGCGATGACCCCCCAAGCTAAAATTCTGCAATCAACTTCAAGGGTGGAAATAACCAAAAGTTCCTGCAAAGAAAAGAAATAATTCAGTTAAGCATGCAAGAAAATATATAAAAAAAAAAAAAACAAACGAAAAATTGAAAATGAAAATAAAAGACAATGAATAGAACTAATAAGTGATAATTGGTCGTGCTCGTTGACTTTCCACAGCTTTGAACTTGAACTGGCCTCGGGAACTTCTTAGCAAGGAAAATGAGACTTGATTGGTGGTGGTGATTTGATGGCCTTGTACGGCGAGGCTGTGCTCTTTGGCGACTGATGCGTCCATATGTTGTTGAAGCTTCTCGAGCTCTTGGTTTCAACTCGGACTCCTTCTGCCGGGTTGATTGAGTCTGCAGGCTGCATTCTTCTATGCTTGTTTCTTGTGCATGGCAGGTATGCACGAGGTAGAGGTGGTGGTCTGTTTCTTTGTTCAATCTGTCCAAGTGCCGACCGATTGCTTTCTTTCTCCTTGTCTCGCAGGCAAGAGCAATGGTAAAGGAAAAACATGCCATGAGATATCTTTGCCTTTGACTCTGATGATATGAGATACTTTTGCTTTTGAAGAAGTATCGTTCCACAGGTTTATTCTTGAACTGGGCTGGGGAACTTCTTAGCAAGGAAAATGAGACTTGATTTTGAAGATGAAGTAGCACCTTGTCTCCACATGCTTCAAGTTATCATTTTCACTTGCCTCATCTGTTCTCCAGGCAGATGTGGCGTCTTCTTCGGAAGTACATCAGCAGTTGAAGATGAGCACTCGAGAGCAATGCTAGGTAAGCAATCAGGAAGGATTTCCAAGCAGTCGGTTCTTAGATCGGAAGATTGACACCGAGTGCTGGCTGATTGCTCGCTTTCTCCTTATCACAAAGACAAGGAAAATGACAGGGAGAAAGCATGATATGAGATACTCTTGCTTTCAACCTTCATGATATGAAATACTCTAGCTCTTGATGACTTGTTTGCAAAGGTATCCCAGGGAATGAGAAACACAGAGTAACTCGAGAGGCTTCGTTGGGAATGCATTTTCGGAGATGAAGAAGTGCTGGGGGGTTTGCCTTTGCAATGGATGGCGAAGGTAGACGTTTATAGGAATGATTCTTCACAACCGAAACTGTTCCTTTACCCCTGTCGGCAGCCGGTGGATGGATGAACAGTACAAGTTACGCGCTTTCTGACAAAGCTGCCCGTAATTTCCGCAAAGCTGACAGTGCGCGTGACGAATGACGACAAAACTGGAAAAGTTGCTGGCCTCGTGATTCCTGATTGCTCCGTCTTTTGAGAGAGGCGCCCGACTTTTGAGAACGGCGTTCGACTTTTGAGACGTAGTCCATCTTTTGAGAAAGGAACCCGGCTCTTCGATTTGCGAGAGGACGCCACTTTGATTTCTGATGAACGCCTCTTTGATTTCTTCTTTTTATAGCGGCACTCATTCGGTTCCACAGCACACTTAAGCTCCCTCCTGTAAACACTCCCTCCTTGCATTTTTTTAATCTTGATCAGTTCGACTCTTCATTCTCAACACCTTCAGAAAATGTCTTGCCCCTCTGACCGTCGCCTTAACTTGAATGTTGGGGAAGATATTGATATGTCTTCTCCAACCAACATTTGGCAGCCGTCCTTCATATCCCCAAATGGTCCTCTTACAGTTGGGGATACCATGATGATGAATGATACAACCGCTTCGGTGGTGGCCAGAAATCTGCTCACTCCTAGAGACACTAGGATACTTTCCAGGCGGTTCGACGAACTGGCTGTTCAGGACTCTCTGGCCTACAGCGTCCGATGCGCAGGCTCAGTATCAAACATGGGCCAGCGTCTTCTTGCACGAACTCGTCAGGTTGAGTCGTTGATGGCTGAAGTGGCTAGTCTTCGACAAGAGGTCAGAGTGCTTAGGCATGAGAATAAGGAGTTACACATGCTCGCAACTAATTACTCAACAAGCTTGAAGAGGAAGCTTGATCAGCTGCAGGAGTCCGAAGTGCGGATTCAGAGTGATCATCAACGGTTTATGGCGTTACTCCCGAGGTTTATGTTGCCTTCGTCCTCGGGAGCTGCACCAAGTATTGAGGCTCCGAATGATCCAACTCTGGCGCTTCGTCTTTCTGGGGCTCTGTCGACCTCCGAGGCACCACCTACCAACGACCAATGAAAGCTATTAGTTCACATTATTGTAAAATATTAATGCTTTTAAGTTTATTTAATTATATATATAAATATAAGTATTTTTTTGGTTTTCTTTTTTTTTTTTTTTTTTTTTTTTTTTAAAATTATATGGATGTTTATTATTATTATTATTATTATTATTATTATTTTAATATCAATGTAAAATAAGTAAATCAAAGTAAAAAGACTATGTTTAATCTCCCAAACAAAAATCACAACTAAATAAACAAAACAAAATGAAAGCAGTAAAGAGAAGGGATTAGGAATGCAAATCTGATTGTGGGTGATTCCTAGGCCTCCCTTCGTTGAATGCTTGGGTTGCCTCCCAATAAGCGCTTGATTTAACGTCTTTAGCGGGACGAATCTTTCCTTTAAATTCCCCTCGGCTCCAAAGCATGGAATTTATCTTTTAATGGGAGGTGATACTTGAAATGATTCGGCAATGGTTTAAATTCAAGAGTGGGTGCCTGAATCATCAAAATCAGAAACATGTTAGTATAAATTAAAATTAAAATTGGAGAAGATGGCTTACTTTCTTTTTCCGACACAAACTCAAAGACAAACACCACATCTTTGAACATTTCCGGGACTTTGAACTTGGCCAGGTTTACTATGATGGTTGTGGCTTGTCCCGTGTCATCAAACTCAACTGCTTTGGGCTTGATTGTCTCATGCACAGCCTCTTGGATGTATTCTTGATATGCTTCAACCACTTCATTCTCTTGAATCCCTTTTCTTGGTGTGCAAGGTTCTTTGAACATTTCAATACCATCGGGAACTTGTTTTGGTGCACCAAGAATTGGGATATCACTTTGCACCTTTGGAAGAGCTTCCACAATGTCTTTTTCACTCTCTTTAGTATTTGGAATCAAAAACCTGCAAGGACAAAGGACATTCGGTGGAATAATGTTAGAATGAAGTGAATTTAGAACTTCCTCACCTGAGTTGGATGACATAGGGATTTGAGGAGCTTGCAGCAAGAATTCTTCTAAACTGCCCAGGTCGTCCTCCTCCTCTTCTGCTTGCAGCAACAATTCATCCATGTTCGGGCTGTGTTTGGATGGTTCTGGGACAGCTTCATCCTTCAAGTCACCTTCCAAAGTGATGGCTTCATCGATTTCAATTTCTCCCTTTGAATTTGCAAATGTGGAGTTGGAGAGTTCTCTTTGATCTTGAATCTGTGCCATGATCTCCATAATCTGCCCAACTTGCTTCTCCAATGCATCCACCTTGTTGGCTTTATTTTGCATCTCCTTGTTTCGATTTTCTACTTCCTGGTTCAAAGAGGTGATTAATTGAATAATATTATCATTATCAACCGACGAACCTGAATTTTGTTGGGGAGATTGTGGTGGAGGCTGTGGTGGTTCACATGGCCATTGATAGAACTCCTCACATGGCGGCAATTGTTCTTCGTTTTGTGAGCCCTGCGTCAAAGAAATGAGTCCATCAAGAATTTCATTATAATTCATGGGCATACTTAAATTCGATTGAAATTGCTGTGGGGGAGGTTGTGGTGGCTGCATAGGTCTTGAATAGAACTCGTCTTGCTGCCAATATCCACCTTGTTGAAATTGTTGAGGTTCATCCCACATATAATCTGAATAATTTCTCAAATCCGAATTGTAAGCGTTGAAAAACATGTTGCCCCTTGATTGGTTATGACCTTGATATCCCCAAACATCTTCATTGGCAGAAAATTGGGGACATTGATGAGTTTGATATCCTTGCCCATACGATGCACCAAATGTTTGGACACTTGGCATTGTGGTCCTTCCGGCATTCTGACTTAATTGAGACGTGAGATTCGCCAATTGAGCTTGGATGGATGCAAGTGCCATGTCTCGCTCCATTTGTACCTAAAATCAAAGAAAGAAAACTAAATCAAATATCAAAAGTAAAAGACATAATAAAAAAAATAAAATAAAATAAAATAAAATAAAATAAACACAAATAAAAAAAATAAAACACAAACAAAAACATAAACAAGGGATTAGCAAATTTGCTAATCCCCGGCAACGGCGCCAAAAATTTTGATGCGAAAATAAGTTAACGCACAAATTTAAACCCTATTTGTGACAATTGTAGTAATGATGTAAGTAGGGATCGTTCTAGGCCGGGGATTAATTAGGGATGCTAACCAAAGTAAAATTAAATTAAAAACGTAAAAACAAAATTTAAAACACTAAGCTAGACTCAAAACACTTAACTAGAATAACTCAAAATAAAATTAACAAATAATCTAAAACAAATCAAAAGACTCAAAATAATTCAAGACTCAAGAAAACACAAACTAAATTGATTTCTAACAAATTTAACACTTTAAAATAAATGGGGGATTGATTTTTTATGAAAAGTAATTTAAAACAGAAACTTAAAAACAAACTTCAAAGAAAATATATTTTGATGAAATAAAATGATGAGACAGTAGTTAGAGGGTTCCTTATCCACACATGAACAAATGCATATAATTTGATTCCCAGTTATGATTTCAACAAACGAATAAATGACAATGCTCCAAGTTAATTAGGTCCGCTTAAATTAACCTTCAGATTTCTCTAGATTCATTGAATTGGACGGGATACGCATCACAACCAAATTATTCTTATCAAGTTCCCTAACTATGGAATACGCATGATAGAGAGACATATCAAAGATCATTAAGTTTAATGGAAATCATAAACATCGACTAGGCATTCATAACTATGGAATACGCATGTTAATCCAACCTAGGGTTTACTAAACACAATCGTGACTAGCGATTTTTACTACTCATGAATATAAGTTCATAACGATTAGGTGAAATTCCCTTATATCCTAGCATCAAGTCTAAGCATGCAAATTAAGTGTCGACCCTTAACCCACATACATAAACAAGTTCTTAATCAAATCAGAAAAGTAAACCACATCCAACGTTCAAGAATTCATAAATGGAGTAAATCAAATCATAATAAACATTTATCCATGGTTTCAAATTCCCCTCTAACTAAACAGAAATTAATTACACATGTTTAATATAATTGAAAAACAAATTAAATTAAACATGAGTTTAAGAAAAATAAAACCAAATTGAGGATGTGCAAGGATATGTGCACTGTCTGTCTTCACTGCCGTGCTTTCCTATTTCTTTCTCTGCCCGCGCCTTCTGCCTGTCCTCTCTTCTTCCCCGAGGCAGCTTCTGCTCTCACTCCCAGCTGTCGGTCTCTCGCTGCCTCCTGTTGTGCTTCTGCCCGAGGCTCCTCACGTCTCTCCTCTAGCTTCTCTCTCCCCTTCAAGTTCCGCGTTGCTTTCCGTTTCTCACTTTCCGCGCGCCGGCTGCCTTAGGCAGCTTGCCTTTTCTGCACAGTCCTCTCTTTTCTTCTTTTCTGCACAGTCCTCTCTTTTCTTTTTTTTTATTCTTTCTGTTTGTTTCCCTTTTTTTTTTCTATCAGTTGCCTCGCCACTTCCTTTGTGCACTGCTTTCCAGCTGCAAAAGGCAGCTTTGTGTTATTTTATTTTTTTCTAAAGCTACAAAAACCAAATAAGTGAGCAAGATAATTTTTACGAATTTTGTCACTTAAAATCTTACTTGTGCTAATTTTATTTTCTTAGCTAGATAAATTCGATAAAACACAAAAACAAAGTAAATAACTCAAAAATATAAGAAACTAACTAAGAAAAGACGAGAGAATTTGATGTAAAATATGTATAAATATGAGCTTATCAAGTTCTGCCAAACCAGTATAAGTCTTGTGTGTTTTCTAGTTTTCTCTATTTTGCTAAGTTTTAGTCTATTGTTGTTGGTTACATTAAAAAACAAGGTCTAGTGGGCTTTTTTTCAACAAGCTTTCGTGTCGACGAGGATTCTTGGCCAACTTTGATATAGGTGATTATCTTCGACGATATAATTCACGTCCTACCTTTACTGTACTTTACTTATACTCTGACATCATGTGTGAAATTGGTTCATTCCCGCTCACAAGCGCACTCTTATATTTCGGCACCTTTTAAGTTTAAATTTATTCACATTTTTCACATCACTACACTTATGGCTTCGTCACCCTTTGGGTGATGGCCAGCACAACTCGATTCGGAGTTCAGGTGGACATTCCAGGTCGGGGTGTGTCATTTTCTATCCTATAAATCATGGGTTTTATTTAAAATTTCAATTTTTATATTAAAAATATAATAATCGACATGAAAATACAATAATATATTAATGTCATTGACTTCAATCAAAGATTGAAAATTATTAAGATCTTTCAAAAAATATTAATTGTTACTTAGAGACCCCATTCAAAGTCTCTAAATAATTAATAGGCTTATTTTTAGCTATGCTCTCTAGAACTCTATTTCAAACCCACTTTACTCCCTTTAATTCAAAAGTCACAATTGTACTTTTTGAAACTCAAAATCGTTCCACTTTACCATGATTCCGTTACTTCCGTTAAATTTCCGTTAGAGTAGCTGACGTGGATTTTAAAAATGTTTACGTGGATTAAAAAATGCTAATGTAGATTTTAAAAATATTGACGTGGATTAAAAAAATGCTGACATGGATTCTAAAACTGTTGACGTGGATTTAAAAATACCGACGTGAATTTTTTGTTTAGTAAACTTGTCTTTTTAATTTTTTTTTAATTAATTGCACAACAACAATCTTTTTGGCTTTTTGTCCATAGTTTGAGCTTCCAATCCACCTCAAACACAATGTAGGGCATATGACACGTCCCAACCTGTTCCAAATCATCACTAGAACTCATTCTAACATGTATTCATACTCAAATTACACTGAAAATTTGAAAAATAAAATAGGCTTAAATTTTGATACCATCCAAAAATATCAATTCGTACAACAGTTCAATAGAAATGTTAATACCATCTAACTAAATCCTAAACAAAAGAGTAAAAAATGTTCCAAAACAAAGATTTCATACTTAAATCAAGTCTTGGCTTGGTTTCCAACATCCAAAGCATAATTCCTCAAAATAATCGACTTGTTCTTTTCACCAAGACTCCATGATCTGTTCAATAATGCCAAGGCTCCATTGTGGCTCTCTGCTTCTGCAGCCACGTAGGTGCCTTATTCCTCTTTACAGGAGATTTTAACCTCTTTTTTGTTTGTTGTTCACCTGCAACTTGATTTAGATTAGCTTGACCACTTTGATTGTTCTCCTTAGCCACAACTTGATGCATTGCACTGGAATGAGATACAGCTGGTTGTGATTGGCCTTGTAGAATTTCAACAATTTGGGAGGAGTTTTGTATTGGCTGGGATTGGCATTGGCTACTCTTAGTAGCCTACAAAGTCACAACATAACCCTTAGCCAACTTTATCGAAAATGAAATTAAAAAAGACATACTAAAACCCTCAAAACAGTTCACAACATATTTACCTTTGATGTACAAGCTCCCTTGGATGTAGCAGATCACTTCGATGTAGAAGTTGCAGTTCTTGGCCTTAGAATAAGAGAGTTTCTCATCATCTATAACAAAGGTTGACAATTACAACTTCCCAAACATAATGACAGATGCTAAAACACAAAAAATGACTCTAAAACATTGCCATTGGAAGTTTCTTCATTAAGGCTTGCTCTTGCAATTTGTTTTGCAAGCTTTTTAGCTTCCTGCCTCTTCAAGTATTTTGCTTGTTTAATAGGATCCACGGGCTCCTGTAAGAAAATATAAAGTTAGTTAAGGTTGTATCAATTTAGTTCATAATTAACTCAATGAATTAAGATGTACTAACCTTGCAGTTGACTCTTGTAAGCCCCTCTTGCCCATAATTTCCACATGATAAATTGGTGTGGTATCTTTGGAGTTTTTGGAGATTTGGATTCAGTTTTTTATCAGGTCCCTTCTTTCTACTTTTCTTTGGTCTCCCAAGTTGCTTATGGTAAATGGGAGGCATTAGAGGAGGCAACCCAGTTCTTTGCCACTGGTCTTGGCTAGGCATTGGCTCAACTATGTGCCTATAGGTTCTCATGTAAGCTTATTTTTTCGAGTAATCATCAACATAGTCTGCAGGATTGCCATGGAATCTACTAACTGCAGAACAAGCATGTTGGCAAGCAATCCCAGAAATATCCCATGATTTACAGCCACAAGTGTGGGCATTCAAGTTAACCACAAACTCCCTTCTATGTTCTTGTTGGACTTGAAACTTATTTTTCCCTGCATGCTTTGAAATGCACCACTGCCCCTTTCTTTTGTTTTCTTCCAAAACTTTGGTCACTCTTGGACCCAATTGATCATGCCACTTCTCTATGGATTCTCTCCTTGATGCCATTAATAACATGATGTACATTTTGACTCTTTCCAACATCGTTAACACAGGTTTGTCCCTAGCATTCAAAATGGACCTGTTGAATGCTTCTGATAGGTTATTTAGAAGGATATCACACTTAAACTCCGCCCTGAAGTGTGATCTAGCCCATTGACTTGGATTCCTGTTAGATTGCCATGTATGTGAAGGTTCATGTAAGTTAAGCATCTTCTTCATCTCATCATAAAACCAGGGTAGTGTAGTAGCTCTTGCTATGGATTCCATTTGTAGCTTTAATGTCAAACCCTTATGATCCTTGTTGAAATTTGCATAAAAGTGCTTAAGGCAATGCCTATGTTCTGCATTTGGAAATAATTGATCTACAACATCAATTAACCCTTTTTGCTTGTCCATCATAAAAACATAGCTATGACTGTTCTCTATCTTCAAATCTTCTCTTAAAATCTCCAAAAACCACTTCCAACTGTCATAGCACTCCGACTTAGTTATGCATATGCTAATGGAAACATTCCATTATTAGCATCAACTGTAACAACAGCTAATAATTGGCTAGGGTGAATTCCTTTTATATGACACCCATCCAAGCAAATAAGAGGCCTGCATCCATCTAAGAACCCTTGCTTGCAAGCTGCCAAGCACATATACAATCTTTGAAATTGGCTTTTATCACCCTCCAATTCAGATTTCACCACCACATTTGTTCTCGGATTTCTCCTATTCAACTCATTGCAGTAATCCCATAACTGAGAATATTGTTCTTGATAGGAACCTTCAAGTTCTAAGGTTGCTATGCTCATTGCCCTGCAAGATTGTGACCTTGAAAGAGTATAACCTGTTTCTTTGTTAACATTCTCTTAAAATTGACCTACATCCCATTTGGCAGTTGTGAGCTTTGATTGAAAGCACTTAGCCCTAGTTTGGGAGTGAGGTGCTTAAAAAAAAAGCACCCATGAAAAAAAGCTGTGAGGGTTTTAGGTGTTTGGTAAACTGAAAAAAAAAGCTTATTTTGAAAGCTGCTATGAGAATAAGCTGAAATCAAAGGAAAAAGCTGAAGCTGCTATTTGCAGCTTTGGAAAACTGGTTTTTTTTCAAAGCACACGGAGCTACAGTGCTCCTTTAATGAAAAGATCCACTATTAGACTGTTTTTTTCTTTTCCAAAAGCACTTTTACAAAAAAGTTTACCAAACACTCTGCTGATTTATTTCACAGCCGCTTATTCTCACAGCACAGCTGCTTATTCTCACAGCAGTTTTTTTTCAAAGCACAGCAATACCAAACCAGCCCTTAGCCAAGTATGGAGCATTGGCATGGATGTTTTGGTTGCCCATCCCACAAGTATACTTGTCCACAAATGTTTTCACTTGTAAATATGTAAACTTATTTACATTAATAGCAAGAATGAGAAAGGGACACCCAATAACACATATGATCTTAACCCTTGTCTTATCATTTTGCTTGAATCGGAACTGTCTACCAATAAGGACAGAATGCCTTCTTGCTGCTTCTCTAAAAACCTTAGCACTTTGAAATCTTAAACCCAATTCAAACTATTGGTTTTTCATTTCCACATGTGGTACAAAGTCTCTCCACTTGGGTAGGGCCTTGTTCTTTTCACACCCACAATGTCTGCTTCACTCTCACTTGAATTTGATGAGGTACTGATTCTTGGATCAATACGGCCTTCTTCATCGAACTCTTTATGTGCTTCTAAGTTGTCTGCATTGTCACCTTCAACATGGTCCACGTAACCTTCAAAAACCTCTTCATCTTTCTCGTCTTCAAGTATTATGTCATCTTTCTCATTTTGTTCATACATTGAGTCTTTAAAAACCTCTTCATAATCTTCATCACTGTCGTTGTCTTCAACATCACCATAATCATTTACTTGTTTTCCCTTGCCCTTAGAAGATTTAGGGCCATTTTTCTTGTCTTTCCCTTGCTCTCCTTTAGCTTTGTTACTCATATTTTCAGATTCACCTTCATTTGCTTCTGCACCATCCTCCTCATTATTTACTTGAATTTTTAAGTCCTCAAGATAATAATTTTCTTCTTCATCAACAATGTTATCTTCTTTTGCAGCTTCTTGTGGCTGAGACTTCACATAAAGCTCTATGATCTTCTGCTTGCTAGGTGGATAGGAATATACAACTTGTAGCACTTTTGCATCCTCTAATAACTCAACCAATTTTTTTTTTGTCTTAAAATTTGCTGCATAAAATGAGCAGACTCCACTCTCTCCCACTTCTTAGCTAACCACTTCATTTCTAGCATTGACATGTAGTCCCCCAGACAAAAGTCAAACAATTTGTATGTACCACATCTATATTCCCACTTGAGACCGTCTTTATCAAATTGTACAAGTTCACCACCATGCACTACCTTCAAAGTGAAGATATCAACATCATCTACAAAAGCACACAATCAAATGTAGCATAAAAATTACAGATTAGAAATGGATTAGTGTGCTTTCACTAACATATATACAAGATTAGCATAAACCCCCAATACAACATAATTTAATCAGGCGTAATTATAGTTTATCCATATGTGATTGTTATAATTGTTCTTTATAGTGTAGTGGCTCTGTTTTTAAGAGTGTTGCTTTGTCTCTACTTCACATGAAAAAAAAAAACCTTTCAAAAGGCTGCATACAACCACACATAGAACCGTACCTCACCAACCTCACTAAACCATTTTAACCCAACAAACAGTCAAACAAATGCACACGGACAAGCACGCAGGGCCAACAAGCTTATTTTATATCCTGAGATCCCAAATACAGCCTAAAAAGCACTATCGAACAACATATTGCACAATAAAATACTCATTCAAATAAACTCCAAACATACAATAAGACCTCAACCAAATCACAATCCATAACCATAGTTTAATGTGAAAACTTACCATAATCTGGTTGAGGAGCTCCAAGTTCTCTTGGGATTGTCATTCTCAAAACCCATGCAAAAAATTTCTCCAGTAAGTCCACCCAATCTCCAGTCGCAAGACCTCTCCCCTCCACCAAATCTCGAGTCGTGAGACCAATCTCTAGCCGCAAGCGATCGATCTATTTGAAAGGACCCTCCAATTTTGCTTTTGAAATTCAACCTCTCCAACCCTAGTTCAATCCCAAATAAACTCTCCTAATCCTCTTATATCCAGATGGATCCCATATAATTTCCACGTCAAATGCATATTGTGAATCTAATTGCCAACTAATTATGATATTAAATTTTTTTTAATCAACAACTTTAACGGAATTTTAACAGAAGTAACGAAAATATGGTAAAGTAAAGTAGAGCGAATTTTGAGTTTCAAGAAGTAAAATGAAATTGAAATAGAGTTCCAGGAACCATAGCTAAAATTAAACCTAATTAATATGAAAGATGACAGGCTCAAAGCTTGTCAGTTTAGAAAATAAAATTATGTTTATCAATAGGCATCATATCAACATATAGACAACTTTTCAGTGTACTTGGAAAATGAGTGATAAATCAAGTGTCTTTATACAAGTAAGATATTTGTATTAAGAAATTAACAACTTAAAATATAAAATCTCTCTCCACTTGCGTAATTATGACATGTACTATACCATCCATGTTTGCAAGCAAAATGAAAAATTTCTCCAACATAAGCCCTTGTTTATCTTTACCAATAGGCATATCAGCATATGGCCAATTTGCGGTAATAAACATCTCTCATCAAATTTGACTTGAGAATTGTGCCGTTATGTCAGATCAGGTAGCTTTATTTGCAGACCAAGAGTGCTAGTTACTCCACGATAACCTGAGTGGGAGGATCATGGGTCGGCAACTTTAAAACTAACACTTGTCCGAACAATGTTCATCTCCAAGAGCTAACAATCTCTCAACCACAAAATTCTGGTCCTGCAAAATGCTACACCAGCCACTTCACCGCCTCCACTGGCCACCTCACCACAGCGCACTTCCAGATTATAAACACGTACACCAACAATAATTTTCCACTTTCACTTACTACAGTAGTACCACTCTATGGGTTTACACGTTCCTAATTCCTTCCTTGTAGTTAACTTGTTCTATAAATAGCTGATCATCTCCCATGCTAACGCTAAGCTTTCCTCAACACACATTCAAACAGCGCTCTTCCCTCAGCCATAACATTTATTATCTTCTTTCAAATATTTCCAGTTGCATTTGCATCTGAAGCTTTTTACTTGACCTGTAGTTGTTTCTCCTTCTATTTAAGGCTTTTTCAGACCCCAAAATGGCAGCATTCAAATTGTCACTTGCTCCTGTTGTTTTGCTTATTGTTGGTTTATCATTGTCAAGTATCAACGTATCAGAGGGCAGAGTTGCAAGGAAAGATTTAGGTATCGATCTTGGAGGAATTGGGGTTGGAGGAGGAATAGGCCTGGGTTTAGGACTTGGTGGAGGAGGCGGTGGTTCCGGTTCCGGGTCCGGATCTGGGTCCGGATCCGGAGCTGGGTCTAGTGGTTCTTCTTCAAGTTCAGCGTCATCGAGTGCTAGTTCAAGTTCTGGGTCGGGTGGTGGCGGTGCAGGCTCTGAAGCAGGCTCATCTGCTGGTTCTCGGGCCGCGTCAGGGTCATCAGGGAAAAGTGCTCAAGGAGGCGGGGGTGGTTCCGGTTCAGGACATGGAGGAGGGGGCGGGGGAGGTTCTGGTTCAGGACATGGAGGCGGGGGCGGTTCTGGTTCGGGACGTGGTGAGGGTTATGGTGAGGGTTATGGCGAGGGCCGTGGCGAGGGTTATGACAGTGGAGGCGAGAACTGAGAAAATATGCATGCATGTAACCGTTAGATAATGAAGCCAAAACTAGTCAAATATATAAATAATATTTTGTCATCACCATTCTGTGTACGAGACTAGTGGTATAGTTGATGAACTTAATCGAGTCTATAGTGTGAGCCTACATGATAGTTTGTGGATTCCAGTGTTTACTCAAGCATAGCATTTGTAATGTGTGTTTTATAAATCCTCTCAATTACATATCTCATCTTTTTTTTCCAAGCTATATGTGTGTGTGTGTGTGTGTGAACGCACGCGCAATGAAATTGGTTTATTTTACATTTTTTTCTTTGGTTTGATTTTCCGATATGTATAGTCATTGATGTTTTGTTGGATAATAATTAGAAGTCTGAAAGATGTCACATGTTACATATATGTTTTGGAAAATATTAAGAAAAACAAGTGAGACACGTAAAAATCAGGGAATTGACTGAAAATAACAAAGAAATATGAGTAAGATAGATGAGAATCACAAATGAGATTTGTAAAAGATCTCTATACCAACCATTAATAATAAATACTGAAAATATGACTTTAGTCCTTAAAACTTAAGTTTCTCCACATAAAACCCGACATAAGTTTTTTACTGGAATAAAACTCATTGACTAGATTCCACATTAGCAAATTCCTTAATTATATTTGACTTTACACATTTAAAAAAATTTGATGCCCAAAACACCCCTATTTGAATGTTTGATTTACACAATTAATTCCATACAAATTGTAAGGGAAAATTGCATAATATATAATAACAATAAAACATGCCTAATAAATGTATTAATACATGCTTAGTTAAGTCAATAAAATTATATTTTATGTATAAATGTAGGTAAATTATTTCACACACACACACACACACACACATATATATATATACATATAACAACAAAAAAAGCATGCTTGACATACATAAAATTCATGCAAAATAATTTATCTACATAATAAAGCAAACCCAAATATATGCAAAATAAATCTACATAAAAAATGTTATTATTTTATTCAATACTAGTTTACCTATTATTTGTTCATATAATAATAAAATGTGCCCAATATATATAATGATACATACAAAATAAAATACCTACATAATGAAGAAATGTTATTTGATTCAAAATTAATTTACTTATAAAATAAAGCAATTATTTTTTTATTGAAGATTAATTTACCTATTATTTGGACATATATCTTATAATAATAAAATGTGCCAAATATATGTAATAATACATGAAAAATAAATTACCTACGAAATAAAAGAATGTTATTTGATTCAATATTAATTTACCTACAAAATATATGTTATTTGCTCATCATAAATTTAAATATAGGTAGATTAATTAGTTTAATATGTTTGATCATATATGTAGTACTGTGCATGTATATGTATATGTATATGTATATGTGTGTGTGTGTGTGTGTGTATGTGAACGTATAGTAATATTATATACATAGGTAAACTATATATGTGTACATTTATATATATATATATATATATATATATATACACACACATATAATATATACATTGGAACGTATATATGTGTGTGTTTGGGATAATAATATATGCAATAATTATATTTTCATTGTAATTAAGGTGAGTAATAACATTTATTTATTTTTATTTTGAATATTGCGGTACAAATTGTAAATATTTTGTAATTATAGGTCAATTACTTCTATATTTGGCAGTCATTTTTTAATTTGGGTTTTATTTTGATATTTATAACACTACTACAATATTAGCTTTAGGTGTCGGACGATCCTGACGGTTAATAAGCTATTCTGACGGATAAAAGATATCCGACACAAAATTTATTTACTGTCGGATTAAAGATATTTTCTGTCGGATATATCCGACATAAATTCCTGGCGGATTTAACCGCCATAAAATTATTATAACCCTCAGTATTTTTGAATTCGTTTTTTTTTTAATATTTTTAACATATTATGGCGGTTTCTAAGTTAATGGTGGCGGTTATAACCGACAGAAATTGACTATTTTATTATTTTAAAATGTTACATTGATTAAAAGTATATAAATAAATAAACAGATGGTTAAAATTTTTTTTTTTTCACTCACGGTTCCGTTACCTAATCTCTGATTTTTTTTTTTTTTTTGCGATTTTTTACACATGCTATCTCGGAGTATATACAAACATATTTGACGGTTGGATCGTTGAAACTAGTTTCGTAGAATGCATATCCTATCAAATTGATAGATTTAACAAACACTTCAGAGTTAATGTTATACTTCCACTAGTGTAAATATTTTAAATTGAAGATCGAATTCGTTCAATGCATTCTTATAGGGTCAAGGAGTGTAGCTGTAAAAAATCATCAAAATCGAAGCTAAAATAACTCTTAAATTGTGATTTTTCGTTTATAACCGTCGAAAACTTTTGTTCCGTTATGCAATCTATGAATGTTTGTTTTTTACGATTTTTTACGTATGCAATCTCGGAGTGTGTAAAAATAAGTTTGACGGTTGGATCGTTGAAAAAAGTTTCATAGAATGCATATTGCATCAAAAATGTAGATTAAACAAACACTTATAGTTAATATTATACTTCTATTAAGTATAAAGTAAGATTTTGTGGTATCTACTAGTGTAAATATTTTAAATTAAAGATCGAATTTATTCATTACATTCTTATAGGGTCGAGGAGTGTAGCTGTAAAAAATCATCAAAATCGGAGCTAAAACAACCGTTAAATTGTGATTTTTCGTTTATAACCGTCGAAAACTTTTATTCCGTTACGTAATCTCTGAATGTTTGTTTTTTACGATTTTTTACGTATGCAATCTCGGAGTGTGTACAAATAAGTTTGACGGTTAGATCGTTGAAAAAAGTTTTGTAGAATGCATATCGCGTCAAAACGGTAGATTAAACAAACACTTAGAGTTAATATTATACTTCCATCAAGTATAAAGTAAGACTTGTGGTATCCATCAGTGTAAATATTTTAAATTGAAGATCAATTCATTCAATGCATTCTTATAGGGTTGAGGAGTGTAGCTGTAAAAAATCATCAAAATTGGAGCTAAAATAACCGTTAAATTGTGATTTTTCGTTTATAACCGTCGAAAACTTTTGTTATGTTACCTAATCTCTGAATGTTTGTTTTTTTTGTGATTTTTTACGTATGCGATCTTGGAGTGTGTACAAACAAGTATGACGGTTAGATCATTGAAAAAAGTTTCGTAGAATGTGTATCGCGTCAAAACAGTAGATTAAATAAACAAGTTTAACAGTTCAACAGTTATCTACAAACAAGTTTGACAGTTCGATCATTGAAACTAGTTTCGTAGAATGCATATCTCCTTTAAATTTGCCTAAATTTTTAAGTGGGAAAACTAATTTGTGCTAAATTTTTATTTATGTTTTTCCTGTATTGATTAGACAATATTTTGTTTGTGTGATGACATTTTCATTGCACAATTATCTTTTTGTTTATTTATTGCATATTTTACATGGATTATTATCTATTAAACCAAACAATTATTTATTTAATTTTTAAAAATGTATTCTATTTAAATACATATTATTTATTAAACCAAACAATTATTATTTTATTTTTTAAAATCGTAACAAAATTTTGGGGGGAAATTAAAATTTTGGGAGGGAATTTAAAATTTTGGGAGGGAATGTTGGGGGAATTGTGCCACATTTTTTTTGCTGTCGGTTATAACCGACAGTAATGAAAATGTTTCTGGCGGTTTCATATTTAAAAAAAAATTTCTGTCGGTTTTAACCGACAGTAATGAAATTTTTCAGAATAAAACCCATTCATCTCTTCCTTGCGCCGGTGCCTTCTCACTTCCCCCTTTTCTCCTCTCCTAATTTCCTTCTCTTTCTCAGCTCCTCTCTTGCCAGATTTAATGCACTTGTTTTCCTGATGTTTCAAGGTAATTTTTAACTGAAAGTATCACAAGATTTACATATTTGTTTATATTCCCTTCCATTTTTATAACTTGAGCCTGACTATTTCATGGATGTCCTCAGTTCATCTGACACAGCATTAGCATATCGGAAGCTCAACATCTAGCCGTTTATAAAGGATACAAAGGTTAGATAAAATGCTTGAGTACCTACCTAAAAAGAATATATTTTTTTCATAGATGCTGCCATATTAATTTTAGGTTCGAATATTCCCTCTCATGTGTATATGAAGCTCATCCAACATCTCCCTCTCATGTTCATCGCATAAACAAATGCTGTTCATCCTTGATGACTTGTATTTTTTTTTCTCCTTGTTTAGAGGCTTTTGCTGCTCCTAAAATAGCTACAGAGAAGTTTTTATCCATCTCCAAATCAAGAATTTTGTTACTGAAACTTCAGCTGCTCCATGAGCGTGCTTTACATGGGTAAGTTTACCATGTGCACTATTTCATGAATATCTTGATCATATACAGTAATTTTTGTGTCTATGTCGGTCATGACCTTGCCAAATATCATATAGAGGACATTTGAAGTTTGCCCAACAAGTATGTGATGAGCTTGGAGTCCTGGCATCATCTGTCAATGGCGTGGATATGGAACTGAAGACGGAAGCAAGTCTCAGAAAAGTTCGTATTGCTTGCCGCAAATCAGTTCAATGAGGTTTGATTTTTCAATATTTTTTTTTATTATTAATAGATTTTCTGTCGGTTTTAACCGACAGAAATTCTAATAAATAATATTTTTTTTATTATTAATATATTTTCTGTCGGTTTTATAATAAATTTCTGTCGGTTTTATCCGACAGAAATTCTAATAAATAAATATTTTTTCTGTCGGTTATAACCGACAGTATTTCTGTCAGATATAGCCGACAAAATTTCTGTCGGTTTTAGAGTATTTTCTGTCGGAAAATTCATTTCCTGACGCAGGCAATTCTGTCGCTTATTATATCCGTCACTGCATCCATTTTCTGTCGGATTTTGCTTAAAATCCGACAATAATATATGTTTTTTGTCGGTTTTTGAACCGCCAGTTATAGTTAATTTTGTAGTAGTGTAACTAGGTGGGTTTTTATCTAGAAAATAAGAGTTGTAAGGGTTTATATCTTAAAGACCCTAATAAATATTATACACCCACAAATGAGATCTACATCACGTTACAATCCCCACCCTGCATTTCTGGTGAAATGAACTCGTTGACAACACGATTTCGCTCTGCTAATTCTTATTCGCAATAAAGTAAGCCGATTAACTGGTTAGACATTCTCTCTTTTTAAGCTTGCTTTCTGATTTCATTTGTGCCAAATCAGTGAATAGAATATGAGACGTTATTATTCTCTTAAACTCTCCTCTCTTTCCTTCGAAACTCAAAATTCTCTCTTATTCACCATGTTCGCAATTGCTTGATCTAACCGAACTCTGAACACGTGAGAATCCAAGTGGCTGATAGGAGCATATTTATGCGACTTAGTTAGCTTGTTTTCTTGCATTTTCATAGTTAGTTTCTACTTATTATAGTGTTTTAAGCTATTTTCGTGTGTTTGTAGGTTCAAATGACAAAGTTGGCAAGAAAGTGCAATTTGGAGCATTTTGAGGCAGTTTTGGGCATTAAATGGATAGCTTATAAGTGGAGCAAGATGGATGGACGAATTTGAAGTTCAAGAGGCTAGGAATGTGTTGAAAAGATGAAGAAAATAAATCCAAGACAAAGAAGATAAGGAATCAGCTCAAAAGAAGGAACATTATCCCAAACCTTATCCAACCTTATCTTTTGCAAACTAACCTTATCTTATCTTATCCTATCCTAATCTTATCCTACCTTAAATCTAGCTGCAAGGGGACCTAAATATCTTATTTCTAGAAGGCCTATCTTTTTCCTACATTTATGTCGCACCCTTCTCCTTCTAGAACCCCTAAAATTGGTGCCGCACCACCCTAAGTCCCTACAAATCTGGCGCCTCTCCCTCTTCTAGAAGCTCTAGAACATGCAAACCTTCTCCCCCTTGGAATCTGATGCGCCTAGCCCTTTTCTCCTAGGATTATGCAATCCCTTTCCCACTTTGATTTCTTGAATTTAGCCTAATCCTTAGGGATTGTGCCGCACTTTAGCCCTATAAATATACATCTCTGCCGCACAAATAAAACCACCACCCTCTACCATATTTTCCTACACCACACACCCATATATTCAGATACAATTGAGAGAGTTCTTGGAGCCCTTTGTCGTGCCTTGCCATTCAACATTGGATTGCTGGAGCATTCTTAGGTGTTTTCTATCTTTTATTTTCAATGAATAATTTACGTTATCTTTGTTTAATTGCGAACATGAGGAACTAATTTCTTTATATTTGGAGGAATTTGAAGCCATGATTATATGCTTTATATGAATTGATTATATCCAGTTATTGTTTCTTGAGTCTTGAATGTGATTTGCTTATCTGAGTTATTAAAACTTGTTTATGTATGTTGATTGAGGATGCATACTTAATTTGCTTGCATAAACTTGATGCTAGAGTATAAGGGAGTTTCACCTAATCGTTATGAACTTATATTCACAAGTAGTGGAAGTCACTAGTCATGATTGTGTTAAGTAAATCATTGGCAGGAGTATCATGCTTTTCATAGTTACGAATGCCTCGTCAATGCTTATATGATTTTCAAAGAACTTAATGACCTTTGATATGTTGTCTATCATGCTTTTCATAGTTAGGGGACTTGAGAAGGATAATTTGGTTATGATGCGTATCCCGTCCAATTCAATGAAATAAGGAAAATCTGATGGTTAATTTGTGCTATAACGGTTAACTTGGGTTGTCATTCATGGTTTAAAGGAATAATAACTGGAAATTGGTTTGTTTGTGTGGAGAAGGACCCTCTAACTAGCCTTTCACCCTTTTCAATTCACCAAATTCGTTTTCTTAAAGTGTTTTATGCAAAGTTTCTGTTTTAAGTTTTAAATTCGTCAAAAACAATCCCCCTTTCATTAAGTCTTGTTAGTTTAGTCATAATCTGTTTTCTTTTAGTCTTTTGAGTCAAGTTAAGTCTTATTTTCGTCAAAATCACTTGTTAGGTCTAGAATTGAGTCTTTTTTATTGTTTGTTGTTGTTTTGAGTGTTTTGAGTCAGTTTTGAGTCTATAGAGTCTAGTTTAGTGTTTTTGAGTCTTATTTGTGTTGATTAGCATCCCTAGTTAATGCCCGGTCTAGAACGATCCCTACTTGCTTAATACTACAATTACATGTTTAATAGGGTTTAATTTGTGTGTCGAGTTAATTTTCACATCAGTGGCCGATCGAGAGGAACGAAGCAATGGCTTCCAACGCTCTTCATTCGACGAACGTTTGCAATCCCCTCCCTTTAATCCAACTCTACCTTGCCTCGCTACTTCGGAGTTTGCCAATTAATTCGGTATTAGGTCATGAGCTTGAATGTATATATATAAAATCAATTAGAAGACCTTTATACATCTCATTCTTAGCCTGCATGAGATCGAGAGAAAATGAGAATTTAATTTCATATTATTGGATTGTTTTAAGGTTGAGTGTCAGTTTGTTTACTTGGAGAGTACTGCATGTGCATTTTGATAGTGGCAATTCATGAATCACAAATTTCTAATAACATAAATTTTTGCGTAGGAGCCAGTCGTTCTCCACTACCAATGGTTGTCCACTCCGCACTATGCTAAGTGGGGTCGGCACCACCCACTTAGGCTAAGGGTAAAGGGTAACGTTAGAGAGACCGTGTAGTAAAAAGAACTATTTATACAAACGTGTAATTTAGTGTACAATTAGAAATCACTACAAACTAGAAATACAATTACAATTATATTAGAGTATTAATTCATAAATCGGGTTCATAAATCTTAGAAGGAGAAATTAGGTTTTCATCCTTATTTTTTCTACTCCATTGATTAAAACGTTATTCATTTCCAATTTTTTATCAAGGTCCTTAGGTTTTAATAAACGTCATTCATTATTTCAATAATAAAATATTTGCATCTTTAAATTTTATTTCTAAATACATTAATTTAGTGTACAAAACCATTACATTTGGTATATTTATTTTATGGCTAAACATTTTATCATATATCTCTATTTTTCTTTTGTCAAATGATAAATGTGTTAGATTAGACGTTAGGTTAGAGGGATGATAAGATTCGAACCCACGTCGTGATGCAAAGGCAACACTCCTCCCCACCATTGTGGTAGAGAGCGACTTGCTTATATCTCTATTTCTAGTTTGTACCCATTTTTTATTTGCAACCTTTTTTTTTAAATTGTACCAATTTTCTTTTTAGTTTTAATTTATACCATATATTAAAATTCTTTTTGTCCCATATTTTTAAAACTTTTATTTGTACTCATAATTTTTTAAGAGAGTTGCTAGACCCTCTCCAACCCCACCCACTATAGAAAGTTAAAAATTTGAAATGTTATTTCTCCACCACTATTATTCCTAATATAACCCTTAATATCTATATATAAGGAAATGTTATTAGCACTCCAAAAATTTCATTCTACACTCCTCACAAGTGTATTTTTCTTTCTAATTATAGAAAGTTTGGAGTGCAAAATAAGATTTTTGAAGTGCCAATAACAATTCCCTATATATAATATGCATGTGAACAAATGTGAACCAATCCACCATTGTAGCTCCAAGTGACTTGCACTATTGACCAGAACCCTAACTAATTTTATAATATTCTAGGCAAAAGTTAAATATAAAATCATAACCAGAGAGGTATGCAACTTCAAATGAAAAACCACAAAGCTATGCAAATGTAAATGAAAAGTTGGATGGCGACAAATTCAAATGAAAAACCACAAAGCATGATTGTATTACACCCATTATTGTCGTATAGACATTTTTGTTTGGTTCTGACTCTTGTGCAGTATATTGCCGTATAGGTCATAGTAGTGACTCCGGCTAGAGTGACTTTTGAGCTATGAATTCAACCGTACAGACTACCATAAGGGTTCCGGCTCACATGTTATATTTCTAAGAAATTATTCTTACCTGAATTGCTTACTCTGTTATATCTTGGCATGGCATACATATGAACATGATTATGTGAAGCATGAATTGATTTGATATGATTTCATATATATTTGTGTATATGCTTATATCTTGATTCTGGAAAAATTATACATGTTTTACAGCGAGGGGTTAGTTATGTTGATAAATGAAATAGTTTTGTAAAACATTTGTTTTTGCCCACTCACGTTTTCTGTTTTGTGCCCCTCCAGGTTTTAAGTAGGATTGTTGTTGGTGGCTTGAGGGCGTCGGCAATTCTGACCTATCTAAATAATAGTAGGACATTCTTGGTACTGTATAACTAGTACTTGTCCTACTGGACTGCACCTAGACTTATTATGCTCTGATTAGGAGTCACTAGAACACAGCAGCTCATCTACCACGACAATTCTACCACGGACTTTATGTGCGCGTGATAAAAAGTGAATATTTATCACGGGCTTAGTGAGCACGTCATGGATAATAATATTTTACAACGAACACATACTGACCCGTTATGATAAAATAATCTAATATCACGAACTTAATCAACACGTTGTAAAAATATTAAACCACCACGGGCCTTCAACGTGATATATAGTTCGTAACCACTTTGGATTCTTTTTATCTACCACGATCATTAAGTGTGGTAGAATTACACACATTATTAAAAAAAATTCAGAAAGTGGGATTACAAATTTCCCAAAATTTGAAATCTATGAAACTTACTAATATTCCCGCCCTTCTCAAAATTTAAGCGAAATCCTTCTCAATTCCTATTTCTTATGGCTTCCTCTTTATTCTCTGGGCAGTCTCCCACCTACCATTGCCGACTTGGAAACTCCCCACCGGTTCTTAGCCATCTACAGATTTTCCTATTCACCCTTTCCCTCTCGTTTACCCCTTGTTCTTTCTTCCCTTTCGTACTTGTTCTGGGAAGATTCCTTTTTCTCTCTCTCTTTCTAACTTCTGATTTTCATTTTTTTCCTGAGAAAACTGCAATAATGGTGAGCTTCTCAGCCCTCTGAGTTTTTACTTAACGATCTTCGTCAATCTGCTAGAATCGCTCTAAATCTCCCTGCTAGTGCCCCAACTGTTGTCGTCATGAGCCTCTACTTCATTGGCTTCATCACGGCTCTTCATGTGTTCGGCAAGCTGTACCTCCACCGATCTAGTGGCGGAACTTGAGGTCTGGGTCCTGGTTCAGATCGGGTTCGGATTTGGAGCTTAATTGGTAATTCAATGCTACAAATACTTTGTTTTCGCTATGCTTTGAAATTATCTCAGGGTTGATATTATTAGGGTTTCAATTTTGTTTAAAGTTTGGATCTTGGATTGTGTTTGGATCAAAATCGTGTAATAAATATTTAACCTTTCGTTATTTTGCTTTCTGAATTTTGATATGCTATTGAATGATTGAGAATTTGATGATCCAAAAGTTTTGAATTTGTTAAAATTTTAGAGATTAAAAGGAAAGCAGAATTGTGTAAACTTGGGAGATTCATGGTTACATAAACTAAGTAGACGTTTGCTAATAAGAATTGGAATTGAAAAAAGGGCATCCAAAGCGAAAGGGATTAGAGCTTTTAGAAAATAAATAGGATTGGCTTTGCAATACATTGGCTACTGATGTATGTTCAGAAAAACTGCCCTTGATCCATTTTAGGGTGAAATCTTGATAAATGTAAAGATAAGAATGGATGAATGATCAACAAAATGTGAAGAGCTTGATTGTAGCCAACAATAACTAAGCTTCTTTCCTGCCCATGATAGGGACTTTGATTAGAAGGTATTATTTAGAGGGTTTCATAAGGTTGTTACATAATGAATGCCTATTTCTGTTAATATCTTTATTAGAAGGAATCAGAAGTTTGGACTGGGGTTGAGTTTATCCACAGGGTTCAGCATTTGATACCTGTTGATCCACTGCCTGTCTCAGTAGCATATCCTTGGGATAATCGGTAAGACATTTTTTTTTTCACTTAGATGATGGACTGCTTGCCTTTCGGGAATTGACTTTATGGATGAAATTTTTTTGTATATCATGTCTTTGAGTTGAGACATGAGTTTCCTTTCTAAGATATATATGTTTTCTTGTTTTATCTCAAAGGTGGTTGGTGGTTCTAATTCACGAGGGTCCATAACTCCAATGTCAGCTATTACATCAACAGGAAACTACAAATTTGAAGTGTGTACATGGGTGGGCAACTGCAAATTTGAAAGGAATTTGATTGGAGGTATTCAAGGAAAACCAAAGTCTTCTATGTGACAATTTCCTTGTAAATGGAGGTGTATTTCATAATTGATAGATAGTTTCATATTTCTTAGGACATCACATTGGTTTTATGGGTGATTTTGTTGTAGTTTAGTGTAATACTTGTAATTCTTTTTAAACATGTAATAATTTAAATTTTTATTGCATTATAGTAAATTTGCAATTTTGTGGGTTTTTATATATTGTTTTTAATTAAATTTTTTTTTTAATTTTTAGAATTTTTTTTATAATGGGCATTAGCCGTGGTTAATAAATGGTCCACAACGGTTTTAGCGTGTGGTGTTAGATTCGAATTCACTACGGGCTAAGTCCATGATTATTATTCAATTGACAACGCGCTTTGGCCGTGGTAAAAGTCTAACATTTTTACCACATCCTTAATACTAACGGGCAGTGTGTCCGTGGTGGATTTCGATCTACAACGGACATTCACCTTGGTAGATGACCTTTTTTCTTCTAGTGAGTGTTTACTTTTGTAACTAACTCCTATCACTTCCTATTTAGTAGTGCACTCTAGTAATTCGGTTTTTAATTATTCGTATATTTCCTATCATTATTGCTTCTGCATTGTGCACATGGCTACGTCACTCTCACGTGACGGCCAGTATGCCTTGATCTCAGTCGGGGTGTGTCAATATTTTTATATAAATGTACCAATTTTTTATATGTAAAATGTAGCCAAATTTTATAATATAAAAGTACTCATATTTTATAAAAATAAGAAAATAAAAAAAAATCCCTTTGCAATATATATATATAATTTTGAATAATTGAATTGGTACTGTAAATGAAAGCAAAAAAAAAAAAAAAAAAAAAAAAAAAAAACACAAACACGGTTTGAGTCTTTATTGGTATTAAAATGCATAAAGTTTAGATCTATAACAGTTAAAAAGAAATAGTTTGCTTATATAAGACTCTAACACTATTTCCGCTCAAACTCCGCCACCTTTCGATCCACCAACTTTGTTCAATTACAATTCCCAAACACAAAGCAATATACACACACCCGTAGGTAGCATGCATGATCACCCAATTCTTTATCATCTCCCACATTTTCCGCGCTGGTTCCAAACATTCCACTATAAATTAATAGCTCAACAGTGTCCCTCTCATAGTCGTATGAGAACCCCAAACATTCTCGCCCTTTCTTAACAGTTTGTTTCCTTAAATCTCTCACATCTATTTTTGATCCTTTGGCTTGTTGAGCAACTTGAAGTAGTACATTAAAACAATGGGTAAGTTCAGTTTTAATTTCAAGTCTTTTGCCCTAATTGCTTTGCTTGTTTCAAGTGTCTTTGTTGACCTGGCGCGCAGGTAACTCAACTATGAGCTAACAACATCATTTTTGTGAATGCGGGGTTACCAATTCGCAACCGGACTCGATCGGGAGAGTATAGTAGATGTGATGGTGGGGGCGAATGGCATGCTGACTTCTGCACCTGAGCGACTACGGCCAAGGAAGGAACACCTCTCGACCTAGGGTTCTAGAACCTGAAGACAATGTTACTTAGTTTACTGCGAAGTTGAGGATTTTCTTCATCAGGTTTGGCAACTTCAACTATATTTGTGAGAATATAAGTGTGCTAAATTGGTATTAGGTTGTACAGACAAAGATACTTGATAACTCATATATTTCATACATTTATACCATACATTCCTAGTCCCTTTGTGATATTTTTGAGTTAAACTAGTTGCATTTTACCCTCTTTTGTGTTAATGTGCAGCTAATCGTATTTTGGAGCTCAGTTGAGGACAAACAAGGCAAAATGGTGCTATAAGTGGAGAATTGAATAAGGATGCTGATGTAGACAAAGAATTAGAAACTGAATATGGTGATGAATATGGCTCTTTATAAGACCAATAACAGCAAAAAAAAAACGTGGGAATCAAATGGCCAATTACTGGGATGTATTGGCAATCTGTAATAACCTCTTTAACATCATAAAACCTAGCCTTTCAACCACTTTTACAGAGACCTTTCATTCTGAGCGAATTTCACAACTCCAGTCACTATTTTTCTCTCTTTTCATCCACACTCGAAACTCCACCCATTATATACACTCCAACATCACCGAAGACTCATCACTACAGGCTGTTCTTGGAGAAGTTCAACATCAAAATTGCTTCAAGGGTTTCCTCTCTCCTGAATTTATTTTCACTCATGTTGTATATTTTCGTTTTAATTTCTGTGAACATGATGTGTAACTAAGTTCATAGCTAGGGATTTTGATGTAGCCTTGCAAAATTGATCCATGTTTTTAAGTTAAAGTATTCAGTTTATCAATCCGTTTCTTGTTTCATTCACTGAATCTATTGTTAAATTTGTTTGTTGATTTTAATGTTTGATCAGCATTAGGGTTAACTACAGATCATTTAATCAAGATTATAGTAAACATCATGCTTAATCTTGGTAGACATGTGAATGAATGAAGAGAATGCTATGCAAACATCATGCCATGTATTTTCTTTGGTTCTTTAACGTTTTCTTGCATGCTAAAGACTCTTAATTAGGAACCGGAGTTGAACATCCCAATTAGGTTCTAGATTGGGAGAATTTGATCAAAACCGCACATCATATAGCTGATCATATATATGTAAAATGAACTCAGGAAACAGGTTGGTAGTTGAATGCGGCATAACTTTATAAACACGGAATTGGTTTTGTAATGGTGATTTCGAATCCCTGGCCTCATCTCCATTGTTTCTACATCACTATATTATTCGTTGCTACATTCGTCTTGCATTTTAAGTTATTTAAGTTTATAGCACAAAAACTACTCTCAATTGGTTACTTTCATTCTTTAGTTAGGGTTCTTTCAAAGTTAGTAATTTATAGAGGTCCAATCAGTCCCTGTGGTTTGACACCCTTACTTGTGCCATTATACTAACCATATTTTTGCACTAGGAAGGAACACAACAAAATTATGGCGCCGTTGCTGGGGACTGATTTCAGCCCCCTATAATTGCTTGTTCTTTAAACCCTATCTATTTGCATTTTCAGTTTAGATTTCTAAATTTCATTTGTTTTCTTTCTATTTCTCAGGTAGTATATGTCTGATAAACTTGCTGAGATAGGCCAAAGGCTTGAATGTATAAAGAGCAACACTTTTGAGAACTTTCTATTAGCGAGTGTAAGTGGTTATTCTGAGCACTCCAATTCTGAGCAAGAAGAAGATATGGCAGACAATGACGATGACAATCGAGCTTTGGAGGATTATGCTCAGCCATTTATGCCAAATTCACCTTCATGCATCTTGTTGCCTGTTGAAGCTAGAAATTATGATCTCAAATCTTCACATTTTCATATGCTTCCTTCTTTTTATGGTTTACCTAATGAAGATCCATTAGCTCATATTAAGGAATTCTATAATGTTGTGAGTTGTTTACCTTTGCAGGAGTGAGTGAAGCAAATCTGAGAATGAGAGATTTTCCCTACACATTGAAAGACAAAGATAAGGGTTGGTTAATGACTTTAGCACCTGGTTCGCTCACTACTTGGGATGCCATAGAAAAGAAATTTTTGGAGAAATTTTTCTCTACTCAAAAGACAGCTACTTTAAGAGGGCAAATCTTCAACTTTGCACAACATGATGGAAAACCTTTCATTGAATGTTGGGAGCGTTTTAAAGGGCTTTTGCTGCAATGTCCACATCATGGGTTACCTCTTTACTTACAAATACAAATTTTTTACGATGGATTAACCCAAACATGTCAATCCACTGTTGACAATGCAGCATGTGGAGCTTTGAAGAAAAAAAATGCTTAAGAGTCATATAACATCTATGAGATGTTGGGATCTAATGCTAAACACAAAGATACAAAAGGTAAACGAGTTGGAGTGTATGAAATGAGCTCTAATAATGATCTTGCATTGCAGGTAGCTGGTTGGAAAAGAAGCTTGATTTCGTGCTCAATATGGTACCCAAGATAGCTGAGATATGTGCCATTTGCAACATACCAGGTCATCCTACTTATCAATGTTCAGGTAGTGAGGCTTATCCTGAATTCGTCCCAGAGCAAGTAAATCTCATGAACTCTTACATACAGAGGCCACAAAATAACCCATTCTCTAATACATATAACCCTGGTTGGAGAGATCATCCTAATCTCTCATGGAAAAATAACAATCAGTTTCAAAATTTCCAACCAAAGCATGCTACTACACTTGAAGATACGGTCAAATTGCTAGCCCAAAACACCGTTCAATTCCAGCAAACTACCAATAGTACTCTCAAACAACATTCAGCTACTTTAACCAAAATGGAGACACAATTAGGTCAGATTGCCGATGCTTTGAGTCAAAGAGAGCCTGGGAAGTTTCCAAGCCAATCGATGATACTTCAAAGGAACCAAGAGCAAGCCAAAGCCACTACACTTAGAACTGGTAAGGTTATTAATAATGGAGTTGGCAATGAAGTTACTAATGAATCTGATCATGTGAATCCAGGTGCGACTCAAGAAGAGATTGAGAAACCAAATGATGAACAAAGCAATGCCACTTCTTCATTTGAAGCACCAAATCTCCACAAGGATGAACAACCTTACACTCATCCCATCCCATTTCCTAGAAGACTTGCCAAAAGAAAGCAGAATAAGTCATTTAAAGAAATTTTTGATATTTTAAGTAAAGTGAATGTTCATTTACCTTTGCTTGATGTCATTAGGAATATGCCAACGTATGGGAAATTTTTCAAAGAGCTAAACAACTATAAGAGGAAGTATGGACCTAATGAAAAGGTGATGGTGTCTGAAAATGTGAGTGATGTGCTTCAAAGAAAGCTCCCACAAAAACTAAGATCCGGGCAGTTTTTCTATCAATGTCACTATTGGAGATAAGTTAGTTGACAAGGATATGCTCGATTTGGGTGCTAGCATCAATCTAATGCCCTATTCATTGTACCTTCAACTAGGTTTGGGGGATTTGAAGGCAACAACCATTTCATTGTAACTTGCTGATCGATCAATGAAATATCCAAGAGGTATAGTTGAAGATATCTTAGTTCAAGCTGACAAACTAATTTTGCCTGTTGATTTTGTAGTTTTGGACATCGAAGGGGCTCATATACATGATCGTGAGTTACCAATTTTTCTTGGGAGACCTTTTATGGCCACTGCAAAGACTATCATAGATGTGCAAAATGGTCTTCTCACCATGACCGTGCTAGGAGAAACTGTAAAATTCAAAGTGTTTAAACCTCTTTCTCACCCTTCTAGTTCACTTGATTGTTGTTCAGTTGATGTGTTCAATTCACTTGTTTTCTCTAAGTTTTTGCATACACAATCTAATGATTTGTTACAATTTGTTTTGAGTCAATCTCAAGATGATTTTGATGAAGAATCTGTACTCATGGAAGTGGTAGCTGCCTTGGAAGCATTAAAACCATATCCCTTCACTATTTCACCACTTATAAAGTCATTACAACCATTTGCCACACATCTGATCCCTTCCATTGTTAAACCTCCAAAACGTGAACATAAACCATTTCCACCACATCTAAAATATGCTTACCTTGCTGAATTTGAAACTCTCCCAGTTATCATAGCATCTAACCTCAATCCATTGGAAGAAGATAAGCTAATTAGGGTGTTAAAAGAGTTCAAATCAACCATTGGTTGGTCTATTGCAGATATCCAGGGAATAAGCCCTACCTTGTGCATGCATCGAATTTTATTGGATGAGGGAGCGAAACCAACCCGTGAACCACAACGAAGGCTCAATCCACACTTGAAAGAAGTAATGAAAGCTGAAGTGTTGAAGTTGCTAAATGTGGGTATCATATACTCGATTTCAGATAGCAAATGGGTAAGCGCTGTTCAAATAGTGCCTAAGAAGATTGGAATCACAATGGTAAAAAATGAGAACAAAGAGCTTGTACAAACAAGACCTACAACTAGTTGGCATGTTTGCACCGATTACAGGAAGTTGAATTCGCATACTAGAAAATATTATTTTCCTATGCCTTTTATTGATCAAATGCTTGAGCGATTAGCTGGTTACTCACATTATTGTTTTCTTGATGGATATTCAGGTTATAATCAAATTGCAATAGCTCCAGAAGATCAAGAGAAGACTACATTCACCTGCCCATTTGGCACTTTTGCATATAGGAGGATGCCTTTTGGCATTTGCAATGCCCCAACAACTTTCCAAAGATGTATGTGAGCGATCTTTTCGGATATGGTTGAGAGATTTATTGAGGTATTTATGGATGATTTTTTCAGTTTTTGGTTTTTCTTTCGATGATTGCCTTAATCACCTCTCTCTAGTGCTTCAAAGATGTCAGGAAACAAATTTGATTCTTATTTGGGAAAAGTGTCAATTTATGGTGAAACAAGGTGTTGTCTTGGGCCATGTAATATCTAGCAAGGGAATTGAAGTTGACAAAGAAAAAATTGACATCATCTCAAATATGGCAGCCCCTACTTCAGTGAAGGGAGTCAGAAGCTTTCTAGGACATGCTGGTTTTTATCGTTATTTCATTAGAGATTTTTCCAAGATTACTTGTCCATTGTGCAATCTTTTGGCTAAAGATGTTGTATTTGACTTTGATAAAGCTTATATGAATGTACCTTGAAACGTGAACTAACCTCTGCTCCTATTATTATGGCACCAGATTGGTCTTTACCTTTTGAATTAATGTGTGATGTCTTTGACTACGCTATTGGTGCTATTTTAGGTCAAAGAGTGAATAAACTCCCACATGTGATCTACTATGCAAGCCGAACATTAAATGATGCTCAACTCAATTACTCTACACCCGAAAAAGAGTTGCTTGCTGTTGCTTTTGCTTTAGAGAAATTTCGTTCATATCTTGTTGGCTCAAAAGTGATTGTTTACTCCGATCATGCAACTCTTAGGTACTTATTGTTGGAAATGTGCCCTAAAGCCAATCATATGATGATACTTTACGGACATTTCACATGTTAAACTAATCTAGTTTACATATAAAGGGCAAACATTATTGTTTGAGCCGTCTCATATAAATGTTATATGCTTAAACGATAAAGTCCAAGGAATATGTGATTGGGAGAATGCAATCTAATGAAGTTAGATTCATGAGACCATTCTTTCGTAGACACATCCTAAACGTTCCTGATCATAGGATTGCCAATTGGGCATTGACAGTCCGATAAGATCAGTACGTACTGTGCCTTCTCTCAGGGAGAGTGACTAGTCTCGAGTCATTGGTGTGTGTGACATCAAGACAAGTACGTAGGTGCTCAATAGAGAATGAGTTCACTGAACACGATCAACGAGGAGTTCTCATACTCATGTCACATGAGAACTCATGGTTGGGATAATGCAAATTAGTCTTTTGACCTGAGGCATCACAGTTGTCTTGTGGTTAAGTCCTTGATCTTTGATTATGTCAAAGTCACCCCATCGGGGTGTCCACGACATCATTGGGGTTAAGCCACTTAGTTATGGAGACAAGTGAATGTGCAACAAGGGATCTCTAACCTTCAAATGGTTTGAGGGAGAATACTCTATGATATGATTAAAATCTCTGGCCAGAGTATGAATGAGATTAGGGAATGCGTTCCAAATCACATTCAAGGTAATCATATAAGCAAACGAATCACATTGGATAGTAGACATGAATAAATAAACTATCAAACCAAACAATGTGGTCAAGAGTATTAGATTAGAGAAAGACCGTATTGCATTTGTAATCCTAAACTGAATAGGTTCTCTACCTCTTCTGATTATCTTGGGTAACCATGATATGCTGCTAGGTGTCACTCATGGTTTGTGGAAGCCCTAAACGTGTGTAATCACTAAAGGGAGAATTGAAAGTAAGTTTCAAATTCACAATCGATGTAAAATGGTTTTAATCGCCCACTGCCTCGCTAAAAGGAACCTAATGGATCGTACACCGTGTAAGGTGGAGATTGAAGAAACAATGGAGATGGGTAAGAATAATTATTTATGGCAAGGATTAATTAATATGTTAATTAATCAAACGAAAAAGTTCGTTAAAGACCTCGGGATAGTTTTGGACCTTAAGGCCCAATGGGCTTCGAACGTCAAAGCCCATTGACTTAAGTTGTATGACAACTTAATGAATAATGATTCACAAAGGCCCAATTAGCCCAATAAACCCATGTTAGAGAGAATGGGCTTTTGGTTCTTTAGGTCACTTATTTGAAGGGACTATATAAAGGACTTTATAGCCAAAATTCAATTAAGGGTTTCTTTTGGGAGAATTAGATAGAAATGTCTCTCATTTTCTCTCTAAGAGGCCAACCACCTTGGAAGGTGAATCTAGCAATCCTACTACTCCAAGGTCACTCATTTCTTCTTCAATCTAATCTTGGTGTAGAATCTTTAGAGGTTCTCTATTTTGGGAACTTGGAGAATCCAATTCTTTCAACCAAATCCATGGAGCTAAGAAGCAAGGAATGAAGGCCCTATCTCTTGGGTGATTATCCTTTGCATATGCAAAGAGGAATCTACAAAGGTAAATATTTCTCAACTAACAAATGTTGATTTAAAAGTTGAGTCAAGGTTCACCAATCTACTAGGCTTTGAATTTCATGGTTGATGTTTTTGTTTTTGAGTGCATGCAAGCATGATTCCGCCTTTAATTTGTTAATTGCATGCTATTGATGTTGCTCAAATGAACATGTTTTTCACAAAATTTCCTTCAAGTGGTATCAAGAGCCTAGGTCTAGTAGTTGGTGAATCATTTTGGGTTTTGTAGTTCATAGTTTTTGATTTAAAAGTTGTAATATGTTACAAGCTTTATTCTTGTTTCTTTGAATGTAAATTTTGTTAGAAAATTTGCCATCTCAAATGTTGTAGATGTAGTTCATATGAGCATGAATTTTGGAGCTAAAATTTGGTGCCATGTTTTTGGGGAAATTCGGCCAAATCCAAAGGGTGATTTTTTGGGTTCATGTTTGTCTTGTTAAAATGGTTTTAAAGTGACTTTTGGAACCCCTAAGTACCCTAGGATGTTAGCCCTCTTTTGAGTGGTGAAAATTTGAGTTTTGGTGAGTGAAAACATTCATGGAGCTATTATGAGTTTTCATGAGTGTTCTTCAATGTTCTTGAAGTTCTTGCCAAGAACAAAAAGTTTTGAAGTTTTGATTCAAAAGTTTTATGTTTTTACATAAAGTTTTGATTTAATTTTAGTGGGTGATGGTTAATGGTAAAGTATTTTTAATGGGAGACAAACTTTTTTAAAGATGTGACATAAATCATTTCTTACAAACTTTTCATTTCATCTTTACCTCACCTAACAAAACCCACTTACAAAAACTTTGTAAAAATCTTATTTTTTTTAATCATGGCCGGCCACCCTAATAGAATAGGGTATTTTTGGGCCTTTTGTACAATTACATAAAGTTTTGATACTTTTGTGTATTTGCATTTTGGCCCAAAAGTTTACGTTTTTACGTTAAGGCCCAAAAACGCTAAATGACAAATTGTTTTGCTCCTTTAATGAAGTTTTTTTTTTATTTGTTGAAATTTTTGGGTTCTAGTTGTAATTACATGAAGTAGTGGACTTTTGTGTTTTTACAAAGTGACCCCAAAAGTTTGTGTTTCACAATATAGCCCAAAAAGTTGTGGTTATTGCATGATGGCCCAAATTAAGTAGGGAACAAAAATTGTTTTGTCTCTTTAAATGAGAATTGGATTTTCATTTCATTTAGCTCCATTTAAATCAATTTTATGGATACAAAAACAAAATGAAAATGTTGCATTCAATTTAATTAGTTAAAGTGTTGATTAATTAAAGGGTGATTATGAACCTAAGCCTACGATAATTGAGCTATGTGATAGGCCGTTTCAAATTTGTTTGAACCATGGGAATGTGTAGATTAATTTTGGTTGTAATTTGATTTGATCAAATGTTGTAAAAGAGCATAAGCTCTTCTTTACTTTAAAGTAATTTGTTTTATGCAAATGTTGTAATGAGCATAAGCTCACCTTTACTTTAAAGTACTCATTTTCTTGTTTTATTTGATATGCATGAAAATGGAGTAGTTGGGTCCAACGCCCCTAGGAACAACACGCCTTAATGTGATTAAACGCGTAACTAAAATCAATCTCCATCCCTAGTCCGAGATTCAACACTAGGCTCGTGTTGAATCTAAACAAAGGTTCATAGTCATCCTAAGGCCCTAAGGCAACTATATAGTCCATCAAATGAATGCAAACCTTATGTTAGTAGTATCATATACTCTTGCTTTAAAAACCGTTTTATAAGTATAGTGGGAGTATTATATACAACTAAATTGTATCAAATGGACCAATAGTTGTAATAGGACCAAAATTGTTTTAATAAAGATTAAAATGAATATGTTTATGTGATGAGACCTAAAACCCTCAACCAAACCATTATTAAGTTGAAAAGCGTGAGAGTGCTTAGAACACTCTTTCGTGGCCTTCCACCGTGGTAGCTCCAATCGTTTATGACTTGTACACCGGCTTCACCCTATCATGGGGGAGTACAAAGTGCATGCTTATACTCAGGAGGAGTCTATATACATACTTGATGAGGTGAGTGTAGGCAACGAGGATGGCCAATATCGTATCATCGTGAGGCTATTCTTGAACCCCTTCACGAACTAAGCATGGTGGGAATGACTTAACTAAGTGCAATGGCGCCAATATCATATCATTGTAAGGCAACATTCTCTAGAGGCCAAATTGATGGGTACTTGCATTAGTTGCAAATGAGTAAGTATACTCTCTCATTATTATTAATGCTAGCCAATATCATATCATTGTGAGGTGGGCTTGGTAATAGTGAGTCTCCCATAACCTACTAAGAGTTTCCTCCAAAACTCTCGAATTCCAATGAGGGATATGGAATTTGCCAAAAATAGTGGGTGGTGCTATTTGATTTAAAGACCCGAATCAAATGGCTTAAAATCAATCAATTTATATTCGTTATGTATTCGTTTACCAATATATTTGCAAACGCTATCCAAAACTTGACAAAGAAAAGCCGAATGTTTTAGTTTCCGGACTTGGTAACACAATCCCAAAGATTGTCTTAAATGGATTGTGCATGTACCTAAGAAGTCTCATCCTCACAATCTTCCTATTGATAATGTATCATTGGAAGAACATGTTAGAAATGTCTATCATGAAGAGGACAACACAAACAACCAATGCTTATTCCTTCGTTATATGAACAAAGGAACTTACGAAGATTAGCATAAAGACAAGGACACTTTTAGTGCCATGATTCTTCACTTACAAATTGTTGTATGAAGAAATAAGAGTTGCCTTGAACAACTCTTGAAAGTTTGTAATTATGTTTAGAACATAATGGTTGGTTGACAAAAATAGTCCATCAACATGGACTTATGATGATTTTGAATCATTGAGTGTTGAAGTGATAAACCACTTAACGAGACGGAAACTAAGCTAGGACTTCACCTTCATGTCCCTATCCTAATGGTTCACTAAGTTTATTGTAAACTATGTAGTGAACAATAACCACACACTCTCCAAAATGTTTGATGTGTATAACACAATTGAAAAAGGTTTCAAGAGAGATAGTGGGAGTTTAGGGACCATGACTATTGTAGTCAAATGAGAAGTCAAATGAAGAAGATAAAATTAACTCCAAGGGAACAAAGGCCCAATTAGCCCAATAAACCCATGTTAGAGAGAATGGGCTTTTGGTTCTTTAGGTCACTTATTTGAAGGGACTATATAAAGGACTTTATAGCCAAAATTCAATTAAGGGTTTCTTTTGGGAGAATTAGATAGAAATGTCTCTCATTTTCTCTCTAAGAGGCCAACCACCTTGGAAGGTGAATCTAGCAATCCTACTACTCCAAGGTCACTCATTTCTTCTTCAATCTAACCTTGGTGTAGAATCTTTAGATGTTCTCTATTTTGGGAACTTGGAGAATCCAATTCTTTCAACCAAATCCATGGAGCTAAGAAGCAAGGAATGAAGGCCCTATCTCTTGGGTGATTATCCTTTGCATATGCAAAGAGGAATCTACAAAGGTAAATATTTCTCAACTAACAAATGTTGATTTAAAAGTTGAGTCAAGGTTCACCAATCTACTAGGCTTTGAATTTCATGGTTGATGTTTTTGTTTTTGAGTGCATGCAAGCATGATTCCGCCTTTAATTTGTTAATTGCATGCTATTGATGTTGCTCAAATGAACATGTTTTTCACAAAATTTCCTTCGCTTATTTACTCCGATCATGCAACTCATATCTTGATTAGATGGATACTCTTGTTACAAGAGTTTGACTTGGAAATTCAAGACAAGAAGGGGAGTGAAAATGTTTTTGCTGAGCACTTGTCACGCCTTATTGATGAAAACCATAGAGATGGACAAATTTTGCCTCTCAACGAATCATTCCCGGATGAACAGCTCTTTGTCATTCAAGAAAAAGAGCCATGGTATGCTGATTTTGTTAATTATCTTGCTTGTGGTGTAATTAGAGATTATTTTTCTTTTCAGGAGAAAAAGAAGTTCCTTTCAATGGTGAAACACTATGTTTGGGATGAACCATATTTGTTCAAGTAATTCCTTGACCAAATCATCCGAAGATGTGTTCCGAAAAGTGAGCAGCAAAGCATACTAAGATTGTTGGAGTGTGGAGGTCATTTCAGTGCCAAAAAGACATCTGTAAAGGTTTTACAATCTGGTTTGTTTTGGCCTACATTTTTTAAAGATGCTTTTAATTTTTTCTCTAAGTGTGATAGGTGTCAGAAAATGGGAAATATCAGCCGCAGGATTGAAATGCCATTTAACAGTATTTTAGTGGTGGAGTTATTTGGCGTGTGGGGAATTGACTTCATGGGCCCTTTTCTGTCTTCTTTTAGATACATATACATACTAGTGGCGGTAGATTACGTATCCAAATAGGTTGAGGTAGCAGCTACCCGAACTAATGATCACAAGGTTGTTTTGAATTTTCTCAAGGATGTGATTTAGGTTTGGAATTCCGAGAGCTATCATTAGCGATGATGGCAGCCACTTCTGCAACAAACCTTTCATGGCACTGATGAAGAGGTACAACATCACACATAAAGTGGCAACTCCATACCATCCTCAAACCTCTGCCCAAGTGGAAATCAGCAATAGGGAAATAAAGAACATCTTGATGAATACTGTGAGCCCTACGAGGAAGGATTGGTCACTAAGGTTGAATGATGCACTTTGGGCTTATCGAACAACGTACAAGATCCCAATTGGAATAAGCCCTTATCGACTTGTGTTTGGAAAAGCATGTCATTTGCCGATGGAGCTCGAGCACCCTACATATTAGGCCATAAAGAAGTTCAATTTTGATCTCAAAGAAGTTGGTACAATGAGGAAACTCCAACTTAATGAGTTGGACGAGCTCAGAAATGAATCATATGAGAATGCTAAGATCTACAAAAAATGAACCAAGCTCTACCATGACAAAGCCATTCTTAGGAAAGAGTTTCAACTAGGTATGAGAGTACTTTTGTATGACTCATGTTTGCGACTTTTTCCAGGTAAATTGAAGTCTAGATGGGTTGAACCTTTCAAAGTGATTCAAGTATTTCCCCATGGAGCTGTGGAGATAGAAAACATCAAGAATGACACTCATTTTAAGGTTAATGGGCAGCGTTTGAAAGCTTATTTGGGGAATGTGGAACAAGCGCAGGTCTATCTAGTTATGCATTCTCTCGAGTTTACAACTTAAACATGTTGTCATGTCTTGCCTAGACATCAAATAAAGCGCTTGCTAGGAGGCAACCTAGCTAGGTTTGTTTTCTTTCCTTTTATTTGTGTTTCTTTGTTTTTGTTTTATTTTCATTCCATGTGCCCTCTACCTATTTGCATTGCATGCATTCTATTCATTTTTAAGCATTGAGGACAATGCTTAGTTTAGGTTTGGGGGTGTTGGAAATTGAAAATTTTCTTTTGATTTCGGTTTTGGTTAAAGTTTGCTTTTGCTTACTAATGTGAATGTATATGATGGCTATGTATACAATCTGACTATGGTGCTGTCATGAAAAGTTCCATATCATAATTTTGTAGTTCACAAAGTTATTACTCTTGAATTATGGTGATTAAAGTGTCATGCTCAGATTATGGAAGAAGAATAGTGGAGACTACCCTAGTGAGCTATTTTGAGCTTATTTGCATCTTTGAGAGGGTTTAAAGTGTTTCTACTCCTATCTTTTTCTCAAACTCACTTTAAATGATCTCATTATTTCTTGTTGATTAAATGCTAAGAATAATTGTCTGTTGCAGATACCATGTGCTTGTTATCACTTATGAATGAACTCATTGAGTCGATGTTAGGCTATGCATGTTTTAACCACCAAATGGCTTTATTCCCAATCCTTTGTGTGCTCCATTCGCCCTTGTTGCAGCCAAATACTTTTAACCTAATTCTTTCATCACCTACAACAAACTCTACCCATCTTAGCCCATTACAACCATACCTTATAGTTTGGAGAATACCAAAGTGAGGAAGACAAAGATAGATTGAGCTCTAGATTAAGAATGTTGCGTGTACCGAGGTAACATGTGTTGGAATTGCAAAATAAGAAGAAAAAAAAAATTCCAAAAAAAATAAAAAGAAAGAAAAAAAATGAATAAAGAAGATGCAATTTCCAAATCCTTCACTATCACACGTGTGTCCTGGATGCCAAGAACAAACAACGAAGATCAAATCAAGATGAGAGCTTGCTGGTTTCAAAACAAAGACACTTTGGTATGTCCCAAGGTCTAGTATTTCCTATCCATTCTTTCGTAGCCCCTAGCCTAAGCCTTACATTACAACCTTGTGAAAGACCTAGTTGATCTTTGGTGATATATTCATGGGTGCTGGTAAGTATGTGTGATGTCCATATTCTTAGTGTTTGATTCCTTTCATAAGATATATTCAGAAATTGTGTTTTGTTTGATGGTATGACTAAGCATTCATTGGTTCTTATTAGTTTGTTTCAAGTGAGTTTTAACCAATTTATTTGTCAAGTCTGTAGATGTTTGTGGGCGTCATCACTGTAAACCCTCAAGAGACACAACCCCTCCTACTAAGGACACCTAGAGGTTTAAAGGCTTGTTGCACATGCTCAGTGCAATCGTTTAGTCAATGAAAGCGATCTAGTTAGATTTTTCTTTGTTTTGTTTGTTTTCAGTTTTAGTTTTGCTTGAGGACCAGCAAAAACCAGATTTGGGGGTATTTGATAACTTATATATTTCATACATTTATACCATACATTCCTAGTCCTTTTGTGATATTTTTGAGTTAAACTAGTTGCATTTTAGCCTCTTTTGTGTTAGTGTGTAGCTAATCATATTTTGGAGCTCAGTTGAGGACAAATAAGGCAAAATGGTGCTAAAAGTGGAGAATTGAATAAGGATGTTGATGTTGACAAAGAATTAAAAGTGGAAACTGAATATGGTGATGGAAATGGCTCTTTATAAGACCAATAACACCAAAAAAAATATGTGGGAATTAAATGCCCAATTACTGGGATGTATTGGCAATCTGTAACAACCTCTTTAACATCATAAAACCTAGCCTTTTAGCCACTTTTACAAAGACCTTTCATTCTGAGCGAATTTCACAACTTCAGTCACTATTTTTCTCTCTTTTCATCCACACTCGAAACTCCACCCATTATATACACTCTAACTTCACCAAAGACTCACCCCGACAGGTTATTCTTGAAGAAGTTCAACATCAGAATTGCTTCAAGGGTTTCCTCTCTCCTGAATTTATTTTCACTCATGTTGTGTATTTTTGTTTTAATTTATGTGAACATGATGTGTAACTAAGTTCATAGCTAGGGATTTCGATGTAGCCTTGCAAAGTTGATCCATTTTTTTAAGTTAAAGTATTCAGTTTATCAATCTGCTTCTTGTTTCATACACTAAATCTATTTTTAAATTTGCTTTATGATTTTAATGTTTGATCACCATTAGGGTTAACTACAGATCATTTAATCAAGATTATAGTAAACATCATGCTTAATCTTGGCATACATGTGAATGAATGAAGAGAATGCTATGCAAACATCCTGCCATGTATTTTCTTTGGTTCTTTAACATTTTCTTGCATGCTAAAGACTCTTAATTAGGAACCGAAGTTGAACATCCCAATTAGGTTCCAGATTAGGAGAATTTGATCAAAACCACACATCATATGGTTGATCATATATATGTAAAATGAACTCAGGAAACAGGTTGGTAGTTGAATGCGGCATAACTTTATAAACACGGAATTGGTTTTGTAATGGTGAATTCGAATCCCTGGCCTCATCTCCATTGTTTATACATCACTATATTATTCATTGCCACATTCTTCTTGCATTTAAAGTTATTTAAGTTTACAGCACAAAAACTACTCTCAATTGGTTACTTTCATTCTTTAGTTAGGGTTCTTCAAAGTTAGTAATTTATAGAGGTCCAATCAGTCCATGTGGTTCCACACCCTTCCTTGTGCCATTATACTAACCATATTTTTGCACTAGGAAAGAACACAACAATACTCAAAGGAGATGAATGTCTTTATGGTGAATGTGGTTCGACCACTTGAATGCCGAACTATGAAGTACACTTGAGAGTACTGATATAGAACACCTTACTTTACCGAGAAGCTAATGATGTGACCTCTTTAGGCGAAAGAATTGAAAAATCTTCGCCGATTGAGACTTGGATAGATAATCAACCACCTAGATGCAGTGTTGTTTTCTTGTCCAAACTGAAGATGCTCCTAAGTTGGTTGTTTCTTCGGCTCCAGTGCTGTTTATCCAAACTAAAGATGTCGCCGGTTGTCAACATAGCATTGTTTACTTATCCAAACTAAATAAGTTGAAAATCAAAGTATGCAAAACAAACTAACAACTACTACGAAACTACAAATATTATTTATAATGAAGAATGCCGAGACTGCTATACTTAGAGACTACATTGTGACCGACTTGTTCTCAAGTGAATGACAAGCATCCTATTTATATTAAACTAAATCCTAATCTCTAACAAAAACCTAATTCTAACGGGCTGGGCCCAAATCCAAAACTTAATATTTTCCAAACCCCACCTGGGTCGAACTCATGGCAATAAACAACATAAGTTTGCCAACAAGAAGAAGTGGATATATGCTCCCATATGCGTACAGACAAGTAGGCTCCACTAAGCAGACAGACAGACAGACAAACAGGTTCAGATAGATGAAAGATGGATATATTTAGATGGTGAATGACACAGATTCAAGTAGGCAGATTCCGTTAGGCGGACACACCCTGATGCAGACAAATTCTGATTGAGTATGAACCCCGTCACTAAAGCACGAGATTCCTATATCCCAATTGCAAGAACAAAAAAACAAACAAAAGAAAATTAATTTATCACCATATCCACAACGTCACTCAATTGGTTACTAGTCTAAACACACTAGCGATAATTGTATAAATGGACAACATACTACATTCATGTGGGCTCAAACCAACCCGTGGCCCAATTTCTAATATTTTTTCTGTTCCTTTTTTTTTCACTTATTATCTTCCTTTTTTTCCTTCCTTATGCTTCATTCTTCCTTTTTCCTTATTCTTCTTCTGTGTGAACAAGTGCACAAGTGAAATAACGATACGGAAACAGTTGTTAGCAGATGGGTCCTTGTGTCACACTTTCCGACGTGATAGGCATGGTAAAAATGCCAGTTTGGGTCAAAACTAATCAAGCAGGTCTGGCACTGGTCAGTGGTACGGGTGTTACGTCGGGTTGAGTAGCAGCAGGTGCGGGTCGTGGTGATTAGAGATTGGCTAGGTTTTGGTGGTGGTTCAGAAGTGAGTTCATGAACAGGTACATTGCGAGCAAGCGGATTCGTCAGATGGATTGGTATGGTAGGCAAATGGTGCAACAATGACTTGGTGTGGTTCACATACGGACGACGGGGGCAAACCTGGGTGCGAAAGCTAGTGGTTGGCGGTGGGTTCGGTGATAACAGACGATGGTTGGGTTTACAGGCACCAAAGTATGCTAGAACGGTAGCAGATGATGGATCAACTTCATCTAGAGTCGGTCTGACTCGGCACGCAACTCCAAACTTCAATTCTAGAAACTCTTTATCAACTAAGAATCACAAATGAAAACCAAACCAAAAAATGAACAAAAATCCAAAATTGGAAAAAAAAAATAACTAAGACAAACATTGATTACAAACAGAAGCAGATTAAATCCCAAATGATTAAATCTGCTCTCACACCAAGTTGAAAATCAAAGTAAGCATAACAAACAAACAATTACTACGAACCTACAAATATTATTTATAATGAAAAATGCCAAGACTGCTACACTTGGAGATTACATTGTGGCCGACTTATTCTCTACCGACTCGCAACCTCTTTGACTTGAAGTAGGATTCTAAATCTAGTCCTTTTGTGCCCTTGATTCATTCTTATCTAATCTGCCATAGATTTTGATTCCTGGAATAATTTGAATCTTATTAGAAACCAAACTAATATTTGGCAATTTTAATTCAACCAAGACTCGACTAAGCTACACCTGAGTCTAACTGTTTAACAGTTCTACTTCCATTAGAACCTGGTCAAATTAATGTTGTTCTAGGCTGGGAGCCAACTAGTCTAATCATTACTGGTCAAGAATCATGGCCTTTCACCTTAGGTAATCCTTTCTCAGCCCAAACCTTGTATCTTAGGCCCAAACATTACCACATCGCTTCTGAAGGCCATGGAAACCTGGCCTAAGGGTTTTGAAGAAGCTAATATTCTTCAACTTTTCCTACTAGTCTGCAATAAATGCCTTGATTCAAATTTACACACCAACCTTGCCTTATATGACACAATCGTTTCTACCATTAGATTCTTGTAAAAATTCTCCATATTCGACCATTCAGACACCACACTACCCAGACAATCTAGCCATCGAAAAGTCTCACCTTAAGGCACTTACTTCAAAAAACTGTCAGCTTTCAAATCGGATTGAAAAGTGTGAAAATCGGCCCAAATCGTTTCGATTCCACAATTGCCATGAATGAAAACACGTCTCAGGATTTTCTTTGTTTTGAAATTCAAAATTAATGATTAGGGTTTGTTTCTCTGGCCTCCCTATAAAACCTCTCAAAACCTCTCGTTTCTTCTTTACACTTTCGAATCTCTTTAAGGGGTGGTTTGGGAGTGAGGTGCTTAAAAAAAAGCACCCATGAAAAAAAGCTGTGAGGGTTTTAGGTGTTTGGTAAACTGAAAAAAAAAAGGCTTTTTTTGGAAGCTGCTGTGAGAATAAGCTGAAATGAAAGGAAAAAGCTGAAGCTGCTATTTGCAGCTTTGGAAAACTGGTTTTTTTTTCAAAGCACACGGAGCTACAGTGCTCCTTTAATGAAAAGACCCACTATCAGACTGCTTTTTTTTTCTTCCAAAAGCACTTTTACAAAAAAGTTTACCAAACACTCTGCTGATTTATTTCACAACCGCTTATTCTCACAACACAGCCGCTTATTCTCACAGCAGTTTTTTTTCAAAGCACAGCAATACCAAACCAGCCCTAAGTCTCACTCCCAGAAGCTCTAAGCCTTCTTACTCTACAGTCTTCCTCACTTTTTCAAATTCAATCTTTGACCTTCCAAATGGCCAACACTGAAACACCTTTGATATTCTGTGGGAAGCTTTCTTGCGAGCTTGAGAGCATCACAAACAATATCGACCGGGTCACCACCTGGCTCTTCAAATATCTTGATGTATCAGAGGCGAAAACTCAAGTTCTTAGCCCTATGGTCTGGGATTCAATTCAAGACTTCATTGTCACTTTGATGAAGACTAATTTGGTCGCACCACTTTTCAAAGACGGTGATTGGTCGAAATGGGGAATCACTAAACCCCAAATTGGATGGCCTTCGATCCCAACTGCTTGGGCCTTATAGGTTAATCGAATGGAACCCCATTCGATAGCTAGTGGAAGCACCTGGGCATCTTTGATGCTATCAAGATTTTGCATGTTAAGATAAACATGGGCCAGCGACCCTGAATTTTTGTTGCCATGCCACCAATATGATGATCCTCACATTCGGTCCCATGAGCCTTACCGTACTCGACGTCACCACCCTCCTAGGTACGTCTCTGGTTGGTCTCCTTGTTGACGTTGTCTTCAACATCAAATTTAACCTGGACTTGAAGACCATCAAATTTAACAAGAAATTATGAAAATCAAAGATGGCCGGAAAGATTGGTTGAAAAAAGACATTGTCTAGTTGAAAAAAAAAAAAAAAAAAAAAAAAAAAAACTTCCTTAACTATAGTACATTAGTTTCCAGCTTCGCCAGTCAAGGTGACAAACCCATTTGGATAGAGGAACAATAAGCCTCCCTCTTTTACTAGTACATCAAGTTCATCTTCTGTTCCAAGTCGAACAAATGCCTTATTGAGAACATGACAATGGCTGAGGAACTACCAAGCGGTCAAATGCTGGCCCTTAGTCCTTCCATCTTGGACACCTTCCAAATTTTTTTCGATATTACCACCACAGGGATGGACCCTCACCACTTGTCGTGGTGGAGTTTTTGCTTCTCCTAAAGCCTTCAATAGTAGGATGGAAATGAAGCTGAATTTCAATTTTATAGGAATCAAATTTCCTACAGTGTGCCCAAAAGTTTGAGTCATATGAAAGTGATTTTAATTCTTGAGTTCAATATATTGAACTCATTAGTTTGATTTCTATACAATATACAATTAATTTTGGGTAAATTACATAAAACTACCTCAACTATTGGGCCAATCATAGTTTCATACCTCATATTTAAAACATTTCAATGTCATACCTTATCTTCGAATTTGTTGCAATGTCATACCTTCCGTCAGTTTGTTTGTCAATTCTTCCGTTAAATGCTGACGTGGCTTGAGGTGGGGCCCACTCTCTATTAAAAAATTAATAAAATATTAAATATTAAAAACTAAATATTTAGTTAATTTTTTTTATTTTTTACACCCCTTCTTCCTCCATCTCTACCTCCCTCCCATGGTGCTCCTCCCCCTCCTCCTACACACCCATCACCCTCACCAAATTAATCCCTGTAACCAATTTCAAACAAAATACCCCAATTCCACCCAAATCCTAACCCGAAATTTCAAATTCTTAGCACTAATCATCCCCATAGCATATTTTGGAGAAAGCTTAGGGCTTTGCTCAAGGGTTTGTGGGTTTTGGCTCAGGGGACGGGAGGTAGCTATGCTTGGGTTCTGGGGTCGAAGGAAAACGGGTTCGATCGGGTTTTTCTAGGTTTTGGTTTGGGGTTAGGGATAGGAGGCGGGGAGCGACGTTGGCGTGCTGTGGGGGCGCGGGGGGGGGGGGGGGAAGAGAAGGCGGAATCGGCCAAAAGAGAAGAGAAGAGTGGGCAAAGAATCGGCAGAATCGATCACCTGCAAAAAAAATTATGGGTTTTTTTGTTTCAAAATTTGTTTGTTTTTGGGGAGAGAATTGAAGAGTGGGGGAGTGGGATGAGTGGCCGGGGAGGGTGGGGGGGGGGGATGTTGGCGCGAGTGGGATCTGGGTTTGGGATGGTTCTGGTTTTGGGTTGGGGGAAGACGGGAACGGGGAAGAAGTGTGATGGGGATAAGGGATGGGTCCCATATTTGTTTTATAAAATATTAAAATGATTTGATTTTTATTTTTTTAATATTTAGTTAATTTTTTAATCAAGTTGGAATATGAAGAAGGCCCTGCTTCAAGCCACGTCATCATTTAATAGAGAGATTGACAAAAAACCTAACAGATGTTTGATATTGTAACAAATTCGTAAGATGAAGTAGGATATTGAAATGTATTAAAGATGGGGTATGAAACTGTGATTGGCCCAATAGTTGAGGTAGTTTTGTGTAATTTACCCATTAATTTTTTACATAAGGAAAAATAATTAACTATTAATAGATTAGAAATTAAATGTTGCCACAATTAATAGATAGAATTCACTCCTATCAAACTCACACTATTGTAGCAATTGTATTATTAAATCAAACTCAAAGTGTTGAATTCCTATATTGACATCAAACTCACTTGAATCACTGTGAAAAGCCTAAGGCTCTAACCAACATGACAATCAGTCATACAATTTAGTCCAAACTGTACAAATGCGGCATATACACCAGCCTCGAAACATATCTATATTAAAAATCAATCTCAAACTTCAACGTTGTAAAATGCAATTAGATCAAAAATAAATAAAACATTGGTAGTGAGAGTGAATGAAAGAGAGGTATAACATCACAATAGAACAAATTGAAGGAGCACCACCACCCAATTGGTAAACTAAGCGTGTGTTTGTTTGGTCTCACTAAGTGGGACTGGACTAGACTAGACTACACACTAATGTAGTCCCATGTTTGGTATGTGCTGGGACTAACTTAAATGACACTAAAGGGGACTTAATTGGACTAGAGGCCTCGGTAAAAGTTCTTAGTGAGACCTTCCCTATGTCACATCCCAGCTCAACTCCGTCGTAGCACAATATTGTCCACTCTAGGCTTACCATTCCCTCACGGTTCTGTTTCTGGGAACTGACACGAGAACTTCCCAGTGGGTCACCCATCCTAGGATTGCTCTTACCCGAACTCGCTGAACTTCGGATATCCGAAGGAATCCGAATTCAGTGAGTTTCCAAAATGCCTCGTGCTATAGAAAGTGGGCATGTACATATAAGACACATCACCCTCTCTCCATTGGTTGATGTGGGATGTTACAATCCACCTCCTTAGGGGTCCAACGTCTTTGTCGGCACACTCGCACCACACAGTAAAGTGGCTCTGATACCATTATGTCATATCCCAGCTCGACTCCGTCGTGAGGCTTGATCTTGAATTGGTGAAAGTTCTTCAAGGAACCGTCGGGGCTTGATCTTGAAGGTGGATGATTGTTGATCCAAGGGTTGTCGGGGCTTGATCTTGGAAGAACGATGAACGAAGAACGAAGAGGGCTTTCTTGATTCTTCGAGATTTGCTTGGGAGCTTTAGAGTTTCAAAGCTTCAAGGATTTTGCCTAATGATTTTGGTTATCAATCCCCCTCCAATGAATGCCTTGGCTTCCTATTTATAGAATTCCAAAACTTGATTTTTGGGTTTAAATAATCAGATGAAATAAATCATTTCTACCAAGCGTTGACACGTGTTATGTTTGATGACTTTTCTGATGATTCTCGATTTTTTTGTTGAGTCACATGCTATGTGTAAAATTTATGTGACACGTCAACGTTGAAATTCTAATTATTGATCAACATTTATTTCACCGAAATTTCGATGTCTACAAATGCCCCCACTTCAAGGCGCACCGTATACATGTGCTTGTCACGTGTAGGAGATGCGTTTTGAAGTCCCTTAATGTAGATGTCGATCCAAGGGTCATCGATGCTTGATCTTGAATTGGGCTTGAGATTTCTTCAAGGGCCGTTGAGGCTTGATCTTGAATTGGGCTGAAAGTTTCTTCAAGGGCCGTTGAGGCTTGTTCTTGAACTTTGTTTGAAATTTCTTCAAGGGCCGTCGAGGCTTGATCTTGAAGGTTGAAATTGGACCACAAAGAGCTTCATGTGGTGGATGATCTTTGGCTTTGGTAGTGAATGAATTGGCACGTATTTGTTTTTTGCGCTTGTTGACTTTCCAAAGTTTTGATCTTGAATTGGGTTGGAGGATTTTCTGGATTCCTCAAATTGTTGACTTTCCACAGCTTTGATCTTGAACTGGGCTAGGGAACTTCTTAGCAAGGAAAAAGAGACTTGATTGGTGGTGGTGATTTGATGGCCTTGTACGGCGAGGCTTTGCTCTTTGGCGACTGATGCGTCCATATGTTGTTGAAGCTTCTCGAGCTCTTGGTTTCAACTCAGACTCCTTATGCTGGGTTGATTGAGTCTGCAGGCAACATTCTTCTATGCTTGTTTCTTCTACACGGCAGGTAGGCACGAGGTAGAGGTGATAGTCTGTTTCTTTGTTCAACTGTCCAAGTGCTGAGCGATTGCTTTCTTTCTCCTTGTCTCGCAGGCAAGAGCAAGGGTAAAGGAAAAGCATGCCATGAGATATCTTTGCATTTGACTCTGATGATATGAGATACTTTTTCTTTTGAAGAAGTATCTTTCCACAGGTTTATTCTTGAACTGGGCTGGGGAACTTCTTAGCAAGGAAAATGAGACTTGATCTTGAAGATGAATTAACATGTTGTCTCCACATGCTTCAAGGTATCATTTTCACTTGCCTTATCTGTTCTCCAGGCAGATGTGGCATCTTCTTTGGAAGTACATCAGCAGTTGAAGATAAGCACTCGAGAGCAATGCTAGGTATGCAATCAGGAAGGAGTTCCAGGCAGTCGGTTCTTAGATCGGAAGATTGAGACCAAGTGCTGGCTGATTGCTCGCTTTCTCCTTATCACAAAGACAAGGAAAAGGACAGGGAGAAAGCATGATATGAGATACTCTTGCTTTCAACCTTCATGATATGAAATACTTTTGCTCTTGATGACTTGTTTGCAGAGTTACCCCAAGGAATAAGGAACACTGAGTGACTCGAGAGGCTTCGTTGGGAAGACATTCTCGGAGATGAAGAAAGGTTCTGTATGTCTGCCTTGCTATGGAGGGTGAAGGTTGACATTTATATGGATTAATAACTGGTACTGTTCTTTCACTCTTGTCGGCAACCGTTGGATGATTGAACAGTAAACTTCACATGCTTTCTACTTCACCAAAAATCTTTGACAAATTGCCCGTGATTTGCGCAAAGCTGAGTGTGCATGTGACAGATGCTGACACGTCTGGAAAAGCAGATGCCTCTTCGCGATCTGAAATCGTCGCTTAGACAAATTGCCCGTGATTTGCGCAAAGCTAAGTGTGCATGTGACAGATGCTGACACATTTGGAAAAGCAGATGCCTCTCCGATTTCTGAGCTTGCCTCTTCGAGTTCTGAGCTCCGTCGAGTGTAGAGGTTGCATGTGACAAGTGCAGACAAATCTGGAAAAGAGGATGTGATGCGAAAATAAATTAACGCACAAATTTAAACCCTATTTGTGACAGTTGTAGTATATGGATAAGTAGGGATCGTTCTAAGCCGGGGATTAACTAGGGATGCTAACCAAAGTAAAATTAAATTAAAAACGTAAAAACAAAATTTAAAACACTAAACTAAAATTAAAACACTTAACTAGAATCACTCAAAATAAAACTAACAAATAAACTAAAACAAATCAAAAGACTCAAAATAATTCAAAACTCAAGAAAACACAAACTAAATTGATTTCTAACAAACCTAACACTTTAAAATAAACGGGGGATTGATTTTTGATGAAAAGTAAATTAAACTTAAATAAATTACAGAATTGACAAAAACATGAAATCAAGGTGAATGGATGGACGACGGACTGGCTAGAGGGTTCTTCTCCACACATGACACATATGCAACCTAAATTGATTTTCAGTTGTTCTTTCAATAAATTGTAAATTCTCAACGCCCCAAATTAATTAGGTCCGCTTAAATTAATTCTCAGATTTTCCTTAAGTTAATGGATTGGATGATTGCATACGACAACCCAAAACATTCCTCACAAGTTCCCTACATGAATTGCATAATAGAGATACAAGCAAGAGTCATTAAGTTCTATGAAAATCATAAGCATTGACGAGGCACTCGTTACTATGGAATACGCATGAAACTTATGCAAGAATTTACTTAACACGATTGTGGTCAACAACCTTTACTACTTGTGAATATAAGTTCATAACGATTAGGTGAAATTCACTTATATTCTAGCATCAAATTCATGCATGTAAATTAAGTATGCATCCTTAATCGACATACAAAAATAAGTTATCAATCAAGCAGTTAAGCAAATTAAATCACAACTCAGAAATCACAACTGAAGGTAATCAATTCATATTACAAATATATCCATGGTTTTGAATTAACCTCTAGCCAAAACAAATTAATTACACATTATTCATAAATTATAGTAAAAATAAAATATGAGTTTGGAACGAATTAACCGAGAGAGTAGAGTGCTTTAGCGCCACTGTGCTGCCAAGTTTCCGTGCTGACTGTACAAAGGCAGTCACCTGTCAGCTGCCAAGTTTCTGCCCTCGAGTTCCTCACGTCGCCAAGGCAGCTACCTCTCCAGTTCCCTCGGTTCCCTGCCCACTTTCTCCTCCGTGCTGACAGAACGCCAGCTGCCCACCTTCCTGTGCTGACCTGCCTTCTTCTCGCACGTCTCCTCCAATTTCAGCTGCCAAAGGCAGCTCTCTGACTTCCCTCACTTCAACCTTCACGTGTTGCGTCTGTCCTCAAATCCCGTGTGTCTCCAGCTAATTCCCTTCTCTCGGTCCTCTCTCTCCTCTCCAGTTCCCAAGTCTCTCTTTCCAAGCTGCCAAAACAGCGTCTTCCCCCCCCCCCGTCCACTCTCCTCCACGTTTTCCTGCTTTATTGTTTTTCCTCAGTGCTCTCCACACTTATTCTTTCCATTTCCTATCATGCACTCCCACTTATTCTTTCCATTTCTTATTCTATATTTTGCACGCTGCCTTTTATTTCTTCATGGCAGCCCACTGACATATATATTTTCACACACACCCACACTCTTGCTTTTTTAATTCTTTTCTTCATGCCAGCTTTCGTATTTTCTACAAAACAAACCATGATATGAATTATTATTATTATATATATATATATTTTATTTAATTTAAAAGCTAAACAGTTTTGACACGAATTTATTACATAAAATCACACTTATGTTATTTTTATTTTCTTAGCTAGATAAATTCGATAAAACACAAAAACAAAGTAAATAGCACAAAAATATGAGGAAATAACTAACAAAAGACAAGAGAATTTGATGTAAAATATATATAAATATGAGCTTATCAAATACCCCCACACTTAGCTTTTGCTAGTCCTCGAGCAAAACAGAGAAAATAGAAAAAAATAATAACATGAAAATTATTAGTTTCCCCCTATATGACCCTCATAGAACTTCATTCGAGAACACAAATCATCAAGAACCAAAGCTAACACCAACAAGCAATTCAAGTTCATTTTCCTTATTCAAATATTAGCAGTAATCTTTGAAACATCCTTGAAGTGTAGTGTGTGAGATAGCCATGCTAATGCAATTTCAAAATTTTTATTTTTAGAATCACCATATGCAAACTAGCGACCTTCTCACTGGATGTACACTCAATCACACATGTGTATAGTCTTAATGTGTTTCGCTCAAAGAAACAAATGTGAAAGTTCTACCATAAGCTTGCATAAAGATCACTTCTCCACAATCATAATTGCAAAACTTAAATCAAGAGGACTTTTATTGGACGTAATGAGGTTTAGGGCGAGGGTTATTGAAACGAAAGAATAGGTAAACACAAGTTCCAAGCTACATTGCAAGCAATTCTTTTGTTTAGATTTATAAGAACTCAAGTTTTCCAGCTATTCTTCAAGTCACCTCCAACCACAACCTTAAACTGAAACTTTAATTTTTTTTTTTTTTCTTCGTAAACAAACTTTCTTTCTTTCTCTTCTTTTTTTTTTTTTTTTTTTTTTTTTTTTTTTTTTTTTTTTTTTTTACAGAAACAAATATGAAAAACCCCCACACTTATTCTTTTGCCAAACACCTTCAAAGTACTTCACAAACACTTCTCATAAGACAATTTCACATTACTCATTAGCTTGCTTGGAAAGGGTAAGGAAAAAATTTCAGGCATAAGGGTAGACATATCTGGTGATAAGAAATAAAAGGTTCACAAATACGGCTCAAATTGGCAATCTAATGATATCATTTTTCTTTGGGAAACAAGGTTATTTGGGCCATGGTGGTAAACCTAATGCCTCTATCATTTTCAAGTTCATGCAATCAATGACAAAAACTTCGAAAGATCGTTATGCAAGTTCTAGAGAAGTATCTCACATAAGTTCATCACACATGAAAGAATAAGAGTGTATGAAAAATGCACACACTTTCAATAGGCTCAAAAACTCACATAGGATGTATATGGTCACTAAATTCACATATGGAGCTTTAAATCATGCTTTAGTTTCACATCAACAAGGCTATGTGCATTTGTTTTTTCAAAGATGATCAAATATGTACAAACTAACACGAGAATTAGGAATTTCACACAACACATGTTAACTAAGTTCTTGATCATCATGGTTCAAATTTTATCCAATTATATCATTGGGTCGGGAAACTAACAAAAATCTAATTCAAAACAATAAAGAAAACAAGGAAATATTTTTGGATTTTTTTAAATTTTCCGATTTTTTTTTTTTTTTTTTTTTTTAAATAAAACAAAACTAATTAAGAAAACAAAGCAATAACATGGAAACAAATGAAATCAGTTCAAAGTCGAAGGTATAAAAATTTTCAATTTGGTCATTTTTATACTCTTTACCCCCACACTTAAACTAGACATTGTCCCCAATGTCAGAAAATATAATAAAATGCAAATAAAAATAAAATAAATAAATATAAAGAAACAAAATAAAGCAATAGGACTGAAAACTTCCCTAATTTGCAGAAAATCAAGCGATGACCCCCCGAGCTAAAATTCTGCAATCAACTTCAAGGGTGGAAATAACCAAAAGTTCCTGCAAAGAAAAGAAATAAGTCAGTTAAGTAACACAAGAAAATATAAAAAATGCAAGCGAAAAATTGAAAATGAAAATAACAGACAATGAAAAGAACTAATAGGTGATCATTGGTCCTGTTTGGTGACTTTCCACAGCTTCGAACTTGAACTGGCCTCAGGAACTTCTTAGCAAGGAAAATGAGACTTGATTGGTGGTGTTGTTGAAGCTTCTCGAGCTCTTGGTTTCAACTCGGACTCCTTCTGCCGGGTTGATTGAGTCTGCAGGCTACATTCTTCTCTTTTTGTTTCTTCTGCATGGCAGGTAGGCACGAGGTAGAGGTGGTGGTCTGATTCTTTGTTCAATCTGTCCAAGTGCCGACCGATTGCCTTCTTTCACCTTGTCCCGTAGCCAAGAGCAAGGGTAAAGGAAAAGCATGCCATGAGATATCTTTGCCTTTGACTCTGATGATATGGGATACTTTTGCTTTTGAAGAAGTATCGTTCCACAGGTGTATTCTTGAACTGGGCTGGGGAACTTCTTAGCAAGGAAAATGAGACTTGATCTTGAAGATGAAGCAGCACCTTGTCTCCACATGCTTCAAGTAACATTTTCACTTGCCTTGGCTGTTCTCCAGGCAGATGTGGCGTCTTCTTCGGAAGTACATCAGCGGTTGAAGATGAGCACTCGAGAGCAATGCTAGGTAAGCAATCAGGAAGGATTTCCAGGCAGTCGGTTCTTAGATCGGAAGATTGACACCGAGTGCTGGCTGATTGCCCGCTTTCTCCTTATCACAAAGACAAGGAAAAGGACAGGGAGAAAGCGTGATATGAGATACTCTTGCTTTCAACCTTCATGATATGAAATACTCTAGCTCTAGATGACTTGTTTGCAAAGGTATCCCAGGGAATGAGAAACACAGAGTAACTCGAGAGGGTTTGTTGGAAAGGCATTTTCGGAGATGAAAAATTTCGGAGATGAAGAAGTGTTGAGAGAGTTTTGCCTTTGCAATGGATGGAGAAGGTAGACGTTTATAGATGATTCTTCACAACCGAAACTGTTCCTTTACCCCTGTCGGCAGCCGGTGGATGGATGAACAGTACAGGTTACGCGCTTTCTGAAAAAGCCACCCGTAATTTGCGCAAAGCTGACAGCGCGTGACGAGTGACGACAAATTTGGAAAAGCTGCTCGCCTCGTGATTCCTGACTGCTCCGGCTTTTGAGAGAGACGCCCGACTTTTGAGAACGGCGTCCGACTTTTGAGAACGAAGACGCCGCTTTTGAGAAAAGAATCCGGCTTTTGAGAAAGGAGCCCGGCTCTTCGATTTGCGAAAGGACGCCACTTCGACTTCTGAGGAGTGCCTCTTGAATCCTTCTTTTTATAGAGGCGCAATTTTGTTCCACAACACACTTAAGCTCCCCCTGTAAACACTCACTCCTTCTTGCACTTCTTTTAATCTTGATTAGTCCGACTCTTCATTTTTCTTCACATCTTCAAATATGTCTTGCCCCTCTGACCGTCGCCTTAACTTGAATGTTGGGGAAAATAGTGATATGTCTTCTCCAACCAACATTTGGCAGCCGTCCTTCATATCCCCAAATGGTCCTCTTACAGTTGGGGATTCCATGATGATGAATGAAACAACCGCCTCGGTGGTGGCCAGAAATCTGCTCACTCCTAGAGACACTAGGATACTTTCTAGGCGGTCCGACGAACTGGCTGTTCAGGACTCTATGGCCTACAGCGTCCGAAGTGCAGGCTCAGTATCAAACATGGGCCAGCGCCTTCTTGCACGAACTCGTCAGGTGGAGTCGTTGATGGCTGAAGTGGCTAGTCTTCGGCAAGAGGTCAGAGTGCTTAGGCATGAGAACAGGGAGTTGCACATGCTCGCAACCAATTACTCCACAAGCATGAAGAGGAAGCTTGATCAGCTGCAGGAGTCCGAAGTGCGGATTCAGAGTGATCATCAACGGTTTATGACGTTACTCCCGAGGTTTGTGTTGCCTTCGTCCTCGGGAGTAGCACCAAGTATTGAGGCTCCAAATGATCCAACTCTGGCGCTTCGTCTTTCAGGGGCTCCGTCGACCTCCGAGGCACCACCTACCAACGACCAATGAAAAACTATTAGTTCAAATTATTGTAAAATATTTATGCTTTAAAGTTTATTTAATTATATCTATAAATATAAGTATTTTTTTTTTTTTTAAATTATGTGATGTTTATTATTATTATTATTATTATTTTTCATTTTTTTTTAAATATCAATGTAAAATAAGTAAATCAAAGTAAAAAAAAAAAACTATGTTTAACTTTCTAAACAAAAATCACAACTAAATAAACAAAACAAAATGAAAGCAGTAAAGAGAAGGGATTAGGAATGCAAATCTGATTGTGGGTGATTCCTAGGCCTCCCTTCATTATTCAAATGCATGGGCTTATCCTTGAACGGACGGTGGTAATTGAAATGATCCGACAACGGTCTAAGTTCTAATGACGGTGCCTGAATCATCAAAATTAGAAAGAAGTTAGTATAAATTAAAATTAAAAATGGAGAAGATGGCTTACAATCTCGTTCAAACTCAATTACAAACACCACGTCTTTGAACGTTTCAGGGACTTTGAACTTTGCCAAATTTATTATAATGGTTGTGGCTTGTCCCGTGTCCTCAGTCTTAACTCCTTTGGGCTTGATTGTCTCATGCACAGCCTCTTTGATGTATTCAACAAATTCTCCGGCCACCTCATTTTCTGGAATAATTCTTCTTGGTGTACAAGTCTTTTTGAACGTTTCAATACCATCGGGAACTTGATTTGGTACACCAAGAATTTGGATATCACTTTGCACCTTGGGAAGATCTTCCACAACGTATTTTTCATTCACTTCTTCCTTGGGATTTAAAAACCTGCAAGGAAAAGGACATTTGGTGGAACGATGTTAGAATGAATTGAACTTAGAACCTCCTCACCTGAGTTGGATGGCATAAGGACTTGAGGGGTTTGCGATAAGAATTCTTCTAAACTGCCCAAGTCGTCATCCTCATCTTCTTCTTGAAGCGGCAATTCATCCATGTTCGGGCTATGTTTGGATGGTTCTAGGACAACTTCATCCTCCATGTCACTTCCCAAAGTGATGACTTCATTAATTTCCATTTCTCCCTCTGAATTTGCAAATGTGGAGTTGGAGAGTTCACTTTGATCTTGAATTTGTACCATGAACTCCATAATTTGCCCAATTTGCTCCTCCAAAGCATCCATCTTGTTGTCTTGATTTTCTACTTCCTGGTTCAAAGAGGTGATTAATTGAATAATATTATCATTATCAACCGACGAACCTGAATTTGGTTGGGAAGATTGTGATGGAGGCTGTGGTGGTGCACATGGCCATTGATAGTACTCCTCTGATGGCTGTAATTGTTCTTCGTTTTGTGAGCCCTGCACCAAAGAAATTAATTCATCAAGCCTTTGATTATAATCCACGGGCATACTTTGATTTGATTGGAATTGTTGTGGGGGATGCTGTGGTGGCTGCATAGATCTTGAATAGAATTCGTCTTGCTGCCAATATCCGCTTTGTTGAAAGTGTTGAGGTTCATCCCACATATAATCTGAATAGTCTCTCCAATCCGAATTGTAAGCGTTGGAAAACATGTTGCCCCTTGATTGGTTATGGCCCTGATATCCCCAAACATCTTCATTTGCAGAAAATTGGGGATATTGATGAGTTTGATATCCTTGCCCATACGATGCACCAAATGTAGGGACACTTGGCATTGTGGTCCTTCCGGCATTCTGAGTTAATTGAGACGTGAGATTCGCCAATTGAGCTTGGATGGATGCAAGTGCCATGTCTCGCTCCAATTGTAACTAAAATCAAAGAAAGAAAACTAAATCAAATATCAAAAGTAAAAGACATAACAAACCAAAAATAAAATAAAATAAAATAAACACAAATAAAAAAAATAAAACACAAACAAAAACATAAACAAGGGATTAGCAAATTTGATAATCCCCGGCAACGGCGCCAAAAATTTGATGCGAAAATAAATTAACGCACAAATTTAAACCCTATTTGTGACAATTGTAGTATATGGATAAGTAGGGATCGTTCTAAGCCGGGGATTAACTAGGGATGCTAACCAAAGTAAAATTAAATTAAAAACGTAAAAACAAAATTTAAAACACTAAACTAAAATTAAAACACTTAACTAGAATCACTCAAAATAAAACTAACAAATAAACTAAAACAAATCAAAAGACTCAAAATAATTCAAAACTCAAGAAAACACAAACTAAATTGATTTCTAACAAACCTAACACTTTAAAATAAACGGGGGATTGATTTTTGATGAAAAGTAAATTAAACTTAAATAAATTACAGAATTGACAAAAACATGAAATCAAGGTGAATGGATGGACGACGGACTGGCTAGAGGGTTCTTCTCCACACATGACACATATGCAACCTAAATTGATTTTCAATTGTTCTTTCAATAAATTGGAAATTCTCAACGCCCCAAATTAATTAGGTCCGCTTAAATTAATTCTCAGATTTTCCTTAAGTTAATGGATTGGATGATTGCATACGACAACCCAAAACATTCCTCACAAGTTCCCTACATGAATTGCATAATAGAGATACAAGCAAGAGTCATTAAGTTCTATGAAAATCATAAGCATTGACGAGGCACTCGTTACTATGGAATACGCATGAAACTTATGCCAAGAATTTACTTAACACGATTGTGGTCAACAACCTTTACTACTTGTGAATATAAGTTCATAACGATTAGGTGAAATTCACTTATATTCTAGCATCAAATTCATGCATGTAAATTAAGTATGCATCCTTAATCGACATACAAAAATAAGTTATCAATCAAGCAGTTAAGCAAATTAAATCACAACTCAGAAATCACAACTGAAGGTAATCAATTCATATTACAAATATATCCATGGTTTTGAATTAACCTCTAGCCAAAACAAATTAATTACACATTATTCATAAATTATAGTAAAAATAAAATATGAGTTTGGAACGAATTAACCGAGAGAGTAGAGTGCTTTAGCGCCACTGTGCTGCCAAGTTTCCGTGCTGACTGTACAAAGGCAGTCACCTGTCAGCTGCCAAGTTTCTGCCCTCGAGTTCCTCACGTCGCCAAGGCAGCTACCTCTCCAGTTCCCTCGGTTCCCTGCCCACTTTCTCCTCCGTGCTGACAGAACGCCAGCTGCCCACCTTCCCGTGCTGACCTGCCTTCTTCTCGCACGTCTCCTCCAATTTCAGCTGCCAAAGGCAGCTCTCTGACTTCCCTCACTTCAACCTTCACGTGTTGCGTCTGTCCTCAAATCCCGTGTGTCTCCAGCTAATTCCCTTCTCTCGGTCCTCTCTCTCCTCTCCAGTTCCCAAGTCTCTCTTTCCAAGCTGCCAAAGCAGCGTCTTCCCCCCCCCCCCCCCCGTCCACTCTCCTCCACGTTTTCCTGCTTTATTGTTTTTCCTCAGTGCTCTCCACACTTATTCTTTCCATTTCCTATCATGCACTCCCACTTATTCTTTCCATTTCTTATTCTATATTTTGCACGCTGCCTTTTATTTCTTCATGGCAGCCCACTGACATATATATTTTCACACACACCCACACTCTTGCTTTTTTAATTCTTTTCTTCATGCCAGCTTTCATATTTTCTACAAAACAAACCATGATATGAATTATTATTATTATATATATATATTTTTTATTTAATTTAAAAGCTAAACAGTTTTGACACGAATTTATTACATAAAATCACACTTATGTTATTTTTATTTTCTTAGCTAGATAAATTCGATAAAACACAAAAACAAAGTAAATAGCACAAAAATATGAGGAAATAACTAACAAAAGACAAGAGAATTTGATGTAAAATATATATAAATATGAGCTTATCAGGATGGCCCGTGGTTTTTTGGCAAGCCCAGCTTTTGAGAAAACTAGCACCTCTTCGATTTTTGAATTGGCCTCTTCGAATTCTGAGCTTGCCTCTTCGATCTCTGAAATCCCTTCGAGTGCTGATTTTTATAGAGGCACGCAGTACGTTTCAAAACACACTTGAATTTCCGCCTGTAGAAACTCCCTTCCGCCTGTAGAAACTCCCTTCTTTCTTCAACACCTTTGAACATGTCTGGCCCCTCCGACCGTCGTTTTGACTTGAACCTTGGTGAAGAGGCAGCCATGCCTTCTCAAGACAACATATGGCGCCTATCCTTCATATCCCATATTGGTCCTCTTACCGTTGGGGATTCGGTGATGAAGAATGATATGACGGCTGCGGTGGTGGCCAGGAACCTTGTCACTCCCAAAGATAACAGACTACTTTCCAAACGGTCTGATGAGTTGGCTGTTAAGGATTCTCTGGCTCTCAGTGTGCAGTGTGCAGTTTCTGTGTCTAATATGGCCCAACGTCTATTTGCTCAACCCGTCAAGTTGAATCATTGGCGGCTGAAGTGATGAGTCTCAAACAGGAGATTAGAGGGGGTCAAGCATGAGAATAAACAGTTGCACATGCTCGCACATAACTATGCTACAAACATGAAGATGAAGATTGACCAGATGCAGGAATCTGATGGTCAGATTTTACTTGATCATCAGAGGTTTGTGGGTTTGTTCCAACAACATTTGCCTTCGTTTTCTAGGGTTGTACCGCGTAATGAAGCTCCAAATGATCAACCTTCGGTGCCTCCTCCGCCTGGGGTTCTGCCGACTGTTGAGACTTTTCCTGAGCAACCTTTGTGAAGGCTCCCTCTTGTTTGTTTATTTTGATTCATGTATATGTACATATTTGTAACTTGTCGGAAATATCACTAAATGAGCTTTATTTCATTTATATATATATATATATATATATATATTTTCTTTTCTTGCACATGGTGCCAGATGCACCATCCATTATATATACATACATATATATATATATATATTTTTTTTTTTTCTTGCACATGGTGCCAGATGCACCATCATTCTTTTATATTATTATCATTTATTTTTTTTCTTTGCTTTCGATGGTGTTGATCCACCACTATGCTCCACTATCTCATTTTTTATTATATTTTTTTTGTATAAATTTTGATGATGGGCTGGGGAATTTGCAGGGAAGGACGAAGACGGACGGAGAGCTGCAGTCGAGGCTTCATGACCGGTTAGTCGTTTGACGGCGGTTATTAAAGTTCTTCGTCGTTTCTGTTTACCACTACCACTACACAACCCTTGCACCGCCACTGCATTCTTGTTGCCTTGCACCGCCGCCATTGCACAGCCATTGCATTTTTTTGCTGCCTTGCGGAGGAAAAGACGGGCAAGGAGCTTGATGTCGGATCCAGCTAGGACCCGGAGCACAGTCGGGTTGGAATCAAGCTTGAAGCCGGGAGCGGAGCGTCACCGCTGGGCAGAGATGGCGGAGATGGGAAACCCGAGTCCGTCTTCGATCTTGAGCACGAAGTAGCGCGACGAGTTGAGTATGGTTTCAATGGAGATCTTGCGCTGGGACGTCGCGAGGGAGAAAACTGGAGGTACTCGTCGTCGTCGGAGGTTGTTGGGCGAGAAAGAGAGGACGGACAAAGCAGTCCCGCTCGAGGGAGAGGTTTGAGGCTCAGTGACAGAAGTGCGGCGCTGGGCGAGGCCGTTGATGCCAGCGGACGAGCTTGAACCGGCGTAATCCCAGCCACAGACAGGAAATAATCTGGTCAGTGAAGGGAGGTCGGGAGTAGACAATCAGTGAGGTGACGGATGAGAAGGCGTCACGGAGGCGCTGGGCGAGGAGGAGAATGTGACTTGGGCTGAGGAGCTGCAGCTGCTACCGTGAGGTGCGGATGACGGAGACAGGCGAATTCCCAAAGTTATCGGGCAGATTGAACCAGAACCGGTTGTGGTTGATGAAAAAAATGGCGTCCAAGTCCTTGTCGAACAGCTCCTTCATCACTGTCCCTTCGAACTCGTTGAACCTCAGATCCAAGAATTTGAGCTTCGGCAGTTGGAGAAACACTCGAGGGAATTTTCCAGCGAAGCGATTGTTGCTCAAATCGAGCTCGAACAGCAGCTTGAGATGATTGAACTTGTGGGGAACAGTTCCACAGAACCTGTTGGAGTCGATGTGGAACTATGCGAGATCCGTGAGCAGCCCGAGCTCCTCCGGCAAGTACCTAGTAATGTCGCCGCCGCGTCTTGGATGCCTGTGGACTGCCTTCTGCTGCTGTTGGTTGAGCAAGGGAGTGGATTGAGAGAGAACATGCCTGAGCCTGGATTTGGGCTACAACACCTGTAATACCTCTCTGGGATAAGGTGAGCCTTTGATGGATTTTGGGCCGTACTTTCTCCGAGCCCAAGAATCAGATGGTTGCAGAGTGTTACTGTTACTGTGGGCTGATGGGGTTTCAGAATGATTTTTTTTTAATTTTTATTTTATTTTATTTTTTGTACAAAGATATTGTTACCTTTGTAATAAAATTGACTTTCATCCGTCAAACTTTAATAAAACATTTATTTTTTATTTTGATGTGACTGAACTCGAAGTTTAATGTTCGAGCTGCCTACGTACCCCTCCAAGGAAGATATCAAGTCAGAACGTAGTTCAAATACATATATATATATTTTTTTTGGACTTCTCTTTTTTTGTGTCGTGCGCAATTTATGCTCTTGCGGGCCAGGAGCATATTGGTGCCATTTGCAGTTTCAGCTCGTGCATGCAAGGAGCGTTTGGTGCCTTTTCCAGTTTCAGCTCGTGCAGGCAATGAGCGTTGGTGTTGCCTTTTATGCTCGTGCAGACCAGGAGCTTAGTGCCATGCAGTTTAGGCTCGTGCAGGCGAGGAGCCTCGTGTCCTACAGTTTAGGCTCGTGCGAACAAGGAGCATTGTGAATTTGTCAAATGATCTTGGAGAGGCATTCCTTGCAATCTTCATAGCAAGGTGTCTTGATTGAGTGTTTGAAGAAGTCTTCGGGGAAGAAATCACGCATCGTGATGGGGATCGACAATCTTTGTGTTGAAATTTCATCATTTTTAACAATTTCCCGTTGCTTTTGAGGTTGACAAAAACTGCTTTGCCCCCTTTTCGGTTGGCGAACTTGTGGAGGAGATGTAGGCTTCATGTGTAATTTCTTCGGAGTGACATGAATCCATCATTCAACTTCGCTTGACTCGGAGCATGCCTCCAGCGGTTGAGGTGAAAACTTTGAGTCGGAAGAGCCAGAAGTGATGGTGGTATAGTTTGACTTCACTATATCGTCAAGATCTAGCTCGATGATTCCTTTCTGAGCCAGCTTCATGATGAGATCTTTCAACACGAAGCACTTTTCTGCCGGATGACTGATGAAGCGTGGAATTTACAGTACCTTGGACTGTCGGTGTGATTCATCTCTTCTGGCTGTCTGCACTCAGGCAAATCGATCACCTTCTTTTCCAGCAAGTCTTCTAACATGGCAACCACATCAGAGTCGGGGAATGGATAAGTCTTCTCCTCAAGCTCCTTCAAAGTGCATCTACGCATCTCTTGATCACGAAAAGCTTCGGCTTGAATCGCCTTACCTCGTGTAGGGATTTTGACAGGAGCTGTGTTGACCGTTATTGCTTCCTTGGTGGATTTCCACACAGCCTTCTCCACCTTTGTCTCAAGAACTTTGTCGTTCTCGTAGTCGACGATCGGTTCCTTCTTCCCATGAAGGGCGATGCTCAACTCCATGTCATGGGCGCGGGTGGCTAGCTCTTCGAAGGTCCGTGGTTTGATGCCTTGAAGGATGTATTGCAAACCCCATTGCATGCCTTGGACGCACATCTCGATTGAAGAGGTCTCCGAAAGCTTGTCTTTGCAGTCGAGGCTTAGAGTGCGCCATTTGTTGATGTAGTCAATGACCGGCTCATCTTTCCATTGCTTCGTACTTGTGAGCTCCAGGATGCTTACAGTGCGGCGGGTGCTGTAGAAGCGGTTAAGGAATTCTCTTTCCAATTGCTCCCAGTTGTTGATGGACTCAGGCTCTAGGTTCGTGTACCACTCAAAGGCGTTTTCTTTCAGCGAGCGCACAAACTGCTTGGCGAGGTAGTCTCCCTCCGTCCCCGCGCTGTTGCAAGTTTCGACGAAATGTGCAACGTGCTGCTTTGGGTTTCCTTTTCCATCAAACTGCATGAACTTTGGTGGTTGATAACCCCTTGGCATCTTCAGGGCATCAATCTTCTTGGAGTAGGGCTTCGAGTAGAATAAGGAGGTATGTGAGCTCCCTTCGTACTGTGCCTTGATGGTGTTGGTGATTATCTCCTGTAGCTGCTGGATAGAAAGAGATCCCATGAGTGCCGTTGCTTGGTCTGGCTCTTGCTTCACATCGATTTTCTCCACCGGAGGCTCATTTTCTTCGCTAGCTCATCTCTTTAGTGGATCATCCTCTGGGTCGGGGTTATCGCCGTCCTGTGGCTCTAGTCGGCTGACGAGTGCAGCGATTTGCAAGTCTTTTTCTTCAACAATCCGTGTTAGCCTTGCGATCGCTTCATTCATTTGAGCCAGCTGTTCTTCAATGGAGGTAACGTCGATGGTCATGACTTGTGCAACCATCATACGCGACTCTTCAGGCATCGAGGGTGCTGATGAAGGACCCCGTTGTCCGCTTTGGGATGTCATCTGATATGCCTCAACGGCATGCTTCGATGCCCCCAGCGAGGTTAGTTTGATGACGGGCTTGCGTCTTTGATGCTCCACTTGCTCCCTCAACGGCACCGACTTTGAAGTGGTTTGTTGAAGAGTAGTTGTGGTGCCAATGGATGCTCCGTTCATGACGGAATTGCTCAGGCTTCTTCCCTTTGTGAGAACGGCTTGTCGTTTGCTTGATGCCATTGATTTTGGAAGTGTGCTTGAATTTTCTTGAACGGAGAAAGAGATGAGAGGTAGAGATTGTCCCACTAGGCGTGCCAAATTTGTGAACACGAATTTTTCCTGAAACGAAAGAGACAAGAACAACGTGTACAAAATAATATTTGTATTTGATGATTTTGGGTTATAATCTCTCTCAAATTTGATCCTCTGATTCGATCTCTGTAAGGTGTTGATTTGTGGATGTGCGATTGATCCAAGGGTCGTCGAGGCTTGATCTTGGATAAACGGTTGGAAGTTTCTTCAAGGGCCGTTGGGGCTTGATCTTGAAGGTTGAGGGAAGTTTCTTCAAGGGCTTTTGGGCTTGATCTTGAAGAACAATGATGAACGGATCTTCAAGGGCTTTTGGGCTTGATCTTGAAGAATGGTTGAATGTGTGGAGTTGTCGACGTTGTTGATCCAAAGGGTTGTTGGGGCTTCATCTTAGGATGAACGGATGATGAACGATGAACACTTTCTTCAAGGGTCGTCGGGGCTTGATCTTGAATTGGTGGAAGTTCTTCAAGGGCCTTTGGGGCTTGATCTTGAATGACGGTTGTGCGGATTTCTTCAAGAGCTTTTGGGGCTTGATCTTGAATTGGTGGAAGTTCTTCAAGGAGCCGTCGGGGCTTGATCTTGAAGGTGGATGATTGTTGATCCATGGGCCGTCGGGGCTTGATCTTGGAAGAACGATGAACGAAGAACGAAGAGGGCTTTCTTGATTCTTCGGGATTTGCTTGGGAGCTTTAGAGTTTCAAAGCTTCAAGGATTTTGCCTAATGATTTTGGTTATCAATCCCCCTCCAATGAATGCCTTGGCTTCCTATTTATAGAATTCCAAAACTTGATTTTTGGGTTTAAATAATCAGATGAAATAAATCATTTCTGTCAAGCGTTGACAAGTGTCATATTTGATGACTTTTCTGATGATTCTCGATTTTTTTGTTGAGTCACATGCTATGTGTAAAATTTATGTGACACGTCAACATTGAAATTCTAATTATTGATCAACATTTATTTCACCGAAATTTCGATGTCTACAATTCCCGTCATAACTAAAAATTTCTCCTCTCCCACACGTCATCGGGTAAGTGATGGTCCCAATTAGCCAATCAAGCTACACCATGTGTCTTGCACGGTAAATTCCTGTTATATTTTTAAAAATTAATCAGAGCACTGAAGAATTTTTGTTAGGAACTTAAGGACTACCACCACCATCTTCAAATATTCATTTAAGGACTTGGGATCGATTTTCATCAAAAACAAATTTGAACTATTATTGTTAGCTTATTGTGAGGCTTAGTCCACTCCCCCACTCCCTTAAGTGTTGATAATATCGTTTGTTAAAAAAAAAAAAAGACTTAAAGGGAATCTTTGGGTCCCTTGCCTCCAATAAGAAAGTTCTTATAGTATAATTCCTAAATTTCAAGTTTTTATGATTTTATGTGATAATTTGATTAGGTGCAAATTTTTGTTTATGTTAACCTTTTTTTATTAGTTAAAAGCATTAAAATCATTGAAAGCTTTGTTGGGGCCCAAAATGTCATGCAAGGCCCCAAGGGGACCGAAGGCTCAAACGTTCTATAATGTACATGCAATTTCATGCTAAATCCTCTTTATATTATGTTCTCAAAAAAAAAAAAAATCCTCTTTATATTATACATTAAGTAATGTTTTATTCAATTATCATGCACACCAAACAAATTATTTAAACCCAACACTTACCAAGCTCTCATGGACCCAAGACATGTGGTTTAATGGGGCTTGCTTGAGGGTTGAGATGTGGAAGGTTAACAAGGCCCACGGAAAGCTTTTTGACATTGGAGATATCGGCACACTTGGGAGTACAAAAGTCCAAGCCAAACTTAGAGTGATCCCATGCTGAGTAAGCAAATGAGATATTTTTCTACATGTTATTTCAGCCGTGCAATGTCATTAGCACAACTCCACAACAACTTATGTTCCCAAAGTATTACACCATTTCCCTAACCAAATTCCACCATTTCCCTGCACCAAAACTTGTTTCCCTGCGAACCAATCCTTGCACCTGCACCTTTCTAGCTAAATGGAAAAGTAAGCATAAAATGAACTCTTGGCTTTCACAATTAAAGAAATATTCGTAATGATTTTCTTGCCAAAGTGTTTTTAGCATTTTTGACCCTTACAACCCTTTATGTGCTAGATATAAGCTATTTCCAGCACCCCATTTTGTCCACTGGATATAAGGCAGCTTCTATTCTTCATTTTATCCGCTGGGGATAAGTTGTTTCGGGCACATCCTTTTATTCAACATAAATTAGGAATAACCATCACCTATTATAAATTGGAAGCCCATATAAGAGAGAGGAGAAAACACCAGTTCAATTATAGGCAGGAGAACACACAACACGTTCAGCTGCATGTAAAGATGAGGAACATATTCCCCCAGCTGCTGGAAATCTCTCTTGCTTGCTGCAAACTTTCTACACTAGCCACAAGCCTAGCCTCACGTTCTTCATTCCCATTCCTCTAATGAAACTCTTATTCCTGTTGCAGAAACCCTTTCTTGACTATTGCAAGTCTTCCAATAAGCTATAGATTCTAGCTCTAAGATTTTGCCTTTCACCACTCATCTTCCTCTAATGAAACTCTTACAAGTCCTTCTTCTAAATCACATCTTAACTACATCAAAACGATAACGCCATATCATTTGCTAAACTTGTGGGTCTTTAGCTCCCACACCTTAAGCTCTCATGCCAAGCCTTCCATGAGTGCCTAGAAATCCCAATATTTGTTAGTTTAACAAATACTCCTCAAAGCTGCCGGAACCAGCGAGGGAAACACTACATCAACACTCAAGAAAACGCTTTGTCAACACCTAGAGAAACACTCCGTCAGCGCCTAGGGGAACTTTCCATCAGCGCCCAATGGAAACCCTTCATCAGTGCCTAGGGAAACACTCCATTAGCGTCGAGGGAAGCATCTCATCAGCACTGGAAGCATTTTAGCGCCAGAAGCACTCAATGTAACACCAGACCAAGCACCAGGAAGTACTAGAAGAAGAACAAAGAATTCCCTATGATTTGCTTTTCCTTCGGGATGCTTTATGCCTAGTCCTTGCTAACTCAAAAAACGGGGGATGTGAAGGCTCGTCTCTTTGTAACACAAGCCCATCAAATCCCTTCAACATGAAAACCCCCAACATAAATGGCAACTTCACTGGGGACTAGGCCATTACTCTTGCAATGGCTCCTTGCCTTCACAAACTTGTGATGCACAAGCTGCTTAGGAAACTAAAGATAAGAACTTCCTCTCTTTAGTTTGATTTTCGTCATTTCCTGGTAAAAATAATTATACACAAACATTGCTTATTATTTTTCCTCTTTGTTGTAGTAGAAACTCATTTTCAAGAAAAACAAAATTTACATGAAAGCCCTCATGGGCTTAGGAAAACAAATATGCTTTGTATTGATGTGATGGAAAGCTCCATTCCAGTGACAAACTGCAAGATCCAGCAAATTGGGGGCTCCTTGCCTTCACAGACTTTTGATGCACAAGATGCCAAAAGAATTGAAAGATAAAACTTTTCTCTCAAATTTTATTTTGCCTATATTTTCTTTCCAACAACTATGCATAAAGGTTACTTATCCTTTTCTATGGGCTTATGCTTTAGATGTCTATCCTAAAGTGAAACGAATTATTTTTTTAAATTAATGAGGATGATGAAGGATTAGGCGAGTCAAACTACTCTTAAGACTTGATCATCGAACTACAAAAGTAGTATTACTTTTTAACACGCACAGAGCGGTCAGAAAGAACCAAGACTTGAGATTTAGCCATCAACTACAAAAGTAGACTACTTCCTTCCAGCTCAGAGAGATTTGAAATGGCTAACTTCCTGATAGAATGACCCCTCTGTCCCCCATCTCCGAAATTTTATTTAAAGAAAAAAAAACAAAGGGATACAAGCAGGGGAATGAAGCCAAGACCCACGAATAAACCCAAACGAAATAAAAATAAAAAATCAACGATAACGAAAAACAGGACGAAAAGAAATGTTACAGGCATGAGCGGTATAAGCAAAATTTAGAATTGTAGAACCACCAGTAATATGCACTTCGAGCAGCACCGAAAGAAGTTAACGCATTAGCAACTTGGTTACCCTCCCGATGAATATGTGTACAAATAAAACTTGACGAATGCGCCAAAACAAATATTCCAATCAACCAAAACAAACCAAGGGATTGAAGTAGGGGCCTTGAAAAAATGCAGAACCAAATAGGAATCAGTTTCAATCCAAATATGTTTCCAATCCTGAACCTAAGCTACACGAACTACTTGAATGAAAACTAAAATTTTTGCCGCCACTGAACTAGCAAACTCTGTATTCGAGGCAAAAGCACCAAGCACATATCCGTTCGAATTTCAAAAATTTCCATCAATACCGGCACGACCATTCTCATAAGAACCATAAATATTAGCTTTAATCCAACCAGATGGCGAAAGGCGCCAAAACATCGGAATGAAAGAAGGAGTGGTGGGAGAAGACGGAGAAATACCTAATAATAAATAAATAGGCAACACACCAGAAGATGGGCTGCTATGAGGGAAACACACATAAGCTGCTTTTAGAAACCGAGTAATAAACCAGCACTTGGAATAATCTAAGGGGGCTAGCTTTTCTTTAAATCTAATCTGATTACGGAGAGACCAAATTCCCCAAATAAAAGTGCAAGCCACAACAACAGAAAAGTTTACAAGAAGAGCCAGAAAAAACTAGCCGTAAAAGTCTCAGAAAAAACCTGTATGATGGACTCCACCACTATCGAAGAACGACGGAAGATAGCCACTAACCACTACCATAAAGTATGAATGAGAAGACTTTGAATGACAGAAGTGACCAACTCTAAACGACATGCTTAAGAAAGCATAAGACCCTTACAAGCTAAAAGTTTTCACTTATCTTTATCTGCAATTTCTTGAAAATAACTGTGCAATGGATGACCTTGAAAAGTTGGAACACTTCAATAATTAAAAGGAAAAGAACCCAAGCCAATTCCAAGTAGAGTAGCAATAGATCTTTGTCTCAGTAAAGCAAATTTTCCAAAGAAAACTATGGACTTTGATTTATTAACCAGCTGGCCAAAGTTAAACACGTATTCAACAACAAAACGCATAAGACGCCGTAGATTGCCAAGAGTACCTCGCATGAAGGTCATACTATCTTCTGCAAAAAGAATGTGAGAGGGGAAAGGGAGAGTACCTCACATGAAGGTCATACTATCATCCGCAAAAAGAATGTGAGAGGGGGAAGGGAGATTATTTTGGGCACGCATAGGAACCAATTGACCAGAAGAGATCAATGAAGATAAACCACGACTGAGAACCTCTTCTGCCAAACAAAATAAAAGGGGAGGAAAATGATCCCCTTACCGAACCCCTCTCGAACAAGAGAAAAAACCCGAAACTTGGCCATTGATCAAAATAGAAAGGTGCGTGGAGCGAAGAAGCTCCTCAATCCAATTAACAAAAACATGAGAAAAACGAAAAGTTATCAGAACCCGCAGCAAAAAATCCCAATCTAAGGTGTCAAAAGCTTTCCGAATGTCTAACTTTATGGCCACATTTCCCCTTACACAGTTCTTATCAAGAATATTCATGCATTCAGAAGTAAGAATAGTTGCATCAGAGATGGAACGACCTTGAAGAAAAGCATGTTGGTGAGGTGAGACAATCCTTGAAGCAATTGGCCCCAATTTGTCAATAAGAATACAAGTAATAATTTTGTAAACAAAATTAGCCAATGGAATAGGATGGAGCTATGAAACCGAATCCACACCTTGAACTTTTAGAATAAAGAGCACCAAATAAGAATTGAAATGAAGAGGAATTTTTCAATCAACAAAGAAATTTTGGATTGCTTGAACCACATATGGACCAATAGTACTCCAACAAGCAACAAAAAAATAACCACTAAACCTATATGGCCCAGAGGAACTAGAACAATCCATACTTTTGACTGTAGGATACACCTCCTCGGGAGTGGGCACCCTAAGAAAAGAAATATTATCCTCGGCCTTGACCAAAGAAGGAATCACTCTTTCAACAATCCCAGTGTTCACATTTTCATCAACTGAATATACTAAATTCTTGTAGTGCGACACTATGTGATCTTGAATAGCCTCTCGATCTTCCAAGCATTGGGGACCATCTTGAGTTGAAACTAAAGACTAATGAAGTTTTTTGAATCTTACAATTAGATGAAATTTTTTTGAATTTTTATCCCCTCAACGACAACCAGCGAACTTGAGACTTATCTTTCAGAAAAATTTCTTGTAACCTTAAAGCCTCATGGACTGCACTCTGAGCTAAAGATTCCCTAGCAAAACGATCATTAGATGGACCAAGATAAGAAATTTCCTCTTGAACCAAATCCAAATTGCTCAACGAGTTAAAGAGCAAGCAGCTTGGCAGAAAAAGTAAACATAGGACAACCATGAAAGTGGAGACTACCCCAAGCATCCAAAACTATAGGAAAAAACTCAGAGCTTTCTAACCACATCTTTTGAAAATGAAAGGGAACTCTGGGCACCACTGATAGTTTGTTGAAAGATAAAAGTAAAAGGCAATGATCTGAAGACAACCGAGACATGGTGTTGCACTCAGAAGTGGCCCAAGAATCCATCCACCGAGACATGGTGCTACACTCAGCGAAACGAATTACGTGACAAGTCTTTTTAGTGGTTTTGGAACTCATGGAACTTAGATGCCAGAAAACTCTAAAGAAAATTCATAGACTTAGCTGCATATCCAACAACTTGGGGGCTCCATGCCTGTAAAGAAAAAAAAAAGATTCATCATGCTCTGTTTACTTTTTCACAGCAAGATCCGAGGACATCATCATCCTCGTTTCCTATGCCATTTTTTCACACGCTTCGAGTTTCTTTTTAAAACATCGACACCACCATGCCACTACCCATGCTCGGCGTTTCTCGCGCCATCGTTAGAGTTCAGGCCCGCAATACTAGAGCCTCTGCCTACTACTTTCCACCATCCAAGTTAGATGAGCAAGATATGATTTCCTCTCATCTCATCTAAGATTAATTAATTACCTTGCCATTCTATTTTAAACTGTTTATGTTTACCTATATGTTGTTACCTTGTTATGGAACACTGCACAAACATATTGGTTTTGGTTTTCCTCCCGGCAAACACTAGGTACTTCAAATGACTCTACTCACTGCTCGCTGGGACAATCATAGGAAATTATTCTAATTCAAGAATCCTATGATGACATGCTTAGATGATATTGTACTAGGCAAAGCTAACTTTTTGTTCCATATGTTCATACGTACTCCATTAATTTGTCATATATATGCTTGCACATATTTATGCATGTTCGACATTGAAAGCCTGCCTAACTGCAAAGTATCGTGATCTCCATTTGCTCACATAATTTTATTAATGCGATTCTAGGTACATTACTTAGTACTTAAGGTTTGTAATGCTCATGCTAGCATTACCTACTCTTTATAAGCAAGCACCGCTAAAACCACCGAACCAAATTGAGTATGAGGATAGGCAAAACCTTACTGATGAGGATAGGCCAAATTGAGTATGCCAGAAGGAATCCTCAAACAACTTATTATAATTGTGGAAATGAGAGAGACATGGGGGCTAACTTTTCTATGCCCTCATGTACTAGCCTACAAGAAAAATGCCATGCTAACCTACTATCAATCATCAAAGCCAAGCAAGTTGTGCTAATTTATCACAATTAAGCATATAGGCATCAGAATGAGAAGGAGGATCAAACCACAACGATGACAACCTCGATTTCAAGCCACCATGCTATTGCTTGGGTCATTATTTAAAGAAAAGGGAATGTAAATATTGTGTAAATATTAGAGTCATGTTTTAGGAAGATTGTATTTGTGTCCTTTATTGTTTCCTTATGTAATAAGGATTGTATGTACTTATATTCAGAATTATGCAATACATGAAAATTAAGCCATAAAATTCTATTTGGCATTTGAGCCGAGTTGTAACCCTAGAAACCCCACCGTGTAGCTGTTGTCGTGAAAAAAGGGAAAAGAAATTAACACGTATGTGTTCCTCGCTGTATCCCTGCAGCAAGTCATGACTGTGCTGTGTTCTTTGCTCTGTGTGTGTGCCTTTGTGTGTGCTTGCTGCAATGGCTGGTGTTAAAGAAAATCTAGGGCTGAAGTTGGAGGATGGTTCACGCATTGACAATTTAGTTGTGAGTCCTGTGGTGATACATAATGATGCTTCAAACATACCAAATACCTTAAAACTCAATGGATCAAACTACCCTATTTGGTCTAAAGTATTGGAGATGCATATTGTTGGGTGTGGTAAGAAAGGGTTTGTGACAAGATGTATCAAGGAACCCAAGGAAGAGAGTGCTGAGTATGAAGTTTGGGAAACACGGAATGCAATTGTGAAATGATAGTTGATTAATTCCATGGATCATACCATCATGGGTTTTTTCATCCATCTTCGTACTACTAAAGAAGTATGGGAAGAAGTTGCTCAGATGTATTATGATGGCTCCGATATCTCTCAGATTTATGAGTTAAAGGTAAAATCGTTTCAACTCTATCAGGAAGGGCGTCTTATTGGTGTGTACTATGCCGATCTCAAGGTGGTGTGGCAAGAACTGGATCAAAGAAGACCTATTAAGATGGAGTGTGCTTTTAACCTGAAGATGCTTCGAGATGAGATACAATTGGACCGATTTTATGCCTTCCTGGCGGGTTTTGATGATGTGTTTGATAAGGTACGTAGTCATATTTTGAGAACTTAACCTTTACCATCTATCGATGAAGTGTTTTTTATTGTTAGGCATGAAGCTCAATGTCATGCTACCATGATGGGAGGAAACAATCTTGGCAGCCAAGAAGGAGCCTTGACACCAACGGTGGCCATGGTGTCTCGACCACTCCATGCTAGCCGACCATATGGCTCATCTTCATCAACACATTTTTGTCCTTTTACTAGGGAGAATAAAGATGATGTAAAGTGTACTTTCTGCGGTCAAACCCATTATACTGAGGATACACGTTTCCAAAAGCATGGAGTTCCTGAATGGTTCCCTGAATTGAAGAAAAAATTACGTGCCAGGGAGCGAGCTAGTAATAGAGCAAGTGGAAGCCGTGCATCCATTGCTACAGTCGGACCTAGTACCAAAGAAGTTGTGCCTACTCCTGGAGATCCGGGTCAAAGTTTGCTGACTAGGACCACTCCTAGTGACTCACCGTCCAATACAAGTAGTATGGGGCATGTCCTTTTAGCCTTTGACATGGAACATCATACAGGTTGGATTCTGGACTTTGGTGTAACCAATCATATGACCTTTGATAAAAGTTTGTTTACGTATATGACAACAACACCTTGGAAGTGTATAGCCACTGCAAATGGTACCACGACACCGGTTTTGGGGGCCGGCACCGTGGACCTCATGTCGACTCTCTATCTTCATCATTGTTTGCTTGTTACGTCGTTATCTCACAATTTGTTATCTATTCCTCAAGTTATTGAGCAATTAGATTGTGTTGTACTTATGTATCCACTTTTTTGTTTACTTCAGGATGTTCAGACCAAGGAGATAAGTGAGCAAGGCACTAAGAGAGAGGGGTTATATTATGTGGATGACGTCGTTCCTGGTAGAGCTAATGCAGTTTGAGCATCCTGTACCAATAATTTACAAGAAGAGTGGTTGTTGCATCGTTGGTTAGGACATGCTTCGTTTGGTTTTTAAGGCGTACGTTGCCTAGTTTATTTCATGAAATAAAAGAATCAGACTTACATTGTGAAGTATGTATTCTCACAAAGAGTCATCGTGCTTCATTTTCTCCTAGTATGAATAAAAGATTGTTTTTGTTTGATTTTGTGCACTCTGATGTTTAGGGTCCATTCCCAGTTAGTATTTCTTCTGGAATTTAATGGTTTGTTACTTTTGTTTATTATTGCACCCGTATGACTTGGATATATGTGATGAAGAATAAGAGTTAAGTTAGTATGGTGTTTCCGTCCTTCTCTCAGATGGTTTCAACGCAATATTCCTCTGTTAATAAAGTTCTCCGCTCTGATAATGGAGGTGAATATATTGGTTCAGAATTCTCTGCTTTTCTTTGGGATCAAGGGATTCTACATGAAACTACGTGTCCTAATACTTCGCAACAAAATAGGGTTGCTGAGAGAAAGAATCGTCATATTTTGGAAACTACTCATGCCTTGCTTATTGGTGCATCCGTGCCTAAATGGTTTTGGCCTGAGGCTGTTACCTATGCCATGTATGTGATTAACCGTATGCCATCTCGTGTTGTGGATTTTTGTACACCTCCCCAAGTGTTGACAAAACATGTTCCAGTCGTATCCACCAATACCCTAACTCCTCGTGTGTTTGGGTGTGTCACATATGTCCATATTCACAAAATTCATCGTAGTAAATTGGATCCATGTGCTCTTCGGTGTGTCTTTGTTGGGTGTGCCTCCCAACAAAAAGGGTATAAGTGCTATCATCTTGAAACTCACCATATGTATGTGACCATGGATGTTACTTTTTCTGAATCCGAGTATTTTTATTCTCCGAACTCGTCACCTTCCGATCACCAGGGGGAGAAAACTAGTGGTGATCAAGGTGATCTTGGGTTGTTGGAGGTACAAGACAGTATGATATGTAGTTTAGGGGTAGTATGCGTTGATGACAATGAAAATCATGGGTCTCTGCAAGAAATTGCAGAAAATGGGTGTCAGTTGCTGTCTGTCGAGACAAGTTCTGTTGCTGTCAGCCTAGACAGGTGCAGCAGTTCGGCCATTGTCGGCTGAGATTGACACAGCTAATAGGCAAGGTTATGCCGATTCCATTACAGTAACCCAACAGCTAACTGCTGCCGATCCAAGTATAATAGAAGAGGAAGTGTTATCTGCTGAACCTACATCACCCTCTCTCTCTAGCTCGATAGTGCCACCCAATGTGTCTTCTCTGAATATCCCTGAGGTAAGTGCTACAGATACTCATGTAACTAATCCACCTAATGTTGTAAGTATGTATAAGTTGCCTCCAAGGCAAAATTATGGTGTTCCTCCTGACAAGTTCTCTCCAGAAGGAAAAGTGAAGTATCTAATAGCGAATTATGTGTCATGCGAGCACCTTGCACCATAACGTCAAGTATGGGTGAATAATGTGGAAACAGTTCAAGTACCAACCCGAGTTGAGGAAGCCTTGAATGATCCTAAATGGGTTACGGCAATGGATGAAGAGATGATGGCTCTACATAAGAACGATACATGGGAAGTGATGGAGCTACCGAGAAGAAAGAAACCATTTGGGTGTAGATGGGTCTTTACAATTAAATACAAGGTTGATGGAACAATAGACAAGTATAAAGCAAGGTTAGTAGCAAAAGGCTATACTCAAACATATGGTGTTGACTACCAAGAAACTTTCTCTCAAGTAGCCAAGATGAATACAGTACGGGTTATTATCTAATTGGCTGCAAATTTGAATTGGCCATTGAAATAGTTTGATGTAAAGAATGTTTTTCTTCATGGGCATTTGGAATAAGAAGTGTATATGGATTTTCCTCCAGGGTATAATGCTGAAGGGAAAACCGGAGTATGTAGGTTGCGAAAGTCTCTTTATAGGCTTAAGCAATCGCCTCGTGCGTGATTCGGGAGATTTAAGAAGGAATGGGTATTATCAAAGTCACTCTAACCATACTTTGTTTACAAAACGGAGAAGTAGTAAAGTGGCAGCTTTAATTAGTTATGTGGATGACATGATAATAACTGGTGATGATTCAGAAGAAATGATAAAGTTGAAAGCAAGCCTTGCCACCGAATTTGAGATGAAGAATTTGGGAGATTTAAAATATTTCCTTGGAGTTGAAGTAGCACGGTCATCTCGAGGTATTTTCTTGTCTCAACGTAAATATGTTATGGATTTATTGAAGGAGACATGCATGCTTGGATGTAAACCGATAAACACTCCTATTGTAGAGAAACACTATTTAGGGATTTATCCCGACCAGAAACCAGTTGACAAAGGTAGATATCAGAGACTGGTAGGGAGACTAATTTATTTGTCTCACACTCGTCCTGATATTGCCTATGCAATGAGTGTGGTGAGTCAGTTCATGCTTTCACCGAGTGTGGATCATATGGCTGTAGTTATGAGAATTTTGGCTTATTTGAAGTTTGCCCTGGGAAAGGGGATTTTGTATAAGTGCCATGGTCACATGAGGATTGAGGGATTTACTGATGTTGATTAGGCAGGTGATGTGACTGATAGACGATCTACGTCTGGGTATTTTACATTTGTTGGAGGTAATTTGGTTACTTGACGAAGCAAAAACAGAAGGTGGTGTCACGGTCTTTTGTTGAGGCTGAATATAAGGGTATGGTGCATGGCATATGTGAGGTTCTTTAGTTACGGAAGTTGCTTTGGGGTCTTGGTTTTAAACAAGAAGAGACGATGAAATTGTTTTGTGATAATAAGTCGGCAAGAGCCGAGAATCCAGTGCAGCATGATAGGACCAAGCATGTTGAGGTTGATCGAAATTTCATTAAAGAGAAGCTTGAGGAGAAGATCGTGTCAATACCGTTCGTGTAAATATTAGAGTCATGTTTTAGGAAGGTTGTATTTGTATCATTTGTTTCCTTATGCAATAAGGATTGTATGTACTTATATTCAGAATTATGGAATACATGAAAATTAAGCAGTAAAATTCTATTCATGCCATTGTCAAAGTTGTCATGCGGGCCGCCTCTCGTGTAACCACATCATCCATATCACTGCTAATAATAACTTCTTTGAGTTGAGCTCCTCACGGAAGATAAGCACTCTTCTAACCTATTCCATTTGGCACTAGCTTGGTCCTATCATGCTGCACTGGCCAACATGCATCATTATTTTTTTTACACTATACTAATTACAAGTGCAAATCGATTATGTCGGTAACATACATTCTTCTATACCAAGACGTGACCATCATGACTTTATATGACATATTCATATCTACAAATTGTTAGTCATAAAATTTTTATTTTTGAAGAATACGACCCATGCTTAACATCTTAAAATAGGTTGACTCGCCATTTTAATATGTGGTCTATGCATGCACATCAATTTATACTAACTTATCGACATTAGTTAAAAAATTATCTATTCTTTACTAGCACCTAGTCACATGACACATTTCATTCTCATGACTTTCTATTGATTGAGCCAGTGGCACCATCAATAGAACCCTGGAACTCCGATGAGTATGTTGGTGTTGCCGAAAATTGGGTGATTACTAGCTCTGCCAGCATTAGCAACCTGGTTCAAACCAAGCAGCTGCCGGAGGGAAAGAAAAAAAAATATGACATGTTGAAAGCTACTTAGGCAAACTTTTCAATATGACATGCCAAGCAAACGAAGAAAATAGACAAGCTCATGCTCTAGGGATCAATTGAGCTGATGCCAAGCAATGCAAAGAAAATGAAGACAACATCATAGCCGAATTCCAATCACGCAAGAACCCATCTCATAATCCCTCGCTCGTCTATGATTCATCACTATGCTCTTAAGTTATTCCAAGTTTGGATGATTGAGTGAGCTCTTTCCATGCAACACGCCAAGCACAACAATAAATTCACTCACAATCAAGCAAGCATGCTATAATCATAACCGCATGAAGATCTATACCAAACTAAATTATGCTAGCGCCGAGAAAAGAGAATTTAAGGTTCTGTTTCTAGCTGCCGGAAGAGCTCTAAAAGCTTCCCCATGCAACTAAAACTTCGATCAGCAGTACAGGAAGCTTTCCCTAGGAATCAAAACTTCATTTGTCAGTCAGGAAGCTTCCCTAGGCAACTAAAACTTTGTTCAGCAATGCAGGAAGCTTCCCCTGGGAACGAAAACTTAATTCGGCAGTCAGGAAGCTTCTCTAGGCAACTAAATCTTCGTTCGGCAGTGCAGGAAACTTCCCCAGGCAACAAACACTTTGTGTAGTAGTGTAAGAAGCTTTCCTGGGAACTAAAACTTCAATTGGCAGTCAGGAAGCTTCCCCAGGCTACTAAATCTTCGTTCGGTAGTGCAGGTAGCTTCCCCAGGCAACGAAAACTTCTTTTAGCTATGCATGAAGCTTCGCCCAGGAAAAAAACATCATTTGGCAGTGTTGGAAGCTTCCCCCGGGAACCTAAACTTCATTCACCAATGCTGGAAGTTTCCTTCATGCAAAAGCGAATTGTCATGCAAAATCAAGCGTGGAGGCTAGCACCGATTTAAAGTATTCCCGATAACATGCACTTGGGGGCTAGATATCCAAGCCTTGTAGTCATTGCGAACTTAAAACCCTCAGGCATAACCAAAGACTTGTCTGAACTCAGTGCTGGTAAAAGGACATTCACGCTCGAGCTGTTGTCAGCCACCTGCAAAGAAAAATCATTAATCATGCAAAATAAAGGAAGTAGAGAAGAAGAAAATCACAATGGAATGATATGGAAAATTCACACTAGAAAGCAACCCAACATTTATCCGGAACAAGTCAGCACGTCTAGAACTGATCACACACGCACACATAATCCGTAAGAAAGCAAGTCGTCACTAATCCTCATGCAATGCTAACTACGGAAAAGGCAACCACCTTCATTTCCCGCCGCAACCAAGGCGTGTATACAAAACCTACATGGGAACTCCAGCATGCATACCCACGTCATTAACAAACATGTCCTCTACATCGCCACTGCCTTTTCCCACAACAGCCTCGGCCTCTGAAATGGTCCGGATCACCTTTTCCACTGCAACCTTAGTCTCAGAAACGATCTGGATTGCCTTTCTCACAAGCATTCTCAGCCTTGGAAAGGGCCTTCGCCTTTCCTACCAGCAGTCTTAGGGCTGGTTTGGTATTGCTGTGCTTTGAAAAAAAACTGTTTCTGCTGTGCTGTGAGAATAAGCAGCTGTGAAATAAAGCTGTAGAGTGTTTGGTAAACTTTTATGTAAAACAGATGTGAAAAAAAGCCGGTTTTTCAAAGCTGGGTTTTGCAGCTTCTTGTTTTTTGCTTTTTTTCACCCAAAACTGTGAAAAAAAGCTGAAACTCAATGTTTACCAAACACAAAAAAGCTCCCAGCTTTTTTTTTAATCACCTCAATCCCAAACTGCACCTTAGCCTCGGAAAGGGCTTGACTAATAGGAACATATTTCTGTAACTTCGTTGTCTTAGTTCTCTAGTTTATTTAGTTAATTTCCATTTGTTTTAATGTTTTATGGTATTAATTTTTTTATTTCATGTCCAATTGCCAAAACTGACCAAAGAAGGTTAAATTGAGTAGAAATGAGCTGCTTTGGACTTGGATTGGATGGTATGTGTGGACTGCACTAGGGATGGGGATTTTGGAGTCTAAATGAAGTCCTTACGCTGCAAATGGGGTATTGATACATAAGCAAGTTGTGACATGCAAGTTGTGGCAGCATGCTGGAATTAGCAGTTCTTGTTTATCAGTCTGTTAATGTGTAATGCTCGGATCTAGATGATATATTCATCAACGTTGTTGCAAATTGTGTCTACTACAACATATCCAAAATTGGCATCAATCAAAGCTCTATATCATCCCCAGCTCATCCCGCACTGACAGCTGTTCAGATTTGCAGTTCATGGGTTGTAAAGTTTAAAAACGCCAAGATAAAGTTCTCAAATGAAAATGACTTCTTCATGAAGGTTACTCCAAATTGTGTCTACATTAACATATCCAAATTTGTGGATAATCTATTTAATGAAGCGGTCTGAGTGATTAAAATACTGAGACATGTCTGAAGTAACTTTAGCAGCTGTCCTCTAAAACATGAGTTGGACTCTTTGCTGCTATGAATGGAAGACAAGTTGAGAGCTGCAGCCTTTGTGGATCAAATGAAGAAAGGAGGAGGAAATTATTCATGTGGGAGACAATAATGACAAAAGTAAAAGAAATAAAGAAACCAATTCACTCATCTACTACAAGTTGTACTAGTTGCAGTTGCCAAGTTTATTCTAGCTACTGTCCAATTACTTTGTATTGGCTGTACTTCCAGCTTTTATGACAAGAAATGACAAGTGGTGCAAGGCCAAAGGAAAGAAGGCAAAATCTCCAACTTCATACATTGAAGCCGCCATGTTTAACTTGAGGTTTTGCAATCTTCCATTTTGGACTCACTTCTACCCAACTTGATTTTCATTTCTCCTAAAGAAGGAGAGGCGCAGCAACAAGAAAGGAGTGTCATGTGTAGGAATATACAAATAGAATAGACATCGAGATAGTGATGAGAGAGACACAAATTGATAGTGTTGTGGTTTTTCTTCTTTATTTTCCGTTCAAAATGCTAGGTGCTATGTCTAGCTAATTTTATGTACTAGGGGCAATTTTGAAGCCCCAAACATGTTAGATTATATTGAATAACATTCAGTTTATATTCCTTATGATCCTTGATTGAACTATTTTTTTCTTTTTCACTGAGCTAAATAACATAATTTTTAGTTTGTTTGTTTAGGTGGCCAACTATACAAGCATGCTAGGACTCTAATGTTAGTATCATGTGTAATCCGTAATTGTCATGCATGTGTACACTAAGTAGCAACTGTTAATGATCTTAACATGTGAAACAAACTCTAGCTTCAACAAGACTCCGTGAGTACTTGTAACCCTAGTATTGTCTTAGACCCTTTTTGGTGTTAATGATCTTAACATGTCCTTAGTTGCATCTCTTTATAATTTCATCAAAACATTCAACACCCTCCTTGTCACACTTTCATTATACTTGCTGTCTTGATTTTATATTCTTTCATTCTAAGGTTTTCTTTTGAACATTTTAGTGTATTCGATTAATAATTTACAACAATCCTCTACAGGAAAGACCCTTACTTCAATCTGTACTAAATAACGACTTAATAGTGCAAGGTTAATTGCTTGATTATTTTAGGCAAACCAATTTTGGTGCCTTGTCGCTGAGGATTGTTTTCCCTAATTGTTAACGAAAATTAGTGTGATTAATTTTCTGTTTTATTTTTTCTTTAAACTAATACGTTAATTTTGTTTTGAATATTTTTAGTTACTTGGGTTCATGTCCCAAGGCTTTGATCGTTTAACTAGCATAGCAGAACGCCTTGAACGACTCAAGAACCCAATTCATTTTAAACAAATAGTGTACACTTCTCTAACACCTTCACATCCAGGTTCAAGCTCTAGTGGAGAGAAGGAGGAACAAGAAATGGCAGCCAATGTCAACCTCTCCATGAGGCAGCTCGTGGCAATTATTGGACTTGCCACACCATTATGCATCACCTATCCAACTAATGGAGGTTTTGAGCTCAAGTCTGGAATGCTCCATTACCTTCCCATATTTCATGGTTTTGCAGGAGAGGATCCTCATACACATCTCAATGGATTTCATATGGTGTGCTTAGGGATGAAGCCAGAAGGCGAGAGTGAAGAGAATCAAGTTAAAAACATTTCCCTTCTCATTAGCTGATGGAGCAAGAGAGTGGCTATATGATCTTCCACCAGGATCAACCACAACATGGGATGAAATGCAACGCCAGTTTTTGGAGAAGTATTTACTGCTTCAAAGGCTGCAACTTTGAGAAAAGCAATATATGGCATTCAACAACAACATGGGGAGCTATTATGCAAATATTGGGAGCGTTACAAGAAGCTATGTGCCGCATGCCCTCAACACCAATTCATAGATTTTTCTCTTGTGCAATACTTCTATGAAGGATTGTGTCCTAATGATAGAGCTATGCTTGATTCCGCTGCTGAAGTAGCTCAAATTGACAAGATGTCTGCACAAGCAAGGGCTTTGATTGCCACCATGGCTACTCAAACTCAACAATTCGAAACAAAGAGCCAAGGTTCTCACAAGGTAAAAGAGGTTAGTACAAATAATGAAGTACTTGATCAGATTGCTAAGCTAATTAACCTTGTGAGAAAGTCGTTATTCAACCACAACAGGTTTTTGGTGTGTGCTCAATGATGGGGCATACAAAGGATGCATGTCCAAGCTTGACGGATCAAGGAACGTTGGAACAAGTGTAATACCCCAACCCCCATTTATATGTATAATTTCATTGTTCCCCAAAATGTTTATGAAATTATCAATTTAGTCCATATTCCTTTACCCAATTGAGCTGCCACGTGGTAGTACCCTATCAACCCTCATGTTCTCTCTCTGTCTCCTAGCCCGTAACCCCCTTATTTCTTCTCTCTCTCTCTGCAATCACTCTTATCTCTCTCTTTCTCATCCTCCTGTGAACCCACACCCACACTCACGCACACGCACACACCCATCACCAACCCCGTACCCGCAACACCCCCATCATCATCATCAAACCTCGTCTCTCTCTCTCTTTCCAATGGCTTCGAGGACAGCGAACCCCGGAACTCTCCGGCGAGATTCCTTCGATTTTCAGGTTAGGTAAGTTCGATTTTACTTTTCTTTTCATTCTAGTGTGAAGTTTAGATGAGTTTTATTAAGTTTATCTCGTTAAATTACAAGGTTTTAGAACGAAATCGACTCGGGGGAAGGCACACCCATTTCCGGCGAAACCGTGGGTGTCAAAGGATTTTCCGGTCACCTCCGACCGTTCTATGGCGAACCAAAGGTAGTAAATTTCTCCTCTCACCTTGTGCTTTCGTTTGGTACCTAGATCGCAGTTTAGGACCCTCGTTTTCAGTAGACCGGAGCTGTGGAAGCTTTGGCGTTCTTCTCCGGTGCACCCAGGCCTTCAGGCCGTTTCCAAGGCTCATGGGTCTTAGGCCCGTTCCGTTGTGAACCAGCCCAAACCCTTTCCCTTTTTCAATTTTTTTTTTTAATTGTTTTAAAGACCCAAAGGCCTTCGGCCCATTTTGTTTAGGGCTTGTGGCCCGTTAGACCAACCCCAAAACCTTTTCAGGTTTTATTTATTTTATTGTTTTAAAAATTAAGGCCCTTGGGCCATTTTAATTGGGGCCTTAGGCCCGTGTATTTAGGACCCTTATATTTAAGGCCTTTGGGCCAATTAGAGCTTGGGCTTTCAGCCTCTTTCCCAAACCCAATTTCCTAAAACCCATTAACCTTAAACCTAAACCCAAAACCCTTAGGGCCCAATCGGCCCAACCCAAATCCAAGCCCAGTCTGACCCTTGACCTGTTGACTCGGTCAACGGTCAATGTTGACTCTGTCAACAGTCCGAGTTGACTTTGACTTTGACCAGTCAACGGTCAACGTTGACTTTTTGGAGGTTTCATCCGGGACCTCTCCTGGCTAATTTTGACGTCCTGGACTTGTTTTTGAAGTCCGTTTTCCCAAATTCAATCGTTTGAATAGAGTTTGACTAAAAGTACTCCTTTATGTGAATAGGTGCAATTATTAACTGTGATTCCGTTATTTCTGTTGGTACAGCTTTGCACCATCGGTGTACGGTGAGTGGACCCCTTCTAAAATTACATAATTTTATAGTTTATTAGTATAAATGAAATGCATGCCTTACGAGTTTATGAACTGATTTTATGTTAAGCATGTTTACTGAAACGTTGATTATCGTCTCGTTATTTTGTAAGGAATTAATTGTTAGCCTATATTGAGCTATATTTTAATATATATCGTATTTTCTATAAAAACCATGAACTGGTAGACTATCTGATGGATGACGATAGGATGCTAGAACATGTTTTAGAAGCCCCTCTATATAGTATAAACGATGGATGACTTTATACTATGAAGTGATTATTTATGAGAGGCGTAACTATTTGTGCGTACCTAGTGGACACTATACCGCCTGGGGCGACGATATGGTGTTGGCATTTAGGCCGGGAGAAATAATCCCTAGCGAAAGGCTGAGGGACACGGTGACAGGCATTGGGCCGGGAGGGAGTTATCTCTGGCTATGGGCACAGAGACTTAGGTGCAGGCATTGGGCCGGGAGTATTATTATTCAGTGATCCTACCAACAGCACACCGCGTTTACGAGACGATCTATGAGACGATACACGCGATGATTTATATGATGTTTTTCCGCGTTACACCTGTTGAAATGTTTTATGGCATGCTAGAGTTTCAGAAAACCTATCATTTATTATGCTAGTAGTTTTCATTATTTATAAACCTGGGGGTTAGTATGTTCATAATTGTTTTCGTATTATGTATATATATATATGAACTTGGTCCGATAACCCTTGTTTTGCGCCCCCTTTCAGGATTTAGAATCGAGGCATACAATCCCGACGTCAACGCTTTCGCATTGGCATATTCGAGTCCTCTCGGTGTAGGACCCACATCCTTTTATTTATTAAATTTTACATTAATTCTTTTAGAACTCTAGTTAGTTGTATGCTCTGAACACGTTCCTAAATTATTAATTCATTGTATTTTAAATTCATAACCCTTATTTACTTATCATTCTTAGCTTTTGTATCAATTAATGGCTTTCGTCACCCTCGAGTGTCGGCCAGCACGTGTCTATCCTGGTATTCGGGGAATATCAAGGTCGGGGCGTGTCAACAAGTACATGCTTTAGGTGGCAACTTCCAAGGACAACTGATAGGATTTTTACCACCTGCAAAAGTAGGGATAAAAACACTTAAAAATACTTGCAAGAGTACAAGGTTATTGTAGTATAGCGGCTCAAGCAAGGTCGTTTTTTGCAGGGATTGATTGAATAATATATGCAAAACCAAAATCTTAGTTAATTATTTGAAAACAAAGACTGAAAAATGATGATTTTATGACCTAGAATATTAAAAATGAATTTTAAATTAAAACAATTAAAGAAATTAACAAAGTAAAGAAAATAAAAGAAAACGTTTTGAAAACCAAATTATAAAAGCCTAGGGTTCTGCTGTCCCCTTAACAATCCTATATAGATTTACCAATTACTTATGAATTACACATGCAACTTTGAAGGTTAGGTTTTCCTAATGCATATTCTACTCGTGGTATTCAAGTTAGAACGTCTATCAAACATGCAATCCGTCTATGGTATTCAGATCAAGTATAAACATGCATGACTCATTACACTTTGTGAAAACCCTTTGAAAAACCATGCAACCCCTAAGGCGTAGTATTCACCCAAGTGAAATTACAACTATCAATCACAAGAAGCAATACTCAATCCCCTGGTGGTATTCCGACCAAATTGCATCCGATTACTTATCTAAACGTCCTAATGGTAGCTAAGTATTAAGACATAGAGACAGTTTAAACACAGTGATTAATAATTCAAAGCATGCATGTTTAATGTCATAAGCAATTAAATAAATACTACATAATCATGCTAAGGCTCAAGGCATCACCCTAGCAAACGACAATTAGTTACAAACAACCATAAAACAAAAGGAATTTTATTGAAATAGAAAAAGGATAGAAAACACCTTGAAATACAAAATGTAAAAGTCTAGCTAAGTTCTCCAAATTGATCCTCCCTCTCCCTAATTGCTAAAAAGCCTTATTTATACTACTAGAAAATTAAACCCTACCTAGAAAAGGTCTTAGAACAATACTAGGAAACCAAATAAATTAAAATAAATTAGGAAACATAATCCTACTCAAATATGGGAAATCTGCCCAGCCACAAATCAGCCACGTTTTTGGACTTCCAGGGCTCCAAAACAGGCCCAAAATGACTTGAATTAAATCTTGAGATGTCCCGAACATAATTACAGAAGGCCTCAAACCCAAAAGACATCATCTTGGATGCCAAAAAGCCCAAATAAACCCAAAACGTCAGTTTAACAGTACTACACGCTGCTTCTTTATTTCATTGCCAAGGTCAAACGGCTTGGTAGAACAATCTGAAATTTTGACACAATCATCTTGAAAGACTCGCGAACATCCACTAAATAGAATCACTCCAAAATTCATCCGTTTGATCACTTTTTTCTCTAGAGGAAGTCTAATGTCCTACATTAAAAATACATAACAAAGTATCAAAATTCTACCAAAATAACCAATAAACTATAACTAAAAATAGGGTAAAATACATAGTATAATATTGACTCATCAACAACAAAGGCCAATGAATGATCCATTTTCTAACACTTATAATGAGGAGTGTTACCAAGCCAACCTCTCCCAAATCCAAAAAGTGGATTTGAGCAAACAAAATCTCTAACACTAAGTTGTGGTAAGAAAGTTTGGAAGAGCCTCTTATGACCAAGAAAGCAAGGTTATTGGAGGAGGACATGGCTACAGCAAGCAATGAACAAGGCTTCCCTAGTTCTTAAACCGTGCAACCAATGCCTTTCAATTCAAAGGTATATAGTGAAATTCCGATTTATACTAATGTTCCTAATGTTCCTAGTGTTCCTTTTCCTCAAAAGTTTGCAAAATCAAAGGAGGAACATGAGAAATTCATTATGGATACAGTTTGCAAAGTTCAAGTGAACATCCCTCTCCGTGATGCCATCAAGCAAGTTCCAACATATCCAAAGTTCTTGAAAGATCTTTGCTTACAAAGAGAAAGCAAGCAAGTTCCAACATATGCAAAGTTCTTGAAAGATCTTTGCATTACAAAGAGAAAGCGTTAACAAGGTGAGACTGTTAATGTAAGTGAGAATGTGTATGCCGCTCTTCAAGGGAAACTACCACTTAAATGCAAGGATCCAAGTAGTTTTACTATTCCATGTACACTTGGAAAAACAAGGTTTGAATGTGCAATGTTAGATTTAGGTTCTTCTATCAATGTTATGCCATATAGTATTTATGCAGCTTTAAGTTTAAGAGACCTTAAATATGATGGTATTATTATCCAACTTGTTGGTCATTCTAATGTCTATCCTAAAGACTTGTTGGAAGATGTTTTAATGCAAGTTGGAGAATTCATTTTTTCTACCGATTTGTATGTGCTTGAGATGGAGGAGGAGTCACCTTTCAATGATGCCATTGAAGGAAATTTTGTGAAAAACATGTTCATTTGAGCAACATCAATAGCATGCAATTAACAAATTAAAGGCGGAATCATGCTTACATGCACTCAAAACAAAACATCAACCATGAAATTCAAAGCCTAGTAGATTGGTGAACCTTGACTCAACTTTAAAACAACATTTGTTAGTTGAGAAATATTTACCTTTGTAGATTCCTCTTTGCATATGCAAAGGATAATCACCCAAGAGATAGGGCATTCATTCCTTGCTTCTTAGCTCCATGGATTTGGTTGAAAGAATTGGATTCTCCAAGTTCTCAAAATAGAGAACCTCTAAAGATTCTACACCAAGGTTAGATTGAAGAAGAAATGAGTGACCTTGGAGTAGTAGGATTGCTAGATGCACCCTCCAAGGTGGTTGGCCTCTTAGAGAGAAAATGAAGAAACAAGTTCTCACCAATTTTCTCTAAAATCAACCCTTATGAATTTTAGGCTATAAAGTTCTTTATATAGTCACTTCTTTAAATGACCTAAAGAACCAAAAACCCTAATTCTACACAAAATGGATATGGGCTTTTGGGCCTTTGTGAATCCTTATTCATTAAGTTGTCATACAACTTAAGTCAATGGGCTTTGACGTTCGAAGCCCATTGGGCCTTAAGGTCCAAAACTATCCCGAGGTCTTTAACGAACTTATTCGTTTGATTAATTAACATATTAATTAATCCTTGCCATAAATAATTAAACCATTTAATTATTCTTACTCATCTCCATTGTTTCTTCAATCTCCACCTTACACGGTGTACGATCCATTAGGTTCCTTTTAGCGAGGCAGTGAGCGATTAAAACCATTTTACATCGATTGTGAATTGAAACTTACTTTCAATTCTCCCTTTAGTGATTATACACGTTTAGGGCTTCCACAAACCATGAGTGACACCTAGCAGCATATCATGGTTACCCAAGCTAATCAGAAGAGGTAGAGAACCTATTCAGTTAAGGATTACAAATGCAATACGGTCTGTCTCTAATCTAATACTCTTGACCACATTGTTTGGTTTGATAGTTTATTTATTCATGTCTACTATCCAATGTGATTCGTTTGCTTATATGATTACCTTGAATGTGATTTGGAACGCATTCCCTAATCTCATTCATACTATGGCCAGAGATTTTAATCATATCATAGAGTATTCTCCCTCAAACCATTTGAAGGTTAGAGATCCCTTGTTGCACATTCACTTGTCTCCATAACTAAGTGGCTTAACCCCAATGATGTCGTGGACACCCCGATGGGGTGACTTTGACATAATCAAAGATCAAGGACTTAACTACAAGACAACTGTGATGCCTCAGGTCAAAGGACTAATTTGCATTATCCCAACCATGAGTTCTCATGTGACATGAGTATGAGAACTCCTCGTTGATCGTGTTCAGTGGACTCATTCTCTATTGAGCACCTACGTACTTGTCTTGATGTCACACACACCAATGACTCGAGACTAGTCACTCTCCCTGAGAGAAGACATAGCACGTACTGATCTTAACGGACTGTCAATGCCCAATTGGCAATCCTATGATCAGGAACGTTTAGAATGTGTCTACGAAAGAATGGTCTCATTAATCTAACTTCATTAGATTGCATTCTCCCAATCACATATTCCTTGGACTTTATCGTTTAAGCATATAACATTTATATGAGACGGCTCAAACAATAATGTTTGCCCTTTATATGTAAACTAGATTAGTTTAACATGTGAAATGTCCGTAAAGTATCATCATATGATTGGCTTTAGGGCACATTTCCAACAGCCATGCCCTTGTTGCTTGGTAGATGACACACCCCGACCTGAATAACTTTCCAACTAAGGGTGGAAATGTGTTGGACGACACTAAATAGATGATAAAACCTCACCGAAAGGGTGACAAAATATGCGATGTGAAATATTTCAAACCAAAAGGCTCATTTGTTATTTATTTAACCTATCAACTAGGTTCACTGCACAACCTCCCCACGTGGGGACATAATCTAGAACTAATTCCAATTTTAATTGCTATCACATCATCAGAGCAACAGTAGTGCATACAACAGTAAACCACAAAAGTATGTGTTGTGCTATATATAATCAAAAGTAAGTTTACAATTGATTACAACATAATAGAGGCTAGTAAAGGTGAAATTACCCACACGGAGTAATTCCACTGCTACCACACTCACTCACATTTCTCAACGTACGCCTTGCACTTGCTAGGAACTGAGGGGATGCAAAACAAAGTGTGAGTGGACCAATTTTAATTGTCAAGTCAAAATAACTTTCAACATACTAACCCCCATTTTGTAAAAACATATATAGTGAAACTACATAATAATAAATGAATATCACATCAATTTCCATAACCAATAGCATACAATCAATAATTCAAAAATTATACCAGGCCTAATTTTTGAAGTAACCGGACCGGACTCGGATTAAAAGAAACGGGCTAGGCTGGGCTAGGTACAACATATTTTAATACAGGAACCAGACCTAACCTGACCCATTTAAAACAAGCCGGTTCGGGCTGGGTCAGTACGTCATTGGTTTTTTTTTTTTTTTTTTTTTTTTTTTTGCGAAACCGCCACCTTCCTCAACGTCTCCACCTCCATCTGCCAAGGCCACAACATGCTCTCCTTCAACGCTGAATCCCTCAAGCCCTTGGAGTCCTAATCCTAGGAATCCCGACCCCTCAACTCATCCTCCTTCGTCGGGGAAGACAGTGCATGTTGACTGTCGAGAGAGAGAGAGGGGGAGTGAGATCACAGGGAGGTGAGAAAAGGAGGAGGAACGGTCCACGTGTGGTGCATCCGCCACCGGTGACGTGGACAATGTAGTTGCAGCGTGGAAGGAAAGGACGTGGTGGAGCGGCTAGGTTGGATGACGGTGTGGCAGAGTGTGCCAGGAGTTGGGTTGGCCAGGTTGGAATCCGACGAGTCGATGACTATGTAGATCAGGGCCCCTTTACCTCCCATGGCGTCCATGTCGAACCCGATGCCGCAATCGGCAAGCTTTTGGCGGTTGTTGCGCCAGTCCTCGCAACGAAAATGCAGAGAAAATTAACAAAAGCAAGACTAGGGTTTTGGGCTAAAAGTTAAAAATGCATGATTTGTGGGAAACCCAGCTGGGATTAAAAGTTGGAAGAAGAAGAAGAAGGTTCATGAGGGGAGAAAGAGAGAAAGCGAGACTGTGGGAGAGAGAGATCGAGATGGAGGAGATTGAGAATCGACATATCCGAAAGGGAGGACTGAGAAGAGGAGAGTATTCGAGAAGGTGTGAGAAAATAGGAGAGGTCCATAATTACTAATTTAATAAAATAGGAAAAATATGAAAAAATAGAATTTAACTCAGAGGTCCATAATTACTCAAGACACCCACCAAGAGCATTTTAATTATTTCACATCTTTTGGCAATAGAATAATATTATTTCAAGGTACGAGTTGTAACAGTCTACCCTCGTTAAGAAAATCTCACCCCCAAAATTTCCACAACGACTGGTAGAATAGATGTGGATATTGAGTTCTCATATTTTCCACTGTCTGCCAAATAGCTTTTTCTATCATGTGTTTATTCCACAAAACCTTCATCAATAGCATCAACTCGGTTAAAAGAGTTTTCTCTCTACAATTTAGTATAGTAACTTGTTCCTCTCCATAGCTTAGATCATTCTGTGGCTCCATTTGTGATGATTCTGAATATGAGATGCGTCTAGAACATACCTTCGAAGCATCGATACATGAAACATATCATGCACGTGTGATAACTCCTGAGTCAATCCAAACAATAATATGCACTTCACTCATTTAGAGAGGGAGTAAGGACCAATGGATCGAGGATTGAGCTTTCCTCGCTTCCTGAGCCTTGTCACCCCTTTCTTGGTGATAAGGAGTACACAATCCCTAACAGTGCCAAGTCATGGTTTCTTGTATAATCATCAGTCATATTCTTATGTTGATTTTGAGTAACCTTCAAATTCCTCCTTAGCACTTTCGACTCTTTAGTAGCATTATCCACTAGTTTTGGACTCATAACAGTCTGTTCTTCAACTTCGTTCCAATACAATGAAGTTTTGCCAACTTTACCATTCAAGCCTCGAATGGTAACGTACCGAGACTTGTATGGAAACAGTTGTTAAAGGAAAATCCTATCATAGATAGATGGTGATTTCAACTTTCACCGAACTGCATCACAGTTACCATTAACCTATCCTTCAATGTCTAAATAGTCCTCTCAGACCATCCGTCAGTTGAAGAATGATGAGCAGTACTGTATAGTATGTGAGTACCTGTGGTGTGCTAAAAAGCCTTCCAGAACTTGGACGTGAATCGGGCATCCAGATCAGAATAATTGTTACATGTATTCCGTACAAATGAATAATCTGGTCGCTAAAGAGTTTAGCCAATTTGGTAATAGAATATGTTTCACGAACATCAAATAAACATGCTGACTTCGTGAGACGATTGACGATTATGCAAATGTCATCATTACTAATTCTCGGTTCAGAAATTTGGATAAGAAATTCATCGTAATCTCTTCTCATTCTCTGTTTAGGGATAAGAAGAAATTGAGATAATCTTACTGGGTTCCCATCTCTCGGCTTTCACTTGTTGGCATACTAACCATCTTCTTACATATTCAGCTGTTTCCCTTTCATACTCGACCAGTAGTAGAAGGGCTAGATAGTGTAAGACATCTTGGTAGAACCAAGATGCACAGCACTACGCTGAGATACGTGCCTCATCTAGAATTTCCTTCATCAACTCTTTGTCTTAAGGAATATAAAGTCGATTCCCAAATATATGTGCTTCATCTCTTCTAACTTTAAGATCTTGTCGTGAACCACTTACCGCTCATTCATTTTCACTTTTTACTGAGTTTCCTGTTTGCTCCCTAAATTCGCCATAGGCCTCGCGGCATGCCGGGAATTTACTCAAACATGAAACTGGAAGATGCGAGCGTGCCACTACTAGATGCCGCTAGTAGACGGGATCTGAATGATTGAGGTTGCGTCTGAGTTCGACTTCAAACCAAGAGATTGTGCCATTGAGTGGGAGTGGCTCAAATCAAGGTTCTTTGTTTGCCTTAAGGGTAAGGACTTTACTTATATGGAGAAATGTAATAACAAGTAAATGACAAGGTTGCTAGAAGTATGAATGACTGAGGAAAGTAAATGATTGGTGTTGTACATAAACTACAAATGAGATCGATACTACTAGTGAGCAGCAGAGCTAATAAACAAGGAAAGTAAATGATGCTTGGCTAAAGCTAAATGTCTACAAAGAAGCTGAGAAGCTGAGGAGCTGATTTGAGTAGAGTTGATTGATTGTTTGTTTGAGTGTCTATAATTCTTGTGCATCTGCTTCTTTATATAGAGATATGAGAGAGCCCCCTTGATGAGAACACCAATCTAGCCCGAATGCATTCCACTTGCCAGCTTGCATGTGGAATAATATTTAAAAAGGCCAACTTGCATTTCTACCACATGTTTCTAGCACATTTCTCCACCACTTGCAATAAAATAATAATTAAATGAAGCAAGTTGACTTCTTTCACATGTGCTCTGCATGAATGTCTGTGTGCTTTCCAATCCACTTGAAAGCATGCAATTGTTTTGATTAAAGAAAGCTCTTGGCAAACCTCCACCACCCAAACAAAAGGGAAAAACAATATTATAATGTCAAAACTACCCCACTTGAAACTAAATATCTTTCCAGGTTAGTCTCTTTGCACAATCATCCTCCAAGTGCCATATTTAGCCCGAATAGCCCCAATGAGTAAAATTGTGTACATTTTAGGTGCAAACAGAAGCCCCCCAAGTTTTACAAGTTTGACCAAAGTTTGTGAAACTTACAACTCTCATAGGCTCTCCCAGAAGAATGATGATATAACAGGCATAAGAGACATTGAGCATGAGGAACACCTGGAAAAAGCCTCGCCACTACGCCATATTTTCTCTTGTAGCAACTTGGAATAATGCATGGTTTGTAAAGCCATTGAAAAGCTGTGTGAATTTGCAGTATCAAAAGATCATTATTCTTTTGCATGGTCCTCCACGTTCAATGTGGAATATGTATGGAAAGTCCACCATGACAATAAAGGCATAATGAGTGGAAGCCTTCAAGCCACGTAATGGTTGTAAAGTGCAGCCTCGACTTTTCAATGCTCCTCCATATTCAACTTTTCAGTTTGGACAAGGAATCCAAATTCAAATGAAGCTGCAACTTTCTACTTCTCAACCACGAACTCAAGTGAACAGATATAAAATCTGGCAACTAACAGGTCATCAATAATTAACAGCAGCAAAACTCTTGTCACGACTGTTGATGGTGGTTGCCGAAGTAGGACAAAATCTGACTTTCCAACAGCCTTGGCGGCTCCAGTGCTGTCAGAAATGATGTTAAAGGAAGCGACACGTCCACTTCTCCGATCTTTCTATCATTGATAACCTTGGCAAAGGAGCAAGGCAATTGGTAGTGCAACTAGCATTTGAAAAGAATGTTGTTGTCTGACTTGTATTCCTTTTTGTTGATACCAAAAAACATGGGAGCATCCTTGTTGGTTGCAGAGATAATAAATTGGAAAAATGCCCGAAGTCAGGCAAATTGGAGAAGAGGGATAGGAGATAAACAAACTTGGGCAACTATTCTTTTTTTCTCTTTTTCTTTTTGTCTCTTTTCATATATATATATATGAAGCCCTTTCGAGCAAAGTGAAAGACAAGCACTGAGAAAAAAAGAATGGAAGGAAAGGAAAAGGAAAAGGAAGATAGAGGTGCCCTTTCGGGCAAAAAGGGGACAGGAAAAAGAAAAGGAAAAGAGGAAGAAAGAGACTGTCGGCATGGGACAAAAAAAGAGAGAGAAAGAAAAGGAAAAGGAAGAGAGAGAGAGAGAGAGAAAAGAGAGAGAGAGAGAAAGATTAAAACTTTCACCGGGAAAAATATCTAATTAGGCAATCCTTTGTGGCCTCCGATCTTTTTGTTCTAGCTGTTCTTGGATTATATGATTATCAGCAGCTTTAACCTCAAGTTCGAAGGACTTCTCATTCAATTGCTCCATCACTTCAGCAATAGATTGGGATGCTTCCAGTTGACCCATTTTGTTGTGTGAAACGAACTCTCCAATTTTCTTCTCCACCAAAGCTAGTTGTTTATTCTTTGCCTTGATTTCATTTTTAACTCTCGCATTTCCCTCTTAATTTCATCATTCTCATAGTGTCTTGAAGCTTCCTCAGACAACCGCTTCAGAGCACTTAAATGGAGTGCTACCTTATCAGACAAGATTTTTTGCTGCTCCCCTAAAAGATCGACCTGATGCTAGTCAGAGGCATCTCTGCTGCTTGAATTTCAATTTGTTTTGGCCGATGTGCTAATTTCAACGTATGATGTGTCTTTTCGGAACTGCTTGATGAAGAAGTAACAGTGCAGATGAGAGATACACGCCCATGGATTCGTTCTAGAGCCACAATGCCGTCCCGGGCTCATGGAATTTCTTCGTCGCTGTCTACTTCGCTTTCCGCTTTTTCGCTGCTCGCCTCATCTTCGACAGATTCATCTTTCGCAAAATTACCATCTGGTTATTGAGGAAAGGGTCTGCTCCATTGAAGTTTGATATGGCCACACGGGCAAAGATTGTAAAATGTTCGGAGTCAATGTGGAAGCAAAAGCAGAAGGCAGTGGAGACCGTAGGGTGGTAATCAACCTTATTCTTCCCATGAAACTTCAGATTGTTGAAGGAATAATAACACATGGCAATCACTTTCTAATAGTAGCTTAATTTGTCCACCATTCAAGCAACTTTGGGTCATGAAGCAATTAACAGGTTTGTTGGATGAGTCGGTGCAATTTTCACAATCTCCTTCAAGCCCTTAACTCTTTGTAAGCAGTTTGGTAACACATCATTGAAGCTGCAGTAGTTGTGGCAAGAACGCTTCAAATATGTTTGCCAGATCAAACATGGGGCCCCACGTCTGATTGACAAAACACATTGCAGCAGAGAATACTTCATTCCCATTAGGCAAGATTATAGCTTCGTCGAGCAATAACAACATAAGTCATGCCCCTCTTGTAATAGCCGTTGAGACTTGGGAAGCTCTGTCACAAGATCTTCAATATAAAGCCCCCTAGCTATATTTGAGTGAAAGATTGTCGGGCAAATGCAAAGGAAACCTAGTTGGGCAGATTGCAACATCAATTTTCTGCTATCTTCCTCCAGCTTTTGCAGTTCATATTTAAATGCAGCTCCATTCTTCTATTTTCTCACCTATGAAAGCTGGTTTCCAGTAATTAATAGTAGCCAAATCAGAAGCTCTTGATGTGGCCTGTCAATGGTAGTTGCCGAAGTAGCCCGAACTTTGGTCGTTGGCGCTGGTGAGAGTTGGGAAGGCATGCAGAGTTTGTTGGTGACGCTGTGAAAATCAGCAGGGAAGACGTCATTCCCGTCAGGCATGATTATGGTTCCATAGAGCACCATCAGTTAGGCAAGATAACCCCATGCTCTTCTTGCAATAGCCATTGAGAAGCTCTTTGATAGAATTTTGCACAGGAAAGCCATGATTTTGGCTTTTATAAAGCCTCCAATTCCATGAATCTGGGTTAAATTTGTGAAAGATATAGCCATTGGACAAGAGAAAAGTGGAAATGAGGGTAAAAGTGACTACTCCCAAACTGCCTAGATCTTGATATTTTCTGTTTTTGTACACACATCACATAACCCAGTTCGGGCTGGAAAACGGAAAAAGAAACAAAGAAAGAGAAAGATAATATAAGAAAGAAAAAGAAAGAAAAAGAAAGAAAGCTACTTTGACTTTTGATTTTCGGCCTTTTCGGCCTTTTTGTGTTTTTTGAAATTTTTAATTTTTATATCTTTTTCTTTGTAACACATAAAAACACACTCAAAGAAAATAAAGTCCTTTCGGGCAACTCAAACAAAGGGAAAGAAAGCCCCAGTCGGGCAAACTGGTACACAGTCCATTCGGGCAAGTTGACCATATCTTATTTTATGTATTTATCTCTAATTTTTTTATACTATAATATTATTTATATTTTCTAGGCCAAGTGCTTTTATACAATAAATAAAATAAATAAATAATATAATATACTATGAAGCCCATTCGGGCAAAGTAGAGTTCAAAAAGAAAAATGAAAGGAAAGAAAGAAATGATAAAAATAAAACAAAAGGGAAGAGGGAGAGAGAGAGAGCCCTTTCGGGCAAACCAAAACAACAAAAGGGAGAGCCCTTTGTCGGGCAACAGAAATGCCAACTCGGGCAAAGTGAAAAAAGGTTACCCACATTTTTTTTTTATATTTTCCTTTTCTGCTTTTTATTTTTTATTTTTGTTGTTTTTTTGTTGTCTGACAAATTAAAAAGCAAAAGAAAGGCCCTTTCAGACAAAAAGCAAGAAAGAGAAACAGAGATTTAAAAAAGAAAGGAAGATAAAGAGAAAAGGAGAAAGACAGGAACGGGAGAAATTGCTCATAAGGATAACACAAGGGAAAACCATTCGGGCAAGTTGGGTGAAACCCCTTGGCTGCCCAAGTGTTATTTTTCTCTTAACACTCAAATCTTTTTCTCTTTTTAAAATTGAGTGTAGAGAGATCAGATCCACCATTTTAATTGGCCATGCCATATAGCTTGGGAACCATATGAGGTGGTCATTCATGTTTGATCCCAAGCTTTGTCCTCCTTGAGATCTCGGCATGGACAACATGCTTGTGTTGGTGGAGAAGAGTGTGGGAACTATTTTATTTTTCTTCGGGCTCCACATGAGGTGTGGGTTCGAGCCCCCCGAGCGTAGGTGTTTGGCCTACAATAGCCATAAGCTCCATCTTAGCCATTATCGATTTCGATATGTCGGCTTGGTCTCCTACAACCATATCCATATTCATGGATTTTTCATTGGGTGGGGCCATTGTTTGGCCTTCATCAATGTGTATGATTTGTTCTTCCATGGTTGTAGTAGGGTGAGTTTGCTTTGTAGAGGGGATTTGACACATTTGATCTATCAACTTTTTCATGGTTTCTCCAAAAGTTGTATAGCTTTCCTCCATCCTTTTAAAACACTTGGTCACCTCTTCACCATATTCGATGCTTGCCACATGGAGTTTGGACACCTTCTCTAATTTGCCCTCATCCTCATTGTAGAGCTTTTCATCTGGATGATCATTAGTTGACATCTCATATATTGGCTCTATGTACTCATTAGAAGCATTTTGATACTCAAAGCCATTTGTTGGCCTATCATAGTATTCATGAATGTGATTGTCATCAAAAGAATAACCATAAGTTGACCAATCCTCAAGATTATTATTCTTTAGTCGATAACCTTTAGTTGGCCGACAATCATATCCCATGGGACTTGAGTACTCTCCAGCTATGTACCCATAAGTTGGCATTTCATAGGTTAGCTCCATGTACTCATTGGCATAGCCATAGTTCGGGCATTCTTCAACACCGTCATCCTCTTCCCACTCCGAAACGTAGTGGTCGAAAACATGTTGAGAAAAATCATGAACATATGGATTATTCATGATCTAACTCCATATAAGGATCCCACTGGGCGTGCCAAAATGTTTGCTCCCTAAATTCGCCATGGGCCTCGTTGGCATGCCAGGAATTTACTCAAACATGAAACTGGTGGATGCGAGCGTGCCACTACTGGATGCCGTTAGTAGACGGGATATGAATGATTGAGGTTGCGCCTAAGTTCGACTTCAAACCAAAAGATTGTGTCATTGAGTGGGAGTGGCTCAAATCAAGGATCTTTGTTTGCCTTAAAGATAAGGACTTTACTTATATGGAGAAATGTAATAACAAGTAAATGACAAGGTTGCTAGAAGTGTGAATGACTTAGGAAAGTAAATGATTGCTGTTGTACATAAACTACAAATGAGATTGATACTACTAGTGAGCAGCAGAGTTAATAAATAAGGAAAGTAAAGGATGCTTGGCTAAAGCTAAATGTCTACAAGGAAGCTGAGGAGCTGATTTGAGTAGAGTTGATTGATTGTTTGTTTGAGTGTCTATAATTCTTGTGCCTCTGCTTCTTTATATAGAGATATGAGAGAGCCCCCTTGCTGAGAACACCAATCCAGTCCGAATGCATTCCATTTTCCAGCTTGCATGTGGAATAATATTTAAAAATGCCAACTTGCATTTCCACCACATGTTTCTAGCACATGTCTCCACCACTTACAATAAAATAATAATTAAAAGAAGCAAGCTAACTTCTTTCACATGTCCTCTACAGGAATGTCTGTGTGCCTTCCAATCTACTTGAAAGCATGCAATTGATTTGATTAAAGAAAGCTCTTGGCAAACCTCCACCACCCAAACAAAAGGGAAAAACAATATTATAATGTCAAAATTACCCCACTTGCAACTAAATATCTTTCCAAGTTAGCCTCTTTGCACAATCATCCTCCAAATGCCATATTTAGCCCGAATAGCCCAAATGAGTAAAATTAGGTACATTTTAGGTGCAAACACTTCCATTTCCTTAGTTCAATAAGATTCGAAGTAGAGACTTCTCAAGGAGAAGAAGGTTGACCATATGATTTTTCGTTTGAGAACATTAGCTACCACAATAATATGACCGGGATAGTGATTAATCATACAATTGTAATCCCTGATAAGCTCCATTCATCATCGTTGTCTTAATTTTCAACCCCTTCTGGTCAAACAAATACTTCAATCCCTTACTATCCGTAAAGATACGACATGTCTCTGCAAAGATATTATCGTCATGGCTTCAATGCAAATACTACTGCTGCCAATTTGAATTTATTGATATGACAGTTCTGCTCACCACGTTTCAATTGTCATAAAGCATAAGATATCGGTCTTCAGTAGGACATTGATACATACATATCCTGAGCTTGGATGTGAAACATCAACATATACTTTGGATTCTCCACTCTTAACAAAGAGAGAGAGAGAGAGAGATAGAGCAGGTACAGGTGTTTGAGTAAGGTAATTTTTTAGTTCTTGAAAATGGCTCGGGATAATCATTCCACTCAAAAGTTAATCCCTTTCGGGTTAACTTAATAAGTGGGGCAGCAATAGAAAAGAAATCTTGCGTAACTCCCCGGTAGTAACCAGAAAGTTGTAAGCCATTTCGAACTTCGATAAAAATCTTGGGTTATTCCCAATAAACAATTTCAGAAAAATTTTGCGGATAGACAAAAATTTCTATGGCCAAAATGACCTGACCCAAGAGATCGATATTATCCAACCAGAACTAGTATGATCAGGAATTCATAATGACCATACCAAGTTCTGAGTGCAGTTTTCGGGACATCCTCAGTACGGATCTTAACTCGAATGGCATTCCAGTTACGTCTTTAAGAATACATCTCAATACTCATTCACAATTATGCGAGTATGATATCTTGAACATCCCTTTTTTTTTTTTTTTTTAAATGGTCTCATGGCTTGATGAGAAGGAATACGACTATTGGTACAGTTATTCGATTTCCTAAGAATACCACTCATGATGGTCTTCCCATATTCATGAAAAATTGTAAAGTCTAACTCATTAAATACTAATCAAAATGGGCCTACTTGCCCACTTGATTAAGGAACCCACAAATGTGCCATTAATATTACAGTTTGCAGCCCACAATATTGACAATCATATTGTTGTCTCGATAAACAAGTAATAAATCCCTAAGAGTGCAAAGTTACTACTTTGCCCCTCATTGGGTAATATATATAAACCATTCGATTCATGCATCGCTCATAAGGACACGTACCATCTAGAAGGAAGAAAATGAATGTTGAGTAACAATGACTCAATGTTCAAGTAGAATGTTCATGTAGGATTTCCACTAATCCAAAATCACACTCGGATCCTCAAAAGTGTGCTGCAGACTCATGATCTTACGTGCCCACTAATCTTCATTTCTCATGTCATGTCTGCCGCCGAAGCCACGTCCACCTTAGGTTACACTATAAAGTTGTCATTGTCGAAAAGTTTGTTGAGCCTCGGGGAAAAAATATTGATTGAACTAGGAAGTTGATCGATTATGATGATTCACCATAACCATAGTCCGTATATTAAGTCACTCCAAAGGACATTCTAGTCTTCTACTAGAATTTGGAAATTACTCCGATAATGTCCTGGCTAGCCACACTTAAAATATAGATTTGTTTTGGTCTGGCAGTTGTTATCACGGTTAACTGAGACATGTGCTGCACAAAGAAATTGGATTCTTCTCGAAGGAACGACTTCATGATTCACTCACAGAGAAACACGCTCTACCCGCCGAAACCGTACTCACCAGATGAGGAGTCATATTAGATCCACCATACGCAGATCTCGAAGGCTATTCATTCTTCTTAAACATCGTCTTCACTACTTGTTCCACATTCTAAGTTATGCGGAAAGCAGCTTCCCATACAACTCCACAATTAACCACATAATAAGCACAAAATCCCAGGTTAATTCCACTATAATCTAGTTCTTTGCTTCTTCTTATTTCTGAATCCTGGACAAAAATTAATAAATCTCCGGAATTCCTGCTCTTAGTCGGCTACCGACATATCATCTTGCTAAAGTGATGGAAACTTTCATCTCTACATCACTTGAAAATTAGGACTTAATAAATTCTACTTAAATTTTTGTTTGGACCCAAAATAATATTCTGGGTCGAGCTTAGAGTCGTCCTCGGTCCAGTAACATTCATCTAGAATCTTGTCATGGCCTATCCAGTCAAGGTTGGCCGAATCCTATTATGAAGAGGATTAGTTTAGATAAGGATGAGGTAGTCGAACCCTAGTGCAACAAGGAGTCTTAAAGCTGAGGATGCTTAGAATTAGGGGATGAATCTGGTTCATTAAGGAGCTTGGTTCAAAGTCCTATAGGGGTTAGGATTGGGCGAAACATGATCAAATTGGGTTGAAGAGTTCTAATCCAAGTAAATTTCTAATTCGGCCATAAGGGGGTTCGCTGCTATAAATAGAGAGGGGCGAATCATTCAAAGCCTCTTCAAATCAACACACAAATTGCCTTGCGCAAAGCTTCTCAACAACCCTGAAATTTTTTCCTCTCCCCCTTTCTTTTCGCCAACACATCTTCAGTTTGGATAGACATGACTGTGAAGGCAACCGGCGACATCTTCAGTTTGGATAGACAGCATTGGAGCCATAGAATTAGCCAACTGAAGAGCATCTTTAGTTTGGATAGACAGCACTGCTTCGAGACTGACTGGTTATTTATCCAAGTCTTGGTCAACAAGGATTTCTGAGTCCTTGTTGGTAGAAGTCATCTGATAGGAGCATATTTATGCGACTTAGTTAGATTGTTCTTGTGCATTTATGTTATTATGTCTTAGTTAATTATGTATTTTAAGCTATTTTCGTGTGTTTGTAGGTCCTAATAACAAAGTTGGCAATAAAGTGCATTTTGGAGCATTTTGGAGCATTTTTGGGCCAAGATTGGATTGCATGCACATGGAGACATGAGGATGGACGTTTTTTGAAGATTAGAAGGCTGGAAATCAGTATGTGTGTGTGCAAATGTGTTGATTTGGGGCTGAAATGGTGTGAACAGCATGTGTGTGCAAATGCAAAGAGGAACACACACATGCAAAGACACTCGTTACCACAACATTCACCCACTACACCCATTACATCCACTCATTACCACAACATCCATCCACTACACCCATTACATCCACTCATTACCACAACACTCACCCACTACACCCATTACATCCACTCATTACCACAACTCCATACACTCCTCTCCCTAGCCTATAAATACATCCACCCTTCACCATAACTAGGGAGATCCAACAGAAGACACATGCTGCCGCAAGCAGAGTCTTTTCTCCTTAACCATTCATTCACCCATTCACACTTAAAACAGATTCCCACTTTTTGCCGCACCCTTCCTTCACCATTCTCCATAGTTTCTGACCTTAATCAACCCTTGTCGCACCATAGATCCATCCAAAGACCTTGCATTCATCCATATATTCCCACATCCCACATGAAGGAAATTTTGTGAAAAACATGTTCATTTGAGCAACATCTATAGCATACAATTAACAAATTAAAGGCGGAATCATGCTTGTATGCACTCAAAACAAAACAATACCCATGAAATTCAAAGCCTAGTAGTTAGGTGAACCAATACTCAACTCAAAACAAAGTGAGTTGAGAAATTTATACCTTTGTTAATTCCTCTTTGCATAAGCAAAGGATAATCACCCAAGAGATAGGGCCTTCATTCCTTGCTTCTTAGCTCCATGGATTTGGATGGAAGAATTGGTTTCTCCAAGTTCTCAAAGTTGAGAACCTCTAAGTCTCCACACCAAGGAAAGATTGATGAAGAAATGAGTGACCTAGAGGAAGTAAGATTGCTAGCTATGTTCCTCTAGGGTGGCCGGCCTCTTAGAGAGCAAAGAGAGTTTTTGTTCTCATCTTTTCTCCCAAAAGAAACCCTAATGAAGAAAAGGCTATAAAGTCATATTTATACCTTCCTTCATTGGAGTGGCAAACTTGTAATAAGTCCAAAACCCACTCCCGGCCATAGGGTGTTATTGGGTTGTTTGGGCCTTTGTGAATATTTAGTCATTAAGTTGTCATACAACTTAAGTCAATGGGCTTGACGTTCGAAGCCCATTGGGCCTTAAGGCCCAAAACTAACCCTAGGTCTTTTAACGAACTTTATTCGTTTGATTAGTTAACATATTAATTAATCATTGCCATAAATAATTAAACCATTTAATTATTCTTACTCATCTCCATTGTTTCTTCAATCTCTACCTTATACGGTGTACGATCCATTAGGTTCCTTTTAGCGAGGCAGTGGGCGATTAGAACTCTTTCAAATCGATTGTGAATTGAAACTTACTTTCAATTCTCCCTTTAGTGATTATACACGTTTAGGGCTTCCACAAACCATGAGTGACACCTAGCAGTATGTCATGGTTACCCAAGCTAATCAGAAGAGGTGGAGAACCTATTCAGTTTAGGATTACAATGCAATACGGTCTTTCTCTAATACAATACTCTTGACCACATTGTTTGGATTGATAGTTTATTCATGTCTACTATCCAATGTGATTCATTTACTTATATGATTACCTTGAATGTGATTTGGAACGACTTCCTAAATCTCATTCATACTCTGGCCAGAGATTCTTAATCATATCATAGAGTATTCTCCTTCAAACGGTTCGAAGGTTAGAGATCCCTTGTTGCGCATTAACTTGCCTCCATGGCTAAGTGGCTTAACCCCAACTATGCCGTGGACACCCTCGGATGGAGTGACTTTGACATAGTCAAAGATCAAGGACTTAACCACAAGACAACTATGATGCCTCAGGTCAAATGACTACTTTGCATTATCCCAACCATGAGTTCTCATGTGACATGAGTATGAGAACTCCTCATTGATCGTGTTCAGTGGACTCATTCGCTATTGAGCACCTACATGCTTGTCTTGGTGTCAATCACACCAATGACTCGAGACCAGTCACTCTCCCTGAGAGAAGACGCATCACGTACTGATCTTAACGGACTGTCAATGCCCAATTGGCAATCCTATGATCAGGAACGTTTAGAATATGTATACGAAAGAGAATGGTCTCATAAATCTAACTTGTTTAAATTACATTCTCCTAATTACATATTCCTTGGACTTATCGTTTAAGCATATAACATTTATATGAGACGGCTTAAAACAATAATCTTTGCCCTTGATATTAAACTATATTAGTTTAACATGTGAAATGTCCGTAAAGTATCATCATATGATTGGTTTTAGGGCACATTTTCAACACCACAAACACATACAATTCCATTCCCTTGTCGTGGCACTCATCCAACCAAAAATCAAACACAATTCTATACATTCCCTTCCCCTTGCCGTGGCATCCATCCAACCTAAATACATTCATAACCTTTCCATATATCCATACACATCCTTAGATACTTGTGTTGCAACAAGGTGGTGAAAAAGAAGGTCCTTGGCGTTTCAAACTTGAAACTTTGGAGCGTTTTAGGTGTACTTCGTTCTTGCTTTCAATGTCTACTTTGTTATTTTCTGATTTTGTTGCAATTATGAGTAGCTAAACCCCTATTTAGTTAGGGGGAATTCAAAGCCACGAACATACTTGCAATATGAATTGATTACCTTCAGTTGTGAATTCAATTTGTTTAACTGCTTGATTGATAACTTATTTGTGTATGTTTATTAAGAGTGCACACTTAGTTTGCATGCATGAATATGATGCTAGAGTATAAAGGAGTTTCACCTAATAGTTACAAACTTATATTCACAAGTAGTGGAGGTCGCTTATAAACGATCGCGTTAAATAAATTCTTGGCAGGAGTTTCATGCTCATCATAGTAACGAATGCCTCGTCAATACTTATAGTTTTCATGATGCTTAAAGATCTTTGATTGTATCTTTATTGTGCTGTTCACGTAAAGGACTTTTGAAGAATGCTTTGAATTGTTGTATGCGCTTTCCCATCCAATTCAATAACTTAAGGAGAACTTGAAGGTTAATTTAAGCGGACCTAATTAATCTGGGGTGTTGAGTTTCATGATTTATCGAAAGAACAACTGAAAATTGGTTTATGTGCAAGTGTGTTATGTGTGGAGAAGAACCCTCTAGCTAACCCATCATCCATAGTTTACCCAAATTCGTCCAAAATCTGTTTTAGTTTACAATCTGTTTGTTTTGTTTTCAAATTCGTCAAAATCAAATCCCCCTTTACTTTAAAGTGTTTTATTAGTCAAAATATGTTTTGATTTGTGTTTTTAAGTGTCTTGAGTCAAGTTAGAACCTAATTTTGTCCAAAACCATCCCTAGAGTCAATTTAGAGTCTAATTCATTGTTTTAAGCTGTTTTGAGTCTTTTAAACTAGTTTTGAGTCTTTTTAGTTTGTATTGCATCTTTTGAGTCTAGTTTGGTGTTTTAAACTTAATTTTACGTTTTTAAGTCAGTTTCAAGTGTTTTAGCAATCCCTCATAATCCCCGGCCTATAACGATCCCTACTTACATTCTTTACTACAATTGACAACAAGAGAGTTTAATTTGTGTGTTAAGTTAATTTTCGCATCAAATTTTTGGCGCCGTTGCCGGGGATTAGCAACTTTGCTAATCCCTCGTTATTTCTTTTTCGTGTCTTTTGTTTTAGTTACTGACTTTGTTTCTGTTTGTGTCTTTTATTTTTACTTTTGATATTTGATTTAGTTTTGTTTCCTTGATTTCAGATACTAGAGAAGTAAGACATGGATTTTGCTACCATTCAAGCTCAATTGGCGAAACTTACTTCTCAATTGTCACAAAATGCCGAAAGGACCACAATGCAAAGTGTCACTACATGTGGTGTGTCCTATGGGCAAGGATATCCAACTCATCAATGTTCTCAATTCGCTGCGAATGAAGATGCTTGGGGTTATCAAGGCCATAGCCAATCATGGGACAACATGTTTTCCAATGCTTACAATTCGGATTGGAGAGATTATTCAGATTACATGTGGGGAGAACCTCAACAATTCCAACAAGATGGATATTGGCAGCAAGAAGAGGAGTTCTATTCAAGACCTATGCAGCCACCACAACAATCTGCCCAATTCAATTCAGGTACGTCTTTGGATAATGATATGTTTAATAAGTTACTCACCTCTTTGAACCAGGAAGTAGAAAATCGAAACACAGAGGTGCAAAATCAAGCCAAGAAGACGGGCGAATTAGAGAAACAAATTGGGCAGATTATGGAGTTCACGGCACAAATTCAAGAGCAAAGTGAACTCTCCAACTCAACTATTGAAAATTTGAAGGAAGATTTTGAAATCCATGATGCTATCACTTTGGGAAGTGCTATGGAGGTTGGAGGTAACCCAAGACATCCAAACCAAGCCAAAACATGGATGAACAACTGCTGCTTGAAGAAGAGGAGAATAACAAGGCCACGGCAAGGGAAGAACCACCCTTGCCGCAACCTCATATCCCCTCAAAACTGGATGTAATCAATTCATATCACACATATTTTCATGGCTTTGAATTCTCCTCTAGCTAAAACGAAATTAGTTCCACATGTTTGCAATTAAACAAAGACAATTAAAACTAAACATTGAAAACAAAAGATAGAATACACCTAGAAACGCTCCAACAATCCAAAGGTCTTGAATGGCAGGCACGGCTCCAAGCTTCTTCTTCTCCTCCCTTGAAAAGTTGCGGCACTCTGTATATATTTTTATCTCTGAATTTCTCTCTAAAAGTTCTCCCCTGAAGGCCACGACAAGGGTGTATTTATAGGGCAGATACACGGCATTATTTTGTGGAGGAAAAGGATTAGTTGTTAGCATTGTTTTAGAACTCCTAGAAATCAGATAAGAGGTGGTTTAATATGAAAAGGAATCCCCCTTGCAGCTGGAAATAAGTTAGGAGAAGATAAGATAAGGTTAGTTTGGATAATGTTGGATAAGATAAGGTTGGTTAAGATAATGTTCCTTCTTTTTAGCTGATTTCTTATCCTCCAAGTCTTGATTTAATTTCTCCAGATTTGTAGCACATTCCTAGCCTCTTCAAACTTCAAAAACGTCCATCCATTATGCTTCATTCATATGTTGTCCATTCCAAGCCCAAAACTGCTCTAAAATGCTCCAAATTGCCTTTTCTTGCCACTTTTGCCATTTGAACCTACAAACACACGAAAATAGCTTAAATCACTATAAAAAACAAAAACTAACTCACTAAATGCAAAGAAACAAGCTAACAAAGTCGCATAAATATGCTCCTATCACAAGGGCCGTTGAGGCGTATTTCTTGAATTGCAATGATGAATTTTGTCAAGGGCCGTTGAGGCGTATTTCTTGAACGAAACATTTCTTCAAAGGCCGTTGAGGCTTGGTCTTGAATGAAATGAAACTTTTCTTCAAGGGCCGTGGATGCTTGAGGCTTGATCTTGAAAGAAATGAAATTTGTTTCTTCAAGGGCCATAGAGGCTTGATCTTGAAAGAAATTTTGAAAATGGATGAATTGGCACATACTTATTGTGCGTATTTGATTTCCCATAATCTTTGACCAAATACATTTGGTGCTTTTTGAATTTTTTCTTGTGGTTGTAGGAAAAATGTTTTCCTTCCTTCAATAGGAATCCCCTTTAATTTTGGTAACGAGGGCGACTTCCTTCAAAGTGTTGGAAAGCTTTGGTGATTTCCTTCAATGTTTTGGAAATATTTAATGCTTATCCTTAGGTAAGTAGGATGTGCATTTTTCTTTCCATCTTTCTTCCCCACGGCAAAGAGGAATTTTTTTGTTTCCTCTTTTCTTTTTCCATGGCAAGGAGGACGATTTTCTTTCCCTTTTTTTATTTTTTTTTAATTTCTCATGGCAAGGAAGGAGTTTTTTCTTTCCCCTTTTGATTTCCTGTAGCAAGGAGGTTTTTTTCTTTTTTTTTCTTTTGATTCCCCACGGCAAGGAGGTATTTTTCCTTTCCCTTTTTTTTTTGTTTTGGGAAACATGTCATCTGACTTGTACGCAAAGTTTGAAGTTGATTTCTCTTCTGGAAAATTTTGTAAAAATATGGGAAACGTAGCCTTATCCCTTATCTTTTCAGGCATATATCGCATGATATTAGGAAAAATTGGAAAAGCCTTCAACTTTGCATTTCCTACAACTGCACAATCATGACTGGAAAACAACTTCTGCGGGAATAACTTTGAAAACTGGAACGTTTGGCTTTAGGAAAAATTATGAAATTTGGACACAATGATCCTCAGCCACTTAGCTTCCTTCTCCAATTGGTCTTACATCAAAACTCCTTCGAAAAGTTGAATTATCACCAAAAACGTCCTGCTTGCGCAGATTGGCTGGAACTTGCCATTTTTTGCTTGGAATTTGCTTCCTTCTTTTGGTTGGAATGTGCTTCCTTGTTTTGATTTTTCTTTTACTATTTGGGTATATATTTTCCTTATAGCATTAGGAAGCAATTGACCCCTATATATAGGACCATTAGGTGTGTATTTTTTCACACACACAAGTCCTTGCCATGGGCTTGCTTGGAGCTTTTGCCGTGGGCTTGCTTGGAGCTTTTGGGTGGGTTTTGCTAGTTGCTTCTGCTTGGAGCTTGTTGCAGTGCATCATTGTTTACCACGTGGTGTTGTGCAAAAGACTGAAGCGTGTTTACGCTGTGTACTGTCTTTACGCTACAGTATTCCCTTGGTAGTGACGTTGCAGTGTGCATTTGTTGTTGTTGCTGCCGTGTGCATTGTTGTTGTTCCTTGTCGTGCCCCTTGTTGCTGTTTGGCGCGAGTTGTAGCTGCTTGAAGCTTGTTGCAATGCGTCACTTTTACCGTATGGGGTTGTGCAAAAGACTGCATCGAGTTTATGCTGTGTAGTGCCTTTTGGTCACAGCTTTCCTTGGTGGTGAAGTGTCGTGTAGTGCAAGAAACTGCTTGCGCAATCGTTGCGGGGTTATGTAGTGCGATTACATGGTGTTTTGGTTTTCTTTGCTACTGTAGCGCGCTTTGAATGACCATCCTATAGCTGCCCTCTTCGCCGTGTTGTGCAAGAAACTGCTTGCGTAATCGTTGCAGGGTTGCATAGTGTGATTATGTGGCATTTTTGGTTTCTTTGCTACTGTTGCGTGCCTTGAAGGACCATCTTGTAGTGGCTGATTTCTTCTTGTTGTTACGACGTTGTCATCGTCATTCTTCAACGTTCACGAGGTTTGTCTCGCATGTCTTTTGCTTTAGTGAAACGATTTTTTCTTTCTTTCTTTGCCACCCCACTTTTGTGCTTATGTTGCTTTGTTTATTGTGTTGCATCCATGGTATTTTTCAAGTGCTTTAAGAATAACACCATTACTATTCTCGCAAAGGAAGGCAATTCACAAGATAAGGGGACGACATTGAAGCTTTGTACCCATTAGCTAGCATCCGTCAGTTGAGTCTGCAAAGCACCCATTAGCTAGCATCCGAAATGCAGATGTGAGCTTCTAATGAGGTGATAGACTTTGTTGGCCTACGACATCTATCTTCCTTGCAAAGTAGTGGTCATGATGGACAACTGCGTTCAAGATGATTTCAAAAAGTTTTCTCCTCATCCGATACCGCCTCTGAAAATCATGTGGAAGATATCTTGGACATTCGATGAAATAATCTTTCATCATCGGGTCATGACACTCTTCTATATCACGCTGCAAAAATGAACGCCCCGAGACAGAACTACGATAGCTAGATTTGGCATGGTGCTCATATTGCATAAGAGAGTTTGCAAATTTGGGTTCTTCATTGTTCATTTCTGCATCCGCAGTTGCAAGGCTTGCTTGGTATTGTGCCATCTGCATTACCAAGCTACGCTTTCTTCTATCACCCATTGATGAGATATTGATGATTTTGAGGAAACAAAAACACTTTGAAAGTTGGAAGATTAGTGAATATGTTGTGTGATGGTTATATATTCAACCTATGCTTATATAGAGGATGATTGAAGTGAATGAAAAATTTTGTCCTAGCTAAGAACATGTATGAACATTTGAATACATATGCTAACAATTAACTCTTTAAAGTAGGCATGCATCCAAAAACAATTCATGAAACCCATGACTTTCAAAGCCTAGTATATGGTGAACCAAAAGACTCTTTAACAACATTAAAGATAATTAAGAATTTAGAGATTCTTTACCCTTGAAGCTCATCCTTGATTACACAAGGGATTCACCCAAGTGGAGGGCCTTCAAGTCACCTCCTTGCTCCTTGGATCTTCCTTGTGATTTTCCTCCTTTTAGTGCTCCTTTGCTTCTTTGAGGATTTGAAGATTAGTTCTCCAAAACACCAAAAGTTTGATGTCTCTATGTCTCTTCACCAAGGATGTAATTTGTGAGGATGAAAATGGATCACTTAGGGAAGTAAATTTGCTAGATAACTTTCCCCAAGTAGCTTAGAAAACCCTAATTGAAAACAAAGCTATAAAGATGAATTTATACTTCATTTCTTAGGTGAGTGGCAAACTTGCAATTAAGCAAACTTGCATACCCTCACCCTAAATGGTTGGCCTATATGGTTATTGGGCTTATTGCCCATTTTGTTTTAGTTGTCATACAACTTAAACATAATGGGCCTTGTGGACCAAAACACTTTTGGGCCCCGAAGCCCTAAAACCAACTTAAAAGCCCAATACGAACATTTCGTATAATTAATTAACTAATTAATTAATCTTGACCATTCTTCAATTAAACCATTTAATTGCTTATCCATTTCATTTAATTGCTTCACATATATCCTTATTTGGTGTGCGATCCATTAGGTTCCAATTAGCGAGGCAGTGGGCGATGTTACTCTTAACTATCGATTGTGAATTGAAACCACATTTCAATTCTCCCTTTTTGATGATTAGTGTTTGCTAATCAATAGGGCTTCCACAAACCATGAGTGACACCTAGCAGTATGTCATGGTTACCCAAGCTAAATAGAATTGGTTGGAGAACCTATCCAGTTACAATTACAATGCAATACGGTCCTTCTCTAATACAATACTCTTAACCACATTGTTTTAAGTGATAGTTTGTTTCATGTCTACTATCCAATGTGATACTTTCTTATATGATTCCCTTGAATATGATTTGGAACATCTTCCTTAGTCATATTTATTTGCTTTGGCCAAAGACTTTAGAATCATATTTTAGAGTATACTCCTTCCACCATGGAAGGTTAGAGATCCCTTGTTGTGCATTCATATGCCTACATGACTAGATCACATGACCCCAACAATGCCGTGGACAATCCGAGGGAATGCCTTTGTCATGATCAAAGATCAAGGACCTAACCATTAGACATCTATGATGCCTCAGGTCTAAGGACTACTTTGCATATTGTAACCTTAGAGTTCGTACATGACATGTATGTTTGAACTCTCATTAATCGCAGTTCAGTGTACTCGATTACTCTTTCGAGCACCTATTTGTTTGTCTTAGTGTCCAACACCAAATGACTTGAGACTAGTTCATACTCACGTTTGAGTCAACATAACACATACTAACCTTAGCGGATTGTCAATGCCCAATTGGCAATCCTATGGCTAGGAACGTTTTAGGAATGAACATAAGAGAAAGGTCTCCTTAATCTAACTCATTAGATCACTTATCTCTTATGTCAAATACATCCCTTGGATTCTCTTATTGATTAAACACATGATACAATAAATAGTGATTAACAATAAGTATTGCCCTTCCGTTAAACATATAAAAGTTTAACATATTAAGTATTCCAAAAAGCTATTACATCAAATGAGTGGCTTTGTGGGCATACTTCCAACATGAAGGTTTGTGATTCATGTGTGTAGGCTTGTGTTTCATGTGTTTTGTGTGTATTTGGTATGTGTTTCATGTGTTTTGTGTGTATTTGGTATGTGTTTCGTGTGTATCATGTGTTTCACATGTTTGGTGTGTTATACATCTCTATCATGTGTTTTATATGTGCTTCATATGTGTTATGTGTGTCTTGTGTTTGTCATGTATTTTGTGTTATACATCTCTATCATGATTTTCATATTCTTCCATAGTGTTTGATAAGTTTCATGTATCGATTTGGTGATTTTTCAATATCTAAAATTTTAGGCCATAAGGGTTGGAGCGGAAAAACTGTTTATAAGTTAAAACCTAAAGGCATGTTTGGTATCCTATTTGAAATTTTTTATCATTTCTCAAAACATTTCTTAAGAACATTTCTTGAAAACAATTTTCTTTAAGACTAAAAAACATGATTGGTTTGCGATTTAAACTAGACAAAGAAATCTAAAAAGAAGGGTCGCGGGAGAGGGAGAAAGAGGAGAGATGAGAAAAGAAAGTAAAAGATGATTGAAGGAAAGAGAAAAAAGATAGAAGGTCGGACGAGATAAAGAGGAAGAGGAGTGAGAGAAAGAATCAAGAGAATGATGAGAACGGATTGAAGGAGAGACGAAAAAGGTAAAAAAGAAAAAAAAGACGTGAAAGAAAGAAGAAAAGAGAGAGATAGATTTGGAGTGAGAAGGGAGGAGGGATAGAAAAGAAATGAATGAGTTTAAGTTTAAAAACTCTAAAAACTTTTTTTTTTTTTTATGTTTTTAGAGAATATACTATATTTTTTAGTTAATCTTGAGTTCAGTTTTTGAAAATAGTCCTACCAAATCAATTTTTAAAGCTTAAAACTTGAAAATTGTTTTTGAGTTTAAAAGTTGAATTCAAATAGAGTACAGCACCTAAATTTTATGAGTTAAAAATTTTAGGTTTTAGGCCAAAAGTTGGAGATGATCTTAGAAACGCAATAAGTTTTTCCATAAGGCCTAATCGGATAAATGGTCCCCGTGGTCATAAGGTATTCGGATGATAGCCCCTGTGGTAAAAAAATTCGGATTTAAACCCCTGTGGTCTAAATCTGTTAGGATTTATGCCCTTCTGTTAAATAATGCTGACGTGGCTGCCACGTGGCTAAAATAATAATTTTTAATTTTTTTTAAAAAAAACCTGAGATTTTACAAAAAAAAAAAAAAAAAAAAAAAAAAAACCAGATCTGCAAGAAGAAGGAAAAGGGAGAGGGAGGAGGGTCGCGCGGGGAGAGGGCTCCGGCGAGGGGGGGAGCAGGTCTCCGGCGGGAAGAAGAAGAAGAAGAAGAAGTCGCGCAGGGAAGGGAGGAGAGGAGTCGCGCAGGGAAGGGAGGAGTCGCGCAGGGAGAGGGAGGAGTCGCGCGGCCGACGGGAAGAAGAAGAAGAAGGAAGAAGGAGAGGGAGGAGGGTCGCGCGGGGAGAGGGCTATGGCGGGGGGGGGAACGGGCGGAGGGCGGGGGAGCTTCTGGGTTTTTTTTTTTTTTTTTTTTTTTTTTTTGTAAAAATTCAGGTTTTTAAAAAAAAAATTAAAAATTATTATTTTTGCCACGTGGCAGACATTTGGCAGCCACGTGGCATATATGTGGCAGCCACATCAACATTATTTAACAAAAGGGCATAAATCCTAACAGACTTAGACCACAGGGGTTTAAATCCTAATAGACTTAGACCACAGGGGTTTAAATCCGAATTTTTTTACCACAGGGGCTATCATCCGAATACCTTATGACCACGGGGACCATTTATCCGATTAGGCCTTTCCATAAATGTGAAGAATATTCCATCTTTTTGGGATACGCATAACCAAATCAGAAAAAAAAAAATTAAAAATTAAAAAAAAAAAAAAAAAAAGTTAAAAAGATGATGAGGACGATGTCGCGATGAGAAGGTCAAACTTAAACAGCTCAGAGGCCAAAGCAAACGTGCTGTAATCTGTGTTGTAAAACCCAACCAAATCCAGCCAGCCTCCTTTAAGAAGTCGGAATATGAGGATCCTGTCTTTTGGGTTATACGAGATTGTGATTTGGATTACTTATTTGCTAGTTTTGTTGTAACTTGTAATTTCATCTCCTGCTGCTATCTGAGAAACCCAGCTAGCAGTTCTGGGCTTCAGGTGAGTTTTTATTTTTACTTTGTTTATTTATCTTAATTGGGGAATGATGTTATGATCCATGAACAATTATTGGCTTAATATGTTATGTAACTTGTAATTATTATTAATATATTTTTCTTACCATATATAAATTGTAAATTGTTGGATGACATTGTTTTCAGGGTTTCGTTAATTCGATACATTAAGCAAGTTTATTGGAAATTCTGTTCGTATCGGAGTCCTGGATAGAAAATGAGAGCAATTGCTCGATCGTTTCACCAATGTAGATTGGCTTTGTGCCATCAAGCATGTCATTACTCAAGTGGTTTTGTAACAAGGCAGAAGCTGTTGACAAACACCCGTGCTGTGTTTGCTTATCAACTCGCTAAAAATGCCGAATTCGATAGACTTCAACACCCCACCCTTATGGTCTCGAGAGCTCTGTCAATTGATGCTGCTCAAGTTACTAATGGTGGTGCTTCTTGTATTTTGGGCTGTCTTAGTTTGTAAAGTAGCATTATAGTCTCAGTTTTGATGGTTTTGAGTTCAATAGCAGATGTAAAAACAGCGGGGCCACTTGTTGAGTATGAACGAAGAATTGCTGCAGGGGAACTTGTTGACGGTGATGCCTACCAGGTAGGGAAAACAACTCATCGGGTGTATTCTTTATCAGTTCCATATAGATAAATGAGGAAATGATTAGAATGAAAACTGTTTGGCACCTTCCTTCATTTGAAATTTGAAGTGCTAAATGGCACGGTGACGGTGCATGCAAACCTTGGAAGTCAGCTTCACGTTTTCACATACTGTTCGTTTGTTTGTTTGTTTGTTTTGGTTGAACAGATAATGTTTGTTATGGACACTTTATTTAGAGGGAAATTATCCCGTAATTTGGTTTAAAGTATTTAAACTTTCGGTCTTATTTAGTAAATCCTGTGTTAAATGTGGGTTGCTCTGGTTGGATAACAGCTGAAAGAACTGTACTATCGCTTCAGGCAATTATATGCATTATCTATTTATTTTTCTTTTTTTTATCTGACTAATTTTTGTAGGTAGACACCTTAAGAGAACTTCAAAGGCTTTATGATGAACTTGTTCAATCAGCTAATGTCTGCCGGTTGGATAGATATTCAACTTCTACAAAATCTGGAAGGTACTCTTCAATAACTTGTTTAATTTCACCACTTGTGATCCAATTTCAAGTTGTAGGCTGTTACAGTATATGATACCATTAGCTTCGTGTTGAATTTTTTCTTTTCCTACTTCTAATTTGTTTCTGACTAGGAGTATTTACCAATCGTTCATCTTTTTGTCCATATACAGGAGTAGGTGGTTGTGGTATCATTTCATCCCACATTCTTCAACCTCACCTGTCAAAGGTCTTTATCTGTATGGAGGAGTGGGTACCGGTAAAACCATGTTGATGGACTTGTTTTTTGATCAGCTGTAAGTTTAAATGAATGTTCTTTTTTGTTATGTTATTGTTTAATTTTCTAGATATTGCGACGCTATTGTTCATAATCGTTGAGGAACAGTCCTTGTAAATACAATGGATCTTGGTGTTTGTCAAAATTTATTATTTCTGTTCTTGAATGTTAACTTCTCCAACTTTCTGTCCATCACATATTGTTGTTTTTATCTCCTAATAATTTTATTTTCGTTTCTCAGACAATGCAGTTGGAGGAAAAAGAGGATTCATTTTCATGACTTTATGCTGAATGTACATAAAACGTTGCGAGTAAGATGCAATTTTTGATAAAAGGACTTCCTTTGTCATATCTGAGAAATATCTTCTTATGCAAATGTAGGCTGTATTTGGTAAAATTTTTAGGGTTAATTGTTTAGCTCCCGTTGCGAAAAATGTATCATGAAGTACAGTAGAACATTCAGTAATTTATACACTGCCCCTGGATGGATGATATCCGAACAGGTTGTTCTTACAGTATTTTTGAAAAGAGAGATTTTATTTCAAAATAAGAGCTGTGCATTTACAGTACAACAGGTTTTCATACTTGAGGATTAAGAACTCATTTTTTCAGCCAGTTAATATTCGCATGTATTTGAACTAAATGTTCATTTCATTCTGGACATTGGTTTCTTTGGTACTAGGTCTTATACAACTACCCGGTTAAGGTTAACATGGATGATATATATTTTCTCAGAAGCACCAGGGTGTAGAAGATCCACTTGAAGTTGTTGCAGGAGAGATATCGGACGAGGCAGTCTTGTTGTGTCTGGATGAATTCATGGTGGAGCGCTAGTATTTGAAAATATGATTCAAATTCATATCTTACTATGTTCCTTTATTGTACTGATTGTCCTGTGGTCTTACGTAGGTGACAGATGTTGCTGATGCATTAATATTAAATCGCCTGTTTAGACATCTATTCAATAATGGTATTGTAAGTAGTTTACTTTCATTTACTCTCTTGTGCTCATGGCCTTTTGTACACTGAATCATGCAGATTCATACTATTTTCTTTGTTTCGATTTTTATTTGTGTTTTTTATTTTACTTTTTGTGCGAGGCAAGTTTAGATCCTTGTTTCCACCTCCAATCGTGCTCCAGATAAGCTGTATGAAGGTGGACTGCAGAGGGATCTTTTTCTGCCGTTCATTGCGACTTTGAAGGTATGTATCTGGATGTGATCTCATCTGCTTGTAATTAGATTGGTTCAAACCAGTGATTTTAGTATATGTTTGCCACAAAACGATAAAATGTTGCCAAGGCACTTGTGGAGTTACCAAACCTTTAACTGGGTTTTATTTGGTGCTAGACAATTTGTTTTATGTATGCATTTTTTGAAGTTTTACATCTGGCACCAGTACTCATGTGCATAACATTATATCATGTTTTCCTAGTCTGTTAATTAGTTTGTACTTCATAACAGCGGGGTATTTTGGCTGTAGGAAAGATGTGTAGTTCATGAAATTGGTTCTGCAGTAGACTACCGGAAACTGACTTCGGTGAGATATCAAGTCCACTAAGATTCCACATGTTCATGTGATATTACCTAATGTTTATAAATATCTAATCTCATGACTGCACCTTAACTACAGGCAGAGCAGGGTTTCTACTTTGTTGGCAAAGATTTGTCGGGATTTCTCAAGCAAAGTTTTCAACAATTGATTGGGGAACACGAAGCTGTTCCACAAGAAGCAGAAGTAGTAATGGGAAGGACGTTAAAGGTAATCTCTCGGTTGCCTTTTGGTGAGGCATGTGCTGAGAATATTATATGGTCATGTGTTTTTGGATCTGACAATATGTTCTTTAATTCATATCAGGTTCCACTAGGTGCTAATGGATGTGCGTATTTTCCTTTTGAGGAACTCTGTAACAGACCATTGGGAGCTGCAGACTATTTTGGATTGTGCAGTAAGTAAAACCTAGCAGAGTCGATAATTCATGCAAATTAGGATGTTAAATTTATTTTTAGTTAGTGATATATGACATCATTGTGTTGAGTCATGGGTATGGATGCAAATTAGTATTCTGTACTCCTACACTCCTACACTTAAGAATAGGAACTGCAAAACATAAATCTGGATGTTGAGCATTGGAACGTACTTCCCTGTTTTTCATTTTATGTTTATTAAAACCTCTTACCTTTTTCTTGACTAATATTTGTGCAGTTTCAAAAATCATTTCCCTTTTATCCGACTATGAATGATAGATATAGATCTTTGTGAACCTTTATAAATTTTATTTTTACCTGGATGCACAAATTCATATTACCTTAAAACTATTGGCTCTTTTTTAGTAGTAGGAGCTTCCAAACACCCTAATATGGGAATTTCGTATTTCAAGAATCAAGAATAACTTCTCTTAAAGGTTCTTCATTTTCCTTTTTACAGAGAACTACCATACCTTGGCATTGGAGGGTGTCCCAGTTTTTGGGCTCCACAATAGAACAGCTGCATACCGGTTTGTCACTCTAGTTGATGTATGTTCTACGTTTCTTCATAATTTTTTTTAACAAACGATGTTATCTACACTAATGGGGAGGGTGGTGTGCTTAACCTCACAATGAGCTAGCAATAATGTGGTTTAGACTTGCCTTTGGCGAGAATCGAACCTAAGACCTCTCACTTACAAGTGAAGAGGAATACCACTAGACCGTAGTACCAAGTGGCTCTGTTTCTTCATAATTAGGTTGGCCATATTAGTTACAACTTTTGGAAATAATACTTCTGGAAGCGAGATATTTGGGAATAAGATTGTTCATGTCTTTGGTTATCTCACAGGATACTGTTGTAACTGCATTTGGGTTATAGCTTAATCACCATTGCTTTCTCCACTCTCATGGGTCTTAGTATTCCAAATTAGATAAGCTGTGTTAAATTATTCTATTCACTAATGTGGTCACAGGTGATGTACGAGAACAAGGCCAGGCTTTTGTGTACAGCTGAGGGAACTCCCTTTGAACTCTTTGAAAAGGTAGTGACAATCTCTGATGCCCTACAAATAGCACCTAGAACCTCTTCGAGGTCAAGGAAAAATGATGATGCCGGACTGTGCGTGGATAATGAATTGGGTTTTGCTAAAGACCGCACCATTAGTAGGTATGTTCCTCTGCAGAATAAATAATAGCAATTAGTTTGTAACTTGAATTCTATCATTGTACCTGCCTCATTTGTCTATTATTGCACATTGAAGTGTCGTTTCTAGTACTACATGACAACTCTCACGGTTTTCTCGCAAATATGCACGCTTTGATTGGATGAAATTTGCAAGGTTTGGATTGAAGGGCAGGAAAGAAAATGTTGTGTTTAAAAAATTTTGGTCATCAAAAGATCTCATTTTGGGTTAATCTTTCCTTCACCTCTTCTCGGCATGCATTGTTTATTCTAACCTTTTACAACTGGAGCCAAAATATCTCGTTTAGAATCTTTGCGTCATGCTTCTGTCCTATTCTAACCGATTACTACCCTAAATCCAAATAACTGTCACTAAAAACAAGTGGCTTAAGGTTTCGGGATCGATAAGAACAGGTCTATATTGAGACGTCGTAGTTTGGTTGTGTGAAAGTTGTCAATCTGGTTGTTCTCGATCTCTATTTATTGCAACGTTGCTAGTACTGACTGTGAAACCGCTGACGAGTGCAGATTAACAGAGATGAATAGCAAAGAATACTTGGAGCACCATGCTGAAACATTGGCTGAGAAGAACTCAGAGGAAGGTGTGAATCTTAATAAGGTCGTGCAAGCATGATGACGTAAACAGATCCAGCTTACTCCAGTAAACCGGTGTTGTATAATTGGGTGGTTGCACGTCAAGAATCAGCATTGTAACATGAATGTTTTTTTTTTCTTTTTTCAGTTGAATAAATGTACTCTCATAGTCGTATTAGATTCACCATTGTAACATAAATGTTATGATAATGCTCTGAAATTTTGAGGCTTGATAACTTCCTTGTGATTTATGGGACTGGCTACAATATTTACATGTACTTAATACAATCACCATATGAGCGTCATATATAATTCGAAGGAAAATTTGTAAAAAACTAAGTTCATTAAGCAACATAATAACGATTAAATGGCAGAAGCATGTTTATATGTACTTTAAAACAAAAATTTTAACCATGAAATTCAAAACCTAGTAGTTGTGGTAAACCAAAACTCAACTCAAATCTTAAAAGAAAGAAGTTGAGAAATTTTTATACCTTTAGCACCTCTTTGCTTAGCAAGGGAGATTCACCCATGTGAGGGCCTTCTTTTCTTTGTCTCCTTGCTACTTGGCTCCATGGACGTGAATGGAGGAACTTTGCTTCTTGGCTCCATGACTTCTTGGATATGGATGGAGAAATGGGTTCTCCAAAAGTCCCTAAAATTGGAGACCTCTAAGTTCCGACACCAAGGATGGTTGAGGAAGAAGATGAGTGACCATGGAAGAACAAAATGTTAGCAATGTTCTCCCATGGTGTCTGGCCTCTCTAGAGAGAAAGAGCTTGTGTTCTCTCATCTTTCCTCAAAGAAAACCCTCATGAAAAAAAGGCTATAAAGTTATTTTTATATCTACCTTCATTGGAGTGACAAACTTGTAATAAGTCCAAAATCACCCCCTCTCTAAGCACGGCCAGCCTCCCTATTGTTGGTGGGTTAATTGGCCACTTTGTTTTAGTTGTCACACAACTTAAACCTTATGTGCCTTGTGGACCAAAACCCTTTTGAGTCCCAAAATCCAAAACTAACTTAAGGCATAAAAACGAGCCTTTCGTTCTTGATTAATTAAATTTTAATTAATCCTTACCATATACAATTAAACTATTTAATTGTCCTTACTCATCTTCGTTATATCCTTCAATCATTATCTTACACGGTGTGCGATCTATTAGGTTCCTTTTAGTGAGGCAGTGGGCGATTAGAACTCTTACTAATCGATTGTGAATTGAAACTTACTTTCAATTCTTCCTTTAGTGATTATACACCTTTAGGACTTACATAAGCCATGAGTGACACCTAACAGTATATCATGGTTACCCAAGATAATTAGAAGAGGTTGGAGAACCTATTCAGTTTGGGGTTACAATGCAATACGGTCTTTCTCTAATACAAGACTCTTGATCACATTGTTTCGTTTGATAGTTTATTCATGTATATCCAATGTGATTTTCTTACTTGTATGATTACCTAGAAAGTGATTTGAAACGACTTCTTAAATGTCATTTATACTCTAGCTAGAGATTTTTAATCATATTATAGAGTATTCTCACTCAACTGTTTGAATGTTAGAGATCCCTTGTTGTGCATTCACCTGCCTCTATAGTTAAGTGGCTTAACCCCAACTGTATCTTATTCACTCTCTGATGGAGTGCCTTTGACATAGTCAAAGATTAAGGACCTAACTATAAGACAACAATGATGCCTCAGGTCAAAGGACTACTTTGCATTATCCCAACCTTGAATTCATGTGACATGAGTATGAGAACTTCTTGCTGATCGCGTTCAATGGACTCATTCTCTATTGAGCACCTACATACTTTTCTTGCTGTCAGTCAAACCAATGACTCGAGACCAGTCACTCTCTTTAAGAGAAGACATAGCACGTACTAATCTTAACGGACTGTCAATGCCTTGGCAATCTTATGATCATGAACTTTTAGGATATGTATACAAAAAAGAATGGTCTTATGAATCTAACTTCTTTAGATCACATTCTCTCAATTACATATTCCTTGGACTTATTGTGCAAGCATATAACGTTTATATGAGACGGCTTTAAACAGTAATCTTTGCTCTTATATTAAACTAGATTAGTTTAACATGTGAAATGTCCGTAAAGTATCATCATATTATTGGTTTTATGGCATATTTTCAACATAATTCATGTGAAGTATATGTATTTAATACAACTACCATTTGACCGTCGAGATGGTGTGTAGCCGAATCTTTGATTGTATGCGCTATTTAACTTAGTCGTTGGTTTTCAACAATTTATATTTTACAAAACTATTTAAGGTTAAAATGGTAAAGAGAATGCTGAGACTTTATTTGGATCTTTTCCTTTAACCTCTTCATTTCTCCTTATTCTGCATGTTAAAATGACTAAATTTGAAATCATTTATCCGTTCAACGGTTCTCTCTATAATTGAGTAAATTGTAGTAATGGTCCCTCAACTTTAATCAAATTGGAGCAATAGTCCATCAACTAAAAATCCATTACCATTGGTCCCTCAACTTATCAAAATGTGTAACTATAGTCATTTTCATCAATTTCATCAAAATTTTGTCAAAATAAGTTATGTTGGAATGACCATTTATACAATTAGGGTCCCTCAACTCATCAAAGTGTGTAATTATGGTCATTTTCGTCAACTACGTCAAAATTTTTGTCAAAACGAGTTATGTTGGAATGACCATTGCTATAATTAGGTTAAAGTTAAGGGACCATTTCTCCAGTTGAATTAAAGTTGAGGGACCAATGGTAATGGATTTTTAGTTAAGGGACCATAGTTGCACGTTTTGACGAGTTAAGGGACCAATGGTAATGAATTTTTAGTTGAGGGACCATTGCTCAAATTGAGTTAAAGTTAAGGGACCATAACTACAATTTACTCCTCTATAATTTATAGAGGATGAATCATAAGTTTTTTAGTTGAACACTGAAATATATTTTAAAAAAAGATTGTTGATAAACCCACCCCACTCTCTTATTTTTTTCACCCATCTTTTAATAAAAAAAAATTTGATACAAATTGTACCCTCTTGTAAAAGGACATTAAGGATATATATATATAACAAAATATAAATAAATAAAAAATAAAAAAACCAAGATTCTCTTCCTCACCAGCTCTTTGCAACCATCTCAATTCCTTCAAATAATTATTTTCTTCATTTTACTACGCTAGTGTAATCATATGTAATAGTTGTTCAAAAATTTTAACTAATTAAATAATTATTAAAATTTTTGAAAAATGAAATGGACCAAAAGAAGGAATTGGGCTTGAATAGGCAGGACTGGGTTGTCGCCAATTTAGAAATGGGGCATGAGGACACAATTTTGAGAATGCGGCATGAGGCTTGGTCGTGGGATTTGGAAGGGGGTTGCATTGGAGGTTTGGAGAGAGGGAAGGGAAGGAAGGAGAGTTGCAATCAAATGGAAATCTAAGAAGTGACTGGATTCTAGAATTCTAGCCGGAATAAAAATAGGTGAGTGGGAAGGAAGGCCATTTGTTTTTTCGCCCATTTGCTCTCCATGCTGTTTTTTGGTTCGTTTGAAAATGTTTTAAAATGAGTGAAAATATTTTTTGTGAAAAAATATTTTTGGTTTCGAAAGCACTTGAAGTGCTTCATGCAAAGAGCACAAGTTATGTAATTCTTGCAGAGAGCACCAATTATGTGCTTCTTGCATGAAGCACTTCAAGTGTTTTTCCATGATTCACTTGTATTTTTACTAAGAATTAGTTATATAAATACTTTCATCAAAAACATTTTTGCTCATTTTAAAAGTACTTTTAAATGACCCCTTCAACTCCCAAAAATTGAATATATATCCTTCTACTGTGGTAGTTAGGTGAATGGGTTCATTGCATGATGTAGGCATCAAGATGGGCACCTGTATTTGTCACAGCCCGTCCCGGAAGTACCTTTGACGGGAACGCGAAATGACTATTCTACCCTTGACGGGTACTAAGGTACGTATGAATGTGACGTTATTGGTTCACATATTAATCAAATTGGAGAAATATATATTAGTAAGTTGGAAAATAAATAATAAAGGAATTAATTATGTGAATTGGATTATTTTGGTTTAGGGATAAGAAATTGGATGGTGTGGATTGAGTGTGCTCCCAAAACACTCCCTGATCTCTCCCTTCCCCGTCACTCTCTCTCTCTCTCTCTCTCCTCCCTCTCGATATTCTCTCTCTCTAGGCACCCATCGTACCGCACACCCAACACCACCCCAAAACATCACGGATCGACGGACTTAGGACCACCTTTGGACTCCTGAGGACACCACGAGTACGTTGGTACCATTTTCAGGTAACATCTCCTTCGAAAACCCTAGTTTCTAAAGTCCCTGTGATGGTGCACTGTTCATGCACACGTAAATTCTTATGTTTTTGGGAATTTGAAGCTTGTAGGAAGCTTGGTGAAGTCCTAAGGAAGCTCGGAGTGCTTCATTTGGAAGAATTTGACGTCGGGATCACCTGGTTCGAGTTTGGCCGATTTCTTGAATTTTTGGAAGGTATGATCCCGTGGTTTTTAGTGTTTAAAATTAGTCCAACGTGATAGTACTCACTTAGGGCTTCAATTTGGTGTAAAGTACGAGAAAAATGGACGAAAAACGAGTGAGAATAGTAAAGTAGAAGTTTTTCCCAGTTTTCCGGTGACCAGAGTCCGGCAAGGGTAGGTCGGAGAAGACAACGGCATATTCCGTTAAAGTTAACGGAATATGCTAACGCTGTTAGTTAATTCTAACGGTAACCGTTAGCTTTTGACGGAATATTCCGAGGAATATTCCTGACGCCGTCCGTGTCTTCCGTCAGGGCACCTGCGCGTGGGCCGCGCGTAGGGCCGTGGCCTAGCCGGCGCGTGAGGGCGCGTGGAGGGTCCAAAAATTTATCTAAAAATTATGAGACGTCCGTGACGTCGAGTAGGTCGATGTGGTATATTCATATACCCAAATTGAGCATCGTATGAGAAGTTATTTCGAAATGTTGGTGATGTGCTTAAAAATAATGTTATTTTAGTTATTTCTCATATAGGTGACGAGTATCCCGAGGACGAGCGTATCCAGGGACGTCGCGGGGGTTACGACCCATCGACATACCAGTGAGTGGGCAGTTTTGATTTCATATTTACCTATATACATTTGTTTCCCAGAAAATACGCGTTTTATGAAAGTTATGAATTTAAATTGCCATGCATGAAAACATTGAATATTTGATTTGATAATGGATATATATATATATATATATATAAACATGAATTGATATATGATGCATACATGTTGCATGGTGCTGTGGAGGCGCAGGTAAGTCAGGTGAGTCATTATTCATTGAATTATTGATGTTGAAACGTTTAAGCTCATAACCTGCACCCTAGGTGTTAGTGCTTATATTTATTCACCACACCGCACGCTCGTCTTGGATCCAAGTAGGTGGATGTCGTACAGACCCTGTGAGGGTTCCGACATGCCAGTCGTACAGACCATTAGAGGGGTTCCGACCGGTGGGTGACTTTAGATTATGTGCACAGTTGATTGATGTGAGAAGCACTAGAGCGTAATTATACACCTGTCATCGTACAGACTACCTTATGTAGTTCCGAGTGACGTGCAGAGTTAGACCGTACAGGTCACCGAGGTGACTCCGGTTGGCGAGGATGTTGAGCTTTAGAATCAACCGTACAGGACCACTTTAGGGTCTCCGGTTGACTTATTTTCACCTGATTTATATTGATGCATTCATATTATACTTTGGCATATCTTGGCATGGCATATTCTTTCTTAAAGCGTTGAAGGATTGTGATTTGAGTTTTGATGATATATATATATATATGTTTATATACTATTTTCTGGGAAAGTATACAGGTTTTACAGTGAGGGGATAGAAATGATTTTAATGAAATGTTTTTGGAAAAATCTTGATTTTACTGACCCACTCATTTTGTTTTGCGCCCCTCCAGGTTCTAGTTAGCGGTTGGTGGCTCTCGAGGTCTTTTCCGGCATTCTGACAGACTCTTGACATGTAGGACTCACCCGAGGGTGAAGTAACTTTATTTTAGTCCTACTTGACTGCACTAAAACCTATGCTCTGAATTTGTGTATTATCTTAACTCTCCCATTACTCTAGTAGGTTGTTCATCTAGAGATTGGTTTAAATTCCTTCGTATTCTATATTATCATGCTTCCGTGTCGCACTGTTGGTTACGTCACGCTCACGTGACGGCCAGCACGCCTTGATCCTCTGGATCGGGGTGTGTCAGTATTGGCGATAAATTCTTACACAAAAAAAGGTTTGTGACGGATTTAAGGACTTCCTGTTTATGATCGTAATCATTGATATTATAAAACATTATGTAAAGATAATTATGACATGTAATTAATCTATTCAGCAACGACCATAATTCACAATAGCTAAACTACCTTCATTTTTATTGATTTTTTGAAAATATTCTTTTTACATAATGTTTTATAATAAGAAAGATTTTAAATATAAGCAACAAGTTCTGAGTCAGCCATGAACTATTTTAGTGTACGAATTTCTCCACAATTTTGTGGAGCCAAGTATCTCTCAAAGACGAAAAAAAAAAGCAAAAAAATGTGGAAATGGCACTTAAATTAAAAAAAAAAATTGATGAAATTGACGAAATTTTTTGTAAACGATTATTTCAGAATGCAAATATTAACAGCTCCCCAAAAAAGTATAAAATATGAAAGAGATATTTACACTTAACACCCCCTGATGTTTTTTGTATTTCCATAAAAATTCATGAGCTTTCAAAAATTACACTGACAGCTCTGAAGTTTCATATTATTTTTGAAAAACCTTCTCTATTTGACAAAATCAAAGTTAATTACCGTGAAATCCCTTGAAATTGATTATATTTTTTGTGTTGTGTAACAGAGTTACGTGAAAGCTTTGTAAAACATAAGGAAGTTATATGAAAATGCGAAAAGACCTTAAGGGGGTGTATATGTTTAAATTAACAATCTGAATTTTCCGAAAATGTTAGTGTAATTTTGGAGCCAAGTTTTGTGAAATGACGAAAAACAGAAAAAGGTGTGATAAAAAAAATTCAATAGGAAAAAGAACAAAGTGGAGGGAGTAAATTTTAAGAGGTGGATGCCACCGCCATATATGTATGTGGTGCAAATATGATTCACGCGTTGGTTTGTATCCTTACAATTTTCGAGTCCACATCCTGCCACTCTCTCCGACCACCGCCGTTCTCTGGCAGGCAATCAAACCCTCTGCTATAATATGCGTTGGGTTTGTATGACAGTGGCTTCTTTCATTTCAATCACTTTTGAATCAAAGTGTTTGAATTCTTTATACAAGAACGAGTTTGTGCTGTCTAATAAAGGTGTTTCTTGTTCCTCAAGATAACCACATAAAAAGTTCAAAAGATCATCATGTATTTTCTTTTTCTTTAATTTGAAACAAATTTTGCTGAACTTTCTTCAAATAAAGTTCTGCGTCGGAGTTTATTCTTCGGGGACTGGAGAACCATATGCATATCCTCGTGGACGGGACGGGAATGGCAGCAGGCGTGCGTTGTGCGCGCCCACGGAGAAACATGTGACAAGTGTGTGAAACGCTCCTGCTCGCCGATGTGCATGGCTCTGGAACCAACTGGCGGACTCTGGGCTTGAACTCGGCATCCGGCGATGCAACTATCACCACAAGTGACTATTGTTCACCGCCAAGGACAAAACCGTACAAAGAAGAAAAGAGGGTAGTACTGGAGCAACCAGGAATCACCTTTGCAATTCTGAGTTTAAAATTACAGCAAAACATACCAGACAACTAGTATCCCAATTACGATTGTAGGATTTATATATCAATCACCATCAACCCCAGAACCCACATTGTTTGAAACGAATCGCATTCCAAGTCTCATTTACATGGTAATAAATGTAAAGAAAATCATAAACAAACTGCAATGGTGACAATTTCATCCATATATAGAAACCGTACGGGCTTAAAATTCACGAAAGCAATCACCACTAGCCACAAGTGATTTTCTCAGCTCAGCATTTACTTGTAAATAACCATCCTGCCTACCCACCCATTCCTCCCACATTGTTATAGGATATGGACACAACCGTGCTAGCGTTGGAATGAAAGAGAATACGAGCCAGTGTTTGGATCTTTGACAGCTTTAAAGTTGTCGACGCTCATTCCAAAACGGCCCAAAAGCGAGTTGCCCATTTCTTTCAGCTTCCCTGCTCACACACAACAGTTTTAAACCCTCAGTCTTCCTTCTTACGAGAAAATTTAATGTTAGCGAGTGAAAGTACAGAAATGTAGATTACAGAGAACGATATGTCCCCCAACTAACAGCCTAGGCTGACTTCAAGATGAATTATGCCGCATAAATATATCACCCATAGGCATAGCAATTTTGGACATGATGTCTGATGCCACCAGAAAGCACTGAATATGCGAATAACCACCAGAGTCATGAGACAGAAGAATTGAAACAAACATCTTTAATAACATAATCACTTTCTAAGGGAGAACCAATGTGTTAAATATTCATTTAGTTGACAGCATCAAGAAGAATAAAATATTGCCCGACCACTCCCTAAACCACCACAGCAACTCCTATGGAAATCATGGACAAGTTTCGATGAAAAGCTAGCGAGTCATAAGCAAAGATCATATGTCATTAAAGAATTGATTAGTATGATGCATATTAGTACTTCCTTCTTTCCACACTTAGTTTTTCCACTGTTTCACAAAATCAGACAAAATAGTTACTTTCGCCATTCAGCACGTAATTATTTGACTTCGCAAACCACATTGCTTATTTCCCTGTAATACAGTCCAATTTCCCTATCCCTTGGTCTTTGTTTCTCAAGATAAAGAATAAGTCATGTTTAATGTGAAGGCTTGCAGAATGGTCTGTCTATGGGATGGATTGGGAATCTTTTCCGTACTTTACAGGAAAATTATATAATCATGGTACAGATAGCTTTTGGGAATAATTTGATTGAGTGGGCAAGAAAGAGAAAATAAAACCACGAAACATGAAGCGGTTAACAATATGCACAAGGAAATAATTAAATCAACCCACCAACCACTTATATACCAAAAAACAGAGAGAAACTCACCTATCATCTCCTCTTTCATCTTTTCTCTCTTTTCTTCAGCTAGCGGCCCCAAACAGCGAATGGCCATTTTGGCTTGGTCATTTGAAGGATCAAGTTCCAAGACACTTTTCATATCTGTAGTGTATAAACAAGAATTGAGCAACACAAATTAGTATTAATCCACCTAATGAGAAGACAAGTTGTTTCTAGTGGTTAAATTTTGGTATTAAATTCGAACTTACCAACAATAGCCTCTTCAAAATGCTCGAGCTTTTCATGAGTTTCTGCTCTTCTAAGCAGAGCTTTCATATATGAAGGATTGAGTTCAAGCGCTTTTGTGCATTCCTTGATTGCGTCCTCGTACTTTTCCTGTGAAGATTAAAAGTGTAATAATTATGCACCATAAAGTATCATGTGTGTACAATTCTAATGAAAAGAATACGACGCCTTTTCAAAACACATAATAAGAAAAGGGAAGATAATGGAAAGACTAAAAGTGAAAACAGCCTTTTAGTTTTTTGTGAGGAAAGTGAAAACAGCTTATTCGAACAAATAGCACTCGCACTGAATTCCAACCACGGCTTAAAAATATCAGGAAAACTTTGATCAGAAATTTTGATAAACAATGCCATCTAATATAAACTTGAATTATTCTTCGTTGTCTTTCACAATAAATCTTAAGTTCGAATATTAAGAACCTTAAAGCATCACTTATAAACTTTGATCAGTTATTACGAATATTAAGAGCCTTAACTAATTTCATCCATGTATACCAAATACATCTTGCTACATATTTAGAAGGCTTAAATGTCAACATGGTCCCTGGTTTTACTCTATCGGCCAATTTAATCCCTGTGTTTTCAATTTGGCCAACTTGGTCCTTGTGTTTATATCCGTTAGTCAATTCAAGACAATCCGTTAAAGGACTGTTAAAATTGACATGTGCTAGGCACGTGAGAGGACAAAAACGTAATTTTATTGTAGACCCACTAAACAGATGCAATGCATATCTTTAAGAATTGATGCTTCGTTTCACCCACTTGAATACCATGCGATTTAGGGTTCATCCATTAGGTCAGAATTTGTGGGGTTGTCGATTGAGATTTTGGTCACTACTCCAGAGAAGATGACAAGTAGATGAATTGAACCAAACAACCAAGGTAACGATCGTCTTCAGCTTTCAATATTGTTGGGGTCTAGGGTTTGATTTGTTGAATTTGTTGTGTGCTTTTACAATCAATTGAGATGGGTGGGAAAATAAGGATATCACTTTACTTGGTTTTTATTGGTTGCAACTTGTCGTATGAAACCATGACTACCAAAGTTAGCTCCTTTGAATTTAGATGTTTTTTTTTTCTAATAACCATAGCATTCTGTAATCGGCATATGCCTTTCTTTAATAATAATGCATATTTCGTTTTATGTGTGCAGATTTTCCTCAAGTTATTGAGGATTTAACCCAACCACCATTATCACAAGCTCAAATAAATTATGAAGAATCATTCAATGAATTCCCTACGAAATTGTTTAGTCAGGTTGATGAAAACAGGTATTGCCGAAATGGTTTTAGCAATGAATTCTTATTTCAAGAAGAGAGAATTGCTTTGTATCATGGCCAGCCTCAATATTATTATGATGTACCGACACAAACCGAGGAGTGTGAATATGATGGTGATGGTGAGCAAAAATCTGATACAGAGAATTCCCTTTATGAGGAAAGAGATAATGATGGTGACACTGGTGATTCTCATACAGACAGTTCCTTATATGATGAAGATAATGATGCAATGCTTGAAGATGACAATTTCAATGACAATGCAAATACACCAGAGAGTTTCACTGGATGCAGTAAGAAACAAAAAAACAATTGGGAAGCGGATATACAGGTTGAGGATTTGAACATGGATGAGAAGCAATATAACTCAGATGAATTACATTTGCCACTGAACTCTGATGAAGAAGGACATGGTCGTAGATACTAAGAGTTTAATGTTGACACTGATATGGAAAACCCATAATTCGATGTTGGGATGAAATTTCCAAGTAAAAAGGTGTTAAAGCAGGTTATACAAAAATATGGAGTCTTAGGGTCATATGAATGTAAGATAGGGAAGAATGATAGGATCAGGTTGTCTACCAAGTGCAAGCAAGGTTGCAGTTGGAGATTGTTTGCTTCTGTGATGCAGGGTGAAAATACTTTTCAAATCAAGAGCTACACTCCTGGTCATTCATGTTCAAAAGGTTTCTCTAACAAAAACATAACTTCAACTTTTCTTTTTGAAAGATATATGGGTAGGATTAAAAATGATCCTAAGATTAAGAAGACAACGCTTCAGTCAGAGATATATAGAGACTTGGGATATGAAGTCTCAACAGACTTCCCAACCTAAATACTTCAATCCTGCCAATGTAAGTTATCCTATTACATTCCTTGCTTCATTTTCTTAACATATCTACCAACCTACACATATATTATCAAATACAATTGTTTAATACTTACATTTGCAGTTTCATCCACCTCAAAATTTTGTTCAACCAACCATCACCAGAGGCCCTAGAGGGGGCACTTTCACTACACCAAATGTGTCAAGGACACCAATTACATGTCAAATAGAGACAAGACCAATTGGAACCAAAACTTCTTCACAAGCAAACTGGCCTCCAATGCCACAAACAGTCCTATGCTCTAATATGTCTAGGCCTAGAGAAGGCACTTTCATTATACCAAATGCGACAAGGCCAAGTGCAACACCAACTTCTTTGCAAGCTAGGCTTCCAATGCCGCAAACAGCCCCAGGCTCTAGTATGTATGCCTAGCATATCCAGGCTAAGCATACAACCTACAACTTCAACTTCAAGTACGTCTGGAACTTCATATTCATGGAAACCACCTGGCAAAGTTGTTTATACAACGAGCGCAACTACAAGTTCAAAGAAAAAGAATATTTGATTGTAGTTTGAGTTGTTTTAGTTTTTCTTTGGCAGTAGGGTATCTATGTACGAGAAAGACCATGTAGTACTTGTTTTTGGTGGAGTTCAAAGCAACTTCATTTTATACTGTTTGGAATTAAAGCATGGGTTTTATTTTTTACGTTTACAAAAGCATGGAATTAGTTTTCTTCGTGATCTTGCTAGAGTTCACTTTGAAGTTGCTTTTTGTTTTCGTTTGTGCATATAGGAATATATTTGTGATCAAGTTTATGTGCAGATTTAATTGGAACAAATGTAGTCTCATTTATACTGAAATTGAACAAGAAGTCAACAATAATCTCATAATTAAAATTTAAATGAATGACTTTCTCTATTTATGTACTTGTAACCAAGTTTAGTGGGTGTACAATAAAATTACGTTTTTGTCCTCTCATGTGCCAATCACATGTCAATTTTAACAGTATTTTAACGGATTGTCTTGAATTGGCTAACAGATATAAACACAGGGACCAATTTGGCCAAATTGAAAACATAGGGACTAAATTGGCCGATAGAGTAAAACACAGGGACCATGTTGACATTTAAGCCTATTTAGAAATTTGGAATCATAGATTGTCTAACATGTGAGAATCAAAGGGGAATCAGAGTCCAGAAGAGTTTCCAAAGATGTGAACCCACATAACGTACCAATTTCGAGAAGCATACTGCACTGTTTAAATGACAAATGGAACGTAATTCGACAGATGGTGGCATATCAGGTGCAAGGTGTAAAGCAAGCTCATACTGTGTTAGTGCCTCCTGGTATTGCCCACTGCCAAACAGTCTATTTCCTTCAATTTTCACATCACTTGCTTCTTCAAACGCTTTCTGCTTCCGATGCAAAAGCAACAAATAAAAAAAAAATATATTTCAACACAAACATAGGAGTCGTAGCCAATAAAATCAATTCCCCGATCAGATATACATATAACTAAAAGAGAATCACCAAATTGGATTTTCAGATTTCAGAACAAAATTGACCTCTTCAAGTATCAATAAGTAATTGAATCATCTACAACCCTATCTATTACCAATAGAATTTACCAGAAGAAGATGAACAGTCGCTTCGACTGAGAGTTACCTGCTTCGATTCAACGTAGTCGTCGTTCTGAGAGGGAGTTTTTTGTTGTTCGTCTTGGAGATGGAGTTGTTGAGGGATTTCGTCGTCGTTGAGTTCGCCGTCGCTGGCAGTTTCAAAGCCATCGGAGGCATCTCTGTTGGTGGCGGTGGAAGAGGAGGAGGAGGGATTTGGAGGATTCATATCGCTATGGCATTCATTCTCTCCTTCTTCTTCCTTTATCAGCATCTCTGTCGGTGAAGAAGGTTTTAGGGATTTTGACCGTGTCGCCGGCGATTGCGTTTTCTTCTAGAAATTGAAATTATATATATGAACTAGAATACAAGCAAAAAAATTCAGATAAAATGGCCAAATAATCACCTGGATCTACCGGAGCTTAATCGCGGAACAAAAACGATCTCCAAAAATTAAAAGTTAGAGAGAAAGGAGACGAAAATTCGAGAAATTAAGAAAGCGAGATTTCTACAAACAGATGATCAGATTAGGGGATTAGGGTTTAGAGTTGCGTACCCATGGATGGCGAGAGGTCCGTGAGATCTCGCGTGAGATTAGGGTTTTGAAGAGCAGCGAGCGAGCGAGCGAGCGAGGAAGGAAGGTAGTGATAAAATGAGAAAACGTCACTTGTGCTGCGTGTTTCTGGAATATACTGGTAGCATACCGATATCAACGTCCATCATCCCGGTTCGTTATGCACTTTTGGGGCAAAATTACCCAATTTTGTAACCTAAAAAGAATGGTTTTTTCTTTTTATTTTAATTTATTTTTCAATCAATATGATTAGAATGGTATTAATTTTTTGGATTTGTTTTTTAGCAAAATCAAGGAATTAATCTAAAGAGAAGCCTCATGCCACTTAGGATTACGGTCTAGTGGTATTCATTTTCACTTGTAGGTAAGATGTGTTAAGTTTGATTCTCACCAAAGGTAAATTTGTGCTTAGATATATCTACACTAAGGAATATACTGGCGTGTTTCCGACAACTTTTCCGGTCAATCCCCGTCGAGTTGGGCGAATTTGAGTTGCCAATCAATTCACCATCATCCTTAGAGCAAGGTTCAAGCAATCTGTGCACAGATTTACCTTGGAGTACAAAGATTTGAAACTTCGATTTTGAGTTGAGCTTTTTCGGCTAGTTTCAGGCCCTCTGCGACCACTTTTTGGACTTCCAATATATATAATCTTGTTGCTCTCTTCCAAGCTTCATTTCGACATTAGCATCGTGAAATGTGGTTGAGAAATGACTCACTTATAGCTCTGTGAAGAATTCCAACAAAAAACCTAGAATTCGATGAAGTTTCGGCAAAGCAGACAGCATCGTTAACGACTGGAAAAAGGAAGAAGATGATAGAATAGTCTATCAAGGTGAGGAATATTCTCTAACTTCGTCATCATATTCTGATAACGGCAGGTATATTCCATAGCCTAAATCAATGAAGTTGTGAGCACTTCCTAAGTCTAGTAGGATTCTCACATAATGGTTCTTAACAAACCCCTCAACCTTCATAGTATGCATGGATTGATTGGCCATAGTTCCATAAAAAGCACATTCACTTAACTCCATATTGTGCAATTGAGGAATCATTTCATCTTCATCCACAGAGATATCATCATCCACCTCTACCACATCCATCATTAACAACTGCTTACAGTGGCACTTATGTCCTCTCACCCATTTTTCCTCATAGAACCAACACTCACCTCTCTCTCTCTCTCTCTCTCTCATTAGGAGACAACTTCTTCACAAGTAGAGTAGTTTTTATTTTGGTGTTTTGGAAATTGGTTTGAAAAGTAGGGGCAAGTTTAGCATTCTGACTTAACCTAGGGGTACCAGATTTGAGCTCTCTAAGCTTAGCATCTATTTGCATAGCAATAGCTATAGCATCATGGACGGTAGAGGATTTCAATAATTTCACATCATACTTCAAATCAGGCTTCAAACCTACCAAAAAACAACTCTTAAGTAAAATTGGTCCAACATCAGAAGATCTATTGGCTTGTGAAATTCCATGATTATTTTACCGTGCACATTGGGCGTAGTTTGAACAAAGCCTTGGTGCTATCTTCAAACATAGAAAGCCCAAACTCCTGACAGAAAGCTTTGGTGAATTCCTCCCAACTAGGCGAGCTCTGCAAACAATCACTCTATCGAAACCACTGCAAGGCTTCATGCTCCAAATGAAAAGAAACCGTGAGCACTTTCTGGTAATCTTGTGTGTCATAATATGAAAAGAACTGCCCCGCTTTATATATCCATGCCACAGGCTCATCACCATCAAAGAAATGAGGGAAATCCAATTTGTGCTGCCATTGAAGACGATTTGGTTGAACTCCAGGATCACAGATCTCGCAACCTAGATCTTGATTGGAGCCATTTCAGAGTCTTAGGATGCTGATGACCAGTATTATGTGGATTTGGATCATCCGTTGGAGGAACCAACTCCGACGAGGAACTCCATCCCCCCTTAAAATTGAGCTCACGCCGAAACTGAGGAACCATTTCCATGGAAGATTCGAGCGTAGCAAGATGACCGTCCATGCCTGTGAAACGAGTCGTGGTTGTGTGGCGAGGCATACATGAAGGGAAATCAGGAATCAAAGGATGATACCAATGATAGGATCCAAGATCCAATTCCTAATTCAACCTTAAGTAGCAGCAACATCAGGGGTGGGTTTGGTTTCATTCGGTTTTTTTTTTTGTTTTTTTGTTTGGTTTTGTTCGATTCGGTTTTGATTTTTTTTATTTAATAAAACTTGGTCTTTTTTAATATGGAATTTAGAAAACAGGTTTGGATTGGTAGACTAATAATAAGAAAATGGGGAACGTGAGAAGGTAGTTGTATATATACAATTTTATTCTATCAACAACCTCAATTGCAAAGAAAATGACCACCGTATCCATTCCAAAAACAAACAAATAGAGAAACTCTTCCAAGTTCCAAAGTCATCCAAAACTTTTCTCTATAACCAATGGAATATCCTTCCTAATTGAACCAAGTATATTCCTTGGAAAGGCCCTAGGCATAGTTTCAAACTTGGTAACAAAGTTTCACAAAGAAACATCATGGGCATAAATTCATAAAGTGTAAAGGGATTTGGTTTGATTCGGTTTCCAGATCTCTAAAACCGAAACCCAACCAATAAAGTTCGGTTCGGTTCGGTTTTTCCTTTTTCGATTCAGTTTTTTGTTTTGTTTTTCGGTTTCGATTTGGTGTTCGGTCCCCTTTTTTTTTGGTTTTCTGTTTTTTGAACCCACGCCTAAGCAAGATCATAGATGAGGGATGAGGGATGAGAGGAAGGAAGAAGAAGATGGAGCTGAGCTCCCAATTCCGGAATATTATTTTTTTACTAAAATGCGTGTTGCATTCCCACTAACTGTAAGAACACTTATAAAACTCGAGTATACATTGTCTGCCCGCTAGCAATTCCTAACAACCTTAACTAATCACCTATTAGGTCCTGATTAATCCCACATTAAGTGATTAAAATAATCACTCATTACAATCATATCATGCGGCAATACGATGAATTGGAATCAAGGAAGTCATGAAATCGGGATGGTGATTGGTTTTTACAGGCAAATCAAAGCGAGTCAGCATTATAATAGTCAAATATAGAACTTATCATTCGTTTGTTTGAGTTTAGTTTGAAATCTGTGACTTGAAAAATGAAGAAAAAGAAGACAAAATGTCAAGTGACATTGTTATGTTTGAAAAGGGAACACGTACCAAAAGATTGGCTGCGTTGTAATATGGGGCACGCAACGCAACCCATCATTTGGATAGAGAGCATATATGAGTGTATGTGGGATCCAAATTGGAGTGGGGACAGAAACTTGTGGTCCGCTGATGAAAGGAATGTCAAGCATCAGGGGCCTTCAATTTCATGCCAGGAGAAAATGCGTGGAAACTTTCCCCGCTAGGCCAGATTTGACAAATATAACTGATTAGGATAACCCCAAAATGAAAAATAACGCTTCTGATTAACAACACCACCACCACCACCACCAAAGCTAAGTGAGGTCGGCTATATGAATCCTAGAACACTTCTGATTAACAAAAGTTAAATAATCTTGTAGCTCATACAGTTACCAGGCTTAATATGCGTTTGATGAAATAAAATACAACACTGCAAATTATAATGCCTCCTAAATTGTTGTTAGAAAGGAATCATCTTCATCGTGTATAATAATCAACTATACATGGTCTATAAATCTTGTATCTAAAGTTGAAACAAATTTATTCAGTTAATGTTATTCACCAATGAAGAATTTCTCTGATGAGAACATTTACCCTTCAAGTTAAATCAGGCTATAGTTTCCATTCAGTTAAAATTTCCATGGTTTTTGCTTTTTTCCCCGTCTTCCAGTGACTAATTTTGTGGGTTCAGTATGCAATTCAAAGAATGAAAGAACCTGCAGCTTGATACGCTTACAAAGAACACGAATCTGCATGATAACCCATCCTTGATGCTGCCAAGGGATCATATTCATTCATTTTTGAACAAGCTTGATGGAACCTGAAAGGAGAATATTATCGCAACTTTCAGAAAACAGAGCACAGATATCTCAAGAGTTTCAAATCTAATAGTTAGTCTCAATGGTGAAATCTAGCCTCGACATATGAAGAAAGGATTGGCTCAAGGAATCAACAAAAGATATCCAAAATATCCAATCTTATTGAAATGAAGAAAAGAATATCAAAATCTACAAAGAAAAGATGTGTTTTATGTGTTGAGAAATCAGCCAGATTACGTTAATCTCCCACCACCCCCCCTGCTGTTATATTAAGTTTAGGTGTTTAATGTGAGAACGTATTTGATATACACCGACAAAGTCCAGATGAGCTCCCAGCAGTAGGCAAGCACATTACCAAGAATTGATTTTCTACAAAATTTGGTTTGAAACTTGAAAAAGGAGACCACAAATAGAGTGGTAACATGAGCAAATGGTGGGTTATAAATTATGAAAGTTGAACAAGCATTTGCCGTAAAAATACTTGTACAGCGATTCAAATTTTATCGCATCTATGATATATATCAATCCAGCATAATATGGAATTTCTGGGTCTGACCCATTTTTCTTTTCTATTAGATCAAAATTTGAAAAAACTATAGTGGCTGATTGCGCTACAACAGAAATGAATGGGAAGTTTTCTGAAACTGTATCTACTCAGTTAATCTGGAGGCATCTCACCTAGGAGCGTGGTTTTTTAACAGATACTACAGTTTACATTTTATAATCCAGTATTATTTGAAAATTTAGTGTCAGGCATACCTTCACATGATGTGGCATAATCTTAATATCGAAGGGCACATGGAGCCATGCTTCAGATGGATAGAGCAAAAAATTCTCTGGCTTACTGGTATAGACATCTGCATACTGATGAATGTGATAGGCAAAAGCAGATTCCTGACCTTTATCCGTAAGAAATGTGGCCCCAAAGGACCTATTAAACATTCTTTTCATCTTGTGACTTGCCTCCTGCCTCCATTCATTTAACTCCTCCAACAGTGACGTGTAAGCTTCCCTCTTCTGAGTAAAAGCAACAGTAGCGTGCAATCTACCAAGCAATTCTTGTACTATATGAAATTTCGCCTGTGCCCAGAAAGAAGTTTCAGAAGCATGAAAATTACCTGACAACTTTGAATAGACGGAACCCTTCTTATGAGCTTAGAGGATAAGGTAATGTACATTTGATCACCATATGCGAGCACTGCGCGTTGTCAATCCAAAGTAGTTGGGTGTACAAACATCAAGAAATAAAAATAGCAACACCAACGAAAAACAAAAAAATAAAATAAAATAAATAAATAAACAAAATGAGAAAGATCATCAGAAAATACCTGTTCCAAGCGGTAAGTATCCTTGTTTTGAATAAGTATTTCATCCTGCAAAAAACAGAACATATCAATGGAAAAACAATCCACAAAATGGTTCAGACTTTCAAATTGAAATGTCCAAAAACAAAGGAATTCGCATGATCCTTTTTGCCCATTGACACGAAACATTGACTAATCTAGATGTTAAGTTTGAATCAAGCAATTAAGAATCAACACCCATAAGTATAAAAATTTTCCCTTTTAATTGAACCGAAGTCTATTAACAATCAGGTCCGATTTTGAAGAAGAAACAAATTTTCATTGCAAAGAAACAATAAAAATACAAGAGCGGACAAGAAGTCCGCAAAAGCACAAACAAAACAGGATAATTAGCAACATCACCATGACACTTGGAAACTCTGAAAACAACACAAAACTAACTAATAGCAGCATTCTAATTACGCCAAATTTCTGAAACAGACAAACAACAACAACAAAGTCTTTTCCCACTAAGTGGGGTCGGCTATTAAATTTCTGAAAAAGGCAAATCTCTAAATTCTGTAGTAACCGATGCCCACAGAGATGACCATAACCGAACTTTATCCCAAAGATTCTCCCTTCCACTGACTTCGTGGTCCTAAAAAATAAGCTTGTTTCTTTCCATCCAAATGACCCTAAATAGCTGAAACTATTCATCCCCATAAGACTTTGACTTTCTTCCCTTTACTGATAATTTATGTTTCTCTACCATAAAAGAATAACAATCCCCGGGTAAAACCCAACTGATACCAAACTCCCCAATCCGAGAATCGTCACGTGTCTCAACAGTCCAGGCTGACTGTTGAACTGTATCTTTAGCTGGCCTTGCTGGAGAAATGTGTCTGATCACCCTCTGCAAATTCCGATCACAATTGTCAAACCTTCGTGAAGACTCAGAATTCTGAAGTCCACCACAATTGGATACCAGAAATTTAGTCTTCTTGCTGCTGGGAGTTTGTCTGATTTTAACTCTAAAAGTGGTGTTTCCATCAACAACATTAACAAACTCTAGAATAAAACCAGTGCTTCAAGCAAATACTCAAATTTTGCAGTTCTATGATCAACTTCCACCAGACCACCGTAAGCATCATCAATCTTCTGAAACCAATTGTTAGTCCAGAGATGCGGCGGCAATCCCTCAACAGCAATCCAACCACCGTAACTAACCGCCTTTTGATCGCCTGATTTGAGGCTTTGCCACCACCCAGACAACATCACATCTGGATAATCACTAATGGAAAAGGAGCCCAGTTCTGCAATCTTCTTTGCTTCCTCTGAATTCTGGCAAACAAACAGAGCTTTATGGCATTGAAAAGGAGACAAACGAATCTCCCTCCCTAGCAGGTTTAGAAGTGATTTCTCCACCTTTCCAGGGCTAATGCACCACTTGTCTCTTGCAACCGATTACACACGCCAATTATAATTTTCCAGAGAAGTGTCTCTCTTATTCCAGCTATTCTCTACCCACAATTTCTCTTTCACATTCAAATTCAGAAAAAATTTTGTTGACTGGTTTCCTCTTTAAGCTCGAACTCTGTATGAAAACTGAGGGACAACTCTCGACTTCCTTCTCTGTGTTTCATTTGACACCCTCAAAAAATTCCATCTGCCTCACTTTTGGAAAGAACTAAGAAGACCCCATTCTTGTTAGAAACTTTCCACCCAAAACTGATAATTGTGACTTCTGTACTGTCTGAAAAACCTATGACCTCTTGCTTGTATCGCTGCCTCCAACTGGATAATCAGCCACGAAGCACAACCCAAGTCAAAAGAAATCTGGTAACCCTTGAGTCTGTTCCTTTCTGTTAGTCTCACCCTTTCACCAAAGGATTCATCTTCCACTTGTACAATAACAACCTTTTGTTTAACCTTGAAATCTCTAGATAAGTGTGTATAACTCACTCTCCCAACAAAGACCTTGCTTTGGGTCGCTCTCTCTCACCTCTCTCTGTCTCATCTCTCACCCTCTCAGATTTGCGGCAGACTTCAGCAGACTTCACTTTGATTCTCTTCTAATTCTCGTCCATTCCACCTGCTCACTAGTTATTGTCTTTGTCTAGAACTCTTGATTTTTTTAGTAAATGGTGAACTCTCTCTCTCTCATACACACAAGTATTAACGATCAGACCTGTATGCAGAAATATCCCCATGTTTTAAAAATACTAAATATACTACACCCACTTTTGAATCTTAGCCTCGGACTCTCAAACAACAAACCTTATATCCATGCCAGAAATTAAAACAATGCATTTCTCAACACTTAGAATGGTATTGGTTAATGAACACCAGTACCTCCAAAATTCAAAGTAATAGAAAAGAAAAAAGGTCCGACTTCTTTGTCCTTTGTTAAACAGAAGCTTGTGCTAGCAATTGGTAAACCACTCCATGACTAAACATATCAAAATGAAACTAAAGAAAAACTGTTCATTGTTTATTTTTCTTATTATTGGGTAGGGAAGGGGTGGAGAGAAAAGGTTGGCCAGCTGCTCAACTGAAAATAATCAAGTTTCTCCTTCTACAGGAACAAAAAGGAAGTCTGATTTATGGATATAGCTATAAGTGATAACCTGAGCAGTTATGAGCCAATAAAATTCAAAAAGTATTTATATTCATCTCACCTAACCTATCATTTAATCTGTAGCAATTTAGAGCCACTATTTCGAAATTTTTGAACCTGTAAAGTTTTCTTAATTTTTCTTGTTATCTTTTCAATCCACTAGTGTAACAAGTAAACGAAATTAGTTCTAAAGCATTGTTCCTTGTATCAGCTATTAAGCACACCAGAGAATAAGAAACCATAGAGGACCTTTTTAAATAAGAAAAGTATCCTGGAATATACAGAACAGTCATAAGTATAACTGTATAAGAAAAGACATACTTCTAGCTCATGAATTATAGCAGCAGTGCGCCAGCCAGCTTTTGCAGGCCCCCTAAGGTCGCTAAATAGGTGGTCTCCAAAGTACATCACCTATCAAAGGGGGCGTTAGTTTAAATTTTTAAAGAATAAACTGGAACGTTATCTACCATGATATACTAATAGATAATGACATGCAAAATCATGAGTTATAAGCAATAACTTTGAAAAAAAATACATGAATAGAAGTACCTCTGGTCCCTTCCACTTGGTAATATGAAGGAAGGATTTAAGGCATCCATGGTAATATATTTTATTAGGAAGAAATTCATCCACCTTCTTGAAAGCTAAATTATCCTTCTCCGTGTCATAGAAACTGCATTGAAGTTCCAGAAAACAAGGTGCAAGATAAAACAACAAAAGATGATAGCTTAGCTCTTTCTAGGGTAACTAAGATATTAAAACTCAAGTAAAAAGGACACCAAAGAAAATAAAATCACAACAAAAGAGGGTGAAGAAAGTATTTGGCACAGATTTAGCATTTCCATGGTGCACAACATACGGTACAGGAATCCCACGTCTTTGAAGCTAAACTTTATAAAATGGGGATAGACAAAGTGTTGAAGATACAAACCGGAATGGATGCTCAGATGTGTAGAAATCTGGCTTATTGGCTTTAGCAATCACAACATCAAAAAGTTCCCTCCAGGAGTCTCTGTATTCCTTAGAATCCTAAGAACATGTCACAATGAACTCAGTAAACTTAATATCGATAGCTCACAAACTTACAGATAACCAAAAGATCAAGCTAACCTAGACAGACACACATGACACATGCATGCACACACACACAAGCTCTCTTAAGTTAGCACCCGTTTTACAGAACCAACCACTAAATCTAATTTTTATTCATACACATCATACACACAGATTTTCAAATTAACTGGATACACATAGATACATCCCCAATCTCATAATAGTTCAATGATGAGAGGGAATATCTACACATATCCGGTTCATTCCAAAATTGGCCTCAATAAATAGAAAGGCTGCATATGTACAAGATCATAAATTAGTAATTACTCATCACAGGGTAAGATGCTACAAGTGGTAGTGGTAGAATTTTGAGTTAGTTGACTAACCTCCAACATAAAGGTCATTCCTCCATCCACAAAGTAATATGGAGAGTTAGTCAGCAAGAATAGTTTCTTTCCCTTCTCCCTGAGCATCTTGAGAAAGTGTAACAGTTGTCCCTAAGAAATAGTAAGATCAAACTAGAAACTTAGAGATGCTACAGTGGTTTTACCCTCATATATGCAGCCAGAAATATTAGCATGAGTTGAACACCTCATCTTTCCACAATATACTCATAAAATGTGGCATGGCTTACATTTTTTACTAGATATCTATGGGGGTCAGAAAGAATTCCTCTATGAACCAAGCCACTGCGATGAACATGCTGAATTGCACGATTTACATCTTGATAGATGTAGCAAGCATCAAATTCCAGCTTAGCATCAACAAAATATTGCACGATATCTGAAATGAGGCATGCCTGCATAGTAACAATTGAAACAAACATCGATGGGTTAGAAGGAAAACAAATTATTCAGATAACCGCTAAAAAGAATGATAGTTTTCAATTAGGAATTTTCTCTTGGTCACTGTTGACCAAGAATGGATGGTCACTCAAACTTGGATTTGATATTAAGGGTGGAGAATAGATTAGTGTTTCAGTCTCAACTCTTGATATCAAATCCAAGGGTGGGTAAGCATGAATCCTTAGACACCAGGCGACTGGGAGAACGTGACTCGGTTTTCAAAACAGGGAATATCTGTAAAAAGGAAGATGAGAGTGTAGACCACTTATTTCTTCACAGCTTTGGAAACTAATGTATTGCTGGAAATATCTGAATTGAGCATAACATGCATGTGGAAAAAGTATTTTGCATTTGGAGGGGGTAAAAGAGAAAACTATTGTGGAAGTGTTGTGTGACGCCGTTGCCTGGGTGTTATAGATGGAAAGGAATGAACAAATTTTCAAGATTATGGGGAGGTAGGAACTGGAGGTATGTAGGACAGAATGCAATAGGCCATCATTGTGGGCTTCAATTCTGTGAGCATTTAGGGATATGTCATTCTTTCTATCATGCAGATTGAAATATGGTGGTATCTTAATTTTTCTTTGTGATTAACTCAACTGTTATGAATATATTTCAGTTTTATCGGCAGGTTTGATTCAGGATTCTGCACGCCTTATAGGACTGACAGCTTGTCCACTAAATTTGTACTTCTAAAATCTGTGTTCATACTGAAAGGAAGAATAAAGTGATAAGTTCCCTGTCCTAACTCAACTCCTTTCACCTGTCATACCAAATGTCTGCCTATATGGACCAAAGAAATTACTAATATTAATACAGTTTACCCACAAAACTTGCCAAATCCCCAAATTTTTTTTCTTTCAGAAGATGCATATAGGAGATGTCTATTTGTAAAAATGTTTCAGTGGACAAATGTTAATATCAGCCCATACATGCATGAATCTTATAAAAAAAATTGCATAACTAACCTCGCTAAAGCAAAAGAAATCCATCAACCCAACAAGTCCCCGGGCCTGATCACGACCAATACGTCGTGTGCCATATATTTCTTCAATTTCCTTCCTGCTAAGCTGAATTTCATTTCCAAAAAGAGAATAAAAAAATCTATAAACAGATTATGAGTATTGAAATCTATTAGTCTATATAAGTTCATGGAGCAATGAAATAATAATTTTGTCAAATTTTCACAAGGACAAAAGCCTAAACTCTAATTTGTACTATATACATAAACATAACCAGTGTCCAATCATTCATGATTCATATAACATGACAACGAAGTAGATTGTACTATTTGGACAGAAGAAAAGTACTTTGCCTTAAGCATTGGATAGTTATTCAGATTTATTGTGAAAGCCACTGTTGTCTGTTAATATCATTAAAATTCTCACATCTGAGTTCTTTTTCCTTTTCCATATGTGGGAGCCAACGAAAATGTAGCTCGTAACCTAGGGCCTAGGCACAAGTATGAAGAAAATACCTCCATAAAAAAAAATTTCAGTTCTAGAAAGCAATAGACCATAATCAGAACATATAAGTTAATATATTTAGTTCTTAAGTACCTTACGACGACCATAGTAGCATCCATCTGGCTCAATTGACCCAAAAAAATCCAGCTTCAATAGGCACCCTTTTAGCTTATCATAATACAACCCTCTAATGGGAAAAGTCGAATCATACTTAAATGCCATGCAAACCTCAGGGTACCGAAACTGACAAATCACAAACGATCATATCTAATTACACAGAGTTTACGTGTAAACCATAGCCCCATGATATTATATCAACATTGCTTAATGGGAGTAAACTAACCTCATTTACCATATGCTCCTTTGCCAGATCATATATCAAACTCTGTAAATTGGCAGAATAATGTGCCAGCGTGTAATCATAGTCGAATCCATAAACTTGAATATTGTCCAATCTCAGGTTTTTATTTACATATATCCCTAATTTCAACACATGACATTAATCAATATTACGATTGACATTAGTAATGAAGCTTCAACCGAGTAACAAGAGTGCACCGTCAAACCTTTCGGATTCATTTTAGGCATTGCTTTAAGTGCGGCTGGAATCTTGAGGAAACTCTGCTTCGCAGCATCAAATTCACGTCGAATCTGTGATATCTCATCATTAAGAACTGAAGTATCAGCTTCAGGTCGAGTCTCTCCATCTCCAAATTTCAACAGAGTTTTCTCGGAAGCAATTGCTCCATAGCTTCGAAAACCTATATTCAAGTGAATTGAAACAAAAAATTAATTTCAACAGCCGTAAAGATCAATATACATTTTCAACAAACATTTTAATTTTGAGGCACTTCAATGCAATTGATATTCTGTAAAAATATCAGATAAGCATTGTTGCATGTATAAATATAATATATATATATATCAGAGAGGACGAGCGAGAACCTTGCAGAGCTCCAGAACCAGAAGATGGGAAGCTCGTCCTCTGCAACAAATCAGAAACAACAAATAAGATTGGAAGTTATAAGTACGAAAATATGTGCACAGAGAGAGAGAGAGAGATATATATATATAGATATACGTTGATGGAAGAGCAGAGAGGAAGCAGCCTACGAACGCAGGCCATGGGAAGGGAAGAGAGAGGGGTTTTAGCTCTGCAGCAGCATTCGGAGGTTAGGGTTTTCTCTTTGAACTGTAATTTGTAGGGGAAAATGGAATCGAATTGAAGGGCGAGGAGGATGCTGAGATTGTAATGAAGGGGATGAAATTACAACAGGCATGCGAAAAACGAGGATTGCCAGTCAGTAGCCGCCATTTTAACATTGACTTTCAGGTACAAACGTTACCTCCTCCCTTTTTTGTGTTACTTTTTAGTTTTTAACAAATTTGATTTTGTTCTTGAAATATTAGTAGACACAAGCCACTCATACCTACTCCAATCCTTGGAGTAAAAGTCAAATTTTAGTTTCTAAATTTACCCCAATTTGCTTCAATCCTTAGACCATCTCCAATGGTGGTCTAAAACTTAAAATTTCCCTTCCCCCCCCGCCCCCCAAAAAAATCCACTTCAACCCATGACTTAAAATAAACCTAAAACCTAAAACCCAAATGGGGGTCAAATTCCGGCCCAATTTTAGGCCACAAAGCACAATGGGCTCCACCAAGTGAGACTGAAACCAGGGCTGTGAAGCCCACTTCCCAAACTCCAGCCGCCTACGCGCACGCGCTAGGCTCGGCTGCAAAGAAGAACAAGCCCACGTGGGGGTGTTCCCCCGTCTGTCAGACATCAAGTAGCCGAACGGCTACTTTTTTATCATCCAACGACTACGTTTAAATGGTCGTTGGTTAATCCAACGGTCCAGGTTCAAATTATTATTTTTTAGTTTTATATTTATATATTTATTGAATCGAACGACTCAGATCAAATATAATTAAATCTAAAGGTAAAAAAAAGATCTAACGGTCCAAATTTAAATCCAAAGGCTAAAATAATTTAAAAAAATTATTTAACTTAAAATTCAACCAAAAACTCTATAAATACCTATGTATTTGTTCAAACATCCACACAAAACTCATTTTTCTCCTACAATTCTTCTAATTTTTCTTTCTACCATTTCTTCTCATTTCCAAAATTTTCAAGATGGCAAAAGAGCATGTTAGAGGTCGTAATTGGACCTTTGACGAAGATATTGCTTTATGTTTGGCATGGATTTCTGTTAGCGAAGATGGTGTCGTCGGTACCAATCAAAATAGAAAGGTTTTGTGGGGTAAAATCGTTGATAAGTTCCATGAAAACTCCAACGCCGGTCAAAGGGAAGTTGATGGTGTTTATGATCGGTGGAAGATTTTTAACAAAGCGTGCACTTTGTGGAAAGGAAGCTTGGAGAGAGCCATGGTTGACATGCCTAGTGGAAGGGGCGCCTCAGAAATTGTGAGTTTCTTTATTGATATTTTAGTTGTTATGTACATAATAGTATTTTGCAACTAATTGTTTTTATGTATTTGTTGCATGGGGTGACAAAGCAATGGCAATTTACAGGACAAGAACTACACCAAAAAATCAATCTTTTAAGTTGCATCATGCTTGGAACATCCTCAAGGATTGTCCGAGGTGGGAAACCGATGCGAATCAACAATGTGGAAGATTATTTCATAATGAAGCCCCACCCCCAAATGATGTCAATGAAGGTGTGAATTTTGTCGACAATGAAGGTGTCGACCAAATGAGCCCAACTTCTTCTTTTCCAAGGCCCCCGGGTAGAGATAAGCAAAAGGAAGCAAAGAGAAAAAGGAAGTCCCAAGATCCGATACGTGCACAATTTGCTAGCGAAATGGCAAGAATGAACGAAAACCAGTGCCGTCGGCAAGAAGAATCGACCCAAATGCTTTTAGCCATGAAGGAACAAGGGGATAGGGAGCAAGAAAGGTACGAAACTAATTTGATAATGGAGGACCTCGACAAATACACTCCAGAGAGGAAGAAATACTTACGTGGTAAGCAAAAGGAAATTTTACGAAGGAATGCCATAAGGAGTATATTTCAAGATGATGATTCATCTCAAGACTATCACCTAAGTCCATCACCAAGTCAAGATGGTGGATATCATTATTAAGTTTATGTAGTCTATGAGTTTTCGATTGTATTAAGTTTATGTGGTTTATTAATTGTCTTTTTTTTTTTTAAGTTTATGTGGTTTATTAAATGTCGTTGGTATTAAGTTTATGTGGTTTATCATGATTTTCATGTATTGATTTAGTGATTTTTCAAAATTTATGGGAATTTAAATATTTTTAGGTTAAAATATTCATAAAATTAATTTAGGATAGTCTACATAATTTTTTTTTTAAAAAAAAAGCTAATTTAAAAAAAAATAGCCTTAATTCATTCTTTGATAATCTGGGGCTAAAATTTTAGGTCATAAGGGTTGGAGTAGAAAAGCTGTTTCTGGCTAAAACCTAAAAATATTTAGCCCACAAAATTTAGGTTTTGGCCCAGAAACAACTTTTCTACTCCAACCCTTTTGGCCTAAAATTTTAGCTCCAGATTATCAAAAAATGAATTAAGGCTATTTTTTTTAAATTAACTTTAAAAAAAAATTATGTAGACTATCCTAAATTAATTATATGAACATTTTAACCTAAAAATATTTAAATTCCGATAGATCTTTTTTTACCGTTAGATTTGATTATATTCGATTTAAACCGTTGGATTCAATAAATATATAAATATAAAACAAAAAAATAATAATTTGAACTTGGACCGTTGGATTAACCAACAGCCCATTTAAACACAACCGTTGGATCACCAAAAGTGGCCGTTGGGCTGCTTTTGCTTTTTGACAGCAGGGAACACCCCCACATGGGGCTGTCTGCTTTCAACAATCTGCCAAGCGCGTGTGGCGCGTTGGCGGGTGGAGGTTGGGAAGTGGGCAACACAGCCCTGGTTTCACTCTCAGTTGGGTGGGGCCCATTTTGCTTTGTGGCCTAAAATTGGGCCGAAATTTGACATCCATTTGGGTTTTAGGTTTTAGGTTTATTTTAAGTCATGGGTTGGAGTGGATTTGGGGGGGAAGAAATGGTAAATTTTAGCTTTTAGGTCAGGGTTGGAGATAGTCTTAGGGCAAATGTGACTTAAAACTCAAAACTCATTTATAGGCCAAATTTAGCCCAGGATTCTTCCTGATTAGTAGGGTTGGCCCACCATATATGTATATTTTTTTTAAGTTTTATATTTATAAATTCATTGCATCCAACAGTTAAGATCTAATTTAATGAAATCCAATGGTAAAAAAAAAGTATCTAATGGTCAAAATTTAAATCTAACGACTAAAATAATTAAAAAAATTTTTTTAGGTGTTTCATATTCTTTCATAGTGTTTCATGAGTTTCATGGTGTCGGTCATTGATTTTTCAATATTTGTCGGAATCTAAATATTTTTAGGTTAAAATATTCATAAAATTAAATTAGGATAATGTGACAACCTGTCCCAAATTTTATGTTTTATAAAATTTAAAAGTGTGAATTGACGAAAATGCCCTAGAGGCAAGGATTTTGACTTCCGTTGGCCATTGTTTAGAGAGATGTATGAGTCATTCTTTTGGAGTATTGCGTAGAAATCATTGCCACGAACGCATAGGCGAAAACCGTTTCCGAGTCCGGATTATAACAGTATAGTTACGGATGTTTGAAATTAGTTATTTAAAGTTTAGCTATAAATAAATTGAACTCCCACCTTGTGGGAAAGAAACCAATCAGATTTTAAGCAAGAATAAGGGGACTAATCATCTATTTTGTTTAAGTGACCAATTAAATATGTTAGAAGGAGAACCAATAAGAAATTAGAGAGAGGGATCAGCCAATCAGGAATGAGAGAGAAGAACCTCATCCACTTCCGTTTCAACCTGTGCACACCACACAATCCAGTTCGACCTCCCATTTTCCAAGGCCGATTCGGGCCAACTCCGGTGGAGTTTTTCGACACCACTATCACCATCTTGAAGCTCTCATTCCCCTCTACAAAACCCAACCAAGAACCACCTTGATTAACCACTGTATGAGGCGGTTTGAGACCACGAAAGTCGACAGTTCTTGCGGTGCTCCGGCCACCATTTTCAATTTTTCGACAAATCGGCAAAGCAATGGTCGATGCCACCACTTGGGCTTTGTAGCCCATCATCCCAGGAGAAAATCCCAACCAACCCTGTTGGACCACCATAGACGACGAATTGACGTCGGGAAGCTTTAGGCACCGATCGACTTTGTGGGCAAAATTGACTATCTTCCGTCCACTTTTGGACTTCGTGGGAGGTATGAAAGTTGTTCCTCTCTTTGAGATCTTCATTTTTGTGAATTTTGTTAATTTTTAGAAATAGTTAAATTTTCCGGCAAGGCGGGGCGGCCAACCGCCACCTGCGGCGGCGCGTGGGCTGACGGGTCCCCTAACCTTCCTAGGCTAAATTTGAATACCTTGGTTCCGTTTCTGAAGTCCGATTTACGAAATTCCATCGTTTGAACTTAGTTCCATTAAGGTCCACCACTTAATTATTATAGCAACCGACGATTCGACCGTGGGATCGTCATTAAATTTTAATACATTATAGTACGTAATATTTGAGGATATTAGAAACTTACATAGAGTTGTGGACCCTACTGTCGATCTTTGACCGACGATTGACTTTTGGTCAATAGGTCCCAAATCATTCTAGAACGTCCTTGGGGATATGTTTTATGTAATTTACGTGTTTTATCAATAAGAACTCTGAGATGTAACTTGATAATTGTTATAGGCGACAATGGTTCGTGATGTCTCGATTTTCGTGCTAGGGAGTCGTAGTGCGGACCTCAGGTGAGTGGGTCTTTTCCTTTTATCGTATATAGATATGACTGATAATTCCACAAATGCTTTTAAATTGTTCTATGCATTTCATGCCATGTTATATATATGTTAAAATACTATGGTATGGTTGAGTTTTATATTGCTTTATGGTATATCTATATGTATATTATCAGCATATAATTACTATGAATGCTTTGAAGTACTAAGTTGAACTACGAATGACTTGATCCCATTTGAAACGTAGGCAGTCTAACAAGACAGTTAGATGCAGCCATAAAACAATCCAAATTTAACATGGTACTTGATTTCTTTAAGGAAAGAAGTTATGATGGTTAACAGCGTAGAGATTAACCATGATTTTATTTTGGTTTATCACTGGTTTTAGTTCTGATTAAGAATGCTGAGACGTTAAAGTGGTTATGCCAAAGGACGCTGCGGATGCCCAGGTAAGCTTCAGGTGAGTACATGTTGATGATAGTGATTTCAGTGTGTATGGTTATGTTTTTATGCATTTAATGCTCATTATCCTGCACCTCGGTGTTAGTGCTCCGCCCGAGGACAGGGCCTAGCCTTTACATAATCGTTCACCTCCTGCACCACACGCTCACTTTGGATCCAAGGTAGGTGTCAGCCTGTCGTACAGACCACATTAAGTGGTTCCGACTTGTGTGCAGGAATTGGTAGATGAGCTATATAGGCAACTCTGACACTATCATACAGGTTGCCTAAGAGTCGTACAGGTCACTATAGGTGACTCCGACTCATGTGCTAGCATTGATTGATGAGATATGGTTGAGTCGTACATGTCATTATAGGTGACTCCGACTTATGTGCTAGCATTGATTGATGAGATAGCACATTGATTGATGAGATATGGATGAGTCGTACATGTCACTATAGGTGACTCCGACTCATGTGCTAGCATTGATTGATGAGATATGGATGAGTCGTACATATCACTATAGGTGACTCCGACTTAAGATATGGATGAGTCGTACAGGTCACTATAGGTGACTCCGACTTATGTGCTAGCATTGATTGATGAGATATGGATGAGTGGTACAGGTCACTATAGGTGATTCCGACTTGTGTGCTAGCATTGATTGATGCGATATAGGTGACTCCGATTCATGTGCTAGCATTGATTGATGAGATATGGATGAGTCGTACAGGTCACTGTAGGTGACTCCGAATTATGTGCTAGTGATAAGCTCATATTTATACATATTTTACATCAAATTCTCTCGTCTTTTCTTAGTTAGTTTCTTATATTTTTGTGCTATTTACTTTATTTTTGTGTTTTATCGAATTTATCTAGCTAAGAAAATAAAAATAGCATAAGTATGATTTTATGTAATAAATTCGTGTCAAAACTGTTTAGCTTTTAAATTAAATAATATATATATATATATATATATATATATAATAATTCATATTGTTTTGTAGAAAAAAATATAAAAAGATTAAATAAAAACAAAGGAAAGTGGGCGTGGAAAAAGCAGCGGGTATCGTGGGAATAAGGTGGAGAAAGCACAAGGGATGTGCAGGATAGGAAAAAGAAATGGCAAGTGGGAGATGGCTGTGTACGTTGGCAGTGTGTGAAAAAAATAGAATAAGGAAAGCTAGAAAAGAAATATAAGGAAAGATAGGAAAGATGGCAAACAAGGAAGTGAGTGGGAGGCGTGAGAAAGATATAAAAAATGAAAAGGAGTGTGGGTGTGTGGGGAAAAGATATATAAGTCAGGAGGAGCTTAAGTAAGAGGGGGGGTCAGTGTGAAGCTGCCTGTGCAGCAAGGCTGCTCGCAGAGGAGTCAGTAGAGAAAGGTGAGGGTGTGTACTGGGCAGTCACCACGCGGAAGGGGCAGGGATTTTGGCAGCCTGACGCGAGGATAGAGGCAGCACGGGACTTGAAAGAGGTCAGCGTGACTGACGAGAAGGAGACAGCAACACGGAAAGAGAACGGGCAGCAAGGCTGCACGTGGGCGCGGAGCAGCAGAAGCTGCTGGGCAGCTGGCGGGAAAGCAAGACTGACGTGGAGGAAGGGGATGCTGCGTGGGCAGCAAGCAGAAGACAGGGGGAGCTCTCGGAAATGGGAAAGAAGGCAGCACAGAAAACTGTGCGGACTGAAAAAGGCAGGGAGAGCACACCAACTGCACGGGACAGAGAGGAAGAAAATTCCTCACTCGGTTTAATCCTCCAAACTCATGTTTTACTTTCTGTTTTAATTTATAAATAATGTGTAACTAATTTTGTTTTGGCTAGAGTTTAATTCAAAACCATGGATATATTTGTAATTTGAATTGATTACCTTCAGTTGTGATTTCTGAGTTGTGATTTAATTTGCTTAACTGCTTGATTGATAACTTATTTTTGTATGTCGATTAAGGATGCATACTTAATTTACATGCATGAATTTGATGCTAGAATATAAGTGAATTTCACCTAATCGTTATGAACTTATATTCACAAGTAGTGAAGGTCGCTTATAAACGATCGCGTTAGGTAAATTCTTGGCATAAGTTTCATGCAATTCATAGTAACAAGTGCCTCGTCAATGCTTATGATTTTCATAAAACTTAATGATTCTTGCTTGTATCTCTATTATGCAATTCATGTAGGGAACTTGTAGGGAATGTTTTGGGTTGTCGTATGCAATCATCCAACCCAATAACTTGTGGAAAATCTGAAGGTTAATTTAAGCGGACCTAATTAACTTGGGGCGTTGAGAATTTACAATTTATTGAAAGAACAACTGAAAATCAATTTAGGTTGCATATATATCATGTGTGGAGAAGAACCCTCTAGCCAGTCCGTCATTTATCATTTTACCTTAATTTTATGTTTTTGTCAATTTTGTAATTTATTTAAGTTAATTTACTTTTCATCAAAATCAATCCCCCATTTTATTTTAAAGTGTTAGATTTATTAGAAATCATTTTAGTTTGTGTTTTCTTAAGTCTTGAGTTGTTTTGAGTCTTTTGATTTATTTTAGTTTATTTGTTAGTTTTATTTTGAGTTATTCTAGTTAAGTGTCTTGAGTCTAGTTTAGTGTTTTTAATTTTGTTTTTACGTTTTTAATTTAATTTTACTTTGGTTAGCATCCCTAGTTAATCCCCGGCCTAGAACGATCCCTACTTACATCATTACTACAACTGTCACAAATAGGGTTTAAATTTGTGCGTTAATTTATTTTCACATCAGCTAGCATTGATTTATTGTGCACATGATTATTTATATTGCTCATGAGATGCTATGTTGTGGTATATTTATGGATTTACTGTTGATATACTTTTGATTTTACATTGATACGTGGTATGATTTGTTTGGAAACTATACAGGTGTTACAGCGATGGGTTATAACGATTTAGAAAGTTGTTATTAAAATTTTATTTCCAGAGCCACTAACCCTTGCTTTGTTTCCACCATCCAGTTTTTTTTTAGCTGAGCTTTCTTATCGACGAGGATTCGTTGCAAATCTTGGTAATGGAGATTACCTTCGATGGTATGATTCTCAATCCACACTACGGTACTTTTCTTATGCTCTGACATCACGTGTGAAATGGGTTCATTTCCGCTCACAACGCACTCTGGTATTGAGGCACTTTTAGATTTAAATTTATTCTCATTTTTTTTCTCTCCCACATCACTATACTTTATGGCTTCGTCACCCTCTTGGTGTCAACCATCACAACCCGATTTGGAGTCCAAGCGGACTTTCCGGGTCGGGGTGTGTCAGTTTGGTATCAGAGCATAAGTTTGGGCAGTATTGCGTCCATCACACGCATGATGTAAGTATTCTTGGTTCTTGTGTCTAATGTTCGAATCTTGCCACCTTGTTGAATACGGAAAAATATGCTAGCTTTTCCTAAGTTTTGGACAGTTATGTTGTCTTCACAACATTTTAGAAGATCATTTTGGCAATGTCCTTAGAATTAAAACGAAGATTTTCCTTGTGGAGGAAAGGTGTAGATTTGAGGCAAGTTGATGGCCTAAGTTAATGTATTGATAACTGTGTATCAACAGAGATTTTACCAAATAATTCTATCATTATTCTTCCGCCGTTAGTATTGATCATTTTGAGATTGGAAATCTTAGCTAGTCTTGATTTCTTGGTAGCATTTCACGGAAGATCATATGAGGGATAATTACTTTTGGCCCCTGTTAACACTAATATCTTCAAACGTACTTGTGTTCATGCTAGATCTTCAGGAGGAAGATCCACTCTCGATAAAGTCCTTTCTGAAAGTAGATCTTTAGCAAGGTCTTTTTCCAGCCTTGGAATTTTTCGACCAATGCTAATTCCCAGATTTTGCTTTTATAGTTATACTTATTAAATGGGTGAGAATAGGCTTGCGAGTGTAAGTTGTCATATCCTGGGAGTAGTAGAAATCCGAAAAGTAGTCATCAAATCCTCCTAGGATCAATGAACTACTTTGCTTGAGCCGAATAAACTAGGATCGTGGAAGCTTAGGAACAAGCTTTGTATTAGAATAGTTAACTCATGGTTGTTTTTACCTTATCACCTACCTAGGTAAACGAAACCTCTTCGACTAGCCACCTCTCAATCACTTCCATAGGTAGATAGTAGAATTGAATTACGGGATAATATCTCACTGTTAGAGTGAATTAAGTGTCGAGGAAATTGTGTGGACCTTTTAGTTCCTGTCGTAGATTTGGTTAGTAGTATTGTACGTTTCGAGGACGTATACTTTTGGCGTCATATCCCAATCTTACCAGGATACCACCAAATTGTTAACTGATGTACATCATCAACCCACTTCCTAGTACTACACCAATTTTCCTTGTTTCATATCGAACGTTTCTGACGTCATTGAGAAACTTAGTTACAAAGTTTATCAATTAGGAATTTACCCAACTAGAGACTAAACACTTTATCGTAGGAACCTCAAACCTTTCGGCTACAGTGTTTTCCTCACTTACGACCGAGGAAAGTTAAATTAGAGTGGGTTGTTGGAAATGATTAAAGTTTATGACAACTAAAGTGTTGTCTCATCTTACTCCTATTTTACACCTTTTGTTGGCTCTGATCATTTCGAAATCCAGTGTGACGTGTTTCGTAGATATTTCGATTGGGTAGAGGCAACATGACGGTGTATTGCTTTTATTTTACAACGGTTCAAACCATTCAAAACGAACCATCTTATTCATGACCTAAAGTCAACAATCATCATCTTATTTTGGAAGCTAGATGACACTTCTCTGTGGAGATTTTGGTGATGTATAGTGATTGTCGATTGATGTGACAAGTCAATTTGCTTTCCGTTGGTTCAAAAGGACAACATTTTCACTTCTTGGTGCTGGAAGGTCTTCTAGTTAACCTTGGGTACTTGTCTACCCTACTGCACTTTGTATTGCCTTAAAGCGGAAGCACTGTCTAGAAGAACCATTGACGTTGAAATTGCAGTCGTAACCATTAATTACTTAATCACCCAGCAAATGCTCAGTTGAACGAATCTTACCTTGGTGATCGAATATCTCGAAAGCTATTATCGTAGTTCGATGTTATGCATCCAGTCCAGTTATCTCTTATTCTAAATTTGATGGACTTGCTTTGATCCTTAAATTATCGAGTATTCTTCTAGCCTTCTTGACGTAGTCACTTTCTCACTAAGTTCGAGGGAACTTCATTATGAATTTGCTTGCTAAAGCGTTGCAGACTATGTTATCTCGACTACATAACAGGTATGTCACTATTATATCTTATCGGGATGCATGTTTACAAGTGTTTGGGAAGCCTTCTTGAAGGCCACGTGTAGTAAGTTATTGTTGACTATATATTTCCCTCAGACTAACAACCAATCTGAACGGAATATCCAGACTTTCTTGGTGTGTCACGTTTATTTGCTTTATAGTTGTAGTATGATCGTATTTGATACTTATCTTCACTAGAAATGCTTGTAACTATTCACTAAAAATTGTTGGCCTTTGTTGTGATACTATGGAGATTTGGAATGGAGATTCTTTGCTTAGCACTTGCTTGACTGAGGAGTTTTACGATTAAGTGTTCAATTGTGAGAGTTCACATTATAAAAATGTTATCCTATTGTTGTTGTTACCCAAGGAGGGGGAGTACGTGAGCACGGTAGAGATTTGACTAGACGTTATTTGTGTATTTCCCAATGGGGGGGCATGATGGTAATATTGCACCCTTGGGAATTTGTTACTTACTTAGCATGACAACAGTGGGTTGTCGATATCGCGGACTGTAGACCGTAATATCAAGGACTTATTCGTTGGATTAGTTCAGCAAGTAAATATGTAGGTCTTTTTTTACGTTAGTGCATACTTATGTGCTTGTTGTATTTTACCTATTTATTACTTGGGCTCAACCCAAGGATATTATGTACTTAAGTTCGGAGTTCGTGACTTTCGATTGCGTAGTTGAAAATGTTATTTCCAGTTTTAAGTATCAATACAACTACTCTACACCATATGTTATTACATATATATTTTCAACAAGACATTAGTACATATATTTTATGCTTCCATAACTTTGAGTTCAGTGTCACAACTCATTTTAAATTTCGGGGACGGAATTTTCTTAAGGGGGTGGATTGTGACAACCCGTCCCAAATTTTACGTTTTATAAATTTTAAAAGCGTGAATTGACGAAAATGCCGTAGAGGCAAGGATTTTGACTTCCGTTGGCCATTGTTTAGAGAGAAATATGAGTCATTCTTTTGGATTATTTGCGTAGTAATCATTGCCATGAATGCATAGGCGAAAGCCGTTTGCGAGTCCGGATTATAACAGTATAGTTACGGACGTTTGAAATTGGTTATTTAAAGTTTAGCTATTAATAAATTGAACTCCCACCTTGTGGGAAAGAAACCAATCAGATTTTAAGCAAGAATAAGGGGACTAATCAGCTATTTTGTTTAAGTGACCAATTAAATATGTTAGAAGGAGAACCAATCAGAAATTAGAGAGAGGGATCAGCCAATCAGGAAGGAGAGAGAAGAATCTCATCCCCTTCCCTTTCAACCCCTGCACACCACACAATCCAATTCGACCTCCCATTTTCCAAGGCCGATTCCGATCAACTCCGATGGAGTTTTTCGACGCCACCACCATCATCTTGAAGCTCTCATTCCCCTCTACAAAACCCAACCAAGAACCACCTTGATTAACCAATGTATGAGGCAGTTTGAGACCACGAAAGTCGACGGTTCTCGTGGTGCTCCGGCCACCATTTTAATTTTTCGGCGAATAGGCAAAGAAATGGCCGATGCCACCACTTGGGCTTTGTAGCCCATCATCCCAGGAGAAAATCCCAACCAACCTTGACCCCGTCGGACCACCGTAGATGACGAATTGACGCCGGGAAGCTTTAGGCACCCGCTGGCTTTGTGGGCAAAATTGATTATCTTCCGTCCACTTTTGGACTTCGTGGTAGGTATGAAAGTTGTTCCTCTCTTTGAGATCTTCATTTTTGTGAATTTTGGTAATTTTTAGAAATAGTTGAATTTTCCGACAAGTCGGGGCGGCCAACCGCCATCTGCTGCGGCGCGTGGGCCGAGGGGTCCCTTGACCTTCCTAGGCTAAATTTGAATACCTTGGTTCCATTTATAAAGTCTGATTGACGAAATTCCGTTGTTTGAACTTAATTCCATTAAGGTTCGCCACTTGATTATTACAACAACCGACGATCCGACCGTGGGATCGTCATTAAATTTTAATACATTATAGTATGTAATATTTGAGGATATTAGAAACTTACGGATTGGAAATCTGAAATGCGGATCTTCTGGATCGAGTTACGTAGGGTTGTGGACCCTACCGTCGATCTTTGACCGACGATTGACTTTTGGTCAATGGGTCCCAAATCATTCTAGAACGTCCTTGTGGGTATGTTTTATGTAAGTTACGTGTTTTATCGATAAGAACTCTGAGATGTGATTTGATAATTGTTATAGGAGACGATGGTTCGTGATGTCTTGATTTTCGTGCTAGGGAGTCGTAGTGCGGACCTCAGGTGAGTGGGTCTTTTCCTTTTATCGTATATAGATATGACTGATAATTCCACAAATGCTTTTAAATTGTTCTATGCATTTCATGCTATGTTATATATATATATGTGTGTGTGTGTGTGTGTTAAAATACTATGGTATGGTTGAGTTTTAGATTGCTTTATGGTATATCTATATGCATATTATCAGCATATAATTACTATGAATGCTTTGAAGTACTAAGTTGAACTATGAATGGCTTGATCCTGTTCGAGGGTACGTAGGCAGTCTAATAAGACAGTTAGATGCAGCCATAAAACAATCCAAATTTAACATGGTACTTGATTTCTTTAAGGAAAGAAGTTATGATGGTTAACAACATAGAGATTAACCATGATTTTATTCTGGTCTATCACTGGGTTTAGTTCCGATTAAGAATGTTGGGACGTTAAAGTGGTTATGCCAAAGGACGCTGCGGATGCCCAGGTAAGCTTCAGGTAAGTACATGTTGATGATAGTGATTTCAGTGTGTATGGTTATGTTTTTATGCATTTAATGCTCATTATCCTGCACCTCATTGTTAATGCTCATTTCCCCTTTCTTCCCATCAACACATCTTCAGTTTGGATAAACAGCACTATGAAGGCAACCGGCGACATCTTCAGTTTGGATAGATAGCATTGGAGCCATAGAATCAGTGGACCGAGGAGCACCTTTAGTTTGGATAGATAACACTGCTTCGAGGTCGATTGGTTATTTATCCAAGTCTCGGTCGACAAGGATTTTCGAGTCCTTTTTGGGAGAGGTTATCTCATTAGCTTTCTCGGCGAAGTGAGGTGTTACAGGTTACTAGGCTCGGCACATTGAACGCCGAGTTTTGCTTAAGATTGGATATTCATAGGTATATTTTAGAGTTCGGCACTCCGAAGGCCGAACCACATTTACCATCAAGACATTGATCTTTTTTGAGTATTTGTGTCCGTATAGTCTGATACCGGTTCAGTGTACTTATACTCTCACGAATATAATTACCGAGACTGAGCCCGACGCCGATGATTTGTGAACTTCGTAGAACTAGTAGCTTTGTCTTCAGGCTCTAGAACCTGAAGGCCAAGATGTGTTCTTTCCTCGGCCACAATCGTAAAATTAAGAAGTCAGCAGCATGCCTAACACACATCAACATATTTTACTCCTCGGCCGAGCTCGGTCGACGAATTGGCATGCCCCGCACACAATCGAATGACGTAGTTTGGCATGCCCTGCCAATGGTATAGGCTAAGACATGATTTGCTCGGCTCAAAATGATTGACTTAGAGAAAAGTAGTGGATCAAGCAGCGGATCAGACATAATTGACCAAATAGTAGAAGCGGTTTATGTTGACATGGTCAAAGTCTAGAGAATGATTGATTCGGCCTTAAAAAAGGGGCCGAAGTTCCCAAAATTCATTCACCCATATCCAGCATTTGTAGAAAGGTTCGAGTATCCTAAGGGATTCAAGATTCCAGACTTTAGCCTTTTCGCTAGAGAATCATCCTTATCCTTATTAGAACACGTGGCTCGATTCACGGCTCAATATGGAGATGTCAACAGTGACTTTCATAAACTACGACTGTTTAGTTTCTCGTTGACCGGCTCAGCATTCGCATGGTACATCAACCTTCCACTCAACTCCATCCAAAACTGGGATGAATTAGTCGAGAAATTTCATGAGCAATTCTATCGGCTAGGTATGGAAATGTCAGTCTATTCTTTGGCCAGGATGGTTTAATCATCCGATGAGTCACCAACGGACTATCTTACGAGATTAAGTCGGCAAGAAACTGGTGCCGAGTACCCTTCCCTGAAGGCGAGTTTGTTAGGCTTGACCTAAATGGTCTGGATGTGGAGTACAAAAAGAAATTCTTGGGGGCAAACTTCCGAGATATGTATGAATTGGCTTAACATGTCGAGCAATATGAGTACTTGCTCCGAGAAAAGAAGATCTCGAAGTCCCCAACCCAAGGGACGATATACAAGAACCCAACGGTAAGTTATGCATCGGCAGAAGGCAAGGAATCCTAATATGCCAGTATAGATGCGGCCGAGATAGTCATTGACAAACCATACGTATGCAAAGTGTTGGCTAACGCCAACTCCAAAGATGTCAAAACACGCTCGACTTCTGCGGAGGTCGCTGTCAAAACGTCAAAGGTTAATACTTTTGACATCGCAAAGGCTGATGCCATCTTCGACCAATTGTTACTCGCGAAAATCGTCAAGCTTCGGCCAGGGCATAATATCCCCAAGGCCGAAGATTTGAAGGGAAAGAGTATTGCAAATACCACAACTCAAACAACATACGACAAACAATTGTGTCGTATTTTGTGGCGCCATCCAAAGCTGGATCGATAATGGCAAACTCATGTTTCCTGAGAAATCTCAAATAATTGTTGACGTCGATCATTTCCCTATGGCGACGGTGAGCATGGTAGATGCTCACCTACCCAAGGACAAGAGAAAAGGAAAAGCCGAGTTCATCCCAATGCAGTACGTCCCTAAGCAAAATTCTCGGCCTCGATTGAAAGTCGATCTATCCTCGGACGAGCCATCCAGATACTTTTTAAACCCAGCTTATGCTGAGTCAATGTCAGACTCTAGCATAGAGGAAACTGATAGGCGGTTAGTTTTATGTAGTCGGTGCAAATCAAACGTCATCATAACTAAGCCGAATGAACAACCACTTCGGGTTGAAGCACCTCAGCTAGTGTTTGCAGCTGCGGCAACATTTGAAAAGGTGCTCGATGCAGGCCAATGCCAGAAATTTTTCGGTAGGCTCAACCCTCAAATACATAATAGCAGGCCACCTTTGGCTAGATGACGATTTGATTTAGACGCGCCATTTTACAATGAAGATTATTATGCACACAACTCTGGTAGCTTGAGTTCACCCACGAACCAGCGAACCTTCAAGCCACCTGAGCCACGCGACCATCATTGGTATAACTATAGCTCTTTTATCGGTGTATATACCACGTTGTCCAAGTCATAAAAACGCCGCCGCAGAGAATAGACTGTATGGCTCGCTAACGAGCGGCCCAGGTCACCTCGGCTACCAAATGGCAGCTGAAAGAAATGAAGGGTAATGAAGATGACCGACAACCTCCGACAATCATAGCCGAGCTGCTTCAAGGAAATAAGGTGATCGATCGTGATTTTGAAACCATAATTGAAGAATCTGAGAAGCGAATCAAACTCTTTTTTCGGCCTGGGGAGATGAAAGCGCGCCTCGAGCATTTCCGAAAGGAAGCCAAAAGCAAACTTCCTCTATTACCCCTGCAGGAGCCTTTAATTAAAGTCTGACGGAATCTCCACCAGCCATTTCTTGGTGAAGCTCTGGAATACATGCGGGAGTTTCACAAGAAGCATTCGACTAATGACTTGTACGGCATGCCAAAAGCATACCAATAGGCTCTTGATCTGATGTTAACCTCCCTTGATGCCGAATAGATCATCCAAAAGACCACGGATCTAGGAATAAAGGCTAGATTCCAGCATATATGTGAGGCTTGAGTTCTCTGCTTTGAGGTAAACCCATATACTGATATTGATGTTGCCGATCTCCCTTTCTTTCTCGATGACCTCCAATATTTGCAGTACCATTTTGAAGTTTTCTTGGCCGTTTCCCTCTTCGTCTTTATGGCCAATGAAAAAGAGCGCATGGCATGTTTAGATGCATATTTAGACATAAGAGACTTTCGCATCGCATATCAGGAGCGGACTCGCAAGGCTTTACAAATGCAAGACCAAGTCCTAATGCCGAACGAGCCAGAAATCGACATTCAAAATGAAACAGCTCCGACGGACATGCCGCATGAACGTATTCTCGCGGCAGCCGAAGATGACCAAACGAGTAATGTCCATGAGCAAGATATCTCGCCCGAATATCTAGAGGATGAAGATCATGACCCGATGGGCCATTTGGTCCTCACCAATATGGAAATTAACATGGTCCATGTCTTACCGGCAGAATTCCAGCCAACCACTTCCCAACCAAATTTCCTGGATGGCGACGTAACTGCTAAGGAGGCCACGCAAGTCGATTTTGTGGCTACCGAAGAGATTGAGCAAGTAAGCAAGGAGGATAAACTTAAACAAGCTTTTGCCGAACTGTTTCCCTGTTCTTCATCCGTTAATCTTCATCATTTAAAGCCATTGTATGTCACGGCCCATATCGAAGGATACCCGATTTCCAAGATTTTTATCGATTGTGGAGCAACGGTCAACATCATGCCTCTTTTGATCATGAAAACACTACATCGCTCCAACGACGAACTCATTCTATCAGGGGTAACCATAAGTAGCTTTGTCAGTGACAAATCTTAGACTAAGGGAGTGCTTCCTTTAGAGATGAAGATCGCAGGCCGAAATCACATGATCGCGTTTTTTTATAGTTGATTCAAAGACCGAGTATAATGCATTGCTCAGTCATGACTGGATCGACCAGACTAGCTTTATCCCTTCATCATTATATCAAGTCATCTTCTTCTGGGACAGTAAATCTATCGTAGTCATTCGGCCGACAATCAGCCGTTCGAAGCTAATGTGATTCAGGCTTGCTATTACGATGATCACGTCGGCTATATAACCTGCAAGGTTTTAACGAAGAAAGACGGCCAACTCGGATTTTAGTTCAGAAAGCCATCAAGGTTGGCACCTAGATTATTCACCAGGATTCGGCAGACTCGGGTTGGCCAACATAATTGATGATCCTGATGTCTGATACCAAACAGGATAGACATCCGGCCGCAGTTTCGTTTATCATGGAACGCATGCTGGCCCATTGGTATATTATTTCCAACCAACCAAATTCTGGGGTGAACTTAGTCGAGTTCCTCGCTGAAGGAGAATACGATCCAATCATGTCACCTGATAAAGTCTAAGCTGTCCCAACCGAGCTCAAAGACAGTCAGCTCCAGGTCAAAGATCCATTGGATGAAATAAATGTTGGAATGGCTGATGACCCTCGGCCTTTGTTTATTAATTCTTTGTTGCCCCAACCTATGAAAACTGATCTTTGTAAATTACTTGAAGAATTTAAAGATTGTTTTGCTTGGAGTTACCATGAGATGCCTGGCTTGGATCGAACGCTCGTCGAGCACGAATTACGCATCAAGGTTGGTTGTAAACCTTTCTGCCAGCCCCCATATGATTCTTGATCGAAGTTTAACTTGGCATAAAAGATGAACTTGTTTGACTTTTAAAAGCTAGGTTTATTCGGATAGCTTGATACATCGAATGGTTGGCGAATATTGTCCCAATTTTAAAGAAAAGTGGTGTTCTACGTATTTGCATTGATTTTCGTAATTTGAACTTGGCAACCGCTAAAGACAAATATACAATGCCAATTTTAGACTTGTTAATCGACGCTACAACAAACCATGAGATGTTATTTATCATGGACGACCATGCTAATTACAACCATATTTTCATTGCAGCAAACCACAAAACTGCTTTTCGTTGCCCCAGGGTACTCGGGACCTACGAATGGGTTGTCATGCCTTTCGAACTTAAGAACATCAGTGCCATATATCAACGCACTATGAATACTATTTTTCATGACTTGATTGGCACAATCGTTGAAGTATATATCGATGATGTTGTGGTCAAATCGAAGCACCACCGAACTCATTTAGATGATCTTCGACAAGCTATCATTCGAATGCATCAACATAACCTTAAAATGAACCTTGCCAAATGCGCCTTTGACGTGTCAGCAGGCAACTTCTTGGGTTTTCTTGTACATCATCGTGGCATTGAAATGGATGAGAATAAAGCTCGGCAAAATCAATTTCCTTCTCTATTTCATTTATAACTCAGCGGGGAAAATGAAGGCTTTCTCCATGCTCTTGAAACTTAAGGATTCTAACAAATTCGAATGGTGCGAAGAGTATCAGGATGCTTTCACGCAAATCAAGGTCTCCCTCACGACCCCACCTGTCCTCGTGCCATCTCAGCGTGGAAAACCTCTTAAGTTGTATATCTCGATGGCCGAGGAATCCATTGGCTGTCTTCTTGCACAAGACAATGACACTGGGTGGGAGCAAGTCATTTTTTATCTTAGTCGGAATCTCAACTCCATTGAGATAAACTATTCAGCCTTCCAGAAACTCTATTTGGCTTTGTTCTTCGTTGCTTTTAAGCTCAGGCATTACATGATCCCTTCTGTTACTCAGGTTATCACCCAAACAGATGTTATTCACTATATGCTCACTCGGCCGATAGTAAAAGGCTGAATTGGGAAATGGACAATGGCGTTGTCCGAATTTAGTTTGCAATACGTGCCCTAAAAAGCTGCCAAAGGATAGACGCTTGCTGATTTCTTAACTTAACATCCTTCCTTATACTGTTTTGAGGGCAACGACGTCGAACTTGGCATGGTGGAAACACATGATAATTATTGGATGATGTATTTTGATGGCTCTAGTACCTCGGCCTCGGCCGGCGTTGGAATCGTCATCCAGTCCCGTGATCACTATTGATGGTATTTTTCTCTCAAGTTGGATTTCAACTGTACAAATAATCAGGCCGAATATGAAGCCCTCATCATCAGCCTTAATGTCTTTCAAGACTTAGGGGCAGCTCGCGTGCTCGTCCTTGGTGATTCGAAACTTGTGATTAACCAACTCAATAAGACTTTTCGTTGCATGAATTATACTTTGACACTATATCATATGGTTGCTAGTTATTTAGCTAAATCGTTTATAGGCATTACATTCAAGCACATCTCATGAGTTCGAAATATCGATGTAGACGAGTTGGCTCAAATAGCCTCTGGAGCATAACTCCTGGGGGGGAGCTAGGTCGGGTTATACCAGTAGTGCGACGACCACACCCATCCTTGGTTAATCAACAAGTTCTCCAACACGACCACATAATCTGTACACGAGTTATGTCCCTACCTTTGTTGTTGGAACGAGAAGATCCTATAGATATCTGCGTAGTCGAGACATTACCAGATGGCTGGAGAAGATTAATTATGCAGTATCTCGATAATTCTAGTGGCACACACGAACGTAAGACGAGGGTACATGCCACGAATTATGTAATGTATCAGAATGAACTATATCAAAAAAGTGAAGACGGTCTGTTGTTATTGTGCCTCGGTCCAGAAGAGGCCGATCAAGCTATTACAGAAGTACACGAAGGAATATGCGGGACTCATCAATTCGGACACAAAACACGATGGTTGCTCCGCCGACACAATTATTTTTGGCCAAGCATGTTAAAAGATTGCATTGAATACTTACGAGGTTATGTACAATGTCAAATCTATGGACCCATACAGAGGGTCCCAACCGACTTACTTCACTCAGTTACCAAGCCATGGCCGTTTAGAGGATGGGCCATGGTTGTAATCAGCAAGATTACGCCGTCTTCCGGAGTAGCAAAGCATGCATGGATACTCGTAGCAACTGACTACTTCACCAAGTAGGTCGAAGCGAAATCATACACCGAGTTAACATCTAAAGAAGTTTGCAATTTTCTAGAAGAAATCATCATGACGGGATTCGGCGTACCAGAAACAATTATAATGGACAACGACACGATTTTTACAGCCGACAGGTTTAAAGAATACACGACGAGTTTGAAAATTCAGCTTGATCAGTCCACGCCATATTATCCACAAGCAAATAGACAGGCTAAAGTAAGTAATAAAGTTTTAATCGGTATCCTTGAGAAAATGATAAAAGCAAAGCCTGGCATGTGGCATTTGAAGTTAAACGAGGTATTATGGGCATATCGAACTTCACTTCGATCAGCAACATGGACGACCCTATATGCGCTAACGTACTGACACGACGCGATGTTACCGGTCGAGCTAAGCATAAACTTGTTACTAGCTATCGAACAAAGTAGTTTGTTCAGTGCTGAGTATAGTCAGGTCATGAGGCAAGATTTGAAAGATTTGGAGGAAGCTCGGCTCGATGCCTATAACTTACTAGTGGCGTAGAAAAAGATTGCCGAACGAGCTTATAATCAACGGGTTAAGCAAAAGACGTTTGATGAAGGTGAATTAGTATGGCAAACTGTGTTGTCAGTAGGGATTAAAGATCCTAGATTCGGTAAATGGTCGTCGAATTGGGAAGGACCATTCGTTGTCCACAAAGTTCTCAGCAATGGGGCATATTACCTCAAGGATCGAACTGGTTTAGTTCATAAATTACCGATCAATAGGAAATTCTTAAAGAAATATTATCCAATCACTTGGGAGATGCAAGAATAAAGAATTTATTTCACTCATTTTCAAAGGGCATACACATAGAATTACAAATAAAATCGACAAGGCTACAAGCCGACATACAAAATCTTAAGGAGTCGAAAAAAGAAAAGCTTCAAGAGTAGCTTTCAGTTATATCCACTTCACTTCGCCCATTGTAACCTCGGCCTAGCGTGTTCTTTTGTTAAACTTTAGTTGTTGTATCCACTTCGCGCCAACCACATACTTTGCCAGTCGAGGTTCATTCGACTTGAAATCCTTCTCAAGATTAGAAGCAATAGTCGACCTTTGACGTTGAAGTTCGGCGATTTGACGGTCAAGGTCGGCCAGTCTTTCCTTCTTCACCTTTATTACCTCGAGCTTTGGTCATATAGCTTCATGAGCGACCATTGTAGCCTTGAGGTCGTCCTTTGCCCGACGAGCCTTCTCGAAAATGAACAACATACTCGTTGTTCAGCAGGCCGTCAGATGTAAGGTTGTTTAGGAATTCTTTTACAGAGTCGAGAACTTTGATGGTAGGATTTGCGAGATCGAGAAAGATAGAAGCTCTTGCAGCTTGGCGAGGGTGCTGGACTCGGCATTAGTTGTAGAAAGCCTAGCCGTCCCAAAAGTGCTGAAAAGAAGGTCGTTGAGCTTAACCTCCCATAAAGGATGTACATAAAAGAATTGTCAAGAGAAAAAGAAATCAAAAGGATTGCAGAGAAGGAAGTTGTGTTAGACTCGCCGAGAAGAGACTTCAGCCATATCTGCTAGATCGTTGCTTGAACACATAGAGCTTAATGGCTGATCCCAATGTTTAAGGCAGCCTTTAATTTATGTGGCCTATGAAGGTTATCTACGTTTTATGGCCACTAGGGTGGCCATGAAATATAAATAATAAAAGAGAATGATGACGAGTCTTACAAAGGTCGAAGTGACTTCTTGAGGAGGAATGTCGAGATTCTGGTCTTGGGGATGAATCGGTGTCTCTGTCGTCGCTTTTGGCTCGACATGAGGCACCGTTTCATGTCTAAGACCTACCTTAGCCACATAAGGGTTGACCTGGCCAGCCGTCTCGACAGACGGGTGAGGACCGGTAGTTAGCAGTTCAGCCTGTCGAGAGCACCTCACTAGTAAGGGTAATTCGTTCTCATTTTCATGGTCATAAAAGAGGATTGTTCGTTAGTCGGGAGATCCAGTTAAAATGAAAAGAGACATTACTCAAGGAAATTGTCATACCTCTTCTTCTAGGACGATCACTGGAGTCTTCTTTGGATTTGGATGAGGGTTTCTTTTGGCCATGGTTGCCACATTCTCCAAAGCAACAGTTGCTAGGCCGACATCATGAACAATGGCCGGCCCTGGAGTTGCAAGACCCTCGATCGTTGGGGTGACGACCGGTTCAACTTCAATGGCTTACATGGTGGGTCGAACCGCAGTCGCCTGACATGTCAGAGGGTTTTGCGGTACTTCTGTAGAGACCTGGACTACAGGAAAAGAGAGAGGGATACTAAGAGTGGTTGCTTCTGTAGTCTAACTTGAAATGACGTGAATATCTTGCTCTCATTTCCTTGTATTTTTCTTAAGGCGCTTTTGGGGCCAGGTAACGTTGCCAGTCGTCTCGACCTTCGAGCGAGGTTGTTTGCTCGATGCAGTAGTGCAGAAGTGGTCGTTACTAGAGTTGGAGTGGTGATCTTTTTAGCTAAGGGGGGCGCGATAGTTGCAGCCTTTTTTGGGGGATGAGCAAGTTCCTTCTTGGCCGTGACCATCTCAATCACATCGACCCGTTTTATTGCACAGCCCCCTGGAAAAGCTAAACCAGGGTTAGAACAGAGTTTGAATTGAATAGATAAACAAGAAAAGTAAAAGATATGTACCTTAAGTCGTTCTTTGGATTTTGAAGCCAGAGACTTCTTCGGTCGATTGCCAAAAAGTTTCTTTGAAACTTCTTCGACCGAAGTACCGAAGAAATCCTTGATGTATGCATCCCACCAGTCGACGAAGGTGCTGGTACAATGGGTTTTTGGAGTATTCGGCTGAAGGTGAAATTTAGTACACCGCTCTTGAAATTCTCTATCGGCTTCCTCGCATTCTCTCTTTGAAGAGCCAGAGAGGCGTTCTCGGCTCAAGAGTGAGCGAGAAGTAAGGAGCGGCATAGGGCAGCCCTAAAGATAGCCCAATTGACGGGCCACGAAGTGAGGATGGTAAACCTCCCAACTGGCTCGTCAAGCATTGCAACCAAAGGGAAGGTCATAAGCCAAGACAAACGACCTCTTGAACTGTCGAATGTCAGCTTCTTCTGATTCTTCCCACACCGATGTAGGGAGCCTGATGGAAGACAGATATTTATGGCGGTGGTAGACTAGAAACTCGTCGTCTGACAAATCCTCAAGGCTGAAGAAGTATTTGAAAATATCTTCGGGTGAAAGAGCAAGGATGAGGTGCAAGGCCAATTGAAGATCCATCGCTTCAAAAGAGTTGAAGCTCTGGATCTCCGGCCTTAGCGTGCAGAAGTAGACATGCAGCCAGAGTTGAAAGACCTAAAACGGGCCGTTCTGGTGCGGGTCGATCTTCCCAACAGAGGCCTTGGCCTAGCACCGAGTAAGGTTGGCAAGATGGCCGAGTTGAGGGCCCAGACTTGGCCACTGGCCAGGGCTTCGGCCACAGGTATATTCTCGGCTAGGCACTTGTTCAACATGGTACAAAAATTAATTTATTGTACCAGTATAATAAGAAGGCTTCGTGCTCTCCATTTTTGAGGTCCTCCCCTTCTGAGCCAGCAAAGTGGCTGATCAATGTGCTGTAATTGAAGAAATTTTTGTGCAGCTTATGCACATCCTCTTTAGACGCCCCTGGACCTTTTTCGCCAAAACTTTGACAGCATGCTCGTCGAAGATTGTTTTCAGATCAAGGTTAAATTGATACCGAGGAATAATGGTATCAATTAGAAGACCTGAGGGAGAGGTGCCGAGCATGGCTGTGATATCTAGCACGATCGGACCAACGGGGTCGAAAGGAAGAACCATGATGTTGGTGGCCGAACACCAGAAGTTTAGGGCGGCCGTTAAGAGTTCTCGATCCATGTTGATCTCAATGGTCGAGAATTCTCGGTCCATGTTGACCAATCATACCCTTGAAATAGGGGTTCTAGGCAGTAGGCTTTCAACATTTTGATGATGGATTCTGGGACGTCGTCCTTGAAGAATGGTCCTAGAATCTGGTGAAAAGCACTTAAATCACCCTCGAATCGGAGGGTTTTGATGGCGTTCTGATCCATGAAGTCTCAGCATTTGTCGCATTCATCAGCGAGCTTGTTGATGAAGGTTTTAGCGGTCATTGATGAAGGTTGAAGGTTTTTCTAGGTTTTGAAGTTTGGTTTCTTTTCTGGGCTGAGAGCAAGTAACAAGAATTTCTGGAAATTTGAAAGCGTGAAAGTTCGAATGAAGTTGGGCAGAGTATTTATAGGTGATTAAGGGAAAAGACCAAAGGTTTAAGTTTTAGAAGATAGGGGGTAAATCTGACTAGAAAGAATTTCATAATCTTGGCAGATCTTTCGAAATCCAAGTGAAGAGGTCGAAAAACATGGGAATTAAGGTTACACGATTATGTGTAACGACGAAATTTATGACGAAGAGACGTTTTGGCGTCTCCACACCTCAAACGTGGGGCAAGCATGATTGAAGATGGACAATCGCAATGAGGAGCTACCACGTGTCAAGTAGTGCATCTTTTTTAGAAAATAGACAGAAGTGGAAGATCGTGCTTAATAGATGCGTTTGAGTGGTTTGAGTGTTCGAGGCTTGCAATGTTCTTTGGAGGAATATGCTAAGGGTTTTTCTTTGGTAATAAATCGCTTCTTAACGGTCGAGGTTCGGCCAGGACTTACGAGTCGAAGACCTCAGAAGTAAGGGGTTTGGGCTTAAAATAATATTTTGGGCTGAGATAAGAGTCATTCTCGGCCCAGTAACATTCATCAAGAATTTCGTCATGGGCTGTCTAGTCAAGGTCGGCTGAATCCTATTGCGAGAATGATTGGTTTCGATAAAGAAGAGGTAGCTGAACCCTAGTACAATAAGGAGTCTTAAAGCTGAAGATGATTAGAATTAGGGAATGAATCTGGTTCATTAAAAAGCTTGGTTCAAAGTCCTATTGGAGTTATGATTGGCTGAGAACTAATCAGATTAGGATGAGGAGTTCTAATCCAAGTACATCTCTAGTTCGGCCATGAGGGGGGTTCGCTGCTATAAATAGAGAAGGGAGTGCATCATTCAAAATCCCTTAAAATCAACACACAAATTGCCTTGCGCAAAGCTTCTCAACAACCTTTGAGATTTTATCCTCTTCCCCTTTCTTCCTGCCAACACGTCTTCAGTTTGGATAAACAACATTGTGAAGGCAACCGGCGACATCTTCAGTTTGGATAGACAACACTAGAGTCGTTGAATCAACCGACCGAGAAGCACCTTCAGTTTAGATAGACAGCACTGAGTCGAGGTCGACTGGTTATTTATCCAAGCCTCGGTTGACAAGGATTTTAGAATCCTTGTTGGTAGAGGTCATCTCATCAGCCTTCTTGGCGAAGTGAGGTGTTACAGGTTACTAGGCTTGGCACATTGAACGCCGAGTTTTACTTTATGATTGGATATTCACAGGTACATTTTAAAGTTTGACACTCCGACAGTCGAACCACATTTACCATCAAGACGTTTATCTCTTCTGAGTATTTGTGTGTGTATAGTCTGATACCGATTTGGTGTATTTATGCTCTCACGAATATAATTACCTACACTGAGCCCGATGCTGACGATTTGTGAACTTCGCAGAACTAGCGGCCTTATCTTCAGGCTCTAGAACCCGAAGGCCAAGATGTGTTCCTTCCTTGGTCGTAATCGCAAGATTAAGAAGTCAGCAGCGCACCTTACTCACATCAACATATTGTACTCCCTGGCCGAGCTCAATCGACAAGTTGGCACGCCCCGCACATAATCAAAGGACGTAGTTAGCTTATTAGTTACTCGGCCTGCGCTCCACATAGGTTTGGTAGTTTTTAGGGTCAACAATTACACATAGTATTGGTTGTTGAGAAGTTTGTGAATATTAGGTGCATGGGATATTACAACTTACAAGTGAGATTTCTATGTTTTGGATATTGTGCCGAAGGGCCTATATCATTTTGATTTTTTTGCAATTATAGCTGTTAATATAATAGTTTGTTATCCAAGTCCTCACCAACTAAATATTTCTAAAATAATATGGATCAAGTCGATACATAGCTTAGTGTCTCCACATGATGTCCATATTCTTCATATTGTTTTGATATGACTAGGGATAATAATTTTAACCGTTAAATCCGATAATCGTGAGTAATCGCTTGAATATATTGAATTTGGGTATGAAAATTTGGGTATATTTTGGATATAAAGGAAAAACCGTGAATATTATTTGGTTATGGTTTTGGATATGATTATAAAGGTCTCGATCCATATCCGTCCCCAAATCCGATCCAAATAATATATAATATAACTTATATATAATATAATAGTACTATATGTGTGTGTGTGTGTGTGTGTGTTCATCATTCACCCGACTCAAGACCTTGAAAATACAAAGTTGCATTGTGTGAGTTGCATTTTGTGGGAAAGTTCAAAAGTTTTGAATCAAAATCAATGAGAATTCAATATTACTTATGGGAGATATCGAATATCAACCAACATCATCAATGCCAAGTGGGGGAACTCAATGCTCAGAGGTTCAACGATTGCCTCTATAAAGGGGTGAGGACCTCTTATATTGGGGTCGGACGATTGGAGAAAAAGAGTATTATTGCATTAGGCAAACGTTATTTTATTCTTGAATCAATAAGAATCTGAGCAACACAGTGGATGTAGCCCAGTTTAAGGGTGGCCTAGCTTAAGGGGTGAAGCATTTAAATCTTTTGTGTCATTTTCATTCCAGTCCACATTAAAAGCCCACTAAGGGACCAATATCTTAATTTATTAATTTGCAAATTTTGAGCGTTAACATGTTCCTTTGTCAACAACCAAAAAAGTGTATTTATAAGAGTCTTTGTAAGGAAAGCAATCCTTTTATAAACCAAGAGAGAATGTAGGAGAAGATCTCCAATTGTCTTAGAACCATGATTACTTGAGGCATAAGCTCAATCCCTATTAACCAACAATCTCCTAACAAACCAAGCCAGATTAGGTTTCCCATACTTGCGACACAACTAATTACCTAAACGGGATAAGACCCATCAACCACCCAAGCTCAGGAGATCAGGTCCAGTGAGCCAATTCCTACTGGACTTACACACTTAAGGCATCTTGGTCATTTTCACCACCCTTAAACAGTGGCTAAGCCACTAAGGCACATAGAGGTGTAGTCGTAACTCTGGTAGTCGAAAAATGTCCCTTTAACCCATAAATCCACCCCTCTGCTCGGCTTGTGGTGCTCTGTAGGGGCGCCTTTCCATTATGCCCCTCTGATGCGGCGCTGTGCACAGCTGGGCATCTGCTCTTTTGTTTTCAAGCATTCAGGCCAAAATGACGTCATTTTGATCCTGGCTTAAAACAAATTTAACTAAACAGAGTTGTTTTAGTCCATATACAACAAACCCAGCCAAAATAAACAACATTTTTCTATTAGAAGCAACACTGCAATCTGCAATAGCCAGCCACTGCAGCGTACAGCCTACCGCTGCCCCACCGCCGTTGTCCTCCACGGCTTCATGCCATTGTCAGCGACCAAGCCCACCACCGACCACCGTAATTTTGAGGTAAAACCCTAGTTGATAATTTAATATAAAATTTTGTTTAACTGATATATTATTATTCATAATTAGTTAATTGAATTGTTGTTTAATAGGATTACTGATTGGTTGTTAAATGAATGGATTATTGATTAATTGAATTGTTGTTTGATTCTTTGTTCGAATTGATTAATTGAATTGTTGTGATCTTGGTTATTCGAGTTGATTAATTGAATTGTTGTTTGATTAGTTAATAATTATTAATCATAGTAGAGTTTAAGCTCATTTTTTTTCTCATCATATAATTACCTAATGGAACGACATTATAAGAAATAGTACTTAAATCCTCCTTCAAACATTCCAGGTAGTCCATCTTTGAATCCTCCTATGAACATTTGACTCCCCCTCCCCCAAAACACCAACCAAAAAAAAAGTCATGGTTTTCGCTCCTCTACCCCCTATCTCAATATCTCTGATGCCCATGCTTTTCCCAAATCAGTCAGAAACTTCCCTGCAATTCAAGAATCACAGGAAATAAAATGATCATCCGCCTCACTCACTCACACGAGAAAATATACAGCCTTAAGTTCTTGGTGGAGGCTCAACTCGTACTCCAAAGACTTTTCACTCCTTTGAAGCACGAATTTTTCACGATCACACAAATGCAGCATGTGGCAGCATATGGCACTTCATCTAGTGATATGAGCACAAAAATGAGTTTCATTTAAGGAAAGCGATTGAACAGGAAAAACCCTTTGCATGCTGTTGAAACTGACAAGAGTATTGAATCCACCACAAATCTCTCCACCACATCTGCTGTCAGAACGTGATCCCACCATTCTCTCTATATTGTTTTATGTAAATAATCAAGAGTTATTAGTTACCTTTTATGTTGTACAAAGTCAACTACAGGCTTGTATATATCTTTCTGTCACTATCTATTTCTCCTTGCTCAATCTCATCTCCCGCAAACTTTTTGGGTGGAGGCCTTCACAACCGCCGCATTTCTTATAAATCGGTTGCCTCTTCATAATGTTTCTCCTTATGAAAAACTATTTGCCAAAGTTCCCGATTACCGATTTCTTAAGACATTTGGGTGCACATGCTTTCCCCACTTGGTTCCTTACAACAAACATAAGTTGATGCCCAAGTCCATCCCATGTGTCTTCATTGGTTACGACAACAACTACAAAGGCTACCGTTGTCTCAATGTTGCTTCTGGTAAGGTGTATATTTCTCACAATGTACAATTTGATGAACTCACCTTTCCGTATAAAGATCGCAAGACAGATTCTCCTCATCACGAACAGTCCCATCAACCATTATTTTTGGAGCCACTGATGCATGCAGCAGCACCTGTGTTTCCCCGCAACATTCCAACACCTGCTTCTGATCCTCCACCACCTCACTCTCCACCCGCGGCTATTGCAGCGCCTATACCCACTTCACCTGCAGCACATTTTCAGTCATCTGCATCCACCACTGCTTCCTCACCGCAACCTGTCCCTTCTTCAGATTCTACTCCTCCACGCAAGTTTGGGAGCATCAATGCCCTTACTTATGACTCGCCCAGACATCCACTTCCTCACGGTTTAACAGCTGCCCTTGAAGATCCTATGTCCATTTAGCCCACTAGCTATACTCAAGCGTCTAAGTTCCCGCATTGGCAGTAAGCAATGAAAGAGGAACATGATGCCCTTCTTCAGAATCACACTTGGTCTCTTGTTCCTGCTACTCCTCATATGAATATTGTGGGATGCAAATGGGTATTTCGTGTTAAATGAAAGGCCAACGGCTCCGTTGACCACCACAAGGCTCGTCTTGTCGCCAAGGGGTTCAATCAACAAGTTGAGGTTGACTACGATGAGACCTTCAGTCCTGTTGTTAAACCAGGTACTATTCGTACCATTCTTGCCTTAGCAGTCTCACAAAATTGGTCAATGCAACAACTTGACGTCCGAAATGCTTTCTTGAATGGTATTCTTCACGAGGAAGTTTATATGAAACAACCTCCTGGCTTTGTTGATTCCAACCACTCCCAGTATGTTTGTCGCCTTCACAAGGCTCTTTATGGCCTCAAACAAGCACCTCGCGCTTGGTTCCAGCGTTTAGCCTCATTCTTGCGTCATCAAGGCTTTTCCCATAGCAAATCGGATGCATCCCTGTTTATTTACCATTCCTCTACATACTCACTCTATGTTCTGGTATACGTTGATGATCTCATTGTCACAGGTTCAAACAATGATGCTATTCACATGTTCATTGATACAATATGTACCAGCTTTGCTAGCCGCAAGCTAGGTGACCTCCATTTTTTTCTTGGAATGGAAGTTACTCGACGAGGCCGCCAACTATCTCTCGCTCAAAGCCCTTATGCCTCTGATTTATTATTGAAATTTAAGATGGACCAGTGCAAGCCCAGCCCTACACCATTCCTCTCCTCTTTGCGTTTGTCTGCTCATGATGGTGATCCTATCTTGGATCCTGATGTTTATCGGAGCATGGTTGGTGGACTTCAGTACCTGACCCTCACCCGCCCCGACATTTCCTTTGCCGTTAATCAAGTTTGTCAGTACATGCACAACCCCAAATCAACTCATCTTCAGGCCGTCAAACGTATCTACCGCTACATCAAAGGGACTGTTGAACAAGGTCTTTTATTTCGTTCGTCTCCAGACTTCTCTATTCAGGGCTTTTCTGATGCTGACTGGGCCGGTTCCATTGATGATCGTCGCTCAACAAGTGGTGCTTGCATTTTTCTTGGTCCCAACCTCCTTACATGGACCGCCAAAAAGCAATCCACAGTGTCTCGTTCTAGTTCCGAAGCTGAATATCGTGCTCTTGCCACCACAGCCGCTGAAATTCGTTGGTTTTGCTATCTCTTCCGTGAACTAGGCATTCCGCTTCGTACTCCACCTTGCATTTTCGTCGACAATGTCTCTGCCCTTCACATGGCAGCCAACCCAGTTTTTCATGCGCGTACTCGTCACATAGAGATTGACTACCACTTTGTTCGAGAGCTTCTCACCCAGGGTGTCCTTCAAACTCGACACATCTCCTATCATCATCAAATCGCTGATATCTTCACCAAAGGACTTTCATGCGATCGATTCTCTTTCCTTGCTTCCAAGCTCAATCTACACTTTGTTCCGTTTCGCTTGAGGGGGGATGACAAGAGTATTGAATCCACCACAAATCTCTCCACCACATCTGCTGTCAAAACGTGATCCCACCATTCTCTCTATATTGTTTTATGTAAATAATCAAGAGTTATTAGTTACCTTTTATGTTGTACAAAGTCAACTACATGCTTGTATATATCTTGTATCAATATGATAAACAAATCATCAAGGAATTCATTCATAATACAGAACTGCTTCTTTCTGTCACCATCTATTTCTCTATAGAAACTAAGTACAAGAGGGAGAAGTATTTACCAGCAGTTGACAGAAAAAACTCTTCTAAATCCTTTCCTTGTTCTGCACAAATTCAAAAGCATGCTCGTCCCAAGTAGTCCAAATTATTTTTTTAGAATCTCTTCCCAATTCTTCCCAGGTCTTCCTCTACCCCTTTGGCCCTGAGCCTTTGTCTCGTAATCACATCTTCTAACCAGAGTGTCTGTAAGTCTTCGTTTCACATGTCCAAACCACCTTAACCGATTTTCTCTCGTCGTATCTTCAACAAACTACATACCTTATCGAGGTCCTTAACAATTTTAGCTTCTGGCGAGGAATTTCCCTTGTTCTCCATCCACAATTCACCTACTTCTTTAGCTGAAATATGAAAAGTATATAAAGCAACCAAAATTAGAGAAGTAATGACCCATCTGAGGTATAAGAAAAAAAAAAAAAAAAAAAAAAAAAAAAAAAAAAAACAATCCAGGAAAGAATTAGCTTGATACTTATTGAGCCTCCACCAAGTAATTTGCACATGTGGTCTAACGCCTCTTGCTCTCTTCTCTTCTCCGCCTTTGGAATCCCATCTGACCCAAGAAATTGCAAGGAACCAAAAAACTTACAACCATAACAGCAACAATAAATCACAAGTATAAAACATCTTCCAAATATATCTGTGTAGTTCAAACATGCTTACTGTGTGTGGAGAAAGTTTTTTTCTTAATATTTCTGCAATTTTTATTTCCATTATTTTATTTGTAGTACAACGATATGTTTTACACTAAAAGAAGGAGAGAGTTGGCTGAACCACACAATGGGTAACCTAATTTGGTATTAAATTCGCCATCCACGAGATTCGGATCTAAGACCTGTGACTTACGTGTGTAGAAAATATCATCGGACCGTAGTACAAGTAGCCTTTCATTTCCATTATTGAACATTAAATGGAAAATTTACAGAGTTTATTGGAGTAATATTGACCTTCAGCAATATCATGAACAATGGTGATTTTATTACAGCTGAAATTAAGTAAAAAAAAAAATATTAACAAAAAATGTTAAGAAATGCCATCAATAAAACAGGAAGAGTTTTACAGAGTTTACTTGTCTCGATCGACACCGGGGATATCGTTTGTAAGGCTTAGTGTACCCCCTCCGTCTTAGTATAGATAAAATATCGTTTGTTAAGTTTGCCCTTGACGGCAAGTGTATGTCCGTTTAACATTCTCTTCCTTTCTGGAGCTCTCTGATATTCTCTACCTCCATAATCTCAAATCCTTATCTCTTTCCATCTTGGCAATTCCATCTCTTTTCCCTGGTCTCGCCCAAATCGCACTCACTCACCAACCGGAGCCCCAGAGAGAGACAACCAGAGTAGCGGAGATGAAGACCATCCGTCTTCTCTGAGACCATAGACATCCCCGACAGTATCAAGGTCATTAAGGTCGAAGGTCCACCCCAAGATCATTGAGGTCGAAGGTCGTCACGGGAAGCTCATCCGTAATTTCAAGCACTTGAACTTGGACGTTCAGCTCGTTACCGACGAGGAGAACCGGAAAGCGGAAGCTGAAGATTGAGGCCTGGTTCGGCTCCCACAAAACCAGGGCCGCCATCCGCACGGCCCTCTCCCATGTTGGAAATCTCATCACAGGCGTCACCAAGGGGTACCGCTACAAGATGCATTTCGTGTATGCGCATTTTCTCATCAATGCCTCCATCAATAATGAGACCAAGTCGATCGAGACCAAGTCGAGCGTCACCAAGGGGTTCTGTTGAATGTTTGATTGTTTTTGCTGTATTTGTAGTACCCGTGTTCAACTGTGTAGTAGATTGCATCACAAGGTCATCTTGATTTATATTTTATGGCTTAGAGGTATCTTGCTCAACTGTTTAATTGTGCTACTTAATTAATTAATTATAATTATATCAGATTAGGGCCAGTAAGCAAGAAACAAATGTCTGGGGCGGTAACCACTAACTTTTTTAATTTGAAGCTAAAGAGAGTATCTCTGTATTACTAAAATAAAGATTTTTAATCGCACATTGTTAGCTTAATTAAGTCTATGCTATGACAACTTATAAACAAGGTTTTGCTGATGCTACTATAATTAGTAATTAATTATATATTGAGTCTACCTAAGCAATCTAGGGAGTATGTGGAAACTTGTGTTCGAATCGCTAGCTAGGTGTCTGTTCATGCCTTTGTCAGTTTTAGAAATAGTGTGGTACATATGTTCAATTTTAGAAATAATCAGCGTTCAATTTAAGAAATAGTAATTGTATTAGCGTTCAGTTTAAGAAATAGTAACTGTATTAGCGTTCAGTTTCATAAATCATGTAGTATTTATGTTCAATTTCAAGAATAGTCCGCGTTCAGTTTAAGAAATAGTGACTTTACCAGTGTTCAATTTCATAAATAGTGTAGTACATGTGTTCAGATTCATAAATAGTGTAGTATCCATGTTCAATTTCAAAAACAGTCAGCATTCGGTTTAAGAAATAGTGATAGTGTCAGCGTTCATTTTCATAAATAGTGTAGTACCTGAATTCAGTTTCAAAAATAGTCAGTGCTTAGCTCTAAAAATAGTATCTCTACAAAAATAGTTCTAAAAATAGTGGTAGCAACTTTTTTAAACCCGTAACAATCTCAAACTAACTCTATAAATACCTTATATGAAATTTATATTGATCTTATTTTGATTCTATAAATATTTCAAATAAGCATTTCATCACAATTTTTTTTTCAAGAAACATCAATATATTATTGAAACTCATAGCAGTTACATCATATCTTAGATGAGGAGGTCTTGAATGAAATTAGGAGGGTCCTCGAAACAAACTAATTCATTGCCAATGGAAGTAGCAAACTAATTTTGATATTGTAATTTGAAGTGGATGCACTTATCTTTATAGCCCTAATTATAGTGCTAAATAAAGTAATAATTAAAATAATAATATTGGACTAATAATTGGGTATATGGAGGTTCTAGTTGTTGTAGGCCTATTTGACTGAACTATACTAAGGAGTAGAGAAAGATTTAATTGTGAGGTGTGTGTTGTATCACCCCATTGTGCCTTTATTTATAGTAGTAGGATAGGTAAAAACCTTACCCTTTTAGGATTACAACTCCTAATAGGAATATAAGAGATATTCCTAGATTTACTAGGATTTACACAATCACATTCATATTCTAAATATGACTGTAACACTTCCCTTTGAGTGTGTAAATACTCAACAAACCATCGCATCAGATCTTCAGCAGATAAGGTAGAACAGTTGATGAAGTCGACGACACAACAGGTGAACATGAGTCTCAAATTTAAGAAAGTATGCATTGGTAGTAAAACTCACAAAATCTCGCTATGGCCCCCAAGTATGGAGAAAACCCATAGACTAAGGAGAAAAGTGAGAAGTGTGCATAATGTCTAACGCAAACGTCAAACAAGACAAAGGTAGTGAACTCAGGAGTATGATCATCCCAGGATGGGTGCCTCGTTAAAATCTAGTTAGGTAGCAAAAATCCAGTGGGAAAAATGCTCCTAATCATAGGAAAAATAGTACATTAAGATCAAGTGAGTATATGTTTCAGGATACTCCCCCTGAGTTAGACGTAACTTCTAAATAAGAGAACTACAAGCGATTCAAATCAGATAATTTATGCATACCGATTCCTTGGACGAGCTTCTAAAAAGTAGACTTGGGTAATGACTTAGTGAAAAGATCAGCCAGGTTGTCATGGGAACAGATTTGCTTGACTTCAATGTTCTGATGTTGTTGTTACTGATGACAGTGAAAGAACTTCTGCTCTATGTGCTTAGTGTTGTCTCCCTTGATGTATCCCTTCTTTAACTGCTTGATACATGCTGCATTGTCTTCAAAGATCATTGTAAGAAGGTCAACAACGGAAGTAAGACCACTAGTGCTTTGAATATGTTTCATGACTGCTCTCAACCAAAAGCACTTAAGCGATGCTTCATGCAGGGCGAGAATCTTATCATGGTTCGAAGAAGTCGCAATTAGCGTTTGCTTAGTAAACCTCCAAGATATAACGGTGTCTCCAACGATAAAGACATAACCCGTTTAAGAACGTGCCCTATGTGGGTTAGACAGATATCCAGCATCTACGTAACTAACAAGGCGAGAATCAATTCGAGAACTGAAGGGAGCGACAATACTCGAAGATTCGCGGGTATAGAACAAGCCCAAATCTGTTGTACCCTTAAGGTCTTTAACACCATTTCAGTGCCTGCATGTGGGCGCATTGCTGTATCTTGCCAAAAGATTAACAACGAAGGAGATGTCGGGTCTAGTGCATTGAATCAAGTATAATAAAGCCCCAATTGCACTTAGGTATGGAACTTCAGGTTTCAAAATATCTTCCTCATCCTCATTTGGACATAAAGGATCTCGTTTAGCATGTAGAGAAACAACCATAGGTGTACTCAAAGGCTTCGCTTTATCCTCATTAAAACGTCGCAACACCTTTTGGGTGTAGTTCGATTGATGTACTAGGATTCCATCTGAACAATGCTTGATCTCTAGGCCGAGACAATATCGAGTTTTCCCAAGATCTTTCATTCTGAATTCCAATTTTAAGTGCGAAGCAATTTCCTTAAGCTTTGCGGGAGTTCCAATAAGGTTTATGTCATCGACATAAACTGCAACGATTTCAAATCCGGAATGTGACTTCTTTATGAACACGCATGGGCATAATTCGTTGTTCACGTAACCCTGACTTGTCAAATATTCACTTAGACGGTTATACCACATTCGCCCAGATTGTTTCAATCCATAGAGTGACTTCCTCAACCTAATTGAGAGAGTGTTCCATGGTCTATAACTATTTAAACCAGTCAATGAAAGTCCTTCTGGAACTCTCATATATATTTCTGAATCTAAATCCCCATAGAGATACACGGTTACCACGTCCATAAGCTGCATATTCAGTTTTTCGGAAACTACCAAACTGATAAGGTAGCTAAACGTTATAACGTCCATTACTGGGGAATACGTCTCCTCGTAATCAATCCCAGGGTGCCGAGAGAAACCTTGTGTTGGAAATGTGCCCTAAAACCAATCATATGATGATACTTTACGGACATTTCACATGTTAAACTAATCTAGTTTAATGTCAAGGGCAAAGGTTATTGTTTTAAGCCGTCTCATATAAATGTTATATGCTTAAACGATAAGTCCAAGGAATATGTAATTAGGAGAATGTAATTTAAACAAGTTAGATTTATGAGGCCATTCTCTTTCGTATACATATCCTAAATGTTCCTGATCATAGGATTACCAATTGGGCATTGACAGTCCGTTAAGATCAGTACATGCTATGTCTTCTCTTAGGGAAAGTGACTGGTCTCGAGTCATTGGTGTGATTGACACCAAGACAAGCATGTAGGTGCTCAATAGCGAATGAGTCCACTGAACACGATCAACAATGAGTTCTCATACTCATGTCACATGAGAACTCATGGTTGGGATAATGCAAAGTAGTCATTTGACCTGAGGCATCATAGTTGTCTTGTGGTTAGGTCTTTGATCTTTGACTATGTCAAAGTCACTCCGTCAGAGGGTGTCCACGGCATAGTTGGGGTTAAGCCACTTAGCCATGGATGCAAGTAAATGCGCAACAAGGGATCTCTAACCTTCAAACCGTTTGAGGGAGAATACTCTATGATATGATTAAGAATCTCTGGCCAGAGTATGAATGAGATTTAGGAAGTCGTTCCAAATCACATTCAAAGTAATCATATAAGTAAATGAATCACATTGGATAGTAGACATGAATAAACTATCAATCCAAAAAATGTGGTCAAGAGTATTGTATTAGAAAAAGACCGTATTGCATTGTAATCCTAAACTGAATAGGTTCTCCACCTCTTCTGATTAGCTTTGGTAACCATGACATACTACTAGGTGTCACTCATGGTTTGTGGAAGCCCTAAACGTGTATAATCACTAAAGGGAGAATTGAAAGTAAGTTTCAATTCACAATCGATTTGAAAGAGTTCTAATCGCCCACTGCCTCGCTAAAAGGAACCTAATGGATCGTACACCGTGTAAGGTAGAGATTGAAGAAACAATGGAGATGAGTAAGAATAATTAAATGATTTAATTATTTATGGCAAGGATTAATTAATATGTTAATTAATCAAACGAATAAAGTTCGTTAAAAGACCATGGGTTAGTTTTGGGCCTCAAGGCCCAATGGGCTTCGAACGTCAAGCCCATTGACTTAAGTTGTATGACAACTTAATGACTAATAATTCACAAAGGCCCAAAAAGCCCAATAAAACCCTATGGCCGGCCATAATGAGAGTGGAGTGGGTTTTGGACTTAATTACAAGTTTGCCACTCCAATGAACAAAGGTATAAATATGACTTTATAGCCTTTTGTTCATTAGGGTTTCTTTTGGAGAAAAGATGAGAACACAAGCTCTCCTTTCTCTCTAAGAGGCCGGCCACCCTAGAGGATTTTAGCTAGCAATCTTACTTCCTCTAGGTCACTCATTTCTTCATCGATCTTTCCTTGGTGTGGAGACTTAGAGGTTCTCAAATTTGGGAACTTGGAGAATCTTTTCAACCATCCTCATCCTAGAAAGCATGGATCTAAGAAGCAAGGAATGAAGGCCCTATCTCTTGGGTGATTATCCTTTGCTTATGCAAAGAGGAATCAACAAAGGTATAAATTTCTCAACTCACTTTGTTTTGAGTTGAGTCTTGGTTCACCTAACTACTAGGCTTTGAATTTCATGGGTAATGTTTTGTTTTTGAGTGCATGCAAGCATGATTCCGCCTTTAATTTGTTAATTGCATGCTATAGATGTTGCTTAAATGAACATGTTTTTCACAAAATTTCCTTCACCTTGCGCTACGAGGCGTGCTTTGAATCACACTATTTCTTTCTTCTCATTACGCTTCTTCACGAAAAACCCACTTGTAGCCAGCGGGCTTCACATGTGGAGGAGTAGGAGCTACGGGCCCAAACACCTTACGTTTCGCAAGCGAATCGAGTTCGACCTGGATTGCTTATTTCCAATTTGACCAATCTGTTCTACGTCGACATTCATCAACGGAAATGCATCGTCGATGATCATCTCATTCCAATTCCAAACCTCATCCAGTACTACGTAGTGGACCAAAATCTCATGATTCTCTGGAAGCCGGTTTGTCTCGTCTAAGACATCACCGTAATCTAGGGTAACTAGTTGGTGCCGATTTCCTCTTTCGGGGTTATGAATCCTTTGAAACTAGGGGTTTACCACGCTTTAGGGTCAGAGCAGATGATTGGCTAGCCGCCAATGTTCTGGGCCGCGTGGAAGGTGCGGCCTCCCCTCATTCAAGGATGGTCCGACCTTCCTAGGCGGGATGGTGATGCACGCGGGGTACATCTATCCTTGCAGGTGCATTTACAATGGGTATATGTGATCTTGTCACCTTTGCTAGATCGGTAAAAGCATTTGGCATGCTCTGAGCAACAATTTGAAGATCTATAATTCGGCGCACCTCAGTTTCAGATTGAGTAGTGGGGGGATCTAAATGAGACATAGTGGGAAGATACCACGATAATTCGCGACATTCTCCAGGAACGTTATCATGCTTATTTCCCCCTAACGACGGGAAGATTGTCTCATCAAAGTGACAATCCACAAAACATGTAGTAAAGAGATCTCCTGTCAATGGTTCTAAATAGCGAACAATTGATGGCGAATCATAACCGACGTAGAATCCCATTTTTCTCTTATGACCTATTTTGGTACGTAGTGGCGGCACTATTGGCACATAAATGGAGCACCCAAACACCCATAAATGCGAGACGTCAGGCTCGTATCTAGTAACCAACTATAACGGTGAATGTGGTTGGGTAGCGGTCAGCCTTAAGCGGACCAGTATAGCTGGTTGCAATATTGCATAGCCTTAGGCAGATATCGGCAGTTTGGTTTGCATAACCAAAGTCCGAGCTATCAATTAAAGGGGCTTTATGAAAGTTTCTGCTATGCCGTTTTGGGTGTGAACATGAGGTACAAGAATGTTCCACTTTAACCCCTACTAACATGCAATAATCGTCAAAGGTCTATGACGTAAACTCTCCAGCGTTATCCAATCGAATCGACTTGATTGGATAATCAGGGTGGTGAGCCTTTAGCTTAATAATGTGTGTTAGGAGTTTAGCAAATGCAACATTGCGTGTGAACAATAGGCAAACATGTGACGATCATGTCGATGCATCAACCAACACCATAAAGTATCTAAATAGTCCATAAGTTGGTTGGATAGGTCCACAAATGTCCCCTTGAATCCTGTGAAGAAACTTAGGAGGGTCGTGAATAATCTTTGTAATCAACTTCCCTAAAGAACACACTTTACATGGTGGGAATCCAACATAGGGAGGTAACTGATGCCCATTTGAGGATATGGCGCACCATGTTACGTCCAGGATGTCCTAAACGGTCATTCCAAAGCAACAAAGTGCTCTGGAACTCAGGCATAGGGCCGGCCACATGATGGGCTTCTATGCCGCGAATGGTTGTAATGTACAACCCACTCGGGAGACATTCCAACTTCTTTGTAAGAAGTGATACAAAGAAATTCAGAACCATTATGTTCAGTGGTTTCAATATGATATTGATTATCTCGAATATCTCTAAAACTCAGCAACGTTCTTTTGGAAAGTGGAGAATAAAAGGCCTCTTTAATGGTTAAGATTGTACCATTGGACAACATGATACATTTATTTCCATATCCTTCAATCAGGTTGGATGGGCCCGAGAGAGCTGTCAGGGGTGCTTTGTTGGGTATTAAGTTAGTAAAATAGTGTCGTTCACTCAAGATGGTGTACGTGGTAGAACTATCAGCTATACAACTAACTTTCCCACTAGACATACCTAGAACGAATTTGATTGAATTGTTCACATTCATAAATATAATTCCATTCATTCAAATAAGCAATTTAAGAAAATAATATCCATCAATTAACAATCCATAGTTCAAAACAAACCAAAACCAAACAAATTATTCCAAATACTTAGAAAAATTGTTCAAAATTAAAACCATAAATCTAGAACAATAGGGGAGAGGGGCCAGCCATTCCTAGTAGGTTTGGCCACTAGGGGTAAACACCCTAAAACATGTCTAAAATTCATTCATCCATAGGAGTTGATGCCTCCTGAAAATCAGATATCTCCATTGATGTAGTAGCATCTTCCGGATGATCTACATGTGCAAAGTTAAGCTCACGACCGGAATGATACTTGGCAATAGCCTAGGGGATAGCTCGGCATACGCATGACCAATGATCCCTTGATCCAAAGCGGTAGCACATGTGAAGGAAATTTTGTGAAAAACATGTTCATTTGAGCAACATCTATAGCATGCAATTAACAATTAAAGGGGGAATCATGCTTGTATGCACTCAAAAACAAAACATTACCCATAAAATTCAAAGCCTAGTAGTTAGGTGAACCATGACTCAACTCAAGAACAAAGTGAGTTGAGAAATTTATACCTTTGTTGATTCCTCTTTGCATAAGCAAAGGATAATCACCCAAGAGATAGGGCCTTCATTCCTTGCTTCTTTGCTCCATGGATTTGGATGGAAGAATTGGTTTCTCCAAGTTCTCAAAGTTGAGAACCTCTAAGTCTCCACACCAAGGAAGGATTGATGAAGAAATGAGTGACCTAGAGGAAGTAAGATTGCTAGCTATGTTCTTCTAGGGTGGCCGGCCTCTTAGAGAGCAAAGAGAGCTTTTGTTCTCATCTTTTCTCCCAAAAGAAACCCCTAATTAAGAAAAAGGCTATAAAGTCATATTTATACCTACCTTCATTGGAGTGGAAAACTTGTAATAAGTCCAAAACCCACTCCTTTATCAATATGGCCGGCCATAGGGTTTTATTGGGCTATTTGGGCCTTTGTGAATATTTAGTCATTAAGTTGTCATACAACTTAAGTCAATGGGCTTGACGTTCGAAGCCCATTGGGCCTTAAGGCCCAAAACTAACCCAAGGTCTTTAACGAACTTTATTCATTTGATTAATTAACATATTAATTAATCATTGCCATAAATAATTAAACCATTTAATTATCCTTACTCATCTCCGTTGTTTCTTCAATCTCTGCCTTACATGGTGTAGATCCATTAGGTTCCTTTTAGCGAGGCAGTGGGCGATTAGAACTCTTTCAAATCGATTGTGAATTGAAACTTACTTTCAATTCTCCCTTTAGTGATTATACACGTTTAGGGCTTCCACAAACCATGAGTGACACCTAGCAGTATGTCATGGTTACCCAAGCTAATTAGAAGAGGTGGAGAACCTATTCAGTTTAGGATTACAATGCAATACGGTCTTTCTCTAATACAATACTCTTGACCACATTGTTTGGATTGATAGTTTATTCATGTCTACTATCCAATGTGATTCATTTACTTATATGATTACCTTGAATGTGATTTGGAACCACTTCCTAAATCTCATTCATACTCTGGCCAGAGATTCTTAATCATATCTTAGAGTATTCTCCCTCAGACGGTTTGAAGGTTAGAGATCCCTTGTTGCGCATTCACTTGCCTCCATGGCTAAGTGGCTTAACCCCAACTATGTCGTGGACACCCTCTGATGGAGTGACTTTGACATAGTCAAAGATCAAGGACCTAACCACAAGACAACTATGATGCCTCAGGTCAAAGGACTACTTTGCATTATCCCAACCATGAGTTCTCATGTGACATGAGTATGGGAACTCCTCGTTGATCGTGTTCAGTGAACTCATTCGCTATTGAGCACCTACATGCTTGTCTTGGTGTCAATCACACCAATGACTTGAGACCAATCACTCTCCCTGAGAGAAGACACTTCACGTACTGATCTTAACGGACTGTCAATGCCCAATTGGCAATCCTATGATCAGGAACGTTTAGGATATGTATTCGAAAGAGAATGGTCTCATTAATCTAACTTGTTTAAATTACATTCTCCTAATTACATATTCCTTGGACTTATCGTTTAAGCATAGAACATTTATATGAGACGGCTTAAAACAATAATCTTTGCCCTTGATATTAAACTAGATTAGTTTAACATGTGAAATGTCCGTAAAGTATCATCATATGATTGGTTTTAGGGCACATTTCCAACAACATGTCCATTTTGGTGGAAGCCGGCTAAACGGGAGTTTTTCCCTTGTGCTTGAAGTGTGGGGCATTCGGGGGCAAATGGTGGATGCTTCTGGGTCACATTTGCTCCCTTGGATGGGCTTTGATTCTGTGGATCTTGGGCCCATGGTGGAGCTTGTTGCCCATTACCACGGCCATGACGATTCTTTCATATTTTGTGGCTGCTAGATTTTGTCACATGTGTTTCAGGCGTGGCGTTCGAGCCAATCGATCAAGCTTGATGATTCTTCATCAAAAGCTGGTTCTACTTTTCAGCGAAAAGTAGTACAGTGATCAAAATTTGGCGAACTTATGTGCCCTATATTGTTGCTGCAGGACAATATTTGTGGCATGGAAGGTCGAATAGGTATTCTCCATGAGATCTGATTCGGTAAGTTCCACTTTACAAAACTTCAGAAGTGATATGATTCTACGAACTTCAGAGTTGTATTCATTCACGGACTTAAAGTCTTGGAAGCAAAGATGCTGCCAGTCATGTCTTGCTTCAGGCAAGTATATGTTTTTATGGTGATCGAAACGATCGGCCATAGCAAGCTAGCAGGTGCGTAGGTCATCCTCAACGAGGTACTCGGTCTGTAGTGCATTATGGATGTGTCTTCGAATGAAGATCATTGCATTAGCTTTCTGAGCTTCGTCGATAGGTTTGTCATCAGTAGGTGTCTCGATGGTGGCTCTAATGCCCTTTGCGGTTAGATGGAGCTTTACGTCTTGAACCCACTTCAGGTAGGTTCTTCATGATACTTCCAGAGCAATGAAATTGAGCTTGTTAAAGTTTGACATGTCCTTAAAACGAAGGAAAAAAAAAACGTGATCAGTCATATGGTAATCCATAGACATATATCGTAGAACATTCGTGTTCTACAGACATGTATTGGTTTAATTTTTGCATGAAAACTACAGGTTTCATATGGTATGTTTTGAATGAAAACTTCAAGTTTCAAAGGCACTAAATATGAAACTACAGGTTCAATTTAGTTTTATGAACGATTAGTTCATAAAGGAGAAGTTCCTGCAAGAAACACAGAATGCAATATGCTGATTTAAGTGTAGTGGATTTAAGTTTCTTCGGGAACTCAAGTGTAAGAGCTTCATTACTACGAAAGTATGTCAACAATTCAAAGTATAAAAATAAATTATTGAATCGTTAATGTCCAAAAGTGATTTTCAGGTCAATAATTTTGGGTTCATTATCAAATTAATGGACTGCAGGTCATTTTTAATTAATTCAATAAATCGGGACCAAACAGGGTCGATCGTGGAAACAAAATAATTTGGGAGAGGGACCCTGCAAATTCGGCTGCAGGCATATGGGCCTCGGTGAGGGTTGCAGGCCTCTGGTCAAGAAGGTTTGGAGATCCCAGCAGCCAAGGCTATTATCTTTGGGTCGAATGGGTGGACAAGGGACATGCCTAGCAAAATCTGGCCTTGGGTTAGGTCTGGGGAAGCCCAGCAAAGCTGGGTTTCACGTTTTGGGTCCGGGGCAAATTAAGCCCAGCAACATAAAGATGTCGGCAAAAGGGTTGAGATTGGGACGAAGCCCAGTGGGCTTATAGACTGCTTCAGGCGAGCCGGATCATGGGAAAAAGAAGCCTAGCATCTCTGGGCTGCTGGAGTTGGGCCTAGGGACTCGGGACAATGGGCCAAGAAAAGGCTGCAGGTTTTCTTGGATGGGCTAAGGGACTTCAGGCCTTATAAATCTAAGTAGGCCGAAGGCCTAGGGTCCGGGTCAGAGCAGCAAGGCCCAAATGGCTGCTACCATGAGGTCCAAGGTGTCTAAAATGACACCGTGCCATGTCATGCTCCACACGGCTAGGCTTCAGGCTAGCGGTGGTGGTTCGGCGGAGCCACCGTGGTGATGCTGCAACCTTGTCGCTTGGTTCCCAAATTTTTTTTCGACATCCCTAGGGTTTGAAAAGCCCTGAATTGCTTCTAATTTATTTTATATGCTTTGACTCATAAATTTCACATAGCAATTTAATTGCGTAATGCATGAAACAAATATGTATATTGACAAATATATGAAACATATACAATATATATATATCGGAAGGAAAATATTAACAGATGGGGGTTCATGCATCATGGGGAATGTTTTCATGCTTCAAGGTCGTTTCAAATATCTTCTTTTATTTTAACCGTACCTGATTGGCAGAAAACAAATAAAAGCCTTTGAATTTTGTGGAAGATAGCCTCCTCCTACGATCCGTCAGTGCCTTAACTTTTGGCAAGATCGTGCTGATAACGTGTTGTAGGCCTATTTGACTGAACTATACTAAGGAGTAGAGAAAGATTTAATTGTGAGGTGTGTGTTGTATCACCCCATTGTGCCTTTATTTATAGTAGTACGATAGGTAAAAACCTTATCGTTTTAGGATTACAACTCTTAATAGGTAATCAACTCCTATTAGGAATATAAGAGATATTCCTAGATTTACTAGGATTTACATTATCACATTCCTATTCTAAATATGATTGCAACACTAATTTTGTAGATTAGGGAGAAAGAGGTGGGGCGGTGCTGCCAATTTGGTACATGTCAAATTTGATCATGCAATTTTTTTGATCGATGGCTCTGATTTCAATTCCATTATTCTCATATTTACATACATACATAGAAACAACCAAATAAATATACAATGGGAGTATGGCTCAGACAAACTTTTCATACAGTTCAAAGCCTAATGGGAAAATTCAACTTTCTAATGGAATTGGACTGACGGAACGGGGTTTTCGTCAGGGGTATTAGTTGGAAAGAATAATTTTAGTTTCGCACATGGGCTTATTTTCTAAGGAAAACTAATGAAAAGGGTTTGAAAACTTTGAGTTTTAATGATAAGGACAAAATAAAGGGTAAAGTGAATAGTAGCAGGTTTGACTTTTTTAGTGTAAAAATGTGGTTTTTCGTTAAAGTGAACAGTACCGTGGGCTTTTCGTTAAAACTCGCTATTTTCTATTTATAACTTTAGTTTTTGTCTTTATTATATTGTATTTTGTCACTTTCATTAAATTTCAAGCACTTTTTATTAAATAAAGTTATTGGATGATTTTTTGTTAAAACAAACTTGGCGCAAAACCCTTTCATTAAAGCTCCCTTTAATAAAAGAGACCAGCAGCAGCTTTGGATTATCATATAGTATAATTTTTATTTTCTTTTTGTTTTATACAAATGAGGTTACGAAGGAGTCCGAACCCATAACATGAATTTGAAAAGGATAATTTGAAGTAAATTTTGTGGAAAACATGTTCATTTAAGCAACATCTATAGCATGCAATTAATATTAAAATGCGGAATCATGCTTGCATGCACTTAAAAACAAAACATTAACCATGAAATTCAAAGCCTAGTAGATTGGTGAACCAAGACTCAACTTAAATCAAACTGAGTTGAGAAATTATATCTTTGTAGATTCCTCTTTGCATAAGCAAAGGCTAATCACCCAAAGAGAGGGCCTTCATTCCTTGCATCTTAGATCTATGGATTTGGATGGATGAAATGGTTCTCCAAGTTCCCAAAATTGAGAACCTCTATGTCTCTTCACCAAGGTTAGATTGGAGAAGAAATGAGTGACCTTGGAGTAGTAGGATTGCTAGATAATCCCTCCAAGGGGGCCAGCCTCTTTAGAGAGAAATGGAGAGACATGTTCTCACCAATTTTCTCCAAAAAAAAACCCTAAATGAATTTTGGCTATAAAGTCATATTTATACCTTAATTCATTGGAGTGGCAAACTTGTAAATAAGTCCAAAACCCACTCCATCTCTAAATGGCCTGCCTTAAGGGTTTCATTGGGCTTTTAAGGCCTTTGTGAATTATTAGTCATTAAGTTGTCATACAACTTAAGTCAATGGGCTTGACGTTCGAAGCCCATTGGGCCTTGAGGCCCATAACTAAACCCGTGGTCTTTAACGAACTTATTTGTTTGATTAATTAACATATTAATTAATCCTTGCCATAAATAATTAAACCATTTAATTATTCTTACTCATCTCCATTGTTTCTTCAATCTCCACCTTACACGGTGTACGATCCATTAGGTTCCTTTTAGCGAGGCAGTGGGCGATTAAAACTCTTTCAAATCGATTGTGAATTGAAACTTATTTTCAATTCTCCCTTTAGTGATTATACACGTTTAGGGCTTCCACAAACCATGAGTGACACCTAGCAGCATATCATGGTTACCCAAGCTAATCAGAAGAGGTGGAGAACCTATTCAGTTTAGGATTACAAATGCAATACGGTCTTTCTCTAATACAATACTCTTGACCACATTGTTTGGTTTGATAGTTTATTCATGTCTACTATCCAATGTGATTCGTGTGCTTATATGATTACCTTGAATGTGATTTGGAACGACTTCCTAAATCTCATTCGTACTCTGGCCAGAGATTCTTAATCATATCATAGAGTATTCTCCCTCAAAAGGTTTGAAGGTTAGAGATCCCTTGTTGCGCATTTAATTGCCTTCATGGCTAAGTGGCTTAACCCCAACGATGCCGTGGACACCCCGAATGGAGTGACTTTGACATAATCAAAGATCAAGTACCTAACCACAAGACAACTATGATGCCTCAGGTCAAAGGACTACTTTGCATTATCCCAACCATGAGTTCTCATGTGACATGAATATGAGAACTCTTCGTTGATCGTGTTCAGTGAACTCATTCTCTATTGAGCACCTACGTACTTGTCTTGATGTCACACACACCAATGACTCGAGACTAGTCACTCTCCCTGAGAGAAGACATAGCACGTACTGATCTTAACGGACTGTCAATGCCCAATTGGCAATCCTATGATCAGGAACGTTTAGGATGTGTCTACGAAAGAATGGTCACATGAATCTCCCAATCACATATTCCTTGGACTTATCGTTTAAACATATAACATTTATATGAGACGGCTTAAACAATAATCTTTGCCCTTGATATTAAACTAGATTAGTTTAACATGTGAAATGTCCGTAAATTATCATCACATGATTGGTTTTAGGGCACATTTCCAACAATCTCCCACTTGCACTAGAGCCAATCAGCTTGGTCATCATTGATGATACCTCTTCTGTAGTCATTTCAAAAATGGCTGAGTAGTAGGCCTAGACAATGGATATCTATATGTTATCCATAGAAGCAACCTTGAGAATAACGACGTCACCATTATACATGATTCTTAATCATGTGGTTTAGTCTCTCATATGAGTTCGGATCTTGATGAGACCTTGATTCCTTGGCTTGAGCTATCGCCCCATTAGTGTCGTAGTGTCGGTACACTAGAGACACTTTCTGGTTGGAACCGAATAGAAAGTTCATAAATGAACTTTCCCATCCAAACAACATTGTTGTAAGCTTCTATATGGCAATATATTTTGCATTCACAATGGAACACACTAAAGTCATTACTTTAATGTTTCCATCCAAATATCCCTTCAGTCATAATAAAGAGATATATGTTTATCTCTTCATTCATAATGAAGAAACATTCAAAGATGGATTAGATTCATAATCTAATACATTTACGCTTCCATTAAGTTACTCTAATTCTTCCTCGATCTTTGAGGAATTTATCCTTTAGTATTTCTTAAATACTTAAGGATTCACTTGACAGTTGCCTTGGTTCTGATCCGGGGCTTGCACTGATATCGTCTTGTACCTTTCTTGGTACAACTCATATCAACGTTTTTCATACAATATGAAAATACGTAAATCACCTTTCTGCGTATGCATAAAGGATTCTATTTATGCATTATATTTCTTTAGGGGTCAAAAGGGTAAGTTCCCTTTGAGAAGAGCTACCTTCTAGTCTTACTAGAGTTGTTCTTCTGATTGAAGTTTATCATCATATGAGAAACTTCCTAGCATCTTTTGTCTATCATTAGGGATTGATATAATCCAATTATATCTTGAAATCTATCATTATAGATTTCCATCCCATGTTTATAGACTATGTCTCCCATATACATTCTATCGTTATAGAATGCTTAAAGTCATAACTTTAACGAAGAAGTATTCTTTTCATTTCCAAAATTAATATATCATATATATGTATATATATATATATACAAATTTAGGAACATGATTAACTCCCACTAATCTTTTGTAAACCTAGTAAACAAAAGATTCATTTACATCTTTATGAGAAATCAATTCATTTGATCTTTTTCTTCTCATAAGACGCTTATAGCTCCCACTAGCTTGTTAAGATCCATGATGGATGGATCTCTACAACTTACATGTCTTGTGATTCATAGTTTTAGACATATATTATTAAGACTATCTTAATAATGGTTTCGGAAACCCATATAATGTTCAAACATTGAATCACCATTTAGTTGTAGCTAGCAATCTTCGAATTAATTGAAACTAAGACTACGCCAAAGATGGTTTCTTCAAAGTCAACCATTCTCTTTGATTGTAGTCACCTTAAGCTACCAATTAGCTATGAAGGTTTCATTATTTCGGGTCAAATGGTACTTTACCATTTCCTTGAGTATATATCGTACATACACTCAATGTGGTCATAAGGATTTTCATTCTTATTTCTTTCGAACTAAGAGGTGTAACTCTATGACATAGTCGTAAAGTTCAAACCATTCAACTGAGACGGTTTATAAATCCTTCTCGACTACCTTGGAGCTTGTGGTATAGGAACTAGGTTGTTATATTTGTTGATCACTATCTTGTTGTCTCAAAGAACCCATTCTTTGAGTTCTATCCCTCGTTCATTTGCTCTATCTTGGGCAAATCCTAGTGTAGGATTACAATGAACTACCCACAAACAACATTTGTTAGTTGGTTTATAGAAGTGATATCCAAATGTTAATTTAAGGATATTCACAAGATAATTCTCAAACAAATATTGCTTATTAGCACACAACCCCAAATCTTAACACGATTAAGATTTGTCTTTCTTTCCAACTACATCCTATGAAGTCATGAAATTTTTTTTTTTTGGAAGATCTTCTTAATTGACAATCATATTGTCTTAGAAGTATATATCCTATATATGGGTAATTGATAATATCCAACGAACTAAATCTTATTCAAGTTCGTTCTTCTCCTAATGGAGAAATCCATTATCTTATGATGCTTCTTTCCTTGATATTTTTCAAGGAAACTGTTCTAAAGTGTTACCTTTCCTTGGATCAAAACTAAGGAGCTAAATACTTTAGTCATCTTACTCATTAACTTACATTCTTGAATTCTTTGAAACCTTTTGCAAAGTATTCGGACTTGTTTTTATTTAAAATAAATTATAGTCCAACAAAGAGTGATCTTTGGTGAATGTCAAACAACATGAGTAGCATTATGTTTGTGGACTAGTGCCACTAACATCTAAGTGAATTAACCTCAACAACTTTGTGATTCTTTCTTCTTTCCAAAAGAATAAAGATTCAAACATTTTGCCTCTGTACAATTTTAACAAGAAGGTATTGGATCCGGATCTAACGATCCATAGCATCCATCTATGACCAACTCGTAATTTATGTTTTTAGAGGTATCACAACTTAGTTGGAATTAGTCACTACCTTGCAACCTTTTGGGTTTTAAGCATCGTTATATTCTAAACAGTTAACACTACCATATCATCTCTACTATAGAGATAATTAATTAGATTACAATAATCTAATCATTCATTAATTAAGAACAATGTTTTGTCAAACAAAACATTTATCCATTTCACATAGTGACGGAATTAAGTTCCTTAAAATTGGAATGTAAAGACAATCTTTAGTTTTTCCAATTTCTTTGGTAGTTCATATGAGGAAGTAAGTACCATCTGCTTTCGCAGAGATCTACATTTGATTCACTTTCCGAATGTGAAGTACTTTCTCTTCTCTCATTAATCTTCTACTTCCTATTAGCCACACTTTTACAACGATTGTAAAACATAGTGACTAATACGGAATCTAGCATTCAAGTAGAAGAACCAACTGTTTTGAACTTTTCAAGAACAATGTACAACACCTTCGAAAGGTGTGTTGTTGACACTTGCAAGACATTTCTTGCAAATACCCCTTCCAATGTCCATCATTTCATAAAGAAAGTTTGTTCCCTTGGAGTTATTTTGCCTTCTTCATTTGACTTCTCTTTTGACTACCATAGTCAAGGTCCCTAAACTCCCACTATCTCTCTTGAAACTTATTTCAATTGTGTTATACACATCAAACGATTTGGAGAGCGTGTGGTTATTTTTCACTATATAGTTTACAATAAACTTAGTGAACGATTTGGATAGGGACACAAAGGTGAAGTCCTTGCCTAGTTTCCGTCTCTTATAGTGGTTTAACACTTCAACACTCAATGATTCAAAATCATCATAAGTCCATTTTAATGGACTATTTTTGTCAACCAACCATTATGTTCTAAACATAATTAGAAAACTTTCAAGAGTTGTTTAAGGTAACTCTCATTTCTTCATACAACAATTTGTAAGTGAAGAATCATGGCACATAAAGTGTCCATGCCTTTGTGCTTTCTTCTTAAGTTCTTTGTTCATTTAACAAAGAAACAAGCACTAGTGTTTGTATTGACTAAGGGTTGTTCAAAGCAACTCTTATTTCTTCATACAACAATTTGTAAGTGAAGAACTAATAACACTAAAAGTGTCCTTTTCTTTATGCTAATCTTCGTAAGTTCCTTTGTTCATTTAACAAAGGATTAAGCATTGGTTGTTTGTGTTGTCCTCTTCATGATAGACTTATCTAACATTTTCTTCCAATGATACATTACCAATAGGAAGATTTTGAGGATGAGACTACTTAGGTACATATACAATCCATTTAAGACAATATTTGGGATTGTGTTACCAAGTCCGGAAACTAAAGCATTCGGCTTTTCTTTGTCAAGTTTTGGATAGCGTTTGCAAATATATTGGTAAACAAATACATAACGAATATAAATTGATTGATTTTAAGCCATTTGATCCGGGTCTTTAAATCAAATAGCACCACCCACTATTTTTGGCAAATTCCATATCCCTCATTGGAATTCGAGAGTTTTGGAAGAAACTCTTAGTAGGGTATGGGAGACTCACTATTACCAAGCCCACCTCACAATGATATGATGTTGGCTAGCATTAATAATAATGAGAGAGTACGGTTACTCATTTGCAACTCTTGCAAGTACCCATCTTATTTGGCCTCTAGAGAATGTCACCTCACAATGATATGATGTTGGCTCCATTGCACTTAGTTAAGTCATTCCCACCATGCTTAGTTCGTGAAGGGGTTCAAGAATAGCCTCACGATGATACGATGTCGGCCATCCTCGTTGCCTACACTCACCTCATCATATGTTTATGGACTCCTCCTGGATGTAAGCACATACTTTGAACTCCCCCATGATAGGGTGAAGCCGGTGCATGAGTCACAAACGATTGGAGCCCACCACAGTGGAAGGCCACGAAAGAGTGTTCAAAGCACTCTCACGCTTATCAACTTAATAATGGTTTGTTGAGGGTTTTAGGTCTCATCACATATAAACATACATTTTAATCTTATTAAAACAATTTGGTCCTATTACAACTATTGGTCCATGTTGATTGTTTTTAGTTGTATATAATACTCTCACTATGCTTATAAAACGGTTTTTAAAGCAAGAGTATATGATACTACTAACATAAGCTTTGCATTCATTTAATGGACTATATAGTTGCCTTAGGGCCTTAGGATGACTATGAACCTTTTAATTAGATCCAACACGAGCCTTGTGTTGAATCTCGGTCTAGGGATGGTGATTGATTTTAGTTACGCGTTTAATCATATTAAGGCGTGTTGTCTTAGGGGCGTTGGACCCAACTACTTCATTTTCATGGATATCAAATAAAGCAAGAAAGAAGTACTTCAAAGTAAAGATGAGCTTATGCTCTTTACAACATTTGTATAATACACATTACTTTAAAGTAAAGAAGAGCTTATGCTCTTTTACAACATTTGATCAAATCAAATTACAACCAAAATTAATCTACACATTCCCATGGTTCAAATAAATTTGAAACGACCTTTCACATAGCTCAATTATCGTAGGCTTAGGTTCATAATCACCCTTTCTTTAATTAATTAATGCTTTAACTAATTAAATTGAATGCAACATTTTCATTTGGTTTTTGTATCCATAGAATTGATTTAAATGGAGCTAAATGAAATGAAAATCCAATTCTCATTTAAAGAGACAAAACCATTTTGTTGCCAAAATGCAATAACCTCAACCTTTGGGCTATGTTGCATAACTTAAACTTTTGAGCTCATTTTGTAAAAACACAAAAGTCCACTACTTCATGTAATCACAACTAGAACCCAAAAATTTCAACAAATAGAAAAACTTCATTAAAGGAACAAAACAATTTGTCCTTTAATGATTTTGGGCCTTTACGTAAATACGTAAACTTTTGGGTCAAAGTGCAAATACACAAAAGTATCAAAACTTTATGTAATTGCATAAAAGACCCAAAATAACTCCCACTTGAGGGAGGGCCGGTTTTGGGGAGGGAATGGAGTGATGTGTGTGTGTTGATTTGTAAGTTAGACATAAAACATGCAAGTGGTGCATGACATAAATGTCATGCAAGTGGTGTGTGTGCAAGGGAATTAATCCTTACACACCCACCAATATTTCTTACACCTTTCTAAATAAATATCTAACACATTTAAACATTTCAAAAAACATAAAACATAAACTTTATGAAATAAATCAAAACTTTGAATCAAAACACCAAACTTTTTGTTCTTGGCAAAAATGTCAAGAACAATGAAGAACATTCATGAAAAACTCAAAAAATTTCCATGAACATTTTTCACCCAAAAACATCCCAAAACCATTCAAACTTTAGGGAAATAACATATAACCATACTAGGGTACATAGGGGTTCCAAAAGTCACTTGAAAACACTTTTAACAAGTCAAACAAGAACCCAAAAATCCACCCTTTGGATTTGGCCGAAAATCCCCAAAAACATGGCACCAAATTTTAGCTCCAATATTCATGCTCATATGAACTACATCTACAACATTTGAGATGGCAAATTTTCTAATAAAATTTACATTCAAAGAAACAAGAATAAAGCTTGTAACATATTACAACTTTTAAATCAAAACTATGAACTACAAAACCCAAAAGGATTCACCAACTACTAGACCTAGGCACTGATACCACTTGAAGTAAATTTTGTGGAAAACATGTTCATTTAAGCAACATCTATAGCATGCAATTAACAATTAAAAGGCGGAATCATGCTTGCATGCACTTAAAAACAAAACATTAACCATGAAATTCAAAGCCTAGTAGATTGGTGAACCAAGACTCAACTCAAATCAAAGTGAGTTGAGAAATTATACCTTTGTAGATTCCTCTTTGCATAAGCAAAGGCTAATCACCCAAAGAGAGGGCCTTCATTCCTTGCATCTTAGATCTACGGATTTGGATGGATGAAATGGTTCTCCAAGTTCCCAAAATTGAGAACCTCTAAGTCTCTTCACCAAGGTTAGATTGGAGAAGAAATGAGTGACCTTGGAATAGTAGGATTGCTAGATAATCCCTCCAAGGGGGCCAGCCTCTTTAGAGAGAAATGGAGAGACATGTTCTCACCAATTTTCTCCAAAAAAAAACCCTAAATGAATTTTGGCTATAAAGTCATATTTATACCATAATTCATTGGAGTGGCAAACTTGTAAATAAGTCCAAAACCCACTCCATCTCTAAATGGCCGGCCTTAAGGGTTTCATTGGGCTTTTAAGGCCTTTGTGAATTATTAGTCATTAAGTTGTCATACAACTTAAGTCAATGGGCTTGACGTTCGAAGCCCATTGGGCCTTGAGGCCCATAACTAAACCTGTGGTCTTTAACGAACTTATTCGTTTGATTAATTAACATATTAATTAATCCTTGCCATAAATAATTAAACCATTTAATTATTCTTACTCATCTCCATTGTTTCTTCAATCTCCACCTTACACGGTGTACGATCCATTAGGTTCCTTTTAGCGAGGCAGTGGGCGATTAAAACTCTTTCAAATCGATTGTGAATTGAAACTTATTTTCAATTCTCCCTTTAGTGATTATACACGTTTAGGGCTTCCACAAACCATGAGTGACACCTAGCAGCATATCATGGTTACCCAAGCTAATCAGAAGAGGTGGAGAACCTATTCAGTTTAGGATTACAAATGCAATACGGTCTTTCTCTAATACAATACTCTTGACCACATTGTTTGGTTTGATAGTTTATTCATGTCTACTATCCAATGTGATTCGTGTGCTTATATGATTACCTTGAATGTGATTTGGAACGACTTCCTAAATCTCATTCGTACTCTGGCCAGAGATTCTTAATCATATCATAGAGTATTCTCCCTCAAAAGGTTTGAAGGTTAGAGATCCCTTGTTGCGCATTTAATTGCCTCCATGGCTAGGTGGCTTAACCCCAACGATGCCGTGGACACCCCGAATGGAGTGACTTTGACATAATCAAAGATCAAGTACCTAACCACAAGACAACTATGATGCCTCAGGTCAAATGACTACTTTGCATTATCCCAACCATGAGTTCTCATGTGACATGAATATGAGAACTCTTCGTTGATCGTGTTCAGTGAACTCATTCTCTATTGAGCACCTACGTACTTGTCTTGATGTCACACACACCAATGACTCGAGACTAGTCACTCTCCCTGAGAGAAGACATAGCACGTACTGATCTTAACGGACTGACAATGCCCAATTGGCAATCCTATGATCAGGAACGTTTAGGATGTGTCTACGAAAGAATGGTCACATGAATCTAACTTATTTAGATTGCATTCTCCCAATCACATATTCCTTGGACTTATCGTTTAAACATATAACATTTATATGAGACGGCTTAAACAATAATCTTTGCCCTTGATATTAAACTAGATTAGTTTAACATGTGAAATGTCCGTAAAGTATCATCACATGATTGGTTTTAGGGCACATTTCCAACATAATTAACCGCCTTTTGTTGGATTAGCCAACTCGTTTCCACCATTGTGGTAACGGGATACTTGCACTTGACCAGCCTTTTTATGGCTACATTTTACAATCTTTAGGTTTGAAGTCATTTTTAAAATGAGTGTCGATATTTTAATTTTTTGTATGTAACACGTTTGAAGTTTTAAATTGAGGCAATTTACACTTTTGTCTTTTTTTAATATTTAACCCTTCACTAATGTTGGAAGTAAATTTGTGCACAATCGCGAACGGGGGGCAAAATCTAGTCTTATTTCCCAATATCTTTGGCGATGGGAGAATTAGGTTGATCAGGGGGGGGGAGAACGGGTGTGGTTGAATCCGTATGAAGACTACCTACATATTTTTGGGAAAAAGAATCAAACCACAAATGTCGTTCTAAGAATGAATGGTGTGATGAGCAATATATCGCGAATAATTCTTGATGAATAGCCTATGGATGGCATTAAGGAGATGAGTTCTCATGGATGTGTCCATGTATAAACAGCGGCTAGTGAGAGAATATCAGTGTTGCAGTCTTGTAGATAAGATGAATTGTCCTGGGGGTCTTGGATCATAAAAGACTTAGTGAGATAAATATCCAGGCTAGGGTATTTATAGAGATCATGAGAGTCCTTTTAGGGCAAGGGGTCACAATTCAATCGGGAGACTATCTAGGAGGGAATCTAGGATAAGATATTCAATTCTCCAAGGATTATGATTATGTTGCCTAATCCCCAAGATGTCTTAATTTGACTTTAATTAGGGTTTTCTTAATTGGGAGACAAGTAATACTTTTAATAGGCCTAAACCTTGAAGGAAAATTTTTGCCCTCACTAATAACATACAAGAACATTTGAGCATACAAGCATACATATCAACACTTTAAAGTAGGCATGCACTCAAAACAATTCAATAATCCATGACTTTCAAACACTAGTGAATGGTGAATCAAGACTTGATGTGGCAGAAACTGACATATAAATAAACCCTACAATTATGTAATCGTAATACGAGTAAGTAGGGATCGTTCTATTCCAATGATTTGAAGGGATGCTAATTAACACAAAATGAAAACTAAGTGAAGCTAACAATGAAACAATGAATGGGGTGTTTTGAACGAATTGATTTAAAACTGAAACAAAAGTGAACAGCAACAAGTAAATTAAGTTGTGAATGAGATATGCTTGAAAAGCTAGCTAAAGGATTCTTCTCCTCATGCAATTCCTTGTCATTCAAGCCTCAACTTTAAATCCTCCAAATTTTAGCACATGTTTAACACCATTTAAAATCCAAAAACATCTAACCCTTGTGCAATCCAAGTCCAAAAATGCTTCTATTTTCTCAATTTAACCATTTATTGTTAACTTTGCCCACTGGACCTATCACAAAACGAAAATAACATTAATTACTATAACAAATGCAAAGACTAAGATAACAAAGTCGCACAAATATGCTCCTATTAAATTCCTCCACACTTAGCTTTTGCTAGTCCCCGAGCAAAACAAAGAAAACAAACAACAACCTAAACCTTCCAACAATTACCTCAGGGATTTGGAATGGATCATGACGTATTAAAAATCACCACTTACATAGTCTTGTCATCCTTACTCCTGAGCTCATATCTACTTAAGTGCAGTAACCACACACTAGCTCGCATTTAATCAATTAAAATAATATGGGAAAGTAGTTACATGCCTTAGAGAATTCACTCAATTCCTCATGATACTCTCTATTTTCTCACAAATTTCTGACTACACTCCTTATACTAAGTATATGTGAGAAGGTTGATGTAAACATGTATACTAGCACTCACATATGACATAACAAAGAAGGCACATTCTGGAATTTATTAACACATACATATATACGATCTCATGAGCGGAATGCTAATACTTAGAAGCGAGAACCATAGAACACATATGCTCATACCAATTTCAAACTCCACATATTGAAACACATAACAATCAAGATAAAGGTCAAAGGGTTGTAACGGGGATAGGTTATTGGTTGTGCGGCCTAAAAGTGTTGAAGTAAGAAATGGATACTATATTTTCTGAGCTTCTAGCCTTCAAAACTTTCAAGTGAATAAAATAAAGAACCATTTGTGGTATGAAAGTTTTAATTTATTACTACTAAATTATAATATTGGTTAAAGTGATGAGTTTATTTCACATTTATTAGCTCTTATTTTCCTTAAAATTAGCCTTAAGATTCTCTTCATTTTCTAAGTGGAATATGACAATTATAATTCATAAAATAACCCAAAAACATTAATATTTTTGAGCTTAAATATCCAAAACTCTTCATATGATATAGCCTAGGGGAGCCTTGTACTCGGCTCCGCTACTGCTAACAAATAAGGGTTAAGGATAAAAAAAAAAGTTCTTAAAAAGATAGTAAGCACTATAATGAAATCAACAACTTAGAATTCAACTTTTGATTGGAATATTCAACTATAAACACAAACGGGAAATTCATGCAAACTTTAGGGGTTAGATTTCACATTATGGATCCTTCTACAACAAACAACATTTTTGAACTCTTTCTTTCACTTCTTTGCAACAATTTTTTCCTTCACTTTTTCTGTTTTTTTTTTTTTCGATTCTTTTCTTCTCTTTTTTTTCCTTTCTTTTTCAACATTTTTTCCTTCTTTTTTCTTTCATTTGAAACATAAATTCACCATCTTCAAAAGAACAAATCCCTCCCGCACACTTGTTTTTCTGCATATTGTAGATAAAAAAGAATTCTTAATGAGTAATGCTTCACTTTTTTTTAAGACTAAGGTTATAGATATTCCTATACTAGGCTAGGTAGGGATACTGCTAGTTAACAAAGAAAAATAGGTTAGATAAGGCTTAAAAGGATTAATCTTACAATATATATGCAAGGGTTATGACTATTTGGCTCTAGTGGTAACTAGACACCTTCATCTGTTGTTTGTTAGGTAATCAATTCAATGCTTTGAACGAAATGGGCATGAGTTCTAGTATTTGGATCTAAAATGATGAAAAAGAATTCTAAGCACCAACCAAGCAAAGAAATAATAAGATTATGCAACGACTTAAAAAAAAAAGAATATCACAGATTAATAACTCTCCGAATAAAGCATAGGCTCAAGTCTCAGAGGGTTGTAGCGTTAATTTAAGTGTCATTCTTCAAGCATGTTACAAAACTGATTTTTTTTTCTCTCTTTTGATTACATTTGAATTCGCAAATGACAATTACAACTACGTATTAACCAAAGAGAATATCAAACTTCCACCGATGTTTGTAACTTTCTTTAACAGTCATACAATTAAAACTCATATACTCATCATTGTGTTGGAAGGTACCCTAAGACACAAATAAACAACAAAAACGACTCTTTTTGGTTTTTTTTTCTCAAACTTTTTCCGATTTTTTTGGCTTCAAATTTTGTTTAAATGACACACACTTAAAAAAAATGAAAAACAACATTAATAGTGATAGGTGGGGAAAATCGAAGAGAATTCTTGAAAAACAATCTATTTACCCCCCCCCAACAGTTAAACTTGTCCTCAATGTTTCAAAAATAAACTCAAACAAGAAAGCAATAAAAGACAACTAACAAACAAGACTATCATAGCAAAGTAAAAACAATAAAGAGAAGGGTAAAAGAGAGCATATTTGGTTGTAGACGCTGGAAATTCCATCGTCTCTTTATTTAACACATGGGTTACCTCCCTAGAAGCGATTCTTTAACATCTTCCAGGTAGACAATGACACACCCCGACCGGAGTCGAGGCTTGCTGGCCGTCACCCGAAGGTGATGTAACCAAAAGTGTAAGTGATGCAAAAATGTGAATAAATTAAAATCGAATTAGAACTTATTTAAACTAATAAAGTGAGTGTGCAGTAGTGGGTAGAACTCATAGAATACAAATATTTAGAGCATAGGTAACAAGAGAGTACAATCGGAACTAATTATAGTGCTTAATACATAACCAAGAAAGGCTCCCTACATTTATTTAGACATGTCAGAATCTGCCGGACCTTGTATGCCACAAAGAATTTGACTATCTAAGACCTGGAGGGGCGAAAAACAGAAGGGTGAGTGGGCACAAAAACAAAGGTTTATAAAAACACATTTATTCTCTGAATATACTAACCCCTCGCTATAAAACATGTATAGTTTCCAGGAAATCATACTACGTATAAGTATGAAAACAACAGTAAATAACAATGATGCCAAAAATACGCCAAACTACAATATCTCAACAATAACATAATGAAAACAGGTTGCTCATCAATCTACGCTAGCACACGAGTTCATGCAGATAGTTTCTGACTTGAACAGTACAATGGTGTAATGTATAAGCACGCTCTAGTGCTACAATCACGTGAAGACTAGTGATAATTGCGGTCACCTACGAGTTGGAGTTGCCTAATGTAACCTATACGACAGGACTGGCACCTACTTGGATCTAAGGCGAGTATGCGGTGCAGAGGTGAACATGTACTTGAAAGACTAGCCTTAGCCCTGGGCGAGCACTAACACCAGGGTGCAGCAATGATGAGTAGACTGAAGGAAAAATTTTGTCCTAGCTAAGAACATGTATGAACATTTGAATACATATGCTAACAATTAACTCTTTAAAGTAGGCATGCATCAAAAAAACAATTCATGAAACCCATGACTTTCAAAGCCTAGTATATGGTGAATCAAAAGACTCTTTAACAACATTAAAGAATATGAAGAATTTAGAGATTCTTTACCCTTGAAGCTCATCCTTGATTACACAAGGGATTCACCCAAGTGGAGGGCCTTCAAGTCACCTCCTTGCTCCTTGGATCTTCCTTGTGATTTCCCTCCTTTTAGTGCTCCTTTGCTTCTTTGAGGATTTGAGGATTAGTTCTCCAAAACACCAAAAGTTTGATGTCTCTATGTCTCTTCACCAAGGATGTAATTTGTGAGAATGAAAATGGATCACTTAGGGAAGTAAATTTGCTAGATAACTATCCCCAAGTAGCTTAGAAAACCCTAATTGAAAACAAAGCTATAAAGATGAATTTATACTTCATTTCTTAGGTGAGTGGCAAACTTGCAATTAAGCAAACTTGCATATCCTCACCCTAAATGGTTGGCCTATATGGTTATTGGGCTTATTGCCCATTTTGTTTTAGTTGTCATACAACTTAAACATAATGGGCCTTGTGGACCAAAACACTTTTGGGCCCCGAAGCCCTAAAACCAACTTAAAAGCCCAATACGAACATTTCGTATAATTAATTAACTAATTAATTAATCTTGACCATTCTTCAATTAAACCATTTAATTGCTTATCCATTTCATTTAATTGCTTCACATATATCCTTATTTGGTGTGCGATCCATTAGGTTCCAATTAGCGAGGCAGTGGGCGATGTTACTCTTAACTATCGATTGTGAATTGAAACCACATTTCAATTCTCCCTTTTTGATGATTAGTGTTTGCTAATCAATAGGGCTTCCACAAACCATGAGTGACACCTAGCAGTATGTCATGGTTACCCAAGCTAAGTAGAATTGGTTGGAGAACCTATCCAGTTACAATTACAATGCAATACGGTCCTTCTCTAATACAATACTCTTAACCACATTGTTTTAAGTGATAGTTTGTTTCATGTCTACTATCCAATGTGATACTTTCTTATATGATTCCCTTGAATATGATTTGGAACATCTTCCTTAGTCATATTCATTTGCTTTGGCCAAAGACTTTAGAATCATATTTTAGAGTATACTCCTTCCACCATGGAAGGTTAGAGATCCCTTGTTGTGCATTCATATGCCTACATGACTAGATCACATGACCCCAACAATGCCGTGGACAATCCGAGGGAATGCCTTTGTCATGATCAAAGATCAAGGACCTAACCATTAGACATCTATGATGCCTCAGGTCTAAGGACTAATTTGCATATTGTAACCTTAGAGTTCGTACATGACATGTATGTTTGAACTCTCATTAATCGCAGTTCAGTGTACTCGATTACTCTTTCGAGCACCTATGTGTTTGTCTTAGTGTCCAACACCAAATGACTTGAGACTAGTTCATACTCACATTTGAGTCAACATAACACATACTAACCTTAGCGGATTGTCAATGCCCAATTGGCAATCCTATGGTTAGGAACGTTTTAGGAATGAACATAAGAGAAAGGTCTCCTTAATCTAACTCATTAGATCACTTATCTCTTATGTCAAATACATCCCTTGGATTCTCTTATTGGTTAAACACATGATACTATAAATAGTGATTAACAATAAGTATTGCCCTTCCGTTAAACGTATCAAAGTTTAACATATTAAGTATTCCAAAAAGCTATTACATCAAATGAGTGGCTTTGTGGGCATACTTCCAACAATCTCCCACTTGCACTCAAAGCCATCCTCCCATGTATCTAATACTCATCTTATCCATATGACGATCAAGCTGGATTTGAGTCATTGGCTTTGTCAGTGGATCTGCTACGTTATCGGCTGAAGCAACTTTGAGGATGTTGACTTTCCCCTCGGCAGCATATCATCTAATGATATTAAAGCGCCTATCAAAATGCTTGTTCTTTTGATGAGCCCTGGGTTCCTTGGCTTGAGTTATCGCCCCACTATTATCACAGTACAAAGTTACTGGTGATGTGATGGTTGGAACCACTCCAAGTTCAGTAATGAACTTCTTCATCCAGAACGCTTCTTTGCCGGCTTCAGCTGCAGCGACATATTCAGCCTCTGTCGTGGAATCAGCAATTACACTTTGTTTCTTGCTTTTCCAACTGACAGCCCCACCATTCAGAGTGAATACATATCCGGAGTTGGAACTTCTATCATCGACGTCAGATTGGAAATCTGCGTCTGTATAGGCTTCCACTCGCAACTCTGCTGCTCCTCCATAAACGAGGAACATGTCCTTAGTTCTTCTTAAGTACTTAAGGACCGCCTTGACAGCTGCCCAGTGTTCTGATCCTGGGTTAGATTGATATCGACTAGTAATGCTCACAGCATATGCAATATCAGGCCTTGTGCATATCATGGCATACATGAGACTCCCTATGGCGGAAGCATAAGGAATTTCATTCATTAGCCATATCTCTTCAGGAGTCTTAGGTCCCATGGACTTAGAAAGGTGAATTCCATGTCTCACAGGAAGAAAACCTTTCTTAGATTGTTCCATCTGGAACCTACTTAGCACCTTATCAATGTACATCGATTGGGATAATCCAATTAATTTTCTGGATCTATCACGATAGAGTTTTATCCCAAGTACATAAGATGCATCTCCTAAATCTTTCATGTGGAAGGTTTTAGACAACCACACTTTTACAGAAGAAAGTACTGCAGTGTTATTCCCGAATAGTAATATGTCATCTACATATAACACTATGAATACTACTGCATCCCCAACGACTTTTTGATAAACACAATTGTCGTCTTCGTTTTGAGTAAAACCAAACGTTTTGATTTCAGTGTCGAAACGAATGTTCCAGCTCCTGGAGGCTTGCTTAAGTCCATAAATGGACCTTTGAAGCTTGCATACCTTAGTCTCTTCAGACTCGGACACGAAACCTTCGGGTTGAGTCATATAGAGCTCTTCCTGTAGGTAGCCGTTCAGAAAGGCCGTCTTCACGTCCATTTGCCATCTCTTTGAATCAATGTCGGACATTGCTTCAGTGTAGTCCCTAGGGTCCTCCTTTGTTTCATTGTCACCTAAAAGGTACAATTCATCAAAGTCATTATTTAAGCCAAACCTCATAGGTGGCTTACTAACCCGTTCAGATCTACGTGAAGCTAGGGGTTCAGGAACAGGGTTGTCAATATGTCGAGTGCTTGTTTGTGGTTCATTATTAATCTCATTAATTTCCATCTGTTTGCTTATAGTTCCTTTGAGAACAAATTCGTCCTCTAGAAACTTAGCAGTTCTGGCGACAAAGACTTTCTGGTCGTCAGGATGGTAGAACTCATATCCCATAGTTTCTTTAGGATATCCCACAAAATAGCATCTTACTGATCTCGCTTCAAGCTTAGTAGCCTCAAGCTTCTTGACATATGCTTCACAACCCCAAATCTTAATATGATTAAGACTTGGCTTTCTTCCATGCCATATCTCATAAGGTGTTTGTGAAACTGATTTGGAAGGTACTCTATTAAGCAAGTAAGTTGCTGTATATAGAGCGTATCCCCAGAATGTTACTGGTAGATCAGCGGAACTCATCATAGAACGAACCATGTTCATCAAGGTTCGATTTCTCCTTTCAGAAACTCCATTAAGTTGTGGAGTTCCCGGTGGAGTCCACTGTGATATTATTCCACACTCTTTGAGATAATCTAGGAACTCATTACTCAGATATTCACCCCCTCGATCCGATCTTAGGATTTTTATCTGTTTCCCAGTTTGCTTCTCAACTTCATTCTTGAATTCTTTGAACCTTTCAAAGGATTCTGACTTGTACTTCATAAGATATACATAGCCAAACCGAGAGTGATCGTCGGTGAATGTGATATAGTATGAGAAGCCTTCTCTCGACGTAGTAGACATAGGTCCACATACGTCAGTGTGGATTAACCCTAGAATTTCAGTGGCACGCTCTCCTTTTCCAGTAAATGGAGATTTGGTCATCTTCCCTTTCAAGCAACATTCACAAGTACCCATCCTGGTCATTACCTAATGGGTGGAAATATCCGTCTTTCGACATCTTGCGAATCTTATCAAGGTTCACATGTCCAAGTTTAAGATGCCACATCTTTTCTTGGTTAACTTCTTCTCTAGCCCTTTTGGGTTTTGAGGTATTCCCGCTTTCAATACAGTGCATCCCACTATTCGTCTCTAGGTGAAAAAGTCCCTCTATCATATTACCATGAGAGATAATACGACCGTTCAAGTATAAAGTGCAACTCATTTTGTCAAACAACACTGAGTGCCCATCTCGTAAAAGCTTAGAGATGGAAATCAAATTCTTTATACATGAAGGAAAATATAAACAATTTTTAAGTTCCAGGACTTCCCCAGAGGGTAGGTTAAGCATATAGGTGCCTATTTCTTTTGCAGAGATTTTAGTGCCGTTCCCAACTCGCACAACCATCTCCTCATTGCGCAGTGATCTGCTCCCTATTAGTCCCTGCAACGTATTACAGATATGTTGACTAGCGCCTGAATCAAATATCCAGGAATTGGAGCTCACTGTAAAAGCACTCTCTATGACAGAAATAGTCTCTTCAAAAGTCCGTGTCATAAGGCTCGCAATGCGCACCCTGTATTTCTTCTTCCAACGTTCATCCTTTCCACAATGAAAGCATGTTCCTTTGGATTTCTTTGCCTTCTTCTTATGTAACCTTTTCCTTATCATTGCATTCTCACTCCCACTGTCCCTTTTGAAACCTTTTTCAAATTTACAGCACATGCCAATCATCTCTTTCAAAGAATGATCGAATCTATTCACTTTATAGTTTACGATAAACTTAGTGAAATCATCCGAGAGAGATGCAAGGAAAAAGTCTTGGGCCATTTTCCCATCGATGGAAGTTCCTAAACTTTGAAGATCTTGAAAGAGCCTTTCCATCTTTTGTCCATGTTTATGGACCGATGTCCCCTTTGCCATTTTGGCATTCATTAGACTACAAATATTTGAGAATCGTACATTACTAGTCTCAATGTCATGCATCTTATGCAAACTTTCAACCATGGCACAAGAAGTGTCCATGTGCTTATGTAGCTTCATAAGCTCCTCACTAAGTGAAGTGAGGATTAAGCATTTGGCTTGTAAGTCATCCTCATAGTGTCTAACATAATTTTGACACTCCTCTTTTGAAGCTAGTTTCGTAGGAGGTACATGAGGAGGGGATTGCTTAAGTACATACAATATGTCTTTCACCTTTGAGACATTCTCAATGTGGCGATACCAAGCAAGGAAACGTTGGCCCTTTAGGCCCTTTTTGTCAAGTATAATGGTGGGTATAATTTTAGGCATGTCGTTCACTACATAACATAACAGAAATCGAATTAGCATTGTTGTTTAAAACTATTTTGATTGGGTCTTTTAATCAAATAGTATCACCCACCATTTTTGGCAAATTCCACATCCCTCAATAGAATTCGAGAGTTATATTGAACTCTTAGTGGGTTATGGGAGACTCACCATTACCAAGCCCACCTCACGATGATACGATGTTGGCTAGCAAAAATAATGATGAGAGAATAACGCATTATTCATTTACAACCTTTTGTAATTACCCATCTCGTTTGGCCTCTAGAGAATGTTGCCTCACGATGATACGATGTTGGCACCATTGCACTTAGTTTAAGTTATTCCCACCATGCTTAGTTCGTGAAGGGGTTCAAGAATAGCCTCACGATGATACGATGTTGGCTATCCTCGTTGCCTACACTCACCTCATCATATGTATATGGATTCCTCCTGGATATAAGCACATGCTTTGTACTCCCCCATGATAGGGTGAAGCCGGTGCATGAGTCACAAACGCTTGGAACCCACCACGGTGGAAGGCCTACGAAGAGATATTCTAAACATCTCTCGCTTATCAACTTAAATATTTGTTTGAGGGAATAGCGTTGGGCTACATCAAAACATTTTAATCACATTAAAAGAACTTGGGCCTATCACAACCATTGGTCCAAGTTTATATGAATTAGTAGTATATAATACTCCCACTGTTTCGTTGAAACAAGCGAGACTATATGGAACTACTAACGAATGCTTTGCATCCTCATATGGACTATATAGTCATATTAGGTTTTAGGATGATTATGAACCGTTTGATTTGATCCAACACGAGCCTTGTGTTGGACCTTGGGTCTAAGGTATGTAGTTGTTGATTTTAGTTACGCGTTTAATCCAATTAAACCGTTATTTCCTATTGGGCGTTGGACCCAACTATTCCATTTTGCATACATTTAAACAAAAGGAATACATGAAATAATAATAAGGGCTTATGCCCTTTTACAACACAAATGATGGACTTATGTCCATTTACAACAAATTGAATTAATCAAATTACATTCAAATCTACACTACCAAGCCCAAACATTCATAATGTAAAGCGGCCAATCACATAGCTCAATTATCGAGGCATTTGGTTCATAATCACCCTTCTCTTAATCAAACACATTTAATTAAGAAAACAACTTTAAAACAATTGGTTTTCGGATCCATAGAATTGATTTAAATGAAACTAAATAAAATGAAAATCCAATTCTCATTTAAAGAGACAAACCATTTTGTTCTCATCTAATTTGGGCCATTTTCTAAAAACAAAAACTTTTGGGGTCACTTTGTAAAAACACAAGAGTCCACAACTTCATGTAATTACAACTTAGAACCCAAACATTTTTAATAATGTCAAAAACATCATTAAAGGAGCAAAACAATTTGTCCTTTAAAGTTTTTGGACCTTAACGTAAAAACGTAAACTTTTGGGCCAAAATGCAAATACACAAAAGTATCAAAACTTTATGTAAGTGCACAAAACACCCAAAAATACCCTATTTAATAGGGTGGCCAGCCATAAGTGGTTTTTATTGGTAAAATTCAAATTTTATACAAAGTTTTGTAAGTGGGTTATGTTAGGTGAGGTAAAGATGAAATAAAATTTTGTAAGAAATGATTTATGTCATTCTTTAAAACAAAGTTTGTCTCCCATTAAAATTACTTAATCATTAACCATCACCCACTAAAATTAAATCAAAACTTTATGTAAAAACATAAAACTTTTTGAATCAAAACTTCAAAACTTTTTGTTCTTGGTAAGAACTCCAAGAACATTGAAGAACACTTATGAAAACTCAAAATACATGGCACCAAATTTTTAGTTCCAATATTCATGCTTAAATGAAATACATCTACAACATTTGAGATGCTAAATTTTCTAGCAAAATTTATATTCAAAGCAAGAACAAAGCTTGTAACATTTACAACATTTAAATCATAAAACATGAAAATCACAAAACCCAAAAGGATCCACCATACACTAGACCTAGGCTCTGATACCACTTGAAGGAAAAATTTTGTCCTAGCTAAGAACATGTATGAACATTTGAATACATATGCTAACAATTAACTCTTTAAAGTAGGCATGCATCAAAAAAACAATTCATGAAACCCATGACTTTCAAAGCCTAGTATATGGTGAATCAAAAGACTCTTTAACAACATTAAAGAATATGAAGAATTTAGAGATTCTTTACCCTTGAAGCTCATCCTTGATTACACAAGGGATTCACCCAAGTGGAGGGCCTTCAAGTCACCTCCTTGCTCCTTGGATCTTCCTTGTGATTTCCCTCCTTTTAGTGCTCCTTTGCTTCTTTGAGGATTTGAGGATTAGTTCTCCAAAACACCAAAAGTTTGATGTCTCTATGTCTCTTCACCAAGGATGTAATTTGTGAGAATGAAAATGGATCACTTAGGGAAGTAAATTTGCTAGATAACTATCCCCAAGTAGCTTAGAAAACCCTAATTGAAAACAAAGCTATAAAGATGAATTTATACTTCATTTCTTAGGTGAGTGGCAAACTTGCAATTAAGCAAACTTGCATATCCTCACCCTAAATGGTTGGCCTATATGGTTATTGGGATTATTGCCCATTTTGTTTTAGTTGTCATACAACTTAAACATAATGGGCCTTGTGGACCAAAACACTTTTGGGCCCCGAAGCCCTAAAACCAACTTAAAAGCCCAATACGAACATTTCGTATAATTAATTAACTAATTAATTAATCTTGACCATTCTTCAATTAAACCATTTAATTGCTTATCCATTTCATTTAATTGCTTCACATATATCCTTATTTGGTGTGCGATCCATTAGGTTCCAATTAGCGAGGCAGTGGGCGATGTTACTCTTAACTATCGATTGTGAATTGAAACCACATTTCAATTCTCCCTTTTTGATGATTAGTGTTTGCTAATCAATAGGGCTTCCACAAACCATGAGTGACACCTAGCAGTATGTCATGGTTACCCAAGCTAAGTAGAATTGGTTGGAGAACCTATCCAGTTACAATTACAATGCAATACGGTCCTTCTCTAATACAATACTCTTAACCACATTGTTTTAAGTGATAGTTTGTTTCATGTCTACTATCCAATGTGATACTTTCTTATATGATTCCCTTGAATATGATTTGGAACATCTTCCTTAGTCATATTCATTTGCTTTGGCCAAAGACTTTAGAATCATATTTTAGAGTATACTCCTTCCACCATGGAAGGTTAGAGATCCCTTGTTGTGCATTCATATGCCTACATGACTAGATCACATGACCCCAACAATGCCGTGGACAATCCGAGGGAATGCCTTTGTCATGATCAAAGATCAAGGACCTAACCATTAGACATCTATGATGCCTCAGGTCTAAGGACTAATTTGCATATTGTAACCTTAGAGTTCGTACATGACATGTATGTTTGAACTCTCATTAATCGCAGTTCAGTGTACTCGATTACTCTTTCGAGCACCTATGTGTTTGTCTTAGTGTCCAACACCAAATGACTTGAGACTAGTTCATACTCACATTTGAGTCAACATAACACATACTAACCTTAGCGGATTGTCAATGCCCAATTGGCAATCCTATGGTTAGGAACGTTTTAGGAATGAACATAAGAGAAAGGTCTCCTTAATCTAACTCATTAGATCACTTATCTCTTATGTCAAATACATCCCTTGGATTCTCTTATTGGTTAAACACATGATACTATAAATAGTGATTAACAATAAGTATTGCCCTTCCGTTAAACGTATCAAAGTTTAACATATTAAGTATTCCAAAAAGCTATTACATCAAATGAGTGGCTTTGTGGGCATACTTCCAACATAGACTACATAAATATAACCATGCCATAACAATTCAATAATTTCTAATAACATAGTAAGCTTACCTGAGCATCCTGTAGGATTATTTTAGCGTTTCATGACATTATAACATTTCTTATAACATATTAAATCATGGCATAATCATGGCATAATAGGCGTAACATCAATCTAAAAACAGTAGTGGCATGATATGCATAAATCAATTCAAAGGCATTTATGGAAACTATAACATATATATATATATATATGAAAACAAAATGGCCACTCACTAGTATGTGGTCGGATCGTAGCCTCCTAGCCTCGCTTGACCTCGTACGTCCTCGGGATAATTTTCACTTATATGTGAAATAACCAGACTAATAAATTAAATAGGACACGAAGTCATGGACCTGTACGTGTCAAGCACTCACCGACTGGAGCCCAGACAAGCCCTCATGGGCAGCCTAGCCCACGGTTACACGCGTTTCCACGCGCAGGCCACACACTTGATAGAGACTGACGAACATTAGGAATATTCTGTCATAATTGACGAAATATTCCGTTAAATAGTAACGGAGTTACTTGAAGCCGTTAGAATATTCTGTCAACATTGACGGAATATTCTTCACCTTCTCCGATGAGCTTCCGCCGGTCACCGCCGTCTGGTTTCCCCGGGAACTGGAAATTTCGTCGATTTCTGGGAAAAAATTCAAAGTTTCATATCTTCTTCATTTCTCAACCATTTTTAACAAAGTTACTATGGATTTGAAGCTCTTGAGGAGTAGAACAATTCTATACCTTTTGGAAGTCAAAAAATGGATAGGAAATGGCTTGAAAAAGCCTTGAAAGTCTCGACCTAAAACTTGACTCCTCGAACTTGCTTGCTTCGACGTCAACTCGACTCCAAACTTAGTCTAAGGACCCTAGGAAGTTATGTAGAAGCTTCCCCACGTCCTAAAACCTTGTAACTCGGCCTGAAACTCATCAGAGGAAAACTCACCGAGTCGGACGTTCCGGGTTGGCGAGTCAAAACTTGGTCATTTCACCATTGGCTGGTACGGCTTGGTTCTTTCATATTGATTGCTTCGTGAATCAAAATAAGACAAATTCTCTTCGTTCTTCTGGAACGGTCTTTTCTTATCATTCTTCTGGAATGATATTTTCTCATCGTTCTTCTGGAACGATGTTATTTTCTCCCCCTAATAGCGGGAAAATTGTCTTATCAAAATCATAATCTGCAAATCATGCGGTAAATATATCCCCAGTCAAGGGTTCCAAATGTTGAATGATAGATGGTGGATCGAATTCAACATAAATTCCCAGTTTGTATTGATGCCTTATTGTAGTACGTTGTGGCAGTCTTACAGGCACATAGATAACACAACCAAAAACTCGTAAATGTTAATGTTTGGCTGGTGCCCAAACATGAGTTGTACTGGGAAATATTGATGGTTGGCAACTGGTCTCAACCAAACTTAATAATGAATTATGTAAAATGACATGTCCCCATGTCAAAACTGGCAATTTCATTTTCACGAGCAGAGTGCGGGTAATCAATTTCATCCTCTTAATAAATGCTTCTGCTAAACCATTTTGAGTATGGACGTAAGGAACTTCTAGTCCTTATTGAATAGTCTGTAGACTGAGACTCTTATGGCTTTTATTACAATTAAGTTGAGGCACTGCGGCACTTCAAACTTACGGTACTCATCAAGGAATTTCATGTCCTGATCTTCAGGATCAATGGACTTCATGCCTGATCTTTTTGTATGATGGAACTTCAGGTCCAATCATTTTTATATGTTGAGGATCAAGAAACTTCAGGTTCTGATCTGATTAAGGAACTTTGGGCCCTATATATACTTATCGTAACAAAAGATAAGTACAATAAATAAATTAAAGCAATAGGCGGTAATTCCAGCCATAGTAAATAAATTGCATTTAAGTAAATAAAGCTTGTGATAAGGGCTTTAATTCAACACCATTCACATAAATCAAAACTTAAAGCAGTAGGCGGTAAAACCGTCCATGGTAAATAAATTGCTTTAAAGTAACTAGAACTTGTGAAAGGATTTTAAACCAACACCATTCACATAAATCAGAACTTAAAGCAGTAGGCGGTAAAACCGTCCATGATAAATAAATTGCTTTAAAGTAAATAGAACTTGTGACATGGGCTTTAAACCAACATCATGCACATAAATATCAAAGCTTTAAAGCAAAGGGTAATAATTCTACCCACTGTAAATAAATTGCTTTAAATAAATAAAACTTGTGAAAGTGTTTTAAGCCAACACCATTCACATAAATATATATATATATATATATATATTTTCTTCTTTCTTTTCAGATGGTGAACACCATCCAAAAACCTTTACCTTTATTTTATTTATTATTATATTTTTTATTCATTTTTTCACATGGTGCCGTGCACCATTCAAAAACTTTGCTTTTGTTTTGTTTTCTTTCACATGATGCAACACACATTTCCAAAGCGTTGGCCCCATTTCCCCTTTTAATTATTATATTCCTCCCTTCACTTCTGTCGGGGCACCCATCCAAATTGTGCTTATTTTATTTTTTTTTTCTTTTCAGAATGGTGCAGATGCATCATTAGAAACCTTTGTCCAAAAATTCCACTTTTTCAATTCTTTTTCACACGGTGCTTGAAACACCATTCCATAATCCCTCCTTCCTTTTTCTTATTTGTCTGTCTGTACTAGTCTCAAACCCAGGGCCATCTGGGTTATTGTGGAGATCACACAGAGCCAATTCAATCCAATAAGGCTACCAGAGACTAACGTTGTTCTTGCATGGCCCAGAGAACATGGCGTCGCAAAGCAAGAACTTCCATATAAGGACATAGATGACAACGGAGTTGATGGAGGCACAAGAGAGGGAGGCCTATGTGGAGTCAGTCCTGCCATCACCATCTCAGACAACCGAGTATTCATGGGAGTTCTCGAGATCCATCAAAAAACGACGCGATCTGGGTTTCAAAGTCTGATGAGATTCTTCTGGATCTCTGGAAACCAATTGTCAAGTACGAGTTTTCTCATCTCGTGACGACTTCAGGTCGTTGTAAATTTCAATTCTCACTGGAATTTGGTGAGGCGCTTCAGGCGTAGTGGGAGAGACATAAAATGGACATACCTTTTATTCTGTGATATTTTGGCTAGCAGATGTGAGAGGTAGGTAATGCTTCACCGGATTTATGATGTTGTGCTTTCCACTGACATGAGAGCTTCTCGTGCTGATAACGTGTTGTAAAATCGACGGTGGGCGTAGTGGAATAAATGAAACAAAACACAAAATTTACGAGGTTCCTCTACAGTCAGTGTGACTGGAGTATGTCATCGGGGCAGCAGTGGTGCTTTCATTATAATTTAGAATAATAGGAGTACAAATATAACTCTCTCTATTATCTCCTCTCCTCTTCCTCCCCTTTCTCTCTTCCTTTCTTCCTTCCTATCTCTCCGTGAGTCTCTCACTTCTCTCTTCCTTTCATTCATTTTATAAACAAAAGAAAGCACTATTCACTTTACAAATTTTCCACAAATGAATAGTGAAAATACTGTGCATAAATAGTAACAAACTATTCATGTGGCCCATCCACATATTATTCACAACAGTTGTTTGTTTGTTTGTTTGTTTGTTTCCTTAATTAACCAACTACAACTAAAAGGAGTGGATTAGTTATGGCATTAAGCAATTATGAGGTACTTTAATTTTCTTTTTCTGTTTCTTTTGGGTATTTTTGAAATTAGAGTAGGTTTGCTCACCAGCATATCAATAATTGTTTTAGAATTTGTAATCAATTTGAAGTATTTGATGTGATGACTTGCTGTGATATGAAGCAATGTGATTTAGGAGAAGTAAATATGCCAACATTGTTTGGCAAAGTTCACATTGGTGTGCGGGACTAATATTCTACTCATCGTCCTCCATGGCATTGATTATACTTGAATTTCAGTTTAATATCATTGTTCTACTCTTATAAAACATACTCCAAGTCATAATTTTTGTTCTCTAATATTCTAAATGTTAATTCCTAGACTGATTTTGATTATGGGGTTTTTAAAGTAGATCTGCAAATCAATATAGTTGGGAGATTTTTATTACCATTCTAAAAAAGTCTTATATTAAAGATATTGGGTATCTATTTTCAAGTCCAATTTCCAAACCTAAATGTTTTAAAAGCCGAACTTCAAGCCCATGTTAAAATGCCATGTTGACAGAGATTTTTCTATGTGATCGGTACACGAGGTGATACATCATGTGAGAATTGTGTGTTAAAAATTTATTAACTTAAAAAATAAAATTTATCACCACTTACATAAAAACACCTGGTGTACCAAACGTATTTCCGTCAATGAAAATTTTGGAGTATGAAATGTGGTTTTTGAATGTCTAGTATTATCTAATTTCTCATTTGTGTTCTAATTTTTGAGATCTGAATTATACGTTAAAGAAAAGATCTGGAATGATAATATCACATTAATCTGATTCGGGTTGAAATTTCTTTCAACTTGTTTTGATTATATTTACTTTGGATTGCATGCTGCCATTGGAGATCTAACTTGTAGTTTGTCTTTATGTAGGTATTCTACATGAGCATGGACATTGGGATATAGGCAACCGTAAAAATATAGACAAGGGAATGCAAGTATAATATGGTCCGCTTATGATTTGAAGGATTGGTTTGTCCAGTGATTGGCGTGTCAGCTCGTGCCATCGCATGACAGCTTCGACCAACGCGTGGTGGCATGTGGCGGTGCGTTACCGTCCGTGGCGGTGCATGAGTGACTTCTCAAAACACTTAACTTCCGAGTTGAGCAAACAAAGGGAGTTTTCGGTATTTTCCTTAGTATTGGTTATTATAGTATTTTCTCATATAGGAGAAACTATCCGACAGATTTTCCTAGGCAAGTAAGGCAAGGAGGCCACAATCCTGAGATGTACCAGTGAATGAGTCTTTGCTTTCAAATATTATATGTTATAGTTTTATAAATTTCTTGTGATTATTTGACTTGCCATGTTTTGAATTAGGAAAAAAAGGAAAATTAATGAAAATGGTTTGAAAAGTTTTAGTTTTAATAAAAAATCATGTTATAAGTTTTGTTTAATGATTAGTACAAGGCCTATATTAAAGTAGTCCAACTAAAAATGGTCAAACTATAATAAATGGGGTGTGATATCCACACACCCCATTTTACTTCTCACACACATTTTTAATTTTCGACCGTCGGATCGGATGAATTGAAAAAGATCAACGGACATAAATTATTAAGCGGTGTGTGAGAAGTAAAATGGGGTGTGTGGATAATGGAGTTCATCATTGTTTTGCAGACCTTCTTCTTTTTCTTTGAAATAAAAATATAGATCCTCATGCTATTTAATTTATATTTTGTATTATTTCATTGAAACGTGATCGTCATTATTATTCATAAAGTATTCGATGTACTGTTTTTTAATTTTTCTTCGTTAATGAAGTTCTTTGTTTCTCCAGAAAATAAATTTGAGATCTGCATGTTATTCAATAATAACGACGGGTCACTGTTTCTGGACTGTAAAAATAAACTGTTTTTCGATTTTAAGTAACACTATTTCTGGATCCAAATGAAATAGACACACTGTTTCTGGATCCAAATGAAATAGACACACTGTTTCTTAAATGTAAGCTAGAAAAGAAATAGTGAAATTCATTGTATTTGGATTCAAGGCAAATATCATGTTTCTTAAATATAATCAACTGATGCATGAAAGAAAAGAAATAATCAAAGGTTTAAAACATAGATAGTTTCTGGAATCTAAGTCACTGTTTCTGGAATTTAAGTCACTGTTTCTGGATTTTGGTTATTTTCTTTCCAGATACAGTGTTTGTTTGTGCACAGAAAAAACAAACATTGTATCTGATTTTTTTTCCGAAAACAGTGTTATGTTTTGGGTTTCCAGAAATAGTTTTATGTTTTGGTTTCTTTTTTTTCCCTATTTACAAATGCCTTGCATGTACGTACATCACCGGGACCGTAGGTCCTTATTGGATCTGATTGGAATAAAATACTAACACTATAAATTGTTCGTGGTGCATATAAGAGGATGAGGATGAGGACGACGACGAGGAAGAGGAGGATAATGCCACGAAAAAGGTAGACAATAGTTTTTGATGATTTTTTATTAAACTTTGAGCCCTTTTGGTTAAATAACATTTTAAGATGGTTTTTGGTTGAATATTTGTTGGCCCAAGCCCTTTTCATTAAAGCTCCCAAAAATAAATGCTTACACTTTATTATTTTATTATTATTTTGGGAGTACAAACTGTGACATGTTGATGTTTCATTTATTTGTACGGTCTGGACCAAGATCAGCTTTGTGTGTATGTTCACATGCATCGTTACGTTCACTTTGGATTCAAGGTAGGTGTCATCATGTCCGTAGATTGCACTAGGAAAGGATGACCCTTATGTGAGTGCTTAGCGCCAACTACACATGATTGTAGTACTAGAACGTGACTTATGCACCCAGTCTGTTCATGTAGCCTAAAGTCAATCATGAGATGATACTTTGCGGATATTTCACATATTAAACTAATTTAGTTTAATCTAAGGGCAAAGACTATTGTTAAAAGCCATCTAATTAAATGTTATATGTTTTAACAATAAGTTCAAGGATATGTAACTAAGAGAATGTAATCCAAAGATTCATGAGACCTTTCTATTTCATACACATATCCTAAACGTTCCTGATCATAAGTCTACCAATTGGGCATTGACAGTCCGGATAGATCAGTACGTACCATGCTTTCTCCTATAGGGTAACTGATCTTGAGTCATTAGTGTGAACGGCACCAAAACAAGTATGTACTTGCTCAATAAAGAGTGAGTATATTAAACGCGATTAACCAAGAGTTGTCATACTCATGTCATATGAGAACTCACTAGTTAGGGTAATGAAAAGTAGTCATTTGGCCTGAGGCATTACAATTGTCTTGTGATTAGGTCCTTGATCTTTGACTATGTTAAAGGCACTTCAATGCAAGGCCTGAAGGAAATTTTGTGAAAAACATGTTTATTTGAGCAACATCAATAGCATGCAATTAACAAATTAAAGGCGGAATCATGCTTACATGCACTCAAAACAAAACATCAACCATGAAATTCAAAGCCTAGTAGATTGGTGAACCTTGACTCAACTTAAATCAACATTTGTTAGTTGAGAAATATTTACCTTTGTAGATTCCTCTTTGCATATGCAAAGGATAATCACCCAAGAGATAGGGCCTTCATTCCTTGCTTCTTAGCTCCATGGATTTGGTTGAAAGAATTGGATTCTCCAAGTTCCCAAAATAGAGAACCTCTAAAGATTCTACACCAAGGTTAGATTGAAGAAGAAATGAGTGACCTTGGAGTAGTAGGATTGCTAGATTCACCCTCCAAGGTGGTTGGCCTCTTAGAGAGAAAATGAAGAAACAAGTTCTCACCAATTTTCTCTAAAACAAACCCTTATGAATTTTAGGCTATAAAGTTCTTTATATAGTCACTTCTTTAAATGACCTAAAGAACCAAAAAACCCTTATTCTACACAAAATGGATATGGGCTTTTGGGCCTTTGTGAATCTTTATTCATTAAGTTGTCATATAACTTAAGTCAATGGGCTTTGACGTTCAAAGCCCATTGGGCCTTAAGGTCCAAAACTATCCCGAGGTCTTTAACGAACTTATTCGTTTGATTAATTAACATATTAATTAATCCTTGCCATTCATAATTAAACCATTTAATTATTATTACTCATCTCCATTGTTTCTTCAATCTCCACCTTACACGGTGTACGATCCATTAGGTTCCTTTTAGCGAGGCAGTGGGCGATTAAAACCATTTTACATCGATTGTGAATTTGAAACTTACTTTCAATTCTCCCTTTAGTGATTACACACGTTTAGGGCTTCCACAAACCATGAGTGACACCTAGCAGCATATCATGGTTACCCAAGCTAATCAGAAGAGGTAGAGAACCTATTCAGTTTAGGATTACAAATGCAATACGGTCTTTCTCTAATCTAATACTCTTGACCACATTGTTTGGTTTGATAGTTTATTTATTCATGTCTACTATCCAATGTGATTCGTTTGCTTATATGATTACCTTGAATGTTATTTGGAACGCATTCCCTAATCTCATTCATACTCTGGCCAGAGATTTTAATCATATCATAGAGTATTCTCCCTCAAACCATTTGAAGGTTAGAGATCCCTTGTTGCACATTCACTTGTCTCCATAACTAAGTGACTTAACCCCAATGATGTCGTGGACATCCCGATGGGGTGACTTTGACATAATCAAAGATCAAGGACTTAACCACAAGACAACTGTGATGCCTCAGGTCAAAAGACTAATTTGCATTATCCCAACCATGAGTTCTCATGTGACATGAGTATGAGAACTCCTCGTTGATCGTGTTCAGTGAACTCATTCTCTATTGAGCACCTACGTACTTGTCTTGATGTCACACACACCAATGACTCGAGACTAGTCACTCTCCCTGAGAGAAGGCACAATACGTACTGATCTTATCGGACTGTTAATGCCCAATTGGCAATCCTATGATCAGGAACGTTTAGGATGTGTCTACGAAAGAATGGTCTCATTAATCTAACTTCATTAGATTGCATTCTCCCAATCACATATTCCTTGGACTTTATCGTTTAAGCATATAAAATTTATATGAGACGGCTCAAACAATAATGTTTGCCCTTTTATATGTAAACTAGATTAGTGTAACATGTGAAATGTCCGTAAAGTATCATCATATGATTGGCTTTAGGGCACATTTCCAACAATCTCCCACTTGCACTAGAGCCAATCAGCTTGTTCATCTGTTATGATTCCTCTTCTGTAGTCATTTCATAAATGGCTGAGTAGTAGGCCTAGACAATGGATATCTATATGTTATCCATAGAAGCAACCTTGAGAATATCGACGTCACCATTATACATGATTCCCAATCATGTGGTTCAGTCTCTCATATGAGTTCGGATCTTGATGAGACCTTGATTCCCTGGCTTGAGCTATCGCCCCATTAGTGTCATACACTTTCTGGTTGGAACCGAATAGAGAGTTCATAAATGAACTTTCCCATCCAAACAACATTGTTGTAAACTTCTATATGGCAATATATTTTGCATTCATAATGGAACACACTAAAGTCATTACTTTAATGTTTCCATCCAAACATCTCTTTAGTCATAATAAAGAGATATATGTTTATTTCTTCATTCATAACGAAGAAACATTCAATGATGGATTAGATTCACAATCTAATACATTTACGCTTCCATTACGTTACTCTGATTCTTCCTCATTCTTCGAGGAACCTATCCTTTAGTATTTCTTAAATACTTAAGGATTCACTTGACAGTTGCCATGGTTCTGATCCTGGGCTTGCACTGATATCGCCTTGTACCTTTCTAGGTACAACTCATATCAATGTTTTTCATACAATATGAAATACATAAATTACCTTTGTGCGTATGCATAAAGGATTCAATTTACGCATTATTTCTTTGGGAGTCAAAGGGTACGTTCCCTTTGAGAAGAGCTACCTCCTAGTCTCACTAGAGTTGTTCTTCTGATTGAAGTTTATCATCATATGAGAAACTTCCTAGCATCCTTTTGTCTATTATTAGGGCATGATATAATCCAATTATATCCTAAAATCTATCATTATAGATTTCCATCCCATGTATATAGACTATGTCTCCCATATACATTCTATCGTTATAGAAAGTTTTAAAGTCATAACTTTAACAATGAAGTATTCTTTTCATTTCCAAAATTAATATATCATACATATATTTAAATTTAGGAATATGATTAACTCCCTCTAATCTTTTGTAAACCTAGTAAACAAAAGATTCATTTACATCTTTATGAGAAATCAAACGTTTTGATCTTTCTCTCATAAGACGCTTATGGCTCCCACTAGCTTGCTTAGATCCATGATGGTTGGATCTCTACAACTTACATGTTTTTTGATTCATAGTTTTAGACATATATTATTAGGACTATCTTAATAATGGTTTCGGAAACCTATATTATGTCCAAACATTGAATCAACATTTAGTTGTAGCTAGCTATCTTCGAATTAATTGAAACTAAGACTACGTCAAAAATGGTTCCTTCAAAGTCAACCATTCTCTTTGATTGTAGTCACCTTAAGCTACCAATTAGCTATGAAGGTTTCATTATTTCGGGTCAAATGGTACTTTACCATTTCCTTGAGTATATATTGTATATACACTCAATGTAGTCATAAAGTTCAAACCATTCAACTGAGACGGTTTATAAATCCTTCTTGACTACCTTGGAGCTTGTGGTATAGGAACTAGGTTGTTATATTTGTTGATTATCATCTTGTCTCTCAAAGAACCCATTCTTTTGAGTTCTATTCCTAGTTCATTTGCTCTATCTTAGGCAAATCATATTGTAGGATTACAATGAACTACTCAACAAACAACATTTGTTGGTTGGTTTATAGAAGTGATATCCAAATGTTAATTTAAGGATACCCACAGATAATTTTTAAACAAATATTGCTCATTAGCACACAACCCCAAATCTTAACATGATTAAGATTTGTCTTTCTTTCCAACTACATCCTATGGAGTTATGAAAATTTTGGAAGATCTTCTAATTGACAATCATATTGTTTTAGAAGTATATATCCTATATATATGGGTAATTGATAAGATCCAACGAACTAAATCTTATTCAAGTTCGTTCTTCTCCTAATGGAGAAAATCATTATCTTATGATGCTAATTCCCTTGATATCTTTCAAGGAAACTCATCTAAAGTGTTACCTTTCCTTGGATCAAATCTAAGGAGGTAAGTACTTTAGACGTCTTATTCATCAACTTACATTTCTTGAATTCTTTGAAACCTTTTGCAAAGTATTCGGACTTGTGTTTATTCATAATAAACTATAGTCCAACCGAGAGTGATCTTCGGTGAATGTCAAACAACATGAGTAGTATTATGTTGTGGACAAGTGCCACTAACATCTAAGTGAATTAACCTCAACAACTTTGTGATTCTTTATTCTTTCCAAAAGAATAAAGATTCGAACATTTCGCCTCTATACAATTTTGACAAGAAGGTATTGGATCTGGATCTAACGATCCAAAGCATCCATCTATGACCAACTCGTAATTTATGTTTTAGAGGTATCACAACTCAGTTGGGATTAGTCACTATCTTGCAACCTTTTGGGTTTTAAGTATCATTATATTCTAAACAGTTAACGCTACCATATCATCTCTACTATAGAGACAATCAAATAGATTACTATAATCCAATCAGTGATTAATAAAGAACAATGTTTTGTCAAACAAAACATTCATCCATCTCTACTATAGTGATGGAATTGAGTTCCTTAAAATTGGAATGTAAAGACAATCTTTGGTTTTTCCAATTTCTTTGGTAGTTCATATGAGGAAGTTAGTACCATCTGCTTTCGCAGAGATCTATATTTTATTCACGTTCCGAATGTGAAGTACTTTCTCTTCTCTCATTAATCTTCTACTTCTTATTAGCCATACTTTTACAACGATTGTAAAACATAGTTACTAATACGGAATCAAGCATTCAAGTAGAAGAACCAACTGTTTTGAACTATTCAAGAACAATTTACAACACCTTCGAAAGGTGTGTTCTTGACATTTGCAAGACATTTCTTGCAAATACCCCTTCCAATGTCCATCCTTTCATAGAGAAAGTTTGTTCCCTTGGAGTTAATTTTATCTTCTTCATTTGACTTCTCCTTTGACTACAATAGTCATGGTCCCTAAACTCCCACTATCTCTCTTGAAACCTTTTTCAATTGTGTTATACACATCAAACATTTTGGAGAGTGTGTGGTTATTGTTCACTACATAGTTTACAATAAACTTAGTGAACCATTAGGATAGGGACATAAAGGTGAAGTCCTAGCTTAGTTTCCGTCTCGTTAAGTGGTTTATCACTTCAACACTCAATGATTCAAAATCATCATAAGTCCATGTTGATGGACTATTTTTGTCAACCAACCATTATGTTCTAAACATAATTACAAACTTTCAAGAGTTGTTCAAGGCAACTCTTATTTCTTCATACAACAATTTGTAAGTGAAGAATCATGGCACTAAAAATGTCCTTGTCTTTATGCTAATCTTCGTAAGTTCCTTTGTTCATATAACGAAGGAATAAACATTGGTTGTTTGTGTTGTCCTCTTCATGATAGACATTTCTAACATGTTCTTCCAATGATACATTATCAATAGGAAGATTGTGAGGATGAGACTTCTTAGGTACATGCACAATCCATTTAAGACAATCTTTGGGATTGTGTTACCAAGTCCGGAAACTAAAACATTCGGCTTTTCTTTGTCAAGTTTTGGATAGCGTTTGCAAATATATATTGGTAAACAAATACATAACGAATATAAATTGATTGATTTTAAGCCATTTGATTCGGGTCTTTAAATCAAATAGCACCACCCACTATTTTTGGCAAATTCCATATCCCTCATTGGAATTCGAGAGTTTTTGGAGAAAACTCTTAGTAGGTTATGGGAGACTCACTATTACCAAGCCCACCTCAGAAGAAAATCATATTGGCTAGCGTTAATAATAATGAGAGAGTACACTTACTCATTTGCAACTAATGCAAGTACCCATCAATTTGGCCTCTAGAGAATGATGCCTCAGAATAATATCATATTGGCACATTGCACTTAGTTAAGTCATTCCCACCATGCTAGTTAAAGTAGGGGTTCAAGAATGGCCTCAGAAGAATATCATATTGACCACACACGTTGCCTACCTTTACTTCATCATATGTGTATAGGCTTCTCCTGAATGTAAGCACATACTTTGCAACCCCAGAACTGGACGAATACGGTGTATGAGTCACAAACGATTGAAGCCTACCATGGTGGAAGGCCACGAAAGAGTGTTCAAAGCACTCTCACGCTTATCAACTTAATAATGGTTTGTTTGAGGGTTTTAGGTCTCATCACATATAAGTATTCATTTTAATCTTCATTAAAACAATTTTGGTCCTATTACAACTATTGGTCCATTTGATTCAATTTAGTTGTATATAATACTCCCACTATACTTATAAAACGGTTTTTAAAGCAAGAGTATATGATACTACTAACATAAGGTTTGCATTCATTTGATGGACTATATAGTTGCCTTAGGGCCTTAGGATGACTATGAACCTTTGTTTAGATTCAACACGAGCCTAGTGTTGAATCTCGGACTAGGGATGGAGATTGATTTTAGTTACGCGTTCAATCACATTAAGGCGTGTTGTTCCTAGGGGCGTTGGACCCAACTACTCCATTTTCATGCATATCAAATAAAACAAGAAAATGAGTACTTTAAAGTAAAGGTGAGCTTATGCTCATTACAACATTTGCATAAAACAAATTACTTTAAAGTAAAGAAGAGCTTATGCTCTTTTACAACATTTGATCAAATCAAATTACAACCAAAATTAATCTACACATTCCCATGGTTCAAACAAATTTGAAACGGCCTATCACATAGCTCAATTATCGTAGGCTTAGGTTCATAATCACCCTTTAATTAATCAACACTTTAACTAATTAAATTGAATGCAACATTTTCATTTTGTTTTTGTATCCATAAAATTGATTTAAATGGAGCTAAATGAAATGAAAATCCAATTCTCATTTAAAGAGACAAAACAATTTTTTTGTTCCCTACTTAATTTGGGCCATCATGCAATAACCACAACTTTTTGGGTTATATTGCGAAACATAAACTTTTGGGGTCACTTTGTAAAAACACAAAAGTCCACTACTTCATGTAATTACAACTAGAACCCAAAAATTTCAACAAATACAAAAAACTTCATTAAAGGAGCAAAACAATTTGTCCTTTAGCGTTTTTGGGCCTTAACGTAAAAACGTAAACTTTTGGGCCAAAGTGCAAATACACAAAAGTATCAAAACTTTATGTAATTGAATAAAAGACCCAAAAATACCCTATTCTATTAGGGTGGCCGGCCATGATAAAAAAAATAAGATTTTTACAAAGTTTTTGTAAGTGGGTTTTGTTAGCTGAGGTAAAGATGAAATATATATGATATATTTTGAATTTTGATAGGAGCATATTTATGCTACTTAGTTATGTTGTTTTCTTGCATTTTCGTAGTTAGTTATAACTTATTATAGTGTTTAAGGTCATTTTCGTGCAATTTCAGGTTCATATGGCAAAGTATGCATTTTGAGCCAATTTGGAGCATTTTGGAGCATTTTTGGGCCAAGATTGGATGGTGCAAACATGGAGACATGAGGATGGACGAATTTGATGATTCAAAGGGCTAGAAATCTGCATGTGTGTGTGCAAAGTGTTGGCCTACAACTTCAAACATCATGGCTGCCATGTAATGGCAGAAAATGTGTTTTTTACTAGCTAAATGGATGAAGAACATGCATTGCAAGTATAAACACCACATGGGCAGCAAGAAGGAAAGAAAACAGCAACACACACACCACATGGGCAGCAAGGAATCAGAAATTAAAGCATGGGCAACAAGGAATAAGAAATTAAAGCATGGGCAGCAAGGAATCAGCATGGGCAGTGAATAGACAATAAGGAATGGCAGAAATTGGACCACCATGAAGTGGATTTCTGCAAGGATGGCAGATTGTCCATTACTTAATGTTTGCTTGACATTTTCAGCCACTATATAACCCCCCTTGGTTAAGAGTTCAGAAAACGACACCTCCCACACACATTCCATTCATACCATCCAGCCATACACCCTCCACAATTCATAAATTCGTCAAACACATCCATCACACTTGGCAGCAGCCTTCCTTCACCTTTCACCATATTTTCTGACCCAAAATCATCCCTAGCCGTACCCCCATCAACCCTAAACCTTCCCATACCATTCCCCATCCATTCTACACCACAAATAACCCCAAAAACCTGTTCTAAAGTTCTCTGCCGCAGCAAGGAGGAAGGAGAATTCGTTGATGAGCTTGCTGCCAAGTTGGAGCGTTCTAGGTGTTTTCTTCCTTTGGATTTTAATTTCTAAATTTATGTATCTTTGCTTTGTGAGTATGAGGAACTAAACCCCCTTAGTTGGGGGGTAATTCGAAACCATGTACATGCTTGCAGTATGACTTGATTAAATTCAGTTGTTAGTTCATAAATTGTGGATTCAATTCGTTCATCTATTTGATTGATAACTTATTTGTGTATGTTGATTGAGAGTGCACGCTTAGTTTTCATGCATGAATATGATGCTAGATTATGAGGGAGTTTCACCTAATAGTTACAATCTTATAATCACAAGTAGTGAAGGTCGCTTGAAAACGATCGCGTTGAATGAATTCTTGGCATAAGTTTCATGCAATTCATAGTAACGAATGCTTCGTCAATGCTTATGTTTTTCATAGAACTTAATGATTCTTGCTTGGATCTCTATTATGCAATTCATGTAGGGAACTTGTAGGGAATGTTTTGGGTTGTCGTATGCAATCATCCAATCTAATAACTTGTGGAAAAACTGAAAGTTAATTAGTGCAATTCACGGTTAATTTGGGGCATTGAGTATCCATAGTTTATCGAAGAACAACTGAAAATCGTTTTGTTTGCAAGTGTGACATGTGTGGAGAAGAACCTCCTAACTAGCCCTTTTATCCATCCTTTTCATCCAAAAACGTTTTACAATCTGTTTTGTTTTAAAGTTTCTGTTTTGTTTTCAATTTTCGTCCAAAACCAAATCCCCCTTTATTTTGAAGTCTTAGATTAGTTAGAAAGTGTTTTGATTTGTGTTTTTAAGTGTTTTGATTCAAGTTTTCACTCAAATTCGTCAGATTTTGTGTTTGTGCTCAAAACTGCCCAGAAAGTGGTTTTTAGGCAGTTTTGAGTCTTCTAGTTGCTGTTTTGAGTTTTAGGTTTGTTTTAGTGTTCTAACTTTTAGTTTTACATTCTTTGAGTCTAGTTTAGTGTTTTAAACTTTGTTTTTATGTTATTGAGTCAGTTTTCAAGTGTTTAGCAATCTCTCCTAATCCCCGGTTTAGAACGATCCCTACTTACATCTTTACTACAATTTGACAAAAGAGGGTTTAATTTGTGCGTTAGTTAAATTTCGCATCAAATTTTGTGTGTTTCTTTTTGTTTAGTGTGGTTTTATGCTTGAAACATTGAGGACAATGTTTGATTTAAGTGTGGGGGGGGGTAACTAAGTGTTTTAGATGCAAATTCGTGGGATTTTATCACCCTTAACTTGGAGACTTGTTCCTCGCTGTTTTTAAGTGTTTTTGAGCAGTTTTGGTATGTTTTGGTGTGTTTGAAGTAAAAATCCGAAAATCACATAAAAATTTGAAAAATTTGTTTTAAAAACCCAAAAAACAAAATTTGATGCGAAATTTAACTAACGCACAAATTAAACCCTCTTTTGTCAAATTGTAGTAAAGATGTAAGTAGGGATCGTTCTAAACCGGGGATTAGGAGGGATTGCTAAACACTTGAAAACTGACTCAATAACATAAAAACAAAGTTTAAAACACTAAACTAGACTCAAAGAATGTAAAACTAAAAGTTAGAACACTAAAACAAACCTAAAACTCAAAACAGCAACTAGAAGACTCAAAACTGCCTAAAAACCACTTTCTGGGCAGTTTTGAGCACAAACACAAAATCTGACGAATTTGAGTGAAAACTTGAATCAAAACACTTAAAAACACAAATCAAAACACTTTCTAACTAATCTAAGACTTCAAAATAAAGGGGGATTTGGTTTTGGACGAAAATTGAAAACAAAACAGAAACTTTAAAACAAAACAGATTGTAAAACGTTTTTGGATGAAAAGGATGGATAAAAGGGCTAGTTAGGAGGTTCTTCTCCACACATGTCACACTTGCAAACAAAACGATTTTCAGTTGTTCTTCAATAAACTATGGATACTCAATGCCCCAAATTAACCGTGAATTGCACTAATTAACTTTCAGTTTTTCCACAAGTTATTAGATTGGATGATTGCATACGACAACCCAAAACATTCCCTACAAGTTCCCTACATGAATTGCATAATAGAGATCCAAGCAAGAATCATTAAGTTCTATGAAAAACATAAGCATTGACGAAGCATTCGTTACTATGAATTGCATGAAACTTATGCCAAGAATTCATTCAACGCGATCGTTTTCAAGCGACCTTCACTACTTGTGATTATAAGATTGTAACTATTAGGTGAAACTCCCTCATAATCTAGCATCATATTCATGCATGAAAACTAAGCGTGCACTCTCAATCAACATACACAAATAAGTTATCAATCAAATAGATGAACGAATTGAATCCACAATTTATGAACTAACAACTGAATTTAATCAAGTCATACTGCAAGCATGTACATGGTTTCGAATTACCCCCCAACTAAGGGGGTTTAGTTCCTCATACTCACAAAGCAAAGATACATAAATTTAGAAATTAAAATCCAAAGGAAGAAAACACCTAGAACGCTCCAACTTGGCAGCAAGCTCATCAACGAATTCTCCTTCCTCCTTGCTGCGGCAGAGAACTTTAGAACAGGTTTTTGGGGTTATTTGTGGTGTAGAATGGATGGGGAATGGTATGGGAAGGTTTAGGGTTGATGGGGGTACGGCTAGGGATGATTTTGGGTCAGAAAATATGGTGAAAGGTGAAGGAAGGCTGCTGCCAAGTGTGATGGATGTGTTTGACGAATTTATGAATTGTGGAGGGTGTATGGCTGGATGGTATGAATGGAATGTGTGTGGGAGGTGTCGTTTTCTGAACTCTTAACCAAGGGGGGTTATATAGTGGCTGAAAATGTCAAGCAAACATTAAGTAATGGACAATCTGCCATCCTTGCAGAAATCCACTTCATGGTGGTCCAATTTCTGCCATTCCTTGTTGTCTATTCACTGCCCATGCTGATTCCTTGCTGCCCATGCTTTAATTTCTTATTCCTTGTTGCCCATGCTTTAATTTCTGATTCCTTGCTGCCCATGTGGTGTGTGTGTTGCTGTTTTCTTTCCTTCTTGCTGCCCATGTGGTGTTTATACTTGCAATGCATGTTCTTCATCCATTTAGCTAGTAAAAAACACATTTTCTGCCATTACATGGCAGCCATGATGTTTGAAGTTGTAGGCCAACACTTTGCACACACACATGCAGATTTCTAGCCCTTTGAATCATCAAATTCGTCCATCCTCATGTCTCCATGTTTGCACCATCCAATCTTGGCCCAAAAATGCTCCAAAATGCTCCAAATTGGCTCAAAATGCATACTTTGCCATATGAACCTGAAATTGCACGAAAATGACCTTAAACACTATAATAAGTTATAACTAACTACGGAAATGCAAGAAAACAACATAACTAAGTAGCATAAATATGCTCCTATCAAATTCCCCCACACTTAGCTTTTGCTAGTCCTCGAGCAAAACAAAATAAACAAAACGAAACAAAGTCAATAAACACACTCTAGTCCTTCCAACATTTGCCTCAGGGATTTCCAATGAACATGACATGTTAAAGATCGTTATCCCCACAAATTTGAGTCATCTTTACACAAGCACATACTTAATTTAAGCCACAACTTACAAATTCACAAGTAATCAATTAAAACAATGCTTTGAATGAAGTAACATGCCTTAGAGAATTCCCTCAATTCCTTACAAGATATACACTCTATTTTCACTCAGATTTTCTAACTCCACACCCTACACTAGTCATATGTGAGAAGATTGATGTAGATATGAAAACGAATGCTCACATATATATTTTACAAAGAATGCAATTTCTAGAGTTAAGAAGCATGTTTTGATATGATCTCATGAATGGAATGCTACTACTTTGATGCGAGAACCAGTGACACCATATGCTCATACCAAATTCAAACTCCACAAATTGAAACACATAACACTCAAGATAGAAGTTAAGGGTTGTAACGGGGCTTGGGGTATTGGTTAACAAAGAAAGGATAGGGAAAACAAACGTTCTTCAAGCGATAGTAAGCAACGTAATGAAATTGAGACTTAGAATTCACTTGAATGGCAGAAACTAACTTTAAAACACAAGGGAAAGATTTAGACAACTCCTTAGGGCCGAATTCATTGTTTTGGACCCTTACTTCAACAAACAAAACTTTGGAGCTCTTTTTCACAACTTTTCATACTTTTTCGCTTCATTTTTTTCTTTTTCCACGAATTCTATTTTCTTTTCTTTTCTTTGAACCCGTGCTTTATGGCACACAAATTCACATAACAAAAACTTCCCCCACACTTGTTTTCTGCCACAAAAGAATTCTAATTGAATCATGCATTACTATGCTTTAAGAACAAGGGTATGGATGGTCCTAAACTAGGCTAGGTGAGGATAATGTGGGTTAACAACAACATAGGCTAAACAAGGCTCAACGGGGTTAAACTTAAACATAAAATGATATGGGATACACGGCAGTTTGGCTAAGGTGGTGGTAACTACACAACTTTATCTTGAAAATGTGTTATGCAAATCAATAACATGCTTTGAATGAAATCGGCATGAGTTCTAGCATTTGGAACTAAATGATGAAACGCCTTCTAAGTAGCAACCAAGCAAGGAATAATGAGATCATGCAACGACTTAGAGAACAAAAAAAAAATGCCCAGATTTTAACTCTCCAATAAAACGTTTAGGCTCAAGTCTCACAAGGTTGTAGCGTTTGTTTGAGTTCCTTCCTTCAAGCATGTTACAAAAACTGATTTTTCCTTTATGATTGCATGTGAATTCATAAGTTATAACCACAACCAAGCATAAACAAAGAGTAAATCAAACTTTCATCCATGTTAATCACTCTCTTTAACAGTCATGCAATTAAAAACCAAATCCTCATCATTGTGTTGGAAGGTACCCTAAGACACAAACAAACACACAAAAACAACTCTTTTTGGGTTTTTAAAACAAATTTTTCAAATTTTTATGTGATTTTCGGATTTTTACTTCAAACACACCAAAACATACCAAAACTGCTCAAAAACACTTAAAAACAGCGAGGAACAAGTCTCCAAGTTAAGGGTGATAAAATCCCACGAATTTGCATCTAAAACACTTAGTTACCCCCCCCACACTTAAATCAAACATTGTCCTCAATGTTTCAAGCATAAAACCACACTAAACAAAAAGAAACACACAAACAGCAAGTAAATAACAAACTGGGCAGATTAGAAACAAGCAACAAAGTGAAGGGTTTTAGGACGCAAATCTGGAATTGGAGTGATTCCTAGGGCTTCCTTTGTTGAATTGCATAGGTTGCCTCCCAAGTAGCGCTTTCTTTAACGTCGTGAAGCCGGACGAAGAACACAATCATGCCTCATTGGAGCCCACGGCATGGAGTGGGAGCTCCTCCACAACATGCTCAACAAAATTCTCATGCATTGCATCCTTGAACGGAAATGGATAGTGATGTTTGTTGATGGGTGCGTTGTGTTTCCTATGGTTCATGTAAATGCGCCCACCATCGGGGATTTGCTTGGGTTCCTGCACCAAAGAAGGGAACCACCTATCAACTTTAATGGGAATTGGATTTGGATTAGGTGGCTTACCTATGTGTTGTGATGAAGTGGCAGCAATGTGAACATTCTTCCCCATGGTTCTTTCAGCCAATGTGAGCACTTTGAGGGCAGTGGCCGTATGGTCCTTGTTCTCCACTCCAATTCCCTCGTCTTGCATGGTTCTTGATGCATCCTTTGTGCTTGGTGCTAAACGGTCCGGTCCTATCTTTTCAATTTTACCAATGGCACAACAAGAATGAACAACATTAGGAGTCTCAATGGATTCAGAAATTTTAAAACTAATCATGTCACCACCAAATGCCATAGTTACTAATCCTTTTGCCACATCGATCTTTGTTTGAGCCGTTTTCATGAATGGCCTTCCAAGGAGGATGGGCAATGAAGGGGCATGGTCTGATTCATCCATTTCGAGGACATAGAAATCCGCCGGAAAGACTAAATGATCAACCTGCACTAAAACGTCTTCCAAAACTCCCTTTGGATAAGCGTTAGATCTATCGGCTAATTGTATGATTACCCCATCATGTTTAAGTGCTCCTAGATTCATAGATGCATAAACAGAATATGGCATGACATTAATTGATGCACCTAAATCTAGCATGGCAGATTTGAAACGGGTATTACCAATGACACACGGAATTGTAAAACTCCCCGGATCTTTGCATTTGGGGGGTAGTTTTCTTTGCAACATTGCGGAGACATTCTCGCTTACATGTACCACTTCTTTCTCCCGGACACGTTTCTTTGTTGTACAAAGCTTCTTTAAACACTTGGCATACTTCGGGATTTGCTTTATGGCATCAATGAGGGGAATGTTGACATGCACCTTTCTAAATGTCTCTAGAACATCTTTTTCCTCCTCTTCGATCTTGGATTGCAAAAATCTGCTAGGAAAGGGTACATTGGGTGGAATAACATTAGTAGGAAACGAATTGGACACATTCTTACCTTTGTTGGACAAATTGGGCAGATTTGGGGTACTAGAAGCTTGCGGCAAAGGTGGAACCACCTTTGCCGTGGGCAAGCTTGCTTCTTCCTCTTCAATTTGCAAGTTTTCATCCTCTTTGACACCTGATTTTGATGGTGTAGGACCTGTCCCAACTTCTTTTCCACTTCTCAACAATATGGCTTTTGCACTTTCGAACCCGCCCCTTGGATTTGGAATGGTGGAGCTAGGGAGTTGTCCGGGATCTCGAAACTTACCTACAAACTCGGCAATCTGCCCAATTTGTTTCTCAAGTTGATCCACCCTTTTGTCTTGGTTTTGCATAGCTTGGGTGTGATCGTCTTGCCCCTGAGATAATTTGGTTAGTATCTTAAGAAGTGCATCATTATCTAGAGGCGTACCTAAAGCATTTGGGGCAGATTGTTGTGGAGCATGTGGGGGTGCATATGGCTTGGTGAAGAACCCCGGGGGTTGTTGCCTAAAGCCTCCTTGTTGTTGAGGTGGTTGGGGCTCCCTCCACTTGAAATTTGGGTGGTCTCTCCAACCGGGATTGTAAGTACTTGAATAAGGATCGTTCCTTGGTTGGTTTTGGCCTTGAAACCCAATTGCATTGGTGCTTTCCCATCCACCATTTTCAATCAATTGTGGACACTTTTCAGAAGCATGTCCTTGGATAGAACATACGCCACATACAATTGGTCCTTGCATCTTCATGCCCTCGGCCATCTTCTTCTTGCTGGATTCCGCTTATCTTTTTGCGTAGGAGGATGATGCGAGAAGTTGGAAAGAACTTCTCCAAGAACGCTCTCTTCATACTCTCCCACGATGTGACAGTTCCGGGAGCCAATTCGTACAACCAATCCTTGGCTTTATCCACTAAAGAGAATGGAAAAGCCTTCATCTTCAAAATACTTCCGTCAACGTTAACGGGAGTCATACTTGAGCAAACAACTTCAAATTCTTTCAAATGTTTGTTAGGATCTTCCATGGACAAGCCATGGTATTTAGGAATATGATGAAGCAAACTTGACTTTAATTCAAATTCTTCGGTCTTACCTTGGGCAGCCGTGGGATATTGGATGCACAAGGGTGCGGCATTATCCAATCCCGAGGCGGAGAGCTCTTTGAGTGTACGGTTGTCCACGGCCATGTCTTGGGCTTCTTCACTCACTTGTGCCGTAGGTTCCTCCTCCTCTTCTGGAACGTTTTCTTCAAGGTCAGGTTCGGGATTGGGTGGGTTGTGTTCTTGCTGATTTCTAGCCCTTCTCAAAGTTCTCTCAAAATCGTCGTCAAAGTCCAAAATATGCTCACGAATAGGTTTGGAACTTCGAGTCATGCACTAGTACCTAAAAACAAAGAAACAAAACAAGATAGCAATCTGTGACAGAAAACAAACGAAAATAACAAATAAATAAAAAGAACGAGGGATTAGCAAAGTTGCTAATCCCCGGCAACGGCGCCAAAATTTGATGCGAAATTTAACTAACGCACAAATTAAACCCTCTTTTGTCAAATTGTAGTAAAGATGTAAGTAGGGATCGTTCTAAACCGGGGATTAGGAGGGATTGCTAAACACTTGAAAACTGACTCAATAACATAAAAACAAAGTTTAAAACACTAAACTAGACTCAAAGAATGTAAAACTAAAAGTTAGAACACTAAAACAAACCTAAAACTCAAAACAGCAACTAGAAGACTCAAAACTGCCTAAAAACCACTTTCTGGGCAGTTTTGAGCACAAACACAAAATCTGACGAATTTGAGTGAAAACTTGAATCAAAACACTTAAAAACACAAATCAAAACACTTTCTAACTAATCTAAGACTTCAAAATAAAGGGGGATTTGGTTTTGGACGAAAATTGAAAACAAAACAGAAACTTTAAAACAAAACAGATTGTAAAACGTTTTTGGATGAAAAGGATGGATAAAAGGGCTAGTTAGGAGGTTCTTCTCCACACATGTCACACTTGCAAACAAAACGATTTTCAGTTGTTCTTCGATAAACTATGGATACTCAATGCCCCAAATTAACCGTGAATTGCACTAATTAACTTTCAGTTTTTCCACAAGTTATTAGATTGGATGATTGCATACGACAACCCAAAACATTCCCTACAAGTTCCCTACATGAATTGCATAATAGAGATCCAAGCAAGAATCATTAAGTTCTATGAAAAACATAAGCATTGACGAAGCATTCGTTACTATGAATTGACATGTGTGGAGAAGAACCTCCTAACTAGCCCTTTTATCCATCCTTTTCATCCAAAAACGTTTTACAATCTGTTTTGTTTTAAAGTTTCTGTTTTGTTTTCAATTTTCGTCCAAAACCAAATCCCCCTTTATTTTGAAGTCTTAGATTAGTTAGAAAGTGTTTTGATTTGTGTTTTTAAGTGTTTTGATTCAAGTTTTCACTCAAATTCGTCAGATTTTGTGTTTGTGCTCAAAACTGCCCAGAAAGTGGTTTTTAGGCAGTTTTGAGTCTTCTAGTTGCTGTTTTGAGTTTTAGGTTTGTTTTAGTGTTCTAACTTTTAGTTTTACATTCTTTGAGTCTAGTTTAGTGTTTTAAACTTTGTTTTTATGTTATTGAGTCAGTTTTCAAGTGTTTAGCAATCCCTCCTAATCCCCGGTTTAGAACGATCCCTACTTACATCTTTACTACAATTTGACAAAAGAGGGTTTAATTTGTGCGTTAGTTAAATTTCGCATCAAATTTATGTCAAACTTTTTAAAAAAGTTTGTCTACCATTATAGCCATTAATTGAATTTATGTCAAACTTTTTAAAAAGTTTGTCTACCATTAAAACCATTAATAATACTTTACCAATAACCATCACCCACTAAAATTAAATCAAAACTTTATGTAAAAACATAAATTTTTTGAATCAAAACTTCAAAACTTTTTGTTCTTGGCAAGAACTTCAAGAACATTGAAGAACACTCATGAAAACTCATAATAGCTCCATGAATGTTTTCACTCACCAAAACTCAAATTTTCACCACTCAAAAGAGGGCTAACATCCTAGGGTACTTAGGGGTTCCAAAAGTCACTTTAAAACCATTTTAACAAGACAAACATGAACCCAAAAAATCACCCTTTGGATTTGGCCGAATTTCCCCAAAAACATGGCACCAAATTTTAGCTCCAAAATTCATGCTCATATGAACTACATCTACAACATTTGAGATGGCAAATTTTCTAACAAAATTTACATTCAAAGAAACAAGAATAAAGCTTATAACATATTACAACTTTTAAATCAAAAACTATGAACTACAAAACCCAAAATGATTCACCAACTACTAGACCTAGGCTCTTGATACCACTTGAAGGAAATTTTGTGAAAAACATGTTTATTTGAGCAACATCAATAGCATGCAATTAACAAATTAAAGGCGGAATCATGCTTACATGCACTCAAAACAAAACATCAACCATGAAATTCAAAGCCTAGTAGATTGGTGAACCTTGACTCAACTTAAATCAACATTTGTTAGTTGAGAAATATTTACCTTTGTAGATTCCTCTTTGCATATGCAAAGGATAATCACCCAAGAGATAGGGCCTTCATTCCTTGCTTCTTAGCTCCATGGATTTGGTTGAAAGAATTGGATTCTCCAAGTTCCCAAAATAGAGAACCTCTAAAGATTCTACACCAAGGTTAGATTGAAGAAGAAATGAGTGACCTTGGAGTAGTAGGATTGCTAGATTCACCCTCCAAGGTGGTTGGCCTCTTAGAGAGAAAATGAAGAAACAAGTTCTCACCAATTTTCTCTAAAACAAACCCTTATGAATTTTAGGCTATAAAGTTCTTTATATAGTCACTTCTTTAAATGACCTAAAGAACCAAAAAACCCTAATTCTACACAAAATGGATATGGGCTTTTGGGCCTTTCTGAATCTTTATTCATTAAGTTGTCATACAACTTAAGTCAATGGGCTTTGACGTTCAAAGCCCATTGGGCCTTAAGGTCCAAAACTATCCCGAGGTCTTTAACGAACTTATTCGTTTGATTAATTAACATATTAATTAATCCTTGCCATTAATAATTAAACCATTTAATTATTATTACTCATCTCCATTGTTTCTTCAATCTCCACCTTACACGGTGTACGATCCATTATGTTCCTTTTAGCGAGGCAGTGGGCGATTAAAACCATTTTACATCGATTGTGAATTTGAAACTTACTTTCAATTCTCCCTTTAGTGATTACACACGTTTAGGGCTTCCACAAACCATGAGTGACACCTAGCAGCATATCATGGTTACCCAAGCTAATCAGAAGAGGTAGAGAACCTATTCAGTTTAGGATTACAAATGCAATACGGTCTTTCTCTAATCTAATACTCTTGACCACATTGTTTGGTTTGATAGTTTATTTATTCATGTCTACTATCCAATGTGATTCGTTTGCTTATATGATTACCTTGAATGTGATTTGGAACGCATTCCCTAATCTCATTCATACTCTGGCCAGAGATTTTAATCATATCATAGAGTATTCTCCCTCAAACCATTTGAAGGTTAGAGATCCCTTGTTGCACATTCACTTGTCTCCATAACTAAGTGACTTAACCCCAATGATGTCGTGGACACCCCGATGGGGTGACTTTGACATAATCAAAGATCAATGACTTAACCACAAGACAACTGTGATGCCTCAGGTCAAAAGACTAATTTGCATTATCCCAACCATGAGTTCTCATGTGACATGAGTATGAGAACTCCTCGTTGATCGTGTTCAGTGAACTCATTCTCTATTGAGCACCTACGTACTTGTCTTGATGTCACACACACCAATGACTCGAGACTAGTCACTCTCCCTGAGAGAAGGCACAGTACGTACTGATCTTATCGGACTGTTAATGCCCAATTGGCAATCCTATGATCAGGAACGTTTAAGATGTGTCTACGAAAGAATGGTCTCATTAATCTAACTTCATTAGATTGCATTCTCCCAATCACATATTCCTTGGACTTTATCGTTTAAGCATATAACATTTATATGAGACGGCTCAAACAATAATGTTTGCCCTTTTATATGTAAACTAGATTAGTTTAACATGTGAAATATCCGTAAAGTATCATCATATGATTGGCTTTAGGGCACATTTCCAACAAGGCCGTCAATGACATTGTTGGGTTTAAGTTGCCTAATCATGTAGGCATGTGAATGTACATCGAGGAATCTTTAACCTTCAAACTATTTGGGAAAATACCCTATCATATGATTAAGAATCTCTGGCCAGAGTATAGATAAGATTTAGGAAGTACGTTCTAAATCACATTCAAGGTAATCATATAGAAAAGAAAATCACATTGGATAGTAGACATGAATAAACTATCAACCAAACAATATGATCAAGAGTATTGCTATAGAGAAGGACTGTATTTCATTGTAATCCCAAACAGAATAGGTTCTCCAACCTCTTCTGCTTAGCTTGGGTAGCCATGACATGCTGCTAGGTGTTACTCATGGTTTGTTAAAACCCTGAAGATTAATAATCACTAAAGGGAGAATTAAAAGTAAGTTTCAATTCACAATTGATTTGTCTACTGCCTCGTTAAAAAGAATCTAATGGATCACACACCGTGTAAGGTAATGATTAAAGAATATAGCGGAATTGACTAAGATTAATTAATATGTTAACTAATCAAATGAATAAGTTCGTTTTAGACCTTGGGTTAGTTTTGGGCCTCAAGGCCCAATGGTTATTGAATAGTCAAACTTATTAACTTAAGTTGTATTACAATTGAAATCACAAAAGGACACAATGGCCCACTAATTAAGTAAGGCCAACTATAGAGGAAAAGGGAGGGGTTCTTGTCTCACTCAAGTCACTTTAGGGTTTCTTTGAGGTAGGGGTGGGCATAAAAACCGTCAAACCGCAAAACCGCATCAAACCGTATAAAAAAAACCGAAAAAACCGTGTTGACCGGAAAAGTCAACTTTGAGTCAAAAACCGAACCGAACCGTTCAAACCGGTTCCGGTTCCGGTTTTGAATGAACAAGAACCGGTCGAAACCGAACCGAACCGTTTTATTAATAATTAATTAATTATATATATATATACACACATGTCATGATATAATAGGTTGACAAATTAGTTTCACCAAGTTGCAAAGCATTGGATCCCATCCCAATTAGGTTTTACACTTTTACTCACTCACTCACCTGGTCCTCACCCTCACCTCACTCTGACTTAGACTGCCTCACCCCTCTCACATCCCCATTCCCCCATTTTGCACATCTGAGATCCGACCCTCACCACAGCCTCAGCTTATGCGACTGCGACGGCCCTCATCATCCCTCCTCCGCCACAGCTGACTACGACTCTTCGTCATCCGTCATCCCTCTTGGTATTTTCTCTATCTTATCTCATATAAGATGGAGCACCAGTAAAAGCTTGAAATGTTTAGGAATCTCGTTTGCTTGAAATGTGGGTCGTCTTGTTATTAATGTGGGTTTCTGAATTTGATATCTTTAATCTTGTTTCTGGGTTTTGATTTGAGCTTATGACAGTTTTCGATTTCTGGGTTTTTTTGTTTTTGTGAATTTTTGTGGGTTCTGGCAATTATCTGTCTTTAGTCTTGTGCTAGTTGTGCTTCCCTTTTCGGATTGATGAGTGTGGGGTAGGGTGGTGGTGTTGGTGGAGTTGAAAGGGTTGTTCATTACATTTCATTGTTGTTATCACCATCTAAAAATTTACCTTTTACTTTAGTTTGGAGATCCTATTAGAGCTCAATCTGTATTATTTGAAACTACTATGATAAATTGAGTAACCCAGGAACTTGTCTAGAAAGTCTTGTAGCTGACAAGTGAGCATTTTTTGTTAATGAAGGCAAACCAGAGGTAAGAATAAGGGAGAACCAAAGCTAACTAGATAAGAGAATAAAGGTTTTCACGTCATGTGAAAGCAATGACAGCTAATGGCTGACCCAAAAAAAAAAAAAAATAGAGAACGAGGATTAGCTTCTTTTCCAAGTCTTTAAGATATGATTTGTAATTTTGTATTTAGTTGAACAAGTCCTTCACTAGTGGTCACCACTAACCTCAGGATTAACGAGAACAATTGAAAATTGTTGCAATATTACCAATGTTCACACTTTTTTTTTCTCCGTATATTTTGATGCTGGTTGTTTTAGTTCTTGGGAGTGATGTTGTAGGTTTATGCTTCCGATACAAAATTAAATAAAGATCTTTTCAACATGATATTGGTTCAAAATCGTATAAGCACAGAAAAGTGATTATTGTGGTCATTTTCTTGTTTGATTTTGAATTGCTACTGTGGTTTTTGTTTCCCTTTTCTAAATTGCATTCTTCACACATGTTATATCTGACACAAAAATTTCGCTTGTACTGTACATTAGAGATTTGGGATGCACTTCGAGCTGCTTCTGAGGCAGATATAAGCCTTGCACAAGCGATTGTGGACAGTGTTGGGGTCATTGTTCAAAGTGCTGATAGTTTCTCTAAGAGGTCATTTTGCACTTTTCTTCATATCTATTTCCTGCTAATAGTTTCTCTAAGGTATAAAATGGTTTAATTGTAGATCTTCTCAGTATGGCCTCTTATCTCTTTATGGAGTTTCATTTCAGATATATTTGTTACAAATGTTCGTTTATATTATTTTTCATTACAAATATTGTGCCGTGTTTTCTGCTACTATTATTAATAACCATGAGAAAGTAGAATGTAGCTTGTCCTTTAGGCAATACAACATTTTCCTTGACTGCCTTTAAGTGATTGAGATCCATGCTAATTCAAGTCTTTCATGCTTCTGTTTGGTTGGAATTTTAACATGTTCTATGCTTTTGTTTAGTTTTATGATGTGGGCATGTTGTTCCTCTCGTTCTAATCACTCAGTATATTCCTATAATTCAAAATATGCATGTGAATGACATGGTTTTTGTTTTTTGTCTACTTTAGGGATGACGAACCAATCAAAATCACATAGTTTTTGTTCTACTTTTGCATCTGCTTCTTCATCATCACCTTTGTCATTACCGGGTCCAACACCATCACTACCTGTTGGAAATGTGCCCTAAAACCAATCATATGATGATACTTTACGGACATTTCACAAGTTAAACTAATGTAGTTTGAATATAAAGGGCAAAAGATTATTGTTTAAGCCGTCTCATATAAATGTTATATGCTTAAACGATAAAGTCCAAGGAATATGTGATTGGGAGAATGCAATCTAAAGAAGTTAGATTCATGAGACCATTCTTTCGTAGACACATCCTAAACGTTCATGATCATAGGATTGCCAATTAGGCATTGACAGTCCGTTAAGATCAGTATGTGATGTGTCTTCTCTCAGGGAGAGTGACTAGTCTCGAGTCATTGGTGTGTGTGACATCAAGACAAGTACGTAGGTGCTCAATAGAGAATGAGTTCACTGAACACGATCAACGAAGAGTTCTCATATTCATGTTATATAAGAACTCATGGTTGGGATAATGCAAAGTAGTCCTTTGACCTGAGGCATCATAGTTGTGTTGTGGTTAGATCCTTGATCTTTGACTATGTCAAAGTCACACCATCAGGAGGGTGTCCACGGCATAGTTGGGGTTAAGCCACTTAACCATGGAGGCAATTAAATGCACAATAAGGGATCTCTAACCTTCAAATCTTTTGAGGGAGAATACTCTATGATATGATTAAGAATCTCTGGCCAGAGTATGAATGAGATTTAGGAAGTCGTTCCAAATCACATTCAAGGTAATCATATAAGCACATGAATCACATTGGATAGTAGACATGAATAAACTATCAAACCAAACAATGTGGTCAAGAGTATTGTATTAGAGAAATACCGTATTGCATTTGTAATCCTAAACTGAATAGGTTCTCCACCTCTTCTGATTAGCTTGGGTAACCATGACATACTGTTAGGTGTCACTCATGGTTTGTGGAAGCCCTAAAGGTGTATAAACACTAAAGGGAGAATTGAAAGTAAGTTTCAATTCACAATCGATTTGAAAGAGTTCTAATCGCCCACTGCCTCGCTAAAAGAAACCTAATGGATCGTACACCGTGTAAGGTAAAGATTAAAGAAACAACGGAGATGAGTAAGAATAATTAAATGGTTTAATTATTTATGGCAAGGATTAAGTAATATGTTAATTAATCAAACGAATAAAGTTCGTTAAAAGACCACGGGTTAGTTCTGGGCCTCAAGGCCCAATGGGCTTCGAACGTCAAGCCCATTGACTTAAGTTGTATGACAACTTAATGACAAATAATTCACAAAGGCCTTAAAAGCCCAATGAAACCCTATGGCCGGCCATTTTACAGAATGAGTGGATTTTGGACTTATTTACAAGTTTGCCACTCCCATGAATTAAGGTATAAATATGACTTTATAGCCAAAATTCATTTAGGGTTTCTTTTAGGAAATTGGAGAGAACACAAAGCTCTCTTTTTCTCTCTAAAGAGGCCGGCCACCCTAGAGGAAATTAACTAGCAATCTTGCTTCCTCTAGGTCACTCATTTCTTAATCAATCCATCCTTGGTGTGGAGACTTAGAGGTTCTCAATTTTGGGAACTTGGAGAACCATTTCATCCATCCAAATCCATAGATTTAAGATGCAAGGAATGAAGGCCCTCTCTTTGGGTGATTAGCCTTTGCTTATGCAAAGAGGAATCTACAAAGGTATAATTTCTCAACTCACTTTGTTTTGAGTTGAGTCTTGGTTCACCAATCTACTAGGCTTTGAATTTCATGGTTAATGTTTTGTTTTAAGTGCATGCAAGCATGATTCCGCCTTTTAATTGTTAATTGCATGCTATAGATGTTGCTTAAATGAACATGTTTTTCACAAAATTTCCTTCAAGTGGTATCAGAGCCTAGGTCTAGTAGTTGGTGAATCCTTTTGGGTTTTGTAGTTCATAGTCTTTGATTTAAAAGTTGTAATATGTTACAAGCTTTATTCTTGTTTCTTTGAATGTAAATTTTGTTAGAAAATTTGCCATCTCAAATGTTGTAGATGTAGTTCATATGAGCATGAATATTGGAGCTAAAATTTGGTGCCATGTTTTTTGGGGATTTTCGGCCAAATCCAAAGGGTGGATTTTTGGGTTCTTGTTTGACTTGTTAAAAGTGTTTTAAAGTGACTTTTGGAACCCCTATGTACCCTAGTTTGGTTATATGTTATTTCCCGAAAGTTTGAGTGGTTTTGGGATGTTTTTGGGTGAAAAATGTTCATGGAAATTTTTTGGGTTTTTCATGAATGTTTTTCATTGTTCTTGAAGTTTTAGCCAAGAACAAAAAGGTTTGGTGTTTTGATTCAAAGTTTTGATTTATTTCATAAAGTTTATGTTTTATGATTTTTCAAATGTTTAAATGTTTTAGATATTTATTTAGAAAGGTGTAAGAAATATTGGTGGGTGTGTAAGGATTAATTCCCTTTCACACACACCACTTGCATGACATTTATGTCATGCACCACTTGAATGCTTTATGTCCAACTTACAAATCAACACACACACATCACTCCCTTCCTCTCCAAAACCGGCCACCCTATCAAGTGGGGTGTTTTTGGGGCTTTTATGCAATTACATAAAGTTTTGGTACTTTTTTGTGTATTTGTAGTTTGACCCAAAAGTTTACGTATTTACGTAAAGGCCCAAAATCATTAAAGGACAAATTGTTTTGTTCCTTTAATGAAGTTTTTGAATTTATTGAAATTTTTGATTTCTAGTTGTAATTACATGAAGTAGTGGACTTTTGTGTTTTTACAAAATGAGCTCAAAAGTTTAAGTTTTGCAACATAGCCCAAAAGTTGAGGTTATTGCATTTTGGCCCAAATTAAGTTGAGAACAAAATTGTTTTGTCTCTTTAAATGAGAATCGGATTTTCATTTCATTTAGCTTCATTTAAATCAATTCTATGGATACAAAAACCAAATGAAAATGTTGCATTCAATTTAATTAGTTAAAGCGTTAATTAATTAAATGGTGATTATGAACCTAAGCCTATTATAATTGAGCTATGTGAAAGGCCGTTTCAAATTTGTTTGAACCATGGGAATGTGTAGATTAGATTTTGGTTGTAATTTGATATGATCAAATGTTGTAAAAGAGCATAAGCTCTTCTTTACTTTAAAGTAATTTGTTTTGATCAATTGTTGTAAAAGAGCATAAGCTCTTATTTACTTTGAAGTACTCATTTTCTTGTTTTATTTGATATGCATGAAAATGGAGTAGCGGGTCCAACGCCCAATAAGACAACACGCCTTAATATGATTAAACGCGTAACTAAAATCAATCACCATCCCTAGACCGAGATTCAACACTAGGCTCGTGTTGAATCTAAACAAAGGTTCATAGTCATCCTAAGGCCCTAAGGCAACTATATAGTCCATCAAATGAATGCAAAGTTTATGTTAGTAGTATCATATACTCTTGCTTTAAAAACCGTTTTATAAGCATAGTGGGAGTATTATATACAACTAAATTCAATCAAATGGACCAATAGTTGTAATAGGACCAAAATTGTTTTAATAAAGATTAAAATGAATATTTTTATATGTGATGAGACCTAAAAACCCTCAACCAAACCATTATGAAGTTGATAAGCGTAAGAGTGCTTTGAACACTCTTTCGTGGCCTTCCACCGTGGTAGGCTCCAATCGTTTATGACTTGTACACCGCCTTCACCCTATCATGGGGGAGTGCAAAGTGCATGCTTATACTCAGGAGGAGTTTATTTAAAACATTTGATGAGGTTAAGGTAGGCAACGAGTGTGGCCAACATCGTATCATCGTGAGGTCATACTTGAACCCCTATCTAAACCGGCATGGTGGGAAAGAACTTAACTAAGAGAAATGGTGCCAACATCGTATCATCGTGAGGCATTGTTTTCTAGAGGCCAAAAAGATGGGTAATCACAAGAGGTTGTTGTGAATGAGTAAGCGTACTCTCTCATTATTATTAATGCTAGCCAACATCATATCATTGTGAGGTGGGCTTGGTAGTAGTGAGTCTCCCATACCCTACTAAGAGTTTCCTCCAAAACTCTCGAATTCCAATGAGGGATATGGAATTTGCCAAAAATAGTGGGTGGTGCTATTTGATTTAAAGACCCGGATCAAATGGCTTAAAATCAATCAATTTATATTCGTTATGTATTTGTTTACCAATATATTTGCAAACGCTATCCAAAACTTGACAAAGAAAAGCCAAATGCTTTAGTTTCCGGACTTGGTACGACAATCCCAAAGATTGTCTTAAATGGATTGAATATGTACCTAAGTAGTCTAATCCTCACAATCTTCCTATTAATAATGTATCATTGGAAGAACATGTTAGATAAGTCTATCATAAGGAGGACAACACTTTTAATGTCATAATTCTTCAATTACAAATTGTTGTATGAAGAAATAAGAGTTGCTTTGAACAACCCTTAGTCAATGCAAACACTTAGTGCTTGTTTCTTTGTTACATGAACAAGGAACTTGAGAAGAAAGCACAAAGGCATGGACACTTAATGTGCCATGATTCTTCACTTACAAATTGTTGTATGAAGAAATGAGAGTTGCCTTGAACAACTCTTGAAAGTTTGTAATTATGTTTAGAACATAATGGTTGGTTGACAAAAATAGTCCATCAACATGGACTTATGATGATTTTGAATCATTAAGTGTTGAAGTGTTACACCACTTCTAGAGACGGAAACTAGGCAAGGACTTCACCTTTGAGTCCCTAATCCAAATGGTTCACTAAGTTTATTGTAAACTATATAGTGAACAATAACCACACGCTCTCCAAATCGTTTGATGTGTATAACACAATTGAAATAAGTTTCAAGAGAGATAGTGGGAGTTTAGGGACCTTGACTATGGTAGTCAAAAGAGAAGTCAAATGAAGAAGGCAAAATAACTCCAAGGGAACAAACTTTCTTTATGAAAGGATGGACATTGGAAGGGGTATTTGCAAGAAATGTCTTGCAAGTGTCAACAACACACCTTTCGAAGGTGTTGTAAATTGTTCTTGAAAAGTTCAAAACAATTGGTTCTTCTACTTGAATGCTAGATTCCGTATTAGTGACTATGTTTTACAATCGTTGAAAAAGTGTGGCTAATAGGAAGTAGAAGATTAATGAGAGAAGAGAAAGTACTTCACATTCGGAAAGTGAATCAAATGTAGATCTCCGCGAAAGCAGATGGTACTTACTTCCTCATATGAACTACCAAAGAAATTGGAAAAACTAAAGATTGTCTTTACATTCCAATTTTAAGGAACTTAATTCCGTCACTATGTGAAATGGATCAATGTTTTGTTTGACAAAACATTGTTCTTTATTAATGAATGATTAGATTATTGTAATCTAATTAATTATCTCTATAGTAGAGATGATATGGTAGTGTTAACTGTTTAGAATATAACGATGCTTAAAACCCAAAAGGTTGCAAGGTAGTGACTAATCCCAACTGAGTTGTGATACCTCTAAAACATAAATTACGAGTTGGTCATATAGGGATGCCTTGGATCGTTAGATCCGGATCCAATGCCTTCTTGTTAAAATTGTATAGAGGCAAAATGTTTGAATCTTTATTATTTTGGAAAGAAGAAGGAATCACAAAGTTGTTGAGGTTAATTCACTTAGATGTTAGTGGCACTTGTCCACAACATAATACTACTCATGTTATATGACATTCACCGAAGATCACTCTCGGTTGGACTATAGTTTATTTTGAATAAACACAAGTCTGAATACTTTGCAAAAGGTTTCAAAGAATTCAAGAAATGTAAGTTGATGAGTAAGACGTCTAAAGTATTTACATCCTTAGATTTGATCCAAGGAATGGTAACACTTTAGAATAGTTTTCTTGAAAGATATCAAGGAAAGAAGCATCATAAGATAATGGATTTCTCCATTGAGAAAAGAACGAACTTGAATAAGATTTAGTTCGTTGGATATTATCAATTACCCATATATAGGATATATACTTCTAAGACAATATGATTGTCAATTTGAAGATCTTCCAAAATTTTCATAACTCCATAGGATGTAGTTGGAAAGAAAGACAAATCTTAATCGTGTTAAGATTTGGGGTTGTGTGCTAATAAGCAATATTTGGTTGAGAATTATCTTGTGGGTATCCTTAAATTAACCTTTGGATATCACTTCTATAAACCAACTAACAAATGTTGTTTGTTGGGTAGTTCATTGTAATCCTACACTAGGATTTGCCTAAGATAAAGCAAATGAACGAGGGATAGAACTCAAAGAATGGGTTCTTTGAGAGACAAGATGATAATCAACAAATATAACAATCTAGTTCCTATACCACAAGCTCCAAGGTAGTCGAGAAGGATTTATAAACCGTCTCAGTTGAATGGTTTGAACTTTATGACTATGTCATAGAGTTGCACCTCTTAATTCGAAAGAAATAAGAATGAAAAATCCTTATGACTACATTGAGTGTATATACGATATATACTCAAGGAAATGGTAAAGTACCATTTGACCCGAAATAATGAAACCTTCATAGCTAATTGGTAGCTTAAGGTGACTACAATCAAAGAGAATGGTTGACTTTGAAGAAACCATCTTTGACTTAGTCTTGGTTTCAATTAATTCGAAGATAGCTAGCTACAACTAAATGGTGATTCAATGTTTGGACATTATATGGGTTTCCGAAACCATTATTAAGATAGTCTTAACAATATATGTCTAAAACTATGAATCACAAGACATGTAAGTTGTAGAGATCCATCCATCATGGATCTCAGCAAGCTAGTGGGAGCTATAAGCGTCTTATGAGAGAAAGATCAAATCGTTTGATTTCTCATAAAGATGTAAATGAATCTTTTGTTTACTGGGTTTACAAAAGGTTAGTGGGAGTTAATCATGTTCCTAAATTTGAATATATATATACACATATATGATATATTAATTTTGGAAATGAAAAGAATACTTCTTCATTAAAGTTATGACTTTAAGCATTCTATAACGATATAATGTATATGGGAGACATAGTCTATATACATGGGATGGAAATCTATAATGATAGATTTCAGGATATAATTGGATTATATCAATCCCTAATAATAGACAAAAGATGCTAGGAAGTTTCTCATATGATGATAAACTTCAATTAGAAGGACGACTCTAGTGTGACTAGCAAGTTGCCATTCTCAAAGGGAACTTACCCTTTTGACTCCTAAAGAAACATAATGCATAAATAGAATCCTTTATGCATACGCAGAAAGGTGATTTACGTATTTCATATTGTATGAAAAACGTTGATATGAGTTGTACCAAGATCGGTACAAGACGATATCAGTGCAAGCCCAGGATCAGAACCATGGCAACTGTCAAGTGAATCCTTAAGTATTTAAGAAATACTAAAGGATAGATTACTCAAAGAATGAGGAAGAATTAGAGTAACGCAATGGAAGTGTAAATGTATTAGATTATGAATCTAATCCATCATTGGATGTTTCTTCATTATGAATGAAGAGATAAACAGATATCTCTTTATTATGACTAAAGAGATATTTGGATGGAAACATTAAAAGTAATGACTTTTTGAAGGAAAAATTTTGTCCTAGCTAAGAACATGTATGAACATTTGAATACATATGCTAACAATTAACTCTTTAAAGTAGGCATGCATCCAAAAACAATTCATGAAACCCATGACTTTCAAAGCCTAGTATATGGTGAATCAAAAGACTCTTTAACAACATTAAAGAATATGAAGAATTTAGAGATTCTTTACCCTTGAAGCTCATCCTTGATTACACAAGGGATTCACCCAAGTGGAGGGCCTTCAAGTCACCTCCTTGCTCCTTGGATCTTCCTTGTGATTTCCCTCCTTTTAGTGCTCCTTTGCTTCTTTGAGGATTTGAGGATTAGTTCTCCAAAACACCAAAAGTTTGATATCTCTATGTCTCTTCACCAAGGATGTAATTTGTGAGAATGAAAATGGATCACTTAGGGAAGTAAATTTGCTAGATAACTATCCCCAAGTAGCTTAGAAAACCCTAATTGAAAACAAAGCTATAAAGATGAATTTATACTTCATTTCTTAGGTGAGTGGCAAACTTGCAATTAAGCAAACTTGCATACCCTCACCCTAAATGGTTGGCCTATATGGTTATTGGGCTTATTGCCCATTTTGTTTTAGTTGTCATACAACTTAAACATAATGGGCCTTGTGGACCAAAACACTTTTGGGCCCCGAAGCCCTAAAACCAACTTAAAAGCCCAATACGAACATTTCGTATAATTAATTAACTAATTAATTAATCTTGACCATTCTTCAATTAAACCATTTAATTGCTTATCCATTTCATTTAATTGCTTCACATATATCCTTATTTGGTGTGCGATCCATTAGGTTCCAATTAGCGAGGCAGTGGGCGATGTTACTCTTAACTATCGATTGTGAATTGAAACCACATTTCAATTCTCCCTTTTGATGATTAGTGTTTGCTAATCAATAGGGCTTCCACAAACCATGAGTGACACCTAGCAGTATGTCATGGTTACCCAAGCTAAGTAGAATTGGTTGGAGAACCTATCCAGTTACAATTACAATGCAATACGGTCCTTCTCTAATACAATACTCTTAACCACATTGTTTTAAGTGATAGTTTGTTTCATGTCTACTATCCAATGTGATACTTTCTTATATGATTCCCTTGAATATGATTTGGAACATCTTCCTTAGTCATATTCATTTGCTTTGGCCAAAGACTTTAGAATCATATTTTAGAGTATACTCCTTCCACCATGGAAGGTTAGAGATCCCTTGTTGTGCATTCATATGCCTACATGACTAGATCACATGACCCCAACAATGCCGTGGACAATCCGAGGGAATGCCTTTGTCATGATCAAAGATCAAGGACCTAACCATTAGACATCTATGATGCCTCAGGTCTAAGGACTACTTTGCATATTGTAACCTTAGAGTTCGTACATGACATGTATGTTTGAACTCTCATTAATCGCAGTTCAGTGTACTCGATTACTCTTTCGAGCACCTATGTGTTTGTCTTAGTGTCCAACACCAAATGACTTGAGACTAGTTCATACTCACGTTTGAGTCAACATAACACATACTAACCTTAGCGGATTGTCAATGCCCAATTGGCAATCCTATGGCTAGGAACGTTTTAGGAATGAACATAAGAGAAAGGTCTCCTTAATCTAACTCATTAGATCACTTATCTCTTATGTCAAACACATCCCTTGGATTCTCTTATTGATTAAACACATGATTCAATAAATAGTGATTAACAATAAGTATTGCCCTTCCGTTAAACATATAAAAGTTTAACATATTAAGTATTCCAAAAAGCTATTACATCAAATGAGTGGCTTTGTGGGCATACTTCCAACAATCTCCCACTTGCACTCAAAGACATCCTCCCATGTATCTAATACTCATCTTATCCATATGACGATCAAGCTGGATTTGAGTCATTGGCTTTGTCAGTGGATCTGCTACATTATCGGCTGAAGCAACTTTGAGGATGTTGACTTTCCCCTCGGCAGCATATCATCTTATGATATTAAAGCGCCTATCAAAATGCTTGTTCTTTTGATGAGCCCTGGGTTCCTTGGCTTGAGCTATCGCCCCACTATTATCACAGTACAAAGTTACTGGTGATGTGATGGTTGGAACCACTCCAAGTTCAGTAATGAACTTTTTCATCCAGAACGCTTCTTTGCCGGCTTCAGTTGTAGCGACATATTCAGCCTCTGTCGTGGAATCAGCAATTACACTTTGTTTCTTGCTTTTCCAACTGACAGCCCCACCATTCAGAGTGAATACATATCCGGAGTTGGAACTTCTATCATCGACGTCAGATTGGAAATCTGCGTCTGTATATGCTTCCACTCGCAACTCTGATGCTCCTCCATAAACGAGGAACATGTCCTTAGTTCTTCTTAAGTACTTAAGGACCATCTTGACAGCTGCCCAGTGTTCTGATCCTGGGTTAGATTGATATCGACTAGTAATGCTCACAGCATACGCGATATCAGGCCTTGTGCATATCATGGCATACATGAAACTCCCTATGGCGGAAGCATAAGGAATTTCATTCATTTAGCCGTATCTCTTCAGGAGTCTTAGGTCCCATGGACTTAGAAAGGTGAATTCCATGTCTCACAGGAAGAAAACCTTTCTTAGATTGTTCCATCTGGAACCTACTTAGCACCTTATCAATGTACATCGATTGGGATAATCCAATTAATTTTCTGGATCTATCACGATAGAGCTTTATCCCAAGTACATAAGATGCATCTCCTAAATCTTTCATGTGGAAGGTTTTAGACAACCACACTTTTACAGAAGAAAGTACTGCAGTGTCATTCCCGAATAGTAATATGTCATCTACATATAACACTAGGAATACTACTGCATCCCCAACGACTTTTTGATAAACACAATTGTCGTCTTCGTTTTGAGTAAAACCAAACGTTTTGATTTCAGTATCGAAACGAATGTTCCAGCTCCTGGAGGCTTGCTTAAGTCCATAAATGGACCTTTGAAGCTTGCATGCCTTAGTCTCTTCAGAATCGGACACGAAACCTTCGGGTTGAGTCATATAGAGCTCTTCCTGTAGGTAGCCATTCAGAAAGGCCGTCTTCACGTCCATTTGCCATCTCTTTGAATCAATGTCGGACATTGCTTCAGTGTAGTCCCTAGGGTCCTCCTTTGTTTCATTGTCACCTAAAAGGTACAATTCATCAAAGTCATTATTTAAGCCAAACCTCATAGGTGGCTTACTAACCCGTTCAGATCTACGTGGAGCTAGGGGTTCAGGAACAGGGTTGTCAATATGTCGAGTGCTTGTTTGTGGTTCATTATTAATCTCATTAATTTCCATCTGTTTGCTTATAGTTCCTTTGAGAACAAATTCGTCCTCTAGAAACTTAGCAGTTCTGGCGACAAAGACTTTCTGGTCGTCAGGATGGTAGAACTCATATCCCATAGTTTCTTTAGGATATCCCACAAAATAGCATCTTACTGATCTCGCTTCAAGCTTAGTAGCCTCAAGCTTCTTGACATATGCTTCACAACCCCAAATCTTAATATGATTAAGACTTGGCTTTCTTCCATGCCATATCTCATAGGGTGTTTGTGAAACTGATTTGGAAGGTACTCTATTAAGCAAGTAAGCTGCTGTATATAGAGCGTATCCCCAGAATGTTACTGGTAGATCAGCGGAACTCATCATAGAACGAACCATGTTCATCAAGGTTCGATTTCTCCTTTCAGAAACTCCATTAAGTTGTGGAGTTCCCGGTGGAGTCCACTGTGATATTATTCCACACTCTTTGAGATAATCTAGGAACTCATTACTCAGATATTCACCCCCTTGATCCGATCTTAGGATTTTTATCTGTTTCCCAGTTTGCTTCTCAACTTCATTCTTGAATTCTTTGAACCTTTCAAAGGATTCTGACTTGTACTTCATAAGATATACATAGCCAAACCGAGAGTGATCGTCGGTGAATGTGATATAGTATGAGAAGCCTTCTCTCGATGTAGTAGACATAGGTCCACATACGTCAGTGTGGATTAACCCTAGAATTTCAGTGGCACGCTCTCCTTTTCCAGTAAATGGAGATTTGGTCATCTTCCCTTTCAAGCAACATTCACAAGTACCCATCCGGTCATTACCTAATGGGTGGAAATATCCGTCTTTCGACATCTTGCGAATCTTATCAAGGTTCACATGTCCAAGTTTAAGATGCCACATCTTTTATTGGTTAACTTCTTCTCTAGCCCTTTTGGGTTTTGAGGTATTCCCGCTTTCAATACAGTGCATCCCACTATTCGTCTCTAGGTGAAAAAGTCCCTCTATCATATTACCATGAGAGATAATACGACCGTTCAAGTATAAAGTGCAACTCATTTTGTCAAACAACACTGAGTGCCCATCTCGTAAAAGCTTAGAGATGGAAATCAAATTCTTTATACATGAAGGAAAATATAAACAATTTTTAAGTTCCAGGACTTCCCCAGAGGGTAGGTTAAGCATATAGATGCCTATTGCTTTTGCAGAGATTTTAGTGCCGTTCCCAACTCGCACAACCATCTCCTCATTGCGCAGTGATCTGCTCCCTGTTAGTCCCTGCAACGTATTACAGATATGTTGACTAGCGCCTGAATCAAATATCCAGGAATTGGAGCTCACTGTAAAAGCACTCTCTATGACAGAAATAGTCTCTTCAAAAGTCCTTGTCATAAGGCTCGCAATGCGCACCCTGTATCTCTTCTTCCAACGTTCATCCTTTCCACAATGAAAGCATGTTCCTTTGGATTTCCTTGCCTTCTTCTTATGTAACCTTTTCCTTATCATTGCATTCTCACTCCCACTGTCCCTTTTGAAACCTTTTTCAAATTTACAGCACATGTCAATCATCTCTTTCAAAGAATGATCGAATCTATTCACTTTATAGTTTACGATAAACTTAGTGAAATCATCCGAGAGAGATGCAAGAAAAAAGTATTCGGCCATTTTCCCATCGATGGAAGTTCCTAAACTTTGAAGATCTTGAAAGATCCTTTCCATCTTTTGTCCATGTTTATGGACTGATGTCCCCTTTGCCATTTTGGCATTCATTAGACTACAAATATTTGAGAATCGTACATTACTAGTCTCAATGTCATGCATCTTATGCAAACTTTCAACCATGGCACAAGAAGTGTCCATGTGCTTATGTAGCTTCATAAGCTCCTCACTAAGTGAAGTGAGGATTAAGCATTTGGCTTGTAAGTCATCCTCATAGTGTCTAACATAATTTTGACACTCCTCCTTTGAAGCTAGTTTCGTAGGAGGTACATGAGGAGGGGATTGCTTAAGTACATACAATATGTCTTTCACCTTTGAGACATTCTCAATGTGGCGATACCAAGCAAGGAAACGTTGGCCCTTTAGGCCCTTTTTGTCAAGTATAATGGTGGGTATAATTTTAGGCATGTCGTTCACTACATAACATAACAGAAATCGAATTAGCATTGTTGTTTAAAACTATTTTGATTGGGTCTTTTAATCAAATAGTATCACCCACCATTTTTGGCAAATTCCACATCCCTCAATAGAATTCGAGAGTTATATTGAACTCTTAGTGGGTTATGGGAGACTCACCATTACCAAGCCCACCTCACGATGATACGATGTTGGCTAGCAAAAATAATGATGAGAGAATAACGCATTATTCATTTACAACCTTTTGTAATTACCCATCTCGTTTGGCCTCTAGAGAATGTTGCCTCACGATGATACGATGTTGGCACCATTGCACTTAGTTTAAGTTATTCCCACCATGCTTAGTTGTGAAGGGGTTCAAGAATAGCCTCACGATGATACGATGTTGGCTATCCTCGTTGCCTACACTCACCTCATCATATGTATATGGATTCCTCCTGGATATAAGCACATGCTTTGTACTCCCCCATGATAGGGTGAAGCCGGTGCATGAGTCACAAACGCTTGGAACCCACCACGGTGGAAGGCCTACGAAGAGATATTCTAAACATCTCTCGCTTATCAACTTAAATATTTGTTTGAGGGAATAGCGTTGGGCTACATCAAAACATTTTAATCACATTAAAAGAACTTGGGCCTATCACAACCATTGGTCCAAGTTTATATGAATTAGTAGTATATAATACTCCCACTGTTTCGTTGAAACAAGCGAGACTATATGGAACTACTAACGAATGCTTTGCATCCTCATATGGACTATATAGTCATATTAGGTTTTAGGATGATTATGAACCGTTTGATTTGATCCAACACGAGCCTTGTGTTGGACCTTGGGTCTAAGGTATGTAGTTGTTGATTTTAGTTACGCGTTTAATCCAATTAAACCGTTATTTCCTATTGGGCGTTGGACCCAACTATTCCATTTTGCATACATTTAAACAAAAGGAATACATGAAATAATAATAAGGGCTTATGCCCTTTTACAACACAAATGATGGACTTATGTCCATTTACAACAAATTGAATTAATCAAATTACATTCAAATCTACACTACCAAGCCCAAACATTCATAATGTAAAGCGGCCAATCACATAGCTCAATTATCGAGGCATTTGGTTCATAATCACCCTTCTCTTAATCAAACACATTTAATTAAGAAAACAATTTTAAAACAATTGGTTTTTGGATCCATAGAATTGATTTAAATGAAACTAAATAAAATGAAAATCCAATTCTCATTTAAAGAGACAAACCATTTTGTTCTCATCTAATTTGGGCCATTTTCTAAAAACAAAAACTTTTGGGGTCACTTTGTAAAAACACAAGAGTCCACAACTTCATGTAATTACAACTTAGAACCCAAACATTTTTAATAATGTCAAAAACATCATTAAAGGAGCAAAACAATTTGTCCTTTAAAGTTTTTGGACCTTAACGTAAAAACGTAAACTTTTGGGCCAAAATGCAAATACACAAAAGTATCAAAACTTTATGTAAGTGCACAAAACACCCAAAAATACCCTATTTAATAGGGTGGCCTGCCATAAGTGGTTTTTATTGGTAAAATTCAAATTTTATACAAAGTTTTGTAAGTGGGTTATGTTAGGTGAGGTAAAGATGAAATAAAATTTTGTATGAAATGATTTATGTCATTCTTTAAAACAAAGTTTGTCTCCCATTAAAATTACTTAATCATTAACCATCACCCACTAAAATTAAATCAAAACTTTATGTAAAAACATAAAACTTTTTGAATCAAAACTTCAAAACTTTTTGTTCTTGGCAAGAACTCCAAGAACATTGAAGAACACTTATGAAAACTCAAAATACATGGCACCAAATTTTTAGTTCCAATATTCATGCTTAAATGAAATACATCTACAACATTTGAGATGCTAAATTTTCTAGCAAAATTTATATTCAAAGCAAGAACAAAGCTTGTAACATTTACAACATTTAAATCATAAAACATGAAAATCACAAAACCCAAAAGGATCCACCATACACTAGACCTAGGCTCTTGATACCACTTGAAGGAAAAATTTTGTCCTAGCTAAGAACATGTATGAACATTTGAATACATATGCTAACAATTAACTCTTTAAAGTAGGCATGCATCCAAAAACAATTCATGAAACCCATGACTTTCAAAGCCTAGTATATGGTGAATCAAAAGACTCTTTAACAACATTAAAGAATATGAAGAATTTAGAGATTCTTTACCCTTGAAGCTCATCCTTGATTACACAAGGGATTCACCCAAGTGGAGGGCCTTCAAGTCACCTCCTTGCTCCTTGGATCTTCCTTGTGATTTCCCTCCTTTTAGTGCTCCTTTGCTTCTTTGAGGATTTGAGGATTAGTTCTCCAAAACACCAAAAGTTCGATGTCTCTATGTCTCTTCACCAAGGATGTAATTTGTGAGAATGAAAATGGATCACTTAGGGAAGTAAATTTGCTAGATAACTATCCCCAAGTAGCTTAGAAAACCCTAATTGAAAACAAAGCTATAAAGATGAATTTATACTTCATTTCTTAGGTGAGTGGCAAACTTGCAATTAAGCAAACTTGCATACCCTCACCCTAAATGGTTGGCCTATATGGTTATTGGGCTTATTGCCCATTTTGTTTTAGTTGTCATACAACTTAAACATAATGGGCCTTGTGGACCAAAACACTTTTGGGCCCCGAAGCCCTAAAACCAACTTAAAAGCCCAATACGAACATTTCGTATAATTAATTAACTAATTAATTAATCTTGACCATTCTTCAATTAAACCATTTAATTGCTTATCCATTTCATTTAATTGCTTCACATATATCCTTATTTGGTGTGCGATCCATTAGGTTCCAATTAGCGAGGCAGTGGGCGATGTTACTCTTAACTATCGATTGTGAATTGAAACCACATTTCAATTCTCCCTTTTGATGATTAGTGTTTGCTAATCAATAGGGCTTCCACAAACCATGAGTGACACCTAGCAGTATGTCATGGTTATCCAAGCTAAGTAGAATTGGTTGGAGAACCTATCCAGTTACAATTACAATGCAATACGGTCCTTCTCTAATACAATACTCTTAACCACATTGTTTTAAGTGATAGTTTGTTTCATGTCTACTATCCAATGTGATACTTTCTTATATGATTCCCTTGAATATGATTTGGAACATCTTCCTTAGTCATATTCATTTGCTTTGGCCAAAGACTTTAGAATCATATTTTAGAGTATACTCCTTCCACCATGGAAGGTTAGAGATCCCTTGTTGTGCATTCATATGCCTACATGACTAGATCACATGACCCCAACAATGCCGTGGACAATCCGAGGGAATGCCTTTGTCATGATCAAAGATCAAGGACCTAACCATTAGACATCTATGATGCCTCAGGTCTAAGGACTACTTTGCATATTGTAACCTTAGAGTTCGTACATGACATGTATGTTTGAACTCTCATTAATCGCAGTTCAGTGTACTCGATTACTCTTTCGAGCACCTATGTGTTTGTCTTAGTGTCCAACACCAAATGACTTGAGACTAGTTCATACTCACGTTTGAGTCAACATAACACATACTAACCTTAGCGGATTGTCAATGCCCAATTGGCAATCCTATGGCTAGGAACGTTTTAGGAATGAACATAAGAGAAATGTCTCCTTAATCTAACTCATTAGATCACTTATCTCTTATGTCAAATACATCCCTTGGATTCTCTTATTGATTAAACACATGATTCAATAAATAGTGATTAACAATAAGTATTGCCCTTCCGTTAAACATATAAAAGTTTAACATATTAAGTATTCCAAAAAGCTATTACATCAAATGAGTGGCTTTGTGGGCATACTTCCAACACTTTTAGTGTGTTCCATTGTGAATGCAAAATATATTGCCATATAGAAGCTTACAACAATGTTGTTTGGATGGGAAAGTTCATTTATGAACTCTCTATTCGGTTCCAACCAGAAAGTGTCTCTAGTGTACCGACACTACGACACTAATGGGGCAATAGCTCAAGCCAGGAAATCAAGGTCTTATCAAGATCCGAACTCATATGAGAGACTAAACCACATGATTAAGAATCATGTATAATGGTGACGTCGTTATTCTCAAGGTTGCTTCTATGGATAACATATAGATATCCATTGTCTAGGCCCACTACTCAGCCATTTATGAAATGACTACAGAAGAGGTATCATCACTGATGACCAAGCTGATTGGCTCTAGTGCAAGTGGGAGATTGTTGGAAATGTGCCCTAAAACCAATCATATGATGATACTTTACGGACATTTCACAAGTTAAACTAATGTAGTTTAAATATAAAGGGCAAAAGATTATTGTTTAAGCCGTCTCATATAAATGTTATATGCTTAAACGATAAAGTCCAAGGAATATGTGATTGGGAGAATGCAATCTAAAGAAGTTAGATTCATGAGACCATTCTTTCGTAGACACATCCTAAACGTTCCTGATCATAGGATTGCCAATTGGGCATTGACAGTCCGTTAAGATCAGTACGTGCTGTGTCTTCTCTCAGGGAGAGTGACTAGTCTCGAGTCATTGGTGTGTGTGACATCAAGACAAGTACGTAGGTGCTCAATAGAGAATGAGTTCACTGAACACGATCAACGAAGAGTTCTCATATTCATGTCACATGAGAACTCATGGTTGGGATAATGCAAAGTAGTCATTTGACCTGAGGCATCATAGTTGTGTTGTGGTTAGGTCCTTGATCTTTGACTATGTCAAAGTCACACCATCAGGAGGGTGTCCACGGCATAGTTGGGGTTAAGCCACTTAACCATGGAGGCAATTAACTGCGCAACAAGGGATCTCTAACCTTCAAATCTTTTGAGGGAGAATACTCTATGATATGATTAAGAATCTCTGGCCAGAGTATGAATGAGATTTAGGAAGTCGTTCCAAATCACATTCAAGGTAATCATATAAGCACACGAATCACATTGGATAGTAGACATGAATAAACTATCAAACTAAACAATGTGGTCAAGAGTATTGTATTAGAGAAATATCGTATTGCATTTGTAATCCTAAACTGAATAGGTTCTCCACCTCTTCTGATTAGCTTGGGTAACCATGACATACTGCTAGGTGTCACTCATGGTTTGTGGAAGCCCTAAAGGTGTATAAACACTAAAGGGAGAATTGAAAGTAAGTTTCAATTCACAATCGATTTGAAAGAGTTCTAATCACCCACTGCCTCGCTAAAAGGAACCTAATGGATCGTACACCGTGTAAGGTAAAGATTAAAGAAACAACGGAGATGTGTAAGAATAATTAAATGGTTTAATTATTTATGGCAAGGATTAAGTAATATGTTAATTAATCAAACGAATAAAGTTCGTTAAAAGACCACGGGTTAGTTTTGGGCCTCAAGGCCCAATGGGCTTCGAACGTCAAGCCCATTGACTTAAGTTGTATGACAACTTAATGACAAATAATTCACAAAGGCCTTAAAAGCCCAATGAAACCCTATGGCCGGCCATTTTACAGAATGAGTGGATTTTGGACTTATTTACAAGTTTGCCACTCCCATGAATTAAGGTATAAATATGACTTTATAGCCAAAATTCATTTAGGGGTTCTTTTAGGAAATTGGAGAGAACACAAAGCTCTTTTTTTCTCTCTAAAGAGGCCGGCCACCCTAGAGGAAAGTAACTAGCAATCTTGCTTCCTCTAGGTCACTCATTTCTTAATCAATCCATCATTGGTGTGGAGACTTAGAGGTTCTCAATTTTGGGAACTTGGAGAACCATTTCATCCATCCAAATCCATAGATTTAAGATGCAAGGAATGAAGGCCCTCTCTTTGGGTGATTAGCCTTTGCTTATGCAAAGAGGAATCTACAAAGGTATAATTTCTCAACTCACTTTGTTTTGAGTTGAGTCTTGGTTCACCAATCTACTAGGCTTTGAATTTCATGGTTAATGTTTTGTTTTAAGTGCATGCAAGCATGATTCCGCCTTTTAATTGTTAATTGCATGCTATAGATGTTGCTTAAATGAACATGTTTTTCACAAAATTTCCTTCACTACCAACTCAAACCCAATCCCAACCACCAACTCCACCACAACCCCAACCATTAACACCACCCCAGGCACAATCACCAACTCAACCAAGTGGTATTCCTCCATTGCCTCCTCTTGGGAACAGTAGGCGTAGGGCAAAAGTATGGGACCATTTTGTTGAATATGATGATATAGAAAACATTGTGAAGGCAGATGGGACCAAGGAAACAATAATTAGAAGGAGAGCTAGGTGTAAGCACTGTTCTACTACCTTTGCTACTAACCTTTCTGGAAATGGTACTTCAACCGTTACAAAACATATTGAGGGAGGAAGATGTAAGAGTTATCCGGGAATAAATCAGGATAAAAGGCAAAAGATTTTGTCTTTTGATGATGGTGTTGGTACCCTTATGGCTAGGGGGAATACAAAAGAAGATTGCATAAAGGCGTTGGTACAAATGGTTGTCTTAGATGAGTTGCCGTTTTCACATGTTGAAGGGAGAGGGTTTAGGTTTTTTTCTAGTGTTGTTTGCCCTCATTTTTATCCACCATCTCGTAGGACACTTGCGAGACACTTTGTCCTCATGTCTGATGAAATGAAAGCAAAATTGAAAACAGAGTTAGCCTCACATAGAGTTAGCCTCACAACCGGCACATGGACAAGTCTTCAAAAGGTAAACTACATGGTGATAACGGCACATTTCATAGATAGTAATTGGAAGTTGCACAAAAGCATACTAAACTTTTGTGTCATAGCTAATCACAAGGGGAACTCCATTGGAAAGCTTCTTGAGGTTTGTTTGCTAGAATGGGGTTTGGAGAATGTACTAACCATCACGGTCGATAATGCTTCTTCAAACAAGGTGGCAATAGATTATTTGAAGACAAATATGTGTCATTGGCAAAATTCATGAATGATACTTGAGGGAAATCATATGCATGTCAGGTGTTGTGCTCATATTGTTAACTTGATAGTTTAAGATGGTTTGATGACGTTAGATAAATCCATCTTAGCTATTAGGAATGCGTTGGTGTATGTAACGTCTTCTCCACAAAGGGTGGAAACTTTTAGGAGTTGTGTTAAGAAGGAGAAAATTGAATGCAAGGGTCTTGTTTTTTTAGATGTGCCAACTAGGTGGAATTCCACCTATTTGATGTTAACGAATGCAATGAAATTTGAAAAAGCTTTTGTGAGAATGGGAGATGATGAGATTGCATACTTGTCATGGTTTGGTGAAGACGTGCCGGGAGAAGAAGAACGAGTGGGTGGACCTTCCAATGGTAAAAAGAGATATGGGCCACCAAATATGGAAGATTGGAGCAATGCCGCTATCTTTGTCAATTTTTTGAAAGTGTTCTATCAAATGACATTGAAGATGAGTGTTACTTTACATCCGGCTTGTCATAGTACTTTTTCTGATTTGCTTGCAATTGACGAAGAAATAGTTGATTTGTTCGTTGAAGAAGATATGTTATTAACTCAAACCTACACAAGCTTGATATTGCATGAAATGACACTAAGCATGAAGGTGAAATTTGATAAGTATTGGGGTGATCTTGTTAAAGTGAATCCTTTTCTGTTTGTGGGACTTGTGCTTGATCCAAGATATAAACTGGGCTATGTGCCACATATTTTGAAGTGTCGTGGTTGGAGTATTGATGAAGCCATGGCTAAGAAGGATGAGATAAAAAGCTTAGTCTTCAAACTATATGATGAGTATGTTCCTTCTTCTAACCAACCAAGTGGTTCTAGTGCTAATAGTTGTTCTAATACTGCTAGTACTACAACTACTATTGGTGGGGCTGATCCAAAACACCATAGAAGGGGGAAAAACGAGCTGAAATGGATGAAAGTTGGATAAAAGAAGTTGAAGCAAGTAATGCCGTGCTCTCGGACCATGAATTTGATAGGTACTTGTTAGATCGCAATGAAAAAGTGGAAGTGGGTCAAGAGTTTGATATTTTAAATTGGTGGAAATTGAATGGTGTTAAATACCCAGTGTTGGCACTAATTGCAAAGGAAGTTCTTGCAATTCCAGTCTCAACGGTAGCTTCAGAATCTGCCTTTAGCACGGGAGAAAGGATTGTGAACTCATATCGTTCTTCATTGACTCCTATAATGGTAGAGAGGTTAATTTGTACTCAAAACTGGTTGATGTCCGATAACATCTCAATTTTAGACGATGAGACAATCTTGGAAGATATAGAGTTTTATGAAGCACTTGAAACATGTATGAATATTTATTTTTCATTACTTTGTTTTCGTTTTTTCCCTTGTTTTGTTGCATGCTTGCTTTCTTATTTTCTAATGAGTTCTTAATTTTTATATGTTCTAGAAAAAAGGAATGGTGGCACATCTAGCATTGGGGATTCATAAACTATTCAATCCTAACTTATCACCTTTTACTAGTGATGGTATGTAACTTTAATATTTTAGCACCTTCCTTGTTAATTTGAGTTGTAAGATATATAATTTTGAATTCAACAAATAAGATATATGGGATAACTGGTACATGAGTTTTGAGGAGCTTTGGTCGTTGTGTTATTTGAATTCATGTTCTTGTTCTTTGAGGAGGCTGATGTCACTGCAGGTTGGACCAACCCCACTTTTTCTTTTCTTTTCTTTTTGTGTTTCGGTTGATTAAACTGAGTATGGTTAGGGTGAGGGTTTGGTTGCAGAGAAAGCAGACTTGAAGAGAGGGAGAGAGAGAGGAGATCATATGGGATAGTTAAATTGTTTGAGATCATGTTTTGTATAGCTAGTGTAATGAATACAAATTATATGGTGCTCAAAACTTTGTCGACCATGTTTCCTTTCTGAAATAAGTTGTTTGGTTATGCTTGCTCTTTGAAATAAGTTGTTTGATTTGATTATATGTTGTTTGATTGTGTACAGAGCTGCTGTTTGAAAAAGAATCAGCGACTGCCAACTAGCAAGGACATTTGGATTTTTGTTTTTGCTTCTTCTTGCTGCCAATATCAAGAGACCAGTGCATATTTCCTTTAATGCAATTTCAATATTTCTTTTTGCTTGCTGATGTTGTTGCTGCCAATTTTAGGAGACTAATGCTGCTTGAGTTGTTCATTTTTTTGTTTGTTGACTAACTGACCAATGAATATTTCTATTAGTTGTCTCTTTTTATTGACTTGGTGCCACTACCAAAGACATTTGGTGCCACTGACCAATGCATATTTCTGTAGTGTTATTTGGTACTTGTATGTAACTTTATATAATCAGTTTTAGAAGATGTATTTGAATGCATGATGATGTGGTGTTCAAATAATTTAGTATTCGGAACCGTAAACCGGCAAGAACCGAATCGGAACCGGTGTAAACCGAACCGTACTGTTCTAGTAATAAATTTAAACAGAACCGCACCGAACCGAACAGTTGATATTTTCCAGTTCCGGTTCCATTTTAGGGGTGGAACCGCACCGTGCCCACCCCTACTTTGAGGAAAGATGAGAGTGGCATTAGTGAATGAAACAATCAAATCAAGTGGGTTGTATTGATAATTCGTAGAAGATTGGCGCCACACCATTGGTTGTTTGGTGACAGTGAAAATCTGGGTGTGTTATTAGAATATTACTCAAACACCAAAAACTAATATTTAATTTTTGAAATAAATAAAATGGTTTTTTTTATTTTATTTTTTATTTTATAAAGAATAAAAGAAAATAGTTGAGAGAATAGAGGTAATAGTAGTTAGTACGTATTGACAAAAAAGGTTGAGCATGTAGGACGGGTCACCGGAAGAAGCTGTTGTTACTGTGAGAGAAGCTAAATGAGTTTATGAGGACTTGAGAAAAATGGCTAAATCGAGAGATATGGGCAGAAGCCAAGTGGCCGGTGGAAAAAAAAAATTAAAACAATCTGAATGCTAAGATGCTATTACTATTACAGTGCATTTGTTGCACCGGACTATCTTGGACTGGATTAGCATTAGAGACTAAATTAGACTGGATTAGAATGGACTAAGTAATACTAGAATTGTGAAACGTTTGATGCAGTGCTGGACTAGCTAGGATTAAATTTTTTATTTTTAATTATAAAAACTTCCCACTTTGTTGTCTAAAAAACTAGAATACACCTAGGGATGACAATTATAACCGTTAAACCCGATAACTGTGGATAACCACCCGAATAGATTGGATTTGGGTATGAAAATTCGGGTATATTTTGGGTATGGGGAAAAACCGTGAATATTATTTGGTTATGGTTTTGGATATGGTTATAGGGGTCCCCAATCCATATCCGTACCCGAATCCGAACTGAATAATATATAATATAATTATATGTATATATATGTATTTCATTATTCACCGAATTCATTACCTTGAGAATACAAAAATTACATTGTATGAGTTTTATTTTGTGGCAAAGTTCAAAAGTTTTGAAATGAATTAAAATCTATGAGAATTTAATAGTAGTTATGCGAGATATCAAATATCAACCAACATTATCAATTTTTAGCTTTAATTTTTATGTTCCACAAGATCCATTAATTAAATCATTTTATACATCAAATATTTAATGACGAAATTAATATTTACTAAATTATCATGTGTCAATTACGCGAATATATTTTTTATATTAATGAAGATGGATATAACCGTTAACCGATGAGAAATCCGTTATCCGGTGGGTATGGTTATGGATAATACCCGATGGTTAATTTGCGGTTATGGATATGGTTAATTGTTATGGGGATGGATATAGCATTTCCGTCCCCAAACCGATCCGTTGCCATCCCTAAATACACCTTATAAATAAAAACAAAGCCAAAAATCAAATCTTATGCTGAATACCAAAGAATCAAAATCTTGAATTTTCTTTCCAATTGCCATCAAAGAGTTGAGTTGCACCAATATATAAGGCCAAATTGACAAATAATCGTAGAAAAAAATAAAAAAATGCACAGACAGTTCTACATCCCATAAAAAAAATGATGGGTGAGGTTGTAGAAGAAGAAGAAACTTGGAAAGGATGGAGCAATTTTCTTGACGGATTGCTTGTTCAAAATGGTGGGGGAGACCAAATTGGGAGTGGATATTAGAGGCCTTGATGCGTTGTGGGCTAAAGCATTGGGAATTCAAGCTTGCACGAGCTTGGCATCCATGGCGGTCACGACAACAACCGAAGCAAATAGTAGCCACGACGCCTGTTTCCTCCCAACAATTTGCAGATCTGACGCAAATCCCATCTAAGATTAAAAAATAACGAAGCCTAGAATTCGCAGGGGGCAAAGTAGGGAGGAGGAAGAAGCCAGTTTTGAAAATGGATGTGGAAATTGGGAATAAGTAGATGTGAGGGGTGAAGCGGAAGGGTAAAGCGGAAGTGAAGCAAAGAACCAGAGATGGTCTTAGCGAGTCCCGTGGTCTGAGGTGTAACATCCCACATCGACAAACGGAGAGGGGTGATGTGCCTTATATGTACATGCCCACCTCCTATAGCATGAGGCATTTTGGGAACTCACTAGCTTCGGATTCCATCGGAACTCCGAAGTTAAGTGAGTTCAGGCAAGAGCAATCCTAGGTTGGGTGACCCACTGGAAAGTTCTCGTATGAGTTCCCAAAAACAAAACTGTGAGGGAATGGTAAGCCTAGAGCGGACAATATCGTGCTACGGCGTGACAGAATAGTATTAGAGCCACTATGCCGTGTGGTGCGAGTGTGCCGACGAGGACATTGGACCCCTAAGGGGGTAGATTGTAACATCCCACATCAACCAACGAAGAGGGGGTGATGTGCCTTATATGTACATGCTCACCTCCTATAGCACGAGGCCTTTTGGGAACTCACTGGCTTCGAATTCCATCGGAACTTTGAAGTTAAGAGAGTTAGGGTGAAAGCAATCCTAGGATGGGTGACCCACTGGAAAGTTCTCGTTTGAGTTCCCAAAAACAAAACCGTGAAGGAATGGTAAGCCCAGAGCGGAATACAACCGTCATTCAAGATCAAACCCCAAAGACCCTTGAAGAACTTCCACCAATTCAAGATCAAGCCCTGACGGCCCTTGAAGAAAGTGTTCATCGTTCATCATCCGTTCATCCTAATATCAAGCCCCAACGACCCTTTGGATCAACAACGTCGACAACTCCACACATTCAACCATTCTTCAAGATTAAGCCCAAAAGCCCTTGAAGATCTGTTCATCAGTGTTCTTCAAAATCAAGCCCAAAAGCCCTTGAAGATCCGTTCATCCATCAACCTTCAAGACCAAGCCCAAAAACCTTTGAAGATCCGTTCATCAATGTTCTTCAAGATCAAGCCCAAAAGCCCAAAAGCCCTTGAAGATCCGTTCATCCATCAACCTTCAAGATCAAACCCAAAAGCCCCTTGAAGAAATCTGCACAACCGCTCTTCAAGATCAAGCCCAAAAGCCCATTGAAGATCCGTTCATCAACCTTCAAGATCAAGCCCAAAAACCCTTGAAGAAACTTCCCTCAACCTTCAAGATCAAGCCCAAATGACCCTTGAAGAAACTTCCAACCGTTTATCCAAGATCAATCATCGACGACCCTTGGATCAATTGCACATCCACAAATCAACACCTTACGGAGATCGAATCAGATGATCAAATTTGAGAGAGATTGTAACCCAAAATCATCAAATACAAATATTATTTTGTACACGTTGTTCTTGTCTCTTTCGTTTCAGGAAAAAATCGTGTTCACATGAATACAAGTGGTACACCACGTGTTTCAATAGAAGTTGTGAGAAATTTTATTTTTTAAGTTATTAACTTTTTAGCACATATATCTCACCATTTATATAGTGACACGTGATGTACCACTTCGTGTACCAATCACACTGAAAAATCTGTCGTGGAGAGGGAAGAGAGGAAGAGAGGGAAAGAGGGGTAGAGAGGGCAGGAGAGAAAAAAATACATCTTTTCTTTTCTCTTGTTCGTGAAATCAGACGCACAGCAGCAGCAAGGAGGATTTTCCTTTTCCTCTCCTCCTTCAAGTCTTATTTTCCTCTTTAAAATCACTCTGGAACTCCAAATTTTGTGCAGTTTTTGCCCACGAACTCAGACTATCTCAGCGAGACAATCTCTACCCTTGAAGGTAACTTCTTCTAGGTTTTGTTTCAGTTTTGCAGAAACCCCAATTTTGAGTTTAAACCTAATTGGTTTTGATTCATTCTTAGTGGTAGTTGAGTTGGAGATGAAGTTGTTTTTGGATTCGAGTTATTTTTTTATTTTATTTATCTTGGTTTCTTTTGTGGTTGCCTTTCAGTTTGAATGATCCTTTCATCCATTTCTGTGGGTCAAGTAGTGAAATTGGGATTCTGAGAGAGATCAGTGCTTCTTCTTTTTTCAGATTTTTTTAACATATATTTCTCTTTTCTGTTAATTGTTGCAGTGTTTTGTTCATGATGATAAGTATTATTTAATTGCGGTAATTAGGTTAATTGTGTGTTGGTCTTTTTTTGAGAACTTGGGAATTTCGGTGTACTTGAGGCTTCGGTGATTTTATTATGTTTCTTTGATGGCACTAAGCACTACTTGAAAAATGGAGTATATGCGGACCTGCTCATTCAATATGTTTGAAGGCCCAAATTCATCCATTACTTAACATTGTTTACTTTAACAGGGTTTTCATTTTGCTAGGGTGACAGTCTTTCAGAGAGTGGATTAGACAGAGATGGCAAATCAAGGTGCAAAGAAGCGCAAGGAAGAGAATGCCCGCCACATGGCCAATCTCCTTCGCCTCATCATGGCCTGTAATGTAAGCTTTGGCTGACTCTCGTTCTAATTATGCATAGTTTCATCTACAAATCCCATGGTAACCTTAGTGATGCTGATGTTGTGTTGGGGACTTGGCAATGTAGGTTATTTATGTGCTAGTAAGGATGCTCATCTTCCATTCTAGTTTCACCTGGAAAAATTGTGTTGCTTTGCTTCTCACTTCTCTCGCTTATTACTTTCCCTATCAACAACTGGCCCAAATGGCAAATCCTTCTATTGGCGATGATGGGGAACTTCTAGATGGTGGCTTTGATATGACTACTGGTGGAGTATGCGGGTATGTATTTGTTTTTAATGACACTTCTTATCATTTGAAACATCTTTCTTTCTTGTTCATTTGTTTGCCGATAATTTTAAAAGAAATAGGATAGTACAGGATTTGGGTGTTGGAGGGTGATCAAGTTTAGGAATACCCTTGCAACGATTTCGACTTTGTGTTATGTGCTTGTCTCCTTGGTTACTTTAACAAATATGGTACTAAATTGTGTGATTATGTTCATTTAAGTTCTCAAAATGGAAAATTCTTTATATTCAACATTAAAGCTGGTAGATTTTTTGAATTTTCAGTGTGGCCACAATTAGAGTACAGTGTGTGTTTCTCTTCTTCGGGAACTCAACATCAAATGAATAAGCAAAACCAACTAATTCAATGTTTTATAAATTGTCTCTCTTCCATTACTTCATTTACATCTAACAACCCAGACAAGTTTACTTGCTGAAGAAATGTAACGTATAATTGGGGTATTAAATTACAACTTTTGTTTGTGGTAAAATCTTGACTTTTGGTTGGTCATTCGTTGCAGCTATTTGCATGATGTCATCTACATCACATGCTTTGTGCAAGTCATGTCCATAATCTCTGGAAAATTTTGGTACACATATCTGCTGGTGAGATCTAATTAACCATTTTTCTTGTTGCCACGCATTTATAGATATATATATGTATTACCTGCTTAGAACCTTGCGTGGATGTTTTCCAATGAGGTGGAGACTCATCACCATTATCCTGTGTTTATTTACCAGGAATAAGAATGTAAGATTTGGGTATTATTCTCATTCCTGACATATCTGCATTTACTAACACACAAGGAATGAAAATGTTGGGTCTTACGTTGAAAATATGTATTTCATTCCCAATTTCAATTAGGTATTGTTCCCACCGGGGGCTTGTTTATCCCATACTAGAACAATATAAATAGCATTCCCTTCCCATACCTAAATTGGAAGTGTACCTGCCCAAAGCGTGGTTAACCCTGGTGACCTAGAATCTTCTTGGGAAAAGGGCCATGAAAAATTTAGTATTTGACTTAGAAGGAAAATTAATCTGGTTTAATTGGGGATATCTCCCATGTGTCACTGTCACTTAGTCTTTGAGTGGTTAAAATGTCTCATAAATCTGGTCCTTCTTCACTTTTATTTTTGCTTGTGTGGTCCGGTGGTAGGTTTCGGATGAGTAACACAAAGGGCCAAGTTTTCCTTTGGGAACTGTATTGTTTTACGACCTTCATCAGATGAGTTTAGATGGTGTGACTAGAATATTTGGACAATCTAGGAGGATTTTTTTGTTTTGGAGAATTTTTAGAATAATTTCCGTGGGTCAGTGTTGAAAAAGATCCGCACACTAGACCTTGTTCTTTAATGTAACCAATGGTAATAGACTAAACTAGCAAATATTAGAAAACTTAGAAACACATAAGAATTATACTGGTTCGGCAGAACTTATGCCTACGTCCAGTTGTGATTTCTCTAGGCAGAGAAATCACCGTTCCTTTGATTAATAATAGAGATTACAGAACTTTTGCAAACCCTAGAACTAATCTCAAAACTCTTGGTTGTCTAGCTGTTTTCTTTCTCTCTTAAAATCAGCCTTGCGCACCCTATTTATAGACATAGGGTTGGCTTACATGTCCTAAGGCTGATTGAATTCCTATTTCTACGTGGTCTAGGAAATTACACTATCTAAATCCAAATAGACTTCTAGAAATCCAAACCTAAATTGAATAAGGAAATTGAAATTCTTTCCTAATCCCTCTAGGACAAGAATCGGTATACCTCTAGGTTTGCTAAAACAATCCTAAACCAACTAGGACATATTTGACGAGCCAAAATCCTAACAATCTCCACCTTGGTGAGTCAAACAAAGTCTTGATTGTTGCACCCCAGAGTATCTTTGAACCTTCTTGAAGCAGCTCTGGAAATCTTCAAGAGTCTTCACCTTGGCAATCTTCTTCTTGCCTCATTGCACCTCAAGTGAGGAGGTGCTCCACTTTAATCAATCAACGAGATTGATCAAGTTCAAGCAATGCTTGAACTTCTTGGCCGGCACTATCTTTGTAAGAAAATCTGCGGCATTGTCATCCATATGAATCTTTTCAATACAAATTTCCTTAGACTCCACCCAATCTCTGATTCTGTGATACCTCGCTTCAATGTGCTTTGATCTTCCAGAAAAAACCTGATTCTTTGCCAAGTGAATGGCACTTTGACTATCACACTTCAGCTTCACACAATCTTGAGTGATTCCCATTTGACTTACCAAGCCACTAAGCCAAATCGCTTCCTTTCCAGCTTCGGCCAATGCAATATACTCTGCCTCTGTGGTCGACAAAGCTGTAATTGGTTGCAGTAGTGCCCCCAACTGATTGGTCCTCCTGCGCATGTAAACACATAACCAGAAGTTGACCTTCTCTTGTCCAAGTCCCCTGCATAATCTGCATCCACATATCCTAACACTCCTGCATTTTCTTTTTGCTTCTCAAACATAATCCTTTGTCGCCAAGAACCCTTCAAATAACGCAAAATCCACTTGACTGCATCCCAATGTTGCTTTCTTAGATTTGCCATGTATCTGGAAACGACACTGATTGCTTGAGCTATGTCGAGACGTGTGCATACCATTGCATACATGAGGCAGCCCATTGCATTAGCATAAGGCCCATTCTTCATTACTTGTTGCTCTTCCTTGAATGTAGGACATTGTTGCCCACTTAACCTGAAGTGAGCCGCCAAAGGAGTCGAAACTACCTTTGCTTCTTGCATGTTGAACTTCTCAAGAACCTTTTGAATATACTTGGCTTGTGATATCCAGATCCTTCCAGCGGTCCTATCTCTCTGAATTTCCATGCCAAGGATCTTCTGTGCAGCACCTAGATCCTTAATATCAAACTCCTCGCTTAACATCTTTTTCAAGTCTTGAATTCTAGACTTATCTTGACAAGCAATTAGCATGTCATCCACATATAGCAATAGCAATATGATCATCCCATCTTGGAACACATGATAGTATACGCAACAGTCATATAAACATCTTCTAAAATTGATTTTCAACATGAATGAATCAAACCTTCTGTACCACTGTCTTGGAGACTGTTTCAGGCCATACAGGGACTTCCTTAGCTGACATACTAGGTTCTCTTTTCCATATTCAACAAACCCTTCTGGTTGAGCCATGAAAATCGTCTCCTCTAGATCTCCATGAAGAAACAGTCTTCACATCCATCTGCTCAATCTCCATGTCATGCTGAGCTGCCATAGCTAAGAGTAATATGATAGAAGTATGCTTGACTACAGGTGAAAAGATCTCATCATAATCCACCCCTTCCTTTTGTGAGTACCCCTTAGCCACGAGCCTTGCTTTGAATCTCACGGCATCTTGTTCATGTAGTCCTTCCTTTTTCCTAAATACCCACTTGCATCCAACTAGCTTTCTGTCTTTGGGCTTAGGAACCAACTTCCAAACAGAGTTCTTGTAAAGAGACTCCATTTCTTCTGTCATAGCACTTATCCAACTATCTCGCTCATCACTAGCTATAGCTTCTCGATAAGTAGTCGAATCTCCTTGACTAATGTTAAGAGCATAATTAACTTCGGCTTGGTCAAGCCCAAATCTGTCAGGTTTTTTCTTGTTCCGCTTAGGTTTGTCCAGTGCTATGCATCTCTGGAATGCAGGTGGATTGTTGGTTGGAGTTAGACCCCTTTGGGATGTTTGGCGGATTGAAGTGCCTTCAATCTGTCCTGTTTCTTGCTCCACCTGATTCCTAACTGGTGAATGATGCCGATGCTCTTCTTCTTCCTCAAAACCATCAGATTCGGCCTCTTGCTCGATTTGCTCCACCTGAGCTTCTTCTTCATTTGAACTGATTAATGGAATCTTTGTTGCTTCAATTTCAGCATCGTCCGTCTTCTCCCTACTGCTCTCGACTTTATTAAGAGGCATGGTTGTCTCATCAAAGACAACATCTCGACTGACAACCTTTTTCCTGTTGTTGAAATCCCAAAGCTTGAAACCCTTAACTCCTTTCTCAAAACTTAAGAATATGCAATGTGTAGACTTTGGTTTGAGCTTGGACCTTTCATCACTTGGAATATGTGCAAAAGCTGCTCCCCCGACTATAGTGGTCCCAATTAACTTATACAACTTATTGGGTTGTAGGTCACCCCGCATTACCATTAGCGATCCTTTGGTTACCCTGAGTCTTCCTTTTTTAGACTTGTACCCATAACCGGCCTCATCTAAAGTACCCAAGGAAATCAAATTCTTTCTTAGTCTAGGGACATACCTGGCGTTCCCCAAAGCTCGTATCATCCCATCGAACATTCTGATTGGAACAGTGCCGATTCCTCTTACAGGACATGAAGAATCGTCCCCCATTAAGACTTCCCCGCTGCTGACTTCTTTGTAAGTATCGAACCATTCTCTTACTGCACACATGAAAAGTGCATCCGGTATCCAAAATCCAATTGGTGAAAGCCTTGGAACCCGATGTTACTGAAAGAAGCTCCCCGTCACTCTCATGCTTGGTGACTGCACTAGTTGAACCTGAGCTTCCTTCCATCTTGGCTTTCTTCTCTTTCCAAATCTTGCAATTCCTCTTCCAATGATCGGTTGAACCACATTCGAAGCAACCTTCCTTCTTTTCCTTTTTCTTCTTGGATTTTGACCTACCTCTGTTGCCGGTTTTCTCTTCCTTCGTCTTTTCCCGCCCTCTCTCCTTGCCTTTGGCATAAAGGCCTTGAGAGCTTTCAGTTATATCATCCGATTTAGCATATGACTGAAGAGCTTGAATTACGTCTTCAAGCTTCAAGGACTCTTTTCCAAACATTAGAGTTGTTCGAAAGTGCTTGAAAGACGAAGGTAGAGACCTCAGCAAGATGATAGCCATGTCATCATCTTTGCAAGTTTCTTCGACCTTCTGAAGATTAGCTATGCAATTCTGGAACCTGCATACGTGATCTTCAATATCACCTCCTTCTAGTCGAAGCCCGAATAGTTCATCCTTTAGAAAAAGTTTATTGGACATGGTTTTGCCCATATAAACATTCTCCAACTTTTCCCATGCTTCCTGGGCAGTCATCTTTTCGGTGATGTGTGACCGAACTGATCTTGTGAGATGGATCTCGATGGAACTATTGGCCTTCTTGAGAACCTTAGTCCATGCTGCCTCTGTCGTGTTTTCCGGCTTCTCACCATCGAGTGCATCATCCAAATCCTGCTGTATCAGTACGTTCTTCATCATCCTTTGCCAGTCCGTGAAGTCATCCTTGCTGTCAAAGGGCTTTAACGCAGGTCCTTGATCTGCATTCATCTTCCCTTTTGACATCGTAGAACACCTTGAACCTGGCTCTGATACCAATTGTTGAAAAAGACCCGCACACTAGACCTTGTTCTTTAATGTAACCAATGGCAATAGACTAAACTAGCAAATATTAGAAAACTTAGAAACACACAAGAATTATACTGGTTCGGCAGAACTTATGCCTACGTCCAGTTGTGATTTCTCTAGGCAGAGAAATCACCGTTCCTTTGATTAATAATAGAGATTACAGAACTTTTGCAAACCCTAGAACTAATCTCAAAACTCTTGGTTGTCTAGCTGTTTTCTTTCTCTCTTCAAATCAGCCTTGCCGCACCCTATTTATAGACATAGGGTTGGCTTACATGTCCTAAGGCTGATTGAATTCCTATTTCTAAGTGGTCTAGGAAATTACACTATCCAAATCCAAATAGACTTCTAGAAATCCAAACCTAAATTGAATAAGGAAACTGAAATTCTTTCCTAATCCCTGTAGGACAAGAATCGGTATACCTCTAGGTTTGCTAAAACAATCCTAAACCAACTAGGACATATTTGACGAGCCAAAACCCTAACAGTCAGATGGTAATAGGTAGCGTTACACTTTGTCTTGTTGGTTTACAGATACCAGGTTTTGGAGCATACAAATCATTCGGTTTCATTAGAGGATTTATGTCTCAAGGTTCAGAGGTACCCTCTCTTGCTTCTGTAATTGCCTGATAGTAATATAGTTTTGATGTTCTGTGAATGATTTGATATCACTGGTGTAACTATTAGGGGGTTGTTGAGGATGAAAAGACTCGGAAGAAGAGGGAAAAGTTGGAGAAGAAGGCTTCAAGACCCCAGTTTGTCAAGACAAGAAATAGATAAGGTACTTTAAAATGAACCAACCTACCATTGCTTAAACTGACTAGCGCTCGTACCATCAAGTTTCCTCACAAAAGAAACAAACCCGGCTACTCTTAATATTGACACAGGCTATTCAAACCCAGGAAAAATATGACCAAAGGCTGCGCTCATAGTTGAGTACCGCTAGTATGGGTTACAATGTCTTGCTTGAGTACTTTAACTGCCTACTATTGTTTAGGATCAGATTCGTTTTAGCAAACGTCGCTTTTGGGCAATATGCTACAACTGAATAGCTCAAGTAATTTTCAGTTTCACTGTTGATCTTGTTGCTTTTGAATACTTTTTATTGATTTAGTCTCAAAATTGATATGAATTTTGAATTTGTGCGATACACACTTGCACAACACATGCTGAAAAGTGAATGCATGTCCTCGAAATAGTTCCTGCTCTATTTTGTAAGTTTGGGGTTTTGGAAAGAGGTAAAACAGCCATGGCCAGCGGATTAAGCAACCTCAGTTGCTGCATATTTTACAGCATCCCCATATGGTTTCATGTTATTAGAGAAAAACTCCTCAACCCCATGAACAATCAATTGTCCGTTATTGTTGACATCCCACTCGGTGGCCTCTACTTGGTTGAGCGAAGCGAATCTATGGGTGCTGCCAGGTAGGGAAGTAACGACGATAGGATGACCAGGAAGAGGAGTGTCGACCTTGGAAACATGACCAAAAGATGCCTCCGTAGTAGCCTTGTCGAACTTGAAGGGCACAACATGGTACTTGAGGAACGCCAATGGACGCTGTGGGTGCTTGGACTTGGACTTGAAGAACGACGATAGGATGACCGGGAAGAGGAGTGTCAACCTTGGAAACCTTGGAAACAGAACCAAAATATGCCTCCGTAGTAGCTTTGTCGAACTTGAAGGGCACAACATGGTACTTGAGGAGTGCCAATGAACGCTGTGGGTGCTTGGACTTGAAGAAAGCATGGTCCGGAGGGCAAAAGAGGGTAAAAGTAGTGGTGGTGGTGTGGTATGGCATCACAGCCTCCTAAAGAATGGCGTCTAGGGTAAACTGTATAGCGTGATACTCTTTGTCAGCGAGTAGGCTTGATACCAAACTTACATTGATTCCTGTCAATGGTTTAGGTTGGTTGGTTTGTTTATGGGAGACGAAACGAGAGAGAAAAAATGAAGGCAAAGCAAAGCTAGGTAGCTATAGGGTTCGTTTAGATGTGCTTTTAAAATGATTGAAAGCGTTTTTAGAAAAAATGTTTTTTTATTCCAAAAACACTTAAAAGTACTTTCTGCAAGAAGCACCAGTTATGTGCTTCTTCTCGGAAGCACTGTAAGTGCTTTTCCAGAATTTACTTGCATTTTTATTAAGGATTGGTTCCAAAAATATTTTCACCAAAAGCGCTTTCAGTCATTTTAAAAGCACATCCAAACGAGCTCATAATATTGCGTACATGAGATGAGAGTGTTGCAAAGGGACGAAAGCTATAGTATTACCAACAAAACAAATAAACACTTTTTGGCCATTGGATTTCTATTTGATTATTGTAATTTTTTTTACCAACAAACTTAAAACTAGAATTTGATCCTTACCACAACCTACAAATGTTGAAAGATATTATAAATTCAAGTGCTCGTTATATATCCTTGGTTGATTAAACAAAAAAACGTATTGACAAAATAGTTTCTCTATAGATATCATATTTCAAAGGCAAGATTAGTCTAAAAGATAATAAATGCACACTCTTTTTAGCATCTTACACACAACTGTTTAATCATGGTCATTGATTCTATATGATTTATTTAATTTAATGGTTAAAAATAAAGAGATGTGTGAGAAGCTTAAAGTTGTGTAAAATAATAAGTTTTTATCAAATTAGAGCAATTGGCAGCAATAAAAATATTTTGGTTTGCATAAATGATCAAACAACAACATACTAATCATATATCGACGACATAACGATTATAATATAGACATTTCTACATAAAAATGTCAAAACTCCGTAGGCCTATTTAACTAAAGAATTATAGAGAGAAGGAGAGAAAGACTGACGGCAAGAGAGAGGAGAAGAGAGAATTGATGAATTATGAGGTGTGTGTTATCTCATCCTATTGTGCCCTTATTTATAGTAGTAAGAAAGGGAAAGTCCTTATCTTTCAAGTAATACAGCACAGTTAGGACGCTATCTAAAAGATACTACAAAATCTCATAAGGATTTACACACTTGTATTCCTAACTAAATTGGGCTGCAACAATCCCTATTGAGTATGTAAATACTAAAACAAAATGTCACTTCATGCCTTCAATGATGAAGGAAGAACAGTTGATGAAGTCGCTGACACTCCTCCTTGAGTTTCATACTTCTGGTAAGAGGATGCCCATGAGATACTTTGAGTATACAGCGCATCATATCTTTCTTGGATATCTCAAACGATCATGCCAAAGTAAGAAAATGCTCCGAAACCCAGACTTTTGGGCAACCACGTGGTGGGCCTTCACAACTCATATGATTATAATATATAATCCACATGGTTCTAAAAGACGCTAGGGGCTAGTCGGGCGGCAGGCTGGGGCCTAGCGCCTAGGCGGCTAGGCAAGGTCTAGGCGGGCGCGTAGGCGGACTAGGAGGATTTAATTAAATCTATTATATTTCGTGTAAATAAGTGTCTGTTTATACTTCAAATATATATAATTTCATCATAACCTACAAAATAGAATGATATATATATTATGAGCTATTGGAACATAATGAAAACATGGGGAACAAGCATATAATGTGTGTTCATTTAAGTATTCAACAAGTCTCTTACAATTTATTGGAAAAAACAAAATGCATAATGAAAGTTATCTATTTTCTGTCTAAGTGAGTTGCAATCTAGGCGGGTCTGGGCGGGCTAGGCGTGTGCCTAAGCGGTCTAGGTGGGCACCTCAGTAGGTCTAGGCGCCCTTTCTTAACTTTCAAACGCCTAGGCATTAATCGGGGCGGTGGCTAGCCGCCTAGCACCTAGGCGGGGATTTTTAGAACAGTTTAGTGAACGGTCAAGCAAAAACATCTTAAAGAAAAAAAGTAAAAAAATTTGTGCAACAAAGAATCACATCATGCAAGATTTCTTTGCACGACGAAGGCATACTTTCATCGCGCAAAGGCAAAGGAAAAAGGTTGGGAAGGTGAGTTTTTGGTGCCAAAAACTAGCTCGACTAAGATTTTCCCGCTACTATCTTCGCAACGACATCTTGTTGCACAAAGAGATCTGAAATGGCAAATTGAACGTTTCAGCCAATGTACTGAGAACTTTGCATGACGAACTATAAATTGACAGGTTCTCTCCTCCTTTTCCTCACATCATTTTCTCCAAAAACCCTCAAATTTCCCTTGTTTTCTTTTGCCCTAAACCCCTAATATCCCAATTCGTACGATGACCGACTTCCTCGGTGCTCCTGCAAAGAAAAATCTGGAAAAAAATTTGAATTTTTTAAAAGGGAACTGTTATTAGCACTCTAAAAATCTTATTCTACACTTCTCACAAAGTGTATTTTTCTTTCTAATTATAGAAAGTTTGAAGTGCAAAATAATTTTTTATTTTTTTTAGTGTCAATAACAGTTCCCTTTTAAAAACTATTGAAACAAGTGAAGAACAGAATAACCATTGGAGCTGAAAATTAAGTCATGAAAAAAAGAGCAACGGATTCATTTTTGTTATAAGTAGCTCTTAATGTGAAGTCAATAGACGCATTTTGGGTTGTTTATAGGATCTTAATGTAGAGTTAATATAAATATGCCATGTAAATATTCTACTGTTTAAGTAATGAACAAAACTATCCTCAATGTTTCTAGCTATTCATTTATCATCTTCAACGATTTTAAAACCCGCAGCAAAGCTTAAGTATTCGTACTTGTTACAACTAATCAGCAAGCTCCAATAATTAATTGTAAGAAAAAAACGGTTTTAACTAAATTAATCAGAGAAATTAATCCACCTCAAGTCCTAGAAATTAATCAGAAAATCGAATTTAACAAAATTAATCAGCAAACTTCAATCATTTCGATACAAAAATCAATTGCAGAAGGAGGGAGATGATTTACAGTTTGCACCAGTTCAATATTTCAATATTCTAACAAAAACTTGTCAAAATAAGCAGAAAAAGAGGTTGCGACAGAAGGAAATTACCTTTTGTTTCTTGAACCAAAGGAGAGGAAGAGGAGAAAAGGGACTCTGCTCGAACCAGTTTAGAGGGAGAGGAGAGTGTGAGAGAAATGTGGAGTTGAAAAGTGAACAACGCATAGGAGAAAAAGGGGTAGCATTGTAGAGCAACTCCAGCAGGGGAGGTTGCTCGGGGGCCAGACATTCAAACAGGACTAAATTGCTGGGGGGATAGGGTCCAGCGTTGGGAAGCCCGAGTGACAGGCGAAGCCCGAGGAGCAGGCCTGGTGTGGATTGCCAGCCCGAGAGCCCGAGGGCTGCGTCAGGCGCCTGCATTTCACGTGCGCGTGGGCGGGCGTCTTCCGACAAAAAAACAGGGTTGGGGCCCGTGGCGCCTGTTTTGAAATGTTACCGTTAGGGAAGCCACGTGGCTTCCCCATGTCCGTTCGATTGCAACGGCCTTATTTTATGGACCGTTGGATTTCCAATGGTAAAAAACATTTAAAAATCTCATTTAATTTCATCCGTTTGATCTAAGATCAACGGTCCACGTTATTAGGCTTTGTAAATTTAAAAAAAAAAAGAAAAAAACAGTTAAAAATTCTGAAATGTTACCGTTGTGCCACGTGGCACAATCTGGAGTGTTGGAATTCAATTTTTTTTAATCCAACGGCAGAGATTAAGGTGAATAAAAATTAAAAAAAAATGTAAAAAATTCTTCAAAATCCGAAAAAAAATTATGAAAAATTATAAAAAAACTTGATTTTACTTTTCTATAAATACCTTCTCATTATCTTCTACCTTACACCACAATTTCATATTTTCTGAACTACTTTCAACCACATTCCTATCTTTCTCTCAAAGTTTGAATCCAATTTTTTTTCCAACAAAATGACTACTCAAGCAGGTACGAATTGGACGCTTCTTGAAGATGTTGCGTTGTGTACTAGCTGGAGTTGCGAGAAATGTGGAGTCTTATTCATACAAATTATCTTGAAAAAATGGGTGGGCAAAGAACTAAAGAATTGATGTCCAGTCGTTGGAAATTACTTAGCCAAGCGTTTAGTACGAGGAGAGACGCCTTGGCACAAGCTAGTGGTAATCTTCGAAGTGGGGAAAATTTAGCGGATCAGGTAACAATATATTATTTATTTGTTTGTATTATTTAATTGGAAGCATCCTCAAGGCAGCATTAATTTTTTGCTCAGGCAGGAGACCCATAGCACTAAAAGCATCTGGCTTTTGCACAAAGTAAGAATCATGGTTGCAAACAGTGCCCATGATTTTGTTGAACAAATGTCGTTCCATTCTAAAACGACGTCGGAAGTACGTATCAGGGAATGCACTGTTACGGATAAAATAATCGTCCAAGAGCTCATCACCTCGTCGTTGCCTGTTTCTATCAATGTTCATAGCACGGTTGGGCCTGCATATCTGAGCCACAGCTTGGGAGCTCATTGGTTTCGGGTTCCATCGGAACTCCAAAGTTAAGCGAGTTTGCGCGAGGGCAATCCCATGATGGGTGACTCACTGGGAAGTTCTCGTGTGAGTTCCCAAAAACAAAACCGTGAGGGCATGGTCGGGGCCCAAAGCGGACAATATTGTGCTACGGTGGAGTAGAGCCCGAGATGTGGTGGGGGCCCGGGCTGGGATGTGACAATTATTGTGACGACCCATCCCTAATTTTCCTATGTAATTTCTCCCCGAGTATGTGTATTGACGGTTATGCCCTTAGTGGCGAATGACTTGGACGTGTTTATTTCATCCTTATTTATTTTATCGCCTTCGTAAATAAATTGTGCACGTTATTACGAGACTGCGTAGATTTTACCAGTGTAGAAATACCTGTTTCGGATATACTTCGATTTCCTTTTACTGGAGAAAATCCAAAACCCTATCCTTGGATTCCCTAAGCTTACCCGTGCGCCCCATCCCCCTTTATTATACTCACCAATCAATCTCCTCAATTCACTCTCAAACCAACCAATCCCATCTCTCCTTCATTTCTGTCCACCAATCAGAAAAAGAGAAAAAGGGACTCTCTCTCTCTCTTCCTTTTTTTTTTCTCTTTATCTCTCTCTCTCTCTCTCTTTCTCTCCCGTATACTCTCCCTCTCTGCAAACCCCCTTGTTCGAACCCTAAACTTCTCAGATTAAACCTAAAAACTACCCCATTGTACTCATCTCAGTCCCACGATCACAACCATGTCCTTGAAACCTGGTTTAGACGAGTTTTGACTCGTTAACTCGGAAGGTTCAAACTCGTGCAAACTGAGTTCGACGTGTTTTCAAACGAGTTAGGATGTTTTGAAGCTTGGGAAGGCTTCTACACAACATTCTAAGGGTCCTAGGCTTGTTTTGGAAGAAGGTCGACGTGAAACGACCGAGCTTCAAGGAGTTAACTTTTGGCCGAAACTTTCGAGGCATTTTCCAACGACCTCCGTCCACTTTTTGGACTCCAAACAGTTATAACGCCATTCTACACTTCATTAGCTTCAAATCCATATAAAGTGGGTTAAAATGGATGAGAAATGAAGAAGTTATGTTAATTTGAAATTTTCCCAGAAATCGGGCAAAAATTTAGTTGTAGACGGCGGCGACGGCGAAGACAATCGGAGAAGGTGACAGAATATTCCGTCAGAGTTGACAGAATATTCCTGACGGCATCAGGTAACACCGTTAATCTCTGTTAGCATTTAACGGAATATTCCTAATAGCGTCAGTCAAGTTGACAGCACGTGCCTGCGCGTGGGGGCGCGTGAGCTATCCAAAAATTATTTTAAAAATTTGGGGATGTTCGTGACGTCGAGTAGGTCATGATGGTATATTTAAACCCTTGGTTTGAGCAAACTATGGGGGTTTTATTTAGGTTTACGTATATGTGCTTTAATTAATTCGAAATTAGTTATTTCACATATAGGGGAAACGTATCCCGAGGACGTTCGAGGCCAAGCTAGGCTCGGGGGCTATGGCCTAGCGACGTACGTATGAGTGGGCAGTTTATTTTTATATCTATACGTATTTATAGTTTCCAGAATTGCATAAATACATCACTTTACATATATATTGCCAAATAAATGATAACTGCGATATAATTGTGATAAATGCTATTATATGGCTGAGATATTACTGTCACGACATTCATACATAATTGTACATGCTCATCTTGCTGCACCGGTGTTAGTACTCGCCCTAAGGCCAGGGCCGGTCCTTCACGTGTATGTTCACATCACATCGTTCGCTCTCCTTGTATCCAAGTTAGGTGCCAGTTCTGTCGGGTAGATTGCATTAGGCAATCCGACTTGTATGTGACCGTGCTCCTGCACCAGCCTTCACATGATCGTAGTACTAGAGCATATTGATTACACCCAGTCCTGTTCGTGTCAGAAATTATCTGTTCAAACTCGTGTGTCAGCCTAGATGGATGAGCACTTAGCTATACTTGATTATCACATGAATATATTATTGTGGCATTTGATACATCATGACTTGGCATATTTCTGGTTATAATACTATTATAATGTTGTTGATTTATTGTTTACATACCTACGTAGTATGTTTTAAGGAAACTATACTTGTTTTACGGCGAGGGGTTAGTATATTCGAAAATAAAGAATTTCATATAAGCATTGTTTTGCTGACCCACTCAACTTTGTTTTTCGCCCCTCCAGGACCTAGATAGCTGTACTCTTTGTGGCACTCGAGGAATCTCGGCAGTTCTGACATTCTCTTCTGTTTAGACGTACAAACTTATCACTGTTATGTAATAAGTGTACTTTAGTTACTTTGACTACTCTTCTGTAGTCTCACTGTCTATTACGCTTTGACTAATTGTAGCGGGTTCTTCCCACGATTGCGCACTCTTTCACTATTTAGTATAATTAGTTTCAATTAATCTTGAAATTATTCACTTTTTACATCACTTACCCTTATGGTTACGTCACCTCACGGTGATGGTCAGCATGCTTCGACCTTCCCAGGTCGGGGTGTGTCAAATTCTGTTTGGTTGCCGAGAAAATTATTTAAAAAGAAGAGGACATTTCTTTCTATCTAATTTTTGAATAGGGACATCCCAGATAGCCTAGGGTGGTCAATATTGTGCAAATAGTGGCGCATGCTATATCCAAATAGTGTTGGCTAAATAGGACAATCGCAAAACATTTAATGCCTTGGAGCAAAATCCTTCCACCTTGCTACACTTCACACCTCAGGCGTGGCTCACAACGCGTTATTTAAAACTTTGATCTACAATGGGCTCTTGATTATCTTTTGTTTCCTGTTTGCGAAATGTAGTTTGACGATAATTTTTGTATAGAGTGTAGAAATTGCATATCTATAAAGTTATTGCTATTCATTGGCTATATCTCACGTGCAACCATATATATGTGTTTTGATAAGTTAGTTTTTTCTAAAATCATGTATTAATGGCCACTTAATACTATGATTTAGTAGTATTCCTCTTCACTTGTAAGTGAGAGGTCTTAGGTTCGATTCTTGCCAAAGATGAATTTGAACCACATTATTGCTAACCCATTGTGAGGCTCATCCCATTCCTCCATGCATATTCTATTCTTAATTATCAAGTTTTTACTTTTTGGGTGGGGTTGTTTATGTGTTGGGGGAGGGGGAAAAGCATTCATAAATTTCTAAAGCGAACTGCAGAAGAACTTAGAGCAGAAGGAAGAAACAGTTGAAGAAAGATACAACTTCAAAATCTTTGTCGTTTGCATAGGTTGCACATATTTGTTCCTTATTATTACCAATCTAGTGACATCATTTACAGGTTAGGTACTTATAATTGTTTGTGTACTGGACTCAACAATTTAGGCATGGTGCGAGAACTGTTAGGGTTTTGATTCCCCTTTGATTAGAATTAGTCTGCTGCATGCAATCGAAATTTTCGTTGGGTTAGTAATTTATGGTTTCAATTTTTGTTCTCTTTCCCTTTTATACCATATTTTTCAATTGTGTAGGAATTCTTTGCTTTCACTTGGTTTCTTTGGGCTTTAGCAAAGAGGACCAACATCAGGTAACCCAATCAACCACAAGAATTGGTTGGAGATCGAAATTTTCATTGGATTATTTTTTGGGAGTTTTAACGAAACACCCAAGTAATGTTCACTTTTAACGAAAAACCACATTTTTATTAAAACTAAATTTTTTTTGGACTTTTTGTTAGTTTTCCTTTATTTTTTCCTCTATAGTCGATTAATTTTTTGACTTAACTTTCACGTGTTGCAACACAACCTTCATTTTGAAGGTCAGTGGAAAGCACAACAGTGTTTTGGATTTTTTTTTTTTTAATCTAATTGTGTTCATTTTTTCATAAACTTATTTTTTTTATGAATTGGATTTTGCAAAGGGATATTACTTCACAATCTGCTTGCTATTGACATCAATAATCATGGTTTCCTCAGGTGACTTTCCATAATTCCATTCATAAGCTACATTGTGAGTAACGTTAAAAAAAGGATAAGATCAACAGTTAACCAGCTTGCAGTTTCTTTTTGAGCGGCTGAGTTATGTTCAGTCTCGCAGAAAAAAATGTTTTGTTTAGGCAGAATCAGTTAAAAATTTCAACATTATTAACATTTAGGCCAAATCAATTTAACAAAATCAGTTTTACGAAGTTAGATATATGTATTGATTAGATTTACACAAAAAATGTCTGCATACATCTAATTAATTTTTTATATAAAATCAGTTTATGTATTATCATTTTGCATTTATTTTATACGGCATCAGTTTTTACAATATCGTTTATGCAGAATTAGTTTATGATTATTTTAATTTTTTGCTTTCATTTTAGTGTGTAGATTATATCTGTTGTTAAATTGTTGATGTGTGTATATGAAATTGCGCAGTAGGTATGCCACTTTATCTATATACTAGTTATGAGGATTTGTGTGGGTAATTAACTTCTATGTTTCCTAGTTTGTTGTCGGGAGGTTTTTTGTTAAGATACTTATTATATGGCGGTGAAGCAAATTGTTTATTAGAGTACAATAAAGATATTCACACCCTTCTATTGGTGAATAATTTGATTTCTAATCCAGTGATTTAAGTTTATGTTCATGATTAGAATAAGATGTCTATTATTTCTACTAGTAGTGCATCGTCCTCTTGTTTAAGTGAAATGACTAATACTGGAAATGAGAACCAATACTTGGGCTAATATGGCTCTTATGGACGTCACCATTATGCAACAAATGAGGTCAAAGTTATGAAGATGGTGCAGTTAAGTTTCGTAGAAAACTTATACACTACTCCATTGAGGTTGGTTTTGTTTTCAAGTACACTAGGAATGATTGGAAGCGAGCCACTGTTGTTTGCTCAAAAAAATTGTCAAAGGGATGTCAAAGGCGTGTTCATGCTATTGTGCAACAGCCTAGTGATTCTTTTATCATTAGAGAATTAAATTATATTCATACTTGCACTGAATGTATTCGTCAAAATGAGAATAAAATGTTTGGTCATTCTGTTTTATCTTCTTTGTTGGCTGTCAAGGTTTGTTCGAATCCGTCTATTAAGGGAAATGATGTTATGAGGGAAATGAAAGAGAGTTATAGTTTTGATGTTAAATACCATGCACCTTGGCATGATAAAGAGATTGCATAAAACGAGGTTAAAGGTGACAAGACTCTCTTTCAGATTTTTGCCTTGGTATCTTGATGAGTTTGCGCGTGCCAATGATGAATCCTTTTGTTCTCTAAAATTTTGTAATGATACTAAACAATTTGAGAGGTTATTTATATCTTTTGGTGCTTGTATTAAAGGATTTCGATGTGTAGACCAATGTTGTTCCTTGATGAAACGTTTTTGAAGGGAATATATACTGGTACTTTTCTTGGTTGTTGTGCTAAAAGTGCAAATAATGATAAGTTTTTAATGTGATAGATTACAGGTTCAGTTTTTTATTTTAGAATTATGATATTGTTTGAATTTCAACATTTATTCATCGCAGAATCAGTTTATTACTTTGTGCAAAATCAATTTATTACTTTGTGCAAAATCAGTTTATTACTGTGCAGAAGAAATTTTTTTTCTTTTATTCAAAATCAGTTGATTACTTTAGGCCAAATTGGATAAATAGTTTTCGTGGTTATAAGGTATTCGGAACATAGCCCCTATGGTAAAAAAAAAATTCAGATTTAAACCCTTGGATTAAAGTCTATTAGGATTTATACCTAAACTAAAACTCCCATCAGTTTCTTCGTTAGACTCCACGTGAGGAGTTGAGAGCTATAAGGCTATGATATTCCAGAGAAAAATGGCATCTTTCAGTGGATTGGGAATTGGGTTGAGCATAGTTTTTGGGTGCCTACGATTGGCACTTGTTGCAAAGCTTTACTACCTGCTATGGTGAGAGATTGAGGAAGAAGAATATGATGATTACATCAGCAACCACACAAAGGAAATCTTCCAATTTAATTGCTTCAAAAAACATAATTCTTTCACACAGCAGTAACACTATGTTTGGATGAGAGAAATGAGTTTGGAATTTGGGTAAAAGTCAGAATTTATAAATTGACATGTACCAATTCCCTTGTTTGAATTCATAAACATAGAAATTTAGAATTTTCGCATGGAAAAAAACTTGGAATTTGGGACCTCGAATTTCCAAGTTTAAATTCCATGTAAATAGGTGTCATTTCCCAATTTCTATGATTGAGAGTTTAAAAATAACAAATTCCGTATTCAAAACCACTGTTTTTTTAGGTTAACCAAACAAGAAAATTCACAAATTCTAGAAAATAAAATCTAGTCATTTCAATTTCCGTCATTTTAAAATTCCTTAGTATTAAATTTCTTCATCCAAACATAGTCTAATGGAAATTCAAATTCCCATGAGAATTTAGTGAGCCAGATTTGGAGCTAGGTTCGAGCAAGGATTTTCTGTTGAAGCTCAATGAGAAAGAAAATGTGGAAATCTCAAAGCTGATAAGGCTACACAATCTAGATGGCCCACCAAGGTTTTTGTTCACAATCAAGGAGGAAGAAAATGACGATTTGGAATCAGAAGATGGGAAATCTAGAAGTAGCAGAAAAGGGTCAAGAACTAGAAGTTTGGGTGATCTGATTTTGGCAGTGGGCACACATTTTCTCTCCCCTATGTCTTCCTCGTTGGTGGGGCCTGCTAATGCAGGTAGTGGGATCCCAGCTAGTGCATACAATCAATTTTTGGATACCTAGTCTAACAAAGGAACTGATGAGAGTTTTCGTTTGGGCATAAATCCTAACAGACTTTATCACAAGGGTTTAACTCTGAATTTTTTTTACCACAGGGGCTATCTTCCAAATACTTTATGACCACATGGACCATTGATCTGATTTGGCTACTACTTTATATAGAATCAAATTTTTTATTTATTGCAGAATCAGTTTTGCATTTGATACAAATTTGGTTTTTCATTTGTTTTGTAGAATTAGTTTTCTAATACATTTATTTATTTATTTTGCTTTGTGTTTTATATAGAGATTTTCATGTGGTATGGTATCGTTGACAAAGAAAATAAAGACAATTGGATGTGGTTTGTTAAACATTTGGCTTGAGATTTTCATTACTGACTGACATCATGGGCATTTGAATCAATGTTCTAAAAAACGGTATAGGCAGCCGCCTAGGCGTTGGGCGGCGGTGCTCTACCACGATTAACCCAAAATCGTTTCTAAAATCGGCAAAATTATTAGGTGGCGTAAGACGACCGCCTGGACGGTCTGGTCGGACGCTGGGCAGTTTAGCGGCCTGAGAAAGAACATATGTCGTGAGACCCGATTTGTCTCCTCGAGTCTCGCCATCTCCCTATCAATGTTCAAACAAAATTGATCTGCAATTGCAAACGAATATGTCGACAATGGTTGGAGAAATCTGAAGAGGAAGATGAGGGATGGAAATGGATCTGCAATTGCATAAACAGGAATGGCTGATGGTGGCAATGGTTTATACTTTTAGCACCTTTAGCATGCTTTAGACTTTAGTTAGGGTTTTTTATTAAGCATGTGCAACCAACAAAAACAAGGATTAAAGCCCAACCTTTCATTTTGTTAAAGGAAAACTAACCAAAAGGGCTTGAAAACTTCAGATTTTAACCAAAAACCATATTGTAAGTTTATTTAATGGTTAGTACAAAGCCCACTTTTATATCAGCCCAAATGAAATGGCCCAACCAAAATAACATGGTGATTTGTCAATTTTACCCCTAACGGATTTGGTTACCCTAACTTAATTATTCTGTTAAATTAGTTATTTTGGAGTTAGCTTAACCAAATTAATTGAATTTTTAATTTTGCAGAAGAGTTGCAAAGTTCTTCGTTCTGCATTGTTCCTCAAATTTTTTTTTTCCGAATCTGGTTAAGTGGTTTGAGTGTTGCTTGCCGACAAATGTTTTGGGAGTGCATTTTCAAATCGCGATCACCGTGTTCTTCATTCCTGTTAGGGGGATTTCCAAAACAATCTTTTGTTTCAGAACAGTTTTGTAGTGGTTACATGTTCTGAGACTCTATCAAATCGTTATCATCGTAGTGGTTACATGTTCTGAGATTCCAAAACAATCCCTTTTTTTTTGCATGTAATATGCTTAGCTTTTTCTTTTGACTTATATATTTTTGTTGATTTGTTTTCAGATTAGCAGATTGATTCCGGTTTTTGAAATTTTCAGTTAGCAGTTTGTTATTTCGAAGAATCTCATGTAAGTTTTGATTTGTTTTGTCTTTTTTTTTTGTTTATATTGTATATTTTTCATATTGTTTTTGTTTTCATCTTTCAGAAATTTATTATGAATTAATTCGTGTTCATCACATTTTTCAGAAATAGTGTTATTTTTTATGAAACAGTTTTTATTATAATGATTTTTTAGTTTACCTTTTGTTTTGCAATTGTTGTGTTTCAGAAATAGTGTTATTTTTGTTCATTTTATATGTACATTGTTTCACAAATAGGTACTGATTTGTTTTACAAAGATTGGAATTTAGTTTTGCAATAGATTAATAAACAGTTGTTGTTTTTACATTTTGTTGTTATTTATTGTTATGTGCATAAAAGATTGTGTATTGATTTTGAATTGTTTTGTTTTTTTTTTGTTTTTGTTCAATAGTTATGGAGAATAGTAAACTAGCTCAGTTTACATATGGTGGTTTATTCGTTGTTAGTTCTATTTCATCAACTTCTACCTTTAATCAGATTTGCATTAATCTTTGTTCTAGGTTTAAGGGTTTGAGAGTTGGTTGTTTTAAGTTGCGATATGCTTTGAATGAAGATCCTACTTGCCTATTAGATTGTGATGCCGATGTTATGAATATGTTGACGATTCTTGATGTTGGGAAATTCATTATAGAAATATTGGTTATGGATAAATGTGATGGTTCTATGGTTCAGTTGCCTACGAAAAGCATATCTTCTTCTTGCCGTACATCAAACTCGATGGTTGTTGTTAGTGAAAATGAGCATTTAGGAAAGTATGGTTTTCATGGTGTCCAGAATTATATGTCATGCGAATGGGATAGTTACATAGAATTTGAGTGGCAAGTTTTTAGGGGAGGTTGTGTTGATTTCCGAGATAAGTTGAAGAAATTTTATGTCGAATGTGGTATTGATTTGAAGTATTTGAAGAATGATAAGAATCACATTAGTGTTGAGTGTTATAGGAAGGAATCTGATGATTGTCTTTGGTGTGTGTATGCATCCAAGTGTGGTATTAACAGTTTTTTTGTTATTCAGAAGTTGCATAATGTGCATACATGCAAGGGCATGATTCGAAAGAAGAAAAACAGAGTTGTTGAACGACAGTTTGTTGCTTCTCTCATCAAGGAAAAGTTCAATCAAATCCTCTTATTAAACCAAATTAGATCATTTCAAACTTAAAACAGTTTTATGGATTAGATATTGATTATTCTACTACATATTTTTCGCAAAAAGAAGGCAGTTTTTTAGTTAAATAGTGTTGATGTCGATGCTTACAAGTTCTTGCCTTGGTATGTTGAATCTGCCCGTTCAAGCAATCCTGGATTTGTTTTTGAGCTTGAAGTTGTACCGGAGAGCATAGATTTCGTCGTTTGTTTATTGCTTATGATGCATGGATAAAAGGTTTCATGTTTTGTCGCCTGATGTTATTCATTGATGGTACTTTAATCAAGAGCAAATACAAGGGAACACTTCTATCTTGTTGTGCAAAAAATGACAACAATGGTGAGTTAATAATTTCGGACTTTTATATTCGATATTATTTGTTTCTGTTTTGTTATTGTGCAGAAGAAACATATCCAGAAATAGTTGAAGAACAGTTTAAGAAATAGTTCAATGAAATTTATAGAAATAGTTCAATCGGTCTCATAAATAGTTGATACTTGACTGTATCTGTGTTCTTTTTGTTGTGCATAGGTCTTTGATTTTATTTTCAAATAAAGGAAAAAAGTTGCAAAAGTAGTTCAAACACAATTTAATAAATAGTTCAATCACAATTTCAGAAGTAATTGACATTTGACAGTGCATTTTTGCTTGTCAACGCAGAGATTTTTGAGGTTGCTTATGCTATTGTTGATTCAGAAACTATAGCAAATTGGAGATGGTTTTTGTCAATATTATCTGGTATATTGAGGTTTCAAGGGAGGGTGATCACATTTATGTTGGATAGACATAATGGTATTTTGAAAGGCATATAAGAATTATTTCCTGAGTCTCCACATACATTTTGTATTGTTCATTTGAAACAGAATGTCAGTACTTTATTTCCAAAGGCTGTTGGTGAGGGACTAAAGAAGAAAATGATAAATCTGTTGTCAAATTGTGCGTACGAATGTACTTCATCTGATTTTGATGATTGCATGACATAATTCAAGGATAACGGGCAAGGGCAAGTGAAGAATTTTTTGTGTGATTTGTCAAAAGAGAACTATGCTATTGCCCATTTTCTTGGTAAGAGATGGGGATCGATGAGCAATGCACTTTCAGAATCTTTTAATGCCATGGTGTTGAATAGTCGTTGCATGCCACTTATGGATCTTCTTAAGACATTAGAGTTCGGTTGATGGTTAGTATGGCTGAAAAGAGAATATTTTGTCAGAATATTCATACGATTTTGTGTCCTAATGAGTAGATTTTATATTATATATTTAACCCTATTACTTAGTAAATTTTGGTTAATATTTTGGAAGAATTTTGACAATTTGAGTTGTATTTTTGATATAGGACTTTCGACTTCCTCTGGAGCAAAATAGGACTAAATGGACAAATTTTGGAGTAATTCCAGTTGGAGGACGTTCATGAGTTACATGGCTTGATCGTATCCAAATATCAGATTTTTCTACCAAGCAATTATTTTCTGGCAATAGAATAAATGAGCAGTGTGAGGTGTTGGAAAGTGACGTTTTTGGGCTTGAATTGCGTTTTTGGAGCCCAAGATGACCTCGGATGGATTTGTGGCCTTCTAGAAATGTGTTCAGAACGTCCTAATCTTCAAAACAAGCTATCATGGGCCGGATTTGGAGGATGTCTGAGGCTAAAACGTTGCTGGACATGTTCCTTGCAAAGGTAGCATTGAAGGAGGACATGCATTGGAGGATTAGTTGTTCTGATGCGGATATTTTTGAAGTTAGGACATAGTGGAATCGGTTTTTTGTTTGTTTGGATGATAAGACATGCTCTTGTGTGCAAGGGTAGCATAATTGTTTTCCATGTTCTCATGCTTTGCAGGTGTTGCAACATGATAATCGTGATGTTTTTTATTACGTTGATAACTACTGGAAAACAAGCTTTTATCGAAAAACATATCAGTTTGTCATGCATCCATTTTCAGATTTGGATAAGCCGAATGTTGATACTATCATAAATGGTGTGAGGCCTCCAATTACAAAGATTTCGTCTGGAAGACCAAAGAAAAGTAGGATTAAATCTGTTGAGGAAATCAATGTGAGTAAGAAAACTGTCACTTGTAGCAGGTGTGGATGTTCAAGACATAACAAGGTTTCATGTAAAGTTGTTATACAAGACGGTTAATCTTTTGAGAGATGAGAGTTTATTGGTGATATGTAACAAATTTTTATTTTGGAGACTGTTTATTTTTGTTTTGAATTGATGTTTTGGAGGATGTAATTCTGGTTTAAGAACTTTGTTCGATTATTTCCAGTTTTTATGAAACAGTGTGTTGAGTTTGATAAACTGTTAATATATAGCCAAATTTATGAATTTGTGGTTTCAATATCTGTTTACTATTTCGTTTAGTTTTGAAATTAGTTTGTAGTTATGTGCAATGATTTTAATAGTATGTTTGAGTAATATATATGAATTCAATGCTTGAGTATTTCCAATTTTACGAAATAGTATGTTGAATTTGATAAACAGTGAATACATAGCTAAGTCTATGGCTTTGTGGTTTCCGTATATGTTTTGTAGGTTGTTTTATGTAACTATATGTGTGTTGCATTTAAAGTTTTAAAGTGAATGCAATGCCTTTTGTAGGAGGCAACTATGTTGGTTTTCATTATTGATCTAGTTAATCTTCCATTTTAGATAAGAGAAAATGAAAACAAACCATCGCTCGATCTTTTTATCAAACTTCGAATGGCCAACAATTTGGTTCGATTTAAAATTAGTTGATACTTATGTACAATGATTTTTATTTTTAATTTTTATGACTTTAATGAAATTGATTTTGCATTTTAATAAACAATTGTTAAAGTTATAAAACAATGTTTACAGTTCCAGCAATAGTTTGTATATGAATGCATAAATAATGATCTTTATTTTTTGAAATAGCCATGTGTATGGCCTTTAATGTTTCAACATCTTATTAATGTTAATTTGCTATATACATTTGGGCTTTTTGTTTTTGCCCACATACATTCAGACAAATCAAAATAGATTAAAATTTAAATTAAGTAATGAAACATATATATATATATATATATAGAGAGAGAGAGAGAGAGAGAGAGTTGTGTCAAACTTGTTTGACAATAACATTTGTAAATCATAGCAAAAGTAAGCTTGAACCTTAAAAAGTACATCCACATCAGAATTACATATAATGCTTCTTGTTCCTTTGTCAAACTGAAATCATGGTTTATCAAATCCATGAGGATATCTTTCCTTGCTTTTATGACTTGGTTGTTGGAAATGTGCCCTAAAGCCAATCATATGATGATACTTTACGGACATTTCACATGTTAAACTAATCTAGTTTACATATAAAAGGGCAAACATTATTGTTTGAGCCGTCTCATATAAATGTTATATGCTTAAACGATAAAGTCCAAGGAATATGTGATTGGAAGAATGCAATCTAATGAAGTTAGATTCATGAGACCATTCTTTCGTAGACACATCCTAAACGTTCCTGATCATAGGATTGCCAATTGGGCATTGACAGTCCGATAAGATCAGTACGTACTATGCCTTCTCTCAGGGAGAGTGACTAGTCTCGAGTCATTGGTGTGTGTGACATCAAGACAAGTACGTAGGTGCTCAATAGAGAATGAGTTCACTGAACACGATCAACGAGGAGTTCTCATACTCATGTCACATGAGAACTCATGGTTGGGATAATGCAAAATTAGTCTTTTGACCTGAGGCATCACAGTTGTCTTGTGGTTAAGTCCTTGATCTTTGATTATGTCAAAGTCACCCCATCGGGGTCTCCACGACATCATTGGGGTTAAGCCACTTAGTTATGGAGACAAGTGAATGTGCAACAAGGGATCTCTAACCTTCAAATGGTTTGAGGGAGAATACTCTATGATATGATTAAAATCTCTGGCCAGAGTATGAATGAGATTAGGGAATGCGTTCCAAATCACATTCAAGGTAATCATATAAGCAAACGAATAACATTGGATAGTAGACATGAATAAATAAACTATCAAACCAAACAATGTGGTCAAGAGTATTAGATTAGAGAAAGACCGTATTGCATTTGTAATCCTAAACTGAATAGGTTCTCTACCTCTTCTGATTAGCTTGGGTAGCCATGATATGCTGCTAGGTGTCACTCATGGTTTGTGGAAGCCCTAAACGTGTGTAATCACTAAAGGGAGAATTGAAAGTAAGTTTCAATTCACAATCGATGTAAAATGGTTTTAATCGCCCACTGCCTCGCTAAAAGGAACCTAATGGATCGTACACCGTGTAAGGTGGAGATTGAAGAAACAATGGAGATGAGTAAGAATAATTAAATGGTTTAATTATTTATGGCAAGGATTAATTAATATGTTAATTATTCAAACGAATAAGTTCGTTAAAGACCTCGGGATAGTTTTGGACCTTAAGGCCCAATGGGCTTCGAACGTCAAAGCCCATTGACTTAAGTTGTATGACAACTTAATGAATAAAGATTCACAAAGGCCCAAAAGCCCATATCCATTTTGTGTAGAATTAGGGTTTTTGGTTCTTTAGGTCATTTAAAGAAGTGACTATATAAAGAACTTTATAGCCTAAAATTCATAAGGGTTTGTTTTAGAGAAAATTGGTGAGAACTTGTTTCTTCATTTTCTCTCTAAGAGGCCAACCACCTTGGAGGGTGAATCTAGCAATCCTACTACTCCAAGGTCACTCATTTCTTCTTCAATCTAACCTTGGTGTAGAATCTTTAGAGGTTCTCTATTTTGGGAACTTGGAGAATCCAATTCTTTCAACCAAATCCATGGAGCTAAGAAGCAAGGAATGAAGGCCCTATCTCTTGGGTGATTATCCTTTGCATATGCAAAGAGGAATCTACAAAGGTAAATATTTCTCAATTAACAAATGTTGATTTAAAAGTTGAGTCAAGGTTCACCAATCTACTAGGCTTTGAATTTCATGGTTGATGTTTTTGTTTTTGAGTGCATGTAAGCATGATTCCGCCTTTAATTTGTTAATTGCATGCTATTGATGTTGCTCAAATGAACATGTTTTTCACAAAATTTCCTTCATTGGTAATATTTGATACGTCCTTGAACCTTCCGGTTAGTTGAGGGTTGGTCAATGAAACTTATCATGTATAAGCCGCAATCCACTATGTTTTACAAAGAAATTCAAGTCAATGAATATGAGTATTAAAATGAAATGAAGTGTGTGATACATAGTACTGGTTTAAAAAATAAACTATTTCTATAACTGCATCAAATATTTCACATTGTTTATGAAATTGCAGTATGCACAAACTATATGTATATAACTAGAATGCTTTTAATTTTTTTAAACATACGATGTTGGTTTCTGTTGTGCACAGGTTCTGTCTTCTTTGACTTGGAATTCAAAGTCATTTTTGACGGAATTGATTTTCTTCATTGTGGCTTGAGTTGAATCCATAACATTTGAATTGATTGTTGATTCTCTTACTTTATCAAGCCAATATTGAACAAAGTGGCCATGCAAAAATTTATTATGTAATAATAAGATAATTGTTTTCAATAAATATGACAGAGTTTTTGGTTGTGTGTTTTTGCTTACCACTATTGCTGCATTTTCCCAGTAGCAATCAAATTTCATATCTTCATCTGTTGTGGTGAGAATTGTAATGAATCATTTCTACATTTTTTGTGTCCAAAACTACCAAGGAGAAATGGTTGTAATGAAACAGTGGGAAGAAAATCTTTGATACTTTTCCATATTGGTCTATCAATTAGTTGTAGAGCATTTCCTTATTTTGCATAGTTGTTTCAATGCTTTGTTCATGATGTTGTGTTGTTGAAAATGAAAATCATCTAAAATCATAATTACAGATTAATTGTTTTGCTCATTTTTATATGTATATGTAAATATTTTTTGCAGAATATTTGTTGTTTTTTTACTCACAAAGATTGTTGTGGAGACATAGAAGTCCATTTGTTTCGTGATGTTCTCTTTTTCTCTTTTAAGGTAGCAGAAAGAATCAACAATCTGAGTTGATGTAGGTCCATTTACCATCAAACTGTGCATGTCTTCCTTCAACACCATTATTCTGTAATAGTTGAAATCTGTAGTTTCAGCCGCCCAGTATTCATCGCTGCAGCACAGTGCAAAAATTTTAGTTATACAATAATTTGTTAATGCTTACAAAGTTATAGGAGTGTGTAAAAAACTTCAATTAAGAATTTGTTTTTTTTTTTTTTTGTATTACTTACCTGCTGTCTGTTTACCAGAATTGAGTTATTCTTCTTCTATCATCTAGTTTCAGCATCTTGTACACTTCTAGTTGTGTCATATTCATGCTATTATCTATGTGATTTGTTGCTGGAAGGTCATTTGGCTGTGATGAAGGCTTATTTTTTAATCCAGCTTGAATGATGAAGTTTCACCTAAGACTATCTTTCTGTTTTTTGTCGTTGACTTTGTTGGTTTTTGACTAAATGTTTGCTTTTTGGCTTGCACATCATTCTTGTTGAGAGCATCGTTGCTTTTTAGAGCTTCAATATCTGATTCTTGCTCTCTTTCTTTTGTCATTGGTGAAACATTTTTGTCTTGCAATGTGTCAATTCTGTCACCATGCTCATTTGTTTGTTGTATTGCCTCTTTTTGCACTATTCCTTCTTCAATTTGTTACTTGTTTGATTCTGAAACTGGTTTGACATTTTCTTTTTTCTTTCTCTTGATTAATGTTAGTGGTTGCAGTGTTTGGCATCTTTTCTTCTGCCTCTTTGATTCACAATTGTTCTTTTCTTTAGGTTGTGTCTTCCTCTTCCTCTGCCTTTGTTGTGGCTGCTTTTTTTTTGCACTTTGCATTGGTTCTCGAACTTCTTCTTCAGTAGTGTTGTCAATTTGTAAATGAATTGTCTCCTTCTTCATATGTGATATCTTTTCTATTTGTACAAGCATTTTCCTTTGTTGTGTCAGCTTTGTTGTTTTCGACATTATTTTGACACCGGCTTTGGTTGAGTTTGACATTTATAGAGTTATTCTAACTGAAACTATCTGTCAATACAATTTTTATTAGAATGCAACTTGATTGTAAACAAATAAAAATCAGTATGAGTACATTATATCTAAAACATACCAAAATGAAATACTATTTATGGAAATACAAAACATTTTTATAACTGCATAAATCTTTATACGATTCATATAACTAAACAAATTAGAAATAAAAATGCACAATAAGAGGTGTATTATGTGTAAGTTCTGGAAAAAATTCAATTCTATTTATAAATGAAGGAATTTGTAAACTATTTCATAAACACTGTTTATTAAACTTTAAAAAACGCGAACTATTTATTGAATGTACAATTATAAACAGAGAATCACACTAGTTCGTGTAATAGTATAATATATGTTTATACTAGTTCGTGAATGCATCCCAGATTATACTATTTTGGTACATTTCATTTTTATTCAGAAATGAAGCAAATTGTAAACTATTTTGTAAACACTATTTATTAAACTTAAAAAATCGTGAACTATTTTACTGAAGTGTACAAATTATAAACAGAGAATCACATTAGTTCATGTAATAGTAAAATGTATGTTTATATATTAAACGAATGGCTAGTAAATAGTCTTTTTTTGGGTGGATCTGGGATGGATTCATATTGATAGTAAATAACAAAATAAATTTACGGAAATAGTATAATTTGGGTTTTGTTTAAGTCCATGCATGTTATTGTATATGCTTGATTCCAGTAGATATTAGTTATATAAACAATGAACCGCGTAAGATTTTGTGAAATATGTTGAGAAAAATTGTATTGTTACCTTGGTATTTTTTTTTTGGGTATTTCTGTGACCAAGTTGCTCATCGAAGTTGAAGTTTGTCTGAATTCGTCTGGGAAAGAACTGGAATGATGTACGAAATCAGGAAATGAGGATGGATAATTTGTGTTGGGGGTTGGGTTTCTGGTTTTTCTATAGTGCAGGAAGTTTCTTCATCGCGAATGGCTTATTTGTGCGTGAAAATGGAAGTTGGTGATATGAGAGAAGGTGAAGTTAGTAAGAGAGTGTGAAATGATGATTTTTGATGGGGGGGGGGGTTTAATTATGCTTGAAGGATGGGGAAGTTTGGGTGCTGATCTGGCACTGAAAAAAATTAAAAAAAAGAAGAAGAAAGAATAAATAGTTGTTATTTTCCATTTTTCAGATATAGTGATTACATGTAATCTAGAAACAGTTTAAGTTATCTAGTTTTTTGTTTTGCATAAATTTATCTAAATTGGTAAGTATATTCTTTGGATAACAAAATGTGGTTGATTTTTGAATAGCTCTATCAAAATTATAGTTTGAATAAATTTTTTGTATGGTAGTTGTATTATTTAATTTGATTGTGTTGTATAACAGATGAAACAAATTTATATTTCAAAAATGATAGTAATTGATTTTTGGGATCTTTTGGAGTAGAATATAATTTGAAATTGATAATATCAAATGTAATGGAATTGTTGTAGGTGTGATCAAAGTAATGTACGCTAAGAGCAAGTCCACCCCTAAAAAAATGTGCTAGCACCCAGCCATTTAATCCACTCAGTGAACAATGATAGACCCCAATGAACAGTAATAGGCCAAATGCATCTCCACCCCTACAAAATGTGCTAGCACCCAGCCCATTTAAAATATTATTATTATTTTTTAAATAATAAATAAAAAATAGTTATAATTTCGGATAAAATTTTTAACCAATCTTGTCACGCCATGTGTTAAATAAACTTAAAAAAACACACTAAATAAAATTATAGCAAGTTCACCCTAAAAAATGCGCTAGCACCCAGCCCAGTTAATCCACTTAGTGAATAGTGATAGACCCCAATGAACAATATTAGATCAAATGCATCTCCACCCCTAAAAAATGCGCTGGCACAAAGTCTAAAAAATGTGTTGGCACAAACGATCTCCACCCCTACAAAATGCGCTGACACCCAGCCCATTTAAAATATTATTAAATTTTTTATAAAATAATAAATAAATAAAATAGTTTTAATTTCGGATAGGATTTTTAACCAATCTCGTCACTCCAAGTGCCAAATAAACCTAAAAAAAACACACTAAATAAAATTACATAAACTCATCAAATAAACTTAAAAAAACACACTACATAAAATTACATAAACTCATCAAATAAACTTAAAAAAACACACTAAATAAACTAAGAACTTTATTTAACCACTACAAGCTCCTTTTAATTATCTTGACCTTGTTGCAATCCCCACTGGTGCTCAATCAAGTCATTTTGACGGGTACAGTGCTAGTATGGCTCTTGGAATGAAGTGTACGGCTCATCGATCAATTGATTGTAACGTCCATCTCGTTCCAATGGCTCGTGTTGCACGGGATCTTCAGTGTTGTCATGAGCACAATAGATACATGTTCTTGAGTTGTTCATTGTGTCCAGCTCGTATTCATCGACGACATCATAATCATACTCATCTTCCACAATCATGTTATGGAGAATGATACACGTCATCATGATGGATCGAAGTGCCTCGACATCAAATATTCTGGCAGCTGACCTGACAATCGCCCAACGAGCTTGCAGGATACCAAAACAACGCTCCACATCCTTCCTACACCCCTCTTGACATTTTGCAAAGTGTTTTTCTTTTTCACTTTGTGGATGTGGGACTATTTTGACAAACGTTGTCCATCTTAGGTAAATGCCGTCTGCAAGGTAGTACGGCTCGTCGTATGTATGGCCATTGACTGAATATGTGACTCTGGGTGCTTTTCCTTGCAATACTTTGTGGAAGACTGGAGATTGGGCAAGGAAATTTAGGTCATTCTGAGCTTCTGGAACACCAAATGTAGCAAATGAAGCCACCGCTTCCAAAATGATACTTTTGGCTCATTTTCTGTCGCCATACGCTCCATGCCACACACTTGGACAGTTTTCCAGGTGCAGTGTCTGCAGTCGATGCTTCCAATCATGCCAGGGAAGCCTCACATCTCACCCTTCCTTAGCAGCTTTCGCTTCAATTGCAGAGCAAAACCGCATCAAGGACTCCAAAATAGTTGATTTTCTCATCCTTGTTATCTTCCACTTGATCTGTAAATGCTCCATATGCAAGCATCTGCAAGGCATCAGTAATTTTTTGCTCAGGAAAAAGACCTAGAACATGAAAAGCATCATTTTTTTGCACAAAGTATTGATCATGGTTGCAAATATCACTCATGATTTTGTCAAACAGACTTCGTTGCATTCTAAAACGACGTCTAAAAACATGATCAGGGAATACACAGTTGGGGAAAAAATAATCTTCGAAGAGATTTTTACCTTATCTTTCCCTCTTTCTATCGAAGTTTGCAGCATGTCTGGGTTTCGATATTTGACCCACTGCTTCCATGACAAGGCAGAAATGTGAGGCCCTATGCCTTCTATGGTCATTATCCTCATCCTCCTTCATTGCGAAAGCATTATCTCCACCTCCACCTTCCTCGAGATTGATCAATTCTTCCTGTTGTGCCAACAATCTTTTCTGTTGCTCCTCAAACTGTTTATACACTCTCCTTGAAGAAGACATTGTAAGAATTCAAGATTTGAAAACGATGAAGAAGGATTCTGAGCTAAAAAGAAGGATTGAGTTTGGTGTGAGGATGAATGTAAGGATGTAGGGTTTATATGGACAAAAAAAAAAGGATGAGGTATTTTTTTCACACAAAAAGTATATGAAATCTTTGGTAGAAATGTTGAAAATATTGAAATGTGGTGTAAGGTGGAAGATGATGGTTAGGTATTTATAGGAAAAAATAATAATTTTTAATTTTTTTTTTTTGTATTTTTAACAATTTTAAATAATTTTTTATTAAGTAAATTAATCTGGACCGTAGGATTTGAAAAAGATTCAAATCTAGCAACCCATATGTGACACGTGGCCAATGGTCATAATTCTAACCGTTTGGTATATATATATATATATATATATATATATTTTTGAACGAAAATCGTGGACCGTTGATCTTCAAATTGGACGGCCTAGAACGCGCCACGTCATCTAGCTATTGGATTTCAAATTCAAATATTTTTACCGTTGGAAATCCAACGGCCCAGAACGGGCCACGTGGCCTCCCTATCAGGACGGCCTGCGCATGCGGGCCCCACCTTAGATTCTTGTTGGCGATGCTCACCCAGTCGCCCGTGCTGCCCACGCGCCTGGCGCTAAAAAAAAAATCAAACGACCTGTGACGTCATGCTGGTGTTTGCATGACGTCACATAGGTCGGGCCTTGGCTCAACACATTATGGGCTAGCCTATGGGATGGCTTGGGCTGGGTTAGAGTGATTTGGCTAGGGGCTAGCCTGCTTCCACTCCCAGTGGACTTGCTCTAATATTAAATGTAATTTATAAAACTCATGCTAATGTAATAAAATCCTCATCAGGAATGTCATCATATAGACCATGTTTATTTTGTTCCCTTCTTTCTTCAAGTATCTTCTTCAGTCCATTTGCATAACTATTCTTGTGATTCACAAGTATAGTTGCAATTTGAGCTCTTTTGGCAAACACTTCTTCCTTCTCAAAGGTGACTTCTATTGGTTTGCCCTCTTGCACTTGGTTTGCAAATTGAGTGACAAATATGTCACAATCCAATATGCATTTTTATTTTTGAAAAACAAATAAGTATGATAGGTAATGAGATCATATTATAACATTCAATGACACATTGAAAGTGAAAAATGAAACTATTTTTAACATGGATCCTGATGTTATTTTGCAAACTGTAAATTTATACCATATTTTTTCCATAATGATTTTGATTTTTGTTCTTTTTTGTTTTTTATTTTGCATATAATTCAATTAGATGACAGATAAGTACTGAAAAAAATGAAACTATTTCTTGTTTGTAACACAGTTTTGCAAACTCGAAACTATTTCTAAAACTAAATTATGACATTATTTTGCAGAGTCTACAATTATACTATATTTTCCTATAATGATTTTGTTTTCTGTTTTTTATGTGTCTTATTTCCATATATTTGTAGTTAGATGACATATAAGTACTGAAAAAAATGAAACTATTTGTTATTTTGTAATATTGTTTTGCAAACTGGAACTATTTTTGAAACTAGATTATGACACTATTTATGCTTTTGTAACTACATTGGATGCTGGATGGATTGCTGCTGAAAAAAATTGGAACTATTTCTTGTTTGTAACACTGTTTTGCAAAAAGGTGTATAACTTAATATAGTATTCTATGATAAAGAAATAATTTGCATGCCTTTGTTAACTCATAACATTTGTCATGGACACTGAACAAAGTATAACCACATCACTTCCATTAAGTACAACATAATATTTTGTGGTATCCACTAGTGCAAATATTTTAAATTGAAGATCGAATTTGTTCATCGTACTCTTATAGGGTTGGGGAGTGTAGCTGTAAAAAATCAGCAAAATCGAAGTTAAAATAACTGTTAAATCGTGAGTTTTTGTTTATAACCATCGAAAGGTTTCGTCCCGTTACCTAATATCTGAATGTCTGTTTTTTGCAAATTTTTACGTATGCAATCTTAGAGCATATACAAACAAGTTTGACTGTTGGATCGTTGAAACTAGTTTTGTAGAATGTGTATTCCTTGAAAACGATAGATTCACCAAACACTTGGAGTTTATTTTATACTTTCATTAAGTAGAACCAATAGTGCAAATATTTTAAAGTGAAGATCGAATTCATTCATCGTACTCTTATAGGGTTGAGGAGTGTAATTGTAAAAAATCAGCAAAATCGGAGTTAAAATAACCGTTAAATCGTGAGTTTGTGTTTATAACCATCAAAAGGTTTTGTCCCGTTACCTAATATCTGAATGTCTGTTTTTTACAATTTTTTATGTATATCTTGGAGCATATACAAACAAGTTTGACGGTTGGATCGTTGAAACTAGTTTTGTAGAATGTGTATTCCTTGAAAACAATAGATTCACCAAACACTTGGAGTTTATTTAATACTTCCATTAAGTAGAACATAATATTTTGTGGTATCCACTAGTGCAAATATTTTAAATTGAAGATCGAATTCATTCATCGTACTCTTATAGGGTTGAGGAATGTAGTTGTAAAAAATAGCAAAATCGGAGTTAAAATAACCGTTAAATCGTGAGTTTTCGTTTATAACCGTTGAAAGGTTTCATCCCATTACCTAATATCTGAATGTCAGTTTTTTGCAATTTTTGGCATATGCGATCTCGAGGTATATAAAAACAAATTTGACGGTCGGATCATTCAAATTAATTTTTCAGACTGTATATATTAATTTCTGATAATGTTTAGGGTTTTGGCTCTTTTCCTCAAATGAAACAATATTATTTTTTATTTAAAAAAAAATGTTTGTAGAATTTAGTGTTTGGCCGTTTCCCCCAAATAAATAAGGGTTTGGCTTCTCACCTCTTTTTCCCACAATTCCCAAACTCTTGTTTTTATGGAATTTAAGCGGGTTGGCTTTTTCTCCAAATTAATTAAGGTTTTGGTGTGTCCCTCCCTTTTCTCCCTCAATTTCCAAAAATGTTTTGTAGACTTTGTTCCGCCCACAACCAAAAAAAAGGGAGGAAAACTAAAAAGGATATCATACTCTTGATTAGATTAGGGCTACGTCAATTTCTCAAGATTGTTTATCGTGTTTCAAACCCAATGCATGATCGTGAACTAGCGCAGTACTGACAACGTTGTGCCTCTTCGCTATTTGAGTTGGTAAGAATTGGCTTACTAGCCTAACAATTAAGGTTTATGTATATATTACCGACCTAGTTCGGTTTCCTTTTTAGAATTGGAGTGTCGAACTCGAACCCAACCATGCTGTTCTCTTGTTCAAACTTCAAATCAAATCCGTCCAGATTTGGTTTTGATTTTTCAAAGCAAAGATTCTAGTTTCTTTATTTTTTTAATGTATATATTTTGCCTTCTGCCATTGAAACACCAATAGTTATCCTTGTGCCAATTTTAAGTTTAGGGTTTATGTAAATATTAAATTTCAATTTTATTCATTTTTCATGGTAGCTGGGATTTCCTAACAATTAGGGTTTATGTATATATTTTGCCTCCTGCCATTGAAACACCAATTCTAGTTGATTTTATTTTTGCTTTCATGGTTTCGTTTTTTCATTTTTCTATCTTTTGGTAATAGGCATCTAATTTTCTTGTCTTTGTATGATTGATATATATGGCAAAAGAGGGAAGGAGCCAAAAAATTTCATCAAGCACACGTCCTCTGTCATCTAAACTCTCTTTAAACCAATATGATACCACCAATGAACTACATGACAATGAAATGCAAGAGACCCAACATGCAAATATACAAGGTAATTTTATATGTGGATTTTTGCATTTTTCTATCTTTCGGTACTAGACATCTAATTTTCTTGTCTTTTTTGGTTATTTTATGAACTTTGTCATATGTTAAAAGAAACTAATTCTCTAATAATTATGTCTTATTTAGCTTTGTGTTTTCTTTGTAAAATTGTAGCCACGGCAACAAAAGGAATGAGTCAAAATAGAGCACCGCACACTACTACTCATTCACCTACAACCTCTTCAGACCAACTTGATGTTGCCCAACTATCACATGATAGCGAAATACATGAGACACAACAAACATCTATTGAGAATCAACCTTCAAGTGTGGAAGGTACTGTAGTTATATCGGTTTCAAAATGTGCAGTTTTGTAATTGGTTATTTATTAAACATACAAGCACATTATTATTTTTATTGATTAGGTCCTACCAAAAAGAAAGGTAGAGGGAAGGCTACGGGTAAATATGGGAATGTCACTCCGATTGTAATACATGATAACAGGTAATGAGCACAAGTCACTGAAAGCATGATTGTCAAATAGTTAACTATTTAGATATGTGATTGTTTTAATCTAATTTTAATTTTATAGGATTGTAACTACAAATGCTACGAGAACTATAGGGGTTGCTCTTTAATCAAGCTATTAATGGGCCTTGGATTACATTTAAAGATTATCCAAAAGAGCAAATGGATGAATGGTATGGTCATTTTAAGGGAACTGGATACACATACACGTGTTCTGAAGAAGAGATGAGGGCTTTTGAACTACATATTAAAATAAGATATGCCGATTGGATGAGCACATTGATGAATTCGGTTTTTCACAAGTACAAGACTACTGGGGAGAGATACATTAACTGCCCATCAAATGTATCTAAAGATGTTTGGTGTAAAGAGGTTGAAAAATGGGAGAAGCCTGAATGGAAGGTAAAAGTTTTATTTAAGTAATATCATCTTATGATGGTTAATGTATTATTTTCCTTACATGTAGATGCTTATTGTGAGATGATTGGGTTTTAACTTTGCTTTCTTTTTCATGCAGAAACAAAGTGTACAAAACGCGTGTAATAGGGAGAAATCCATGTGAGAAGCCCCATTGATTGTTTCAAAAAATTCCAAGTGAGTAAGCGTAAGAGTGAAGGTGAAGAAGCTTGGGCAAGTGAAAAGGCTAAGGAACTTTATGTATGTCATCACAATTTCAATCTTTTTTTTACTTGATATTGTGTGTATTACCTATGTAACATCCCACATCGCCCAGGGGAGTGGATCATGTAAGCCTTATATGTATATTCCCATCTCTACCTAGCACGAGGCCTTTTGGGGACTCACTAGCTTCGGGTTCCATCAGAACTCCAAAGTTAAGCGAGTTCGGCGAGAGCATTCCTAGGATGGGTGACCCACTGGGAAGTTCTCGTGTGAGTTCCCAGAAACAAAACTGTGAGGGCGTGGTCGGGGCCCAAAGCTGACAATATAGTGCTACGACGGAGTCGAGCCCGGGATGTGACAACCTATGCTTACATATTACAATTTTATTGAAGGAAAAAATGGACAAGAAAAAGAATACTGCTACGGAAGAACAAAATGAAGTAAATGATTGGGTCATATACAAGGCGGTGATTGGTGGCCCAAGTCATGGTCGTCTTCTTGGTGTAGGTGCTGGCTTTAGTACTAAAGATGCATATCCCTCAAATAGCCAAAGTTGTAATAAACGTATGTTCTTAGAAAGTCAAGAAAGCCATGAGAAATTGAAGGACCAAGTCAACACTTTAATAGATAAGTTGATTTTTTTGCAAGAATTAGTTGAAAGATTGATGCCAAACAACTCAAATAATTATGCGCGCTCAGGACCATCTACTTCTATGTTAAATTGTTTTATTTCATTTTTATTGTTTGTCTTACTGTTGAATAATATATTATGTCTTTACTTAAGTACTCTCTTTATTGTTTGTTTGACAGGAGAATGTTGAAACTTGTTCAGATGCTCAACATGAAGATCAGTAGTGCATCATACTTTCATTTTGATATTACCAAATATTTGAACTTGTTAAGTTTTATTCATGGGATATTGCTTTTTTTTTTCTTTCCAATTTAAGTATTGTCTATTTTTTTTTAAAAATAATTTTATGAATAATTTCGTTTGGATGTTGAGAAATTTAATACAATGGTTTGGTTAATTTATTAGTAACGATTACATACCTATTTTTATCATATTTTAATTTAAATATATAATTTAATTATAAATAGAATAATAACTTTTTAGATTGTAAATTCCTCTCGTTAATGTGCACATTTCTAACAAAAACGTTCCTATAAGAAATACCCATTTTCAACCAAATATTGGTTACGAAAAAATTTGCGACGACTAAATATGGTCAATAATATATATTTCCAACGAAGCTTCACCGTCAGAAATATATATTGACACACCCCGACCCGAAATGTCCACTAGGACTCCGAATCGAGCTGTGCTAGCCGATACCTGGAAGGTGACGAAGCCATAAAGTGTGATGATATGGAAAAATGTGAATAAATTTAAACCTGAGAGTGCCTAAATACCAGAGTGCACCGGTGAGCGGTAATGAACTCACTTCACACGTGACGTTAGAGCATAAGCAAGTACAGAAGAGTGAATTAAGAATCGTACCCTGGAAATAATCTCCAATACCAAGAATCGCCACGAATCTTCGACGATAAGAAAGCTCAGCTAATAAAACCTTGAGGGTGAAGACAAGACAAAGGTGAGTGGCCCTGGAAATAAAATTTTAATAGAAACAATATAAAACATTATAACCCCTCGCTACAACACCTGTATAATTTCCAGAAAATATCATAAATATACCATAAGACAATATCTCGTCAGCAATATCAAATAATCATGTGATTAATAACTCATACTAGTACGCAAGTCGGAGTCACCTATGGTAACCTGTACAACTTACCCATATCTCATCACATATTTCATCGCATATGCTAGCTCATCACATATTTCATCGCATATGCTAGCTTATCGCATATTCATCACATATGCTAGCTCATCGCATATTCATCACATATGCTAGCTGATCACATATTCATCACATATTCATCACATATGCTAGCTTATCACATATTCATCACATATCTTATCACATATTCGTCACATATGCTAGCTTATCACATATTCATCACATATGCTAGCTTATCATATATTCATCACATATGCTAGCTTATCACATATTCATCACATATGCTAGCTTATCACATATTTATCACATATGCTAGCTTGTAAGTCGGAGTCACCTCTAGTGACCTGTACGACTTATCTGTATCTCCTAATATATCTCATTAATCATTGCTAGCATATAAGTCGGAGTCACCTATAGTGACCTGTACGACTTTATTTATAGCTCATAAATCAATCTAGCCAGAGTCATCTTAAGTGACCTGTACGGCACTAACCCTGCACACGAGTCGGAACCACCTATAGTGGTCTGTACGACAGGACTGGGTGTAAGTAAGTACGCTTAAGTGCTACGATCACATGAAGATTGTGCGAATAATCGCGGGTCACCTATGAGTCGGAACCACCTAAAGTGGTCTATACGACAGGACTGTGCACTTACCTTGGATCCAAGGTGAGCGTAAGGTGCGGGAGGTGAACATCACGTGAAAGACTGTGCCCTGGCCACGGGCGGGAGCACTAACACCGGGGTGTAGGTTTATGAGCTCTCAATGCATCTTAACATAACATGTGCGATTCATGAGCAACCCGTAAGACAGTGTTGGGGTTGCTTAAGACATAATATAGTCATGCCATAACCCTATCATGTCAACTAATACCATAAACTCACCTGAACTTACCTGGGTGTCCTGAGTTCACCTTCGTGCTTCCAAGCATTTACAATGATTACGTACAGGTAATATACATATGAATATGCCATGACGCAATCAAAATTCAACCATAACATAGTGTTCCTAAATATATATATGTAATATGGCATAAAATGCATAATCCGTAACGCCCTACTCCCGAACTACTTATTTTCGGAGATAATTATCAATGATGAGGCCAACTAGATACTAGTTTAATTAACTATCATTACTTACGTTTCCTTACTTCAAATTCCTGATTCTTCATACATTGATTTATGACCAATATTTAACCACAAAATCATAAGGTTAAATCTTATATTTTCCACCAATGTCTCTCACATTACTCAATTCCCTAAACAAGGCTATTGTCTCAGTTATTTAGTCTCATTTATTGTATGGCTACATCTAACGTCTCGTTTGACTGCCTACGTACCCTAAATAGGGATCAAGCCATTCGTAGTTCACAATAATTAATTGTAGGTAACATGCATAATTCACTTTAAAAGCGTTTGAGGAACTATCAATTATATACCTATGATAAAAGGAAAAGACCCACTCAACTGGAGTCCACGCTATGATTCTCTAGCATATGCATCGAGGAGTCTCGAATGATTAGCGCCTAGAACAATTATAGAATCACATCTCAGAACTCTTATCAATAGAATACGTAGTTCACATAAAACACATTCTCAAGGACATTCTAAAATAGTTTGTGACCCATTGAGCATAAGTCAACCGTCGATCAAAACTTCCAATTCAAAACTTCCAAAGATCCACATTATGCTTCTAGAATAACATCTAAAATTTCATTATGATCCAACGGTCGGATTTCCGTCAATTTCCAAAACTAAGTGACGGTTAACATTTATTTTATAAACTTACAAATCCAATTCGGGAAGATCCGTACATTGGATTCCCGATCCGTAAGTTTCTATGGTTCTCAAATATGACATACTATAATGTATTAAAGTTTGGTGACGATCCAATGGTCGGATCGTCGATTTCAAATTTTGGCCTATTCACGTGTCGAAATGAAACTAAGCCCAAATAATGAAATTACGTCATACGGATATCAATTATGAACCTAGGGCATCTGATAGTACTTAAACAAAAGCATCATTGGCCCACAGGCCACGTGCCACCGCACGCGTCGCTGCGGGTGGCGGTCGGCATCCCCGATTCGCCGGAAATTTCAACTATTTTTTGAAAAATTCTCAAAAATTGCAGAATTGAAGATGTCAAAGAGTAGAGTACACTTTATACATGTGGCCAAGTCCAATTTGGCCTAGAAAGGCTTCAATTTTGCTAAAACCGTACGAAACCCTATAATTGGGTGTGATTCGATTCGACCTCCACCATTGCTTGGGCTTTGTTCCTGGGTTCTAAGGGAGTGTTTTGGTAGTGGTAATTGAAGGAAAACGTTTCACAAATGGGTGGATTTCGAGTAAGCTTCCCGCGGTACCCATGGGTGTTCTTCGTGAAATTTCAACCATTTCATGCAAATTTTGGTTAGAATTGAATGTTGGGATATGGTGATAAGGTTTGATGGTGGTGAATGGGTGAAAATCACCTGAAAAAGGGGTGAGAATCGCCGGAAATCACCCCGAGTCAAAACCGGGTTTTTGGGTGTTTGAAGGCCACGGGAAGAAAAAATGGGAGGGAGGCTGAGAGCTTCCCTCTCTCCTCCTCATTGGCTGCTTCAAATCTCCTAATTTTCTGATTGGTTCCCCTTCCCACAAAGTGGGAGTTAACACTTATAATCTAAAATATAATTAACTAGTTTCAAACGTCCGTAACTATACTGATATAATCCGGACTCGCGAACGGCTTTCGCCTATGCGTTCGTACCAACGAGTACTACACAAATACGCCAAAATAATAAGTCATACGTTCCTCTAGACGATGGTCGATGGAAGTCAAAGTCCTCGCCTCCAGGGCATTTTCGTCAATTCACACTTTTAAAATTTATAAAATTGTAAAATTTGGGACGGGTTGTCACATATATTACCAACAAAACTTCACCATTGCAAATATATATATTCGACGAGGCTTCTTTGTTGAAAAAATATATATTCCTGACGAAGCTTGCCATTGCAAATATGTATTACCGATAAAGCTTCACCATTGGAAGTACATATTTTCGACGACGTTTGATCATCGCAAATATGTTTTTGTGCCTATTTCTGTCAAGCCATTATGTATTTTCGACAACCTCATATGGTCGGTAGTTGTAATTGTGATGATTGTGCACTCTCGTAAATAAAGATTATTTTGTTGGAAAAAGATTTTCTGACACAATTGTTTGGTTGGAAAAAAAAGTCATTGTAAAAAATATTTGTCGTCGTTTGAAAAGTAATTTCGACAACTCTATAATTATTTACGGCCACATTTCCATGTCAAAAATAAAATAAGTTTCCCATTTAGAAAATTCATTTCTGATAAAAAAACTAATTACTAACGACAAGTCTTGTGCGTCGAAAATGAATTAATGTCAACAGCTAGTTGGAAAAAAAGTATTTCCAAGGGGACAATTTCTGACGCCCAGCGAGGGCTTTTTCCCATAAAAAATAAGTATTTACGACGGCAAAATGCCTTTTTCGACGACATGTGACCCTCGCTAATCACACTTCATTTTGTAGTGCTATTGCTGGATTTGTACTATTAGAGACTATGCAGATTTCAATGTTGGTACAAATGTAAAGTTGAACTATTTATTGAACTTCAAATTTAAACTATTTTTGTATCATTATTAAGACATTATTTCTGAAACTTTAAATTGTAAAGATCACTATTTATGAAACTGTAAAGTGCAAAAATATATTGTTTATTGAAATGTAGATTGAAATAATTTTATTATTGATCCTTACCTCAATTTGTTCAACTGGTACATCTCTGATTGCTTTGTGTATCTTGGTTATGACACATCTTCCAATTACAGGAACCATGTGTTCTCATCCACTTATTATTGTCTTCACCAGATTGGTGTGAAGACAAATTCATAAGAACTTTGAATTAGTTTCTTGTGAAATTTATAAGACATAATTCATGCTTTTAAAACTATAGTCCTTATTTCTTACCAAAATAAGGGCAGTGCATCCGCTTGTTGTTGTTGATTCTCCTCCATTTTTCTTTTTTCTCTTCTTTGATTTGTCAATCATTTTGAACAAGTGATGCGAAAATTAACTTAACACACAAATTAAACCCTCTTATGACAATTGTAGTATATATGTAAGTAGGGATCATTCTTAAACCGGGGATTAGGAGGGATTGCTAAAACACTCTAAATTGACTCAAAGACACAAAAACAAACTAAAAACGTTTGGATAGACTCAAAAGATTCAAAACAAGTTCACAAGACTCAAAATAAGCTAAAAACACTCAAAACTGCCTAAAAACACAAACTAGGCAGTTTCTGATACTAAACACAATTTTGGACGAAAATTAGTTTTATCTTAACTCAAAACACTTAAAAACACAACTAGGACAGATTCTAACTAATTAGACACTCTAAAGTAAAGGGGGATTTGGTTTTGGATGAAAATAAAGTAAAACTAAACAGAAACTAGAACTAGGCAGATTTGCACGAATTTGGAGAAAACTATGGGTGATGGGCTAGCTAGAAGGTCTTTCTCCACACATGACACACTTGCATATAAAACAATTTTCAGTTGCTTTTCAATAAACCATGAACCTCAACACCCCATATTAATTAGGTACGCTTAAATTAATCCTTAGAGTTTCCTTATGTCATTGAATTGGACGGAAATAGCGCGTCGCAATCAAATTATTCTTCAAAAGTTCCCTACATGAAAGCGCATAATAGAGATACAATCAAAGATCATTAAGTTCTATGAAAATCATAAGTATTGACAAGGCATTCGTAACTATGAAAGCGCATGATACTTATGCCAGGAATTTACTTAGCACGATTGTGACTAACAACCTCCACTACTCATGAATATAAGTTTGTAACGATTAGGTGAAACTCTCTTATATCCTAGCATCAGATTTATGCATGCAAATTAAGTGTGCACTCTCAACCCACATACACAAACAAGTTTTAATTCAAACAGATAAGTAAATTGAATTCACAATTTATGGAATCACAACTGGATGTAATCAAATTATATTGCAAGTATAATCATGGTTTCGAAATTCCCCCTAGCTAAGAGGGGTTTAGTTCCTCATACTCACAAAACAAAGATTATTGAACTTAAACATTGAAAACAAAAGAAAGATTACACCTAAAATGTTCCAGCAACTTTAGCTTGAATGGCAAGCACGTCCAAGGGCTCTCCTTCTCTTTCTTAGCTGCGGCACAAGGGTTGGGTGAAGGTTTGAGTGGTGGTTTTTATGGAAGAATGGTTGAAAATATGTATGGTGGTGAATGAGTGCGGCTGGAAGTGGATGGATGTGTAGAATGGTGAATCAATTCCCTTGTGTGCGGCAAAGGGGTCCTATTTAAGGTTTTAGGAAATCAAAACCCTAACTTATTTTGGTTAACATAAATTAAACCAAAACATAAAGGGAAATAGGAATTAAAGTCAAAATCCTAAGGAAAAGGTAAGGGGATATGCGGCAAGGATGTTTAGGGAAGGGGAAAGTGCTTTATGGCAGAAAATAGGAAAGGGAGGCTCTCCCTTGCACGACAAGGAAGAGGAGGGACAAGGGATGTGCCACATTGCCTTAAATGGTGCAAGGAACCTTTGGTTTGTGTCCTAAAATGCATAGGAGACCTTCAATGTTGCTGAAACTTAGGGACATTTAGGATTAGGAAAGGTCAAACCAAAATAGGAAACCTTGGCTTAACTTTCCTACTTCAAGTAGGAATCCTCATTCTTCTAGGAATCCTCTTTCAATTAGGAATCTTCACATCTTTAGGTCTTCAATTTCGTCCATTCCTTTAGCTCCAAGCATGTGTCATCCATTCCAAGCCCAATTTTGCTCCAAAATGCACTTCTTTGCCACATTAGCCATATAAACCTGAAATTGCACGAAAATGACTTTAAACACTAAAATAACTAAGGAATAACAACAAAAATGCACAAGAACAAGCTAACTAAGTCGCATAAATATGCTCCTATCAAATTCCCCCACACTTAGCTTTTTCTAGTCCTCGAGTAAAACAAAACAAACAAAACATAACCTAGACCTTCCAACATTTGCCTCAGGGATTTTCAATGAAACATAACATGCCAAAGATCGCCACTTCACATAGATTTAAGCAATCCTTACCCTCGAGCATACTTAATCATAGTCACCATTCACTAGCTCATATTTAATCGATTAAAACAACATTTTGAATGTAGTAACATAGCCTTGGTTTCGCTTCTTTCTTGGTAAGCAAATACTTCAAAGCTGCATGATCAGTGAAAATAATAACTTTAGTACCAAGTAAATATGATCGAAATTTATCTAAAGCAAAGACAATGGCAAGAAGTTCTTTTTCAGTGGTAGAATAGTTTAATTGAGGATCATTCAATGTCCGGGATGCGTAGTAGATAACATGCGGCTTCTTATCCTTCCTTTGGCCTAAAATAGCCCATAATGCATAATCGGAAGCATCACACATGAGCTCAAGGGGAAGGCTCCAATCAGGTGGAACAATGATTAGGGCCGTGGTTAGCAACTCCTTGAGGTGTTGGAAGGCTGCCTTGCATTCCTCGTTGAAGTCAAAAGTCACTTCTTTTTTAAGGAGACGGCAAAGAGGTTGGGAAACCTTTGATAAATCCTTGATGAATCTTCGATAGAAACCTGCATGTCCAAGAAAAGAACGAACCTCTCTAACCGAAGTAGGAGAGGGTAAGTGGCGCACAAGATCTATCTTTGATTTATCAACCTCAATTCCTTTCTCATAAATTATATGTCCTAAAACTATGCCTTGTTTAACCATGAAATCACATTTTTCCCAATTTAGAACAAGGTTAGTTTCAATGCATCGTTTTAAAATCAAACTAAGATTATTCAAACAACAATCAAAGGAATCACCAAAAACGCTGAAATCATCCATAAAAACCTTAATAATCTTCTCAACATAATCTGAAAATATGCTCATCATGCATCTTTGAAATGTGGTAGGTGCATTGCATAAACCAAATGGCATGCGACGATAAACAAATGTACCAAAGGGGCATGTGAAAGTGGTTTTTTCTTGATCTTCCGGGGCTATCACAATTTGATTATAACCTCAATATCCATCAAGAAAACAATAAAATGCATAACCCGCTAACCTTTCAAGCATTTGATCAATGAATGGCAAAGGGAAATGATCATTCCTTGTGGTGGCATTGAGCTTCCTATAATCGATACAAACCCTCCAACCTGTTTGGATTCGAGTAGGCACAAGCTCATTTTCGGCATTTGTCACCACAGTTACTCCAGATTTCATTGGAACACATTGAACCGGAGAAACCTAACGACTATCCGAAATTGGATAGATCACTCCACAATCAATGAGCTTGATTATCTCCTTCTTCACAACTTTCATCATTGGAGGGTTGAGTCGGCGTTGAGCCTCTCGAGATGTTTTAGACCCCTCCTCCAAAAGTATACGATGCATACATGTGGTAGGGCTCATCCCTTTGATGTCGGCCAACGTCCACCCAATTGTTGTTTTGTACTCCTTTAGCACCCTCACCAACTTACCTTTTTCTTGTACCGTGAGTGGGGAAGAGATAATGATGGGCAAGGTCTCTTGGTCTCCCAAGAAAGCATACTTCAAATGGCTTGGCAATGGTTTAAGTTCAAGAGAAGGTGGCTGCACAACTGAAGGAAGTGGCTTGTTAGCCGAAACTGAAATTGAAATTGGGTCCAAAAACTTACCAAATTGTGGTAGCAATGATTCAAGGACAGCCACTATCTCAATCATATCTTCATTAGGGAGCACGACATGGTGTTCTCCATGCATGTCGTGGGTGGGCATTGTGGCTGATCCTTTGTTTTTGAATTCCATTCCTCTTGTAATGACCAATTCAAGTGTATCTTCCTTCAATTGTTTAAAATGGTCCTGCGCCAAGGAATCAATTACATCAATAGAAAAACATGAATGATCATCACTAGGATACTTGATAGATTCAGAAAGATTGAAATTAATAACTTCCCCATCAAATTCCATTGTCAAGGTCCCATTAAACACATCAATCTTAGTGCGGGCAATTTTCATGAATGGTCTACCAAGGAGGATTGGTAATGAAGGGGAATGGTCTGATTCTTCCATTTCAAGCACGTAGAAATCCGCCGGAAAGATTAAATGATTGACCTGCACTAAAACATCTTCCAAAACTCCTTTTGGGTAGGCATTAGATCTATCAGCCAACTGAATAATCACACCATCATTTTTTAACTCTCCTAAGTTCATAGATGCATAAATTGAATAAGGCATGACATTAATAGATGCACCTAAGTCTAGCATGGCATGTTCAAAACAATTATTGCCAATAACACAAAGAATTGTAAAACTACCAGGATCCTTGCATTTAGGGGGCATTTTACATTGTAAGATGGCTGAAACATTTTCACTTACCTTGACAACCTCCTTGTTCGAAATTCTCTTCCTAGTGGTGCAAAGTTCTTTTAAAAACTTGGCATACCTTGGAACTTGCTTAATTGCATCCAAAAGTGGTATATTGACATGTACTTTTCTAAATGTTTCCAAAATGTCGTTTTCAGCCTCCTCCTTCTTTAATTGCATGAATCTGCGAGGAAAGGGTACATTTGGGGGAATAACATTAGAAATAATCGAATTTGGAACCTCCTTACCTTTGAAGGAAGAATGGGGGTGTTTGTGTGGCTACGGCATGGGTGGTTCTACCCTTGCCGTGGCCTGCTCTTGTTCCTCCTCCTCGAATTGCAACTTCTCGTCCTCTGTTGGGGCTGATTTAGATGGTTATGGGGTTGTTCTAACTTGTTTTCCACTTCGCAGCATGATTGCTTTTGCAGATTCTAATCCTCTTTTCGGGTTGATAACGGTTGAACTAGGAAACTTGCCTTGCTCTCTGAATTAGCCCATGAACTCCGCAATCTGCCCTACTTGCTTCTCTAATTCATCCACCTTTTTGTCTCTATTTTGCATTCCCTACGCCATAGAAGTTAGTAATTGAAAAATTTGATCATTATCGATGGACGAACCTGATTTGGTCTGGGAAGGTTGTGCTTGGGGTTGTATGGGTGCGTATGGCCTTTGGTAGAATCCCGGAGGTTGCTGCCTAAATGCACTTTGTTGTTGGGTTTGTTGGGGCTCCCTCCACTTGAAATTTGGATGACCTTTCCAACCTGGATTGTATGTATTAGAGTAAGGATCACTCCTTGGTTGGTTTTGGCTCCCAAAACCCACGGCATTGGCAGATTCCCACCCTCCATTCTCGATCAATTGAGGGCACTTCTCCATGAGATGTCCTTGCATTGAGCACACGCCGCAAGTAGCTACACTTTGTACCTTTGGTCCTTCAACCACCTGTGAAAGAAAAGTAGTAAGATTAGCCATTTGATTTTGAAGTTCGGAAATAGCACTTACCTCATTAACATGTTGCTTCCGTGGGGTGTCTCTTTGGCCAACGCCTTCATATTATTGAGCATTCAATGCTCGGTTAGCAATTAGGGTCTTGGCAGCCGTAGGTGTTTTGTCCACCAAAGCTCATCCCGCTGAGGCATCTAGCATTTGGCGTTCAATTGGTAGAAGTCATTCGTAGAAATATTGAAGAAGAATCTCCTCCTTCATTTGGTGCTGAGGACATGAGGCAACAAGGGTCTTGAATCGCTCATAGTACGCTGGGAATGATTCACCTTGGTTTTGCTGAATGCCACTAATCCTTTTGCGTAGAAGAATAACTCTAGAAGTTGGGAAAAACTTCTCCAAGAATGCCCGTTTCATGCTCTCCCAAGATGTGACAGTTCCAGGGGCTAGTTCATACAACCAATCTTTAGCCTTTTCCAAGAGAGAAAAGGGAAAAGCCTTCATTTTCAGAATGCTCCCATCAACATTCACAGGGGTCATGCTCGACAAACAACCTCGAACTCCTTCAAATGTTTATTAGGATCTTCCATGGATAACCCATGGAACTTAGGAATATGGTGCAATAGGCTAGACTTTAATTTGAACTCGTCGATCTTGTCTTGGGCCACCCTTGGATATTGAATGCATAAGGGCATGACATTGTCCAAACCCGAAGCGGAAAGTTCTTTGATTGTTCGGTTGTCTGCTGCCATAACTTGTTCTTCCTCAAAAACCCTTGTCGTGGCCTCCTTTTGCTCTTCTACCTCTTTTTCTTCAAGCACGGGGTCAGGTTGAGGTGGTTGGACCTCTTGTTGATTCCTCGTTCGTCTCAAAGTTCGTTCAAAATCATCGTCAAAGTCAAGGATGTGCTCACGAACAGGTTGAGAACTTCGAGTCATAAACTAGTACCTAAAACAAGAAAACAAAACAAGGTCAGTAACTAAAACAAAAACACACGAAAATAAACAAAAAGAAATAAAAAGGGATTAGCAAAGTTGCTAATCCCCGGCAACGGCGCCAAAATTTGATGCGAAAATTAACTTAATACACAAATTAAACCCTCTTTTGACAATTGTAGTATATATGTAAGTAGGGATCGTTCTTAAACCGGGGATTATGAGGGATTGCTAAAACACTCTAAATTGACTCAAAGACACAAAAACAAACTAAAAACGTTTGGATAGACTCAAAAGATTCAAAACAAGTTCACAAGACTCAAAATAAGCTAAAAACACTCAAAACTGCCTAAAAACACAAACTAGGCAGTTTCTGACACTAAACACAATTTTGGACGAAAATTAGTTTTATCTTAACTCAAAACACTTAAAAACACAACTAGGACAGATTCTAACTAATTAGACACTCTAAAGTAAAGGGGGATTTGGTTTTGGACGAAAATAAAGTAAAACTAAACAGAAACTAGAACTAGGCAGATTTGCACGAATTTGGGGAAAACTATGGGTGATGGGCTAGCTAGAAGGTCTTTCTCCACACATAACACACTTGCATATAAAACAATTTCTAGTTGCTTTTCAATAAACCATGAACCTCAACACCCCAGATTAATTAGGTACGCTTAAATTAATCCTCAGATTTTCCTTATGTCATTGAATTGGACGGAAATAACGCGTCGCAATCAAATTATTCTTCAAAAGTTCCCTACATGAAAACGCATAATAGAGATACAATCAAAGATCACTAAGTTCTATGAAAATCATAAGTATTGACAAGGCATTCGTAACTATGAAAGCGCATGATACTTATGCCAGGAATTTACTTAACACGATTGTGACTAACAACCTCCACTACTCATGAATATAAGTTTGTAACGATTAGGTGAAACTCTCTTATATCCTAGCATCAGATTTATGCATGCAAATTAAGTGTGCACTCTCAACCCACATACACAAACAAGTTTTAATTCAAACAGATAAGTAAATTGAATTCACAATTTATGGAATCACAACTGGATGTAATCAAATTATATTGCAAGTAAAATCATGCTTTCGAAATTCCCCCTAGCTAAGAGGGGTTTAGTTCCTCATACTCACAAAACAAAGATTATTGAACTTAAACATCGAAAACAAAAGAAAGATTACACCTAAAACGTTCCAGCAACTCTAACTTGAATGGCAAGCACGTCCAAGGGCTCTCCTTCTCCTTCTTTGTTGCGGCACAAGGGTTGGGTGAAGGTTTGAGTGGTGGTTTTTATGGAAGAATGGCTGAAAGTATGTATGGTCGTGAATGGGTGCGGCTGGAAGTGGATGGATGTGTACAATGTTGAATCAATTCCCTTGTGTGCGGTAAAGGGGTCCTATTTAAGGTTTTAGGAAATCAAAACCCTAACTTATTTTGGTTAACAAAAATTCAACCAAAACATAAAGGGAAATAGGAATTAAAGTCAAAATCCTAAGGAAAAGGTAAGGGGATATGCGGCAAGGATGTATAGGGAAGGGGAAAGTGCTTTATGGCAGAAAATAGGAAACGGAGGCTCTCCCTTGCACGGCAAGGAAGAGGAGGGATGATGCGAAAATTACTTAACACACAAATTAAACCCTCTTGTTGTCAATTGTAGTAAATAATGTAAGTAGGGATCGTTCTAGGCCGGGGATTAGGAGGGATTGCTAAAACACTTGAAATTGACTTAAAAACGTAAAATTAAGTTTAAAACACAAAACTAGACTCAAAAGATGCAATACAAACTAAAAAGACTCAAAACTAGTTTAAAAGACTCAAAACAGCATAAAACAATGAATTAGACTCTAAACTGACTCTAGGGATGGTTTTGGACGAAATTAGGTTCTAGCTTGACTCAAGACACTTAAAAACACAAATCAAAACAAATTTTGACTAATAAAACACTTTAAAGTAAAGGGGGATTTGATTTTGACGAATTTGAAGACAAAACAAACAGATTGTAAACTAAAACAGATTTTGGACGAATTTGGGTAAACTATGGATAATGGGCTAGCTAGAGGGTTCTTCTCCACACATGACACACTTGCACATAAACCAATTTTCAGTTGTTCTTTCGATAAATCATGAAACTCAACACCCCAGGTTAATTAGGTCCGCTTAAATTAACCTTCAAGTTCTCTTTAAGTTATTGAATTGGATGGGAAAACGCATACAACAATTCAAAGCATTCTTCAAAAGTCCTTTACGTGAACAACACAATAAAGATACAATCAAAGATCATTAAGCATCATGAAAACTATAAGTATTGACGAGGCATTCGTTACTATGATGAGCATGAAACTCCTGCCAAGAATTTATTTAACGCGATCGTTTATAAGCGACCTCCACTACTTGTGAATATAAGTTTGTAACTATTAGGTGAAACTCCCTTATACTCTAGCCTCATATTCATGCATGCAAACTAAGTGTGCACTCTTAATAAACATACACAAATAAGTTATCAATCAAGCAGTTAAACAAATTGAATTCACAACTTATGAAATCACAACTGAAGGTAATCAATTCATATTGCAAGTATGTTCATGGCTTTGAATCTCCCCCTAGCCAAAAGGGGTTTAGTTCCTCAGAATCGCAAAGCAAAGAATAACAAGTTTATCACTGGTAATGAGTGGATGTAATGGGTGTAGTGGATGGATGTTGTGGTAATGAGTGTCTTTGCATGTGTGTGTTCCTCTTTGCGTTTGCACACACATGCTCTTCACCATTTCAGCCCAAAATCAACACATTTGCACACACACATGCTGATTTCCAGCCTTTTAATCTTCAAAAACGTCCATCCTCATGTCTCCATGTGCATGCAATCCAATCTTGGCCCAAAAATGCTTCAAAATGCTCCAAAATGCACTTTCTTGCCAACTTTGTTATTAGGACCTACAAACACACGAAAATAGCTTAAAATACATAATTAACTAAGACATAACAACATAAATGCACAAGAACAAGCTAACTAAGTCGCATAAATATGCTCCTATCAAATTCCCCCACACATTGCTTTTGCTAGTCCTCGAGCAAAACAAAACGAATCAAAACAAACAAAACACAACCTAGCCTTCCAACATTTGCCTCAGGGATTTTTAATGAAACATGACATGCCAAAGATCATCACTTACATAGATTTAAGCAATCCTTACCCTCGAGCATACTTAATCATAATTACCATTCACTAGTTCACATTTAATCAATTAAAACAACATTTTGAATATAGTAACATGCCTTAGAGAATTCCCTCAATTCCTTACTAGATACTCTATATTTTCACGCACATTTTCTGACTACACACCCTACACTAGTTATATGTGAGAAGATTGATGTAAACATGAAAGACTAGTACTCACATATGTTACAACAAAGAAAGCAATTTCTGGAGTTAATAAGCATGTTTAAATATGATCTCATGAATGGAATGCTACTATTTAGATGCGAGAACCAGTGACACCATATGCTCATACCAATTTCGAACTCCACAAATTGAAACACACAACACTCAAGATGAAGTTAAGGGTTGTAATGGGGCTTGGGGGTAATGGCTAACAAAGAAAGGATAAGGATAACAAACATTCTTCAAGCGATAGCAAGCAAAGTAATGAAATCGACACTTGGAATTCACTTTAGAATGCAAAAATCAACTTTTAAACACAAAGGGAAGATTCATGAAACACTTAGGGTCGAATTCAATGCCTTGGACCCTTTCTTCAACAATCAACACTTTAGAGCTCTTTCTCATATATTTTTCAACTCTTTTTCACTATTTTCACAACTTTTTTTTTTCTTTTTTTTTTCTTTTCTACCCGTGCCTCATTACGGATTTTGACACACACACACACAGAAGAATCACTTCCCCCACACTTGGTTTATGTAATACATTGATAAAAAAGGAGTTCATTTTAAGTCATGCTTTACTATGCTTCAAGAACAAGGGTATGGATGGTCCTAAAACTAGGCTAGGTAAGGATAGTGTGGGTTAACAAAGAACATAGGCTACACAAGGCTCAACAGGGTTAAACTTAAACATATAATGAAGTAGGATACACGGCAATTTGGCTTTGGTGGTGGTCACTACACAACTTCATCTTGAATATGTGTTATGCAAATCAATAGCATGCTTTGAATGAAATGGGCATGAGTTCTAGCATTTGGAACTAAATGATGAAATGCCTTATTAGTAGCAACCAAGCAAAGAATAATGAGATCATGCAACGACTTTAGAAAACAAAAAAAATTGCACAGATTAATAACTCTCCAAATAAACGTTTAGGCCCAAGTCTCTTAAGGATGTAGCGTTAGTTTGAGTTCCTTCTTTCAAGCATGCTACAAAAACTGATTTTATCCTTTGTGATTACATGTGAATTCATAAATTATAACGACAACCAAGCATAAACCAAAGAGCATATCAAACTTCCATCCATGTTTGTAACTTTCTTTAACAGTCATGCACCAAAATCCTCATTATTGTGTTGGAAGGTACCCTAAGACACAAACAAACACACAAAAACCACTCATTTTGGCTTTTTCAAAACAATTTTTCAAATTTTCGGATTTTTATGTCAAAACACACTACAAACGCTTAAAAACAGTGAAAAACAACATTGTAAGTGATAGGTGAATAAAACCCACGAAAATCATGCAAAACAGCTTGTTTACCCCCCCCCCCACACTTAAATCAAACATTGTCCTCAATGTTTCAGGCATAAACTCACACAAAAACAAGCAAACAAACAAACAACGAATAAACATGACAAGTATGGCAAAGTAAAAACCAGACAGAGTAGAGTTTAAGAATGCAAATCTGGTTATGGAGAGATGATCTTGTTGACTTTCCACAGCTTTGATCTCGAACTGGGCTAGGGAACTTCTTAGCAAGGAAAATGAGACTTGATTGGTGGTGGTGATTTGATGGCCTTGTACGGCGAGGCTTTGCTCTTTGGCGACTGATGCGTCCATATGTTGTTGAAGCTTCTCGAGCTCTTGGTTTCAACTCGGACTCCTTCTGCCGGGTTGATTGAGTGTGCAGGCTGCATTCTTCTCTGCTTGTTTCTTCTGCACGGTAGGTAGGCACGAGGTAGAGGTGATGGTCTGTTTCTTTGTTCAATCTGTCCAAGTGCCGACCGATTGCTTTCTTTCTCCTTGTCCCGCAGGCAAGAGCAAGGGTAAAGGAAAAACATGCCATGAGATATCTTTGCATGCGACTCTGATGATATGAGATACTTTTGCTTTTGAAGAAGTATCTTTCCACAGGTTTATTCTTGAACTGGGCTGGGTAACTTCTTAGCAAGGAAAATGAGACTTGATCTTGAAGATGAATTAGCACGTTGTCTCCACATGCTTCAAGGTATCATTTTCACTTGCCTTATCTGTTCTCCAAGCAGATGTGGCATCTTCTTCGGAAGTACATCAGCAGTTGAAGATGAGCACTCGAGAGCAATGCTAGGTAAGCAATCAGGAAGGAGTTCCAGGCAGTCGGTTCTTAGATCAGAAGATTGACACCAAGTGCTAGCTGATTGCTCTCTTTCTCCTTGTCACAAAGACAAGGAAAATGACAGGGAGAAAGCATGATATAAGATACTCTTGCTTTCAACCTTTATGATATGAAATACTCTTGCTCTTGATGACTTGTTTGCAGAGGTACCCCAATGGATGAGAAACACAGAGTAACTCGAGAGGCTTCGTTGGGAATGCATTTTCGGAGATGAAGAAGGATTATGTATGTCTGCCTTGCTATGGAGGGTGAAGGATGACATTTATAGGAATTAATAACCGGTACTATTCTTTCACTCTTGTCGGTACCCGTTGGATGATTGAACAGTAAACTTCACGTGCTTTCTACTTCACCAGAAATCTTCGACAGATTGCCCGTAATTTCTGCAAGGCTGAGTGTGCATGTGACAGATGCTGACACATCTGGATAAAGTAGATGCCTCTTCGATATCTGGAATCGGCGCTTCGACAAACTGCCCGTCATTTCCGCAAAGCTGAGTTTGCGTGTGACAGGTGCTGACGAGGATGAAAAAGATTGGCGCCTCTTCGATATCTGAGATCGGCGCTTCGACAAATTATCCGTGATTTTCGCAAAGTTGAGTGTGCATGTGACAGGTGATGACACGTCTGAAAAAGCAAGTGCCTCTTCGATTTTTGAGATCGGCCCGTGGTTTCTGAGCAGCCCAGCTTTTGAGAAAGCAAACGTCTCTTCGATCTCTAAGCTTGCCTCTTCAATTTCTGAACCTCCGTCGAGTGCTGATTTTTAAAGAGAGGCACGCATCACATTCCAAAGCACACTTGAATTTTCTGCCCTTAGAAGCTCCCTACTTGCACTTCTAAGAACTTGATTTGTCCGACCTCTTCTTTTTCTTCACACCTTCGAAAATGTCTTGCCCTTCTGACCGTCGCCTTAACTTGAATGTTGGGGAAGATATTGATATGTCTTCTCCAAACAACATTTGGCAGCCGTCATTCGTATCCCCAAATGGTCCTCTTACAGTTGGGGATTCCATGATGATGAATGATACAACCGCTTCGGTGCTGGCCAGAAATCTTCTCACTCCTAGAGACACTAGGATACTTTCCAGGCGGTCCGACGAATTGGCTATTTAGGACTCTCTGGCCTACAGCGTCCGATGTGCAGGCTCAGTATCAAACATGGGCCAACGCCTTCTTGCTCGATCTCGTCAGGTTGAGTCGTTGATGGCTGAAGTGGCTAGTCTTCGGCAAGAGGTCAGAGTGCTTAGGCATGAGAATAAAGAGTTGCACATGCTCGCAACTAATTACTCAACAAGCATGAAAATGAAGCTTGATCAGCTGCATGAGTCCGAAGTGCGGATTCAGAGTGATCATCAGAGGTTTGTGGCGTTACTCCAGAGGCAACTTCTGCCTTCGTCTTCTGGCGCTTCACCAAGTGTGGAGGCTCCGGAAAATCAGACTATGGTGCTTCGTCTTTCTGAAGGTCCGTCGAATGTTGAGGCACCACCTGACCAATGAAGGCTCTTTCCTGCTTGTTTGCACTTTCTTGTATTTTTCTACCTTTCTACCTAATGTTCCTATTCCACAAAAATTAATGTAAAAATACTTTGTTTACCTATCAATGTTTCAAACATAAATCCACACCAAAAACAATCAAACAAGCAACAAATAAATATGACAAACAAGGCAAAATATGAGAGGTTTTAGAAACACAAAACTGACTGTGAAGCGATTCATAGATCTTCCTTATTTGAATACATGGGCTACCTCCTAAGAAGCGCTTGCTTTAACGTCTTCCAGCCGGACGAAACTTCCTTCTAAACTTGGATAAGGCCTATAGCATGGAATTGATCCTTGAATGGAAGATGATACTTGACGTGATCCGGCAATGGTTTAAATTCTAGTGTAGGTGCCTAAATCATCAAAATCAGCAAGTTAGTATATAATAAAATCGAAGTTGGAGAAGATGGCTTACTTGCTTGCTCCAACACAAATTCAATTACGAACACCACATCTTTGAAGGTTGCAGGGATATGGGACTTGGCCAGATTTGGTGTTTTGAGAGTTATGACTTTTCCAGTGTCATAAAATCCAACTTCTTTGGGAATTTTCGTCTCAAGTGTATCTTCTTTGATGAATTCTAGACATTCCCCATCCATTTCTTGCTCTTGATTCTTTGGAAAGGTTTCGAAGATGCCTTTCTCACCCTCTTCTTCCTTGGATTACATGATCCTGCAAGGAATAAGGACATTTGGTGAAACGGGGTCAGGACAAATTGAATTTAGGCTTACCTTGGTTGTAGTGGACGGCAGAAAGGGGATATGGGGTTGCGGCAAGGGTGGTTCTTCCCTTGCCATGGCCTTGTTATTCTCCTCTTCTTCGAGCAGCAGCTGTTCATCCATGTTTTGGCTTGGTTGGATGTCTTGGGTTCACCTCCAACCTCCATAGCACTTCCCAAAGTGATAGCATCATGGATTTCAAAATCTTCCTTCAAATTTTCAATAGTTGAGTTGGAGAGTTCACTTTGCTCTTGAATTTGTGCCGTGAACTCCATAATCTGCCCAATTTACTTCTCTAATTCACCCGTCTTCTTGGCTTGATTTTGCACCTCTGTGTTTCGATTTTCTACTTCCTGGTTCAAAGAGGTGTGTAACTTATTAAACATATCATTATCCAAAGACGTACCTGAATTGAATTGGGTAGATTGTTGTGGTGGCTGCATAGGTCTTGAATAGAACTCATTTTCTTGCTGCCAATATCCATCTTGTTGGAATTGTTGAGGTTCTCCCCACATGTAATCTAAATAATCTCTCAAATCCGAATTGTAAGCATTGGAAAACATGTTGTCCCATGATTGGCTATGGCCTTGATAACCCTAAGCATCTTCATTCGCAGCGAATTGAAAACATTGATGAGTTGGATATCCTTGCCCATAGGACACACCACATGTAGTGACACTTTGCATTGTGGTCCTTTCGGCATTTTGTGACAATTGAGAAGTAAGTTTCGCCAATTGAGCTTGAATGGTAGCAAAATCCATGTCTTACTTCTCTCGTAACTGAAATCAAGGAAACAAAACTAAATCAAATATCAAAAGTAAAAATAAAAGACACAAACAGAAACAAAGTCAGTAACTAAAACAAAAGACACGAAAAAAGAAATAACGACGGATTAGCAAAGTTGCTAATCCCCAGCAACGGCGCCAAAAATTTGATGCGAAAATTACTTAACACATAAATTAAACCCTCTTGTTGTCAATTGTAGTAAAGAATGTAAGTAGGGATTGTTCTAGGACGGGGATTAGGAGGGATTGCTAAAACACTTGAAACTGACTTAAAAACGTAAAATTAAGTTTAAAACACCAAACTAGACTCAAAAGATGAAATACAAACTAAAAAGACTCAAAACTAGTTTAAAAGACTCAAAACAGCTTAAAACAATGAATTAGACTCTAAACTGACTCTAGGGATGGTTTTGGACGAAATTAGGTTCTAGCTTGACTCAAGACACTTAAAAACACAAATCAAAACAGATTTTGACTAATAAAACACTTTAAAGTAAAGGGGGATTTGATTTTGACGAATTTGAAAACAAAACAAACAGATTGTAAACTAAAACAGATTTTGGACGAATTTGGGTAAACTATGGATAATAGGCTAGCTAGAGGGTTCTTCTCCACACATGACACACTTGCACATAAACCAATTTTCAGTTGTTCTTTCGATAAATCATGAAACTCAACACTCCAGGTTAATTAGGTCCGCTTAAATTAACCTTCAGGTTCTCCTTAAGTTATTGAATTGGATGGGAAATCACATACAACAATTCAAAGCATTCTTCAAAAGTCCTTTACGTGAACAACACAATAAAGATACAATCAAAGATCATTAAGCATCATGAAAACTATAAGTATTGATGAGGCATTCGTTACTATGATGAGCATGAAACTCCTGCCAAGAATTCATTTAACGCGATCGTTTATAAGCGACCTCCACTACTTGTGAATATAAGTTTGTAACTATTAGGTGAAACTCCCTTATACTCTAGCATCATATTCATGCATGCAAACTAAGTGTGCACTCTTAATAAACATACACGAATAAGTTATCAATCAAGCAGTTAAACAAATTGAATTCATAACTTATGAAATCACAACTGAAGGTAATCAATTCATATTGCAAGTATGTTCATGGCTTTGAATCTCCCCCTAGCCAAAAGGGGTTTAGTTCCTCATAATCGCAAAGCAAAGAATAACAAGTTTATACATTGAAAACAAAAGAAAGAAAACACCTAAACGCTCTAGTGATCCAAACTGAACAGCAAGCACGTCCAAGAACTTCCCTTCCCTTCCTTGATTGCGGCACAATGTTTGGTGGTGGGTTTTGGGGATTATGGATGGTGTAGAAGGATGGGATTATGGTTAGGATGGATGTATGGTGCGACAAGGGTTGATTAAGGTCAAAAACTATGGAGAATGGTGAAGGAAGGGTGCGGCAAAAAGTGGGAATCTGTTTTAAGCGTGAACGGGTGAATGAATGGTTAAGGAGAAAAGACTCTGCCTTGCGGCAGAATGTGTCTTCTGATGGATCTCCTAGGTATGGTGAAGGGTGGATGTATTTATAGGCTAGGGAGAGGAGTGTATGGAGTTGTGGTAATGAGTGGAGGTAATGGGTGTAGTGGGTGAGTGTTGTGGTAATGAGTGGATGTAATGGGTGTAGTGGATGGATGTTGTGGTAATGAGTGTCTTTGCATGTGTGTGTTCCTCTTTGCTTTTGCACACACATGCTCTTCACCATTTCAGCCCAAAATCAACACATTTGCACACACACATGCTGATTTCCAGCCTTCTAATCTTCAAAAACGTCCATCCTCATGTCTCCATGTGCATGCAATCCAATCTTGGCCCAAAAATGCTTCAAAATGCTCCAAAATGCACTTTCTTGCCAACTTTGTTATTAGGACCTACAAACACACGAAAATAGCTTAAAATACATAATTAACTAAGACATAACAACATAAATGCACAAGAATAAGCTAACTAAGTCGCATAAATATGCTCCTATCAAGGGACAAGGGATGTGCGGCATTGCCTTAAATGGTGCAAGGAACCTTTGGTTTGTGTTTTAAAATGCATAGGAGACCTTCAATGTTGTTGAAACTTAGGGACATTTAGGATTAGGAAAGGTCAAACCAAAATAGGAAACATTGGCTTAACTTTCCTACTTCAAGTAGGAATCCTCATTCTTCTAGGAATCCTCTTTCAATTAGGAATCTTCACATCTTTAGGTCTTCAATTTCGTCCATTCCTTTAGCTCCAAGTATGTGTCATCCATTCCAAGCCCAATTTTGCTCCAAAATGCTCCAAAATGCACTTCTTTGCCACATTAGCCATATAAACCTGAAATTGCACGAAAATGACTTTAAACACTAAAATAACTAAGGAATAACAACAAAAATGCACAAGAACAAACTAACTAAGTCGCATAAATATGCTCCTATCAACAAGTAGTCTCTCACTCCTTTTGCCCAATTATATTTGCTGATTTTGGTCCAATGCTCCACAAATTGTTATGAAGCTTCATGTGATGTATGTTCCAGAGGTTGCAAATAAGAGGGATTGGATGAGATGCGCACATATGATGGAAGCAGCAACTTTCGCCCCTTCAGGAGTTTTGTCTTGGAGTGATTTTTGGTACACTTCAAGAATGTCTTTCTTTTTCACTATTTTTTGTTCTGCAAAATATGTTTTGACAACGTTGTCCTTTATATTCTTGGTGGATTTGTCTGTGTTTGGTAGTTCCACTCATTTGTTGTTCAATCCAAAGATTTCAGTAACATCTTCACTTGTAATTCCTCTTGGTTTATGATCTCTGAATTTGAACTTTTGTTGCTTGGAGTCATAGCATTGTCTCAAATCCATATCAGATTTCTTTTTTCTTTGCGTTGCAATGATGTGATCATCCATGTACAACTTAATGAGACTCCAAAATCGTGTCTTGGCCAACTGATCGCAGACATCCTTGCGTTCTTCAAGCATTGGTTTGTACAATTCCATTGAATTTGCAAACACAAAAACATTTCATCTGTATTGCACATATGATGTTGGAGCTCCTTTATTCTTTTTCTTATCTGGACTCTTTCTAGCAAAAGTCTTGATTCTAGGTTTCTTGGCTCCCTCCATCTGTAAGAATAAACATAGTTTAATTATTACAACTATTTTTGTACCTATATCAAAATATTCCACAATTTTTATTATGAAAGTGAACTATGAAACTACACTTATTCCAAATTCATATCAAAATATGTTACACTGTTTATCAAACATAACCAAAATAAAACTATGTTGTTTCTTAAATTAGAACAAAATTACATCAAAGTACTTGTGATACTAAACTAAAAAACTAAACTATTTAATGATCTATATTTGAATAGACCACACTATTTATCAAAGTGAAATAGAAAACCGCACTTTTTTTTTTATTTAATCATAGTGAAGTAGAAAACTGAACTATTTCTTGATCTATTTCTAAATAGATCACAACTAGAAAACCACACAGATCCTGGATGCACAGCAACATGGTCACACTATTTATCAATCAAAATAACTTAAGAGTACTTACCAAACTTAACTTAAAATACTGAAGTATTGATGGATCTATATCAGAATAAGGCATGATGTTTAAGAAAATGAACTAAAACACCACACTGATTCAGGATCCTTACTGTTTATCAAACAGAAAAAAAAAAACTATATTGTTTATTGAACCACTGGAGTAGAATGTTGATTATATTTAAGTTAGACCACATTATTTATCAAAGTGAACTAGAAAATTGAACTATTTATTGATCTATACCTGAATAGATCACAACTAGGAAACCACACTTATTCTGGATTCACAGCAACATGGTCACACTATTTATCAACCAATATAACTTAAGAGTACTTACCAAACTTAACTTAAAATACTAAAGTGTTGATGGATCTACATCAGAATAGGGCATACTATTTAAGAAAATGAACTAAAACACCACACTGATTATGGATCCATACTGTTTATCAAACAGAAACAAAAAAAACAATACTGTTTCTTGAACCACTGGAATAGAATGTTGATTATATTTAAGTTAGATCACGCTATTTATCAAAGTGAACTAGAAAACCACATTTTTTTTTTATCATAATGAACTAGAAAACTGAACTATTGCTTGTTCTATATCTGAATAGATCACAACTAGGAAACCACACTAATTCTGGATCCACAACAATATGGCCACACTATCTATCAATCAAAATAACTTAAGATTACTTACCAAACTTAACTTAAAATACTGAAGTATTTATGGATCTACATCAGAATAGAACATGCTATTTAAGAAAATGAACTAAAACATCACATTGATTCTGGATCCATACTTTTTATCAAACAGAAACAACAAAGGGAAATAATGTTTCTTGAATCACTGAAAAGAATGTTGATTACTTATGTTGAAGTTAGACCACATTATTTATCAAAGTGAACTAGAAAACCACACTTTTATTTATTTATTTATTTATTTATTTTTTATCATAGTGAACTGAAAACTGAACTATTTCTTGATCTATATCTGAATAGATCACAACTAGAAAATCACACTGATTATGGATCCACAACAACATGGCCACACTATTTATCAATTAAAATAACTTAAGATTACTTACCAAACTTAACTTAAAATACTGAAGTATTGATGGATCTACATCAGAATAGGGCATACTATTTAAAAAAATGAACTAAAACACCACATTGATTCTGGATCCATACTGTTTATTAAACAGAAACAAAAAAAACTATACTGTTTGTTTCTGGAACCACTAGAATAGAATGTTGATTGTATTTAAGTTATTTAAGCAATGTAACCAACATATAAGGCAAGAAAAGACTATTTTAAAGTTATAAGAGAATAAGTAGTTATCAAAGTGAAGTAAAAAATAACATTTTGCAGAAACATTGCTCATTCAATGAATTCGAAGCATGCAAACTTACATATTACAGTAAAATCATCGAGAATATCAGAAATTTTGTGGTACGTACCTCTATTTCCCAATTTTTTTGTTCGCTTTCGTCTGGATGCAAATCAGAATAATCTGAACTAGAAACATAAGTCATTTTTTAGAATCTCAAACGTGCAAATATACATATGTTAAATCAAAGTTAAAAATCATCAAGAATATTAGAATTTCTAAGTTCGTACCTTTTTTTTTCTTTAGTTTTTCGTCTTCAAATGTAGTTTTTGGGTTGAGGAATTCTAGATTTGATGTGTAGATAATTGTTTGAAAACTTGAATAGAAGTAGAAATTGGTTTGAGAACTTGAGGTTTCGAGCAATGGAGATTTAGATTTTTTAGTGCGGTTTGAAGAGATAGGTATGCTGATAGTAATGGCGTTAGAGGGATGAGTGATTTTTGGATTTGGATGAGCAATTTAAATTTTTTAAATCTTACGACTTAAACTAGACAAAGAGATCTAAAAAATGGGAATCACAAGAAAGGGAGAAAGAGGAGAGAGGAGGAAAGAATGTAAGAGATGATTGAGGGAAAAAGAAAGAAGAGAGAAGATCAGATGAGATAGAGAGGAAGAAGAGTAAGAGAAAGAACAGAGAGAATGAAGATAGTGAATTGAAGGAGATGACAGAGGAGGAGATAGAGAAAAGAAAGGAATGAGTATAAGTTTAAAAACTCTAAAAACTCACTTTTCATGTTTTTAGATAATAAACTATATTTTTTAGTTCAGTTTTTGAAAATAGTTCTACCAAACAAGTTTTTAAGGCCTAAAACTTGAAAATTGTTTTTGAGCTAAAAAAATTGGATTCAAGTAGAGTACCAAACAGAGCCTTAATGATTTAGTATTTTCCGAGTAAGCTAAAATCGAAGGACCACAAAAACCAACGATTGAAATCAACTGGAGTAAAAGTTGCAACGACCTGAAGCAAAGATTTTTGAGATGAAAAGGATGTAAGCTCTGAGAGAGACCGAGAAGCAAAGATTCGTATGAGAGAGGGGAGAAAATATAACCCAAACAAAGCAGCACAGCATGACCAACATGTGGGCTTGACAAAACCGTCTTCTCACTGTAGCAAAAACAAATACAACCAAGAAAAAATCTGAAAGGAAGTCCAATTTGGTCACTTAACTATTTAATCAATAGTTGCCTAAAAAAGGGTCAAAAACTAAACAGCCAAGACCAAATAAAGGGCACTGCTGTAATTACACTGTACAAAAAAGGAAACCAAATGGGAAAGCAGCATCAAAACCTAGGGCATTTTCGTCACTTCACTATTCATAAACAGTAAACAGGAGATTGGGTTTTAGTATAGAAATAATTTCTTTTATGAGGTGTAGACACATTATTAATAAAATAATTTGATATGAAAATTACGTGTATTTATTTTTTCAAAATACACGTGTATTAAAGGTAGACAGACTTTTCATCGGTGGGTGTGGAGTCCATGTAATTATGGTGCACCATACTATACAAGATTTTCCCGAACAAACACCATAACCTTACCACCGGCGACTACCTTTCTTGAAAGAGTACTCCCAAATTCCCAATTATCCCAAACCCGAACATCGAACCAGGCGCTTCAATTCTTTGTAGTTTCAGACGATATCGTTCTCCCTCTTCTCTTCAAGTTCGAAACTCAAATTTAAGGTATGAGGTCGATTTTCAGATTTCGAAATCAGGGAGGGGTTTTGTTTAATTTCAATGTCAGTGAGGGGTTTTGTTTAATTTCAATATCAGTGTGGGGTTTTTTAGAGGGGCTTCAATTGAATGGGGTTAGTTCAATTTCAATTTCATTTTCGGGTTTCAGCTTAAAATTTTGGCTTCAATTTCATTAGTGTGGTTCTAATTCTATTAATTTGTGAAACGTAGGGTTTTCTGTTGGAGAAGGGGTTGGCCTTTGAATTGGGGCTGTTGCGTTGGTTGCTGTTACTGGACCGGCCGGTAAAAAAAATCTCTACCCTTTGCTTTCTGTGAATATATTGGTTTCTTGCTGTGAATGTGAATTGAATTTTTTACGTTGAACTAACAAAATTGAAGAAAAAAAAAATTACTTTACTCATTTATTAAAAAATATATATGCACTGGAAAAGGTCATGAAAACATTCAATAGAAATTCAAGGTATATTGTATACCCTTTGAAATTTATAATTTGATGAAAATCCGTATCCATGAGCTCATAAACATAGTACACATCCTTGAACCTTGTCCTGTGGATAACCATCATAACATCTTTCAAAGCAATCACATTCTCATGCCCGATATGTTAAGAAGCATCAGCTCCCGCGGAGTCATCAATGCATCTATCCAGTTGTCAAACACAATATTGATCTTCTTGATTGCAACTTACTCCTTTGTTTTCCTATTGATGTGGACGAGGTCACTGCACCATATGCTCCTCTCCTTATCAGTTTGACCGGATTGTGCTTGGTGTAAACCTCAAACAATGTTTGCCACATTCAGTAATAATGCTTGCCCCTTTGCCTAATTCCATTTGGAGGCACAAATAAAGTTGCCATTTCCCTGCGTATCACCATAACATGATCTACATGTTAAAAAGTGGAAAACTTACCATTTGGTAATGATTTACAAAACAGATTTCTGAAATATGTTTTGGAAAGTGAAATCGACAAATTGAAATTTGTATTTTTAAGATCTGACAATGTGTTTGGTAGCTTTGTCCAAGAACAATTATCTGAAATGAAAATCGTAAAGACATGTAGTGTAGCAATATCAGAAAAATGAGAAAACTGTAAACATGCAATTTGGCCCAATGATTATTTTCAGCCTAAAAAATACTCCTTTCTTGCATAGCACAGGATTTTGAGAATCGACCAATCTTCCCATTTCCAGGTCTTTAGATCAAAGACCTTAATTTGTTTCTTGGGAATTTGGATTCTTCAGATTTTTTATTTTTTGTTTTGGGAAAAAGAATTGATGGTGCAGTTGATGAAATCCGGAGATCTCCGACCAGAACTCCATACAATGCCGTGTAGAGAAAAGGTACCGGTGAAGTTGGAGATTGAGGACTCTTTAGAAGAGGAGCATGGTCCGCTCAACAAACGTCCTAAACCCTCTCCTGCTTTTCAAGAGGTTCAGTTTTGTATCTTGTTTCTGTTTCGTTTACGTATTTTCATTGGTAATCTTTTATTTTATTTTATTTCCTTCTGCGTTTTCTATTTGTAATCTGGACCGATCGAAGTTTTCTCTATTTCTCTTTTGATTTTGTATGTATTATTCAATCAGAAATTGTGGTTCCCAGAAATTAATGTTTCTGCTTGTGGTATGCTATTGTCAATAGCTTAGTAAGTCTATAAATTTTGTGACATTAATGATTGAAATTGTTTCATAAGATTGTAGCAATCTTTTCGGTCTCTTGGAAACTGCATGGGAGGATTATATGTGTGATCTTTATAGTCCATAAAGTTTCCATTTTCTTATCAATTATTGATTTATTAAACTCGTGACTATTAATTGGGATGTAAATATACAAATTTGAGCTTCCTTAGGTATTGGGCTGTAATATAATATTTTGAAATTTGGCTTGCTTGAACTTTGATTATGATTAGCTGAAAGATTTGATTGTTTCCTTTACTTTGTATAAATTTGGTTTTGTTTTGAAGTATTCTCTTACTGTTTTTTTTCTGGCTGAGTTGCAGAGGAGTGTTGGGGATAATGCGTTTTCTGTTCAACCGTCTCAATACAATCCACTTGATGAGCCTAGCCCTTTAGGTTTGAGGCTGAGAAAGAGCCCATCCTTATTAGAGTTAATTCAAATGAAGCTTGCTCAAGGGAGTGCTTCTGCAGCTGGATCGACAGAGAGCGAAAATCTTAACTCTGGAGTTAAAACGGAATGTAAAGCAAATGCTCCATTAGGGACGGTGGATAAGCTGAAGGCTTCGAATTTTCCAGCTTCACTTTTAAGGATTGGGGGTTGGGAGGTACTCATCTTCTCTAGTTTTTAAGTTTGTATTTTGGTTTATTGAGTGGATTTGTTTGGCTAAAAGTTTCTGAAACTACTTTATTTGGTTGCAGTATAAATCAAGATATGAGGGAGATTTAGTGGCGAAGTGTTACTTTGCTAAGCATAAGCTTGTTTGGGAAGTTCTTGAAGGTGGTCTCAAGAGTAAAATAGAAATCCAGTGGTCAGATATTATGGCTCTGAAAGCAAATTGTCCTGATGATGGACCTGGTACTTTTACTGTTGTGGTAATGTTTATGTATTTCCTTTCCTATGTTCTCTGTATGTTTGTGTGTGTGTGTTTACCGACATTTTAAAAGGCAAAGGCGAAGCCAAGGCGTTTCATGGATAGCCTTGAGGCCTCACGGGACCTAAAATTATTAATATATATTATATAATCAACAATAGAGTCGAAATCAAACATTATAGAAGAAAAATAAAAAATAAAATTTCTTCACTGTAGGTGAGAAACCCGTTATTTAAAAAAAAAAAAGAAAGGAAAAAGCCCCAGCTGACGCCTCAGGCGCCTACTCCCACTGGGCAGAGGTGTTTTCCTCATCGCCCCACCTTGAAGGCCGCCTAGGCGCGCCTCAAGGCTCGTGTTTTAAAACACTGGTCTTTACCTATGTTCTCTGTACTCAAAATTATTATTTCGTGTCTGAATTTTTTAACCTAGTGGCCGTTTCTGTTTACAGTTGGCTAGACAACCCCTTTTCTTCCGGGAGACTAACCCTCAACCTAGAAAGCACACATTGTGGCAGGCAACAGCAGATTTTACTGGTGGACAAGCTAGCAGTTATAGGTAAAATTCAATTGATGGTTGCGATCCTTACTCTAATAGTTCCTTGGGAAAAAGGCTTTAAATTTATTTTGGCTGATGTCACTTTTTTTTTTTTTTTTTTTTTTGAGTACATTGATATTTTTTACACTAAGTGGAGGGAGAGTTCGGCTAAGCCTCACAATGGGCAGCCTAATTTGGTATCGAATTCGTCATCCACGAGATTCGAACCTAAGACCTCTCACTTCTAAGCGAAGAGGAATACCACCAGACCATAATGTCACTGTTAAGCTATAAAGTTCGACACACCTTTTATTTTCTTTGTTCATGTGTGTACACTCGTACTATGTTTTCCCCTGTTCCTTGCAATTTTTTGTTTATCTTTTGGATAGTCTCATATATTCTTTAAGTCAGGGGCCTCAAATCTTTTATTGGCCGGTGCTAGTGGTTTATATGTTTTCTTAGCCTGTGGTCTCAGATAAAAAGAATGCATTATCGATGATCTCCTTTGGTGGTTAATTGTTGAGTTCTGGTGACACTCTTGTTTTGCTTTGTATGTTTATCCTGTTTTTAAGTTGGGTTTCCACCAACTGTTGACAAATAAACTCTCTTTGTGCCAATACTTGTCCAATTGCCAAACTGGGGCATGTTGTATAACAGGCAGTGTGGATACTCCTTTTAACTGTTAAATTGATATTTGGGACATGTTTTCAAGATGTTCAGTCTATTTGAACATGCATCAGCCATGTTCAGGTACTAAAATTGATGCTGCGACATTTATGGACAAACTTTGGCGTTGTGGTTTTGTAGGGAACATTTTCTGCAATGCCCTCAAGGATTATTAAACAAACATTTTGAAAAGCTTATCCAGTGTGACACACGACTTTGTGTCTTAAGCCGGCAGCCAGGGATTGTTTTGGAATCACCATATTTTGAACCACGCTCTTCTGCTTTTGAAGATCCAGGCGAATGCAAAGGTCATGGTTTTGGTCAATTGGGGAATGGACCAAATGGTAAAGGTTCGTCTGTTGCTGGTTTTCAAGATATAGCATCACCATCTGCAAGCCAGTCATCTTCTTTGAATATTGACCAGCAGGATACAGCTTCAATGGCATTCGAACATCAGTCCAGAGAAGCGCCTTCCCCTAGCTCAGGTATAATAAATGAACTTGGCATTTATTTCTAGCACATTTATTTCTAGCACAATATTAGACGACGATCATCTTTTTTTTTCCTTTTGGCTTCTAGTTTCTTGGTTGTCATCATGTTAAATAAAACTAGAATTTCTTTTGTTTGATTTTACGGTGCAATTGGTTACTTCTTGGATGTCTGGAGTACTAGGTGTATATGTGGTCCTTATTTTTATTTCTTTTAATCATTTTAATTCACAAATTGTGGAATGCAGAGATTTTAGATTTCCAAAATATTTCAGGACTTGGCAGAAGTTTTCTTTTATATTTGTGAAGTCATTTATAATTCAAACATTGTTTTGGGATTTCACTGATGCTGATTTGGTTCGTAATCTGAGTTCTGGTATGATGTTTATTATGCTTATTACTGCAATTCAGGTTTAAAGTTTTGTTTTGTTTTTTTTATTTTTGTCTTCTGTTTTGACAGGTATAGTTTTTCTTTCAAGCTTTAGGTAAATTTGGCACTTATTGTAGTCTATTAATTACTAAATCACTGATTGACGTTATCCTATTAGTTATGGATACTCATGCAATGGAAGGAAATGGCAGTTCGGAAGCTGTTGATTCCAGGGAGGACAGAAATTGGGAGCAAATAAAAGTACCTGGGCTTCACTCATCAATGTCGATGAGTGATCTTATGAGTCACATTGGAAACTGTATTTCAGAACAAATGACTTCTGGAAATCCGCCTTCTGCCGATCAGCAGTCAGAATACCAGGACATGCTAGAGGACATTGCACAATACCTGCTGAGCGACACTCAATTTACAACAGCTTCGGATGAGAAATCGCTCATGTCAAGGGTCAATTCTCTTTGTTGCCTTCTGCAGAAGGACCCCGCTGCAGCTCATACAAAGGTTGATGGTGATAGTTACGTTGAAGGATCAGGTAGTGGAAGGGATGTTCAGCCCAATCACACTCCTGATAATAAATCTGGAGCTGTTATCAAGGACCCTGAAGACGGTGTTTCTGACGGGAAGAAGGCACCAGGAATGTCAAGAAAAGACTCCTTTGCGGAATTGTTGTTTCATCTGCCTCGGATTGCCTCGCTTCCCTCACTTCCGAAAGTCTTGTTTAACATTTCCGAAGAAGATTGCAAGAGTCAAGCTAGCTAGATGCCTTGTTTTAAACCACAGTGCAGATTGGGTAGAGAACTTTTTTTCTCGCTTGTTCCCTTTTACAAATGTAGAGAGTAAAGATATGCCGGAGGTTTAATGTTGTTTGTTGTCCTGTCACCGTAGCATGCATAATCTTGAAAAGTTTCAGGATTTGGAGATTTATATTGATGAAGAATCCTGATGGTCTCTCCTTGTAAAAGTTCACTTGTTACGGTAGGGTTGTGCTCGTTCTTGTTCTCGTTCTCATATTATTCCATGGGTTAATCAACTTTTGATTCAGGGCATCATAATCTTTTTAACTGTTTTTATGGTTGTATAATGAAGCAACCCATATACATTATCTACAACAAAATGGTGGTCGATGAGTTCAGATAAAAATGTCACTGGCTCTCAAATAATTCTTATTCGTCGACCTGTTTAGGGTTTACACATTTTATACTTTATGGGTGCGTTTGTTGCACCGGACTGTTTCGGACTGGACTAGCTTCAGGGACTAAGCTGGACTGGCTTGGACTAGACTAAGCTGGACTAACTTAGTGAAGCATTTGGTGCAGTGTAGGACTAAGAAGCAGAATAATTAACAAACTCTAAAATTATATTATTTAATCCCTATCTTTTTTAATATGTTTTTATAAATTATCAAATTATAATATTATACTATTTAATCTATATCTTTTTTAATACTTTATTTATTTTTCTTTTATTTTCATTTTCTTTTTCTTTTTCTAGAATTCTCTTGTCTCCTTCCCCAAATCTCTTTACTTTCCCATCCATCTCCCTCTCAATCTCAATCTCTCTCTCTCTCTCTCTCTCTCTCTCATCAGCAATTCCATTCTTTTCACACATTCTCATAAAGTCGGGTGAGGAAGTCGACAAGTATCCGACAAGTGAGGAAGTCGGGTAAAAAACCCACCTCACCTTCAATTCGATTACTAATCAGTCGGGTGAGGAAGTCGACAAATATCCGACGAGCAAGAGAGAAGGCAGTTTGGTAATTACTGGACAGCCATGGCGGCAGATCCTGTATCAAACAACAAACCACCGTCATCTTCCAAGGCCCTAGATCCAGCCAACCCAGACTCTTCTCCGAGTTGGAGCCCAGCGATTTGAGACCCGTTGGGAAAGTTGGCGAGCGAAGCAGACAAACGAAGAAGACAAGCGAAGATGACGAACAAAGCCGGTCTTAGCAGTCTTGTTGTTTTCAGGGGGTCTCGGTAAGACCACCTAAGGAGGTTGCTAGTCGAGGCGAGTCCCTCGTAGTACCATTAAAAGTAGTCCGTGTTCCAAACAAACACTGGACTATACTCCAATCCAGTCCAGTGAGACTTAGAGAAGCCAAACAAACGGGCCCTATAGGATTTAGGTTTGGTGTGATTTTTAAAAGGCTTAATTTTAGTTATGCTTGATAGAAGCATATTTATGCGACTTAGTTAGCTTGTTTCTTGGCATTTATGTTGTTAGTTCGTAGTTATTTTAGTATTTTAAGCTATTTTTGTGTGTTTGTAGGTCCAAAGGGTTAATGTGGCAAAGAAGTGCATTTTGGAGCATTTTTGGGCATGGAATGGATAGCATATGCTTGGAGCAAAAGGAATGGACGAAATTTGAAGTTTGTGCATCATCCTCTCCCTATAAATAACCATTTTAGCACACTCATTTCACCCAACACATCCATTCACATTCACCTACCACTACATCCACTCATTTCACCCAACACATCCATTCACCTACCACTACATCCACTCATTTCACCCAACACATCCACTCATTACAACCACCCAACACATTCACCTACAACTACATCCACTCATTTCAACCACCCAACACATTCACCTACCACTACATCCACTCATTACCACCACCCACTACATCTTCTCCCTAGCCTATAAATACATCCATCCACCCTTCACCATAATAGACATATATCAATCCAAAACACACACACACATCATCTACACAATTCTCCACTCTTTGCCGCATTCAATACAACCTTCATCCAAACACATCCATTCATCTTCACATCCATTCCTCTATACAAACAAACCTTCAAACACTCACCAACACCTTGTGCGGTAGCAAAGGAAGGGAAGGAAAGTGCTTGGACGTGCTTGCTGTCCAACTTGGATCGTTGGAGCGTTTAGGTGTTTTCTTTCTTTTGTTTCCAATGTTTAAATTCATTTTCTTTTGTTTTGTTGTGAATATGAGTGGCTAAACCCCTCTTGGCTAGGGGTGATTTCAAAGCCATGATTATGTGTGTAATATGATTTGATAAATTCCAGTTATGAACTCTTGAATCGTAAATGCAATTGGCTTAACTATTTGATTGATAACTTATTTGTATTTGTTGATTAAGGGTCGACACTTAATTGGCATGCATAAATCCGATGCTAGAATATAAGAAAGTTTCACATAATCGTTACAAACTTATATTCATAAGTAGTGGATGTCGCTTATAAACGATCGCGTTAAGTTTAATTCTAGCATGAGTAACATGATGTCATAGTTGCAAGTGCTTTGTCAATGCTTATGATTTTCATTAAACGTAATGATCTTTGATTGTATCTCTATTATGATGTCATGTAGAGAACTTTTGAAGAATGTTTTGGGTTGTCGAATGATGTCATCCAATCCAATAATACATGGAAAATCTAAGGGTTAACTAGTGATGTCACGGTTAATTTGGGGCATTGTCGTTTATAATTCAATGAAGTAGTAACTGGAATTCGAGTTGTTTGCATACATGTCATGTGTGGAGAAAAAGCCTCTAGCTATCTCATCCATCATCTTATTTCTCAAATTTGTTTTACAATCTGTCTAGTTTTTCATACTTGTTTGATTGTTTCAACTTCATCCAAATCAAAACCCCCCCTTTTTAGTTTCTTGTTTCAAAGTGTTTCAAATCTGTTTTAGTTTGTGTTTTTAAGTGTTTTGATTCAAGTAAAAGTCAATTTTCGTCCGAAGTCATTCCTAGTGTCTAGTTTAAGTTTATTTGGTTGTTTTAAGCTGTTTTGAGTATTTTAAGTTTGCTTTGAGTCTTGTGAGTCTTGTTAAGTGTTTTTAAGTTTAGTTTTATGTTTTTGAGTCACTTTAGAGGTTATTAGCAAGCCCTCCTAATCCCCGGTCCAGAACGATCCCTACTTGTACTTATACTACAATTGTCAAAAGAGGGTTAAATTTGTGTGTGAACACGGAAAATTCCTGAAACGAAAGAGACAAGAACAACGTGCACAAACAAATATTTCGTATTTGATGATTTTGGGTTACAATCTCTCTCAAATTTGATCCTCTGATTCGATCTCCGTAAGGTGTTGATTTGTGGACGTGCGATTGATCCAAATGGCCGTTGGGCTTAATCTAAGGATGAACGTTCTTCAAGGGCTGTGGGCTTGATCTTGAAGGTGGATTTGAGCGGGTCTTCAAGGAGCCGTTGGGGCTTGATCTTGAGGATGGGGGTTTCTTCAAGGGCTTTTGGGCTTGATCTTGAAGAATGGTGATTGACGGATCTTCAAGGGGCCTTTGGGCTTGATCTTGAAGAATGATTGTGCGGATTTCCGAGGGCTTTTGGGCTTGAACTCGAAGAACAGTGACGAACGGATCTTCGAGAGCTTTTGGGCTTGAACGGATCTTCGAGGGCTTTTGGGCTTGATCTCGAAGAACAGTGGTGAACGATGAACGCTTTCTTCAAGGGTCGTCGGGGCTTGGGCTTGATGAACAGCGGATGAGCGGATTTGTTGATGTTGTCGATCCAAAGGGGCCGTTGGGGCTTGATCCTTGAGGATGAACAGTTGATGAACGGTGAACGCTTTCTTCAAAGGGCTGTTGAGGCTTGGGCTTGAAAGAACGATGAACGAAGAACGAAGAACGCTTTCTTCAAGGGCTGTCGGGGCTTGATCTTGAATTGGTGGATGATTGTTGATCCAAAGGGCCGTTGGGGCTTGATCTTAGGATGAACGATGAACGAAGAACGAAGAGAGCTTTCTTGATTCTTCGGGAACCTGGATGCTTGAGAGCTTCGGAGTTTCAGAGCTTCAGAGCTTCAAGAATTTTGCCTAATGATTTTGGTTCCATGAAATGAATGAAATTGGCTTCTATTTATAGAATTTTCCAAGGCCTAATTTTGAATATAATATCCCAGATGAAATAAGTCGTTTCTGCCAGGTGTTGACATGTGTCCTGTTTGATGACTTTTCCAACTTATTTCGATTTTTGTTTAGACACACACTACGTGTAAAATTTATGTAATACATGAGCGTTGAAACTTTGATTTATCGGTCAACATTTATTTACCGAAATTTCGATGTCTACATTGTGTGTTAAGTTAATTTTCGCACCAATGCTCCCCACTCGATTGTGATTATACTTTGTTCACTAAAACTCAAAAGTCACTCTTTTACTCCTTGTAACTCAATATTCGTTACACTTTGTCTTGCTTCTGTTTATTCCGTCTAAAACTGTTAAACATGGAGTAAATAAACTATATAATAAATTTTTTTGTTGGTTAAACATTGAGTTTATTGGAGTAAATTGGCGACTTTTGAGTTTCACGGAGCAAAGTGAGATCAAAATCGAGCTCCTAGGGCCGTGGAATAAATAAGCTTTTCAAAATGAGCCATGAAGTTTCAATTTTTCATATTCAAACTAAGGTGTTAAAATTGTATCAATTTGTGCTTTTGATTTGATCGGTTGTAAGATAATTCATTACTTTGGTGGCGTGGTGAGCTTGAGTCCTTTATACGGTCTAATGTGTAAGTCACGTTTGCACCACATAGACAAAAAAACTCAACAAATAGATTATTAGAAATTCAAAGAGACGAGATGTATATGGATACAATTCATAGCCTACGGGTGCAATGTGAGAAAATTAGAACATGGTGACCCATTTTGAAAGTTATATCAACCATGAAGGGTGTAAATGTAGTTAGCCCCTTGGTTTTTGAGGAATGCTATCTATCTTTTCCTTTTGCCTTTCCCTAACTACATTTCCCACTCATCGTTTGACATGTGTATTCCATTAATAAGTTGGGAAGGTAGCTAGCATTCCTCTTGGTTTATGTCAATATTTTTTAAACATAAATTCAACCCTAAACAAAAAACATGAATGTTAAAGGAAAAAACAATAGATGAACAAGTATATATTAAATGTCATGGTCATATAACTCAAATCCCTACGACCATAACCGTACCAATAATAATTAAGGCAGAATCAAGAAACTGTTATCCTTTATTTGCTAAATGATCAATAAGGAAATTCAAACCGATTCAAACATATATATTGGCCCAATATTTTACCAGAAGAAAATACCTCAAATCACAACCGGAATATCTGACCACCTCGACCAACAACATGGAAAGTTTTGGAAGCATGTTTATGATGGCGGGGTTGGTGTTACCGGCAATCATCGTCATGTCATTGGCGGGGCTTTCATCTCCATTTAGAGATATTGATATAAATTATGATGATCGTTATGAATAATAACACCGCCGCGAAGGGATCAAGTGAGGGCAATTACCTTCTAATGGCCAAAGCAAAGAAACATAACACCGCCGCGATATCATGTTTTAAGAAAAGATATACTAGAACACTCGACAGATGTAAGCCAAATCTATTTTTATGTGATGAAGTATTTCACTATAGTTGCGAATGAAATTTTCAAAAAGAAGATAGTAGTGGTGATGCTGATGGATTTGTGTATAGAGATCAGGGAGTTCGTTGTATTTGACATCGATTAGACTCGATATCATGTATGTTGCAAGCTTGTTGTCCGGATTTATGCACAAGCCTACTCGCATTCACTATGGAGCTACAAAGAAGATCCTTATATACATACAAGGTACCATTGACTTTGGTATTATGAATGAAAGAAATGTTGAGCCAAAATTGTTTAGGTTCTGTCATAGACTCATAGTGATTGGGGAGTAGTAGTGTTGATGACTTATTACTTTTGAATGTACAAATTCTGTAGAAAAGCTAGTACCGCACTCCCCGTAGGTAATATAAAGAGAGTGAAGAACAAATGATCATCCAAACAAACAAGTGACTAAGTCAGACTCAAGGAACATCAAAATTTTGGTGAAATAAATGTTCACTATCACATTAAAATTTTGACATGTCAGGGCTTACATGACATGCCCCGTGTGTCTTACAAATCATATACATGACATTTGACTCATCAAGGCCGAACAAGTCATCATGAGTGACATGCATTGACATTTGGTGAAAAGTAATCAAGGAATTATTTTTAATTAATTTTAATTTAAATAAACAAATTAATTAATTTAAATTTAAAATAAATGAAATGCCAAATCAGAGGAGATTGGCCAAATTAAGGATGAAATGTGATTGATTTATTTGATTTTATCAAATGAGATTATTTGATTAGGTCATGGGTAATGTGATGAAGTCAAACCACGAACCAAGCCCAAATCAAGTCTTGGTTCTTTCGTCAATTAATCAAATCCAAAATCAAGATCAAATCAAGCCTCAAACAAGACTTGAAGAGTATAAATACAAGACTCCAAGGTAAAGAAAGACTTTTCTTGAAGAACCTTCAAGCACCACTACAGTACCAGTTTCTCCATCGCCACAAGCCAAATCCTTGTGGTATTGGTGGATTCGAGATAAGTCACTATGACCCTTGAATCAACACCTCTACATATACATTCTACACCTTAACCTTCGGATCAAATCTTTGTACACGTGTTTTGTTTTATTTGTTGCAGGGAATTCGTGTTTACAAATGGATTCATCTACTTAAGAGAGCTTCTTGGTGTGAAGCAGTAAAGTGTTAAGTGGGAAGGGTTGATGTTAATACTTTGCTATATTAACTAAATGAGGATCCTTTCCAGATCCTCTTTGTAAGGATCCTAGGAATCCTTTAATCGTGTTCGTTCATTGTACATCGTGCGGTCAGAAATTATTTTAAATTTTTTAATTTAAAATTGAACACAAACAGTACATGATGAAAACTGACTGCACAATATACAATGAGCGGACACGATTAAAGAATTCCTGGAATTCTCACAAAAAGAATTTGGAGATGATCCTTATCCGTATTAACTAAGTCCTATTTCGTAATTTGCTTTTCTTTACCATGAGATCTATGGCCACATGTATGACTCAAACTATTTGTAAATTGTTGCTCAATGGTCTTACGGAGTCGTCCTAAGTACTGGAAAAATATTTCAAAAGTGAATTAATTAATCAGAAAAGCATCTTTTGCGTTTAGGCTCTCTCTTTGCTCTCTGTTTTTATTCTTCTCTGTCGCAGCTAGCTTCTTTGACGCCTTCATTATTTCTCAACCTTTATGTCTAGATTGATTAGGATGAAAGATAGGCTGAATACCAATATCTACAACATAATAGTGGTCACTAACAGAAAATTAAAACTTTATGACTCATTTTTTAATCATCTCAAACTTGAAGAGTGTAAAGTGTAGTCTGTAACTTTTTTTTAACAAACGATATTATCTACATTCATGGGGTGAGAGAGTGAGTTAAGCCTCATAATGGACGAGTAATAATTTGGTTCAAATTTGCCTTTGGCAAGAATTGAACCTAAGACCTCTCACTTACAAATGAAGAGTGTAAATTGTAGTTAGCCTTTTTGTTTTATATCAATTTTATTTAGTCTTAAACAGATACATGAATATTAAAAGGAAAAGAAATACTAGATGAACAAGTTGTTATAAAATAAACCAAAACCCAATCAAGTAATAAACAAAACACAACGATTTCAGAGTTCCTCTAATATAGGAGTACCTCTCTAATAACGGAAGCTTTATTGATTACCAACAAATACAAGAGAACTCACAAACACAAAGTGTTCTTAAGCATACAAACTTATGCCTCTCAAAAACTCTCACACATAAAACTCTATCCCACATCCATCTATTTATACTAATAGATGTCATAGGTTTACACAAAGTCCCTAGAATATAGGAAACCAAATCCTATACTAAAATCAAATACCAAACCAACTAGGAAACACAAATCCAAATATCTTGTGTCCAAGATATCATAATCCATTTTAGTTTAGGCATGTTGATTTAATGCCAAATCCAACAATCTCCACCTTGGCATGAAATCCATAACGAAGGCATCAAACAACTTCCGTTGCTCCACCATATTGCAAGATCAAACTTGTTTCAACTGCACCAAATCCAAACAGTACTCGAACTTAGCTGCATTAACCATTTTGTCAACAGATTAGTTGAATTATCTTCTGTAGCAACCTTTTTTAAACGAATCTCACCTTCAGCTACCACTTCTCTCACAAAATGATATCGTACCTCAATGTGCTTAGTCCTAACATGATGTACCGGATATCTGGCCAAATAAATGGCACTTTGGCTGTCACAATATACATCCAACTTGTGTTCTTCTACACCTAAATCTCTTAACAACCCCAGAGTCCACATTGCTTATTTGATAGCTTCAGCGATTGCCATGTATTCTGCTTCTGTGGTTGATAGTGCCACCGTTGGTTGTAATATTGATCTCCAACATATATGACCCTTTGCCACAGTAAACACATACCCAGTCATCGATCTTCTCTTGTCTAAGTCTCCAGCAAAGTCTGAGTCCACATATCCAACTGAGAACTTAACAATTCCTTCATCACATCTTTCAAAACAAATACCTTTGTTCCTCATTCCATGTAAATACCTTAGTATCCACTTGGCAACATTCCAATGCTCTCTTCCAAGATTATGTATGAATCTACTAACAATTCCAACTGTGTGTGCAATATCAGGATGAGTACACACCATAGCATACATTAATCCTCCAACCAAATTAGCATATGGAACACCATCCATCTTCATCTTTTCTTCATCAGTTTTGGGACATTGTTGACTGCTCAACTTGAAGTGAGCACCTAATGGAGTTCCTAGAGGCTTAGTGTCTTTTGTTACTCCAAACTTTTGCAACAACTTCTCAAGATATTGCTTCTAAGACAAACACAGCAAACCCTTTTGTTTATCCCTTGTGATCTCCATTCCCAATTTTTTCTTGGCTTCACCGAAATCCTTCATTTCAAACTCCCTTCTCATTTGCTCCTTTAACTTTTCAATCCCGAAATATTGCTTGAGGCTATGAGCATGTCGTCCACATAGATTAACAAGTACACGAATGAACCATCTTTCAACTTCTTGTGATAAACACAGTGATCATAGTGACTTCTTGTATAGTCTTGACCCTTCATAAACTTGTCAAATCTTAAATACCGCTACCTGGGTGACTGCTTCAAACCATAAAGAGATTTTCTGAGCTTACAAACCAATCTTTCTTTGCCCTTCACTTGTTACCCCTCGGGTTGTCTCATATAAATCTCTTCATCTAAATTACCATGAAGGAATGCAGTCTTCACGTCTAGTTGTACCAATTCAAGGTTGAATTGTGTAACTAGGGCAAGCAATCGTCCATTCTGAGCATATCCCCTTAACCAAAGGAGAAAAAATCTCATTGTAATCTATTCGCTTCTTTTGAGCATATCCTTTAGCCACTAGCCTAGCTTTAAATCTTACCAAGCTCTTGTCATCCACTTCATCCTTCTTTGCATAAACCCATTTGCAGCCAATTGCTTTCCTTCCTTTAGGCAGCTCCACCAATTCCCAAGTCTTATTCTTGTGAAGGGAGAGCATCTCATCGTCCATTGCATCATGTCATTTATACTCTTCTTCACTATTTACTGCTTCTTCAAAATTAGTGGGAATTTCAGCCTCAATTACTGGCAATGCATATACCATGTAGGCCATGCAATCTTTATATCCCGCAGGTAAGGATATGTCTCTTTTTCCCTTCCTTTTGGCCATGAAATCATCTCGTATCTTTAGTTCTTCTAATGGTGTTTCTTCTTCGTGAACACTTTCTTCATGTTCAAGTTAATCACCTTGTCTTTCTTCTTCCACAACTTCCTTACTTGGCTATGAATTCACAATTACTTGTTCCCCAAGCACCCATCTGAATATTTTTCTTCAATTTCATGTGACTTTCATCAAATGTCACATCTCTACTTACTATAATCTTGTTCAACAAGGGACACCAAAGTCTAAAGCCTTTCACACCATTATTGAATCCCATAAAGATAACTTTCCTGGCTCGTGGATCCAGTTTGTTTTCCTTCACATGAAAGTAGGCATTGCATCCAAACACTTGTAGCTTATTGTAGTCTTGAGCTGGTTTTCCAAAACACACTTCAATGGGTGTTCTACCCTTCAATGTTGTTGATGGTAGTCGATTAAGCACATGACATGCATAGCTTAAAGCTTTTGCCCAAAATCTCTTTGGAAGCTTAGCTTGAGATAGCATGCAACGAACTTTCTCGAGCAAGGTCTTATTTAGTCTCTTTGCAATCCCATTCTACTGTGGAGTATGTCTAACACTGAAATGCCAAGTAATCTCTTCCTTTTTACACACTTTGAAGAAAGGATCAGAGGTATATTCCCCTCCATTGTCACTTCTCAGTATCTTAATCTTCTTTCCAGTCTTGTTCTCCACCATGTTCTTCCATTCCAGGAAGATTTCAAGAACCTCGTCCTTTCGTTTTATCATTTATATCCATGAACTGTGAGAGTAATCATCAATAAAAGATACAAACCATCTTTTTTCCACCTAAAGAAGCATTCTTTGCAGGCCCCCAAACATCAGAGTGAACATAGTCCAAAATCCCTTTTGTTTGATTAACAGCTGAGCCAAATTTCACCTTTGTTTGTTTGCCAAGAACACAGGTGCTCACAGAACTCTATCTTTCCAGTTTTTTTTCTCCTTTTAAACACCCTTACTTGATCAATCCTTGCAATGCTTTTTATCCTACATGTCCCAACCTCATGTGCCATAATGCAGACAAGTCACTTTTATCACTTTGCACTTCATCAACTACCATAGCCACTCCATTTTCCATATAAAGTAAGTCATTCTGAGGCCTTTTCATTATGACAAGTGCTCCATTAGCAACTTTGAGCACGTTGTCATCAGAGTAAAACTTGTAGCCTTGTGACTCAAGAGTGCCTAGTGAGATCAAAATTTTCTTCAGATTTGGGACGTACCTTAAGCATTTCTCGAATCACACCATCATAATGCTTGATCCTGATGCTTCCAATTCCTTGAGTTGTACATGGGTTATCATCTCCCATATACATAGTTCCATTCATAACTTTGAAGCTTGTAAACCAATGCCTTTGAGAAGTCATGTGATGGGTACAACCTGTGTCGAGCACCCACTCTTTCATATAATCCACAGTGCTCGATGAAGTTTGGGCATAGACAAATTCCTCATCCTCTACTTTAACCATATTTGCTTATGAGTCATCCTTCTTCTTTCTAGTCTTTTCTTTGATTTTAGGGCAATCCTTCTTCCAGTGTCTTTTTCATGACAAAAAGCACACTCATCTTTGTCCAAAAACTTCTTATTTTTTTTAGACTCCTCTAGTACGAGACTTACTATTTTTCCTGTACGAACCTTTCTTTTCTTTCAATCTCCCTCTCACCATCAAACTTTAGAGTTATTCCTTTCTTGCATGTCAAGGTGTCTCACCTCATGTTTCATAAGAGCACTTGAGATTTCATCATACTTAATTGTCTCCCTGCCATAAATCCAAGTAGTCACGAAAGGCTTGTAGGATTCAAGCAATGAGTTCATCATGATCAAGGCCTTGTCTTCATGTTTGATTATCTTTTCAAGATTTGCCAGTTCAGCTAGAAGCTTGTGAAACTCTTATAGATGGCCAATCATCTTCATACCCTCTTTGTACTGGAACCTGTACAACTTGCTCTTGAAAGGCAGTCGATTCTCTGTACTCTTCTTCATATATTTTGTTTCCAATGCAGCCCACAATTCTTTCACAGAAGTTATGTTCATCACACCATACTTTTGTTGCTTTCCCAAGCATAATCGAATTGTAGAACATGCATAAGTATTCAATCTTTCCCATTCTTTTTTTTTTCATCGAAAACGACATGTCTCCTAACACAACAACCAAACCTTGTTGTATCAAGACATCTTAAACCTCACACTGCCACATAGCAAAGTTGTTCGTTCCATCAAATTTCTCAATTTCAAACCTAGCACTTTGAACCGTCATCTTGGTTCCACTAGTGCCATACTTTTCTTCGACATCATCACCACTGGTAGAATCACCAGTCTTCATCATTGCTGATAACTCATATATTTCAGACATTTATACCATCCATTCTTAGTCCCCTTGTGATATTTTTGAGTTAAACTTGTTGCATTTTACCCTCTTATGTGTTAGTGTGCAGCTAATCGTATTTTGGAGTTCAATTGAGGACAGATAAGGCAAAATGGTGCTAAAAGTGGATAATTGAATAAGGATGCTGATGTAGACAAAGAATTAAAAGTGGAAACTGAATATGGGTCTTTATAAGACCAATAATGATAGAAGCATATTTATGCGACTTAGTTAGCTTGTTTTCTTGCATTTTCATAGTTTGTGTTTATTATAGTGATTTAAGCTATTTTCGTGTGTTTGTAGGTCCAAATGGCAAAGTTGGCAAGAAAGTGCATTTTGGAGCATTTTAGAGCAGTTTTGGGCTGGAATGGATAGCTTACATATGGAGCACAAGGAATGGACGAATTTGAAGTTCAAGAGAGGCTAGGAATATGCTAAGGAGTTGAAGAAATAAATCGAAGACATTGAAGATAAGGAATCAGCTCAAAAGAATGAGACATTATCCAAACTGCCTTATCTTATCCAAACTAACCTTATCTTATCTTATCTTATCCTAATCCTATCCTACCTTAATTCCAGCTGCAAGGGGGACTCCTTATCACATTAGAATACCTAATATCTCATTCTAGAAGCCCTGAAACAATGCAATTAACAAGTTTCCTTTTCCCCTAAAAATCTGACGAATTTATTGCTTTTCTTCTAGAAATCTGCCAGATATTCCATTCTATAAGCTTTGGCCGAATTTCCTTGTCCTTTTTCCCTAGGATTGTGTAATCATTTTCCTCCACTACTTTGCGCAAAACCCTAGCCTATAAATACATATTTTCTGCCACAATTCAAACCACCACCCTCTACCACAATTCACACAACCATTCACCACAAATTCGTCCACACACAAAAGCCTTAAATTAGAAAATCCCCATTGTGCCGCAGCTGTGCAAGGAAGGAGAAGAAGGAGCCACCTGGACCCATGCTTGCCATTCAAGACGTTGGATTGTTGGAGCGTTTCTAGGTGTATTCTATCTTTATTCTCAATGTTTAAATTTAATTGTCTTTGCTTAATTGCGAACATGAGGAACTAATTTCTTTATAGTTGGAGGTGAATTCAAAGCCATGATTATATGTTTTATATGAACTGATTACATCCAGTTATTGTTTCTTGAGTCTTGAATGTGATTTGCTTATCTGAGTTATCAAAACTTGTTTGTGTATGTTGATTGAGGGTCGACTCTTAATTTGCATGAATTTGATGCTAGAGTATAAGGGAGTTTCACCTAATCGTTATGAACTTATATTCACAAGTAGTAAAAGTCACTAGTCATGATTGTGTTAAGTAAGTCCTAGGCAGGAGTATCATGCTTTTCATAGTTACGAATGCCTCGTCAATGCTTATGGTTTTCAAAGAACTTAATAACCTTTGATATGTCTCTCTATCATGCTTTTCATAGTTAGGGAACTTGATAAGGATAATTTGGTTGTGATGCGTATCCCGTCCAATTCAATGAGTTAAGGAAAATCTTATGGTTAATTTGTGCTGTCACAGTTAGCTTGGGGTGTTGTCATTCATAGTCTAAGGGAACAATATTGGAAATTGGTTTATGTTGCATATGTCATGTGTGGAGAAGGATCCTCTGGCTAAGTTTTCACCATTCAAATCACCTAATTTACTTTGTTTTGCAATCTGTTTAGTTTAGTTAAATTTCGTCCAAATCAATCCCCCTTTTAATTAAGTGTCTTAGATTAGTTAGAAAAGTGTTTAAATCTGTCCAATTTAGTGTTTTGAGTCTTTAGTCTTAAAATCGTCCAAATAACTCCCTAGAGTCTGTTTTGAGTCTTTTTAACTTAGTTTTGCTATTTGGAGTGTTTTAAGCCAGTTTTAAGTCTTAAGTGTCTAGTTTTGTGTTTTTGAGTCTAGTTGAGTGTTTCTAAGTCTAGTTTGGTATTTTTGAGTCATATTTGTGTAGATTAGCAGCCCTAGTTAATCCCCGATCTAGAACGATCCCTACTTACATCTTCGCTACAATTGTCAACAATAGGGTTTAATTTGTGTGTCAAGTTAATTCTCACATCAAATAACAGCAAAAAAATGTAGGAATTAAATGCCCAATTACTGGGATGTATTGGCAATCTGTAACAGCTCTTTAACATTATAAAACCTAGCCTTTCAGCCATTTTCACGTACACCTTTCATTCTGAGCGAATTTCACAACTCCAGTCACTATTTTTCTCTCTTTTCATCTACACTCAAAACTCCACCCATTCTATACACTCCAACATCACCGAAGACTCATCCCGACAGGTTGTTCTTGGAAAAGTTCAACATCAGAATTGCTTCAAGGGTTTCCTCTCTCTTTGATTTATTTTCACTCATGTTGTGTATTTCCAATTTCATCTCTGTAAACATGATGTGTAACTAAATTCATAGTTAGAGATTTTGATGTAGCATTGCACAATTGATCCATGTTTTTATGTTAAAATATTCAATTCATCAATCTGTCTCTTGTTTCATTCACTGAATCTTTTGTTAAATTTTTTTGTTAATTTTAATGATTGATCACCATTAGGATTTCTTACAGATCATTTGATCAAGATTATAGTGAACATCATGCTTAATCTTGGTAGACATGTGAACGAATGAAGAGAATGCTATGCAAACATCCTGCCATGTATTTTCATTGGTTCTTTAACGTTTTCTTCCATGCTTAAGACTCTTAATTTGGAACCGAAGTTGAACATCCCAATTAGGTTGTAGATTAGGATAATTTGATCAAAACCACACATCATATGGTTGATCATATATATGTAAAACGAACTCTGGAAACTGGTTGGTAATTGAATACGGTTTAACTTTATAAACATGAAATTGATTTTGTAATGGTGAACTCAAAATCCCTGGATCCATCCTCATCGTTTCTCAATCAACATATAATTCGCTATTACATTTTTCTTGCATTTATAGTTATTCTCATTAACAACACAAAACCTACATTCAATTTGTTATTTTCATTGTTTAGTTAGGGTTCTTTCAAGGCTAGTAATTTATAGAGGTCTAATCAGTTTTTGTGGTTCGACACCCTTACTTGTGTCATTATACTAACCATATATTGCACTCGGAAGGAACACAACAATTGCTTGATGGTCACAACCCATGTAAGAACCTAAGCTCTAATACCACTTGTTATAAACTAAACCAAAAACCAATCATGCAATAAACAAAACACAACGATTTCAGAGTTAGGAGTACAATGTACCTCTCTAACAACAGAAGCTTTATTGATTACTAACAAATACAAAAGAACTCACAAACACAAAGTGTTCTCAAGTATACTAACTTATGCCTCTCAAAAACTCTCACACACAAAACTCTATCCCACATCCATCTATTTATACTAATAGATGTCATAGGTTTACACAAAGTCCCTAGAATATAGGAAACCAAATCCTATACTAAAACCAAATCCCAAACCAACTAGGAAACACAAATCCAAATATCTTGCGTCCAAGATATCATAATCCTTTTTAGTTTAGGCATGTTGATTTAATGCCAAATCCAACACAAGTATAAATTAAAAAGAAAACTAACGAAAAGTCCTAAAAAACTTTAGTTTTAATAAAATAAAAAAAATAAAAAAAAAACAAATAAAGGTGTAAGTGAATAGTAACAGGAAAGATAAAATTGTGGTTTTTCGTTAAAAGTGAACAGTACCGGAAGTGTTTCGTTAAAACTCCCACACTCATATAACTCAAAATCCCTACCACCATAACCGTACCAAGAATAATTAAGGCAGAATAAGAAAACTATTATCATTAATTTGTCAATTAATCAATAAAGAAACACAAATCGATTCAAACATTATATATATATATATTGGTCCAGTATTTCCAAGAAGAAAATACATTGAATCAGAATCGGAATATCTGACCACCTCAACCAACAGCATGGCAAGCTTTGGGAACGCGTTTGTGATGCCGGGGTTGGTGTTAGCAGCAATCATCGTCGTGTCATCGGCGAGACTTTCATCTGCATCTGGAGACATTTATGGAAATTATGCTGACCGTGATGAACCATCATCAATAAGCCCTAGCCCTAACCCTAGCCCTAGCCCTAGCCCTAGCACCACAGAAGATTCAGCAGCAGCAGCAGCAATTTCCCAGATGTGCTGCCGCCGGAGCCCTCGCAGGGATACTACAGGCATTTGAGAAAATGGGCAGACGAAATAAGCCCTCTGTGCGCTGAACAGATCTTTGAGGGTATGTTCTACAGTAACGAAGAACTGACTGAGGATTGTTGCGCAAACCTTTTGCATGTGGGATACGATTGTCACCGGGGGTTGGTTAAGCTAATCCTCCTAGAACCGACGTTCAAAGGCAAAGCTTCTGAGGCATTGCACAAGAGTTTCCAAATATGGAGCAAGTGTGTCGTAGTCGTTCATCAAGCCGACTCACCTTCCCCTACTGCTGCCGCTGGTTTCTAATTAAATTTCTTGTTTTCTTGCACTTGAATCTACATGAACATGACGATGATTTAGTCAGCTAATACAGGACTTATCTGAATTCAAAAAAGTAAGCTATACTAAAATAATTAATTAATTACATTATCTTTTACTTCTTAAGGAATAATAAGGACTTGTCTATGAATAAGGAATAATATCGCTTGTTAAAAAAAATAAGGACATGTCTATGAATGTCATGAATGGTTTCCTAGAGAAATCCTTATATAAGAAGTTGTTCATTCATTGCCTATTGAGAAATAGACATAGAGATGGAAGAAAGGACATATGGAGAAGGATGGGACATTTTCTCGAAAAACTCCGGATCCAGAGAAGAGTTGAAGATGGTGCAACATCAAATCCCATTTCTCGTGTTTTTTGGCTTAACATTTATAGATTTGCTATGAAACTGACAGATTTAAGTGCGAGATTTGTTTTGCATTTGCCTCTGCAAAAGTTCATTTAGAAGTAAAACAAAGAAAATAATTTTCACACTTGTTTTCTCTTTCTGCATAGGCATATGTTAATAGAGAGGAGTGTGCTAGGGAATCAAGTAGGGGTGTGAAAACCGTTTCCCTCCCGTTCTATAGGAGATTAATAAAGTTCAACCCCTTTTATCCTCCTCTCTCCAATGCTCCACATTACCGTTCCATCCGTCCACCCATGTCATAAGAAAGACCAACCCAAGTCGAAAATCAACGTCGGTTCGATCTCAGACTCAACGTACTCTAAATTTTAACGTTAACACTCTTAACCAAGTCAATTGAAAGTTCAAGGGTTGAGCAGTTCTTCGATCTGGCCTTCCAAACCCTCAGGTAGGACGAACTGGTAGAGGTTGAGACTGAAGGACCACCAGAGGCGGTCTTTGAGGGACTTTGGTTATTTCTGATGGCTCTGGCACCTGCTTCCGTTTATCTTTGCTAACATTTTGTACTTTACATTTAGCTTACTAGATGTATTTTTAAGTCTTTGGATTGCGTAGGTCGTCTCTTTCTATGTTTCGTTGATTATTCGCCACATGTTAAGTCATACAATTTGTGAACCAAATAATTTTCTTGTATTGGAAAGCTGTTCCACTCACTCGAGCTATTCACATATACACGAGTTGCCATGCACTCATGTTATTAGGGTCAACAAGAATCAAACACGACTATGATTTGCCATATACTAACCTACTAATTCCGTGTCGGAATTAATTTGTGTTACCGAGTTGTATTACATGATCCTTCAAGGCTAGTCAACTAGGCCGTGAAGCATACTAACTTTTTCATCATGAGCTGGTGGAATCATCTGTGATGACAGCAAGTAGCTTGAACTCGCGCTCCAAGCTCCACACGAACTCATTCTGACTGTTGACACTTAAGTTGTACTCCTGGAAGTACCCATTGTAGCTTATGATGGAAATAGTTGCCCTGAAAATTAAAATCCAATAGAAAGGCATTCAAACCTAAACAACGAAACGATTACACGAGAGAACTAACTTAACTAGTATTCAAAACTCGACTGGACGAAGGTGCCAACAATTTTGTTCCCCATGAGTGAATATTGGCAGAGTTTTTACTTGAAACTCAGGGAAATGGCACCTCAAATTTCTAAATCATTCGTGGAAATCTGGTAGTAATTCATGGCCCAATGATAATGTTTTGCAATACCATCCTCTGCATTGGGTACGTGAAATACTTTGTACATTTATTTACTAAGAACTCTATTCAACTGGCTAATTCAGTACCCAAAGTAGTAGAAAAGTATAGAATGGAGAGGGAGACGAAGGAATCACAAATAAAAGACTTCAAATATATAAGACTACATACAGACAAGTACCAGTAACTAACCTACAAGCCACAATTTCTGAAGTTGATGTATCAGCAACCTTATCTACCTTTCGTATCACTGCATAGCTGTTAAAAAGTTGATGAAATAAGTAAAACTAAACTGATTTTGTAAATTATTACTACAGTGAAGACAATTCGCCAAAGGTTATGGGCTTTCTTAGAGAAGGCGGGATAATATCATACTAGATATCTGAGTTACCAAATGTCCAAATCTGATGTACGGTCTACAATCTAAATTGAATCCACGGGAAATTGAAGAGCAAGGAAACATAAATGGAATCTAAAAGAATTCGATTCCATTGCTTAGCTGGAAATTTATAAGTCCATAGCAATACCACAATATTCACAATGTAATACGGATTCTTACAAAAAGAAAATTCTCTTGATTAGCTGGGCAGTTGATAATTCTATATCAATCACACATATCGCTGCTTCTTAAATCTCTATATGTAAATTTTGGTGTCCCTTATACCCGAAAATTTTGAGGCTCACGTTGTGCATCACAAACTCTATGTTTTTTAAAATTTACCCTCAAAAATCAAAGAATCACCATTAACAAAACTATTAAGGTTCACATAGTGCAACACACCCTCCATATCCAACTCTGGAGTTGAAATATTTGATATAACAAATTAATCGTCTACAGAATTCAAAATAATGAATAAAAGACAAGGCTGGACAGAGACCAAGGTGTATTGCACCAGACTCAGTTCGGGGCCTTCGGGCAAGGTCTGATGGGAGCACCTTTATCATATTTTATAGTTATGTTTTAGTTTCTTAGATTTAGGCTGCACTTAGCTTTATGCCAATTTGGGAAACTAGAAATGCAAAATACTTTCCGTACAAGTGGAATAAAGAAAATTTCAATTGACTATTTTAAATCTAAGCAACAATGCTGGTGCCATGCTGTTAGCAGACTTGCAGTAAAAATATACTATGGATACAGTATAAAACATAATATGGATTCAGTGTGTAAGTTACAAGTGGTCCACCTTTTGACTCCTGCCGGTGCAGCATTATGAAGTACATCATGATGTGCCGGATCTAATGCATCAGTCACAGAGTCGGGTATAATTGATCCAAGAAAACTCCCTGATCTTTTGCTTCTGTGAAGAGAGTGAAAATACGATCATATAACTTTGCACATGTAAATGAAAAGGATCGGCAAGTAATCTCTAATATTGGAATAGTAATTAGACATGTATTTCATGAAAGAATTTTGTACGTCTACAAATTTATAGAGCTTACCTTTTCAAGGTTCTTACCAATAAAAGAAAAAGTCGCTGTGATATTTAATGCATAGTTCACATCTACAAGGAATTACATTTGGTTGATATGTGATGCTGAAAGTTGATGACAGATTAATCCATACCATGAAGCAGGATAGGCATCTTTAGATACAAAATTTTGAATTTCAACATATTCCTCTTTTTTTAATAACTTTTCTGTCCAGTTTTTCTTTCCTCCTTTTTTTAATAAGTTTTTTGCACTCTTTTTTATTCAATTCAATATGAAGATTGAACAGCAAGAATAATACATCAAATCAAATAAGCATTAAAGGATTTGGCAGAACATGATTATAGTAATACAGCTTTTCCTTTCTCTTTTATGTCAATTGCACAACGTAGCAGAAAATAAATACCATTGAGAAAAAAAATAAATAATAAGCAAATGTTACTGAAGGCCCATCAAGCTTTAGTTGTCTTCAGACATGAGAAAAGTGAAATCACATAAATTAGACAAAGAACAAAGGAAAGAAATCTGCTACAAATGACGAGGTAAAGAGAAAGAAAAGACAACAAATAAGTGGGAAATGAAAGATAAAAGGACTGGAAATATAAATAACAAAAAGAGAGACTTTTTAGGATATATATACAAGATTATGGCTGTGTAATATCATAGGAAAAAAGTAACTTATATTCAAAACCCATAAGCTATAAGGAACCAATACTTAGCATGCTATAACATAAGCCATTCACATCTATTAAGACTTAATAAAGCACATGCACAATCAGCACAATCAGTTTGGTAGTATTATTAGCAGTTTGTGTTGTCTCCAAACGGGAAAGTTCAGTTGTCGTTCTCACCTTTGATAAATGGAGAACCCCAGAGAAAAGGCATGAACAGAACCCGAAGAACTTGTTCCCACAAGAATATCTGGCAGTTGCATAGATGGCCCAAATGACAAAGAAAATATAGTTGATGGATATGTCCCTCTTCGAAAGCTATACGACTGCCAAAGAAGGATTGGTTAGACATGCATTTTACTTGTAAGAAATTACAGGCAATTAGAGGTACTGGCGTTAGGGAAAAAGATGATGCCTATCACAACAATTCTTATGCACTACATAAATATAGATATGCGTGTGGGTGTAAGCTGATTGCATTGTTCTGAAAAGCCAAGAGCAAGTGATTCTGACCTCAAGAGACAGCAGACTTTCCTTTTCTCTTAAATTATGCAAGGGTTGTTGAAATCAAAGTTCTTAGTAGGATTCAAAATCACACTTTTTAAAGTTCGATGTTTCTATAAACAAATGGGAAAAGGAAACTACCAAAACTATGGTTTATGCAAAAAGAAAAAAAAATCCATCAAACTAAAATGGTACTGTACCCTCAAGCAAAGGTTATCCACCTGCCTTTGCAGCTGGTAATACTTTCTAGCATTCTAGAATTGACAAAGCCCTGAAGCGAATTCCCTCTACTTAAAAAACAAAAACAAAAACAAAAAACAACAAAAACAAAAAGGAAAGGAGCTTAATGGAAATTTTGTTTTTGGGCTTAAATCCTAAGGGACTTCACCACAAGGGTTTAAATCCGAATTTTTTTTACCACGGGGGCTCCCTTCCGAATACCCTATCACCACAAGGACCATTTATCCAATTAGGCCAAATAGGAAATACATTATTTCCCTATTTCCTTATAGAATAGGAAACTTAATTAGAAAATAGGCATGTAAACCGCACCCTGTAATTATAAATTGGGTGTGGCAAGACCAGAAAAAAGGGAGAAAAAGGCCAGAGACAGCCAAGAGAAAGAAGAGGGATTAGATTTAGGGTTTGCAAAAGTACTGTATGCTCTATCATTAATTAAGAAGCCGTGATTTCTTTACCCAGAGAAATTAGAACTGGGCGTAGGCAAAAGTTCTGCCGAACTAGTATAAATCTTGTGTCTTTCCAGTCATTCTCTAATTTGCTAAGTTTAGTCTATTGCCAGATACATCAAAGAGCAACATCTAGAGAAGAGTGCAATTTTGAGGCTGACTACAGAAAGAGAGTTTGCCAGACTTGAATTTGTTGAAGCACAATACATATGATCCATATAATCATATTAACTAAGCCCGAATGGCGGTGCCAATAACAATCCTCTTCATATTTTGCTATTCTTTACCTTAGTTGCTTCTGAGACTAGATGGACTCTGATAATGGTTCCCTGTTCAGATGCTGTTGCTATGTACATTCCATTGGAAGAAAGGGCAATTGCAGCAAGTGGGGATCGATGCGCGTCTATCTGTAAATAAGTTCCAAGGATACAAATAATATGAATTAGGAAATGGAAAGAGAAAAATCATTTTCAGCATATATAATAATTAACTTATTAAAGGCAAAATTGTTCGTTTATGTTTGATATGTAAATTCCAATTCACAGAAGTGGTTTTTAAATATGCCCACAAGTTTTCAAAATGAAGCTGCAAAACATCCTGATTTGAGGATTTCAACAAAGCATAAATGCATTTAAATAATCATACTGCATGCAACTTGCATGAATAAGTTTTTAAATTCTTGGGAATTAAAAGAGAAATATTTTGATCTTGAGTGTGCAGATGAAACAGAACCATGAAAATGACCAGCAAGATAGAAGAAAAGACAAAGTCATTCAATCTTTCTCATTACTCGAAAAAAAAAAAGAATACACAATTCATGCTGGAAATCATTATTCCGCGAGTATAATTAAGTTAGGTAACAAAATGAAGTGTTGTGATATAAACTTTATCGTCTTTCTGTTATGTATGAGAGAGAATATCTTATGCCATAACCTCACAACGTAAATGCAGGTCCATGACATTGTATAACAACACAGATCCCTTCGAGATGCTAGCAGGAAGAGCCAAAAAGCACCCTTCCAAACTTGGTGAGAATGCACAAAGCCCTGATAAAAACACAATGATGTTATAACAATAAACACAATGATTGTTGGTAGAACAGAATATAAACCGAGTACAGGTACAAAAAGAAATATGACCCAATTTCACCTTTTATATTTGGTATAGTATCAATAGTGTCCAAGATTGCGAGACTATTTATGTCATATACGTATGTTTTGTCCTGTAAAATGACAACAAGTCTGCACTTTCGAAGAAGGCATACAAAATTCATCAACAACAAAGGAGAAAGAATTGGAGTCCAATTAATGTATTAACATGATACTTTTGAAAAAACCACCTCACATAATACAGAACCCCAATAAACGACTTAACAAGTGCCAACAGAAGCCAAATATGCCAATTGTCTTTGTTATCATATCTAGACTAAAAACTTATGGTTTTTTTTTAATAAAATAAAAGGATACAATTCGCTGAAAACGAAGATTACGATAGCAAAGCCAAATTGATGGATAACTCATCATTATACAATGTGCAGGTTACCTCTTCTTATTCATGCGAACAGCAAGTATGGAAGTTAAGAAATTTAATTCTCGAAGAGCAGTTGCAGTTGTGGTATTGAACAAACAGAGGCGGCGGGGCGATAGGGATGGCTGGGGGCAGTCATACTGTGAGCAAATATTTGATGGTCGAATGGAAAGAGTAAATAACTAGATTGTGCAGCGTACCTCTTCACCAGCTCCAACAATGGCAAGAAGACTAGAGCTAAAAAGCATTTCTACTATAACGAAAGCTCCAATAGCTATAAGCAAACCACAAAAAATAAACTTAATTAACCCAACAGCTGTACGATTTTCCTTACAAATTAACAACCGACAGAAAAGAAAAAGAAAAAGAAATTGAAAAACTTGCCTCGCTCATAGCAGAGTCTCCCAGTACTGGAATCGAATATTTTGAAGCCGCCCCTTGTGCCGATTGCAAAGCAACTGACCAATTCCAACGGATTACAAATTTTATTAACCACAAGAAAAAAAATCAGAAAAAATCAGGAAATGTGAATTGAATTGAATTGAATTGAATTGAATTTTGTTTCACCTGGTGTCTTGGTTGAAGGAAGCGCAATAAATTGGGTAAGGAGAGGCCATGTCTTTACCTTCTCCCTTGTTCCTTTGGAAATTTTAATTTAATTTTGCAATTACAGAAAGAAAACAAGGGGGAGAGGAAGAAAGATACCGGAAAAATTGCAAGGGAGAATTTTGAGACCCGGAAGCCACTTAATTAACCATGTTGGGTAGGAAATGGGTCAAGCCTAAAACAAAATCACAAACCGACCTCGGGTGCTTCTACTATGCGGCCCAAAATCCAACGGTTCGGATCGGCCTAGCTCATCAATAGAATCGGGCCTTTAGGTAAAACCACCCTTGTCGTCGTTGGCGTCGTCCTTGTTGTCGTTCATAGTTCGTGGCGCTGCAGCGCTGCGTATTTAGTAGATGCCTCTACTCTTTGTTTCCTTCCTTTGAGATTGAGCTTAAACTTCTGGACTCTAAAATTCGAGTTAAGTTAAATTTATATCATGTTTTTTATTTCGTGAAATTAAATTCAATCATGTTGGGTTGTTATAACTTAAGGTTATTTGGGTGGAAATTGAGATTATATATGGTGAAATTCTTGTTGGGTTGTGATTACTCGGTTGAGGCCGATTTTGATTCGATCATGTTTTGGCTGTTATAACTGGATATCGTGAAAATTCTAAAATTCGATTTTAGTTATGCATTGGTATAACTTTGGTGGGTTGTGATAAGTTATGTTATATTTGGGTAGCTTTGAAGTAGCAAGTTGTTGATTGGATTTTAATGGGGGATAGCAGAGAAGTAGACGAAAATATTAAAGAAAGTGAGGATGTAGATGCAGAAGATGAATTTGGTGCAGGGAAGCCTGAATTTGTGGTACCAAATGTAAACGACGAGTTGAAACCCAAAGTGAATATGAAGTTTGATTCATCGGATGAAGCTACTTGTTTTTCAATAAATATGCACTCACAACTGAGTCTGAGATGAAGGAAAATATTTGAAAATCTAAGTTCATTAAGCAACATAATGCATGCATTAACAATTAAATGGCAAAAGCATGCTTGTAAGCACTTTAAAACAAAAGCCATAAACTTCAAAGAATGGTGAACCAGGGTTGAACTCAAAAACAAAGTGAGTTGAGAAACTTATATACCTTTGAAGCACCTCTTTACTTAGCAAGTGATATTCACCTATGTGAGGCCCTTCTTTCCTTTGTCTCCTTGCTCCTTGGCACCATGGATGTGGATGTGGATGGAAGAACCTTGCTTCTTAACTCCATATCTTCTTGGATTTGGATGGAAGAATGGATTCTCCAAAAGCTTCCAAAGCTGGTGGCCTCTAAGTTCCGACACCAAGGATAGATTGAGGGAAGAAGATGGAGGAGGAAGATACTAGTATCCCCCTCCTACATGGTCGGCCTTCTAGAGAGAAAAGATACGAGAATTGTGTATGACGTCGAATATTGTGAAAGGACTTTAACGTCCTTTATGTTGAACCGACCGGAAAAATTTCAAACCAAATTCACCTGATCTTCTAAAGTGTTGTGTGGAACTGGAGTGAGTTTGGAACGTCGGGCCGGAGATGGCAAACACTGCACAACTTCGACTGGGTTTCAAACGGGAAGGAAGTTTTTGAACTAGAAGAAGGAAATCGTCTACAAATTTTTTGAAATCGTTCGCAAGAGAGAGAGAGAAAGAGAGTTTTGGGGGAATAAGGCAACAATTTTAAGAACGGTAATTATTGTTAGGAAGAGGGAGAGTTTAATTGGAAAAAAATTAACCCTTGTCAAGTACCATTTTTATTTAATGACAGGTCATTTAACCCTGAGCTTATTTTGATTGATTTGTTGTCGGCCGCTCAAATTTGATTCAACGGACCATATTTGGTCCGCACCTAAGGTCTACAAGTATGGTGTGCACCTTAAAAACTGCGTTTAAAAGACAAGAACTATTTCATTCCGAATTAAGACGTAATAATCTTCGCAATTCTAGAATGAATCAATGGGTAAATTAGTTAAGGGTTTGGTGTCTGATGTTGTTATGGGGTCCATTTTGGTTGTTTTTTAAAAGAGTTGCAATTTGGAATTGTATACGGGCGTTGTTGCCACTACAACGATTGCTTGAGTGCTTTGACTAGTGACCACTCAAGTGATGTTATGTACCTGGTTATTAGTTGGATCATTTGTCAGAATCTGCTAGAATCTGTTATTTGATAGTTAAATGTTGGAATTGCTTGATTGCTCATTCGCTTGCTTGGATTGCTTGTTCGCTTGGATTGTTTGTTTACTCATTTGCTTGGTCCTTCGAATTGTTCGCTCACTTGGTTGCTTCGTTGCTTGTTTTGTCCGCATAACGAAACTTGTCTTGTCCACCTAACAAAACTTTTGTGTGGTATCTGCATAGGGGAGATTGTCTTGTTGTGTTTGCCTAACGGTGCGTCCTCAATTTCTAGTTGGCAACCTCATGACATGTACCGCCATAAGTTATGATTATGGTATTGAAAAACTATTTATATATTTTATTGTTGGATTGGGGTCAATCCTATTAAAATTAGGTATTCGTTTCCTTGCCTATTGGGGCTGAATTTTCCATATATATGTTACTTTGTAACTCTATAGAATATTAAGTCTAGCAAGATGTAGTCTTACGAGTTATGCAGCCGTCTCGGCAAATTTGTAGTGTACTGTTCCTTTTGATGAATAAAGTATTATTTTCATATTTCCTTTGTTCATAGCGTACTTTGATTTTCAATTGTATTTAGATCTTTTGCAGAACTTTCAATTTACAAGGTCAATAAATAGTACCATTAGTATATAATATATTAAATATTTTAGCAAAGCTGCAGGAAGTTCAAAATGATACTTTACTGATGCCCAAAATCAAACGGAAATTTCTAAATCGCGTGTAGCTCGTGATTAGGAAAAGAAAGAAAAACAACAACACAAGACATGTGTTTATAGGCACGTGCGCCACGCAAGAGTAATAAAGTGAAACAATCAACGTGGATAAATACATTTAGACCATCTTCAACCCTTGGCCTAAAATCTAAAATTTTTAGCCCAGAAAATTTAGATTTTAACCCGAAAACAGTTTTTCTGCTCCAACCCTTCTGACATAAAATTTTAGCCCTAGATTATTAAAGAATGAATTTAGGCTAATTTTTTTTTAAATTAACTTTTAAAACAAATGTGTAGACTATCCTAAATTAATTTTATGAACATTTTAAACTAAAATTATTTAAATTCCGATAAATATTGAAAAGTCAATAAATCGATACATGAAACTCATGAAACACCATGGAAGAATATGAAAATCATGATAGAGATGTATAAACACAAAATTTATGAATCACACAAGACACACAGAACACATATGAAGCACATACAAAACACATGATAGAGATGTATAACACACCAAACATGCGAAACACATGACACACACGAAACACATACCAAATCCATACAAAACACATGAAACGCATGAAGCACAAACCTTCAATCATCCTCTATATAAGTATAGGTTGAATATCTAACCAACACACAACATATTCACCAATCTTCCAACTTTCAAGGTGTTTTTCTCCTCCTCAAAATCATCAATATCTCATCAATGGGTGATAGAAGAAGGCGTAGCTTGGCAATGTAGATGGCACGATACCAAGCAAGCCTTGCGACTGCGGATGCAAAAATGAACAACGAAGAACCCGAATTTGCAAACTCGCTTATGCAATATGAGCACCATGCCGAATCTAGCTATCGTGGTTCTGTCACGGGGCGTTCATTTGTGCAGCGTGATAGAGAAGAGTGTCATGACCGGATGATGAAAGATTATTTCATCGAACGTCCGAGATCTCCTCCTCATGATTTTCGGAGGCGGTATCGGATGAGGAGAGAGCTTTTTGAAAGCATCTTGAACGCAGTTGTCCATCATGACCACTACTTTGCAAGGAAGATAGATGTTGTAGGCAGACAAAGTCTGTCACCTCATCAGAAGCTCATATCTCCATTCCGGATGTTAGTTAATGGGTGCTCTACAGACACAATTGACGAATATTATCGACTTGCGGAGAGTACTGCTATTGAAAACCTCAAGCGCTTCTGTAAGGCAATTGAAGCCATATATGGAGCCATATACCTCCGCAAGCCAAATCGTGAAGACTTGAATAAGTTTCTAAGCAATGGAGGTACAAGGTAAATGGTAATAGGCCTGAGCTAGGTTACTACTTAACTGATGGTATTTATCATAGTTGGTCTATCTTTGTGAAAAGTTATTATCATCCTTATACTGCGAAGAAGAAATTATTTTCGTAGAAACAAGAGTCTTATAGGAAGGATGTGGAGAGAACGTTCAGGACATACTAACCCCCTATTTTGAAAACTCATATATAATACTACATATAGTAAGTTTTTCGAAACCTCTACATGCCATGAAAACATTTGTAAAACATGTGTATGTAAAAACCATGCTCAATCATGGTGTTATCATCGCCCGAAGGTAAATCCATAAACCTCATCAATATTGTACTCTTTAGGGGTATCATAGTCACCCGAAGGCAGTACCTGTCCATCACCCGAAGGTGAAGCTGTACGACACTGGGTTACACCAGTGAAGAAAACCATGGTCACCCGAAAGTGAAGTTGTATGACACTGGGTTACACCAGTGAAGAAAACCATGGTTCATCACCTGAAGGTGAAGTTGTACGACTTCGAGTTACATCGGAGAAAAGGATATATAACATCACACACTGACACTAGCCCCATGCTAGTGAAGCTGGGGGTATAACATCAATATCATCAACTTCTCATTCACTCGAAGGCAGTACCTGTCCATCACCCAAGGTGAAGATGTACGACACTGGGTTACGCCAGTGAAGAATACCATGGTCCATCACCCGAAGGTGAAGCTGTACGACTTCGGGTTATGCCAGAGAAGAGGTATATACATAAATCTCCTTAACTGTGTCCTATGGCCATAGACATCTGCATACCCATGTTGTGTGGATGTGCTGTATGATAACCCGCTAGATAAGCACCGAAAACATACCTTAAAACTCATATCCAAATCTGAAGCTCAAAAGCTCAAGTCTCGTTTCATAAATCCATATATCGCACAATCATAAATCAGTAAAAATAAATCATGTTCAAAAGCCATAAAAATTCATATACAAGAATCCAATAGTTTATATCCTTTAGTAGAATGTAATTTCAATAAATCATAAATACTTCATAAAAGCAATTCAAATCAATCATAAGTATATAAATTCATAAAACATAATAGAAAAACATATTCAACTCATAAGATATAAAATGCATGCAAGCCTAATAATTTATAAAACATGCAATTTAAGAAGGGGTCCACTCACAAGTATTCCACTACCGGAGAACCGCTCGAACTATGGTGGATTAGATCACTTTTAACCGATGCACCTAAACATAAATGAAGACCATTTAATAAAACTCTACTAAAACGGTGGAATTTAGGAAAATGGACAGCAAATTCGGATTCGGCACATCGAAAAACCCAAAGAAATACCTCGGGTTCCACCACACGTCGCTCCGAGAGTTTGCTTATTAATGATGATTTTTTAGGTGTTAGTAAATACACTTTTTCACTTTAAAAAGAAGGAAATGTGAAGTCAAATTCTCAGATTAGTTGTAAGCACTGCATGTTCACCAGTTATTTTTTAACATACACGATTCACCAGGTATTAACTTATACAAAATATGTCGATGCTTAACCCAATATTTTCTACTAAATTAACACGAATATGAACTTAAATTAAATTTGAATGATTTTGCTTTATAATATTTAATTTAATTATTCCTTTTTCATGCTCAACTGGGGTTTCTTAATCCCCAAATTACTCAACTAGATGCGGCTTGCAATCTGGATTAGGTCGCTGAGAAGGAGCAAGAGCCAGAGGAGCATCTAAAATTATTGGTGTTGACATTAACCCCGATAAATTCATCAAAGGTTCTAGTTTATATTTAATCCAACAGAACCCAATCCAACAGAGGAAAATCCAAAACATAATCCAATCCAACACAACCCAAAGACATCAGATTTGTACATTTCAGCAAAAAAAAATTGAAACTTGAACACTGAAAAAAAAAGAATCCAGATAGAGAGATACCTCTTAATGCAGATCGAACCTGGAACGGAGATGCAGAGCTGAGAAGTTCACGGAGAGGCACACGGAAGAGGATGAGGAGGAAGTTTGCGATGGGGAGATGCAGGATGAAGAACTTCAGCGCAGAGAAGAGAGGAACTCAGCGGCAGAGAAAAGAGGAATGAAGGATTAGGAGGAGGAAGTTTGCGATGGGGAGATGCAGGATGAAGAACTTCAGCGCAGAGAAGAGAGGAACTCAGCGGCAGAGAAAAGAGGAATGAAGGATTAGGGTTTGTTGTATAATTTAAAAGGTGTAAATATTAAAAAAGCTAAGGGGTATTTTTGTGTTCCACGGGATGGAAAAACACGTTCCGGGGGGGGAGGGAGAACCAAAATCTAACCTATTTTCGTTCCGTGGGACGCGCGTTCCACGTAATTTTAGCGTACCAAACGTGGGACGGAACGGTTCCGTCCCACTCTGTTCCGTTCCATCCCACGTACCAAACGCACCCATAGGGAACTTGAGAAGAATAATTTGGGTTGTTGCATGCATTCATCCAATTCAATGAATTTAGGGAAATCTGATAGTTAATTTGTGCATTCACGATTAATTTGGGGCATTGTCGTTCATGGTTTAAAGAAACAATACTGGAAATTGATTTATGTTGCATATGTTCATGTGTGGAGAAGGATCCTCTAACTAGCTTTTCACCCTTGAATTCATCTCAATTTCGTTTTAGTTTGCTTTGATTTGCAATTTGTTTAGTTTTAATTCAATTTCGTCAGAAATCAAACACCATTTTCTGTTTTATATTATTAGGTCAGAATCTGTCCTAATTAGGTTCTTTAGAGTGTTTTGAGTCAATATAGGTTAGGATTAGTCCATAAACATTGTTTGAGTCTTAGTTTAGTCTTAAATTCGTCCAATTTCATCTCTAGAATATGTTTTGAGTCTAATTGTTAGTATTGTGCTGTTTTGAGTCTTTTAAGTGTTTTCTGAGTTAGTTAAGTTACCATCTGTTTTCTTTTAATCTTTTGAGTCAAAGTAAGTTTTAATTTCGTCCAAATCACTTGTTAGGTCTAGAATTGAGTCAATTTCATTTAGTTTTGCAGATTTGAGTATTTTAGGTCAGTTTAGAGTCTATAGAGTCTATTCTTGTGTTTTTACGTCTAGTTTAGTGTTTTAGAGTTTAATTTGATGTGTCAGGTAATTTTCACATCCCGTAGGTATGTAAACGATAAATCAACAGCATTATAATAGTATTATAACCAGAAATATGCCAAGTCATGATGTATCAAATGCCACAATAATATAATTATGTGATAATCAAGTATAGCTAAGTGTTCATCCATCTAGGCTGACACACGAGCTCGAACAGATAATTTCTGATACGAACAGGACTGTGTGTAATCAATATGCTCTAATACTACGATCGCTCTAGCACTACGATCACGTGAAGGCTGGTGCAAGAACACGGTCACATACAAGTCGGATTGCCTAATGCAATCTACCCGACAAGACTGGCACCTAACTTGGATCCAATGAGAGCGAACAGTGCGATGTGAACATACACGTGAAGGACTGGCCCTGGCCCTGGGGTGAATATTAACATCGGTGCAGCAAGATAAGCATGTACAAATATGTATGAATGTCATGACAGTAATATCACAACCATATAACAACATTTATCACAATTATATTGCAGTTATCAATTATTTGGCAATATACGTAAAGTGATGAATTTATGCAATTCTGGAAACTATAAATACGTATAGATATAAAAATAAACTGCCCACTCACAAGTACGTCGCTGGGTCGTAGCCCCCGAGCCTAGCTTGGCCTTGAACGTCCTCGGGATACGTTTCCCCTATATGTGAAATAACTAATTTCGAATTAATTAAAGCACATATACGTAAACCTAAATAAAACCCCCATACTTTGCTCAAACCTAGGGTTTAAATATACCATCGTGACCTACTCGACGTCATGAACATCCCCATATTTTTAGAATAAATTATGGACCCTTCACGCGCCTGCAATGGCACGACCAGACGCGCCCCCACACGCAGGCCAGTGCTATCAGCTAGCCTGACGCCGTAGGAATACTCCACGGAATATTCCACTAAATGCTAACAGAGATTAACAACGTTACCTGACGCCGTCAGGAATATTCCGTCACCTTCCCCGATGTCCTCGTCGTCCGCCGCCGTCTGCAACTTGATTTTCGTCGGATTTCTGGGAAATTTTCAAATTAACATAACTTCTTCATTTCTCATCCATTTTTAACACACTTTATATGGATTTGAAGCTAATGAGGTGTAGAATGGCGTTATACCCGTTTGGAGTCCAAAAAGTGGACGGAGGTGGTCGAAAATCACCTCAAAAGTTCCATCCAAACTAGAACTCTTTGAAACTCGGTTGTTTCGACGTGGCTTCTTCACCAAAGTTTCACTAGGGATCTCGGGGAGTTTAATGGAAGCCTTCAAAATTCCTAAAAGCCCAATACTCAGTCCCAGACACGATGAACTCAAATCAATGAGTTCGGACCTCATGAGTTCGACGTCGAAAACTTGTCCATTCCGGGTTTCAAGAACATGGTTGAGTTCGTGAAGATGAGAAGAGTACAATAGTGTGGTTTTTGGGCTCGATCTGTGAGATTTAGGTTCGTTCAAGGGGTTTGTAGAGAGGGATAGTATACGGGAGAGAGAGAGAGAGTCCATTTTTCTCTTTTTCTGATTGGTTGCTGCAAATGGGGAGTGGATGGGATTGGTGGATGACATAAAGGGGAGCACGAGATGGGCTAAATAGAAGGCTAGGGATAGAGTTTTAGATTTTTTACAGAAAAGGGAATCGAAATCTATCTGTAACAGTGTTTCTACACTGATAGAAATTCTCGTCACTCGTAACAATGTGTACAATTTAAATGCGATAATGAGAAATAAAATAAAAGCGATATATATACGTTCACGTCACTTGCCAATAAGGGCATAACCGTCAATACACATACTCGGGGAGAAATTACATAGGAAGATTAGGGACGGGTCGTCACACAGGGTCTCACTGTAGCTTTCGATGAAAAATTAATATTTTACATGTAATTTTCATTGATTTTTAATTATAGCCTATCATATATTTAGCCACTAATCTTAATTATCACAGTTTAATTAATTAAAATTATATAATACAGTTACAAACCATCTCTTTTTCTTACACTATTTTGGTCATCGTTTCATTTACATATATGTTTCAACTTTGGCTTTGTTTTGAACTTTATCACGTATTTGTTTAATAACAAAAAAAATTCTAGCTCACCCTGTGAAAATTTTCTTAAGCTAGCTGATATTGTGAAAAATATGGTATCAAGTTTTTTTGTTTATAAAGATTCTAATCTTTAAGCTAGCCCACTCGATGAAAAATTCCTAACTCCGCCCATACTTTCTTGTTTTTTAAAGTGCAAGAAAAATTAATGGCATGTCTATTATATTTTAAAACAATAAAACATGTGTTAGAATATCATTTTGCTCACCACCCTAAGACCTACTCTAACCCTTGGACTAAAACTTAAATTTTAGGTTCTATAGCTACCCTAACTTGCTCCAACCCCTGGCCAAATATGAGTTTTAACCTAAAAATCAATTTTAGGGCAAATTTAGCACATGATTCCCCTTGATTTAGTGGGTTGGCCCACCATATATGTGTATTTTTTGTTTTAAGTTTTATATTTTTAAATTCACTGAATCGAACAGCTAAAATCTATTATGATCATATCCAACTGTAATAAAAAGATCGAACGTGTCACAGCCCGTCCCGGAGGTACTTTTGACGGGAATGTGAAATGACGGAATTACCCTTGACGGGTACTAAGGTATGTGTATGTGACATATAATTGGGACTAAATATACATTTTCCATAAGCTTTTGGAAATTATATAAGTTGATTTAAAATTGGGTTGTATGTTTTGTGTGGTTAGGGATTAAAAGACTTTGGTTTATGGATGGTGATGGTTTGAGTTGGACCACACAACACACATACAGTCAACCCTCTCTCTCTCTCCTTCCCCCGTGCTCTCTCTCTCCTCCCTCACGACTCTCTCAGTCTCTCAGTCTCTCTCCCCCTCGAACGTACGGACGAGACCCAAAAACCCTCCAACATTCACGGATCGACGCCAAAAAGGTATGATTCTTCATCCTTTTAACCTCCTGAGTCGATTGGTGTTAGTTTTAGGACGTGAAGCCTTCGAAATCACGTGGAACCCGAACCCCCATTTTATGTCATTATTCATGCAATCGTTATATGTCGATTTTCAGGGAATTCTAAGCTTGTAGTGAGCTTAGTAAGGTCCCAAGGAAGCTCGGAGTGCTTCGTTTGAAGGTTTTGGACGTCGGGATCACTGGGTTCGACTTTGGCCGGTTTTCTTGGAATTTTTCCGGTGAGATTTCGTGATTTTTAGAGCCTTAAAGTAGTGTAACGTGAAACTACATGCTTAGGGCTTCATTTTGATATAAAATACGAAGAAAATGGTTGAGAAACGAAGGAGAACAATGAGATTGAAAAATCTCCAGTTTTCCGGCCACCGGAAAACTCAGTCCGGCGAGCCCGAGGAAGAAGACGCGCGTGGGAGGCGCGTAGGTCCGTGCCCCTCCCGGCGCCTGGGGGCGCGTGCGGCCTCTTCTAAAAATTCCTCGACGTCCGTGACGTCGAGTAGGTCACTGTGGTATATTCATATACCCAAATTGAGCACCGTATGAGAAGTTATTACGAATTGTTGGTTATATGCTTTAAAATAACGTTTTTATAGTTATTTCGCATATAGGTGATACCTATCCCGAGGACGAGCGCATCCAGGGACGTCACGGGGGTTACGACCCTTCGACTTATCAGTGAGTGGGCATTATTTCTGTTTATACCTATATACTATTGATATGTCTTCCCAGAAATTGAGTTTGAATGAAAATACGTTTTCAAATGCCATGCATGCATGATATGAGTTATATGAATTGATAATTGATGCATACATATATGTGAATTGGTGATGTGGACGCACAGGTGAGTATCAGGTGAGTTTATGTTATTCATGTGCATTGATGATGTATATTATGTTGATAGCTCATAACCTGCAATCAGGGTGTTAGTGCTTATATTATTCACCTTGCACCGCACGCTCACCTTGGATCCAATAGGTGCATGTCGTACAGACCATGTGAGGGTTCCGACATGTCGAACAGACCATGAGAGGGTTCCGACTGATAGGTGACCTTAGATTGTGTACACAGATGATTGATGAGAGAAGCACTAGAGCGTATTATTACACCATTCATGTCGTACATACTACTTCAGGTAGTTCCGACTTATCTGCAGTGTAGTGCCATACAGGTCACCGAGGTGACTCCGGTTGGATTGGATGTTGAGTTATAGAATTAACTATACAGGACCAACTGCAGGGTCTCCGGTTAATTCACCATTTCACCTGTTACATTGATGCATCATTCCTTCTGTTTTTGAAATTATAACATGGCATACTTTCTGGTTTTTAAGAAAGATTGATGATTTGAGATTTATGAAAAGTATTATGCTATTATTCTATTTTCTGGGAAAGTATACAGGTTTTACAGCGAGGGGTTAGAAATGTTTTAAATGAAAGGTTTTCGAAAAGCTTTGTTTTACTGACCCACTCAATTTTGTTTTGCGCCCCTCCAGGTTCTAGTTAGCAGTTGGTGGTTGACGAGGGCTTCTACGGCATTCTGACAGACTTCCCTAATGTAGGACTCACATGCGGGTGTTGTAACTTAATTATGGTCCTACTTGACTGCACCTAGTATTTAAGCTCTGTTTATGTGTGCACTCACACCTAAACTCTCTCTAGCATACTATTTGGTTATTCTTGCTAGTAGTTGGTTTTTATTCTTTCGTAATTCTCTTATATTTGCTTCCGCACCGCACTTATGGTTACGTCACGCTCACGTGACGGCAAACATGCCTTGATTCTAGGATCGGGGTGTGTCAGAACGGTCCAAATTTAAATTCGTCTAAATAATTAAAATAAAATCTTTCATGTGTTTCATATTATTTCATAGTGTTCTACAAGTTTCATAGTGATGGTTAGTAATTTTTAAATATTTATAGGAATCTAAATATTTTTTGGTTAAAATGTTCATAAAATAAATTAGGATAGTTTACATAATTTTTTTTTTGGGTAAAAAAAGTTACTTTAAGAAAACGAAATTATCCTAAATTCATTCTTTAATAATGTTGGGCTAAAAATTTAACCCATAAGGGTTGGAGCAAAAAAACCTTTTCGGGGTTAAAAATGTTAGGTTTTAACCAAAGGTTGGGCCACTACGTACTACTGTCTAGTGGTATTCCTCTTTCACTGATTAGTGAGAGGTCTTAGGTTCAACTCTTGCCAAAGGAAAATTTTGAACCAATTTATTAGCCCATTGTGAGGCTAAGCTCACCCCCTCCCCTTAGTGTAGTTAATATCGCTTGTTCAAAAAAAAAAAAAAAAAAAAAAAAAAAAACCAAAGGTTGGAGATGGTCTAAACTTTGGTGTATGCTCACCATATACCTAATCATTTGCCACATGTCCTTTCACTTAACATTGATTAATTTTTTTCAAAATTAGAAAAGTAACATTTAATGTGAAAATTAACTAGAGTTAAGTGAAATAAGACATACTAAATGATTAGGTGTATGGTAAGCATACATTATAGTAATGGTGGTGAGCAAAAATGCTCCACGTAAGTATAGGAGCATTTTTGCTCACTACCCTAAAAATTGGTGTATGCTCACCATACACCTAATCATTTGTCACGTGTCATTTTACTTAACCTTGGTTAATTATTTCTTTCAAAATAAAAAAAGTAACATTTAATGTGAAAATTAACTAAAATTCAGTGAAATGACACATATAAAATGATTAGGTGTATGATGAGCATACCCTATAATTATGGTAGTGAGCAAAAATGCTTCCACCTAAGTATGTTTTTTTTTTTTATGAAAGCATTTTTTCCTGTATGCATGATACACCTAATCATTTATCATGCGTATTTTACTTAACTATAGTTATTTTTTTTTTCAAAATTCAAAAAGTAAATTTAATGTAAAAATTAACTAAGAGTTAAAAAAAATTACACGTGATAAATAATTAAGTATATAATAGGCATACTCTTTGAACCATCATGAGCAAAAATGCTCCTTTTTTAATTTTTTTATTGGTGACTTGAACAAATTGGGCCCCATTTCTACTTGCTATAAGCCGGTTACCGGTTTTTACCACCTTTCAACTTTCCAGACTTTTACAACCGTTAGATTTGCATCTACGGATCCCAGCCCTCCATTTTCCGGACAATTGAAGAAAAATCCAGCAATAAAACGGCATATTTACATAACTCACAACTAGAGTTAGAAAGTTGGTCTCACACAGACAGAACCACCTATTTTAGTTTTAAAGAATGCATGAAAAAAAAAAAAAAAAAACTGTATATTGTTTCTTCTATCTTGGACCAGAGAGTTCCATGGCATAGGAATCCAAAGAATGCTCATCCTCATCCTCGTCTATCCAAGCGCTGAACATGCTTCCGCGATCCCGTTCATTTCCATCTTGTTTTGAATGAATTCCATCAGTGTGACTGCTGCTTTTGTTACTGTTGTGACTCTGAAAGCGATCCATGCTGGAATTACTTTGATTATGTGATGCTGCCCACTTCTCCGCTAGCCCATCGCCTTCGAGCATCCTCACCACTTCCGACATCTTGGGGCGGTGGGCTGGTAGGTACTGAGTGCACAGGAGAGCCACTTGCAGCATTTCCCCCACCTCAATCCGGTCGTAATTGTTTCCCAGCTCTCTGTCTACCAAAACTTCCACCTTCTTTTCTTGCTGTATTTTCTTCACCTGTGACCAGTAGCATGGATATAAAATGTTCTCATTAGCTCTAAACATTCAACCATTAAGGGCCTTCAAATAGTTGGCTCGAGCAACATTAATAACACTTGTTTCTTTGAATTATAACGACACAGGAAGGTATGAAACTGCTTATCCATCTCTCACTATGTGATTTGGGACACCAAATCGATAAATGTAACTAATAAAAACAAATGAGGAATGCAGAAAACACGTCCATAGCCCATCTAAGTAACAGAAAAACTTACCCACTCAAGAATGGCTCCTTTCTGATTAACTGTTTTCCCAAACTCAAGAGCTCTCATTCCAGTTATGAGCTCTATCAAGAGAATTCCAAATCCAAAAACATCAGTTTTTTCAGATGATTGACCAGTGGAAAGGTATTCAGGTGCAATATGCCCAACAGTGCCACGGACAGCAGTGGTGACATGAGAGTCAGCATGGTCAAGGAGCTTCGCAAGACCAAAATCGCCAACAATAGCCTCACAGTAGTCATCCAGGAGCACATTTGCAGCCTTTACATCCCTGTGTATAATCTTTGGATCGCATTGCTCGTGTAGATACAGAAGACCTCTTGCAGCTCCAATTGCAATCCTCTTCCTTGTGTTCCAGTCTAGTGCTGGTTTTCCTGTTGTGAACAGAATAATTTATCAGGACTTCATTAAGGTGGATGGTGGCCTTTGGCTTCATTCTACTAAAGTAAATTTGATGTACAGCCCCTTTTTCAAACAAGAAACATTTTAAGAAGTCTTCAAACAATTTACACAGTATGAATAATCATGCGGCAAATGTAATCATTCTCTCTCAGACCGACTTGGAAATTTCAGATGTCACCAAGTTTTAAATGTATCTACTGTTGACAGTACCATCCACACATAATCCCAATAATCCAATTAATGAACGTATTTAAGGCAAGTGCACTTTGAAAACCCGAGTACACCGGCAACTTATGAAGGAAATCAAAGCAACCAAGAAAAATCTTAAAAAGTAGGTCACAGGGCTTCCAACCTCTGAGCCTGGCGGCTACACTGCCATTAGACATGTAAGGGTACACCAGAAGCCTCTCGCTAAAGGTAGCACAAAATCCAATCAGCCGAAGCAAATTGCGATGCACTGCTAGGCTTATCATCTCCAATTCAGTCCGAAATTGTGATTCCCCAGCTGTTCCTGTGACATCCTTGAGACGTTTCACTGCCACCATAGTCCCATCTGGTAGCTTTCCCTTGTAGACATTGCCAAAACCTCCAGCCCCAAGTATGTGTTTGGAGCTAAAATTGTCCGTTGCAAGTTGAAGTTGTTTGAAAGTAAAGCTTCTGAGGTTGCCCAAGCTCACAATCCCCTCTTCTTGAATGTCTGCAGTAAAGGTAAGAATCCATTTGAAATAAGTTATCTATTTACATTTTTTACATTGTTGATTAATTAACTGGGATCATATGATGTTACTGACCATTGATGTTCAAAATGGATTGGGTTTTTTGCTTCTTCCTGTGCCAGAGTATTCCAAGCAATAGGACCATGACAAGCACACAACTGAGGCTGAGCCCGAGTGCAATTGCTACAGTCTTGGAGTTATGTTTTCCTTACAAGAGGAAAAAGGGGAACAATTAGAGACAACGATATATATATATATACGCGCACGCGCGAGCACACACACACATATACATATGGGTTTTATAGCGTAAAAATGGAAAGTTAAATGGGTTTACCAGGTGATGTTTTGAGAGATAGTGAAAGAGGGACGGGGGTAGCTGATCCAGAGCATCCTTCAGTGGAGCTGCTTGCGCAAATTAGCGGATTCCCTACAACACTAGTGTATAAAAATGCAAAACAAATCAGTAAAGCACAAAGAATAAGAATAAAACAAGGACCAGAGAGAGATAGAGAGATAGAAGGCATACTTAAAAGTTCTGGCTGGGAATTTGGGTATTGGACCACTGAGATTGTTATAAGACAAGTCCCTGATGACCCAATTTATAGTAAACACAAGAACAAACACCCATTCATCAGATATTCAGAAATTACTCAACATGTTCCAATTTTCAAGAACCAAAGACGACGTAAAATTAAAGAACAAACAAACAAACACAGTAATAATAATACTCACAAGAAAGCAAGGTCGGGGATTTTGGCTAAAGACACGGGAAAAGGCCCAGACAAGCTATTGTTGTTCAGCCTCCTGCTCTCATTACACGACACACGACAAAAACAACAACATTGGAGGTTGCTAATGCTAAACAAGACAACTCCATTTCACTTAACAACAAATTAAGACATGAATTAACACTAATTAATCAAAACTTACAGGTATTGGAGAGTGTTCAAGTGAGCCAGAGAGTCGGGGACAAGACCCGAAAATCGGTTGTTGGAGAGATCCAAGGTTTGAAGCTTGGGCAGAGTACCCAGCTCCGAGGGCAGTTTCCCACATATATTGTTGTTCTGCAGCAACCTTCAATTGCCAAAGTCAAAAATTAAAATAAGAAGTAAATAATATATATATATATGTGTGTGTGTGTTCAGAACAGAAGAAAATTAAAATAAAAAGAGCAGAGAAAATGGAAAGAGGTGAATCAAAGAAGTTACACTTGTCGAAGATTAGTGAGATTTGCAATAGCCCCGGACAGAGTTCCAGACAGAGACTGGCTTGGAGCTCCCCTACAAAGTACAAACAAAATCAAATAACACAACCAATAACCCATTAAAATAAATAAAATTAGAAGAAAAAGAGAAATGAATTAGCGAGTTACAGGCCAATGACGAGATTATCAGGGGAGCAGGTGATCATAGCCCAGCTACAAGGGTCCACTGAGTCCTCATCCCAGTTGTTTAACACCCCATGCGGATCATTCAAACCTACCCTTAAGCTTATCAAAGCCTCCACTGCAACCAAGTTTTCAAAACTTTCAAATTAGATATTAAATTAAATTAAAAACCCCGATCCCAAAACAAGAAGAAAAATTAAATTCCAAATCTTTTTTTTAATATATTTAAAATAAGGCAACAAAACGAAGAAAGTGGGAAGAGGGTGTTTTACCTTCATGGTTGCGAGGCTCATAGGAGAGGCAGAGGGAACAAGAAGAGAGAAAGAAGATCAAGAGCTTGAGAGGAAGCATTATTATATTATGAACTATTATCAATGGAGGTAGAATTGGAAGTTAGAGATGATGATGAACATGATTCTTCACATTAACAAACAATCTCTTCCCACTCTCTCTCTCTCTCTCTCTCTCTCTCTCTCTTCTTTCAGAGTTTTCAGTCTCTCTCTGCCTTTTTCTTTTTCAGTCTTTCACCACCCTTTACCTTTTCCCTCTCTTCTCTCTCACTTTACAAATATTCATCCAAAATAAAAGAAAAAGAAACGGACAGGCTTAGCTCTTTTTCTCCTCCTTTTTTTTCTATAAAAAAAGATAAATAAATAAAATTGTGAGAGAGACAGAGAGAGGGGGTGGGGATAAATTACGTGGGTGACAGCAGTTGTCAGGGAAAGGGTGTGAGTGTTGTGTTGCGCAGAAACTGAGATGTGTGTGAGAGAGTGTGGGATTGTACGAGCAGCAGCAAGGAGTTGGCAAGCAGCTGGACTGGACTGGACTGGAGAGACTGGAGACTGGACTGGACAAGGAGTAGGAGTATAGGACTAGGACTCTGACTGGCTGGCTTATTTTTTGCTTGTTCCAGACAAAAAGCACAGAGATAATGAGACGGGGGTCATCAAAGACCAGATCAAATTACCAAATTTGGAGGTTTGAGATTTGGATTGGTTACTTGCGACAGAGGGTTCAACCGTTCCAGCTCATAATTTATGAAATACTTACGAATTATGAATTACGAAGGCCTGCTACTACCAGCTACATGCCCATTTCAAATCAACTTTAGAGCATTTTAAGAGTAGTACTGCTACACTTATTATCTAATTATATCATCACGTCTCTCTAATAAGAGTAGAGTCCGCCAATGCACGTGATTTTCATCATTATTATAAAGATGATACAAATAGATAGTAAGAATAATATTTTTGCATCATTTAGCTAGATATCAAATAGGCTTTTTATATTAGCACCCTACAAAATGTTGAATGCACCTTACATTAAAATTTAATATTAAATAACTTATTTATCCTACTATGCAATGACAATTTTGACCTTATTAGGTTAAAATAAAAAATAAAAAAAAATTATATATACATCCCAAATCACTTTTAATGTATTATTTACCTTCTTTAACTATCAAAACCCCCTCTGACCCTCCATTGTTGAATAAAACTCTAACCAATGAAACTACAAACATGTTGATTGATAAACATTATTTTTGACGAATGAAACACGAAATCGATATCTTGGAAGTTTCACATGAAGTAAGACTTCATATTATTTATTGTTTTTGTGATTTTGACGACATCGATAATTATTTAATCTTGCTTTTGATGTGTTATTCAAGTTTCTATGTTCGTATTCATCTTTTAGGGATCACAGAGATTACATGAAGAATTAAACACTTAAAATTACCACCAAATTTTAAAAACAGACAACGTGGGTTTTAGTGGTGGAATTGAAAATAATCCACATATGCTTTAAATCTCAGGCGGCATCTTTTGTCAAAATTTCAGTCAGCATTATTTGTCCAAATTAAAACTTTTTAAGATTTAAGAAATGTGGGGTGCATATAGAAAATGTAATATGTATATTAAGAATGTGGAGTGTGAGGGTTTTATGGGGAAGTATGTAGGGTGTATTAAGATAATTTTTAATTGAAAAAGCAAATGTGAGGTGTATTAAGTATGTAGGGTTTATTCAACAATTTGTGGGGTGTTAATATAATAAGCCTATCAAATATAATATTTCAAAATTTTATTTAATAGCTGATGTAGTAAATTGAGCACAAATATTAAATCTTGGATGTCTCAAATATTTATTTTATTATTGTATTAGGCCCTATAATTACATTAATTAGTAAAAAATAATTAAAACTGATTTAAGTTTGGCTTTTTATATTAGCACCCCACAAAATGTTGAATGCATCATACATTAAAATTTAATATTAAATAACTTATTTATCCTACTATGCAATGACAATTTTGACCTTATTAGGTTAAAAAAAAATTATATATACACCCCAAATCACTTTTAACATATTATTTATCTTCTTCAACTATTAAAACCCCTCCGACCCTCCAATGTTGAACAAAACCCTAACCAATGAAACTACAAACATGTTGATTGAGAAAAATTATTTTTGACGAATGAAACACTAAATCGATATCTTGGAAGCTTCACATGAAGTAAGACTTCATATTATTTATTGTTTTTGTGATTTTGACGACATCGATAATTATTTAATCTTGTTTTTGATGTGTTATTCAAGCTTCTATGTTCGTATTCATCTTTTAGGGATCACAGAGATTACATGAAGAATTAAACACCTAAAATTACCACCAAATTTTAAAAACAAACGACGTGGGTTTTAGTGGTGGAATTGAAAACAACCCACATATGCTTTAAATCCCAAGTGGCATCTTTTGTCAAAATTTCAGTTGACATTATTTGTCCAAATTAAAACTTTATAAGATTTGAGAAATGTGGGGTGTATAGAAAATAGGAAACTTTAACGAAAAGCTCTCAGTACTGTTCACTTTAATGAAAAACCACATTTTTACACTAAAAATTCAATCCTGGTAGTATTCACTTTACCCTTTATTTTGTCCTTATCGTTAAAACTCAAAGTTTTCAAGCAATTTTCATTAGTTTTCCTTAGAAAATATGGGGTGCATATAGAAAATGTAAGGTGTATATTAAGAATGTGGGATGTGAGGGTATTATGGGGAAGTATGTGGGGTGTATTAAGATAATTTTTAATTGAAAAAGCAAATGTGGGGTGTATTAAGTATGTGAGGTTTATTCAACAATTTGTGGGGTGTTAATATAATAAGCCTATCAAATATAATATGTCAAAATTTTATTTAATAGCTGATGTAGTAAATTGAGTACAAATATTAAATGTGACAACCCGTCCCTAATTTTACGTTTTTATTAATTTTAAAAGCGTGAATTTACGAAAATGCCCAAGAAGCAAGGACTTTGACTTCCGTTGACCATCGGTTTAAGAGATGTATGACTTATTCTTTTAACGTATTTAAATAATACTCGTCACTGCGAACGCATAGGCGAAAACTGTTTACGAGTCCGGATTATAACGGTATAGTTATGGACGTTCGAAATTGGTCATTTAAAGTTTAGTTATAAATTAATTCAAACTCCCACCATGTGGGAGTGGTAAGCAATCAGATTTAAGCAAGAAAATAAGGGACCAATCAGAAAAGAAAGGGAGGACCAATCAGAAATTAAGGAGAGGAGAGAGAGAGAAGCTCTCAACTCCCCCAAAACCGCACCCACACCCATTGCGACCACTTATCTTCCAAGGCCGATTCCGGCCAACTCCGGTGGAGTTTTTCGACGTCACCACCACCATCTTGAAGCTCTCATTCCCCTCTACAAAACCCAACCAAGAACCACCTTTATAAACCACCACATGTGGCGGGGTGAAGCCACGAAATTCGACGCGTCAAAACTGTGTCCGGCCACTCTTTCTAATTTTCCGGCGAATCGGCAAAGCAATGGCCGATGCCACCACTTGGGTTTTGTAGCCCATCATCCCAAGAGAAAATCCTAACCAACCTTGACCTCGTTGGACCACTGTAGACGACGAATCGACGCCGGAAAGCTTTAGGCACCCGCCGGCTTTGTGGGCAAAATTGACCATCTTCCATCAACTTTTGGACTTTGTGGCAGGTATAAAAGTTGTTCCACTCAATGAGATCTTTATATTAGCACCCCACAAAATATTGAATGCACCCTACATTAAAATTTAATATTAAATAACTTATTTATCCTACTATGCAATGACAATTTTGACCTTATTAGGTTAAAAAAAATTCTATATACACCCCAAATCACTTTTAACATATTATTTATCTTCTTCAACTATCAAAACCCCTTCAACCCTCCATTGTTGAACAAAATCCTAACCAATGAAACTACAAACATGTTGATTGAGAAAAATTAGTTTTGACGAATAAAACACGAAATCGATATCTTGGAAGCTTCACATGAAGTAAGACTTCATATTATTTATTGTTTTTGTGATTTTGACGACATCGATAATTATTTAATCTTGCTTTTGATGTGTCATTCAAGCTTCTATGTTCGTATTTATTTTTTAGGGATCACAGAGATTACATGAAGAATTAAACACCTAAAATTATAACCAAATTTTAAAAACAGACGACGTGGGTTTTAGTGGTGGAATTGAAAACAACCCACATATGCTTTAAATCTCGGGCGGCATCTTTTGTCAAAATTTCAGTTGACATTATTTGTCCAAATTAAAACTTTATAAGATTTGAGAAATATGGGATGTATAGAAAATATGGGGTGCATATAGAAAATGTAAGGTGTATATTAAGAATGTGGGGTGTGAGGGTATTATGGGGAAGTATGTGGGGTGTATTATGGAATCCCTTCCCTTAAAGACTTCCTATATATATACCAAGAGTCATTTTAGTTTCAATTTGTGGTCAATTGATGTGGTAGAAACTAATACACAAATTAAACCTTGTATATTATACAATCGTGGTACGAGTAAGTAGGGATCATTCTATTCTGGGAATTAGAATGGATGTTAATCAACACAAATTAAACTAATAAAACTTAAAACTAAGTTAAACTAACAAAGAAACAATGAATGTGGGATTTTGGACGAATTTAATTAAATCAAAAGTAAATGGTTGCAAGTAATTAAGTTGTGAGTGAGATATGGATGGAATGATAGCTAAATGATTCTTCTCCACACATGAAACATATGCATACAAATCGACTTCCAGTTATTCTTCATATAAACCATGAATGACAATGCCCCAAATTAATCGTGAGCAACACTAATTAACTCTCATATTTTGCTAAGTTTATTGAAGGGATGTGATATCCACACACCCCAATTTACTTCTCACACACCTTTTTAAATTTCGGCCGTCGCATCAGATGAATTGAAGAAGATCAACGGACAGAAATTATCAAGGGGTGTGTGAGAAGTAAAATGGGGTGTGTGGATAGCACACCCCTTTATTGAATTGGACACATCGACACGACCAAATTATTCTTCTCAAGTTCCCTAACTATGAAAAGCATGATAGAGGTACATCTTGAAGATCATTAAGTTCTGTGAAAATCATAAGCATTGACGAAGCATTCATAACTGTGAACATCATGATACTCCTGCCAAGGAATTACTTAACTCAATCATAGTGACGTTTACTTCTCGCAAATATAAGTTCATAACAATTAGGTGAAATTCCCTTATATTCTAGTATCAAATCCTTATATGCAAACTTAGTATGCATCCTTAATAAACATACAAGAATGAATTCTTAATAAACCGGATAAGTAAAATCACTTTCACGTTTTATTAAACAATAAGTGGATGTAATCAATTCCTATAAAACATATGATCATGGCTTCAAATTCACCTATAGCTAAAAACAAACTTAGTTACACATATTCATCATAATTGAAACGCAATAAATAATAAACATTGAAACTTAAAATAAAGATAGAAAGAACCTAAAAATTCTAGCAACTTCAATTGGTGAATGATAGGCACACAACACTTGTTTAAAACATTGCAGGGCACTTTTATATGTGTAGGGCATGGCTGAATCCAAGGAGGAAAGGGATTAGGCATTTTGAATTATTTAGGACTCTAAAGAAACAGTTGAAGAGTGTTGGAATGTGATTAGGACTCTCTTTTGCAGCTGGAGATAAGATAAGATAAGATAAGATAAGATAAAATAGGATAAGATAATGTTTTACTCCAACAAGGACTCATCTTCCTTGTGTATTTCCTTGTCTTCCAAGCTTCAACTTAATTCCTCCAGATTTAGCACATGTTTAACACCTTTTAAACTCCAAAAACATCCAGCCCATAAGTTATCCACGCATGCTATCCAATCCAAGTCTAAAACTGCTCCAAAATGCTTCATTTGATCATTTATTGTCATCCTTACCAATCGGAACTTCAATAAAACGAAATAACATAAATCACTATAACAATTGAGAATTAACTAATTAGATGCAAAGAAATAAGATAACAAAGTCGCATAAATATGCTCCTATCATCAATCTAATTATAAGACTAAAATCATGTTTGTTTAAATAGTTTGATTGATGTCCTTAGCATCACTTAATGGATTTAACTCTTGCACTTATGCATTCAATACCACACAACAAATCCAAATAATAAATTTAAAATAGAATTACTTAAAGATCAAGGATAGAGATATTATTCTTCACATAGTTCTAGCAAATAAGTGATGTTCCCACGTACTATATTTTAATAAATAGGTACATTCAATAAAAAAAAAGGGTACAAATTAAAATTGAAAGGAATATTGGTACAAATTTAAACAATGGGTAAAAATTATAAAGAGAAATATATGAAAATACTAAAACAATATATGTAAAAAAATGTAATATTCAAATAATGGTGTAGATAAAAATTAAAAAATTGATAAAAAATGAAAATAATGTTTCAATTAATGAAAACGAAAAATAAAGAATTAGAACCTAATTTATTGCTTATTATACATCTTAACTTTGTCTTTATTTTATGTTTTTCAATAGCTTTTGTTGTTTATTTTTAAGGAAAATTTTTGTCCTAAATAAGAACTTATAAGAATATTTAAGCATACATATAACTTTTTAAAGTACGCATACACTAAAAAACAATTATATAACCTATGACTTTCAAAGCCTAGTGAATGGTAAGCTTTAAGACTCTTTATAAAATAAAGAGGAGAGAATTAGAGCTTCCATTACCTTTGAAGCTCATCCTTGATTACACAAGGGATTCACTCAAGTGGAGGGCCTTCAAGTTCACTCCAACTCCTTGAATATTTCCTTGTGTTTGTGTTCTTCTCTCCTTAGATGGATGGTTGCTTCTTTGCTTCTTCTTTACTCTTTAAGGATTTGAGGACAGGAACTCCAATGTTTGCAAGGTTGCAAACCTCTAAGTCTCCAAATGAAGGATGTGGTGTGAAGAAGAGATGGATTGACTTCGAGGAGCTTTGATGCTAGTAAAACTCCTCAAAGTGGCCGACATCTATGTAGAGAGAAATAGAGAAAATGTTCCACTCTTTGCCTTAAAAAAAACCCTAATGAAGGAAAGGCTATAAGGCCACTTTTTATACCTCTCTCCATTTGAGTAACAAACTTGTCAATAAGCTCACTCCTATGCTATGGTCAGCCATCCCCTTTTAGTTGGGTTAATTGCTCATTTCAATTATAGTTGTCATACAACTAAACTCTATGTGCCTCATGACCAAAACTCGTTTAGGTCGTGAAACCCGAAACTAACTTAAAAGCCATATATGAACCCTTCGTGTGATTAATTAACTAATTAATTAATCTAGACCATGCTCAATTAAACTAGTTAATTTCTTATCCATCTCATTAATATTTCCTCACATTCATCCTTACTCGGTGTACGATCCATTAGGTTCCGATTAGCGAGGAAGTGGGCGACTGTAACTCTTAAAATCGATTGTGAATTGAATGTTAGTTTCAATTCTCACTCTGATGAAGATTAGTGTTTGTTAATCTTTAGGGCTTCCACAAACCATGAGTGACACCTAACAATGTCATGGCCAACTAAGCTTAGTAGAAGTGGTTGGAGAACCTATCCAGTTACAACTACAATGCAATATGATCATTCTCTAATTCAATACTCTTAATCACATTGTCTAACTGACAGTTTGTTTCACATCTATTATCCGATGTGATACTTCTTTATATGATTCCATTGAATATGTTTGGAACGTAATTCCTAAATCTCATTCATATTCTTTGGCCAAAGACTCTTGAATCATATTAGAGTATTCTCCTTCCAACATGGAATGTTAGAGATCCCTTGTTGTTCATATACATGCCTACATGATCAAGTAGTTTAATCCCAACAATGTTGTGGACACTCTATTTGGACTTTGATACAGTCAAAGATCAAAGACATAACCCACTAGACAACTATGATGCCTTATGTCAAAGAACTACTTTACATTATTGCAACTTATGAGTTCTTACATGACATGTATGTTTGAACTCTCTCCTGGTTGTTGTTCAATGTACTCAATACCCTTTCGAGCACCTACGTGTTTGTCTTAGTGTCTAACACTTAAATGACTGGAGACTGGTGGTAACGCCTCGCCTCGAAATATCTATTTTCGGGAAATAATTACCATAGTAGGCCCAATTAAATATCTCTTTAATTTACTACCATTAAACACTATTCTTAATTTAACATTCCTTAATAAGTCAAGTAATCTCAACCAAAAACATCTTATCAAACGCATAAGATTTAGTTTCATCTTATTCATCAAATTTCTTTCCTTAAATCAACTACTCAACCAAAATAGAATTCTCGATTATTCAAGGCTGCATCTAGCCCTGTTAGACTGCATACGTACCCTTGAGAGGGATCAAGCCTTTCGCATTCACAATTCCACTTTCTAACTCATTTTCGAAAAACATTTAAGTAACTCACAATCATTAACTAAGTTCAAACAAGTGAATCACATCAAATGCATGTTAAATATGGATTCAGAACATCGTAATTACCATAAAAAGACGACATTGGCTCACTGGCCATGTGCCGCCCCGACTCGCCGGAAAATTCCATTATTTCTAAAAATTCTAAAATTTTACATAAATGTAGAGAAAGTTAAGGGGAACAATTTTTATACATAGGCGGAAGTCCAATTCGGCCGAGAAAAGCCCCAATTTCACTGAATTCCACCGGAACCCTAGAATTTGGGTGTCTTGGATTCGTCACCTCCGGTGCCCCGCCACCCCAACGAAGGCTTGGGACATGTTCCTGGGTTCACTAGAAGTCCATTGAGGGTGGTAGGGGTGGAAGTTTGCTTCAGATACGGCGGATCGCCGCCAAGGAGCTTCAGTGCACCAGCGTTTCAATTCAACTCGAATAAGGGCCTATCTTCCGTCGATTTTGGAGTGGGAATGGGAGAGGGGGAGCTACCGAGTCGAATGGTAGTAATGGCGACACTCAACTCACCGGGAAAATGTCGGAATTGGCGTCGGAGGTGGGGTTCTCCGGGTTGGGTCACGCAGGTTAAAGAGAGGACTCGTTTACCCTTTTTTTTTCTTCTCCCTCATTTCCCCTCCTTTACTGTCTCCCTGATTGGCCGATCCCATTCCTCCATTCTCTCCTTTCTCTTCTCTCCTTCTCATCCCAGTTGTCCATCTCTCTCTTTCCTTTTCTTTTCTTTTCTTTTCCTTTCATCCCAGCCACACACGTGGCATATCACTTGGCTCCAAATTTATTTTTCCTTTTTGTTATTTGGTGGTTGAAATCTCGAGGATGAGATTTATTTTAATGGGGGTCGAATGTAATACCCTGAAAATTTAAATAGATGGAATAGAATATTCATAATTATGAATTTGTGGAGAAAAATCGAAAATAAATCGATTCATGGTTATGAAAATTTAATTGAGGAATTTTAAAATTTTGTTACTGGAAATTATTATAATTTACGTATTGGTATTAAGAAAATTAAATAAAGAATCGTGATTATTGGTAGTAATGTAAACAAGAATTTAATTTGGGCCTATCATCGGAATTATTTCCCGAAAATAAATATTTCGGGGGTGGGGCGTTACACTGATCATACTCTCACTTGAGTTAACATAACACATACTAACCTTAACGGATTGTCAATGCCCAATTGGCAATCCTATGGCTAGGAACATTCTAGGAATGAACATAAGAGAAAAGCTCATTAATCTAACTCACCTAGATCACTTCTCTCTTAAGTTGAATACATTCCTCAGATTATGTTATTGCTTAAACACATTATACAATAAATAGTGATTAACAATATGTCACAGCCCGTCTCGAGATATTTTTCTTGATGGCATGAAATGTCGATTCTACCCTTGAGAGTTGAGTTGTGGGTTGTGTAAATAAGCTAAGGAATTAAACAATTGAGTTTACTTATTTTCTTCCTAACCTTTTGGACCCAATTGGAACTAAAGGTTCTAATTTTTTTGGTTGATTGTAAGAAAAATCAGGACCACACACACACACTCTCTCTCCCGTTGACTCTCTTTCTCTCTCTTATCTCTCGATTTTCTTCCATTTTCCGTACAAGCGTACGGACGAACTTCAAACTCTCCCTTCCATTCATGGATCAAGGTTGTGAAGGTAATCTTTGAACTCCTAGTAAGCTCAGGAGTTGTTCTATACCTTTGGTTAGACATGAAACCCTCGAAAACCCGAGAACCCAAGAACCCTGATTTTGTGTACTGTTCATGCACTCGTGATTTTGAAGTTTTCGTGGAGTTTTAAGGTTATAGGAAGCCTTAAAACATCTTCAAAAAGCTTGGAGAAGAAAAACGAAGTGAATTGGACGTCGGGAAGTTGAGTTTGACAAGTTTCAAATTTTGGCCGGATTATCGAGGGTTCTCCGGCAAAATCCAGTGGATTTCAAGGCTTGAAAGTGGTAAGGTTTTGTTCTTCTAGTCCTAAGCTTCAATTTGGTTCAAATTTCATGAATTTTGGTGAAAAATTGAAGAAGATATGAAGATTTTAAATTTTTCCAGAAACCGGCGAGTGCAGCGGTGACCGGCGTCGGACTCCGGCGAACCAAGGAAGAAGGATAAGAATATTCCGTCAAAGTTGACGAAATATTCTGAAGTCGTCAGGTAACTTTAATGGCATATTTTGATTTTTGACGGAATATTCCCTAACGCCGTTAGGGAATCCGTTTGGTGTGCCAGGAACGTGCCTGCGCGTGGGCCGCGCGTCTGGCCGTGCCTTGGCCAGCGCGTGAGGGCGCGTGGGGTCATGAAATATTTTTCTAAAAATATGGGGATGTTCCTGAGGTTAAGTAGATTATGGTGGTATATTCAAATACCCCATTTGAGCTTTGTATGAGAAGTTATTTCCTAGTTTTGTGTATGTGCTTTAAATAACGTTTATTCAGTTATTTCGCATATAAGTGAGACCTATCATGAGGACGAGCGCCATCAATCAAGGCTCGGGGGCTACGACCTTTCGACATATCAGTGAGTGGGCTTTTGGTTTTCCGTATATACCTATATACTTGAGTTTTTCCCAGAAAATGAAATTGAATGATTATATGTTTTGAAATGCATGCAAAGTATCTGCCTATTTTATTTATGCATTAGTAGTTGTATATATTTATGATTGGTGCTGCGGACGCACATGTATGTGCCAGGTAAGTTCATAAATTAACGGTTGAGGTTACTTCAGTTATGTGAGATATGATGTGATGTATTGAGAGCTCATAAACATGCACCCGGTGTTAGTGCTCCCGCCCAGAGTTAGGGCACAATCCTTCATGTGATGTTCACCTCCCGTACCATATGCTCACCTTGGATCCAAGTTAGGTGCACATGCTTGTCGTACATACCACTTTAGGTGGTTCCGACTCGTAGGTGACCCGCGATTATTTGCACATCCTTCAAGTGATCGTAGCACTAGAGCATATTTACTTTACACCTAGTCTTGTCGTACATACCACTTTAGGTGGTTCTGACTCGTGTGCAGGATTTGATTTGATATGATTGAGATTGGTTATGAGCTATATATATATTCAGCCTTGCATTTTGAGTTAGAGGGATTTGGCAGATGCAATATTTGACATTGATATATTTTGCCTGGATTACTTATAGCATTGCATCGAGATACTTTGGCATGGTATACTTTTATGGATTTTCATCTTGAGTATGATTTCTGATATAGCTTATTATTACTATTATTTTCTGGGAAATTATACATGTTTTACGGCGAGGGGTTAGAACTTTTGAGAAATGAAATGATTTGAAAAGCTTTGTTTTTGCCCACTCACACTTTCTGTTTTGCGCCCCCAGGTTTTAGGTAGAAGTGCTTGGTGGATCACGAGGATTTCGACGGGGGTTTTGACAGAACATCATTAATGTAGGATCACCTTTAGGTGTTGTATAATTAGTACTTGTCCTGCTTGACTGCACTTAGGATATTTATGCTCTGGTTGTGTATTTCACACTTAATCTCGCACTAGCACTCTAACTTAGTTAGTACTCTAGTTGATTTGATTTTTGTTTATTCGTATTTCCTTATATCTTTATTGCTTCCGCACTGTGCACATGGCTACGTCACCCTCACGTGACGACCAGCATGCCTTGATTTAGGTCGGGGTGTGTCACAATAAGTTTTGCCCTTTCATTAAACAAGTAAGAGTTTAACATGATGAGTATTCCAAAAGCTATTACATCAATGACTGCTTAGACCTGCCTAGGTCACGACTCTCACTTAGATAGAAAATAGATAACTTTCATTTTGTTTGTGTAAGGGACTTGTTAAATAAGGATGAACACTTATTATATACTTAATAAAATCTTGATAATATGTCTAGAACATGAACATACATATCATATATCATTATACAATTAGAGAGGTGTGAGGCTGGACCACTGCTCAGTGCTCACCATTTACCAAGTAAAGTCTCATCTCATCTACAACTTTTGAGTTTTAATAACTCAAAAGAGATGAATGGATGACTTTAAGTATTATATTACCATTTGTCTCCTACCTCTTGTCACTTCGTATCTTATTTTTCGGCTTTTGTTTTGTTTTCTTTTTATCATTATCATTGATGATTATATAGTTAGCTACTAACTTTAGAATTTAGAAGAAACTAACAAGATCAGGAGGTGTTATTGCAAAGTTTCAATTTACACTCTAGGTTGGGAGTGAGACTTGCCTCTTTACACTTAGTAGGACATTATGGTAACAATACAAATTGATAACACATTGTACATACAAAAGTTAAAACACAAACTCATATATTGCCACAGTTACATACTGTCACATCCCGACTCCGCTGTAGCACGATATTGTCTGCTTTGGGGCACGCCCACACGGATTTGTTCCTGGACAAGAGAACCTCACTATCCAAAATGTGTCATTCTAGGAAGAGAGGGGCATGTACATATAAGGCAAGGGACCAACCCTCACCCCGCCGATGTGGGATACTACAATCCACCCCCCTTAGGGAGACTGAAGTCCTCGTCAGCACATCCGAACGGACGGTGAGTCTGGCTCTGATACCAAACTGTCACATCCCGACTCCGCCATAGCACGATATTGTCCACTTTGGGCCATGCCCACACAGATTTGTTCTTGGGTACCCAAAACAAGTCATGTTAGGAAAAGAGGGGCATGTACATATAAGGTCAGGGACCAACCCTCACCCCGCCGATGTGGGATACTACACATACCGTCATAAAAAAAAAAAACCAACAATAAACATAGATTGAGAAGCTAATATATACATTAGTAAAACCACTCTCACCACTACAACTTTTTTTTTTTTTTTTTTTTTTTAAATAAACATCCTCAAATGTCAAATTTGAGAAGAAAAAAAAACCCACTCCTGTGAAATCTTGTTCCCGAATTTTACTATTAGTATTATTAATTTCAAGATTTATTTTTTTAAAGAATTTTATATATAGTTGGCAACCATGCATAAATCTATAATTTCCTTTCTTTATATGGTAGTGGATAAATTATTTTATGCTTTGAAGAAAAGAGAAAAAAAAGAAAAGAGAAGGGCTGCCAAATGGCAGCAAAGGAAAAAAAAATATTGATTGAAGCTGCCTGATGGTAGTGAAGGAGAAAGAGAAGAAGGGAGTTTCAGGAGAGAAAGGAGAGAGTTTCGGCCAAGAGGAGGAGGAGAGAGAAATGAGGTGGCGAATGAGGGAGGATGAAATAAGGGAAATGAGGGAAGGAGAGAATGAGAGAATGAGGGGGAAGTCGGGTTTCCCTTTGACCCGTGCACCCGACCCATTCATCCATCAAATTGGACCGAATTGACATGCCCAAGCTTCATCTCGCCACTCCCTCTTCCATTTTCACTAAAAAATCGAAGGAATTTGGGGTAATTTGGTGAAGAACTGACGAGTGTTCTAAAGCCACGGTGGCGATCAACCCATTTCAGAAGGGATTTCGGTCAACCATCACCACCCTCAAGTGTCTTTGGAGTCTAGGAACAAAGCCCAATCAACATTGGAGGCGGCGAAGTTGAGTTTGATGTTGAATTGAACCGCACCCAATTTCTAGGGTTTCGGTGGATCGAGGAGTTTTCAGGCCACTTCCCGGGCGAATTGGACTTCGGCCCAGGTATGAAAGTTGTTCCTCTCATTGAAATCTACTTGCCTGTAAATTTGGAATCTTTGGAAATAGTTGAATTTTTTCGGCAAGCCGGGGCGGCCGACCGCCACCCGCTGCGGCGCGTGGCTAGTGGGCCGACGTTGTCTAAATACTATTAGATTCCCTGAGTTTATGTTTGATATCCGTATGACGTAATTTGATTGTTTGAACTTAGTTTCATTACGATACATTTAGACCTGCCAATTTCTTACACGACCCGTTAACACGACACGTAAACGACACGAAAATAATGGGTTTCAGGTCAACACGATAACTAATCAGGTCACACGATAATAACCCGTTAATAACGGGTCCTTAACAGGTTTACACGAGAATGACACGCGGGTAACCTGTTTCGACACGATAAGAAAAAAAGTTATTTTGATGATTTTAATTTTTTAAACTACTAATAAAAACTTACTATAAAATACAATAGATATAATGAATATGTATATATTGTTTATTAATTATTATTCTATATAAAATTGAAAATTGAAGTTTTATTTATTTATTTATTTTTATAGTATATTATAGGCAAAGATTGAGATTAAAAATCATAAAACGCATTAAAACTAAAAATATCAAGTAATTTAAAAATACCAAACACATTAAAAAATTATAATAATTAATTTACATGTGCAAAAAATATGCAAACGCTCGTAGTCGCATCCTCTACGCTTTGAGGATGGGTATATGATCGTGTGAATTTTTAAAACCATACAAACTCTCATGAATAGTATTTTTAAGGGGGGTTCAAAATAAACAAAATTCATAATCATTAATGTATAAGTTTGAAAGATGTGAAAGCATACTAAACGTTCATAATTGCATCATCAATGCTTAGACAATGGTTACATGGTGTTTAGATTTTTAAAACCCTCCAAATCTCATGAACAATGTTTTTTATTTGAGTGCAAAATTAATAAAATTAATAATAATTATTGTAGAGTGTAAAAAATGTAATCACTCGTAATGAAAAGCTTTATAACTATCAGGAAGGGGTCAACTTCGAAATTTAGTATGTATATACTTATTTAGTATTATGTTTTACATTTTTTTTGGTCAAATTATGTTTTTCATTTTCATTTTCATTTTTATTGATTTAAAATATATTTTTCTTAACGGGTAACGGGTCGGGTCGGGTCATATTACCTGATAATATTAACGGGTTGATTTCGGATTGGGTCATATTATCCGTTTACTTTAACGGGTATTACACGACCCGTTAAGCTATCGGGTATGACACGAACACGAGAAACACGACACGAATGCCAAGTCTAGATACATTACTTGATCAAAATATGAATTGACGATCCGATCGTTGGATCGTCTCCAAACTTTAATGCATTATAGCAAATACTATTTGAGGACATTAGAAATTGATGGATCAGGAATCCGATGTACGAATTTTCCCGAATTGAATTTCTAAGTATGTAAAACTAATTGTTGATCGTCACCTATTTCTAGAAATTGGCGGAGATCCGGCCGTTGGATCTCGATGAGAATTTAGTATGTTTTTCTATGAGCATAATGTGGACTTTAGAAAGTTACGGATCCGAAATCCAATGTGCGGATCTTTTGGATCAAATTACGTAGGGATGTGGACCCCACCGTTGATCGGAAGTTGACTTTTTGGTCAATAGGTATTGAACCATTTAAATTACTAAAATTAGTATTACTAGAGACTCAGTGAGGCTTTGCGGACTTGTCTTGGTGAGTGACTTTAATAAATGTGATATGGTTATTACCCTGTTTTCTTATATTAGTATCCTTTGTGGATATGACTTGGTTTTATAAATGTGTTTTATGTTAAAATGTGATTTTATAATTGGCCATCGATCTATTTCTATTAAATGTGAATAGATTCATGGATTGGGAATATTTGTGAAAAGGTGATTTGAAGTGCATATTGAAATGTCTATGAATTGTGTTATAAATATACATTTGAAATGTTAAGAAATGCGAGGGCTAGTAGGGGACCGTTACCCTAGTGTCATGTGGTTAGGTGACACCGAGTCTGCACCATGTAGCAGTGGTACATGGATGGTTCTGCTTGGTTAATCCGCGATGGGGGACCATATTATGTATGGATCGCGCTTGTTTAATCCGCGATGGGCGATCCTTATGGCCATGTATACTTAGGAGTGATCATGCTTGGTTAATCCACGATGGGTGATCGCTGCCTAACAGTTATGTAGGTGTGACTCTGCTTGGTTAATCCTCTATGGGGGGTCACTACCTACTTGGTTATCTTGACCCTGCTTGGTTAATCCGCGATGAGGGGTCACTAGTGGTTCTGCTTGGGTAATCCGTGATGGGGGACCATATTATTTATGGATCATTCTTGGTTAATCCGCGATGGGCGATCCTTATGGCCATACATACTTAGGGGTGATCATGCTTGGTTAATCCGCGATGGGTGATCACTGCCTAACAAATTCGTGGGAGTGACTCTGCTTGGTTAATCCGCGATTGGGGGTCACTACCTACATGGTTACTCAGGGGTGGCTCTACTTGGTTAATCTGCTATGGGGGGCCACTTCGTGTTTGGTTACTCATGTAGGCTTCGGCCGAACTTCATCCCTCTAGCCCTAGTTTTTAATGTATATATGAACAATGGATTTTTAAGAATCTTGTGGTTTGAATTAGAAAAACCGTTGGATGTCTGGGTGACTCCTACGGAGTTTTCAGCAACTTGATTATGATTCATAAAGCATGATTCTATAATTGATGTTTATAAATTATGATCGATGGTCTGTTTTAATTGAATATCACATACTTGCATTATTGTCACTCACCCGAGCTTCGCAACTTATCCAAGTGTCTGATTTGCCTAGTGTGCCATCTCCTTGATGTAGGCATGATTGTACATATGACAGGTCTGGGTAGATTACGAGAAACAGCTTGGTATTTTAGTTCTGTTGAGTGGTCCAAAATCCGAGATTGTTGGATTTCGTTGAGTGGTCCGGAATCCTTGCTCTTGCTCATGTCCATAAGGTTAGTCTAGAACCCTAGATTCGAGTGGATGAGAATTACCCCTAATAGGCCTTGTCAATATAAATTAGAATTACCATGTTTATTACTCATAATCCAAGTAGGGAATTATATAAAGTTCCTTAGTTAAATTCGTGAGATGATAAGTTATCGCATTGATTGATTAACGTAAATAAATGCTAAGATCATGCATTTTTTTTATTCATGAATTGATTAATTGACGGGATTGCGGAATGACTTTGGATATGGATGTTATTATTATGATTATTTTAGTTGATCAATGTGGCTTGAGAAGAATATTGTACTTCGTCATTGGTTTTTTGACATGCATTGTGATATATTGCTGAGACATAGAGATTTATGTGATGGTTGTTTAAGTGTAGTGAAATGATGAACTACGAATGGCTTGATCCTTATTGAGGGTACAGAGGCAGTCTAACGAGGAGGTTAGATGCAGCCATAAAGTATACGAAAATTTACTATGTGAATCGATTCTCGAGTTGTGATTTGTCATATCCCGGAGGGTGGGTATGTTTGAGATACGGGTATTTGGTGACGTCACGTGTCGATCCTAGACGTATGTTGGGATCGGGGCGTGACAACTCCACTATCTCTAACCACTACAATGAAAAGAGGGTTTTGTTTTATTAAATTTTTTCATGAAATATTTATTTGGGTTGTTTGGGGGTAAGGTGATATGAGCATATTTATGCGACTTAGTTAGCTTGTTTTCTTGCATTTTCATAGCTAGTTTCTACTTATTATAGAATTTATTTTCGTGTGTTTGTAGGTTCAAATGACAAAGTTGGCAAGAAACTGTATTTTGGAGCATTTTAGAGCAGTTTTGGGCATCAAATGGATAGCTTATGAGTGGAGCAAGATGGATGGACGAATTTGAAGACCAAAGATGTCAAGGAATATGCTAAAGAGTTGAAGAAATAAATCCAAGACAAAGAAGATAAGGAATCAGCTCAAAAGAAGGAACATTATCCAAAACCTTATCCAACCTTATCTTATCCAAACTAACCTTATCTTATTTTATCCTTTCCTAATCTAGCCTTATCTTATCTTATCTTATTCAAATCAGTTTGTGCCTTGATTCTAGCCATTTATAAGGGATAATTATGCATTTAAAATACATATTTCAAATTCTAGAACCATTTTCCCTTATGTGCCGCATATATGCCCTCTCCTTGGTGATTTAGGAATTGTAATCCTTCTCTGAATCCAAGCCGTGTATCCTTGTCCCTTTAGGTTCAGAAATTTGTGCTGAAACATCCTTTCTAGAAGCTTTAAAACCTGATGCACCTTTCTAGCCTAATTCCCCTTGGTTTCTGATTGTTTTAACCCATTCCACTTGGGTTTTGGTTACACAATCCTATTCCTACTCAGCCTTATGTCGTGCCTAGCCTATAAATACATCATTCTGCGGCACAAATCAGATTACCACCCTCTACCACATATTTCTACACCACGCACCCATATATTCAGATACAATTGAGAGAGTTTCAAAGGTGTGCTTGCAAGGAAGGAGAGAAAGAGCTTTGTGTCGTGGCTTGCAATCCAAGGAGGGTTCGAAATCTTCCATTGGAGTTGCTGGGACGTTCCTGGTTCTTTCTATCCCTAGATTTGTTTCAATGTTTGTTTTAATTTGGTTTTATGTTTTCAAAGACACGAGGAACTAATTTCTTTATAGTTGGAGGTGAATTCGAAGCCATGATTATATGCTTTATATGAATTGATTACATCCAGTTATTGTTTCTTGAGTCTTGAATGTGATTTGCTTATCTGAGTTATCAAACCTTGTTTATGTATGTTGATTGAGGATGCATACATAGTTTGCATGCATGAACTTGATGCTAGAGTATAATGGAGTTTCACTTAATCGTTATGAACTTATATTCACAAGTAGTAAAAGTCACTAGTCATGATTGTGTTAAGTAAGTCCTAGGTAGGAGTATCATGCTTTTCATAGTTACGAATACCTCGTCAATACTTATGGTTTTCAAGGAACTTAATGACATTTGATATGTCTTTCTATCATGCTTTTCATAGTTAGGGGACTTGAGAAGGATAATTTGGTTGCGATGCGTATTCCATCCAATTCAATGAATTAAGGAAAATCTGATGGTTAATTGGTGCTATCACGGTTAACTTGGGGTGTTGCCATTCATGGTTTAAAGGAATAATAACTAGAAAATGGTTTGTATGCATATGTCATGTGTGGAGAATGACCCTATAACTAGCCTTTCACCCTTTTCAATTCACCAAATTCGTTTTTATAAAGTGTTTTATGCAAAGTTTCTGTTTTAAGTTTTAAATTCGTCAAAAACAATCCCCCATTCATTAAGTCCTGTTAGTTGAGTCATAATCTGTTTTCTTTTAGTCTTTTGAGTCAAGTTAAGTCTTATTTTCGTCAAAATCACTTGTTACGTCTAGAATTGAGTCTTTTTTATTGTTTGTTGCTGTTTTGAGTGTTTTGAGTCATTTTTGAGTCTATAGAGTCTAGTTTAGTGTTTTTTAGTCTTATTTGTGTTGATTAGTAGCCCTAGTTAATCCTCGGTGTAGAATGATCTCTACTTGCTTAATACTACAATTACATGTTTAATATGGTTTAATTTGTGTGTCGAGTTAATTTCACATCAAATTTTGGCGCCGTTGCCGGGGATTAGCAAACTTGCTAATCTCCCTTGTTTGTGTCCGTGTGTTTGTGTGTGTTTGCGTGTCTTTGCCGTGCCTTATACTTGGTTGCTGAGTCGTGTTTGTTTCTTCGTTTCATGTACTAGTTTATGACTCGTAGTTCTCAACCTATTAGTGCACATATCTTGGAGTTTGACGACGATTTTGAACGAACTTTGAGAAGAAAAAGGAAGCAACCAAAACCTAATCCACCTAGTTCAAGTTCAGAGGCCGAATCTGAATTTGAAGAAGAAGAAGAAGAAGAACAAGTCATGGTAGCGGACAATCATACAATCAAAGAACTTTCAGCCTCGGGGTTGGACAATGTCGTGCCCCTTTGCATTCAATATGTCGTGGTTGCCCAAGGAAAGACCGATGAGTTCGAATTGAAGTCTAGCTTGCTGCATCACATTCCCAAATACCATGGGTTGTCCATGGAAGATCCAAACAAGCATCTTAAGGAGTTTGAAGTGGTATGTTCGAGCATGACACTCATCAATGTCGATGGGAATATTTTGAAGATGAAAGCCTTTCCATTATCTCTTATGGACAAGGCTAAAGATTGGCTCTACGAATTAGCACCTGGAACCGTCACTTCTTGGGAAAGCATGAAGAGGGCGTTCTTAGAGAAATTATTCCCAACTTCGAGAGTCATTCTTTTGAGGAAGAAGATTAGTGGCATTCAACAAAGCCAAAGTGAATCCTTTCCAGCATATTATGATCGTTTCAAGGCTCTAGTTGCCTTGTGCCCTCAACATCAAATAAAGGAAGAACTTTTGCTTCAATATTTCTACGAGGGACTCATTCCAATTGAGAGACAAATGCTTGATGCCTCAACGGGTGATGCGTTGGTTGACAAAACACCGGTGGCTGCCAAGATCTTAATTGCAAACCGAGCCTTGAATGCACAACAATACGAAGGTGTTGGACAAAGAGACATCCCACGGCAGCAAATACATGAGGTAAGTTCAATAGCCGAAATTCAATCTCAATTAGCTAACCTCACTATGCTTGTATCTCAGGTTGCCGAATGATGCAAAGTGCAAGGAATTACACCAAGTGTATGTGGTGTGTGCTCTATGCAAGGGCACCTCAATGATCAATGCCCTAAATTGATAGAGAATGGAGCATGGGAAAGTGTCAATGCCATAGGTTATCAAGGCCAAAATCAGCAAAGGAATGATCCATACTCAAATACATACAATCCGGGATGGAGAGATCACCCAAAATTTCAAATGGAGGGAGCCTCAACAACCTCAACAAGGAGGATTTCGACAGCCAACCCCTGGGATATATTAAAGGCCATTCACACAATCCAACCTCAATCACAATCTACCCAACAAAACTCAGGTTCGTTATTTGATAATGATCAAGCTATTCAATTACTAACTTCTGTATCGCAGGGATTACAAAATCAAAACAATCGAATAGAAAATCAAGACAAGGAGATGAGTGACATAAAGAAGCAAATAGGGCAGATTTCAGAGTTCCTTGGGCAGTTTAGAGAACAAGGCAAACTTCCTAGTTCAACCGTTGTGAATCCAAATGGAGGTTTTGAATCCGCTAAGGCCATCACGTTGAGAAGTGGCAAGGAGCTTGGAAACCACCAAAAACCATCCAAACAAGGCCTTAAACAAGGATGAAAAGTTGCTGCAAGAAGAAGAACAGGACGCAAGGGCCACGACAAGGGATGACCAACCTTTGTCGTAGCCCCCTAAGGCCTCTAAACCGTCTCAACCCATCAAGGTAAGTCCAAATTCGAGTTCTTCTAGTTCTATTCCACTAAATGTGCCATTTCCTAGCAAGTTTAAGCAATCAAAGAAAGAAGAGAATGAGAAAGACATTCTGGAAACCTTTAGGAAAGTTCAAGTCAATATCCCGCTCCTTGATGCAATCAAGCAAGTTCCTAAGTATGCCAAATTCTTGAAAGAGCTTTGCACAACAAGGAAGAGGATTTCGAACAAGGAAGTGGTCCAAGTAAGTGAGAATGTTTTTGCAGTGTTACAAAGGAAACTACCACCTAAATGCAAAGATCCGGGTAGTTTTACAATTCCTTGTGTTATTGGCAATACTAAGTTTGAAAATGGTATGTTAGACTTAGGAGCTTCAATTAATGTCATGCCTTACTCAATTTATGCATCTATGAACTTAGGAGAGCTTAAAAACGATGGTGTGATTATTCAATTGGCCGATCGTTCTAATGCATATTCGAAAAGAGTTTTGGAAGATGTTTTGGTGCAGGTTAACAATTTGATATTTCCAGCGGACTTTTACGTGCTTGACATGGAAGATTCAGCCCATTCTACCCCATTGTCGATCCTCATTGGGAGACCTTTCATGAAAACAGCCCGCACCAAGATCGATGTGTTCAAAGGGACTTTAACGATGGAATTTGATGGCGAGATTATTGATTTTAACCTTTCTGAAGCTATTAAATTTCCTATAGATGATCATTCTTGTTTTTCTATTGATGTGTTTGATTCATTGGCGCAGGACTATCTTGATTCATTGGACAAAGATCCCATTGAAACAACAATTGCCGAGGGATTGGGCCTAGAACCCAATATGGCCGTGCCTAATGATGAAATTGGCGAGATGGTGGCTGCCCTAGGGGCATTGCCACAACATCCTGGTAAGTCTCCAATCCCAATTTCAATTCCCGTTTATACTAATAAGTTGTTACCTTCAGTGATTCAGGCCTCGATTCTTGAACTTAAACCGTTGCCAAGTCAGTTGAAGTACGTCTATTTAGGAGACAAAGAAACGTTGCCGGTCATAATCTCTTCAACACTAAGGCATTAGAGGAAGAAAAATTGATTCGGGTGTTGAAAGAGCACAAAATAGCCATAAGATGATAGGATGGACCTTGGCCGAGATTAGAGGTATTAGCCCTACAACTTGCATGCATCGCATACTTCTAGAGGAGGGGGTTAAACCAACTCGAGAGGCTTAACGCCGACTCTACCTTCCGATGATGGAAGTTGTGAAGAAGGATATTATCAAGCTTCTCGATTGTGGAGTGATTTATCCTATCTCGGATAGCCATTGGGTTTCACCGGTTCAAGTAGTTCCAAAGAAATCGGGAGTTACGGTGGTGAAGAATGCCGAGAATTAGCTTGTGCTAACCGTATCTAAACAGGTTGGAGAGTTTGCATCAATTATAGGAAACTCAACGCCACCACAAGGAAGGACCACTTCGCTTTGCCGTTCATTGATCAAATGCTTGAAAGGTTAGTCGGTGATTCTTTTTATTGTTTTCTTGATGGTTATTCGGGATATAATCAGATTGTCATAGCTCTGGATGACTAAGAAAAGACCACTTTCACGTGCCCCTTTGGTACCTTTGCTATCGCCGCATGCCATTCGGTTTATGCAATGCACCTGCCACATTTCAACGATGTATGGTAAGTATCTTTTCATATTTCGTTGAGAAGATTATTGAGGTATTCATGGATGATTTAAGTGTATTTGGTGATTCATTTGATAATTGATTGGATAATCTCACATTAATCTTGAAACGATGTGTTGAAACTAACCTTGTTTTAAATTGGGAAAAATGTCACTTTATGGTAAAACAAGGTATAGTTTTAGGTCATATTGTTTCAGAAAGGGGAATTGAGGTTGATAAATCGAAAATAGATCTTGTACGCTATATACCCTCTGCTACTTCGGTTAGAGAGGTTCGTTCTTTTCTTGGACATGCAGGATTCTATATGCAATTGATCAAGGACTTTTCAAAGATTTCCAACCCCCTTTGCCGTCTCATCTAAAAGGATGTCCCATTCAAGTTCGATGAGGAATGTGAGAAGGCCTTCAAACACCTCAAGGAGATGCTTACTACGGCCCCCATCATTGTCCCACCAGATTGGAGCATTCCGTTTGAGTTTATGTGCGATGCTTCCTATTATGCGTTAGGGGCTATTTTAGGACAAAGGAAGGACAAGTAGCCACACGTCATATACTATGCCTCTCGGACCTTGAATGACGCTCAATTGAACTACTCTACGACGGAAAAAGAACTTCTTGCTGTTGTTTTCGCTTTAGATAAGTTTTGTTCTCATTTACTTGGTAGTAAAGTTATAATCTATTCTGATCATGTAGCGTTGAAGTACTTACTTACGAAGAAGGAGGCCAAACCAAGACTTATTCGCTGGATGCTTCTTCTCCAAGAGTTCGGTATTCAAATCAGGGACAAGAAAGGAAGTTAAAACGTGGTGGCTGACCATTGGAGCCGTATGGTGCATGAAGAGGATGCCGTGCCTATCCCAGAGACATTCCCAGATGAGCAGTTGTTGTCCATTGAGGTAAGTGTGCCATGGTATGCCGATTCAGTGAATTATTTGGTGTCAAAACAAGTTCCAAGCACTCTAAACAACCACCAACATGATAAACTTAAGAAAGAGGCACGTTTGTATATGTGGGATGATCCTTACTTGTGGAAATATTGCCCTGATCAAATCATTCGTAGGTGTGTGCATGATTCTGAGTTTAATTCAATTTTAACTTTTTGTCACACTTATGCATGTGGAGGTCACTTTGGCACTCAAAGGACTGCATGTAAAGTACTTGAATGTGGTTTTTATTGGCCTACTATCTTTAAGGATGGTAGAACTTTTTGCATAACATGTGATCGTTGTCAAAGAACCGGAAACATTGGTTCAAAGAACCAAATGCGCAGGCCCTTATCTTTTGTGTCGAAATTTTTTATGTTTGGGCATTGATTTCATGGGTCATTTCCCTTCATCTCATGGTTTTGTTTATATTTTACTTGCGGTTGATTATGTTTCGAAATGGGTGGAAGCAAAAGCCACCCGTACTAATGATTCCAAAGTGGTTGCAGATTTTGTAAAAACTAACATATTTGCTAGATTTGGAATGCCAAGAGTTCTTATAAGTGATGGGGGTTCCCATTTTTGCAATCGAACCATTGAGGCGCTGCTCAAGAAGTATAACATCACACATAAGGTGGCAACACCTTATCATCCTCAAACAAGTGGGCAAGCCGAAGTTTCTAATTGGGAGATCAAGCAGATTTTGGAGAAGACTGTTGGGCCAAACCAGAAAGATTGGAGTTTGCGCTTGAATGATGCATTGTGGGCATATCGTACGGCCTACAAAACACCAATTGGAATGTCCCCATTTCGGCTCATTTATGGGAAACCATGCCATCTTCCCGTTGAATTGGAGCACAAAGCACATTGGGTCGTCAAAACGTTCAATTTGGACCTTGGTGCCGCTGGAATTCATAGGAAGCTTCAATTGAATGAACTTGAAGAGATTCGGAACGAGGCGTACGCGAACGCTCTTATTTACAAAGAGAAGTCGAAGGCATTCCATGACAAGATGATTCATACCAAGACGTTTGTCGTAGGGTAGAAAGTATTACTCTTCAATTCCCGCCTTCGATTGTTTCCAGGTAAGTTACGTTCTAAGGGGATTGGCCCTTTTGTAGTTACTAATGTCTTTCCTTATGGTGCAGTCCAAATTCAAAGTCTAAAGACCGGAAACGATTTCAACGTGAATGGACATCGTTTGAAGCCATATTATGACCACTTTGAGGAGCATGTCGTGGAGGACATACCCCTCCAGGCCGTGGGCTCCATTGAAGCTTAAAATGAGGTATCGTCTGGCTGGAAGACGTTAAAGCAAGCGCTTCTTGGGAGGCAACCCATGCAAATAAAGAAGAACTCGGAAGCTCCAGCATCATAACTAGATTTACGTTCTTAAACTCTACTCTTTATTGCTTTTACTTTGCCATAATTGTCATGTTAGTTAGTTGTGTCATTTGCTTGCTTATGTGTGAGTCTATGTTTGAAACATTGAGGACAATGTTTGGTTTAAGTGTGGGGGGGGGGGGGGTAAACAAAGTGTTTTGCATTGAAATTCGTGGGTTTTTATCACCTATCCCCTCTAGAGTTGTTTCTCACTGTTTTTAAGTGTTTTTAGTGTGTTTTGAGTGTTTTAGTGTGTCTTTAGCAGAAAGTACGAAAATTTGAAAAAAAATAGAAAACGTTTTGAAAAAACCCAAAAAGAGTCGTTTTTGTGTGTTTGTGTCTTAGGGTACCTTCCAACACAATGATGAGGATTTGGTTTTTAATTGCATGCCTGTTAAAGAAAGTTACAAACATGGGTGGAAGTTTGATATGCTCTTTGGTTTATGCTTGGTTATAGTTGTCGTTAACGAATTCACATGTAATCACAAAGGAAAAAAATCAGTTTTTGTAACATGCTTGAATGAAGGAACTCAAATTAACGTTACAATCCTAAGAGACTTGAGCCTATAAACGTTATTTGGAGAGTTATTAATCTGTGATTTCTTGTTTTCTAAGGTCGTTGCATGATCTCATTATTCTTCGCTTGGTTGCTACTTAGAATGCGTTTTATCATTATAGTTCCAAATACTAGAACTCATGCCCGTTTCATTCAAAGCTTAAAATTGAGTGCATAACATATAACATGATGAAGTTGTTTAGTAGTTACCACCAGAGCCAAAAAGCCTTCATCCCATGCATTTGTTTTGTAGGTTTAACCCATTTGAGCCTTATTGAGCCTATTTTCTTTGTTAACCACATTATCCCTACCTAGCCTAGAATAGGACTATCCATACCCTTGTTCTTAAAGTATAGTGGAGCATAACTTAGAGGGAATTTCTTTTGATCAAACATAGTGCATAAATCAAGTGTGGGGGAAGGTTATGAACACGGGTAGAAAGAAAAGAAAAAAAAAACGTGAAAAGAAGAAACAAAAAGAAGAAAAAGTGGAAAAGAAAGAAAAAAAATTGTGAAATAAGTGAGAATGAACTCACAAGTATTGGTTGTTGAAGAAAGGGTCCAAAAAGTTTGAATTCGGCCCTAAGTGTTGTGTGAATCTTCCCTTTGTGTTTAAAGTGGATTTTTGCATTCAAAAGTGAATTCTAAGTGTCAAATTCATTACTTTGCTTACTATTGCTTTAAGAACCTTTGTTTATCCTTAACCTTTCTTTGTTAGCCAATATCGTGAGCCCCATTACAACCCTATGACTTCTATCTTGGTTGTTGTGTGTTTCAATACGTGGAGTTTGGTATTGGTATGAGCATATAGAATCCCTGGTTCTCGCTTCTAAGTAGTGGCATTCCGTTCATGAGATCATATATATATATACATGCATTAATAATTCCAGAAAATGCCTTCTTTGATTATAACATATGTGAGTGGCTAGTCTACATGTTTACATCAATCTTCTCACATATACCTAGTATAGGGAGTATAGTCAGAAAATCTGTGTGAAAATAGAGAGTATATCCGGTGAGGAATTGAGGGAATTCTCTAAGGCATGTTACTACATTCAAAATCATGTTTTAAATTGATTAAATGTGAGCTAGTGCGTGGTGACTGCGATTAAGTGTATGCTCGAGGGTAGGGATGGCTAAAATTTGTGGGAGTAATGATTTTTAGCATGTCATGTTGCATTGGAAATCCCTGAGGCAAACGTTGGAAGGTCTACATTATGTGACTTAGTTAGCTTGTTTTCTTGCATTTTCATAGCTAGTTTCTACTTATTATAGTGTTTTAAGTTATTTTCGTGTGTTTGTAGGTCCAAATGACAAAGTTGGCAAGAAAGTGCATTTTGGAGCATTTTAGAGCAGTTTTGGGCATCAAATGGATAACTTATGAGTGGAGCAAGATGTATGGACGAATTTGAAGACCAAAGATGTCAAGGAATGTGCTAAAGAGTTGAAGAAATAAATCCAAGACAAAGAAGGTAAGGACTCAACTCAAAAGAAGGAACATTATCCAAAACCTTATCCAACCTTATCTTATCCAAACCAACCTTATCTTATCTTATCATTTCCTAATCTAGCCTTATCTTATCTTATCGTATTCAAATCAGTTTGTGCCTTGATTCTAGCCATTTATAAGGGATAATTATGCATTTAAAATACATATTTCAGATTCTAGAACCCTTTTCCCTTATGTGCCGCATATATGCCCTCTCCTTGGTGATTTAGGAATTGTAATCCTTCTCTGAACCCATGATGTGTATCCTTGTCCCTTTAGGTTCAGAAATTTGTGCCGAAACATCATTTCTAGTAGCTTTAAAACCTGCCGCACCTTTCTAGCCTAATTCCCCTTGGTTTCTGATTGTTTTAACCCATTCCACTTGGGTTTTGGTTACACAATCCTATTCCTACTCAGCCTTATGCCGTGCCTAGCCTATAAATACATCATTCTGCCACACAAATCAGATTACCACCCTCTACCATATATTTCTACACCACGCACCCATATATTTAGATACAATTGAGAGAGTTTCAAAGGTGTGCTTGCAAGGAAGGAGAGAAGGAGCTTTGTGCCATGGCTTGCAATCCAATGAGGGTTCGAAATCTGCCATTGGAGTTGCTGGGATGTTCTTGGTTCTTTCTATCCCTAGATTTGTTTCAATGTTTGTTTTAATTTGGTTTTATGTTTTCAAAGACACGAGGAACTAATTTCTTTATAGTTGGAGATGAATTCGAAGCCATGATTATATGCTTTATATGAATTGATTACATCTAGTTATTGTTTCTTGAGTCTTGAATGTGATTTGCTTATCTGAGTTATCAAACCTTGTTTATGTATGTTGATTGAGGATGCATACATAGTTTGCATGCATGAACTTTATGCTAGAGTATAAGGGAGTTTCACCTAATCGTTATGAACTTATATTCACAAGTAGTAAAAGTCACTAGTCATGATTGTGTTAAGTAAGTCCTAGGCAGGAGTATCATGCTTTTCATAGTTACGAATGCCTCGTCAATACTTATGGTTTTCAAGGAACTTAATGAACTTTGATATGTCTTTCTATCATGCTTTTCATAGTTAGGGGACTTGAGAAGGATAATTTGGTTGCGATGCGTATTCCATCCAATTCAATGAATTAAGGAAAATTTGATGGTTAATTGGTGCTATCACGGTTAACTTGGGGTGTTGTCATTCATGATTTAAAGGAATAATAACTGGAAATTGGTTTGTATGCATATGTCATGTGTGGAGAAGGACCCTCTAACTAGCCTTTCACCCATTTCAATTCACCAAATTCGTTTTTATAAAGTGTTTTATGCAAAGTTTCTGTTTTAAGTTTTAAATTCGTCAAAAACAATCCCCCATTCATTAAAGGGTGGTTTGGGAGTGAGGTGCTTAAAAAAAAGCACCCATGAAAAAAAGCTGTGAGGGTTTTAGGTGTTTGGTAAACTGAAAAAAAAAAGGCTTATTTTGGAAGCTGCTGTGAGAATAAGCTGAAATCAAAGGAAAAAGCTGAAGCTGCTATTTGCAGCTTTGGAAAACTGGCTTTTTTTCAAAGCACACGGGCTACAGTGCTCCTTTAATGAAAAGACCCACTATCATACTGCTTTTTTTTTTTTTTTTCCAAAAGCACTTTTACAAAAAAGTTTGCCAAATACTCTGCTGATTATTTCACAGCCGCTTATTCTCACAGCACAACCGCTTATTCTCACAACAACTTTTTTTTCAAAGCACAACAATACCAAACCAGCCCTAAGTCTTGTTAGTTGAGTCATAATCTGTTTTCTTTTAGTCTTTTGAGTCAAGTTAAGTCTTATTTTTGTCAAAATCACTTGTTACGTCTAGAATTGAGTCTTTTTGATTGTTTGTTGCTATTTTGAGTGTTTTGAGTCATTTTTTGAGTCTATAGAGTCTAGTTTAGTGTTTTTTAGTCTTATTTGTGTTGATTAGCAGCCCTAGTTAATCCCCGGTCTAGAACGATCCCTACTTGCTTAATACTACAATTACATGTTTAATAGGGTTTAATTTGTGTGTTGAGTTAATTTTCACATCATAAGGCTTATAATTTTGGGGGCTTAGTTCTTAATATTTTTCAAGGAAAATATATTTTCTTTCGAGGAGAGAAACCCCTAGTAAGCATATGCAGCAGTAGTGGAATTAAGTATTGTATATATTAGTGATGCCAAAGATGAGACTAAGACATAAAAGGGAAAGATTGCTCAAGTAGTTTGATGTCCAAGAGACATGAAAGATGCACTTCCTCAAATTCCATAGACGTTCTTAAATCTTTTGACATCGAAACTAGTTAGGAAAGGGCGCCACTATCCCAGCCCGGATCCAGCCAGTTTCGCTTCTTGCTATAACATAAAGACTTGTCGGAAATCTGATTGCTCCACCAAGAAAGGCATGGGAGTCTTTGGGCATTGCTTGGACTAAGTACAACTTGAGTCGAGGTAAGGGGCTCGGTAGTGGGAAGCAGATAACTAAATTAAGTCTCGTTGTCCCACATAACGGACTACAATCTTTCTTTTTTCTTTCGTATCGAACTTAAAGAAAATATGGTTTCCCTGATTGTAGTGTGTTCGCAAACTTGAGCGCATCACAGGTAGGAACACTTGATCAGCAACAGATAAAACAAGAATAAAATAGTGGGAGTGGCCTGGTGGGACGCCGCACCCCCCGAAACGAAAACTCTTCGTCGGACTGAGCGTTTTATTCTCTCACATTACGATTGCATTACAGTCTTTACAGCCTTTCTTTTGAGAATATTGGACCAAATATTACATATATAAAGCAAAAGGTGACGCACTCACCCATGCTTTCTCCTTGTTCAGCTTTTGGTGGCTCACCCAATACATTTGTGTGCATGGAAAGCTAATGAATAATTTAAGACATGTAGCATCCCTATTCTTAAAGGCAAAGGGTTTGCCTTTTATATGCTTGCACGCGACTAATGCCAATCCCTTTGTGTTTTCTAAATTTTTCATGACGCTTGAATTATGATTCTACGTTTGATGGTTATTTTATTTCTTTTTTAGATTTTAAGTTTAAGTTTTTATTTCTTTTTTATTGAAAAAATTTGTTTGGTAATTATTTTTAATTTTTCAATTTAAAAAAATTAAAGCTGAAAATTCAAATTAAAACCATTCAAAGTGTTGATGCACAAAATTGAGTGGACTTTGAGTCAACATAAAGATTGATGTGAGGACCTTCGTGACGGTGCTCCGGTCAAAGTGATGACATGTGAGGAAGGTAAAGTAAATATCGAAGGGCACCGGTGTGGTACTGCCTAAGCCTCCTATGCTTAAGTTAGCAAAGTATGTTAATGGTGCCATGTAGGCAAGTTTTAGTGGTAATATAGTATTGAATAGTAAATGTGATTAACCTTTTGAATGGAGTAGAAGTTACCATTTTATGGAGGCAAAGTTGGAAAAGGTTCTTTGACTTGGCCAATGCGGGATTGAGTGCATTTAAGGGAATATTTGTACTCACCGCTCTCAAGTGATAGTGATGCTCACAACCCTATTTATCATCGTTAGATGAGTTTAAATTTCGAGATCTCTGTTGGTGGATAGACACAAGTCTCAAATTTTAAACTCATGCAATGATGGCAGATAGGGTGGTGAGCAAAAATGCACCTTGCATTTAATGTGGCATTGCCACTTGTTGTGTTGTGATTAGCTGGAAAGAATTCTCCCATAAATTATGGGAAGTAGCCATGAGTTACGGTTCTCACTTGTTGTGAGGTTGATTCATGTGCTTCAGCAAGGATGCTGACAAGGAAGAAAATATCGGTAATATCGGAAATATCGGTAGTCCGAAAACACGGAAATATCGATGGAAATATCGGGATAATATCAATATCGATAAAAATTACATGGAAACCACATAAATTGTAAGAAAAACTTGGAAATTTTTATTGAAACTTTGCAGGATGTTTATTTAGTCAATTATCTATTAGTTTATCACAAAAAATTGGAAGGAAATGCATTGCATGATGGATTTAACTGATTTAAGTTGGTTATATAGCGAGCTGGCAAACATTGTGAGTGTAGAAAATATGTAGTAATTAATGAAAGAAGTTTAAACACACCATAATCATTTATATATAATGAATTAGTACAATATTTTACACTTTATACATTGCATGGTAAGATACATGAGTGACTTATTCTTATAACGGATACATATCAATTTTTTTATAAAAATTAATGGGTACAAACTTATTCTTATTTTATTTTTTATATATTTGAAATGTTTGAATTGAAAATTAATTAGAAGTTTAATAAGAATGTGAGTATTAAAACTCTAAATCAATTACTAATTTTTGTTATGAAAGTTATGTAACTTACATGTAATTCATTAATGCTAGGGACTTTGATCAAAATATAAAAACTGATAAGATCTTAGTCAATGAACATTAGAAACTAGGGATTGGATACTAATTTTTCTTTATTTTTTTAAAATAATAATAATTTGGTTAATCACATTTTACATGGTACATGATTATGTTTTGGTAATCAAAGACGCCACAAGTGTACCGCGAAAAATCGTCAATGAATATATGTCATAATAACGGAATCTAGAAACAGATAAATTTGAATAACTTCATATATCAGAATAAACTAATTGCAATATGAGAGATGTTCAAACCTCCACCCATTGAAACCATTTACATGATCAGAACCTGTGTATTATTTAAGGATGATTTGTGATCTAAGCAGCATCATTGGTTATGTGGTGTTGGCTCTAGAGTTTAAGAGCCAAGTTGTAGGTGGCGGAGGAGCAGCAGTACGGGGAGCAGATGAACTGGCAGCATAAGCAGTGAAACATGATGATGGAACCACCACTAGATGATGGAACATGATGATGGAACCAACATGTGCAGCACCGAGAAACCTAGAACAAAATTATAGGCTCTAGAAGTAGAACCGGAAGAACGCGAGCCAGACGAGGAACCACCACTAGAACAAAATTAGAGTTGTTGATGTTGTCCCACATCGCCCAAGGCATAAAGAGAAGCTGGTGGAGGGATTATAAAATGGACCATGGTTGTCCCACATCGCCCAAGTCATAAAGAAGAAGCTGATGGAGGGATTATAAAATGGACCATCAGCCCAAACTTAGAAGCATACCAGAAAATCATTACCCTTAGCGATAATATCGCGATATTTGCGATATTATCGATATTATCGATAATATCGCGATATGTCGACGATAATTAAGGGATAAGTGTGAAAATATTGGTACCTAAAAAAAACGATAATATCGGCGATATTTCACTGATAATATCGATATTTTGTTCCATGGATGCTGAAGCAGGGACCTTTTGGAGAGTTATCAAGGCTTCTTAGTTGATCGGTACTTGGTAGTTTCAAGTTCGATATTATACTATACAAACACAAAGAAAGTAAGTTTTAACTTCTAAAGAAAAAGATAAGTAGATCTCATATTTTTATTTTCAATTTAAAAAAGAAAAAGAAAACAAAAATTAAAATCCAAATAATTATCAAACATCCAACAAACAAATATAATTGCCATTTGATTACGATGTGAAGCCTGATCAAGGTATTAAATATCGGTAATATCGGAAATATCGGTAGTCCGAAAACACGGAAATAGCGACGGAAATATCAGTAAAATATCGATATCGATAAAAATTACATGGAAACCACGGAAATTGTAAGAAAAACTTGGAAATTTTTATTGAAACTTTGCAGGATGTTTATTTAGTCAATTATCTATTAGTTTATCACAAAAAATTGGAAGGAAATGCATTGCATGATGGATTTAACATTATCAAGTTGATTATATAGCGATCTGACAAATATTGTGAGTGTAGAAAATATGTAGTAATTAATGAAAGAAGTCTAAACACACCATAATCATTTATATATAATGAATTAGTACAATATTTTACACTTCAGTACCACATAGAGTTCCTATGAGGTTCAAATTTTTCACTATCTTCATCATCTCTATGTGTAGAATGAGTGTATTGTGAAGAGTAGTTATCAAATGATAAATCCCCAAAATAGTTTTGCATGTAATTGTTAACATGCCACCCATATGGATCCGAGATTGGTTGAGGTTGTCCATAAGAAAAATCATTTGAAGATTGAGTCTGGGATTGTTTCCATGAGTCGCTCGATTCCATCCCAACAGGAATGGGATATGAAGGGTTGGGATATGAAGGGTAGAGAAATGGTTGGTTATGAGTATAACCATAGTTACTACTTCCCAATCCAACAGAGTCTGAAGTTCTAGATAACGAGTCATCTTCTTGACTTGACAAAATCCCCTTGCCTCTTTCTCTGCGAGTATAGTCCTTCCCTATGGCACCAATTCCTGGTCCTGCCCGCCTACTGCCATGGTCATCATCCTGTGTTGCATGCGTGAAGTTTGCCTCACCAGTGAAGGGGCTCATATATCCGGGAGGTGGTGGTCCATAATAGTTTCCATATCCACCACCACTACCTCCAGCTCCACTATGTCCTTCATCATTCCCACCTCCGGTGGTAGGTGAGTCTCCTGATCTTGTACTAGAGCTATCATTAGTATCAGCACGATGTTGTGGTTGTGTAGGATTGGAAGAAGGTGGAATTCCAGTGTTTCTTGGTCTTGGGCACAAAAGTTCATCCAAAGAGTCAGCGCTGCTAGATCCCACCTCCTCCTCTAATACTCTTTCTACATTTATCCCTTCATTACGTGCTTCTTCAGCAACTCTGGGAGCTGGGTTGCCTTCATCATCATCTAAATGAAGAGGTCTAATCCATTGAAAAAGTTGGTTACCCTCCGTATCATCATCTTCACCAACAATATCAAACACATCTAGTGGGTCACCACGGTCGACATGATCTATTTCTGCTTCCTTATCTCGAATTTGAAGCTTCATGTTGTAGTAGCAATAAACTAATTTTTCCAACCTACTATGCGCCAACCTATTTCTTTGCTTTGTGTGTATCAGTGCAAATGTGCTCCAATTTCTTTCACAAGCAGATGAGGAAGCTGTTTGTGATAATACTTTGATTGCTAACTTTCTCACAGTTGGTGCATCGGTCCCATACATGATCCACCATTCAGCTACAATGAAAAACAATGTTGATAAGCCTAATAACTCGAACAAATTCTATTATAAACTTAAAGTGAAATATGTTTACACTCACTAGGAGACATTGTTGTTCGAGCAGCAATTGATGTTGGTTCTCCAAAAGTTCTTCTTGCATCTTTAAACCATGTTAGCTGAATTCAATACATCGTGTTAGTTTAATCCAACAAAGTAATTATTAATATTATAATTTAAGTAATTATTATAATTTAAGTAATTGTGTACCTCATTTCCAAATTGGCCAACTGCTGGTGATGCAGGGTCTAATTTAGAGTATACATTATGTACAGCACGTATAAGGGTACCATCATCTCCAACATCGGGTCTGTATTGGTATCGAGGATTCAAATAATATGCTGTTCAAAGAAACACATACTCTAATAAGAGAAATAAAACTTATGCAACTAAAGAAATGAATTGCAAATTATGACATAATTTATACCTGCTGCATGCAAATCATGGTATAATGTTTTATACCATCGATCTTCAATTATCTTTATGACCCACCTTGCACCATGTTTTCTTTCCAATTCATCCTTCACTACACGCATCAACTTATATACTGCCCCCATAGTAGGATACACTTCTGTGTCAACGATCCGTAAAACTTTGTAAAGAGGTTCAAACAGTTGGCACACATGTTCTGATTGAGTCCAGAAAGCATGATCAAGCACTATACTTTCCACCATACGACCTGTATTTGAGCGGCTGAAATTGTGGTTGGCCCAATCGTCACTAGTGAATAGTTGCTTCAACCCTGCTTTCTTCTTCAGTAGGCTGTCTAATGCAATATAGTTGGTGGCGAATCGAGTGGTAGCTGGACGAATGATTTCTCCTTTGCAAAATTCACGCATCTTTGCCAATAACCAACCGTGATTGTAAATATAATTTGTGATCGTTCTAGGTCTTTTGACCACAGTAGCAACATTCTCTCTCTTCCCCATTGCCTCAAACATGAGATCAATACAATGTGCTGCACATGATGTCCAAAACACATTATGATGCTTCATTAACTTTTTTCCAGCTTTGACAAATGCAGAACCGTTGTCGGTCACGACTTGGACAACATTATGCTCTCCCACCTCCATGATTACATCCCTCAATAATTTGTAAATATACTTGTGGTTCTTTATATGGTCTGAAGCATCAACAGACTTCAAAAAAATTGTCTTTCCCTTGGAGTATACCATGAAGTTTATGATAGACAATCTGGTCGGCCCAGTCCATCCGTCACACATGATTGTGCAACCATTAGTTTCCCACTTTGACCTCAACTTGTTAACATACTCGCCAATGTCTTTATACTCCATATCCAAATATTTGTTTCTTATCTCATAGGGAGTGGGAGGTTGTACTCCAACACCGGCCTGTTGACATCCCACTACCTCTTAACAATCGTCATTATTCTCAGAATATGATCTCAAAGAATTGAAGAAGAACACTTAACAGAGAAGAAAGAGGGAAAACTTCTATATTTCTCATTAACTATATTATTATTCTTTTAGAATACAGACTACTTAACCGACAATACAAGGAGGGAAAAAATAGTATTTTTTATCCTAACAGCTCAAATACATTGGCTTAAGACATAAGCTACTATTGCGCATGTGGCACTGCTGACATGGCAAATGATACTTATCCAATACCCCCCCTCAATCTTAACTGAGGTAACTCAGTTGAAGATTGAAACAGTGGCGCAAAAAATCAGGACCATGAAGACCCTTGGTTAATACATCTGCAATCTGATCTTTAGTACACAAATATTCAACAAGCAAATCACCCTTTTGAACTCGTTCACGAACGAAATGGAAGTCAGTCTCCAGATGCTTAATCCGAGAATGCTGAACAGGATTTAAACTCAAGGCAATTGCAGATTGGTTATCACAATAGATCACTGGAGGAGAAAACAAATATTCATGTAAATCCTTAAGGATTAACCTGATCCAAGCAATGTCTGCAGTAGTATGAGCCAAAGCACGATATTCAGCCTCGGTGGAACTCCGAGAAACAGAAGATTGTTTCTTGGACTGCCACGAAATCGGATTATCTCCTAAATAAACAACATAACCAGTGATGGAACGCCGAGTATTCAAATCTGCAGCCCAATCAGAGTCACTGTAGGCTTTTAACTGCATAGGACTTCCAGAAGTGTATGTCAAACCACAATGAATTGTGCCCTGGAGAAATCTCAGAATTCTTTTCACCATTCCAAAATGTACATCAGTAGGTGCACTCATATATTGACAAACAGTATTGACAGCAAAGGCGATATCTGGACGAGTAAAGGTCAAGTACTGTAAGGCTCCAACTAAACTCCGATATAAGGTAGGATCAGGAAGCAAGTTACCTGCAGTAGTCAAGATTTGATTATGTGGTTTGCAAGGAGTTGAACACGACTTACAATCATCCATCCCAGCTTTATGGAGAAGATCTTTGACATACTTGGCTTGACTAATGAACAAATCTCCATTAGGCTTATATATGACTTGAAGACCAAGAAAATAAGCTAATCTGCCCATGTCCTTAAGATCAAAAACCTCACTGAGAGTAGTAATCACAGACTGAATCAATGAAGTACTAGAACCTGTGATTATGATGTCATCGACATAAAGGAGTAAAATAACTACATGAACCCCATCTGTCTTCACAAACAAACTTGAATCGGATAGAGAAGCTTCAAAACCAATGGCTTGCAGAAAACTAGTAAACTTCTCATTCCAGGCTCGAGGAGCTTGTTTCAAGCCATATAAAGATTTTACCAGTTTACAAACATGTGTGGGAAACTGAGAATTAACAAAACCTTGAGGTTGTTTCATATAAACCTCCTCTTGTAACTCACCATGAAGAAAAGCATTCTTTACGTCTAATTGACGAAGATCCCACTTATGTATAGCTGCTAAAGATAAAATCAACCGGACAGTAGTATGTCGAACAACAGGGCTGAAAGTCTCGGTATAATCTAAACCTTTTTCTTGGCTAAAACCTTGAGCAACAAGCCTAGCCTTATATCGAGATATTGAACCATCACTATTCCTTTTAACTTTGTATACCCATTTACTGCCTATAACATTTTTATCAGAAGGATTAGGAACAAGAACCCATGTACCTTGAGTTTGAAGAGCATCAAACTCTTCCTGCATTGCCACTTGCCACTGTGGAATTTGAGAAGCTTGTTTAAATGTGGAGGGTTCAGAAACATCATGGATATCTGCAATGAAAGTAAATCCTCCTGAAAAATGAGCATCATCATCAAGATGTAAAGACTGAACTTCTGGAAACACGGCTGTGGGGGCTGAATAATCTCTTCGAGTAATAGCACCAGTTCTTAATCTGGTTTGAATGCCCTGAGAATGAATTACATTCTCTGAACTAGAAGGATTAAATGCATTACCAGGAGGTAAGACAACCTCTAATTGATTGTGTGGAAGGACAGGCAACAATGTGTTAGGGCTGGAAAGAGTAGCATGAGAACTTGAGTCCTGTGCACTGTTGACATGTAGACTTGAGTCCTGTACATTATTGGAAGAACTGGCATCTTGGTGATGAGGCATAGAATGAAGAGACTGACTAAGAGAAACTCCATGTGAATGACTGCTAGAATCTGAATTCTCAGAAGTGGCATTTACATAAGGCAATTGAACAATTATGGGTCGCAACATAGCACTCGAAGTAGACGGAGATGAACTCTGAGTAGAACTACCTGACAATTCCACATAAGGAAAAGTACCTTCATCATAAATGACATGTCTGGAAAGAAAAATATGCCCTGTCAAAACATTATAACAGATAGCACCCTTATAACCATGTGAATAGCCTAAGAATACACACTGTGTGGATCTAGACTGAAGTTTGTGTGCATTATATGGTCTAAGATAAGGGTAAATTGCACAACCAAACACCTTCAAATTAGACAACTCAGGCCTTGTTCCAAACAGCTTGCCAAAAGGAGAATCCAACTTTAAAGTCTTACAAGGCATTATATTGATAAAAAATGCAGCATGAGCCACTGCATGATACCAGAATTTATAAGGTAACTTCGCAACAGATAACAAAGTGATTGCTGTCTCAATGAGATGTCGATGCTTGCGCTCAGCTAATCCATTTTGCTGAGGAGTGTATGGACATGAAATAGAATGCATAATCCCATTGGAATCCAAATAACTCTTAAAAGCATTACTTAAAAATTCTCCACCACCATCAGACTGTAACACTTTAATTCTAGTATGAAACTGATTCTCAATGTATGCACAGAATTTAACAAAAGCCTCAAAAACACCTGATTTATTCATTAAAGGAAAAATCCATACAAACCTAGTGGCTTCATCAATAAAAGAAACATAGTATTTAAAACCTTGAAGAGATACAACTGGAGAAGGTCCCCAAACATCACTATGTATCTTATGAAATGGAATCACAACTCTATCAACTCTGTCTGTAAAAGGTAGTCTACGCATTTTCCGACTAATACAATGTGAGCAAACTTTACTAGTGACATCAGAAGTACAAGCAATATTAGAGTTTCTGAGCATAGCAGCTAATATATCATTGGAAGGATGACCACACCGTTGATGCCAAAGAGAGGATTTCACAGCATGTCCCAGAAAAGCTGAAGAAGAAACTGCACCTTTATTAAGTAAAGTAGGAAAAATGTGCACAGGAACCTTGAACAACTCATTATTGCTACTCTTTCCGTGATGAAGAATTGCCCCTGTTGCCTTGTCCTGCACAAAAAACTGAACGTCATCGCATATAAACCAACTGTGATTGTCCGCACACAACTTTTTGACTGAAAGAAGATTCACAGTTAACATGGGAACATGCAAAATATTCTTAAGATTTAAAACATGAGATGCAGTTTGTAAAGTGCCATGTCCAATATGTTGAACTTCCAAACCTTCACCATTTCCCACAATAATCTTCTCTGTTCCGTCATAAGGTGTGGCGCTATTAAGAAGTGTCACATCAGGACTCATATGATGTGAAGCCCCTGTATCAATGATCCAAGAGTCTCCATTGGTAATTTCCTGAGAATGTGGTGCAGACATGGCTTGAAAATCATGAGAAGGAACCGATGAACTTAATCCAATACCTTGTGGAACAAACTGAGAATTTGACCCTTGTGAAACATATTGATTAACTGAACCATGTGGAGCAAATGGTAATGGAGAGGAGAACATTGGCAACTCAGGAGAAGTGGCATTAGCATGAAAACCTTGATAAGCATAGTTGGCGGATAAAGAAGGTGGAGGTTGATTGCCTTGATATGCATAATTGCCCCGATGTCTGCAATTGAGAGCAATGTGACCTCGTTTTCCACAAATTTGACATTCTTGTGAAGATTGACCATTATCATTCCTGTACAAACAAGTAACTGCTGTATGACCCTTTCTAGAACAGATTTGACACTCTGGAACAGGTTCAAACCGAGTTGTAGAATTCCCAGACCATGGTTGCCATGAATTGCCAGACCTTGAATTATTATACCGTGGTTTATAGCCCGCATTACCCCTTGGTCTATAGTTATTAGAACCAAATGATCTGCCACCATTATGACCTCCTGAATTATGATGTGGATGAAAATTATTACCATTGGACTGATAATTGGACTGAGAAGATGAAGTAGAGCCAGAACCGGGAAAACCATAACCAAAATTTGGAGATGATGAACTAGTACCAGAGGTACCAGAAGAAGTACTCATACCATTAACCTGAGAACCAGAATTCACAGAGTTATGAGCTGCAGGAGAAGCATTAACATACATAGCTGCCATACTGTGGACTAAAGATTGCATTCGAGCTTCAATGTTTTTCTCAGCACCTATTAACTGTGCTCGGAACTCTTTCAGAGTAATTGGTGAATCTCTTGCCAAAATCACAGTTCGTATCATATCATAATCCGAAGGCAATCCAGACAAAGCAGCAATTATAAGATCGTTATCAGACACTTTTTCACCAGCAGCTTGCAATTGATCCTTGATTGCCTTTAACTTCAACAAGTACTTATCAATGGTATCCCCCCCTTTTTGCATAGTATGAAGTTCTGCCTTTAAATGGTTCACAGTAGCACTAGATACAGACATATAGCGATCTTGTAATGCAATCCAAGCCTCATGAGAATTCTTACACCCAACAACATGTTCAATAGCATCATCACTGAGAGTAGCAATTAGTAAACTTAACAAAGCCATATCAATCTTCACCCATTCTTTATAGGCAGCACTAATCTCAGTGGTAACACCTAATTCAGGAGTAAGGACAAATTTGGGAGGACACACAGACTCCCCGGTGAAATGATCAAGAAGATCATATCCACGTAGAACGGAAGAAAACTGAAAACTCCACTTGATGAAATTGTCATCAGTAAGTTTAATGGTAAGCATACCCAATAAACTTTCAATTTTCACGGGATTCGACATGATTCGTAAGTAGAATATAGGAAAATCAACAAATTGATGATCCAAAAGCACAAACAACCAAATACAATCTTAAGTCGGCAAGAAACACCCAGTCACAAACTTAAGTCGGCAAGAAAAACCCAGATGACAACTTTATAGATCTGAGTCCACAGAAGAAGAAAAATATAATCCCATATACGAATGCAATCACAAAACAACAAGAATCAAAGATATTCAAGCTATGGCATCGGCCTTCGAACTTCAAGAATCAACAAAAATTCACTAATGTGGGCATCGGCCTTTAGAAAAAAAAAAATTCTTCAAGCATGATAACAGGGCATCGGCCTTCAATTGGTATATAAATCCCAAAAAAAAATTCCAGTACTGTAATCAAATCAGAATTCTCCAATTTTGTATGCACAAATCAAGAACAACATCACCTCACATCCAGGCGTAGCAGCGGAAAACAACGAACCATCAACACCGCGTCAGCGAACCTGCTCTGGATACCATCTTAACAATCGTCATTATTCTCAGAATATGATCTCAAAGAATTGAAGAAGAACACTTAACAGAGAAGAAAGAGGGAAAACTTCTATATTTCTCATTAACTATATTATTATTCTTTTAGAATACAGACTACTTAACCGACAATACAAGGAGGGAAAAAATAGTATTTTTTATCCTAACAGCTCAAATACATTGGCTTAAGACATAAGCTACTATTGCGCATGTGGCACTGCTGACATGGCAAATGATACTTATCCAATACTACCATATTTTTGAAATGATGTGATGATGCTTTCTCAGCAGGGACATTTTCATAGATAAAGAACTTGCTAATTAGACGCCCCATTCCCTCCTTCACATTACCTCCCTTGAAATAACTCCAAACACTCTTTTGACGTGCGTTGGATGACTTATATAAACTTGGGGCTATTGGTGGTGTTGGTTGTGATTCTCTAAGACTGCCTCCCCGTCTCATTTGTGCACCACCACTTGTCCCGGAACCTTGTCCCCTATTAGGAATTTTATGAAGGTGTTCTCTTTCCCATGCTGACTGTTTGGAGGCACGTAATGCTTGTTTCAAACTGCGTCGTTCTTCAGGTCCCATGTCATCATCACATTCGTCCTCATCGTCATCATCATCACTGTCAACCGCTTGCCCAATGACTTCTCCTCGTAGCCCAGCTCGAATATTTTCCATTCCATGTGTTATCTTTTCCTTCTGCTGTTTTTTATTTTTTAATAATGTGCTGATGAATGCCTTCACTTCTGGGGGGACATTATCGCATCGTTGGACATTTTTTGCTGGATCTAATCCACTAAGATGGTACTTTAGTCGTGTCACTCCGCCACTCTTCATTACCCGACCACAATATTTGCAAATTGTGCCATGTTTGTTTCCGTCTATTGGGTCTCCATGTTCCCAAGCTGGATCACGTTTAGTAACTCCACTTGACATCTTAAATGTACCTATATTTATTTTTCATGAAAATTAGACAATTATTTTTTGATAAAATAAGAGAACCTAAATAATAAAGTTATTCTACAGAAGAATTAAATACGAAGTAATGAAAATGATTGTAAAAATTTAAGTAATTATACAAATAATATGGAATAATAAAACCTAATATTACTGAATAATAATCCAATTTGATAATAATCCAATTTAATGAATAATCCAATCTAATGAAGAATAATCAAATTTGATAATAAAACCTAATATTAATGAATAATAATCCAATTTGATAATTAAAAAAACCTAATATTAATGAATAATAATCCAATTTGATAAAAAAAAAATCCTAATATAAAACATGGTGATGAATAATAATACAATTTGATAATAATACAATTTAATGAATAATCCAATTTAATGAAGAATAATCAAATTTGATAATAAAACCTAATATTAATGAATAATAATCCAATTTGATAATAATACAATTTAATGAATAATCCAATTTAATGAAGAATAATCAAATTTGATAATAAAACCTAATATTAATGAATAATAATCCAATTTGATAATAATACAATTTAATGAATAATCCAATTTAATGAAAAATAATCAAATTTGATAATAAAACCTAATATTAATGAATAATAATCCAATTTGATAATAATACAATTTAATGAATAATCCAATTTAATGAAGAATAATCAAATTTGATAATAAAACCTAATATTAATGAATAATAATCCAATTTGATAATTAAAAAAACCTAATATTAATGAATAATAATCCAATTTGATAAAAAAATAATCCTAATATAAAACATGGTGATGAATAATAATACAATTTGATAATAATACAATTTAATGAATAATCCAATTTAATGAAGAATAATCAAATTTGATAATAAAACCTAATATTAATGAATAATAATCCAATTTGATAATAATACAATTTAATGAATAATCCAATTTAATGAAGAATAATCAAATTTGATAATAAAACCTAATATTAATAAAATAATAAATAACATTAAACATATTAAAATTATCCTAGGGAATAATTATACAACATTACTTAATTACTTAAAAAAATTAACATGTAATTGTTAACATTACTTAATTACTTACAAAAATTAACATGCAAGTATTAATTACTTAAAAAAAATTAACATACGAGTCCACACAAATTTATTTGTTGTTGTATAAATTACAATAATATAAATTTAAGTTTGTAAACTTACCTTAAATATGGAACCGTTTGTGTTCAAGCTTTGGAATGGATCTGGAATAGCTTTGAAAATGGTAAGGGAAATAAAATAATAAATAACATTAAACATATTAAAATTATCATAGGGAATAATTATACAACATTACTTAATTACTTAAAAAAATTAACATGTAATTGTTAACATTACTTAATTACTTACAAAAATTAACATGCAAGTATTAATTACTTAAAAAAATTAACATACGAGTCCATACAAATTTATTTGTTGTTGTATAAATTACAATAATATAAATTTAAGTTTGTAAACTTACCTTAAATATGGAACCGTTTGTTTTCAAGCTTTGGAATGGATCTGGAATAGCTTTGAAAATGGTAAGGGAAGAAGAAGAAATGAAAATGCTGAATGCCTCTGATACTATCACTCCACCTCTGATAAGGCGTGCCGCGTTAAACAATATAATAGACAATGACATACTGTACAGCATGTGAAAGAATATCACGGACTCACGCACACGGACACGGTTTCATTATAAAAGCAGTATTATTTGATGTACATGGTCTGAAACTGCAAAAAGTTATGGACATATTGTAAAATGAGTCAGGCATCTCAGATGAGATGACCCAACCACATCAAAGGGCCACATAATTTTTTTGCAAGTATTGCTAGAATCTAAAACCAAAAAGTAAGAATATTATTGCTGTTACAGGCGCTTTACAGGTTACGAATGCATTATATAATATTTATATGTTTTTTTCTCAGCAGGTCCACAGTCATCCACACGACACCACACACACACACCGACATGACACCACACACGCACACAACCCACGCACACTCACCTCTCACACGCATACGGTCTTCTCTCAGACTCTCTCGAACCTTCTCCCTTCTCTTCTCTGAGTCCCTTCTCCCCCTCCTCCGTTCTCCGCCACACAACCAACAACAAACACAGATCTCCCAATCCCACCCACGTACGTCTCTCGATCCGTCTCCCCCACACACACACTCACGCACAGAGACCCAAGGTCTCTCGATCCTTCTCCCACTCCCACACACACGCACAGAGACCCACATCGTCGCCGCCGCCGTCGTCTTTCGTTCTAGCTCTCTGCGCCGATGGTTCAAGACCCACATACACACATGCACACCCATCATCATCACCATCGTCTTTCTCCCACTCCCACACACACGCACAGAGACCCACATCGGCAGATCGGAATCTGCTTCTCCCTCGTCGCCGCCGCCGTCGTCTCTCTCCTTTCTCTCTGCGCCGATGGTCCAAGACCCACATACACACACATGCACACCCATCATCATCAGCATCGTCTTTCTCCCTCTCCTTCTCATCTCTGCAACTCGGCGAACTCCGGCGAGGCCGTGCGTGTCGACTCAATTTCCGAACACCTCCGATGGTTTCACGGCAAATTTCATATATACAAATGTTCATCTCCTCTTGTTTTTCATTTTCATACCTAGATCGGAGTCTAGGGTCCTGTTTTACAGTCGGCCGGAGCTTCTACAGCTCCGGCGTTCTTCTCCGAGCGGTCACCCACCGATATTATCGATAAATTCGATAATATCGCGATATTATCCCGAAAACCCATTGGATATAGAAAAAAAAATCGGTACCCCCCAAAACCGATAATATCGGCGATATTTCGCCGATATTATCGGCATTTCGGACCATGAGCCTGATAACTCAAGTGTATGATGATTGGTATGATTGCACAATGCAGTCAATGTGAGGGGACATGGATTAATTTGAATGATATTATCTATTCTAAAATTGAGGAAGGATTTGACTGTAGCTTAGCTACACTCAAATTTTTCCCCCTTGATTTTGCCTTACTTACATCACAGCCACCAAATCTGTGTTTGGGTTGGAGGGTAATTATTAAAAGTTAAGAGGGTAATTGTGTCCGTAGGTTTGAGTCGAATTTCACTTTATTTACAAAATTACCACCGCCTTTTCTTTCCGACTCTCTCTCTCTCGATAACCATCCATCAAATCCCCCCATCTTTTCCTTTTCTCACTCTGTAATTACGCTCAGATCCCTCACCTTCACTCCCTTCCTGTTCCTCCTCTTCTCAGCCACAGAGGGTTGAACCCCCCCCCCCGCCTTCAGAAGCTTATCCAAACCCCAAATTTTATCCCAAACCCAAAGAAGCCTTGAAATCCCAATTCGGTTTCTCGGAATCGGAGTGGCCCGTTGGTCAAACAGCAGTTTGTGAAGAAATCTGGGGTGGCCCGTTATTATATGTACCAACACAACCACCGCCATTGAGAAGAAGATGCGTCGGGCAGAGCGGTTTGGGATAACCGTGCAGCTCACAGAAGAAGATAATCGCAACTCTCGGGCTGAGAGGTAACTGGGATTTATTCTTCTGGGTCAGTTTTTAGGGTTAAGGTTTTTTTTTCGCTTTCTGCTAAGAAGAGTAAAATGGACCAGGAATGCAAATCCCCTACCGATCTATGATACATGAATGAGATCAAAATCCCCCAATCAGGGCACTTATGAGTAGTGTTAATATTAGTTCATGATAATATAATAGATTATAATTTTATTAATGGGATTGCAAATTATTTAGTGAATTGAAGGATACTCGGAGATTTGAGCTATTGGGTTTTTGTTTTGTTTAAAAGACTCGGATTGAACTTCTGAAATTACTTGGGTGAAGAATTTGACAAAAATATGTTTTTTTTTTCTCTCTTAATTTTCAAATGTGTGTGTGTCCATCATCATGTCATTGGAATCATATGTTTGAATTTGGATTTGGAATGGTTTTTCTGATGTTTGTATTTTTTGTATATTATAATTCATTGCAGGTTTGCGTTGGATATAGGATAGTCATGGATCGGTTCGAAGCTCGGCTAATGATAGTTTCATATCTTGATCATACAATGGTAGGTTCTGTAATGGTTTTGTCATCGTAGGTTCTGTAATCTGAATAATATAAATTAGGGTTTTTTGGTTAGTGTCCAATTAGTGAAGATAGGATGATTCTTTTTGTTATCATGCATATTTAAGCTGTAAACATCTGAAAAGCTGCTTAATTGAAGTGAAATTTCCAGTTTTTGAGCCCGATTTCAAGTCTTGAACTTTGAATTTGTCCATATGTAGCTCAGCTGAAGCTATCTACATCGTTAGTTTAAAGTATTTGTATTGTAATTATGTGTTTAAGTTGCGGAAATTGAGTTGCCCCAATATCTTTTGTTTGCAATTTGGTGTAGAAAAGTGGGTTTTGATGTTTTGGTAGGCATTGGAAAAAAAAAATGAAATTGGTTTTCGCTCAATGCATAATTAATCTTAAAATACGGTTTATTAAATTGGGTTCATGATATATGGGTGGTAGCAAATTAGCGACGTCGACTCCTGCAAGGAAGAGGCTGATGAGAGACTTCAAGAGGCTGTAACAGGACCCGCCTGCAGGGATTAGCGGGGCGCCCCAAGATAACAATATAATGCTGTTGAATGCTGTTACATTGGGGTAAGTTGGAAAAATGTAGTGCATAAAAGAAATCTACCGTTGTTTTCTCTTCTATTATGCAACATTAATATTTCTTTTTTTTTTGTAGGAGACACAGTAAGTTGGAAAAATGCCTTCATTTCTTATTTTTGGAACTCTTTATCTCATTGTTTCTTGAGTAGTTTTCTGGAAGTAAGAAAAGATGGGCATTTCTAAGTCCTATCAGTTTTCAATTTTTATTTTTCTTGCTTTTATTTTAGTTTCTTATTACTAATTTTAATTTTGGGTGTATTTTTTACGATGGTTGTCAAACGATGTTGTTTTGACATGTTTGATCATGTATATAAGCATTTGATAGTGAATACATGCAGAGTGCTTCACAATTGAAAAGAAGTAGAATGGTATTTTCAAGTAATTGTCGAGATTTTTGTTGATCCCCTTTTGTTGTGATGCCAATTTACAGTTCTTATCATGTAAATTGGTTGACTAAAATGTTAGTGTATGCAAAAAGGCTGTTGGTGCTGCTGGTTTTTTTTCTGTAATTGATTTAGGAGTTGCTATTGTATTCTTAAGCATAACTACTAACCGCCAATGACATATTCGATTGCTTTCTACAGCTGCCAAAACCTCCAACAAAATGGAAACTTTTGCCAAAACAAAAGGTAAATCATTACTGCAGGAGCCGAACAGTGCCTTTCCGCTGTTTTTTTCCTTTCTTCTTCCCCCCTTCAAGGCTTTGTTTTGGTTCTCATATGTGGCCATTTGGTCATTGATAAATGTAGTTGGATTTAAGATTTTGAGAAATTGGAACATCTTTAGGAAAATGAAAGAATTTGGGATTGGACCTATCAAGTTGTTATAAGAAAAGTCATAGGTATCCATGGACATGATTGATATCCGTTTGAATTTTGTTATAATAATTTCCCTTGAGCATAATGGTTGCACTGAATTCGTTTTGTGATGATTCAATTTTGGGTTTGAAAAAATGCTTACTGTTTGAAATTTGAAATTCTGTTGATTTTCCATTCAGGTTGAACAAAAATATCTCCAGGATCCCCCCTTTTTTTTTACGCTGTTAAGGTAAATTTTCTTTATCCTTCTTGCAGATTAATTTTCGATGGATTATGTCTTCTGAGTAGTATACAAGCCGGACGTTGTATCTTTGAGAAAGCTTATGGTGTATAGTTTCTGCATAAGTTTATTTTGGGAGTCGTACATAACCGTATATGGAGCTTCGTGGTGCATGCACTGGAAATTTATGATTTAGGATGTTTTCGATTTCCTCCCTGTAGTTGTTTTATGTATGGTGGATGAATTGAATTTGGAAGGAAAGCAACTCAATGGTTGTCTTTTTCTTTTTTATTTATTGCAAGAATGCTACTAGAAGAATGGCATATTTTATCATATGACTGTCATTGAAGATTTATATTGAATCTGGACAGGTTTTTGTCAATAGTTATTTAAGTAGGTTGTGACTGTTCGTGCTGGCACCAAAATAAAGTTGTAGAAGGTTGTTGACCGACGATAAAAGGTAGCTTGCAATTTTTATTTTAATGAATCTTATTAAATGCATTTGAGTACCACAGAAATTTACTCAGTTATTTTAGCAATTAGGAAAATCACTCTCTTCACTAAAACTGTTATTCATTTACATTAAGAACTTTTATTTTTCCAAATTGTAACAGAGAAGCATGTATATCATGAAAAGTAAAAGATGGAAGTTCTGAAGTGACGATCAAGAAAGTTTAGAAGTGTAATATAGTTGTAAACAGGAATGTAAACCAGGGATGAAAATTGTTAATATAATTCTGATTCTGGATGACTCATTTGCGAATTTATCTGCATTTGAATAATTTTTTTATCTGGGTGTACAGTTACATCTGTGATTTGTTGTTTATCTGGTGAAAAAATAAGATGGCTTTATACTTTTTTATGAGACTTAATTTTGTTTTGAATTTGGTCCTAATTGTTCACCCTCTAATGATGTTGGCAAGTAACGTTGATTGTTCTAAACGCTGGTGGTGCTTCTGTTTTCCATAATGTAAGCCCAAGATTATGCGATGGTGCTCAATTTGGATTTGTTGCATAGCTAGAAAGATGATCTTGCAGTAATTGTTGAATACAGTTATATGCCCAAGTATTGATTCTTTCGAATCCCAGTTTAAAAAACAGTCAGATTTATATATATATATATATATATATTTGCATCATTATAATTAGTCTACTTGGGTTAGCTTAAGATTACAGAGAACAGCCTACTACATGGGGGAATAAATCTTTCTTATAGCATGCATATCCATATATAGCAAAGCAAAGTTTCACTTCGTTGGCTCTTAGGCACTAGACCGTCCTTCCTTTAGCTTATAATTACTGCTCATGATTTCTTGGCATCTTATTTTCTTTTTATTGGGGTGTTTTACAGCACCGTATTTTTTTTCAAGGAGCTTCCTCAGTTTGTTGTCAAGGCTGGTTCAATTTTAAGTAATATTTATGGTGTAGATTGCGAAAACAAACTTGAGGTATTAATTTTTTAGAGATAGTTTATGCTTGAAATTAGCCGTGTTTTTATGTCTTCCAACATTCTGTTTTCTTGGAGTTACTCAGTCCTGTACTCATGATTTGAGTTCTTAATTTTTCATGCAAAAGAGTTGCAGGCAAATGTTGTGTATTTGGAGCCTGTTAAGTGAGTGAGTTCTTTCTTTTGCGAATTGTGAATACACTTTTGCAATTGCATCGGGTCGAGTCAGTGTGCCCCTCCCTCCATCCCCATGGTATTCTTTCTTCTTTTTTTTTTTTCTTTTTTCGGTCAATCAGAGCAGACCACACATATTTAATCTAATTACGATGCTCCTAATAACCTAATTATCCACCGTCAAAACATTTTCAATTTATTTACTAATTTTAATTTGGCTTTTAAGTTTGAGTTCTGGTATTTAATATTTATATTTTTGTCCAAATTTGATGGTATGAAAGGGTTCGATGATTTCTGATTATATGAAAGTTGTGTGGTTCAAAAGATGATAGTATTTTGTTCTAAGAATTAGGAAGCAGTTGCTAAGTGAGGATTCTCAGTTTCGCTTTGGATAGAAAATAATTAAGTGAAATGCATTGATTTGGTTTTAATTTTCCTGATTTTTCCATGAGGTTTCATTTCCCGTTTTTTATCAGTTCTCTTTGCATCTTTTTTAAGCCAAAAGAGCTGACTTCATACAGTACAACATGAGAGAAAAACCTATGTACAACCAATTTTTTAGAAGGACCAGAGATTACTTCATAAAGGTATCTTGATATCTCATAGAATACGTAATGAATTTCAACTCACAATTGAAAAGTTGTATTGGCTGTTTCAACTCATAGATAGTTTAAAGTGTTTATGACGTAGGTGACTGTAATGTATATTCGGTAGACGGTTAATGAACGCCTTCAAGAGCATTCTGATTGGTTCCTTATGTATCTATGTGGTATCTACCTATACAGCTTTCTTTTGTATGATACTATACTGTATTTCTTTGCTGTTGCACTAGATTTAACCATAGTTCTGGTGGATTTGCAGTGCTTCTGTATGATTCATAACTGTTGCAGATTATAGCAGCACTTCGTTTTGATTTGTAAACAAACTATATACTTTATCTTTGTCTTGGGTTACGGTATAACGTTTAACGATTGAATTTGTAAGACGGTTTAGCAATTTTTTCAGAGACTTACTATTCATGCTAGATGCTCAAGTATTATGTCTTCTACTTTTCTACTTTCCATTTTCTGTGTTTTTCCTTCGTGTAGTAGGCTGATTACTTAAAACTATGATATTGATGACACAATACGATCTACAAATGAATGTTTCTTATACCTATCCATATATAGTACCCAAAGTTTGACTTCATTGATTCTTAGGTACTACGTAATTTTAGTTGCTTTGTGTGGAAACTATTCCTGTCTATTGTGATTGATACATTTAACCCCCGCAGCAAAGCGCGGGCATTCCTGCTAGTAACATTCTAAGCCCAACCCAGCCCGGCCCTGCCAAATTAATTTGAGTGGCAATCTTTTAGTTTGGACCTATGTACACGGCAGGTGTCAAACAACATCCTAAGAGGTTGTCCTAAAACATAGGCGTGCTTATATACTAGTGTTAATTATAGCTCACATTTTCTAAGGTGCAGACTGAACTTTACGGACCTTGCATGCCGACGAAATATGGGCCTTTGGATGAAGTCTGAACGGCTGAAAATAAATCCATCAAAATGAGTTTAGGGTGAAATTAGGACATAAATGGCCTGTCACTAATTGAAAATAGTACCCGGCAGCAATTCAAAATTGTTAAAATTTAAACTCCCCCTCGAAATCAACAGTTACCATCTTAAATTTATCTTCTTCCAAAACTTTCCATCTCCTGCCAGCCCTTAAACATCATTCCCATCGAAAACTTGCTTACTGTTCGAAAATTTCTTTGCCATTAGAAACCTAGTCGTAGTTGTGTTGGGCTTGTCTTCGGCCTCACTACAATTCCACATAAAAGACGTGGTGCTTGCTTGATTCGAGTTGGGTTCAGAGTTGTTGTTTCCCCAATAGTTGACATCATACTTCATTCCCCAAAGTAAATTTGAAATTTGGTGATTTTGCAAATTTAGAACTTAGAATTAAATTCTTCTATTTATGTAAATTTGATTAATTTATTTAGTGTTTATGATTAATTATGGAAGTTGGTTGATGAAAGTAATTGAAATTGGTGGATATTTGTGAAATTTTTGGGAAATTTGGGTAGGATGTGGGTTTATGAAACGTTGTTGATAGGTTGTGTATAAGGGATAGATCTTTAAGTTTTGTTTTGTTGAAGTTATATTGTTGAGTTGGGAATGATTTGTGTTGATGAAATCTTTGTTAATTTTATGAATTAACTTGATATTGCTCAAGTCATGAAGTTGTTCATTGTAGATATATTGTTATGAAAACTTGTTGACGGATTGTATTAATGTTAGACATTGTTGAATTTGGTTGTGTTGAATGTTTGTATTGTTATGTGTACAGGAGATGGCAACCTAGGGGGTTAACAACCTTTCTCAAGCAAGTCATGTACTAGGAGTCACGCGTCAAAAATTTAATGACGCAAAACTTGCTAATTAGTGCATGAATTGTCGTTCCGTAGAGTGGCTAAACAAGGGGTGAAATATTTTGTTCCGTAGAGTGGCTAAACAAGGGGTGAAATATTTTGAAGAACTCACGTATTTAATAGGCTATGAAGTGACCCGGTTCACGAAGAAAGATTTTTGCCTCATTAGAAGGCTTCATTGTGACGAACCCTATGATATAGAGGTTGAGCCTTCCAACATTAGACTTTTGACTAAGTATTTTCTTAAGAAATTTGGTTTTGTTGGAGAGAGTAGCAAGGGTAAGGGTTGGAAAGGCAAAGGTAAAATGACCCCTAAGAAAGGTAGCAAAAACGTTTCGGTGACTTGTGTTGAGCTTGAAAGGGCTTTTAAAGAATGTGAAAAATGAGGATAATCTGTGGAAGATAGGGCTGGTATACTTCGCCGATGGTGTCTTGATAGTGGTGAAAAGTAATGTGGCTGTGAACCTAGACTACTTTGATCTCACAGACGACATGGATAAGTTCAACAATTATTCATGGGGTGCGATATCCTTTGAACAACTACAGGACAACCTTTCTTTTGTTGCTTCTAGGAGAGGGAAAGGAAGAGTGGATGGTGATGTGGAAGGAGATGAGGAGGAAGAGGAAGAAGGCAAAAGAAGTAAGAAGAGGCAGAGATCCAGATTGGGTTGCACAAGGTTTAGTTATGCTTTTCAAGTACTATTTGTTACTTTGATTGAGTAGTAATAATGGTTAAATTATTGTGATTGAATACTAAATCAGTATACATGCAGGTGTGGCCATACAAAATAATTCTCCAATTGGAGAAGGCAATATGCTATTGCAAGATGACTGATCCAGCAACTATCCTAAGAATTCTTCGATGGTCGACAACGAAGAAGTAGTCATCCATGAGCAGTTGCAAATGTACATAGCTAAGAACCGAGAAGTATGATTTCATTTGCAAATTTGTGAACATTATGAATGAATGTAAACATCTATGAATGTTGATGAATGTTTGTGAAAACTACATGTGTGAGAAATGTAATTCTCATGAGTGGCGTTAAATGGCAAGTGGTGGGGATTTGGGAGATTGTGCCGACTGAATTATAAAGGAACACAGGCTACTAGAAATGGGGCGATGATGCCAATGGAGTGATTGATTCTTGACACCTTCACTCCCGATACAAATAACGTCGGTGAATTGAAAGTACAAATAAAGGAGTTGAAGGTGGCTTTGGTGTGCTTGGCGCATGGGAATGATCTTTCAAAAATGAAGTTATTGAAGAAGGTGGAAGAGTTGAACAAGGAGGTAAATGAATTGAGGAGGGAAGTTAAGGAAAAACATGTGCATGAGAAGAATGAGGAAGAAAATGATGGAAAAGAAGAAAAAGATGAAGAGGGAATAGAAGAAGAAAAATAAGAAGAGATGATGGATGTGTTGGAAATGTGCCCTAAAGCCAATCATATGATGATACTTTACGGACATTTCACATGTTAAACTAATCTAGTTTACATATAAAGGGCAAACATTATTGTTTGAGCCGTCTCATATAAAAGTTATATGCTTAAACGATAAAGTCCAAGGAATATGTGATTGGGAGAATGCAATCTAATGAAGTTAGATTAATGAGACCATTCTTTCGTAGACACATCCTAAACGTTCCTGATCATAGGATTGCCAATTGGGCATTGACAGTCCGATAAGATCAGTACGTACTGTGCCTTCTCTCAGGGAGAGTGACTAGTCTCGAGTCATTGGTGTGTGTGACATCAAGACAAGTACGTAGGTGCTCAATAGAGAATGAGTCCACTGAACACGATCAACGAGGAGTTCTCATACTCATGTCACATGAGAACTCATGGTTGGGATAATGCAAATTAGTCTTTTGACCTGAGGCATCACAGTTGTCTTGTGGTTAAGTCCTTGATCTTTGATTATGTCAAAGTCACCCCATCGGGGTGTCCACGACATCATTGGGGTTAAGCCACTTAGTTATGAAGACAAGTGAATGTGCAACAAGGAGAATACTCTATGATATGATTAAATCTCTGGCCAGAGTATGAATGAGATTTGGGAATGCGTTCCAATTCACATTCAAGGTAATCATATAAGCAAACGAATCACATTGGATAGTAGACATGAATAAATAAACTATCAAACCAAGCAATGTGGTCAAGAGTATTAGATTAGAGAAAGACCGTATTGCATTTGTAATCCTAAACTGAATAGGTTCTCTACCTCTTCTGATTAGCTTGGGTAGCCATGATATGCTGCTAGGTGTCACTCATGGTTTGTGGAAGCCCTAAACGTGTATAATCACTAAAGGGAGAATTGAAAATAAGTTTCAATTCACAATCGATGTAAAATGGTTTTAATCGCCCACTGCCTCGCTAAAAGGAACCTAATGTATCGTACACCGTGTAAGGTGGAGATTGAAGAAACAAAGGAGATGAGTAAGAATAATTAAATGGTTTAATTATTTATGGCAAGGATTAATTAATATGTTAATTAATCAAACGAATAAGTTCGTTAAAGACCTCGGGATAGTTTTGGACCTTAAGGCCCAATGGGCTTCGAACGTCAAAGCCCATTGACTTAAGTTGTATGACAACTTAATGAATAATGATTCACAAAGGCCCAAATAGCCCAACAAATACCCTAAGGCTGGCCATAATTAAGGAGGGTAGTGAACTTGGCTTAATTGCAAGTTTGCCACTCCATTGTGAGGTGGTATAAAGGCAACTTTATAGCCATTTCATCCTAAGGGTTTTTGTAGAGAAAAGATGAGAACAAAAGCTCTCTTTGCTCTCTAAAATTCAGCCACCCTAGAGGAAAATATCTAGCAATTCTACTTCCTCAAGGTCACTCATTTCTTCTTCAATCTAACATTGGTGTAGAATCTTTAGAGGTTCTCTATTTTGGGAACTTGGAGAATCCTATTCTTTCAACCAAATCCATGGAGCTAAGAAGCAAGGAATGAAGGCCCTATCTCTTGGGTGATTATCCTTTGCATATGCAAAGATGAATCTACAAAGGTAAATATTTCTCAACTAACAAATGTTGTTTTAAAGTTGAGTCAAGGTTCACCAATCTACTAGGCTTTGAATTTCATGGTTGATGTTTTGTTTTTGAATGCATAAAAGCATGATTCCGCCTTTAATTGTTAATTGCATGCTATATGATGTTATTCAAATGAACATGTTTTTCACAAAATTTCCTTCAAGTGGTATCAGAGCCTAGGTCTAGTAGTTGGTGAATCATTTTGGGTTTTGTAGTTCATAGTTTTTTATTTAAAAGTTGTAATATGTTACAAGCTTTATTCTTGTTTCTTTGAATGTAAATTTTGTTAGAAAATTTTCCATCTCAAATGTTGTGGATGTAGTTCATATGAGCATGAATTTTGGAGCTAAAATTTGGTGCCATGTTTTTGGGGAAATTCGGCCAAATCCAAAGGGTGATTTTTTGGGTTCATGTTTGTCTTGTTAAAATGGTTTTAAAGTGACTTTTGGAACCCCTAAGTACCCTAGGATGTTAGCCCTCTTTTGAGTGGTGAAAATTTGAGTTTTGGTGAGTGAAAACATTCATGGAGCTATTATGAGTTTTCATGAGTGTTCTTCAATGTTCTTGAAGTTCTTGCCAAGAACAAAAAGTTTTGAAGTTTTGATTCAAAAAGTTTTATGTTTTTACATAAAGTTTTGGTTTAATTTTAGTGGGTGATTTTAGTGGGTGATGATTATTGGTAAAGTATTATTAATGGTTTTAATGGTAGACAAACTTTTTTAAAAGTTTGACATAAATTCAATTAATAGCTATAATGGTAGACAAACGTTTTTAAAAGTTTGACATAAATTCAAAATATTTCATCTTTACCTCACCTAACAAAACCCACTTACAAAAACTTTGTAAAAATCTTATTTTTATTTACTCATGGCCGGCCACCCTACATGTAGGGTATTTTTGGGTCTTTTATTCAATTACATAAAGTTTTGATACTTTTGTGTATTTGCACTTTGGCCCAAAAGTTTACATTTTTACGTTAAGGTCCAAAAACGCTAAAGGACAAATTGTTTTGCTCCTTTAATGAAGTTTTTTGTATTTGTTGAAATTTTTGGGTTCTAGTTGTAATTACATGAAGTAGTGGACTTTTGTGTTTTTACAAAGTGACCCCAAAAGTTTGTGTTTCGCAATATAGCCCAAAAAGTTGTGGTTATTGCATGATGGCCCAAATTAAGTAGGGAACAAAAATTGTTTTGTCTCTTTAAATGAGAATTGGATTTTCATTTTATTTAGCTCCATTTAAATCAATTTTATGGATACAAAAACCAAATGAAAATGTTGCATTCAATTTAATTAGTTAAAATGTTAATTAATTAAAGGGTGATTATGAACCTAAGCCTACGATAATTGAGCTATGTGAAAGGCCGTTTCAAATTTGTTTGAACCATGGGAATGTGTAGATTAATTTTGGTTGTAATTTGATTTGATCAAATGTTGTAAAAGAGCATAAGCTCTTCTTTACTTTAAAGTAATTTTAATTATGCAAATGTTGTAATGAGCATAAGCTCACCTTTACTTTGAAGTACTTCTTTCTTGCTTTATTTGATATGCATGAAAATGAAGTAGTTGGGTCCAACGCCCCTAAGACAACACGCCTTAATGTGATTAAACGCGTAACTAAAATCAATCTCCATCCCTAGTCCGAGATTCAACACTAGGCTCGTGTTGAATCTAAACAAAGGTTCATAGTCATCCTAAGGCCCTAAGGCAACTATATAGTCCATCAAATGAATGCAAACCTTATGTTAGTAGTATCATATACTCTTGCTTTAAAAACCGTTTTATAAGTATAGTGGGAGTATTATATACAACTAAATTGAATCAAATGGATCAATAGTTGTAATAGGACCAAAATTGTTTTAATAAAGATTAAAATGAATATGTTTATGTGATGAGACCTAAAACCCTCAACCAAACCATTATTAAGTTGATAAGCGTGAGAGTGCTTAGAACACTCTTTCGTGGCCTTCCACCATGGTAGGCTGATCGGATTATATTTATACATATTTTACATCAAATTCTCTCGTCTTTTCTTAGTTAGTTTCTTATATTTTTGAGCTATTTACTTTGTTTTTGTGTTTTTTAGTATTTATCTAGTAAATAAAATAAATATTGCACAAGTGAGATTTTAAGTGATAAAATCGTCAAAACTGTCTTGCCCACTATTTTTGGCTAATAAAAATAAGATAGTATTATAAATATATATATATATATATATATTTATATATATTTATATATATATATATATATTTATATATATATATATATATATATATATAAAAGATGTGAACGTGAATGTGCAGTGGGATGGCAGAAATAATTTAATAGAGCACGCGTGGGAGACAAGGAGGAACGGCAGACAAAAAGAAGGAAGGCAGCTAGGCTGCCATTTCGCAGAAAAGAATAAGAAGTCAGTTGTGCAGCTGGAGAAAGGCAGAGGGGGGAATAGGAAAGAAGTTCTTGACAGAGAGCTGCCAGAAGGCAGCTTGCGAGAAACCTGGGCTGCGCAGAGGGAAGAACAAGGCTGCTTTTGCGGCTGAGATCAACGAGGAAGCAGGAGGCGCTGCAGCTTGGAGGCCTCGGTAGAGGAAGCACGGCGAGAGCTAGAGGAAGCACGGCGAGAGCTGCGAGGGAGGAGGAGAGAGAGCAGCAAAGCCAGCTGCTTTGGCAGCGCGCAGGAGAGAGAGCAGCAAAGCCAGCGCGCAGGAGAGAGGCAGGGTGACAGCAGCTGGCGAGAAGTTCGCAGCGAGAGACGCGAGCGAGAGAGAAGGGTGAGTACGGAAGAAAAACAGAAAGGCACGCTGCCTTCCTGGCAGCAGAGAAGAAAAGACAGGGAGAGATCGACAGCTGGGAGCTGCTTGGGGGACAGCTGCCTTGTGCAGCTTGCGAGAGCAGTACAGCAAGCTTGTCAGCTTGCGAGCGTAGGAGCAAGGAGACGGACGAGGGCACCTGGCAGCAGAAGACTCGGGGAACGCAGGAAACCAAAAAGGAATATCAAGGCAGCTTTGCTGCCTTGTCAGCTTGCGGAACTTGAGGAAGTCAGCAAGAAGGCAAAAATGAGCAGTGCTGACTTGGGTCAGCACAGAAGTCAGCACCTTTGGACAGTCAGCACGGAAATTTGGCAGCGCGCTAAAGCACTCTACTCTCTCGGTTAATTCGTTCCTAAACTCAAATTTTATTTCTGTTTTAATTTTAATAATGTGTAACTAATTTTATTTTGGCTAGAGTTTAATTCAAAACCATGGATATATTTGTAATTTGAATTGATTACCTTCAGTTGTGATTTCTGAGTTGTGATTTAATTTGCTTAACTGCTTGATTGATAACTTATTTTTGTATGTCGATTAAGGATGCATACTTAATTTACATGCATGAATTTGATGCTAGAATATAAGTGAATTTCACCTAATCGTTATGAACTTATATTCACAAGTAGTGAAGGTCGCTTATAAACGATCGCGTTAGGTAAATTCTTGGCATAAGTTTCATGCAATTCATAGTAACAAGTGCCTCGTCAATGCTTATGATTTTCATAAAACTTAATGATTCTTGTTTGTATCTCTATTATGCAATTCATGTAGGGAACTTGTAGGGAATGTTTTGGGTTGTCGTATGCAATCATCCAACCTAATAAAAGTAGGAAAATCTGAAGGTTAATTTAAGCGGACCTAATTAACTTGGGGTGTTGAGAATTTACAATTTATTGAAAGAACAACTGAAAATCAATTTAGGTTGCATATGTGGCATGTGTGGAGAATAATCCTCTAGCCAGTCCGTCATTTATCATTTTACCTTAATTTTATGTTTTTGTCAATTCTGTAATTTATTTAAGTTTAATTTACTTTTAATCAAAAATCAATCCCCCGTTTATTTTTAAGTGTTAGATTTGTTAGAAATCAATTTAGTTTGTGTTTTCTTGAGTTTTGAATTATTTTGAGTGTTCTGATTTGTTTTAGATTATTTGTTAGTCTTATTTGGAGTTATTCTAGTTAAGTGTTTTGAGTCTAGCTTAATGTTTTAAATTTTGTTTTTACGTTTTTAATTTAATTTTACTTTGGTTAGCATCCCTAGTTAATCCCCGGCCTAGAACGATCCCTACTTATCCATATACTACAATTGTCACAAATAGGGTTTAAATTTGTGCGTGAATTTATTTTCGCATCAAATTTTTGGCGCCGTTGCCGGGGATTAGCAAAATTTGCTAATCCTTTTATTTTTGTTTTTGCTTATGTTTATTTGTGTTTGTGTATGTTACTTTTGATATTTGATTTATTTTTCTTTCTTTGAATTGAGGTACAAATGGAGCAAGACCTGGATTCTACTAGCATTCAAGATCTATTGGCACAGCTCACTGCTCAATTAACTCATAATGCCGAACGGACCACAACGCCAAGTGGCCCTACATTTGATATGCCCTATGAGCAAGGATTTCAAACTCATCAATATCCCCAATTTTCTGCAAATGAAGATGTTTGGGGATATCAAGGCTATAACCAATCAAGGGGCAACATGTTTTCCAACGCTTATAATTCGGATTGGAGAGATTATTCAGATTACATGTGGGGAGAACCTCAACAATTCCAACAAGGTGGATATTGGCAGCAAGAAGACGCGTTCTATTCAAGACCTATGCAGCCACCACAGTATCCCCCACAACAATTCCAATCGAATCAAAGTATGCCCGTGGATTACAATCAAATGCTTGAAGAATTAATTTCTTCAGTACAGGGTTCACAAAAAGAAGAACAATTGCCGCCATCGGAAGAGTTCTATCAGTGGCCATATGAACCGTCACATCCACCACAACAATCTCCCCAATCAAATTCAGGTACGTCTTCGGATAATGACATGTTGAATAAGTTACTAACCTCTTTGACCCAGGACGTAGAAAATCGAAACAAGGAGATGCAAAATAAAGCCGACAAGGTGGATGCATTGGAGGAGCAAGTTGGGCAGATTATGGAATTCATGGCACAGATTCGAGATCAAGGTGACCGGGAGGATGAAGCTGTCCCAGAACCATCCAAACACAGCCCGAACATGGATGAATTGCCGCTTCAAGAAGAAGATGAGGATGACTACTTGGGCAGTTTAGAAGAATTCTTATCGCAAACCCCTCAAGTCCTTATGCCATCCAGCTCAGGTGAGGAGGTTCTAAATTCAATTCATTCTAACATCGTTCCACCAAATGTCCTTTTTCCTTGCAGTTTTTTAAATCTCAAGGAAGAAGTGAATGAAAAAGACGTTGTGGAAGATATTCCAGAAAAGGAGGTGGCCGGAGAATTTGTTGAACATATCAAAGAGGCTGTGCATGAGACAAACAAGTCCAAAGGAGTTAAAACTGAGGACACGGGACAAGCCACAACCATCATAGTAAACCTGGCTAAGTTCAAAGTCCCGGAAATGTTAAAAAATGTGGTGTTTGTCATTGAGTTTGTGTCGGAAAAAGATAGTAAGCCATCTTCTCCATTTTTAATTTTAATTTATACTAACATTTTTCTGATTTTGATGATTCAGGCACCCACTCTTGAATTTAAACCATTGCCGGATCATTTCAAGTACCACCGTCCGTTCAATGATAAGCCCATGCATTTGAATAATGAAGGGAGGCCTAGGAATCACCCACAATCAGATTTGCATTCCTAATCCCTTCTCTTTACTGCTTTCATTTTGTTTTGTTATTTAGTTGTGATTTTTGTTTTGTTTATTTAGTTGTGATTTTTGTTTAGAAAGTTAAACTTAGTCTTTTTACTTTGTTTTACTTATTGTTGTGTTTTCTTAATTAAGTTGTTAAAAATACATTATAAATAAAAAATAAAAATTAAAAAAAAAAAATTAAAAAAAAAAAAAAACTTAAAAACATAAACATTCATATAAATAAAAAATTAAAAAAAAAATTAAAAAAAAAAAAAAAAAAAAAAAAAAAAAAAAACTTAAATGCATAAATTTTTTTACAATAACTTGTAATTTAATTTCGTTCATTGGTCATTGGTTGGTGGTGCCTCGGAGGTCGACGGAGCCCCTGAAAGACGAAGCGCCAGAGCTGGATCATTCAGAGCCTCAACACTTGGTGCTGCTCCCGAGGACGAAGGCAACACAAACCTCGGGAGTAACGCCATAAACCGTTGATGATCACTCTGAATCCGCACTTCGGACTCCTGCATCTGATCCAGCTTCCTCTTCATGCTTGTGGAGTAATTGGTTGCAAGCATGTGCAAATCCCTGTTCTCATGCCTAAGCACTCTGACCTCCTGCCGAAGACTAGCCACTTCAGCCATCAACGACTCCACCTGACGAGTTCGTGCAAGAAGGCGCTGGCCCATGTTTGTTACGGAGCCTGCGCATCGGACGCTGTAGGCCATAGAGTCCTGGACAGCTAGTTCGTCGGACCGCCTGGAAAGTATCCTAGTGTCTCTAGGAGTGAGCAGATTTCTGGCCACCACCGATGCGGTTGTTTCGTTCATCATCATGGAATCCCCAACTGTAAGAGGACCATTCGGGGATATGAAGGACGGCTGCCAAATGTTGGTTGGAGAAGATATATCACTATCTTCCCCAACATTCAAGTTAAGGCGACGGTCAGAAGGGCAAGACATTTTCTGAAGGTGTTGAGAATGAAGAGTCGGAATGATCAAGATTAAAAGAAGTGCAAGAGGGAATGTTTACAGGAGGAAGTGTTTGCAGGAGGAAGTGTTTACAGGGGGGAGCTTAAGTGTGTTGTGGAACAAAAAAATGAGCGTTCTTATAAGAAGAAGAAATCGTTGAGGCATCACTCAGCAGTCGAAGAGACGCCCTCTCGCAAATCGAAGAGCCGGGCTCCTTTCTCAAAAGCCGGATTCTTTTCTCAAAAGCGGCGTCTCCGTCTCAAAAGTCGGTTCATTTCTCAAAAGTCGGACGCCGTTCTCTCAAAAGTCGGGCGTCTCTCTCAAAAGCCGGAGCAGTCAGGAATCACGAGGCGAGCCGCTCCCTGATTTGTCCAGACGTGTCACATGCAATTCCTTTCTCAAAAGTCGGGATTGCTCAGAAATCACGAGGCGAGCTGCTTTTCCAGATTTGTCGTCACTCGTCACGCGCTGTCAGCTTTGCGCAAATTACGGGTTGCTTTTTCAGAAAGCGCGTAACCTGTACTGTTCATCCATCCACCGGCTGCCGACAGGGGTAAAAGAACAGTTTCGGTTGTGAAGAAAAGTCCTATAAACATCTACCTTCGCCATCCAGCAAAGGCACACCCCCTCTACACTTCTTCATCTCCGAAATTTTTCATCTCCGAAAATGCCTTTCCAACAAACCCTCTCGAGTTTCTCTGTGTTTCTCATTCCCTGGGATACCTTTCCAAATAAATCATCTAGAGCTAGAGTATTTCATATCATGAAGGTTGAAAGCAAGAGTATCTCATATCACGCTTTCTCCCTGTCCTTGTCCTTGTCTTTGTGGCAAGGAGAAAGCGGGCAATCAGCCAGCACTCGGTATCAATCTTCCAATCTAAGAACCGACTGCCTGGAAATCCTTCCTGATTGCTTACCTAGCATTGCTCTCGAGTGCTCTTCTTCAACCACTGATGTACTTCCGAAGAAGTCGCCACATCTGCCTGGAGAACAGACGTGGCAAGTGAAAATGATACTTGAAGCATGTGGAGACAAGGTGCTGCTTCATCTTCAAGATCAAGTCTCATTTTCCTTGCTAAGAAGTTCCCCAGCCCAGTTCACGCATACACCTGTGGAACGATACTTCTTCAAAAGCAAAAGTATCCCATATCATCAGAGTCAGAGGCAAAGATTTCTCATGGCATGCTTTTCCTTTACCCTTGCTCTTGGCTACGGGGCAAGGTGAAAGAAAGGCAATCAGTCGGCACTTGGACAGATTGAACAAAGAAGCAGACCACCACCTTTTCCTCGTGCCTACCTGCCATGCAGAAGAACAAAAAGAGAAGAATGTAGCCTGCAGACTCAATCAACCCGGCAGAAGGAGTCTGAGTTGAAACCAAGAGCTCGAGAAGCTTCAACAACACCACCAATCAAGTCTCATTTTCCTTGCTAAGAAGTTCCGAGGCCAGTTCAAGTTCAAAGCTGTGGAAAGTCACCAAACAGGACCAATGATCACTTTTAGTTTTATTATTATCTTTTATTTTCATTTTTAATTTTCCGTTTGCATTTTCTACATTTTCTTGCTTGCTTAACTGATTTTTTCTTTTCTTTGCAGGAACTTTTGGCTATTTCCACCCTTGAAGTTGATTGCAGAATTTTAGCTTGGGGGTCATCGCTTGATTTTTTCTGCAAATTAGGGAAGTTTTCAGTCCTATTGCTTTATTTTATTTCGTTATATTTATCTACTTTATTTTTATTTGCATATTATTATATTTTCTGACATTGGGGACAATGTCTAGTTTAAGTGTGGGGGTAAAGTATAAAAATGACCAAATTGAAAATTTTTATACCTTCGACTTTGAACTGGTTTCATTTGTTTCCATGTTATTGCTTTGTTTTCTTAATTAGTTTTGTTTTATAAAAAAAAAAAAAAAAAAAAAACAAAAAAAACAAAAAAACAAAAAAAAAAAAAAAAAAAAATCGGAAAATTTAAAAAAAATCCAAAAATATTTCCTTGTTTTCCTTATTGATTTGAATTAGCTTTTTGTTAGTTTCCCGACCCAATGATATAATTTGATAAGTTTGAACCATGATCATCAAGAACTTAGTTAACATGTGTTGTGTGAAATTCCTTATTCTCGTGTTAGTTTGTACATATTTGATCATCTTTGAAAAACCAAATGCACATAGCCTTGTTGATGTGAAATTAAAGCATGATTTTAAAGCTCCATATGTGAATTTAGTGACCATATACATCCTATGTGAGTTTTTGAGCCTATTGAAAGTGTGTGCATTTTTCATACACTCCTATTCTTTCATGTGTGATGAACTTATGTGAGATACATCTCTAGAACTTGCATAACGATCTTTCGAAATTTTTGTCATTGATTGCATGAACTTGAAAATGATAGAGGCATTAGGTTTACCACCATGGCCCAAATAACCTTGTTTCCCAAAGAAAAATGATATCATTAGATTGCCAATTTGAGCCGTATTTGTGAGCCTTTTCTTTCTTATCACCAGATATGTCTACCCTTATGCCTGAAATAAATATTTTTCCTTACCCTTTCCAAGCGAGCAATGCAAGATTGTCTTATGAGAAATGTTTGTGAAGTACTTTGGAGGGTGTTTGGCAAAAGAATAAGTGTGGGGGTTTTTCATATTTGTTTCTGTTTGAAAAAAAAAAAAAAAAAAAAGAAAAAAAAAAAAAAAAAAAAAAAGAAAAGAAAAGGAAAAGAAAAAGAAAGATTGTATACAAAGAAAATAAAAAGTTTTAAAGTTTCAGTTTAAGTTTTTGGTTGGAGATGTCTGAAGAATCGTTGGAGAGCTTGAGTTCTTATAAATCTAAAGAAAATAATTGCTTGCAATGTAGCTTGGAACTTGTGTTTTCCTATTCTTTCGTTTCAATAACCCTGTCCCTAAGCCTCATTACATCCAATAAAAGTCCTCTTGATTTAAGTTTTGCAATTATGACCGTGGAGAAGTGATCTTTATGCAAGCTTATGGTAGAACTTTCACATTTGTTTCTTTGAGCGAAACACATTTAAACTAAACACATGTGTGTTTGAGTGCATATCCCGTGAGAAGGTCGCTAGTTTGCATATGGTGATTTTTAAAATAAAAATTTGAAATTGCATTAACATGGCTATCTCACACACTACACTTCAAGGATGTTTCAAAGATTACTGCTAATATTTGAATTAGGAAAATGAACTTGGATTAGCTTGTTGGTGTTAGCTATGGTTCTTGATAATTTATGTTCTCGAATGAAGTTCTATGAGTGTCACATAGGGGAAAACTAATAATTTTCATGTTATTACTTTTTCTGTTTTCTCTGTTTTGCTCGAGGACTAGCAAAAGCTAAGTGTGGGGGTATTTGATCGGATTATATTTATACATATTTTACATCAAATTCTCTCGTCTTTTCTTAGTTAGTTTCTTATATTTTTGAGCTATTTACTTTGTTTTTGTGTTTTTTAGTATTTATCTAGTAAATAAAATAAATATTGCACAAGTGAGATTTTAAGTGATAAAATCGTCAAAACTGTCTTGCCCACTATTTTTGGCTAATAAAAATAAGATAGTATTATAAATATATATATATATATATATATATATTTATATATATTTATATATATATATATATTTATATATATATATATATATATATATATATAAAAGATGTGAACGTGAATGTGCAGTGGGATGGCAGAAATAATTTAATAGAGCACGCGTGGGAGACAAGGAGGAACGGCAGACAAAAAGAAGGAAGGCAGCTAGGCTGCCATTTCGCAGAAAAGAATAAGAAGTCAGTTGTGCAGCTGGAGAAAGGCAGAGGGGGGAATAGGAAAGAAGTTCTTGACAGAGAGCTGCCAGAAGGCAGCTTGCGAGAAACCTGGGCTGCGCAGAGGGAAGAACAAGGCTGCTTTTGCGGCTGAGATCAACGAGGAAGCAGGAGGCGCTGCAGCTTGGAGGCCTCGGTAGAGGAAGCACGGCGAGAGCTAGAGGAAGCACGGCGAGAGCTGCGAGGGAGGAGGAGAGAGAGCAGCAAAGCCAGCTGCTTTGGCAGCGCGCAGGAGAGAGAGCAGCAAAGCCAGCGCGCAGGAGAGAGGCAGGGTGACAGCAGCTGGCGAGAAGTTCGCAGCGAGAGACGCGAGCGAGAGAGAAGGGTGAGTACGGAAGAAAAACAGAAAGGCACGCTGCCTTCCTGGCAGCAGAGAAGAAAAGACAGGGAGAGATCGACAGCTGGGAGCTGCTTGGGGGACAGCTGCCTTGTGCAGCTTGCGAGAGCAGTACAGCAAGCTTGTCAGCTTGCGAGCGTAGGAGCAAGGAGACGGACGAGGGCACCTGGCAGCAGAAGACTCGGGGAACGCAGGAAACCAAAAAGGAATATCAAGGCAGCTTTGCTGCCTTGTCAGCTTGCGGAACTTGAGGAAGTCAGCAAGAAGGCAAAAATGAGCAGTGCTGACTTGGGTCAGCACAGAAGTCAGCACCTTTGGACAGTCAGCACGGAAATTTGGCAGCGCGCTAAAGCACTCTACTCTCTCGGTTAATTCGTTCCTAAACTCAAATTTTATTTCTGTTTTAATTTTAATAATGTGTAACTAATTTTATTTTGGCTAGAGTTTAATTCAAAACCATGGATATATTTGTAATTTGAATTGATTACCTTCAGTTGTGATTTCTGAGTTGTGATTTAATTTGCTTAACTGCTTGATTGATAACTTATTTTTGTATGTCGATTAAGGATGCATACTTAATTTACATGCATGAATTTGATGCTAGAATATAAGTGAATTTCACCTAATCGTTATGAACTTATATTCACAAGTAGTGAAGGTCGCTTATAAACGATCGCGTTAGGTAAATTCTTGGCATAAGTTTCATGCAATTCATAGTAACAAGTGCCTCGTCAATGCTTATGATTTTCATAAAACTTAATGATTCTTGTTTGTATCTCTATTATGCAATTCATGTAGGGAACTTGTAGGGAATGTTTTGGGTTGTCGTATGCAATCATCCAACCTAATAAAAGTAGGAAAATCTGAAGGTTAATTTAAGCGGACCTAATTAACTTGGGGCGTTGAGAATTTACAATTTATTGAAAGAACAACTGAAAATCAATTTAGGTTGCATATGTGGCATGTGTGGAGAATAATCCTCTAGCCAGTCCGTCATTTATCATTTTACCTTAATTTTATGTTTTTGTCAATTCTGTAATTTATTTAAGTTTAATTTACTTTTAATCAAAAATCAATCCCCCGTTTATTTTTAAGTGTTAGATTTGTTAGAAATCAATTTAGTTTGTGTTTTCTTGAGTTTTGAATTATTTTGAGTGTTCTGATTTGTTTTAGATTATTTGTTAGTCTTATTTGGAGTTATTCTAGTTAAGTGTTTTGAGTCTAGCTTAATGTTTTAAATTTTGTTTTTACGTTTTTAATTTAATTTTACTTTGGTTAGCATCCCTAGTTAATCCCCGGCCTAGAACGATCCCTACTTATCCATATACTACAATTGTCACAAATAGGGTTTAAATTTGTGCGTGAATTTATTTTCGCATCATAGGCTTCAATCGTTTGTGACTCATACACCATATTCGTCCAGTTCTGGGGTTGCAAAGTACGTGCTTACATTCAGGAGAAGCCTATACACATATGATGAAGTGAAGGTAGGCAACAAGTGTGGTCAATATGATATTCTTCTGAGGCCATTCTTGAACCCCTACTTTAACTAGCATGGTGGGAATGACTTAACTAAGTGCAATGTGCCAATATGATATTCTTCTGAGGCATCATTCTCTAGAGGCCAAACTAGATGGGTACTTGCAAGAGGTTGTTGCAAATGAGTAAGCGTACTCTCTCATTATTATTAACGCTAGCCAATATGATTTTCTTCTGAGGTGGGCTTGGTAATAGTGAGTCTCCCATAACCTACTAAGAGTTTCCTCCAAAACTCTCGAATTCCAATGAGGGATATGGAATTTGCCAAAAATAGTGGGTGGTGCTATTTGATTTAAAGACCCGAATCAAATGGCTTAAAATCAATCAATTTATATTCGTTATGTATTTGTTTACCAATATATTTGCAAACGCTATCCAAAACTTGACAAAGAAAAACCGAATGTTTTAGTTTCCGGACTTGGTAACACAATCCCAAAGATTGTCTTAAATGGATTGTGCATGTACCTAAGAAGTCTCATCCTCACAATCTTCCTATTGATAATGTATCATTGGAAGAACATGTTAGAAATGTCTATCATGAAGAGGACAACACAAACAACCAATGCTTATTCCTTCGTTATATGAACAAAGGAACTTACGAAGATTAGCATAAAGACAAGGACACTTTTAGTGCCATGATTCTTCACTTACAAATTGTTGTATGAAGAAATAAGAGTTGCCTTGAACAACTCTTGAAAGTTTGTAATTATGTTTAGAACATAAAGGTTGGTTGACAAAAATAGTCCATCAACATGGACTTATGATGATTTTGAATCATTGAGTGTTGAAGTGATAAACCACTTAACGAGACGGAAACTAAGCTAGGACTTCACCTTTATGTCCCTATCCTAATGGTTCACTAAGTTTATTGTAAACTATGTAGTGAACAATAACCACACACTCTCCAAAATGTTTGATGTGTATAACACAATTGAAAAAAAAGGTTTCAAGAGAGATAGTGGGAGTTTAGGGACCATGACTATTGTAGTCAAAGGAGAAGTCAAATGAAGAAGATAAAATTAACTCCAAGGGAACAAACTTTCTTTATGAAAGGATGGACATTGGAAGGGGTATTTGCAAGAAATGTCTTGCAAGTGTCAAGAACACACCTTTCGAATGTGTTGTAAATTGTTCTTGAAAAGTTCAAAACAGTTGGTTCTTCTACTTGAATGCTTGATTCCGTATTAGTAACTATGTTTTACAATCGTTGTAAAAGTATGGCTAATAAGAAGTAGAAGATTAATGAGAGAAGAGAAAGTACTTCACATTCGAAACATGAATAAAATATAGATCTCTGCGAAAGCAGATGGTACTAACTTCCTTATATGAACTACCAAAGAAATTGGAAAAACCAAAGATTGTCTTTACATTCCAATTTTAAGGAACTTAATTCCGTCACTATAGTAGAGATGGATGAATGTTTTGTTTGACAAAACATTGTTCTTTATTAATCACTGATTGGATTATAGTAATCTAATTGATTGTCTCTATAGTAGAGATGATATGGTAGCGTTAACTGTTTAGAATATAATGATGCTTAAAACCCAAAAGGTTGCAAGATAGTGACTAATCCCAACTGAGTTGTGATACCTCTAAAACATAAATTACGAGTTGGTCATAGATGGATGCTTTGGATCGTTAGATCCGGATCCAATACCTTCTTGTCAAAATTGTATAGAGGCGAAATGTTCGAATCTTTATTCTTTTGGAAAGAAGAAAGAATCACAAAGTTATTGAGGTTAATTCACTTAGATGTTAGTGGCACTTGTCCACAACATAATACTACTCATGTTGTTTGACATGAAGGAAATTTTGTGAAAAACATGTTCATTTGAATAACATCATATAGCATGCAATTAACAATTAAAGGCGGAATCATGCTTTCATGCATTCAAAAACAAAACATCAACCATGAAATTCAAAGCCTAGTAGATTGGTGAACCTTGACTCAACTTAAAACAACATTTGTTAGTTGAGAAATATTTACCTTTGTAGATTCCTCTTTGCATATGGAAAGGATAATCACCCAAGAGATAGGGCCTTCATTCCTTGCTTCTTAGCTCCATGGATTTGGTTAGAAGAAAAGGTTCTCCAAGTTCCCAAAATTGAGAACCTCTAAAGATTCTACACCAAGGTTAAATTGAAGAAGAAATGAGTGACCTAGAGGAAGTAAAATTGCTAGATAATTTCCTCTAGGGTGGCTGAATTTTTGAGAGCAAAGAGAGCTTTTGTTCTCATCTTTTCTCCACAAAAACCCTAAGGATGAAATGGCTATAAAGTTGCCTTTATACCACCTCACAATGGAGTGGCAAACTTGCAATTAAGCCAAGTTCACTACCCTCCTTAATTATGGTATTTATTGGGCTATTTGGGCCTTTGTGAATCATTATTCATTAAGTTGTCATACAACTTAAGTCAATGGGCTTTGACGTTCGAAGCCCATTGGGCCTTAAGGTCCAAAACTATCCCGAGGTCTTTAACGAACTTATTCGTTTGATTAATTAACATATTAATTAATCCTTGCCATAAATAATTAAACCATTTAATTATTCTTACTCATCTCCTTTGTTTCTTCAATCTCCACCTTACACGGTGTACGATACATTAGGTTCCTTTTAGCGAGGCAGTGGGCGATTAAAACCATTTTACATCGATTGTGAATTGAAACTTACTTTCAATTCTCCCTTTAGTGATTACACACGTTTAGGGCTTCCACAAACCATGAGTGTCACCTAGCAGCATATCATGGCTACCCAAGCTAATCAGAAGAGGTAGAGAACCTATTCAGTTTAGGATTACAAATGCAATACGGTCTTTCTCTAATCTAATACTCTTGACCACATTGTTTGGTTTGATAGTTTATTTATTCATGTCTACTATCCAATGTGATTCGTTTGCTTATATGATTACTTTGAATGTGATTTGGAACGCATTCCCTAATCTCATTCATACTCTGGCCAGAGATTTAATCATATCATAGAGTATTCTCCCTCAAACCATTTGAAGGTTAGAGATCCCTTGTAGCACATTCACTTGTCTCCATGACTAAGTGGCTTAACCCCAATGATGTCGTGGACATCCCGATGGGGTGACTTTGACATAATCAAAGATCAAGGACTTAACCACAAGACAACAACTGTGATGCCTCAGGTCAAAGGACTAATTTGCATTATCCCAACCATGAGTTCTCATGTGACATGAGTATGAGAACTCCTCGTTGATCGTGTTCAGTGGACTCATTCGCTATTGAGCACCTACATGTTTGTCTTGATGTCACACACACCAATGACTCGAGACTAGTCACTCTCCCTGAGAGAAGACATAGCACGTACTGATCTTAACGGACTGTCAATGCCCAATTGGCAATCCTATGATCAGGAACGTTTAGGATGTGTCTACGAAAGAATGGTCTCATTAATCTAACTTCATTAGATTGCATTCTTCCAATCACATATTCCTTGGACTTTATCGTTTAAGCATATAACATTTATATGAGACGGCTCAAACAATAATGTTTGCCCTTTTATATGTAAACTAGATTAGTTTAACATGTGAAATGTCCGTAAAGTATCATCATATGATTGGCTTTAGGGCACATTTCCAACATGACATTCACCGAAGATCACTCTCGGTTGGACTATAGTTTATTATGAATAAACACAAGTCCGAATACTTTGCAAAAGGTTTCAAAGAATTCAAGAAATGTAAGTTGATGAGTAAGACGTCTAAAGTACTTACCTCCTTAGATTTGATCTAAGGAAAGATAACACTTTAGATGAGTTTCCTTGAAAGATATCAAGGAAATTAGCATCATATGATAATGGATTTCTCCATAAGGAGAAGAACGAACTCGAATAAGATTTAGTTCGTTGGATGTTATCAATTACCCATATATATAGGATATATACTTCTAAAACAATATGATTGTCAATTAGAAGATCTTCCAAAATTTTCATAACTCCATAGGATGTAGTTGGAAAGAAAGACAAATCTTAATCATGTTAAGATTTGGGGTTGTGTGCTAATAAGCAATATTTGTTTAAAAAATTTCTTGTGGATATCCTTAAATTAACCTTTGGATATCACTTCTATAAACCAACCAACAAATGTTGTTTGTTGAGTAGTTCATTGTAAACCTACAATGTGATTTGCCTTAGAGCAAATGAACTAGGAATAGAACTCAAAAGAATGGGTTCTTTGAGAGACAAGATGATAATCAACAAATATAACAACCTAGTTCCTATACCACAAGCTCCAAGGTAGTCAAGAAGGATTTATAAACCGTCTCAGTTGAATGGTTTGAACTTTATGACTACATTGAGTGTATATACGATATATACTCAAGGAAATGGTAAAGTACCATTTGACCCGAAATAATGAAACCTTCATAGCTAATTGGTAGCTTAAGGTGACTACAATCAAAGAGAATGGTTGACTTTGAAGGAACCATCTTTGACGTAGTCTTAGTTTCAATTAATTCGAAGATTGCTAGCTACAACTAAATGGTGATTCAATGTTTGGACATGATATAGGTTTCCGAAACCATTATTAAGATAGTCTTGATAATTTATGTCTAAAACTATGAATCACAAGACATGTAAGTTGTAGAGATCCAACCATCATGGATCTTAGCAAGCTAGTGGGAGCCATAAGCGTCTTATGAAAGAAAGATCAAATTGTTTGATTTCTCATATAGATGTAAATGAATCTTTTGTTTACTAGGTTTGCAAAAGATTAGTGGGAGTTAATCATGTTCCTAAAATTTAGAATATATATATATATGATATATTAATTTTGGAAATGAAAAGAACACTTCTTCGTTAAAGTTATGACTTTAAACTTTCTATAACGATAGAATGTATATGAGAGACATAGTCTATATACATGGGATGGAAATCTGATGCGAAAATAAATTAACGCACAAATTTAAACCCTATTTGTGACAGTTGTAGTATATGGATAAGTAGGGATCGTTCTAGGCCGGGAATTAACTAGGGATGCTAACCAAAGTAAAATTAAATTAAAAACGTAAAAACAAAATTTAAAACACTAAACTAGACTCAAAACACTTCAATAGAATCACTCAAAATAAAACTAACAAATAAACTAAAACAAATCAAAAGACTCAAAATACTTCAAAACTCAAGAAAACACAAACTAAATTAATTTCTAACAAACCTAACACTTTAAAATAAATGGGGGATTGATTTTTGATGAAAAGTAAATTAAACTTAAATAAATTACAGAATTGACAAAAACATAAAATTAAGGTAAAATGATAAATGACGGACTGGCTAGAGGATTATTCTCCACACATGCCACATATGCAACCTAAATTGATTTTCAGTTGTTCTTTCAATAAATTGTAAATTCTCAACGCCCCAAGTTAATTAGGTCCGCTTAAATTAACCTTCAGATTTTCCACAAGTTATTGGGTTGGATGATTGCATACGACAACCCAAAACATTCCCTACAAGTTCCCTACATGAATTGCATAATAGAGATACAAGCAAGAATCATTAAGTTTTATGAAAATCATAAGCATTGACGAGGCACTAGTTACTATGAATTGCATGAAACTTATGCCAAGAATTTACTTAACACGATTGTGGTCAACAACCTTTACTACTTGTGAATATAAGTTCATAACGATTAGGTGAAATTCACTTATATTCTAGCATCAAATTCATGCATGTAAATTAAGTATGCATCCTTAATCGACATACAAAAATAAGTTATCAATCAAACAGTTAAGCACATTTAATTCACAACTCAGAAATCACAACTGAAGGTAATCAATTCATATTACAAATATATCCATGGTTTTGAATTAATCTCTAGCCAACACAAATTAATTACACATTATTCTTAAATTAAAACATAAAAATAAAACATAAAGTTGGAGGATTAAACCGAGAGAAATGCACAGTTGCTTCTCAAGCAGCATTGCCGAGGCTTCCTTTGTTTTTCTGCACTAGGTCTCCCACGCTGACTGCTCCTATTCTTTCCATCCAGCGAGCTGTTCCTCTCGCTCCAAAGCAGCCCACGTCTCTGACTTCGCTGCCTTTATTTTATGGCACACCTTCCTCAAGCTGCCTAAGGCAGCAACATCTCCCCTCAATTCTCGCGTCCCGCCTGTCGCTGGTTTCCTTCCTCAGCTGCCACAAGGCAGCTGGCTGCCTTGTCCACGCGAGACCTTGCTGACTTCTCTCTCGCTGCCACTGGCAGCTTGCCTTCCTACTGCGTCAGCGACTCCCCCTCAAGCTGCCCGAGGCAGCTTCCTCTTCTTCCTTCATCCAGTTCCGCGCACCTCCCTATTTATTTCATTTTTTTATTGTTTTCTATCCCACGTTCTGCACCTCCTTATTCCTTTTTGTTTTCTAATCATCACTCCACTCCCTCATTGCCTTCCAGCTGCCATTATTCTTTCTTATTTCCTCATTGCCGCACACACCCACATGGTTCCCCACTGTCTACAAAACAAACAATTATTATATTATATATATATATCTATATTTTATTTAATTTAAAAGCTAAACAGTTTTGACACGAATTTATTACATAAAATCACACTTATGTTATTTTTATTTTCTTAGCTAGATAAATTCGATAAAACACAAAAATAAAGTAGATAGCACAAAAATATGAGGAAATAACTAAGAAAAGACGAGAGAATTTGATGTAAAATATGTATAAATATGAGCTTATCAAATACCCCCACACTTAGCTTTTGCTAGTCCTCGAGCAAAACAAACGAAAACAGAAAAAGTAATAACATGAAAATTATTAGCTTCCCCCTATTTGACCCTCATAGAATTTCATTCGAGAACACAAAACATCAAGAACCATAGCTAATACCAACAAGCAATTTAAGTTCATTTTCCTTATTCAAATATTAGCAGCAATCTTTGAAACATCCTTGAAGTGTAGTGTGTGAGATAGCCATGCTAATGCGATTTCAAAATTTTATTTTAAAAATCACCATATGCAAACTAGCGACCTTCTCACGGGATATGCACTCAATCACACATGTGTTTAGTTTTAATGTGTTTCGCTCAAAGAAACAAATGTGAAAGTTTTACCATAAGCTTGCATAAAAATCACTTCTCCACAGTCATAATTGCAAAACTTAAATCAAGAGGACTTTTATTGGATGTAATGAGGCTTAGGGATAGGGTTATTGAAACGAAAGAATAGGAAAACACAAGTTCCAAGCTACATTGCAAGCAATTCTTTTCTTTAGATTTATAAGAACTCAAGCTCTCCAATGATTCTTCAGACATCTCCAACCACACCCTAAATACTGAAACTTTAAAAACTTTTTATTTTCTTTGTATACATTTTTCTTTTTCTTTTCATTTTCTTCTTCTTTTTTTTTTTTTTTTTTTTTTTTTTTTTTTTTTTTTTTTAAATCACAACACAGAAACAAATATGAAAAACCCCCACACTTATTCTTTTGCCAAACACCCTCCAAAGTACTTCACAAACATTCACATAAGATAATCTTGCATTGCTCGCTTGGAAAGGGTAAGGAAAATTATTTCAGGCATAAGGGTAGACATATCTGGTGATAAGAAATAAAAGGCTCACAAATACGGCTCAAATTGGCAATCTAATGATATCATTTTTCTTTGGGAAACAAGATTATTTGGGCCATGGTGGTAAACCTAATGCCTCTATCATTTTCAAGTTCATGCAATCAATGACAAAAATTTCGAAAGATCGTTATGCAAGTTCTAGATAAGTATCTCACATAAGTTCATCACACATGAAAGAATAGGAGTGTATGAAAAATGCACACACTTTCAATAGGCTCAAAAACTCACATAGGATGTATATGGTCACTAAATTCACATATGGAGCTTTAAATCATGCTTTAGTTTCACATCAACAAGGCTATGTGCATTTGGTTTTTCAAAGATGATCAAATATGTACAAACTAACACGAGAATTAGGAATTTCACAAAACACATGTTAACTAAGTTCTTGATGATCATGGTTCAAACTTTATCCGATTATATCATTGGGCCGGGGAAACTAACAAAAAAAATAATTCAAAACAATAAGGAAAACAAGGAAATATTTTTGGATTTTTTAGATTTTCCGATTTTTTTTATTTTTTTATTATTATTTTTTTATTTATTTTTTAAAAACAGCAACTTAATTAAGAAAACACAAAGCAATAACATGGAAACAAATGAAACCAGTTCAAAGTCGAAGGTACAAAAATTTTCAATTTGGTCATTTTTATACTCTTTACCCCCACACTTAAACTAGACATTGTCCCCAATGTCAGAAAATATAATAAAATGCAAATAAAAATAAAATAAATAAATATAAGGAAACAAAATAAAGCAATAGGACTGAAAACTTCCCTAATTTGCAGAAAAAATCAAGCGATGACCCCCAAGCTAAAATTCTGCAATCAACTTCAAGGGTGGAAATAACCAAAAGTTCCTGCAAAGAAAAGAAATAAATCAGTTACGCACGCAAGAAAATATAAAAGAAAACAAACGAAAAATTGAAAATGAAAATAAAAGATAATGAATAAAACTAATAAAAGAACATTGGTCCTGTTTGGTGACTTTCCACAGCTTTGAACTTGAACTGGCCTCGGAACTTCTTAGCAAGGAAAATGAGACTTGATTGGTGGTGTTGTTGAAGCTTCTCGAGCTCTTGGTTTCAACTCAGACTCCTTCTGCCGGGTTGATTGAGTCTGCAGGCTACATTCTTCTCTTTTTGTTCTTCTGCATGGCAGGTAGGCACGAGGAAAAGGTGGTGGTCTGCTTCTTTGTTCAATCTGTCCAAGTGCCGACCGATTTCCTTTCTTTCACCCTGACTCGTAGCCAAGAGCAAGGGTAAAGGAAAAGCATGCCATGAGAAATCTTTGCCTCTGACTCTGATGATATGGGATACTTTTGCTTTTGAAGAAGTATCGTTCCACAGGTGTATGCTTGAACTGGGCTGGGGAACTTCTTAGCAAGGAAAATGAGACTTGATCTTGAAGATGAAGCAGCACCTTGTCTCCACATGCTTCAAGTATCATTTTCACTTGCCTTGGCTGTTCTCCAGGCAGATGTGGCGACTTCTTCGGAAGTACATCAGTGGTTGAAGAAGAGCACTCGAGAGCAATGCTAGGTAAGCAATCAGGAAGGATTTCCAGGCAGTCGGTTCTTAGATTGGAAGATTGACACCGAGTGCTGGCTGATTGCCCGCTTTCTCCTTGCCACAAAGACAAGGACAAGGACAGGAAGAAAGCGTGATATGAGATACTCTTGCTTTCAACCTTCATGATATGAAATACTCTAGCTCTAGATGACTTGTTTGTAAAGGTATCCCAGGGAATGAGAAACACAGAGAAACTCGAGAGGGTTTGTTGGAAAGGCATTTTGGGAGATGAAAAATTTCGGAGATGAAGAAGTGTTGAGAGAGTTTGCCTTTGCTGTTGAAGGCGAAGGTAGACGTTTATAGAATTTTTCTTCACAACCGAAACTATTCTTTTACCCCTGTCGGCAGCCGGTGGATGGATGAACAGTACAGGTCACGCGCTTTCTGAAAAAGCAACCCGTAATTTGCGCAAAGCTGACAGCGCGTGACGAGTGACGACAAAACTGGAAAAGCTTTTCGCCTCGTGATTCCTGACCGCTCCGACTTTTGAGAGAGAGGCGCCCAACTTTTGAGAACGGCGTCCGACTTTTGAGACGGAGACGCTGCTTTTGAGAAAAGAATCCGGCTTTTTAGAAAGGAGCCCGGCTCTTCGATTTGCGAGAGGACGCCTCTTCGACTGCTGAGTAGCGCCTCTTGATTTCTTCTTTTTATAGAGGCGCAATTTTGTTCCACAACACACTTGAGCTTCCTCCTGTAAACACTCACTCCTGCAAACACTCCCTCTTGCACTTCTTTTAATCTTGATCATTCCGACTCTTCATTCTCAACACCTTCAGAAAATGTCTTGCCCTTCTGACCGTCGCCTTAACTTGAATGTTGGGGAAGATAGTGATATATCTTCTCCAACCAACATTTGGCAGCCGTCCTTCATATCCCCAAATGGTCCTCTTACAGTTGGGGATTCCATGATGATGAACGAAACAACCGCATCGGTGGTGGCCAGAAATCTGCTCACTCCTAGAGACACTAGGATACTTTCTAGGCGGTCCGACGAACTAGCTGTCCAGGATTCTATGGCCTACAGCGTCCGATGCGCAGGCTCAGTATCAAACATGGGCCAGCGCCTTCTTGCACGAACCCGTCAGGTGGAATCGTTGATGGCTGAAGTGGCTAGTCTTCGGCAGGAGGTCAGAGTGCTTAGGCATGAGAACAGGGATTTGCACATGCTTGCAACCAATTACTCCACAAGCATGAAGAGGAAGCTGGATCAGATGCAGGAGTCCGAAGTGCGGATTCAGAGTGATCATCAACGGTTTATGGCGTTACTCCCGAGGTTTGTGTTGCCTTCGTCCTCGGGAGCAGCACCAAGTATTGATGCTCCGAATGATCCAACTCTGGCGCTTCGTCTTTTTGGGGCTCCGTCGATCTCCGAGGCACCACCAACCAACGACCAATGAACGAGATTAATTTACAAGTTATTGTAAAATATTTATGCAATTAAGTTTTTTTTTTTTTTTTTAATTTTATTATTATATGAATGTTTATGTTTTTAAGTTTTTTATTATTATTTTATTTTTATTTTTTATGTATTTTTAACAACTTAATTAAGAAAACACAACAATAAGTAAAACAAAGTAAAAAGACTAAGTTTAACTTTCTAAACAAAAATCACAACTAACTAAACAAAACAAAATGAAATCAACGTAAAAAGAAATCAACGTAAAATAAATTCATACAAGAGCCAACAAACAATGAAAGAACTAAATACAGTAAAATAAATTCAGTAAAGAGAAGGGATTAGGAATGCAAATCTGATTGTGGGTGATTCCTAGGCCTCCCTTCATTATTCAAATGCATGGGCTTATCATTGAACGGACGGTGGTACTTGAAATGATCCGACAACGGTCTAAGTTCTAATGACGGTGCCTGAATCATCAAAATTAAAAACAAGTTAGTATAAATTAAAATAAAAAATGGAGAAGATGGCTTACAGTCACATTCAAACTCAATTATAAACACCACGTCTTTGAACGTTTCCGGGACTTTGAACTTGGCCAGGTTTACTATGATGGTTGTGGCTTGTCCCGTGTCATCAAACTCAACTGCTTTAGGCTTGATTGTCTCATGCACAGCCTCTTGGATGTATTCTTTAAATTCTCCGGCCACCTCATTTTCTGGAATCCCTCTTCTTGATGTACAAGTTTCTTTGATTGTTTCAACATCATCGGGAACATGATTTTGTACACCAAGAATTTGGATATCACTTTTCACCTCTGGAAGAGCTTCCACAACGTCTTTTTCATTCACTTCTTCCTTGGGATTTAAAAACCTGCAAGGAAAAAGGACATTTGGTGGAACGATGTTAGAATGAATTGAACTTAGAACCTCCTCACTTGAGTTGGATGGCATAAGGACTTGAGGGGTTTGCGATAAGAATTCTTCTAAACTGCCCAAGTAGTCATCCTCATCTTCTTCTTGAAGCGGCAATTCATCCATGTTCGGGCTGTGTTTGGATGGTTCTGGGACAGCTTCATCCTCCCGGTCACCTTGATCTCGAATCTGTGCCATGATCTCCAAAATCTGCCCAACTTGCTTCTCCAATTCGTCCACTCTTCTGACTCGGTATTGCATCTCCTGGTTTTGATTTTCTACTCCCTGATTCAAAGAGGTGAGTAAATTATTAAGTGTATCATTATCCAAGGATGTACCTGAATTGAATTGGGTTGATTGTTGTGGTGGATGTGACGGTTCATATGGCCACTGATAGAACTCTTCCGATGGCGGCAATTGTTCTTCTTTTTGTGAACCCTGTACCGAAGAAATTAATTCTTCAAGCATTTGATTATAATCCACGGGCATACTTTGATTCGATTGGAATTGTTGTGGGGGATGCTGTGGTGGCTGCATAGATCTTGAATAGAACACGTCCTCTTGCTGCCAATACCCACCTTGTTGAAATTGTTGAGGTTCATCCCACATATACTCTGAATTACTTCTCCAATCCGAATTATAAGCGTTGGAAAACATGTTGCCCCTTGATTGGTTATAGCCTTGATATCCCCAAACATCTTCATTTGCAGAAAATTGGGGATATTGATGAGTTTGAAATCCTTGCTCATAGGGCATATCAAAAGTAGGGCCACTTGGCATTGTGGTCCGTTCGGCATTATGAGTTAATTGAGCAGTGAGCTGTGCCAATAGATCTTGAATGCTAGTAGAATCCAGGTCTTGCTCCATTTGTAACTAAAATCAAAGAAAGAAAACTAAATCAAATATCAAAAGTAAAAGACACAAACACAAATAAACATAAGCAAAAACAAAAATAAAAGGATTAGCAAATTTGCTAATCCCCGGCAACGGCGCCAAAAATTTGATGCGAAAATAAATTAACGCACAAATTTAAACCCTATTTGTGACAGTTGTAGTATATGGATAAGTAGGGATCGTTCTAGGCCGGGGATTAACTAGGGATGCTAACCAAAGTAAAATTAAATTAAAAACGTAAAAACAAAATTTAAAACACTAAACTAGACTCAAAACACTTAAATAGAATCACTCAAAATAAAACTAACAAATAAACTAAAACAAATCAAAAGACTCAAAATACTTCAAAACTCAAGAAAACACAAACTAAATTAATTTCTAACAAACCTAACACTTTAAAATAAATGGGGGATTGATTTTTGATGAAAAGTAAATTAAACTTAAATAAATTACAGAATTGACAAAAACATAAAATTAAGGTAAAATGATAAATGACGGACTGGCTAGAGGATTATTCTCCACACATGCCACATATGCAACCTAAATTGATTTTCAGTTGTTCTTTCAATAAATTGTAAATTCTCAACGCCCCAAGTTAATTAGGTCCGCTTAAATTAACCTTCAGATTTTCCACAAGTTATTGGGTTGGATGATTGCATACGACAACCCAAAACATTCCCTACAAGTTCCCTACATGAATTGCATAATAGAGATACAAGCAAGAATCATTAAGTTTTATGAAAATCATAAGCATTGACGAGGCACTAGTTACTATGAATTGCATGAAACTTATGCCAAGAATTTACTTAACACGATTGTGGTCAACAACCTTTACTACTTGTGAATATAAGTTCATAACGATTAGGTGAAATTCACTTATATTCTAGCATCAAATTCATGCATGTAAATTAAGTATGCATCCTTAATCGACATACAAAAATAAGTTATCAATCAAACAGTTAAGCACATTTAATTCACAACTCAGAAATCACAACTGAAGGTAATCAATTCATATTACAAATATATCCATGGTTTTGAATTAATCTCTAGCCAACACAAATTAATTACACATTATTCTTAAATTAAAACATAAAAATAAAACATAAAGTTGGAGGATTAAACCGAGAGAAATGCACAGTTGCTTCTCAAGCAGCATTGCCGAGGCTTCCTTTGTTTTTCTGCACTAGGTCTCCCACGCTGACTGCTCCTATTCTTTCCATCCAGCGAGCTGTTCCTCTCGCTCCAAAGCAGCCCACGTCTCTGACTTCGCTGCCTTTATTTTATGGCACACCTTCCTCAAGCTGCCTAAGGCAGCAACATCTCCCCTCAATTCTCGCGTCCCGCCTGTCGCTGGTTTCCTTCCTCAGCTGCCACAAGGCAGCTGGCTGCCTTGTCCACGCGAGACCTTGCTGACTTCTCTCTCGCTGCCACTGGCAGCTTGCCTTCTTACTGCGTCAGCGACTCCCCCTCAAGCTGCCCGAGGCAGCTTCCTCTTCTTCCTTCATCCAGTTCCGCGCACCTCCCTATTTATTTCATTTTTTTATTGTTTTCTATCCCACGTTCTGCACCTCCTTATTCCTTTTTGTTTTCTAATCATCACTCCACTCCCTCATTGCCTTCCAGCTGCCATTATTCTTTCTTATTTCCTCATTGCCGCACACACCCACATGGTTCCCCACTGTCTACAAAACAAACAATTATTATATTATATATATATATCTATATTTTATTTAATTTAAAAGCTAAACAGTTTTGACACGAATTTATTACATAAAATCACACTTATGTTATTTTTATTTTCTTAGCTAGATAAATTCGATAAAACACAAAAATAAAGTAGATAGCACAAAAATATGAGGAAATAACTAAGAAAAGACGAGAGAATTTGATGTAAAATATGTATAAATATGAGCTTATCAAATACCCCCACACTTAGCTTTTGCTAGTCCTCGAGCAAAACAAACGAAAACAGAAAAAGTAATAACATGAAAATTATTAGCTTCCCCCTATTTGACCCTCATAGAATTTCATTCGAGAACACAAAACATCAAGAACCATAGCTAATACCAACAAGCAATTTAAGTTCATTTTCCTTATTCAAATATTAGCAGCAATCTTTGAAACATCCTTGAAGTGTAGTGTGTGAGATAGCCATGCTAATGCGATTTCAAAATTTTATTTTAAAAATCACCATATGCAAACTAGCGACCTTCTCACGGGATATGCACTCAATCACACATGTGTTTAGTTTTAATGTGTTTCGCTCAAAGAAACAAATGTGAAAGTTTTACCATAAGCTTGCATAAAAATCACTTCTCCACAGTCATAATTGCAAAACTTAAATCAAGAGGACTTTTATTGGATGTAATGAGGCTTAGGGATAGGGTTATTGAAACGAAAGAATAGGAAAACACAAGTTCCAAGCTACATTGCAAGCAATTCTTTTCTTTAGATTTATAAGAACTCAAGCTCTCCAATGATTCTTCAGACATCTCCAACCACACCCTAAATACTGAAACTTTAAAAACTTTTTATTTTCTTTGTATACATTTTTCTTTTTCTTTTCATTTTCTTCTTCTTTTTTTTTTTTTTTTTTTTTTTTTTTTTTTTTTTTTTTAAATCACAACACAGAAACAAATATGAAAAACCCCCACACTTATTCTTTTGCCAAACACCCTCCAAAGTACTTCACAAACATTCACATAAGATAATCTTGCATTGCTCGCTTGGAAAGGGTAAGGAAAATTATTTCAGGCATAAGGGTAGACATATCTGGTGATAAGAAATAAAAGGCTCACAAATACGGCTCAAATTGGCAATCTAATGATATCATTTTTCTTTGGGAAACAAGATTATTTGGGCCATGGTGGTAAACCTAATGCCTCTATCATTTTCAAGTTCATGCAATCAATGACAAAAATTTCGAAAGATCGTTATGCAAGTTCTAGATAAGTATCTCACATAAGTTCATCACACATGAAAGAATAGGAGTGTATGAAAAATGCACACACTTTCAATAGGCTCAAAAACTCACATAGGATGTATATGGTCACTAAATTCACATATGGAGCTTTAAATCATGCTTTAGTTTCACATCAACAAGGCTATGTGCATTTGGTTTTTCAAAGATGATCAAATATGTACAAACTAACACGAGAATTAGGAATTTCACAAAACACATGTTAACTAAGTTCTTGATGATCATGGTTCAAACTTTATCCGATTATATCATTGGGCCGGGGAAACTAACAAAAAAAATAATTCAAAACAATAAGGAAAACAAGGAAATATTTTTGGATTTTTTAGATTTTCCGATTTTTTTTATTTTTTTATTATTATTTTTTTATTTATTTTTTAAAAACAGCAACTTAATTAAGAAAACACAAAGCAATAACATGGAAACAAATGAAACCAGTTCAAAGTCGAAGGTACAAAAATTTTCAATTTGGTCATTTTTATACTCTTTACCCCCACACTTAAACTAGACATTGTCCCCAATGTCAGAAAATATAATAAAATGCAAATAAAAATAAAATAAATAAATATAAGGAAACAAAATAAAGCAATAGGACTGAAAACTTCCCTAATTTGCAGAAAAAATCAAGCGATGACCCCCAAGCTAAAATTCTGCAATCAACTTCAAGGGTGGAAATAACCAAAAGTTCCTGCAAAGAAAAGAAATAAATCAGTTACGCACGCAAGAAAATATAAAAGAAAACAAACGAAAAATTGAAAATGAAAATAAAAGATAATGAATAAAACTAATAAAAGAACATTGGTCCTGTTTGGTGACTTTCCACAGCTTTGAACTTGAACTGGCCTCGGAACTTCTTAGCAAGGAAAATGAGACTTGATTGGTGGTGTTGTTGAAGCTTCTCGAGCTCTTGGTTTCAACTCAGACTCCTTCTGCCGGGTTGATTGAGTCTGCAGGCTACATTCTTCTCTTTTTGTTCTTCTGCATGGCAGGTAGGCACGAGGAAAAGGTGGTGGTCTGCTTCTTTGTTCAATCTGTCCAAGTGCCGACCGATTTCCTTTCTTTCACCCTGACTCGTAGCCAAGAGCAAGGGTAAAGGAAAAGCATGCCATGAGAAATCTTTGCCTCTGACTCTGATGATATGGGATACTTTTGCTTTTGAAGAAGTATCGTTCCACAGGTGTATGCTTGAACTGGGCTGGGGAACTTCTTAGCAAGGAAAATGAGACTTGATCTTGAAGATGAAGCAGCACCTTGTCTCCACATGCTTCAAGTATCATTTTCACTTGCCTTGGCTGTTCTCCAGGCAGATGTGGCGACTTCTTCGGAAGTACATCAGTGGTTGAAGAAGAGCACTCGAGAGCAATGCTAGGTAAGCAATCAGGAAGGATTTCCAGGCAGTCGGTTCTTAGATTGGAAGATTGACACCGAGTGCTGGCTGATTGCCCGCTTTCTCCTTGCCACAAAGACAAGGACAAGGACAGGAAGAAAGCGTGATATGAGATACTCTTGCTTTCAACCTTCATGATATGAAATACTCTAGCTCTAGATGACTTGTTTGTAAAGGTATCCCAGGGAATGAGAAACACAGAGAAACTCGAGAGGGTTTGTTGGAAAGGCATTTTGGGAGATGAAAAATTTCGGAGATGAAGAAGTGTTGAGAGAGTTTGCCTTTGCTGTTGAAGGCGAAGGTAGACGTTTATAGAATTTTTCTTCACAACCGAAACTATTCTTTTACCCCTGTCGGCAGCCGGTGGATGGATGAACAGTACAGGTCACGCGCTTTCTGAAAAAGCAACCCGTAATTTGCGCAAAGCTGACAGCGCGTGACGAGTGACGACAAAACTGGAAAAGCTTTTCGCCTCGTGATTCCTGACCGCTCCGACTTTTGAGAGAGAGGCGCCCAACTTTTGAGAACGGCGTCCGACTTTTGAGACGGAGACGCTGCTTTTGAGAAAAGAATCTGGCTTTTTAGAAAGGAGCCCGGCTCTTCGATTTGCGAGAGGACGCCTCTTCGACTGCTGAGTAGCGCCTCTTGATTTCTTCTTTTTATAGAGGCGCAATTTTGTTCCACAACACACTTGAGCTTCCTCCTGTAAACACTCACTCCTGCAAACACTCCCTCTTGCACTTCTTTTAATCTTGATCATTCCGACTCTTCATTCTCAACACCTTCAGAAAATGTCTTGCCCTTCTGACCGTCGCCTTAACTTGAATGTTGGGGAAGATAGTGATATATCTTCTCCAACCAACATTTGGCAGCCGTCCTTCATATCCCCAAATGGTCCTCTTACAGTTGGGGATTCCATGATGATGAACGAAACAACCGCATCGGTGGTGGCCAGAAATCTGCTCACTCCTAGAGACACTAGGATACTTTCTAGGCGGTCCGACGAACTAGCTGTCCAGGATTCTATGGCCTACAGCGTCCGATGCGCAGGCTCAGTATCAAACATGGGCCAGCGCCTTCTTGCACGAACCCGTCAGGTGGAATCGTTGATGGCTGAAGTGGCTAGTCTTCGGCAGGAGGTCAGAGTGCTTAGGCATGAGAACAGGGATTTGCACATGCTTGCAACCAATTACTCCACAAGCATGAAGAGGAAGCTGGATCAGATGCAGGAGTCCGAAGTGCGGATTCAGAGTGATCATCAACGGTTTATGGCGTTACTCCCGAGGTTTGTGTTGCCTTCGTCCTCGGGAGCAGCACCAAGTATTGATGCTCCGAATGATCCAACTCTGGCGCTTCGTCTTTTTGGGGCTCCGTCGATCTCCGAGGCACCACCAACCAACGACCAATGAACGAGATTAATTTACAAGTTATTGTAAAATATTTATGCAATTAAGTTTTTTTTTTTTTTTTAATTTTATTATTATATGAATGTTTATGTTTTTAAGTTTTTTATTATTATTTTTTTTTTATTTTTTATGTATTTTTAACAACTTAATTAAGAAAACACAACAATAAGTAAAACAAAGTAAAAAGACTAAGTTTAACTTTCTAAACAAAAATCACAACTAACTAAACAAAACAAAATGAAATCAACGTAAAAAGAAATCAACGTAAAATAAATTCATACAAGAGCCAACAAACAATGAAAGAACTAAATACAGTAAAATAAATTCAGTAAAGAGAAGGGATTAGGAATGCAAATCTGATTGTGGGTGATTCCTAGGCCTCCCTTCATTATTCAAATGCATGGGCTTATCATTGAACGGACGGTGGTACTTGAAATGATCCGACAACGGTCTAAGTTCTAATGACGGTGCCTGAATCATCAAAATTAAAAACAAGTTAGTATAAATTAAAATAAAAAATGGAGAAGATGGCTTACAGTCACATTCAAACTCAATTATAAACACCACGTCTTTGAACGTTTCCGGGACTTTGAACTTGGCCAGGTTTACTATGATGGTTGTGGCTTGTCCCGTGTCATCAAACTCAACTGCTTTAGGCTTGATTGTCTCATGCACAGCCTCTTGGATGTATTCTTTAAATTCTCCGGCCACCTCATTTTCTGGAATCCCTCTTCTTGATGTACAAGTTTCTTTGATTGTTTCAACATCATCGGGAACATGATTTTGTACACCAAGAATTTGGATATCACTTTTCACCTCTGGAAGAGCTTCCACAACGTCTTTTTCATTCACTTCTTCCTTGGGATTTAAAAACCTGCAAGGAAAAAGGACATTTGGTGGAACGATGTTAGAATGAATTGAACTTAGAACCTCCTCACTTGAGTTGGATGGCATAAGGACTTGAGGGGTTTGCGATAAGAATTCTTCTAAACTGCCCAAGTAGTCATCCTCATCTTCTTCTTGAAGCGGCAATTCATCCATGTTCGGGCTGTGTTTGGATGGTTCTGGGACAGCTTCATCCTCCCGGTCACCTTGATCTCGAATCTGTGCCATGATCTCCAAAATCTGCCCAACTTGCTTCTCCAATTCGTCCACTCTTCTGACTCGGTATTGCATCTCCTGGTTTTGATTTTCTACTCCCTGATTCAAAGAGGTGAGTAAATTATTAAGTGTATCATTATCCAAGGATGTACCTGAATTGAATTGGGTTGATTGTTGTGGTGGATGTGACGGTTCATATGGCCACTGATAGAACTCTTCCGATGGCGGCAATTGTTCTTCTTTTTGTGAACCCTGTACCGAAGAAATTAATTCTTCAAGCATTTGATTATAATCCACGGGCATACTTTGATTCGATTGGAATTGTTGTGGGGGATGCTGTGGTGGCTGCATAGATCTTGAATAGAACACGTCCTCTTGCTGCCAATACCCACCTTGTTGAAATTGTTGAGGTTCATCCCACATATACTCTGAATTACTTCTCCAATCCGAATTATAAGCGTTGGAAAACATGTTGCCCCTTGATTGGTTATAGCCTTGATATCCCCAAACATCTTCATTTGCAGAAAATTGGGGATATTGATGAGTTTGAAATCCTTGCTCATAGGGCATATCAAAAGTAGGGCCACTTGGCATTGTGGTCCGTTCGGCATTATGAGTTAATTGAGCAGTGAGCTGTGCCAATAGATCTTGAATGCTAGTAGAATCCAGGTCTTGCTCCATTTGTAACTAAAATCAAAGAAAGAAAACTAAATCAAATATCAAAAGTAAAAGACACAAACACAAATAAACATAAGCAAAAACAAAAATAAAAGGATTAGCAAATTTGCTAATCCCCGGCAACGGCGCCAAAAATTTGATGCGAAAATAAATTAACGCACAAATTTAAACCCTATTTGTGACAGTTGTAGTATATGGATAAGTAGGGATCGTTCTAGGCCGGGGATTAACTAGGGATGCTAACCAAAGTAAAATTAAATTAAAAACGTAAAAACAAAATTTAAAACACTAAACTAGACTCAAAACACTTAAATAGAATCACTCAAAATAAAACTAACAAATAAACTAAAACAAATCAAAAGACTCAAAATACTTCAAAACTCAAGAAAACACAAACTAAATTAATTTCTAACAAACCTAACACTTTAAAATAAATGGGGGATTGATTTTTGATGAAAAGTAAATTAAACTTAAATAAATTACAGAATTGACAAAAACATAAAATTAAGGTAAAATGATAAATGACGGACTGGCTAGAGGATTATTCTCCACACATGCCACATATGCAACCTAAATTGATTTTCAGTTGTTCTTTCAATAAATTGTAAATTCTCAACGCCCCAAGTTAATTAGGTCCGCTTAAATTAACCTTCAGATTTTCCACAAGTTATTGGGTTGGATGATTGCATACGACAACCCAAAACATTCCCTACAAGTTCCCTACATGAATTGCATAATAGAGATACAAGCAAGAATCATTAAGTTTTATGAAAATCATAAGCATTGACGAGGCACTAGTTACTATGAATTGCATGAAACTTATGCCAAGAATTTACTTAACACGATTGTGGTCAACAACCTTTACTACTTGTGAATATAAGTTCATAACGATTAGGTGAAATTCACTTATATTCTAGCATCAAATTCATGCATGTAAATTAAGTATGCATCCTTAATCGACATACAAAAATAAGTTATCAATCAAACAGTTAAGCACATTTAATTCACAACTCAGAAATCACAACTGAAGGTAATCAATTCATATTACAAATATATCCATGGTTTTGAATTAATCTCTAGCCAACACAAATTAATTACACATTATTCTTAAATTAAAACATAAAAATAAAACATAAAGTTGGAGGATTAAACCGAGAGAAATGCACAGTTGCTTCTCAAGCAGCATTGCCGAGGCTTCCTTTGTTTTTCTGCACTAGGTCTCCCACGCTGACTGCTCCTATTCTTTCCATCCAGCGAGCTGTTCCTCTCGCTCCAAAGCAGCCCACGTCTCTGACTTCGCTGCCTTTATTTTATGGCACACCTTCCTCAAGCTGCCTAAGGCAGCAACATCTCCCCTCAATTCTCGCGTCCCGCCTGTCGCTGGTTTCCTTCCTCAGCTGCCACAAGGCAGCTGGCTGCCTTGTCCACGCGAGACCTTGCTGACTTCTCTCTCGCTGCCACTGGCAGCTTGCCTTCCTACTGCGTCAGCGACTCCCCCTCAAGCTGCCCGAGGCAGCTTCCTCTTCTTCCTTCATCCAGTTCCGCGCACCTCCCTATTTATTTCATTTTTTTATTGTTTTCTATCCCACGTTCTGCACCTCCTTATTCCTTTTTGTTTTCTAATCATCACTCCACTCCCTCATTGCCTTCCAGCTGCCATTATTCTTTCTTATTTCCTCATTGCCGCACACACCCACATGGTTCCCCACTGTCTACAAAACAAACAATTATTATATTATATATATATATCTATATTTTATTTAATTTAAAAGCTAAACAGTTTTGACACGAATTTATTACATAAAATCACACTTATGTTATTTTTATTTTCTTAGCTAGATAAATTCGATAAAACACAAAAATAAAGTAGATAGCACAAAAATATGAGGAAATAACTAAGAAAAGACGAGAGAATTTGATGTAAAATATGTATAAATATGAGCTTATCAAAATCTATAATGATAGATTTTAGGATATAATTGGATTATATCATGCCCTAATAATAGACAAAAGGATGCTAGGAAGTTTCTCATATGATGATAAACTTCAATCAGAAGAACAACTATAGTGAGACTAGGAGGTAGCTCTTCTCAAAGGGAACGTACCCTTTGACTCCCAAAGAAATAATGCGTAAATCGAATCCTTTATGCATACGCAGAAAGGTGATTTATGTATTTCATATTGTATGAAAAACATTAATATGAGTTGTACCTAGAAATGTACAAGACGATATCAATGCAAGCCCAGGATCAGAACCATGGCAACTGTCAAGTGAATCCTTAAGTATTTAAGAAATACTAAAGGATATGTTCCTCGAAGAATGAGGAAGAATTAGAGTAACGTAATGGAAGCGTAAATGTATTAGATTGTGAATCTAATCCATCATTGGATGTTTCTTCATTGTGAATGAAGAGATAAACAGATATCTCTTTAGTATGACTAAAGAGATATTTGGATGGAAACATTAAAGTAATGACTTTAGTGTGTTCCATTATGAATGCAAAATATATTGCCATATAGAAGTTTACAACAATGTTGTTTGGATGAGAAAGTTCATTTATGAACTCTCTATTCGGTTCCAACCAGAAAGTGTATCTAGTGTACTGACACTACGACACTAATGGGGCGATAGCTCAAGCTAGGGAATCAAGGTCTCATCAAGATCCGAACTCATATGAGAGAACTGAACCACATGATTGGGAATCATGTATAATGGTGACGTCGATATTCTCAAGGTTGCTTCTATGGATAACATATAGATATCCATTGCCTAGGCCTACTACTCAGCCATTTATGAAATGACTACAGAAGAGGAATCATCACAGATGAACAAGCTGATTGGCTCTAGTGCAAGTGGGAGATTGTTGGAAATGTGCCCTAAAGCCAATCATATGATGATACTTTACGGACATTTCACATGTTAAACTAATCTAGTTTACATATAAAGGGCAAACATTATTGTTTGAGCCGTCTCATATAAAAGTTATATGCTTAAACGATAAAGTCCAAGGAATATGTGATTGGGAGAATGCAATCTAATGAAGTTAGATTAATGAGACCATTCTTTCGTAGACACATCCTAAACGTTCCTGATCATAGGATTGCCAATTGGGCATTGACAGTCCGATAAGATCAGTACGTACTGTGCCTTCTCTCAGGGAGAGTGACTAGTCTCGAGTCATTGGTGTGTGTGACATCAAGACAAGTACGTAGGTGCTCAATAGAGAATGAGTCCACTGAACACGATCAACGAGGAGTTCTCATACTCATGTCACATGAGAACTCATGGTTGGGATAATGCAAATTAGTCTTTTGACCTGAGGCATCACAGTTGTCTTGTGGTTAAGTCCTTGATCTTTGATTATGTCAAAGTCACCCCATCGGGGTGTCCACGACATCATTGGGGTTAAGCCACTTAGTTATGAAGACAAGTGAATGTGCAACAAGGGATCTCTAACCTTCAAATGGTTTGAGGGAGAATACTCTATGATATGATTAAATCTCTGGCCAGAGTATGAATGAGATTTGGGAATGCGTTCCAATTCACATTCAAGTAATCATATAAGCAAACGAATCACATTGGATAGTAGACATGAATACATAAACTATCAAACCAAACAATGTGGTCAAGAGTATTAGATTAGAGAAAGACCGTATTGCATTTGTAATCCTAAACTGAATAGGTTCTCTACCTCTTCTGATTAGCTTGGGTAGCCATGATATGCTGCTAGGTGTCACTCATGGTTTGTGGAAGCCCTAAACGTGTATAATCACTAAAGGGAGAATTGAAAATAAGTTTCAATTCACAATCGATGTAAAATGGTTTTAATCGCCCACTGCCTCGCTAAAAGGAACCTAATGTATCGTACACCGTGTAAGGTGGAGATTGAAGAAACAAAGGAGATGAGTAAGAATAATTAAATGGTTTAATTATTTATGGCAAGGATTAATTAATATGTTAATTAATCAAACGAATAAGTTCGTTAAAGACCTCGGGATAGTTTTGGACCTTAAGGCCCAATGGGCTTCGAACGTCAAAGCCCATTGACTTAAGTTGTATGACAACTTAATGAATAATGATTCACAAAGGCCCAAATAGCCCAATAAATACCCTAAGGCTGGCCATAATTAAGGAGGGTAGTGAACTTGGCTTAATTGCAAGTTTGCCACTCCATTGTGAGGTGGTATAAAGGCAACTTTATAGCCATTTCATCCTAAGGGTTTTTGTAGAGAAAAGATGAGAACAAAAGCTCTCTTTACTCTCTAAAATTCAGCCACCCTAGAGGAAAATATCTAGCAATTCTACTTCCTCAAGGTCACTCATTTCTTCTTCAATCTAACCTTGGTGTAGAATCTTTAGAGGTTCTCTATTTTGGGAACTTGGAGAATCCTATTCTTTCAACCAAATCCATGGAGCTAAGAAGCAAGGAATGAAGGCCCTATCTCTTGGGTGATTATCCTTTGCATATGCAAAGAGGAATCTACAAAGGTAAATATTTCTCAACTAACAAATGTTGTTTTAAAGTTGAGTCAAGGTTCACCAATCTACTAGGCTTTGAATTTCATGGTTGATGTTTTGTTTTTGAATGCATGAAAGCATGATTCCGCCTTTAATTGTTAATTGCATGCTATATGATGTTATTCAAATGAACATGTTTTTCACAAAATTTCCTTCAGGATGATGAAGAGGGAAAAGAAGAAGAATGAGGTAAAGAAGAAGAAGAGGGTGGTGAAAGTGGTGGTCATGTACAACGTGTTGTCCAACAAGAAGAAGAAGAAGAAGAGGGTGGCCAAAATAGGGTTGATGAAGGCAAAGGGGGAAGCCGGGGGATCAAGAGGGGAGAAGGTTATCAGAGGTGTGGACGAAGAAGGTTTGAATGAGCCTCTAGGGACTGTTGAGTGGGATAGCTCGACAAATGTATCGAGAAGATGCTTGGATTGCTTGGAGAACGTGTACTAAAAGAGTACGAGGAAGTCCAAAGTTCTGATGATGAGGTTGTTACTTACATACTTGAGGGTGAGCTTGTGAGAACGAAGAGGAAATGCCAGTACACTAAGGGGATGTCAAAGACTGTGGGAACCAAACGGGGGCGAAGAAGAAGATGGAAGTGGTTCACCATATGATGTTGATCCTTGACATCACAAAGTGCGAAAAACTCCAAGCTGGTGAGCCGAATGAAATATTATGCAAAGGGAAGTGCTATTTAAATCAATGGACATAAACTTTGTGGTTGATACAATCGAGTATTTCTATTAATTCAAGAAGGTGAAGGAGAATTAGAACAAGTAAGCAATAATTGACATTTGAATTTTATGCCTGAGAAATTATAGTGATTAAACGACTAGAATGATGAGCCTTAACATTTTTTTGTTACACTATTAGTACAGTTGCCCGGTTGGAGAATATGACAATTGGAGACATCGATTTTTGGAGGTGGCTCCTTGCGTTGGTGACAAAGTTTAATTAAAATTTGTTTATTGTAGAACATTCATTTGCAGCTTTATCTTCAGCAGAAGCATGCCGATGAGGCTCGGAGGGTAGGGAAAATGTTGATCACTAGCACAACCAACTCGTTTCTAGTAAAATATCCAACAAAATTTCTGCTAATATTGTTAAGTTTTGAAATTGTGATGTTGAGTGTGTTTTCGAATGCTTGAAGCATTGTACATGTTTTTTGGTTTATTTTACACTTGTGCACAATCCTACTGTGAGTGCTGCCATAATGCGAAGACAACTCAAAGAACAACTAGAGCCCACAAAGTCGATGCGTCCAAAGAATCTTTACTACTGCTATTAAAGATGGTGAAGGGGCAGGGGAGCCATTTTGTACATCATGATTGATCGATGCGGAGAGGATCTACATGCCCCTCAACCTTGCTCACCATTGGGTTGTCGTTGAGATCAATCTTACAAGTGGGAGAATAATTGTGTACGACTCAATGACACCTAAAACCCACATACATCATGTTGAAAAAATTAGTTCTAATTGCTATATTAAATTACATAGAAAATCGAGAAATAATTCATGCAATTATATATCAAAGTAATGTATGCACATGAGTAACCAGTGTTAAATGAGCATGACATAATGGATTAGAAAAACCTGGAAATAAGGTCGAGGCAAGTGTTAGACACTTTGTCCTTAAGACAAGTTTGAGCCCCACTACGGTGCTTATGGTTGATCGGCACTTGTCTCCCAAGATACAACGACCATGTCCTTGTAATAGTAGCACTCCAAATCAAAAGGCTCCATGAACCACTATTGTGTTGAAAACTCTCTCATATGAACTCAATCAGAGTCTCTAATATTTAGTGCACTATATGTATAAACCAAGACAATAGTAATCACACAATACCCTTCTAGACACCCAGTTGTTCGGTTGTGTTCATTTTGGCCTAGAACAATTCTTGGCTTCTCATGAGTGCTTTTAGAGAACAGAGCCCTTCAGAAAATTCTCATAGGAATGGCCTCACTCAAGATAGGCGACTTCCCACTAAGAGTATCCTGCAATACCCCACTTGTTATTTCCAAGTATAGGAATCATTAAAAGCAAAACTTATCCTAAACACGCTATAGATAGCACTGTTTCATCATAGGACATGGGTAGAAGATTATCTTCGCAGTGCTCCCATTGAATCATCCACAATTCAGTTGTCCCTTTGAACCTAGATCTTGGGATCTCCAGTCAGCTAGGTTTGGTTGCCATTATGGCGATTCTTAAGATGTAGGCTATTAACCCATTCCCCTCGATGATACAACTTACTCTCTAGTCAAACCTTTAATTAATTGGATCCACTAGGTTGATGACTATCTCTTATGATGCACAATTCCATTTATGAAATTATATTTCATTCGAGAGTAGTTGTTTTCCAACGTAATTCCTCCAAATATGCGTTCGAATTTGATAAGTAATTTGTTAACACTTGAGTAACTCCCCCACATTTAAGGTATTTGTAAGAAGGTCTCCAACCTTGCCATACCTTAATTACTCATTACAAGAGATGCCATTTTAATTGTCTCATTCAATTAGCAAATTATATTTCCATTCTTCTTAAGTAAATCTCATATCTCACAAATAGAAAAGCTACCCCCACAATTCTTTGCTAATTGTGGTTAATTTAACGTCATTGTTAAATCGATCATGTTTTTTACTTTAAGAAGTAAGAAACAATTAAGATAGACCTTATATATCTATCTTCTTAGGCCTTCGTGCCTAACTACCCATTATGGGAAAAACACTTCTGGAAATTGTTGCCTTTAGCCTCTAAACTTAGCGAGATTTAATAGTTAGGACTTCACTCTTTAACTAAAGACAACCACAACTTTCTTTGCAACATATGTGCACTATCAGTATGATTAGTTTGTAGTGCAATAGCAATGTTGATAGTGCAAATACCTTAATTTATAGTGCAACAGCAATGACGGCATGGTATAGTAATAATGTCTCATCCCAAATATATATACATATATGTATATATATATATATATGTGTGTGTCTCATGTTACATACTATTGTAATGCATGATATCTCAAGACATGTAATATTATTATATACCATATATACGATATCTCGATCCTTCAGTCTTTCTGTATCAACGCCCATCGGCACATAACCATGCGTAAACTTTCCAAGTGAAACGAAACATCCTTTCATGAAGAGGTATGTCACTTTTTCTCAGATTTTCTTATCACCTCTACATCATATGCCAAGAGGCAAGAGATATCCTTTTAATATATCAAATGCAACCAACTCATGTTCCTTCATAATACTCATATACATATCCATACTAGTTAAAAGTCACGGCTTCATTCAAATCTAGCACTAACACTCACAAGGCATTTCATATAATCCACCAATATTTCCTAAATTGGGCACAACCAAACATCGAATTGCTCTGCATTTGTCCATGAATATATATGGAAAAAATCGCGCACAAGCTATCGTCAGTCTCAACTAATTGGTCAGAACAGAGACCATGTAATAGATTTCCAGTTGAAACTTATCATGATTTACACCCCAACCTTATTTCTCTTCAAATAGAGTTGTAACTTCAGATAGCAAAATTTGAAAGAAACCTATATCAAAACTGCCATATACCATTCTTTTATTACAGTGGTGGAAGTCATGATGCATTTCTAACGCTTAGCAAAGAGGGCAGCACTTTCCCTTCATTCATTTGTTGGATTTGATAAAAGGATGACATTTCCAGAGATGAGGCAGACGGGAAAACACACCAAGCACATAAAAGACTCATGCATGTGTTGATGCAGTAAACAGATTCTCTCATTCTCAGGTCTTCATGTACCAGTTCCGTACAATACTCCTGACCCCAATTGTGTCATTTGGTCAAACGATGTAACCCTTACTAGGGTTGCATTAGTTTCAAATGACACTTTCAGACTTCAGTTAGTCAACTGTAACCAACTAATCTACTTCTCCGGGTAACCAACCAAATTAATTAGACAGAACTTAAATGCAAAGCATATATTTAAAAGGGTTCAAGCTGTCGAAGGGTCAAAGTGTCAAATATGATAAAGCATGATATATCCAAAGCATCCAACCGTAAACCAGGATTTGATATACATTGAGTCATGCTTTGTAATAAACATGCAAACCACAACCATATACTAATCATGCATTTGCTCTCATATAATCATATTGTTCATATTTTCAATGACACACGAATATACTTACCAAAAAGACAAAAACATGTAATCGAACCCCATATTTCATGTCCGTGATTTTCTCCCAAGCAAACTTTATTTGATCCACCTTCAATAGCAACTAAACCTAAACTTGTCTTAAGATTGATGGAAAAATTAGGTCTAATTGCTATATTAAATTACATAGAAAATCAATAAATAATTCATGTAATTATATATCAAAGTAAAGCATGCACATGAGTAACCAATGTTAAATGAGCATGACATAATGAATTAGAAAAACCTGGAAATACGGTCAAGGCAAGTTTTAGACACTTTGTCCTTAAGACAAGTTTACGCCCCCACTACAGTGCTCATGGTTGATCGGCGCTTGTCTCCCAAGATACAACAACCACGTCCTTGTAATAGTAGCACTGCAAATCAAAAGGCTCCATGAACCACGATCTCTCATATGGACTCAATGAGAGTCTTTAATATTTAGTGCACTATATGTATGAATATGTATGATTAAAAGTTGTTTAATGACTATAGGGGGCTTCTCCATTTATAGAATTTGAGATACCTCATTGGAAAACATGTGACTATTCATGAAGAGTCAAAAGTTGCAACTCTTCATTTGAATAGATACATCCTTCAACCAAAAGGCACCACTTCTAATTTCCATTCAATTAATAAATTTAATATAATAGAAAGTGGCCCTTTACCATAGTGGTGAGGTGTTTAGCCCTTGTATGACAACGTGGGTTCGAATCCCGTCTGTGACTAATCTAACAAGATCTATTGTTTGACAAAAAAAAAAAAATTTAACATAATAATATTAAATTTTCCAACACATCAAGTGATGCGAAAATAAATTAACGCATAAATTTAAACCCTATTTGTGACAATTGTAGTATATGGATAAGTAGGGATCGTTCTAGGCCGGGGATTAACTAGGGATGCTAACCAAAGTAAAATTAAATTAAAAACGTAAAAACAAAAATTAAAACACTAAACTAGACTCAAAACACTTAACTAGAATAACTCAAAATAAAACTAACAAATAATCTAAAACAAATCAAAAGACTCAAAATAATTCAAGACTCTAGAAAACACAAACTAAATTTATTTCTAACAAATTTAACACTTTAAAATAAATGGGGGATTGATTTTTTGATGAAAAGTAAATTAAACTTAAATAAATTACAGAATTGACAAAAACATGAAATTAAGGTGAATGGATGGACGACGGACTGGCTAGAGGATTATTCTCCACACATGACACATATGTAACCTAAATTGATTTTCAGTTGTTCTTTCAATAAATTGTAAATTCTCAACGCCCCAAATTAATTAGGTCCGCTTAAATTAACTTTCAGATTTTCCACAAGTTATTGGGTTGGATGATTGCATACGACAACCCAAAACATTCCCTACAAGTTCCCTACATGAATTGCATAATAGAGATACAAGCAAGAATCATTAAGTTTTATGAAAATCATAAGCATTGACGAGACACTTGTTACTATGAATTGCATGAAACTTATGCCAAGAATTTACTTAACACGATTGTGGTCAACAACCTTTACTACTTGTGAATATAAGTTCATAACGATTAGATGAAATTCACTTATATTCTAGCATCAAATTCATGCATGTAAATTAAGTATGCATCCTTAATCGACATACAAAAATAAGTTATCAATCAAGCAGTTAAGCAAATTAAATCACAACTCAGAAATCACAACTGAAGGTAATCAATTCATATTACAAATATATCTATGGTTTTGAATTAACCTCTAGCCAAAACAAATTAATTACACATTATTTATAAATTAAAACAGAAATTAAACTTGAGTTTGGAGGATTAAACCGAATGAGGAATTTCTTCCTCTGTCCCCGTGTTCCTCCTTTCTCCCCACGTTAGCTGCCCTCGAGCTCCTCCTGTGTCAGTACGCCACCTGTCCGTTCCCCCTGTCCCGCGCGCCAGCTCTGTTGCTGTGCTCTCCCGTACTGACCTCCCTCCTTTCTCCCGTACTGACCTCATTCTTCTTCTCGCAAGCTGCACCAGGCAGCTCTCACAAGCTGCACGTGTGGGCCCTGCTCATTGCTCTCGTTGGCTGCACAAGCAGCTCCTCTGTCCCTTCAGCGCTGCCAAGGTTCCAGTTCCCGCAAGCCTCTCTGCGTCCCTGCACGTTCTCTGTTTTTCACTGCCAGGGGCCGCGTCAGTCTCAACTTCCGCCTCCCGCTTCACTGTCCGACCTCCCTCTGCTTGCACAGTCTATCGTGCCTTCCTCTGACTGTCTCGCTGACTCACGTCTTGCTGCCAATGCAGCGCCTTCCTTATCGCGCTGTGCTTCTACGCTGCCCAAAGGCAGCCTTCTGCTGCACTGCCCACAAGCCCAAGGCCAGGCAGCTTGCTGCCTTCGTCCTCTTTTATTTTTTTCTGACTTCTCTCTCTGACCTTGCTGCCAAAGGGCAGCTTATTCCTTCTTCCCCCGCGCCTGTCTCTCTGTTTAATGCATGCCTTTTATTTCCGTGCTTACCTGCTAACGCTGCTGTCTTGCTCTGTCAGCTTCCACTCTCCTGTTGCGTCCCTTATTTATTTCACGCTGCCCACTCCAATGCAGCCCACTAGTCCGTGTCTTCCACTATGCACCTTGTCTTTCTATTTTTCTTTTCTGTCAGTGCACTGGTGCTCTCCCCACGTTTTTCTTTATTTCTTCACAGCTGCCAAGCAGCTTTTTCTTTATTTTCTAGTGCTTCTTTTCCCCACTTGTTTTATTTCTTTATTTCTTTTTCTGTCCGCTCCATTTTGTCTGCCAAAATGTTTTCTTCAGTTAATAAAATAAGTGAGCAAGGTAGAAATGACGAATTTATTACTTAAAATCACACTTGTGCTATTTTTATTTTATTTACTAGATAAATACTATAAAACACAAAAACAAAGTAAATAGCTCAAAAATATAAGAAACTAACTAAGAAAAGACGAGAGAATTTGATGTAAAATATGTATAAATATAATCCGATCATCAAGCAACTGCGAAATTGGCTCCCGTCGCTTATATGATGCCTGATGTCCTTCGAAGCCTGTCCGAGGAGGTGAAAAAGGGACTTTGGCTCATCATGGTAAGTCCATGGTCCCCACAGCAAAACAACGGGTGAGTCCAAATTTTATTGAATTGTTAGTAAGTTTAGATAAATGATTGAATTGTCTTAGAATTGGTTTGAAACTTGTTGAATTGTTGTATGGCATATGGAGATTGTGATATTTTCACTTTAAAAGTGAATGGGTTCTTGTCTGCTAGCCTTCCCTTGGATATAATTACGTTCGGCAATGTCCCTACATTCCGACTTAGTATGGCAATCGACATGTTGCACTAGCTTCACAATGTATAGTGAATGGTGGATGAATGAGAATTTTGGTTTGGCAAGTGTTTAGTGTAGAATGACCGCTGAAGAACAATGGTAGTCAATAAACAAATATTATATTGTTGATAGGTGGCGTTGGCTCATCTGTTGAGACAGTTTCTAGTTTGTCGGGATGAATTTAATTTGTTGGCCAATTGGTTCATTGTGGATGTTTTTAACTTATTTCTCCATATTTTTACTTGTTGTGGATGAATTTAATGTGTTTGGCTACTCTTTAAGAGCATTTATCAAATATAGCCAACTATTAGCCCCTAATTTCAAAAATGTCAGTTTTTATTAAAAAAACTTTCAAATATATCCAAAATATCACTTATATTGACACAAATGCCCTTAAGGTTTAAACCTAATAAATTAAGAAATCAAAACCCTATTAGATGAAGAGTTATCACGGCTAAACCTAAAAATGGTGCTTTCTCTTATACCAGTCTTTCGGCTACTAGTAACCGAATAAGTTTCCCTTTGGAAATCCAGTAGTTGACAGGGAAGATGGAACAATACATCAAGCAGTGGTAAAGATAATTAGGAATAGATGAAAAATGGCAATATACTATTTTCATATAGCAGCAACAGAACTACCAGAGTGAACAAATAAAAATGAATTAACTTTTACTTGTCTCAAATTTAAAGGATTGTACAACCAATATAAACAATAAAATGATAGAAAGAAAATTTTATTCATTAAACTGTAAATTTAAAAAGGCTCTACAAAGGAAGATGAAGTTGAACATGATTCCTACAAGTTTGCTTATAATGGCCATTTGAACCACATTTTGAACACTTTCGAGTCGATTTTTCTACTTCACGTGATGGGATCCTCTTTTCTTTGTGCTTGCCATATCTTCTTCGTGTAATTAGTGGTAGGACAATTCTTTCATGCACATCATCAGTTACTATCCAATCGGTCTGATTACTAACTAGCCATATATCTTCTGCATACGCAATGACCAAGGAGTTTGTAGTATAATAATGAGAACACATAGGACAGCCTGAAATTTGTCGGTGTCTACATGTAGCACAAGCATGTGAGGAAGGTAGTTGGTCAAGATCAAATTGTCGGCATGTGCAACTCTTTTCCTCTAAATTCACAACTTCAATACGAGATCCATTGTATATATGAAATGAGTAAGAATGTGCCAAAATTAAATAGACAAATTAAAATAAATTCTAGTTAAGTGAATGAAGTAAAATACCTGCAATGAAATCCTTGCTTGTTATTTTCTTGCACCAACTTGTATTTCCAATATGGCAAATGTGTATCCATTTTGGCCACCTTGGTTCAACACTCATAAAGCCACTTCTAAAGAATATTCATTCTTAAATACTAAATAAATCGTGATATAGGTAGTTTTAGCATCTTTGGTGATTGCATTACGACATTCAACAATATTTGTTGTCATGAGGTTGTACCGCTTTCCATCAAAGTACGCACTGTTGGAAATGTGCCCTAAAACCAATCATATGATGATACTTTACGGACATTTCGCATGTTAAACTAATCTAGTTTACATATAAAGGGCAAACATTATTGTTTGAGCCGTCTCATATAAATGTTATATGCTTAAACGATAAAGTCCAAGGAATATGTGATTGGGAGAATGCAATCTAATGAAGTTAGATTAATGAGACCATTCTTTCGTAGACACATCCTAAACGTTCCTGATCATAGGATTGCCAATTGGGCATTGACAGTCCGTTAAGATCAGTACATGCTATGTCTTCTCTCAGGGAGAGTGACTAGTCTCGAGTCATTGGTGTGTGTGACATCAAGACAAGTACGTAGGTGCTTAATAGAGAATGAGTCCACTGAACACGATCAACGAGGAGTTCTCATACTCATGTCACATGAGAACTCATGGTTGGGATAATGCAAATTAGTCCTTTGACCTGAGGCATCACAGTTGTCTTGTGGTTAAGTCCTTGATCTTTGATTATGTCAAAGTCACCCCATCGGGGTGTCCACGACATCATTGGGGTTAAGCCACTTAGTTATGGAGACAAGTGAATGTGCAACAAGGGATCTCTAACCTTCAAATGGTTTGAGGGAGAATACTCTATGATATGATTAAAATCTCTGGCCAGAGTATGAATGAGATTAGGGAATGCGTTCCAAATCACATTCAAGGTAATCATATAAGCAAACGAATCACATTGGATAGTAGACATGAATAAATAAACTATCAAACCAAACAATGTGGTCAAGAGTATTAGATTAGAGAAAGACCGTATTGCATTTGTAATCCTAAACTGAATAGGTTCTCTACCTCTTCTGATTAGCTTGGGTAGCCATGATATGCTGCTAGGTGTCACTCATGGTTTGTGGAAGCCCTAAACGTGTGTAATCACTAAAGGGAGAATTGAAAGTAAGTTTCAATTCACAATCGATGTAAAATGGTTTTAATCGCCCACTGCCTCGCTAAAAGGAACCTAATGTATCGTACACCAAATAAGGTGGAGATTGAAGAAACAAAGGAGATGAATTAAATGGTTTAATTATTTATGGCAAGGATTAATTAATATGTTAATTAATCAAACGAATAAGTTCGTTAAAGACCTCGGGATAGTTTTGGACCTTAAGGCCCAATGGGCTTCGAACGTCAAAGCCCATTGACTTAAGTTGTATGACAACTTAATGAATAAAGATTCACAAAGGCCCAAAAGCCCATATCCATTTTGTGTAGAATTAGGGTTTTTGGTTCTTTAGGTCATTTAAAGAAGTGACTATATAAAGAACTTTATAGCCTAAAATTCATAAGGGTTGATTTTAGAGAAAATTGGTGAGAACTTGTTTCTTCATTTTCTCTCTAAGAGGCCAACCACCTTGGAGGGTGAATCTAGCAATCCTACTACTCCAAGGTCACTCATTTCTTCTTCAATCCAACCTTGGTGTAGAATCTTTAGAGGTTCTCTATTTTGGGAACTTGGAGAATCCAATTCATTCAACAAAATCCATGGAGCTAAGAAGCAAGGAATGAAGGCCCTATCTCTTGGGTGATTATCCTTTGCATATGCAAAGAGGAATCTACAAAGGTAAATATTTCTCAACTAATAAATGTTGATTTAAAAGTTGAGTCAAGGTTCACCAATCTACTAGGCTTTGAATTTCATGGTTGATGTTTTGTTTTGAGTGCATGTAAGCATGATTCCGCCTTTAATTTGTTAATTGCATGCTATTGATGTTGCTCAAATAAACATGTTTTTCACAAAATTTCCTTCACGCACAAGTCCACATTTCATATCCAGCTGAATTAAGATAATCACCCACTTTAGAGTCGACTTTATATATTTCTGTCCTGAGACGATGAAATTCAAGAACTCTGTATGCCTTAGTATCTGTAAAATACAATTTGTGTGCTCTCATGCTTAAAATTGTGCCTAATGTTTTGACTTATATGAAATATGCATGCACCATGATGGGCATTGGGAAAAACAGTTGAGAGAGCCTTCCGAATGCTTTCATGTCTATTAGAAACAAACACCAAGTCATTAATTTCCCCAATTGCTCCCCGTAATTTTGTCAGAAACCAATTCCATGATTCGTCATTTTCTGAATCTCCAACTCCAAATACTAGAGGGTGTATTTGTTTATTGTTGTCCATGCATGTGGCAACAAACAGAGTGCCAATATATTTATCCTTTAAAAATGTCTTGCCGACCACTATTAGTGGCCTAATAGCACTTCGAAAACCTCTTATGCAAGGTCAAAGTGACATGAAACAGTACAAAAAAATGATTATTCTCATCCGTTTCAATATGTGTTATCGTACCATTTTGGCTTCTAACATAGCAAAATAAGATGGAAGTAACGCATGACATTCCTTTGGTGATCCCCTAACCAACTCCATTGCTTGTTCTTTAGCTTTCCAAGCATACTCACACCCATGTCCTTTCGCATATCTTCTATGATGTCACGTTGTCTATGTACTCGTGATACATAAAGTCTAAGTAGGAGGGTGTATCACGAGTACATAGACCAATAAGGGTATTTGTGTCTATTTAAGTGATATTTTGGATATATTTTAAAGTTTTCATTGAAACCGACATTTTTTATATTAGGGGCTAATATTTGGCTATGTTTGATAAATACTCATTCTTTCATTATGTCCTTCAACATTGTTACTTGTTTTGGATGACTTAAGTAGCATCCCTCGCAATTTTATATATTGAATGAATGTTAGTGACAATATTTGAAACCATCCCTTATGTTTAATTAATGTGTGTGACATTTTCTGAAACCAACCCTTATGTCTTGTGAAATATGTGACAGTTTATTAAACCAACCGTTAAATGTAAAGTAAATACCATCGAACCATTACTTCAAACAATACAAATATAAAGTAAACTATCTAAACCTTAAACTTAAACCATTTAAAACATTAATTAAAACATGATCTACATTATCTCTTTTCTTTCTTTTTTCTTTTTTCTTCCTTTTTTTTTTCTTGGGAGGAGATGCAACCAAATTAGTTGCTGTCATTTTGTTGTCCTCCGGACTCACTCTTAACTCATCCATGCACCTTCTCCTTTTCTACTTGTTGGTTGACGCAAGCAAATAATTAGATCATCCTTAATATCTGCCAAAGCCAGGCAATCATCCTTAACACCCTCTGGCAGCACGTTTGGCTCATCCCTAAACATCTTATTGACTATGAACAAATTGACATCCAGTTCTTGCAGATCACATCCACATTTCTCTACTGTCATTCTCCCACAACAAAAGCAAACCTCAAACAGCTGTTCGTAACTTACGAAATTTGTCAACTCTTTATCCCCGTTCACCATTAGCACCCACTTGAGCGGTAAAAGAACATCCACTTCTATTAACATCCTAATGGCCATTGCATTAAAGGAATTAATATGCACATCATCAAGCCTTAGATGTCGGCCAATGGGTTGAGTGATGTTATTCATGATTTCCACCTTCTTGAGTTGCATTGTTATTTGGGGGCTTTTAACCCACACCCTTAAGAAAGTTATTGGGTTTGATTCCCTAAAGTTTTCCATCCACCTTTCCAAGTGAACAATCTGGCCCCTTACATACTAAGGGCGTCCCTCAAGCATGTAATCCAGTTCATCTTCGTTGGTGAACTCCAACGTAAACCAATTGTGGCCGAAATGGTCTACAAAGAAGATGTTTTAACACCTTCATTCCAATATAGAGCGAGTTCCCTGTAGATGACCTCAGCATTCTTGGGTTTCCCAAACAGTTTCCCCAACAACACCCTTCTCTTCATATGCTCGACGTTTGGACAATTGTGTCAACCCTTGTGAAGATTGATCTTCTAGGGTGGCAATGCATGCACGAAGGAAGTTCGGGCATGGGGATTGATCTTCTAGGGCGGGAGAAAGTTACAGCAACTGGGAGGTTGTGAGGCATTGCAACCGTGAAAGAGTAAGTTGCAGTTTGCAGTTTAGGGTCTGAATGAAGAGAGACCAAATGTGGTTATGTGATACACAAACGACACCACCAATGAATAAAGGATTAAGGTGACGTGTAGAAGAACACTAACAAGCAATTAATAAGTGCAAATGTTGCAGTTATCTGTGCATATTGCTGATATCTGTGCATGAAAACTAAGAGGAAAAACCATGAGTATAGGAGAAATGAAAGGGCTCCAAAATATGTACTACACGCCCATTCGTGGCACATAGACGGTATAACCTCTTCATGAAAGGTTTCCATGCGAAGTGGGGGTAAATGGTAGTTATTCCCACCACTTGTTTACAAACTTGGGTGTTTAGAGCAAATCCACCGTTACTTATTGCCTTGGGGGATAGGCAACCCAATCCACTCTCCCTCATCTCCAAAACAGTGCAGCCCACTCGGGCAATTGGACACAAGGCAAGCCCGATGGAGAAATCAAGCAATAATCGCCTAGCCCAGTGCTCTGCTTATGTGACATAAACCTGACGTCAGTTACAATTTAAAGTATTAAAAATTAATTAAGAATAAAAAAATTATAATTTTTTTTCTTCTATAAATGTGTAATCATGTTCTTCCACTTTACACTACATTTCAATATTTTCGACTTTCAACAAATCTTTTATTATTATATGAAATTGAAAATAATGTTATCTTTAATTTAGGGATGGAGATGCACTTGGTGTTGAAGCAATATTATAAAATATAAAAATAATAAAAGAAATCCAATGATAATAATAATAAAGAAAATCTCAACATCAATTATATATGAGATTAATATGAACTAGAGAGAAAGGTAGAAACACTGACAAACTTGGAGACTGAGGCTTCCATAACTGCAATGTCATAAAGACAAAATTTCGCCCCTACTCTTGTGCTTTTAATTCGGTATGCGTCCATCTCCCAGGATTCAACAATCTATAATCCGAAGTTGAAGTACTTCAATCTTCTTCAGACTCTGGCGAACTTTATGTATTCCATACTCTAAAGAACGATTCATAATTTGACTAACAAAGAATGAAGGACATTGGAGAAAGCTCTTCTATTAATTTATTAGACATGTGGATGCTTGAGTTTATGTATAACTCAAGCCAGCCCTCTTGAAACATTGTGACTGTTGCCTAAAGTTCCAACGAACAAATGCAACTTATGAATTTAAATTCAACTATAACACTTGACTATATTTTTTATTCACATAAAAATTAAAAATGATAAATTAATATTATAATAGATAATTCCAATACTTGGGCAGTTACTATTCATTATTGTTCACTTAAGGGGATTATGTTGTTGATTCCCCAGGGAGCCTTTCTGGAAGTACTCTTATAATGAAGCCATCTATGTAATGGATAGACACAAATATCAAAATTTAAACTTATCAAATGGTGAGCAAAAATGGATCCTAAGTTAGTCTCGCTACCAATGCCATTTTTCTAGATGACAACAAACAACTAATTAATAAAAAAAATATGAAGTGCATTTTTGTTGTCCAGATTCTGCAAATAGAATGTCTGCCTATTGATTCTCTCTGGATACTATATATAGCATTTTAAGGTAAGTTGAAAATAAAGTCTAAATCAAGAATTCATCATGAATGATGTGAACACTTTATAATTCGTATATATCCTGGTAGTGATAAACATGGACAGTACTCTTGCCTGAAGATGGATGCTACCTATGATCCCACTTGGCGGCCGCCCTTTTGAGATGCCCCAAGTTTATTTTCTTCTTTATTTATTCATTTTTTTACGTACACATTTTAGGCCCATCAACACTCTTAATAGAATATTCATTTTTTCATGCATACCATTTTACCGGTTATATTCATTCCGCAATATAGGTAAACAGCTTCCCTTAATTTGTATCTGGGAAGACAATGATATGTGTCCATTTTAGTTACTATTGGAGCAAATTGTTTGAGGAATCAGAATACACAATTAAAAAAAAAAAAAAAAAAAATACTGTTGTATAGTATAGTAACGAATCAGAATCAAATGCTTCGATTATTTTAGGATATATACAAGGCATCCTCAAAACCCTAATGTGACCGGCGCCCAAATTAAGATAATAATATTTAAGCCTCTGTTTAGATGAACATGTCCCACATTCCAGTTGCATCTTGGATGATATCTCGATAAAATAGATTTTAGAGAAAGCAGGATAAAGATTCGATCTTCTTCGGTGATCATTATTTCTCCAACTTTGTTGAATCAAACCAAGAAAACGGACTGTGGCACAACAGCCAAATGTTTCCAAAATTAGATTAACCGAAATCAACCTAATTAAGTTTCGAATTTTTGTGCTTACAAGTATACGAATCAAAGGACGGTATAGCATACAAGTACGGATAGCGTCCCACAGAGATCAAATTGATTATAAAGTCTTACTAACTAAATTGAAACAAATTATGTCACAGCCCGTCCCGAAATATTAGTTTCGATGGTGTGAAATGTCTAAATTGCCCTTGGACATTGAGTTTGTTATGTGGTGTTGTGGCTAAGTTTGGATTTAAACTTAATTGGTTAGTTCCTAAGTTTTTGGAACTTAAAGTTAGTAATTTTTTTGTTGTGATTAGTGACCCAAATTGGACCACACACACACACACCCACACCTTCCGTTGACCTTTCTCTCTCCTCCCTCTCTCGGATCTTCTTCCATTTCCGTACAACCTGTACGGACAACCCTCAAACCTTCACTTCCAGTTTTGGTTCTTTGGGTTCTTTGCGAGCCCAGGAGTTTATCCATACCATTTTTGGTAAGTGAAACCCTCGAAAACCCGAGAACTCAGAATCTCAGTTTTGATGCACTGTTCATGTGGTCATAATTATGGACATTTCAGGTGATTTGAAGCTTGTAGGAAGCTTTAGGACGTTCGTACGAAGCTCGGAGAAGAAAAACCAAGTAAATTGGACGTCGGCGTCGTGAGATTGACGAGTTTTAAGTTTGGTCGGATTATCGTGGATTTTTCCGGCAATATCCCATGAGTTTTAGGTCCTAAAATAGGTAAGGGAATGTTCTACAAGTTAAGAGCTTCAATTTGGTACTGATTTCATGAAATTTGGATGAAAAACGACTAAGTTATAAAGGTTTAAAGTTTTTCTAGTTTTTCCGGCGACGACGACGGTCCGGTGAACCAAGGAAGGAGACGACGGAATATTCCGTCAAGTTTGACGGAATATTCCAACGGCGTCAGGTTAGTTTTAACGATATATGCTACTTTTTAACGGAATATTCCCTAACGCCGTTAGGGTTACCGTCAGTGTGCACAGCACGTGCTCGCGCATGGGCGGCGCGTTTGGCAGTGCCTTGGTCGGCGCATGGTGGCGGGTGAGGGGTCGGAAAAATTTTCTAAAAATATGGGGATGTTCGTGAGGTTGTGTAGATCACGTTGGTACAAACATCCCATTCGATCAATGTATGAGAAGTTATTAGCTAGTGTTGGTTATGTGCTTAAAATTAACTTTTTTATAGTTGTTTCACATATAGGGGAGACTTATGCCGAGGACGAGCGCAGTCAAGGGCGACTCGAGGGCTACGACCCTTCGACATACCAGTGAGTGGGCTTTTGGTTTGAAGTATATACGTATATGCTTGATATTTTCCCAGAAAATGCATTTAAATGAGTTATGCTTTGAAAATGCCATGCCTATTGATTTATGCTTAAACCATGAGTTAGAATTGTATGCATATATATAATTGTGGTGTTGTGGACGCTCAGGTAAGCCCAGGTGAGTTTATGAATTGTGAATGTGAATAACAGTTGTGATTAATTGAGAAGCATATAGCTCATAAACCTGCATCCCGGGTGATTGTGATTTAGTCAGAGATATGGTACATGCCTGTTTATAATGTCACCTTCCGCACCATATGCTCACATTGGATCCAATTTAGGTGCACAGTCTTGTCGTACATACCATCATAGGTGGTTCCGACTCGTAGGTGACTAGCAATTTATCACCCAGCTATCATGAGAGCGTAGTATTGAGCATAATTATATTACACCCAGTCTTGTCGTACATACCCTTTTAGTGGTTCCGACTTGTGTGCGGTGTAGTGTCGTATAGGTCATTGTAGTGACTCTGGCTAGATTGACTAATGAGCTATGAATTCAGCCGTACAGACTTCTACAGGGGTTCCGGCTAATATGTTATTTTCCATGAATTTATTCTCACCTGAGTTACTTATTCTATTTTATGTTTTGGCATGGCATACTTATGAATATGTTTATGTGAAGCATGATTTGAATTGAGATATTTATATATATATATATATATATATTTATGCATATGTTTATATTCTATTTCTAGGAAAATTATACATGTTTTACAGCAAGGGGTTAAAGCGTTTGATAAATGAAATGGTTTTGAAAAGCTTTATTTTTGCCCATTCACATTTTCTGTTTTGCACCCCTCCAGGTTTTAGGTAGACTTGCTGTTGGTGGCATTGAGGATCTCGGCGGTTCTGACAGAATAAAATATTTGTAGGACATCTTCTGGTACTGTATAACTAGTACTTGTCCTACTGGACTGCACCTAGACTTTCTATGCTCTGATTAGGAGTATTTACACTTGTATCTCACTCCTAGCACTTCATGTTTATTAGTGCACATTATTAGCTTTTGGTTTTTATTTATTCGTATATTTCTTATCCTTATCGCTTCCGCACTGTGCACATGGCTACGTCACCCTCATGTGACTGCCAGCACGCTTTGATCTTTGGTCGGGGTGTGTCAAATTATAATTGTGAAGCTTTAATGGAAAATAGAGGAAATTTGAATTAAATTAGAAATGAAATACGACTTAAAAATAAAATGCATGAAATAATAAAATAAAAAACATAAGAAAATAAGACCTAGGGCATCCGGATTCACCGTAACCAATTCTACTTAATTCCCTTAATATGTTATGCTCAAGTAGTTCTCCAATATTGATGATCGATTTCTCTAAATTATTCAACGGCCATGACATCTGGTTGTATCAAAAGTATCCTTACATTTTAACCCTCTATGACATCTAGATGAATTTAAACAAGTAAGACCAATTAAACTCTATGAAGAACCAATTAAGCTCTATGGAAATCATTGGAAAATCACACAAACCCTAATTGCATGACATCTACAAATAGGTGTTTATGGTATCAGTTGCGAGAAGCTAAACCCAAGTTAAGTATGATATCTACTCTCACCTGCATCAAATCAACTTAACTAAAACTTAGATGGTGATCAAGCATCTAAATAAAAATCAAGCGCATTACGAATAGCAAAAGATACTCAATATGAAATAAAAACTTGATAATAACAATGCTACAAGGTACTTAAGTATTTATCATCAGGCTACATCGTAGCCCTAGCAAAAAAAGAAAAAGAAAAAGAAAAAGAAAACTCTTCCCTTTTCACCTTCTTGCCGCAACCCCTTTTGAAATATTGTGTGTTTTGTTTGGCTCACTAATGATCACATGGAGAAGGATTCTCCTTATAAAACCCACGGCAAGAATTGAAAGGCCAAGTAGAAAAGCTAAGTAAATCACCACTAATCCTAGCTCTAATGAATGAAAAATAAATAGAAATAATAAAAACTAGTAATTAAATCTCTCCTTAAATTCATTGAATAGCATTCCCATGTCACTTTTGATATCCAAAACCATTGTAGCCTCATCTTCTTAATGTAATTCATATGTCTTGGCGTAATTAATTAGCCCCGTGTTCCACTGGATTTTCTCTAGACACCCGAAAAAGCTCATTTTTCACTTCTTTTTCATTAACTCCGATATTGAATGCCTATAAAGTAAAACAATAGAATTTAGTTCATTAACCCATTCATATATACAAAATCCAAAGGAGATATATGATAATAATATGTGAAAATATGACCACATCACCAAATAAACAAATAAAAATAGAAGAAGATGTAGAAGAAGAAACCTAGAAAAATGACCGAATTCAAAGATGAATTTCAGTTAACCATTGCACCCAAGTTCTTAGTTAGTCACCATAAGTGCATGCTACAACCCCAAAGCCAAAAGCAAACTGGAGGGAAAACATTTATGTGAATCTAGAACACAAACACGTATTATAATATAAGTAAATAAAAAAGAAATGTCCCACTTTCACAGGGCCCCAATGAACCAAGGGTTCCCGGCTACCGAAAAATGCAGAGAGAGTGGGAGGCTGTACAGGTGCGAGAAAGAAGATGCATAGACTCCCACACTTTGTGCTTATTTTTATGGGAATTGTTATTGGCACTCTAAATTTCTCATTCTACACTCCAAATTTTTTATATTTAGAAAGAAAAATACACTTGTGAGGAGTGTAGAACGAGATTTTTGGAATGCCAATAACACTTCCCATTTTTATTTAATTATTATTTATGTGCAAAAAGATAACTTTGAGTACAACCGGTAAAAAATGGGGACTCTATAACCTGGAAAACTTGCCAACATGTGCAAAGAAATGAAATAGTTCTCTTTTTCCATGTTCTAGCCTCTTGCCTTAATAAAAAAGCTTTCATTTCTCTGTACTTTTTGTCACAGCCCGTCCCGAGATATTTTTTCTTGATGGCGTGAAATGTCGATTCTACCCTTGAGAGTTGAGTTATGGGTTGTGTAAATAAACTAAGGAATTAAACAATTGAGTTTACTTATTTTCTTCCTAACCTTTTGGACCCAATTAGAACTAAAGGTTCTAATTGTTTTGGTTGGTTGTAAGAAAAATCAGGTCCACACACACACACTCCCTCTCCCGTTGACTATCTTTCTCTTTCTTCTCTCTCGGTTTTCTTCCATTTTCCGTACAAGCGTACGGACGAACTTCAAACTCTCCCTTCCAGTCACTGATCAAGGTTGTGAAGGTAATCTTTGAACTCCTAGTAAGCTTAGGAGTTGTTCTATACCTTTGGTTGGACGTGAAACCCTCGAAAACCCGAGAACCCAAGAACCCCGATTTTGTGTACTGTTCATGCACTCGTGATTTTGAAGTTTTCATGGAGATTTAAGGTTATAGGAAGCCTTAAAACATCTTCACATAGCTCGGAGAAGTTGAGTTTGACAAGTTTCAAATTTTGGTTGGATTATCGAGGGTTCTCCGACGAAATCCCGTGGATTTCAAGGCTTGAAAGTGGTAAGGTTTTGTTCTTCTAGTCTTAAGCTTCAATTTGGTTCAAATTTCATGAATTTTGGTGAAGAATCGAAGGAGATATGAAGATTTTAAAATTTTCCATAAACCGGCGAGTGCAGCGGTGACCGGCGCTGGACTCCGGCGAACCAAGGAAGAAGGAGGAGAATATTCCCTCAAAGTTGACGGAATATTCTGACGCAGTTAGGTAACTTTAACGGCGTATTCTGATTTTTGACGGAATATTCCCTAACGCCGTTAAGGAATCCATTTGGTGTGCAAGGCACGTGCCTGCGCTTGGGCCGTGCGTCTGGCCGTGCCTTGGCCGGTGCGTGAGGGCGCATGGGGTCATCAAATTTTTTTCTAAAAATATGGGGATGTTCCTGAGGTTGACTAGATCATGGTGGTATATTCAAATACCCCATTTGAGCTTTGTATGAGAAGTTAGTTCCTAGTTTTGTGTATGTGCTTTAAATAACGTTTATTCAGTTATTTCACATATAGGTGAGACCTATCCTGAGGATGAGTGCCATCAATCGAGGCTCGGGGGCTACGACCCTTCGACATATCAGTGAGTGGGCTTTTGGTTTTCCGTATATACCTATATACTTGAGTTTTTCCCAGAAAATGAAATTGAATGATTATATGTTTTGAAATGCCATGCAAAGTATCTGCCTATTTTATTTATGCATTAGTAGTTGTATATATTTATGATTGGTGCTGCAGACGCATAGGTATGTGCCAGGTAAGTTCATAAATTAACGGTTGAGGTTACTTCAGTTATGTGAGATATGATGTGATGTATTGAGAGCTCATAAACCTGCACCCGGTGTTAGTGCTCTCGCCCAGAGTTAGGGCACAATCCTTCACGTGATGTTCACCTCCCGCACCATATGCTCACCTTGGATCCAAGTTAGGTGCACAGGCTTGTCGTACAGACCACTTTAGGCGGTTCTGACTCGTAGGTGACCTGCGATTATTCGCACAACCTTTACGTGATTGTAGCACTAGAGCATATTTACTTTACACGTAGTCTTGTCGTACATACCACTTTAGGTGGTTTGACTCGTGTGTAGGATTTGATTTGATATGATTGAGATTGGTTATAAGCTATATATATATTCAGCCTTGCAGTTCGAGTTAGAGGGATTTGGCTGATGCAATATTTGACATTGATATATTTTTCTTAGATTACTTATAGCATTGCATTGCGATACTTTGACATGGTATACTTTTATGGATTTTCATCTTGAGTATGATTTCTGATACAGCTTATTATTACTATTATTTTCTGGGAAATTATACAGGTTTTACGGCGAGGGGTTAGAACTTTTGAGAAATTAAATGATTTGAAAAGCTTTGTTTTTGCCCACTCACACTTTCTGTTTTGCGCCCCTCCAGGTTTTAGGTAGAAGTGCTTTGTGGATCACGAGGATTTCGACAGGGGTTCTGACATAACATCATTAATGTAGGATCACCTTTAGGTGTTGTATAATGATAGGAGCATATTTATGCGACTTAGTTTGTTTGTTTTCTTGCATTTTCGTAGTTAGTTTGTGTTATTATAGTGTTTTAAGTTATTTTCGTGTGTTTGTAGGTCCAAATGAAAAATTTGGCAAGAAAGTACAATTTGAAGCATTTTGAAACAGTTTTGGGCACCAATTGGATAGCTTATGAATGGAGCAAGATAGATGGACGAATTTGAAGTTCAAGAGGCTAGGAATGTGCTAAAAAGATGAAGAAAATAAATCCAAGACAAAGAAGATAAGGAATCAGCTCAAAAGAAAGAACATTATCCAAAACCTTATCCAACCTTATCTTATCCAAACTAACCTTATCTTATCTTATCCTTACCTAATATAGCTTTATCCTATCTTATCTTGTCCAAATCAGTTTGTGACTTAAATCCAGTTGCAAGGGGACCTAAAAACCTGATTTCTAGAAGGCCTATCCTTTCCCTACATTCATGCCGCACCCTTATCCTTCTAGAACCCTAAATTGGTGCCGTGACCACCCTTTCTAGAAGACCCTAAATATCTGGCGCCTCTTCCTCTTCTAGAAGCCTTAGAATATGCTGGAAACCTTAATCCTTTTCATCTTTGGTTTCTGCCAAACCCTAGTGCTTTTCCTCAAGGATTGTGCAATCCTAATCCTTCGGGATTGTGTCGTGAGTTTGCCCTATAAATATACATATCTGCCACACAAATCAATTCACCCATGCACCCATATACATTAAGATATAATTGAGAGATTTCAAAGAGTTTTAAAGGTGCACTTTTGTCGTGGCTTGCAATCCAAGGAAGAGTTTGAAATCTGCAATTGGAGCTGCTGGGACGTTCTTGGTTCTTTCTATCCTTAGATTTGTTTCAATGTTGCTTTTAATTTGGTTTAATGTTTTTAAAGACATGAGGAACTAATCTCTTTTTAGTTGGAGGTGAATTCGAAGCCATGATTATATGTTTTATATGAATTGATTACATCCATTTATTGTTTCTAAAGTCTTGAATATGATTTGCTTATCTGCGTTATCAAAACTTATTTATGTATGTTAATTGAGGATGCATACTTAGTTTGCATGCATAAATTTGATGCTAGAGTATAAGGGAGTTTCACCTAATCGTTATGAACTTATATTCACAAGTAGTAAAGGTTGCTAGTCACAATCGTGTTAAGTAAAATCCTTGGTAGGAGTATCATGCTTTTCATAGTTACGAATGCCTTGTCAATGCTTATGGTTTTCAAAGAACTTAATAACCTTTGATATGTTTTCTATCATGCTTTTCATAGTTAGGGAACTTGAGAAGGATAATTTGGTTGTGATGCGTATCCCGTCCAATTCAATGAAATAAGGAAAATCTGATGGTTAATTTGTGCTGTCACGGTTAACTTGGGGTGTTGTCATTCATGGTTTATAGGAACAATACTGGAAATTGGTTTATATGCATATGTCATGTGTGGAGAAGGATCATCTGGCTAAGTTTTCATCATTCAAATCACCTAATTTACTTTGTTTTGCAATCTGCTTTGTTTAGTTAATTTTCGTCCAAATCAATCCCCCTTTCAATTAAGTGTCTTAGATTAGTTAAAAAGGTGTTTCAATCTGTCCAACTTAGTGTTTTTAGTCCCACTAGTGTTAAATTCGTCCAAATAGTCTGTTTTGAGTCTTTTTAACTTAGTTTTGCTGTTTTGAGTCAGTTTTGAGTCATAAGAGTCTTGTTTAGTGTTTTTAAGTCTAGTTAAGTGTTTTTAAGTTTAATTTAGTATTTCTGAGTCATATTCGTGTAGATTAGCATCCCTAGTTAATCCCCAGTTTAGAACGATCCCTACTTACATCTTTACTACAATTGTCATCAATAGGGTTTAATTTGTGTGTCAAGTTAATTTTCACATCATATAATTAGAACTTGTCCTGGTTAACTGCACTTAGGATATTTATGCTCTGGTTGTGTATTTCACACTTAATATTGCACTAGCACTCTAACTTAGCTAGTACTCTAGTTGATTTGGTTTTTGTTTATTCGTAATTCCTTATATCTCTATTGCTTTCGCACTGTGCACATGGCTACGTCACCCTCACGTGACGATCAGCATGCCTTGATTTAGGTCGGGGTGTGTCACTTTTTGTCCTAATAAAATTTATTCATTCTTGCTTTGAGCATTGAAAGGCATTAGATATTTTTCGTTCTTCGTGTTCTTCATTTCTCTGTGCTTTTGGTCCTAATAAAATTTACGGTTCTTTAGATATAAACCCATGCAACACTTATTCTCTTGACAAAAACTCATCTCGTTTTCAACATCCAAATAAAACCCGAATTTGAAATAAACTGCCATGTAAACAAATAAATACCTATCATTTTCAAAATATTTACAATTGTGCCACAACACCCTAATTATGTTGATGAATTTAATTATCCACCATAATTATGGCAAATAAGTTCTTTATTATTACAAAAGTATCTACTTTATACTTGTCTTACCATCATCTGTTCCATTTCTTATATTTGTTTGACAATCATAGTAGGTAAATTATTTTGCATGTATACATTAGACACAATTTGTTATTATTATATATGTGTGAAATAAATTACCTATATTTTTAAGTAGAATATTGTGGATGCAAATTTCTTCCTCCTTGTTCTTGGACAAAATTGCACCTACAAAACAAATAACACCTTAGGTCAAGGCCAAGAGCCTCACGCGCCCACGATGAATAGGGGGCTTTGGCCGAAGAACCTTTGATTCCAAAGTTAGAATTTTGAGGGAAAAGTGTTTGGAGAATTTAGAGAATTTAGAAAGAGAATTGGAATTTAGGTTTTGGAGAAAATAAGGGTGTTTATATAGGGGTGTGGCCGGCCCCTTTGGGAGGAGATGGAGAGGCCACTTGGATGGTTTTTTGGGTGAGATTCATGATTTGTAGCTAATTAGTAAATTAATTGAATAATAAATCAATTAATTAGCTAATTAATATAATTAAAAATGAATGATTTGGGGGTTACCTTGTGGAGAGTATTTAATGAGGATGGATGAAATAGGTTTTGAATAAATACCTATTTTGGGCACCTTTGATTTGATTGAGGGATGGTTGTCCATTGCTCGCATGTAGGAGTTCCAGTGTTCCTCGAGGGTAATTTTGTCATTTTCACCATAGAATCCACGTGTCGCCTCCATATTCTTCCTAATTATTTTTGGCTCCACAAATGCCCCCACACCTGTTGGGCTGCTCGCAGGAAAGTGCAGCAGGTGTAGAGATCTTCTTGCTTTAGGAAACATAGGATCGCTTCCTATTGTGATGTAGATTCCCTCTTTAATTGGAAATTAGATCCTTCTAGGAAAGGGAAATAAATCACTTCTAAAGTCTACCTTAAGTAGATGATTAAATCAACTTCAGAGAGCAATTTATTCTACCCTACAAGAGAGAGAAAGCTAGAGGATACTCATCTTTCTAGTAAAATTTATTCATTCTTGCTTTGAGCAATGAAAGGCATTAGATATTTTTCGTTCTTCATGATTTAGTGTTATTTTTATTTATGGAAGAAAGTTGAGATTCCACCATAAAACTAATTGGCAATATATGGAGTAACCCAATTGTTAATGCAAGATCCTTTTCAGCCCACAAAATAATGTAGAACGAAAGGCCTAGTTAAAGTCGAAGCCCATAGAAGGTTAAGAAGCCCAAGACCCAAGGAAGTTAAAAGAGGATATGTCTGAGCGCTAAGGTCGACCACTCACTAGCTCAGGCCAACCAAACTACATAAAGTACTTTCCAACTGCCAAAGACACGAAGGTACACAAGAAGGCAAGCTCAGAGCAAACTGGGAATGACTATACAAGGTTGTTAGAGTAAGGGGCAAAGAAACTTACAAACTACAACACATGGATGAAACTCCAATAACAAAAAAAAAAAAAAACAAAAAAAATAGAATATTGCCAAGCTTAGATAATACTACCATTAGACACCAATCTGAACTACACGTGATTTGATTCCCATGATGTGTAGGACATCCATTCCGAACTCAATCGCAACGCGAGCCATCTACGTGAAGACAAGTCTGGGGAGAACTCATCTCCTTATTGCCCCACCATAGGCTTTTCATCAAAGACAATAGAGGAGCCAATATTTTTTTTTTTTGGGTGGGCTAGCTGAAATTAGTACATAAAATCATATGCTTATTTTTTTCTTATATAAAAACATATAATAATCAATATAAAAGAACAACAATAGAATATAAACAATTCTTGAAATCATAACCCTAACCAACAACTTCAAGGACCATATGAATAATTAACCTACTAATTAAATGAAGAATAAGTAAATAAAGCGATTAAGAAAGTATCAAAGGTTACATTCATTGGAAAATCGCAACGAAAAGTGAGGAATTGCGGAGATAGAGATTTAATTGTGAATTAAAAGAAAATTCTTTTTCTTTTCATAAGTAAGAAGTACGGAGGCTAAATCACATAGAATAAATGGTCTTTTTCTTTAACGAATAGGATAGAAGGGGAAGGGAAGATAGAACTAATTTATTATTTTTAGCATAAAAAATATTATTTATTACCTATCCTCTACTAAATATACATGAAATAATAACCTATATTCGAATTGATTGGGCTATATAGGCTACATGCATTAACATAAGTCATTAAAGCATGAGTTTGAAAAAGGATAATGCTATTTACACACCCTTATTAATTTTTTTGTCATTGATCTTTATCAATTCATTCAATTCGAAATTTGAAAACTGAAAGGGATGTGTGAGAAATAAAATAAGTGCGTAAATAACACTACACTTACAAAAAACCTCCCAGGACTACAGCCCACCTTAGCCTTGTGGGTGGCTCTGCCTGTGATCAAAGATGATCCCTGATGCAATACTTATGGTCTTAAAACTGCACCAATGATTTGATTCTCCGTTCCATAGATATGTAGGCAATCATTTTCGGATTTAATCACACCCCCTTGTCAACAACCCTATTTCCTTTATTAATAAAGAAATTTTGGAGTTTGTTTATCTTATGATCGATATATGTGTAAACACAAAAATTCTGTAACGAATGAAACGAGAACACGTGTACAAAGTAGATTTGTATTGATGAATGATTAAGTTTTGTCTTTCTTTCCAACTACATCCTATGGAGTCATGAAAATTTTGGAAGATCTTCTAATTGACAATCATATTGTTTTAGAAGTATATATCCTATATATGGGTAATTGATAATATCCAACGAACTAAATCTTATTCAAGTTCGTTCTTCTCCTAATGGAGAAATCCATTATCTTATGATGCTTCTTTCCTTGATATCTTTCAAGGAAACTATTCTAAAGTGTTACCTTTCCTTGGATCAAATCTAAGGAGGTAAATACTTTAGACATCTTACTCATCAACTTACATTCTTGAATTCTTTGAAACCTTTTGCAAAGTATTCGGACTTGTGTTTATTCAAAATAAACTATAGTCCAACCGAGAGTGATCTTCGGTGAATGTCATACAACATGAGTAGTATTATGTTGTGGACAAGTGCCACTAACATCTAAGTGAATTAACCTCAACAACTTTGTGATTCTTTCTTCTTTCCAAAAGAATAAAGATTCGAACATTTCGCCTCTATACAATTTTAATAAGAAGGTATTGGATCCGGATCAAACGATCCAAAGCATCCATCTATGACCAACTCGTAATTTATGTTTTAGAGGTATCACAACTCAGTTGGGATTAGTCACTACCTTGCAATCTTTTGGGTTTTAAGCATCGTTATATTCTAAACAGTTAACACTACCATATCATCTCTACTATAGAGACAATCAATTAGATTACAATAATCCAATTATTAATTAGTAAAGAACAATGCTTTGTCAAACAAAACATTCATCCATCTCTACTATAGTGACGGAATTAAGTTCCTTAAAATTGGAATGTAAAGACAATCTTTTGTATTTTTCCAATTTCTTTGGTAGTTTATATGAGGAAGTAAGTACCATCTGCTTTTGCAGAGATCTACATTTGATTCACGTTCCGAATGTGAAGTACTTTCTCTTCTCTCATTAATCTTCTACTTCTTATTAGCCACACTTTTACAACGATTGTAAAACATAGTTACTAATACGGAATCAAGCATTCAAGTAGAAGAACCAACTATTTTGAACTATTCAAGAACATTTTACAACACCTTCGAAAGGTGTGTTCTTGACACTTGCAAGACATTTCTTGCAAATACCCCTTCCAATGTTCATCCTTTCATAAAGAAAGTTTGTTCCCTTGGAGTTATTTCGCTTTCTTCATTTGACTTCTCCTTTGACTACTATAGTCATGGTCCCTAAACTCCCACTATCTCTCTTGAAACTTATTTCAATTGTGTTATACACATCAAACAATTTGGAGAGCGTATGGTTATTGTTCACTATATAGTTTACAATAAACTTAGTGAACCATTTGGATAGGGACTCAAAGGTGAAGTTCTTGCCTAGTTTTCCGTCTCTAGAAGTGGTTTAACACTTCAACACTCAATGATTCAAAATCATCATAAGTCCATGTTAATGGACTATTTTTGTCAACCAACCATTATGTTCTAAACATAATTACAAACTTTCAAGAGTTGTACAAGGTAACTCTCATTTCTTCATACAACAATTTGTAAGTGAAGAATCATGGCACATAAAGTGTCCATGCCTTTGTGCTTTCTTCTCAAGTTCTTTGTTCATTTAACAAAGAAACAAGCACTAGTTTTTGTATTGACTAAGGGTTGTTCAAAGCAACTCTGATTTCTTCATACAACGATTTGTAAGTGAAAAACTAATAACACTAAAAGTGTCCTTTTTCTTTATGCTAATCTTCATAAGTTCCTTTGTTCATTTAACAAAGGATTAAGCATTGGTTGTTTGTGTTGTCCTCTTCATGATAGACTTATCTAACATTTTCTTCCAATGATACATTACCAATAGGAAGATTTTGAGGATGAGACTACTCAGGTACATATACAATCCATTTAAGACAATCTTTGGGATTGTGTTACCAAGTCCGGACACTAAAGCATTTGGCCTTTTCTTTGTCAAGTTTTGGATAGCGTTTGCAAATATATCGGTAAATAAATACATAATGAATATAAATTGATTGATTTTAAGCCATTTGATCCGGGTCTTTAAATCAAATAGCACCACCCACTATTTTTGGCAAATTCCATATCCCTCATTGAAATTCGAGAGTTTTGGAGGAAACTCTTAGTAGGGTATGGGAGACTCACTATTACCAAGCCCACCTCACAATGATATGATGTTGGCTAGCATTAATAATAATGAGAGAGTACACTTACTCATTTGCATCTCTTGCAAGTACCCATCTTATTTGGCCTCTAGAGAATGTAGCCTCACAATGATATGATGTTGGCTCCATTGACTTAGTTAAGTCATTCCCACCATGCAAGTTCGGGTAGGGGTTCAAGAACAACCTCACAATGATATGATGTTGATCATTCTCGTTGCCTACCTTCACAACATCATGTATGCATATAGAACTCCTCCGAGTGTAAGCACGAACTTTGAACTCCCCCATAATAGGGTGAAGCCGGTGTACGAGTCACAAACATCGGAGCCTACCACGGTGGAAGGCCACGAAAGAGTGTTCAAAGCACTCTCACGCTTGTCAACTTAATAATGGTTTGGTTGAGGGTTTTAAGGTCTCATCACATATAAACATACATTTTAATCTTATTAAAACATTTTTGGTCCGATTACAACTATTGGTCCATTTGATTGTTTTTAGTTGTATATAATACTCCCACTATGCTTATAAAACGGTTTTTAAAGCAAGAGTATATGATACTACTAACATAAGCTTTGCATTCATTTAATGGACTATATAGTTGCCTTAGGGCCTTAGGATGACTATGAACCTTTGTTTAGATTCAACACGAGCCTAGTGTTGAATCTCGGTCTAGGGATGGTGATTGATTTTAGTTACGCGTTTAATCATATTAAGGCGTGTTGTTCCTATTGGGCGTTGGACCTGCTACTCCAATTTCATGCATATCAAATAAAACAAGAAAAATGAGTACTTTAAAGTAAAGAAGAGCTTATGCTCTTTTACAACAATTGAATAAAACAAATTACTTTAAAGTAAAGAAGAGCTTATGCTCTTTTACAACATTTGATCAAATCAAATTACAACCAAAATCTAATCTACACATTCCCATGGTTCAAACAAATTTGAAACGGCCTTTCACATAGCTCAATTATCGTAGGCTTAGGTTCATAATCACCCTTTAATTAATTAACACTTTAACTAATTAAATTGAATGCAACATTTTCATTTGGTTTATGTATCCATAAAATTGATTTAATTGAAGCTAAATGAAATGAAAATCCAATTCTCATTTAAAGAGACAAAACCATTTTGTTCTCAACCTAATTTGGGCCAATAATGCAATAACCTCAACCTTTTGGGCTATGTTGCAAAACTCAAACTTTTGAGCTCACTTTGTAAAAACACAAAAGTCCACTACTTCATGTAATTACAACTAGAACCCAAAAATTTAATCAAAAACAAAAACTTCATTAAAGGAGCAAAGCAATTTGTCCTTTTAGTGATTTTGGGCCTTTACGTAATAACGTAAACTTTTGGGTCAAACTTGCAAATACACAAAAGTATCAAAACTTTATGTAATTGCATAAAAGCCCCAAAAACACCCCACTTGAGGGAGGGCCGGTTTTGGGAGAGGAGTCCACAAAAATTTGAAAATTTTTTCAAAGTCAAAAAGCCTTGCAAGTGGTGCAAGTGGTGCAAGTGAAAGGGAATTAATCCTTACACACCCACCAATAATTCTATCACCTTTCTAAACAAATATCTAATACATTTAAACATTTGAAAAATCGTAAAACATAAACTTTATGAAATAAATCAAAACTTTGAATCAAAACACCAAACTTTTTGTTCTTGGCTAAAACATCAAGAACAATGAAGAACATTCATGAAAAACCCATAAAAGCTTCATGAACATTTTTCATCCAAAGACATCCCAAAACCATTCAAACTTAAGGGAAATAACATATAACCATACTAGGGTACATAGGGGTTCCAAAAGTCACTTGAAAACACTTTTAACAAGTCAAACAAGAACCCAAAAATCCACCCTTTGGATTTGGCCGAATTTCCCTAAAAACATGGCACCAAATTTTAGCTCCAATATTCATGCTCATATGAACTACATCTACAACATTTGAGATGGCAAATTTTCTAACAAAATTTACATTCAAAGAAACAAGAATAAAGCTTGTAACATATTACAACTTTTAAATCAAAGACTATGAACTACAAAACCCAAAAGGATTCACCAACTACTAGACCTAGGCTCTGATACCACTTGAAGGAAAATTTGTGAAAAACATGTTCATTTAAGCAACATCTATATCATGCAATTAACAATTAAAAGGCGGAATCATGCTTGCATGCACTTAAAACAAAACATTAACCATGAAATTCAAAGCCTAGTAGATTGGTGAACCAAGACTCAACTCAAAACAAAGTGAGTTGAGAAATTTATACCTTTGTAGATTCCTCTTTGCAAAAGCAAAGGATAATCACCCAAGAGATAGGGCCTTCATTCCTTGCTTCTTAGATCCATGGATTTGGATGGAAGAATAGGTTTCTCCAAGTTCTCAAAATTGAGAACCTCTAAGTCTCCACACCAAGATAAGATTTTAGAAGAAATGAGTGACCTAGAGGAAGTAGGATTGCTAGCTAATTTCCTCTAGGGTGGCCGGCCTCTTAGAGAGAAAAGAGAGGTTTGTGTTCTCATCTTTTCTCCAAAAGAAACCCCCTAAATGAATTTTGGCTATAAAGTCATATTTATACCTTAATTCATTGGAGTGGCAAACTTGTAAATAAGTCCAAAACCCACTCCATCTCTAAATGGCCGACCTTAGGGTATTATTGGGCTAATTGGGCCTTTGTGAATCATTATTCATTAACTTGTCATACAACTTAAGTCAATGGGCTTGACGTTCGAAGCCCATTGGGCCTTAAGGTCCAAAACTATCCCGAGGTCTTTAACGAACTTATTCGTTTGATTAATTAACATATTAATTAATCCTTGCCATAAATAATTAAACCATTTAATTATTCTTACTCATCTCCATTGTTTCTTCAATCTCCACCTTATACGGTGTACGATCCATTAGGTTCCTTTTAGCGAGGCAATGGGCGATTAAAACCATTTCAAATCGATTGTGAATTGAAACTTACTTTCAATTCTCCCTTTAGTGATTATACACGTTTAGGGCTTCCATAAACCATGAGCGACACGTAGCAGCATATCATGGTTACACAAGCTAATCAGAAGAGGTGGAGAACCTATTCAGTTTAGGATTACAAATGCAATACGGTCTTTCTCTAATACAATACTCTTGACCACATTGTTTGGTTTGATAGTTTATTCATGTCTACTATCCAATGTGATTCGTGTGCTTATATAATTACCTTGAATGTGATTTGGAACGACTTCCTAAATCTCATTCATACTCTGGCCAGAGATTCTTAATCATATCATAGAGTATTCTCCCTCAAACGGTTTGAAGGTTAGAGATCCCTTGTTGCGCATTCACTTGCCTCCATGGCTAAGTGGCTTAACCCCAACGATGTTGTGGACACCCGCGGATGGGGTGACTTTGACATAATCAAAGATCAAGTACCTAACCACAAGACAACTATGATGCCTTAGGTCAAAGGACTACTTTGCATTATCCCAACCATGAGTTCTCATGTGACATGAATATGAGAACTCTTCGTTGATCGTGTTCAGTGAACTCATTCTCTATTGAGCACCTACGTACTTGTCTTGATGTCACACACACCAATGACTCGAGAGTAGTCATTCTCCCTAAGAGAAGACACAGTACGTACTGATCTTAACGGACTATCAATGCCCAATTGGCAATCCTATGATCAGGAACGTTTAGGATATGTATACTAAAGAGAATGGTCTCATGAATCTAACTTGTTTAAATTACATTCTCCTAATTACATATTCCTTGGACTTATCGTTTAAGCATTTAACATTTATATGAGACGGCTTAAAACAATAACTTTTGCCCTTGATATTAAACTAGATTAGTTTAACATGTGAAATGTCTGTAAAGTATCATCATATGATTGGTTTTAGGGCACATTTCCAACAGTTGGACTATAGTTTATTTTGAATAAACACAAGTCCGAATACTTTGCAAAAGGTTTCAAAGAATTCAAGAAATGTAAGTTGATGAGTAAGACGTCTAAAGTATTTACCTCCTTAGATTTGATCCAAGGAAAGATAACACTTTAGAACAGTTTCTTGAATAATATCAAGGAAAGAAGCATCATAAGATAATGGATTTCTCCATTGAGAAAAGAACGAACTCGAATAAGATTTAGTTCGTTGGATGTTATCAATTACCCATAAATAGGATATATACTTCTAAGACAATATGATTGTCAATTAGAAGATCTTCCAAAATTTTCATGACTCCATAAGATGTAGTTGGAAAGAAAGACAAATCTTAATCATGTTAAGATTTGGGGTTGTGTGCTAATAAGCAATATTTGTTTAAAAATTATCTTGTGGGTATCCTTAAATTAACATTTGGATATCACTTCTATAAACCAACTAACAAATGTTGTTTGTTGAGTAGTTCATTGTAATCCTACACTAGGATTTGCCCAAGATAGATCAAATGAATGAGGGATAGAACTCAAAAAATGGGTTCTTTGAGAAACAAGATAGTGATCAACAAATATAACAACCTAGTTCCTATACCACAAGCTCCAAGGTAGTCGAGAAGGATTTATAAACCGTCTCAGTTGAATGGTTTGAACTTTATGACTATGTCATACAGTTGCACCTCTTAATTCGAAAGAAATAAGAATGAAAAATCCTTATGACTACATTGAGTGTATATACGATATATACTCAAGGAAATGGTAAAATACCATTTGACTCGAAATAATGAAACCTTGATAGCTAATTATTAGCTTAAGGTGACTACAATCAAAGAGATTGGTTGACTTTGAAGAAACCATCTTTGACGTAGTCTTAGTTTCAATTAATTCGAAGATTGCTAGCTACAACTAAATAGTGATGCAATGTTTGGACATAATATGGGTTTCCGAAACCATTATTAAGATAGTCTTGATAATATATGTCTAAAAACTATGAATCACAAGACATGTAAGTTGTAGAGATCCATCCATCATGAATCTTAGCAAGCTAGTGGGAGCTATAAACGTCTTATGAGAGAAAGATCAAATCGTTCGATTTCTCATAAAGATGTAAATGAATCTTTTGTTTACTAGGTTTACAAAAGATTAGTGGGAGTTAATCATGTTCCTAAATTTGAATATATATATAATATATGATATATTAAATTTTGGAAATGAAAAGGAATACTTCTTCGTTAAAGTTATGACTTTAAACATTCCATAACGATAGAATGTATATGGGAGACATAATCTATAAACATGGGATGTAAATCTATAATGATAGATTTCAGGATATAATTGGATTATATCAAGCCCTAATGATAGACAAAAGATGCTAGGAAGTTTCTCATATGATGATAAACTTCAATCAGAAGAACAACTCTAGTAAGACTAGGAGGTAGCTCTTCTCAAAGGAAACGTACCCTTTGACTCCCAAAGAAATAATGTGTAAATAGAATCCTTTATGCATACGCAGAAAGGTGATTTACGTTTCATATTGTATGAAAAACATTGATATGAATTGTACCTAGATCGGTACAAGACAATATCAATGCAAGCCCAGGATCAGAACCATGGCAACTATCAAGTGAGTCCTTAAGTATTTAAGAAATACTAAAGGATAGATTCCTCAAAGAATGAGGAAGAATTAGAGTAACGTAAAGGAAGCGTAAATGTATTAGATTATGAATCTAATCCATCATTGGATGTTTCTTCATTATGAATGATGAGATAATCAGATATCTCTTTATTATGACTAAAGAGATATTTGGATAGAAACATTCAAAGTAATGACTTTAGTGTGTTCCATTATGAATGCAAAATATATTGCCATATAGAAGCTTACAACAATGTTGTTTGGATGGGAAAGTTCATTTATGAACTCTCTATTCGGTTCCAACCAGAAAGTGTCTCTAGTGTACCAACACTACGACACTAATGGGGCGATAGCTCAAGCCAGGGAATCAAGGTCTCATCAAGATCCGAACTCAAATGAGAGACTGAACCACATGATTGAGAATCATGTATAATGGTGACATCGTTATTCTCAAGCTTGCTTCTATGGATAACATATAGACTTCCATTGTCTAGGCCTACTACTCAGCCATTTTTGAAATGACTACAGAAGAGGTATCATCACTGATGACCAAGCTGATTAGCTCTAGTGCAAGTGGGAGATTGTTGGAAATGTGCCCTAAAACCAATCATATGATGATACTTTACGGACATTTCACATGTTAAACTAATCTAGTTTAATGTCAAGGGCAAAGGTTATTGTTTTAAGCCGTCTCATATAAATATTATATGCTTAAACGATAAGTCCAAGGAATATGTAATTATGAGAATGTAATTTAAACAAGTTAGATTTATGAGGCCATTCTCTTTCTTATACATATCCTAAACGTTCCTGATCATAGGATTGCCAATTGGGCATTGACAGTCTGATAAGATCAGTACGTGTTGTGTCTTCTCTCAGGGAGAGTGACTAGTCTCGAGTCATTGGTGTGTGTGACATCAAGACAAGTACGTAGGTGCTCAATAGAGAATGAGTTCACTGAACACGATCAACGAAGAGTTCTCATATTCATGTCACATGAGAACTCATGGTTGGGATAATGCAAAGTAGTCCTTTGACCTGAGGCATCATAGTTGTCTTGTGGTTAGGTCCTTGATCTTTGACTATGTCAAAGTCACTCCGTCAGAGGGTGTCCACGACATAGTTGGGGTTAAGCCACTTAGCCATGGAGGCAAGTAAATGCGCAACAAGGGATCTCTAACATTCAAATCGTTTGAGGGAGAATACTCTATGATATGATTAAGAATCTCTGGCCAGAGTATGAATGAGATTTAGGAAGTCGTTCCAAATCACATTCAAGGTAATTATATAAACACACGAATCACATTCTCCACCTCTTCTGATTAGCTTGGGTAACCATGACATACTGCTAGGTGTCACTCATGGTTTGTGGAAGCCCTAAACGTGTATAATCACTAAAGGGAGAATTGAAAGTAAGTTTCAATTCACAATCGATTTGAAAGAGTTCTAATCGCCCACTGCCTCGCTAAAAGGAACCTAATGGATCGTACACCGTGTAAGGTAGAGATTGAAGAAACAATGGAGATGAGTAAGAATAATTAAATGGTTTAATTATTTATGGCAAGGATTAATTAATATGTTAATTAATCAAACGAATAAAGTTCGTTAAAAGACCACGGGTTAGTTTTGGGCGTCAAGGCCCAATGGGTTTCGAACGTCAAGCCCATTGACTTAAGTTGTAATGACTAATAATTCACAAAGGCCTTAAAAGCCCAATGAAACCCTTAAGGCCGCCCATTTAGAGATGGAGTGGGTTTTGGACTTATTTACAAGTTTGCCACTCCAATGAAGGTAGGTATAAATATGACTTTATAGCTATTTCTTCATTAGGGTTTCTTTTGGAGAAAAGATGAGAACACAAGCTCTATTTTCTCTCTAAGAGGCCGGCCACCCTAGAGGAACATATCTAGCAATCTTACTTCCTCTAGGTCACTCATTTCTTCATCAATCCTTCCTTGGTGTGGAGACTTAGAGGTTCTCAAATTTGGGAACTTGGAAAATCTTTTTCAACCATCCTCATCCTAGAAAGCATGGATCTAAGAAGCAAGGAATGAAGGCCCTATCTCTTGGGTGATTATATTTTGCTTATGCAAAGAGGAATCAACAAAGGTATAAATTTCTCAACTCACTTTGTTTTGAGTTGAGTCTTGGTTCACCTAACTACTAGGCTTTGAATTTCATGGGTAATGTTTTGTTTTTGAGTGCATGCAAGCATGATTCCGCCTTTAATTTGTTAATTGCATGCTATAGATGTTGCTCAAATGAACATGTTTTTCACAAAATTTCCTTCAGTTACATATTGAAAATATGGCTTCAAACCGTCAAATCCGGCATTGTTTTGGACATGGAAGGGAAATAAGTGGGCGAAGATGTTGACAATTTTGTCGTGTCCAAAAGAGTTCAGTTTTCATGAAAAGCTTCAGATTTAATTGACAAGGTGGTGATGTCGGAGGTGAAGGAAAAATTTTGTCCTAGCTAAGAACATGTAAGAACATTTGAATACATATGCAAACTATTAACTCTTTAAAGTAGGCATGCATCCAAAAACAATTCATAAAACCCATGACTTTCAAAGCCTAGTATATGTTGAACCAAAAGACTCTTTAACAACATTAAAGAGAATGAAGAATTTAGAGATTCTTTACCCTTGAAGCTCATCCTTGTTTACACAAGGGATTCACCCAAGTGGAGGGCCTTCAAGTCACCTCCTTGCTCCTTGGATCTTCCTTGTGATTTTCCTCCTTTTAGTGCTCCTTTGCTTCTTTGAGGATTTGAGGATTTGTTCTCCAAAACACCAAAAGTTTGATGTCTCTAAGTCTCTTCACCAAGGATGTATCTTGTGAGGATGAAATGGATGACTTAGGGAAGTAGAAATTGCTAGATTTATTCCCTATGTGGCCGGCCTCTTTAGATAGAAATGAGAGAACATGTTTCACCCAATTTCACCAAGAAAACCCTAATTTGAAAAATAGTTATAAAGTTGTTTTTATAACTCTTTTCTTAGGTGAGTGGCAAACTTGCAATTAAGCAAACATCCACACTCACCTCACCATGTCAATCATCTCTTTCAAAGAATGATCGAATCTATTCACTTTATAGTTTACGATAAACTTAGTGAAATCATCCGAGAGAGATGCAAGGAAAAAGTCTTGGGCCATTTTCCCATCGATGGAAGTTCCTAAACTTTGAAGATCTTGAAAGATCCTTTCCATCTTTTGTCCATGTTTATGGACCGATGTCCCCTTTGCCATTTTGGCATTCATTAGACTACAAACATTTGAGAATCGTACATTACTAGTCTCAATGTCATGCATCTTATGCAAACTTTCAACCATGGCACAAGAAGTGTCCATGTGCTTATGTAGCTTCATAAGCTCCTCACTAAGTGAAGTGACGATTAAGCATTTGGCTTGTAAGTCATCCTCATAGTGTCTAACATAATTTTGACACTCCTCCTTTGAAGCTAGTTTCGTAGGAGGTACATGAGGAGGGGATTGCTTAAGCACATACAATATGTCTTTCACCTTTGAGACATTCTCAATGTGGCGATACCAAGCAAGGAAACGTTGGCCCTTTAGGCCCTTTTTGTCAAGTATAATGGTGGGTATAATTTTAGGCATGTCGTTCACTACATAACATAACAGAAATCGTATTAGATTGTTTGTTTAAAACTATTTTGATTGGGTCTTTGAATCAAATAGTACCATCCACTATTTTTGGCAAATTCCACATCCCTCAATAGAATTCGAGAGTTATATTGAACTCTTAGTGGGTTATGGGAGACTCACCATTACCAAGCCCACCTCACGATGATACGATGTTGGCTAGCAAAAATAATGATGAGAGAATAACGCATTATTCATTTACAACTTTTGTAATTACCCATCCGTTTGGCCTCTAGAGAATGTTGCCTCACGATGATACGATGTTGGCACCATTGCACTTAGTTTAAGTTATTCCCACCATGCTTAGTTCGTGAAGGGGTTCAAGAATAGCCTCACGATGATACGATGTTGGCTATCCTCGTTGCCTACACTCACCTCATCATATGTATATGGATTCCTCCTGGATGTAAGCACATGCTTTGTACTTCCCCATGATAGGGTGAAGCCGGTGCATGAGTCACAAACGATTGGAACCCACCACGGTGGAAGGCCTACGAAGAGATATTCTAAACATCTCTCGCTTATCAACTTAATATTCATTTTGAGGGAGTAGTTTTGGGCTACATCAAAACATTTTAATCACATTAAAAGAACTTGGGCCTATCACAACCATTGGTCCAAGTTTATATGAATTAGTAGTATATAATACTCCCACTGTTTCGTTGAAACAAGCGAGACTATATGGAACTACTAACGAATGCTTTGCATCCTCATATGGACTATATAGTCATATTAGGTTTTAGGATGATTATGAACATTTTCATTTGATCCAACACGAGCCTTGTGTTGGACCTTGGGTCTAAGGTAGGTAGTTGTTGATTTTAGTTACGCGTTTAATCCAATTAAACCGTTATTTCCTATTGGGCGTTGGACTCAACTATTCCATTTTGCATACATTTAAACAAAAGGAATACATGAAATAATAATAAGGGCTTATGCCCTTTTACAACACAAATGATGGACTTATGTCCATTTACAACAATCTTGAACTAATCAAATTGCATTCAAATTCTACACTACCAAGCCCAAACATTCATAATGTAAAGCGGCCAATCACATAGCTCAATTATCGAGGCCTTTGGTTCATAATCACCCTTTTCTTAATCAAACACATTTAACTAAGAAAACAACTTTAAAACAATTGGTTTTCGGATCCATAGAATTGATTTAAATGGAACTAAATAAAATGAAAATCCAATTCTCATTTAAAGATACAAAACCATTTTGTTCTCATCTAATTTGGGCCAAAAACAATGACCACAACTTTTGGGCCATTTTCCAAAAACAAAAACTTTTGGGGTCACTTTGTAAAAACACAAGAGTCCACAACTTCATGTAATCACAACTTAGAACCCAAAATTTTTAATAATGTCAAAACATCATTAAAGGAGCAAAACAATTTGTCCTTTAGAGTTTTTGGACCTTAACGTAAAAACGTAAACTTTTGGGCCAAAATGCAAATACACAAAAGTATCAAAACTTTATGTAAGTGCACAAAAGGCCCAAAAATACCCTATTTTATTAGGGTGGCCGGCCATGAGTGAAAAAATAAAAAAAAATTTCAAAGTTTTTGTAAGTGGGTTTTGTTAGGTGAGGTAAAGATGAAATGAAAAGTTTGTAAGAAATGATTTATGTCACATCTTTAAAACAAAGTTTGTCTCCCATTAAAAATACTTTATCATTAACCATCACCCACCAAAATTAAATCAAAACGTTATATAAAAACATAAAACTTTTTGAATCAAAACTTCAAAACTTTTTGTTCTTGGCAAGAACTCCAAGAACATTGAAGAACACTCATGAAAACTCATAATAGCTCCATGAATGTTTTCACTCACCAAAACTCAAAATACATGGCACCAAATTTTAGTTCCAATATTCATGCTTAAATGAAATACATCTACAACATTTGAGATGCAAAATTTTCTAGCAAAATTTTTATCACAAAACCCAAAAGGATCCACCATACACTAGACCTAGGCTCTGATACCACTTGAAGGAAAAATTTTGTCCTAGCTAAGAACATGTAAGAACATTTGAATACTTATGCAAACTATTAACTCTTTAAAGTAGGCATGCATCCAAAAACAATTCATAAAACCCATGACTTTCAAAGCCTAGTATATGTTGAACCAAAAGACTCTTTAACAACATTAAAGAGAATGAAGAATTTAGAGATTCTTTACCCTTGAAGCTCATCCTTGTTTACACAAGGGATTCACCCAAGTAGAGGGCCTTCAAGTCACCTCCTTGCTCCTTGGATCTTCCTTGTGATTTTCCTCCTTTTAGTGCTCCTTTGCTTCTTTGAGGATTTGAGGATTTGTTCTCCAAAACACCAAAAGTTTGATGTCTCTAAGTCTCTTCACCAAGGATGTATCTTGTGAGGATGAAATGGATGACTTAGGGAAGTAGAAATTGCTAGATTTATTCCCTATGTGGCCGGCCTCTTTAGATAGAAATGAGAGAACATGTTTCACCCAATTTCACCAAGAAAACCCTAATTTGAAAAATAGTTATAAAGTTGTTTTTATAACTCTTTTCTTAGGTGAGTGGCAAACTTGCAATTAAGCAAACATCCACACTCACCTCACCATGGCCGGCCTTATTAGAGTAATTGGGCTTATTGCCCATTTTGTTTTAGTTGTCATACAACTTAAACATAATGGGCCTTGTGGACCAAAAACGCTTTTGGGCCCCGAAGCCCTAAAACCAACTTAAAAGCCCAATACGAACATTTCGTATAATTAATTAACTAATTAATTAATCTTGACCATTCTTCAATTAAACCATTTAATTGCTTATCCATTTCATTTAATTTCTTCACATACATCCTTACTCGGTGTACGATCCATTAGGTTCCATTTAGCGAGGCAGTGGGCGATGTTACTCTTAACCATCGATTGTGAATTGAAACCACATTTCAATTCTCCCTTTGATGATTAGTGTTTGCTAATCATTAGGGCTTCCACAAACCATGAGTGACACCTAGCAGTATGTCATGGTTACCCAAGTTAAGTAGAATTGGTTGGAGAACCTATCCAGTTACAACTACAATGCAATACAGTCCTTCTCTAATACAATACTCTTAATCACATTGTTTAAGTGATAGTTTGTTTCATGTCTACTATCCAATGTGATACTTTCCTATATGATTCCCTTGAATATGATTTGGAACAACTTCCTAAGTCACATTCATTTGCTTTGGCCAAAGACTTTAGAATCATATCTTAGAGTATTCTCCTTCCACCATGGAAGGTTAGAGATCCCTTGTTGTGCATTCATATGCCTACATGACTAGATCGCATGACCCCAACAATGCTGTGGACAATCCGAAGGAATGCCGTTGTCATGATCAAAGATCAAGGACCTATCCATTAGACATCTATGATGCCTCAGGTCAAAGGACTACTTTGCATATTGTAACCTTAGAGTTTATACATGACATGTATGTTCGAACTCTCTTTTGATCGTAGTTCAGTGTACTCGATTACTCTTTCGAGCACCTATGTGTTTGTCTTAGTGTCCAACACCAAATGACTTGAGACTAGTTCATACTCACGTTTGAGTCAACATAACACATACTAACCTTAGCGGATTGTCAATGCCCAATTGGCAATCCTATGGCTAGGAACGTTTTAGGAATGAACATAAGAGAAAGGTCTCGTTAATCTAACTCATTTAGATCACTTATCTCTTAGACCAAATACATCCCTTGGATTCTCTTATTGCTTAAACACATGATACAATAAATAGTGATTAACAATAAGTCTTGCCCTCCATTAAACATATAAAAGTTTAACACATTAAGTATTCCAAAAAGCTATTACATCAAATGAGTGGCTTTGTGGGCATACTTCCAACAGGAGGAAGGTCCAGAACTTCTATCCTGGATTTTGAAATCCTTAGATACGAAGCCTGATTCTTTAGGAGGTGGTAACCGTGGTTGGAAAAGAAAATAGATTGAAGAGGGAGGCAAGAGTTTTCAAACCAATATGCTTAAAGATCTCATTCAAGTTAAAAAAAACGGCACCGAAAACAAGTACGAAAGAGAAGCAAAGTCAAAATCGGAGATGCAGCGATGGGAAGGAGAATTGTCCACGTCTAGACACAAGGTACCAGCATACTTAATTATCGTTTACGGTTTGTCTAACAATATATTTGTGGTTGTAATATTTAAAACAACGTTGGATTGTTTTGTGGTTTTCTAGTTCCTGGCAGACCAATTCCGAAGAACGCACACAGGCGACACAGAGCCCTGCTCCTGGTGATGTTACCAAGCCAAATGAAGCTGCTAATCCTGAGCCTATTCAAAGCTAACCCAAAGCAGTAACACTCAACTTGCGGGTGGAAATTCGAGAGTGCTAGATGATTTTTACGAATATATAATGAATGACTAATTAAACAGGGTCTGAAAAATTAAATTGTGTCTAGTAATTTTGTATGCGTTGGTGTCAAATTTAATTAAACTTTGACACCAATGTAATCCGAACATATTTATATAACTCCAAACCAAATAGGGTTTAGTCACTAACATCGGTTAACAACCACCCTTCCTTGTCAAGGAACCACCTCAAAAAATCAGTGTCTCCAACAGGGCAGCCGGACTAACAATGTAACAAAAAAACATTAAGGCTCATCTTTCTAGTTGTTTAATCAATATAATTCCACTGCATAAAATCCAAAAGTCAATTATCGCTTACTTGTTCTGATTCTCATCCACCTTTTTAAATTGATAGAAGTACTTGATTGCCTCAACCACATAGTTTCTATCCATTGCTTTAAATATCGCTTCCCTTTTCAGAACATTCTCATTCGGCTCACCATCTTGGAGTTTTTCGCACTTTGTGACATCAAAGATCAACATCGTATGGAAAACAACTTTCGTCTTATTCTTTGCCCCCCATTTGGTTCCCACAGTCTTTCACATCCCCCTTGTGTACCGGCACATCCTCTTTGTTCCTATATGCTCACCCTCAAGTGTGTCAATAACAACCTCATCATCGGAACTTTGGACTTCTTTGTACTCGTCTAATACATGTTCTCCAATGAATCCAAGCATATTCTCACATACAGCTGTAGGACTATATCATTCAGCAATCCTTAGAAGCTTGTTTAAACCCTCTTTGTCCACACCTCTCATAACCTCCTTCCATCTTGATCATTCGGTTTCCCCCCTCTTTGCCATCATCAACCCTATTTTGACCACCCTCTTCTTCTTCTTCTTCTTGTTGGTCAACACATTGTACACCACCCTATTCTTTACCCCTTTCTTCTTTTCCCTCTTCATCATCATCTTCTTCTTCTTCTTTACCTCCTTCTTCTTCTTCTTTTTCTTTTTCTTCTCTTCCATCATCATCTTCTTCTTCTTCTTCTCCATCTTCTTCCTCTTGTTTTTCCACATCTTCTTCTTCTCCATTCTTCTTCTCCACATGTTTTTCCTTAACTTCTCTCCTCAATTCCTTGACCTTTGCGGTCAACTCTTCCACCTTAAATACCTCTCACTCTGAAATATCTTTCTCATGAGCCAAACGCGCCAAAGCCACCTTCAACTCCTTTATTTGTACTTTCAACTCACTAACATCATTTGTATCAGAAGTGAAGGCGCCAGGCATCACTACATTAGCATCATCACCCCCATATCCAATAGCCTGCATTCTTCTCTGATTTCGTCGGCATAATCTCTCGAATCCTCACCGCCTGCCATTTCACACAACTCATTAGAATTACATTTCTCACACATACAATTTTCACAAACATTCATTAACATCACAGATGTTCACGTTCATTCGTAAAGTTCATAAATTTTCAAATAAAGTCATACCCCTTTGGCTCTCAATTAGTACATTTACAACTGCTAATGGATCAGTGGCTTCTTCGTTGTTAACCATCAGATCATTCTTGGGATAACTACCAGATCAGTCATCTTGCAATAGCAAAATGGCTTCTTCAGTTAGGGAATTTTTTTGTATGCCCACACATGCACGTACACTGAATTAGTACTCAATCACAATAAGTTAACCATTATTACTACTCAATCAAAGCAAAAAGTAGTACCTTAAAAGCATAACTAAACCTTTTGCAGCACCATTCAGATCTCTGCCTCCTCTTACTTCCCCTGCCTTCTTCCTCTTCCTCATTCTCATCTCCTTCCGCATCATCATCCACTCTTACTCTCCCTCTCTCCTTAAAACAGCAAAAGAAAGGTTGCCTTGTAGTTTTTCAAAAGATATCGCACCTCATGAATAACTATTGAACTTATCCATGTTGTCTACGAGCTCGAATTAGTCTAGGTTCACAGCCACATTACTCTTCGCCCCTTTCAAGACACCCTAAGTGAAGTATAACAACCTTATCTTCAACGTATCATCCCCATTTTTGCATTCTTTAAAAGCTCTTTCAAGCTCGGTACAAGTCACCGAAACCTTTTTACTACCTTTCTTGGGATGGTCTTCACTTTACCTTTGCCCTTCCTACCCTTACCATTGCTACTATCTCCAACAAAACTAAATTTCTCAGGAAAATACTTAGTCGAAAGCCTAATATTGGAAGGTTCAACCTCTATATCACAGGGTTCGTCACAAGGAAGCCCTGTAATAAGGCAAAAGTCCCTCTTCGTGAATTGGGTCACTTTGCAACCTATTAAATACGTGAACTCCTCTAAATCTTTCAGCCCTTGATTAGCACTTTGCGGAGCGACAATTCAAGCACCAATTCGCCAATAAAGACTAGTCTATTGACACTTTCTAAGTGTCCAAAGCATGATGCCTTAAAACCAGCAAGATGTGCCTCATTAAACTTTTGACGCATGACTCTTAGCACATGACTTGCTTGAGAATGATTAACACTTCCCCGATATGATTCTTCCTCTTTTGTTGGTAGTTGAACCCCCTGAGTTGCCATCTCCTGTACACATAACATTACAACTATTCAACACAACCAAATTGAACAATAAATACCCTGATAACAACCAAATTCAACAATGTATAACATTAACACAACCTATCAACAAGTTTTCATAATAGTACATCTACAGTGAACAAACCTTCATGAGTTAACTAATATCAACTTAATTCATAACATTAACAAAGATTTCATCAACATAAATCATTGCCAACTCAACAATATAACTTCAACAAAACAAAACTTAACGACCTATCCCTTATACACAACCTGTCAACAACATTTCATAAACCCACATCCCACCGAAATTTCCCAAAATTCCACAAATATCCACCAATTTCAACTAATTTCATCAACCAACTTGCATAATTAATCAAATTAATCAAATTTACATAAATAACAAAATTTATTTCTAGGGTTCCATATTTTCAAACTCACCAAATTTCAAATTTACTTTGGAAAATGGAGTATGTCGTCGACTATTGGGGAAGCAACAACTCTAAACCCTACTTGAATCAAGCAAGCACCACGTACTTGTTGTGGAATCAACTGCTCACCCTTGAACCAAACTCACCTGAATTTCTAAAATTTTGTGTGGAAGTGTACTAAGGCCGGAAACAAGCACAACACAACTACAACTGGGTTTCAAACGGCAACGAAATTTCGAACGGTAAGTAACTTTTCGATGGGAAGGATGTTTGAGGGCTGGCGGGAGATGGAGAGTTTTGGGAGAGAAGGCAAATTTAAGATGGTAACTGTCGGGAGGGAGGGGGAACAGTTTAAATCTCAAAAGATGGTCAGAGGTGTTGAGGTAAGTGTTCTAAACAAAAGTTAGAAGCCCTCAATTAAGGTCGATCCTTTTAAATCTCAAAAGGTGGTCACTACTTACTAGTAATTAATTACGCACGCCCATGCCAAAAGAAATGAAATGAATTTTATATTTAGTGACTAAAGAAAGTTCAAGAAAAATACATGGTGACTGTAATTTCCATGACCATGGGAATTGGGATGGATAATCCCAGTAGACTTACTACCGTGCTGACAGCTCTAATTTGTGCTTAATTTTGTGCGTGTAAATAACATAATTGTATTATATTTGAAGCCCAAAAATGTTTTAAAACATCACTTATATGAATTACCATCAAAATAATATCAGTACAAACTTTTTCTTTCAATTAAGTGCAATATTAGACGGAGGTGGAGAATTGAACTTAGCTGTGAAGTGGAAGGATAAATATACAAAAGAAAACGATTTACACTATCTTGTGTAAAGTACAAGTTGTCAAATTTAAGTTGAAAAAAGAAAACGATTTACACTATCTTTTTAACTTCTCAAACACTTCTGTTTAATTATGTTTGTTATTTCCGTTTGGTTATTTGATGACCAATATACAAAAATATGGGTGAGAAGCTACAAAAAGTGTATGAATATTACTTCCACTGAAAAATTTGGAAATATATTAAATGTATTTACTGTTTCGCAAAAGTGTGGTCTGAATGTTCTTTGTGGAATAAAATCACCTCATATTTAACTCACAAGAGTATACTATGTTTTCAACGTTTTTTATTTTTATTATTATTTTTGTTTAGGAACATGATCAAAATAGAAAGAATTAAACTTGAGTGACTTCCCATGTGCACTCAATTTTCTTGCAACATTCTGCTTGTCTTCCAATAATTGGTATTGATATTCCGGGATTTATTTGCTAATTTTGTTTTTTATTTAGTGGGTGTTTATTTTGGTCGCTTTTAGTTCATATGGTAATTAAATTTAGAGATATATCATGATATCATGTCACTTGATCCTCGTGCAAAGATTCTGAAAAAATTAAAATAAGGAAAAACAAAAGCAACTCCTGATCCTATATATAGGAGCAATTGCTTTGCTTATTTCAAACAGGAAGCTCCATACATTAGGCACACATATATATTTAGCTAGCTACTTACCAGAATTTCAAGTTGAGATATATAATATATATATAATTCTTGGCTGCCTTGTTTGCTTGTTTGCTCACAGTCAAAGATGAAGGTTGAGAAGGAGAGTAGATCTGGATCATATGCACTTCTGCTAGCAGCAAGGGACTCAGAGTATGTGAAGAAAGTGTACGGTGGGTATTTCAATGTGTTTGTTGCAGCGTTTGGGGAAGAAGGAGAGAGGTGGGACTTGTACAGGGTTGTAGATGGAGAGTTTCCTGACATGGATGACCTTCAAAGCTATGATGGCTTCGTCATCAGTGGCAGCCCTTATGATGCTTATGGCAATGACTACTGGATCATCAAACTATGCTTTCTCTTGCAAAGTTTGGATGCCATGGAGAAGAAAGTCCTCGGAATTTGCTTTGGTCATCAGGTACAGACATATATATGTACATACGTACCTAGGTTATATGTGTGTGTGTGTGTGTGTGTGTGTCTATATATATATAACATATCAAATGTCTGGTAAGAAAATAGTACTACGTACTCACGTTTATTAATTTGGGCCATATACTTTAATTTAATTTCACATTACGCACCTAAATTTGAGATTAGTTGCTTTTCCTTGTATAGGTGTTGTGCAGAGCACTAGGAGGAAAGGTTGGGAAAGCTTATACAGGGTGGGATATTGGGTTGAGGAAAGTGAAGCTAGTGAAGGAATTAGCTCCATTCGGCTTCCTTAATGACTTGGATGACGTTCCGCCTGCCCTTTCCATTATTGAGTGCCATCAAGATGAGGTTTGGGAAGTTCCTTTGGGTGCAGAGGTGATCGGGTACTCGGACAAAACAGGTGTGGAGATGTTCACCATTGGAGGCCACGTTCTGGGCATTCAAGGTCATCCTGAATACAGTAAGGACATTCTTTCTAATCTCATCGATCGCCTTTTCAACAGCGACTGCATAGAGAAAGGTTTTGCAGAAAACGCAAGGTCTGCACTGCAATTAGCTGAACCAGATAGGAAGTGCTGGGAGAAGTTCTGCAAGACATTTCTCAAGGGAAAATAGACTTAATGAACATGCCATACAAATTGCATGCTTTAAATCAAAGTGTAGTACTATTTTCAAGGGCATGAAATGTTTACTATATATTTAACCAAACAATGGCAAATAATCTTATTTTCTGTTTTTTCCTGTCCGTAATGTTTGAGAACCTTGTAGGCCATGAAAGGAACACATATATATTCCGAGCACAGTTACAATACGATTGGAATAATTTTTCCAGCGAACGGTTTTGGAATAATATTTTAAGGTCCTGGAAGTTCGACAGTAGTGCTTAGTGGGACTGTTGAACTGGAATCCCAAGTCTTTTATTCCTCTTGTGAATGTCGTCTTGTTCTGGAAACAATATGTTGTAGTGCATCTCTTATAAGTATATATCAGCATTTTTATTTTTATTTTTGGTTTTTATTCTATATCAGCATTTTAAGAAAAATGAGGCCTACATTACTACATTATTAAGGATTGTACCCATAAAAAATCAGCAAAACAAAAATTATCCTAGGGAAATAGCAGAGGTGATGCCATCACGTGTGTCCTGTCGACGTCGTAGTTACGCAATTCGTTCAACCCCTACGAATTCTGAATTAGTACGAGCTACCAATCGTGGTACAATAACGATCAGGAAGGACAATTTCAGCAAATTTCACCCATAGGAGCATTTGTTAGTTTTCTTTAGGTGGTTATGTGAAGCATTTAAGGTTTAATTTGTGAGTAAAATCAAACACCAAGTCATGCAATAACACAAGTAATATGAGCTATATATAAAGTAAGACTTAATTAGTGTTGTAACCGGATAACAACCATTTGGAGAGATATATAAGGAACAAATTTGAATTTAAATGTTGCAGTTAGAGTTCCTTTGATAACTGATTGCAACTGCTCACTTAATGGGAGGAAGCAGTTGCAAGGCATATATAGAAATGCTTGGTCCCTCTTCTCGGTGGTCTGTCCTTGTTCCATATAGTTTTGGTTTGTCCCATTGAAAACCTGAGAACTCTAACGTGATTACAAGAGAAGAGAAGATGATGTGGTAGAAACTAACACACAAATTAAACCCTATAATTTATACGATTGTAGTATGAGTGAGTAGGGATCGTTCTAGGCCGGGGATTAGGATGGATGCTAATCAACATAAATTAAACTTAAAAACTGAAAACTAAGTTAGACTAACACAAAATAAGAACTGAGGGGGATTTTTTGACGAATTTTGAGAAACAAAAGTAAATAGCAGCAATCAAATTGAGTTGTAAAGGGAATGTGGGCGAAAAGCTAGCTAGATGATTCTTCTCCACATATGAAACATATGCACATAAATCGATTTCCAGTTATTCTTTCTATAAACCATGAATGACAATGCCCCAAATTAATTGTGAATGCACTAATTAATTCTCAAACTTTCCTAAGTCCATTGAATTGGACTCAGCGATGCAACCAAATTATCCTTTTCAAGTTCCCTAACTATGAAAAGCATGATAGAGACACATATCAAATGTCATTAAGTTATGTGAAAATCATAAGCATTGACAAGGCATTTGTAACTATGAAAAGCATGATACTCCTGCCATGGATTTACTTAACTAAATCAAGACTAGTGACTTTTACTACTTATAAATATAAGTTTATAACGATTAGGTGAAACTCCCTTATATTCTAGCATCAAATCCCTGCATGCAAACTAAGTATGCATCCTTAATAAACATACAAGAATAAGTTCTCTATAAAACAGATAAGTAAATCACATTCATGTTTTATGAAACAATAACTGGATGTAATCAATTTATATAAAACATATGATCATGGCTTCGAATTCACCTCTAGCTAAAAAGAAACTTAGTTACACATGTTCATCATAATTGAAAAGCAATCTAAAATAAACATTGAAACTAAATAAGGATAGAAAGAACTCTGAAATCTCCAATGGTTGAATGACAAGATGCAACACAATCCTTCTCCTTTAGCTCTTGCAGGTTACTGCACCAAGTTTTCTCTCCCAATTGCTGCGGCAGAAATACACACACATATATATATATATATATATAGGGTAGGGTTAGGCATAAACCAAGGAGAAAAAGGATTAGGGTGTTTGAATGGATTATGACTCCTAGAATCAAATGGGAAGTATTTAGAATAGGATAAGGACTCCTTTTGCAGCTGGAGATAATATGAGATAATGTTGGATAAAGTAGGATAATGTTTGGATAAGGTAAGATAAGATAAGGTAAACTGGATAAGATAAGTTTGGATAAGGTAAGATAAGATTATGTCTTTCCTTGTCTTCCAAGCTTCCAAATTTGATTCCTCCAGATTTTAGCACATATTTAGCACATGTAAAACACCAAAAATGTCCAGCCCCGCTACTCCACACGCATGCTATCCAATCCAAGTCCAAAACTGCTCCAAATTGCTCCATTTAGCCGTTTATTGTCATCTTTACCAATTGGACCTACAATAATACGAAAATAACTTAAATTACGATAATAAATGGAAATTAACTAACTAAATGCAAAGAAATAAGATAACAAAGTCGCATAAATATGCTCCTATCAAATTCCCCCACACTTAGCTTTTGCTAGTCCTTGATCAAAACAAAGAAAACAAAACAAAACCTAAACCTTCCAACAATAGCCTCAGGGATTTCCAATGAAACACGACATATTAAAAATCACTACTCATATAGATTTTAGCCATCCTTACTCTTGAGTTTATACTTAAGCACAGTAACCACTCACTAGCCTGCATTTAATCAATTAAAACAACATTTGAAAGTAGTAGCATGCCTTAGAGATTTCACTCAATTCCTCACCGAACATACTCTCTATTTCCACACAGATTTTCTGACTACACTCCCAATACTAAGTATATGTGAGAAGATTGATGTAAATATGTATACTAGCACTCACATATGTAGTTTCTATTTGTTGGAAGTATGCCCACAAAGCCACTCATTTGATGTAATAGCTTTTTGGAATACTTAATATGTTAAACTTTTATATGTTTAACGGAAGGGCAATACTTATTGTTAATCACTATTTATTGAATCATGTGTTTAATCAATAAGAGAATCCAAGGGATGTATTTGACATAAGAGATAAGTGATCTAATGAGTTAGATTAAGGAGACCTTTCTCTTATGTTCATTCCTAAAACGTTCCTAGCCATAGGATTGCCAATTGGGCATTGACAATCCGCTAAGGTTAGTATGTGTTATGTTGACTCAAACGTGAGTATGAACTAGTCTCAAGTCATTTGGTGTTGGACACTAAGACAAACACATAGGTGCTCGAAAGAGTAATCGAGTACACTGAACTGCGATTAATGAGAGTTCAAACATACATGTCATGTACGAACTCTAAGGTTACAATATGCAAAGTAGTCCTTAGACCTGAGGCATCATAGATGTCTAATGGTTAGGTCCTTGATCTTTGATCATGACAAAGGCATTCCCTCGGATTGTCCACGGCATTGTTGGGGTCATGTGATTGATGCGTAATATTAACTAGCACACAAATTAAACCCTCTTTTGTCAAATTGTAGTAAAGATGTAAGTAGGGATCGTTCTAGACCGGGGATTAGGAGGGATTGCTAAACACTTGGAACTGACTTAAAAACTCAAAAACAAAGTTTAAAACACTAAACTAGACTCAAAGAATGCAAAACTAAAGTTTAAAACACTTAAACAAACCTAGAACTCAAAACAGCAACTAGAAGGCTCAAAACTGCCTAAAAACCACTTTCTGGGCAGTTTTGAGCACCTACTCTAATTTGGACGAAATTTGATGAAAACTTGAATCAAAACACTTAGAAACACAAATCAAAACACTTTCTAACTAATCTAAGACTTCAAAATAAAGGGGGATTTGTTTTGGACGAAAATTGAAAACAAAACAGAAACTTAAAACTAAACAGATTGTAAAACGTTTTTGGATGAAAAGGATGGATAAAAGGCTAGTTAGGAGGTTCTTCTCCACACATGACACACTTGCAAACAAAACGATTTTCAGTTGTTCTTCCAATAAATTATGAAACTCAACACCCCAAGTTAATTAGATACGCTTAAATTAACCTTCAAGTTCTCCTTAAGTTAATGAATTGGATGGGAAAGCGCATACAACAATTCAAAGCATTCCTCAAAGGTTCCTTACGTGATGAGCACAATAAGGATACAATCAAGAATCATGAAGCACAATGAGAACTATAAGTGTTGACGAGGCATTCGTTACTATGATGAGCATGAAACTAATGCCAAGAATTCATTCAACGCGATCGTTTATAAGCGACCTTCACTACTTGTGATTATAAGATTGTAACTATTAGGTGAAACTCCCTCATAATCTAGCATCATATTCATGCATGAAAACTAAGCGTGCACTCTCAATCAACATACACAAATAAGTTATCAATCAAGTAGATGAACGAATTGAAACCACAACTTATGAAATAACAACTGAACGTAATCAAATCATATTGCAAGCATATTCATGGTTTCGAATCACCCCCCAACTAAGGGGGTTTAGTTCCTCATACTCACAAGCAAAGATACATAAATTTAGAAATTAAAATCCAAAGGAAGAAAACACCTAGAACGCTCCAACTTGGCAGCAAGCTCATCAACGAATTCTCCTTCCTCCTTGCTGCGGCAGAGAACTTTAGAACAGGTTTTGGGGTTATTTGTGGTGTAGAATGGATGTGGAATGGTATGGGAAGGTTTAGGGTTGATGGGGGTACGGCTAGGGATGATTTTGGGTCAGAAAATATGGTGAACGGTGAAGGAAGGCTGCTGCAAAGTGTGATGGATGTGTTTGACGAATTTATGAATTGTGGAGGGTGTATGGCTGGATGGGATGAATGGAATGTGTGTGGGAGGTGTGTTTTTTCTGAACTCCCTTGATAAATGGTTGAATGGGGATTATATAGTGGCTGAAAATGTCAAGCAAACATCAAGTAATGGACAATCTGCCATCCTTGCAGAAATCCACTTCATGGTGGTCCAATTTCTGCCATTCCTTGTTGTCTATTCACTGCCCATGCTGATTCCTTGCTGCCCATGCTTTAATTTCTTATTCCTTGCTGCCCATGCTTTAATTTCTGATTCCTTGCTGCCCATGTGGTGTGTGTGTTGCTGTTTTCTTTCCTTCTTGCTGCCCATGTGGTGTTTATACTTGCAATGCATGTTCTTCATCCATTTAGCTAGTAAAAAACACATTTTCTGCCATTACATGGCAGCCATGATGTTTGAAGTTGTAGGCCAACACTTTGCACACACACATGCAGATTTCTAGCCCTTTGAATCATCAAATTCGTCCATCCTCATGTCTCCATGTTTGCACCATCCAATCTTGGCCCAAAAATGCTCCAAAATGCTCCAAATTGGCTCAAAATGCATACTTTGCCATATGAACCTGAAATTGCACGAAAATGACCTTAAACACTATAATAAGTTATAACTAACTACGAAAATGCAAGAAAACAACATAACTAAGTAGCATAAATATGCTCCTATCAAATTCCCCCACACTTAGCTTTTGCTAGTCCTCGAGCAAAACAAAATAAACAAAACGAAACAAAGTCAATAAACACACTCTAATCCTTCCAACATTTGCCTCAGGGATTTCCAATGAACATGACATGTTAAAGATCGTTATCCCCACAAATTTGAGTCATCTTTACACAAGCACATACTTAATTTAAGCCACAACTTACAAATTCACAAGTAATCAATTAAAACAATGCTTTGAATGAAGTAACATGCCTTAGAGAATTCCTTCAATTCCTTACAAGATATACACTCTATTTTCACTCAGATTTTCTAACTCCACACCCTACACTAGTCATATGTGAGAAGATTGATGTAGATATGAAAACGAATGCTCACATATATATTTTACAAAGAATGCAATTTCTAGAGTTAAGAAGCATGTTTAGATATGATCTCATGAATGGAATGCTACTACTTAGATGCGAGAACCAGTGACACCATATGCTCATACCAAATTCAAACTCCACAAATTGAAACACATAACACTCAAGATAGAAGTTAAGGGTTGTAATGGGGCTTGGGGTGTTGGTTAACAAGGAAGGATAGGGAAAACAAACGTTCTTCAAGCGATAGTAAGCAAAGTAATGAAATTGAGACTTAGAATTCACTTAGATTGCAGAAATTAACTTTAACACACAAGGGGGAGACTTAAACAACTCCTTAGGGTCAAATTCATTGTTTTGGACCCTTACTTCAACAAACAAGACTTTGGAACTCTTTTTCTCAACTTTTCAACTCTTTTTTCATACTTCTCATACTTTTTCTTCATGTTTTTTTTCAAATTTTTTTTCTTTTCTCTTTCCATGAATTTTTTTTTCTTTTCTTTTCTTTGCCGTGCCTATGGCACACAATTCCTCATGAAAAACACTTCCCCTACACTTGTTTTCTGCCAACATAAATCAAAAGGAATTCTAATTGAATCATGCTTTACTATGCTTAAAGAACAAAGGAATGGATAGTCCTAATCTAGGCTAGGTGAGGAAAACATGGGTTAACAAAGAAAAGGCTAAACAAGGCTCAATGGGGTTGAAACCTACAAAACATAATGACATAGGGGATTCACGGCATTTTGGCTAAGGTGGTGGTCACTACACAACTTCATCTTGAATATGTGTTATGCAAATCAATAACATGCTTTGAATGAAATGGGCATGAGTTCTAGCATTTGGAACTAAATGATGAAACGCCTTCTAAGTAGTAACCAAGCAAGGAATAATGAGATCATGCAACGACTTAGAAAACAATAATGCACAGATTTTAACTCTCCAAATAAACGTTTAGGCTCAAGTCTCACAAGGTTGTAGTGTTAGTTTGAGTTCCTTCCTTCAAGCATGTTACAAAAACTAATTTTTCCTTTATGATTGCATGTGAATTCATAAGTTATAACCACAACCAAGCATAAACAAAGAGTAAATCAAACTTTCATCCATGTTAATCACTCTCTTTAACAGCCATGCAATTACAAACCGAATCCTCATCATTGTGTTGGAAGGTACCCTAAGACACAAATAAACACACAAAAACAACTCTTTTTGGGTTTTTTTTAAAACAAATTTTTCAAATTTTTATGTGATTTTCGGAGTTTTATGTTAACACACACTAAAACACACCAAGACTGCTTAAAAACACTTAAAAACAGCAAGGAACAAGTCTCTAAGTAATGGGTGGTACAATCCCACGAATTTGCATAAAAAACACTTAGTTACCCCCCCACACTTAAATCAAACATTGTCCTCAATGTTTCAAGCATAAAATCACACAAAACAAAATTAAACACACAAACAGCAAGTAACAAATAAACTGGCAGATTATAACTAACAACAAAGAGAAGGGTTTTAGGAACGCAAATCTGCAATTGGAGTGATGCCTAGGGCTTCCTTTGTTGTATGCATGGGTTGCCTCCCAAGTAGCGCTTTCTTTAACGTCTTGAAGCCGGACGAAGAACACAATCATGCCCCTTTGGAGCCCACGGCATGGAGTGGGAGCTCCTCCACAACATGCTCAACAAAATTCTCATGCATTGCATCCTTGAACGGAAATGGATAGTGATGTTTGTTGATGGGTGCGTTGTGTTTCCTATGGTTCATGTAAATGCGCCCACCATCGGGGATTTGCTTGGGTTCCTGCACCAAAGAAGGCAACCACCTATTAATTTTAATGGGATTTGGATTTGGACTAGGTGCCTTACCTTGGTGTTGGGATGAAGTGGCAGCAACATGAAATTTTTTCTTCATGGTGTTTTCGGCCACATTGGTTATCTTAAGGGCAGTGGCCATGGGGTCCTCATGCTCCACTCCAATGCCCTCATCTTGCATGTTTCTTGAAGCAACCTTTGTGTTACGGGCTGAATGATCTGTCCCTATCTTTTCTATGGTATCAATAACACAACAAGAACGAACAATGTTAGGAGTCTCAATGGATTCAGAAATTTTAAAACAAATCATATCACCACCAAATGCCATAGTTACTTCTCCTTTGGCTACATCAATCTTGGTTTGAGCCGTTTTCATGAAAGGCCGTCCAAGGAGAATGGGCAATGAAGGAGCATGATCTGATTCATCCATCTCAAGAACATAGAAATCCGCCGGGAAGACTAAATGATTAACCTGCACAAGAACATCTTCCAAAACTCCCTTTGGATAGGCGTTAGATCTATCGGCCAATTGTATTATTACCCCATCATTTTTCAATGCTCCTAAGTTCATAGATGCATAAATGGAATATGGCATAACATTTATGGATGCACCTAGGTCTAACATGGCAGATTTGAACCTAGTATTACCAATGACACAAGGAATGGTGAAACTACCCGGATCTTTGCATTTAGGAGGTAGTTTACGTTGTATCATAGCAGACACATTCTCACTTACCTGTACCACTTCTTTCTCTCGAAAACGTTTCTTTGTTGTACAAAGCTTTTTCAAACACTTGGCGTACTTCGGGATTTGCTTGATTGCATCCAAGAGAGGTATGTTAACTTGAACCTTCCTAAATGTCTCTAGAACATCTTTTTCCTCCTCTTCATTCTTGAATTGCAAAAATCTGCTAGGAAAGGGCACATTGGGTGGAATAATGTTAGAATTAATCAAACTTGGACTCATCTTACCTAGGGTGGACGGATTGGATGGCCTAGGGGCCATGGGTGCTTGCGGCAAAGGTGGTGCTACCTTTGCCGTGAGTGGACTTGGTGTCTCCTCTTCCGATTTCAACGTTTCATCCTCTTTGGGACCTGATTTTGGTGGTGTAGGACCTGTCCCAACTTCTTTTCCACTCCTTAGCATGATTGCGTTTGCAGTTTCAAAGCCTCCTTTCGGATTTGGAATGGTGGAACTAGGAAGTTGGCCTTGGTCTCGAAATTTCCCTACAAAATCCGCAATCTGCCCAATTTGTCTCTCCAATTGATCCACCCTTTTGTTTTGGTTTTGCATTGCTTGGGTGTGATCGTCTTGTCCCTGAGATAATTTGGTTAGTATCTTAAGAAGTGCTTCATTATCTAGAGACGTACCTGAAGCATTTGGGGCAGATTGTTGTGGAGCATGTGTTGGTGCATATGGCTTGGTGAAGAACCCCGGGGGTTGTTGCCTAAAGCCTCCTTGTTGTTGAGGTGGTTGGGGCTCCCTCCATTTGAAATTTGGGTGGTCTCTCCAACCCGGATTATATGTATTTGAATATGGATCGTTCCTTGGTTGGTTTTGGCCTTGAAATCCAATTGCATTGGCGCTTTCCCATCCACCATTTTCAATCAATTGTGGACATTTTTCAGAAGCATGTCCTTGGATAGAACATACGCCACATACAATTGGTCCTTGCATCTTCATGCCCTCGGCCATCTGAGACACAATAGAAGAAAGATTAGCCAATTGTGAATGAATGTCGGAAGTTGAACTTACCTCATGAACATGTTGCCGTGGGGGTCCCCTTTGGCCTACTCCTTCGTATTGTTGAGCGTTCAACGCTCGATTAGCAATCAAGATCTTGGCTGCCATAGGAGTTTTGTCCACCAATGCTCCACCCGCCGAGGCATCAAGCATTTGACGTTCAAGTGGTAGGAGGCCCTCATAAAAGTATTGCAAAAGTAATTCCTCTTTCATCTGATGTTGTGGACAAGAAGCAACAAGTGATTTAAAACGTTCATAATACGTAGGAAAAGACTCACCTTCCTCTTGCTGAATTCCACTTATCCTTTTCCGTATGGTAATGATTCGAGAAGTTGGAAAGAACTTCTCCAAGAACGCTCTTTTCATGCTCTCCCAAGATGTGACAGTTCCGGGAGCCAATTCGTACAACCAATCCTTGGCTTTATCCACTAAAGAGAATGGAAAAGCCTTCATCTTCAAAATACTTCCGTCAACGTTAACGGGAGTCATACTTGAGCAAACAACTTCAAATTCTTTCAAATGTTTGTTAGGATCTTCCATGGACAAGCCATGGTATTTAGGAATATGATGAAGCAAACTTGACTTTAATTCAAATTCTTCGGTCTTACCTTGGGCAGCCGTGGGATATTGGATGCACAAGGGTGCGGCATTATCCAATCCCGAGGCGGAGAGCTCTTTGAGTGTACGGTTGTCCACGGCCATGTCTTGGGCTTCTTCACTCACTTGTGCCGTAGGTTCCTCCTCCTCTTCTGGAACGTTTTCTTCAAGGTCAGGTTCGGGATTGGGTGGGTTGTGTTCTTGCTGATTTCTAGCCCTTCTCAAAGTTCTCTCAAAATCGTCGTCAAAGTCCAAAATATGCTCACGAATAGGTTTGGAACTTCGAGTCATGCACTAGTACCTAAAAACAAAGAAACAAAACAAGATAGAAATCTGTGATAGAAAACAAACGAAAATAACAAATAAACAAAAAGAACGAGGGATTAGCAAAGTTGCTAATCCCCGGCAACGGCGCCAAAATTTGATGCGTAATATTAACTAGCACACAAATTAAACCCTCTTTTGTCAAATTGTAGTAAAGATGTAAGTAGGGATCGTTCTAGACCGGGGATTAGGAGGGATTGCTAAACACTTGGAACTGACTTAAAAACTCAAAAACAAAGTTTAAAACACTAAACTAGACTCAAAGAATGCAAAACTAAAGTTTAAAACACTTAAACAAACCTAGAACTCAAAACAGCAACTAGAAGGCTCAAAACTGCCTAAAAACCACTTTCTGGGCAGTTTTGAGCACCTACTCTAATTTGGACGAAATTTGATGAAAACTTGAATCAAAACACTTAGAAACACAAATCAAAACACTTTCTAACTAATCTAAGACTTCAAAATAAAGGGGGATTTGTTTTGGACGAAAATTGAAAACAAAACAGAAACTTAAAACTAAACAGATTGTAAAACGTTTTTGGATGAAAAGGATGGATAAAAGGCTAGTTAGGAGGTTCTTCTCCACACATGACACACTTGCAAACAAAACGATTTTCAGTTGTTCTTCCAATAAATTATGAAACTCAACACCCCAAGTTAATTAGATACGCTTAAATTAACCTTCAAGTTCTCCTTAAGTTAATGAATTGGATGGGAAAGCGCATACAACAATTCAAAGCATTCCTCAAAGGTTCCTTACGTGATGAGCACAATAAGGATACAATCAAGAATCATGAAGCACAATGAGAACTATAAGTGTTGACGAGGCATTCGTTACTATGATGAGCATGAAACTAATGCCAAGAATTCATTCAACGCGATCGTTTATAAGCGACCTTCACTACTTGTGATTATAAGATTGTAACTATTAGGTGAAACTCCCTCATAATCTAGCATCATATTCATGCATGAAAACTAAGCGTGCACTCTCAATCAACATACACAAATAAGTTATCAATCAAGTAGATGAACGAATTGAAACCACAACTTATGAAATAACAACTGAACGTAATCAAATCATATTGCAAGCATATTCATGGTTTCGAATCACCCCCCAACTAAGGGGGTTTAGTTCCTCATACTCACAAGCAAAGATACATAAATTTAGAAATTAAAATCCAAAGGAAGAAAACACCTAGAACGCTCCAACTTGGCAGCAAGCTCATCAACGAATTCTCCTTCCTCCTTGCTGCGGCAGAGAACTTTAGAACAGGTTTTGGGGTTATTTGTGGTGTAGAATGGATGTGGAATGGTATGGGAAGGTTTAGGGTTGATGGGGGTACGGCTAGGGATGATTTTGGGTCAGAAAATATGGTGAACGGTGAAGGAAGGCTGCTGCAAAGTGTGATGGATGTGTTTGACGAATTTATGAATTGTGGAGGGTGTATGGCTGGATGGGATGAATGGAATGTGTGTGGGAGGTGTGTTTTTTCTGAACTCCCTTGATAAATGGTTGAATGGGGATTATATAGTGGCTGAAAATGTCAAGCAAACATCAAGTAATGGACAATCTGCCATCCTTGCAGAAATCCACTTCATGGTGGTCCAATTTCTGCCATTCCTTGTTGTCTATTCACTGCCCATGCTGATTCCTTGCTGCCCATGCTTTAATTTCTTATTCCTTGCTGCCCATGCTTTAATTTCTGATTCCTTGCTGCCCATGTGGTGTGTGTGTTGCTGTTTTCTTTCCTTCTTGCTGCCCATGTGGTGTTTATACTTGCAATGCATGTTCTTCATCCATTTAGCTAGTAAAAAACACATTTTCTGCCATTACATGGCAGCCATGATGTTTGAAGTTGTAGGCCAACACTTTGCACACACACATGCAGATTTCTAGCCCTTTGAATCATCAAATTCGTCCATCCTCATGTCTCCATGTTTGCACCATCCAATCTTGGCCCAAAAATGCTCCAAAATGCTCCAAATTGGCTCAAAATGCATACTTTGCCATATGAACCTGAAATTGCACGAAAATGACCTTAAACACTATAATAAGTTATAACTAACTACGAAAATGCAAGAAAACAACATAACTAAGTAGCATAAATATGCTCCTATCAGTGATCTAGTCATGTAGGCATATGAATGCACAACAAGGGATCTCTAACCTTCCATGGTGGAAGGAGTATACTCTAAAATATGATTCTAAAGTCTTTGGCCAAAGCAAATGAATATGACTAAGGAAGATGTTCCAAATCATATTCAAGGGAATCATATAAGAAAGTATCACATTGGATAGTAGACATGAAACAAACTATCACTTAAAACAATGTGGTTAAGAGTATTGTATTAGAGAAGGACCGTATTGCATTGTAATTGTAACTGGATAGGTTCTCCAACCAATTCTACTTAGCTTGGGTAACCATGACATACTGCTAGGTGTCACTCATGGTTTGTGGAAGCCCTATTGATTAGCAAACACTAATCATCAAAAAGGGAGAATTGAAATGTGGTTTCAATTCACAATCGATAGTTAAGAGTAACATCGCCCACTGCCTCGCTAATTGGAACCTAATGGATCGCACACCAAATAAGGATATATGTGAAGCAATTAAATGAAATGGATAAGCAATTAAATGGTTTAATTGAAGAATGGTCAAGATTAATTAATTAGTTAATTAATTATACGAAATGTTCGTATTGGGCTTTTAAGTTGGTTTTAGGGCTTCGGGGCCCAAAAGTGTTTTGGTCCACAAGGCCCATTATGTTTAAGTTGTATGACAACTAAAACAAAATGGGCAATAAGCCCAATAACCATATAGGCCAACCATTTAGGGTGAGGGTATGCAAGTTTGCTTAATTGCAAGTTTGCCACTCACCTAAGAAATGAAGTATAAATTCATCTTTATAGCTTTGTTTTCAATTAGGGTTTTCTAAGCTACTTGGGGATAGTTATCTAGCAAATTTACTTCCCTAAGTGATCCATTTTCATCCTCACAAATTACATCCTTGGTGAAGAGACATAGAGACATCAAACTTTTGGTGTTTTGGAGAACTAATCCTCAAATCCTCAAAGAAGCAAAGGAGCACTAAAAGGAGGAAAATCACAAGGAAGATCCAAGGAGCAAGGAGGTGACTTGAAGGCCCTCCACTTGGGTGAATCCCTTGTGTAATCAAGGATGAGCTTCAAGGGTAAAGAATCTCTAAATTCTTAATTATCTTTAATGTTGTTAAAGAGTATTTTGGTTCACCATATACTAGGCTTTGAAAGTCATGGGTTTCATGAATTGTTTTTGGATGCATGCCTACTTTAAAGAGTTAATTGTTAGCATATGTATTCAAATGTTCATACATGTTCTTAGCTAGGACAAAATTTTTCCTTCAAGTGGTATCAGAGCCTAGGTCTAGTGTATGGTGGATCCTTTTGGGTTTTGTGATTTTCATGTTTTATGATTTAAATGTTGTAAATGTTACAAGCTTTGTTCTTGCTTTGAATATAAATTTTGCTAGAAAATTTAGCATCTCAAATGTTGTAGATGTATTTCATTTAAGCATGAATATTGGAACTAAAAATTTGGTGCCATGTATTTTGAGTTTTCATAAGTGTTCTTCAATGTTCTTGGAGTTCTTGCCAAGAACAAAAAGTTTTGAAGTTTTGATTCAAAAAGTTTTATGTTTTTACATAAAGTTTTGATTTAATTTTAGTGGGTGATGGTTAATGATTAAGTAATTTTAATGGGAGACAAACTTTGTTTTAAAGAATGACATAAATCATTTCTTACAAAATTTTATTTCATCTTTACCTCACCTAACATAACCCACTTACAAAACTTTGTATAAAATTTGAATTTTCATCACTAAAACACTATATGGCCGGCCACCCCTTTAAAATAGGGTATTTTTGGGTGTTTTGTGCACTTACATAAAGTTTTGATACTTTTGTGTATTTGCATTTTGGCCCAAAAGTTTACGTTTTTACGTTAAGGTCCAAAAACTTTAAAGGACAAATTGTTTTGCTCCTTTAATGATGTTTTTGACATTATTAAAAATGTTTGGGTTCTAAGTTGTAATTACATGAAGTTGTGGACTCTTGTGTTTTTACAAAGTGACCCCAAAAGTTTTTGTTTTTAGAAAATTGCCCAAATTAGATGAGAACAAAATGGTTTGTCTCTTTAAATGAGAATTGGATTTTCATTTTATTTAGTTTCATTTAAATCAATTCTATGGATCCGAAAACCAATTGTTTTAAAGTTGTTTTCTTAATTAAATGTGTTTGATTAAGAGAAGGGTGATTATGAACCAAATGCCTCGATAATTGAGCTATGTGATTGGCCGCTTTACATTATGAATGTTTGGGCTTGGTAGTGTAGATTTGAATGTAATTTGATTAGTTCAAGATTGTTGTAAATGGACATAAGTCCATCATTTATGTTGTAAAAGGGCATAAGCCCTTATTATTATTTCATGTATTCCTTTTGTTTAAATGTATGCAAAATGGAATAGTTGGGTCCAACGCCCAATAGGAAATAACGGTTTAATTGGATTAAACGCGTAACTAAAATCAACAACTACATACCTTAGACCCAAGGTCCAACACAAGGCTCGTGTTGGATCAAATCAAACGGTTCATAATCATCCTAAAACCTAATATGACTATATAGTCCATATGAGGATGCAAAGCATTCGTTAGTAGTTCCATATAGTCTCGCTTGTTTCAACGAAACAGTGGGAGTATTATATACTACTAATTCATATAAACTTGGACCAATGGTTGTGATAGGCCCAAGTTCTTTTAATGTGATTAAAATGTTTTGATGTAGCCCAACGCTATTCCCTCAACAAATGAATATTAAGTTGATAAGCGCGAGATGTTTAGAATATCTCTTCGTAGGCCTTCCACCGTGGTGGGCTTCAATCGTTTGTGACTCGTACACCGTATTCGTCCAGTTCTGGGGTATACAAAGTATGTGCTTATATTCAGGAGAAGCCCATAAACATATGATGAAGTGAAAGTAGGCAACGAGTATGGCCAATATGATATTCTTCTGAGGCCATTCTTGAACCCCTATTTGAACTAGCATGGTGGGAATGACTTAAACTAAGTGCAATGATGCCAATAAGATATTCTTCTGAGGCATCATTCTCTAGAGGCCGAACTAGATGGGTAATTACAAAAGGTTGTAAATGAATAATGCGTTATTCTCTCATCATTATTTTTGCTAACCAATAAGATATTCTTCTGAGGTGGGCTTGGTAATGGTGAGTCTCCCATAACCCACTAAGAGTTCAATATAACTCTCGAATTCTATTGAGGGATGTGGAATTTGCCAAAAATGGTGGGTGATACTATTTGATTAAAAGACCCAATCAAAATAGTTTTAAACAACAATGCTAATTCGATTTCTGTTATGTTATTGATGCGAAAATAAATTGACGCACAAATTTAAACCCTATTTGTGACAGTTGTAGTAATGGTGTAAGTAGGGATCGTTCTAGGCCGGGGATTAACTAGGGATGCTAATCAAAGTAAAATTAAATTAAAAACGTAAAAACAAAATTTAAAATATTAAACTAGACTCAAAACACTTAAATAGAATAACTCAAAATAAAACTAACAAATAAACTAAAATAAATCAAAAGACTCAAAACAACTCAAGACTTAAGAAAACACAAACTAAAATGATTTCTAATAAATCTAACACTTTAAAATAAAATGGGGGATTGATTTTGATGAAAAGTAAATTAAACTTAAATAAATTACAAAATTGACAAAAACATAAAATTAAGGTAAAATGATAAATAACGGACTGGCTAGAGGATTATTCTCCACACATGCCACATATGCAACCTAAATTGATTTTCAGTTGTTCTTTCAATAAATTGTAAATTCTCAACGCCCCAAGTTAATTAGGTCCTCTTAAATTAACCTTCAGATTTTCCTACTTTTATTAGGTTGGATGATTGCATACGACAACCCAAAACATTCCCTACAAGTTCCCTACATGAATTGCATAATAGAGATACAAGCAAGAATCATTAAGTTTTATGAAAATCATAAGCATTGACGAGGCACTTGTTACTATGAATTGCATGAAACTTATGCCAAGAATTTACCTAACGCGATCGTTTATAAGCGACCTTCACTACTTGTGAATATAAGTTCATAACGATTAGGTGAAATTCACTTATATTCTAGCATCAAATTCATGCATGTAAATTAAGTATGCATCCTTAATCGACATACAAAAATAAGTTATCAATCAAGCAGTTAAGCAAATTAAATCACAACTCAGAAATCACAACTGAAGGTAATCAATTCAAATTACAAATATATTCATGGTTTTGAATTAAACTCTAGCCAAAATAAAATTAGTTATACATTATTTAAATTAAAACAGAAAATAAAATGTGAGTTTAGGAAAATTAAACCGAGAGAGATTGACAGCTTGCTGTCCACTGTGCTTCTGCTGTGTTGACTGCCCGTGCTGACCCAAGTCAGCACTGCTGCCGTGCTGACCTGCACCGTGCTGACCTGCACCCTTCTTTCAGCTCGCCAACTGCGTCTCTCTCCTTCCTGGCGAGCTGCTCCCTCGCGTCAGGCCCTTCTTTCCAGGCTGCAAAAGCAGCGTCTCCCGCTGCACCAGCAGCTGCCCACGCAGCTTCTGCTGCTCCGCGCGCTCCTCGCACTGCCTTCCTACTGCGTCAGCGACTCGCTCCAGCAGCTCTCTCCCTCGCTTGCGTCTTCAAGCTGTGCTGCAAAGGCAGCGACCTCACCTTGCTGACTTCTTTCCTCCTCGCGCGGACCTCCCTCTAAAGCTGCGCCAGGCAGCTTTCTTTCCTAATTCCTTCCCCTGTATTATTTCTGTTCCTCTCCTCGCGTCAACTGCCAAAGGGCAGCTTCTCTTTTCTATTTCCCCCCCGAGGCCCAAGCTGCCAAGGACAGCTCTCCCCTTTTATCTTATTTGCTTATCTCCTCTCGGCCTTTCCCATATGCTCTGGCCTTTTTTTTTATTCACTCCAACAGCCCCCCGTGTCTCTCCACTTACTCGCACGTCCTTCAGTTTTCGTCCGACTGCACAAAAGCCATGCACTGACTCCTGCCCTTTCCTCGTTGTCTCCCATGCGTGCCAGCTGTCTCCCACAATATCATATATATATATATATATATATATATAAATATATATATATATTTATATATATATATAAATTATATATTTATATATATATAAATATATAATTTATATATATATATAAATAGATATATATATTTATAATACTTTCTTATTTTATTAACCAATTACAGTGGACAAGACAGTTTTGACGATTTTATCACTTAAAATCTCACTTGTGCAATATTTATTTTATTTACTAGATAAATACTATAAAACACAAAAACAAAGTAAATAGCTCAAAAATATAAGAAACTAACTAAGAAAAGACGAGAGAATTTGATGTAAAATATGTATAAATATAATCCGATCAAATACCCCCACACTTAGCTTTTGCTAGTCCTCGAGCAAAACAGAGAAAACAGAAAAAGTAATAACATGAAAATTATTAGTTTCCCCCTATATGACCCTCATAGAATTTCATTTGAGAACATAATCATCAAGAACCATAGCTAACACCAAACAAGCAATTTAAGTTCATTTTCCTTACTCAAATATTAGCAGTAATCTTTGAAACATCCTTGAAGTGTAGTGTGTGAGATAGCCATGCTAATGCAATTTCAAATTTTTATTTTAAAAACACCATATGCAAACTATCGACCTTCTCACTGGATATACGCTCAATCACACATGTGTTTAGTTTTAAATGTGTTTCGCTCAAAGAAACAAATGTGAAAGTTCTACCATAAGCTTGCATAAAGATCACTTCTCCACAGTCATAATTGCAAAACTTAAATCAAGAGGACTTTTATTGGATGTAATGAGGCTTAGGGCGAGAGTTATTGAAACGAAAGAATAGGAAAACACAAGTTCCAAGCTACATTGCAAGCAATTATTTTCTTTAGATTTATAAGAACTCAAGCTCTCCAACGATTCTTCAGACATCTCCAACCACACCCATAAACTGAAAATTTAAAAACTTTTTATTTTCTTTGTATACAATCTTTTTTTTTTTTCTTTTCTTTTTTTTTTTTTTTTTTTTTTTTTTTTTTTCAAACAGAAACAAATATGAAAAACCCCCACACTTATTCTTTTGCCAAACACCCTCAAAGTACTTCACAAACATTCACATAAGATAATCTTGCATTGCTCGCTTGGAAAGGGTAAGGAAAAATATTTATTTCAGGCATAAGGGTAGACATATCTGGTGATAAGAAATAAAAGGCTCAACAAACACGGCTCAAATTGGCAATCTAATGATATCATTTTTCTTTGGGAAACAAGGTTATTTGGGCCATGGTGGTAAACCTAATGCCTCTATCATTTTCAAGTTCATGCAATCAATGACAAATATTTCGAAAGATCGTTATGCAAGTTCTAGAGAAGTATCTCACATAAGTTCATCACACATAAAAAAAATAGGAGTGTATGAAAAATGCACACACTTTCAATAGGCTCAAAAACTCACATAGGATGTATATGGTCACTAAATTCACATATGGAGCTTAGAATCATGCTTTAATTTCACATCAACAAGGCTATGTGCATTTGGTTTTTCAAAGATGATCAAATATGTACAAACTAACACGAGAATTAGGAATTTCACACAACACATGTTAACTAAGTTCTTGATGATCATGGTTCAAATTTTATCCAATTATATCATTGGGTCGGGAAACTAACAAAAATCTAATTCAAAACAATAAGGAAAACAAGGAAATATTTTTGGATTTTTTTTTTAAATTTTCCGATTTTTTTGTTTTTTTTTTTGTTTTTTTTTTTGTTTTTTTTTTTTTTTTTAAAAACAAAACTAATTAAGAAAACAAAGCAATAACATGGAAACAAATGAAACCAGTTCAAAGTCGAAGGTATAAAAATTTTCAATTTGGTCATTTTTATACTTTACCCCCACACTTAAACTAGACATTGTCCCCAATGTCAGAAAATATAATAAAATGCAAATAAAAATAAAATAAATAAATATAAAGAAACAAAATAAAGCAATAGGACTGAAAACTTCCCTAATTTGCAGAAAAATCAAGCGATGACCCCCAAGCTAAAATTCTGCAATCAACTTCAAGGGTGGAAATAACCAAAAGTTCCTGCAAAGAAAAGAAATAAATCAGTTAAGCACGCAAGAAAATATAAAAAACAAATAAACGAAAAATTGAAAATGAAAATAAAAGATAATAATAAAACTAAAAGTGATCATTGGTCCTGTTTGGTGACTTTCCACAGCTTTGAACTTGAACTGGCCTCAGAACTTCTTAGCAAGGAAAATGAGACTTGATTGGTGGTGTTGTTGAGGCTTCTCGAGCTCTTGGTTTCAACTCAGACTCCTTCTGCCGGGTTGATTGAGTCTGCAGGCTACATTCTTCTCTTTTTGTTCTTCTGCATGGCAGGTAGGCACGAGGAATAGGTGGTGGTCTGCTTCTTTGTTCAATCTGTCCAAGTGCCGACCGATTGCCTTTCTTTCACCTTGCCCCGTAGCCAAGAGCAAGGGTAAAGGAAAAGCGTGCCATGAGATATCTTTGCCTCTGACTCTGATGATATGGGATACTTTTGCTTTTGAAGAAGTATCGTTCCACAGGTGTATGCGTGAACTGGGCTGGGGAACTTCTTAGCAAGGAAAATGAGACTTGATCTTGAAGATGAAGCAGCACCTTGTCTCCACATGCTTCAAGTATCATTTTCACTTGCCACGTCTGTTCTCCAGGCAGATGTGGCGACTTCTTCGGAAGTACATCAGTGGTTGAAGAAGAGCACTCGAGAGCAATGCTAGGTAAGCAATCAGGAAGGATTTCCAGGCAGTCGGTTCTTAGATTGGAAGATTGACACCGAGTGCTGGCTGATTGCCCGCTTTCTCCTTGCCACAAAGACAAGGACAAGGACAGGAAGAAAGCGTGATATGAGATACTCTTGCTTTCAACCTTCATGATATGAAATACTCTAGCTCTAGATGATTTATTTGCAAAGGTATCCCAGGGAATGAGAAACACAGAGAAACTCGAGAGGGTTTGTTGGAAAGGCATTTTCGGAGATGAAAAATTTCGGAGATGAAGAAGTGTTGAGAGAGTTTGCCTTTGCTGTTGAAGGCGAAGGTAGACGTTTATAGAATTTTTCTTCACAACCGAAACTGTTCTTTTACCCCTGTCGGCAGCCGGTGGATGGATGAACAGTACAGGTCACGCGCTTTCTGAAAAAGCAGCCCGTAATTTGCGCAAAGCTGACAGCGCGTGACGAGTGACGACAAAATTGGAAAAGCTGTTCGCCTCGTGATTCCTGACCGTTCCGACTTTTGAGAGAGACGCCCGACTTTTGAGAGAACGGCGTCCAACTTTTGAGAAAGGAACCGACTTTTGAGACGGAGACGCCGCTTTTGAGAAAAGAATCCGGCTTTTGAGAAAGGAGCCCGGCTCTTCGATTTGCGAGAGGGCGTCTCTTCGACTGCTGAGTGATGCCTCAACGATTTCTTCTTCTTATAAGAACGCTCATTTTTGTTCCGCAACAAACTTAAGCTCCCCTGTAAACACTCCCTCTTGTAAACACTCACACTTGCACTTCTTTTAATCTTGATCATTCTGACTCTTCATTCTCAACACCTTCAAAAAATGTCTTGCCCTTCTGACCGTCGCCTTAACTTGAATGTTGGGGAAGATAGTGATATATCTTCTCCAACCAACATTTGGCAGCCATCCTTCATATCCCCAAATGGTCCTCTTACAGTTGGGGATTCGATGATGATGAATGAAACAACCGCATCGGTGGTGGCCAGAAATCTGCTCACTCCTAGAGACACTAGGATACTTTCTAGGCGGTCCGACGAACTAGCTGTCCAGGACTCTATGGCCTACAGCGTCCGATGCGCAGGTTCAGTATCAAACATGGGCCAGCGCCTTCTTGCACGAACCCGTCAGGTGGAATCGTTGATGGCTGAAGTGGCTAGTCTTCGGCAGGAGGTCAGAGTGCTTAGGCATGAGAACAGGGATTTGCACATGCTTGCAACCAATTACTCCACAAGCATGAAGAGGAAGCTGGATCAGATGCAGGAGTCCGAAGTGCGGATTCAGAGTGATCATCAACGGTTTATGGCGTTACTCCCGAGGTTTGTGTTGCCTTCGTCCTCGGGAGCAGCACCAAGTATTGAGGCTCTGAATGATCCAGCTCTGGCGCTTCGTCTTTCAGGGGCTCCGTCGACCTCCGAGGCACCACCAACCAATGACCAATGAACGAAATTAAATTACAAGTTATTGTAAAAAAAAAAATTTATGCATTTAAGTTTTTTTTTTTTTTTTTTTTTATTATTATTATTATTTTTTTTTATGTATTTTATTTTTTATTTTTTATGTATTTTTAACAACTTAATTAAGAAAACACAACAATAAGTAAAACAAAGTAAAAAGACTAAGTTTAACTTTCTAAACAAAAATCACAACTAACTAAACAAAACAAAATGAAATCAACGTAAAAAGAAATCAACGTAAAATAAATTCATACAAGAGCCAACAAACAATGAAAGAACTAAATACAGTAAAATAAATTCAGTAAAGAGAAGGGATTAGGAATGCAAATCTGATTGTGGGTGATTCCTAGGCCTCCCTTCATTATTCAAATGCATGGGCTTATCATTGAACGGACGGTGGTACTTGAAATGATCCGACAACGGTCTAAGTTCTAATGACGGTGCCTGAATCATCAAAATTAAAAACAAGTTAGTATAAATTAAAATAAAAAATGGAGAAGATGGCTTACAGTCACATTCAAACTCAATTATAAACACCACGTCTTTGAACGTTTCCGGGACTTTGAACTTGGCCAGGTTTACTATGATGGTTGTGGCTTGTCCCGTGTCATCAAACTCAACTGCTTTAGGCTTGATTGTCTCATGCACAGCCTCTTGGATGTATTCTTGAAATTCTCCGGCCACCTCATTTTCTGGAATAATTCTTCTTGGTGTACAAGTCTCTTTGAACGTTTCAATACCATCGGGAACTTGATTTGGTACACCAAGAATTTGGATATCACTTTGCACCTTGGGAAGATCTTCCACAACGTATTTTTCATTCACTTCTTCCTTGGGATTTAAAAACCTGCAAGGAAAAAGGACATTTGGTGGAACGATGTTAGAATGAAATGAACTTAGAACCTCCTCACCTGAGTTGGATGGCATAAGGACTTGATGAGTTTGCGATAAGAATTCTTCTAAACTGCCCAAGTCGTCATCCTCATCTTCTTCTTGAAGCGGCAATTCATCCATGTCTGGGCCATGTTTGGATGGTTCTGGAACAACTTCATCCTCCATATCACTTCCCAAAGTGATGGCTTCATCGATTTCCATTTCTCCCCTTGAATTTGCAAATGTGGAGTTGGAGAGTTCACTTTGATCTTGAATTTGTACCATGAACTCCATAATCTGCCCAATTTGCTTCTCCAACTCATCCACCTTGTTGGCTTTATTTTGCATCTCCATGTTTCGATTTTCTACGTCCTGGGTCAAAGAGGTGAGTAACTTATTCAACATATCATTATCCGAAGACGTACCTGAATTTGATTGGGGAGATTGTTGTGGTGGATGTGACGGTTCAAATGGCCACTGATAGAACTCTTCCGATGGCGGCAATTGTTCTTCTTTTTGTGAACCCTGTACTGAAGAAATTAATTCTTCAAGCATTTGATTGTAATCCACGGGCATACTTTGATACGATTGGAATTGTTGTGGGGGATACTGTGGTGGCTGCATAGGTCTTGAATAGAACGCGTCTTCTTGTTGCCAATATCCACCTTGTTGGAATTGTTGAGGTTCTCCCCACATGTAATCTGAATAATCTCTCCAATCTGAATTGTAAGCATTGGAAAACATGTTGCCCCTTGAATGATTATGGCCCTGATATCCCCAAACATCTTCATTGGCAGAAAATTGAGGACTTTGATATCCTTGCCCATAGGGCACATCAAGTGTAGGGACACTTGGCATTGTGGTCCGTTCGGCATTATGAGTTAATTGAGCAGTGAGCTATGCCAATAGATCTTGAATGCTAGTAGAATCCAGGTCTTGCTCCATTTGTACCTCAATTCAAAGAAAGAAAAATAAATCAAATATCAAAAGTAACATACACAAACACAAATAAACATAAGCAAAAACAAAAATAAAAGGATTAGCAAATTTGCTAATCCCCGTCAACGGCGCCAAAAATTTGATGCGAAAATAAATTGACGCACAAATTTAAACCCTATTTGTGACAGTTGTAGTAATGATGTAAGTAGGGATCGTTCTAGGCCGGGGATTAACTAGGGATGCTAATCAAAGTAAAATTAAATTAAAACCGTAAAAACAAAATTTAAAATATTAAACTAGACTCAAAACACTTAAATAGAATAACTCAAAATAAAACTAACAAATAAACTAAAATAAATCAAAAGACTCAAAACAACTCAAGACTTAAGAAAACACAAACTAAAATGATTTCTAATAAATCTAACACTTTAAAATAAAATGGGGGATTGATTTTGATGAAAAGTAAATTAAACTTAAATAAATTACAAAATTGACAAAAACATAAAATTAAGGTAAAATGATAAATGACGGACTGGCTAGAGGATTATTCTCCACACATGCCACATATGCAACCTAAATTGATTTTCAGTTGTTCTTTCAATAAATTGTAAATTCTCAACGCCCCAAGTTAATTAGGTCCGCTTAAATTAACCTTCAGATTTTCCTACTTTTATTAGGTTGGATGATTGCATACGACAACCCAAAACATTCCCTACAAGTTACCTACATGAATTGCATAATAGAGATACAAGCAAGAATCATTAAGTTTTATGAAAATCATAAGCATTGACGAGGCACTTGTTACTATGAATTGCATGAAACTTATGCCAAGAATTTACCTAACGCGATCGTTTATAAGCGACCTTCACTACTTGTGAATATAAGTTCATAACGATTAGGTGAAATTCACTTATATTCTAGCATCAAATTCATGCATGTAAATTAAGTATGCATCCTTAATCGACATACAAAAATAAGTTATCAATCAAGCAGTTAAGCAAATTAAATCACAACTCAGAAATCACAACTGAAGGTAATCAATTCAAATTACAAATATATTCATGGTTTTGAATTAAACTCTAGCCAAAATAAAATTAGTTATACATTATTTAAATTAAAACAGAAAATAAAATGTGAGTTTAGGAAAATTAAACCGAGAGAGATTGACAGCTTGCTGTCCACTGTGCTTCTGCTGTGTTGACTGCCCGTGCTGACCCAAGTCAGCACTGCTGCCGTGCTGACCTGCACCGTGCTGACCTGCACCCTTCTTTCAGCTCGCCAACTGCGTCTCTCTCCTTCCTGGCGAGCTGCTCCCTCGCGTCAGGCCCTTCTTTCCAGGCTGCAAAAGCAGCTGCCCACGCAGCTTCTGCTGCTCCGCGCGCTCCTCGCACTGCCTTCCTACTGCGTCAGCGACTCGCTCCAGCAGCTCTCTCCCTCGCTTGCGTCTTCAAGCTGTGCTGCAAAGGCAGCGACCTCACCTTGCTGACTTCTTTCCTCCTCGCGCGGACCTCCCTCTAAAGCTGCGCCAGGCAGCTTTCTTTCCTAATTCCTTCCCCTGTATTATTTCTGTTCCTCTCCTCGCGTCAACTGCCAAAGGGCAGCTTCTCTTTTCTATTTCCCCCCCGAGGCCCAAGCTGCCAAGGACAGCTCTCCCCTTTTATCTTATTTGCTTATCTCCTCTCGGCCTTTCCCATATGCTCTGGCCTTTTTTTTTATTCACTCCAACAGCCCCCCGTGTCTCTCCACTCACTCGCACGTCCTTCAGTTTTCGTCCGACTGCACAAAAGCCATGCACTGACTCCTGCCCTTTCCTCGTTGTCTCCCATGCGTGCCAGCTGTCTCCCACAATATCATATATATATATATATAAATATATATATATATTTATATATATATTTATAATACTTTCTTATTTTATTAACCAATTACAGTGGACAAGACAGTTTTGACGATTTTATCACTTAAAATCTCACTTGTGCAATATTTATTTTATTTACTAGATAAATACTATAAAACACAAAAACAAAGTAAATAGCTCAAAAATATAAGAAACTAACTAAGAAAAGACGAGAGAATTTGATGTAAAATATGTATAAATATAATCCGATCAGTTATGTAGTGAACGACATGCCTAAAATTATACCCACCATTATACTTGACAAAAAGGGCCTAAAGGGCCAACGTTTCCTTGCTTGGTATCGCCACATTGAGAATGTCTCAAAGGTGAAAGACATATTGTATGTACTTAAGCAATCCCCTCCTCATGTACCTCCTACGAAACTAGCTTCAAAGGAGGAGTGTCAAAATTATGTTAGACACTATGAGGATGACTTACAAGCCAAATGCTTAATCCTCACTTCACTTAGTGAGGAGCTTATGAAGCTACATAAGCACATGGACACTTCTTGTGCCATGGTTGAAAGTTTGCATAAGATGCATGACATTGAGACTAGTAATGTACGATTCTCAAATATTTGTAATCTAATGAATGCCAAAATGGCAAAGGGGACATCGGTCCATAAGCATGGACAAAAGATGGAAAGGATCTTTCAAGATCTTCAAAGTTTAGGAACTTCCATCGATGGGAAAATGGCCCAAGACTTTTTCCTTGCATCTCTCTCGGATGATTTCACTAAGTTTATCGTAAACTATAAAGTGAATAGATTCGATCATTCTTTGAAAGAGATGATTGACATGTGCTGTAAATTTGAAAAAGGTTTCAAAAAGGACAGTGGGAGTGAGAATGCAATGATAAGGAAAAGGTTACATAAGAAGAAGGCAAAGAAATCCAAAGGAACATGCTTTCATTGTGGAAAGGATGAACGTTGGAAGAAGAAATACAGGGTGCGCATTGCGAGCCTTATGACACGGACTTTTGAAGAGACTATTTCTGTCATAGAGAGTGCTTTTACAGTGAGCTCCAATTCCTGGATATTTGATTCAGGTGCTAGTCAACATATCTGTAATACGTTGCAGGGACTAACAGGGAGCAGGTCACTGCGCAATGAGGAGATGGTTGTGCGAGTTGGGAACGGCACTAAAATCTCTGCAAAAGCAATAGGCACCTATATGCTTAACCTACCCTGTGGGGAAGTCCTGGAACTTAAAAATTGTTTATATTTTCCTTCATGTATAAAGAATTTGATTTCCATCTCTAAGCTTTTACGAGATGGGCACTCAGTATTGTTTGACAAAATGAGTTGCACTTTATACTTGAACGGTCGTATTATCTCTCATGGTAATATGATAGAGGGACTTTTTCACCTAGAGACGAATAGTGGGATGCACTGTATTGAAAGCGGGAATACCTCAAAACCCAAAAGGGCTAGAGAAGAAGTTAACCAAGAAAAGATGTGGCATCTTAAACTTGGACATGTGAACCTTGATAAGATTCGCAAGATGTCGAAAGACGGATATTTCCACCCATTAGGTAATGACCGGATGGGTACTTGTGAATGTTGCTTGAAAGGGAAGATGACCAAATCTCCATTTACTGGAAAAGGAGAGCGTGCCACTGAAATTCTAGAGTTAATCCACACTGACGTATGTGGACCTATGTCTACTACGTCGAGAGAAGGCTTCTCATACTATATCACATTCACCGACGATCACTCTCGGTTTGGCTATGTATATCTTATGAAGTACAAGTCAGAATCCTTTGAAAGGTTCAAAGAATTCAAGAATGAAGTTGAGAAGCAAACTGGGAAACAGATAAAAAATCCTAAGATCAGATCGAGGGGGTGAATATCTGAGTAATGAGTTCCTAGATTATCTCAAAGAGTGTGGAATAATATCACAGTGGACTCCACCAGGAACTCCACAAATTAATGGAGTTTCTGAAATGAGAAATCGAACCTTGATGAACATGGTTCGTTCTATGATGAGTTCCGCTGATCTACCAGTAACATTCTGGGGATACGCTCTATATACAGCAGCTTACTTGCTTAATAGAGTACCTTCCAAATCAGTTTCACAAACACCCTATGAGATATGGCATGGAAGAAAGCCAAGTCTTAATCATATTAAGATTTGGGGTTGTGAAGCATATGTCAAGAAGCTTGAGGCCACTAAGCTTGAAGCAAGATCAGTAAGATGCTATTTTGTGGGATATCCTAGAGAAACTATGGGATATGAGTTCTACCATCCTGACGACCAGAAAGTCTTTGTCGCCAGAACTGCTATGTTTCTAGAGGAACAATTTGTTCTCAAAGGAACTAGAAGCAAAGAGATGGAAATTAATGAGATTAATAATGAACCACAAACAAGCACTCGACATATTGACAACCCTGTTCCTGAACCCCTAGCTCCACGTAGATCTGAACGGGTTAGTAAGCCACCTATGAGGTTTGGCTTAAATAATGACTTTGATGAATTGTACCTTTTAGGTGACAATGAAACAAAGGAGGACCCTAGGGACTACACTGAAGCAATGTCCGACACTGATTCAAAGAGATGGCAAATGGACGTGAAGACGGCCTTTCTGAACGGCTACCTACAGGAAGAGCTCTATATGACTCAACCCGAAGGTTTCGTGTCCGAGTCTGAAGAGACTAAGGCATGCAAGCTTCAAAGGTCCACTTATGGACTTAAGCAAGCCTCCAGGAGCTGGAACATTCGTTTCGATACTGAAAACAAAACACATAGGTGCTCGAAAGAGTAATCGAGTACACTGAACTGCGATTAATGAGAGTTCAAACATACATGTCATGTACGAACTCTAAGGTTACAATATGCAAAGTAGTCCTTAGACCTGAGGCATCATAGATGTCTAATGGTTAGGTCCTTGATCTTTGATCATGACAAAGGCATTCCCTCGGATTGTCCACGGCATTGTTGGGGTCATGTGATCTAGTCATGTAGGCATATGAATGCACAACAAGGGATCTCTAACCTTCCATGGTGGAAGGAGTATACTCTAAAATATGATTCTAAAGTCTTTGGCCAAAGCAAATGAATATGACTAAGGAAGATGTTCCAAATCATATTCAAGGGAATCATATAAGAAAGTATCACATTGGATAGTAGACATGAAACAAACTATCACTTAAAACAATGTGGTTAAGAGTATTGTATTAGAGAAGGACCGTATTGCATTGTAATTGTAACTGGATAGGTTCTCCAACCAATTCTACTTAGCTTGGGTAACCATGACATACTGCTAGGTGTCACTCATGGTTTGTGGAAGCCCTATTGATTAGCAAACACTAATCATCAAAAAGGGAGAATTGAAATGTGGTTTCAATTCACAATCGATAGTTAAGAGTAACATCGCCCACTGCCTCGCTAATTGGAACCTAATGGATCGCACACCAAATAAGGATATATGTGAAGCAATTAAATGAAATGGATAAGCAATTAAATGGTTTAATTGAAGAATGGTCAAGATTAATTAATTAGTTAATTAATTATACGAAATGTTCGTATTGGGCTTTTAAGTTGGTTTTAGGGCTTCGGGGCCCAAAAGTGTTTTGGTCCACAAGGCCCATTATGTTTAAGTTGTATGACAACTAAAACAAAATGGGCAATAAGCCCAATAACCATATAGGCCAACCATTTAGGGTGAGGGTATGCAAGTTTGCTTAATTGCAAGTTTGCCACTCACCTAAGAAATGAAGTATAAATTCATCTTTATAGCTTTGTTTTCAATTAGGGTTTTCTAAGCTACTTGGGGATAGTTATCTAGCAAATTTACTTCCCTAAGTGATCCATTTTCATCCTCACAAATTACATCCTTGGTGAAGAGACATAGAGACATCAAACTTTTGGTGTTTTGGAGAACTAATCCTCAAATCCTCAAAGAAGCAAAGGAGCACTAAAAGGAGGAAAATCACAAGGAAGATCCAAGGAGCAAGGAGGTGACTTGAAGGCCCTCCACTTGGGTGAATCCCTTGTGTAATCAAGGATGAGCTTCAAGGGTAAAGAATCTCTAAATTCTTAATTATCTTTAATGTTGTTAAAGAGTATTTTGGTTCACCATATACTAGGCTTTGAAAGTCATGGGTTTCATGAATTGTTTTTGGATGCATGCCTACTTTAAAGAGTTAATTGTTAGCATATGTATTCAAATGTTCATACATGTTCTTAGCTAGGACAAAAATTTTCCTTCACTATTTATTATAGTGATTTAAGCTATTTTCGTGTGTTTGTAGGTCCAATTGGCAAAGATGACAATAAATGGCTAAATGAAGCAATTTGGAGCAGTTTTGGACTTGGATTGGATAGCATGCGTGGGGAGCACTTTGGATGGACGTTTTTTGTGTTTAAATAATGCTAGAAATGTGCTACAATCTGGAGGAATTAAGAATGAGGATTGGGAGACAAGGAATCAGAAATTAAAGGGAAACCTTATCCTTAACAAACCTTATCTACTCCTATCCTATCCTTATCCAAACTTACCTTATCTTATCCAATCCTGTTCCTACCTTACCTTATCTTCAGCTGCAAGGGGGATTCCTTATCACATTCAACCACTTCTAATCTGATTTAAGGAGTCCTAAAACACTGCAAACAACTCAATCCTTTTCCACCACAAAGTAGGTCGTGCCCTAGCCCTATAAATGCAAGTTATTGCCGCAGATTTCAGGGAGTTTAGAGAGAAAATTGGTGAGAGTGCCCCAGGTTTTTGGAGGAGAGGAGATTTTGAGCCGTGTGTGATTTGAGAGGAGGAGCCGAATCTGCCATTGTTGGAGCGCCTCAGAGTTCTTTCTATCCTTATTTGATTTCAATGTTTAATTTAGATTGTTTTTATTTAGTTATGACGAACATGCGTAACTAAGTTTCTTTTTAGCTAGAGGTGAATTCGAAGCCATGATCATATGTTTTGTATGAATGGATTACATCTAGTTATTGTTTCATAAACCGTGAATGCAATTTACTTATCTATTTTATTAAGAACTTGTTCTTGTGTGTTGATTAAGGGTGCACACTAAGTTTGCATGTAGGGATTTGATGCTAGAATATAAGGGAATTTCACCTAATCGTTATGAACTTATATTTACAAGTGGTAAAAGTCACTAGTCATGATTATGTTAAGTAAATTCTTGGCAGGAGTATCATGCAGTTCATAGTTATGAATGTCTTGTCAATGCTTATGATTTTCACAGAACTTAATGATCTTTGATATGTATCTCTATCATGCTGTTCATATAGGGAACTTGATAAGAATAATTTGATTGCGTCGCTGAGTCCAATTCAATGAAATTATGAAAATATGAGAGTTAATTAGTGCAGTTCACGATTAATTTGGGGCATTGTCATTCATGGTTTATAGGAAAAATAACTGGAAATCGATTTGTATGCATATGTTTCATGTGTGGAGAAGAATCCTCTAGCTAGCCTTTCACCCAATTTTCGTACCAAACTTAATTTGTTTCTTCAATTTACTTGTTTTAAGTCAGAATTCGTCCAAAAACCTCGCCCCTTATGTTTAGTGTCAGTTTAGCTTAGTTTTCAGTTTTTAAGTCTAATTAGTGTTGATTAGCATCCCTTATAATCCCCGACATAGAACGATCCCTACTTGCTCATACTACAACTGTCTTAATAGGGTTTAATTCGTGTGTTAGTTTTTACCACATCAAATTTTGGTGTCGTTGTCGGGGATTAGTAAAATTGCTAATCCCTCTGTTTTTTGTTTATTTTTCTTTTGATGTTTGATTTAGGTTTATTTGTTTGATTTTAGGTACTAGAGAAGTGAGTCATGGCAATTGCAAACCTTCAAGCTCAAATGGCGAATCTTACTTCTCTTTTGTTGCAATATATCGAAAGGACTGCAATGCAAAGTGTGGCTACATTTGATGTGTCCTCTAAGCAAGGATATCAAACTAATCAACATCCTCAATTAATTGAGAATGGAGGTTGGGATAGGGTCAATGCTTGGGGTTATCAAGGCCATAATCAATCAAGGAATGAACTTACAACCCAGGTGGGAGATATCATTCAAAATTTATGTGGAGGGAACCTCAACAAGTTCAACAAGAAGGATATTGGCAGCAACCTTAGGAGTTCTATTCCAGGCCAGTTGCACCACCACAGCCTTCCCCACAATCTTCCCAACCAAATTCAGGTTCGTTAATGGATAATGATAAAATTCTTCAAGAACTAACTTATTTGACGCAGGGCTTACAAAATCAAGCCAATGAGGTGGGCGAATTGAAGAATCAAATAGGGCAGATGGAAAAATTCATGGGACAATTCAGAGAACAAGGCAAACTGCCTAGTTGAACTGTTGTCAATCCAAGGGGAGGCTTTGAAACCGTTAAGGCTATCATGTTAAGAAGTGGTAAGGAGATTGGAACCAATCCCAAAACGTCCAAACAAAGCCAAAAAGAGGACGAAAGGCTGCTGCTCGAAGAAGAAGAAGTGGACAAGGCCACGACAAGGGAAGAACAACCCTTGCCGCAGCCTCCCAGAGCTCCTACACCACCAAACTCAGGTAAGGTTGTTTCAAATTCGACTCATTCTAACCCTATTCCACCAAATGTGCCTTTCCCTCGCAGGTTTATGCAATCAAAGAAAGAAGAGAGTGAAAAAGACATCTTAGAAATCTTCAGAAAGGTAAAAGTTAATATCCCGCTTCTTGATGCAATAAAGCAAGTTCCGAAGTATGCTAAGTTTTTTAAGACGCTTTGTACATCAAAGAAACGGATTCCCGAGAAGGAGGTGGTACATGTAAGTGAAAATGTCTCTGCAGTTTTGCGAAGAAAGCTGCCACCTAAATGCAAAGATCCATGTAGTTTCACTATCCCTTATGTTATTGGTAATACAAGGTTTGAACATGCTATTCTAGATTTAGGTGCTTCCATTAATGTCATGCCATATTTTGTTTATGCATCTATGAATCTTGGAGAGCTTAAAAATGATGGTGTCATTATTCGATTGGCTGATCGATCTAATGCATATCCGAAAAGAGTTTTGGAAGATGTTTTGGTGCAGGTAGACCATTTGATTTTTTTGGCAGATTTTTATGTGCTTGAGATAGAAGATTCAGCCCACTCTCCACCATTGCCAACCTTACTTGGACGACCGTTCATGAAAACAACTCAAACCAAGATTGATGTGGCCAAGGGAGCGTTAACTATGGAGTTTGATGGCGATGTGATTAAATTTAATGTATCTGAATCTGTTAAGAATTCTAATGATGTTTGTTCTTATTGTGCCATTGATGTGAATAAAAATATAGGGCAGGAACGTTCAGCGCCTATCAAGAATGATGTATTTCGAACCACCATCGAAGAGGGAATTGAAGTGGATCACAAGGGACACGCCACTGCCTTTAAAATACCCAATCTTGTTGAGAACACTTATGAAATTGTTGACAACGCTGCTACTTTTGAGTCTTCATCGCAGTACATCGGTGAGCCACATATTCCAATTCCAATTCCCATTTCAACTAATAGGTTGTTACCTTCTTTGGTTCAGGTGCCCAATCGAATCCAAGCTGGTGGGAGAGTTTACATTGACTTTAGGAAGCTCAACGCCACAATCAGGAAGGATCACTATCCCCTTCCGTTCATAGATCCAATGCATGGAAATTTTAAGGAGCATGTCGTGGAGGATGTACCCCTCCATGCCATTGGCCCTAGTGAAGCTTAAATGGAGGTATCGTCTGGCTGGAAGATGTTAAAGCAAGTGCTTCTTGGGAGGCAACCCATGTGTTCGAATAAAGAGACCTTGGACTCTCCGGCTCCTACAACCATATTTGCGTTCTCTAACCTTTCTCTTTATTGTTTTTACTTTGCCATGCTTGTCTTGTTTGCTAGTCGTCTTTTGTTGCTTTCTTGTTTAAGTTTTATTTTGAAACATTCAGGACAATGTTTGGTTTAAGTGTGGGGGGGGGGGGGGGTAAACAGATTGCTTTTCATGACTTATCTAGTAATTACATCACCTATCACTTCTAATGTTGTTACGACTGTTTTTATGTGTCTGATTGTGTTTTAAAGTTAAAATTCGAAAATTTTGAAAAAGATTTGAAAAAAATCGAAAATTTTGAGAAAAATACCAAAAAGAGTCATTTTTGTTGTTTGTTTGCGTCTTAGGGTACCTTCCAACACAATGATGAGGATCTGGTTTTTAATTGCATGACTGTTAAAGAAATTTACAAGCATGGGTGGAAGTTTGATATGCTCTTTGGTTAATACTTAGTTGTAGTTGTCATTTACGAATTCACATGTAATCACAAAGGGAAAAAAATCAGTTTTTGTAACATGCTTGAAGGAAGGAACTCAAACTAACGCTACAACCCTAAGAGACTTGAGCCTATACTTTGTTTGGAGAGTTATTAATCTGTGATATTCTTGTTTTCTAAAGTCGTTGCATGATCTCATTATTTCTTTGCTTGGTTGCTACTTGGAATGCTTTTTCATCATTTTAGTTCCAAATACTAGAACTCATGCCCGTTTCATTCAAAGCTTAAAATTGATTGCATAACAAAGAAAAGAAAAAAGTTGTTTAGTTACCACCAGAGCCAAAAAGCCTTATCCCTTGCATATGTATTGTAGGTTTAACCCCGTTGAGTCTTATTTAACCTATTTTCTTTGTTAGCCTGCATTATCCCTACCTAGCCTAGCATAGGAATATCCATACCCTTGTTCTTAAAGCATAGTGGAGCATGACTTGTTGGGAATTCCTTCTGATCTACGATTTGCAGAAAAATAAGTGTGGGGGAAGAATTTGTCTTTGTGAATTGGTGAAGTAGTACGTTTTGTGTTTCAAAAGAAAGAAGGGAAAAAAACGGTAGAAGAAAAAAAAAAGAAAAAAAAAAAGGTTGAAAGAAGTGAGAATGAGCTCTCAAGTGTTGGTTGTTGAAGAAGGGTCCAAAAATGTGAATTTGACCCTAAAGTTGTACGAATATCCCCTTTGTGTTTATAGCTGGGTGTTGCAATCAAAAGTTGAATTCTAAGTGTTGATTTCATTACTTTGCTTACTATCGCTTTAAGAACCCTTGTTTATCCTTAACCTTTCTTTGTTAGCCAATACCTTAGCCCCATTACAACCCTTAGACTTTTATCTTGATTGTTATGTTATTCAATATGTGGAGTTTGAAATTGGTACGAGCATATGGAATCCCTGGTTCTCGCTTCTAAGTAGTGGCATTCCATTCATGAGAACATACACATGTTTATATTAATGGTTCCAGAAAGTGCCTTCTTTGATATAACGTATGTGAGTGCTAGTCTACATGTTTACATCAATCTTCTCACATATACTTAGTATAGGGAGTGTAGTCAGAAAATCTGTGTGAAAATAGAGAGTATATCCGATGAGGAATTGAGTGAATTCTCTAAGGCATGTTACTACATTCAAAATGTTGTTTTAATTGATTAAATGCGAGATAGTGAGTGGTTACTGCGATTAAGTATAAGCTCGAGGGTAAGGATAGCTAAAATCTATGGGAGTAGTGTGAAGGAAAATTTTTGTCCTAGCTAAGAACAAGTAAGAACATTTGAATACATATGCAAACTATTAACACTTTAAAGTAGGCATGCATTAAAAAACAATTCATAAAACCCATGACTTTCAAAGCCTAGTATATGGTGAACCAATAAACTCTTTAACAACATTAAAGAAAAGTAAAGATTTAGAGTTTCTTTACCCTTGAAGCTCATCCTTGTTTACACAAGGGATTCACCCAAGTGGAGGGCCTTCAAGTCACCTCCAAGCTCCTTGGATATTGCTTGTGATTTCCTTCTCCTTTTGTGCTCCTTTTGAAGGAAATTTTTTGCCCTAGCTAAGAACAAGTAAGAACATTTGAATACATATGCAAACTATTAACACTTTAAAGTAGGCATGCATTCAAAAACAATTCATAAAACCCATGACTTTCAAAGCCTAGTATATGGTGAACCAATAAACGCTTTAACAACATTAAAGAGAAGTAAAGATTTAGAGTTTCTTTACCCTTGAAACTCATCCTTGTTTACACAAGGGATTCACCCAAGTGGAGGGCCTTCAAGTCACCTCCAAGCTCCTTGGATATTGCTTGTGATTTCCTTCTCCTTTTGTGCTCCTTTGGTCCTTGAGGATGTAAGGAAAGGATCTCCAAAAACACCAAAGATTTGGTGTCTCTAAGTCTCCACACCAAGGGTTAAGTGTGAAGATGAAATGGATGACTTAGAGAAGAAAAGATTGCTAGATTAATCTCTCTAAGTGGTCGGCCTCCTTTGTGTAAAATGAGAGAAAGTGTTTCACCTCATTTCACCAAGAAAAACCCTTATGAGAAATAAAGCTATAAAGTTGATTTTATACTTCATTTCAAGTGAGTGGCAAACTTATAATTAATCCAAGCTTGCCCATTCACACTAATGGCCGGCCATATTAATGTTATTGGGCTATTTGCCCATTTTGTTTTAGTTGTCATACGACTTAAACATAATGAGCCTTGTGGACCAAAACACTTTTGAGCCCCGAAGCCCACAACCAACTTAAAAGCCCAATACGAACCTTTCATAAAATTAAATAACTAATTAATTAATCTTGACCATTCTTCAATTAAACAATTTAATTGCATATCCATTTCATTTAATTTCTTCACTATCGCCCTTACTCGGTGTACGATCCATTAGGTTCCAATTAGCGAGGCAGTGGGCGATTGTTACTCTTAACGATCGATTGTGAATTGAAACCACATTTCAATTCTCCCTTTAATGATTAGTGTTTGCTAATCATTAGGGCTTCCACAAACCATGAGTGACACCTAGCAGCATATCATGGTTACCCAAGCTAAGTAGAATTGGTTGGAGAACCTATCCAGTTACAACTACAATGCAATACGGTCCTTCTCTAATACAATACTCTTAATCACATTTTTTAAATGATAGTTTGTTTCATGTCTACTATCCAATGCGATACTTCTTTATATGATTCCCTTGAATATGATTTGGAACAAACTTCCTAAGTCATATTCATTTGCTTTGGCCAAAGACTTTAGAATCATATCTTAGAGTATTCTCCTTCCACCATGGAAGGTTAGAGATCCCTTGTTGTGCATTCATATGCCTACACGACTAGATAGCTTGACCCCAACAATGCCGTGGACACTCCGAGGGAATGCCGTTGACACGATCAAAGATCAAGGACCTAACCATTAGACATCTATGATGCCTCAGGTCAAAGGACTACTTTGCATATTGCAACTTTAGAGTTCTTACATGACATGTATGTTCGAACTCTCTTTTGTTCGTTGTTCAGTGTACTCGATTACTCTTTCAAGCACCTATGTGTTTGTCTTAGTGTCCAACACCAAATGACTTGAGACTAGTCATACTCACGCTTGAGTTAACATAACACATACTAACCTTAGCGGATTGTCAATGCCCAATTGGCAATCCTATGGCTAGGAACGTTTTAGGAATGAACATAAGAGAATGGTCTCGATAATCTAACTTACTTAGATCACTTGTCTCTTAGATCAAATACATTCCTTGGATTCCCTTATTGCTTAAACACATGATACAATAAATAGTGATTAACAATAAGCTTTGCCCTTCATTAAACATATAAAAGTTTAATACATTAAGTATTCCAAAAGCTATTACATCAAATGAGTGGCTTTGTGGGCATACTTCCAACACCTTTGGTCCTTGAGGATGTAAGGAAAGGATCTCCAAAAACACCAAAGATTTGGTGTCTCTAAGTCTCCACACCAAGGGTTAAGTGTGAAGATGAAATGGATGGCTTAGAGAAGAAAAGATTGCTAGATTAATCTCTCTAAGTGGCCGGCCTCTTTAGAGAAATAGAGAGAAAGTGTTTCACCTCATTTCACCAAGCAAAACCCTTAATGAGAAATAAAGCTATAAAGTTGATTTTATACTTCATTTCAAGTGAGTGGCAAACTTGTAATTAATCCAAGCTTGCCCATTCACACTAATGGCCGGCCATATTAATGTTATTGGGCTATTTGCCCATTTTGTTTTAGTTGTCATACAACTTAAACATAACGAGCCTCGTGGACCAAAACACTTTTGAGCCCCGAAGCCCAAAACCAACTTAAAAGCCCAATACGAACCTTTCGTAAAATTAATTAACTAATTAATTAATCTTGACCATTCTTCAATTAAACAATTTAATTGCATATCCATTTCATTTAATTTCTTCACTATCGCCCTTACTCGGTGTACGATCCATTAAGTTCCAATTAGCGAGGCAGTGGGCGATTGTTACTCTTAACGATCGATTGTGAATTGAAACCACATTTCAATTCTCCCTTTAATGATTAGTGTTTGCTAATCATTAGGGCTTCCACAAACCATGAGTGACACCTAGCAGCATATCATGGTTACCCAAGCTAAGTAGAATTGGTTGGAGAACCTATCCAGTTACAACTACAATGCAATACGGTCCTTCTCTAATACAATACTCTTAATCACATTGTTTGAATGATAGTTTGTTTCATGTCTACTATCCAATGCGATACTTCTCTATATGATTCCCTTGAATATGATTTGGAACAAACTTCCTAAGTCATATTCATTTGCTTTGGCCAAAGACTTTAGAATCATATCTTAGAGTATTCTCCTTCCACCATGGAAGGTTAGAGATCCCTTGTTGTGCATTCATATGCCTACACGACTAGATAGCTTGACCCCAACAATGCCGTGGACACTCCGATGGAATGCCGTTTGACATGATCAAAGATCAAGGACCTAACCATTAGACATCTATGATGCCTCAGGTCAAAGGACTACTTTGCATATTGCAACTTTAGAGTTCTTACATGACATGTATGTTCGAACTCTCTTTTGATCGTTGTTCAGTGTACTCGATTACTCTTTCGAGCACCTATGTGTTTGTCTTAGTGTCTAACATCAAATGACTTGAGACTAGTCATACTAAAGCTTGAGTTGACATAACACATACTAACCTTAGCGGATTGTCAATACCCAATTGGCAATCCTATGGCTAGGAACGTTTTAGGAATGAACATAAGAGAATGGTCTCGATAATCTAACTCACTTAGATCACTTGTCTCTTAGATCAAATACATCCCTTGGATTCCCTTATTGCATAAACACATGATACAATAAATAGTGTCTGACAATAAGCTTTGCCTTTCATTAAACATATAAAAGTTTAATACATTAAGTATTCCAAAAAGCTATTACATCAAATGAGTGGCTTTCTGGGCATACTTCCAACATAGTGAATTTTACCATGTCATGTTTCATTGGAAATCCCTGAGGCAATTGTTGGAAGGTTTAAGTTGTGTTTTGTTTGGTTTGTTTTGCTCAGGGACTAGCAAAAGCTAAGTGTGGGGGAAAATTTGATGTGGTAGAAACTAACACACAAAGTTAACCTATAATTTAGACAATTGTAGTGTTGGAAATGTGCCCTAAAGCCAATCATATGATGATACTTTACGGACATTTCATATGTTAAACTAATCTAGTTTAATATCAAGGGCAAAGATTATTGTTTAAGCCGTCTCATATGAATGTTATACATTAAGTATTCCAAAAAGCTATTACATCAAATGAGTGGCTTTGTGGGCATACTTCCAACAATCTCCCACTTGCACTCAAAGCCATCCTCCCATGTATCTAATACCCATCTTTTCCATATGACGGTCAAGCTGGATTTGAGACATTGGCTTTGTCAGTGGATCTGCTACGTTATCGGCTGAAGCAACTTTGAGGATGTTGAATTTCCCCTCGGCAGCATATCTTCTAATGATATTAAAGCGTCTGTCAAAATGCTTGTTCTTTTGATGTGCCCTGGGTTCCTTGGCTTGAGATATCGCCCCATTATTATCACAGTACAAAGTTACTGGTGATGTAATGGTTGGAACCACTCCAAGTTCAGTGATGAACTTTTTCATCCAGAACGCTTCTTTGCCGGCTTCAGCTGCAGCGACATATTCAGCCTCTGTTGTGGAATCAGCAATTACACTTTGTTTCTTGCTCTTCCAACTGACAGCCCCACCATTCAGAGTGAATACATATCCGAAGTTGGAACTTCTATCATCGACGTCAGATTGGAAATCTGCGTCTGTATAGGCTTCCACTCGCAACTCTGCCGCTCCTCCATATACGAGGAACATGTCCTTAGTTCTTCTTAAGTACTTAAGGATCGTCTTGACAGCTACCCAGTGTTCTGGTCCTGGGTTAGATTGATATCGACTAGTAATGCTCACAGCATATGCGATATTAGGCCTTGTGCATATCATGGCATACATGAGACTCCCTATGGCAGAAGCATAAGGAATAATATTCATTTGCCGTATCTCTTCAGGAGTCTTAGGTTCCATGGACTTAGAAAGGTGAATTCCACGTCTCACAGGAAGAAAACCTTTCTTAGATTGTTCCATCTGGAACCTACTTAGCGCCTTATCAATGTACATAGATTGGGATAATCCAATTAATTTTCTGGATCTATCACGATAGAGCTTTATCCCAAGTACATAAGATGCATCTCCTAAATCTTTCATGTGGAAGGTTTTGGACAACCACACTTTTACAGAAGAAAGTACTGCAGTGTCATTCCCGAATTGTAATATGTCATCTACATATAACACTAGGAATACAACTGCATCCCCAACGACTTTTTGATAAACACAATTGTCGTCTTCGTTTTGAGTAAAACCAAACGTTTTGATTTCAGTATCGAAACGAATGTTCCAGCTCCTGGAGGCTTGCTTAAGTCCATAAATGGACCTTTGAAGCTTGCATACCTTAGTCTTTTCAGACTTGGACACGAAACCTTCGGGTTGAGTCATATAGAGCTCTTCCTCTAGGTAGCCGTTCAGAAAGGCCGTCTTCACGTCCATTTGCCAGATTTCATAATCATGGTACGCAGCTATAGCAAGCAAAATCCGAATGGACTTAATCATGGCTACAGGAGAGAAAGTTTCTTCATAGTCAATCCCTTCTCTTTGCCTGTAACCCTTGGCTACTAGTCTAGCCTTATAAGTCTCCACGTTCCCATCAACGCCTATCTTCCTATTGAATACCCATTTGTTTCCAACAGGTACAATACCTTCTGGAGGGTCTTCAAGAGTCCAGACCTGATTTTGATACATGGAATCCATCTCGGATTTCATGGCCTCTTGCCATCTCTTTGAATCAATGTCGGACATTGCTTCATTGTAGTCCCTAGGGTCCTCCTTTGTGTCATTGTCACCTAGAAGGTGCAATTCCGCAAAGTCATTTGTCTAAGCCATACCTCTTAGGTGGCTTACTAACCCGCTCAGATCTACGTGGAGCTAGGGGTTCAGGAACAAGGTTGTCAACTTGTCGAGTGCTTGTTTGTGGTTCATTATTAATCTCATTAATTTCCACCTCTTTGCTTATAGTTCCTTTGAGAACGAATTCGTCCTCTAGAAACATAGCAGTTCTAGCGACAAAGACTTTCTTGTCGTCAGGATGGTAGAACTCATATCCCATAGTTTCTCTAGGATATCCCACAAAATAGCATCTTACTGATCTCGCTTCAAGCTTAGTAGCCTCAAGCTTCTTGACATATGCTTCAAAACCCCAAATCTTAATGTGATTAAGACTTGGCTTTCTTCCATGCCATATCTCATAGGGCGTTTGTGAAACTGATTTGGAAGGTACTCTATTAAGCAAGTAAGCTGCTGTATATAGAGCGTATCCCCAGAATGTTACTGGTAGATCAGCAGAACTCATCATAGAACGAACCATGTTCATCAAGGTTCGATTTCTCCTTTCAGAAACTCCATTAAGTTGTGGAGTTCCCGGTGGAGTCCACTGTGATTTTATTCCACACTCTTTGGGTTAATCTAGGAACTCATTACTTAGATATTCACCCCCTCGATCCGATCTTAGGATCTTTATCTGTTTCCCAGTTTGCTTCTCAACTTCATTCTTGAATTCTTTGAACCTTTCAAAGGATTCTGACTTGTACTTCATAAGATACACATAGCCAAACCGAGAGTGATCGTCGGTGAATGTGATATAGTAGGAGAAGCCTCCTCTTGACGTAGTAGACATAGGTCCACATACGTCAATGTGGATTAACCCTAGAATTTCAGTGGCACGCTCTCCTTTTCCAGTAAATGGAGATTTGGTCATCTTCCCTTTCAAGCAACATTCACAAGTACCCATCTGGTCATTACCTAATGGGTGGATATTTCCGTCTTTCGACATCTTGTGAATCTTATCAAGGTTCACATGTCCAAGTTTAAGATGCCACATCTTTTCTTGGTTAACTTCTTCTCTAGCCCTTTTGGGTTTTGAGGTATTCCTGCTTGCCATACAGTGCATCCCACTATTCGTCTCTAGGTGAAAAAGTCCCTCTATCATATTACCATGAGAGATAATACGACCGTTCAAGTATAAAGTGCAACTCATTTTGTCAAACAATACTGAGTGCCCATCTCGTAAAATCTTAGAGATGGAAATCAAATTCTTATACATGAAGGAAAATATAAACAATTTTTAAGTTCCAGGACTTCCCCAGAGGGTAGGTTAAGCATGTAGGTGCCTGTTGCTTTTGCAGAGATTTTAGTGCCGTTCCCAACTCGCACAACCATCTCCCCATTGCTCAGTGGCTTGCTTCCCCACTAGTCCCTGCATCGTATTACAGATATGTTGACTAGCGCCTGAATCAAATATCCAGGAATTTGAGCTCACTGTAAAAGAACTCTCTATGACAGAAATAGTCTCTTCAAAAGTTCGTGTCATAAGGCTCGCAATGCGCACCCTGTATTTCTTCTTCCAACGTTCATCCTTTCCACAATGAAAGCATGTTCCTTTGGATTTCTTTGCCTTCTTCTTATGCATAATTTTCCTTGTGTTTGCATTCTCACTCCCACTGTCCATTTTGAAACCTTTTTCAAATTTACAGCACATGTCAATCATCTTGTTTAAAGAATGATCGAATCTATTCACTTTATAGTTTACAATAAACTTAGTGAAATCATCCGAGAGAGATGCAAGGAAAAAGTCTTGGGCCATTTTCCCATCTATGGAAGTTCCTAAACTTTGAAGATCTTGAAAGATCATTTCCATCTTTTGTGCATGTTTATGGACCGATGTCCCCTTTGCCATTTTGGCATTCATTAGACTACAAACTTTTGAGAATCGTACATTACTAGTCTCAATGTCATGCATCTTATGCAAACTTTCAACCATGGCACAATAAGTGTCCATGTGCTTATGTAGCTTCATAAGCTCCTCACTAAGTAAAGTAAGGATTAAGCATTTGGCTTGTAAATCATCCTCATAGTGTCTAACATAATTTTGACACTCCTCCTTTGAAGCTAGTTTCGTAGGAGGTACATGAGGAGGGGATTGCTTAAGCACATACAATATGTCTTTCACCTTTGAGACATTCTCAATGTGGCGATACCAAGCAAGGAAACGTTGGGCCCTAAGGCCCTTTTTGTCAAGTATAATGGTGGGTATTATTTTAGGCATGTCGTTAACTACATAACATAATAGAAATCGTATTAGATTGTTTGTTTTAAAACTACTTGATTGGGTCTTAAATCAAATAGCACCACCCACTATTTTTGGCAAATTCCACATCCCTCAATAGAATTCGAGAGTTATATTGAACTCTTAGCGGGGTATGGGAGACTCACCATTACCAAGCCCACATCACGATGATACGATGTTGGTTAGCAAAAATAATGATGAGAGAATAACGCTTTATTCATTTACAACTCTTGTAATTACCCATCCGTTTGGCCTCTAGAGAATGTTGCCTCACGATGATATGATGTCGGCTCCATTGCACTTAGTTAAGTTATTCCCACCATGCTTAGTTTGTGAAGGGGTTCAAGAATAGCCTCACGATGATACGATGTCGGCTATCCTCGTTGCCTACACTCACCTCATCATATGTATATGGATTCCTCCTGGATGTAAGCACATACTTTGTACTTCCCCATGATAGGGTGAAGCCGGTGCATGAGTCACAAACGATTGGAGCCCACAACGGTGGAAGGCCTACGAAGAGATGTTCAAAACATCTCTCGCTTATCAACTTAATATTTGTTATGAGGGAGTAGTGTTGGGCTACATCAAAATCATTTTAATCTTATTAAAAGAACTTTGGGCCTATTACAACCATTGGTCCAAGTTTAATATGATTTAGTAGTTTATAATACTCCCACTATTTCGATGAAACAAGCGAGACTATATGAAACTACTAACAAATGCATTGCATCCTCATATAGACTATATAGCCATATTAGGTTTTAGGATGATTATGAACCGTTTGATTTGATCCAACACGAGCCTTGTGTTCGACCTTGGGTTTAAGGTAGATAGTTGTTGATTTTAGTTACGCGTTTAATCCAATTAAACCGTTATTTCCTATTGGGCGTTGGACCCAACTATTCCAATTTGCATACATATAAACAAAAAAGGAAACATGAAATAATAAGAAGGGCTTATGCCCCTTTACAACACATATGATGGACTTATGTCCATTTACAACAAATTGAATTAATCAAATTACATTCAAATCTAAACTACTAAACCCAAACATTCATAATGTTAAGCGGCCAATCACATAGCTCAATTATCGAGGCCTTTGGTTCATAATCACCCTTTTCTTAATCAATCACATTAACTAAGAAAGCAACTTTAAACAATTGGTTTTTGGATCCATAAAATTGATTTAAATGGAACTAAATGAAATGAAAATCCAATTCTCATTAAAGAGACAAAACAATTTTGTTCTCATCCTTTTGGGCCAAAAGGAAACTATGACCACAACAATTGGGCCATAATGCAAATACAAAAACTTTTGGGGTCACTTTGTAAAAACACAATAGTCCACAACTTCATGTAATTACAATTAGATCCCAAAATTTTAATAATGTAAAAACATCATTAAAGGATCAAAACAATTTGTCCTTTAGAGTTTTTGGGCCTTAACGTAAAAACGTAAACTTTTGGGCCAAAGTGCAAAAACACAAAAGTATCAAAACTTTATGTAATTGCATAAAAGGCCCCAAAAGTACCTCCACTAGGGGGTGGCCGGCCATTTGAGAAGATATGAAAAAATTTCTAAAAAGTTTTTGCAAGTTGATTTTGGTGGGTGAGGTAAATGTGAAATTGATGGTTTGTAAGAAAAACTTAAAGTCTATGACAAAACATTAAAACCATTTCATCACATCTCACCAATAACCATCAACCATCAAATAATAAACCAAAACTTTATGAAAAACATAAAACTTTTGAATCAAAACTTCAAAACTTTTTGTTCTTGGCAAGAACTTCAAGAACATTGAAGAACACTCATGAAAACTCATAATAGCTCCATGAATGTTTTCACTCACCAAAACTCAATTTTTCACCACTCAAAAGAGGGCTAATATCCTAGGGTACTTAGGGGTTCCAAAAGTCACTTTAAAAACATTTTAACAAGACAAACATGAACCCAAAAAATCACCCTTTGGATTTGGCCGAATTTCCCAACATACATGGCACCAAATTTTAGTTCCAATATTCATGCTTAAATGAAATACATCTTCAACATTTGAGATGCTAAATTTTCTAGAAAAATTTATATATTCAAAAGCAAGAACAAAGCTTGTAACATTTACAACATTTAAATCACAAATCATGAAAATCACAAAACCCAAAAGGATTCACCATAAACTAGGCCTAGGCTCTGATACCACTTGAAGGAAAAATTTTGTCCTAGCTAAGAACAAGTAAGAACATTTGAATACATATGCAAACTATTAACACCTTAAAGTAGGCATGCATTCAAAAACAATTCATAAAACCCGTGACTTTCAAAGCCTAGTATATGGTGAACCAAAAGATTCTTTAACAACATAAAAGAGAAGTAAAGATTTAGAGTTTCTTTACCCTTGAAGCTCATCCTTGTTTACACAAGGGATTCACCCAAGTGGAGGGCCTTCAAGTCACCTCCAAGCTCCTTGGATATTGCTTGTGATTTCCTTCTCCTTTTGTGCTCCTTTTGTCCTTGAGGATGTTAGGAAAGGATCTCCAAAAACACCAAAGATTTGGTGTCTCTAAGTCTCCACACCAAGGGTTAAGTGTGAAGATGAAAATGGATGACTTAGAGAAGAAAAGATTGCTAGATTAATCTCTCTAAGTGGCCGGCCTCTTTGTAGAGAGAAAGAGAGAAAATGTTTTTCCTCTTTGCCTCAAAGAAAACCCTATATTCAAATAAAGCTATAAAGTTGCTTTTATACTTCATTACAAGTGAGTGGTAAACTTGTAATTAATCCAAGTTTGCACCATTCACCCTAATGGCCGGCCTCTCCTTGTTATTGGGCTAATTTGCCCATTTTGTTTTAGTTGTCATACAACCTAAACATAATGGGCCTTGTGGACCAAAACGCTTTTGGGCCCCGTAAACCAAAACCAACTTAAAAAGCCCAATACGAACCTTTCGTAAAATTAATTAACTAATTAATTAATCTTGACCATTCTTCAATTAAACCATTTAATTGCATATCCATTTCATTTAATTTCTTCACTATCGCCCTTACTCGGTGTACGATCCATTAGGTTCCAATTAGCGAGGTAGTGGGCGATTGTTATTCTTAACGATCGATTGTGAATTGAAACCACATTTCAATTCTCCCTTTGATGATTGGTGTTTGCTAATCATTAGGGCTTCCACAAACCATGAGTGACACCTAGCAGTATGTCATGGTTACCCAAGCTAAGTAGAATTGGTTGGAGAACCTATCCAGTTACAACTACAATGCAATACGGTCCTTCTCTAATACAATACTCTTAATCACATTGTTTAAGTGATAGTTTGTTTCATGTCTACTATCCAATGTGATACTTTTCTATATGATTCCTTTGAATATGATTTGGAACAAACTTCCTAAGTCATATTCATTTGCTTTGGCCAAAGACTTTAGAATCATATCTTAGAGTATTCTCCTTCCATCATGGAAGGTTAGAGATCCCTTGTTGTGCATTCATATGCCTACATGACTAGATAGCTTGACCCCAACAATGTCGTGGACACTCCGATGGAATGCCGTTGACATGATCAAAGATCAAGGACCTAACCATTAGACATCTATGATGCCTCAGGTCAAAGGACTACTTTGCATATTGCAACTTTAGAGTTCTTACATGACATGTATGTTCGAACTCTCTTTTGATCGTTGTTCAGTGTACTCGATTACTCTTTCGAGCACCTATGTGTTTGTCTTAGTGTCCAACACCAAATGACTTGAGACTAGTCATACTCAAGCTTGAGTTGACATAACACATACTAACCTTAGCGGATTGTCAATACCCAATTGGCAATCCTATGGCTAGGAACGTTTTAGGAATGAACATAAGAGAATGGTCTCGATAATCTAACTCACTTAGATCACTTGTCTCTTATATCAAATACATCCCTTGGATTCCCTTATTGCATAAACACATGATACGATAAATAGTGTCTGACAATAAGCTTTGCCCTTCATTAAACATATAAAAGTTTAATACATTAAGTATTCCAAAAAGCTATTACATCAAATGAGTGGCTTTGTGGGCATACTTCCAACAGAGATAAGGTAAGGTAGGATGAGAATATGATAAGATAAGATAAGATAAGGTTGAGATAAACACGACTGGATAAGTGATGCGAAAATTAAATAACGCACAAATTTAAACCCTATTTGTGACAGTTGTAGTAATGATGTAAGTAGGGATCGTTCTAGGCCGGGGATTAACTAGGGATGCTAACCAAAGTAAAATTAAATTAAAAACATAAAAACAAAATTTAAAACACTAAACTAGACTCAAAACACTTAACTAGAATAACTCAAAATAAAACTAACAAATAATCTAAAACAAATCAAAAGACTCAAAACAATTCAAAATTCAAGAAAACACAAACTAAATTTATTTCTAATAAATCTAACACTTTAAAATAAACGGGGGATTGATTTTTGATGAAAAGTAAATTAAACTAGAAACTTTAAAAACAAACTTCAAAGAAAATATATTTTATAGAAATAAAATGACGAAACGTTAGTTAGAGGGTTTCTTATCCACACATGAATAAATGTATACAATTTAATTCCCAGTTATGAATTCATCAAACGAATAAATGACAACGCTCCAAGTTAATTAGGTCCGCTTAAATTAACCTTCAGATTTCCCTAGATTCATTGAATTGGACGGGATACGCATCACAACCAAATTATTTTTATCAAGTTCCCTAACTATGGAATACGCATGATAGAGAGACATATCAAAAATCATTAAGTTCAATGGAAATCATAAGCATCGACTAGGCATTCATAACTATGGAATACGCATGTTAATCCAACCTAGGGTTTACTAAACACAATCGTGACTAGCGATTTTTACTACTCATGGATATAAGTTCATAACGATTAGGTGAAATTCCCTTATATCCTAGCATCAAGTCTAAGCATGCAAATTAAGTGTCGACCCTTAACCCACATACATAAACAAGTTATTAATCAACACAGAAAAATAAACCACATCCAACGTTCATAAATTCATAACTGGAGTAAATCAAATTATAATAAAACATTTATCCATGGTTTCAAATTCACCTCTAACTAAACAAAAATTAAGTACACATGTTTAACATAATTTAAAAGTAAATTAAATTAAACATGTAAATAAAAATAAAAGGAATAAAACCAAATGGAGGAGTTAGGGATTTTGGTGCTTCTGTCCGTCCCCTTTCCTGGTCAGCAGCTAGCGAGCTGTCTCCACCTTTCCGCGCTCCTGTTCCCGCAGTTTCCCCCTCTCTGGTTCCACTTGCGCCAGCTCCCGTGCGCCAGCTGTCCTCGCTGCTCTGTCCTGACCTCCTCCTTCTTCCCGCTGCACAAGGGCAGCCACGTCTTGACCTCCTGATTTGCTGCGCAAGTCTGTTTTCCCAGCTCCTGTCTCCTGCTTGTCAGCGCCTTATTCCTCCCCCTCGAAGACTTCCTGCTTTCCGTGTGCCTCCCTTCTGTGCCTCACTTCTTTCCAAGCTGCCAAAGCAGCTTCCCCTTTTATTTTCGCACAGTTCCCCCCTGCAAAAATGCCGAGGCCTCTCCTTTTATTCCTTTAAAGTCCACCACGCTGCACAGTTGGCAGCACTCACTTCCACCGAAGCTTTATCACTTACATATTTTTTTTTCTTTCCTTTTTATTATTTTATTTGATCCTCTTTCCGCCCAAGACTTTTATTATTCTTCTAGTGCCCTCACCAGCTTTCTTATTCCTCCTGACTGCTTTTTTGTATATTTTATTTTTCCTTTCCAAGCTGCCAAGCAGCTCCTCACTCATTATTCTTCTGCCTTTTATTTTTATATTTCTTTCTACAAAACAACCATGATATGAATTATTATTATATATATATATTTTTTATTTAATTTAAAAGCTAAAGAGTTTTGACACGAATTTATTACATAAAATCACACTTATGCTATTTTTATTTTCTTAGCTAGATAAATTCGATAAAACACAAAAACAAAGTAAATAACTCAAAAATATAAGAAACTAACTAAGAAAAGACGAGAGAATTTGATGTAAAATATATATAAATATGAGCTTATCAATAAGATAAGGTAAGTTTGGATAAGGATAGGATAGGAGTAGATAAGGTTTGTTAAGGATAAGGTTTCCCTTTAATTTCTGATTACTTGTCTCCCAATCCTCACTTTTAATTACTCCATATTGTAGCACATTTCTAGCATTATTTAAACACCAAAAATGTCCATCCAAAGTGCTCCCCACGCATGCTATCCAATCCAAATCCAAAACTGCTCCAAATTGCTCCATTTAGCCATTTAGTGTCATCTTTGCCAATTGGACCTACAAACACATGAAAATAGCTTAAATCACTATAATAAATAGAAAGACTTCAAACGGTGTCCATTCACTTTGAATTCATGTCCTATCTTTAAGCTTTGAATTTGGACTGCACCATATGGAAAGACATTAGTAACAACAAAATGACCAATCCATTTAGAACGCAACTTACCTGGAAACAATCGAAGGTGGGAGTTGAAAGGTAACACTTTCTGCCCTACAAAAAATGTCTTACTACGAATCATCTTGTCATGGACAACCTTTGTTTTCTCCTTGTAAATATGAGCATTCTCATAAGCCTCATTCTGAATTTCCTTAAGCTCATTCAATTGTAACTTCCTATGAAGACCAGTAGCATCAATGTCCATGTTGAAAGTCTTGACTGCCCAATGTGCCCGATGCTTTAACTCAACTGGAAGATAACATTGAAGGAAAATTTGTGAAAAACATGTTCATTTAAGCAACATCAATAGCATGCTATTAACAATTAAAAGGCGGAATCATGCTTGCATGTACTTAAAAACAAAACATTAACCATGAAATTCAAAGCCTAGTAGATTGGTGAACCAAGACTAAACTCAAATCAAAGTGAGTTGAGAAATATATACCTTTGTAGATTCCTCTTTGCAAAAGCAAAGGCTAATCACCCAAAGAGAGGGCCTTCATTCCTTGCATCTAAAATCTATGGATTTAGATGGAAGAATAGGTTTCTCCAAGTTCCCAAAATTGAGAACCTCTAAGTATCTTCACCAAGGTTAGATTGGAGAAGAAATGAGTGACCTTGGAGTAGTAGGATTGCTAGATTCACCCTCCAAGGGGGCCGGCCTCCTAGAGAGAAAAGGAGAGACATGTTCTCTCCAATTTTCTCCAAAAGAACCCATAATGAATTTTAGGCTATAAAGTTCTTTATATAGTCACTTGATTTAAGTGACCTAAAGAACCAAAACCCTATTTTCATCTCAAGGCCGGCCTTAGGGTGTTATTGGGCTAATTGGGCCTTTGTGAATTATTATTCATTAAGTTGTCATACAACTTAAGTCAATGGGCTTGACGTTCGAAGCCCATTGGGCCTTAAGGTCCAAAACTATCCCGAGGTCTTTAACGAACTTATTCGTTTGATTAATTAACATATTAATTAATCCTTGCCATAAATAATTAAACCATTTAATTATTCTTACTCATCTCCATTGTTTCTTCAATCTCCACCTTACACGGTGTACGATCCATTAGGTTCCTTTTAGCGAGGCAGTGGGCGATTAAAACCATTTCACATCGATTGTGAATTGAAACTTACTTTCAATTCTCCCTTTAGTGATTATACACGTTTAGGGCTTCCACAAACCATGAGTGACACCTAGCAGCATATCATGGTTACCCAAGCTAATCAGAAGAGGTAGAGAACCTATTCGGTTTAGGATTACAAATGCAATACGGTCTTTCTCTAATACAATACTCTTGACCACATTGTTTGGTTTGATAGTTTATTCATGTCTACTATCCAATGTGATTCGTGTGCTTATATGATTACCTTGAATGTGATTTGGAACGCCTTTCCTTAATCTCATTCATACTCTGGCCAGAGATTTTAATCATATCATAGAGTATTCTCCCCCAAACGGTTTGAAGGTTAGAGATCCCTTGTTGCGCATTCACTTGCCTCCATGGCTAAGTGGCTTAACCCCAACTATGCCGTGGACACCCCGATGGGGTGACTTTGACATAATCAAAGATCAAGGACTTAACCACAAGACAACTGTGATGCCTCAGGTCAAATGACTACTTTGCATTATCCCAACCATGAGTTCTCATGTGACATGAATATGAGAACTCTTCGTTGATCGTGTTCAGTGAACTCATTCTCTATTGAGCACCTACATGCTTATCTTGATGTCACACACACCAATGACTCGAGACTAGTCACTCTCCCTGAGAGAAGACAAAGCACGTACTGATCTTTAACGGACTGTCAATGCCCAATTGGCAATCCTATGATCAAGAACATTTGGGATGTGTCTACGAAAGAATGGTCTCATGAATCTAACTTCTTTACATCGTATTCTCTCAATCACATATTCCTTGGAATTTATCGTTTAAGAATATAACATTTATATGAGACGGCTTAAACAATAATCTTTGCCCTTGATATTAAACTAGATTAGTTTAACATATGAAATGTCCGTAAAGTATCATCATATGATTGGCTTTAGGGCACATTTCCAACAATCTCCCACTTGCACTAGAGCCAATCAGCTTGTTCATCAGTGATGATACCTCTTCTGTAGTCATTTCATAAATGGCTGAGTAGTAGGCCTAGACAATGGATATCTATATGTTATCCATAGAAGCATCCTTGAGAATAACGACGTCACCATTATACATGATTCTCAATCATGTGGTTCAGTCTCTCATATGAGTTCGGATCTTGATAAGACCTTGATTCCCTGGCTTGAGCTATCGCCCCATTAGTGTCATAGTGTCAGTACACTAGATACACTTTCTGGTTGGAATCGAATAGAGAGTTCATGAATGAACTTTCTCATCCTGACAACATTGTTTTAAGCTTCTATATGGCAATATATTTTGCATTCACAATGGAACACACTAAAGTCATTACTTTAATGTTTCCATCCAAATATCTCTTTAGTCATAATAAAGAGATATCTGTTTATCTCTTCATTCATAATGAAGAAACATCCAATGATGGATTAGATTCATAATCTAATACATTTACGCTTCCGTTACGTTACTCTAATTCTTCCTCATTCTTTGAGGAATCTATCCTTTAGTATTTCTTAAATACTCAAGGACTCACTTGACAGTTGCCATGGTTCTGATCCTGGGCTTGCACTGATATTGTCTTGTACCTTTCTAGGTACAACTCATATCAATGTTTTTCATACAATATGAAATACATAAATCACCTTTGTGCGTATGCATAAAGGATTCTATTTACGCATTATTTCTTTGGGAGTCAAAGGGTATGTTCCCTTTGAGAAGAGCTACCTCCTAGTCTTACTAGAGTTGTTCTTCTGATTTGAAGTTTGTCATCATATGAGAAACTTCCTAGCACATTTTGTCTATTATTAGGGCATGATATAATCCAATTATATCCTAAAATGTATCATTATAGATTTCCATCCCATGTATATAGACTATGTCTCCCATATACATTCTATCTTTATAGAATGTTTAAAGTCATAACTTTAACAATGAAGTATTCTTTTCATTTCCAAAATTAATATATCATATATATATTCATATATATCATATATATATATATATATACAATTTTAGGAATATGATTAACTCCCACTAATCTTTTGTAAACCTAGTAAACAAAAGATTCATTTACATCTATATGAGAAATCAAACAATTTGATCTTTCTCTCATAAGACGCTTATGGCTCCCACTAGCTTGCTAAGATCCATGATGGTTGGATCTCTACAACTTACATGTTTTATGATTCATAGTTTTAGACATATATTATTAGGACTATCTTAATAATGGTTTCGGAAACCATATTATGTCCAAACATTGAATCAACATTTAGTTGTAGCTAGCTATCTTCGAATTAATTGAAACTAAGACTACGTCAAAAATGGTTCCTTCAAAGTCAACCATTCTCTTTGATTGTAGCCACCTTAAGCTACCAATTAGCTATGAAGGTTTCATTATTTCGTGTCAAATGGTACTTTACCATTTCCTTGAGTATATATCGTATATACACTCAATGTAGTCATAAGGATTTTCATTCTTATTTCTTTCGAATTAAGAGGTGCAACTCTACGACACAGTCATAAAGTTCAAACCATTCAACTGAGACGGTTTATAAATCCTTCTTGACTACCTTGGAGCTTGTAGTATAGGAACTAGGTTGTTATATTTGTTGATTATCATCTTGTCTCTCAAAGAACCCATTCTTTGAGTTCTATCTTTCGTTCATTGCTCTATCTTAGGCAAATCATATTGTAGGATTACAATGAACTACCCAACAAAACAACATTTGTTAGTTGGTTTATAGAAGTGATATCCAAAGGTTAATTTGAGGATATCCTTAAGATAATTTTCAAACAAATATTGCTTATTGGCACACAACCCCAAATCTTAACATGATTAAGATTTGTCTTTCTTTCTAACTCCATCCTATGGAGTCATGAAAACTTTGGAAGATCTTCTAATTGACAATCATATTGTTTTAGAAGTATATATCCTATATATGGGTAATTGATAATATCCAACGAACCAAATCTTATTCAAGTTCGTTCTTCTCCTTATGGAGAAATCCATTATCATATGATGTTTCTTTCCTTGATATCTTTCAAGAAAACTATTCTAAAGTGTTACCATTCCTTGGATCAAATCTAAGGATGTAAATACTTTGGACGTCTTACTCATCAACTTACATTTCTTGAATTCTTTGAAACCTTTTGCAAAGTATTCGGACTTGTGTTTATTCAAAATAAACTATAGTCCAACCGAGAGTGATCTTCGGTGAATGTCAAACAACATGAGTAGTATTATGTTGTGGACAAATGCCACTAACATCTAAGTGAATTAACCTCAACAACTTTGTGATTCTTTCTTCTTTCCAAAAGAATAAAGATTCGAACATTTCGCCTCTATACAATTTCAATAAGAAGGTATTGGATCCGGATCTAACGATCCAAACCATCCATCTATGACCAACTCGTAATTTATGTTTTAGAGGTATCACAGCTTTAGTTGGGATTAGTCACTACCTTGCAACCTTTTGGGTTTTAAGCATCATTATATTCTAAACAGTTAACACTACCATATCATCTCTATTATAGAGATAATAATTAATTAGATTACAATAATCTAATCATTCATTAATAAAGAACAATGTTTTGTCAAACAAAACATTTATCCATTTCACATAGTGACGGAATTTAGTTTCTTAAAATTGGAACATAAAGACAATCTTTGGTTTTTCCAATTTCTTTGGTAGTTCATATGAGGAAGTAAGTACCATCTGCTTTCGCAGAGATCTATATTTTATTCACGTTCCGAATGTGAAGTACTTTCTCTTCTCTCATTAATCTTCTACTTCTTATTAGCCACACTTTTACAACGATTGTAAAACATAGTTACTAATACGGAATCAAACATTCAAGTAGAAGAACCAACTGTTTTGAACTATTCAAGAACAATTTACAACACCTTCGAAAGGTGTGTTCTTGACACTTGCAAGACATTTCTTGCAAATACCCCTTCCAATGTCCATCCTTTCATAAAGAAAGTTTGTTCCCTTGGAGTTATTTCGCTTTCTTCATTTGACTTCTCCTTTGACTACCATAATCATAGTCCCTAAACTCCCACTATCTCTCTTGAAACTTATTTCAATTGTGTTATACACATCAAACAATTTGGAGAGCATGTGTTTATTGTTCACTACATAGTTTACAATAAACTTAGTGAACCATTAGGTTAGGGACATAAAGGTGAAGTCCCTAGCCTTAGTTTCCGTCTCGTTAAGTGGTTTATCACTTCAACACTCAATGATTCAAAATCATTATAAGTCCATGTTGATGGACTATTTTTGTCAACCAACCATTATGTTCTAAACATAATTACAAACTTTCAAGAGTTGTTTAAGGCAACTCTAATTTCTTCATACAACAATTTGTAAGTGAAGAATCATGGCACATAAAGTATCCATGCCATTGTGCTTTCTTCTCAAGTTCTTTGTTCATTAATCAAAGAAACAAGCACTACTGTTTGTATTGACTAAGGGTTGTTCAAAACAACTCATTATTTCTTCATACAAAGATTTGTAAGTGAAGAACTAATAACACTAAAAGTGTCCTTGTCATTATGCTAATCTTCGTAAGTTCCTTTGTTCATATAACGAAGGAATAAGCATTGGTTGTTTATGTTGTCTTCTTCATGATAGACTTTTCTAACATGTTCTTCCAATGATACATTATCATTAGGAAGATTGTGAGGATGAGACTACTTAGATACATATGCAATCCTTTTAAGACATTCTTTGGGATTGTGGTACCAAGTCCGGAAACTAAAACATTCAGTTTTTTTTTGTCAAGTGTTGGATAGCGTTTGCAAATATATTGGTAAACAGATACATAACGAATATAAATTGATTGATTTTAAGCCATTTGATCCGGGTCTTTAAATCAAATAGCACCACCCACTATTTTTGGCAAATTCCATATCCCTCATTGGAATTCGAGAGTTTTGGAGGAAACTCTTAGTAGGGTATGGGAGACTCACTATTACCAAGCCCACCTCACAATGATATGATGTTGGCTAGCATTAATAATAATGAGAGAGTACACTTACTCATTTGCATCTCTTGCAAGTACCCATCAATTTGGCCTCTAGAAAATGTCACCTCACAATGATATGATGTTGGCTCCATTTCTCTTAGTTAAGTCATTCCCACCAGGCTTAGTGCGTGAAGGGGTTCAAGAATAGCCTCACGATGATACGATGTCGGCCATCCTCGTTGCCTACACTCACCTCATCAAGTATGTATATAGTCTCCTCCTGAGTATAAGCATGCACTTTGAACTTCCCCATGATAGAGTGAAGGCGGTGTACAAGTCATAAACGATTGGAGCTACCATGGTGGAAGGCCACGAAAGAGTGTTCAAAGCACTCTCACGCTTATCAACTTAATAATGGTTTGGTTTGAGGGTTTTAGGTCTCATCACATAAACATATTTATTTTAATCTTTATTAAAACAATTTTGGTCCTATTACAACTATTGGTCCATTGGATTGAATTTAGTTGTATATAATACTCCCACTATGCTTATAAAACGGTTTTTAAAGCAAGAGTATATGATACTACTAACATAAACTTTGCATTCATTTGATGGACTATATAGTTGCCTTAGAGCCTTAGGATGACTATGAACCTTTGTTTAGATTCAACACGAGCCTAGTGTTGAATCTCGGACTAGGGATGGTGATTGATTTTAGTTACGCGTTTAATCACATTAAGGCGTGTTGTTCCTAGGGGCGTTGGACCCTCTACTCCATTTTCATGCATATCAAATAAAACAAGAAAATGAGTACTTTAATGTAAAGAAGAGCTTATGCTCTTTTACAACAATTGATCAAAATAAATTACTTTAAAGTAAAGAAGAGCTTATGCTCTTTTACAACATTTGATCAAATCAAATTACAACCAAAATTAATCTACACATTCTCATGGTTCAAACAAATTTGAAACGGCCTTTCACATAGCTCAATTATCGTAGGCTTAGGTTCATAATCACCCTTTAATTAATTAACACTTTAACTAATTAAATTGAATGCAACATTTTCATTTGGTTTTTGTATCCATAAAATTGATTTAAATGGAGCTAAATGAAATGAAAATCCAATTCTCATTTAAAGAGACAAAACCATTTTGGTCTCAACCTAATTTGGGCCATCATGCAATAACCACAACTTTTGGGCTATATTTCAAAACTTTTGGGGTCACTTTGTAAAAACACAAAAGTCCACTACTTTATGTAAATACAACTAGAACCCAAAATTTAAACAATGCAAAAACTTCATTAAAGGATCAAAACAATTTGTCCTTTAGCATTTTTGGACCTAAACGTAAAAACGTAAACTTTTGGGCCAAAGTGCAAATACACAAAAGTATCAAAACTTTATGTAATGGCATAAAAGCCCCAAGAGTACTCCCACTTGAGGGAGGGCCGGTTTTGGAGAAGTGAGTGATGGTGTGTGAGTTGATTTTTGAAGCTTTGACATAAAGCACGCAAGTGGTGCAAGTGGTGTGTGTGGAAGGGAATTAATCCTTTCACACCCACCAATATTTCTTACGCCATTTAAACAAATATATAATGCATTAAAACATTTGAAAAACATAAAACATAAACTTTATGAAATAAATCAAAACTTTGAATCAAAACACCAAACTTTATGTTCTTGGCAAAAATGTCAAGAACAATGAAGAACACTCATGAAAAAACTCAAAATTTTCCATGAACATTTTTCATCCAAAAACATCCCAAAACCATTTAAACTTTAGGGAAATAACATATAACCAAACTAGGGTACATAGGGGTTCCAAAAGTCACTTGAAAACACTTTTAACAAGTCAAACAAGAACCCAAAAATCCACCCTTTGGATTTGGCCGAAAATCCCAAAAACATGGCACCAAATTTTAGCTCCAATATTGATGCTCATATGAACTACATCTACAACATTTGAGATGGCAAATTTTCTAGCAAAATTTACATTCAAAGAAACAAGAATAAAGCTTGTAACATATTACAACTTTTAAATCACAAACTATGAACTACAAAACCCAAAAGGATTCACCAACTACTAGACCTAGGCTCTGATACCACTTGAAGGAAAATTTGTGAAAAACATGTTCATTTAAGCAACATCAATAGCATGCTATTAACAATTAAAAGGCGGAATCATGCTTGCATGTACTTAAAAACAAAACATTAACCATGAAATTCAAAGCCTAGTAGATTGGTGAACCAAGACTAAACTCAAATCAAAGTGAGTTGAGAAATATATACCTTTGTAGATTCCTCTTTGCAAAAGCAAAGGCTAATCACCCAAAGAGAGGGCCTTCATTCCTTGCATCTAAAATCTATGGATTTGGATGGAAGAATAGGTTTCTCCAAGTTCCCAAAATTGAGAACCTCTAAGTATCTTCACCAAGGTTAGATTGGAGAAGAAATGAGTGACCTTGGAGTAGTAGGATTGCTAGATTCACCCTCCAAGGGGGCCGGCCTCCTAGAGAGAAAAGGAGAGACATGTTCTCTCCAATTTTCTCCAAAAGAACCCATAATGAATTTTAGGCTATAAAGTTCTTTATATAGTCACTTGATTTAAGTGACCTAAAGAACCAAAACCCTATTTTCATCTCAAGGCCGGCCTTAGGGTGTTATTGGGCTAATTGGGCCTTTGTGAATTATTATTCATTAAGTTGTCATACAACTTAAGTCAATGGGCTTGACGTTCGAAGCCCATTGGGCCTTAAGGTCCAAAACTATCCCGAGGTCTTTAACGAACTTATTCGTTTGATTAATTAACATATTAATTAATCCTTGCCATAAATAATTAAACCATTTAATTATTCTTACTCATCTCCATTGTTTCTTCAATCTCCACCTTACACGGTGTACGATCCATTAGGTTCCTTTTAGCGAGGCAGTGGGCGATTAAAACCATTTCACATCGATTGTGAATTGAAACTTACTTTCAATTCTCCCTTTAGTGATTATACACGTTTAGGGCTTCCACAACCCATGAGTGACACCTAGCAGCATATCATGGTTACCCAACCTAATCAGAAGAGGTAGAGAACCTATTCAGTTTAGGATTACAAATGCAATACGGTCTTTCTCTAATACAATACTCTTGACCACATTGTTTGGTTTGATAGTTTATTCATGTCTACTATCCAATGTGATTCGTGTGCTTATATGATTACCTTGAATGTGATTTGGAACGCCTTTCCTTAATCTCATTCATACTCTGGCCAGAGATTTTAATCATATCATAGAGTATTCTCCCCCAAACGGTTTGAAGGTTAGAGATCCCTTGTTGCGCATTCACTTGCCTCCATGGCTAAGTGGCTTAACCCCAACTATGCCGTGGACACCCCGATGGGGTGACTTTGACATAATCAAAAATCAAGGACTTAACCACAAGACAACTATGATGCATCAGGTCAAAGGACTACTTTGCATTATCCCAACCATGAGTTCTCATGTGACATGAATATGAGAACTCTTCGTTGATCGTGTTCAGTGAACTCATTCTCTATTGAGCACCTACATGCTTATCTTGACTTCACACACACCAATGACTCGAGACTAGTCACTCTCCCTGAGAAAAGACACAGCACGTACTGATCTTTAACGGACTGTCAATGCCCAATTGGCAATCCTATGATCAGGAACGTTTAGGATGTGTCTACGAAAGAATGGTCTCATGAATCTAACTTCTTTAGATCGTATTCTCCCAATCACATATTCCTTGGACTTTATCGTTTAAGCATATAACATTTATATGAGACGGCTTAAACAATAATCTTTGCCTTTGCTATTAAACTAGATTAGTTTAACATATGAAATGTCCGTAAAGTATCATCATATGATTGGCTTTAGGGCACATTTCCAACAAACATGGTTTCCCATAAATGAGCCGAAAAGGAGACATTCCAATTGGTGTTTTGTAGGCAGTACGATACACCCACAATGCATCATTCAAACGCAAGCTCCAGTCCTTCCCAGTTGGTCCCACTGTCTTCTCCAAGATTTTCTTGATTTCCCCGTTGGAAACTTCGGTTTGCCCACTTGTTTGGGGATGATAAGGTGTCGAGACGTTATGCGTGACATTATACTTCTTAAGTAGTGCCTCTATGGTCCGATTACAAAAGTGAGAATCCCCATCACTTATAATTATTCGCGGCATTCCAAACCTTGCAAATATGTTAGTTTTGACAAAATATGCAACCACTTTGGAATCATTAGTACGGGTGGCTTTTGCTTCCACCCATTTCGAAACATAATTGACAACAAGTAATATATAATTGAAACCATGTGAGGAAGGAAAAGGACCCATGAAGTCAATGCCCCAAACATCAAAAATCTCAATAGAAAATATAGGAATTTGCAGCATTTGATCTCTTGCACCTATATTACCCGTTGTTTGACAATGATCACAAGTCATGGAAAAAGTTCTAGCATCCTTAAATATAGTAGGCCAATAAAATCCACATTCTAGAACTTTAAGTGTTGTTCGTTGAGTACCAAAATGACCTCCACAAGCATAAGTGTGACAGAAAGTTCAAATTGAATTTAATTCAGAATCATGCACACACCTACGAATAATTTGATCAGGGCAATATTTCCACAAATAAGGGACATCCCACACATAAAATCGTGCCTCCTTTTTAAGTTTATCACTTTGGTGCCTATTTATGGTGTTTGGAACTTGTTTAGAGACAATATAATTCACAATATCAGTATACCATGGCTCACTTACCTTAATGGTCAGCAGCTGTTCATCTGGGAATGCCTTTGGAATACGTAGAGGGTCTTCTTCATGTACCAAAAGACTCAAATGGTCAGCTACTACATTCTCGCTTCCTTTTTTGTCTCGGATTTCTACGTCAAACTCTTGGAGAAGAAGCATCCAGCGAATAAGCCTTGGCTTGGCTTCTTTCTTCGTAAGTAAATACTTCAAAGCTGCGTGGTCAAAGTAAATTATAACTTTAGTTCCAAGTAAATAAGAACGAAACTTATCTAAAGCAAACACAACAGCAAGGAGTTCTTTTTCAGTGGTGGAGTAATTCAATTGAGCATCATTCAAGGTCCGAGAAGCGTAGTAGATGACATGCGGCTGCTTGTCCTTTCTTTGTCCCAAAACAGCCCCTAAGGCATAATCTGAAGCATCGTACATAAGCTCAAAAGGAAGACTCCAACCTGATGGAACAATGATAGGTGCCGAAGTTAGCATATTTTTGAGGTGATTGAATGCCTTCTCACATTCTTCATCAAACACAAATGGCACATCTTTTTGTAGAAGTCGGCACATGGGTGTTGAAATCTTTGAGAAATCTATGATAAAACGTCTATAGAATCCTGCATGTCCAAAGAAAGAACGAACCTCTCTCACCGAAATGGGAGAGGGTAAGTAGCGTACAAGATCTATTTTAGATTTATCCACTTGAATTCCCTTTTCTAAAACTATATGACCTAAAACTATGCCTTGTTTTACCATGAAGTGACACTTTTCCCAATTTAAAAAAAGGTTAGTTTCGATGCAGCGTTCCAATATCCGAGTGAGATTAGTTAAACAATCATCAAAAGAGTCACCGAAGACACTAAAATCATCCATGAAAACTTCAATAATCTTCTCGACAAAATCTGAAAAGATACTTACCATGCATCTCTGAAAAGTGGCTGGTGCATTACATAAACCAAATGGTATTCGACGATAAGAAAAAATACCAAATGGACAAGTAAAAGTTGTCTTTTCTTGATCATCTGGAGCTATAACAATCTGATTATATCTCGAATAACCATCAAGAAAGTAATAAAAAGAGTGACCAGCTAACCTTTCAAGAATTTGATCAATGAACGGTAGAGGAAAGTGGTTTTTCCTTGTGGTGGCGTTGAGCTTCCTATAGTCAATGCAAACTCTCCAACCTGTTTGGATTCGAGTGGGCACAAGTTCATTCTCTTCATTTTTTACCACAGTGACTCCAGATTTCTTTGGTACTACTTGAACCGGTGAAACCCAACGACTATCCGAAATTGGATAAATCATTCCACAATCCAGAAGCTTGATAATCTCCTTTTTCACAACTTCCATCATCGAAGGGTTGAGTCGGCGTTGAGCCTCTTGAGTTGGTTTAGCTCCCTCCTCTAGAAGTATGCGATGCATGCATGTTGTAGGGCTAATTCCCTTAATGTCGGCCAAAGTCCATCCAATGGCTATTTTATGCTCTTTCAACACCCGAACCAGTTTCTCCTCCTCTACTGCCATGAGTGATGAAGAGACTATGATGGGCAACGTCTCTTTATCTCCCAAAAAGACATACTTCAAATGATTCGGTAATGGTTTAAGCTCAAGAATGGGTGTCTGAATCATTGAAGGTAACAACTTATTAGTGGAAATGGGAATTGGAATTGGGATTGGAGGCTTACCAATGTGTTGTGGCAAAGACTTAAGGGTAGCCACCATATCGACGATTGTTGCATGATTAGGCTAGGCCACATTGGTTTTGAGTCCAATTCCTTTAGCAATGGTTGTTTCAAGGGTATCCCTCTCCAAGGAGTCAAGATATTCCTGCGCCAAAGAATCAAATACATCAATGGAGAAACAAGAATGATCATCAATAGGATACCTTATAGCTTCAGAAATGTTAAAATCAATGATATCGCCATCAAATTCCATTGTTAACGTCCCCTTGAACACACTTATCTTGGTTCGGGCTGTTTTCATGAAAGGTCTTCCAAGTAAGTGAAGGAAAAATTTTTGTCCTGGCTAAGAACAAGTAAGAACATTTGAATACATATGCAAACTATTAACACATTAAAGTAGGCATGCATTCAAAAACAATTCATAAAACCCATGACTTTCAAAGCCTAGTATATGGTGAACCAATAAACTCTTTAACAACATTAAAGAGAAGGAAAGATTTAGAGTTTCTTTACCCTTGAAGCTCATCCTTGATTACACAAGGGATTCACCCAAGTGGAGGGCCTTCAAGTCACCTCCTTGCTCCTTGGATCTTCCTTGTGATTTTCCTCCTTTTAGTGCTCCTTTGCTTCTTAGAGGATTTGAGGATTTGTTCTCCAAAACATCAAAAGCTTGATGTCTCTAAGTCTCCACACCAAGGATGAAGTGTGAAGTTGAAATGGATGACTTAGAGAAGAAAAGATTGCTAGCTAAATCCCCTCTAAGTGGCCGGCCTCTTTAGAGAAAGAGAGAGAATAGGTTTCACCTCTTTTTCATCAAGAAAACCCTAATAAGAAATAAAGCTATAAAGTTGATTTTATACTTCATTTCAAGTGAGTGGCAAACTTGTAATTAATCCAAGTTTGCAACCCTCACCCTTATGGCCGGCCTTACCTTTGTTATTGGGCTAATTGCCCATTTTGTTTTAGTTGTCATACAACTTAAACATAATGGGCCTTGTGGACCAAAACGCTTTTGGGCCCCGAAGCCCAAAACCAACTTAAAAGCCCAATACGAACCTTTCGTAAAATTAATTAACTAATTAATTAATCTTGACCATTCTCAATTAAACCATTTAATTGCTTATCCATCTCATTTATATTTCTTCACTTTCACCCTTACTCGGTGTACGATCCATTAGGTTCCAATTAGTGAGGCAGTGGGCGATTGTTACTCTTAACGATCGATTGTGAATTGAAACAACATTTCAATTCTCCCTTTGATTAGTGTTTGCTAATCTTCAAGGCTTCCACAAACCACGAGTGACACCTAGCAGCATATCATGGTTACCCAAGCTAAGTAGAAGTGGTTGGAGAACCTATCCAGTTACAACTACAATGCAATATGGTCATTCTCTAATGCAATACTTTTAATCACATTGTTTGAGTGATAGTTTGTTTCATGTCTACTATCCAATGTGATACTTATCTATATGATTCAATTGAATATGATTTGGAACAAACTTCCTTAGTCATATTCATATGCTTTGGCCAAAGACTCTCGAATCATATCTTAGAGTATTCTCCTTCCACCATGGAAGGTTAGAGATCCCTTGTTGTGCATTCATATGCCTACATGACTAGATAGCTTGACCCCAACAATGTCGTGGACACTCCAATGGGATGCCTTTGACATGATCAAAGATCAAGGACCTAACCATTAGACATCTATGATGCCGCAGGTCAAATGACTACTTTGCATATTGCAACTATCGAGTTCTTACATGACATGTATGTTCAAACTCTATTTTGATCGTTGTTCAGTGTAGTCGATTACTCTTTCGAGCACCTATGTGTTTGTCTTAGTGTCCAACACTAAATGACTTGAGACTAGTCATACTCACGCTTGAGATGACACAACACATACTAACCTTAGCGGATTGTCAATGCCCAATTGGCAATCCTATGGCTAGGAACGTTTTAGGAATGAACATAAGAGAAAGGTCTCGTTAATCCAACTTACTTGAATCACTTATCTCTTAGATCAAATACATTCCTTGGATTCCCTTATTGCTTAAACACATGATACAATAAATAGTGATTAACAATAAGCTTTGCCCTTCATTAAACATATAAACGTTTAATACAATAAGTATTCCAAAAGCTATTACATCAAATGAGTGGCTTTGTGGGCATACTTCCAACAGTAAGATTGTCAATGGTGTAGAATGGGCCGAATCTTCCATGTCAAGCACATAAAAATCTGCTGGAAATATCAAGTGGTTAACCTGCACCAAAACATCTTCCAAAACTCCTTTCGGATATGCATTAGAACGATCAACTAATTGAATAATAACACCATCGCTCTCCTAGATTCATAGATGCATAGATAGAGTATGGCATGATGTTAATGGAAGCACCTAAATCTAACATAGCATGTTCAAACTTGGTATTACCAATAACACAAGGGATTGTGAAACTACCTGGATCTTTGCATTTAGGTGGCAGTTTTCTTTGCAAAACTGCAGAGACATTCTCACTTACCTGTACCACTTCCTTGTTCGAAATCCGTCTCCTTGTTGTATAAAGCTCTTTAAAAAATTTAGCATACTTTAGAACTTGCTTTATTGCATCAAGAAGTGGGATATTGACTTGTACCTTCTTAAAGGTTTCTAAGATGTCTTTTTCATTCTCTTCTTTCTTAGATTGCATAAACCTACGAGGGAAAGGCACATTTGGTGGAATAAGGTTAGAAGGACTTGAATTCGAACCCACCTTACCTAAATTGGGTGGCATAAAATTGGGTGGCATAGGAGCCTTGGGAGGCTGCGACAAGGGTTGTTTTTCCCTTGTCGTGGCCTTGTCCACCTCTTCTTCTTCGAGCAGTAGTTGTTCATTCTCTTTTTGGCTATGTTTGAACGTTTTTGGATTGGTTCCCATCTCTTTACCACTTCTCAAGGTAATAGCCTTAGCAGTTTCAAAACCTCATTTTGGATTTACAATGGTTGAACTAGGAAGCTTGCCTTGTTCCCTAAATTGTCCCATGAATTCTGCCATCTGCCCCATTTGATTCTTCATTTCGCCCATCTCTTTAGCTTGATTTTGTAAACCCTGAGTCAAAAAAGTTAGTGCTTGAAGAATTTTATCATTATCCATTGACGAACCTGAATTTGGTTGGGAAGGTTGTGGGAGCAGCTGTGGTGGTGCAAATGGCATTTGATAGAGCCCAGGAGGTGGCTGTCTATATCCGCCTTGTTGTTAAGTTTGTTGAGGTTCCCTCAACTTCATATTTGGATGATCTCTCCAGCCTTGATTGTAGGTGTTGGAAAACGAGTCATACCTTGGTTGATTTTGGCTTTGATAACCTATGGCATTGGCACTTTCCCATCCCCCATTCTCGATTAATTGAGGATATTGATCAACAGGGTGTCCTTGCATAGAGCAGACGCCACAAGCAGCTGCACCTTGTATTTTAGATCCTTCAACAACTTGTGATATAAGAGTAGAGAGATTAGCCATTTGAGATTGAAGTTTTAAAATTGCACTTACCTCATTAACTTGACTTTGCCGTGTATGATCTCTTCCTCCAACTTCTTCATATTGTTGTGCATTCAAGGCTCGATTTCCTATTAAGATCTTTGCAGCAACTGGTGTTTTGTCAACCAAAACACCTCCCGTTGAAGCATCAAGCATTTGTCTCTCAGGTGGAAGTAGTCCTTCATAGAAATATTGAATTAAAAGCTCTTCCTTCATTTGTTGTTGTGGACAAGATGAAACTAAAGTCTTGAAATGCTCATAATACGCTGGAAAGGATTCTCATGGGCCTTGTTGAATTCCACTAATTTTCTTCCTCAAAAGAATGACTCTTGAAGTTGGGAAGAATTTCTCTAAGAATGTTTTCTAAATGCTTTCTTCATGCTTTCCCAAGAAGTGACGGTTCTAGGTGCGAATTCAAAGAGCCAATCTTTAGCCTTTTCCAAAAGAGAGAATGGAAAGGCTTTCATCTTCAAAATATTCCCATCCACATTAATTGGCGTCATACTTGAGCACACCACTTCAAATTCCTTAAGATGCTTGTTTGGATCTTCCATGGACAGCCCATGGTATTTGGGAATGTGATGTAGCAAACTAGACTTCAATTCGAACTCATCAGTTTTGCCTTGAACTGCCTCAAGGTATTGAATGCAAAGGGGAACGGCATTGTCCAATCCCAAGGCTGAAAGTTCCTTGATTGTTCGATTGTCAATAGCCATGTCTTGTTCCTCTTCCGATTTTGTTTCAATTTCAACTTCAAATTCAGATTCGGAACTAGAACTAGGTGGATTGAATTCTGGCTGCTTCCTTTTTCTTCTCAAAGTTCGCTCAAAATCGTCGTCAAATTCCAATATATGCTCACGAACAGGTTGAGAACTGCAAGTCATAAACTAGTACTTAAAACAAAGAAAACAAAACAAAACTAATCAGAAACACAAGAAAAACACGAACAAAAACAAAGGGGAAGATTAGCAATTTTGCTAATCCCCGGCAACGGCCCCAAAATTTGATGTGGTAGAAATTAACACACAAATTAAACCCTATAATTTATACGATTGCAGTATGAGTGACTAGGGATCGTTCTAAGCGGGGGATTAGGAGGGATGCTAATCAACAAAAATTAAACCTGAAAACTAAGGTAGACTAACACAAAATAAGAACTGAGGGGGATTTTTTTTGACGAATTTTAAGAAACAAAAGTAAATAACAGCAATCAAATTGAGTTGAATGTGGGTGAAAAGCTAGCTAGAGGATTCTTCTCCACACATGAAACATATGCACATAAATTGATTTCCAGTTATTCTTTCTATGAACCATGAATGACAATGCCCCAAATTAATTGTGAATGCACTAATTAATTCTCAGACCTTCCTAAGTTCGTTGAATTGGACTCAGGGACGCAACCAAATTATCCTTCTCAAGTTCCCTAACTATGAAAGCATGATAGAGACACATACCAAAGGTCATTAAGTTCTGTGAAAATCATAAGCATTGACAAGGCATTCGTAACTATGAAAAGCATGATACTCCTGCCATGGATTTACTTAACTCAATCATGAATAGTGACTTTTACTACTTATAAATATAAGTTCATAACGATTAGGTGAAATTCCCTTATATTCTAGCATCAAATCCCTACATGGAAACTAAGTATGCATCCTTAATAAACATACAAGAATAAGCTCTCTATAAAGCAGATAAGTAAATCGCATTTATGTTTTATGAAACAATAACTGGATGTAATCAATTTATATAAAACATATGATCATGGCTTTGAATTCACCTCTAGCTAAAAATAAACTTAGTTACACATGTTCATCATAATTGAAAAGCAATCTAAAATAAACATTGAAACTAAATAAGGACAAAAAGAACTCTGAAATCTCCAAGATGCGGCAAAATCCTTCTCCTTTGGCTCTTGCAGGTTGCGGCACCAATTTGGAATAGAACATGCGCACCAAGTTTTTTCCCCCAATTTCTGCGTCAGAAATACATATATATAGGGTAGGGTTCCGCAGAAACCAAGGAGAAAAAGGATTAGGGTGTTTGAATGGATTATGACTCCTAGAATTAGATGGGAAGTATTTAGAATAGGAGAAGGACTCATTTTGCTGCTGCAGATAATATGAGATAATGTTGGATAAAGTAGGATAATGTTTGGATATGGTAAGATAAGATAAGGTAAACTGGATAAGATAAGATAAGTTTGGATAAGGTAAGATAAGATTATGTCTTTCCTTGTCTTCCAAGCTTCCAAATTTGATTCCTCCGTATTTTAGCACATATTTAGCACATGTAAAACACCAAAAACATCCAGCCCTATTGCTCCACACGCACGCTATCCAATCCAAGTCCAAAACTGCTCCAAATTGCTCCATTTAGCCATTTATTGTCATCTTTACCAATTGGACCTCAATAATACGAAAATAACTTAAATTACAATAATAAATGGAAATTAACTAACTAAATGCAAAGAAATAAGATAACAAAGTTGTTCGAAATGTGCCCTAAAACCAATCATGTGATGATACTTTACGGACATTTCACATGTTAAACTAATCTAGTTTAATATAAAGGGCAAAAATTATTGTTTGAGCCGTCTCATATAAATGTTATATGCTTAAACGATAAAGTCCAAGGAATATGTGATTGGGAGAATACGATCTAAAGAAGTTAGATTCATGAGACCATTCTTTCGTAGACACATCCTAAATGTTCCTGATCATAGGATTGTCAATTGGGCATTGACAGTCCGTTAAGATCAGTACGTACTGTGTCTTCTCTCAGGGAGAGTGACTAGTCTCGAGTCATTGGTGTGTGTGACATCAAGACAAGTACGTAGGTGCTCAATAAAGAATGAGTTCACTAAACACGATCAACGAAGAGTTCTCATATTCATGTCACATGAGAACTCATGGTTGGGATAATGCAAAGTAGTCCTTTGACCTGAGGCATCACAGTTGTCTTGTGGTTAAGTCCTTGATCTTTGATTATGTCAAAGTCACCCCATCGGGGTGTCCACGGCATCGTTGGGGTTAAGCCACTTAGTCATGGAGACAAGTGAATGCGCAACAAGGGATCTCTAACCTTCAAACCGTTTGGGGGAGAATACTCTATGATATGATTAAAATCTCTGGCCAGAGTATGAATGAGATTAAGGAATACGTTCCAAATCACATTCAAGGTAATCATATAAGCACACGAATCACATTGGATAGTAGACATGAATAAACTATCAAACCAAACAATGTGGTCAAGAGTATTGTATTAGAGAAAGACCGTATTGCATTTGTAATCCTAAACTGAATAGGTTTTCCACCTCTTCTGATTAGCTTGGGTAACCATGATATGCTGCTAGGTGTCACTCATGGTTTGTGGAAGCCCTAAACGTGTGTAATCACTAAAGGGAGAATTGAAAGTAAGTTTCAATTCACAATCGATGTAAAATGGTTTTAATCGCCCACTGCCTCGTTAAAAGGAACCTAATGGATCGTACACCGTGTAAGGTGGAGATTGAAGAAACAACGGAGATGAGTAAGAATAATTAAATGGTTTAATTATTTATGGCAAGGATTAATTAATATGTTAATTAATCAAACGAATAAGTTCGTTAAAAGACCACGAGTTAGTTTTGGGCCTCAGGGCCCAATGGGCTTCGAACGTCAAGCCCATTGACTTAAGTTGTATGACAACTTAATGACTAATAATTCACAAAGGCCCTAAAAGCCCAATGAAACCCTTAAGGCCGGCCATTTAGAGATGTAGTGGGTTTTGGACTTATTTACAAGTTTGCCACTCCAATGAATTAAGGTATAAATATGACTTTATAGCCAAAATTCATTTAGGGTTTGTTTTGGAGAAAATTGGAGAGAACATGTCTCTCCATTTCTCTCTAAAGAGGCCGGCCCCTTGGAGGGTGTATCTAGCCATACTACTACTCCAAGGTCACTCATTTTCTTCTCCAATCTCTCCTTGGTGTGGAAACTTAGAGGTTCTCTATTTTGAGAACTTGGAGAATCATATTCTTCCATCCAAATCCATAGATTTAAGATGCAAGGAATGAAGGCCCTCTCTTTGGGTGATTAGCCTTTGCTTATGCAAAGAGGAATCTACAAAGGTATATATTTCTCAACTCACTTTGATTTGAGTTGAGTTTTGGTTCACCAATCTACTAGGCTTTGAATTTCATGGTTGATGCTTTGTTTTTGAATGCATGCAAGCATGATTCCGCCTTTTAATTGTTAATTGCATGCTATAGATGTTATTCAAATGAACATGTTTTTCCCAAATCTTCCTTCAAAAGTCGCATAAATATGCTCCTATCAGAAGACTAACCATTGCCCTAAGAATCGATTCATCCACTGCAGAACATGGCTGCAATTTTGGTCCTCAATCAATGATATAACTGAGTTCTACCACTCAAGCGGAGGATTCTATAACTGTGCTATGCCGCTCAAGCGGTAATATAACTATGTTCTGCCGCTCAAGCGGAATGCAAACCTTTTCAGTAAATTATTAGGGTTTGTGCATGTTCATTTAATGCCCATGCATAGCATAAATTTGTTGGTAAGGTTTGATGGTTTCGATCTCTAAAAGGGCCTTCATGTGGTATCAGAGCCGATCAATTCAAACCTAAATTTGTTATATATATATATGTTACTTTAAATATATGATGATGATGAATTTTCTGCTGCTATTCAAGTCTGCACTAATGTGCATTGCAGAGATTGATACACCAGTATTACAAATGTATGTGTTGAATTTTGAGTACTGATATCATGTAATACACTTAATTCTTACACCAAAGTGTTCGAACAAGTATCAAGGTTACATGCATTCATAAAGGGTACTTCAAATAGCAATTCATAATATTAACAAGTTAAGAAATTTCCAAAGAAATTTGTTTGCTGGGATTGTTATGAATTGATGTATAGTGAGTGATGAATTCAAGTACTTATGTGATCCTTCTTGCCTAAAGGTGTAGTATTACATAAGATTATGTCCCTTATACTTGGCTATGCAATGAAGTTGAAATTCATATACTTTATGGATAGTTTCTTGCCCAAAGGTGTAACTGGTTTCATAGTTTAAGTGTGACAAGACGATTAAGACTAGTTCTTGTTTACAACACTTATGAATTTTCAAACCAAATCTCTCATGATGCAGGTTTTAATATGCTTAACCTTGTTAACATTGAAAAGTTGAACGGTAACAACTTCAACACTTGGAAGCAACAGATTGAAATGAATTTGGGAATGCTCGAGTTCAACATTGCTTTCAAGACTCCTCAACCAACAGCATTAGTTGCTGGAAGCACTGCTCAAGAAAGGGAACACTTTGCCAAATGGGAAAGAGCCAATCAGATTTCTCTTCTCATTATGCATAATGCAATGGAAGAACACATCAGAGGTGGCATATCCAGTTGTGACTTAGCCAAGGATTATATGCCTAGATTGAGAAGAAGTTTAAGAGGTCTGACAAGGCTGAAGTGGGTGCATCACTTTCTGCGCTCATCAACAGCAAGCATGATGGGTCAACTAGTGTACGTGAGCATTTGTTGAAAATGGTGAATATTTCTAAAAAAATGAATGCAATGGAGATTGGTATCACTGATCAATTTGTAGTGCATATGGCTTTGTATTCTTTGTCTGGAGAGTATGACCAGATCATGGTCAACTATAACACTTAGAATGAGACATGGAGCATCAACGAACTCATTGCCATCTGTTGTCAACAGGAAGAGAGGTTAAAGAAGTCAAAAGCAGACAGATTGGAACTGGCTCATCTTGTCAATACTGGCAAAGGCAAAGGGAAAATGATTGTGGGGAACAAAAATGATAATTATAAGGGCAACAAACCCTCTGGATCTCGAACCACTCCAAATGTGATAGGAGCATATTTATTCGACTTTGTTATCTTATTTCTTTGCATTTACTTAGTTAATTTCCATTTATTATCGTAATTTAAGTTATTTTCGTATTATTGTAGGTCCAATTGGTAAAGATGACAATAAATGGCTAAATGGAGCAATTTGGAGCAGTTTTGGACTTGGATTGGATAGCATGCATGTGGAGCAGTGGGGCTGGACATTTTGGGGTTTTACATGTGCTAAATATGTGCTAAATTTTGGAGGAATCAAATTTGGAAGCTTGGAAGACAAGGAAAGACATAATTTTATCTTACCTTATCCAAAGTTATCTTATCTTATCCAGTTTACCTTATCTTATCTTACCTTACCCAAACATTATCCCACTTTATCCAACATTATCTCATATTATTTCCAGCTACAAAAGGAGCCCTTATCCTATTCTAAATACTTCCCATCTGATTCTAGGAGTCATAATCCATTCAAACACCCTAATCCTTTTTCTCCTGGGTTTCTGCCGAACCCTACCCTATATATATGTATTTCTGCCGCAGTAACTGGGGGGAGAAAACTTGGTTCCGCATGTTCTATTCCAACTTGGTGCCGCTACCTGCAAGAGCAAAAAAAGAAAAAGAGTGCCGTAACCTGCCATTCATCCATTGGAGTTTCTAGAGTTCTTTCTATCCTTGTTTAGTTTTAATGTTTATTTTAGATTGCTTTTCAATTATGATGAACATGTGTAGCTAAGTTTCTTTTTAGCTAGAGGTGAATTCGAAGCCATGATCATATGCTTTATATATATTGATTACATCCAGTTATTGTTTCATAAAACATGAATGCGATTTATTTATCTGCTTTATAGAGAACTTATTCTTATATGTTTATTAAGGGTGCACACTTAGTTTGCATGCAAGGATTTGATGCTAGAATATAAGGTAATTTCACCTAATCGTTATGACCTTATATTTATAAGTAGTAAAAGTCACTAGTCATGATTGAGTTAAGTAAATCCATGGCAGGAGTATCATGCTTTTCATAGTTACGAATGCCTTGTCAATGTTTATGATTTTCACAAAACTTAATGATCTTCGAGGTGTATCTCTATCATGCTTTTCATAGTTAGGTAACTTGAGAAGAATAATTTGGTTGCGTCGTTGAGTCCAATTCAATGAACTTATGAAAATTTGAGAATTAATTAGTGCTGTTCACGGTTAATTTAGGGCATTGTCATTTATGGTTTATAGGAAGAATAACTAGAGATCTATTTGCGTGCATATGTTTCATGTGTGGAGAAGAATCCTCTAGCTAGCCTTTCACCTATATCTCGTACAAGACCTAATTCGTTTGCTACAATTTACTTTATTTTTGTTAAAATTCGTTCAAAAATCCCCCTCAGTTCTTATTTTGTGTTAGTCTATCTTAGTTTCTAGTTTTTAAGTTTAATTTGTGTTGATTAGCATCCCTCATAATCCCCGGCCTAGAACGATCCCTACTTGCTCATACTACAATTGTCTAAATTATAAGGTTTCATTTGTGTGTTAGTTTTTACCACATCAAAATGCTACAATAGGTCCCAAGAAACAGTTCAAAGGTTTTGGTGTGTCTCTCGAAACTAGTGGAGCCTTTACCTCACTTGGTTTACAAGTTCAAAAACCTCATTTTAAAAAGTGTTATCACTGTCAATCCACTGAACATTTAAGGAAGAACTGTCCAGCCTTTAAGGCATAGCTAATCAGGAAAGGTATGACTGTCTTTGATGTTTTTGTAACTGTGGAATCAAATATGGTTTTTGTACCTCAAAACTCTTGGTGGTGTAACTGTCTTTCATAACTAATTCTTTGCAGGGATTTCAAAGCCAGAAGGAGACAAGTAGAGAGTCCTATAATGTTTATGTTGGGAATGGAAATAAAGTGTTGGTTGAAGCAGTTGGTACTGTCATGTTGAAACTGTCATCTGGTTATGTTTTAACTTTGAACAATGTACTTTATGTACCTTCACTTAGAAGAATTTATTTTCTGTAACTCAGTTTGTTAAAAATGGTTTCTCTTATATTGGAGATGCCAATCAAATAAAATTTTATCTTAGGAACCAGTTTGACAGTGCTATTGGCTATGCTTTTCCAAATGGTGACCTTTGGCAAATTGAATGTTCATATTATCATGATTGTTTCAATATAGTGCATTCTACACCAAAGAGAATGCTCACTAATGATACATCTTCCATGCTTTGGCATCGAAGATTGGGGCATATCTCCAAGGATAGAATGTTGAGACTTAAAAAGGATGGTATGTTGTCAAATGTCAACCTTGATGACTTCGCGGATTACATAGATTGCTTTAAGGGCAAGACCACTAATTTAACCAATAAGAATAAAGCTAAAAAAAACAATGATCTCTTAGAGATCATTCACAAAGATGTGTGTGGTCCATTTCCAACAAAAACAATATGTGGACACTCTTACTTCCTTCTCTTTATAGATCATTTTTCAAGATATACTTACTTGTATTTGATTTCTGAAAAATCTCAAAATTTAAATTGTTTTAAAATCTTCAAAGTTGAGGTTGAAAAACAATTGAATAAGAAAATCAAAATAGTGAGATCCGATCGTGGAGGTGAATTCTTTGGGAGGTACACAGAACAAGGGCAACTCAAGGGACCATTTGCATTGTATCTGCAGCAAGAGGGGATATTGGCTCAATATACTACACCAGGTACACCATCACATAATGGAGTAGCTGAGAGAAGAAATAGAACTCTTAAAGACATGGTGAGGAGCATGTTTTCATATACTCAATAGAGTGCCAACCAAAGCTGTCAACATTACATCTTTTGAAGCTTGGACAGGGACGAAACCTAGTTTTTCACATTTCCATACATGGGGATGCAAGTGTGAAGCTAGGCTTTACAATCCAAATGAAAGAAAATTGGATATGAAAACAACAACTTGTTATTTTGTTGGCTATGTAGAAAATCTAAAGGATATCGATTTTATTGCCCACAGTCTCACACTAGGCTTGCAGAGACTCACAATGCAAAGTTCATTGAAGATGATAGTTGTGATAAGATTAGCTCCAAGTATTCGATTGACTTTGAAGAAAGAAATGAATCTGCTTGTATTAATCAGCCTTCAGATAATCGCAGTTCAACGTTGACATTGCCAGTTCCTATGTTAACCCCATATGTTAACACTTTGACTGCTCACAATCCTTCTCCTTCACCTGTTGTATCAGTGAGTAATATTCAGCCCTCTATACCCTTGTTACAAACATCTCTTCATACTCATGATATTAATAATGCAGGACCTAGTACTAGTACTGCATTAGTTTCATTGCAGCCTTCTCAATTAGCAACTAGTGCTCAGATCTTGCAACCCACAAGAAAGTCTTCTCGACAAAGAAAATCAACAATATTAGATTATTACATGGTGTATTTGCAGGAAATTGAATATGATATTGGTGAATCAGATGATGCTCTCACTTATAAGGAGGCAATGGCAAGTCCTCATGCTTCACTTTGGCATGCAACAATGGTCGATGAATTGAATTCTATGTTCAGTAATAATGTATGGAATTTAGTGGAATCAACACCAAAGATTAAGGCTATAGGCTGCAAATGGGTGTTTAAAACCAAAAGAGAGACATAAGGCAATGTAGAGAGACATAAGGCAAGGCTTGTGGCTAAAGGTTTTACTCAAAAGGAAGGTGTGCATTTCACTAAAACATTTTCCCCAGTTTCTACCAAAGACTCATTTCGTGTGATTATGGCATTGACTACACAATTCAACTTAGAACTTCATCAAATGGATGTTAAAATAGCTTTTTTAAATGGTGGATTGGATGAGAACATTTACATGAAACAGCCACTTGGATTCATTGAAAAGGGGAAAGAGAATTGGGTCTGCAAGCTCAACAAGTCTATTTATGGACTTAAACAGGCTTCAAGACAATGGTACAAGAAATTTGAGCAAGTTGTGACAGGTTTTGCTTTCACTGAGAACAAGATAGACAATTGCATTTATTTGAAAATGGTAAAGTCTCAATTCATTTTCATGGTTCTTTATGTGGATGACATCTTGCTTGCTAGTTCAACACTCAGTTGCTTACTGAAACCAAGAACATGTTGTCAAGTCATTTTGATATGAAGGATTTGGGATAGGCTCATTATGTCGTAGGGATTGAAATCTTTCGAAATAGGCAGCATATGGTTTTGGGGCTGGCACAAAAGAATTATATTAGTAAAGTATTGAAGAGGTTTAATTTGGAGAATTGCAGTAATGGAGATGTACCAATTGGTAAGGGAGACAAACTCTCTACCAAGCAATGTCCCATAATTGAATTTGAGATTCAACAGATGAAGGACAAACCTTATGATTCCTTGGTTGGCAGTATGATGTATGCTCAAGTTTGTACCAAACCAGATCTTGCATTTGCATTAAGTGTTTTGGGAAGGTTTCAATCGAATCCAGGGCTTTCTCATTGGAATGCTGGAAAGAAAGTACTCAGGTACTTAAAGAAGACACAATCTTATGTACTGTGTTACCACTATGTTAAAGATCTAGAATTAACATGTTACATTGATGCTGATCTTGGAGGATGTGTTGATGATAGAATGTCAACTAGTGGTTATGTTTTTATGTTAGTTGGAGGTGCAGTTTCGTGGAAAAGTAAGAAACAACAAACGAGGGCAGTTTCAACAATGGAGTCTAAGTACATTGGGTGCTTTGAGGCAATGAGACAAGCAAACTAGTTGAAGAATTTGATTTATCATTTGAAAGTGGTTAGAAGTATTGAAAGGCCGGTGAAGATTTTATGTGATAATACATCTGTAATGTTCTTTGCCAAGAACAATAAGAGGTCTGAAGCATCGAGGTTGATGGATATTAAGTATCTGAACGTGCAAGATAAAGTGAAGGAAGGTATTATAGACATCGAGCATATCAGCACTCATGATATAATAGCTGATCCTCTAACAAAAGCCATACATGTTACAAGTTTCAATAAGCATGTTACAAGTATGGGTTTACAGAACTCATTTGATTGAGTTTGAATGTGGGAGTGAGATAATTGTGATTGATGTCTTACTATTAGTGATGTATTATGAATGTACTCAATTAACTTAATGATTTTAATGAATTGGTACAACATCAAACTGTGTTAAGTGCATGTGTTAATTCTTGCAAGTTTCACATGTATGAGATATTCATTTAATATCTCAGGACGAAAGAAATGTGGGAGCACGATAAGTATACTATAATGATCCCAACTAAAGTTTCCTCATTTACAATGCTTATATTTGCTATGATCAGTTGTGATTTCAGAAGAACTGATGCAAACTTTGATATCAGCTTCTCTAAAGTTTGACTGATGTATTGAATGAGAAGTAATGGTAAGTCATTTTGTTTAATAGCTCAGTGATCACATATTGCTTGTTTAATGCAGTAATGTTAGAGTGTTTAATCTTGCTCATGTGGGAGATTGTAAGGTTTAATTTGTGAGTAAGATCAAACACCAAGTCATGGAATAACACAAGTAATATGAGCTATATATAAAGTAAGACTTAATTAAGGTTGTAACCGGATAACAACTGATTGCAACTGCTCACTTAATGGGAGGAAGCAGTTGCAAGGCATATATATAAATGCTTGGTCCCTCTTCTCGGTGGTCTGTCCTTGTTCCATATAGTTTTGGTTTGTCCCATTGAAAACATGAGAACTCTAATGTGATTACAAGAGAAGAGAAGACTAACCATTGCCCTAAGAACTGATTCATCCACTGCAGAACATGGCTGCAAATTCAGGTTAGTGCATGTTCATTTAATGCCCATGCATAGCATAAATTTAGGGTTTGTGCATGTTCATTTAATGCCCATGCATAGCATAAATTTATTGGTAAGGTTTGATGGTTTCGATCTCTAAAAGAACTTTCAAAGCATTGTTGCGAGTGGTAAGATTTAGATTTATTGCATGTTATGGTCATTCAAACCTATCTTACTTAATTAGCTCAAAGTTGAGAGTTTTAACTGGTGCACTACACAATGTCACTATTGCTCTTACCCACGTCGGTCGCCAAGTCAACAAAATGGCACACAGGCTGGCCCGATACAAGGCTGGTTTGGTATTGTTGTGCTTTGAAAAAAAAAACTGCTTCTGCTGTGCTTTGAGAATAAGTAGCTGTGAAATAAAGTAGTATTATAGTGTTTGGTAAACTTTTATGTAAAACAGCTGTGACAATGTGTAATGACCAAAAATGGTATAATATTAGATGTGCCATTAATTTAATTTTCTTAACAAATAAAGTGAATTACTAAATATACTTTATTTTTAAAAGAAAAATATTTATAAACTTTATCTTAAACATATAATCCAACGTTTAACAAGAAATCATAATCCAACATTAACATATAATCCAACATTTATAATATCTATTTACTATACAACTATTACTCTTTATCATAAGCATCTCCAACACTAATGGTTATTTTATAAAAAAAAATTAAACTAGTTTATTATTTAAAATCCCTATCTTTTTATGTTTTATTATCATAATTAAAATCAATCCACATTTTTCTAGAAGCATCTCTCAAACCCTCTTTCTCTCACATGGCTCTTTTTCTTTCCCGTTCTCATCCTTTTTGCCGCTCCAACCCTTTTCACATTTTCTTTCTTAATCTTCCTCTCTCCATGCGATATCTTTCTTTCTCAATTGAAATCCTAAAAAAAAAATTCTCTATGATGGATGGTTCATTGGCGGGTCAAATCGCAGGTTCAAAACCAGGTCGATAATGGAGGAGGGGCCTGGGATAGCTTTGCTTGGTCCAAAAGCTCAAGGTCCGACGCTCCAAGGTCTTGAAGTACGGCTTCGCGATCTTGAACGACCTCAAAAAAATATCTAGTCTATGCATGGAAGGTGAGTGTTCGAGCTTCGGATTGATGGTAATTTCATCTAGGATTTTGTTAGTTCAATTGGATTGTTGGTAATTCCATCTGGGATTTTGGTAATTCCATCTTGTGTGATTGTAAATTATTTAATTGCTTAATGTCATTTTGGGTACATGAAAGTTTCATTAAGGGCTCAGCGCCTCTTGGAAAAGAGGTTTGCATAGAAGCTGAAAAGCTGGTTTTTCAAAGCTGCCTTTTGCTGCTTCTATTTTTTGGCTTTTTTCACCAAAAACTGTGAAAAAAAAAGCTGAAGTTGAAAGTTTACCAAACACAAAAAAGCTCCCAACTTTTTTTTATACCCACTTTTTTTAAAATCACCTTAATACCAAACCAGGGCACAATCTATCAATTGGTAGTGATTGTGAATGGTTATCTTCTCCCCCTTCCTTGATTATGGACCTACTTGTGGAGGATTGTATGTAAGTGAAGTGGGAGTTTTTTTTTTTGTCTCTCTTTCCACCAGATTGTATGACTTTTGTAACTGAGGTTTTGGCTGTTGGCCTCTGCCTATTTTCAATGCAACACACTTTCCCACAAAAAAAAAAAAAAGAAAAAAAAAAGCCTATTTCCTGTCTTCTTGTTGCAATATTTTGTCTAACTCATTACCCTCTGTATTTTGTAACTATTGAAGCGATATATAATCAGGGAGAAGAGATTTGGTAACCCTGAGTGAATCAATTTTTTTTTTTTTTGTTAGAGTTTGTAAATTTTGATTGAATTCTAGAATCAGATTTTGATGGAATTCTAGAATAAGATTTTCTGGTAACACTAATACACAGTTTTTGCGACGAACCAAACTTCATTGGGCAAAGACATATCCCGGTGGTTAAATATTTACACGACAAAACCTTCGTCCAAAGACATCATCGCGCAAAGCTCGTAAAAAAAAACATTTCTCGACGAACCAAACGTATTTCGTCGCGCAAGATTTCTTGTGTGACGAATAGTTTCTTCGTCACCTAAAACAAAGGGGAATGAAGCCTATCATCGTGCAGAGCTCAAGGGAACGATGCCATGTCGTCGCGTTTAGTTTATGATGAAGACAGGCCGTCATTCGAAGACTATGTGCGACGAATGGTTTCATTGAGTAAACCTTTATGCAACGAAATTTTTCTCATTGTACTTGGTTTTCAAGTAAATTACATAATTTAATTAAATTTTTTATAATTATTGTTTAATTATTTTAATTAAATTATGAACAATAATTAATTAAAAAAATATTTATTTATACTATTTATGCAAATGTACGTACAAGTTGAAATGTTTTATAATATCCGAGTATAAAAAAAAATACATAAAATGGTCGGTGAGGTCAACTGCATCGGGTACTAGGTATCTTCTGGGTAGAGGGGCTGGGAGCTCAAAGGTGGATGAGGAGAAGTTGGTGGGAGATAGATGCCAGACAATTGAAAGGCCTTAAGGCTAGGCCATCTGGACATCCTGGGCCACAAGCTTCTGCTTCAGGTGGCCAACATTCCACGTCAATGCAGTGACCAGTCATGTGCTCTGTCTGGAGGAAGAGGTCACAGTGTCCCAATGTTGTGCATTCCCCATCCCTGAACAACCTTATCAGGTCTCCGACCGAGAGTCTGATCTAGGGTCTCAGTCAGGATCTAAAGTCTCGGATCCTCGGTCGGAGTCACGTTGTCGATCGGGGTTTCCAAGGGAAGCTGCAATTCCACCTTCTCGAGACAGCCTTGATCTTCTCCACCATAGTAGCCTGTAATAATAAGAAAATTAATATTTAATTAATTTGTCACAGCCCGTCCCGAGATTTTCTTATTCAGGACGTGAAATGGCGGAATTGCCCTTAACGGGCATTAAGGTACGTGGGTGTGTGACATTATTTGGTCTAATCTTAGATATGTTTTGGATATTTCATATTTTTCCTAAACTATTGGAAATATCATTTAAGTTGGATAAAAATATTAAAAGGTTGGATTGTTTGTGTGGTTAGGGAATTAGGAAAGAAATGGATGGTGTGGATTTGTTGTTGGACCACACATACACTCCCTGCTATCTCCCTCTTCCCCGTGCCTCTCTCTCTCTCCTCCATCTCGACTCACTCTCTCTCTCACACCCATATTGTACGGCCTCACCCAAAATCCCCCAAAACTCAGTGGATCGAGGTAACCAAGGTAAGAATCTTCATCCTTGAGATGTTTTGAGTTAATTGGTACTGGTTTTAGGACGTAGAACCTTCGATTTCACGTGAACCCGAAACTCCCATTTTTTGTCACTGTTCATGCACACGTGAAATGTTGTGTTTCAGGGAATTCTAAGCTTATAGTGAGCTTAGTGAGGTCCTAAGGAAGCTCGGAGTGCTTCGTTTGAAGGATTTGGACGTCGGGATCACGAGGGTTAAGTTTGGCCGGTTTTGCTTGAATTTTTCCGGTGAGATTTAGTTGTTTTTGGAGCTTAAAAGTAGTATATCGTGATTCTACATGTTTGGGGCTTCATTTTGGTATAAAATACGAAGAAAATGGTTGAGAAACGAAGGAGAACGAGACGTTCAAAGTTTGGCCGGAAACCGGCCGCCGGAAAATCCAGTCCGGTGAGCCCGAGGTAGGGGATGATGCGCGTGGGGCGCGTGTCCCAGTGCCTGTCCTGGCGCGTGGGGCCTCCAAAAAATTTTCTAAAAATTACTCGACGTCACTGACGTCGAGTAGGTCGATGTGGTATATTCATATACCCAAATTGAGCATCGTATGAGAAGTTATTTCGAATTATTGGTTATGTGTTTAAATTAACGTTTTTATAGTTGTTTCGCATATAGGTGACACCTATCCCGAGGACGAGCGCATCCAGGGACGTCACGGGGGTTACGACCCATCGACTTATCAGTGAGTGGGCAGTTTTGATTTCGTATTACCTATATACAACTGTTTTTCCCAGAAAATGCGTTTTTATGAAAGTTATGAATTAATTTACCATGCATGCAATTGTTGAGATATTTAGTTTGATAATTGATGCATATATATATGTGAATTGACGCGGTGGACGCACAGGTGAGTTTTATTATTATTCAGCTGAGTTATTTTATATGAATTGCATTGAAAGCTCATAACCTGCACTTAGGTGTTAGTGCTTATATTTATTCACCACACCGCACGCTCGTCTTGGATCCAAGTAGGTGGATGTCGTACAGACCATGTGAGAGTTCCGACATGCTAGTCGTATAGATCACTAGATGTGATTCCGACTAGTGGGTGACCTTAGTTATGCGCACTGATGATTGATGAGAGAAGCACTAGAGCGTATTTATACACCTTTCATCGTCATACTACTATATGTAGTTCCGAGTGACGTGCAGAGTTGGACCGTACAGGTCACCGAGGTGACTCCGGTTGGATTGGATGTTGAGCTTTAGAATCAGCCGTACAGGACCATTGTAGGGTCTCCGGTTGATTTATTATTTCACCTGATTGATATTGATACATTCTGTTTACATTTTGGGCATGGCATATCATTACTGAGATATTATGTTGATGGATGTGAGCTGAGTTTTGTTGATGTGTATATATATATGTTTATATACTATTTTCTGGGAAAGTATACAGGTTTTACGGTGAGGGGTTAGAAATGTTTTAAATGAAATGTTTTGGAAAATCTTTGGTTTTACTGACCCACTCATTTTGTTTTGCGCCCCTCCAGGTTCTAGTTAGCGGTTGGTGGCTCTCGAGGTCTTTTTCCGGCATTCTGACAGACGTTCTGCATGTAGGACTCACCTGCGGGTGTTGTACTTTAATTATGGTCCTACTTGACTGCACTTAGACCTATGCTCTGAATTTATGTGTTTTACCTTATAACTCATCCTTTTATTCTAGTAGGGTGTTCTGCTAGAGATTGGTTTAAATTCCTTCATATTTCTGTTATATCTTGCTTCCGTGTCGCACTTTTGGTTACGTCACGCTCACGTGACGGCCAGCACGCCTTGATCCTCTGGATCGGGGTGTGTCAAATTTGTATAGTACTTAGAAGTGTAAGAATAATAAGAATAAAATAGACTTACGTGGAGCTACTCAATGGTCTTATCGCTAGGTCAAACATCTATGTCTTTCAACATGTCAATCTCTAAGAACTTAAAGACCTCCTGAAAGAAAAAAAAGTTATGAAAAATTTTAGTAAGCTAAATAGAAATTACTATTTATTAGAATTTAAAATTAATATATATGCTTAATTGCCTTTTGTCACGCCTCCAGCATATACGAGAAGGGCCTCAAACTCGACAGGTGGACAAGTTTCTTCATCAACTGGTTGATCTTGTTGGCCTTGGCTCTCTTCGATTGCTAAAAAAATTAATAAAATTATTATTAAATATTATTCAAATACGTACCAAATACTTCATGTGACAACCCGTCCCTAAAATTTCGTTTTTATTTATTTTAATTGAGGGAATTGACGAAAATGCCTATAAACAAGGATTTTGACTTATGTTGACCATCATGTAGAGGAACGTATGACTTGTTCTTTTGGCGTATTTGTGTAGTACTTGCTTGTACGAACGTATAGGCGAAAGCCGGTTGCGAGTCCGGATTATAACGGTATAGTTACGGACATTTGAAATTTGTTATTTTAAGTCTAGGGTTAATTAAATTGAACTCCCATCTTATGGGAAAAGGGAGGGAATCAGTTTTTTTATTTTTTTTATTTTTTATTTTTTTTTAAAAAGAGACAGAAAAATAAGAGGAAGTGCAGGAGATGAAGTGCGGGAGAGTAAGGGAGGGCGGAACTACCCAACAAACGAGAGAGAGATTAGCTAAATCAAGAGAGGAGAGAGAAATGGCTGGCCAATCAGAAAACAAGGAAGGAGGGAAATGAGAGAAGAAGAAGGAGGAGACGGGTTGGCCTGTGTAACCTTCAGACCCGACCCGTGCGCTACCTTTCTGACGCCTTACCATCATTTTTCTGGTGATCCAAACCTTGTCACCACCTGTAAACTGACCCTCATCCTTCCCTCTTCCATTTTCACCCAAACTTCACTGGGTTTAACCTTGATTTCGTGAAGAACCGAAACCATGAGAAATGTGGGTACCGCGAGGATCCTTGGCCAAAATTCACCAAACCTGAAATTATTTCATTCAATTACCAACACCATTAGACTCCCCTTGAAGCCAGGAACAAAGGCCAATCAATGTTTGGGGCGGCGGAGCGACGGAATGGACGAATCGATGAACACCCTTTATAGGGTTTCCGGCAGATTTTCATGAAATTGGGGCTTTTCTCGGCAAAATTGGCCTTGGCCACAGGTATAAAACTTGTTCTACTCGTTGAGATCTTCATTCTTGTAAAATTTGGAAATTTTTAGATATAGTTGAATTTTCCGGCAAGCCGAAGCGGCGTGTGCGGCGGCACGTGGGCCGAGGTGTCCCTTGACTTCCTAGGCTAAATTTGAATACCTTAGTTCCGTTTATGAAGTCCGATGGATGAAATTCCATCATTCGAACTTAGCTCCATTAAGGTCCGCCACTTGATTATTATAGCAACTGACGATCCAACCGTTGGATCGTCACCAAACTTTAATACATTATAGTACGTAATATTCGAGGATATTAGAAACTTACGGATTGGAAATCTGATGTACGAATTTTCCCAAATTGGATTTACAAGTTCATAAAATGAACGTTAACCACCACCTTGTTTTGGCAACTGACGGAGATCCAACCGTTGGATCATAGTGAAATTTTAGGTTAATGTTTTATAAGTATTATGTGGATCTTTAGAAGTATCAAATCGTAAATCCATGATACGGATCTTCCGGATCGAATCTTAGGGGTGTGTTTTATGTAAATTATGTATTCTATCAATAAGAATTCTGAGATGTGATTTGATAATTGTTCTAGGTGCCGATCGTTTGTGACGCCTCTTTGTGTGTACTAGGGAGTTGTAACGTAAACTCCAGGTGAGTAAGTCTTTTCCTTTCTATCGTATAAATATATATATATATATGATTGATAATTCAACAAACGTTTATAATTTGGATATTTCATTTAATTACTGTGAATGTTTTAAAGTACTGTTGTGAACTACGATTGGCTTAATCCCTGTTTAGGGTATGTAGGCAGTCTAACGAGACGTTAGATGCAGCCATACAATAAGTGAAATTAATTAATCGAGACAAAAACTTTGTTTGGGGAATTGAGCAATGTGAAGGAATCTGGTGAAAAATGTGAGATTTAACCTTACGTCTCAGTGATTAAATGTTGATTATAAATCAACGTGTGAAGAAACGAGAAATTGTGGTTTTACGTTTTATAAATGCCATGTCATAATTAGTTTACATTTTACTATGTAATTTGGTACAAATCCGCACAATGTTGCACACCAATACGGAGGTCAAGGTAAGTTCAGGTGAGTATATAATGTTGGTATGATTGAATAATAATTAGTGATGAACGGATGTGAGTAAAGCTCATAAACCTGCACCCCGGTGTTAGTGCTCCCGCCCGTGATGTTCACCTCTTTCACCTTACGCTCACCTTGGATTCAAGGTAGGTGCAAAGGCCTGTCGTATAGACCACTAAAGGTGGTTCCAACTTGTAGGTGACCCGCGTTTATTCGCACAGTCTTCACGTGATCGTAGCACTTAAGCGTATTTATTTACACCCAGTCTTGTCGTACAGACCACTATAGGTGGTTCCAACTCGTGTGCAGGGATATGTGATGAGCTCTAGATAAGTCGTACAGGTCACTATAGGTGACTCCGACTTATGAGCTAGCATTGATTGATGAGATATGTTATGAGCTAGCATATGTGATGAGATATGAATAAGTCATACAGGTCACTAAAGGTGACTCTGACTTATGAGCTAGCATTGATTGATGAGACATGTGATGAGCTAGCATATGTGATGAGATATGAATAAGTCGTACAAGTCACTAGAGGTGACTCCGACTTATGAGCTAGCATTGATTAATGAGATATATGATGAGCTAGCATATGTGATGAGATATGAATAAGTCGTACAGCTCACTAGAGGTGACTCCGACTTATGAGCTAGCATTGATTGATGAGATATGTGACGAGCTAGCATATATGATGAGATATGGATAAGTCATACAGGTCACTATTGGTGACTCCGACTTATGAGCTAGCGTTGATTGATGAGATATGGGTACAATCGTACAGGTCACCATAAGTTACTCCGACCTGCGGACTAGTACGGATTATTAATCGCATGATTATTGATATTGCTTATGAGATGTGGTGTTGTGGTATATTTATGGATTTACGGTTGATATGCTTTTGATTTCACATTGATACGTGGTATGATTTTCTGGAAACTATACAGGTGTTGCAGCGAGGGGTTATAATGTTTTATATGGTTGCTATAAAAATGTTATTTCTAGGGCCACTCACCCTTGTTTTATTTTCACCCTCCAGATTTTATTAGCTGAGCTTTCTTATCGTCGAAGGTTCGTGGCGATTCTTAGTATTGGAGATTCTTTCGAGGGTACGATTCTTAATTCACTCTACTGTACTTACTTATGCTTTAACGTCGCGTGTGAAGTGGGTTCATTCCTGCTCACCAGCGCACTCTGGTATTTAGGCACTCTTAAGTTTAAATTTATTCACATTTTTTTCCACATCATCACACCTTATGGCTTCGTCACCTTCCAAGTGTCGGCCAGCGCAGCTCGATTCGGAGTCCTAGTGGACATTCCGGATCGGGGTGTGTCACTTCTCCTCATGAAAATGCTTGCAGAACCACTCCCAATCCTTTGGGTGCTCTACCAACTCGTCTAGGCAACCCTCTAGGAGACCGGTCTTCAGATCATCATATAGATAAAAAGAACTTGTGGAGGTCGCTCTTCCATTATTTGTACTAGGTTGAGGATAGCTCATCTATGTAGGTGGCCATCTTGTCATCCATGTTGTCAAAATTATAGTTTGTCTACAAATAGGAAAATAATAAATAATATTAAAAAACAAATAAAAGTTGAGAATTTGTATACTTAACCACAAATGATGACACACCGTCTTCCTCATCTCCTCCAACATCGCTCGTCAAGAATCCCACCGCATAGAGCAATTGGTACATATTGGCACAACTTATAATTCTACCAGAAATTTGGCAAAACCTGCGCTAAAATTATAACATTTCGCAGAACCTGTAAAAAGTAATAAAATGATATTTCATATCCAACCAACATTTTCAACCGTTCAATTATACATTTTGGCACAAAACCGTTCGGAGCATGCAACCAATGATATTCAACAATAAATAGTTTTAAAAGAAAACCAATAACGATATAATAAGTTTATTAAATTTTACCAGTCTGGGATCCCTCTTCCTCAACCATGCTACTTGTGCAGTAGCTTCAGCTGCACTAACATATTGAGCCTCTGTTAAATGGACAATGCAACACTGTTTGTTTGACTGATGCCCATGAAAACACTCCTAAGCTAAAACTAAAAGCATAAGCACATGTGTTCTTCATGTCATCCTCACTCCCTATCTAGTCCCTTTCACAATATCCTATCAACATAGTTGACTTGCGTTCTCACATTCAATTCCATAATCCTGTGAACCTTGAATAAATTAAGTACCTTTTTCACTATTTTCATGTGTTTCCTAGTTGGATTGTACATATATCTTGCTACCTGCTTGCATCAAACAAGATATCATGCCTAGTGGCAGTCAAATACAAAAGACTTCCCACCATTTTTTTGTAGAAACTTTCATCTGCAACTTCACTGAAGGAAAATATTTGAGGAACTAAATTCATTAAGCAACATATTGCATGCATTTAACAATTAAATGACGGAGGTATGCTTGTATGCACTTTTAAACAAAACTTAAATCATGAACTTCAAAGCCTAGTAGTGATGGTGAACCAAGACTCGACTCTAATCACAAAGAGAGTTGAGAAATTTTATACCTTTGAAGCACCTCTTTGCTTAACAAAGGTTAATCACGCATGAGAGGGCCTTTATTCATTTGTCTACATGCTCCTGGGCTCCATGGATGTGGATGGAGAAACTTTGCTTCTTGGATTTGGATAGAGAAAAGGATTCTCCAAGAGCCCCCAAAGTGGAGGGCCTCTAAGTTTCGACATCAAGGATCAATGACGGATGAAGATGAGTGATATGGGAGGAAGATATTGCTAGCTAATACCTCCCATGTGGCCGACCTCCTGGAGAGAAAGTGAGAGCAACACTTCTCTCATATTTCCTCAAAGAAAACCCTAAAGAGGTTAAGGCCATAAACTTGCCTTTATACCACTTTCTAAGTGAGTGGGAAACTTGTAATAAGACCACCACCACTCCCTCTTGTGCAAGGCTGTTTTTGGCTTTAATTTTGGGTTAATTCCCATTTAGTTTTAGTTGTCTTACAACTTAAACTCAATAGGCCTTGTGGATCAAAACTCTTTTGGGCCCCAAAACTCGAAACTAACGTAAAAGCCCGATACGAACTTTTCGTATGATTAATTAACATATTAATTAATCATCGCCACATACAATTAAGATATTTAATTTTTCTTACTCATCTTCGTTATTCAATCATTACCTTACACGATGTGCGGTCCATTATCTTCCTTTTAGCGAGGCAGTGGGCAATTAGAACTCTTTCTAATCGATTGTGAATTGAAACTTACTTTCAATTCTCCCTTTAGTGATTATACATCTTCAGGGCTTCCACAAGTCATGAGTGACACCTAGCAGTATGTCATGGCTACCCAAGAAAATTAGAAGAGGTTGGAGAACCTATTCAGTTTGGGATTACAAATGCAATACAGTCTTTCTCTAATACAATACTCTTGATCACATTGTTTGGTTTGATAGTTTACTCACGTCTGCTATCCAATGTGATTCTCTTATCTGTATGATTACCTTGAATGTGATTTGGAACGGCTTCCTAAATCTCATTCATACTCTGGCCAGAGATTTTTAATCATATCATACAGTATTCTCTCTCAATGACTTAATGTTAAAGATCCCTTGTTACGTATTCACATACCTCATAGGTAAGTAGTTTAACCCCAACTATGTTGTGGACACCCTATGATGGAGTGCCTTTGACACAGTCAAAGATCAAGGATCTAACTACAAGACAATTATGATGTCTTAGGTCAAAAGACTGCATTGCATTATTCCAACAATGAGTTTTCATGTGACATGAGTATGAGAACTCCTTGTTAATCGCGTTCAGTAGACTCATTCTCTATTGAGCACCTATATACTTGTCTTGGTGTCAACCATACCAATGACTCAAGACCAGTCAATCCCCCAGAGAGAAGACATAGCATGTATTGGTGGCAGTTCTAAAATCCCCAATACCAATATCGGTTTTTTTTAGCCGGGTCTTTTGGTACTGCTGCCCTTTACAGATTGATGTGGATGCCATTAACGGGGTGGATTTTCTGGAAGGTTGGAAGAAGATTGAAGCACGGTTTAAGGATGAAGCGGTAAGAGACGAGCTGCTACAGGAAGTTGTTTTTGGCCTTTGGAGAATATGGAAATGTTGGAATGAATTGGCTTTTGAAGGTAAGTATAAAACTCCAAAGGATGCAATCGATTTATCACGACGCCATATTCAAGAGTTTAGAGATGCCAAGCCGGAAAAGACAAGGGCGAAAGAGTGCTGCGGGAAACCTTCAACGTCGATTTTTGTTGGGCAAAAAGTTCGATGGCAACATCCTAGTTTTGGGACTTTGAAGATTAATTATGATGGGGCATGCGGGGGATATCGATGTTAGGTGGCTATGGGTGGGTGGTGAGAGATTTTGCAGGTCTTTTGAAGTTGGCTGGTGGGGTGGGAGGCGAGTTTTTCAATGATACAACTACGGTGGAAGCGGCTGCAATTCGTGCAACTTTGGAGATGTGTAGGGACACGCATTATGAGATGGTAGAGATAGAGTCTGATGCTCTATCTATTATCAACATGATAAACAGGGAATGCTCAATTGATGCAACCTTGGAATGTTTCATTTTTTATATTAAGAATTTGGTGTCTCAGATTAGGGAGGTGAAGTTTATGTATGTTCAGTGGAGTGGCAACCTCGCTGCCCATGTAATGGCTTCCTATGCTATCTCGCGTGGTGGTTTGTTTTGATGGGATGCTTATGTTCCTGAATTTCTTTTTAATATTCTTGCAGAAGATGTAAACGTTTCTATTAGAATTGAATAAAATTTACTCTTTTTTTTGGTAAAACAACACCAATATCGAATTTGATATTTGATTTTAGGGTTTAAGTTTGGTAATTGAACCGAACCTAGCCCCAACAAAAGCAATCCTAAACCAGATTTTGGCTTTTTTTGACATGGACTATACACTGGATAGTACTATTTAATACAAATCTGTTATTTGCTGCCCTAATGTATTAAATAATACCTCAAAAACACAGCGACTTACCCAATCTTTTATACCATACAGAGCAATAAATTTCCATAATCAGTGAATAAGTTTGGCGTGTGGAACAATCACGTCAACTCTCTTATTGTGGTCAAATGAAACTACACATCCCAACAAGGGCAAAATTCAATTAGATGCAATCATACAGCAAATAAAAGTGCTGCTGCTGCTGCACAGGATTTTCTGTAATTTTCTCTATTTTGTTTTTCTTTTTGCCTTCTGCATTTCTATTAGCCCACATTTCATGATATGATATAGGCGATCTACAACATCAATGGGCGTACAACAAAGGGTTAAACTTAGTTTGATACTAATCATCCGGCTAATCATCCGGTAATGATAGCTATGCAGGCTGTTGATGTTCTCTTGCGTTTTGAACCCCAGCAAAGTTCCACCTTACCCATCTTTCTCTTGGTCCCAAGGAAGCGTTGACAATTTGGAGAACCGCAACGGCACTCCACCTCAGGTCCAAATTGCACAAATCTACAAGTCATTCAAATACAAAATATGAGGAACTAGTGTTCTACGTTATACTCAGTTAGATCATAATCTGCATCCATATATAAGTTTTTCCCCTTCCCCCATTTTTCAAAAAACTCAAAGCTTCAACGTCAAATGGAAAGACACCCAAAAAGAAGTCGAGTGATTTGAAAAATGAGTTAAACAGGAACTCAACCAAGTTTACAAGTAGCAGAATTATCGTTTTATGGAGCAATAGAAAATAAAAATTTCTCTTACAACAGTTGTACCCTTGCAAAGTGTCAGCAGAAGGTTCCCAATAAAAGCTAAGACATTCTTTTAAGTTCATATATGAAGACCAATCAATGACACAATAAATCAATCAATGACACAATAAATATTGGGGTACTTATCAAGACGAGAAGACGAGAAGTTACCAAACGTGACCTAGTTTCCGGATTCTTGGAGGGATTTTATGTTTAGTTAAGCAATCAGTAGGTTGATATGCGGATGATTATAAGGATACCCATACATAATTACACCCAAGAAACATTTGACGTACCTTAATAATGAAGAAATTGAGATTAAATAAAATTGTCTTGAAAAATAAAGACAACCTAAGGTGTTTTAGCACTTTATCAGTTAATTTGGTGAAAGCAAATTTCACAACTTACATAAAAGTTTTTTTTTTTTTTTTTTTTTTTATCTTTATATAATAACTTACCATTTTTGGCACGCACGTCTGTGTAGACAACAGACTTCCACATACACTTCTTTTACTGCAAAAGTAAGCATTTCTATAGAAAACAAACCAGCAACCTAGCCTAGCTGATTTTGGATCAAGAGTTTTCATTTGCAACCCCTTTCATATTTTGACATGAGCTACCACTTCTGGTTCTAAGGTCACCCAGCCCCAACATAAAAATTTCCAATCTAATAAACATGAAAAAATAAAATATTGAGGTGTCATGTGGAATAGAGATTTCCAATCTAATAAACATGGAAAACAAAAATATTATGTCATGTGGAACATTAATTAAGCTATAACTTGTTACAAGTTAGATTAGGAGGTACCTATAATCATATGTTAATGGCTCTCCAACTTGTATTGATCGTGCAGCAAACACCCCCACACGCGTTTCACCCTCAACTTGCCTGCAAAAGAACAACTTAAAATATTGATGGGAGCCTAATCCCGTGTTGAAAGGTATTCCTAATGAGAAGACAAGGAATTCAATTGTAATGCCAATAAATTCTATAACTGATAGAGACCGCTATAACAACTAAAGAACTGCTCAACTGGATCATTGTTAATTCTTGAGTGCCCAGATAGCTAATCTGTCTGCCACCCATAAATCAAGAACCACAAATTTGAACCCTATAGGCTATAATTGACAACTGAACACAAAAAATCTTGTCCAAATCAACTAATAAAGCAACTCTTTACCAACAACTGTGCTACATAAAACACGTTGGCTCTTTTTCAAGTCCATAAATCTTGTTCAATGCATGTACAAGAATCTTATAGGACGCCTGTATATATATATTTGTGTAAAATTAACGTAGTGAGTGTTTAACATGCAAAAGAATATTCAAAGAGAAACTGAACCATAATCCTAACAGAATGCACAAGTGAACTATGTCGGAAAACTCCAGAACAATACAAATTTCAGAGCTAGTAATGTAAAAAACATACTAACCACTTTTCAAGGACACAGTTGGGATCACAGCTGTGGTTTAAAAATCGTGATGGATTTCCTTTGAAGGTTGCATCAATTGTGAAGTCTTTTCGAATTTCACACATATAGAAATTGTTCACCTCTTTATACTTCATATCCCAAAGCCTTTTTTCACACAAAGCATCATCAATAACTGAAACAGAGAACAATTTTTTATTTTGATGGCTTGTAGGACAAGTAAGGGGAAAACATCATTGAATTACCCAACTAGAGCCATTGAAATTTTAATTTAGAGGAAAATCAAGAGAGACATTTTTTTATATTATTTTTATGTTCATATAATAGTCAATTAAGCTCGAGTACAGTAATATTTAAAAAAAATACAGTTTACTAGATTTTACTAGGGCCCAAAACTGGATATTTTAACTGCACATGGATACCATTGATCTCTCCTTCTTTGGTGGACTAGTGCCCTAATGAGGGAAAGCAGAAAATTCCGTAGCTGCAAAACTACAGAAAATTCCGTTGTTGACTTCATTCATTTATATTTTTTATTTCCTAAAAATAGCATAGGAAACTTGAAAATCAAAGAAAAGAGAAAATGAACACAATGCAGGCTTCAAAGTTATTGTTACAATATAAGCTAAGAAAATGTAAAGAGATGAGAACTACCTTCCCCAACATACTCAATTATAAAATCCCCTTTCTTAACAGATTCTGCTGCCTCTGCTCCCCAACCGCAGTGTTCAGTCTGAGACAAAATTAAACATTACTTTTGCAAAGAGCATTACAGAGGAAAAAATCTGCTTAAACACAAGATTAAACCACAAATAAATAATAAACTCTACTTAAAGAAAATAGGGGGTTGAAATCATGCTCTTTTAAACTACTTTTATCACCTTGACGATTTTAATCCTCTTCTCCTTGCGAAATGGTCGGTTTGTACAATTTTCTGAGCAATGGCAATCCTTTGAGCAGCTTATGCATTGACCCCTATTAGATTATTCATAATGTCACAAATAGGGCTGAGGTATCCATGAAAATCTCAGTTTAAATGCATAGAATTTTCAAATGAACAGTGAACATTAACTGTGCAATACTCGATAGTACGACTCGATGAGGGACTTCCATTGACTTTAATTGGACTCAGTTGTTGAAAATGCACCTTATAGAGACTAGCGGTGAACTACACTAGCACTACAAAGCTACTAATCAAGTACTAAAAATGCACTACCAAAACACTAAACAAAAGACTTTCAAATGACATATTTCCCTCAAATGTATTGCGTCAAGTCATTTGCATGTTCCGCTTTTTTATTTTTGTAGTGCATTCCTAAGTTAAGATTCCTCATCCAAACACAGCACGGGTGAAATATCAGGTACTCCATTTCGAATATGCCAAAGGTTATGATGAATACTTTAAAAAAAGAGTACAATGTTGACAATCATACACCTAACAGTTGTACCACGTCACAACTCAAAAGTCAACTTCATCAGTCACAATATGTAAGACAATTCATAATACCTGCAAACACAATCCTGAGAGCAGCTGGAAATGCATGTGCATCCAACATCATCACCAACATTATCGCGCTTTTTCTTGACTAGGTAAATATCTAACTACAGTCAAGATAGGTGTCATGCTAGTTGTGATATAAATTGACAAGTAGTTTTAAATAAACAAAATTACAAGCCAAAACATAATAACAGATGTTTCTCATCAAGAAACAAATACCCACTCTTCATCATTTTTCCTTAGAAAATTGCATGTATATGTGTAAATGTGAAACTTTAACAACCTCAAGTAATTGACTAATGTAACAAAGAGTATTTATAACATAGGATACTACGCCTGATGTGCAAATATGGAGGTGGCTCTATTTTAATATCTGTGTCTTTCCAAGCTAAGTCAATCTTGAACTCCTCAGCAGTGTAAGGCAGAGGCAAGCGACAGAATACCTCCTATATTTTCAAGAGAAAGTCAATCAGTGGTGTATATCATGTTAGTAATCAAAATTATAGCAGTGTAACTGGCTAAGACCCTTTTTTGAGTTTCACTTAAACTTTATTCTAAGATGTAGATATAATTGCAAAGGGGGCTTTATAGTAAGGTTTACACAAGCCAGAACTACAGAAATTTCAGTTAATCCAATCAACAAAAACAAATTGTACAAGTAGGAAACACTTATGGAACTTTCTGAAGAACTGAATTTTTAAGATCTTATTCAGTCCCCAAGGATGACACTTAGATGGCTGAATCCCCCTTACCCACAGGCATGGCCAGGGTCTTTTGAAAGCTTTAACAAGCCAAAAATAAAATAAAATGAAGATCCTTTGAAGGGGAAAAAGTTGATGGACCAAAACAATCTGAAAGCATTAAGTTGCAATTGGGTTCATGGGGTTGCTGATGGGCACTAGGTATTAGATTTAACCTCTACAGACAAAAAAACAAAAAACAAAGAAACAAGCTGTTTCAAAGGTGACCCAACAATTTCTATCTGCTGTACTGATGCAACAACATATGTTAACCATTTTTTGTCACCAACCATGCTGGACATATTGCATAAAATAACTGATGCAATGTAATGACTGACATGAGCACTTCACATATTTGTTCATGTGGATGTTACTTAATATGATATACAATAAAAATTAACAAGTTCTTCATAAGACTGACCTCTATACTGCTTATCGAAGCCGCATGCTGCTCATCAACAAACAGATTAGTCCTGTCAACCAGCCTAATCAATGAAAAATACAAATGACGAACTAAAGCCTCAACAAAAATATAAGATATTCTATGCTGGTCTAATAAACTCAAAACTGTATTAGCCAGCCCCAAAAACATTTGATTCCCTCTGAAAAACTGCACAATCACATACTAAATAAGAACAAAATCGGGCCGCATGTTCAAATTCAAGGAATCAATTAAGACAAGAAGTTCATACACCAAAATAAGGACGTGGTACAACAGCCAACTTGACAAGAATAAGGCTTACGTACACCCGCAAACTTAGAGGTTATACCATGTGCAACTGACATAGCTGACTTGTACTATTCCTAGAGGGGAAGGAAGAGTTTTAGATGTTAAATTGAAAACTTAAAGAACTTCAGCGACACCTTAAGTACAACGGAAACATAATGCTTTCTTTTTCATTATTTTCTTTTTTATACTGGATGGCTACAATTGATGTAGCCTTAGTGCCTTCCATTACTGTAATTTCCTGTGTACGGACACAAAGTTTAGCGAATACTTTAAAGAAAGATCAAGTCACCAGCATACTTTAAAATCTTCCCTTAATTGCTTACTTTAATCACGCAATATCTGCATTTCATGGGAAACACCAGTGTCCATCACAGTTATCGCTATTTCAGGTCCAGTTTTTCTTCAAATATACTTCACTAGCAACTCTTAATATGAAAGTGACAACTCATTTTAAACAAACAAGCAAACATGAAGCATGACCTCTGAACCTCTGACTGAGTTGCATTATGATACAAGTCATGAATAAAATCCTCATGTGGACCCCATAGATTTTGCAAGACATAAGAATCAAAAGATAAACTGTATGTCAGGTATGGTGAAGAACCCATCTACTTATACAAGGGTAAACAAGAATAGAAATTACTGATGAAGGAAAGAAGAAATTGACCTTCCTATCCTCCCGCCAATCTGTAGGATGCCTCCAACAAACAGCTTTCCCTGGCCGGTCTTTCAAGTAAATCACTTCATCTGGCCATGCTGCACATTTATCATGTGAGGCAATACTGCATCGCACACACCGCCAATCTACCCTCTGTTTGCAAATGAAGCATGCCTGCTCATTTGCAACTCATGTAAGAGATTGTGCAAGTTCAATTCAAAAGATATAGAGCATATTATGACATTTTTGTCTTATAAAAATCCAACAGGATTTAGAAAGTTATGAAAAAGGATATAAGAAATAGACACGATCAGAATTTATTACAACTCCTTAAATTCTGCTTGAATAGTGCAAAAGTTAATCCATTATAAGCATAATTCCTAAAATGTTTTTATGCGATCACTACTCAATTCCAGCGTAACCTACAGCATATTTAAATTTTAATGCGATCACTACTAATATTAACATTTACATATGAATGTAACTTGCACTGATCCAACCAACAAAGAGAAAGATGATTTCCTCTGACTGGAGGACTAATATGATGATCTTTCAGTCCCAGTTACCAGTACAAGATGGATAGACTCTACAAGTCAATAGCCTAGGCCAGCACCCTAGTAATCAGTATAGCCATTGTAATGATTGCATCATAATCAATGAAGCACAGGATGTCCACAGTTCTCTCTCGGAATAAAATAAGAAGTTGTTTTGCCAATTGTTGACATAATATGGTTTATTGTAGAATTTCCTTTTGCATTTTCAACATTCTGAAAAAAATGATATTATGATTGTTCTTATAAGATCTTACATGTTGCTGACACTTGAATTTTTTCAAAGAGATCCCAAACCTATCCTTCACACATTTCCTGTGATAGACTCCTTGACAACCACGAACAGAGCATGAGACCACTTCCCCGGGGTAGGCAAAATTATGGCAAACAAGACATTCAACCTGGAATAAATCCAAAAGCAAGAGCGCAAGAAAAAAAAAACTAAGTACACTTTGTGAGTGAAACATAAAGAAGCAAAAATACAAGAAACGCAACATATCAGAATCTCTACTTAGAAGTCTATGAAAATCATCTAGACGACACTGTTGGAGCAAATATCTCTTGAAACAAATTTATGTTTCTTTCATGTTACAAACACATAAGCCTTGAAAGAATAAGTCAACGAGCAATCAATACTTTCAGTTATTAAGGCTTTCCATACATCTATTGAAGGAAAACTTGTTCACTAACTAACATTGTATAAAGAAACTCAACATTTTGTAAACCACTATACTCAACTTAGATATCCACTCCAACCGCACCCACCTAAAGCAAATGAAAGCAAAATTAAACATACGGAAAGAGGCATAATTTAACTAAAGAGTTTCATTATCTTCCTTTTCAATCATATTAAAACACTTCAAGTCTTCCCATGTTCCAACTCTTCAACTGACCAAAAATCCTGACTCCTTTTATAAAATTAACATCTCTCACTTAAAACAGCTTTGGAAGACCATCACCGCCATCTTTCTGTCCTATGAATCAACAATTGTTCTTGAGCCAATAAGCCAAAAATCGAAATCCAAAATTTCCGAATGACATTTGAAGAGAAAAGGATATTCAATTTTGGAATTCAAAATGTCATACTCAACTATCAATCTTTATAACTGCCGCACAAATTGAAATTAATTGCAGCAAACAATCTTGGTCAGAAAAAAAGGTTCACTATGCAATGTAATCCCTTATCAACCTAACTGATCCAAAAGATCAGAATTTCTCAGAAAGCAAAAAGATTAGAAATCATGATTTTATTACTTGTCTTCCCCCATTTTCTCAGCAACAAAACGGAAACGCAAAAGCACAAGAAAAACGTACCAATTTCTTTGCGCCGTAAAGAAACGGCAACGAGCACCGGGATTCAGGAATGCCCAATTCCACTCTTGTGCTAACCCAGTCCCTTACATGATCCTCCAAACTCTTGCCGTTGGAGGCCTTCTTGGACGGGCCCGCCAAGGGGCGGCTCCGCCGGAAAACCCTGATTGCATGACCATTGCTGACCTCGCCATTGTGCAAAGTCGGGAGCCTGAGCCCCCGGTCCCAATCGCAGTCAACGCCTAGGGTTTTGACCGAGCCCTGATCCGGTGGGTCAGTGAGCGATTTGAAGTTAGGGCAGGTAGTGAGGGTTAGAGAAGCTGAGAGAGAAACGATTCCGAGGTCCGGCATTGTTTCTAGAGAAAAGAAGAATCTTTTAACAAAGGAAGAAGAATTGTATGCATTGAGATTTGACGAGAGAGAGAGAGAGAGAGAGAGAGAGAGAGGGAAGTGCTTGTTGTAGTTGTAGACAGAAAAATGAGGGAAAAACAAAAGTTAGAAAGGGAAAGAGAGCGGGGAATTAGGCGGGAAAAGCTGAATTTTGGGAAAATAGTTCGCGCTTTCGTTGAAGTACTCTTGTGTCGGGTGTTGCGGTGGCCACTACACTACTAACACAAACTTTCATCGTACTCGTACATCGTAATTGTAGTGCTCGTTCGAATTATACAAATGAACTATTATTGTGGTGTTTGCATCAATAACACGGACATGGATCCTCTCCGAATCCAATTGTCCTAATTCACCTAGTTAAATCATACAGGTCATTGAAATTTGATCCAACGGCTATAAACAGGGGCCCACTTTAAAATTTATAATAACTTTAACCGTTAGATCAAATTTCAATGGCCCGGATGATTTGACTATGTGGATTAGGACAACTGGATACAGAGAGGATCCATGTCCCAATAACACAACATGATAAGTGTAACTTTCTCATTGTATGGCATTTACATAATTGTCACGAAGCAACACAATAACGATATACTTTGTCCTATAAGTTATAATTTATCTAGTTAGTATAAGTTGGTTAACGTTAGTTAAAAGCTTATTTTTGCAATAACCCATGTAACTCGATTTTCATTTCATTTTATCTAGATTATGTCTATTTGGTCAAATTTGTTTACGTGGTGTTCATAGGGCACAAATGATAATGACTCAAGACCAATCACTCTCTTGGGAGAGAAGACATAGCATGTATTGATCTATCCATATCGTTAATGCCTAATTGGAAGCCTTATGATTAGGAATGTTTAGGATATGTGTATAAAAGAGAAAGGTCTCCTGAATATAACTTATTTAGACCATATTCTCCTAATTATATATTTCTTGGACTTATCGTTTAATCGTATAACATTTAATGAGAAGACTTAAACAATAATATTTGCCCTTACATTAAACTAGAGTAATTTAATATGTGAAATGTTCATAAAGTATCATCTTATGATTAGCTTTATGGCACATTTCCAACAGGTATGATAGGGGGAATCCGAATTTGATTGCCTACATATATTGGGAAGGAGAATCAAACCATTGGTGTGTTCTAATAAAAGATGATACAATGTATGTTTTACATCGGGGGTCATATTTGACAAAAAGGTGCCTTGACTTAGGCAGACTCTGGAGATGTTTCTCCCAACGTACTCGTAGACAGGAGACGTTGAAATTAATTGTGGTTGAATCCTCAATGGATGGCTTACATATCTTCTCGTGTCATCAAAGAATCAAACCATGTGTAGTCGTTAGGGGATATTTAGTGATATCGGTGATGTTTGAGGATGTTCCACCTTAGGGTGATCGAATTCCTCTCCTATGTGTTGGCTTCAAGCTCTTTTGTCTTCAAGTGTCTCATGTCCTCCGTAGATGCAATTAATGATGAGGGTATGCATCTTTGCCAAGAACCAATATTCCTCTTCATTGGTGAGCTCATGTCGGTCGAACTTACCTTGATTTTTTTTTTCAGGCTCCTCTTTCCTAGCTTTGCTTTTGAAGAACTCCTAGCAATGCCCCTGATCGAGTAACTCCTCGATAATGGTCCATGAATGTGCGACAGTTCCCTGTAGAGCGACCAGTGCACTGGTGGAAGGAACAGTACTCATTTGGCTTTTTCTTGGCCAGATGGTCAGGAAGAGGTTTAGGCATTTTGAGGAAAGGTTTATGTTTGATGATATGAAGGACAATGTTGATAGTAGTGTTCAAGGCTGTGTATTGATTCGGCTTGGGTGGAGCTTGCCTATCCTTGAGTCATGTCATTCCGACAAGGAGATGAAAGCGGGGTGTCTTACACATCTCATCTTCGGTCAGATCTCTTGTTGTGATCCAGATTAGAGCTCTTCTTTCGGGTTTTATACCTAATCGGTGAAGTTAGCAGTGCGATCAAAGAACTTCGCCAGGGTGGTGTAGTCATATTTCCTTTTGTTCAGATTTTAGGAGAGATGCGAATGGCCATAGAGTCCCTGCTTGAAGCCTATTGTAGCGAGCATGTCATCCTGCTTTTTTACCTTAGCTAATTTCGCACGGAATCACTTTAAGTGTGCTTTAAGGCTCTCATTCTTAGGTTTAACGGTAATGCTGAAAATGGCATCGTGACGCTTGCAAACATCACGATAGACCAAGTAGGTATTTGTGAAGATGTCATCTAGGCTTTTGAAGCAATCGATGGAGCAAGTCAGTAATTCCAAGAACCATTTGACAGGTCCCTCTAAGGTGGATGGGAACATCTTGCACATTGATGCGTCGTTGTGGCCATACAGAACCATATCACTCTCGTAGTGCATGATGTAGGTAGGAGTCTCTGCATAAGTATTTAAACTTTCGTTGAGAGAACTTCTCTGAAGGAGGTGCCAATTCAATTATTGAAAAAATAGGGCTTTTAATTTTAGCAACAACCTTGCTAGGGAGGCAATTCTGAATGTCTTTCAATGCATCTCTAAAGTCGTCGCAATTTAACGGTTGGCGTCACTCTTGTTATCCTAATGACTATGGATTGTCAATGTTCAAATGGCAGGGCTTCATGTAGAGCGCTCACACAATGTCCAAATGACCGAAGTCACATCACACTCAGACTCTGCCTACAGAGGCGCGATTGACGATTTGGCGGTTACATTGTTCCACACTCGCGTTCAAATCATCAATTTCTGCTAGACTCGGAACGGATGTCAATGCAATTGGCTGTTCTTCTAGAGTCATGGTGCTTAAATTCCTATAGCTGAAGACGAAAACTTGGGTTTTTGGTGTTGTCCCGCTGATTTCTTCAAGGCTTTCATCCGTCTATTGATGCCCATAAAGTTTGCATGGTTCTTCGCTCGAGAAGCCATATAAGTCTTCTGCAACTTGTCAACAGAGGCGTTAATCTTCTGTAAGGTCTCATATATATGATCCATGGTGGAGGTAGTTCAAGCAGCGAGAGCATCGTTGTTCCCTATGACGGCTAAGGCGTTCGGCGCCAGGCTGCTCATGCTTGGGGTAACAGAGGCATCGAAAGTGGATTGTTTTTCGTTAAGGTGTTAACTGAGCTTTCTTCGGCATACATGATTGTGATAGAGTGACTTGATCGGGGGAATATGAGTTCATTCTCAATGAAATCACCAATTGTTGGAACCAAATTCGCCAACCACCGTGTGAGGAGGTGATGCGAGAATTAACTAACACACAAATTAAACCCAAAATTTGATGTGAAAATTAACTAACACACAAATTAAACCCTCTTGTGACAATTGTAGTATAGATGTAAGTAGGGTATCGTTCTAAACCGGGGATTAGGAGGGCTTGCTAAAACCTCTCAAAACTAATTTAAAAACATAAAAACAAAGTTAAAAAAAATGTAAACAAAAGACTTTTAAGACAAGAAAGTAAAAGGGGGGATTTGGTTCTTGTGAAGTGAAAGTAAAACAAATAACTAAAACTTAAAAACTATGGATGATGGGCTTTAGCTAGAGGGTTCTTCTCCACACATGTCTTGCTTGCATACAAAACAATTTCCAATTGTATTTCAATAACTTATTAATTCTCAATGCCCCAAGTTAATTAGGTACGCTTAAATTAACCCTCAGATTTTCCTACTTTTATTGAGTTGGATGATTGCATACGACAACCCAAAGCATTCCTCACAAGTTCCCTACATGAATTGCATAATAGAGATACAAGCAAGAATCATTAAGTTGTATGAAAATCATAAGCATTGACGAGGCACTCGTTACTATGGAATACGCATGAAACTTATGCCAAGAATTTACTTAACGCGATTGTGACTAGCAACCTTCACTACTTGTGAATATAAGTTCATGACGATTAGGTGAAACTCCCTTATATTCTAGCATCAAATTCATGCATGCAAACTAAGTGTCGACCCTCAATCAACATACACAAATCAGTTTTTATACGAACGGATAAGTAAATTGAATTCATAACTTATGAAACGCAATTAAAAGTAATCAAATCATATTGCAAGCATGAACATGTGTTTCGAATCCCCCCCTAGCCAAGGGGGGTTTAGTTCCTCATTATTACAAAACAAAGATAAACAAATTTAAACATTGAAAAACAAAGGAAAGAAAGCACCTAAACATTCCAACGATCCATGTTGGATAGCAAGCGCGTCCAAGGACTTTTCTCCTTCTCTTTGCCGCAACAACAAGGTTGGAATGATGTTGAAGGGTTGGTTATTTGGAGGAATGGATGGGAAGGGGTTTAGATATGTAGGGAGAGGCAAGGGAAGGCTTGGAGAATGGTTAATTTCTGGATGATTTGAATGAGGTTGCTGCCATGGTATTTATAGGAAGAGGATGGACATGTTTAATGCAAAAATCTGGTGGAATGAAGTAGGTAAGGCATGGCAAGGTGGAGAATTGTTGGTGAGGGTAGGTTTTGAGTCATCCACTCACATGTCATGGTGAGTTAAGCATTGCATCATCCACTCACATGTCATGGTGAGTTAAGCATTACATCATCCACTCAAATGTCATGGTGAGATAGGCATTGCATCATCACTAAAAAAATCTGGTGGAAGTGAAACAAAGGGAAGGCCACGGCATTGATGAATTTTATGGGGTATGCATGGTTTTGAGTGAAGTTTTTGGCCAATCCTTCTAGAAATTTATCCCTTCTTGCAACTTGTATTTGTTTCACCAGATTTTTAGCATGTTCCTAGCCTCTTTTGTCTTCAAATTCGTCCATCCATCTTGCTCATATCATAAGTAATCCATTCCAAGCTCAAAACTGCTCCAAAATGCACCAAAATGCACTTTCTTGCTACCTTAGCCCTTTGGACCTACAAACACACGAAAATGGCTTAAAGTACTAAAATAACTAAGAACTAATAACGTAAATGCAAGAAAACTAGTTAACTAAGTCGCATAAATATGCGTCTATCAGGAGGAGATACACAAGTTTGACTACATGTAAAATAACAAACAATCGTAAGAAAACCTTGGCACCAGTAGATTGTTGCCCAAAGGCTCTTCGATGGTCAAGTTAGTAAGCAGTTTGTGGGACTCAATTAGCTGGCAAGAGAATAGTATGCGATAATTGTGGTACCAGAGACGAACCCTAAAAAAGTGTATTTATACTAGTCAACAGAGAGACCTTGTAAGATATAGAATCCGTATAAACTGGGAGAATCTCAGAGGATATCTAGGAGTAGATATTTCATCGTCTTAGGCTGATTCCATACTGGATCAGGTTTCCGTATCTTACGAAACAAGAATGATCAATCTCAGCGAAGTCGACAGACATCACCCACTATCCTGAATAGGATGATGGTGGCATCACTAATGAGCCTGTGCAGCACGATAAGTCCAGAGTTGTCGAGTCCATGACCAGAATTATAAGGTATTCATATTTTGATACGTTTTACTCAGGCCATAGAAAATCATAGTCCCACAAAAGTGATATTAAATCGAGTTTCGGGGGCATTTCAAAAATTAAGCCGATAATATCAGTACATATTATGTCTTCCCTCTTTAAAAGTGTTTATCTTGAGTCAGTGAATGAAAGACACCAAGAAAAGTATGTAGGTGCTCAACAGAGAATGAGTTCACTGAATACAATCAAATAAAAGGTTTCATATTCATGTCATATGAGAACCCGATAGTTTGGGTTAATATAAAGTAATCTTTTGACCTAAGACACCACATTTATTTTGTGGATGCGTCTTTGTATATGAGTATGCCCAAAAAGCATTTGATGTGACAACACATAATTGGTTAGTTGTGGCAACCCAGTGTCAAGTCATCAACATTAATGCCAAAATACATGTTGTATTAATTCAAACATATTTTGACTAATCTAGGTAGTCGATAACCAGTACTAGATGTTACTATTCATTTGTGGATATCCGTATAAGGTTAAATTATATTGGTTTCTAATTATGTAAAGTTAGATTAATTTGATTAATCAAATTATCTATTGCCAGCTTTATTTGGTATTTGGCACCTAAAAGGTGACACACAAGAGAATGACATCGTTGGATAAAACTGGTGAAGACTAATTTTATTATAAATATTCTATTTGATATTTAATTATTTGGTTTGGGCTATCTATTTATTATAAGTGACTCGAGCTAAAATAAAATAACGAATCCCAATCAAAAGAAAATACTAGATTAATTAAATTAAATTAAATAAGAGCAAACTGGGGAAGCCCAATTAGATAGGAAGGTGTGGCAAACCCAAGGAAAATACTCATAAAGATTGCACCATATATACGGCGGTGGTGGAGGATTATTTTGTAATCCTACAAGCTTATGGGATTGTTCTGTATACAAGAACGTTGATTAACTAAGATCACATGGATTAATTTAATATGATTAAACAAAATCCAATGTTCCGCTAACCATGCTTGTTAATATGGTTATTTATGCTTTACGTCACCCACCACACTTAGGCACAACCCAACACTTTGATCATTTGACAATGTAATAAGACCCGACTCCACCTAAGGCATATTCCTAGTATTGTTAGGATCATTGACTCGTCCACAAAGGTATGTGAGTGTACAACAAAGGATCTCTAACTTTCAAGGCAAGAGTATTTATCCAGAGCACACGAATATGATTTAGGAAGTAACATTCCAAATTACATTCACGGGAATCATATAGATAAGAGAAGTATATATACTGTCAACCAAACATCGATCAAGAATATTGCTTTAGAGAAAGACCATATTGCATTGCAATTCCAACTAAATAGGTTCTCTGTTTCTTCTGGTTAGCTTTTATAGCTATGACATTGTTAGGTGTCAATGATGGCTTGTGAAAGTTTTGAGGATTAGCAATCACTAATCTTCAATAAAAGGAGAATAAGAAGATGGTTTCGATTCACAATCAATTACTAAGAGTTCTAATTGCTCACCGTCTTGCAAGATAAAACCTAATGGATCATACATGGAGTAAGGTAAAGATTGAGAAATACAGTGGATATGAGTAACTCAATTATATAGTTTAATTGTTTATGGCTAGGATTAATTAAAAAGTTAATTAATCAAACGAATAAGTTTGAATTGAACCTTAAGTTAGTTTCGGGCCTCGTAGCCCAACAGACATTGATCCATCAAGCTGAACAACTTAAATGGTTGAACAACTTAAAATTAAAAGGCATAAAGACTACATAGAGAGAAAGAGGGAGGTCTAGGGTTTATATTTTAGCTCAAACCTTGGACTATATAAAGGACATTATAGCCTATAGTCTTCAGTAAAGGGCTTGAAGGAAATATTTGTGAAAACTAGTTCATTTGAGCAATATCTATGCATGCAATTAACAATTAAAAGGCATAATCATGCTTGTATGCACTCAAAAAATAAAACTCTACACATGAAATTCAAGGCCTAGTAATTGTGGTGAACCAAGACTCAACTCAAATCTTAAAGAAAAGAGTTGAGAAACTTTTATACCTTTGAAGCACCTCTTTGCTTAGCAAAGGACATTCACCCATGTGAGGGCCTTCTTTCCTTAGTCTCCTTGCTCCTTGATTCTATGGATGTGGATGGAGGAACTTTGCTTCTTGGCTCTATGACTTCTTGGATGGATGAAGGAATGGATTCTCCAAGTTCCCAAAATATGGAATCTCTAAGTCTCCACACCAAGGAGAGCATTGAGGAAGAGATGAGTGACCTAGAGGAAGAAAGATTGCTAGCTATGTTCCTCTAGGGTGGCCTGCCTTCATTAGAGAAGAGAGAGCTTTGTGTTCTCTTCTCTTCCATAAAAATCCCCTTAGGATGAAATGGCTATAAAGTTGCCTTTATACCACCTCACAATGGAGTGGCAAACTTGCAATTAACACAAGTTTGCCTACCCTTCACCCTATGGCCGGCCTTGATGGGTTTATTGGGCTTTGAGGCCCTTTGTGTTTTCAAGTTGTCATACAACTTGAGTTAATGGGCTTGACATTCAAATCCCATTGGGCCTTGCGGCCCAAAACTAACCCGAGGTCTATAATGAACTCATTCATTTGATTAATTAACATATTAAATAATCCTAGCCATAAATAATTAAACCATTTAATTATCCTTACTCATCTCCGTTGTTTCTTCAATCTCTACCTTACTCGGTGTACAATCCATTAGCTTCATTTTAGGGAGGCAGTGGGTGATTAGAACTCTTCAAATCGATTGTGAATTGAAACATACTTTCAATTCTCCCTTTAGTGATTATACACCTTTAGGGCTTCCACAAACCATGAGTGACACCTAGCAGTATATCATGGTTACCCAAGCTAATCAGAAGAGGTGGAGAACCTATTCAGTTTAGGATTACAATGCAATACGGTCTTTCTCTAATACAATACTAAATTGCATTCATACTCTGGCCAGAGATTCAGTATTCTCCCTCAAACGGTTTGAAGGTTAGAGATCCTTTGTTGTGCATTCACTTGCCTCCATGGCTAAATGGCTTAACCCCAACTATGCCGTGTACACCCTTTGACAGAGTGACTTTGACATAGTCAAAGATCAAGGACCTAACCACAAGACAACTATGATGCCTCACGTCAAAGGACCACTTTGCATTATCCCAACCATGAGTTCTCATGTGACATGAGTATGAGAACTCTTTGTTGATCGCGTTCAATGGACTCGTTCTCTATTGAGCACCTACATGCTTGTCTTGGTGTCAGTCACACCAATGACTCGAGACCAGTCACTTTCTCTAAGAGAAGACATAACACGTACTGATCTTAACGAACTGTCAATGTCCAATTGGCAATCCATTGATTAGGAACATTTAGGATATGTATACGAAAGAGAATGGTCTCATGAATCTAACTTCTTTAGATCACGTTCTCCCAATTACATATTCCTTGGACTTATCGTTTAAGCATATAACATTTATATGAGACGACTTTAAACAATAATCTTTGCCATTTATATTAAACTAGATTAGTTTAACATGTGAAATGTCCGTAAAGTATCATCATATGATTGGTTTTAGAGCACATTTCCAATAATCTCCCACTTGCACTAGAGCCAATTAGCTTGTTCATCAGTGATGATACCTCTTCTGAATTCATTTCAAAAATGGCTGAGTAGTAGGCCTAGACAATGGATATCTATATGTTATCCATAGAAGCAACCTTGAGAATAACGACGTCACCATTATACTGAAGGAAATTTTGTGAAAAACATGTTCATTTGAGCAACATCAATAGCATGCAATTAACAAATTAAAGGCGGAATCATGCTTACATGCACTCAAAAACAAAACATCAACCATGAAATTCAAAGCCTAGTAGATTGGTGAACCTTGACTCAACTTTTAAATCAACATTTATTAGTTGAGAAATATTTACCTTTGTAGATTCCTCTTTGCATATGCAAAGGATAATCACCCAAGAGATAGGGCCTTCATTCCTTGCTTCTTAGCTCCATGGATTTGGTTGAAAGAATAGGATTCTCCAAGTTCCCAAAATAGAGAACCTCTAAAGATTCTACACCAAGGTTAGATTGAAGAAGAAATGAGTGACCTAGAGGAAGTAAAATTGCTAGATAATTTCCTCTAGGGTGGCTGAATTTTTTAGAGCAAAGAGAGCTTTTGTTCTCATATTTTCTCCACAAAAAACCCTAAGGATGAAATGGCTATAAAGTTGCCTTTATACCACCTCACAATGGAGTGGCAAACTTGCAATTAAGCCAAGTTCACTACCCTCCTTAATTATGGGCTAATTGGGCTAATTGGGCCTTTGTGAATCATTATTCATTAAGTTGTCATACAACTTAAGTCAATGGGCTTTGACGTTCGAAGCCCATTAGGCCTTAAGGTCCAAAACTATCCCGAGGTCTTTAACGAACTTATTCGTTTGATTAATTAACATATTAATTAATCATTGCCATAAATAATTAAACCATTTAATTATTCTTACTCATCTCCTTTGTTTCTTCAATCTCCACCTTACACGGTGTACGATACATTAGGTTCCTTTTAGCGAGGCAGTGGGCGATTAAAACCATTTTACATCGATTGTGAATTGAAACTTACTTTCAATTCTCCCTTTAGTGATTACACACGTTTAGGGCTTCCACAAAACATGAGTGACACCTAGCAGCATATCATGGCTACCCAAGCTAATCAGAAGAGGTAGAGAACCTATTCAGTTTAGGATTACAAATGCAATACGGTCTTTCTCTAATCTAATACTCTTGACCACATTGTTTGGTTTGATAGTTTATTTATTCATGTCTACTATCCAATGTGATTCGTTTGCTTATATGATTACCTTGAATGTGAATTGGAACGCATTCCCAAATCTCATTCATACTATGGCCAGAGATTTTAATCATATCATAGAGTATTCTCCCTCAAACCATTTGAAGGGTAGAGATCCCTTGTTGCACATTCACTTGTCTCCATAACTAAGTGGCTTAACCCCAATGATGTCGTGGACACCCCGATGGGGTGACTTTGACATAATCAAAGATCAAGGACTTAACCACAAGACAACTGTGATGCCTCAGGTCAAAAGACTAATTTGCATTATCCCAACCATGAGTTCTCATGTGACATGAGTATGAGAACTCCTCGTTGATCGTGTTCAGTGGACTCATTCTCTATTGAGCACCTACGTACATGTCTTGATGTCACACACACCAATGACTTGAGACTAGTCACTCTCCCTGAGAGAAGGCACAGTACGTACTGATCTTATCGGACTGTCAATGCCCAATTGGCAATCCTATGATCAGGAACGTTTAGGATGTGTCTACGAAAGAATGGTCTCATTAATCTAACTTCATTAGATTGCATTCTCCCAATCACATATTCCTTGGACTTTATCGTTTAAGCATATAACTTTTATATGAGACGGCTCAAACAATAATGTTTGCCTTTTATATGTAAACTAGATTAGTTTAACATGTGAAATGTCCGTAAAGTATCATCATGATTGGCTTTAGGGCACATTTCCAACATATACATGATTCTCAATCATGTGGTTCAATCTCTCATTTGAGTTTGGATCTTGATGAGACCTTGATTCCTTGGCTTGAGCTATTGCCCCATAAGTGTCGTAGTGTGCGTACACTAGAGACACTTTCTGGTTGGAACCGAATGGAGAGTTCATAAATGAACTTTCCCATCCAAACAACATTGTTGTAAGCTTCTATATGGCGATATATTTTGCATGCACGATGGAACACACTAAAGTCATTACTTATAACGTTTCCACCAAAATGTCTCTTTAATCATAATAAAGAGATATCCAATTATCTCTTCATTCATAATGAAAAAAATATCCAATGATGGATACGATATTAGATTCATAATCTAATACATTTAAGCTTCCATTGCGTTACTCTAATTCTTCCTCATTCTTGAGGAATCTATCCTTTAGTATTTCTTAAATACTTAAGGACTCACTTGACAGTTGCCATGGTTTTGATCCTGGGCTTGCACTGATATCGTCTTGTACCGATCTTGGCACAACTCATATCAATGTTTTTCATACAATATGAAATACGTAAATCACCTTTCTGCATATACATAAAGGATTCTATTTACGCTTTATGCTTCTTTGGGAGTCAAAAGGGTACATTCCCTTTTAGAATAACAACTCCCAGCTTGACTGGAATTGTCCTTTCATTTGAAGTTTATCATTCGAGAAACTTCCTACATCTATTGTCTGTCAATAAAGATTGAGATATTCCAATTATATCTTGAAATCTATCATTATAGATTTCCATCCTATGTATATAGACTATGTCTCCCATATACATTCTATCGTTATAGAATGTTTAAAGTCTTAACTTTAACGAAGAAGAACTCATTTCATTTCCAAAATTAATATATCATATATATTTTCAAATTTAGGAATATGATTAACTCCTACTAATCTTTTGTAAACCTAGTAAACAAAAGATTCATTTACATCTTTATGAGAAATGAAACGATTTGATCTTTCTCTCATAAGACGCTTATAGCTCCCACTAGCTTGCTAAGATTCATGATGGATGGATCTCTAGAGCTTTCACTTCTTGTGATTCCTAGTCTTAGACATATATTATCAACACTATATTGATAATGGTTTCGGAAACCCATATTATGTCCAAACATTGAATCACCATTTAGGTGTAGCTAGCAATCTTCGAATTAAAAGAAACCAAGACTATGTCAAAGATGGTTTCTTCCAAGTCAACCAATCTTGTTGATTGTAGTCACCCTAAGCTACCAATTAGCTATGAAGGTTTCACTATTTCGGGTCAAGCAGTATTAAGACGGTTTATAGATCCTTCTCGACTACCTTGGAGCTAGTGGTGTAGGAACTAGGTTGTTATATTTGTTGATTGTCATATTGTCTCTCAAAGAACCCATTCTTTGAGTTCTATCTCTCATTCATTTGATCTATCGTAGGCAAATCCTACTGTAGGATTACAATGAACTTGTTGGAAATGTGCCCTAAAGCCAATCATATGATGATACTTTACGGACATTTCACATGTTAAACTAATCTAGTTTACATATAAAGGGCAAACATTATTGTTTGAGCCGTCTCATATAAATGTTATATGCTTAAACGATAAAGTCCAAGGAAAATGTGATTGGGAGAATGCAATCTAATGAAGTTAGATTAATGAGACCATTCTTTCGTAGACACATCCTAAACGTTCCTGATCATAGGATTGCCAATTGGGCATTGACAGTCCGTTAAGATCAGTACGTGCTATGTCTTCTATCAGGGAGAGTGACTAGTCTCGAGTCATTGGTGTGTGTGACATCAAGACAAGTACGTAGGTGCTCAATAGAGAATGAGTCCACTGAACACGATCAACGAGGAGTTCTCATACTCATGTCACATGAGAACTCATGGTTGGGATAATGCAAATTAGTCCTTTGACCTGAGGCATCACAGTTGTCTTGTGGTTAAGTCCTTGATCTTTGATTATGTCAAAGTCACCCCATCGGGGTGTCCACGACATCATTGGGGTTAAGCCACTTAGTTATGGAGACAAGTGAATGTGCAACAAGGGATCTCTAACCTTCAAATGATTTGAGGGAGAATACTCTATGATATGATTAAAATCTCTGGCCAGAGTATGAATGAGATTAGGGAATGCGTTCCAAATCACATTCAAGGTAATCATATAAGCAAACGAATCACATTGGATAGTAGACATGAATAAATAAACTATCAAACCAAACAATGTGGTCAAGAGTATTAGATTAGAGAAGGACCGTATTGCATTTGTAATCCTTAACTGAATAGGTTCTCTACCTCTTCTGATTAGCTTGGGTAACCATGATATGCTGCTAGGTGTCACTCATGGTTTGTGGAAGCCCTAAACGTGTATAATCACTAAAGGGAGAATTGAAAGTAAGTTTCAATTCACAATCGATGTAAAATGGTTTTAATCGCTCACTGCCTCGCTAAAAGGAACCTAATGGATCGTACACCGTGTAAGGTGGAGATTGAAGAAACAATGGAGATGAGTAAGAATAATTAAATGGTTTAATTATTTATGGCAAGGATTAATTAATATGTTAATTAATCAAACGAATAAGTTCGTTAAAGACCTCGGGATAGTTTTGGACCTTAAGGCCCAATGGGCTTCGAACGTCAAAGCCCATTGACTTAAGTTGTATGACAACTTAATGAATAAAGATTCACAAAGGCCCAAAAGCCCATATCCATTTTGTGTAGAATTAGGGTTTTTTTTGGTTCTTTAGGTCATTTAAAGAAGTGACTATATAAAGAACTTTATAGCCTAAAATTCATAAGGGTTTGTTTTAGAGAAAATTGGTGAGAACTTGTTTCTTCATTTTCTCTCTAAGAGGCCAACCACCTTGGAGGGTGAATCTAGCAATCCTACTACTCCAAGGTCACTCATTTCTTCTTCAATCTAACCTTGGTGTAGAATCTTTAGAGGTTCTCTATTTTGGGAACTTGGAGAATCCAATTCTTTCAACCAAATCCATGGAGCTAAGAAGCAAGGAATGAAGGCCCTATCTCTTGGGTGATTATCCTTTGCATATGCAAAGAGGAATCTACAAAGGTAAATATTTCTCAACTAACAAATGTTGATTTAAGTTGAGTCAAGGTTCACCAATCTACTAGGCTTTGAATTTCATGGTTGATGTTTTGTTTTGAGTGCATGTAAGCATGATTCCGCCTTTAATTTGTTAATTGCATGCTATTGATGTTGCTCAAATAAACATGTTTTTCACAAAATTTCCTTCAAGTGGTATCAGAGCCTAGGTCTAGTAGTTGGTGAATCATTTTGGGTTTTGTAGTTCATAGTTTTTGATTTAAAAGTTGTAATATGTTACAAGCTTTATTCTTGTTTCTTTGAATGTAAATTTTGTTAGAAAATTTGCCATCTCAAATGTTGTAGATGTAGTTCATATGAGCATGAATTTTGGAGCTAAAATTTGGTGCCATGTTTTTGGGGAAATTCGGCCAAATCCAAAGGGTGATTTTTTGGGTTCATGTTTGTCTTGTTAAAATGGTTTTAAAGTGACTTTTGGAACCCCTAAGTACCCTAGGATGTTAGCCCTCTTTTGAGTGGTGAAAATTTGAGTTTTGGTGAGTGAAAACATTCATGGAGCTATTGTGAGTTTTCATGAGTGTTCTTCAATGTTCTTGAAGTTCTTGCCAAGAACAAAAAGTTTTGAAGTTTTGATTCAAAAGATTTATGTTTTTACATAAAGTTTTGATTTAATTTTAGTGGGTGATGGTTATTGGTAAAGTATTATTAATGGTTTTAATGGTAGACAAATTTTTTTAAAAGTTTGACATAAATTCAATTAATGGCTATAATGGTAGACAAACTTTTTAAAAAAGTTTGACATAAATTCAAAATATATCATATATGTTTCATCTTTACCTCACCTAACAAAATCCACTTTCATAAACTTTGTACAATTGGACTTATCTCCACTCTATTTTATCCCTAAAACCGGCCACCCTACATGTAGGGTATTTTTGGGCCTTTTGTGCAATTACATAAAGTTTTGATACTTTTGTGTATTTGTATTTTAGCCCAAAAGTTTACGTTTTTACGTTAAGGCCCAAAAACGCTAAAGGACAAATTGTTTTGCTCCTTTAATGAAGTTTTTTGTATTTGATGAAATTTTTGGGTTCTAGTTGTAATTACATGAAGTAGTGGACTTTTGTGTTTTTACAAAGTGACCCCAAAAGTTTGTGTTTCGCAATATAGCCCAAAAAGTTGTGGTTATTGCATGATGGCCCAAATTAAGTAGGGAACAAAAATTGTTTTGTCTCTTTAAATGAGAATTGGATTTTCATTTCATTTAGCTCCATTTAAATCAATTTTATGGATACAAAAACAAAATGAAAATGTTGCATTCAATTTAATTAGTTAAAGTGTTGATTAATTAAAGGGTGATTATGAACCTAAGCCTACGATAATTGAGCTATGTGAAAGGCCGTTTCAAATTTGTTTGAACCATGGGAATGTGTAGATTAATTTTGGTTGTAATTTGATTTGATCAAATGTTGTAAAAGAGCATAAGCTCTTCTTTACTTTAAAGTAATTTGTTTTATGCAAATGTTGTAATGAGCATAAGCTCACCTTTACTTTAAAGTACTCATTTTCTTGTTTTATTTGATATGCATGAAAATGGAGTAGTTGGGTCCAACGCCCCTAGGAACAACACGCCTTAATGCGATTAAACGCGTAACTAAAATCAATCTCCATCCCTAGTCCGAGATTCAACACTAGGCTCGTGTTGAATCTAAACAAAGGTTCATAGTCATCCTAAGGCCCTAAGGCAACTATATAGTCCATCAAATGAATGCAAACCTTATGTTAGTAGTATCATATACTCTTGCTTTAAAAACCGTTTTATAAGTATAGTGGGAGTATTATATACAACTAAATTGAATCAAATGGACCAATAGTTGTAATAGGACCAAAATTGTTTTAATGAAGATTAAAATGAATACTTATATGTGATGAGACCTAAAACCCTCAACCAAACAATTATTAAGTTGATAAGCGTGAGAGTGCTTAGAACACTCTTTCGTGGCCTTCCACCATGGTAGGCTTCAATTGTTTGTGACTCATACACCGTATTCGTCCAGTTCTGGGGTTGCAAAGTATGTGCTTACATTCAGGAGAAGCCTATATACATATGATGAAGTGAAGGTAGGCAACGAGTGTGGTCAATATGATATTCTTCTGAGGCCATTCTTGAACCCCTACTTTAACTAGCATGGTGGGAATGACTTAACTAAGTGCAATGTGCCAATATGATATTCTTCTGAGGCATCATTCTCTAGAGGCCAAACTAGATGGGTACTTGCAAGAGGTTGTTGCAAATGAGTAAGCGTACTCTCTCATTATTATTAATGCTAGCCAATATCATATCATTGTGAGGTGGGCTTGGTAATAGTGAGTCTCCCATAACCTACTAAGAGTTTCCTCCAAAACTCTCGAATTCCAATGAGGGATGTGGAATTTGCCAAAAATAGTGGGTGGTGCTATTTGATTTAAAGACCCGAATCAAATGGCTTAAAATCAATCAATTTATATTCGTTATGTATTCGTTTACCAATATATTTGCAAACGCTATCCAAAACTTGACAAAGAAAAGCCGAATGTTTTAGTTTCCGGACTTGGTAACACAATCCCAAAGATTGTCTTAAATGGATTGTGCATGTACCTAAGAAGTCTCATCCTCACAATCTTCCTATTGATAATGTATCATTGGAAGAACATGTTAGAAATGTCTATCATGAAGAGGACAACACAAACAACCAATGCTTATTCCTTCGTTATATGAACAAAGGAACTTACGAAGATTAGCATAAAGACAAGGACACTTTTAGTGCCATGATTAGTCACTTACAAATTGTTGTATGAAGAAATAAGAGTTGCCTTGAACAACTCTTGAAAGTTTGTAATTATGTTTAGAACATAATGGTTGGTTGACAAAAATAGTCCATCAACATGGACTTATGATGATTTTGAATCATTGAGTGTTGAAGTGATAAACCACTTAACGAGACGGAAACTAAGCTAGGACTTCACCTTTATGTCCCTATCCTAATGGTTCACTAAGTTTATTGTAAACTATGTAGTGAACAATAACCACACACTCTCCAAAATGTTTGATGTGTATAACACAATTGAAAAAGGTTTCAAGAGAGATAGTGGGAGTTTAGGGACCATGACTATTGTAGTCAAAGGAGAAGTCAAATGAAGAAGATAAAATTAACTCCAAGGGAACAAACTTTCTTTATGAAAGGATGGACATTGGAAGGGGTATTTGCAAGAAATGTCTTGCAAGTGTCAAGAACACACTTTTCGAAGGTGTTGTACATTGTTCTTGAATAGTTCAAAACAGTTGGTTCTTCTACTTGAATACATGATTCCGTATTAGTAACTATGTTTTACAATCGTTGTAAAAATGTGGCTAATAAGAAGTAGAAGATTAATGAGAGAAGAGAAAGTACTTCACATTCGGAACGTGAATAAAATATAGATCTCTGCGAAAGCAGATGGTACTAACTTCCTCATATGAACTACCAAAGAAATTGGAAAAACCAAAGATTGTCTTTACATTCCAATTTTAAGGAACTTAATTCCGTCACTATAGTAGAGATGGATGAATGTTTTGTTTGACAAAACATTGTTCTTTATTAATCACTGATTGGATTATAGTAATCTAATTGATTGTCTCTATAGTAGAGATGATATGGTAGCGTTAACTGTTTAGAATATAATGATGCTTAAAACCCAAAAGGTTGCAAGATAGTGACTAATCCCAACTGAGTTGTGATACCTCTAAAACATAAATTACGAGTTGGTCATAGATGGATGCTTTGGATCGTTAGAGCCGGATCTAATACCTTCTTGTCAAAATTGTATAGAGGCGAAATGTTCGAATCTTTATTCTTTTGGAAAGAATAAAGAATCACAAAGTTGTTGAGGTTAAATTCACTTAGATGTTAGTGGCACTTGTCCACAACATAATACTACTCATGTTGTTTGACATTCACCGAAGATCACTCTCGGTTGGACTACAGTTTATTATGAATAAACACAAGTCCGAATACTTTGCAAAAGGTTTCAAAGAATTCAAGAAATGTAAGTTGATGAGTAAGACGTCTAAAGTACTTACCTCCTTAGATTTGATCTAAGGAAAGGTAACACTTTAGATGAGTTTCCTTGAAAGATATCAAGGAAATTAGCATCATAAGATAATGATTTTCTCCATTAGGAGAAGAACGAACTCGAATAAGATTTAGTTCGTTGGATGTTATCAATTACCCATATATATAGGATATATACTTCTAAAACAATATGATTGTCAATTAGAAGATCTTCCAAAATTTTCATAACTCCATAGGATGTAGTTGGAAAGAAAGACAAATCTTAATTGTGTTAATATTTGGGGTTGTGTGCTAATAAGCAATATTTGTTTAAAAATTATCTTGTGGATATCCTTAAATTAACCTTTGGATATCACTTCTATAAACCAACCAACAAATGTTGTTTGTTGAGTAGTTCATTGTAATCCTACAATGTGATTTGCCTTAGAGCAAATGAACTAGGAATAGAACTCAAAAGAATGGGTTCTTTGAGAGACAAGATGATAATCAACAAATATAACAACCTAGTTCCTATACCACAAGCTCCAAGGTAGTCAAGAAGGATTTTTAAACCGTCTCAGTTGAATGGTTTGAACTTTATGACTACATTGAGTGTATATACAATATATATTCAAGGAAATGGTAAAGTACCATTTGACCCGAAATAATGAAACCTTCATAGCTAAATTGGTAGCTTAAGGTGGCTACAATCAAAGAGAATGGTTGACTTTGAAGGAACCATTTTTGACGTAGTCTTAGTTTCAATTAATTCGAAGATAGCTAGCTACAACTAAATGTTGATTCAATGTTTGGACATAATATAGGTTTCCGAAACCATTATTAAGATAGTCCTAATAATATATGTCTAAAACTATGAATCACAAAACATGTAAGTTATAGAGATCCAACCATCATGGATCTTAGCAAGCTAGTGGGAGCCATAAGCGTCTTATGAGGGAAAGATCAAATTGTTTGATTTCTCATAAAGATGTAAATGAATCTTTTGTTTACTAGGTTTACAAAAGATTAGTGGGAGTTAATCATATTCCTAAATTTAAATATATGTATGATATATTAATTTTGGAAATGAAAAGAATACTTCATTGTTAAAGTTATGACTTTAAACATTCTATAAAGATAGAATGTATATGGGAGACATAGTCTATATACATGGGATGGAAATCTATAATGATAGATTTTAGGATATAATTGGATTATATCATGCCCTAATAATAAACAAAAAGGATGCTAGGAAGTTTCTCATATGATGATAAACTTCAATCAGAAGAACAACTCTAGTGAGACTAGGAGGCAGCTCTTCTCAAAGGGAACGTACCCTTTGACTCCCAAAGAAATAATGCGTAAATCGAATCCTTTATGCATACGCACAAAGGTAATTTATGTATTTCATATTGTATGAAAAACATTGATATGAGTTGTACCTAGAAAGGTACAAGGAGATATCAATGCAAGCCCAGGATCAGAACCATGGCAACTGTCAAGTGAATCCTTAAGTATTTAAGAAATACTAAAGGATAGGTTCCTCGAAGAATGAGGAAGAATTAGAGTAACGTAATGGAAGCGTAAATGTATTAGATTGTGAATCTAATCCATCATTGGATGTTTCTTCATTTATGAATGAAGAGATAAACAGATATCTCTTTATTATGACTAAAGAGATATTTGGATGGAAACATTAAAGTAATGACTTTAGTGTGTTCCATTATGAATGCAAAATATATTGCCATATAGAAGTTTACAACAATGTTGTTTGGATGGGAAAGTTCATTTATGAACTCTCTATTCGGTTCCAACCAGAAAGTGTATCTAGTGTACTGACACTATGACACTAATGGGGCGATAGCTCAAGCCAGGGAATCAAGGTCTCATCAAGATCCGAACTCATATGAGAGACTGAACCACATGATTGGGAATCATGTATAATGGTGACGTCGATATTCTCAAGGTTGCTTCTATGGATAACATATAGATATCCATTGCCTAGGCCTACTACTCAGCCATTTATGAAATGACTACAGAAGAGGAATCATAACAGATGACCAAGCTGATTGGCTCTAGTGCAAGTGGGAGATTGTTGGAAATGTGCCCTAAGCCAATCATATGATGATACTTTACGGACATTTCACATGTTAAACTAATCTAGTTTACATATAAAGGGCAAACATTATTGTTTGAGCCGTCTCATATAAATGTTATATGCTTAAACGATAAAGTCCAAGGAAAATGTGATTGGGAGAATGCAATCTAATGAAGTTAGATTAATGAGACCATTCTTTCGTAGACACATCCTAAACGTTCCTGATCATAGGATTGCCAATTGGGCATTGACAGTCCGTTAAGATCAGTACGTGCTATGTCTTCTATCAGGGAGAGTGACTAGTCTCGAGTCATTGGTGTGTGTGACATCAAGACAAGTACGTAGGTGCTCAATAGAGAATGAGTCAACTGAACACGATCAACGAGGAGTTCTCATACTCATGTCACATGAGAACTCATGGTTGGGATAATGCAAATTAGTCCTTTGACCTGAGGCATCACAGTTGTCTTGTGGTTAAGTCCTTGATCTTTGATTATGTCAAAGTCACCCCATCGGGGTGTCCACGACATCATTGGGGTTAAGCCACTTAGTTATGGAGACAAGTGAATGTGCAACAAGGGATCTCTAACCTTCAAATGATTTGAGGGAGAATACTCTATGATATGATTAAAATCTCTGGCCAGAGTATGAATGAGATTAGGGAATGCGTTCCAAATCACATTCAAGGTAATCATATAAGCAAACGAATCACATTGGATAGTAGACATGAATAAATAAACTATCAAACCAAACAATGTGGTCAAGAGTATTAGATTAGAGAAGGACCGTATTGCATTTGTAATCCTTAACTGAATAGGTTCTCTACCTCTTCTGATTAGCTTGGGTTACCATGATATGCTGCTAGGTGTCACTCATGGTTTGTGGAAGCCCTAAACGTGTATAATCACTAAAGGGAGAATTGAAAGTAAGTTTCAATTCACAATCGATGTAAAATGGTTTTAATCGCTCATTGCCTCGCTAAAAGGAACCTAATGGATCGTACACCCTGTAAGGTGGAGATTGAAGAAACAATGGAGATGAGTAAGAATAATTAAATGGTTTAATTATTTATGGCAAGGATTAATTAATATGTTAATTAATCAAACGAATAAGTTCGTTAAAGACCTCGGGATAGTTTTGGACCTTAAGGCCCAATGGGCTTCGAACGTCAAAGCCCATTGACTTAAGTTGTATGACAACTTAATGAATAAAGATTCACAAAGGCCCAAAAGCCCATATCCATTTTGTGTAGAATTAGGGTTTTTTTTGGTTCTTTAGGTCATTTAAAGAAGTGACTATATAAAGAACTTTATAGCCTAAAATTCATAAGGGTTTGTTTTAGAGAAAATTGGTGAGAACTTGTTTCTTCATTTTCTCTCTAAGAGGCCAACCACCTTGGAGGGTGAATCTAGCAATCCTACTACTCCAAGGTCACTCATTTCTTCTTCAATCTAACCTTGGTGTAGAATCTTTAGAGGTTCTCTATTTTGGGAACTTGGAGAATCCAATTCTTTCAACCAAATCCATGGAGCTAAGAAGCAAGGAATGAAGGCCCTATCTCTTGGGTGATTATCCTTTGCATATGCAAAGAGGAATCTACAAAGGTAAATATTTCTCAACTAACAAATGTTGATTTAAGTTGAGTCAAGGTTCACCAATCTACTAGGCTTTGAATTTCATGGTTGATGTTTTGTTTTGAGTGCATGTAAGCATGATTCCGCCTTTAATTTGTTAATTGCATGCTATTGATGTTGCTCAAATAAACATGTTTTTCACAAAATTTCCTTCAGAACTACCCAAAGGTCAATTGCAGGATATCCCACAAGATTGTTCTCAAACAAATATTGCTTATTAGCGCACAAACCCAAATCTTAACACGATTAAGACTTGTCTTTCTTTCCAACTACATCCTATGGAGTCATGAAAATTTTGGAAGATCTTCTAATTGACAATCATATTGTCTTAGAAGTATATATCCTATATATGGGTATTTGATGCTACTTTCCTTGATATCTTTCAAGGAAACTCTTCTAAAGTGTTATTTTCCTTTGATCAAATCTAAGGAGGTTAATACTTTAGATGTCTTACTCATCAACTTACATTCTTGAATTCTTCGAAACCTTTTGCAAAGTATTCGGACTTGTGTTTATTCAAGATAAACGATAGTCCAACTGAGAGCGATCTTCGGTGAATGTCATACAACATGAATAGTATTATGTTGTGGACAAGTGCCACTAACTGTGACAACCCGTCCCTAATTTTACGTTTTTATTAATTTTAAAAGTGTGAATTTACGAAAATGCTCTAGAGGCAAGGACATTGACTTCCATTGACCATCGTCTAGAGGAATGTAGGACTTATTCTTTTAGTGCATCCTAGTAGTACTTGTTGGTATGAACGCATAGACGAAAGCTGTTTGTGAGTCTAGATTATAACGGTATAGTTACAAACATTTGAAATTGGTTATTCAAAGTTTAGTTTTAAATTAAATTAAACTCCCACCTTGTGGGAAGACTGACCAATCATATTATTTCTTTTGAGGACCAATCAGAAAAGTGGAAAAAAGAAGGGCCAATCAGGAAAAGGGAGAGAAGCTCCCAACTTCTCCTTCCCGTCGACCCATACCCCCGCGAGCTCCCATTTTCCAATGCCGATTTCGGCCACCTCCGGTGCAGTTTTTCAATGCCATCACCACCATCTTGAAGCCCTTATTCCTCTCTACAAAACCCACCCAAGAACCACCTTGATTAACCATGGAATGTGGCGGTTTGAGGCCACGAAAGTCGACGAAAATCAATAGTGCTCCGGCCACTCTTTTCAAAATTTCGGAGAATTGGCAAAGCGATGGCTGATTCCACCACTTGGGCTTTGTAGCCCATCATCCCAGGAGAAAATCCCAACCAACCTTGACCCCGTTGGACCACCGTAGATGACGAATCGATGCCGGGAAGCTTTAGGCACCCGCCGGCTTTGTGGGAAAAATTGACCATCTTCCGTCCACTTTTGGACCTTATGGCAGGTATGAAAGTTGTTCCTCTATTTGAGATCTTCATTTCTATGAAATTTGAGAATTTTTAGAAATAGTGGAATTTTCCGGCGAACCGTGGCGGCCGACCACCACGCGTGGGCCGAGACCCCATCTGACCATCTTAGGCTAATTTTGAAGCTTCGATTTCATATTTGACATCCGTTTAGTGAAATTACAATGTTTTAATGTAGTCCCGTAGTTGACCACCTAGTTGGCTGTCACGGGGTCCTTGCATGAATTGACGATCCGACCATTGGATCGTCACCAAACCTTATTACCTTATAGTACGTAATATTTGAGGACCATAGGAATTTACGGATCAGAAATCTGAGCTACAGATCTTTCAGATCGAATTACGTAGGGTTGTGGACCCTATCATCGACCTTTGACCGACGATTGACTTTTGGTCAATGGGTTTCAAATCATTCTAGAACGTCCTTAAGGATGTGTTTTACATGAGTTGCATGTTCTATTGATAAGAATCTTGAGTTGTGATTTGATAATTGTTCCAAGCGACAATCGTTCGTGTCACATTGATACTCGTGCTAGGGAGTTGTAGCGTGAACTCCAGGTGAGTGGGCAATTTATTTTATAGCTATACATATTTATAGTTTCCCTAAATGTGTAGTTACTTTCACTTTTAATCTTATATTGCCAAACATTCGTTATTGGGATATTAATTGTGATAAATGCTGCTATATGGTTGGGATATTACTGTCATGACATTCATACATATTTGTACATGCTCATCTTACTGCATCGGTGTTAGTACTCACCCCAGGGCCAGGGCTAGTCCTTCACGTGTATGTTCACATCGCATCGTTCACTCGCCTTGGGTCCAAGTTAGGTGCCAGTTTTGTCGGGCAGATTGCATTAGGCAATCCGACTTGTATATGACCATGTTTCTGCACCAGCCTTCACATGATCGTAGTACTAGAGCGTATTGATCACACCCAGTCATGTTCGTGTCAGAAATTATATGTTCGAACTCGTGTGTCAGCTTAGATGGGTGAGCACTTAGCTATACTTGATTATCACATGATTTTATTACTGTGGCATTGATATATCATGACTTGGCATATTTTTGGTTATAATGTTGTTGTATTATTGTTTACATACTTACGTAGTATGTTTTAAGGAAACTATACTTGTTTTACGGAAAGGGGTTAGTATATTCGAAAATAAAGGTTTTTACAAAACGTTGTTTTGCTGACCTACTCAACTTTGTTTTTCGCCCCTCCAGGTTTAGTAGCTGTGCTTACATGTAAACGAGGATTATGGCAAATCTCAATAGATGGGTATCTTTAGTGGTATAACCCTCACCCTAATTACTGTACTGTTCTTATGCTCTACCATCACGTGTGAAATGGGTGCAATCCTGCTCACCCACGCACTTTTTTGTTTAGGCACTTTTAGGTTTAAATTTATTCACATTCTTTTTCCACTACACTACACTTTATGGTTTCGTCACCCTCACTTTTAGGTTTAAATTTATTCACATTCTTTTTCCACTACACTACACTTTATGGTTTCGTCACCCTCCAGGTGTCGGCTAGCATAACTCGATTCGGAGTCTACGTGGACTTTCTGGGTCAGGGTGTGTCACTAACATCTAAGTGAATTAACCTCAACAACTTTGTGATTCTTTCTTCTTTTCAAAAGAATAAAGATTCAAACATTTCGCTTCTATACAATTTTAACAAGAAGGCATTGGATCCGAATTTAACGATCCACAGCATCCATCTATGACCAACTTGTAATTTATGTTTTAGAGGTGTCACAACTTAGTGGGATTAGTCACTACCTTGTAACATTTTGGGTTTTAAGCATCATTATATTCTAAACAGTTAACACTACCACATCATCTATACTATAGAGACAATCAATCAGATTACAGTAATCTAATCATTCATTAATAAAGAACAATGTTTTGTCAAACAAAACATTCATCCATCTCTTATAGTGACGGAATGAAGTTCCTTATTCAAATTGGAATGTAAAGACAATCTTTGTTTTTCCAATTTCTTTGGTAGCTCATATGAGGAAGTAAGTGCTATTTGCTTTTGCAGAGATCTATTTTATTCACATTCTGAATGTGAAGTACTTTCTCTTCCCTTATTAATCTTCTACTTCTTATTAGCCACACTTTTACAACGATTGTAAAACATAGTTACTAATACGGAATCAAGCATTCAAGTAGAAGAAAAAACTGTTTTTAACCTTTCAAGAACAATTTACAACACATTCGAAAGGTGTGTTCTTGACACTTGCAAGACATTTCTTGCAAATACCCCTTCCAATGTCCATCCTTTCATAAAGAAAGTTTGTTCGCTTGGAGTTTTTTCGCCTTCTTCATTTGACTTCTCCTTTGACTACAATAGTCATGGTCCCTAAACTCCCACTATCTCTCTTGAAACTTATTTCAATTGTGTTATACACATCAAACGATTTGGAGAGCGTGCGGTTATTGTTCACTATATAGTTTACAATAAACTTAGTGAACCATTTGGATACGGACTCAAAGGTGAAGTCCTTTCCTAGTTTCCGTCTCCTGAAGTGGTTTAACACTTCAACACTCAATGATTTAAAATCATCATAAGTCCATGTTGATGGACTATTTTTGTCAATCAACCATTATGTTCTAAACATGATTACAAAGTTTCAAGAATTGTTCAAGCCAACTCTGATTTCTTTATACAACAATTTGTAAGTGAAGAATCATGGCACATAAAGTGTCCATGCCCTTGTGTTTACTTCTCAAGTTCCTTGTTCATGTAACAAAGAAACAAGCATTAGTGTTTGCATTAACTAAGAGTTGTTCAAAGCAACTCTTATTTCTTCATACAACGATTTGTAATGGAAGAATTATGACACTAAAAGTGTCCATGTCTTTGTGTTAATCTTCTCAAGTTCCTTTGTTCATACAACAAAGGAATAAGCACTAATTGTTTGTGTTGTCCTCTTTATGATAGACTTATCTAACATGTTCTTCCATTGATACATTATCAATAGGAAGATTGTGAGGATGAGACTACTTAAGTACATATACAATCAATTCAAGACAATCTATGGGATTGTGGTACTAAGTCTGAAAACTAAAGCCTTCGGCTTTTTCTTTGTCAAGTTTTGGATTGAAGGAAAATTTGTGAAAAACATGTTCATTTAAGCAACATCTATAGCATGCTATTAACAATTAAAAGGCGGAATCATGCTCACATGCACTTAAAACAAAACATTAACCATGAAATTCAAAGCCTAGTAGATTGGTGAACCAAGACTCAACTCAAATCAAAGTGAGTTGAGAAATTATACCTTTGTAGATTCCTCTTTGCATAAGCAAAGGCTAATCACCCAAACAGAGGGCCTTCATTCCTTGCATCTTAGATCTATGGATTTGGATGGATGAAATGGTTCTCCAAGTTCCCAAAATTGAGAACCTCTAAGTCTCCACACCAAGGTTAGATTGGAGAAGAAATGAGTGACCTTGGAGGAGTTGGATTGCTAGCTAATCCCTCCAAGGGGGCCGGCCTCTTTAGAGAGAAATGGAGAGACATGTTCTCACCAATTTTCTCCAAAAGAAACCCTAAATGAATTTTGGCTATAAAGTCATATTTATACCTTAATTCATTGGAGTGGCAAACTTGTAAATAAGTCCAAAACCCACTCCTTTAACTAAATGGCCGGCCATAGGGTTTCATTGGGCTTTTAAGGCCCTTTGTGAATTATTTGTCATTAAGTTGTCATACAACTTAAGTCAATGGGCTTGACGTTCGAAGCCCATTGGGCCTCGAGGCCCAAAACTAACCCGTGGTCTTTTAATGAACTTTATTCGTTTGATTAATTAATCATATTAATTAATCATTGCCATAAATAATTAAACCATTTAATTATTCTTACTCATCTCTGTTGTTTCTTCAATCTCCACCTTACACGGTGTACGATCCATTAGGTTCCTTTTAGCGAGGCAGTGGGCGATTAAAACCATTTCAAATCGATTGTGAATTGAAACTTACTTTCAATTCTCCCTTTAGTGATTATACACGTTTAGGGCTTCCACAAACCATGAGTGACACCTAGCAGCATATCATGGTTACCCAAGCTAATCAGAAGAGGTGAAGAACCTATTCAGTTTAGGATTACAAATGCAATACGGTCTTTCTCTAATACAATACTCTTGACCACATTGTTTGGTTTGATAGTTTATTCATGTCTACTATCCAATGTGATTCGTGTGCTTATATGATTACCTTGAATGTGATTTGGAACGACTTCCTAAATCTCATTCATACTCTGGCCAGAGATTCTTAATCATATCATATAGTATTCTCCCTCAAACGGTTTGAAGGTTAGAGATCCCTTGTTGCGCATTTAATTGCCTCCATGGCTAAGTGGCTTAACCCCAACGATGTCGTGGACACCACGAATGGAGTGACTTTGACATAGTCAAAGATTAAGGACTTAACCACAAGACAACTATGATGCCTCAGGTCAAAGGACTACTTTGCATTATCCCAACCATGAGTTCTCATGTGACATGAATATGAGAACTCTTTGTTGATCGTGTTCAGTGAACTCATTCTCTATTGAGCACCTACGTACTTGTCTTGATGTCACACACACCAATGACTCGAGACTAGTCACTCTCCCTGAGAGAAGACATAGCACGTACTGATCTTAAGGGATTGTCAATGCCCAATTGGCAATCCTAAGATCAGGAACGTTTAGGATGTGTCTACGAAAGAATGGTCTCATGAATCTAACTTCTTTAGATTGCATTCTCCCAATCACATATTCCTTGGACTTATCATTTAAGCATATAACATTTTTATGAGACGGCTTAAAACAATAATCTTTGCCTTTGATATTAAACTAGATTAGTTTAACATGTGAAATGTCCGTAAAGTATCATCATATGATTGGTTTTAGGGCACATTTCCAACAATCTCCCACTTGCACTAGAGCCAATCAGTTTGTTCATCATTGATGATACCTCTTCTGTAGTCATTTCAAAAAATGGCTGAGTAGTAGGCCCAGACAATGGATATCTATATGTTATCCATAGAAGCAACCTTGAGAATAACGACGTCACCATTATACATGGTTCTTAATCATGTGGTTCAGTCTCTCATATGAGTTCAGATCTTGATGAGACCTTGATTCCCTGGCTTGAGCTATCTTCCCATTAGTGTCGTAGTGTCGGTACACTAGAGACACTTTCTGGTTGGAACCGAATAGAGAGTTCATAAATGAACTTTCCCATCCAAACAACATTGTTGTAAGCTTCTATATGGCAATATATTTTGCATTCACAATGGAACACACTAAAGTCATTACTTTAATGTTTCCATCCAAATATCTCTTCAGTCATAATAAAGAGATATATGTTTATCTCTTCATTCATAATGAAGAAACTTTCAATGATGGATTAGATTCATAATATATACATTTACGATTCCATTAAGTTACTCTAATTCTTCCTCATTCTTTGAGGAATCTATCCTTTAGTATTTCTTAAATACTTAAGGACTCACTTGACAGTTGCCATGGTTCTGATCCTGGGCTTGCACTGATATCGTCTTGTACCGTTCTAGGTACAACTCATATCAATGTTTTTCATACAATATGAAATACATAAATCACCTTTCTGCGTATGCATAAAGGATTCTATTTACGTATTATTTCTTTGGGAGTCAAAGGGTACGTTCCCTTTGAGAAGAGCTACCTTCTAGTCTTACTAGAGTTGTTCTTCTGATTGAAGTTTATCATCATATGAGAAACTTCCTAGCATCTTTTGTCTATCATTAGGGATTGATATAATCCAATTATATCTTGAAATCTATCATTATAGATTTCCATCCCATGTTTATAGATTATGTCTCCCATATACATTCTATCGTTATAGAATGCTTAAAGTCATAACTTTAACGAAGAAGTATTCTTTTCATTTCCAAAATTAATATATCATATATATGTATATATATATATATACATACAAATTTAGGAACATGATTAACTCCCACTAATCTTTTGTAAACCTAGTAAACAAAAGATTCATTTACATCTTTATGAGAAATCAATTGATTTGATCTTTCTCTCATAAGACGCTTATGGCTCCCACTAGCTTGCTAAGATCCATGGTGGATGGATCTCTACAACTTACATGTCTTGTGATTCATAGTTTTAGACATATATTATTAAGACTATCTTAATAATGGTTTCGGAAACCCATATAATGTTCAAACATTGAATCACCATTTAGTTGTATCTAGCAATCTTCGAATTAATTGAAACTAAGACTACGTCAAAGATGGTTTCTTCAAAGTCAACCATTCTCTTTGATTGTAGTCACCTTAAGCTACCAATTAGCTATGAAGGTTTCATTATTTCGGGTCAAATGGTACTTTACCATTTCCTTGAGTATATATCGTACATACACTCAATGTAGTCATAAGGATTTTCATTCTTATTTCTTTCGAATTAAGAGGTGCAACTCTATGACATAGTCATAAAGTTCAAACCATTCAACTGAGATGGTTTATAAATCCTTCTCGACTACCTTGGAGCTTGTGGTATAGGAACTAGGTTGTTATATTTGTTGATTACTATCTTGTTTCTCAAAGAACCCATTCTTTGAGTTCTATCCCTCGTTCATTGCTCTATCTTAGGCAAATCATATTGTAGGATTACAATGAACATCCCAACAAACAACATTTGTTAGTTGGTTTATAGAAGTGATCTCCAAAGGTTAATTTAAGGATATCCACAAGATAATTCTCAACCAAATATTGCTTATTAGCACACAACCCCAAATCTTAACACGATTAAGATTTGTCTTTCTTTCCAACTACATCCTATGGAGTCATGAAAATTTTGGAAGATCTTCTAATTGACAATCATATTGTCTTAGAAGTATATAACCTATATATGGGTAATTAATAATGTCCAACGAACTAAATCTTATTTAAGTTTGTTCTTCTCCTTATGGAGAAATCCATTATCTTATGATGCTTCTTTCCTTGATATCTTTCAAGGAAACTGTTCTAAAGTGTTACCTTTCTTTGGATCAAATCTAAGGAGGTAAATACTTTAGACATCTTACTCATCAACTTACATTTCTTGAATTCTTTGAAACCTTTTGCAAAGTATTCGGACTTGTGTTTATTCAAAATAAACTATAGTCCAACCGAGAGTGATCTTCGGTGAATGTCAAACAACATGAGTAGTATTATGTTGTGGACAAGTGCCACTAACATCTAAGTGAATTAACCTCAACAACTTTGTGATTCTTTCTTCTTTCCAAAAGAATAAAGATTCGAACATTTCGCCTATATACAATTTCAATAAGAAGGTATTGGATCCGGATCTAACGATCCATAGCATCCATCTATGACCAACTCGTAATTTATGTTTTAGAGGTATCACAACTTAGTTGGGATTAGTCACTACCTTGCAACCTTTTGGGTTTTAAGCATCATTATATTCTAAACAGTTAACACTACCATATCATCTCTACTATAGAGATAATTAATTAGATTACAATAATCTAATCATTCATTAATAAAGAACAATGTTTTGTCAAACAAAACATTCATCCATCTCTACTATAGTGACGAAATTAAGCTCCTTAAAATTGGAATGTAAAGACAATCTTTGGTTTTTCCAATTTCTTTGGTAGTTCATATGAGGAAGTAAGTACTATCTGCTTTCGCAGAGATCTTTATTTGATTCACTTTCCGAATGTGAAGTACTTTATCTTCTCTCATTAATCTTCTACTTCTTATTAGTCACACTTTTACAACGATTGTAAAACATAGTTACTAATACGGAATCAAGCATTCAAGTAGAAGAACCAACTGTTTTGAACTATTCAAGAACAATTTACAACACCTTCGAAAGGTGTGTTCTTGACACTTGCAAGACATTTCTTGCAAATACCCCTTCCAATGTCCATCCTTTCATAAAGAAAGTTTGTTCCCTTGGAGTTATTTTGCCTTCTTCATTTGACTTCTCCTTTGACTACAATAGTCATGGTCCCTAAACTCCCACTATCTCTCTTGAAACTTATTTCAATTGTGTTATACACATCAAACGATTTGGAGAGTGTGTGGTTATTGTTCACATTATAGTTTACAATAAACATAGTGAACGATTTGGATAGGGACACAAAAGTGAAGTCCTTGCTTAGTTTCCGCTTCTTTAAGTGGTGTAACACTTCAACACTCAATGATTCAAAATAATCATAAGTCCATGTTGATGGACTATTTTTGTCAACCAACCATTATGTTCTAAACATAATTACAAACTTTCAAGAGTTGTTTAAGGCAACTCTCATTTCTTCATACAACAATTTGTAAGTGAAGAATCATGGCACATAAAGTGTCCATGCCATTGTGCTTTCTTCTCAAGTTCTTTGTTCTTTTAACAAAGAAACAAGCACTAGTGTTTGCTTTAACTAAGGGTTGTTCAAAGCAACTCTTATTTCTTCATACAACAATTTGTAAGTGAAGAATTATGACACTAAAAGTGTCCATGTCTTTATGCTAATCTTCATAAGTCCCTTTGTTCATATAACGAAGGAATAAGCATTGGTTGTTTGTGTTGTCCTCTTTATGATAGACTTATCTAACATGATCTTCCAATGATACATTACCAATAGGAAGATTTTGAGGATGAGACTACTTAGGTACATTTACAAGCCATTAAAGACAATCTATGGGATTGTAGTACCAAGTTCGGAAACTAAAGCATTCGGCTTTTCTTTGTCAAGTTTTGGATAGCGTTTGCAAATATATATTGGTAAACAAATACATAACGTATATAAATTGATTGATTTTAAGCCATTTGATTCGGGTCTTTAAATCAAATAGCACCACCCACTATTTTTGGCAAATTCCATATCCCTCATTGGAATTCGAGAGTTTTGGAGGAAACTCTTAGTAGGGTATGGGAGACTCACTACTACCAAGCCCACCTCACAATGATATGATGTTGGTTAGCATTAATAATAATGAGAGAGTATGCTTACTCATTCACAACAACCTCTTGTGATTACCCATCTTTTTGGCCTCTAGAAAACAATGCCTCACGATGATACGATGTCGGCATCATTTCTCTTAGTTAAGTTCTTTCCCACCATGCCGGTTTAGAAAGGGGTTCAAGTATGACCTCACGATGATACGATGTCGGCCACACTCGTTGCCTACCTTAACCTCATCAAATGTTTTAAATAAACTCCTCCTGAGTATAAGCATGCACTTTGCACTCCCCCATGATAGGGTGAAGGCGGTGTACAAGTCATAAACGATTGGAGCCTACCACGGTGGAAGGCCACGAAAGAGTGTTCAAAGCACTCTCACGCTTTATCAACTTAATAATGGTTTGGTTGAGGGTTTTAGGTCTCATCACATATAAATATTCATTTTAATCTTTATTAAAACAATTTTGGTCCTATTACAACTATTGGTCCATTTGATTGTTTTAGTTGTATATAATACTCCCACTATGCTTATAAAACGGTTTTTAAAGCAAGAGTATATGATACTACTAATATAAGGTTTGCATTCATTTAATGGACTATATAGTTGCCTTAGGGCCTTAGGATGACTATGAACCTTTGTTTAGATTCAACACGAGCCTAGTGTTGAATCTCGGACTAGGGATGGTGATTGATTTTAGTTACGCGTTTAATCATATTAAGGCGTGTTGTCTTAGGGGCGTTGGACCCGCTACTCCATTTTCATGCATATCAAATAAAACAAGAAAGGAGTACTTCAAAGTAAAGAAGAGCTTATGCTCTTTTACAACAATTGATCAAAACAAATTACTTTAAAGTAAATAAGAGCTTATGCTCTTTTACAACATTTGATCAAATCAAATTACAACCAAAATTAATCTACACATTCCCATGGTTAAAACAAATTTGAAACGGCATTTCACATAGCTCAATTATCGTAGGCTTAGGTTCATAATCACCCTTTCTTTAATTAATTAACGCTTTAACTAATTAAATTGAATGCAACATTTTCATTTGGTTTTTGTATCCATAGAATTGATTTAAATGGAGCTAAATGAAATGAAAATCCAATTCTCATTTAAAGAGACAAAACCATTTTGTTCTCAACCTAATTTGGGCCAATATTGCAATAACCTCAACCTTTTGGGTTATGATGCAAAACACTAACTTTTGGGGTCACTTGTAAAAACACAAAAGTCCACTACTTCATGTAATTACAACTAGAACCCAAAAAATTCAATAAATTCAAAAACTTCATTAAAGGAGCAAAACAATTTGTCCTTTAGCGTTTTTAGGCCTTAACGTCAAAACGTAAACTTTCGGGTCAAAATACAAATACACAAAAGTATCAAAACTTTATGTAATTGCATAAAAGCCCCAAAAATACCCTATTTTAATAGGGTGGCCGGTTTTAGGGAGAAAATAGAGAAAAGATAAGTCCACAAAAATTTGGAAATTTTTCAACTAAGTCATAAAGCCTTGCAAGTTGAAATTGGTTGGTGGGAACATGTGTGTAAGAAAGAAAAAACAATTATGTACATAAATTAAACACTCTTACAACATTTCCATCACCTTTTCAAATAAATGTTTTTGATGATGGAAAAGTCACACCAACCAACTTAAAACAAAGACTTTATGAAATAAATCAAAACTTTGAATCAAAACACCAAACCTTTTTGTTCTTGGCTAAAACTTCAAGAACAATGAAGAACATTCATGAAAAACCCATAAAAGCTTCATGAACATTTTTCATCCAAAAACATCCCAAAACAACTCAAACTTTAGGGAAATAACATATAACCAAACTAGGGTACATAGGGGTTCCAAAAGTCACTTTAAACACTTTTAACAAGTCAAACAAGAACCCAAAAATCCACCCTTTGGATTTGGCAGAAAATCCCCAAAATCATGGCACCAAATTTTAGCTCCAATATTCATGCTCATATGAACTACATCTACAACATTTGAGATGGCAAATTTTCTAACAAAATTTACATTCAAAGAAGCAAGAATAAAGCTTGTAACATATTACAACTTTTAAATCAAATACTATGAAGAACAAAACCCAAAAGGATTCACCAACTACTAGACCTAGGCTCTGATACCACTTGAAGGAAAATTTGTGAAAAACATGTTCATTTAAGCAACATCTATAGCATGCTATTAACAATTAAAAGGCGGAATCATGCTCACATGCACTTAAAACAAAACATTAACCATGAAATTCAAAGCCTAGTAGATTGGTGAACCAAGACTCAACTCAAATCAAAGTGAGTTGAGAAATTATACCTTTGTAGATTCCTCTTTGCATAAGCAAAGGCTAATCACCCAAAGAGAGGGCCTTCATTCCTTGCATCTTAGATCTATGGATTTGGATGGATGAAATGGTTCTCCAAGTTCCCAAAATTGAGAACCTCTAAGTCTCCACACCAAGGTTAGATTGGAGAAGAAATGAGTGACCTTGGAGGAGTTGGATTGCTAGCTAATCCCTCCAAGGGGGCCGGCCTCTTTAGAGAGAAATGGAGAGACATGTTCTCACCAATTTTCTCCAAAAGAAACCCTAAATGAATTTTGGCTATAAAGTCATATTTATACCTTAAATTCATTGGAGTGGCAAACTTGTAAATAAGTCCAAAACCCACTCCTTTAACTAAATGGCCGGCCATAGGGTTTCATTGGGCTTTTAAGGCCCTTTGTGAATTATTTTTCATTAAGTTGTCATACAACTTAAGTCAATGGGCTTGACGTTCGAAGCCCATTGGGCCTTGAGGCCCAAAACTAACCCGTGGTCTTTTAACGAACTTTATTCGTTTGATTAATTAATCATATTAATTAATCCTTGCCATAAATAATTAAACCATTTAATTATTCTTACTCATCTCTGTTGTTTCTTCAATCTCCACCTTACACGGTGTACGATCCATTAGGTTCCTTTTAGCGAGGCAGTGGGCGATTAAAACCATTTCAAATCGATTGTGAATTGAAACTTACTTTCAATTCTCCCTTTAGTGATTATACACGTTTAGGGCTTCCACAAACCATGAGTGACACCTAGCAGCATATCATGGTTACCCAAGCTAATCAGAAGAGGTGAAGAACCTATTCAGTTTAGGATTACAAATGCAATACGGTCTTTCTCTAATACAATACTCTTGACCACATTGTTTGGTTTGATAGTTTATTCATGTCTACTATCCAATGTGATTCGTGTGCTTATATGATTACCTTGAATGTGATTTGGAACGACTTCCTAAATCTCATTCATACTCTGGCCAGAGATTCTTAATCATATCATAGAGTATTCTCCCTCAAACGGTTTGAAGGTTAGAGATCCCTTGTTGCGCATTTAATTGCCTCCATGGCTAAGTGGCTTAACCCCAACGATGCCGTGGACACCACGAATGGAGTGACTTTGACATAGTCAAAGATCAAGGACTTAACCACAAGACAACTATGATGCCTCAGGTCAAAGGACTACTTTGCATTATCCCAACCATGAGTTCTCATGTGACATGAATATGAGAACTCTTTGTTGATCGTGTTCAGTGAACTCATTCTCTATTGAGCACCTACGTACTTGTCTTGATGTCACACACACCAATGACTCGAGACTAGTCACTCTCCCTGAGAAAATAAAAGGCGGAATCATGCTTTACACATGAAAGGCGGAATCATGCTTGTATGAACTCAAAAAATAAAGCTTTACACATGAAATTCAAGGTCTAGTAATTGTGGTGAACCAAGATTCAACTCAAATCTTAAAGAAAAGAGTTGAGAAACTATTATACCTTTGAAGCACCTCTTTGCTTAGCAAAGGATATTCACCCATGTGAGGGCCTTCTTTCCTTAGTCTCCTTGCTCCTTGACTCCATGGATGTGGATGGAGGAACTTTGCTTATTGGCTCCATGACTTCTTGGATGGATGAAGGAATGGATTCTCCAAATTCCCAAAATGGGGAACCTCTAAGTCTCCACACCAAGGAGAGCATTGAGGAAGAGATGAGTGACCTAGAGGAGGAAAGATTGCTAGCTATGTTCCTCTAGGGTGGCTGGCCTTCATTAGAGAATAGAGAGCTTTGTGTTCTCTTCTCTTCCTTAGAAAACCCCTTAGGATAAAATGGCTATAAAGTTGCCTTTATACCACCTCACAATGGAGTGGCAAACTGTCAATTAACACAAGTTTGCCTACCCTTCACCCTATGGCCAACCTTGATGGGTTTATTGGGCTTTGAGGCCCTTTGTGTTTTCAAGTTGTCATACTGATAGGAGCATATTTATGCCACTTAGTTAGCTTGTTTTCTTGCATTTTCATAGTTAGTTTGTGTTTATTATAGTGTTTTAAGCTATTTTCGTGTGTTTTCAGGTTCAAATGACAAAGTTGGCAAGAAAGTGCAATTTGAAGCATTTTGGAGCAGTTTTGAGCCAAGAATGGATAGCTTACATATGGAGCACAAGGAATGGACGAATTTGAAGTTCAAGAGAGGCTAGGAATGTGCTAAAGAGTTGAAGAAATTAATTCAAGACATTGAAGATAAGGAATCAGCTCAAAAGAATGAGACATTATCCAAACTGCCTTATCTTATCCAAAACCTTATCCAAACTAACCTTATCTTATCTTATCTTATCCTATCCTAATCTTATCATACCTTAATTCCAGCTGCAAAGGGGGATCAATTACACATTAAATCACCTAAATACCCATTTCTAGAAGCCTTATCACCTACCCTAGATTTGTGCAGCACCTTTTATTGCTTTTCTTCTAGAAATATGCCAGATAATCCATTCTAGAAGCTTTGGCCGAATTTCCTAGTCCTTTTTCTCTAGGATTGTGTAATCCTTTTCCTCCACTACTTTGTGCCAAACCTTAGTCCTTTTCCTTCAAGAATTGTGTCAAACTTATCCATCTCATCTCAGGGATTTGTGCCGAGTTTCCTAGGCCTATAAATACATATTTTCTGCCACAAATCAGAACCACCACCCCCATATTCATTCTACACCACAATTCACCCCAATTTCTCAGAGATTCATCAAGTAACGCAGCAAGGAAGGAAGAATGAGCTTTGTGCCGTGGCTTGCAATCCAAGGAGGGTTCGAATCTGCCATTGGAGTTGCTGGGATGTTCCTGGTTATTTCTATCTTTAAATTTGTTTCAATGTTGGTTTTAATGTTTATTTCAGTTTCTAAAGACATGTGGAACTAATTTCTTTTTAGTTAGAGGTGAATTCGAAGCCATGATTATATGCTTTATATGAATTGATTACATCCAGTTATTGTTTCTTGAGTCGTGAATGTGATTTGCTTATCTGAGTTATTAAAACTTGTTTATGTATGTTGATTGAGGATGCATACTTAATTTGCTTGCATAAACTTGATGCTAGAGTATAAGGGAGTTTCACCTAATCGTTATGAACTTATATTAACAAGTAGAAAAAGTCACTAGTCATGATTGTGTTAAGTGAATTCTAGGCAGGGGTATCATGTTTTTCATAGTTACGAATGTCTCGTTGATGCTTATGGTTTTCAAAGAATTTAATGACCTTTGATATGTCTTTCTATCATGCTTTTCATAGTTAGGGAACTTGATAAAGATAATTTGTTTGTGATGCGTATCTCGTCCAATTCAATGAGTTAAGGAAAATTTGATGGTTAATTTGTGCTGTCACGGTTAACTTGGGGTGTTGTCATTCATGGTCTAAGGGAACAATACTGGAAATTGGTTTATATGCATATGTCATGTGTGGAGAAGGATCATCTGGCTAAGTTTTCACCATTCAAATCACCTAATCTACTTTGTTTTGCAATCTGTTTAGTTTAGTTAAATTTCGTCAAAATCAATTCCCATTTTAATTAAGTGTCTTAGATTAGTTAGAAAAGTGTTTAAATCTGTCCAATTTAGTGTTTTGAGTCTTACTAGTCTTAAATTTGTCCAAATAACTCCCTAGAGTCTATTTTGAGTCTTTTTAACTTAGTTTTGCTGTTTTGAGTAGTTTGAGTCAATTTTAAGTCTTAAGTGTCTAGTTTTGTGTTTTTGAGTCTAGTTGAGTGTTTTTAAGTCTAGTTTGGTATTTTTGAGTCATATTTGTGTAGATTAGCAGCCCTAGTTAATCCCAGGTCTAGAACGATCCATACTTACATCTTTGCTACAATTGTCAACAATAGGGTTTAATATGTGTGTCAAGTAATTTTCACATCACATACAACTTGAGTTAATGGGCTTGACATTCAAATCCCATTGGGCCTTGCGGCCCAAAACTAACCCGAGGTCTATAACCAACTCATTCATTTGATTAATTAACATATTAATTAATCCTAGCCATAAATAATTAAACCATTTAATTATCCTTACTCATCTCTGCTGTTTCTTCAATCTCTACCTTACTAGATGTACGATCCATTAGGTTCTTTTTAGCGAGGCAGTGGGCGATTAGAACTCTTCAAATTGATTGTGAATTGAAATATACCTTCAATTTTCCCTTTAGGGCTTCCACAAACCATGGGTGACACCTAGCAGTATATCATGGCTACCCAAGCTAATCAGAAGAGGTGAAGAACCTATTAAGTTTAGGATTACAATGCAATACGGTCTTTCTCTAATACAATACTCTTGACCACATTGTTTGGTTTGATAGTTTATTCATGTCTACTATCCAATGTGATTCTTTTACTTATATGATTACCTTGAATGTGATTTGGAACGACTTCCTACATCTCATTCATACTCTGGCCAGAGATTCTTAATCATATCATAGAGTATTCTCACTCAAATGGTTTGAAGGCTAGAGATCCCTTGTTGTGCATTCACTTGCCTCCATGGCTAAGTGGCTTAACCTCAACTATACCATGGACACCCTTTGACGGAGTGACTTTGACATAGTAAAAGGTTAAGGACCTAACCACAAGACAACTATGATGCCTCAGGTCAAAGGACTACTTTGCATTATCCCAACCATGAGTTCTCATGTGACATGAGTATGATAACTCCTTGTTAATCGCATAAAGTGGACTCATTCTCTATTGAGCACCTACATGCTTATCTTGGTGTCAGTCACACCAATGACTCGAGACCAGTCACTCTCTCTAAGAGAAGACATAGCACGTACTAATCTTAACGGACTGTCAATGCCCAATTGGCAATCCTATGATTAGGAACGGTTAGGTTATGTATATGAAAGAGAATGGTCTCATGAATCTAACTTCTTTAGATCATATTCTCCCAATTACATATTCCTTGGACTTATCGTTTAAGCATATAACTTTTATATGAGACGGCTTTAAACAATAATATTTTCTCTTTATATTAAACTAGATTAGTTTAACATGTGAAATGTCCGTAAAGTATCATCATATGATTGGCTTTAGGGCTAATTTCCAACAGGGCTTTGATTGGAGAATTGAGGGAAACTCTTCCCTCATTTTCTTTCTACAATGGCCAGTCACTTCGGAGGAGATTCACTAGCAACAATCTTCCTCCTAGGTCACTCATCTCCTCTTCATATCTCCTCCTTGGTTTAGGGACTTGAAGATCTAATTGAAATCAACCAACAAGGAACAAGGAGAGAAAAGAAATGAAGGCCCTCACTTTAGGTGATTACCTTTGTGAAAACAAAAGGGTCGTTTGAAGGTATTAAAAAGACTCTCTTCCCTTTCTCTCTGATTTGATCAGTTGAGTCATAGTTTATCATTTGTTTTGTCATTCATGATGGTGCTAATATACATGTCTATTAGTTCCTTGTTAGCAACAAAGAACAAAATCAAGTTGTTCACGTGACATAAGTATTTTGTGTGTACACTTAACATTATTGTATCCTAACGCACCTACTACACCGATACATTTCTCCGAAGGGCGATCTATTCTTACGAACATTGTCTCACACACCTCAACCTAACTAAGACATTATTGCTTTCCAGCTTCTACAACCACCAGTTTGTATTCTCTAAAAGATAAGGATTTTGTTATTTTATTAGTTTTATCGAATTTACTATTTCAATGTAAATGATTTGTATACTAATATTTGTTTTATATGAAATTTTGTAGGGATAAGTTGTTAGAATGTATTTTCAAGCTGTGTTTATCAATGGAGATTATTGTGAGCTGTGAATTTATCTCACCAAGAATAATCACAAGATTTCTAGAAGATTATTTTGGAGAGAATTTCACAGAGAAAATGGGATGCTTCTTGGATTCGATACTCTCACAAAGTGTGAGGAATAATATTACTGTTAGAGAGGGGAGGTACTCTCTCTCATATATCATCTCAACCATTCATCCTTAACTAATTGCATAAGATGTTTACACTCGTCATTAGCTATGACTCACTACAATCTAATCTAAGATGCCATCTAGACTATGATCTAATGGCTCTGAAATTGGTACCAGGTTGAATAACCTACAATTTAATAACTATATACATGCTTGTCTGACTAATCAACAACACTCATCAACTAAGGTCAGATATGTTAGTTTACTCACAGTGGAAATAGTCAATTTAAAGCTAAATTTATTGAAGTGTTCCTAGTTAACTAAGATCCACTTCAGTGCACATTTTAACTCTGACAATCTTAGTTGCATGGACTTATCTACTTGCAAATAATGATAAACAAATATCACAAGCAAAGAGTAAGATAAGTAAGCTAGAAAAATGATAAATTGCACATGAAGTTTTTGGTCGGAAAAACCTACCTCTGGGTTAAAAACCGGGGACTCTTCATTGAGTCCAATCCATTAGTGTCACATCCCGGCCCGGGTCCCCACCACATCCCGGGCTCAACTCCGCCATAGCACGATATTGTCCGCTTTGGGCCCCAACCACGCCCTCACGGTTTTGTTTCTGGGAACTCATGAGCAACTTCCAAGTGGGGCACCCATCCTGGGAATGCTATGGTTGCGATCTCACTTAACTTCGGAGTTCCGATGGAACTCGAAGCCTGTGAGCTCCCAAAAGGCCTCGTGCTAGGTAGATATTGGAATATACATATAAGGCTTATAGGATCCTCACCCCTGGGCGATGTGGGATTTTAAAATCCACCCCCCTTAGGGGCCCGACATCCTCATCGGCACACTTCTGGCCAGAGATTAGCTCTGATAGCAAATGTTCACATCTCGGCCCGGGCCCCCACCACATACCGGGCTCAACTCCGCCATAGCACGATATTGTCCACTTTAGGCCCCAACCACGCCATCACGGTTTTGTTTCTGGGAACTCACGAGCAACTTCCCAGTGGGGCACCTATCCTGGGAATGCTCTCGTTGCGATCTCGCTTAACTTCGGAGTTCCGAAGGAACTTGAAGCCAGTGAGCTCCCAAAAGCCCTCGTGCTAGGTAGATATTAGAATATACATATAAGGCTTACAGGATCCTCACCCCTGGGCGATGTGGGATCTTACAATTGTCACAGCCCGTTCATAATTATTGTTATCGATGGTGTGAAATGTCTAAATTGCCCTTGGACATTGAGTATGTTATGTGGTGTTATGGCTTAAGTTTGGGTGAAACTAAATTGGTTAGTTCCTAAGTTTTTGGAACTTAAAGTTAGTAATTTTGGTTGTGATTAGTGACCAAAAATTGGACCACACACTCACACACACACACACACACACGCCTCCCGTTGACCTTTCTCTCTCCTCCCTCCCTCGAATCTTCTTCCATTTCCGTACAACCTGTACGGACAATCCTCAAACCCTTTCAATCTTCACAGATCGAGGTTGTGATTGCTGTTTTCAAACTCCTTGCATGCTTAGGAGTTGTTCTATACCTGTGGTTGGCCGAGAAATCTTCGAAAACCCAAGAAACCATAACCTCCGATTCGAGGTACTGTTCATGCACATGTAAATGGGGAGATTTTGGAAGATTCTAAGGTTATAGGAAGCTTTAGATTGTCTTCACGAAGCTCGGAGAAGAAAAATGAAGTGATTTGGACGTCGGGAAGTTGAGTTTCGACGAGTTGCAGGTTTAGTCGGATTATCGAGGGATTTTTCGGCGAGGACCTGATAAGCTCATATTTATACATATTTTACATCAAATTCTCTTGTCTTTTCTTAGTTATTTCCTCATATTTTTATGCTATTTACTTTGTTTTTGTGTTTTATAGAATTTATCTAGCTAAGAAAATAAAAATAGCACTAGTGTGATTTTAAGTAATAAATTCGTCATTTCTACCTTGCTCACTTATTTTATTGTTGTAACTTAAGAAAACATTTTAGCAGAAAACAAAACAGAGTGGAGAGAGCAACAAGGACCGATGGTGGAGGAATAAACAAATATGGAGGGAGTCAGAAGGAGGACACGGAATGAGTGGCTAATTGAAAAGAAAGAAGTGGATAAGGTGGGAGTGACGTGCTGGCACTTGGAAATAAAAGAATAAAAGCGCCAGAGGGCAATTCAGAAATAGGGGGGGACGCTGCCTTAGGCAGCGTGGGAAAGGTGGAAGGTCAGACAGGGCTCTCGGGGAGAAGGATAGACGGACAGGAGCAGAGCTGCCAAAAAGCAGCAGCTTGAAGGCGCACGGAAATAGACGTGAGGAGGTGAGAAGAATAAAGAAGAGCCGCCTTTGGCAGCTGACGCGTGGTGGGCAGCTGGAGAGAGGAAACTGTGCAGGAGAACGACGTGAAGACGGGGTGGTGCTGCCCTTAGGCAGCTGGCGAGAGAGAGACGTAGGCAGCAGCAGGCACGGAACTGGAGGAGCACTGACGTGAGGGGGCAGAGAGCTCTCGGTGGGAGACAGCAGCTGCAAGCTGCCTTGAGCTGAGGGGAGCCACTGATGTGCAGGCAGATCAGAGAGAAACGCGTAGCTGCCTCGAGCTTAAGCACAGAGGATCAACTCCTCATTTGGTTTTATTTTTCCTAAACTCATGTTTAATTTAATTTGCTTTTCAATTATATTAAACATGTGTAATTAATTTCTGTTTAGTTAGAGGGGAATTTGAAACCATGGATAAATGTTTATTATGATTTGATTTACTCCAGTTATGAATTCTTGAATGTTGGATGTGGTTTACTTTTCTGTGTTGATTAATAACTTGTTTATGTATGTGGGTTAAGGGTCGACACTTAATTTGCATGCTTAGACTTGATGCTAGGATATAAGGGAATTTCACCTAATCGTTATGAACTTATATCCATGAGTAGTAAAAATCGCTAGTCACGATTGTGTTTAGTAAACCCTAGGTTGGATTAACATGCGTATTCCATAGTTATGAATGCCTAGTCTATGTTTATGATTTCCATTAAACTTAATGATCTTTGATATGTCTCTCTATCATGCGTATTCCATAGTTAGGGAACTTGATAAGAATAATTTGGTTGTGATGCGTATTCCGTCCAATTCAATGAATCTAGGGAAATCTGAAGGTTAATTTAAGCGGACCTAATTAACTTGGAGCATTGTCATTTATTCGTTTGTTAAAGTCATAACTGGGAATCAAATTGTATGCATTTATTCATGTGTGGATAAGGAACCCTCTAACTAACGTCTCATCATTTTATTTCATTAAAATATATTTTCTTTAAAGTTTATTTTTAAGTTTCTGTTTTAAATTCAATTTCGTCAAAAAATCAATCCCCATTTATTTTAAAGTGTTAGAAATCAATTTCGTTTGTGTTTTCTAGAGTCTTGAATTATTTTGAGTCTTTTGATTTGTTTTAGATTATTTGTTAGTTTTATTTTGAATTATTCTAGTTAAGTGTTTTGAGTCTAGTTTAGTGTTTTAAATTTTGTTTTTACATTTTTAATTTAATTTTACTTTGGTTAGCATCCCTAGTTAATACCCAGTTAGAACGATCCCTACTTACATCATTACTACAATTGTCACAAATAGGGTTTAATTTGTGTGTCAAGTAATTTTCACACCAGGACCGTCGATGTTAGGGCTTTTGAAAGGTATGGTTGTGTTCTATTCGTCCTAAGCTTCAATTTGGTTTAAGTTTCATGAAATTTTGGTGGAAGATTGAGTGAGAAATGAAGGTTTCATTATTTTCCAGAAACCGGCAACGCAGAGGTCATCGGCGCCGGACTCCGGCGAGCTGAGGAAGACGAAGAAGCATATTCCGTCAAATCTGATGGAATATTCTAACGACAAAAGGTAACGCCGTTAATGTCTGTTAAGGTTTTAACAGAATATTCCTAACGGCAGTTAGGATTCCGTCAGGGTTACCCGCGCGTCTGGCCGTGCCTTGGCTGGCGCGTGGGGCATCGGAAAATTTTTCTAAAAATATGGGGATGTTCGTGAGGTTGTGTAGATCACATTGGTATATTTAAACACCCTATTTGAGCAATGTATGAGAAGTTATTAGCTAGTATTGGTTATGTGCTTTAATACGTTTATTCAGTTATTTCGCATATAGGTGAGACCTATCCCGAGGACGAGCACAATCAATGGCGACTCGGGGGCTACGACCCTTCGACATACCAGTGAGTGGGCTTTTGGTTTTAAGTATATATGCATATGCTTGGTATCTTTCCTAGAAAATGCATTTAAATGAGTTTTACATTTAGAATATGCATACGATGTTTGCATATATATATAATTGTGGTGCTGTGGACCCTCAGGTAAGCCCCATATGAGTTTATGAATTTTGAATGTGAATAATGGTTGTGATTACGTGAGAAACATTGAGCTCATAAACCTGCACCCCGGTGTTAGTGATTTAGCCAGAGATATAGCACAGACCTGTATATAATGTCACCTCCCACACCATATGCTCACATTGGATCCAATTTAGGTGCACAGTTTTCTTGTACAGACCATCATATGTGGTTTCGACTAGTAGGTGACTAGCGATTTATCGTACAGTGATGTGAAAATTAACTTGACACACAAGTTAAACCCTCTTTTGACAATTGTAGTATATGTATAAGTAGGGATCGTTCTGGACTGGGGATTAGGAGGGATTGCTAATCTAAACTAAACTAACTTAGAAACACAAAAATAAACTTAAAAACACTTAACAAGACTCACAAGACTCAAAACAAACTTAAAGACTAAAAACAGCACAAAACAACCAAATATACTCAAATCTGCCACTAAGAGTAAAATTGGACGAAAATTGGTTTTAACTTGACTCAAGACACTTAAAAACACAAACCAAAACAGATTTTAACTAATCTAACACTTCAAAGTAAAGGGGGATTGGGTTTTGGACAAAATTGGGAAATTGGATGGGTGATGGTCTAGCTAGAAGGTCATTCTCCACACATGACACACTTGTATACAAATCAATCTCCAATTACTTTTCAATAAACCATGAACCTCAACACCCCAAGTTAATTAGGTACGCTTAAATTAACCCTCAGATTTTCCTTAAATCATTGAATTGAATGGAAATAGCGCATCGCAATCAAATTATTCCTTAAAAGTTCCCTACATGAAAGCGCATAATAGAGACACAATCAAAGATCATTAAGTGCTATGAAAATCATAAGTGTTGACAAGGCATTCGTAACTATGAAAGCGCATGATACTTATGCCAGGAATTTACTCAACATGATTGTGACTAACAACCTTTACTACTTATGAATATAAGTTCATAACGATTAGGTGAAACTCCCTTAAATTCTAGCATCAAATTCATGCATGCAAACTAAGTTGGCCACCTTAATAACCATACAAGAATAAGTTTTGAATAAAACAGTTAAGCGAATTGCATTCACAATTTATAAAATCGCAATTGAAAGTAATCAATTCATATTGCAAGTATAATCATGGTTTCGAATTCCCCTCTAACTATAAAGAAATTAGTTCCTCATGTTCGCAATTAAACAAAGATAACTTGAATTAAACATTCAAAATAAAGATAGAATACACCTAGAAACACTCCAGATGGCTCATTCTTCTCCTTCCTTGGCTGCGGCACAAGAGGATTGTGGTGGATGGTGTGGTGGATGGATGTAGGTGATTTATGGTAGAGGGTGGTGGTTTAATTGTTGCACAAAGGTTTGTATTTATAGGACTAGGGGAACCCACAAATTTCTGAAGGAAAGGAATGTGTATTTGGCACAATTCATGAAGGAAAATGAGTAGGGTTCACCAAAATCAGAAGGGAAAAGGATTGCACAATCCTAAGGGAAAAGGATTGCAGGTTCTAGGGCTTCTAGAAAGGGTCTAGGCGCCAGATTTTTAGGTGCTTCTAGAAAATATGTTTTAGCACCAATTTAGGGGTTCTAGAATGATAAAGGTTGTAGAATCTGAAATATATAGTTTAAATGCATAATTATCCCTTAGAAATAGCTGGAATTACGGCACAAATTGATTTGGATAAGATAGGATAAGATAAGGTTAGGTTAGGCAATGATAAGATAAGATAAGGTTGGATAAAGTTTTGGATAATGTTCCTTCTTTTGAGCTGATTTCTTATCTTCCTTGACTTGGATTTATTTCTTCACTCTTTTCAGCACATTCCTAGCCTCTTGCACTTCAAATTCGTCCATCCATCTTGCTCCATTCATAAGCTATCCATTTGGTGCCCAAAACTGCCTCAAAATGCTCCAAATTGCACTTTCTTGCCAACTTTGTCATATGGACCTACAAACACACGAAAATAGCTTAAAACACTATAATAAACACAAACAAACTATGAAAATGCAAGAAAACATGCTAACTAAGTCGCATAAATATGCTCCTATCAAATTCCCCCACACTTAGCTTTTGCTAGTCCTCGAGCAAAAAAAAGGAAACAAAACAAACAAAACAGAACCTAAACCTTCCAACGTTTGTCTCAGGGATTTCCAATGAAACATGACACATTAAAAATCACTACTTACATAGATTTTAGTTATCCTTACCCTCGAGCACATACTTAATCATAGTCACCATTCACTAGCTCACATTTAATCAATTAAAACAACATTTTGAATGTAGTAACATGCCTTAGAGAATTCCCTCAATTCCTTACTAGAATGGCACTCAATTTTCACTCAGATTTTCTGACTACACACCCTACACTAGTTATATGTGAGAAGATTGATGTAAACATGTAGACAAACACTCACATATATGTATAACAAAGAAAGGATTTTCTGGAGTTATTAAGCATGCTTAGATATGATCTCATGAATGGAATGCTACTACTTAGACGCGAGAACCAGTGACACCATATGCTCATACCAATCCCAAACTCCACATATTGAAATACACAACAACCAAGATTAAAGTCTAAGGGTTGTAATGGGGCTAAGGGTATTGGCTAGCAAAGAAGGATTAAAGATAAACAAAGGTTCTTAAAACGATAGCAAGGAAAGTTATGAAATCAACTTAGAATTCACTTTAGAATGCAGAAATCAACTTTTAAAGACAAGGGAAGATTCATGCAACACTTAGGGTCAAATTCAAGCTTTTTGGACCCTTTCTTCAACAACCAACACTTTAGAGCTCTTTTTCACATATTTTTCAACTCTTCTTCATTATTTTCACAACTTTTCTTTTTTCCTTTCTATTTTCCACGAATTTTTTTTTCTTTTTCTTTTCTACCCGTGCCTCTTTTAAGACTTTGGCACACACACACACACACAAATCCCTTCCCCCACACTTGTGGTAACTACTAAACAACTTCATCTTGTTATATGTTATGCACTCAATTTTAAGCTTTGAATGAAATGGGCATGAGTTCTAGTATTTGGAACTAAAGTGATGAAACGCATTCTAAGTAGCGATCAAGCAAAGAATAATGAGATCATGCAACGACTTTAGAAAACAATAATTCATAGATTAATAACTCTCCAAACAAAGTTTAGGCTCAAGTCTCTCAGGGTTGTAGCGTTAGTTTGAGTTCCTTCCTTCAAGCATGTTACAAAAACTGATTTTTCCTTTATGATTACATGTGAATTCGTAAACTATAACTACAACTAAGCATAAACCAAAGAGCATATCAAACTTCCATCCATGTTTGTAACTTTCTTTAACAATCATGCAATTAAAAACCAAATCCTCATCATTGTGTTGGAAGGTACCCTAAGACACAAACAAACACACAAAAACAACTCAAAAACAACTCTTTTTGGGTTTTTCAAAACACTTTTTCCAGAATTTATTTTCAAATTTTTGGATTTTTACTTCAAAACACATTAAAACACACCAAAACACTCTAAAAACACTTAAAAACAGTGAGAAACAACTTAGAAGTGATGGGTGATAAAATCCCACGAATTTGCATCAAAAACACTTATTTACCCCCTACACTTAAATCAAACATTGTCTTCAATGTTTCAAGCATAAACTCACAGAAAACAAGCAAACAACAACGAACTAAACATGGCAAATATGGCAAAATAAGTGCAGCAAAGAGAAGGGTTTAGGAACGCAAATCTGGTTGTTGGAGCGATTCCTAGGTCTTCCTTATTTGAATGCATGGGTTGCCTCCCAAGAAGCGCTTGCTTTAACGTCTTGCAGCCGGACGAGACTTCCACTCAAATTTCCCTAGGTCCCATGGCATGGAATTGATCTTTGAATGGAAGGTGATACTTGAAGTGATCCGGCAATGGGTTAAATTCGAGAGTGGGTGCCTGAATCATCAAAATCAGCAAGTTAGTAGAAAACAAAATTGAAGTTGGAGAAGATGGCTTACTTGCTTTGTTCGATAAGAACTCAATGACAAACACCACTTCCTTGAAAGTTTCAGGGATATTGGACTTGGCCAGATTGAATGTGATGGTTGGCACTTGTCCCGTGTCATAAAATTCCACTTCTTTGGGCTTTGTTGTTTCAAATGCGTCTTCTTTGATGAATTCTTGACATTCTCCAGCCACTTCTTTTTCTTGAATCATTCTTCTTGGTGTGCAAAGTCCCTTGAATAATTCCACACAATCTAGACTTTGATTTGTTGCACCAAGAATTGGAATGTCACTATGCACTTTTGGGAAGGCTTCCACGATGTCTTTTTCATTCTCTTCTTTCTTGGGAATCAAAAACCTGCGAGGAAAAGGTGCATTCGGAGGAATAACATTAGAATGAAATGAAATTGGGACGTCCTTACTTGTGGTGGGTGGTTTAGAGGGCTTAGGGGGCTGCAGCAAGGGTTGTTCTACCCTTGCCGTGTGTATGTCTTATTCCTTTTCCTCAATCAGCAACTCCTCATCCACTTCTAGGCTATGTTTGGACGTTTTTAGGTCAACTCCAACCTCCATAGCACTTCCCAAAGTGATAGCATCATGGATTTCAAAATCATCCTTCAAATTTTCAATAGTTGAGTTCGAGAGTTCACTTTGCTCTTGAATTTGTGCCATGAACTCCATAATCTCTCCTATTTGATTCTTCAATTTACCCAACTTCTTGTCTTGATTTTGTTGGTCCTGCATCAAAGAGGTTAGTAATTGAAGAATTTGATCACTATCCATGGACATACTTGAATTTGATTGGAATTGTTGTGGGGGATGCGATGGTGACTGCATAGGTCTTCAATAGAACTCCTCATATGGCTGCCAATATGCTTCGTTTTGAACTTGTTGAGCTTCCCACCACATAGAGTTTGAATGATCACTCCATTGCTTTGTGGATATTGATTGGCTTGGTATCCTTGCCTATAAGACGCACCAAATGTAGGGGCACTTTGCATTGTGGTCCTTTTGGCATACTGCAACAATTGAGAAGTAAGATTTGCCAATTGAGCTTGAATGGTAGCAAAATCCATGTCTTACTTCTCTAATACCTGAAATCAAGGAAACAAAACTAAATCAAATATCAAAAGTAAAAATAAAAGACACAAACAGAAACAAAGTCAGCAACTAACACAAAAGACACGAAAAGTAAACAACGGGGGATTAGCAAAGTTGCTAATCCCCGGCAAGGGAGCCAAAATTTGATGTGAAAATTAACTTGACACACAAATTAAACCCTCTTTTGACAATTGTAGTATATGTATAAGTAGGGATCGTTCTGGACCGAGGATTATGAGGGATTGCTAATCTAAACTAAACTGACTTAGAAACACAAAAATAAACTTAAAAACACTTAACAAGACTCACAAGACTCAAAACAAACTTAAAGACTAAAAACAGCACAAAACAACCAAATAGACTCAAATCTGCCACTAAGAGTAAAATTGGACGAAAATTGGTTTTAACTTGACTCAAGACACTTAAAAACACAACAAAAAAAAAACAGATTTTAACTAATCTAACACTTCAAAGTAAAGGGGGATTGGGTTTTGGACGAAAATAAAGTAAAACAAACAAATTAAAGACTAAAACAGATTTTGGACGAAATTCGGAAATTGGATGGGTGATGGTCTAGCTAGAAGGTCATTCTCCACACATGACACACTTGCATACAAATCAATCTCCAATTGCTTTTCAATAAACCATGAACCTCAACACCCCAAGTTAATTAGGTACGCTTAAATTAACCCTCAGATTTTCCTTAAATCATTGAATTGAATGGAAATAGCGCATCGCAATCAAATTATTCCTTAAAATTTCCCTACATGAAAGCGCATAATAGAGACACAATCAAAGATCATTAAGTGCTATGAAAATCATAAGTGTTGACAAGGCATTCGTAACTATGAAAGCGCATGATACTTATGCCAGGAATTTACTCAACATGATTGTGACTAACAACCTTGACTACTTATGAATATAAGTTCATAACGATTAGGTGAAACTCCCTTACATTCTAGCATCAAATTCATGCATGCAAACTAAGTTGGCCACCTTAATAACCATACAAGAATAAGTTTTGAATAAAACAGTTAAGCGAATTGCATTCACAATTTATAAAATCGCAATTGAAAGTAATCAATTCATATTGCAAGTATAATCATGGTTTCGAATTCCTCTCTAACTATAAAGAAATTAGTTCCTCATGTTCGTAATTAAACAAAGATAACTTGAATTAAACATTGAAAATAAAGATAGAATACACCTAGAAACACTCCAGATGGCTCCTTCTTCTCATTCCTTGGCTGCGGCACAAGAGGATTGTGGTGGATGGTGTGGTGGATGGATGTAGGTGATTTATGGTAGAGGGTGGTGGTTTAATTGCTGCACAAAGGTTTGTATTTATAGGACTAGGGAAACCCACGAATTTCTGATGGAAAGGAATGTGTATTTGGCACAATTCATGAAGGAAAATGACTAGGGTTCACCAAAATCAGAAGGGAAAAGGATTGTACAATCCTAAGGGAAAAGGATTGCAGGTTCTAAGGCTTCTAGAAAGGGTCTAGGCGCCAGATTTTTAGGTGCTTCTAGAAAATATGTTTTAGCACCAATTTAGGGGTTCTAGAAGGATAAAGGTTGTAGAATCTGAAATATATAGTTTAAATGCATAATTATCCCTTAGAAATAGCTGGAATTAAGGCACAAATTGATTTGGATAAGATAGGATAAGATAAGGTTAGGTTAGGCAAGGATAAGATAAGATAAGGTTGGATAAGGTTTCGGATAATGTTCCTTCTTTTGAGCTGATTTCTTATCTTCCTTGACTTGGATTTATTTCTTCACTCTTTTCAGCACATTCCTAGCCTCTTGAACTTCAAATTCGTCCATCCATCTTGCTCCATTCATAAGCTATCCATTTGGTGCCCAAAACTGCCTCAAAATGCTCCAAATTGCACTTTCTTGCCAACTTTGTCATATGGACCTACAAACACACGAAAATAGCTTAAAACACTATAATAAACACAAACAAACTATGAAAATGCAAGAAAACAAGCTAACTAAGTCACATAAATATGCTCCTATCATACAGTTGTCATGAGAGCGCAGCATTTAGCATAACTATATTACACCCAGTCTTGTCGTGCAGACCTTTACAGTGGTTCCGACTCGTGTGCAGTGTAGTGCCATATAGGTCACTTGCGGTGACTCCGGCTAGATTGACTAATGAGCTATGAATTATGCTGTACAGACCTCTGCAAAGGTTCCGGCTAATATGTTATTTTCCATGAATTTAGTTTCACCTGAGTTACTTATTCTGTGTTATATTTTTGGCATGGCATACTTTTGAATATATATATATATATATATATGTATATATTTGTATTCTATTTCTGGGAAAATTATACATGTTTTACGACGAGGGGTTAGAGCATTTGATAATGAAATGGTTTTGAAGAGCTTGTTCGTTGGTGGCTCACGAGGATTAACTGGAGGTTCTGACAGACTATCACAAATGTAGGGCATCTTTGGGTGTCGTTTAATTAGTACTTGTTTTCTGGACTGAACTTAGGCTACTTATACTCTGATTGTTTTCTAGCATTTACCTTAGCTAGTACTCTTATGAGTTGGTTTCCATTTATTCGTATTCTCTATTATCTTTATTGCTTTTGTACTGTGCACATGGCTATGTCACCCTCACGTGAATGCCAGCATGCCCTGATTCGGGTCGGGGTGTGTCAATTTGGTATCAGAGCCTAGGTTTAGCAGTCCTGTATAGTTCATGAATATTCTAATCATTGTAATGTCTTCTGTCAGAACCATGCCGCCTCGTAGAGAGCCACGTTACCCAGCTGAGCCTAATTTCCTTGATATTGCTCAATTAGGGGAAGCTATAGCTAATGCCATTCAGTATTCGCTCTGTCCTCCTTAAATGATACCTCTTAAGACTATGTATAATCTGAAGCTGAATCATTTTATGGGGAATGAAGGGCATGAATGAGCGGAGAAATGGACCAATCATGTTGAGAAGACTTTTCGTGTGATGCAGAGTCAAGGGAATCTTCCTCTTGATAGGTGGGTCGAGACGACTACCTGGTTTTTGGGTCTGGAACCTGTATCTTAGTGGAGACAAGAGTCCTTCCAGCTGACCCCAGAGGAAATTACGGATTGGGAAGTGTTTAAACAGTTGTTTTAGAAAAGGTTTATTCCCCATGAGTATATTGATCGCAAAAAGCAAGAGTTTACTCAATTAAAGCAGGGGAAGATGACGGGAAATGAGTATTATAGGAGATTCACTGACTTGTCTCGCTATCATCCGGAGGTTGCTGCTAATCCGGTTGAGATGCTTTGTCATTTCAGGTTAGGTACTAAGAAGAAATGGCGTTCTATAGCGACATCGACTCCCTGTGCCACTTACCAGGAGTTTTATGAGGTTTTACTGCAGATTGAGGACTTAGAGAACATGCCCAGTGAAAATGAAGATGAAGAAGAAAAGAATGGGAACTAGAGGCGGGATGATAAAGGTAAAGGTAAATCATATCAGGGACCTCGCAAGACCCAGAGCTTTAAAAGAAGTGGTGTCAGTTCCAGCTCTTCTAGTGGAGGCTTGAGCTCTAATATGCAGATGAGAGGTAGTAGATTTTCTAGAGGTCCTAAATTTCAGAGGCAGAGGGATTTTGGTGGTTTAGGTGCTTCTTTATGCCGCAGATGTAATAATAGGCATTTTGGGAGTGTAGGAGAGGCAACGGTGGATGCTATACTTGTGGACAGATGGGGCATAGGGCTTCACATTGCCCTCAGAATCAACAGAGGCCCCAACATCCTTCCTTACCACCACCTGCGCTGACCCAGCAAGTTTCAGGACCTAGTGGTTATGCTCAAACTGGTCGTGGAAGTGATTATCATTATGAGGACGACGCCGCTCCTTATACTACATGGCAGTATCAGTACTCGTAGAACCCTCATTATTAGGGTGGTTACCCTCAGTATCAGGGAGGTTCTATGCCATATCAGCCAGATTCAGCAGGTGGATCCCAGTGGTACCAGAGGGACAGCCTCAGTAGGTAGAGATTGCTGCTAGCAGTGCAGGATCTTCGAGGCAGTCTGGTCAGCCAAGACAAGGACGAGGTATTCATGCTAACATAGGTCGTGGTGGATGACAGCAGAATCAGAGACGTATCCATAACATGACACTGCAAGATGCTCAGAATAATCCTGATTTAATCATGGGTACGTTAAATATTCTTCGTCATTTTGCTAGAGTATGGATTGATTGTGGTGCTACGCATTCTGTTGTTTCTCATACATTTGCTCAAATGACGCAACCTCATCCTACACCTCTAGGATATGATTTAGAGTTTTCTATGCCTAGAGGGGAGATATTTTATGTTGATCGGGTATATCCAGGATGTCCAGTGATGGTGGAGGATGTTGTTATGCCAGCTAACCTTATTCCGTTAGACATTGTTGATTTTGATGTGATTTTGGGCACTGATTGGTTACACTACAATGGTGCCAAGATAGATGTCTATGGAAAGACAGTTACTTTTCATCGTCCTGGATTGCCCGAAGTTACATTTGTAGGAGAGCCTAGCGGGGTGAGGCATGGTGTTATTTCTGCCATGAAAGCCAAAAGATTGTTGTCGAAGGGATGTCAAGGATATTTGGCTCATGTGGTGTTGAATGATAATGCTCCTAGTAGTGTGGAAGATGTACGTGTGGTCAGGCATTTTCCGAATGTGTTCCCTGATGACTTGCCTGGATTACCGCCAGATAGAGACATAAAGTTCACTATTGATTTACTTCCAGGTACGGATCCTATATCTTTGACTCCATATAGAATTCACAAAGTGGTAGTGATGCGATGAAAGTTAAGCACTCAAATTAAACCCTCTTGTTGTCAAATTGTAGTATAAATGCAAGTAGGGATCGTTCTAAATCGAGGATTAGGAGGGCTTGCTAAAACCTCTAAACTTACTCAAAAACATAAAAACAAAGTTAAAAACGTTTGAATAGACTCAAGGGACTCAAAACAGATTCTAAAGACTCAAAACAACTTAAAAACACTCAAAATTGCCTAAAAACACAAACTGGGCAGATTTAACTCTAACACAACTTTGGACGAATTTAGTGTTTTGACTTAAATCAAAACAGTCTAAAACACAAACAAAACAGATTTTAAACACTTTGGAACAAGAAAGTAAAATGGGGGTTTTGATTTGGATGAATTTGAAATAAACAAGCAAGTTATAAAACTAGGCAGATTATAAAATGAATTTGAGAAATAAAATGATGGATGGATTAGTTAATGGTCCGTTCTTCACACATGACACACTTGTACATGAATCGATTTCCAATTGCTTTTCAATAAACTATGATACTCAACACCCCAGATTAACCGTGATGCACAAATTAACCCTCATATTTTCCTTTACTCATTGAGCTGGATGAATGCATGCAACAACCCAAATCATTCTCTAAAAGTCCCCTATATGAATGCATAATAGAGATACAATCAGAGATCATTACGTGCAATGAAAATCATAAGTGTTGACGAGGCAATTATAACTATGAATGCATGATACATTTGCCAAGAATTCAATTAACACGATTGTGATAAACAACCTTCACTACTCATGAATATAAACTTGTAATGATTAGGTGAAACTCATTTATATTCTAGCATCTAATTCATGCATGAAAACTAAGTATGCATCCTTAATAAACATACAAGAATCAGTTATGAATAAAATAGATAATTGAATTGCAATCACAACCTATCAAATCACAATTGGAAGAAATCAATTCATATCTCAAGCATGTTCATGGCTTCAAAGTTCCCCCTAACTAAATAGGGGTTTAGCCACTCATAGTTGCAACAAAATCAGAAAATAACAAAGTAGACATTGAAAGCAAGAACGAAGTACACCTAAAACGCTCCAATCTTCAAGCTTGAAACGCCAAGGACCTTCTTTTTCACCACCTTGTTGCGGCACAAGAAAGGGGAGTGGCTAAATTGAGGTCACAGCAAGGGATGAAAGTGTAAGTGTATGGAGTTGTGAGATGTGAAAATGTAGTGTCTTTGGATGAAGATGGAATCCTTTAGGAAGGGGAATGGTGGATGTATTTATAGGCTAGGGAGAGGATAGTGTATGTTGTGGTAATGAGTGGATGTAATGGGTGTAGTGGGTGAGTGTTGTGGTAATGAGTGGATGTAATGGGTGTAGTGGGTGGATGTTTGGTAATGAGTGGATGTAATGGGTGTAGTGGATGAGTGTTTGGTAATGAGTGGATGTAATGGGTGTAGTGGGTGGATGTTTGGTAATGAGTGGATGTAATGGGTGTAGCGGATGAGTGTTTGGTAATTAGTGGATGTAATGGGTGTAGTGGGTGGATGTTTGGTAATGAGTGGATGTAATGGGTGTAGTGGATGAGTGTTGTTGGGTGGTTGAAATGAGTGGATGTAGTGGTAGGTGAATGGATGTGTTGGGTGGAATGAGTGGATGTGGTGGTAGGTGAATGAATGTGTTGGGTGGTTGTAATGAGTGGATGTAGTGGTAGGTGAATGTGTTGGGTGAAATGAGTGTGCTAAAATGGTTATTTATAGGGAGAGGATGATGCACAAACTTCAAATTTCGTCCATTCCTTTTGCTCCAAGCATATGCTATCCATTCCATGCCCAAAAATGCTCCAAAATGCACTTCTTTGCCACATTAACCCTTTGGACCTACAAACACACGAAAATACCTTAAAATACTAAAATAACTACGAACTAACAACATAAATGCCAAGAAACAAGCTAACTAAGTCGCATAAATATGCTCCTATCAGGCAGCTCATCCTGAGCTCTTCACCTTGTGGCACCAAAATCAAATCAACTTATACAAATGATGTTATGATGAAGTTGATGCAAATCTGGATTCAATGTCTAGTCAATTTCACCAGTCAAACACTTGAAAGATGAAACTGACGTGAATAAAAAAAGAGATCAGTTCAAAGATTTGAAACTAGAAAAACTTGACCTAAAACATAAATCAAAATCATAAAAACAATGCTACCCTAATATGCAATGATGTGGGTATTTAGTGCATGAGTGTGATTTTGTGGCTAGGATTTTCGAGTAAGAACAAAGAGGCAGCTCCAAGATGAAAACAACTTTTATCTGAAACATATAGATCTCCGAACCAAAGAATAATGAAACCCTAGATTAGACTTCTATAGTGAGCTTGATGTTCAGACAAGAATGAGGACCAGAAAAGCCACGTGTCATGTGCAAAATCAATTTGGAAATATCTAGGGTTGAAAAACCATTTTCTAGAAAAAGTTATCAGATGGCCCATGTGGGTCGTCTTAAAGTGTGTACCTAGCTCACGTGAAAGCAGTGAGAAGTTTTGACGAGACAAAACCACAAGACAGAATGAACTGGAAATAATGGCATAAAATGCATATGAATGAACAAACCTTTGGTGAGAGAAGTTAAGCTCTTTAAATGATATTTCCAGTAGCATGATCCTAAAAGTAGCATTTTAACCCTAGACTTCACATGCTCAAATTAAACCATCACATAAATCAGCAAATACATTTACAATCAACACTCCCTTCTAATGTTTAGTTGATTTCACTTGAAGCTCTTTCTTGAGAGTTTTAAATCGATCATTTTGCCAAAGCCCTTGTAAATATGTCAGCTAATTGATCTTCTGTTTTGCAGTATATTAGATCAATGGTTCCATCTTGGATTGCATCTCAAATATAATGGTACCTTCTGTTGATGTGTCTAGTTTTTTGGTGGAAAACTGGATTCTTAGATATGGCAATGGCTAATGTGTTATCACATAACAAAGGTGTAGCTTCAAATTGTTCTTCTCCAAAGTCAGCTAGACAAGCATCAGCCAAATTGATTATGTTGTAGCTTCTACAGTACTCACATATTTAGTTTCAGCAATGGATAGTGCAACACTGCATTGATTCATAGAGGCCCACAAAAATACCCTTGAACCAAAGCTAAAAGCATTGCCAGATATACATCTCATGTCATCCTCACTCCTTGCCTAGTCATTATCACAATAGCCTGTTAACATAGCTGCTTTGCCTTTCATATTCTCAATTCCAATGTCCAAAGTTCCTTGAACATACCTCAATACTCTTTTGGCAATTCCCAGGTGTTTTCTTGTTGGACTATGCATAAATCAAGTAAGCAAACATGTTGTATACATTAAGTCAAGTCTTGTAGCTGTTAAGTATAACAAGCTACACACAATCTTCCTATGTAAACCTTCATCTGCATTTTCACTACCATCAGCTTTACTTAACTTCTCATTCACTGCCAATGGTTTGTTAACAGCCTTACAGTCTTTCAATCCAAATCTTTGCAGCAGTGTTTTAACATATTTCTTCTGGTGTATGAATATACCCTTCTCACTTTGTACAATTTCCAAACCAAGAAAATGATGCAATAAACCTAAGTCTGACATTTCATATTGGTTCATCATCTCCATTTTGAACTCTAACATCATAGTCTCTGAGCTGCTAGCATAGATAATGTCATCTACATACAGAGACACAATGAGAATCCATGCATCACTGGACTTAGGTATGGTTTGGGGTTGAGGTGATTTTAAAAAAAAATCGGTATGAAAAAAAGCTGGGAGAGTTTTTGGGGTTTGGTAAACTTCCAACTTCATCTTTTTTCACAGTTTTGGGTGAAAAAAAAGCCAAAAAACAGAAGCAGCAAAAGGCATCTTTGAAAAACTAGCTTTTCAGCTTCTGCGCAAACCTCTAAAACACGGGTGAACAGTAACCCTTTAATGAAAGTTTCTGGCAATCCTACCCTTCTTCGCCTCCTCGACCTTCACTTTCTGCACCTTCATCATCGCTATTATCCCCATACTCGTCATCAGACCTGAGCTTCGATCTCGCCGGAGCAACATCGTAGAGGTCGACATTGGCCCTCTGAGCTTTGAGAATCCGCCTATGCTGGTCATCTGATTGTTTCTCCAGCAATCGGAAAATGCTCATTTCCGTTGGCGCTCGCGATGCCGGGGACGAGCTTGTTCTGATTGTTGATTACTTCAGCGTTCGATTCCTTCTTCTTCCTCGGGGGCTTCACAGTGACCTTCTGCCAGTCGTGGTCGTTGTTGGCGTGGGTGTGATGGGTATTGTTGTAGTAGTTTGCGGTGGTAGATGCGGCGTTGTGGTGGTCGCCGTTGGTGATTGATTCGAAAGCTGCAACGTGATTTTCTTCCATGATTTGGTTGTTGGTGTTGAATTTTCTCGGGAAAATTGAAAAAGAGACAGAGACAGGAAACAAAATTGGGAAAATTGAGCGAGAGAGAGAGAGAGAGAAAGGAATTCAACTACATTAACAATATTGTACTAATGAATCATAGCTATTCAATCTAAAATATTTCAATTGAATTAGTTTGTCATACTAATTAATATTTAAGATAAAATTTATAAATATTTCTCTTTTAAAATAAAGTATATTTAGTAATTCACCTTTATTTGTTAAGAAAATTAAATTAATAGCACATCTACTATTATACCCTTTTTGGTCATTTAACACAGTCACAGCTGTTTTACATAAAAGTTTACCAAACACTATCATACTACTTTTTTTTTTTCCAAAAGCACTTTTACAAAAACGTTTACCAAACACTCTGCTGCTTTATTTCACAGCTGCTTATTCTCACAACACAGCAGAAGCAGTTTTTTTTCAAAGTACAACAATACCAAACCAGCTCTTAATGTACAATGTAGCCTTACTTGGACTCTTTTCAAACCAAGATTTACTTAAATAAGTGTCAATTCATCATACCAAGTTCTAGGAGCTTGTTTCAGGCCATATAATGCCTTCTTCAACTTGTAAACTTTATCTTCTTGTCCCTTGACAACAAATCCCAGTGGCTGATCAACATACACTTATTCATGCAGAGTTCCATTTAGAAAAGTAGACTTGACATCCAATTGGAATAATTTCCATTCATTTTGAGTTGCCAAGGCTATCAATGTCCTAATGGTGTCCAATCTTGCTACAAGTGCAAAAGTCTCATTGAAATCAATTACTGGCATCTGGGAAAAGCCTTTAGCTACTAACCTTGCCTTATTCTTTTGCACTGAGCCATCTAGATTCAATTTAGTTTTATAAACCCAATTGAGACCAATGACTAGCTTATCAAAAGGTCTATCAACTAAATCCTAGGTAGATTTATTCCAAGTCATATCTATTTCAGCAGACATTGTTTTTTCTAAGCTTCACCTCTTTTTGTTTCCTCAAAAGACTCAGGTTCAATTATGCACAAATTACATATTTTATATAATTCAGACTTTTAAATCTTAGAGGTGTATGATCAAATTCATGTGGACTTGTTCAAGTGACTTGGGGATACTGACTTGTTGAAACAACATTCACTTGACCATTTTGATCTTGTGAAGACTTTATAACCCCATTAGCATCATATTCATTCACACTAGTACTCTCTTCATCACCATACACTTCTTGAATCTCATAATTACCAGAGATATTCACTTCATCATGATTGCATCTTCATTGAATATAACATCTCTGGAGCCAATCATCTTCTTAGTTTCTAGATTATAGATCCTATAACCCTTCTCACAAGTTCCATATCCAAGTAAGATACACTTAGAACTAGTTACATCCAGCTTCTGCCTTAATTGACTTGGAACTTGAGTATAGCACAGAGATCCAAACACTTTTAGGTGCTTGATTCCAAGCTTCTTCCCATTGTAGGCTTCAAATGGAGTCTTTTTGTCCAATGTTTTAGTTGGACTTCTATTGAGAATGTAGACTGCAGTATTGACTGCGTCTGCCCAAAATTCTAGTGGAATACCCTTCTCAATCAACATACAATTAGCCATTTCCCTAGTGGTTAGGTTCTCTTTCTGCCACTCCATTTTGTTAGGGTGAATTGGCAACAGTGAGTTGCCTTTCCAAGTCAAAGCTTTCACAAAATTTAGTAAACTCAAGAGAGGTATATTCACCTCATCTGTCACTTCTCAATCTCTTTAGTTTGTATCCACTTTACAGTTCAACAGTGGCCTTAAACTTCTTAAACACATTGAATGTTTTTGACTTATTTCTCAGAAAGTAGACCCATCTCGTCCTTGTGCAATCATCTATAAAGGTTCCTAGCTTTAATAGATGATTGCATAGGACACATATGTTTGTGTGGACTAGCTCCAGTGGTAATGAAGCCTTCCAACTTGTTTTACGTGGAAATGCTTGCCTACAGTGTTTCCTAAGTGCATAACCCTCACAGACATTGTTTGTAACCTTTAACTATGGCATACCAACTAGCATTTCTTGTTCCTGCAGTTACTTCAAGGCTTTCATGTTTAAGTGCCCCATTCTCTTATGCCATATCTCAACTTATTGACATAGACTTACTTTAATTGCCATTTGTATTATTGGTTGAAGTTTCAAGGGAAAACTTCTATTACCCTTCATAAGAACCCTTACAATAATTTGGAGCATGTGTAGTCATCATAGATACACATTTCAGTTCCTCCAAAAATCAAATAATGGCCACTCTCAATCATTTGTCCCACACTTAACAAATTTTCCTTTAGTCTAGAAACCAACATAACTTCTCTGACATATCTCTTGCCTTGCTTAGTCTCAACCAACAAATGTCCCTTGCTAGTTATATCTAGAAGCTGCCCTGTGCCCATTTTAACTTTAGCAGTGATACTCTTGTCAATGTCAATCGACAAGTCATCTCTTCCTGTCATATGGTTACTACAGCCACTATCTACATACCATATATATTCACATTTCTTCACAGTAGATTTATTACGTGCATAGAACATTGTAGGAGTCTCATCAATTTGATTTGCAAAGTTAACATGCTGAGTAGCTTTCTTGCCATGATAATCCTTGGAAATATGACCTAGTTTATTACAATTATGGCATCTAGGTTTATCCTTAAACCAACATTCCTCAAAATGTAACTTATCACAATGTTTGCAAGGGTTCTTTGATGAATCAGTGGTACCAACAGCTTTACCAAATTGATTTGCAGGTCTATTATCCCACTTCTTGCCTTTTGTCTTCCAATTCTTCTGAGGCTTGAAGTTTTTGCTTCCATTGTACCTGTTTTGCTTAGGAGCAATACTGAGACTAGGAAAAGCTTTCTCACTTTGATTATCAAAATGCCTATCAACCCTTTGTTCATATCCTTTTAGGATAACTACCACATCTTGAGCATCAAGAGTGTCTAGATCCTTAATATTCTCTCTCACAGATGCAATACTATCATAAGACTTAGGTAAACTTATCAACAATTTATGGACAACTCTTTGATTACTTAAATCTTCACCATAACTCTTCATTTGACTGATTAAATCAAATAATCATACTGGGTATGTAGAGAAGGATTTATTTCCATCCATTCTAGTATATTCAAAATCACGGTGTAAGACTTGGAGTTTCACAGATCTCATTTGTCTATCTCCCATGAATTCTTGCTTTAACACATTCCATGTTGTATTTGCTATTTCTTGTATGGCAATTCTCGAAAAAATCTGATCAGAAACCGCCTCTTGAATAATGCCAAGCGCCTTTGCACCTTTGACAATGTTTTCTCTCAGTAGTTTGCTCTTTGTGTAACATCCCACATCGCCCAGGGGTGTGGATCCTATAAGCCTTATATGTATATTCCCATCTGTAAATCGACGTTCTGGCACCAGGGTATCACTTCCAGATACTAGCATGTGTCTGGTATCAGAAATCATACAGCCTGAATACCGGTTGATAGTTCATGGATATCGGACAATATCGTCAATTAATAGCACCACCATAGGCTGATTACAGGTTAGGGCCCGCACAGATAGTTGGTTTTGGATGATTGGTAAGAAATTGGCCCAGTAAGGTGGTTTCATTAGTTCTAGAAAAATGCTTACTACTTTAGGAATATATGCTAACCGTAGGTGTAACAACTCATACACCTGTGCCTATACTCATCGAAATGATGAGTATTGCACCAAAAGAAAACTTGGAAACTAGCATTGGCTAGTACGTCCTAAGGCCAGAGAAATAATTTTCTAACAATCTACTTTAGGACGAACTTAACCGAAGTCGATCTTCCTCCTAAAGATCCAGAACGATCACTAGTACGCTTAGAAAGATTAGTGTCATCAGGGGGACCAAAAGTGATTGTCCCAAGATGTTCTCCCATTGATTGCTACCCTTTTAGCACCACATTGTCACTCAAGACATTTCTAGAGTCTCGACGAGAATAGACTTCATAAGAATTCTAGTAGGTGGTAAACTAAGGATACTGCCAAGGAACCAAAACTATTTCTGATTTCCAACCTCAAAAGATTAAATAATGATGGCTAATAAGTAGTAATGGAATTGGTTTATAGATCCCTAGTGACACACCGATATCAATACCTTAACCCTGCTTTAGGTCCATCAACTAGTCTCAATTCTATATATTTCCTTGTCAGGGAAGTTCTTCACAATAAGTCTAAAAACGTTCGCCAAAGTAATCTTCTAAAATGTCAACAAGTCAACAAAACTACCTAAAACTTAGGAAAAGCTAACCTATTTTTCTTATTCGATGAGGTGGCAAGATTCAGAAATTAGGTTCAAGAATCAAGAATGTTTACATCACGCGTGTAATGAATGCAATACTGCTCAACTTATGCTCTAATACCAAACACATGCTAGTATTTGGAAGTGGTACCCTGGTGCCAGAACGCCGATTTACAGTGCCTGGGTAGCGAACAATATTAAAATTATCGTATATTGATAGGAGCATATTTATGCGACTTAGTTAGCTTGTTTCTTGGCATTTATTTAGTTAGTTTCTACTTATTATAGTGATTTAAGCTATTTTCGTGTGTTGGTAGGTTCAAATGACAAAGTTGGCAAGAAAGTGCATTTTGGTGCAGTTTTGGGCTGAATTGGAGTGCATGCATGTGGAGCAAGTTAAATGGACGTTTCTGGTGCTTAAATGAGGCTAGGAACATGCTAAAAATCTGGAGAAACAAATGCAAGTTGGAAGAATGGTTGGTGCACTCATCTAACCTACCAGAAATTGAATGGTTGGTGCACTCGTTGGTGCACTCATTTAACCTACCAGAAATTGAATGGATGGTGCACTCATTTAACCTACCAAAATTTGAGTTGTTGGTGCACTCATCTAACCCACCTAAATTGAATGGAATGTGCACTCACCTAACTCACCTAATCCATCATTTCCCTATAAATACCATTGCCATGCATTTCATTGATCATTCACCATTCTACACATCCACCATTTGTTGGAAATGTGCCCTAAAGCCAATCATATGATGATACTTTACGGACATTTCACATGTTAAACTAATCTAGTTTACATATAAAGGGCAAACATTATTGTTTGAGCCGTCTCATATAAAAGTTATATGCTTAAACGATAAAGTCCAAGGAATATGTGATTGGGAGAATGCAATCTAATGAAGTTAGATTAATGAGACCATTCTTTCGTAGACACATCCTAAACGTTCCTGATCATAGGATTGCCAATTGGGCATTGACAGTCCGATAAGATCAGTACGTACTGTGCCTTCTCTCAGGGAGAGTGACTAGTCTCGAGTCATTGGTGTGTGTGACATCAAGACAAGTACGTAGGTGCTCAATAGAGAATGAGTCCACTGAACACGATCAACGAGGAGTTCTCATACTCATGTCACATGAGAACTCATGGTTGGGATAATGCAAATTAGTCTTTTGACCTGAGGCATCACAGTTGTTTTGTGGTTAAGTCCTTGATCTTTGATTATGTCAAAGTCACCCCATCGGGGTGTCCACGACATCATTGGGGTTAAGCCACTTAGTTATGGAGACAAGTGAATGTGCAACAAGGGATCTCTAACCTTCAAATGGTTTGAGGGAGAATACTCTATGATATGATTAAATCTCTGGCCAGAGTATGAATGAGATTTGGGAATGCGTTCCAATTCACATTCAAGGTAATCATATAAGCAAACGAATCACATTGGATAGTAGACATGAATAAATAAACTATCAAACCAAACAATGTGGTCAAGAGTATTAGATTAGAGAAAGACCGTATTGCATTTGTAATCCTAAACTGAATAGGTTCTCTACCTCTTCTGATTAGCTTGGGTAGCCATGATATGCTGCTAGGTGTCACTCATGGTTTGTGGAAGCCCTAAACGTGTATAATCACTAAAGGGAGAATTGAAAATAAGTTTCAATTCACAATCGATGTAAAATGGTTTTAATCGCCCACTGCCTCGCTAAAAGGAACCTAATGTATCGTACACCGTGTAAGGTGGAGATTGAAGAAACAAAGGAGATGAGTAAGAATAATTAAATGGTTTAATTATTTATGGCAAGGATTAATTAATATGTTAATTAATCAAACGAATAAGTTCGTTAAAGACCTTGGGATAGTTTTGGACCTTAAAGCCCAATGGGCTTCGAACGTCAAAGCCCATTGACTTAAGTTGTATGACAACTTAATGAATAATGATTCACAAATGCCCAAATAGCCCAATAAATACCCTAAGGCCGGCCATAATTAAGGAGGGTAGTGAACTTGGCTTAATTGCAAGTTTGCCACTCCATTGTGAGGTGGTATAAAGGCAACTTTATAGCCATTTCATCCTTAGGGGTTTTTGTGGAGAAAAGATGAGAACAAAAGCTCTCTTTGCTCTCTAAAATTCAGCCACCCTAGAGGAAATTATCTAGCAATTTTACTTCCTCAAGGTCACTCATTTCTTCTTCAATCTAACCTTGGTGTAGAATCTTTAGAGGTTCTCTATTTTGGGAACTTGGAGAATCCTATTCTTTCAACCAAATCCATGGAGCTAAGAAGCAAGGAATGAAGGCCCTATCTCTTGGGTGATTATACTTTGCATATGCAAAGAGGAATCTACAAAGGTAAATATTTCTCAACTAATAAATGTTGATTTAAAAGTTGAGTCAAGGTTCACCAATCTACTAGGCTTTGAATTTCATGGTTGATGTTTTGTTTTTGAGTGCATGCAAGCATGATTCCGCCTTTAATTTGTTAATTGCATGCTATTGATGTTGCTCAAATAAACATGTTTTACACAAAATTTCCTTCAAGTGGTATCAAGAGCCTAGGTCTAGTAGTTGGTGAATCATTTTGGGTTTTGTAGTTCATATTTTTTTATTTAAAAGTTGTAATATGTTACAAGCTTTATTCTTGTTTCTTTGAATGTAAATTTTGTTAGAAAATTTGCCATCTCAAATGTTGTAGATGTAGTTCATATGAGCATGAATTTTGGAGCTAAAATTTGGTGCCATGTTTTTGGGGAAATTCGGCCAAATCCAAAGGGTGATTTTTTGGGTTCATGTTTGTCTTGTTAAAATGGTTTTAAAGTGACTTTTGGAACCCCTAAGTACCCTAGGATGTTAGCCCTCTTTTGAGTGGTGAAAATTTGAGTTTTGGTGAGTGAAAACATTCATGGAGCTATTATGAGTTTTCATGAGTGTTCTTCAATGTTCTTGAAGTTCTTGCCAAGAACAAAAAGTTTTGAAGTTTTGATTCCAAAAGTTTTATGTTTCTACATAAAGTTTTGATTTAATTTTAGTGGGTGATTTTAGTGGGTGATGATTATTGGTAAAGTATTATTAATGGTTTTAATGGTAGACAAACTTTTTTAAAAGTTTGACATAAATTCAATTAATGGTTTTAATGGTAGACAAACTTTTTTAAAAGTTTGACATAAATTCAATTAATGGCTATAATGGTAGACAAACTTTTTTAAAAGTTTGACATAAATTCAAAATATTTCATCTTTACCTCACCTAACAAAACCCACTTACAAAAACTTTGTAAAAATCTTATTTTTTTTATCATGGCCGGCCACCCTAATAGAATAGGGTATTTTTGGGTCTTTTATTCAATTACATAAAGTTTTGATACTTTTGTGTATTTGCACTTTGGCCCAAAAGTTTACGTTTTTACGTTAAGGCCCAAAAACGTTAAAGGACAAATTGTTTTGCTCCTTTAATGAAGTTTTTTTTGTATTTGTTGAAATTTTTGGGTTCTAGTTGTAATTACATGAAGTAGTGGACTTTTGTGTTTTTACAAAGTGACCCCAAAAGTTTGTGTTTCGCAATATAGCCCAAAAAGTTGTGGTTATTGCATGATGACCCAAATTAAGTAGGAAACAAAAATTGTTTTGTCTCTTTAAATGAGAATTGGATTTTCATTTCATTTAGCTCCATTTAAATCAATTTTATGGATACAAAAACAAAATGAAAATGTTGCATTCAAGTTTAATTAGTTAAAGTGTTAATTAATTAAAGGGTGATTATGAACCTAAGCCTACGATAATTGAGCTATGTGAAAGGCCGTTTCAAATTTGATTGAACCATGGGAATGTGTAGATTAATTTTGGTTGTAATTTGATTTGATCAAATGTTGTAAAAGAGCATAAGCTCTTCTTTACTTTAAAGTAATTTTAATTATGCAAATGTTGTAATGAGCATAAACTCACCTTTACTTTGAAGTACTTCTTTCTTGCTTTATTTGATATGCATGAAAATGGAGTAGAGGGTCCAACGCCCCTAAGACAACACGCCTTAATGTGATTAAACGCGTAACTAAAATCAATCTCCATCCCTAGTCCGAGATTCAACACTAGGCTCGTGTTGAATCTAAACAAAGGTTCATAGTCATCCTAAGGCCCTAAGGCAACTATATAGTCCATAAAATGAATGCAAACCTTATGTTAGTAGTATCATATACTCTTGCTTTAAAAACCGTTTTATAAGTATAGTGGGAGTATTATATACAACTAAATTGAATCAAATGGACCAATAGTTGTAATAGGACCAAAATTGTTTTAATAAAGATTAAAATGAATATGTTTATGTGATGAGACCTAAAACCCTCAACCAAACCATTATTAAGTTGAAAAGCGTGAGAGTGCTTAGAACACTCTTTCGTGGCCTTCCACCGTGGTAGCTCCAATCGTTTATGACTTGTACACCGGCTTCACCCTATAATGGGGGAGTACAAAGTGCATGCTTATACTCAGGAGGAGTCTATATGCATACATGATGAAGTGAGGTAGGCAACGAGTTTAGCCAACATGATATAATTCTGAGGCTATGCTTGAACCCCTACACGAACTAGGCATGGTGGGAATGACTTAACTAAGTACAATGACGCCAACATGATATAATTCTGAGGCATCATTTTCTAGAGGCCAAATTGATGGGTACTTGCATTAGTTGCAAATGAGTAAGCGTACTCTCTCATTATTATTAACGCTAGCCAACATGATATAATTCTGAGGTGGGCTTGGTAATAGTGAGTCTCCCATAACCTACTAAGAGTTTCCTCCAAAACTCTCGAATTCCAATGAGGGATATGGAATTTGCCAAAAATAGTGGGTGGTGCTATTTGATTTAAAGACCCGAATCAAATGGCTTAAAATCAATCAATTTATATTCGTTATGTATTTGTTTACCAATATATTTGCAAACGCTATCCAAAACTTGACAAAGAAAAGCCGAATGTTTTAGTTTCCGGACTTGGTAACACAATCCCAAAGATTGTCTTAAATGGATTGTGCATGTACCTAAGAAGTCTCATCCTCACAATCTTCCTATTGATAATGTATCATTGGAAGAACATGTTAGAAATGTCTATCATGAAGAGGACAACACAAACAACCAATGCTTATTCCTTCGTTATATGAACAAAGGAACTTACGAAGATTAGCATAAAGACAAGGACACTTTTAGTGCCATGATTCTTCACTTACAAATTGTTGTATGAAGAAATGAGAGTTGCCTTGAACAACTCTTGAAAGTTTGTAATTATGTTTAGAACATAATGGTTAGTTGACAAAAATAGTCCATCAACATGGACTTGTGATGATTTTGAATCATTAAGTGTTGAAGTGAAAACCACTTAACGAGACGGAAACTAAGCTAGGACTTCACCTTTATGTCCCTATCCTAAATGGTTCACTAAGTTTATTGTAAACTATGTAGTGAACAATAACCACACACTCTCCAAAATGTTTGATGTGTATAACACAATTGAAAAAGGTTTCAAGAGAGATAGTGGGAGTTTAGGGACCATGACCATTGTAGTCAAAGGAGAAGTCAAATGAAGAAGATAATATTAACTCCAAGGGAACAAACTTTCTTTATGAAAGGATGGACAGTGGAAGGGGTATTTGCAAGAAATGTCTTGCAAGTGTCAAGAACACACCTTTCGAAGGTGTTGTAAATTGTTCTTGAAAAGTTCAAAACAGTTGGTTCTTCTACTTGAATGCTTGATTCCGTATTAGTAACTATGTTTTACAATCGTTGTAAAAGTGTGGCTAACAAGAAGTAGAAGATTAATGAGAGAAGAGAAAGTACTTCACATTCGGAACGTGAATAAAATATAGATCTCTGCGAAAGCAGATGGTACTAACTTCCTCATATGAACTACCAAAGAAATTGGAAAAACCAAAGATTGTCTTTACATTCCAATTTTAAGGAACTTAATTCCGTCACTATAGTAGAGATGGATGAATGTTTTGTTTGACAAAACATTGTTCTTTATTAATCACTGATTGGATTATAGTAATCTAATTGATTGTCTCTATAGTAGAGATGATATGGTAGCGTTAACTGTTTAGAATATAATGATGCTTAAAACCCAAAAGGTTTCAAGATAGTGACTAATCCCAACTGAGTTGTGATACCTCTAAAACATAAATTACGAGTTGGTCATAGATGGATGCTTTGGATCGTTAGATCCGGATCCAATGCCTTCTTGTTGAAATTGTATAGAGGCGAAATGTTCGAATCTTTATTCTTTTGGAAAGAAGAAATAATCACAAAGTTATTGAGGTTAATTCACTTAGATGTTAGTGGCACTTGTCCACAACATAATACTACTCATGTTGTTTGACATTCACCGAAGATCACTCTCGGTTGGACTATAGTTTATTATGAATAAACACAAGTCCGAATACTTTGCAAAAGGTTTCAAAGAATTCAAGAAATGTAAGATGATGAGTAAGACGTCTAAAGTACTTACCTCCTTAGATTTGATCTAAGGAAGGGTAACACTTTAGATGAGTTTCCTTGAAAGATATCAAGGAAATTAGCATCATAAAGATAATGATTTTCTCCATTAGGAGAAGAACGAACTTGAATAAGATTTAGTTCGTTGTATATTATCAATTACCCATATATAGGATATATATGCTTCTAAGACAATATGATTGTCAATTAGAAGATCTTCCAAAATTTTCATAACTCCATAGGATGTAGTTGGAAAGAAAGACAAATCTTAATTGTGTTAAGATTTGGGGTTGTGTGCTAATAAGCAATAGTTGTTTAAAAATTATCTTGTGGATATCCTTAAATTAACCTTTGGATATCACTTCTATAAACCAACCAACAAATGTTGTTTGTTGAGTAGTTCATTGTAATCCTACAATGTGATTTGCCTTAGAGCAAATGAACTAGGAATAGAACTCAAAAGAATGGGTTCTTTGAGAGACAAGATGATAATCAACAAATATAACAACCTAGTTCCTATACCACAAGCTCCAAGGTAGTCAAGAAGGATTTATAAACCGTCTCAGTTGAATGGTTTGAACTTTATGACTACATTGAGTGTATATACGATATATACTCAAGGAAATGGTAAAGTACCATTTGACCCGAAATAATGAAACCTTCATAGCTAATTGGTAGCTTAAGGTGACTACAATCAAAGAGAATGGTTGACTTTGAAGGAACCATCTTTGACGTAGTCTTAGTTTCAATTAATTCGAAGATTGCTAGCTACAACTAAATGTTGATTCAATGTTTGGACATCATATAGGTTTCCGAAACCATTATTAAGATAGTCCTAATAATATATATGTCTAAAACTATGAATCACAAAACATGTAAGTTGTAGAGATCCAACCATCATGGATCTTAGCAAGCTAGTGGGAGCCATAAGCGTCTTATGAGAGAAAGATCAAAACGTTTGATTTCTCATAAAGATGTAAATGAATCTTTTGTTTACTAGGTTTACAAAAGATTAGTGGGAGTTAATCATATTCCTAAATTTAAATATATGTATGATATATTAATTTTGGAAATGAAAAGAATACTTCTTCGTTAAAGTTATGACTTTAAACATTCTATAACGATAGAATGTATATGGGAGACATAGTCTATATACATGGGATGGAAATCTATAATGATAGATTTTAGGATATAATTGGATTATATCATGCCCTAATAATAGACAAAAAGGATGCTAGGAAGTTTCTCATATGATGATAAAGTTCAATCAGAAGAACAACTCTAGTGAGACTAGGAGGTAGTTCTTCTCAAAGGGAACGTACCCTTTGACTCCCAAAGAAATAATGCGTAAATCGAATCCTTTATGCATACGCAGAAAGGTGATTTATGTATTTCATATTGTATGAAAAACATTGATATGAGTTGTACCTAGAAAGGTACAAGGCGATATCAATGCAAGCCCAGGATCAGAACCATGGCAACTGTCAAGTGAATCCTTAAGTATTTAAGAAATACTAAAGGATAGGTTCCTCGAAGAATGAGGAAGAATTAGAGTAACGTAATGGAAGCGTAAATGTATTAGATTGTGAATCTAATCCATCATTGGATGTTTCTTCATTATGAATGAAGAGATAAACAGATATCTCTTTATTATGACTAAAGAGATATTTGGATGGAAACATTAAAGTAATGACTTTAGTGTGTTCCATTATGAATGCAAAATATATTGCCATATAGAAGTTTACAACAATGTTGTTTGGATGGGAAAATTCATTTATGAACTTTCTATTCGGTTCCAACCAGAAAGTGTATGACACTAATGGGGCGATAGCTCAAGCTAGGGAATCAAGGTCTCATCAAGATCCGAACTCATATGAGAGAACTGAACCACATGATTGGGAATCATGTATAATGGTGACGTCGATATTCTCAAGGTTGCTTCTATGGATAACATATAGATATCCATTGCCTAGGCCTACTACTCAGCCATTTATGAAATGACTACAGAAGAGGAATCATAACAGATGAACAAGCTGATTGGCTCTAGTGCAAGTGGGAGATTGTTGGAAATGTGCCCTAAAGCCAAACATATGATGATACTTTACGGACATTTCACATGTTAAACTAATCTAGTTTACATATAAAGGGCAAACATTATTGTTTGAGCCGTCTCATATAAAAGTTATATGCTTAAACGATAAAGTCCAAGGAATATGTGATTGGGAGAATGCAATCTAATGAAGTTAGATTAATGAGACCATTCTTTCGTAGACACATCCTAAACGTTCCTGATCATAGGATTGCCAATAGGGCATTGACAGTCCGATAAGATCAGTACGTACTGTGCCTTCTCTCAGGGAGAGTGACTAGTCTCGAGTCATTGGTGTGTGTGACATCAAGACAAGTACGTAGGTGCTCAATAGAGAATGAGTCCACTGAACACGATCAACGAGGAGTTCTCATACTCATGTCACATGAGAACTCATGGTTGGGATAATGCAAATTAGTCTTTTGACCTGAGGCATCACAGTTGTCTTGTGGTTAAGTCCTTGATCTTTGATTATGTCAAAGTCACCCCATCGGGGTGTCCACGACATCATTGGGGTTAAGCCACTTAGTTATGGAGACAAGTGAATGTGCAACAAGGGATCTCTAACCTTCAAATGGTTTGAGGGAGAATACTCTATGATATGATTAAATCTCTGGCCAGAGTATGAATGAGATTTGGGAATGCGTTCCAATTCACATTCAAGGTAATCATATAAGCAAACGAATCACATTGGATAGTAGACATGAATAAATAAACTATCAAACCAAACAATGTGGTCAAGAGTATTAGATTAGAGAAAGACCGTATTGCATTTGTAATCCTAAACTGAATAGGTTCTCTACCTCTTCTGATTAGCTTGGGTAGCCATGATATGCTGCTAGGTGTCACTCATGGTTTGTGGAAGCCCTAAACGTGTATAATCACTAAAGGGAGAATTGAAAATAAGTTTCAATTCACAATCGATGTAAAATGGTTTTAATCGCCCACTGCCTCGCTAAAAGGAACCTAATATATCGTACACCGTGTAAGGTGGAGATTGAAGAAACAAAGGAGATGAGTAAGAATAATTAAATGGTTTAATTATTTATGGCAAGGATTAATTAATATGTTAATTAATCAAACGAATAAGTTCGTTAAAGACCTCGGGATAGTTTTGGACCTTAAGGCCCAATGGGCTTCGAACGTCAAAGCCCATTGACTTAAGTTGTATGACAACTTAATGAATAATGATTCACAAAGGCCCAAATAGCCCAATAAATACCCTAAGGCCGACCATAATTAAGGAGGGTAGTGAACTTGGCTTAATTGCAAGTTTGCCACTCCATTGTGAGGTGGTATAAAGGCAACTTTATAGCCATTTCATCCTTAGGGGTTTTTGTGGAGAAAAGATGAGAACAAAAGCTCTCTTTGCTCTCTAAAATTCAGCCACCCTAGAGGAAATTATCTAGCAATTTTACTTCCTCAAGGTCACTCATTTCTTCTTCAATCTAACCTTGGTGTAGAATCTTTAGAGGTTCTCTATTTTGGGAACTTGGAGAATCCTATTCTTTCAACCAAATCCATGGAGCTAAGAAGCAAGGAATGAAGGCCCTATCTCTTGGGTGATTATACTTTGCATATGCAAAGAGGAATCTACAAAGGTAAATATTTCTCAACTAATAAATGTTGATTTAAAAGTTGAGTCAAGGTTCACCAATCTACTAGGCTTTGAATTTCATGGTTGATGTTTTGTTTTTGAGTGCATGCAAGCATGATTCCGCCTTTAATTTGTTAATTGCATGCTATTGATGTTGCTCAAATAAACATGTTTTACACAAAATTTCCTTCACCCTTCACCATAACTCACCTATATCCATCCACCACCATAACTTACCACTCATCCATCATCCCTCACCTTGTGCCACTGCAAAGAAGAAGAAGGAGGATTGCTTAGAGTTGTGCTAGCCATTCAATTTGGATTGATGGAGCATTCTAGGTGTATTCTACTTTGGTGTTCAATGTTTAATTTCAATTGTTTTCGTTTAATTGCAAGTATGAGGAACTAAACCCCTGTTGGCTAGGGGGAATTTCAAAGCCATGAACATATTTGCAATATGAATTGATTTCTTCCAATTGTGATTTGATAAGTTGTGAATGCAATTCAATTAACTGTTTTCTTCAAAACTAATTCTTGTATGTTGATTAAGGATGCATACTTAGTTTTCATGCATGAATTTGATGCTAGAATATAAATGAGTTTCACCTAATCGTTACAAATTTATATTCATGAGTAGTGAAGGTTGCTAGTCACAATCGTGTTAATTGAATTCTTGTCAAACGTATCATGCATTCATAGTTACAAATGTCTCGTCAACACTTATGAATTTCATGGAACGTAATGATCTCTGATTGTATCTCTATTATGCATTCATGTAGATGACCTGTGGAGAATGATTTGGGTTGTCGCATGCATTCATCCAATTCAATGAGTAAAGGAAAATCTGAGGGTTAATTAGTGCATCACGGTTAATCTGGGGTGTTGAGCTTCATAATTTATTGAAAAGCAATTGGAAATCGATTCATGTACAAGTGTGTCATGTGTGGAGAAGAACCCTCTAGCTAGCCCATCACCCATCCATTTATCCCAAATTCGTCCAAAATATGTCTTAAGTCTTTAGGTACTTGTTTTTACTTGAAATTCGTCCAAACCCAATCCCCTTTTACTTTAGAGTGCCAATATAGTTAGAATCTGTCTTAGTTTGTGATTTTAAGTGTTTTGAGTCAAGTTTAATTCAATTTTCATCCAAATCACTTCCTACTGTCTAGTTTGAGTCTATTTAGTTGTTTTAAGCTGTTTTGAGTCATTCTAGTTAGTGTTGAGTCTTTTCAGTTTGTTTTAAGTTCTTTGAGTCTAGTTAAGTGTTTTCAAGCCTAGTTTAATGTTTTTGAGTCAGTTTAGAGTAGATTAGCAATCCCTCCTAATCCCCGGTTTAGAACGATCCCTACTTATCCATACTACAATTGTCAACAAGAGGGTTTAATTTGTGTGTTAAGTTAATTTTCGCATCATATATGCGTTAATTAGCGGCGCTACTGATAGGCTGATTAACAGTGACTACTTGAGCCAGAGAAACTAAATCGTGCAAACTTATTAGCAAACCTTGTATTAAGACGATAAACTTATGGAACAAACCTACCTAAAACTTAGGAAAAGCTAACCTATTTTTCGTATTCGATGAGGTGGCAAGATTTAGAAATTAGGTTCAAGAATCAAGAATGTTTACATCACGCGTGTAATGAATGCAATACTGCTCAACTTATGCTCTGATACCAAACACATGCTAGTATTTGGAAGTGGTACCCTGGTGCCAGAACGACAATTTACAGTGCCTGGGTAGTGAACAATATTAAAATTATCGTATATGCGTTAATTAGCGGCGCTACTAATAGGCTGATTAACAGTGACTACTTGAGCCGGAGAAACTAAATCGTGGAAACTTAGTAGCAATCCTTGTATTAAGACGATAAACTTGTGGGTATGTTAACCATATCACCTATCTAAGTAAACAAAATCTCTTCAACTAGCCACCGTCTGGATCACTTCCACGGGTAGATAGGAGAATCGAAGTACGAGTTAATTTCTCACTGTTAGAGTGATCTGAGTATCGAGGAAGCTGTGAAGACCTATTAGTACGTGGTGTGGTAAAAGGGAATATTATGGTATGTTTTAAGGACGTACATTCAGGCGTCATATTCCAAAGCCTTACTTGAGATATTATCATCGATCTACTTTTTTCATTTTACACTAGTTTCCTTTGCGTCCATTCGAGTAACTTCTATATCAGTTTTCCTTTTGACTCTTCAAACGAGTCTTACTTCATTAAGAGAACTTAGTCATTAAAACTTACCGATCAGGGAAGTACCCAATCAAACATTTACTTAAGGAACTTCAAACCTATTCACGAAAGTGAAAGACTGAACCCTAGGTTGTACCTATACTTTGGTAACTTGATCGGGTGACGATTAGAAACCATTTAAATCCTACTTCGAACTGATGGTCTAGTTGACTGACCTTTATAAATCCGAGTTTGCCTCCATGGTCTGACGAATTCGTAGTGGTCTTATCGGTGTTTTTCTTATCTACCTCGATAGCAGGACCAAATTCTTTAAGCTCTGTTAGCCAGCTATATATCAGATTCATCGATTGTAAACTTTGATTAAATCGATACTCTTCTTGGGAGACGTGATCTCAATGGATGAGATTATTTTCTTTTCCCAATGATGTGAAATATTCTAACACACAAATTAAACCCTATTAAGATAGATGTAGTATATGAAAGTAGGGATCGTTCTAGGCTGGGGATTAACTAGGGATGCGAATCTACACAAATGTGACTCAAAAACACAAAACTAGACTTAGAAACACTCAACTAGACACTCAAAACTCCAAACACACTAAACAGACTCTAAACAGCACAATACTAGCAAACAGACTCAAAACAGACTCTAGGGAGTTATTTGGACGAAATTAAGATTAGTAAGACTCAAAACACTAAATTGGACATATTTGAACACGTTTCTAACTAATCTAACACACTTAATTAAAGAGGGGATTGATTTGGATCAAATTAATTAAACTAAACAGGTTGTATAAACTAAACAGGTTAGACACGAAATTGGTGTTTTTAAGGGTGAAAGGCTAGCTAGAGGGTCCTTCTCCACACATGAAACATATGCATACAAATTGATTTCCAGTATTGTTTCTTTAAACCATGAATGACAATGCCCCAAATTAATTGTGAATGCACTAATTAACTTTCAGATTTTTCTAAGTTCATTGAATTGAATGGACAGCGCATCGCAACCAAATTATTCTTCTCAAGTTCCCTATATGAACAACATGATAGAGATACATATCAAAGATCATTAAGTTCTATGAAAATCATAAGCATTGACAAGGCATTCGTAACTATGAACTGCATGATACTCCTGCCAAGAATTACTTAACACGATTGTGACTAGCAACCTCCACTACTTGTAAATATAAGTTCATAACGATTAGGTGAAATTCCCTTATATTTTAGCATCAAATCCCTGCATGCAAACTAAGTATGCCTCCTTAATAAACACACAAGAATAAGTTCTCAATAACGCAGATAAGTAAATCACATTCATGTTTTATGAAACAATAACTGAAGGTAATCAATTCATATAAAACATATGTCCATGGCTTAGAATTCACCTCTAACTAGAAAGGAATTAGTTCCACATGTTTGCAGAAATTAACAACGAAATCAACATAATTGTAAAACTAAAACAAGGATAGAAGACACCCTAGAGACGCTCCAGCACTCCCAAAAGCTTGGGCACATGCACGGCACAAAGGCTTCTCCCTTCCTTCCTTCCTTCCCCTTGCTGCGGCACACCTTTGAAACTTTCTAAAAATTTCTCAATTGCTCTCTTGTATGTGGTGTATGGTGGTGTAGAAATATATGGGGGTGGTAGTTTTTGTGGCAGAAAAAATACATATATATATATAGGCTTAGGTGCGGCACAAAAGTAGCTTAGGAAAAGGATTTTAACACTTCAAATCCATAAGGAAAAAGTCAGCTATATGGCAGAAACCAAAAAGGAAAAGGAAAAAGAGGTGCGGCAGGCTTCTAGACATTCTAGAAAGGGTCCAGGCGCCAAATTTTTAGGAGAGGAGATAAGGCTTCTAGAATCATATTTTTATGTGTCCAAGTCTAACAAGAACTCCCCCTTGCAGCTGTAATTAAGGTGAAAAAGGATTAGGATAAGATATGATAAGACTAGGTTGGATAAGATAAGGATAAGATAAGGTTAGGATAAGGTTTGGATAAGATAAGGCAGTTTGGATAATTCTCCTTCTTTTGAACTGATTCCTTATCTTCAATGTCTTGAATTAATTTCTTCAACTCTTTAGCACATTCCTAGCCTCTCTTGAACTTCAACTTCGTCCATATACCTTGCTCCACGCATGTGATATCCATTCCCAACTCAAAACTGCTCTAAAATGCTCCAAATTGCACTTTCTTGCCACTTTTGCCATTTGACCCTACAAACACATGAAAATAGCTTAAAACACTCTAATAAGCAGCAACTAACTAAGTAAATGCAAAGAAACAAGCTAATCACGTCGCATAAATACGCTCATATCAACCAAAAACGTTGTAACGAAAGAAAGTTGATATTCTCACAAAGTGTTGTGAATTCGAGATATCCTTGATCTTGTTGATTTTATCGACACTTTGTTAGTAATTTTTTGCCTATAGTATCCTACTTCACTTTTCGGCCAAGGAAAGTTAGTTTAGTTTGGAAAGTTGGAAATAAATAAAGTTTCTGACAACAGAACTGTTGTCTCATTTCATCATCGCTTTACACTCTTGGAGGACAATGATCTTTTGGAGATTCATGATGACGTATCCTTGAATGTTTCAGCTGTGCAGAGGCAGCATGACAAATTTGTTGGAAATGTGCCCTAAAACCAATCATGTGATGATACTTTACGGACATTTCACATGTTAAACTAATCTAGTTTAATATCAAGGGCAAAGATTATTGTTTTAAGCCGTCTCATATAAATGTTATATGCTTAAACGATAAAGTCCAAGGAATATGTGATTGGGAGAATGCAATCTAAAGAAGTTAGATTCATGAGACCATTCTTTCGTAGACACATCCTACACGTTCCTGATCATAGGATTGCCAATTGGGCATTGACAGTCCGTTAAGATCAGTACGTGCTATGTCTTCTCTCAGGGAGAGTGACTAGTCTCGAGTCATTGATGTGTGTGACATAAAGACAAGTACGTAGGTGCTCAATAGAGAATGAGTTCATTGAACACGATCAACGAAGAGTTCTCATATTCATGTCACATGAGAACTCATGGTTGGGATAATGCAAAATAGTCCTTTGACCTAAGGCATCACAGTTGTCTTGTGGTTAAGTCCTTGATCTTTGATTATGTCAAAGTCACCCCATCGGGGTGTCCACGGCATCGTTGGGGTTAAGCCACTTAGTCATGGAGACAAGTGAATGCGCAACAAGGGATCTCTAACCTTCAAACCGTTTGGGGGAGAATACTCTATGATATGATTAAAATCTCTGGCCAAAGTATGAATGAGATTAAGGAATGCGTTCCAAATCACATTCAAGGTAATCATATAAGCACACGAATCACATTGGATAGTAGACATGAATAAACTATCAAACCAAACAATGTGGTCAAGAGTATTGTATTAGAGAAAGACCGTATTGCATTTGTAATCCTAAACTGAATAGGTTCTCTACCTCTTCTGATTAGCTTGGGTAACCATGATATGCTGCTAGGTGTCACTCATGGTTTGTGGAAGCCCTAAACGTGTATAATCACTAAAGGGAGAATTGAAAGTAAGTTTCAATTCACAATCGATATGAAATGGTTTTAATCGCCCACTGCCTCGCTAAAAGGAACATAATGGATCGTACACCGTGTAAGGTGGAGATTGAAGAAACAATGGAGATGAGTAAGAATAATTAAATGGTTTAATTATTTATGGCAAGGATTAATTAATATGTTAATTAATCAAACGAATAAGTTCGTTAAAGACCTCGGGATAGTTTTGGACCTTAAGGCCCAATGGGCTTCGAACGTCAAAGCCCATTGACTTAAGTTGTATGACAACTTAATGAATAATGATTCACAAAGGCCCAATTATACCAATAAATCCCAATGGCCAGCCATTTAGAGATGGAGTGGATTTTGGACTTATTTACAAGTTTGCCACTCCAATGAATTAAGGTATAAATATGACTTTATAGCCAAAATTCATTTAGGGTTTGTTTTGGAGAAAATTGGAGAGAACATGTCTCTCCATTTCTCTCTAAAGAGGCCGGCCCCCTTGGAGGGTGCATCTAGCAATCCCACTACTCCAAGGTCACTCATTTCTTCTCCAATCTAACCTTGGTGAAGATACTTAGAGGTTCTCAATTTTGGGAACTTGGAGAAACCTATTCTTCCATCCAAAACCATAGATTTTAGATGCAAGGAATGAAGGCCCTCTCTTTGGGTGATTAGCCTTTGCTTATGCAAAGAGGAATCTACAAAGGTATATATTTCTCAACTCACTTTGATTTGAGTTGAGTCAAGGTTCACAAATCTACTAGGCTTTGAATTTCTTGGTTAATGTTTTGTTTTTGAATGCATGCAAGCATGATTCCGCCTTTTAATTGTTAATTGCATGCTATAGATGTTATTCAAATGAACATGTTTTTTCACAAATCTTCCTTCAAGTGGTATCAGAGCCTAGGTCTAGTAGTTGGTGAATCCTTTTGGGTTTTGTATTTCATAGTCTTTGATTTAAAAGTTGTAAATGTTACAAGCTTTATTCTTGTTTCTATGAATGTAAATTTTGTTAGAAAATTTTCCATCTCAAATGTTGTAGATGTAGTTCATATGAGCATGAATATTGGAGCTAAAATTTAGTGCCATGACTTTGGGGATTTTCGGCCAAATCCAAAGGGTGGATTTTTGGGTTCTTGTTTGACTTGTTAAAAGTGTTTTCAAGTAACTTTTGGAACCCCTATGTACCATAGTTTGGTTATATGTTATTTCCCTAAAGTTAAAATGGTTTTGGGATGTTTTTGGATGAAAAATGTTCATGGAAATTTTTTGAGTTTTTCATGAATGTTCTTGATTGTTCTTGACATTTTTGCCAAGAACAAAAAGGTTTGTGTTTTGATTCAAAGTTTTGATTTATTTCATAAAGTTTATGTTTTATGTTTTTTCAAATGTTTTAATGCATTAGATATTTGTTTAAATGGTGTAAGAATTATTGGTGGGTGTGAAAGGATTAATTCCATTTCACACACACCACTTGCACCACTTGCATGCTTTATGTCAAAACTCACAAATCAACACACACATCACTCCTTTCCCTCTCCAAAACCGGCCACCCTACATGTAGGGTACTTGTGGGGCTTTTATGCAATTACATAAAGTTTTGATACTTTTGTGTATTTGCACTTTCGCCCAAAAATTTACGTTTTTACGTTTAGGTCCAAAAACGCTAAAGGACAAATTGTTTTGCTCCTTTAATGAAGTTTTTGCATTGATTAAATTTTGGGTTCTAGTGTAATTACATGAAGTAGTGGACTTTTGTGTTTTTACAAAGTGACCCCAAAAGTTTTGAAATATAGCCCAAAAGGTTGTGGTTATTGCATGATGGCCCAAATTAGGTTGAGAACAAAATTGTTTTGTCTCTTTAAATGAGAATTGGATTTTCATTTCATTTAGCTCCATTTAAATCAATTTTATGGATACAAAAACCAAATGAAAATGTTGCATTCAATTTAATTAGTTAAAGTGTTAATTAATTAAAGGGTGATTATGAACCTAAGCCTACGATAATTGAGCTATGTGAAAGGCCGTTTCAAATTTGTTTGAACCATGGGAATGTGTAGATTAATTTTGGTTGTAATTTGATTTGATCAAATGTTGTAAAAGAGCATAAGCTCTTCTTTACTTTAAAGTAATTTATTTTGATCAATTGTTGTAAAAGAGCATAAGCTCTTCTTTACTTTAAAGTACTCCATTCTTGTTTTATTTGATATGCATGAAAATGGAGTAGTTGGATCCAACGCCCCTAGGAACAACACGCATTAATGTGATTAAACGCGTATCTAAAATCAATCACCATCCCTAGTCCGAGATTCAACACTAGGCTCGTGTTGAATCTAAACAAAGGTTCATAATCATCCTAAGGTCCTAAGGCCCTAAGGCAACTATATAGTCCATCAAAGGAATGCAAACCTTATGTTAGTAGTATCATATACTCTTGCTTTAAAAACCGTTTTATAAGCATAGTGGGAGTATTATATACAACTAAAATTCAATCCAATGGACCAATAGTTGTAATAGGACCAAAATTGTTTTAATAAAGATTAAAATGAATATTTATATGTGATGAGACCTAAAACCCTCAAACCAAACCATTATTAAGTTGATAAGCGTGAGAGTGCTTTGAACACTCTTTCGTGGCCTTCCACCGTGGTAGCTTCAATCGTTTGTGACTCATACACCGTATTCGTCCAGTTCTGGGGTTGCAAAGTATGTGCTTACATTCAAGAGAAGTCTATACACATATGATGAAGTGAAAAGTAGGCAACGAGTGTGGTCAATATGATATTCTCCTGAGGCCATTCTTGAACCCCTACTCTAACTAGCATAGTGGGAATGACTTAACTAATTGCAATGTGCCAATATGATATTCTTCTGATGCATCATTCTCTAGAGGCCAAACTAGATGGGTACTTGCAAGAGATGCAAATGAGTAAGCGTACTCTCTCATTATTATTAACGCTAGCCAATATGATTTTCTTCTGAGGTGGGCTTGGTAGTAGTGAGCCTCCCATACCCTACTAAGAGTTTCTTCCAAAACTCTCGAATTCCATTGAGGGATATGGAATTTGCCAAAAATAGTGGGTGGTGCTATTTGATTTAAAGACCCGAATCAAATGGCTTAAAATCAATCAATTTATATTCGTTATGTATTTGTTTACCAATATATTTGCAAACGCTATCCAACACTTGACAAATAAAAACCGAATGTTTTAGTTTCCGGACTTGGTACCACAATCCCAAAGAATGTCTTAAAAGGATTGAATACGTACCTAAGTAGTCTCATCCTCACAATCTTCCTAATGATAATGTATCATTGGAAGAACATGTTAGAAAAGTCTATCATGAAGAGGACAACACAAACAACCAATGCTTAATCCTTTGTTAAATGAACAAAGGAACTTACGAAGATTAGCATAAAGAAAAGGACACTTTTAGTGTTATTAGTTCTTCACTCACAAATCGTTGTATGAAGAAATAATGAGTTGTTTTGAACAACCCTTAGTCAATGCAAACACTTAGTGCTTATTTCTTTGTTACATGAACAAGGAACTTGAGAAGAAAGCACAAAGGTGAAGGAAATTTTGTGAAAAACATGTTCATTTGAGCAACATCAATAGCATGCAATTAACAAATTAAAGGCGGAATCATGCTTACATGCACTCAAAAACAAAAACATCAACCATGAAATTCAAAGCCTAGTAGATTGGTGAACCTTGACTCAACTTTTAAATCAACATTTGTTAGTTGAGAAATATTTACCTTTGTAGATTCCTCTTTGCATATGCAAAGGATAATCACCCAAGAGATAGGGCCTTCATTCCTTGCTTCTTAGCTCCATGGATTTGGTTGAAAGAATTGGATTCTCCAAGTTCCCAAAATAGAGAACCTCTAAAGATTCTACACCAATGTTAGATTGAAGAAGAAATGAGTGACCTTGGAGTAGTAGGATTGCTAGATTCACCCTCCAAGGTGGTTAGCCTCTTAGAGAGAAAATGAAGAAACAAGTTCTCACCAATTTTCTCTAAAACAAACCCTTATGAATTTTAGGCTATAAAGTTCTTTATATAGTCACTTCGTTAAATGACCTAAAGAACCAAAAACCCTAATTCTACACAAAATGGATATGGGCTTTTGGGCCTTTGTGAATCTTTATTCATTAAGTTGTCATACAACTTAAGTCAATGGGCTTTGACGTTCGAAGCCCATTGGGCCTTAAGGTCCAAAACTATCCCGAGGTCTTTAATGAACTTATTCGTTTGATTAATTAACTTATTAATTAATCCTTGCCATAAATAATTAAACCATTTAATTATTCTTACTCATCTCCATTGTTTCTTCAATCTCCACCTTACACGGTGTACGATCCATTAGGTTCATTTTAGCGAGGCAGTGGGCGATTAAAACCATTTTACATCGATTGTGAATTGAAACTTACTTTCAATTCTCCCTTTAGTGATTACACACGTTTAGGGCTTCCACAAACCATGAGTGACACCTAGCAGCATATCATGGCTACCCAAGCTAATCAGAAGAGGTAGAGAACCTATTCAGTTTAGGATTACAAATGCAATACGGTCTTTCTCTAATCTAATACTCTTGACCACATTGTTTGGTTTGATAGTTTATTTATTCATGTCTACTATCCAATGTGATTCGTTTGCTTATATGATTACCTTGAATGTGATTTGGAACGCATTCCCAAATCTCATTCATACTCTGGCCAGAGATTTTAATCATATCATAGAGTATTCTCCCTCAATGATGTCGTGGACACCCCGATGCGGTGACTTTGACATAATCAAAGATCAAGGACTTAACCACAAGACAACTGTGATGCCTCAGGTCAAAGGACTAATTTGCATTATCCCAACCATGAGTTCTCATGTGACATGAGTATGAGAACTCCTCGTTGATCGTGTTCAGTGAACTCATTCTCTATTGAGCACCTACGTACTTGTCTTGATGTCACACACACCAATGACTCGAGACTAGTCACTCTCCCTGAGAGAAGGCACAATACGTACTGATCTTATCGGACTGTCAATGCCCAATTGGCAATCCTATGATCAGGAACGTTTAGGATGTGTCTACGAAAGAATGGTCTCATTAATCTAACTTCATTAGATTGCATTCTCCCAATCACATATTCCTTGGACTTTATCGTTTAAGCATATAACATTTATATGAGACGGCTCAAACAATAATGTTTGCCCTTTATATGTAAACTAGATTAGTTTAACATGTGAAATGTCCGTAAAGTATCATCATATGATTGGCTTTAGGGCACATTTCCAACAAAAGGCATGGACACTTAATGTGCCATGATTCTTCACTTACAAATTGTTGTATGAAGAAATGAGAGTTGCCTTGAACAACTCTTGAAAGTTTGTAATTATGTTGAGAACATAATGGTTGGTTGACAAAAATAGTCCATCAACATGGACTTATAATGATTTTGAATCATTGAGCGTTGAAGTGATAAACCACTTAACGAGACGGAAACTAAGGCTAGGACTTCACCTTTATGTCCCTAACCTAATGGTTCACTAAGTTTATTGTAAATTATGTAGTGAACAATAAACACATGCTCTCCAAATTGTTTGATGTGTATAACACAATTGAAATAAGTTTCAAGAGAGATAGTGGGAGTTTAGGGACTATGACTATGGTAGTCAAAGGAGAAGTCAAATGAAGAAAGCGAAATAACTCCAAGGGAACAAACTTTCTTTATGAAAGGATGGACATTGGAAGGGGTATTTGCAAGAAATGTCTTGCAAGTGTCAAGAACACACCTTTCGAAGGTGTTGTAAATTGTTCTTGAATAGTTCAAAATAGTTGGTTCTTCTACTTGAATGTTTGATTCCGTATTAGTAACTATGTTTTACAATCGTTGTAAAAGTGTGACTAATAAGAAGTAGCAGATGGTACTTACTTCCTCATATGAACTACCAAAGAAATTGGAAAAACCAAAGATTGTCTTTACATTCCAATTTTAAGGAATTTAATTCCGTCACTATAGTAGAGATGGATGAATGTTTTGTTTGACAAAACATTGTTCTTTATTAATCAATGATTGGATTATGGTAATCTAATTGATTGTCTCTATAGTAGAGATAATATGGTGGTGTTAACTGTTTAGAATATAACGATGCTTAAAACCCAAAAGGTTGCAAGGTAGTGATTAATCCCAACTGAAGTTGTGATACCTCTAAAAACATAAATTACGAGTTAGTCATAGATGGATACCTTGGATCGTTATATCCGGATCCAATGCCTTCTTGTTAAAATTGTATAGAGGCGAAATGTTCGAATCTTTATTCTTTTGGAAAGAAGAAAGAATCACAAAGTTGTTGAGGTTAATTCACTTAGATGTTAGTGGCACTTGTCCACAACATAATACTACTCATGTTGTATGACATTCACCGAAGATCACCCTCGGTTGGACTATAGTTTATTTTAAATAAACACAAGTCTGAATACTTTGCAAAAGGTTTCAAAGAATTCAAGAAATGTAAGTTGATGAGTAAGACGTCTAAAGTATTTACATCCTTAGATTTGATCCAAGGAATGGTAACACTTTAGAATAGTTTTCTTGAAAGATATCAAGGAAAGAAGCATCATATGATAATGGTCTTCTCCATAAGGAGAAGAACGAACTTGAATAAGATTAAGTTCGTTGGATATTATCAATTACCCATATATATAGGATATATACTTCTAAAACAATATGATTGTCAATTAGAAGATCTTCCAAAAAAATTTTCATGACTCCATAGGATGTAGTTGGAAAGAAAGACAAATCTTAATCATGTTAAGATTTGGGGTTGTGTGCCAATAAGCAATATTTGTTTGAGAATTATCTTGTGAATATCCTTAAATTAACATTTGGATATCACTTCTATAAACCAACTAACAAATGTTGTTTGTTGGGAAGTTCATTGTAATCCTACAATATGATTTGCCTAAGATAGAGCAATGAACGAAAGATAGAACTCAAAGAATGGGTTCTTTGAGAAACAAGATGATAATCAACAAATACAACAACCTAGTTCCTATACCACAAGCTCCAAGGTAGTCAAGAAGGATTTATAAACCGTCTCAGTTGAATGGTTTGAACTTTATGACTATGTCGTAGAGTTGCACCTCTTAATTCGAAAGAAATAAGAATGAAAATCCTTATGACTACATTGAGTGTATATATGACATATACTCAAGGAAATGGTAAAGTACCATTTGACTCGAAATAATGAAACCTTCATAGCTAATTGGTAGCTTAAGGTGACTACAATCAAAGAGAATGGTTGACTTTGAAGGAACCATTTTTGACGTAGTCTTAGTTCCAATTAATTCGAAGATTGCTAAGCTACAACTAAATGGTGATTCAATGTTTGGACATAGTATGGGTTTCCGAAACCATTATTAAGATAGTCTTAATAATATATGTCTAAAACTATGAATTACAAGACATGTAAGTTGTAGAGATCCATCCATCATGAATCTTAGCAAGCTAGTGGGAGCTATAAACGTCTTATGAGCAAAAGATCAAAACGTTTGATTTCTCATAAAGATGTAAATGAATCTTTTGTTTACTAGGTTTACAAAAGATTAGTGGGAGTTAATCATGTTCCTAAAATTTAAATATATATATGATATATTAATTTTGGAAATGAAAAGAATACTTCATTGTTAAAGTTATGACTTTAAACATTCTATAAAGATAGAATGTATATGGGAGACATAGTCTATATACATGGGATGGAAATCTATATTGATAGATTTTAGGATATAATTGGATTATATCATGCCCTAATAATAGACAAAATATGCTAGGAAGTTTCTCATATGATGATAAACTTCAAAAAGGAGGACAACTCTAGTTAGACTAAGTAGTTGCTCTTCTCAAAGGGAACGTACCCTTTGACTCCCAAAGAAATAAGGCATAAATAGAATCCTTTATGCATAGGCAGAAAGGTGATTTACGTATTTCATATTGTATGAAAAACGTTGATATGAGTTGTACCAAGATCGGTACAAGACGATATTAATGCAAGCCCAGGATCAGAACCATGGCAACTGTCAAGTGAGTCCTTAAGTATTTAAGAAATACTAAAGGATGGATTCCTCAAAGAATGAGGAAGAATTAGAGTAACGTAATGGAAGCGTAAATGTATTAGATTATGAATCTAATCCATCATTGGATGTTTCTTCATTATGAATGAAGAGATAAACAGATATCTCTTTATTATAACTAAAGAGATATTTGGATGGAAACATTAAAGTAATGACTTTAGTGTGTTCCATTATGAATGCAAAATATATTGCCATATAGAAGTTTACAACAATGTTGTTTGGATGGGAAAGTTCATTTATGAACTCTCTATTCGATTCCAACCAGAAAGTGTATCTAGTGTACTGACACTATGACACTAATGGGGCGATAGCTCAAGCCAGGGAATCAAGGTCTCATCAAGATCCGAACTTATATGAGAGACTGAACCACATGATTGAGAATCCTGTATAATGGTGACGTCGTTATTCTCAAGGTTGCTTCTATGGATAACATATAGATATCCATTGTCTAGGCCTACTACTCAGCCATTTATGAAATGACTACAGAAGAGGTATCATCACTGATGACTAAGCTGATTGGCTCTAGTGCAAGTGGGAGATTGTTGGAAATGTGCCCTAAAACAAATCATGTGATGATACTTTACAGACATTTCACATGTTAAACTAATCTAGTTTAATATCAAGGGCAAAGATTATTGTTTTAAGCCGTCTCATATAAATGTTATATGCTTAAACGATAAAGTCCAAGGAATATGTGATTGGGAGAATGCAATCTAAAGAAGTTAGATTCATGAGACCATTCTTTCGTAGACACATCCTAAACGTTCCTGATCATAGGATTGCCAATTGGGCATTGACAGTCCGTTAAGATCAGTACGTGTTATGTCTTCTCTCAGGGAGAGTGACTAGTCTCGAGTCATTGATGTGTGTGACATCAAGACAAGTACGTAGGTGCTCAATAGAGAATGAGTTCACTGAACACGATCAACGAAGAGTTCTCATATTCATGTCACATGAGAACTCATGGTTGGGATAATGCAAAATAGTCCTTTGACCTGAGGCATCACAGTTGTCTTGTGGTTAAGTCCTTGATCTTTGATTATGTCAAAGTCACCCCATCGGGGTGTCCACGGCATCGTTGGGGTTAAGCCACTTAGTCATGGAGACAAGTGAATGCGCAACAAGGGATCTCTAACCTTCAAACCGTTTGGGGGAGAATACTCTATGATATGATTAAAATCTCTGGCCAGAGTATGAATGAGATTAAGGAATGCGTTCCAAATCACATTCAAGGTAATCATATAAGCACACGAATCACATTGGATAGTAGACATGAATAAACTATCAAACCAAACAATGTGGACAAGAGTATTATATTAGAGAAAGACCGTATTGCATTTGTAATTGATGCGAAAATAAATTCACGCACAAATTTAAACCCTATTTGTGACAGTTGTAGTAATGATGTAAGTAGGGATCGTTCTAGGCCGGGGATTAACTAGGGATGCTAACCAAAGTAAAATTAAATTAAAAACGTAAAAACAAAATTTAAAACACTAAACTAGACTCAAAACACTTAACTAGAATAACTCAAAATAAAACTAACAAATAATCTAAAAAGACACAAAATAATTCAAAACTCAAGAAAACACAAACTAAATTGATTTCTAACAAATTTAACACTTTAAAATAAATGGGGGATTGATTTTGATGAAAAGTAAATTAAACTTAAATAAATTACAAAATTGACAAAAACATAAAATTAAGGTAAAATGATAAATGACGAACTGGCTAGAGGATTATTCTCCACACATGCCACATATGCAACCTAAATTGATTTTCAGTTGTTCTTTCAATAAATTGTAAATTCTCAACGCCCCAAGTTAATTAGGTCCGCTTAAATTAACCTTCAGATTTTCCTACTTTTATTAGGTTGGATGATTGCATACGACAACCCAAAACATTCCCTACAAGTTCCCTACATGAATTGCATAATAGAGATACAAGCAAGAATCATTAAGTTTTATGAAAATCATAAGCATTGACGAGGCACTTGTTACTATGAATTGCATGAAACTTATGCCAAGAATTTACCTAACGCGATCGTTTATAAGCGACCTTCACTACTTGTGAATATAAGTTCATAACGATTAGGTGAAATTCACTTATATTCTAGCATCAAATTCATGCATGTAAATTAAGTATGCATCCTTAATCGACATACAAAAATAAGTTATCAATCAAGCAGTTAAGCAAATTAAATCACAACTCAGAAATCACAACTGAAGGTAATCAATTCAAATTACAAATATATCCATGGTTTTGAATTAAACTCTAGCCAAAATAAAATTAGTTACACATTATTAAAATTAAACAGGAATAAAACGTGAGTTGGAGGATTAAACCGAATGAGGACTGCAGTGTTGTTGCGCTTCCTGCACTGTTGCCGTGCTGACCAGGCAGGATTGCTGCCGTGCTGACCACCCACGTTTCCTGCGTTCCTTACACGTGCTGCCAAGGCAGCACTTGCTGCACTGACTGTCTCCCTGTCCCAGCGCGTCTCGACCTGGTTCTCCCACTTTCTGCCTCTGGCAGCTTTCCTTGCTGCACGTCCCCAAGTCTTTCTTTCCTTGCAAGCTTTTCCTGCGCCTGACCCCTCGGTTTCTGCTCTTTAAGCTGCCAAGGGCAGCTTCTGTCCCTCCAAATCCTCACCGAGAGCTCCCTCTCCTGGCTCGCCAGCTGCCTAGACCTGCTGTTCTTCTAGCTGCCAAGGCAGCCTTCCTTTCCGCGCTGTCCTCTTCTTTTCAAGCTGCCAAGGGCAGCTGTCCCGCCTCCTCTCGTGTCGTCTCCTGCGTCAGCTATGGCAAGGCAGCTTGCTGCCTTGCTTTCCTTTCCGTCCTCCGCGTGTCAAGCTGCCTGGAAGGCAGCTCCCTCTTTCTTCTTCTCGCCCCAGCTCCCCGCTGCAAAGGCAGCGATGTTCCTCCTTCTCAAGCTCGCGCAAGGCACGCTGCCTCACGCTGCTGCTTCTCTGTGGCTGCGCTCCCTGCGTCGCGCTACTTCTCTGCGCTGTCAGCTTCTTGCTTTCTGTTCCCGCAAGCCTTCCTTGCTGCCCCAAGGTTTCTCGCAAGCTGCCTTATGGCAGCTCTCTGTACTTATTTCCTATTTCCCTCCCCCCATAATACCGAGACCTCTCCAGCTTTTTAAGTTCCTAACATTCTTTTTTTTATTATTCTAAAACCTCCACCCCCCATTATGCTTTTGTTTTCTGTTTCTTTATTCCCCCTTTCTTTATTTTCATGCGCACCTTTCCTGCTTCTTATTATATATTTCCCATTAAACCTCAAGCAGCCCCAATGCACTTTAAAATGCCGAGCTCCCCCCATATTTCCTGCCAGCTTAACCTTTTTATTTAAAGTCCTTCCACTTGCTGATTGCGCCTGCCTTCTTCTTTGTTTATATTTCCTTCTTCTTTTAAACTGTGCACTCTGCATGCTTATTCCACCTTTATTTCTTATCCTTCCACATGCTTGCTGACTGCATGTCCTTCTTTCTATAGCCAAATCCCGCAACATTCATTAAAACCTTCCTGCCAATATTAGTTTAAGCAAATGATTCATCATTTTCTTTCTTATTTTATTTGCTGCACTCACTCAACATCATATATATATATATATATTTATAATACTATCTTATTTCTATTAACCAAAAATAGTGGGCAATGCAGTTTTGACGATTTTATTACTAAAATTATACACTTAAGCTATTATTAATTTCTTAGCTAGATAAATTCGATAAAACACAAAAACAAAGTAAATAGCACAAAATATGAGGAAATAACTAACAAAAGACAAGAGAATTTGATGTAAAATATATATAAATATGAGCTTATCAAATACCCCCACACTTAGCTTTTGCTAGTCCTCGAGCAAAACAAACGAAAACAGAAAAAGTAATAACATGAAAATTATTAGTTTCCCCCTATATGACCCTCATAGAATTTCATTCGAGAACACAAATCATCAATAACCATAGCTAACACCAACAAGCAATTTAAGTTCGTTTTCTTTATTCAAATATTAGCAGCAATCTTTGAAACATCCTTGAAGTGTAGTGTGTGAGATAGCCATGCTAATGCAATTTCAAAATTTTTTTATTTTTTTTAAATCACCATATGCAAACTAGCGACCTTCTCACGGGATTTACACTCAATCGCACATGTGTTTAGTTTTAATGTGTTTCGCTCAAAGAAACGAATGTGAAAGTTCTACCATAAGCTTGCATAAAGATCACTTCTCCACAGTCATAATTGCAAAACTTAAATCAAGAGGACTTTTATTGGATGTAATGAGGCTTAGGGATAGGGTTATTGAAACGAAAGAATAGGAAAACACAAGTTCCAAGCTACAATGCAAGCAATTATTTTCTTTAGATTTATAAGAACTCAAGCTCTCCAACGATTCTTCAGACATCTCTAACCACACCCATAAACTGAAACTTTAAAAACTTTTTATTTTCTTTGTATACAATCTTTCTTTTTCTTTTCCTTTTCTTTTCTTTTTTTTTTTTTTTTTTTTTTTTTTTTTTTTTTTTTCAAACAGAAACAAATATGAAAAACCCCCACACTTATTCTTTTGCCAAACACCTTCAAAGTACTTCACAAACATTTCTCATAAGACAATCTCACATTGCTCACTTGGAAAGGGTAAGGAAAAATATTTATTTCAGGCATAAGGGTAGACATATCTGGTGATAAGAAATAAAAGGCTCACATACACGGCTCAAATTGGCAATCTAATGATATCATTTTTCTTTGGGAAACAAGGTTATTTGGGCCATGATGGTAAACCTAATGCCTCTATCATTTTCAAGTTCATGCAATCAATGACAAAAATTTCGAAAGATCGTTATGCAAGTTCTAGAGAAGTATCTCACATAAGTTCATCACACATAAAAAAAATAGGAGTGTATGAAAAATGCACACACTTTCAATAGGCTCAAAAACTCACATAGGATGTATATGGTCACTAAATTCACATATGGAGCTTAAAATCATGCTTTAATTTCACATCAACAAGGCTATGTGCATTTGGTTTTTCAAGGATGATCAAATATGTACAAACTAACACGAGAATTAGGAATTTCACACAACACATGTTAACTAAGTTCTTGATAATCATGATTCAAATTTTATCCAATTATATCATTGGGTCGGGGAAACTAACAAAAAAAACTAATTCAAAACAATAAGGAAAACAAGGAAATATTTTTGGATTTTTAAAATTTTCCGAAATTTTTTTTTTTTTTTTTTTAAAAAAAACAAAACTAATTAAGAAAACAAAGCAATAACATGGAAACAAATGAAACCAGTTCAAAGTCGACGGTACAAAAATTTTCAATTTGGTCATTTTTCATACTCTTTACCCCCACACTTAAACTAGACATTGTCCCCAATGTCCGAAAATATAATAAAATGCAAATAAAAATAAAATAAATAAATATAAAGAAACAAAATAAAGCAATAGGACTGAAAACTTCCCTAATTTGCAGAAAAATCAAGCGATGACCCCCAAGCTAAAATTCTGCAATCAACTTCAAGGGTGGAAATAACCAAAAGTTCCTGCAAAGAAAAGAAATAAATCAGTTAAGCACGCAAGAAAATATAAAAAACAAATAAACGAAAAATTGAAAATGAAAATAAAAGATAATAATAAAACTAAAAGTGATCATTGGTCCTGTTTGGTGACTTTCCACAGCTTTGAACTTGAACTGGCCTCGGAACTTCTTAGCAAGGAAAATGAGACTTGATTGGTGGTGTTGTTGAGGCTTCTCGAGCTCTTGGTTTCAACTCAGACTCCTTCTGCCGGGTTGATTGAGTCTGCAGGCTACATTCTTCTCTTTTTGTTCTTCTGCATGGCAGGTAGGCACGAGGAATAGGTGGTGGTCTGCTTCTTTGTTCAATCTGTCCAAGTGCCGACCGATTGCCTTTCTTTCACCTTGCCCCGTAGCCAAGAGCAAGGGTAAAGGAAAAGCATGCCATGAGAAATCTTTGCCTCTGACTCTGATGATATGGGATACTTTTGCTTTTGAAGAAGTATCGTTCCACAAGTGTATGCTTGAACTGGGCTGGGGAACTTCTTAGCAAGGAAAATGAGACTTGATCTTGAAGATGAAGCAGCACCTTGTCTCCACATGCTTCAAGTATCATTTTCACTTGCCATGTCTGTTCTCCAGGCAGATGTGGCGACTTCTTCGGAAGTACATCAGTGGTTGAAGAAGAGTACTCGAGAGCAATGCTAGGTAAGCAATCAGGAAGGATTTCCAGGCAGTCGGTTCTTAGATTGGAAGATTGACACCGAGTGCTGGCTGATTGCCCGCTTTTCTCCTTGCCCCAAAGACAAGGAAAAGGACAGGGAGAAAGCGTGATATGAGATACTCTTGCTTTCAACCTTCATGATATGAAATACTCTAGCTCTAGATGACTTATTTGTAAAGGTATCCCAGGGAATGAGAAACACAGAGAAACTCGAGAGGGTTTGTTGGAAAGGCATTTTGGAAGATGAAAAATTTCGGAGATGAAGAAGTGTTGAGAGTGTGCCTTTGCTGTTGAAGGCGAAGGTAGACGTTTATAGAATTTTTCTTCACAACCGAAACTATTCTTTTACCCCTGTCGGCAGCCGGTGGATGGATGAACAGTACAGGTCACGCGCTTTCTGAAAAAGCAGCCCGTAATTTGCGCAAAGCTGACAGCGCGCGTGACGAGTGACGACAAAATTGGAAAAGCTGTTCGCCTCGTGATTCCTGACCGCTCCGACTTTTGAGAGAACGGCGTCCGACTTTTGAGAAAGGAACCGACTTTTGAGACGGAGTCCGACTTTTGAGACGGAGACGCCGCTTTTGAGAAAAGAATCCGGCTCTTGAGAAAGGAGCCCGGCTCTTCGATTTGCGAGAGGGCGCCTCTTCGATTGCTGAGGGATGCCTCAACGATTTCTTCTTCTTATAAGAACGCTCATTTTTTTTTCCACAACACACTTGAGCTCCCCTTGTAAACACTTCATCTGGTAAACGTTCCCTCCTGTAAACACTCCCTCTTGCATTTTCTTTTAATCTTGATCAGTCCAACTCTTCATTCTCAACACCTTCAAATATGTCTTGCCCTTCTGACCGTCGCCTTAACTTGAATGTTGGGGAAGATAGTGATATATCTTCTCCAACCAACATTTGGCAGCCATCCTTCATATCCCCAAACGGTCCTCTTACAGTTGGGGATTCCATGATGATGAACGAAACAACCGCATCGGTGGTGGCCAGAAATCTGCTCACTCCTAGAGACACTAGGATACTTTCCAGGCGGTCCGACGAACTGGCTGTCCAGGACTCTATGGCCTACAGCGTCCGATGCGCAGGCTCAGTATCAAACATGGGCCAGCGCCTTCTTGCACGAACCCGTCAGGTGGAGTCGTTGATGGCTGAAGTGGCTAGTCTTCGGCAGGAGGTCAGAGTGCTTAGGCATGAGAACAGGGATTTGCACATGCTCGCAACCAATTACTCCACAAGCATGAAGAGGAAGCTTGATCAGCTGCAGGAGTCCGAAGTGCGGATTCAGAGTGATCATCAACGGTTTATGACGTTACTCCCGAGGTTTGTGTTGCCTTCGTCCTCGGGAGCAGCACCAAGTATTGAGGCTCTGAATGATCCAGCTCTGGCGCTTCGTCTTTCAGGGGCTCCGTCGACCTCCGAGGCTCCACCTACCAACGACCAATGAAAGCTTTTAGTTTACAAGTTATTGTAAAATATTTATGCATTTAAGTTTATTTAATTATATCTATAAATAAAAGTATTTTTGTTTTTTTTTTTTTTTATTTATTTATTTTTTTTATTTTTTTTATGGATGTTTATTATTATTATTATTATTTTTTTTTCATTTTTTATTTTATATAAATGTAAAATAAGTAAATCAAAGTAAAAAAAAACTAAGTTTAATCTCCTAAACAAAAATCACAACTAAATAAACAAAACAAAAATCACAACTAAATAACAAAACAAAATGAAAGCAGTAAAGAGAAGGGATTAGGAATGCAAATCTGATTGTGGGTGATTCCTAGGCCTCCCTTCATTATTCAAATGCATGGGCTTATCATTGAACGGACGGTGGTACTTGAAATGATCCGACAACGGTCTAAGTTCTAATGACGGTGCCTGAATCATCAAAATTAGAAACAAGTTAGTATAAATTAAAATTAAAAATGGAGAAGATGGCTTACAGTCACATTCAAACTCAATTACAAACACCACGTCTTTGAACGTTTCCGGGACTTTGAACTTGGCCAGGTTTACTATGATGGTTGTGGCTTGTCCCGTGTCATCAAACTCAACTTCCTTGGCATTTGTCTCATGCACAGCCTCTTGGATGTATTCAACAAATTCTCCGGCCACCTCATTTTCTGGAATAATTCTTCTTGGTGTACACGTCTCTTTGAACGTTTCAATACCATCGGGAACTTGATTTGGTACACCAAGAATTTGGATATCACTTTGCACCTTGGGAAGATCTTCCACAACGTATTTTTCATTCACTTCTTCCTTGGAATTTAAAAACCTGCAAGGAAAAAGGACATTTGGTGGAACGATGTCAGAATGAATTGAACTTAGAACCTCCTCACCTGAGTTGGATGGCATAAGGACTTGGGGGGTTTGCGATAAGAATTCTTCTAAACTGCCCAAGTCGTCATCCTCATCTTCTTCTTGAATTGGCAATTCATCCATGTTCGAGCTCTGTTTGGATGGTTCAGGAACAACTTCATCCTCCATATCACTTCCCAAAGTGATGGCTTCATTAATTTCCATTTCTCCCTCTGAATTTGCAAATGTGGAGTTGGAGAGTTCACTTTGATCTTGAATTTGTACCATGAACTCCATAATCTGCCCAATTTGCTTCTCCAACTCATCCACCTTGTTGGCTTTATTTTGCATCTCCATGTTTCGATTTTCTACGTCCTGGGTCAAAGAGGTGAGTAACTTATTCAACATATCATTATCCGAAGACGTACCTGAATTTGGTTGGGGAGATTGTGGTGGATGTGACGGTTCATATGGCCACTGATAGAACTCTTCCGATGGCGGCAATTGTTCTTCTTTTTGTGAACCCTGTACCGAAGAAATTAATTCTTCAAGCATTTGATTATAATCCACGGGCATACTTTGATTCGATTGGAATTGTTGTGGGGGATGCTGTGGTGGCTGCATAGGTCTTGAATAGAACGCGTCTTCTTGCTGCCAATATCCACCTTGTTGGAATTGTTGAGGTTCTCCCCACATGTAATCTGAATAATCTCTCCAATCTGAATTGTAAGCATTGGAAAACATGTTGCCCCTTGAATGATTATGGCCCTGATATCCCCAAACATCTTCATTTGCAGAAAATTGAGGACCTTGATATCGTTGTCCATAAGGCACATCAAGTGTAGGGACACTTGGCATTGTGGTCCGTTCGGCATTATGAGTTAATTGAGCAGTGAGCTGTGCCAATAGATCTTGAATGCTAGTAGAATCCAGATCTTGCTCCATTTGTAACTAAAATCAAAGAAAGAAAACTAAATCAAATATCAAAAGTAAGATACACAAACACAAATAAACAAGATAAAATAAAATAAAATAAACACAAATAAAATAAAATAAAACACAAACAAAAACATAAACAAGGATTAGCAAATTTGCTAATCCCCGGCAACGGCGCCAAAAATTTGATGCGAAAATAAATTCACGCACAAATTTAAACCCTATTTGTGACAGTTGTAGTAATGATGTAAGTAGGGATCGTTCTAGGCCGGGGATTAACTAGGGATGCTAACCAAAGTAAAATTAAATTAAAAACGTAAAAACAAAATTTAAAACACTAAACTAGACTCAAAACACTTAACTAGAATAACTCAAAATAAAACTAACAAATAATCTAAAAAGACACAAAATAATTCAAAACTCAAGAAAACACAAACTAAATTGATTTCTAACAAATTTAACACTTTAAAATAAATGGGGGATTGATTTTGATGAAAAGTAAATTAAACTTAAATAAATTACAAAATTGACAAAAACATAAAATTAAGGTAAAATGATAAATGACGGACTGGCTAGAGGATTATTCTCCACACATGCCACATATGCAACCTAAATTGATTTTCAGTTGTTCTTTCAATAAATTGTAAATTCTCAACGCCCCAAGTTAATTAGGTCCGCTTAAATTAACCTTCAGATTTTCCTACTTTTATTAGGTTGGATGATTGCATACGACAACCCAAAACATTCCCTACAAGTTCCCTACATGAATTGCATAATAGAGATACAAGCAAGAATCATTAAGTTTTATGAAAATCATAAGCATTGACGAGGCACTTGTTACTATGAATTGCATGAAACTTATGCCAAGAATTTACCTAACGCGATCGTTTATAAGCGACCTTCACTACTTGTGAATATAAGTTCATAACGATTAGGTGAAATTCACTTATATTCTAGCATCAAATTCATGCATGTAAATTAAGTATGCATCCTTAATCGACATACAAAAATAAGTTATCAATCAAGCAGTTAAGCAAATTAAATCACAACTCAGAAATCACAACTGAAGGTAATCAATTCAAATTACAAATATATCCATGGTTTTGAATTAAACTCTAGCCAAAATAAAATTAGTTACACATTATTAAAATTAAACAGGAATAAAACGTGAGTTGGAGGATTAAACCGAATGAGGACTGCAGTGTTGTTGCGCTTCCTGCACTGTTGCCGTGCTGACCAGGCAGGATTGCTGCCGTGCTGACCACCCACGTTTCCTGCGTTCCTTACACGTGCTGCCAAGGCAGCACTTGCTGCACTGACTGTCTCCCTGTCCCAGCGCGTCTCGACCTGGTTCTCCCACTTTCTGCCTCTGGCAGCTTTCCTTGCTGCACGTCCCCAAGTCTTTCTTTCCTTGCAAGCTTTTCCTGCGCCTGACCCCTCGGTTTCTGCTCTTTAAGCTGCCAAGGGCAGCTTCTGTCCCTCCAAATCCTCACCGAGAGCTCCCTCTCCTGGCTCGCCAGCTGCCTAGACCTGCTGTTCTTCTAGCTGCCAAGGCAGCCTTCCTTTCCGCGCTGTCCTCTTCTTTTCAAGCTGCCAAGGGCAGCTGTCCCGCCTCCTCTCGTGTCGTCTCCTGCGTCAGCTATGGCAAGGCAGCTTGCTGCCTTGCTTTCCTTTCCGTCCTCCGCGTGTCAAGCTGCCTGGAAGGCAGCTCCCTCTTTCTTCTTCTCGCCCCAGCTCCCCGCTGCAAAGGCAGCGATGTTCCTCCTTCTCAAGCTCGCGCAAGGCACGCTGCCTCACGCTGCTGCTTCTCTGTGGCTGCGCTCCCTGCGTCGCGCTACTTCTCTGCGCTGTCAGCTTCTTGCTTTCTGTTCCCGCAAGCCTTCCTTGCTGCCCCAAGGTTTCTCGCAAGCTGCCTTATGGCAGCTCTCTGTACTTCTTTCCTATTTCCCTCCCCCCATAATACCGAGACCTCTCCAGCTTTTTAAGTTCCTAACATTCTTTTTTTTATTATTCTAAAACCTCCACCCCCCATTATGCTTTTGTTTTCTGTTTCTTTATTCCCCCTTTCTTTATTTTCATGCGCACCTTTCCTGCTTCTTATTATATATTTCCCATTAAACCTCAAGCAGCCCCAATGCACTTTAAAATGCCGAGCTCCCCCCATATTTCCTGCCAGCTTAACCTTTTTATTTAAAGTCCTTCCACTTGCTGATTGCGCCTGCCTTCTTCTTTGTTTATATTTCCTTCTTCTTTTAAACTGTGCACTCTGCATGCTTATTCCACCTTTATTTCTTATCCTTCCACATGCTTGCTGACTGCATGTCCTTCTTTCTATAGCCAAATCCCGCAACATTCATTAAAACCTTCCTGCCAATATTAGTTTAAGCAAATGATTCATCATTTTCTTTCTTATTTTATTTGCTGCACTCACTCAACATCATATATATATATATATATTTATAATACTATCTTATTTCTATTAACCAAAAATAGTGGGCAATGCAGTTTTGACGATTTTATTACTAAAATTATACACTTAAGCTATTATTAATTTCTTAGCTAGATAAATTCGATAAAACACAAAAACAAAGTAAATAGCACAAAATATGAGGAAATAACTAACAAAAGACAAGAGAATTTGATGTAAAATATATATAAATATGAGCTTATCAGTAATCCTAAACTGAATAGGTTCTCTACCTTTTCTGATTAGCTTGGGTAACCATGATATGCTGCTAGGTGTCACTCATGGTTTGTGGAAGCCCTAAACGTGTATAATCACTAAAGGGAGAATTGAAAGTAAGTTTCAATTCACAATCGATATGAAATGGTTTTAATCGCCCACTGCCTCGCTAAAAGGAACCTAATGGATCGTACACCGTGTAAGGTGGAGATTGAAGAAACAATGGAGATGAGTAAGAATAATTAAATGGTTTAATTATTTATGGCAAGGATTAATTAATATGTTAATTAATCAAACGAATAAGTTCGTTAAAGACCTCGGGATAGTTTTGGACCTTAAGGCCCAATGGGCTTCGAACGTCAAAGCCCATTGACTTAAGTTGTATGACAACTTAATGAATAATGATTCACAAAGGCCCAATTATACCAATAAATCCCAATGGCCGACCATTTAGAGATGGAGTGGATTTTGGACTTATTTACAAGTTTGCCACTCCAATGAATTAAGTTATAAATATGACTTTATAGCCAAAATTCATTTAGGGTTTGTTTTGGAGAAAATTGGAGAGAACATGTCTCTCCATTTCTCTCTAAAGAGGCCGGCCCCCTTGGAGGGTGCATCTAGCAATCCCACTACTCCAAGGTCACTCATTTCTTCTCCAATCTAACCTTGGTGAAGATACTTAGAGGTTCTCAATTTTGGGAACTTGGAGAAACCTATTCTTCCATCCAAAACCATAGATTTTAGATGCAAGGAATGAAGGCCCTCTCTTTGGGTGATTAGCCTTTGCTTATGCAAAGAGGAATCTACAAAGGTATATATTTCTCAACTCACTTTGATTTGAGTTGAGTCAAGGTTCACAAATCTACTAGGCTTTGAATTTCTTGGTTAATGTTTTGTTTTAGAATGCATGCAAGCATGATTCCGCCTTTTAATTGTTAATTGCATGTTATAGATGTTATTCAAATGAACATGTTTTTTCACAAATCTTCTGTGACAGCCCGTCTCTGATTTGAAGAGTTTTAAAGTTTTAATAAAGGATTTTACAAAAATGCCCTTTGAGGCATGCACATTATTCGAAGTTAATCGTTGTGTCGTGCCATCTAAGATTTGTTTTCTTGACATATCCTCGTAGTACTCGTCGCTACGGACGTGCGGGCGCTGACGGTTCGTGATTTGGAGTTATATCGAAAAAGTTATTAACGTTTGAAATTTGGGATTGTAAGGAATTATAATTTTAGTAAAATCCAGAATTTCTTTTATGAAAATGGACGGCCCAGATTTAATGAAGAATGAAATGGATGGCTTGGATGTAAGAGAAAGGAAATAAAAATAAATGATGAAAGAAGGTTTTGTGTGTGTGTGTACGTGAGAGAAGAAGAAGAAGATAGAGGATTGGGCTAAACTGCCCAATCGGAACAGGAGAGAGGGAGGAGTGAGCCAACCAGAAAGAGGAGGAAGTGGAGGACCAATCAGAGGGAGAAGAAAGGAGGGAAAGGAGGGAGAAGAAAGGAGGGAAAGGAGGGAAAGGAGGGAAAGGAGGAAACGGAGGAAACGGGTTTTCCCCCAACCCGTTTACCCGCGACACCCACCTCCATTTTTCCGACGATTTTCACCGGAATTTCCACGAATTGGATCAAGGTACCACTCCCAATCAACACCTAGGCCTTCCCTCTTCATGTTTCAACCCAAAAATCATGAAATTTGATGGTGATTTGGTGAAAACCGCACCCGTGGGTGCCGTGACTTTTTGTTCAAATTCTTCAAATCTTGAAACGTTTTCTTTCAATTACTAACATCATTAGCATTCCCTTAGGACCTGGAACAAAGCCTAAGCATTGGTTGGGACGACGGAGTTGATTTGAAGACGAATTGGAACTCACCCAAATTCTAGGGTTCTTCACGGTTTTGGCAAAATTGGAGCTCTTCCAAGCCAAATTGGCCTTGGCTTCAGGTATAAAGTTTACTCTACTCGTTGAGATCTTCAAATCTGCAAATTTTGGTAATTTTTGGAAATAGTTAGATTTTCCGGCGAGCCGGGGCGGCCCGTGCGGCGGCGCGTGGCCAGTGGCCCGCCAATGTCATTCTTAGCATGTGTTTAATGCTCTAGGTTCAGTTTTGATAATTGATGGACGCAAATTGAATAATTGAACCTAAGTTCGTTACGATTCGTGGTTAGGTGAAAATGCGAATTGACGATCCGACCGTTGGATCGTCACCAAAATTTGATACGTTGTAAAACGTAATATTTGAGGATTATAGGAACTTACGGATTGGGAATCCGATTTACGGATCTTCCGGAATTGGAGTTGTAAGTTCATAAATTAGAATGTTAACCGTCACTCGGTTTTGACAATTGACGAAGATCCGACCGTTGAATGGTAATGAAATTTAAGAATGTTGTTCTAGAGATATATTATGGACCTCTGGAAGTTATGGATTGGAAATCTGATTTGCAGATCTTCCGGATCGAACTGCGTAGTGACGTGTTTTATATAAGTTATATATTCTATCGATATGATTTCTGAGGTTTGATTTGATTAGTGTTCTAGGCGCCGATCGTCATGACGCCTTGATGTGTTGTGCTAGGGAGTTGTAGGGTGAACTCCAGGTGAGTGGGCAGTATTTTCTGTATTTACCTACATACTATTGATTTTCCCAGAAATTGAGTTTTTGAAGAAAATATGTTTCTAAAATGCCATGCATGAATGATAGGCATGCTATGAATGATATGCATGATAGGAATGATATGCATGAGATGAATGATATGAATTATATGAATTGATAATTGATGCATATATATATATGTGAATTGGTGCTGTGGACGCACAGGTAAGTATCAGGTGAGTTTTATATTATTCATGTGCATTGTTGATGATGTATATTATGTTGATAGCTCATAACCTGCAAACATGGTGTTAGTGCTTATATTATTCACCGCACCACACGCTCACCTTGGATCCAAGTAGGTGCATGTCGTACAGACCATGAGAGGGTTCCGACATGCTAGTCGTACAGATCACTAGAGGTGGTTCCGACTAGTAGGTGACTTTGGATTATGTGCACAGATGATTGATGAGAGAAGCACTAGAGTGTATTATTACACCATTCTTATCGTACAGACTACTTTAGGTAGTTCCGATTTATCTGCAGTGTACTGCCGTACAGGTCACCGAGGTGACTCCGGTTGGATTGAATGTTGAGCTATAGAATTAACCGTACAGGACCAACTGCAGGGTCTCCGTTTAATTCACCATTTCACCTGTTACATTGATGCATCATTCATTCTGTTTTTGAAAGTTTTTAACATGGCATACTTTCTGGTTTTTAAGAAAGATTGATGATTTGAGATTTATGAAAAGTATTACGCTATTATGCTATTTTCTGGGAAAGTATACAGGTTTTACAGCGAGGGGTTAGAAATGTTTTAAATGAAAAGTTTTCGAAAAAACTTTGTTTTACTGACCCACTCAATTTTGTTTTGCGCCCCTCCAGGTTCAAGTTAGCAGAGCTTTGGTGGCCACGAGGAATCCAACGGTGTTCTGACAGAATTCACAAAAGTAGGACTCATCCTCGGGTGTTTCATCTTAGTAATTGTATTTTTAAAGCTTCCGAACTGTGTAAATGGTTACGTCACTCTCACGTGACGGCCAGCATGCCCTCCTTCGGGACGGGGTGTGTCATCTTCCTTCAAAATTATCACCCAAAACCTAGGGTTTCCGACGGGTTTTAGTAAAATTGGAGCTTTTCTCGGCCAAATTGGCCTTAGTCACATGTATAAAGTTTACTTTACTCATTGAGACCTACAATTCTGTAAAATTTGGTAATTTTTAGAAATAGTTGATTTTTCCAGCGAGTCAGGGCGGCTTGTGGCCGGTGGCCCGTCGATGCTACTTTTAGGCTAAATTAGATGTCTTGAATTCAGTTTTGATATTCGTATAACATAGGTTGATCGTTGAACCTAAATTTATTACGATACGTTACTTGGTAAAAATGTGAATTGACGATCTGACCGTTGGATCGTCACCAAACGTTAATATGTTATAGTACATAATATTTGAGGATCATAGAAACTTACGGATTAGGAATCCGTCACACGGATCTTCCCGAATTGGATTTGTAAGTTGATAAAATAAAATGTTAACCGCTACTTGAATTTGCAATTGGCGGAGATCCAACCGTTGGATCGTAATGAAACTTTAGGATGTTGTTCTAGAAGCATATTATGGATCTTTGAAAGTAACGGATCGGAAATCTGTGATTCGGATTTTCCGGATCGAATTGTAGGGGTGTGTTTTATGTAAATTATGTATTCTATCAATAATAATTATGAGATGTGGTTTGATAATTGTTCTAGGCGCCGATCGTTCATGACACCTTTATGTGTGTGCTAGGGAGTTGTAGAGTGAACTCCAGATGAATGGGCCTTTGGTTTTCAGTATATATATATGTACTTGTCTTTTTCCCAGAAAACTTATTTAAATGGTTTTATATTTTTAAATGCCATGTCAAATGCTCTCTATGTTTGATTATGCATTAGTATGGTTATATATATGGTTGCTTGATGCTCAGGTAAGCTTCAGGTGAGTATATATTGATGGTAGTGAGTATGATTGTGTTGAGATGCATTTATAGCTCATTATCCTGGACCCCGGTGTTAGTGCTCCGCCCGAGGACAGGGCCTAGCCTTCACGTGATCGTTCACCTCCCGCACCACACGCTTACCTTGGATCCAAGGCAGGTGCCAGCCTGTCGTACATACCACATTAGGTGGTTCCAACTCGTAGGTAACTTGCAATACTTCGTACAACCTTCACGTGATCGTAGCACTTGAGCATATTTATTTACACCCAGCCTGACCATTTTAGGTGGTTCCGACTTGTGTGCAAGGAACTAGTAGAGAAGCTATAGGCTCAGCCGTACAGGTCACGTTAGGTGACTCCAGCTGTCATACCATCTTTTATTGATTTATTTCACCTGACTTACTTATTTCTTTGCTAAGATATTTGGCATGGCATATTTATGGATTTGCTATTTTGAGTATGGTTTTGAGATAGATATGCATGCTATTTTCTGGGAAATCATACAGGTTTTACGGCGAGGGGTTATTATCTTTGATAAGTGAAACGATTTTAAAAAGCTTTGTTTTTGCCCACTCACGTTTTCTGTTTTGCGCCCCTCTATGTTCTAGTAGCAAAGTTTATGTTTCGACGAGGATTCTTGGCATATCCCAGTACAAGTGGCTTCCTATGATGGTATAAGCCTTATCTTACCTTACTGTACTTTACTTATGCTCTGTAATCACGTGTGAAATGGGTCCATACCCGCTTACTTAGGCACTTTTAGGTTTAAATTTATTCACTTTTTCCACATCACCATACTTTATGGCTTCGTCACCTTCCAGGTGTTGGCTAGCACAGCTCGATTCGGGGTCCTAGTGGACATTCCAGGTCGGGGTGTGTCAGGCCCCTAAGGGGGGTGGATTGTGACATCCCACATCACCCATGGGAGTGGATCCTGTAAGCCTTATATGTATATTCTCATCTCTACCTAGCACGAGGCTTTTTGGGAGCTCACTGGTTTCGGGTTCCATCGGAACTCCGAAGTTAAGCGAGTTCGCGTGAGAGCAATCCCATGATGGGTAACCCACTGGGAAGTTCTCGTGTGAGTTCCCAGAAACAAAACCGTGAGGGCGTGGTCGGGGCTCAAAGCGGACAATATCGTGCTACGACGGAGTCGAGCCCGGGATATGGTGGGGGCTCGGGCCGGGATGTGACACTCTGTCTCCGAGAGTTCCTCTTCCTTCTTCTCTAGAGTAATAAAGCTTTTTTTTCCTATATCCCAAAGTTCATGTGACTGGAATATCATCTTCATTCTGATTTGCTAGAAATCGAATTTTCTCCATTGAACACTGGTGCTCAAATATCAGCACCACTTGATCCAGCCATATGAGACTTGTTATAGAGTTTCTAAGAGATTTCTCCCTTCAAATTTGCAGCAACAAAGCTCGATGTAGCTCGAGTTCTTCGTTACACAGAGTCATGCTCGGTTTCAAATGATCGAACCTGGCTCTGAGGCCATGTTAGAATGTATTTTCAAGCTGTGTTTATCAATGGAGATTAATGTGACCTGAGAATTTACTTCAGCAGAATAATCACAAGATTTCCAGAAGAATATTTTGGAGAGAAATTTCACAGAGAAAATGGAATGTTTCTTGGATTCGATACTCTCACAAAGTGTGAGGAATAATATTATTGTTAGAGAGTGATACGAGGTGAGATCACTCACTCATACATCATTATAAACTCATCTCAGCCATTCATCCTTAACTAATTACATAAGATGCTTACACTTATCATGAGCTATGACTTACTACAATCTAATCTAAGATGCCATCTAGACTATGAACTAATGGCTCAAATTAAACCATCTCGTAAATCAGCAAATACATTTATAATTCAACATAAGTAGCATCCATCGCCAAATTTTCTACACACTTTATTGAAAAAATAGGAAAAATAGGAAACGAAACACCAAGTAAAGAGAATGCTACTTATTATTGATATTACAAAAAATGAGAAACAATTTTATTCTTTCTTTACACTTAAATAGAAATTGAATGAACAAAAGAATAATTAGCCTACTCTTGCTCCCACATGATGATGGTGATCAGTAGTGAAATTTCACCTTATAAAAGAATTTTATCTTTTGTGCATCTTTGTTCTAGACATGGATGTTGACCCTTCCATGCGTATTCACGAAGAAAATAAAATGAAATGAAAGAACCTACTTAAGTCAATTGCAAAATAAAAGAGAGTAAATTAAACCATGAAAACATGCTCCTTTAAGTGGTGAAATCACACTGGAACATGGGTGGCATGAATGAATTGAGCTCGCTGAAAATAACGTCGTCTCCCTCAGCGTAGCTGCTAGAATCTTGGCAGTCAAAGTAAGTCTGTATGTCATCGGGAAATGTGCACTGTGGTGTCCTCAACTCCGGCTGCGATGACAAATCGGTGGCGGTTGTCATTTCCATCATCTCCTTGAACTTTGACGACTGAAGAAGGAGCCCTAGGGCTGATGTGGCAGTGGTTGGTCTAGGCTGAGCCGTGGTCATGGTTTCTGCCGGACTATATGCAAGGTTGTGAAAGAAGCTAAGTCCACGATCATGATCGTTAGGGTTTCGGGCGACATTGGGCAATTTAGCCTCAATAGTAGTGTTAGGCTGACCGGAATTTTCGCTGTTGTTAGAACCATTAGGTTTTAGCCATTTGATGTAACGGCTGAGGTCAAAGTTTGTGACGGCATTGAGCCCACGGTACTCTATAGCCGCCATATCATATGCTGTTGCGGCTTCTTCTTGGGTAGCTGGGGTAACATTTATGATACAAGGCCAATGTTAGATTTAATCATACTATTCAACTTTTAATGCTATAGTGTTATTCATGTTTAGTTTCGTGTATGTAAGTCTCAATAAAAAAGAAAGTTCTTATGTACTTAAGTAGAACGCTCTTCTCTTGGAGGACAGTATTAATTGTTAAGTCATTGGTGCATGACACTCTTTTTCCCTTTGATCCGGTTGGAATTCCGACAAATTTTTTATCAAGGCCCATTATTAGAACCCTATCCTCTAGTTGTAAGTATTTCCCTTATTCAATGGATATCGTACTTGAATTTCAAAAATTAAGAAGATCATATATTTACACACATAAAAGACTGGCATACCATATATGAATTAGAAAATACATGCTTCAACTTGTAGTTGATTTCTAGCTAATTGTCGGTAATTCAAATCCCTCTTTCCAAACATAATCCTAACCCTTTGTCCTAAAAGATTAGACTCTCTTTACGCATGTGCAAATATGTTTTTTTTTAATCTAGATTTGCGAGGTGTGCTTAACAAATATAGGGAATGACTACAATATACTTACATGTATTTAATACAATTATCATCTAACCGTCAAATATAATACAAATATGTAATTTTCCGATCAGCTTAATTTGTTGCATATGCTTATTTATATTGGTGAATAAAAAGGTTCATTATCTGTGATCAAAGAAACAAAAAAAGTTAATTTTCTGCCTTGCTGCTGAACGTACCATATGTCCCGAGATAGAGGTACTTGTTTCCAAAGACTCGTCCAATTCGAGCTTCCCATCTTCCGTTGTGATGATGTCTGTTCATTAATAAAATAAGAGCAAGGAAAATCAAAATTCAGTCTATAATATGTTTACCGAAAAATAAAACAAAAAAATTCAGTTTAGTATAGTACTATATGCTATGTGTATCGGATTATACAAAATCGTTCAAGTAAATAGCCTTGATTTATACCTTGCAACACCTCTATACTTCGAAACTCCCCGAGAAAAACCACTGCTCTTCCTGCAAATATGATAAAGAAAATAATACCTCATTAATCAACAGTTGTTTATGATCCTCGAGTCTACTAACTTTAGATGTAGAAGCTTAATTACCTTCTCAATGATCCAATATATTCCTCTCTTGATTGACCTTCCATTTCTTTCAGTTCTTTTGGATAAGTCGATACCTACAGCAATCGCAAGTGGGGTTATTTCTTAGTTTCTCCCTTGATTACTATTACGTAAGATCACTAAAAAATATATAATTGAGAAAATTAATTTACCGGAAAGTTAAGAATGGTATCTTGACCCCAGTACTTAAGAGCTGCTAAGTCATAAGCATGTGCTGCAGCTTCCTCATCATCATAGGCGCCTGAAAAAGGATGGAATATATGGATCAATATAATATATATATATATATCAATCAAAATGATCTTTAACGATATTACATATAAAAAAATTGCACCTAAATTAAGTACGTAGTACCAATTAAATTAAATAAAACCTACCAAGGTAGACTGCATTTGAGTGCAATTCCATTCCAAGCATTCAACAGCGCCAACACAAACAAAACCAAGATCGAAAGACGAAATGGTATAAGAAACCACATCAATAAATCAAGCATGCATATATAAAGTATAAAAGTCGACGTACGTCGATGAAAAGTTAAATTAAATTTATGGAGATGAGATTGTAAATACCTTGGCGGCCCTTCTTGTTTTGTGATTCATTCCAGCAATTCTTATCCCACAAATGAGCCTCGTATCGGCCAGTCCATCTGTGCCTGAATTGATAATCAAGCACGCAGCAAACCCATGCCATTTAGGGGAAAAGGTCAAAAATTAAGCAAAAGGAATTCATCCAGTAATTAAACATATATGCAAATATGATTAATTGGTTGATTGCGCAGGTAGTTAATTAATCACCTGGTGACCCCACGATAAATTGAGCTACGTTGAGGAGGGGAGTCCCTTGGGACACTTCTCCTTGTTCGTTTGACCTTTGTGACAGTAGTGTTATTAGCTGCAGTAGCATTAGTGTTATTGTTTGCATTGAGTTTCTGGTTTTGATGAGATAACTTTGCCATGAAACTAGTATTGTACGTCTCGATTGGTCGGTCGACCAAAAAAGAATAGTACGAGAAGAAGAAGATGAAGAAGGAATTCTAATTGTGAGATAATTAGTTAAGTTTGAGAGATTGATATGACTAAGTCCTCCAAGTAAGAGGCTTATAAAGGGATGTGAATAAGAATGCGGAGAGAGAGAAGAGAGAGAGAGAGAGAGGGAGAGAGAGAAAAAGCCGGATTGGAAGAGTGTGATGAGCTGTACCAATTCAGAGATTGCCGGCTGTGGAGGTTGGTTGTTTTGGCCGTCTTTAAACGGCTGTATCTCGTATCTTCTACCTTGTCCCACCCCTGACTTATATGTTATGTTCCATTGCCATCATATATATTAAAATCTAAAAAGTATGCAGCCAATCTTGTCTTAATCAATAGGATGATCTCTCTCCCACTCTCTCTCTCTCTCTCTCTCTCAAGCACACGCCGGTATGTAATTTCGTATGACAACTCACAAACAGAAATTACCATTTGCCTGACGAATGTTTGTCCAACGAATCAATTTTCATCGGGCGAAGTTACTTCGCCTGACGAAATAAAGCATTTAGTCGGGCAAACGTGGTCACCGTTTTTTATTTTTCAGAGACTTTTGCTTGGCGAAAAACATTCGACAAGCAAGTAACCTTCGTCAAGCAAAGTTTTCACGCAACGGGGAAAAATTTGAAAGTATTATGCCACCTTTTGTGTGACGAAAAATAAGTTCGTCGACGAAGGTAACTGTGGATGCAAATTTCAGCCGTCTTCTCCTTTGACGAAAATGCACCTGCAAAATAATGACACCTAAGATTAAGGCCAAAAGCCTCACGCGCTCATGATGAATGTGGGGGGGGGGCTTTAGCCGAAGAATCTCCGATGCCAAAGTTAGAACTCTGAAAAGAATGAGTTTAGGAGTTTGTGGGTAGCAAATGACTTAGCTTTTTAGTGGGATAATATGGCTATTTATAGGGGAGTGGTCGGCCCTATTTGGAGAATAGTGGCCGGCCATATATGGTGAAATTCTGTGACTAATTGCAAGATATTATGTGAAATAATATCTTGCAATTAATATGGCAATTAATCCTAATTTGGGAGTTACCTTTTGAATAAGGATTTGATGAAGAGTGATGAGAGGGATTTGAATAAATACCATTTTGATCATCTTTGACTCTTCCTTGATTGAGTCGTTATTGTCCGTTGCATGCGAGTGGGAATCCCGGTGTGCCTCGAGGGTAATTTTATCCTTTTCACCCAAAAGTCCACGGGTCACCTCCATAATTTTTTTGATTATTTTTTGCTCCACAAATGCCCCTACCCCTGTTGGGCTACTCGCAGGAAAGGGTAACAGGTGTAGAGATCTTCCCTTGATTTAGGATACCTAAGATTGTTTCCTATTTTGATGTATTAGATTCTTCTAGGAAAGGGAAGTAAATCGCCATCAAAGTCTATTTAAGCCTACCTTAAGTAGGGATTAAATCAACTTCGGAGGGCAATTATTTATCCCTACAAGAAAGAAAGAAAGTTCGAGGATATTTGTTCCCCCTCCCCTTGTCTTCTTCTTAGATGGTGCTGCCATAGGGCAGCTGTCGGGGTGGTGCGGCACGTCGGCTGGTAGAGGCCAGGAGTCGGCTTGGCATGGGGCGAGGAGGTGGTGTGGCAGGGACCATGACTTGGCCTACTCGGCTTGGCTAAAGCCAAGGGCAGTTGTGCGGCTGGGGCTACGGCTTGAGGCACTTGGGTCGCAGTGTTGGGCAAGTTGTATAGCTTAAGCCTTATGGGCTCTTGGACCTGACGCAGGCCAGATTGGCAATTGAGAGAAATGAGGAGGTCGTGGGCCTCCTAGGCTACTGGAATGCTGGGCATGCAAGCCTCCTACCTGCTCATAAGAGAGAGAAGAATGAGGGAAAAACTAGTATGGGCTGAGCTCCCTTGCTGTCTAGTTGAGCTGAGAAAGATAAATCGCAGGGCTTGGCTCGTGGGCAGTCGAGGTTAATCTTTAGGCTGCTCTATGCTTGCTGAGTTGCCCTCTAATTTGTTGATTGTCCGCCTCTGTCTATGTAGATTTAGAATTTGGCTCAACTTCTAAGACTTCTCCAAATATGAAGAAGGTGCACATTGCTTTAGGTACCCTCGTTGAGTACCGTGAATGATGTTGGTTGCTTAGTCCTCTTCGTCGGGAGAAATGTGGGATGCCCCCGAAAAAGGAGATACAGTGGATCAAGGTGTATGCATTGGCTCGTTCCATCGTAGTCGTAGAGCTTGCTATGAATGAAGGTGGAAATAATAGATCTTCCCCGCCTGCTCAAGAGATGCCAGTTGAGAAAAAGTCAAAGGCTTCCTCTGCTACTCGTGAGGGTCTGCCTACTGCCGAGAGGCTTATGATTGACTTGACTTCTTCCATGGGGAAGAAAGATGAGGCTGCTAGATCTAAGTGTAAACATGAAAATTCTGTAACGAATGAAACAAGAACACGTGTACAAAGTAGATTTGTATTGATGAATTTGTAGGGTTACAATCTCTGTTTACAATTTTCCTCTTATTCAGTCTTCAAAATTGATGTAGATGCGTAGGTTGTTGATCCAAGGGTCGCGATGACTTGATCTTAGACGAACGATTGAACAATTACTTCAAGTTTTGAGCTTGAAACAATGAGTGGGATAGTCTTCACCTCTAGGTTTGCGTATGACCTGCGACAAAGGTGATGTCGATGTCGGATTTAGTTGATTCAAGGGTCTTAACGACTGTTGGAGATATGCCCTGAAAGTCAATCTTTGGCAGAAACCTTTCAGGACAATGTATGTGTAGATAACTCTAATACAGCAAAAGGGCAAAGTCACTCATTAGGACTATCTCAATAAACGATATACATCCAAAATAGTGAATCCATGGACAATGGATCAATGGAAGAAGTAATCTAATGATGTTTGCCTGCAGAGACCTTCTTCACATAACCATAATGTCCAAAAGGTTCCTGGTCATAGGATTGTCAGAGGGACACTGTCAATACATAGACTAGTACATACTATGTCCCCTTCAAATGGGAATGATGGAATGTCTCAAGCCATTCGTGTAGTGACACCAAGACAAGTATGTAAGCGCTCATTAAGGGAATGAGTTTACTAAACACAATCAAACGAGAGTACTTGCATGAAGGTCTACTCACATGTCAAGCAAGTAATTCTATTTGTTGGAATAATGTAAGTAATCCTTGGAACTGAGACATCATGGTAGTCTTGGGGATACGTTGCTGATCATTTGATAATGAGACGTGACCACATCTCATCTTGGATGTGTTCTATGCATTGTTGGGGTCAATGATTTATTCTTAGAGGCATGTGAATGATCAACAAGGGATCTCTAATCCTCATTATGAGAGGAAGAATACTCTTAGATATGATTCAGGAATCTTCGGCAGAAGTATCGAGCGTAATGATGGAAGGCGTTCCTATACGACTCAATTGAATCATATAACTTGATATAATCACATTAGGGGTTTGACATTAAGTATCCATACCCTAGTAATGTGATTATGAGTATTGTATTAGAGAAGGTGTTGAGTGCATAAAGTTATACTTCTATGCCCTCTTTTACTTACGTTTTTGACTTAAAATCTCTATGCATCACAAGGTATTTTGTTGTTTATATTGTATTTCAGGATGGAAGTAAGGGCTTGAAGAAATCATCTTATTTTGAATATCTTAAGAGCTTAGAATGGATGGTTTGAAGCCCAACTCGCCCAAGACCAGACCATAGCCCACAAGTGGCCTAAGATCCGCCAGAAAAGGCCATTGCAGAACAGCTAACTTGCGAGCTTTGCCTAAATGCTCATAATGAATTAGAAAATGGGCCATATATGGTTGGAAAGCCCTGGAAATCTTCTTTCTAATGGTCTTTACAACTTTTGATTTGGAGGTTTCAACAAGAAATTATGATAGAATAAAGAGGAGCTGTTTAGTTACAAATTCTGATAACAGCTAGTTTTAAGTTACTCCAATACTAAAAGCTGGTTGTTATGAGCTATAAATAAGAGTCAATTCAAGGATGTAAATATGTCAGATGTTAGAAAAACTCCTAAGCCTTTTAATAGGAGAAAAATACACAGATTCAAGAGGAGGGAAGAAGAAGAGAAAAAAAACAGAAAAACACAGAATCTGGAGAGAGAGCAAGAGTCTTCAACCTTGAGCATTTTCTAGGTTCTAGCTTTCCTGACTTTTTATGTATTTTGTCTTTATGGATACTTAGGGCTGCTTTGAAGCCCTAGACATGATTGAATTAATGTTATGATGCAATTTTACTTTATCAATTTCATTTGCAAGCTAGAATCAGTTTTCTGTCTCAATTATTTAAAGCACATATTTTCAACCTTAGCTACCTTGTTTATGTTTGCTTTCTGTTGAGAATGATAAGGATGACTGCCATATCTTCTTTCATTCATTAGCAACATGTGGTTAGGTTTAGAACCAATCATGTAAATTGATTCCATGAAGTGCTAGGATAAATGCCATGTTCTAGGGTTCATGTGATGTTCATAATCCTTTTCGTTCTTAATGAGTTTCTAGGTGCTAAATCTGAGTATATGCCATGCTCGGTTGCACCTACAAATATATGTTTTATGTATATGCCATGCATCTAACATACAAATTAAGAGAGAATTCATACAATCTACTTATATGCCATGCTAGATATGTGAACATCTTAGTTGTGCATTTGAAAGGGATAAGTTAAAAGATCATATCATTGATTCATGAATGTTTAGGGGAATGCCTTTATTTATTTGAAGTCAGATTTATGTCCTAAAAATGTTTCTAACCGATTCCATTTCTTAGGTTTGTTTTTAGATAGTTCTAATTTTTCCCTTTTCTTTCTGTCTTTATTTCTTTTCCAAAATTACTTAAACCCCCCATTTTAAGTCATAGGAGTCTTTAACTAATGCTAATTTGTAAGAGTCAAAGGTTTTACTAAGTTGTTTTGTAGTCCCTGTGGTTTGACACCCTTACTTGTGCCGCTATACTATCCTTATATTTTCACTTGAAAGGAACTTCAACAGAAGGATTGAATTACATTGTAATTCCAACTGAATAGGTTCTCCGACCAAATTCTACATTAACTTAGGTAGCCATGATATATGGTTAGATGTCACTCATGGCTTATGGGTTCTTCTAGATGATTAAATAAGTAGTCATCAAAGAAGAAGGAGAATTAAAAGTAAGTTTTAATTCATTGAGTGATTGGATAAATACTAATCAATTGGATTGGTACCAATCACCTCACTACCTCGCTAATTAGAACCTAAAACGATTGTCCACCGATACAGTCTTGTGGTGAGACAACTAAAGGATGATGGAGTTAATTAAGTGCTATGATTAATTAGAAAGTCTAAAGAAATCATAGAAGCGATGAAAGATTATTTCGGGCTTAAAGAAAAGTTCGGGTTCATTCAGGCTTATCAAGCCCAAACCCATAGGGCTTTTTATTCAAGCATAGGATGACTTGAAATGATAAAAACCCAAAGTCCAAACCTACACTAAGGGGCCGGCCAAAGATGAGGAAAGAAGAGAGAGAAAGAGTCAATTGGTTGAATTGCTTCTTTTACCTTTATAAAGAGAGTTGAATGAAAAAGTTTCATTAGGGCTTTTGTGTGTTTTTTTTCAACTAGAGAAAAACAAGTCTCTCTCTCTCCACACACACATAGCTGGCCACCAAGAGGGGAAATAGCTAATCATCTATTCTCCTTTTGATTATTCCAACATCCATCTCACTACACTAGCGGGTGTGGATCTTTAGAGGTCTTCAACTTTTGAGACTAGAGGAGAATCAAAGGAGTTCCAAATCTATCAAGGTGGAAGAAACAAGGAGGGAGGCTAGACTCAAGGAGTTCCAAGAACAAAGAGCTTGGATGTGGTCCATCCTTGGTCTAAAGTATAGATCAAGAGGTATAAAACTCAACCTTCCCTTTGTTCTTCAATTTTTTGTTTGATGCATTGATGCGAAAATTAACTTAACACGCAAATTAAACCCTCTTTTGACAATTGTAGTATATGTATAAGTAGGGATCGTTCTAGGCCGGGGATTAGGAGGGATTGCTAATTGACTTTAAACTGACTCAAAGACACAAAAACAAACTTAAAAGCATTAGGATAGATTTAAAAGACTCAAAATAAGCTAAGAACACTCAAAATTGCCTAAAAACACCAACTAGGCAGTTTCTGACACTAACCACAATTTTGGACGAAAATAAAGTTTGGGCTTGACTCAAAACACTTAGAACACAAACAAAACAAGTTTGAAACAATTTGAAACAAGAAAGTAACGGGGGGTTGTATTTTGTACGAACTTAGAATAACAAAACAAATTGTAACTTAAAAACAAGTTTGAAAACAAATTTAGGAAATTAGATGGATGATGGGATAGCTAGAGGCTTTTTCTCCACACATGACATGTATGCAAACAACTCGATTTCCAGTTACTACTTCATTGAATTATGAACGACAATGCCCCAAATTAACCGTGACATCACTAGTTAACCCTCAGATTTTCCTTGTTTTATTGGATTGGATGACATCATTCAACAACCCAAAACATTCTTCAAAAGTTCCCTACATGACATCATAATAGAGATACAATCAAAGATCATTACATTTAATGAAAATCATAAGCATTGACAAAGCACTTGCAACTATGACATCATGTCACTCATGCTAGGAATTAAACTTAACGCGATCGTTTATAAGCGACCTCCACTACTTGTAAATATAAGTTTGTAACGATTATGTGAAACTTTCTTATATTCTAGCAACGGATTTATGCATGCCAATTAAGTGTCGACCCTTAATCAACAAACACAAATAAGTTATCAATCAAATAGTTAAGCCAATTGCATTCATGATTCAAGGACTCATAACTGGAATTTATCAAATCATATTGCACACATAATCATGGCTTTGGAATCACCCCTAGCCAAGATGGGTTTAGCCACTCATGTTCACAACAAAATGAAAGAAAATGAATTTAAACATTGTAAGTATAGAACGAATTACACCTCGAATGCTTTAACAATCAAGCTTGAACATCCAAGAGTTCTTCCTTCTTTCTTCACTCACGACACAAGGTTTGGTGTAAGGTTTGGGTGGTGATTTGTATGGAAGAATCGCTAAATGTGTTTGTGATGTTATGGATGAAGGTTCTGTTGAAATGGTGGTGAATGATCTAACAAAATCTGAACTCCCTTAGTTGTTACACACACTTCCTTTTATAGAGGAGTGCACGGCATGGGGGGTGAAAGTTGAGGGATGGTGCAGCAATGATTCAATGAAGTGGTGCATAAATTATTCATTGAAGGGGACATGATGATGATGCACGGTATGGGTGGAAAGGTGAAGGAGTGGTGCTTCAATGAGTGCAAGGAGTGGACAAGAATATTGTGCACATGGTAGACAAAGGAATGGAAGTGGAATGGTGTAGCAAATGAGTGTAAGGAGGGACATGGATGATGATGCACGGCATGGGAAAGGAAAGGTGGTGGATGGTGCATCAATAAGTGCATGGAGTGGAGGTTAAAGTGATGAAATGATGCATAAAATCTAATATGATGGAGGGAACAAGGAATGGTGTAGCAAATGAGTGCAAGGAGGGATCATGGAATGTGCACGGCATGGAAGGTGTGAATGGTAAGTTGTGACACAAAGTGAAAGGTGAAATGGTGCATGAAATCTGGTACAATGGAGGGGACAAGGATGAGTGCACAACATAGGAAAGGAAAGGTGGTGGATGGTGCATCAATGAGTGCAAGTAATGGACAAGAATATTGTGCACATGGTAGACAAAGGAAATGAAGTGGAATGGTGCAGCAAATGAGTGCAAGGAGGGAACATGGATGATGTCACTCACGGCAGGGATTGTCCTTAAAAACATGTAATTAAGTGTCCTAAAGTATTTAGAACACCCCTTTGCAGCTGGAACATAGGTGATTTAGGATTAGGAAAGGGTTAAGACAAAACAAGGAAACTTTGGCTAACATTCCTTCTTTCTTGCTTGCATCTTTAATTTCCTTTTCTTGAATTAATTTTTCTTCCTCTCTTTAGCTGATTCCTAGCATGCTTTGGTCTTCAATTTCGTTCATCCCTCTTGCTCCATTCATGTGATATTCATTCCAAGCCCAAAACTGCTCCAAAATGCACAAAAATGCATCTGACTGTCGTCTTAACTTGAATGTCGGTGAAGATATTGACATGTCTTCTCCAAACAACATTTGGCAGCCTTCATTCTTATCCCCTAATGGTCTTCTTATAATTGGGGATTCTATGATGATGAATGATACAACCGCTTCGGTGGTGGCTAGAAATCTTCTCACTCCACGAGACAGTAAGATACTTTCCAGGCGGTCCGACGAGTTGGCTGTTCAGGACTCTCTGGCCTTCAGCGTCTGATGTGCAGGCTCAGTATCAAACATGGGCCAACTCCTTCTTACTCGATCTCGTCAGGTTGAGTCGTTGATGGCTGAGGTGGCTAGTCTTCGGCAAGAGGTCAGAGTGCTTAGGCACGAGAATAAAGAGTTGAACATGCAGTCAACTAATTACTCAACAAGCATGAAAAGGAAGCTTGACCAGCTGCAGAAGTCCGAAGTTCGGATTCAGAGTGATCATCAAAGGTTTGTGGCGTTATTCCAGCGGCAACTTCTGCCTTCATCATATGGCGCTTCACCAAGTGTTGAGGCTTCGAAAAATCAAACTCTGGCGCTTCGTCTTTCTGGAGCTCCGTCGAGTGTTGAGGCACCACCTGACCAATGAAGACTCATTCCTGTTTGTTTGCACATCCTTGTACTTTGCTACCTTTCTACCTAATGTTCCTTTTCCACGAAAATTAATGTAAAAACACCTTGTTTACCTGTCAATGTTTCAAACATAAACCCACACCAAAAACAATCAAACAAGCAACAAAATATGACAAACATGGCAAAATAAAAACAGTAAAGGGAAGGTTTTTAGGAACGCAAAACTAATTGTGGAGCGATCCAAAGATCTTCCTTATTTGAATACATGGGTTGCCTCCCAAGAAGCACTTGCTTTAACCTCTTCCAGCCGGACGATACCTCCATTTAAGCTTGAATAGGGCCTACGGCATGGAGGGGTATGTCCTTCACGGCATGCTCCTCAAAATACTTATACATTGGCTCTATGAATGGAAGGGGATAGTAATCCTTCCCGATTGTGGCGTTGAGCATCCTAAAGTCAATGTAATCATTCTCATCAGCTTGGATTCGATTGAGGACCTGCCCCAAAGAAGGAAACAACCTATTAGTTGAAATGGGAATTGGAATTGGACAAGATGACTCACCAATGTATTGCAATGAAGTGGCAGCACTGTCAACAGATTTTCCAAATGTGCTTTCGGCCAGATTATGCATTTGGAGGTTAGTGGTGTGTTCTTTGTGCTCCACTCCAATTCCCTCTTCTTTGGTGCTTGGAACTTCATCCTTGTTAATTGGTGCTGAATTTTCCTGCCCTACATCTTTAATTACATCAATGGCAAAACAAGAATGAACATCAGTATGATTTTCAATAGATTCATGAATTTTAAAGTTAATCATATCGCCACCAAACGCCATTGTTAATGCTCCCTTGGCCACATCAATCTTGGTTTGAGCTGTTTTCATGAAAGGTCATCCAAGTAAGATCGATGATGGTGGAGAGTGGGCTGCATCCTCCATGTCAAGCACATAGAAATCTGCAGGAAAAATCAAATGGTCTACCTGCACCAACACATCTTCCAAAACTCCTTTCGGGTAGGCATTAGATCGATTAGATAATTGAATAATAACACCAACATGTTTAAGCTCTCCTTGATTCATAGATGTATAAACAGAATATGGCATGACATTAATTGATGCACCTAGATCTAGCATAGCATGTTCAAACCTCGTATTTCCAATAACACAAGGGATAGTGAAACTACCTGGATCTTTGCATTTGGGTGGCAGCTTTCTTTGTAACATTGCAGAGACATTCTCATTCACATGTACCACCTCTTTCTCCCGAATCCGATTCCTTGTTGTACACAGCTTCTTTAAAAACTTAGCGTACTTCGGGATTTGTTTGATGGCATCTAAGAGTGGAATATTGACTTGTACTTTTCTGAATGTTTCAAGGATGTCTTTTTCACTTTCTTCATTCTGTGTTTGCATGAATCTGCGAGGGAAAGGTGCATTTGGTGGAATTACATTAGAATTAACCGAATTGGAACCTTTCTTACCTGTGGTGGAGAGATTTGATGGATTAGGGAGTGTAGGAGTGCACGACAAGGTTGTTTCCTTCCTTACTGTGGGTGTGTGTTGGACATCCTCCTCTTGTTGCAGCTTCTCGTCCTCCGTTTGGGCAGATTTTGATGGTTGGGGGTCCGTTCCAACTTCTTTTCCACTTCTCAACGTAATGGCCTTTACGGATTCAAATCCTCCCCTTGGATTCACAACGGTTGTGCTAGGCAGTTTGCCTTGCTCTTTGAATTGCCCCATGAACTCCGCCATTTGGCCCATTTGTTTCTTCAACTCATCCACCTTCTTAGCTTGATTGAGCATTGTTTTATTTTAATTTTGCTGCCCCTGCACTAAAGAAGTTAGTAATTGAACAATTTGATCATTATCCATGGATGTACCTGAATTGGTTTGGGTAGATTGTGGTTGGACTTGAGTGGGTACATATGGCATTTGATACATCCCAGGGGGTTATGGCCGAAATCCTCCTTGTTGGGCAGATTGTTGTGGTTCTCTCCACTTGAAATTTGGATGATCTTTCCACCCTGGATTGTAAGTGTTGGAGTAGGGGTCATTATGTTGTTGATTGTGGCCTTGAAAACCCACGACATTGGCAGATTCCCACCCTTTGTTCTCGATCAATTGAGGGCACTTATCCGTGAGATGTCCATTCATTGAGCACACGCCACAAGCAGCCACATTTTGTATCTTCGGTATTTGAACCACTTGCGAAAGAAGAGTAGTAAGATTAGCCATTTGATTTTGAAGTTCGGAAATAGCACTTACCTCATTAACATGTTGCTGCCATGGGATGTCCCTTGGACCAACGCCTTCATATTGTTGAGCATTCAACGCGCGGTTAGCAATTAAGGTCTTGGCAGCCATGGGTGTTTTGTCAACCAAAGCTCCTCCCGCTGAGGCATCTAGCATTTGGCGTTCAATTGGTAGAAGCCCTTCGTAGAAATATTGAATAAGAAACTCCTCCTTCATTTGATTTTGTGGACATGAAGCAACAAGAGTTTTAAAACCTTCATAATAAGTTGGAAATGATTCACCTTGGTTTTGTTGAATGCCACTAATCCTTTTGTTGGAAATGTGCCCTAAAACCAATCATATGATGATACTTTACGGACATTTCACATGTTAAACTAATCTAGTTCACATATAAAGGGCAAAGATTATTGTTTGAGCCGTCTCATATAAATGTTATATGCTTAAACGATAAAGTCCAAGGAATATGTGATTGGGAGAATGCAATCTAAAGAAGTTAGATTCATGAGACCATTCTTTCGTAGACACATCCTAAATGTTCCTGATCATATGATTGCCAATTGGGCATTGACAGTCCGTTAAGATCGGTACGTGCTGTGTCTTCTCTCAGGGAGAGTGACTAGTCTTGAGTCATTGGTGTGTGTGACATCAAGACAAGTACGTAGGTGCTCAATAGAGAATGAGTTCACTGAACACGATCAACGAAGAGTTTTCATATTCATGTCATATGAGAACTCATGGTTGGGATAATGCAAATAGTCATTTGACCTGAGGCATCACAGTTGTCTTGTGGTTAAGTCCTTGATCTTTGATTATGTCAAAGTCACCCCATCGGGGTGTCCACGGCATCATTGGGGTTAAGCCACTTAGTCATGGAGACAAGTGAATGTGCAACAAGGGATCTCTAACCTTCAAATGGTTTGAGGGAGAATACTCTATGATATGATTTAGAACCTCTGGCCAGAGTATGAATGAGATTTAGGAATGCGTTCCAAATCACATTCAAGGTAATCATATAAGCACAAGAATCACATTGGATAGTAGACATGAATATATAAACTATCAAACCAAACAATGTGGTCAAGAGTATTAGATTAGAGAAAGACCGTATTGCATTTGTAATCCTAAACTGAATAGGTTCTCCACCTCTTCTGATTAGCTTGGGTAACCATGATATGCTGCTAGGTGTCACTCATGGTTTGTGGAAGCCCTAAACGTGTGTAATCACTAAAGGGAGAATTGAAAGTAAGTTTCAATTCACAATCGATGTAAAATGGTTTTAATCGCCCACTGCCTCGCTAAAAGGAACCTAATGGATCGTACACCGTGTAAGGTGGAGATTGAAGAAACAATGGAGATGAGTAAGAATAATTAAATGGTTTAATTATTTATGGCAAGGATTAATTAATATGTTAATTAATCAAACGAATAAGTTCGTTAAAGACCACGGGTTAGTTTTGGGCCTCAAGGCCCAATGGGCTTCGAACGTCAAGTCCATTGACTTAAGTTGTATGACAACTTAATTCACAAAGGCCCAAAAGCCCAAACAAAACCCCATGCCCGGCCATTTAGAGGAAGGGTAGTGAACTTGCTTTAATTACAAGTTTGCCACTCAAATGAATAAAGGTATAAATATGACTTTATAGCCAAAATTCATTAAGGGTTTCTTTTAGAGAAAATTGGTGAGAACTTGTCTCTCCTTTTCTCTCTAAAGAGGCCGGCCCCTTAGAGGGTGGATCTAGCCATACTAACTACTCCAAGGTCACTCATTTTCTTCTCCAATCTAACCTTGGTGAAGATACTTAGAGGTTCTCAATTTTGGGAACTTGGAGAAACCTTTTCATCCATCCAAATCCATAGATTTAAGATGCAAGGAATGAAGGCCCTCTCTTTGGGTGATTAGCCTTTGCTTATGCAAAGAGGAATCTACAAAGGTATAAATCTCAACTCACTTTGATTTGAGTTGAGTCTTGGTTCACCAATCTACTAGGCTTTGAATTTCATGGTTGATGTTTTGTTTTTAAGTGCATGCTAGCATGATTCCGCCTTTAATTGTTAATTGCATGCTATATGATATTGCTTAAATGAACATGTTTTTCACTAATCTTCCTTCAAGTGGTATCAGAGCCTAGGTCTAGTAGTTGGTGAATCCTTTTGGGTTTTGTAGCTCATAGTTTGTGATTTAAAAGTTGTAATATGTTACAAGCTTTATTCTTGTTTTTTGAATGTAAATTTTGCTAGAAAATTTGCCATCTCAAATGTTGTAGATGTAGTTCATATGAGCATGAATATTAGAGCTAAAATTTGGTGCCATGCTTTGGGGAATTTTCGGCCAAATACAAAGGGTGATTTTTGGGTTCTTGTTTGACTTGTTAAAAGTGTTTTCAAGTGACTTCTGGAACCCCTATGTACCCTAGTTTGGTTAGATGTTATTTCCCTTAAGTTTGAATGTTTTTTGGAATGTTTTTGGGTGAAAAAAAGTTCATGGAAAAATTTTGGGTTTTTCATGAATGTTCTTGATTGTTCTTGACATTTTTGCCAAGAACAAAATGGTTTTTGTTTTGATTCAAAGTTTTGATTTATTTCATAAAGATTATGTTTTATGCATTTTCAAATGTTTAAATGTTTTAGATATTTGTTTAAATGGCAATAGAAATAATGGTGGGTGTGAAAGGATTAATTCCCTTTCACATACACCACTTGTGCACTTGCATGCTTTATGTCAAAACTCACAAATCAACACACACATCACTCCATTTCTTCTTCCAAAACCGGCCACCCCCTAGTGGGGTACTTTTGGGGCTTTTATGCAAATTACATAAAGTTTTGATACTTTTGTGTACTTTCACTTTGGCCCAAAAGTTTATGTTTTTACGTTAAGGTCCAAAAACGCTAAAGGACAAATTGTTTTGATCCTTTAATGAAGTTTTTGCATTATTAAAATTTTGGGTTCTAGTTGTATTTACATGAAGTAGTGGACTTTTGTGTTTTTACAAAGTGACCCCAAAAGTTTTGAAATATAGCCCAAAAGTTGTGGTTATTGCATATTGGCCCAAATTAGGTTGAGAACAAAATTGTTTTGTCTCTTTAAATGAGAATTGGATTTTCATTTCATTTAGCTCCATTTAAATCAATTTTATGGATACAAAAACCAAATGAAAATGTTGCATTCAATTTAATTAGTTAAAGCGTTAATTAATTAAAGGATGATTATGAACCTAAGCCTAATATAATTGAGCTATGTGATAGGCGTTTCAAATTTGTATGAACCATGGGAATGTGTAGATTAGATTTTGGTTGTAATTTGATTTGATCAAATGTTGTAAAAGGGCATAAGCTCTTCTTTACTTTAAAGTAATTTGTTTTATGCAAATGTTGTAAAGAGCATAAGCTCTCTTTTACTTTGAAGTACTTCTTTCTTGCTTTATATGATATGCATGAAAATGAAGTAGTTGGGTCCAACGCCCTAAGACAACACGCCTTAATGTGATTAAACGCGTAACTAAAATCAATCACCATCCCTAGACCGAGATTCAACACAAGGCTCGTGTTGAATCTAAACAAAGGTTCATAGTCATCCTAAGGCCCTAAGGCAACTATATAGTCCATCAAATCAATGCAAAGGTTATGTTAGTAGTATCATATACTCTTGCTTTAAAAAAAAACCGTTTTATAAGCATAGTGGGAGTATTATATACAACTAAAAACAATGAGATGGACCAATAGTTGTAATAGGACCAAAATTGTTTTAATAGAGATTAAAATGTATATTTATATGAGATGAGACCTAAAACCCTCAACCAAACCATTATTAAGTTGAAAAGCGTGAGAGTGCTTAGAACACTCTTTTGTGGCCTTCCACCATGGTAGCTCCAATCGTTTATGACTTGTACACCGCCTTCACCCTATCATGGGGAAGTACAAAGTGCATGCTTATACTCAGGAGGAGTCTATATACATATGATGAGGTGAGTGTAGGCAACGAGGATGGCCGACATCGTATCATCGTGAGGCTATTCTTGAACCCCTTCATGAACTAAGCATGGTGGGAATGACTTAACTAAGTGCAATGGAGCCAACATCATATCATTGCGAGGTGACATTCTCTAGAGGCCAAATAAGATGGGTACTTGCAAGAGGTTGTTGCAAATGAGTAAGCGTACTCTATCATTATTATTAATGCTAGCCAACATCATATCATTGTGAGGTGGGCTTGGTAATAGTGAGTCTCCCATACCCTACTAAGAGTTTCATCCAAAACTCTCGAATTCCAATGAGGGATATGGAATTTGCCAAAAATAGTGGGTGGTGCTGTTTTGATTTAAAGACCCGAATCAAATGGCTTAAAATCAATCAATTTATATTCGTTATGTATTTGTTTACCAATATATTTGCAAACGCTATCCAACACTTGACAAATAAAAGCCGAAAGCATTAGTTTCCGGACTTGGTACTATAAAACCATAGATTGTCTTTAATGGCTTGTAAATGTACCTAAGTAGTCTCATCCTCACAATCTTCCTATTGATAATGTATCATTAGAAGAATATGTTAGAAAAGGTCTATCATAAAGAGGACAACACTTTTAATGTCATAATTCTTCAATTACAAATTGTTGTATGAAGAAATAAGAGTTGCTTTGAACAACCCTTAATCAATGCAAACATTAGTGCTTGTTTCTTTGTTACATGAACAAGGAACTTTAGAAGAAAGCACAAAGGCATGGACACTTAATGTGCCATGATTCTTCACTTACAAATTGTTGTATGAAGAAATGAGAGTTGCCTTGAACAACTCTTGAAAGTTTGTAATTATGTTGAGAACATAATGGTTGGTTGACAAAAATAGTCCATCAACATGGACTTATAATGATTTTGAATCATTGTGTGTTGAAGTGATAAACCACTTAACGAGACGGAAACTAAGGCTAGGACTTCACCTTTATGTCCCTAACCTAATGGTTCACTAAGTTTATTGTAAACTATGTAGTGAACAATAAACACATGCTCTCCAAATTGTTTGATGTGTATAACACAATTGAAATAAGTTTCAAGAGAGATAGTGGGAGTTTAGGGACTATGACTATGGTAGTCAAAGGAGAAGTCAAATGAAGAAAGCGAAATAACTCCAAGGGAACAAACTTTCTTTATGAAAGGATGGACATTGGAAGGGGTATTTGCAAGAAATGTCTTGCAAGTGTCAAGAACACACCTTTCGAAGATGTTGTAAATTGTTCTTGAATAGTTCAAAATAGTTGGTTCTTCTACTTGAATGTTTGATTCCGTATTAGTAACTATGTTTTACAATCGTTGTAAAAGTGTGACTAATAAGAAGTAGAAGATTTATGAGTAAAGAGAAAGTACTTCACATTCGGAAAGTGAATCAAATATAGATCTCTGCGAAAGCAGATGGTACTTACTTCCTCATATGAACTACCAAAGAAATTGGAAAAACCAAATATTGTCTTTATATTCCAATTTTAAGGAACTAAATTTCGTCACTATGTGAAATGGATAAATGTTTTGTTTGACAAAACATTGTTCTTTATTAATGAATGATTGGATTATAGTAATCTAATTAATTATCTCTATAGTAGAGATAATTTGGTAGTGTTAACTGTTTAGAATACAATGATGCTTAAAACCCAAAAGGTTGCAAGGTAGTGACTAATCCCAACTAAGTTGTGATACCTCTAAAAACATAAGTTACGAGTTGGTGAAAGATGGATGCTTTGGATCGTTAGATCCGGATCCAATGCCTTCTTGTTAAAATTGTATAGAGGCAAAATGTTTGAATCTTTATTCTTTTGGAAAGAATAAAGAATCACAAAGTTGTTGAGGTTAATTCACTTAGATGTTAGTGGCACTTGTCCACAACATAATACTACTCATGTTGTATGACATTCACCGAAGATCACCCTCGGTTGGACTATAGTTTATTTTAAATAAACACAAGTCCGAATACTTTGCAAAAGGTTTCAAAGAATTCAAGAAATGTAAGTTGATGAGTAAGACGTCTAAAGTATTTACATCCTTATATTTGATCCAAGGAATGGTAACACTTTAGAATAGTTTTCTTGAAAGATATCAAGGAAAGAAGCATCATATGATAATGGATTTCTCCATAAGGAGAAGAACGAACTTGAATAAGATTTAGTTCGTTGGATATTATCAATTACCCATATATATAGGATATATACTTCTAAAACAATATGATTGTCAATTAGAAGATCTTCCAAAATTTTCATGACTCCATAGGATGTAGTTGGAAAGAAAGACAAATCTTAATCATGTTAAGATTTGGGGTTGTGTGCCAATAAGCAATATTTGTTTGAGAATTATCTTGTGAATATCCTTAAATTAACATTTGGATATCACTTCTATAAACCAACTAACAAATGTTGTTTGTTGGGTAGTTCATTGTAATCCTACAATATGATTTGCCTAAGATAGAGCAATGAACGAAAGATAGAACTCAAAGAATGGGTTCTTTGAGAGACAAGATGATAATCAACAAATACAACAACCTAGTTCCTATACCACAAGCTCCAAGGTAGTCAAGAAGGATTTATAAACCGTCTCAGTTGAATGGTTTGAACTTTATGACTATGTCGTAGAGTTGCACCTCTTAATTCGAAAGAAATAAGAATGAAAATCCTTATGACTACATTGAGTGTATATATGATATATACTCAAGGGAATGGTAAAGTACCATTTGACCCGAAATAATGAAACCTTCATAAGCTAATTGGTAGCTTAAGGTGACTACAATCAAAGAAAATGGTTGACTTTGAAGGAACCATTTTTGACGTAGTCTTAGTTTCAATTAATTCGAAGATAGCTAGCTACAACTAAATGGTGATTCAATGTTTGGACATAATATGCGTTTCCGAAACCATTATTAAGATAGTCTTAATAATATATGTCTAAAACTATGAATCACAAGACATCTAAGTTGTAGAGATCCATCCATCATGAATCTTAAACAAGCTAGTGGGAGCTATAAGCATTTTATGAGAAAAGGATCAAATCGTTTGATTTCTCATAAAGATATAAATGAATCTTTTGTTTACTAGGTTTACAAAAGATTAGTGGGAGTTAATCATATTCCTAAATTTGTATATATATATATATAAATATATATATATGATATATATGAATATATATATGATATATTAATTTTGGAAATGGAATGAGTACTTCTTCGTTAAAGTTATGACTTTAAACATTCTATAACGATAGAATGTATATGGGAGACATAGTCTATATACATGGGATGGAAATCTATATTGATAGATTTTAGGATATAATTGGATTATATCAAGCCCTAAATATAGACAAAAGATGATAGGAAGTTTCTCATATGGTGATGAACTTCAAATCAAAAGGACAACTCTAGTGGGACTAAGAAGTTGCTCTTCTCAAAGAGAACGTACTCTTTGACTCCCAAAGAAATAATGCGTAAATAGAATCCTTTATGCATACGCAGAAAGGTGATTTATGTATTTCATATTGTATGAAAAACATTGTATGAAAAACATTGATATTAGTGCAAGCCCAGGATCAGAACCATGGCAGCTGTCAAGTGAGTTCTTAAGTATTTAAGAAATACTAAAGAATAAATTCCTCAAAGATCGAGGAAGAATCAAAGTAACGTAATGGAAGCGTAAATGTATTAGATTATGAATCTAATCCATCATTGGATGTTTCTTCATTATGAATGAAGAGATAAACAAATATCTCTTTATTATGACTAAAGAGATATTTGGATGGAAACATTAAAGTAATGACTTTAGTGTGTTCCATTATGAATGCAAAATATATTGCCATATAGAAGTTTACAACAATGTTGTTTGGATGGGAAAGTTCATTTATGAACTCTCTATTCGATTCCAACCATAAAGTGCATCTAGTGTACTGGCACTATTACAATAATGGGGCGATAGCTCAAGCCAGGGAATCAAGGTCTCATCAAGGTCCGAACTCAAATGAGAGATTGAACCACATGATTGAGAATCATGTATAATGGTGACGTCGTTATTCTCAAGGTTGCTTCTATGGATAAACATATAGATATCCATTGTCTAGGCCTACTACTCAGCCATTTATGAAATGACTACAAAAGAGATATCATCATGATGACCAAGCTGATTGGCTCTAGTGCAAGTGGGAGATTGTTGGAAATGTGCCCTAAAGCCAATCATATGATGATACTTTACGGACATTTCACATGTTAAACTAATCTAGTTTACATATAAAGGGCAAAGATTATTGTTTGAGCCGTCTCATATAAATGTTATATGCTTAAACGATAAAGTCCAAGGAATATGTGATTGGGAGAATGCAATCTAAAGAAGTTAGATTCATGAGACCATTCTTTCGTAGACACATCCTAAATGTTCCTGATCATAGGATTGCCAATTGGGCATTGACAGTCCGTTAAGATCGGTACGTGCTGTGTCTTCTCTCAGGGAGAGTGACTAGGCTCGAGTCATTGGTGTGTGTGACATCAAGACAAGTACGTAGGTGCTCAATAGAGAATGAGTTCACTGAACACGATCAACGAAGAGTTTTCATATTCATGTCATATGAGAACTCATGGTTGGGATAATTCAAATAGTCCTTTGACCTGAGGCATCACAGTTGTCTTGTGGTTAAGTCCTTGATCTTTGATTATGTCAAAGTCACCCCATCGGGGTGTCCACGGCATCATTGGGGTTAAGCCACTTAGTCATGGAGACAAGTGAATGTGCAACAAGGGATCTCTAACCTTCAAATGGTTTGAGAGAGAATACTCTATGATATGATTTAGAACCTCTGGCCAGAGTATGAATGAGATTTAGGAATGCGTTCCAAATCACATTCAAGGTAATCATATAAGCACAAGAATCACATTGGATAGTAGACATGAATATATAAACTATCAAACCAAACAATGTGGTCAAGAGTATTAGATTAGAGAAAGACCGTATTGCATTTGTAATCCTAATCTGAATAGGTTCTCCACCTCTTCTAATTAGCTTGGGTAACCATGATATGCTGCTAGGTGTCACTCATGGTTTGTGGAAGCCCTAAACGTGTGTAATCACTAAAGGGAGAATTGAAAGTAAGTTTCAATTCACAATCGATTTGAAAGAGTTCTAATCGCCCACTGCCTCGCTAAAAGGAACCTAATGGATCGTACACCGTGTAAGGTGGAGATTGAAGAAACAATGGAGATGAGTACGAATAATTAAATGGTTTAATTATTTATGGCAAGGATTAATTAATATGTTAATTAATCAAACGAATAAGTTCGTTAAAGACCACGGGTTAGTTTTGGGCCTCAAGGCCCAATGGGCTTCGAACGTCAAGTCCATTGACTTAAGTTGTATGACAACTTAATTCACAAAGGCCCAAAAGCCCAAATAAAACCCCATGGCCGGCCATTTAGAGGAAGGGTAGTGAACTTGCTTTAATTACAAGTTTGCCACTCAAATGAATAAAGGTATAAATATGACTTTATAGCCAAAATTCATTAAGGGTTTCTTTTAGAGAAAATTGGTGAGAACTTGTCTCTCCTTTTCTCTCTAAAGAGGCCGGCCCCTTGGAGGGTGTATCTAGCCATACTAACTACTCCAAGGTCACTCATTTTCTTCTCCAATCTAACCTTGGTGAAGATACTTAGAGGTTCTCAATTTTGGGAACTTGGAGAAACCTTTTCATCCATCCAAATCCATAGATTTAAGATGCAAGGAATGAAGGCCCTCTCTTTGGGTGATTAGCCTTTGCTTATGCAAAGAGGAATCTACAAAGGTATAAATCTCAACTCACTTTGATTTGAGTTGAGTCTTGGTTCACCAATCTACTAGGCTTTGAATTTCATGGTTGATGTTTTGTTTTTAAGTGCATGCTAGCATGATTCCGCGTTTAATTGTTAATTGCATGCTATATGATGTTGATTAAATGAACATGTTTTTCACTAATCTTCCTTCACCTTTTGCGTAGAAGAATGACTCGAGAAGTTGGGAAAAACTTCTCCAAAAATGCCCGTTTCATACTCTCCCATGATGTGACAGTTCCGGGGGCTAGTTCATATGTCACATCTGAAGGAAATTTTGTGAAAAACATGTTCATTTGAGCAACATCTATAGCATGTAATTAACAAATTAAAGGCGGAATCATGCTTGCATGCACTCAAAAACAAAACATTACCCATGAAATTCAAAGCCTAGTAGTTAGGTGAACCAAGACTCAACTCAAAAGGAAGTGAGTTGAGAAATTTATACCTTTTTTTATTCCTCTTTGCATAAGCAAAGGATAATCACCCAAGAGATAGGGCCTTCATTCCTTGCTTCTTAGATCCATACTTTCTAGGATGAGGATGGTTGAAAAGATTCTCCAAGTTCCCAAATTTGAGAACCTCTAAGTCTCCACACCAAGGAAAGATTGATGAAGAAATGAGTGACCTAGAGGAAGTAAGATTGCTAGCTAAAATCCTCTAGGGTGGCCGGACTCTTAGAGAGAAAAGAGAGCTTGTGTTCTCATCTTTTCTCCAAAAGAAACCCTAATGAAGAAAAGGCTATAAAGTCATATTTATACCTTCCTTCATTGGAGTGGCAAACTTGTAATTAAGTCCAAAACCCACTCCACTCTCATTATGGCCGGCCATAGGTTGTTATTGGGCTATTTGGGCCTTTGTGAATATTTAGTCATTAAGTTGTCATACAACTTAAGTCAATGGGCTTGACGTTCGAAGCCCATTGGGCCTTGAGGCCCAAAACTAACCCGTGGTCTTTTAACGAACTTTATTCGTTTGATTAATTAACATATTAATTAATCCTTGCCATAAATAATTAAACCATTTAATTATTCTTACTCATCTCCATTGTTTCTTCAATCTCTACCTTACACGGTGTACGATCCATTAGGTTCCTTTTAGCGAGGCAGTGGGCGATTAGAACTCTTTCAAATCGATTGTGAATTGAAACTTACTTTCAATTCTCCCTTTAGTGATTATACACGTTTAGGGCTTCCACAAACCATGAGTGACACCTAGCAGTATGCCATGGTTACCCAAGCTAATCAGAAGAGGTGGAGAACCTATTCAGTTTAGGATTACAATGCAATACGGTCTTTCTCTAATACAATACTTTTGACCACATTGTTTGGTTTGATAGTTTATTCATGTCTACTATCCAATGTGATTCATTTACTTATATGATTACCTTGAATGTGATTTGGAACGACTTCCTAAATCTCATTCATACTCTGGCCAGAGATTCTTAATCATATCATAGAATATTCTCCCTCAAACGGTTCGAAGGTTAGAGAACCCTTGTTGCGCATTTACTTGCCTCCACGGCTAAGTGGCTTAACCCCAACTATGCCGTGGACACCCTCTGACAGAGTGACTTTGACATAGTCAAAGATCAAGGACCTAACCACAAGACAACTATGATGCCTCAGGTCAAAGAACTACTTTGCATTATCCCAACCATGAGTTCTCATGCGACATGAGTATGAGAACTCCTCGTTGATCGTGTTCAGTGGACTCATTCGCTATTGAGCACCTACATGCTTGTCTTGGTGTCAATCACACCAATGACTCGAGACCAGTCACTTTCCCTAAGAGAAGACATAGCATGTACTGATCTTAACGGACTGTCAATGCCCAATTGGCAATCCTATGATCAGGAACATTTAGGATATGTATACGAAAGAGAATGGTCTCATGAACCTAACTTGTTTAAATTACATTCTCCTAATTACATATTCCTTGGACTTATCGTTTAAGCATATAACATTTATATGAGACGGCTTAAAACAATAACCTTTGCCCTTGACATTAAACTAGATTAGTTTAACATGTGAAATGTCCGTAAAGTATCATCGTATGATTGGTTTTAGGGCACATTTCCAACAACATCCCGGCCCGGGATGTGGTGGAGGTCCCAGGATCGAAACCTGGCTCTGATACCAAACTGACACACCCCGATCCTAGAATCAAGGCTTGCTGGCTGTCACGCGACCGTGACGTAACCAAAAATGCGATGCGGAAGCAAAAGATAAGGAATTACGAAGGAATAAAAACCAACTACTAGCAATAATATCCAACTAACATGCTAGAGTAAGTTTAAGTGTGAATCACACATATTCAGAGCATAAGCACTAGGTGCAGTCAAGTAAGACCATAACTAAATTACAACACCCGAAGGTGAGTCCTACATTTATGTAGTCTGTCAGAACGCCGTGGAAATCCTCGTGGGCCACCAACACAGCTAACTAGAACCTGGAGGGGCGAAAAACAAGATTGAGTGGGTCAGTAAAACAAAGCTTTTCGAAAACATTTCATCAAAAACATCTCTAACCCCTCGCTGTAAAATCTGTATACTTTCCCAGAAAATAACATAATAGTATATAAATCCTCAATATCTCAAATCATCAATCTTTATCAAAAACCAGAAAATATGCCATGCATGCATATTATGAAATATATGAATTGATAATTCATGCATATATATATGTGAATTGGTGTTGTGGACGCACAGGTGAGTATCAGGTGAGTTTTATGTTATCCATGTGAATTGTGTTGAGAGCTCATAACCTGCACCCCTGGTGTTAGTGCTTATATTATTCACCCGTACCGCACGCTCACCTTGGATCCAAGTAGGTGGATGTCGTACAGACCTTGAAAGGGTTCCGACATGCTAATCGTACAGACCATTAGAGGTGGTTCTGACTGGTAGGTGACCTTAGATTATGTGCACAGATGATTGATGAGAGAAGCACTAGAGCGTATTATTACACCATTATTGTCGTACAGACTACTTCAGGTAGTTCTGACTTATGTACAGAGTAGCACTGTACAGGTCACTGTGGTGACTCCGGTTGGATTAGATTTTGAGCTATAAAATTAACCGTACAAGACCAACTGCAGGGTCTCCGGTTGATTCCTTATTTCACCTGTTATATTGATGCATCCATATTCTCAAACTGACACACCCCGATCCTAGAATCAAGGCGTGTTGGCCGTCACGTGAGCGTGACGTAACCAAAAGTACGATGCGGAAGCAAAAGATAAAGGAATTACGAAGGAATAAAAACCAACTACTAGCAATAATATCCAACTAACATGCTAGAGTAAGTTTAAGTGTGAAACACACAATTTCAGAGCATAAACACTAAGTGCAGTCAAGTAAGACCATAACTAAATTACAACACCCGAAGGTGAGTCCTACATTTATGTACTCTGTCAGAACATCGTGGAAATCCTCGTGGGCCACCGACACAGCTAACTAGAACCTGGAGGGGCGCAAAACAAAATTGAGTGGGTCAGTAAAACAAAGATTTTCGAAAACATTTCAATAAAAACATTTCTAATCCCTCACTGTAAAACTTGTATACTTTCCCAGAAAATAACATAATATGCATATAAAACTTTATATCTCTCAAATCACAATTCTTTAACAAATCCAGAAAATATGCCAGGCCAAAGCACTCCCATGATGGGTGACCCACTGGGAAGTTGCTCGTGAGTTCCCAGAAACAAAACCGTGAGGGCGTGGTCAGGGCCCAAAGCGGACAATATCGTGCTACGGTAGTGGAGCGGGCCCGGGAAGTGATATGCCCCGGGCCGGGATGTGACAAATGGTATCAGAGCCAATCCCTGGCCGGAAGTGTGCCGACGAGGACGTCGGGCCCCTAAGGGGGTGGATTATAACATCCCACATCGCCCAGGGGAGTGATCCTTAAATATATATTCCCATCCATACCTAGCACGAGGCCTTTTGGGAGCTCACTGTCTTCGGGTTCCGTAGGAACTCCGAAGTTAAGTGAGGAGGGGGCCAAAACACTCCCATGATGGGTGACCCACTGGGAAGTTGCTCGTGAGTTCCCAGAAACAAAACCGTGATGGCGTGGTTAGGGCCTAAAGCGGACAATATCGTGCTACGGTGGTGGAACGGGCCCGGGAAGTGATATGCCCCGGGCCGGGATGTGACATCATACAACCAATCTTTAGCCTTTTCCTAGAGAGAAAAGGTAAAAGCCTTCATTTTCAGAATGCTCCCATCAACATTTACAGGGGTCATGCTCGAACAAACAACCTCGAACTCCTTCAAATGTTTATTAGGATCTTCCATGGACAACCCATGGAACTTAGGAATATGGTGCAATAAGCTGGACTTTAATTCAAACTTCTCGGTCTTGCCTTGAGTTGGCATGGGGTATTGAATGCATAAAGGCATAGCATTGTCCAATCCCGAAGCGGAAAGCTCCTTGATTGTTCGATTGTCCGCTGCCATGTCTTGGACTTCTTTAAAAACCCCTGTCGTGGCCTCCTCTTCCACTTGTACTTCGTCTTCTTCAAGATCTGGTGCAGGTTGAGGTGGTTGGGGTTCTTGTTGATTTCTTGCTCGTCTCAAAGTTCGTTCAAAATCATCGTCAAAGTCAAGGATGTGCTTATGAACAGGTTGAGAACTTCGAGTCATAAACCACCTAAAACAAGAAAACAAGTAAAGTCATCAACTAGGAACAAAAACATATGAAAATAAACAAAAAGAAATAACAAGGGATTAGCAAACTTGCTAATCCCCGGCAACGGCGCCAAAAACTTGATGCGAAAATTAACTTAACACACAAATTAAACCCTCTTTTGACAATTGTAGTATATGTATAAGTAGGGATCGTTCTAGGCCGGGGATTAGGAGGGATTGCTAATTGACTTTAAACTGACTCAAAGACACAAAAACAAACTTAAAAGCGTTAGGATAGATTTAAAAGACTCAAAATAAGCTAAGGACACTCAAAACTGCCTAAAAACACCAACTAGGCAGTTTCTGACACTAAGCACAATTTTGGATGAAATTAAAGTTTGGGCTTGACTCAAAACACTTAGAACACAAACAAAACAAGTTTAAAACAATTTGAAACAAGAAAGTAACGGGGGGTTGTATTTTGGACGAACTTAGAATAACAAAACAAATTGTAACTTGAAAACAAGTTTGAAAACAAATTTAGGAAATTAGATGGATGATGGGATAGCTAGAGGCTTTTTCTCCACACATGACATGTATGCAAACAACTCGATTTCCAGTTACTACTTCATTGAATTATGAACGACAATGCCCCAAATTAACCTTGACATCACTAGTTAACCCTAAGATTTTCCTTGTTTTATTGGATTGGATGACATCATTCGACAACCCAAAACATTCTTCAAAAGTTCCATACATGACATCATAATAGAGATACAATCAAAGATGATTACGTTTAATGAAAATCATAAGCATTGACAAAGCACTTGCAACTATGACATCATGTCACTCATGCTAGGAATTAAACTTAACGCGATCGTTTATAAGCGACCTCCACTTCTTGTAAATATAAGTTTGTAACGATTATGTGAAACTTTCTTATATTCTAGCAATGGATTTATGCATGCCAATTAAGTGTCGACCCTTAATCAACAAACACAAATAAGTTATCAATCAAATAGTTAAGCCAATTAATTCACGATTCAAGAACTCATAACTAGAATTTATCAAATCATATTGCACACATAATCATGGCTTTGAAATCACCCCTAGCCAAGAAGGGTTTAGCCACTCATGTTCACAACAAAATGAAAGAAAATGAATTTAAACATTGTAAGTATAGAACGAATTACACCTCGAAGGCTTTAACAATCAAGCTTGAACATCCAAGAGTTCTTATTTCTTCACTCACGGCACAAGGTTTGGTGTAAGGTTTGGGTGGTGATTTGTATGGAAGAATGGCTGAATGTGTTTGTGACGTTATGGATGAAGGTTGTGTTGAAATGGTGGTGAATGATCTAACAAAATCTGAACTCCCTTGGTTGTTAGACACACTTCCTTTTATAGAGGAGTGCACGGCATGGGGGGGTGAAAGTTGAGGGATGGTGCACCAATGATTCAATGAAGTGGTGCATAAATTATTCATTGAAGGGGGCATGATGATGATGCACGACATGGGTGGAAAGGTGAATGAGTGGTGCTTCAATGAGTGCAAGGAGTGGAGAAGAATATTGTGCACATGGTAGACAAAGGAAAGGAAGTGGAATGGTGTATGAAATTAGTGTAAGGAGGGACATGGATGATGATGTACGGCATGGGAAAGGAAAGGTGGTGGATGTTGCATCAATGAGTGCATGGAGTGGAGGTTAAAGTGATGAAATGATGCAAAAAATCTGATATGATGGAGGGAATAAGGAATGGTGCAGCAAATGAGTGCAAGGAGGGATCATGGAATGTGCATGGCATGGAAGGTGTGAATGGTAAGTTGTGACAAAGTGAAAGGTGAAATGGTGCATGAAATCTGGTACAATGGAGGGGACAAGGATGAGTGCACAACATGGGAAAGGAAAGGTGGTGGATGGTGCATCAATGAGTGCAAGTAGTGGACAAGAATATTGTGCACATGGTAGACAAAGGAAAGGAAGTGGAATGGTGCAGGAAATGAGTGCAAGGAGGGAACATGGATGATGATGCACGGCATGGGAAATGAAAGATAAGTTGATGCATCCTTTGTGGTAGGGATTGTCCTTAAAAACATGTAATTAAGTGTCCTAAAGTATTTAGAACACCCCTTTGCAGCTGGAACATAGGTGATTTAGGATTAGGAAAGGTTTAAGACAAAACAAGGAAACTTTGGCTAACATTCCTTCTTTCTTGCTTGCATCTTTAACTTCGTTTTCTTGAATTAATTTTTCTTCCTCTCTTTAGCTTATTCCTAGCATGCTTTTGGTCTTCAATTTCGTCCATCCCTCTTACTCCATTCATGTGGTATTCATTCCAAGCCCAAAACTGCTCCAAAATGCACCTTATTACTTTATAAGGCCTATGGACCTACAAACACACGAAAATAGCTTAAAATACATATTTAACTAAGAAATAACAACATAGATGCACAAGAACAAGCTAACTAAGTCGCATAAATATGCTCCTATCATGCATCATATATGAACCTATGCTTCTTGACGGGGATTTGCATGACTATAACTTTGATAATATGTGATAATATGATTCCGTTGCTTATGTATATAAATTTAGAATTGTATATTCATGCTAGGCACTAGAAATCCCATAGAAATCTCATTATTTCCCTTCAGCGACTTGATGTTGAATCGAACATCGTTACAAGTTTTAAACTTGCAACAAAGTCTTCAAGGAATCGACACAAGTGCTTGTTGATTCTTCAAGGGAATGCTTTGGCTTTGGTTGTACGTTCCTTAAAGAGAGCTTTGGCAGCGTATTAGTCTTCAAAGATTTTGTAGAGGTTCTCCTTTGGTGAGAATTTTGGCCCTTCAATGTAGAAATTCTCCACCTTTATGCTTGTCTGAGGACCTTGTATTTATAGACTTCTCAAAGCTTTCCTTTGGATGGATTTGGCTTTGATTTGTGCCTTGATTTGTCCATGGGAGAATTTAGGCATGTTTTGTGTCTTAATTCCAACCACTTTCCCTTACCTTGGCTGAATTATAGGGCTTGTTACCTATTTTGTGAGCAATCTTCAATTCTTGCTTGTTTTATGAAGATGCTTTAGCTTTCTTTCCAGTTTTGAGAGCAACTTGGACCCCTTGCCGATTTTAAAAGCGATTTTCTCCCTATTTGCCAACTTTTGGGAACGTTTTGTACTTCCTTTGCTTGAATTGTGCCACATGTCTTTGATGACTTATCTATTTGTGATGAGTCATATGCCATGTGGAGCTTTGTGATGCATCATTTGTATGCAATGAAATTTACATGTCTACAAATGCCCCCACTTCAAGGAACATTATAAGCATGTTCTTGTCACAGGTAGGAAACGTGTGTTTGAAGTCCTGCAATGTGAATGTTCTAACTCAAGGGTCATTGAGACTTGATCTTGAATTAGCTTGCTTCTTCAAGAGCCGTAGAGGCGTATTTCTTGAATTGACATGATGAATTTCGTCAAGGGCCGTTGAGGCGTATTTCTTGAACGAAACATTTCTTCAAGGGTCATTGAGGCTTGGTGTTGAATAAATGAAAACTTTCTTTAAAGGCCGTAAAGGCTTGATCTTGAAAGAAATGAAAATTTTCTTCAAGGGCCGTAGATGCTTGATCTTAAAAGAAATGAAATTTTTCTTCAAGGGCCATAGAGGCTTGATCTTGAAAGGAATGAAACTTTTCTTGAAGGGTCGTAGAGGCTTGATCTTGAAAGAAATGAAATTTTGGAAATGGATAAATCGGCACATACTTATTGTGCGTATTGATTTTCCATAATTTTTGGCAAAATACATTTGGTGTATTTTGAGGCTTGATTTTTTTTCCCTTGTGGTTGTGGTAAAAAATGCTTTTCCTTCCTTAGGTAGGAGTCTCCTTCAATTTGGTAATGAGGGTGATTTCCTTCAAAGTGTTGGAAAGCTGTACTGCTTGTCCTTAGGTGAGTAGGATTTGCATTTTTTCCTTTCCATTTTATATTTTTTTCAGCCAAGGGGGTGTTTTCCCTCTTGGTTTGGGAAACTTGAAGACTTATCCTTGCTTTGGAGGGATTCCCTTTTGTATTTTGGCAAGGAAAGGTACTTTTCTTTGATGTTTTGGAAATTTTAAAGCCCTTTCCTTATTTCTTTGTTTCCTTTTCTTTTCTTCGCTGATTTTGTTGTAAAAACAACATGTTTTTTTTCCTTGTGCCGAAATCAGCTTGCCCTTTTTTTGCTTGGAATTTGCTTCTTTCTTTTGCTTGGAATGTTCTTCCTTCTTTTGATTTTCCTTTTTCTATTTGGTATGTATTCTCCCAATAGCATTAGGAAGCAATTGACCCTTATTTATAAGACAATTGGGTGTGTGTAATTTCCACTGTGCTTGCTGCTATGCCGTGCCCTATTGCTGTAATTGCTACTTGGAGCTTGTTGCAGTGCGTCGCTTTTTACCATGTGGTGCTGTGCAAAAGACTACAGTGAGGTTACGCTGTGTAGTGCCTTTTGGTCGTGGTTTTCCCTTGGTGGTGGTGTTGCCGTGCAGTGCAAGAAACTACTTACGTAATCGTTGCGGGGTTGTGTAGTATGATTACGTAGCATTTTGGTTTTCTTTGCTACTATAGCATGCTTTGAAGGATCGTCTTGTAGCTACCCTATTTAATATGCTGCTCAAGCTTTGTGGATGATTTCTTTTCGTCGTTGTAACTTTGTCATCGTCATCCTTCAACGCTCACGAGGTTTGTCTCGAATGTTTTTTGCTTTAGTGAAGCAATTTTTTTTCTTCTTGCTGCCCCACTCTTATGCTTATGTTGCCTTGTTTGTTTTGTTGCAGCCATGGAATTTTTCAAGTGCTTTAAGAGCAATACCATCACCATTTTTGTGAAGGAAGGCGATTCGCAAGATAGGGGAACAACGTTAAGGCTTTGTGCGCCGTTGACTGGCCTTAAAGCACTTGTTCTTCCTACAAAAGAGAACTTGATGCATATCAAGACGTGGTCTTCTGAAGTATCTTGGGAGGTGTCAGATTTTGGTCGACCAAATATGAAGAAGAAGGCGTGTACATCGAGGATTCGTATCTTGAATCCTTCGCACCATGTTCGTGACAATCCACCGGCTTCAATTGAGCTTCTTGGCGATCGCATCCGTAGCGGAGCTATGACTTGGAATATCACCTTATCAACTACTGGAGAAGCCGTCTTTGCTGAGTTTTATTGGGAATGGCTTAAAGATGGTCTTGGGTCGATCTAAAGATGTGCTTACCAATGTGGGCCTTTATCACGCCGTGTACACATCTTTGTTTAGTTATGATCGCTATCCTTCCGTCCTTCATGCGTTCTTTGAGCTTTGTTGTTTAGTGACCAACACACTTCACATGTCACAAGGGGAGATGTCTATTTCACTTTGGGATCTCCACAAGGCAGGAGGGTTGCCGATCCAGGGTAAGTTTTAAGACGAGGTTGGAGGAATTTTCTCATCGCAATAGCCGAGGATTGCCTGCGAGTTGCCGCTATTTGTTTTAGGCGTATCACAAGCTTTCCCAGGAGGCTCAGGGTAAGTCAGGCGTGAAGATTTCTTCTTGGATCTAATTTTGGTATTAGGATGCCATGAAGTACAAGAAGTCTTCGAAGAAAAGTGGCCGTAAAATGACCACTAAGCCAAAGGGAGACTCAAACCTGTCAAGTGCCATTGGTTCAGCTAGGTGCCCTGCCCCTGCCGAGTTGAAAGTGTTTGAGGATCTTGGCGTAGCTCCAGAGCACATGGAAGAATCTTACCTAGCCGCTTTTTTAGCTTGTTGGCTTTGTAAGTTCGTTTTCCCCAAAGACGACGTCAACTTTATTCGTTCTGGAGTCTTCAAAGTGGCTTGTAAGATGGTTGCATGTGAATCTATTAGCCTTACTATCCCAGTCTTAGCCAATATTTATGATGGCTTGAGCATTGTTTTGAACTCAGCAAGCACTGAAGATCATGCTGCAGTACTTTCCTACCACTATGTGTATGGTTGGTTGGGTGAGTACTTTGGCACTCATTTTTCTTCGTCAACTTTAGACAAGTCGGGGTCTTCTTCATCATCTTTAGTCAAGCTGGGGCCTTTGATGACAAAGTACTCTGGCGTGCTTTCTGTAAAGAGCCTTCATGATTTGCAGGCACAAGCGTTGTTTAGAAGCTACGAAGGTTTGAGATTGGACCATCTGGCAAGGGTTGGCTCGGCACTGCGAGGCCTTATAAATGATTCACACCTTCATTTCTCAGACTTGTCTTTTCTTACAAGTATTCGCTCGGGGTACATTTCTTTACGGTAAGGAGACCAATGTATTGTTCAGTTGTATAGTCCTCACTGTTTCAGCAGGCAGTTTGGTTTTGTTCAACATGTGCTAGGCAAGCTGAAAGAAAATTTACAGTTGGAATCTTTACAAGCTATGTATATGCATTGGGAGTCTTGTACCCGTGCATGCACAAATGCTTCTATCACCCTGTCGGCCAAGAATGAGTTCAAAAGTAACCCAATGACCCGTGCCTACGTAGGTTGGTGGTCAAAGGTACATTGTGAAGACTTGGGGACGGTAAGTAGCACCAATTCTTCCCGTTCACGCAATGATGCACCGAGAGAGGGTTGTTCTACAGTTCCTACGCAGATGGCACCTTTCGATTGTGCGAGCGCAGCTCTTTTGCAAGATAGACCTACTGCCTTAGCTATTCAATGCTCGTGTTTGTCTTCTCAGCGTTCGGATGCTTCTGAAGAGGCAGGTGACAAAGTTGACTCGCACAAAGATGAGCTTGTTTTGCGGCAGCGTCAACAAGTTTTGAACAAGTGATTGCTTGAAGGTTCTCAGGATGACAGTGATGTCAATTTTTGTCATAAGAAGAAGAAAGTGTTTAGGCCTCCTCAATTTGATGGTTGTGCGTCACTTGAGAAAGATGTATGTATTTCCTTCTTTCTTGTAATTTCTTCTGCTTTCATTAGTTTAGCTTTTGTTTCTAACATCTTTCTTTGTCTTCTTTAGGCTGGGCCCTCTTGTTCTTTTGATTTGGTGAACATGGGCGTTCATTCCTTTACGGAGATGTTATTTGGAGGCAATCTACCTACAAATGAGGAGATTGGAGATCCGCCTGGCGCATAGCTTGTTTCGAATCTGCCAAGTAACCCAAGGTTGCCGAATATGGATGTTAGTATGTCAAAGCTTGTCATGCGTCCAATACATTTGCCCGCTAGTTCTGAGAGCTCTTTTAGAGGGCCAAACATTAGTGGAACTGAGTAGCTCATCCATTGCATCAACCTTCGCGCTGCCGTAGATATCAAGAGCCACATTGAGAAGAGGATTTCAAAGTGCCCATTGGAGGAACTTCCGTTGCTCAAGGAAGACTTGTTGAAGCTTGTTTCTGCGATTGACAACCTTAACATTAATTCCTCATTCTTGAGAGTCAAGATTGCCGAGCTTATGGCTACCTCAACTTAGTATTCTTCTTTGCATGCTGTGTCCTCGAAGAAGTTGAATCCAGATGTTAGAGCTTAGGAGGAGCAAACTTTTGGCATTCTTGGGGTTCCTCTCCTCAAATCCCTAAGGAGCAGAGGAGAATCTGAAGGGAAAAATATGAGTTTAACACATGGGATTTCTAAATGACTAGCATGCATAAACAATTCAAAATTTATATAAATAAGCAACGGAAGCAATTTATCAAATAATATCAAAGCTATAGTCATGCAAATCCCCTTCAAGGTTCATAGGTTTATATATAATGCATCAAAGCATTTAACTTAAGAACAAAGTCAAGGAATAGATCTATACCTCTTGATCTTGATTTTAGACCAAGGATGGACCACCTCCAAGCCCTTTGCTCCTTGAAGTCCTTGAGCCTAGCCTCCCTCCTTGCCTCCTCCACTTTGTTAGTAAGAGTGCTCCAAGGTTCTCCTTAAGTTTCCAAAGTAGAAAACCTCTAAAGATCCACACCCACTAGTGTAGTGAGATGGATGGAGGAATAACCAAAAGGGTGAAAGATTTGTTAGTAAAATCACCCCCAAGGTGGCCGGCCTTTGTTGTGTTTTAGAGAGATGTTTCTTTTGCCTCTTTGTTGTTTTTAAACACACAAAAAACCCTCAGGATTAAATCTCTATAAAGTTCCTTATATAGACAAAAAGAAACCTAGTCAACAACTTGACTAAATATCTCTCCCTTTCCACTTAAAGTGGCCGGCCTCTTTGTGTTGGATTTGGGCTTTGGGCTTTTATATATTTCAAGTCATCCAATGCTTGAATAAAAGCCCAATGGGTTTAGGCCCAATGGGCCCAATTAAACCCGAACGTTTCTTTAAGCCCAAAACGATCTTTTATCACTTTTATGATTTCTTTAGACTTTCTAAATTAATCAAAACACTTAATTAATCCAATTAATTATTTCCTTCATCCAGTAATTACTCACTACAATAGTGTATCGGTGTACAATCATTTTAGGTTCTAATTAGCAAGGCAGTGAGGTAATTGGCATCAATCAAATTGATTATATTTAATCCAATCACGTAGTGAATTAAAACTTCATTTTAATTCACCTTTCTTCTTTGATGACTACATTTAATCATCTAGAAGAACTCACAAGCTATGAGTGACATCTAACCATATGTCATAGCTACCCAAGCTAATGTAGAAGTGGTTCGGAGAACCTATTCAGTTGGAATTACAATGTAATTCGATTCTTCTCTAAAACAATACTCTCAATCACATCACTAGGGTATGGATATATTATGTCAAACCCCTAATGTGATTATTCCTTCTTATATGATTTAATTGAGTCGTATAGGAACGCTTTCCTTTATTACGCTCGATACTTCGGCCGAAGATTCCCGAATCATATCTTAGAGTATTCTTCCTCTCTTATCGAAGATTAGAGATCCCTTGTTGCGCATTCACTTGCCTTCATGACTAAGTGGCTTAACCCCAACTATGCCGTTGACATTCTGATAGAGTGACTTTTGACATAATCAAAGATCAAGTACTTAACCACAAGACAACGACGATGCCTCAGGTCAAAGGACTACTTACATTATTCCAACCATTAGAGTTACTTGCTTGATATGTGAATAGACCTTCATGCAAGTACTCTCATTCGATTGTGTTCAGTGAACTCATTCCCTTAATGAGCACCTACATACTTGTCTTAGTGTCACAACACGAATGGGATGAGACTTTCCATCCTTCCATTTGAAGCAGACACAGTATGTACCGGTCTAAGCATTGTCAGTTTCCCTCCGACAATCCAATGACCAGGAACCTATTTTGGACATTATGGTTATGTGAAGAAGGTCTCTGTAGTCTAACATCATTAGATTACTTCTTCAATCGATTCGTTGTACATGGATACATTATTTAGGACATATATCGTTTATTGAGATAGTCCTAATTCGTGTCTTTGCCATTTGATGTATTAGACTCATCTATACATCCATTCATTTGTCCTGAAAGGTTTCTTCCAAAGATTGACTTTCAGGGCATATTTCCAACAGAATCAAAGAAGCAAACATCCAAGGAGAAAAGGAGGTGACTTGAAGGCCCTCCACTTAGGTGAATCCCTTGTGTAAACAAGGATGAGCTTCAAGGGTAAAGAAACTCAAACTCTCTCTTCTCTTTAAGTTGTTAAAGAGTCTTTTGGTTCACCATTCACTAGGCTTTGAAAGTCATGGGTTTTAGGATTTTTTTTAAAGCATGCCTACTTTAAAGTGTTATTAGTTTGCTTATGTGTTCAAATGTTCTCACATGTTCTTAGTTAGGACAAAGTTTTCCTTCAAGTGGTATCAGAGCCTAAGTCTAGTGTATGGTGAATCCTTTTGGGTTTTATGTTTTTTATGGTTTGTGATTTAAATGTTGTAAATGTTACAAGCTCTGTTCTTGCTTTTTGAATATAAATTTTGCTTGAAAATTGAGCATATCAAATGTTGGATATGTAGTTCATTTAAGCATGAATATTGGAACTAAAATTTGGTGCCATGTATGTGGGGAAATTAGGCCAAATCCAAAGGGTGGATTTTTGGGTTCATGTTTGTCTTGTTAAAAGTGTTTTAAAGTGACATTAGGAACCCCTAAGTACCTGTTGACCCTAAAAACTACAAAGCCTACGTGGCGCGCAGGCCGAGTAATTTAAAAGCTAACTACGTCCTTCGGTGAATGCGGGCGTGCCAACTCGTCGGCCGAGCTCGGCCGAGGAGTAAATTTGTTGATGTTGCGTTGGGTCGCGCTACTGACTTCTGCGTCTTGCGATTGCGGCCGAGAAAGGAACACGTCTCGGCCTCCTGGATTCTCAAACCTGAAGACAAGGTTACTATTATTACGAAGCTCACAAATCGAATTCGGCTTTCAATGTGCCGAATGTAATAACTGTAACACCTCACTTCGTCGAGAAGACTAATGAGATGACCTCGACCAAAAAAAGATTTAGAAACCTTCTCGACCGAGACTTGGATAGATAACTGACCGTGCCCGCCGCAGTGCTGTTGATGCCAACGGAAGGTACTGCGAGTTCGGCCAATTCTACGGTGATAGAGCTATCTATGCCGACTTAAGATATCACCGGTTGCTTTCACAGTGCTGTTGATGCCAACGGAAGATGTGTCAGCGAAAAAGAAAAAGAAAAGGTTCTCAAGTTGTTGAGGATTTGCGCAGGGCAATTTTGTATTGATTTTGTGGGGGCTCCTAACGTTGCACAATCACCCCTATTTATAGCATTGGATTTCCTCGAATTCGGCTTAAAACCCTACACGGACTAGGATTTTCTCTCCGGATCAACCCTAGTTCGACCAGTCCTATCTTCACTAGGATTGTGAATCTAGTCCCTTATTGAGTTGAAACCATTCCTGGTTATCCGACTTGCCGAGACTCCTTGTTGCATTAGGATTCGGCTTCGCAAATGTAGCACAACCTAGCCGGCCTAGTTTTAGAGGCCCACGAACCGAACGGCCCAAGGCTCCCTTGTTGCCAGGCCCTTCCGGGCCGAGAATGGTTCTGTCCTCGGCCCAAATTAATATTTTGGGCCCAAACAATATATATATATATATATATATATATATACATATATATATGGCTGATAGCTTTTGACACGGCATACGTGCCATGTCCATCAACATGTATCCTGATCCCAACTAAATAGATTTTAAAATCCATTTTGAACTGTGCCGCATACCCAGGCCACATCCGGATATCAACTTGAACTGTGCTGACATGTTTCCAATTGGAAATACATATCTCATCATTCATAAAAACTATTATTAAAAGATAATTATGATAAAACATCATAACATTATCCTTTAATAATAACGAAATGAATTACCTCTATTTCTCATCCGACGGTATGAAGCTATATTTACTCAACGGCCTCGATTGCACGGGCCGAAGATGTAAATTCGGGTCCAAACATTGCCCCCCAGTTTCCTTGAGCTTCGGCCCGTAAGCCGAAGGTTAAGGAAATTAATTGTTCACAGCCAATAAAAAACATGCTGCAGCTTTCGACTGCCGAGGTCGAGAAAATTTTGGAGAGTCGAGAAAAATAGGGGCTGATGCAAACCACTCCTGGCCGCTCGGCCTGTCATCTATCAAAGATGTTGCCTTTCATGTCTTTCTGGCCGAATAACTGGCCGAATACACTTGCCGAAAGACTATACACCAACTTATCAATGAAGAACAATTGTCGAAAAGCCATTCTTTTTTGATACACTACTCGGCAGACTAACAGCCGAGCCAGTGTGAAAACACCATAAATGCTCGACTTCAACTCTGCCAAATCAGTCATCTCGGCTGAATAAATAATTTGCTGAAGAATAGTACCCCATGACCACAACCATATTCTTTGACCGACTCAGTGAATCACCTTCACTCTTCATTCCTGCTTCTCTCCTCCATTGCACTACAAAATAATATATATATATATATATATATATATATATATATATATATATACATATTAGTGACATCCTGATGTGACAAGACATACACACATACATATATATGTATATATATAGGTATATTAATCCCATGAAAAGATATGTCGGCCATGACTATAAAATTTCAAACAAATGCCAACAAATGGTTTTGTTAAAACCACGGCTTGAAATGATGTTGTCAGCCACACAAGTCTTTATCACCCTCCTTTCTGACTTGGTGACTAAAGCCATGGTTGAAGAAACATGTGGTCGAGGACAGCTATGGCCGAGGACAAGAACTGCTGAATGGCCGAGAACAAGTAACTATTTAAATTCACTCATTCTCGACGAGATTAAAATAATATTAATCGCCGAAACCTTCGAACTGTACCACTTATGCCCCCTTTATTTTCGTAAGTATCGGCCCGAGCAGCCGAATGGTTAAGAAAATAAGTTATTTATTTTACAAAAGAAAACAAAAGTGGCCGAGCTATCAAGAGGAGGAGGCCAACGATGTTTTATTCCAAGCCGAGATCTTTTCACATCAAAATTTTCACTTTGACATTTCCCAAAGCCGAATAAAAGATCATCTCCAAATATTTCTGAATTGGTGAAATATTTTTCATTTTCGGCCGCCGAATGTGTTGAACAATTATTATGCCCCCCGGGCATAATTTCGGCTTTTAATTCAAATAACTTGGCCGAACGAGATTTCTCCTTATCGACTGTATTGCCAATAATCATATCAATTGGCGTAGTTTCTCGGGCTAGGCCAATATCTCGGCCTCGTTCGTTACTGGAGCATTCTTTTGACGAATCTTTTTCCAAGTCAATTTTTGTATATAGCTTAGGGACTTGAATTTTTTCTTCTAGGCCTACTATATTTTCAGTCTCTACCGAAACAACAAGTGGCCTTTGTTCTTCGGCCAAATTATCAATTTTCTTAGGCCGAATATTGGTTGTGGCCGGAGTGGAGATTTGCCCCCCAGCCTCTTGCCTTTCAGGAATTCTTCTCAAACTCTCGAGAAGTTGTTTTTGCTCCTTTAATAGGCGATAACACTCATCCCTTGAAGCCGGATCGAGATAGATCATGTGAACTTCGTAGTTTTAGCACTAGGTCCCACTGGGCGTGCCAAAATGTTGACCCTAAAAACTACAAAGCCTACGTGGCGCGCAGGCCGAGTAATTTAAAAGCTAACTACGTCCTTCGGTGAATGCGGGCGTGCCAACTCGTCGGCCGAGCTCGGCCGAGGAGTAAATTTGTTGATGTTGCGTTGGGTCGCGCTACTGACTTCTGCGTCTTGCGATTGCGGCCGAGAAAGGAACACGTCTCGGCCTCCTGGATTCTCAAACCTGAAGACAAGGTTACTATTATTACGAAGCTCACAAATCGAATTCGGCTTTCAATGTGCCGAATGTAATAACTGTAACACCTCACTTCGTCGAGAAGACTAATGAGATGACCTCGACCAAAAAAAGATTTAGAAACCTTCTCGACCGAGACTTGGATAGATAACTGACCGTGCCCGCCGCAGTGCTGTTGATGCCAACGGAAGGTACTGCGAGTTCGGCCAATTCTACGGTGATAGAGCTATCTATGCCGACTTAAGATATCACCGGTTGCTTTCACAGTGCTGTTGATGCCAACGGAAGATGTGTCAGCGAAAAAGAAAAAGAAAAGGTTCTCAAGTTGTTGAGGATTTGCGCAGGGCAATTTTGTATTGATTTTGTGGGGGCTCCTAACGTTGCACAATCACCCCTATTTATAGCATTGGATTTCCTCGAATTCGGCTTAAAACCCTACACGGACTAGGATTTTCTCTCCGGATCAACCCTAGTTCGACCAGTCCTATCTTCACTAGGATTGTGAATCTAGTCCCTTATTGAGTTGAAACCATTCCTGGTTATCCGACTTGCCGAGACTCCTTGTTACATTAGGATTCGGCTTCGCAAATGTAGCACAACCTAGCCGGCCTAGTTTTAGAGGCCCACGAACCGAACGGCCCAAGGCTCCCTTGTTGCCAGGCCCTTCCGGGCCGAGAATGGTTCTGTCCTCGGCCCAAATTAATATTTTGGGCCCAAACAATATATATATATATATATATATATATATATATACATATATATATGGCTGATAGCTTTTGACACGGCATACGTGCCATGTCCATCAACATGTATCCTGATCCCAACTAAATAGATTTTAAAATCCATTTTGAACTGTGCCGCATACCCAGGCCACATCCGGATATCAACTTGAACTGTGCTGACATGTTTCCAATTGGAAATACATATCTCATCATTCATAAAAACTATTATTAAAAGATAATTATGATAAAACATCATAACATTATCCTTTAATAATAACGAAATGAATTACCTCTATTTCTCATCCGACGGTATGAAGCTATATTTACTCAACGGCCTCGATTGCACGGGCCGAAGATGTAAATTCGGGTCCAAACAGTACCCTAGGATGTTAACCCTCTTTTGAGTAGTGTAAATTTTGAATTTTAATTGAGTGAAAACATTCATGGAGCTCTTATGAGTTTTCATGTGTGTTCTTCAATGTTCTTACTTTGTTCTTGATGTTCATACGAAGAGCAAAATGTTTGGTGTTTTGATTCAATGTGTTTGATGTTTTTCATAAAGTTTTGGTTTGTTATAGATTGGTGATGATGATTGGTGTTTTTTTTTATTGTTTCATAAATTCTACACCTTACCTACATCTTACAACCCATACCAATCAAACTATTCAACCATGCCAATCAACTATTCAACCCATACCTTTCACTTTTTCAACACTTCATAAAATTTTGAATTTTCACCAAACCCAACCCTCCCTTTACACTAACTAAAACCGGCCACCCCATAGTGGGGGTACTTTTGGGGCTTTTATGCAATTACATAAAGTTTTGATACTTTTGTTTATTTACACTTTGGCCCAAAAGTTTACGTTTTTATGTAAATGCCCAAAATCACTAAAGGACAAATTGTTTTGCTCCTTTAATGAAGTTTTTGTAATTGTTGAAATTTTTGGATTCTAGTTGTAATTAGATGAAGTTGTGGACTTTTATGTTTTTACAAAGTGACCCTAAAAGTTTTTTGTTTTCGCATTGTGGTCCAATAGTTGAGGTCATTGCATTTTCGGCCCAAATTATGATGATAACAAAATGGTTTTGTCTCTTAATAAGAGCATATTTATGCGACTTTGTTATCTTATTTCTTTGCATTTACTTCATTAATTTCCATTTATTTTGGTCATTTATGTTATTTTCGTATTATTGTAGATCCAGTTGGTAAAGATGACAATAAATAGCTAAATGGAGCAATTTGGAGCAGTTTTGGACTTGGATTGGATGGCATGCGTGGATAGCATATGGGCTTAACATTTTTGGTGTTTAAATGGTGATAGACATGTGCTAAAATCTGGAGAAATTACACAAGAAAGAGGAATCCTAATTGGAGAGTAACATTACACAAGAAAGAGGAATCCTAATTGGAGAGGAACATTACACAAGAAAGAGGAATCCTAATTGGAGAGGAACATTATCTTATCTTATCTCCAGCTGCAAGGAGGAATCCTAATCACATTCCAACACTTTCTACCTGATTTTTAAAGTCCTAAAATAACTCAAAAACGCCAAAACCCTTTCCTCCTTGGATTCAGGCACTTCCCCTATATATATGAAATTCCTGCAGAGAATTAGGGTGCGCCGTGCCTACCATTCATCCATTGAAGTTGCTAGAGTTTTCAGAGTTCTTTCTCTCTTTGTTTTAAGTTTCAATGTTTATTTTAGATTGCTTTTTAGTTATGATGAACATGTGTAATTAAGTTTCTTTTTAGCTAGAGGTGAATTCCAAGCCATGATCATATGTTATATATAAATTGATTACATCTAGTTATTGTTCCATAAAACATGAATGTGATTTACTTATCTGCTTATTAGAGAACTTATTCTTATATGTTTATTAAAGGTGCACACTTAGTTTGCATGCAGGGATTTAATGCTAGAATATAAGGGAATTTCACCTAATCGTTATGAACTTATATTTGCAAGTAGTAAAAGTCACTAGTCATGATTGAGTTAAGTAAATTCTTGGCAGGAGTATCATGCTTTTCATAGTTATGAATGTTTTGTCAATGCTTATGATTTTTACAGAACTTAATGATCTTTGAGATGTATCTCTATCATGCTTTTCATAGTTAGGGAACTTGAGAAGAATAATTTGGTTGCGTCGCTGAGTCCAATTCAATGAACTTAGGAAAATTTGAGAATTAATTAGTGTTGTTCACAGTTAATTTGGGGCATTGTCATTCATGGTTTATAGGAAGAATAACTGGAAATCGATTTGTATGCATATGTTTCATGGGTGGAGAAGAATCCTTTAGCTATCCTTTCATCCATATTTCATTCACAACTTAATTTACTTGCTGCCCTTTACTTTTGTTTTAATTAAATTCGTCCAAAATCTCCCCCCTCATTGTTTTAATGTTAGCTTAACTTAGTTTTTCATTTTATAAGTTTAGTTTGTGTTGATTAGCATCCCTTCTAATCCCCGGAGTAGAACGAACCCTACTTACTCGTACTACGATTGCATAATTTATAGGGTTTAATTTATGTGGTAGTTTCTACCACATCAAATTTTGGCGCCGTTGCTGGGGATTAGTAAAATTGCTAATCACTCTGTTTCCACCACAAGGTATTTTGTTGTTTGTATTGTATTTCAGGATGAAAGTAAGGGCTTGAAGAAATCATCTTATTTTGAATATCTTAAGAGCCTAGAATGGATAGTTTGAAGCCCAACTCGCCCAAGACCAGACCATAGCCCACAAATGACCTAGGATTCGCCAAAAAAGGCCCTTGCAGAACAGCCAACTTGCGAGCTTTGCTCCGAAGTACTAAGAACGAGTTAGAAAATGGGCCATATATGGTTGGAAAGCCCTAGAAGTCTTCTTTTTAATGGCTTTTACAACTTGTGATTTGGAGGTTTCGACAAGAAGTTATGACAGAAGAAACAAGAGTTGTTCAGTTACAAATTCTGATAACAGCTAGTTTTCAGTTACTCCAATACAAAAAGCTGGTTGTTATGAGTTATAAATGAGAGTCAATTCAAGGATGTAAATGTGTCAGATGTTAGAAAACTCCTAAGCCTTTTAATAGGAGACAAATACTCAACAAAAGGAGGAGAATTTGGAGAGAGAGCATGAGTCTTCAACCTTGAGCAGTTTCTAGGTTCTAGCTTTCCTGACATTTTATGTATTTTGTTTTTATGGATACTTAGGGCTGCTTTGAAGCCCTAGACATGATTGAATTAATGTTATGATGTAGTTTTAGTTTTTCAATTTCATTTGCAAGCTAGAATCAGTTTTCTGTTTCAATCATTTCAAGCACATATTTTCAGGCTAAGCTACCTTGTTTATATTTGCTTTCTGTTGAGAATGATAAGGATGATTGCCATATCTTCTTTCATTCATTAGCAACATGTGGTTAGGTTCAGAACTAATCATGTAAATTGATTCCATGAAGTTCTAGGATAAATGTCATGTTCTAGGGTTCATGTGATGTTCATAATCCTCTTCGTTCTTAATGAGTTTTTAGGTGCTAAATCTTAGTATATGCCATGCTAGGTTGCACCTACAAATAAAAGTTTTATGTATATACCATACATCTAACATGCAAAGTAAGAGAGGATTCATACAATCTAGTTATATGCCATGTTAGATATGTGAACTTCTTAGTTGTGCATTTGAAAAGGATAAGTTAAAAGATCATATCACTGATTCAGGAATGTTTAGGGGAAGGCCTTTGTTCATTTGAAGTCAGATTTATGTTCTAAAAACGTTTATAACCTATTTCATGTCTTACGTTTATTTTTAGATAGTTCTAATTTTTCCCTTTTCTTTCTGTATTTATTTCTTTTCCAAAATTACTCAAAGCCCCCATTTTAAATCATAGGAGTTTTTAACTTATGCTAATTTGTAAGAATCAAAGGTTTTACTAAGTTGTTTCTCAGTCCCTGTGGTTCGACACCCTTACTTGTGCCACTATACTATCCTTATATTTACACTCGAAAGGAACTTCAACATTTTATGTTTATTTTTGTTTTGATATTTGATTTAGTTTTATTTCTTTGATTTCAGGTACTAGAGAAGCAAGACATGACAATTGCTAATCTTCAAGCTCAAATGGTGAATCTTACTTCTCTTATGTCACAGTATATCGAAAGGTCCATAATGCAAAGTGTGGGTACATTTGGTGTGTCCTATAGGCAAGGATATCAAACTAATCAACATCCTTAATTAATTGAGAATGGAGGTTGGGAGAGTGTCAATTCTTGGGGTTATCAAGGCCATAATCAATCAAGGAAGGAACAACTTGTTTTCCAACACTTACAATCCAGGTGGGAGAGATCATTCAAATTTATGTGGGGGGAACCTTAACAAGTTCAACAAGAAGGATATTGGTAGCCATCTGAGGAGTTCTATTCAAGACCTATGCAGCCACCACACCCTCCCCCACAACAATTCCAACCAAATTCAAGTATGTCCATTGATCATGTTAAAATTCTTCAAACACTAAATATTTCTTGTGCTTCTTTGACTCAGGATTTAGAAAACCAAGCTAAAAAGATGGTCGAATTGAAAAATCAACTTGGACAAATCGCCAAATTTATGGGACAAATTCGAGAACAAAGCGAACTTCTTAGTTCAACCATTGTCAATCCAAAAAGAGGTTTTGAAACTGCTAAAGCTATCACTTAACTAATCCAAAAACGTCCAAACAAAGCTAAAAAGAGGACGAACAGTTGCTGCTCGAAGAAGATGAGGAAGACAAGGCCACGACAAGGAAGGAACAAACCTTGTCGCAGCCTTCTAAAGCCCATATGCCACCCAATTCAGGTAAGGGTGTTCCAAATTCAATTCTTTCTAACCCTATTCCACCAAATGTACCTTTACCTCGCAGGTTTATCCAAGCAAAGAAATAAGAGAGTGAAAAAGACATCTTCAAAACCTTCAGAAAGGTACAAGTTAATATCCCGCTTCTTGATGCAATAAAGCAAGTTCCGAAGTATGCTAAGTTTTTGAAGAAGCTTTGTACAACAAAGAAACGGATTCCGAAGAAGGAGGTGGTACATGTAAGTGAAAATGTCTCCGCAGTTTTGCAAAGAAAGCTACCACCTAAATGCAAAGATCCAGGTAGTTTCACTATCCCTTGTGTTATTGGTAGTTTCAATTGCTTGATCGATCTAATGCATATCTGAAGGGAGTTTTGGAAGATGTTTTGGTGCAGGTAGACCATTTGATTTAACAGCCCAAACCAAGATTGATGTGTCCAAGGGAGCTGGAGTTTGTGGCGATGTGATTAATTTTATTGTTTTTGAATCTGTTAAGTATCCTAGTGATGTTCGTTCTTGCTTTGCCATTAATGTGATTAAAAATATAGGGTAGGAACGTTCAGTACCTATCAAGAATGATGTATTTAAAACCACGATTGAAAAGGGAATTGGAGTGGATCACACGAGACAAATCACTGCCCTCACACCAAATCTGGCCAAGTGCAACATTCCTGAAACTTTCGAAGTAGTGTTTGTCCTTGAGTTCTTGTCACAACACACAGGTGAGCCACCTCCTCAAATTTCAATTTCGTTTTCTACTAACATGTTGTTGATTTCAATGATTCAGGCACCCACTCTAGAACTTAAACCATTACCAGATCATTTCAAGTATCACCTTCCATTCAAAGATCAACTCCATGCTGCTGGTCCTAGTGAGGATTAATTGGAGGTGTCGTCCGGCTAGAAAACGTTAAAGCAAGAGCTTTTTGGGAGGCAACCCACGTATTAAAACAAAGAGACATTGGAATTTCCGGCTCCTACAACCAGATTTGCTTTCTTTTACCCTTCTCTTTATTGTTTTTACTTTGCCATGATTGTCTTGTTTGCTAGTTATCTTTTACTGCTTTCTTGTTTAAGTTTATTTTTGAAACATTGAGGACAATGTTTGGTTTAAGTGTGCAGGGGTAAATAGATTGCTTTTCATGACTTATCTACGAATTTCACCACCTATCACTACTAATATTGCTATTCACTGTTTTAAAGTGTTTTATTGTGTGTCATAACAAAATTTGAAAGAAAAAAAAATAAAAAAAGTTCAAGAAAAAAACAAAAAGAGTCGTTTTTGTTGCTTGTTTGTGTCTTAGGGTACCTTCCAACACAATGATGAGAATTTGGTTTTTAATTGCATGACTGTTAAAGAAAGTTACAAACATGAGTGGAAGTTTGATATGCTCTTTGGTTAATACTTAATGGTAGTTGTCATTTACGAATTCACATGTAATCACAAAGAAAAAAATCAATTTTTGTAACATGATTGAAGGAAGAAACTCAAACTAACGCTACAACCCTATGAGACTTGAGCCTATTCTTTGTTTGGAGAGTTAATAATTTGTGATATTCTTGCTTTCTAAAGTCATTGTGTCACAACCCGTCCCGAAAGATATTCTTTAATAGTGTGAAATATCTAAATTACCCTTGGTCGTTGAGTACATTGTGTAGTTGTGTGGTTTAGGTTTTGGCTGTGGACCAATTAAAATTTTTCCTAAGTGTATGGACCCAATTGGAAAAGAGATTTTTGTTTGTTTTGGTTGGTAGCCCAAACTGGACCACATACCCACACCCAAACTCCCGTTGACCTTTCTCTCTCTCCTTCTCTCGGATTTTTCTGAAAGTCCGTACAACTGTACGGACAAACCTCAACCAGAAAATGTCTTCACGGATCGACGTAGAGGAGCCTGTTTTTATGTTCCTTATGAGCTTAGGAGTCGAATAGTGCTAGTGGTTGGACGTGAAAACCCCGGAAACCTGAGAACCCAGAATTCCTGATTTGGGTCACTGTTCATGTGATCGTGATCGTGGACTTTTCAGTGAGTTCTAAGGTCCTAGGAAGCTTTAGGATGTCTCCACGAAGCTCGGGGAAGAAAGTTGGAGTGTTTTGGACGTCGGGAAGCTTAGTTTGGCGAGTTTCAAATTTGGCCGGATTATCGAGGTTTCTCCGGCGAGATTCCCTAGATTTCAAGGCTTTAAACTGGTAAGGTTTTGTTCTACTTGTTGTAAGCTTAATTTTGGTTGAGAAATGAAGAAGATATGAAGTTTTAAAGTTTTTCCAATTTCCGGCGATCGTAGAGGCGCCGGCGACGGTCTCCGGCGAACCAAGGAAGACGAAGGGGAATATTCCCTCAAGTTTGACGAAATATTCTAATGGCGTCAGGTAACGCCGTTAAATTCTGTTAAGGTTTTCACAGAATATTCCACGGAATATTCCAAACTGCAGTTAAGTTTCAAGTAGGGTTTAGCCGCGCTTGGGGGCACGTCTGGTCGTGCCTTGGCGTGCGTGTGGCGGCGCGTGGGTGGTCGGAAATTTTTCTAAAAATATGGCGATGTTCCTGAGGTTGAGTAGGTCATGGTGGTATATTCAAATACACCATTTGAGCAATGTATGAGAAGTTATTTCCTAGTTTGTGTATGTACTTTAAATACCGTTTGTTTAGTTATTTCACATATAGGTGAGAACTATCCAGAGGACGAGCGCCATCAATCAAGGCTCGGGGGCTACGACCCTTCGACATACCAGTGAGTGGGCTTTTGGTTTTCCGTATATACCTATATACTTGAGATTTTTCCAGAAAATGAATTTGAATGATTATAAGTTTTGAAATGCCATGCAAAGTATTTGTCTATTTTATTTATGCATTAGTAGTTGCATATATTTATGATTGGTGTTGTTGACACACAGGTAAGTGCCAGGTAAGTTCATAAATTAAAGATATGAGATTACTTTAGTTATGCGAGATATGATGTGATGCATTAAGAGCTCATAAACCTGCACCTCGGTGTGAGTGCTCCCGCCCATAGTTAGGGCACAGTCCTTCACGTGATGTTCACCTCCAACACCATATGCTCACCTTGGATCCAAATTAGGTACACATACTTGTCCTACATACCATTATAGATGGTTTCGACTCGTAGGTGACCCACGATAATTCGCACAGCCTTCACGTGATCGTAGCACTGGAGCATATTTATTTTACACCTAGTCTTGTCGTACAGACCACTTTAGGTGGTTCCAACTCGTGTGCAGGATTTGATATGACTGAGATTGGTTATGAGCTATATACTCAGCTGTGCAGGTAACGTTAGGTGGATCCGGCTGATATGATATTTGGCATTGATATATTTTAACTGGATTACTTATGGTATTTCATTGAGATACTTAGGCATGGTATATTTCTATGGATTTTCATCCTGAGCATAATTTCTGTTTTAGCATATATTATTTTCTGGGAAATTATACAGGTTTTACGGTGAGGGGTTAGAACTTTTGAGAATGGAAATGATTTTGAAAAGCTTTGTTTTTGCCCACTCACACTTTTTTTTTTTTTGCCCCTCCAGGTTTTAGGTAGAAGTACTTTAGTGGCTCTCTGGGATTTCAACGGTGGTTCTGACAGAACATCATAAATGTAGGATCACCTTTGGGTGTTGTATAATTAGTACTTGTCCAGTCAGACTACACTTAGGCTATTTATGCTCTGATTGTGTATTTCACACTTAATCTCGCACTAATACCTTATCTTAGCTAGTACTTTTAGTAGTTTGGTTTTTATTCACTCGTATTTCTCCATATCCTTATTGCTTCCGCACTGTGCACATGGTTACGTCACTTTCATGTGACGGCGAACATGCCTATGTTTTGGTCGGGGTGTGTCAGTTTGGTATCAGAGCCTAGGTTTACAGTCCTGCATATCTTGTGAATCTTGTAATTATTCTGGTGTCTTCTGTTAGAACTATGCCACCTTGTAGAGACCCACGTCCTTCTATTGAGCCTAGTTTCCTCAATATCGCTCAGTTAGGGGAAGCTATTGCTAATGTTATTCAGTCTTCTCTTCATCATTTCCAAATGACACCTCTTGAGACTCTTCATAATTTGAAGTTGAATCATTTCATGGGTAATGAAGGGTCTCAAGGGGCAGAGAAATGGATTAATCATCTTGAGAAGACTTTCCGTTTGATGAATAGACAGGGAAATCTTCCGGAGGATAGGTGGGTTGAGACGACCACCTGGGTTTTAGGGGAGCAGCCTACATCCTTATGGAGACAGGAGTCTTATCAGTTGTCACCCGAGGAAGCTACTGATTGGGAAGTTTTTAAGCAGTTATTTCATAAGAGATTCATTCCTCCAGAGTATATAGATAGCAAGAAACAAGAGTTTACAAATCTGAAGCAGGGGAAGATGACGACTAATGAGTACTACAAGAGGTTTACTAATTTATCTCCCTATCATCTGGAGGTTGCTGCTAATCCGGTTGAGATGCTTCGTCGTTTCAGATTGGGTACTAAAAAGAAGTGGCGTTCTATGGCGACCACAGCTTCCTGTGCCACTTACCAAGAGTTTTATGAGGTTTTGCTACGAATTGAAGATTCAGAGAATATGCTCAGCAATAGTGAGGATGAAGAAAATGATGGGAATCAGAGGAGGGATGATAAAGGTAAAGGTATGTCTTCTCAAGGACCTCGCAAGACTCATAACTTTAAGAGGAGTGGAACTAGTTCCAATTGTTATAGCGGAGGTTTTAGTGCCACTGGTCAGAGGAGATGTGGTAGATTTTCAGGGGGTTCTAGATTCTAGAGGCAGGGAGATGCTGGAAGATAAAGTATTTTTTTTGTGCCGCAGATGTAATAGTAGGCATTTTGGAGAGTGTAGGCGTGGCAGCAATGGATGTTTTACTTGTGGGCAGATAGGACATAGAGCTATAAATTGTCCCCATAATCCGCAGAGGCCCCAGCAGCCTTCTATGCTACCACCAGCGCCGAACCAGCAAGTTCTAGGGTCTGGTAGTTATGGTCAGATGGGTCGAAGTGGTGCTTACCATTATCAGGGCTATGCCGCTCCGTATGCTCCAGGACCATATCAATATTCACAGGATTCTTCTTACCAGAGTGGGTATTCTCAGTATCTTGGAGGGTATACGTTGTATCCTCCAATTCCAGCTGGTGGATCTCAGTGGTATCAGGGAGGACAACCCCAGCAAGTAGAGATTGCTTCCAGTAGTGCAGGATCTTCAAGGCAGTCTGATTAGCCAAGTCAATGGCGAGGTGTGCAGGGGCGAAGAATCAAGCTAATAAAGGTCGTGGGGGACGACAGCAAGCCCAATGACGTATTAACAATATCTCTCTGCAGTATGCTCAAAATCATCCGGACTTGATCATGGGTACGTTAAACATTCTTGGTCACTTTGCTAGAGCTTTAATTGATTGTGTTGCTACGTATTCTGTCATTTCTCATATATACACACGCCCAAACTCCCGTTGACCTTTCTCTCTCTCCTTCTCTCGAATTTTTTTGAAAGTCCGTACAACTGTATGGACAAACCTCAACCAGACCATTTCTTCATGGATCGACGTCGAGGAGCTTATTTTCGTGTTCCTTGTGAGCTTATGAGTCGAATGGTGCTGGTGGTTGGACGTGAAAACCCCCGAAACTTGAGAACCCATAATTCCCGATTTGGGTCACTGTTCATGTGATTGTGATCATGGACTTTTCAGTGAATTCTAAGGTCCTAGGAAGCTTTAGGACGTCTTCACGAAGCTCGGGGAAGAAAGTTGGAGTGTTTTGGACGTCGGGAAGCTTAGTTTGGCGAGTTTCAAATTTGGTCGGATTATCAAGGTTTCTCCAGCGAGATTCCGTGCATTTCAAGGCTTCAAATTGGTAAAGTTTTATTTTACTCATTGTAAGCTTCATTTTGGTACAAATTTCATAAATTTTGGTAGAGAAATGAAGAAGATATGAAGTTTTAAAGTTTTTCCAGTTTCTGACGATCGAAGCGGCGCCGACGACGGTCTCCGGCGAACCAAGGAAGACGAAGAGGAACATTTCGTCAAGTTTGACGGAATATTCTAATGGCATCAGGTAACGCCGTTAAATTCTGTTAGGGTTTGAACGGAATATTCCAAACGGCAGTTACGTTTCAGTTAGGGTTTAGCCACGTGTGGTGGCACTTCTGGCCGTGCCTTGGCCTGGGCGTGGGTGGTCAGAAATTTTTTCTAAAAATATGGGGATGTTCCTGAGGTTGAGTAGGTCATGGTGTTATATTCAAATACCCCATTTGAGCAATGTATGAGAAGTTATTTCCTAGTTTTGTGTATGTGCTTTAAATAACATTTATTTAGTTATTTCGCATATAGGTGAGACCTATCCGGAGGACGAGCGCCATCAATCAAGGCTCGGGGGCTATGACTCTTTGACATACCAGTGAGTGGGCTTTTGGTTTTTCTTATATGCCTATATACTTGATATTTTTTCATAAAATGAATTTGAATGATTATACGTTTTGAAATGCCATGCAAAGTATCTATGTATTTTATTTATGCATTAGTAGTTGCATATATTTATGATTGGTGCTGCGGACGCACAGGTAAGTGCGAAGTAAGTTCATAAATAAAAGATATGAGATTGATTCAGTTATGTGATAGGAGCACATTTATGCGACTTAGTTAGCTTGTTTTCTTGCATTTTCATAGTTAGTTTCTACTTATTATAGTGTTTTAAACTATTTTCGCGTGTTTGTAGGTCCATATGACAAAGTTGGCAAGAAAGTGCAATTTGGAGAATTTTGAGGCAGTTTTGGGCATCAAATGGATAGCTTATGAATGGAGCAAGAGGGATGGACGAATTTGAAGTTCAAGAGGCTAGGAATGTGTTGAAAAGAGTGAAGAAATAAATCCAAGTCAAGGAAGATAAGGAATCAGCTCAAAATAAGGAACATTATCCAAAACCTTATCCAACCTTATCTTATCCAAACTAGCCTTATCTTATCTTATCTTATCCTTTCCAAATCAGTTTGTGCCTGAATTCTAGCTATTTTTAAGGGATAATTATACAAATAAAACACATTAAAATTGGTTTCTAGAAGCCCTTATCCACTCCTACAAAGATGTCGCACCTTATCCCTTGTTTTTCTAAGAAATCAGCCACAAAACAACCTTTCTAGAAGGCCGTATTCCTTGTCCTACAAATCTGGCGCCCCAAACCTTTCTAGAAGTTCTAGAAACCTGATTCTATTCTCCCTATTTCCTTTGGATTTCTGACTTCTAGAAGACCCTTTTCCTTCAAGGATTGTGTATTAATTTCCTATACAAATTAGGCCTTCAAAATCCTTTTCCTTTGCTACCTTGTGCCGTGGGTTTTTAACCCTATAAATACCAACCCATGCCGCATAAATCATTCACCACTCTCTACCATATAATTCTACACTCATACATCCGTCAAATACATTCACCCCTCATTGTGCCGTGAGTATTGCAAGGAAGGAAGGAGAAGGAGCTACCTGGTGCCGTGCCTATGCCCAAGCCCTTGGGATCGTTTGAGCGTTTCTAGGTGTTTTCCATCTTTTATTTTCAATGTTTAATTTAAGTTATCTTTGTTTATTTGCGAACATGAGGAACTAATTTCTTTATAGTTAGAGGTGAATTCGAAGCCATGATCATATGTTTTATATGAATTGATTTCCTCCAGTTATTGTTTCATGAATCGTGGATGTGGTTTACTTATATGTTTTATTAAGAACTTGTTCTTGTGTGTTAATTAGGGATGCATACTTAGTTTGCATGCATGAATTTGATGCTATAAGGGAATTTCACCTAATCGTTATGAACTTATATTCATGAGTAGTAAAAGTCGCTAGTCACAATTGTGTTAAGTAAATCCTAGGCAAGAGTAACATGCTTTTCATAGTTATGAATGTCTCGTCAATGCTTATGGTTTCCATTGAACTTAGTGATCTTTGTTAAGTGTTTCTATCATGCGTATTCTATAGTTAGGGAACTTGATAAAGAATAATTTGGTTGTGATGCGTATCTCGTCCAATTCAATGAATCTAGGGAAATCTGAGAGTTAATTAGTGCATTCACAATTAATTTGGGGCATTGTCATTCATGGTTTAAAGAAAGAATAACTAGAAATCGATTCGTATGCATATGTCATGTGTGGAGAAGGAACCCTCTAACTAGCTTTTCACCATTCTATTTCATCAATTTCGTGTCTTCTTAAGTTTGTTTTACAAGTTTTTGTTTTCAAGTTTTAATTTCGTCAAAACAAAATCCCTTTTTCTTAAGTTTTTGTTTTTAGAGTCAAAACCTGTTTTCTTTTAGTCTTTTGAGTCAAGTTAATTCTTATTTTTGTCCAAATCACTTGTTAGGTCTAGAATTGAGTCAATTTCATCTAGTTTTGCTGTTTCGAGTGTTTTAAGTTAGTTTTGAGTCTATAGAGTCTAGTTTAGTGTTTTTTAGTCTTATTTGTGTTGATTAGCATCCCTAGTTAATCCCCGGTCTAGAACAATCCCTACTTGCTTAATACTACAATTGTCATTAATAGGGTTTAATTTGTGTGTCAAGTTAATTTTCACATCATTATGCGAGATATAATGTGATGCATTGAGAGCTCATAAACCTGCACCCCGGTGTGAGTGCTCCCACCCAGAGTTAGGGCACAGTCCTTCACGTGATGTTCACCTCCAGCACCATATGCTCACCTTGGATCCAAGTTAGGTACACAGGCTTATCATACAGACCATTATAGATGGTTCCGACTAGTAGGTGACCCGTGATAATTCGCACAGCCTTCACGTGATCGTAGCACTGGAGCATATTTATTTTACACCTAGTCTTGTCGTACAAACCACTTTAGGTGGTTCCGGCTCGTGTGCAGGATTTGATATGATTGAGATTGGTTATGAGCTATATACTCAGCTGTGCAGGTAACGTTAGGTGGATCCGGTTGATATGATATTTGACATTGATATATTTTAACTAGATTACTTATGGCATTTCATTGAGATACTTGGGCATGGTATATTTCTATGGATTTTCATCCTGAGCATAATTTATGTTTTAGCATATATTATTTTCTTGGAAATTATACAGGTTTTACGGCGAGGGGTTAGAACTTTTGAGAAATGAAATGATTTTGAAAAGCTTTGTTTTTGCCCACTCACACTTTTTGTTTTGCGCCCCTCCAGGTTTTAGGTAGAAGTGCTTTGGTGGCTCTCGGGGATTTCGACAGTGGTTCTGACAGAACATCATAAATGTAGGATCACCTTTGGGTGTTGTATAATTAGTACTTGTCCAGTCGGACTGCACTTAGCCTATTTATGCCCTGATTGTGTATTTCACACTTAATCTCACACTAGCACCTTATCTTAGCTAGTACTTTTAGTAGTTTGGTTTTTATTCACTCGTATTTCTCCATATCCTTATTGCTTCCGCACTGTGCACATAGTTACGTCACTCTCACGTGACGGCCAGCATGCCTTGACTTTGGTTGGGGTGTGTCACATTGCATGATCTCATTATTTCTTTGCTTGGTTGCTACTTAGAATGCTTTTTCATCATTTTAGTTCCGAATACTAGAACTCATGCCTGTTTCATTCAAAGCATAAAATTGATTGCATAACAAATAACAAGATGAAGTTGTTTAGTTATCACCACAGGCAAAAAGCCTTATTCCTTGCATAGGTATTGTAGGTTTAACTCCTTTGAGCCTTATTTTGCCAATTTTCTTTGTTAGCCTGTATTATCCCTACCTAGCCTAGTATAGTTATATCCATACCCTTGTTCTTAAAGAATAGTGAAGCATGACTTGTTGGGAATTCCTTTTGATTTACGATTTGCAGAAAAGTAAGTGTGGGGGAAGGATTTGTTCTTTTGAATCTGGTGAAGTAGTGCTTATGTTTTATGTTTCAAAAAAAAAAAAAGAGAAAAAAGAAAAAGAAAAAAAGAAAGAAAGAAGAAAAATGTTGAAAAAAAAGTTGAGAAAAGAAAAAAAAAGAGGTTGAAAAGAAGTGAGAATGAGTTCATCAGTGTTGGTTGTTGAAGAAAGGTCCAAAAATGTGAATTTGACCCTAAAGTTGTATGAATCTCCCCATTATGTTTATAGTTGTAACGACCCGTCCCCAAAAGTTGCAGGTTTTATAATTTTTAAATGTGAAATTTCAAAAATGCCCTTCGAGGCAAATGCGTTGACTTTTGTTGACTGCCGTGTCGTGTCATGTAAGATTCATTATCTTGGTGTATCCTCGTAGTACTTGTTGCTACGAACGCGTGGGTGCAAATGGATCGTGATTTGGAGTTATAACAACAGAGATATTAATGTTTTAAGTTGGGGGCATTTTAGTAAATTAATTAATTTCAAGAAAGCTCCAGAATTTTGGAGCAAAATCTGGAATCCACGTGTGTGGCCCAAATTAAAAGGAAGAAAGGATGGGCAGTGGAGACGAAAAATAAAAGAGGGAAAGGAGGGGCGAGACGCCTAATCAGAAATGAGAGAGTAAGGAGAAGGACCAATGGGGGAGAAGAGAAAGAAGGGGAAAGGAGAAGGGTGAGAAGCACGGGATCATGGATCCCTTACTGATTCTCTACGACCTGACCCACATAAACTGTGAAACCCAATGGGTTTCGATGGTCTTTCCGGCCAATTTTCCACCATTTACGCCGAGTTATCATCTGGGCATTTCTCACCAGTTTTCCCTCTTTTATTTTCCACACAAATTTGACAAGATTTGGTCTTGGTTTCTTGGAAAGGGCACCTGCGGCACCGTCGTGTTCTTGGTGGCAATCCGCCAATTTTTGAAGCCAATTCCTTCGATCTCTACCATCATTAGACCCTTCTTGACTCCAGGAACAAAGCCTAGGGGTTTGTTGGGGTGTTGGGTATGGAAGACAAATCGAAGCACACCCTTTATAGGGTTTCTGGCAGATTTTCATGGAATTGGGGCTTTTCCAGGCCAAATTAGCCTTAGTCACATGCGTCGATGGTTCGTGACACCTTGATGTTTGTGCTAGGGAGTTGTAGCGTGGACTTTAGGTGAGGGGCTTTTGGTTTTCTATATATATGTATATATATGTTTTTCCATTTTCCCAGAAATGGTTTTAAATGGATTTACGTTTTTAAATGCCATGTCAATTGCATTACATTTTTGTATATGCTTTAGTATAGATATGCATATTATTGCATGATGCTAAGGATGCCCAGGTAAGCTTTAGGTGAGTACATATTGATGATAGTGATTGTTGTGTGTATGGTTATGTTTAGATGCATTTAGTGCTCATTATCCTGCACCTGGTGTTAGTACTCCGCCCGAGGCCAGGGCCAGCCTTCATGTGATCGTTCAACTCCTACACCGTACACTCACCTTGGATCCAAGGCAGTTGCCAGCCTATCGTACATACCACATTAGGTGGTTCCGACTCGTAGGTGACTTGCGATGCTTCGCACAACCTTCACGTGATCGTAGCAGCTGAGTGTATTTATTTACACCCAACCTGTCGTACAGACCACATCAGGTGGTTCCGACTTGTGTGCAGGAATTAGTTAATGAGCTATAGGTTCAGCCGTACAGGTCACGTTAGGTGACTTAGGCTAGCATATCATTTTACATTGATTTATTTCACCTAGCTTACTTATTTCATTGCTGAGATACTTGACATGGCATATACTTGGTTTTCACTACTCTCGAGCAAGACTTCTATATATGTATGTATTATTATTTACAGTGAGGGGTTATAACGTTTTCAAAAGGTTTTTATTAAAAACTTTATTTTTAGGCCCACTCACCCTTGTTTTTGAGCCCCTTCAGGTTTTAGCTGCTGAAAGTCCATATCGACGAGGATTCTTGGCGAATCTCAGTATAGGTGGCTACCTTTGAAGGTCTGATCCTTACCCACACTATTGTACTTTACATATGCTCTCATGTCGCATGTGAAATGGGTTCATCCCCGCTCACAGCGCACTCTTGTCTTTAGGCATTTTTAGGTTTGAATTTATTCACATTTTCCACATAACCATACTTTATGGCTTCGTCACCTTCCAGGTGTCCGCCAACACAACTCGATTTGGAGTCCTAGTGGACCTTCCGGGTTGGGGTGTGTCAGTTTGGTATCAGAGCATTGATGCAAAATATATAAGCACACAAATTAAACCCTATTTTTATCAATTGTAGCAAAGTATGTAAGTAGGGATCGTTCTAGAGCGGGGATTAGGAGGGATTGCTAAATCACTTGAAAACTGACTCAAATATGTAAAAACAAGTTTAAAACACTAAACTAGACTCAAAGAATGCAAAACTAAACTATAAAACACCAAAACAAACCAAAAGACTCAAAACAGCCCAGAAATACTCAAAACTGCCTTAAAAACACTTTCTGGGTAGTTTTGAACATAAAACACAAATTTGGACGAAAATAAGTTTTAACTTGACTCAAGACTCTTAAAAACACAAACCAAATTGATTTCTAGCTAATCTAACACTTTAAAATAAATGGGGAATTGGTTTTGACGAAAATTGAAAACAAAACAAAACTTGTAAAATTGAACAGATTCTAAAACGAATTTGATAAAAGTGAATGGATGGAAGGCTAGCTAAGGGGTTATTCTCCACACATGTCACACTTGCATACAAAACGATTTCCAATTGCTTTTCGATAAACCATGAATTCCCAACGCCCCAGATTAACTGTGAATTGCACTAATTAACCCTCAGATTTCCCTTAAATTATTGAATTGGATGAATTGCATACGACAACCCAAAGCATTCCCTACAAGTTGCCTACATGAATTGCATAATAGAGATACAAGCAAGAATCATTAAGTTCAATGAAAATCATAAGCATTGGCGAGGCACTTGTTACTATGAATTGCATGAAACTTATGCAAAGAATTTACTTAACACGATTGTGATCAACAACCTTTACTACTTTCGAATATAAGTTCATAACGATTAGGTGAAAATCCCTTATATCCTAGCATTAGATTTATGCATGGAAATTAAGCGTGCACTCTCAACCAACACACATAAATCAATTTTAATTCTTGTAGATAAGTAAATTGAATTCACAACTTAAGAAACGCAATTAGAAGTAATCAAATCATATAACAAGCATAAACATGGTTTCGAAACCCCCCCTAGCCAAGGGGGGTTTAGTTCCTCATACTCGCAAAGCAAAGATACATAATTTAGACATTAAAATCCAAAGAAAGAAAACACCTAGATGATCCAACTTGGACAGCAGGTACATCCAAGAATCCTCCTTCCTCCTTGCTGCGGCACTTGGTCTAAGAGCAGGTTTTGGGGGTTATTTGTGGTGTAGAATGGATGGGGAATGGTATGGTAGGGGTTAGGATTGATGGGTGGTGCGGCGAAGGTGTTTAGGGTCAGAAAATATGGATTATGGTGAGTGAGGGTTGCGGCAGAGAGGTTGAGTGAATTTCTGGCGTGTAGAATGATTGTGAGAGGTGGTAATTTCGGCCAAAGGGTTTAATGAGTATATATAGGCACTTAAAACCCTAGGTAAATCAGATATGGACTTGAATAACCCAAATCCATAAGGAAAAAGGCCTAGAAATTAGAATTAAAAGGGGAAAAGTCCAATAGGGTGCGGCAGCTTTAATGGGATAAGGTTAGGGCTTCTAGAAAGCCTTGCAAGGTAAGGAAATAGGGGTTCTAGAAGGGAATACACGGCAAGGCTTAGGGAATAAAGATAGGGCTTCTAAAAAGCCCAAAACCAAGAGACCATAGGCCCTAACCCACGGCAAAGATGAGAAACTATTCCAAAACCTTTCTTTGTGTCTTCCAACGCTTAGGAACCTTCTAATGTTGCTAAAACTCAAGGCCATGTAGGTTTAGGAAAGATCAACCCAAAGTAGAAACTTTTAGGCTGAACTTTCCTACTTCAAGTAGGAAACCTTGTTTAAGTAGGAATCTTCATTCTTCTAGGAATCCATCTTCAACTAGGAATCCCTCGTTGATTAGGAATCCTTCTTCAATTAGGACTCCTCAAATCTTCAAATCTTCAATCTCGTCCATTCCTTTTGTTCCAAGCATGTGCTATTCAATCCACGCTCACTTTTGCTCCAAAAGGCTCCAAATTGCATCATTTTGTGTAATATGTCCTTAGAACCTGAAAACACATGAAACTAGCTTAAAAGACTACTTTAACTTCGAAAACATAACGAAAATGCATAAGAACTAGCTAACTAAGGCGCATAAATATGCTCCTATCAAGCATAAGTTGGGCAATATTACGTTCATCACACGCGTGATGAAAGCATTCTTGGTTTTTTAGCCTAATGTTTGGATCTTGCCACCTCGTCAATTACGAAAAATGTGTTAGCTTTTACTAAGTTTTGGGTAGTTTTGTTGATTTGTCGACGTTTTAGAAGAGTACTTTGGCGAATACCCTTAGACTCAAAGCGAGGAAATTCCCTGCCAAGGAAAAATGTAGATTTAAGACAAGTTGATGGCCTAAAACAGGGCTAATGTATCGGTATTTGTGTATCATCAGAGACTTTACTAACTAATTCCATCCTTATTCTCTAGCCATCAGTATTAAACCTTTAGAGATTGGAAATCTGAAATAGTTTTGATTCCTTGGCAGTATCCGTTACAATACCACCTATTAGAATTCCTGAGAAGTCTACTTTTGTCAAGACCCTAGAAAAGTCTCATGTGATGATGGTGCTAGAGTGGTAGCACTCGACGGAAGAACATCTTGGGAAAATCATTTTTGGTCCCTGATAGCTCTAATACTTTTATGATGTTACTTTTCAATCATCAAGAAACCTTGTTAGCTCATTCTTAAATTCGACCTTTCTACTTTTGGCCTGAGACAACCACATAATTGTTTAGTCTTTCGGCATAATTCATCATTTTTGAAATTGTCCGACTCTTTGATATTTTAGTCCGCATCAGCTCTGTTCGAATCCTCAGTTTCAGCTCTTGGTATTAAAGGCATTTTAGTTGATTTTGAGTGACCCATCTGTTCCCCATATCATTTCTAATGTTGATAGACTGTCTAGGAGGATCACTTAGACATCAAAACTTTTAGTTTAGACCATCAGTCCTTAAATCACCCAATCAACATTCTATCAAGAAAATCGTCACCATCGGTGATTTATTATTCCTGGAACTATCATTTTAACAAAGTATTGTGAATTTTGAGTCAAGGAAAAATCTAAGTTTCCGTTCGTCAACCCTTCTTAGACTATTGTTCAAGTTGAGTTATCTTCCAACCCTTTTGTTGCTAGCGCATGATTAAGTTAAATATTTACACTTGTTCAGACATCGAAATTGTATATTCAATCCAGATATCTTGTACTCTAGATTTCATGGACTTGTTTTGACCCTCAAATTCTTGAGTATTCTTTTAGCCTTCTCGACATGGTTTCTCGCTCAATCAGTAAGGAATTCACGATACGCCGACTCGGCAAATGTGTGCACCAGTTTCATATCGATGCTAGCATGAACCATTGGAGTATAATCTTCTTGCAAGTTTACCAGATTTACCAAAAAGAATTCCAAGCGGCTTTGAGGATTGAGCACTAATTCAACATGATATTAGTGAAGGTATGAACATAGGTTATGAGCTTGGTGGTTGTGACGTTAATTTTCAAGGGTGGCTCGGAACTGCAATTGTCATTCAAAGAATGTCGTCAAAGATATGGTTTCTCTAATTTAAGCTTTTAGATCTTATACCCTTTGATTTGGAGAGCAAATCTAGTGATTAGTCACGAAAGAAGCTTTTTACAATTTGTGTTCGTCTCTACGTATATTACCACTGCTTCACTCCAGGATCATATTGTTGTGGGAATGTGAATGTTGGAACATTTCTAGCAGCTGGTTTGGTGCGCTCTAGGATAGTACGGTAACGTGATCGAGGCATGAATCAGACGATCTAGGCATATTTGCACATGAGGAGTAAAACGATAATTTTGGCATCCTCGGGAACTTCTCACTAGCTTATTGAGAAAACAATAGGTGATCAGCATTACAGGCTATAGACTGTAATATCGATGGCTTAATTGTTGAGTTCACTAAGCAAGTGAGCAAGACGGCTCATCTACGGCAACACTTATTAGTTAGCTATGGTTCAGACTCATCCTCGAAGTTCGTGACACAACGAATGCTTGGCTAGGTCCATTTTCATTTTGGATTCTGATTTTCCATGCAAATATTTTTAAATTACTTTATTTTTTCCATTGCAAATTTTGGGTGAGTCACTTTCATTTTCGATCTTCAACTCCATACGAGTATTTCCTTATGTTATTACATAATAATTGGTATTTTCAATCTTACCGGTTATACGAGTATTATACTACTACATTATTGAGAAAGGAAGAAGGTATGAGCTTGGAGGCATGAAAGAGGAATAATTGCAATCCGATCGCAACGGAATGGCATTCTCTTATGCAGTCGCTCTAACTTGATTCCTTCCTTGTGTATGTATTTACATACATATTTTCTCCCTATTTTCTAGTATTTTACATTTATCAAGTTATTTTAAAATTTCGGGGACGAAATTTCCTTAAGGGGGGTAGATTGTAACAACCCATCCCCAAAAGTTACAGTCTTTATAATTTTTAAATGTGAAATTTCAAAAATGCCCTTCGAGGCAAATGCATTGACTTTTGTTGACTACCGTGTTGTGTCATGTAAGATTCATTATCCTGGCGTATCCTTGTAGTACTCGTCGCTACGAACGTGTGGCCACAAACAGATTATGATTTGGAGTTATAACGAAAGAGATATTAACGTTTTAAGTTGGGGGCATTTTAGTAAATTAATTACTTTCAAGAAAGCTCCAGAATTTTTTAGCAAAATGTGGAAGCCACGTGTGTGGCCCAGATTAAAAGGAAGAAAGGATGGGCGGTGGAGAGGAAAAATAAAAGAGGGAAAGGAGGGGCGGGACGCCCATTCAGAAAGGAGAGAATGAGGAGAGTGACCAATGGGGGATAGGAGAAAGGAGGGGAAAGCAGAAAGGTGATAAGCACGGGATCATGGATCCTTTACTGGTTCTCTACGACCTGACCCACAGAAATTGTGAAACCCAATGGGTTTCGATGGTATTTCCGGCCAATTTTCGACGATTTACGCCGAGTTATCATATGGGAATTTCTCACTAGCCTTCCCTTTTCTATTTTCCACACAAATTTGACAAAATTTGGTCTTGGTTTCATGGTAAGGGCACCGGTGGCACTGTGGTGTTCTTGAAGCCAATTCCTTCGATCTCTACCATCATTAGACCTTTCTTGAGTCCAGGAACAAAGCCCAGGGGTTTGTTGAGGCGTTGGAGTGACTATGGAAGACGAATTGAAGCACACCCATTATCTCCGGCATATTTTCGTGGAATTGGGGTTTTTCCCAACCAAATTGGCCTTAGTCACAGGCACTAATCGTTTGTGATGCCATGATGTTTGTGATAGGGAGTTGTAGTGCGGACTTTAGGTGAGTGGGCTTTTGGTTTTCTATATATACGTATATATATGTTTTTCCATTTTCCCAGAAATGGTTTTAAATGGATTTACGTTTTTAAATGCCATGTCAATTGCATTACATTTTTGTATATGCTTTAGTATAGATATGCATATTATTGCATGATGTTGCGGATGCCCAGGTAAGCTTCAGGTGAGTACATATTGATGATAGTGATTGCAGTGTGTATGGTTATGGTTAGATGCATTTAGTGCTCATTATCCTAAACCCTGGTGTTAGTGCTCCGCCCGAGGCCAAGGCCAGCCTTCACGTGAGCGTTCACCTCCCACATCGTACGCTCACCTTGGATCCAAGGCAGGTACCAGCCTGTCATACAGACCACATTAGATGGTTCTGACTCGTAGGTGACTTGTGATACTTCGCACAGCCTTCACGTGATCGCAGCACTTGAAAGTATTTATTTACACCCAGCCTGTCGTATAGACCACATTAAGTGGTTCCGACTCGTGTGCAGGAATTGGTTAATGAGCTATAGGTTCAGCCGTACAGGTCATGTTAGGTGACTCCGGTTGGCATATCATTTTTCATTGATTTAGTTAACCTGGCTTACTTATTTCATTGCTGAGATCCTTGACATGGCATATACTTGGTTTTCACTACTCTCGAGCATGACTTCTATATATGTATGTATTATTATTTTCTGGGAAATTATACGGGTTTTACGGTGAGGGGTTATAACATTTTCAAAAGGTTTTTATTAAAAACTTTATTTTCAGCCCCCTCTCACCCTTGTTTTTGCACCCCTCCAGGTTTTAGCTTCTGAAAGTCCGTATCGATGAGGATTCTTGGCAAATCTCAGTATAGGTGGCTACCTCTAAAGGTATGATCCTTACCCTCACTATTGTACTTTACTTATGCTCTGACGTCGTGTGTGAAATGGGTTCATCCCCGTTCACAACGCACTCTTGTCTTTAGGCATTTTTAGGTTTGAATTTATTCACATTTTCCAGGTGTCGGCCAACACAGCTCGATTCGAAGTCCTAGTGGACCTTCCGGGTCGGGGTGTGTCAATAGTTGGGTGCTGTAATCAAAAGTTGAATTCTAAGTGCTGATTTCATAACTTTGCTTACTATCGCTTTAAGAACCCTTGTTTATCCTCAACCTTTCTTTGTTAGCCAATACCTTAGCCCCATTACAACCCTTAGACTTTTATCTTGATTGTTATGTGTTTCAATATGTGGAGTTTGAAATTGGTACGAGCATATGGAATCCCTGGTTCTCGTTTCTAAGTAATGACATTCCGTTCATGAGATCATATACATGTTTGTATTAATAAAATTCAGAAAGTGTCTTCTTTGTTATAATATATGTGAGTGCTAGTCTATATGTTTACATCAATCTTCTCACATATACTTAGTTTAGGGAGTGTAGTAAAAAAAACTGTGTGAAAATAGAGAGTATATCCGGTGAGGAATTGAATGAATTCTCTAAGGCATGTTACTACTTTCAAATGTTGTTTCGATTGATTAAATGCGAGCTAGTGCGTGGTTACTGCGGTTAAATATAAGCTGAAGAGTAAGGATGGCTAAAATCTATGTAAGTAGTGATTTTAAATATGTCATGTTTCATTGGAAATCCTTGAGCCAATTGTTGGAAGGTTTAGGTTTTGTTTTGTTTTCTTTGTTTTGCTTGGGGACTAGCAAAAGCTAAGTGTGGGGGAATGTGATAGGAGCATATTTATGCGACTTTTGATGCGAAATATATAAGCACACAAATTAAACCCTCTTTTTATCAAATGTAGTAAAGTATGTAAGTAGGGATCGTTCTAGGCCGGGGATTAGGAGGGATTGCTAAATCACTTGGAAACTGACTTGAAAATGTAAAAACAAAGTTTAAAACACTAAACTAGACTCAAAGAATGCAAAACTATACTTTAAAATACTAAGATAAACAAAAAAAATTGAAAACAGCAACCAAAGACTCAAAACTGCCTTAAAAACACTTTCTGGGCAGTTTTGGGACTCTAACACAAACTTGGACGAATTTTGGTTTCTAATGAACTAAAACACTTAAAAACATAATCTAAGACAAGTTCTAATTAATATGACTCAAAGAAATAAGATGGGGTTGATTTTGGACGAAAATAATTAAATTAAGACATGAACAAAGTAAACAGATTCTTAGGCAAATTTGGGTGAATCAAAACACTTAAAAACACAAACTAAAGTGATTACTAACTAATCTAACACTTTGAATTAAGTAGGAGATTGGTTCTTGACGAATTTGAAAACAAAACAAACTTTGTAAAACAAAACAGATTGTAAATGAATTTGAATGAAACTTATGGATGGAAGGCTAGCTAGGAGGTTCTTCTCCACACATGTCACACTTGCATACAAAACGATTTCCAGTTGCTTTTCGATAAACTATGAATACTCAACGCCCCAAATTAACCGTGAATTGCACTAATTAACCCTCAGTTTTTCCACAAGTTATTGGGTTGGATGATTGCATACTACAACCCAAAACATTCCCTACAAGTTCCCTACATGAATTGCATAATAGAGATACAAGCAAGAATCATTAAGTTCTATGAAAAACATAAGCATTGACGAGGCACTCGTTACTATGATTTGCATGAAACTTATGCCAAGAATTTACTTAACGTGATTGTGACAAGCAACCTTCACTACATGTGAATATAAGTTCATAACGATTAGGTGAAACTCCCTTATATTCTAGCGTCAAATTCATGCATGAAAAATTAAGCGTGCACTCTCAACCAACATACACAAATCAGTTTTTATACGAACGGATAAGTAAATTGAATTCACAACTTATGAATCACAACTGGATGTAATCAAATCATATTGCAAGCATGAACATAGTTTCGAATCACCCCCTAACTAAGAGGGGTTTAGTTCCTCATACTCACAAAGCAAATATGCATAAATTTAGACATTAAAAACAAAGATAGAAAACACCTAGAAACGCTCCAACACTCCCAAGGCTTGGGCTTAGGCACGGCACCAGGTTTCTTCTTCTTTCTCCTTCCTTGCAAGCTGCGGCACTAGAGGTTTTGGACAGGTTTTGGGTGGTTTTTATGGTGTAGAATGGATGGGGAGTGGTATGGAAATGTTTAGGGTTGATGGGTGGTGTTTTTGATGTAGTGTGTATATGGATGAAGATGGATGAAATGGAATGGAGCTCACGGCATGGAAATGGAAGTGTATGGAGATGTAGCAATTGTGGATCAAGATGGTGTTCTTTTGGAAGGGGGGTGGTGGATGTATTTATAGGCTAGGGAGAGGACTACTCCATTTCCTTTGCATGTGAAGATTGCATTGGTGTGTGCTGTCCATGTTTCTCCTTTTCTTTTGCACACCCATGCTTCATCATTTCAACCACCAATGCACCCATTTTCTGCCCATGTTTCTCCTTTCCTTTGCATGTGGGTGTGTCTTCTCTTTCTAGCTGTGCATTTCCACTTGCTCCAAAGCCAAATGAGTGCAATCATAACCCCATTTTCTGCTGAGTGTTGATGACAAAGCAAAACACAAAACAAGTGCCTTTACTTTCTCATTTGATTAGCCAAATCTGCTTAGCCCGTTTCTGAACCTTTCAGTGTTACAATACCCATAACTTCTTCTAGAAAAATGATATTAACAATCCGTAAATTGCTCCAGAAAATAGACATCCGTAGCTTTCCAAGAATATAAGGCTCATTCTCTCATTCATTGTGAGCTGTTCGTAACATGCTTCCAAAGTCAGCTAATCTGCACAGGAAGTTTTGACGAATTTGTTGGCTGTCCATGTTTCTCTTTTGCACATGTCTTGTATGATGTTGTCTCCATGTTCTTATGGCAGAAATGTTAAGTAATGATGAAGGGTTGCTGCTGCACAAGTGTGAAGGATGGTGCTCAAGGCCTCTTTGCATGTGTCTTTGTTGTCATGTTATCATTATTTCCACATCCACAAGTTGTCACACTTGCACACACACATGCTCTTCATTATTTCAGCCACAAATCAACACATTTTCTCCATCACATGGCAGCTATGATGTTTGTTAGTTGTAGGTCACACACTTGCACACACATATATTGAATTCTAATCTTCCCAAAACGTCCATCCTCATGTCTCCAAGTGCATGCAATCCATTTCAGCCCAAAATTGGTCCAAAATGCACATGTATGCATACTTTGTCCTTAAAACCTGAAAACACATAAAAGTGACTTTAAACACTAAAATAACTAAAGAAACACAACGTAAACGTACGAGAACAAGCCATTTAAGTCGCATAAAAATGCTCCTATCAAATTCCCCCACACTTAGCTTTTGCTAGTCCTCGAGCAAAACAAAGAAATAAAAAGAAACAAAACAAATAAAACACAACCTAAACCTTCCAACATTTGCCTCAGGGATTTCCAATGTACATGACATGTTAAAAATCATTATCCCCCACAGATTTGAATCATCTTACACTTAAGCACATACTTAATCATAGTCACCATTTACTTGTTCACAATTAATCGATTAAAACAACATTTTGAATATTGTAACATGCCTTAGAGAATTTCCTCAATTCCTTACTAGATACACTCTTATTTTCACACAAGAATTTCTGACCACACTCCCTATACTAGGTATATGTGAGAAGATTGATGTAAACATGAAACTAGTACTCATATATGTTTTTCAACAAAGAAGCAATTTCTGGAATTATTAATTCATGTATATATATGATCTCATGAATGGAATGCTACTACTTAGATGCGAGAACCAGTGACACCATATGCTCATATCAATTTCAAACTCCACAAATTGAAACACACAACACTCAAGATTGAAGTCAAGGGTTGTAACAGGGCTTGGGGTAATGGCTAACAAAGAAAGGATAGGAATAACAAACGTTCTTAAAGCGATAGCAAGCAAAGTAATGGAATCGGCATTTGGAATTTACTTTAGAATGCAAAAATCAACATTTAAACACAAAGGGAAGATTCATGCAACACTTAGGATCGAATTCAATGCTTTGGACCCTTTCTTCAACAAACAACACTTTAGAGCTCTTTCTCATAAATTTTTCAACTCTTTTCACAACTTTTCTTCTTTTCATTCTATTTTCCACAAATTTTTCTTTTTCTTTTCCTTTTCTACCCGTGCCTTATGAAGGACTTTGGCACACACACACACAAGAATCACTTCCCCCACACTTGTTTTTCTGCAAGAGTTCAACAAAAGGAATTTCTTCTAAATGATGCTTTACTATGCTTCAAGAACAAGGATATGGATGGTCCTAATCTAGGCTAGGTGAGGATAGTGTGGGTAACAAAGAACATAGGCAACACAAGGCTCAACGGGGTTAAACTTAAACACATAATGAACGGGATAGGCTTTTTGGCTTTTGGCTCACTAAACAACTTCATCTTGAATATGTGTTATGCAAATCAATAACATGCTTTGAATGAAATAGGCATGAGTTCTAGCATTTGGAACTAAATGATGAAACGCCTTCTAAGTAGCAACCAAGCAAAGAATAATGAGATCATGCAACGACTTTAGAAAACAAAAAAAAATTGCACAAATTAATAACTCTCAAATTAAACGTTTAGGCTCAAGTCTCACAAGGTTGGAACGTTCATTTGAGTTCCTTCTTTCAAGCATGTTACAAAAACTAATTTTTCCTTTATGATTGCATGTGAATTCATAAATTATAACCACAACCAAGCATACACCAAAGAGTAAATCAAATGTTCATCCATGTTTATAACTCTCTTAAACAGTCATGTAATTAAAAACCAAATCCTCATCATTGTGTTGGAAGGTACCCTAAGACACATACAAAAACAACTCTTTTTGGTTTTTTGGTTTTTTTCTTTTTTTTTTTCAAAACAATTTTTCAAATTTTTATGAGATTTTCGGATTTTTATGTCAAAACACACCAAAATAGCTTAAAAACACTTCAAATAGCAAGGAACAACACTAGAAGTAATGGGTGATAAACTCCTACGAATTTCATGCAAAACAACTTGGTTACCCCCCCACACTTGAATCAAACATTGTCCTCAATGTTTTAAGCATAAACTCACACAAAAACAAGCAAACAAACAATTAATGAATAAACATGACAAGTATGGCAAAGTGAAAAAAAAAAAAAAAAAAAAAAAACAGATAGAGTAGAGTTTAAGAACGCAAATCTGGTTATGGAGAGATGATCTTGTTGACTTTCCACAGCTTTGATCTCGAACTGGGCTAGGGAACTTCTTAGCAAGGAAAATGAGACTTGATTGGTGGTGGTGATTTGATGGCCTTGTACGACGAGGCTGTGCTATTTGGCGACTGATGCGTCCATATGTTGTTGAAGCTTCTCGAGCTCTTGGTTTCAACTCGGACTCCTTCTGCCGGGTTGATTGAGTCTGCAGGCTGCATTCTTCTCTGCTTGTTTCTTCTGCACGGCAGGTAGGCACGAGGTAGAGGTGGTGGTCTGTTTCTTTGTTCAATCTGTCCAAGTGCCGACCGATTGCTTTCTTTCTCCTTGTCCCACAGGCAAGAGCAAGGGTAAAGGAAAAGCATGCCATGAGATCACTTTGCCTTTGACTCTGATGATATGAGATACTTTTGCTTTTGAAGAAGTATCTTTCCACAGGTTTATTCTTGAACTGGGCTGGGGAACTTCTTAGCAAGGAAAATGAGACTTGATCTTGATGATGAATTAGCACGTTGTCTCCACATGCTTCAAGGTATCATTTTCACTTGCCTTATCTGTTCTCCAGGCAGATGTGGCATCTTCTTCGGAAGTACATCAGCAGTTGAAGATGAGCACTCGAGAGCAATGCTAGGTAAGCAATCAGGAAGGAGTTCCAGGCAGTCGGTTCTTAGATCGGAAGATTGACACCAAGTGCTGGCTGATTGCTCGCTTTCTCCTTGTCACAAAGACAAGGAAAAGGACAGGGAGAAAGCATGATATGAGATACTCTTGCTTTCAACCTTCATGATATGAAATACTTTTGCTCTTGATGACTTGTTTGCAGTGGTACCCCAAGGGATGAGAAACACAGAGTAACTCCAGAGGCTTCATTGGGAATGCATTTTCGGAGATGAAGAAGGATTATGTATGTCTGCCTTGCTATGGAGGGTGAAGGACGACATTTATAGGAATTAATAACCGGTACTATTATTTCACTCTTGTCGGCTCCCGTTGGATGATTGAACAGTAAACTTCACGTGCTTTCTACTTCACCAGAAATCTTCAACAGATTGCTCGTAATTTCTCTTCGATATCTGGAATCCGCGCGTCGACAAACTGCCCGTGATTTCCTCAAAGCTGACGCTGCATGTGACAGATGTTGACACGTCTGGAAAAGCAGATGGTTGGAATCGGCGCTTCGACAAACTGCCCGTGATTTCCTCAAAGCTGACGCTTCATGTGACAGGTGCTGACGAGGCTGAAAAAGACTGGCGCCTCTTCGATATCTGGAATCGGCGCTTGGTTTCTGAGCAGCCCATCTTTTGAGAAAGCAGACGTCTCTTCGATCTCTGGAATCCGCGCTTCGACAAACTGCCCGTGATTTCCTCAAAGCTGACGCTGCATGTGACAGGTGCTGACGAGGCTGAAAAAAAGACTGGCGCCTCTTCGATATCTGGAATCGGCGCTTGGTTTCTGAGCAGCCCATCTTTTGAGAAAGCAGACGTCTCTTCGATCTCTGAACTCGCCTCTTCAATTTCTGAAGCTCCTTCGAGTGCTGATTTTTAAAGAGAGGCACGCATCACATTCCAAAGCACACTTGAATTTTCCGCCTGTAGAAGCTCCCTACTTGTACTTCTAAGAACTTTGATTTGTCCGACCTCTTATTTTTCTTCACACCTTCGAATATGTCTTGCCCTTCTGACCGTCGCCTTAACTTGAATGTCGGGGAAGATAGTGACATATCTTCTCCAACCAACATTTGGCAGCCGTCATTCGTATCCCCAATTGGTCCTCTTACAGTTAGGGATTCCATGATGATGAATGATACAACCGCTTCGGTGGTGGGCAGAAATCTTCTCACTCCTAGAGACACTAGGATACTTTCCAGGCGGTCCGACGAACTGGCTGTTCAGGACTCTCTGGCCTACAACGTCTGATGTGCAGGCTCAGTATCAAACATGGGCCAGCGTCTTCTTGCTCGAACTCGTCAGGTTGAGTCGTTGATGGCTGAAGTGGCTAGTCTTCGGCAAGAGGTCAGAGTGCTTAGGCATGAGAATAAGGAGTTGCACATGCTCGCAACTAATTACTCAACAAGCATGAAGAGGAAGCTTGATCAGCTGCAGGAGTGCGAAGTGCGGATTCAGAATGATCATCAGAGGTTTGTGGCGTTACTCCAGAGGTAACTTCTGCCTTCATCCTCTGGCGCTTCACCAAGTGTTGAGGCTCCGGATAATCAATCCCTGGTGCTTCGTCTTTCTGGAGCTCCGTCGGATGTTGAGGCACCTCCTGACCAATGAAGACTCATTCTTGTTTGTATGCACATCTTTGAAATTTTCTACTAAATGTTCCTTCTCTACTAAAGTCAATGTAAAAGCACTTTGTTTACCTATCAATGTTTCAAACAAAAATCCACACCAAAAACAATCAAACAAGCAACAAATAAAAATGACAAATAAGGCAAAATAAACGCAGTAAAAGGGAAGGTTTTTAGAAACGCAAAACTGATTGTGAAGCGATTCATAGATCTTCCTTATTTGAATACATGGGCTGCCTCCCAAGTAGCGCTTTCTTTAACGTCTTGCAGCCGGACGATGCTCCATTGAAGGTTTATGGAACCCCACGGCATGGAGGGGTTTTTCCACAACCTGTCCTACGAAATACTTCATTCTTTGGGTCCTTGAATGGGATGGGATAATGATCCTTTCTTATTGTCATGTTTTGCTTCTCTAAATCAACACGAACTCTCCCACCCCGTTGACTTCGATTAGGTACCTGCACCATACAAGGTAACAACCTATTAGTTGAAATGGGAATCGAAATTGGAATAGGTGGCTTACCTATGTGCGACAAAGGAATGGCAGCACAATGAATAGATTCACAAGGGGTGCACTCGGCCAGATTTGGTGATTTCAAGGTTGGGGCCGTGCACTCTTTGTTGTTCACTCCAATTCCCTCCTCGATGGTGGTTCGGGGTACATTCTTCTTCATTATTGTTGAACATTCCTGCCCTATATTTTCAATTATATTAATGGCACAACAAGAACGAACATCATTAGTATTCTCAACCGATTCAGAAATCTTAAAGTTAATCATATCATCACCAAAGGCCATAGTTACTGCTCCCTTGGCCACGTCAATCTTGGTTTGAGCCGTTTTCATTAATGGTCGTCCAAGTAAGAGCGGTGATGGTGAAGAGTGTCCTGAATCCTCCATATCAAGCACATAGAAATCTGCAGGAAAAATTAAGTGGTCTACCTGCACCAAAACATCTTCCAACACTCCTTTCGGATATGCATTAGATCGATCGGCTAATTGAATAATAACACCATCATTTTTAAGCTCTCCTAGATTCATAGATGCATAAACAGAATATGGCATGACATTAATGGATGCACCTAAATCTAGCATAGCATGATCAAACCTCGCATTGCCAATAACACAAGGGATAGTGAAACTACCTGGATCTTTGCATTTAGGTGGTAGCTTTCTTTGCAATATTGCAGATACATTCTCACTTACGTGTACCACCTCTTTCTCCCGAATCCGTTTCCTTGTTGTACAAAGGTTCTTCAAGAACTTAGCATACTTCGGGATTTGCTTTATAGAATCAAGGAGTGGGATATTGACATGCACCTTCCTAAACGTCTCGAGGACATCTTTTTCCTCCTTTCGTTCTTGGCTTCCAAAAATCTGCTAGGAAACGGAACATTCGGAGGAATGACATTAGAATTAACTTGAATTGGACCTTCCTTACCTATGGTGGCCGAATTGGAATGCTTGGGTGGTTGCGGCAAGGATTGCTCATCCTCTTCTATTTGCAACTTCTCGTCTTCCTTGGGGGCAGATTTCGATGGTTGTGGCTCAGTTCCTACTTCTTTCCCGCTCCTTAGCGTGATGGCCTTGGCAGTTTCGAATCCTCCCCTCGAATTGACAACGGTTGAACTTGGCAACTTGCCTTGCTCTCGAAATTGGCCCATGAACTCCGCAATCTGCCCTACTTGCTTCTCCAATTCATCCATCATTTTGTCTCTATTTTGCATACCCTGCGCCATAGAAGTTAGTAACTGAAAAATCTGATCATTATCAATGGACGAACCTGAATTGGTTTGGGTAGGTTGTGCTTGAGGTTGTGTGGGTGCCAACGGCTTTTGATAGAAACCCGGGGGTTGTTGCCTAAATGTGCTTTGTTGTTGGCCTTGTTGGGGTTCTCGCCATTTGAAATTTGGATGATCACGCCAACCGGGATTGTAAGTATTAGAAAATGGGTCATTCCTCGGTTGGTATTGGATGCCAAATCCCACGGCATTGAGGGTCTCCCAACCTCCATTCTCTATCAATTGTGGGCACTTGTCCGTAAGGTGTCCTTGCATGGAGCATACGCCACAAGCTGCCACGTTTTGCACTTTTGGACCTTCCACCACCTGAGAAAGCAAAGTAGTAAGGTTAGCCATTTGATTTTGAAGTTCGGTTATGGCACTTACCTCATTCACTTGGTGTTGACGTGGGTTGCTCCTTTGCCCAACACCTTCGTATTGTTGAGCATTCAACGCTCGATTGGCTATCAATGTCTTTGCAGCAGTGGGGGTCTTGTCCACCAAGGCTCCTCCCGCCGAGGCATCTAGCATTTGACGTTCGATTGGTAGTAGCCCCTCGTAGAAGTATTGTAAAAGAAGTTCCTCCTTCATCTGATGTTGTGGACATGAAGCAACAAGAGATTTAAAACGTTCATAGTACGTAGGAAAAGATTCACCTTCATCTTGTTGAATTCCACTTATCCTTTTTCGTAGGAGGATGACTCAAGAAGTTGGGAAAAACTTCTCCAAGAAAGCCCGTTTCATGCTCTCCCAAGATGTGACCGTTCCGAAAGCTAATTCATACAACCAATCTTTCGCCTTTTCCATGAGAGAAAAGGGAAAAGCCTTCATCTTCAATATGCTCCCGTCAACATTGATTGGAGTCATGCTTGAACACACCACCTCGAACTCTTTCAAGTGCTTGTTAGGATCCTCCATGGACAACCCATGGTACTTCGGAATGTGGTGTAGCAAACTTGACTTCAACTCGAACTCATCCGTCTTCCCTAGGGCAGCCATGGGGTATTGGATGCATAAGGGTGCGGCATTGTCTAATCCCGAAGCCGAAAGCTCCTTGATTGTACGATTGTCTTGTGCCATGGCTTCCTCTACTTCACCCACTCTTGCCGTGGGTTCCTCTTCTTCAAACTCAACTTCGGCTTCAGAATTTGAACTTGATTCACTAGGTTCTGGATTCTTCCTTTTTCGTCTCAATTCTCGCTCAAAATCGTCGTCAAAGTCCAAGATGTGTTCACGAATCGGATGAGAATTCCGAGTCATAAACTAGTACCTAAAAACAAGAAAACAAAACAAACTTAGAATCTGGAACGAATTAAAACAAACAGAAATAAAACAATCCAAGGGATTAGCAATGTTGCTAATCCCCGGCAACGGCGCCAAAAATTTGATGCGAAATATATAAGCACACAAATTAAACCCTCTTTTTATCAAATGTAGTAAAGTATGTAAGTAGGGATCGTTCTAGGCCGGGGATTAGGAGGGATTGCTAAATCACTTGGAAACTGACTTGAAAATGTAAAAACAAAGTTTAAAACACTAAACTAGACTCAAAGAATGCAAAACTATACTTTAAAATACTAAGATAAACAAAAAAAATTGAAAACAGCAACCAAAGACTCAAAACTGCCTTAAAAACACTTTCTGGGCAGTTTTGGGACTCTAACACAAACTTGGACGAATTTTGGTTTTCTAATGAACTAAAACACTTAAAAACATAATCTAAGACAAGTTCTAATTAATATGACTCAAAGAAATAAGATGGGGTTGATTTTGGACGAAAATAATTAAATTAAGACATGAACAAAGTAAACAGATTCTTAGGCAAATTTGGGTGAATCAAAACACTTAAAAACACAAACTAAAGTGATTACTAACTAATCTAACACTTTGAATTAAATAGGAGATTGGTTCTTGACGAATATGAAAACAAAACAAACTTTGTAAAACAAAACAGATTGTAAATGAATTTGAATGAAACTTATGGATGGAAGGCTAGCTAGGAGGTTCTTCTCCACACATGTCACACTTGCATACAAAACGATTTCCAGTTGCTTTTCTATAAACTATGAATACTCAACGCCCCAAATTAACCGTGAATTGCACTAATTAACCCTCAGTTTTTCCACAAGTTATTGGGTTGGATGATTGCATACGACAACCCAAAACATTCCCTACAAGTTCCCTACATGAATTGCATAATAGAGATACAAGCAAGAATCATTAAGTTCTATGAAAAACATAAGCATTGACGAGGCACTCGTTACTATGATTTGCATGAAACTTATGCCAAGAATTTACTTAACGTGATTGTGACAAGCAACCTTCACTACTTGTGAATATAAGTTCATAACGATTAGGTGAAACTCCCTTATATTCTAGCGTCAAATTCATGCATGAAAAATTAAGCGTGCACTCTCAACCAACATACACAAATCAGTTTTTATACGAACGGATAAGTAAATTGAATTCACAACTTATGAATCACAACTGGATGTAATCAAATCATATTGCAAGCATGAACATAGTTTCGAATCACCCCCTAACTAAGAGGGGTTTAGTTCCTCATACTCACAAAGCAAAGATGCATAAATTTAGACATTAAAAACAAAGATAGAAAACACCTAGAAACGCTCCAACACTCCCAAGGCTTGGGCTTAGGCACGGCACCAGGTTTCTTCTTCTTTCTCCTTCCTTGCAAGCTGAGGCACTAGAGGTTTTGGACAGGTTTTGGGTGGTTTTTATGGTGTAGAATGGATGGGGAATGGTATGGAAATGTTTAGGGTTGATGGGTGGTGTTTTTGATGTAGTGTGTATATGGATGAAGATGGATGAAATGGAATGGAGCTCACGGCATGGAAATGGAAGTGTATGGAGATGTAGCAATTGTGGATCAAGATGGTGTTCTTTTGGAAGGGGGGTGGTGGATGTATTTATAGGCTAGGGAGAGGACTACTCCATTTCCTTTGCATGTGAAGATTGCATTGGTGTGTGCTGTCCATGTTTCTCCTTTTCTTTTGCACACACATGCTTCATCATTTCAACCACCAATGCACCCATTTTCTGCCCATGTTTCTCCTTTCCTTTGCATGTGGGTGTGTCTTCTCTTTCTAGCTGTGCATTTCCACTTGCTCCAAAGCCAAATGAGTGCAATCATAACCCCATTTGCTGCTGAGTGTTGATGACAAAGCAAAACACAAAACAAGTGCCTTTACTTTCTCATTTGATTAGCCAAATCTGCTTAGCCCGTTTCTGAACCTTTCAGTGTTACAATGCCTATAACTTCTTCTAGAAAAATGATATTAACAATCCGTAAATTGCTCCAGAAAATAGACATCTGTAGCTTTCCAAGCATATAAGGCTCATTCTCTCATTCATTGTGAGCTGTTCGTAACATGCTTCCAAAGTCAGCTAATCTGCACAGGCAGTTTTGTCGAATTTGTTGGCTGTCCATGTTTCTCTTTTGCACATGTCTTGTATGATGTTGTCTCCATGTTCTTGTGGCAGAAATGTTAAGTAATGATGAAGGGTTGCTGCTGCACAAGTGTGAAGGATGGTGCTCAAGGCCTCTTTGCATGTGTCTTTGTTGTCATGTTATCATTATTTCCACATGCACAAGTTGTCACACTTGCACACACACATGCTCTTCATTATTTCAGCCACAAATCAACACATTTTCTCCATCACATGGCAGCTATGATGTTTGTTAGTTGTAGGTCACACACTTGCACACACATATATTGAATTCTAATCTTCCCAAAACGTCCATCCTCATGTCTCCAAGTGCATGCAATCCATTTCAGCCCAAAATTGGTCCAAAATGCACCAAAATGCACATGTATGCATACTTTGTCCTTAAAACCTGAAAACACATAAAAGTGACTTTAAATACTAAAATAACTAAAGAAACACAACGTAAACGTACGAGAACAAGCCATTTAAGTCGCATAAAAATGCTCCTATCAACTTTGTTATCTTATTTCTTTGCATTTACTTCGTTAATTTCCATTTATTTTGGTAATTTATGTTATTTTCGTATTATTGTACGTCTAGTTGGTAAAGATGACAATAAATAGCTAAATGGAGCAATTTGGAGCAGTTCTGGACTTGGATTGGATAGCATATGGGCTGAACGTTTTTGGTGTTTAAATGGTGCTAGACATGTGCTAAAATCTGGAGAAATTAAGGTTGAGGCTTGGAAGGCAAGGAATTACACAAGAAAGAGGAATCCTAATTGGAGAGGAACATTATCTTATCTTATCCAATCTTATCCAACATTATCTTATCTATCTCCAACTACAAGGAGGAATCCTAATCACATTCCAACACTTTCTATATGATTTTTAGAGTCCTAAAATAACTCAAAAACGCCAAAACCCTTTCCTCCTTGGATTCAGCCATTTTCCCCATATATATGAAATTCCTGCAGAGATTTAGGGTGTCTCGCGCCTACCATTCATCCATTGAAATTGTTGGAGTTTTTAGAGTTCTTTCTCTCTTTGTTTTAAGTTTCAATGTTTATTTTAGATTGCTTTTTAGTTATGATGAACATGTGTAACTAAGTTTCTTTTTAGCTAGAGGTGAATTCCAAGCCATGATCATATGTTTTATATAAATTGATTACATCCAGTTATTGTTCCATAAAACATGAATGTGATTTACTTATCTGCTTATTAGAGAACTTATTCTTGTATGTTTATTAAGGGTGCACACTTAGTTTGCATGCAGGGATTTAATGCTAGAATAGAAGGGAATTTCACCTAGTCGTTATGAACTTATATTTGCAAGTAGTAAAAGTCACTAGTCATGATTGAGTTAAGTAAATTCTTGGCAGGAGTATCATGTTTTTCATAGTTACGAATGCTTTGTCAATGCTTATGATTTTCACAGAACATAATGATCTTTGAGATGTATCTCTATCATGCTTTTCATAGTTAGGGAACTTGAGAAGAATAATTTGGTTGCGTCACTGAGTCCAATTCAATGAACTTAGGAAAATCTGAGAATTAATTACTGTTGTCCACAGTTAATTTGGGGCATTGTCATTCATGGTTTATAGGAAGAATAACTGGAAATCGATTTGTATGTGATAGGAGCATATTTATGCGACTGAGTTAGCTTGTTCTCATGCATTTATGTTGTTGTTTCTTAGTTAATTATGTATTTTAAGCTATTTTCGTGTGTTTGTAGGCCCATAGGCCTTAGAAAGCAATAAGGTGCATTTTGGAGCAGTTTTGGGCTTGGAATGGATAGCACATGCATGGAGCAAGGTGGATGGACGAAATTGAAGACTAAAGAGGCTAGGAATGTGTTAAAGAAAAAGAAGAATTAATGTAAAAAGGACAAAGGGGTGTCACTCCACCATTCACCTTTCCATCATTGACGTGCACCACCATTGCACTCCCCTTGGATTCCTATGATGTGCATCATCATCCATGTTCCCTCCATTGACTCATTTATTGCATCATTCCACTTCCTTTCCTTTGTCTACCATGTGCACAATATCCTTTCACCTCCTTGCACTCATTGATTCACCACTTACTCACCTTTCCACCCATGCCATGCATAATCACCCTTGTCCCCTTCATTATTTCAGATTTCATGCATCATTACATTGAATCATTGCACTCAATTGCTACACCATTCCTTGTTCCCTCCATCATTTCAGATTCATGCATCATTACATTGAATCATTGCACTCAATTGCTACACCATTCCTTGTTCCCTCCATCATTTCAGATTTCATGCATCATTGCACTCAATTGCTACACCACTCCATGTTCCCCTCCATTGCCATGCACTTCCTCTATAAAAGGAAGTGTGTGTAACATAAATTGAGTAAGTTTTTGCTTGATCATTCATCCCCATTTCAATACAACCTTCATCCAAACACATCCATTCCTCCATACAAACAAACCTTCAAACACTCACCAACACCTCGTGCCGTAGCAAAGGAATGGAAGGAAAGTGCTTGGACGTGCTTGCTGTCTAACTTGGATCGTTGGAGCGTTTAGGTGTTTTCTTTCTTTTGTTTCCAATGTTTAAATTCATTTTCTTTCGTTTTGTTGTGAATATGAGTGGCTAAACCCCTCTTAGCTAGGGGTGATTTCAAAGCCATGATTATGTGTGTAATATGATTTGATAAATTCCAGTTATGAACTCTTGAATCGTGAATACAATTGGCTTAACTATTTGATTGATAACTTATTTGTATTTGTTGATTAAGGGTCGACACTTTATTGGCATGCATAAATCCGATGCTAGAATATAAGAAAGTTTCACATAATCGTTACAAACTTATATTCATAAGTAGTGGAGGTCGCTTATAAACGATCGCATTAAGTTTAATTCTAGCATGAGTGACATGATGTCATAGTTGCAAGTGCTTTGTCAATGCTTATGATTTTCATTAAATGTAATGATCTTTGATTGTATCTCTATTATGATGTCATGTAGGGAACTTTTGAAGAATGTTTTGGGTTGTCGAATGATGTCATCCAATCCAATAAAACAAGGAAAATCTGAGGGTTAACTAGTGATGTCACAGTTAATTTGGGGCATTGTCGTTCATAATTCAATGAAGTAGTAACTGGAAATCGAGTTATTTGCATACATGTCATATGTGGAGAAAAAGCCTCTAGCTATCCCATCCATCATCTTATTTCTCAAATTTGTTTTACAATCTGTCTAGTTTTTCATACTTGTTTGTTTGTTTCAACTTCATCCAATTCAAAACCCCCCCCTTTTAGTTTCTTGTTTCAAAGTGTTTCAAATCTGTTTTAGTTTGTGTTTTTAAGTGTTTTGATTCAAGTAAAAGTCAATTTTCGTCCAAAGTCATTCCTAGTGTCTAGTTTAAGTTTATTTGGTTGTTTTAAGCTGTTTTGAGTATTTTAAGTTTGCTTTGAGTCTTGTTAAGTGTTTTTTTAAGTTTAGTTTTATGTTTTTGAGTCAGTTTAGAGGTTATTAGCAAACCCTCCTAATCCCCGGTCCAGAACGATCCCTACTTATACTTATACTACAATTGTCAAAATAGGGTTAAATTTGTGTGTTAAGTTAATTTTCGCATCAGTATGCATATGTTTCACGTGTGGAGAAGAATCCTTTAGCTATCATTTCATCCATATTTCATTCACAGCTTAATTTACTTGCTGCCCTTTACTTTTGTTTTAATTAAATTCGTCCAAAATCTCCCCCCTCACTGTTTTAATGTTAGTTTAACTTAGTTTTCAGTTTTATAAGTTTAGTTTGTGTTGATTAGCATCCCTTCTAATCCCCGGGATAGAACAATCCCTACTTACTCGTACTACGATTGCATAATTTATAGGGTTTAATTTATGTGTTAGTTTCTACCACATCATCTCTTTAATGAGAATTGGATTTTTATTTCATTTAGTTCCATTTAAATCAATTCTATGAATCTGAAAACCTATTGTTTAAGTTGCTTTCTTAGTTAATTTGATTGATTAAGAAAAGGGTGATTATGAACCAAAGGCCTTGACAATTGAGGTATGTGATTGGCCGCTTTACATTATGAATGTTTGGGTTAAGTTGTTTAGATTTGAATGTAATTTGATTAGTTCAAATGTGTTGTAAAAGGGCATAAGTCCATCAAATGTGTTGTAAAAGGGCATAAGCCCTTCTCTTTATTTCAAGTATTCCTTTTTGTTTATTTACATGCAAATTGGAATTGGGTCCAATGCCCAATAGGAAATGACTGTTTAATTAGATTAAACGAGTAACTAAAATCAACAACTACCTACCATAGACCCAAGGTCCAACACAAGGCTCGTGTTGGATCAAATCAAATGGTTCATAATCATCCTATGACCTAAAATGACTATATAGTCCATATGAGGATGCTATGCATTCGTTAGTAGTTCCATATAGTCTTGCTTGTTTCATCAAAATAGTGGGAGTATTATATACTAGTAATTCATATAAAGTTGGACCAATGGTTGTGATAGGCCTAAGTTCTTTTAATAAGATTAAAATGAAATTGATGTAGCCCAACACTACTCCCTCAATAAAATGAATATTAAGTTGATAAGTTGCTTTGAACATCTCTTCGTAGGCCTTCCACCGTGGTGGACTCCAATCGTTTGTGACTCATACACCGGCTTCACCCTATCATGGGGAAGTTCAAAGTATGTGCTTACATTCAGGAGGAGTCCATATGTACATACATGATGCGGTGAGGTAGGTAACGAGGATGGCCAACATCATATCATTGTGAGGCTATTCTCGAACCCGTACAAGAACTAGCATGGTGGGAATGACTTAACTAAGTGCAATGGTGCTAACATCATATCATTGTGAGGCATCATTCTCTAGAGGCCACACTAGATGGGTAATTACAAGAGTTGTAAATGACTAAAGCGTTATTCTCTCATCATTATTGTTACTAACCAACATCATATCATTGTGAGGTGGGCTTGGTAATGGTGAGTCTTCCATACCCACTAAGAGTTCAACATAACTCTCGAATTCCATTGAGGGATGAGGGATTTGCCAAAAATAGTGGGTGGTATTATTTGATTTAAGACCCAATCAAGTAGTTTTTAAAATCAACAATCTAATACGATTTCTGCTATATTATGTAGTCAACGACATGCCTAAAATTACACCTACCATTACATTGAGAATGTCTCAAAGATGAATGACATATCATATGTGCTCAAGCAATCCCATCCTCATGTACCTCCTACGAAAATAACTTAAAAGGAGGAGTGTCAAAATTATGCTAGACACTATGAGGATGACTTACAAGTCAAATGCTTAATCCTCACTTCACATAATGAAGAGATTAAGAAGCTACATAAGCACATGGACACTTCTTGTGCCATGGTTGATAGTTTGCATAAGATGCATGACATTGAGACTAGTAATCTACGATTCTCAAATATTTGTAGTCTATTGAATGCCAAAATGGCAAAGGGGACATCGGTCCAAAAACATGGACAAAAGATGGAAAGGATCTTTCAAGATCTTGAGAGTTTAGGAACTTCCATCGATGGGAAAATGGCCCAAGACTTTTTCCTTGCATCTCTCTTAGATGATTTCACTAAGTTTATAGTAAACTATAAAGTGAATAGATTCGATCATACTCTTTCATAGATGATTGACCTGTGGGAGTGAGAATGCAATCATAAGGAAAAGGTTGCATAAGAAGAAGGCAAGAAAATCCAAAGGAACATGCTTTCATTGTGGAAAGCATGAACGTTGGAAGAAGAAATACAGGGTGCGCATTGCGAGCCTTATGACACGAAGTTTTGAAGGGACTATTTCTGTCATAGAGAGTGCTTTTACAGTAAGCTCCAATTCCTGAATATTTGATTTAGGTGCTAGTCAACATATCTGCAATTCATTGCAGCAGGGAGCAGGACACTGCGCAATGGGGAAATGATTGTGCGAGTTAGGAAAGGCACTAAGATCTCTGCAAAAGTACTAGGCACCTACATGCTTAAACTACCCTCTGGGGAAGTCTTGGAACTTAAAAATTGTTTATATTTTCCTTCATGTATAAAGAATTTGATTTCCATCTTTATGCTTTTACGAGATGAGCACTCAGTATTGTTTGACAAAATCAGTTGCACTTTATACTTGAACGGTCATATTATCTCTTATGGTAATATGATAGAGGGACTTTTTCACCTAGAGACAAGTAGTGGGATGCACTGCATTGAAAGCGGGACTACCTCAAAACCCAAAAGGGCTAGAGAAGAGGTTAACCAAGAAAAGATGTGGCACCTTAAACTTGGACATGTGAACCTTGATAAGATTCGCAAGGTGTCAAAAGATGGATATTTCCGTCCATTAGGTAATGACCAAATAGGTTCTTGTGAACGTTGCTTGAAAGGGAAGGGAGAGCGTGCCACTGAAATTCTAGGGTTAATCCACACTAAAGTATGTGGACCTATGTCTACTACGTCGAGATGAGGCTTCTCCTACTATATCACATTCACTGGCGATCACTCTCGGTTTCGCTATGTGTATCTTATCAAGTATAAGTTAGAATCCTTTGAAAAGTTGAAAGAATTCAAGAATGAATTTGAGAAGCAAACTGGGAAGCAGATAAAGATCCTACGATTAGATTGAGGGGGAGAGTATCTAAGTAACGAGTTCCTAGATTATCTCAAAGAGTGTGCAATAATATCACAGTGGACTCCACTGGGAACTCCACAACTTAATGGAGTTTCTGAAAGGAGAAATCGAACCTTGATGAACATGGTTCGTTCTATGATGAGTTCCGCCGATCTACCAGTAACATTCTGGGGATACGCTCTATATACAACAACTTACTTGCTTAATAGAGGACCTTCCAAGTTAGTTTCACAAGCGCCCTATGAGATATGGCATGGGAGAAAGCCAAGTCTTAATCGTATTAAGATTTGGGGTTGTGAAGCATATGTCAAAAAGCTTGAAGCGAGATCAGTTAGGTATTATTTTGTGGGATATCTTAGAGAAACTATGGGATATGAGTTCTACCATCCTGACTACTAGAAAGTCTTTGTTGCTAGAACTGTTAAGTTTCTACAGGACGAATTTGTTCTCAAAGGAACTACAAGTAAAACGATGGAAATTAATGAGATTAATGATGAACCACAAATAAGCACTTGAAAAGTTGACAACCCTGTACTTGAACCCCTAGCTCCACGTAGATCTGAACGGGTCAGCGAGTCACCTAAGAGGTATGGCTTGGATAATGACTTTAGGGAATTGTACCTTCTGGGTGACAATGACACAAAAGAGGACCCTAGAGACTACACTGAAGCAATATCCGAGATTGATTCAAAGACATGGCAAGAGGCCATGAAATCCGAGATGGATTTCATGTATCAAAATCAGGTCTTGACTCTTGTAGACCCTCCAGAAGGTATAGTACCTGTTGGGAATGTAGAGAGTTATAAGGCTAGACTAGTAGCCAAGGGTTAAAGGCAATGAGAAGGGATTGACTATGGAAGAAACATTCTTTCCTATAGCCATGATCAAGTCTATTCGGATTTTGCTTACTATAGATGCGTACCATGATTTTGAGATATGGCAAATGGACATGAAGACAACCTTTTTGAACGGCTACCTAGAGGAAAAGCTCTATATGACTCAACTCGAAGGTTTCATGTCCAAGTCTAAAAAGATTAAGGTATGCAAGCTTTTGAGGTCCATTTATGGACTTAAGCAAGCCTCCATGAGCTGGAACATTCGTTTCGACACTATCAAATTGTTTGTTTTTACTTAAAACGAAGATGACAATTGTGTTTATCAAAAGGTCATTAGGGTTACAATTGTATTCCCAGTGTTGTATGTAGATGGCATATTACTATTCGGGAATGACACTGCAGTATTTTCTTCTGTAAAAGTGTGGTTGTCCAAAACCTTCCACATGAAAGATTTTGGAGATGCATCTTATGTGCTTGGGATAAAGCTCTATCGTGATAGATCTAGAAAATTAATTGGATTATCCCAATCTATGTACATAGATAAGGTGCTAAGTAGGTTCCAGATGGAACAATCTAAGAAAGGTTTTCTTCCTGTGAGACATGGAATTCACCTTTCTAAGTCCATGGGACCTAAGACTCCTGAAGAAATATGACAGATGAGTGCTATTCCTTATGCTTCCGCCATAGGAAGTCTCATGTATGCCATGATATGCACAAGGCCTAATATTGCATATGTTGTGAGCATTACTAGTCGATATCAATTGATAGGAGCATATTTATACGACTTAGTTAGCTTGTTTTCTTGCATTTTCATAGTTAGTTTGTGTTTATTATAGTGTTTTAAGCTATTTTCGTGTGTTTGTAGGTCCAAATGACAAAGTTGGCAAGAAAGTGCAATTTGGAGTATTTTGAGGCAGTTTTGGGCATCAAATGGATAGCTTATGAATGGAGCAAGATGGATGGACGAATTTGAAGTTCAGGAGGCTAGGAATGTGCTGAAAAGATGAAGAAAATAAATCCAAGACAAAGAAGATAAGGAATCAGCTCAAAAGAAGGAGTCATTATCCAAAACCTTATCCAACCGTATCTTATCCAAACTAACCTTATCTTATCTTATCCTTTCCTAATCTAGCATTATCCAATCTTATCTTATCCAAACTAACCTTATCTTATCTTATCATTTCCTAATCTAACATTATCCAATCTTATCTTATCCAAATCAGTTTGTGCCTTAATTCCAGCCATTTATAAGGGATAATTATGCATTTAAAATACATACTTCAGATTCTAGAAGCCTTATCTCCTATCCCTACAAAAGTGGCACCCCAACCCCTTCTAGAACCCCTTTTCCTAGTTGTGCCACACCCTATATCTTTGTTCCTGATGGTTTTTTATGTGTCATCTTAATTTCCCTTGGTTTCTGATTGTTTTAACCCATTCCACTTGGGTTTTGGAGTGCCAATCCTTTTCCAATGCTACCTAGGCCATGCCTTTTCTCCCTATAAATATAATTGCTACAACATTCATTCAAATCACCACCCTCTACTACCATTCACTACAAATTCGTGCCATATACACCCATACACATTCATCCCATTGTGCCGCAGATTTGCAAGGAGAAAGGAGAAGAGACCCTTGGAGCCGTGCTTGCCATTCAAGACGTTGGATTGTTGGAGCGTTTCTAGGTGTATTCTATCCATTGTGTTAATGTTTAAATTTAATTGTCTTTGTTTAATTGCGAACATGAGGAGCTAAACTAGTTTTAGCTAGGTGGAAATTCAAAGCCATGAACATATTTGCAATATGAATTGATTACTTCCAGTTGTGATTTCATGAATCGTGAATGCAATTTACTTAACTGTTTGATTAAGAACTTATTCTTGTTTGTTGATTAAGGGTGCACACTTAGTTTGCATGCAGGGATTTGATGCTAAAATATAAGGGAGTTTCACCTAATAGTTATGAACTTATATTTATAAGTAGTGGAGGTTGCTAGTCACGATCGCTTTAAGTGAATTCCTAGCAGGAGTATCATGCTGTTCGTAGTTACGAATGCCTTGTCAATGCTTATGATTTTCACAAAGCTTAATGATCTTTGATTGTATCTCTATTATGCTTTCATGTAGGTAACTATTGAAGAATAATTTGGTTGCCGATGCGTTGTCCATCCAATTCAATGACTTAAGGAAAATCTGAGGGTTAATTAGTGCTTTTCACGGTTAATCTAGGGCGTTGAGGTTCATGGTTTATTGGAAAAGCAACTGGAAATTGTTTTGTATGCAAGTGTGTCATGTGTGGAGAAGAACCCTCTAGCTAGCCAATCACCCATATTTCCCCCAAATCCGTGTCTAAGTTTTTCATTTAATTGTCTTTACTTTAAACTCGTCAAAAACTCAATCCCCTTTATTTTGTTGTGTCAAGTTAGTTAGAATCTGTCCAATTTGTGTTTTTAAGTGTTTTGAGTCAAGTTAAAATCAATTTTCGTCCAATTCAATCTCTAGTGTCTAGTTTGAGTCTATTTGATTGTTTTGTGCTGTTTTGAGTCTTTTTAGTTTGTTTTGAGTTCTTTGAGTATAGTTAAGTGTTTTTAAGTCTAGTTTTGTGTTTTTGAGTCATTTTTTTATAGATTAGCAGCCCTAGTTAATCCCCGGCCTAGAACGATCCCTACTTTCATATACTACAACTATCTTAATAGGGTTTAATTTGTGTGTTAGAATATTTCACATCAAATTTTGGCACCGTTGAATGACACTGCAGTACTTTCTTCTATAAAAGTGTGGTTGTCCAAAACCTTCCACGTGAAAGATTTGGGAGATGTATCTTATGTGCTTGTGATAAAGCTCTATCGTGATAGATCTAGAAAATTAATTGGATTATCCCAATCTATGTACATAGATAAGGTGCTAAGTAGGTTCCAGATGGAATTCATCTTTCTAAGTCCATGAGACCTAAGACTCCTGATTAAATACGACATATGAGTGTTATTCCTTATGCTTCCGCCATAGGATGTCTCATGTATGCCATGATATGCACAAGGCCTAATATTGCATATGTTGTGAGCATTACTAGTTGATATCAAAACCCAGGATCAGAACACTGGGCAGCTATCAAGACGATCCTTAAGTACTTAATAAGAACTAAGGACTTGTTCCTCGTTTATGGAGGAACGATAAAGTTGCGAGTGGAAGCTTATACAGACGCAAATTTCCAATCTGACGTCGATGATAGAAGTTCCAACTCCGGATATGTGTTCACTCTGAATGGTGGGGCTGTCAGCTGGAAAAGCAAGAAACAAGATGTAATTGCTGATTTCACGACGGAGGCTGAATATGTCACTGCAGCTGAAGCTGGCAAGGAAGCGTTCTTGATGAAGAAATTCATTATTGAACTTGGAGTGGTTCCAACCATTACATCACCAATAACTTTGTACTGTGATAATAGTGGGGCGATAGCTCAAGCTAAGGAACCCAGGGCTCATCAAAAGAACAAGCATTTTGACAGACGCTTTAACATCATTAGAAGATATGCTGCTGAGGGGAAAGTCAACATCCTCAAGGTTGCCTCAGCCAATAACGTAGCAGTGGATCCAACTTGACCGCCATATGGAAAAGATGGGTATTAAATACATGGGAAGGTGGCTTTGAGTGCAACTGGGAGATTGTTGGAAGTATGCCCCCAAAGCCACTCATTTGATGTAATAGCTTTTGGAATACTTATTGTGTTAAACTATTATATATTTAATAAAGGGCAAAGCTTATTGTTAATCACTATTTATTGTATTATGAGTTTAAGCAATAAGGGAATCCAGGGAATGTATTTAATCTAAGAGAGAAGTGATATAAGTAAGTTAGATTAACGAGACCTTTCTCTTATATTCATTCCTAAAACGTTCCTAGCCATAGGATTGCCAATTGAGCATTGACAATTCGCTAAGGTTAGTATGTGTTATTGTTGGAAATATGCCCTGAAAGTCAATCTTTGGAAGAAACCTTTCAGGACAAATGAATGGATGTGTAGTTGATTCTTATACATCAAATGGCAAAGACACGAATTAGGACTATCTCAATAAACGATATATGTCTTAAATAGTGTATCCATGGACAATGGATCGATTGAAGAAGTAATCTAATAATGTTAGACTACAAAGACCTTCTTCACATAACCAAATGTCCAAAAAGGTTCCTGGTCATTAGATTGTCGGAGGGATACTGACAATGCATAGACCGGTACATACTGTGTCTGCTTCAAATGGAAGGATGGAAAGTCTCATCCCATTCGTGTTGTGACACTAAGACAAGTATGTAGGTGCTCATTAAGGGAATGAGTTCACTGAACACAATCGAACGAGAGTACTTGTATGGAGGTCTACTCACATGTCAAGCAAGTAACTCAAATGGTTGGAATAATGTAAGTAGTCCTTTGACCTGAGGCATCGTCGTTGTCTTGTGGTTAAGTACTTAATCTTTGATTATGTCAAACGTGACTCTATCAGAGCGTCAACGGCATAGTCGGGGTTAAGCCACTTAGTCATGAAGGCAAGTGTATGCGCAACAAGGAATCTCTAATCCTCGATAAGAGAGGAAGAATACTCTAAGATATGATTCGGGAATCTTCGGCCGAAGTATCGAGCGTATTAAAAGGAAAGCGTTCCTATACGACTCAAAAGAATCATATAAGAAGGAATAATCACATTAGGGGTTTGACATAATATATCCATACCCTAGTAATGTGATTGAGAGTATTGTATTAGAGAAGGATCGAATTACATTGTAATTCCAATGGAATAGGTTCTCCGAATAAACTTCTACATTAGCTTGGGTAGCTATGACATATGGTTAGATGTCACTCATAGCTTGTGAGTTCTTCTAGATGATTAAATGTAGTCATCAAAGAAGAAGGTGAATTAAAATGAAGTTTCAATTCACTAAGTGATTGAATTAAATATAATCAATTGGATTGATGCCAATCACCTCACTGCCTTGCTAATTAGAACCTAAAAGATTGTTCACCAATACACTATTGTAGTGAGTAATTAATGGATGATGGAAACAATTAATTGGATTAATTAAGTGTTGTGATTAATTTAGAAAGTCTAAAGAAATCATAAAAGCGATAAAGATTGTTTTGGGCTTAAAGAAACGTTCGGGTTTAATTGGGCCCATTGGGCCTAAACCCATTGGGCTTTTATTCAAGCATTGGATGACTTGAAATAAATGAAAGCCCAAAGCCCAAACAACACAAAGAGGGCCGGCCACTTTAGGTAGGAAAGGGTGAGATATTTAGTCAAGTTGTTGACTAGGTTTCTTTTGTCTATATAAGGAACTTTATAGAGATATTGTTCAATAGGGTTTTTGTGTGTTTAAAACAACAAAGAGGCAAAAGAAAAATAGCTCTCTTACTACACAAAGGCCGGCCACCATTGGGGTGTTTTTACTAACATATCTTACACCCTTTTGGTTATTCCTTCATCCTTCTCACTACACTAGTGGGTGAGGATCTTTAGAGGTTTCCTACTTTGGAAACTTGAAGAGAACCTAGGAGCACTCATTCTATCAAAGTGGAGGAGGCAAGGAGGGAAACTAGGCTCAAGGAGTTCAAGGAACAAAGGGCTTGGAGGTGGTCCATCCTTGGTCTCAAGTCTAGATCAAGAGGTATAAGACTAAACCTTCACTTTGTTCTTCTCTATAAAATGTTTTGATGCATTATATATAAACCTATGAACCTTGAAGGGGATTTGCATGACTATAGCTTTGATAATATGTTATAAATGCTTCCGCTGCTTTCGTATATTAAATTTTGATTTGTATATGCATGATAGTCCTTTTGAAATCCCATTCTAGAATCTCATAAATTTCCCTTCAGTTATGTTAACTCAAGCGTGAGTATGACTAGTCTCAAGTCATTTAGTGTTGGACACTGAGACAAACACATAGGTGCTCAAAATGGTAATTGAGTACACTGAACTACGATCAAAAGAGAGTTCGAACATACATGTCATGTAGGAACTCGTAAGTTGCAATATGCAAAGTAATCTTTTGAGCTAAGGCATAATGGATGTCTAATGGTTAGGTCCTTGATCTTTGATCATGTCAAAGGCATTCCATCGAGAATGTCCACAACATTGTTGGGGTCAAGCTATCTAGTCATGTAGGCATACGAATGCACAACAAGGGATTTCTAACCTTGCATGGTGGAGGGAGAATACTCTGAGATATGATTCGGGAGTCTTTGGCCAAAGCATACGAATATGACTCAGGAAGTTTGCTCATATTCAAACGATTCATATAGAGAAGTATCACATTGGATAGTAGACATCAACAAACTATCACTCAAACAATGTGATTAGGAGTATTGTATTAGAGAAGGACCGTATTGCATTGTAATTGTAACTGGATAAGTTCTCCAACCACTTCTACTTAGCTTGGCTTGGGTAGCCATGACATATTACTAGGTGTCACTCATGGTTTGTGGAAGCCCTGAAGATTAGCAAACACTAATCTTCATCAAGGGGAGAATTGAAATGTAGTTTCAATTCATAATCGATCCTTAAGAGTGACAATCGCCCACTGCCTCGCTAATTGGAACCTAATGGATCGTACACCGAGAAAAGAAATATAAATGAAATGGGTAAGCAATTAAATGGGTTAATTGGGAATGGTCAAGATTAATTCATTAGTTAATTAATTATATGAAAGGTTCGTATTGGGCTTTCAATTTAGTTTCGGGTCTCGGGGTGAAGGAAATTTTGTGAAAAACATGTTCATTTGAGCAACATCTATGGCATGCATTTAACAATTAAAAGGCGGAATCATGCTTGCATGCACTCAAAACAAAACATTACCCATGAAATTCAAAGCCTAGTAGTTAGGTGAACCAAGACTCAACTCAAAATAAAGTGAGTTGAGAAATTTATACCTTTGTTGATTCCTCTTTGCATAAGCAAAGGATAATCACCCAAGAGATAGGGCCTTCATTCCTTGCTTCTTAGATCCATGCTTTCTAGGATGAGGATGGTTGAAAAGATTCTCCAAGTTCCCAAATTTGAGAACCTCTAATTTTTCCACACCAAGGAGAGACTTTAAGAAGAAATGAGTGAGCTTGGAGGATGAGAGATTGCTAGCTAATCTCCTCCAAGGGGGCCGGCCTCTAGAGAGAAAGGGAGAGACATTATTTCTCCAATTTTCTCAAAAGAAACCCTAATGAAGAAAAGGCTATAAAGTCATATTTATACCTTTGTTCATTGGAGTGGCAAACTTGTAATTAAGTCCAAAACCCACTCCACTCTCATTATGGCCGGCCATAGGGTGTTATTGGGCTATTTGGGCCTTTGTGAATATTTACTCATTAAGTTGTCATACAACTTAAGTCAATGGGCTTGACGTTCGAATCCCATTGGGCCTTGAGGCCCAAAACTAACCCGAGGTCTTTTAACGAACTTTATTCGTTTGATTAATTAACATATTAATTAATCCTTGTCATAAATAATTAAACCATTTAATTATCCTTACTGATCTCCGTTGTTTCTTCAATCTCTGCCTTACACGGTGTACGATCCATTAGGTTCCTTTTAGCGAGGCAGTGGGCGATTAGAACTCTTTCAAATCGATTGTGAATTGAAACTTACTTTCAATTCTCCCTTTAGTGATTATACACGTTTAGGGCTTCCACAAACCATGAGTGACACCTAGCAGTATGTCATGGTTACCCAAGCTAATCAGAAGAGGTGGAGAACCTATTCAGTTTAGGATTACAATGCAATACGGTCTTTCTCTAATACAATACTCTTGACCACATTATTTGGTTTGATAGTTTATTCATGTCTACTATCTAATGAGATTCATTTACTTATATGATTACTTTGAATGTGATTTGGAACGACTTCCTAAATCTCATTCATACTCTGGCCAGAGATTCTTAATCATATCATAGAGTATTCTCCCTCAAACGGTTTGAAGGTTAGAGATCCCTTGTTGCACATTTACTTGCCTCCATGGCTAAGTGGCTTAATCCTAACTATGCCGTGGACACCCTCTGACGGAGTGACTTTGACATAGTCAATGATCAAGGACCTAACCACAAGACAACTATGATTCCTCAGGTCAAAGGACTACTTTGCATTATCCCAACCATGAGTTCTCATGCCACATGAGTATGAGAACTCCTCGTTGATCGTGTTCAGTGGACTCATTCGCTATTGAGCACCTACATGCTTGTCTTGGTGTCAATCACACCAATGACTCGAGACTAGTCACTCTCCCTAAGAGAAGACATAGCATGTACTGATCTTATCGGACTGTCAATGCCCAATTGGCAATCCTATGATCAGTAACGTTTAGGATATGTATAAGAAAAAGAATGGTCTCATAAATCTAACTTGTTTAAATTACATTCTCCTAATTACATATTCCTTGGACTTATCGTTTTAAACATATAACATTTATATGAGACGGCTTAAAACAATAATCTTTGCCCTTGATATTAAACTAGATTAGTTTAACATGTGAAATGTCTGTAGAGTATCATCATATGATTGGTTTTAGGGCACATTTCCAACACGGGGCGGAAAAGGGTTTTGGCCCACAAGGCCCATTATGTTTAAGTTGTATGACAACTAAAACAAAAATGGGCAAATAGCCCAATAACTAAAGGATTGCCGACCATAGGGTGAGTGGTAGTGAACTTGGCATAATTGCAAGTTTGCCACTCAAATGTGAGGTGCTATAAAAGGAACGCAAAAGAGAAAAAATATTTCTCTCTTTGTCTTCCAAGGAGGCCAGCCACACTTAGAGTTCTTGGAGTTCTTGGAGTTCCTTTCCTCAAATCCTCATTGAGCAATGGAGAAGCAAAGAAGAACCCATCCAATGAGCAAAGGAGGTGACTTGAAGGCCGTCCACTTGGGTGAATCCCTTGTGTAAACAAGGATGAGCTTCAAGGGTAATGAAACTTAAACTCTCTCTTCTCTTTAAGTTGTTAAAGAGTCTTTTGGTTCACCATTCACTAGGTTTTGAAAGTCATGGGTTTTAGAATTGTTTTTGAATGCATACCTACTTTAAATTGTTATTAGTTTTCTTATGTGTTCAAATGTTCTCACATGTTTTTAGCTAGGACAAATTTTTCCTTCACATTAATGTCGCCTTTTAAGCTCGTGCAAACAAGGGGTATTGTGCCATGCATTTTAGGCTCATGCAGGCGAGGAGCTTTGTGCCGTGTGCAGTTTAGGCTCATGCAGGCGAGGAGCATTGCTTGTTTGGTTTAGGGGTAGTAATACTTCAAGAATCTGCCATTGATGGGGCCAATCTTTAAGTTGTCTTCTGCCATGACTAAGTGGGCACTGTTGGTGTAAACCTCTTGTATTATGTAAGGTCTATCCCACTTTGATGTGAACTTGCTTTTTGTCTTATGAGTTGTGATGATAGGCCTTCGTAATGCCAAGACAAGATCTTCAGTTTGGAAAAACCTAGGGCGGACCTTCTTGTTGAATGCCTTTGATAACAGTGTTTGGTAGCATTCCAAGTGTTGTTGAGCTTCGAACCTTCTTTTTGCATTTTCCTCTTCAGTCAAGCCTTCTCGTATAGCTATCCTTAGTGAGGGGTTTGACTTTTGAGTGGCAAAATAGCTTCCATGCCATATACGAGAGAATAAGGCGTATCTTGGCTAAGAGTTCTATGTGTCGTCCTATATGCCCAAAGTGCTCCGCTTATTCTTTCATGCCAGTCTCTTTTTTTTTGGCCGATTACCTTCTTCAAGAGGTTGCACAACATTTTGTTGAATGCTTCCGCAAGACCATTGGTCGGAGCATGATACATGGAAGACTTTTGCTGCTTGAATTTTTATTTCTCTCAAAGCTCGTCCATGAGTCGGTTCGAGAACTATTTTCTATTGTTGGTGATGATGTAGCGAGGCACACCACATCGATGGATGATATGCTCCTTGATGAAATGGACGACAGTTTCCTTCTTGACTTCCTTTAGGGGTACGGCTTTAGCCCACTTGGAAAAGTAATATGTTGTCGCTAGGATGTAGGCTTCTCCTGCAGATGACTTTAGTGTGATTGGTCCTACGACGTCCAATCCCCATGCATCAAACGGCGATGAAGCAACTGTAGGGTGTAATGGTTCAGGCGGTTAATGTATGAAGTTGGTGTTGGAGATATGCCCTGAAAGTCAATCTTTGGAAGAAACCTTTCAGGACAATGTCTATATGTATGGAAAATTCTAATACATCAAAAGGCAAAGTCACTCATTAGGACTATCTCAATAAACAATATACGTCTTAAATGGTGAATCCATGGACAATGGATCGATGGAAGAAGTAATCTAATGATGTTAGACTGCAGAGACCTTCTTCACATAACCAAGATGTCCAAAAGGTTCCTGGTCATAGGATTGTCAGAGGGACAGTGACAATACATAAACCAGTACATACTATGTCCCCTTCCAATGGGAAGGATGGAAAGTTTCATGCCATTCGTGTAGTGACACTAAGACAAGTATGTAGGTGCTCATTATGGGAATGAGTTCACTGAACACAATCAAACGATAGTACTTGCATGGAGGTCTACTCACATGTCAAGCAAGTAACTCTACTGGTTGGAATAATGTAAGTAATCCTTTGACCTGAGACATCATAGTTGTCTTGGGGATACGTTGCTGATCATTTGATAATGAGACGTGACCACATCTCATCTTGGATGAGTTCTATGCATTGTTGGGGTCAGTGATATATTCTCAGAGGCATGTGAATGATCAACAAGGGATCTCTAATCCTCGTTATGAGACGATGAATACTCTAAGATATGATTCAGGAATCTTCGGCCGAAGTATCGAACGTAATGATGGAAAGCGTTCCTATACGACTCAATAGAATCATATAACTTGATATAATCACATTAGGGGTTTGACATTAAATATCCATACCCTAGTAATGTGATTGTGAGTATTGTATTAGAGAATGATCAAATTACATTGTAATTTCAACTGAATAGGTTCTCCAAACAAATTCTACATTAGCTTGGGTAGCCATGATATATGATTAGATGTCACTCATGGCTCGTGGGTTCTTTTAGATGATTAAATAAGTAGTCATCAAAGAAGAAGGAGAATTAAAAGTAAGTTTTATTTCACTAAGTGATTGGATAAATACTAATCATTTGGATTGGTACCAATCACCTCACTGCCTTGCTAATTAGAATCTAAAACGATTGTACACCGATACACTCTTGTGGTGAGACAACTAATGGATGATGGAATTAATTAAGTGTTATGATTAATTAGAAAGTCTAAAGAAATCATATAAACGATAAAAGATCGTTTAGGACTTAAAGAAAAGTTCGGGTTCATTCGGGCCCATTGGGCCCAAACGAATTGGGTCCTTTTATTCAAACATAGAATGACTTGAGATGATGAAAGCCCAAAGTCCAAACCCACACTAAGGGGCCGGCCAATACAAGTGAAAGGAGAGAGAGGGAGTCAAGTGGTTGACTCACTTCTTTGACATTTAAAAAGGAAGTTTAGTGAAAAAGTTTCATTAGGGTTTTATGTGTTCTTTTTCACAAAAGAGAAAAACAAGTCTCTCTCTCTCTACACACTTATAGCCGGCCACCAAGAAGAGGGAAAGCTAATCATCTCTCCTCCTTTTGGTTATTCCATTATCCATCTCACTACACTAGTGGGTGTGGATCTTTAGAGGTCTTCTACTTTGGAGACTAAAGGAGAAAGGAGCTCTAAATCTTTCAAGGTGGAGGAAGCTAGGAGGGAGGCTAGACTCAAGGAGTTCCAAGAACAAAGAGTTTGGAGGTGGTCCATCCTGAAGGAAATTTTGTGAAAAACATGTTCATTTAAGCAACATCTATAGCATGCAATTAACAATTAAAGGCGGAATCATGCTTGTATGCACTCAAAACAAAACATTACCCATGAAATTCAAAGCCTAGTAGTTAGGTGAACCAAGACTCAACTCAAAACAAAGTGAGTTGAGAAATTTATACCTTTGTTGACTCCTCTTTGCATAAGCAAAGGATAATCACCCAAGAGATAGGGCCTTCATTCCTTGCTTCTTAGCTCCATGGATTTGGATGGAAGAATTGGTTTCTCCAAGTTCTCAAAGTTGAGAACCTCTAAGTCTCCACACCAAGGAAGGATTGATGAAGAAATGAGTGACCTAGAGGAAGTAAGATTGCTAGCTATATTCCTCTAGGGTGGCCGGCCTCTTAGAGAGAAAAGAGAGCTTGTGTTCTCATCTTTTCTCCAAAAGAAAACCCTAATGAAGAAATAGCTATAAAGTCATATTTATATCTACCTTCATTGGAGTGGCAAACTTGTAATAAGTCCAAAAACCCACTCCACTCTCATTATGGCCGGCCATAGGGTTTTATTGGGCTTTTTGGGCCTTTGTGAATTATTAGTCATTAAGTTGTCATACAACTTAAGTCAATGGGCTTGACGTTCGAAGCCCATTAGGCCTTGATGCCCAAAACTAACCCGTGGTCTTTTCACGAACTTTATTCGTTTGATTAATTAACATATTAATTAATCCTTGCCATAAATAATTAAACCATTTAATTATCCTTACTCATCTCCGTTGTTTCTTCAATCTCTGTCTTACACGGTGTACGATCCATTAGGTTCATTTTAGCGAGGCAATGGGCGATTAGAACTCTTTCAAATCGATTGTGAATTGAAACTTACTTTCAATTCTCCCTTTAGTGATTATACACGTTTAGGGCTTCCACAAACCATGAGTGACACCTAGCAGTATGTCATGGTTACCCAAGCTAATCAGAAGAGGTGGAGAACCTATTCAGTTTAGGATTACAATGCAATACGGTCTTTCTCTAATACAATACTCTTGACCACATTGTTTGGATTGATAGTTTATTCATGTCTACTATCCAATGTGATTCATTTACTTATATGATTACCTTGAATGTGATTTTGAACCACTTCCTAAATCTCATTCATACTCTGGCCAGAGATTCTTAATCATATCATAGAGTATTCTCCCTCAAACGGTTTGAAGGTTAGAGATCCCTTGTTGCGCATTTACTTGCCTCCATGGCTAAGTGGCTTAACCCCAACTATGCCATGGACACCCTCTGACGGAGTGACTTTGACATAGTCAAAGATCAAGGACCTAACCACAAGACAACTATGATGCCTCAGGTCAAAGGACTACTTTGCATTACCCCAACCATGAGTTCTCATGTGACATGAGTATGAGAACTCCTCGTTGATCGTGTTCAGTGGACTCATTCGCTATTGAGCACCTACATGCTTGTTTTGCTGTCAATCACACCAATGACTCGAGACCAGTCACTTTCCCTAAGAGAAGACATAGCATGTACTGATCTTAACGGATTGTCAATGCCCAATTGGCAATCCTATGATCAGGAACGTTTAGGATATGTATACGAAAGAGAATGGTCTCATGAACCTAACTTGTTTAAATTACATTCTCCTAATTACATATTCCTTGGACTTATTGTTTAAGCATATAACATTTATATGAGACGTCTTAAAACAATAATATTTGCCCTTGACATTAAACTAGATTAGTTTAACATGTGAAATGTCCGTAAAGTATCATCATAAGATTGGTTTTAGGGCACATTTCCAAGACATCCTTGGTCTCAAGTCTAGATCAAGAGGTATAAAACTATACCTTCACTTTGTTCTTCAATATTTTCTTAGATGCATCATATATGAACCTATGCTTCTTGAAGGGGATTTGCATGACTATAGCTTTGATATTATGTGATAACATGCTTCCGTCGTAAATGTATATAAATTTTGAATTGTATATGCATGCTAGTCACTAGAAATGCCACATAAATCTCATTATTTCCCTTCATGTGGTATCAAGAGCCAAAGGTTTATATTTGATGTGTCCTTTTGGATTTTATGCATATGGGTTTTAATTTTATGTTTGACATATTATTTCTTCATTCAAAATATGTTTATCTTTTGTTTTTCAAATGTTGAAAAATGTGTTTCAAGAGTTGAAAAAGATATGTATGCAAAAAGTGTTTTGGATGCATGAATGAAGAGTGAGTTTTTTGAACAAAATTTTGGGCTTATGTACCATAGGGGAAGGCACGGTTTTGGGGGATTTTTTGGCTTGTGTTTGTGTTTTATTTTAAGTCACACACACACACTTTGAAGCTAGAAAGTAGAGGCCTTGTAACTTTTGTTTTTTGGTTTGAAAAATCACCAAGAAAGTACAAATCTTGAAATTGTTTTCATGGTTTTGTTCTTGGTGTTCATGGTTTTGGTTTTGGTGTAAAAGGTTTTGTTATTGTGTTCATACTTTGTTGTTTGAATTTGGATGGTAAACTTGCCATCAATAGCTTTCGATTGATTGACTCCATCCTAGACTTGACTAGGAGACCTTACACCCATCAACCCTTTTAAGCCAACTTGCACAAGTGGTGACAAGGAAAAGCTAGGGCTTTTGCTTTACTTTGAAATTAAGGGAACAAGTATGACACACTCCCTCTCCCCATCACATAACCGGCCACCCTGTTTGATGGGTCCTCTATGGGCTATTTTGTAATTTAAAAAGTTGATTATACTTTCTAGTATTTACGGTTTGACCCATAACTTTTCATAATTGCATTTCGGCCCCACCTTTTTATGAGATTAAAATATTATGATTTTAATTTTGTTTATAGCTTAAACTCATCATATAATTATGCTCATATGTACTAAATCTAATTGACTATGTTGCATTCCAATTTAATTATTTAATGTGATTAAGTAGTTAGTGAAATGGTTGACTATGGACTTGTGCCTTAAACGATAATTGAGCTATGAGAAAGGCCGCTAAATTCAAATGGTTTGAACCTTGGGAATGTGTTTTAATTGCTATTTTAATTGGACCTAACATGTTAGACATTAATCTTTCTCCCTCTTAGTATATGTAATTTGTAGGAATTTGTACAAATCGGTTTGTAATTCTTATTACTTCTTTATCTCTTTCAATTAGTTGATTCCCTCTAGTACTAGACTAGAGTTTCTTTAACTATTGGTAAGGAGACATATTAAAAGGGGTTTTCATGAGATTAAAGATTTGTTGGGTCCAACGCCCTAATTAGCAATGAATGATTGTCTTTCGTTTCTAATGGCTCAATGAAAAAATGTTTTAATTGGATTGAAAGCGCGTAATTAAAACGAAACATTCTTCCCTAGATCTTATTCAACAATGTTGGCTCGTTATTGAATCAACCTAATAAGTCCATAGTCATCGAAAGAGCCTAAGATAACTATAAAGTCCAAATTTAAAGGAATGCAAAAACCTTAGTAGTAGTAGTTACTTCCAATATTTGAAAAATTCGTTTTTGATATTGATTTGTTTTTCTCAAAACAAATAGTGGGAGTATCATACGCTACTAAACTAAAATGAACACAATTAGTAGTGATATATATCTCCAATATTTTGAAAACTTGTTTTGATATTGATTTGTTTTGCGAAAACGAATAGTGGAGATATCATATGCTACTAATTTCATTTACTTTGGACTAGTAGTTGTAATAGGACACAATTTATTATAATATGATTAAATAAATAAAATGATGAGACCTTAAAATCCCTCAACCAACATTCAATATTAAGTTGAAAGCGGAGAGGTGCTTTTGAACACTTCTTCGTGGCCTTCCACCATGGTAGGCTCCAATCGTTTATGACTCATACACCGCCTTCACCCTATCATGGCGGAGTTCAAAGTATGTGCTTATACTCAGGAGGAGTCTATTTCAAACATTTGATGTGGTGAAGGTAGGCAACGAGTATGGCCGACATCGTATCATCGTGAGGTCATACTTGGACCCTTACCTAAATTGGCATGGTAGGTCAAAACTTAACTAAGAGAAATGGCGCCAACATCATATCATTGGGAAGCATTGTTCTCTAGAGGCCAATTAGATGGGTAATCGCAAGTGGTTGTTGTGAATGGGTAGCTATACCCTCTCATTATTATTTTTGCTAGCCAACATCGTATCATCGTGAGGTGGGCTTGGTAATAGTGAGCCTCCCATAACCCGCTAGGAGCTTTCATTGAAATCTCCCGGATTCCATCTTGAGGGATATGGAATTTGCCAAAAATAGTGGGTGGTGTCATTCGGTTTAAAGACCCGAATCGTTTGACTTAATCAACAATCAAACTAATTTATTTTATTGTTATTTATTTAGATATGGTTGGAAGCACACTTGCAAAGATACTCGACAAGCATTGCCTTAAGGGGCACAATTTCCCATCTTGGTATCGTAATGTCAAGATTCTCCTAACCTTGGAGAAAATTGTTTACGTACTAGACAAGGCTCCACCTCACATACCTCTTGGCCCTGAGGCCACTAAGGATGAACGTGCTAAGTATGACAAGCACGTTGAGGATGATACACAAGCCAAGTGCTATCTGTTAGCTTCCATGAATGAGGAGCTGCAGAGACAGCATGAGGGTATGGACAGTGCATCGTCCATCATACTCCATCTTACGGAGTTATATGGTGAAGGGATGCGCAATCGTCGCTTCAGCACTGTCAGTGAACTTGTGAAGACCAAAATGGTCAAGGGAGCCCCAGTGCATCAACATGTACTGAAGATGATTGGACTCATTGAACAATTGGAGAACCTAGGGACTCCACTTGACGAGGAATTGGGCCAGGACTTCATCTTGGCTTCTCTTTCTGATTCATTCTCGCAGTTCGTTATGAACTACAACATGAACAAGATGGATAACACTCTCTCTGAGTTACTAAACATGTTAGTAACCGCTGAGAAGACTATGAAGAAAGAGAATGTTGTAGGGACTGCTGCAGTAGCCTACAACAAGCCATCCTCTTCCAAGGCCAAGCCGAAAGGCAAAGGCAAAGGAAATGAGAAGTCATCCACTCATAAAGCCCAAGGAAGAGTGAAGAAAAAGAAGGCGAAGGAGCCCAAGGGGACACCACTGTGGAAAGGACGGACATTGGAAGAGGAATTGCAGGTTATAACTTGCATCTCTGAAGGATAAGCCACAAGGTATGGTTTTTGTTCTTATCTTCAATTCTAATTGTTAGATCTTCTAATCTTTATATTTGATATAAAATGCTAATCACTTATGCAATTGTATGTAGGTGATGGAGCCAAGTAGAAGATGGACAAGCAAAGAAAATGAAGTTTGTTAGGCACATTAAAGATAGTCTTTAAACTTTCTTATTTTGCTAAGAACTTATTATGTGGTTTCATATGATGGAAGACCCACTTATGGTGCCTATATGAAGGTATATAATTAGTCTCTAATGTAGGAGCTAATTCTTTTGTATTAAAACATTATGAATGTTTAACTTATCATATCAATGTAATGTGATGAATGCCTTCTACTAAATTTGTTCCTCAAAGTAGTATTATGAATTGAAAATTGTCTTGTTGTATTCTAGTTGAGATACAAGAAATGTATCACTTATATAATGCGATATCCAAGCTTTGGATTTATCAATTAAGGATAGATCTTACATGTTAGCCATAGATGGATACGATGAATCTTTAGATTTGGTTCCAATTGCCTACATATGAGTTCTATATGAATTGAGAAAGTCTAGAGATTCCTTTCTTGAAGAAAAGGAAGATCACATTATAATGACATAAGTAATACATAAGAAAAACGTTTCTTATATGGTTATCACTTACTTAACCACAATAACCAAGATCACTCTTGGTTCAATTAGTAGCTTCGAACAACTAATTGGACATTCTTAAATTGTTTTAAGAAATGTCAAATATGTTAGTGGTCAAACCAATGATGAAGTGTCCAAATCTATAAAAGGTTTAAAGACTTTAGTCACTTAATAACAAGACATGAACTTAGTGGAGTTGGAACAATAAGCTTAAAAGGTTCTAAGCTACTCCACAATGTCCCCTACCCCTATACTTCATAATTATACACTATGAATGTATAATGCGATTTCTCATTAAGGTCATGAGAAATAGTGGGAGGTGAGAAAATGATATAAACTTGAATATGATTGGTTTATAGTTGTCTAAAATTAATAGTGCATCACTATTATTAATGAGTTTGTAATTTTAATTTTTAAAAGGTCTCAAACTCTTCGAAGAGCTAAAATCGAGGTTGTGTAACATTCTAAGAATAATCTATGAATGTTGGTTTCACCAACCTAGCATAAAATGGTTATATGTTGGGAGTTGTCCATCATTCTCTTTTACGAGAACAAGCTAAGTACAAAGCAAATGGACAAGTTGATGAAACAAAAGGGAATAGTTTCAAAAATGAGTCACAACATATAGTTTAACAAGAAGACAATCCGATTTCGACACCTCATGTAACTATAATGCTCTATGTAGTTTTAATAAGGAATTAAATCAACCACCTAGTCGGAATGGTTGAATTCCTATATCCTTAGTAGGAGCCATGCTTCCACTAATGATTTGGATAATTCTTGTATGACTACTTTAAAAGGTTTTAGTATGAATAAAACTAGAAATATGCATGGACTTGATAAAAACAAGTCACACATACCAAATGGTTCCACTAATGATTTGACACCATATAGTTTAAATGAATGGACTTGATAAAAACAAGTCACACATATCAAATGGGATTACTTGAGAAGGAATTCTTTTGTATATGTTCGTTTAAATAACTTGTGTTAGCTAGATTTGTTGATTGTCCAAAACTGTTGAGACATCATCAATAAGTTAATGGATCTTAAAGATTGTCAATAGATCCAAGACAAGTTAGTGGGAGCTATATGCATTCAAATCAAGAAAATATAAGTGTTATGTTTTCTTAAGGTTTCGATTGAATGCTTAGTTACAACAAGGTCAGTGGGAGTGATGTTATATTGATGCGAAAATTTACTTAACACACAAATTTAACCCTCTTTTGACAATTGTAGTATAAGTACAAGTAGGGATCGTTCTGGACCGGGGATTAGGAGGGCTTGCTAATAACCTCTAAACTGACTCAAAAACATAAAACTAAACTTAAAAACACTTAACAAGACTCACAAGACTCAAAGCAAACTTAAAATACTCAAAACAGCTTAAAACAACCAAATAAACTTAAACTAGACACTAGGAATGACTTTGGACGAAAATTGACTTTTACTTGAATCAAAACACTTAAAAACACAAACTAAAACAGATTTGAAACACTTTGAAACAAGAAACTAAAAGGGGGGGGGGATTTTGATTTGGATGAAGTTGAAACAATCAAACAAGTATGAAAAACTAGACAAATTGTAAAACAAATTTGAGAAATAAGATGATGGATGAGATAGCTAGAGGCTTTTTCTCCACACATGACATATATGCAAACAACAATGCCCCAAATTAACCGTGACATCACTAGTTAACCATCAGATTTTCCTTGTATTATTGGATTGGATGACATCATTCGACAACCCAAAACATTCTTCAAAAGTTCTCTACATGACATCATAATAGAGATACAATCAAAGATCATTACGTTTAATGAAAATCATAAGCATTGACAAAGCACTTGCAACTATGACATCATGTTACTCATGCTAGAATTAAACTTAACATGATCGTTTATAAGCGACCTCCACTACTTATGAATATAAGTTTGTAACGATTATGTGAAACTTTCTTATATTCTAGCATCGGATTTATGCATGCCAATTAAGTGTCGACCCTTAATCAACAAATACAAATAAGTTATCAATCAAATAGTTAAGCCAATTGCATTTACGATTCAAGAGTTCATACCTGGAATTTATCAAATCATATTACACACATAATCGTGGCTTTGAAATCACCCCTAGCCAAGAGGGGTTTAGCCACTCATATTCACAACAAAGCAAAAGAAAATGAATTTAAACATTGGAAACAAAAGAAAGAAAACACCTAAACGCTCCAACGATCCAAGTTGGACAGTAAGCAAGTGCAAGCACTTTCCTTCCCTTCCTTTGCTACGGCACAAGGTGTTGGTGAGTGTTTGAAGGTTTGTTTGTATGGAGGAATGGATGTGAAGATGAATGGATGTGTTTGGATGAAGGTTGTATTGAATGCGGCAAAGAGTGGAGAATTGTGTAGATGATGTGTGTGTGTGTTTTGGATTGATATGTGTCTATTATGGTGAAGGGTGGATGGATGTATTTATAGGCTAAGGAGAGGATGTAGTGGGTGGTGGTAATGAGTGGATGTAGTGGTAGGTGAATGTGTTGGGTGGTTGAAATGAGTGGATATAGTGGGTGAAATGAGTGGATGTAGTGGTAGGTGAATGAATGTGTTGGGTGAAATGAGTGGATGTAGTGGTAGGTGAATGTGTTGGGTGGTTGTAATGAGTGGATGTGTTGGGTGAAATGAGTGGATGTGGTGGGTGAAATGAGTGGATGTAGTGGTAGGTGAATGGATGTGTTGGATGAAATGAGTGTGTTAAAATGGTTATTTATAGGGAGATGATGATGCACAAACTTCAAATTTCATCCATTCCTTTTGCTCCAAGCATATGCTATCCATTCCATGGCAAAAAATGCTCCAAAATGCTCCAAAATGCTCCAAAATGCACTTCTTTGCCACATTAACCCTTTGGACCTACAAACACACGAAAATAGCTTAAAATACTAAAATAACTACGAACTAACAACATAAATGCCAAGAAACAAGCTAACTAAGTCGCATAAATATGCTCCTATCAAATTCCCCCACACTTAGCTTTTGCTAGTCCTCGAGCAAAACAAAACAACCAAAACAAAACAAAACAAAACACAACCTAGACCTTCCAACAATTGCCTCAGGGATTTTTCATGAAACATGACATGTTAAAAATCATCATTCCCATAGATTTTGGTCATCCTTACACTTGAGCACATACTTAATCACAGTCACCACTTACTAGTTCACAATTAACCAATTAAAACGATGTTTTGAATGTAGTAACATGCCTTAGAGAATTTGCTCAATTCCTTACAAGAGACTCTCTATTTTCACACACATTTTCTGACTACACACCCTACACTAGTATATGTGAGAAGATTGATGTAAACATGAAAGATTAGGACTCACATATGTTATAACAAAGAAAGCAATTTTCTGGAGTTATTAAGCATGTTTAGATATGATCTCATGAATGGAATGCTACTACTTAGATGCGAGAACCAGTGACACCATATGCTCATACCAATTTCGAACTCCACAAATTGAAACACACAACACTCAAGATTGAAGTCAAGGGTTGTAACAGGGCTTGGGGGTAATGGCTAACAAAGAAAGGATAGGGATAACAAACGTTCTTAAAGCGATAGCAAGCAAAGCAATGAAATAGACACTTGGAAATCACTTTAGAATGCAGAATCAACTTTTAATTACAAAGGGAAGATTTATGCAACACTTAGGGCCGAATTCAATGTTTTGAACCCTTTCTTTAACAAACAACACTTTAGAGCTCTTTTTCATACTTTTTTTTTTCAATTCTTTTTTTTTTATTCTTTTCTACCCGTGCCTTATTAAGGACTTTGGCACACACACACACACAAGAATCACTTCCCCCACACTTGCTTTCTGCAATACATTGATAAAAAAGGAGTTCATTTTAAGTCATGCTTTACTATGCTTCAAGAATAAGGGTATGGATGGTCCTAAAACTAGGCTAGGTAAGGATAGTGTGGGTTAACAAAGAACATAGGCTTAACAAGGCTCAACGGGGTTAAACTTAAACACATAATGAATGGGATAGGCTTTTTGGCTCTTGGCTCACTAAACAACTTCATCTTGAATATGTGTTATGCAAATCAATAAAATGCTTTGAATGAAATAGGCATGAGTTCTAGCATTTGGAACTAAATGATGAACGCATTCTAAGTAGCAACTAAGCAAAGAATAATGAGATCATGCAACGACTTTAGAAGAAAAAAAAAAAAGTTGCACAGATTAATAACTCTCCAAATAAACGTTTAGGCTCAAGTCTCTCAAGGATGTAGCGTTAGTTTGAGTTCCTTCTTTCAAGCATGTTTCAAAAACTGATTTTATCCTTTGTGATTACATGTGAATTCATAAATTATAACGACAACCAAGCATAAACCAAAGAGCATATCAAACTTTCATCCATGTTTGTAACTTTCTTTAACAGTCATGCGCCAAAATCCTCATTATTGTGTTGGAAGGTACCCTAAGACACAAACAAGAACACAAAAACAACTCATTTTAGCTTTTTCAAAACAATTTTTTAAATTTTTATCAAATTTTCGGATTTTTATGTCAAAACACACTACAAACACTTAAAAACAGTGAAAAACAACATTGTAAGTGATAGGTGAATAAAACCCACGAAAATCATGCAAAACAGCTTGTTTACCCCCCACACTTAAATCAAACATTGTCCTCAATGTTTGACACATAGACTTACACTCAAACAAGCAAACAACATAATTAACAAAACATGACAAGTATGGCAAAGTAAAAACAAGAAAGAGTAGAGTTTAAGAATGCAAATCTGGTTATGGAGATAGATGATCTTGTTGACTTTCCATAGCTTTGATCTCGAACTGGTTTGGAATTCTGAGCGAGGAATATGAGAGTTCCATGGTGGTGGTGATTTGATGGCCTTGTACGACGAGGCTTTGCTCTTTGGCGACTTATGCGTCAATATGTTGTTGAAGCTGGCTTTGCTCTTTGGCGACTGATGCGTCAATATGTTGTTGAAGCTTCTCGAGCTCTTGGTTTCAGCTCAGACTCCTTCTGCTGGGTTGATTGATTATGCAGGCTGCATTCTTCTTTGGTGACTGATGCGTCAATATGTTGTTGAAGCTTCCGTAGCTCTTTGGTTTCAACTCGGACTCCTTCTGCTGGGTTGATTTAGTGTACAGGCTGCATTCTTCTCTGCTTGTTTCTTCTGCATGGCAGGCAGGCACGAGGTAGAGGTGATGGTCTGTTTCTTTGTTCAATCTATCCAAGTACCGACCTATTGCTTTCTTTCTCTTTGTCTCGCAGGCAAGAGCAAGGGTAAAGGAAAAGCATGCCATGGGATATCTTTGCCTGCGACTCTGATGATATGAGATACTTTTGCTTTTGAAGAAGTATCTTTCCACAGGTTTATTCTTGAACTAGGCTGGGGAACTTCTTAGTAAGAAAAAAGAGACTTGATATTGAAGATGAATTAGCACGTTGTCTCCATATGCTTCAAGGTATCATTTTCACTTGCCTTATCTGTTCTCCAGGTAGATGTGGCATCTTCTTCGGAAGTACATCAGCAGTTGAAGATGAGCACTTGAGAGCAATGCTACGTAAGTAATCAGGAAGGAGTTCCAGGCAGTCGGTTCTTAGATCGGAAGATTGACACCAAGTGCTAGCTGATTGCTCTTTTTCTCCTTGTCACAAAGACAAGGAAAAAGACAGGGAGAAAACATGATATGAGATACTCTTGCTTTCAACCTTTATGATATGAAATACTTTTGCTCTTGATGACTTGTTTGCAGAGGTATCCCAAGGAATAATGAACACTGAGTGACTCGAGAAGCTTCGTTGGGAATGCATTTTCGGAGATGAAGAAAGGTTGAGTATGTCTGCATTGCTATGAAGGTTGACATTTATAGGGATTTCTTCATAACTGGTAGAGGCACTGTTCTTTTACTCGTGTCGGCAACCATTGGATGATTAAACAATATGGCTTCACGTGCTTTCTTCTTCATCAGAAATCTTCGACGAATTGCCTCTTCGATATCTGAGATCGGCGCTTCGACAAATTAACCGTGATTTTCGCAAACTTGAGTTTACGTGTGACAGGTACTGACACGTCTGGAAAAGCAGATGCCTCTTCGATATCTGAGATCGGCGGTTCGACAAATTATCCGTGATTTTCGCAAAGCTGAGTGTGCATGTGACAGGTGCTGACAAGTCTGAAAAAGCAAGTGCCTCTTCGATTTCTGAGATCGGCCCGTGGTTTCTGAGCAGCCCAGCTTTTGAGAAAGCAGGTGTCTCTTCGATCTCTGAGCTTGCCCCTTCGATTTCTGAACTCGCCTCTTCGATTTCTGAAAGAAAGTCTTAGGAACACAAAAACCAGTGTAACAAGTTCTCCTTCATGCATAAATGTCTACATTGATCCTCATCTAGCATGAAATGGCCATTATATTTAGAACAGTTTTGAGTTTTCATTTGAATCAAAAAAGGAAAAAACTGCTATGTAACAACATCATTCAACTTTATTACCAAATCTTCATTCTTATCAAAATTCAAACTAAATGCCATTCACTGAATCAGAAGAATGCAAAACTAGAGATATAAACAAAATTCCACAGGATCACCGGGCAAAAGTACTTGTTTCTTAAGTAAAACATTAATACAACTCATGTATGCTATGACTGCAGCATGGATTGTGATACCTTCAAGTTTTTATAAGAGAAACTAATTGCAAGATAGCTATGGCATAAATTAGAATTCTAAACCTTCTTACACTTCATCTAAGATTTTCAAATTCTAACCCAATTTCCTAACTTGATTTTAATTGCTGGTCACTTTATAGCTTCAGATTCATTTTGTTAACAAAAGCCAAACAATGTAAAAAAATTTGGAGGCTCTATACCTTCAACAGTTTTGAATTGTTGGATTGTGATACCTTAAACCAACACCAGGAACCAAAACCTGATAGTGAAACTCTGTATCCAATTTAACATAACCCTGCCAGTTAAATACAATCATCATCAACATTAAGCAACAAACAAGGAATTAACTTTTAAGCATGCAAAAATTGTTCTTTTCTTTTTCCTCTAAAATCAATCCAACAGTTAAACATTAATCTACATTATCCAATAACAAATAGAAAAAATCACAATAAGGCTGTGTGGGGGCAGCAATTGTAAAAGAAGCAATAAGTAAGATGACAACCCAATTTCTCCTCTTCGTGGCCATGGTCGTGTCCGATGCCGTAACTGCAGCCGTGGTGGTGAGTGTGATGCTCGTGAGAACCCAGAAACAAAGCTCAGATATGAACAAAGCCCGACAACTAAAATAGCAACCAAGACCAATCAAAATCAAAATCAATTTTTCTACATTATCCAATAACAAATAGAAAAAATCACAATAAGGCTGTGTGGGGGCAGCAATTGTAAAAGAAGCAGTAAGTAAGATGACAACCCAATTTCTCCTCTTCGTGGCCATGGTCGTGTCCGATGCCGTAACTGCAGCCGTGGTGGTGAGTGTGATACTCGTGAGAACCCAGAAACAAAGCTCAGATATGAACAAAGCCCGACAACTAAAATAGCAACCAAGACCAATCAAAATCAATTTTTCTAATCGCAAACAGCAGGACACACGAATGAAATCAAAAATCAAGAGGCACAAAAAATTAATAAAATAATTAATTGAACAAAATTCAAAGAAAGAAACCCTAGGAAACTAAAAGGCACACCGAATCGGGACTATAGAACTTGAAATCAAGATTACAAAGCTAGAAATCGAGATTCCAACCTGAGAGAGACCAATCCAAATCAAGTTCACTGAGAGAGAGACCGTAAGAGGGATGAGAGTTTGAGAGATCGTGAGAATATAGGCAAAGAGACGGAGAGATAGAGTTTTGTAGAGAGAGAATTTGAAAGGCAGCCACTAACTTTACCAAAAAAATTGAAAACAGTGGAATTTTTCATCTGAAATTAAGGTGCCTAATAGGAAAAAAAGGGCGCTGAAATAAAAATTAAAAATTTTGGGAAGGTGTCTATCAAATGTCTATTGACGTCGAGACGTGTTTGCGACATTACTCGCAAAAGTTTTCCTATAATCACTTTGCGCGCTATTTTTTGAGTATTTGCAACGGCCGTGTGCTCTGTTGCAAATAAAGTGTCGCAAAAGTGCTTTTTTCTTGTAGTGTTGTCTACGTATCCCCTTACTTTCACAAAAAACCTTGAATTAATCAGACAAATACTCGTGTCCACGGTTAGTGTGAAGAGCATTTACAATCTTCCTTTTTTGATTCTCAATCATAGCTACAAATCATTTGAAACAATCAAAAGCTTCATAGCGATGAGCGATCAAATAAACATAACCATATCGCGTGTAATCGTCAATTAAAGTCAAAAAGTAAGAGGCGCCATGACAAGCCTTCACACTCATCGGTCCACAGATGTTAGAGTGGATCAACTCTAACGGTTGAGTAGCTCGAACAACCTTTCCAAAAGGCTTTCTAACTGCTTTTCCAGCTAAACAAGGCTCACATACAGGTAGATTTACATTAAGGAGTGACCCTAACAGGCCTTCTCTAACTAATCTTGTCCTATATGCCCTAATCTAGCATGCCATGTTTCAAAATTAACATGTTTAATAACAGTTACTAAAGAAGTAGAAGAACAAGAATCAATTAAATCCAAGTAAACAAAGTCATTCTTTATAGAACCATATCCAATTTCAACTTGATCCAAATTGATCACAAGTTTAGATGGGCTAAAGTAAAAACAATATCCTTTATTCAAAAGTGCAATAAGTGAAAGTAAATTAAATTGCATCCCAGGGGTGTGCAAGACATCATGCAGAAGTAGTTCGCACCCAGTACGAATCAAGAATTTGCCGTTAATGGGGCCGATCTTTAAGCCATCTTCTGCCATGATTATGTAGGCACCGTTTGATGTGAAAATTAACTTGACACACAAATTAAACCCTATTGATGAAATTAAACCCTATTGATGACAATTGTAGTAAAGATGTAATTAGGGATCGTTCTAGACCGGGGATTAACTAGGGATGCTACTCAACACAAATAAGACTCAAAAACACTAAACTAGACTCTATAGACTCAAAACTGACTCAAAACACTCAAAACAGCAAAACTAAGTTAAAAAGACTCAAAACAGACTCTAGGGACTATTTGGACGAATTTAAGACTAGTGATGCGAAAATAAATTGACGCACAAATTTAAACCCTATTTGTGACAATTGTAGTATATGGATAAGTAGGGATCGTTCTAACCGGGGATTAACTAGGGATGCTAACCAATGTAAAATTAATTTAAAAACGTAAAAACAAAATCTAAAATACTAAACTAGACTCAAAACACTTAAATAGAATAACTCACAATAAAACTAACAAATAAACTAAAATCAATCAAAAGACTCAAAACAACTCAAAACTTCGGAGAACACAAACTAAATTTATTTCTAACAAATCTAACACTTTAAATTAAACGGGGGATTGATTTTGATGAGAAGTAAATTAACTTAAATAAATTACAGAATTGATAAAAACATAAAATTAAGGTAAAATGATAAATGACGGACTGGCTAGAGGATTATTCTCCACACATGCCACATATGCAACCTAAATTGATTTTCAGTTGTTCTTTCAATAAATTGTAAATTCTCAACGCCCCAAATTAACCATGAATTGCATAAATTAATTCTCAGATTTTCCTTAAGTTAATGGATTGGATGATTGCATACGACAACCCAAAACATTCCCCACAAGTTCCCTACATGAATTGCATAATAGAGATACAAGCAAGAATCATTACGTTCTATGAAAATCATAAGCATTGACGAGGCACTCATTACTATGAATTGCATGAAACTTATGCCAAGAATTTACCTAACGCGATCGTTTATAAGCGACCTTCACTACTTGTGAATATAAGTTCATAACGATTAGGTGAAATTCACTTATATTCTAGCATCAAATTCATGCATGTAAATTAAGTATGCATCCTTAATCGACATACAAAAATAAGTTATCAATCAAGCAGTTAAGCAAATTAAATCACAACTCAGAAATCACAACTGAAGGTAATCAATTCAAATTACAAATATATCCATGGTTTTGAATTAAACTCTAGCCAAAATAAAATTAGTTATACATTATTTAAATTAAAACAGAAAAATAAAACATAAAGTTGGAGGATTAAACCGAATAAATTGTAGGTTGCTGCGCTCCCTGCACTGTTGTGCTGACTTCCGTGCTGACCCAAGTCAGCACTACTCCTTTCCAAGCTGCCAAAGGCAGCTGGCTTTCGTGTCCTCACTGCTCTCCCGCTGAGCTCGCTGCCAAGCAGCAGCACCCAACAACCGAGGCCTCTCCTCCTTCCTCCAAACTGCCCAGTCACGCTGCCAGGAATTGCTGCTCCTGCTCGCTGCCTCAACTAACCTTTCTGTGCTGCCCCTGCCCTAAGCCTTTCCGCGCCTGTCTCCTCTACCAGGCAGCCTTCCTGCTGCCTCACTGCAGCGCTTCACTGCCAAGAGAGCAGTCCTGCTCTCTGATTCCGTCACTCGTCTGTCCCGCGTGCACCTCCAGCTGCGCTGTTCGTCCGCGTTCCCGCGTCTCACCGTCAGTCCTTAAGCTGCGCAAGGCAGCTGTCGTGCTGACTTCTCGATCGCTGCCTAAGGCAGCGCGCCTCTCTCTGCTCTGCTGCAAGGCAGCAGCTTCTCCCCTTCACCGCAACTGCACTGCCCAACTCTCCTCGCGTCAGGCTGCCAGAATCACTGCGAGCAGCCTAGCTGCCCAAGCAGCTTCCCCTCCACAACTGCCCTAGAAAACTCTAAGTTGTCTGTTTTGTTCTGCGAGCTTCCTCGCTGCCAAGGCAGCGCCTGCCTTCACTTCTTCCGCTGCACAAAGGCAGCCACACTGGTTCTCGCCAGGCGCTGACTTCCACGTCCTGCCTTCACGTCTCGCTGCCAGCTGCGTGCGCCACGTCCGCGTCTTGCTTCTCTGTCGCGTCTCTCTCCTCTCGCTGGCTGCCAAGGCAAGGCAGCTTGCTTTTTGTTTTTCTTCTCCCCGCGCCGGAACAAGGCAGCGCCCAAAAGGGCCCTCCGTGGTGCTCTGTGTCTTCTTTCCAGCTAAGGCAGCGTGCCTTCGCTGCAGAGGCAGCAACTCCTGTCGTGATTTCTTTCCTTCTCCCCCCTCCCTTCCTTCTACGTGTCTCCCTCCTTTAAATGCCGAGCACATCCCCACATTTCCTGCCCATTCTTTCTTGTCTCCCCGCACGCCTCCACTGCTTTCTGCAGTGCGCCCCATCCTCTATTTTATTTCCTGTCAGTTTCTTTTTTTATGCTTTTCTCCTTTATTTGATCCCCATGCGTTGCTTTCTGCCAAAACCCCACTCAATTAACATCATATATATATATAAATATAAATATATATATAATATATATATATATATATTTATAATACTATCTTATTTTTATTAACCAAAAATAGTGGGCAAGACAGTTTTGACGATTTTATCACTTAAAATCTCACTTGTGCAATATTTATTTTATTTACTAGATAAATACTAAAAAACACAAAAACAAAGTAAATAGCTCAAAAATATAAGAAACTAACTAAGAAAAGACGAGAAAATTTGATGTAAAATATGTATAAATATAATCCGATCAAATACCCCCACACTTAGCTTTTGCTAGTCCTCGAGCAAAACAGAGAAAACAGAAAAAGTAATAACATGAAAATTATTAGTTTTCCCCTATATTACCCTCATAGAATTTCATTTGAGAACATAATCATCAAGAGCCATAGCTAACATCAACAAGCAATTCAAGTTCATTTTTTTCCTTATTCAAATATTAGCAGTAATCTTTGAAACATCCTTGAAGTGTAGTGTGTGGGATAGCCATGCTCATGCAATTTCAAATTTTTATTTTTAAAAACACCATATGCAAACTAGCAACCTTCTCACTGGATATACTCTCAATCACACATGTGTTTAGTTTAAATGTGTTTCGCTCAAAGAAACAAATGTGAAAGTTCTACCATAAGCTTGCATAAAGATCACCTCTCCACAGTCATAATTGCAAAACTTAAATCAAGAGGACTTTTATTGGATGTAATGAGGCTTAGGGCGAGAGTTATTGAAACGAAAGAATAGGAAAACACAAGTTCCAAGCTACATTGCAAGCGATTCTTTTTTGTTTAGATTTATAAGAACTCAAACTTTCCAGCTATTCTTCAAGTCACCAACCACACCCATAAACTGAAACTTTAAAAACTTTTTATTTTCTTTGTATACAATCTTTCTTTTTCTTTTCCTTTTCTTTTCTTTTCTTTTTTTTTTTTTTTTTTTTTTTTTTTTTTTTTTTTTTTTCAAACAGAAACAAATATGAAAAACCCCCACACTTATTCTTTTGCCAAACACCCTCAAAGTACTTCACAAACATTCACATAAGATAATCTTGCATTGCTCGCTTGGAAAGGGTAAGGAAAAATATTTATTTCAGGCATAAGGGTAGACATATCTGGTGATAAGAAATAAAAGGCTCACAAATACGGCTCAAATTGGCAATCTAATGATATCATTTTTCTTTGGGAAACAAGGTTATTTGGGCCATGGTGGTAAACCTAATGCCTCTATCATTTTCAAGTTCATGCAATCAATGACAAAAATTTCGAAAGATCGTTATGCAAGTTCTAGAGAAGTATCTCACATAAGTTCATCACACATGAAAAAATAGGAGTGTATGAAAAATGCACACACTTTCAATAGGCTCAAAAACTCACATAGGATGTATATGGTCACTAAATTCACATATGGAGCTTTAAATCATGCTTAAATTTCACATCAACAAGGCTATGTGCATTTGGTTTTTCAAAGATGAACAAAAATGTACAAACTAACACAAGAATAAAGAATTTCACACAACACATGTTAACTAAGTTCTTGATAATCATGATTCAAATTTTATCCAATTATATCATTGGGTCGGGAAACTAACAAAAAAAACTAATTCAAAACAATAAAGAAAACAAGGAAATATTTTTGGATTTTTTTTTTTTTTTTTTTTTTATTTTTATTTTTTTTTTAAATAAAACAAAACTACTTAAGAAAACAAAGCAATAACATGGAAACAAATGAAACCAGTTCAAAGTCGAAGGTATAAAAATTTTCAATTTGGTCATTTTTATACTTTACCCCCACACTTAAACTAGACATTGTCCCCAATGTCCGAAAATATAATAAAATGCAAATAAAAATAAAATAAATAAATATAAAGAAACAAAATAAAGCAATAGGACTGAAAACTTCCCTAATTTGTAGAAAAATCAAGCGATGACCCCCAAGCTAAAATTCTGCAATCAACTTCAAGGGTGGAAATAACCAAAAGTTCCTGCAAAGAAAAGAAATAAATCAGTTAAGCACGCAAGAAAATATAAAAAAACAAATAAACGAAAAATTGAAAATGAAAATAAAAGATAATAATAAAACTAAAAGTGATCATTGGTCCTGTTTGGTGACTTTCCACAGCTTTGAACTTGAACTGGCCTCGGAACTTCTTAGCAAGGAAAATGAGACTTGATTGGTGGTGTTGTTGAAGCTTCTCGAGCTCTTGGTTTCAACTCAGACTCCTTCTGCCGGGTTGATTGAGTCTGCAGGCTACATTCTTCTCTTTTTGTTCTTCTGCATGGCAGGTAGGCACGAGGAATAGGTGGTGGTCTGCTTCTTTGTTCAATCTGTCCAAGTGCCGACCGATTGCCTTTCTTTCACCTTGCCCCGTAGCCAAGAGCAAGGGTAAAGGAAAAGCATGCCATGAGAAATCTTTGCCTCTGACTCTGATGATATGGGATACTTTTGCTTTTGAAGAAGTATCGTTCCACAGGTGTATGCTTGAACTGGGCTGGGGAACTTCTTAGCAAGGAAAATGAGACTTGATCTTGAAGATGAAGCAGCACCTTGTCTCCACATGCTTCAAGTATCATTTTCACTTGCCATGTCTGTTCTCCAGGCAGATGTGGCGACTTCTTCGGAAGTACATCAGTGGTTGAAGAAGAGCACTCGAGAGCAATGCTAGGTAAGCAATCAGGAAGGATTTCCAGGCAGTCGGTTCTTAGATTGGAAGATTGACACCGAGTGCTGGCTGATTGCCCGCTTTCTCCTTGCCACAAAGACAAGGACAAGGACAGGAAGAAAGCGTGATATGAGATACTCTTGCTTTCAACCTTCATGATATGAAATACTCTAGCTCTAGATGACTTATTTGCAAAGGTATCCCAGGGAATGAGAAACACAGAGAAACTCGAGAGGGTTTGTTGGAAAGGCATTTTGGGAGATGAAAAATTTCGGAGATGAAGAAGTGCTGAGAGAGTTTGCCTTTGCAATGGATGGCGAAGGTATACGTTTATAGGACTTTTCTTCACAACCGAAACTATTCTTTTACCCCTGTCGGCAGCCGGTGGATGGATGAACAGTACAGGTTACGCGCTTTCTGAAAAAGTCACCCGTAATTTGCGCAAAGCTGACAGCGCGCGTGACGAGTGACGACAAAATTGGAAAAACTGTTCGCCTCGTGATTCCTGACCGCTCCGACTTTTGAGAGAACGGCGTCCGACTTTTGAGAAAGGAACCGACTTTTGAGACGGAGTCCGACTTTTGAGAACGGCGACGCCGCTTTTGAGAAAAGAATCCGGCTCTTGAGAAAGGAGCCCGGCTCTTCGATTTGCGAGAGGGCGCCTCTTCGACTGCTGAGTGATGCCTCAACGATTTCTTCTTCTTATAAGAACGCTCATTTTTGTTCCACAAACACACTTAAGCTCCCCCTGTAAACACTTCCTCCTGCAAACACTTCCTCCTTGCATTTCTTTTAATCTTGATCAGTCCGACTCTTCATTCTCAACACCTTCAAATATGTCTTGCCCCTCTGACCGTCGCCTTAACTTGAATGTTGGGGAAGATAGTGATATATCTTCTCCAACCAACATTTGGCAGCCATCCTTCATATCCCCGAATGGTCCTCTTACAGTTGGGGATTCCATGATGATGAACGAAACAACCGCATCGGTGGTGGCCAGAAATCTGCTCACTCCTAGAGACACTAGGATACTTTCTAGGCGGTCCGACGAACTAGCTGTCCAGGACTCTATGGCCTACAGCGTCCGATGCGCAGGCTCCGTATCAAACATGGGCCAGCGCCTTCTTGCACGAACCCGTCAGGTGGAGTCGTTGATGGCTGAAGTGGCTAGTCTTCGGCAGGAGGTCAGAGTGCTTAGGCATGAGAACAGGGATTTGCACATGCTTGCAACCAATTACTCCACAAGCATGAAGAGGAAGCTGGATCAGATGCAGGAGTCCGAAGTGCGGATTCAGAGTGATCATCAACGGTTTATGGCGTTACTCCCGAGGTTTGTGTTGCCTTCGTCCTCGGGAGCAGCACCAAGTATTGATGCTCCGAATGATCCAACTCTGGCGCTTCGTCTTTCTGGGGCTCCGTCGATCTCCGAGGCACCACCAACCAACGACCAATGAACGAGATTAATTTACAAGTTATTGTAAAATATTTATGCAATTAAGTTTTTTTTTTTTTTTTTTATTTTTTTTTATTTTTTTTATTTTTTTTTATTTATATGAATGTTTATGTTTTTAAGTTTTTTTTTTTTTTTTTTTTTTTTTTTTTTTTTTTATATAAATGTAAAAATAAGTAAATCAAAGTAAAAAAAAACTAAGTTTAATCTCCTAAACAAAAATCACTACTAAATAAACACAACAAAATAAAATCAACGTAAAATAAAAAAAATCAACGTAAAATAAATTCACACAAGAGCAAACAAACAATGAAAGAACTAAACAAAGTAAAATAAATTCAGTAAAGAGAAGGGATTAGGAATGCAAATCTGATTGTGGGTGATTCCTAGGCCTCCCTTCATTATTCAAATGCATGGGCTTATCATTGAACGGACGGTGGTACTTGAAATGATCCGGCAATGGTTTAAATTCAAGAGTGGGTGCCTGCTTTGGGCTCGATTGTCTCATGCACAGCCTCCTGGATGTATTCTTGAAATTCTCCGGCCAACTCATTTTCTGGAGTAATTCTTCTTGGTGTGCAAGTCTCTTTGAACGTTTCAATACCATCGGGAACTTGATTTGGTACACCAAGAATTTGGATATCACTTTGCACCTTGGGAAGATCTTCCACAACGTATTTTTCATTCACTTCTTCCTTGGGATTTAAAAACCTGAATTTGATTGGGGAGATTGTTGTGGTGGATGTGACGGTTCATATGGCCACTGATAGAACTCTTCCGATGGCGGCAATTGTTCTTCTTTTTGTGAACCCTGTACTGAAGAAATTAATTCTTCAAGCATTTGATTGTAATCCACGGGCATACTTTGATTCGATTGGAATTGTTGTGGGGGATACTGTGGTGGCTGCATAGGTCTTGAATAGAACGCGTCTTCTTGCTGCCAATATCCACCTTGTTGGAATTGTTGAGGTTCTCCCCACATGTAATCTGAATAATCTCTCCAATCCGAATTATAAGCGTTGGAAAACATGTTGCCCCTTGATTGGTTATAGCCTTGATATCCCCAAACATCTTCATTTGCAGAAAATTGAGGACCTTGATATCGTTGTCCATAGGGCACATCAAGTGTAGGGACACTTGGCATTGTGGTCCGTTCGGCATTATGAGTTAATTGAGCAGTGAGTTGTGCCAATAGATCTTGAATGCTAGTAGAATCCAGGTCTTGCTCCATTTGTAACTAAAATCAAAGAAAGAAAACTAAATCAAATATCAAAAGTAAAAGACATAACAAACCAAAAATAAAATAACATAAAATAAACACAAATAAAATAAAATAAAATAAAATAAAACACAAACAAAAACATAAACAAAGGATTAGCAAATTTGCTAATCCCCGGCAACGGCGCCAAAAATTTGATGCGAAAATAAATTGACGCACAAATTTAAACCCTATTTGTGACAATTGTAGTATATGGATAAGTAGGGATCGTTCTAACCGGGGATTAACTAGGGATGCTAACCAATGTAAAATTAATTTAAAAACGTAAAAACAAAATCTAAAATACTAAACTAGACTCAAAACACTTAAATAGAATAACTCACAATAAAACTAACAAATAAACTAAAATCAATCAAAAGACTCAAAACAACTCAAAACTTCGGAGAACACAAACTAAATTTATTTCTAACAAATCTAACACTTTAAATTAAACGGGGGATTGATTTTGATGAGAAGTAAATTAACTTAAATAAATTACAGAATTGATAAAAACATAAAATTAAGGTAAAATGATAAATGACGGACTGGCTAGAGGATTATTCTCCACACATGCCACATATGCAACCTAAATTGATTTTCAGTTGTTCTTTCAATAAATTGTAAATTCTCAACGCCCCAAATTAACCATGAATTGCATAAATTAATTCTCAGATTTTCCTTAAGTTAATGGATTGGATGATTGCATACGACAACCCAAAACATTCCCCACAAGTTCCCTACATGAATTGCATAATAGAGATACAAGCAAGAATCATTACGTTCTATGAAAATCATAAGCATTGACGAGGCACTCATTACTATGAATTGCATGAAACTTATGCCAAGAATTTACCTAACGCGATCGTTTATAAGCGACCTTCACTACTTGTGAATATAAGTTCATAACGATTAGGTGAAATTCACTTATATTCTAGCATCAAATTCATGCATGTAAATTAAGTATGCATCCTTAATCGACATACAAAAATAAGTTATCAATCAAGCAGTTAAGCAAATTAAATCACAACTCAGAAATCACAACTGAAGGTAATCAATTCAAATTACAAATATATCCATGGTTTTGAATTAAACTCTAGCCAAAATAAAATTAGTTATACATTATTTAAATTAAAACAGAAAAATAAAACATAAAGTTGGAGGATTAAACCGAATAAATTGTAGGTTGCTGCGCTCCCTGCACTGTTGTGCTGACTTCCGTGCTGACCCAAGTCAGCACTACTCCTTTCCAAGCTGCCAAAGGCAGCTGGCTTTCGTGTCCTCACTGCTCTCCCGCTGAGCTCGCTGCCAAGCAGCAGCACCCAACAACCGAGGCCTCTCCTCCTTCCTCCAAACTGCCCAGTCACGCTGCCAGGAATTGCTGCTCCTGCTCGCTGCCTCAACTAACCTTTCTGTGCTGCCCCTGCCCTAAGCCTTTCCGTGCCTGTCTCCTCTACCAGGCAGCCTTCCTGCTGCCTCACTGCAGCGCTTCACTGCCAAGAGAGCAGTCCTGCTCTCTGATTCCATCACTCGTCTGTCCCGCGTGCACCTCCAGCTGCGCTGTTCGTCCGCGTTCCCGCGTCTCACCGTCAGTCCTTAAGCTGCGCAAGGCAGCTGTCGTGCTGACTTCTCGATCGCTGCCTAAGGCAGCGCGCCTCTCTCTGCTCTGCTGCAAGGCAGCAGCTTCTCCCCTTCACCGCAACTGCACTGCCCAACTCTCCTCGCGTCAGGCTGCCAGAATCACTGCGAGCAGCCTAGCTGCCCAAGCAGCTTCCCCTCCACAACTGCCCTAGAAAACTCTAAGCTGTCTGTTTTGTTCTGCGAGCTTCCTCGCTGCCAAGGCAGCGCCTGCCTTCACTTCTTCCGCTGCACAAAGGCAGCCACACTGGTTCTCGCCAGGCGCTGACTTCCACGTCCTGCCTTCACGTCTCGCTGCCAGCTGCGTGCGCCACGTCCGCGTCTTGCTTCTCTGTCGCGTCTCTCTCCTCTCGCTGGCTGCCAAGGCAAGGCAGCTTGCTTTTTGTTTTTCTTCTCCCCGCGCCGGAACAAGGCAGCGCCCAAAAGGGCCCTCCGTGGTGCTCTGTGTCTTCTTTCCAGCTAAGGCAGCGTGCCTTCGCTGCAGAGGCAGCAACTCCTGTCGTGATTTCTTTCCTTCTCCCCCCTCCCTTCCTTCTACGTGTCTCCCTCCTTTAAATGCCGAGCACATCCCCACATTTCCTGCCCATTCTTTCTTGTCTCCCCGCACGCCTCCACTGCTTTCTGCAGTGCGCCCCATCCTCTATTTTATTTCCTGTCAGTTTCTTTTTTTATGCTTTTCTCCTTTATTTGATCCCCATGCGTTGCTTTCTGCCAAAACCCCACTCAATTAACATCATATATATATATAAATATAAATATATATAATATATATATATATATATTTATAATACTATCTTATTTTTATTAACCAAAAATAGTGGGCAAGACAGTTTTGACGATTTTATCACTTAAAATCTCACTTGTGCAATATTTATTTTATTTACTAGATAAATACTAAAAAACACAAAAACAAAGTAAATAGCTCAAAAATATAAGAAACTAACTAAGAAAAGACGAGAAAATTTGATGTAAAATATGTATAAATATAATCCGATCAACTAGTAGGACTCAAAACACTAATTTGGATAGATTTAAACACTTTTCTAACTAATCTAACACTTTTAATTAAAAGGGGGATTGATTTGGACGAAATTTAACTAAACTAAACAGATTGCAAAACAAAGTAAATTAGGTGATTTGAATGGTGAAAACTTAGCCAAAGGATCCTTCTCCACACATGACATATGCATATAAACCAATTTCCAGTATTGTTCCCTTAGAGTATGAATGAGAACACCCCAAGTTAACCTTGACAACACAAATTAACCATCAGATTTTCCTTAACTCATTGAATTGGACAGGATACACATCACAACAATATTATCCTTATCAAGTTCCCTAACTATGAAAAGCATGATAAAGAGACATATCAAAGGTCATTAAGTTCTTTGAAAACCATAAGCATTGACGAGGCATTCATAACTATGAAAAGCATGATACTCCCGCCAAGGATTTACTTAACACAATCATGACTAGTGACTTTTACTACTTGTGAATATAAGTTCATAACGATTAGGTGAAACTCCCTTATACTCTAGCATCAAATTCATGCATGGAAATCAAGTATGCATCCTCAAACAACATACATAAATAAGTTTTGATAACTCAGATAAACAAATCACATTCAAGACTCAAGAAACAATAACTGGATGTAATCAATTCATATAAAACATATAATCATGGCTTCGAATTCACCTCCAACTAAAAAGACATTAGTTCCTCATGTCTTTGAAAACATAAAAGCAAATCAAAACAAACATTAAACTAAAACTAAGGATAGAAAGAACCCAGAAACGCTCCAGCACTCCAAAGATTGAATGGCAAGTCACGGCTCCAACTTTCTCCCTTCCTTCCTTGCTGCGGCACAGTGATATTTTTCCCTGAATTTAGGCTCTTGTGTGTGGTGGATGGTGTGGTGATCTGATTTATGCGGCATAATGATGTATTTATAGGCTAGGATACACGGCACAAATTCGTGAAAGGAAAGGATAAGTTCGGCCTAATTCACAAGGGAAAAGGACTAGGGTTTGGCAGAAATCCAAAAGGAAAAGGATTGCAGGTTCTAGAGCTTCTAGAACAGGGGGAGGCGCCAGATTTGTAGGGACTTCTAGAATGAGTGTTATGTGGCTGATTTCTAGAAGAATAAGGCCTAAAACATGCGGCACCAATGTAGGAACAGATAAGGCTTCTAGAAATTAGGTTTTTAGGTCCCCTTGCAGCTGGATTTAAGGCATGATAAGATTAGGATAGGATAAGATAAGATAAGGTTAGTTTGGATAAGATAAGGTTGGATAAGGTTTTGGATAATGTTCCTTCATTTTAGATGATTCCTTATCTTCTTTGTCTTGAATTTATTTTCTTCATCTTTTTAGCACATTCCTAGCCTCTTAAACTTCAAAAATGTCCATCCAACTTGCTCCATGCATGTGCTATCCATTCTTGGCCCAAAACTGCTCCAAATTGCACTTTCTTGCCAACTTTGTCATTTGGACCTACAAACACACGAAAATAGCCTAAATCACTATAATAAACAGAAACTAACTATGAAAGTGCAAGAAAACAAGCTAACTAAGTCGCATAAATATGCTCCTATCACCGTTGGTGTATACCTCTTGTATTACGTATGGTTCATCCCACTTTGATGTGAAATTGCTTTTTGCTTTATGAGTTATGATGATGGGCCTTCATAATGCCAAGACAAGATCTCCAGTTTGGAAAAGACCTTGGGTGGACCTTCTTGTTGAATGCCTTGGATAGCCGTGCTTGGTAGTATTCCAAGTGTTGTTGAGCTTCGAGCCTCCTTTCGTCGAGTGCTTCTAAAAGGAGCATATTTATGCGACTTAGTTAGCTTGTTTTCTTGCATTTTTATAGTTAGTTTCTATTTATTATAGTGATTTAAGCTATTTTCGTGTGTTTGTAGGTCCAAATGACAAAGTTGGCAAGAAAGTGCAATTTGGAGCATTTTGGAGCAGTTTTGGGCCAAGATTGGATAACACATGCATGGAGCAAGGTGGATGGACATTTTTGAAGTTCAAGAGGCTAGGAATGTGCTGAAAAGATGAAGAAAATAAATTCTAGGCAAAGAAGATAAGGATTCTGCTAAAAAGAAGGAACATTATCCAAAACCTTATCCAACCTTATCTCATCTTATCCTATCCTAATCTCATCCTACCTTAATTCCAGCTGCAAGGGGGAATCAATTTCATATTAGATTACATCAAAACCTGTTTCTAGAAGCCCTATCCCTTCTCCTACAAATCAGCCGCACCTAGCCAATCTAGAAGTCATATTTCTTGTTGCAAAGAACAATCATTTTCCTCTCTGGAATCTGAAATTGAATAATCCTTATTCCTTGATGATTTGGAGTCCTAATTCTCTTCCTACTCACCCTAGCCGTGCCTTACATTCTCCCTATAAATATAAAGTGTCGCAGCACTCAGAAATCACCCACCTTCCATCACAAATTTGTCCCATACATCCCTCATACACATTCATCACATTGTGCCGCAGCTTTGCAAGGAGATAGGAGAGGAGACCCCTAGAGCCATGCTTGCCATTCAAGACGTTGGATTGTTGGAGCGTTTCTAGGTGTATTTGTTGGAAATGTGCCCTAAAGCCATTCATATGATGATACTTTACGGATATTTCACATGTTAAACTAATCTAGTTTAACATATAAAAGGCAAACATTATTGTTTGAGGCGTCTCATATAAATGTTATATGCTTAAACGATAAAGTCCAAGGAATATGTGATTGGAAGAATGCAATCTAATGTAGTTAGATTAATGAGACCATTCTTTCGTAGACACATCCTAAACGTTCCTGATCATAGGATTGCCAATTGGGCATTGACAGTCCGATAAGATCAGTACGTGCTATGTCTTCTCTCAGGGAGAGTGACTAGTCTCGAGTCATTGGTGTGTGTGACATCAAGACAAGTACGTAGGTGCTCAATAGAGAATGAGTTCACTGATCACGATCAACGAGGAGTTCTCATACTCATGTCACATGAGAACTCATGTTTGGGATAATGCAAATTAGTCCTTTGACCTGAGGCATCACAGTTGTTGTCTTGTGGTTAAGTCCTTGATCTTTGATTATGCCAAAGTCACCCCATCGGGGTGTCCACGACATCATTGGGGTTAAGCCACTTAGTCATGGAGACAAGTGAATGCGCAACAAGGGATCTCTAACCTTCAATTGGCTTGAGGGAGAATACTCTATGATATGATTAAAATCTCTGGCCAGAGTATGAATGAGATTGGGGAATGCGTTCCAAATCACATTCAAGGTAATCATAAAATGCAAATGAATCACATTGGATAGTAGACATGAATAAATAAACTATCAAACCAAACAATGTGGTCAAGAGTATTAGATTAGAGAAAGACCGTATTGCATTTGTAATCCTAAACTGAATAGGTTCTCTACCTCTTCTGATTAGCTTGGGTAGCCATGATATGCTGCTAGGTGTCACTCATGGTTTGTGGAAGCCCTAAACGTGTGTAATCACTAAAGGGAGAATTGAAAGTAAGTTTCAATTCACAATCGATGTAAAATGGTTTTAATCGCCCACTGCCTCGCTAAAAGGAACCTAATGTAACGTACACCAAATAAGGTGGAGATTGAAGAAACAAAGGAGATGAATTAAATGGTTTAATTATTTATGGCAAGGATTAATTAATATGTTAATTAATCAAACGAATAAGTTCGTTAAAAGACCTCGGGATAGTTTTGGACCTTAAGGCCCAATGGGCTTCGAACGTCAAAGCCCATTGACTTAAGTTGTATGACAACTTAATGAATAAAGATTCACAAAGGCCCAAAAGCCCAAATCCATCTAGTGTTGAATTAGGGTTTTTGGTTCTTTAGGTCATTTAAAGAAGTGACTATATAAAGAACTTTATAACCTAAAATTCATAAGTTGTTGATTTTAGAGAAAATTGGTGAGAACACAAAGCTTCCATTTCTCTCTAAGAGGCCAACCACCTTGGGGGATATTGTCTAGCAATTCTATTTCCTCAAGGTCACTCATTTCCTCTCCAATCCAACCTTGGTGTAGAATCTTTAGAGGTTCTCAATTTTGGGAACTTGGAGAACCTATTCTTCTAACCAAATCCATGGAGCTAAGAAGCAAGGAATGAAGGCCCTATCTCTTGGGTGATTATCCTTTGCATATGCAAAGAGGAATCTACAAAGGTAAATATTTCTCAACTAACAAATTGTTGTTTTTTAAGTTGAGTCAAGGTTCACCAATCTACTAGGCTTTGAATTTCATGGTAGATGTTTTGTTTTTGAATGCATGAAAGCATGATTCCGCCTTTAATTGTTAATTGCATGCTATATGATGTTATTCAAATGAACATGTTTTTCACAAAATTTCCTTCAAGTCGTATCAGAGCCTAGGTCTAGTAGTTGGTGAATCATTTTGGGTTTTGTAGTTCATAGTTTTTTATTTAAAAGTTGTAATATGTTACAAGCTTTATTCTTGTTTCTTTGAATGTAAATTTTGTTAGAAAATTTGCCATCTCAAATGTTGTAGATGTAGTTCATATGAGCATGAATTTTGGAGCTAAAATTTGGTGCCATGTTTTTTGGGAAATTCGGCCAAATCCAAAGGGTGATTTTTTGGGTTCATGTTTGTCTTGTTAAAATGGTTTTAAAGTGACTTTTGGAACCCCTAAGTACCCTAGGATGTTAACCCTCTTTTGAGTGATGAAAATTTGAGTTTTGGTGAGTGAAAACATTCATGGAGCTATTATGAGTTTTCATGAGTGTTCTTCAATGTTCTTGAAGTTCTTGCCAAGAACAAAAAGTTTTGAAGTTTTGATTCAAAATGTTTTATGTTTTTACATAAAGTTTTGGTTTAATTTTAGTGGGTGATTTTAGTGGGTGATCATTATTGGTAAAGTATTATTAATGGTTTTAATGGTAGACAAACTTTTTTAAAAGTTTGACATAAATTCAATTAATGGCTATAATGGTAGACAAACTTTTTTAAAAGTTTAACATAAATTCAAAATATTTCATCTTTACCTCACCTAACAAAACCCACTTACAAAAACTTTGTAAAAATCATATTTTTTCTATCATGGCCGGCCACCCTAATAGAATAGGGTATTTTTGGGTCTTTTATTCAATTACATAAAGTTTTGATACTTTTGTGTATTTGCACTTTGGCCCAAAAGTTTACGTTTTTACGTTAAGGCCCAAAAACGCTAAAGGACAAATTGTTTTGCTCCTTTAATGAAGTTTTTTTAGTATTTGTTGAAATTTTTGGGTTCTAGTTGTAATTACATGAAGTAGTGGACTTTTGTGTTTTTACAAAGTGACCCCAAAAGTTTGTGTTTCGCAATATAGCCCAAAAGGTTGTGGTTATTGCATGATGGCCCAAATTAAGTAGGGAACAAAAATTGTTTTGTCTCTTTAAATGAGAATTGGATTTTCATTTCATTTAGCTCCATTTAAATCAATTTTATGGATACAAAAACCAAATGAAAATGTTGCATTCAATTTAATTAATTAAGGTGTTAATTAATTAAAGGGTGATTATGAACCTAAGCCTACGATAATTGAGCTATGTGAAAGGCCGTTTCAAATTTGTTTGAACCATGGGAATGTGTAGATTAATTTTGGTTGTAATTTGATTTGATCAAATGTTGTAAAAGAGCATAAGCTCTTCTTTACTTTAAAGTAATTTGTTTTATGCAAATGTTGTAAAGAGCATAAGCTCTCTTTTACTTTGAAGTACTTCTTTCTTGCTTTATTTGATATGCATGAAAATGAAGTAGTTGGGTCCAACGCCCCTAGGAACAACACGCCTTAATGTGATTAAACGCGTAACTAAAATCAATCTCCATCCCTAGTCCGAGATTCAACACAAGGCTCGTGTTGAATCTAAACAAAGGTTCATAGTCATCCTAAGGCCCTAAGGCAACTATATAATCCATCAAATGAATGCAAACCTTACGTTAGTAGTATCATATACTCTTGCTTTAAAAAAAACCGTTTTATAAATATAGTGGGAGTATTATATACAACTAAATTGAATCAAATGGACCAATAGTTGTAATAGGACCAAAATTGTTTTAATGAAGATTAAAATGAATACTTTTATGTGATGAGACCTAAAACCCTCAACCAAACCATTATTAAGTTGAAAAGCGTGAGAGTGCTTAGAACACTCTTTCGTGGCCTTCCACCGTGGTAGGCTCCAATCGTTTATGACTTGTACACCGGCTTCACCCTATCATGGGGGAGTACAAAGTGCATGCTTATACTCAGGAGGAGTCTATATACATACTTGATGAGGTGAGTGTAGGCAACGAGGATGGCCGACATCGTATCATCGTGAGGCTATTCTTGAACCCCTTCACGCACTAAGCATGGTGGGAATGACTTAACTAAGTGCAATGGCGCCGACATCGTATCATCGTGAGGCAACATTCTCTAGAGGCCAAATTGATGGGTACTTGCATTAGTTGCAAATGAGTAAGCGTACTCTCTCATTATTATTAATGCTAGCCAACATCATATCATTGTGAGGTGGGCTTGGTAATAGTGAGTCTCCCATAACCTACTAAGAGTTTCCTCCAAAACTCTCGAATTCCAATGAGGGATATGGAATTTGCCAAAAATAGTGGGTGGTGCTATTTGATTTAAAGACCCGAATCAAATGGCTTAAAATCAATCAATTTATATTCGTTATGTATTTGTTTACCAATATATTTGCAAACGCTATCCAAAACTTGACAAAGAAAATCCGAATGTTTTAGTTTCCGGACTTGGTAACACAATCCCAAAGATTGTCTTAAATGGATTGTGCATGTACCTAAGAAGTCTCATCCTCACAATCTTCCTAATGTATCATTGGAAGAACATGTTAGAAATGTCTATCATGAAGAGGACAACACAAACAACCAATGCTTATTCCTTCGTTATATGAACAAAGGAACTTAAGAAGATTAGCATAAAGACAAGGACACTTTTAGTGCCATAATTCTTCACTTACAAATTGTTGTATGAAGAAATAAGAGTTGCCTTGAACAACTCTTGAAAGTTTGTAATTATGTTTAGAACATAATGGTTGGTTGACAAAAATAGTCCATCAACATGGACTTATGATGATTTTGAATCATTGAGTGTTGAAGTGATAAACCACTTAACGAGACGGAAACTAGGCTAGGACTTCACCTTTATGTCCCTATCCTAATGGTTCACTAAGTTTATTGTAAACTATGTAGTGAACAATAACCAAACACTCTCCAAAATGTTTGATGTGTATAACACAATTGAAAAAGGTTTCAAGAGAGATAGTGGGAGTTTAGGGACCATGACTATTGTAGTCAAAGGAGAAGTCAAATGAAGAAGATAAAATTAACTCCAAGGGAACAAACTTTCTTTATGAAAGGATGGACATTGGAAGGGGTATTTGCAAGAAATGTCTTGCAAATGTCAAGAACACACCTTTCGAAGGTGTTGTAAATTGTTCTTGAATAGTTCAAAACAGTTGGTTCTTCTACTTGAATGCATGATTCCGTATTAGTAACTATGTTTTACAATCGTTGTAAAAGTGTGGCTAATAAGAAGTAGAAGATTAATGAGAGAAGATAAAGTACTTCACATTCGGAACGTGAATAAAATATAGATCTCTGCGAAAGCAGATGGTACTAACTTCCTCATATAAACTACCAAAGAAATTGGAAAAACCAAAGATTGTCTTTACATTCCAATTTTAAGGAACTTAATTCCGTCACTATAATAGAGATGGATGAATGTTTTGTTTGACAAAACATTGTTCTTTATTAATCAATGATTGGATTATAGTAATCTAATTGATTGTCTCTATAGTAGAGATGATATGGTAGCGTTAACTGTTTAGAATATAATGATGCTTAAAACCCAAAAGGTTGCAAGATAGTGGCAATTGTCCACAACATAATACTACTCATGTTGTATGACATTCACTGAAGATCACTCTCGGTTGGACTATAGTTTATTATGAATAAACACAAGTCCGAATACTTTGCAAAAGGTTTCAAAGAATTCAAGAAATGTAAGTTGATGAGTAAGACGTCTAAAGTACTTACCTCCTTAGATTTGATCCAAGGAAAGGTAACACTTTAGATGAGTTTCCTTGAAAGATATCAAGGAAATTAGCATCATAAGATAAATGATTTTCTCCATTAGGAGAAGAACGAACTTGAATAAGATTTAGTTCGTTGGATATTATCAATTACCCATATATAGGATATATATGCTTCTAAGACAATATGATTGTCAATTAGAAGATCTTCCAAAATTTTCATAACTCCATAGGATGTAGTTGGAAAGAAAGACAAATCTTAATCATGTTAAGATTTGGGGTTGTGTGCTAATAAGCAATATTTGTTTAAAAATTATCTTGTGGATATCCTTAAATTAACCTTTGGATATCACTTCTATAAACCAACCAACAAATGTTGTTTGTTGAGTAGTTCATTGTAATCCTACAATGTGATTTGCCTTAGAGCAAATGAACTAGGAATAGAACTCAAAAGAATGGGTTCTTTGAGAGACAAGATGATAATCAACAAATATAACAACCTAGTTCCTATACCACAAGCTCCAAGGTAGTCAAGAAGGATTTATAAACCGTCTCAGTTGAATGGTTTGAACTTTATGACTACATTGAGTGTATATACGATATATACTCAAGGAAATGGTAAAGTACCATTTGACCCGAAATAATGAAACCTTCATAGCTAATTGGTAGCTTAAGGTGACTACAATCAAAGAGAATGGTTAACTTTGAAGGAACCATCTTTGACGTAGTCTTAGTTTCAATTAATTCGAAGATTGCTAGCTACAACTAAATGGTGATTCAATGTTTGGACATGATATAGGTTTCCGAAACCATTATTAAGATAGTCTTGATAATTTATGTCTAAAACTATGAATCACAAGACATGTAAGTTGTAGAGATCCAACCATCATGGATCTAAGCAAGCTAGTGGGAGCCATAAACGTCTTATGAGGGAAAGATCAAATTGTTTGATTTCTCATAAAGATGTAAATGAATCTTTTGTTTACTAGGTTTACAAAAGATTAGTGGGAGTTAATCATATTCCTAAATTTAAATATATGTATGATATATTAATTTTGGAAATGAAAAGAATACTTCATTATTAAAGTTATGACTTTAAACTTTCTATAACGATAGAATGTATATGGGAGACATAGTCTATATACATGGGATGGAAATCTATAATGATAGATTTTAGGATATAATTGGATTATATCATGCCCTAATAATAGACAAAAGGATGCTAGGAAGTTTCTCATATGATGATAAACTTCAATCAGAAGAATAACTCTAGTGAGACTAGGAGGTAGCTCTTCTCAAAGGGAACGTACCCTTTGACTCCCAAAGAAATAATGCGTAAATCGAATCCTTTATGCATACGCAGAAAGGTGATTTATGTATTTCATATTGTATGAAAAACATTGATATGAGTTGTACCTAGAAAGGTACAAGGCGATATCAGTGCAAGCCCAGGATCAGAACCATGGCAACTGTCAAGTAAATCCTTAAGTATTTAAGAAATACTAAAGGATAGGTTCCTCGAAGAATGAGGAAGAATTAGAGTAACGTAATGGAAGCGTAAATGTATTAGATTGTGAATCTAATCCATCATTGGATGTTTCTTCATTATGAATGAAGAGATAAACAGATATCTCTTTATTATGACTAAAGAGATATTTGGATGGAAACATTAAAGTAATGACTTTAGTGTGTTCCATTATGAATGCAAAATATATTGCCATATAGAAGTTTACAACAATGTTGTTTGGATGGGAAAGTTCATTTATGAACTCTCTATTCGGTTCCAACCAGAAAGTGTATCTAGTGTACTGACACTACGACACTAATGGGGCGATAGCTCAAGCCTGGGAATCAAGGTCTCATCAAGATCCGAATTCATATGAGAGACTGAACCACATGATTGGGAATCATGTATAATGGTGACGTCGATATTCTCAAGGTTGCTTCTATGGATAACATATAGATATCCATTTCCTAGGCCTACTATTCAGCCATTTAGGAAATGACTACAGAAGAGGAATCATAACAGATGACCAAGCTGATTGGCTCTAGTGCAAGTGGGAGATTGTTGGAAATGTGCCCTAAAGCCATTCATATGATGATACTTTACGGATATTTCACATGTTAAACTAATCTAGTTTAACATATAAAAGGCAAACATTATTGTTTGAGGCGTCTCATATAAATGTTATATGCTTAAACGATAAAGTCCAAGGAATATGTGATTGGAAGAATGCAATCTAATGTAGTTAGATTAATGAGACCATTCTTTCGTAGACACATCCTAAACGTTCCTGATCATAGGATTGCCAATTGGGCATTGACAGTCCGATAAGATCAGTACGTGCTATGTCTTCTCTCAGGGAGAGTGACTAGTCTCGAGTCATTGGTGTGTGTGACATCAAGACAAGTACGTAGGTGCTCAATAGAGAATGAGTTCACTGATCACGATCAACGAGGAGTTCTCATACTCATGTCACATGAGAACTCATGTTTGGGATAATGCAAATTAGTCCTTTGACCTGAGGCATCACAGTTGTTGTCTTGTGGTTAAGTCCTTGATCTTTGATTATGCCAAAGTCACCCCATCGGGGTGTCCACGACATCATTGGGGTTAAGCCACTTAGTCATGGAGACAAGTGAATGCGCAACAAGGGATCTCTAACCTTCAATTGGCTTGAGGGAGAATACTCTATGATATGATTAAAATCTCTGGCCAGAGTATGAATGAGATTGGGGAATGCGTTCCAAATCACATTCAAGGTAATCATAAAATGCAAATGAATCACATTGGATAGTAGACATGAATAAATAAACTATCAAACCAAACAATGTGGTCAAGAGTATTAGATTAGAGAAAGACCGTATTGCATTTGTAATCCTAAACTGAATAGGTTCTCTACCTCTTCTGATTAGCTTGGGTAGCCATGATATGCTGCTAGGTGTCACTCATGGTTTGTGGAAGCCCTAAACGTGTGTAATCACTAAAGGGAGAATTGAAAGTAAGTTTCAATTCACAATCGATGTAAAATGGTTTTAATCGCCCACTGCCTCGCTAAAAGGAACCTAATGTATCGTACACCAAATAAGGTGGAGATTGAAGAAACAAAGGAGATGAATTAAATGGTTTAATTATTTATGGCAAGGATTAATTAATATGTTAATTAATCAAACGAATAAGTTCGTTAAAAGACCTCGGGATAGTTTTGGACCTTAAGGCCCAATGGGCTTCGAACGTCAAAGCCCATTGACTTAAGTTGTATGACAACTTAATGAATAAAGATTCACAAAGGCCCAAAAGCCCAAATCCATTTAGTGTTGAATTAGGGTTTTTGGTTCTTTAGGTCATTTAAAGAAGTGACTATATAAAGAACTTTATAACCTAAATTTCATAAGTTGTTGATTTTAGAGAAAATTGGTGAGAACACAAAGCTTCCATTTCTCTCTAAGAGGCCAACCACCTTGGGGGATATTGTCTAGCAATTCTATTTCCTCAAGGTCACTCATTTCCTCTCCAATCCAACCTTGGTGTAGAATCTTTAGAGGTTCTCAATTTTGGGAACTTGGAGAACCTATTCTTCTAACCAAATCCATGGAGCTAAGAAGCAAGGAATGAAGGCCCTATCTCTTGGGTGATTATCCTTTGCATATGCAAAGAGGAATCTACAAAGGTAAATATTTCTCAACTAACAAATTGTTGTTTTTTAAGTTGAGTCAAGGTTCACCAATCTACTAGGCTTTGAATTTCATGGTAGATGTTTTGTTTTTGAATGCATGAAAGCATGATTCCGCCTTTAATTGTTAATTGCATGCTATATGATGTTATTCAAATGAACATGTTTTTCACAAAATTTCCTTCAGTATTTTATCCGTTGTTTCAATGTTTAAATTTAATTGTCTTTGTTTAATTGCAAACATGAGGAGCTAAACTCGTTTTAGCTAGGGGAAATTCAAAGCCATGAACATATTTGCAATATGAATTCATTACTTCCAATTGTGATTTCATGAACCGTGAATGCAATTTACTTAACTGTTTGATTCAGAACTTATTCTTGTTTGTTGATTAAGGGTGCACACTTAGTTTGCTTGTAGGGATTTGATGCTAGAATATAAGGGAATTTCACCTAATAGTTATGAACTTATATTCACAAGTAGTGGAGGTTGCTAGTCACATTCGTGTTAAGTGAATTCCTTGCAGGAGTATCATGTTGTCATAGTTACGAATCCCTTGTCAATGCTTATGATTTTCACAAAGCTTAATGATCTTTGATTGTATCTCTATTATACTAGGGAACTATGGAAGAATAATTTGGTTGCCGATGCGTTGTCCATCAAATTCAATGACTTAAGGAAAATCTGAGGGTTAATTAGTGTTGTTCACGGTTAATCTGGGGCGTTGAGGTTCATGGTTTATTGAAAAAGCAACTGGAAATCAATTTGTATGCAAGTGTGTCATGTGTTGAGAAGAACCCTCTAGATAGCCAATCACCCATATTTTCCCCCAAATTCGTGCTACATTTGCTTAAGTTTTTAATTTACTTGTCTTTACTTTAAAGTCGTCAAAAACCCAATCCCCTTTACTTTGATGTGTCAAGTTAGTTAGAATCTGTCCAATTTGTATTATGTATGGTTCATCCCACTTTGATGTGAAATTGCTTTTTGCTTTATGAGTTATGATGATGGGCCTTCATAATGCCAAGACAAGATCTCCAGTTTGGAAAGGACCTTGGGTGGACCTTCTTGTTGAATGTCTTGGATAGCCGTGCTTGGTAGTATTCCAAGTGTTGTTGAGCTTCGAGCCTCCTTTCGTCGAGTGCTTCCAACTCTTGAAGTTGTAGCTTTGCATTTTCCTTTACAGTCAAGCCTTCTTGTATAGGCATGCTTAGTGAGGGGATTTGATTTTCGTGCGGCAAATCAGCTTCCACGCCATATACAAGAGAATAAGGCGTAGCTTAGGTAAGAGTTCTATGTATCATCCTATCTGCCCAAAGTGCTTTGCTTATTCTTTCGTGCCAATCTCTCTTTGTTCGGCCGATTACCTTCTTCATGAGGTTGCACAGCGTTTTGTTGAATGCTTCTGTGAGACCGTTGGCCGAAGCATGATACATGGAAGACTTATGCTACTTGAGCTTGTATTTCTCGCAAAGCTTGTCCATGAGTCGATTGGAGAACTGTTTTTCGTTGTCGATGATGATGTAGCGAGGCACACCATATCAGTGGATGATATGCTCCTTGATGAAACGGACAACAGTTTCCTTCTTGACTTCCCTTAGGGATACGACTTCAGCCTAATTGGAGAAGTAGTCTCTTGCAGCTAGGGTGTAGGCTTTTCCGGCATATGATTTTGGTGTGATTGGTCCCATGACATCCAATCCCTATGAATTAAATGGCTATGAAGCAACCGTAGGGTGTATTGGCTCAGGCGGTTGATGTATGAAGTTGGCGTCAAATTGGCAGGCTTGGCACCTTTTGGCGTACTTCAGGCAATCCTTCACCATGCTTGGCAAGCCATTCTTTTGAGTTGGAAATGTAGCTTCAGTCCAGACTGATGCGCTCCTTATACTCCTGAGTGTGCTTCTTCTATGGCTCGATTCGCTTCTTTCTCACCTATGCATCTTATAAGTACTCCTTCCAAAAAAAAAAGTGTCGGTAAAGTGTTTCTTTGTAGTAGAGAAAGTGAGGTGCTCGTCGACATATTTCAGAGCTATGTCTAGGATCGCCTGGAAGCTTTCCATGCTCCAAGTAGTCGATCAGCAACTGTCTCCACTCTTCAGTGTTGACCAGAAGTACTGAGATGACGTTTGTGTCATCTAGTAGCATTTCAATGACAAATAGGATCACCCATCTTTGGCAAACTGGCACATCCCCAGCTTCATCTTCTCCTAGCGCCACACTTGAGGCTAGGTTAGCGAGAGCATCCACCATTTGATTTTCTTTTCTTGGCACATGTTCTAGCATTACGGCCTCGAACTTTTGTAACAGTTAAGTTGCTAGCCAAAATTATGGGACAAGATCATCTTTCCTCACCGAGACTCAAATCTTGGAAAGAAGAATGCAAACACCGTCAACAACAAAAAACATAACTCACCGAGACTCAAAAGAAGTTGAAGGAGCATGGTTACGGAGTTGACAACAACAAAGTTAGACTCGGCTTCATACCAAATACACCCATGAAGATTTCAAGAAAAGCGAAAAACGCTAGCGCTCAACACATCAACGTGAGTGTTGAACAAAGTCAAGAAGAGCCTAAACCTGCCCTTCAAACATTAGTCTTCGATAGGCTGAACCGGTCAAAACCTAGAATTTTGGCACTTGATCGCATTGGTGGTCAGACCGAACTTCCGTCTTCAAAAGGCTTAACATGCCAACACCCTAAAGCTCTGTTTTCAAAAGGTTGTCAAAACCCAAGAAACAAAGCAACACGACTAGCTCTCCTCCGTGGCGGTTGACCTTGGAAAGACTTGAAGAAACGAAGAATCCTTCTAGAAAGAGGAAGACAATGCTCAAGGAAGAAAAACTTGATAGTCTAGCAGAAAAAGACGATGTTTGAAGCTCAATTCATTCAAGGATGAAGTGGCAAGCAACCTTGGAAGTCCACACAAATGGACAACTGAAGGTAAAGAAGCGCACATTGTTTACACTGGTCAATCTTCACACCAACAAGCCCAAGGGGATGACATTGAAGATGAGGCCTAAGGCGTCTTCCATATCACGATCCAAGAAGACAAAGAAGATGAAATCCCTGAGGATGATGTCACTACTGCGCCACCACAGCTCGAGGATGGGAGGCAAGCCACAGTTGATGATCTCAAGGAGCTCAACTTAGGCACAAGCGAGGAACTGAAGCCTATCTTCATAAGTGCACTACTAAGTGCGGAAGAGATCGAGGAGTACTACCAACTGCTCTTGGAGTACAAAGACGTCTTTGCTTGGACCTACAAAGAAATGCCCAGCCTAACCCTACCATCGTCTTGTTGTCAAGCCTGGAATATGACCGATAAAGAAAACTCAAAGAGCTATCGATTCAAGCTTATCCCACAAATTGAGGCTGAGATTGACAAGCTATCGATTCGAGCTCATTCGAGAGGTGCAATACCCAAAACGAATCTCCAACATTGTCATTGTCCATAAGAAATCTGGACAAATAAGTGTTTGCGTAGACTTCCGAGACCTCAACGATGTTTGCCCGAATGATGACTTTCCCTTGCCAATCATCATAATCATGGTAGACACGACCACTGGCCATGAGGTGCTATCATTTATGGATGGCTCATCTAGGTACAATCAAATCCATATGGCTCCCGAAGACGAGGAACTAACAGCCTTTCGCACTCCAAAAGGTATCTACTGCTACAAGGTAATGCCCTTTAGCTTGAAGAACGTTGAGGCTACATATCAACGCTCAATGAAGAAAATCTTCAATGACATGCTACACAAAAACGTAGAATGTTACGTAGACGACGTAGTTGTCAAGACCAAGAAGAGATCCGATCACTTGAAGTATTTAAGACTGGTGTTCGACAAACTGCGACACTACAACCTCAAGATGAACCTGTTGAAGTGTGCATTTGGCGTCACCTCTGGGAAGTTCCTCGGCTTCATTGTCTAGCACCGTGGCATTAAAGTGGACCAATCGAAGATTAAGGCCATTCAAAGCATGCCCAAGCTAAGGAATCTACACGAGCTAAAAAGTCTACAAGGGCAACTAGCCTTTATTAGGCGCTTCATCTCTAACCTTGTTGGACCCTGTCAACCCTTCAGGTGACTCATGAAGAAAGACGCTTCATTCATATGGGATGACGCCTGTCGCAATGCCTTCGAGAGCATAAAAAGGTACCTGGCAAGCCCACCTGTCTTAGGAGCACCCGTGCCTGGAAAATCGCTCATTCTATACATTGTCGCACAAGAAAGTTCCATTGGAGCATTTTTGGTGCAAGAAAATGAAGACCAAAAGGAAATAGCACTCTACTACCTAAGTAGAACTCTCACTTGTGCCGAGCTCAACTACTCACCGATTTAGAAGATGTGCCTTGCCCTAGTCTGTGTCGTCCAAAAGCTAAGACACTACATGCATGCTTACACCATCCACTTGGTTGCTAAATCTGACCCGGTCAAATACCTTATGTCCAAATCAGTTTTGACAGGACGACTAGCAAAATGGGCGTTGCTTCTTAATCAATACGAGATCATCTACTTCCCAACTAAAGCCATCAAGGGATAAGCACTAGAAGACTTCCTTGCCGATCATCCAATCCTAACTAATTGGAAAACTCAGACGACTTGCCCACCGATGAGGTGTTCTACATCGACGTCTTCCCGACATGGACAATGTTATGGATCCGCACGAACGGACAGAGCAGGAGTAGGAATAATATTCATCTAACCACAACGACAAATACTACCTTATTTCTTTCGACTAAGTGAGCTGTGCTCCAACAAGTTCATTGAGTACCAAGCACTAATTATTTGACTCTAAACGGCGATGAGTTTGTAGGCGTTTGGGTCGAAACTTTCTTCGGTCCTCTTGGTTGGAAGAGAGCTTGGTTCCACCCATTTGGCAACCCCTTTGGCATGGGTTTTATGAAACATTATGGTGGTTTTGAAACTTTAGCATCACCTAGCTGTGTCAGAGGTAAAACGACATTTGTCTTGAGCATTTTTACATCGTCATTGTGCAACTGTGTGTCGGCTTTACTTGTTCCAGTTTCGAACGGGGATTGCCCATTCTTTCTTCTTGATATGGGGACGTACTGGAAGATGGGTGTGTTTGGTCCTTTTGAGGGTGTCATATTCCCTTTGGTTGTTGTGGGTTTGGCAGGCTCATCATCATTTTTGCTTAAAGATGGCACGGCTTCCCACTTTTGCTCCTTGGGCATGGTTTGCCACTCTTGCTTTTTAGGTGAGGCTTTGCCTGTGGATTTGATCTCTTTTGGAATAGCTTCGGGTACCATGTCTTCATCCATGTAGAACTTGGCATCCGCGAAGTGTGATTCAGCTTCAGTGAATGGCTTGGTGTCGCCTTGTATCACATTTACTCATTCTTGGTAGAATTTTAAGCATTGATGAAGGGTGGATGACACTACTCCATTCTCGTGGATCCAAGGCCTTCCTAAGAGCAAGCTATAGGAAGTTCTTGCATCAATCATGTGGAGTAGCATGCTTGATTTGAGTTCGCCAATGGTCATCTCCACTCGGATCATGCCCATCACTCTTTGTCCCCCTTGGTTAAAACCTTGGATTAGGAGGCGGCTTTGGGATAGTTCATCCATCTTGATGCTGATTATGGTCATTGTTGACTTTGGCATGATGTTTATGGCTAACCCACCATCCACAAGCATACGATTGATTTTGTTCTCTCTCACGTACCCAGAGACAAAGAGATGACGGTTGTGAGGCTTTGACCCTAGCAGCAAGTCTTCGTCAGTGAAGTTGATTGGGTAATGGGCAGCACAACATGTGGCATATTTATATGGCTGAAGCTTCAAGCCTTTGCCCTTGCTTTCTTGCACCTTGTGTTCGACGAGACTCGCCAAGACCACTACTAGTGCTTTTTGCATCTCCTTGCGCAATCGTAGTGTTTCCTCAATGCTAAAGTGTGCCGACATGCTTTCTTTGGGTGTGAGGGTCTTCTCTTCCTCGATGGCGATAACTTTGCCTTTTGAGAGCTCTTCTATCTCTACTTCAACCATGTGACAGGCAGCGGTAGTGCACTATTGGAAGAAGTCATTTGGGAAGTACTCATGCAAGGAAAAGGGAATGCGCGGCTCTTGGTCCATAGGTTCCCCTACATACGCTGGCTTAGCAGCTCTTACGCTCATTTTGAGCCTTCTATTATTGCGGTGGAGGTGCTTTCTGTTGGAAGTATGCCCACAAAGCCACTCATTTGATATAATAGCTTTTTGGAATACTTAATATGTTAAACTTTTATATGTTTAACGGAAGGGCAATACTTATTGTTAATCACTATTTATTGAATCATGTGTTTAATCAATAAGAGAATCCAAGGGATGTATTTGACATAAGAGATAAGTGATCTAATGAGTTAGATTAAGGAGACCTTTCTCTTATGTTCATTCCTAAAACGTTCCTAGCCATAGGATTGCCAATTGGGCATTGACAATCCGCTAAGGTTAGTATGTGTTATGTTGACTCAAACGTGAGTATGAACTAGTCTCAAGTCATTTGGTGTTGGACACTAAGACAAACACATAGGTGCTCGAAAGAGTAATCGAGTACACTGAACTGCGATTAATGAGAGTTCAAACATACATGTCATGTACGAACTCTAAGGTTACAATATGCAAAGTAGTCCTTAGACCTGAGGCATCATAGATGTCTAATGGTTAGGTCCTTGATCTTTGATCATGACAAAGGCATTCCCTCGGATTGTCCACGGCATTGTTGGGGTCATGTGATCTAGTCATGTAGGCATATGAATGCACAACAAGGGATCTCTAACCTTCCATGGTGGAAGGAGTATACTCTAAAATATGATTCTAAAGTCTTTGGCCAAAGCAAATGAATATGACTAAGGAAGATGTTCCAAATCATATTCAAGGGAATCATATAAGAAAGTATCACATTGGATAGTAGACATGAAACAAACTATCACTTAAAACAATGTGGTTAAGAGTATTGTATTAGAGAAGGACCGTATTGCATTGTAATTGTAACTGGATAGGTTCTCCAACCAATTCTACTTAGCTTGGGTAACCATGACATACTGCTAGGTGTCACTCATGGTTTGTGGAAGCCCTATTGATTAGCAAACACTAATCATCAAAAAGGGAGAATTGAAATGTGGTTTCAATTCACAATCGATAGTTAAGAGTAACATCGCCCACTGCCTCGCTAATTGGAACCTAATGGATCGCACACCAAATAAGGATATATGTGAAGCAATTAAATGAAATGGATAAGCAATTAAATGGTTTAATTGAAGAATGGTCAAGATTAATTAATTAGTTAATTAATTATACGAAATGTTCGTATTGGGCTTTTAAGTTGGTTGTAGGGCTTCGGAGCCCAAAAGTGTTTTGGTCCACAAGGCCCATTATGTTTAAGTTGTATGACAACTAAAACAAAATGGGCAATAAGCCCAATAACCATATAGGCCAACCATTTAGGGTGAGGGTATGCAAGTTTGCTTAATTGCAAGTTTGCCACTCACCTAAGAAATGAAGTATAAATTCATCTTTATAGCTTTGTTTTCAATAAGGGTTTTCTAAGCTACTTGGGGATAGTTATCTAGCAAATTTACTTCCCTAAGTGATCCATTTTCATTCTCACAAATTACATCCTTGGTGAAGAGACATAGAGACATCAAACTTTTGGTGTTTTGGAGAACTAATCCTCAAATCCTCAAAGAAGCAAAGGAGCACTAAAAGGAGGGAAATCACAAGGAAGATCCAAGGAGCAAGGAGGTGACTTGAAGGCCCTCCACTTGGGTGAATCCCTTGTGTAATCAAGGATGAGCTTCAAGGGTAAAGAATCTCTAAATTCTTCATATTCTTTAATGTTGTTAAAGAGTCTTTTGATTCACCATATACTAGGCTTTGAAAGTCATGGGTTTCATGAATTGTTTTTGGATGCATGCCTACTTTAAAGAGTTAATTGTTAGCATATGTATTCAAATGTTCATACATGTTCTTAGCTAGGACAAAATTTTTCCTTCAAGTGGTATCAAGAGCCTAGGTCTAGTGTATGGTGGATCCTTTTGGGTTTTGTGATTTTCATGTTTTATGATTTAAATGTTGTAAATGTTACAAGCTTTGTTCTTGCTTTGAATATAAATTTTGCTAGAAAATTTAGCATCTCAAATGTTGTAGATGTATTTCATTTAAGCATGAATATTGGAACTAAAAATTTGGTGCCATGTATTTTGAGTTTTCATAAGTGTTCTTCAATGTTCTTGGAGTTCTTGCCAAGAACAAAAAGTTTTGAAGTTTTGATTCAAAAAGTTTTATGTTTTTACATAAAGTTTTGATTTAATTTTAGTGGGTGATGGTTAATGATTAAGTAATTTTAATGGGAGACAAACTTTGTTTTAAAGAATGACATAAATCATTTCATACAAAATTTTATTTCATCTTTACCTCACCTAACATAACCCACTTACAAAACTTTGTATAAAATTTGAATTTTACCAATAAAAACCACTTATGGCAGGCCACCCTATTAAATAGGGTATTTTTGGGTGTTTTGTGCACTTACATAAAGTTTTGATACTTTTGTGTATTTGCATTTTGGCCCAAAAGTTTACGTTTTTACGTTAAGGTCCAAAAACTTTAAAGGACAAATTGTTTTGCTCCTTTAATGATGTTTTTGACATTATTAAAAATGTTTGGGTTCTAAGTTGTAATTACATGAAGTTGTGGACTCTTGTGTTTTTACAAAGTGACCCCAAAAGTTTTTGTTTTTAGAAAATTGCCCAAATTAGATGAGAACAAAATGGTTTGTCTCTTTAAATGAGAATTGGATTTTAATTTTATTTAGTTTCATTTAAATCAATTCTATGGATCCGAAAACCAATTGTTTTAAAGTTGTTTTCTTAATTAAATGTGTTTGATTAAGAGAAGGGTGATTATGAACCAAATGCCTCGATAATTGAGCTATGTGATTGGCCGCTTTACATTATGAATGTTTGGGCTTGGTAGTGTAGATATGAATGTAATTTGATTAGTTCAAGATTGTTGTAAATGGACATAAGTCCATCATTTATGTTGTAAAAGGGCATAAGCCCTTATTATTATTTCATGTATTCCTTTTGTTTAAATGTATGCAAAATGGAATAGTTGGGTCCAACGCCCAATAGGAAATAACGGTTTAATTGGATTAAACGCGTAACTAAAATCAACAACTACATACCTTAGACCCAAGGTCCAACACAAGGCTCGTGTTGGATCAAATCAAACGGTTCATAATCATCCTAAAACCTAATATGACTATATAGTCCATATGAGGATGCAAAGCATTCGTTAGTAGTTCCATATAGTCTCGCTTGTTTCAACGAAACAGTGGGAGTATTATATACTACTAATTCATATAAACTTGGACCAATGGTTGTGATAGGCCCAAGTTCTTTTAATGTGATTAAAATGTTTTGATGTAGCCCAACGCTATTCCCTCAAACAAATATTTAAGTTGATAAGCGAGAGATGTTTAGAATATCTCTTCGTAGGCCTTCCACCGTGGTGGGTTCCAAGCGTTTGTGACTCATGCACCGGCTTCACCCTATCATGGGGGAGTACAAAGCATGTGCTTATATCCAGGAGGAATCCATATACATATGATGAGGTGAGTGTAGGCAACGAGGATAGCCAACATCGTATCATCGTGAGGCTATTCTTGAACCCCTTCACGAACTAAGCATGGTGGGAATAACTTAAACTAAGTGCAATGGTGCCAACATCGTATCATCGTGAGGCAACATTCTCTAGAGGCCAAACGAGATGGGTAATTACAAAAGGTTGTAAATGAATAATGCGTTATTCTCTCATCATTATTTTTGCTAGCCAACATCGTATCATCGTGAGGTGGGCTTGGTAATGGTGAGTCTCCCATAACCCACTAAGAGTTCAATATAACTCTCGAATTCTATTGAGGGATGTGGAATTTGCCAAAAATGGTCGGTGATACTATTTGATTAAAAGACCCAATCAAAATAGTTTTAAACAACAATGCTAATTCGATTTCTGTTATGTTATGTAGTGAACGACATGCCTAAAATTATACCCACCATTATACTTGACAAAAAGGGCCTAAAGGGCCAACGTTTCCTTGCTTGGTATCGCCACATTGAGAATGTCTCAAAGGTGAAAGACATATTGTATGTACTTAAGCAATCCCCTCCTCATGTACCTCCTACGAAACTAGCTTCAAAGGAGGAGTGTCAAAATTATGTTAGACACTATGAGGATGACTTACAAGCCAAATGCTTAATCCTCACTTCACTTAGTGAGGAGCTTATGAAGCTACATAAGCACATGGACACTTCTTGTGCCATGGTTGAAAGTTTGCATAAGATGCATGACATTGAGACTAGTAATGTACGATTCTCAAATATTTGTAGTCTAATGAATGCCAAAATGGCAAAGGGGACATCGGTCCATAAACATGGACAAAAGATGGAAAGGATCTTTCAAGATCTTCAAAGTTTAGGAACTTCCATCGATGGGAAAAAGGCCCAAGACTTTTTCCTTGCATCTCTCTCGGATGATTTCACTAAGTTTATCGTAAACTATAAAGTGAATAGATTCGATCATTCTTTGAAAGAGATGATTGACATGTGCTGTAAATTTGAAAAAGGTTTCAAAAGGGACAGTGGGAGTGAGAATGCAATAATAAGGAAAAGGTTACATAAGAAGAAGGCAAAGAAATCCAAGGGAACATGCTTTCATTGTGGAAAGGATGAACGTTGGAAGAAGAAATACAGGGTGCGCATTGCGAGCCTTATGACAAGGACTTTTGAAGAGACTATTTCTGTCATAGAGAGTGCTTTTACAGTGAGCTCCAATTCCTGGATATTTGATTCAGGCGCTAGTCAACATATCTGTAATACGTTGCAGGGACTAACAGGGAGCAGATCACTGCGCAATGAGGAGATGGTTGTGCGAGTTGGGAACGGCACTAAAATCTCTGCAAAAGCAATAGGCACCTATATGCTTAACCTACCCTCTGGGGAAGTCCTGGAACTTAAAAATTGTTTATATTTTCCTTCATGTATAAAGAATTTGATTTCCATCTCTAAGCTTTTACGAGATGGGCACTCAATGTTGTTTGACAAAATGAGTTGCACTTTATACTTGAACGGTCGTATTATCTCTCATGGTAATATGATAGAGGGACTTTTTCACCTAGAGACGAATAGTGGGATGCACTGTATTGAAAGCGGGAATACCTCAAAACCCAAAAGGGCTAGAGAAGAAGTTAACCAAGAAAAGATGTGGCATCTTAAACTTGGACATGTGAACCTTGATAAGATTCGCAAGATGTCGAAAGACGGATATTTCCACCCATTAGGTAATGACCGGATGGGTACTTGTGAATGTTGCTTGAAAGGGAAGATGACCAAATCTCCATTTACTGGAAAATGAGAGCGTGCCACTGAAATTCTAGGGTTAATCCACACTGACGTATGTGGACCTATGTCTACTACGTCGAGAGAAGGCTTCTCATACTATATCACATTCACCGACGATCACTCTCGGTTTGGCTATGTATATCTTATGAAGTACAAGTCAGAATCCTTTGAAAGGTTCAAAGAATTCAAGAATGAAGTTGAGAAGCAAACTGGGAAACAGATAAAAATCCTAAGATCGGATCGAGGGGGTGAATATCTGAGTAATGAGTTCCTAGATTATCTCAAAGAGTGTGGAATAATATCACAGTGGACTCCACCGGGAACTCCACAACTTAATGGAGTTTCTGAAAGGAGAAATCGAACCTTGATGAACATGGTTCGTTCTATGATGAGTTCCGCTGATCTACCAGTAACATTCTGGGGATACGCTCTATATACAGCAGCTTACTTGCTTAATAGAGTACCTTCCAAATCAGTTTCACAAACACCCTATGAGATATGGCATGGAAGAAAGCCAAGTCTTAATCATATTAAGATTTGGGGTTGTGAAGCATATGTCAAGAAGCTTGAGGCTACTAAGCTTGAAGCGAGATCAGTAAGATGCTATTTTGTGGGATATCCTAAAGAAACTATGGGATATGAGTTCTACCATCCTGACGACCAGAAAGTCTTTGTCGCCAGAACTGCTAAGTTTCTAGAGGACGAATTTGTTCTCAAAGGAACTATAAGCAAACAGATGGAAATTAATGAGATTAATAATGAACCACAAACAAGCACTCGACATATTGACAACCCTGTTCCTAAACCCCTAGCTCCACGTAGATCTGAACGGGTTAGTAAGCCACCTATGAGGTTTCGCTTAAATAATGACTTTGATGAATTGTACCTTTTAGGTGACAATGAAACAAAGGAGGACCCTAGGGACTACACTGAAGCAATGTCCGACATTGATTCAAAAAGATGGCAAATGGACGTGAAGACGGCCTTTCTGAATGGCTACCTACAGGAAGAGCTCTATATGACTCAACCCAAAGGTTTCGTGTCCGAGTCTGAAGAGACTAAGGCATGCAAGCTTCAAAGGTCCATTTATGGACTTAAGCAAGCCTCCAGGAGCTGGAACATTCGTTTCGATACTGAAATCAAAACGTTTGGTTTTACTCAAAACGAAGACGACAATTGTGTTTATCAAAAAGTCGTTGGGGATGCAGTAGTATTCCTAGTGTTATATGTAGATGACATATTACTATTCGGGAATGACACTGCAGTACTTTCTTCTGTAAAAGTGTGGTTGTCTAAAACCTTCCACATGAAAGATTTAGGAGATGCATCTTATGTACTTGGGATAAAGCTCTATCGTGATAGATCCAGAAAATTAATTGGATTATCCCAATCAATGTACATTGATAAGGTGCTAAATAGGTTCCAGATGGAACAATCTAAGAAAGGTTTTCTTCCTGTGAGACATGGAATTCACCTTTCTAAGTCCATGGGACCTAAGACTCCTGAAGAGATACGGCTAATGAATGAAATTCCTTATGCTTCCGCCATAGGGAGTCTCATGTATGCCATGATATGCACAAGGCCTGATATCGCGTATGCTGTGAGCATTACTAGTCGATATCAATCTAACCCAGGATCAGAACACTGGGCAGCTGTCAAGATGGTCCTTAAGTACTTAAGAAGAACTAAGGACATGTTCCTCGTTTATGGAGGAGCATCAGAGTTGCGAGTGGAAGCTTATACAGACGCAGATTTCCAATCTGACGTCGATGATAGAAGTTCCAACTCCGGATATGTATTCACTCTGAATGGTGGGGCTGTCAATTGGAAAAGCAAGAAACAAAGTGTAATTGCTGATTCCACGACAGAGGCTGAATATGTCGCTACAGCTGAAGCCGGCAAAGAAGCGTTTTGGATGAAAAAGTTCATTACTGAACTTGGAATGGTTCCAACCATCACATCACCAGTAACTTTGTACTGTGATAATAGTGGGGCGATAGCTCAAGCCAAGGAACCCAGGGCTCATCAAAAGAACAAGCATTTTGATAGGCGCTTTAATATCATAAGATGATATGCTGCCGAGGGGAAAGTCAACATCCTCAAAGTTGCTTCAGCCGATAATGTAGCAGATCCACTGACAAAGCCAATGACTCAAATCCAGCTTGATCGTCATATGGATAAGATGAGTATTAGATACATGGGAGGATGGCTTTGAGTGCAAGTGGGAGATTGTTGGAAGTATGCCCACAAAGCCACTCATTTGATATAATAGCTTTTTGGAATACTTAATATGTTAAACTTTTATATGTTTAACGGAAGGGCAATACTTATTGTTAATCACTATTTATTGAATCATGTGTTTAATCAATAAGAGAATCCAAGGGATGTATTTGACATAAGAGATAAGTGATCTAATGAGTTAGATTAAGGAGACCTTTCTCTTATGTTCATTCCTAAAACGTTCCTAGCCATAGGATTGCCAATTGGGCATTGACAATCCGCTAAGGTTAGTATGTGTTATGTTGACTCAAACGTGAGTATGAACTAGTCTCAAGTCATTTGGTGTTGGACACTAAGACAAACACATAGGTGCTCGAAAGAGTAATCGAGTACACTGAACTGCGATTAATGAGAGTTCAAACATACATGTCATGTACGAACTCTAAGGTTACAATATGCAAAGTAGTCCTTAGACCTGAGGCATCATAGATGTCTAATGGTTAGGTCCTTGATCTTTGATCATGACAAAGGCATTCCCTCGGATTGTCCACGGCATTGTTGGGGTCATGTGATCTAGTCATGTAGGCATATGAATGCACAACAAGGGATCTCTAACCTTCCATGGTGGAAGGAGTATACTCTAAAATATGATTCTAAAGTCTTTGGCCAAAGCAAATGAATATGACTAAGGAAGATGTTCCAAATCATATTCAAGGGAATCATATAAGAGATAGTAGACATGAAACAAACTATCACTTAAAACAATGTGGTTAAGAGTATTGTATTAGAGAATGACCGTATTGCATTGTAATTGTAACTGGATAGGTTCTCCAACCAATTCTACTTAGCTTGGGTAACCATGACATACTGCTAGGTGTCACTCATGGTTTGTGGAAGCCCTATTGATTAGCAAACACTAATCATCAAAAAGGGAGAATTGAAATGTGGTTTCAATTCACAATCGATAGTTAAGAGTAACATCGCCCACTGCCTCGCTAATTGGAACCTAATGGATCGCACACCAAATAAGGATATATGTGAAGCAATTAAATGAAATGGATAAGCAATTAAATGGTTTAATTGAAGAATGGTCAAGATTAATTAATTAGTTAATTAATTATACGAAATGTTCGTATTGGGCTTTTAAGTTGGTTTTAGGGCTTCGGGGCCCAAAAGTGTTTTGGTCCACAAGGCCCATTATGTTTAAGTTGTATGACAACTAAAACAAAATGGGCAATAAGCCCAATAACCATATAGGCCAACCATTTAGGGTGAGGGTATGCAAGTTTGCTTAATTGCAAGTTTGCCACTCACCTAAGAAATGAAGTATAAATTCATCTTTATAGCTTTGTTTTCAATAAGGGTTTTCTAAGCTACTTGGGGATAGTTATCTAGCAAATTTACTTCCCTAAGTGATCCATTTTCATTCTCACAAATTACATCCTTGGTGAAGAGACATAGAGACATCAAACTTTTGGTGTTTTGGAGAACTAATCCTCAAATCCTCAAAGAAGCAAAGGAGCACTAAAAGGAGGGAAATCACAAGGAAGATCCAAGGAGCAAGGAGGTGACTTGAAGGCCCTCCACTTGGGTGAATCCCTTGTGTAATCAAGGATGAGCTTCAAGGGTAAAGAATCTCTAAATTCTTCATATTCTTTAATGTTGTTAAAGAGTCTTTTGATTCACCATATACTAGGCTTTGAAAGTCATGGGTTTCATGAATTGTTTTTGGATGCATGCCTACTTTAAAGAGTTAATTGTTAGCATATGTATTCAAATGTTCATACATGTTCTTAGCTAGGACAAAATTTTTCCTTCACTTTCTCCCTTGTTCCACATTTGGCCGTGTGGCTTGAGGTCTTGGTTTCCTTGTCTTTTTGTAGGTCACCCCAGCGATGGTTGTGCAGAAGGTGCCATGCAGCTTAAGCAGGGACATGAGCGTTCATGCATCACTTAAAGAGGCATGGGATCAAAGGACCCAAACACAATCGTGGTAGTGTGTGTTGCCACCGTGTCTTCAAGGTTGAGTTCGATTTTCCCTTGTTATGCTAGCTTCATGATGAGTTTCTTGAGGACAAAGCACTTGCCAACAAGATGACTTACAATACGATGGTATTTGCAGTCCTTAGGATCGTTAACATAATTCATCTTTTTAAAGCGCTTGTATTTAGGTAACTCGATCGCCTTCTTTTCCAGCAAGTTGTCTAACATTGCAGCCACATCAGAGTCAGGAAAAGGGTATATCTTTTGCTCCAGCTCCCTCAAGGTGTTTTTGTACCTGTCTTGGGTGCGAGAAGGATCACCTCACTTGATCTCCTTTGCTTTGTTCTTGGAGAAGGTCTTAATGGGGGTAGTATTGACGGTAAAAGCTTCTTTGGTAGGTTTCTTTTTAGTCTTGTCTACCTTTAGGTCGAATACCTTATCCTTCTTGAAGTTGATGATCTACTCATTCTTCCCATGATTGGCGATACTCAGCTCCATGTATTGGGAACAAGTTGCCAACTCCTCAAATGTTCTCGGTTTTAGGCCTTGAAGGATGTAATGTAACCCCTAGTACATGCCTTGAACACACATCTTAATGGCAAAGGTTTTAGAAAGCCGATCTTTGCAATCCAGAATTAATGAACGCCATCTATTGATGTAGTCGACTACAGGTTCATCCTTCCACTATTTTGTACTCGTCAGCTTCAGCATGCTTACAGTGCGGCGAGTGCTGCAGAAGCGGTTGAGGAATTCCCTTTCAGGTTGATCCCAACTGTTGATGGATTTGGGCTCAAGGTCAGTATACCAGTCAAATGCGTTACCTTTTAGTGAGCGCACGAATTGCTTGACGAGGTAGTTTCCCTCCGTCCCAACATTGTTGTAGGTTACGATGAAATGGGCAATATGTTGTTTGGGATTGCCTTTTCTATCGAATTGAATGAATTTTGGTGACTAATAACCCATTGACATCCTCTAAGTGTCAATCTTTTTAGAGTAAGGCTTTGAATACAACACGGAGTCATGTGAGTTTCCTTCGTACTGCGCCTTGATAATGCTTGTGATCATCTCTTGCAGCTGTTGGATAGAGAGAGATCTCATGAGCGTCGCAGCTAGGTCCACCTCTAGCTTCTCCTCAGCTTTGTCCATCAGATGCTCCTCATTTTTGTCAGTTTCCTCTTTTGGTGGATCAACCTTTGGGTCAACTTTATCGTCATGCTGCGCCTCCAGATGGTTGACGAATGTAGCAATCTGCAAGTCATTTTCCTTCACGGTTCTTGTCAGACTCGCAATTGCTTCATTTTTTTGAGCTAGCTGCTCCTCGATGGACGTCGCACCAGTAGTCATGACTTGCATGACTACAAGATACGAGCTACTGCTTGAGTCGGCATCAGAAGTCAACGACTCGGAGTACCTCCTCTTACTTTCATCCCTTGGCACTCTTAACGAGGCTAGGGTGATCACGCGCTCATGCCTTGGGTGTTCTTGCTTCTTTGGCAGAGTAGAGCTTCTTTGACATAGTAGATGTATGGGTGGAAGGCACGCAGAAAGCTCTTGCCTTGTTTCGGGTTGTGACGCCCAAAGTGCCACCACTTATGGCAAAGATGTTCTTGTTCTTTGTGTTGGTTGCATGAATAGCTTGATCCTTTCTTGATTCCATGTGTGTTTCTTGGGGATTTGAAGACAAAGATGAGAGGCAGAGAAGTCCCACCGAGCGTGTCAAATTTGTAAACACGAAAATTTTGTATCGAATGAAGCGAGAACACGTGTACAAAGTAGATTTGTATTGATTTGAATTTGAAGGTTACAATCTCCGTTTACAATTTTTTCCTCTGATTCAGTCTTCAAATTTGATGTAGATGGTTGATTATTGATCCAAGGGTCGCAATGACTTGATCTTAGACGAATGATTGAACGATTGCTTCAAGTTTTGAGCTTGAAACAATGCGTGGATAGTCTTCAACTCTAGGTTTGTGTATGACCTACAACAAAGGTGATGTTGATGTGGGATTTTGTTGATTCAAGGGTGTTGGTGACTTGATCTTGAATAGAACGTCGTTACAAGTTTTAAGCTTGCAACAAAGTCTTGAAGGAATCGGCACGAGTGCTTGTTGATTCTTCAAGGGAATGCTTCAGCTTTGGTCGAAAGAAAGCTTCGACTTTGGTTGTGCGTTCTTCAAAGTTAGCTTTGGCGGCATATTAGTCATCAAAGATTCGGCAGAGGTTCTCCTTTTGAGAATTTTGGCCCTTCAATGTAGAAATTGTCGACCCTTCGTTTGTCCTAGGACCTTGTATTAATTTCAGCCACTTTCCCTTTCTTAGCCGAAATCTATAGGGCTTGTTGCCTATTTTGTGAGCAATCTTCAATTCTTGCTTGTTTTGTGAAGATGCTTTAGATTTCTTTCTGGTTTTGAGAGATTTTGGACCCCTTACCGATTTTAAGGAGATTTATTCCCTTTTGCCGAATTTTAGGAATGCTTTTGAGCTTCCTTTGCTTGATTTGTGCCACATGTCATTGATTACTTGTCCATTTGTGATGAGTCATATGCCACGTGGAGCTTTGTGATGCATCATTTGTATGCAATGAAATTTACATGTCTATAATATGATTTTCTAGAAACTATACATGTTTTACGGCGAGGGGTTAGTATGTTCAGAAAATATATGGATTTTATAAACTTTTGTTTTTGCCCACTCACCCTTCTATTTTTCACCCCTCCAAGTCCTAGTTAGCTGATTTACTCTGTGGTGTACGAGGAATATCCAACGGTTCGGACATATCCATAAATAATGTAGTGACTTTTCCCAGTTGTCTACTAAGTACTTTAACTAGTTTCGGTTGCACACTCTTTTGTCAATAATGCTCTGAACATTTGTATTCTATGGGTTCTACCCATTACTGCGCACTCACTTTATTAGTTTAAATAAGTTCTAGTTTCGGTTTTAATTTATTCACATTTTTACATCACTTACACTTTTGGTTACATCCCCTTCGGGTGATGGCCAACATGCCTCGACTTCGGTCGGGGTGTGTCATTTCAAGAATCATGACATAATGTGGATAATTATTTAATATTGGTAGTTTAATTTTAAAACGAAATTAAAATTAACCTAATAAAGGAAAAAAATGTTTCTTTAATTTCAGCAAATTAAAAAATGTCTAAACTATATGTGACAACCCGTCCCTAACTTTACGATTTTATTAATTTTATATGAGTGAATTGACGAAAAGGCCTAGAGGTGAGATTGTTTACTTTTATTGGCCATCTCTTCGTGACGTGTACAAGCTACTATTTAATCGTATTCTCAAAGTACTCGACGGTATGAACATGTAGGTTCAAACGGAAAGTAATTTGGAGCTATAACAAATGAGTTATTAACGAACGGAGTTATGGGCGAAATGGTCATTTGACCATAATCTGGAATGCTCCAGAAAATCTGGAAGCACCACGTGGATGGCTGTGATGGAGAAAGGAAAGAGATGGATGGCTGGGATTGAAAGAAAAACAAAACAAAAAACAAAATAAAAAGAAGAAGAAGCTACCTAATGGCAGTGAAGGAGAAGAAAAAAAAAGGGAGGGCATTGGCTGCCCAATCAAAGAAAAAGGAGGATGAACCAATGAGGAAAGGGAAAAAGGAGAGACGAACGAATTAGGGAGAGATCAGGGAGGGAAAAGAGAAAGGTGAGTGGCACCCAACCAAGACTTTCTTCCCTTTGACCCGTTTACCGAAGACCCGGTATGACTCCTTGCTTGCGTTCTGACGAGTTTTTCATCCATTTTTCTGGTGTTTTGAGGCTCACCATAACCCACAAAGGAGTCATCATCATCCTTTCCTCCATTTCCATCCAAAACCGAGTGAATTTCGCTATTGGTTTGGGTTGCATAGTGTCGATGGTGCCGTGAGCCTTTCGACGATGATCTGTCGATCTTGCTAGCTTTGGCGACAACCACCACCATCATTCAACTTTTTTCAACCTCATCAAGGCTCAAGCCTTTGTGGAGGCATCGGAGTTCGTAGGACGTCGAATCGAAGGGCACCATTTCTAGGGTTTCCGGCGAGTTCGAGGCAAATTGGAGCTTTTCCCGGCCAAATTGGACTTGGCCACAGGTATAAAACTTGCTCTACTCGTTGAGATCTTCATTTCTGTAAAAATTGAGAATTTTTGGAAATAGATGAATTTTCCGGCGAGTCGGGGCGGCCGGCCGCCGCTTGTGGCGCCCTGCCGCTGCGTGTGGCGGCGTATGGGTTGAGACCCTACCTGCCCTTCCTAGACTAATTTGGATACCTTGATTTCATATGTAACGGCCGATTGACGAAATCTCGTTGTATGACTATAGTTTTGAGAGAGACCGCCACTTGGTTATTATATGATTCGATGATCCGACCATTGGATCGCCACCAAACTTTAATATATAATAGTACATAATATTTAAGGATATTAGGAACTGACGGATTGGGAATCTGACATACAGATCTTCCTGGATGGGTTTTCTAAGTTTGTAAATCTAAACATCGACCGCCAATTTTAGCGATTGGCAGAGATTCGACCATTGGATTGTTCCAAAACTTTAGGATGTTGTTCTAGAAGCTTATTGAAACTCTTGGGAAGTTACGGATTAGAAATCCGAGGTGTGGATCTTCTGGATCGAGTTATGTAGGGTTGTGGATCCTGCCGTCGACCTGACGGTTGACTTTTGGTCAATGAGTTTCAAACCATTATAGAACGTCCTTGGGGATGTGTTTTATGTAAGTTCCATGTTCTATCGATAAGAATTCTGAGACATGATTTGATATTTATTCTAGGCGACGATCGTTCGCGATGCCTCGATATTCGTGGTAGGGAGTTGTAGTGCGGAGTTATAGTGTATATATATATGATTGATAGTTTCCATTTATACATTTGACAAAGAATCCTCTGCGTATGCCTGGATCAAACTAAAGTTTATACGAATTAGCGAAGTGACGAAATTTATGAAATATGCTACATCCTACGGGATGCACATGTATGCTTATAATCTTTGATGCCATAATTATATCTACGACTATGAATGTTAGCATGATGATTAGAACTACCGAATCACTATGGCATGCTTATATTTATGTAGTCTACTCATCATTGCTGCACGCCGATGTTAGTGCTCACCCATAGCCAAGGCCAGTCTTTCATGTGTATGTTCACCTCTGCACCGCACACTCGCCTTGGATCCAAGTAGGTGCCAGTCCTGTCGTACAGTTTCCATTAGGCAACTCCAACTCCTAGGTGACCGCGAATAGCGCCAGTCTTCACGTGATTGTAGCACTAGAGCATATATTATGATTATACCCAGTCCTGTCGTACAGGTCGCATTAGGCGACTTCGACTCGTGTGCTAGCATAGATTGATGAGCATCAATTCAGTCGTACAGGTCGCATTAGGCGACTCCGACTTATGTGTTAGTATAGATTAATTGAACACCTTATTTTACTCATATTACTGTTGAGATATTGTGATGTGGCATACTTCTGGATTTACTGTTGTTTTGCATTTGATTTCACACCTATACGTAGTATGATTTTCTGGAAACTATACGTGTTTTACGGCGAGGGGTTATAACGCTTTCAAAAGGTTTTTATAAAACTTTATTTTCAGGCCCACTCACCCTTGTTTTTCGCCTCTCCAGGTTTTAATAGCTGAGCTTTCTTATCGACGATGATTCGTGGCAAATCTGGATATTGGAGATTACCTTCGATGGTATGATTCTCAATCCACCTTACTGTACTTTACTTATGCTCTGTCATCACGTGTGAAATGAGTTCATTCCCGCTCACAGCGCACTCTTATACTTAGCCACTTTTAGGTTTAAATTTACTCACATTTTTCCGCATCACTACACTTTATATCTTCGTCACCTTCCAGGCGTCGGCCAGCACAACTCGATTCGGAGTCCTAGTGGACATTTCGGGTCGGGGTGTGTCATTATATCCCATTAAATTTGACCCCTTGAGACGAGTTCAACGGTGTAAACAATATCCCCGTATATCTAGCGGTACCAGTGTACTCGCCTAGGCCGAGAGTCGAAGAGAACAAACCACTGTTCGTCTTCTTCCTCATGAAATCTGGGACTTCCAGATTTCGTGTTCTCACGAAGTCTGTTTACAGAGGCCATAACTTTGTCAATATGCATCCATTTTATGCATATTTTATGTCGTTAGAAATTTCAGATTATTATCTACAATTAAGTCTTCTTGGGTGAATTCCAAAAACAACTCTAAGTGCACGAAAAAAGGCTCGCAAAAACCTTGGAAATTTTAATTTTTCGTGCTATTCCGAGACTAAAGTTTCAATTTTCTCTCTAACCGCTTTGTTTTTCTATACCAACTTTTAAACATAATTTCAAATGAATGTAAAGAACATATCCCAAGCATTAAAACCTAGAAAAAACAAGCACGCCAAAAACAAAATTTTAAAAGCAAGCATCCATGGTTTTTCAACATTCCTAACATGGCATATTCATAAATATCTCATGTAATCGTGCGAGGAGTGTGTGAGTGGCTCTGATACCACTGTTCAAAGAACGTACGTACCTTTGTGCGGAAGTTTGAATCTCAACACTCTCCTACAAATACGAACAAGTGCTTTGTTCTCCCGTGCAGTCTAGAACCTCGAAGATTGTCGGGTTGGCTGCGGTATGTCGAGTTGGCCCTTGGTTTTCGCCTCCCAAGACCTAGGGCAAATAGAGATAGCCCTAGAGACCTAACTAGAATATGTGAACTTTATGGAAAAGCCTTGTGTTTCTCTCACACTTGGTTCTCTCTTCCCCTAAGCCTCCTTATATAGCTTTAGGAAGAGGATGATACAATGAATGAAATGCCATTCACTGCCATTCACATTCCAAACTGAAATGGCTTTAGACATTCATCTAATTACTACATAAGTATCAGGAGTTTAATATCCTCATGTGGGTGGACTCTTCACCTTATGCATGTATATATCATATGAGATAAATCCTACAGGGGGGAAACTTCCCAGTTTTTCCGGCGTTTCCCGTGATCTTCTAGGCCATTTCCGGCCATCTCCGACCACGGTTTGACTCCTTGTAGGTATATTTCGACCCCTCTAGTCCTGAGCTTTATTTTATAGGTAGATTGTGGTTTTTGGTTGAGGATTGAGATTAAAAAAAGCTCTGAAAAAATGGCCAAGAAATCGGTCATGCACAGACCTCGGGAAGAAGGCAAATGCTATATGATGACCCTCACTTACATGACTTTATTCTTTCATACCAGACGACGGTTACACATTTATGACCTTTTTTATACTAGACTACCAGTGACTACTTGTTTTCCAATTTTGTTGCTGGCATACAATTTCAAGACAAGAAGTATAAAAAACAAACTCATGGAATGTAAATTCATATAATACATGAGATTGAAAACAAATAATTGAGTACAAAACGAAAAATTTGGAATATCTGGAAAATCTTAATACATGAGAGAATTTGAACTTTATTGTCTTACAAGTTGAAAGCAATCAGCATGCAAGGAATACACGATCATGAGGATTCACATTCGATGGGTTGATTCTATTGACAACAGACAACGGTTAAATCAAAAGAAAAAGAAATTATTGAATGAACTGGAAGATTAATATGATCCACTACTGAATTACGTACTCAACAAACACTTCCGTAGTCATGTCATGTTTCTTTCACCTTTCAGCTTACGAACTCAGTTCCATTGTAAAATTATCCTTCAACTTTGTAGAAAGAAAACCGTATCACAAGTATTCACAGTCGACAGGTTTCAGTCAGTTATACCACATGCTTCGTGGGAAAAATCTCTTCAGACGATCCATCTCTTCAACTAGAAACTTGAATGACCTCAGCTTCATTGTCGCTATAATCTCCCCAACATTTACTTGGATTTTCCTCAACCACTAATTTGCTGCTGATCTCTTTTGCTACATCAATATCACCAACAACTGTATATGTTTCAATTGGCTTTTCTTCAAGATTAGAATGAGAGACTACATTATCAACATACTCTTCTTTCTGCAACTCTTCTTCAAATTTTTGCATCTCGCATCCAACTTTTATTGAAGACATGTCATTATTCTCTTTTGCTTCACCTTTAATATTTGTTTCAACACCAAGTGGAGCATTTATAATTGTTAATGACTCTTCTGAACCGATTGGAGATGTTGGGAACCCATTTTGAGTCACTGGAATATCATTAGGCGACGATGGATATCCATTTGGGGACATGGGATAACCACTTGGGGAAGGCAAAAAATCACTAGGAGATACTGGATAGCCATTGGGAATCCAAGGTTGGCCAGGTACAAACTCTGCCGCATGTGGGTTCATTACTCTAGGTGGACTAAAGTGATTTCCATCCCCTGTGTTCTCACCATTGTGGAAGACATGTTTATTACGTGAAGCCCGACTTCCAGATCTATTATATCCACCAGCCAATCGTGGACCATACGGAACCCTTGCTGTTGCTGACTGATGAGGTGATCTACGAACAGGACTGATTGTAAGCATAGGAGGAATATTTACTGGTGGGGGCAAAATCCCTCCATGATCTTTGGAACCTGCCACTGGAACTGAACCAAAAACTGGTATTAGGGATGGATTGAAAGGTGGTGCGGCTGCAGAAAGTTTCTTGGTGGTCTCTTTTTTAGTTTCTGGTTCATCTAACTTTTCTCCATCAGTTGGCCCTTGCTTAACTATCCCACCATCAGAGAAATCATGTGGACTTCCATCTTCTTCAACCTTTGCTTCCAAAAGGGAAGAATTTTCTTCCATAAAGTGAGTTGTGCTTTCAGTTAAAACAAATGAAGGTTCTGAATCAGGGCAAACCTTGGTTGAACTGTCCAGCGCTTGAGTTTGCAATTGTCCATTTTGAGTAGTGTTTGCGGGTTGAGAAGTAATAGAAATCTCACCGTTTGAAACTGTGACTTCGGCATTTTCTACTTGTCCTTCTTCATAAGCAGTGGTTTTCAGTTCTATGATCTCAGCTTCCACTTGTACTCCAACAATAGCATGCTTTACAACTCCCAGAGATTTCCTTGCCACAGAGTTCTGCACTTTTGTATGTTTTACATCAATACCATTTTCCTCAAGAGCCAAAACCGCTTTCTCTCCCACAAGTTTTTGCTTTTCCTCTTCCTCGACATCTTTAACTAGTATCACTTCACCGGTAACATCTGTTGCAGTTTTCTCCTGGCCAACCTTAGAAAGTTGTACAATAGGAACATTTCCTTTTGGTAATTGCTCTGCCACTGCCTTCACAATTGTTCCAGGAGGAGCCAACGCAACTTCTTTATAGGAGAAAAGTTTTCCAGTTGACTGAACACTGATTGGATTTGTCACAGAAGATGACTTGGCAACTTGATCAATAGAAGCTGGAGTAGAAGGGGCTGACTTTGGGTTTGAGAGCTTCTCTGTCCCTCCACTAACTGACATGGTAGAGTTGCTTGGCTTAGGACTGAAGCTTGCACTCTTAACAAACTTTTTTGAGACAGGAAGAGCAGGTCCAGGAAAAGCAGCAGGCTCAATTGGGCTTGTTTTTGGAGATGTCAAACTATTAGGCTTTCCATTGTATCGTGACAATTGGGATGCATGCACAAAATTAGTATTCAGTTTTTTGAGGCTTGGTCTCCTTGACAGAAAGGATTTGCGACCCATGGGTGAACGACCTTTAGGAACTGCTTCTTGCCAACCTTCATCTGAGGTGTCATCTTGTGCCGCATCATCTTTTTTTTCGAATATTATTGATTGATCCAGTAGACTTGTATCAACTTTCTCATGCTTAGGTTCTGCAAATGGAGGTGCAGACTGGTTCTCTTTATCACCTGAATTCTCGGCAACAAGCTGACTTGGTAACAAAATGTCATCCTTCTGGTATCCATCTGAGACTATTGCCTCGTTTTTTCCTGGTTTTCCTTTAACCTGAATTGAAAGAGAGCTTGTCATATATTTAATGCAAACAACAACTAAATGAGCAAGACTAAATTAAACTACAAGTAGATAAAATGTTTATAACCTTTGAACGAGCTTTTCTTGCATCCCTCGCTTTCATATCAGCATCTGGTGTTATATAATCCAAAAGGTCTGACACACTGATTGATGTGATCAAAATATGAGGATGTTTTCAATAAGAAGTACAAGTAGAAAGCATTAGACGGCTAATAGGAGAAGGGTGGATTTGAAGAGAAATGTGGATCGAGCATTGGTCCCTCAATTAACTAAATTTTATTCTGATATTTGTTATTAATTACCTTAAATGTCCTTTGCTGGAGATAGAGGCATCTGGCTTTGGAGTACCATTGCGTGCAGCTTCTTGCTGCTCCAAAGCCTTAGACTCAAAATACTCAAGCCATGCAGCCGCATCCTACAATATTATTCAATGTATGAATTATGAAGTGTTTGTGGGTGGGAGAAAGATTTGCTAAATAAATAATATGAGATGAATTATGAAGTGTTGTTACCTGTGTGCGTAGATCCTCAGAGCCAAGTTTTGCTTGCAGTATCTGTAAGGTAGTTTGTTCGTGCTGAACACTTAATGTGTAAGCTTCCATCAAAGAGAGTGCTATAGCAATGGCATGATAGCTAGCAGCGGTCTGAAGTAACCAGAAATGTGTGCTACCAATTAGTATAAAGCAGAAGAATAATGCGATAATAATGTGTGTGTGAGAGAGAGAGACAGAGAGAGAGAGAGAGAGAACCTGTATATGATCAGGTCCAAGTAGCCTTTGATTGCACTTTAGCGCTTCATGGAGATACCTAAGAGCAACATGGACATTCCCCAAACCTTCTTCCATCATTGCCACGTTAATATAGGTGGCAGCCGTATTTGGATGAGACGGCCCACATGTTAGATGCAAAAGATACAAAGCACGATTGACGTACCTAAAACAAATCACAAGTTAATCCATAACTAGGATGAGATCTGATGCATTGAATAATAAGAGCACTGCATACAATACATACTTGAGGGCCAACTCTGTATGTTGAAGTCTGTAATAGAAAACAGCCAAATCCCCATAACTTTTCATCGTATCAGGATGATCAAGTCCAAGCTCCCTCTCATTGATATCCAATGCCTTTTGCTGATAGATGGTCGCCTGGTTGAAATCCCCAGTGTGGTACAATACTACAGCAAGAAGACTATATGCTCCCGCTGTCATTCGATGATAAGGCCCACATACGGACACTAGTTTTGAGAGTGCCTTCCAGAATTCATATCAAAGTTTTGGTCAATTCTTTCTTACCTTTTCGAAAATTAATAGATATGTATACAACATAATATGCTTTCCTCCGTACCTTAGTGCCAAAATTAACCGCTTCCTCCAGTTTACCTTTATCCAACAAAGTCTTGGACGATTCTAAGAGTGTACGCCCATCCGCGGATGAACATGCAACGTGCTGCCCAAAGAAGCAACAAATTTCATACAAACAGAAAACTCCTAATGGAACTTGAGAGTCCAATTTCCAATCAAGTGTTTACCTTATATACAGGGACCATGCTTACTATATCTGATTTCCGAAAAGGAGATACATTGTCCATATCGTAGTCCCTAGGAACAAGCTCAAGTCCAACCTGATGAATGGTGATTGTGTTTCAAAAATTCAAAATGCAGGGATTCAAGCAGCTAAGATTAAGACATGAAATATATATATATATATATAGTAGATAATGGTCAGCTCATATATTTTACCTTGTGGGACAATCCACGGAGAATGGCAAACTTCCTTAGATCCTTAACAGTTTCGTGTTTCCATTGCCATCCAAACCTCTTCAAAAGGAAAGTTTCCACCCATTTCCATTTTAATACATCATCATAAGTAATATCTACATCCCCATTTTCAGTTACTGGTGTTCCTAGCAATATATTTAAACATGCCGCTATTGATGCCGCCAACTCTGCAATATTATCAACTGCTGCTACAACTGCTTGGAGTATGTGTTTGTAGGCTCGCACAACCATCTCATGGATACAAAGTGATCGTACATGAGGGAGCTTATCTGCAAGTTCAACCTAAAATGACATGGATAAAATAAGACAAGTTGTACACTATCTGATCTAGGATGAACAAAGATATGTACATAGAACTACTTATATATTATATTTATTTGCTCAATCACTTTTATAATTAAACATAAAGAAGATGAGAGCTATTATCGACACTCTGAAAAGGTCATCCATCACTACTCATTTACTAAAACAGAAGGGAGAGGATATACATGGTGATGCGCAAAATGACATTCTTGGGGTAACATACTATTATAGTAGAAGAAGTAACAAATCAAATATGTACAAGAAACTTCGAAAAATAATTACCACACGTCCTAGGGAAGACATTTGCAAACCCCTAGTATGCATAAAATCTGTCAATGTCCTTCCATCGACTGGTGAAAGTTCAAGGGAGCCAAAATCTGCAACCTAACACGACGACAAAAATTACTAAGATGAAGACATCTGAAGGCAAACAAAATAAAGTGAGAAAGGGGAGTCTGAGAAGTAGAGTTTAGAAACTAACCAGTTTTGGAAGTGCAGTGTCAACATAGTATTTATGTGCCATTTCAATCAACTCATCGGGTGACTGCAAGTATGAGTACAATTTATCACATTTGCAAAATGAAAACTACATAGCACAACGCCAATAGGTGGGAAAGCATCTAGAAAACCTGAAGGTGAAGACCAGTTTCTGATTCTTTGAGGCGCAAATATGATGATTCAGGAAGCATCTTTCTCCAAATAGTTTCCTTTTCTGCATCTCGCTTTTCTAATTCCTCCTGAGTAGTGGTATCAGAATTCTGATGTATATCAAGGTTGTTAACCCCAACAACATCCTTCACCTGGTCAGTTTTGTTGCTCCTGATATCCATTTTCTTTTTAATTTCCTTTAGTAACCCCCCTTGCTTTCCAAGACCCTTAACAACTGGCTCAATCTTAGCTTGTTCAGTTTTTTTAGATTCAGTTTTTCCCGAAGCTTGATTTTGCAAATGTTGTACCCAACATGCTCCTAGCTCCCATCTAATGGACTTAGTATTATTAGTGGGTCCATCCTGCAATCTTAACAGACTGTCTTCAAGTACTTTCTTCACGAGAGATTTAGTAGTACGTATACTCTCAAAATTTGTACGTAGAACTTCATTTGATGATTGAGGCAGGGAGGACTGTTGCAATAACAGTCTCAAGCTGAAATAGTGCAATGTAAATGTTAGAGGAAACATATATTTGTAATTGTTAGTATTTTGTGGTTTAGTTGTGCACAAAGTAATGTTGGCCTACATCCTACTACCTTAAGTTTTTGTGGTTTGGATGTACATATACACACTCTTTCAAAAGGCATTCCACCAATCACTTAGCAAGCCCAAAATATAAGGCATTACCTATTAACATTCAAAGCATTAGCACCACCTTCAAGCTGGTCCTCAATTTCAACGTCCTTAGGAACAAGTTTTCCTTCCCAATTCACCTCACTTGAAACCCTCACAACAGCCGTAAACCCACAAAGTCTGACAACCACAACACCCAGTGTAGCAGTATCCTGCAAGACCAAAAGTCAGTATTCAATATTTTTCGTCTTATTATAGAAGTAGGACTACAAAAATACTATCAGTATACTCACATGAACAGTTGCACTTTCGTCGGCTGTTATTCCTTTGAGTAGGTTTCTTTGAGTAACTTGTTCTTGCGGAATTCCAAGAACTTGGCTGCCATCGTTTTTACAGTCTACCTTTATACTTGCATCGGGCATATTTCTGGTCACCTTAATGATTAAATCTCCAACACTTTCCTCGTGAACAAGTGAAAAAGTGGGATCATTTAAGGCACAATGGTTAGTCTCAACTAGAAGCTTAATTGCAGTAACAGCTTTAAGAACAGAGACGTCCACAAATAAACTGTGAAGCAAAAAAGCCTTGCGGTCTCGGACTTGCCTCTCCTCTGATGTTGAGCAAGGCATTACTTTTAAAATGGCAAACTCTTTTGCCCATGGCCTGTAATCATGTTTACCGTCTCTTCCCTGACCACCTCCGTTTCCTCCCCAGTTTTCGTCTTCCAAAGGAAGTGATGGGAAAACTGACGGTTTATCAGCAACAATTGGAGGGACAACCCATGTGTTTGCGCGAAAACCGTAGGGAAGGTTTCCAAACTGCAATCAAACATAATAAACAAGCTCTGGTAAAATATTCTTCTCCTATTCATTGTATGTAAGTTTGATTAATATATGGCCACACTAAAAACCTACTTTATTGTGCTCAATGAAAGCCTTCATAACAGCGTTGTATGCCTGCAACCAACAACCAAACAAAAATTAATTTAAACTAACAACAAAACAGTAAAACATAAAAAAAAAAAAATAAACACCTAATTAAAAACATGAAATAGTTTCGAACATACAACATCAAATGGCCTACTAATTTGCTGAAGAAGAACAACCAAAGAGTGAACTATTAGAGCTCGTTTTCCAGCAGGGTAGAATCCTTTCCTGGAAGCCACGATTGTCGTCGGCTTCCCGCTACAAACTCGAATCTGCAATTCATCCAAATACTATACTATTATCAACTCAACCCAAGTTTAAAATAAATATATATATATAGTTGCAAAACACGTACGTCCATTTGAAACAAGTCGTCTTCTGTCTTATCCTCAAGGAACGGACGCGTAGATCTTCTTATGTCTGCAAAACAAGCACCAACTTCATTCAGTATAAACATTCAACAAAACCATCATATTCTAGAGAGAGGGAGAGAGAGGAAAGAAAGCATACAGTGGAGAGGAGGCGTAAGGTGAGACAAGGAAAAGAAGTCGTAGAACTGCCCGAGCTTTGGAGGAGGATACATTGACACAGTCGAGGCAGCAGATGACTCGGCATCAACGATCGAAATTGAACCCAAAACTTTGGCGCTTGCATCTGCATTGGGCCCGTCGTCGTTTTTGTGCTGCGGTACGTCGCCCTTTGAGTTTGACCGGCCAGGCGTTTTAGGTGAAGGAGCGGATGACGAACCAAAAGATGTCGTGCAAGCGACGATGTCCATCAGTCGCCGGATGTGTGCCACGGCTTGCTCTTCTGTGTAGTCATCTGTGGCCATCACCAAAGTAACACAAAATTAAAAAATAATTATTAGAAAGTTATATAATTAATTACAAACTTGCCTTCTAAATTTTACTGGTGTTCCACTTTGCTTCTCAAATGGCAACAACGAGTACTATGAGTTACAAAATTCTATAGAGTTAATGGTGGAGTGCCCTCGAGTCTAATGGAAATCACTGTCTATTCTTATAGCATATATAAATGGAGGGACCATTAAAAATTTTTACGGACTAAACAAAAACATATCTACGAATTTAAGTGATGGTTTTTCTTTTCTTTTTTATTTTTTATTTTTTTGTGAAAGTGATGGTCTGATAATTATCTCAATTTTAGTTTATTCCGTTTAAAAACAAAATAATTTGTTGGAAATAAATTCCACACAAGCATATATAGAATTACTTTGGTTTCCGGCAACCAAAATAGAAAAGACAAGACATTATCTCACGATATTGTGTGACCCAAATTTCCTCTGATTTCTAGGTTAAGGAATAATCACCTTCTCATAGAAATGTACATGCTTTTATATGTTTAGTCCATCTACCTGGATAGGTAGGATGCCCAACCCTTGATTAATGTGAGTCCACCACGTGAGGCGTGAAGAGCATGTGGGACCGTGTCAAGGCCATTCTCAACAGCATGTTGGTCGTCCATGACCTTGGAGAAGATGAGAGTCAGAATAAAATGAGGAATAAGAAGTCCCATTGTTGAATAAAAGGCACTCTAGTAACAACACCCTAACATGCACAACTTGAAAACAAAGATTGAGAATGATGGTTGTGACAACTCGCAAGATCCCACAACTAGACAAAGGTTGGTCCTCAGGCAAACTGACGAGTCTTCCTACAAGATCACGTGGATAGACGGAGGCTAGTCCTTATTCAAACTGGAGCCCTAAAATGCCCATGGGTTCACCTCCGTCTAGAAGCCACTCTCCTCTAGCTATAAAATTCTCAATGAGCTATAAAATTCTCTGGCTAGCGTCCATGCTAAGTTAACTCCTCTGCAGGAAGAGTCTTGTCATGATGACCACAAGTCAACAGTTGTAGAGGAACTCAATATGGCCTTCTCTGACCAGCTTGACACCCATATTGTTGACAGTTATCTCGCAAACTAAGACAATAGGTACAATGGCAAAGATTGCAGAGTTGAGGCCTTGCCAACTACTCCTCAAATTCCTATTCTCGAAGGTGAAGTAGTTGTTATCCACCATGATGACCTAATACAAAAAGATGTTCAAGAACAGGATCACTAATATACCCCTCCAATGCGTAATAAGAGCATCAAAGAACCCCTACCTTATCTTATATGTACTTTCTCTCCCAAAATCTAACTTGAGTTGGGTGAATTTTTGTAATGCATGGTGTTCCAAATATTTTATTTGCAGAGTGTAGCTTCATCTGCCCTAAGCTTGCTCAACTATGTAGGTTCATTCCTAGTTAGGTCCCAACTTTTCTTTTATCTTTTGTTGCGTCGTGGTGACTCATAACTAAGAGCCAAGTTACCGTACTGGACTTGCCTGACCAGAGCCGTATCTCCATTCTCATCCAAAAGGTCTAGGTTAGTAGCCATTTTGCGTACTAAAGTCCACATCTGTCATGCTATTGTGGATAATGGGGATGACATGATGTATGAGGACCTCGACTTTTGTTCCAAATGCCACAGGAAAGGTGTCTCCCCTATAGGTCCTCTTTTGGTTGAGCATTGTTGCTATGCTAGTAAGACTTTGAATCTCCTTTTTCGTTGAAGGGGAATTCATGTATAAGATTGCATTTATTTGGTTTGGGTGAGCTTTGATACCTCTCTATGAAACTAGGCATCCAAGGAATTTGATAAAAGACACTCCAAAAGTACATTTCTAAGGGTTGAGTTTCATATAGTACTTTCTGAGGATAAGGTGAGTAATATGGTCTCTACTCTTTTTTCTCTTGACAAGCATGTCGTACACTTACTATTAAGCATAGTTTAGGGCTCATACGTTTGTGCATATATAATTCATTTATCATTTGTTTTACCTGTTCCTTTCCCTTTCATGTTGTAAACAAATCCCTATCTGAAATACATAAAGATGAAAACCATTACTTCATCTTTGAGTTTTCTATCATACACTTCCATTGAGGGAGTAAGGCACCTTTATTGCAGCTCTGCTATCTTGCGGCCCGTCCAGAGGGGGAACCTACGCAGATCCCAACGTTATGAGCTAGTTCTTTTCATAACCTCGAGTTAAGATCCTAATTTGCCTCTCCTTGGACCGGGCCTTCGCAAAGGAGGTTTGAGTACATTCACCTTCTCAGGAAAACCATTGTTTTCGTTTTGATTAAGTTCCTACCTCTGCATGCACGAGGCGGTGATGAGAAGTTCTATCCGAACATCAAATCCCACCAGTACTTTCGTCCCCCAAACCACTGAACCATGGTTGTGGGAAACCTCTGGCCTTAGAATCGACCCAATTCTCCACAGCAAAGGTGGATCCTAATTGATATATAACATGTACTTCCAAAATGGGATCATGATTTGGAAGAGGGGTTTGGTTTTATTCTTTTTGCTAGGTAGGACCATATGAAGTTGAGAGCTTTTCCCTAAATCGTTATTACTCCGAGTACATACCATAACGATAGTGCTAGGGTTGGAAATTGTTTTCCCTGCAGTTTTCTATACTCAGAATTGAGAGATGGCTATGAGTATGAACAAGCTCCCAATGAAACAACCAATTTTGACAAAATAATTCCCCACAAGTGGAAGAAATATCTCCAGTTTCTTAGTAACCAAGAAAGAAAAGACAAGACCTTGTCATACGAATATGGTGTGAGCAAAGGCTATCTGATGCCTAACTTAGACTTAATTGAGTAGAATCAATCACAACCAATGCGTTCTTTGTCTAGGCACAGTTAACTTCTCATAGAAATGAACATGTCTTTATATAGAGACTAGCATGGGCTTGAAAGATGATTCATTATGGCACATGTGGCGCTCCTAAGTTGTTGGTTTAAACCCAATGTTATCCTGCTGATTTAGTGAACATGGCCGTCGATGATAAGGGCCTGTATTAGAGATGACCGTCGGTGATCATGGCCTGTATGCGGACCATGATTATTGGGATCATTATATTTTGAAAATCATGTTGGACTTCTAACCTCACCTGTGAGCCTGTCTGGGATCGTGGAGAACATCTTGGACCTTACTCGGCCAACTGAGCACATCCACGATCTTCTGGGTAGGATGGCCCAATACCTCGAGTAAAGTGAGTCCATCATGACATGGAGAGCACGCTTGCCTAGCAGGGGTGTCTCCTCTGTCGGGCGTGATTTATATAGGCGGCGTCCCCTCTCGCAATTACTACTTATCGCACGTAAGGGTAGAGCAAGCGAAACCCTAGGGGCGGTTGCCAACTATTTTCACTTTAGTGCATGTGTCGTCATGTCTTGGGCCGATGAAATTTGTTTAGGATTTGAGGTTATATAGAAGAGTGGAAGAAATTTGTAAAGAAATGTCGAGGTTTTCAAAAATAAAAATAAAAAATAAAAAAAATGTATATAGGCAAGCATTAAAAAATAAAAACCCGAAAACCAACAATCATTTATGTTTTTACTTTTAAAATTTTGATTTCAATTTTCTATATTTCTTCCCTCTTTCATATTTTTCTTAGTCTCCCCCACCCAACATTTTTTTCTCTTGTCTCAATTATAAAAGTGTAAAATAAAAACCAAAGAGTACTGATAGGCAATTACATATTTGTAAGACATTTTAATACGTTGTGACATGCGATATATTCAATAACATCCAATGAGACAAAATAAATAATTAATGTGGTATTGCACATAACATGTAACATCATTTAGTGTTCTAGATTTTTTAATAAGCTGTTTTTTTTTCAAAGCACCACAATCTCAAACCAACCCTTAATATAAAAATGCAATTAGACTAGTATTATTTAAAGGAAATAGTTATCAAGTAGACCCTAAAGGATCAAACTGAAATAAACCTAAAAATCATGTATCTTCTAATTAAATCCCTTGACCAACATTTCACGTAAGTAAGAGAGTGAGGGAAGTGGAGAGGGTACGCGGCAGAGGTGTGGACCCCACTTGGCATACACTCAACCTTCAAAGCAAATGACAACAAGATAATTTCACATTTATTGAAATTACCAATTTGCCCTTATGCTGTATTTCGTAAAATCTTCATCGTAAGTTTGAATTACATTTTGCTAGTGCCCACACGTTCGTAGTGAAGAACCATACAAGAATGTGTGTATGTGTGTGTTTGGTTCAAGCCCAAACAATAAGTCCATTAGGTACTGGCCTAATTAGGTACTAAAATAAATGGGTCTACTTGATGACGTGTTTAACAAATCCAACAAGTAAGCCAACAGTATCACAGTCTGCAGCCTGCAACATTGACAGTCGACGATTGTCTCGAAATTACTAGTTTTCTCTCTTTGTACATTCGATTTACATCTCACTCACGCTCACTTATTTGTAAATATATGTACTATCTAGAAATACAAGAAAATGGACAAAGAGTGAAAATAACTTAGATGTCCACGTAGGATTTTCACTTAGCCTGCCACGGGCATTTTTGTAACCTCCCAACCTCTCCGACTTGCTTGGAAATCTAGTAAACACCAATAAGTAGGGATTTAGTTTTACACCTATTACCAATATGCAAAATCACCATGATGATAGCTTAAAAAACACCCAATCACCAACTCCGTAGACTCGCTCGGTAGAGTGTGTGTCTACACATTGAAGAACTGAAGGTCTCAATGTATCCTCTAGTGTCTGGATAGTTATCTCGGATTGTCCGTCCGTTTGAGAATGGTCGGCAGTGTTGTAGAGTAGATGCGTGCCAAGGCTAACTAGAATGTGTATATCTTCTAAAATATAGAGGGGAAACTGCAGACACAGTAAAAAAAAAATGTTGACTGGTCTAGAATGTAGCTCTCACAAACTAGCAGAAAGCGTGTTGACTTAGTGAGTCGGTCGACAATCATCGAAATACCATATCTCAACGTGTACGAAGCAATTTGTATAAGAAGTTTATGGTGATATTCTCTCATTTCCATTTAGATATAGGAAGTGACTGCAAAAACTTGTACGGCTTCTTTCTTTCTGCCTTTATCTGGTGACAAATCAGGCAATTCATACTACGAAATTTTCTTTTTCATCATAGGCCAAAAGTAGAAATGCCTGACTTGAAAATTAGCCTAACAAAACTACCTGATTATCAGTATCTAACATCCAACTAATGCTCATGAGTTCTGCTATAAGTGGAATATGACAAGCCTAAAGAGTATTAAACCATCTATAAGATTTTCTATTGAGGATGTCAGCCATTTCGTTAGTATGACTGGGGAGGGGTACTTGATGGTGCAATCGTAGTCACCGATTAGCTTCATCCATCGATTCTGCCTAGGGTTAAGCTTTTTCTTGGTGAAGATATACTTGAGATGTTTATGATTGGTGAAGATTCAACACGTTTTTTCGTAGAGATAGTACCACAAGTTTTTTAGTGCAAAGACAACAGTTATTAACTCCAGATTGTGGGTAGGGTAGATCACTTCATGTGACTTCAGTTGATGGAAGCATAAGCGCTTACCCCACTATGTTGTGTCAGCACGCAGCCCTGACCATTCGGTGAACCATTAGTGTAGAATTCAAAGTTACCACTGTTGTTGGGAAGGTTACCGCTGAGTGAGACAATACTTCAGCTACTGAAAAATCTACTCACATTCATTGTCTCATTCGAATTTGACTCCTTTCTTGGCCAACTTTGTGAAGGTAAGGTTATGGGCGAGAAATCCTTGACAAAACGCCAATAATAGCCAGCAAGGCCAAGGAAATTTTGTATCTCGGTAACATTTTGTGGACGCTCCAAATTTTCCACTGTTGCTACCGTCCGAGGATTAACAAGAATACCATATGTTGAGAGCACGTGTCCCAAGAAAGACACCTGATCTAACCCGGACTCGCATTAGCTAAAATTGGTGTATAGCTGATCCTCATTGAGTTTGCTTAGAACCCATCGTAGGTGTTTAGCATGTTTGGTTTCGCTATTGGAGTAGACAAGAATGTTGTTGATAAATACTATCACAAACCTGTCGAGCTAGAGAGGAATAGCCAATCCATCATGTCCATGAAAGCCATTGGAGCATTCGTAAACCTGAATGGTATCATAAGGAACTTAGAATGACCATCAAATTCGACCTTTGGTTGATAAACATCAGACCTCAGATCGATCTTAGAGAATTGGGCTCCACAGGGTTGGTCGAAAAGATCATTAATTCAAAGCAATTGATAACGGTTTTTAATCGTTACCTGTAATCGATGCACAACCTCACAATTCTGTCTTTCTTCTTCACAAATAAGATTGGAGCTCCCCACAATGAAGTGATAGGTTGGATGAATCCCTTATCTACGAGTTCTTGCAACTGAGCCTTTAGTTCTCACAATTCTACATGAGCCATATGATAAGGTGATAAGAGGGATATGTATTGTGCCTGGAAGTAGATCGAGGTAAACGCTACTCCTCGATCTAGAGGTATCTCAGATATATCTTTGGGAAGGACGTCAGGAATGTATGTCTTCAAGTCGTATCAGATTGTCTTCTTCTACTATGACATAAGCTAAGAAGCCTTCACAGCTTTCTTTTAGTATTCATTTTACCTTTATGGCAAATAATAATTTATGCTTTAGTTTCCTATGTTCGTCTGTGAAAGTGACCACAGTCATGCTTATCCGTCCGAAAGTTATTATCGGCAATCCACCAAAACATAATTCTGATGTAGCCAATCCATCCCTAGGATCATGTCAAAGTCTACGATCTCTAAGGGAATGAGATTAATTGGCATCATTTGGTTGGCAATTAGAATGGTAAATCCTTTGGATTCCCATTGGACATAGCAGACTTTCCTTTGTGGCATTGCGATTCTCATGCCTTACTTAATAGGAGTATCTTGAGTTAGAGTCATTTGAATAAATAAGAGTGATATGGCTACGTGGGTGGCACCCAGAGCAATCAAAACTCTAGGAAAATGGCCAAGAATTTTTAACGTACCCGTGATTAGGTCGGGATTATTCTGAGCATCCTAGTATGTGACATCGTTGACATGGTCATGAGTTTGCACGATTTTGATTTCCTCAACCTTAATTGCCTCTATTAGCCTACTTGTCGAATGCGCTGCTACCTAACGCTTCCCTGGTATTTTAGTACTATCCACCTTCATACCACTGTGAACCAGAATTATGGCACTAAGACATGGCTTCCTAGTACTGCATTGTGTTTCCATTATAAGGAATCATACCGCTTGGACAATGGTTGACAACTTTTGGATATTGAATAGTGTCGCCCTTGTAGTGTATAGTACCATCATAAGTTGGCTGCTGATAAGGGTCGGATCCTATGAGTTTGTTGGTAGGGAATTGCTCTGATGAGCTGATTCTACTGTTTATGAGGACACTAGTTAACCCGATGTTCCTGCTGACCATAGGTGTAATAACTTGTACTTTCTTGCCTACACTCAACATACTGACGAGTGTTGCATCAGAAGTAATTCTAGGAATTGGTGTTGTTAGAACTGCCTTGAGGACGGAAGCAGGAATTGTCGTTGGGTTTACCCCACAAAAGGATTTTCTGGAATCCAATCCCCATTTAAAAGATATGGAATTGTAGTCGCTCTTTTTGAAAGACAAGTTCTGCCGGGGACTAAAAGAGGAATGTTCCCCGATTCTTTCGTTGAGTGCTACTACCTTCAACACCAATATTGTCACTAAGGCCATTTTCGGAATTCTCAACACGAAGTAAAGCCTCGTAGAATTCCTTGTATGTGGTACATAGTGTAAATGCTGCCATGGAGTAAAGTTACTTGTAGGTCCTTTTCTTAAACTGGTGGAGTATTTTTGAAGGGTTGGTACTGATGGCTTGACAGTAGCGGACAGATCAGTAGACTTCTGGTGGTACTTAGCTACCAAAATCTACCTGCTTCTTGTTCATGAACTCGTCCCTCTTTCGGGTCTTGTACTAAAGAGGCAAGAACTTACTCACAAACCGTTGATTCAATTTATCCTAGTCTTCTCTTTTGCCTTCTGGGATTTGTTCCTTCTCATACCTCCACCACGACTTTGCTAGTCCTTGTGGGAACTATGTTGTTGTCATGATCCATTGATCAACCGGGGAAGTTTCCCTGCTTTTGCATGATGCGGAACGTCTTCTCGACTGCTTGGGGTCTTCATAAAAGTGATTCACTTGAAGATTAGAGGCAGCCTCTAAAACATTGTTTCGAGAATGGTGGAAGGCCATCTGAATAGCATGGCCAAAATCAGGAAAAACTTGTGCGATCTGTGTTCGACGAGGCGGCATAATTATGGCATTACAGATCAAGAATTGAGAGTGTTTACAAGTGTGTGATGAAACCATAAAGTGAAGGTGATGCGGAAAAGTTTGAATAAAATAAAATCTAAAGTAACTAAAGTAAGTGTGCGCAATGTGTGGTTCTTAAAGGTCCTTGAGATATGTTTCACCTAAATACAAAAATATTAAAATAAATAAAAAGGACAAAAGTAATTTCACGTATTTGTACAAAACATAACTGGTGGAGAAACTATATTAAAATAGTCGAATTTGGGAAAGCAGAGGGCATATTCGGATTTTGCACATCGAGAAACCTAAGGAGACCCCAAATTCTCCCACGCACCACCTCATGTGATGCCATGCACCAGTTGGGTAGCCAAAAGGTTGCCGACTCTAGAGTACTATACCTCCGAGTTGGGTTACTGCCACATGCCGAGCTACAACTACGCGAGTTCTTCGAAAACCTGAGAATGGCCGGAATCTGGGCAGATTTTCCATGGCACATTCCGAGCTCAAATCTTGAAATCAGCAATTTATATATCAAATTGAAGCTTGGAATGAGAGGAATACAATTATACTTATTGGGAGTTCAATTAGTGGCCGGAGGCGATCTGAAAACGGCCGAAAATCTACAGTCTCACTGAAAAGTTGCGGGCTTTCCATTGCTTCATCTGCACCAAGACACATCTATTTCACATCCAATAGAAAAAATCTTTATCTACACAACGAGGGGAAGAGAAAAGTGGTTACCCTGAGGCTTATCTTGGCCGGGAATGGTAGAAAGTTGCCGGAGAATTCTGAGTTTGAATTGGAGATTGTGATCTCTCAGGTTTGGACTCTAGCTCGAGGTTTTTGTCCTTGTTTCTCAGTTTGGGGAAAAGAGAAGAAACAAGGGATGATGGTGAAGCTTGCCGGAGTTAGCGACTTCGAGGTGGTGTTTGTTTCCCTTTTTTTGTGTTTTCACAGTGAGGAGAGGGTTAAAGAGTGTTGAGAGAGAAAGAGAAAGATGAGGGAAGTCAGAGAGAGTGTCAGAATTGGAAAAGGTACACGGGCAATGTTGTAGGCCCCCACTTGGCACCACTCAAACCAAAGAAAATGACAATAAGATAATTTCAATAAATGTAAATGATCAATTTACCCTTGCATTGCGTGTTTCGTAAAATCGTAAGTTCAAATTTTGTTTTGCTTGCGCCTACTCGTTTATAGTTATGAACACTACGAGAATATCTATGTGCTTGGGTCAAGCCCAAACAATAAGTCTATTAGGCACTGGCCTAATTAGGAACTAAAATAAACGGGTCCACTTGCCAAGTCCAACGAGTAAGGCAATAATATCACAGTTTGTAGCCTGCAACACTAAGAGCATGTTGTTATCTCGAAAAACAAGTTGCTGATTTCTGAGAGTGCAAAATTACCATTTTGCCCCCTGGTTGTGAATTGTGTTTAAATCATTCGTTGCATATCAAATTTACGTCTTGTTTACGCTCACGTGGTCGTAAGGACACGTACTATCTAGAAAGACGAGAAAATAGACAAAGAGTGAAAAGTATTTAGATATCCACATAGAGTTTCCACTTAGCCCACTATGAGCATTTTTGTAATATTTCAATATCAGATAAATAAAATACGATAAATGTTTTGGACGGGTGTGACATTTTATATCCTTGATTTTAGATTATAAATTTTATCTCCACACATTAATTTGTGTATCTGTGGCACAGGTACCAACTTTATAAGCGTACAAGTTGGTTCTTTTACCTCAATCAGAGGTGAATTAGAAAAACCAAGCTTCATACCTAAACCAAATATGCATTAAAAGAATTAAACTTGGTATGTGATTTATGGTTTGTAACATGGTTTTCTTCTATTTTGGCCAGAATTTCTTCTATTTAATTGATAAACAATTTAATTTTCAAATTTAGGAACTTACTAGTTTTGATAAAATATAGAGAGGGCTTGTATAATAGGCTAGCAATGGAGAGCGGTTGGATGGACCTACCTTCGACGATGGTGAGGTGGCAGGGTTTGAGGGAGAGGATGTCGACCGAATCTTTGAGTTTGGGTCCTCGCACCTGATTAGGATTTCATCACAATCGATGTCAATTTCGAACGGTGGCGATCGGAAATGGAGGAGCACGTCCCATCCATCCCACGGTCACAATACAATAAAAACATGGAAAGGGATCCTTTTCGCATTCCTTCCACCTGAATCAACTGAGCATAAAATTTGGACCATTGAAATTTAATTTAATAGTTAAAGTTATTATAATTTTTAATGAAATCTTCTGTTTATAACCATTAAATCAAATTTCAAAAATTCAAATTTTATGCTCAGTTGAGGATGCAGGGATCCATATGGATCCCTTTCCTAGAAGCATGAAAGCCGTGATTGGTGAGATCGGAATTAAATGATATGCTTGCTCCTAAATCACACCAATCACCAACCACACTAAATGAAAGGCGGGACCCAGTGGCACCAGGTACTGTACGCAGTAGCAAGCGAAAACGAAAATGGAACTCAGGAGGGCGAGGCTACCTCGTGTGATAAGGAGAAATTGGTCAAATGACATGTCTCCACGTGGACTCCCAACAGCTTTCTCACGTCCAGGATCGTGTCCGTAGAGATGCCCTATGCATGCATATACATTTTTATTACAATCACCAAACACATAAAAAAACTTTAAAAATAATAATAATTAGAAGATCTAATTATTCCAACCCAAATTACTTACTTTGTTACACAAAGGCTGCTTATGTTGTCTAATTAAATTAACATTTTTACATTTTTCATGAAAATATATTGTTTAGATTATGATGACGTATGTCATCATCTTCCGTTATAACATTTTGTTGAAATGTTTGTCTCATATTATATTTTGTCGAACACCCTGTCATCGTTTACCTAAATATGAAATAAGCAAAAAATGTTTAAAAACAGGTGGATGCATTACATTGCAGATTTAAAACGAGGTTGTGTTTTATAATATTAGCAACCAACTAATATAGCTTTGTGCATATATGAAAACTACCATATACCTAAAATGCAATGGCCAGCAGGTGATGAAATGCAATCAAGGTAGATTATGTATTTACAAGTCCAAAATACCTATATACGTACCTTGAGAGTTACTTGTAGCTCATCTGGTGTTTCGATGCTAATCTCGATTACGGTAGGCAAAACTGCAAGAATTAGTAAGCCATGGAGTTAAATAACATTAAGAGAGAATACGTACATAAACTCTATTTGAAAAAAGAAAAGAATAGTGTATTTGCGTTTCTGAATTACTGTCAACTACTTGTATGCATACATACATACATGCATACATACATATATATATATATATATATGTATATACACACACACAGCAAAGAACACCAACAAAATTAAAGTGATAATGTTAGACCAAAAACATACGAACAAAGAAAAGAGTTACAGAAGAGATACATATAGTATCAAATGAAGAGAAGAAATTGAAAGTAATAATAAAAAGAATAGGAAAAAAAAGGAGGAACCTTTCTCCTCCTTTTTCTTCTTGTCTCCCTTGGGTTTATGGGGCTTGGCCTTGCCAATCTTGGGAGCCATTGTCCACCAAAACTAACTACTATGCTGTGGCTGCTGCTGTTTTTCTTCCTTCTAATTAATAACCTTAGCGATGCGATGATAACTATGACTTTGAAATTGAACGTATCGAACTGCAGTCTCTCTTTCTTGGAACCAAAACTCTTGAAAGAAAATGAAATCTCCGTCAGTCCGCCCACCCTTCAACTAATCAACCAGCAAAACCAAAAAGAAATCCAAAGGGTTAGTGGCTCTAACGTACGTAGTTGGAAACCAGATGGTAATTTGTATTTATGTTTTTCTCATTTTTTTTTTCTTTTTTAACAAGTGAACAAGGATAGGATTGGATTGGATTGGGTTGTGTTGGATTTGAGGAGCTAGCTGAAGAGGAGCTTTTACATGGCATGGCAGAGTGGGTGGGGATTGAAGAACGTGAACAAGTACTGAAGTGGCATATTCTCCAGCGTAATTTAGTGATTTGATTAGAGAGTGCTGTGATGGGGACACAGAGAGTGAGTCTGTATGTTTGTCTCAGAGAGGGAGAGAGAGAGAGAGAGAGAGAAGGATAGGATAAGGTAAGCAAAGCTGCGCCTTAGACACCCGCACACAGGGAGAACGTAAGGGTAAGCAATTAATTTCGGGCCTCTCATTTTCCTTCTCCCTCATTTTATCACCTGATCCTCTCTCTCTCTCTCTCTCTCTCTCTCTCTCTCTCTCTCTCTCTCTCTCTCTCTCTCTCTCTCTCTCTCTCTCTCTCTCTCTCTCTCTCTCTCTCTCTCTCTCTTCTTCCCTTAGATTTGTTGGGATATTCAAAGGCCCAAGACTAATTTCCTACGTCGGCAGAGATTTTTACATGTGGCAGAATATGAGACGGTACATCATATGTTATTATATAAATGATTGTTCATCCATTAATATAATAATATATAACTTATGTGTCTGTGTTATGAACATACTAAAAAATCCCTCCTAAGTTGGACCTCTTGGATGAAATTTCAGACCAATAACTGTTTGACATATACATTAGTTAGTGATACTTAGGAAGTTATAAGTCATTGAGTTTTATGGTTAATCGAATAAATTTACAAATAGTTAATATCATTCTTATTCATGCATTTATTAATACTACTAAAAGAAGAAGAATCATTTTCAAAAGTCAAGAGAGACTAAAAAGTTGCTTTAATAAATGTGTTTTCCTTTTTCATTAATCTCATATTTTATCTATCTAAGCTGAAACTCGCTCAAAAAACTTGCTCATTAATTACGAAAATGTAATATTTTTTCTACCAAACTGAATCGCCCATCATACAAATAAAGCTATAGAAGTAGAAACAATCAAAGAACTTTGCTAGGTGTGCACTCATAATAACAAAGTTAAGGCGAAGCCAAAAGAATGGAACCCAACAAAGAAAATGAAAATAAGAACACGATGAGTAACAAGTGAAAGAATGAAGTATATATTTCTCTCTCAAAGATCGGCTGCACCTCCTCCCTTTTTATAACCTTTGGCTTTGTAACTTAATTCATATTCACAAAACATAGTATTAAATTCTAATAAAAGTATAACCCTAAGGAATGTAACAAATAGAAATATACTGTTCAAGGCTAGCCGTTGGGACAATAAAGATAGACTTATAAATCAATATTGTAGTATAAATTTAGGGGTGTGATATCCACACACCCTTTTTTACTTCTCCCACACCTTTTTAGTTTTCGGCAGTCGGATTAGATGAATTGAAGAAGATCAACGGACATAAATTAACAAGGGGTGTATGAGAAGTAAAAAAGGGTGTGTGGATAGCACACCCTAAATTTAGTGATGGAGATCGACCAGAGAGAAGAGAAGGGAGAGAAGGATTTAAGGAATTTTGTATATGTCATTCCTCATGCCTTGTGCCTTTCTTTATACTAATAAGGGAGAGAAAAACTTGCTCTTCAAGTAATACAAGTTGTACAAGGAAAGATCTTCTAGATCTAATCTACTAGAATTTGCACAATCACACTCTTAATGAAATTAGACTGGAACACTCCCCTTGATTGTGTAAATACTCAAGTAAATGGTGCATTAGGTCTTAATGTGATTACGTAGAAATATTTGATGAAGTTGTCTCGTTTAGGCGGCACAATAAGCAAATGTGAGTCTTAAAAATAAACAGAAGAATGCATAAGTAGTAAAACTCACAAAACTTGGCTAGGGAAAAATTCAAGATAGGATAAAAACCCGTAGTTTAAGAAGAAAAGTAGACCTGGAAATTTCTTACACGACACAAAAATAACGGGTTTCGGATCTACATAATAACTAATTAGATCGTTATCAGGTCACACGATAAGAACCCATTAATAACGGGTCCTTAACAAGTTTACACGCGGGTAACCCGTTTCGACACGTTAAGAAAAAAGTTATTTAATCATTTTAAATTACTAAAAAAACTTGCGCTTTAGGTGTAATAATGATTTACGCGTTAGTACTACAATCACATGAAGACTGGTGTTATGCACATCACATACAAGTCATAATTGCCTATAGCAATCTAGGACAAGACTGACACCTACAACAGATCCAAAGTGAGAGTATCGGTGCGATGTGAACATACACATGAAGGCATCCACTATAAACAGTTAACATAAATATGATTATGCCATGGTAATTCGATAATTCTAGTCAATATAATAATATTCATGGCCATAAATATAATTAAGGCATCCCATAATAGTACGCATACCTATGCCTCCTGTAGGATTTATGATAATTCATAAATTCTATCAATATGTTAATTCTTATAGATGTTAGTCTAATCATGGTATAACGTAAAAGATTCTTTATTATATATATATATATATATATATATGGAAACAAAATAAATATATAATATTTAAAAGCAAAGATCTACTCACAAATCAAGTCGTCGGGTCGAACCCGCCACTCGGGCATCGGAGATCCTTGCAATGAGTTTGACTTAGAAAAAAAACCATTTACGTAAATATATAACGTACATACGTGTTTACGTACAAAGTACGGTTAATATATAAACTATTTTCAAAGGCCAAATTTCAAAAAATGGAGAACGGATTCAGATTCACCATGTTGAGTGACCTAAGGAGAGACCTCGGGTTCCTCCATGCACTGCTACCATGCGTCACCACAAGGTGGTTGTCCAAACTGTCACGTGCTGCATGTGCCAACACCCACGCGCCTTCTTCGCAAGTTTTCCAAATTTTTTCGTGTTTTTCCTCCAACTTTCAAAGCTCAGTTCAAGCTCGATTCTCCACCAAAATCAACATAATTTATATGGAAAGCTTGGCACCAGAGGAACAAATCAATACCGAGGTAAGGTTGAGTCATGGTCGCCATTGGCCCGAAAAAAAGAAAAAAAGAAAAAAAGAAAAAAAGAAAAGGCCTGAAAATGGCCTAACTGTCACATCCCGGCCCAGGCCCCCACCACATCCCGGGCTTAACTCCACCGTAGCACGATATTGTCCGCTTTGGGCCCCGACCACGCCCTTACGGTTTGGTTTATGGGAACTCACACGAGAACTTCCCAGTGGGTCTCCCATCCGACCAGGGATTGGCTCTGATACCAAATTGTCACATCCCGACCCGGGCCCCCACCACATCCCGGGCTCGACTCTAATGTACCACGATATTGTCCGCTTTGGGCCCCGACCACGCCCTCACGATTTTGTTTCTGGAACTCACATGAGAACTTCCCAATGGGTCACCCATCCTGGGATTGCTCTCGCTACGATCTCGCTTAACTTTGAAGTTCCTACGGAACCCGAAGCCAGTGAGCTCCTAAAAGGCCTCGTGCTAGGTAGAGATGAGAATATACATATAAGGTTTACAAGATCCACTCCCCTAGGCGATGTGGGATGTTACACTAACAGCCACAGCTTTTGTTGCAAAAAAATCGAGGAATTTCTTCCCCCGCGTCATTTCTGCCTCCAAACCCTACCAAAACAAGTCTAAAACCTTAAGATCCTTCACATGCAATGAAAACGTAAGAGATAGTGGGTTCTTGAGGCTTACCCTAGTCGGAAAAGTCAAGAACTCGCCGGATTTCATTTGGGGACGATGGTGAATAGTTGCATAAGCAACTACAAGGCGTGAGGTCCCCGACCTAGGTCCATGTTCATGGTGGTGACACATCTTATAGTTGATGGTGGTTAGAAGACTTGCCGAAGTGGCCATGTTGATATGTGGCTAACAGTAGTGATCTTACATAGGAGGAGAAAGATGCAGAGATGAGGGGTGGAAAGGAAAGACAAAGTTTGAGACACACAAAGAGAGAGGGAAAATTGAGAGGGATGGGAGAGTGAAATAAGGAAGAAAGGAGTGAGATGGCAGTAGGGGAGATGGAGCCCGAGAGATTGGGAGACACATGAGAGACAAGAAGGAGAGGTGGAATGGGGTGTGGGCCCCACATGGCACACAGCCCAAAGCCATAAAAGAAAAAAAAAATACAAAAATATCTCATGCGATGTGAAATTACTAAATTACCGTCAGCGTTTTGTGCTTCGTAAAATCTTCGTTATAACTCCGAATTCGATTCCGCATGCGCCCACATGTTCATTTCATCGAGTACTTCAAGAATACGTGTGTGCACCTTTGGGTTAATCCTAATAATTAATTAGCTACAAGACCTAATTAATAATATACTAATGTAAACTGGCCTACTTGTCCACTTGCTTAACGAACATAACGAATAAGTCATCGATATTACAGTCTGCAACCCGCAATACCGACAACACAACTCACTGTTGTCTCGATAAACAAGTAATAAGTTCTCGAGGGTGCAAAATTACCATTGTGCCCCCTCATTGGGAAACGTGTATAAATCGTTTGATTTATGCCTTGTTCGTGCTCATGTGACCGTAAGGACATGTACTACCTAGAAAAATGTGAAAAGAAATAGAGAATGACATGGACACATGTGTCCATGAAGGATTTCCACCTGTTAGGGGTATTTTTGTAATTTTCTGAGGTTAAGGAGTAAAATAATATTAAATTCGGGACGGGATGTCACAAATATGGTGGGCTACAAATGCATATTCAGATATGATATGGTATAAATATTTTATATAATTATATTTTGGCCCATAGAATATAATACATAGAAGTTTGCGTTTCAAGAAACCGACTGTTTAACCTCCCCTCATGTGTTCTTTTGTTATCCTAGAGAATTTGGCTAATTTTTCTACAAGAATGATTTTTGCTTGAATTCTTAAAACATGCCCTCAGGGGTAATTCGGTGGTCATTAGCCTTCAAACTAGTTTCATATGGAAATTAAGGCGTCTATACTTTTGTCAATGGCAAATTACCCTGTGCTTATAATTATTCTTTTCAACTCATTGCGTCATCGGTTTAGACATTTCCTCTTATCTCTTAGGCTGATTATATTCTTTTGATTCTATTACTGTTTTTTCACATAATCAAACTAATAGTGAATAACAATAAACTTTGTCATTCGATTAAACTAAATAAAAGTTTAACATAATGAATAATTCTAAAATATTACATCATATGATTGGCTTTTAGGACATACTAAAACATCTTGGCACAAACCTTATATTCTTGTGTTCTAAAAGCATGCAGCAGTTGTCTGCTCTAGTGTTGAATCTGATTATTGATTTTTTGCTCATGCATGTGCTAAGACGGCATTGTGGAACAAAAAATCATTCAAAAAATCTTAGAGCTGATACGTGGACTTTTATCTACAACTGACAAGAATGCCCTTCTTAAATTCCACATGCAGTTCAACCCTCTTGAAGACCTTAGATGCTGACTATGATTTCTCCAAGCTCCCCTGCCCATGGCAAGTAGATAAGATAAGAGAATTAAAGATAAGATTAATAACTAATTCCTATCTTTAAGTTTTCCTTATATATATATATATTCATTTAAATTATAACACGTGGTGTATTTGCTCATGTTTCAAGACAAGATCTTCATGTGGCCACGTACACGTCTAGATTTGGTTACAAAAGAAGTGATTGCATTAAAAAAAATAAGGGCGTATAGTGAACACGAAGAACAAATACAAGAACCCATAAATAATAAAGAAAAAACAGTGGCCACTTAGTATTATGGTATAGTGGTATTCCTCTTCACTTGTAAGTGCGAGGTCTTAGGTTCGATTCTCGCCAAAAGCAAATTTGAACCACATTATTATGGCTAGACCAGAATCTTAGCCCATTCCCTCTCCCCCTTAGTGTAGACAATATCGTTTATTAAAAAAAAAAATACAAATTAAGCCTTATTTGATGGTTTTTTTAGTTTTAAGTATAAGCATAGCAAGAAAATTAAGGTGCGGCGGTCTTAGGATGAGGAAAAAGGCAAACGGGAAGTTTCTTGGCAGGCATGGGCATTGGGTCAACTACGATCTGCTCGTTGGGAAGAACTTTCTCCCATTTGAACCCCTTCACCAAGCTGGGCATGAACACTAGGATTTCCAATCGGGCGTACTCTTTGCCGGGGCACATCCTAGGATGATAGGAGCATATTTATGCAACTTAGTTAGCTTGTTTCTTGGCATTTACTTAGTTTAATTCTAGTTATTTTAGTACTTTAAACTATTTTCGTGTGTTTGTAGGTTCAAATAACAAAGTTGGCAACAAAGTGCTATTTGGAGCATTTTGGAGCATTTTTGGACCAAGATTGGATAGTGCTAGCATGGAGACATGAGGATGGACGTTTTTGAAGATTAGAAGGCTAGAAATCAGCATGTGTGTGTGCAAGTGTGTTGACCTACAACTACAAACATTCATCCACTACACCCATTACATCCACTCATTACCAAACATCCATCCACTACACCCATTACATCCACTCATTACCAAACACTCACCCACTACACCCATTACATCCACTCATTACCAAACACTCATCCATTACACCCATTACACCCATTACATCCACTCATTACCAAACACTCACCCACTACACCCATTACATCCACTCATTACCAAACACTCATCCATTACACCCATTACATCCACTCATTACCAAACATCCATCCACTACACCCATTACATCCACTCATTACCACAACATACACCACTACCACCTTAATTAGATGGTGGTCATCTCCCTAGCCTATAAATACATCCACCCTTCACCACAACAAAAAGGGGGAGAGGATTAGAAAAAATCCATCCAAAGACACTACATTCACATCTCAGAACTCCATACACTTACACTTTCATTCCTTGACCGTGAGCACCATCCATTCATCCATACACATCCTTAGACACTTGTGCTGCAACAAGTTGGTGAAAACGAAGGTCCTTGGCGTTTCAAGCTTGAAACTTTGGAGCGTTTTTAGGTGTACTTCGTTCTTGCTTTCAATGTCTACTTTGTTATTTTCTGATTTTGTTGCAATTATGAGTAACTAAACCCCCCTTAGCTAGGGGTAATTCGAAACCATGTTCATACTTGCAATATGATTTGATTACTTTCAGTTGTGATTCATAAGTTGTGAATTCAATTTACTTATCCATTTGAATTAAAACTGATTTATGTGTGTTGGTTGAGAGTGCACGCTTAATTTTCATGCATAAATCTGATGCTAGGATATAAGGGAGTTTCACCTAATCGTTATGAACTTATATTCACAAGTAGTGAAGGTTGCTCGTCACAACCGTGTTAAGTAAATTCTTGGCATAAGTTTCATGCAATTCATAGTTACAAGTGTTTCGTCAATGCTTATGATTTTCATAGAACTTAATGATTCTTGCTTGTATCTCTATTATGCAATTCATGTAGGGAACTTGTGGGGAATGCTTTGGGTTGTTGTATGCAATCATCCAATTCAATGAAATTAGGAAAATCTGAGGGTTAATTTAAGCGTACCTAATTAATCTGGGGCGTTGAGAATTCATGGTTTATTGAAAAGCAACTGGAAATCGTTTGTATGCAAGTGTGTCGTGTGTGGAGAAGAACCTCCTAGCTAGCCTTTTATCCATTTAATTCACTCAAATTCGTCCAGATTTCACCAGTTCTTTACTTTACTTGTTTTGTTTTCAAATTCGTCAAAACCAAACCCCCTTCACTTTGTTGAGTCATATTAGTTAGCAACTGATTTAGTTTGTGTCTTTATGTATTTTGAACCAAGTTGAAACCAAAATTCGTCCAAAAGTGTGTTTAGAGTCCAAATCTGCCCAGTTTGTGTGTTTAGGCATATTTGAACGTTTTTAGCTTGTTTTGAGTTCTTTGAGTTTGTTTTGAATTCTTTGAGTCTAGTTTAGTGTTTTTAACTTTGTTTATATGTTTTTAAGTCAGTTTAGAGGTTATTAGCAAGCCCTCCTAATCCCCGGTCCAGAACGATCCCTACTTACATTCTTTACTACAATTGATACAAGAGGGTTTAATTTGAGTGCTTAACTTTCACCGCATCAAATTTTGGCGCCGTTGCCGGGGATTAGCAATTGCTAATCCCCCGTTGTTTCTTTTTCATGTCTTTTGTTTTAGTTACTGACTTTGTTTCTATTTGTGTCTTTTATTTTTACTTTTGATATTTGATTTAGCTTTGTTTCCTTGATTTCAGATACTAGAGAAGTAAGACATGGATTTTGCTACCATTCAAGCTCAATTGGCGAAACTTACTTCTCAATTGTCACAAAATGCCGAAAGGACCACAATGCAAAGTGTCACTACATGTGGTGTATCCTATGGGCAAAGATATCCAACTTATCAATGTTCTCAATTCGCTGCGAATGAAGATGCTTGGGGTTATCAAGGCCATAGTGTTGGAAATGTTCCCTAAAGCCAATCATATGATGATACTTTACGGACATTTCATATGTTAAACTAATCTAGTTTAATATCAAGGGCAAAGATTATTGTTTAAGCCGTCTCATATAAATGTTATATGCTTAAACGATAAAGTCCAAGGAATATGTGATTGGGAGAATACGATCTAAAGAAGTTAGATTCATGAGACCATTCTTTCGTAGACACATCCTAAACGTTCCTGATCATAGGATTGCCAATTGGGCATTGACAGTCCGTTAAAGATCAGTACGTGTTGTGTCTTCTCTCAGGGAGAGTGACTAGTCTCGAGTCATTGGTGTGTCTGACATCAAGACAAGTACGTAGGTGCTCAATAGAGAATGAGTTCACTGAACACGATCAACGAAGAGTTCTCATATTCATGTTACATGAGAACTCATGGTTGGGATAATGCAAAATAGTCCTTTGACCTGAGGCATCACAGTTGTCTTGTGGTTAAGTCCTTGATCTTTGATTATGTCAAAGTCACCCCATTGGGGTGTCCACGGCATCATTGGGGTTAAGCCACTTAGTCATGGAGACAAGTGAATGCGCAACAAGGGATCTCTAACCTTCAAACCGTTTGGGGGAGAATACTCTATGATATGATTAAAATCTCTGGCCAGAGTATGAATGAGATTTAGGAAGTCGTTCCAAATCACATTCAAGGTAATCATATAAGCACACGAATCACATTGGATAGTAGACATGAATAAACTATCAAACCAAACAATGTGGTCAAGAGTACTGTATTAGAGAAAGACCGTATTGCATTTGTAATCCTAAACTGAATAGGTTCTCTACCTCTTCTGATTAGCTTGGGTAACCATGATATGCTGCTAGGTGTCACTCATGGTTTGTGGAAGCCCTAAACGTGTATAATCACTAAAGGGAGAATTGAAAGTAAGTTTCAATTCACAATCGATGTGAAATGGTTTTAATCGCCCACTGCCTCGCTAAAAGGAACCTAATGGATCGTACACCGTGTAAGGTGGAGATTGAAGAAACAATGGAGATGAGTAAGAATAATTAAATGGTTTAATTATTTATGGCAAGGATTAATTAATATGTTAATTAATCAAACGAATAAGTTCGTTAAAGACCTTGGGATAGTTTTGGACTTTAAGGCCCAATGGGCTTCGAACGTCAAAGCCCATTGACTTAAGTTGTATGACAACTTAATGAATAATGATTCACAAATGCCCAATTATACCAATAAATCCCAATGGCCGGCCATTTAGAGATGGAGTGGATTTTGGACTTATTTACAAGTTTGCCACTCCAATGAATTAAGGTATAAATATGACTTTATAGCCAAAATTCATTTAAGGGTTTCTTTTAGAGAAAATTGGTGAGAACTTGTCTCTCATTTTCTCTCTAAAGAGGCCGGCCCCTTGGAGGGTGTATCTAGCCATACTAACTACTCCAAGATCACTCATTTCTTCTCCAATCTAACCTTGGTGAAGAGACTTAGAGGTTCTCAATTTTGGGAACTTGGAGAAACCTATTCTTCCATCCAAATCCATAGATTTTAGATGCAAGGAATGAAGGCCCTCTCTTTGGGTGATTAGCCTTTGCTTATGCAAAGAGGAATCTACAAAGGTATATATTTCTCAACTCACTTTGATTTGAGTTGAGTCTGAAGGAAATTTTGTGAAAAACATGTTCATTTGAGCAACATCAATAGCATGCAATTAACAAATTAAAGGCGGAATCATGCTTGCATGCACTCAAAAACAAAAACATCAACCATGAAATTCAAAGCCTAGTAGATTGGTGAACCTTGACTCAACTTAAAACAACATTTGTTAGTTGAGAAATATTTACCTTTGTAGATTCCTCTTTGCATATGCAAAGGATAATCACCCAAGAGATAGGGCCTTCATTCCTTGCTTCTTAGCTCCATGGATTTGGTTGAAAGAATTGGATTCTCCAAGTTCCCAAAATAGAGAACCTCTAAAGATTCTACACCAAGGTTAGATTGAAGAAGAAATGAGTGACCTTGGAGTAGTGGGATTGCTAGATGCACCCTCCAAGGTGGCCGGCCTCTTAGAGAGAAATGGAAGCTTTGTGTTCTCACCAATTTTCTCTAAAACCAACACTTGTGAATTTTAGGCTATAAAGTTCTTTATATAGTCACTTCTTTAAATGACCTAAAGAACCAAAAACCCTAATTCTACACAAAATGGCCGGCCATTTAAGGGATATGGGCTTTTGGGCCTTTGTGAATCTTTATTCATTAAGTTGTCATACAACTTAAGTCAATGGGCTTTGACTTCGAAGCCCATTGGGCCTTAAGGTCCAAAACTATCCCGAGGTCTTTAACGAACTTTATTCGTTTGATTAATTAACATATTAATTAATCATTGCCATAAATAATTAAACCATTTAATTATTCTTACTCATCTCCATTGTTTCTTCAATCTCCACCTTACACGGTGTAAGATCCATTAGGTTCCTTTTAGCGAGGCAGTGGGCGATTAAAACCATTTTACATCGATTGTGAATTGAAACTTACTTTCAATTCTCCATTTAGTGATTACACACGTTTAGGGCTTCCACAAACCATGAGTGACACCTAGCAGCATATCATGGTTACCCAAGCTAATCAGAAGAGGTAGAGAACCTATTCAGTTTAGGATTACAAATGCAATACGGTCTTTCTCTAATCTAATACTTTTGACCACATTGTTTGGTTTGATAGTTTATTTATTCATGTCTACTATCCAATGTGATTCGTTTGCTTATATGATTACCTTGAATGTGATTTGGAACGCATTCCCTAATCTCATTCATACTCTGGCCAGAGATTTTAATCATATCATAGAGTATTCTCCCTCAAACCATTTGAAGGTTAGAGATCCCTTGTTGCACATTCACTTGTCTCCATAACTAAGTGACTTAACCCCAATGATGTCGTGGACACCCCGATGGGGTGACTTTGACATAATCAAAGATCAAGGACTTAACCACAAGACAACTGTGATGCCTCAGGTCAAAAGACTAATTTGCATTATCCCAACCATGAGTTCTCATGTGACATGAGTATGAGAACTCCTCGTTGATCGTGTTCAGTGAACTCATTCTCTATTGAGCACCTACGTACTTATCTTGATGTCACACACACCAATGACTCGAGACTAGTCACTCTCCCTGAGAGAAGGCACAGTACGTACTGATCTTATCGGACTGTCAATGCCCAATTGGCAATCCTATGATCAGGAACGTTTAGGATGTGTCTACGAAAGAATGGTCTCATTAATCTAACTTCATTAGATTGCATTCTCCCAATCACATATTCCTTGGACTTTATCGTTTAAGCATATAACATTTATATGAGACGGCTCAAACAATAATGTTTGCCCTTTATATGTAAACTAGATTAGTTTAACATGTGAAATGTCCGTAAAGTATCATCATATGATTGGCTTTAGGGCACATTTCCAACAGAGTCTTGGTTCACCAATCTACTAGGCTTTGAATTTCTTGGTTGATGTTTTGTTTTTGAATGCATGCAAGCATGATTCCGCCTTTTAATTGTTAATTGCATGCTATAGATGTTATTCAAATGAACATGTTTTTCACAAATCTTCCTTCACATAGCCAATCATGGGACAACATGTTTTCCAATGCTTACAATTCGGATTGGAGAGTATTCAGATTGCATGTGGGGAAAACCTCAACAATTCCAACAAGATGGATATTGGCAGCAAGAAGATGAGTTTTATTCAAGACCTATGCAGCCACCACAACAATCTGCCCAATTCGATTCCGGTACGTCTTTGGATAATGATATGTTTAATAAGTTACTCACCTATTTGAACCAGGAAGTAGAAAATCGAAACACAGAGGTGCAAAATCAAGCCAAGAAGATGGGCGAATTAGAGAAGCAAATTGGGCAGATTATGGAGTTCACGGCACAAATTCAAGAGCAAAGTGAACTCTCCAACTCAACTATTGAAAATTTGAAGGAAGATTTTGAAATCCATGATGCTATCACTTGGGAAGTGCTATGGAGGTTGGAGGTGAACCCAAGACATCCAAACCAAGCCAAAACATGGATGAACATCTGCTGCTCGAAGAAAAGGAGAATAACAAGGCCACGACAAGGGAAAGACCACCCTTGCCGCAACCCCATATCCCCTCTATGCCGTCCACTACAACCAAGGTAAGCCTAAATTCAATTTGTCCTGACCCCTTTTCACCAAATGTCCTTATTCCTTGCAGGATCATGCAATCCAAGGAAGAAGAAGGTGAGAAAGACATCTTCGAAACCTTTCCAAAGAATGAAGAGCAAGAAGTGGAGGGGGAATGTCTAGAATTCATCAAAGAAGATACACTTGAGACGAAAATTCCCAAAGAAGTTGGATTTTATGACACGGGAAAAGTCATAACTCTCAAAACACCAAATCTGGCCAAGTCCCATATCCCTGCAACCTTCAAAGATGTGTTTGTAATTGAGTTTGTGTTGGAGCAAGCAAGTAAGCCATCTTCTCCAACTTCGATTTTATTATATACTAACTTGCTGATTTTGATGATTCAGGCACCTACACTAGAATTTAGACCATTGCCGGATCACGTCAAGTATCACCTTCCATTCAAGGATCAATTCCATGCCGTGGGCCCTATTCAAGCTTAAATGGAGGTATCGTTCGGCTGGAAGACGTTAAAGCAAGTGCTTCTTGGGAGGCAACCCATGTATTCAAATAAGGAAGATTTTTGAATCGCTCCACAATCAGTTTTGCGTTTCTAAAAACCTTCCGTTTTCTGCATTTTTGTTTTTCCATGATTGTCATTTTTATTTGTTGCTTATTTAATTATTTTTGGGTGTGGGTTTATTTTTGAAACATTGACACATATGCAAGGTTCACATTAATTTTCATGGAAAATGAACATTAGGTAGAAAGGTAGAAAAAATACAAGCAAGTGCAAACAAGCAGGAGTGAGCCTTCATTGGTTAGGTGGTGCCTCAGCATTCGACGGACCTCCAGAAAGTCGAAGTGCCAGAGTTTGATTTTCCGGAGCCTCAACACTTGGTGAAGCGCCAGATGACGAAGGCAGAAGTTGCCGCTGGAGTAAGGCCACAAACCGTTGATGATCACTCTGAATCCGAACTTCGGACTCCTGCAGTTGGTCAAGCTTCTTCTTCATACTTGTTGAGTAATTAGTTGCGAGCATGTGCAACTCTTTATTCTCATGCCTAAGCACTCTGACCTCTTGCCGAAGACTAGCCATTTTAGCCATCAACGACTCAACCTGACGAGATCGAGCAAGAAGGCGTTGGCCCATGTTTGAAACTGAGCCTGCACATCGGACGCTGTAGGCCAGAGAGTCCTGAACAACCAGTTCGTCAGACCGTCTGGAAAGTATCCTAGTGTCTCTAGGAGTGAGAGATTTCTGGCCACCACTGAAGCGGTTGTATCATTCATCATCATGGAATCCCCAACTGTAAGAGGACCATTTGGGGATACGAAGGACGGCTGCCAAATGTTGTTTGGAGAAGACATATCAATATCTTCCCCAACATTCAAGTTAAAGCGACGGTCAGAAGGGCAAGACATTTTCGAAAGTGTGAAGAAAAAGAAGAGGTCAGACAAATCAAGTTCTTAGAAGTGCAAGTAGGGAGCTTCTACAGGCGGAAAATTCAAGTGTGCTTTGGAATGTGATGCGTGCCTCTCTTTAAAAATCAGCACTCGACGGAGCTTCAGAAATTGAAGAGGCGAGTTCAGAAATCGAAGAGGCAAGCTCAGAGATCGAAGAGACGTCTGTTTTCTCAAAAGTTGGGCTGCTCAGAAACCACGGGCCGATCTCAGAAATCGAAGAGGCACTTGCTTTTTCAGACGTGTCATCACCTGTCACATGCACACTCAGCTTTGCGAAAATCATGGATAATTTATCAAAGCACCGATCTCAGATATCGAAGAGGCGCCAGTCTTTTTCAGCCTCGTCAGCACCTGTCACACGCAAACTCAGCTTTGCGGAAATCACAGGCAGTTTGTCGAAACACCGATTCCAGATATCGAAGAGGCATCTGCTTTATCCAGACGTGTCAGCATCTGTCACATGCACACTCAGCCTTGCAGAAATTACGGGCAATCTGTCAAAGATTTCTGGTGAAGTAGAAAGCACGTGAAGTTTACTGTTCAATCACCCAACGGGTGCCGACAAGAGTGAAAGAATAGTACCGGTTATTAATTCCTATAAATGTCGTCCTTCACCCTCCATAGCAAGGCAGACATACATAATCCTTCTTTATCTCCGAAAATGCATTCCCAACGAGGCCTTTCGAGTTACTCTGTGTTTCTCATCCCTTGGGGTACCTCTGCAAACAAGTCATCAAGAGCAAGAGTATTTCATATCATAAAGGTTGAAAGCAAGAGTATCTCATAGCATGTTTTATCCCTGTCCTTTTCCTTGTCTTTGTGACAAGGAGAAAGAGAGCAATCAGCCAGAACTTGGTATCAATCTTCCGATCTAAGAACCGACTGCCTGGAACTCCTTCCTGATTGCTTACCTAGCATTGCTCTCGAGTGCTCATCTTCAACTGCTGATGTACATCCGAAGAAGATGCCACATCTGCCTGGAGAACAGATAAGGCAAGTGAAAATGATACCTTGAAGCATGTGGAGACAACGTGCTAATTCATCTTCAAGATCAAGTCTCATTTTCCTTGCTAAGAAGTTCCCCAGACCAGTTCAAGAATAAACATGTGGAAAGATACTTCTTCAAAAGCAAAAGTATCTCATATCATCAGAGTCGCAGGCAAAGATATCTCATGGCATGTTTTTCTTTTACCCTTGCTCTTGCCTGTGGGACAAGGAGAAAGAAAGCAATCGGTCGACACTTGGACAGATTGAACAAAGAAACAGACCATCACCTCTACCTCGTGCCTGCCTGCCAGGCAGAAGAAACAAGCAGAGAAGAATGTTGCCTGCACACTCAATCAACCCAGCAGAAGGAGTCTGAGTTGAAACCAAGAGCTCGAGAAGCTTCAACAACATATGGACGCATCAGTCACTAAAGAGCAAAGCCTCGCCGTACAAGGCCATCAAATCACCACCACCAATCAAGTCTCTTTTTCCTTGCTAAGAAGTTCCCTAGCCCAGTTCGTGATCAAAGCTGTGGAAAGTCAACAAGATCATCTCTCCATAACCAGATTTGCGTTCTTAAACTCTACTCTGTCTAGTTTTTACTTTGCCATACTTGTCATGTTTATTCGTTGTTTGTTTGTTTGCTTGTTTTTGTGTGAGTTTATGCCTGAAACATTGAGGACAATGTTTGATTTAAGTGTGGGGGGGGGGGTAACCAAGTTGTTTTGCATGAAATTCGTGGGAGTTTATTACCCGTTACTTCTAGTGTTGTTCCTTGCTGTTTTTAAGTGTTTTTATGCTGTTTTTGGAGTGTTTTAGTGTGTTTTGACATAAAAATCCGAAAATCTCATAAAAATTTGAAAAATTGTTTTGAAAAACCCAAAAAGAGTTGTTTTTGTGTGTTTATTTGTGTCTTAGGATACCTTCCAACACAATGATGAGGAATTGGTTTTTAATTGCATGACTGTTAAAGAGAGTTATAAACATGGATGGAAGTTTGATTTACTCCTTGGTTTATGCTTGGTTGTGGTTATAATTTATAAATTCACATGCAATCATAAAGGAAAAAAATATGTTTTTGTAACATGCTTGAAGGAAGGAACTCAAAGTAACGCTACACCCTTGTGAGACTTGAGCCTAAAACGTTTATTTGGAGAGTTAATAATCTATGCATTGTTGTTTTCTAAAGTCGTTGCATGATCTCATTATTCTTTGCTTGGTTGCTACTTAGAAGGCGTTTCATCATTTAGTTCCAAATGCTAGAACTCATGCCCATTTCATTCAAAGCATGCTATTGATTTGCATAACACATATTCAAGATGAAGTTGTGTAGTGACCACCACCAAAGCCAAATTGCCGTGTATCCTACTTCATTATATGTTTAAGTTTAACCCCGTTGAGCCTTGTGTAGCCTATGTTCTTTGTTAACCCACACTGTCCTTACCTAGCCTAGTTTTAGGACCATCCATACCCTTGTTCTTGAAGCATAGTAAAGCATGACTTAAAATGAACTCCTTTTTTATCAATGTATTACATAAACCAAGTGTGGGGGAAGTGATTCTTGTGTGTGTGTGTGTGCCAAAATCTGTAATAAGGCACGGGTAGAAAAGAAAAAAAAAAGAAAAAGAAAAGTTGTGAAAAGAGTGAAAAAGAGTTGAAAAATATATGAGAAAGAGCTCTAAAGTGTTGATTGTTGAAGAAAGGGTCCAAAATATTGAATTTAACCCTAAGTGTTGCATGAATCTTCCCTTTGTGTTTAAAAGTTGATTTTTGCATTCTAAAGTGAATTCCAAGTGTCGATTTCATTACTTTGCTTGCTATCGCTTGAAGAACGTTTGTTATCCCTATCCTTTCTTTGTTAGCTATTACCCCCAAGCCCCATTACAACCCTTAACTGCATCTTGAGTGTTATGTGTTTCAATATGTGGAGTTTGGAATTGGTGTGAGCATATGGTGTCACTGATTCTCGCATCTAAGTAGTAGCGTTCCATTCATGAGATCATATCTAAACATGCTGAATAACTCCAGAAAATTGCCTTCTTCGTTATACATATATGTGAGTGTTCGTTTTCATGTTTACATCAATCTTCTCACATATAAGTAGTGTAGGGTGTGTAGTCAGAAAATGTGTATGAAAATAGAGAGTATCTATTAAGGAATTGAGGGAATTCTCTAAGGCATGTTACTGCATTCAAAATGTTGTTTTAATTGATTAAATGTGAACTAGTGAATGGTAATTATGATTAAGTATGCTCGAGGGTAAGGATTGCTTAAATCTATGTAAGTGATGATCTTTGGCATGTCATGTTTCATTAAAAATCCCTGAGGCAAATGTTGGAAGGCTAGGTTGTGTTTTGTTTGTTTTGATTCATTTTGTTTTGCTCGAGGACTAGCAAAAGCTAAGTGTGGGGGAATTTGATAGGAGCATATTTATGCGACTTAGTTAGCTTGTTCTTGTGCATTTATGTTGTTATGTCTTAGGTAATTATGTATTTTGAGCTATTTTCGTGTGTTTGTAGTTCCTAATAACAAAGTTGGCAAGAAAGTGCATTTTGGAGCATTTTGAAGCATTTTTGGGCCAAGATTGGATTGCATGCACATGGAGACATGAGGATGGACGTTTTTGAAGATTATAAGGCTGGAAATCAGCATGTGTGTGTGCAAATGTGTTGATTTTGGGCTGAAATGGTGAAGAGCATGTGTGTGCAAATGCAAAGACGAACACACACATGCAAAGACACTCATTACCACAACATCCATCCACTACACCCATTACATCCACTCATTACCACAACACTCATCCACTACACCCATTACATCCACTCATTACCACAACACTCACCCACTACACCCATTACACCCCATTACATCCACTCGTTACCACAACTCCATACACTCCTCTCCCTAGCCTATAAATATATCCACCCTTCACCATAACTAGAGAGATCCATTAGAAGACACATTCTGCCGCAAGGCAGAGTCTTTTCTCCTTAACCATTCATTCACCCATTCGCGCCTAAAACAGATTCCCATTTTTTGCCGCACCATTCCTTCACCATTCTCCATAGTTTCTGACCTTAATCAACCCTTGTTGCACCATACATCCATCCTAACCATAATCCAAAGGCCTTACATTCATCCATATATTCCCACATCCCAAAAACACATGCAATTCCATTCCCTTGCCATGGCACTCATCCAACCAAAAATCAAACACAATTCTATACATTCCCTTCCCATTGCCGTGGCATCTATCCAACCTAAATACATTCATAACCTTTCCATATATCCATACACATCCTTAGATACTTGTGCTGCAACAAGGTGGTGAAAAAGAAGGTCCTTGGCGTTTCAAGCTTGAAACTTTGGAGCGTTTTAGGTGTACTTCGTTCTTTCTTTCAATGTCTACTTTGTTATTTTCTGATTTTGTTGCAATTATGAGTAGCTAAACCCCTATTTAGTTAGGGGGAATTCAAAGCCATGAACATACTTGCAATATGAATTGATTACCTTCAGTTGTGATTTCATAAGTTGTGAATTCAATTTGTTTAACTGCTTGATTGATAACTTATTCGTGTATGTTTATTAAGAGTGCACACTTAGTTTGCATGCATGAATATAATGCTAGAGTATAAGAGAGTTTCACCTAATAGTTACAAACTTATATTCACAAGTAGTGGAGGTCGCTTATAAACGATCGCGTTAAATGAATTATTGGCAGGAGTTTCATGCTCATCATAGTAACGAATGCCTCGTCAATACTTATAGTTTTCATGATGCTTAAAGATCTTTGATCGTATCTTTATTGTGCTGTTCACGTAAAGGACTTTTGAAGAATGCTTTGAATTGTTGTATGCGCTTTCCCATCCAATTCAATAACTTAAGGAGAACTTGAAGGTTAATTTAAGCCGACCTAATTAATCTGAGGTGTTGAGTTTCATGATTTATCGAAAGAACAACTGAAAATTGGTTTATGTGCAAGTGTGTCATGTGTGGAGAAGAACCCTCTAGCTAGCACATCATCCATAGTTTACCCAAAATTCGTCCAAAAATCTGTTTGTTTTCAAATTCATCAAAATCAAATCCCCCTTTACTTTGAAGTGTTTTATTAGTCAAAATCTGTTTTGATTTGTGTTTTTAAGAATCTTGAGTCAAGTTAGAACCTAATTTCGTCCAAAACCATCCCTACAGTCAGTTTAGAGTCTAATTCCTTGTTTTAAGCTATTTTGAGTCTTTTAAACTAGTTTTGAGTCTTTTTAGTTTGTATTGCATCTTTTGAGTCTAGTTTGGTGTTTTAAACTTAATTTTACGTTTTTAAGTCAGTTTCAAGTGTTTTAGCAATCCCTACTTACATTCTTTACTACAATTGACAACAAGAGGGTTTAATTTGTGTGGTAAGTAATTTTCGCATCAAATACAGCATACAAAATTAAATATTAAATTTCAGTTCAAATCTCACGGACGACACTTGTTGAATAAGAAATTATAAAAAATATTATACATGCATAACTTCCAGCCCTTTGGAATGGTGAAACCATTAAAGACAAAGTCAGACAGGGCTTCCCTGAAAGCTCCTTGAAGAGGTGGAGCCAATCTGAGAACTTCTTGAGCTACGTTCCATGAGTATTTCATCTTATGTAGGTCATCCCAGTTCAGCAACTCCCCTGGGGCTTTTGTGCTTAGGATCTCCATTTGCTCTGTTCATTATATTAATTAATTGATATTATCATCGTTAGTAGTCAGTGGCAGATAAAATCCAATGAAAACACTAATATTAGTAGTTATTGAAACTAACAAGGGTAAATAGGTAATTGCCCGAGGCGACTATTAAATTTTCACCTTTTAAGAAATAAACCAATTTAATAATGAATGATCATACATTTCTTAGATACCAAGAGACCTAGATAACATTTTTTATATGTGGTAATGATAGATTAATTACGTAATATATTGGTTAATGTATTAAAGTGTATAGGTTAATCTATTAAAGTATGTTTAGTCAATTATAGATCCCCATGTCACATGGGCCATGTGCTTGTAGAAACTCATAGCTCTGTGAGAGAAATGCTAGGAGTAGAGAGAGAGAGAATTGTAGTGAGAGAAATGTAGAGAGAGAGGTTGTTGTAGAAAAAAAATGATTCTATTCAATTGTAACAAACTGTGTGTACATCCAGTATAAATAGCTTAACATACTATAATTATAACAGATTCTAACAATCATAGCTTAGCAGCTAAGAAAGGTTCTAATCAGGTACATCATTAGCTAGTACTCCTATTGTATCGTTAACACACCCCCTTGATGCAAAAATTAACTTAACACACAAATTAAACCCTCTTGTTGACAATTGTAGTATGGATAAGTAGGGATCGTTCTAAACCGGGGATTAGGAGGGATTGCTAATCTACTCTAAACTGACTCAAAAACATTAAACTAGGCTTGAAAACACTTAACTAGACTCAAAGAACTTAAAACAAACTGAAAAGACTCAAAACTAACTAGAATGACTCAAAACAGCTTAAAACAACTAAATAGACTCAAACTAGACACTAGGAAGTGATTTGGATGAAAATTGAATTAAACTTGACTCAAAACACTTAAAATCACAAGCTAAGACATATTCTAACTATATTGACACTCTAAAGTAAAGGGGGATTGGGTTTGGATGAGTTTTAAAGTAAAACTAGACAGATTTGCACGAAATTGGTTGAATTAAATGGATGATGGGCTAGCTAGAGGGTTCTTCTCCACACATGACACACTTGTACATGAATCGATTTCCAATTGATTTTCAATAAATTATGAAGCTCAACACCCCAGATTAACCGTGATGCACTAATTAACCCTCAGATTTTCCTTTACACATTGAATTGGATGAATGCATGCGACAACCCAAATCATTCTCCAAAGGTCCTCTACATGAATGCATAATAGAGATACAATCAGAGATCATTACGTTCCAAGAAAATCATAAGTGTTGACGAGACATTTGTAACTATGAATGCATGATACGTTTGACAAGAATTCAATTAACGCGATTGTGACTAGCAACCTTCACTACTCATGAATATAAATTTGTAACGATTAGGTGAAACTCATTTATATTCTAGCATCAAATTCATGCATGAATTACGTTCCAAAGCACGTATTACGTTCCAAAGCACACTTGAATTGCCGCCTGTAGAAGCTCCCTTCTTGCACTTCTGAGATCTTGATTTGTCCGACCTCTTCTTTTTCTTCAACACCTTCGGAAATGTCTTGCCCATCTGACCATCGTCTTAACTTGAATGTCGGGGAAGATATTGACATGTCTTTTCCAGACAACATTTGGCATCCGTCCTTCTTATCCCCCAATGGTCCTCTTACAGTTGGGGACTTTATGATGAAGAACGATACAACCGCTTCGGTGGTGGCTAGAAATCTTCTCACTCCAAGAGACAGTAGGATACTTTCCAAGCTGTCCGACGAGCTGGCTGTTCAGGACTCTCTGGCCTTCAGCGTCCAATGTGCAGGCTCAGTATCAAACATGGGTCAACGCCTTCTTGCTCAATCTCGTCAGGTTGAGTCTTTGATGGCTGAGGTGGCTAGTTTTCGGCAAGAGATCAGAGGGCTCAGGCACGAGAATAAAGAGTTGCACATGCTCGCAACTAGTTACTCAACGAGTATGAAGAGGAAGCTTGACCAGCTGCAGGGGTTCGAAGTTCGGATTTAGAGTCATCATCAAAGGTTTGTGGCGTTATCCAGAGGAAACTTTTTCCTTCGTCATCTGGCGTTTCACCAAGTGTTGAGGCTCTGGAAAATCAAACTCTGGCGCTTCGTCTTTCTGGAGCTCCGTCGAGTGCTGAGGCACCACCTGACCAATGAAGGCTCCTTCCTGTTTGTTTGCACATTCTTGTAATAATTTTTTTTTTTTTTTACTTAATGTTCATTTCCCACGAAAATCAATGTAAAAACAGCTTGTTTACCTGACAATGTTTCAAACATAAAATCACATAAAAACAATCAAACAAGCAACAAATAAACATGGAGAAATAAAGGCAGCAATGAGAAAGGTTGAAAGAAAGCAAATCTGGATTTAGAGCCTATTCTAGGTGCTCTTTATTGGCATGGGTTGCCTTCCACGAAGCGCTTGCTTTAACGTCTTCCAGCCGAACGATACTTCCATTCAAACTCCCCTAGGTCCCACGACATGGAATTGATCGTTGAATGGAAGGTGGTACTTGAAATGATCCTGTAATGGTTTAAATTTTAGAGTGGGTGCCTGAATCATTAACAACATGTTAGTATAAAACAAAATTGAAATTCGGGGAGGTGGCTTACTTGTTTGCTCCGACATGAATTCAAGAATAAACACCACTTTTTTGAAAGTTTCAGGAATGTAGGACTTGGCCAGATTTAATGTGATGGTTGTGACTTGTCATGTGTCATAAAACTCAACTTCTTTGGGCTTTGTTGTCTCACATACATCATCTTTGATGCATTCTACATCTTCCCTGGCTACTTCTTTCTCTTGAATCCTTCTTCTTGATGTACAATTCTCTTCAAGAAATTTAACACATTCTGGAACTTGTTTTGTTGTAACAAGATTCGGGATAGTACTTGGCACCTTTGGGAGGGCTTCCACGATGTCTTTTTCACTCTCTTCTTCCTTGGAAATCATGAACCTGTGAGAAAAAGGGACATTTGGTGGAATAGGGTTAGAAAGAATTGAATTTGGAACAACATTACCTGAATTGGATGGTGGTGGAGCTTTGGGAGGCTGCGACAAAGGTTTTTCTTCCCTTGCCGTGGCCTTGTCTTCCTCCTCTTCTTCAAGCATCAACTGTTTGTCTACTTCTAGGCTATGTTTAGACATATTGAGTTCAACTCCAACCTCCATACCACTTCCCAAAGTGATAGCTTCAGCGATTTCAAAATCTCCCCTTGGATTGACAATGGTTGAGTTGGAGAGTTCACTTTGTTCTTGAATTTGTCCCATGAACTCCGTGATCTCTCCATTTTGATTCTTCAATTCGCTCATCACTTGGTCTTGATTTTGTAATTCATGTGTCAAAGAGGTGAGTAATTGAATAACTTTATCATTATCCAAAGACATTCCTGAATTTGATTGGAATTGTTGTGGGGGAGGCTGTGGTGGATGCATCGGCGTTGTATAGAACTCCTCATATGGCTACCAATATTCTCCTTGTTGAGCCCCCTTGGCTTGATCTTGTGAGCCCTGCGCCAAAGAATTTAATTCATCAAGAATTTGATCATAATCTATTGATGAACCTGAGTTTGGTTGGGCATATTGTATATGAGGTTGTGGTGGCTGCGCAGGGCTTGAATAGAACTCCTCAATTGGCTGCCAATATCCTTCGTGTTGAAATGGTTGAGGTTCCCACCACATAGTGTTTGAATGATCACTCCAATCTGAATTGTACGTGTTGGAAAACAAGTTGTTCCTTGATTGATTATGATCATGATAACTCTCCCAACTTCTTTGTGGATGTTGATCAGCTTGATATCCTTGCGTATAAGACACATCGAATGTAGGGGTGCTTTGTATTGTGGTCCTTTCGATGTACTGTGACAATTGAGAAGTAAGATTTGCTATTTGAGCTTGAAGATTAGCAATTGCCATGTCTTACTTCTTTAGTACCTGATATCAAAGAAAGAAAACTAAATCAAATATCAAAAGTAAAAGACACGAAAAAAAACAAAAAAAAAACAAGGGATTAGCAAAGTTGCTAATCCCCGGCAACGGCGCCAAAATTTGATGCGAAAATTAACTTAACACACAAATTAAACCCTCTTGTTGACAATTGTAGTATGGATAAGTAGGGATCGTTCTAAATCGGGGATTATGAGGGATTGCTAATCTACTCTAAACTGACTCAAAAACATTAAACTAGGCTTGAAAACACTTAACTAGACTCAAAGAACTTAAAACAAACTGAAATGACTCAAAACTAACTAGAATGACTCAAAACAACTTAAAACAACTAAATAGACTCAAACTAGACACTAGGAAGTGATTTGGATGAAAATTGAATTAAACTTGACTCAAAACACTTAAAATCACAAACTAAGACAGATTCTAACTATATTGACACTCTAAAGTAAAGGGGGATTGGGTTTGGACGAATTTTAAAGTAAAACAAGACAAAAATTAAAACTAGACAGATTTGCACGAAATTGGTTGAATTAAATGGATGATGGGCTAGCTAGAGGGTTCTTCTCCACACATGACACACTTGTACCTGAATCGATTTCCAATTGTTTTTCAATAAATTATGAAGCTCAACACCCCAGATTAACCATGATGCACTAATTAACCCTCAGATTTTCCTTTACTCATTCAATTGGATGAATACATGCGACAACCCAAATCATTCTCCAAAGGTCCTTTACATGAATGCATAATAGAGATGCAATCAGAGATCATTACGTTCCATGAAAATCATAAGTGTTGACGAGACATTTGTAACTATGAATGCATGATAGGTTTGACAAGAATTCAATTAACGCGATTGTGACTAGCAACCTTCACTACTCATGAATATAAATTTGTAAAGATTAGGTGAAACTTATTTATATTCTAGCATCAAATTCATGCATGAAAACTAAGTATGCATCCTTAATCAACATACAAGAATCAGTTTTGAAGAAAACAGTTAATTGAATTGCATTCACAACTTATCAAATCACAATTAGAAGAAATCAATTCATATTGCAAATATGTTCATGGCTTTGAAATTCCCCCTAGCCAAAAGGGGTTTAGTTCCTCATACTTGCAATTAAACAGAAACAATTGAAATTAAACATTGAAAACCAAAGTAGAATACACCTAGAATGCTTCAGCAATCCAAATTGAATGGCTATCACAACTCCAAGCAATCCTCCTTCTTCTTCTTTGCAGTGGCACAAGGTGAGGGATGGTGGATGAGTGGTCAGTTATGGTGGTGGATGGATATAGGTGAGTTATGGTGAAGAATGGATGGGTCTCCCCCAATGAAATGCACGGCAATGGGTATTTATAGGGAAAGGATGGATTAGGTGAGTTAGGTGAGTGCACATTCCATTCAATTTAGGTGAGTTAGATGAGTGCACCATCCATCAATTTAGGTGAGTTAGATGAGTGCACCATCCATTCAATTTCTGGTAGGTTAGGTAAGTGCACCATCCATTCAATTTCCGGTAGGTTAGGTAAGTGCACCAACCATTCTTGCAACTTGCCAACATTTGTTACTCCAGATTTGTAGCATGTTCCTAACCTCATTTAAGCACCAAAAACGTCCATCCAACTTGTTCCCTATGCATGCACTCCAATTCAGCCCAAAACTGCACCAAAATGCACAAAAATGCACTTTCTTGCCAACTTTGTCATTTGAACCTACAAACACACGAAAATAGCTTAAATCACTAAAATAAGTAGAAACTAACTAAATAAATGCCAAGAAACAAGCTAACTAAGTCGCATAAATATGCTCCTATCACCCCTCAAGCTAAAGTTAGGAGCTCTAACTGAAAGCTTGGAAGTTAACTCGGCAAAACGAGCAGATGGCAAATATTTAGTAAAAATGTCGGCCAGTTGAAGAGGAGAAGCAACATGATGCACACTGACTTTGCCACCAAGAACCTTTTCTTGGATATAGTGATAGTCAATTTCCACGTGTTTGGTCCAAGCATGGAAGACAGGATTAAAGGCTAGTGCAATTGTACTTTTGTTGTCACAGAAGATTGCAGGAGTCTGAAGAATGAGGAAAGAAATATCCTGCAGGATTTTACAAGCCCAACTAAGTTCAGCAGCTGTATTGGCTAGAGACCGATACTCAGCCTCAGTTGAAGACCGTGCAACAGTGTATTGTTTCTTTGCACTCCATGATATTAGATTGGGACCAAGAAAAACACAATAACCACTCGTTGATCGTCTATCAACGGGACAACCGACCTAATCTGCATCAGACCATGCAGTGAGGCATTGAGAGCCTTATGTAAACCATAGACCAGCATCCAGAGTCCCCTTCAAATATCGAAGTATCCATTTGACGGCCTGCAAGTGAATGGTGCGACTCACAGCAAATGCCAAATCAGGCCGCGTCCAGGTGAGGGATTGTAAGGCCCCTACAGTTGATCTATAAAATGTGGGATCAGGTAGAAGAGTGCCTGAGTGATCTAATTTTGCAGAACCAACAAGAGTGGAGCAAGGCTTGACACCAATCATATCAATTTTCTTTAATAGATCAAGAGCATATTTGGATTGGTTGAGAAACAACCCTTTAGCAGATCTGAGTACTTCAATGCCCAGAAAGTAGTGAATATCGCCCAAATCCTTCACAGGAAACATAGTTTGTAACTGAGCAATAATAGATTGACAGACTTAGCGTGAACTACCAGTAATGATTATATCATCAACATATACTAAAATGAAGGTGATGGAAGAATCCTTTTTGATAAATAAACTGGTGTCAGAATATGAAGAGGAGAACCCCAAGGATAGAATTGTCGTGTAAAATGCTTCATACCAGGCCCGAGGAGCCTGTTTTAAACCATAAAGAGACCTGTTGAGCTTGCAGACATAGCATGGTTTGGTTGGATCAACAAATCCCGGTGGCTAGATTATATACACATCCTCCTTGAGGGTACCATGCAGGAAACCATTACTTACATCAAGCTGATGTATAAACCAGTCATATGAAAGTCTCAGAGAAATCAATTCCCTCTTACTGATGGAACCCTTTTGCCACTAGACGGGCCTTATACCGTTCAATGGAGCCATCAGGCTTATGTTTGACTTTAAACACCCATTTGCAACCGACTAAATTTAAGCTTGAATGGAACGAAACTAAATTCCAAGTGCCAGTTGACTGTAAGGCTTGAAACTCGTCCTTCATGGCAGCCATCCAGTTTGGATTCTTTGAAGCTTGCAGAAATGTTGTAGGTGTTGGAGGAAGGCAGTAAGTGAATCAACATAAATTGGAAGAGAATGTTTTGTGGCTGTGAAGACTTTTGGCTTATGAATTCCAGCCTTAGCTCGAGTAATCATTGGGTGAGAATTAGTAAGGACTGTAGAAGATGCAGGCATATGAGCATGTGGAATACTTGTAGAATCAGATGATGAAGATGGAGGCACAGTAATTGCATGTGTTGTAGTGACCTGATCCGAGGAGAAATTGTCGTGATTGGTGGACTAAGAGGTGCAAGGTGTAGAGGATACTCGATTAGCAGGAACTGGAATAGTCACAGTAATAGGATAAGAGCTTGCAGATGAGGTAGCTGGAGGTGAGTGAGATTTGGAAAATATGCCATGCTTGCAAGGAAACAATTGCTCATCAGGGCCGGCCTAGGCCCAGTGCAAGCAGGGCGACCGTCCAAGGCCCAAAAAAATTAGGGGCACCAAAATTATTAGGGTGGTATATTTATATATGTTTTTATAAGAGTATAAATTTATAAAATTTGGTTCAAAGACATAGAAATTTAACTAGAAGTGGTGGTTTGTCATTTGAAATTAATGAGGAGGTCTTGGGTTCAGAACACCATGTGTGCTTATTTACTTTCCATTTTTTACAAATTTATTTTTATAAGAGTATAAATTTATAAAATTTGGTTAAAGGATGAAGAAGTTTAATTAGAAACAATGATTTTTGCTGTTTAAAATTAACAAGAGGTCCTAAGTTCGAAATGCTATGTGCATGTTTATTCTTTTCAATTTTTACAAATTTTGGTTTGGTTGTTAATTTATTTTTAGTTACTATCTAGTAGCTATGTGGGTTGTTATTTTTAAATATTCGTTTTAATTCAAGTCTAATCTTCAACAAAGAATAATACGTAGACCAAATTTGCAAATTATATGACGTGTCATCAAAATGTTTAATTTAGTGCCCATTCATTAATAATACATATCAATTAAAGACTCGAAAACATCATTATTTTTTAGTCCCATATTGACAAGGTTAGTAAATAAGAAAAAAAAAACACCTCACGATTTATTCAAAAACACATTCAAAGTTCAGATGGAAAACAAAACTCATCATCTATCTACTTGTAAGCCCGAAGTTTTTTTTTTCCCTCTTTCACTACAAAATAAATTAGTCTTTCTGTGTTTCTAAATTATTAAGTTTGAATTGTTTTTCTAAGTATAATTTTATCGATGTCTTATGTGTGAAAATAAATAATTTTCTTACATGAAATTAAGGCACTTTTTTTGACGTCGTCCCGGGCCTCAAAAATCTCTGGACCGGCCCTGCTGCTCATCAAAAGTAACATGTATTGAAATATACACTTTATTAGTTATAGGATCAAAGCCTCTGTACCCACTATGATTAAGACTGTAGCCCAGAAAAACACACAACTTGCTATTTGCTTCAAGCTTATTAGCTGAATAAGGTTGCAACCATGGATAACATGCACATCCAAAAGCTTTAAGAGTATGATACCGTGGAGGAGCTTGGAAAAGTTGTTCCCAAGGACTAATGGAAGAGGAATGAGAGGGCAGTCGATTGATAAGATAAACAACCGTTTGAAAAGCCTCAACCCAAAATTTGGTTGCCAATCCACTATGAGAAAGAAGAGTTCGACCCATTTCAACAACATGTCTATGCTTCCTCTCGGCACACCCATTATGTTTAGGTGTATGAGGACAACTTAGTTGATGTGTAATGCCTTGTTCAATAAGAAAATTCTGAAAGTTCTTGCTTAAGAACTCACCCCCTGAATCTGACCGTAGGCATTGTATCTTACAAGCAAAAAATGTTTGAAGTTTAAGAGCAAAAGTCTTGAAAACTGAGTAGACATCAGATTTATAAGCCATAGGATATAACCAGCTGTATTTTGTATAGTCATCTACCAAAATGAGGTAGTATTTGTAGCCAGTACAAGAAGCAATGGGAGAAGGGCCTATAGGAATATGTACCAGCACAATCAGGCCTATAGGAATATGTACCAGCATGAGTCCTTTTGTGCTATATTTTTACTCCTACAACTCTCAGTAGTTGTTGTTGCATTAGTTGATTTTTATGAAAGCAAATTTGCTCTTGAGCTTATCGTTTAATAATTGTCCAAACTAAAATTGGATAACATTTATTTGATTGCATTCTTTTGGTTAAATTTTGCAATTCGATTTTTTTTAAGTTTCATACACTTTGCGGTTTATTCACTTAAATGCTATCGTAATTTTAGTACTCAGCAGATTAATGTTTATCTTACCATGTGTATGCTTTCAGTATGCAGTGTACTTATCATGTGCATGTGTTGAGCATTTTGTAAATTCGCTACTCGGTTATTTCAAAGTGTTATTTTTATACAGCTCAAATGTGCATACTATGAGCATTATGCGAGCATGGTGTGTACATGATATGTGCATATTATGTGCATGTTATGTGCATTTTATGTGCATTTTATTTGCATTGCTTGATCATGTTCTGAGCATTAAAAGAGGTCAAATTTGGTTTGTACTCAATTATTTTAGTCTAATTTTAAACTAACATGATTAACAACACAGAATCACACGCTGTAGGATTTGAACCTACGACATCGAGCTTTGGAGAAAGCAAACATTGTTAATGTTACCAAAAACTTGTCCCTTTTCCATTCACTAACAAAAAGTACATTAGAACTTAATTTGAAGGCAACTAAAGGAAATCAAGAAAATTTAGTCCCTATTAGAACCATTTAACATATCACAAGAAACTGTTCACTTTCTGGTGCCATCTGTACGAATTGCAGGTACTGAATTTGTCGTGACGGTAGTAATCCCAATGGGATCAGAGTGTGAACATCCCCTGTGCACTTCCATAGTCGGTGTATGGTTTGACGGCATCATTGTCCTCGTGCAGTTTTATTACTCTTCTCTAACCTCCCTGTCCATCCAAATTAACTGTAAAGATCGACGAGCTCTTTCCCTACATTGCATTTACCGTCGCCAATTTTTGACAGTTCAGAGAATACAGAAGCTCGAGCCCTTTCAGTTTTTCATCCCCTCTTGGCAAACCATGAACACATTGTAGACGTATGTCGATGGCTGATGACCCTTGGAGATCGACGTTCGAAAATACTGAATTCCAAGTTCAGGATTATTGTTTTGGAAGTAACATTCCATGGCTTAAGTGTAGAGGGCCTTGAAATTGTTGTACTCCTTGCACCATTTGAAGAACCTGGACAGTTGTTCATTTGTGCTCTATGAACTTAGCCGGTTTACCCTTTCAAATGTCCAAATGTTGATTTCTTCGAAGATGCGATTGTGTTGCCCCATATGATTGAACTTCTTGCACACCATTTTGGCTTAACAGAGGTCATGAAATGATCGGGAAGCTACCTTTGTCAGTATTTCTAGAAGAAGCTTGTCTGGAAGAGCTTCTATGAAACTTTGGGTTGTTGTGCCTTGATGAATCGCTTTGGTTTTCTTCATACTTGTCCCTCTCTTCATCGTTGTACAACTCGATGAGGTGTTTTGTGCTTTGAGAATCATGAATAAATACACCACCTCTGATGTAATACAAAAGTCATCCATGCACAATAACCAAATGAATTAATTAAATTTTCCCAAGCAAGACAAGTGCATATTGTGTGTAGACGTTGACTATTATTTTTACTTTTTTTTATTCCTTAGAGAAACCAATAACCCTCTCTTCATAATTAGCACAACCCTAGAGAAACCAACCCAACCACCTAACCTTTCACACTCATCCTTGACTATTATTTCTACTTTTTTGATTCCTTGACGTGATAAGTGCAGACGTTGTGCAGGTCTTGTGCATGACATAAACATGTCCCAAAAGTCCCTTTTCAAATTACTGTATACACATACATGCACACAATATGCACATTATATGTCCGTCATGCATGCACATGGCATGCTCATAATATGTACATTTTGTCAAGAAATTCGTAATTAAATAATTATCAAGAAATTAGGGGTTCAAATTGGAGTACGTACATATATGTGAAGTTAGGCCTTTCAAATTCACAGTCTTGTCATATAAATAGGGTTTAATTTTAACAAAATAAAAATAAGAGTGGCTCATCATGACCACAAAGTGGCACAATAACCAAAAGAAATATTTTTAAAAACCAAACCATGCAAGCACACCATTAGTCATGATTGCCCCACCAAACCCTACCATTGGGTTTACCAAAATCTGACATGCACATTATATGCAGATCATTCATGTCATCCACATTGTATGCACAATATATACACATGATACATACAATTTCTCCACAATTTCCACCTAGCTCTTAAACACTTGGTGCCAAAATGACTCCATAAAGACTTAGTGATAAGACAAGGTAGATTATAGGGTTAGTGATAAACCAAGGTGGATATTGGGTCTTAATAAGTGGATGAGATTCGATTTCAAAACTTGCATGTAATAATGACATATTGAGTGTAGTCTATTACTATCATAAATTTATGGTTTTTTTGCAATGATGGCTTCTTTTTGTAGGGTTCTTGATGGTTTTTGTCAACAAATGAAAGTAGAAAGGCCATATAATTAGGAGGTAAATAAGTACATTAGAAAAGCTGAGGAAATGAAAACTCTGTGTTGCAATTTAAACGCAACTATTACAACAAAATGAAACCAAAATAAAGTCTACCTATCTTTAACACAATTTATCACAAAAAATATTAACTTCCTGATGCCATTTGCAGGAATTACAGTTGTTGAAATTTTCATGGTCAAAGAAATCCCAAAGCTACCGGATTGTGAAAGGACCATGTGGACTTCCACAATCACTGCATGCTTGCATGGCAGCATTGTGATCATGAAATTGTAGAATGTCACCTATCACTTCCCTGTCCACCTAAAGACTCGACAAAGACCAGAGAACTATCTCTTGACATTCCATTACTCTCAACCGTTCTGGTTTAGGAGGATTGAGAGAATACAGAAACTTAAGGCATTCATGTTTCGAATCCCCTTGTAGCACACCAAGATGACACTGTAGACATACGTTGCTACTTCATAACCATTTGAGATAGTCATCTTCATACCCTTAATTCTGGCTTATTTCATATTGTCTTGGAAGAAGTATGTTATCCCTAGCATGTACAAGGCGTTGGAATTGTCACACTCCTTGCACCATTTCAAGAACTGGGAGACATCTTCCTTATTGGTCCATGAAGTAAGGGGGTTGAAGCCTTCAAATTCCCTAATGTTGATGTATTCGAATATGCAGTCGCCTTAGCCGACTTCGTTGAACTTCTTGCACACCATATTTGCTTAAAACATGTATTTAAAAGACTGGGAAACAACCTTCTTAAGTTTTTGGAGAAGAAGTTCGTTGGGAAGATATTGTATTGAGGTGGTTTTGGCTTTCTTCATCTTTTGGACAATAACTGGTGCCTTTTGGGTTGAAGAACCTGTGGTTTTGACTTTGTGTTGGCATAGAGGTGGTTTGGTTTCAGGAAGTTGTGGTTTTCAAATAAAACACAAACCCTTAAGAAGACAACTTAAATAAATGGTTTGTATCTTTTGGACAATAAGGGGAAGAGATATGACTATTTGCAACAAAATCAAGCAATTGGAAAGGAATGGTTCTGACACGAATTAAATAGATGGTTTGTACCTTTTGGACAATAAGGTGAAGTTACATCTTTTTCCGTTCAAATACCCAACAATTGTATTCTTTACAATTAATTAATTAATTAATTTATAAAATAAAAAGTTTTATTTTTCTTTAATAATTAATTAATTAATCTATTTCACTACAATAATATGTATATTAGTACACCAAAGTTACGGTGTACCTTCAGACATGATTACACATATTGTGAAAACCATGTTTTCATAATCGTATTCCAATACAAATACATGATTTATAAGGTTAGTAATTCTAGAATAATGGTCAATTGTTAAGTATATATACAAATCCATGTTAGTTATGCATATAAAGCCATGTTATCATAATCATATTCTAACACAAATACATGAATTATATGTACATGATATGCACATTGTATGCACAATATATGGACACTATTTTGCACATGTTATGCACACTATATGTACATGATATGTAAAAACTCCTTGGCCAGGGAATTGCTTATGGGATTTGTAAGACACATTATGATGCTCAATTTTACTCAAACAGGAGAGATGGAGTTTTAAAGTATATATGAAGAATTAGTATTGAGTCGATTATATCATAAGAACGAAACTTGTTTACGAGCTTTAATAAAAAAAATTACCATATTAAATTAGAATAAAAAATTAAAGTCATGACTCAAAACTATATAACTATGACATAATTAGATCTAGGGATCCATTAGATCTTCTTCTAAATTGTATAGAACCAAAAGGGAATTGAATTTTATATGGTAAAGCATAAGGTTGGGTTTACGAAAAAAACAAAAAAAAAGATGTAAAAACCATCAAGTTTCAAACCCATGCCTTGTTCAAACTACCAAACTATACTTACTAATTCACATGACGTTTAATATTGTTTATGGTTGCACACAATTGATATATATTACAAAAATTGTAGAATAAGCCTGGACCAACCGTCCCATCCATGTGGCTCCACCACTGATCAATTTCCCTAACCTATATTATTGTATTACATGTTGGAAATGAAATAGCAGAAGTTGATAGCTATATGTTGGAAATGAAGTGGGGGTGTGAGATTTGACAACACTTTAACCTATATGTTGGAAATCAAGTAGCAGGAGGGACAAAAAAGAGTGCTAGGATTCCTACAACTTTTGTAGGTCACATGCAGCAAATCCTCACCACACAAACACTTCCAACACAATCCCTCTTACACCCAATGGGTTATCTTCCACATCAATGATACACTTGTATAAGTAGACTTCCCACACTTATTTGCCATAACTATTATCCCCATACCAAATAAGCCATTCTAATTCTCAGATAGCCAAAATAATTCACAACACCAATATGTCCAAGTTTAGACATGAAACTGAGAGTTTTAACGTCGAGTTCAGGGCTGGCCCATGCTTAGTGTGGGCTGGGCGACCGTCCGGGGCCCAAAAAAATTGGGTGCATCAAATTATTAGGGTGATATATTCATATATATTTTCATAAGAGTATAAATTTTTGCAAGTTCATTGAATAACAAAGAAATTAAGTAGACCTGGTGGCTTTAGTTGTTTGAAATTAATGAGGAGGTTTTGGATTCAAAACACCACGTATGTTTATTTACTTTTCAATTTTTACTAATTTCTGTTAATAAGAATACAAATTATAAAATTTGGCCAAGTGATTAAAAAGTTTGACCATAAGTGGTGGTTTAGTTGCTTAAAATTATCAAGGAGGTCTTGCTTTGAAACACTATGTGTTTGTTTTTACTTTCTAACTCTTAGAAATTTATTTTCATAAGAGTTTAAATTTATAAAATTTGATTAAATGATCAAGAGGTTTAATCAGAAGTAATGGTTTTTGTTGTTTAAAATTAACGAGAGATCCTAAGTTCGAAATGCTATTTGCATGTTTATTCTTTTCATTTTTACGAATTTCTATTTGGTTGTTAATTTCTTTTTAGTTACTAGCTAGTAGCTATGTGGGTTGCAGTTTTTTAAATATTTGTTCCAATTCAAGTCTAACCTTCAACAAAGAGTAATGTGTAGACACAATTTTTAGACCAAATTTACAAATCATATGGCGTGTCACCATTTGGTTTAATTTATGTTCATTCATTACTTATACATATCAATTAAAGACTAGAAAACATCACTACTTTTTTAGTCCCATATTGACAAGGTTAGTATATAAGAAAAAATACGTCACCATTTATATAAAAACACTTTAAAAGTTCAGCTAGAAGGAAAACAAAACTCATCATCCATTTACTTGTAAGCCCAGGTTTTTGTTGTTCCATTCTCTTGACACAAAATAAATTAGTTTTTCCATATTTCTAAATTATTAAGTTTGAAGTGCTTTTATAAGTATAACTTTATCGAAGTCTCAAGTGTAAAAACACATAATTTTTTTTTATGAAGTTAGGGCACATTTTTTGGTGTCGCCCCGGGCCTAAAAAAACTTAGGACCGGCCTTGCATCGAGTTCGACGGGTGGTACAATAGGGAACATCCTTCACTTCCGAGGTCACCATAGGCAAATCCAATGTCATCACTTAGCTCTGTCGACTCGGAGACGCCACTGGAAAATACAGATCAGGTATATGGGAGACTCAATTATTAGACGGGCGGCGCATTGTATTTGAGCCACAAGCTAATGAAGGAAGAAAAAGAGCTTGTGGACCTCAGCGGTAAAGCCAACAAACTGCTATACCGTACAAGCAAGCAGAAAACAAAGGCTGACATGTCTCAAGAAATGATCCTGTCCCTAAATTTTGAATTGTGGCAGAAGCGTCGTGGCCATATTGAGTCGTACGAGCGTTCTTGAGAAAGAAAGGTCGAAATGGAAGAGGAACACTACAAGGGGCTTGAGGATTTTTGTCAGGTAGCGAAGGGAAAGGAATCCCATGAACCATAATGGGATTCTTTGACACTGAAGGAGGTTGAATCGTTTAATAAAATTTGGTATTGATGATCGTTCGATGAAGGTTATGCTTAGTAGCTATCGTAAACTTAATTTGAACGCTTAGATGCTAATCAATGTAATATAATTGTGCAATGTATTTGCTAACTATTATATGATAATAAACATTAGGACTATGTATCCTTGTTATCTTAAGCGCCTACCATATCTTATCCTAAACTACGTTAATGCGAAGAGTATCAATATGTAAATACGCATGATATACACTATATGCACATGGTATGCACAAAACTGGAGATCGAGCAACGAGTTGCTTTTCGCATTAATAAGAAACTTTAACGGCAACCTATTGGTATAGTGATACAATTAAAACATAACTATTACGTATACAGTGACATTTTGCAAAGTCTTGTTACGTATATCAACCACCGCTTAACCGTGTATATGGAAAACATAATACTCGTTGTCGTTAATAACCATGCACACCACATGCACATTATAGAAAAAATTCACAAATTTTTGCAATTCAACACTTGAACCAAAAATTGTTCCATCCCAGTTTTGTAGCATGTCAAAAAGTAAAGTGCATTCCACAACCCATGGGCCCCAAAATGAAACACAAACCATAATTTAACTTCTAAGTATTAATTCACCTTACAAGCAACCCATTTATTCCATAAATCATTGATGTAGAAACTTGGAATTAAACACCTTACCTTACTATGCCTGCGCCCAAGCTTCAGTCGCCGGAAAAAAATGGAGCTTTCCTACCAAAACAGAAAATTTGGTACAAACCTCCTATCTTTAAGGATGGAACAATCTGGTGTGTTTGGTTATGGAAGAATAACACATATAGCTCACAAATCTGAGCTCAAACCCCAAAACCCCGACCTCACTCTTCTCACCTCTCTCTCAACATCCTTGTGTTCGAAATCAGAGGTATAAGGTAAACCCAAAACATCTCACTCTTCTAACCTCTCTCTACATTTCCCTCTCTCTTCGAAATCAAGGCTCACACATCTGAGCTCAATACAAAAACCCATAGCTCACACCTCTCTCGACATCCCTCTCTTTCAACCCAAAAAAATGACATCATCACCTGTGAGTTTTGTAAAATGACGTTGTCACCTGTGTTACTATTTACATGTGGGTATTTTCGTCATTTCAGTTTTGTAAAATGACGTTGTCACCTGTGTTACTATTTATATGTGGGTATTTTCGTCATTTCAGTTATGTGCATGACATATTTGTCCTATTTCATTCCTAAGATTAAAATAGGTCATTTTTGGCAATTTCCCAAAAAAATAAGCACGTTAATTAACACTTAAGTAATAATTTAATCGTCAATAGCCAAGTCACATGATTTACAAAATTTAATCTAAAAAATTGGTCTCCTTAAAATCATCTTAATCAAAATATTAAACACATGTTTATAGGTATTGATTATTGGTGGTTGAATCCATCAAACGCACAAAACACACGAGTGCATAATACAAAACACACGAGGGCATCTTACGATTATATATTATAAAACACACGAGGGCTTCTTACTATTATGTATTATTTCCTCCTCCCATGGAAATTAGAAAATGACAGGAAGGAGCACGTTGCAGTTGTACGAAACAAAACCACCACCATCTGACCACGCCATAGCATAATATTGTTCACAATCTCTCCACTCGTTTCTATTTATTATTATCATATTTATATAATTTTTAGTCCACAAATTGCTTACCTTATGTTATGTATTATAATATAGGTCGACATTTAATAAAATCACGTGTGATGGTGTTTGAGTATCTTAAAAAGTTATTTGATCAAAAGATGGACAAGGAAAGAAAATGTGAATTTAGCCAAGTTGTCATTCAATCGGTGTTTTTAAGTATTATAAAAAAAGAATTGTTATTGGCACTTCAAATTTCTCATACTGTACTCAAAACTTTCTATATTTAGAAAGAAAAATACACTTGTGAGAAGTGTAGAATGAGATTTTTGGAGTGCCAATAACACTTCTCTATAAAAAAAAGTACCCGATCTATAAAATGAAAAATGAAAGAAAATCAGAGTTTAGCCAAGTCGTCAATGGCAGAGCCACATAGAGCCTAGCATTGGCCTAGGCCTACACGGCTAAATGATTAAGAAAATAATTGATTCATATATATATATATTTTAGTAAAGGAAAAGAAAAATGGCCGAATCATAATCAAGAGGGGGCCAACGATGCTTTACTCTGAGCAAAGATAATTTCGTATTTTGATTTTTTCCAAAACCAAATAAAAGATTATCTCTAAATAAACTTAACTCAGCTAAATACTCCTTATTCTCGGCCTTCGAATGTGTTGAACAATTATTAAGCCCCCTGAGCATAATAATTTCACCAATCTCGGCTTTTAACTCGAACAACTTAGCAGAACGAGATTTCTTCATATTGGCTTTATCACTAATAGCCATATTGACTGTCATGGTATCGGCATCTAAGATCACGTCTCCAAGTACCATATCAATTGATGTGGTTTTTTCGTCTAGGCCTATGTCTCGGCCTTGTTCGTCATTGGAGCATTCCTTTGACAATTCATTTTCTGAGTCAATTTTTGTATTTGGCTCAGAAACTTGAACTTTTTCTTCTAGGCCTACCAAACTTTCAATCTCAACCGAAAAAATAGGTGGCCTAACTTTTTCTTCTCGGGCGACCATATTTTAAGTCTCGACTGAAAAAATAGTTGGCCTATCTTTTTCTTCGGCCAAATGAACAATTTTCTTAGGCTGACGTCTGATTACGGCTAGAGCGGAAAATTGCTCCCCGGTCTTTTGAACCAACCATTCTTTAAATGGAATTGATTTGAACCTAAGACCAAAAGGCGTTTTCTTATCGAGGCACTCATAAAATCTAACTCTATCTTCATTTAAACATTGAAGTTGTAGGTTGTGATGAACTTTCACCTTTATCATTTGAGAGAAAGATTTTTGCCTTTCTTCACATGCTTTAAGGATCTTTTAGTTTTCGCACCGGGTCCTACCGGGCGTGCCAAAATGTTGACCCTAAAAACTACCAAGCCTACATGGCGCGCAAGCCAAGTAATTAATAAGCTAACTATGTCATTCTGTTGTGTGCGGGGCGTGCCACCTCGTCGGCTAAGTTCGGCCGGGGAGTAAAATATGTTGATGTGGCGTTGGGTGCGCTACTGACTTCTTGATCTTGCGACTGCGGCCGAGGAAAGAACACGTCTCGGCCTTTGGGTTCTAGAGCCTAAAGACAAGGCTGTTAGTTTTGTGAAGTTCAATTTCAAATTTGGCTTTCAATGTGCCGAATCTAGTAACCTGGTAACACCTCACTTCGCCGAGAAGGCTGATGAGATCACCTCTACCAACAACGATTCAGAAATCCTTGTTGATCGAGACTTGGATAAATAACCAGTCGGTCTCGAAGTAGTGTTGTCTATCCAAACTGAAGGTGCTCCTCGGTCGACTGATTCTACGGCTCTAGCGTTGTCTATCCAAACTGAAGATGTTTGCCTTTACAGTGCTGTCTATCCAAATTGAAGATGTCGCCGGTTGCCTTTACAGTGCTGTCAATCCAAACTGAAGATGTGTTGGCGAGAAGAAATAGGGAGAGGAAAAAAATCTCAAGGTTGTTGAGAAACTTTGTGCAGGGAAATTTGTGTGTTGATTTGAAGAGGCTTTCTGAATTGCTTGCTGCTTTGTATTTATAGAGCTTCTATACTTGCTTGGCGGCTGATACTTGTTGTAGAATACAATTGCATTTCAAACTCATGAAGCGATTTACGTTCTGTAGGCCAAAGCCTATGTTTTAGTCGTTTGACTTTTCCAACATAGCTAAAACCTATCTTTAACTCATTCTGATCCTTTTTATTGATCCAAAGCTCAACTCCAGACAATCATATCTTGCAAACTAGGGCCACGGGTTTATTTGCAGCAATCTGATGCTCTTCCACTTTATCTCTAATCATCCGGTTGTTATCACTAAGCCAATAGCACATCAGGGACATGCACAACATTAATCAAACACCACTCACATTGCTAATTTCTTCAAATTGGACTCTTAATTGCATGGAATTAATCTCCAAATAGAAGTCTCCATCGCCTCACGCTGCATGCAAATGCAATCCTATCTTTAATATCTTTGTGATGATCTCCTACTCCAAGCTGTTCCAATCTACGTGTCCCAATTAATATCTTAGTATCGGCAGAACAAAAGTTACAACTTCAAGCTTTCTGCCGATTTAATGGGGGCCTAGGTAGAATTCTTTGTGATGTATCTTATAATTCCGAATGATGCCAATTTTTTTCTTTAATCCCTTTGTAGAATTTTGTTCCCTTAGAGAAGAATGATGACTGTAGCTAGGCCCCCATTTTTGTTCGGCAATACAACTTCAAGCTTTCTGCCGATACTAAAGTACCTATTATCATGATTGGTCCTGGAACCAGATTTGCTCCATTCAGGGGTTTCCTGTAGGTACTGATTGGCTAACTTGATTGCCGCTCACCTTGCTTATCCCTCTAGCAGTATCCAAGCAAACTATAAGTTATTTTGGATTCACCATTTTAGGAAAGATTGCTCTTAAAGAAGATGGAGCAGAACTAGGACCCATAGTAAAATGGTGAAGTGTGCTCTAGAAATATCTATTTATGGTTCAGGGTGGGTGAGCGTCGGTGCGTGCTCGGTTGCTTGCCTAATTTGATTGTAGTATTTGATAATTGTTATACTCCTAATATTGCAAGATTACATTTATGAAGATGAGCTGAACAACTTTTTAGAAACAGGTGCACTTTCTGAGCTGGTGGTTGCATTCTCACGTCAGGGACCCACCAAGGAATATGTGCAGCATAAAATGATGCAGAAGGCTTGACACCTTCTCTTGCCTACATTCTTTCACAGTTGGACGTTTTTCTTTTGGTTAATTTGAGATCTTAACGACACTGTTTGGTTTATATATAGGCTTCAGACGTCTGGAATATGTGCAGCATAAAATGATGCAGAAGGCTTGACACCTTCTCTTGCCTACATTCTTTCACAGTTGGACGTTTTTCTTTTGGTTAATTTGAGATCTTAACGACACTGTTTGGTTTATGTATAGGCTTCAGACGTCTAGAACATGACATCTCAGCGTGGTTATATTTATGTTTGTGGTGATACTAAGGGCATGGCCAGGGATGTCACCGTACCCTTCACACAATCGTGCAAGAACAGGTATGCAAATATGCGTGGATATTAATTAATATATTAATTAATCCTTGCCTTATACAATTAAACTATTTAACTGTCTTTACTCATCTTCATCATATCTTTCAATCATTGCCTGACACGATGTGCAATCCATTAGGTTCCTTTTAGCGAGGCAGTGGGAGATTAGTACTTTTACTAATCGATTGTGAATTGAAACTTGCTTTCAATTCTACCTTTAGTGATTATACATCTCCAGAGCTTCCATAAGCCATGAGTGACACCTAGCAGTATGTCATGGCTACCCAAACTAATCATAAGAGGTTGGGGAACCTATTTAATTTAGGATTACAAATGCAATATGGTATTTCTATAATACAATAATCTTGATCACATTGTTTGGTTTGATATTTTACTCATGTCTACTATCCAATGTGACTCTCTTGTCTATATGATTACCTTGAATGCAATTCAAAACAACTTCCTAAATCTCATTCATACACTAGCCAGATATTCTTAATTATATCATAGAGTATTCTCCCTCAACGGTTTGAAGGTTGGAGATTCCTTGTTGCATATTCACATGCCCCCATGATTAAGTAGCTTAGCTCCAACTATGTCGTGGACACTCTCTAATGGAAAGTCTTTAACACACTCAAGGGCTAAGGACCTAACCATAAGACAACTCAGGTCAAAGGACTTCTTTGCATTATCCCAACTATGAGCTCTCATGTGACATAAGTATGAGAATTCCTCGTTGATCGCATTCGGCGGACTCAATCTTTATTAAGCACCTGCATACTTTTCTTGGTGTCATTCACACCAATGACTCGAGACCAGTGCCTCTCCCGAAGAGAAGACATAGAATGTACTGATCTTAACGGGTCGCCAATTCGTAATCAGCAATCATTTGATCAAGAACGTTTAGGATATGTGTACGAAATAGAATGGTCTCATGAATCTAACTTCTTTAGATCATATTCTCCTAGTTACATATTCCTTGGACTTATTATTTAAGCGTATAACATTTAATGAGGCAGCTTTAAACAATAATCTTTGGGCTTATATTGAACTAGTTTAGTTTAACATGTGAAATGTCCGTAAAGTATCACCCTATGATTGGCTTTAGGGCATATTTCCAACAGGGGAAAGGATGGGCATAATTTCACTTATGCCACTCACTTTGTGAGGTGATATAAAAATGACTTTATAGACAAAAGCTCATTAGAGTGTATTTTTAGAGAAAAATAATGTGGAGGCACATTCTCTACTCCTAGCTAAGAACAAGTGAAAACATTTGAACATATAAGCAAACTAATAACACTTTAAAGTAGGCATACATTAAAAAACAATTCTAAAAACCCATGACTTTCAAAGTCTAGTGAATGGTGAACCAAAATACTCTTTAACAACTTAAAGAGAAGACAGAGTTTGAGTTTCATTACCCTTGAACAAGGTTCTAAAAAACGCTAGGCGCTAGTCGGGCGGTGGGTTGGCGACTAGCGCCTAGGCGGCTAGGCGGGGTCTAGGGGGACACCTAGGAGGAATTAGGTAAATTTCTTATATATTATATGAATTAATTAAATTTACTATATCAAATGTAAATAATTATTGAATAATATGTGAGTTCTTATAGAAGAACATACATATGTGAATGTTTTATGTACATATATAATATGCCTACTTAGGAAAAAAACAAACAAAATATTATCTAAATAATTTATAATTTATATAACCTTTATATATATATATATATAATATATCTCAAACTTTTAAAAATATATAATGCCCACGTAGTGGGTGCCTGGTGGTTTTCATGATTAACACCATTCAATGACCCTTCAGAAGCCGTCTACCTCACCTCTTTCACATCACCCAAGGTGGAATTCATAATTAACCTATACCTCTTCGTTTCTTCTTCTTCGCCGTTGAATAACCTATACCTATACCTCTTCGTTTCTTTTTCTTCGCCCTTTCACCCTTTCATAACCTCAAGATTAAAATGATAGGGAAAACAAACTTCTCTGGAAGCCAGACCCCATTTTTTGATTCAAAACACAACCAAAGACACAGAAAGAATCAGATCGTCTAGAGATTGGTGAGGCCACAGTTGAACATACCGGACGACTACCGATTTCCAAAAGATGCTCTATCTCTCTCTCTCTTCTCTCATCTTCACAAAGACGAGCTGCAGAAATTCGCCTGGCTCTGCTGCTAACGAGATCGGAAGTTATAGATCCGTTGCAAAAATTGCAGCGAGTTTTGGATTTGCAGCAAGATTCAAAGCGCCGCTTGAAGGAAAAATTTTGTCCTAGCTAAGAACAAGTAAGAACATTTGAATACACATGCAAGCTATTAACACTTTAAAGTAGGCATGCATTCAAAAACAATTCATAAAACCCATGACTTTCAAAGCCTAGTATATGGTGAACCAATAAACTCTTTAACAACATTAAAGAGAAGTAAAGATTTAGAGTTTCTTTACCCTTGAAGCTCATCCTTGTTTACACAAGGGATTCACCCAAGTGGAGGGCCTTCAAGTCACCTCCAAGCTCCTTGGATATTGCTTGTGAATTCCTTCTCCTTTTGTGCTCCTTTGATCCTTGAGGATGTAAGGAAAGGATCTCCAAAAACACCAAATATTTAGTGTCTCTAAGTCTCCACACCAAGGGTTAAGTGTGAAGATGAAAATGGATGACTTAGAGAAGAAAAGATTGCTAGATTAATCTCTCTAAGTGGCCGGCCTCTTTGTAGAGAGAAAGAGAGAAAATGTTTGACCTCTTTGCCTCAAAGAAAAACCCTAATGAGAAAATTGCTATAAAGTTGCTTTTATAACATTTTTCTTAGGTGAGTGGCAAACTTGCAATTAAGCAAACTTTCACCATCTCCTCACCATGGCCGGCCTATATATTGTGATTGGGCTTATTGCCCATTTTGTTTTAGTTGTTATACAACTTAAACATAATGGGCCTTGTGGACCAAAACACTTTTGGGCCCCGAAACCCAAAACCAACTTAAAAGCCCAATACGAACCTTTCGTAAAATTAATTAACTAATTAATTAATCTTGACCATTCTTCAATTAAACAATTTAATTGCATATCCATTTCATTTAATTTCTTCATTATCGCCCTTACTCGGTGTACGATCCATTAGGTTCCAATTAGCGAGGCAGTGGGCGATTGTTACTCTTAACGATCGATTGTGAATTGAAACCACATTTCAATTCTCCCTTTAATGATTAGTGTTTGCTAATCATTAGGGCTTCCAAAAACCATGAGTGACACCTAGCAGCATATCATGGTTACCCAAGCTAAGTAGAATTGGTTGGAGAACCTATCCAGTTACAACTACAATGCAATACGGTCCTTCTCTAATACAATACTCTTAATCACATTGTTTAAGTGATAGTTAGTTTCATGTCTACTATCCAATGTGATACTTTTCTATATGATTCCCATGAATATGATTTGGAACAAACTTCCTAAGTCATATTCATTTGCTTTGGCCAAAGACTTTAGAATCATATCTTAGAGTATTCTCCTTCCACCATGGAAGGTTAGAGATCCCTTGTTGTGCATTCATATGCCTACATGACTAGATAGCTTGACCCCAACAATGCCGTGGACACTCCGATGGAATGCCGTTTGACATGATCAAAGATCAAGGATCTAACCATTAGACATCTATGATGCCTCAGGTCAAAGGACTACTTTGCATATTGCAACTTTAGAGTTCTTACATGACATGTATGTTCGAACTCTCTATTGATCGTTGTTCAGTGTACTCGATTACTCTTTCGAGCACCTATGTGTTTGTCTTAGTGTCCAACACCAAATGACTTGAGACTAGTCATACTCAAGCTTGAGTTGACATAACACATACTAACCTTAGCGGATTGTCAATACCCAATTGGCAATCCTATGGCTAGGAACGTTTTAGGAATGAACATAAGAGAATGGTCTCGATAATCTTACTCACTTAGATCACTTGTCTCTTAGATCAAATACATCCCTTGGATTCCCTTATTGCATAAACACATGATACAATAAATAGTGTCTGACAATAAGCTTTGCCCTTCATTAAACATATAAAAGTTTAATACATTAAGTATTCCAAAAAGCTATTACATCAAATGAGTGGCTTTGTGGGCATACTTCCAACACCGCCCAGCCCGCCTAACTGAACGTTTTGGTCTAAATCAGGTCGGAGTTAAGCCGCCCAGCGCCTAGGCCGATTTTTAGAACACTACCCTTGAAGCTCATCCTTGTTTCAGGGTGTGTGTGTGTTTTTTTTTTTTTTTTTTTTTTTGAGTTGGCTTGTTTTAAAGCTCAACTTCAAAAGGCAAGGCAATACCCTCAATAGCTTGCAATTTGGAAAGAGTGAACTGTTGAAATTGGGGAAAGAGAAGCTTTGGAGTGAGCTCTTCATGGGAAAAGGGAAAAAGTAATGTTTTCTTATGTTACTTGGTTCTTATAAACCCATCTAGCTCATCTAAATGAACGCATATAGCTCATCTAAATGAACCCTAGGTCCATAGCCCACCAATTACCTAGCACTCAACCCACACACCCCCACCATATAGATGCCCACAGGTTTAGTACTGCTACTCGGTTTCTTATGTTACTTTGGCTTTTGCTATGTGCAGCATGCAGTTAGTCGAAGTGATTATGACAACGTGATTGGAGCCTTGCCATATCAAAAAGTAAATAGGAAGGCAGAGTAAAGGTGATTTCCAAACTTGATGCAAATGGAATTTCTGACACGTACTCTTTTATTTCTCAAATCTTTGTACAAGTGTTTGATCTTTTTTTTGCTTCAATGATCTTTATTTCCTTGCCAATTGAGAGTGTTGCTGTTACATTTTCAACGTACAGACATATATCATGGAAACAATTACTTTTTATATAGTTTCCTCTTTTGCAAGATTCTAGAACTTGGGTCTGCTGGTAAATGCAAACAATATGATAACATGCTATGATGCATTTTATTCTATTTACTTCATTTTGGGCAGCCTAGTTGCAAGTGAGGCGGAGTGTGTTGTGCTATAAATTGCAAACTTATATTTATTATTGATAGAATAGGTCTATCTTCTTTTATTTATCATTCATCGTACCATGGAAGGATTGGTTTTAGCATTTGTCTGCGGATTGTTTAACTGTTGTTACACATGCACTTAGTCTTCCCTGTGCGTTAAACTGGGGTGTGGTAATATTGTTATAGAAGGTGATGAGGTAATAGTATAGCTATGGATAAGTAAATGTCTAGCAGGTTCTCATTTTTTTTATTGTTGCCAAGGTGCTTTGGAATCATGTATCCCCTAGTTTCCTAAATCTTGTGGTCTACTCAGTTACTGATTTAACTGAATTGAAAATGCTAGCTAGGTATGACCTTGGCCTTGGGTTTACTTAATATTTTAGGCTGACTACATTTAAATTGCAAGTGGCCCTTTACTACAGTGGTGGAAAAAAGTTCAACCCTTGCCAAACGACATGAGTTCAAACCCCGTCGGTGGTTAATATAACATCTAATTTAACAAAATCTATCGTTTGACCAAAAAAAAAATTGTCAAACCCTTTAAGTTTGAATTGATTTTCATAATTGGCCATGAGCTTGCATTTTTCTCACATTGCACCATAAGGTTTTAAAATTGTATTAACACATTTTAGTTCATTTGTGACCTTAGGATCCCATCACTTCGATTTTTGGAACCCTTTTTTCTATGTGTTTTTTATATACCCAAATGAAAAAAGAGACCAAAATTCAAGTCCTTGGCCTTCTATTCAAGGATACCGTCCCAGATTCGATCGTCTCGCTAATGCAGATGAACCTACTCGATCCATTCTTCAAGGGAGGTGGTTGGTCAAAGTGGGAAGTTGCCAAACCCCAAGTTGCCTTCGACCCCCACTGCTTGGGTTTCTTGGGTCAACCAGATACACTTCGACGACTCCTAGAAAAAGTTAGGCATTCTTTATGCCAACAAAATCTCTACAGTCGAGATCAATATGGACTGTGAGCTTTTGGTGTCCACCCTAAACTTCTGGTGCTTGGCCACTAATATGATGATCTTGCCTTTTCGGCAGGTCACCAACTCGCCTTCCAATCGATGCCTCTTTTTATCGCCTTACCAATATGAACTAGACTTAAACACCGTCTTTCACCTCATCAAACTTTCCTTATATGAGTCAGCTAGTACTTATACATGGTTATTTTAATCTTTGCTAAAGCGCATGATGAAAGGCTAGTATATATGAAGCCATTAGGCAAAAACGGCAAAGCATTTCGAAATGATGAAAATACCTCACTTAACACACAAAGCTAACAAAAATAGGGCCAAAATTGTAATATAATACCATTCATAAATTATTTACAAATTAAAAAAACAAAATACAAAATGTAGAAGGTCTGCTGCGAGCAATATATGTGCCCATCTCAACAATGGCAATTCCGAACCATTAGATGAAAACAACCACACATTAAAATTCATTGTGACCGCTTAGACCTGACAATTTCTTACACGAGCCGTTAACACGACACGAAAATAACGGATTTTAGGTTGACACGATAACTAATCGGGTCGTTATCGGGTCACCTGTTAATAATATGTCCTTAATGGGTCTACACGCGGGTAACTCATGGGTAACCCGTTTCGACTCGTAATAAAAAAATATATTTTGATAATTTTAAATTTAAACTACTAAAAAAACTTACTATAAAATACAATAGCCCTAGTGTATATATTAATATATTTTATTGGTTAATATTCTATATAAGTTAAAAAAAATTATAAAAAAAAAAGCTTTAATAAAAAGGGCTTTCCACCAACCACCCCTACAAACCAGCAAAAAGAAACCAATTTGAAATCCTTTCTGCAAAACCCAATTCCAACTTCAAACTCCAAATTTCAAACCAAAATCTACACAACAATGGCAGAAAAACAACAAATTTCGGCCAAACAACAAGTTGCCTCCAAACAATGGTACTAAATTGAAATCCTTGTTTGTATGTTCGTGATTCCATATAATTGATAGGAGCATATTTATGCGACTTAGTTAGCTTGTTTTCTTGCATTTACATAGCTAATTTCTACTTATTAGAGTGTTTTAAACTATTTTCATGTATTTTCAGGTTCAAATGACAAAGTTGGCAAGAAAGTGCAATTTGGAGCATTTTAGAGCAATTTTGGGCTTGGAATGGACAGCATATGAATGGAGCATAATGGATGGATGTTTTTGAAGTTTGAAGAGGCTAGGAATGTGCTACAAATCTGGAGAAATTAAATCAAGACTTAGAGGATAAGGAATCAGCTAAAAAGAAGGAAGATTATCTTAACCAACCTTATCTTATCCAACATTATCCAAACTAACCTTATCTTATCTTATCCTAATCTTATCCTACATTATTTCCAGCTGCAACGGGGATTCCTTTTCACATTAAACCACTTCCTATCTGATTTAAGGAGTCCTAAAACAATGCAAACAACCTAATCCCTTTTTCTCCAAGGATTGGTGCCGTGAACCCTACCCTATATAAACATAATTGTGCCGCAAGTTTTAGGGGGGATTTTCAGAGAGCTTTAGAGAGAAATTCAAAGAAGAAAAAAATATAAAGAGTGTTGAAGCTTTGCAAGGAAAAAGAAGCTTGGAGCCGTGCCTGCCATTCAAGACCTTTGGAGTGCTGGAGCGTTCCTAGGTGTATTCTATCTTTTGTTTTCAATGTTTAATTTAAGTTATCTTTGTTTAAGTGCGAACATGAGGAACTAAACTCGTTTTGGCTAGAGGAGAATTCAAAGCCATGAACATATATTGCATATGAATTGATTACGTTCAGTTATTATTTCATAAATCGTGAATGCAATTTGTTTAACTGTTTGATTCAGAACTTATTCTTGTATGTTGATTAAGGAGGCCTACATAGTTTGCATGCATGAATTTGAAGCTAAAATATAAGGGAGTTTCACCTAATAGTTATGAACTTATATTTGTAAGTAGTGGAGGTCACTGGTCATGATCGCGTTAAGTAAAATTCCTGACAGGAGTATCATGCTGTTCATAGTTACAAATGCCTTGTCAATGCTTATGATTTTCACAGAACTTAATGATCTTGGATATGTATCTCTATCATGTTGTTCGTGTAGGGAACTTGATAAGAATAATTTGGTTGCGACGCTGAGTCCAATTCAATGAACTTAGGAAAATATGAGTGTTAATTAGTGTTGTCCACGGTTAATCTGGGGTGTTGTCATTCATGGTCGATAGGAATAATAACCGGAAATCGATTCGTATGCATATGTGTCATGTGTGGAGATGAACCCTCTAGCTAGCCATTCACCCATTAAAACACCCAATTTCGTCCAAAGTTGTTTAGAGCCTTTAAATCTGTTTGCTTTTACTTTAAATTCGTCAAAAACCACTTCCCCCTTTATATTTCGTGCCTTTTAGTTAGAATCTGTCCAAACTGGTTTCTTTTTAGTATTTTGAGTCAACATAAGTTAGAATTCGTCCATACACATTGTTTTGAGTCTTTTTAGTTCAATTTTCGTCCAAAGTCATCCTTAGTGTTAGTTTTGAGTCAATTTGTTTGTTTGTGTAGTTTTGAGTAGTTTGAGTCAGTCATGAGTCATAAGAGTCTAGTTAAGTGTAATTGAGTCTAATTTGTGTAGATTAGAGTCCCTCCTAATCCCCGGCCTAGAACAATCCCTACTTATCCATACTACAATTGTCAAAAAGAGGGTTTAAGTTTGAGTGCTAGTTTATATCACATCAATAATCTATCAATTTTCAATTAGAAATTGCATTTTGATAACTAATCAATTTTTTTCGAAACTGAAATTATGTATGTTTACTACTATTCTTCATTTTCATGTTTAATTTTAGGATAGTTCAAGCAATATTGTGAGTTATTTTTGCCTCAAATCCATAGTTAGTTTATATTGTTATAGATCAATAAACAGTGTATATTTTGTTACATCTCATAAAAATTGGGGGTTATTTTTCATTAATTTCACAAAATATTTAGGTTATTACGCTTAAATTCCATAAATAATTTTTGGTTTTGATCCCTTTCCATATAAATAGTGTGGTTATATTGTTCTATATCTACAAATAGTTCTTATTTGTTATATCTCATAAATATTGGCGGCTATTTTGGACTAATATTCAATTTGATCCATTTCATAAATAATGTGGATTAATTTGGTTTTGTTTTAATCCCTTTCATAAACAATGTGGGCTGGTTTGATTTGGTTTTGATCCCTTTCCAAATAAATAGTGTGGGATATTTCATAAACAGTGTAGTTATATTGTTTTAGATCTATAAACAGTTCTCAATAGTTATATCTCATAAATATTGAGGATTGTTTTGGTTTTGTTTTATCCGTTTCATAAACAATCTAGGTTGATTTTGTTTTGTTTTGCTCCCTTTCCATATAAATAGTGTGGGATAATTCATAAACAATGTGGGTTATATTGTTCTTGTCACAGCCCGTCCCGAGATTTTCATCGGGAAATGTGAAATGACAGAATTACCCTCGGACGTTATTTGGGGTGTGAGTTATGTTTGGTTTAATTTTGGGATTTTTGGAACCAATTAGAACTAAGATTCATCTTAGTTTTGGTTGGTGGCTTTTTGGACCACACAAATCCCTATCACCCTATCTCTCTCTCCTATCCCGTATCTCTTTCTCTCTCCCTTCGAACTGTACGGACCATACCCAAAGACCATCAAAACTTCACGAATCGTCGTGTTTGAGACCACCATCGTGCTCCTGGAGACCAGACGACTCTCTGGTACCCATTTCAGGTAAGAAACCTTTCGATTTCACGTTGAAAGCTCAAGGTCCGAATTGAGCATTGTTCACGAACTTTGTAGTAGTTGGTTTTTAGGACAATCCAAGCTCACAGTGAGCTTAAGGAGGTTCCCACGAAGCTCTGGGATGTTCGTTTGGAAGTTTTGGACATCGGGAAGTCCTAGTTCGAAGGTGGTCGGTTTTGGTGAAATTATCTCGACGAGTTTTCAAAGGATTTGGAAGTTTTAAAAGGTATAGCCTTCTTCCTCTCGTGATTTGTGAAGTTTTGGTGAAAATTTCATGGAAAATGGTGCGGAATCGAGCAAGAAAAGGGCGATTGCAGGTCTGCCCAGTTTCCGGCGCCGGCGAGATTTTCCGGCGTCTGGAGTTAGGGGAAGACGCGCGTGGTGGCGCGTAGCACCGTGCCTCTCCCGGGGCGTGGGGGCGCGTGCTGCGTTGGAAATTTTTTCTAAAAATACCGCGACGTCCGCGACGTCGAGTAGGTCACTGTGGTATATTCATATACCCAAATTGAGCATCGTATGAGAAGTTATTACGTATTGTTGGTTATGTGCTTTAAAATAACATTTTTATAGTTGTTTCGCATATAGGTGATACCTATCCTGAGGACGAGCGCATTCAAGGGCGTCACGGGGGTTACGACCCTTCGACATACCAGTGAGTGGGCAGTTATTTTCTGTATATACTTATATACTACTGATTTTTCCTAGAAATTGAATTTAAATGATAGTATGTTTTAAAATGCCATGCATACATAAAATGAAATATATGAATTAGTATTTTATGCATATATGTGAAATGGTGATGTGGACGCACAGGTGAGTATCAGGTGAGTTTTATGTTGTTCATGTGATTTATTGTTTGATGTGATTTATGTTGAGAGCTCATAACCTGCACCTCTGGTGTTAGTGCTTATATTATTCACCTCGCACCACACACTCACCTTGGATCCAAGTAGGTGCATGTCGTACAGACCACTAGAGGTGGTTCCGACATGTCGTACAGACCATTAGAGGTGGTTCCGACTTGTAGGTGACTTTAGATTATTATACAGCTGTTGATGAGAGAAGCACTAGAGCGTATTCTTACACCATTCTTGTGAAGGAAATTTTGTGAAAAACATGTTCATTTGAGCAACATCTATGGCATGCTATTAACATTTAAAGGCGGAATCATGCTTGTATGCACTCAAAAACAAAACATTACCCATGAAATTCAAAGCCTAGTAGTTATGTGAACCAAGACTCAACTTAAGAACAAAGTGAGTTGAGAATTTTATACCTTTGTTGATTCCTCTTTGCATAAGCAAAGGCTAATCACCCAAGGAGAGGGCCTTCATTCCTTGCTTCTTAGCTCCATGGATTTCTTGGATGAGGATGGTTGAAATGATTCTCCAAGTTCCCAAAGTTGAGAACCTCTAAGTCTCCACACCAAGGTAGGACTTCAAGAAGAGATGAGTGACCTAGAGGAAGTAAAATTGCTAGCTAAAATCCTCTAGGGTGGCCGGCCTCTTAGAGAGAAAAGAGAGCTTGTGTTCTCATCTTTTCTCCAAAAGAAACCCTAAGGATGAAATGTCTATAAAGTTGCCTTTATACCACCTCACAATGGAGTGGCAAACTTGCAATTAAGCCAAGTTCACTACCCCTCTCTATATGGCCGGCCATTAAGGGTTCATTGGGCTTTCATGCCCTTTGTGTTTTCAAGTTGTCATACAACTTGAGTTAATGGGCTTGACATTCAAATCCCATTGGGCCTTGCGGCCCAAAACTAACCCGAGGTCTTTAACGAACTTTATTCGTTTGATTAATTAACATATTAATTAATCCTTGCCATAAATAATTAAACCATTTAATTATCCTTACTCATCTCCGTTGTTTCTTCAATCTCTACCTTACACGGTGTACGATCCATTAGGTTCTTTTTAGCGAGGCAGTGGGCGATTAGAACTCTTTCAAATCGATTGTGAATTGAAACTTACTTTCAATTCTCCCTTTAGTGATTATACACATTTAGGGCTTCCACAAACCATGAGTGACACCTAGCAGTATCTCATGGTTACCCAAGCTAATCAGAAGAGGTGGAAAACCTATTATGTTTAGGATTACAATGCAACACGGTCTTTCTCTAATACAATACTCTTGACCACATTGTTTGGTTTGATAGTTTAATCATGTCTACTATCCAATGTGATTCATTTACTTATATGATTGCCTTGAATGCGATTTGGAACGACTTCCTAAATCTCATTCATACTCTGGCCAGAGATTCTTAATCATATCATAGAGTATTCTCCCTCAAACGGTTTGAAGGTTAGAGATCCCTTGTTGCGCATTCACTTGCCTCCATGGCTAAGTGGCTTAACCCTAACTATGTCGTGGACACCCTCTGACAGAGTGACTTTGACATAGTCAAAGATCAAGGACCTAACCACAAGACAACTATGATGCCTCAGGTCAAAGGACTACTTTGCATTATCCCAACCATGAGTTCTCATGTGACATGAGTATGAGAACTCCTCGTTGATCGTGTCAATCACACCAATGACTCGAGACCAGTCACTCTCCCTGAGAGAAGACACAACACGTACTGATCTTAACGGACTGTCAATGCCCAATTGGCAATCCTATGATCAGGAACGTTTAGGATATGTATAATAAAGAGAATGGTCTCATGAATCTAACTTCTTTAAATTACATTCTCCTAATTACATATTCCTTGGACTTATCATTTAAGCATATAACATTTATATGAGACGGCTTAAAACAATAATCTTTGCCCTTGATATTAAACTAGATTAGTTTAACATGTGAAATGTCCGTAAAGTATCATCACATGATTGGTTTTAGGGCACATTTCCAACATCTTGTCGTACAGACTACTTCAGTAGTTCCGATTTATGTGCAGAGTAGCGCCGTACAGGTCACAGTTGGTGACTCCGGTTAGATTGGATATTGAGCTATAGAATTAGCCATACAGGACAGCTGCAGGGTCTCCGGTTGATTCCTTATTTCACCTGTTATATTGTTGCATCCTTATTATGTTTTGATGCATAGCATGGCATATTTCTTAAAAAGTGTTAAAGACTTGTGATTTGAGTTATTTGATGTTATATATGGTATATATATACTATTTTCTGGGAAAGTATACATGTTTTACAGCGAGGGGTTAGAAGTGTTGTTAAATGAAATATTTTCGAAAAGCTTTGTTTTACTGACCCACTCAATCTTGTTTTGCGCCTCTCCAGGTTCTAGTTAGCAGTGTTGGTGGCTCACGAGGATTTCCACAGCGTTCTGACAGACTACTTAAATGTAGGACTCACCTTCAGGTGTTGTAATTTAGTAATGGTCCTACTTGACTGCATCTAGTGCTTATGCTCTGATTGTGTGTATTTCACACTTAAACTCTCAATCTAGCATGTTAGTTGGATATTAATGCTAGTAGTTGGTTTTTATTCCTTCGTATTTCTTTTACCTTTTTGCTTCCGCGTCGTACTTTTGGTTACGTCACACCCACGTGACGGCCAGCACGCCCTGATTTTAGGGTCGGGGTGTGTTAGTTTGGTATCAGAGCCTAGGTTGCAGTCCTGTATAAATTGTGAATGCTCTAATGATCTTTTGGTGTCTTCTGTCAGAACTATGCCGCCTCGTAGGGAACCACATTGTGCTTCTGAGCCTAATTTCCCTGACACAACTCAATTAGGGGATGCGATGGCCCATGCCTTTCAGACTGCAATTCGTCCTCCTCAGAGAACACCCCTGGAGACTATGAACAATCTGAAATTAGACGGCTTCATGGGTAATGAGGGTCATGAAGGGCAGAAAAGTGGTTAGACCATATTGAGAAAACCTTTCAGGTGATGCTGAGTCAAGGGAATGTTCCTGCTAGTAGATGGGTCGAGACCACTACTTGGTTTTTAGGACGAGAGCCAGCAGCTTGGTGGGTAAATCAAACTCAGTTTATGTCACCTGAAGCGGCGACTGATTGGGAAGTATTCAAAGAGAATTTTAAGAAAATATTTTTTCCCCCGGAGTACATTGATCGTAAGAAGCATGAGTTCACTCAATTGAAGCAAAAGAATATGTTGGCGCATGAGTATTATAGGAAGTTTACAAACTTATCCCGCTATGATCCTAATATAGCTAGCAATCAGGTAGAGATGCTTCGCCATTTTAAGCAGGGAACTAAGAGGAAATGGCGGGCGTTTGCTAGTGCGATTCCTTGCACCACTTACCATGAGTTTTATGAGATTTTGGTTCGGATGGAGGATTCCGAAAACCTTCATAGTAATAGTGGGGCAGATGAGGATAAGAATGATAATCAGAAGAAAGATGACAGGGGTAAAGGTATCTCCGCTCAGGGACCTCGTAAGACATAGAATTTCAAGAGAAGTGGAGCGAGCTCGAGTTCTTCCAGCGGAGGATTTAGTGTCACAGGCCCGAGGAGAGGTGGAAGATTTACTGGTGGACCCAGGTTTCAGAGACAGAGAGACTTTGGTGGTGCTGGTGGTTCAGGTCCTCCGTTGTGTCGCCGTTGTAATTTCAGACATCTTAGAGAGTGTAGGAGAAGTGGCGGTAGTTGCTACACGTGTGGACAGATGGGACATAGAGCTGCACAGTGTCCCCAGAGTCAGCAGAGGCCTCAGTAGTCTGCTATGCCACCTCCAGCGCCGATTCAGCAGAACTTTGGATTAGGCAGTTATGGTCAGACGGGTCGTGGTGGTGCTTACCACTATCAGGGTGATGCTGCTCCCTATGCTTCCAGACAATATCAGTATTCCCAGGATCCTTATTTTCAGACTGGGTATTCCCAAGATCCTGGAGGTTATATTTCATATACTTCCATGCCAGCTAGCGGATCTCAGTGGCATCAGGGAGGTCAGCCCCGACAGGGAGAGGTTGCTGCTAGTAGTGCAGGACCGTCTAGGCAGTCTAGCCAGACATGACTATGACATACTTCTTAGGGGCGAGGTAATCAAGGTAATAGAGGTCGTGGAGGACGACATCAAGCTCATGTACGTGTTAATCACATCTCACTGCAAGATGCTCAGAACCATCCAGATTTGATTATGGGTACGTTAAACATCCTTGGTCACTTTGCTAGAGTTTTGATTGATTGTGGTGCTACACATTCTGTGATTTCTCATACATTTGCTCAAATGACACAACCTCACCCTACACCTCTAGGATTTGATTTAGAGTTTGCTATGCCTAGAGGGGACAAATGTTATGTTGATAGTGTTTATCCAGGGTGTCCAGTGATGGTAGATGGTGTAGTTATGCCAGCTAATCTTATCCCGTTAGATATTGTGGATTTTAATGTGATTTTAGGGGCATATTGGTTGCATTATAATCGTGCCCATATAGATTGTTACGGGAAATCAGTTACTTTTCATCGTCCTGGACTACCAGAGGTTACTTTTGTGGGTGAAAGAAGTGGGGTGAGACATGGTGTTATTTCGGCCATGAGAGCAAAGAAGTTGTTATCAAAAGGTTGTCAAGGATACTTAGCACATGTGGTGTTAAATGATGTTGTTCCTAGTAGTGTGGAGGAAGTTGGAGTAGTCAGGCACTATCCTGATGTATTCCCAGATGATTTGCCTGGATTGCCGCCAGACAGAGATGTGGAGTTTTCGATTGATTTGCTTCCAGGTACGGATCCTATATCTTTGACTCCATATAGAATGGCTCCAGCTGAATTGAGAGAGTTGAAAATTCAGTTACAAGAATTAACTGATAAAGGTTTCATTCAACCTAGTACTTCACCTTGGGGAGCTCCAGTGTTGTTTGTAAGAAAGAAAGATGGAACTTTGAGATTATGTATTGATTACAGGCAATTGAATCGGGTAACGATTAAAAACCGTTATCCATTGCCTCGTATCGATGATTTGTTTGATCAGCTTAAAGGTGCATGTGTGTTCTCTAAGATTGATTTGAGATCTGGCAATTATCAGTTGAAGATTAAAGATGAAGATGTACCTAAAACGGCTTTCAGGACCCGTTATGGACATTATGAGTTTTTGGTGATGCCATTTGGATTGACTAATGCACCTGCAGTTTTCATGAGGTTAATGAATGAAGTGTTCTAGCAATATCTTGATAGGTTTGTCATTGTTTTTATTGATGAGATTCTGGTATACTCTAAATCAAAAGCAGATCATATTCGACATCTTAACTTGGTATTAAAGAAATTGAGGGAACATCGGTTATATGCCAAGTTTAGCAAATGCCAGTTTTGGTTGAATCAAGTGGCATTTTTGGGACATGTAGTATTGGCACAAGGAATTCAAGTAGATCCTCAAAAGATAGCAGCAGTGGAGAATTGGGAACAACAACGAACCGTCACTGAGGTACGAAGTTTTCTTGGTCTAGCAGGTTATTATCGACGATCTGTTCAAGTTTTTTCTATGATTGCTTTACCACTAACGAAGTTAACCAGGAAGGATGTTAAGTTCGAGTGGGACGAGAATTGTGAGCAAAGTTTCCAGCAGCTGAAACATTGCCTCACTCATGCTCCAGTATTGATAGTTCCTAACGATAGTGGTAACTTTGAGATTTACAGTGATGCTTCCTTGAATGGTTTGGGATGTGTCTTGATGCAGCATAAGAGGGTAATTGCCTATGCTTCTCGACAGTTGAAGATTCATGAAATGAATTATCCTACTCCCGATCTTGAGTTGGCAGCCATTGTTTTTTCTTTGAAGATTTGGAGGTATTATCTCTATGGTGAGAAATGTAAGATTTTCACAGATCATAAGAGTCTTCAGTACCCTTTTACTCAGCATGATCTTAATCTTCGTCAGCGAAGATGGATGGAATTACTAAGTGATTATGACTGCACTATTGAGTATCATTCGGGTCGTGCAAATGTGGTAGCTGATGCACTGAGTAGGAAACCTCAAGGTCGACTTAATGCTTTGTATGCTTGTCGTGTTCCTCTTCTTACAGATTTGAGAGCTACTGGAGTAAAGTTGGAGATAGAAGAGCGAAGATAAGCTTTTCTTGCTAGTTTTCAAGTCAAACCAGTTTTGGTCGATCGTGTACTTGCAGCTCAGATGGTTGATGAAGAGATCCAAGAAATGATCCGATTGAGAAATGAAGGGAAAAAGAAAGACCTCAGGATTCGAGAATCGGATGGCATGCTTATGCAAGAGAGCATAATGTATGTGCCGAATAACGAGGAAATAAAGAAAGAAATTTTGGATGAAGCACATTGTTCGGCTTATGTGATGCATCCAGGAGGAACTAGGATGTACCATACCATTCGACCATTTTATTATTGGCCGGGTATGAAAAGAGAAATTGTAGAATATGTAAGTAGGTGTATTGTTTGTCAGCACGTCAAAGCAGAAAGAAAGAAACCTTTTGGACGGATGCAACCACTTCCTGTTCCTCAGTGGAAATGGGAAAATATAACTATGGATTTTGTGTATAAGCTTCCACATACACATAATGGATTTGATGGCGTTTTGGTGGTTGTAGATCGGCTTACCAAGTCAGCACACTTCATTCCAGTAAGGGAAAAGTATCCCCTGAATAAATTGGCTAATTTGTTCATCACGAAGATTGTGAAGTATCATAGAGTTCCAGTGAATATTATTTCTGATCGAGATCCAAGATTTACTTCTAAGTTTTGGATAGCTTTTCAGGAAGCTCTTGGTACAAAATTGCTTTACAGCACTGTTTATCATCCTCAAACAGATGGACAATCAGAGAGGACTATTAAGACGTTAGAGGATATGCTAAGATCTTCAGTGTTGTAGTTTGGTGATTCTTGGCATGATCGCCTAAACTTGATGGAATTTTCCTACAATAATAGTTTTCATTCGAGCATTGGTATGTCACCATTTGAGGCACTTTATGGTAGAGCTTGTCGTACGCCATTGTGTTGGTCAGAGGTTGGCGAGAGAGTGCTAGAGGGCCCAGAGATTGTGGATGAGACTACTCAAAATGTTCAGGTGATTAAGTCTAACCTGAAAGTGACCTAAGATCGACAAAAGAGTTTAGCAGATAGACATGCCACTAATCGAGTATATGATGTGGGTAATTTGGTATTCTTGAAATTGTCACCTTGGAGAGGTGTAGTGCGGTTTGGAAAGAAAGGCAAGCTAAGTCCTAGGTACATAGGACCTTATGAGATCACTGAAAGGATTGGTGAAGTTGCTTACAGATTGGAGTTGCCTCCGAAGTTATCTAAGGTACATAATGTGATTCATGTCTCAATGCTTCGACATTATATCTCAGATCCTTCACATGTGATTCCTCCTCAACCTTTGGAGATTAATCCAGATTTGACGTATGATGAGGAACCAGTGACTATCTTAGATTGGAAAGACAAGGTTCTAAGGAATAAGACAGTGAGCTTGGTAAAAGTATTGTGGAGGAACCACTCAGTGGAAGAAGCTACTTGGGAAACAGAAGATCGAATGAGATCCAAGGTTGTTTTATGAGTATTAGTGGATTGATTGGTTGTATGAATTTCGAGGACGAAATTCTATAAAGAGGGTAGATTGTCACAGCCCGTCCTGAGATTTTCATCGGGAAATGTGAAATGACAAAATTACCCTCGGACGTTATTTGGGGTGTGAGTTATGTTTGGTTTAATTTTTGGATTTTTGGAACCAATTAGAACTAAGATTCTTCTTAGTTTTGGTTGGTGGCTTTTTGGACCACACAAATCCCTATCACCATATTTCTCTCTCCTATCCCGTATCTCTCTCTCTCTCCCTTCGAACTGTACGGACCACACCCAAAGACCATCAATACTTCACGGATCGTCATGTTTGAGACCACCATCGTGCTCCTGGAGACCACACGAACTCTCTGGTACCCATTTCAGGTAAGAAACCTTTCGATTTCACGTTGAAAACTCAAGGTCCGAATTGAGCACCGTTCACGAACTTTGTAATGGTTGGTTTTTAGGACAATCCAAGCTCACAGTGAGCTTAAGGAGGTTCCCACGAAGCTCGGGGATGTTCGTTTGGAAGTTTTGGACGTCGGGAAGTCATAGTTCGAAGGTGGTCGGTTTTGGTGAAATTATCCCGACGAGTTTTCGAAGGATTTGGAAGTTTTAAAACGTATAGCTTTCTTCCTCTCGTGATTTGTGAGGTTTTGGTGAAATTTTCATGGAAAATGGTGCGGAATCGAGCGAGAAAAGGGCGATTGCAGGTCTGCCCAATTTCCGGCACCGGCGAGATTTTTCAGCGTCTGGAGGTAGGGGATGACGCGCGTAGGGGCGCGTAGCACCGTGCCTCTCCCAGCGCGTGGGGGTGTGTGTTGCGTTGGAAAAAATTTCTAAAAATACCTCGACGTTCGCGACGTCGAGTAGGTCACTGTGGTATATTCATATACCCAAATTGAGCATCATATGAGAAGTTATTACGTATTGTTGGTTATGTGCTTTAAAATAACGTTTTTATAATTGTTTCGCAGATAGGTGATACCTATCCCGAGGACGAGCGCATTCAAGGGCGTCACGGGGGTTACGACCCTTCGACATACCAGTGAGTGGGCAGTTATTTTCTGTATATACCTATATACTACTGATTTTTCCCAGAAATTGAATTTAAATGATAGTATGTTTTAAAATGCCATGCATACATAAAATGAAATATATGAATTAGTATTTGATGCATATATGTGAAATGGTGGTGTGGACGCACAGGTGAGTATCAGGTGAGTTTTATGTTGTTCATGTGATTTATTATTTGATGTGATTTATGTTGAGAGCTCATAACCTGCAGCCCCGATGTTAATGCTTATATTATTCACCCCGCACCACACACTCACCTTGGATCTAAGTAGGTGCATGTCGTACAGACCACTAGAGGTGGTTCCGACATGTCGTACATACCATTAGAGGTGGTTCCGACTTGTAGGTGACTTTAGATTATTATACAGTTGTTGATGAAAGAAGCACTAGAGCGTATTCTTACACCATTCTTGTCGTACAGACTACTTCAGTAGTTCCGATTTATGTACAGAGTAGTGTCGTACAAGTCACAGTTGGTGACTCCGGTTGGATTGGATATTTTGCTATAGAATTAGCCGTATAGGACAGCTGCACGGTCTCCGGTTGATTCCTTATTACACCTGTTATATTGTTGCATCCTTATTATGTTTTGATGCATAGCATGGCATATTTCCTGAAAAGTGTTAAAGACTTGTGATTTGAGTTATTTGTTGTTATATATGGTATATATATACTATTTTCTGGGTTAGTATACAGGTTTTACAGCGAGGGGTTAGAAGTGTTGTTAAATGAAATATTTTCGAAAAGCTTTGTTTTATTGACCCACTCAATCTTGTTTTGAGCCCCTCCAGGTTCTAGTTAGCAGTGTTGGTGGCTCACGAGGATTTCCACAGCGTTCTGAAAGACTACTTAAATGTAGGACTCACCTTCGGGTGTTGTAATTTAGTAATGGTCCTACTTGACTGCATCTAGTGCTTATGCTCTGATTGTGTGTATTTCACACTTAAACTCTCACTCTAGCATGTTAGTTGGATATTAATGCTAGTAGTTGGTTTTTATTCCTTCGTATTTCTTTTACCTTTTTGCTTCCGCGTCGCACTTTTGGTTACGTCACACCCACGTGACGGCCAGCACGCCCTGATTTTAGGGTCGGGGTGTGTCATTTCTATATCCATAAATAGTGTGGGATATTTCATAAATATTGTAAGTTATATCATTTTTTTATTAGTTTCTACCTTTGGTGTCTAGTTTTTTTTTTTTCCAATGGAGTTTATTTTGGTACATTACATAAAATAGAGTGAGTCTATTTAGCGTAGTTTCATAAATAGCATGCATTTTTTTTTTTATAGTTCAATAAATAGTATCCTAACAATTTTCATTGTTGTAGATGAAAACAACGAAAAAACCTGCAAAGAAGGGTAAAACTAAGAAAAAAGAAGCTAAACAGAAGAAGGAATACCTCTAGTATAGATGCAACATGACCGGGTTTGCAAAAGCAATGAAAGTCTACAACCCTATGTTACAACAACGTCAAGACATCTATGATGAACTAGCAAAGACGCCATTTTGGAGTCTACTGAGGACGTACATGGATGGGACTTTAATTACGTCAGAAAGGAAGAAGAAGTCCGACATGGACTTGATCAAAATCATTAACTGCTACAACCCAACAAACCAAAAGTTCTAATTTAGTCGTCATAAATCACAAGGGATTTCCACTGATAATGTTGTCCAATTCTTCGGATTGAACAACGAAGGAATTGATCTACCAAATACTGACAAATCAACCAAATTTGGTGATGATGTCTGCCTCATCAAAAAGTACTTCATAGATGTCAAGGTAGTTAAGAAAAAGCATCTGGCAGAGGCATATGAGAAAGCACTCGAAGACGAAACACCTGAGAATGCACAAGATATTGCTTCGCTCATATAAGCACACCTTGTTCAATCACTACTGTTTACAAACTCTGGAACCTACATCACCTCGAGTTTCCTGAAAATCTGTACGAATTTGCAACACCTAAACAAGTACAATTGGGCCAAAGGAGTAAGAGACTATCTATTCAAGATGCTTGGAAAAGAAAAAAAAAAGGAGGAAGGAGAAGAACCGACCACTAGTGGATACACCGTCCTTGTTTTGGTAAGTAACCAAAATAGTTAATAAAAAATAACATGAATTGTTTCTTACAAAATTTTGCACAAACTAACATCACTTTCTTAATTCATATAGTACTAGATATGTCTTCACACAAATCTAGTGGAGACAATAAAAGGACGAGAAAACATGATTCCGACGATCGCAAGATAGGACACAAGCATGATCCACAAAGCAATCAAGGATATCCCATTGGAAAAAATCAAGGTAATCACCAATAATCAATATATTTCACTTTGAAAATGCTATTTTCCAACACAAAAATAATGACTTATCATATAAAATGACACCTATCTAATGTGACTGTTTGCTGATTAAGGATGCCATTCCTTCTCAACAACCACATGAAGAACCTACAAAGAAACAACCACAAAAAAAGAAGCCAAATAAAAGAAAGCAACCTGATACTCAAGAGGATGAATCAAACAACAAAGATGAATCAAACAGAGAAGACATACCACAACAGATAGAAAACAATCTCCAAACAAAAAACTATCATATATGACCAAATAACATCTATAAACAATTAACTGATTCACAAAAAAATAGTTCATTCAATGTGTCTTTTGTATTATTCCATAAAAAACCGTGGCTTATTATGTCTTTGTTCATAAATAGTTTAAGTAATTATGTTGTAGTTCCATAAAGAGAGTGTCCATTTCATAAACAGTGTTGGTTAATTTCATAAATAGTGTGTATATTTCATAAACAGTGCACTCAATTTCCATAAAAAATGTTGGACATTTTGTGAAAATTAAGAAAATATGTAATGTTATTGTGTGCAGGCTGGTTCTGAAATTCCTTCTACTCAACTAGAAGAACAATGTTCAAAGGCAAAAAGGCATAAAAAGAAAGCAAAGAAATGCAAGACAACTGATGCCGAAATTGCTGAGGTTGATTCTGAAAATGAAGGACAAAACATGGAAAACATAACTGGGCTTGATCAGAATGTCATCAACAATGATGAAAGAAATGATCAAAATGTAAACAAGAATATAGAGCAAACTGATGAACCAGAGAATATCAGCATCAATGAAGCCCAAATAGAATTTAACAAACTGTTTGGTGAGAAAATGATCAAGCTCGATGCTATTGTCCAAAAACACATCATTGGCATGAGTGTACAATTATAAATGAAGAGTTATTCAATGAGTTCAAGAAATCTAGAAGCATTGCTGAGAAAAGGTATATAACATTTAGGGAAATGATGGCACATGCAATGGATGCATCAAACAGAGAATGCTTGATACTCGGCCAAACGAACATAATGTTGAGTAGTGAAGTTGAAAAGCTTCACCAAAAAGTTGAGGTTCATCGGAAGAATAACAATGCACATAACGCCAAAATGTTAAAGATGCAGACAAAGACCAGTGTAAATACTCTGAAGATCAACGACTATCTGAAACAGATTGGGAGCTTGAAAAAGAAGTTAGAAGAAGCTCAATCAAAGATAGTTGAAATGGAACCCTCACAAATTCCATATTCGAGTGCTTCTCCAGACACCTTGAAAGATAAGAAAGAATCGTCACCAGTACCACATGCGGCTGAAATACAAGTTCAGATGAAGACACCAACAGTGGAACTAATGTCAAATGGGGATGAAATGGAAATTGAAAAAACACCGATAGTGGAACCAATTATTCTAATAGCGGAGGATGTTCAAAACGATGTCAATGAAGGAAAACAATATGTCGCTAAGGGAAAGGAACATACGAGAACATTGGTCGAAAATGTACATGCCAGGGATGATCGCAAACATAATCTTGATCTAGGATTCGACTATGGTCGCACCAAAAAACAAACAAAGGAAGATTAAATACAAGTTTGCAGTTAGTGACAATGAGAGTCCATTGGTAATGCAATCACAAGAACAAACTTTGGACCCCGTCAATGAAAAAGAGAAGAAGCAGGAGAACCCTAAAGGTGAATCACCTTTGAAGACAAAAGTTGAAGCAATATGAGTTCAAGCCGCAAAAGTTGAAGAAACAAAAGGTGAATTATCTCCCAAGACTTGTGTGAAATCCAATTTGAAGGCTATCATTGAAGAACCAGAGAAGAAACATAAAAAGAAGGCAGCTAAGAAGATAACAAAAGGGAGACAAAAAGTAAATGCCCTTCGAGTACAAGCACATACAAGCTGCTAGACCAAGAGATAAAAGAAGAAACAAGGAGTACTACAGACAATGTCAACTGTAAGTTTACATTATTGACAAAAAATTTTGTATATAACATTTAAAATTATGTACTGCATAAATATGTATATTTATAATGTTTTTTGTTTTATTTCTTACACATGGACTACTTTTGGTTGATGCCAAAGACATGGAGCATGGTCACTGAGCTTGTTGTGCTGAGAAGTGATTTGACGTCTTTGTTTGTTGATGGACCAATTGATGCGAAATTAATTGATGCTTCCTTCTATGTTATGTCAGAAAATGAAATGAAAGATGGCAAGGAACAAAATCTCTATCTTTCTTCCTACATCTTTGTAAGTACCAAAAATACTTTTTCTACAAATATGTGGTTCTACAATTTCATAAATATAGTATAATAATTAGTTCATTTTCATAAACAATGTATTTTTCTTGTTTTAAGTTTCTAATTAGTGACTACTTCTTAGTGCATTTTAATAAATAGTACCCAGTTGTTCGTCCAGTTTCATAAACAGTTCAAGTTCTTAGTCAACTTTCATAAATAGTGCTCTAGTTTTTAGTCCACTTTCATAAACAGTGTCTTAGTTACTTGACCACTTTCATAAATAGTGTACCTATTTTGGTTTCTGTTTTCATAAATAGTGCCTAGACAACTACTGTCTATTTGTTTAATATAATATTTCTTTGTATTCAAACAGAATGACGTAGAGATAGAAAGACCAAAGAGTGATGACGAATACCTTGGCCAACGTTTGAAGACAATATTGGAAAAAATGTGGACAAGGTTGGCAAAGTATTCGTCCCGATGAAGCACTACTTCCACTTCACCTTGATAGTTCGGGAGACTCATTACAATTCCGAACTACCAAAGATTGAAGGAGGTGGAGACCAATATTTTGACCATGCTTTGCAAGTGGTAAGAACAAAACCTTAACTAATCCAAAGAGAAAGCGAATGCTGTTTCTGAATAAAAAAAGGAACAAAATGAAGAATGCATGGTCCATGGTGAGGGAATCCAACAAACAATTGAATGTGCTGATGAACAACAAACATTCTGGCAAAAAAGTATTACATTATTCACAAAAGTAACAGATTAAGAAGTAGACACTAAAGCTATAAAAAAACAATGATGCTATCTAGAAGAATGACGTGCAAGGCAAAACGCAAACAATTGGTTGAACAACAACCAAAAAGAAAAAGAAAGTCATAGGAGGCAATCCCTCATTCAGTCTGAATTTAAAAGACAAGCTTTCATCAAAGCCGGATGACTTTCCACCAACAAATCACATAGACAAAAGCATGCAATGGACCCAATTGCAAGTGTACAATATGTTAAACCAGATGACAGAAGGAGATTAATTCAGTTCAGTTTAACAGAGAACACGTAAGTACTACGAACACTTTTAAATCAACGTTTAGTACACAAAAAAGCTTTGAAGTAACTATGCAAAACAATGAGCATTGAATCAACTATCAACTATAAATCCATCATATAACTATTTAATCAACTATATGCATTATAAAGTTGAAAAATTATACAACTAAAGTTCTCTGTATACAGTTATATGAAGATATAAAACATGTAATTATGATGTTTCATGCATATCAACCTAGACATTAGTTTCATGAATCATTCTTAACAAAAATTGATTTTCATTAAACCAGCACAACATCAATGAGCATTGAAGCAACTATGCAAAACAAGGAAAGGCTATACAGACAATTGATGGACCAATATGGAAAAGTATCAAAGATTTTCTTCCCATTGTTTCATTACAACCACTTTTCCTTGGTAGTTTTGAACACCAACACTACAGAAATGACACATTACAATTCTCTACGACAAAGTTCAAAAGATGAAGATCTTGAATTTGATTGCTACTGGGAAAATGCAACAATAGTGGTAAGCAAAACAACGAACAATCCCTAAATAAACTCTATCGTATTTACTTAAAAAACAAGTATATTATTGATCTCTACAATTTTATGCAGGGAAACTTCGTCCAGTATTGGCTTGACAAAGCAAGAGAATCAACAAGCAATGATACAAATCTTATGGATAATTCCCCCACACTTAGCTTTTGCTAGTCCTCGAGCAAAACAAGACAAACAAAACAAACAAAACATAACCTAAACCTTCCAACGTTTGTCTCAGGGATTTTCAATGGAATATGACATGTTAAAAATCACTACTCACATAGATTTTAGCCATCCCTACCCTCGAGCGCATACTTAATCACAATCACCTCTCACTAGCTCGCATTTAATCAATTTAAAACATGGTTTTGATGGTATTAACATGCCTTAGAGAATTCCCTCAATTCCTCACCAGATATACTCTCTATTTTCACACAGATTTTTTGACTACACTCCCTATACTAGGTATATGTGAGAAGATTGAGGTAAACATGTAGACTAGCCACTCATATATGTTATAATCAAAGAAAGCACTTTCTGGAATTATCAATGCATTGTTGGAAATGTGCCCTAAAACCAATCATGTGATGATACTTTACGGACATTTCACATGTTAAACCAATCATGTGATGATACCAAAGATTATTGTTTTAAGCCGTCTCATATAAATGTTATATGCTTAAACGATAAAGTCCAAGGAATATGTGATTGGGAGAATGCAATCTAAAGAAGTTAGATTCATGAGACCATTATTTCGTAGACACATCCTAAACGTTCCTGATCATAGGATTGCCATTGGACATTGACAGTCCGTTAAGATTAGTACGTATTGTGTCTTCTCTCAGGGAGAGTGACTAGTCTCGAGTCATTGGTGTGTGTGACATCAAGACAAGTACGTAGGTGCTCAATAGAGAATGAGTCCACTGAACACGATCAACGAAGAGTTCTCATACTCATGTCACATGAGAACTCATGGTTGGGATAATGCAAAGTAGTCATTTGACCTGAGGCATCATAGTTGTCTTGTGGTTAGGTCCTTGATCTTTAATTATGTCAAACGTCACTCCATTCGAGGGTGTCCACGGCATAGTTAGGGTTAAGCCACTTAGCCATGGAGGCAATTAAATGCGCAACAAGGGATCTCTAACCTTAAAACCTTTTGAGGGAGAATACTCTATGATATGATTAAGAATCTCTGGCCAGAGTGTGAATGAGATTTAGGAAGTCGTTCCAAATCACATTCAAGGTAATCATATAAGTAAATGAATCACATTGGATAGTAGACATGAATAAACTATCAAACCAAACAATGTGGTCAAGAGTATTGTATTAGAGAAAGACCGTATTGCATTTGTAATCCTAAACTGAATAGGTTCTCTACCTCTTCTGATTAGCTTGGGTAACCATGATATGCTGCTAGGTGTCACTCATGGTTTGTGGAAGCCCTAAACATGTATAATCACTAAAGGGAGAATAGAAAGTAAGTTTCAATTCACAATCGATTAGAAAGAGTTTTAATCGCCCACTGCCTCGCTAAAAGGAACCTAATGGATCATACACCGTGTAAGGTAAAGATTGAAGAAACAACGGAGATGAGTAAGAATAATTAAATGGTTTAATTATTTATGGCAAGGATTAATTAATATGATTAATTAATCAAATGAATATAGTTCGTTAAAAGACCACGGGTTAGTTTTGGGCCTCAAGGCCCAATGGGCTTCGAACGTTAAGCCCATTGACTTAAGTTGTATGACAACTTAATGACTAAAATTCACAAAGGCCTAAAAAGCCCAATGAAACCCTATGGCCGGCCATTTAGTTAAAGGAGTGGGTTTTGGACTTATTTACAAGTTTACCACGCCAATGAATTAAGGTATAAATATGACTTTATAGCCAAAATTCATTAAGGGTTTCTTTTAGGAAATTGGAGAGAACACAAAGCTCTCCTTTCTCTCTAAAGAGGCCGGCCACCCTAGAGGAATTATCTAGCAATCTTGCTTCCTCTAGGTCACTCATTTCTTCATCAATCCATCCTTGGTGTGGAGACTTAGAGGTTCTCAATTTTTGGGAACTTGGAGAACCATTTCATCCATCCAAATCCATGGATCTAAGAAGCAAGGAATGAAGGCCCTCTCTTTGGGTGATTAGCCTTTGCTTATGGAAAGAGGAATCTACAAAGGTATATATTTCTCAACTCACTTTGATTTGAGTTGAGTCTTAGTTCACCAATCTACTAGGCTTTGAATTTCATGGTTAATGTTTTGTTTTAAGTGCATGCAAGCATGATTCCGCCTTTTAATTGTTAATAGCATGCTATTGATGTTGCTTAAATGAACATGTTTTTCACAAAATTTCCTTCAAGTGGTATCAGAGCCTAGGTCTAGTAGTTGGTGAATCCTTTTGGGTTTTGTTCTTCATAGTATTTGATTTAAAAGTTGTAATATGTTACAAGCTTTATTCTTGCTTTTTTGAATGTAAATTTTGTTAGAAAATTTGCCATCTCAAATGTTGTAGATGTAGTTCATATGAGCATGAATATTGGAGCTAAAATTTGGTGCCATGTATTTGTTGGAAATATGCCCTGAAAGCCAATCTTTGGAAGAAACCTTTCAGGACAAATGAATGGATGTATAGATGATTCTTATACGTCAAATGGCAAAGACACGAATTAGGACTATCTCAATAAACGATATATGTCTTAAATAGTGTATCCGTGGACAATGGATGGATTGAAGAAGTAATCTAATGATGTTAGACTACAGAGACCTTCTTCAGATAACCAAATGTCCAAAAGGTTCCTGGTCATTGGATTGTCGGAGGGAAACTGACAATACGTAGATCGGTACATACTGTGTCTGCTTCAAATGGAAGGATGGAAAGTCTCATCCCATTCGTGTTGTGACACTAAGACAAGTATGTAGGTGCTCATTAGGGGAATGAGTTCACTGAACGCAATCGAACGAGAGTACTTGCATGGAGGTCTACTCACATGTCAAGCAAGTAACTTTAATGGTTGGAATAATGTAAATAGTCCTTAGACCTGAGGCATCGTCGTTGTCTTGTGGTTAAGTACTTGATCTTTGATTATGTCAAACGTCACTCTTTCAGAATGTCAACGGCATAGTCGGGGTTAAGCCACTTAGTCATGAAGGCAAGTGTATGCGCAACAAGGAATCTCTAATCCTCGATAAGAGAGGAAGAATACTCTAAGATATGATTCGGGAATCTTCGGCCGAAGTATCGAGCGTATTAAAAGGAATGCGTTCCTATACGACTCAACAGAATCATATAAGAAGTAATAATCACATTAGGGGTTTGACATAATATATCCATACCCTATTAATATGATTGAGAGTATTGTATTAGAGAAAGATTGAATTACATTGTAATTCCAATTGAATAGGTTCTTCTTATAAAACTTCTACATTAGCTTGGGTAGCTATGACATATGGTTAGATGTCACTCATAGCTTGTGAGTTCTTCTAAATGATTAAATGAAGTCATCAAAGAAGAATGGTGAATTAAAATGAAGTTTTGATTCACTAAGTGATTGAAATTAAATTGAATTAATGCCAATCACCTCACTGCCTTGCTAATTAGAACCTAAAAGATTGTTCACCAAAACACTATTGTAGTGAGTAATTAATGGATGATGGAAATAATTAATTGGATTAATTAAGTGTTTTGATTAATTTAGAAAGTCTAAAGAAATCATAAAAGCGATAAAAGATCGTTTTGGGCTTAAAGAAACGTTCGGGTTTAATTGGGCCCATTGGGCCTAAATCCATTGGGCTTTTATTCAAGCATTGGATGACTTGAAATAAATGAAAGCCCAAAGCCCATATGAACACAAGTAGGCCGGCCATACTAAGGGTTTGGGTGAGATGTTTGGTCAATTTGTTGACTAGGTTTTTGATGATATATAAGGAACTTTATAGAGATTGATTCCAAAAGAGTTTTTGTGAGTTTAGAAACACAAAATCAAAACAACCATCTCTCTCTCTCTCAACAATAGGGCCGGCCACCTAGAGGGTGAATGGGCTAACAACTTTTCATCCTTTTGGTCATTCCTTCATCCTTCTCATTATACTAGTAGGTGAGGATCTTTAGAGGTCTTCTACTTTGGAGACTTAAGGAGAACCTTGGAGCACTCATTCTATCAAAGTGGAGGAGGCAAGGAGGGAAGCTAGGCTCAAGGAATTCAAGGAACAAAGAGCTTGGAGGTGGTCCATCCTTGGTCTAAAATCAAGAACAAGAGGTATAGATCTATTCCTTGACTTTGTTCTTAAGTAAAAAAATTGTTTTGATGCATTATATTTAAACCTATGAACCTTGAAGGGGATTTGCATGACTATAACTTTGATAACTTGTTATAAATGCTTCCGTTGCGTATGTATATAAATCTAGAATTGTATATGCATGCTAGTCATCTAGAAATCCCAAATCTTGAAAACTCATAATTTTCCCTTCAAGTGGTATCATGAGCCAAAGGTTTATGTATAATGTGTCCTTTTGGATTTTATGCATATGGGTATTAATGTTATGCATGACATAATTATTGTTTCATTCAAAATATGTTTATCTTTTGTTTTTCAATAGTTGAAGAATGTTAGTCAATAGTTGAAAAAGATATGTATGCAAAAGTTGTTTTGTATGCATGAATGAAATTTGAGTTTTGAACTAATTTTTGACATATTACTTCTTCATTTAAAGTATGTTTATCTTTTGTTTTTCAATGGTTGAAAAATATAAATCAAGAGTTGAAAAGATATGCATGTAAAAGTTGTTTTGTATGCATGAATGAAGAACAAGTCATGAACAAAGTTTTGAGTTTTTGTTCTTTGTGGTTGGCATGATTTTGGGGAAATTTTTGAGCATGTGTTTATGTTTTATTGTAAGACACTCACACATCATTTAAAGCTAGAAACTAGAAACCTTGTCACTTAAGTTTTGAGTTTGAAAAAATCACCAAGAATACACAAATCTTGAAAAATGTGTTCATGGTTTTGTTCTTGGTGTTCATAGTTTGTTTTTGGATGAAAATGGTTGTCATGCATAGTTTTGTGGTTTTGGATGATGTTCTTACCATCCATAACCATATTAAAATTATTTGAACCCTACTAGATTAGGTGAAATTCCATCACTTTTTCTAAAGAATTAAAAGCTAAGACAAGTGACAAACAAAATGATGTTTCTTTCTATTTTGTAATGAATTAATGCAAGATGAGTGGAAACCCTTCCCCCCCCCCCCATTAAATGGCCGGCCTCCCCTAGTGGATTTCCCACTTATGGGGCCATTTTATATTTTGAGAAAGTTGGTTTTACTTTTGAGTATTTATGGTTTGACCCCTAACTTTTTCATATTTGCATAAAGGCCCCTACTAACTAGAAAGTTAAAATATTTGATTTTAATTTGTTAGTTGTTTAAACTCATAATACTATTATGCCCATATGCACTAAATCTAAATGTTTATGTTGCACTCCATATGATTATTTAATGTGATTAGATAGTTTGAAAAATGGGTGACTATGGACTTATGCCTTAAACGATAATTGAGCTATGAGATAAGGCGCTAAAATCAAATTGTTTGAACATTGGGAATGTGTTTTAATTACTGTTTAATTGGACCTTGTCACGTTTGAAATTAATCTATCTCTCCCCTTTTAGTATATGTAATTTATAGGAATTTGTACAAATCGGTTTGTAATTCTTATTACTTCTTAATCTCTATTCATTAGTTGATTCCCTCTAGTGCTAGACTAGAGTTTCTTTAACTATTGGTAAGGAGACATAACTAAAAGAGGGTTTTGACATGAGATTAAAGATTAAATGGGTCCAACGCCCTAATTAGCAATGAATGATTGTCTTTCATTTCTAATGGCTAAATGAAAATGTTTTAATTGGATTGAAAAACACGTAATTAAATTGACACAACCTCCCCGAGTTTATATTCAACAATGATGGCTCGTTGTTGCAATAACCTAATAAGTCCATGGTCATCCAAGAGCCTAAGATAACTATAAAGTCCGATTTCAAAGGAATGCAAAAAAAAAAAAAAAAAAAAAAAAAAAACCATAGTAGTAGTAGTTACTTCCAATATTTGAAAAATTCGTTTTTGATATTGATTTGTTTTTCTTAAAACAAATAGTGGGAGTATCATACGCTACTAAAATATAATGAATATAATTAGTAGTAATATATATCTCCAATATTTTGAAAAATGTTTTGATATTGATTTGTTTTGTGAAAACGAATATGATGTGAGAATTACTTGACACACAAATTAAACCCTCTTGTGACAATTGTAGTATAGATGTAAGTAGGGTATCGTTCTAAACCGGGGATTAGGAGGGCTTGCTAAAACCTCTCAAAACTAATTTAAAAACATAAAAACAAAGTTAAAAAAAATGTAAACAAAAGACTTTTAAGACAAGAAAGTAAAAGGGGGGATTTGGTTCTTGTGAAGTGAAAGTAAAACAAATAACTAAAACTTAAAAACTATGGATGATGGGCTTTAGCTAGAGGGTTCTTCTCCACACATGTCTTGCTTGCATACAAAACGATTTCCAATTGTATTTCAATAACTTATTAATTCTCAATGCCCCAAGTTAATTAGGTACGCTTAAATTAACCCTCAGATTTTCCTACTTTTATTGAGTTGGATGATTGCATACGACAACCCAAAGCATTCCTCACAAGTTCCCTACATGAATTGCATAATAGAGATACAAGCAAGAATCATTAAGTTCTATGAAAATCATAAGCATTGACGAGGCACTCGTTACTATGGAATACGCATGAAACTTATGCCAAGAATTTACTTAACGCGATTGTGACTAGCAACCTTCACTACTTGTGAATATAAGTTCATGACGATTAGGTGAAACTCCCTTGTATTCTAGCATCAAATTCATGCATGCAAACTAAGTGTCGACCTTCAATCAACATACACAAATCAGTTTTTATACGAACGGATAAGTAAATTGAATTCATAACTTATGAAACGCAATTAAAAGTAATCAAATCATATTGCAAGCATGGACATGTGTTTCGAATCCCCCCCTAGCCAAGGGGGGTTTAGTTCCTCATTATTACAAAACAAAGATAAACAAATTTAAACATTGAAAAACAAAGGAAAGAAAGCACCTAAACGTTCCAACGATCCATGTTGGATAGCAAGCGCGTCCAAGGACTTTTCTCATTCTCTTTGCCGCAACAACAAGGTTGGAATGATGTTGAAGGGTTGGTTATTTGGAGGAATGGATGGGAAGGGGTTTAGATATGTAGGGAGAGGCAAGGGAAGGCTTGGAGAATGGTTAATTTCTTGATGCTAAATGAGGTTGTTGCCATGGGTATTTATAGGGATAGGATGGACTTGTTTTTTATGGTGGGTTAGGTCTTGAATCATCCACAAACTTTCCTAATGGGTTAGGTATTGAATCATCCACACACTTTCCTAATGGGTTAGGTATTGAACAATCACTCAAATGTCATGGTGGGAAAACATCAAGGATGCATATGGCAAGGATGTGAAGAATAATGGTGGGTTAGGCATGGTTTTGAGTGGAGTTTTGGTCAATCCTTCTAGAAACCTATCCCTTCTTGCAACTTGTATTTGTTTCACCATATTTTTAGCATGTTCCTAGCTTCTTTTGACTTCAAATTCGTCCATCCATCTAGCTTGGATCATAAGCAATCCATCTTGGGCCCAAAAACACTCCAAACTACTCCAAATTGGCTCAAAATGCACCCTTAGCCCATAAAACCTACAAACACACGAATTTAGCTTTAAACACTATTATAAATACTAAATAATTACCAAAATGCAAGAAAACAAGCAAGCTAAGTCGCATAAATATGCTCCTATCAGAATAGTGGGGATATCATATGCTACTAATTTCATTAACTTTGGACTAGTAGTTATAATAGGACTATTTATTTGAATATGATTAAATAAATAATATTGATGAGACCTTAAAATCCCTCAACCAACAAACAATATTAAGTTGAAAGCGTGAGAGTGATTAGAACACTTTTTCGTGGCCTTCCACCATGGTAGGCTCCAAGCGTTTATGAATTGTACACCGCCTTCACCCTATCATGGGGAAGTTCAAAGTGCATGCTTATATTCAGGAGGAGTTTATTCAAAACATCTGATGAGGTTAAGGTAGGCAACGAGTGTGGCCAACATCGTATCATCGTGAGGTCATACTTGAACCCCTATCTAAACCAAGCATGGTGGGAAAGAACTTAACTAAGGAAAATGGTGCCAACATCGTATCATCGTGAGGCATTGTTTTCTAGAGGCCAAATAGATGGGTAATCACAAAAACTTGTTGTGAATGGGTAATTGTACCCTCTCATTATTATTTTTGCTAGCCAACATCGTATCATCGTGAGGTGGGCTTGGTAATAGTGAGCCTCCCATAACCCGCTAGGAGCTTTCTTTGAAATCTCCCGGATTCCATTTTGAGGGATATGGAATTTGCCAAAAATGGTGGGTGGTGTCATTCGGTTTAAAGACCCGAATCGTTTGACTTAATCAACAATCAATCTAATTATTTTAGTGTTTATGTATTTAGATATGGTTGGAAGCGCACTCGCGAAAATACTCGACAAACATTGCCTTGAGGGGCACAATTTCCCATCATGGTATCGTAATGTCAAGATTCTCCTAACATTGGAGAAGATTGTTTACGTGCTAGACAAGGCTCCACCTCACATACCTCTTGGCCCTGAGGCTACAGAGGATGAGCGTGCTAAGTTTGACAAGCACGTTGAGGATGACACACAAGCCAAGTGCTATCTATTGGCTTCCATGAATGAGGAGCTACAGAGACAGCACGAGGACATGGACAGTGCATTTTCCATAATAATCCATCTTACGGAGTTATATGGCGAAGGGACGCGCAACCGTCGCTTTAGCACTGTTTGTGAACTTGTGAAGACCAAGATGGTCAAAGGGGCTCCAGTACATCAACATGTACTGAAGATGATAGGATTCATTGAACAATTGGAGAACCTTGGTACTCCACTTGACGGGGAATTGGCCCAGGACTTCATATTGGCTTCTCTTTCTGATTCATTTGCGCAGTTCGTAATGAACTACAATATGAATAAAATGGATAGTACTCTCTCTGAGTTGCTAAATATGTTAGTAACTGCCGAGAAGACTATGAAGAAATAGAACGTTATAGGGACTGCTGCAGTAGCCTACAACAAGCCATCCTCTTCCAAAGCCAAGCCGAAAGGCAAAGGCAAAGGAAAGGAGATGAAGTCACCCACTCATAAGCCGAAAGGATGAGTGATGAAAAAGAAGGCAAAAGAGCCCAAAGGGACTTGCCACCACTGTGGAAATGAGGGACATTGGAGGAGGAATTGCAGGTTATACCTTGCAAGTCTTAAGGACAAACCACAAGGTATGGTTTATGTTCTTGTTTTCAATTCTAAATGTTAGATCTTCTAAATATTTATATTTGATATAAAGGGCTAATCACTTGTATAATTGTATATAGGTGGATGAGCCAAGTAGAAGAGGAACAAGCAAGGAAAGGTGTGGAGAAGAGTTCGTCCACCATGTTTTTTGCTTACTACTTAAGAAGTTTGTTGCATTTAAAGACAGTCTTTAAACTTTCTTATTTTGTTAAGAACTTAATATGGCTTCATATGATGGAAGGCCACTAATAAATGCTTATATGTATAATGGTATTTAAATTAGTCTCTAAATGTTTAGAGCTAATGCTTTTTATATTAAACATTATGAATGTTTGAATTATCATATTAATGTAATGTGATGAATGCCTTCTAATACATTTTCTTAATAGTAGTGTTATGAATTGAATATTGTCTTGTTGTATCCTAGGTGAGATACAAGATTTATATCATATGAAACACAATAATCAAGATCACTCTTGATTCAATTAGTGGTTTTGAACAACTAATTGGGCATTCATTAAAAGGTTTTAAAATGTCAATTGTGCTATTGATTAAACCAAGAAAGAAGTGTCTAAATCTATAAAATGTTTAAAGACTTTAGTCACTTAATAACAAGACATTAACTTAGTGAAGATTGAAACAATTAAAGCTTGAAATGTTTTAAAGCTACTACACAATGTCTTCTACCAATATACACCAATTTTATACATTTTGAATGTATGAAATGATTTCTCATTAAAGTCATGAGAAATAGTGGGAGGTGTGAAAATGGATATAAACTTGAATGTGATTGGTTTATAGTGGTCAAAAGAATAATAATACTTGACTATTATTAAGAGTTTGTAATTTTAATTGTTAAAAGACTAAAAACTCTTCAAACGTTAAAATTCTATGTTGTGTATGACATTTAAAGATAGTCTTTGAATGTTGGTTTCGTCAACCTAGCATAAAATGGTTATATGTTGGGAGTTGTCCATCATTCTCTTTTATGAGAACAAGCTAATAACAAAGCATATGGACAAGTTGATGAAACAAAAGGGAATAACTTCAAAATGAGTCACAACATTTGGTTTAACAACAAGACAATCCAAATTCAACATCTAAATGTAACAATATTGCTCTATGTAGTTTCGATAAAGAATTATATCAACCACCTAGAAGGAATGGTTGAGTTTCTATATCCTTAGTAGAAGCCATGCTTCCACTAAAGACTTGGATAATTCTTATATAACTACAGGTCTTAGTATGACTAAAACTTGAAATATGGTGTATGACACCATATGAATTAAATGAATAGACTTGATAAATTCAAGTTACACATTTCGAATGGAATTGCTTGAGAAAGAATTCTTTTGTGTATGATTCGTTTAAATAACTTGTGTTAGCTAGTGTTGTTGATGGTCTCAAAAGAGTTGAGATATCATCAATAAGCTAATGGATCTTAATGATTGTCAATAGATCCAATACAAGTTAGTGGGAGCAATATGCATTCAAATCTAGACGATATAATGAATGCTAAGTTACATCAAGGCCAATGGGAGTGATGTCATAATTTGAGCAAACAAGATATGAATGAAGTCTAATTGATAGACTTGATAAATCATAGATGTTACTCGAAAAATGACAAAACATGACACAGTCAATTTTGAAGTATAGACTTGAAATTGGACTTATTGATATAGTAAGACTATCTCAAGGATATTAAATGAGGAATTAAATCTCAAATGTTGTAGATTTAAGAAAGCATTTTCCTATGTGATAGGAAATCACTTTCAGAACCCTTATAATGAATGTGTCATAAAATCACAAAAGGGACACATGTATTGACTTGTGAAATAGATATCCAAAAGTGAAGAACCACAAAGGTTGTCACTTTAAGATATTACTATATCCCAGGATCAGAACCAAAGCAACTGATAGAGTATTATTGCCTTTAAGAAAGAAACATCAGAGTGGGACTCTGGAAGCGTGCATTCACTTAGGTTGTTAACCAAAGTGAAAATAAGCCATTTTAACAAATGGAACTTCATATTGGATGAAGAACTAACCATATGAATGAATTGATAGTATGGTACTACAATGGTCTCAAGGATGGAGCAAAGTTTGTATAAAGTATACAAACGAAATATATGACGATATATTGTTTTTGAAACTGCTTCAAAAGGTGTTTTGAATGAAGGGGTTCTTTTAGAACCAATGATTGAATCCAAACCATAAGGTCGATAGTAATGTACTACGACGTAATGGGGCGATAGCTCAAGCCATGGAATCAAGGTCTATCAAAATATTCGAACACAATAAAGAGACATCATCAAATGTTTTGGAAACATTTAATAAGTAAATTCCCTTTTAAAATAAAAGGGATTAATACATAACCAAGCTAACCTACGAGCATGAACTCTCTCGACAAGATGTATAAGATACACTAGTGATTGACTTTAGTGCAAGTGGGAGATTGTTGGAAATATGCCCCGAAAGCCAATCTTTGGAAGAAACCTTTCAGGACAAATGAATGGATGTATAGATGATTCTTATACGTCAAATGGCAAAGACACGAATTAGGACTATCTCAATAAACGATATATGTCTTAAATAGTGTATCCATGGACAATGGATGGATTGAAGAAGTAATCTAATGATGTTAGACTACAGAGACCTTCTTCAGATAACCAAATGTCCAAAAGGTTCCTGGTCATTGGATTGTCGGAGGGAAACTGACAATACGTAGATCGGTACATACTGTGTCTGCTTCAAATGGAAGGATGGAAAGTCTCATCCCATTCGTGTTGTGACACTAAGACAAGTATGTAGGTGCTCATTAGGGGAATGAGTTCACTGAACACAATCGAACGAGAGTACTTGCATGGAGGTCTACTCACATGTCAAGCAAGTAACTCTAATGGTTGGAATAATGTAAATAGTCCTTAGACCTGAGGCATCGTCGTTGTCTTGTGGTTAAGTACTTGATCTTTGATTATGTCAAACGTCACTCTTTCAGAATGTCAACGGCATAGTCGGGGTTAAGCCACTTAGTCATGAAGGCAAGTGTATGCGCAACAAGGAATCTCTAATCCTCGATAAGAGAGGAAGAATACTCTAAGATATGATTCGGGAATCTTCGGCCGAAGTATCGAGCGTATTAAAAGGAATGCGTTCCTATACGACTCAACAGAATCATATAAGAAGTAATAATCACATTAGGGGTTTGACATAATATATCCATACCCTATTAATATGATTGAGAGTATTGTATTAGAGAAGGATTGAATTACATTGTAATTCCAATGGAATAGGTTCTTCTTATAAAACTTCTACATTAGCTTGGGTAGCTATGACATATGGTTAGATGTCACTCATAGCTTGTGAGTTCTTCTAAATGATTAAATGAAGTCATCAAAGAAGAATGGTGAATTAAAATGAAGTTTTGATTCACTAAGTGATTGAAATTAAATTGAATTAATGCCAATCACCTCACTGCCTTGCTAATTAGAACCTAAAAGATTGTTCACCAAAACACTATTGTAGTGAGTAATTAATGGATGATGGAAATAATTAATTGGATTAATTAAGTGTTTTGATTAATTTAGAAAGTCTAAAGAAATCATAAAAGCGATAAAAGATCGTTTTGGGCTTAAAGAAACGTTCGGGTTTAATTGGGCCCATTGGGCCTAAATCCATTGGGCTTTTATTCAAGCATTGGATGACTTGAAATAAATGAAAGCCCAAAGCCCATATGAACACAAGTAGGCCGGCCATACTAAGGGTTTGGGTGAGATGTTTGGTCAATTTGTTGACTAGGTTTTTGATGATATATAAGGAACTTTATAGAGATTGATTCCAAAAGAGTTTTTGTGAGTTTAGAAACACAAAATCAAAACAACCATCTCTCTCTCTCTCAACAATAGGGCCGGCCACCTAGAGGGTGAATGGGCTAACAACTTTTCATCCTTTTGGTCATTCCTTCATCCTTCTCATTATACTAGTGGGTGAGGATCTTTAGAGGTCTTCTACTTTGGAGACTTAAGGAGAACCTTGGAGCACTCATTCTATCAAAGTGGAGGAGGCAAGGAGGGAAGCTAGGCTCAAGGAATTCAAGGAACAAAGAGCTTGGAGGTGGTCCATCCTTGGTCTAAAATCAAGAACAAGAGGTATAGATCTATTCCTTGACTTTGTTCTTAAGTAAAAAAATTGTTTTGATGCATTATATTTAAACCTATGAACCTTGAAGGGGATTTGCATGACTATAACTTTGATAACTTGTTATAAATGCTTCCGTTGCGTATGTATATAAATCTAGAATTGTATATGCATGCTAGTCATCTAGAAATCCCAAATCTTGAAAACTCATAATTTTCCCTTCAGTTTTTGGGAATTTTCGGCCAAATCCAAAGGGTGGATTTTTGGGTTCTTGTTTGACTTGTTAAAAGTGTTTTCAAGTGACTTTTGGAACCCCTATGTACCCTAGTTTGGTTATATGTTATTTCCCTAAAGTTTAAATGGTTTTGGGATGTTTTTGGATGAAAAATGTTCATGGAAAATTTTGAGTTTTTTCATGAGTGTTCTTCATTGTTCTTGACATTTTTGCCAAGAACAAAAAGTTTGGTGTTTTGATTCAAAGTTTTGATTTATTTCATGAAGTTTATGTTTTATGTTTTTTCAAATGTTTTAATGCATTAGATATTTGTTTAAATGGTGATAGAATTATTGGTGGGTGTGAAAGGATTAATTCCCTTTCACACACACCACTTGCACCACTTGCACCACTTGCATGATTAATTCACTTTCACACACTCCCTTCTCTCCAAAACCGGCCACTCCCTCAAGTGGGAGTACTTTTGGGTCTTTTATGCAATTACATAAAGTTTTGATACTTTTGTGTATTTGCACTTTGGGCCAAAAGTTTACGTATTTACGTAAAGGCCCAAAATCATTAAAGGTCAAATTGTTTTGTTCCTTTAATGAAGTTTTTAAATTTATTGAAAATTTTGAGTTCTAGTTGTGATTACATGAAGTAGTGCACTTTTGTGTTTTTACAAAATGAGCTCAAAAGTTTAAGTTATGCAACATAGCCCAAAGGTTGAGGTTATTGCATTATTGGCACAAATTAGGTTGAGAACAAAATGGTTTTGTCTCTTTAAATGAGAATTGGATTTTCATTTCATTTAGCTCCATTTAAATCAATTTTATGGATACAAAAACCAAATGAAAATGTTGCATTCAATTTAATTAGTTAAAGCGTTAATTAATTAAAGGGTGATTATGAACCTAAGCCTACGATAATTGAGCCATGGGAATGTGTAGATTAATTTTGGGAATGTGTAGATTAATTTTGGTTGTAATTTGATTTGATCAAATGTTGTAAAAGAGCATAAGCTCTTATTTACTTTAAAGTAATTTATTTTGATCAATTGTTGTAAAAGAGCATAAGCTCTTATTTACTTTAAAGTAATTTATTTTGATCAATTGTTGTAAAAGAGCATAAGCTCTTCTTTACTTTAAAGTACTCAATTCTTGTTTTATTTGATATGCATGAAAATGGAGTAGTTGGGTCCAACGCCCCTAGGAACAACACGCCTTAATGTGATTAAACGCGTAACTAAAATCAATCACCATCCCTAGTTCGAGATTCAACACTAGGCTCGTGTTGAATCTAAACAAAGGTTCATAGTCATCCTAAGGCCCTAAGGCAACTATATAGTCCATCAAATGAATGCAAACCTTATGTTAGTAGTATCATATACTCTTGCTTTAAAAACCGTTTTATAAGCATAGTGGGAGTATTATATACAACTAAATTCAATCCAATAGACCAATAGTTGTAATAGGACCAAAATTGTTTTAATAAAGATTAAAATGAATATTTATATGTGATGAGACCTAAAACCCTCAACCAAACCATTATTAAGTTGATAAGCGTGAGAGTGCTTTGAACATTCTTTCGTGGCCTTCCACCGTGGTAGCTCCAATCGTTTATGACTTGTACACCGCTTTCACCCTATCATGGGGAAGTTCAAAGTGCATGCTTATACTCAGGAGGAGACTATATACATACTTGATGAGGTGAGTGTAGGCAACGAGGATGGCCGACATCGTATCATCGTGAGGCTATTCTTGAACCCCTTCACGCACTAAGCATGGTGGGAATGACTTAACTAAGAGAAATGGAGCCAACATCATATCATTATGAGGTGACAATTTCTAGAGGCCAAATTGATGGGTACTTGCAAGAGATGCAAATGCGTAAGTGTACTCTCTCATTATTATTAATGCTAGCCAACATCATATCATTGTGAGGTGGGCTTGGTAACAGTGAGTCTCCCATACCCTACTAAGAGTTTCATCCAAAACTCTCGAATTCCAATGAGGGATATGGAATTTGCCAAAAATAGTGGGTGGTGCTATTTGATTTAAAGACCCGGATCAAATGGCTTAAAATCAATCAATTTATATTCGTTATGTATTTGTTTACTAATATATTTGCAAACGCTATCCAACACTTGACAAATAAAAACCGAATGTTTTAGTTTCCGGACTTGGTACCACAATCCCAAAGAATGTCTTAAAAGGATTGGATATGTACCTAAGTAGTCTCATCCTCACAATCTTCCTAATGATAATGTATCATTGGAAGAACATGTTAGAAAGGTCTATCATGAAGAGGACAACACAAACAACCAATGCTTAATCCTTTGTTAAATGAACAAAGGAACTTACGAAGATTAGCATAAAGAAAAGGACACTTTTAGTGTTATTAGTTCTTCACTCACAAATCGTTGTATGAAGAAATAATGAGTTGTTTTGAACAACCCTTAGTCAATGCAAACACTTAGTGCTTATTTCTTTGTTACATGAACAAGGAACTTGAGAAGAAAGCACAAAGGCATGGACACTTAATGTGCCATGATTCTTCACTTACAAATTGTTGTATGAAGAAATGAGAGTTGCCTTGAACAACTCTTGAAAGATTGTAATTATGTTGAGAACATAATGGTTGGTTGACAAAAATAGTCCATCAACATGGACTTATAATGATTTTGAATCATTGAGTGTTGAAGTGATAAACCACTTAACGAGACGGAAACTAAGGCTAGAACTTCACCTTTATGTCCCTAACCTAATGGTTCACTAAGTTTATTGTAAACTATATAGTGAACAATAACCATACGCTCTCCAAATTGTTTGATATGTATAACACAATTGAAATAAGTTTCAAGAGAGATAGTGGGAGTTTAGGGACCATGACTATTGTAGTCAAAGGAGAAGTCAAATGAAGAAAGCGAAATAACTCCAAGGGAACAAACTTTCTTTATGAAATGATGGATATTGGAAGGGGTATTTGCAAGAAATGTCTTGCAAAGTGTCAAGAACACACCTTTCGAAGGTGTTGTAAATTGTTCTTGAAAAGTTCAAAACAGTTGGTTCTTCTACTTGCATGCTTGATTCCGTATTAGTAACTATGTTTTACAATCGTTGTAAAAGTGTGGCTAATAAGAAGTAGAAGATAAATGAGAGAAGAGAAAATACTTCACATTCGGAACGTGAATCAAATGTAGATCTCTGCGAAAGCAGATGGTACTTACTTCCTCATATAAACTACCAAAGAAATTGGAAAAACTAAAGATTGTCTTTACATTCCAATTTTAAGGAACTTAATTCCGTCACTATAGTAGAGATGGATGAATGTTTTGTTTGACAAAACATTGTTCTTTATTAACTAATAATTGGATTATTGTAATCTAATTAATTGTCTCTATAGTAGAGATGATATGGTAGTGTTAACTGTTTAGAATATAACGATGCTTAAAACCCAAAAGGTTGCAAGGTAGTGACTAATCCCAACTAAAGTTGTGATACCTCTAAAACATAAATTAACGAGTTGGTAATAGATGGATGCTATGGATCGTTAGATCCGGATCCAATGCCTTCTTATTAAAATTGTATAGAGGCGAAATGTTCAAATCTTTATTCTTTTGGAAAGAACAAAGAATCACAAAGTTGTTGAGTTTAATTCACTTAGATGTTAGTGGCACTTGTCCACAACATAATACTACTCATGTTGTATGACATTCACCGAAGATCACCCTCGGTTGGACTATAGTTTATTTTAAATAAACACAAGTCTGAATACTTTGCAAAAGGTTTCAAAGAATTCAAGAAATGTAAGTTGATGAGTAAGACGTCCAAAGTATTTACATCCTTAGATTTGATCCAAGGAATGGTAACACTTTAGAATAGTTTTCTTGAAAGATATCAAGGAAAGAAGCATCATATGATAATGGATTTCTCCATAAGGAGAAGAACGAACTTGAATAAGATTTGGTTCGTTGGATATTATCAATTACCCATATATAGGATATATACTTCTAAAACAATATGATTGTCAATTAGAAGATCTTCCAAAGTTTTCATGACTCCATAGGATGTAGTTGGAAAGAAAGACAAATCTTAATCATGTTAAGATTTGGGGTTGTGTGCTAATAAGCAATATTTGTTTGAAAATTATCTTAAGGATATCCTCAAATTAACCTTTGGATATCACTTCTATAAACCAACTAACAAATGTTGTTTTGTTGGGTAGTTCATTGTAATCCTACAATATGATTTAACTAAGATAGAGCAATGAACGAAAGATAGAACTCAAAGAATGGGTTCTTTGAGAGACAAGATGATAATCAACAAATATAACAACCTAGTTCCTATACCACAAGCTCCAAGGTAGTCAAGAAGGATTTATAAACCGTCTCAGTTGAATGGTTTGAACTTTATGACTATGTCGTAGAGTTGCACCTCTTAATTCGAAAGAAATAAGAATGAAAATCATTGTGACTACATTGAGTGTATATACGATATATACTCAAGGAAATGGTAAAAGTACCATTTGACACGAAATAATGAAACCTTCATAGCTAATTGGTAGCTTAAGGTGGCTACAATCAAAGAGAATGGTTGACTTTGAAGGAACCATTTTTGACGTAGTCTTAGTTTCAATTAATTCGAAGATAGCTAGCTACAACTAAATGTTGATTCAATGTTTGGACATAATATAGGTTTCCGAAACCATTATTAAGATAGTCCTAATAATATATGTCTAAAACTAGGAATCACAAAACATGTAAGTTGTAGAGATCCAACCATCATGGATCTTAGCAAGCTAGTGGGAGCCATAAGCGTCTTATGAGAGAAAGATCAAATTGTTTGATTTCTCATATAGATGTAAATGAATCTTTTGTTTACTAGGTTTACAAAAGATTAGTGGGAGTTAATCATATTCCTAAAATTGTATATATATATATATATATATAAAAATATATATATGATATATATGAATATATATATGATATATTAATTTTGGAAATGGAATGAGTACTTCTTCGTTAAAGTTATGACTTTAAACATTCTATAACGATAGAATGTATATGGGAGACATAGTCTATATACATGGGATGGAAATCTATAATGATAGATTTTAGGATATAATTGGATTATATCATGCCCTAATAATAGACAAAATGTGCTAGGAAGTTTCTCATATGATGATAAACTTCAACTAGGAGGACAACTCTAGTTAGACTAAGTAGTTGCTCTTCTCAAAGGGAACGTACCCTTTGACTCCCAAAGAAATAATGCATAAATAGAATCCTTTATGCATACGCAGAAAGGTGATTTATGTATTTCATATTGTATGAAAAACATTGATATGAATTGTACCTAGAACGGTACAAGACAATATCAATGCAAGCCCAGGATCAGAACCATGGCAATTGTCAAGTAAGTCCTTAAGTATTTAAGAAATACTAAAGGATAGATTCTTCAAAGAATGAGGAAGAATTAGAGTAACATAAAGGAAGCGTAAATGTATTAGATTATGAATCTAATCCATCATTGGATGTTTCTTGATTATTAATGAAGAGATAAACAAATATCTCTTTATTATGACTAAGGAGATATTTGGATGGAAACATTAAAGTAATGACTTTAGTGTGTTCCATTATGAATGCAAAATATATTGCCATATAGAAGCTTACAACAATGTTGTTTGGATGGGAAAGTTCATTTATGAACTCTCTATTCGATTCCAACCAGAAAGTGTATCTAGTGTACTGACACTATGACACTAAAGGGGCGATAGCTCAAGCCAGGGAATCAAGGTCTCATCAAGATCTGAACTCATATGAGAGACTGAACCACATGATTGAGAATCATGTATAATGGTAACGTCGTTATTCTCAAGGTTGCTTCTATGGATAACATATAGATATCCATTGTCTAGGCCTACTACTCAGCCATTTATGAAATGACTACAGAAGAGGAATCATCACGGATGAACAAGCTGATTGGCTCTAGTGCAAGTGGGAGATTGTTGGAAATGTGCCCTAAAACCAATCATGTGATGATACTTTACGAACATTTCACATGTTAAACTAATCTAGTTTAATATCAAGGGCAAAGATTATTGTTTTAAGCCGTCTCATATAAATGTTATATGCTTAAACGATAAAGTCCAAGGAATATGTGATTGGGAGAATGCAATCTAAAGAAGTTAGATTCATGAGACCATTCTTTCGTAGACACATCCTAAACGTTCTTGATCATAGGATTGCCAATTGGGCATTGACAGTCCGTTAAGATCAGTACGTACTGTGTCTTCTCTCAGGGAGAGTGACTAGTCTCGAGTCATTGGTGTGTGTGACATCAAGACAAGTACGTAGGTGCTCAATAGAGAATGAGTCCACTGAACACGATCAACGAAGAGTTCTCATACTCATGTCACATGAGAACTCATGGTTGGGATAATGCAAAGTAGTCATTTGACCTGAGGCATCATAGTTGTCTTGTGGTTAGGTCCTTGATCTTTGATTATGTCAAACGTCACTCCATTCCAGGGTGTCCACGGCATAGTTGGGGTTAAGCCACTTAGCCATGGAGGCAATTAAATGCACAACAAGGGATCTCTAACCTTCAAACCTTTTGAGGGAGAATACTCTATGATATGATTAAGAATCTCTGGCCAGAGTGTGAATGAGATTTAGGAAGTCGTTCCAAATCACATTCAAGGTAATCATATAAGCAAACGAATCACATTGGATAGTAGACATGAATAAACTATCAAACCAAACAATGTGGTCAAGAGTATTGTATTAGAGAAAGACCGTATTGCATTTGTAATCCTAAATTGGATAGGTTCTCTACCTCTTCTGATTAGCTTGGGTAACCATGATATGCTGCTAGGTGTCACTCATGGTTTGTGGAAGCCCTAAACGTGTATAATCACTAAAGGGAGAATAGAAAGTAAGTTTCAATTCACAATCGATTAGAAAGAGTTTTAATCGCCCACTGCCTCGCTAAAAGGAACCTAATGGATCGTACACCGTGTAAGGTAAAGATTGAAGAAACAACAGAGATGAGTAAGAATAATTAAATGGTTTAATTATTTATGGCAAGGATTAATTAATATGATTAATTAATCAAACGAATATAGTTCGTTAAAAGACCACGGGTTAGTTTTGGGCCTCAAGGCCCAATGGGCTTCGAACGTCAAGCCCATTGACTTAAGTTGTATGACAACTTAATGACTAAAATTCACAAAGGCCTAAAAAGCCCAATGAAACCCTATGGCCGGCCATTTAGTTAAAGGAGTGGGTTTTGGACTTATTTACAAGTTTGTCACTCCAATGAATTAAGGTATAAATATGACTTTATAGCCAAAATTCATTAAGGGTTTCTTTTAGGAAATTGGAGAGAACACAAAGCTCTCCTTTCTCTCTAAAGAGGCCGGCCACCCTAGAGGAAATTATCAAGCAATCTTGCTTCCTCTAGGTCACTCATTTCTTCATCAATCCATCCTTGGTGTGGAGACTTAGAGGTTCTCAATTTTTGGGAACTTGGAGACCCATTTCATCCATCCAAATCCATGGATCTAAGAAGCAAGGAATGAAGGCCCTCTCTTTGGGTGATTAGCCTTTGCTTATGCAAAGAGGAATCTACAAAGGTATATATTTCTCAACTCACTTTGATTTGAGTTGAGTCTTGGTTCACCAATCTACTAGGCTTTGAATTTCATGGTTAATGTTTTGTTTTAAGTGCATGCAAGCATGATTCCGCCTTTTAATTGTTAATAGCATGCTATTGATGTTGCTTAAATGAACATGTTTTTCACCAATTTTCCTTCATGCATGTATATATATGATCTCATGAACGGAATGCCACTACTTAGATGCGAGAACCAGGGATACCATATGCTCATACCAATCCCAAACTCCACATATTGAAACACACAACAACCAAGATTAAAGTCTAATGGTTGTAACGGGGCTAAGGGTATTGGCTAACAAAGAAAGATAAGGATAAACAAAGGTTCTTAAAACAATAGTAAGCAAATCAAGGAAATCAACTTAGAATTCACTCTTGAATGCAGCAAATAACTTGAAACACTAAGGGGATTTCGTACAACTAGGGTGATATTCAAACTTTTTGGACCCTTTCTTCAACAACCAATGCTTGTGAGCTCATTCTCACTTGTTTCACAACTCTTTTTTTTTTCTTTTTTTTTTTTCTTCTTTTCACGTTTTTTCTCTTTTTTTTTTCTATACCCGTATACATATTTTTCCCCCATACTTGATTTCTGCAATATGTTTGATCAAAAGGAATTCCATCTAAGTCATGCTCCACTATACTTTAAGAACAAGGGTATGGATAGTCCTATTCTAGGCTAACAACAAAAATAGGCTAAATAAGGCTCAAAGGGGTTAAACCTACAAAACATATGCATGGGATGAAGGCTTTTGGCTCTGGTGGTAGCTACTAAACAACTTCCTCTTGTTATATGTTATGCACTCAATTTTAAGCTTTGAATGAAACGGGCATGAGTTCTAGTATTTGGAACTAAAGTGATAAAACGCATTCTAAGTAGCAACCAAGCAAAGAATAATTAGATTATGCAATGACTTTAGAAAACAAGAAATCACAGATTAATAACTCTCCAAATAAAATTTAGGCTCAAGTCTCTCAGGGTTGTAGCGTTAGTTTGAGTTCCTTCCTTCAAGCATGTTACAAAAACTGATTTTTTCCTTTATGATTACATGTGAATTCGTTAATGTCAACTACAACCAAGCATAAACCAAAGAGCATATCAAACTTCCACCCATGTTTGTGGCTTTCTTTAACAGTCATGCAATTAAAAACCAAATCCTCATCATTGTGTTGGAAGGTACCCTAAGACACAAACACACAAAAACGACTCTAAAACGACTCTTTTTGGGTTTTTCAAAACTTTATTGGACCCCACAACATGGAGTTGATCTCTGAATGGGAGGTGATACTTGAAATCATTCGGTAATGGTTTAAATTCTAGAGTGGGTGCCTGAATCATTAACAACATATTAGTATAAAACAAAATTGAAATTCGGGGAAGTGGCTTACATGTGTGCTCCAACATGAACTCAAGAATAAACACCCCTTCGAAAGTTGTAAGACTAGAAAATTCAGCCATATTTGGTGTTTTGAGAGTTATGACTTGTCCCGTGTCATAAAATCCAACTTCTTTGGGAATTGTCGTCTCAAGTATATCCTCTTTGATGAATTCTAGACATTCCCCAGCCACTTCTTTCTCTTGAATCATTCTTCTTGTTGTACAAAGTTCTTTGAACAATTCAACACATTCTGGAACTTGATTTGTTGTACCAAGAATTTGGATATTACTTTGCACCTTTGGAAAGGTTTCCAAGATGTCTTTTTCACTCTCCTCTTCTTTAGACTGCAAAAACCTGCGAGGAAAAGGTACATTTGGTGGAATGAGGTTAGAAAGAAGTGAATTTGGAACAACCTCACCTGAATTAAATGGTGGTTGAGCTTTGGGAGGCTGCGGCAAGGGTGTTGGTGCTAGGATAGGCTGCGGCAAGGGTGGTTCTTCCCTTGTTGTGGCCTTGTTATCCTCATCTTCTTCGAGTAGCAGCTGTTCATCCATGTTTTGGCTTGGTTTGGACGTCTTGGGTTCATCTCCAACCTCCATGCCACTTTCCAAGGTGATAGCTTCAACAATTTCAACAGTTAAGTCAGATAGTTCACTTTGTTCTTGCATTTGCCCCATGAATTCCACAATCTCTCGCATTTGATTCCTCAATTCGCTCATCACTTGGGCTTGATTTTCTATTGGACTATTTTGATTTTGTAATCCCTGCGATACATAAGTTAGTAATTGAATAGATTGATCATTATCAAATAGCGAACCTAAATTTGGTTGGGCATATTGTTGTGGGGGACGCTGTGGTGGTGCATATGGCGTTGTATAGAACCCTTCATATGGCTGCCAATATTCTCCTTGTTGAGCCTCTTTGGCTTGATTTTGTGAGCCCTGCGCCAAAGAAATTAATTCATCAAGAATTTGACCATAATCTATTGACGAACCTGAGTTTGGTTGGGCATATTGTATATGAGGTTGTGGTGGCTGCACATGACTTGAATAGAACTCCTCATATGGCTGCCAATATCCTTCATGTTGAACTTGTTGAGATTCCCACCACATAGAGTTTGCATGATCACTCCAATCTGGATTGTACATGTTGGAAAACAAATTGTTCCCTGATTGATTATGATCTTGATAACCCTAGGTATTGACATTCTCCCAACCTCTTTGTGGACGTTGATTTGCTTGATATTCTTCCCTATAAGACGCACCGAATGTAGGGACACTTTGCCTTGTGGTCCTTTCGATATATTGCGTTAACTGAGAAGTAAGATTTGTTATTTGAGCTTGAAGATTAGCAATTGCCATGTCTTACTTCTCTAGTACCTAAAATCAAAGAAAGAAAACTAAATCAAATATCAAAAGTAAAATAAACAAAACTGGGTGATTAGCAATTTTGCTAATCCCCGGCAATGGCGCCAAAATTTGATGTGAAAATTAACTTGACACACAAATTAAACCCTATTAAACATGTAATTGTAGTATTAAACAAGTAGGGATCGTTTTAGACCGGGGATTAACTAGGATTGCTAATCAACACACATATGACTCAAAAATACCAAACTAGACTTAGAAACACTCAACTAGACTCAAAAACACAAAACTAGACACTTAAGACTTAAAACTGACTCAAACTACTCAAAACAGCAAAACTAAGTTAAAATGACTCAAAACAGACTCTAGGGACTATTTGGACGAATTTAAGACTAGTAGGACTCAAAACACTAAATTGGACATATTTAAACACTTTTCTAACTAATCTAAGATACTAAATTAAAAGGGGGATTGATTTGGACGAAATTTAACTAAACTAAACAGATTGCAAAACAAAGTAAACTAGGTATGAAATCAGGTGAATTGAAGGGTGAAATAGGCTAGTTAGAGGGTCCTTCTCCACACATGACATATGCAAACAAACAAATTTCCAGTTATTATTCCTTTAAACAATGAATGACAACACTCCAAGTTAACCGTGACAGCACATATTAACCATCAGATTTTCCTTATTTCATTGAATTGGACGGGATACGCATCACAACCAAATTATCCTTATCAAGTCCCCTAACTATGAAAAGCATGATAGAAAACATATCAAAGGTCATTAAGTTCTTTGAAAATCATAAGCATTGACGAGGCATTCGTAACTATGAAAAGCATGATACTCCTGCCAAGGATTTACTTAACACGATCGTGACTAGCAACCTCCACTACTTGTGAATATAAGTTCATAACGATTAGGTAAAACTCCCTTATACTTTAGCATCAAATTCATGCATGCAAATTAAGTGTCGACCTTCAATTAACACACATAAACAAGTTTTAATAACTCAGATAAGCAAATCACATTCAAGACTCAAGAAACAATAACTGGATGTAATGAATTCATATAAAGCATATAATCATGGCTTCGAATTCACCTCTAACTAAAAAGAAATTAGTTCCTCATGTCTTTGAAAACATAAAACCAAATTAAAACATACATTGAACTAAAACTAAGGATAGAATACACCTAGAAACGTCCAGCAATCCAAGCTTGAATGGCAGGGCTGATGTGAAATATATAAGCACACAAATTAAACCCTCTTTTTATCAATTGTAGCAAGTATGTAAGTAGGGATCGTTCTAGGCTGGGGATTAGGAGGGATTGCTTAATCACTTGAAAACTGACTCAAAAACATAAAAACAAAGTTTAAAACACTAAACTAGACTCAAAGGATGCAAAACTAAACTTTAAAACACTAAAACAAACCAAAAGACTCAAAACAACAAATAAACACTCAAAACTGCCTTAAAAACACTTTCTGGGCAATTTTGAACACTAGGGAAGAATTTGGACGAAATTAGGTTTTAACTTGACTCAAAACACTTAAAAACACAAACTAAATTGATTTCTAACTAATATGACTCAACAAAGTAAAGGGGGATTGATTCTGGACGAATTTAAAAACAAAATAAAACTTTGTAAACTAAAACAGATTTTAAAACGAATTTGATTGAATTGAATGGATGGAAAGCTAGCTAAGGGGTTCTTCTCCACACATGTCACACTTGCATACAAAACGATTTCTAATTGCTTTTCAATAAATCACGAATTCTCAACGCCCCAAGTTAATTAGGTCCGCTTAAATTAACCATCAGATTTTCCTTCAGTTATTGAATTGGATGAATTGCATACGACAACCCAAAGCATTCCCCACAAGTTCCCTACATGAAAGCGCATAATAGAGATTCAAGCAAGGATCATTAAGTTCCATGAAAATCATAAGCATTGACGAGGCACTCGTAACTATGAAAGCGCATGATACTTATGCCAAGAATTTACTTAACGCGATTGTGATCAACAACCTTTACTACTTGTGAATATAAGTTCATAACAATTAAGTGAAATTCCCTTATATCCTAGCATCAAATTCATGCATGCAAACTAAGCGGGCCCTCTTAACCAACATACACAAATCAGTTTTAATTCATATAGATAAGTAAATTGAATGCACAACTTATGAAACGCAATTAGAAGTAATCAAATCATATAGCAAGCATAAACATGGTTTTGAATCCCCCCCTAGCCAAGGGGGGTTTAGTTCCTCATACGCACAAAACAAAGAGTATAGAAATTAAACATTGAAATCAAAGGAAAGGAAACACCTAAAACTTCCAGCAACTCAAACTTGAATGGCATGAACGTTCCAAGGCTTCTCCTCTTCCTCTTTGTTGCGGCAAAGGGTCTAGGGACAGATTTAGGAACTTAGGTATATGGATGAATGGGTATGGAATAAGGTAGTAGTGTTTAGGGTGGATGGGAGGTTGCGGCAATGGTGTTTAGGGTTAGAAAATATGGAGAATAGATGGGGATGGCTGCGGCAGATTTATAACTAGGGTTTCTGGCGTGTAGAATGAATATGAGAGGTGGTACTTTGATCTAGAGGTTGATATGAGTATATATAGGCACTTAAAACCCTAGGGGAATCAGATATGTACTTCTAGAATCCAAATCCACAAGGAAAAAGGCTAAGAAATCAGAATCCTCAAGGAAAAAGGGCAAGGAGGTGCGGCTGGATAGGGAGATGGAGGATAAGGCTTCTAGAATGCCTTGCAAGGCAATGAATAAGGGGTTTCTAGAAGGCTAGGTGCGGCACCTTGTGGGGAGTGTTCTAGAACCTTCTTTTGTCTCAAAAAATGCTTAGGAAACCTTCAAAATATCTGGAACTTAAGGCCATCTAGGTTTAGAAAAGTTCAACCCAAAATAGGAAACTTTTAGGCTTAACTTTCCTACTTCAAGTAGGAAACCTTGTTTGAGTAGGAATCCTCATTCTTCTAGGAATCCATCTTTGACTATGAATCCATCCTTAACTAGGACTCCTCCGTTGATTAGGAATCCTTCTTCAATTAGGATTCGTTCTTGGACTAGGAATCCTTCTTCAACTAGGACTCCTCAAATCTTCAAATCTTCAATTTCGTCCATTCTTTTGGCTCCAAGTATGTGATGTCCAATCCAAGCTCAATTGTGCTCCAAAAGGCTCCAAAATGCATCGTTTTGCTTACTTTGCCATTAAAACCTGAAAATACATAAAACTAGCTTAAAAGACTACTTTAACTAAGGAAAAACAACTTAAATGCACAAGATCAAGCTAACTAAGGTGCATAAATATGCTCCTATCAAATTCCCCCACACTTAGCTTTTGCTAGTCCTCGAGCAAAACAAAGAAACAAAAGAAAAATGAAACAAAATAATCAAAACACAATCTAGACCTTCCAACAATTGCCTCAAGGATTTCCAATGCACATGACAAGTTAAAAATCATCATTCCCACAGATTTTAGTCATCTTTACACTTAAGCACACACTTAATCATAGTCACCACGTACTGGTTCACATTTAACCAATTAAAACATGATTTTAAATGAAGTAAGATGCCTTAGAGAATTTGCTCAATTCCTTACTAGATATGCACTCAATTTTCACACATATTTTCTGACTACACACCCTATACTAGTTATATGTGAGAGGATTGATGTAAATATGAAAACTAGTACTCACATATGATATAACAAGGAAAGCTTTTTCTGAAACTAATAAGCATGTATATGATCTCATGAATGGAATGCTACTACTTAGATGCGAGAACCAATGACACCATATGCTCATACCAATCCCAAACTCCACAAATTGAAATACACAACACTCAAGATAGAAGTTAAGGGTTGTAACGGGGCTCGGGGTGTTGGCTAACAAAGAAAGGTAAAGGATAAATAAACGTTCTTAAAACAATAGTAAGCAAAGCAGTGAAATTGACACTTAGAATTCACTTTTGAATGCAATAATCAACTTTTAAACAAAAAGGGGAATTCATGCAACACTTAGGGTCAAATTCAATGTTTTGGACCCCTTCTTCAACAACCATCACTTTCAAGCTTGTTTTCACATCTTTTCCACTCTTTTTCATACTTTTCACAACTTTTTCTTTTTTCCTTCTTATTTTTCACGACTTTTTCCTTCCTTTTTTTTTCTTTTTCTTTTTTCTAACCCATGCCTCATTTAAGACTTTGGCACACAATACTCAAGGCTCACTTTCCCCCACACTTATTTTCTGCAATACATTGATCAAAAGGAATTCCCTCTAAGTCATGCTCCACTATACTTTAAGAACAAGGGTATGTGTAGTCCTAATCTAGGCTAGGTAAGGATAGTGTGGCTAACAAGGAAAATAGGCTACACAAGGCTCAACGGGGTTAAAACCTACAGAACAAATGAACATGGGGATCACGGCAATTTGGCTATGGTGGTCACTACACAACTCTATCTTGAATACGTGTTATGCAAATCAATAACATGCTTTGAATGAAATAGGCATGAGTTCTAGTATTGGGAACTAAATGATGAAACGCCTTCTAAGTAGTAACCAAGCAAAGAATAATGAGATCATGCAACGACTTTAGAAAACAATAATGCACAGATTTTAACTCTCCAAATAAACGTTTAGGCTCAAGTCTCACAAGGTTGTAGCGTTTGTTTGAGTTCCTTCCTTCAAGCATTTTACAAAAACTGATTTTTCCTTTATGATTACATGTGAATTCATAAGTTATAACCATAACCAAGCATAAACCAAAGAGTAAATCAAACTTCCATCCATGTTTATAACTCTTTTTAACAGTCATGGAATTAAAAACCGAATCCTCATCATTGTGTTGGAAGGTACCCTAAGACACAAACAAACACACAAAAACAACTTAAAAACAACTCTTTTTGGGTTTTCAAAACAATTTTTTCAAATTTTTATGGGATTTCGGATTTTTATGTCAAAACACACTAAAACACTCTAAAACAGCTTAAAAACACTTAAAAACAGCAAGGAACACATTGTAAGTTATGAGTGATAAAACCCTACGAATTTGCATCAAAACACTTTGGTTACCCCCCCCACACTTAAATCAAACATTGTCCTCAATGTTTCAAGCATAAACTAACACAAATAACAAGTAAACAACAAAACAGCAACTAAACAATCTAACATGGCAGAAACAAAACAATAACAAATAGAAGGGTTTAGGAATGCAAATCTGGAATTGGAGTGATTCCTAGGTCTTCCTTTGTTGAATGCATGGGTTGCCTCCCAAGAAGCGCTTTCTTTAACGTCTTGCAGCCGGACGATGCTCCGTTGAAGCGTCATGGAACCCCACGGCAGGGAGGGGTGTTTTTACCACGTGTCCTACGAACCACTTCATGCTTTAGATCTTTGAATGGAAGAGGATAATGATCCTTCCTGATTTTGATGTTTTGCTTTCCTAAATCAGAATGAACTCTTCCACCACGTCGAATTCGATTAGGTATCTGCACCATACAAGGTAACAACCTATTAGTTGAAATGAGAATCGAAATTGGAGTAGGTGGGTTACCTATGTACGGCAAAGAAGTGGCAGCACAATGAACAGATGCACAAGGGGTGCTTTCGGCCAGATTTGGTGATTTCAAGGTTGGGGCCATGCACCCCTTGTTGTTCACTCCAATTCCTTCCTCGATGGTGGTTCGAGGTACATTCTTCTTGATTAGTGTTGAACATTCATGCCCTATATTTTCAATTACATTAATGGCACAACAAGAACGAACATCATTAGTATTCTCAACCGATTCAGAAATCTTAAAGTTAATCATATCACCATTGAAGGCCATAGTTACTGCTCCCTTGGCCACATCAATCTTGGTTTGAGCCGTTTTCATGAATGGTCGTCCAAGTAAGAGTGGTGATGGTGAAGAGTGGGCTGAATCCTCCATATCAAGCACATAGAAATCTGCAGGAAAAATCAAGTGGTCTACCTGCACCAAAACATCTTCCAACACTCCTTTGGGATATGCATTAGATCGATCGGCTAATTGAATAATAACACCATCATTTTTAAGCTTTCCTAGATTCATAGATGCATAAACAGAATATGGCATGACATTAATTGATGCACCTAAATCTAGCATAGCATGCTCAAATCTTGTATTGCCAATAACACAAGGGATAGTGAAACTACCTGGATCTTTGCATTTAGGTGGTAACTTTCTTTGCAACAATGCAGAGACATTCTCACTTACGTGTACCACCTCTTTCTCCCGAATCCGTTTCCTTGTTATACAAAGCTTCTTCAAAAACTTGGCATACTTCGGGATTTGCTTTATAGCATCGAGGAGAGGGATATTGACATGCACCTTTCTAAACGTCTCAAGAACGTCGTTTTCCTCTTCTTCATTCTTGGCTTGCAAAAATCTGCTAGGAAACGGTACATTTGGAGGAATGACATTAGAATTAACTTGAATTGGACCTTCCTTACCTATGTTGGCCGAATTGGAATGCTTGGGTGGTTGCGGCAAAGGTGTTTCTACCCTTGTCGTGGCCTTTGCTTGGTCCTCCTCCTCAATTTGCAACTTCTCGTCCTCCTTGGGGGCAAATTTCGATGGTTGTGGCTCATTTCCTACTTCTTTCCCGCTCCTTAGCGTGATGGCCTTGGCAGTTTCGAATCCTCCCCTCGGATTGACAACGGTTGAACATGGCAACTTGCCTTGCTCTCGAAATTGGCCCATGAACTCCGCAATCTGCCCTACTTGCTTCTCCAACTCATCCATCCTTTTGTCTCTATTTTGCATACCCTGCGCCATAGAAGTTAGTAACTGAAAAATCTGATCATTATCAATGGACGAACCTGAATTGGTTTGGGTAGGTTGTGCTTGAGGTTGTGTGGGTGCAAACGGCTTTTGATAGAAACCCGGGGGTTGTTGCCTAAATACGCTTTGTTGCTGGCTTTGTTGGGGGTCTCGCCATTTGAAATTTGGATGATCCTTCCAACCGGGATTGTAAGTATTAGAAAAGGGGTCACTCCTCGGTTGGTATTGATTTCCAAAACCCACGGTATTGAGGGTCTCCCACCCTCCATTCTCTATCAACTGTGGGAACTTGTCCGTAAAGTGTCATTGCATGGAGCGTACGCCACAAGCTGCCACATTTTGCACTTTTGGACCTTCCACCACCTGAGAAAGCAAAGTAGTAAGGTTAACCATTTGATTTTGAAGTTCTGTTATGGCACTTACCTCGTTCACTTGGTGTTGCTGTGGGTTGCTCCTTTGTCCAACACCTTCGTATTGTTGGGCATTCAACGCTCGATTGGAGATTAATGTCTTGGCTGCCGTGGGGGTCTTGTCCACCAAGGCTCCTCCCGCCGAGGAATCTAGCATTTGACGTTCGATTGCCCATCGTAGAAGTATTGTAGAAGAAGCTCATCCTTCATTTGATGCTGTGGACAAGAAGCAACAAGAGATTTAAAACGTTCATAATAAGTAGGAAAAGATTCACCTTCATCTTGTTGAATTCCACTTATCCTTTTTCGTAGAAGAATGACTCGAGAAGTTGGGAAAAACTTCTCCAAGAAAGCCCGTTTCATGCTCTCCCAAGATTGACCGTTCCGGGAGCTAATTCATACAACCAATCTTTCGCCTTTTCCAAGAGAGAAAAGGGAAAGGCCTTCATCTTCAATATGCTCCCATCGACGTTGATTGGAGTCATGCTTGAGCACACCACCTCGAACTCTTTCAAGTGCTTGTTAGGATCCTCCATGGACAACCCATGATACTTCGGAATGTGGTGTAACAAACTTGACTTCAACTCGAATTCCTCGGTCTTTCCTTGGGCAGCCGCGGGGTATTGAATACATAGAGGTGCGGCATTGTCCAATCCCGAAGCCGAAAGCTCCTTGATTGTACGATTGTCATGTGCCATGACTTCCTCTTCTTCAAACTCAACTTCGGCTTTTGAATTTGAACTTGATTCACTAGGTTCCGGATTCTTCCTTTTTCGTCTCAATTCTCGCTCAAAGTAGTCGTCAAAGTCCAAGATGTGTTCACGAATCGGATGAGAACTCCGAGTCATAAACTAGTACCTAAAAAACAAGAAAACAAAACAAACTCAGAATCTGGAACGAATTAAAACAAATAGAAATAAAACAATCCAAGGGATTAGCAATGTTGCTAATCCCCGGCAACGGCGCCAAAAATTTGTATTTTGGAACATACGCAATTAGAAGTAATCAAATCATATAGCAAGCATAAACATGGTTTTGAATCCCCCTCTAGCCAAGGGGGGTTTAGTTCCTCATACGCACAAAACAAAGAGTATAGAAATTAAACATTGAAATCAAAGGAAAGGAAACACCTAAAACTTCCAGCAACTCAAACTTGAAAGGCATGAACGTTCCAAGGCTTCTCCTCCTCCTCTTTGCTGAGGCAAAGGGTCTAGGGACAGATTTAGGGACTTAGGTATATGGATGAATGGGTATGGAATAAGGTAGTAGTGTTTAGGGTGGATGGGAGGTTGCGGCAATGGTGTTTAGGGTTAGAAAATATGGAGAATGGATGGGGATGGCTGCGGCAGATTTATAACTAGGGTTTCTGGCGTGTAGAATGAATATGAGAGGTGGTACTTTGATCTAGAGGTTGATATGAGTATATATAGGCACTTAAAACCCTAGGGGAATCAGATATGGACTTTATAGGGCTAGGTGCGGCACAATCCCTAAGGATTAGGATAGGTTTCTGAAATCAAAGTGGGACAAGGTTTGTGTAACCAAAACCAAAGTGGAATGGGTTAAAACAATCAGAAACCAAAGGGGATTAGGTTAGAAAGGTGTGGCACAAATTCCTGCAAGGAAAGGGATAAATTTGGCCTAATTCAAGAGGGAAAAGGATTAGGGTTGCAAGTTCTAGAGCTTCTAGAAGAGGGGGAGGCGCCAGATTTGTAGGGACTTCTAGAAAGGATGTTTCAGCACCAATTTAGGGGTTCTAGAAGGATAAGGGTGCGGCATAAATGTAGGGAAAGGATAGGCCTTCTAGAAATCAGATATTTAGGTCCTCTTGCAGCTAGATTTAAGGCACAAACTGATTTAGATAAGATAAGATACGATAAGACTAGATTAGGAGAGGATAAGATAAGATTGGATAAGGTTTTGGATAATGTTTCTTCTTTTTAGCTGATTCCTTATCTTCTTTGTCTTGAATTTATTTTCTTCATCTTTTCAGCACATTCCTAGCCTCTTAAACTTCAAATCCATCCATCTATCTTGCTCCGCCCATAAGCTATCCATTTGATGCCCACAACTACCTCAAAATGCTCCAAATTGCACTTTTTTGCCAACTTTGTCATTTGGACCTACAAACACACGAAAATAGCTTAAATCACTATAATAAACACAAACTAACTACGAAAATGCAAGAAAACAAGCTAACTAAGTTGCATAAATATGCTCCTATCACTTATGGATTTAGCTCAAAACACAATGAAGAAAATCAATTCCATCAAAAGTGAATTTGAATTCCAAGTCAATGAAGACAGAACATGTGCACAACAGAAATCAACTTTGTAAGTAAAAAAAAATTTTTTACAACAATTCTACTTCTACATACACTTTGTGCTTTCTGCAATTTAAGAAACAGTGTAAAACTTTCATATAGTTCTAGAAAAAGTATGTTTTGATTTTTGATTTTTGATTTTTTTTGTTTTCCAACGTATCTATAACAAACTTCATTTTTCTTCAATCCTCATATTCATTCACAACTTGAATATACTTCTAAATTCAGGTCAGATTGCGGGCTATACATGATAAGCTTCATTGATCAACTCCCAAACAACCAGAAAGTTCAAGATGACGTATCAAAGATTACCAAGTTAAAATGGCACGCAAAGATATCGTCCCCAATTTGATGAATCATGAATTCAGCTGGATAAAGGAACAAGAAGCATTTATTGAACGAAATCTCACAAGCATTGGATTTTAGAATCAAAATTTATAATATGCATTATATGTAATTCTGATGTGCATTTACTTCTTAAAAGTACAACTTAGTTTTAATGTGGTTTCACATATATTACAAAATTCTACAAGTTTAGTTTTAATGTGATTTAACATATATTACAAATTCTAGAAGTTTAGTTTTAATGTGGTATCACATGTACTACATATTGTTCAAGTCTAGAGTTAATGTGGTTTCACATACATTTCATAATCTAAACTTTCATGCAGTTTGCTTTGTATAAATGTATGCTGAACAACAAAATGACCAAAATTATATAGCAAAATAACATTAATAAGATGTTAAAGCCATAAACATTGGCTTTTTTTTAAAAATAAGTATAACTATTTTTATATCCATAGGCAACTATTTTTGAAATTATCGACACTATTTCTTAAAAAAAATAACAATTGTTTATCAGTTATTAAGTTTGTCATCCAAAAGCCATAAACATTGGTTTTTTTCTAAAAATAAGTATCACTATTTTTACATCCATAGGCAACTATTTTTGAAATTATCGACACTATTTCATAAAAAAATTAACAACTGTTTATCAGTGATTAAGTTTGTCATCCAAAAGCCATAAACATGTCACGTAACTTACAAATTAATATGATGATAAGAAGTATCAATAGATCAATATGGAAAATAATTATCGATAGTTCATCTTAACATGATGATAAGAAGTATCAGTAGATCAATATGGAAAATAATTATCGATAGTTCATCTTAACATGATGATAAGAAGTATCAGTAGATCAATATGGAAAATAATTATCAATAGTTCGATAAGATGCCAATATACGTATTGATCTCTTTTTTTTTTTTTAGTTAGGTATTCATTTTATCAGTGATTAAGTTTTTAGAAAGGTATCTCGACATGTCCCATTCAAAAAACGACATGCCAACAAAAACATTTCATGACTAAGTCTTAAAATTGTATTTCAACGGTTCGATCAAATGCAAAAGTATACTTTATAAATGTACCATTTGGAAAATAAATGAGTCATAATCATTAGTTAGCATCATGCTTGGATTATCAGCTAGTTAATTAGTTTAATAATATCAAGCTAGGGTGGACTTTTGAAAAAGGGAGACTAAGTCTTAATGTTATTATTCAAGTTTAGTGTTAATGTGGGTTCACATACATATAATAATCTAAAGTTTCATTCATTTTGCTTTGTAAAAATGTATGTTGGACAATAGTCAAAAAATAACAACTATTGATGAAACTGGCAACACTATTTCGTAACAAAAAAAACAACTGTTTATTAAACTGGAAATTTGTTTCATCAAAATCAATAAACCTTCTATTACATATTGTGAGTTTATATAAAGTAAAAGCCATTCCACATAACTATCAACTAATTTCAAATCTAAACGAAATAGTAAGCAGATATTGAAACCACAAAGCCATAAACTTGGCTATGTATTAAGTGTTTATCAAACTCAAGACACTATTTTGTAAAAACTAGAAATACTCAAAACATTGCATTCATATATAATACATGAACAGAGTTCTAAAATGAAAATATGTTACATATCACCAATAAACTCTAGTCTCTCAAAAGATCAACCATCTTGTATAACAACTTTACATGAAACCTTGTTATGTCCCGAACATCCACACCTGTTACAAGAGACAGTCCTCTTAGTTCCTCTGATTTCACCAGCATATTTAATCCTACTTTTCTTTGGCCTTCCAGATGGAATCTCCGTAGCTGGAGGCCTCACACCATTTATGATAGTATCGACATTCGGTTTATCCAAATCTGAAAATGGATGCATCACAAACTGATATGTTTCCTGGTAAAAGCTTGATTTCCAGTAATCATCAACATACTCAAATACATCACGGTTATCATGTTGCAACACTTGCAATGCATGAGAACTTGGAAAACAATTATACTGCCATTGCACACAAGAGCATGTCCTAACAAACAATAAACCGATTCCATTCATGCCCTCCTTCAACAGCAACTTCATCTCATTTTCTTTCTTTGGACACAAAATTGTATATAGTCTGACCAAATATCCTCTTCTCAGCCATACTAATCATCAGTCGAACTCTAATGTCTTCAAGAAGATCCATAAGTGGCATACAACAACTATTTGACACCATAGCGTTAAAATATTCTGAAAATGCATTGCATATCGATCCCCATCTTTTACCAGGAAAATGGGCAATAGCATAGTTCTCTTTCAGCAAATCAGATAAAAACTTCTTCACATGCCCTTACCCGTTATCCTTGAATTCCGCCATGTAATCATCAAAATCAGATGGAGTACATGCATACTGATAGGAGCATATTTATGCGACTTAGTTAGCTTGTTTTCTTGCATTTTCATAGTTAGTTTCTATTTATTATAGTGTTTTAAACTATTTTCGTGTGTTTGTAGGTCCAAATGACAAAGTTGGCAAGAACGTGCAATTTGGAGCATTTTGGAGCAGTTTTGGGCATCAAATGGATAGCTTATGAGTGGAGCAAGATTGATGGACGAATTTGAAGACCAAAGATGTCAAGGAATGTGCTCAGGAGTTGAAGAAAATAAATCCAAGACAAAGAAGATAAGGAATCGGCTCAAAAGAAGGAAACATTATCCAAAACCTTATACAACCTTATCTTATCTAGTCTTATCTTAGCTTATCCCATATTATCCAAACATTATCCTATTTAATCCAACATGATCTAAACTTATCTCCAGCTGCAAACGGAGTCCTTATCCTATTCTAAATCATTCCCATCTGAATTTAGGAGTCCCAATCCATCTAAACACATTAATTATTTTCCCCCTAGGAATCTGCTATGCAAATCCTTCTCCTTTACAACCTTTGTGTCGTACCCTAGGCCTATGAATACATATTTATCACCACAATTTTGTGGACCACACATACAAGAGCCAAAAAATCAGAAAATACATACTTGTGCGCAAATTTGCAACGAAGGAAGGAGATGAGACCCTTGGAGTCGAATCTACCATTGCTGGGACGTTCCTGGTTCTTTCTATCCTTAGTTTTAGTTCAATGTTTGTTTTAATTTGGTTTTATGTTTTCAAAGACATGAGGAACTAATTTCTTTATAGTTGGAGGTGAATTCGAAGCCATGATTATATGTCATATATGAATTGATTACATCCAGTTATTGTTTCTTGAGTCTTGAATGTGATTTGCTTATTTGAGTTATCAAAACTTATTTATGTATGTAGACTAAGGGTCGACACTTAATTTGCATGCATGAATTTGATGCTAGAGTATAAGGGAGTTTCACCTAATCGTTATGAACTTATATTCACAAGGAGTGGAAGTCACTAGTTATGATTGTGTTAAGTAAATCCTTGGCAGGAGTATCAAGCTTTTCATAGTTACGACTGCCTCGTCAATGCTTATGGTTTTCAAAGAACTTAATAACCTTTGATATGTTTTCTATCATGTTTTCCATAGTTAGGGGACTTGAGAAGGATAATTTGGTTGTGATGCGTATCCCGTCTAATTCAATGAAATAAGGAAAATCTGATGGTTAATTTGTGCTATCACGGTTAACTTGGGGTGTTGTCATTCATGGTTTAAAGGAATAATAACTGGAAATTGGTTTGTTTGCATATGTCATGTGTGGAGAAGGATCCTCTAACTAGCCTATTTCACCATTCAATTCACCTGATTTCGTACCTAGTTTGCTTTAGTTTTGCAATCTGTTTAGTTTAATTAATTTCGTCCAAATCAATCCCCCCCCTTTAATTAAGTATGTTAGATTAGTTAGAAAAGTGTTTAAATTTGTTTGTTGTTGTTTTGAGTCATTTAAGTCAGTTTTAAGTTTATAGAGTCTAGTTTAGTGTTTTTGAGTCTTATTTGTGTTGATTAGCATCCCTAGTTAATCCCCGGTCTAGAACAATCCCTACTTACATCTTTACTACAATTGTCAACAAAAGGGTTTAATTTGTGTGTCAAGTAATTTTCACATCAAAATTTTGGCGCCGTTGCCGGGGATTAGCAAACTTGCTAATCCCTGTTTGTGTCGTGTCTTTGTGTTTTCTTTTAAAAGTGTGTCCATGTGTTTTGTGTGTGTTTGTGTTTGATTTTTCCGTGCTTTATACCTAGTTGCTGATTGTGTTTGTTTCTTCGTTTTAGGTACTAGTTTATGACTCGTAGTTAACTTTGAGAAGAAAGAGGAAGCAACCAGAACCTAATCTACCTAGTTCAAGTTCAGAGGCCGAATCTGAATTTGAAGAAGAAGAAGAACAAGTCATGGCAGCGGAAAATCGTACAATCAAAGAACTTTCATCATCGGGGTTGGACAATGTTGTACCCCTCCGGTGACTACCCAAGGAAAGACCAATGAGTTCGAGTTGAAGTCAAGCTTGCTGCATCACATTCCCAAATACCATGGGCTGTCCATGGAAGATCCAAACAAGCATCTTAAGGAGTTCAAAGTGGTGTGCTCAAGCATGACACCCATCAATGTCGATGGGAGCATTCTGAAGATGAAGACCTTTCCATTCTCTCTTATGGATAAGGCTAAAGATTGGCTTCACGAATTGGCACCCGGAACCGTCACTTCTTGGGAAAGCATGAAGCGAGCATTCCTAGAAAAGTTTTTCCCAACTTCGAGAGTCATTCTCTTGAGGAAGATAATTAGTGGCATTCAACAAAACCAATGTGAATCTTTCCCAGCATATTATGAGCGTTTTAAAGGTCTAGTTGCATCGTGCCCTCAACATCAAATGAAGGAGGAGTTGTTACTTCAATATTTCTAAGAGGGACTCCTCCCAATTGAAAGACAAATGCTAGATGCCTCAGCGGGTGGTGTTTTGGTTGATAAAACACCGGTTGCTGCCAAGATCTTAATTGCAAACCGAGCCTTGAATGCACAACAATACGAAGGTGTTGGACAAAGAGACACCCAACGGCAACAAGTCCATGAGGTAAGTTCAATGGCTGAAATTCAATCTCAATTAGCTAACCTCACTATGCTTGTGCCTCAGGTTGCCGAAGGATGCAAAGTGCAAGGAATTACACCAAGTGTATGTGGCGTGTGTTCTATGCAAGGGCACCTCAATGATCAATGTTCACAATTAATAGAGAATGGAGGATGGGAAAGTGCCAATGCCATAGGTTATCAAGGCCAAAATCAGTAAAGGAATGATCCATACTCAAATACATACAATCCGGGATGGAGAGATCACCCAAATTTCAAGTGGAGGGAGCCTCAACAAATGGGATTTCGACAGCCACCCCCCGGGATATATCAAAGGCCATTCGCACAATCTCAACCTCAATAAAAAACATCTCAACCAAATTCAGGTTCGTCATTAGATAATGATACACTTCTTCAATTACTAACTTCGTTAACACAGGGCCAACAAAATCAAGCCAAGGAGATTAGTGAAGTAAAGAAGCAAATAGGGCACATTTAAGAGTTCATGGGGCAGTTTAGAGAACCAGGCAAACTCCCTAGTTCAACCATTGTAAATCCGAATAGAGGTTTTGAATCCGCCAAGGCCATCACATTGAGAAGTGGTAAGGAGCTTGGAAACCATAAAAAACCAGCGAAACAAAGCCTCAATGAGGATGACAAGCTTCTACAAGAAGAAGAACAGGAAGCAACACTAACGGCAAGGGAGGAATCAACCTTGCCGCAGCCCCCTATGGCCTCCAAACCGTCCCAAACCATCAAAATAAGTCCAAATTCGAGTTCTTCTAGTTCTATTCTACTAAATGTGCCATTTCCTAGCAGGTTTAGGCAATCAAAGAAAGAGGAGAATGAGAAAGACATTCTGGAAACCTTTAGGAAAGTTCAAGTCAATATCCCGCTCCTTGATGCAATTAAGCAAGTACCTAAGTATGCCAAATTCTTGAAAGAACTTTGCACAACAAGGAAGAGAATTTCAAACAAGGAAGTGGTCTAGGTAAGTGAGAACGTTTATGCGGTATTACAAAGGAAACTACCACCTAAATGCAAAGATCCGGGTAGTTTTACAATTCCCTGCATTATTGGCAATACTAAGTTTGAGCATGCTATGTTAGACTTAGGAGTTTCAATTAATGTCATGCCTTATTCAATTTATGCATCTATGAACTTAGGAGAGCTTAAAAATGATGGTGTGATTATTCAATTGGCCAATCGTTCTAATGCATATCCGAAAGGAGTTTTGGAAGATGTCTTGGTGCATGTTAACAATTTGATATTTCCAGCGGACTTTTACGTGCTTGACATGGAAGATTCAACCCATTCTACCCTATTGCCGATCCTCCTTGGGAGACCTTTCATGAAAACAGCCCGCACCAAGATAGATGTGTTCAAAGGGACTTTAACGATGGAATTTGATGGCGAGATTATCGATTTTAATATTTCTGAAGCTATTAATTTCCTAAAGATGATCATTCTTTTTTTTCTATTGATGTGTTTGATTCATTGGCGCAGGACTACCTTGATTCATTGGACAAAGATCCCCTTGAAACAACAATTGTCGAGGGATTGGGCCTAGAACCCAATGTGGCCGTACCTAATGAGGAAGTGGGCGAGATGGTGGCTGCCCTAGGGGTAATGCCACAACATCCTGGTAAGTCTCCAATCCCAATTTCAATTCCTGTTTCTACTAATAAGTTGTTACCTTCAGTGATTCAGGCCCCGATTCTTGAGCTTAAACCGTTGCCAAGTCATTTGAAGTACGCCTATTTGGGAGACAAAGAAATGTTGCCAGTCATAATCTCTTCAACACTCACGGCATTAGAGGAAGAAAAACTGATTCGGGTGTTGAAAGAGCACAAAACAGCCATTGGATGGACCTTGGCCGACATTAGAGGTATTAGCCTTACAACTTGCATGCATCGCATACTTCTAGAGGAGGGGGCTAAACCAACTCGAGAGGCTCAACACCGACGTAACCCTCCAATGATGGAAGTTGTGAAGAAGGAGATTATCAAGCTTCTCGATTGTGGAGTGATTTATCCTATCTTGGATAGCCATTGGGTTTCGCCGGTTCAAGTTGGTCCAAAGAAATCGGGAGTTACGGTAGTGAAGAATGCCAAGAATGAACTTGTGCCAACCTGTATCAAAATAGGTTGGAGAGTTTGCATCGATTATAGGAAGCTCAACGCCACCACAAGGAATGACCACTTCCCTTTGCCGTTCATTGATCAAATGCTTGAAAGGTTAGCCGGTCATTCTTTTTATTGTTTTCTTGATGGATATTCGGGATATAATCAGATTGACATAGCTCCGAATGACCAAGAAAAGACCACTTTCACGTGCCCCTTTGGTACTTTTGCCTATCGTCGCATGCCATCCGGTTTATGCAATGCACCTAGCACATTTCAACGATGTATGGTAAGTATCTTTTCAGATTTCGTTGAGAAGATTATTGAGGTATTCATGGATGATTTTAGTGTATTTGGTGATTCGTTTGATAATTGTTTGGATAATCTCACATTAATCTTAAAACGATGTGTTGAAACTAACCTTGTGTTAAATTGGGAAAAATGTCACTTTATGGTAAAACAAGGTATAGTTTTAGGTAATATCATTTCAGAAAGGGGAATTAAGGTTGATAAATCGAAAATAGATCTTGTACGATACTTACCCTTTCCTACTTCGGTTAGAGAGGTCTGCTCTTTTCTTAGACATGCAGGATTCTATAGGCGATTCATCAAGGACTTTTCAAAGATTTCCAACCCCCTTTGTCGTCTCCTCCAAAAGGATGTCCAATTCAAGTTTGACGAGGAATGTGAGAAGGCATTCAAACACCTCAAGGACATGCTCACTTCGGCCCCCATCATTGTTCCACCAGATTGGAGCCTTCCTTTTGAGCTTATGTGCGATGCCTCCGATTATGCATTAGGGGCTGTTTTAGGACAAAGGAAGGACAAACAGCCACACGTCATATACTATGCCTCTCGGACCCTGAATGATGTTCAATTGAACTACTCTACAACGGAAAAAGAACTTCTTGCTGTTGTTTTTTCTTGAGATAAGTTTCGTTCTTATTTACTTGGTACTAAAGCTATAATCTAGTCTGATCATGCAACGTTGAAGTACTTACTTACGAAGAAGAAGGCCAAACCAAGACTTATTCGTTGGATGCTTCTTCTCCAAGAGTTCGATATCGAAATCCAGGACAAGAAATGAAGTGAAAACGTGGTGGCTGACCACTTGAGCCGTATGGTACATGAAGAGGATGTTGTGCCTATCCCAGAGACATTCCCAGATGAGCAGCTGCTGTCCATTGAGGTAAGTGTGCCATGGTATGCCGATTTAGTAAATTATTTGGTGTCTAAACAAGTTCCAAGCACTCTAAACAAGCACCAACGTGATAAACTTAAGAAAGAGGCACGTTTTTATGTGTGGGATGATCCTTATTTGTGGAAATATTACCCTGATCAAATCATTCGTAGGTGTGTGCATGATTCGGAGTTTAATTCAATTTTAACTTTTTATCACACTTATGCATGTGGAGGTCACTTTGGCACTCAAAGAACTGCACGTAAAGTACTTGAATGTGGTTTTTATTGGCCTACTATCTTTAAGGATGCTATAACTTTTTGCATAACATGTGATCGTTGTCAAAGAACTGGAAACATTGGTTCAAAATACCAAATGTCGCAGGCCCCTATACTTTGTGTTGAAATTTTTTATGTTTGGGGCATTGATTTTATGGGTCCTTTTCCTTCATCTCATGGTTTTGTTTATATTTTACTTGCGGTTGATTATGTTTCGAAATGGGTGGAAGCAAAAACCACCCTTACTAATGATTCTAAAATGGTTGCAGATTTTGTGAAAACTAACATATTTGCTAGATTTGGAATGCCAAGAGTTCTTATAGGTGATGGGGTTCCCATTTTTTCAATCGAACCATTGAGGCCTTGCTCAAGAAGTATGACATCACGCATAAGGTGGCAACACCTTATCATCCTCAAACAAGTGGGCAAGTCGAGGTTTCTAATCGGGAGATCAAACAGATTTTGAAGAAGACCGTTGGGCCAAACCGGAAAGATTGGAGCTTACAATTGAATGATGCGTTGTGGTCATATCGTACGGCCTACAAAAAACCAATTGGAATGTCCCCATTTCGGCTCATCTATGGGAAACCATGCCATCTTCCGGTTGAATTGGAGCACAAAGCACATTGGGCCGTCAAAACGTTTAATTTGGACCTTGATGCCCCTGGAATTCATAGGAAGCTTCAATTGAATGAACTTGAAGAGATTCGGAATGAGGCGTACGAGAATGCTCTTATTTACAAAGAGAAGTCGAAGGCATTCCATGACAGGATGATTCGTACCAAGACATTCTCCACTGGGCAGAAAGTGTTACTCTTCAATTCCCACCTTCGATTGTTTCCAGGTAAGTTACGTTCTAAGAGGATTGGACCTTTTGTTGTTACTAATGTCTTTCCTCATGGTGTAGTCCAAATTCAAAGTTTTAAGACCAGAAAAGAATTCAAAGTGAATGGACATCGTTTGAAGCCATACTATGAGCACTTTGAGGAGCATGCCGTGGAGGACATACCCCTCCATGTCGTTGGCCCTATTGAAGCTTAAATGGAGGTATCGTCGAGCTGGAAGACGTTAAAGCAAGCGCTTCTTGGGAGGCAACCCATGCGAATAAAGAAGAACTAGGAAGCTTTGGCATCATAACCAGATTTGCGTTCTTAAACTCTACTCTTTATTGCATTTACTTTGCCATGTTTGTCATGTTTGTTCATTGTGTCGTTTGCTTGCTTATGTGTGAGTCTATGTTTGAAACATTGAGGACAATGTTTGGTTTAAGTGTGGGGGGAGGGGGGGTACACAAGTGTTTTTATTGAAAATTCGTGGGTTTTTATCACCTATCCCCTCTAGAGTTGTTTTTCACTGTTTTGAAGTGTTTTTAGTGTGTTTTGAAGTGTTTTAGTGTGCTTTGAAAGAAAAATACGAAAATTTGAAAAAAAAATAGAAAAAGTTTTGAAAAACCCAAAAAAAGTCGTTTTAGAGTCGTTTTTGTGTGTTTGTGTCTTAGGGTACCTTCCAACACAATGATGAGGATTTGGTTTTTAATTACATGACTGTTAAAGAAAGCTACAAACATGGGTGGAAGTTTGATATGCTCTTTGGTTTATGCTTGGTTATAGTTGTCATTAACGAATTCACATGTAATCACAAAAGAGGAGAAAATCAGTTTTTGTAACATGCTTGAAGGAAGGAAGTCAAACTAACGCTACAACCGTGAGAGACTTGAGCCTGAACTTTATTTGGAGAGTTATTAATCCGTGATTTCTTGTTTTCTAAATTCGTTGCATGATCTCATTATTCTTTGCTTGGTTGCTACTTAGAATGCGTTTCATCATTTTAGTTCCAAATACTAGAACTCATGCCCGTTTCATTCAAAGCTTAAAATTGAGTGCATAACATATAACAAGATGAAGTTGTTTAGTAGTTACCACCAGAGCCAAAAAGCCTTAATCCTTTGCATATGTATTGTAGGTTTAACCCCTTTGAGCCTTATTTAGCCTATTTTCTTTGTTAGCCACATTATCCCGACCTAGCCTAGAATAGGACTATCCATACCCTTGTTCTTAAAGTATAGTGGAGCATACTTAGAGGGAATTCCTTTTGATCAAACATTATGCAGAAAAACAAGTGTGGGGGAAGGTTATTTCCAGCGGAAGAAAAAAAAAAAAAACGTGAAAAAGAAAGAAAAAAATTTGTGAAATAAGTGAGAAAGAACTCACAAGTATTGGTTGGTTGAAGAAAGGATCCAAAAAGTTTGAATATAAGTTATACGGAATCCCCTTAGTGTTTCAAGTTATTTGTTGCATTCAAGAGTGAATTCTAAGTTGATTTCATTACTTTGCTTACTATTGCTTTAAGAACGTTTGTTTATCCTTAACCTTTCTTTGTTAGCCAATATCCTTAGCCCCGTTACAACCCTTAGACTTTAATGTTGGTTGTTGTGTGTTTCAATATGTGGGGTTTGGGATTGGTATGAGCATATGGTATCCCTGGTTCTCGTGTCTAAGTAGTGGCATTCCGTTCATGAGATCATATATATATACATGCATTAATTCCAGAAAGTGCTTTCTTTGATTATAACATATGTGAGTGTGAGTTTTCATGTTTACATCAATCTTCTCACATATACCTAGTATAGGAAGTGTAGTCAGAAAATCTGTGTGAAAATGGAGAGTATATCCGGTGAGGAATTGAGGGAATTCTCTAAGGCATGTTACTACATTTAAAATGTTGTTTTAATTGATTAAATGCGAGCTAGTGAGTGGTGACTGTTATTAAGTGTGTGCTCAAGGGTAAGGATAACTAAAATCTGTGGGAGTAGTGATTTTTAACTTGTCATGTTTCATTGGAAATCCCTGAGGCGAATGTTAGAAGGTCTAGGTTATGTTTTGTTTATTTTGTTTTGCTCGAGGACTAGTTAGCTTGTGGGGGAATTTGATAGGAGCATATTTATGCGACTTAGTTAGCTTGTTTTCTTGCATTTTCATAGTTAGTTTCTGTTTATTATAGTGTTTTAAGCTATTTTCGTGTGTTTGTAGGTCCAAATGACAAAGTTGGCAAGAAAGTGCAATTTGGAGCATTTCGGAGCAGTTTTGGGCATCAAATGGATAGCTTATGAGTGGAGCAAGATTGATGGACGAATTTGAAGACCAAAGATGTTAAGGAATGTGCTCAGGAGTTGAAGAAAATAAATCCAAGACAAAGAAGATAAGGAATCAGCTCAAAAGAAGGAAACATTATCCAAAACCTTATCCAACCTTATCTTATCTAGCCTTGTCTTATCTTATCTCATATTATCCAAACATTATCCTATTTAATCCAACATGATCTAAACTTATCTCCAGCTGCAAAAGGAGTCCTTATCCTATTCTAAATCATTCTCATCTGAATTTAGGAGTCCCAATCCATCTAAACACATTAATTCTTTTCCCCCTAGGAATCTACTATGCAAATCATTCTCCTCTACAACCTTTGTGCCGTACCCTAGGCCTATAAATACATATTTATCACCACAATTTCGTGGACCACACATACAAGAGCCAAAAAATCAGAAAATACATACTTGTGCGCAGATTTGTAAGGAAGGAAAGAGAGGAGACCCTTGGAGTCGAATCTACCATTGCTGGGACGTTCCTGGTTCTTTCTATCCTTAGTTTTAGTTCAATGTTTGTTTTAATTTGGTTTTATGTTTTCAAAGACATGAGGAACTAATTTCTTTATAGTTGGAGGTGAATTCGAAGCCATGATTATATGTCTTATATGAATTGATTACATCCAGTTATTGTTTCTTGAGTCTTGAATGTGAATTGCTCATCTGAGATATCAAAACTTATTTATGTATGTAGACTAAGGGTCGACACTTAATTTGCATGCATGAATTTGATGCTAGAGTATAAGGGAGTTTCACCTAATCGTTATGAACTTATATTCACAAGGAGTGGAAGTCACTAGTCATGATTGTGTTAAGTAAATCCTTGGCAGGAGTATCATGTTTTTCATAGTTACGACTGCCTCGTCAATGCTTATGGTTTTCAAAGAACTTAATGACCTTTGATATGTTGTCTATCATGCTTTCCATAGTTAGGGGACTTGAGAAGGATAATTTGGTTGTGATGCGTATCCCGTTCAATTCAATGAAATAAGGAAAATCTGATGGTTAATTTGTGCTATCACAGTTAACTTGGGGTGTTGTCATTCATGGTTTAAAGGAATAATAACTGGAAATTGGTTTGTTTGCATATGTCATGTGTGGAGAAGGATCCTCTAACTAGCCTATTTCACCATTCAATTCACCTGATTTCGTACCTAGTTTGCTTTAGTTTTGCAATCTGTTTAGTTTAATTAATTTCGTCCAAATCAATCCCCCCCCCTTTAATTAGTGAGAATAAATGACACACCCCGACCTAAATCAGGGCATGCTCGCCGTCATGTGGGAGTGACGTAACCATGTGCACAGTGCGGAAGCAATAAAGATATAAGGGAATTGCGAAGGAATAAAAACCAAACTACTAGTAGAACTAGTTAAGATAGAGTGTTAGTGCAAGATTAAACGTGAATTACACAACCAGAGCATAAATATCCTAAGTGCAGTCAAGCAGGACAAGTACTAATTATACAACACTCAAGGGTGATCCTACATTTATGATGCTCTGTCAGAACCCCCGTCGAAATCCTCATGATCCACCAAACACTTCTACCTAAAACATGGAAGGGCGCAAAACAGAAAGTGTGAGTGGGCAAAAACAAAGCTTTTCAAAATCATTTCATTTCTCAAAAGTTCTAACCCCTCGCCGTAAAACCTGTATAACCTCCCAGAAAATAATAATAATAATCTGAATCAGAAATCATACTCAAGATGAAAATCCATAGAAGTATACCATGCCAAAGTATCTCAATGCAATGCTATAGGTAAACCAGGCAAAATATATAAATGTCAAATATCGCATCAGCCAAATCTCTCTAACTCAAACTGCACTGCTGAGTATATAGCTCATAACCAATCTCAATCATATCAAATCAAGTCCTATACACGAGTCGGAACCACCTACAGTGGTCTGTATGACAAGACTAGGTGTAAAGTAAATATGCTCTAGTGCTACGATCACATGAAGGCTGTGCGAATAATCGCGGGTCACCTACGACTCGGAACCACCGAAAGTGGTCTGTACGACAAGACTGTGCACCTAATTTAGATCCAAGGTGAGCATACGGTGTGGGAGGTGAACATTACGTGAAACACTGTGCCCTAACTCTGGGCAGGAACACTAAAACCGAGTGCAAGTTTATGAGCTCTCATCACATCACATCATAACTCGCATAACTGAAGTAATCTCACATCTTTAATTTATGAACTTATCTGGCACTTACCTGTGCGTCCGCAGCACCAATCATAATTATATGCAACTACTAATGCATAAATATAATAGGCAGATACTTTGCATGGCATTTCAAAACGTATAATCATTCAAATTCATTTTCTGGGAAAAATCTCAAGTATATTGGTATATAAGGAAAACCAAAAGCCCACTCACTGATATGTGAAAGGGTCGTAGCCCCCGAGCCTCAATTGATGGTGCTAGTCCTCAAGATAGGTCTCACCTATATGTGAAATAACTAAATAAACGTTATTTAAAGCACATACACAAAACTAGGAATTAACTTCTCATACAATGCTCAAATGGGGCATTTGAATATACCACCATGACCTACTCAACCTCAGGAACACCCCCATATTTTTAGAAAAAAATTTCGATGGCCCACGCTCTGGCAAGGGCACGGCCAGACGCGGCCACTTGCTTGGCACGCCTAACAGAATCTTTAATGGCGTTAGGGAATATTCTGTCAAAAAGCAGCATATTCCGTTAAAACTAACTTAACTCCGTCAGAATATTTCGTCAAACTTGACGGAATATTCCATCGTCTTCAACCTTCGAACTCTGGTGACCAACGCCGTCGCCGGAAAATTGGAAAACTTCAAATCGTCATTTCCCGCTCATTTCTCAACCAAATTTCATGAATTTTGTACCAAAATGAAGCTTAGGACGAGAGGAACAAAACCTTACCACTTTCAAGCCTTGAAATCCACGGGATTTCTCCGGAGGAACCTCGATAATCCGGCCAAACTTGAAATTCGCCAAACTCGACTTCCCGACGTCCAATTCACTTCGTTTTTCTTCTCCAAGCTTCGTGAAGATGTCCTCAAGCTCACTAGTAGCTTTAAATCTCTTAAAAACTTCGATAACACGAGTGCATGAACAATGACCTAAAACTGGGTTCTCGGGTTCTCGGGAAAATGAGGTCTTCACGTTCTAAAAATGGTATAAATGAGTGCGTGATGATGAGATGAAGATGATGATGCTAACCACGAGCTCGATCCGTGCGTGAAATGGAGGGTTCAAGGTTTGTCCGTACAATTGTACGGACATGGAAGAAAATGCGAGAGGGAGGAGAGAGAGTCAACGGGATAAGGGGAGGGTATGTGTGTGTGGTCCAGTTTGTAGTCAACCAACCAAAATCTTAAGTCTTTAGTTCTAATTAGGTCCAAATAATAAGGGATAGAACCTATTGGTCCAAAACCTTAGTTAATACACACACACACACAACTCAATAATAACAAGGGTATAATAGAAATTCCCACGCTCTTGAGGATAAATAATATATACGTCCGGGACGGGCTGTCACAAAAAACTACTCTGATATCATGCTGACATAAAAGGCGACTAATTTGACTACAAAAGCGCAAATGCAAAATTAAAACCACAAAAATATGTAACAGAAACTACAATGCAGCATTTGAAGCCAGATTGACTGCTATTAAAATATTAAAAACTTCAAAAAGCAGCTGATATCACATACATACATACATACATATATACATACAAACATATATACATACATACATACATATATACATATATACATACATACATACATATATACATACATACATACATATATATATACATACATACATATATATCTACATACATACATATATATATACATACATACATACATATATATATATATATATATATATATATAGGGATAGGATCAAGGGACAAATATTTTTACAAATACTTTTACATTCTTTTTAAGCCTTTTGATTACATGACATCCAAATGTTCTTATTTATTCATTAAATGACATGGATGCTTATGTGGATTTTAACTAATATTAAAGATAAAATAAAACTGAAAAAAAAACATAAAATTTGAAAAATTAAAAAAGGAAGATAATTTAACTGAAATTGATTCTCCCATCCCTATTTCGATCAAAACTTGGATTCAAACTTTGAACCCTAATAAAAAAATCATGAAACTTTACTAAAAACAGCTTCGAGGGGTCGCCCCATTTCTTCTTCTATTATGTCAAAGGCAACCTGAAGCAATGCATGCCATATGCTATAATAAGTTAAGCAAACCCCACAAAGTAGAAGTGCCTCATCACAAATGCAAGCAACTGGAATCAATAACTTTTTGGTAAATTGAGATTTTACCTAAATGGGGAAGGGAGGAACGTCATCTTGAAGAATGCACAGTTCGTTCATATAATCTTCTCTGATAATATCAGGTCTGTTTGTGGGAACCTTTCAATACATGGTTGAAATCAGGCATGTGTTTAATTGCACAAGTATATGAATTTAAAGAAGTTTCATGATTTTTTTTATTAGGGTTCAAAGTCTGGATCCAAGTCTTGATCGAAATGGGGATGGGAGAATCAATTTCAGTTAAATTATCTTCCTTTTTTAATTATATCTTTAATTTTTCAGATTTTATGTTTTTGTCAATTTTATTTTATCTTTAATATTAGTTAAAATTGTCACAGCCCGTCCCGAGATTTTATTTATCGAGGTTGTGAAATGACGAAAGTACCCTCGACGGTTACTAAGATACGTATGTGTGGCATATTATTAGTCTAAGTACATTCCTAAAGTTTTGGAAAATTTGGATATGGTTTAAAATGGGTTTATATTTTGTGTGGTTAGGGATTAAAGGATTGGAATTGGATGGCTTGGATAGACCACACCCACACACACGGGACAACCTTCCATCCCCCGTGCCTTCTCTCTCTCGGTTTTTCTTTCATTTAGCCTCGAACGTACGGACGTCGTGGTTTTGGACGTTTGAGGCACGGATCGAACTTGTTCTTAACGGATTTGGAACCCTGGTAAGTTCACAAACCCAGTCATGCTTTTGGTTTGGCCTGAAACTCATGAAATCAAGAGTTTTCCGAAAGTTAACATCGAGGTACTGTTCATGATGTTTTAATCTAGGGGTTTTTGGACCAATCTAAGATCATAGGAGTTCTTAAAATGATCTTGTGAAGCTCGGAGGACCAAGTTGGAGGTTTTTGGACGTCGGGATCACGAAGTTCCAAGGTGGCCGGTTTTTGGGAAATTTCTCCGTCGAGATTCAGACGTTTTTAGAGGTTTTTAAAGGTATGGACTTCTTCCTCTCTTGATTTAGAGCATGTAGGAAGAAATTTGAGTCAAAATGGTGAAGAAATGGCCGAGAAAACCCGAGTTGCAGGTTTACCCAGTTTCCGGCGCCGGTGGCACTGTTCCGGCGTCGCGAGGTTGAAGGAGATGCGCGTGGGCGCGCGTGTGCCCGTGCATGTTCTTGGCGCGTGGGGGCGCGTGACAAGCCCAAAATTAATTCTAAAAATATGTCGACGTCCGTGACGTCGAGTAGATCACCGTGGTATATTTATATACCCAATTTGAGTACCGTATGAGAAGTTATTAAGATTTGTTGGCTAGGTACTTTAAATAACGTTTTATAATTATTTCGAATATAGGTGAAAATGTGAATTGACGATCCGACCGTTGGATCGTCACCAAACTTTGATGCGTCGTAATACGTAATATTTGAGGATGATAGGAACTTACGGATTGGGAATCCGATTTACGGATCTTCCGGAATTGGAGTTGTAAGTCCATAATATAGAATGTTAACCGTCACTTGGTTTAGTTAATTGACGGAGATCCGACCGTTGGATGGTAATGAAATTTTAGGATGTTGTTCTAGGGTTATATTGTAGACCTCTAAAAGTTATGGATTTGAAATCTGAGTTGCAGATCTTCCGGACCGAACTGCGTAGTGACGTGTTTTATATAAGTTATATTATATCGATATGAATTCTGAGGTTGGATTTGATTGTTGTTCTAGGCGCCGATCGTCATGACGCCTTGATGTGTTGTGCTAGGGAGTTGTAGGGCGAACTCCAGGTGAGTGGGCAGTTTTGTTTTCGTATTACCTATATACTATTGTTTTCCCAGAAAATGCTTTTATATGAGAAAATGTTTTTAAGTTGCCATGCATAGAAGTTTATGAAAAGTATGAATTGAAATGCCAAGCATATAAGTTTATGAAAAGTATGAATTGAAATGCCAAGCATATAAGTTTATGAAAAACATGAATTTATATATATGATGCATACATGTTGCATGGTGCTGTGGAGGCACAGGTAAGTCAGGTGAGTTCATTATTCATTTAATTGATTGATGTTGAGATGTTTGAGCTCATAATCTGCACCCTAGGTGTTAGTGCTTATATTATTCACCACACCGCACGCTCGTCTTGGATCCAAGTAGGTGGATGTCGTACAGACCATGTGAGGGTTCCGACATGCTAGTCGTATAGATCACTAGGCGTGATTCCGACTAGTGGGTGACCTTAGTTATGCGCGCTGATGATTGATGAGAGAAGCACTAGAGCGTATTTTTACACCTTTCATCGTATAGACTACCTTACGTAGTTCCGAGTGATGTGCAGAGTAGGGCCGTATAGGTCACTGTGGTGACTCCGGCTTAGTGGGATATTGAGCTATCGAATTAATCGTATAGGACCAACTGCAGGGTCTCTGATTGATTCCTTATTTCACCTGATTTATATTTTGATTCATGGCATGGCATGTTTTTCTTGAAAAATGTTAAAGATTTGGGATTTGAGTTTTGAGATTATATATGGTTTTATATATACTATTTTTCTGGGAAAGTATACAGGTTTTACAGCGAGGGGTTAGAAATGTTTTAAATGAAATGTTTTCGAAAAACTTTGTTTTACTGACCCACTCAATTTTGTTTTGCGCCCCTCCAGGTTCCAGCTAGCAGAGCTTTGGTGGCCACGAGGAATCCAACGGTGTTCTGACAGAATTCACAAAAGTAGGACTCACCCTCGGGTGTTTTATTTTAGTAACTGAATTCTTTTAAGCTTCCGAACTGTGTAAATGGTTACGTCACTCTCACGTGACGGCCAGCATGCCTTCCTCCGGGACGGGGTGTGTCAAAAATCCACATAAGCATCCATATCATTTAATGAATAAATAAGAACCCTTGGTTGTCATATAATCAAAAGGCTTAAAAGGAGTGTAAAAGTATTTGTAAAAATATTTGTCCCTTAATCCTATTCCATAAATAGATAAAGGTGACCTTTTGAATAATGTAAAAATGAAAAAGTTTTGATGAGAACTAGATATTGTGGGGCGAAATTGACTACAACCCAAAAACCCAAATAAGATGTTGTCAAGTTTTGACAAGCTTTGGTTTAATTAATAAACCTACTAGAATTGGAGAAAGCAAATGTTTAAGACCAAATGATGAACAGCCGCCGGTGTTTATGTGCGTATGATATCCATCAACCCTGATTTCATATGGAATTTCAAACACTAGCCACTTCCTAAAGATATTTCTTCATTCCTTCTCAGCAATTACCACGAAAACATCCTTCCCAGACCACCTCCTCCTCTCGCTTTTGGCAGGGGGATTGATGGCAGCTCTCTCAGCTTTTTCCATACGGTAACCAATCATGACATCTCTCCTCTGTCTCGCTCGCAACATTATTTCATAGAAGCTTAATTCCTCACCCTCCCGTAGATAGAGATCTGCTTGCCTTATTTGCAACTCATTACCCTGTTAAAAGAAGAAATATATATAGTTTAATAAAAAGACGGTTTTTTTAATGATTTTATCCAAGATACTAAATTAGGTGATTCTACTGCTTTACAAAAAGCAGTTTATAGAATTTCAACTTGCATTTTCATAATGAAAGGATACTAAAATCTGGTAACTACATTTTTAAACCAAAGATTTGTCAAACTACCACAGGGAGGGTGAGCAAAGGTCGGAACTATGCAATTAGCGTAATTAATTTCATTCCCTTGTCTGTGACTTGGATGGTAAATCAGCGATGATGATCGAGCCTTGACCTTGGAGTCAAGTCCCATGTTTTAGTGGACATTTTGATGGGAGAGACTATGCTAAGTCTATTTTGGCTGCAAATAAAGTTCCGGTTCTGCCATGGTAATAGTATTGAATCATATATAACATTGTTATCAGAAAAAAAAAATCACATATAAAAAAAGGGACGAATACCTCCTCAGCAAACAGCTCTTCCAACACATCATTTATTTGCCGATCCTCTGCTACCATTGCCAATGCCATGCTGACGAGCTCATTCGATAGCACATAATCACTGATCTTTGACATTGATAATAGATTTTTTGTCCTTGGGTCCAGAATTTCACTAATTATAACCGACTTATCTGAAGCTTGCTGCATTTCCCCTATCCATGACCCTTGATAGAAGCTTCCTCTTTCAGCACGTGTTACCATAGGGAGACGCTTAGCCTGGAATAACATAAAAATTGTATGCTTGGAACTGATGATAGATAAACCATGAAAACTGATAACTCCAATCTCGTCAGCAACCACAATTATATCTTCACAAATAGTCCCCAGAAAATTAAATCTTTGATTATTGAAGTAAGAAGTAATTCTACTAAAAAGTGCCAAGTTGGATACAATAAACTATGAATATTAATACCCAGATGCTAAGCTTTCTAATTTGACTTGTGCCCAAATCGATGTATACAGAAATGCAGATGGGAAGAGCAGTGAAGTCAACCCACCCAGAAAAAGAAAAGAAACACACAAAAAAAAAATCTAATCTTTTGCACCCACGAGTTTTTCGAAAGCTAATTGCTTAAGTTTGTTGTGTACTCAAGGGTGTACTCAAATCAAATCGCAGATTACCTGAATATCACGAATTAAAAGTAATGTGGCAAGAGATCTGGAATCAGCTTGAATTGCTGAATCTTCCACAGATTCATCAGCCAAAATTAAGATCTGCACAGATGAATTACAACATGAGCGCATTTTTAACCTATGAAGTGAATCATACATGTACAAAATTATCAGAATCATCAGCAAAAAATAAACACCCTGCACAAGGCCTCCAATGGAGGTTGAAGCCTACAGAGATAATCTAATGCATGCTTGTCACTAACTGCTCTACCACATTTCAGAGGGTAAGATATTATCACCGTTCAGATATGGTAACATTCAGCCATCAGGTTCTTTCCCATTGCAGGTCCTTTTGATGTTGATCATTTCACATACAACATGAATCCTCATTTTCGATAAGTAAGAACTTTTCATCCTTATTCCTTTTTACTACTTAATATAAATACTTATAAAGAAGGGACCATATATTTTTGCTGCTCACCGAATCAAAAGATTGCAAAGGAAGGCTCTCCAAATGACGCCGTATTACAGCATTACCCTCGCGGTTAACCAAATTTATATTAACCAACCGGCTGACGTCAAGGCCACCATCAATTAGCTTCTTTTCCCTCTCCTTTTCAGCAACCTCGTTAAACATCCAGAGCTCGGAACCTTCGGCTAGAAAGGCATCCAATACCTAAATATCATATGCATGAATATAATTTTCTAAAGGTAAATTTAATAATCAGTTCACAGCACCAATGTAAATGTGGGAGTGAAACTTCTGAAACTTTTAAATTTGAATCAAGAAAAAGCAGCATAGATAAGCAGAAAGCTGTCTCCGAGATTATTATCATCAGTATGTATACTATAACTGCTCCCTAAGTACTGGAAGCATGACTGCAGACATCTTGTGGCATTACCATAATCATATCCTCCATATCTCGCCGCCAACCACAAAAAAGTATCCTTTCTGTGGACTTTGGAACAATAAAATCTTGGGGTAGACTACCTCTCCAGACCTGCAGCATTCAGGCGAAGAAAAAGAAAAATTAGGGGTGTCAATAGAAAGAACTTACCACAAGCATATCATCAATGTCCCTCCTCCATCCACAAAGTAGAATCTTCTGTGGCTTTCTTGCTGTTCGGGCAATATGTATGAAAGATGCCTCTTTGACCTGAATGATCAAAGTGATTATACTTTTGTGAGTTTTAATTATGGTATCTCCCATTACTATAACTCCATGGTAGGCATCATCCTAATCTGGACTAGAAAAGATTATTCTTTAAATGATTGACCTCTAACTTATGGCCCTTTCTCTCCAGCTTTAGTTTTCTTTGATTGCATTTTCACTCAATTTCGGTTGATTGATTCTGACGTTTGATCAAATTCTCTTGTGCATAACTACGGAAGTCCTTTATTGCATTATATGGTAGGCAATAATTGTGGCAGAAAGGGTGCACTAAATGGGGGGAAGACAGAGATAAGGGGACATGGGAAGGAGGAAAAGGCGCTTAAAAAAGCACTTCACTGTGACAACAGCCCTGGAGGATGGTAAAATAAAATTGACAGACCTCACAACATCTAAGGGCCACTACCTAAACGATCATAATCCTATAAATTGAAAACAAACCTACAGCTTCTACAGTTATTGTTTTCCATAATTAATCATCAGAAAACTAATTGAATGAATGATTCATAACCAAATCAAATATAACATCAAGGGCGTGCCGCAATACTGAGAACTAGCAAGCAAATTATCCACTGATAGCCACGTCACCAGAAACTTACTTTCTTTAATGGACATTTCTTTTCTATACATGTACCATATTTTTAAATAATCATATGATATAGTGGTATCCAATCTCAACGTTGGAAGACCTGAGTTCAGATCTCATGGATGACAATTGTTGAATCAAAATAATACCTGTGATATATTATTTATTTATTTGTTCTGGCACCCTCAAACAGTGAGCCTAAATGCACTATGATATGGGGCCTTTGAGAACTAAACTAAAATATTTTTCTTTTGGAAAAAGAATTATTAACTTGTTAACATTAAGTGGACCATCACCACAGGCAAAGGGAGAAATAAAACAGAAAAAAGAGAAAAGAGAAAACTGGCAGAAACACTAAGCTAACAGTTTGAAATTTCTATTACTTTAAATGAATTGGAAATCACCGTTGGCAATGCTGCAGGAGCATAGGTATCGTCATCCTCTGCTATGACAAGCACCTCATCACCTTCTTTTAGAACATAAGAGTCATCGGGATTCAAAATAATCTTACCACCTAATGATGCCACCTTGACTCCACAAGGAATGGCATCAGGAAAACTGATCAATACATCCTCGAAATGCATGCCATCCAGCTGTGGCCATCTTTTGATGTAGAACTCACAATGTTCAAACCCAAGAATATCTTCCCAGATCTGCAATGGTCCATCCGGGAAAAAAGAAAGAAAAAAAAAATCAGTGACAATAAAAACAAAACAAAGTCAAAAGTATGTGCGCTAACAGAAACTGACCTGTGCAAGTCCAGGCTGCCTAGCACATTGAATCATCAAACGACCAATTACATCATGAGCCACAACAGTTTCAACAAGATCTCCACCAACAAGTTTAACAAGAACCTCATTGTCAAGATCACTTAGTTCAACTACAATATGTCCTCGAAGCCCTTCTTTTACTCCAGTCAGACTTAAAACTGTTCTCAATGCACGGGCATCACTCTGCATTAAACCAACAAGTAAGGAATATATAGTATCAGTATCAGATATACGGGAACATAATTATTTTCATTCAGGTGTACCTGATCAGCATTTCCATCTTCGGCAAGGACAATTATTGCACGGGCCTTGGAAACAGATACCTGCAAATAGTGGTTTAAGCAAACACATTGAGAAGATACCACGAATAGCTTCAACAGTATTTGATTGCAAGCACTCAATGCTTTAAAAAACTAGTATTGAGACTAGCCTAGGCGGTTTTATGGGAGGGGCTATCAAGAAAAGGCCTCTGCCAGTGGGAGTGGGCTATAGAATAGCCTAAGGCACAGTCGAAGCAGCACCTGGTTGTTTGAATTTTTTTATTTATGTGAAAGAAGTCCAAACCCAAAACGACGTTTCTATTAGTTTATTATGACTTTAAGATGTGAATTAGAGAAATAATAAAAAGAGTGATGCCACAGATCTGCCCCCACATATATATATACATATATATATATATATGTACACACCGTGAGGCTATCCATGAAATACCTTGGTTTCACCTTCGCCTTTTAAAACATTGCAAGAAATACACAATATATTTGATATGGGCAACACAAGGTGGTTGTTTGGTATAATATATAATTGATAAACTAACTTCAATTGGGAAAACAACTCCTATTGGGTAACAATTTAATCCTCTAATATTTCTCAATAGCCTTAGGACAACTCATCATGGGCTGGAAAACCCTGACACGAAGGTCCATTGGGCTTGATAGCACCCAGGGATTGGGCCTAGGTGGTTAAGTGGGGTCAATATCGGTTTATGGCAGCCGTAATAGTGGACACTTATGGAGCCCGTGACACAACATTGTCGATGTATTTTTCTGTTTTAAAAAACCCATGCTTTAATACCTTAATCTAATCCCGTGTTTTCTAGATCCTTCCTTAATCCTTATTATTACCCAAACAGGGTGTTTAAAAATTGGAACTTCCAAAACCCCTTTTATAGTCCCTCGTCCACACAAACCACAAAGGTTTTGAGAAATTCCTGGAAAAAGGCTTTCTATCTTCTTTATACAACGAAACAAAATTTATTTGATCAATTTTATAAAAGGAGGAAGAAAGTAACATTTGTAAGGGATACTTAACACCAGTAGGAGCGAAGGTGAAAAGTAATCAGAGAACTAAAGTTGATTTGAAAATAGGGAACTCTGAATTTCATCAACAGAAAGTAAAGTTGATTTGCAAATAGTGAACTCCATGTGCGTCTGACAAAACTTACAGAAATTTTCTGAAGTCCAAAACAGTTTGGGAAATTAAAATTTCTCCGTATGATTTGATAAAAATATGACTTAAAGTGAGAAGACCAGAGTGACTTGAGTTGTCACATGAATACTTGGTCCCAAGTTCCAACCTACATGAGTCTTTCTTTGCTGAACTGTATAACTATAATATTTCAGTGATCCTACTGACGTAGGGATAAAATTCTGTATAAATTATTGGATAAATATATAAATTCATCATATTTCAATGTCCCTCTCCTATCTGAGGATGTTTCACCTGAAACTCATGGACATCACAGAGGAGAAAATTATTTCATGTTTTAAAGTAAAACAAACAAAAAGAAGGCAAGCAATCATACCTTTTTCAAATCAGCCAAAATAAGAGGGCTCCCACTTCTGCATATTACAGATGTTCCTTTGAAATCAAACTCCATTTTAGCAATGTCAAGTTCCATTTCCTCTTTGTCTCGCTCAGTCATGACTACAACAATCCCTCCACCTAAACTCTCATTAGCTATTGCAAGCTGATTCAATAGTGATCCCTGAACTTATAGTGGAATTCTTAGCAACGGGAATAAAAACGCAATTCAAGCTACTAATTATTGTTCCCCAAAAGTAAAGCTCGAAACTTTTTTTTTTTTTTTTTTTTTTAAATAAGCAGCACAGTTAGAGATTACCAATTTATCACTCCAACCAAGAATTAAGGTATGGTTTTGCTCAACCACCTCACTTCTCCCTTTCCTCAATGAATCAAATTTCTCCGAAATTGCATCAGAAACGAGTCCAAGCATCATTGCAAATATGAGCATACCACCAAAGCTAATGGAAACTGATACAAGCCTTTCACCAATCTTTTCAGAGTCAGTATGGTTGCCAGAATCAGCTACATAAGTCCACGATAACCAAAGACATTCTGCTAAGTTATCATCTTTTACTCCAAAGAGTGCTAACCCCCCAAGACAAATTAGTAACAGAGTTGCAACTAACAATGCCAGCGGCTTAGAATATGGGTGGACAGATAAAAACAGATCAACCTGATATGCTAGCTGTTTGTTTAGGGAAACTTCTTCTGAAATGCTTTCTGACGATCTTGATCTAGAGACATAATCGATGTACTTGAAAGCTAGGATAGGTATGGATAAAAGTGTGAGGGAGACCATAAGAGCTAATCTTTTTAAACTTTTGCTAGGGAGATCGCTTTCCTGCCCAGAGAAACTGATTAGCTCCACAGATTCGGATGAATTGTAGTCTTGTAGTTGAAATTCAAGCTTCGAAATATATTCCTGAGAAAAGTACGTGTGCCTCAATTAGCATGCTCTTATCATATTAACAAAGTTCCATATATTATGTCGAAGAGAAATGAATAGGTCCAACTCATATCTAGAGACACTACATCATAGTAACATTTGGAAAGGAATATTCATCATTGAAAAGCAAAAGAGACCTTAAAGGCTGCCATCTTAACTGTGCAACAATCAGTTTATCATTCTTTGGTGGGAAAGGACTTCACATCTTAGTTCTATTCCAATTTAATCTTGCACTGAACAAGTATAAGGCTCTCACTAGGAACATAAATTTGATTTCCATATGAATGTAATGTTGCAGCCATCCATGTTTTTTTTTTCTTTGGTCAATCACAAGTATTATCTGAAAGAATAACCAAAATTGGAAGAGGCTACACTTAGTTCTAGTATGTGTTTCCAGCAATGTATTAAAAGGTGGGGGCGTGGCCAAGGCGTCCAATGGATAGCCCAGCCTAGGCGCGAGGTGAAGCCTCACGGAACCTAAAATTTTAATATATATATATATCTATATATATACATATAAGTATATTTATAACAATATAATATTTTGTAAAAACAAATATAATTATAACTAAATCAAAGATAATATCATCTTCTTTATTACTAAGTCTAGTTGTGTATATATATATATATATATATATATACATATAAGTATATTTATAACAATATAATACTTTGTAAAAACAAATATAATTATAACTAAATCAAAGATAATATCGTCTTCTTTATTACTAAGTCTAGTTGTACTTGGAAACTATGTCATATAGTCTTAAAATGTTGCAATTATTTATTTTATTGTAAGCAATTATAGAGAACTTCAATGAAAATAAGGATGAGTGGTCACAATTATAGGAAAATTTCAAGCGAAATAAAGGTTGAATGTTGCAATTATAAGTAATTTAAAAGGAAATAAAGGCTGAGTGGAGTAGTTATAGGGTATTTCAAATGATATAAACAAAAGCAATAATCATGAGAATTTAAAGGAAAAGGGTTGAGTGGAGTATTTATAGGGTATTTAAAATGAAATAAATCAGAAAAATAAAGGGTTGAGTGGAGTATTTATAGGGTATTTAAAATGAAATAAAGGCTGATTGGAGCAATTATTATAGAAATTTATGGGATTTGGAGAGAGAAAGTCTCTCATTCTTCTTCGTTGAAACTAGAACGATAGAAAACATTTCACAAAAACCTAGATTTTGAAGGAAAAAAACGCCCAGATGAATGCCCCGAACGCCCTGAGGCGCGCCTCCGCCGCCCAGATGCGCTCTGGTGATGCCTCTGCCCACTCCCACGAAACTGAGGCAGCAACTCTCACGCCCAGCCTCAGGCTAGTTTTTTAAAACATTGGTTTCCAGACTAAACCTCATTAAAGCACAATGCTTAATGGTTGAATTTGACTATAACATTTTGTATCTCACAAGCATTTTAACCAAAAATCAACCTACTCCATGGACAGGGCATGATAGCTGATTTTGGTGATTTCAAATTATGGTTATTCAAGTTTTGACAAATACAAATAAGACTAAAAATTCTTTCAATTTCCTAGCTATTCGTATTAATGTGTCTTCAGGAAAACCAATAAAAAAGTGCAATGCGAAAAAGAATGATGACACGTGAACTTCAACTTGGTATATTTGTCGCTACAAATTAATTAATTTCAGATTTAAAAAACAGAAATACAAACAATTTATTTAAGAATATAGGTTTAGATTAACAATAAAAAGCAATATTCCATGTTATGTCAACTAAGTCTTCTTTTTCTTTCATTTGGTCATTAACTGATGGTCCTTGCTATTAGATTAGCTCAAATAATGTTGCTTTCGAATTTAGTTTTCAGTGTTTGGTTCCTTTTCTCGTACGATGTTCTTTAGTCTATGTTCGCGTGAGTGAGTTCCAAATCCCTAGTGATTTGAGGACCAGTTAGTAAGGAATGGTGCACAAAATGTTAGATAAAACGGGATTAGAAATGCACAGTATTGCAAAGGCATGTAAGAGGAGGTTTGTACGAACTAAAATCCCTCAAACATGCCTTTGCAATGTTATCTAACATTTTGTGGGTCCATTCCTTACTAGCTTGGAAGTCCATCACCCAAACATAGCCTTAATGTTTTTTGTTGCCTTCATTGGGATAGACGTGTGCTTTTTTTTTTTTTTTCTTTCTTTTGTTCCTAATTCTGTCCAATTCCCACTTATGTTGCTTTCGAGTTCTCAAGCAATTTTCATTGAATTTCAGATGTTTGTTGTTGATTTACGGAACACAAATTTCTTAACTGTAAAGGCCTATACAGAAAATTTAAATATATTTGCACAAGTAATCAATATTAAAGTAAAATATATATTTGCACAAGTAATCAATATTTCATTTCTTTCCTCCTTAAACAAATTATCGTATGAATTCAGTGTAAATTATCGTACATTATTTATTAAGCAAGAAAATACCTGCAACTCATTGACTTTGATATGCAGACAGAAATTCTGGTACACCACTGATGAGAGTACCGTCGTCACAATCTGCCACATGAACAAAAAGGTAAGGTTCAGGCCCCAATTCGTCAATTCAATTCAATTCGAGAGAGAGCGTACCGCAGCTAAAATGACCATTTTCCATCGAACCCTGAAGCCATGTCCCGTAGACCCAATAAACTTGTCGCCCAAAGCAACCTCAGATCTTCTTCTCGAAACGCCGTCAGAAGCGCTCGGGCTGGCCTGCCTGTCGACGTTTCGCAGCGGCTGCTCTCTCCGGCCACCGAAGTCGACTCTCCGTCGAAGCCTTTCATGGTTGAAGGATCTGTGTAGGGCTGAGCTTGAGGACGAAACGCCGCGACTCGGCGGCACGGAATTGGGAGACGAAACGCCGTCAAGCGGCTGCCAGTAATCGGGAGGGAGGTGTTGGGACTGGAATGGTCTGGGATTGGTCGGGAATCTTCGGGGGTATTTTGGAAATTTCGAAGAGTGTGAGTTAGCGTGGATGAAGGGAGGTGAGGGAAAGTACCAGTCTCTGCTGGTGGAAGCGGAAGTGGAAGCGACTGCTGCTGAGCCGGAGTCGAGGGACATGGTGGGGATAATCTTAAAAGTTTAAAACTTTTTTGGGACATTGAATTTCGTGATCATTTATTTCTGCTAATCATATCTCTAAAATCGTATTAAGAGAAGAGCTTGTGGCAACTGATTTTGAATTTGGACAGGCTTCTTAAAAGTATGGTTGATTTGGAAGGGGAGTTATTTTAATTTCAGGTAACAACAAAATTCGTTGACCAAAAATTAACAGCCTAACTTATAATGATTTTCATACTAGAAGTATTTTAAAAATGCTCACCAAGTATCATGACAAAGTTTTTCATTAATTCGTCTCTTCTTCCATAAAACTCTCAAGAGAGAGTGATACAAGGTGATAATAGTCTTTGGGCTACATTTTTCAACGACAAGTATATTAAAATAAAATGATATGGGTGTGTTATTCGATGACAAAATTGCTTTAGGCTCTTCTTACACCTACAATTGTGTTATTGAAGATACTAAACTATTGCATAAGGTGAGACTATAGTGTGCCAATCTGTCCCGAATTAAATCTTATTTTATTCTCTAACATTGTCAAATTATGAAAATGCCCCTGACAAGCTCAATGGAAATCCTACATGGAATTCCTACGTGGATGTATGAGTACTCTTCACTCTTTGTCATTTGGCACATCTTTCTAGGTAGTATATGTTGATAACTCATATATTTCATGCATTTATATCATTCATTTCTAGTCTCTTTGTGATGTTTTTGAGTTAAACTGGTTGCATTTTACCTTATTTTGTGTTAGTGTGCAGTTACATGTACTTTACGATCAATTTGAAGGCAAAAGAAGTGGAAACATGTCATTTTTGCAGCTGACACTTATTCAAACGTGGAAAGAAGTTTCGTGGCCTGTTTTGAAGCCCAAATAAAGAATCCAAGATGAATCTGGCTTGTTAAAAAAACAGGAACATAATGGGAAAGGAATTGGGATATCTAGCCTGATTTGGAGGTGGCAAATAAGGTAAAAACATGTAAAATAAAGGCTAAGTTGTTGGGATCACTTTGGAATATCTTGCAGCCCATTTAGCATATAAATACTAGGGTTTCAGATCACTTTTAGACAAAGCCCCCCCTTGGGGGGTCGCCCAGAGCTCTCTCTCTTCTCGTTCTTTGGCCTTTCTTCCAGAAACTAAACCCTATTTCCCTTCACCATCCGCTACCACCGAAGAAACCACGCAGCCGCGCTGTTCTTGGAGAAGTTCAACATCATAATTGCTTCAAGGGGTTTTCTTCTATGAACTTTAATTTCACTCATGCTGTTCTTGATATTTATATATTCTGTAATCATGTTGTGTAATTAAATTCATAGCTGGGAATTTCGATGTAGCCTTGCAAATCTATTCTGTGTTATTAAGCTAAAGTATTCAAATTACCAATCTGTGTTCTTGTTTCATTCACTGATTTTATAGTATAATTTGTTTGTTAATCTTAATGTTTGATCACCATTAGGGCTGCTTATGAATTATTTGATCAAGGTTATAATGCACATTGATGCGGTGAAAGTTAAGCACTCAAATTAAACCCTCTTGTTGTCAAATTGTAGTAAAAATGCAAGTAGGGATCGTTCTAAACCAGGGATTAGGAGGGCTTGCTAAAACCTCTAAACTAACTCAAAAACATAAAAACAAAGTTAAAAACGTTTGAATAGACTCAAGGGACTCAAAACATATTCTAAAGACTCAAAACAACTTAAAAACACTCAAAACTACCTAAAAACACAAACTGGGCAGATTTGACTCTAACACAACTTTGGACGAATTTAGTGTTTTGACTTAAATCAAAACAGTCTAAAACACAAACAAAACAGATTTTAAACACTTTGGAACAAGAAAGTAAAATGGGGGTTTTGATTTGGATGAATTTGAAATAAACAAGCAAGTTATAAAACTAGGCAGATTATAAAATGAATTTGAGAAATAAAATGATGGATGAATTAGTTAGAGGTCCGTTCTTCACACATGACACACTTGTACATGAATTGATTTCCAATTGCTTTTCAATAAACTATGATGCTCAACACCCCAGATTAACCGTGATGCACAAATTAACCCTCATATTTTCCTTTACTCATTGAATTGGATGAATGCATGCGACAACCCAAATCATTCTCTAAAAGTCCCCTATATGAATGCATAATAGAGATACAATCAGAGATCATTACGTTCAATGAAAATCATAAGTGTTGACGAGACAATTATAACTATGAATGCATGATACAATTGCCAAGAATTCAATTAACGCGATTGTGATAAACAACCTTCACTACTCATGAATATAAACTTGTAACGATTAGGTGAAACTCATTTATATTCTAGCATCTAATTCATGCATGAAAACTAAGTATGCATCCTTAATAAACATACAAGAATCAATTATGAATAAAATAGATAATTGAATTGCAATCACAACTTATCAAATCACAATTGGAAGAAATCAATTCAAATCTCAAGCATGTTCATGGCTTCAAACTTCCCCCTAACTAAATAGGGGTTTAGCCACTCATAATTGCAACAAAATTAGAAAATAACAAAGTAGATATTGAAAGCAAGAACGAAGTACACCTAAAACGCTCCAATCTTCAAGCTTGAAACGCCAAGGACCTTCTTTTTCACCACCTTGTTGCGGCACAAGAAAGGGGAGTGGCTAAATGGAGGTCACGGCAAGGGATGAAAGTGTAAGTGTATGGAGTTGTGAGATGTGAAAATGTAGTGTCTTTGGATGGAGATGCAATCCTTTAGGAACGGGAATGGTGGATGTATTTATAGGCTAGGGAGAGGATAGTGTATGTTGTGGTAATGAGTGGATGTAATGGGTGTAGTGGGTGAGTGTTTGGTAACGAGTAGTGTTTGGTAATGAGTGGATGTAATGGGTATAGTGGATGGATGTTTGGAGAATGGATATGTTGGGTGAAATGAGTGGATGTAGTGGTAGGTGAATGTGTTTGGTGAAATGAGTGTGCTAAAATGGTTATTTATAGGGAGAGGATGATGCAGAAACTTCAAATTTCGTCCATTCCTTTTGCTCCAAGCATATGCTATCCATTCCATGCCAAAAAATGCTCCAAATTGCTCCAAAATGCACTTCTTTGCCACATTAACCCTTTGGACCTACAAACACACGAAAATAGCTTAAAATACTAAAATAACTACGAACTAACAACATAAATGCCAAGAAACAAGCTAACTAAGTCGCATAAATATGCTCCTATCAAATTCCCCCACACTTAGCTTTTGCTAGTCCTCGAGCAAAACAAAACAAACAAAATAAAACAAAACAAAACACAACCTAGACCTTCCAACAATTGCCTCAGGGATTTTTAATGAAACATGACATGTTAAAAATCATCATTCCCACAGATTTTGGTCATCCTTACACTTGAGCACATACTTATAGTCACCACTTACTAGTTCACGATTAACCAATTAAAATGATGTTTTGAATGTAGTAACATGCCTTAGAGAATTTACTCAATTCCTTACAAGATACTCTCTATTTTCACACACATTTTCTGACTACACACCCTACACTAGTTATATGTGAGAAGATTGATGTAAACATGAAAACGAACACTCACATATATGTATAATAAAGAGGGCAAGTTTCTGGAGTTATTCAGCATGTTTAGATATGATCTCATGAATGGAATGCTACTACTTAGATGCAAGAACCAGTGACACCATATGCTCAAACCAATTCCAAACTCCACATATTGAAACGCATAACACTCAAGATAAAGTTAAGGGTTGTAACGGGGTTTAAGGATAATGGCTAACAAAGAAAGGATAAGGATAACAAACGTTCTGAAAGCAATAGCAAGCAAAGTAATGAAATAGACACTTGGATTCACTTAATAATGCATAAATTAACTTTTAAACACAAAGGGAAGATTCAAGCAACACTTAGGGCCGAATTCAATGTTTTGGACCCTTTCTTCAACAAACAACACTTTAGAGCTCTTTTTTCACATATTTTTCAACTCTTTTTCACTCTTTTCACAACTTTTCTTCTTTTCATTCTATTTTCCACGAATGTTTCTTTTTTTCTTTTTCTTTTCTACCCGTGCCTTATTAAGGACTTTGGCACACACACACACACACACAAAAGAATCACTTCCCCCACACTTGTTTTTCTGCAAAAGTTCAACAAAAGGAATTCCTTCTAAATTATGGGGTTAACAAAGAACATAGGCTACAAAAGGCTCAACGGGGTTAAACTTAAACACATAATGAAATAGGGCACGACAATTTGGCTGTGGTGGTCACTACACAACTTCATCTTGAATATGTGTTATGCAAATCAATAGCATGCTTTGAATGAAAAAGGCATGAGTTCTAGCATTTGGAACTAAATGATGAAACGCCTTCTAAGTAGCAACCAAGCAAAGAATAATGAGATCATGCAACGACTTTAGAAAACAATAGTGCACAAATTATTAACTCTCCAAATAAACGTTTAGGCTCAAGTCTCACAAGGTTGTAGCGTTCATTTGAGTTCCTTCCTTCAAGCATGTTACAAAAATTGATTTTTCCTTTATGATTGCATGTGAATTCATAAATTATAACCACAACCAAGCATACACCAAAGAGTAAATCAAATTTTCATCCATGTTTATAACTCTCTTTAACGGTCATATAATTAAAAACCAAATCCTCATCATTGTGTTGGAAGGTACCCTAAGACACAAATAAACATACAAAAAGAACTCTTTTTGGGTTTTTCAAAACAATTTTTCAAATTTTTATGAGATTTTTGGATTTTTATGTCAAAACACACTGAAACACTCCAAAACAGCTTAAAAACACTTAAAACAGCAAGGAACAACACTAGAAGTAATGGGTGATAAACTTCTACGAATTTCATGCAAAACAACTCCAAAACATCTTAAAAGCACTTAAAACAGCAAGGAACAACAATAGAAGTAATGGGTGATAAACTCCTACGAATTTCATGCAAAACAATGGTTACCCCCCCCCCCCTCACACTTAAATCAAACATTGTCCTCAATGTTTCAAGCATAAACTCACACAAAAACAAGCAAATAAACAAACAACGAATAAACATGACAAGTATAGCAAAAAAAAAAAACAGACAGAGTAGAGTTTAAGAATGCAAATCTGGTTTTGGAGAGATGATCTTGTTGACTTTCCACAGCTTTGATCTCGAACTGGGCTAGGGAACTTCTTAGCAAGGAAAATGAGACTTGATTGGTGGTGGTGATTTGATGGCCTTGTACGGCGAGGCTTTGCTCTTTGGCGACTGATGCGTCCATATGTTGTTGAAGCTTCTCGAGCTCTTGGTTTCAACTCAGACTCCTTCTGTTGGGTTGATTGAGTCTGCATGCAGCATTCTTCTCTGCTTGTTTCTTCTGCACGGCAGGTAGGCACAAGGTAGAGGTGATGGTCTGTTTCTTTGTTCAATCTGTCCAAGTGTCGACCGATTGCTTTCTTTCTCCTTGTCCCGCAGGCAAGAGCAAGGGTAAAGGAAAAACAGGCCATGAGATATCTTTGCCTGCGACTCTGATGATATGAGATACTTTTTCTTTTGAAGAAGTATCTTTCCACAGGTTTATTCTTGAACTGGGCTGGGGAACTTCTTAGCAAGGAAAAGGAGACTTGATCTTGAAGATGAATTAGCACATTGTCTCCACATGCTTCAAGGTATCATTTTCACTTGCCTTATCTGTTCTCCAGGCGGATGTGGCATCTTCTTCGGAAGTACATCAGCAGTTGAAGATGAGCACTCGAGAGCAATGCTAGGTAAGCAATCAGGAAAGAGTTCCAGGTAGTCGGTTCTTAGATCGGAAGATTGACACCAAGTGCTGGTTGATTGCTCGCTTTCTCCTTGTCACAAAGACAAGGAAAAGGACAGGGAGAAAGCATGATATGAGATACTCTTGCTTTCAACCTTCTTGATATGAAATACTTTTGCTCTTGATGACTTGTTTGCAGAGGTACCCCAAGGGATGAGAAACACAGAGTAACTCGAGAGGTTTCGTTGGGAATGCATTTTCGGAGATGAAGAAGGGTTATGTATGTCTGCCTTACTATGGAGGGTGAAGGACGACATTTATAGGAATTAATAACCGGTACTATTCTTTCACTCTTGTCGGCACCCGTTGGATGATTGAACAGTAAACTTCACGTGCTTTCTACTTTACCAGAAATTTTCGACAGATTGCCCGTAATTTCTGCATGGCTGAGTGTGCATGTGACAAATGCTGACAAACTGCCTCTTCGATATCTGCATGGCTGGAAAAAGCAGATGCCTCTTCGATATCTGGAATCGGTGCTTCGACAAACTGCCCATGATTTCCGCAAAGCTGAGTTTGCGTGTGACAGGTGCTGACACGTCTGGAAAAAGCTGGCGCTTCTTCGATATCTGAGATCGGTGCTTCGACGAATTATCCGTGATTTTCGCAAAGTTGAGTGTGCATGCGACAGGTGATGACACGTCTGAAAAAGCAAGTGCATCTTCGATTTCTGAGATCGGCCCATGGTTTCTGAGCAGCCCAGCTTTTGAGAAAGCAGACATCTCTTCGATCTCTGAGCTTGCTTCTTCGATTTCTGAACTCGCCTCTTCAATTTCTGAAGCTCCGTCGAGTGCTGATTTTTAAAGAGAGGCACGCATCACATTCCAAAGCACACTTGAATTTTCCGCATGTAGAAGCTCCCTACTTGTACTTCTAAGAACTTGATTTGTCCGACCTCTTCTTTTTCTTCACACCTTCGACTATGTCTTGCCCTTCTGACCGTCGCCTTAACTTGAATGTCGGGGAAGATAATGACATATCTTCTCCAAACAACATTTGGCAGCCGTCATTCGTATCCCCAAATGGTCATCTTACAGTTGGGGATTCCATGATGATGAATGATACAACCGCTTCGGTGGTGGCCAGAAATCTTCTCACTCCTAGAGACACTAGGATACTTTCCAGGCGGTCCGACGAACTGGCTGTTTAGGAGTCTCTGGCCTACAGCATCTGATGTTCAGACTCAGTATCAAACATGGGCCATCGCCTTCTTGCTCGATCTTGTTAGGTTGAGTCGTTGATGGCTGAAGTGGCTAGTCTTCGGCAAGAGGTTATAGTGCTTAGGCATGAGAATAAATAGTTGCACATGCTCGCAACTAATTACTCAACAAGCATAAAGAGGAAGCTTGATCAGCTGCAGGAGTCCGAAGTGCGGATTCAGAGTGATCATCAGAGGTTTGTGGCGTTACTCCAGAGACAACTTATGCCTTCGTCCTCTGGCGCTTCACCAAGTGTTGAGGCTCCGGATAATCAATCTCTGGTGCTTCGTCTTTCTGGAGCTCCGTCGAATGTTGAGGCACCTCCTGACCAATGAAGACTCATTTCATGTTTGTATGCACATCTTTGAATTTTTTCTACCAAATGTTCCATCGCTACTAAAGTCAATGTAAAAACACTGTATTTACCTGTCAAAGTTTCAAACAAAAATCCACACCAAAAACAATCAAACAAGCAACAAATAAAAATGATAAACAAGGCAAAATAAACATAGTAAAAGGGAAGGTTTTTAGAAACGCAAAACTGATTGTGGAGCGATTCATAGATCTTCCTTATTTGAATACATGGGTTGCCTCCCAAGAAGCGCTTTCTTTAACGTCTTGTAGCTGGACGATACCTCCTTTTAAGCTCCATTAGGGCTCACGGCATGGAGGGGTATTTCCTTCACGATATGCTCCTCAAACAGGTCGTAATAGGGCTTCAAACGATGCCCATTCACCTAAATTCATGGCCGGTTTTCATGCTTTGGACTTGGACTGTACCATGGGTAAAAACATTAGTAATAACAAAGGGTCCAATCCACTTAGAGTGTAACTTACCGGGGAATAACCGAAGGCGAGAATAAAAAAGGAGCACTTTCTGCCCCTTGGAGAATGTCTTTGTACAAAGCATCTTGTCATGATATGCCTTGGTCTTATCCTTGTAAATCCGAGCATTCTCATATGCCTCGTGCCTAATCTCCTCGAGTTCATTTAATTGGAGCTTTCTATGCACCCCGGCGGCATCTATATCCATGTTGAAGGTCTTCACAGCCCAATGTGCCTTGTGCTCTAACTCGACGGGCAAATGACATGGCTTACCATAGATGAGCCGAAAAGGAGACATGCCAAGGGGAGTTTTGTAGGCCGTACGATAAGCCCACAATGCATCGTCTAAGCGCAAGCTCCAATCCCTCCTTGTTGGCCCCACAGTTTTCTCAAGGATTTGCTTGATCTCCCTGTTTGAAACCTCGACTTGCCCATTGGTCTGAGGATGATAAGGTGTTGAAACCTTATGTGTAACTGAAGGAAATTTTGTGAAAAACATGTTCATTTGAGCAACATCAATAGCATGCAATTAACAAATTAAAGGCGGAATCATGCTTGCATGCACTCAAAAACAAAACATCAACCATGAAATTCAAAGCCTAGTAGATTGGTGAACCTTGACTCAACTTTAAAACAACATTTGTTAGTTGAGAAATATTTACCTTTGTAGATTCCTCTTTGCATATGCAAAGGATAATCACCCAAGAGATAGGGCCTTCATTCCTTGCTTCTTAGCTCCATGGATTTGGTTGAAAGAATTAGATTCTCCAAGTTCCCAAAATAGAGAACCTCTAAAGATTCTACACCAAGGTTAGATTGAAGAAGAAATGAGTGACCTTGAGGAAGTAGAATTGCTAGATAATTTCCCCCAAGGTGGTTGGCCTCTTAGAGAGAAATGGAAGCTTTGTGTTCTCACTAATTTTCTCTAAAATCAACAACTTGTGAATTTTAGGTTATAAAGTTCTTTATATAGTCACTTCTTTAAATGACCTAAAGAACCAAAAACCCTAATTCTACACTAAATGGCCGGCCACTCTAATGGATTTGGGCTTTTGGGCCTTTGTGAATCTTTATTCATTAAGTTGTCATACAACTTAAGTCAATGGGCTTTGACGTTCGAAGCCCATTGGGCTTTAAGGTCCAAAACTATCCCGAGGTCTTTAACGAACTTATTCGTTTGATTAATTAACATATTAATTAATCCTTGCCATAAATAATTAAACCATTTAATTATTCTTACTCATCTCCTTTGTTTCCTCAATCTCCACCTTACACGGTGTACGATACATTAGGTTCCTTTTAGCGAGGCAGTGGGCGATTAAAACCATTTTACATCGATTGTGAATTGAAACTTACTTTCAATTCTCCCTTTAGTGATTACACACGTTTAGGGCTTCCACAAACCATGAGTGACACCTATCAGCATATCATGGCTACCCAAGCTAATCAGAAGAGGTAGAGAACCTATTCAGTTTAGGATTACAAATGCAATACGGTCTTTCTCTAATCTAATACTCTTGACCACATTGTTTGGTTTGATAGTTTATTTATTCATGTCTACTATCCAATGTGATTCGTTTTCTTATATGATTACCTTGAATGTGATTTGGAACGCATTCCCAAATCTCATTCATACTCTGGCCAGAGATTTTAATCATATCATAGAGTATTCTCCCTCAAACCATTTGAAGGTTAGAGATCCCTTGTTGCACATTCACTTGTCTCCATAACTAAGTGGCTTAACCCCAATGATGTCGTGGACACCCCGATGGGGTGACTTTGACATAATCAAAGATCAAGGACTTAACCACAAGACAACTGTGATGCCTCAGGTCAAAAGACTAATTTGCATTATCCCAACCATGAGTTCTCATGTGACATGAGTATGAGAACTCCTCGTTGATCGTGTTCAGTGGACTTATTCTCTATTGAGCACCTACGTACTTGTCTTGATGTCACACACACCAATGACTCGAGACTAGTCACTCTCCCTGAGAGAAGGCACAGTACGTACTGATCTTAACGGACTGTCAATGCCCAATTGGCAATCCTATGATCAGGAACGTTTAGGATGTGTCTATGAAAGAATGGTCTCATTAATCTAACTTCATTAGATTGCATTCTCCCAATCACATATTCCTTGGACTTTATCGTTTAAGCATATAACATTTATATGAGACGGCTCAAACAATAATGTTTGCCCTTTTATATGTAAACTAGATTAGTTTAACATGTGAAATGTCCGTAAAGTATCATCATATGATTGGCTTTAGGGCATATTTCCAACAGTAACGTTGTACTTCTTGAGCAAAGCCTCAATGGTTCGATTACAAAAGTGGGAGCCTCCATCACCAATGAGAACTCTAGGCATTCCAAACCTAGCAATAATGTTAGTTTTCACAAAATCTGCAACAACCTTAGAATCGTTAGTACTAGTGGCTTTTGCTTCCACCCATTTTGAAACATAATCAACAGCTAGCAAGATATAAGTGAAACCATAAGATGGAGGGAAATGACCCATGAAATTAATACCCCAAACGTCAAAAATTTCAACAAAGGATAGGGGTTGCTGCGGCATTTGATCCTTGGTACCTATGTTTCCCATTCTTTGGCATCGATCACACGTTAGGCAATAAGTTCTAGCATCTTTAAACAATGTGGGCCAATAAAATCCACATTCAAGAACCTTTAATGCCGTTCTTTGAGTTCCAAAATGTCCACCACAAGCATAAGTATGACAAAATCTTAGGATCGAAAGAAATTCACAATCATGCACACATCTACGCAAAATCTGATCAGAGCAATACTTCCACAAATAGGGATCATCCCAAACATAGAAACGTGCATCTTTTCGAAGTTTATCACATTGGTGCTTGGTGAGAGTGCTAGGAACTTGTTTAGACACTAAGTAATTCACTAGATCGGCATACCATGGTTCACTTACCTCAATGGACAGCAGCTGCTCATCGAGGAAAGTTTCAGGGATAGGTACGTCATGCTCATGCTCCTGATAGGAGCATATTTATGCGACTTAGTTAGCTTGTTTCTTGGCATTTATGTTGTTAGTTCGTAGTTATTTTAGTATTTGATGCGAAATATATAAGCACACAAATTAAACCCTCTTTTTATCAATTGTAGCAAAGTATGTAAGTAGGGATCGTTCTAGGCCGGGGATTAGGAGGGATTGCCAAATCACTTGAAACTGACTCAAAACGTAAAAACAAAGTTTAAAACACTAAACTAGACTCAAAGAATGCAAAACTAAACTATAAAACACCAAAACAAACCAAAAGACTCAAAACAGCAAATAAACACTCAAAACTGCCTTAAAAACACTTTATGGGCAGTTTTGAACACCTAACACTAAATTGGACGAAATTGGGTTATGACTTGACTCAAGACACTTAAAAACACAAACTAAATTGATTTCTAACTAATCTAACACTTCAAAATAAATGGGGATTGAATTTTGACGAAAATTGAAAACAAGAACAAACTTTGTAAATTGAACAGATTCTAAAACGAATTTGATAAAAGTGAATGGATGGAAAGCTAGCTAAGGGGTTCTTCTCCACACATGTCACACTTGCATACAAAACGATTTCCAATTGCTTCTCAATAAACCATGAATTCCCAACACCCCAAATTAACCGTGAATTGCACTAATTAACCCTCAGATTTTCCTAAAGTTATCGAGTTGGATGAATTGCATACGACAACCCAAAGCATTCCTCACAAGTTCCCTGCATGAATTGCATAACAAAGATACAAGCAAAGATCATTAAGTTCTATGAAAATCATAAGCATTGGCGAGGCACTCGTTACTATGAATTGCATGAAACTTATGCCAAGAATTTACTTAACACGATTGTGATCAACAACCTTTACTACTTTTGAATATAAGTTCATAACGATTAGGTGAAATTCCCTTATATCCTAGCATCAAACTTATGCATGAAAATTAAGCGTGCACTCTCAACCAACACATACAAATCAGTTTTAATTCATGTAGATAAGTAAATTGAATTCACAACTTATGAAACGCAATTGAAAGTAATCAAATCATATAGCAAGCATAAACATGGTTTCGAATCCCCCCCTAGCCAAGGGGGGTTTAGTTCATCATACGTACAAAATAAAGAGTATAGAATTTAAACATTGAAATCAAAAGAAAGAAAACACCTAAACGCTCCAACGATCCTAACTTGAATGGCATGCACGTCCAAGGCTTATCCTCCTTCCTCTTTGCTGCGGCACAAAGTTTTGGGGACAGGTTTGGATGGTATTTGTATGGAGGAGTGGATTGGAGATGGTATGGTGGTGTTTAGGATGGATGGGGGGTGTGGCAAAAGAGAGAAAGATGGCTGAAAATGTGTTTGTGACGTAGTGTATGAATGTGTAGATGGGTTTGGCTAAAAGAATGGATGGAGAATGGGTGGTGTGGCTGATTGTGTTTTTGATGTAGTGTAATCTCTAGTGTTCTTCCATTCACTCCCTATTTATAGAAGCTCTAAAGCAAAGAATCACTCAAGTGGCTTCAATAAACAATACAAACAAAGACCAAAATGATGCAAAAACAACTAGTTTACATGCTCTTTTATCATTGTGTCTTGCCTTTAACAAAAGGCAATCATTCCTCTTTTGCTAATTCAACTCCTTTGTAGCTGTCCATGTGCCTTCATTCTTCAATTTCTGATGCATTTGCCTTGTATTCCATCCCTTTTCCACATGTACTAGCTGTTAGACAACTTTCACACACATGTTTTGCATCATTTCATCTTGCAAACATCAACTTTCGGCCACTTTACACCTCTACACACATGTTATGCATCATTTCAGCTTGCAATTATGTTTGTAGTTGCTGAAAATGTGAATACATCTTGTAAAGCAATCCAACAAATGGCATCTTTCACTTCTTTTCCTTTCAAATTGTTCCTTAAGTGTATGTATCTGCACACTTCCACACTTCAACTTTATTATTCAGATTTTTGCATGTGTTGAAACCCTTTTTAAAACACCAAAAACGTCCATCCCACTTGCTCCATATGCATGCAATCCATTTTGGCCCAAAATTGCTCCAAATTGCACCAAAATGCACTTTCTTTCCAACTTTGTTATTAGGTCCTACAAACACACGAAAATAGCTTAAAACACTCTTATAAGCAATAACTAACTAAGTAAATGCAAGAAAACATGTTAACTAAGTCGCATAAATATGCTCCTGTCAGTATTTTAAGCTATTTTCGTGTGTTTGTAGGTCCAAAGGGTTAATGTGGCAAAGAAATGCATTTTGGAGCATTTTGGAGCATTTTTGGGCATGGACTGGATAGCATATGCTTGGAGCAAAAGGAATGGACGAAATTTGAAGTTTGTGCTGAAGGGAAATTTATGAGATTCAAGAATGGGATTTCAAAAGAACTATCATGCATATACAAATCAAATTTAATATACGAAAGCAGCGGAAGCATTTATAACATATTATCAAAGCTATAGTCATGCAAATCCCCTTCAAGGTTCATAGGTTTATATATAATGCATCAAAACATTTTATAGAGAAGAACAAAGGGAAGGTTTAGTCTTATACCTCTTGATCTAGACTTGAGACCAAGGATGGACCACCTCCAAGCCCTTTGTTCCTTGAACTCCTTGAGCCTAGCTTCCCTCCTTGCCTCCTCCACTTTGATAGAATGAGTGCTCCTAGGTTCTCTTCAAGTTTCCAAAGTAGGAAACCTCTAAAGATCCTCACCCACTAGTGTAGTGAGAATGATGAAGGAATAACCAAAAGGGTGTAAGATATGTTAGTAAAAACACCCCAATGGTGGCCGGCCTTTGTGTAGTAAGAGAGCTATTTTTCTTTTGCCTCTATGTTGTTTTAAACACACAAAAAACCCTATTGAACAATATCTCTATAAAGTTCCTTATATAGACAAAAGAAACCTAGTCAACAACTTGACTAAATATCTCACCCTTTCCTACCTAAAGTGGCCGGCCCTCTTTGTGTTGTTTGGGCTTTGGGCTTTCATTTATTTCAAGTCATCCAATGCTTGAATAAAAGCCCAATGGGTTTAGGCCCAATGGGCCCAATTAAACCCGAACGTTTCTTTAAGCCCAAAACGATCTTTATCGCTTTTATGATTTCTTTAGACTTTCTAAATTAATCCCAACACTTAATTAATCCAATTAATTGTTTCCATCATCCATTAATTACTCACTACAATAGTGTATTGGTGAACAATCTTTTAGGTTCTAATTAGCAAGGCAGTGAGGTGATTGGCATCAATCCAATTGATTATATTTAATTCAATCACTTAGTGAATTGAAACTGCATTTTAATTCACCTTCTTCTTTGATGACTACATTTAATCATCTAGAAGAACTCACAAGCTATGAGTGACATCTAACCATATGTCATAGCTACCCAAGCTAATGTAGAAGTTTATTCGAAGAACCTATTCCATTGGAATTACAATGTAATTCGATCCTTCTCTAATACAATACTCTCAATCACATTACTAGGGTATGGATATATTATGTCAAACCCCTAATGTGATTATTCCTTCTTATATGATTCTTTTGAGTCGTATAGGAACGCTTTCCTTTTAATACGCTCAATACTTCGGCCGAAGATTCCCGAATCATATCTTAGAGTATTCTTCCTCTCTTATCGAGGATTAGAGATTCCTTGTTGCGCATACACTTGCCTTCATGACTAAGTGGCTTAACCCCGACTATGTCGTTGACGCTCTGATAGAGTGACGTTTGACATAATCAAAGATTAAGTACTTAACCACAAGACAACAACGATGCCTCAGGTCAAAGGACTACTTACATTATTCCAACCATTTGAGTTACTTGCTTGACATGTGAGTAGACCTCCATACAAGTACTCTCGTTCGATTGTGTTCAGTGAACTCATTCCCTTAATGAGCACCTACATACTTGTCTTAGTGTCACAACACGAATGGGATGAGACTTTCCATCCTTCCATTTGAAGCAGACACAGTATGTACCGGTCTATGCATTGTCAGTATCCCTCCGACAATCCAATGACCAGGAACCTTTTTGGACATTTGGTTATGTGAAGAAGGTCTCTGTAGGCTAACATCATTAGATTACTTCTTCAATCGATCCATTGTCCATGGATACACTATTTAAGACATATATCGTTTATTGAGATAGTCCTAATTCGTGTCTTTGCCATTTGATGTATAAGAATCATCTATACATCCATTCATTTGTCCTGAAAGGTTTCTTCCAAAGATTGACTTTCAGGGCATATTTCCAACAATCTCCCACTTGCACTAAAGTCAATCACTAGTGTATCTTATACATCTTGTTGAGAGAGCTTATGCTCGTAGGTTAACTTGGTTATGTATTAATCCCCTTTTTATTTAAAAGGGATTTTCTTATCAAATGTTTTGGAAACATTTGATGATGTCTCTTTATTGTGTTCGAATATTTTGATGAGACCTTGATTCCATGGCTTGAGCTATCGCCCCATTACGTCGTAGTACCCTACTAACGACCTTATGGTTTGGATTCAATCATTGGTTCTAAAAGAATCCCTTCCATTCAAAACACCTTTTTGAAGCAGTTTCTAAAACTATATATCGACATATATTTCGTTTGTATACTTTATACAAACTTTGCTCCAACCTTGAGACCATTGTAGTACAATACTAACAATTCATTCATATGATTAGTACTTCATCCATTATGAAGTTCCATTTGTTAAAATGGCTTATTTTCACTTTGGTTAACAACCTAAGTGAATGCACGCTTCCAGAGTCCCACTCTGATGTTTCTTTCTTAAAGGCAATAATACTCTATCAGTTGCTTTGGTTCTGATCCTGGGATATAGTAATATCTTAAAGTGATAAACTCAGTGGTTTCTTCACCTTTGGATATCTACTTCACAAGTCAATACATGTGTCCCTTTTGTGATTTTATGACACATTCATTATAAGGGTTATGAACGTGACTTCCTATCACATAGGAAAATGCTTTCTTAAATCTTCAACATTTGAGATTTAATTCCCATATAACATTATTGAGATAGCCTTGCTATATCAATAAGTCCAATTTCAAGTCTATACTTCAAAATTGACCGTGTCATGTTTTGTCATTTTCGAGTAATATCTATGTTTTGTCAAGTCTATCAAATAGACTTTATTCACATCATGTTGCTCAAATTATAACATCACTCCCATTGGCCTTGTCGTAACTTAGCATTCATTCAAAAATAACAATTATATTTTCTTGATTTGAATGCATATTGCTCCCACTAACTTAAATGAATCATACACAAAAGAATTTCTTCTCAAGTAATTCCATGAAATGTGTGACTTGCTTTATCAAGTCCATTCATTTAAATTATATGGTGTCATACACCATACTTCAAGTTTTAGTCATACTAAGACCTTTAATGTAGTCATATAAGAATTATCCAAGTCTTTAGTGGAAGCTTGGCTCCTACTAAGGATATAGAAACTCAACCATTCCTTCTAGGTGGTTGATATAATTCATTATCAAAACTACATAGAGCAATATCGTTACATGAGATGTTGAATTTGGATTGTCTCTTTGTTAAACCATATGTTGTGACTCATTTTGAAACTAATTCCCTTTTGTTTCATCAACTTGTCCATATGCTTTGTTATTAGCTTGTTCTCATAAAAGAGAATAATGGACAACTCCCAACATATAACCATTTTATGCTAGGTTGACGAAACCAACATTCAAAGACTATTCTTTAGAATGTCACACAACATAGAATTTTAACGTTTGAAGAGCTTGAATCTTTTAACAATTAAAATTACAAACCTTTAATAATAGTCAAGTACTATTATTCTTTAGACAACTATAAACCAATCATATTCAAGTTTATATCCATTTTCACACCTCCCACTATTTCTCATGACTTTAATGAGAAATCATTTCATACATACAAAATGTATAAAAGTGGATTATATTGGAAGAAGACATTGTGTAGTAGCTTTAAAACATTTCAAGCTTATTTGTTTCAATCTTCACTAAGTTTAATGTCTTGTTATTTAAGTAGCTAAAGTCTTTAAACCTTTTATAGATTTAGATACTTCTTTCTTGGTTTAATCACTAACACAATTGACATTTTAAAACCTTTTAAAGAATGCCCAATTAGTTGTTCAAAACTACTAATTGAATCAAGAGTGATCTTGATCATTGTGTTTCAAGTGACAACCATATAAGAAACGTTTTTCTTATCACTTATATCATTATAATGTGATCTTCCTTTTCTTCAAGAAAGGAATCTCTAGACTTTTGTCAATTCATATAGAACTCATAGGTAGACAATTGGAACCAAATCTAAAGATTCATTGTATCCATTTATGTCCTACATGTGAGATCTATCCATAATTGATAAATCTAAAGTTTGGTTTATCACATTACAATAAGTGATATAACTCTTGTATCTCATCTAGGATACAACAAGACAATTTTCAATTCATAACACTACTTTAAGGAAATAGTATATTAAAAAGGCATTCTTCACATTACATTAATATGACAGTTCAAACATTCATAATGTTTAATACAAAAAATATTAGCTCTATACATTTAGAGACTAATATAAATACCTTTACACATTTAGGCACTAATAGTGGTCTTCCATCATATGAAGCCACATAACAAGTTCTTATCAAAATAAGAAAGTTTAAAGACAATCTTTAACGCCTAACTAACTTCCTAAGTAGTGAGCAAAAAACATAGTGGCCGAACCCTTCACCACATTTTCTTTGCTTGTTCTTCTTCTACTTGGCTTCTCCACCTATATACAATTTATACAAGTGATTAGCTCTTTATATCAAATATAAATATTTAGAAGATCTAACAATTAGAATTGAAGATAAGAACATAAACCATACCTTGTGGTTTGTCCTTAAGACTTGCTAGGTATAACCTGCAATTCCTCCTCCAATGCCCCTCCTTTCCACAGTGGTGGCAAGTCCCCTTGGGCTCATTTGCCTTCTTTTTCTTCACTCCTCCTTTCGGCTTAGGAGTGGGTGACTTCTTCTCATTCCATATGCCTTTGCCTTGCGGCTTGGCCTTGGAAGATGATGGCTTGTTGTAGGCTACTGCAGCAGTCCCTACAACGCTCTCTTTCTTCATAGTCTTCTCAGCAGTTACTAACATGTTTAGTAACTCAGAGAGAGTACTATCCATCTTATTCATATTGTAGTTCATTACAAACTGCGAGAATGAATCAGAAAGAGAAGCCAATATAAAGTCATGGGCCAATTCCCCGTCAAGTGGAGTACCAAGGTTCTCCAATTGTTCAATGAATCCTATCATCTTCAGTACATGTTGGTGTACTGGAGCCCCCTTGACCATCTTGGTCTTTACAAGCTCACAGACGGTGCTAAAGCGACGGTTGCGCGTCCCTTCACCATATAACTCCGTAAGATGGAGTATTATGGAAGATGCACTATCCATGCCCTCGTGCTGTCTCTGTAGCTCCTCATTCATGGAAGCCAACAGATAGCACTTGGCTTGTATATCATCCTCAACGTGCTTGTCATACTTAGCACGTTCATCCTCAGTAGCCTCAGGGCTGAGAGGTATGTGAGGTGGAGCCTTGTCTAGTACGTAAACAATCTTCTCCAATGTTAGGAGAATCTTGACATTACGATACTATGATGGGAAATTGTGCCCCTCTAGGCAATGTTTGTCGAGTATTTTCGCGAGTGTGCTTCCAACCATATCTAAATACATAAACAAATAAAATAATTAGATTGATTGTTGATTAAGTTAAACGATTTGGGTCTTTAAACCGAATGACACCACCCACCATTTTTGGCAAATTCCATATCCCCCATAATGGAATCCGGGAGATTTCAAAGAAAGCTCCTAGCGGGTTATGGGAGGCTCACTATTACCAAGCCCACCTCACGATGATACAATGTCGGCTAGCAACAATAATAATGAGAGGGTACAATTACCCATTCACAACAACCTCTTGTGATTACCCATCTATTTGGCCTCTAGAAAACAATGCCTCACGATGATACGATGTTGGCATCATTTCTCTTAGTTAAGTTCTTTCCCACCATGCCGGTTTAGCTAGGGGTTCAAGCATGACCTCACGATGATACGATGTTGGCCACACTAGTTGCCTACCTTAACCTCATCAAATGTTTTAAATAAACTCCTCCTGAATATAAGCATGCACTTTGTCACTTCCCCATGATAGGGTGAAGGCGGTGTACAAGTCATAAACGATTGGAGCCTACCATGGTGGAAGGCCACGAAAAAGTGTTCTAAGCACTCTTACGTTTACAACTTAATATGATTGTTGTTTGAGGGATTTTAAGGTCTCATCATTTTATTTATTTAATCGCAATCAAATAAATAATGTCCTATTATAACTACTTAGTCCAAAGTTTAATGAAATTAGTAGCATATAATATCCTCATTATTCGTTTTCATAAAACAAATCAATATCAAACATTTTTCAAAATATTGGAGATATATATAACTACTAATAGTCTTCATTATATTTTAGTAGCGTATGATACTCCCACTATTTGTTTTGAGAAAAACAAATCAATATTAAAAACGAATTTTTCAAATATTGGAAGTAACTACTACTACCAAGGTTTTTGCATTCCTTTGAAATTGGACTTTATAGTTATCTTAGGCTCTTGGATGACCATTGACTTATTAGGTTATTGCAACAACGAGCCATCATTGTTGAATATAAACTCGGGGAGGTTGTGTCATTTAATTACGTGCTTATCAATCCAATTAAAACATTTTCATTGAGCCATTAGAAATGAAAGACAATCATTCATTGCTAATTAGGGCATTGGACCCATTTAATCTTTAATCTCATGTCAAAACCCTCTTTTAGTTATGTCTCCTTACCAATAGTTAAAGAAACTCTAGTCTAGCACTAGAGGGAATCAACTAGCGAATAGAGATTAAGAAGTAATAAGAATTACAAACCGATTTGTACAAATTCCTATAAATTACATATACTAAAAGGGGAGAGATAGATAAACGTCAAACGTGACAAGGTCCAATTAAACAGTAATTAAAACACATTCCCAAGGTTCAAACAATTTGATTTTAACGCCTTATCTTATAGCTCAATTATCGTTTAAGGCATAAGTCCATAGTCACCCTTTTATAACTACTTAAACACATTTAAATAATTAAATGGAATGCAACATAAACATTTAGATTTAGTACATATGGGCATAAGAGTATTGTGAGTTTAAACAACTAACAAAATTAAAATCAAATATTTTAACTTTCTAGTTAGTAGGGGCTTAAATGTAAATATGAAAAATTAGGGGTCAAACCGTAAATACTCAAAAGTATAAAATATCTTTTTTTTCAAAATTACAAAAGGCCCTACAAGTGGATAAATCCACTAGGGGAGGCCGGCCACTTAATGGGGGGATGGGAAGTCTCACCCGCATGCACAAATTTAATGCAAGGTAGAAAAATCCAAATTTGCATGTCACTTGGTTTTGGCTTTCAAGGTTTTAATGAAAAAAGGTGATGGAAATCTCCTAGACAAGTCTAGGGTTTTATAAGTTTTAATATGGTTATGGATGGTAAGAATATCATCCAAAACCATAAAACTATGCATGAAAACCAAATACAACCATTTTCACCCAAAACCAAACTATGAACACCAAGAACAAAACCATGAACACTTTTTCAAGATTTGTGTATTCTTGGTGATTTTTCAAACCCAAAAACAAAAGTGACAAGGTTTCAATTTTCTAGCTTTAAAATGATGTGTGAGTGTTTTACAATAAAACACAAACACATGCTCAAAATTCCCCCAAAACCGTGCCAACCATAAAGAACAAATTCCCAAAATTTTATTCATGACTTATTCTTCATTCATGCATACAAAACAACTTTTACATGCATATCTTTTCAACCATTGAAAAACAAAAGATAAACACACTTTTAAATGAAGAAATAATATGTCAAATTAGTTTAAAACTCAATTTTCATTCATGCATACAAAACAACTTTTGCATCCATACCTTTCTCAACTATTGACTAACATTTTTCAACTATTGAAAAACAAAAGATAAACATATTTTGAATGAAACAATAATATGTCATACATAACATTAATACCCATATGCATAAAATCCAAAAGGACACATTATACATAAACCTCTGGCTCTGATACCACTTGAAGGGAAATTTATGAGATTCAAGAATGGGATTTCAAAAGGACTATCATGCATATACAAATCAAATTTAATATACGAAAGCAGCGGAAGCATTTATAACATATTATCAAAGCTATAGTCATGCAAATCCCCTTCAAGGTTCATAGGTTTATATATAATGCATCAAAACATTTTATAGAGAAGAACAAAGTGAAGGTTTAGTCTTATACATCTTGATCTAGACTTGAGACCAAGGATGGACCACCTCCAAGCCCTTTGTTCCTTGAACTCCTTGAGCCTAGCTTCCCTCCTTGCCTCCTCCACTTTGATAGAATGAGTGCTCCTAGGTTCTCTTCAAGTTTCCAAAGTAGGAAACCTCTAAAGATCCTCACCCACTAGTGTAGTGAGAATGATGAAGGAATAACCAAAAGGGTGTAAGATATGTTAGTAAAAACACCCCAATGGTGGCCGGCCTTTGTGTAGTAAGAGAGCTATTTTTCTTTTGCCTCTTTGTTGTTTTAAACACACAAAAAACCCTATTGAACAATATCTCTATAAAGTTCCTTATATAGACAAAAGAAACCTAGTCAACAACTTGACTAAATATCTCACCCTTTCCTACCTAAAGTGGCCGGCCCTCTTTGTGTTGTTTGGGCTTTGGGCTTTCATTTATTTCAAGTCATCCAATGCTTGAATAAAAGCCCAATGGGTTTAGGCCCAATGGGCCCAATTAAACCCGAAAGTTTCTTTAAGCCAAAACGATCTTTATCGCTTTTATGATTTCTTTAGACTTTCTAAATTAATCCCAACACTTAATTAATCCAATTAATTGTTTCCATCATCCATTAATTACTCACTACAATAGTGTATTGGTGAACAATCTTTTAGGTTCTAATTAGCAAGGCAGTGAGGTGATTGGCATCAATCCATTGTCAGTATCCCTCCGACAATCCAATGACCAGGAACCTTTTTGGACATTTGGTTATGTGAAGAAGGTCTCTGTAGTCTAACATCATTAGATTACTTCTTCAATCGATCCATTGTCCATGGATACACTATTTAAGACATATATCGTTTATTGAGATAGTCCTAATTCGTGTCTTTGCCATTTGATGTATAAGAATCATCTATACATCCATTCATTTGTCCTGAAAGGTTTCTTCCAAAGATTGACTTTCAGGGCATATGTCCAACATGTGCATCATCCTCTCCCTATAAATAACCATTTTAGCACACTCATTTCACCCAACACATCCATTCACCTACCACTACATCCACTCATTACCAAACACTCATCCACTACACCCATTACATCCACTCATTACCAAACATCCACCCACTACACCCATTACATCCACTCATTACCACAACACTCACCCACTACACCCATTACATCCACTCATTACAACTCCATACACTCCTCTCCCTAGCCTATAAATACATCCACCCTTCACCATAATTTGGGGGCCATCATCCAAAGACACTACATTTTAGATCTCACCAATCCATACACTTTCATCTCTTAGCCGTGCAAATCCATTCCATCCATATATCCATACACATCCTAGACACTTGTGCTACAACAAGGTGGTGAAAACAAAGGTCCTTGCCGTTTCAAGCTTGGAACTTTGGAGCGTTTTAGGTGTACTTCGTTCTTGCTTTCAATTTCTACTTTGTTATTTTCTAATTTTGTTGCAATTATGAGTGGCTAAACCCCTATTTAGTTAGGGGGAAGTTTGAAGCCATGAACATGCTTGAGATTTGAATTGATTTCTTCCAATTGTGATTTGATAAGTTGTGATTGCAATTCAATTATCTATTTTATTCATAACTGATAAGCTCATATTTACACATATTTTACATCAAAATCTCTTGTCTTTTCTTAGTTAGTTTCTCATATTTTTGTGCTATTTACTTTATTTTTGTGTTTTATCGAATTTATCTAGCTAAGAAAATAAAAATAGCATAAGTATGATTTTATGTAATAAATTCGTGTCAAAACTGTTTAGCTTTTAAATTAAATAAAATATCTATATATATATAATAATAATAATTCATATTATGGTTTGTTTTATATAAAATAAGAAAATAAAAAGGAATAAATAAAACAAAGGTGGGACGGAAAGCAAGTTGGTGCTTGGCTGGAAGAATAATGAAGGTTTAAAGGGGGGAATCCAAAGAAACAGAAAACAAAAGCTAAAAGGGGTCTCGGTCTTGATGGGCTGTTTTAATGAAAGAAAGAATAATCTAAAGGAAGAAAGAAGGTTGCTGCCTTTGCAGCTGGTAAAGGTCAGTGCGGGCAGGGAATAAAAAAAGAAAAGGCAGGAGGTCACTAAGTGGACCTCGTGGAAACGCAGAAATAAGGAAGGAATAAAAAGACCGCAAGAAGACGCAGGCGCGGGAGGTGTGCAGGTTTTGGAGAGACGGGATTGGAAGGCAGGCCTAGCTGCCTTGTGGCAGCTTGAGAGAGACGCAAGACGTGGAAGGTCTTCCTGGCAGCTAGGAAGAAGCGGGGACGCAACAGGGGTTGCACGGACAGCTGCCACGAGCAGCAGGAAAGGAGAACTGCCTGACTGACGCTACAGGCAGCTGGCAAGAAACGTGAAGTGGGAGGACAGCAAGCTGTCCTTTGACAGCTTGCATGGAAGCAAGTCAGTGACAGCGTGGGTGAGTACAGGAAAGCAAGGGGGTGAGTATTGGAAAAAGGCTCGGGCGCAGGAGGATAGGTCAGCACGGAGGAATTTGGAAGGCATGCAGTGCATGCATGTTCAGTCAGCAAGGGAAAGCCAAGCAGGAACCAACTCTCGTCTCTCGGTTTATTTTTCCTAAACTCACGTTTTATTTCTGTTTTAATTTTAATAATGTGTAACTAATTTTATTTTGGCTAGAGTTTAATTCAAAACCATGGTTATATTTGTAATTTGAATTGATTACCTTCAGTTGTGATTTCTGAGTTGTGATTTAATTTGCTTAACTGCTTGATTGATAACTTATTTTTGTATGTCGATTAAGGATGCATACTTAATTTACATGCATGAATTTGATGCTAGAATATAAGTAAATTTCACCTAATCGTTATGAACTTATATTCACAAGTAGTGAAGGTCGCTTATAAACGATCGCGTTAGGTAAATTCTTGGCATAAGTTTCATGCAATTCATAGTAACAAGTGCCTCGTCAATGCTTATGATTTTCATAAAACTTAATGATTCTTGCTTGTATCTCTATTATGCAATTCATGTAGGGAACTTGTAGGGAATGTTTTGGGTTGTCGTATGCAATCATCCAACCTAATAAAAGTAGGAAAATCTGAAGGTTAATTTAAGCGGACCTAATTAACTTGGGGCGTTGAGAATTTACAATTTATTGAAAGAACAACTGAAAATCAATTTAGGTTGCATATATGTCATGTGTGGAGAAGAACCCTCTAGCCAATCCGTCATTTATCATTTTACCTTAATTTTATGTTTTTGTCAATTTTGTAATTTATTTAAGTTTAATTTACTTTTCATCAAAAATCAATCCCCCATTTATTTTAAAGTGTTAGATTTATTAGAAATCATTTTAGTTTGTGTTTTCTTAAGTCTTGAGTTGTTTTGAGTCTTTTGATTTATTTTAGTTTATTTGTTAGTTTTATTTTGAGTTATTCTATTTAAGTGTTTTGAGTCTAGTTTAATATTTTAAATTTTGTTTTTACGTTTTTAATTTAATTTTACTTTGATTAGCATCCCTAGTTAATCCCCGGCCTAGAACGATCCCTACTTATCCATATACTACAATTGTCACAAATAGGGTTTAAATTTGTGCGTGAATTTATTTTCGCATCAAATTTTTGGCGCCGTTGCCGGGGATTAGCAAATTTGCTAATCCTTTTATTTTTGTTTTTGCTTATGTTTATTTGTGTTTGTGTATGTTACTTTTGATATTTGATTTATTTTTCTTTCTTTGAATTGAGGTACAAATGGAGCAAGACCTGGATTCTACTAGCATTCAAGATCTATTGGCACAGCTCACTGCTCAATTAACTCATAATGCCGAACGGACCACAATGCCAAGTGTCCCTACACTTGATGTGCCCTATGGGCAACGATATCAAGGTCCTCAATTTTCTGCAAATGAAGATGTTTGGGGATATCAGGGCCATAACCAATCAAGGGGCAACATGTTTTTCAACGCTTACAATTCGGATTGGAGAGACTACTCAGATTATATGTGGGATGAACCTCAACACTTTCAACAAAGTGGATATTGGCAGCAAGACGAATTCTATTCAAGACCTATGCAGCTACCACAGCATCCCTGATAAGCTCATATTTATACATATTTTACATCAAATTCTCTTGTCTTTTCTTAGTTATTTCCTCATATTTTTGTACTATTTACTTGGTTTTGGTGTTTTATCGAATTTTTCTAGCTAAGAAAATAAAATTAGCATAAGTGTGATTGTTAGTAATAAAATCGTAAAAACTGCTTTGCCCACTATTTTTGGTTAATAAAAATAAGATAGTATTATAAATATATATATATATAAATATATATATATATATATATATATATATATATAAGATGTGAACGTGCAGGATGGTAGAAAGAATTTAATAGGGAAAGCAAGTGGGAGACGCACTGGAAGAATGGGCAGAAAAGAATGAAAAGGAGGGCAGGCAGTCACGTGGAACTTCAAAGGGGGGACTCGGGTTTGCTGGAAATAAAGGACAGCATCGCAGAAAGTGAGAGAGGGAGGAAAGAAGTACAGAGAGCTGCCATAAGGCAGCTTGCGAGAAACCTTGGGGCAGCAAGGAAGGTGCGGTGCGCGGGGATAGAGCATGTCAGGAAGCTGCCTTTAGGCAGCTGGCATAGAAGCAGGAACGACTGACGTGAGAGGAAGGCAGCAAGCTGCCTTGCCTTGGCAGCTAGCGAGAGGAGAGAGACGCGACAGAGAAGCAAGACGCGGACGTGGCGCACGCAGCTGAAGGGAGACAGAGGTCTCGGTTGGGGGGTGAGAGCTGCCATTAGGCAGCGTGGTGGTAAAGAAGAGCTGCCAGCTGGCAGCGTGTGAAGGAGTTGCGAGAAACCTTGGGGCAGCGTGAGCAGTGAAGAACCAGGAGGAGGAAGGCGCTGACCTTGGGCAGCTCAACGTGGGACGTGCGGAGAGGTCGCTGCCTTGTGGCAGCTTGGAAAGAAGGAGGGAAAGCAGCAGCAGCAAAGCTGCTTTGGGAGCTTGAGGCGGTGCTGCCTTCCTGGCAGCACAGAAGCAGAAAGGCGAGATACGTGGAGTCTCGGTGCAGCGAGCTGGCGAGCACAGCAGCAACCCAGGGCTGGCATGCAGGCAGGTCAGCACGGAGGCAGTCAGCGTGAAGCAAGTCAGGAGGTCAGCACGCAGAAATGAAAAAGACGTGTGCTGCCTCGGTTGGGGAAAATAAATGCACAGATCCTTGCACATTTCTATCGGTTAATTCGTTTCCCAAACTCAAGTTTAATTTCTGTTTTAATTTAAATAATGTATAACTAATTTTAGTTTGGCTAGAGTTTAATTCAAAGCCATGAATATATTTGTAATATGAATTGATTACCTTCAGTTGTGATTTCTGAGTTGTGATTTAATTTGCTTAACTGCTTGATTGATAACTTATTTTTGTATGTCGATTAAGGATGCATACTTAATTTACATGCATGAATTTGATGCTAGAATATAAGTGAATTTCACCTAATCGTTATGAACTTATATTCACAAGTAGTGAAGGTCGCTTATAAACGATCGCGTTAGGTAAATTCTTGGCATAAGTTTCATGCAATTCATAGTAACAAGTGTCTCGTCAATGCTTATGATTTTCATAAAACTTAATGATTCTTGCTTGTATCTCTATTATGCAATTCATGTAGGGAACTTGTAGGGAATGTTTTGGGTTGTCGTATGCAATCATCCAACCTAATAAAAGTAGGAAAATCTGAAGGTTAATTTAAGCGGACCTAATTAACTTGGGGCGTTGAGAATTTACAATTTATTGAAAGAACAACTGAAAATCAATTTAGGTTGCATATATGTCAGTTGTGGAGAAGAACCCTCTAGCCAGTCCGTCATTTATCATTTTACCTTAATTTTATGTTTTTGTCAATTTTGTAATTTATTTAAGTTTAATTTACTTTTCATCAAAATCAATCCCCCATTTTATTTTAAAGTGTTAGATTTATTAGAAATCATTTTAGTTTGTGTTTTCTTAAATCTTGAGTTGTTTTGAGTCTTTTAATTTGTTTTAGATTATTTGTTAGTTTTATTTTGAGTGATTCTAGTTAAGTGTTTTGAGTCTAGTTTAGTGTTTTAAATTTTGTTTTTACGTTTTTAATTTAATTTTACTTTGGTTAGCATCCCTAGTTAATCCCCGGCCTAGAACGATCCATACTTACATCATTACTACAACTGTCACAAATAGGGTTTAAATTTGTGCGTTAGTTAATTTTCGCATCAAATTTTGTTGCCAGGGGAAACTAATATTTTTTTTATATTCACAAGTAGTGAAGGTCGCTTATAAACGATCGCGTTAGGTAAATTCTTGGCATAAGTTTCATGCAATTCATAGTAACAAGTGTCTCGTCAATGCTTATGATTTTCATAAAACTTAATGATTCTTGCTTGTATCTCTATTATGCAATTCATGTAGGGAACTTGTAGGGAATGTTTTGGGTTGTCGTATGCAATCATCCAACCTAATAAAAGTAGGAAAATCTGAAGGTTAATTTAAGCGGACCTAATTAACTTGGGGCGTTGAGAATTTACAATTTATTGAAAGAACAACTGAAAATCAATTTAGGTTGCATATATGTCAGTTGTGGAGAAGAACCCTCTAGCCAGTCCGTCATTTATCATTTTACCTTAATTTTATGTTTTTGTCAATTTTGTAATTTATTTAAGTTTAATTTACTTTTCATCAAAATCAATCCCCCATTTTATTTTAAAGTGTTAGATTTATTAGAAATCATTTTAGTTTGTGTTTTCTTAAATCTTGAGTTGTTTTGAGTCTTTTAATTTGTTTTAGATTATTTGTTAGTTTTATTTTGAGTGATTCTAGTTAAGTGTTTTGAGTCTAGTTTAGTGTTTTAAATTTTGTTTTTACGTTTTTAATCTAATTTTACTTTGGTTAGCATCCCTAGTTAATCCCCGGCCTAGAACGATCCCTACTTACATCATTACTACAACTGTCACAAATAGGGTTTAAATTTGTGCGTCAAGTAATTTTCGCATCAAATTTTTGGCGCCGTTGCCGGGGATTAGCAAATTTGCTAATCCTTGTTTATGTTTTTGTTTGTGTTTTATTTTATTTTATTTGTGTTTATTTTATTTTATTTTATCTTGTTTATTTGTGTTTGTGTATCTTACTTTTGATATTTGATTTATTTTTCTTTCTTTGAATTGAGGTACAAATGGAGCAAGACCTGGATTCTACTAGCATTCAAGATCTATTGGCACAGCTCACTGCTCAATTAACTCATAATGCCGAACGGACCACAATGCCAAGTGTCCCTACACTTGATGTGCCCTATGGGCAAGGATATCAAAGTCCTCAATTTTCTGTCAATGAAGATGTTTGGGGATATCAAGGCTATAACCAATCAAGGGGCAACATGTTTTCCAACGCTTACAATTCGGATTGGAGAGATTATTCAGATTACATGTGGGGAGAACCTCAACAATTCCAACAAGGTGGATATTGGCAGCAAGAAGACGCGTTCTATTCAAGACCTATGCAGCCACCACAGCATCCCCCACAACAATTCCAATCGAATCAAAGTATGCCCGTGGATTATAATCAAATGCTTGAAGAATTAATTTCTTCGGTACAGGGTTCACAAAAAGAAGAACAATTGCCGTCATCGGAAGAGTTCTATCAATGGCCATATGAACCACCACAACAATCTCCCCAATCAAATTCAGGTACGTCTTCGGATAATGACATGTTGAATAAGTTACTAACCTCTTTGACCCAAGACGTAGAAAATCGAAACAAGGAGATGCAAAATAAAGCCAACAAGGTGGATGCATTGGAGGAGCAAATTGGGCAGATTATGGAATTCATGGCACAGATTCGAGATCAAAGTGAACTCTCCAACTCAAACATTGCAAATTCAACGGCAGAAGTTGAAATCGATGAAGCCATCACCTTGGAAGGTGACCGGGAGGATGAAGCTGTCCCAGAACCATCCAAACACAGCCCGAACATGGATGAATTGCCGCTTCAAGAAGAAGATGAGGATGACTACTTGGGCAGTTTAGAAGAATTCTTATCGCAAACCCCTCAAGTCCTTATGACATCCAACTCAGGTGAGGAGGTTCAAAATTCAATTCATTCTAACATCGTTCCACCAAATGTCCTTTTTCCTTGTAGGTTTTTAAATCTCAAGGAAGAAGTGAATGAAAAAGACGTTGTGGAAGATATTCCAGAAAAGGAGGTGGTCGAAGAATTTGTTGAACTTATCAAAGAGGATGTAGTTGAGACAACCAATGCCAAAGAAATTGAGTTTGATAACAAGGGCCATGTCACAATCATCACATGCAATCTGGCTAAATGCAAAGTTCCTGAAACGTTCAAAGACGTGGTGTTTGTGATTGAGTTTGATCGAGAATGTAAGCCATCTTCTCCATTTTTAATTTTAATTTATACTAACATTTTTCTGATTTTGATGATTCAGGCACCCACTCTTGAATTTAAACCATTGCCGGATCATTTCAAGTACCACCGTCCGTTCAAGGATAAACCCATGCATTTGAATAATGAAGGGAGGCCTAGGAATCACCCACAATCAGATTTGCATTCCTAATCCCTTCTCTTTACTGAATTTATTTTACTGTATTTAGTTCTTTCATTGTTTGTTGGCTCTTGTATGAATTTATTTTACGTTGATTTCTTTTTACGTTGATTTCATTTTGTTTTGTTTAGTTAGTTGTGATTTTTGTTTAGAAAGTTAAACTTAGTCTTTTTACTTTGTTTTACTTATTGTTGTGTTTTCTTAATTAAGTTGTTAAAAATACATAAAAAATAAAAAAATAAAAAATAAAAAAAAAAATAAAAAAATAAAAAAATAAAAAAAAATAAAAAACTTAAAAACATAAACATTCATATAAATAAAAAATAAAAATAAAAAAAAATAAAAAAAATAAAAAAAATAAAAAAAAACTTAAATGCATAAATTTTTTTACAATAACTTGTAATTTAATTTCGTTCATTGGTCATTGGTTGGTGGTGCCTCGGAGGTCGACGGAGCCCCTGAAAGACGAAGCGCCAGAGCTGGATCATTCAGAGCCTCAATACTTGGTGCTGCTCCCGAGGACGAAGGCAACACAAACCTCGGGAGTAACGCCATAAACCGTTGATGATCACTCTGAATCCGCACTTCGGACTCCTGCATCTGATCCAGCTTCCTCTTCATGCTTGTGGAGTAATTGGTTGCAAGCATGTGCAAATCCCTGTTCTCATGCCTAAGCACTCTGACCTCCTGCCGAAGACTAGCCACTTCAGCCATCAACGACTCCACCTGACGGGTTCGTGCAAGAAGGCGCTGACCCATGTTTGATACTGAACCTGCGCATCGGACGCTGTAGGCCATAGAGTCCTGGACAGCTAGTTCGTCGGACCGCCTAGAAAGTATCCTAGTGTCTCTAGGAGTGAGCAGATTTCTGGCCACCACCGATGCGGTTGTTTCATTCATCATCATGGAATCCCCAACTGTAAGAGGACCATTTGGGGATATGAAGGATGGCTGCCAAATGTTGGTTGGAGAAGATATATCACTATCTTCCCCAACATTCAAGTTAAGGCGACGGTCAGAGGGGCAAGACATATTTGAAGGTGTTGAGAATGAAGAGTCGGACTGATCAAGATTAAAAGAAATGCAAGGAGGAAGTGTTTACCAGATGAAGTGTTTACAAGGGGAGCTCAAGTGTGTTGTGGAACAAAAATGAGCGTTCTTATAAGAAGAAGAAATCAAGAGGCATCACTCAGCAGTCGAAGAGACGCCCTTTCGCAAATCGAAGAGCCGGGCTCCTTTCTCAAAAGCCGGATTCTTTTCTCAAAAGCGGCGTCTCCGTCTCAAAAGTCGGTTCCTTTCTCAAAAGTCGGACGCCGTTCTCTCAAAAGTCGGGCGTCTCTCTCAAAAGTCGGAGCGGTCAGGAATCACGAGGCGAACAGTTTTTCCAATTTTGTCGTCACTCGTCACGCGCGCTGTCAGCTTTGCGCAAATTACGGGTGACTTTTTCAGAAAGCGCGTAACTTGTACTGTTCATCCATCCACCGGCTGCCGACAGGGGTAAAAGAATAGTTTCGGTTGTGAAGAAAAGTCCTATAAACGTCTACCTTTGCCTTCAACAGCAAAGGCAAACTCTCTCAACACTTCTTCATCTCCGAAATTTTTCATCTCCGAAAATGCCTTTCCAACAAACCCTCTCGAGTTTCTCTGTGTTTCTCATTCCCTGGGATACCTTTGCAAATAAATCATCTAGAGCTAGAGTATTTCATATCATGAAGGTTGAAAGCAAGAGTATCTCATATCACGCTTTCTTCCTGTCCTTGTCCTTGTCTTTGTGGCAAGGAGAAAGCGGGCAATCAGCCAGCACTCGGTGTCAATCTTCCAATCTAAGAACCGACTGCCTGGAAATCCTTCCTGATTGCTTACCTAGCATTGCTCTCGAGTGCTCTTCTTCAACCACTGATGTACTTCCGAAGAAGTCGCCACATCTGCCTGGAGAACAGCCAAGGCAAGTGAAAATGTTACTTGAAGCATGTGGAGACAAGGTGCTGTTTCATCTTCAAGATCAAGTCTCATTTTCCTTGCTAAGAAGTTCCCCAGCCCAGTTCAAGCATACACCTGTGGAACGATACTTCTTCAAAAGCAAAAGTATCCCATATCATCAGAGTCAGAGGCAAAGATTTCTCATGGCATGCTTTTCCTTTACCCTTGCTCTTGGCTACGGGGCAAGGTGAAAGAAAGGCAATCGGTCGGCACTTGGACAGATTGAACAAAGAAGCAGACCACCACCTTTTCCTCGTGCCTACCTGCCATGCAGAAGAACAAAAAGAGAAGAATGTAGCCTGCAGACTCAATCAACCCGGCAGAAGGAGTCTGAGTTGAAACCAAGAGCTCGAGAAGCTTCAACACCACCACCAATCAAGTCTCATTTTCCTTGCTAAGAAGTTCCGAGGCCAGTTCAAGTTCAAAGCTGTGGAAAGTCACGAAACAGGACCAATGATCACTTATTAGTTTTATTCATTGTCTTTTATTTTCATTTTTAATTTTTCGTTTGCATTTTCTACATTTTCTTGCGTGCTAAACTGATTTATTTCTTTTCTTTGCAGGAGCTTTTGGTTATTTCCACCCTTGAAGTTGATTGCAAAATTTTAGCTTGGGGGGTCATCGCTTGATTTTCTGCAAATTAGGGAAGTTTTCAGTCCTAGTACTTTATTTTGTTCCTTTATATTTATTTATTTTATTTTTATTTGCATTTTATTATATTTTATGACATTGGGGACAATGTCTAGTTTAAGTGTGGGGGTAAAGAGTATAAAAATGACCAAATTAAAAATTTTTGTACCTTCGACTTTGAACTGGTTTCATTTGTTTCCATGTTATTCCATGTTATTGCTTTGTGTTTTCTTAATTAAGTTGTTGTTTTTTAAAAAATAAAAAAATACATAAAAAAAATAAATAAAAAAAATAAAAAAAAGAAAAAAAAAAAATCGGAAAATTTAAAAAATCCAAAAATATTTCCTTGTTTTCCTTATTGTTTTGAATTAGATTTTTGTTAGTTTCCCGACCCAATGATATAATTGGATAAAATTTGAATCATGATTATCAAGAACTTAGTTAACATGTGTTGTGTGAAATTCTTTATTCTTGTGTTAGTTTGTACATATTTGATCATCTTTGAAAAACTAAACGCACATAGCCTTGTTGATGTGAAATTAAAACATGATTTAAAGCTCCATATGTGAATTTAGTGACCATATACATCCTATGTGAGTTTTTGAGCCTATTGAAAGTGTGTGCATTTTTCATACACTCCTATTTTTTTCATGTGTGATGAACTTATGTGAGATACTTCTCTAGAACTTGCATAACGATCTTTCGAAATTTTTGTCATTGATTGCATGAACTTGAAAATGATAGAGGCATTAGGTTTACCACCATGGCCCAAATAACCTTGTTTCCCAAAGAAAAATGATATCATTAGATTGCCAATTTGAGCCGTATTTGTGAGCCTTTTATTTCTTATCACCAGATATGTCTACCCTTATGCCTGAAATAAATATTTTTCCTTACCCTTTTCCAAGCGAGCAATGCAAGATTATCTTATGAGAATGTTTGTGAAGTACTTTGAGGGTGTTTGGCAAAAGAATAAGTGTGAGGGTTTTTCATATTTGTTTCTGTTTGAAAAAAAAAAAAAGAAAAAAAAAAAAGAAAAAAAAAAAAAAAAAAAAAAATTTCGTGGAAAAAAAAAAAAAAAAAAAGAAAAAGTTGTGAAAAGAAAAGAAAAGGAAAAGAAAAAGAAAGATTGTATACAAAGAAAATAAAAAGTTTTTAAAGTTTCAGTTTATGGGTGTGGTTGGTGACTTGAAGAATAGCTGGAAAGTTTGAGTTCTTATAAATCTAAACAAAAAAGAATCGCTTGCAATGTAGCTTGGAACTTGTGTTTTCCTATTCTTTCGTTTCAATAACTCTCGCCCTAAGCCTCATTACATCCAATAAAAGTCCTCTTGATTTAAGTTTTGCAATTATGACTGTGGAGAAGTGATCTTTATGCAAGCTTATGGTAGAACTTTCACATTTGTTTCTTTGAGCGAAACACATTTAAACTAAACACATGTGTGATTGAGAGTATATCTAGTGAGAAGGTTGCTAGTTTGCATATGGTGATTTTAAAAATAAAAATTTGAAATTGCATGAGCATGGCTATCCCACACACTACACTTCAAGGATGTTTCAAAGATTACTGCTAATATTTGAATAAGGAAAAAATGAACTTGAATTGCTTGTTGATGTTAGCTATGGCTCTTGATGATTGTGTTCTCAAATGAAGTTCTATGAGGGTCATATAGGGGGAAATAATCATTTTCATGTTATTATCTTTTCTGTTTTTCGTTTGTTTTGCTCGAGGACTAGCAAAAGCTAAGTGTGGGGGTATTTGATAAGCTCATATTTATACATATTTTACATCAAATTCTCTTGTCTTTTCTTAGTTATTTCCTCATATTTTTGTACTATTTACTTGGTTTTGGTGTTTTATCGAATTTTTCTAGCTAAGAAAATAAAATTAGCATAAGTGTGATTGTTAGTAATAAAATCGTAAAAACTGCTTTGCCCACTATTTTTGGTTAATAAAAATAAGATAGTATTATAAATATATATATATAAATATATAAATATATATATATAAATATATATATATATATATAAATATATATATATATATATATAAGATGTGAACGTGCAGGATGGTAGAAAGAATTTAATAGGGAAAGCAAGTGGGAGACGCACTGGAAGAATGGGCAGAAAAGAATGAAAAGGAGGGCAGGCAGTCACGTGGAACTTCAAAGGGGGGACTCGGGTTTGCTGGAAATAAAGGACAGCATCGCAGAAAGTGAGAGAGGGAGGAAAGAAGTACAGAGAGCTGCCATAAGGCAGCTTGCGAGAAACATTGGGGCAGCAAGGAAGGTGCGGTGCGCGGGGATAGAGCATGTCAGGAAGCTGCCTTTAGGCAGCTGGCATAGAAGCAGGAACGACTGACGTGAGAGGAAGGCAGCAAGCTGCCTTGCCTTGGCAGCTAGCGAGAGGAGAGAGACGCGACAGAGAAGCAAGACGCGGACGTGGCGCACGCAGCTGAAGGGAGACAGAGGTCTCGGTTGGGGGGTGAGAGCTGCCATTAGGCAGCGTGGTGGTAAAGAAGAGCTGCCAGCTGGCAGCGTGTGAAGGAGTTGCGAGAAACCTTGGGGCAGCGTGAGCAGTGAAGAACCAGGAGGAGGAAGGCGCTGACCTTGGGCAGCTCAACGTGGGACGTGCGGAGAGGTCGCTGCCTTGTGGCAGCTTGGAAAGAAGGAGGGAAAGCAGCAGCAGCAAAGCTGCTTTGGGAGCTTGAGGCGGTGCTGCCTTCCTGGCAGCACAGAAGCAGAAAGGCGAGATACGTGGAGTCTCGGTGCAGCGAGCTGGCGAGCACAGCAGCAACCCAGGGCTGGCATGCAGGCAGGTCAGCACGGAGGCAGTCAGCGTGAAGCAAGTCAGGAGGTCAGCACGCAGAAATGAAAAAGACGTGTGCTGCCTCGGTTGGGGAAAATAAATGCACAGATCCTTGCACATTTCTATCGGTTAATTCGTTTCCCAAACTCAAGTTTAATTTCTGTTTTAATTTAAATAATGTATAACTAATTTTAGTTTGGCTAGAGTTTAATTCAAAGCCATGAATATATTTGTAATATGAATTGATTACCTTCAGTTGTGATTTCTGAGTTGTGATTTAATTTGCTTAACTGCTTGATTGATAACTTATTTTTGTATGTCGATTAAGGATGCATACTTAATTTACATGCATGAATTTGATGCTAGAATATAAGTGAATTTCACCTAATCGTTATGAACTTATATTCACAAGTAGTGAAGGTCGCTTATAAACGATCGCGTTAGGTAAATTCTTGGCATAAGTTTCATGCAATTCATAGTAACAAGTGTCTCGTCAATGCTTATGATTTTCATAAAACTTAATGATTCTTGCTTGTATCTCTATTATGCAATTCATGTAGGGAACTTGTAGGGAATGTTTTGGGTTGTCGTATGCAATCATCCAACCTAATAAAAGTAGGAAAATCTGAAGGTTAATTTAAGCGGACCTAATTAACTTGGGGCGTTGAGAATTTACAATTTATTGAAAGAACAACTGAAAATCAATTTAGGTTGCATATATGTCAGTTGTGGAGAAGAACCCTCTAGCCAGTCCGTCATTTATCATTTTACCTTAATTTTATGTTTTTGTCAATTTTGTAATTTATTTAAGTTTAATTTACTTTTCATCAAAATCAATCCCCCATTTTATTTTAAAGTGTTAGATTTATTAGAAATCATTTTAGTTTGTGTTTTCTTAAATCTTGAGTTGTTTTGAGTCTTTTAATTTGTTTTAGATTATTTGTTAGTTTTATTTTGAGTGATTCTAGTTAAGTGTTTTGAGTCTAGTTTAGTGTTTTAAATTTTGTTTTTACGTTTTTAATTTAATTTTACTTTGGTTAGCATCCCTAGTTAATCCCCGGCCTAGAACGATCCCTACTTACATCATTACTACAACTGTCACAAATAGGGTTTAAATTTGTGCGTCAAGTAATTTTCGCATCAATCCCCCACAGCAATTCCAATCAAATCAAAGTATGCCCGTGGATTATAATCAAAGGCTTGATGAATTAATTTCTTTGGTGCAGGGCTCACAAAACGAAGAACAATTACAGCCATCAGAGGAGTACTATCAATGGCCATGTGCACCACCACATCCACCACAACAATCTCCCCAATTCAATTCAGGTACATCCTTGGATAATGATACACTTAATAATTTACTCACCTCTTTGAATCAGGGAGTAGAAAATTAAAACCAGAAGATGCAAGACCGAGTCAGAAGAGTGGACGAATTGGAGGAGCAAGTTGGGCAGATTTTGGAAATCATGGCACAAATTCAAGATCAAAGAGAACTCTCCAACTCCACATTTGCAAATTCAAGGGGAGAAATGGAAATCGATGAAGCCATCACTTTGGGAAGTGATATGGAGGATGAAGTTGTTCCAGAACCATCCAAACATGGCCCGGACATGGATGAATTGCCGATTCAAGAAGAAGATGAGGATGACGACTTGGGCAGTTTAGAAGAATTCTTATCGCAAACCCCTCAAGTCTTTATGCCGTCCAACTCAGGTGAGGAGGTTCTAAGTTCAATTCATTCTGACATCGTTCCACCAAATGTCCTTTTTCCTTGCAGGTTTTTAAATCCCAAGGAAGAAGTGAATGAAAAATACGTTGTGGAAGATCTTCCCAAGGTGCAAAGTGATATCCAAATTCTTGGTGTACCAAATCAAGTTCCCGATGGTATTGAAACGTTCAAAGAGACGTGTACACCAAGAAGAATTATTCCAGAAAATGAGGTGGCCGGAGAATTTGTTGAATACATCCAAGAGGCTGTGCATGAGACAAATGCCAAGGAAGTTGAGTTTGATGACACGGGACAAGCCACAACCATCATAGTAAACCTGGCCAAGTTCAAAGTCCCGGAAACGTTCAAAGACGTGGTGTTTGTAATTGAGTTTGAATGTGACTGTAAGCCATCTTCTCCATTTTTAATTTTAATTTATACTAACTTGTTTCTAATTTTGATGATTCAGGCACCGTCATTAGAACTTAGACCGTTGTCGGATCATTTCAAGTACCACCGTCCGTTCAATGATAAGCCCATGCATTTGAATAATGAAGGGAGGCCTAGGAATCACCCACAATCAGATTTGCATTCCTAATCCCTTCTCTCTACTGAATTTATTTTACTGTATTTAGTTCTTTCATTGTTTGTTGGCTCTTGTATGAATTTATTTTACGTTGATTTCTTTTTACGTTGATTTCATTTTGTTTTGTTTAGTTAGTTGTGATTTTTGTTTAGAAAGTTAAACTTAGTCTTTTTACTTTGTTTTACTTATTGTTGTGTTTTCTTAATTAAGTTGTTAAAAATACATAAAAAATTAAAAAATTAAAAAATAAAAAAAATAAAAAAAATAAAAAAAAAAATAAAAAATAAAAAACTTAAAAACATAAACATTCATATAAATAAAAAATAAAAATAAAAAAAAAAAAAAAAAAAAAAAACTTAAATGCATAAATTTTTTTTACAATAACTTGTAATTTAATTTCGTTCATTGGTCATTGGTTGGTGGTGCCTCGGAGGTCGACGGAGCCCTAGAAAGACGAAGCGCCAGAGTTGGATCATTCAGAGCCTCAATACTTGGTGCTGCTCCCGAGGACGAAGGCATCATAAACGTCGGGAGTAACGCCATAAACCGTTGATGATCACTCTGAATCCGCACTTCGGACTCCTGCATCTGATCCAGCTTCCTCTTCATGCTTGTGGAGTAATTGGTTGCGAGCATGTGCAAATCCCTGTTCTCATGCCTAAGCACTCTGACCTCTTGCCGAAGACTAGCCACTTCAGCCATCAACGACTCCACCTGACGAGTTCGTGCAAGAAGGCGCTGGCCCATGTTTGATACTGAGCCTGCGCATCGGACGCTGTAGGCCATAGAGTCCTGAACAGCCAGTTCGTCGGACCGCCTAGAAAGTATCCTAGTGTCTCTAGGAGTGAGCAGATTTCTGGCCACCACCGATGCGGTTGTTTCGTTCATCATCATGGAATCCCCAACTGTAAGAGGACCATTCGGGGATATGAAGGACGGCTGCCAAATGTTGGTTGGAGAAGATATATCACTATCTTCCCCAACATTCAAGTTAAGGCGACGGTCAGAAGGGCAAGACATTTTTTGAAGGTGTTGAGAATGAAGAGTCGGACTGATCAAGATTAAAAGAAATGCAAGGAGGGAACGTTTACCAGATGAAGTGTTTACAAGGGGAGCTCAAGTGTGTTGTGGAACAAAAATGAGCGTTCTTATAAGAAGAAGAAATCGTTGAGGCATCACTCAGCAGTCGAAGAGACGCCCTCTCGCAAATCGAAGAGCCGGGCTCCTTTCTCAAAAGCTGGATTCTTTTCTCAAAAGCGGCGTCTCCGTCTCAAAAGTCGGTTCCTTTCTCAAAAGTCGGACGCCGTTCTCTCAAAAGTCGGGCGTCTCTCTCAAAAGTCGGAGCGGTCAGGAATCACGAGGCGAACAGCTTTTCCAATTTTGTCGTCACTCGTCACGCGCGCTGTCAGCTTTGCGCAAATTACGGGTGACCTTTTCAGAAAGCGCGTGACCTGTACTGTTCATCCATCCACCGGCTGCCGACAGGGGTAAAGGAATAGTTTCGGTTGTGAAGAATCATCTATAAACGTCTACCTTCGCCTTCAACAGCAAAGGCACACTCTCAACACTTCTTCATCTCCGAAATTTTTCATCTCCCAAAATGCCTTTCCAACAAACCCTCTCGAGTTTCTCTGTGTTTCTCATTCCCTGGGATACCTTTGCAAATAAATCATCTAGAGCTAGAGTATTTCATATCATGAAGGTTGAAAGCAAGAGTATCTCATATCACGCTTTCTCCCTGTCCTTGTCCTTGTCTTTGTGATAAGGAGAAAGCGGGCAATCAGCCAGCACTCGGTGTCAATCTTCCAATCTAAGAACCGACTGCCTGGAAATCCTTCCTGATTGCTTACCTAGCATTGCTTACCTAGCATTGCTCTCGAGTGCTCATCTTCAACCGCTGATGTACTTCCGAAGAAGTCGCCACATCTGCCTGGAGAACAGACAAGGCAAGTGAAAATGTTACTTGAAGCATGTGGAGACAAGGTGCTGCTTCATCTTCAAGATCAAGTCTCATTTTCCTTGCTAAGAAGTTCCCCAGCCCAGTTCAAGCATACACCTGTGGAACGATACTTCTTCAAAAGCAAAAGTATCCCATATCATCAGAGTCAGAGGCAAAGATATCTCATGGCATGCTTTTCCTTTACCCTTGCTCTTGGCTACGGGGCAAGGTGAAAGAAAGGCAATCGGTCGGCACTTGGACAGATTGAACAAAGAAGCAGACCACCACCTATTCCTCGTGCCTACCTGCCATGCAGAAGAACAAAAAGAGAAGAATGTAGCCTGCAGACTCAATCAACCCGGCAGAAGGAGTCTGAGTTGAAACCAAGAGCTCGAGAAGCTTCAACAACACCACCAATCAAGTCTCATTTTCCTTGCTAAGAAGTTCCGAGGCCAGTTCAAGTTCAAAGCTGTGGAAAGTCACCAAACAGGACCAATGTTCTTTTATTAGTTTTATTCATTATCTTTTATTTTCATTTTCAATTTTTCGTTTGTTTGTTTTCTTGCGTGCTTAACTGACTTATTTCTTTTCTTTGCAGGAACTTTTGGTTATTTCCACCCTTGAAGTTGATTGCAAAATTTTAGCTTGGGGGGTCATCGCTTGATTTTCTGCAAATTAGGGAAGTTTTCAGTCCTATTGCTTTATTTTGTTTCTTTTTATTTATTTATTTTATTTTTTTGCATTTTATTATATTTTCTGACATTGGGGACAATGTCTAGTTTAAGTGTGGGGGTAAAGAGTATAAAAATGACCAAATTGAAATTTTTTGTACCTTCGACTTTGAACTGGTTTCATTTGTTTCCATGTTATTGCTTTGTGTTTTCTTAATTAAGTTGTTGTTTTTAAAAATAAAAAATAAAAAATAAAAAAAAAAATAAAAAAAAATAAAAAATTCCAAAAATTTAAAAAAAAAAAATCCAAAAAAATTTCCTTGTTTTCCTTCTTGTTTTGAATTAGATTTTTGTTAGTTTCCCGACCCAATGATATAATTGGATCAAATTTGAATCATGATTATCAAGAACTTAGTTAACATGTGTTGTGTGAAATTCCTTATTCTTGTGTTAGTTTGTACATATTTGATCATCTTTGAAAAACTAAGCGCACATAGCCTTGTTGATGTGAAATTAAAGCATGATTTAAAGCTCCATATGTGAATTTAGTGACCATATACATCCTATGTGAGTTTTTGAGCCTATTGAAAGTGTGTGCATTTTTCATACACTCCTATTCTTTCATGTGTGATGAACTTATGTGAGATACTTCTCTAGAACTTGCATAACGATCTTTCGAAATTTTTGTCATTAATTGCATGAACTTGAAAATGATAGAGGCATTAGGTTTACCACCATGGCCCAAATAACCTTGTTTCCCAAAGAAAAATGATATCATTAGATTGCCAATTTGAGCCGTATTTGTGAGCCTTTTATTTCTTATCACCAGATATGTCTACCCTTATGCCTGAAATAATTTTCCTTACCCTTTCCAAGCGAGCTAGTGAGCAATGTGAGATTGTCTTATGAGAAATGTTTGTGAAGTACTTTGAAGGTGTTTGGCAAAAGAATAAGTGTGGGGGTTTTTCATATTTGTTTCTGTTTGAAAAAAAAAAAAAAAAGAAAAAAAGAAGAAAAAAAAAAAAAAGTGTATACAAAGAAAATAAAAAGTTTTTAAAGTTTCAGTTTATGGGTGTGGTTGGAGATGTCTGAAGAATCGTTGGAGAGCTTGAGTTCTTATAAATCTAAAGAAAATAATTGCTTGCAATGTAGCTTGGAACTTGTGTTTTCCTATTCTTTCGTTTCAATAACCCTATCCCGAAGCCTCATTACATCCAATAAAAGTCCTCTTGATTTAAGTTTTGCAATTATGACTGTGGAGAAGTGATCTTTATGCAAGCTTATGGTAGAACTTTCACATTTGTTTCTTTGAGCGAAACACATTAAAACTAAACACATGTGTGATTGAGTGCATATCCAGTGAGAAGGTCGCTAGTTTGCATATGGTGATTTTAAAAATAAAAATTCGAAATTGCATTAACATGGCTATCTCACACACTACACTTCAAGGATGTTTCAAAGATTGCTGCTAATATTTGAATAAGGAAAATGAACTTGAATTGCTTATTGGTGTTAGCTATGGTTCTTGATGATTGTGTTCTCAAATGAAATTCTATGAGGGTCATATAGGGGGAAACTAATATTTTCATGTTATTACTTTTTCTGTTTTCTCTGTTTTGCTCGAGGACTAGCAAAAGCTAAGTGTGGGGGTATTTGATAAGCTCATATTTACACATATTTTACATCAAAATCTCTTGTCTTTTCTTAGTTAGTTTCTCATATTTTTGTGCTATTTACTTTATTTTTGTGTTTTATCGAATTTATCTAGCTAAGAAAATAAAAATAGCATAAGTATGATTTTATGTAATAAATTCGTGTCAAAACTGTTTAGCTTTTAAATTAAATAAAATATCTATATATATATAATAATAATAATTCATATTATGGTTTGTTTTATATAAAATAAGAAAATAAAAAGGAATAAATAAAACAAAGGTGGGACGGAAAGCAAGTTGGTGCTTGGCTGGAAGAATAATGAAGGTTTAAAGGGGGGAATCCAAAGAAACAGAAAACAAAAGCTAAAAGGGGTCTCGGTCTTGATGGGCTGTTTTAATGAAAGAAAGAATAATCTAAAGGAAGAAAGAAGGTTGCTGCCTTTGCAGCTGGTAAAGGTCAGTGCGGGCAGGGAATAAAAAAAGAAAAGGCAGGAGGTCACTAAGTGGACCTCGTGGAAACGCAGAAATAAGGAAGGAATAAAAAGACCGCAAGAAGACGCAGGCGCGGGAGGTGTGCAGGTTTTGGAGAGACGGGATTGGAAGGCAGGCCTAGCTGCCTTGTGGCAGCTTGAGAGAGACGCAAGACGTGGAAGGTCTTCCTGGCAGCTAGGAAGAAGCGGGGACGCAACAGGGGTTGCACGGACAGCTGCCACGAGCAGCAGGAAAGGAGAACTGCCTGACTGACGCTACAGGCAGCTGGCAAGAAACGTGAAGTGGGAGGACAACAAGCTGTCCTTTGACAGCTTGCATGGAAGCAAGTCAGTGACAGCGTGGGTGAGTACAGGAAAGCAAGGGGGTGAGTATTGGAAAAAGGCTCGGGCGCAGGAGGATAGGTCAGCACGGAGGAATTTGGAAGGCATGCAGTGCATGCATGTTCAGTCAGCAAGGGAAAGCCAAGCAGGAACCAACTCTCGTCTCTCGGTTTATTTTTCCTAAACTCACGTTTTATTTCTGTTTTAATTTTAATAATGTGTAACTAATTTTATTTTGGCTAGAGTTTAATTCAAAACCATGGTTATATTTGTAATTTGAATTGATTACCTTCAGTTGTGATTTCTGAGTTGTGATTTAATTTGCTTAACTGCTTGATTGATAACTTATTTTTGTATGTCGATTAAGGATGCATACTTAATTTACATGCATGAATTTGATGCTAGAATATAAGTAAATTTCACCTAATCGTTATGAACTTATATTCACAAGTAGTGAAGGTCGCTTATAAACGATCGCGTTAGGTAAATTCTTGGCATAAGTTTCATGCAATTCATAGTAACAAGTGCCTCGTCAATGCTTATGATTTTCATAAAACTTAATGATTCTTGCTTGTATCTCTATTATGCAATTCATGTAGGGAACTTGTAGGGAATGTTTTGGGTTGTCGTATGCAATCATCCAACCTAATAAAAGTAGGAAAATCTGAAGGTTAATTTAAGCGGACCTAATTAACTTGGGGCGTTGAGAATTTACAATTTATTGAAAGAACAACTGAAAATCAATTTAGGTTGCATATATGTCATGTGTGGAGAAGAACCCTCTAGCCAATCCGTCATTTATCATTTTACCTTAATTTTATGTTTTTGTCAATTTTGTAATTTATTTAAGTTTAATTTACTTTTCATCAAAAATCAATCCCCCATTTATTTTAAAGTGTTAGATTTATTAGAAATCATTTTAGTTTGTGTTTTCTTAAGTCTTGAGTTGTTTTGAGTCTTTTGATTTATTTTAGTTTATTTGTTAGTTTTATTTTGAGTTATTCTATTTAAGTGTTTTGAGTCTAGTTTAATATTTTAAATTTTGTTTTTACGTTTTTAATTTAATTTTACTTTGATTAGCATCCCTAGTTAATCCCCGGCCTAGAACGATCCCTACTTATCCATATACTACAATTGTCACAAATAGGGTTTAAATTTGTGCGTGAATTTATTTTCGCATCAATAACTGATTCTTGTATGTTTATTAAGGATGCATACTTAGTTTTCATGCATGAATTAGATGCTAGAATATAAATGAGTTTCACCTAATCGTTACAAGTTTATATTCATGAGTAGTGAAGGTTGTTTATCACAATCGCGTTAATTGAATTCTTGGCAATTGTATCATGCATTCACAGTTATAATTGCCTTGTCAACACTTATGATTTTCATTGAACGTAATGATCTTTGATTGTATCTCTATTATGCATTCATATAGGGGACTTTTAAAGAATGATTTGGGTTGTCGCATGCATTCATCCAATTCAATGAGTAAAGGAAAATCTGAGCGTTAATTTGTGCATCACGGTTAATCTGGGGTGTTGAGCATCATAGTTTATTGAAAAGCAATTGGAAATCGATTCATGTACAAGTGTGTCATGTGTGAAGAACGGACCTCTAACTAATCCATCCATCATTTTATTTCTCAAATTCATTTTATAATCTGCCTAGTTTTATAACTTGCTTGTTTATTTCGAATTCGTCAAAACCAAAATCCCCCTTTTACTTTGCTGTTTGAAAGTGTTAAATTTCTATTTCATTAGTGTTTTTGAGTGTTTTGATTCAAACCAAAACACTAAATTCATCCAAAGTTGTGTTAGAGTCAAATTTGCCCAGTAAGTGTTTTTAGGCAATTTTGAGTGTATTTAAGTTGTTTTGCGTCTTTAGAATCTGTTTTGAGTCCCTTGAGTCTATTCAAACGTTTTTAACTTTGTTTTTATGTTTTTGAGTAAGTTTAGAGGTTTTAGCAAGCCCTCATAATCCCCGGTTTAGAACGATCCCTACTTGCATTTATACTACAATTTTACAACAAGAGGGTTTATTTTGAGTGCTTAACTTTCACCGCATCAGCTCCTCATGGACCATTCGGCTTAAGTGGTCAGCCACCACATTCTCGCTTCCTTTCTTGTCTCGGATTTCGATGTCAAACTCTTGAAGAAGAAGCATCCAACGAATGAGCCTCGGTTTTGCTTCCTTCTTCGTTAGTAAGTACTTTAAAGCTGCATGATCAGTATAAACAATCACTTTAGTTCCAATTAAGTAAGATCGAAATTTATCTAAAGCAAAGACAACAGCTAGAAGTTCTTTTTCCGTTGTGGAGTAGTTCAATTGGGCATCATTGAGAGTCCCAGAGGCATAGTATATAACATGCGGCTTCTTGTCTTTTCTTTGCCCCAAAACAGCGCCTAATGCATAGTTGGATGCATCACACATAAGCTCGAAAGGAAGGCTCCAATCGGGAGGAATAATGATAGGGCCGAAGTGAGCTTCTCCTTGAGCTGCTTGAATGCTGATTCACACTCCTCATCAAACTGGAAGGGCACATCTTTTTGAAGCAATCGGCAAAGGGGGTTGGACATCTTGGAAAAATCCTTGATGAAACGCCTATAGAACCCTGCATGGCCAAGAAACGAACGAACCTCTCTAACCGAAGTAGGAGAGGGTAAGTGACGTACAAGGTCTATTTTTTATTTATCTACTTCAATTCCTTTTTCTGAAACAATATGGCCTAAAACTATACCTTGTTTAACCATAAAGTGGCATTTTTCCCAATTCAACACAAGGTTAGTTTTAACACATCGTTTTAAGATCAAGGTCAGATTATCCAAACAATTATCAAAAGACTCCCCAAATACACTGAAATCATCCATAAATACCTCAATTATCTTCTCAACATAATCAGAGAATATACTCATCATACACCTTTGGAAAGTGGCAGGTGCGTTGCATAGGCCGAATGGCATGCGACGATAGGCAAAAGTGTTGGAAATGTGCCCTAAAGCCAATCATATGATGATACTTTACGGACATTTCACATGTTAAACTAATCTAGTTTACATATAAAAGGCAAACATTATTGTTTGAGGCGTCTCATATAAATGTTATATGCTTAAACGATAAAGTCCAAGGAATATGTGATTGGGAGAATGCAATCTAATGAAGTTAGATTAATGAGACCATTCTTTCGTAGACACATCCTAAACGTTCCTGATCATAGGATTGCCAATTGGGCATTGACAGTCCGATAAGATCAGTACGTGCTATGTCTTCTCTCAGGGAGAGTGACTAGTCTCGAGTCATTGGTGTGTGTGACATCAAGACAAGTACGTAGGTGCTCAATAGAGAATGAGTCCACTGAACACGATCAACGAGGAGTTCTCATACTCATGTCACATGAGAACTCATGGTTGGGATAATGCAAATTAGTCATTTGACCTGAGGCATCACAGTTGTTGTCTTGTGGTTAAGTCCTTGATCTTTGATTATGTCAAAGTCACCCCATCGGGGTGTCCACGACATCATTGGGGTTAAGCCACTTAGTCATGGAGACAAGTGAATGTGCAACAAGGGATCTCTAACCTTCAAAATGGTTTGAGGGAGAATACTCTATGATATGATTAAAATCTCTGGCCAGAGTATGAATGAGATTTGGGAATGCGTTCCAAATCACATTCAAAGTAATCATATAAGCAAACGAATCACATTGGATAGTAGACATGAATAAATAAACTATCAAACCAAACAATGTGGTCAAGAGTATTAGATTAGAGAAAGACCGTATTGCATTTGTAATCCTAAACTGAATAGGTTCTCTACCTCTTCTGATTAGCTTGGGTAGCCATGATATGCTGCTAGGTGTCACTCATGGTTTGTGGAAGCCCTAAACGTGTGTAATCACTAAAGGGAGAATTGAAAGTAAGTTTCAATTCACAATCGATGTAAAATGGTTTTAATCGCCCACTGCCTCGCTAAAAGGAACCTAATGTATCGTACACCGTGTAAGGTGGAGATTGAAGAAACAAAGGAGATGAATAAGAATAATTAAATGGTTTAATTATTTATGGCAAGGATTAATTAATATGTTAATTAATCAAACGAATAAGTTCGTTAAAGACCTCGGGATAGTTTTGGACCTTAAGGCCCAATGGGCTTCAAACGTCAAAGCCCATTGACTTAAGTTGTATGACAACTTAATGAATAAAGATTCACAAAGGCCCAAAAGCCCATATCCATTTAGTGTTGAATTAGGGTTTTTGGTTCTTTAGGTCATTTAAAGAAGTGACTATATAAAGAACTTTATAACCTAAAATTCATAAGTTGTTGATTTTAGAGAAAATTGGTAAGAACACAAAGCTTCCATTTCTCTCTAAGAGGCCAACCACCTTGGGGGATATTGTCTAGCAATTCTACTTCCTCAAGGTCACTCATTTCCTCTCCAATCCAACCTTGGTGTAGAATCTTTAGAGGTTCTCTATTTTGGGAACTTGGAGAATCCTATTCTTTCAACCAAATCCATGGAGCTAAGAAGCAAGGAATGAAGGCCCTATCTCTTGGGTGATTATCCTTTGCATATGCAAAGAGGAATCTACAAAGGTAAATATTTCTCAACTAATAAATGTTGATTTAAAAGTTGAGTCAAGGTTCACCAATCTACTAGGCTTTGAATTTCATGGTTGATGTTTTGTTTTTGAATGCATGAAAGCATGATTCCGCCTTTAATTGTTAATTGCATGCTATATGATGTTATTCAAATGAACATGTTTTTCACAAAATTTCCTTCAAGTGGTATAAGAGCCTAGGTCTAGTAGTTGGTGAATCATTTTGGGTTTTGTAGTTCATAGTTTTTGATTTAAAAGTTGTAATATGTTACAAGCTTTATTCTTGTTTCTTTGAATGTAAATTTTGTTAGAAAATTTTCCATCTCAAATGTTGTAGATGTAGTTCATATGAGCATGAATTTTGGAGCTAAAATTTGGTGCCATGTTTTTGGGGAAATTCGGCCAAATCCAAAGGGTGATTTTTTGGGTTCATGTTTGTCTTGTTAAAATGGTTTTAAAGTGACTTTTGGAACCCCTAAGTACCCTAGGATGTTAACCCTCTTTTGAGTGATGAAAATTTGAGTTTTGGTGAGTGAAAACATTCATGGAGCTATTATGAGTTTTCATGAGTGTTCTTCAATGTTCTTGAAGTTCTTGCCAAGAACAAAAAGTTTTGAAGTTTTGATTCAAAATGTTTTATGTTTTTACATAAAGTTTTGGTTTAATTTTAGTGGGTGATTTTAGTGGGTGATGATTATTTGTAAAGTATTATTAATGGTTTTAATGGTAGACAAACTTTTTTTAAAAGTTTGACATAAATTCAATTAATGGCTATAATGGTAGACAAACTTTTTAAAAAGTTTGACATAAATTCAAAATATTTCATCTTTACCTCACCTAACAAAACCCACTTACAAAAACTTTGTAAAAATCTTATTTTTATTTACTCATGGCCGGCCACCCTACATGTAGGGTATTTTTGGGTCTTTTATTCAATTACATAAAGTTTTGATACTTTTGTGTATTTGCACTTTGGCCCAAAAGTTTACGTTTTTACGTTAAGGCCCAAAAACGTTAAAGGACAAATTGTTTTGCTCCTTTAATGAAGTTTTTTGTATTTGTTGAAATTTTTGGGTTCTAGTTGTAATTACATGAAGTAGTGGACTTTTGTGTTTTTACAAAGTGACCCCAAAAGTTTGTGTTTCGCAATATAGCCCAAAAAGTTGTGGTTATTGCATGATGGCCCAAATTAAGTAGGGAACAAAAATTGTTTTGTCTCTTTAAATGAGAATTGGATTTTCATTTCATTTAGCTCCATTTAAATCAATTTTATGGATACAAAAACCAAATGAAAATGTTGCATTCAATTTAATTAATTAAAGTGTTGATTAATTAAAGGGTGATTATGAACCTAAGCCTACGATAATTGAGCTATGTGAAAGGCCGTTTCAAATTTGTTTGAACCATGGGAATGTGTAGATTAATTTTGGTTGTAATTTGATTTGATCAAATGTTGTAAAAGAGCATAAGCTCTTCTTTACTTTAAAGTAATTTGAATTATGCAAATGTTGTAAAGAGCATAAGCTCTCTTTTACTTTGAAGTACTTCTTTCTTGCTTTATTTGATATGCATGAAAATGAAGTAGTTGGGTCCAACGCCCCTAGGAACAACACGCCTTAATGTGATTAAACGCGTAACTAAAATCAATCTCCATCCCTAGTCCGAGATTCAACACTAGGCTCGTGTTGAATCTAAACAAAGATTCATAGTCATCCTAAGGCCCTAAGGCAACTATATAGTCCATCAAATGAATGCAAACCTTATGTTAGTAGTATCATATACTCTTGCTTTAAAAACCGTTTTATAAGTATAGTGGGAGTATTATATACAACTAAATTGAATCAAATGGACCAATAGTTGTAATAGGACCAAAATTGTTTTAATAAAGATTAAAATGAATATGTTATATGTGATGAGACCTAAAACCCTCAACCAAACTATTATTAAGTTGATAAGCGTGAGAGTGCTTAGAACACTCTTTCGTGGCCTTCCACCGTGGTGGGATCCAATCGTTTATGACTTGTACACCGGCTTCACCCTATCATGGGGGAGTACAAAGTGCATGCTTATACTCAGGAGGAATCCATAAACATATGATGAGGTTAGTGTAGGCAACGAGGATGGCCGACATCGTATCATCGTGAGGCTATTCTTGAACCCCTTCACGAACTAAGCATGGTGGGAATAACTTAACTAAGTGCAATGGCGCCGACATCGTATCATCGTGAGGCAACATTCTCTAGAGGCCAAATTGATGGGTACTTGCATTAGTTGCAAATGAGTAAGTGTACTCTCTCATTATTATTAATGCTAGCCAACATCATATCATTGTGAGGTGGGCTTGGTAATAGTGAGTCTCCCATAACCTACTAAGAGTTTCCTCCAAAACTCTCGAATTCCAATGAGGGATATGGAATTTGCCAAAAATAGTGGGTGGTGCTATTTGATTTAAAGACCCAAATCAAATGGCTTAAAATCAATCAATTTATATTCGTTATGTATTTGTTTACCAATATATTTGCAAACGCTATCCAAAACTTGACAAAGAAAATCCGAATGTTTTAGTTTCCGGACTTGGTAACACAATCCCAAAGATTGTCTTAAATGGATTGTGCATGTACCTAAGAAGTCTCATCCTCACAATCTTCCTAATGATAATGTATCATTGGAAGAACATGTTAGAAATGTCTATCATGAAGAGGACAACACAAACAACCAATGCTTATTCCTTCGTTATATGAACAAAGGAACTTACGAAGATTAGCATAAAGACAAGGACACTTAGTGCCATGATTCTTCACTTACAAATTGTTGTATGAAGAAATAAGGGTTGCCTTGAACAACTCTTGAAAGTTTGTAATTATGTTTAGAAAATAATGGTTGGTTGACAAAAATAGTCCATCAACATGGACTTATGATGATTTTGAATCATTAAGTGTTGAAGTGATAAACCACTTAACGAGACGGAAACTAAGCTAGGACTTCACCTTTATGTTCCTATCCTAATGGTTCACTAAGTTTATTGTAAACTATGTAGTGAACAATAACCACACACTCTCCAAAATGTTTGATGTGTATAACACAATTGAAAAAGGTTTCAAGAGAGATAGTGGGAGTTTAGGGACCATGACTATTGTAGTCAAAGGAGAAGTCAAATGAAGAAGATAAAATTAACTCCAAGGGAACAAACTTTCTTTATGAAATGATGGACATTGGAAGGGGTATTTGCAAGAAATGTCTTGCAAGTGTCAAGAACACACCTTTCGAAGGTGTTGTAAATTGTTCTTGAATAGTTCAAAACAGTTGGTTCTTCTACTTGAATGCTTGATTCCGTATTAGTAACTATGTTTTACAATCGTTGTAAAAGTGTGGCTAATAAGAAGTAGAAGATTAATGAGAGAAGAGAAAGTACTTCACATTCGGAACGTGAATAAAATATAGATCTCTGCGAAAGCAGATGGTACTAACTTCCTCATATGAACTACCAAAGAAATTGGAAAAACCAAAGATTGTCTTTACATCCCAATTTTAAGGAACTTAATTCCGTCACTATAGTAGAGATGGATGAATGTTTTGTTTGACAAAACATTGTTCTTTATTAATCAATGATTGGATTATAGTAATCTAATTAATTGTCTCTATAGTAGAGATGATATGGTAGCGTTAACTGTTTAGAATATAATGATGCTTAAAACCCAAAAGGTTGCAAGATAGTGACTAATCCCAACTGAGTTGTGATACCTCTAAAACATAAATTACGAGTTGGTCATAGATGGATGCTTTGGATCGTTAGATCCAGATCCAATACCTTCTTGTCAAAATTGTATAGAGGCGAAATGTTCGAATCTTTATTCTTTTGGAAAGAAGAAAGAATCACAAAGTTATTGAGGTTAATTCACTTAGATGTTAGTGGCACTTGTCCACAACATAATACTACTCATGTTGTTTGACATTCACCGAAGATCACTCTCGGTTGGACTATAGTTTATTATGAATAAACACAAGTCCGAATACTTTGCAAAAGGTTTCAAAGAATTCAAGAAATGTAAGTTGATGAGTAAGACGTCTAAAGTACTTACCTCCTTAGATTTGATCCAAGGAAAGGTAACACTTTAGATGAGTTTCCTTGAAAGATATCAAGGAAATTAGCATCATAAGATAATGATTTTCTCCATTAGGAGAAGAACGAACTTGAATAAGATTTAGTTCGTTGAATATTATCAATTACCCATATATATAGGATATATACTTCTAAAACAATATGATTGTCAATTAGGAGATCTTCCAAATTTTCATAACTCCATAGGATGTAGTTGGAAAGAAAGACAAATCTTAATCATGTTAAGATTTGGGGTTGTGTGCTAATGAGCAATATTTGTTTAAAAATTATCTTGTGGATATCCTTAAATTAACCTTTGGATATCACTTCTATAAACCAACCAACAAATGTTGTTTGTTGAGTAGTTCATTGTAATCCTACAATGAGATTTACCTTAGAGCAAATGAACTAGGAATAGAACTCAAAAGAATGGGTTCTTTGAGAGACAAGATGATAATCAACAAATATAACAACCTAGTTCCTATACCACAAAGCTCCAAGGTAGTCAAAAAAAAAAAAAGGAATTTTAAACCGTCTCAGTTGAATGGTTTGAACTTTATGACTACATTGAGTGTATATACAATATATACTCAAGGAAATGGTAAAGTACCATTTGACCCGAAATAATGAAACCTTCATAGCTAATTGGTAGCTTAAGGTGGCTACAATCAAAGAGAATGGTTGACTTTGAAGGAACCATTTTTGACGTAGTCTTAGTTTCAATTAATTCGAAGATAGCTAGCTACAACTAAATGTTGATTCAATGTTTTGGACATGATATAGGTTTCCGAAACCATTATTAAGATAGTCCTAATAATATATGTCTAAAACTATGAATCACAAAACATGTAAGTTGTAGAGATCCAACCATCATGGATCTAAGCAAGCTAGTGGGAGCCATAAGCGTCTTATGAGAGAAAGATCAAAACGTTTGATTTCTCATAAAGATGTAAATGAATCTTTTGTTTACTAGGTTTACAAAAGATTAGTGGGAGTTAATCATATTCCTAAATTTAAATATATGTATGATATATTAATTTTGGAAATGAAAAGAATACTTCATTGTTAAAGTTATGACTTTAAACTTTCTATAACGATAGAATGTATATGGGAGACATAGTCTATATACATGGGATGGAAATCTATAATGATAGATTTTAGGATATAATTGGATTATATCATGCCCTAATAATAGACAAAAGGATGCTAGGAAGTTTCTCATATGATGATAAACTTCAATCAGAAGAACAACTCTAGTGAGACTAGGAGGTAGCTCTTCTCAAAGGGAACGTACCCTTTGACTCCCAAAGAAATAATGCGTAAATCAAATCCTTTATGCATACGCAGAAAGGTGATTTGCGTATTTCATATTGTATGAAAAACATTGATATGAGTTGTACCTAGAAAGGTACAAGGCGATATCAATGCAAGCCCAGGATCAGAACCATGGCAACTGTCAAGTGAATCCTTAAGTATTTAAGAAATACTAAAGGATAAGTTCCTCGAAGAATGAGAAAGAAATTAGAGTAACGTAATGGAAGCGTAAATGTATTAGATTAAGAATCTAATCCATAATTGGATGTTTCTTCATTATGAATGAAGAGATAAACAAATATCTCTTTATTATGACTAAAGAGATATTTGGATGGAAACATTAAAGTAATGACTTTAGTGTGTTCCATTATGAATGCAAAATATATTGCCATATAGAAGTTTACAACAATGTTGTTTGGATGGGAAAGTTCATTTATGAACTCTCTATTCGGTTCCAACCAGAAAGTGTATCTAGTATACTGACACTATGACACTAATGGGGCGATAGCTCAAGCTTGGGAATCAAGGTCTCATCAAGATCCGAACTCATATGAGAGACTGAACCACATGATTGGGAATCATGTATAATGGTGACGTCGATATTCTCAAGGTTGCTTCTATGGATAACATATAGATATCCATTGCCTAGGCCTACTACTCAGCCATTTATGAAATGACTACAGAAGAGGAATCATAACAGATGACCAAGCTGATTGGCTCTAGTGCAAGTGGGAGATTGTTGGAAATGTGCCCTAAAGCCAATCATATGATGATACTTTACGGACATTTCACATGTTAAACTAATCTAGTTTACATATAAAAGGCAAACATTATTGTTTGAGGCGTCTCATATAAATGTTATATGCTTAAACGATAAAGTCCAAGGAATATGTGATTGGGAGAATGCAATCTAATGAAGTTAGATTAATGAGACCATTCTTTCGTAGACACATCCTAAACGTTCCTGATCATAGGATTGCCAATTGGGCATTGACAGTCCGATAAGATCAGTACGTGCTATGTCTTCTCTCAGGGAGAGTGACTAGTCTCGAGTCATTGGTGTGTGTGACATCAAGACAAGTACGTAGGTGCTCAATAGAGAATGAGTCCACTGAACACGATCAACGAGGAGTTCTCATACTCATGTCACATGAGAACTCATGGTTGGGATAATGCAAATTAGTCCTTTGACCTGAGGCATCACAGTTGTTGTCTTGTGGTTAAGTCCTTGATCTTTGATTATGTCAAAGTCACCCCATCGGGGTGTCCACGACATCATTGGGGTTAAGCCACTTAGTCATGGAGACAAGTGAATGTGCAACAAGGGATCTCTAACCTTCAAAATGGTTTGAGGGAGAATACTCTATGATATGATTAAAATCTCTGGCCAGAGTATGAATGAGATTTGGGAATGCGTTCCAAATCACATTCAAAGTAATCATATAAGCAAACGAATCACATTGGATAGTAGACATGAATAAATAAACTATCAAACCAAACAATGTGGTCAAGAGTATTAGATTAGAGAAAGACCGTATTGCATTTGTAATCCTAAACTGAATAGGTTCTCTACCTCTTCTGATTAGCTTGGGTAGCCATGATATGCTGCTAGGTGTCACTCATGGTTTGTGGAAGCCCTAAACGTGTGTAATCACTAAAGGGAGAATTGAAAGTAAGTTTCAATTCACAATCGATGTAAAATGGTTTTAATCGCCCACTGCCTCGCTAAAAGGAACCTAATGTATCGTACACCGTGTAAGGTGGAGATTGAAGAAACAAAGGAGATGAATAAGAATAATTAAATGGTTTAATTATTTATGGCAAGGATTAATTAATATGTTAATTAATCAAACGAATAAGTTCGTTAAAGACCTCGGGATAGTTTTGGACCTTAAGGCCCAATGGGCTTCGAACGTCAAAGCCCATTGACTTAAGTTGTATGACAACTTAATGAATAAAGATTCACAAAGGCCCAAAAGCCCATATCCATTTAGTGTTGAATTAGGGTTTTTGGTTCTTTAGGTCATTTAAAGAAGTGACTATATAAAGAACTTTATAACCTAAAATTCATAAGTTGTTGATTTTAGAGAAAATTGGTAAGAACACAAAGCTTCCATTTCTCTCTAAGAGGCCAACCACCTTGGGGGATATTGTCTAGCAATTCTACTTCCTCAAGGTCACTCATTTCCTCTCCAATCCAACCTTGGTGTAGAATCTTTAGAGGTTCTCTATTTTGGGAACTTGGAGAATCCTATTCTTTCAACCAAATCCATGGAGCTAAGAAGCAAGGAATGAAGGCCCTATCTCTTGGGTGATTATCCTTTGCATATGCAAAGAGGAATCTACAAAGGTAAATATTTCTCAACTAATAAATGTTGATTTAAAAGTTGAGTCAAGGTTCACCAATCTACTAGGCTTTGAATTTCATGGTTGATGTTTTGTTTTTGAATGCATGAAAGCATGATTCCGCCTTTAATTGTTAATTGCATGCTATATGATGTTATTCAAATGAACATGTTTTTCACAAAATTTCCTTCAAAAAGTTCCAAAGGGACATGTGAATGTGGTATTCTCTTGGTCATCCAGTGCTATCACAATTTGGTTATATCCAGAATATCCATCAAGAAAACAATAAAAAGCACGACCGGCTAACCTTTCAAGCATTTGGTCTATGAATGGCAAAGGAAAGTGATCTTTCCTTGTTGTAGCGTTTAGCTTCCTATAGTCAATACAAACACGCCATCCGGTTTGAATTCGTGTAGGTACCAACTCGTTCTCATCATTCTTGACAACGGTAACTCTAGACTTCTTGGGAACGACTTGAACTGGTGAAACCCAACGGCTATCAGAGATAGGGTAGATCACACCATAATCTAAGAGCTTGATTATTTCCTTCTTCACAACTTCCATCATAGGAAGGTTGAGACGGCGTTGAGCCTCTCAGGATGGTTTAGTCCCCTCCTTAAGAAGTATGCGGTGCATGCAAGTGGTAGGGTTAATTCCTCTAATGTCAGCCAAGGTCCACCCTATGGCTATTTTGTGCTCTCGTAGTACCCTCACAAGCTTTTCTTCCTCATGTGCCGTGAGACTTGAAGAAACAATGACGGGCAATGTCTCGTCATCTCTCAAAAACACATACTTCAAATGGTCCGGCAACGGCTTAAGTTCAAGAGTAGGTGCCTGAACAATAGAAGATAACATCTTAGTAGAAACTGAACTTGAAATTGAGAGCGGAACCTTACCATATTGTCGTGGAAGTGACTTAAGGGCAGCCACAACCTCCACAACTTCCTCATTAAAGGGCACGGCATTGGGATCCCAAATCTGACCGTGGGTTTGCATTGCCCCAAGTTCTTGGTTTTTGAGTTCTATGCCCTTCGTAATGGCTATTTCAAGGGCATCCTCGTTCAATTCCTCAAGATACTCCTGCGCCAAAGAATCAATGATATCAATAGAAAAACATGAATGGTCATCAACGGGATATCTCATAGTTTCAGAAATATTAAAATCAATAACTTCCCCATCGAATTCCATTGTCAAAGTGCCTTTGAACACATCAATCTTTGTACGGGTTGTCTTCATGAATGGCCTACCGAGGAGAATCGGCAAAGAGGTGGAATGGGCTGAATCTTCCATGTCTAAAATGTAAAAATCAGCCGGGAAGATCAAATGGTTCACCTGCACTAAAACATCCTCCAAAACACCTTTTGGGTATGCATTAGAACGATCAGCCAATTGTATAATCACACCATCTTTTTTCAATTCACCCAAGTTCATAGATGCATAAATAGAATAAGGCATGACATTTATAGATGCACCTAAATCTAACATGGCCGATTCAAAACGAGTATTACCAATTACACAAGGAATGGTAAAACTTCCCGGATCCTTGCATTTAGTGGGCAGTTTACGTTGTAAAACAGCTAAGACATTTTCACTTACCTTGACAACCTCCTTGCTCGAAATTCTCTTCCTAGTTGTGCAAAGTTCTTTTAAAAACTTGGCATACCTTGGAACTTGCTTAATTGCATCCAAAAGTGGTATATTAACTTGAATTTTTCTAAACGTTTCCAAAATATCCTTTTCAGCCTCCTCCTTCTTTGATTGCATAAACCTACGAGGAAAATGGTACATTTGGAGGAACAACGTTAGAATTAATCAAAATTGGAACTTCCTTACCTTTGTTGGCCGAATTGGATGGTTTAGGAGCTTTTGGGGCCTGCGGCAAAGGTGTTTCCACCCTTTCCGTGGGGGTGCTTTGCTCCTCCTCTTCAATTATCAATTCTTCAACCTCATTGGAACATGAATTGGATGGTTGGGGATCAGATTCAACTTGTTTTCCACTTCGCAAACTTATGGCTTTTGCAAATTCGAATCCTCCCTTCGGGTTGACAACGGTTGAACTAGGCAACTTACCTTGCTCTCTGAACTGTCCTACAAACTCCGCAATCTGCCCAATTTGCTTCTCCATTTGGTCCACCCTTTTTTCTTGGTTTTGCATTGCTTTGGCTTGATTTTCTTGCCCCTGAGATGTACCTGAGGTATTTTGGGCAGGTTGTTGTGGGGCTTGTGTTGGTGCGTATTGCTTGGTATAGGAGCCCGGAGGTTGCTGCCTAAAGCCTCCTTGTTGTTGGGGTTGTTGGGGCTCCCTCAACCTGAAATTTGGATGGTCTCTCCAACCTGGGTTGTACGTATTAGAATATGGATCGTTCATTGGCTAGTTTTGGCCTTGAAATCCAATTGCATTGGCGCTTTCCCATCCACCATTTTCAATCAATTGCGGGCACTTTTCAGAGGCATGTCCTTCGATAAAACACACACCACATACACCTGGTTCTTTCATCCTCATTCCTTCGGCCATCTAAGACACAATGGAAGTAAGATTAGCTAATTGCGATTGAATGTCAGATGTGGAACTTACCTCATTCACTTGCTGCCGTGGGGTGTCCCTTTGACCAACGCCTTCATATTGTTGAGCATTCAATGCTCGGTTAGCAATTAAGGTCTTGGCAGCCATGGGTGTTTTGTCCACCAAAGCTCCTCCCGCTGAGGCGTCTAGCATTTGGCGCTCAATTGGTAGAAGCCCTTCGTAGAAATATTGAAGAAGAAGCTCCTCATTCATCTGGTGCTGTGGACATGAAGCAACAAGGGTTTTAAAACGCTCATAGTAAGTGGGAAAGGATTCACCTTGGTTTTGCTGAATACCACTAATCCTTTAGCGTGGTAGAATGACTCGAGAGGTTGGGAAAAACTTCTCCAAAATGCCCGTTTCATACTCTCCCATGATGTGACAGTTCCGGGGGCTAGTTCATACAACCAATCTTTAGCTTTTTCTAAGAGAGAAAAGGGAAAAACCTTCATTTCATAATGCTCCCATCAACGTTCACAGGGGTCATGCTCTAGCAAACAACCTCAAACTCCTTCAAGTGTATATTAGGATCTTCCCTGGACATCCCGTGGAACTTAGGAATGTGATGCAACAAACTTGATTTCAATTCGAACTCGTCCGTCTTCCCTAGGGCAGCCATGGGGTATTGGATGCATAGGGGAGTGGCATTGTCCAATCCTGAAGCGGAAAGCTCCTTGATTGTTCGATTGTCCGCTGCCATGTTGGGATCTTCCTCTACAACCTGTGCCGTGGGCTCCTCTTGCTCTTCTACTTTGTCTTCTCCAAGATCTAGTGCAGGTTAAGATGGTTGGGGTTCTTGTTGATTCCTTGCTCGTCTCAAAGTTCGTTCAAAATCGTCGTCAAAGTCACGGATGTGCTTATGAATAGGTTGAGAACTTCGAGTCATAAACCACCTAAAACAAGAAAACAAGTAAAGTCATCAACTAGGAATAAAAACACATGAAAATAAACAAAAAGAAATAACAAGGGATAGTTAAGCACTCAAATTAAACCCTCTTGTTGTCAAATTGTAGTAAAAATGCACGTAGGGATAGTTCTAAACCGGGGATTAGGAGGGCTTGCTAAAACCTCTAAACTAACTCAAAAACATAAAAACAAAGTTAAAAACGTTTGAATAGACTCAAGGGACTCAAAACAGATTCTAAAGACTCAAAACAACTTAAAAACACTCAAAACTGCCTAAAAACACAAACTGGGCATATTTGACTCTAACACAACTTTGGACGAATTTAGTGTTTTGACTTAAATCAAAACACTCTAAAACACAAAAAAAACAAATTTTAAACACTTTGGAACAAGAAAGTAAAATGGGGGTTTTGATTTGGATGAATTGGAAATAAACAAGCAAGTTATAAAACTAGGCAGATTATAAAATGAATTTGAGAAATAAAATGATGGATGGATTCGTTAGAGGTCCGTTCTTCACACATGACACTTGTACATGAATTGATTTCCAATTGCTTTTCAATAAATTATGATGCTCAACACCCCAGATTAACCGTGATGCACAAATTAACCCTCAGATTTTCCTTTACTCATTGAATTGGATGAATGCATGCGACAACCCAAATCATTCTCTAAAAGTCCCCTATATGAATGCATAATAGAGATACAATCAGAGATCATTACGTTCAATGAAAATCGTAAGTGTTGACGAGGCAATTATAACTCTGAATGCATGATACAATTGCCAAGAATTCAATTAACGCGATTGTGATAAACAACCTTCACTACTCATGAATATAAACTTGTAACGATTAGGTGAAACTCATTTATATTCTAGCATCTAATTCATGCATGAAAACTAAGTATGCATCCTTAATAAACATACAAGAATCAGTTATGAATAAAATAGATAATTGAATTGCAATCACAACTTATCAAATCACAATTGGAAGAAATCAATTCAAATCTCAAGCATGTTCATGGGTTTAAACTTCCCCCTAACTAAATAGGGGTTTAGCCACTCATAATTGCAACAAAATTAGAAAATAACAAAGTAGACATTGAAAGCAAGAACGAAGTACACCTAAAACGCTCCAATCTTCAAGCTTGAAACACCAAGGACTTTCTTTTTCACCACCTTGTTGCGGCACAAGAAAGGGGAGTGGCTAAATGGAGGTCACGGAAAGGGATGAAAGTGTAAGTGTATGGAGTTGTGAGATGTGAAAATGTAGTGTCTTTGGATGGAGATGCAATCCTTTAGGAAAGGGAATGGTGGATGTATTTATAGGCTAGGGAGAGGATAGTGTATGTTGTGGTAATGAGTGGATGTAATGGGTGTAGTGGGTGAGTGTTTGGTAATGAGTGGATGTAATGGGTGTAGTGGGTGGATGTTTGGTAATGAGTGGATGTAATGGGTGTAGTGGGTGGATGTAATGGGTGTAGTGGATGAGTGTTTGGTAATGAGTGGATGTAATGGGTATAGTGGATGGATATTTGGAGAATGGATATGTTGGGTGATAGGAGTATATTTATGCGCCTTAGTTAGCTAGTTCTTATGCATTTTTGTTATGTTTTCTTCGTCAAAGTAGTCTTTTAAGCTACTTTCATGTGTTTTCAGGGTTAAAGGACATATTACACGAAATGATGCAATTTGGAGCTTTTGGAGCAAAAAGTGAGCTGGAATGTGGTGTATGCAAATGGAGCATGAGGAATGGACGAGTTTGAAGGTCAAAGGAGCTTAAGAATGAAGAAATGAAAGTGATGAACTAAGAATTCGGAATTGGAAACCAAAGTTTCTTAAGTTGGAAGTTTCTATTCTTGGAGGTTTCCAATTTCGAGAGTTTCTATTCTCGGCTTTGGGCTTTTGGATGACCCATCTTTGCCTCTTGGACCTATGCCGCACCTAACCCTAACCCTAGCCCACTTAATCAGCCGCACCTAGGCCTTGCTCACATGAAAAAAAATCTGATTACTTACCCTAAGCCCATGCCGCACCTAATGTTCTAGAAACCCTAGTTTTTGGTGGATTTCCTAACCCTAGCCGCACCTAAACCCTAGCCCATTTGTCTAACCTGATTTCTTTAGGGTTTGGATGCCTATATATATGTGTTTTACCTCCCTTGGCCGAAGAACACCCTCTCCATACTCAGAAATTCGTCCATCACCCAAAACCATCCCCGATATCATTCATTCACGCCAAAAAACCCTAGTTCTCTCCTTGCCGCAACCTTCCACCCCCAAACTCCCATATTTCTGCCACAATTCACCCTTGCCGTGCCTTCCCACCACCATCATCACCTTGTGCAGCCACCATTGGAGGAGGAAGAAGTAGTGCAGTGCAGTCCAAAGGAGGGAGAAGCCTTGCACATGCAATCTGCCATTAGTGGAGTGTTTGGAGTTCTTTCTTTCTTTTTTTCTGTTTTCATGTTTAATTTGACTTGCTTTTCAATTATGTTAAACATGAGGAACTAATTTCTTTTTAGTTAGAGGTGAATTTGAAGCCATGGACATATGTTTTATATGATTTGATTTCTTCCAATTATGATTTCAGAAATTGTGAATGTGATTTACTTATCTATTTGATTGATAACTTGTTTATGTATGTGGGTTGAGGGTCGACACTTAATTTGCATGCCTAAACTTGATACTAGGATATAAGGGAATTTCACCTAATCGTTATTAACTTATATTCATAAGTAGTGAAAGTCGCTAGTCACGATTGCGTTAAGTAAATCCTAGGCAAGAGTAACATGCGTATCCCATAGTTATGAATGCCTCGTCAATGCTTATGATGTCCATTGAACTTAATGATCTTTGATATGTGTCTTTATCATGCGTATTCCATAGTTAGGGTCCTTGATAAGAATAATTTGGTTGTAATGCGTATTCCATTCAATTCAATGAATCTAGGGAAATCTGAGAATTAATTGGTGCAATCTAGTTAATTTGGGGCATTGTCATTTATGGTTTGTTGGAAGAGTAATTGGAGATTGAGTTGTATGCATATGTGCATGTGTGGATAAGGAACCCTCTAACTAGCTTCTCACCATTCTATTTAATCACAATCTGTTTTGATTTACATTTGTTTTTAAAGGTTGAGTTTTAAAGTTTTAATTTCGTCAAAATCATTCCCCCATTTATTTCAAAGTGTTAGATTAGTTAGAAATCCATTTAGTTGTGTTTTTAAGTGTTTTGAGTCAAGTCATAGTCCAAATTCGTCCAAACTAGTGTTAGGTACTCAAAACTGCCCAGAAAGTGGTTTTAAAGCAGTTTTGAGCCTTTTAGTTGCTGTTTTGAGTTTTTAGTTTGTTTAGGTGTTTTAAACCTTAGTTTTGCATTAATTGAGTCTAGTTTAGTGTTCTACAGTATATTTTTATGTTCTTGAGTCAGTTTTACAGTGATTAGCATCCCTTGTTAATCCCCGGTTAGAACGATCCCTATTTGCTCATATACTACAATTGTCATCCATAGGGTTTAATTTGTGTGTCAAGTCAATTTTCACATCAAATTTTGGCGCCGTTGCCGGGGATTAGCAAAATTGCTAATCCCTTGTGTTTTTACCGTGTGTTTTTAGTGTAATTTACCTAGTTTTCTTATTTTGTTTTGTTTTCTTGGTTTAGGTACTAGTGCATGACGCGGAGTTCTCAAACTGTACATGCACATATCTTGGACTTTAACGACGATTTTGAACGTGATTTGAGAAGAAAGAGGAGGCATCCCGAACCTAGTGAACCTAGTTCAAGTTCAGAGGCCGAATCTGAGTTTGAAGAAGTAGAAGAAGAAGTTATGGCAGCGGACAATCGGACCATTAAAGAGCTTTCGGCCTCGGGGTTGGCCAATGCCGCACCATTATGCATTCAATACCCCGCGGCTGCCCAAGGCAAGACCGATGAATTCGAGTTGAAGTCAAGCTTGTTGCACCACATTCCGAAATACCATGGGCTTTCCATGGAAGATCCCAACAAGCATCTCAAGGAGTTCGAGGTTGTTTGTTCGAGCATGACACCCATAAATGTCGACGGGAACATTTTGATGATGAAGGCTTTTCCATTCTCACTTTTGGAAAAGGCGAAGGATTGGCTTTACGAGTTAGCACCCGGAACGGTTACATCTTGGGATAGTATGAAAAGAGCTTTCTTGGAGAAGTTTTTCCCCACTTCAAGAGTCATTCTCTTGAGGAAACGGATTAGTGGCATCCAACAAAATCAAGGTGAATCGTTTCCTTCTTATTATGAACGTTTTAAATCACTTGTTGCTTCTTGTCCACAGCATCAAATGAAGGAGGAGCTGCTCATTCAATACTTCTACGAAGGACTCCTTCCCATGGAACGCCAAATGCTTGATGCCTCGGCGGGAGGTGCGTTGGTGGATAAAACTCTGGGGGCTGCAAAAGTTCTAATTGCCAACCGAGCACATAATGCACAACAATACGAAGGTGTTGGACAAAGAGACCCCCCACGGCCACAAGTGAATGAGGTAAGTTCTATGCCCGAAATTCAATCCCAATTAGCTAACCTTACTTCTATTGTTTCTCAGTTGGCCGAGGGAATGAAGATTCATGGACCAAGTGTGTGTAGTGTGTGCTCTATGCAAGGACATGCCAACGATCAATGCCCTCAGTTGATTGAGAATGGGGGTTGGGAATCTGCCAATGCCGTGGGTTTTGGGAACCAAAATCAACCACGCCATGATCCATACTCTAATACCTACAATCCGGGGTGGAGGGACCATCCAAATTTCAAATGGCGGGATCATCAACAACCCCAACAACAAGGAGGATTTAGGCAGCAACCACCGGGCTTTTATACAAAGCCATTCGTCCCCAATCAAAACCAAGTGCAATCTGCCCCAACAAACTCAGGTATGTCTTTGGATAATGATCAAGTTGTTAAGTTACTTACTACTTTGACGCAGGAAGTACAAACTCAAAATAAGGAGAGACAAATCCAAGACAAACGGGTGGATAATTTGGAGAAGCAAATGGGTCAAATTGCCGAATTCATGGGGCAAATTAGAGAACAAGGCAGATTGCCTAGTTCAACAGTTGTAAACCCGAAGGGAGGATTTGAAACCGCTAAGGCCATTATGTTGAGAAGTGGTAAACAGGTTGGAGCGGACTCAAATACATCCAAATCAAGTCAAGACGAGGAGGACAAGTTGCTGAAAGAGGAAGCACAGGGAGCAAAGCCCACGGCCAAGGATGACCAAACCTTGCCACCACCACCGAGTCCTCCTAAACCGTCCCCAACCACCAAGGTAAGTCCCAATTCGACTTTTTCTAGTTCTATTCCACTAAATGTGCCCTTTCCTGGCAGGTTTAGGCAATCAAAGAAAGAAGAAGCTGAGAAGGACATTCTAGAGACCTTTCGGAAAGTTCAAGTCAATATCCCGCTCCTTGATGCGATTAAGCAAGTCCCGAGGTATGCTAAGTTCTTAAAAGAACTTTGTACAACAAGGAGACGGATTTCGAACAAAGAGGTGGTTCAAGTAAGTGAAAATGTCTCTGCTGTGTTACAAAGGAAATTACCCCCTAAATGCAAAGATCCGGGTAGTTTTACAATTCCTTGCGTTATTGGTAATACTAAGTTTGAACAATGCATGTTAGACTTAGGGGCTTCGATTAATGTTATGCCATACTCTATTTATGCATCGATGAACTTAGGTGAGCTTAAAAATGATGGTGTGATAATTCAATTAGCCGATCGTTCTAATGCATATCCAAAGGGTGTTTTGGAAGATGTTTTGGTGCAGGTTGGTAACTTGATTTTTCCAGCGGATTTCTACGTGCTTGACATGGAGGATTCACCCCATTCCACCCCATTGCCGATTCTCTTAGGGAGGCCCTTCATGAAAACAGCCCGCACCAAGATAGATGTGTTTAAAGGAACATTAACGATGGAATTTGATGGGGAAGTCATTGATTTCAATCTTTCTGAAAGTATTAAATTTCCTAAGGACGATCATTCTTGCTTTTCTATTGATATAATTGATGATTTGGCGCAGGATTTTCTCGATTGTTTGGAGAGGGATACCCTTGAAACGACAATTGCACAAGGAATTGGGCAAAAATCTGGTTTTACCGTGCCTAGAAGTGTGGAGGAGGCCGAGATAGTGGCTGCCCTTGAGTCACTACCTCAACACCATGGTAAGCCTTCTAACCCAATTTCAATTCCAGTTTCCACTAATAAGTTGTTACCCTCAGTGATTCAGGCACCCGTACTTGAGCTTAAACCGTTGCCCGATCATTTAAAGTACGTCTTTCTGGGAGACAACGAGACATTGCCCGTCATTGTCTCCTCATCACTCACGACTATAGAAGATGAGAAGTTGATCCGAGTGTTGAAAGATCACAAGACAGCCATTGGGTGGACTTTGGCCGATATTAGGGGAATTAGCCCGACTACGTGCATGCATCGCATACTTCTAGAGGAGGGGGCTAAACCAACTCGAGAGGCTCAGCGCCGTCTCAACCCTCCAATGATGGAAGTTGTGAAAAAGGAGATTATCAAACTTCTTGATTGTGGAGTGATTTATCCGATCTCTGATAGTCGTTGGGTGTCACCGGTGCAATGTGTTCCAAAGAAGTCCGGAGTGACAGTGGTGAAGAATGCCGAGAATGAGCTTGTGTCAACCCGTATCCAAACAGGTTGGCGAGTGTGCATTGATTATAGGAAGCTCAACGCCACCACAAGGAAGGACCATTTCCCTTTGCCGTTCATTGATCAGATGCTTGAAAGGTTAGCCGGTCATTCTTTTTATTGTTTCCTTGATGGTTATTCTGGATATAATCAGATTGTGATAGCGCCGGATGACCAAGAAAAGACAACTTTTACATGCCCCTTTGGTACTTTTGCTTATCGTCGCATGCCTTTTGGGTTATGCAATGCTCCGGCCACGTTTCAAAGGTGTATGGTAAGTATCTTTTCAGATTTTGTGGAAAAGATTATTGAGGTATTTATGGATGATTTCAGTGTGTTTGGTGATTCATTTGATGGTTGTTTGGAAAATCTCACACTAATTTTGAAACGATGTGTAGAAACTAACCTTGTGCTTAATTGGGAAAAATGTCACTTTATGGTTAGACAAGGCATAGTTCTAGGGCATATTGTGTCAGAAAGAGGAATTGAAGTGGATAAATCGAAAATAGATCTTGTACGCTACTTACCCTCTCCTACTTCGGTTCGAGAGGTTCGTTCGTTTCTTGGTCATGCAGGATTTTATAGGCGATTTATCAAGGACTTCTCCAAGATCTCAAACCCTCTGTGCCGTCTCCTCCAGAAAGATGTGGCATTTGACTTCAACGAGGAGTGTGAGAAGGCGTTCAATCACCTCAAGGAAATGCTAACTTCGGCCCCTATCATAGTTCCACCAGATTGGAGCCTTCCTTTTGAGCTTATGTGCGATGCTTCCGATTATGCATTAGGAGCTGTTTTGGGGCAAAGGAAGGACAAGAGGCCGCATGTTATCTATTATGCCTCTCGGACTTTAAATGATGCACAATTGAATTATTCTACCACGGAAAAAGAACTTCTTGCTGTTGTATTTGCTTTAGATAAATTCCGTTCTTATTTGCTTGGTACTAAAGTTATTATTTATACTGACCATGCAGCATTGAAGTATTTGTTCACTAAGAAGGAGGCCAAACCACGACTCATTCGTTGGATGCTTCTTCTCCAAGAGTTCGATATCGAAATCCGGGACAAGAAGGGAAGTGAAAACGTGGTGGCTGACCACTTGAGCCGTATGGTGCATGAGGAGGATGCCATGCCTATCATAGAAACATTCCCAGATGAGCAACTGATGTCCGTCAAGGTAAGTGAACCGTGGTATGCTGATTTGGTGAATTATTTGGTGTCTAAACATGTTCCTAGTGAATTACTTAAACACCAAGGTGATAAATTGAAGAAAGAGGCACGGTTTTATGTGTGGGATGACCCGTATTTATGGAAATATTGCCCTGACCAAGTTATACGTAGGTGTGTGCACGATTCTGAGTTTAATGCTATTCTAACCTTTTGTCACACTTATGCTTGTGGGGGACACTTTGGCACTCAAAGAACAGCACTTAAGGTGTTAGAATGTGGTTTCTATTGGCCTACCATCTTTAGGGATGCTAGAACATTTTGCATGTCTTGTGATAGATGCCAAAGAACGGGCAATATTGGTCCTAAACAACAAATGCCGCAAACCCCCATTTTTAGTGTTGAAATTTTTAATGTTTGGGGTATTGATTTTATGGGTCCCTTTCCTTCGTCACATGGATTTCTTTATATATTGCTTGCTGTGGATTATGTGTCGAAATGGGTGGAAGCAAAAGCCACCCGAACTAATGATTCTCGAGTGGTGGCAGATTTTGTGAAAACTAACATTTTTGCAAGGTTTGGAATGCCACGAGTGCTAATCAGTGATGGCGGTTCCCATTTTTGTAATCGAACAATCGAGGCGTTGCTCAAGAAATACAATGTCAAGCATAAGGTGGCCACACCTTATCATCCTCAAACGAGCGGGCAAGCCGAGGTTTCGAATAGGGAAATCAAGCAGATTCTTGAGAAAACCGTGGGTCCTACAAGGAAGGATTGGAGTTTGCGCTTAAACGATGCATTGTGGGCGTATCGCACTGCCTACAAAACCCCCATTGGGATGTCACCTTTTCGGCTCATCTATGGGAAGCCATGCCATCTTCCCGTCGAGTTAGAGCATCGTGCACATTGGGCCGTCAAAACGTTCAATATGGACCTTGCTGCCGCAGGTTTACGTAGGAAGCTTCAATTATGTGAGCTTGATGAAATCCGAAATGAAGCATATGAGAATGCCCGGATTTACAAGGAGAAAACGAAGGCATTCCATGACAAGATGATTCGTGCCAAGACGTTCGCTATTGGGCAGAAAGTGTTGTTGTTCAATTCTCGCCTTCGGTTGTTTCCGGGTAAGTTGCGTTCCAAATGGGTTGGTCCTTTTATTGTCACTAATGTTTTCCCTCACGGTGCAGTGCAAATCAAAAGTTTAAGGACGCAGCAAGAATTCAAAGTGAATGGGCATCGATTGAAGCCCTATTACGAGACGTTTGAGGAGCATGTCGTGGAGGAGGTACCCCTCCATGCCGTGGAACCTAGTCAAGCTTAAACGGAGGTACCGTCCGGCTGGAAGACGTTAAAGCAAGCGCTACTTGGGAGGCAACCCATTCATGCAACAAAGGAAGACTTAGAGAGCACTCCAATTCCAGATTTGCGTTCCTAACCCTTCTCTTTGTTGATTATTTCAGTTATGCCATGTTAGATTGTTTAGTTGCTGTTTTGTTTGACTTTGTGTTATTTATGTTAGTTTATGCTTTGAAACATTGAGGACAATGTTTGAATTAAGTGTGGGGGGGTAACCAAAGTGTTTTGATGCAAATTCGTAGGGTTTTCTCACCCATAATTTCCAATGTTGTTTCTTGCTGTTTTTAGGTGTTTTTAGGCTGTTTTGATGCATGTTAGTGTGTTTTGACATAAAATCCGAAAATCCCATAAAACTTTTAAAAATTGTTTTGAAAAAACCAAAAAGAGTTGTTTTTGTGTGTTTGTTTGTGTCTTAGGGTACCTTCCAACACAATGATGAGGATTCGGTTTGTAATTGCATGACTGTTAAAGAGAATGATTAACATGGAGGAAAGTTTGATTTACTCTTTGTTTATGCTTGGTTGTGGTTATAACTTATGAATTCACATGCAATCATAAAAAATAAAAAAATAAAAAAAAAAAATTAGTTTTTGTAACATGCTTGAAGGAAGGAACTCAAACAAACGCTACAACCTTGTGAGACTTGAGCTTAAACGTTTATTTGGAGAGTTAAAATCTGTGCATTCTTTGTTTTCTAAAGTCGTTGCATGATCTCATTATTCTTTGCTTGGTTGCTACTTAGAAGGCGTTTCATCATTTAGTTCCAAATGCTAGAACTCATTCCCATTTCATTCAAAGCATGTTATTGATTTGCATAACACATATTCAAGATAAAGTTGTGTAGTTACCACCACCTTAGCCAAACTGCCGTGTATCCCATATCATTTTATGTTTAAGTTTAACCCCGTTGAGCCTTGTTTAGCCTTTGTTGTTTGTTAACCCACATTATCCTTACCTAGCTTAGATTAGGACTATCCTTACCCTTGTTCTTAAAGCATAGTAAAGCATGATTCGAATTGAATTCCTTGTGATCTATGTTAGCAGAAAACAAGTGTGGGGGAAGTATTTTTCATGAGGAATTGTGTGCCATAGGCACGGCAAAGAAAAGAAAAGAAAAGAAAAAAAAAAAATATGAAAGTATGAAAAAAGAGTTGAAAAGTTGAGGAAAAGAGTTCCAAAGTATTGTTTGTTGAAGTAAGGGTCCAAAACAATGAATTTGACCCTAAGGAGTTGTTTAAGTCTCCCCCTTGTGTGCTAAAGTTAATTTCTGCAATCTAAGTGAATTCTAAGTCTCAATTTCATTACTTTGCTTACTATCGCTTAAAGAACGTTTGTTTTCCCTATCCTTTCGTTGTTAGCCAACACCCCAAACCCCATTACAACCCTTAACTTCTATCTTGAGTGTTATGTGTTTCAATTTGTGGAGTTTGAATTTGGTATGAGCATATGGTGTCACTGGTTCTCGCATCTAAGTAGTAGCATTCCATTCATGAGATCATATCTAAACATGCTTCTTAACTCTAGAAATTACGTTCTTTGTGAAACATATATGTGAGCATTCGTTTTCATATCTACATCAATCTTCTCACATATAACTAGTATAGGGTGTGTAGTCAGAAAATCTGTGTGAAAATTGAGTGCATATCAAGTAAGGAATTGAGCAAATTCTCTAAGGCATGTTACTACATTCAAAATCATGTTTTAATTGGTTAAATGTGAACTAGTACGTGGTGGCTGTAATTAAGTATATGCTTGTGTAAAGATGACTCAAATCTGTGGGGATAACAATCTTTAACATGTCATGTGCATTGGAAATCCCTGAGGCAAACGTTGGAAGGTTTAGGTTTTGTTTTGGGTAGTTTGTTTCATTTTGTTTTCTTTCTTTTGTTTGTTTTGCTCGAGGACTAGCAAAAGCTAAGTGTGGGGGAATTTGATAGGAGTATATTTATGCGCCTTAGTTAGCTAGTTCTTATGCATTTTTGTTATGTTTTCTTCGTCAAAGTAGTCTTTTAAGCTACTTTCATGTGTTTTCAGGGTTAAAGGACATATTACACGAAATGATGCAATTTGGAGCTTTTGGAGCAAAAAGTGAGCTGGAATGTGGTGTATGCAAATGGAGCATGAGGAATGGACGAGTTTGAAAGTCAAAGGAGCTTAAGAATGAAGAAATGAAAGTGATGAACTAAGAATTCGGAATTGGAAACCAAAGTTTCTTAAGTTGGAAGTTTCTATTCTTGGAGGTTTCCAATTTCGAGAGTTTCTATTCTCGGCTTTGGGCTTTTGGATGACCCATCTTTGCCTCTTGGACCTATGCCGCACCTAACCCTAACCCTAGCCCACTTAATCAGCCGCACCTAGGCCTTGCTCACATGAAAAAAAATCTGATTACTTACCCTAAGCCCATGCCGCACCTAATGTTCTAGAAACCCTAGTTTTTGGTGGATTTCCTAACCCTAGCCGCACCTAAACCCTAGCCCATTTGTCTAACCTGATTTCTTTAGGGTTTGGCTGCCTATATATATGTGTTTTACCTCCCTTGGCCGAAGAACACCCTCTCCATACTCAGAAATTCGTCCATCACCCAAAACCATCCCCGATATCATTCATTCACGCCAAAAAACCCTAGTTCTCTCCTTGCCGCAACCTTCCACCCCCAAACTCCCATATTTCTGCCACAATTCACCCTTGCCGTGCCTTCCCACCACCATCATCACCTTGTGCAGCCACCATTGGAGGAGGAAGAAGTAGTGCCGTGCAGTCCAAAGGAGGGAGAAGCCTTGCACATGCAATCTGCCATTAGTGGAGTGTTTGGAGTTCTTTCTTTCTTTGTTTCTGTTTTCATGTTTAATTTGACTTGCTTTTCAATTATGTTAAACATGAGGAACTAATTTCTTTTTAGTTAGAGGTGAATTTGAAGCCATGGACATATGTTTTATATGATTTGATTTCTTCCAATTATGATTTCAGAAATTGTGAATGTGATTTACTTATCTATTTGATTGATAACTTGTTTATGTATGTGGGTTGAGGGTCGACACTTAATTTGCATGCCTAAACTTGATACTAGGATATAAGGGAATTTCACCTAATCATTATTAACTTATATTCATAAGTAGTGAAAGTCGCTAGTCACGATTGCGTTAAGTAAATCCTAGGCAAGAGTAACATGCGTATCCCATAGTTATGAATGCCTCGTCAATGCTTATGATGTCCATTGAACTTAATGATCTTTGATATGTGTCTTTATCATGCGTATTCCATAGTTAGGGTCCTTGATAAGAATAATTTGGTTGTAATGCGTATTCCATTCAATTCAATGAATCTAGGGAAATCTGAGAATTAATTGGTGCAATCTAGTTAATTTGGGGCATTGTCATTTATGGTTTGTTGGAAGAGTAATTGGAGATTGAGTTGTATGCATATGTGCATGTGTGGATAAGGAACCCTCTAACTAGCTTCTCACCATTCTATTTAATCACAATCTGTTTTGATTTACATTTGTTTTTAAAGGTTGAGTTTTAAAGTTTTAATTTCGTCAAAATCATTCCCCCATTTATTTCAAAGTGTTAGATTAGTTAGAAATCCATTTAGTTGTGTTTTTAAGTGTTTTGAGTCAAGTCATAGTCCAAATTCGTCCAAACTAGTGTTAGGTACTCAAAACTGCCCAGAAAGTGGTTTTAAAGCAGTTTTGAGCCTTTTAGTTGCTGTTTTGAGTTTTTAGTTTGTTTAGGTGTTTTAAACCTTAGTTTTGCATTAATTGAGTCTAGTTTAGTGTTCTACAGTATATTTTTATGTTCTTGAGTCAGTTTTACAGTGATTAGCATCCCTAGTTAATCCCCGGTTAGAACGATCCCTATTTGCTCATATACTACAATTGTCATCCATAGGGTTTAATTTGTGTGTCAAGTCAATTTTCACATCATTGGGTGAAATGAGTGGATGTAGTGGTAGGTGAATGTGTTGGGTGAAATAAGTGTGCTAAAATGGTTATTTATAGGGAGAGGATGATGCACAAACTTCAAATTTCGTCCATTCCTTTTGCTCCAAGCATATGCTATCCATTCCATGCCCAAAAATGCTCCAAAATGCTCCAAAATGCACTTCTTTGCCACATTAACCCTTTGGACCTACAAACACACGAAAATAGCTTAAAATACTAAAATAACTACGAACTAACAACATAAATGCCAAGAAACAAGCTAACTAAGTCGCATAAATATGCTCCTATCACACATCATGTTTAATCTTGGTGGACATGTGAATGAATGAAGAAACTGCTATGCATACATCCTGCCATGTGATTTCTTTGGTTCTTTGAAGTTTTCTTGTTCTTAATGGATTCTTAGTTGGTAATCTAAGTTGAACATCACAACTAGGTTGTAGATTAGGAGTACTTGATCACACCCACACATCAAATGGATGATCATAAATGAGTAAAATGAACCCTAGTTGCGGATTGGAGAGTTGAATGCGTTTTGACTTAATTTTCATGGAATTGACTTGTAATGGTGAAATCGGTATCCATAGTTCCATTCCCATTGTTTCTGAATCATTCTATTATTCATATTTGCGTTCAAGTTACTTTACTTCTCAAATCAAAATCAAAACTCAATTTGTTAGTTTCATTGTTTAGTTAGGATTCACATAAAGCTAGTAATTTGTAGAGGTCTAATCAGTCCTTGTGGTTCGACACCCTTACTTGTGCCGCTATACTATCCTTATATTTGCACTTAAAAAGAACACAACACATGTCCTTACAAATATGGGAGTGTGAACGAGGTGTAAATCGAACGATCAATGTACATTTCCTAATGAAGGGCAAAAAGGTAATTTTGCACTCTCGGGAATCTATTATTTGTTTATCGAGACAACAGTGGGTTGTCAATATTGCGGGTTGCGGGCTACGGACTGTGATGTTGATGGCTTATTCGTTGGACTTGGTAAACAAGTAGGCTTGTCTGCGTTAGTATTTTATTAATTAGACCTCGTGCCTAATTAATTATTGTTTGGGTTTGACCCAAAGACACACACATATTCTCGAAGTACTCGACGTTACGAATGCCTGTATGCATACAAAATTGAACTCATACTTACGATGAAGATTTTACAGAATTACAAAGCCAAATGGCATTTTAGTACATTGCACTATTCCAAATATTGTGCACATCATTTTATTATTTTCTTGTTAGATTTTTGTCTCGTGGGACAACTTTCTCCCTTTCCCTTTGTGTTTCCCTCCTTCACTGTCTTTCGTTTTGTCTTCCTTTCCCTTCTGTCACTCTCTTCAACTCTCAAACTCTCCTCTTTCTCTCTTTGTAAAACACACAAAAGCTGAGAGCTTCTTCAAGCTGTTACTGAAGGAAAATATTTGAAAAACCAAGTTCATTAAGTAACATATTGCATGCATTTACCAATTAAATGGCAGAAGCATGCTTGTATGCACTTTAAAACAAAACTTAAACCATGAAATTCAAAAGCTAGTAGTGATGGTGAACCAAGATTCAACTCATATCACAAAATAGTTGAGATTTCTTTATACCTTTGGAGTTCCTCTTTTTGCATGAGCACAGGGCAATCACCCATGAGAAGGCATTCACTCATCTCCTTGAGTTGAACTCCATGGCTTCATCTTCATCCTGTAGGCTCCTTGGATTCTTGGATTTGGATGCTTGAATGATTCTTCAAAAGTCTCAAAAGTTGGAGACCTTTAAGTTCTGACACCAAGGATGACGAAGGAAGAAGATGAGTGACATTGGAAGAGGATGACCATGCTTGTTCCACAAGACACATGATCTACTTTTGATACAATCCCAATCAGATCCTTATAAGTCTTGAAGTTCCTACAATCTAGGAATTCGCATGCACTATAAGTAATCACAACTCCTAAGATGGTGCAATATCTACTTCTATATATCCTCTAGGATTCTCCCAGCATAGAACAAGGATTCTATCCTAAAAAGGTCTCTCTCTCTCTCCCCAAGGTATAAATTCACCCATCTAGGATTCATCTATGGTAAGTTGGTAACGCAACCTAAGCATTTCAATTCTCTTACCTGAAGGAAAAAAATTGTCCTAGCTAAGAACAAGTATGAACATTTAAATACACATGCAAGCTATTAACACTTTAAAGTAGGCATGCATTCAAAAACAATTCATAAAACCCATGACTTTCAAAGCCTAGTATATGGTGAACCAATAAACTCTTTAACAACATTAAAGAGAAGTAAAGATTTAGAGTTTCTTTACCCTTGAAGCTCATCCTTGTTTACACAAGGGATTCACCCAAGTTGAGGGCCTTCAAGTCACCTCCAAGCTCCTTGGATATTGCTTGTGAATTCCTTCTCCTTTTGTGCTCCTTTGATCCTTGAGGATGTAAGGAAAGGATCTCCAAAAACACCAAATATTTAGTGTCTCTAAGTCTCCACACCAAGGGTTAAGTGTGAAGATGAAAATGGATGACTTAGAGAAGAAAAGATTGCTAGATTAATCTCTCTAAGTGGCCGGCCTCCTTTGTGTAAAATGAGAGAAAGTGTCTCACCTCATTTCACCAAGAAAAACCCTAAATGAAAAATTGCTATAAAGTTGCTTTTATAACATTTTTCTTAGGTGAGTGGCAAACTTGCAATTAAGCAAACTTTCACCATCTCCTCACCATGGCCGGCCTATATGTTGTGATTGGGCTTATTGCCCATTTTGTTTTAGTTGTCATACAACTTAAACATAATGGGCCTTGTGGACCAAAACACTTTTGGGCCCCGAAACCCAAAACCAACTTAAAAGCCCAATACGAACCTTTCGTAAAATTAATTAACCAATTAATTAATCTTGACCATTCTTCAATTAAACAATTTAATTGCATATCCATTTCATTTAATTTCTTCACTATCGCTCTTACTCGGTGTACGATCCATTAGGTTCCAATTAGCGAGGCAGTGGGCGATTGTTACTCTTAACGATCGATTGTGAATTGAAACCACATTTCAATTCTCCTTTTGATTAGTGTTTGCTAATCTTCAAGGCTTCCACAAACCATGAGTGACACCTAGCAGCATATCATGGTTACCCAAGCTAAGTAGAAGTGGTTGGAGAACCTATCCAGTTACAACTACAATGCAATACGGTCCTTCTCTAATACAATACTCTTAATCACATTGTTTAAGTGATAGTTTGTTTCATGTCTACTATCCAATGTGATACTTATCTATATGATTCCCTTGAATATGATTTGGAACAAACTTCCTAAGTCATATTCATATGCTTTGGCCAAAGACTTTAGAATCATATCTTAGAGTATTCTCCTTCCACCATGGAAGGTTAGAGATCCCTTGTTGTGCATTCATATGCCTACATGACTAGATAGCTTGACCCCAACAATGCCGTGGACACTCCAATGGAATGCCGTTTGACATGATCAAAGATCAAGGACCTAATCATTAGACATCTATGATGCCTCAGGTCAAAGGACTACTTTGCATATTGCAACTTTAGAGTTCTTACATGACATGTATGTTCGAACTCTCTTTTGATCGTTGTTCAGTGTACTCGATTACTCTTTCGAGCACCTATGTGTTTGTCTTAGTGTCCAACACCAAATGACTTGAGACTAGTCATACTCACGCTTGAGTTAACATAACACATATTAACCTTAGCGGATTGTCAATGCCCAATTGGCAATCCTATGGCTAGGAACGTTTTAGGAATGAACATAAGAGAATGATCTCGATAATCTAACTCACATAGATCACTTGTCTCGTAGATCAAATACATTCCTTGGATTCCCTTATTGCTTAAACACATGATACAATAAATAGTGATCAACAATAATCTTTGCCCTTCATTAAACATATAAAAGTTTAATACATTAAGTATTCCAAAAGCTATTACATCAAATGAGTGGCTTTGTGGGCATACTTCCAACATTACCCCCTACTTGAGTCTAAAACTATTTGCTAACTTGACCATTGGAGAGCCTTTGGCCCGCACACCCCCTGGTCTCAGGCTTGCTCACAGTTGTTTACTATTTTGTAGGTTGCTTGAGTTTGTGCACAACCACCACTTATGGTGGTGCGCAAATTTTTTTCCAACATTTGATGCTTTCATTAAGAGAGAACTCTTATTTCTATCGGTCGAATCACTCTATTAGCTGACATGTTTGCTAAAGAAAGCTCGGTTAACGCCAACGTTGACCCCACTAGTAGGGATAACCTACTTTTTGTTGCGTTTGTCATTCCTAGAATGGACGACCCACCACCTTAGATCACTACAACCCCTGGGGCAAGTAACTACCAACAAGGAGCAATAGCTACACCCGAAAATGGCGAGGATCAAGTCAATAGGCTACCTCCCTCCATAGACTAGATTCGGAAAGCCTTGGCGAAGATTAACGCCTCTGTCGAAAAGCTACAAAAGAACCAAACCTCCGCCCAAGTAGAAACTCACTCTAACTTTGTGGATATGGAGAAACGCATGAAAAACTTGAAGAATTCAAGTGGAACAACCCCTTCGATCCAAATCCCTGTTTTTGGATATTGGAAAAACATAAGCACCATGACGAGTGTGCGTATGACACAGTTTCAAACTTAAGCAATAAACACATGAAAGATGCTACTAGGACTATAAGAATGAGGACTCAAAAGATCAAAATCTTATTAGGTGTCGAAAGTACACAGTTTTTCTTTATGTAGTGTATTTAACTATTTGGACTGTTTACGGCATTCATGGGACCAAATAAGCATGTACATGGCACCCTTTGGAACCTTAGCACATAAACACATTTAATATACTAATAAGGCCATAAGAATAAGTACTCAAAAGATCAAAAGCTGATTGGGAGTTAAAAGTTCTTAGTTTTTCCCTTTTGAGTATATTTGGATTGTTTTTTATATTTATGATATCAAATGAGCTTGGGTTTGACACCCTTAGGAACTTAAGAAAATAAACACATATAATATGGACTGTTATCGTCATTCATGGGATTAAACGAGTATACTAGTACCATAAGAATGAGTACCCAAAGATCAAAAAGCTTATTGGGGGTAAAAAAATACATAGTTTTTCATTATGGAGTGTATTTGGACTGTTATCGTCATTCATGGGATTAAACGAGCGTGCATCTGACACCCTTTGGAACTTAAGGAAAAAAACATTTATGATATTCAACTAGAACCATACGAAGGAGTACTCAAAATATCAAAAACTTATTGGGTGTCAAAAGTACATAGTTTACAGTTTTTTTTATGGAGTGTATTTCGACTGTTTTGGCAATCATGAGACCAAATGTATGTGTGTTTGACATCCATTGGAACTTAAACAAAAAAATACATGTAATGTGCCCTAAATCCAATCATATGATACTACTTTACAAACATTTCACATGTTAAACTTAACTTGTTTAATACAAGGGCAAATAATATTGGTTAAAGTTGTCTCATATAAATGTTATATGCTTAACAATAAGTCCAAGGAATATGTAATTAGGAGAATGAGATCTAAAGAAGTTAGATTTATGAGACCATTTTCTTTCATACACATATCCTAAACGTTCCTGATCATAGTATTGTCTATTAGGCATTGACGGCCCGTTAATATTAGTACGTGCTATGACTTCTCTCATGGAGAGTGATTGGTCTCGAGTCATTAGTGTGACTGACATCAAGACAAGTATGTTGGTGTTCAATAAAGAATGAGTTCACTGAACGCAATCAACAAGGAGTTCTCATACTAATATCATATGACAACTCATGGTTAGGATAATGCAAAGTAGTCATTTGATCTCAGGCATCATAGTTGTCTTGTGGTTAGGTCCTTGATCTTTAACTGTGAAAAAGGCACTCCATCAGAGGGTGTCCATGACATTGTTGGGGTTAAGCCACTTAACCATAGAGGTAGGTGAATGCACAACAAGGGATCTCTAACCTTCAAACCGTTGAGGGAGTATACTCTATGATATGATTAAGAATCTCTAACCAGAGTATGAATAAGATTTAGGAAGTTGTTCCAAATCACATTCAAGGAAATCATATAAGTAAGAGAATCACATTGGATAGTAGACATCAATAAACTATTAAACCAAACAATGTGGTCAAGAGTTTTGTATTAGAGAAAGATCGTGTTGCATTTGTAATCCCAAACTGAATAGGTTTTCCATCCTCTTTTGATTAGCTTGGGTAACCATAATATACTGCTAGGTGTCACTCATGGTTTGTGGAAGCCCTGAAGATGTGTAATCACTAAAGGGAAAATTGAAAGTGAGTTTCAATTCATAATCGATTAGTAAGAGTTCTAATCGTCAACTGCCTCGCTAAAAGGAATCTAATAGATCGCACATCATGTAAAGTAATGATGGAAGGAAATAACGGAGATGGGCAAGGACAATTAAATAGTTTAATTGTATATGGCAATGATTAATTAAAAGTTAATTATCAAGGATGAAAGGTTCATTCTTAAGTTAGTTTCGGGTTTTGGAACTCAAAAGGACTTTGGTCCACAAGGCACATAGGGTTTAAGTTGCGTGACTGATAGGAGCATCTTTATGCGACTTTGTTATTTTATTTCTTTACATTTATTTTGTTAATTTCCATTTATTGTAGTAATTTAAGTTATTTTCGTATTATTGTAGGTCCAGTTGGTAAAGATGACAATAAATAGCTAAATGGAGCAATTTGGAGCAATTTTGGACTTGGATTGGATATCATGCGTGGATAGTATATGGGCTGGACATTTTTGGTGTTTAAATGGTGCTAGATATGTGCTAAAATCCTTGGAAGGCAAGGAATTAGACAAGAAAGATGAATCCTAGTTGGAGAGGAACATTATATTATCCTATCTTATCCAACCTTATCTTATCTTATCTTATCCAATCTTATCTTATCTTATCTCCAGCTGCAAGGAGGAATCCTAATCACATTCCAACACTCTCTACCTGATTTTTAGAGTTCTAAAATAATTCAAAATGCCAAAACCTTTTCCTCCTTGGATTCAACCGTTCCCCCTATATATATGAAATTCCTACAGCGATTTAAGGGGTGCAGCGCCTACCATTCATCCATTGAAGTTGCTGGAATTTCAGAGTTCTTTCTATCTTTGTTTTAAGTTTCAATGTTTGTTTTAAGTTTCCTGATCTTCACAATTAATTTGGGGCATTGTCACTCATAGTGTATAGAAAGAATAATTGTCATGTGTGGAGAAGAATCCTTTAGCTATCCTTTCATCCATATTTCATTCACAACTTAATTTACTTGCTGCCTTTTAGTTTTGTTTTCATTAAATTCGTCCAAAATCTCCCCCCTCATTGTTTTGATGTTAGTTTAACTTCGTTTTCAGTTTTACAAGTTTAATTTGTGTTGATTAGCATCCCTTCTAATCCCCGGAATAGAACGAGCCCTACTTACTTGTACTACGATTGCATAATATATAGGGTTTAATTTGTGTGTTAGTTTCTACCACATCAAATTTTGGCACCGTTGCTGGGGATTAGCAAAATTGCTAATCTTCCCCTTTGTTTCTGTTCGTGTCTGATTTTGTTTTGTTTTATTTTGGTTTAGGTACTTGTTTATGACTCGAAGTTCTCAACCTGTTTGTGAGAATATATTAGAATTTGACGATGATTTTGAACGAACTTTGAGAAGAAATAGGAAGCATCCAAAATTCAATCCACCAAGTTCTAGTTCCAAATCTAAATTTGAAGCTGAAACTAAAACGGAATCGGAAGAGGAACAAGACATGGCTGTTGACAATCGAACAATCAAGGAACTTTCAGCCTCGGGATTGGACAATGTTGTTTCCCTTTGCATCCAATACCCTAGGGCAGTTCAAGGCAAAACCGATGAGTTTGAATTGAAGTCTAGTTTGCTGCATCACATTCCCAAATACCACGGGCTATCCATGGAAGATCCGAACAAGCATCTTAAGGAATTTGAAGTGGTGTGCTCGAGCATGAAACCAATTAATGTGGATGAAAATATTCTGAAGATGAAACCTTTCCATTCTCTCTTTTGGAAAAGGCTAAAGATTGGCTTTTTGAATTAGCACCTGGAACCGTCACCTCTTGGGAAAGCATGAAGAAAGCATTCTTAGAGAAATTCTTCCCAACTTTAAGAGTCATTCTTTTGAGGAAGAGAATTGGTGGAATTCAACAAGGCCAAGGAGAATCCTTTCCAGCATATTATCAGCTTTTCAAGACTTTAGTTGCCTCTTGTCCACAACATCAAATGAACGAGGAGCTTTTAATTCAATATTTCTATGAAGGACTACTTCCACTTGAGAGACAAATGCTTCATGCTTCAGCTGGAGGTGCTTTAGTTGACAAAACCCCAGTTGCTGCGAAGATTTTAATAGCGAATCGTGCCTTGAATGGACAAGAATATGAAGGAGTTAAACCACATGGACTGATTGGACCTTTATAAATTACTAAATTTGAAAGAACCCTAACTAAAGAATGAAAGCAACCAATTGAGAGTAGTTTTTATGCTGTAAACTTAATTAAATTAAAATGCAAGAATGTAGCAGCGAATAATATATTGATGTAGAAGCAATGGAGATAAGGCCAAGGATTCAAATTCACCATTACAAAACCAATTCCATGTTTATAAAGTTATCCTGTATTCAGCTATCAACCTGTTTCCTGAGTTTGTTTTACATATATATGATCAACCATATGATGTGTGGTTTTGATCAAATTCTCCTAATCTGCAACCTAATTGGGATGTTCAACTTCGGTTCCTAATTAAGAGTCTTTAGCATGCAAGAAAATGTTAAAGAACCAAAGAAAATACATGGCAGGATGTTTGCATAGCATTCTCTTCATTCATTCACATGTCTAGCAAGATTAAGCATGATGTTTACTATAATCTTGTTTAAATGATTTGTAGTTAACCCTAATGGTGATCAAACATTAAAATCAACAAACAAATTTAACAATAGGTTCAATGAATGAAACAGGAAGCAGATTGATAAATTGAATAATTTAACTTAAAAACATGGATCAATTTTGCAAGGCTACATCGAAATCCCTAGCTATGAACTTAGTTACACATCATGTTCACAGAAATTAAAACGAAAATACACAACATGAGTGAAAATAAATTCAGGAGAGGAAACCCTTGAAGAAATTACAATGTAGAACTTTTCCAAGAACAACCTTCTGCAATGAGTCTTCAGTATTGGTGACAGTGTATGCAACGGCTAGGGTTTTTTAAGAGTGAATAAAAAAGAGAGTAAAAATAGATAACCAGAATTGTGTAATTCACCCAGAATAAAAAGGGCATGTAAAAGTGGCTAAAAGGAAAGTTTTTATGGGGTAAAAAAGGTTGGAAGATATTCCAAAGTGATCCTAGCAACTCAGCCTTTACGTTTTTGCCTTATTTGGCACCTCCAAATCAGGCTAGATATCCTAATTCCTTTCCCATTATGTTCCTGATCTTCTAAGAAGCCAAATTCGTCTTGGATTCTTTATTTGGACTTCAAAACAAGTAACAACTTTATTTGGGCTCTAAAACAGGCCACTAAACTTCTCTCCACGTTTGAATAAGGATCAGCTCCAAAAAGGGCATGGTTTCACTTCTTTTGCAATTACAGCACATGTTACCTCGGTACAAGCCATTTTTTTTTATGTAGAGCTCAATCATTATATGTCTTCATCACTTTGGTATTCCCCAAACTATAGGGTATTGCTGTAATGGGCTAAGTATCTCTGATTGGGATGAAAGGGTAGGGAAATATAGTGGTGAGAAAAGAAAAAGGCTAAATGTGTTTGGCGCTCAAAACGGGGCAATGACACATACATAAAGGTAGGGAATTTGGCCTTTTGGTGGTTAAAACATGCATAGCCTAACATCATCCCATTGAGTTCATTCATGAGTGATACCAAACACATGGTATCTACAAAAGAGAATAATTCTTAGCATTCAATCAAACAAAAATAATGAGATCATTTAAAGTGAAATTGAAAGAAAAACATTAGAGCAGAAACACTTTAAACCTTCTCAAAGAAGCAAATAGGTGTTGAAGTTTCTTTCGAGTGCAGATATAAGGATAGTATAGCAGCACAAGTAAGGGTGTCGAACCATAGGGACTGAGAAACAACTTAGTAAAACCTTTGACTCTTACAAATTAGCATTAGTTAAAGACTCATATGACTTAAAATGGGGGGTTTGAGTAATTTTGGAAAAGAAATAAAGACAGAAAGAAAAGGGTAAGAACTATCTAAAAATAAACCTAGGACATGAAATAGGTTAGAAACATTTTTAGGACATAAATCTGACTTCAAAGAAACAAAGGCCTTCCCCCTAAACATTCCTGAATCAGTGATATGATCTTTTAACTTATCCCTTTCAAATGCACAACTAAGATGTTCACATATCTAGCATGGCATATAACTAGATTGTATGAATCCTCTCTTACTTTGCATGTTAGATACATGGCATATACATAAAACTTATATTTACAGGTGCAACCTAGCATGGCATATACTCAGATTTAGCACCTAGAAACTCATTAAGAACAAAGAGGATTATGAACATCACATGAACCCTAGAACATGGCATTTATCCTAGAACTTCATGGAATCAATTTATATGATTAGTTCTAAACTTAACCACATGTTGCTAATGAATGAAAGAAGATATGGCAGTCATCCTTATCATTCTCAACAGAAAGCAAGCATAAACAAGGTAGCTAAGCTTGAAAATATGTGCTTGAAATGATTGAAACAGAAAATTGATTCTAGCTTGCAAATGAAATTGATAAACTAAAGTTGCATCATAACATTAATTCAATCATGTCTAGGGCTTCAAAGCAGCCATAAGTATCCATAAAAACAAAATACATAAAAAGTAAGGAAAGCTAGAACCTAGAAACTGCTCAAGGCCGAAGACTCGTGCTCTCTCTCCAGATTCTGTGTTTTTCTATTGACTATTTGTCTCCTATTAAAAGGCTTAGGAATCCTCTAACATCTGACACATTTACATCCTTGAATTGACTCTCATTTATAACTCATAACAACCAGCTTTTAGAATTGTAGTAACCGAAAACTAGATGTTATCATAATTTGTAACTGAACAACTCCTCTTTAATCTATCATAACTTCTTGTCGAAACTTCCAAATCACAAGCTGTAAAGACAATCAGAAAGAAGACTTCCAGAGCTTTCCAACTATATATGGTAATAGGAGCATATTTATGCAACTTAGTGATAGGAGCATATTTATGCGACTTAGTTGGCTTGTTCTTGTGCATTTATGTCGTGTTTTCTTAGTTATTTTAATGTTTAAAGTCATTTTCGTGTGTTTTCAGATTTTATGGACAAAGTAGGCAAGAAGATGCATTTTGGAGCATTTTGGAGCAAAATGGAGCTTGGAATGCATGTCACATATTTGGGCCAAAGTGGATGGATGAATTTGAGAACTAAAGAGGCCAAGAATGTGAAGAATTATGGTCCAAAAGATGAAGAACTCAACCCAAAAATTTGTCACCCCAACTTGCCTTCATTGCCATGCAAAACAACATAGAATTCCCTTTGGATTCCCATGCCATGCTTGATCACTCTTGTCCCCTACATAATTTCTGATTTCATGCTTCAATTCATTTAATTATTACACTTAATTGCTTGATACCTCTTGTTCCCTTCACCCACAAAATTTTAGACAACTTTCACAACCATAACATGCACCAATTGATGCTCCATCATTCACATTTGGAATCCCATGCCTTGTGTACCACATGTTGCTGCACCTTTGACCCATTTATTGACACATTTTCACCTCCCTTTCCATCTCTATGCAATGTACACAATCATTCATGCTCCCTAGCTTCAAGACCACTCCATTTTACCCTTCACACTTTGCATCATCACTTCATTTTCACCCTTGGACCATTGCACACCACACACACTAACTTGCCATGCATTTCATCCCTAGCCTAACCTGATTTTCTAAGGTTTTTGGGGCCTATAAATACATGTTTACACCCCTTGGCCAAAGGACAATCCCCCATATTCATCATTTTATCACAGAAATTCGTCCATACACACCCTAGGAAGCAAAACACCCCAAGAACACCATTCTAGCGCCTAGAAAACATAACAGCCACTCAACCTTCTTCCACTCTCTTTGCCTAGTTCTCCACCACCTTCCAACCATGAAACACTCTTCCACACTCACCCTAAACCCCTCCATACCATTCCCCATCCATTCTACACCATAAATCCACCCAAAAATCTGTCCACAAGCTTCATGCCGCAACAAGGAGGAAGGGAGATCCATTGATGCACTTGCTTTCCAAGTTGGAGCATTTTAGGTGTTTTCTTTCCTTTGATTTTAATGTCTAATTTTATGTATCTTTGTATTGCAAGTATGAGGAACTAAACCCCCCTTGGCTAGGGGGGGATTCAAAACCATGTTTATGCTTGCTATATGATTTGATTACTTCCAATTGCGTTTCTTGAATTGTGAATTCAATTTACTTATCCGTTCGTATAAAAACTAATTTGTGTATGTTGGTTGAGAGTGCACGCTTAATTTTCATGCATGAATTTGACGCTAGAATATAAGGGAGTTTCACCTAATCGTTATGAACTTATATTCACAAGTAGTGAAGGTTGCTAGTCACAATCACGTTAAGTAAATTCTTGGCATAAGTTTCATGCAAATCATAGTAACGAGTGCCTCGTCAATGCTTATGTTTTTCATAGAACTTAATGATTCTTGCTTGTATCTCTATTATGCAATTCATGTAGGGAACTTGTAGGGAATGTTTTGGGTTGTCGTATGCAATCATCCAACCTAATAACTTGTGGAAAAACTGAGAGTTAATTAGTGCAATTCACGGTTAATTTGGGGCGTTGAGTATTCATAACTTATCAAAAAGCAATTGGAAATCATTTTGTATGCAAGTGTGACATGTGTGAAGAAGAACCTCCTAGCTAGCCTTCCATCCATAAGTTTTAAACCAAATTCGTTTTAAAACCTGTTTTGTTTTACAAAGTTCTTATTTTATTTTAAATTCGTCAAAACCAATTCCCCCTGTAGTTTCAAGTGTCATATTAGTTAGAAATCAATTTAGTTTGTGTTTCTAAGTGCCTTGAGTGTTAGAGGCAGTTTTGAGTCTTTTAGTTGCTGTTTTGAGTTATTGGTTTGTTTTAGTATTTTAAACGTGAGTTTTGCATTCTTTGAGTCTAATCTAGTGTTTTAATCTTTGTTTTTTACATCTCTAAGTCAGTTTTCAAGTGTTTAGCAATCCCTCCTAATCCCCGGTTTAGAACGATCCCTACTTACATACTTTGCTACAATTGATAAAAAGAGGGTTTAATTTTGTGTGTTAACTTATTTTTCACACCAAATTTTGGCGCCGTTGCCGAGGATTAGCAACTTTGCTAATCTCTTGGATTGTTTTCTTTCGAATTATTGTATTTTGTTTAAGTTTCTGTTTAAGTTGCTGATTTGTTTTCTTAGTTTTTAGGTACTAGTTTATGACCCGTAGCTCACAACCTGTTCGTGAGCATATCTCTGACTTTGACGGTGATTTTGAGAGGACTTTGAGAAGGAAAAAGAAATTGCAAGAGTCTAATCCTCCTAGTCCTGAGCCTGAATTAGAAGAGCAAGAAGTTGAGGTTGAAGAGAAGGCCACGACACAAGTGGGTGGAGAAGAGCAAGGTATAGCCATGGACAACCGTACGCTCAAGGAGCTTGCCGCCTCGGGTTTGGATAATGCCGCACCATTGTGTATCCAATATCCCATGGCTGCTCAAGGTAAAACCGAAGAGTTCGAGTTAAAGTCAAGTTTGCTCCACCACATTCCAAAGTTCCATGGGCTATCCATGGAGGATCCGAATAAACATTTGAAAGAGTTTGAAATGGTGTGCTCAAGTATGACTCTGGTTACCGTTGACGGAAGTATTTTAAAGATGAAGGCTTTTCCATTCTCTTTAATGGACAAAGCCAAAGATTGGTTATACGAGTTGGCTCCCGGTACAGTTACATCTTGGGAGAGTATGAAAAGGGCGTTTCTGGAGAAGTTTTTCCCAACTTCTCGCATCATTCTTCTTCGTAAAAAAATAAGTGGAATTCAACAAGATGAAGGTGAGTCTTTTCCTACATATTATGAACGCTTTAAATCACTTGTTGCTTCTTGTCCACATCATCAGATGAAGGAGGAGTTGCTTTTGCAATACTTCTACGAAGGGCTCCTACCACTAGAACGTCAAATGCTCGATGCCTCGGCGGGTGGAGCATTGGTGGACAAAACGCCCATGGCTGCAAAAATCTTGATTGCTAATCGAGCATTGAACGCTCAACAATACGAAGGTGTAGGCCAAAGAGGACCCCCACGGCAACAAGTGCATGAGGTAAGTTCCACTTCCAATATTCAATCTCAGTTAGCTAATCTTACTTCTATTATTTCACAGATGGCCGAGGGAATGAAGATTCAAGAACCCTTGGTGTGTGGCGTATGTTCTATCCAAGGACATGTTTCCGAAAAGTGTCCTCAACTCATCGAGAATGGTGGATAGGAGAGTGCTAATGCCATTGGGTTTCAAAGCCAAAATCAGCCAAGACATGATCCATATTCCAACACGTATAATCCGGGGTGGAGAGACCATCCAGACTTCAAATGGAGAGAGCCACAACAAACTCAACCACAAGGAGGCTTTAGGCAACAACCCCCGGGCTTCTACACTAAACCATACGCACCCCCTCAAATCCAACCACAATCTGCCCCAAATACTTCAGGTAATGCTTTGGATAATGATACACTTGTTAAGTTACTAACCACTTTGACTAATGGGCAGGAAAATCAAAACAAAAGGGTGGACCAACTAGAGAAACAAATGGGACAGATTGCCGAAGTTGTTGGGCAGATTAGAGAACAAGGAAAGCTTCCTAGTTGTACCATTCCAAATCCAAATGGAGGGTTTGAATCAGCCAAAGCAATCACCCTAAGAAGTGGTAAGGAGGTTGGGGCAGGTTCTTCATCAAAAACAGATCATAAAAAGGATGAAATTTTGCAAATGGAAGAGGAGGAATCAAGCCCACCAACGGCAAAGGTGGAGACACCTTTGCCGCAAGCTTCTATTGCTCCTAAATTGTCCAATTTGTCCAACAAAGGTAAGAATGTGTCAAATTCGGTTTATACTAATGTTATTCCTTCAAATGTACCCTTTCCTAGTAGGTTCATGCAAGCCAAGAATGAAGAGGAGGAAAAAGATGTTCTAGAGACATTTAGAAAGGTGCATGTCAACATTCCCCTTTTGGATGCAATCAAGCAAATCCCAAAGTATGCCAAGTTTTTAAAGAAGCTTTGCACAACAAGGAAACGTGTCCGGGAGAAAGAAGTGGTACATGTAAGCGAGAATGTCTCCGCAATGTTGCAAAGAAAGCTACCACCTAAATGTAAAGATCCGGGTAGTTTCACAATTCCTTGCGTAATTGGTAATACAAGGTTTGAGCATGCTATGTTAGATTTAGGTGCATCAATTAATGTCATGCCATATTCTGTTTATGCATCTATGAATCTAGGAGCACTTAAACATGATGGTGTGATTATCCAATTAGCCGATCGATCTAATGCATATCCAAAAGGGGTGTTGGAGGATGTTTTGGTGCAGGTAGACCACTTGATTTTTCCTGCAGATTTCTATGTGCTTGATATGGAGGATTCAGGCCACTCATCACCATCACCGCTCTTACTTGGACGACCTTTCATGAAAACGGCTCAAACCAAGATTGATGTGGCCAAAGGATTAGTAACTATGGCATTTGGTGGTGACATGATTAGTTTTAAAATTTCTGAATCCATTGAGACTCCTAATGTTGTTCATTCTTGTTGTGCCATTGATAAAATAGAAAAGATAGGACCGGACCCCTCAGCACCAAGCACAAAGGATGCATCAAGAACCATGCAAAACGAGGGAATTGGAGTGGAGCACAAGGACCATACGCCCACCGCCCTCAAAGTGCTCAAATTGGCCGAAAGAACCATGGGGAAGATTTCGCATCATACTACTTCATCACAACACATAGGTAAGCCACCTAATCCAAATCCAATTCCCATTAAAGTTGATAGGTGGTTACCTTCTTTGGTGCAGGTACCCAAGCAAATCCCCGATGGTGGGCGCATGTACATGAACTTTAGGCAACACAACGCACCCATCAGCAAACATCACTATTCATTTCCGTTCAAGGATGCAATGTATGAGAACTTTGTGGAGCATGTTGTGGAGGAGATCCCACTGCAGGCCGTGGGTTCCAAGGAGAAGTGAAGGTGTTCATCGTCCTGCTGGAAGACGTTAAAGCAAGCGCTTTAAGGGAGGCAACCCATTTATTCTGTTTGATTGTCAATTTTCTTACTTGTTTAATTATTTTTGGTTATGATTTTCTATTTTGAAACATTAACAAGTATGCAAAGGATTTTAACATTAAACTTCATGGAAATGAACAGGAAATTGGGAAATAAAGAAACACAGCATAAGACAAGAGGGAGCCTTCACAATGGCTGTTTGGGAAAAGTCTCAGTAGTCGGCGGAATCTCAGCAGTCGGTGGAGCCACAGAAGAAGGAGGTACCGGAGGTTGATCAGTTGGAGCTTCACTACGCGGTACAACCCCCGAAGACGATGGCAGATGATGTTGGAACAAACCCACGAACCTCCGATGATCAAGTAAAATCTGACCATCAGATTCCTGCAACTCGTCAATTTTCCTCTTCATGTTTGTGGCATAGTTGTGTGCAAGCTTGTGCAACTCCTTATTCTCATGCTTGAGTCCTCTAATCTCCTGTTTGAGACTCAGTACTTCAGCCGCCAACGATTCAACTTGACAGGTTCGAGCAAATAGGCGCTGGGCCATGTTGGACACAGAAGCCGCACACTGCACGCTAAGAGCCAGAGACTCCTTAACAGCCAAATCATCAGACCGTCTGGAAAGCAGTCTGTTATCTCTAGGGGTAACAAGGTTCCGGGCCACCACCGCTGCAGTCACGTCATTCATCATCACCGAATCCCCAACGGAAAGAGGACCAGTAGAGGATATGAAGGACGGGAGCCATATGTTGTCTGGAGAAGGCGGGGCTGCCTCTTCACCAAGGTTCAAGTCAAAACGACGGTCGGAAGGGCCAGACATATTTCAAAGGTTTTGGAGAAAGAAGAGATGGGCTAAATTCAGAGGTTAGAAGTGCAAATGGGAGTTTTACAAGCGGAATGTCAATGCACTTTGAAATGAACTACGCACCTCTATAAAAATCAACATGTGATGGGATTTCAGAGATTGAAGAGGCGCCAGCGTTCTCAAAAGTTGGGCTTGCTCACAAACCACCAATTCCAGATATCGAAGAGTGTCAGCTTTCTCAGCCTCTTCAGCACCCGTCACACGCAAAATCTGCTTTGCGAAAATCACGGGCAGTTTTTCGATGCACCACTTCAGAAATCGAAGAGGCAAATTCAACAATCAAAGACGCGCTAGCTTTCTCAAAAGCTGGGCTTGAAACCATGGGCCAATCTACTTTTCGAGATTTGTTCGCACGTGTCACATACACTCGACGATGCTCAGAACTCGAGGCGCCGATTCCAGATATCAATGGGGAATCTGCTTTGCGAAAATCACGGGCAGTCTGTCGAAGCGCCGATTCCAACCATCTGTCTTTCTCAGCCTCGTCAGCACTTGTCACATGCAATCTCTGCACCCAACGAAGTTCAGAACTCGAAGCGCAAATTCTGGATATTAAAGAAGCCTCTGCTTTATCGAGACGTGTCAGCATCTGTCAAATTGCACATCTGCGTTGCGTAAATCACGCGCAATCTGTCGAAAATTTCTGGAGAAGCGGAATGCACGTGAAAACTACTGCTAAATTATCCCAGGCTTGCCGACACGAGTAATGGAACAATGCCTTCCCAGCCATTAAGAAAATTCTATAAATGTTGAACTTCATCGTGAGACAGCCTCATCTAACTTTCAGCCTCACTTAAACCTTTCATCCTCTCTGAAATGGCTTTCCAACAAACCCTCTCGAGTCACTCTGTATTCCTCATTCCTTGGGATACTCTTGCGAACAACCCATTCAAAGCAAAAGTATTTCATATCATGAAGGTTGAAAGCAAGAGTATCTCATATCATGCTTTCTCCCTGTTCTTCTCCTTGTCTTTGTTTTTGTTTTAGGACAAGGAGAAAGAGAGCAATCAGCCAGCATTAGGTATCAATCTTCCGATCTGGAACCAACTGCCGGGAACCCCTTCCTGATTGCTTACCTAGCCTTGCTCTCGAGTACTCATCTTCAACATCTTGTGCTTCCTCTTCGTCTCTCACTTATAAGGGAAGTGAAGATGATACCTCGAAGCATGTGGAGACAACGTGCTGATTCAACTAAGGACAAGGAGAAAGAGAGCAAGAGGTCGGCACTTGGACAGATTGAACAAAGAAACAGACCATCACCTCTACCTCGTGCCCGCCTGCCGTGCAGAAGAAACAAGCAGAGAAGAATGCGGCCTGCAGACTCAAGCAACCAGCAGAAGGAGTCCGAGTTGAAACCAAGAGCTCGAGAAGCCCAGTTCGAGATCAAAGCTGTGGAAAGTCAACAAGCTCATCTATCTTCAAAAACCAGATTTGCGTTCCTAAACTCTACTCCTTCTTGTTTTTACCTTGCTATATTTGTCATGTTCATTCATTGTTTGTTTATTTGCTTGTTTTTTGTGTGAGTTATGCTTGAAACATTTAGGACAATGTTTGATTTAAGTGTGGGGGGGGGTAACTAGTGTTTTACATGAAATTCGTAGAAAATTATCACCCATTACTTCTAGTGTTGTTCCTTGCTGTTTTAAGTATTTTTAAGCTGTTTTGGAGTGTTTCAGTGTGTTTTGGCATAAAAATCCGAAAATTTCATAAAAAAATTTTGAAAAATTGAAAAAAAAAAAACCCAAAAAGAGTTGTTTTTGTGTGCTTATTTGTGTCTTAGAGTACCTTCCAACACAATGATGAGGATTCGGTTTGTAATTGCATGACTGTTAAAGAGAGTTATAAACATGGATGAAAGTTTGATTTACTCTTTGTTTATGCTTGGTTGTGGTTATAACTTATGAACTCACATGTAATCATAAAAGAAAAATTAGTTTTTGTAACATGCTTAAAGGAAGGAACTCAAACTAACGCTACAACCTTGTGAGACTTGAGCCTAACGCTTATTTGGAGAGTTAAAATCTGTGCATTATTGTTTTCTAAAGTCGTTGCATGATCTCATTATTCTTCTTTGGTTACTACTTAGAAGGTGTTTCATCATTTAGTTCCAAATGCTAGAACTCATGCCCATTTCATTCAAAGCATGATATTGATTTGCATAACACACATTCAAGATGAAGTTGTGTAGTTACCACCACCAAAGCCAAACTGCCATGTATCCCATATCGTTATATGTTTAAGTTAACCCCATTGAGCCTTGATAGCCTGCATTCTTTGTTAAACCACATTATCCTTACTTAGCCTAGTTTAGGACCTTCCATACCCTTGTTCTTGAAGCATAGTAAAGCATGATTCAAATTGAATTTCTTTTGATTAATGTATGGCAGAAAACAAGTGTGGGGGAAGTGTGAGTTATTATGCTTGTTGAAAAAAAAAAAAAAAAAAGAAAAAAAAAGAAAATATATGCGAACAAGAGTTTTAAAGTGCTGCTTGTTGAAGAAAGGGTCCAAAACATAGAATTCGGCCCTAAATATTGTTTGAATTTTTCCTTTGTGTCTAAAAGCTGATTTCTGCAATCTAAGTGAATTCTAAGTTTCAATTTCATTACTGTACTTGCTATTTCTTTAAGAACGATTGTTATCCTTATCCTTCATTTGTTAGCCATCACCCCAAACCCCGTTACAATCCTTAACTTCATCTTGAGTGTCATGCGTTTCAATATGTGGAGTTTGAAATTGATATGAGCATATGGTGTCACTGGTTCTCGCATCTAAGTAGTAGCATTCCATTCATGAGATCATATCTAAACATGCTTATTAACTCCAGAAATTGCTTTCTTTGTGATACATATATGTGAGCGTTCGTTTTCATATCTACATCAATCTTCTCACATATAACTAGTACAGGGTGTGTAGTTAGAAAATCTGAGTGAAAATTGAGTGTATATCTTGTAAGGAATTGAGTAAATTCTCTAAGGCATGTTACTACATGAAAAACATTATTTTAATCGATTAATTGTGAACAAGTAAGTGGTGACTATGATTAAGTACGTGCTTAAGTGTGAAGATGACTCAAATCTGTGGGGATAATGATTTTTAACATGTCATGTGCATTGGAAATCCCTGAGGCAAATGTTGGAAGGTTTAGGTTGTGTTTTATTTACTTTGTTTCGTTTTATCTCTTTGTTTTGCTCGAGGACTAGCAAAAGCTAAGTGTGGGGGAATTTGAAAGGAGCATATTTATGCGACTTAGTTGGCTTGTTCTTGTGCATTTATGTCGTGTTTCCTTAGTTATTTTAATGTTTAAAGTCATTTTCGTGTGTTTTCAGATTTTATGGACAAAGTAGGCAAGAAGATGCATTTTGGAGCATTTTGGAGCAAAATGGAGCTTGGAATGCATGTCACATATTTGGGCCAAAGTGGATGGACGAATTTGAGAACTAAAGAGGCCAAGAATGTGAAGAATTATGGTCCAAAAGATGAAGAACTCAACCCAAAAATTTGTCACCCCAACTTGCCTTCATTGCCATGCAAAACAACATAGAATTCCCTTTGGATTCCCATGCCATGCTTGATCACTCTTGTCCCCTACATAATTTCTGATTTCATGCTTCAATTCATTTAATTATTACACTTAATTGCTTGATACCTCTTGTTCCCTTCACCCACAAAATTTTAGACAACTTTCACAACCATAACATGCACCAATTGATGCTCCATCATTCACATTTGGAATCCCATGCCTTGTGTACCACATGTTGCTGCACATTTGACCCATTTATTGACACATTTTCACCTCCCTTTCCATCTCTATGCAATGTACACAATCATTCATGCTCCCTAGCTTCAAGACCACTCCATTTTACCCTTCACACTTTGCATCATCACTTCATTTTCACCCTTGGACCATTGCACACCACACACACCAACTTGCCATGCATTTCATCCCTAGCCTAACCTGATTTTCTAAGGTTTTTGGGGCCTATAAATACATGTTTACACCCCTTGGCCAAAGGACAATCCCCCATATTCATCATTTTATCACAGAAATTCGTCCATACACACCCTAGGAAGCAAAACACCCCAAAAACACCATTCTAGCACCTAGAAAACATAACAGCCACTCCACCTTCTTCCACCCTCTTTGCCTAGTTCTCCACCACCTTCCAACCATCAAACACTCTTCCACACTCACCCTAAACCCCTCCATACCATTCCCCATCCATTCTACACCATAAATCCACCCAAAAATCTGTCCACAAGCTTCATGCCGCAACAAGGAGGAAGGGAGATCCATTGATGCACTTGCTTTCCAAGTTGGAGCATTTTAGGTGTTTTCTTTCCTTTGATTTTAATGTCTAATTTTATGTATCTTTGTATTGCAAGTATGAGGAACTAAACCCCCTTGGCTAGGGGGGGATTCAAAACCATGTTTATGCTTGCTATATGATTTGATTACTTCCAATTGCGTTTCTTGAATTGTGAATTCAATTTACTTATCCGTTCGTATAAAAACTAATTTGTGTATGTTGGTTGAGAGTGCACGCTTAATTTTCATGCATGAATTTGACGCTAGAATATAAGGGAGTTTCACCTAATCGTTATGAACTTATATTCACAGGTAGTGAAGGTTGCTAGTCACAATCACGTTAAGTAAATTCTTGGCATAAGTTTCATGCAAATCATAGTAACGAGTGCCTCGTCAATGCTTATGTTTTTCATAGAACTTAATGATTCTTGCTTGTATCTCTATTATGCAATTCATGTAGGGAACTTGTAGGGAATGTTTTGGGTTGTCGTATGCAATCATCCAACCTAATAACTTGTGGAAAAACTGAGAGTTAATTAGTGCAATTCACTGTTAATTTGGGGCGTTGAGTATTCATAACTTATCAAAAAGCAATTGGAAATCATTTTGTATGCAAGTGTGACATGTGTGAAGAAGAACCTCCTAGCTAGCCTTCCATCCATAAGTTTTAAACCAAATTCGTTTTAAAACCTGTTTTGTTTTACAAAGTTCTTATTTTATTTTAAATTCGTCAAAACCAATTTCCCCTGTAGTTTCAAGTGTCATATTAGTTAGAAATCAATTTAGTTTGTGTTTCTAAGTGCCTTGAGTCAAGTTATAACATATTTTCGTTCAATTTCTTCCTTAGTGTTCAAAACTACCCAGATTGTGTTTTTATGGCAGTTTTGAGTGTTAGAGGCAGTTTTGAGTCTTTTAGTTGCTGTTTTGAGTTATTGGTTTGTTTTAGTATTTTAAACGTGAGTTTTGCATTCTTTGAGTCTAATCTAGTGTTTTAAACTTTGTTTTTTACATCTCTAAGTCAGTTTTCAAGTGTTTAGCAATCCCTCCTAATCCCCGGTTTAGAACGATCCCTACTTACATACTTTGCTACAATTGATAAAAAGAGGGTTTAATTTTGTGTGTTAACTTATTTTTCACACCACTTAGTTAGCTTGTTTTCTTGCATTTTCATAGCTAGTTTCTACTTATTATAGTGTTTTAAGCTATTTTTGTGTGTTTTCAGGTCTAAATGACAAAGTTGGCAAGAAAGTGCATTTTGGAGCATTTTAGAGCAGTTTTGGGCCAAGAAAGGATAGCACATGCATGGAGCAAGGTGGATGGACGTTTTTGAAGTTCAAGAGGCTAGGAATATGCTAAGGAGTTGAAGAAAATAAATCCAAGACAAAGAAGATAAAGAATCAGCTCAAAAGAATGAAACATTATCCAAAACCTTATCCAACCTTATCTTATCTAGTCTTATCTTATCTTATCCCATATTATCCAAACATTATCCTATTTAATCCAACATTATCTAAACTTATCTCCAGCTGCAAAAGGAGTCCTTATCCTATTCTAAATCCTTCCCATCTGAATTTAGGAGTCCCAATCCATATAAATACATTAATTCTTTTCCCCCTAGGAATATGCTATGCAAATCCTTCTACTCTACAACCTTTGTGTCGTACCCTAGGCCTATAAATACATATTTATCACCACAATTTCGTGGACCACACATACAAGAGCCAAAACATCAGAAAATACATACTTGTGCGCATATTTGCAAGGAAGGAAGGAGAAGAGACCCTTGGAGTCGTGCCTGCCATTCAAGCTTGGATTGCTGGACGTTCCTAGGTGTATTATATCCTTAGTTTTAGTTCAATGTTTGTTTTAATTTGGTTTTATGTTTTCAAAGACATGATGAACTAATTTCTTTTTAGTTAGAGGTGAATTCGAAGCCATGATTATATGCTTTATATGAATTGATTACATCCAGTTATTGTTTCTTGAGTCTTGAATGTGATTTGCTTATCTGAGTTATTAAAACTTGTTTATGTATGTTGATTGAGGATGCATACTTAGTTTGCATGCATGAACTTGATGCTAGAGTATAAGGGAGTTTCACCTAATCGTTATGAACTTATATTCACGAGTAGTGGAAGTCACTAAGTCATGATTGTGTTAAGTAAATCCTAGGTAGGAGTATCATGCTTTTCATAGTTACGAATGTCTCATCAATGCATATGGTTTTCAAAGAACTTAATGACCTTTGATATGTCTTTCTATCATTCTTTTCATAGTTAGGGAACTTGATAAGGATAATTTGGTTGTGATGCATATCCCGTCCAATTCAACGAGTTAAGGAAAATATGATGGTTAACTTGGGGTGTTGTCATTCATAGTCTAAGGGAACAATACTGGAGATTGGTTTATATGCATAGGTCATGTGTGGAGAAGGATCATATGGCTAAGTTTTCACCATTCAAATCACCTAATTTACTTTGTTTTGCAATCTGTTTAGTGTTGGAAGTATGCCCACAAAGCCACTCATTTGATGTAATAGCTTTTTGGAATACTTAATATGTTAAACTTTTATATGTTTAATGGAAGGGCAATACTTATTGTTAATCACTATTTATTGTATCATGTGTTTAACCAATAAGAGAATCCAAGGAATGTATTTGATCTAAGAGATAAGTGATCTAATGAGTTAGATTAACGAGACCTTTCTCTTATGTTCATTCCTAAAACGTTCCTAGCCATAGGATTGCCAATTGGGCATTGACAATCCGCTAAGGTTAGTATGTGTTATGTTGACTCAAACGTGAGTATGAACTAGTCTCAAAGTCATTTGGTGTTGGACACTAAGACAAACACATAGGTGCCCGAAAAAGTAATCGAGTACACTGAACTACGATCAAAAGAGAGTTAGAACATACATGTCATGTATAAACTCTAAGGTTACAATATGCAAAGTAGGCCTTTGACCTGAGGCATCATAGATGTCTAATGGTTAGGACCTTGATCTTTGATCATGACAAAGGCATTCCTTCGGATTGTCCACGGCATTGTTGGGGTCATGCGATCTAGTCATGTAGGCATATGAATGCACAACAAGGGATCTCTAACCTTCCATGGTGGGAGGAGAATACTCTAAAATATGATTCTAAAGTCTTTGGCCAAAGCAAATGAATATGACTAAGGAAGATGTTCCAAATCATATTCAAAGGAATCATATAAGAAAGTATCACATTGGATAGTAGACATGAAACAAACTATCACTTAAACAATGTGATTAAGAGTATTGTATTAGAGAAGGACCGTATTGCATTGTAATTGTAACTGGATAGGTTCTCCAACCAATTCTACTTAGCTTGGGTAACCATGACATACTGCTAGGTGTCACTCATGGTTTGTGGAAGCCCTAATGATTAGCAAACACTAATCATCAAAGGGAGAATTGAAATGTGGTTTCAATTCACAATCGATCGTTAAGAGTAACATCGCCCACTGCCTCGCTAATTGGAACCTAATGGATCGCACACCGAGTAAGGATGTATGTGAAGCAATTAAATGAAATGGATAAGCAATTAAATGGTTTAATTGAAGAATGGTCAAGATTAATTAATTAGTTAATTAATTATACGAAATGTTCGTATTGGGCTTTTAAGTTGGTTTTAGGGCTTCGGGGCCCAAAAGTGTTTTGGTCCACAAGGCCCATTATGTTTAAGTTGTATGACAACTAAAACAAAATGGGCAATAAGCCCAATAACCTTAAATGGCCGGCCATGTTAGAAGTATTGGGCTTTTTGGTCCTTTAGGTCACTTATTTGAAGGGACTATATAAAGGACTTTATAGCAAAATTCAATTAGGGTTTTTCTTGTGGAAATTGGGTGAAACATTTTCTCTCTAATTTCTTCAAGGAGGCCGGCCACCTAGGGAGAGTCATCTAGCAATCTCTACTTCCCTAAGTCATCCATTTCAACCTCACAAGATACATCCTTGGTGAAGAGACTTAGAGACATCAAACTTTTGGTGTTTTGGAGAACTAATCCTCAAATCCTCAAAGAAGCAAAGGAGCACTAAAAGGAGGAAAATCACAAGGAAGATCCAAGGAGCAAGGAGGTGACTTGAAGGCCCTCCACTTGGGTGAATCCCTTGTGTAATCAAGGATGAGCTTCAAGGGTAAAGAATCTCTAAATTCTTAATTTTCTTTAATGTTGTTAAAGAGTCTTTTGGTTCACCATATACTAGGCTTTGAAAGTCATGGGTTTTATGAATTGTTTTTGGATGCATGCCTACTTTAAAGAGTTAATAGTTAGCATATGTATTCAAATGTTCTTACATGTTCTTAGCTAGGACAAAATTTTTCCTTCAAGTGGTATCAGAGCCTAGGTCTAGTGTATGGTGGATCCTTTTGGGTTTTGTGATTTTCATGTTTTATGATTTAAATGTTGTAAATGTTACAAGCTTTGTTCTTGCTTTGAATATAAATTTTGCTAGAAAATTTTGCATCTCAAATGTTGTAGATGTATTTCATTTAAGCATGAATATTGGAACTAAAATTTGGTGCCATGTATTTTGAGTTTTCATAAGTGTTCTTCAATGTTCTTGGAGTTCTTGCCAAGATCAAAAAGTTTTGAAGTTTTGATTCAAAAAGTTTTATGTTTTTACATAAAGTTTTGATTTAATTTTGGTGGGTGATAGTTAATGATTAAGTAATTTTAATGGGAGACAAACTTTGTTTTAAAGAATGACATAAATCATTTCTTACAAAATTTTATTTCATCTTTACCTCACCTAACAAAACCCACTTACAAAACTTTGTATAAAATTTGAATTTTATTACTAAATAACACTAATGGCCGGCCACCCTATAAAATAGGGTATTTTTGGGTCTTTTGTGCACTTACATAAAGTTTTGATACTTTTGTGTATTTGCATTTTGGCCCAAAAGTTTACGTTTTTACGTTAAGGTCCAAAAACTCTAAAGGACAAATTGTTTTGCTCCTTTAATGATGTTTTGACATTATTAAAAATGTTTGGGATCTAAGTTGTGATTACATGAAGTTGTGGACTCTTGTGTTTTTACAAAATGACCCCAAAAGTTTTTGTTTTTAGAAAATGGCCCAAAAGTTGTGGTCATTGTTTTTTTGGCCCAAATTAGATGACAACAAAATGGTTTGTCTCTTTAAATGAGAATTGGATTTTCATTTTATTTAGTTCCATTTAAATCAATTCTATGGATCCGAAAACCAATTGTTTTAAAGTTGTTTTCTTAATTAAATGTGTTTGATTAAGAGAAGGGTGATTATGAACCAAATGCCTCGATAATTGAGCTATGTGATTGGCCGCTTTACATTATGAATGTTTGGGCTTGGTAGTGTAAGAATTTGAATGTAATTTGATTAGTTCAAGATTGTTGTAAATGGACATAAGTCCATCATTTGTGTTGTAAAAGGGCATAAGCCCTTATTATTATTTCATGTATTCCTTTTGTTTAAATGTATGCAAAATGGAATAGTTGGGTCCAACGCCCAATAGGAAATAACGTTTTAATTGGATTAAACGCGTAACTAAAATCAACAACTATCTACCTTAGACCCAAGGTCCAACACAAGGCTCGTGTTGGATCAAATCAAACGGTTCATAATCATCCTAAAACCTAATATGACTATATAGTCCATATGAGGATGCAAGGCATTCGTTAGTAGTTCCATATAGTCTCGCTTGTTTCAACGAAACAGTGGGAGTATTATATACTACTAATTCATATAAACTTGGACCAATGGTTGTGATAGGCCCAAGTTCTTTTAATGTGATTAAGTTGATAAGCGAGAGATGTTTAGAATATCTCTTCGTAGGCCTTCCACCGTGGTGGGTTCCAATCGTTTGTGACTCATGCACCGGCTTCACCCTATCATGGGGAAGTACAAAGCATGTGCTTATATATAGGAGGAATCCATATACATATGATGAGGTGAGTGTAGGCAACGAGGATAGCCAACATCGTATCATCGTGAGGCTATTCTTGAACCCCTTCACGAACTAAGCATGGTGGGAATAACTTAAACTAAGTGCAATGGTGCCAACATCGTATCATCGTGAGGCAACATTCTCTAGAGGCCAAACGGATGGGTAATTACAAAAAGTTGTAAATGAATAATGCGTTATTCTCTCATCATTATTTTTGCTAGCCAACATCGTATCATCGTGAGGTGGGCTTGGTAATGGGGAGTCTCCCATAACCCACTAAGAGTTCAATATAACTCTCGAATTCTATTGAGGGATGTGGAATTTGCCAAAAATAGTGGGTGGTACTATTTGATTCAAAGACCCAATCAAAATAGTTTTAAACAACAATGCTAATTCGATTTCTGTTATGTTATGTAGTGAACGACATGCCTAAAATTATACCCACCATAATACTTGACAAAAAGGGCCTAAAGGGCCAACATTTCCTTGCTTGGTATCGCCACATTGAGAATGTCTCAAAGGTGAAAGACATATTGTATGTGCTTAAGCAATCCCCTCCTCATGTACCTCCTACGAAACTAGCTTCAAAGGAGGAGTGTCAAAATTATGTTAGACACTATGAGGATGACTTACAAGCCAAATGCTTAATCCTCACTTCACTTAGTGAGGAGCTTATGAAGCTACATAAGCACATGGACACTTCTTGTGCCATGGTTGAAAGTTTGCATAAGATGCATGACATTAAGACTAGTAATGTACGATTCTCAAATATTTGTAGTCTAATGAATGCCAAAATGGCAAAAGGGACATCGGTCCATAAACATGGACAAAAGATGGAAAGGATCTTTCAAGATCTTCAAAGTTTAGGAACTTCCATCGATGGGAAAATGGCCCAAGACTTTTTCCTTGCATCTCTCTCGGATGATTTCACTAAGTTTATCGTAAACTATAAAGTGAATAGATTCGATCATTCTTTGAAAGAGATGATTGACATGTGCTGAAAATTTGAAAAAGGTTTCAAAAAGGACAGTGGGAGTGAGAATGCAATGATAAGGAAAAGGTTGCATAAGAAGAAGGCAAAGAAATCCAAAGGAACATGCTTTCATTGTGGAAAGGATGAACGTTGGAAGAAGAAATACAGGGTGCGCATTGCGAGCCTTATGACACGGACTTTTGAAGAGACTATTTCTGTCATAGAGAGTGCTTTTACAGTGAGCTCTAATTCCTGGATATTTGATTCAGGTGCTAGTCAACATATCTGTAATACGTTGCAGGGACTAACAGGGAGCAGGTCACTGCGCAATGAGGAGATGGTTGTGCGAGTTGGGAACGGCACTAAAATCTCTGCAAAAGCAATAGGCACCTATATGCTTAACCTACCCTCTGGGGAAGTCCTGGAACTTAAAAATTGTTTATATTTTCCTTCATGTATAAAGAATTTGATTTCCATCTCTAAGCTTTTACGAGATGGGCACTCAGTATTGTTTGACAAAATGAGTTGCACTTTATACTTGAACGGTCGTATTATCTCTCATGGTAATATGATAGAGGGACTTTTTCACCTAGAGACAAATAGTGGGATGCACTATATTGAAAGCGGGAATACCTCAAAACCCAAAAGGGCTAGAGAAGAAGTTAACCAAGAAAAGATGTGGCATCTTAAACTTGGACATGTGAACCTTGATAAGACTCGCAAGATGTCGAAAGACGGATATTTCCGCTCATTAGGTAATGACCGGATGGGTACTTGTGAAAGTTGCTTGAAAGGGAAGATGACCAAATATCCATTTACTGGAAAAGGAGAGCGTGCGACTGAAATTCTAGGGTTAATCCACACTGACGTATGTGGACCTATGTCTACTACTTCGAGAGAAGGCTTCTCATACTATATCACATTCACCGACGATCACTCTCGGTTTGGCTATGTATATCTTATGAAGTACAATTCAGAATCCTTTGAAAGGTTCAAAGAATTCAAGAATGAAGTTGAGAAGCAAACTGGGAAACAGATAAAAATCCTAAGATCGGATCGAGGGGGTGAATATCTGAGTAATGAGTTCCTAGATTATCTCAAAGAGTGTGGAATAATATCACAGTGGACTCCACCAGGAACTCCACAACTTAATGGAGTTTCCGAAAGGAGAAATCGAACCTTGATGAACATGGTTCGTTCTATGATGAGTTCCGCTGATCTACCAGTAACTTTCTGGGGATACGCTCTATATACAGCAGCTTACTTGCTTAATAGAGTACCTTCCAAATCAGTTTCACAAACACCCTATGAGATATGGCATGGAAGAAAGCCAAGTCTTAATCATATTAAGATTTGGGGTTGTGAAACATATGTCAAGAAGCTTGAGGCTACTAAGCTTGAAGCGAGATCAGTAAGATGCTATTTTGTGGGATATCCTAGAGAAACTATGGGATATGAGTTCTACCATCCTGACGACCAGAAAGTCTTTGTCGCCAGAACTGCTAAGTTTCTAAAGGACGAATTTGTTCTCAAAGGAACTATAAGCAAACAGATGGAAATTAATGAGATTAATAATGAACCACAAACAAGCACTCGACATATTGACAACCCTATTCCTGAACCCCTAGCTCCACGTAGATCTGAACGGGTTAGTAAGCCACCTATGAGGTTTGGCTTAAATAATGACTTTGATGAATTGTACCTTCTAGGTGACAATGAAACAAAGGAGGACCCTAGAGACTACACTGAAGCAATGTCCGACATTGATTCAAAGAGATGGCAAGAGGCCATGAAATCCGAGATGGATTCCATGTATCAAAGTCAGGTCTGGACTCTTGTAGACCCTCCAGAAGGTATTGTACCTGTTGGAAACAAATGGGTCTTCAAGAGGAAGATAATGGTTGATGGGAACGTGGAGACTTATAAGGCTAGACTAGTAGCCAAGGGATACAGGCAAATAGAAGGGATTGACTATGAAGAAACCTTCTCTCCTGTAGCCATGATTAAGTCCATTCGGATTTTGCTTGCTATAGCTGCGTACCATGATTATGAAATCTGGCAAATGGACGTGAAGACGGCCTTTCTGAACGGCTACCTACAGGAAGAGCTCTATATGACTCAACCCGAAGGTTTCGTGTCCGAGTCTGAAAAGACTAAGGTATGCAAGCTTCAAAGGTCCATTTATGGACTTAAGCAAGCCTCAAGGAGCTGGAACATTCGTTTCGATACTGAAATCAAAACGTTTGGTTTTACTCAAAACGAAGACGACAATTGTGTTTATCAAAAAGTCGTTGGGGATGCAGTTGTATTCCTAGTGTTATATGTAGATGACATATTACTATTCGGGAATGACACTGCAGTACTTTCTTCTGTAAAAGTGTGGTTGTCTAAAACCTTCCACATGAAAGATTTAGGAGATGCATCTTATGTAGTTGGGATAAAGCTCTATCGTGATAGATCCAGAAAATTAATTGGATTATCCCAATCGATGTACATTGATAAGGTGCTAAGTAGGTTCCAGATGGAACAATCTAAGAAAGGTTTTCTTCCTGTGAGACATGGAATTCACCTTTCTAAGTCCATGGGACCTAAGACTCCTGAAGAGATACGGCTAATGAATGAAATTCCTTATGCTTCCGCCATAGGGAGTCTCATGTATGCCATGATATGCACAAGGCCTAATATCGCGTATGCTGTGAGCATTACTAGTCGATATTAATCTAACCCAGGATCAGAACACTGGGCAGCTGTCAAGACGGTCCTTAAGTACTTAAGAAGAACTAAGGACATGTTCCTCGTTTATGGAGGAGCAGCAGAGTTGCGAGTGGAAGCTTATACAGACACAGATTTCCAATCTGACGTTGATGATAGAAGTTCCAACTCCGGATATGTATTCACTCTGAATGGTGGGGCTGTCAGTTGGAAAAGCAAGAAACAAAGTGTAATTGCTGATTCCACGACAGAGGCTGAATATGTCGCTGCAGCTGAAGCCGGCAAAGAAGCGTTCTGGATGAAAAAGTTCATTACTGAACTTGGAGTGGTTCCAACCATCACATCACCAGTAACTTTGTACTGTGATAATAGTGGGGCGATAGCTTAAGCCAAGGAACCCAGGGCTCATCAAAAGAACAAGCATTTTGATAGGCGCTTTAATATCATTAGAAGATATGCTGCCGAGGGGAAAGTCAACATCCTCAAAGTTGCTTCAGCCGATAACGTAGCAGATACACTGACAAAGCCAATGACTCAAATCCAGCTTGATCGTCATATGGATAAGATGGGTATTAGATACATGGGAGGATGGCTTTGAGTGCAAGTGGGAGATTGTTGGAAGTATGCCCACAAAGCCACTCATTTGATGTAATAGCTTTTTGGAATACTTAATATGTTAAACTTTTATATGTTTAATGAAAGGGCAATACTTATTGTTAATCACTATTTATTGTATCATGTGTTTAACCAATAAGAGAATCCAAGGGATGTATTTGATCTAAGAGATAAGTGATCTAATGAGTTAGATTAACGAGACCTTTCTCTTATGTTCATTCCTAAAACGTTCCTAGCCATAGGATTGCCAATTGGGCATTGACAATCCGCTAAGGTTAGTATGTGTTATGTTGACTCAAACGTGAGTATGAACTAGTCTCAAAGTCATTTGGTGTTGGACACTAAGACAAACACATAGGTGCTCGAAAAAGTAATCGAGTACACTGAACTACGATCAAAAGAGAGTTAGAACATACATGTCATGTATAAACTCTAAGGTTACAATATGCAAAGTAGTCCTTTGACCTGAGGCATCATAGATGTCTAATGGTTAGGTCCTTGATCTTTGATCATGACAAAGGCATTCCTTCGGATTGTCCACGGCATTGTTGGGGTCATGCGATCTAGTCATGTAGGCATATGAATGCACAACAAGGGATCTCTAACCTTCCATGGTGGGAGGAGAATACTCTAAAATATGATTCTAAAGTCTTTGGCCAAAGCAAATGAATATGACTAAGGAAGATGTTCCAAATCATATTCAAGGGAATCATATAAGAAAGTATCACATTGGATAGTAGACATGAAACAAACTATCACTTAAACAATGTGATTAAGAGTATTGTATTAAAGAAGGACCGTATTGCATTGTAATTGTAACTGGATAGGTTCTCCAACCAATTCTACTTAGCTTGGGTAACCATGACATACTGCTAGGTGTCACTCATGGTTTGTGGAAGCCCTAATGATTAGCAAACACTAATCATCAAAGGGAGAATTGAAATGTGGTTTCAATTCACAATCGATCGTTAAGAGTAACATCGCCCACTGCCTCGCTAATTGGAACCTAATGGATCGCACACCGAGTAAGGATGTATGTGAAGCAATTAAATGAAATGGATAATCAATTAAATGGTTTAATTGAAGAATGGTCAGGATTAATTAATTAGTTAATTAATTATACGAAATGTTCGTATTGGGCTTTTAAGTTGGTTTTAGGGCTTCGGGGCCCAAAAGTGTTTTGGTCCACAAGGCCCATTATGTTTAAGTTGTATGACAACTAAAACAAAATGGGCAATAAGCCCAATAACCTTAAATGGCCGGCCATGTTAGAAGTATTGGGCTTTTTGGTCCTTTAGGTCACTTATTTGAAGGGACTATATAAAGGACTTTATAGCAAAATTCAATTAGGGTTTTTCTTGTGGAAATTGGGTGAAACATTTTCTCTCTAATTTCTTCAAGGAGGCCGGCCACCTAGGGAGAGTCATCTAGCAATCTCTACTTCCCTAAGTCATCCATTTCAACCTCACAAGATACATCCTTGGTGAAGAGACTTAGAGACATCAAACTTTTGGTGTTTTGGAGAACTAATCCTCAAATCCTCAAAGAAGCAAAGGAGCACTAAAAGGAGGAAAATCACAAGGAAGATCCAAGGAGCAAGGAGGTGACTTGAAGGCCCTCCACTTGGGTGAATCCCTTGTGTAATCAAGGATGAGCTTCAAGGGTAAAGAATCTCTAAATTCTTAATTTTCTTTAATGTTGTTAAAGAGTCTTTTGGTTCACCATATACTAGGCTTTGAAAGTCATGGGTTTTATGAATTGTTTTTGGATGCATGCCTACTTTAAAGAGTTAATAGTTAGCATATGTATTCAAATGTTCTTACATGTTCTTAGCTAGGACAAAATTTTTCCTTCATTTAGTGTAGTTAAATTTCATCAAAATCAATCCCCCTTTTAATTAAGTGTCTTAGATTAGTTAGAAAAGTGTTTAAATCTGTCCAATTTAGTGTTTTGAGTCTTACTAGTCTTAAATTCGTCCAAATAGTCCCTAGAGTCTGTTTTGAGCCTTTTTAACTTAGTTTTGCTGTTTTGAGTGTTTTGAGTCAGTTTTAAGTCTTAAGTGTCTAGTTTTGTGTTTTAGTGTCTAGTTTAGTGTTTTAAAGTCTTATTTGTGTTGATTAGCAGCCTTAGTTAATCCCCGGTCTAGAACGATCCCTACTTACATCTTTACTACAATTGTGAACAATAGGGTTTAATTTGTGTGTCAAGTTAATTTTCACATTAAATTTTGGCGTTGTTGCCAGGGATTAGTAAAATTGCTAATCACCCTGTTTTGTTTATTTTACTTTTGATATTTGATTTAGTTTTCTTTCTTTGGTTTTAGGTACTAGAGAAGTAAGACATGGCAATTGCTAATTGATAAGCTCATATTTATACATATTTTACATCAAATTCTCTCGTCTTTTCTTAGTTAGTTTCTTATATTTTTGAGTTATTTACTTTGTTTTTGTATTTTATAGAATTTATCTAGCTAAGAAAATAAAATTAGCACAAGTAAGATTTTAAGTGACAAAATTCGTAAAAATTATTTTGCTCACTTATTTGATTTTTGTAGCTTTAGAAAAAAAAAAAATAATGTTGCATGCGCATTTTGATCGTGGCAATTCATGAATCACAAATTTCTGATAAATAAATTTTTAGGTGCGTCTGTGCGATTTGAATAAGAGAGCACTGGAGAAGGAACTGACAGAAATATAAAAAAACCAAGAGGGCAGTGCGTGGAGAAGAATAACGGGGAGAAGGAGGAAAGCTGACTTGGGCAGCTGATGGAAGGAAAAATAAAGAAATAAAAGAGTGGAGAGCACTGCAGAAAGAAGTGGAAGGCGTGCGGGTATAAAATAATAAAAGAAGACACAAACGTGGGAGAGCATAATAGCTGCTTGGTGCAGCTGGCAAGATAAAGAGAAGAAATAAAAGGGGGAATCAAAGCAGCTGGCAGAGAGGGGGACGTGCGGAGAGGAGACGAAAAGCAAGGAGGACTGACGGGGGAGTGGCGTGCGCAGAGGGAGGAAGTCAGCGCGCGCAAGAATAAGGCGCGGGAAGGAGGGACAGCTTGGGCAGCGTGAAGCCAGAAACTGTGCAGAAATTGCGTGCTGCCTTCTCACTTCGGTGTTATTCTTCCTCCAAACTTATGTTTTATTTTATGGTTTACTTTATGAATAATGTGTAATTAATTTCTGTTTAGTTAGAGGTGAATTTGAAGCCATGGATAAATGTTTATTATGATTTGATTTACTCCAGTTATGAATTCTTGAACGTTGGATGTGGTTTATTTTTCTGTGTTGATTAATAACTTGTTTATGTATGTGGGTTAAGGGTCGACACTTAATTTGCATGCTTAGACTTGATGCTAGGATATAAGGGAATTTCACCTAATCGTTATGAACTTATATCCATGAGTAGTAAAAATCGCTAGTCACGATTGAGTTTAGTAAACCCTAGGTTGGATTAACATGCGTATTCCATAGTTATGAATGCCTAGTCGATGTTTATGATTTCCATTAAACTTAATGATCTTTGATATGTCTCTCTATCATGCGTATTCCATAGTTAGGGAACTTGATAAGAATAATTTGGTTGTGATGCGTATCCCGTCCAATTCAATGAATATAGGGAAATCTGAAAGTTAATTTAAGCGGACCTAATTAACTTGGAGCGTTGTCATTTATTCGTTTGTTGAATTCATAACTGGGAATTAAATTATATGCATATATTCATGTGTGGATAAGGAACCCTCTAACTAACGTCTCATCATTTTAATTCTATAAAATATATTTTCTTTGAAGTTTGTTTTTAAGTTTCTGTTTTAAGTTCAATTTCATCAAAAATCAATCCCCCATTTATTTTAAGTGTTAGATTTGTTAGAAATCAATTTAGTTTGTGTTTTCTTGAGTTTTGAATTATTTTGAGTCTTTTGATTTGTTTTAGATTATTTGTTAGTTTTATTTTGAGTTATTCTAGTTAAGTGTTTTGAGTCTAGTTTAGTGTTTTAAATTTTGTTTTTACGTTTTTAATTTAATTTTACTTTGGTTACCATCCCTAGTTAATCCCCGGCCTAGAACGATCCCTACTTACATCATTACTACAATTGTCACAAATAGGGTTTAATTTGTGCGTTAGTTAATTTTCGCATCACTAATCTTCAGGCCCAAATAACGAATCTTACTTCTCAGTTAACGCAATATATCGAAAGGACCACAAGGCAAAGTGTCCCTACATTTGGTGCGTCTTATAGGCAAGAATATAAAGCAAATCAACATCCACAAAGAGGTTAGGAGAATGTCAATACCTGGGGTTATCAAGATCATAATCAATCAAGGAACAATTTGTTTTCCAACATGTACAATTCAGATTGAAGTGATCAATCAAACTCTATGTGGTGGGAATCTCAACAAGTTCAACACGAAGGATATTGGCAGCCATATGAGGAGTTCTATTCAAGACCTGCGCAGCCACCACAACCACAATCTGCCCAACAAAACTTAGGTTTGATAGGAGCATATTTATGCGACTTAGTTAGCTTTTTTTATTGCGTTTTCATAGTTAGTTTGTGTTTATTATAGTGATTTAAGCTATTTTCGTGTGTTTGTAGGTCCAAATGACAAAGTTGGCAAGAAAGTGCATTTTGGAGCAGATTTGGGCACTAAATGGATAACACATGTATGGGCCAAGGTGGATGGACGTTTTTGGAGTTCAAAAAGCTAGGAATATGATAAGGAGATGAAGAAAATAAATTCAAGACAAAGAAGATAAGGAATCAGCTCAAAAGAGGAAATAGTATCCAAAACCTTATCCAACCTTATCTTATCTTATCCTTGCCTAATCTAGCTTTATCCTATCTTATCTTATCCAAATCAGTTTATGACTTAATTCTAGCTGCAAGGGGACCTAAATATCTATTTCTAGAAGCTAATTTTAGAAGCATTCCTTTCTAGAAGCCTTAATTTCTGCCACAAAACACATTGTTTCTAGAAACCCTACAAAAGTGGCACCTATTCCCTTCTAGAAGGCTTTTGCCTTGCCTTGCAAGCCACTCATTTTCCCTCCAATCTGTGCCGCACCCTTCCTTACCCAATTCCCTTTGGATTCTGATTTAATTAGCCTTTTTCCTTGTGGATTTGGGTTATGCAAATCCTTTTCAGAAATTAATTGGGTCAAACCTTTTTCTTAGTGGATTTAAACACCTGTGCCGCACCCTAGGGCCCTAATTCTCTTAATGTACTGATTCATAACCCTAATCTGATTCACCCTAGGGTTTGGCCGAACCTATATATATACATATTTTCAGCCAAAATTCGTCACCACCCCCTACCATTCAAAAACACATCCTGCCGCATCATTCTACACCATTCTACAACCCTTTTCTGCAATTTTGGAGAAGAATGAGTCTTGCCGTGCCTTCCATTGATGAAGGAGGACCTTGTGCACAAGCCACCGGCAACCATTGGAGTTCTAAGAGTTCTTTCTTCCCTCGTTTTAGTTTCAATGTTTATTTCAATTTGCTTTTCAATTGCTGTGAACATGTGTAACTAAGTTTTTCTTAGTTAGATGTGAATTCAAAGCCATGGACATATGTTTAATATGAATTGATTCCTTTCAGTTATTGTTTCGTAAAACATGAATGTGATTTACTTATCTATTTGATTGATAACTTATTCTTGTGTGTTGATTAAGGATGCATACTTAGTTTGCATGCATGAATCTGATGCTAAATTATAAGGGACTTTCACCTAATCGTTAGGAACTTATAATTACAAGTAGTGGAGATTGTTAGTCACAATCGTGTTAAGTAGATTCTTGGCAAGAGTATCATGCAGTTCATAGTTATAATTGCCTTGTTAATGCTTATGATTTCCATGGAACTTAATGATCTTTGAATGTATCTCTATCATGCTGTTCATATAGGGAACTTGATGAGAATAATTTGGATGCGATGCGTTGTCCATTCAATTAAATGAATTTAAGGAAATCTGAGAGTTAATTTGTGCATTCACGATTAATTTGGGGCATTGTCATTCATGGTTTAAAGAAACAATACCGGAAATCGATTTATGTTGCATATGTTTATGTGTGGAGAAGGATCCTCTAACTAGCCTATTTCACCATTCAATTCACCCAATTTCATATCTAGTTTGCTTTAGTTTACAATCTGTTTAGTTTAATCAAATTTGTTCAGATCAACCCCCCTTTCAATTAAGTGTCTTAGATTAGTTAAAAAGGTGTTTCAATATGTCCAAATTAGTGTTTTGAGTCTCACTAGTGTTAAATTTGTCCAAATAGTCCTTAGAACCTGTTTTGAGTCTTTTTAAGTTAGTTTTGTTGTTTTGAGTGTTTTAGGTCAGTTTAGAGTCTATAGAGTCTAGTCTTGTGTGTTTAAGTCTAGTTTAGTGTTTTAGAGTTTAATTTATGTAGGTTAGCAGCCCTAGTTAATCCCCGGTTAAAACGATCCCTACTTGCTTAATACTACAATTGCATATTCAATAGGGTTTAATTTGCGTGTTGGATTATTTCACATCAAATTTTGGCGCCGTTGCCGGGGATTAGCAAGTTGCTAATCCCTTGTTTATTTTCGTGTCTTTGTGTTTTCTTTAAAGTGAGTCTGTGTGTTTGTGTGTGTGTTTGTTGTTTCTGCCGTGCTTACTACTTGTTGCTGATTGTGTTTGTTTCTTCGTTTCAGGTACTAGTTTATGACTCGTAGTTCTCAACACATTAGTGCAAACATCTTGGAGTTCGACGATGATTTTGAAAGAACTTTGAGACGAAAGAGGAAGCAACCAGAACCTAATCCACCTAGTTCAAGTTCAGAGGCTGAATCTGAATTTGAAGAAGAAGAAGAAGTCATGGCAGCGGACAATCGTACAATCAAAGAACTCTCGGCCTCGGGGTTGGCCAATGCCGCACCCCTTTGCATTCTATACCCCTTGGCTGCTCAAGGCAAGACCAATGAGTTCGAATTGAAGTCAAGCTTGTTGCATCACATTCCCAAATACCATAGGCTGTCCGTGGAAGATCCAAACAAGCATCTTAAGGTGTTCGAAGTGGTTTGTTCGAGCTTGACACCTATCAATGTCGATGGGAACATTTTGATGATGAAGGCATTTCCATTCTCTCTTTTGGAAAAGGCTAAAGATTGGCTTTATGAATTAGCACCCGGAACAGTCACTTCTTGGGAAAGCATGAAGATGGCGTTTTTAGAGAAGTTCTTCCTCACTTCGAGAGTCATTCTTTTGAGGAAGAAGATTAGTGGCATTCAACAAAGCCAAGGAGAGTCATTTCCAGCATACTATGAGCGTTTTAAGGCTCTTGTCGCCTTATGTCCTCAACATCAAATGAAAGAAGAACTTCTACTTCAATACTTTTACGAAGGACTTCTTCCAATTGAGCGACAAATGCTAGATGCTTCAGTGGGAGGTGCATTGGTTGACAAAATACCAATGGCTGCAAAGACCCTAATTGCCAACCGAGCGTTAAATGCACAACAATACGAAGGACTTGGACAAAGAGATCCCCCACGGCAGCAAGTCAATGAGGTAAGTGATAGGAGCATATTTATGCGACTTAGTTAGCTTGTTCTTGTGCATTTATGTTGTTATGTCTTAGTTAATTATGTATTTTAAGCTATTTTCGTGTGTTTGTAGGTCCTAATAACAAAGTTGGCAAGAAAGTGCATTTTGGAGCATTTTGAAGCATTTTGGGCCAAGATTGGATTGCATGCAGATGGAGACATGAGGATGAACGTTTTTGAAGATTAGAAGGCTGGAAATCAGCATGTGTGTGTGCAAATGTGTTGATTTTGGGCTGAAATGGTGAAGAACATGTGTGTGCAAATGCAAAGAGGAACACACACATGCAAAGACACTCATTACCACAACATCCATCCATTACACCCATTACATCCACTCATTACCAAACATCCACCCACTACACCCATTACATCCACTCATTACCAAACATCCACCCACTACACCCATTACATCCACTCATTACCACAACCCACTACACCCATTACATCCACTCATTACCAAACATCCACCCACTACACCCATTACATCCACTCATTACCAAACACTCATCCACTACACCCATTACATCCACTAATTACCAAACATTCATCCACTACACCCATTACATCCACTCATTACCAAACATCCACCCACTACACCCATTACATCCACTCATTACCACAACACTCACCCACTACACCCATTACATCCACTCATTACAACTCCATACACTCCTCTCCCTAGCCTATTAATACATCCACCCTTCACCATAATTTGGGGGCCATCATCCAAAGACACTACATTTCACATCTCACAACTTCATTCACAAACACAATTTCCTTGCCGTGACCTCCATCCATTCATCTAGCCATACTACATTTCACCAATCCATACACTTTTATCTCTTAGCTGTGCAAATCCATTCCATCCATATATCCATACACATCCTAGACACTTGTGCTACAACAAGGTGGTGAAAACAAAGGTCCTTGGCGTTTCAAGCTTGGAACTTTGGAGCGTTTTAGGTGTACTTCGTTCTTGCTTTCAATGTCTACTTTGTTATTTTCTGATTTTGTTGCAACTATGAGTGGCTAAACCCCTATTTAGTTAGGGGAAGTTTGAAGCCATGAACATGCTTGAGATATGAATTGATTTCTTCCAATTGTAATTTGATAAGTTGTGATTGCAATTCAATTATCTATTAAATTCCTCAAAGTTGTCAAAGTTGTGATTGCTTTCATCATCGTATTCCTCAAATTTGTCTTACAATCTGCCTAGTATTATAACTTGTTTGTTTGTTTCAAATTCATCAAAACCAAAATCCCCCTTTTACTTTGTTGTTTCAAAGTGTTAAATTTCTATTTCGTTAGTGTTTTTGAGTGTTTTGATTCAAACCAAAACACTAAATTCATCCAAAGTTGTGTTAAAGTCAAATCTGCCCAGTAAGTGTTTTTAGGCAATTTTGAGTGTTTTTAAGTTGTTTTCCGTCTTTAGAATCTGTTTTGAGTCCTTTGAGTCTATTCAAACGTTTTTAACTTTGTTTTTATGTTTTTGAGTTAGTTTAGAGGTTTTAGCAAGCCCTCCTAATCCCCGGTTTAGAACGATCCCTACTTGCATTTATACTACAATTTGACAACAAGAGGGTTTAATTTGAGTGCTTAACTTTCACCGCATCAAATTTTGGCCCCGTTGTCGAGGATTAGCAATTTTGCTAATCCCTTGTTATTTCTTTTTGTTTATTTTCGTGTCTTTTGTTATTAGTTAATGACTTTGTTTCTGTCTGTGTCTTTTATTTTTACTTTTGATATTTGATTTAGTTTTGTTTCCTTGATTTCAGATACTAGAGAAGTAAGACATGGATTTTGCTACCATTCAAGCTCAATTGGTGAAACTTACTTCTCAATTGTCAAAAATTGCCGAAAGTACCACAATGCAAAGTGTCACTACATGTGGTGTGTCCTATGGGCAAGGATATCCAACTCATCAATGTTCTCAATTCGCTGCTAATGAAGATGCTTGGGGTTATCAAGGCCATAGCCAATCATGGGACAACATGTTTTCCAATGCTTACAATTCGGATTGGAGAGATTATTCAGATTACATGTAGGGAGAACCTCAACAATTCCAACAAGATGGATATTGGCAGCAAGAAGATGAGTTCTATTCAAGACCTATGCAGCCACCACAACAATCTGCCCAATTCAATTCAGGTACGTCTTTGGATAATGATATGTTTAATAAGTTACTCACCTCTTTGAACCAGGAAGTAGAAAATCGAAACACAGAGGTGCAAAATCAAGCCAAGAAAACGGGCGAATTAGAGAAGCAAATTGGGCAGATTATGGAGTTCATGACACAAATTCAAGAGCAAAGTGAACTCTCCAACTCAACTATTGAAAATTTGAAGGAAGATTTTGAAATCCATGATGCTATCACTTTGGGAAGTGCTATAGAGGTTGGAGGTGAACCCAAGACATCCAAACCAAGCCAAAACATGGATGAACAGCTGCTGCTCGAAGAAGAAGAGAATAACAAGGCCACGGCAAGGGAAGAAACACCCTTGCCGCAACCTCATATCCCCTCTATGTCGTCCACTACAACCAAAGGTAAGCCTAAATTCAATTTGTCCTGACCCCGTTTCACCAAATGTCCTTATTCCTTTCAGGATCATGCAATCCAAGGAAGAAGAGGGTGAGAAAGGCATCTTCGAAACCTTTCCAAAGAATAAAGAGCAAGAAGTGGATGGGGAATGTCTAGAATTCATCAAAGAAGATACACTTGAGACGAAAATTCACAAAGAAGTTGGATTTTATGACACGGGAAAAGTCATAACTCTCAAAACACTAAATCTGGCCAAGTCCCATATCCCTGCAACCTTCAAAGATGTGGTGTTCGTAATTGAGTTTGTGTTGGAGCAAGCAAGTAAGCCATCTTCTCCAACTTCGATTTTATTATATACTAACTTGCTGATTTTGATGATTCAGGCACCTACACTAGAATTTAAACCATTGCCGGATCACGTCAAGTATCACCTTCCATTCAAGGATCAATTCCATGTTATGGGCCTTATCCAAGTTTAGAAGGAAGTTTCGTCCGGCTGGAAGACGTTAAAGCAAGCGCTTCTTGGGAGGCAGCCCATGTATTCAAATAAGGAAGATCTATGAATCGCTTCATAATCAGTTTTGCGTTTCTAAAAACCTTCCCTTTACTGCATTTATTTTGCCTTGTTTGTCATATTTATTTGTTGCTTGTTTGATTGTTTTTGGTGTGGATTTTTGTTTGAAACTTTGACAGGTAAATAAAGTGTTTTTACATTGACTTTAGTAGAGAAGGAACATTTGGTAGAAAAAATTCAAAGATGTGCATACAAACATGAAATGAGTCTTCATTAGTCAGGAGGTGCCTCAATATTCGACGGAGCTCCAGAAAGACGAAGCACCGAAGATTGATTATCCGGAGCCTCAACACTTGGTGAAGTGCCAGAGGACGAAGGCAGAAGTTGCCTTTGGAGTAATGCCACAAACCTCTGATCATCACTCTGAATCCGCACTTTGGACTTCTGCAGCTGATCAAGCTTCCTCTTCATGCTTGTTGAGTAATTAGTTGCGAGCATGTGCAACTCTTTATTCTCATGCCTAAGCACTCTGACCTCTTGCCGAAGACTAGCCACTTCAGCCATCATCCAAAGACACTACATTTTACATCTCACCAATCCATACACTTTCATCTCTTAGCCATGCAAATCCATTCCATCCATATATCAATACACATCCTAGACACTTATGCTACAACAAGGTGGTGAAAACAAAGGTCCTTGGCATTTCAAGCTTGGAACTTTGGAGCGTTTTAGGTGTACTTCGTTCTTGCTTTCAATGTCTACTTTGTTATTTTCTAATTTTGTTGCAATTATGAGTGGCTAAACCCCTATTTAGTTAGGGGGAAGTTTGAAGCCATGAACATGCTTGAGATTTGAATTGATTTCTTCCAATTGTGATTTGATAAGTTGTGAATGCAATTCAATTATCTATTTTATTCATAACTGATTCTTGTATGTTTATTAAGGATGCATACTTAGTTTTCATGCATGAATTAGATGCTAGAATATAAATGAGTTTCACCTAATCGTTACAAGTTTATATTCATGAGTAGTGAAGGTTGTTTATCACAATCGCGTTAATTGAATTCTTGGCAATTGTATCATGCATTCACAGTTATAATTGCCTTGTCAACACTTATGATTTTCATTGAACGTAATGATCTCTGATTGTATCTCTGTTATGCATTCATATAGGGGACTTTTAGAGAATGATTTGGGTTGTCGCATGCATTCATCCAATTCAATGAGTAAAGGAAAATCTGAGGGTTAATTTGTGCATCACGGTTAATCTGGGGTGTTGAGCATCATAGTATATTGAAAAGCAATTGGAAATCGATTCATGTACAAGTGTGTCATGTGTGAAGAACGGACCTCTAACTAATCCATCCATCATCGTATTCCTCAAATTTGTCTTACAATCTGCCTAGTATTATAACTTGTTTGTTTGTTTCAAATTCATCAAAACCAAAATCCCCCTTTTACTTTGTTGTTTCAAAGTGTTAAATTTCTATTTCGTTAGTGTTTTTGAGTGTTTTGATTCAAACCAAAACACTAAATTCATCCAAAGTTGTGTTAAAGTCAAATCTGCCCAGTAAGTGTTTTTAGGCAATTTTGAGTGTTTTTAAGTTGTTTTGCGTCTTTAGAATCTGTTTTGAGTCCTTTGAGTCTATTCAAACGTTTTTAACTTTGTTTTTATGTTTTTGAGTTAGTTTAGAGGTTTTAGCAAGCCCTCTTAATCCCCGGTTTAGAACGATCCCTACTTGCATTTGTACTACAATTTGACAACAAGAGGGTTTAATTTGAGTGCTTAACTTTCACCGCATCAGTAAGTTCGATGTCCGACATTCAATCACAATTAACTAACCTCACTTCTATTATATCTCAGATGGTTGAAGGGATGAAGATACAAGGACCAAGTGTTTGTGGCGTGTGTTCTATGCAAGGACATCTTAATGACCAATGCCCTCAATTGATTGAGAATGAAGGGTGGGAATCTGCCAATGCCGTTGGTTTTGGGAGCCAAAATCAGCCACAAAACGATCCATACTCCAACACTTACAATTCGGGGTGGAGAGATCATCCAAATTTCAAATGGTGAGAGCAACAACAACCTACCCAACAAGGGGGATTTCGACAAACACCACCTGAAGTGTTTCAAAGGCCATACGCACCACCACATGTCCCACCACAATCTGCCCAACAAAATTCAGGTTCGAAATTAGATAATGATACACTTCTTCAATTACTAACTTCACTTACGCAGGGCCAACAAAATCAAGCTAAGGAGATGAGTGAAGTGAAGAAACAAATAGGGCAGATTTCTGAGTTTATGGGGTAGTTTCGTGAAGAAGGAAAACTCCCTAGTTCAACCATTGTGAATCCGAAGAAAGGCTTTGAATCCACTAAAGCCATCACGTTGAGAAGCGGAAAAGAGGTGGGAATTAATCCAAATACGTCCAAACCAAGTCAAAAAGAGGATGAAAAGTTGCTAATTGAAGAAGAGGAGATGGACAAAGCCACGGCAAGGAAAGAAGTCTCATTACCGTAACCACCTAATGCACTTAAGCCATCCAATTCAGGTAAGGGTGATTTAATTTTGACCCATTCTAACCCTATTCCACCCAATGCACCTTTCCCTCGCAGATTTATGCAATCAAAAAAGGAAGAGAATGAGAAGGACATTCTTGAGACGTTTAGGAAGGTGCAAATGAATATTCCACTCCTTGATGCAATCAAACAAGTTCCAAGGTATGCTAAGTTTTTGAAGGAACTTTGCACAACAAGAAAGAGGATTTCAAACAAAGAAGTTGTAAAGGTAAGTGAGAATGTTTCAGCCGTTTTGCAAAGAAAACTACCACCAAAATGCAAAGATCCAGGTAGTTTTACAATTCCTTTTGTTATTGGAAATACCAAGTTTGAGCATGCTATGTTAGATCTAGGTGCATCCATTAACGTCATGCCATACTCTATTTATGCATCTATGAACCTAGGAGAGCTTAAAAACGATGGTGTTATCATTCAATTAGCCGATCATTCTAATGCATATCCAAAAGGGGTTTTGAAAGATGTTTTGGTGCAGGTTAATGACTTAGTATTATTAGCGGACTTCTATGTGCTAGAGATGGAAGATTCGGCCCATTCTACACCCTTGCCGATCCTCCTTGGAATACCCTTCATGAAAACAGCCCGCACCAAGATAGATGTGTTTAAAGGGACACTAACAATGGAATTTGATGGAGATGATATTGATTTCAATATTTCTGAATCTATTAAATATCCTCAGGATGATCATTCTTGCTTCTCTATTGATGTATTTGATGCTTTGGCGCAGGGCTACCTTGACTCATTGGAGAGGGATCCTCTTGAAACCACCATAGTACACGGATTGGGACTCAACAAACCAAAGGCCGAAACTGAGCTCACTCACGGCAAGAATGAGAATGTCTTTGCCGTGCCCCCTAGTGCAGAAATAGGAGAGATGGTTGCTGCCCTTGAGTCATTGCCACAACATCTTGGTAAGCCTCCCACCCCAATTCCAATTCCCGTTTCTACTAACAAGTTGTTACCTTCCGTGATTAAGGCACCCGTCCTTGAGCTTAAACTGTTGCCGGACCATTTAAAGTATGTATTTTTGGGAGATGACAAGACATTGCCCATCATTGTTTCCTCATCACTCACGGCAATATAGGATGAGAATTTGATTCGGGTGTTGAAAGAGCACAAAACGGCAATTGGATGGACATTGGCCGACATTAAGGGAATTAGCCCTACAACTTGCATGCATCGCATACTTCTAGAGGAGGGTGCTAAACCAACTCGAGAGGCTCAACGTCGACTTAACCCTCCAATGATGGAAGTTATGAAGAAGGAAATTATCAAGCTTCTTGATTGTGGAGTCATTTACCCTATCTCAGATAGTCGTTGGGTTTCACCGGTTCAAGTTGTACCAAAGAAATCAGGAGTCACAGTGGTGAAGAATGCAGAGAATGAACTTGTGCCCATTCGTATCCAAACCGGTTGGAGAGTTTGCATTGACTATAGGAAGCTCAACCCCACCACAAGGAAAAATCACTTCCCTTTGCCGTTCATTGATCAAATGCTTGAAAGGTTAGCCGGTCATTCTTTTTATTGCTTTCTAGATGGTTATTCGGGATATAATCAAATTGTTATAGCTCCAGATGATTAAGAAAAGACAACTTTTACTTGTCCATTTGGTACTTTTGCATATCTTCGAATGCCATTCGATTTGTGTAATGCACTAGCCACATTCCAACGATGCATGGTAAGTATATTCTCAGATTTTGTGGAAAAGATCATTGAGGTTTTCATGGATGATTTTAGTGTCTTTGGTGATTCGTTTGATGGTTGTTTAGATAATCTCACTTTAATCTTAAAACGGTGCATTGAAACTAACCTTGTTTTGAATTGGAAAAAATGTCACTTTATGGTTAAACAAGGCATAGTTTTAGGTCACATAGTTTCTACAAAGGGAATAGAGGTTGATAAATCAAAGATAGATCTGGTACGCTACTTGCCCTCTCCCACTTCGGTGAGAGAGGTTCGTTCTTTTCTTGGACATGCAGGGTTCTATAGGCGATTCATCAAAGATTTTTCCAAGATTTCCCAACCCCTTTGCCGACTTCTTCAAAAGGATGTGACATTCAAGTTCGATGATGAGTGTGAGAAGGCATTCAAACACCTCAAAGAAAAGCTAACTTCGGCCCTCATCATAGTCCCACCAGATTGGAGCCTTCCATTTGAGCTTATGTGCGATGCCTCAGATTATGCATTAGGGGCTGTTTTGGGACAAATGAGGGACAAGAAGCCACATGTCATCTATTATGCGTCCCAGACCTTGAATGATGCCCAATTGAATTATTCCACCACTGAAAAAGAACTTTTTGCTGTTGTATTTGCTTTAGATAAGTTTCGTTCTTATTTAGTTGGAACTAAAGTTATTATTTACACTGATCATGCATCTTTGAAGTATTTGCTCACAAAGAAGGAAGCCAAGCCAAGGCTTATTCGTTGGATGTTACTTCTCCAAGAGTTTGAAATGGAAATCCGGGACAAGAAAAGAAGTGAAAACGTGGTGGCTAACCACTTGAGTCGAATGGTGCATGAAGAAGATGCCAATGCCGTGCCCATCCCAAAGACATTCCCAGATGAGCAGCTGGTGTCCATTAAGGTAAGTGAGCCATGGTATGGCGATCTAGTTAACTATTTGGTCACTAAGCATGTCCCAAGCACCCTAAATAAGCACCAACGTGATAAACTCAAGAAAGATGCACGGTTGTATGTTTGGGATGACCCTTATTTGTGGAAACATTGCCCTGATCAGATTCTACGTAAGTGTGTGCATGATTCCGTGTTTCATTCGATTTTAACTTTTTGTCACACTTATGCATGTGGGGGTCATTTTGGCACACAACGCACAGCACATAAGGTTTTAGAATGTGGATTTTATTGGCCTACTATCTTTAGAGATGCTAGAACCTTTTGCATAACATGTGATCGTTGTCAAAGAATGGGTAATATATGTTCAAAAGACCAAATGCCGCAGCATCCTATATATTCTGTTGAGATGTTTGATGTTTGGGGTATAGATTTCATGGGTCCTTTTCTTTCCTCACATGGTTTTCTTTATATACTACTTGCTATGGATTATGTGTCGAAATGGGTGGAAGCAAAAGCCACCCGTACTAATGATTCTAAAGTGGTTGCAGATTTTATTAGAATTAACATATTTGCAAGGTTTGGAATGCCAAGAGTACTCATTAGTGATGGAGGGTCCCATTTTTGTAATCGAACCATTGAGGTGCTGCTCAAGAAGTACAATGTCACGCATAAGGTTTCAACACCTTATCATCCTCAAACAAGTGGGCAAGCCGAGGTTTCAAATAGGGAAATCAAGCAGATTTTGGAGAAGACGATTGAACCTGTTGGAAATGTGCCCTAAAACCAATCATATGATGATATTTTACGGACATTTCACATGTTAAACTAATCTAGTTTAATATCAAGGGCAAAGATTATTGTTTTAAGCCGTCTCATATAAATGTTATATGCTTAAACGATAAGTCCAAGGAATATGTAATTAGGAGAATGTAATTTAAAGAAGTTAGATTCATGAGACCATTCTCTTTCGTATACATATCCTAAGCGTTCCTGATCATAGGATTGCCAATTGGGCATTGACAGTCCGTTAAGATCAGTACGTGTTGTGTCTTCTCTCAGGGAGAGTGACAGGTCTCGAGTCATTGGTGTGATTGACACCAAGACAAGCATGTAGGTGCTCAATAAAGAATGAGTCCACTGAACACGATCAACGAGGAGTTCTCATACTCATGTCACATGAGAACTCATGGTTGGGATAATGCAAAGTAGTCCTTTGATCTGAGGCATCATAGTTGTCTTGTGGTTAGGTCCTTGATCTTTGACTATGTCAAAGTCACTCCGTCAGAGGGTGTCCACGGCATAGTTGGGGTTAAGCCACTTAGCCATGGAGGCAAGTGAATGCGCAACAAGGGATCTCTAACCTTCAAACTGTTTGAGGGAGAATACTCTATGATATGATTAAGAATCTCTGGCCAGAGTATGAATGAGATTTAGGAAGTCGTTCCAAATCACATTCAAGGTAATCATATAAGTAAATGAATCACATTGGATAGTAGACATGAATAAACTATCAAACCAAACAATGTGGTCAAGAGTATTGTATTAGAGAAATACCGTATTGCATTGTAATCCTAAACTGAATAGGTTCTCCACCTCTTCTGATTAGCTTGGGTAACCATGACATACTGCTAGGTGTCACTCATGGTTTGTGGAAGCCCTAAACGTGTATAATCACTAAAGGGAGAATTGAAAGTAAGTTTCAATTCACAATCGATTTGAAAAGAGTTCTAATTGCCCACTGCCTCGCTAAAAGGAACCTAATGGATCGTACACCGTGTAAGGTAGAGATTGAAGAAACAAAGGAGATGAGTAAGGATAATTAAATGGTTTAATTATTTATGGCAAGGATTAATTAATATGTTAATTAATCAAACGAATAAAGTTCGTTAAAAGACCACGGGTTAGTTTTGGGCCTCAAGGCCCAATGGGCTTCGAACGTCAAGCCCATTGAGTTAAGTTGTATGACAACTTAATGACTAATAATTCACAAAGGCCCAAAAAGCCCAATAAAACCCTATGGCCGGCCATAATGAGAATGGAGTGGGTTTTGGACTTATTACAAGTTTGCCACTCCAATGAAGGTAGGTATAAATATGACTTTATAGCTATTTCTTCATTAGGGTTTCTTTTGGGAGAAAAGATGAGAACAAAAGCTCTCTTTGCTCTCTAAGAGGCCGGCCACCCTAGAGGAACATAGCTAGCAATCTTACTTCCTCTAGGTCACTCATTTCTTCATCAATCATTCCTTGGTGTGGAGACTTAGAGGTTCTCAACTTTGAGAACTTGGAGAAACCAATTCTTCCATCCAAATCCATGGAGCTAAGAAGCAAGGAATGAAGGCCCTATCTCTTGGGTGATTATCCTTTGCTTATGCAAAGAGGAATCAACAAAGGTATAAATTTCTGAACTCACTTTGTTTTGAGTTGAGTCTTGGTTCACCTATCTACTAGGCTTTGAATTTCATGGGTAATGATTTGTTTTTTAGTGCATACAAGCATGATTCCGCCTTTTAATTGTTAAATGCATGCCATAGATGTTGCTCAAATGAACATGTTTTTCACAAAATTTCCTTCAGGACCAACTTGGAAAGATTGGAGCTTGCGTTTGAATTATGCATTGTGGGCATATCGAACGGCCTACAAAACACCAATTGGGATGTCCCCATTTCGGCTCATCTATGGGAAACCATGTCATCTTCCGGTTGAGTTAGAGCATCGTGCACATTGGGCCGTCAAAACATTTAATATGGACATGGATGCCGCTGGAATCCATAGGAAATTGCAATTGAATGAGCTTGAGGAGATTAGGAATGAAGCTTATGCGAACGCTCTCATTTACAAGGAGAAAACCAAGGCCACCCATGACAAGATGATTCGTGGCAAGACATTCTCTATAAGGCAGAAAGTGTTACTCTTCAATTCCCGTCTTCGGTTGTTTCCGGGTAAGTTGCGTTCTAAATGGATTGGACCTTTTGTTGTTACTAATGTTTTTCCTCATGGTGCAGTCCAAATTCAAAGTTTGAAGACGGGACATGAATTCAAGGTCAATGGACACCGTTTAAAGCCCTACTGTGAGACATTTGAGGAGCATGCCGTGGAGGACATACCCCTCCATGCCGTGGGCCCTATTCAAGCTTAACTGGAGGTATCGTCCGGCTGGAAGACGTTAAAGCAAGTGCTTCTTGGGAGGCAACCCATGTGTTCAAACGAGGGCTTGATGGAATTCTCACTCTATAACCAGATTTGCGTTCTTAAACTCTACTCTTTATTGCTTTTGCCATGATTGTCGTGTTTGTTAGTTGTGTGGTTTGCTTGTTTGAGTATGAGTCTATGTTTGAAACATTGAGGACAATATTTGGTTTAAGTGTGGGGGGGTAAACAAGTGTTTTTATTGCACATTCGTAGGATTTTACCACCTAGCATAACTAGAGTTGGTTTTCACTATTTTTAAGTGTTTTTAGAGTGTTTTGGAGTGTTCTAGTGTGTCTTTGACAGAAAATACGAAAATAAAAAAAAATTAGAAAAAGTTTTGAAAAACCCAAAAAAAGAGTCGTTTTTGAGTTATTTTTGTGTGTTTGTGTCTTAGGGTACATTCCAACACAATGATGAGGATTTGGTTTTTAATTGCATGACTGTTAAAGAAAGTTACAAACATGGGTGGAAGTTTGATATGCTCTTTGGTTTATGCTTGGTTATAGTTGTCATTTACAAATTCACATGTAATCAAAAAGGAAAAAAAAAATTAGTTTTTGTAACATGCTTGAAGGAAGGAACTTAAACTAACGCTACAACCCTGAGAGACTTGAGCCTAAACTTTATTTGGAGAGTTATTAATCTGTGATTTCTTGTTTTCTAAAGTCGTTGCATGACCTCATTATTCTTTGCTTGGGTGCTACTTAGAATGCGTTTTATCACTTTAGTTCCAAATACTAGAACTCATGCCCGTTTCATTCAAAACTGAAAATTGAATGCATAACATATAACAAGATGAAGTTGTTTAGTAGTTACCACCAGAGCCAAAAAGCCTTAATCCATTGCATATGTATTGTAGGTTTAACCCATTTGAGCCTTATTTGGCCTATTTTCTTTATCAGCCACATTATCCCGACCTAGCCTAGAATAGGACTATCCATACTCTTGTTCTTAAAGTATAGTGGAGCATGACTTAGAGGGAATTCCTTTCGATAAAACATATTGCAGAAATCAAGTGTGGGGAAAGGTTATGTACAGGAGTAGAAAGAAAAAAAAAAGAAAAAAGAAAAAAAACGTGAAAAAGAAGAAACAGTGGAAAAAGAAAGAAAAAAGTTGTGAAATAAGTGAGAAAGAACTCACAAGTATTGGTTGTTGAAGAAAGGGTCCAAAAAGTTTGAATATGGCCCTAAGTATGTACGAAAATCCCCTTAGTGTTTCAAGTATTGCTGCATTCAAAAGTGAATTCTAAGTGTCAATTTCATTACTTTGCTTACTATTGCTTTAAGAACCTTTGTTCTTTAACCTTTCTTTGTTAGCCAATACCCTTAGCCCCGTTACAGCCCTTTGACTTTATCTTGGTTGTTGTGTGTTTCAATATGTGGAGTTTGGGATTAGTATGAGCATATGGTATCCCTGGTTCTCGCGTCTAAGTAGTGGCATTCCATTCATGAGATCATATATATGTACATGCATTAATAACTCCAGAAATTGCTTTCTTTGATGATAACATATGTGAGTGTTAGTTTTCATGTTTACATCAATCTTCTCACATATACCTAGTATAGGGAGTGTAGTTAGAAAATCTGTGTGAAAATAGAGTGTATATCCAGTGAGGAATTGAGGGAATTCTCTAAGGCATGTTACTACATTCAAAAACATTGTTTTAATTGATTAAATGTGAGCTAGTGAGTGATGACGGTGATTAAGTATGCACTCAAGGGTAGGGATGACTAAAACCTATGTGAGTAGTGATCTTTAATGTGTCATGTTTCATTGAAAATCCCTGAGGCAAACGTTGGAAGGTCTAGGTTATGTTTTGTTATGTTTTGTTTGTTTTGTTTTGCTCGAGGACTAGCAAAAGCTAAGTGTGGGGGAATTTGATAGGAGCATATTTATGCGACTTAGTTAGCTTGTTTTCTTGCGTTTTCGTAGTTAGTTTGTGTTTATTATAGTGATTTAAGCTATTTTCGTGTGTTTGTAGGTCTAAATGACAAAGTTGACAAGAAAGTGCATTTTGGAGAAATTTTGGGCACTAATTGGATAGCACATGTATGGGCCAAGGTGGATGGACGTTTTGGAGTTCAAAAGGCTAGGAATATGATAAGGAGATGAAGAAATTAAATTCAAGACAATGAAGATAAGGAATCAGCTCAAAAGAGGAAACATTATCCACAACCTTATCCAACCTGAAATTAAATTCAAGACAATGAAGATAAGGAATCAGCTCAAAAGAGGAAACATTATCCACAACCTTATCCAACCTTATCTTATCCAAACTAACCTTATCTTATCTTATCCAATCCTAACTTATCCAAATCAGTTTGTGCCTTAATTCCAGCCAATTATAAGGGATAATTATGCATTTAAAATACATATTTCAGATTCTAGAAAGCCTTATCTCATCTCTCTACAAAAGTGGCACCTATTCCCTTCTAGAAGGTTTTTGCCTTGCCTTGCAAGCCACTCCTTTTCCCTCCAATCTGTGCCGCACCCTTCCTTACCAATTCCCTTTGGATTCTAATTTAATTATCCTTTTCCTTGTGGATTTGGGTTATGCAAATCCTTTTCAGAAATTAATTGGGCCAAACCTTTTTCTTAGTGGATTTAAACACCTTTGCCGCACCCTAGGGCCTTAATTCTTTTAATGTGCTGACTCATAACCCTAATCTGATTAACCCTAGCTCTTGCCGTGCCTATATATATGTGTTTTTCAGCCAAAATTCGACACCACCCTCATACCATTCAGAAACACATTGTGCCGCAACCTATACACCTTTCTACAACCTGTGCAGCAACTTTGGAGAAGATGCTGTGCATTCCATTGATGAAGGAGGACCTTGTGCACAAGCCACCTGCATCCTTGGGAGTTCTAAGAGTTCTTTCTTCCCTCGTTTTAGTTTCAATGTTTATTTCAATTTGCTTTTCAATTGCTATGAACATGTGTCACTAAGTTCTTATTAGTTAGTGGTGAATTCGAAGCCATGTACATATGTTTAATATGAATTGATTCCTTTAAGTTATTTATTCGTAGAACATGGATGTGATTTACTTATCTATTTGATTGATAACTTATTCTTGTGTGTTGATTAAGGATGCATACTTAATTTGCATGCATGAATCTGATGCTAAATTGTAAGGGACTTTCACCTAATCGTTGGGAACTTATAATTACAAGTAGTGGAGATTGTTAGTCACAATCGTGTTAAGTAGATTCTGGGCAAGAGTATCATGCAGTTCATAGTAATAATTGCCTTGTCAATGCTTATGATTTCCATGGAACTTAATGATCTTTGAATGTATCTCTATCATGTTGTTCATATAGGGAACTTGATGAGAATAATTTGGTTGCGATGCGTTGTCCATTCAATTCAATGAATTTAGGGAAATCTGAGAGTTAATTTGTGCATTCATGATTAATTTGGGGCATTGTCATTCATGGTTTAAAGAAACAATACTGGAAATCGATTTATGTTGCATATGTTTATGTGTGGAGAAAGATCCTCTAACTAGCCTATTTCACCATTCAATTCACCCAATTTCATATCTAGTTTGCTTTAGTTTACAATCTGTTTAGTTTAATCAAATTCGTTCAGATCAACCCCACTTTCAATTAAGTGTCTTAGATTAGTTAAAAAGGTGTTTCAATCTGTCCAAATTAGTGTTTTGAGTCTCATTAGTGTTAAATTCGTCCAAATAGTCCTTAGAACATGTTTTGAGTCTTTTTAAGTTAGTTTTGCTGTTTTGAGTGTTTTAGTTCAGTTTAGAGTCTATAGAGTCTAGTCTTGTGTTTTTAAGTCTAGTTTAGTGTTTTAAAGTTTAATTTATGTAGGTTAGCAGCCCTAGTTAATCCCCGGTTAGAACGATCCCTACTTGCTTAATACTACAATTACATATTCAATAGGGTTTAATTTGCGTGTTGGATTATTTCACATCAGTAGACCACTTGATTTTTCCTATAGATTTCTACGTGCTTGACATGGAGGACTCAGGCCACTCTCCACCATCGCCAATCCTACTTGGACGACCTTTCATGAAAACAGCCCACACCAAGATTGACGTGGCCAAGTGATGCGAAAATTTACTTAACACACAAATTTAACCCTCTTTTGACAATTGTAGTATAAGTACAAGTAGGGATCGTTCTAGACCGGGGATTAGGAGGGCTTGCTAATAACCTCTAAACTGACTCAAAAACATAAAACTAAACTTAAAAAACACTTAACAAGACTCACAAGACTCAAAGCAAACTTAAAATAATCAAAACAGCTTAAAACAACTGAATAAAATTAAATTAGACACTAGGAATGACTTTGGACGAAAATTGACTTTTACTTGAATCAAAACACTTAAAAACACAAACTAAAACAGATTTGAAACACTTTGAAACAATAAACTAAAAGGGGGGTTTTGATTTGGATGAAGTTGTAACAAACAAACAAGTATGAAAAACTAGACAGATTGTAAAACAAATGTGAGAAATAAGATGATGGATGGGATAGCTAGAGGCTTTTTCTCCACACCTGACATGTATGCAAACAACTCGATTTCCAGTTACCATTTCATTGAATTATAAACGAGAATGCCCCAAATTAACCGTGACATCACTAGTTAACCCTTAGATTTTCCTTGTATTATTGGATTGGATGACATCATTCGACAACCCAAAACATTGTTCAAAAGTTCTCTACATGACATAATAGAGATACAATCAAAGATCATTACGTTTAATGAAACTCATAAGCATTGACAAAGCACTTGCAACTATTACATCATGTTACTCATGCTAGAATTAAACTTAACGCGATCGTTTATAAGCGACCTCCACTACTTATGAATATAAGTTTGTAATGATTATGTGAAACTTTCTTATATTCTAGCATCGGATTTATGCATGCCAATTAAGTGTTGACCCTTAATCAACAAATACAAATAAGTTATCAATCAAATAGTTAAGCCAATTGCATTTACGATTCAAGAGTTCATAACTGGAATTTATCATATCATATTACACACATAATCATGGCTTTGAAATCACCCATAGCCAAGAGGGGTTTAGCCACTCATATTCACAACAAAACAAAAGAAAATGAATTTAAACATTGGAAACAAAAGAAAGAAAACACTTAAACGCTCCAACGATCCAAGTTGGACAGCAAGCACATCCAAGCACTTTCCTTCCCTTCCTTTGCTACGGCACAAGGTGTTGGTGAGTGTTTGAAGGTTTGTTTGTATTGAGGAATGGATGTGAAGATAGTGTCTTTGGATGGATATATGTCTCCTATGGTGAAGGGTGGATGGATGTATTTATAGGCTAGGGAGAAGATGTAGTGGGTGGTGGTAATGAGTGGATGTAGTGGTAGGTGAATGTGAATGTGTTGGGTGGTTGAAATGAGTGGATGTAGTGGTAGGTGAATGTGTTGGGTGGTTATAATGAGTGGATGTAGTGGTAGGTGAATGGATGTGTTGGGTGAAATGAGTGGATGTAGTGGTAGGTGAATGTGTTGGGTGAAGTGAGTGTGCTAAAATGGTTATTTATAGGGAAATGATGATGCACAAACTTCAAATTTCGTCCATTCCTTTTGCTCCAAGCATATGCTATCCATTCCATGCCAAAAAATGCTCCAAAATGCACTTCTTTGCCACATTAACCCTTTGGACCTACAAACACACGAAAATAGCTTAAAATACTAAAATAACTACGAACTAACAACATAAATACCAAGAAACAAGCTAACTAAGTCGCATAAATATGCTCCTATCACCAAGGGAACCTTAACTATGGAGTTTGGTGGTGATATGATTAACTTTAAAGTTTTTGAATCTATTGAGAATCCTAATGATGTTCGTTCTTGTTTTGGCATTGATGTAATTATTAATGTAGGGCAGAAGAGGGAATTGGAATAAAGCACAAGGGACACGCCCAATTAAGAAGGATGAATTTCAAACCACCAACGAAGAGGGAATTGGAATAAAGCACAAGGGACACGCCCCAACCCTCAAACCATCAAATCTGGCCGAGAGCACCCCTGTGCATCTGTTGACTGTGCTGTCACTTCATTGTAGCACATTGGTGAGCCATCTCCTCCAATTCCAATTCCCATTTCAACTAATAGGTTGTTACCTCCTTTGGTGCAGGTACCTAATTGATAGGAGCATATTTATGCGATTGTGCATTTATGTTGTTATTTCTTAGTTAAATTAGTATTTCAAGTCATTTTCGTGTGTTTGTAGGACCAAAGGGCTAAAGTATCAAGAAAGTGCATTTTGGAGCAGTTTTGGGCATGGAATGAATATCATATGCTTGGAGCAAGAGAGATGGACGAAATTGAAGACCTAATTGAAGAAGGATTCCTAATTGAAGATGGATTCCTAATTGAAGATGGATTCCTACAAGAAGAAGGAATGTTAAGCCAAGATTTCCTACTTTGGTTTAATCTTTCCTAATCCTAAAAGTCACTAAGTTCCAGCAACAAAGAAGACTCCTAATCACATTAAGACACTAAATAAGAACTTCTAGAAGTCCTAAGTCCTATGCCGCACCTCTCATTTCCCTTTCTCTTCCTTGCCGTGCAAGGGAGAGCCTCCTTAGGCCTTTTCCTTTTCTTGCCGCACAAGGGATCCTCTCCTTGCCTAATTTCTGAACCAAATCACTTTCCCTTTCTTTCCTAAACATCCAGCCGCACCTCCTTTACCTTTTCTTAGGATTTTGACTTTAATTCCTATTTCCCTTTAAGTTTTGGTTTAATTTATGTGACCTAAATTATTTCCTAGCCTTAATTACCCTAAAGTCCTTAAATAAGCAGCCTAGCCGAGTCATTCATACACGATTCATCATCAATCATCTCCATACACCCTAGCCGCACCCATACACCATCAGAAACCCATACACAACATCCTTGCCGCAGCCATCAACACATCCTCTCACCACCATACATACTCTCAGCCAATCTTCCATACAAACCACCACTCAAACCATCAACCACACCTTGTGCCGTAGCAAAGGAGAAGGAGGAGAGCTCTTGGACGTGCTTGCCATTCAATTTAGAGTTGCTGGAACGTTTTAGGTGTAATCTTTCTTTTGTTTTCAATGTTTAAGTTCAATAATCTTTGTTTTGTGAGTATGAGGAACTAAACCCCTCTTAGCTAGGGGGAATTTCGAAACCATGACTATACTTGCAATATGATTTGATTACATCCAGTTGTGACTTCATGAATTGTGAATTCAATTTACTTATCTGTTTGAATTAAAACTTGTTTGTGTATGTGGGTTAAGAGTGCACACTTAATTTGCATGCATAAATCTGATGCTAGGATATAAGGGAGTTTCACCTAATCGTTACGAACTTATATTCATAAGTAGTGGAGGTTGCTAGTCACAATCGTGTTAAGTAAATTCATGGCATAAGTATCATGCGCTTTCATAGTTACGAATGCCTTGTCAATACTTATGATTTTCATAGAACTTAATGATCTTTGATTGTATCTCTATTATGCGCTTTCATGTAGGGAACTTTTGAAGAATAATTTGATTGCGACGCGCTATTTCCGTCCAATTCAATGACATAAGGAAAATCTGAGGGTTAATTTAAGTGTACCTAATTAATCTGGGGTGTTGAGGTTCATGGTTCATTGAAAAAGCAACTGGAAATCGTTTATATGCAAGTGTGTCATGTGTGGAGAAAGACCTTCTAGTTAGCCCATCATCCATCTAATTAAACCAATTTCGTGCAAATCTGTCTAGTTCTAGTTCTTGCTTTGTTTTACTTTATTTTCGTCCAAAACCAAATTCCCCTTTACTTTAGAGTGTCTAATTAGTTAGAATCTGTCCTAGTTGTGTTTTTAAGTGTTTTGAGTTAAGATAAAACCAATTTTCATCCAAAATTGTGCTTAATGTCAGAAACTGCCTAGTTTGTGCTTTTAGGCAGTTTTGAGTGTTTTTAGTCTTTTGAGTCTATCCAAACGTTTTTAGTTTGTTTTTGTGTCTTTGAGTCAGTTTAGAGTGTTTTAGCAATCCCTCCTAATCCCCGGTTTAAGAACGTTCCCTACTTACATATATACTACAATTGTCAAAAGAGGGTTTAATTTGTGTGTTAAGTTAATTTTCGCATCAAATTTTGGCACCGTTGCCGGGGATTAGCAACTTTGCTAATCCCTTGTTATTTCTTTTTGTTTATTTTAGTGTGTTTTTGTTATAGTTTATGACCTTATTTCGTTTTCTTGGTTTAGGTACTAGTTTGTGACTCGGAGTTCTCAACCGGTTCGTGAGCATATCTTAGACTTTGACGACGATTTCGAGCGGACTTTGAGATGAAAGATGAATCAACAAGAATCCAATCCACCTAGCCCTGACCCCCTGCTTGAAGAAGAAGCGGTAGAAGAGCAAAAGGAGGCCACGGCAGGGATTTTTGAAGAAGTGCAAGACATGGCAGCGGACAATCGAACAATCAAGGAGCTTTCCACTTCGGGATTGGACAATGCCATGCCCCTATGCATTCAATATCCAAAGGTGGCCCAAGACAAGACCGACGAGTTCGAACTAAAGTCTAGCCTACTGCACCATATTCCTAAGTTCCATGGGTTGTCCATGGAAGATCCTAATAAACATTTGAAGGAGTTTGAGGTTGTTTGCTCAAGCATGACCCCGGTGAATGTTGATGGGAGCATTCTAAAAATGAAGGTTTTTCCCTTTTCTCTCTTGGAAAATGCTAAAGATTGGTTGTATGAACTAGCCCCCGGAACTGTCACATCTTGGGAGAGCATGAAACGGGCATTCTTGGAGAAGTTTTTTCCAACTTCTCGAGTTATTCTTCTACGCAAAAAGATTAGTGGCATTCAGCAAAACCAAGGCGAATCATTCCCAGCATACTACGAGCGATTCAAGACCCTTGTTGCCTCATGTCCTCAACACCAAATGAAGGAGGAGTTTTTTCTTCAATATTTCTACAAAGGGCTTCTACCAATTGAACGCCAAATGCTAGATGCCTCAGCAGAAGGAGCTTTGGTGGACAAAACACGCATGGCTGCCAAAACCTTAATTGCTAACCTCGCCTTGAGCGCTCAACAATATGAAGGTGTTGGCCAAAGAGACACCCCACGGCAGCAACATGTTAATGAGGTAAGTGCTATTTCCGAACTTCAAAATCAAATGGCTAATCTTACTACTCTTCTTTCACAGGTGGTTGAAATACCAAAGGTACAAGGTGTAGCTGCTTGTGGCGTGTGCTCAATGAATGGACATCTCACGGATAAATGCCCTCAATTAATCCAGAATGGAGGGTGGGAATCTGCCAATGTCGTGGGTTTTGGGAGCGAAAACCAACGAATGAGTGATCCTTTCTCTAATACATACAATCCAGGTTGGAAAGAACATCCAAATTTCAAATGGAGGGAGCCCCAACAAAACCAACAACAAAGTACATATAGGCAGCAACCTCCGGGATTCTACCAAAGGCCATACGCACCCACACAACCCCAAACACAACTTGCCCAATCCAAATCAGGTTCGTCCATAGATAATGATCAAAATTTTCAATTATTAACTTCTATGGCGCAGGGAATGCAAAATAGAGACAAAAAGGTGGATGAATTGGAGAAGTAAGTAGGGCAGATTGCGGAGTTCATGGGCCAATTCAAAGAGCAAGGTAAGTTGCCTAGTTCAACCGTTGTCAACCCGAAAGGAGGATTTGAATATGCATTGGAACAGCCCCACACCCATCTAAATCAGCCCCAACTAAGGACGAAAAGTTGCAATTCGAGGAAGAGGAACAAGAGCAAGCCACTGCAAGGGTATAACCACCCTTGCCGCAGCCACCCAAACACTCCCATTCGTCTTCCAAAGGTAAGGAGGTTCCAAATTCGATTATTTCTAATGTTATTCCCCCAAATGTACCCTTTCCTCGCAGATTTATGCAATCAAAGAAGGAGGAGGCTGAAAAGGACATACTGGACACTTTTAGGAAAGTGTAAGTCAACATTCCACTCCTTGATGCAATTAAACAAGTTCCAAGGTATGCCAAGTTTTTAAAAGAACTTTGCACAACTAGGAAGAGAATATCGTGGAGGACATAACCCTCCATGTCGTGGGCTCCAATGAAGCTTAAAAAGAGGTATCGTCCAGCTGGAAGACGTTAAAGCAAGCGCTTCTTGGGAGGCAACCCATGCAAATAAAGAAGAACTAGGAAGCTCCGCAACCATAACCAGATTTGCATTATGAAACTCTACTCCTTATTGCTTTTACTTTGCCATGTTTGTCATGTTTGTTCGTTGTGTCGTTTGCTTGTTTATGTGTGAGCCTATGTTTGAAACATTGAGGACAATGTTTGGTTTAAGTGTGGGGGGGGTACACAAGTGTTTTTATTGCAAATTAGTGGGTTTTTATCACATATCCCCTCTAGAGTTGTTTCTCACTGTTTTTAAGTGTTTTTAGTGTGTTTTGAACTGTTTTAGTGTGTCTTGAAAGGAAAATACGAAAATTTGAAAAAAAAAAATAGAAAAAGTTTTGAAAAACCCAAAAAGAGTCAATTTAGAGTCGTTTTTGTGTGTTTGTGTCTTAGGGTACTTTCCAACACAATGATGAGGATTTGGTTTTAAATTGCATGACTGTTAAAGAAAGCTACAAACATGGGTGGAAGTTTGATATGCCCTTTGGTTAATACTTGGTTGTAGTTGTCATTTACGAATTCACATGTAATCATAAAGGAAAAAAAAAATCAGTTTTTGTAACATGCTTGAAGGAAGGGACTTAAACTAACGCTACAACCCTGAGAGACTTGAGCCTAAACTTTATTTGGAGAGTTATTAATCTGTGATTTCTTGTTTTCTAAAGTCATTGCATGATCTCATTATTCTTTGCTTGGTTGCTACTTAGAATGCGTTTTATCACTTTAGTTCCAAATACTAGAACTCATGCCCGTTTCTTTCAAAGCTTAAAATTGAATGCATAACATATAACAAGATGAAGTTGTTTAGTAGTTACCACCAGAGCCAAAAAGCCTTCATCTCATGCATTTGTTTTGTAGGTTTAACCCCTTTGAGCTTTATTTAGCCTATTTTCGTTGTTAGCTACATTATCCCTACCTAGCCTAGAATATGACTATCCATACCCTTATTCTTAAAGTATAGTGGAGCATGACTTAGAGGGAATTCCTTTTGAACGACATTGTTGTAGAAAAACAAGTGTGGGGGAAGGGTTTTCAAAATGTGTGTTTTGTGTGCCAAAGACATAGGGCACAGGTTTGAAAAAAATTATAGAAAAAAACGTGAAAAGAAGAAAAAAAAAGAAAAAGTCGAAAAAGAAAGGAAAAGAGTTCTAAATAAGTGAGAATGAACTCACAAGTATTGGTTGTTGATGAAAGGGTCCAAAAGTTTGAATCCAGCCCTAAGTGTTATGTGAAGCTCTCCTTTGTATTTAAAGTTAGTCGTTGCTGCATTCAAAGGTGAATTCTAAGTGTCAATTTCATTATTTGTGCTTACTATTGCTTTAAGAACCTTTGTTTATCCTTAACCTTTCTTTGTTAGCCAATACCTTAGCTCCATTACAACCCTTACACTTGTATCTTGGTTATTATGTGTTTCAATCTGTGAAGTTTAATAATTGGTACGAGCATATGGAATCCTTGGTTCTCGCTTCTAAGTAGTGGCATTCCGTTCATGAGATCATATATATACATGCATTAGTAATTCCAGAAAGTGCCTTCTTTGATTATAACATATGTGAGTACTAGTCTACATGTTTACATCAATCTTCTCACATATACCTAGTATAGGGAGTGTAGTCAGAAAATCTATGTGAAAATAGAGAGTATATCCGGTGAGGAATTGAAGGAATTCTCTAAGCCATGTTACTACCATCAAAACCATGTTTTAAATTGATTAAATGTGAGCTAGTGAGTGGTGACTGTGATTAAGTGTGTGCTTGAGCGTAAGGATAACTAAAATCTGTGGGAGTAGTGATTTTTAACATGTCATGTTTCATTGGAAATCTTTGAGGCGAATGTTGGAAGGTCTAGGTTATGTTTTGTTTGTTTTGTTTGTTTGCAAATAGTCCTTAGAACCTGTTTTGAGTCTTTTTAAGTTAGTTTTGCTGTTTTGAGTGTTTTAGGTCAGTTTAGAGTCTATAGAGTCTAGTCTTGTGTTTTTAAGTCTAGTTTAGTGTTTTAGAGTTTAATTTAAGTAGTTAGCACCCTTAGTTAATCCCGGTTTAGAATGATCCCTACTTGCTTAATACTACAATTACATATTCAATAGGGTTTAATTTGCGTGTTGGATTATTTCACATCACTATGTCTTTCTATCATGCTTTTCATTGTTAGGGAACTTGATAAGGATAATTTGGTTGTGATGCGTATCCTGTCCAATTCAATGAGTTAAGGAAAATCTGATGGTTAATTTGTGTTGTCATTCATAGTCTAAGGGAACAATACTGGAGATTGGTTTATATGCATATGTCATGTGTGGAGAATGATCATCTGGCTAAGTTTTCACCATTCAAATCACCTAATTTACTTTGTTTTGCAATCTGTGTAGTGTAGTCAAATTTTGTCAAAATCAATCCCCCTTTTAATTAAGTGTCTTAGATTAGTTAGAAAAGTGTTTAAATCTGTCCAATTTAGTGTTTTGAGTCTTACTAGTCTTAAATTCGTCCCCCTAGAGACTGTTTTGAGCCTTTTTAACTTAGTTTTGCTGTTTTGAGTGTTTTGAGTCAGTTTTAAGTCTTAAGTGTCTAGTTTAGTGTTTTAAAGTCTTATTTGTGTTGATTAGCAGCCCTAGTTAATCCTCGGTCTAGAACGATCCCTACTTACATCTTTACTACAATTGTCAACAATAGGGTTTAATTTGTGTGTCAAGTTAATTTTCACATCATATGGCCCCTTTTCTAATTCGTTCTGAGCACTTCGTGTAACATCCCACATCGCCCAGAGGAGTGATCCTTAAATGTATATTCCCATTCCTACCTAGCACGAGGCCTTTTGGGAGCTCACTGGCTTCGGGTTCCGTAGGAACTCCGAAGTTAAGCGAGAAGGAGGCCAGAGCACTCCCAGGATGGGTGACCCACTGGGAAGTTGCTCGTGAGTTCCCAAAAACAAAAACCGTGAGGGAATGGTAAGCCCAAAGCGGACAATATCGTGCTACGGTGGTGGAGCGGGCCCGGGAAGTGGTCCGCCCCGGGCCGGGATGTGACACTTCGGGGCAAAGCTCGCAAGTTGGCTGTTCTGCAAGGGCCTTTTCTGGCGGATCTTAGGCCACTTGTTATAATATTCAAAATAAGATGATTTCTTCAAGCCCTTACTTTCATCCTGAAATACAATAAAAACAACAAAATACCTTGTGATGCATAGAGATTTTAAGTCAAAAACCTAAGTAAAAGAGGCCATATAAATATAACTTTATGCACTCAACAATAGGCTCAAAATAACTCACTAGGGTAATCTCCACTAGTCTTCTTCCAGAATTTGAGCATGGTACTTTAACCATCATAATTCCAAGGGTAACAACTTTGTAAAAGAAAATAAGACACGAAATTTTTTCATGGCAACACTGTAGTTTTGTTTGTAAACACATAGCCCTCATATACATTCACATTAGTAAGCAAAAGCAAACTTAACCAAAACTAAAAATAAACGAAAATTTTCAATCCCATACCCCCAAACCTAAGCTAAGCATTGTCCTCAATGCTTAAAAATGAATGGAACGCAAGCAGTGCAAATAGGCAGAGCGTGTGGAATGAAAATAAAATAAAACTAAAAGACACAAATAAAAGGAAAGAACACAAACCCATCTAGGTTGCCTCCTAGCAAGCACTTTATTTAATGTCTAGGCAAGACATGGCGGCGTGTCTAAGTTGTCGTAAACTCAAGAGAATCTACAACTTGATAGGCTTGCTCCTCTGCGACATTCTCCAAATAAGGCTTCAAACGCTGCTCATTGACCTTAAAATAGGTGCCATTCTTGATGTTCTCTATCTCCACAGCTCCATGGGGAAATATTTGAAGCACTTTGAAGGGTCCAACCCATCTAGACTTCAATTTACCTGGAAAAAGTCGCAAACATGAGTCATACAAAAGCACTTTCATACCTGATTGAAACTCTTTCCGGAGAATTGCTTTGTCATGATAGAGCTTAGTTCATTATTTGTAGATCTTAGCATTCTCATATGCTTCATTTCTGAGCTCTTCCAACTCATTAAGTTGGAGCTTCCTGATGTGAAAATTACTTGACACACAAATTAAACCTTATTGTTGACAATTGTAGCAAAGATGTAAGTAGGGATCGTTCTCGATCGGAGATTAACTAGGGATGCTAATCTACACAAATATGACTCAAAAATACCAAACTAGACTTAGAAACACTCAACTAGACTCAAAAAAACACAAAACTAACACTTAAGACTTAAAACTGACTCAAACTACTCAAAACAGCAAAACTAAGTTAAAAATACTCAAAACAGACTCTAGGGACTATTTGGACGAATTTAAGACTAGTAAGACTCAAAACACTAAATTGGACAGATTTAAACACTTTTCTAACTAATCTAAGACACTTAATTAGAAGGGGAATTGATTTGGACGAAAATTAACTAAATTAAACAGATTGCAAAACAAAGTAAATTAGGTGACTTGAATGGTGAAAACTTAGCCAGAGGATCCTTCTCCACACATGACATATGCATATAAACCAATTTCCAGTATTGTTCCCTTAGACTATGAATGACAACACCCCAAGTTAACCGTGACAGCACAAATTAACCATCAGATTTTCCTTAAAACGTTGAATTGGACAGGATACGCATCACAACCAAATTATCCTTATCAAGTTCCCTAACTATGAAAAGCATGAGAGAGAGACATCAAAGGTCATTAAGTTCTTTGAAAACCATAAGCATTGACGAGACATTCATAACTATGAAAAGCATGATACTCCTGCCAAGGATTTACTTAACACAATCATGACTAGTGACTTCCAGTACTTGTGAATATAAGTTCATAACGATTAGGTGAAACTCCCTTATACTCTAGCATCAAGTTTATGCATGCAAACTAAGTATGCATCATCAATCAACATACATAAACAAGTTTTAATAACTCAGATAAGCAAATCACATTCAAGACTCAAGAAACAATAACTGGATGTAATCAATTCATATAAAACATATAATCATGGCTTTGAATTCACCTCCAACGAAAAAGAAATTAGTTCCTCATGTTCGCAATTAAACAAAGATAACTTAACTTAAATTAGACAATGAAAAGAAAAGATAGAAAACACCTAAGAGCGCTCCAACAATCCAACGTCTTGAATGGCAAGCACGGCTCCAGGTGGCTCATTCTTCTCCTTCCTTGCACAGCTGCAACACAATGGGATAAATTTGTGGTGGATGGTATGGTGATCTGATGGTAGAGGGTGGTGGTTTGAATTGTGGCAGAAAATATGTATTTATAGGCAAGGGTTTTGCGCAAACTAGTGGAGGAGAAGGATTACACAATCCTAGAGGAATAGAATACGAAATTCAGCACAAAGCTTCTAGAAAGGGATTAAATTCGTCAGATTTCTAGAGGGAAAAAGGATCAGGTTGTTTGCATTGTTTCAGGGTTCTAGAATAAGATATTAGGTATTCTAATGTGATAAGGAGTCCCCCTTGCAGCTGGAATTAAGGTAGGATATGATTAAGATAGGATAAGATAAGATAAGGTTAGTTTGGATGAGATAAGGTTGGATAAGGTTTTGGATAAGATAAGGAAGTTTGGATAATATCTCCTTCTTTTGAGCTGATTCCTTATCTTCAATGTCTTGAATTAATTTCTTCAACTATTTAGCACATTCCTAGCCTCTCTTGAACTTCAAATTCGTCCATTCCTTGTGCTCCATATGTAAGCTATCCATTCCAGCCCAAAACTGCTCTAAAATGCTCCAAAATGCACTTTCTTGCCAACTTTGTCATTTGGACCTACAAACACATGAAAATAGCTTAAAACACTATAATAGGTAGAAACTAGCTATGAAATGCAAGAAAACAAGCTAACTTAGTCGCATAAATATGTTCCTATCACTTCCTTGCTACACCAGCTTCCTTGAGATCAATTGAACTTTTTTATGGCCCAATATGCACGGTGCTCGAGCTCCATTGGCAAATGACATGCCTTTCCGAACACAAGTCGATAATGGCTCATTCCAATTGGGGTCTTTTATGTTGTTTGGTAAGCCTAAAGTGCATCATTCAACCTAAGTGACCAATCATTCCTTGTAGGGCTCTTCATCTAAATGTTCGTTATTTTCCTATTGCTGATCTCCACTTGGCTCGAGGTTTGAGGATGATATGGAGTTGCCACCTTATGTGTGATGTTGTACTTCTTCATCAATGCCTCGAAAGGTTTGTTGCAGAATTGGCTGCCACCATTGCTAATGATAGCTCTCGGAGTTCCAAACCTACTAAAAATCAGATCCTTGAGAAAATTCAAAACAACCTTATGATCATTAATTCGTGTAGCTGCTGCTTCAACCCATTTGGAAACCTAATCTACTACCACTAGTATGTATATGTATCCAAAAGAGGACGGAAATGGTCCCATGAAGTTGATTCCCCATACATCAAACATCTCCACCACCAAAATGTTGTTTAATGGCATTTCATTCCTACGGGTGATGTTCCCCATTTTCTGGCACCTATTACACTTAGAACAAAAATCAAAAGCATCTTTAAATAATGTAGGCCAAAAGAAACCAGATTGTAAAACCTTTAAAGCTATCTTTTTGGCACCGAAATGTCCTCCACATGCCAATGCATGACTGAATGTTAATATGGTTTGCTGCTCACTCTCCGAGACACATCTTCAGATGATTTCGTCAGGGCAATTGATATGGTAAAAACTAACACACAAATTAAACCCTATAAATTATGCAATCGCAGTATGAGTATGTAGGGATCGTTCTATTCCGGGGATTAGAAGAGATGCTAATCAACACAAATTAAACTTATGAAACTAAAAACTAAGTTAAACTAACAACAAAACAATGACTGGGGAGATTTTGGACGAATTTAATTAAAGCAAAAGTAAAGTGCAGCAAGTAAATTAAGTTGTGAATGAAATATGGATGAAAGGATAGCTAAAGGATTCTTCTCCACACATGAAACATATGCATACAAATCAATTTCCAGTTATTCTTCCTATGAACCATGAATGACAATGCCCCACATTAACTGTGAACAGCACTAATTAATTCTCAGATTTTCCTAAGTTCATTGAATTGGACTCAGCGACGCAACCAAATTCTTCTTCTCAAGTTCCCTAACTATGAAAAGCATGATAAAGATACATCTCAAAGATCATTAAGTTCTGTGAAAATCATAAGCATTGACAAAGCATTCTTAACTATGAAAAGCATGATACTCCTGCCAAGAATTTACTTACCTCAATCATGACTAGTGGCTTTTACTACTTGCAAATATAAGTTCATAACGATTAGGTGAAATTCCTTATATTCTAGCATCAAATCCTTGCATGCAAACTAAATTTGCATCCTGAATAAACTTACAAGAATAATTTCTCTATAAAGCAGATAAGTAAATCACATTCATGTCTTACGAAACAATAACTGGATGTAATCAATTTATATAAAACATATGATCATGGCTTCGAATTCATCTCCAGCTAAAAAGAAACATTGAAACTTAAAACAAAGATAGAAAGAACTCGAAAAATTCTAGCAACTTCAATGGATGAATGGTAGGCATGGCAACCTCTAAATCATTGCAGGAATTTCATATATATATGGAATGGCTGAATCCAAGGAGGAAAGGGTTTTGGCGTTTTTGAGTTATTTTTAGACTCTAAAAATCAGTTAGAAAGTGTTGGAATATGAATAGGATTCCTCCTTGCAGCTGGAGATAAGATAAGATAAGTTAGGATAAGATAATGTTCCTCTCCAACTAGGATTCCTCTTTCTTGTGTAATTCCTTGTCTTCCAAGCCTCAACTTTAATTTCTCCAGATTTTAGCACATATCTAGCACCATTTAAACACCAAAAACGTCCAGCCCATATGCTATCCACGCATGTTATCCAATCCAAGTCCAAAACTGCTCCAAATTGCTCCATTTAGCTATTTATTGTCATCTTTACAAACTAGACCTACAATAATACGAAAATAACATAAATTACCAAAATAAATGGAAATTAACGAAATAAATGCAAAGAAATAAGATAACAAAGTTGCATAAATTGATGTGGTAGAAAATAACACACAAATTAAACCCTATAAATTATGCAATCATAGTATGAGTAAGTAGGGATCGCTCTATTTCGGGGATTAGAAGGGATGCTAATCAACACAAAATAAACTTGTAAAACTGAAAACTAAGTTAAACTAACATTAAAACAATGACTGGGGAATTTTGGACGAATTTAATGAAAAAAAAAGTAAATGGCAACAAGTTTTTCTGTGAATGAAATATGGATGAGAGGATAGCTAGAGGATTCTTCTCCACACATGAAACATATGCATACAAATCGATGTCCAGTTAATCTTCCTATAAACCATGAATGGCAATGCCCCAAATTAATTGTGAACAACACTAATTAACTCTCAGATTTTCCTAAGTTCATTGAATTGGACTCAGCGACGCAACCAAATTATTCTTCTTGAGTTCCCTAACTATGAAAAGCATGATAGAGATACATCTCAACGATCATTAAGTTCTGTGAAAATCATAAGCATTGACAAAGCATTTGTAACTATGAAAAACATGATACTCCTGCCAGGAATTTACTTAACTCAATCATGACTAGTGACTTTTACTACTTACAAATATAAGTTCATAACGATTAGGTGAAATTCCCTTATATTCTAGCATCAAATCCCTGCATGCAAACTAAGTATGCATCCTTAATAAACATACAAGAATAAGTTCTCTATAAACCAGATAAGTAAATTGCATTCATGTTTTACAAAACAATAACTGGATGTAATCAATTTATATAAAACATATGATCATGGCTTCGAATTAACCTCTAGCTAAAAAGAAACTTAGTTACACATGTTCATTATAACTGAAAAATAATCTAAAATAAACATTGAAACTTAAAATAAAGATAGAAAGAACCCAAAAAACTCCAGCGATTTCAATGGATGATTACAGGTTACAGCACACTCCTCCCCTCTCTAATTTGCGGCAATAATGTATATATAAGGTAAAGGCACAGCTGAATCCCTGGAGGAAAAAGATAAGGTTGTTTGAATTATTTTAGGACTTCTAGAATCAGATAGGAAGTGTTAAAATATGATAAGGATTCCTCCTTGCAGCTGGAGATAAGATAAGGTAAGATTGGATAAGATAGGATAAGATAAGGTTGGATAAGATAAGGTTCCTCTCCAACTAGGATTCTTCTTTCTTGTGTAATTCCTTGTCTTCCAAGCCTCAACTTTAATTTCACCAGATTTTAGCACATATCTAGCACCATTTAAACACCAAAAACGTCAGCCCATATGCTATCCAAGCCTGTTGTCCAATCCAAGTCCAAAACTGCTCCAAATTGCTCCATTTTGCAATTTATTATCATCTTTACCAATTGGACCTATAATAATACAAAAATAACATAAATTACCAAAATAAATGGAAATTAACTAAGTAAATGCAAAGAAATAAGATAACAAAGTCGCATAAATATGCTCCAATCAGCAATACTTTAACAAATATGGCTCGTCCCAAACATAGTGTTTCACCATTGAAAGGAATTTGTTTTTCTCCTGAAAAGTGAAATCATCTCTAATTACACCACAAGCAAGATAGTTAACAAAATCAGCATACCATGGCTCTTTTTCTTGAATGACAAAGAGCTGTTCATCCATGAATGATTCGTTGAGAGGAAAAATTTGTCCATCTCCATGGTTTTCATCAAAGAGGCGTGACAAGTGGTCAGCAACAACATTTTCACTCCCCTTCTTGTCTCGAATTTCCAGGTCAAACTCTTGTAACAAGAGTACCCATCTAATCAAGCATGGTTCAACATCTTTCTTTGTCAACAAGTACCTAAGAGTTGCATGGTCAAAGTAAACAATTACTTTAGAGCCAACTGTTGGAAATGTGCCCTAAAACCAATCATGTGATGATACTTTACGGACATTTCACATGTTAAACTAATCTAGTTTAATATCAAGGGCAAAGATTATTGTTTTAAGCCGTCTCATATAAATGTTATATGCTTAAACGATAAAGTCCAAGGAATATGTGATTGGGAGAATGCAATCTAAAGAAGTTAGATTCATGAGACCATTCTTTCGTAGACACATCCTAAACGTTCCTGATCATAGGATTGCCAATTGGGCATTGACAGTCCGTTAAGATCAGTACGTGCTATGTCTTCTCTCAGGGGGAGTGACTAGTCTCGAGTCATTGATGTGTGTGACATCAAGACAAGTACGTAGGTGCTCAATAGAGAATGAGTTCACTGAACACGATCAACGAAGAGTTCTCATATTCATATCACATGAGAACTCATGGTTGGGATAATGCAAAATAGTCCTTTGACCTGAGCATCACAGTTGTCTTGTGGTTAAGTCCTTGATCTTTGATTATGTCAAAGTCACCCCATCGGGGTGTCCACGGCATCGTTTAGGTTAAGCCACTTAGTCATGGAGACAAGTGAATGCGCAACAAGGGATCTCTAACCTTCAAACCGTTTGGGGGAGAATACTCTATGATATGATTAAAATCTCTGGCCAGAGTATGAATGAGATTTAGGAAGTCGTTCCAGATCATATTCAAGGTAATCATATAAACACACGAATCACATTGGATAGTAGACATGAATAAACTATCAAACCAAACAATGTGGTCAAGAGTATTGTATTAGAGAAAGACCGTATTGCATTTGTAATCCTAAACTGAATAGGTTCTCCACCTCTTCTGATTAGCTTGGGTAACCATGATATGCTGCTAGGTGTCACTCATGGTTTGTGGAAGCCCTAAACGTGTATAATCACTAAAGGGAGAATTGAAAGTAAGTTTCAATTCACAATCGATATGAAATGGTTTTAATCGCCCACTGCCTCGCTAAAAGGAACCTAATGGATTGTACACCGTGTAAGGTGGAGATTGAAGAAACAATGGAGATGAGTAAGAATAATTAAATGGTTTAATTATTTATGGCAAGGATTAATTAATATGTTAATTAATCAAAAGAATAAGTTCGTTAAAGACCTCGGGATAGTTTTGGACTTTAAGGCCCAATGGGCTTCGAACGTCAAAGCCCATTGACTTAAGTTGTATGACAACTTAATGAATAATGATTCACAAAGGCCCAATTATACCAATAAATCCCAATGGCCGGCCATTTAGAGATGGAGTGGATTTTGGACTTATTTACAAGTTTGCCACTCCAATGAATTAAGGTATAAATATGACTTTATAGCCAAAATTCATTTAAGGGTTTGTTTTGGAGAAAATTGGAGAGAACATGTCTCTCCATTTCTCTCTAAAGAGGCCGGCCCCCTTGGAGGGTGCATATAGCAATCCCACTACTCCAAGGTCACTCATTTCTTCTCCAATCTAACCTTGGTGAAGATACTTAGAGGTTCTCAATTTTGGGAACTTGGAGAAACCTATTCTTCCATCCAAAACCATAGATTTTAGATGCAAGGAATGAAGGCCCTCTCTTTGGGTGATTAGCCTTTGCTTATGCAAAGAGGAATCCACAAAGGTATATATTTCTCAACTCACTTTGATTTGAGTTGAGTCAAGGTTCACCAATTTACTAGGCTTTGAATTTCTTGGTTAATGTTTTGTTTTTGAATGCATGCAAGCATGATTCCGCCTTTTAATTGTTAATTGCATGCTATAGATGTTATTCAAATGAACATGTTTTTCACAAATCTTCCTTCACCAACAAGATATGAACGAAACTTCTCTAAAGCAAAAACAACAGCAAGCAACTCTTTCTCGGTTGTGGAGTAATTGAGTTGGGCATCATTTAATGTCCGGCTTGCATAGTAAATCACATGTGGGAGCTTATTCACTCTTTTACCTAAAACAGCACCAATAGCATAGTCAGAGGCATCACACATTAATTCAAAAGGTAAAGACCAATATGGTGCCATAATAATAGGAGCAGAGGTTAGTTCATGTTTCAAGGTGTTAAACACATTAATGCAATCTTTATCAAAGTGAAATACAATATCTTTAGCCAAAAGATTGCATAATGGATGAGTGATCGTGGAAAAATCTTTAATGAAACAACGATAAAAACCAGCATGTACTAGAAAGCTTCTCACTGCCTTCATTGATGAAGAGGCTGCCATATTTGAGATGATGTGAATTTTTGCTTTGTCAACTTCAATTCCCTTGCTAGATATTACATGACCCAGCACAACAACTTGTTTCACCATGAATTGATACTTTCCCCAATTGAGAACCAAATTTGTTTCCTGACTTCTTTGAAGCACTAAAGACAGATGGTTAAGGCAATCATCAAAAGAACCAAAAACTGAAAAGTCATCCATGAATACCTCAATGAATCTCTCAATCATGTCTGAAAATATCGTTAACATACATCTTTGGAATGTTGCTGGGGCATTGCAAAGGCCAAAAGACATCCTCCTATATGCAAAAGTGCCAAATGGACAGGTGAATGTGGGTCTTGTTTGCACAAGCTCTTTATTCTCATTCTTTACTACTGTGATTCCAATCCTCTTAGGCATTACTTGAACATCACTGAGCCATTTGCTATTAGAAATTGGGTATATGATACCCACATCTAACAACTTTAACACTCACTACTTCTTTCATATGTGGATTGAGCCTTCTTTGTGGTTCACGAGTTGGTTTTGCTCTCTCCTCCAATAAAATATGATGCATGCACATGGTAGCGCTTATTCCCTTGATATCTGCAATAGACCAGCCAATGGCTGATTTGAACCCTTTTAACACCCTAATTAACTTATCTTATTCCATTGGGGTGAGGTCAGATGCTATGATAACTGGAAGAGTTTCAAGTTCATCTAAGTAAGCATAGTTTAGATGTGGTGGAAATGGTTTAAGCTCAAGTTTTGGAGGCTTAACAATGGAAGGGATCAGATGTGTGATAGATGGTTCTAATGGCACTATAAGAGGTGAAATAGTTGAGGGATATGCTTTTAAATCTTCCAAGGCAACCACCACTTCCATGAGTGCATATTCTTCGTCAAACTGATCTTGAGATTGACTCAAAACAGATTGTAATGGATCACTGGATTGTGCCTGCAAAAATTTAGTGAAAACAAGCGAATCAAGCACATCAACCGAACAACAATCAAGTGAATTAGAAGGGTGAGAAGGAGATTCAAACACTTTGAATTGCACAGTTTCTCCTAGTACAGTCATGGTGAAAAGACCATTTTGCATGTCTATGATAGTCTTTGCAGTGGCCATAAAGGGTCTCCTAAGCAAAATAGGTAACTCACGATCATGTATAGGAACTTCTTCCATATCCAACACTTGATAGGAGCATATTTATGCCACTTAGTTAGCTTGTTTTCTTGCACTTTCATAGTCAGTTTCTGTTTATTATAGTGTTTTAAGCTATTTTCGTGTGTTTGTAGGTCCAAATGACAAAGTTGGCAAGAAAGTGCAATTTGGAGTAGTTTTGGGCCAAGAATGGATAACACATGCATGGAGCAAGGTGGATGGACGTTTTTGAAGTTCAAGAGGCTAGGAATGTGCTGAAAAGATGAAGAAAATGAATTTAAGACAAAGAAGATAAGGATTCAGCTAAAAAGAATGAACATTATCCAAAACCTTATCCAACCTTATCTTATCCAAACTAACCTTATCTTATCTTATCCTATCTTAATCTTATCCTACCTTATCTCCAGCTGCAAAAGGAGTCCTTATCCTATTCTAAATCCTTCCCATCTGAATTTAGGAGTCCTAATCTATCTAAACACATTAATTCTTTTCCTCCCTGGAATCTGATTAGAAGTATCCTTATTCCTTGATGATTTGGACTCCTAATTCTCTTCCTACTCACCCTAGTTGTGCCTTACATTCTCCCTATAAATATAAAGTACCACATCACTCAGAAATTACCCACCTTCCATCACAAATTCGTCCTATACATCACTCATACACATTCATCCCATTGTGCCGCAGCTTTGCAATGAGATAGGAGAGGAGACCTCTGGAGCCGTGCTTGCCATTCTAGACGTTTGATTGTTGGAGCGTTTCTAGGTGTATTATATCTGTTGTTTCAATGTTTAAATTTAATTATCTTTGTTTAATTGCAAACATGAGGAGTTAAACTCGTTTTAGCTAGGGGGAAATTCAAAGCCATGAACATATTTGCTATATGAATTGATTACTTCCAGTTATAATTTCATGAATCGTGAATGCAATTTACTTAACTGTTTGATTCAGAACTTATTCTTGTTTGTTGATTAAGGGTGCACGCTTAGTTTGCATGCAGGGATTTAATGCTAGAATATAAGGGAATTTCACCTAATAGTTATGAACTTATATTCACAAGTAGTGGAGGTTGTTAGTCACAATCGTGCTAAGTGAATTCCTGGCAGGAGTATCATGTTGTCATAGTTACGAATGCCTTGTCAATGCTTATGATTTTCACAAAGCTTAATGATCTTTGATTGTTCTCTATTCTACTATCATGTAGGGAACTATTGAAGAGTAATTTGGTTGCCGATGCGTTGTCCAACAAATTCAATGACTTAAGGAAAATCTGAGGGTTAATTAGTGTTGTTCACAGTTAATCTGGGGCGTTGAGGTTCATGGTTTATTGGAAAAGCAACTGGAAATCGATTTGTATGCAAGTGTGTCATATGTGGAGAAGAACCCTCTAGCTAGCCAATCACCCATATTTTCCCCCAAATTCGTGCTAAATTTGCTTAAGTTTTTAATTTACTTGTCTTTACTTTAAATTCGTCAAAAACCCAATCCCCTTTACTTTGCTGTGTCAAGTTAGTTAGAATCTGTCCAATTGTGTTTTTAAGGGTTTTTAAGTGTTTTGAGTCAAGTTAAAATCAATTTTCGTCCAATTCACCCTATAGTGTCTAGTATGAGTCTATTTGATTGTTTTGTGCTGTTTTGAGTCTTTTTAGTTTGTTTTGAGTTCTTTGATTCTAGTTAAGTGTTTTCAAGCCTAGTTTAGTGTTTTTGAGTCAGTTTAAGTAGATTAGTAATCCCTCCTAATCCCCGGCCTAGAACGATCCCTACTTACATCTTTACTACAATTGTCAATAAGAGGGTTTAATTTGAGTGCTAGTTAAATTTCACATCAACACTACAAAATCAGCAGGCAGAATTAGTTTGTAAACTTGAACTAATATATCTTCCACTATCCCTCTTGGATATTTCACTGATCGATCAGCAAGTTGCAATGAAATAGTTGTTGCATTCAAATCCCCCAAACCTAATTGAAGGTACACTGAATAGGGCATTAAATTGATGGTAGCACCCAAATCGAGAATAGCCTTTTTCTACTAGCTTGTCTCTAATGGTGATATTGATAGAAAAACTACCCATATCCTTGAGTTTTGGTGGGAGCTTTCTTTGGAGCGCAGCACTCACATTTTCAGATACCATCACCTTCTCATTAGGTCCATACTTTCTCTTATAATTGCTCAGCTCCTTGAAGAATTTCCCATATGCTGGCATATTCCTAATGACTGATAGAAGGATATTTATGCAACTTTGTTATCTTATTTCTTTGCATTTACTTAGTTAATGATGTGATATAAACAAACACACAAATTAAACCTTATAATTTAGATGATTGTAGTATGAGCAAGTAGGGATCGTTCTAGACCGGGGATTAGGAGCGATGCTAATCAACACAATGGGGGTTTTTGGACGAATTTTAACAAAACAAAAGTAAAGTGAATTGTAGCTAACGAATTAGGTCTTGTACGAGATATAGGTGAAAGGCTAGCTAGAGGATTGTTCTGCACACATGAAACTAGGCCTGGCAAACGGGTCGTATATGTCGTGTTCGTGTCGTTTTCGTGTAACACCTGTTATCTTAACGGGTCGTGTCGTGTCACACCCGTTATCTTAACGGGTCCTTAACAGGTCGGGTCACTTTACCCAACGGGTAAAGTGACCCGACCCGTTATGACACATTTGTCAAGGAGTGTAACACCCGTTATTTTTTCGTGTAACACCCGTTAAATTTGCACATACCACACATTGCCACATAAATATTACTTCAAAACATTAAAACACATTTGTCGTTTAAGTACCACATCTACACTAAAAAATAAGAGCCTAATAAAAAAAATAATACATACACTACTAATCTATTACAAATATTAAATGTGCAAGGATATGCAAAATGAAAGAGTTTTTGTTTTCAAGGTTGTGAAGTCTTTCTCAAAAGTTTAAACCTCAATTTACAAAATCCTCGATTTACATCGATCATTATGAAATTGTATTGGAACTTTAGCTTGATCTCGGCCGATCCAATGGGCATCAATTTTTTAAATTTAATTAAATATATATAATTATTATAGTTTTTAGGGGTATAAAATTGTTAAATTAATATATATAATTATTATAGTTTATTCATACTTTTATTAAGTATAACATAAGATTTTGTGATATTGTCACAGCCCGTTCCAGGATTCTATATCGGGAATGTGAAATGACGGAAATAACCTTGACGAGTATTAAGGTATGGGTGTGTGTGATATATTATTTGGACTTATTATATATCCCTAAACTTTTGGAGAAAATAATTTAAGATTGGTTTAAAATTGGTAGGTATGTTTTGTGGCTAGGGATTTAAGTTGGAAAGTTTTTGGATGGACCACACAACACACACACACAGGACAAGCCTCAACCTTCTTCCCCGTGCCTTCTCTCTCTCCTCCCTCACGACTCTCTCACCCTCTCACCCTCGAACGTACGGACGAAGCCCAAAACCCTCGAACTTCCACGGATCGACGCCAAAAAGGTATGAATCTTCATCCTTTCAACCTCCTGAGTCGAATGGTGTTGGTTTTAAGAAGTCAAACCTTCGAAATCATGTAGAACCCGAATCCCCATTTTATGTCACTATTCATGCAATCATAATATGTCGATTTTCAGGGAATTCTAAGCTTGTAGTGAGCTTAGTGAGGTCCCAAGGAAGCTCGGAGTTCTTCGTTTGAAGGTTTTGGACGTCGGGATCACCGGGTTCGACTTTGGGCGATTTTTGTGGGATTTCTCCGGTGAGATTTCGTAGTTTTTAGAGCTTTAAAGTAGTATAACGTGAAACTACATGCTTAGGGCTTCATTTTGATATAAAATTTGAAGAAAATGGTTGAGAAATGAGGGAGAACAAGGCAATTGAAAATTGCCCAGTTTTCCGTGAAGGGAAAATTATGAGTTTTCAAGATTTGGGATTTCAAAATGACTAGCATGCATATACAATTCTAGATTTATATACATACGCAACGGAAGCATTTATAACAAGTTATCAAAGTTATAGTCATGCAAATCCCCTTCAAGGTTCATAGGTTTAAATATAATGCATCAAAACAATTTTGCTTAAGAACAAAGTCAAGGAATAGATCTATCCCTCTTGTTCTTGATTTTAGACCAAGGATGGACAACCTCCAAGCCCTTTGTTCCTTGAATTCCTTGAGCCTAGCTACCCTCCTTGCCTCCTCCACTTTGATAGAATGAGTGCTCATAGGTTCTCTTCAAGTCCCCAAAGTAGAAGACCTCTAAAGATCCTCACCCACTAGTATAATGAGAAGGATGAAGGAATGACCAAAAGGATGAAAAGTTGTTAGCCAATTCACCCTCTAGGTTGGCCGGCCCTATTGAGAGAGAGAGATAGATGGTGGTTTTGATTTTGTGTTTCCAAAACTCACAAAACCATTAAAGGAATCAATCTCTATAAAGTTTCTTATATATTATCAAAAACCTAGTCAACAAATTGACCAAACAACTCTCCCAAACCCTTAGTATGGCCGGCCTACTTGTGTTCATTTGGGCTTTGGGCTTTCATTTATTTCAAGTCATCCAATGCTTGAATAAAAGCCCAATGGGTTTAGGCCCAATGGGCCCAATTAATCCCGAACGTTTCTTTAAGCCCAAAACGATCTTTTTATCGCTTTTATGATTTCTTTAGACTTTCTAAATTAATCAAAACACTTAATTAATCCAATTAATTATTTCCATCATCCATTAATTACCCACTACAATAGTGTTTTGGTGAACAATCTTTTAGCTTCTAATTAGCAAGGCAGTGAGGTGATCGGCATTAATTCAATTTAATTTCAATCACTAGTGAATCAAAACTTCATTTTAATTCACCATTCTTCTTTGATGACTATGTTTATTTATCTTAGAAGAACTCACAAACTATGAGTGACATCTAACCATATGTCATAGCTACCCAAGCTAATGTAGAAGTTTATTCGGAGAACCTATTCAGTTGGAATTACAATGTAATTCGATCCTTCTCTAATACAATACTCTCAATCATATTACTAGGGTATGGATATATTATGTCAAACCCCTAATGTGATTATTCCTTCTTATATGATTCTTTTGAGTCGTATAGGAACGTATTCCTTTCAATACGCTCGATACTTCGGCCGAAGATTTCCGAATCATATCTTAGAGTATTCTTCCTCTCTTACCGAGGATTAGAGATTCCTTGTTGCGCATACACTTGCCTTCATGACTAAGTGGCTTAACCTCGACTATGCCGTTGACATTCTGAAAGATTGACGTTTGACATAATCAAAGATCAAGTACTTAACCACAAGACAACGACGATGCCTCAGGTCTAAGGACTACTTACATTATTCCAACCATTAGAGTTACTTGCTTGACATGTGAGTAGACCTCCATGCAAGTACTCTCGTTCGATTGTGTTCAGTGAACTCATTCCCCTAATGAGCACCTACATACTTGTCTTAGTGTCACAACACGAATGGGATGAGACTTTCCATCCTTCCATTTGAAGCAGACACAGTATGTACCGATCTACGCATTGTCAGTTTCCCTCCGACAATCCAATGACCAGGAACCTTTTGGACATTTGGTTATCTGAAGAAGGTCTCTGTAGTCTAACATCATTAGATTACTTCTTCAATCCATCCATTGTCCATGGATACACTATTTAAGACATATATCGTTTATTGAGATAGTCCTAATTCGTGTCTTTGCCATTTGATGTATAAGAATCATCTATACATCTATTCATTTGTCCTGAAAGGTTTCTTCCAAAGATTGGCTTTCAGGGCATATTTCCAACATTCCGGCCACCGGAAAACTCAGTCCGGCGAGCTCGCGAGGAAGAAGACGCGCGTGGGGGGGGTAGGTCCGTGCCACCCACGGTGCGTGGGGGCGCGTGCGACACTAAAAAATATTCCTAAAATTTGTCGACGTCCGTGACGTCGAGTAGGTCACTGTGGTATATTCATATACCCAATTTGAGCACCGTATGAGAAGTTATTACGTATTGTTGGTTATATGCTTTAAAATAACGTTTTTACAGTTAATTCGCATATAGGTGATACCTATCCCGAGGACGAGCGCATCCAGGGACGTCACGGGGGTTACGACCCTTCGACTTATCAGTGAGTGGGCAGTATTTTCTGTTTATACCTATATGCTATTTAAAATTCCCAGAATTTGAGTTTTAATGAAAGTATGTTTCTAAAATGCCATGCATGCATGATATGAATGATATGAGATATATAAATTGATAATTGATGCATATATATTTATGTGAATTGGTGCTGTGGACGAACAGGTGAGTATCAGGTGAGTTTATGTTATTCATGTGCATTGATGATGTATATTATGTTGATAGCTCATAACCTGCAATCATGGTGTTAGTGCTTATATTATTCACCTCGCACCGCACGCTCACCTTGGATCCAAGTAGGTGCATGTCGTACAGACCATGTGAGGGTTCCGACATGTCGAACAGACCATGAGAGGGTTCCGACTGATAGGTGACCTTAGATTGTGTACACAGATGATTGATGAGAGAAGCACTAGAGCGTATTATTACACCATTCATGTCGTACAGACTACTTCAGGTAGTTCCGACTTATCTGCAGTGTAGTGCCGTACAGGTCACCGAGGTGACTCCGGTTGGATTGGATGTTGAGCTATAGAATTAACCGTACCGGACCAACTGCAGGGTCTCCGGTTAATTCATCATTTCACCTGTTACATTGATGCATCATCATTCTGTTTTTGAAAGTTTTTAACATGGCATACTTTCTGGTTTTTAAGAAAGATTGATGATTTTGAGATTTGTGAAAAGTATTATGCTATTATGCTATTTTCTGGGAAAGTATACAGGTTTTACAGCGAGGGGTTAGAAATGTTTTAAATGAAAGGTTTTCGAAAAGCTTTGTTTTACTGACCCACTCAATTTTGTTTTGCGCCCCTCCAGGTTCTAGTTAGCAGTTGGTGGCTCACGAGGTTTCGCTTCGGCATTCTGACAGACTTCCCTAATGTAGGACTCACCTGCGGGTGTTGTACTTTAATTATAGTCCTACTTTACTGCACCTATTGCTTAAGCTTTGTTTATGTGTGCACTCACACTTTAACTCACTCTAGCATGCTATTTGGTTATTCTTGCTAGTAGTTGGTTTTTATTCTTTCGTAATTCTCTTATATTTGCTTCCGCACCGCACTTATGGTTACGTCACGCTCACGTGACGGCCAGCATGCCTTGATTCTAGGATCGGGGTGTGTCAGTTTGGTATCAGAGCTTAGGTTGCAGTAATGTATAAATGTTAATGCTCTAATGATCTTTTGGTGTCTTCTGTCAGAACTATGCTGCCTCGTAGGGAACCACGTCGTACTTCTGAATCTAACTTCCCTGATATAGCTCAATTAGGGGAAGCAATTGCCCATGCTTTTCAGAATGCAATTCGTCCTCCTCCCCCTTCTTAGAGAACACCCCTGGAGACCATGTACAACCTGAAATTAGACCGCTTCATGGGTAATGAGGGTCACGAAGGGGCAGAGAAGTGGCTGGACCACATTGAGAAGACTTTTCAGGTGATGCAAAGTCAGGGGAACCTTCCTGCTAACAGATGGGTAGAGACCACTACTTGGTTTCTGGGGCGAGAGCCAGCAGGTTGGTGGAAAAATCAGGCGCAATTTATGTCACCGGAGATGGCATCCGATTGGGAGGTATTTAAGGAGAATTTTAAGAAGAGATTTGTCCCCCCAGAGTATATTGACCGTAAGAAGCAAGAATTCGCCCGACTGAAGCAAAAGAATATGTCGGCGCATGAGTACTACAGGAAATTTACAGACTTATCTCGTTATGATCCTGACACGGCTGGTAATCCGGTAGAGATGCTTCGCCACTTTAAATTGGGAACTAAAAGGAAATGGCGGACTTTTGCTAGTGCACTTCGTTGCGCTGATTATCATGAGTTTTCTGAGATCTTGGTTCGGATGGAGGATTCCGATAACCTTCCCAGTAACAGTGATGATGATGAAGAGAAGAATGATACTCAGAGGAGATATGATAGGGGAAAAGGTATCTCTATTCCGGGACCCTATAGGACGCAAACTTTCAAGAGGAGTGGAGCGAGTTCTAGTTCTTCCAGTGGAGGATATAGTGTGACAGGCCTGAGGGGAGGTGGAAGATTTGCGGGTGGACCCAGATTTCAGAGGCCGAGAGATTTTAGTGGAACTGGTGGTTCAGGTGCTCCGTTGTACCGTCGATGTAACTTCCGACATCATGGAGAAAGTAGAAGAAGTGGTGGTGGTGGTGGTTGTTTTACTTGTGGGCAGATGGGACATAGAGCTGCACAGTGTCCCCAGAGTCAGCAGAGATCTCAGCAGTCTACTATGCCACCTCCACCACCTGTTCAGTAGAATTATGGATCAGGCAGCTATGGTCAGACGGGTCGTGGTGGTGCTTACCACTATCAAGGTGATGCTGCTCCCTATACTTCCGGACAGAATCAGTATTCGCAAGATCCTTATTTCCAGAGTGGGTATTCTCAATATCCTGGAGGTTATTCTTCATATTCTTCCATGCCAGCCAATGGATCTCAGCAGTATCAGGGAAATCAGCCCCGTCAGGGAGATGTTACTGCTAGCGGTGCAGGGCCGTCTAGACAGACTAGCCAATCAGGCCAGGGACGCACTTCTCAGGGGCGAGGTAATCAGGGTAGCAGAGGTCGTGGTGGACAACAGCAAGCTCAGGGACGTGTGAAGCATTTCTCACTACAGGATGCTCAGAACCATCCAGACTTGATCATGGGTACGTTAAACATCCTTGGTCACTTTGCTAGAGTTTTGATTGATTGTGGTGCTACCCATTCTGTGATTTCTCATACCTTTGGTCAAATGACACAACCTCACCCTACACCTCTAGGATTTGATTTAGAGTTTGCTATGCCTAGAGGAGACAAATGTTATGTTGATAGTGTTTATCCAGGGTGTCCAGTGATGGTAGATGGCGTAGTTATGCCAACTAATCTTATCCCGTTAGATATTGTGGATTTTGATGTGATTTTAGAGGCCGATTGGTTGCATTATAATCGTGCCCATATTGATTGTTACAGGAAATCAGTTACTTTCCTTCATCCTGGACTACCAGAGGTTACTTTTGTGGGTGAAGGAAGTGGGGTGAGACATGGTGTTATCTCTGCCATGAGAGCAAATAAGCTGTTATCGAAAGGTTGTCAATGATACTTAGCACATGTGGTGTTAAATGATGTTGCTCCTAGCAGTATTGAGGAAGTTGGAGTAGTCAGGCACTATCCTGATGTATTTGCAGATGATTTGCCTGGATTGCCGCCAGACAGAGATGTGGAGTTTTCTATTGATTTGCTTCCAGGTATGGTTCCTATTTCCTTGACTCCATATAGAATGGCTCCAGCTGAATTTTGAGAGTTAAAAATTCAGTTACAGGAATTAACTGATAAAGGTTTCATCCAGCCTAGTACTTCACCTTGGGGAGCTCCGGTATTGTTTGTAAGGAAGAAAGATGGTACCTTGAGATTATGTATTGATTACAGGCAATTGAATCGGGTAACGATTAAAAACCGTTATCCGTTGCCTCGTATTGATGATTTGTTTGACCAGCTTAAAGGTGCATGTGTGTTCTCCAAGATTGACTTGAGATCTGGATATTATCAGTTGAAGATTAAGGATGAGGATGTGCCTAAAACGGCTTTCAGAACCCGTTATGGACATTATGAGTTTTTGGTAATGCCATTCGGATTGACTAATGCACCTGCAGCTTTCATGAGGTTGATGAATGAAGTATTCCAGCAATATCTTGATAGGTTTGTCATTGTTTTCATTGATGATATTCTGGTATACTCCAAGTCGAAAGCAGATCATATTCGACATCTTAACTTGGTGCTAAAGAAATTGAGGGAACATCAGTTGTATGCCAAGTTTAGTAAATGCCAGTTTTGGTTGAATCAAGTGGCATTTTTGGGGCATGTGGTATCGGCACAAGGAATTCAAGTTGATCCTCAGAAGATAGTAGCGGTGGAGAATTAGGAATAGCCACGAACCGTCACCGAGGTACGGAGTTTCCTTGGTCTAGCAGGTTATTATCGACGGTTTGTTCAAGATTTCTCTATGATTGCATTGCCACTAAAAAATTTAACCAGGAATGATGTTAAGTTTGTATGGGATGAGAATTGTGAGCAAAGTTTCCAGCAGTTGAAACATTGCCTCACTCACGCTCCAGTTTTGGTACTTCCTGACGATAGTGGTAACTATGAGATTTATAGTGATGCTTCCTTGAAAGGTCTGGGATGTGTCTTGATGCAGCATAATAGAGTGATCGCCTATGCTTCTCGGCAGTTGAAGATTCACGAGGGGAATTATCCTACTCACGATCTTGAGTTAGCAGCCATTGTTTTTGCTTTGAAGATTTGGAGGCATTATCTCTATGGTGAGAAATGTAAGATCTTCACAGATCATAAGAGTCTTCGGTATCTTTTCACTCAGCATGATCTTAATCTTCGTCAGCGAAGATGGATGGAGTTGCTAAGTGATTATGACTGCACCATTGAGTATCATCCGGGTCGTGCAAATATGGTAGCTGATGCACTGAGTAGGAAACCTCAAGGCCGACTTAATGCCTTGTATGCTTGCCGTGTTCCTCTACCTGCAGATTTGAGAGATACTGGAGAAGCTTTTCTAGCTAGTTTCCAAGCCAGGCCAGTTTTGATCGATCGTGTACTCGAAGCTCAGTTGGTTGATGAGGAGATTCAAGAATTGATTCAATTGAGGAGTGAAGGGAAAAAGAAAGACCTCAAGATTCGGGAATCAGATGGCATGCTTATGCAAGAGAGTAGAATGTATGTGCCGAATAACGAGGAACTAAAGAAAGAAATTTTGGATGAAGCACATTGTTCGGCCTATGCGATGCACCCAGGAGGAACCAAGATGTATCATACCATTCGCCCATTTTATTATTGGCCGGGTATGAAAAGGGAAATTGCTGAGTACGTAAGTAGGTGTATTGTTTGTCAGCAGGTCAAAGCTGAAAGAAAGAAGCCTTTTGGACGGATGCAACCACTTCCCGTTCCTCAGTGGAAATGGGAAAATATCACTATGGATTTTGTGTATAAGGTTCCACGTACTCAGAATGGATTTGATGGCGTTTGGGTGATTGTAGATCGGCTTACCAAGCCAGCACACTTCATTCCAGTGAGAGAAAAGTATCCTCTGAATAAATTGGCTAAGTTGTTCATCACAAAGATTGTGAAGTATCATGGAGTTCCAGTGAATATTATTTCTGATCGAGATCCAAGATTTACTTCTAAGTTTTGGATAGCTTTTCAGGAAGCTCTTGGTACAAAATTGCTTTACAGTACTGCTTATCATCCTCAGACAGATGGACAATCAGAGAGGACTATTCAGACGTTGGAGGATATGTTGAGATCTTCAGTGTTACAGTTTGGTGATTCTTGGCATGATCGCCTGGATTTGATGGAATTTGCCTACAACAATAGTTTTCATTCGAGCATTGGTATGTCACCATTTGAGGCACTTTACGGTAGAGCTTGTCGTACGCCAGTATGTTGGTCAGAGGTTGGTGAAAAAGTGCTAGAGGGCCCAGAGATTGTGGATGAGACTACTCAGAATGTTCAGGTGATTAAGGCTAACCTGAAAACGGCCCAAGATCGACAAAAAAGTTTAGCAGATAGACACGCTACTGATCGAGTTTATGATGTGGGTAATTTGGTGTTCTTGAAATTGTCACCTTGGAGAGGTGTAGTACGATTTGGAAAGAGAGGCAAGCTAAGTCCTAGGTACATAGGACCTTATGAAATCACTGAGAGGATTGGTGAAGTTGCTTACAGGTTGGAGTTGCCTCCGGAGTTATCTAAGGTACATAATGTGTTTCATGTCTCGATGCTTCGACATTATGTTTCAGATCCTTCACATGTGATTCCCCCTCAACCGTTGGAGATTAATCCGGTTTTGACGTATGATGAGGAACCAGTCACTATCTTGGATTGGAAAGACAAGGTTCTAAGGAATAAGACGGTGAGTTTGGTGAAAGTATTGTGGAAGAACCAGTCAGTGGAAGAAGCTACTTGGGAGACGGAAGACCGAATGAGAGAGATGTATCCGAGATTGTTTTATGAGTATTAAGTGGTTGGTTGGTCGTATGAATTTCGGGGATGAAATTTTATAAGGAAGGGAGATTGTCACAGCCCGTTCCAGGATTCTATATCGGGAATGTGAAATGACGGAAATAACCTTGACGAGTATTAAGGTATGGGTGTGTGTGATATATTATTTGGACTTATTATATATCCCTAAACTTTTGGAGAAAATAATTTAAGATTGGTTTAAAATAGGTAGGTATGTTTTGTGGTTAGGGATTTAAGTTGGAAAGTTTTTAGATGGACCACACAACACACACACACGGGACAAGCCTTAACCTTCTTCCCCGTGCCTTCTCTCTCTCTCCTCCCTCACGACTATCTCACCCTCTCACCCTCGAACGTACGGACGAAGCCCAAAACCCTCGAACTTCCACGGATCGACATCAAAAAGGTATGAATCTTCATCCTTTCAACCTCCTGAGTCGAATGGTGTTGGTTTTAAGAAGTGAAACGTTCGAAATCACGTAGAACCCGAATCCCCATTTTATGTCACTATTCATGCAATCGTAATATGTCAATTTTCAGGGAATTCTAAGCTTGTAGTGAGCTTAGTGAGGTCCCAAGGAAGCTCGGAGTGCTTCGTTTGAAGGTTTTGGACGTCGGGATCACCGGGTTCGACTTTGGCCGGTTTTTGTGGGATTTCTCTGGTAAGATTTCGTAGTTTTTAGAGCTTTAAAGTAGTATAACGTGAAACTACATGCTTAGGGCTTCATTTTGATATAAAATTAGAAGAAAATGGTTGAGAAATGAGGGAGAACAAGGCAATTGAAAATTGCCCAGTTTTTCGGCCACCGGAAAACTCAGTTCGGCGAGCTCGCGAGGAAGAAGACGCGTGTGGGGGGCGTAGGTCCGTGCCACCCACGGCGCGTGGGGGCGCGTGCGACACTAAAAAATATTCCTAAAATTTGTCGACGTCCGTGACGTCGAGTAGGTCACTGTGGTATATTCATATACCCAATTTGAGCACCGTATGAGAAGTTATTACGTATTGTTGGTTATATGCTTTAAAATAACGTTTTTAGAGTTAATTCGCATATAGGTGATACCTATCCCGAGGACGAGCGCATCTAGGGACGTCACGGGGGTTACAACCCTTCGACTTATCAGTGAATGGGCAGTATTTTCTGTTTATACCTATATGCTATTTAAAATTCCCAGAATTTGAGTTTTAATGAAAGTATGTTTCTAAAATGCCATGCATGCATGATATGAATGATATGAGATATATATATTGATAATTGATGCATATATATATGTGAATTGGTGCTGTGGACGCACAGGTGAGTATCAGGTGAGTTTATGTTATTCATGTGCATTGATGATGTATATTATGTTGATAGCTCATAACCTGCAATCACGGTGTTAGTGCTTATATTATTCACCTCGCACCGCACGCTCACCTTGGATCCAAGTAGGTGCATGTCGTACAGACCATGTGAGGGTTCCGACATGTCGAACAGACCATGAGAGGGTTCCGACTGATAGGTGACGTTAGATTGTGTACACAGATGATTGATGAGAGAAGCACTAGAGCGTATTATTACACCATTCATGTCGTACAGACTACTTCAGGTAGTTCCGACTTATCTGCAGTGTAGTGCCGTACAGGTCACCGAGGTGACTCCGGTTGGATTGGATGTTGAGCTATAGAATTAAACGTACAGGACCAACTGCAGGGTCTTCGGTTAATTCATCATTTCACCCGTTACATTGATGCATCATCATTCTGTTTTTGAAAGTTTTTAACATGGCATACTTTCTGGTTTTTAAGAAAGATTGAGGATTTTGAGATTTGTGAAAAGTATTATGCTATTATGCTATTTTCTGGGAAAGTATACAGGTTTTACAGCGAGGGGTTAGAAATGTTTTAAATGAAAGGTTTTCGAAAAGCTTTGTTTTACTGACCCACTCAATTTTTTTTTGCGCCCCTCCAGGTTCTAGTTAGCAGTTGGTGGCTCACGAGGTTTCGTTTCGGCATTCTGACAGACTTCCCTAATGTAGGACTCACCTGCGGGTGTTGTACTTTAATTATAGTCCTACTTTACTGCACCTATTGCTTAAGCTTTGTTTATGTGTGCACTCACACTTTAACTCACTCTAGCATGCTATTTGGTTATTCTTGCTAGTAGTTGGTTTTTATTCTTTCGTAATTCTCTTATATTTGCTTCCGCACCGCACTTATGGTTACGTCACGCTCACGTGACGGCCAACATGCCTTGATTCTAGGATCGGGGTGTGTCAGATATCCACTAATGTAAATATTTTAAATTGAAAATCAAATTCATTCTTTGTATTCATATAGGGTCAAGGAGTGTAGCTGGAAAAAATCATCAAAATCGGAGTTAAAATGACCGTTAAATCGTGATTTTTCTTTTTATAACCGTCGAAAAGTTTTGCCCCGTTACTTGATCTCTGAATGTTTGTTTGACGGTTGGATCATTGAAACTAGTTGATAGGAGCATATTTATGCGACTTAGTTAGCTTGTTTCTTGGCATTCATTTAGTTAGTTTCGATTTATTATAGTGATTTAAGCTATTTTCGTGTGTTTGTAGGTTCAAATGACAAAGTTGGCAAGAAAGTGCATTTTGGTGCAGTTTTGGGCTGAATTGGAGTGCATGCATGTGGAGCAAGTTAGATGGACGTTTTTGGTTCTTAAATGAGGCTAGGAACATGCTAAAAATCTGGAGAAACAAATGCAAGTTGCAAGAATGGTTGGTGCACTCATCTAACCTACCAAAAATTTAATTGTTGGTGCACTCATTTAACCTACCAAAAATTGAATGGATGGTGCACTCATTTAACCTACCAAAATTTGAGTTGTTGGTGCACTCATTTAACCTACCAGAAATTGAATGGATGGTGCACTCATTTAACCTACCAAATTTTGAGTTGTTGGTGCACTCATCTAGCCCACCTAAATTGAATGGAATGTGCACTCACCTAACTCACCTAATCCATCATTTCCCTATACCATTGCCATGCATTTCATTGATCATTCACCATTCTACACATCCACTCTTCACCATAATTCACCATTCTACACATCCATTCACTCCCATACACAATTCCATCCATTCTCCTTTCCTTGCAAGGGAGACCCATCCACCCTTCACCATAACTCACCTATATCCATCCACCACCATAACTTACCACTCATCCATCATCCCACACCTTGTGCCACTGCAAAGAAGAAGAAGGAGGATTGCTTGGAGTTGCACTTGCCATTCAAGTTGGACTGCTGGAGCATTCTTAGGTGTTTTCATTCTTTGTTTTCAATGTTTAAGTTTATGTATCTTTCTTTTGCGAACATGAGGAACTAAACCCCTTTTAGCTAGGGGGAAATTCGAAACCATGATCATATTTGCAATATGAATTGATTTCTTCCAATTGTGATTTGATAAGTTGTGAATGCAATTCAATTAACTGCTTTCTTCAAAACTGATTCTTGTATGTTGATTAAGGATGCATACTTAGTTTTCATGCATGAATTTGATGCTAGAATATAAATGAGTTTCACCTAATCGTTACAAATTTATATTCATGAGTAATTACGGTTGCTAGTCACAATCGTGTTAATTGAATTCTTGTCAAACGTATCATGCATTCATAGTTACAAATGTCTCGTCAACACTTATGATTTTCATGGAACGTAATGATCTCTGATTGTATCTCTATTATGCATTCATGTAGGGGACCTTTGGAGAATGATTTGGGTTGTCGCATGCATTCATCCAATTCAATGAGTAAAGGAAAACCTGAGGGTTAATTAGTGCATCACGGTTAATCTGGGGTATTGAGCTTCATAATTTATTGAAAAGCAATTGGAAATCGATTCATGTACAAGTGTGTCATGTGTGGAGAAGAACCCTCTAGCTAGCCCATCATCCATTTAATTCAACCAAATTCGTACCAAACTTTATCTAGTTTAGTTTCTGTCTTGTTTTAGTTCAAATTCGTCAAAACCAAAACCCCCCTTTGTTTTAAGTGTTAATTAGGTTAGAATCTGTCTTAGTTTGTGTTTTTAAATGTTTTGAGTCAAGTTAAAAATCAATTTTCGTCCAAAGTCATTCCTAGTGTCTAGTTTGAGTCTATTTAGTTGTTTTTAGCTGTTTTGAGTCTTTTAAGTTTGTTTTGAGTCATTAGAGTCTAGTTAAGTGTTTTCAAGCCCAGTTTAATGTTTTTTAGTCAGTTTAGAGTAGATTAGCAATCCCTCCTAGTCCCCGGTTTAGAACGATCCCTACTTATCCATACTACAATTGTCAACAAGTGGGTTTAATTTGTGTGTTAAGTTAATTTTCGCATCACTAGTTTCATAGAATGAGTATCCCATCAAAACAATAAATTCACTAATACTTAAGAGTTTATTCATACTTTCATTAAGTATAACATAAGATTTTGTGGTATCCACCAGTGTAAATATTTTGAATTGAAGATCGAATTCATTCATTGTATTCATATAGGGTCAATGAGTGTAGCTGTAAAAAATCATCAAAATCGGAGTTAAAATAACCGTTAAATCGTGATTTTTCGTTTATAACCGTCGAAAAGTTTTGTCCCATTACTTGATCTCTGAATGTTTGTTTTTTGTAATTTTTGGCATATGTGATCTCGAAGTATATACAAATATGTTTGACGGTTGGATCATTGAAACTAGTTTCGTAGAATAAGTATCCCATCAAAACAATAGATTCACTAATACTTAAGAGTTTATTCGTACTTTCATCAAGTATAACATAAGATTTTGTGGTATCCACTAGTGTAAATATTTTAAATTGAAGATCGAATTCATTCATTGTATTCATATAGGATTAAGGAGTGTAGCTATAAAAAATAATCAAAATCGGAGTTAAAATAACCGTTAAATCGTGATTTTTCGTTTTATAACCATCGAAAAGTTTTGTTTGGTTACTTGATATCTGAATGTTTGTTTTTGCGATTTTTTGCTGATACGATCTCGAAGCATATACAAACAAGTTTGACGGTTGGATCGTTGAAATTAGTTTCGTACAATTCGTATCCCATCAAGTTCAATGGTATATATATATATATATATATTAAGTAGATTTAATGTCACAGCCCGTCCCGGAAGTACCTTTGACGGGAACGTGAAATGACTATTCTACCCTTGAAGGGTACTAAGGTACGTATGAATGTGACGTTATTGGTTCATATATTAATCAAATTGGAGAAATATATATTAGTAAGTTGGAAAATAAATAATAAAGGAATTAATTATGTGAATTGGATTATTTTGGTTTAGGGATAAGAAATTGGATGGTGTCGATTGAGTGTGCTCCCAAAACACTCCCTGATCTCTCCCTTCCCCGTCACCCTCTCTCTCTCTCTCTCTCTCCTCCCTCTCGATATTCTCTCTCTCTAGGCACCCATCGTACGGCACACCCAACACCACCCCAAAACATCACGGATCGACGGACTTAGGACCACCTTTGGACTTCTGAGGACACCACGAGTACGTTGGTACCATTTTCAGGTAACATCTCCTTCGAAAACCCTAGTTTCTAAAGTCCCCGTAATGGTGCACTGTTCATGCACACGTAAATTCTTATGTTTTTGGGAATTTGAAGCTTGTAGGAAGCTTGGTGAAGTCCTAAGGAAGCTCGAACTGCTTCATTTGGAAGAATTGGACGTCGGGATCACCTGGTTCGAGTTTGGCCGATTTCTTGAATTTTTGGAAGGTATGATCCCGTGGTTTTTAGTGTTTAAAATTAGTCCAACGTGATAGTACTCACTTAGGGCTTCAATTTGGTGTAAAGTACGAGAAAAATGGACGAGAAACGAGTGAGAATAGTGAAGTAGAAGTTTTTCCCAGTTTTCCGGTGACCGGGGTCCGGCGAGGGTAGGTCGGAGAAGACAGCGGCATATTCCGTTAACTTTAACGGAATATGCTAACGCTGTTAGTTAATTCTAACGGTAACCGTTAGCTTTTGACGGAATATTCCGAGGAATATTCCTGACGCCGTCCGTGTCTTCCGTCAGGGCACCTGCGCGTGGGCCGCGCGTAGGGCCGTGGCCTAGCCGGCGCGTGAGGGCGCGTGGAGGGTCCAAAAATTTATCTAAAAATTATGAGACGTCTGTGACGTCGAGTAGGTCGATGTGGTATATTCATATACCCAAATTGAGCATCGTATGAGAAGTTATTTCGAAATGTTGGTGATGTGCTTAAAAATAATGTTATTTTAGTTATTTCTCATATAGGTGACGAGTATCCCGAGGACGAGCGTATCCAGGGACGTCGCGGGGGTTACGACCCATCGACATACCAGTGAGTGGGCAGTTTTGATTTCATATTTACCTATATACATTTGTTTCCCAGAAAATACGCGTTTTATGAAAGTTATGAATTTAAATTGCCATGCATGAAAACATTGAATATTTGATTTGATAATGGATATATATATATATATATAAACATGAATTGATATATGATGCATACATGTTGCATGGTGCTGTGGAGGCGCAGGTAAGTCAGGTGAGTCATTATTCATTGAATTATTGATGTTGAAACGTTTAAGCTCATAACCTGCACCCTAGGTGTTAGTGCTTATATTTATTCACCACACCGCACGCTCGTCTTAGATCCAAGTAGGTGGATGTCGTACAGACCCTGTGAGGATTCCGACATGCCAGTCGTACAGACCATTAGAGGGGTTCCGACTGGTGGGTGACTTTAGATTATGTGCACGGTTGATTGATGTGAGAAGCACTAGAGCGTAATTATACACCTGTCATCGTACAGACTACCTTATGTAGTTCCGAGTGACGTGCAGAGTTAGACCGTACAGGTCACCGAGGTGACTCCGGTTGGCGAGGATGTTGAGCTTTAGAATCAACCGTACAGGACCACTTTAGGGTCTCCGGTTGACTTATTTTCACCTGATTTATATTGATGCATTCATATTATACTTTGGCATATCTTGGCATGGCATATTCTTTCTTAAAGCGTTGAAGGATTGTGATTGAGTTTTGATGATATATATATATGTTTATATACTATTTTCTGGGAAAGTATACAGGTTTTACAGTGAGGGGATAGAAATGATTTTAATGAAATGTTTTTGGAAAAATCTTGATTTTACTGACCCACTCATTTTGTTTTGCGCCCCTCCAGGTTCTAGTTAGCGGTTGGTGGCTCTCGAGGTCTTTTCCGGCATTCTGACAGACTCTTGACATGTAGGACTCACCCGAGGGTGAAATAACTTTATTTTAGTCCTACTTGACTGCACTAAAACCTATGCTCTGAATTTGTGTATTATCTTAACTCTCCCATTACTCTAGTAGGTTGTTCATCTAGAGATTGGTTTAAATTCCTTCGTATTCTATTTTATCATGCTTCCGTGTCGCATTGTTGGTTACGTCACGCTCACGTGACGGCCAGCACGCCTTGATCCTCTGGATCGGGGTGTGTCATTTAAATCTATTTATTTTGTACGTATAATTGACCGGTACACGGAGTAGTACATCACGTGTCAATATAAAAATAGTGGGATATGTCATATGTGTGATAAAAAGTTAATAACTTAAAAAAAATAAAATTTCTCACCACTTTTATTAATTTTCATTTTTCCCTCTCTTTTTTGTTTCCTTTTCAGCTTTTCTTATAATTTTCATTTTCCCTCCCTTTTTCTTCAAAGGGTGCGGCAGGAATGGAATGGAATTATGGAATCAATGGATGCATATTAATTAATACTTATTATAGTTTTTATAAAATTTAATTTAAAATTTAATATATATATATATATAATTATTATAGTTAATATTTTGGGGGTATAATTATTATAGTATATATAATTATTATAATTATTATATTTAATTTAATATATATTGGTGCGAAAATTAACTTAACACACAAATTAAACCCTTTTATTGACAATTGTAGTAAAGATGTAAGTAGGGATCGTTCTAGACCGGGGATTAGGAGGGATTGCTAATCTATTTAAAACTGACTTTAAAACACAAAACTAGGCTTGAAAACACTTAACTAAACTCAAAGACTCTTAACTAGACTTATATGACTCAAAACAAGCTTAACAGACTCAAAACAGCTTAAAACAACTAAATAGACTCAAACTAGACACTAGGAATGACTTTGGACGAAAATTGATTTTAACTTGACTCAAAACACTTTAAAGTACTTTAAAACACAAGGTTGGACAGATTCTAACTAACTTGACACAATAAAGTAAAGGGGGATTGGGTTTTGGACGAATTTTAAGTAAAACAAGTAAACTAAAGACTTAAACAGATTTTAGCACGAAATTGGGTTAAATGAATGGATGATAAGCTAGCTAGAAGGTCCTTCTCCACACACGACACACTTGCATACAAATTGATTTCCAGTTGCTTTTCAATAAACCATGAATCTCAACACCCCAGATTAACCGTGAACAACACTAATTAACCCTCAGATTTTCCTTAAGTCATTGAATTGGACGGATAACGCATCGGCAACTCCAATTATTCTTCAAAAGTTCCCTACATGAACAGCATAATAAAGATACAATCAAAGATCATTAAGCTTTGTGAAAATCATAAGCATTGACAAGGCATTCGTAACTATGATGAGCATGATACTCCTGCCAGGAATCTACTTAACACGATTATGACTAGCAACCTCCACTACTTATGAATACAAGTTCATAACGATTAGGTGAAACTCCCTTGTATTCTAGCATCAAATTCATGCATGCAAACTAAGTATGCATCCTTAATCCACAAACAAGAATAAGTTATCAATCAAACAGTTAAGTAAATTGCATTCACAATTCATAGAATCACAACTAGAAGTAATCAATTCATATTGCAAAATATGTTCATGGTTTCAAAATTCCCCCTAGCTAAAAGGGATTTAGCTCCTCATGTTCACGAAACAAAGATAAATAAACTTAGACATTGAAAACAAAAGATTGAAAACACCTAAAAACGTTCCAGCAATCCAACTTGAATGGCAAGCACGTCCAAGGGTCCTCTTTCTTCTCTTTGTTGCGGAACAAGGGTTGGGTGAAGGTTTGAGTGGTGGTTTGTATGGGAGAATGGCTAAAAGTATGTATGGTGGTGAATGGGTGTGTTGATGGCTGCGGCAAAGGTATTTCTAAGTGGATTTGTGATGAATGATGGATGGTATGGTCCTCCCCAAGGCTGCAACAAGGACTTTTAAATAACTCCCAAAGTATGTCAAAACCCTCGGGAATTAAGGCTAAGGTGCGGCATAATTAAAGGGAAAGAGAAAGGAAAGTTTTAATTATTTTAGGAGGATTTTAATTCTAAGTCCACGAGGAAAGGCTAAGTAAAAGTCAGAAATCCAAAGGGAATAAGGATAGGATATGCGGCAAGGATCTTTAGAGAAAGGGAAAGTGGTTTATGGCAGAAGATAGGAAAGTGAATGGTCTCCCTTGTGCGGCAAGGAAGAAGGAGTAAAGGGAAAGTTGCGGCAAGTCATTAGGGCTGGGATTTAGGTATCCCAAAGTGTCATAGAGAAGAAGGAAACGGTTTTACATGGTTTAGGAATAGGGAAACATGACAAGGGGAATTGCTGCACAAGGAGGGACAAAGAGGGGACAACGGGGAGACAAGGCGCCACCTTTGTAGGAATAGGTTGAATTGTGTCTTTTCTTGTCTTCCAAGCTTCCATTCTGACTTCTCTTGACTTCTAGCCTCTTTTGGTCTTCAATTTCGTCCATCCACCTTCCTCCATTCATATGCTATCCATTCCATGCCCAAAACTGCTCCAAAAAGCTACAAAATGCACTTTCTTGCTACTTTAGCCCTTTGGATCAACAAACATACGAAAATAGCTTAAAATACTAAAATAACTATGAACTAACAACATAAATGCAAGAAAAAAAGCTAACTAAGTTGGATAAATATGCTCCTATCAAATTCCCCCACACTTAGCTTTTGCTAGTCCTCGAGCAAAACAACCAAAACATAACCTAGACCTTCCAACATTTGCCTCAGGGATTTCCAATGAAACATGACATGCCAAAGATCACTACTCATATGAATTTTCGCAATCCTTACCCTGGAGCATACACTTAATCATAGTCACCACTTACTAGTTCGCATTTAATCAATTAAACCAACATTTTGAATGTAGTAACATGCCTTAGAGAATTCCCTCAATTCCTCACCGGATATACTCTCTATTTTCACATAGATTTTCTGACTACACTCCCTATACTAGGTATATGTGAGAAGATTGATGTAAACATGAAAACTAGTACTCACATATGTTTTTAAACAAAGAAGGCAATTTCTGGAATTATTAATGCATGTATATATGATCTCATGAACGGAATGCTACTACTTAAAAGCGAGAACCAGGGATTCCATATGCTCAATGTTGGAAGTATGCCCACAAAGCCACTCATTTGATGTAATAGCTTTTGGAATACTTATTGTATTAAACTATTATATGTTTAATGAAGGGCAAAGCTTATTGTTAATCACTATTTATTGTATCATGTGTTTAAGGAATAAAGGAATCCAAGGAAAGTATTTAATCTGAGAGAGAAGTGATCTAAGTAAGTTAGATTAACGAGACCTTTCTCTTATGTTCATTCCTAAAAAGTTCCTAGCCATAGGATTGCCAATTGGGCATTGACAATCCGCTAAGGTTAGTATGTGTTATGTCAACTCAAGTGTGAGTATGATTAGTCTCAAGTCATTTAGTGTTGGACACTAAGACAAACACGTAGGTGCTCGAAAAGGTAATCGAGTACACTGAACAACGATCAAAAGAGAGTTCGAACATACATGTCATGTAAGAACTCGTTAGTTGCAATATGCAAAGTAGTCCTTTGACCTGAGGCATCATAGATGTCTAATGGTTAGGTCCTTGATCTTTGATCATATCAAAGGCATTCTATCGAGAGTGTCCACGACATTGTTGGGGTCAAGATATCTAGTCATGTAGGCATATGAATGCACAACAAGGGATCTCTAACCTTCCATGGTGGAGGGAGAATACTCTAAGATATGATTCGGGAGTCTTTGGCCAAAGCATATGAATATGACTTAGGAAGTTTGTTCCAAATCATATTCAATTGAATCATATAAAGAAGTATCACATTGGATAGTAGACATGAAACAAACTATCACTCAAACAATGTGATTAAGAGTATTGTATTAGAGAAAGACCGTATTGCATTGTAATTGTAGCTGGATAGGTTCTCCAACCACTTCTACTTAGCTTGGGTAGCCATGACATACTGCTAGGTGTCACTCATGGGTTGTGGAAGCCCTGAAGATTAGCAAACACTAATCTTCATGAAAGGGAGAATTGAAATGTTGTTTCAATTCACAATCGATCGTTAAAAGTAACAATCGCCCACCGCCTCGCTAATTGGAACCTAATGGATCGTACACCGAGTAAGGATGAAAGTGAAGAAATATAAATGAGATGGATAAGCGATTAAATGGTTTAATTGAGAATGGTCAAGATTAATTAATTAGTTAATTAATTTTACGAAAGATTCGTATTGGGCTTTTAAGTTGGTTTTGGGTTTCGGGGCCCAAAAGTGTTTTGTGAAGGAAATTTTGTGAAAAACATGTTCATTTGAGCAACATCTATAGCATGCAATTAACATTTAAAGGCGGAATCATGCTTGTATGCACTCAAAAACAAAACATTAACCATGAAATTCAAAGCCTAGTAGATGGGTGAACCAAGACTCAACTCAAAACAAAGTGAGTTGAGAAATTTATACCTTTGTTGATTCCTCTTTGCATAAGCAAATGATAATCACCCAAGAGATAGGGCCTTCATTCCTTGCTTCTTAGCTCCAGGGATTTGGATGGAAGAATTGGTTTCTCCAAGTTCTCAAAGTTGAGAACCTCTAAGTCTCCACACCAAGGAAGGATTGATGAAGAAATGAGTGACCTAGAGGAAGTAAGATTGCTAGCTATGTTCCTCTAGGGTGGCCGGCCTCTTAGAGAGCAAAGAGAGCTTTTGTTCTCATCTTTTCTCCCAAAAGAAACCCTAATGAAGAAATAGCTATAAAGTCATATTTATACCTACCTTCATTGGAGTGGCAAACTTGTAATAAGTCCAAAACCCACTCCATTTTCATTATGGCCGGCCATAGGGTTTTATTGGGCTTTTTGGGCCTTTGTGAATTATTAGTCATTAAGTTGTCATACAACTTAACTCAATGGGCTTGACGTTCGAAGCCCATTGGGCCTTAAGGCCCAAAACTAACCCGTGGTCTTTTAACAAACTTTATTCGCTTGATTAATTAACATATTAATTAATCCTTGCCATAAATAATTAAACCATTTAATTATCCTTACTCATCTCCTTTGTTTCTTCAATCTCTATCTTACACGGTGTACGATCCATTAGGTTCCTTTTAGCGAGGCAGTGGGTGATTAGAACTCTTTTCAAATCAATTGTGAATTGAAACTTACTTTCAATTCTCCCCTTAGTGATTATACACGTTTAGGGCTTCCACAAACCATGAGTGACACCTAGCAGTATGTCATGGTTACCCAAGCTAATCAGAAGAGGTGGAGAACCTATTCAGTTTAGGATTACAATGCAATACGGTCTTTCTCTAATACAATACTCTTGACCACATTGTTTGGTTTGATAGTTTATTCATGTTTAATATCCAATGTGAAATGTCCGTAAAGTATCATCATATGATTGGTTTTAGGGCACATTTCCAACATTTTGGTCCACAAGGCCCATTATGTTATGACAACTAAAACAAAATGGGCAATTAGCCCTATAACAAAGACAAGGCTGGCCATAAGGGTGAGTGGAAGCAAACTTGAATTAATTACAAGTTTGCCACTCACATGTGATGCAGTATAAAGTCAACTTTATAGCTTTTTCTCATTAGGGTTTTCTTGAGGCAAAGAAGAGAAACACTTTCTCTCTTTTTCTCTAAAAGGAGGCCGGCCACTTAGGGAAGAATTAGCTAGCAATCTTTTCTTCTCTAAGTCATCCATTTCATCTTCACACCTCATCCTTGGTGTGGAGACTTAGAGACACCAAATCTTTGGTGTTTTTGGAGATCATTTCCTCACATCCTCAAGGAGCATCAAAAGGAAGAAAATCACAAGGAAGATCCAAGGGGCTAGGAGGTGACTTGAAGGCCCTCCACTTGGGTGAATCCCTTGTGTAAACAAGGATGAGCTTCAAGGGTAATGAATCTCTAAATCCTTCATTCTCTTTAATATTGTTAAAGAGTCTTGTGGTTCACCATTCACTAGGCTTTGAAAGTCATGGGTTTTAGAATTGTTTTTTAATCCATGCCTACTTTAATGTGTTATTAGTTTGCATATGTGTTGATACGACCAATATTGCATACATTTTAACGCCCTTTAGTTTCGATTCTTGTTATGTTCTTGAGTGAATTTAGTTTGTTTCACTTAGTTTTATGTTTTTCTTAGATTTGAAGAGTGAAGATGAAGAAAGAAGAAAAATGAGCACTGTCACTCTCCCTGAGAGAAGACACAGCACGTACTGATCTTAACGGACTGTCAATGCCCAATTGGCAATCCTATGATTAGGAATGTTTAGGATATGTATACGAAAGAGATTGGTCTCATGAATCTAACTTGTTTAAATTACACTCCCCAAATTACATATTCCTTGGACTTATCGTTTAAGCATATAACATTTATATGAGACGGCTTAAAACAATAATCTTTGCCCTTGTTATTAAACTAGATTAGTTTAACATGTGAAATGTCCATAAAGTATCATCATATGATTGGTTTTAGGGCACATTTTCAACAATCTCCCACTTGCACTAGAGCCAATCAGCTTGGTCATCAGTGATGATACCTCTTCTGTAGTCATTTCAAAAATGGCTGAGTAGTAGGCCTAGACAATGGATATCTATATGTTATCCATAAAAGCAACCTTGAGAATAACGACGTCACCATTATACATGATTCTTAATCATGTGGTTTAGTCTCTCATTTGAGTTCGGATCTTGATGAGACCGTGATTCCCTAGCTTGAGCTATCGCCCCATTAGTGTCGTAGTGTCGTTACACTAGAGACACTTTCTGGTTGGAACCGAATAGAGAGTTCATAAATGAACTTTCCCATCCAAACAACATTGTTGTAAGCTTCTATATGGCAATATATTTTGCATTCATAATGGAACACACTAAAGTTATTACTTTTAATGTTTCCATCCAAATATCTCTTTAGTCATAATAAAGAGATATCTGATTATCTCTTCATTCATAATGAAGAAACATCCAATGATGGATTAGATTCATAATCTAATACATTTACGCTTCCTTTACGTTACTCTAACTCTTCCTCATTCTTTGAGGAATCTATCCTTTAGTATTTCTTAAATACTTAAGGACTCACTTGACAGTTGTCATGGTTCTGATCCTGGGCTTGCACTGATATCGTCTTGTACTGTTCTAGGTATAACTCATGTCAATGTTTTCATACAATATGAAATACGTAAATCACTTTTCTGCGTATGCATAAAGGATTCTATTTACGTATTATTTCTTTGGGAGTCAAAGGGTACGTTCCCTTTGAGAAGAGCTACCTCCTAGTCTCACTAGAGTTGTTCTTCTGATTGAAGTTTATCATCATATGAGAAACTTCCTAGCATCTTTTGTCTATTATTAGGGCTTGATATAATCCAATTATATCCTGAAATCTATCATTATAGATTTCCATCCCATGTTTATAGACTATGTCTCCCATATACATTCTATCGTTTATAGAATGTTTAAAGTCATAACTTTAATGAAGAAGTATTCCTTTTCATTTCCAAAATTAATATATCATATATGTGTATATATATATATTCAAATTTAAGAACATGATTAACTCCCACTAATCTTTTGTAAACCTAGTAAACAAAAGATTCATTTACATCTTTATCAGAAATCAAACGATTTGATCTTTCTCTCATAAGACGCTTATAGCTCCCACTAGCTTGCTAAAATTCATGATGGATGGATCTCTCCAACTTACATGTCTTGTGATTCATAGTTTCAGACATATATTATCAAGATTATCTTAATAATAGTTTCGGAAACCCATATTATGTCCAAACATTGAGTCACCATTTAGTTGTAGCTAGCAATCTTCGAATTAATTGAAAACAAGACTACGTCAAAGATGGTTTCTTCAAAGTCAACCATTTCCTTGAGTATATATCGTATATACACTCAATGTAGTCATAAGGATTTTTCATTCTTATTTCTTTCGAATTAAGAGGTGCAACTCTATGACATAGTCATAAAGTTCAAACCATTCAACTGAGACGGTTTTATAAATCCTTCTCGACTACCTTGGAGCTTGTGGTATAGGAACTAGGTTGTTATATTTGTTGATCACTATCTTGTTTCTCAAAGAACCCATTCTTTGAGTTCTATCCCTCGTTCATTTGCTCTATCTTAGGCAAATCCTAGTGTAGGATTATAATGAACTACGCAACAAACAACATTTGTTAGTTGGTTTATAGAAGTGATATCCAAATGTTAATTTAAGGATACCCACAAGATAATTTTTAAACAAATATTGCTTATTAGCACACAACCCCAAATCTTAACACGATTAAGTTTTGTCTTTCTTTCCAACTACATCCTATGAAGTCATGAAAATTTTGGAAGATCTTCTAATTGACAATCATATTGTTTTAGAAGTATATATCCTATATATGGGTAATTGATAATATCCAACGAACTAAATCTTATTCAAGTTCGTTCTTCTCCTAATGGAGAAATCCATTATCTTATGATGCTTCTTTCCTTGATATCTTTCAAGGAAACTGTTCTAAAGTGTTACCTTTCCTTGGATCAAATCTAAGGAGGTAAATACTTTAGACATCTTACTCATCAACTTACATTTCTTGAATTCTTTGAAACCTTTTGCAAAGTATTCGGACTTGTGTTTATTCAAAATAAACTATAGTCCAACCGAGAGTGATCTTCGGTGAATGTCATACAACATGAGTAGTATTATGTTGTGAACAAGTGCCACTGGCATCTAAGTGAATTAACCTCAACAACTTTGTGATTCTTTCTTCTTTCCAAAAGAATAAAGATTCGAACATTTCGCCTCTATACAATTTTAATAAGAAGGTATTCGATCCGGATCTAACGATCCAAAGCATCCATCTATGAACAACTCGTAATTTATGTTTTAGAGGTATCACAACTCAGTTGGGATTAGTCACTACCTTGCAACCTTTTGGGTTTTATGCATCGTTATATTCTAAACAGTTAACACTACCATATCATCTCTACTATAGAGACAATCAATTAGATTACAATAATCCAATCATTAATTAATAAAGAACAATGTTTTGTCAAACAAAACATCCATCCATCTCTAATAGTGACGGAATTAAGTTCCTTAAAATTGGAATGTAAAGACAATCTTTGGTTTTTCCAATTTCTTTGGTAGTTCATATGAGGAAGTAAGTACGATCTGCTTTCGCAGAGATCTACATTTGATTCACGTTCCGAATGTGAAGTACTTTCTCTTCTCTCATTAATCTTCTACTTCTTATTAGCCACACTTTTACAACGATTGTAAAACATGGTTACTAATACGGAATCAATCATTCAAGTAGAAGAACCAATTGTTTTGAACTATTCAAGAACATTTTATAACACCTTCGAAAGGTGTGTTCTTGACACTTGCAAGACATTTCTTGCAAATACCCCTTCCAATGTCCATCCTTTCATAAAGAAAGTTTGTTCCCTTGGAGTTATTTCGCCTTCTTCATTTGACTTCTCCTTTGACTACAATAGTCATGGTCCCTAAACTCCCACTATCTCTCTTGAAACTTATTTCAATTGTGTTATACACATCAAACGATTTGGAGAGCGTGTGGTTATTGTTCACTATATAGTTTACAATAAACTTAGCGAACCATTTGGATAGGGACACAAAAGTGAAGTCCTTGCCTAGTTTCCGTCTCGTTGATAGGAGTATATTTATGCGCCTTAGTTAGCTAGTTCTTATGCATTTTTGTTATGTTTTCTTCGTCAAAGTAGTCTTTTAAGCTACTTTCATGTGTTTTCAGGGTTAAAGGACATATTACACGAAATGATGCAATTTGGAGCTTTTGGAGCAAAAAGTGAGCTGGAATGTGGTGTATGCAAATGGAGCATGAGGAATGGACGAGTTTGAAGGTCAAAGGAGCTTAAGAATGAAGAAATGAAAGTGATGAACTAAGAATTCGGAATTGGAAACCAAAGTTTCTTAAGTTGGAAGTTTCTATTCTTGGAGGTTTCCAATTTCGAGAGTTTCTATTCTCGGCTTTGGGCTTTTGGATGACCCATCTTTGCCTCTTGGACCTATGCCGCACCTAACCCGAACCCTAGCCCACTTAATCAGCCGCACCTAGGCCTTGCTCACATGAAAAAAATCTGATTACTTACCCTAAGCCCATGCCGCACCTAATGTTCTAGAAACCCTAGTTTTTGGTGGATTTCCTAACCCTAGCCGCACCTAAACCCTAGCCCATTTGTCTAACCTGATTTCTTTAGGGTTTGGCTGCCTATATATATGTGTTTTACCTCCCTTGGCCGAAGAACACCCTCTCCATACTCAGAAATTCGTCCATCACCCAAAACCATCCCCGATATCATTCATTCACGCCAAAAAACCCTAGTTCTCTCCTTGCCGCAACCTTCCACCCCCAAACTCCCATATTTCTGCCACAATTCACCCTTGCCGTGCCTTCCCACCACCATCATCACCTTGTGCAGCCACCATTGGAGGAGGAAGAAGTAGTGCCGTGCAGTCCAAAGGAGGGAGAAGCCTTGCACATGCAATCTGCCATTAGTGGAGTGTTAGGAGTTCTTTCTTTCTTTGTTTCTGTTTTCATGTTTAATTTGACTTGCTTTTCAATTATGTTAAACATGAGGAACTAATTTCTTTTTAGTTAGAGGTGAATTTGAAGCCATGGACATATGTTTTATATGATTTGATTTCTTCCAATTATGATTTCAGAAATTGTGAATGTGATTTACTTATCTATTTGATTGATAACTTGTTTATGTATGTGGGTTGAGGGTCGACACTTAATTTGCATGCCTAAACTTGATACTAGGATATAAGGGAATTTCACCTAATCGTTATTAACTTATATTCATAAGTAGTGAAAGTCGCTAGTCACGATTGCGTTAAGTAAATCCTAGGCAAGAGTAACATGCGTATCCCATAGTTATGAATGCCTCGTCAATGCTTATGATGTCCATTGAACTTAATGATCTTTGATATGTGTCTCTATCATGCGTATTCCATAGTTAGGGTCCTTGATAAGAATAATTTGGTTGTAATGCGTATTCCATTCAATTCAATGAATCTAGGGAAATCTGAGAATTAATTGGTGCAATCTAGTTAATTTGGGGCATTGTCATTTATGGTTTGTTGGAAGAGTAATTGGAGATTGAGTTGTATGCATATGTGCATGTGTGGATAAGGAACCCTCTAACTAGCTTCTCACCATTCTATTTAATCACAATCTGTTTTGCTTTATATTTGTTTTTAAAGGTTGAGTTTTAAAGTTTTAATTTCGTCAAAATCATTCCCCCATTTATTTCAAAGTGTTAGATTAGTTAGAAATCCATTTAGTTGTGTTTTTAAGTGTTTTGAGTCAAGTCATAGTCCAAATTCGTCCAAACTAGTGTTAGGTACTCAAAACTGCCCAGAAAGTGGTTTTAAAGCAGTTTTGAGCCTTTTAGTTGCTGTTTTGAGTTTTTAGTTTGTTTAGGTGTTTTAAACCTTAGTTTTGCATTAATTGAGTCTAGTTTAGTGTTCTACAGTATATTTTTATGTTCTTGAGTCAGTTTTACAGTGATTAGCATCCCTAGTTAATCCCCGGTTAGAACGATCCCTATTTGCTCATATACTACAATTGTCATCCATAGGGTTTAATTTGTGTGTCAAGTCAATTTTCACATCAAATTTTGGCGCCGTTGCCGGGGATTAGCAAAATTGCTAATCCCTTGTGTTTTTACCGTGTGTTTTTAGTGTAATTTACCTAGTTTTCTTATTTTGTTTTGTTTTCTTGGTTTAGGTACTAGTGCATGACGCGGAGTTCTCAAACTGTACATGCACATATCTTGGACTTTAATGACGATTTTGAACGTGATTTGAGAAGAAAGAGGAGGCATCCCGAACCTAGTGAACCTAGTTCAAGTTCAGAGGCCGAATCTGAGTTTGAAGAAGTAGAAGAAGAAGTTATGGCAGCGGACAATCGGACCATTAAAGAGCTTTCGGCCTCGGGGTTGGCCAATGCCGCACCATTATGCATTCAATACCCTGCGGCTGCCCAAGGCAAGACCGATGAATTCGAGTTGAAGTCAAGCTTGTTGCACCACATTCCGAAATACCATGGGCTTTCCATGGAAGATCCCAACAAGCATCTCAAGGAGTTCGAGGTTGTTTGTTCGAGCATGACACCCATAAATGTCGACGGGAACATTTTAATGATGAAGGCTTTTCCATTCTCACTTTTGGAAAAGGCGAAGGATTGGCTTTACGAGTTAGCACCCGGAACGGTTACATCTTGGGATAGTATGAAAAGAGCTTTCTTGGAGAAGTTTTTCCCCACTTCAAGAGTCATTCTCTTGAGGAAACGGATTAGTGGCATCCAACAAAATCAAGGTGAATCGTTTCCTTCTTATTATGAACGTTTTAAATCACTTGTTGCTTCTTGTCCACAACATCAAATGAAGGAGGAGCTGCTCATTCAATACTTCTACGAAGGACTCCTTCCCATGGAACGCCAAATGCTTGATGCCTCGGCGGGAGGTGCGTTGGTGTATAAAACTCCGGGGGCTGCAAAAGTTCTAATTGCCAACCGAGCACATAATGCACAACAATACGAAGGTGTTGGACAAAGAGACCCCCCACGGCCAGAAGTGAATGAGGTAAGTTCTATGCCCGAAATTCAATCCCAATTAGCTAACCTTACTTCTATTGTTTCTCAGTTGGCCGAGGGAATGAAGATTCATGGACCAAGTGTGTGTAGTGTGTGCTCTATGCAAGGACATGCCAACGATCAATGCCCTCAGTTGATTGAGAATGGGAGTTGGGAATCTGCCAATGCCGTGGGTTTTGGGAACCAAAATCAACCACGCCATGATCCATACTCTAATACCTACAATCCGGGGTGGAGGGTGTTTGAAATGTGCCCTAAAGCCATTCATATGATGATACTTTACGGATATTTCACATGTTAAACTAATCTAGTTTACATATAAAGGGCAAACATTATTGTTTGAGACGTCTCATATAAATGTTATATGCTTAAACGATAAAGTCCAAGGAATATGTGATTGGAAGAATGCAATCTAATGTAGTTAGATTAATGAGACCATTCTTTCGTAGACACATCCTAAACGTTCCTGATCATAGGATTGCCAATTGGGCATTGACAGTCCGATAAGATCAGTACGTGCTATGTTTTCTCTCAGGGAGAGTGACTAGTCTCGAGTCATTGGTGTGTGTGACATCAAGACAAGTACGTAGGTGCTCAATAGAGAATGAGTTCACTGAACACGATCAACGAGGAGTTCTCATACTCATGTCACATGAGAACTCATGTTTGGGATAATGCAAATTAGTCCTTTGACCTGAGGCATCACAGTTGTTGTCTTGTGGTTAAGTCCTTGATCTTTGATTATGCCAAAGTCACCCCATCGGGGTGTCCACGACATCATTGGGGTTAAGCCACTTAGTCATGGAGACAAGTGAATGCGCAACAAGGGATCTATAACCTTCAATTGGCTTGAGGGAGAATACTCTATGATATGATTAAAATCTCTGGCCAGAGTATGAATGAGATTGGGGAATGCGTTCCAAATCACATTCAAGGTAATCATAAAATGCAAATGAATCACATTGGATAGTAGACGTGAATAAATAAACTATCAAACCAAACAATGTGGTCAAGAGTATTAGATTAGAGAAAGACCGTATTGCATTTGTAATCCTAAACTGAATAGGTTCTCTACCTCTTCTGATTAGCTTGGGTAGCCATGATATGCTGCTAGGGGTCACTCATGGTTTGTGGAAGCCCTAAACGTGTGTAATCACTAAAGGGAGAATTGAAAGTAAGTTTCAATTCACAATCGATGTAAAATGGTTTTAATCGCCCACTGCCTCGCTAAAAGGAACCTAATGTATCGTACACCAAATAAGGTGGAGATTGAAGAAACAAAGGAGATGAATTAAATGGTTTAATTATTTATGGCAAGGATTAATTAATATGTTAATTAATCAAACGAATAAGTTCGTTAAAGACCTCGGGATAGTTTTGGACCTTAAGGCCCAATGGGCTTCGAACGTCAAAGCCCATTGACTTAAGTTGTATGACAACTTAATGAATAAAGATTCACAAAGGCCCAAAAGCCCATATCCATTTAGTGTTGAATTAGGGTTTTTGGTTCTTTAGGTCATTTAAAGAAGTGACTATATAAAGAACTTTATAACCTAAAATTCATAAGTTGTTGATTTTAGAGAAAATTGGTGAGAACACAAAGCTTCCATTTCTCTCTAAGAGGCCAACCACCTTGGGGGATATTGTCTAGCAATTCTATTTCCTCAAGGTCACTCATTTCCTCTCCAATCCAACCTTGGTGTAGAATCTTTAGAGGTTCTCAATTTTGGGAACTTGGAGAACCTATTCTTCTAACCAAATCCATGGAGCTAAGAAGCAAGGAATGAAGGCCCTATCTCTTGGGTGATTATCCTTTGCATATGCAAAGAGGAATCTACAAAGGTAAATATTTCTCAACTAACAAATTGTTGTTTTTAAGTTGAGTCAAGGTTCACCAATCTACTAGGCTTTGAATTTCATGGTAGATGTTTTGTTTTTTGAATGCATGAAAGCATGATTCCGCCTTTAATTGTTAATTGCATGCTATATGATGTTATTCAAATGAACATGTTTTTCACAAAATTTCCTTCAAGTGGTATCAAGAGCCTAGGTCTAGTAGTTGGTGAATCATTTTGGGTTTTGTAGTTCATAGTTTTTGATTTAAAAGTTGTAATATGTTACAAGCTTTATTCTTGTTTCTTTGAATGTAAATTTTGTTAGAAAATTTGCCATCTCAAATGTTGTAGATGTAGTTCATATGAGCATGAATTTTGGAGCTAAAATTTGGTGCCATGTTTTTTGGGAAATTCGGCCAAATCCAAAGGGTGATTTTTTGGGTTCATGTTTGTCTTGTTAAAATGGTTTTAAAGTGACTTTTGGAACCCCTAAGTACCCTAGGATGTTAACCCTCTTTTGAGTGATGAAAATTTGAGTTTTGGTGAGTGAAAACATTCATGGAGCTATTATGAGTTTTCATGAGTGTTCTTCAATGTTCTTGAAGTTCTTGCCAAGAACAAAAAGTTTTGAAGTTTTGATTCAAAATGTTTTATGTTTTTACATAAAGTTTTGGTTTAATTTTAGTGGGTGATTTTAGTGGGTGATGATTATTTGTAAAGTATTATTAATGGTTTTAATGGTAGACAAACTTTTTAAAAGTTTGACATAAATTCAATTAATGGTTATAATGGTAGACAAACTTTTTTAAAAGTTTAACATAAATTCAAAATATTTCATCTTTACCTCACCTAATAAAACCCACTTACAAAAACTTTGTAAAAATCATATTTTTTCTATCATGGCCGGCCACCCTAATTAAATAGGGTATTTTTGGGTCTTTTATTCAATTACATAAAGTTTTGATACTTTTGTGTATTTGCACTTTGGCCCAAAAGTTTACGTTTTTACGTTAAGGTCCAAAAACGTTAAAGGACAAATTGTTTTGCTCCTTTAATGAAGTTTTTTGTATTTGTTGAAATTTTTGGGTTCTAGTTGTAATTACATGAAGTAGTGGACTTTTGTGTTTTTACAAAGTGACCCCAAAAGTTTGTGTTTCGCAATATAGCCCAAAAAGTTGTGGTTATTGCATGATGGCCCAAATTAAGTAGGGAACAAAAATTGTTTTGTCTCTTTAAATGAGAATTGGATTTTCATTTTATTTAGCTCCATTTAAATCAATTTTATGGATACAAAAACCAAATGAAAATGTTGCATTCAATTTAATTAGTTAAAATGTTAATTAATTAAAGGGTGATTATGAACCTAAGCCTACGATAATTGAGCTATGTGAAAGGCCGTTTCAAATTTGTTTGAACCATGGGAATGTGTAGATTAATTTTGGTTGTAATTTGATTTGATCAAATGTTGTAAAAGAGCATAAGCTCTTCTTTACTTTAAAGTAATTTGTTTTATGCAAATGTTGTAATGAGCATAAGCTCACCTTTACTTTGAAGTACTTCTTTCTTGCTTTATTTGATATGCATGAAAATGAAGTAGTTGGGTCCAACGCCCCTAAGACAACACGCCTTAATGTGATTAAACGCGTAACTAAAATCAATCTCCATCCCTAGTCCGAGATTCAACACTAGGCTCGTGTTGAATCTAAACAAAGGTTCATGGTCATCCTAAGGCCCTAAGGCAACTATATAGTCCATCAAATGAATGCAAACCTTATGTTAGTAGTATCATATACTCTTACTTTAAAAACCGTTTTATAAGTATAGTGGGAGTATTATATACAACTAAATTGAATCAAATGGACCAATAGTTGTAATAGGACCAAAATTGTTTTAATAAAGATTAAGATGAATATGTTTATGTGATGAGACCTAAAACCCTCAACCAAACCATTATTAAGTTGAAAAGCGTGAGAGTGCTTAGAACACTCTTTCGTGGCCTTCCACCGTGGTAGGCTCCAATCGTTTATGACTTGTACACCGGCTTCACCCTATCATGGGGGAGTACAAAGTGCATGCTTATACTCAGGAGGAGTCTATATACATACTTGATGAGGTGAGTGTAGGCAACGAGGATGGCCGACATCGTATCATCGTGAGGCTATTCTTGAACCCCTTCACGCACTAAGCATGGTGGGAATGACTTAACTAAGTGCAATGGCGCCGACATCGTATCATCGTGAGGCAACATTCTCTATAGGCCAAATTGATGGGTACTTGCATTAGTTGCAAATGAGTAAGCGTACTCTCTCATTATTATTAATGCTAGCCAACATCATATCATTGTGAGGTGGGCTTGGTAGTAGTGAGTCTCCCATAACCTACTAAGAGTTTCCTCCAAAACTCTCGAATTCCAATGAGGGATATGGAATTTGCCAAAAATAGTGGGTGGTGCTATTTGATTTAAAGACCCGAATCAAATGGCTTAAAATCAATCAATTTATATTCGTTATGTATTTGTTTACCAATATATTTGCAAACGCTATCCAAAACTTGACAAAGAAAATCCGAATGTTTTAGTTTCCGGACTTGGTAACACAATCCCAAAGATTGTCTTAAATGGATTGTGCATGTACCTAAGAAGTCTCATCCTCACAATCTTCCTATTGAAGAATTATGACATTAAAAGTGTTGTCCTCTTTATGATAGACTTATCTAACATGTTCTTCCAATGATACATTATCAATAGGAAGATTGTGAGGATGAGACTACTTAGGTACATATACAAGCCATTAAAGACAATCTATGGGATTGTAGTACCAAGTCCGGAAACTAAAGCTTTCGGCTTTTTCTTTGTCAAGTTTTGGATAGCGTTTGCAAATATATTGGTAAACAAATACATAACGAATATAAATTGATTGATTTTAAGCCATTTGATTCGGGTCTTTAAATCAAATAGCACCACCCACTATTTTTGGCAAATTCCATATCCCTCATCGGAATTCGAGAGTTTTGGAGGAAACTCTTAGTAGGGTATGGGAGACTCACCATTACCAAGCCCACCTCACAATGATATGATGTTGGCTAGCATCAATAATAATGAGAGAGTACACTTACTCATTTGCATCTCTTGCAAGTACCCATCTTATTTGGCCTCTAGAGAATGAAGCCTCACAATGATATGATGTTGGCTCCATTGCACTTAGTTAAGTCATTCTCACCATGCAAGTTCGAGTAGGGGTTCAAGAACAACCTCACAATGATATAATGTTGATCATTCTCGGTGCCTACCTTCACAACATCATGTATGCATATAGAACTCCTCCTGAGTGTAAGCACGCACTTTGTACTCCCCCATGATAGGGTGAAGTCGGTGTACGAGTCACAAACGATCGAAGCCTACCACGGTGGAAGGCCACGAAAGAGTATTCAAAGCACTCTCACGCTTATCAACTTAATAATGGTTTGGTTGAGGGTTTTAGGTCTCATCACTTATAAGCATACATTTTAATCTTATTAAAACAATTTGGTCCTATTACAACTATTGGTCCATGTGATTGATTTAGTAGTATATAATACTCCCACTAAGCTTGTAAAATGGTTTTTAAAGCAAGAGCATATGGTACTACTAACATAAGGTTTGCATTCATTGATGGACTATATAGTTGCCTTAGGGCCTTAGGATGACTATGAACCTTTGATTCGATCCAACACGAGCCTAGTGTTGAATCTTGGTCTAGGGATGGTGATTGATTTTAGTTACGCGTTTAATCATATTAAGGCGTGTTTTTTTCCTATTGGGCGTTGGACCCAACTACTCCAATTTCATGCATATCAAATAAAACAAGAAAGGGAGTACTTCAAAGTAAAGAAGAGCTTATGCTCTTTTACAACATTTGATCAAAACAAATTACTTTAAAGTAAAGAAGAGCTTATGCTCTTTTACAACATTTGATCAAAACAAATTACTTTAAAGTAAAGAAGAGCTTATGCTCTTTTACAACATTTGATCATATCAAATTACAACCAAAATCTAATCTACAGATTCCCATGGTTCAAACAAATTTGAGACGGCCTTTCACATAGCTCAATTATCGTAGGCTTAGGTTCATAATCACCCTTTCTTTAAATAATTAACGCTTTAACTAATTAAACTTGAATGCAACATTTTCATTTGGTTTTTGTTTCCATAGAATTGATTTAAATGGAGCTAAATGAAATGAAAATCCAATTCTCATTTAAAGAGACAAAACCATTTTGTTCTCAACTTAATTTGGGCCAAAATGCAATAACCTCAACTTTTTGGGCTATGTTGCAAAACACAAACTTTTGAGGTCACTTTGTAAAAACACAAAAGTCCAATACTTCATGTAATTACAACTAGAACCCAAAAATTTCATCAAATACAAAAACTTCATTAAAGGAGCAAAACAATTTGTCCTTTAGCGTTTTTGGGCCTTTACGTAAAAACGTAAACTTTTGGGTCAAACTACAAGTACACAAAAGTATCAAAACTTTATGTAATTGCATAAAAGCCCCAAAAGTACTCTACTTGTAGGATGGCCGGTTTTGGAGAGAGTTAAGTCATAAAATTTTGAAATTTTTCAACAAAGTCATAAAGCCATGCAAGTGGAAATGGGTTGGTAGGAAATATGTGTGTAAGGAAAAATATCAATTATGTACATAAATTCAAACACTCTATCAACTTTTCAATCACCTTTTCAAATAAATGTCTTGTTGATAGAAAAGTCACACCAACCAACACAAAACAAAGACTTTATGAAATTAACCAAAACTTTGAATCAAAACACCAAACCTTTTTGTTCTTGGTAAGAACATCAAGAACAATGAAGAACATCCATAAAAACCCATAAGAGTTCCATGAACATTTTCACTCAATAAAACTCAAATTTTCACTACTCAAAATGGGGTTAACATCCTAGGGTACTTAGGGGTTCCAAAAGTCACCTTAAAACACTTTTAACAAGACAAACAAGAACCCAAAAATCCACCCTTTGGATTTGGCCGAATTTCCCCACAACATGGCACCAAATTTTAGCTCCAAAATTCATGCTCATATGAACTACATCTACAACATTTGAGATGGCAAATTTTCTAACAAAATTTACATTCAAAGTGTTGGAAGTATGCCCACAAAGCCACTCATTTGATGTAATAGCTTTTGGAATACTTAATGTATTAAACTTTTATATGTTTAATGAAGGGCAAAGCTTATTGTTGATCACTATTTATTGTATCATGTGTTTAAGCAATAAGGGAATCCAAGGAATGTATTTGATCTAAGAGACAAGTGATCTAAGTGAGTTAGATTATCGAGACCATTCTCTTATGTTCATTCCTAAAACGTTCCTAGCCATAGGATTGCCAATTGGGCATTGACAATCCGCTAAGGTTAGTATGTGTTATGTTAACTCAAGCGTGAGTATGACTAGTCTCAAGTCATTTGGTGTTGGACACTAAGACAAACACATAGGTGCTCGAAAGAGTAATCGAGTACACTGAACAACGATCAAAAGAGAGTTCGAACATACATGTCATGTAAGAACTCTAAAGTTGCAATATGCAAAGTAGTCCTTTGACCTGAGGCATCATAGATGTCTAATGATTAGGTCCTTGATCTTTGATCATGTCAAACAGCATTCCATTGGAGTGTCCACAACATTGTTGGGGTCAAGCTATCTAGTCATGTAGGCATATGAATGCACAACAAGGGATCTCTAACCTTCCATGGTGGAAGGAGAATACTCTAAGATATGATTCTAAAGTCTTTGGCCAAAGCATATGAATATGACTTAGGAAGTTTGTTCAAAATCATATTCAAGGGAATCATATAGATAAGTATCACATTGGATAGTAGACATGAAACAAACTATCACTTAAACAATGTGATTAAGAGTATTGTATTAGAGAAGGACAGTATTGCATTGTAGTTGTAACTGGATAGGTTCTCCAACTGATAGGAGCATATTTATGCGCCTTAGTTAGCTAGTTCTTATGCATTTCCATGGTGTTTTCTTAGTTAAAGTAGTCTTTTAAGCTAGTTTTATGTGTTTTCAGGTTTTAAGGCCAAAGGATGCAAGAAGATGCATTTTGGATCTTTTTGGAGCAAAATGGAGCTTGGAATGCATGTCACATATTTGGAGCCAAGGTTTGGACGAATTTGAAGACTTGAAGATGATGATTCCTACTTGAACAAGGTTTCCTAGTTGAAATAGGAAAGTGCTTACATGAACGAAGGATTCCTAATCAACGAAGGATTCCTAAGTGAAGATGGATTCCTACTCACATGAGGATTCCTAGAAGAACAAGGATTCCTACTCCAAGAAGGATTCCTACTTGAAATAGGAAAGTTAAGCCAAGGTTTCCTACTTTGGTTTGACCTTTCCTAAATGTTCCTAAGTCTTATCAACTTTGAAGGCTTCCTAAGCATTTTAGGACATCAAATACACCTCCCTTGCACCATATCAACCCTTGCCGCACCTCACATACCCTTTCCACACTTTCCTCTTCCTTGCCGTGCAAGGGAGAGGGTCCTTTCCTGATTTTGAGCATTAAAACACATTCCTAATATGTTTTAAACCCTAGCCGCATATTTCCTTGACCTTTCCTTTTATTTTCTGATTTGTTTCCTAATCCTAGAATCCTTAGACTTAATTTCTGATTTCCTAATCAACCTAGGGTTTTAATTTCTGTTTTCCTTTAAATAAACCTCTTTGTTGCAGCCACAAAACATTCCACACACACCCATTCACAGCCATTCACGCCAGAAATCATCCACCACTCCTAAACACATCCATACTTCACCATTCACCCTAGTTTCTGCCTAAAAACATCCCTAGCCGCCCCATACACTCATCCTAACCCTCAATCCATACTTCTACACCATCCATAATCCCCAAAACCCAACCACTTGTGCGTTGCAGCAAGGAGAAAGAAGGAAGGACTCTTGGATGCGCAAGCTTCATCGTTGGTGCATTCTAGGTGTAATTCGTTTTATGATTTCAATGTTTAATTTCTTTTCCTTTCCTTTTTCTATGAACATGAGTGGCTAAACCCCTATTGGTTAGGGGTGATTTCGAAGCCATGACTATGTGTGCAATTTGATTTGATAAATTCCAGTTATGAATTCTTGAATCGTGAATGTAATTGGCTTAACTGTGCGAGTAATAACTTATTTGTGTTTGTTAATTAGGGGTCGACACTTAATTGGCTTGCATGAATATGATGCTAGAATATAAGGTTGTTTCACATAATCGTCACACACTTATATTCATATGTAGTGAAGGTCGCTAGCCACGATCGCGTTAAGTTCAATTCCTAGCATGAGTGACATGATGTCATAGTTGCAAGTGCTTTGTCAATGCTTATAGTTTTCATTGAACGTAATGATCTTTAATTGTATCTTTATTATGATGTCATGTAGGGAACTTTTGAGGAATGCTTCGGGTTGTCGAATGATGTCATCCAATCCGATAACACAAGGAAAACTTGAGAATTAACTAGTGATGTCACGGTTAATTTGGGGCATTGTCATTCATAATTCAATGAAGGAATAACTGGAAATCGAGTCGTTTGCATACTTGTCATGTGTGGAGAAAGAGCCTCTAACTAATCCATCATCCATTTAAAACCCCAAAATCGTTTTCAAATCTGTTTTTACTTTGCAATCTGTTTTGTTAGTTTATTTTCGTCCAAATCAAATCCCCATTTATTTTGAAGTCCTAGATTAGTTAGAAAGTGTTTTGGTTTATGTTTTTAAGTGTTTTGGTACAAGTTAAAACCCAAATTCGTCCAATTTGGTGCTTTGTGCTCAAAACTGCCCAGAAAGTGTTTTTAAGGCAGTTTTGAGTCTTTTGGTTGCTGTTTTGAGTTTTTGGTTTGTTTTAGTGTTTTAAAACTTTAGTTTTGCATCCTTTGAGTCTAATTTAGTGTTTTAAACTTTGTTTTTACGTTTCTAAGTCAGTTTTCAAGTGTTTAGCAATCCCTCCTAATCCCCGGTCCAGAACGATCCCTACTTACATACTTTACTACAATTGTCAAAAGAGGGTTTAATTTGTGTGTTTAGTTATTCTACGCACCAAATTTTGGCGCCGTTGCCGGGGATTAGCAATTTTGCTAATCCCTTGGATTGTTTTTTTTTTGTTTCTTTTATTTCACTTTGTCTCTGATTTTGTTTAAGTTTCTGACCTAATTTTGTTTCTTGTTTCTTAGGTACTAGTTTATGACTAGAAGTTCTCAAACGGTTCATGCGAACATCTTGGACTTTGACGACGACTTTGAGAGGAATTTGAGAAGAGCTAGAAACCAGCAAGAACACATTCCACCCAATTCCGAATCTGACCTTGAAGAAAACATACAAGAAGAGGAGGTGGAACCTACGGCACAAGGAGGTGAAGAAGTTCAAGGCATGGCCATGGACAACCGTACACTCAAGCAGCTTTCCGCCTCGGGTTTGGATAATGCCGCACCATTGTGTATCCAATATCCCACGGCTGCCCAAGGTAAGACGGAAGAATTTGAATTAAAGTCAAGTTTGCTTCATCATATTCCTAAATACCATGGCTTGTCCATGGAAGATCCTAACAAACATTTGAAAGAATTTGAAGTAGTTTGCTCTAGTATGACTCCCGTCAATGTTGACGGAAATATTTTGAAGATGAAGGCTTTTCCATTCTCTTTGATGGATAAAGCCAAGGATTGGTTATACGAGTTAGCTCCTGGCACTGTCACATCTTGGGAGAGTATGAAGAGAGCGTTCTTGGAGAAGTTCTTTCCAACTTCTCGCATCATCCTCCTACGCAAAAAGATAAGCGGAATCCAGCAAGAAGAAGGTGAGTCTTTTCCTACATATTATGAACGATTTAAATCACTTGTTGCTTCTTGTCCACAGCATCAGATGAAGGAGGAGTTGCTTTTGCAATACTTCTACGAGGGTCTCCTACCTCTAGAACGTCAAATGCTTGATGCTTCGGCGGGGGGAGCATTGGTGGACAAAACACCCATGGCTGCCAAGATCTTGATCTCTAATCGAGCGTTGAACGCTCAACAATACGAGGGAGTAGGCCAAAGGGGACCCCCACGGCACCAAGTACATGAGGTAAGTTCAACTTCCGATCTTCATTCACAATTGGCTAATCTTACTTCTCTTGTGTCTCAGATGGCCGAGGGCATGAAGATGCAAGGACCAATTGTATGTGGCGTATGTTCCATCCAAGGACATGTCTCTGAAAAGTGTCCACAGTTGATTGAAAATGGTGGATGGGAAAGCGCCCATGCAATTGGGTTTCAAGGTCAAAACCAACCAAGGAACGATCCATATTCAAACACATATAATCCTGGTTGGAGAGACCACCAAAATTTCAAGTGGAGGGAGCCTCAACAACCTCAAAACCAAGGAGGCTTTAGGCAACAACCCCCGGGGTTCTTCACCAAGCCGTACACACCCAATCAAAACCAACCACAATCTGACCCAAATGCTTCAGGTACGTCCCTAGACAATGATGCACTTCTTAAGATACTAACCAAGTTGACTCATGGGCAGGAAAAGCAAACCCAAGCAATGCAAAGCACGAACATTAGGGTAGATCAATTGGAGAAGCAAATTGGGCAGATTGCGGAGTTTGTTGGGCAGTTTAGAGAACAAGGAAAGCTTCCTAGTTCAACCATTGCGAATCCAAAAGGAGGCTTTGAAACCGCAAATGCAATCATGCTAAGGAGTGGAAAAGAAGTTGGGGCAGGTCCTACACCACCAAAATCAGGTCCCAAAGAGGATGAAACGTTGAAATCGGAAGAGGAGACACCAAGTCCACTCACGGCAAAGGTAGCACCACCTTTGCCGCAAGCACCCATGGCCCTTAAGCCATCCAATCCGTCCACCCTAGGTAAGATGAGTCCAAGTTTGGTTAATTCTAACATTATTCCACCCAATGTGCCCTTTCCTAGCAGATTTTTGCAATTCAAGAATGAAGAGGAGGAAAAAGATGTTCTAGAGACATTTAGGAAGGTTCAAGTTAACATACCTCTCTTGGATGCAATCAAGCAAATCCCGAAGTACGCCAAGTGTTTGAAGAAGCTTTGTACAACAAAGAAACGTTTTCGGCAGAAAGAAGTGGTACAGGTAAGTGAGAATGTGTCTGCCATGATACAACGTAAACTACCTCCTAAATGCAAAGATCCGGGTAGTTTCACCATTCCTTGTGTCATTGGTAATACTAGGTTCAAATCTGCCATGTTAGACTTAGGTGCATCCATAAATGTTATGCCATATTCAATTTATGCATCTATGAACCTAGGCAAGTTAAAAAATGATGGTGTAATCATACAATTGGCCGATAGATCTAATGCCTATCCAAAGGGAGTTGTGGAAGATGTTTTGGTGCAGGTTAATCATTTGATCTTTCCGGCGGATTTCTATGTTCTTGAGATGGATGAATCGGATCATGCTCCTTCATTGCCCATTCTCCTTGGACGGCCTTTCATGAAAACGGCTCAAACCAAGATTGATGTAGCCAAAGGAGAAGTAACTATGGCATTTGGGGGTGATATGATTTGTTTTAAAATTTCTGAATCCATTGAGACTCCTAACATTGTTCGTTCTTGTTGTGTTATTGATACAATAGAAAAGATAGGGACGGATCATTCAGCCCCTAACACAAAGGTTGCTTCAAGAACCATGCAAGATGGGGGCATTGGAGTGGAGCATGAGGACCCCACGGCCACTGCCCTTAAGATACCCAATGTGGCCGAGAACACCATGAGGAAAAAAATTCATGTTGCTGCCACTTCATCCCAACACCAAGGTAAGGCACCTAGTCCAAATCCAATTCCCATTAAAATTAATAGGTGGTTCCCTTCTTTGGTGCAGGTACCCAAGCAAATTCCCAATGGTGGGCGCATAAACATGAACCTTAGGCAACACAACGCACCCATCAACAAACATCACTATCCATTTCCGTTCAAGGATGCAATGTACAAGAACTTTGTGGGGCAGGTTATGGAGGAGATCCCACTCCATGCCGTGGGCTCCAATGGGGCATGATTGTGTTCTTCGTCCGGCTTCAAGACGTTAAAGAAAGCGCTACTTGGGAGGCAACCCATGCAATTCAACAAAGGAAGCCCTAGGAATCCCTCCAATTCCAGATTTGCGTTCCTAAAACCCTTCACTTTGTTGCTTGTTTCTAATCTGCCCAGTTTGTTATTTACTTGCTGTTTGTGTGTTTCTTTTTGTTTAGCGTGGTTTTATGCTTGAAACATTGAGGACAATGTTTGATTTAAGTGTGGGGGGGGTAACTAAGTGTTTTAGATGCAAATTCGTGGGATTTTATCACCCTTAACTTGGAGACTTGTTCCTTGCTGTTTTTAAGTGTTTTTGAGCAGTTTTGGTGTGTTTTAGTATGTTTTGATGCAAAAATCCGAAAATCACATAAAAATTTGAAAAATTTGTTTTAAAAACCCAAAAAGAGTTGTTTTTGTGTGTTTGTTTGTGTCTTAGGGTACCTTCCAACACAATGATTAGGATTCGGTTTGTAATTACATGGCTGTTAAAGAGGTGATTAACATGGATGAAAGTTTGATTTACTCTTTGTTTATGCTTGGTTGTGGTTATAACTTATGAATTCACATGTAATCATAAAGAAAAAATCAGTTTTTGTAACATGCTTGAAGGAAGGAACTCAAACTAACGCTACAACCTTGTGAGACTTGAGCCTAAACGTTTATTTGGAGAGTTAAAATCTGTGCATTCTTTGTTTTCTAAGTCGTTGCGTGATCTCATTATTCCTTGCTTGGTTACTATTTAGAAGACGTTTCATCATTTAGTTCCAAATGCTAGAACTCATGCCCATTTCATTCAAAGCATGTTATTGATTTGCATAACACATATTCAAGATGAAGTTGTGTAGTGACCACCACCTTAGCCAAATGCCGTGTGCCCTATGTCATTATGTTTTGTAGGTTTTTAACCCCGTTGAGTGATGCGAAATATATAAGCACACAAACTAAACCCTCTTTTATCAATTGTAGTAAAGTATGTAAGTAGGGATCGTTCTAAGCCGGGGATTAGGAGGGATTGCTAAATCACTTGGAAACTGACTTGAAAACGTAAAAACAAAGTTTAAAACACTAAACTAGACTCAAAGAATGCAAAACTATACTTTAAAACACCAATACAAACCAAAAGACTCAAAACAGCAAATAAACACTCAAAACTGCCTTAAAAACAGTTTCTGGGCAGTTTTGAACACCTAACACTAAATTGGACGAAATTGGGTTATGACTTGACTCAAGACACTTAAAAACACAAACTAAATTGATTTCTAACTAATCTAACACTTCATAATAAATGGGGATTGAGTTTTGACGAAAATTGAAAACAAGAACAAACTTTGTAAATTGAACAGATTCTAAAACGAATTTGATAAAAGTGAATGGATGGAAAGCTAGCTAAGGGGTTCTTCTCCACACATGTTATACTTGCATACAAAATGATTTCCAATTGCTCTTCGACAAACCATGAATACTCAACGCCCCAAATTAACCGTGAATTGCACTAATTAACCCTCAGTTTTTTTTTACAAGTTATTAGGTTGGATGATTGCATACAACAACCCAAAACATTCCCTACAAGTTCCCTACATGAATTGCATAATAGAGATACGCGCAAGAATCATTAAGTTCTATGAAAAACATAAGCATTGACGAGGCACTCGTTACTATGAATTGCATGAAACTTATGCCAAGAATTTACTTAACACGATTGTGATCAACAACCTTTACTACTTATGAATATAAGTTCATAACGATTAGGTGAAACTTCCTTATATCCTAGCATCAAACTTATGCATGAAAATTAAGCGTGCACTCTCAACCAACATACACAAATTAGTTTTAATTCATAGAGATAAGTAAATTAAATTCACAATTCATGAAACGCAATTGGAAGTAATCAAATCATATAGCAAGCATAAACATGGTTTTGAATCCCCCCTAGCCAAGGGGGGTTTAGTTCCTCATACTCCCAATTACATAAAGATAACTTAATTTAAACATTGAAATCAAAGATAGAAAACACCTAGAAACGCTCCAACACTCCCAAGGCTTGGGTATAGGCACGGCACAAGATGTTCCTTCTCTTTCCTTCCTTGCAAGCAGCGGCACTAGAGGTTTTGGACGGTTTTGGGTGGTTTTTATGGTGTAGAATGGATGGGGAATGGTATGGAAAGGTTTAGGATTGATGGGTGGTGTGGCTAGGGGTGGTTTTTGGCTGAAATTAGAGAGAATGGTGGTGGGAATTTTCGGCCAAACAAGGATCAAAATCTGTTATGTTTTGATGAATATGGGAGGTGGTATTTATAGGCTTGAGAGAGGACCACTCCATTTCCTTTGCATGTGAGCTTGTGTGGGTGTGTGTTGGCATGTTTCCTCTTTACATTTACACACACATGCTTCATCATTTCAACCACAAAACACACACATTTTCTGCCATGTTTTTCCCTTTACATTTACACACACATGCTTCATCATTTCAACCGCCAAACACCCACAATTCCTACCCATGTGTGTGTGTTTCCTTTGCCCATGTGTGTGTGTTTTTCCTTTGCATTTGCAGACACATGTTCTTCATTATTTCAGCCAACAATCCACCCATTTTCTGCCCATGTGTGTGTGTTTCCTTTGCCCATGTGTTGCCTTTCTCTTTTTATTAGCCAAATCTGCTTAGCCCTTTTCTGACCTTTCAATGTTACAATGCCCATAACTTCTTCTAGAAAATTGAGATTAACAATCCGTAAATTGCTCCAGAAAATAGACATCCGTAGCTTTCCACGCATATAAGGCTCATTCTCTCATTCATTCTGAGCTGTTTGTAACATGCTTTCAAAGTCAGATAATCTGCACAGGCAGTTTTGACGAATTTGTTACTTAATAATTCACTTGTGCTACTTTTCTTTTCTTTGCTTGATAAATCACACAAAACACAAAAACATAGTAAATAGCTCAAAAATATAAGGAATTAACTAAGAAAAGACAAGTGAATTTTATGTAAAATATATATAAATATGAGCTTATCAAATACCCCCACACTTAGCTTTTGCTAGTCCTCGAGCAAAACAAAGAAATAAAACGAAACAAAATAAATAAAACACAACCTAAACCTTCCAACGTTTGCCTCAGGGATTTGCAATGCACATGACATGTTAAAAATCATTATCCCCCACAGATTTGAATCATCTTACACTTAAGCACATTGATAAGCTCATATTTATACATATTTTACATCAAAGTCTCTCGTCTTTTCTTAGTTATTTCCTCATATTTTTGTGCTATTTACTTTGTTTTTGTGTTTTATAGAATTTATCTAGCTAAGAAAATAAAATTAGCACAAGAAAGATTTTAAGTGAAAAAATTCGTAAAAATTATTGCTCACTTATTTGATTTTTATAGCTTTAGAAAAAAATAATGTGGCGTGTCACGGACAGGAACCAAGCACGCTGCCTTTGGCAGCTTGAAAGAAGACCGACAGCAGCGTGGTGAGCACTGCAGAAAGAAGTGGAAGGCGTGCGGGTATAAAATAATAGAAAGAATAAGGAAAGAGAGGCGCATGCCAGCTTGAAGAAAGAAAAGAATGAATAAACAAAAGGAAATGTGGAAGGAATAATAAAAGAAATGAATGAAGACTAAAAAGAGTCAGGAAAGGCAGCTGCTTGGGTAGCTGGCGTGCAGCTAGAAACGAGAGAAAATAAATAATGCAAGGACGGAAATAAAAGGAAGACAGTAGCAGCTTGCAGGAAGGAAAAAGCGCGAGAAGAAGAGACAGGAGCTGCCCTTGGCAGCTGGGTGAGAAGCACGGGAGGACTAGCGCTGCTGGGGCAGCGAGACGGGAATAGGGCAGGTCAGAGACGTGAGAGAGCTGGACAGGGGACAGCTCGCAGGAAACAAAGGAGAGGAGGACAGCAAGGCACTAACGTGAGGCTGGCAAGAAACGAGGAAGGAGGCTGCTGAGCAAGACAGACACAGCGCGGAAATAAGGGGACTGGAGCGAGGGCACAGGCGCGCAGAAGAGGAAGAGGCGACCCTTGGCAGCTGGGGAAGAAAAGATAAGGGAGTAGTGGAGGACAGGGAGGAGCTGCGAGGAGAGCTTGACGTGCTGGAGGAGCTGGCGCTGCCTTGGCAGCGAGGAAGTCAGCAGGAGGGCGTGCGGAAATTGAAGCAGAGAATGACGCGAGGGAGAGTTGCCTTTTGCAGCTGGCGAGATTGACGCAAGGGAAGTCAGAGGCGCTGCCTTGAGGCAGCGAGAGGAATAGAAGGAAAGACGGACAGAAGGCATGCAGAAGGCAGAGAACGGAACTGCGCGGACGAAGACAGCAGCACAGCAGGGAGCACTCCTCCTTTGGTTTTATTTTTCTTAAACTCATGTTTAATTTAATTTGCTTTTCAATTATATTAAACATGTGTAATTAATTTCTGTTTGGTTAGAGGTGAATTTGAAACCATGGATAAATGTTTATTATGATTTGATTTACTCCAGTTATGAATTTATGAATGTTGGATGTGGTTTACTTTTCTGTGTTGATTAAGAACTTGTTTATGTATGTGGGTTGAGGGTCGACACTTAATTTGCATGCTTAGACTTGATGCTAGGATATAAGGGAATTTCACCTAATCGTTATGAACTTATATTCATGAGTAGTAAAAATCGCTAGTCACGATTGTGTTTAGTAAACCCTAGGTTGGATTAACATGCGTATTCCATAGTTATGAATGCCTAGTCGATGTTTATGATTTCCATTAAACTTAATGATCTTTGATATGTCTCTCTATCATGCGTATTCCATAGTTAGGGAACTTGATAAGAATAATTTGGTTGTGATGCGTATTCCGTCCAATTCAATGAATCTAGGGAAATCTGAAAGTTAATTTAAGCGGACCTAATTAACTTGGAGCGTTGTCATTTATTCGTTTGTTGAAATCATAACTGGGAATCAAATTATATGCATATGTTCATGTTCATGTGTGGATAAGGACCCCTCTAACTAGTGTCTCATCATTTTATTTCATCAAAATATATTTTCTTTGAAATTTATTTTTAAGTTTCTGTTTTAAATTCAATTTCGTCAAAAATCAATCCCCCATTTATTTTAAAGTGTTAGATTTGTTAGAAATCAATTTAGTTTGTGTTTTCTTGAGTCTTGAATTATTTTGAGTCTTTTGATTTGTTTTAGTTTATTTGTTAGTTTTATTTTGAGTGATTCTAGTTAAGTGTTTTGATTTTAGTTTAGTGTTTTAAATTTTGTTTTTACGTTTTTAATTTAATTTTATTTTGGTTAGCATCCCTAGTTAATCCCCGGTTAGAACGATCCCTACTTACATCATTACTACAATTGTCACAAATAGGGTTTAATTTGTGCGTTAGTTAATTTTCGCATCACACATACTTAATCATAGTCACCATTTACTTGTTCACAATTAATCGATTAAAACAATGTTTTTGATGTAGTAACATGCCTTAGAGAATTTACTCAATTCCTCACAAGATATGCACTCAATTTTCACTCAGATTTTCTAACTACACACCCTATACTAGTTATATGTGAGAAGATTGATGTAGATATGAAAACGAATGCTCACATATATGTATCACAAAGAAAGCAATTTCTGGAGTTAATAAGCATGTTTAGATATGATCTCATGAATGGAATGCTACTACTTAGATGCGAGAACCAGTGACACCATATGCTCATACCAAATTCAAACTCCACAAATTGAAACACATAACACTCAAGATTGAAGTCAAGGGTTGTAACGGGGCTTGGGGTGTTGGCTAACAAATGAAGGATAGGGGTAACAAACGTTCTTAAAGCAATAGCAAGCAAAGTAATGAAATTGAAACTTAGAATTCACTTAGATTGCAGAAATCAACTTTTAGACATAAAGGGAAGATTTGAGCAACATTTAGGGCCGAATTCAATGTTTTGGACCCTTTCTTCAACAAACAACACTTTAGAACTCTTTTTTTTTTCTTTTTTTTTCTTTTCTTTTCTTTTCTTTCCACCCGTGCCTATGGCTCACTACTTACATGAGAAAAAATTCCCCCACACTTGTTTTCTGCCAAACATTACTCAACAGGAATTCAATTTGAATCATGCTTTACTATGCTTTAAGAACAAGGGTATGGATGGTCCTAATCTAGGCTAGGTGAGGATAATGTGGTTAACAAAGAAAATAGGCTAACAAGGCTCAATGGGGTTAACTTAAACATATAATGAAATAGGATACACGGCAATTTGGCTTTGGTGGTGCTCACTACACAACTTCATCTTGAATATGTGTTATGCAAATCAATAGCATGTTTTGAATGAAATGGGCATGAGTTCTAGCATTTGGAACTAAATGATGAAACGCCTTCTAAGTAGTAACCAAGCACAGAATAATGAGATCATGCAACGACTTTAGAAAACAATAATGCACAGATTTTAACTCTCCAAATAACGTTTTAGGCTCAAGTCTCACAGGGTTGTAGCGTTTGTTTGAGTTCCTTCCTTCAAGCATGTTACAAAAACTAATTTTTCCTTTATGATTGCATGTGAATTCATAAATTATAACCACAACCAAGCATACACCAAAGAGTAAATCAAATGTTCATCCATGTTTATAACTCTTTTTAACAGCCATGCAATTACAAACCGAATCCTCATCATTGTGTTAGAAGGTACCCTAAGACACAAATAAACATACAAAAACAACTCTTTTTGGGTTTTTCAAAACAATTTTTCAAATTTTTATGAGATTTTTGGATTTTTATGTCAAAACACACTGAAACACTCCAAAACAGCTTGAAAACACTTAAAAGAGCAAGGAACAACATTTAGAAGTAATGGGTGATAAACTCCTACGAATTTCATGCAAAACAATGGTTACCCCCCCACACTTAAATCAAACATTGTCCTCAATGTTTTAAGCATAAACTCACACAAAAACAAGAAAACAAACAATTAACGAATAAACATGACAAGTATGGCAAAGTAAAAACCAGACATAGTAGAGTTTAAGAACGCAAATCTGGTTATGGAGAGATGATCTTGTTGACTTTCCACAGCTTTGAACTCGAACTGGCATAGGGAACTTCTTAGCAAGGAAAATGAGACTTGATTTGTGGTGGTGATTTGATGGCCTTGTACGGCGAGGCTGTGCTCTTTGGCGACTGATGCGTCCATATGTTGTTGAAGCTTCTCGAGCTCTTGGTTTCAACTCGGACTCCTTCTGCCGGGTTGATTGAGTCTGCAGGCTGCATTCTTCTTTGCTTGTTTCTTCTGCATGGCAGGTAGGCACGAGGTAGAGGTGGTGGTCTATTTCTTTGTTCAATCTGTCCAAGTGCCGACCGATTGCTTTCTTTCTCCTTGTCCCGCAGGCAAGAGCAAGGGTAAAGGAAAAACATGCCATGAGATATCTTTGCCTTTGACTCTGATGATATGAGATACTTTTGCTTTTGAAGAAGTATCTTTCCACAGGTGTATTCTTGAACTGGGCTGGGGAACTTCTTAGCGAGGAAAATGAGACTTGATCTTGATGATGAATCAGCACGTTGTCTCCACATGCTTCAAGCTATCATTTTCACTTGCCTTATCTGTTCTCCAGTCAGATGTGGCATCTTCTTCGGAAGTACATCAGCAGTTGAAGATGAGCACTCGAGAGCAATGCTAGGTAAGCAATCAGGAAGGAGTTCTAGGCAGTCGGTTCTTAGATCGGAAGATTGACACCAGGTGCTGGCTGATTGCTCGCTTTCTCCTTGTCACAAAGACAAGGAAAAGGACAGGGAGAAAGCATGATATGAGATACTCTTGCTTTCAACCTTCATGATATGAAATACTTTTGCTCTTGATGACTTGTTTGCAGAGGTACCCCAAGGGATGAGAAACACAGAGTAACTCGAGAGGCTTCGTTGGGAATGCATTTTCGGAGATGAAGAAGGATTATGTATGTCTGCCTTGCTATGGAGGGTGAAGGACGACATTTATAGGAATTAATAACCGATACTAATCTTTCACTCTTGTCGGCACCCGTTGGATGATTGAACAGTAAACTTCACGTGCTTTCTACTTCACCAGAAATCTTCGACAAATTGCCCGTAATTTCTACAAGGCTGAGTGTGCAGATGCTGACGAGGCTGAAAAAGACTGGCGCCTCTTCGATATCTGGAATCGGCGCTTCGACAAACTGCCCGTGATTTCTGCAAAGCTGAGTCTGCATGTGACAGGTGCTGACGAGGCTGAAAAAGACTGGCACTCTTCGATATCTGGAATCCGTGCTTCGACAAACTGCCCGTGATTTCCTCAAAGCTAACTCTGCATGTGACGTATGTTGACACGTCTGGAAAAGCAGATGGTTGGAATCGGCGCTTCTCGATATCTGGAATCGGCGCCTTCGACAAACTGCCCGTGATTTCCTCAAAGCTGACGTGCTGACGAGGCTGAAAAAGACTGGCGCCTCTTCGATATCTGGAATCGGCGCTTGGTTTCTGAGCAGCCCAGCTTTTGAGAAAGCAAACGTCTCTTCGATCTCTGAACTCGCCTCTTCAATTTCTGAAGCTCCGTCGAGTGCTGATTTTTAAAGAGAGGCACGCATCACCTTCGAAAGCACACTTGAATTTTCCGCCTGCAAAAGCTCCCTACCTGCACTTCAAAGAACTTGATTTGTCCAACCTCTTATTTTTCTTCACCCCTTCGAATATGTCTTGCCCTTCTGACCGTCGCCTTAACTTGAATGTCGGGGAAGATAGTGACATATCTTCTCCAACCAACATTTTGCAGCCGTCCTTCGTATCCCCAAATGGTCCTCTTACAGTTGGGGATTCCACGATGATGAATGATACAACCACTTCGGTGGTGGCCAGAAATCTTCTCACTCCTAGAGACACTAGGATACTTTCCAGGCGGTCCGACGAACTGGCTGTTCAGGACTCTCTGGCCTACAGCGTCCGATGTGCAGGCTTAGTATCAAACATGGGCCAGCGTCTTCTTGCTCGAACTCGTCAGGTTGAGTCGTTGATGGCTGAAGTGGCTAGTCTTCGGCAAGAGGTCAGAATGCTTAGGCATGAGAATAAGGAGTTGCACATGCTCGCAACTAATTACTCAACAAGCATGAAGAGGAAGCTTGATCAGCTGCAGGAGTCCGAAGTGCGGATTCAGAATGATCATCAGAGGTTTGTGGCGTTACTCCAGAGGCAACTTCTGCCTTCATCCACTGGTGCTTCACCAAGTGTTGAGGCTCCGGATAATCAATCTCTGGTGCTTCGTCTTTCTGGAGCTCCGTCGAATGTTGAGGCACCTCCTGACCACTGAAGACTCATTCTTGTTTGTATGCACATCTTTTAATTTTTCTACCAAATGTTCCTTCTCTACTAAAGTCAAATAAAAGCACTTTGTTTACCTATCAATGTTTCAAACAAAAATCCACACCAAAAACAATCAAACAAGCAACAAATAAAAATGACAAACAAGGCAAAATAAACGCAGTAAAAGGGAAGGTTTTTAGAAACGCAAAACTGATTGTGGAGCGATTCAAAAATCTTCCTCGTTTGAATACATGGGTTGCCTCCCAAGAAGCGCTTGCTTTAACGTCTTCCAGCCGGACGAAACTTCCTTCTAAAGTTGGATAAGGCCCATAGCATGGAATTGATCCTTGAATGGAAGGTGATACTTGACGTGATCCGGCAATGGTTTAAATTGTAGTGTAGGTGCCTGAATCATCAAAATCAGAAAGTTAGTATATAATAAAATCGAAATTGGAGAAGATGGCTTACTTGCTTGCTCCAACACAAACTTAATTACGAACACCACATCTTCGAAGGTTGCAAGGATATGGGACTTGGCCAGATTTGGTGTTTTGAGAGTTATGACTTTTCCCGTGTCATAAAATCCAACTTCTTTGGGAATTTTCGTCTCAAGTGTATCTTCTTTGATGAATTCTAGACATTCCCCATCCACTTCTTGCTCTTGATTCATTGGAAAGGTTTCGAAGATGCCTTTCTCACCCTCTTCTTCCTTGGATTGCATGATCCTGCAAGGAATAAGGACATTTGGTGAAACGGAGTCAGGACAAAATGAATTTAGGCTTACCTTGGTTGTAGTGGACGGCATAGAGGGGATATGGGGTTGCGACAAGGGTGGTTCTTCCCTTGTCGTGGCCTTGTTATTCTCCTCTTCTTCGAGCAGCAGTTGTTCATCCATGTTTTGGCTTGGTTTGGATGTCTTGGGTTCACCTCCAACCTCCATAGCACTTCCCAAAGTGATAGCATCATGGATTTCAAAATCTTCCTTCGAATTTTCAATAGTTGAGTTGGGGAGTTCACTTTGCTCTTGAATTTGTGCCATGAACTCCATAATCTGCCCAATTTGCTTGTCCAATTCTCCCGTCTTCTTGGCTTGATTTTGCATCTCTTTGTTTCCATTTTCTACTTCCTGGTTCAAAGATGTGAGTAACTTATTAAACATATCATTATCCAAAGACGTACCTGAATTGAATTCGGCAGATTGTTGTGGTGGCTGCATAGGTCTTGAATAGAATTCCTCTTCTTGCTGCCAATACCCATCTTGTTGGAATTGTTGAGGTTCTCCCCATATGTAATCTGAATAATCTCTCCAATCTGAATTGTAAGCGTTGGAAAACATGTTGTCCCCTGATTGGCTATGGCCTTGATAACCCCAAGCATCTTCATTCGCAGCGAATTGAGAACATTGATGGGTTGGATATCCTTGCCCATAGGACACACCATCTGTAGGGACACTTTGCATTGTGGTCCTTTCGGCATATTGTGACAATTGAGAAGTAAGTTTCGCCAATTGAGCTTGAATGGTAGCAAAATCCATGTCTTACTTCTCTTGTACTTGAAATCAAGGAAACAAAACTAAATCAAATATCATAAGTAAAATTAAAAGACACAAACAGAAACAAAGTCAGTAACTAAAACGAAAGACATGAAAAAGAAACAACGGGGGATTAGCAAAGTTGCTAATCCCCGGCAACGGCGCCAAAAATTTGATGCGAAATATATAAGCACACAAATTAAACCCTCTTTTATCAATTGTAGTAAAGTATGTAAGTAGGGATCGTTCTAAGCCGGGGATTAGGAGGGATTGCTAAATCACTTGGAAACTGACTTGAAAACGTAAAAACAAAGTTTAAAACACTAAACTAGACTCAAAGAATGCAAAACTATACTTTAAAACACCAATACAAACCAAAAGACTCAAAACAGCAAATAAACACTCAAAACTGCCTTAAAAACAGTTTCTGGGCAGTTTTGAACACCTAACACTAAATTGGACGAAATTGGGTTATGACTTGACTCAAGACACTTAAAAACACAAACTAAATTGATTTCTAACTAATCTAACACTTCATAATAAATGGGGATTGAGTTTTGACGAAAATTGAAAACAAGAACAAACTTTGTAAATTGAACAGATTCTAAAACAAATTTGATAAAAGTGAATGGATGGAAAGCTAGCTAAGGGGTTCTTCTCCACACATGTTATACTTGCATACAAAATGATTTCCAATTGCTCTTCGACAAACCATGAATACTCAACGCCCCAAATTAACCGTGAATTGCACTAATTAACCCTCAGTTTTTCCACAAGTTATTAGGTTGGATGATTGCATACAACAACCCAAAACATTCCCTACAAGTTCCCTACATGAATTGCATAATAGAGATACGCGCAAGAATCATTAAGTTCTATGAAAAACATAAGCATTGACGAGGCACTCGTTACTATGAATTGCATGAAACTTATGCCAAGAATTTACTTAACACGATTGTGATCAACAACCTTTACTACTTATGAATATAAGTTCATAACGATTAGGTGAAACTTCCTTATATCCTAGCATCAAACTTATGCATGAAAATTAAGCGTGCACTCTCAACCAACATACACAAATTAGTTTTAATTCATAGAGATAAGTAAATTAAATTCACAATTCATGAAACGCAATTGGAAGTAATCAAATCATATAGCAAGCATAAACATGGTTTTGAATCCCCCCTAGCCAAGGGGGGTTTAGTTCCTCATACTCGCAATTACATAAAGATAACTTAATTTAAACATTGAAATCAAAGATAGAAAACACCTAGAAACGCTCCAACACTCCCAAGGCTTGGGTATAGGCACGACACAAGATGTTCCTTCTCTTTCCTTCCTTGCAAGCAGCGGCACTAGAGGTTTTGGACGGTTTTGGGTGGTTTTTATGGTGTAGAATGGATGGGGAATGGTATGGAAAGGTTTAGGATTGATGGGTGGTGTGGCTAGGGGTGGGTTTTGGCTGAAATTAGAGAGAATGGTGGTGGGAATTTTCGGCCAAACAAGGATCAAAATCTGTTATGTTTTGATGAATATGGGAGGTGGTATTTATAGGCTTGAGAGAGGACCACTCCATTTCCTTTGCATGTGAGCTTGTGTGGGTGTGTGTTGGCATGTTTCCTCTTTACATTTACACACACATGCTTCATCATTTCAACCACAAAACACACACATTTTCTGAAGGAAAAATTTTGTCCTAGCTAAGAACATGTATGAACATTTGAATACATATGCTAACAATTAACTCTTTAAAGTAGGCATGCATCCAAAAACAATTCATGAAACCCATGACTTTCAAAGCCTAGTATATGGTGAATCAAAAGACTCTTTAACAACATTAAAGAATATGAAGAATTTAGAGATTCTTTACCCTTGAAGCTCATCCTTGATTACACAAGGGATTCACCCAAGTGGAGGGCCTTCAAGTCACCTCCTTGCTCCTTGGATCTTCCTTGTGATTTCCCTCCTTTTAGTGCTCCTTTGCTTCTTTGAGGATTTGAGGATTAGTTCTCCAAAACACCAAAAGTTTGATGTCTCTATGTCTCTTCACCAAGGATGTAATTTGTGAGAATGAAAATGGATCACTTAGGGAAGTAAATTTGCTAGATAACTATCCCCAAGTAGCTTAGAAAACCCTAATTGAAAACAAAGCTATAAAGATGAATTTATACTTCATTTCTTAGGTGAGTGGCAAACTTGCAATTTAGCAAACTTGCATACCCTCACCCTAAATGGTTGGCCTATATGGTTATTGGGCTTATTGCCCATTTTGTTTTAGTTGTCATACAACTTAAACATAATGGGCCTTGTGGACCAAAACACTTTTGGGCCCCGAAGCCCTAAAACCAACTTAAAAGCCCAATACGAACATTTCGTATAATTAATTAACTAATTAATTAATCTTGACCATTCTTCAATTAAACCATTTAATTGCTTATCCATTTCATTTAATTGCTTCACATATATCCTTATTTGGTGTGCGATCCATTAGGTTCCAATTAGCGAGGCAGTGGGCGATGTTACTCTTAACTATCGATTGTGAATTGAAACCACATTTCAATTCTCCCTTTTTGATGATTAGTGTTTGCTAATCAATAGGGCTTCCACAAACCATGAGTGACACCTAGCAGTATGTCATGGTTACCCAAGCTAAGTAGAATTGGTTGGAGAACCTATCCAGTTACAATTACAATGCAATACGGTCCTTCTCTAATACAATACTCTTAACCACATTGTTTTAAGTGATAGTTTGTTTCATGTCTACTATCCAATGTGATACTTTCTTATATGATTCCCTTGAATATGATTTGGAACATCTTCCTTAGTCATATTCATTTGCTTTGGCCAAAGACTTTAGAATCATATTTTAGAGTATACTCCTTCCACCATGGAAGGTTAGAGATCCCTTGTTGTGCATTCATATGCCTACATGACTAGATCACATGACCCCAACAATGCCGTGGACAATCCGAGGGAATGCCTTTGTCATGATCAAAGATCAAGGACCTAACCATTAGACATCTATGATGCCTCAGGTCTAAGGACTACTTTGCATATTGTAACCTTTAGAGTTCGTACATGACATGTATGTTTTAACTCTCATTAATCGCAGTTCAGTGTACTCGATTACTCTTTCGAGCACCTATGTGTTTGTCTTAGTGTCCAACACCAAATGACTTGAGACTAGTTCATACTCACGTTTGAGTCAACATAACACATACTAACCTTAGCGGATTGTCAATGCCCAATTGGCAATCCTATGGCTAGGAACGTTTTAGGAATGAACATAAGAGAAAGGTCTCCTTAATCTAACTCATTAGATCACTTATCTCTTATGTCAAATACATCCCTTGGATTCTCTTATTGATTAAACACATGATACAATAAATAGTGATTAACAATAAGTATTGCCCTTCCGTTAAACATATAAAAGTTTAACATATTAAGTATTCCAAAAAGCTATTACATCAAATGAGTGGCTTTGTGGGCATACTTCCAACATTTTCTGCCATGTTTTTCCCTTTACATTTACACACACATGCTTCATCATTTCAACCACCAAACACCCACAATTCCTACCCATGTGTGTGTGTTTCCTTTGCCCATGTGTGTGTGTTTTTCCTTTGCATTTGCAGACACATGTTCTTCATTATTTCAGCCAACAATCCACCCATTTTCTGCCCATGTGTGTGTGTTTCCTTTGCCCATGTGTTGCCTTTCTCTTTTTATTAGCCAAATCTGCTTAGCCCTTTTCTGACCTTTCAATGTTACAATGCCCATAACTTCTTCTAGAAAAATGAGATTAACAATCCGTAAATTGCTCCAGAAAATAGACATCCGTAGCTTTCCACGCATATAAGGCTCATTCTCTCATTCATTCTGAGCTGTTTGTAACATGCTTCCAAAGTCAGATAATCTGCACAGGCAGTTTTGACGACTTTGTTACTTAATAATTCACTTGTGCTACTTTTCTTTTCTTTGCTTGATAAATCACACAAAACACAAAAACATAGTAAATAGCTCAAAAATATTAGGAATTAACTAAGAAAAGACAAGTGAATTTTATGTAAAATATATATAAATATGAGCTTATCATTGAGCCTTGTTAGCCTTCATTATTTGTTAACCCATGTTTTCCTCACCTAGCCTAGTTTAGGACCATCCATACCCTTGTTCTTAAAGCATAGTAAAGCATGATTCGAATTGAATTCCTTTTGATCTATGTTAGCAGAAAACAAGTGTGGGGGAAGTAGTTTTCATGAGGAATTGTGTGCCATAGGCACGGCAAAGAAAAGAAAAGAAAAAAAAATTCGTGGAAAAAGAAAAAAATGAAGAAAAAGTATGAAAAGTATGAGAAAAAGAGTTCCAAAGTATTGTTTGTTGAAGTGAGGGTCCAAAACAATGAATTCGGCCCTAAGGAGTTGTTTAAGTTTCCCCCTTGCGTGTTAAAGTTAATTTCTGCAATCTAAGTGAATTCTAAGTCTCAATTTCATTGCTTTGCTTACTATTGCTTGAAGAACGTTTGTTTTCCCTATCCTTTCCTTGTTAACCAACACCCCAAGCCCCATTACAACCCTTAACTTCTATCTTGAGTGTTATGTGTTTCAATTTGTGGAGTTTGAATTTGGTATGAGCATATGGTGTCACTGGTTCTCGCATCTAAGTAGTAGCATTCCATTCATGAGATCATATCTAAACATGCTTCTTAACTCTAGAAATAGCGTTCTTTGTGATACATATATGTGAGCATTCGTTTTCATATCTACATCAATCTTCTCACATATGACTAGTGTAGGGTGTGTAGTTAGAAAATCTGAGTGAAAATAAAGTGTATATCTTGTAAGGAATTGAGGGAATTCTCTAAGGCATGTTACTACATTCAAAGCATTGTTTTAATTGATTACTTGTGAACTAGTGAGTAGTGGCTTTAATTAAGTATGTGCTTGTGTAAAGATGACTCAAATCTGTGGGGATAATGATTTTTAACATGTCATGTTCATTGGAAATCCTTGAGACAATTGTTGGAAGGTTTAGGTTGTGTTTTAGTTGTTTTGTTTTGTTTTATTTCTTTGTTTTGCTCGAGGACTAGCAAAAGCTAAGTGTGGGGGAATTTGATAGGAGCATATTTATGCGCCTTAGTTAGCTAGTTCTTATGCATTTCCATGGTGTTTTCTTAGTTAAAGTAGTCTTTTAAGCTAGTTTTATGTGTTTTCAGGTTTTAAGGCCAAAGGATGCAAGAAGATGCATTTTGGAGCTTTTTGGAGCAAAATGGAGCTTGGAATGCATGTCACATATTTGGAGCCAAGGTTTGGACGAATTTGAAGACTTGAAGATGACGATTCCTACTTGAAGAAGGTTTCCTAGTTGAAATAGGAAAGTGCTTACATGAACGAAGGATTCCTAATCAACGAAGGATTCCTAATTGAAGATGGATTCGTACTCACATGAGGATTCCTAGAAGAACAAGGATTCCTACTCCAAGAAGGATTCCTACTTGAAATAGGAAAGTTAAGCCAAGGTTTCCTACTTTGGTTTGACCTTTCCTAAATGTTCCTAAGTCTTATCAACTTTGAAGGCTTCCTAAGCATTTTAGGACATCAAATACACCTCCCTTGCACCATATCAACCCTTGCCGCACCTCACATACCCTTTCCACACTTTCCTCTTCCTTGTCGTGCAAGGGAGAGGGTCCTTTCCTGATTTTGAGCATTAAAACACATTCCTAATATGTTTTAAACCCTAGCCGCATATTTCCTTGACCTTTCCTTTTATTTTCTGATTTGTTTCCTAATCCTAGAATCCTTAGACTTAATTTCTGATTTCCTAATCAACCTAGGGTTTTAATTTATGTTTTCTTTTAAATAAACTTCTTTGTTGCAGCCACAAAACATTCCACACACACCCATTCACAGCCATTCACGCCAGAAATCATCCACCACTCCTAAACACATCCATACTTCACCGTTCACCCTAGTTTCTGCCTAAAAACATCCCTAGCCGCCCCATACACTCATCCTAACCCTCAATCCATACTTCTACACCATCCATAATCCCCAAAACCCAACCACTTGTGCGTTGCAGCAAGGAGAAAGAAGGAAGGACTCTTGGATGCGCAAGCTTCATCGTTGGTGCATTCTAGGTGTAATTTGTTTTATGATTTCAATGTTTAATTTCTTTTCCTTTCGTTTTGCTATGAACATGAGTGGCTAAACCCCTATTGGTTAGGGGTGATTTCGAAGCCATGACTATGTGTGCAATTTGATTTGATAAATTCCAGTTATGAATTCTTGAATCGTGAATGTAATTGGCTTAACTGTGCGATTAATAACTTATTTGTGTTTGTTAATTAGGGGTCGACACTTAATTGGCTTGCATGAATATGATGCTAGAATATAAGGTTGTTTCACATAATCGTCACACACTTATATTCATAAGGCCCATTATGTTTCGGGTTTTAAGTTGGTTTTGGGTTTCGGGGCCCAAAAGTGTTTTGGTCCACAAGGCCCATTATGTTTAAGTTGTATGACAACTAAAACAAAATGGGCAATAAGCCCAATCACAACATATAGGCCGGCCATGGTGAGGAGATGGTGAAAGTTTGCTTAATTGCAAGTTTGCCACTCACCTAAGAAAAATGTTATAAAAGCAACTTTATAGCAATTTTTCTTTTAGGGTTTTTCTTGGTGAAATGAGGTGAGACACTTTCTCTCATTTTACACAAAGGAGGCCGGCCACTTAGAGAGATTAATCTAGCAATCTTTTATTCTCTAAGTCATCCATTTTCATCTTCACACTTAACCCTTGGTGTGGAGACTTAGAGACACTAAATATTTGGTGTTTTTGGAGATCCTTTCCTTACATCCTCAAGGATCAAAGGAGCACAAAAGGAGAAGGAATTCACAAGCAATATCCAAGGAGCTTGGAGGTGACTTGAAGGCCCTCCACTTGGGTGAATCCCTTGTGTAAACAAGGATGAGCTTCAAGGGTAAAGAAACTCTAAATCTTTACTTCTCTTTAATGTTGTTAAAGAGTTTATTGGTTCACCATATACTAGGCTTTGAAAGTCATGGGTTTTATGAATTGTTTTTGAATGCATGCCTACTTTAAAGTGTTAATAGCTTGCATGTGTATTCAAATGTTCATACTTGTTCTTAGCTAGGACAAATTTTTTCCTTCAAGTGGTATCAGAGCCTAGGCCTAGTTTATGGTGAATCCTTTTGGGTTTTGTGATATTCATGATTTATGATTTAAATGTTGTAAATGTTACAAGCTTTGTTCTTGCTTTTGAATATATAAATTTTGCTAGAAAATTTAGCATCTCAAATGTTGTAGATGTATTTCATTTAAGCATGAATATTGGAACTAAAATTTGGTGCCATGTGTTTCGGGAAATTCGGCCAAATCCAAAGGGTGATTTTTTGGGTTCATGTTTGTCTTGTTAAAATGGTTTTAAGGTGACTTTTGGAACCCCTAAGTACCCTAGGATATTAGCCCTCTTTTGAGTGGTGAAAAATTGAGTTTTGGTGATTGAAAACATTCATGGAGCTATTATGAGTTTTCATGGTGTTCTTCAATGTTCTTGAAGTTCTTACCAAGAACAAAAAGGTTTGAAATTTTGATTCAAAAATTTTATATTTTTTCATAAAGTTTTGGTTTATTAGTTGATGGTTGATAGTTATTGGTGAAGCATTAAAATTGGATTTAATGTTTGACAAAACTCTTTAATGTTTTACAAAACTTTTTCTTACAAACCACCAATTTCACCAATAACTCACCCACCAAAATCCACTTGCATTTTGCACATGCATTCACAACTTGCATAAAACCCTTTCACACTCATTCACACCTCTAAAACCGGCCACCCCCTAGTGGGGGTACTTTTGCGGCCTTTTGTGCAATTACATAAAGTTTTGATACTTTTGTGTTTTTGTATTTTGGCCCAAAAGTTTACGTTTTTACGTTTAGGCTTAAAAACTCTAAAGGTCAAATTGTTTTGATCCTTTAATGATGTTTTTACATTATTAAAATTTTGGGTTCTAGTTGAAATTACATGAAGTTGTGGACTTTTGTGTTTTTTCAAAGTGACCCCAAAAGTTTGTGTTTTTGCGTTATGGCCCAATTGTTGTGGTCATAGTTTCCTTTTGGCCCAAATAAAATGAGAACAAAATTGTTTTGTCTCTTTAATGAGAATTGGATTTTCATTTCATTTAGTTCCATTTAAATCAATTCAATGGATCCAAAAACCAATTGTTTAAAGTTGTTTTTCTTAGTTAATGTGATTGATTAAGAAAAGGGTGATTATGAACCAAAGGCCTCGATAATTGAGCTATGTGATTGGCCGCTTTACATTATGAATGTTTGGGTTTGGTAGTGTAGATTTGAATGTAATTTGATTAATTCAATTTGTTGTAAATGGACATAAGTCCATCATTTGTGTTGTAAAAGGGCATAAGCCCTTATTATTATTTCATGTATTCCTTTTGTTTATTTGTATGCAAAATGGAATAGTTGGGTCCAACGCCCAATAGGAAATAACGGTTTAATTGGATTAAACGCGTAACTAAAATCAACAACTATCTACCTTAAACCCAAGGTCCAACACAAGGCTCGTGTTGGATCAAATCAAACGGTTCATAATCATCCTAAAACCTAATATGACTATATAGTCCATATGAGGATGCAATGCATTCGTTAGTAGTTCCATATAGTCTCGCTTGTTTCAACGAAACAGTGGGAGTATTATATGCTACTAACTCATATTAACTTGGACCAATAGTTGTGATAGGCCCAAGTTCTTTTAATAAGATTAAAATGATTTTGATGTAGCCCAAAACAACTTCCTCAAAACAAATATTAAGTTGATAAGCGAGAGATGTTTTGAACATCTCTTCGTAGGCCTTCCACCGTGGTGGGTTCCAAGCGTTTGTGACTCATGCACCGGCTTCACCCTATCATGGGGAAGTACAAAGCATGTGCTTACATCCAGGAGGAATCCATATACATATGATGAGGTGAGTGTAGGCAACGAGGATAGCCGACATCGTATCATCGTGAGGCTATTCTTGAACCCCTTCACAAACTAAGAATGGTGGGAATAACTTAACTAAGTGCAATGGAGCCGACATCGTATCATCGTGAGGCAACATTCTCTAGAGGCCAAACGGATGGGTAATTACAAGAGTTGTAAATGAATAAAGCGTTATTCTCTCATCGTTATTTTTGCTAACCAACATCGTATCATCGTGAGGTGGGCTTGGTAATAGTGAGTCTCCCATACCCCGCTAAGAGTTCAATATAACTCTCGAATTCTATTGAGGGATGTGGAATTTGCCAAAAATAGTGGGTGGTGCTATTTGGTTCAAAGACCCAATCAAATAGTTTTAAACAAACAATCTAATACGATTTCTGTTATGTTATGTAGTGAAAGACATGCCTAAAATTATACCCACCATTATACTTGACAAAAGGGGCCTTAAGGGCCAACGTTTCCTTGCTTGGTATCGCCACATTGAGAATGTCTCAAAGGTGAAAGACATATTGTATGTGCTTAAGCAATCCCCTCCTCATGTACCTCCTACGAAACTAGCTTCAAAGGAGGAGTGTTGATAAGCTCATATTTATACATATTTTACATCAAATTCTCTCGTCTTTTCTTAGTTAGTTTCTTATATTTTTTTAGTTATTTACTTTGTTTTTGTGTTTTATCGAATTTATCTAGCTAAGAAAATAAAAATAGCACAAGTGAAATTTTATGTAATAAATTCGTCAAAACTGTCTGTGTAGATCAGCTTTTAAATTAAATTAAAAAATATATATATATAATAATGATAAGTCATGATGATGTTTGAAACATCATCATGATTGTTTTGTTTTGTGAAATAAAAGAAACGAGAAGGTGGGAATGCATGATGGAAAAGAAAAAATAAAATAAAAAAAATGAATAAAAAAAAGAAAGGAAAGAAGAGCCAGTGAATAAAAATCAGAAAATAAAGAAGGCAGCTGCCTTAGGCAGCTGGCGTGCGGACAGAAAAAGGAGAAGAGAAAGCAGCAAAGCTGCCTTGGCAGCTGGCGGGCGCAGAAGCTAGAAAGGCGGACGCAGGAGCATAACAGCTGCCTGGTGCAGCTGGCAAGAGAAAGAGGAAAATAAAAGGAGCTGCCTGAAGGCAGCGAGAGAGGAGGAGTGGAGCTGCTCTCCACGGGCAGCAAAGAAAGAGGAGTGACGCAGTGGAAGCACAGCGAGGGAGGACTGTGCAGGGGAAAGACTGACGCAAGGAGGCGTTGACTGTGCAGAAGGCGCGGAAAATAGCAGAAAGAAGGCACAGTGCACAGATCCTTGCACATCCTCAATTTGGTTTAATCCTCCAAACTTATGTTTTATTTTATGGTTTAATTTAAGAATAATGTGTAATTAATTTGTTTTGGCTAGAGGTTAATTCAAAGCCATGGATATATTTGTAATATGAATTGATTACCTTCAGTTGTGATTTCTGAGTTGTGAATTTAATTTGCTTAACTGTTTGATTGATAACTTATTTGTGTATGTCGATTAAGAATGCATACTTAATTTACATGCATGAATTTGATGCTAGAATATAAGTGAATTTCACCTAATCGTTATGAACTTATATTCAAGAGTAGTGAAGGTTGCTATCCACAATCGTGTTAAGTGAATTCTTGGCATAAGTTTCATGCAATTCATAGTGATGAGTGCCTCGTCAATGCTTATGTTTTTCATAGAACTTAATGATTCTTGCTTGTATCTCTATTATGCAGTTTCATGCAGTTCATAGAACTTAATGATTCTTGCTTGTATCTCTAGTATGCAATCATCCAACCCAATAACTTGTGGAAAAACTGAGGGTTAATTAGTGCAATTCACGGTTAATTTGGAGTATTGAGATTTACAATTTATTGAAAGAACAACTGAAAATCAATTTAGGTTGCATATGTGTCATGTGTGGAGAACAATCCTCTAGCCAGTCCGTCGCCCATCCATTCACCTTAATTTCATATTTTTGTCAATTCTGTAATTTATTTAAGTTTAATTTACTTCTCGTCAAAAATCAATCGCCCATTTATTTTAAAGTGTTAGATTTGTTAGAAATAAATTTAGTTTGTGTTTTCTAGAGTCTTGAATTATTTTGAGTCTTTTGATTTGTTTTAGATTATTTGTTAGTTTTATTTTGAGTTATTCTAGTTTAGTGTTTTAAATTTTGTTTTTACGTTTTTAATTTAATTTTACTATGGTTAGCATCCCTAGTTAATCCCCGGTTAGAACGATCCCTACTTACATCATTACTACAATTGTCACAAATAGGGTTTAATTTGTGCGTTAATTTATTTTCGCATCAAGTGTCAAAATTATGTTAGACACTATGAGGATGACTTACAAGCCAAATGCTTAATCCTCACTTCACTTAGTGAGGAGCTTATGAAGCTACATAAGCACATGGACACTTCTTGTGCCATGGTTGAAAGTTTGCATAAGATGCATGACAATGAGACTAGTAATGTACGATTCTCAAATGTTTGTAGTCTAATGAATGCCAAAATGGCAAAAGGGACATCGGTCCATAAACATGGACAAAAGATGGAAAAGATATTTAAAGATCTTAAAAGTTTAGGAACTTCCATCGATGGGAAAATGGCCCAAGACTTTTTCCTTGCATCTCTCCCGGATGATTTCACTAAGTTTATTGTAAACTATAAAGTGAATAGATTCGATCATTCTTTAAACGAGATGATTGACATGTGCTGTAAATTTGAAAAAGGTTTCAAAATGGACAGTGGGAGTGAGAATGCAAACACAAGGAAAAGGTTGCATAAGAAGAAGGCAAAGAAATCCAAAGGAACATGCTTTCATTGTGGAAAGGATGAACGTTGGAAGAAGAAATACAGGGTGCGCATTGCGAGCCTTATGACACGAACTTTTGAAGAGACTATTTCTGTCATAGAGAGTTCTTTTACAGTGAGCTCCAGTTCCTGGATATTTGATTCAGGCGCTAGTCAACATATCTGTAATACGATGCAGGGACTAGTAGGGAGCAAGCCACTGAGCAATGGGGAGATGGTTGTGCGAGTTGGGAACGGCACTAAAATCTCTGCAAAAGCAACAGGCACCTACATGCTTAACCTACCCTCTGGGGAAGTCCTGGAACTTAAAAATTGTTTATATTTTCCTTCATGTATAAAGAATTTGATTTCCATCTCTAGGCTTTTACGAGATGGGCACTCAGTATTGTTTGACAAAATGAGTTGCACTTTATACTTGAACGGTCGTATTATCTCTCATGGTAATATGATAGAGGGACTTTTTCACCTAGAGACGAATAGTGGGATGCACTGTATTACAAGCAGGAATACCTCAAAACCCAAAAGGGCTAGAGAAGAAGTTAACCAAGAAAAGATGTGGCATCTTAAACTTGGACATGTGAACCTTGAAAAGATTCACAAGATGTCGAAAGACGGATACATCCACCCATTAGGTAATGACCAGATGGGTACTTGTGAATGTTGCTTGAAAGGGAAGATGACCAAATCTCCATTTACAGGAAAAGGAGAGCGTGCCACTGAAATTCTAGGGTTAATCCAAACTAACGTATGTGGACCTATGTCTACCACGTCGAGAGGAGGCTTCTCTTACTATATCACATTCACCGACGATCACTCTCGGTTTGGCTATGTGTATCTTATGAAGTACAAGTCAGAATCCTTTGAAAGGTTCAAAGAATTCAAGAATGAAGTTGAGAAGAAAACTGGGAAACAGATAAAGATCCTAAGATCGGATCGAGGGGGTGAATATCTGAGTAATGAATTCCTAGATTATCTCAAAGAGTGTGGACTCCACAGGAACTCCACAACTTAATGGAGTTTCTGAAAGGAGAAATCGAACCTTGATGAACATGGTTCGTTCTATGATGAGTTCTGCTGATCTACCAGTAACATTCTGGGGATACGCTCTATATACAGCAGCTTACTTGCTTAATAGAGTACCTTCCAAATCAGTTTCACAAACGCCCTATGAGATATGGCATGGAAGAAAGCCAAGTTTTAATCACATTAAAATTTGGGGTTGTGAAGCATATGTCAAGAAGCTTGAGGCTACTAAGCTTGAAGCGAGATCAGTAAGATGTTATTTTGTGGGATATCCTAAAGAAACTATGGGATATGAGTTCTACCATCCTGACGACCAGAAAATCTTTGTCGCCAGAACTGCTAAGTTTCTAGAGGACGAATTTGTTCTCAAATGAACTATAAGCAAACAGATGGAAATTAATGAGATTAATAATGAACCACAAACAAGCACTCGACATATTGACAACTCTGTTCCTGAACCCCTAGCTCCACGTAGATCTGAACGGGTTAGTAAGCCACCTAAGAGGTATGGCTTAGACAATGACTTTGATGAATTGTGCCTTCTAGGTGACAATGAAACAAAGGAGGACCCTAGAGACTACACTGAAGCAATGTCCGACTTTGATTCAAAGAGATGGCAAGAGGCCATGAAATCCGAGATGGATTCCATGTATCAAAATCAGGTCTGGACTCTTGTAGACCCTCCAGAATGTATTGTACTTGTTGGAAACAAATGGGTCTTTAAGAGGAAGATAGGCGTTGATGGGAACGTGGAGACTTATAAGGCTAGACTAGTAGCCAAGGGTTACAGGCAAAGAGAAGGGATTGACTATGAAGAAACTTTCTCTCCGGTAGCCATGATTAAGTCCATTCGGATTTTGCTTGCAATAGCTGCGTACCATGATTATGAAATCTGGCAAATGGACGTGAAGACGGCCTTTCTGAACGGCTACCTAGAGGAAGAGCTCTATATGACTCAACCCGAAGGTTTCGTGTCTAAGTCTGAAAAGACTAAGGTATGCAAGCTTCAAAGGTCCATTTATGGACTTAAGCAAGCCTCCAGGAGCTGGAACATTCGTTTCGACACTGAAATCAAAACGTTTGGTTTTACTCAAAACGAAGACGACAATTGTGTTTATCAAAAGGTCGTTGGGGAAGCAGTAGTATTCCTAGTGTTATATGTAGATGACATATTACTATTCATGAATGACACTGCAATACTTTCTTCTGTAAAAGTGTGGTTGTCCAAAACCTTCCACATGAAAGATTTAGGAGATGCATCTTATGTACTTGGGATAAAGCTCTATCGTGATAGATCCAGAAGACTAATTGGATTATCCCAATCTATGTACATTGATAAGGTGCTAAGTAGGTTCCAGATGGAACAATCTAAGAAAGGTCTTCTTCCTGTGAGACATGGAATTCACCTTTCTAAGTCCATGGAACCTAAGACTCCTGAAGAGATACGGCAAATGAATATTATTCCTTATGCTTCTGCCATAGGGAGTCTCATGTATGCCATGATATGCACAAGGCCTGATATCGCATATGCTGTGAGCATTACTAGTCGATATCAATCGAACCCAGGATCAGAACACTGGGCAGCTGTCAAGACGGTTCTTAAGTACTTAAGAAGAACTAAGGACATGTTCCTCGTATATGGAGGAGCGGCAGAGTTGCGAGTGGAAGCCTATATAGACGCAGATTTCCTGTCTGACGTCGATGATAGAAGTTCCAACTCCGGATATGTATTCACTCTGAATGGTGGGGCTGTCAGTTGGAAGAGCAAGAAACAAAGCGTAATTGCTGATTCCACAACAGAGGCTGAATATGTCGCTGCAGCTGAAGCCGGCAAAGAAGCGTTCTGGATGAAGAAGTTCATCGCTGAACTTGGAATGGTTCCAACCATTACATCACTAGTAACTTTGTACTGTGATAATAGTAGGGCGATAGCTCAAGCCAAGGAACCCAGGGCACATCAAAAGAACAAGCATTTTGACAGGCACTTTAATATCATTAGAGGATATGTTGCCGAGGGGAAAGTCAACATCCTCAAAGTTGCTTTAGCCGATAATGTAGCAGATCCACTGACAAAGCCAATGTCTCAAATCCAGCTTGACCGTCATATGGAAAAGATGGGTATTAGATACATGGGAGGATGGCTTTGAGTGCAAGTGGGAGATTGTTGGAAGTCTGCCCACAAAACCACTCATTTGATGTAAAAGCTTTTGGAATACTTAATGTATTAAACTTTTATATGTTTAATAAAGGGCAAAGCTTATTGTTGATCACTATTTATTGTATCATGTGTTTAAGCAATAAGGGAATCCAAAGAATGTATTTGATCTAAGAGACAAGTGATCTAAATGAGTTAGATTATCGAGACCATTCTCTTATGTTCATTCCTAAAACGTTCATAGCCATAGGATTGCCAATTGGGCATTGACAATTTCAATAAGAAGGTATTGGATACGGATCTAACGATCCAAAGCATCCATCTATGACCAACTCGTAATTTATGTTTTAGAGGTATCACAACTTAGTTGGGATTAGTCACTACCTTGCAACCTTTTGGGTTTTAAGCATCATTGTATTCTAAACAGTTAACACTACCAAATTATCTCTACTATAGAGATAATTAATTAGATTACTATAATCCAATCATTCATTAATAAAGAACAATGTTTTGTCAAACAAAACATTTATCCATTTCACATAGTGACGGAATTTAGTTCCTTAAAATTGGAATATAAAGACAATCTTTGGTTTTTCCAATTTCTTTGGTAGTTCATATGAGGAAGTAAGTACCATCTGCTTTCGCAGAGATCTATATTTTATTCACGTTCCGAATGTGAAGTACTTTCTCTTCTCTCATTAATCTTCTACTTCTTATTAGCCACATTTTTACAACGATTGTAAAACATAGTTACTAATACGGAATCAAACATTCAAGTAGAAGAACCAACTGTTTTGAACTATTCAAGAACAATTTACAACACCTTCGAAAGGTGTGTTCTTGACACTTGCAAGACATTTCTTGCAAATACCCCTTCCAATGTCCATCCTTTCATAAAGAAAGTTTGTTCCCTTGGAGTTATTTATCTTCTTCATTTGACTTCTCCTTTGACTACAATAGTCATGGTCCCTAAACTCCCACTATCTCTCTTGAAACTTATTTCAATTGTGTTATACACATCAAACATTTTGGAGAGCATGTGGTTTATTGTTCACTACAAAGTTTACAATAAACTTAGTGAACTATAAGGATAGGGACACAAAGGTGAAGTCCTAGCCTAGTTTCCGTCTCGTTAAGTGTTTTATCACTTCAACACTCAATGATTCAAAATCATCATAAGTCCATGTTGATGGACTATTTTTGTCAACCAACCATTATGTTCTAAACATAATTACAAACTTTCAAGAGTTGTACAAGGCAACTCTCATTTCTTCATACAACAATTTGTAAGTGAAGAATCATGGCACATAAAGTGTCCATGCCCTTGTGCTTTCTTCTAAAGTTCCTTGTTCATGTAACAAAGAAACAAGCACTAATGTTTGCATTGATTAAGGGTTGTTCAAAGCAACTCTTATTTCTTCATACAACAATTTGTAATTGAAGAATTATGACATTAAAAGTGTTGTCCTCTTTATGATAGACCTTTTCTAACATATTCTTCTAATGATACATTATCAATAGGAAGATTGTGAGGATGAGACTACTTAGGTCCATTTACAAGCCATTAAAGACAATCTATGGTTTTATAGTACCAAGTCCGGAAACTAATGCTTTCGGCTTTTATTTGTCAAGTGTTGGATAGCGTTTGCAAATATATTGGTAAACAAATACATAACGAATATAAATTGATTGATTTTAAGCCATTTGATTCGGGTCTTTAAATCAAAATAGCACCACCCACTATTTTTGGCAAATTCCATATCCCTCATCGGAATTCGAGAGTTTTGGATGAAACTCTTAGTAGGGTATGGGAGACTCACTATTACCAAGCCCACCTCACAATGATATGATGTTGGCTAGCATTAATAATAATGAGAGAGTACGTTTACTCATTTGCAACAACCTCTTGCAAGTACCCATCTTATTTGGCCTCTAGAGAATGTCACCTCACAATGATATGATGTTGGCTCCATTGCACTTAGTTAAGTCATTCCCACCATGCTTAGTTCATGAAGGGGTTCAAGAATAGCCTCACGATGATACGATGTCGGCCATCCTCGTTGCCTACACTCACCTCATCATATGTATATAGACTCCTCCTGAGTATAAGCATGCACTTTGTACTTCCCCATGATAGGGTGAAGGCGGTGTACAAGTCATAAACGATTGGAGCTACCATGGTGGAAGGCCACGAAAGAGTGTTCTAAGCGCTCTCACGCTTTTCAACTTAATAATGGTTTGGTTGAGGGTTTTAGGTCTCATCACATATAAATATACATTTTAATCTCTATTAAAACAATTTTGGTTGAGGGTTTTAGGTCTCATCACATATAAAACGGTTTTTTTAGTTGTATATGATACTCCCACTATGCTTATAAAACGGTTTTTTTAAAGCAAGAGTATATGATACTACTAACATAACCTTTGCATTCATTTGATGGACTATATAGTTGCCTTAGGGCCTTAGGATGACTATGAACCTTTGTTTAGATTCAACACGAGCCTTGTGTTGAATCTCGGTCTAGGGATGGTGATTGATTTTAGTTACGCGTTTAATCACATTAAGGCGTGTTGTCTTAGGGCGTTGGACCCAACTACTTCATTTTCATGCATATCATATAAAGCAAGAAAGAAGTACTTCAAAGTAAAAGAGAGCTTATGCTCTTTACAACATTTGCATAAAACAAATTACTTTAAAGTAAAGAAGAACTTATGCCCTTTTACAACATTTGATCAAATCAAATTACAACCAAAATCTAATCTACACATTCCCATGGTTCATACAAATTTGAAACGCCTATCACATAGCTCAATTATATTAGGCTTAGGTTCATAATCATCCTTTAATTAATTAACGCTTTAACTAATTAAATTGAATGCAACATTTTCATTTGGTTTTTGTATCCATAAAATTGATTTAAATGGAGCTAAATGAAATGAAAATCCAATTCTCATTTAAAGAGACAAAACAATTTTGTTCTCAACCTAATTTGGGCCAATATGCAATAACCACAACTTTTGGGCTATATTTCAAAACTTTTGGGGTCACTTTGTAAAAACACAAAAGTCCACTACTTCATGTAAATACAACTAGAACCCAAAATTTTAATAATGCAAAAACTTCATTAAAGGATCAAAACAATTTGTCCTTTAGCGTTTTTGGACCTAAACGTAAAAACGTAAACTTTTGGGCCAAAGTGCAAATACACAAAAGTATCAAAACTTTATGTAATTTGCATAAAAGCCCCAAAAGTACCCCACTAGGGGGTGGCCGGTTTTGGAAGAAGAAATGGAGTGATGTGTGTGTTGATTTGTGAGTTTTGACATAAAGCATGCAAGTGCACAAGTGGTGTGTGTGAAAGGGAATTAATCCTTTCACACCCACCATTATTTCTATTGCCATTTAAACAAATATCTAAAACATTTAAACATTTGAAAATGCATAAAACATAATCTTTATGAAATAAATCAAAACTTTGAATCAAAACACAAACCTTTTTGTTCTTGGCAAAAATGTCAAGAACAATCAAGAACATTCATGAAAAACCCAAAATTTTTCCATGAACTTTTTTTCACCCAAAAAAATTCCAAAAAACATTCAAACTTAAGGGAAATAACATCTAACCAAACTAGGGTACATAGGGGTTCCAAAAGTTACTTGAAAACACTTTTAACAAGTCAAACAAGAACCCAAAAATCCACCCTTTGGATTTGGCCGAAAATCCCCAAAGTCATGGCACCAAATTTTAGCTCCAATATTCATGCTCATATGAACTACATCTACAACATTTGAGATGGCAAATTTTCTAGCAAAATTTACATTCAAAGAGACAAGAATAAAGCTTGTAACATATTACAACTTTTAAATCACAAACTATGAACTACAAAACCCAAAAGGATTCACCAACTACTAGACCTAGGCTCTGATACCACTTGAAGGAAGATTTGTGAAAAACATGTTCATTTAAGCAACATCATATAGCATGCAATTAACAATTAAATGCGGAATCATGCTAGCATGCACTTAAAAACAAAACATCAACCATGAAATTCAAAGCCTAGTAGATTGGTGAACCAAGACTCAACTCAAATCAAAGTGAGTTGAGATTTATACCTTTGTAGATTCCTCTTTGCATAAGCAAAGGCTAATCACCCAAAGAGAGGGCCTTCATTCCTTGCATCTTAAATCTATGGATTTGGATGGATGAAAAGGTTTCTCCAAGTTCCCAAAATTGAGAACCTCTAAGTATCTTCACCAAGGTTAGATTGGAGAAGAAATGAGTGACCTTGGAGTAGTTAGTATGGCTAGATACACCCTCCAAGGGGCCGGCCTCTTTAGAGAGAAAAGGAGAGACAAGTTCTCACCAATTTTCTCTAAAAGAAACCCTAAATGAATTTTGGCTATAAAGTCATATTTATACCTTAATTCATTGGAGTGGCAAACTTGTAAATAAGTCCAAAATCCACTCCATCTCTAAATGGCTGGCCATTGGGATTTATTGGTATAATTGGGCCTTTGTGAATCATTATTCATTAAGTTGTCATACAACTTAAGTCAATGGGCTTTGACGTTTGAAGCCCATTGGGCCTTAAGGTCCAAAACTATCCCGAGGTCTTTAACGAACTTATTCGTTTGATTAATTAACATATTAATTAATCCTTGCCATAAATAATTAAACCATTTAATTATTCTTACTCATCTCCATTGTTTCTTCAATCTCCACCTTACACGGTGTACGATCCATTAGGTTCCTTTTAGCGAGGCAGTGGGCGATTAAAACCATTTCATATCGATTGTGAATTGAAACTTACTTTCAATTCTCCCTTTAGTGATTATACACGTTTAGGGCTTCCACAAACCATGAGTGACACCTAGCAGCATATCATGGTTACCCAAGCTAATCAGAAGAGGTAGAGAACCTATTCAGTTTAGGATTACAAATGCAATACGGTCTTTCTCTAATACAATACTCTTGACCACATTGTTTGGTTTGATAGTTTATTCATGTCTACTATCCAATGTGATTCGTGTGCTTATATGATTACCTTGAATGTGATCTGGAACGACTTCCTAAATCTCATTCATACTCTGGCCAGAGATTTTAATCATATCATAGAGTATTCTCCCCCAAACGGTTTGAAGGTTAGAGATCCCTTGTTGCGCATTCACTTGTCTCCATGACTAAGTGGCTTAACCCCAATGATGCCGTGGACACCCCGATGGGGTGACTTTGACATAATCAAAGATCAAGGACTTAACCACAAGACAACTGTGATGCCTCAGGTCAAAGGACTATTTTGCATTATCCCAACCATGAGTTCTCATGTGATATGAATATGAGAACTCTTCGTTGATCGTGTTCAGTGAACTCATTCTCTATTGAGCACCTACGTACTTGTCTTGATGTCACACACATCAATGACTCGAGACTAGTCACTCTCCCTGAGAGAAGACATAACACGTACTGATCTTAACGTACTGTCAATGCCTAATTGGCAATCCTATGATCAGGAACGTTTAGGATGTGTCTACGAAAGAATGGTCTCATGAATCTAACTTCTTTAGATTGCATTCTCCCAATCACATATTCCTTGGACTTTATCGTTTAAGCATATAACATTTATATGAGATGGCTTAAAACAATAATCTTTGCCCTTGATATTAAACTAGATTAGTTTAACATGTGAAATGTCCGTAAAGTATCATCACATGATTGGTTTTAGGGCACATTTCCAACAGAAAAACCCTAAATGAAAAATTGCTATAAAGTTGCTTTTATAACATTTTTCTTAGGTGAGTGGCAAACTTGCAATTAAGCAAACTTTCACCATCTCCTCACCATGGCCGGCCTATATGTTGTGATTGGGCTTATTGCCCATTTTGTTTTAGTTGTCATACAACTTAAACATAATGGGCCTTGTGGACCAAAATACTTTTGGGCCCTGAAACCCAAAACCAACTTAAAAGCCCAATACGAACCTATAAACATGGACAAAAGATGGAAAAGATATTTAAAGATGGAAAAGATATTTAAAGATATTTAAAGTTTAGGAACTTCCATCAATGGGAAAATGGCCCAAGACTTTTTCCTTGCATCTCTCTCGGATGATTTCACTAAGTTTATTGTAAACTATAAAGTGAATAGATTCGATCATTCTTTAAACGAGATGATTGACATGTGCTGTAAATTTGAAAAAGGTTTCAAAATGGACAGTGGGAGTGAGAATGCAAACACAAGGAAAAGGTTGCATAAGAAGAAGGCAAAGAAATCCAAAGGAACATGCTTTCATTGTGGAAAGGATGAACGTTGGAAGAAGAAATACAGGGTGCGCATTGCGAGCCTTCTGACACGAACTTTTGAAGAGACTATTTATGTCATAGAGAGTTCTTTTACAGTGAGCTCCAGTTCCTGGATATTTGATTTAGGCGCTAGTCAACATATCTGTAATACGATGTAGGGACTAGTAGGGAGCAAGCCACTGAGCAATGGGGAGATGGTTGTGCGAGTTGGGAACGGCACTAAAATCTCTGCAAAAGCAACAAGCACCAACATGCTTAACCTACCCTCTGGGGAAGTCCTGGAACTTAAAAATTGTTTATATTTTCCTTCATGTATAAAGAATTTGATTTCCATCTCTAAGCTTTTACGAGATGGGCACTCAGTATTGTTTGACAAAATGAGTTGCACTTTATACTTGAATGGTCGTATTATCTCTCATGGTAATATGATAGAGGGACTTTTTCACCTAGAGACGAATAGTGGGATGCACTGTATTACAAGCAGGAATACCTCAAAACCCAAAAGGGCTAGAGAAGAAGTTAACCAAGAAAAGATGTGGCATCTTAAACTTGGACATGTGAACCTTGAAAAGATTCACAAGATGTCGAAAGACGGATACATCCACCCATTAGGTAATGACCAGATGGGTACTTGTGAATGTTGCTTGAAAGGGAAGATGACCAAATCTCCATTTACAGGAAAAGGAGAGCGTGCCACTGAAATTCTAGGGTTAATCCAAACTGACGTATGTGGACCTATGTCTACCACGTCTAGAGGAGGCTTCTCTTACTATATCACATTCACCGACGATCACTCTCGGTTTGGCTATGTGTATCTTATGAAGTACAAGTCAGAATCCTTTGAAAGGTTCAAAGAATTCAAGAATGAAGTTGAGAAGAAAACTGGGAAACAGATAAAGATCCTAAGATCGGATCGAGGGGGTGAATATCTGAGTAATGAATTCCTAGATTATCTCAAAGAGTGTGGAATAATATCACAGTGGACTCCACCGGGAACTCCACAACTTAATGGAGTTTCTGAAAGGAGAAATCGAACCTTGATGAACATGGTTCGTTCTATGATGAGTTCTGCTGATCTACCAGTAACATTATGGGGATACGCTCTATATACAGCAGCTTACTTGCTTAATAGAGTACCTTCCAAATCAGTTTCACAAACGCCCTATGAGATATGGCATGGAAGAAAGCCAAGTCTTAATCACATTAAGATTTGGGGTTGTGAAGCATATGTCAAGAAGCTTGAGGCTACTAAGCTTGAAGCGAGATCAGTAAGATGCTATTTTGTGGGATATCCTAAAGAAACTATGGGATATGAGTTCTACCATCCTGACGACCAGAAAGTCTTTGTCGCCAGAACTGCTAAGTTTCTAGAGGACGAATTTGTTCTCAAAGGAACTATAAGCAAACAGATGGAAATTAATGAGATTAATAATGAACCACAAACAAGCACTCGACATATTGACAACCCTGTTCCTGAACCCCTATCTCCACGTAGATCTGAATGGGTTAGTAAGCCACCTAAGAGGTATGGCTTAGACAATGACTTTGATGAATTGTGCCTTCTAGGTCACAATGAAACAAATGAGGACCCTATAGACTACACTGAAGCAATGTCCGACATTGATTCAAAGAGATGGCAAGAGGCCATGAAATCCGAGATGGATTCCATGTATCAAAATCAGGTCTGGACTCTTGTAGACCCTCCAGAATGTATTGTACTTGTTGGAAACAAATGGGTCTTCAAGAGGAAGATAGGCGTTGATGGGAACGTGGAGACTTATAAGGCTAGACTAGTAGCCAAGGGTTACAGGCAAAGAGAAGGGATTGACTATGAAGAAACTTTCTCTCCTGTAGCCATGATTAAGTCCTTTCGGATTTTGCTTGCTATAGCTGCGTACGATGATTATGAAATCTGGCAAATGGACGTGAAGACGGCCTTTCTGAACGGCTACCTAGAGGAAGAGCTCTATATGACTCAACCCGAAGGTTTCGTGTCCAAGTCTGAAAAGACTAAGGTATGCAAGCTTCAAAGGTCCATTTATGGACTTAAGGAAGCCTCCAGGAGCTGGAACATTCGTTTCGACACTGAAATCAAAACGTTTGGTTTTACTCAAAACGAAGACGACAATTGTGTTTATCAAAAGGTCGATGGGGAAGCAGTAGTATTCCTAGTGTTATATGTAGATGACATATTACTATTCGGGAATGACACTGCAATACTTTCTTCTGTAAAAGTGTGGTTGTCCAAAACCTTCCACATGAAAGATTTAGGAGATGCATCTTATGTACTTGGGATAAAGCTCTATCGTGATAGATCCAGAAGACTAATTGGATTATCCCAATCTATGTACATTGATAAGGTGCTAAGTAGGTTCCAGATGGAACAATCTAAGAAAGGTCTTCTTCCTGTGAGACATGGAATTCACCTTTCTAAGTCCATGGAACCTAAGACTCCTGAAGAGATATGGCAAATGAATATTATTCCTTATGCTTCTGCTATAGGGAGTCTCATGTATGCCATGATATGCACAAGGCCTGATATCGCATATGCTGTGAGCATTACTAGTCGATATCATCGAACCCAGGATCAGAACACTGGGCAGCTGTCAAGACGGTTCTTAAGTACTTAAGAAGAACTAAGCGTGAAGAGCGGCAGAGTTGATAGTGGAAGCCTATACAGACGCAGATTTCCAATCTGACGTCGATGATAGAAGTTCCAACTCCGGATATGTATTCACTCTGAATGGTGGGGCCGTCACTCTGAATATGTCGCTGCAGCTGAAGCCGGCAAAGAAGCGTTCTGGATGAAGAAGTTCATCACTGAACTTGGAGTGGTTCCAACCATTTCATCACCAGTAACTTTGCACTGTGATAATAGTGAAGGAAGATTTGTGAAAAACATGTTCATTTAAGCAACATCAATAGCATGCTATTAACAATTAAAAGGCGGAATCATGCTTGCATGCACTTAAAAACAAAACATTAACCATTAAATTCAAAGCCTAGTAGATTGGTGAACCAAGACTCAACTCAAATCAAAGTGAGTTGAGAAATATATACCTTTGTAGATTCCTCTTTGCATAAGCAAAGGCTAATCACCCAAAGAGAGGGCCTTCATTCCTTGCATCTTAAATCTATGGATTTGGATGGAAGAATAGGTTTCTCCAAGTTCCCAAAATTGAGAACCTCTAAGTATCTTCACCAAGGTTAGATTGGAGAAGAAATGAGTGACCTTGGAGTAGTTAGTATGGCTAGATACACCCTCCAAGGGGCCGGCCTCTTTAGAGAGAAAATGAGAGACAAGTTCTCACCAATTTTCTCTAAAAGAAACCCTAAATGAATTTTGGCTATAAAGTCATATTTATACCTTTATTCATTGGAGTGGCAAACTTGTAATTAAAGCAAGTTCACTACCCTTCTCTAAATGGCCTGCCTTAGGGTGTATTTGGGTTGTTTGGGCCTTTGTGAATCATTATTCATTAAGTTGTCATACAACTTAAGTCAATGGACTTGACGTTCGAAGCCCATTGGGCCTTAAGGTCCAAAACTATCCCGAGGTCTTTAACGAACTTATTCGTTTGATTAATTAACACATTAATTAATCCTTGCCATAAATAATTAAACCATTTAATTATTCTTACTCATCTCCGTTGATACTTCAATCTTTACCTTACACGGTGTACGATCCATTAGGTTCCTTTTAGCGAGGCAGTGGGCGACTTAGAACTCTTTCAAATCGATTGTGAATTGAAACTTACTTTCAATTCTCCCTTTAGTGATTATACACGTTTAGGGCTTCCGCAAACCATGAGTGACACCTAGCAGCATGTCATGGTTACCCAAGCTAATTAGAAGAGGTAGAGAACCTATTCAGTTTAAGATTACAAATGCAATACGGTCTTTCTCTAATACAATACTCTTGACCATATTGTTTGGTTTGATAGTTTATTCATGTCTACTATCCAATGTGATTCGTGTGCTTATATGATTACCTTGAATGTGATTTGGAACGCCTTCCTAAATCTCATTCATACTCTGGCCAGAGATTCTTAATCATATCATAGAGTATTCTCCCTCAAACAGTTTGAAGGTTAGAGATCCCTTGTTGCGCATATACTTGCATCCATGGCTAAGTGGCTTAACCCCAACGATGCCGTGGACACCCAGAATGGAGTGACTTTGACATAGTCAAAGATCAAGGACCTAACCACAAGACAAATATGATGCCTCAGGTCAAATGACTACTTTGCATTATCCCAACCATGAGTTCTCATGTGACATGAGTATGAGAACTCCTCGTTGATCGTGTTCAGTGGACTCATTCGCTATTGAGCACCTACGTACTTGTCTTGATGTCACACACACCAATGACTCGAGACTAGTCACTCTCCCTGAGAGAAGACACAACACGTACTGATCTTAACGGACTGTCAATGCCCAATTGGCAATCCTATGATCAGGAACGTTTAGGATGTGTCTACGAAAGAATGGTCTCATGAATCTAACTTCTTTAGATCGTATTCTCCCAATCACATATTCCTTGGACTTTATCGTTTAAGCATATAACATTTATATGAGACGGCTTAAACAATAATCTTTGCCCTTGATATTAAACTAGATTAGTTTAACATATGAAATGTCCGTAAAGTATCATCATATGATTGGCTTTAGGTCACATTTCCAACAATCTCCCACTTGCACTAGAGCCAATCAGCTTGGTCATCTGTGATGATACCTCTTCTATAGTCATTTCAAAAATGGCTGAGTAGTAGGCCTAGACAATGGATATCTATATGTTATCCATAGAAGCATCCTTGAGAATAACGACGTCACCATTATACATGATTCTCAATCACGTGGTTCAGTCTCTCATATGAGTTCGGATCTTGATGAGACCTTGATTCCCTGGCTTGAGCTATCGCCCCATTAGTGTCATAGTGTCAGTACACTAGATACACTTTCTGGTTGGAATCGAATAGAGAGTACATAAATGAACTTTCCCATCCAAACAACATTGTTGTAAACTTCTATATGGCAATATATTTTGCATTCATAATGGAACACACTAAAGTCATTACTTTAATGTTTCCATCCAAATATCTCTTTAGTCATAATAAAGAGATATCTGTTTATCTCTTCATTCATAATGAAGAAACATCCAATGATGGATTAGATTCATAATCTAATACATTTACACTTCCTTTACGTTACTCTAATTCTTCCTCGATCTTTGAGGAATTTATCCTTTAGTATTTCTTAAATACTTAAGGACTCACTTGACAGTTGCCATGGTTCTAATCCTGGGCTTGCACTGATATCGTCTTGTACCGTTCTAGGTACAATTCATATCAACGTTTTTCATACAATATGAAATACGTAAATCACCTTTCTGCGTATGCATAAAGGATTCTATTTATGCATTATTTCTTTGGGAGTCAAAGGGTACGTTCCCTTTGAGAAGAGCAACTTCCTAGTCTCACTAGAGTTGTCTTTTGATTTGAAGTTTGTCATCATATGAGAAACTTCCTAGCATCTTTTGTCTATTATAAGGGATTGATATAATCAAATTATATCATAAAATCTATCAATATAGATTTCCATCCCATGTATATAGACTATGTCTCCCATATACATTCTATCTTTATAGAATGTTTAAAGTCATAACTTTAACAATGAAGTATTCTTTTCATTTCCAAAATTAATATATCATATATATTTAAATTTTAGGAACATGATTAACTCCCACTAATCTTTTGTAAACCTAGTAAACAAAAGATTCATTTACATCTTTATGAGAAATCAAACGATTTGATCTTTCTCTCATAAGACGCTTATGGCTCCCACTAGCTTGTTTAAGATTCATGATGGATGGATCTCTACAACTTACATGTCTTGTGATTCATAGTTTTAGAGATATATTATTAAGACTATCTTAATAATGGTTTCGAAAACCCATATTATGTCCAAACATTGAATCACCATTTAGTTGTAACTAGCAATCTTCGAATTAATTGAAACTAAGACTACGTCAAAAATGGTTCCTTCAAAGTCAACCATTCTCTTTGATTGTAGCCACCTTAAGCTACCAATTAGCTATGAAGGTTTCATTATTTCGTGTCAAATGGTACTTTACCATTTCCTTGAGTATATATCGTATATACACCCAATGTAGTCATAAGGATTTTCATTCTTATTTCTTTCGAATTAAGAGGTGCAACTCTATGACATAGTCATAAAGTTCGAACCATTCAACTGAGACGGTTTATAAATCTTTCTCGACTACCTTGGAGCTTTTGGTGTAGGAACTAGGTTGTTATATTTGTTGATTATCATCTTGTCTCTCAAAGAACCCATTCTTTGAGTTCTATCTTTCGTTCATTGCTCTATCTTAGGCAAATCATATTGTAGGATTACAATGAACTACCCAACAAACAACATTTGTTAGTTGGTTTATAGAAGTGATATCCAAATGTTAATTTAAGGATATTCACAAGATAATTCTCAAACAAATATTGCTTATTGGCACACAACCCTAAATCTTAACATGATTAAGATTTGTCTTTCTTTCTAACTACATCCTATGGAGTCATGAAAATTTTGGAAGATCTTCTAATTGACAATCATATTGTTTTAGAAGTATATATCCTATATATATGGGTAATTGATAATATCCAACGAACTAAATCTTATTCAAGTTCGTTCTTCTCCTTATGGAGAAATCCATTATCATATGATGCTTCTTTCCTTGATATCTTTCAAGAAAACTATTCTAAAGTGTTACCATTCCTTGGATCAAATCTAAGGATGTAAATACTTTAGACGTCTTACTCATCAACTTACATTTCTTGAATTCTTCGAAACCTTTTGCAAAGTATTCGGACTTGTGTTTATTTAAAATAAACTATAGTCCAACCGAGGGTGTCCTTCGGTGAATGTCATACAACATGAGTAGTATTATGTTGTGGACAAGTGCCACAAACATCTAAGGGAATTAACCTCAACAACTTTGTGATTCTTTATTCTTTCCAAAAGAATAAAGATTCAAACATTTTGCCTCTATACAATTTTAACAAGAAGGCATTGGATCCGGATCTAACGATCCATAGCATCCATCTATTACCAACTCATAATTTATGTTTTAGAGGTATCACAACTTTAGTTGGGATTAGTCACTACCTTGCAACCTTTTGGGTTTTAAGCATCGTTATATTCTAAGCAGTTAACACTACCATATCATCTCTACTATAGAGACAATCAATTAGATTACTATAATCCAATCATTGATTAATAAAGAACAATGTTTTGTCAAACAAAACATTTATCCATTTCACATAGTGACGAAATTTCTATGTTTTTCCAATTTCTTTGGTAGTTCATATGAGGAAGTAAGTACCATCTGCTTTCGCAGAGATCTATATTTGATTCACTTTTCGAATGTGAAGTACTTTCTCTTCTCTCATTAATCTTCTACTTCTTATTAGCCACACTTTTACAACGATTGTAAAACATTGTTACTAATACGGAATCAAGCATTCAAGTAGAAGAACCAACTGTTTTGAACTATTCAAGAACAATTTACAACACCTTCGAAATGTGTGTTCTTGACACTTGCAAGACATTTCTTGCAAATACCCCTTCCAATGTCCATCCTTTCATAAAGAAAGTTTGTTACCTTGGAGTTATTTCGCCTTCTTCATTTGACTTCTCCTTTGACTACAATAGTCATGGTCCCTAAACTCCCACTATCTCTCTTGAAACTTATTTCAATTGTGTTATACACATCAAACGATTTGGAGAGCGTGTGGTTATTGTTCACTATATAGTTTACAATAAACTTAGTGAACCATTTGGATAGGGACATAAAGGTGAAGTCCTTGCCTAGTTTCCGTCTCTAGAAGTGGTTTAACACTTCAACACTCAATGATTCAAAATCATCATAAGTCCATGTTGATGGACTATTTTTGTCAACCAACCATTATGTTCTAAACATAATTACAAACTTCCAAGAGTTGTTCAAGGCAACTCTCATTTCTTCATACAACAATTTGTAAGTGAAGAATCATGGCACATAAAGTGTCCATGCCTTTGTGCTTTCTTCTTAAGTTCTTCGTTCATTTAACAAAGAAACAAGCACTAGTGTTTGCATTGACTAAGGGTTGTTCAAAGCAACTCATTATTTTTTCATACAACGATTTGTAAGTGAAGAACTAATAACACTAAAAGTGTCCTTTTCTTTATGCTAATCTTCGTAAGTTCCTTTGTTCATATAACGAAGGAATAAGCATTGGTTGTTAGTGTTGTCCTCTTCATGATAGACTTTTCTAACATGTTCTTCCAATGATACATTATCATTAGGAAGATTGTGAGGATGAGACTACTTAGGTACATATCCAATCCTTTTAAGACATTCTTTGGGATTGTGGTACCAAGTCCGGAAACTAAAACATTCGGTTTTTATTTGTCAAGTGTTGGATAGCGTTTGCACATATATTGGTAAACAAATACATAACGAAAATAAATTGATTGATTTTAAGCCATTTGATTCGGGTCTTTAAATCAAATAGCACCACCCACTATTTTTGGCAAATTCCATATCCCTCATTGGAATTCGAGAGTTTTTGAAGGAAACTCTTAGTAGGGTATGGGAGACTCACTACTACCAAGCCCACCTCAGAAGAAAATCATATTGGCTAGCGTTAATGATAATGAGAGAGTACGCTTACTCATTTGCATCTCTTGCAAGTACCCATCTAGTTTGGCCTCTAGAGAATGATGCCTTAGAAGAATATCATATTGGCACATTGCACTTAGTTAAGTCATTCCCACCATGCTTAGTTAAAGTAGGGGTTCAAGAATGGCCTCAGAAGAATATCATATTGACCACACTCATTGCCTACTTCTACTTCATCATATGTGTATAGGCTTCTCCTGAATGTAAGCACATACTTTGCAACCCCAGAACTGGACGAATACGGTGTATGAGTCACAAACGATTGAAGCTACCACGGTGGAAGGCCACGAAAGAGTGTTCAAAGCACTCTCACGCTTATCAACTTAATAATGGTTTGGTTTGAGGGTTTTAGGTCTCATCACATATAAATATTCATTTTAATCTTTATTAAAACAATTTTGGTCCTATTTACAACTATTGGTCCATTTGATTGAATTTAGTTGTATATAATACACCCACTATGCTTATAAAACGGTTTTTAAAGCAAGAGTATATGATACTACTAACATAAACTTTGCATTCATTTGATGGACTATATAGTTGCCTTAGGGCCTTAGGATGACTATGAACCTTTGTTTAGATTCAACACGAGCCTAGTGTTGAATCTCGGACTAAGGATGGTGATTGATTTTAGTTACGCGTTTAATCACATTAAGGCGTGTTGTTCCTAGGGGCGTTGGACCCAACTACTCCATTTTCATGCATATCAAATAAAGCAAGAAAGAAGTACTTCAAAGTAAAGGTGAGCTTATGCTCATTACAACATTTGCATATATAAATTGCTTTAAAGTAAAGAAGAGCTTATGCTCTTTTACAACATTTGATCAAATCAAATTACAACCAAAAGTAATCTACACATTCCCATGGTTCAAACAAATTTGAAACGGCCTTTCACAAAGCTCAATTATCGTAGGCTTAGGTTCATAATCACCCTTTAATTAATTAACGCTTTAACTAATTAAATTGAATGCAACATTTTCATTTAGTTTTTGTATCCATAAAATTGATTTAAATGGAGCTAAATGAAATGAAAATCCAATTCTCATTTAAAGAGACAAAACAATTTTGTTCTCAACCTAATTTGGGCCATCATGCAATAACCACAACTTTTTGTGCTATATTGCGAAAACACAAACTTTTGGGGTCACTTTGTAAAAACACAAAAGTCCACTACTTCATGTAAATACAACTAGAACCCAAAATTTAAACAATGCAAAAGCTTCATTAAAGGAACAAAACAATTTGTCCTTTAGCGTTTTGGACCTAAACGTAAAAACGTAAACTTTTGGGCCAAAGTGCAAATACACAAAAGTATCAAAACTTTATGTAATTTGCATAAAAGCCCCAAAAGTACCCCACTAGGGGGTGGCCGGTTTTGGAAGAAGAAATGTAGTGATGTGTGTGTTGATTTGTGAGTTTTGACATAAAGCATGCAAGTGCACAAGTGGTGTGTGTGAAAGGGAATTAATCATTTCACACCCACCATTATTTCTATTGCCATTTAAACAAATATCTAAAACATTTAAACATTTGAAAAACATAAAACATAAACTTTATGAAATAAATCAAAACTTTGAATCAAAACACCAAACTTTATGTTCTTGGCAAAAATGTCAAGAACAATGAAGAACACTCATGAAAAAACTCAAAATTTTCCATGAACATTTTTCATCCAAAAACATCCCAAAACCATTTAAACTTTAGGGAAATAACCTATAACCAAACTAGGGTACATAGGGGTTCCAAAAGTCACTTGAAAACACTTTTAACAAGTCAAACAAGAACCCAAAAATCCACCCTTTGGATTTGGCCGAAAATCCCAAGAACATGGCACCAAATTTTAGCTCCAATATTCATGCTCATATGAACTACATCTACAACATTTGAGATGGCAAATTTTCTAGCAAAATTTACATTCAAAGAAACAAGAATAAAGCTTGTAACATATTACAACTTTTAAATCACAAACTATGAACTACAAAACCCAAAAGGATTCACCAACTACTAGACCTAGGCTCTGATACCACTTGAAGGAAGATTTGTGAAAAACATGTTCATTTAAGCAACATCAATAGCATGCTATTAACAATTAAAAGGCGGAATCATGCTTGCATGCACTTAAAAACAAAACATTAACCATGAAATTCAAAGCCTAGTAGATTGGTGAACCAAGACTCAACTCAAATCAAAGTGAGTTGAGAATATATACCTTTGTAGATTCCTCTTTGCATAAGCAAAGGCTAATCACCCAAAGAGAGGGCCTTCATTCCTTGCATCTTAAATCTATGGATTTGGATGGAAGAATAGGTTTCTCCAAGTTCCCAAAATTGAGAACCTCTAAGTATCTTCACCAAGGTTAGATTGGAGAAGAAATGAGTGACCTTGGAGTAGTTAGTATGGCTAGATACACCCTCCAAGGGGCCAGCCTCTTTAGAGAGAAAAGGAGAGACAAGTTCTCACCAATTTTCTCTAAAAGAAACCCTAAATGAATTTTGGCTATAAAGTCATATTTATACCTTTATTCATTGGAGTGGCAAACTTGTAATTAAAGCAAGTTCACTACCCTTCTCTAAATGGCCGGCCTTAGGGTGTATTTGGGTTGTTTGGGCCTTTGTGAATCATTATTCATTAAGTTGTCATACAACTTAAGTCAATGGACTTGACGTTCGAAGCCCATTGGGCCTTAAGGTCCAAAACTATCCCGAGGTCTTTAACGAACTTATTCGTTTGATTAATTAACACATTAATTAATCCTTGCCATAAATAATTAAACCATTTAATTATTCTTACTCATCTCCGTTGATACTTCAATCTTTACCTTACACGGTGTACGATCCATTAGGTTCCTTTTAGCGAGGCAGTGGGCGACTTAGAACTCTTTCAAATCGATTGTGAATTGAAACTTACTTTCAATTCTCCCTTTAGTGATTATACACGTTTAGGGCTTCCACAAACCATGAGTGACACCTAGCAGCATGTCATGGTTACCCAAGCTAATTAGAAGAGGTAGAGAACCTATTCAGTTTAGGATTACAAATGCAATACGGTCTTTCTCTAATACAATACTCTTGGCCACATTGTTTGGTTTGATAGTTTATTCATGTCTACTATCCAATGTGATTCGTGTGCTTATATGATTACCTTGAATGTGATTTGGAACGCCTTCCTAAATCTCATTCATACTCTGGCCAGAGATTCTTAATCATATCATAGAGTATTCTCCCTCAAACAGTTTGAAGGTTAGAGATCCCTTGTTGCGCATATACTTGCATCCATGGCTAAGTGGCTTAACCCCAACGATGCCGTGGACACCCCGAATGGAGTGACTTTGACATAGTCAAAGATCAAGGACCTAACCACAAGACAAATATGATGCCTCAGGTCAAAGGACTACTTTGCATTATCCCAACCATGAGTTCTCATGTGACATGAGTATGAGAACTCCTCGTTGATCGTGTTCAGTGGACTCATTCGCTATTGAGCACCTACGTACTTGTCTTGATGTCACACACACCAATGACTCGAGACTAGTCACTCTCCCTGAGAGAAGACACAACACGTACTGATCTTAACGGACTGTCAATGCCCAATTGGCAATCCTATGATCAGGAACGTTTAGGATGTGTCTACGAATGAATGGTCTCATGAATCTAACTTATTTAGATCGTATTCTCCCAATCACATATTCCTTGGACTTTATCGTTTAAGCATATAACATTTATATGAGACGGCTTAAACAATAATATTTGCCCTTGATATTAAACTAGATTAGTTTAACATATGAAATGTCCGTAAAGTATCATCATATGATTGGCTTTAGGGCATATTTCCAACAAATAGTGGGGCGATAGCTCAAGCCAAGGAACCCAGGGCACATCAAAAGAACAAGCATTTTGACAGTTGCTTTAATATCATTAGAAGATATGCTGCCTAGGGGAAAGTCAACATCCTCAAAGTTGCTTCAGCCGATAACGTAGCAGATCCACTGACAAAGCCAATGTCTCAAATCCAGCTTGACCGTCATATGGAAAAGATGGGTATTAGATACATGGGAGGATGGATTTGAGTGCAAGTGGGAGATTGTTGGAAGTATGCCCACAAAGCCACTCATTTGATGTAATAGCTTTTGGAATACTTAATGTATTAAACTTTTATATGTTTAATGAAGGGCAAAGCTTATTGTTGATCACTATTTATTGTATCATGTGTTTAAGCAATAAGGGAATCCAAGGAATGTATTTGATCTAAGAGAAAAGTGATCTAAGTGAGTTAGATTATCGAGACCATTCTCTTATGTTCATTCCTAAAACGTTCCTAGCCATAGGATTGCCAATTGGGCATTGACAATCCGCTAAGGTTAGTATGTGTTATGTTAACTCAAGCGTGAGTATGACTAGTCTCAAGTCATTTGGTGTTGGACACTAAGACAAACACATAGGTGCTCGAAAGAGTAATCGAGTACACTGAACAACGATCAAAAGAGAGTTCGAACATACCTGTCATGTAAGAACTCTAAAGTTGCAATATGCAAAGTAGTCCTTTGACCTGAGGCATCATAGATGTCTAATGATTAGGTCCTTGATCTTTGATCATGTCAAACGGCATTCCATCGGAGTGTCCACGACATTGTTGGGGTCAAGCTATCTAGTCATGTAGCCATATGAATGCACAACAAGGGATCTCTAACCTTCCATGGTGGAAGGAGAATACTCTAAGATATGATTCTAAAGTCTTTGGCCAAAGCATATGAATATGACTTAGGAAGTTTGTTCAAAATCATATTCAAGGGAATCATATAGATAAGTATCACATTGGATAGTAGACATGAAACAAACTATCACTTAAACAATGTGATTAAGAGTATTGTATTAGAGAAGGACCGTATTGCATTGTAGTTGTAACTGGATAGGTTCTCCAACCAATTCTACTTAGCTTGGGTAACCATGATATGCTGCTAGGTGTCACTCATGGTTTGTGGAAGCCCTAATGATTAGCAAACACTAATCATTAAAGGGAGAATTGAAATGTGGTTTCAATTCACAATCGATCGTTAAGAGTAACAATCGCCCACTACCTCGCTAATTGGAACCTAATGGATCGTACACCGAGTAAGGGCGATAGTGAAGAGATTAAATGAAATGGATATGCAATTAAATTGTTTAATTGAAGAATGGTCAAGATTAATTAATTGGTTAATTAATTTTACGAAAGGTTCGTATTGGGCTTTTAAGTTGGTTTTGGGTTTCGGGGCCCAAAAGTGTTTTGGTCCACAAGGCCCATTATGTTTAAGTTGTATGACAACTAAAACAAAATGGGCAATAAGCCCAATCACAACATATAGGCCGGCCATGGTGAGGAGATGGTGAAAGTTTGCTTAATTGCAAGTTTGCCACTCACCTAAGAAAAATGTTATAAAAGCAACTTTATAGCAATTTTTCTTTTAGGGTTTTTTTCTTGGTGAAATGAGGTGAGACACTTTCTCTCATTTTACACAAAGGAGGCCGGCCACTTAGAGAGATTAATCTAGCAATCTTTTCTTCTCTAAGTCATTCATTTTCATCTTCACACTTAACCCTTGGTGTGGAGACTTAGAGACACTAAATATTTGGTGTTTTTGGAGATCCTTTCCTTACATCCTCAAGGATCAAAGGAGCACAAAAGGAGAAGGAATTCACAAGCAATATCCAAGGAGCTTGGAGGTGACTTGAAGGCCCTCCACTTGGGTGAATCCCTTGTGTAAACAAGGATGAGCTTCAAGGGTAAAGAAACTCTAAATCTTTACTTCTCTTTAATGTTGTTAAAGAGTTTATTGGTTCACCATATACTAGGCTTTGAAAGTCATGGGTTTTATGAATTGTTTTTTAATGCATGCCTACTTTAAAGTGTTAATAGCTTGCATGTGTATTCAAATGTTCATACGTGTTCTTAGCTAGGACAAATTTTTTCCTTCACAAAGAAGCAAGAATAAAGCTTGTAACAATTACAACATTCAAATCATAAACTATGAAAATACAAAACCCAAAAGGATTCACCAACTACTAGACCTAGGATCTGATACCACTTGAAGGAAATTTTGTGAAAAACATGTTCATTTGAGCAACATCTATAGCATGCAATTAACATTTAAAGGCGGAATCATGCTTGTATGCACTCAAAAACAAAACATTAACCATGAAATTCAAAGCCTAGTAGATGGGTGAACCAAGACTCAACTCAAAATAAAGTGAGTTGAGAAATTTATACCTTTGTTGATTCCTCTTTGCATAAGCAAAGGATAATCACCCAAGAGATAGGGCCTTCATTCCTTGCTTCTTAGCTCCATGGATTTGGATGGAAGAATTGGTTTCTCCAAGTTCTCAAAGTTGAGAACCTCTAAGTCTCCACACCAAGGAAGGATTGATGAAGAAATGAGTGACCTAGAAGAAGTAAGATTGCTAGCTATGTTCCTCTAGGGTGGCCGGCCTCTTAGAGAGCAAAGAGAGCTTTTGTTCTCATCTTTTCTCCCAAAAGAAACCCTAATGAAGAAATAGCTATAAAGTCATATTTATACCTACCTTCATTGGAGTGGCAAACTTGTAATAAGTCCAAAACCCACTCCATTCTCATTATGGCCGGCCATAGGGTTTTATTGGGCTTTTTGGGCCTTTGTGAATTATTAGTCATTAAGTTGTCATACAACTTAACTCAGTGGGCTTGACGTTCGAAGCCCATTGGGCCTTGAGGCCCAAAACTAACCCGTGGTCTTTTAACGAACTTTATTCGTTTGATTAATTAACATATTAATTAATCCTTGCCATAAATAATTAAACCATTTAATTATCCTTACTGATCTCCTTTGTTTCTTCAATCTCTACCTTACACGGTGTACGATCCATTAGGTTCATTTTAGCGAGGCAGTGGGCGATTAGAACTCTTTTCAAATCGATTTAGAATTGAAACTTACTTTCAATTCTCCCTTTAGTGATTATACACGTTTAGGGCTTCCACAAACCATGAGTGACACCTAGCAGTATGTCATGGTTACCCAAGCTAATCAGAAGAGGTGGAGAACCTGTTCAGTTTAGGATTACAATGCAATACGGTCTTTCTCTAATACAATACTCTTGACCACATTGTTTGGTTTGATAGTTTATTCATGTCTACTGTCCAATGTGATTCATTTACTTGTATGATTACCTTGAATGTGATTTGGAACGACTTCCTAAATCTCATTCATACTCTGGCCAAAGATTCTTAATCATATCATAGAGTATTCTCCCTCAAACAGTTTGAAGGTTAGAGATCCCTTGTTGCGCATTCACTTGCCTCCATGGCTAAGTGGCTTAACCCCAACTATGTCGTGGACACCCTCTGATGGAGTGACTTTGACATAGTCAAAGATCAAGGACCTAACCACAAGACAACTATGATGCCTCAAGTCAAAGGACTACTTTGCATTAGCCCAACCATGAGTTCTCATGTGACATGAGTATGAGAACTCCTCGTTGATCGTGTTCAGTGGACTCATTCTTTATTGAGCACCTACATGCTAGTCTTGTCTTGGTGTTCAGTGAATTAATTACAAGTTTGCCACTCACATGTGATGCAGTATAAAGTCAACTTTATAGCTTTTTCTCATTAGGGTTTTCTTGAGGCAAAGAAGAGAAACACTTTCTCTCTTTTTCTCTAAAAGGAGGCCGGCCACTTAGGGAAGAATTAGCTAGCAATCTTTTCTTCTCTAAGTCATCCATTTCATCTTCACACCTCATCCTTGGTGTGGAGACTTAGAGACACCAAATCTTTGGTGTTTTTGGAGATCCTTTCCTCACTTCCTCAAGGAGCATCAAAAGGAAGAAAATCACAAGGAAGATCCAAGGGGCTAGGAGGTGACTTGAAGGCCCTCCACTTGGGTGAATCCCTTGTGTAAACAAGGATGAGCTTCAAGGGTAATGAATCTCTAAATCCTTCATTCTCTTTAATATTGTTAAAGAGTCTTGTGGTTCACCATTCACTAGACTTTGAAAGTCATGGGTTTTAGAATTGTTTTTTAATGCATGCCTACTTTAATGTGTTATTAGTTTGCATATGTGTTGATACGACCAATATTGCATACATTTTAACGCCCTTTAGTTTCGATTCTTGTTATGTTTTTGAGTGAATTTAGTTTGTTTCACTTAGTTTTATGTTTTTCTTAGATTTGAAGAGTGAAGATGAAGAAAGAAGAAAAATGAGCACTTTTGCGATTAAAATGAGTTGGCATGCTGGAAGCAGAAGCTGTTTGTGCAGATCAGTCAACTTTACGAATTAAACTGTACATTCTCAGAATGAACCAGCTATTGAGCCTTATACCATTGGAAAGATATGGATGTTAGCTTTCAGAGGAATTTTACGGACTGTGATTTCGAGTTTTCTAGACGATGTTATGAAGGTTTTCGTACAAGACGTCGGTCAGCAGAGTCTATGCGGAAATTGCAAAGTCTGTTGGGTTTTTCGAGTCATAATTCAGTCGAATTCCAAAGCCCAAGATAGAACGTGTTGGGCTGACCTTAATCCTATTTCGAATGGGTTTGAAGTAATTATTTGGGAAGTTTACTTGCCACATCATTCAGTTATGCAATACAAAGGATATCACAAGACCTAATTATGTTAGGACTTGTCTACCATATAAAGGGGGTTTTGGGGAACGTGCTTTAGGGGGGTCGCAGCAAGGAGCCAAAAGAAGAGCAGCAGCCGCTTTCCATCCTTCCGAAGTTTTTCATATTTTTAAGATTTTTTAATTATTTTTTCTTATTCTATGAGTAACTAAACTCTTTTTCTAGGGTTAGGATGATGCCCTAGCATGAATGTTTATGGTATTTAATGTTACTCATTGGATTTCTAGATTCTTTTAGATTAATCACTGTTTGAATTGTTACTCTTTGTATGAGTTCTTTGATTGATCACCTTAGGGCTTTGCATCTAGTAAGATTGGAAGATGAATTTGAGGCTGAACTAGCAATATAATTCAATTAGCTTCTTGTGGTTAAGTGTGGTAAATTACATTATTGCTTCACAAAGAATAATGGTTTGCTTGGTTCCCTTGTTTTCTAGAGCGTAAAGAGTCCCACTTGTTAAATTTATGCCTTAACCAGGATAGACTGCATGTTAGGATATACGACCTCTGCCTGAACTAGGAGAGAATCATTCACTTAAGGAAAACTATGGTCTAATGTGCCTGACAAGGACTTAGATACGGGAATTATCATCTAAAGAGTCGAAAGATCCATTGAATGCATTGCAACCTAAACTAGATTGCTTGTGGTTGATTCCGAATCCCTAGATTTTCATCACTTGCCTTAAAACACAACGTTTTCTTTTCTTTAATTTCAGTTTTTACTTAAGGTTCTGTTTTTGTTCGTTTATAAAATCATCACAACAAATTCTTCACATCCTTGATTGATTTATTAATTAAGATCGAGTCTAGTTCGTTATTTGGGGTTGTGTGTCATTAATATTATTAGATTTGGTTTAGTTTATCAAATTGGAGATTTAATTAGAATCCTTGTGGGAACGATACTTGGACTTGCAACACGCTATATTACGACTATCTTGTGCACTTGCAAGTTTACACCATGTGTTCAAATGCTCTCACATGTTCTTAGCTAGGACAAAATTTTTCCTTCAAGTGGTATCAAGAGCCTAGGTCTAGTTTATGGTGAATCCTTTTGGGTTTTGTGTTTTTCATGGTTTGTGATTTAAATGTTGTAAATGTTACAAGCTTTGTTCTTGCTTTTGAATATAAATTTTGCTTGAAAATTTAGCATCTCAAATGTTGTAGATGTAGTTCATTTAAGCATGAATATTGGAACTAAAATTTGGTGCCATGTATGTGGGGAAATTCGGCCAAATCCAAAGGGTGGATTTTTGGGTTCATGTTTGTCTTGTTAAAAGAGTTTTAAAGTGACTTTTGGAACCCCTAAGTACCCTAGGATGTTAACCCTCTTTTGTGTAGTGAAAATTTGAGTTTTATTGAGTGAAAACATTCATGGAGCTCTTATGAGTGTTCATGTGTGTTCTTCAATGTTCTTGATGTTCTTACCAAGAACAAAAAGTTTTGGTGTTTTGATTCAATATGTTTGTTGCTTTGCATAAAGTTTTGGTTTGTTATTGATTGGTGATGGATGATTTGTGTCTTTATTGTTTGACTAACCTTTTCTTTCAACCCATACCAATCAAACCTTTTCAACCATACCAATCACCTTTTCAACCCATACCTTTCACTTTTTTAACACTCTTTAAAATTTTGAATTTTCACCAAAACCATTCCCTCTTTTTCACTACCAAAACTGGCCACCCTACAAAGTAGGGTACTTTTGGGGCCTTTATTTAATTACATAAAGTTTTGATACTTTTGTGTATTTATACTTTGGCCCAAAAGTTTACGTTTTTACGTAAAGACCCAAAATCACTAAAGGACAAATTGTTTTGCTCCTTTAATGAAGTTTTTGTTATTGTTGAAATTTTTGGGTTCTAGTTGTAATTACATGAAGTTGTGGGCTCTTGTGTTTTTACAAAGTGACCCCAAAAGTTTATGTTTTAACATTGTGGCCCAATAGTTGTGGTCATTGTTTTTCGGCCCAAAAGATGATGAGAACAAAATGGTTTTGTCTCTTTAATGAGAATTGGATTTTCATTTCATTTAGTTCCATTTAAATCAATTCTATGAATCCGAAAACCAATTGTTTAAGTTGCTTTCTTAGTTAATTTGATTGATTAAGAAAATGGTGATTATGAACCAAAGGCCTCTATAATTGAGCTATGTGATTGGCCGCTTTACATTATGAATGCTTGGGTTAAGTAGTTTAGATTTGAATGTAATTTGATTAGTTCAAATTTGTTGTAAATGGACATAAGTCCATCAAATGTGTTGGAAAAGGGCATAAGCCCTTATCTTTATTTCAAGTATTCCTATTTGTTTATTTGTATGCAAATTGGAATAGTTGGGTCCAACGCCCAATAGAAAATAACGGTTTAATTAGATTAAACGCGTAACTAAAATCAACAACGACCTACCTTAGACCCAAAGTCCAACACAAGGCTCGTGTTGGATCAAATCAAAAGGTTCATAATCATCCTAAGACCTAATATGACTATATAGTCCATATGAGGATGCAAAGCATTCGTTAGTTGTTTCATATAGTCTCGCTTGTTTCATCGAAATAGTGGGAGTATTATATACTACTAATTCATATTAACTTGGACCAATGGTTGTGATAGGCCCAAGTTCTTTTAATAAGATTAAAAGAAAATTGATGTATCCCAACACTACTCCCTCAACAAAACGAATATTAAGTTGATAAGCGAGAGATGCTTTGAACATCTCTTCGTAGGCCTTCCACCATGGTGGGCTCCAATCGTTTGTGACTCCTACACCGGCTTCACCCTATCATGGGGAAGTTCAAAGTATGTGCTTACATTCAGGAGGAGTCCATATGTATATACATGATGTGGTGAGGTAGGCAATGAGGATGGCCGACATCATATCATTGTGAGGCTATTCTTGAACCCCTACACGAACTAGCATGGTGGGAATAACTTAACTAAGTGTAATGGTGCCAACATCATATCATTGTGAGGCATCATTCTCTAGAGGCCAAACAAGATGGGTAATTACAAGAGTTGTAAATGACTAAAGCGTTATTCTCTCATCATTATTTTTGCTAACCAACATCGTATCATCGTGAGGTGGGCTTGGTAATGGTGAGCCTCCCATACCCCGCTAAGAGTTCAACATAACTCTCGAATTCCATTGAGGGATGTGGAATTTGCCAAAAATAGTGGGTGGTACTATTTGATTTAAGACCCAATCAAGTAGTTTTAAAATCAACAATCTAATACGATTTCTGTTATGTTATGTAGTTAACGACATGCCTAAAATTACAACCACCATTATACTTGACAAAAAGGGGCCTTAGGGGCCAACGTTTCCTTGCTTGGTATCGCCACATTGAGAATGTCTCAAAGGTGAAAGACATATTGTATGTGCTTAAGCAATCCCCTCCTCATGTACCTCCTAAGAAACTAGCTTCACAGGAGGAGTGTCAAAATTATGCTAGACATTATGAGGATGACTTACAAGCCAAATGCTTAATCCTCACTTCACTTAGTGAGGAGCTTATGAAGCTACATAAGCACATGGACACTTCTTATGCCATGGTTGAAAGTTTGCATAAGATGCATGACATTGAGACTTGTAATGCACGATCCTCAAATGTTTGTAGTCTATTGAATGCCAAAATGGCAAATGGGACATCGATCCATAAACATGGACAAAAGATGGAAAAGATCTTTCAAGAACTTGAGAGTTTAGGAACTTCCATCGACGGGAAAATGGCCCAAGACTTTTTCCTTGCATCTCTCTCGGATGATTTCACTAAGTTTATTGTAAACTATAAAGTGAATAGATTCCATCATACTTTTACTGAGATGATTGACATATGCTGTAAGTTTGAACAAGGTTTCAAAAAGGACAGTGGGAGTTAGAATGCAATCACAAGGAAAAGGTTGTATAAGAAGAAGGCAATAAAATCCAAAGGAACATGCTTTCATTGTGGAAAGGATGAACGTTGGAAGAAGAAATACAAGGTGCATTGCGAGCCTTATGACACGAACTTTTGAAGGGACTATTTCTGTCATAGAGAGTGCTTTTACAGTGAACTCTAATTCTTGGATATTTGATTCAGGCGCTAGTCAACATATCTGCAATTCGTTGCAGGGACTAACAAGGAGCAGGACACTGCGCAATGGGGAGATGATTGTGTTAGTTGGGAACGGCACTAAGATCTCTGCAAAAGCAATAGGCACCTACATGCTTAAACTACCCTTTGGGGAAGTCCTGGAACTTAAAAATTGTTTATATTTTCCTTCATGTATAAAGAATTTGATTTCTATCTCTATGCTTTTACGAGATGGGCACTCAGTATTGTTTGACAAAATGAGTTGCACTTTATACTTGAACGGTCGTATTATCTCTCATGGTAATATGATATAGGGACTTTTTCACCTAGAGACAAGTAGTGGGATGCACTGGATTGAAAGCGGGAATACCTCAAAACCCAAAAGGGCTAGAGAAGAAGTTAACCGAGAAAAGATGTGGCATCTTAAACTTGGACATGTGAACCTTGATAAGATTCGCAAGATGTCGAAAGACGGATATTTCCGCCCATTAGGTAGTGACCAAATGGGTACTTGTGAATGTTGCTTAAAAGGGAAGATGACCAAATCTCCATTCACTGGGAAATGAAAGCGTGCCACTGAAATTCTAGGGTTAATCCATGATGCGAAAATTAACTTAACACACAAATTAAACCCTCTTGTTGTCAATTGTAGTAAAGAATGTAAGTAGGGATCGTTCTAGGCCGGGGATTAGGAGGGATTGCTAAAACACTTGAAACTGACTTAAAAACGTAAAATTAAGTTTAAAACACCAAACTAGACTCAAAAGATGCAATACAAACTAAAACGACTCAAAACTAGTTTAAAAGACTCAAAACAGCTTAAAACAATGAATTAGACTCTGAACTGACTCTAGGGATGGTTTTGGAAGAAATTAGGTTCTAACTTGACTCAAGACTCTTAAAAACACAAATCAAAACAGATTTTGACTAATAAAACACTTTAAAGTAAAGGGAGATTTGATTTTGATGAATTTGAAAACAAAACAAACAGATTGTAAACTAAAATAGATTTTTGGACGAATTTTGGGTAAACTATGGATGATGGGCTAGCTAGAGGGTTCTTCTCCACACATGACACACTTGCACATAAACCAATTTTCAGTTGTTCTTTCGATAAATCATGAAACTCAACACCCCAGATTAATTAGGTCGGCTTAAATTAACCTTCAAGTTCTCCTTAAGTTATTGAATTGGATGGGAAAGCGCATACAACAATTCAAAGCATTCTTCAAAAGTCCTTTACGTGAACAGCACAATAAAGGTACGATGATACGAAATAGATAAGCACACAAATTAAACCCTCTTTTTGTCAAGTTGTAGTAAAGATGTAAGTAGGGATCGTTCTAGACCGGGGATTAGGAGGGATTGCTAAACACTTGGAAACTGACTTAAAGACTCAAAAACAAAGTTTAAAACACTAAACTGGACTCAAAGAATGCAAAACTAAAGGTTAAAACACTTAAACAAACCTAAAACTCAAAACAGCAACCTAATGACTCAAAACTGCCTAAAAACCACTTTCTGGGCAGTTTTGAGAACCTAACAAGAACTTGGACGAATTTGGGTGAAAACTTGAATCAAAACACTTAGAAACACAAATCAAAACACTTTCTAACTAATCTAAGACTTCAAAATAAAGGGGGATTTGTTTTGGACGAAAATTGAAAACAAAACAGAAACTTAAAACTAAACAGATTGTAAAACGTTTTTGGATGAAAAGGATGGATAAAAGGCTAGTTAGGAGGTTCTTCTCCACACATGTCACACTTGCAAACAAAACGATTTTCAGTTGTTCTTCGATAAACTATGGATACTCAATGCCCCAAATTAACCGTGAATTGCACTAATTAACTTTCAGTTTTTCCACAAGTTATTAGATTGGATGATTGCATACGACAACCCAAAACATTCCCTACAAGTTCCCTACATGAATTGCATAATAGAGATACAAGCAAGAATCATTAAGTTCTATGAAAAACATAAGCATTGACGAAGCATTCATTACTATGAATTGCATGAAACTTATGCCAAGAATTCATTCAACGCGATCGTTTTCAAGCGACCTTCACTACTTGTGATTATAAGATTGTAACTATTAGGTGAAACTCCCTCATAATCTAGCATCATATTCATGCATGAAAACTAAGCGTGCACTCTCAATCAACATACACAAATAAGTTATCAATCAAATAGATGAACGAATTGGATCCACAACTTATGAAATAACAACTGAATTTAATCAAATCATACTGCAAGCATGAACATGTATTTCGAATCCCCCCCCAACTAAGGGGGTTTAGTTCCTCATACTCACAAAGCAAAGATACATAAATTTAGAAATTAAAATCAAAAGAAAGAAAACACCTAGAACGGTCCAACTTGGCAGCAAGCTCATCAACGAATTCTCCTTCCTCCTTGCTGCGGCAGAGAACTTTAGAACAGGTTTTTGGGGTTATTTGTGGTGTAGAATGGATGGGGAATGGTATGGGAAGGTTTAGGGTTGATGGGGGTACGGCTAGGGATGATTTTGGGCAGAATTTTGGGACTTTGGTGATGGGAAGGTGCGGCAGAAATCAAGGGCAGATTTCTGGCGTGAATGATTGTGTATGGGAGATGATGATCTGATCTAGGGGTTATAATGAGTATATATAGGCATCCAAAACCCTAGGGTAATCAGATTAGGGTTTCTAGAAGCCCAAATCCACCAGAAATTAGGTTAAAACAATCAGATTTTTAGTGGGAATAAGGCCTAAGGTGCGGCTAGGGTTATGGTTTAGAGATGGGCCTTCTAGAATGCCTTGCAAGGCAAGGAAATCAGATATTCTAGAGGCCTAGGTGCGGCTAGGGTTAGGGTCCACAAGGAATTAGGGTTTAGGTCATCTAAAAGCCCAAAGCCAAGAATAGAAACTCTCGAAAATGGAAACCTCCAAGAATAGAAACTTCCAACTTTAGAAACTTTGGTTTCCAAATCTGAATTCTTTGTTCTTCACTTTCATTTCTTCATTTCTTAAGCTCCTTTGACCTTCAAACTTGTCCATTCCTTGTGCTCCAAGCATGTACTTTTCAATCTAAGCTCACATTTGCTCCAAAAAGCTCCAAAATGCATCATTTTATGTAATGTGCCCTTTAAACCTGAAAACACATGAAACTAGCTTAAAAGACTACTTTAAACTAAGAAAACATAACGAAAATGCATAAGAACTAGCTAACTAAGGCGCATAAATATGCTCCTATCATACGATCAAAGATCTTTAAGCATCATGAAAACTATAAGTATTGACGAGGCATTCGTTACTATGATGAGCATGAAACTCCTGCCAAGAATTCATTTAACGCGATCGTTTATAAGCGACCTCCACTACTTATGACTATAAGTTTGTACCTATTAGGTGAAACTCCCTTATACTCTAGCATCATATTCATGCATGCAAACTAAGTGTGCACTCTTAACAAACATACACGAATAAGTTATCAATCAAGCAGTTAAACAAATTGAATTCACAACTTATGAAATCACAACTGAAGGTAATCAATTCATATTGCAAGTATGTTCATGGCTTTGAATTCCCCCTAACTAAATAGGGGTTTAGCTACTCATAATTGCAACAAAATCAGAAAATAACGAAGTAGACATTGAAAGCAAGAACGAAGTACACCTAAAATGCTCCAAAGTTTTAAGCTTGAAACGCCAAGGACCTTCTTTTTCACCACCTTGTTGCAGCACAAGTATCTAAGGATATGTATGGATATATGGAAAGGTTATGAATGTATTTAGGTTCGATGGATGCCACGGTAAGGGGAAGGGAATGTATAGAATTGTGTTTGATTTTTGGTTGGATGAGTGCCACGGCAAGGGAATGGAATTGTATGTGTTTTTGGGATGTGGGAATATATGGATGAATGTAAGGTCTTTGGATGGATCTCCCTAGTTATGGTGAAGGGTGGATGTATTTATAGGCTAGGGAGAGGACCACCATCTAATTAAGGTGGTAGTGGTTTATGTTGTGGTAATGAGTGGATGTAATGGGTGTAGTGGATGGATGTTGTGGTAATGAGTGGATGTAATGGGTGTAGTGGGTGAATGTTGTGGTAATGAGTGGATGTAATGGGTGTAGTGGATGAATGTTGTGGTAATGAGTGGATGTAATGGGTGTAGTGGGTGAATGTTGTGGTAATGAGTGGATGTAATGGGTGTAGTGGATGAATGTTTAGGTAATGAGTGGATGTAATGGGTGTAGTGGGTAAGTGTTGTGGTAATGAGTGGATGTAATGGGTGTAGTGGGTGAGTGTTTAGGAAATGAGTGGATGTAGTGGTAGGTGAATGTGTTGGGTGGTTGTAATGAGAGGATGTGTTGGGTGAAATGAGTGGATGTAGTGGTAGGCGAATGTGTTGGGTGGTTGAAATGAATGGATGTAGTGGTAGGTGAATGTGTTGGGTGAAATGAGTGGATGTAGTGGTAGGTGAATGTGTTGGGTGAAATGAGTGTGCTAAAATGGTTATTTATAGGGAGAGGATGATGCACAAACTTCAAATTTCGTCCATTCCTTTTGCTCCAAACATATGCTATCCATTCCATGCCCAAAAATGCTCCAAAATGCTCCAAAATGCACTTATTTGCCACATTAACCCTTTGGACCTACAAACACACGAAAATAGCTTACAATACTAAAATAACTACGAACAAACAACATAAATGCCAAGAAACAAGCTAACTAAGTCGCATAAATACGCTCCTATCAATCCACACTGACGTATGTGGACCTATGTCTACTACGTCGAGATGAGGCTTCTCCTACTATATCACATTCACCGACGATCACTCTCGGTTTGGCTATGTGTATCTTATGAAGTACAAGTCAGAATCATTTGAAAGGTTCAAAGAATTCAAGAATGAAGTTGATAAGCAAACTGGGAAACAGATAAAGATCCTAAGAACAGATCGAGGGGGAGAGTATCTAAGTAACGAGTTCCTAGATTTTCTCAAAGAGTGTGGATTAATATCACAGTGGACTCCACCGGGAACTCCACAACTTAATGGAGTTTTTGAAAGGAGAAATCGAACCTTGATGAACATGGTTCGTTCTATGACGAGTTCCGCCGATCTACCAGTAACATTCTGGGGATACGCTCTATATACAGCATCTTACTTGCTTAATAAAGTACCTTCCAAGTACTTGCTTAATAGAGTACCTTCCAAGTCAGTTTCATAGACGCCCTATGAGATATGGCATGGAAGAAAGCCAAGTCTTAATCACATTAAGATTTGGGGTTGTGAAGCATATGTCAAGAAGCTTAAAGCTACTAAGCTTGAAGCGAGATCTGTTAGGTGCTATTTTGTGGGATATCCTAGAGAAACTATGGGATATGAGTTCTACCATCCTAACGACGAAAAAGTCTTTGTCGCCAGAACTGCTAAGTTTCTAGAGGATGAATTTGTTCTCAAAGGAACTATAAGTAAAACGATGGAAATTAATGAGATTAATGATGAACCACAAACAAGCACTCGACAAGTTGACAACCCTGTTCCTGAACCCCTAGCTCCACGTAGATCTGAAAGGGCTAGCAAGCCACCTAAGAGGTATGGCTTAGATAATAACTTTGGGGAATTGCACCTTCTAGGTGACAATGACACAAAGGAGGACCCTAGGGACTACACTGAAGCAATGTCTGACATTGACTTAAAGAGATGGCAATAGGCCATGAAATCTAAGATGGATTCCATGTATCAAAATCAGGTCTGGACTCTTGTAGACCCTTCAGAAGGTATAGTACCTGTTGGAAACAAATGGGTCTTCAAGAGGAAGCTAGGCGCTGATGGGAACGTGGAGACTTATAAGGCTAGACTAGTAACCAAGGTTACAAGCAACGAGAAGGGATTGACTATGAATAAACCTTCTCTCATGTAGCCATGATTAAGTCTATTCAGATTTTGCTTGCTATAATTGCGTACCATGATTATGAGATATGGCAAATAGACGTGAAGATGGCCTTTCTAAACGACTACTTAGAGAAAGAGCTCTATATGACTCAACCCGAAAGTTTCGTGTCCAAGTCTGAAAGGACTAAGGTATGCAAGCTTCAGAGGTCCATTTATGGACTTAAGCAAGCCTCCAAGAGCTGGAACATTCGTTTTGATACTGAAATCAAATCGTTTGGTTTTACTCAAAACGAAGACGACAATTGTGTTTATCAAAAGGTCGTTGGGGATGCAGTTGTATTCCTAGTGTTATATGTAGATGACATATTACTATTCGGGAATGACACTGCAGTACTTTCTTCTGTAAAAGTGTGGTTGTCTAAAACCTTCCGAATGAAAGATTTGGGAGATGCATCTTATGTACTTGGGATAAAGCTCTATCGTGATAGATCCAGAAAATTAATTGGATTATCCCAATCTATGTACATAGATAAGGTGCTAAGTAGGTTCCAGATGGAACAATCTAAGAAAGGTTTTCTTCCTGTAAGACATGGAATTAATCTTTCTAAGTCCATGGGACCTAAGACTTCTGAAGAGATACGGCAGATGAGTGTTATTCCTTATGCTTCCGCCATAGGAAGTCTCATGTATGCCATGATATGCACAAGGCCTGATATCGCATATGATGTAAGCATTACTAGTCGATATCAATCTAACCCAGGATCAGAACACTGGGCAGCTGTCAAGACGGTCCTTAAATACTTGAGAAGAACTAAGGATATGTTCCTCGTTTATGGAGGAGCGACAGAGTTGCAAGTGGAAGCCTATACAGACGCATATTTCCAATCTGACGTCGATGATAGAAGTTCCAACTCCGGATATGTATTCACTCTAAATGGTGGGGTTGTTAGCTGGAAAAGCAAGAAACAAGATGTAATTGCTGATTCCACGACGAAGGCAGAATATGTCGCTGCAGCTGAAGCTGGCAAATAAGCGTTCTGGATGAAGAAGTTCATAACTGAACTTGGAGTGGTTCCAACCATTACATCACCAGTAACTTTGTACTGTGATAATAGTGGGGCGATAACTCAAGCCAAGGAACCCAGGGCTCATCAAAAGAACAAGCATTTTGACAGGCGCTTTAATATCATTAGAAGATATGCTGCCGAAGGGAAAGTCAACATCCTCAAGGTTGCCTCAGCCGATAACGTAGCAGATCCACTGACAAAGCCAATGTCTCAAATCCAACTTGACCACCATATGGAAAAGATGGGTATTAGATACATGGGAAGGTGGCTTTGAGTGCAAGTGGGAGATTGTTGGAAGAATGCCCACAAAGCCACTCATTTGATGTAATAGCTTTTGGAATACTTATTGTATTAAACTGTTATATGTTTAATGAAGGGCAAAGCTTATTGTTAATCACTATTTATTGTATCATGTGTTTAAGCAATAAAGGAATCCAAGGAAAGTATTTAACCTGAGAGAGAAGTGATCTAAGTAAGTTAGATTAACGAGACCTTTCTCTTATGTTCATTCCTAAAAAGTTCCTAGCCATAGGATTGCCAATTGGGCATTGACAATCCGCTAAGGTTAGTATGTGTTATGTCAACTCAAGCATGAGTATGATTAGTCTCAAGTCATTTAGTGTTGGACATTAAGACAAACACGTAGGTGCTCGAAAGGGTAATCGAGTACACTGAACAACGATCAAAAGAGAGTTCGAACATACATGTCATGTAAGAACTCGTTAGTTGCAATATGTGATAGGAGCATATTTATGCGACTTAGTTAGCTTGTTTCTTGGCATTTATGTTGTTAGTTCGTAGTTATTTTAGTATTTTAAGCTATTTTCGTGTGTTTGTAGGTCCAAAGGGTTAATGTGGCAAAGAAGTACATTTTGGAGCATTTTGGAGCATTTTTGGGCATAGAATGGATAGCATATGCTTGGAGCAAAAGGAATGGACGAAATTTGAAGTTGTGCATCCTCCTCTCCCTATAAATAACCATTTTAGCACACTCATTTCACCCAACACATCCATTCACCTACCACTACATCCACTCATTTCACCCACTACATCCACTCATTTCACCCAACACATCCACTCATTACAACCACCCAACACATTCACCTATCACTACATCCACTCATTTCACCCAACACATCCACTCATTACAACCACCCAACACATTCACCTACCACTACATCCACTCATTTCAACCACCCAACACATTCACCTACCACTACATCCACTCATTACCACCACCCACTGAAGGAAAAATTTTGTCCTAGCTAAGAACATGTATGAACATTTGAATACATATGCTAACAATTAACTCTTTAAAGTAGGCATGCATCCAAAAACAATTCATGAAACCCATGACTTTCAAAGCCTAGTATATGGTGAATCAAAAGACTCTTTAACAACATTAAAGATAATTAAGAATTTAGAGATTCTTTACCCTTGAAGCTCATCCTTGATTACACAAGGGATTCACCCAAGTGGAGGGCCTTCAAGTCACCTCCTTGCTCCTTGGATCTTCCTTGTGATTTTCCTCCTTTTAGTGCTCTTTTGCTTCTTTGAGGATTTGAGGATTAGTTCTCCAAAACACCAAAAGTTTGATGTCTCTATGTCTCTTCACCAAGGATGTAATTTGTGAGAATGAATAATGGATCACTTAGGGAAGTAAATTTGCTAGATAACTATCCCCAAGTAGCTTAGAAAACCCTAATTGAAAACAAAGCTATAAAGATGAATTTATACTTCATTTCTTAGGTGAGTGGCAAACTTGCAATTAAGCAAACTTGCATACCCTCACCCTAAATGGTTGGCCTATATGGTTATTGGGCTTATTGCCCATTTTGTTTTAGTTGTCATACAACTTAAACATAATGGGCCTTGTGGACCAAAACACTTTTGGGCCCCGAAGCCCTAAAACCAACTTAAAAGCCCAATACGAACATTTCGTATAATTAATTAACTAATTAATTAATCTTGACCATTCTTCAATTAAACCATTTAATTGCTTATCCATTTCATTTAATTGCTTCACATATATCCTTATTTGGTGTGCGATCCATTAGGTTCCAATTAGCGAGGCAGTGGGCGATGTTACTCTTAACTATCGATTGTGAATTGAAACCACATTTCAATTCTCCCTTTTTGATGATTAGTGTTTGCTAATCAATAGGGCTTCCACAAACCATGAGTGACACCTAGCAGTATGTCATGGTTACCCAAGCTAAGTAGAATTGGTTGGAGAACCTATCCAGTTACAATTACAATGCAATACGGTCCTTCTCTAATACAATACTCTTAACCACATTGTTTTAAGTGATAGTTTGTTTCATGTCTACTATCCAATGTGATACTTTCTTATATGATTCCCTTGAATATGATTTGGAACATCTTCCTTAGTCATATTCATTTGCTTTGGCCAAAGACTTTAGAATCATATTTTAGAGTATACTCCTTCCACCATGGAAGGTTAGAGATCCCTTGTTGTGCATTCATATGCCTACATGACTAGATCACATGACCCCAACAATGCCGTGGACAATCCGAGGGAATGCCTTTGTCATGATCAAAGATCAAGGACCTAACCATTAGACATCTATGATGCCTCAGGTCTAAGGACTACTTTGCATATTGTAACCTTAGAGTTCGTACATGACATGTATGTTTGAACTCTCATTAATCGCAGTTCAGTGTACTCGATTACTCTTTCGAGCACCTATGTGTTTGTCTTAGTGTCCAACACCTAAATGGCTTGAGACTAGTTCATACTCACGTTTGAGTCAACATAACACATACTAACCTTAGCGGATTGTCAATGCCCAATTGGCAATCCTATGGTTAGGAACGTTTTAGGAATGAGCATAAGAGAAAGGTCTCCTTAATCTAACTCATTAGATCACTTATCTCTTATGTCAAATACATCCCTTGGATTCTCTTATTGATTAAACACATGATACAATAAATAGTGATTAACAATAAGTATTGCCCTTCCGTTAAACATATAAAAGTTTAACATATTAAGTATTCCAAAAAGCTATTACATCAAATGAGTGGCTTTGTGGGCATACTTCCAACACCCACTACATCCTCTCCCTAGCCTATAAATACATCCATCCACCCTTCACCATAATAGACATATATCAATCCAAAACACACACACACATCATCTACACAATTCTCCACTCTTTGCCGCATTCAATACAACCTTCATCCAAACACATACATTCCTCCATACAAACAAACCTTCAAACACTTACCAACACCTTGTGCCGTAGCAAAGGAAAGGAAGGAAAGTGCTTGGACATGCTTGCTGTCCAACTTGGATCGTTGGAGCGTTTAGGTGTTTTCTTTCTTTTGTTTCCAACGTTTAAATTCATTTTCTTTTGTTTTGTTGTGAATATGAGTGGCTAAACCCCTCTTGGCTAAGGGTGATTTCAAACCCATGATTATGTGTGTAATATGATTTGATAAATTCCAGTTATGAACTCTTGAATCGTAAATGCAATTGGCTTAACTATTTGATTGATAACTTATTTGTATTTGTTGATTAAGGGTCGACACTTAATTGGCATGCATACATCCGATGCTAGAATATAAGAAAGTTTCACATAATCGTTACAAACTTATATTCATAAGTAGTGGAGGTCGCTTATAAACGATTGCGTTAAGTTTAATTCCTAGCATGAGTGACATGATGTCATAGTTGCAAGTGCTTTGTCAATGCTTATGATTTTCATTAAATGTAATGATCTTTGATTGTATCTCTATTATGATGTCATGTAGAGAACTTTTGAAGAATGTTTTGGTTTGTCGAATGATGTCATCCAATCCAATAATACAAGGAAAATCTAAAGGTTAACTAGTGATGTCACGGTTAATTTGGGGCATTGTCGTTTATAATTCAATGAAGTAGTAACTGGAAATCGAGTTGTTTGCATACATGTCATGTGTGGAGAAAAAGCCTCTAGCTATCCCATCCATCATCTTATTTCTCAAATTTGTTTTACAATCTATCTAGTTTTTCATACTTGTTTGTTTGTTTCAACTTCATCCAAATCAAAACCCCCCTTTTAGTTTCTTGTTTCAAAGTGTTTCAAATCTGTTTTAGTTTGTGTTTTTAAGTGTTTTGATTCAAGTAAAAGTCAATTTTCGTCCAAAGTCATTCCTAGTGTCTAGTTTAAGTTTATTTGGTTGTTTTAAGCTGTTTTGAATATTTTAAGTTTACCTTGAGTCTTGTGAGTCTTGTTAAGTGTTTTTAAGTTTAGTTTTATGTTTTTGAGTCAGTTTAGAGGTTATTAGCAAGCCCTCCTAATCCTCGGTCCAGAACGATCCCTACTTATACTTATACTACAATTGTCAAAAGAGGGTTAAATTTGTGTGTTAATTTAATTTTCGCATCAATATGCAAAGTAGTCCTTTAACCTGAGGCATCATAGATGTCTAATGGTTAGGTCCTTGATCTTTGATCATGTCAAAGGCATTTCATCGAGAGTGTCCACGACATTGTTGTCTAACCTTCTATGGTGGAGGGAGAATACTCTAAGATATGATTCGGGAGTCTTTGGCCAAAGCATATGAATATGACTTAGGAAGTTTGTTCCAAATCATATTCAATTGAATCATATAACGAAGTATCACATTGGATAGTAGACATGAAACAAACTATCACTCAAACAATGTGATTAAGAGTATTGTATTAGAGAAGGACCGTATTGCATTGTAATTGTAACTAGATAGGTTCTCCAACCACTTCTACTTAGCTTGGGTAGCCATGACATACTGCTAGGTGTCACTCCTGGTTTGTTGAAGCCCTGAAGATTAGCAAACACTAATCTTCATCAAAGGGAGAATTGAAATGTTGTTTCAATTCACAATCGATCGTTACGAGTAACAATCACCTACTGCCTCGCTAATTGCAACCTAATGGATCGTACATCGAGTAAGGATGAAAGTGAAGAAATATAAATGAGATGGATAAGCGATTAAATGGTTTAATTGAGAATGGACAAGATTAATTAATTAGTTAATTAATTAATTTTACGAAAGATTCGTATTGGGCTTTTAAGTTGGTTTTGGGTTTCGGGGCCCAAAAGTGTTTTGGTCCACAAGGCCCATTATGTTTAAGTTGTATGACAACTAAAACAAAATGGGCAATTAGCCCAATAACAAAGACATGGCCGGCCATAAGGGTGAGTGGAAGCAAACTTGAATTAATTACAAGTTTGCCACTCACATGTGATGTAGTATAAAGTCAACTTTATAGCTTTTTCTCATTAGGGTTTTCTTGAGGCAAAGAAGAGAAACACTTTCTCTCTTTTTCTCTAAAAGGAGGCCTGATAGGAGCATATTTATGCGACTTACTTAGCTTGTTTCTTTGCATTTATATTGTTAGTTCGTAGTTACTTTAGTATTTTAAGCTATTTTCGAGAGTTTGTAGGTCCAAAGGGTTAATGTGGCAAAGAAGTGCATTTTGGAGCATTTTTGGGCATGGAATGGATAGCATATGCTTGGAGCAAAAGGAATGGACGAAATTTGAAGTTTGTGCATCATCCTCTCCCTATAAATAACCATTTTAGCACACTCATTTGACCCAACACATCCATTCACCTACCACTACATCCACTCATTTCACCCAACACATCCACTCATTACAACCACCCAACACATTCACCTAAAACTACATCCACATCCACTCATTACAACCACCCAACACATTCACCTACCACTACATCCACTCATTTCTGATGCGTTATAAACTAACACACAAATTAAACCCTCTTTCGATAATTGTAGTATATGTATAAGTAGGGATCGTTCTGGACCGGGGTTTAGGAGGGATTGCTAATCTAAACTAAACTAACTTAGAAACACAAAAATAAACTTAAAAACACTTAACAAGACTCACAAGACTCAAAACAAACTTAAAAGACTCAGAACAGCACAAAACAACCAAATAGACTCAAATCTGCCATTAAGAGTAAAATTGGACGAAAATTGGTTTTGACTTGACTTAAGACACTTAAAAACACAAACCAAAACAGATTTTAACTAATCTAACACTTCAAAGTAAAGGGGGATTGGGTTTTGGACGAAATTGAAGTAAAACAAACAAATTAAAGACTAAAACAGATTTTGGACGAAATTGGGAAATTGGATGGGTGATGGTCTAGCTAGAAGGTCATTCTCCACACATGACACACTTGCATACAAATCAATCTCCAAATGCTTTTCAATACACCAAGAACCTCAACGCCCCAGATTAACCGTGAATTGCACTAATTAACCCTCAGATTTTCCTAATTTCATTGAATTGGATGATTGCATACAACAATCCAAAGCATTCCCCACAAGTTCCCTACATGAATTGCATAATAGAGATACAAGCAAAGATCATTAAGTTCTATGAAAATCATAAGCATTGACGAGGCACTTGTAACTATGAATTGGATGAAACTTATGCCAAGAATTTACTTAACGCGATTGTGACTAGCAACCTTCACTACTTGTGAATATAAGTTCATAACGATTAGGTGAAAATCCCTTATATTCTAGCATCAAATTCATGCATGCAAACTAAGTGTCGACCCTCAATGAACATACAAGAATAAGTTTTAAATAAATAGTTAAGCAAATTGCATTCACAATTTATCAAATCGCAATTGAAAGTAATCAATTCATATTACAAGTATAATCATGGTTTAGAATTCCCCTCTAACTATATAGAAATTAGTTCCTCATGTTCGCAATTAAACAAAGATAGCTTGAATTAAACATTGAAAAGAAAGATAGAATACACCTACAAACACTCCAGATGGATCATTCTTCTCCTTCCTTAGCTGCGGCACAAGAGGATTGTGGTGGATGGTGTGGTGGATGGATGTAGGTGATTTATGGTAGAGGGTGGTGGTTTAATTGCTGCACAAAGGTTTGTATTTATAGGGCTAGGGAAACCCACGAATTTCTGAAGGAAAGGAATGTGTATGTGGCACAATTCATGAAGGAAAAGGACTAGGGTTCACCAAAATCTGAAGGGAAAAGGATTGCACAATCCTAAGGGAAAATGATTGCAGGTTCTAGGGCTTCTAGAAAAGGTCAAGGCGCCAGATTTTTAGGTGCTTCTAGAAAATATGTTTTAGCACCAATTTAGGGGCTCTAGAAGGATAAAGGTTGTAGAATCTGAAATATATAGTTTAAATGCATAATTATCCCTTAGAAATAGCTGGAATTAAGGCACAAATTGATTTGGATAAGATAGGATAAGATAAGGTTAGGTTAGGCAAGGATAAGATAAGATAAGGTTGGATAAGGTTTGGATAATGTTCCTTCTTTTGAGCTGATTTCTTATCTTCCTTGACTTGGATTTATTTCTTCACTCTTTTCAGCACATTCCTAGCCTCTTGAACTTCAAATTCGTCCATCCATCTTGCTCCATTCATAAGCTATCCATTTGGTGCCCAAAACTGCCTCAAAATGCTCCAAATTGCACTTTCTTGCCAACTTTGTCATATGGACCTACAAACACACGAAAATAGCTTAAAACACTATAATAAACACAAACAAACTATGAAAATGCAAGAAAACAAGCTAACTAAGTCGCATAAATATGCTCCTATCAAATTCCCCCACACTTAGCTTTTGCTAGTCCTCGAGCAAAACAAAGGAAACAAAACAAACAAAACAGAACCTAAACCTTCCAACGTTTGTCTCAGGGATTTCCAATGAAACATGACACATTAAAAATCACTACTTACATAGATTTTAGTTATCCTTACCCTCGAGCACATACTTAATCATAGTCACCATTCACTAGCTCACATTTAATCAATTAAAACAACATTTTGAATGTAGTAACATTCCTTAGAGAATTCCCTCAATTCCTTACTAGATAGGCACTCAATTTTTACTCAGATTTTCTGACTACACACCCTACACTAGTTATATGTGAGAAGATTGATGTAAACATGTAGACAAACACTCACATATATGTATAACAAAGAAAGCATTTTCTGGAGTTATTAAGCATGCTTAGATATGAACTCATGAATGGAACACTGCTACTTGATCGGATTATATTTATACATATTTTACATCAAATTCTCTCGTCTTTTCTTAGTTAGTTTCTTGTATTTTTGTGCTATTTACTTTGTTTTTGTGTTTTATCGAATTTATCTAGCTAAGAAAATAAAAATAGCATAAGTGTGATTTTATGTAATAAATTCGTGTCAAAACTGTTTAGCTTTTAAATTAAATAAAATCGTCAAAACGGCATTACCCACTATTTTTGGTTAATAAAAATAAGATAGTATTATAAATATATATATATATATATATATATATTTATATGATGTTAATTGAGTGGGGGCTGACATAATTAAAATATAAAAAGGAATTTGGCAGCGACAATGAAAAACAGAAATAAGTGCGGTCTTGAGGGGATGGCAGCAAGTGGAGCTGCCTTGAGTTTTAAAAAGGAAAGCTGCATGATAAAAAAGAAGTGCTCGGCATTGTGGGACGAAAAGCATCGCAGAAAGGGGAAATATAATTAAATGTGAGGACCTCGGGGCATTTTTTTAAGAGGGCAGTGCTGCCCTGCTGTGGAAGGTGACTCGGGTTTGCTGAAAAGAAGATGGGAACTTGAGCTGGCAGCATGATGAGCTGCCTTGACAGCTCTATAGAGCAGACGTGAGGATCAAATAAAAGGAAAAAAAGAAGAGGGAACCAGGGGGAGCACAGAAAAGAATAAGGCAGCGCAAGCTGCAGAGCTCGAGGAGGACTCGCGGGAAAGGTCTCGCACGCGGGCGGCAAGCAGGGCCGAGGCGCTGCTTTTGCAGCAAGAAGAGAGAAACAGCTGCCAAGACACGGAGGTCGCTGCCTTTGGCAGCTGGGGACTGACGGGGGAACTGGCGTGAGCTGCCAGGAGGCAGCAGAAGGAAGGCTTGCTGATGCGAAAATAAATTCACGCACAAATTTTAAACCCTATTTGTGACAGTTGTAGTAATGATGTAAGTAGGGATCGTTCTAGGCCGGGGATTAACTAGGGATGCTAACCAAAGTAAAATTAAATTAAAAACGTAAAAACAAAATTTAAAACACTAAACTAGACTCAAAACACTTAACTAGAATAACTCAAAATAAAACTAACAAATAAACTAAAATAAATCAAAAGACTCAAAACAACTCAAGACTTAAGAAAACACAAACTAAAATGATTTCTAATAAATCTAACACTTTAAAATAAAATGGGGGATTGATTTTGATGAAAAGTAAATTAAACTTAAATAAATTACAAAATTGACAAAAACATAAAATTAAGGTAAAATGATAAATGACGGACTGGCTAGAGGATTATTCTCCACACATGCCACATATGCAACCTAAATTGATTTTCAGTTGTTCTTTCAATAAATTGTAAATTCTCAACGCCCCAAATTAACCATGAATTGCATAAATTAATTCTCAGATTTTCCTTAAGTTAATGGATTGGATGATTGCATACGACAACCCAAAACATTCCCCACAAGTTCCCTACATGAATTGCATAATAGAGATACAAGCAAGAATCATTACGTTCTATGAAAATCATACGCATTGACGAGGCACTCATTACTATGAATTGCATGAAACTTATGCCAAGAATTTACCTAACGCGATCGTTTATAAGCGACCTTCACTACTTGTGAATATAAGTTCATAACGATTAGGTGAAATTCACTTATATTCTAGCATCAAATTCATGCATGTAAATTAAGTATGCATCCTTAATTGACATACAAAAATAAGTTATCAATCAAGCAGTTAAGCAAATTAAATCACAACTCAGAAATCACAACTGAAGGTAATCAATTCAAATTACAAATATATTCATGGTTTTGAATTAAACTCTAGCCAAAATAAAATTAGTTACACATTATTAAAACAGAAATTAAAGTTGAGTTTGGAAAGATTTAACCGATAGAAAAGACAGCTCTTCTGTTTTTCTGTCCTTCTTTCCTGCACAGTCCTCGCCAGCTCTCTGATCTTCAGCGCAAAACTGCCTAAGCAGCTCCTGTTTCCGTGCTGACTCCCCCGTACTGACTCCCCCGTACTGACTCCTCCGTGCTGACTCCTCCGTTGCTTCCTCTTCGCGTCAGTCTTGCTGCCAGCTGCCAAGGGCAGCGCCTTCCATTCTGCGCTCTGCTGCAAGGCAGCAGCCTGTCCTCGCTGTCGACCCCCTCGCGTCAACTCCTCGCTCGCAGCTGCCTTCGCTGTTCCTCGCTGCCAACTGCCAAACACAGCTGGTTTCTTTCCCGCGGCTCGCCAACTGCCAGGCCTCCTAAGCTGCGCAAGGCAGCTATCGTGCTGTTGCGTCCGCGCAGTTCCCCCTGCTCGCTGCCTTCCCTGTCTCCCCTCACGTTCTTTCGTCTATTCCCCCGCGCCTGCCTCCTGCACGTCGCTGCCTTCTAGCTGCCAGGAAGGCAGCTCTCTTCCTTCCTCCTAACTGCCCAGTACTCGCTGCACAAGGCAGCTCACCTCCCTTCTGTTTTTCTCTTTCCTATTCCCCCCCCCCCCGTTCTTTCGATTTTCTGCGTGCTTTTTATTCCTCCTTTCCCCCGAGGCCCTTGTATTATAATTAACTCCTCCCATGCCGAGGACCTGCTCACTGTTTCTTCTTTAAACAGCTGCCCACGAGCAGCCCTCCACCCAATTCTTTTTTTATATTTCCTCCTGCACACACATGCACCCACTTTTCATTATTTTTCTGCACCCATTCCTTAGTGTTCCTGCTGTCTCCATTAATATCATAAATATATATATATATATATATAAATAGATATATATATATATATTACTTTCTTATTTTATTAACCAATTACAGTGGGCAAGACAGTTTTGACGATTTTATCACTTAAAATCTCACTTGTGCAATATTTATTTTATTTACTAGATAAATACTATAAAACACAAAAACAAAGTAAATAGCTCAAAAATATAAGAAACTGACTAAGAAAAGACGAGAGAATTTGATGTAAAATATGTATAAATATAGTCCGATCAAATACCCCCACACTTAGCTTTTGCTAGTCCTCGAGCAAAACAGAGAAAACAGAAAAAGTAATAACATGAAAATTATTAGTTTTCCCCTATATTACCCTCATAGAATTTCCTTTGAGAACATAATCATCAAGAACCATAGCTAACAACAACAAGCAATTCAAGTTCATCTTCCTTATTCAAATATTAGCAGTAATCTTTGAAACATCCTTGAAGTGTAGTGTGTGAGATAGCCATGCTAATGCAATTTCAAGTTTTTATTTTAAAAATCACCATATGCAAACTAGCGACCTTCTCACTGGATGTACACTCAATCGCACATGTGTTTAGTTTTAATGTGTTTCGCTCAAAGAAACGAATGTGAAAGTTCTACCATAAGCTTGCATAAAGATCACTTCTCCACAGTCATAATTGCAAAATTTAAATCAAGAGGACTTTTATTGGATGTAATGAGGCTTAGGGATAGGGTTATTGAAACGAAAGAATAGGAAAACACAAGTTCCAAGCTACAATGCAAGCAATTATTTTCTTTAGATTTATAAGAACTCAAGCTCTCCAACGATTCTTCAGACATCTCTAACCACACCCATAAACTGAAACTTTAAAAACTTTTTATTTTCTTTGTATACAATCTTTCTTTTTCTTTTCTTTTTCTTTTCTTTTCTTTATTTTTTTTTTTTTTTTTTTTTTTTTTTTTTTTTTTTTTTTTTTTTTCCAACAGAAACAAATATGAAAAACCCCCACACTTATTCTTTTGCCAAACACCCTCCAAAGTACTTCACAAACATTTCTCATAAGACAATCTCGCATTGCTCGCTTGGAAAGGGTAAGGAAAAATATTTATTTCAGGCATAAGGGTAGACATATCTAGTGATAAGAAATAAAAGGCTCAACAAACACGGCTCAAATTGGCAATCTAATGATATCATTTTTCTTTGGGAAACAAGGTTATTTGGGCCATGGTGGTAAACCTAATGCCTCTATCATTTTCAAGTTCATGCAATCAATGACAAATATTTCGAAAGATCGTTATGCAAGTTCTAGAGAAGTATCTCACATAAGTTCATCACACATGAAAGAATAGGAGTGTATGAAAAATGCACACACTTTCAATAGGCTCAAAAACTCACATAGGATGTATATGGTCACTAAATTCACATATGGAGCTTTAAATCATGCTTTAGTTTCACATCAACAAGGCTATGTGCATTTGGTTTTTCAAAGATGATCAAATATGTACAAACTAACACGAGAATTAGGAATTTCACAAAACACATGTTAACTAAGTTCTTGATGATCATGGTTCAAACTTTATCCGATTATATCATTGGGCCGGGGAACTAACAAAAATCTAATTCAAAACAATAAGGAAAACAAGGAAATATTTTTGGATTTTTTAAATTTTCCGATTTTTATTTTTTATTTTATTTTATTTTAAATTAATTTTTTTTTTTTTTTTTTTTTAATAAAACAACAACTTAATTAAGAAAACACAAAGCAATAACATGAAATAACATGGAAACAAATGAAACCAGTTCAAAGTCGAAGGTACAAAAATTTTCAATTTGGTCATTTTTATACTCTTTACCCCCACACTTAAACTAGACATTGTCCCCAATGTCAGAAAATATAATAATATGCAAATAAAAATAAAGTAGATAAATATAAAGAAACAAAATAAAACAATAGGACTGAAAACTTCCCTAATTTGCAGAAAAATCAAGCGATGACCCCCAAGCTAAAATTCTGCAATCAACTTCAAGGGTGGAAATAACCAAAAGTTCCTGCAAAGAAAAGAAATAAGTCAGTTAAGCATGCAAGAAAATATATAAAAACAAACAAACGAAAAATTAAAAATGAAAATAAAAGATAATGAATAAAACTAATAAATGAACATTGGTCCTGTTTGGTGACTTTCCACAGCTTTGAACTTGAACTGGCCTCGGAACTTCTTAGCAAGGAAAATGAGACTTGATTGGTGGTGTTGTTGAAGCTTCTCGAGCTCTTGGTTTCAACTCAGACTCCTTCTGCCGGGTTGATTGAGTCTGCAGGCTACATTCTTCTCTTTTTGTTCTTCTGCATGGCAGGTAGGCACGAGGCAGAGGTGGTGGTCTGCTTCTTTGTTCAATCTGTCCAAGTGCCGACCGATTTCCTTTCTTTCACCTTGCCCCGTAGCCAAGAGCAAGGGTAAAGGAAAAGCATGCCATGAGAAATCTTTGCCTCTGACTCTGATGATATGGGATACTTTTGCTTTTGAAGAAGTATCGTTCCACAGGTGTATGCTTGAACTGGGCTGGGGAACTTCTTAGCAAGGAAAATGAGACTTGATCTTGAAGATGAAGCAGCACCTTGTCTCCACATGCTTCAAGTAACATTTTCACTTGCCTTGGCTGTTCTCCAGGCAGATGTGGCGACTTCTTCGGAGGTACATCAGTGGTTGAAGAAGAGCACTCGAGAGCAATGCTAGGTAAGCAATCAGGAAGGATTTCCAGGCAGTCGGTTCTTAGATTGGAAGATTGACACCGAGTGCTGGCTGATTGCCCGCTTTCTCCTTGCCACAAAGACAAGGACAAGGACAGGGAGAAAGCGTGATATGAGATACTCTTGCTTTCAACCTTCATGATATGAAATACTCTAGCTCTAGATGACTTATTTGCAAAGGTATCCCAGGGAATGAGAAACACAGAGAAACTCGAGAGGGTTTGTTGGAAAGGCATTTTGGGAGATGAAAAATTTCGGAGATGAAGAAGTGTTGAAAGAGTTTGCCTTTGCTGTTGAAGGCGAAGGTAGACGTTTATAGAATTTTTCTTCACAACCGAAACTGTTCTTTTACCCCTGTCGGCAGCCGGTGGATGGATGAACAGTACAGGTCACGCGCTTTCTGAAAAAGCAGCCCGTAATTTGCGCAAAGCTGACAGCGCGTGACGAGTGACGACAAAATTGGACAAATCAGGGGGCGGCTCGTGGTTTCTGAGCAATCCCGACTTTTGAGAAAGGAATTGCATGTGACACGTCTGGACAAATCAGAGAGCGGCTCGCCTCGTGATTCCTGACTGCTCCGACTTTTGAGAGAGACGCCCGACTTTTGAGAACGGCGTCCGACTTTTGAGACGAAGACGCCGCTTTTGAGAAAAGAATCCGGCTTTTGAGAAAGGAGCCCGGCTCTTCGATTTGCGAGAGGGCGTCTCTTCGACTGCTGAGTGATGCCCCAACGATTTCTTCTTCTTATAAGAACGCTCATTTTTGCTCCACAACACACTTGAGCTCCCCCTGTAAACACTTCCTCCTGCAAACACACCCTCTTGCATTTTCTTTAATCTTGATCAGTTCGACTCTTCATTCTCAACACCTTCAAATATGTCTTGCCCTTCTGACCGTCGCCTTAACTTGAATGTTGGGGAAGATAGTGATATATCTTCTCCAACCAACATTTGGCAGCCATCCTTCATATCCCCAAATGGTCCTCTTACAGTTGGGGATTCCATGATGATGAACGAAACAACCGCATCGGTGGTGGCCAGAAATCTGCTCACTCCTAGAGACACTAGGATACTTTCCAGGCGGTCCGACGAACTGGCTGTTCAGGACTCTATGGCCTACAGCGTCCGATGCGCAGGTTCAGTATCAAACATGGGCCAGCGCCTTCTTGCACGAACCCGTCAGGTGGAGTCGTTGATGGCTGAAGTGGCTAGTCTTCGGCAGGAGGTCAGAGTGCTTAGGCATGAGAACAGGGATTTGCACATGCTTGCAACCAATTACTCCACAAGCATGAAGAGGAAGCTGGATCAGATGCAGGAGTCCGAAGTGCGGATTCAGAGTGATCATCAACGGTTTATGACGTTACTCCCGAGGTTTGTGTTGCCTTCGTCCTCGGGAGCAGCACCAAGTATTGAGGCTCTGAATGATCCAGCTCTGGCGCTTCGTCTTTCAGGGGCTCCGACGACCTCCGAGGCACCACCAACCAATAACCAATGAACGAAATTAAATTACAAGTTATTGTAAAAAATTTTATGCATTTAAGTTTTTTTTTTTTTTTTTTTTTTTATTTTTTTTTTTTATTTTTTATTTTTATTTATATGAATGTTTATGTTTTTAAGTTTTTTATTTATTTATTTTTTTATTTATTTTTATATTTTTTTATTATTTTTTATTATTTTTTTATTTATTTTTAACAACTTAATTAAGAAAACACAACAATAAGTAAAACAAAGTAAAAAGACTAAGTTTAACTTTCTAAACAAAAATCACAACTAACTAAACAAAACAAAATGAAATCAACGTAAAAAGAAATCAACGTAAAATAAATTCACACAGAGCAAACAAACAATGAAAGAACTAAACAAAGTAAAATAAATTCAGTAAAGAGAAGGGATTAGGAATGCAAATCTGATTGTGGGTGATTCCTAGGCCTCCCTTCATTATTCAAATGCATGGGCTTATCATTAAACGGACGGTGGTACTTGAAATGATCCGGCAATGGTTTAAATTCAAGAGTGGGTGCCTGAATCATCAAAATCAGAAAAATGTTAGTATAAATTAAAATTAAAAATGGAGAAGATGGCTTACTATCTTTTCCCGACACAAACTCAATGACAAACACCACATTTTTGAACATTTCCGGGACTTTGAACTTAGCCAGGTTTACTATGATGGTTGTGGCTTGTCCCGTGTCCTCAGTCTTAACTCCTTTGGACTTGTTTGTCTCATGCACAGCCTCTTTGATATGTTCAACAAATTCTCCGGCCACCTCATTTTCTGGAATAATTCTTCTTGGTGTACAAGTCTCTTTGAACGTTTCAATACCATCGGGAACTTGATTTGGTACACCAAGAATTTGGATATCACATTGCACCTTGGGAAGATCTTCCACAACATATTTTTCATTCACTTCTTCCTTGGGATTTAAAAACCTGCAAGGAAAAAGGACATTTGGTGGAACGATGTTAGAATAAATTGAATTTAGAACCTCCTCACCTGAGCTGGATGGCATAAGGACTTGAGGGGTTTGCGATAAGAATTCTTCTAAACTGCCCAAGTAGTCATCCTCATCTTCTTCTTGAAGCGGCAATTCATCCATGTTCGGGCTGTGTTTGGATGGTTCTGGGACAGCTTCATCCTCCCGGTCACCTTGATCTCGAATCTGTGCCATGAATTCCATAATCTGCCCAACTTGCTCCTCCAATGCATCCACCTTGTTGGCTTTATTTCGCATCTCCTTGTTTCGATTTTCTACGTCCTGGGTCAAAGAGGTTAGTAACTTATTCAACATGTCATTATCCGAAGACGTACCTGAATTTGATTGGGGAGATTGTTGTGGTGGATGTGACGGTTCATATGGCCACTGATAGAACTCTTCCGATGGCGGCAATTGTTCTTCTTTTTGTGAACCCTGTACTGAAGAAATTAATTCTTCAAGCATTTGATTATAATCCACGGGCATACTTTGATTCGATTGGAATTGTTGTGGGGGATGCTGTGGTGGCTGCATAGATCTTGAATAGAACGCGTCTTCTTGCTGCCAATATCCACCTTGTTGGAATTGTTGAGGTTCTCCCCACATGTAATCTGAATAATCTCTCCAATCTGAATTGTAAGCATTGGAAAACATGTTGCCCCTTGAATGATTATGGCCCTGATATCCCCAAACATCTTCATTTGCAGAAAATTGAGGACCTTGATATCGTTGTCCATAAGGCACATCAAGTGTAGGGACACTTGGCATTGTGGTCCGTTCGGCATTATGAGTTAATTGAGCAGTGAGCTGTGCCAATAGATCTTGAATGCTAGTAGAATCCAGATCTTGCTCCATTTGTAACTAAAATCAAAGAAAGAAAAATAAATCAAATATCAAAAGTAACATACACAAACACAAATAAACATAAGCAAAAACAAAAATAAAAGGATTAGCAAATTTGCTAATCCCCGGCAACGGCGCCAAAAATTTGATGCGAAAATAAATTCACGCACAAATTTTAAACCCTATTTGTGACAGTTGTAGTAATGATGTAAGTAGGGATCGTTCTAGGCCGGGGATTAACTAGGGATGCTAACCAAAGTAAAATTAAATTAAAAACGTAAAAACAAAATTTAAAACACTAAACTAGACTCAAAACACTTAACTAGAATAACTCAAAATAAAACTAACAAATAAACTAAAATAAATCAAAAGACTCAAAACAACTCAAGACTTAAGAAAACACAAACTAAAATGATTTCTAATAAATCTAACACTTTAAAATAAAATGGGGGATTGATTTTGATGAAAAGTAAATTAAACTTAAATAAATTACAAAATTGACAAAAACATAAAATTAAGGTAAAATGATAAATGACGGACTGGCTAGAGGATTATTCTCCACACATGCCACATATGCAACCTAAATTGATTTTCAGTTGTTCTTTCAATAAATTGTAAATTCTCAACGCCCCAAATTAACCATGAATTGCATAAATTAATTCTCAGATTTTCCTTAAGTTAATGGATTGGATGATTGCATACGACAACCCAAAACATTCCCCACAAGTTCCCTACATGAATTGCATAATAGAGATACAAGCAAGAATCATTACGTTCTATGAAAATCATAAGCATTGACGAGACACTCATTACTATGAATTGCATGAAACTTATGCCAAGAATTTACCTAACGCGATCGTTTATAAGCGACCTTCACTACTTGTGAATATAAGTTCATAACGATTAGGTGAAATTCACTTATATTCTAGCATCAAATTCATGCATGTAAATTAAGTATGCATCCTTAATTGACATACAAAAATAAGTTATCAATCAAGCAGTTAAGCAAATTAAATCACAACTCAGAAATCACAACTGAAGGTAATCAATTCAAATTACAAATATATTCATGGTTTTGAATTAAACTCTAGCCAAAATAAAATTAGTTACACATTATTAAAACAGAAATTAAAGTTGAGTTTGGAAAGATTTAACCGATAGAAAAGACAGCTCTTCTGTTTTTCTGTCCTTCTTTCCTGCACAGTCCTCGCCAGCTCTCTGATCTTCAGCGCAAAACTGCCTAAGCAGCTCCTGTTTCCGTGCTGACTCCCCCGTACTGACTCCCCCGTACTGACTCCTCTGTGCTGACTCCTCCGTTGCTTCCTCTTCGCGTCAGTCTTGCTGCCAGCTGCCAAGGGCAGCGCCTTCCATTCTGCGCTCTGCTGCAAGGCAGCAGCCTGTCCTCGCTGTCGACCCCCTCGCGTCAACTCCTCGCTCGCAGCTGCCTTCGCTGTTCCTCGCTGCCAACTGCCAAACACAGCTGGTTTCTTTCCCGCGGCTCGCCAACTGCCAGGCCTCCTAAGCTGCGCAAGGCAGCTATCGTGCTGTTGCGTCCGCGCAGTTCCCCCTGCTCGCTGCCTTCCCTGTCTCCCCTCACGTTCTTTCGTCTATTCCCCCCCCCCGTTCTTTCGATTTTCTGCGTGCTTTTTATTCCTCCTTTCCCCCGAGGCCCTTGTATTATAATTAACTCCTCCCATGCCGAGGACCTGCTCACTGTTTCTTCTTTAAACAGCTGCCCACGAGCAGCCCTCCACCCAATTCTTTTTTTATATTTCCTCCTGCACACACATGCACCCACTTTTCATTATTTTTCTGCACCCATTCCTTAGTGTTCCTGCTGTCTCCATTAATATCATAAATATATATATATATATATAAATAGATATATATATATATATATATTACTTTCTTATTTTATTAACCAATTACAGTGGGCAAGACAGTTTTGACGATTTTATCACTTAAAATCTCACTTGTGCAATATTTATTTTATTTACTAGATAAATACTATAAAACACAAAAACAAAGTAAATAGCTCAAAAATATAAGAAACTGACTAAGAAAAGACGAGAGAATTTGATGTAAAATATGTATAAATATAGTCCGATCACTTGCGGGAACAGGAAGCGCTGCCTAAGGAGCGGAACCGGAGAGGAGCAGGTTGCGGAGGAAACTGAACGTGCTGCCTTGTGCAGCTTGCGCATGCAGGAGGGAGAAGAGACGTGAGGCAGCGTGACTTGCGCGAGGAAAGACAGGCGAAGGAAAGCCAGCTGCTTTGGCAGCGCACAGGAGGTTGTTTTGCTGCCATTTGGCAGCGTGACTGGGCTGGAGTTTTGCGCAGAAAGAAAGGGAGCAGTGCATGCATGCTTGACAACGTTCTGTGCAGGAGAAGAAGAAGGAGGTCAGTACGGGAGAAATGAGGGAGGTCAGTACGGGAGAAATGACGGAGGTCAGCATGCAGAAGCACAGTGGACAGTGAGGGCAGAAAGCAAACCCATTTCTCTCGGTTTATTTTTCCTAAACTCACATTTTATTTCTGTTTTAATTTAAATAATGTATAACTAATTTTCTGTTTGGCTAGAGTTTAATTCAAAACCATGGATATATTTGTAATTTAAATTGATTACCTTCAGTTGTGATTTCTGAGTTGTGATTTAATTTGCTTAACTGCTTGATTGATAACTTATTTTTGTATGTCGATTAAGGATGCATACTTAATTTACATGCATGAATTTGATGCTAGAATATAAGTGAATTTCACCTAATCGTTATGAACTTATATTCACAAGTAGTGAAGGTCGCTTATAAACGATCGCGTTAGGTAAATTCTTGGCATAAGTTTCATGCAATTCATAGTAACAAGTGCCTCGTCAATGCTTATGATTTTCATAAAACTTAATGATTCTTGCTTGTATCTCTATTATGCAATTCATGTAGGGAACTTGTAGGGAATGTTTTGGGTTGTCGTATGCAATCATCCAACCTAATAAAAGTAGGAAAATCTGAAGGTTAATTTAAGCGGACCTAATTAACTTGGGGCGTTGAGAATTTACAATTTATTGAAAGAACAACTGAAAATCAATTTAGGTTGCATATGTGGCATGTGTGGAGAATAATCCTCTAGCCAGTTCGTCATTTATCATTTTACCTTAATTTTATGTTTTTGTCAATTTTGTAATTTATTTAAGTTTAATTTACTTTTCATCAAAATCAATCCCCCATTTTATTTTAAAGTGTTAGATTTATTAGAAATCATTTTAGTTTGTGTTTTCTTAAGTCTTGAGTTGTTTTGAGTCTTTTGATTTATTTTAGTTTATTTGTTAGTTTTATTTTGAGTTATTATATTTAAGTGTTTTGAGTCTAGTTTAGTATTTTAGATTTTGTTTTTACGTTTTTAATTTAATTTTACTTTGATTAGCATCCCTAGTTAATCCCCGGCCTAGAACGATCCCTACTTACATCATTACTACAACTATCACAAATAGGGTTTAAATTTGTGCGTTAGTTATTTTCGCATCAAATTTTTGGCGCCGTTGCCGGGGATTAGCAAATTTGCTAATCCTTTTATTTTTGTTTTTGCTTATGTTTATTTGTGTTTGTGTATGTCACTTTTGATATTTGATTTAGTTTTATTTCTTTGATTTTAGTACAAATGGAGCAAGACCTGGATTCTACTAGCATTCAAGATCTATTGGCACAGCTCACTGCTCAATTAACTCATAATGCCGAACGGACCACAACGCCAAGTGGCCCTACATTTGATATGCCCTATGAGCAAGGATTTCAAACTCATCAATATCCCCAATTTTCTGCAAATGAAGATGTTTGGGGATATCAAGGCTATAACCAATCAAGGGGCAACATGTTTTCCAACGCTTATAATTCGGATTGGAGAGATTATTCAGATTACATGTGGGGAGAACCTCAACAATTCCAACAAGGTGGATATTGGCAGCAAGAAGACGCGTTCTATTCAAGACCTATGCAGCCACCACAGTATCCCCCACAACAATTCCAATCGAATCAAAGTATGCCCGTGGATTACAATCAAATGCTTGAAGAATTAATTTCTTCAGTACAGGGTTCACAAAAAGAAGAACAATTGCCGCCATCGGAAGAGTTCTATCAGTGGCCATATGAACCGTCACATCCACCACAACAATCTCCCCAATCAAATTCAGGTACGTCTTCGGATAATGACATGTTGAATAAGTTACTAACCTCTTTGACCCAGGACGTAGAAAATCGAAACAAGGAGATGCGAAATAAAGCCAACAAGGTGGATGCATTGGAGGAGCAAGTTGGGCAGATTATGGAATTCATGGCACAGATTCGAGATCAAGGTGACCGGGAGGATGAAGCTGTCCCAGAACCATCCAAACACAGCCCGAACATGGATGAATTGCCGCTTCAAGAAGAAGATGAGGATGACTACTTGGGTAGTTTAGAAGAATTCTTATCGCAAACCCCTCAAGTCCTTATGCCATCCAGCTCAGGTGAGGAGGTTCTAAATTCAATTTATTCTAACATCGTTCCACCAAATGTCCTTTTTCCTTGCAGGTTTTTAAATCCCAAGGAAGAAGTGAATGAAAAATATGTTGTGGAAGATCTTCCCAAGGTGCAATGTGATATCCAAATTCTTGGTGTACCAAATCAAGTTCCCGATGGTATTGAAACGTTCAAAGAGACTTGTACACCAAGAAGAATTATTCCAGAAAATGAGGTGGCCAGAGAATTTCAAGAATACATCCAAGAGGCTGTGCATGAGACAATCAAGCCTAAAGCAGTTGAGTTTGATGACACGGGACAAGCCACAACCATCATAGTAAACCTGGCCAAGTTCAAAGTCCCGGAAATGTTCAAAAATGTGGTGTTTGTCATTGAGTTTGTGTCGGAAAAAGATAGTAAGCCATCTTCTCCATTTTTAATTTTAATTTATACTAACATTTTTCTGATTTTGATGATTCAGGCACCCACTCTTGAATTTAAACCATTGCCGGATCATTTCAAGTACCACCGTCCGTTCAATGATAAGCCCATGCATTTGAATAATGAAGGGAGGCCTAGGAATCACCCACAATCAGATTTGCATTCCTAATCCCTTCTCTTTACTGCTTTCATTTTGTTTTGTTATTTAGTTGTGATTTTTGTTTTGTTTATTTAGTTGTGATTTTTGTTTAGAAAGTTAAACTTAGTCTTTTTACTTTGTTTTACTTATTGTTGTGTTTTCTTAATTAAGTTGTTAAAAATACATAAAAAAAAAAAAATAATAAATAAAAAAAATAAAAAAAAAAAAAAAAAAAAAAAAAAAAAAAAAAACTTAAAAACATAAACATTCATATAAATAAAAAAATAAAAAAAATAAAAAAAAAAAAAAATAAAAAAAAAAAAAACTTAAATGCATAAATTTTTTTACAATAACTTGTAATTTAATTTCGTTCATTGGTCATTGGTTGGTGGTGCCTCGGAGGTCGACGGAGCCCCTGAAAGACGAAGCGCCAGAGCTGGATCATTCAGAGCCTCAACACTTGGTGCTGCTCCCGAGGACGAAGGCAACACAAACCTCGGGAGTAACGCCATAAACCGTTGATGATCACTCTGAATCCGCACTTCGGACTCCTGCATCTGATCCAGCTTCCTCTTCATGCTTGTGGAGTAATTGGTTGCAAGCATGTGCAAATCCCTGTTCTCATGCCTAAGCACTCTGACCTCCTGCCGAAGACTAGCCACTTCAGCCATCAACGACTCCACCTGACGGGTTCGTGCAAGAAGGCGCTGGCCCATGTTTGATACTGAACCTGCGCATCGGACGCTGTAGGCCATAGAGTCCTGGACAGCTAGTTCGTCGGACCGCCTAGAAAGTATCCTAGTGTCTCTAGGAGTGAGCAGATTTCTGGCCACCACCGATGCGGTTGTTTCATTCATCATCATGGAATCCCCAACTGTAAGAGGACCATTCGGGGATATGAAGGACGGCTGCCAAATGTTGGTTGGAGAAGATATATCACTATCTTCCCCAACATTCAAGTTAAGGCGACGGTCGGAAGGGCAAGACATTTTCTGAAGGTGTTGAGAATGAAGAGTCAGAATGATCAAGATTAAAAGAAGTGCAAGAGGGAGTGTTTACAGGAGGGAGTGTTTACAGGAGGGAGTTTTACAGGGGGAGCTTAAGTGTGTTGTGGAACAAAAATGAGCGTTCTTATAAGAAGAAGAAATCGTTGAGGCATCACTCAGCAGTCGAAGAGGCGCCCTCTCGCAAATCGAAGAGCCGGGCTCCTTTCTCAAAAGCCGGATTCTTTTCTCAAAAGCGGCGTCTCCGTCTCAAAAGTCGGTTCCTTTCTCAAAAGTCGGACGCCGTTCTCTCAAAAGTCGGGCGTCTCTCTCAAAAGTCGAAGCGGTCAGGAATCACGAGGCGAACAGTTTTTCCAATTTTGTCGTCACTCGTCACGCGCGCTGTCAGCTTTGCGCAAATTACGGGTGACTTTTTCAGAAAGCGCGTAACCTGTACTGTTCATCCATCCACCGGCTGCCGACAGGGGTAAAAGAACAGTTTCGGTTGTGAAGAAAAATTCTATAAACGTCTACCTTCGCCTTCAACAGCAAAGGCAAACTCTCTCAACACTTCTTCATCTCCGAAATTTTTCATCTCCCAAAATGCCTTTCCAACAAACCCTCTCGAGTTTCTCTGTGTTTCTCATTCCCTGGGATACCTTTGCAAATAAGTCATCTAGAGCTAGAGTATTTCATATCATGAAGGTTGAAAGCAAGAGTATCTCATATCACGCTTTCTCCCTGTCCTTGTCCTTGTCTTTGTGGCAAGGAGAAAGCGGGCAATCAGCCAGCACTCGGTGTCAATCTTCCAATCTAAGAACCGACTGCCTGGAAATCCTTCCTGATTGCTTACCTAGCATTGCTCTCGAGTGCTCTTCATCAACCACTTATGTACTTCCGAAGAAGTCGCCACATCTGCCTGGAGAACAGACATGGCAAGTGAAAATGATACTTGAAGCATGTGGAGACAAGGTGCTGCTTCATCTTCAAGATCAAGTCTCATTTTCCTTGCTAAGAAGTTCCCCAGCCCAGTTCAAGCATACACCTGTGGAACGATACTTCTTCAAAAGCAAAAGTATCCCATATCATCAGAGTCAGAGGCAAAGATTTCTCATGGCATGCTTTTCCTTTACCCTTGCTCTTGGCTACGAGTCAGGGTGAAAGAAAGGAAATCGGTCGGCACTTGGACAGATTGAACAAAGAAGCAGACCACCACCTTTTCCTCGTGCCTACCTGCCATGCAGAAGAACAAAAAGAGAAGAATGTAGCCTGCAGACTCAATCAACCCGGCAGAAGGAGTCTGAGTTGAAACCAAGAGCTCGAGAAGCTTCAACAACACCACCAATCAAGTCTCATTTTCCTTGCTAAGAAGTTCCGAGGCCAGTTCAAGTTCAAAGCTGTGGAAAGTCACCAAACAGGACCAATGTTCTTTTATTAGTTTTATTCATTATCTTTTATTTTCATTTTCAATTTTTCGTTTGTTTTCTTTTATATTTTCTTGCGTGCGTAACTGATTTATTTCTTTTCTTTGCAGGAACTTTTGGTTATTTCCACCCTTGAAGTTGATTGCAGAATTTTAGCTTGGGGGTCATCGCTTGATTTTTCTGCAAATTAGGGAAGTTTTCAGTCCTATTGCTTTATTTTGTTTCTTTGTATTTATTTATTTTATTTTTATTTTTATTTGCATTCTATTATATTTTCTGACATTGGGGACAATGTCTAGTTTAAGTGTGGGGGTAAAGAGTATGAAAAATGACCAAATTGAAAATTTTTGTACCTTCGACTTTGAACTGGTTTCATTTGTTTCCATGTTATTGCTTTGTTTTCTTGTTATTGCTTTGTTTTCTTAATTAGTTTTGTTTGATTTAAAAAAAAAAAAAAAAAAAAAAAAAAAAAAAAAAAAAATCGGAAAATTTAAAAAAATCCAAAAATATTTCCTTATTGTTTTGAATTAGTTTTTTATTAGTTTCCCCGACCCAATGATATAATTGAATAAAATTTGAACCATGATCATCAAGAACTTAGTTAACATGTGTTGTGTGAAATTCCTTATTCTCGTGTTAGTTTGTACATATTTGATCATCTTTGAAAAACCAAATGCACATAGCCTTGTTGATGTGAAATTAAAGCATGATTTTAAGCTCCATATGTGAATTTAGTGACCATATACATCCTATGTGAGTTTTTGAGCCTATTGAAAGTGTGTGCATTTTTCATACACTCCTATTTTTTTCATGTGTGATGAACTTATGTGAGATACTTCTCTAGAACTTGCATAACGATCTTTCGAAATTTTTGTCATTGATTGCATGAACTTGAAAATGATAGAGGCATTAGGTTTACCACCATGGCCCAAATAACCTTGTTTCCCAAAGAAAAAATGATATCATTAGATTGCCAATTTGAGCCGTATTTGTGAGCCTTTTATTTCTTATCACCAGATATGTCTACCCTTATGCCTGAAATAATTTTCCTTACCCTTTCCAAGCGAGCTAGTGAGCAATGTGAGATTGTCTTATGAGAAATGTTTGTGAAGTACTTTGAAGGTGTTTGGCAAAAGAATAAGTGTGGGGGTTTTTCATATTTGTTTCTGTTTGAAAAAAAAAAAAAAAAAAAAAAAAAAAAAAAGGAAAAGAAAAAGAAAGATTGTATACAAAGAAAATAAAAAGTTTTAAAGTTTCAGTTTAAGTTTTTGGTTGGAGATGTCTGAAGAATCGTTGGAGAGCTTGAGTTCTTATAAATCTAAAGAAAATAATTGCTTGCAATGTAGCTTGGAACTTGTGTTTTCCTATTCTTTCGTTTCAATAACCCTATCCCGAAGCCTCATTACATCCAATAAAAGTCCTCTTGATTTAAGTTTTGCAATTATGACTGTGGAGAAGTGATTTTTATGCAAGCTTATGGTAGAACTTTCACATTTGTTTCTTTGAGCGAAACACATTAAAACTAAACACATGTGTGATTGAGTGCATATCCCGTGAGAAGGTCGCTAGTTTGCATATGGTGATTTTTAAAATAAAATTTTGAAATTGCATTAGCATGGCTATCTCACACACTACACTTCAAGGATGTTTCAAAGATTACTGCTAATATTTGAATAAGGAAAATGAACTTGGATTAGCTTGCTGGTGTTAGCTATGGTTCTTGATTATTTATGTTCTCGAATGAAGTTCTATGAGGGTCACATAGGGGAAAACTAATAATTTTCATGTTATTACTTTTTCTGTTTTCTCTGTTTTGCTCGAGGACTAGCAAAAGCTAAGTGTGGGGGTATTTGATCGGATTATATTTATACATATTTTACATCAAATTCTCTCGTCTTTTCTTAGTTAGTTTCTTGTATTTTTGTGCTATTTACTTTGTTTTTGTGTTTTATCGAATTTATCTAGCTAAGAAAATAAAAATAGCATAAGTGTGATTTTATGTAATAAATTCGTGTCAAAACTGTTTAGCTTTTAAATTAAATAAAATCGTCAAAACGGCATTACCCACTATTTTTGGTTAATAAAAATAAGATAGTATTATAAATATATATATATATATATATATATTTATATGATGTTAATTGAGTGGGGGCTGACATAATTAAAATATAAAAAGGAATTTGGCAGCGACAATGAAAAACAGAAATAAGTGCGGTCTTGAGGGGATGGCAGCAAGTGGAGCTGCCTTGAGTTTTAAAAAGGAAAGCTGCATGATAAAAAAGAAGTGCTCGGCATTGTGGGACGAAAAGCATCGCAGAAAGGGGAAATATAATTAAATGTGAGGACCTCGGGGCATTTTTTTAAGAGGGCAGTGCTGCCCTGCTGTGGAAGGTGACTCGGGTTTGCTGAAAAGAAGATGGGAACTTGAGCTGGCAGCATGATGAGCTGCCTTGACAGCTCTATAGAGCAGACGTGAGGATCAAATAAAAGGAAAAAAAGAAGAGGGAACCAGGGGGAGCACAGAAAAGAATAAGGCAGCGCAAGCTGCAGAGCTCGAGGAGGACTCGCGGGAAAGGTCTCGCACGCGGGCGGCAAGCAGGGCCGAGGCGCTGCTTTTGCAGCAAGAAGAGAGAAACAGCTGCCAAGACGCGGAGGTCGCTGCCTTTGGCAGCTGGGGACTGACGGGGGAACTGGCGTGAGCTGCCAGGAGGCAGCAGAAGGAAGGCTTGCGGGAACAGGAAGCGCTGCCTAAGGAGCGGAACCGGAGAGGAGCAGGTTGCGGAGGAAACTGAACGTGCTGCCTTGTGCAGCTTGCGCATGCAGGAGGGAGAAGAGACGTGAGGCAGCGTGACTTGCGCGAGGAAAGACAGGCGAAGGAAAGCCAGCTGCTTTGGCAGCGCACAGGAGGTTGTTTTGCTGCCATTTGGCAGCGTGACTGGGCTGGAGTTTTGCGCAGAAAGAAAGGGAGCAGTGCATGCATGCTTGACAACGTTCTGTGCAGGAGAAGAAGAAGGAGGTCAGTACGGGAGAAATAAGGGAGGTCAGTACGGGAGAAATGACGGAGGTCAGCATGCAGAAGCACAGTGGACAGTGAGGGCAGAAAGCAAACCCATTTCTCTCGGTTTATTTTTCCTAAACTCACATTTTATTTCTGTTTTAATTTAAATAATGTATAACTAATTTTCTGTTTGGCTAGAGTTTAATTCAAAACCATGGATATATTTGTAATTTAAATTGATTACCTTCAGTTGTGATTTCTGAGTTGTGATTTAATTTGCTTAACTGCTTGATTGATAACTTATTTTTGTATGTCGATTAAGGATGCATACTTAATTTACATGCATGAATTTGATGCTAGAATATAAGTGAATTTCACCTAATCGTTATGAACTTATATTCACAAGTAGTGAAGGTCGCTTATAAACGATCGCGTTAGGTAAATTCTTGGCATAAGTTTCATGCAATTCATAGTAACAAGTGCCTCGTCAATGCTTATGATTTTCATAAAACTTAATGATTCTTGCTTGTATCTCTATTATGCAATTCATGTAGGGAACTTGTAGGGAATGTTTTGGGTTGTCGTATGCAATCATCCAACCTAATAAAAGTAGGAAAATCTGAAGGTTAATTTAAGCGGACCTAATTAACTTGGGGCGTTGAGAATTTACAATTTATTGAAAGAACAACTGAAAATCAATTTAGGTTGCATATGTGGCATGTGTGGAGAATAATCCTCTAGCCAGTTCGTCATTTATCATTTTACCTTAATTTTATGTTTTTGTCAATTTTGTAATTTATTTAAGTTTAATTTACTTTTCATCAAAATCAATCCCCCATTTTATTTTAAAGTGTTAGATTTATTAGAAATCATTTTAGTTTGTGTTTTCTTAAGTCTTGAGTTGTTTTGAGTCTTTTGATTTATTTTAGTTTATTTGTTAGTTTTATTTTGAGTTATTATATTTAAGTGTTTTGAGTCTAGTTTAGTATTTTAGATTTTGTTTTTACGTTTTTAATTTAATTTTACTTTGATTAGCATCCCTAGTTAATCCCCGGCCTAGAACGATCCCTACTTACATCATTACTACAACTATCACAAATAGGGTTTAAATTTGTGCGTTAGTTATTTTCGCATCACTACTTAGACGCGAGAACCAGTGACACCATATGATGATACCAATCCCAAACTCCACATATTGAAATACACAACAACCAAGATGGAAGTCAAGGGTTGTAACGGGGCTAAGGGCGTTGGCTAACAAAGAAAGGTAAGGATAAACAAAGGTTCTTAGAGAAATAGCAAGCAAAGTAATGAAATTGACACTTAGAATTCACTTTTGAATGCAAAAATCAACTTTTAAACACAAGGGGAAAATTCATGCAACACTTAGGGTCAAATTCAACTTTTTGGACCATTTCTTCAACAATCAACACATGTGAGTACATTTTCACTTATTTTCCACTCTTTTTCATTCTTTTCACACACTTTTCTTTTTCTTTTTCCACGAATTTTTTTTCTTTTTTTTTATGCCCTTTTCTTTCTTTTGGCACACAAAACACACTTTGAAAACCCTTCCCCCACACTTGTTTTTCTGCAAAAATCAAAAGGAATTCCTTCTAAGTCATGCTTCACTATTCGTTAAGAACAAGGGTGTGTATAGTCCTATTCTAGGCTAGGTAGGGATAATGTGGTTAACAAAGAAAATAGGCTAAATAAGGCTCAAATGGGTTAAACCTACAAAACAAATGCATGGGATGAAGGCTTTTTGGCTCTGGTGGTAACTACTAAACAACTTCATCTTGTTATATGTTATGCACTCAATTTTAAGCTTTGAATGAAACGGACATGACTTCTAGTGTTTGGAACTAAAGTGATGAAACGCATTCTAAGTAGCAACCAAGCAAAGAATAATGAGATCATGCAACGACTTTAGAAAACAAAAATGCACAGATTAATAACTCTCCAAACAAAGTTTAGGCTCAAGTCTCTCAGGGTTGTAGCATTAGTTTGAGTTCCTTCCTTCAAGCATGTTACAAAAACTGATTTTTCCTTTATGATTACATGTGAATTCGTAAACTATAACTACAACTAGGCATAAACCAAAGAGCATATCAAACTTACATCCATGTTTGTAACTTTCTTTAACATTCATGCAATTAAAAACCAAATCCTCATCATTGTGTTGGAAGGTACCCTAACACACAAACAAACACACAAAAATAGATTTTCGGATTTTTATGTCAAAACACACTAAAACACTCTAAAACAGCTTAAAACCACTTAAAAACAGCAATGAACAACATTGGAAGTTATGGGTGATAAAATCCCACGAATTTGCATTAAAACACTTAGTTACCCCCCCTACACACTTAAATCAGACATTGTCCTCAATGTTTCAAGCATACACTCACACAAAAAAAAAAAACACATAAACAAACAAACAGCAACTAAACAACTCAACATGGCAGAAACGAAATAACAACAAAGAGAAGGGTTTTAGGAACGCAAATCTGGAATTGGAGTGATTCCTAGGTCTTCCTTTGTTGAATGCATGGGTTGCCTCCCAAGTAGCGCTTGCTTTAACGTCGTGCAGCCGGACGAGACTTCCATTCAAGCTCCCTAGGTCCCATGGCATGGAATTGATCTTTGAATGGAAGGTGATACTTGAAGTGATCCGGCAATGGTTTAAATTCGAGAGTGGGTGCCTGATCATTAACAACATGTAAGTATAAAATGTCATGGAAATTGGAGAAGATGACTTACTTTTTCGCTCCGATAAGAACTCAAGGACGAACACCACTTCTTTGAAAGTTTCAGGGACATTGGACTTGGCCAGATTGAATGTGATGGTTGGCACTTGTCCCGTGTCATAAAATTCCACTTCTTTGGGCTTTGTTGTTTCAAATACGTCTTCTTTGATGAATTCTTGACATTCTCCAGCCACTTCTTTCTCTTGAATCATTCTTCTTGGTGTACAAAGTCCTTTGAATAATTCAACACAATCTAGACTTTGATTTGTTGCACTAAGAATTGGAATGTCACTTTGCACTTTTGGGAAGGCTTCCATGATGTCTTTTTCATTTTCTTCTTTCTTTGGAATAAAAAAACCTGCGAGGAAAAGGTGGATTCGGAGGAATAACATTAGAATGAAATGAAATTGGGACGTCCTTACTTGTGGTGGGTGGTTTAGAGGGCTTAGGGGGCTGCGGCAAGGGTTGTTCTACCCTTGCCGTGTGTATGTCTTCTTCCTCTTCCTCAATCAGCAGCTCCTCATCCACTTCTAGGCTATGTTTGGATGTTTTTAGGTCAGTTCCAACCTCCATAGCACTTCCCAAAGTGATAGCATCATGGATTTCAAAATCTTCCTTCAAATTTTCAATAGTTGAGTTCGAGAGTTCACTTTGCTCTTGAATTTGTGCCATGAACTCCATATTCTCTCCTATTTGATTCTTCAATTCACCCACTTCTTGTCTTGATTTTGTTGGTCCTGCATCAAAGAGGTTAGTAATTGAAGAATTTGATCACTATCCATGGACATACTTGAATTTGATTGGAATTGTTGTGGGGGATGCGGTGGTGGCTGCATAGGCGTGGTGTAGAACTCCTTATATGGCTGCCAATATGCATCTTTTTTAGCCTCCTTGGCTTGATTTGATGAGCCTTGCACCAAAGAATTTAATTCATTAAGAATTTGATTATAATCTATTGACGAACCTGAGTTTGATTGAGCATATTGTATATGAGGTTGTGGTGGCTGCATAGGTCTTGAATAGAACTCCTCATATGGCTGCCAATATGCTTCGTGTTGAACTTGTTGAGCTTCCCACCACATAGAGTTTGAATGATCACTCCAATTGCTTTGTGGATATTGATTGGCTTGGTATCCTTGCCTATAAGACGCACCAAATGTAGGGGCACTTTGCATTGTGGTCCTTTCGGCATACTACAACAATTGAGAAGTAAGATTTGGCAATTGAGCTTGAATGGTAGCAAAATCCATGTCTTACTTCTCTAGTACCTGAAATCAAGGAAACAAAACTAAATCAAATATCAAAAGTAAAAATAAAAGACACAAACAGAAACAAAGTCAGCAACTAACACAAAAGACACGAAAAAGAAACAACGGGGGATTAGCAAAGTTGCTAATCCCCGGCAACGGCGCCAAAATTTGATGCGTTATAAACTAACACACAAATTAAACCCTCTTTTGGCAATTGTAGTATATGTATAAGTAAGGATCGTTCTGGACCGGGGATTCGGAGAGATTGCTAATCTAAACTAAACTGACTTAGAAACACAAAAATAAACTTAAAAACACTTAACAAGACTCACAAGACTCAAAACAAACTTAAAAGACTCAAAACAGCACAAAACAACCAAATAGACTCAAATCTGCCACTAAGAGTAAAATTGGACGAAAATTGGTTTTGACTTGACTCAAGACACTTAAAAACACAAACCAAAACAGATTTTAACTAATCTAACACTTCAAAGTAAAGGGGGATTGGGTTTTGGACGAAATTGAAGTAAAACAAACAAATTAAAGACTAAAACAGATTATGGACGAAATTGGGAAATTGGATGGGTGATGGTCTAGCTAGAAGGTCCTTCTCCACACATGACACACTTCCATACAACTCAATCACCAAATGCTTTTCAATAAACCTTGAACCTCAACGCCCCAGATTAACCGTGAATTGCACTAATTAACCCTCAGATTTTCCTAATTTCATTGAATTGGATGATTGCATACAACAATCCAAAGCATTGCCCACAAGTTCCCTAGATGAATTACATAATAGAGATACAAGCAAAGATCATTAAGTTCTATGAAAATCATAAGCATTGACGAGGCACTTGTAACTATGAATTGCATGAAACTTATGCCAAGAATTTACTTAACGCGATTGTGACTAGCAACCTTCACTACTTGTGAATATAAGTTCATAACGATTAGGTGAAAATCCCTTATATTCTAGCATCAAATTCATGCTTGCAAACTAAGTGTCGACCCTCAATGAACATACAAGAATAAGTTTTAAATAAATAGTTAAGCAAATTGCATTCACAATTTATCAAATCGCAATTGAAAGTAATCAATTCATATTACAAGTATAATCATGGTTTAGAATTCCCCTCTAACTATATAGAAATTAGTTCCTCATGTTCGCAATTAAACAAAGATAGCTTGAATTAAACATTGAAAAGAAAGATAGAATACACCTACAAACACTCCAGATGGATCCTTCTTCTCCTTCCTTAGCTGCGGCACAAGAGGATTGTGGTGGATGGTGTGGTGAATGGATGTAGGTGATTTATGGTAGAGGGTGGTGGTTTAATTGCTGCACAAAGGTTTGTATTTATAGGGCTAGGGAAACCCACGAATTTCTGAAGGAAAGGAATGTGTATGTGGCACAATTCATGACGGAAAAAGACTAGGGTTCACCAAAATCTGAAGGGAAAAGGATTGCACAATCCTAAGGGAAAATGATTGCAGGTTCTAGGGCTTCTAGAAAGGGTCAAGGCGCCAGATTTTTAGGTGCTTCTAGAAAATATGTTTTAGCACCAATTTAGGGGCTCTAGAAGGATAAAGGTTGTAGAATCTGAAATATATAGTTTAAATGCATAATTATCCCTTAGAAATAGCTGGAATTAAGGCACAAATTGATTTGGATAAGATAGGATAAGATAAGGTTAGGTTAGGCAAGGATAAGATAAGATAAGGTTGGATAAGGTTTTGGATAATGTTTCTTCTTTTGAGCTGATTTCTTATCTTCCTTGACTTGGATTTATTTCTTCACTCTTTTCAGCACATTCCTAGCCTCTTGAACTTCAAATTCGTCCATCCATCTTGCTCCATTCATAAGCTATCCATTTGGTGCCCAAAACTACCTCAAAATGCTCCAAATTGCATTTTCTTACCAACTTTGTCATATGGACCTACAAACACACGAAAATAGCTTAAAACACTATAATAAACACAAACAAACTATGAAAATGCAAGAAAACAAGCTAACTAAGTCGCATAAATATGCTCCTATCAATTTCACCCAAGTTGTTTTGCATGAAATGTTGGAAGTATGCCCACAAAGCCACTCATTTGATGTAATAGCTTTTTGGAATACTTAATATGTTAAACTTTTATATGTTTAACGGAAGGGCAATACTTATTGTTAATCACTATTTATTGTATCATGTGTTTAATCAATAAGAGAATCCAAGGGATGTATTTGACATAAGAGATAAGTGATCTAATGAGTTAGATTAAGGAGACCTTTCTCTTATGCTCATTCCTAAAACGTTCCTAACCATAGGATTGCCAATTGGGCATTGACAATCCGCTAAGGTTAGTATGTGTTATGTTGACTAAAACGTGAGTATGAACTAGTATCAAGTCATTTAGGTGTTGGACACTAAGACAAACACATAGGTGCTCGAAAGAGTAATCGAGTACACTGAACTGCGATTAATGAGAGTTCAAACATACATGTCATGTACGAACTCTAAGGTTACAATATGCAAAGTAGTCCTTAGACCTGAGGCATCGTAGATGTCTAATGGTTAGGTCCTTGATCTTTGATCATGACAAAGGCATTCCCTCGGATTGTCCACGGCATTGTTGGGGTCATGTGATCTAGTCATGTAGGCATATGAATGCACAACAAGGGATCTCTGATCGGATTATATTTATACATATTTTACATCAAATTCTCTCGTCTTTTCTTAGTTAGTTTCTTATATTTTTGAGCTATTTACTTTGTTTTTGTGTTTTTTAGTATTTATCTAGTAAATAAAATAAAAATAGCACAAGTGTGATTCTATCTTGCTACTATTTTTATTTCTTGGTTGGGAAAAGTTTCCACGGAAGTTATAGTTTTGAATAAAATTATTTTTCTGGAAAGACTCAAAATATTCTTTCTATAAAAATGTTTTCGCATAGTTGAATGCATCAACATCAAGTAAAGAGTTTTAGCTTTTAATGAAATATATTCTGAAATTAGCTAATGTGTAAAGTATGGTGGACAGTTGAGGGCCAGCGAGAAAAGCAGAAAGAAGTGGAGCTGTCAGCCTTTGCACTAGGGAATTAAACAAATAGCATGAGACAGCAAAAAGAATGGAGAAATATAAATTAGCTGGAGGTCGCTGCCTTTGGCAGCTGGGGACTGACAGAAAAAGAAGAAATAAAATTGGAAGGGCAGCATCGCAGAAACCGAGAGAAGTCAGGTTTTGGAGGGAGGATCCAAGGAGGAGCTTGCGCGTGGGAGCAAAGAGGGAAGGCTGCCTTGGCAGCTGGCAGGAAGGAGCTCTCGAGGAGACAGCAAGGAAATAAAACTGGCAGTGCAAAACGCAAAGCGGAGAGACGTCTGGCAGCAGCACGGAGCTTGGAAAGGTCAGCACAAGAGGAATAAGAAGGCTGCCTTGAAGCTGCTGAGCAGCGTGAGATGCGACACGACGTCAGAAGGCAGGCGCGGAAAGTCAGCGAGAGCGGAAGGAGGGGGAGACGGGCAGCACGACAGCTGCCTTGCGCAGCTTAGGAGGCCTGGCGAGTGCAGGGCAGGAGAGGAGGAACTGCGACAGGAAGTCAGGAGGGACAAAAACTTGAGGTCCTCGGGATTGGAGGCTGCCTTGGTGAAGGCAGGTGTGTGCGGAAAAATAGCGAGAAAGACCGAGAGGGAGTTGCTGCCTTCGGCGAGGGAGGAACGGACGCGAAGAAGAAGCTGCCAGGCAGCTGTCGCAAGCAGAGAGTTGCGGTGCAACAGGAAAGACTGCCAGCAGGCAGCTGGGCAGCGAGTTTTGCGCAGGAAGGCAGCACGGGGGCTGCCCTTGGTGTGGAAAGATGGGTCAGACAAACAGCAGTGCTGATTTGGGTCAGCACGGAGGTCAGCACAGCAGAAGCACAGTGGACAGCAAGCTGCAATCCTTTCTCGGTTAATTCGTTCCCAAACTCAAGTTTAATTTCTGTTTTAATTTAAATAATGTATAACTAATTTTATTTTGGCTAGAGTTTAATTCAAAACCATGGATATATTTGTAATTTGAATTGATTACCTTCAGTTGTGATTTCTGAGTTGTGATTTAATTTGCTTAGCTGCTTGATTGATAACTTATTTTTGTATGTCGATTAAGGATGCATACTTAATTTACATGCATGAATTTGATGCTAGAATATAAGTGAATTTCACCTAATCGTTATGAACTTATATTCACAAGTAGTGAAGGTCGCTTATAAACGATCGCGTTAGGTAAATTCTTGGCATAAGTTTCATGCAATTCATAGTAACAAGTGCCTCGTCAATGCTTATGATTTTCATAAAACTTAATGAGTCTTGCTTGTATCTCTATTATGCAATTCATGTAGGGAACTTGTAGGGAATGTTTTGGGTTGTCGTATGCAATCATCCAACCTAATAAAAGTAGGAAAATCTGAAGGTTAATTTAAGCGGACCTAATTAACTTGGGGCGTTGAGAATTTACAATTTATTGAAAGAACAACTGAAAATCAATTTAGGTTGCATATGTGGCATGTGTGGAGAATAATCCTCTAGCCAGTCCGTCATTTATCATTTTACCTTAATTTTATGTTTTTGTCAATTTTGTAATTTATTTAAGTTTAATTTACTTTTCATCAAAAATCAATCCCCCGTTTATTTTAAGGTGTTAGATTTATTAGAAATCAATTTAGTTTGTATTTTCTTGAGTCTTGAATTATTTTGTGTCTTTTTAGATTATTTGTTAGTTTTATTTTGAGTTATTCTAGTTAAGTGTTTTGAGTCTAGTTTAGTGTTTTAAATTTTGTTTTTACGTTTTTAATTTAATTTTACTTTGGTTAGCATCCCTAGTTAATCCCCGGCCTAGAACGATCCCTACTTATCCATATACTACAATTCTCACAAATAGGGTTTAAATTTGTGCGTTAATTTATTTTCGCATCAAATTTTTGGCGCCGTTGCCGGGGATTAGCAAATTTGCTAATCCTTTTATTTTTGTTTTTGCTTATGTTTATTTGTGTTTGTGTATGTTACTTTTGATATTTGATTTATTTTTCTTTATTTGAATTGAGGTACAAATGGAGCAAGACCTGGATTCTACTAGCATTCAAGATCTATTGGCACAGCTCACTGCTCAATTGACTCAGAATGCCGGAAGGACCACAATGTCAAGTGGCCCTACATTTGATATGCCCTATGAGCAAGGATTTCAAACTCATCAATATCCCCAATTTTCTGCAAATGAAGATGTTTGGGGATATCAAGGCTATAACCAATCAAGGGGCAACATGTTTTCCAACGCTTATAATTCGGATTGGAGAAGTAATTCAGAGTATATGTGGGATGAACCTCAACAATTTCAACAAGGTGGATATTGGCAGCAAGACGAGTTCTATTCAAGACCTATGCAGCCACCACAGCATCCCCCACAGCAATTTCAATCGAATTCAAGTATGCCCATTAATTATAATGAAATTCTTGATGGACTCATTTCTTTGGCGCAGGGTTCACAAAATCAAGCTGAGGAGACTCACCAAGCAGAATATTGGCAGCCATCGGAGGAGTACTATCAATGGCCATATGAACCACCACAGCCTCCACCACAATCTCCCCAACCAAATTCAGGTACGTCCTCGGATAATGACATTTTGAATAAGTTACTAACCTCTTTGACCCAGGACGTAGAAAATCGAAACATGGAGATGCAAAATAAAGCCAACAAGGTGGATGCATTGGAGGAGCAAGTTGGGCAGATTATGGAATTCATGGCACAGATTCGAGATCAAGGTAACATGGAGGATGAAGTTGTTCCAGAACCTTCCATACATAGCCCGGACATGGATGAATTGCCGATTCAAGAAGAAGATGAGGATGACTACTTGGGCAGTTTAGAAGAATTCTTATCGCAAACCCCCCAAGTCCTTATGTCATCCAACTCAGGTGAGGAGGTTCAAAATTCAATTCATTCTAACATCGTTCCACCAAATGTCCTTTTTCCTTGCAGGTTTTTAAATCTCAAGGAAGAAGTGAATGAAAAAGACGTTGTGGAAGATATTCCAGAAAATGAGGTGGCCGGAGAATTTGTTGAACATATCAAAGAGGCTGTGCATGAGACAAACAAGTCCAAAGGAGTTAAGACTGAGGACACGGGACAAGCCACAACCATCATAGTAAACCTGGCTAAGTTCAAAGTCCCGGAAACGTTCAAAGACGTGGTGTTTATAATTGAGTTTGAATGTGACTGTAAGCCATCTTCTCCATTTTTTATTTTAATTTATACTAACTTGTTTTTAATTTTGATGATTCAGGCACCGTCATTAGAATTTAAACCATTGCCGGATCATTTCAAGTACCACCGTCCGTTCAATGATAAGCCCATGCATTTGAATAATGAAGGGAGGCCTAGGAATCACCCACAATCAGATTTGCATTCCTAATCCATTCTCTTTACTGCTTTCATTTTGTTTTGTTATTTAGTTGTGATTTTTGTTTTGTTTATTTAGTTGTGATTTTTGTTTAGAAAGTTAAACTTAGTCTTTTTACTTTGTTTTACTTATTGTTGTGTTTTCTTAATTAAGTTGTTAAAAATACATTATAAATAAAAATAAAAAATTAAAAAAAAAATTAAAAAAAAAAAAAAAAAAAAACTTAAAAACATAAACATTCATATAAATAAAAAAAAAAAAAAAAAAAAAAAAAAAACTTAAATGCATAAATTTTTTTACAATAACTTGTAATTTAATTTCGTTCATTGGTCATTGGTTGGTGGTGCCTCGGAGGTCGACGGAGCCCCTGAAAGACGAAGCGCCAGAGCTGGATCATTCAGAGCCTCAATACTTGGTGCTGCTCCCGAGGACGAAGGCAACACAAACCTCGGGAGTAACGCCATAAACCGTTGATGATCACTCTGAATCCGCACTTCGGACTCCTGCATCTGATCCAGCTTCCTCTTCATGCTTGTGGAGTAATTGGTTGCGAGCATGTGCAAATCCCTGTTCTCATGCCTAAGCACTCTGACCTCCTGCCGAAGACTAGCCACTTCAGCCATCAACGACTCCACCTGACGGGTTCGTGCAAGAAGGCGCTGGCCCATGTTTGATACTGAACCTGCGCATCGGACGCTGTAGGCCATAGAGTCCTGGACAGCTAGTTCGTCGGACCGCCTAGAAAGTATCCTAGTGTCTCTAGGAGTGAGCAGATTTCTGGCCACCACCGATGCGGTTGTTTCATTCATCATCATGGAATCCCCAACTGTAAGAGGACCATTCGGGGATATGAAGGACGGCTGCCAAATGTTGGTTGGAGAAGATATATCACTATCTTCCCCAACATTCAAGTTAAGGCGACGGTCAGAAGGGCAAGACATTTTCTGAAGGTGTTGAGAATGAAGAGTCGGAATGATCAAGATTAAAAGAAGTGAAGGAGGGAGTGTTTGCAGGAGGAAGTGTTTACAGGGGGAGCTTAAGTGTGTTGTGGAACACAAAAATGAGCGTTCTTATAAGAAGAAGAAATCAAGAGGCATCACTCAGCAGTCGAAGAGACGCCCTCTCGCAAATCGAAGAGCCGGGCTCCTTTCTCAAAAGCCGGATTCTTTTCTCAAAAGCGGCGTCTCCGTCTCAAAAGTCGGACGCCGTTCTCAAAAGTCGGGCGTCTCTCTCAAAAGTCGGAGCAGTCAGGAATCACGAGGCGAGCCGCTCTCTGATTTGTCCAGACGTGTCACATGCAATTCCTTTCTCAAAAGTCGGGATTGCTCAGAAACCACGAGCCGCCCCCTGATTTGTCCAATTTTGTCGTCACTCGTCACGCGCTGTCAGCTTTGCGCAAATTACGGGCTGCTTTTTCAGAAAGCGCGTGACCTGTACTGTTCATCCATCCACCGGCTGCCGACAGGGGTAAAAGAATAGTTTCGGTTGTGAAGAAAAGACCTATAAACGTCTACCTTCGCATCCATTGCAAAGGCAAACTCTCTCAGCACTTCTTCATCTCCGAAATTCTTCATCTCTGAAATTTTTCATCTCCGAAATTTTTCTCCGAAAATGCCTTTCCAACAAACCCTCTCGAGTTTCTCTGTGTTTCTCATTCCTTGGGATACCTTTCCAAATAAGTCATCAAGAGCTAGAGTATTTCATATCATGAAGGTTGAAAGCAAGAGTATCTCATATCACGCTTTCTTCCTGTCCTTGTCCTTGTCTTTGTGGCAAGGAGAAAGCGGGCAATCAGCCAGCACTCGGTGTCAATCTTCCAATCTAAGAACCGACTGCCTGGAAATCCTTCCTGATTGCTTACCTAGCATTGCTCTCGAGTGCTCTTCTTCAACCACTTATGTACTTCCGAAGAAGTCGCCACATCTGCCTGGAGAACAGACATGGCAAGTGAAAATGATACTTGAAGCATGTGGAGACAAGGTGCTGCTTCATCTTCAAGATCAAGTCTCATTTTCCTTGCTAAGAAGTTCCCCAGCCCAGTTCAAGCATACACTTGTGGAACGATACTTCTTCAAAAGCAAAAGTATCCCATATCATCAGAGTCAGAGGCAAAGATTTCTCATGGCATGCTTTTCCTTTACCCTTGCTCTTGGCTACGGAGCAAGGTGAAAGAAAGGCAATCGGTCGGCACTTGGACAGATTGAACAAAGAAGCAGACCACCACCTATTCCTCGTGCCTACCTGCCATGCAGAAGAACAAAAAGAGAAGAATGTAGCCTGCAGACTCAATCAACCCGGCAGAAGGAGTCTGAGTTGAAACCAAGAGCTCGAGAAGCTTCAACAACACCACCAATCAAGTCTCATTTTCCTTGCTAAGAAGTTCCGAGGCCAGTTCAAGTTCAAAGCTGTGGAAAGTCACCAAACAGGACCAATGATCACTTTTAGTTTTATTATTATCTTTTATTTTCATTTTCAATTTTTCGTTTATTTGTTTTTTTTTACATTTTCTTGCGTGCTTAACTGATTTATTTCTTTTCTTTGCAGGAACTTTTGGTTATTTCCACCCTTGAGGTTGATTGCAGAATTTTAGCTTGGGGGTCATCGCTTGATTTTTTCTGCAAATTAGGGAAGTTTTCAGTCCTATTGCTTTATTTTGTTTCTTTATATTTATTTATTTTATTTTTATTTGCATTTTATTATATTTTGTTTCATTTGTTTCCATGTTATTGCTTTGTGTTTTCGTAATTAAGTTGTTGTTTTTAAAATAAAAATAAAAAAATAAAAAATAAAAAATAAAAAAATTCGGAAAATTTAAAAAAAAATCCAAAAATATTTCCTTGTTTTCCTTATTGTTTTGAATTAGATTTTTGTTAGTTTTCCCGACCCAATGATATAATTGGATAAAATTTGAACCATGATCATCAAGAACTTAGTTAACATGTGTTGTGTGAAATTCCTAATTCTCGTGTTAGTTTGTACATATTTGATTATCCTTGAAAAACTAAATGCACATAGCCTTGTTAATGTGAAACTAAAGCATGATTTAAAGCTCCATATGTGAATTTAGTGACCATATACATCCTATGTGAGTTTTTTTTGAGCCTATTGAAAGTGTGTGCATTTTTCATACACTCCTATTTTTTCATGTGTGATGAACTTATGTGAGATACTTCTCTAGAACTTGCATAACGATCTTTCGAAATATTTGTCATTGATTGCATGAACTTGAAAATGATAGAGGCATTAGGTTTACCACCATGGCCCAAATAACCTTGTTTCCCAAAGAAAAATGATATCATTAGATTGCCAATTTGAGCCATGTATGTGAGCCTTTTATTTCTTATCACCAGATATGTCTACCCTTATGCCTGAAATAATTTTCCTTACCCTTTCCAAGCGAGCTATTGAGCAATGTGAAATTGTCTTATGAGAAATGTTTGTGAAGTACTTTGGAGGGTGTTTGGCAAAAGAATAAGTGTGGGGGTTTTTCATATTTGTTTCTGTTTAAAAAAAAAAAAAAAAAAAAAAAAAAAAAAAAAAAAAAGAAAAGAAAAAGAAAGATTGTATACAAAGAAAATAAAAAGTTTTTAAAGTTTCAGTTTATGGGTGTGGTTGGAGGTGACTTGTAGAATAGCTGGAAATGTTGAGTTCTTATAAATCTAAAGAAAAAATCGCTTGCAATGTAGCTTGGAACTTGTGTTTTCCTATTCTTTCGTTTCAATAACTCTCGCCCTAAGCCTCATTACATCCAATAAAAGTCCTCTTGATTTAAGTTTTGCAATTATGACTGTGGAGAAGTGATCTTTATGCAAGCTTATGGTAGAACTTTCACATTTGATTCTTTGAGAGAAACACATTAAAACTAAACACATGTGTGATTGAGTGTATATCCAGTGAGAATGTCGCTAATTTGCATATGGTGATTTTAAAATAACAATTTGAAATTGCATTAACATGGCTATCTCACACACTACACTTCAAGGATGTTTCAAAGATTACTGCTAATATTTGAATAAGGAAAGAAATGAACTTGAATTGCTTGTTGATGTTAGCTATGGCTCTTGATGATTATGTTCTCAAATGAAATTCTATGAGGGTAATATAGGGGAAAACTAATAATTTTCATGTTATTACTTTTTCTGTTTTCTCTGTTTTGCTCGAGGACTAGCAAAAGCTAAGTGTGGGGGTATTTGATCGGATTATATTTATACATATTTTACATCAAATTCTCTCGTCTTTTCTTAGTTAGTTTCTTATATTTTTGAGCTATTTACTTTGTTTTTGTGTTTTTTAGTATTTATCTAGTAAATAAAATAAAAATAGCACAAGTGTGATTCTATCTTGCTACTATTTTTATTTCTTGGTTGGGAAAAGTTTCCACGGAAGTTATAGTTTTGAATAAAATTATTTTTCTGGAAAGACTCAAAATATTCTTTCTATAAAAATGTTTTCGCATAGTTGAATGCATCAACATCAAGTAAAGAGTTTTAGCTTTTAATGAAATATATTCTGAAATTAGCTAATGTGTAAAGTATGGTGGACAGTTGAGGGCCAGCGAGAAAAGCAGAAAGAAGTGGAGCTGTCAGCCTTTGCACTAGGGAATTAAACAAATAGCATGAGACAGCAAAAAGAATGGAGAAATATAAATTAGCTGGAGGTCGCTGCCTTTGGCAGCTGGGGACTGACAGAAAAAGAAGAAATAAAATTGGAAGGGCAGCATCGCAGAAACCGAGAGAAGTCAGGTTTTGGAGGGAGGATCCAAGGAGGAGCTTGCGCGTGGGAGCAAAGAGGGAAGGCTGCCTTGGCAGCTGGCAGGAAGGAGCTCTCGAGGAGACAGCAAGGAAATAAAACTGGCAGTGCAAAACGCAAAGCGGAGAGACGTCTGGCAGCAGCACGGAGCTTGGAAAGGTCAGCACAAGAGGAATAAGAAGGCTGCCTTGAAGCTGCTGAGCAGCGTGAGATGCGACACGACGTCAGAAGGCAGGCGCGGAAAGTCAGCGAGAGCGGAAGGAGGGGGAGACGGGCAGCACGACAGCTGCCTTGCGCAGCTTAGGAGGCCTGGCGAGTGCAGGGCAGGAGAGGAGGAACTGCGACAGGAAGTCAGGAGGGACAAAAACTTGAGGTCCTCGGGATTGGAGGCTGCCTTGGTGAAGGCAGGTGTGTGCGGAAAAATAGCGAGAAAGACCGAGAGGGAGTTGCTGCCTTCGGCGAGGGAGGAACGGACGCGAAGAAGAAGCTGCCAGGCAGCTGTCGCAAGCAGAGAGTTGCGGTGCAACAGGAAAGACTGCCAGCAGGCAGCTGGGCAGCGAGTTTTGCGCAGGAAGGCAGCACGGGGGCTGCCCTTGGTGTGGAAAGATGGGTCAGACAAACAGCAGTGCTGATTTGGGTCAGCACGGAGGTCAGCACAGCAGAAGCACAGTGGACAGCAAGCTGCAATCCTTTCTCGGTTAATTCGTTCCCAAACTCAAGTTTAATTTCTGTTTTAATTTAAATAATGTATAACTAATTTTATTTTGGCTAGAGTTTAATTCAAAACCATGGATATATTTGTAATTTGAATTGATTACCTTCAGTTGTGATTTCTGAGTTGTGATTTAATTTGCTTAGCTGCTTGATTGATAACTTATTTTTGTATGTCGATTAAGGATGCATACTTAATTTACATGCATGAATTTGATGCTAGAATATAAGTGAATTTCACCTAATCGTTATGAACTTATATTCACAAGTAGTGAAGGTCGCTTATAAACGATCGCGTTAGGTAAATTCTTGGCATAAGTTTCATGCAATTCATAGTAACAAGTGCCTCGTCAATGCTTATGATTTTCATAAAACTTAATGAGTCTTGCTTGTATCTCTATTATGCAATTCATGTAGGGAACTTGTAGGGAATGTTTTGGGTTGTCGTATGCAATCATCCAACCTAATAAAAGTAGGAAAATCTGAAGGTTAATTTAAGCGGACCTAATTAACTTGGGGCGTTGAGAATTTACAATTTATTGAAAGAACAACTGAAAATCAATTTAGGTTGCATATGTGGCATGTGTGGAGAATAATCCTCTAGCCAGTCCGTCATTTATCATTTTACCTTAATTTTATGTTTTTGTCAATTTTGTAATTTATTTAAGTTTAATTTACTTTTCATCAAAAATCAATCCCCCGTTTATTTTAAGGTGTTAGATTTATTAGAAATCAATTTAGTTTGTATTTTCTTGAGTCTTGAATTATTTTGTGTCTTTTTAGATTATTTGTTAGTTTTATTTTGAGTTATTCTAGTTAAGTGTTTTGAGTCTAGTTTAGTGTTTTAAATTTTGTTTTTACGTTTTTAATTTAATTTTACTTTGGTTAGCATCCCTAGTTAATCCCCGGCCTAGAACGATCCCTACTTATCCATATACTACAATTCTCACAAATAGGGTTTAAATTTGTGCGTTAATTTATTTTCGCATCAATCTCTAACCTTCCATGGTGGAAGGAGTATACTCTAAAATATGATTCTAAAGTCTTTGGCCAAAGCAAATGAATATGACTAAGGAAGATGTTCCAAATCATATTCAAGGGAATCATATAAGAAAGTATCACATTGGATAGTAGACATGAAACAAACTATCACTTAAAACAATGTGGTTAAGAGTATTGTATTAGAGAAGGACCGTATTGCATTGTAATTGTAACTGGATAGGTTCTCCAACCAATTCTACTTAGCTTGGGTAACCATGACATACTGCTAGGTGTCACTCATGGTTTGTGGAAGCCCTATTGATTAGAAAACACTAATCATCAAAAGGGGAGAATTGAAATGTGGTTTCAATTCACAATCGATAGTTAAGAGTAACATCGCCCACTGCCTCGCTAATTGGAACCTAATGGATCGCACACCAAATAAGGATATATGTGAAGCAATTAAATGAAATGGATAAGCAATTAAATGGTTTAATTGAAGAATGGTCAAGATTAATTAATTAGTTAATTAATTATACGAAATGTTCGTATTGGGCTTTTAAGTTGGTTTTAGGGCTTCGGGGCCCAAAAGTGTTTTGGTCCACAAGGCCCATTATGTTTAAGTTGTATGACAACTAAAACAAAATGGGCAATAAGCCCAATAACCATATAGGCCAACCATTTAGGGTGAGGGTATGCAAGTTTGCTTAATTGCAAGTTTGCCACTCACCTAAGAAATGAAGTATAAATTCATCTTTATAGCTTTGTTTTCAATTAGGGTTTTCTAAGCTACTTGGGGATAGTTATCTAGCAAATTTACTTCCCTAAGTGATCCATTTTTCATTCTCACAAATTACATCCTTGGTGAAGAGACATAGAGACATCAAACTTTTGGTGTTTTGGAGAACTAATCCTAAAATCCTCAAAGAAGCAAAGGAGCACTAAAAGGAAGGAAATCACAAGGAAGATCCAAGGAGCAAGGAGGTGACTTGAAGGCCCTCCACTTGGGTGAATCCCTTGTGTAATCAAGGATGAGCTTCAAGGGTAAAGAATCTCTAAATTCTTCATATTCTTTAATGTTGTTAAAGAGTCTTTTGATTCACCATATACTAGGCTTTGAAAGTCATGGGTTTCATGAATTGTTTTTGGATGCATGCCTACTTTAAAGAGTTAATTGTTAGCATATGTATTCAAATGTTCATACATGTTCTTAGCTAGGACAAAATTTTTCCTTCAAGTGGTATCAAGAGCCTAGGTCTAGTGTATGGTGGATCCTTTTGGGTTTTGTGATTTTCATGTTTTATGATTTAAATGTTGTAAATGTTACAAGCTTTGTTCTTGCTTTGAATATAAATTTTGCTAGAAAATTTAGCATCTCAAATGTTGTAGATGTATTTCATTTAAGCATGAATATTGGAACTAAAAATTTGGTGCCATGTATTTTGAGTTTTCATAAGTGTTCTTCAATGTTCTTGGAGTTCTTGCCAAGAACAAAAAGTTTTGAAGTTTTGATTCAAAAAGTTTTATGTTTTTACATAAAGTTTTGATTTAATTTTAGTGGGTGATGGTTATTGATTAAGTAATTTTAATGGGAGACAAACTTTGTTTTAAAGAATGACATAAATCATTTCATACAAAATTTTATTTCATCTTTACCTCACCTAACATAACCCACTTACAAAACTTTGTATAAAATTTGAATTTTACCAATAAAAACCACTTATGGCAGGCCACCCTATTAAATAGGGTATTTTTGGGTGTTTTGTGCACTTACATAAAGTTTTGATACTTTTGTGTATTTGCATTTTGGCCCAAAAGTTTACGTTTTTACGTTAAGGTCCAAAAACTTTAAAGGACAAATTGTTTTGCTCCTTTAATGATGTTTTGACATTATTAAAAATGTTTGGGTTCTAAGTTGTAATTACATGAAGTTGTGGACTCTTGTGTTTTTACAAAGTGACCCCAAAAGTTTTTGTTTTTTTAGAAAATGGCCCAAATTAGATGAGAACAAAATGGTTTGTCTCTTTAAATGAGAATTGGATTTTCATTTTATTTAGTTTCATTTAAATCAATTCTATGGATCCGAAAACCAATTGTTTTAAAGTTGTTTTCTTAATTAAATGTGTTTGATTAAGAGAAGGGTGATTATGAACCAAATGCCTCGATAATTGAGCTATGTGATTGGCCGCTTTACATTATGAATGTTTGGGCTTGGTAGTGTAGATTTGAATGTAATTTGATTAATTCAATTTGTTGTAAATGGACATAAGTCCATCATTTGTGTTGTAAAAGGGCATAAGCCCTTATTATTATTTCATGTATTCCTTTTGTTTAAATGTATGCAAAATGGAATAGTTGGGTCCAACGCCCAATAGGAAATAACGGTTTAATTGGATTAAACGCGTAACTAAAATCAACAACTACATACCTTAGACCCAAGGTCCAACACAAGGCTCGTGTTGGATCAAATCAAACGGTTCATAATCATCGTAAAACCTAATATGACTATATAGTCCATATGAGGATGCAAAGCATTCGTTAGTAGTTCCATATAGTCTCGCTTGTTTCAACGAAACAGTGGGAGTATTATATACTACTAATTCATATAAACTTGGACCAATGGTTGTGATAGGCCCAAGTTCTTTTAATGTGATTAAAATGTTTTGATGTAGCCCAACGCTATTCCCTCAACAAATTAATATTCAAGTTGATAAGCGAGAGATGTTTAGAATATCTCTTCGTAGGCCTTCCATCGTGGTGGGTTCCAATCGTTTGTGACTCATGCACCGGCTTCACCCTATCATGGGGAAGTACAAAGCATGTGCTTACATCCAGGAGGAATCCATATACATATGATGAGGTGAGTGTAGGCAACGAGGATAGCCGATATCATATCATTGTGAGGCTATTCTTGAACCCCTTCACGAACTAAGCATGGTGGGAATAACTTAAACTAAGTGCAATGGTGCCGATATCGTATCATCGTGAGGCATCATTCTCTAGAGGCCAAACGAGATGGGTAATTACAAAAGGTTGTAAATGAATAATGCGTTATTCTCTCATCATTATTTTTGCTAACCAATATCGTATCATCGTGAGGTGGGCTTGGTAATGGTGAGTCTCCCATAACCCACTAAGAGTTCAATATAACTCTCGAATTCTATTGAGGGATGTGGAATTTGCCAAAAATGGTGGGTGATACTATTTGATTAAAAGACCCAATCAAAATAGTTTTAAACAATGCTAATTCGATTTCTGTTATGTTATGTAGTGAACGACATGCCTAAAATTATACCCACCATTATACTTGACAAAAAGGGCCTAAAGGGCCAACGTTTCCTTGCTTGGTATCGCCAAATTGAGAATGTCTCAAAGGTGAAAGACATATTGTATGTGCTTAAGCAATCCCCTCCTCATGTACCTCCTACGAAACTAGCTTCAAAAGAGGAGTGTCAAAATTATGTTAGACACTATGAGGATGACTTACAAGCCAAATGCTTAATCCTCACTTCACTTAGTGAGGAGCTTATGAAGCTACATAAGCACATGGACACTTCTTGTGCCATGGTTGAAAGTTTGCATAAGATGCATGACATTGAGACTAGTAATGTACGATTCTCAAATATTTGTAGTCTAATGAATGCCAAAATGGCAAAGGGGACATCGGTCCATAAACATGGACAAAAGATGGAAATGATCTTTCAAGATCTTCAAAGTTTAGGAACTTCCATCGATGGGAAAATGGCCCAAGACTTTTTCCTTGCATCTCTCTCGGATGATTTCACTAAGTTTATCGTAAACTATAAAGTGAATAGATTCGATCATTCTTTGAAAGAGATGATTGACATGTGCTGTAAATTTGAAAAAGGTTTCAAAAGGGCCAGTGGGAGTGAGAATGCAATGATAAGGAAAAGGTTACATAAGAAGAAGGCAAAGAAATCCAAAGGAACATGCTTTCATTGTGGAAAGGATGAACGTTGGAAGAAGAAATACAGGGTGCGCATTGCGAGCCTTATGACAAGGACTTTTGAAGAGACTATTTCTGTCATAGAGAGTGCTTTTACAGTGGGCTCCAATTCCTGGATATTTGATTCAGGTGCTAGTCAACATATCTGTAATACGTTGCAGGGACTAACAGGGAGCAGATCACTGCGCAATGAGGAGATGGTTGTGCGAGTTGGGAACGGCACTAAAATCTCTGCAAAAGCAATAGGCACCTATATGCTTAACCTACCCTCTGGGGAAGTCCTGGAACTTAAAAATTGTTTATATTTTCCTTCATGTATAAAAAATTTGATTTCCATCTCTAAGCTTTTACGAGATGGGCACTCAGTGTTGTTTGACAAAATGAGTTGCACTTTATACTTGAACGGTCGTATTATCTCTCATGGTAATATGATAGATGGACTTTTTCACCTAGAAACGAATAGTGGGATGCACTGTATTGAAAGCGGGAATACCTCAAAACCCAAAAGGGCTAGAGAAGAAGTTAACCAAGAAAAGATGTGGCATCTTAAACTTGGACATGTGAACCTTGATAAGATTCGCAAGATGTCAAAAGACGGATATTTCCGCCCATTAGGTAATGACCGGATGGGTACTTGTGAATGTTGCTTGAAAGGGAAGATGACCAAATCTCCATTTACTGGAAAAGGAGAGCGTGCCACTGAAATTCTAGGGTTAATCCACACTGACGTATGTGGACCTATGTCTACTACGTCGAGAGAAGGCTTCTCATACTATATCACATTCACCGACGATCACTCTCGGTTTGGCTATGTATATCTTATGAAGTACAAGTCAGAATCCTTTGAAAGGTTCAAAGAATTCAAGAATGAAGTTGAGAAGCAAACTGGGAAACAGATAAAAATCCTAAGATCGGATCGAGGGGGTGAATATATGAGTAATGAGTTCCTAGATTATCTCAAAGAGTGTGGAATAATATCACAGTGGACTCCACCGGGAACTCCACAACTTAATGGAGTTTTTGAAAGGAGAAATCGAACCTTGATGAACATGGTTCGTTCTATGATGAGTTCCGCTGATCTACCAGTAACATTCTGGGGATACGCTCTATATACAGCAGCTTACTTGCTTAATAGAGTACCTTCCAAATCAGTTTCACAAACGCCCTATGAGATATGGCATGGAAGAAAGCCAAGTCTTAATCATATTAAGATTTGGGGTTGTGAAGCATATGTCAAGAAGCTTGAGGCTACTAAGCTTAAAGCGAGATCAGTAAGATGCTATTTTGTGGGATATCCTAGAGAAACTATGGGATATGAGTTCTACCATCCTGACGACCAGAAAGTCTTTGTCGCCAGAACTGCTATGTTTCTAGAGGAACAATTTGTTCTCAAAGGAACTAGAAGCAAAGAGATGGAAATTAATGAGATTAATAATGAACCACAAACAAGCACTCGACATATTGACAACCCTGTTCCTGAACCCCTAGCTCCACGTAGATCTGAACGGGTTAGTAAGCCACCTATGAGGTTTGGCTTAAATAATGACTTTGATGAATTGTACCTTCTAGGTGACAATGAAACAAAGGAGGACCCTAGAGACTACACTGAAGCAATGTCCGACATTGATTCAAAGAGATGGCAAGAGGCCATGAAATCCGAGATGGATTCCATGTATCAAAATCAGGTCTGGACTCTTGTAGACCTTCCAGAAGGTATTGTACCTGTTGGAAACAAATGGGTCTTCAAGAGGAAGATAGGCGTTGATGGGAACGTGGAGCCTTATAAGGCTAGACTAGTAGCCAAGGGATACAGGCAAATAGAAGGGATTGACTATGAAGAAACCTTCTCTCCTGTAGCCATGATTAAGTCCATTCGGATTTTGCTTGCTATAGCTGCGTACCATGATTATGAAATCTGGCAAATGGACGTGAAGACGGCCTTTCTGAATGGCTACCTACAGGAAGAGCTCTATATGACTCAACCCGAAGGTTTCGTGTCCGAGTCTGAAGAGACTAAGGTATGCAAGCTTCAAAGGTCCATTTATGGACTTAAGCAAGCCTCCAGGAGCTGGAACATTCGTTTCGATACTGAAATCAAAACGTTTGGTTTTACTCAAAACGAAGACGACAATTGTGTTTATCAAAAAGTCGTTGGGGATGCAGTAGTATTCCTAGTGTTATATGTAGATGACATATTACTATTCGGGAATGACACTGCAGTACTTTCTTCTGTAAAAGTGTGGTTGTCTAAAACCTTCCACATGAAAGATTTAGGAGATGCATCTTATGTACTTGGGATAAAGCTCTATCGTGATAGATCCAGAAAATTAATTGGATTATCTCAATCTATGTACATTGATAAGGTGCTAAGTAGGTTCCAGATGGAACAATCTAAGAAAGGTTTTCTTCCTGTTAGACATGGAATTCACCTTTCTAAATCCATGGGACCTAAGACTCCTGAAGAGATACGGCTAATGAATGAAATTCCTTATGCTTCCGCCATAGGGAGTCTCATGTATGCCATGATATGCACAAGGCCTGATATCGCGTATGCTGTGAGCATTACTAGTCGATATCAATCTAACCCAGGATCAGAACACTGGGCAGCTGTCAAGATGGTCCTTAAGTACTTAAGAAGAACTAAGGACATGTTCCTCGTTTATGGAGGAGCAGCAGAGTTGCGAGTGGAAGCCTATACAGACGCAGATTTCCAATCTGACGTCGATGATAGAAGTTCCAACTCCGGATATGTATTCACTCTGAATGGTGGGGCTGTCAGTTGGAAAAGCAAGAAACAAAGTGTAATTGCTGATTCCACGACAGAGGCTGAATATGTCGCTGCAGCTGAAGCCGGCAAAGAAGCGTTCTGGATGAAAAAGTTCATTACTGAACTTGGAGTGGTTCCAACCATCACATCACCAGTAACTTTGTACTGTGATAATAGTGGGGCGATAGCTTAAGCCAAGGAACCCAGGGCTCATCAAAAGAACAAGCATTTTGATAGGCGCTTTAATATCATAAGAAGATATGCTGCCGAAGGGAAGATTAATATCCTCAAAATTGCTTCAGCCGATAATGTAGCAGATCCACTGACAAAGCCAATGACTCAAATCCAGCTTGATCGTCATATGGATAAGATGGGTATTAGATACATGGGAGGATGGCTTTGAGTGCAAGTGGGAGATTGTTGGAAGTATGCCCACAAAGCCACTCATTTGATGTAATAGCTTTTTGGAATACTTAATATGTTAAACTTTTATATGTTTAACGGAAGGGCAATACTTATTGTTAATCACTATTTATTGTATCATGTGTTTAATCAATAAGAGAATCCAAGGGATGTATTTGACATAAGAGATAAGTGATCTAATGAGTTAGATTAAGGAGACCTTTCTCTTATGCTCATTCCTAAAACGTTCCTAACCATAGGATTGCCAATTGGGCATTGACAATCCGCTAAGGTTAGTATGTGTTATGTTGACTCAAACGTGAGTATGAACTAGTCTCAAGTCATTTAGGTGTTGGACACTAAGACAAACACATAGGTGCTCGAAAGAGTAATCGAGTACACTGAACTGCGATTAATGAGAGTTCAAACATACATGTCATGTACGAACTCTAAGGTTACAATATGCAAAGTAGTCCTTAGACCTGAGGCATCATAGATGTCTAATGGTTAGGTCCTTGATCTTTGATCATGACAAAGGCATTCCCTCGGATTGTCCACGGCATTGTTGGGGTCATGTGATCTAGTCATGTAGGCATATGAATGCACAACAAGGGATCTCTAACCTTCCATGGTGGAAGGAGTATACTCTAAAATATGATTCTAAAGTCTTTGGCCAAAGCAAATGAATATAACTAAGGAAGATGTTCCAAATCATATTCAAGGGAATCATATAAGAAAGTATCACATTGGATAGTAGACATGAAACAAACTATCACTTAAAACAATGTGGTTAAGAGTATTGTATTAGAGAAGGACCGTATTGCATTGTAATTGTAACTGGATAGGTTCTCCAACCAATTCTACTTAGCTTGGGTAACCATGACATACTGCTAGGTGTCACTCATGGTTTGTGGAAGCCCTATTGATTAGAAAACACTAATCATCAAAAAGGGAGAATTGAAATGTGGTTTCAATTCACAATCGATAGTTAAGAGTAACATCGCCCACTGCCTCGCTAATTGGAACCTAATGGATCGCACACCAAATAAGGATATATGTGAAGCAATTAAATGAAATGGATAAGCAATTAAATGGTTTAATTGAAGAATGGTCAAGATTAATTAATTAGTTAATTAATTATACGAAATGTTCGTATTGGGCTTTTAAGTTGGTTTTAGGGCTTCGGGGCCCAAAAGTGTTTTGGTCCACAAGGCCCATTATGTTTAAGTTGTATGACAACTAAAACAAAATGGGCAATAAGCCCAATAACCATATAGGCCAACCATTTAGGGTGAGGGTATGCAAGTTTGCTTAATTGCAAGTTTGCCACTCACCTAAGAAATGAAGTATAAATTCATCTTTATAGCTTTGTTTTCAATTAGGGTTTTCTAAGCTACTTGGGGATAGTTATCTAGCAAATTTACTTCCCTAAGTGATCCATTTTTCATTCTCACAAATTACATCCTTGGTGAAGAGACATAGAGACATCAAACTTTTGGTGTTTTGGAGAACTAATCCTAAAATCCTCAAAGAAGCAAAGGAGCACTAAAAGGAAGGAAATCACAAGGAAGATCCAAGGAGCAAGGAGGTGACTTGAAGGCCCTCCACTTGGGTGAATCCCTTGTGTAATCAAGGATGAGCTTCAAGGGTAAAGAATCTCTAAATTCTTCATATTCTTTAATGTTGTTAAAGAGTCTTTTGATTCACCATATACTAGGCTTTGAAAGTCATGGGTTTCATGAATTGTTTTTGGATGCATGCCTACTTTAAAGAGTTAATTGTTAGCATATGTATTCAAATGTTCATACATGTTCTTAGCTAGGACAAAATTTTTCCTTCATGAAATTCGTGGGAGTTTATCACCCATTACTTCTAGTGTTGTTCCTTGCTGTTTTTAAGTGTTTTTATGCTGTTTTGGAGTGTTTTAGTGTGTTTTGACATAAAAATCCGAAAATCTCATAAAAATTTGAAAAATTGTTTTGAAAAACCCAAAAATAGTTGTTTTTGTGTGTTTGTTTGTGTCTTAGGATACCTTCCAACACAGTGAAGATGAATTGGTTTTTAATTGCATGACTGTTAAAGAGAGTTATAAACATGGATGGAAGTTTGATTTACTCCTTGGTTTATGCTTGGTTGTGGTTATAATTTATAAATTCACATGCAATCATAAAGGAAAAAAATCAGTTTTTGTAACATGCTTGAAGGAAGGAACTCAAAGTAACGCTACAACCTTGTGAGACTTGAGCCTAAAATGTTTATTTGGAGAGTTAATAATCTGTGCATTGTTGTTTTCTAAAGTCGTTGTATGATCTCATTATTGTTTGCTTGGTTGCTATTTAGAAGGCGTTTCATCATTTAGTTCAAAATGCTAGAACTCATGCCTATTTCATTCAAAGCATGTTATTGATTTGCATAACACATATTCAAGATGAAGTTGTTTGGTGAGCCAAGAGCCAAAAAGCCTATCCCGTTCATTATGTGTTTAAGTTTAACCCCGTTGAGCCTTGTGTAGCCTATGTTCTTTGTTACCCACACTATCCTCACCTAGCCTAGATTAGGACCATCCATACCCTTGTTCTTGAAGCATAGTAAAGCATAATTTAGAAGGGATTCCTTTTGTTGAACTCTTGCAGAAAAACAAGTTAGGGGGAAGTGATTCTTGTGTCTGTGTGTGTGCCAAAATCCGTAATAAGGCACGGGTAGAAAAGAAAAAAAAAAGAAAAAAAAAAGAAAAAGAAAAGTTGTGAAAAGAGTGAAAAAGAGTTGAAAAATATATGAGAAAGAACTCTAAAGTGTTGTTTGTTGAAGAAAGGGTCCAAAGCATTGAATTCAACCCTAAGTGTTGCATGAATCTTCCCTTTGCGTTTAAAAGGTGATTTTTTCATTCTAAAGTGAATTCAAGTGTCGATTTCATTACTTTGCTTGCTATCGCTTGAAGAACGTTTGTTATCCCTATCCTTTCTTTGTTAGCCATTACCCCCAAGCCCCATTACAACCCTTAACTTCATCTTGAGTGTTATGTGTTTCAATATGTGGAGTTTGGAATTGGTATGAGCATATGGTGTCACTAATTCTCGCATCTAAGTAGTAGCGTTCCATTCATGAGATCATATCTAAACATGCTGAATAACTCCAGAAAATTGCCTTCTTCATTATACATATATGTGAGTGTTCGTTTTCATGTTTACATCAACTTCTCACATATAAGTAGTGTAGGGTGTGTAGTCAGAAAATGTGTATAAAGATAGAGAGTATCTTGTAAGGAATTGAGCAAATTCTCTAAGGCATGTTACTACATTCAAAACATCGTTTTAATTGGTTAATTGTGAACTAGTAAGTGGTGACTGTGATTAAGTATGTGCTCAAGTGTAAGGATGACCAAAATCTGTGGGAATGATGATTTTTAACATGTCATGTTTCATTAAAAATCCCTGAGGCAATTGTTGGAAGGTCTAGGTTGTGTTTTGTTTTGTTTTGCTTGAGGACTAGCAAAAGCTAAGTGTGGGGGAATTTGATAGGAGCATATTTATGCGACTTAGTTAGCTTGTTTCTTGGCATTTATGTTGTTAGTTCATAGTTACTTTAGTATTTTAAGCTATTTTCGTGTGTTTGTAGGTGATAGGAGCATATTTATGCGACTTAATTGGCTTGTTCTTGTGCATTTACGTTGTGTTTCTTTAGTTATTTTAGTGTTTAAAGTCACTTTTGTATGTTTTCAGATTTTAAGGACCAAGTATGTATTTTGGAGCCTTTTGGAGCAAAATGGAGCTTGGAATGGTTATCACATGCTTGGAGCAAAAGGAATGGACATAATTGAAGATTTGAAGAAGTTAGGATTCCTAATCAACGAAGGATTCCTAATTGAAGATGGATTCCTACTCACATGAGGATTCCTAGAAGAATGAGGATTCCTACTCCAAGAAGGATTCCTACTTGAAATAGGAAAGTTAAGCCAAGGTTTCCTACTTTGGTTTGATCTTTCCTAAGTGTCCCTAAGTTTCAGCAATTTTGATGGCCTCCTAAGCATTCTAGGACATCAAATACAAATCCCTTGCACAATAGGAACCCTTGCCGCACCCCCTTACCCTTTCCTCTTCCTTGCCGTGCAAGGGAGAGGGCTATTTCCTGTTTTTAAGCATTAAAACACATTCCTATTGTGTTTTAATGATGTGCCGCATATCCTTAGCCAATTTCCCTTAATTTTCTGATTTGATTTCCTATTTCTAGAAGCTTTTGACTTAATTTCTGATTACCTAAATAACCTAGGGTTTTAATTTCCTAAATCCTTTAAATAAACTTCATTGTTGCAGCCACAAACAACCATTCATTCACCCATTCACGCCAGAATTCATCGACCATCCCTAGCCGCACCTATCCTTCACCAATCTCCACAGTTTCTGACCAAAAACACTTCTAGCCGCACCATACAACCACCCTAAACCCAATTCCATACTTCTACACCATCCATAACCCCCAAAACCCATCACAAAACTTTGTGCCGCAACCAAGGAAGAGAATGAGGGTTCTTAGACGTACTTGCTGTTCAATTTGGATTGCTGGAGCGTTTAGTGTTTTCTTTCTTTTGTTTTCAATGCATAAACTTGTTATTCTTTGTGTTACGATTATGAGGAACTAAACCCCTTTTAGTTAGGGGGTGATTCGAAACCATGTTCATGCTTGCATTATGATTTGATTACATCCAGTTGCGTTTCATAAGTTGTGAATTCAATTTACTTATCCGTGCGTATAAAAACTGATTTGTGTATGTTGGTTGAGAGTGCACGCTTAATTTTCATGCATGAATTTGATGCTAGAATATAAGGGAGTTTCACCTAATCGTTATGAACTTATATTCACAAGTAGTGAAGGTTGCTAGTCACAATCGCGTTAAGTAGATTCTTAGCATAAGTTTCATGCAATTCATAGTAACGAGTGCCTCGTCAATGCTTATGATTTTCATAGAACTTAATGACTCTTACTTGTATCTCTATTATGCAATTCATGTAGGGAACTTGTGGGGAATGTTTTGGGTTGTCGTATGCAATCATCCAATTCAATAACTTTTGGAAAATCTGAGGGTTAATTAGTGCAATTCACGGTTAATCTGGGGCGTTGAGATTTCATAGTTTATTGAAAAGCAACTAGAAATCGTTTTGTATGCAAGTGTGTCATGTGTGGAGAAGAACCCTCTAGCTAGTTCATCATCCATAGTTTTATCCAAACTCGTCTAGAATCTGTTTTCAATTTACAATATGTTTTGCAAGTTTAATTTCGTCCAAAACCAAAACCCCCCTTACTTTATTGAGTCATATTAGTTAGAAAGTGATTTTTATGTGTTTTTAAGTGTTTTGATTCAAGTTATAACCTAAATTCGTCCAAATTTGTGTTAGAGTTCAAAACTGCCCAGATTGTGTTTTTAAGGCAGTTTTGAGTGTTTTTGTGCTGTTTTGAGTCTTTTGGTTTGTTCTAGTGTTTTAAAGTTTAGTTTTACATTCTTTGAGTCTAGTTTAGTGTTTTAAACTTCGTTTTACACTTTTAATTCAGTTGCAAGTGTTTTAGCAATCCCTCCTAATCCCCGGTCTAGAACGATCCCTACTTACATACTTTACTACAATTGTCAAAACAGGGTTTAATTTGTGTGTTTAGTTATTTTACGCATCAGTAGGTCCAAAGGGTTAATGTGGCAAAGAAGTGCATTTTGGAGCATTTTTGGGCATGGAATGGATAACATATGTTTGGAGCAAAAGGAATGGACGAAATTTAAAGTTTGTGCATCATCCTCCCCCTATAAATAACCATTTTATCACACTCATTTCACCCAACACAGTAACCTACCACTATATGCACTCATTTCACCCAACACATCCATTCACCTACCACTACATCCACTCATTTCACCCAACACATCCACTCATTACAACCACCCAACACATTCACCTACCACTACATCCACATCCACTCATTACAACCACCCAACACATTCACCTACCACTACATCCACATCCACTCATTACAACCACCCAACACATTCACCTACCACTACATCCACTCATTTCACCCAACACATCCATTCACCTACCACTACATCCACTCATTACAACCACCCAACACATTCACCTACCACTACATCCACTCATTTCAACCACCCAACACATTCACCTACCACTACATCCACTCATTACCACCACCCACTACATCCTCTCCCTAGCCTATAAATACATCCATCCACCCTTCACCATGATAGACATATATCAATTCAAAAGACACTACATTCACATCTCACAACTCCATACACTTACACTTTCATTCCTTGGCCGTGAGCACCATCCATTCATCCATTCATTTCCCATATATCTCAAAACACAACTCCATACACTCCCTTCACTTGGCCGAGACATTCACCAATCCTAAATACATTCATAACCTTTCCATATATCCATACACATCCTTAGACACGTGTGCTGCAACAAGGTGGTGAAAACGAAGGTCCTTGGCGTTTCAAGCTTGAAACTTTGGAGTGTTTTAGGTGTACTTCGTTCTTGCTTTCAATGTCTACTTTGTTATTTTCTAATTTTGTTGCAATTATGAGTAGCTAAACCCCTCTTGGCTAGGGGTGATTTCAAAGCCATGATTATGTGTGTAATATGATTTGATAAATTCCAGTTATGAACTCTTGAATCGTAAATGCAATTGGCTTAACTATTTGATTGATAACTTATTTGTATTTGTTGATTAAGGGTCGACACTTAATTGGCATGCATAAATCCGATGCTAGAATATAAGAAAGTTTCACATAATCGTTACAAACTTATATTCATAAGTAGTGGAGGTCACTTATAAACGATCGCGTTAAGTTTAATTCTAGCATGAGTAACATGATGTCATAGTTGCAAGTGCTTTGTCAATGCTTATGATTTTCATTAAACGTAATGATCTTTGATTGTATCTCTATTATAATGTCATGTAGAGAACTTTTGAGGAATGTTTTGGGTTGTCGAATGATGTCATCCAATCCAATAATACAAGGAAAATCTAAGGGTTAACTAGTGATGTCACGGTTAATTTGCGGCATTGTCGTTTATAATTCAATGAAGTAGTAACTGGAAATCGAGTTATTTGCATACATGTCATGTGTGGAGAAAAAGCCTCTAGCTATCTCATCCATCATCTTATTTCTCAAATTTGTTTTACAATATGTCTAGTTTTTCATACTTGTTTGTTTGTTTCAATTTCATCCAAATCAAAACCCCCCTTTTAGTTTCTTGTTTCAAAGTGTTTCAAATATGTTTTAGTTTGTATTTTTAAGTGTTTTGATTCAAGTAAAAGTCAATTTTCGTCCAAAGTCATTCCTAGTGTCTAGTTTAAGTTTATTTGGTTGTTTTAAGCTGTTTTGAGTATTTTAAGTTTGCTTTGAGTCTTGTTAAGTATTTTTAAGTTTAGTTTTATGTTTTTGAGTCAGTTTAGAGGTTATTAGCAAGCCCTCCTAATCCCCGGTCCAGAACGATCCCTACTTATACTTATACTATAATTGTCAAAAGAGGGTTAAATTTGTGTGTCAAGTTAATTTCCGCATCAAGGCCGGCCACTTAGGGAAGAATTAGCTAGCAATCTTTTCTTCTCTAAGTCATCCATTTCATCTTCACACCTCATCCTTGGGGTTTTTGGAGATCCTTTCCTCACATCCTCAAGGAGCAAAGGAGCATCAAAAGGAAGAAAATCACAAGGAAGATCCAAGGGGCTAGGAGGTGACTTGAAGGCCCTCCACTTGGGTGAATCCCTTTTGTAAACAAGGATGAGCTTCAAGGGTAATGAATCTCTAAATCCTTCCTTCTCTTTAATATTGTTAAAGAGTCTTGTGGTTCACCATTCACTAGGCTTTGAAAGTCATGGGTTTTAGAATTGTTTTTTAATGCATGCCTACTTTAATGTGTTATTAGTTTGCATATGTGTTCAAATGTTCTCACATGTTCTTAGCTAGGACAAAATTTTTCCTTCACTTATACCAATTCCAAACTCCACAGATTGAAACACATAACACCCAAGATAGAAGTCAAAGGGTTGTAACGGGGCTAAGGTATTGGCTAACAAAGAAAGGTAAGGGTAGACAAACATTCTTAAAGCAATAGTGAGCAAAGTAATGAAATTGACACTTAGAATTCAATTTTGAATGCAAAAATCCACTTTTAACACAAAGGGAAGATTCACAAAACACTTAGGGCCAGATTCAATCTTTTGGACCTTTTTTTGCAACAACCAACACTTGTGAGCTCATTCTCACTTATTTAGAATCTGTTTCATTCTTTTCAACACACTTTTTCTTTTCTTTTTCTTTTTCCACGTTTTTTTGTTTTTACTTTTATTTTTCTTTCTTTCAAACCTGTGCCCTATTTCTTTGACACACAAAACACACACTTTGAAAACCCTTCCCCCACACTTGTTTTCTGCATTAATGTCGATCAAAGTGAATTCTCTCTAAGTTATGCTCCACTATACTTCAAGAACAAGGGTATGGATAGTCCCTATTCTAGGCTAGGTAGGGATAATGCGGCTAACAAAGAAAATAGGCTAAACAAGGCTCAAAGGGGTTAAACCTAGAAAACAAATGCATGGGATGAAGGCTTTTTGGCTCTGGTGGTAACTACTAAACAACTTCATCTTGTTATGTGTTATGTGATGTGAAAATTAACTAACACACAAATTAAACCCTTTTATTGATAATTGTAGTAAAGATGTGAGTAGGGATCGTTCTGGACCGGGGATTAGGAGGGATTGCTAATCTATGCTAAACTGACTTTAAAACAAAAAACTAAACTTGAAAACACTTAAACCAGACTCAAAGAATGGAAAACTAGACTATAATACACTAAAACAACTCAAATGACTCAAAACAGCACAAAACAAGCTAATTGATTCAAAACAGACACTAAGAGTGAATTTGGACGAAAATTGGTTTTACCTTGATTCAAAACACTTAAAAACACAAACTAAAACAGTTTCTAAATAATATGACTCAACAAAGTAAAGGGGGATTTGGTTTTGAAGATTTGAAACAAACAAACAAATTGTAAAACTAAACATATTGTAAAACGAATTTTGGGAAATAAGATGGTTGATGGATTAGCTAGAGGTCCATTCTTCACACATGACACACTTGTACATGAATCGATTTCCAATTGCTTTTCAATAAATTATGAAGCTCAACACCCCAGATTAACCGTGGTGCACTAATTAACCCTCAGATTTTCCTTTACTCATTCAATTGGATGAATGCGTGCAACAACCCAAATCATTCTCCAAAGGTCCCCTACATGAATGCATAATAGAGATACAATCAAAGATCATTACGTTCCATGAAAATCATAAGTGTTGGCAAGACATTCGTAACTATGAATGCATGATACGCTTGCCAAGAATTCAATTAACGCGATTATGACTAGCAACCTTCACTACTCATGAATATAAATTTGTAACGATTAGGTGAAACTCATTTATATTCTAGCATCAAATTCATGCATGAAAACTAAGTATTCATCCTTAATCAACATACAAGAATCAGTTTTGACGAAAACAGTTAATTGAACTGCATTCACAACTTATCAAATCACAATTGGAAGAAATCAATTCATATCTCAAGGATGTTCATGGCTTCGAACTTCCCCCTAGCTAAGTAGGGGTTTAGCCACTCATAGTTACAGCAAAATAAGAGAATAATAAAGTAGACATTGAAAACAAGAACGAAGTACACCTAAAATGCTCCAATCCTCAAGCTTGAAGCGTCAAAAGCCCTTCTTCTTCCCCACCTTGCTGCGGCACAAGTGACTATGGATGTTTATGGCTGAATGAAGGGGTCAGAGATGTGTAAAGGTTGAATGGGGCTGTGGCAAGGAAAGGAGAATGGCTAAAATTGTGTATGGGAGTGAATGGATGTGTAGAATGGTGAATGATCAATGCAATGCATGGCAATGGTATTTATAGGGAAATGATGGATTAGGTGAGTTAGGTGAGTGCACATTCCATTCAATTTAGGTGGGTTAGATGAGTGCACCAACAACTCAAATTTTGGTAGGTTAAATGAGTGTACCATCCATTCAATTTCTGGTAGGTTAAATGAGTGCACCAACAACTTAAATTTTAGTAGGTTAAATGAGTGCACCATGAAGGAAATTTTGTGAAAAACATGTTCATTTAAGCAACATCTATTAGCATGCAATTAACAATTAAAGGCGGAATCATGCTTATATGCACTTAAAAACAAAACATTAACCATGAAATTCAAAGCCTAGTAGATTAGTGAACCAAGACTCAACTCAAATCAAAGTGAGTTGAGAAATTTATACCTTTGTAGATTCCTCGTTGCATAAGCAAAGGCTAATCACCCAAAGAGAGGGCCTTTATTCCTTGCATCTTAGATCTATGGATTTGGATGGATGAAATGGTTCTCCAAGTTCCCAAAATTGAGAACCTCTAAGTCTTCACACCAAGGTTAGATTGGAGAAGAAATGAGTGATCTTGGAGGAGTTGGATTGCTAGCTAATCCCTCCAAGGGGGCCGGCCTTTTTAGAGAGAAATGGAGAGACCTTTTTAGAGAGAAATGGAGAGACATGTTCTCACCAATTTTCTCCAAAAGAAACCCTAAATGAATTTTGGCTATAAAGTCATATTTATACCTTAATTCATTGGAGTGGCAAACGTGTAAATAAGTCCAAAACCCACTCCATCTCTAAATGGCCGGCCTTAGGGTATTATTGGGCTAATTGGGCCTTTGTGAATCATTATTCATTAAGTTGTCATACAACTTAAGTCAATGGGCTTGACGTTCGAAGCCCATTGGGCCTTAAGGTCCAAAACTATCCCGAGGTCTTTAACGAACTTATTCGTTTGATTAATTAACATATTAATTAATCCTTGCCATAAATAATTAAACCATTTAATTATTCTTACTCATCTCCGTTGTTTCTTCAATCTCTACCTTACACGGTGTACGATCCATTAGGTTCCTTTTAGCGAGGCAGTGGGCGATTAAAACCATTTCAAATCGATTGTGAATTGAAACTTACTTTCAATTCTCCCTTTAGTGATTATACACGTTTAGGGCTTCCACAAACCATGAGTGACACCTAGCAGTATGTCATGGTTACCCAAGCTAATCAGAAGAGGTGGAGAACCTATTCAGTTTAGGATTACAAATGCAATACGGTCTTTCTCTAATACAATACTCTTGACCACATTGTTTGGTTTGATAGTTTATTCATGCCTACTATCCAATGTGATTCGTGTGCTTATATGATTACCTTGAATGTGATTTGGAACGACTTCCTAAATCTCATTCATACTCTGGCAAGAGATTCTTAATCATATCATAGAGTATTCTCCCTCAAAAGGTTTGAAGGTTAGAGATCCCTTGTTGCGCATTTAATTGCCTCCATGGCTAAGTGGTTTAACCCCAACGATGCCGTGGACACCCGCGGATGGGGTGACTTGGACATAATCAAAGATCAAGTACCTAACCACAAGACAACTATGATGCCTCAGGTCAAAGGACTACTTTGCATTATCCCAACCATGAGTTCTCATGTGACATGAGTATGAGAACTCCTCGTTGATCGTGTTCAGTGGACTCATTCGTTATTGAGCACCTACATGCTTGTCTTGGTGTCAAACACACCAATGACTCGAGACTTGTCACTCTCCCTGAGAGAAGACATAGCACGTACTGATCTTAACGGTTGGTCAATGCCCAATTGGCAATCCTATGATCAGGAACATTTAGGATATGTATACGAATGAGAATGGTCTCATGAATCTAACTTGTTTAAATCACATTCTCCTAATTACATATTCCTTGGACTTATCGTTTAAGCATATAACATTTATATGAGACGGCTTAAAACAATAATCTTTGCCCTTGATATTAAACTAGATTAGTTTAACATGTGAAATGTCCGTAAAGTATCATCATATGATTGGTTTTAGGGCACATTTCCAACACACCATCCATTCAATTTCTGGTAGGTTAAATGAGTGCACCAACAACTCAAATTTTGGTAGGTTAAATGAGTGCACCATCAAAACGTGCTTCGATTTGTGTCTTTCTTTGTCGAAGCGCCGATTCCAGATATCGAAGAGGTACCAGTCTTTTTCAGCCTCGTCAGCACCTGTCACACGCAAACTCAGCTTTGCAGAAATCACGGGCAGTTTGTCGAAGCGCCGATTCCGGATATCGAAGAGGCATCAGCTTTATCCAGACGTGTCAGCATCTGTCACATGCACACTCAACCTTGCAGAAATTACGAGCAATCTGTCAAAGATTTCTGGTGAAGTAGAAAACACGTGAAGTTTACTGTTCAATCATCCAACGGGTGCCGACAAGAGTGAAATAATAGTACCGGTTATTAATTCCTATAAATGTCGTCCTTCACCCTCCATAGCAAGGCAGACATACATAATCCTTCTTCATCTCCGAAAATACATTCCCAAAGAAGCCTCTCGAGTTACTCTGTGTTTCTCATCCCTTGGGGTACCTCTGCAAACAAGTCATCAAGAGCAAAAGTATTTCATATCATGAAGGTTGAAAGCAAGAGTATCTCATATCATGCTTTCTCCCTGTCATTTTCCTTGTCTTTGTGACAAGGAGAAAGCAAGCAATCAGCCAGCACTTGGTGTCAATCTTCCGATCTAAGAACTGACTGCCTGGAACTCCTTCCTGATTGCTTACCTAGCATTGCTCTCGAGTGCTCATCTTCAACTGCTGATGTACTTCCGAAGAAGATGCCACATCTGCCTGGAGAACAGATAAGGCAAGTGAAAATGATACCTTGAAGCATGTGGAGACAACGTGCTAATTCATCATCAAGATCAAGTCTCATTTTCCTTGCTAAGAAGTTCCCCAGCCCAGTTCAAGAATACACTTGTGGAAAGATACTTCTTCAAAAGCAAAAGTATCTCATATCATCAGAGTCAAAGGCAAAGATATCTCATGGCATGCTTTTCCTTTACCCTTGCTCTTGCCTGCGAGACAAGGAGAAAGAAAGCAATCGGTCAGCACTTGGACAGATTGAACAAAGAAACAGACCATCACCTCTACCTCGTGCCTACCTGATAGGAGCATAATTATGCGACTTAGTGAGCTTGTTCTTGTGCATTTACGTTGTGTTTCTTAGTTAAATTAGTCTTTTAAGCTAGTTTCTTGTATTTTCAGGTTCTAAGGACAAAGTATGCAAAGAAGTGTAAAATGGAGCATTTTAGAGCAAAGTTGAGCTGGAATGGAATATATGCTTATGGAGCACAAGGAATGGACGAGTTTGAAGGTCAAAGGAGGTTACGAAATGAAGAAATGGAAGTAAAAGAACAAAGAATTCAGAATTGGAAACCAAAGTTTCTAAAGTTGGAAGTTTCCTTTCTTGAAGGTTTCCATTTTTGAGAGTTTCTATTCTTGGCTTTGGGCTTTTAGATCACCTATCCTTACCCTCTTAAACTAAGTGGGCCAAAACCCTAATTCATTGTGGGTTTCCAACCCCTTTGCCGCACCTAAACCCTAGCCCATTGCCTAATCCTTTAATTTTTGCCAAGTTAAACCCTAATCTATCTCCCCTAGGGTTTGTGCCGCACCTAATGTTCTAGAAGCCTAAAAATTTGCATAAAACCCTAGTTCTTTTCTCCCTTGGATGGGCCAAGCCTTTTATCTTCAAAACCCTAACCCTTTCCCATCAGATTTTTGTGGAACCCTAGCCTATAAATAGAGGTTTTAAAAGCCTAAATTGGACACCACCACCCCCCATTCGAAATTCAGTCATTCTACACCCATTCAGCCGCAATACATATATTCCACCACAGAGATGAGCTTTGCCGTGCAATTCAAGGGAGAAGGAAGGCTTTGCCGCATGCCATCTCCCACCATTGGAGTGTTTGGAGTTCTTTCTTCTCTCGTTTCTGTTTTCATGTTTGATTTAATTCGTTTTTCAATTATGTTAGACATGTGGAACTAATTTCTTTTTAGTTAGAGGCGAATTTAAAGCCATGGACATATGTTTCTTATGAATTGATTTCCTCCAGTTATGATTTCATGAATTGTGGATGTGGTTTACTTTTCTGTTTTGATCAAGAACTTGTTTATGTATGTGGGTTGAGGATCGATACTTAATTTGTATGCATGAATTCGTTGCTAGGATATAAGGGAATTTCACCTAATCGTTATGAACTTATATTCATGAGTAGTAAAGATCGCTAGTCACGATTGTGTTAAGTAAACCCTAGGCAAGAGTAACATGCGTATTCCATGGTTATGAATGCCTCGTCAATGTTTATGATTTCCATTGAACTTAATGATCTTTGTTGAATGTCTCTATCATGCGTATTCCATAGTTAGGGAGTTTGAGAAAGAATAATTTGGTTGTGATGCGTTATCCATTCAATTCAATGAATCTAGGGAAATCTGAGAATTGATTCGTTCAACACAATTAATTTGGAGCATTGTCATTCATGGTTTGTCGAAAAAATAACTGGAAATTGATTCGTATGCATATGTTCATGTGTGGATAAGGACCCCTCTAACTAGCTTCTCATCCTTCAATTTCATCAAATTAGTTTTCATTCAAGTTTGTTTTCAAGTTTCTGTTTTGGATTTCAATTTCGTCAAAATAAACCCCCTTGTTCTTAACTATTGTTTTTAGAGTCTAATCTGTTTTCTTGTGGTTGTTTGAGTCTTTTAAGTTTTATTTTCGTCCAAATCACTTGTTAGGTCTAGAATTGAGTCTTTTTTATTGTTTCTTGCTGTTTTGAGTGTTTAAAGTTAGTTTAGAGTCTATAGAATCTTGTTAAGTGTTTTTAAGTTTGTTTTTGTGTTTTTAAGTCTAGTTTGCATTGATTAGCAGCCCTAGTTAATCCCCTGTCTAGAACGATCCCTACTTGCATATATACTACAATTGTCATCAATAGGGTTTAATTTGTGTGTCAAGTTAATTTTCACATCAAATTTTGGCGCCGTTGCCGGGGATTAGCAAAATTGCTAATCCCTTGTATTTGCCGTGTGTTTTGGTTTAGTTGGTCTAGTTTTCTGATTTTGTTTTGATTTCTTTGTTTAGGTACTAGTGCATGACGCGGAGTTCACAACCCGTTCGTGCAAACATCTTGGATTTTAACGACGATTTTGAGCGTGATTTGAGAAGAAGAAAGAGGAGACATCCCGAGCCTAGTGAATCTACTTCAAGTTCAGAGGCTGAATCTGAATTTGAAGAGGAAGAAGAAGTGATGGCAGCGGAAACTCGTACAATCAAAGAGCTCTCAGCCTCGGGGTTGACCAATGTCGCACCTCTTTGCATTCAATACCCTGCGGCTGCCCAAGGCAAGACGGATGAGTTTGAATTGAAGTCAAGCTTGTTGCACCACATTCCTAAGTACCATGGGCTGTCCATGGAAGATCCAAACAAGCACCTCAAGGAGTTTGAAGTGGTTTGTTCAAGCATGACACCCATTAATGTCGATCGGAGCATTCTGATGATGAAGGCCTTTCCATTCTCTCTTTTGGAAAAGGCTAAAGATTGGCTTTACGAACTAGCACCCGGAACGGTCACTTCTTGGGAAAGCATGAAGATGGCATTTTTGGAGAAGTTCTTCCCCACTTCAAGAGTCATTCTCTTGAGGAAGAAGATTAGTGGCATTCAACAAAGCCAAGGAGAGTCCTTTCCGGCATACCATGATCGTTTCAAGGCTATTGTCGCTTCATGTCCTCAACATCAAATGAAAGAAGAACTTCTACTTCAATACTTTTATGAAGGACTTCTTCCAATTGAGAGACAAATGCTAGATGCCTCAGCGGGAGGTGCATTGGTTGATAAAACACCCATGGCAGCAAAGACCTTAATTGCAAACCGAGCGTTGAATGCACAACAATATGAAGGGCTAGGACAAAGAGACCCCCCACGGCATGGAGTGAATGAGGTAAGTTCTACGTTTGACATTCAATCCCAAATAGCTAACCTTACTTCTATTGTTTCTCAGATGGCCGAGGGGATGAAGATACATGGACCAAGTGTTTGTGGCGTGTGTTCTATGCAAGGACATGCCAACGATCAATGTCCTCAATTGATTGAGAATGGGGGATGGGAATCTGCCCATGCCGTGGGATTTGGGAGCCAAAATCAGCCACGCCATGATCCATACTCAAGTACTTACAATCCGGGTTGGAGAGATCATCCAAATTTCAAGTGGAGGGAGCCTCAACAACCCCAACAACAAGGAGGATTTAGGCAGCAACCCCCGGGCTTTTATGCAAAGCCATTCGTGCCAAATCAGAACCAAATGCAAGCCGCCCCAACAAACTCAGGTACGTCTTTGGATAATGATCAAATTGTTAAGTTACTAACTACTTTGACGCAGGAAGTACAAACTCAAAACAAAGAGAGGCAAATCCAAGACAAAAGGGTGGACAATTTGGAGAAGCAAATGGGGCCAATGGCAGAGTTCATGGGGCAGATTAAAGAACAAGGCAGATTGCCTAGTTCAACCATTGTGAATCCAAAGGGAGGATTCGAAACCGCCAAGGCCATTACGTTGAGAAGTGGTAAACAGGTTGGGGATGATCCAAACTCATCAAAATCAAGCCAAAAAGAGGATGAAAAGCTGCTGGAAGAAGAAGCACAGGGACCACAACCCACGGCAAGGGTTGAACCAACCTTGCCGCAGCCATCACATGCTTCTAAGGCACCCCAAATCACCAAGGTAAGTCCAAATTCGACTTCTTCTAGTTCCATTCCACTAAATGTGCCCTTTCCTGGCAGGTTTAAGCAATCAAAGAAAGAAGAGGCCGAAAAGGACATTCTAGAGACATTCCGGAAAGTTCAAGTCAATATTCCGCTCCTTGATGCAATAAAGCAAGTCCCAAGGTACGCTAAGTTTTTGAAGGAACTTTGTACGACAAGGAGAAGGATTTCGAACAAAGAAGTGGTTCAAGTAAGTGAGAATATCTCTGCGGTGTTACAAAGGAAGTTACCCCCTAAATGCAAAGATCCGGGTAGTTTTACAATTCCTTGCGTTATTGGAAATAATAAGTTCGAACATGCTATGTTAGACTTAGGGGCTTCAATTAATGTCATGCCATACTCTATTTATGCATCCATGAACTTAGGCGACCTTAAAAACGAAGGTGTGATCATTCAATTAGCCGACCGTTCTAATGCATATCCAAAAGGTGTTTTGGAAGACGTTTTGGTGCATGTTGGTAGTTTAATATTTCCAGCAGATTTCTATGTTTTAGAGATGGAGGATTCACCCAATTGCACCCCATTGCCGATCCTCCTTGGGAGGCCTTTCATGAAGACAGCCCGCACTAAGATCGACGTGTTCAAAGGGACTTTAACAATGGAATTTGATGGGGAAGTTATTGATTTCAATCTTTCTGAAAGTATTAAATTCCCTAAGGAAGATCATTCTTGTTTTTCTATTGATATATTTGATGATTTGGTGCAGGAATTTCTTGATTCGTTGGAAGAAGATCCCCTTGAAACGACAATTGCACAAGGGATTGGGTTGAAGCCCAATCTGGCCGTACCTAATGTAGACCATGCCGAGATTGTGGCTGCCTTTGAATCACTGCCACAACATCGTGGTAAGCCTTCTAACCCAATTCCAATTCTCGTTTCAACTAATACTTTGTTACCTTCTGTGATTCAGGCCCCCGTACTTGAGCTTAAGCCGTTGCCGGACCATTTGAAGTACGTGTTTTTGGGCGATGAAGAGACGCTTCCCGTCATTGTCTCTTCATCACTCACGGCAATAGAGGAGGACAAGTTGATTCGGGTGTTGAAAGACCACAAGACGGCCATTGGGTGGACTTTGGCCGACATTAAGGGAATTAGCCCTACAACATGCATGCATCGCATAGTTCTAGAGGAAGGGGCCAAACCAACTCGAGAGGCTCAACGCCGACTCAACCCTCCTATGATGGAAGTTGTGAAGAAGGAGATTATCAAGCTTCTCGATTGTGGGGTGATTTATCCAATTTCGGATAGTCAGTGGGTCTCACCGGTTCAATGTGTTCCAAAGAAATCTGGAGTGAAAGTAGTGAAGAATGCCGAGAATGAACTTGTGCCCACACGTGTTCAAACAGGTTGGAGGGTGTGCATCGACTATAGGAAGCTCAACTCCACCACAAGAAATGATCACTTCCCTTTGCCATTCATTGATCAAAAGCTTGAAAGGTTAGCCGGTCATGCTTTTTATTGTTTTCTTGATGGTTATTCGGGATATAATCAGATTGTCATAGCCCCGGACGACCAAGAAAAGACCACTTTCACGTGCCCCTTTGGTACCTTTGCTTATCGACGCATGCCATTCGGTTTATGCAATGCACCTGCCACGTTCCAAAGATGCATGGTAAGTATCTTTTCAGATTTTGTAGAGAAGATTATTGAGGTATTTATGGATGACTTTAGTCTTTTTGGTGATTCATTTGATGGTTGTTTAGAAAATCTCACATTGATCCTAAAACGATGCGTTGACACTAACCTTGTTTTAAATTGGGAAAAATGTCATTTTATGGTTAAACAAGGCATAGTTTTAGGGCATATCATTTCAGAAAGGGGAATTGAGGTTGATAAATCAAAAATAGATCTTGTACGCCACTTACCCTCTCCTACTTCGGTTAGAGAGGTTCGTTCTTTTCTTGGACATGCAGGATTCTATAGGCGATTTATCAAGGACTTTTCGAAGATTTCAAACCCTCTTTGCCGTCTCCTCCAAAAAGATGTGACTTTTGAATTCAACGAGGAGTGTCAGAAGGCATTCAAACACCTCAAAGAGATGCTCACTTCGGCCCCCATCATCATGCCACCAGATTGGAGCCTTCCATTTGAGCTTATGTGCGATGCATCCGATTATGCATTAGGAGCTGTTTTGGGGCAAAGGAAGGACAAGCAACCCCACGTCATCTACTACGCCTCTCGGACATTAAATGATGCCCAATTGAACTACTCTACGACAGAAAAAGAACTTCTTGCTGTTGTGTTTGCTTTAGATAAGTTTCGTTCTTATTTACTTGGTACTAAAGTGATTATTTACACTGACCATGCAGCTTTGAAGTACTTGTTCACAAAGAAGGAGGCCAAACCAAGACTCATTCACTGGATGCTTCTTCTCCAAGAGTTCGACATCGAAATCCGGGATAAGAAAGGGAGTGATAACGTGGTGGCTGACCACTTGAGCCGTATGGTGCATGACGAGGATGCCGTGTCTATTCTAGAGTCATTCCCAGATGAGCAGCTGCTGTCCATCAAGGTAAGTGAGCCATGGTATGCCGATTTAGTGAATTATTTGGTGTCTAAACATGTTTCAAGTGAGTTAAACAAACACCAACATGATAAATTGAAAAAAGAGGCACGTTTTTATGTTTGGGATGACCCTTACTTATGGAAATATTGCCCTGATCAGATTCTACGTAGGTGTGTGCATGATTGTGAGTTTAACTCGATTTTAACCTTTTGTCACACTTATGCATGTGGGGGACACTTTGGCACTCAGAAAACAGCACTTAAGGTGTTAGAATGTGGTTTTTATTGGCCTACAATCTTTAAAGATGCTAGGACATTTTGCATGACTTGTGATAGATGTCAAAGATTGGGCAATATAGGTCCCAAGGAACAAATGCCGCAAACCCCTATCTATAGTGTCGAAATTTTTGATGTTTGGGGCATTGATTTCATGGGTCCTTTTTCGTCGTCACATGGTTTCAATTATATTCTACTTGCGGTTGATTATGTTTCGAAATGGGTGGAAGCAAAAGCCACCCGTACTAATGATTCTAAAGTGGTTGCAGATTTCGTTAGAACTAACATATTTGCAAGGTTTGGAATGCCGCGGGTACTTATCAGTGATGGGGGCTCGCATTTTTGCAATCGAACCATTGAGGCGCTGCTCAAGAAGTACAATGTCACGCATAAGGTTTCAACACCTTATCATCCTCAAACAAGTGGGCAAGCTGAGGTGTCGAATAGGCAAATCAAGCAGATTTTGGAGAAGACCGCTGGGCCGACGAGGAAGGATTGGAGCTTGCGTTTGAATGATGCATTGTGGGCATATCGCACTGCCTACAAAACCCCAATTGGGATGTCCCCCTTTCGGCTCATTTATGGGAAACCATGTCATCTTCCCGTCGAGTTAGAGCATCGTGCACTTTGGGCCGTCAAAATGTTCAATATGGACATTGATGCCGCAGGTCTCCATAGGAAGCTTCAATTGAACGAGCTTGAGGAAATTAGGAATGAAGCTTATGAGAATGCACGAATCTACAAGGAGAAGACGAAGGTATTTCATGACAAGATGATTCGTAGCAAGACGTTCTCTATAGGGCAGAAAGTGTTACTTTTCAACTCTCGTCTTCGGTTGTTTCCGGGTAAGTTGCGTTCTAAGTGGATTGTTCCTTTTGTTGTTACTAATGTTTTCCCTCATGGTGCAGTGCTAATTCAAAGTTTGAAGACGCAACAAGAATTCAAAGTGAATGGACATCGGTTGAAGCCCTACTACGAGACATTTGAGGAGCATGTCGTGGAGGAAGTACCCCTCAATGTCGTGGGCCCTATGCAAGCTTAAAGTGAAGGATTCGTCCGGCTGGAAGACGTTAAAGCAAGCGCTTCTTGGGAGGCAACCCATGTGTTGAAACGAAGGAATTCGCGCTCCAAACCCATATTTGTGTCCTGAACCCTTCTCTTTATTGCTTTTACTTTGCCACATTTGTTATGTGTGTTAGTTGGGTTATTGGTCTGTTTGTTGTGAGTCTATGTTTAAAACATTGAGGACAATGTTTAGTTTAAGTGTGGGGGGGTAAACAATGTTTTCTGTTGAAAATTCGTGGGTTTTTATCACCTATCACTTCTAAGTTGTTTCTCACTGTTTTTAAGTGCTTTTAGTGTGTTTTGATGTGTTTTAGTGTCATATAATAGAAAAAGAAAGAAAAAAAAATCGAAAAAGTTTTGAAAATACCAAAAAAAGTCGTTTTTGTTTGTTTATGTCTTAGGGTACCTTCCAACACAATGATGAGGATTCGGTTTTTAATTGCATGACTGTTAAAGAGAGTTGTAAACATGGATGAAAGTTTGATTTCCTCTTTGGTTTATGCTTGGTTGTGGTTATAACTTATGAATTCACATGCAATCATAAAGAAAAAAATTAGTTTTTGTAACATGCTTGAAGGAAGGAACTCAAACTAACGCTACAACCTTGTGAGACTTGAGCCTAAACGTTTAGTTGGAGAGTTAATAATCTGTGCATTGTTGTTTTCTTAAGTCGTTGCATGATCTCATTATTCTTCGCTTGGTTGCTACTTAGAAGGCGTTTCATCATTTAGTTCCAAACACTAGAACTTATGCCCGTTTGATTCAAAGCATGATATTGATTTGCATAACACATATTCAAGATAAAGGTTGTGTAGTGAGCATCATAGCCAAATGGCCATATCTCCCTATTTCATTGTGTTTTGTAGGTTTTAACCCCGTTGAGCCTTGTTTAGCCTATGTTTTATTCGTTAACCCACATTATCCTCACCTAGCCTAGATTAGGACCATCCATACCTTTGTTCTTGAAGCATAGTAATGAATGACTCAAAATGAATTCCTTTTGGTCATTGTGGGCAGAAAACAAGTGTGGGGGAAGTGAGTTTTGTTGTGGGTGTGCCAAAGTCTTGAATGAGGCACGAAAAAGAAAAGAAAAAATTTCGTGGAAAATAAAAAGAAAAAAAGAAAAAGTTGTGAAAAGAATGAAAAGGAGTTGAAAAGATGTGAAAAAGAGTTCTTAAGTGTTGTTTGTTGAAGGAAGGGTCCAAAACAGTGAATTCGGCCCTAATTGTTGTTGAATCTTCCCTTTGTTTAAAAGTTAATTTACGCATGCTAATGGGAATTATGAGTACGATTTCATTGTTTTGCTTACTATTGCTTTAAGAACGTTTGTTTTCCCTATCCTTTCGTTGTTAGCCAACTCCCCTAGCCCCGTTACAACCTTTGACTTTTATCTTGAGTGTTGTGTGTTTCAATTTGTGGAGTTTAAAATCGGTATGAGCATATGGTGTCACTGGTTCTCGCATCTAAGTAGTAGCATTTCATTCATGAGATCATATCTAAATGCTTATTAACTCCAGAAATTGCTTTCTTTGTGATACATATATGTGAGCATTCGTTTTCAATTCTACATCAATCTTCTCACATATAACTAGTATAGGGTGTGTAGTTAGAAAATCTGAGTGAAAATTGAGTGCATATCTTGTAAGGAATTGAGGAAATTCTCTAAGGCATGTTACTACATTTAAAACATCGTTTTAAGTGCCTAAATGTGAACTAGTAAGTGGTGACTATGATTAAGTATGTGCTCAAATGTGAAGATGACTAAAATCTGTGGGAATGATGATCTTTAATTTGTCATGTGCATTGGAAATCCCTGAGGCAAACGTTGGAAGGTTTAGGTTTTGTTTGTTTTGTTTCGTTTTGTTTTCTTTTGTTTCTTTGTTTTGCACGAGGACTAGCAAAAGCCAAGTGTGGGGGAATTTGATAGGAGCATAATTATGCGACTTAGTGAGCTTGTTCTTGTGCATTTACGTTGTGTTTCTTAGTTAAATTAGTCTTTTAAGCTAGTTTCTTGTATTTTCAGGTTCTAAGGACAAAGTATGCAAAGAAGTGTAAAATGGAGCATTTTAGAGCAAAGTTGAGCTGGAATGGAATATATGCTTATGGAGCACAATGAATGGACGAGTTTGAAAGTCAAAGGAGCTTACGAAATGAAGAAATGGAAGTAAAAGAACAAAGAATTCAGAATTGGAAACCAAAGTTTCTAAAGTTGGAAGTTTCCTTTCTTGAAGGTTTCCATTTTTGAGAGTTTCTATTCTTGGCTTTGGGCTTTTAGATGACCTATCCTTACCCTCTTAAACTAAGTGGGCCAAAACCCTAATTCATTGTGGGTTTTCAACCCCTTTGCCGCACCTAAACCCTAGCCCATTGCCTAATCCTTTAATTTTTGCCAAGTTAAACCCTAATCTATCTCCCCTAGGGTTTGTGCCGCACGTAATGTTCTAGAAGCCTAAAAATTTGCATAAAACCCTAGTTCTTTTCTCCCTTGGATGGGCCAAGCCTTTTATCTTCAAAACCCTAACCCTTTCCCATCAGATTTTTGTGGAACCCTAGCCTATAAATAGAGGTTTTAAAAGCCTAAATTGGACACCACCACCCCCCATTCGAAATTCAGTCATTCTACACCCATTCAGCCGCAATACATCCATTCCACCACAGAGAGGAGCTTTGCCGTGCAATTCAAGGGAGAAGGAAGGCTTTGCCGCATCCCATCTCCCACCATTGGAGTGTTTGGAGTTCTTTCTTCTCTCGTTTCTGTTTTCATGTTTGATTTAATTCGTTTTTCAATTATGTTAGACATGTGGAACTAATTTCTTTTTAGTTAGAGGCGAATTTGAAGCCATGGACATATGTTTCTTATGAATTGATTTCCTCCAGTTATGATTTCATGAATTGTGGATGTGGTTTACTTTTCTGTTTTGATCAAGAACTTGTTTATGTATGTGGGTTGAGGATCGATACTTAATTTGTATGCATGAATTCGTTGCTAGGATATAAGGGAATTTCACCTAATCGTTATGAACTTATATTCATGAGTAGTAAAGATCGCTAGTCACGATTGTGTTAAGTAAACCCTAGGCAAGAGTAACATGCGTATTCCATGGTTATGAATGCCTCGTCAATGTTTATGATTTCCATTGAACTTAATGATCTTTGTTGAATGTCTCTATCATGCGTATTCCATAGTTAGGGAGTTTGAGAAAGAATAATTTGGTTGTGATGCGTTATCCATTCAATTCAATGAATCTAGGGAAATCTGAGAATTGATTCGTTCAACACAATTAATTTGGAGCATTGTCATTCATGGTTTGTCGAAAAAATAACTGGAAATTGATTCGTATGCATATGTTCATGTGTGGATAAGGACCCCTCTAACTAGCTTCTCATCCTTCAATTTCATCAAATTAGTTTTCATTCAAGTTTGTTTTCAAGTTTCTGTTTTGGATTTCAATTTCGTCAAAATAAACCCCCTTGTTCTTAACTATTGTTTTTAGAGTCTAATCTGTTTTCTTGTGGTTGTTTGAGTCTTTTAAGTTTTATTTTCGTCCAAATCACTTGTTAGGTCTAGAATTGAGTCTTTTTTATTGTTTCTTGCTGTTTTGAGTGTTTAAAGTTAGTTTAGAGTCTATAGAATCTTGTTAAGTGTTTTTAAGTTTGTTTTTGTGTTTTTAAGTCTAGTTTGCATTGATTAGCAGCCCTAGTTAATCCCCGGTCTAGAACGATCCCCACTTGCATATATACTACAATTGTCATCAATAGGGTTTAATTTGTGTGTCAAGTTAATTTTCACATCACTACCTGCCGTGCAGAAGAAACAAGCAGAGAAGAATGCTGCCTGCTGATGCGAAATATATAAGCACACAAATTAAACCCTTTTTTTATCAATTGTAGCAAAATACGTAAGTAGGGATCGTTCTAGGCCGGGGATTAGGAGGGATTGCAAAATCACTTGGAATTGACTCAAAAACGTAAAAACAAGTTTAAAACACTAAACTAGACTCAAAGAATGTAAAACTATAACTTAAAACACCAAAACAAACCAAAAGAGTCAAAATAACACAAAAACACTCAAAACTGCCTTAAAACCACTTTCTGGGCAGTTTTGAACTCTAAACAAGATTTTGACGAAAATAGGTTTTAACTTCACTCAAAACACTTAAAAACACAAACTAACACACTTTCTAACTAATTTGACACTTGAAAACAAAGGGGGATTTGGTTTTGACGAAATTTAAAATAAAACATAAACTTGTAAATCAAAACAGATTTTAAAACGAATTTGGCTTAAAACAATGGATGGAAGGCTAGCTAAGGGGTTCTTCTCCACACATGTCACACTTGCATACAAAACGATTTCCAATTGCTTTTCAATAAACCATGAATTCTCAACGCCCCAAGTTAATTAGGTCCGCTTAAATTAACCTTCAGATTTTCCTAACGTTATTGAATTGGATGATTGCATACGACAACCCAAAGCATTCCCCACAAGTCCCCTACATGATTGCATAATAGAGATACAAGCAAGAATCATTAAGTTCTATGAAAACCATAAGCATTGACGAAGCACTTGTTACTATGATTGCCTGAAACTTATGCCAAGAATTTACTTAACGCGATTGAGATCATCAACCTTTACTACTTGTGAATATAAGTTCATAACGATTAGGTGAAATTCCCTTATATCCTAGCATCAAATTCATGCATGCAAACTAAGTGTTGACCCTCAATCAACATACAAGAATAAGTTTTAATTCACATAGATAAGCAAATTGAAATCACAATTTATGAAACGCAATTAAAGGTAATCAAATCATATAGCAAGCATAAACATGGTTTCGAATCCCCCCCTAGCCAAGGGGGGTTTAGTTCCTCATACTCGCAATTACACAAGAATAACTTAAATTAAACATTGAGATCAAAGATAGAAAACATCTAGAAACGCTCCAACGCTCCCAATGCTAGGGCATAGGCACGGCACAAGGTTGTTCCTTCTCCTTCCTTCCTTGCAATAGCCACGGCACAAGAGGGATGAATGTGTTTGAGGGAGGTATGAATGTAGGAAAATATGGTAGAGGGTGGTGACTAAATGGTGCAGCAAAGGATGGTATTTATAGGCTGAAATTCGCAGCCCCTATGTAGCAAAGGAAAAGGATTTAAAGGCCTAATTTGTATAGGATAATAACACACAATCCTTGAAGGAAAAGGCTAAGGCTTTTAGGAACCAAGGGGGAAAGGAATAATCAGGTTTCTAGAAGTTCTAGAAAGGTTTGGGGCGTCACTTTTGTAGGACAAGGGATAAGGCCTTCTAGAAAGGTTGTTTTGTGGCTGATTCCTAGAAAAACAAGGGATAAGGTGTGGCACCTTTGTAGGAGAGGATAAGGGCTTCTAGAAACCTATTTTAATGTGTCCTAGTATGATAATAACTCCCCCTTGCAGCTGGAATTAAGTTAGGATAGAATTAGGATAGGATAAGATAAGATAGGGTTTGGATAAGATAAGGATAAGATAAGGTAGTTTGGATAATGTTTTGGATAATTCTCCTTCTTTTGAGCTGATTCCTTATCTTTAACTTTCCTTCTTCAAGTAGGAAACCTTGCTTGAGTAGGAATCTTCATTCTTCTAGGAATCCATCTTCAACTAGGAATCCTTGATTGATTAGGACTCCTTCTTGGACTAGGATTTCATTTTCATTTAAGCCCTTTCCTACTTCAACTAGGAAACCTTGTTCAAGTAGGAATCATCATCTTTAAGTCTTCAAATTCGTCCATGCCTTTGGCTCTAAGTATGTGACATCCATTCAAAGCTCCATTTTGCTCCAAAAGGCTCCAAAATGCATATTTTTGTATAATATACCCTTAAAACCTGAAAACACATGGAAATAGCTTAAAAGACTACTTTAACTAAGAAAACATAACGAAAATGCATAAGAACAAGCTAACTAAGGTGCATAAATATGCCCCTATCACCTGCAGACTCAATCAACCCAGCAGAAGGAGTCTGAGTTGAAACCAAGAGCTCGAGAAGCTTCAACAACATATGGACGCATCAGTCGCCAAAGAGCAAAGCCTCGTCGTACAAGGCCATCAAATCACCACCACCAATCAAGTCTCATTTTCCTTGCTAAGAAGTTTCCTAGCCCAGTTTGAGATCAAAGCTGTGGAAAGTCAACAAGATCATCTCTCAATAACCAGATTTGCGTTCTTAAACTCTACTCTGTCTGGTTTTTACTTTGCCATACTTGTCATGTTTATTCGTTGTTTGTTTGTTTGCTTGTTTTTGTGTGAGTTTATGCCTGAAACATTGAGGACAATGTTTGATTTAAGTGTGGGGGGGGTAAATAAGTGCTTTTGATGCAAATTCGTGGGATTTTATAACCCATTACTTCAAGAGTTGTTCCTTGCTGTTTTTAAGTGTTTCTAAGCTGTTTTGGAGTGTTTTAGTGTGTTTTGTTTTAAAAATCCTAAAATCTCATAAAAATTTGAAAAAATTGTTTTGAAAAAGCCAAAAAGAGTTGTTTTTGTGTGTTTGTTTGTGTCTTAGGGTACCTTCCAACACAATGATGAGGATTGGTTTTTAATTGCATGGCTGTTAATGAGAGTTATAAACATGGATGGAAGTTTGATTTACTCTTTGATTATGCTTGGTTGTGGTTATAACTTATGAATTCACATGCAATCACAAAAGAAAAATTAGTTTTTGTAACATGCTTGAAGGAAGGAACTCAAACAAACACTACAACCTTGTGAGACTTGAGCCTAAACGTTTATTTGGAGAGTTAAAATCTGTGCATTATTGTTTTCTAAAGTCGTTGCATGATCTCATTATTCTTTGCTTGGTTACTACTTAGAAGGCGTTTTATCATTTAATTCCAAATGCTAGAACTCATGCCCATTTCATTCAAAGCATGTTATTGATTTGCATAACACATATTCAAGATGAAGTTGTGTAGTGACCACCACCAAAAGCCAAATTGCCGTGTATCCTACTTCATTATATGTTTAAGTTAAACCCATTGAGCCTTGTTAGCCTACATTCTTTGTTAACCCATGTTATCCTCACCTAACCTAGATTAGGACCAACCATGCCCTTATTCTTGAAGCATAGTAAAGCATGATTTAAATTGAATTCCTTTTGATTAATGTATTGCAGAAAACAAGTGTGGGGGAAGTGATTCTTGTGTGTGTGTGCCAAAGTCCTTAATAAGGCACGGGTCGAAAAAAAAAAAAAAAAAAAAAAAAAAAAGTTGTGAAAATGTATGAAAAAGAGTTCTAAAGTGTTGTTTGTTGAAGAAAGGGTCCAAAACATTGAATTCGGCCCTAAGTGTTGCTTAAATCTTCCATTTGTGTTAAAAGTTGATTTCTGCATTCTAAAGTGAATTCTAAGTTTCGATTTCATTACTTTGCTTGCTATTGCTTTAAGAACGTTTGTTATCCCTATCTTTCCTTTGTTAACCATTACCCCAAGCCCCGTTACAACCCTTGACTTCTATCTTGAGTGTTATGTATTTCAATTTGTGGAGTTTGAATTTGGTATGAGCATATGGTGTCACTGGTTCTCGCATCTAAGTAGTAGCATTCCATTCATGAGATCATATCTAAACATGCTTAATAACTCCAGAAATTGCTTTCTTTGTAACACATATATGTGAGTGTTCGTTTTCATGTTTACATCAATCTTCTCACATATAACTAGTGTAGGGTGTGTAGTCAGAAAATGTGTGAAAATAGAGAGTATCTTGTAAGGAATTGAGCAAATTCTCTAAGGCATGTTACTACATTCAAAACATCATTTTAATTGGTTAAATGTGAACTAGTAAGTGGTGACTGTGATTAAGTATGTGCTCAAGTGTGAAGATAACTAAAATCTGTGGGAATAATGATTTTTAACATGTCATGTGCATTGGAAATCCCTGAGGCAAATGTTGGAAGGATTAGAATGTGTTTTGTTTACTTTGTTTTGTTTGTTTGTTTCGTTTTGCTCGAGGACTAGCAAAAGCTAAGCGTGGGGGAATTTGATAGGAGCATATTTATGCGACTTAGTTAACATGTTTTCTTGCATTTACTTAGTTAGTTATTGCTTATAAGAGTGTTTTAAGCTATTTTCGTGTGTTTGTAGGTCCTAATAACAAAGTTGGAAAAAAATGCATTTTGGTGCAATTTGGAGCAATTTTGGGCCAAAATGGATTGCATGCATATGGAGCAAGTGGGATGGACGTTTTTGGTGTTTTAAAAAGGGTTTCAACACATGCAAAAATCTGAATAATAAAGTTGAAGTGTGGAATGGTGCAGATACATACACTTAAGGAACAATTTGAAAGGAAAAGAAGTGAAAGATGCCATTTGTTGGATTGCTTTACAAGATGTATTCACATTTTCAGCAACTACAAACATAATTGCAAGCTGGAATGATGGCATGTGTGTAGAGGTGTAAAGTGGCCGAAAGTTGATGTTTGCAAGATGAAATGATGCAAAACATGTGTGTGAAAGTTGTCTAACAGCTAGTACATGTGGAAAAGGGATGGAATACAAGGCAAATGCATCAGAAATTGAAGAATGAAGGCACATGGACAGCTACAAAGGAGTTGAATTAGCAAAAGAGGAATGATTGCCTTTTGTTAAGGGCAAGACACAATGATAAAAGAGCATGTAAACTAGCTGTTTTTGCATCATTTTGGTCTTTGTTTTTATTGTTTATTGAAGCCACTTGAGTGATTCTTTGCTTTGGAGCTTCTATAAATAGGGAGTGAAGTGAAGAACACTAGAGATTACACTACAACAAAAACACAATCAGCCACACCACCATAACATCTCCCATCCACTCCTCCATTCAAATACCATTCAAACTTGTCCCCAAAACCTTGTGCCGCACCAAAGAGGAAGGAGGAGAAGCCTTGGACGTGCATGCCATTCAAGTTAGGATCGTTGGAGCATTTAGGTGTTTTCTTTCTTTTGATTTCAATGTTTAAATTCTATACTCTTTGTTTTGTACGTATGAGGAACTAAACCCCCCTTAGCTAGGGGGGGATTCGAAACCATGTTTATGCTTGCTATATGATTTGATTACTTTCAATTGCGTTTCATAAGTTGTGAATTCAATTTACTTATCTACATGAATTAAAACTGATTTGTGTGTGTTGGTTGAGAGTGCACGCTTAATTTTCATGCATAAGTTTGATGCTAGGATATAAGGGAATTTCACCTAATCGTTATGAACTTATATTCAAAAGTAGTAAAGGTTGTTGATCACAATCCTGTTAAGTAAATTCTTGGCATAAGCTTCATGCAATTCATAGTAACGAGTGCCTAGCCAATGCTTATGATTTTCATAGAACTTAATGATCTTTGCTTGTATCTTTGTTATGCAATTCATGCAGGGAACTTGTGAGGAATGCTTTGGGTTGTCGTATGCAATTCATCCAATTCGATAACTTTAGGAAAATCTTAGGGTTAATTAGTGCAATTCACGGTTAATTTGGGGTGTTGGGAATTCATGGTTTATTGAGAAGCAATTGGAAATCGTTTTGTATGCAAGTGTGACATGTGTGGAGAAGAACCCCTTAGCTAGCTTTCCATCCATTCACTTTTATCAAATTCGTTTTAGAATCTGTTCAATTTACAAAGTTTGTTCTTGTTTTCAATTTTCGTCAAAACTCAATCCCCATTTATTTTGAAGTGTTAGATTAGTTAGAAATCAATTTAGTTTGTGTTTTTAAGTGTCTTGAGTCAAGTCATAACCCAATTTCGTCCAATTTAGTGATAGGTGTTCAAAACTGCCCAGAAAGTGTTTTTAAGGCAGTTTTGAGTGTTTATTTGCTGTTTTGAGTCTTTTGGTTTGTTTTGGTGTTTTATAGTTTAGTTTTGCATTCTTTGAGTTTAGTTTAGTGATTTAAACTTTGTTTTTATGTTTTGAGTCAGTTTCAAGTGATTTGGCAATCCCTCCTAATCCCCGGCCTAGAACGATCCCTACTTACATACTTCGCTACAATTGATAAAAAGAGGGTTTAATTTGTGTGCTTATATATTTCGCATCAGCATACCAAGGCTCACTTACCTTTATGGACAACAATTGTTCATCGGAGAATATCTCCGCAATGGGTAGGGCCTCCTCATTATGCACCATTCGACTTAGGTGGTCAGCCACCACGTTTTCACTTCCCTTATTATCACGAATCTCTATGTCGAACTCTTGAAGTAGCAACATCCAACGAATTAGATGTGGCTTGGCGTCCTTTTTAGTGAGCAAGTACTTCAAAGTTGCATGGTCAGTGAATACAATTACTTTAGTACCAATAAGATATGATCTAAACTTATCTAAAGCAAAGACAACGGCAAGAAGTTCTTTTTCCGTAGTGGAATAGTTCAATTGAGCATCATTCAATGTCCGTGAGGCATAGTAGATGACATGCGGCCTCTTGTCCTTCCTTTGTCCTAAAACAGCTCCTAAAGCGTAATTGGACGCATCACACATAAGCTCGAAAGGTAGGCTCCAATCCGGTGGGACAATGATGGGTGCCGTGGTCAACAACTCCTTGAGTTGGTTGAATGATGTCGTGCACTCCTTGGTGAACTCAAACGCCACTTCCTTTTGTAGGAGACGGCAAAGAGGTTGTGCCACTTTTGAGAAATCTTTGATAAACCTACGATAGAAACCTGCATGGCCAAGAAAAGAACGAACCTCTCTAACCGAAGTAGGAGAGGGTAAGTGACGTACAAGATCTATCTTCGACTTATCAACCTCAATGCCGTTTTCAGAGATAATATGTCCTAAAACTATGCCTTGTTTAACCATGAAATGACACTTTTCCCAATTAAGAACAAGGTTAGTCTCAACGCAACGTTTTAAGATCAAACTTAGATTATGCAAGCAACCATCAAAAGAATCACCAAAAACGCTAAAATCATCCATGAAAACTTCAATTATTTTCTCAACATAATCAGAAAATATGCTCATCATGCATCTTTGAAATGTAGCAGGTGCATTACATAAACCAAAAGGCATGCGACGATATGCAAATGTACCAAACAGGCATGTAAAAGTGGTTTTTTCTTGGTCCTTGGGTGCTATGACAATTTGATTATAACCAGAATAACCATCAAGAAAACAATAAAAAGCATAACCGGCTAACCTCTCAAGCATTTGGTCAATGAATGGCAAAGGAAAGTGATCTTTCCTTGTGGTGGCGTTTAGCTTCCTACAGTCGATGCACACCCTCCAACCAGTTTCAATGCGTGTAGACACGAGCTCATTCTCTGCGTTTGCTACCACGGTCACTCCAGATTTCTTTGGAACGCATTGAACGGGTGAGACCCACTTACTATCCGAGATTGGATAGATTACTCCACAATCTAAAAGCTTGATGATTTCCTTCTTCACGACTTCCATCATAGGAGGGTTGAGACGGCGTTGAGCCTCTCGAGATGTTTTAGACCCCTCCTCCAAAAGTATGCGATGCATGCAAGTTGTGGGGCTAATTCCTTTGATGTCGGCCAACGTCCATCCAATTGCCGTTTTGTACTCTTTTAACACCGTTACTAACTTACCTTCTTCTTGGGCCGTGAGTGAGCATGAAATAATGACGGGCAACGTCTCATCTTCTCCCAAGAAAACATACTTCAAGTGACTAGGCAACGGCTTAAGTTCAAGTGTAGGTGGCTGCACAACTGAGGGAAGCATCTTATTAGCCGAAACTGAACTTAAAATTGGGTCCAAAAACTTACCAGTTTGTGATGGCAATGATTCAAGGGAAGCCACCATCTCAATGACCTCATCGCTAGGGGGCACGGCAAATGAGTGTTCTTGCATGCCGTGAGTCTGCATGGATGTTGTCTCAACGTCTTACTTGTCCATTCCTCGTGCAATGACCAATTCAAGTGCATCGTCGTTTAATTTGTCAAAATGGTCCTGCGCCAAAGAGTCAATTACATCAATAGCAAAACATGAATGATTCTCACTAGGATATTTCATAGAATTAGAAAGATTGAAATTAATAACTTCCCCATCAAATTCCATCGTCAAAGTTCCATTAAACACGTCAATCTTTGTTCGGGCCGTTTTCATGAATGGTCTTCCAAGGAGGATGGGCAATGAAGGGGCATGGTCCGACTCATCAATCTCAAGTACGTAGAAATCAACCGGGAAGATTAAATGATTAACCTGCACTAAAACATTTTCCAAAACTCCTTTCGGATAGGCATTAGATCTATCGGCCAATTGTATAATCGCACCATCATTTTTCAACTCTCCTAGGTTCATAGATGCATAAATTGAATATGGCATGACATTTATAGATGCACCTAAGTCTAACATGGCAGATTCAAACCTAGTATTACTAATGATATAAGGAATTGTAAAACTACCCGGATCTTTGCATTTAGTGGGTAGTTTGCGTTGTAAGATGGCTGAGACATTTTCACTTACCTTTACAACTTCCTTGGTCGGAATCCTCTTTCTAGTGGTGCAAAGTTCTTTAAAAAATTTGGCATACCTTGGAACTTGCTTAATTGCATCCAAAAGAGGGATATTCACTTGAACTTTTCTAAATGTCTCTAGAATGTCCTTTTCGGCTTCCTCTTTCTTTGTTTGCTTGAACCTACTAGGGAAAGGAACATTCAAAGGAAAATCATTAGTAGGAATTGAATTGGACACATTCGTACCTTTATTCGACAGATTGGATGGCTTAGGAGCCATTGGTGCTTGCGGCAAAGGATGTTCCTTTCTTGCTGTGGGCAAGCTTTGCTCCTCATCTTCAATCATCAACTCCTCCACCTCGTTAGAACGTGATTTGGATGGTTGGGGGTCAGATCCTACTTGTTTCCCACTCCGCAACGTTATAGCTTTTGCAGATTCGAATCCACCTTTTGGATTCACCACGGTTGAGCTAGGCAACTTGCCTTGCTCTCGAAATTGCCCCATAAACTCGGCAATTTGCCCCACTTGCTTCTCCAACTCGTCCACCTTCTTGTCCCTAGTTTGCATGCCCTACGCCATAGAAGTTAGTAAATTAAAAATCTGATCATTATCAATAGAAGAACCTGATTTTTGGGCGGGTTGTGCTTGGGGTTGAGTTGGTGCAAACGGCTTTTGATAGAAACCCAGGGGTTGTTGCCTAAATCGACTTTGTTGTTGGCCTTGTTGGGGTTCTCGCCATTTGAAATTTGGATGATCACGCCAACCGGGATTGTAGGTATTAGAAAAGGGATCACTCCTTTGTTGGTATTGCTGCCCAAAACCCACGGCATTGAGGGTCTCCCACCCTCCGTTCTCAATCAATTGTGGGCACTTGTCCGTAGGGTGTCCTTGCATGGAACATACGCCACACGCACCTACATTTTGAACTTTTGGCCCTTCCACAACTTGAGAAAGCAAAGTAGTAAGGTTAGCCATTTGATTTTGAAGTTTGGTTTGTTGAGTGTTCAACGCTCGATTGGCAATCAAAGTCTTTGCTGCCGTGGGGGTCTTGTCCACCAAAGCTCCTCCCGCCGAGGCATCTAGCATTTGACGTTCGATTGGTAAAAGTCCCTCGTAGAAGTATTGTAGAAGAAGCTCCTCCTTCATTTGATGCTGTGGAGAAGAAACAACAAGAGATTTAAAACGTTCATAATACGTAGGAAAAGACTCACCTTCTTCTTGTTGAATTCCACTTATCCTTTTTCGTAGGAGAATGACTCGAGAAGTTGGGAAAAACTTCTCCAAGAAAGCCCGTTTCATGCTCTCCCAAGATGTGACAGTTCCGGGAGCTAATTCATATAACCAATCTTTCGACTTTTCCAAGAGAGAAAAGGGAAACGCCTTCATCTTCAATATGCTCCCATCGACGTTGATTGGAGTCATGCTTGAACACACCACCTCGAACTCTTTCAAGTGCTTGTTAGGATCCTCCATGGACAATCCATGGTACTTCGGAATGTGGTGTAGCAAACTTGACTTCAACTCGAATTCCTCGGTCTTTCCTTGGGCAGCCGTGGGATATTGGATGCATAGGGGTGCGGCATTGTCCAATCCCGAAGCCGAAAGCTCCTTGATTGTACGATTGTCTTGTGCCATGACTGTCTCAACTTCACCTACTTGTGCTGTGGGTTCCTCTTCCTCAATCTCAACTTCGGCTTCTGAATTTGATAGGAGCATATTTATGCGCCTTAGTTAGCTAGTTTTTATGCATTTATGTTGTGTTTTCTTAGTTTAGTTAGTCTTTTAAGCTATTTTCATGTGTTTTTAGGTTTTAAGGACAAAGTAAGCAAAAAGATGCAATTTGGAGCATTTTGGAGCAAAATTGAGCTAGAATGGAGTTCATGCATGTGGAGCACAAAGAATGGACGAATTTGAAGGATTGAAGAAGCTAGGAATGTGTTTCAAAGTTGAAGAATTGAAGATGCAAAGTTTCCTAATTGAAGTAGGAAAGTGCCTAATTGAAGATGAAATCCTAGTCAACAATGGATTCCTAGTTGAAGAATGATTACTAGTTGAAGTTGGATTTCTAGAAGATTGAAGATTCCTACTCAAACAAGGTTTCCTACTTGAAAAAGGAAAGTTAAAGCCAAAGAATCAGCTCAAGTGAAGAAACCTTATCCAAAAGATTATCCATAACCTTATCTTAGCTTATCTTATCCAAACAAATCTTATCCTATCCTATCTTATCCTAATCCTAATCTACCTATATTTCAGCTGCAAGGGAGGGTTCCTAACTATATTAGGATGCTTAAAATCAGATTTCTAGAAGACCTAATCCTTTCCTACAAAGGTGGCGCCTAGAACCCTTCTAGAAGCCCAAAAATCTGCCTTGTATTTTCCTTCTAGAAACCCACCTTTTGCCGCACCCTATATCCTATTTCCCTTGGGTTTTTAACCTTCTAGATGTCCTATTTCCTATTAGGAGTGCATAACTATTTCCTAGTGCGATTGTATGTACTAAATCCTTTTCCTATGCTAACTTAGCCATAAATTCAGCCTATATATAGGTAGTGCCGCACCCTTTCATTCTCACCACCCTCTACCATATTTTCACTACACCATTCACCCAAACATCCCTCTTGTGCCGCGAGTTTGCAAAGGAGAAGGAAGGAGACTCTTGGAGCCGTGCATGCCATTCAAGGAGCTTGGATTGTTGGAGCGTTTCTAGGTGTTTTCTATCTTTATGTCAATGTTTAAATTTATTTATCTTTGTTTATTTGCGAACATGAGGAACTAATTTCTTTATAGTTAGAGGGGAATTCAAAGCCATGATCATATGTTTTATATGACTTGATTTCCTCCAGTTATGATTTCATAAATCGTGAATGTGGTTTACTTATCTATTTGATTGATAACATGTTTATGTATGTTGATTGAGGGTCGACACTTAGTTTGCATGCATGAATTTGATGCTAGAGTATAAGGGAATTTCACCTAATCGTTATTAACTTATATTCATAAGTAGTAAAAGTCGCTAGTCACGATTGTGTTAAGTAAATCCTTGGCAAGAGTAACATGCGTATTCCATAGTTATGAATGCCTCGTCAATGCTTATGATTTCCATTGAACTTAATGATCTTTGATATGTGTCTCTATCATGCGTATTCCATAGTTAGGGTCCTTGATAAGAATAATTTGGTTGTAATGCGTATTCCATTCAATTCAATGAATCTAGGGAAATCTAAGAATTAATTGGTACAATCTAGTTAATTTGGGGCATTGTCATTCATGGTTTGTTGAAAGAGTAACTGGAAATCGAGTCGTATGCATATGTTTCATGTGTGGAGAGGGAACCCTCTAACTAGCCTTTCACCATCTTAATTCACTCAATTTTGTGTCTTTTGAGTTTGTTTTACAAAGTTTCTGTTTTAAAGTTAAATTCGTCAAAAACAAATCCCTTGTTCTTAAGTCCTGTTTTTAGAGTCAAAATCTGTTTTCTTTTAGTTGTTTGAGTCTTTTAAGTTCTATTTTCGTCCAAATCACTTGTTAGGTCTAGAATTGAGTCTTTTTTATTGTTTCTTGTTGTTTTGAGTATTTTAAGTTAGTTTTGAGTCTATAGAGTCTAGTTTAGTGTTTTTGAGTCTTATTTGTGTTGATTAGCATCCCTAGTTAATCCCCGGTCTAGAACGATCCCTACTTGCATCATTACTACAATTGTCATCAATAGGGAAATTTGTGTGTCAAGTTAATTGTCATCAATAGCATCCCTTGGGTTTACCGTGTGTTTTGTGTGTCTTTTACTAGTTTTCTGATTTTGTTTAGTTTTCTTTGTTTAGGTACTAGTTTATGACTCGGAGTACCCATCCGGTTCGTGAACATATCTTGGATTTTAACGACGATTTTGAACGAGATTTGAGAAGAAGAAAGAGGAGGCATCCGGAACCTAGTGAACCTAGGTCAAGTTCAGAGGCCGAATCTGAATTTGAAGAAGTCATGGCATCCGGAACCTAGTGAACCTAGGTCAAGTTCAGGGATTGCTAAACACTTGGAAACTGACTTAAAGACTCAAAATCAAAGTTTAAAACACTAAACTAGACTCAAAGAATGCAAAACTAAAGGTTAAAACACTAAAACAAACCTAAAACTCAAAACAGCAACCTAATGACTCAAAACTGCCTAAAAACCACTTTCTGGGCAGTTTTGAGAACCTAACAAGAACTTGGACGAATTTGGGTGAAAACTTGAATCAAAACACTTAGAAACACAAATCAAAACACTTTCTAACTAATCTAAGACTTCAAAATAAAGGGGGATTTGTTTTGGACGAAAATTGAAAACAAAACAGAAACTTAAAACTAAACAGATTGTAAAACGTTTTTGGATGAAAAGGATGGATAAAAGGCTAGTTAGGAGGTTCTTCTCCACACATGTCACACTTGCAAACAAAACGATTTTCAGTTGTTCTTCGATAAACTATGGATACTCAATGCCCCAAATTAACCGTGAATTGCACTAATTAACTTTCAGTTTTTCCACAAGTTATTAGATTGGATGATTGCATACGACAACCCAAAACATTCCCTACAAGTTCCCTACATGAATTGCATAATAGAGATACAAGCAAGAATCATTAAGTTCTATGAAAAACATAAGCATTGACGAAGCATTCGTTACTATGAATTGCATGAAACTTATGCCAAGAATTCATTCAACGCGATCGTTTTCAAGCGACCTTCACTACTTGTGATTATAAGATTGTAACTATTAGGTGAAACTCCCTCATAATCTAGCATCATATTCATGCATGAAAACTAAGCGTGCACTCTCAATCAACATACACAAATAAGTTATCAATCAAATAGATGAACGAATTGAATCCACAACTTATGAAATAACAACTGAATTTAATCAAATCATACTGCAAGCATGTACATGGTTTCGAATTACCCCCCAACTAAGGGGGTTTAGTTCCTCATACTCACAAAGCAAAGATACATAAATTTAGAAATTAAAATCCAAAGAAAGAAAGCACCTAGAACGCTCCAACTTGGCAGCAAGCTCATCAACGAATTCTCCTTCCTCCTTGCTGCGGCAGAGAACTTTAGAACAGGTTTTTGGGGTTATTTGTGGTGTAGAATGGATGGGGAATGGTATGGGAAGGTTTAGGGTTGATGGGGGTACGGCTAGGGATGATTTTGGGCAGAATTTTGGGACTTTGGTGATGGGAAGGTGCGGCAGAAATCAAGGGCAGATTTCTGGCGTGAATGATTGTGTATGGGAGATGATGATCTGATCTAGGGGTTATAATGAGTATATATAGGCATCCAAAACCCTAGGGTAATCAGATTAGGGTTTCTAGAAGCCCAAATCCACCAGAAATTAGGTTAAAACAATCAGATTTTTAGTGGGAATAAGGCCTAAGGTGCGGCTAGGGTTAGGGTTTAGAGATGGGCCTTCTAGAATGCCTTGCAAGGCAAGGAAATCAGATATTCTAGAGGCCTAGGTGCGGCTAGGGTTAGGGTCCACAAGGAATTAGGGTTTAGGTCATCTAAAAGCCCAAAGCCAAGAATAGAAACTCTCGAAAATGGAAACCTCCAAGAATAGAAACTTCCAACTTTAGAAACTTTGGTTTCCAAATCTGAATTCTTTGTTCTTCACTTTCATTTCTTCATTTCTTAAGCTCCTTTGACCTTCAAACTCGTCCATTCCTTGTGCTCCATTAGCATACACTCCATTCCAGCTCAATTTTGCTCTAAAATGCTCCAAATTGCATCATTTCATGTAATATGTCCTTTAAACCTGAAAACACATGAAAGTAGCTTAAAAGACTACTTTAAACTAAGAAAACATAACGAAAATGCATAAGAACTAGCTAACTAAGGCGCATAAATATGCTCCTATCAATATCCCGCGGCTGCCCAAGGCAAGACCAATGAGTTTGAATTAAAGTCGAGCTTGTTACATCACATTCCTAAATACCATGGGCTTTCCATGGAAGATCCAAACAAGCATCTTAAAGAGTTTGAAGTAGTTTGTTCCAGTATGACACCCGTCAATGTTGATGAGAATATTCTGAAGATGAAGGCCTTTCCATTCTCTCTCTTGGAAAAGGCCAAAGATTGGCTTTACGAATTAGCGCCCGGAACGGTCACTTCTTGGGAAAGCATGAAGATGGCATTTTTAGAGAAGTTCTTCCCCACTTCAAGAGTCATTCTCTTGAGGAAGAAGATTAGTGGCATTCAACAAAGCCAAGGAGAGTCCTTTCCGGCATACCATGATCGTTTCAAGGCTATTGTCGCCTCATGTCCTCAACATCAAATGAAAGAAGAGCTTTTACTTCAATACTTTTACGAAGGACTTCTTCCAATTGAGCGACAAATGCTCGATGCTTCAGCGGGAGGTGTATTGGTTGATAAAACACCAATAGCTGCAAAGACCCTAATTGCCAACCGAGCGTTAAATGCACAACAATACGAAGGACTTGGGCAAAGAGATTTCCCACGGCAGCAAGTTAATGAGGTAAGTTCTCCATTCGACATTCAATCTCAATTAGCTAATCTCACTTCCATTGTGTCTCAGATGGCCGAAGGGATGAAGCTACAAGGACCAAGTGTTTGTGGCGTGTGTTCTATGCAAGGACACCTCAATGATCAATGTCCTCAACTAATAGAGAATGGAGGATGGGAGAGTGCTAATGCCGTGGGCTATCAAGGTCAAAATCAGCCACGCAACGATCCATACTCCAACACTTACAATCCGGGTTGGAGATATCACCCAAACTTCAAGTGGAAGGAGCCTCAGCAACCTCAACAACAAGGAGGATTTAGGCAGCAACCTCCAGGCTTTTATCAAAAGCCATTCGCACCAAATCAAACTCAAATACAATCTGCCCCAACAAATTCAGGTACGTCCTTGGATAATGATACAATTCTTAAATTACTCACCACTTTGTGATAGGAGCATATTTATGCGCCTTAGTTAGCTAGTTCTTATGCATTTTCGTTATGTTTTCTTAGTTTAAAGTAGTCTTTTAAGCTAGTTTCATGTGTTTTCAGGTTTAAAGGGCACAGTACATAAAATGATGCATTTTGGAGTTTTTTGGAGCAAATGTGAGCTTAGATTGAAAAGTACATGCTTGGAGCACAAGGAATGGACAAGTTTGAAGGTCAAAGGAGCTTAAGAAATGAAGAAATGAAAGTGAAGAACAAAGAATTCAGAATTGGAAACCAAAGTTTCTAAAGTTGTAAGTTTCTATTCTTTGAGGTTTCCATTTTCGAGAGTTTCTATTATTGGCTTTGGGCTTTTGGATGACCTAACCCTAGCCGCACCTAGGCCTCTAGAATATCTGATTTCCTTGCCTTGCAAGGCATTCTAGAAGGCCCATCTCTAACCCTAACCCTAGCCGCACCTTAGGCCTTATTCCCACTAAAAATCTGATTGTTTTAACCTAATTCCTTGTGGATTTTCACCCTTTGCCGCACCTAAACCCTAGCCCATTGCCTAACCTAATTTCTCTAGGGTTTGTAGTGCCTATATATATGTGTTTTCATTCTATGCCGTAGGAACCATCTCCCATTCACATCATTCACGCCAGAATTTGTTCCTTGCTCTTTGCCGCACCTTTCCACCACCATATTCCATAATTTCTGCCAAAAACAACCCCTAGCCGCACCACCCATCAACCCTAAACCTTTCCATACCATTCCCCATCCATTCTACACCATAAATAACCCCAAAAACCTGTTCTAAACTTCTCTGCCGCAGCAAGGAGGAAGGAGATATCGTTGATGAGCTTGCTGCCAAGTTGGAGCGTTCTAGGTGTTTTCTTTCTTTGGATTTTAATTTCTAAATTTATGTATCTTTGCTTTGCGAGTATGAGGAACTAAACCCCCCTTGGCTAGGGGGGATTCGAAATACATGTTCATGCTTGCAGTATGATTTGATTAAATTTAGTTGTTATTTCATAAGTTGTGGATCCAATTCGTTCACCTATTTGATTGATAACTTATTTGTGTATGTTGATTGAGAGTGCACGCTTAGTTTTCATGCATGAATATGATGCTAGATTATGAGGGAGTTTCACCTAATAGTTACAATCTTATAATCACAAGTAGTGAAGGTCGCTTGAAAACGATCGCGTTGAATGAATTCTTGGCATAAGTTTCATGCAATTCATAGTAACGAATGCTTCGTCAATGCTTATGTTTTTCATAGAACTTAATGATTCTTGCTTGTATCTCTATTATGAAATTCATGTAGGGAACTTGTAGGGAATGTTTTGGGTTGTCGTATGCAATCATCCAATCTAATAACTTGTGGAAAAACTGAAAGTTAATTAGTGCAATTCACGGTTAATTTGGGGCATTGAGTATCCATAGTTTATCGAAGAACAACTGAAAATCGTTTTGTTTGCAAGTGTGACATGTGTGTAGAAGAACCTCCTAACTAGCCTTTTATCCATCCTTTTCATCCAAAAACGTTTTACAATCTGTTAGTTTTAAGTTTCTGTTTTGTTTTCAATTTTCGTCCAAAACAAATCCCCCTTTATTTTGAAGTCTTAGATTAGTTAGAAAGTGTTTTGATTTGTGTTTCTAAGTGTTTTGATTCAAGTTTTCACCCAAATTCGTCCAAGTTCTTGTTAGGTTCTCAAAACTGCCCAGAAAGTGGTTTTTAGGCAGTTTTGAGTCATTAGGTTGCTGTTTTGAGTTTTAGGTTTGTTTAAGTGTTTTAACCTTTAGTTTTGCATTCTTTGAGTCTAGTTTAGTGTTTTAAACTTTGTTTTTGAGTCTTTAAGTCAGTTTCCAAGTGTTTAGCAATCCCTCCTAATCCCCGGTCTAGAACGATCCCTACTTACATCTTTACTACAACTTGACAAAAAGAGGGTTTAATTTGTGTGCTTATCTATTTCGCATCAAATTTTTGGCGCCGTTGCCGGGGATTAGCAATTTTGCTAATCCCTTGGATTGTTTTTGTTTCTTTTATTTCACTTTGTTTCTGACTTTGTTTAAGTTTCTGACCTAATTTTGTTTCTTGTTTCTTAGGTACTAATGTATGACTAGAAGCTCTCAAACGATTCGTGCGAACATCTTGGATTTTGACGACGATTTTGAGAGGAAGTTGAGAAGAGCTAGAAACCAGCAAGAACACTATCCACCAAATTCCGAATCTGACCTTGAAGAAAACGTACAAGAAGAGGAGGAGGAAGCCACGGCAGGGATATTTGAAGAAGTCCAAGGCATGGCGGTGGACAACCGTACACTCAAGGAGCTTTCCGCCTCAGGTTTGGATAATGCCACACCCTTGTGCATCCAATACCCCACGGCTGCCCAAGGTAAGACGGACGAGTTTGAATTAAAGTCAAGTTTGCTTCATCATATTCCTAAATACCATGGCTTGTCCATGGAAGATCCTAACAAACATTTGAAAGAATTTGAAGTAGTTTGTTCTAGTATGACTCCCATTAACGTTGACGGAAGTATTTTGAAGATGAAGGCTTTTCCATTCTCTTTGATGGATAAAGCCAAGGATTGGTTATATGAGTTAGCTCCCGGCACTGTCACATCGTGGGAGAGTATGAAGAGAGCGTTCTTGGAGAAGTTCTTTCCAACTTCTCGCATCATCCTCCTACGCAAAAAGATAAGCGGAATTCAGCAAGAAGAAGGTGAGTCTTTTCCTACATATTATGAACGATTTAAATCACTTGTTGCTTCTTGTCCACATCATCAGATGAAGGAGGAGTTGCTTTTGCAATACTTCTACGAGGGTCTCCTACCTCTAGAACGTCAAATGCTTGATGCTTCGGCGGGAGGAGCATTGGTGGACAAAACACCTGATAGGAGCATATTTATGCTACTTAGTTATGTTGTTTTCTTGCATTTTCGTAGTTAGTTATAACTTATTATAGTGTTTAAGGTCATTTTCGTGCAATTTCAGGTTCATATGGCAAAGTATGCATTTTGAGCCAAGATTGGATGGTGCAAACATGGAGACATGAGGATGGACGAATTTGATGATTCAAAGGGCTAGAAATCTGCATGTGTGTGTGCAAAGTGTTGGCCTACAACTTCAAACATCATGGCTGCCATGTAATGGCAGAAAATGTGTTTTTTACTAGCTAAATGGATGAAGAACATGCATTGCAAGTATAAACACCACATGGGCAGCAAGAAGGAAAGAAAACAGCAACACACACACCACATGGGCAGCAAGGAATCAGAAATTAAAGCATGGGCAGCAAGGAATAAGAAATTAAAGCATGGGCAGCAAGGAATCAGCATGGGCAGTGAATAGACAACAAGGAATGGCAGAAATTGGACCACCATGAAGTGGATTTCTGCAAGAATGGCAGATTGTCCATTACTTGATGTTTGCTTGACATTTTCAGCCACTATATAATCCCCATTCAACCATTTATCAAGGGAGTTCAGAAAACCACACCTCCCCACACACATTCCATTCATCCCATCCAGCCATACACCCTCCACAATTCATAAATTCGTCAAACACATCCATCACACTTTGCAGCAGCCTTCCTTCACCTTTCACCATATTTTCTGACCCAAAATCATCCCTAGCCGTACCCCCATCAACCCTAAACCTTCCCATACCATTCCACATCCATTCTACACCACAAATAACCTCAAAAACATGTTCTAAAGTTCTCTGCCGCAGCAAGGAGGAAGGAGAATTCGTTGATGAGCTTGCTGCCAAGTTGGAGCGTTCTAGGTGTTTTCTTCCTTTGGATTTTAATTTCTAAATTTATGTATCTTTGCTTGTGAGTATGAGGAACTAAACCCCCTTAGTTGGGGAGTGATTCGAAACCATGAATATGCTTGCAATATGATTTGATTACGTTCAGTTGTTATTTCATAAGTTGTGGTTTCAATTCGTTCATCTACTTGATTGATAACTTATTTGTGTATGTTGATTAAGAGTGCACGCTTAGTTTTCATGCATGAATATGATGCTAGATTATGAGGGAGTTTCACCTAATAGTTACAATCTTATAATCACAAGTAGTGAAGGTCGCTTATAAACGATCGCGTTGAATGAATTCTTGGCATTAGTTTCATGCTCATCATAGTAACGAATGCCTCGTCAACACTTATAGTTCTCATTGTGCTTCATGATTCTTGATTGTATCCTTATTGTGCTCATCACGTAAGGAACCTTTGAGGAATGTTTTGAATTGTTGTATGCGCTTTCCCATCCAATTCATTAACTTAAGGAGAACTTGAAGGTTAATTTAAGCGTATCTAATTAACTTGGGGTGTTGAGTTTCATAATTTATTGGAAGAACAACTGAAAATCGTTTTGTTTGCAAGTGTGTCATGTGTGGAGAAGAACCTCCTAACTAGCCTTTTATCCATCCTTTTCATCCAAAAACGTTTTACAATCTGTTTAGTTTTAAGTTTCTGTTTTGTTTTCAATTTTCGTCCAAAACAAATCCCCCTTTATTTTGAAGTCTTAGATTAGTTAGAAAGTGTTTTGATTTGTGTTTCTAAGTGTTTTGATTCAAGTTTTCATCAAATTTCGTCCAAATTAGAGTAGGTGCTCAAAACTGCCCAGAAAGTGGTTTTTAGGCAGTTTTGAGCCTTCTAGTTGCTGTTTTGAGTTCTAGGTTTGTTTAAGTGTTTTAAACTTTAGTTTTACATTCTTTGAGTCTAGTTTAGTGTTTTAAACTTTGTTTTTATGTTATTGAGTCAGTTTTCAAGTGTTTAGCAATCCCTCCTAATCCCCGGTTTAGAACGATCCCTACTTACATCTTTACTACAATTTGACAAAAGAGGGTTTAATTTGTGTGCTAGTTAATATTACGCATCAACACCCATGGCTGCCAAGATCTTGATCTCTAATCGAGCGTTGAACGCTCAACAATACGAGGGAGTAGGCCAAAGGGGACCCCCACGGCACCAAGTACATGAGGTAAGTTCAACTTCCGATCTTCATTCACAATTGGCTAATCTTACTTCTATTGTTTCACAGATGGCCGAGGGAATGAAGATGCAAGGACCTGTGGTGTGTGGCGTATGTTCTATCCAAGGACATGTCTCCGAAAAATGTCCTCAACTCATCGAGAATGGCGGATGGGAGAGTGCGAATGCCATTGGGTTTCAAAGTCAAAATCAGTCAAGACATGATCCATACTCCAACACGTATAATCCGGGGTGGAGAGACCACCCAAATTTCAAGTGGAGGGAGCCCCAGCAACCTCAAAACCAAGGAGGCATAGGCAACAACCCCCGGGGTTCTTTCCCAAAACCTACGGCCCACCCTAAAATCAAGCCCAATCCGGCCCAAGTGCCTCAGGTACTTCTCTTGACAATGATGCACTTCTTAAGATACTAACTAAGTTGTCTAATGGGCAGGAAGATCAAGCTAAGGCTATGCAAAACCAAGATAAAAGGGTGGATCAACTTGAGAAACAAATTGGGCAAATTGCCGAGTTTGTAGGTAAGTTTCGAGATCCCGGAAAACTTCCTAGTTCCACCATTCCAAATCCGAAGGGAGGTTTCGAAAGTGCAAAAGCAATCACCCTAAGAAGTGGTAAGGAGGTTGGGGCAGGTTCTTCATCAAAAACAGGTCACAAAGAGGATGAAAAACTTCAACAAGAGGAGGAGGAAGCATGCCCACCCACGGCAAAGGTGGTTCCACCTTTGCCGCAAGCTCCTAGTGTTCCAAATCTGTCCAATTCATCCAATAAAGGTAAGAATGTGTCCAATTCAGTTCATACTAATGTTTTCCCTTCAAATGTGCCTTTTCCTAGTAGGTTCATGCAAACGAAGAAAGAAGAGGTAGAAAAGGATATCCTTGAAACCTTTAGGAAAGTTCAAGTTAACATACCTTTGTTAGATGCAATCAAGCAAGTTCCGAGGTATGCTAAGTTCTTGAAGGAGTTGTGTACCACTAGGAAGAGGATGTCGACTAAGGAAGTGGTAAAGGTAGGTGAGAATGTGTCCGCCATCTTGCAACGCAAACTACCTCCCAAATGCAAAGATCCAGGTAGCTTTACCATTCCCTGTGTCATTGGGAACACTAGATTTGAATCTGCCATGCTTGATTTAGGTGCTTCTATAAATGTTATGCCATATTCCATTTAAACATCTATGAACTTAGGAGCATTGAAAAATGATGGGGTAATAATACAATTGGCCGATAGATCTAACGCCTATCCAAAGGGAGTTTTGGAAGATGTTCTTGTGCAGGTTAATCATTTAGTCTTCCCGGCGGATTTCTATGTCCTCGAAATGGATGAATCGGACCATGTGCCTTCGCTGCCCATTCTACTTGGAAGGCCATTCATGAAGACGGCCCAGACAAAGATTGATGTGTATAGTGGAACTTTGTCCATGGAATTCGATGGGGAAGTTGTTAATTTTAATCTTTCTGATTCCATTAAATACCCTAGTGAGGACCATTCATGTTTTTCTATTGATATAATTGACTCTTTGGCGCAGGGATATCTCGACGATTTGAATGACGATGCGCTTGAAAAAGTCATTACACGAGGCATGGAACTCAAAACCAAGGGGGCAGATTCTAGTGTAACCCACGGCATACATGGATTAGGCCATGCCGTGCCCCCTAGTGAAGAACTAATTGAAGTTGTGGCTGCCCTTGAGTCCTCACCTAAGCTTGATGGTAAGTATACTAACCGTGAATCCATTCCCATTTCGACTAACAAATTGCTTCCATCCATGATTCAGGCACCTATCCTTGAACTCAAGCCTTTGCCAAGCCATTTGAAGTACATTTTCTTGGGAGAAAATGAAACACTACCTGCCATCATTTCCTCCTCCCTCACGGCACAAGAGGAGGAGAAATTGCTTCGAGTTTTGAAGGAGTTCAAATCTGCCCTAGGTTGGACATTGGCCGATATTAAAGGTATAAGCCCTACGACTTGTATGCATCACATATTTCTGGAGGAGGGGGCCAAACCAACTAGAAAGGCTCAACACCGTCTCAACCCTCCGATGATGGAAGTAGTGAAAAAGGAGATCATAAAACTTCTAGATTGTGGGGTTATCTATCCAATCTCGGATAGTAGGTGGGTTTCGCCTGTTCAATGCGTACCAAAGAAATCCGGAGTGACGGTGGTAGCTAATGCCGAGAATGAGCTTGTCCCTCAACGTATTCAGACCGGTTGGAGGGTGTGCATTGACTATAGGAAGCTAAACACCACCACGAGGAAGGACCACTTCCCATTGCCGTTCATTGACCAAATGCTTGAGAGGTTAGCGGGTTATGCTTTCTATTGTTTTCTTGATGGTTATTCTGGTTATAATCAAATTGTCATTGCACCCGAGGACCAAGAAAAAACCACTTTTACATGCCCGTTTGGTACATTTGCATATCGTCGCATGCCTTTTGGTTTATGTAATGCACCTGCTACATTTCAAAGATGCATGATGAGCATATTTTCTGATTACGTAGAAAAGATAATTGAAGTGTTTATGGATGATTTTAGCGTATTTGGTGATTCGTTTGATAGTTGCTTGCATAATCTAAGTTTGATCCTAAAACGTTGTGTTGAAACTAACCTTGTTCTTAATTGGGAAAAGTGTCATTTTATGGTTAAACAAGGCATCGTTTTAGGTCATATAATCTCTGAAAAGGGTATTGAGGTTGATAAGTCGAAAATAGATCTTGTACGTCACTTACCCTCTCCGACTTCGGTTAGAGAGGTTCGTTCGTTTCTTGGCCATGCAGGATTTTATCGTAGGTTTATCAAAGATTTCTCGAAGATAGCACAACCTCTTTGCCGACTCCTACAAAAAGAAGTGGCGTTTGAATTCACCAAGGAGTGCACGGAATCATTCAACCAACTCAAGGAGTTGTTGACCACGGCACCCATCATTGTTCCACCGGATTGGAGTCTACCTTTCGAGCTCATGTGTGATGCGTCCGACTATGCTTTAGGAGCTGTTTTAGGACAAAGAAAGGACAAGAGGACGCATGTCATTTACTACGCCTCCCGGACGTTGAACGATGCACAATTGAACTACTCCACTACGGAAAAAGAACTCCTTGCCGTTGTCTTTGCTTTAGATAAATTTCGATCATATCTAATTGGAACTAAAGTAATTGTTTTCACTGATCATGCAGCTCTGAAGTACTTGCTCACCAAAAAGGAGGCCAAGCCACGGCTAATTCGATGGATATTGCTACTTCAAGAGTTCGACATAGAGATTCGGGACAAGAAGGGAAGTGAAAACGTGGTGGCTGACCACCTAAGCCGAATGGTGCATAATGAGGAGTCTTTGCCGATTTTGGAGACATTCCCCGATGAACAATTAATGTCCATTAAGGTTAGTGCACCTTGGTATGCCGATATTGTTAATTTTTTGGTGTCAAAACGTATTCCAAGTGAGTTCACTAGGCACCAACGTGATAAACTTAGGCATGATGCACGGTTTTATGTGTGGGATGATCCGTACTTATGGAAATTTTGCCCCGATCAGAGTATACGTCGTTGTGTGCACGATTCTGAATGTCATTCAATTTTGAGTTTTTGTCACACATATGCATGTGGAGGGCACTTTGGCACACAACGCACAACCCTTAAGGTGTTACAATGTGGATTTTATTGGCCTAGTATTTTAAAGATGCTAAAACTTTTTGCTTAACATGTGATAAATGCCAACGAATGGGTGGTATTAGTGCAAAGGACCAAATGTCGCAGGTTTCTATCCTAAATGTTGAAATTTTTGATGTTTGGGGTATTGATTTTATGGGTCCTTTTCCTTCTTCGTATGGTTTTACATATATTTTGCTTGCGGTTGATTATGTGTCGAAGTGGGTGGAAGCAAAGGCCACCCGGACTAATGATTCTAAAGTGGTTGCAGATTTTATTAGAACTAACATTTTTGCAAGGTTCAGAATGCCACGAGTGATCATTAGTGACGGAGGGTCACACTTTTGCAATCGGACCATTGAAGCGTTATTGAGGAAATACAGTGTCACCCATAAGGTTTCTACACCTTATCATCCTCAAACTAATGGGCAAGCCGAGGTTTCCAACCGTGAGATCAAGCAAATCCTAGAGAAGACCGTTGGGCCAACGAGGAAGGATTGGAGTTTACGACTTGATGATGCACTTTGGGCGTATCGTACGGCGTACAAAACCCCCATTGGGATGTCCCCCTTCCGACTTGTCTATGGCAAGGCGTGCCATCTTCCTGTTGAATTGGAGCACAAAGCACTTTGGGCCATCAAGAAGTTTAACATGAACCTCGAGGAAGCAGGAAGTCAAAGGAGATTGCAATTGAATGAGCTTGATGAGATACGGCACGAGGCGTACGATAATGCAAGCATTTACAAGCAAAAGACCAAAGCTTTCCATGACAACATGATCCGTGGGAAATCATTCTCAATTGGGCAGAAAGTGCTATTGTTCAATTCCCGTTTACGTTTGTTTCCCGGTAAGTTACGTTCTAAGTGGATTGGACCGTTTGTTATTACTAACGTATCTTCTTATGGTGCCATCCAGATTCAAAGTCTCAAAACAGGTCATGAATTCCAAGTGAACGGACACCGTTTGAAGCCATATTATGAGAACTTTGTTGAACAAACCGTGGATGATATTTCTTTGGGTGCCGTGGGTACAAATGGAGAATGAATGGGCTGTTCGTCCGGCTGTACGACGTTAAAGAAAGCGCTACTTGGGAGGCAACCCATGCAATTCAACAAAGGAAGCCCTAGGAATCACTCCAATTCCAGATTTGCGTTCCTAAAACCCTTCACTTTGTTGTTTATTTCGAATCTGCCTATTTTGTTATTTACTTGCTGTTTGTGTGTTTCTTTTTGTTTAGTGTGGTTTTATGCTTGAAACATTGAGGACAATGTTTGATTTAAGTGTGGGGGGGGGTAACTAAGTGTTTTTGATGCAAATTCGTGGGATTTTATCACCCTTAACTTGAAAACTTGTTCCTTGCTGTTTTTAAGTGTTTTTGAGCAGTTTTGGTGTGTTTTAGTGTGTTTTGATGCAAAAATCCGAAAATCACATAAAAATTTGAAAAATTGTTTTAAAAAACCCAAAAAGAGTTGTTTTTGTGTGTTTGTTTGTGTCTTAGGGTACCTTCCAACAAAATGATGAGGATTCGGTTTGTAATTACATGGCTGTTAAAGAGAGTGATTAACATGGATGAAAGTTTGATTTACTCTTTGTTTATGCTTAGTTGTGGTTATAACTTATGAATTCACATGCAATCATAAAAGAAAAAAATCAGTTTTTGTAACATGCTTGAAGGAAGGAACTCAAACCAACGCTACAACCTTGTGAGACTTGAGCCTAAACGTTTATTTGGAGAGTTAAAATCTGTGCATTCTTTGTTTTCTAAAGTCGTTGCATGATCTCATTATTCTTTGCTTGGTTGCTACTTAGAAGGCGTTTCATCATTTAGTTCCAAATGCTAGAACTCATGCCCATTTCATTCAAAGCATGTTATTGAGTTGCATAACACACATTCAAGATGAAGTTGTGTAGTGATCACCACCTGATAGGAGCATATTTATGCGCCTTAGTTAGCTAGTTCTTATGCATTTTCGTTATGTTTTCTTAGTTTAAAGTAGTCTGTTAAGCTAGTTTCATGTGTTTTCAGGTTTAAAGGGCACATTACATAAAATGATGCATTTTGGAGCTTTTTGGAGCAAATGTGAGCTTAGATTAAAAAGTACATGCTTAGAGCACAAGGAATGGACAAGTTTGAAGGTCAAAGGAGCTTAAGAAATGAAGAAATGAAAGTGAAGAACAAAGAATTCAAAATTGGAAACCAAAGTTTCTAAAGTTGGAAGTTTCTATTCTTGGAGGTTTCCATTTTCGAGAGTTTCTATTCTTGGCTTTGGGCTTTTGGATGACCTAACCCTAGCCGCACCTAGGCCTCTAGAATATCTGATTTCCTTGCCTTGCAAGGCATTCTAGAAGGCCCATCTCTAACCCTAACCCTAGCCGCACCTTAGGCCTTATTCCCATTAAAAATCTGATTGTTTTAACCTAATTCCTTGTGGATTTTAACCCTTTGCCGCACCTAAACCCTAGCCCATTGCCTAACCTAATTTCTCTAGGGTTTGTGGTGCCTATATATATGTGTTTTCATCCTAAACCTTTGGATACCATCTCCCATTCACATCATTCACGTCAGAAACAAAGAGGCTCTCTTTGCCGCACCTTTCCACCACCATATTCCATATTTTCTGCCCAAAATCATCCCTAGCCGCGCCACCCATCAACCCTAAACACCATCGCACATCCCCCATCCATTCTACGCCATCCATAACCCCAAAGAACCTGTCCAAAGTCCAAGTGCTGCAGCAAGGAGGAAGGAAGATTCGTGGATGCACTTGCTGCCAAGTTGGAGCGTTCTAGGTGTTTTCTTTCTTTGGATTTTAATTTCTAAATTTATGTATCTTTGCTTTGCGAGTATGAGGAACTAAACCCCCCTTGGCTAGGGGGGGATTCGAAATACATGTTTATGCTTGCTATATGATTTGATTACCTTTAATTGCGTTTCATAAATTGTGATTTCAATTTGTTTATCTATGTGAATTAAAACTTATTCTTGTATGTTGATTGAGGGTCGACACTTAGTTTGCATGCATGAATTTGATGCTAGGATATAAGGGAATTTCACCTAATCGTTATGAACTTATATTCACAAGTAGTAAAGGTTGATGATCTCAATCGCGTTAAGTAAATTCTTGGCATAAGTTTCATGCAATCATTGTAACAAGTGCTTCGTCAATGCTTATGGTTTTCATAGAACTTAATGATTCTTGCTTGTATCTCTATTATGCAATCATGTAGGGGACTTGTGGGGAATGCTTTGGGTTGTCGTATGCAATCATCCAATTCAATAACGTTAGGAAAATCTGAAGGTTAATTTAAGCGGACCTAATTAACTTGGGGCGTTGAGAATTCATGGTTTATTGAAAAGCAATTGGAAATCGTTTTGAATGCAAGTATAACATGTGTGGAGATGAACCCCTTAGCTAGCCTTCCATCCATTGTTTTAAGCCAAATTCGTTTTAAAATCTGTTTTGATTTACAAGTTTATGTTTTGTTTTTAATTTCGTCAAAACCAAATCCCCCTTTGTTTTCAAGTGTCAAATTAGTTAGAAAGTGTGTTAGTTTGTGTTTTTAAGTGTTTTGAGTCAAGTTAAAACCTATTTTCGTCAAAATCTTGTTTTGTGCTCAAAACTGCCCAGAAAGTGATTTTAATGCAGTTTTGAGTGTTTGGTTGCTGTTTTGAGTCTTTTGGTTTGTTTTGGTGTTTTAAGTTATAGTTTTGCATTCTTTGAGTCTAGTTTAGTGTTTTAAACTTGTTTTTACGCATTTTAGTTAGTTTCCAAGTGATTTGGCAATCCCTCCTAATCCCCGGCCTAGAACGATCCCTACTTACATACTTTGCTACAATTGATAAAAAGAGGGTTAATTTGAGTGCTAGTTAATATCATATCAAATTTTGGCGCCGTTGCCGGGGATTAGCAACTTTGCTAATCCCTTGGACTGTTATTTTCGTTTTTCTTATTATATCAGATTCTTATGTTATTTTGTTTCTTGTTTTAGGTACTTGTTTATGACTCGGAGTTCTAATCCGGTTCACGAACATATTTTAGACTTTGACGACGATTTTGAGCGTGAGTTGAGATGAAAGAGGAAGAACCCGGAACCTAGTGAATCAAGTGCAAGTTCCGAGTCCGTTTCTGAATTTGAAGAGGAAGTGGAAGACATGGCAGCGGACAACCGAACGATCAAGGAGCTTTCCGCTTCGGGATTGGATAATGCCGCACCTCTATGTATCCAATACCCTAGGGCGGCTCCGGACAAAACTGCCGAGTTCGAATTGAAGTCAAGCTTGTTACATCACATTCCGAAGTACCATGGGCTGTCCATGGAAGATCCGAACAAGCATTTGAAGGAGTTTGAAGTCGTTTGCTCAAGCATGACTCCGGTGAACGTGGATGAGAGCATCTTGAAGATGAAGGCCTTTCCCTTTTCTCTCCAAGAGAAGGCGAAAGATTGGTTGTACGAATTGGCTCCCGGAACTGTCACATCATGGGAGAGCATGAAACGAGCTTACTTGGAGAAGTTTTTCCCAACTTCTCGAGTCATCCTCCTATGCAAAAGGATAAGTGGCATTCAACAAGATGAAGGTGAATCCTTTCCTACTTATTATGAACGTTTTAAATCTCTTGTTGCTTCATGTCCACAGCATCAAATGAAGGAGGAAATTCTTCTACAATACTTCTACGAGGGACTTCTACCAATTGAACGTCAAATGCTAGATGCCTCAGCGGGAGGAGCATTGGTGGACAAGACCCCTACAGCTGCAAAGATGTTGATTGCTAATCGAGCGTTGAACGCTCAACAATACGAAGGTGTTGGACAAAGGAGCATGCCACGGCAACATCAAGTCAATGAGGTAAGTGCCATAACCGAACTTCAAAATCAAATGGCTAACCTTACTACGTTGCTTTCTCAGGTGGTGGAAGGTCCAAAAGTCAAAACCGTAGCTCCTTGTGGCGTATGCTCCATGCAAAGCCACCATACAGACAAGTGCCCACAATTGATCGAGAATGGAGGGTGGGAGACACTCAATGCCGTGGGTTATGGCAACCAATACCAACCGAGGAATGACCCATTTTCCAATACTTACAATCCCGGTTGGCGTGATCATCCAAATTTCAAATGGCGAGAACCCCAACAGGGCCAACAACAAAACGGATTTAGGCAACAACCCCCGGGTTTCTATCAAAAGTCGTTTGCACCAACTCAACCTCAAGCACAAACCACTCAAACTAATTCAGGTTCGTCCATTGATAATGATCAGATTTTTCAGTTACTAACTTCTATGGCCCAGGGTATGCAAAGTAGAGACAAAAGGATGGACGAGTTGGAGAAGCAAGTGGGACAAATTGCCGAGTTTATGGGGCAGTTTCGTGAGCAAGGGAAGTTGCCTAGCTCAATCGTGGTGAATCCAAAGGGTGGATTCGAAACTGCCAAGGCCATTACGCTAAGAAGTGGGAAAGAAATTGGAACCGAGCCAACACCATCCAAATCTGCCCCCGAGGAGGACGAGAAGTTTCAAATTGAAGAGGAAGAGCAAGCAAAAGCCACGGCAAGGATTGAACAATCCTTGCCGCACCCACCTAATGCATCCAATCCATCCACCATAGGTAAGAAAGGTGCTATTCCAATTAATTCTAATGTCATTCCTCCGGATGTACCCTTTCCCAGCAGGTTTTTGCAAACCAAGAACGAAGAAGAGGAAAAAGACGTTCTTGAGACGTTTAGAAAGGTGCATGTCAATATCCCTCTCCTCGATGCTATAAAGCAAATCCCGAAGTATGCCAAGTTTTTGAAGAAGCTTTGTACAACAAGGAAACGGATTCGGGAGAAAGAGGTGGTACATGTAAGCGAGAATGTCTCTGCAATGTTGCAGAGGAAGTTGCCACCTAAATGCAAAGATTCGGGTAGTTTCACAATCCCTTGTGTAATTGGTAATACAAGATTTGAGCATGCTATGCTAGATTTAGGTGCATCAATTAATGTCATGCCATATTCTGTTTATGCATCTATGAATCTAGGAAAGCTTAAAAATGATGGCGTTATTATTCAATTGGCCGATCGATCTAATGCATATCCCAAGGGAGTGTTGGAAGATGTTTTAGTGCAGGTAGAGCACTTGATTTTTCCTGCAGATTTCTATGTGCTTGATATGGAGGACTCAACCCACTCTCCACCATCACCACTCTTACTTGGACGACCATTCATGAAAACGGCTCAAACCAAGATTGACGTGGCCAAGGGAGCAGTAACTATGGCCTTTGGTGGTGATATGATTAACTTTAAGATTTCTGAATCGGTTGAGAATACTAATGATGTTCATTCTTGTTGTGCTATTAATGTAATTGAAAATATAGGGCAGGAATGTTCAACACTAGTCAAGAAGAATGTACCACAACCCACCATCGAGGAAGGAATTGGAGTGAATAAAGAGTGCACGGCCCCAACCTTGAACTCACCAAATCTGGCCGAGTGCACCCCTTGTGCATCTGTCCATAGTGCTACCACTTCTTTGCCGTACAAAGGTAAACCACCTATTCCAATTTCGATTCCCATTTCAACTAATAGGTTGTTACCTTGTATGGTGCAGGTACCTAATCGAAGTCAACGGGGTGGGAGAGTTCGTGTTGATTTAGAGAAGCAAAACATGACAATAAGAAAGGATCATTATCCCATCCCATTCAAGGACCCAAAGAATGACGTATTTCGTAGGACAGGGTGTGGAAAAACCCCTCCATGCCGTGGGGTCCAATGAAGCCTCGAAGGAGTATCGTCCGGCTGTACGACGTTAAAGAAAACGCTTATTGGGAGGCAACCCATGCATTCAACAAAGGAAGACCGAGAAAGCACTCCAATTCCAGATTTGCGTTCCTAAACCCTTCTCTTTGTTGCTATTTCGTTTCTGCCATGTTAGGTTGTTTAGATGTTGTTTTGTTTGTTTGTTTGTTATTTGTGTGAGTCTATGCTTGAAACATTGAGGACAATGTTTGATTTAAGTGTGGGGGGGTAACCAAAGTGTTTTGATGCAAATTCGTAGGGTTTATCACTCATAACTTTAAATGTTGTTCCTTGCTGTTTTTAAGTGTTTTTAAGCTGTTTTAGTGTGTTTTGATTCAAAAAACCGAAAATCCCATAAAAATTTGAAAAATTGTTTTAAAAACCCAAAAAGAGTTGTTTTTGTGTGTTTGTTTGTGTCTTAGGGTACCTTCCAACACAATGATGAGGATTCGGTTTGTAATTGCATGGCTGTTAAAGAGAATGATTAACATGGATGAAAGTTTGATTTACTCTTTGTTTATGCTTGGTTGTGGTTATAACTTATGAATTCACATGTAATCATAAAGGAAAAAATTAGTTTTTGTAACATGCTTGAAGGAAGGAACTCAAATTAACGCTACAACCTTGTGAGACTTGAGCCTAAAACGTTTATTTGGAGAGTTAAAATCTGTGCATTCTTGTTTTCTAAAGTCGTTGCATGATCTCATTATTCTTTGCTTGGTTACTACTTAGAAGGCGTTTCATCAATTAGTTCCAAATACTAGAACTCATGCCTATTTCATTCAAAGCATTTTATTGATTTGCATAACACGTATTCAAGATAAAGGTTGTGTAGTGACCACCATAGCCAAATGGCCATATCTCCCTATTTCATTGTGTTTTGTAGGTTTTAACCCCATTGAGCCTTGTTTAGCCTATGTTTTCTTCGTTAACCCACATTATCCTCACCTAGCCTAGATTAGGACCATCCATACCTTTGTTCTTGAAGCATGGTAATGAATGACTCAAAATGAATTCCTTTTGGTCATTGTTGGCAGAAAACAAGTGTGGGGGAGGTGAGTTTTGTTGTGGGTATGCCAAAGTCTTGAATGAGGCACGAAAAAGAAAAGAAAAAGAAAAATTTCGTGGAAAATAAAAAGAAAAAAAGAAAAAGTTGTGAAAAGAATGAAAAGGAGTTGAAAAGATGTGAAAAAGAGTTCTTAAGTGTTGTTTGTTGAGGAAGGGTCCAAAACAGTGAATTCGGCCCTAATTGTTGTTGAATCTTCCCTTTGTGTTTAAAAGTTAATTTCTGCATGCTAATGGGAATTCTGAGTATGATTTCATTGTTTTGCTTACTATTGCTTTAAGAACGTTTGTTTCCCTATCCTTTCGTTGTTAGCCAACTCCCCTATCCCCGTTACAACCCTTGACTTTTATCTTGAGTGTTGTGTGTTTCAATTTGTGGAGTTTGAAATTGGTATGAGCATATGGTGTCACTGGTTCTCGCATCTAAGTAGTAGCATTCCATTCATGAGATCATATCTAAATGCTTATTAACTCCAGAAATTGCTTTCTTTGTGATACATATATGTGAGCGTTCGTTTTCATATCTACATCAATCTTCTCACATATAACTAGTATAGGGTGTGTAGTTAGAAAATCTGAGTGAAAATTGAGTGCATATCTTGTAAGGAATTGAGGAAATTCTCTAAGGCATGTTACTACATTTAAAACATCGTTTTAATTGCCTAGATGTGAACTAGTAAGTGGTGACTATGATTAAGTATGTGCTCAAATGTGAAGATGACTAAAATCTGTGGGAATGATGATTTTTAAGTTGTCATGTGCATTGGAAATCCCTGAGGCAAATGTTGGAAGGTTTAGATTGTGTTTTTGTTTTGTTTCTTTGTTTTGCTCGAGGACTAGCAAAAGCTAAGTGTGGGGGAATTTGATAGGAGCATATTTATGCGCCTTAGTTAGCTAGTTCTTATGCATTTTCGTTATGTTTTCTTAGTTTAAAGTAGTCTGTTAAGCTAGTTTCATGTGTTTTTAGGTTTAAAGGGCACATTACATAAAATGATGCATTTTGGAGCTTTTTGGAGCAAATGTGCGCTTAGATTAAAAAGTACATGCTTAGAGCACAAGGAATGGACAAGTTTGAAGGTCAAAGGAGCTTAAGAAATGAAGAAATGAAAGTGAAGAACAAAGAATTCAGAATTGGAAACCAAAGTTTCTAAAGTTGGAAGTTTCTATTCTTGGAGGTTTCCATTTTCGAGAGTTTCTATTCTTGGCTTTGGGCTTTTGGATGACCTAACCCTAGCCGCACCTAGGCCTCTAGAATGTTGTTCCTTGCTGTTTTTAAGTGTTTTTAAGCTGTTTTAGTGTGTTTTGATTCAAAAAACCGAAAATCCCATAAAAATTTGAAAAATTGTTTTAAAAACCCAAAAAGAGTTGTTTTTGTGTGTTTGTTTGTGTCTTAGGGTACCTTCCAACACAATGATGAGGATTCGGTTTGTAATTGCATGGCTGTTAAAGAGAATGATTAACATGGATGAAAGTTTGATTTACTCTTTGTTTATGCTTGGTTGTGGTTATAACTTATGAATTCACATGTAATCATAAAGGAAAAAATTAGTTTTTGTAACATGCTTGAAGGAAGGAACTCAAATTAACGCTACAACCTTGTGAGACTTGAGCCTAAAACGTTTATTTGGAGAGTTAAAATCTGTGCATTCTTGTTTTCTAAAGTCGTTGCATGATCTCATTATTCTTTGCTTGGTTACTACTTAGAAGGCGTTTCATCAATTAGTTCCAAATACTAGAACTCATGCCTATTTCATTCAAAGCATTTTATTGATTTGCATAACACGTATTCAAGATAAAGGTTGTGTAGTGACCACCATAGCCAAATGGCCATATCTCCCTATTTCATTGTGTTTTGTAGGTTTTAACCCCATTGAGCCTTGTTTAGCCTATGTTTTCTTCGTTAACCCACATTATCCTCACCTAGCCTAGATTAGGACCATCCATACCTTTGTTCTTGAAGCATGGTAATGAATGACTCAAAATGAATTCCTTTTGGTCATTGTTGGCAGAAAACAAGTGTGGGGGAGGTGAGTTTTGTTGTGGGTATGCCAAAGTCTTGAATGAGGCACGAAAAAGAAAAGAAAAAGAAAAATTTCGTGGAAAATAAAAAGAAAAAAAGAAAAAGTTGTGAAAAGAATGAAAAGGAGTTGAAAAGATGTGAAAAAGAGTTCTTAAGAGTGCATTGGAAATCCCTGAGGCAAATGTTGGAAGGTTTAGATTGTGTTTTTGTTTTGTTTCTTTGTTTTGCTCGAGGACTAGCAAAAGCTAAGTGTGGGGGAATTTGATAGGAGCATATTTATGCGCCTTAGTTAGCTAGTTCTTATGCATTTTCGTTATGTTTTCTTAGTTTAAAGTAGTCTGTTAAGCTAGTTTCATGTGTTTTTAGGTTTAAAGGGCACATTACATAAAATGATGCATTTTGGAGCTTTTTGGAGCAAATGTGCGCTTAGATTAAAAAGTACATGCTTAGAGCACAAGGAATGGACAAGTTTGAAGGTCAAAGGAGCTTAAGAAATGAAGAAATGAAAGTGAAGAACAAAGAATTCAGAATTGGAAACCAAAGTTTCTAAAGTTGGAAGTTTCTATTCTTGGAGGTTTCCATTTTCGAGAGTTTCTATTCTTGGCTTTGGGCTTTTGGATGACCTAACCCTAGCCGCACCTAGGCCTCTAGAATATCTGATTTCCTTGCCTTGCAAGGCATTCTAGAAGGCCCATCTCTAACCCTAACCCTAGCCGCACCTTAGGCCTTATTCCCATTAAAATTCTGATTGTTTTAATTCCTTGTGGATTTTAACCCTTTGCCGCACCTAAACCCTAGCCCATTGCCTAACCTAATTTCTCTAGGGTTTATGGTGCCTATATATATGTGTTTTCATCCTAAACCTTTCGATACCATCTCCCATTCACATCATTCACGTCAGAAACAAAGAGGCTCTCTTTGCCGCACCTTTCCACCACCATATTCCATATTTTCTGCCCAAAATCATCCCTAGCCGCGCCACCCATCAACCCTAAACACCATCGCACATCCCCCATCCATTCTACGCCATCCATAACCCCAAAGAACCTGTCCAAAGTCCAAGTGCCGCAGCAAGGAGGAAGAAAGATTCGTGGATGCACTTGCTGCCAAGTTGGAGCGTTCTAGGTGTTTTCTTTCTTTGGATTTTAATTTCTAAATTTATGTATCTTTGCTTTGCGAGTATGAGGAACTAAACCCCCCTTGGCTAGGGGGGGATTCGAAATACATGTTTATGCTTGCTATATGATTTGATTACCTTTAATTGCGTTTCATAAATTGTGATTTCAATTTGTTTATCTATGTGAATTAAAACTTATTCTTGTATGTTGATTGAGGTTCGACACTTAGTTTGCATGCATGAATTTGATGCTAGGATATAAGGGAATTTCACCTAATCGTTATGAATTATATTCACAAGTAGTAAAGGTTGATGATCTCAATCGCGTTAAGTAAATTCTTGGCATAAGTTTCATGCAATTCATAGTAACGAATGCTTCGTCAATGCTTATGTTTTTCATAGAACTTAATGATTCTTGCTTGTATCTCTATTATGCAATTCATGTAGGGAACTTGTAGGGAATGTTTTGGGTTGTCGTATGCAATCATCCAATCTAATAACTTGTGGAAAAACTGAAAGTTAATTAGTGCAATTCACGGTTAATTTGGGGCATTGAGTATCCATAGTTTATCGAAGAACAACTGAAAATCGTTTTGTTTGCAAGTGTGACATGTGTGTAGAAGAACCTCCTAACTAGCCTTTTATCCATCCTTTTCATCCAAAAACGTTTTACAATCTGTTAGTTTTAAGTTTCTGTTTTGTTTTCAATTTTCGTCCAAAACAAATCCCCCTTTATTTTGAAGTCTTAGATTAGTTAGAAAGTGTTTTGATTCAAGTTTTCACCCAAATTCGTCCAAGTTCTTGTTAGGTTCTCAAAACTGCCCAGAAAGTGGTTTTTAGGCAGTTTTGAGTCATTAGGTTGCTGTTTTGAGTTTTAGGTTTGTTTAAGTGTTTTAACCTTTAGTTTTGCATTCTTTGAGTCTAGTTTAGTGTTTTAAACTTTGTTTTTGAGTCTTTAAGTCAGTTTCCAAGTGTTTAGCAATCCCTCCTAATCCCCGGTCTAGAACAATCCCTACTTACATCTTTACTACAACTTGACAAAAAGAGTGTTTAATTTGTGTGCTTATCTATTTCGCATCTATTTCGCATCACTTTGTCTCGGAGGCAAGAGAATCAAACCAAAGCAATGCAAAACCAAGACAAAAGGGTGGATCACTTGGAGAAGCAAATTGGGCAGATTGCGGAGTTTGTAGGACAGTTTCGAGACCAAAGAAGACTCCCTAGTTCAACCGTTGCAAATCCAAAGGGGGGATTCGAAACCGCCAAAGCAATCACATTGAGGAGTGGCAAACAAGTTGGAACTGAACCCCAAGCATCCAAATCAAGTCAAAAACAGGATGAAAAGTTGTTGTTTGAGGAGGAAACACAAGCCATACCCACGGCAAGGATGGAACAACCTTTGCCGCAGCCATCTTGCATTTCCAAACCATCTAATTCGACCAAGGTAAGTTCAAATCCGAATTATTCTAGTTCTATTCCACTAAACATGCCTTTTCCTAGCAGGTTGAGGCAATCCAACAAGGAGGAGAATGAGCAAGTCAATATACCTCTTCTTGACGCAATTAAGCAAGTACCAAGGTACGCCAAGTTTTTGAAGGAACTATGTAGTACAAGGAGGAGAATTTCGAACAAAGAGGTTGTCCAGGTAAGTGAGAATGTTTCCGCTGTTTTGCAAAGAAAATTACCCCCTAAATGCAAAGATCCGGGTAGTTTTACAATTCCATGTGTTATAGGCAATACTAAGTTTGAACATGCTATGTTAGATCTAGGAGCTTCAATTAATGTCATGCCATACTCAATATATGCATCTATGAACTTAGGAGAGCTTAAAAACGATGGTGTTATAATTCAATTAGCCGATCGTTCTAATGCATATCCAAAAGGAGTTTTGGAAGATGTTTTGGTGCAGGTGGATAACTTGATATTTCCAGCGGATTTCTATGTTTTAGAGATGGAGGAATCACCAAATGTCACCCCATTGCCGATTTTACTTGGGAGGCCCTTCATGAAAATAGCAAGCACCAAGATCGATGTGTTCAAAGGGACGTTAACAATGGAATTTGATGGGGAGATTATTAATTTTAACATTTCTGAAGCTATGAAATTTCCTAAAGATGATCATTCTTGTTTTTCTATTGATGTATTGGATGAATTGGCGCAGGATTATCTTGATATGTTGGAAGACGATCCCCTTGAAACAACAATTGCACAAGGAATTGGAATGAAGCCCAATCTGGCCGTACCTAAGGAAGAACATGCCGAGCTTGTGGCTGCCTTTGAATCATTGCCACAACATCGTGGTAAGCCTTCTAACCCAATTCCAATTCCCGTTTCCACAAATACGTTGTTACCTTCTGTGATTCAGGCCCCCGTTCTTGAGCTTAAACCATTGCCGGATCATTTAAAGTATGTATTTTTGGGAGATGAAGAGACGTTGCCCATCATTGTCTCTTCATCACTCACGGCATTAGAGGAGGAAAAGTTGATTCGGGTGTTGAAAGAGCACAAAACAGCCATTGGATGGACATTGGCTGATATTAAGGAGATTAGCCCTACAACATGCATGCATCGCATATTTCTAGAAGAGGGGGCTAAACCAACTCGAGAGGCTCAAAGCCGACTTAACCCTCCAATGATGGAAGTGGTGAAAAAGGAGATTATAAAGCTTCTCGATTGCGGAGTGATTTATCCAATTTCGGATAGCCGTTGGGTCTCACCAGTTCAAGTTGTCCCAAAGAAGTCCAGAGTCACTGTGGTGAAGAATGCCGAGGATGAGCTTGTGTCAACCCGTATCCAAACAGGTTGGAGAGTGTGCATTGACTATAGGAAGCTCAACAACACCACAAGGAATGACCACTTTCCATTGCCATTCATTGATCAAATGCTTGAAAGGTTAGCCGGTCATTCTTTTTATTGTTTTCTTGACGGTTATTCGGGATATAATCAAATTGTCATAGCTCCGGACGACCAAGAAAAGACCACCTTCATGTGCCCATTTGGTACTTTTGCTTACCGTCGCATGCCATTCGGTTTATGCAATGCACCGGCCACGTTCCAAAGATGCATGGTAAGTATCTTTTCAGATTTTATTGAGAAGATTATTGAGGTATTCATGGATAATTTTAGTGTCTTTGGCGATTCGTTTGATGGTTGCTTGGAAAATCTCACATTAATCTTAAAACGATGCGTTGAAACTAACCTTGTTTTAAATTGGGAAAAGTGTCACTTTATGGTAAAACAAGGCATAGTTTTAGGGCATATCGTTTCTGAAAGGGGAATTGAGGTTGATAAATCGAAAATAGATCTTGTACACTACTTACCCTCTCCAACTTCGGTTAGAGAGGTTCGTTCTTTTCTTGGACATGCAGGATTTTATAGGCGATTCATCAAGGATTTTTCAAAGATTTCCACACCCCTATGCCGACTTCTCCAAAAAGATGTGTCCTTCGAATTCAACGAGGAGTGTGAAAAGGCGTTCAAACACCTCAAGGAGATGCTAACTTCGGCCCCCATCATTCGGCCACCAGATTGGAGCATTCCCTTCGAGCTTATGTGCGATGCGTCCGATTATGCTCTAAGCGCTGTTTTGGGACAAAGGAAGGACAAACAGCCACACGTCATATATTATGCCTCTCGGACCTTGAACGACGCTCAATTGAACTATTCCACAATAGAAAAAGAACTTCTTGATGTTGTTTTTGCTTTAGATAAGTTTCATTCTTATTTACTTGGTACTAAAGTAATAATTTACACTGATCATGCAGCGTTGAAGTACTTACTCACGAAGAAGGAGGCTAAACCAAGGCTTATTCGATGGATGCTTCTTCTCCAAGAGTTCGATATCGAAATCCGAGACAAGAAAGGAAGTGAGAACGTGGTGGCTGATCACTTGAGCCGTTTGGTGCATGAAGAAGATGTCGTGCCTATCCCAGAGACATTCCCGGATGAGCAATTGATGTCCATTGAGGTTAGTGTGCCATGGTATGCAAATTTAGTTAATTATTTGGCGTCTAAAGTCATTCCAAGTGAGTTAAATAAAAACCAACGTGATAAACTCAAGTATGATGCACGAAATTATGTGTGGGATGATCCTTATTTATGGAAATATTGCTCTGATCAAATCATTCGTAGGTGTGTGCATGATTCTGAAATTCAGTCCATTTTAAACTTTTGTCACACTTATGCATGTGGAGGTCACTTTGGCACTCAAAGGACTGCACGTAAAGTACTTGAATGTGGTTTTCATTGGCCTACTATCTTTAAGGATGCTAGAACTTTTTGCATAGCATGTCATCGTTGTCAACGAACTGGAAATATAGGACCAAAAGACCAAATGCCGCAAAGCCCCATCTTTAATGTTGAAATTTTTGATGTTTGGGGCATTGATTTCATGGGTCCTTTTCCTTCATCTCATGGTTTTGTTTATATTCTACTTGCGGTTAATTATGTTTCGAAATGGGTGGAAGCAAGAGCCACCCGTACTAATGATTCTAAAGTGGTTGCAGATTTTGTTAAGACTAACATATTTGCAAGGTTTGGCATGCCGCGGGTACTTATAAGTGATGGGGGCTCCCATTTCTGCAATCGACCCATTGAGGCGCTACTCAAGAAATATAGTGTCACGCATAAGGTGGCAACACCTTATCATCCTCAAACAAGTGGGCAAGCGGAGGTTTCAACTAGAGAAATCAAGCAGATTTTGGAGAATACCGTAGGGCCAAACCGGAAAGATTGGAGCTTGCGCTTGAATGATGCATTGTGGGCGTATCGTACGGCCTACAAAACACCAATTGGAATGTCCCCATTTCGGCTAATCTATGGGAAACCATGCCATCTTCCGGTTGAATTGGAGCACAAAGCACATTGGGCCATCAAAACATTCAATATGGACATTGATGCCGCAGGACTTCATAGAAAGCTTCAATTGAACGAGCTTGAGGAAGTTAGGAATGAAGCTTACGAGAACGCTCGCATTTACAAGGAGAAAACGAAGGCATTCCATGACAAGATGATTCGTAGCAAGACGTTCTCTATTGGGCAGAAAGTGCTACTTTTCAATTCTCGCCTTCGGTTGTTTCCAGGTAAGTTGCGTTCTAAGTGGATTGGTCCTTTTATTGTTACTAATGTTTTTCCTCATGGTGCAGTTCAAATTCAAAGTTTGAAGACGCAACAAGAATTCAAAGTCAATGGACATCGTTTGAAGCCATATTTCACAACTTTTGAGGAGAAGGCCGTGGAGGAAGTATCCCTCAATGCCGTAGGCCCTCTTCAAGCTTGATTGGAGGCATCGTTCGGCTGGAAGACGTTAAAGCAAGCGCTTCGTGGGAGGCAACCCATGCGAATAAAGAAGACCTAGGAAGCTCCGGCATCACAACCAGATTTGCGTTCCTAAACCCTATTCTTTCTTGCTTTTACTTTGCCATATTTGTCAGGTTTGCTAGTTGTGTTATTTGCTTGCATTTGTGTGAGTCTATGCTTGAAAAATTGAGGACAATGTTTGGTTTAAGTGTGGGGGGGTAAACAAATGTTTTTGTTGCAAAATTCGTAGGATTTTACCACCTAACATTTCAAAAGTTGTTTTTCACTGTTTTTAGTGTGTTTTGAAGCTTTTTAGTGTGTTTTGACATAAACATCCGAAAATCCCATAAAATTTTGAAAAATTGTTTTGAAAAACCCAAAAAGAGTCGTTTTGTGTGTTTGTTTGTGTCTTAGAGTACCTTCCAACACGATGATGAGGATTTGGTTTTTAATTGCATGACGGTTAAAGAAAGTTACAAACATGGATGGAAGTTTGATATGCTCTTTTGTTTATGCTTGGTCATCGTTGTTGTTTACGAATTCACATGTAATCACAAAGAAAAAAATCAGGTTTTGTAACATGCTTGAAGGAAGTAACTCAAACTAACGCTACAACCCTGTGAGACTTGAGCCTAAACATTCTTTGGAGAGTTAATAATCTGTGAATATTGTTGTTTTCTAAAGTCGTTGCATGATCTCATCATTCTTTGCTTGGTTGCTACTTAGAAGGCGTTTCATCATTATAGATCCAAATATTAGAACTCATACCCATTTCATTCAAAGCATAAAATTGATTAGCATAACTAATAAGATGAAGTTGTTTAGTTAAAATCAGAGCCAAAAAGCCTTAACCCATTGCATATATATTGTAGGTTTACCCTTTTGAGCCTTAGTTAGCCATTTTCTTTGTTAGCCACATTATCCTTACCTAGCCTAGATTAGGACTATCCATACCCTTGTTCTTAAAGGATAATAAAGCATGACTTAGAGGGAATTCCTTTTGATCAACATTGTGCAGAAAAATAAGTGTGGGGGAAGGGAAATTTTGTGTGCCAAAAGAAGTAGAAGGGCACGGGTTAGAAAAACAAAAAAGAATAAAAAAAAATAAAAAAAAATAAAAAAAAAGGGAACAAAATTCGTAGAAAAAGAAAAAAATGAAGAAAAGTGTGTGAAAAGAATGGAAAAAGAGTTGAAAAGAAGTGAGAATTACCTCACATGTGTTGGTTGTTGAAGAAAGGGTCCAAAAAAGTTGAATTTGACCCTAAGTGTTGCATGAGTCTTCCCCTTGTGTTTAAAAATTGATTTTTGCATGCAAAAGTGAATTCTAAGTGTCAAATTAATTACTTTGCTTATTATCCTTTAAGAATGTTTGTTTATCCTTACCTTTCTTTGTTAGCCAATACCTTAGCCCCATTACAACCCTTTGCTTCTATCTTGATTGTTATGTGTTTCAATATGTGGAGTTTGGAATTGGTATGAGCATATGATATCCTTGGTTCTCGCATCTAAGTAGTAGCATTCCATTCATGAGATCATATACATACATTCATAATTCTAGAAAATGCTTTTCTTGTCATAACATATGTGAGCATTAGTTTTCATATTTACATCAATCTTCTCACATATAATGTAGGGTGTGTAGTTAGAAAATCTGTGTAAAAATTGAGTGCATATCTAGTAAGGAATTGAGGGATTCTCTAAGGCATGTTATTTCATGTACCATTGGAAATCCCTGAGGCGAACGTTTGAAGGTTTAGGTTATGTTTTGTTTCTTTGTTTTGCTCGAGGACTAGCAAAAGCTAAGTGTGGGGGAATTTGATAGGAGCATATTTATGCGCCTTAGTTAGCTAGTTTTTATGCATTTATGTTGTGTTTTCTTAGTTTAGTTAGTCTTTTAAGCTATTTTCATGTGTTTTCAGGTTTTAAGGACAAAGTAAGCAAAAAGATGCAATTTGGAGCATTTTGGAGCAAAATTGAGCTAGAATGGAGTTCATGCATGTGGAGCACAAAGAATGGACGAATTTGAAGGATTGAAGAAGCTAGGAATGTGTTTCAAAGTTGAAGAATTGAAGATGCAAAGTTTCCTAATTGAAGTAGGAAAGTGCCTAATTGAAGATGAAATCCTAGTCAACAATGGATTCCTAGTTGAAGAATGATTCCTAGTTGAAGTTGGATTTCTAGAAGATTGAAAATTCCTACTCAAACAAGGTTTCCTACTTGAAAAAGGAAAGTTAAGGCCAAAGAATCAGCTCAAGTGAAGAAACCTTATCCAAAACATTATCCATAACCTTATCTTAGCTTATCTTATCCAAACAAACCTTATCTTATCCTATCTTATCTTATCCTAATCCTAATCTACCTATATTTCAGCTGCAAGGGAGGGTTCCTAACTATATTAGGATGCTTAAAATAAGATTTCTAGAAGACCTAATCCTTTCCTACAAAGGTGGCGCCTAGAACCCTTCTAGAAGCCTAAAAATCTGCCTTGTATTTTCCTTCTAGAAACCCACCTTTTGCCGCACCCTATATCCTATTTCCCTTGGGTTTTTGACCTTCTAGATGTCCTATTTCCTATTAGGAGTGCATAACTATTTCCTAGTGGGATTGTATTTACTAAATCCTTTTCCTATGCTAACTTAGCCAAATTCAGCCTATATATAGGTAGTGCCGCACCCTTTCATTCTCACCACCCTCTACCATATTTTCACTACACCATTCACCCAAACATCCCTCTTGTACCGTGAGTTTGCAAAGGAGAAGGAAGGAGACTCTTGGAGCCGTGCATGCCATTCAAGGAGCTTGGATTGTTGGAGCGTTTCTAGGTGTTTTCTATCTTTATGTCAATGTTTAAATTTATTTATCTTTGTTTATTTGCGAACATGAGGAACTAATTTCTTTATAGTTAGAGGGGAATTCAAAGCCATGATCATATGTTTTATATGACTTGATTTCCTCCAGTTATGATTTCATAAATCGTGATTGTGGTTTACTTATCTATTTGATTGATAACATGTTTATGTATGTTGATTGAGGGTCGACACTTAGTTTGCATGCATGAATTTGATGCTAGAGTATAAGGGAATTTCACCTAATCGTTATTAACTTATATTCATAAGTAGTAAAAGTCGCTAGTCACGATTGTGTTAAGTAAATCCTTGGCAAGAGTAACATGCGTATTCCATAGTTATGAATGCCTCGTCAATGCTTATGATTTCCGTTGAACTTAATGATCTTTGATATGTGTCTCTATCATGCGTATTCCATAGTTAGGGTCCTCGATAAGAATAATTTGGTTGTAATGCGTATTCCATTCAATTCAATGAATCTAGGGAAATCTGAGAATTAATTGGTACAATCTAGTTAATTTGGGGCATTGTCATTCATGGTTTGTTGAAAGAGTAACTGGAAATCGAGTCGTATGCATATGTTTCATGTGTGGAGAAGGAACCCTCTAACTAGCCTTTCACCATCTTAATTCACTCAATTTTGTGTCTTTTGAGTTTGTTTTACAAAGTTTCTGTTTTAAAGTTAAATTCGTCAAAAACAAATCCCTTGTTCTTAAGTCCTGTTTTTAGAGTCAAAATCTGTTTTCTTTTAGTTATTTGAGTCTTTTAAGTTCTATTTTCGTCCAAATCACTTGTTAGGTCTAGAATTGAGTCCTTTTTTTATTATTTCTTGCTGTTTTGAGTATTTTAAGTTAGTTTTGAGTGTATAGAGTCTAGTTTAGTGTTTTTGAGTCTTATTTGTGTTGATTAGCATCCCTAGTTAATCCCCGGTCTAGAACGATCCCTACTTGCATCATTACTACAATTGTCATCAATAGGGTTTAATTTGTGTGTCAAGTTAATTTGCACATCAGAATTTGAACTTGATTCACTAGGTTCTGGATTCTTCGTCTTTCGTCTCAACTCTCGTTCAAAATCGTCGTCAAAGTCCAAGATGTGTTCACGAACCGAATGAGAACTCTGAGTCATAAACTAGTACCTAAAACAAGAAACAAAAACAAGGTCAGAATCTGTAACGAATTTAACAAACTGAAATAAACAATCCAAGGGATTAGGAACTTTGCAAATCCCCGGCAACGGCGCCAAAAATTTGATGCGAAATATATAAGCACACAAATTAAACCCTCTTTTTATCAATTGTAGTAAGTATGTAAGTAGGGATCGTTCTAGGCCGGGGATTAGGAGGGATTGCTTAATCACTTGAAAACTGACTCAAAAACGTAAAAACAAAGTTTAAAACACTAAACTAGACTCAAAGAATGCAAAACTAAACTTTAAAACACTAAAACAAACCAAAAGACTCAAAACAGCACCAAAACACTCAAAACTGCCTTAAAAACACTTTCTGGGCAGTTTTGAACACCAAACACAAATTTGGACGAAAATAAATTTTAACTTGACTCAAGACTGTTAAGAACACAAACTAAATTGGTTTCTAACTAATATGACACTTCAAAATAAAGGGAGATTTGGTTTTGACGATTTTGAAAACAAAACAAAAACTTTGTAAAACAAAACAGATTGTAAAACGAATTTGGTTGAATTGAATGGATGGAAAGCTAGCTAAGGGGTTCTTCTCCACACATGTCACACTTGCATACAAAACGATTTCCAATTGCTTCTCAATAATCCATGAATTCCCAACGCCCCAGATTAACCGTGAATTGCACTAATTAACCCTCAGATTTTCCTAAAGTTATCGAATTGGATGAATTGCATACGACAACCCAAAGCATTCCTCACAAGTTCCCTGCATGAATTGCATAACAAAGATACAAGCAAAGATCATTAAGTTCTATGAAAATCATAAGCATTGGCGAGGCACTTGTTACTATGAATTGCATGAAACTTATGCCAAGAATTTACTTAACACGATTGTGATCAACAACCTTTACTACTTGTGAATATAAGTTCATAACGATTAGGTGAAACTCCCTTATATCCTAGCATTCAACTTATGCATGAAAATCAAGCGGGCCCTCTTAACCAACATACACAGTTTTAATTCAAACGGATAAGTAAATTGACTTCAAAACGTATGAAACGCAATTAGAAGTAATCAAATCATATAGCAAGCATAAACATGGTTTCGAATCCCCCCCCTAGCCAAGGGGGTTTAGTTCCTCATACTCGCAATTACACAAAGATAACTTAAATTAAACATTGAAATCAAAGATAGAAAACACCTAGAAACGCTCCAACACTCCCAATGCTTGGGCATAGGCACGGCACCAGTTTGTTCCTTCTCCTTCCTTTCCTTGCAATAGTCACGGCACAAGAAGGATGAATGTGTTTGAGGGATGTATGAGTGTAGGAAAATATGGTAGAGGGTGGTCATTGAATGGTGCGGCAAAGGAGTGTATTTATAGGCTGAAAATCACAGCCCCTAGGTAGCAAAGGAAAAGGATTTAAAGGCCTAATTTGCATAGGAAAATAACACACAATCCTAGAAGGAAAACAAGTCAGAAATCTAAAGGGAATGGGAGGATAAGGTGCGGCATTAAACTAGGAAAGGATAAGGGCTTCTAGAAACCAAAATCCCAAGGGAAATAGGATATAGGGTGCGGCAAAAGGTGGGTTTCTAGAAGGAAAATACAAGGCAGATTTTTAGGCTTCTAGAAGGGTTCTAGGCGCCACCTTTGTAGGAAATGATTAGGTCTTCTAGAAATCTGATTTTAAGCATCCTAATATAGTTAGGAACCCTCCCTTTTAGCTGAAATATAGGTAGATTAGGATTAGGATAAGATAGGATAGGATAAGGTTTGTTTGGATAAGATAAGCTAAGATAAGGTTATGGATGATGTTTTGGATAAGATTTCTTCACTTGAGCTGATTGTTTGGCTTTAACTTTCCTTCTTCAAGTAGGAAACCTTGTTTGAGTAGGAATCTTCATTCTTCTAGGAATCCATCTTCAACTAGGACTCCTCCATTGATTAGGAATCCTACTTTATTTAGGAATCCTTCATTTAAGCACTTTCCTACTTCAACTAGGAAACCTTGTTCAAGTAGGAATCATCATCTTTAAGTCTTCAAATTCATCCATGCCTTTGGCTCCAAGTATATGACATCCATTCAAAGCTCCATTTTGCTCCAAAAGGCTCAAAAATGCATCTTTTTGTATAATATGCCCTTAAAACCTGAAAACACATGGAAATAGCTTAAAAGACTACTTTAACTAAGAAAACATAACGAAAATGCATAAGAACAAGATAACTAAGGTGCATAAATATGCCCTATCATTTACTACTTGAAGTAGGAAAGTTAAACCTAATTGGCCTTGAGTTTCAGCAACAAATAAGTTTTCCAAGTCAAAGAAGGAGAAGGAATCCAAAAAGAAGAAGGATTGATCAAGACAAGCTTTCTTATTCCTAATGTGCAAAGGTTTCAGTTACAAAGAGGAGTCCTAAACACTTTAGGACACCTTAATCCTTGTTCTAGAAAGATGTCACACCAATTTCAGCAAGGAAACCTTCCTTGCCGTGCAGAACCCTATCTAGAACCTATTTCCTTGCCTTGCAAGGCTTTCTAGAAGCCTTATCCTACCTTATCCAAACCTGCCGCACCTCTTAACCTTTTCCCTTGAGAATTTTGATTGTTTAAGCCGTTTTCCTTGTGGATTTGGATTCTAGAAGTCCATATCTGATTCCCCTAGGGTTTTAAGTGCCTATATATATTCATATTTCAGCCTTGGCCGAATTACCACCTCCCATATACTCCCATTCATGCCAGATGTGAAAATGAGCTCTTAAGTGTTGAATGTTGAAGAAAGGGTCCAAAACATTGAATTCGACCCTAAGTATTGCATGAGTCTTCCATTTTGTTTAAAAGTTGATTTCTGCGCTCTAAAGTGAATTCTAAGTTTCGATTTCATTGCTTTGATTGCTATTGCTTAAAGAACCTTTGTTTATCCCTATCCGTTCTTTGTTAGCCAATACCCCAAGCCCCGTTACAACCCTTGACTTTAATCTTGAGTGTTGTGTGGTGCGAAAATAAATTAACGCACAAATTTAAACCCTATTTGTGACAATTGTAGTATATGGATAAGTAGGGATCGTTCTAGGCCGGGGATTAACTAGGGATGCTAACCAAAGTAAAATTAAAAAAACGTAAAAACTAAATTTAAAACACTAAACTAGACTCAAAACACTTAACTAGAATCACTCAAAATAAAACTAACAAATAAACTAAAACAAATCAAAAGACTCAAAATAATTCAAAATTCAAGAAAACACAAACTAAATTAATTTCTAACAAACCTAACACTTTAAAATAAATGGGGGATTGATTTTTGATGAAAAGTAAATTAAACTTAAATAAATTACAGAATTGACAAAAACATGAAATTAAGGTGAATGGATGGGCGACGGACTGGCTAGAGGATTATTCTCCACACATGACACATATGCAACCTAAATTGATTTTCAGTTGTTCTTCCAATAAATTATGAAACTCAACACCCCAAGTTAATTAGATACGCTTAAATTAACCTTCAAGTTCTCCTTAAGTTAATGAATTGGATAGGAAAGCGCATACAACAATTCAAAGCATTCCTCAAAGGTTCCTTACGTGATGAGCACAATAAGGATACAATCAAGAATCATGAAGCACAATGAGAACTATAAGTGTTGACGAGGCATTCGTTACTATGATGAGCATGAAACCAATGCCAAGAATTCATTCAACGCGATCGTTTATAAGCGACCTTCACTACTTGTGATTATAAGATTGTAACTATTAGGTGAAACTCCCTCATAATCTAGCATCAAATTCATGCATGTAAATTAAGTATGCATCCTTAATCGACATACAAAAATAAGTTATCAATCAAGCAGTTAAGCAAATTAAATTCACAACACAGAAATCACAACTGAAGGTAATCAATTCAAATTACAAATATATTCATGGTTTTGAATTAAACTCTAGCCAAAACAAAATTAGTTACACATTATTAAAATTAAAACAGAAATTAAACTTGAGTTTGGAAAGATTTAACCGAGAGAGGAATTTCTTCCTCTGTCCCCGTGTAGTTGGTGTGCTCGATGTCCTCCGTGCTGCCCAAGTCAGCACTGCTGCCCGTGCTGACCTGCTTTCCGCGTCAATATATGCACCTGTCTTTGTGTTTCACGCTGCCAGGAAAGCAACGCTCTTTTGCTCCCCCGTGCTGACTCCTCTTGCTGCCTGCACGTCTCGGCAGCTCATCCCGCCTTCTTCCTTCTTCCGCGCACTCCTCCCTTTATCTTGCAAGCTGCACGAGCAGCTTGTTGCTCTCTCCTCTTTATTTTCCGCTAACCCTCCTGAGCTGCTCTCTCCTCTTTATTTTCCGCTAACCCTCCTGAGCTGCCAAGGCAGCTCTCTCTTCTGCGCAAGCTGTTTACACTGCCCAGGGCAGCGTCTCTGCGTGTTCACTTCTTAGTTGCGCAAGGCAGCTTGCTGTGCAGCCTGTCAGTTTTCTCGCTTCTCTGTCTTTCTCCAGCTGCACAAGGCAGCACGTCCCTCGCAAGCTGCCAGGCAGCGTGCCTTATGGCTTCGTCAGTTCTCTCAAACCGAGAGTTCCCCCCTCAGTCAACCCCAAACCTCTTTCCTTATCCCCCCTCTGCTGGTTCAAAGCTGCCCAAGTTCTTTTTAAAACCTCCCACCGAGGCTCCCTTATTCTTCTTTTTTTTATATTTCCTCCTGCACACACATGCACCCACTTTTCATTATTTATAATTGCATGCCTTCTCATTCTGTTTTATTCGTCCCCACGTTATTCTTCTCCTAAGGTTCCTGCTCTCCACGCAAGGCCGAGCTGTCTCCCTTTTCTCTTGTTTTATGCTGCCAACCCAACTTCCATCATTCATCATCATCATATATATATATATATATATATTTATTTATAATTCTATATTATTTTTATTAACCAAAAATAATGGGCAATGCAGTTTTGACGATTTTATTACTAAAAATATACACTTAAGCTATTATTATTTTCTCTGCATAACAAATCCAATAAACATAAAAATAACGTAAATAGCTCAAAAATATAAGGAACTAACTAAGAAAAGACGAGTGAATTCGAAGTAAAAATATATATAAATATGATCCGATCATTGTGTGTTTCAATTTGTGGAGTTTAAAATTGGTATGAACATATGGTGTCACTGGTTCTCGCATCTAAGTAGTAGCATTCCATTCATGGGATCATATTTATGTACATGTTATTAATTCCAGAAAACACTTTCCTTGTTATATCATATGTGAGTACTAGTTTTCATATTTACATCAATCTTCTCACATATAACTAGTATAGGGTGTGTAGTCAGAAAATCTGTGTGAAAATTGAGTGCATATCTTGTAAGGAATTGAGGGAATTCTCTAAGGCATGTTACTACATTTAAACATCGTTTTAATTGGTTAATTGTGAGCTAGTAAGTAGTGACTATGTTTACGTATGTGCTCAAGTGTAAGGTTGACTAAAATCTGTGGGAATAATGATTTTTAACATGTCATGTGCATTGGAAATCCCTGAGGCAATTGTTGGAAGGTTTAGGTTGTGTTTTGTTTGTTTTGTTTCGTTTTGTTTTTCTTTTGTTTCTTTGTTTTGCTCGAGGACTAGCAAAAGCTAAGTGTGGGGGAATTTGATAGGAGCATATTTATGCGCCTTAGTTAGCTAGTTCTTATGCATTTCCATGGTGTTTTCTTAGTTAAAGTAGTCTTTTAAGCTAGTTTTATGTGTTTTCAGGTTTTAAGGGCTAAATATACAAAAAGATGCATTTTGGAGCCTTTTGGAGCAAAATGGAGCTTGGAATGGATGTCACATACTTGGAGCCAAGGGAATGGACGAAATTGAAGATTTGAAGATTTGAGGAGTCCTAGTTAAAGAAGGATTCCTAGTCACAGAAGGAGTCCTAATTAAAGAAGGATTCCCAATCAGCGAAGGATTCCTAGTTGAAGATGGATTCCTAGGAGAATGAAGATTCCTACTCAAACAAGGTTTCCTACTTGATGTAGGAAAGTTAAACCTAATTGGCCTTGAGTTTCAGCAACAAATAAGTTTTCCAAGTCAAGGAAGGAAAAGGAATCCAAAAAGAAGAAGGATTGAGGATGCGAAATATATAAGCACACAAATTAAACCCTCTTTTTATCAATTGTAGTAAGGAATGTAAGTAGGGATCGTTCTAGGCCGGGGATTAGGAGGGAATGCTAAATCACTTGAAAACTGACTCAAAAACGTAAAAACAAAGTTTAAAACACTAAACTAGACTCAAAGAATGAAAAACTAAACTTTAAAACACTAAAACAAACCAAAAGACTCAAAACAGCACAAAAGCACTCAAAACTGCCTTAAAAACACAATCTGGGCAGTTTTGAACACTAAACACAAATTTGGACGAAAATAGGTTATAACTTGACTCAAGACACTTAAAAACACAAACTAAATTGATTTCTAACTAAGATGACTCAACAAATAAAGGGGGATTGATTTTAGACGAATTTGAAAACAAAACAAAAACTTTGTAAACTAAACAGATTTTAAAACGAATTTGGTTAAAGTGAATGGATGGAAAGCTAGCTAAGGGGTTCTTCTCCACACATGTCACACTTGCATACAAAACGATTTCCAATTGCTTCTCAATAAACCATGAATTCCCAACGCCCCAGATTAACCGTGAATTGCACTAATTAACCCTCAGATTTTCCTAAAGTTATCGGATTGGATGAATTGCATACGACAACCCAAAGCATTCCTCACAAGTTCCCTGCATGAATTGCATAACAAAGATACAAGCAAAGATCATTAAGTTCTATGAAAATCATAAGCATTGGAGATGCAAAATCAAGAACAAAGATATGCAAAATCGAAACAAAGATGTGAAAAATCAAGCCACGAAGAAGGGCAAATTGGAGGAGCAAATTGGGAAGATTATGGAGTTCATGGTACAAATTCAAGAACAAAGTGAATTCTCCAACGCAAACATGGTAAATTCAATCGAAGATTCTGCAATTGCTGAGGCTATCACTTTGGTAAGTGAAATGGAGGATGAAGTTGTCCCTGAACCATCCAAACATAGCCCGAAAGTGGATGAATTACTACTGTAAGAAAAAGAGGAGGATGACGACATGGGCAGTTTAGAAGAACTCTTGCCGCAAGCCCCTCAAGTCCCTATGCCGTCCAACTTAGGTGAGGTGGTTCCTAATTCAATTCATTCTAACATTATTCTACCAAATGTCCCTTTTCCTCGCAGGTTTTTAATGCCCAAGAAAGATGAGAGTGAAAAAAACATTCTGGAAGCCATTCCAAAGGTGCAAAGTGATATCCCAACTCTTGGCACACCAAATCAAGTTCTAGATTGTGTTGAAGTATTCAAGGAACCTTGTACACCAAGAAGAAAGAGTCAAGAGAAAGAAGTTGCATTTTATGACACGAGACAAGGCCCAACCATCACATTCAATCTGGCCAAGTCCAATATCCATGCAACCTTCAAAGATGTGGTGTTTGTAATTGAGTTTGTGTCGGACAAAGCAAGTAAGTCATCTTCTCCAATTTCCATTACGTTTTATACTAAGTTGCTGATTTTAATGATTCAGGCCCCCACTCTAGAATTTGAACCGATGCCGGATCATTTCAAGTATCACCTTCCATTCAAAGATCAATTCCATGGAATTCTTCGTCCGGCTGCAAGACGTTAAATTAAGCGCTAAGTGGGAGGCAACCCATGCATTCAACAAAGGAAGACTTAGGAATCACTCCAATTCCAGATTTGCGTTCTTAAAACCCTTCTCTTTGTTGTTGTTTCTAATCTGCCCTGTTTAGTTATTTAAGTTGCTATTTGTTGGTTTCTTTGTGTTTTGTGTAACTTTATGCTTGAAACATTGAGGACAATGTTTGATTTAAGTGTGGGGGGGGGTAACCAAAGTGTTTTGATGCAAATTCGTGGGATTTTATCACCCATAGCTTCCAATGTTGTTCTTTGCTGTTTTTAGGTTTTTTTAAGCTGTTTTGGTGTGATGCGAAAATAAATTAACGCACAAATTTAAACCCTATTTGTGACAGTTGTAGTATATGGATAAGTAGGGATCGTTCTAGGCCGGGGATTAACTAGGGATGCTAACCAAAGTAAAATTAAATTAAAAACGTAAAAACAAAATTTAAAACACTAAACTAGACTCAAAACACTTAACTAGAATAACTCAAAATAAAACTAACAAATAATCTAAAACAAATCAAAAGACTCAAAATAACTCAAGACTTAAGAAAACACAAACTAAAATGATTTCTAATAAATCTAATACTTTAAAATAAAATGGGGGATTGATTTTGATGAAAAGTAAATTAAACTTAAATAAATTACAAAATTGACAAAAACATAAAATTAAGGTAAAATGATAAATGACGGACTGGCTAGAGGATTATTCTCCACACATGCCACATATGCAACCTAAATTGATTTTCAGTTGTTCTTTCAATAAATTGTAAATTCTCAACGCCCCAAATTGATAGGAGCATATTTATGCTACTTAGTTATGTTGTTTTCTTGCATTTTCGTAGTTAGTTATAACTTATTATAGTGTTTAAGGTCATTTTCGTGCAATTTCAGGTTCATATGGCAAAGTATGCATTTTGAGCCAATTTGGAGCATTTTGGAGCAGTTTTGGGCCAAGATTGGATAGTGCAAACATGGAGACATGAGGATGGACGAATTTGATGATTCAAAGGGCTAGAAATCTGCATGTGTGTGTGCAAAGTGTTGGCCTACAACTTCAAACATCATGGCTGCCATGTAATGGCAGAAAATGTGTTTTTTTACTAGCTAAATGGATGAAGAACATGCATTGCAATTATAAACACAACATGGGCAGCAAGGAATCAGAAATTAAAGCATGGGCAACAAGGAATAAGAAATTAAAGCATGGGCAGCAAGGAATCAGCATGGGCAGTGAATAGACAACAAGGAATGGCAGAAATTGGACCACCATGAAGTGGATTTCTGCAAGGATGGCAGATTGTCCATTACTTAATGTTTGCTTGACATTTTCAGCCACTATATAACCCCCCTTGGTTAGGAGTTCAGAAAAATACACCTCCCACACACATTCCATTCATCCCATCCAGCCATACACCCTCCACAATTCATAAATTCGTCAAACACATCCATCACACTTTGCAGCAGCCTTCCTTCACCTTTCACCATATTTTCTGACCCAAAATCATCCCTAGCCGTACCCCCATCAACCCTAAACCTTCCCATACCATTCCACATCCATTCTACACCACAAATAACCCCAAAAAACCTGTTCTAAAGTTCTCTGCCGCAGCAAGGAGGAAGGAGAATTCGTTGATGAGTTTGCTGCCAAGTTGGAGCGTTCTAGGTGTTTTCTTCCTTTGGATTTTAATTTCTAAATTTATGTATCTTTGCTTGTGAGTATGAGGAACTAAACCCCCTTAGTTGGGGGGTGATTCGAAACCATGAATATGCTTGCAATATGATTTGAGTACGTTCAGTTGTTATTTCATAAGTTGTGGTTTCAATTCATTCATCTACTTGATTGATAACTTATTTGTGTATGTTGATTGAGAGTGCACGCTTAGTTTTCATGCATGAATATGATGCTAGATTATGAGGGAGTTTCACCTAATAGTTACAATCTTATAATCACAAGTAGTGAAGGTCGCTTATAAACGATCGCGTTGAATGAATTCTTGGCATTAGTTTCATGCTCATCATAGTAACGAATGCCTCGTCAACACTTATAGTTCTCATTGTGCTTCATGATTCTTGATTGTATCCTTATTGTGCTCATCACGTAAGGAACCTTTGAGGAATGTTTTGAATTGTTGTATGCGCTTTCCCATCCAATTCATTAACTTAAGGAGAACTTGAAGGTTAATTTAAGCGTATCTAATTAACTTGGGGTGTTGAGTTTCATAATTTATTGGAAGAACAACTGAAAAATCGTTTTGTTTGCAAGTGTGTCATGTGTGGAGAAGAACCTCCTAACTAGCCTTTTATCCATCCTTTTCATCCAAAAACGTTTTACAATCTGTTTTGTTTTAAAGTTTCTGTTTTGTTTTCAATTTTCGTCCAAAACCAAATCCCCCTTTATTTTGAAGTCTTAGATTAGTTAGAAAGTGTTTTGATTTGTGTTTTTAAGTGTTTTGATTCAAGTTTTCACTCAAATTCGTCAGATTTTGTGTTTGTGCTCAAAACTGCCCAGAAAGTGGTTTTTAGGCAGTTTTGAGTCTTCTAGTTGCTGTTTTGAGGTTTAGGTTTGTTTTAGTGTTCTAACTTTTAGTTTTACATTCTTTGAGTCTAGTTTAGTGTTTTAAACTTTGTTTTTATGTTATTGAGTCAGTTTTCAAGTGTTTAGCAATCCCTCCTAATCCCCGGTTTAGAACGATCCCTACTTACATCTTTACTACAATTTGACAAAAGAGGGTTTAATTTGTGTGTCAAGTAATTCTCACACCAAATTTTGGCGCCGTTGCCGGGGATTAGCAACTTTGCTAATCCCTTGGTTCTTTTATTTTTGTTTAGTTCGTTTTTGTTTTAGTTTCTAACTTAGTTTTATTTTTTTTTGTTGATGTTACTTTTGATATTTGCTTTAGTTCTTTTTCTTTGATTTTAGGTGCTTGAGAAGTAAGACATGGATTTTGCTAGCATTCAAGCTCAATTGGCAAATCTTACTTCTCAATTGTCGCAATTTGCTGAAAGGACCACAATGCAAAATGTCCCTACATTTAGTGCGTCTTATAGGCAAGGATACCAAGCCAATCAATATCCACAAAGCGATTGGAGTGATCATTCAAACTCTATGTGGTGGAAAGCTCAACAAGTTCAACAAGAAACATATTGGCAACCATATGAGGATTCATATGCACCACCACAGCCTCCCCCTCAATCTTCACATCCAAATTCAGGTATATCAAATTATTATAAGGAAGTTATTCAACAACTGAATTCTTTGGAGCAGGGCAGGGAAGCTCAACCATTTCAACAAGACGCATTTTGGCAACCAATTGAGGATTTCTATCAAGCAAAAGAGTTGGCTGAGTGGAACAATCAATTTAGGCAGAATGCAGAATGCATTGAACAAATTCAAGAACAAATGGTTGAAGATGAGCCCATGGATGAATTGCTACTGTTCGAAGAGGAGGAGGATGCACAAGGCACGGCAAGGGAAGAACAACCCTTGCCGCAACCTCCCAATATTCCTACACCACCCCATTCAAGTAAGGTGCCGAATCAAATCCAAATTGGAGGGAGAATTTACACGGACTCTAGAAAGCTCAATGCCATAATTAGGAAGGATCACTATCCCCCTCCATTCATAGATCCAATGCATGGAAGTTTTGTGGAGCATGTCGTGGAAGATGTACTTGTGTTCTTGTCGCAACACACAGGTAAGCCACCTCCTCAAATTTCAAGTTTGTTTTATACTAACAAGTTGTTGAGTTCAATGATCCAGGCACCCATTTTAGAATTTAAAGCATTACCGGATCATTTCAAGTATCACGTTCCATTTAAAGATCACCTCCATGCCGTGGGCTCCAATGAGGCATGATTGTGTTCTTCGTCCGGCTTCACGACGTTAAAGAAAGCGCTACTTGGGAGGCAACCCATGCAATTCAACAAAGGAAGCCCTAGGAATCACTCCAATTCCAGATTTGCGTTCCTAAAACCCTTCACTTTGTTGCTTGTTTCTAATCTGCCCAGTTTGTTATTTACTTGCTGTTTGTGTGTTTCTTTTTGTTTAGTGTGGTTTTATGCTTGAAACATTGAGGACAATGTTTGATTTAAGTGTGGGGGGGTAACTAAGTGTTTTAGATGCAAATTCGTGGGATTTTATCACCCTTAACTTGGAGACTTGTTCCTCGCTGTTTTTAAGTGTTTTTGAGCATTTTTGGTATGTTTTGGTGTGTTTGAAGTAAAAATCCGAAAATCACATAAAAATTTGAAAAATTTGTTTTAAAAACCCAAAAAGAGTTGTTTTTGTGTGTTTGTTTGTGTCTTAGGGTACCTTCCAACACAATGATGAGGATTTGGTTTTTAATTGCATGACTGTTAAAGAGAGTGATTAACATGGATGAAAGTTTGATTTACTCTTTGTTTATGCTTGGTTATGGTTATAACTTATGAATTCACATGCAATCATAAAAGAAAAAATCAGTTTTTGTAACATGCTTGAAGGAAGGAACTCAAAATAACGCTACAACCTTGTGAGACTTGAGCCTAAACGTTTATTTGGAGAGTTAAAATCTGTGCATTCTTTGTTTTCTAAGTCGTTGCATGATCTCAATATTCCTTGCTTGGTTACTACTTAGAAGGCGTTTCATCATTTAGTTCCAAATGCTAGAACTCATGCCCATTTCATTCAAAGCATGTTATTGATTTGCATAACACATATTCAAGATGAAGTTGTGTAGTGACCACCACCTTAGCCAAAATGCCGTGAATCCCCTATGTCATTATGTTTTGTAGGTTCCAACCCCATTGAGCCTTGTTTAGCCTTTTCCTTGTTAACCCATGTTTTCCTCACCTAGCCTAGATTAGGACTATCCATTCCTTTGTTCTTTAAGCATAGTAAAGCATGATTCAATTAGAATTCTTTTGTGGCAGAAAACAAGTGTGGGGGAAGTTTTTGTTATGTGAATTTGTGTGCCATAAAGCACGGGTTCAAAGAAAAGAAAAGAAAATAGAATTCGTGGAAAAAGAAAAAATGAAGCGAAAAAGTATGAAAAGTTGTGAAAAAGAGCTCCAAAGTTTTGTTTGTTGAAGTAAGGGTCCAAAACAATGAATTCGGCCCTAAGGAGTTGTCTAAATCTTTCCCTTGTGTTTTAAAGTTAGTTTATGCCATTCAAGTGAATTCTAAGTCTCAATTTCATTACGTTGCTTACTATCGCTTGAAGAACGTTTGTTTTCCCTATCCTTTCTTTGTTAACCAATACCCCAAGCCCCGTTACAACCCTTAACTTCTATCTTGAGTGTTATGTGTTTCAATTTGTGGAGTTTGAATTTGGTATGAGCATATGGTGTCACTGGTTCTCGCATCTAAGTAGTAGCATTCCATTCATGAGATCATATCATAACATGCTTCTTAACTCTAGAAATTGCATTCTTTGTAAAATATATATGTGAGCATTCGTTTTCATATCTACATCAATCTTCTCACATATGACTAGTGTAGGGTGTGGAGTTAGAAAATCTGAGTGAAAATAGAGTGTATATCTTGTAAGGAATTGAAGGAATTCTCTAAGGCATGTTACTTCATTCAAAGCATTGTTTTAATTGATTACTTGTGAATTTGTAAGTTGTGGCTTAAATTAAGTACGTGCTTGTGTAAAGATGACTCAAATTTGTGGGGATAACGATCTTTAACATGTCATGTTCATTGGAAATCCCTGAGGCAAATGTTGGAAGGATTAGAGTGTGTTTATTGACTTTGTTTCGTTTTGTTTATTTTGTTTTGCTCGAGGACTAGCAAAAGCTAAGTGTGGGGGAATTTGATAGGAGCATATTTATGCTACTTAGTTATGTTGTTTTCTTGCATTTTCGTAGTTAGTTATAACTTATTATAGTGTTTAAGGTCATTTTCGTGCAATTTCAGGTTCATATGGCAAAGTATGCATTTTGAGCCAATTTGGAGCATTTTGGAGCAGTTTTGGGCCAAGATTGGATAGTGCAAACATGGAGACATGAGGATGGACGAATTTGATGATTCAAAGGGCTAGAAATCTGCATGTGTGTGTGCAAAGTGTTGGCCTACAACTTCAAACATCATGGCTGCCATGTAATGGCAGAAAATGTGTTTTTTTACTAGCTAAATGGATGAAGAACATGCATTGCAATTATAAACACAACATGGGCAGCAAGGAATCAGAAATTAAAGCATGGGCAACAAGGAATAAGAAATTAAAGCATGGGCAGCAAGGAATCAGCATGGGCAGTGAATAGACAACAAGGAATGGCAGAAATTGGACCACCATGAAGTGGATTTCTGCAAGGATGGCAGATTGTCCATTACTTAATGTTTGCTTGACATTTTCAGCCACTATATAACCCCCCTTGGTTAGGAGTTCAGAAAAATACACCTCCCACACACATTCCATTCATCCCATCCAGCCATACACCCTCCACAATTCATAAATTCGTCAAACACATCCATCACACTTTGCAGCAGCCTTCCTTCACCTTTCACCATATTTTCTGACCCAAAATCATCCCTAGCCGTACCCCCATCAACCCTAAACCTTCCCATACCATTCCACATCCATTCTACACCACAAATAACCCCAAAAAACCTGTTCTAAAGTTCTCTGCCGCAGCAAGGAGGAAGGAGAATTCGTTGATGAGTTTGCTGCCAAGTTGGAGCGTTCTAGGTGTTTTCTTCCTTTGGATTTTAATTTCTAAATTTATGTATCTTTGCTTGTGAGTATGAGGAACTAAACCCCCTTAGTTGGGGGGTGATTCGAAACCATGAATATGCTTGCAATATGATTTGATTACGTTCAGTTGTTATTTCATAAGTTGTGGTTTCAATTCGTTCATCTACTTGATTGATAACTTATTTGTGTATGTTGATTGAGAGTGCACGCTTAGTTTTCATGCATGAATATGATGCTAGATTATGAGGGAGTTTCACCTAATAGTTACAATCTTATAATCACAAGTAGTGAAGGTCGCTTATAAACGATCGCGTTGAATGAATTCTTGGCATTAGTTTCATGCTCATCATAGTAACGAATGCCTCGTCAACACTTATAGTTCTCATTGTGCTTCATGATTCTTGATTGTATCCTTATTGTGCTCATCACGTAAGGAACCTTTGAGGAATGCTTTGAATTGTTGTATGCGCTTTCCCATCCAATTCATTAACTTAAGGAGAACTTGAAGGTTAATTTAAGCGTATCTAATTAACTTGGGGTGTTGAGTTTCATAATTTATTGGAAGAACAACTGAAAATCGTTTTGTTTGCAAGTGTGTCATGTGTGGAGAAGAACCTCCTAACTAGCCTTTTATCCATCCTTTTCATCCAAAAACGTTTTACAATCTGTTTTGTTTTAAAGTTTCTGTTTTGTTTTCAATTTTCGTCCAAAACCAAATCCCCCTTTATTTTGAAGTCTTAGATTAGTTAGAAAGTGTTTTGATTTGTGTTTTTAAGTGTTTTGATTCAAGTTTTCACTCAAATTCGTCAGATTTTGTGTTTGTGCTCAAAACTGCCCAGAAAGTGGTTTTTAGGCAGTTTTGAGTCTTCTAGTTGCTGTTTTGAGGTTTAGGTTTGTTTTAGTGTTCTAACTTTTAGTTTTACATTCTTTGAGTCTAGTTTAGTGTTTTAAACTTTGTTTTTATGTTATTGAGTCAGTTTTCAAGTGTTTAGCAATCCCTCCTAATCCCCGGTTTAGAACGATCCCTACTTACATCTTTACTACAATTTGACAAAAGAGGGTTTAATTTGTGCGTTAAGTTATTTTCGCATCACAAATTAACCATGAATTGCATAAATTAATTCTCAGATTTTCCTTAAGTTAATGGATTGGATGATTGCATACGACAACCCAAAACATTCCCCACAAGTTCCCTACATGAATTGCATAATAGAGATACAAGCAAGAATCATTACGTTCTATGAAAATCATAAGCATTGACGAGGCACTCATTACTATGAATTGCATGAAACTTATGCCAAGAATTTACTTAACACGATTGTGGTCAACAACCTTTACTACTTGTGAATATAAGTTCATAACGATTAGGTGAAATTCACTTATATTCTAGCATCAAATTCATGCATGTAAATTAAGTATGCATCCTTAATCGACAAACAAAAATAAGTTATCAATCAAGCAGTTAAACAAATTAAATCACAACTCAGAAATCACAACTGAAGGTAATCAATTCAAATTACAAATATATCCATGGTTTTGAATTAAACTCTAGCCAAAATAAAATTAGTTATACATAATTTAAATTAAAACAGAAATAAAATGTGAGTTTAGGAAAATTAAACCGAGAGAGATTGACAGCTTGCTGTCCACTGTGCTTCTGCTCCCGTGCTGACTGCCCTCGTGCTGACTGCCCTCGTGCTGACTGTCCCTTCCAGCTGCTCCTTTCCTGCTGCTCCTTTCCCGCGCCCTCCTTCCACCTGCACAACCCACGCTGCTCGTGGCAGCTGTCCGTGTCTCCTCAAGTCTCTGGCCTCCACGTATCCAAGCGCTGCTGCCTTCGTCCGTTCTTTCGCTGCCAGGAAGGAAGCGTGCCTTTCTAATCACAGCTCCTCCACCTGTCCTGCTCCCCCTGTTCACCTCGCTGCACAATGCAGCTGACCTCCCTCTCGTCTCCTAACCTCTCTCGCTGCTGCCAAGACTTGCAGTTGCCCCAGGTCAGCTCTCCCTCGCGTCCAAAGTCCCACGTTGTCGCTGGTTGACTGCGAGCTCCCCTTGTTTCTGTGCTGACCGCCAGCTGCCCAAGCAGCACCAGGTGGCTCTCACTGGTTGCGCTTCCTGCGCTGCTTTCGTCCGTTACTCCGTGACCCCCACGCTGCCCAAGCAGCGCCAGTCCCACTGACCTTTCTTCTCACGCTGCTAAGGCAACTGCTCTCGGTCCTCCTCCCGCTGCTCTTCTCGACTTCCCTCCGCAACGTTGCGTCCCCAAGCTGCAGAGGCAGCAACTCCTCCAGCTCCTTCGCAGTTGTTTCTCTCTGTCTCCCTGCTTGCTGCAAAAGCAGCGCCTCGGCCCTGCTTGCCTCTTCGCAACTCCAAACCTTCTTTCCTTATCCCCCACTCTATCCTTCTACGTGTCTCCCTCCTTTAAATGCCGAAAACATCCCCACATTTCCTGCCCGAGCTCTCCACTTGCCGAGCTGTCCACTTCAGATTTCTATTCTTTTCTGCCCATTCTTCCAACATGCTGCCCTATTATATTATTTCTGCCATCCCCTGCTGCACATTCATGTTCACATCTTATATATATATATATATATATATATATATATATATATATATATATATATATATATATTTTTATATATATATATATATATTTATAATACTATCTTATTTTTATTAACCAAAATTAGTGGACAAGACAGTTTTGACGATTTTATCACTTAAAATCTCACTTGTGCAATATTTATTATATTTACTAGATAAATACTATAAAACACAAAAACAAAGTAAATAGCTCAAAAATATAAGAAACTAACTAAGAAAAGACGAGAGAATTTGATGTAAAATATGTATAAATATAATCCGATCAGGGGGGTAACCAAAGTGTTTTGATGCAAATTCGTGGGATTTTATCACCCATAGCTTCCAATGTTGTTCTTTGCTGTTTTTAGGTTTTTTTAAGCTGTTTTGGTGTGTTTTAGTGTGTTTTGACTTAAAAATCCGAAAATCTCATAAAAATTTGAAAAAAAAATGTTTTAAAAAACCAAAAAGAGTAGTTTTTGTGTGTTTGTTTGTGTCTTAGGGTACCTTCCAACACAATGATGAGGATTTGGTTTGTAACTACATGGCTGTTAAAGAAAGTGATTAACATGGATGAAAGTTTGATTTACTCTTTGTTTATGCTTGGTTGTGGTTATAACTTATGAATTCACATGCAATCATAAAGAAAAAAAATTAGTTTTTGTAACATGCTTGAAGGAAGGAACTCAAACAAACGCTACAACCTTGTGAGACTTGAGCCTAAATGTTTATTTGGAGAGTTAAAATCTGTGCATTATTGTTTTCTAAAGTCGTTACATGATCTCATTATTCTTTGCTTGGTTACTACTTAGAAGGCGTTTCATCATTTAGTTCCAAATGCTAGAACTCATGCCCATTTCATTCAAAGCATGCGATTGATTTGCATAACACATATTCAAGATGAAGTTGTGTAGTGACCACCACCAAAGCCAAATTGCCGTGTATCCTCTACCTCATTTTGTGTTTAAGTTAACCCCGTTGAGCTTTGTTTAGCCTATGTTCTTTGTTAACCCACACTATCCTCACCTAGCCTAGATTAGGACCATCCATACCCTTGTTCTTGAAGCATAGTAAAGCATGACTCAAAATGAATTCCTTTTGATTAATGTTTGGCAGAAAACAAGTGTGGGGGAAGTGTTGTCATGTGAGTTAGTGTGCCATAGGCACGGGTATAAAGAAAAGAAAAGAAAAATTCGTGAAAAGAAAGAAAGAAAGAAAGAAAAGTGTGCAAAGAATGAAAAAAAAGAGTTGAAAAATATGTGAAAAAGAGTTCTAAAGTGTTGTTTGTTGAAGAAAGGGTCCAAAACATTGAATTCGGCCCTAAGTATTGCTTGAATCTTCCCTTTGTGTTTAAAAGTTGATTTCTGCAATCTAAGTGAATTATAAGTTTCAATTTCACTACCTTGCTTACTACTGCTTTAAGAACATTTGTTATCCCTATCATTCTTTTGTTAACCACTACCCTAAGCCCCGTTACAACCCTTGACTTCAATCTTGAGTGTTATGTGTTTCAATTTGTGGAGTTTGAATTTGGTATGAGCATATGGTGTCACTGGTTCTCGTGTCTAAGTAGTAGCATTCCATTCATGAGATCATATCTAAACATGCTTATTAACTCCAGAAATTGCTTTCTTTGTGATGCATATATGTGAGCGTTCGTTTTCATATCTACATCAATTTTCTCACATATAACTAGTATAGGGTGTGTAGTTAGAAAATCTAAGTGAAAATTGAGTGCATATCTTGTAAGGAATTGAGCAAATTCTCTAAGGCATGTTACTACATTCAAAACATTGTTTTAATTGATTAAATGTAAACTAGTAAGTGGTGACTATGATTAAGTATGTGCTCAAGTGTGAAGAGGACTCAAATCTGTGGGGATAATGATTTTTAACATGTCATGTGCATTGGAAATCCCTGAGGCAAATGTTGGAAGGTGTATGTTGTGTTTTGTTTTGTTTCGTTTTGTTTCTTTGTTTTGCTCGAGGACTAGCAAAAGCTAAGTGTGGGGGAATTTGATAGGAGCATATTTATGCGACTTAATTGGCTTTGTTCTTGTGCATTTACGTTGTGTTTCTTTAGTTATTTTAGTGTTTAAAGTCACTTTCGTGTGTTTGTAGGTCCAAAGGGTTAAAGTAGCAAGAAAGTGCATTTTGGAGCCTTTTGGAGCAGTTTTGGGCATCAAATGGATTGCACATGCTTGGAGCTAAGAAGATGGACGAAATTGAAGATTAAATGAGCGTAGATTTGAATGAAGATGTGAAGAATTGGATTCAAGACAAATAAAGAATGAAGAGTTCAAAATTGGAAGCCAAAGTTTCTAAAGTTGGAAGTTTCTATTCTTGGAGGTTTCCATTCTTGATAGTTTCTATTCTTGGCTTGGAAGTTTCCTAATCTTTCCTCATCTATGTTCCAGCCACAAAGGGATTCCAAAACATGTTAGGGCACTTAATTGGTTGTTCTAGAAGCCTTAAATCTTCCCTAAAATCCTTGCCGCACAAAAGCATCCTTTCTTTCCTATTTTCTGATCTTAAAACCACATTCCCTTTTCTTCAAGCAACCAGTCGCACAAAATTACATTCCCCTTTGTTCTGAAGCCTTGCCATGCAAGGGGAGAGGTTTCTTACCTATTTTGTGCCTCAAAACACATTCCTAAATCTGCCCTATAATCTTTGCCGAATTTCCCTTCCTTTTCTATTTAATTCCTGCACCTTTCTTGCCTATTTTCCATTGATTTCTGACTTTTAATTATAGGACAAAATAGCTAAGTTATTTCTTTCCCTAAAACTCATAAAAACCGTGCCTTAGCCCTATATAAAAGCCCTTTGCCGCAAACTCTTCTCCTCTCTTGTCTTTTCTGACCACACCACTCCACCCTTCACCATAACTCACCTATATCCATCCACCACCACTAAAACCATCACCCATACCTTGTGTCGCAGCAAAGAGGAAGGAGGAAAGCCCTTGGACGTGCTTGCCATTCAAGACGTTGGATTGTTGGAGCGTTTCTAGGTGTAATCTTTCTTTTGTTTTCAATGTATAATCTTGTTATTCTTTGTGTTGCGATTATGAGGAATTGAACCCTATTAGTTAGGGGGTAATTCGAAACCATGTTCATGCTTGCATTATGATTTGATTACATCCAGTTGCGTTTCATAAGTTGTGAATTCAATTTACTTATCCATGCGTATAAAAACTGATCTGTGTATGTTGGTTGAGAGTGCACTCTTAATTTTCATGCATGAATTTGATGCTAGAATATAAGGGAGTTTCACCTAATCGTTATGAACTTATATTCACAAGTAGTGAAGGTTGCCAGTCACAATCGCGTTAAGTAGATTCTGGGCATAAGTTTCATGCAATTCATAGTAACGAGTGCCTCGTCAATGCTTATGATTTTCATAGAACTTAATGATTCTTACTTGTATCTCTATTATGCAATTCATGTAGGGAACTTGTGGGGAATGTTTTGGGTTGTCGTATGCAATCATCCAATTCAATAACTTTTGGAAAATCTGAGGGTTAATTAGTGCAATTCACGGTTAATCTGGGGCGTTGAGATTTCATAGTTTATTGAAAAGCAACTGGAAATCGTGTTGTATGCAAGTGTGTCATGTGTGGAGAAGAACCCTCTAGCTAGCCCATCATCCATAGTTTTATCCAAATTCGTCTAGAATCTGTTTTCAATTTACAATCTGTTTTGCAAGTTTAATTTCGTCCAAAACCAAATCCCCCTTTATTTTAAAGTGTTAGATTAGTTAGAAATTCATTTAGTTTGTGTTTATAAGTGTTTTAGGTCATTAGAAAACCAAATTTCGTCCAAGTTTGTGTTAGAGTCCCAAAACTGCCCAGAAAGTGTTTTTAAGGCAGTTTTGAGTGTTTGTTTGCTGTTTTGAGTCTTTTGGTTTGTTTTAGTGTTTTAGAGTTTAGTTTTGCATTCTTTGAGTCTAGTTTAGTGTTTTAAACTTTGTTTTACATATTTGAGTCAGTTTAGAGTGCTTTAGCAATCCCTCCTAATCCCCGGTTTAAGAACGATCCCTACTTATCCATACTACAATTGTCAACAAGAGGGTTTAATTTGTGTGTTTAGTTATTTTACGCATCACTAGCTAACTAAGGTGCATAAATATCCTCCTATCAATTGATCAAGACAAGCTTTCCTATTCCTAATGTGCAAAGGTTTCAGTTACAAAGAGGAGTCCTAAACAATTTAGGACACCTTAATCCTTGTTCTAGAAGGATGTCACACCAATTTCAGCAAGGAAACCTTCCTTGCCGTGCATAACCCTATCTAGAACCTATTTCCTTGCCTTGCAAGGCTTTCTAGAAGCCTTATCCTACCCTATCTAATCCTTGCCGCACCTTTTAACCTCCTCCCTTGAGGATTCTGATTGTTTAAGCCTTTTTCCTTGTGGATTTGGATTCTAGAAGTCCATATCTGATTTCCCTAGGATTTTAGGTGCCTATATATATTGATATTTCATCCATAGCCGAGCCACCACCTCCCATATACATCATTCACGCCAGAATTTAATCCTTGCTCTTTGCCGCAGCTTTCCACCACCATACTCCATCATTCCTGCCCCTAAACACCCCTTGCCGCACCACCCATAAATCCTAAACACCACCATACCATCCCCCATCCATTCTACACCATTCATAACCCCAAAACCTGTCCACAAGCTTTGTGCCGCAGCAAGGAGGAAGGAGAAGTTCGTGGATGCACCTGCTGCCCAAGTTGGAGTGTCTAGGTGTTCTCTCTCTTTGAATTTCAATGTTTAAATTTATTTATTTTTGCTTTGTGCGTATGAGGAACTAAACCCCCCCTTGGATAGGGGGGATTCGAAACCATGTTTATGCTTGCTATATAATGTGATTACTTCTAATTGCGTTTCATAAGTTGTGAATTCAATTTACTTATCTACATGAATTAAAACTGATTTGTGTGTGTTGGTTGAGAGTGCACGCTTAATTTTCATGCATAAGTTTGATGCTAGGATATAAAGGAATTTCACCTAATCGTTATGAACTTATATTCGCAAGTGGTAAAGGTTGTTGATCACAATTGTGTTAAGTAAATTCTTGGCATAAGGTTCATGCAATTCATAGTAACGAGTGCCTCGCCAATGCTTATGATTTTCATAGAACTTAATGATCTTTGCTTGTATCTTTGTTATGTAATTCATGCAGGGAACTTGTGGAGAATGCTTTGGGTTGTCATATGCAATCATCCAATTCAATAACTTAAGAAAAATCTGAGGGTTAATTAGTGCAATTCACGGTTAATCTGGGGTGTTGGGAATTCATGGTTTATTGAAAAGCAATTGGAAATCGTTTTGTATGCAAGTGTGACATGTGTGGAGAAGAACCCCTTAGCTAGCTTTCCATCCATTCACTTTAATCAAACTCGTTTTAAAATCTGTTTTAGTTTACAAAGTTTTTGTTTTGTTTTCAATTTCGTCAAAACCAAATCCCCCTTTATTTTGAAGTGTTAGATTAGTTAGAAATCAATTTAGTTTGTGTTTTAAGTGTCTTGAGTCAAGTTATAACCTATTTTCGTCCAAATTTGTGTTTGGTGTTCAAAACTGCCCAGATTGTGTTTTTAAGGCAGTTTTGAGTGTTTATGTGCTGTTTTTAGTCTTTTGGTTTGTTTTAGTGTTTTAGAGTTTAGTTTTGCATTCTTTGAGTCTAGTTTAGTGTTTTAAACTTTGTTTTATGTTTTTGAGTCAGTTTTAAGTGTTTTAGCAATCCCTCCTAATCCCCGGCCTAGAACGATCCCTACTTACATACTTTGCTACAATTGATAAAAAGAGGGTGTAATTTGTGTGCTTATATATTTCGCATCAAATTTTTGGCCCCGTTGCCAGGGATTAGCAAAGTTGCTAATCCCTTGGATTGTTTTATTTCAATTTGTTTTAATTCGTTCCAGATTCTGACCTTGTTTTTGTTTTTTATTTTAGGTACTAGTTTATGGCTCGGAGTTCTCATCCGGTTCGTGAACATATCTCGGACTTTGACGACGATTTTGAGCGAGAGTTGAGACGAAAGAGGAAGAATCCAGAACCTAGTGAATCAAGTTCAAATTCAGAAGCCGAAGTTGAGTTTGAAGAAGAACAACCCACGGCAAGTGTGGGTGAAGAAGAGGAAGTTATGGCACAAGACAATCGTACAATCAAGGAGCTTTCGGCTTCAGGATTGGACAATGCCGCACCCCTATGTATTCAATATCCCGCGGCTGCCCAAGGAAAGACCGAGGATTCGAGTTGAAGTCAAGACCACATTCCAAAGTACCATGGGTTGTCCATGGAGGATCCTAACAAGCACTTGAAAGAATTCGAGGTGGTGTGCTCAAGCATGACCCCCATCAATGTCGATGGGAGTATTTTGAAGATGAAGGCCTTTCCCTTTTCTCTCTTGGAAAAGACAAAAGATTGGTTGTATGAATTAGCTCCCGGAACGGTCACATCTTGGGAGAGCATGAAACGGGCCTTCTTGGAGAAGTTTTTCCCAACTTCTCGCGTCATCCTCCTACGAAAAAGGATAAGTGGAATTCAACAAGATGAAGGTGAATCTTTTCCTACGTACTATGAACGTTTTAAATCTCTTGTTGCTTCATGTCCACAGCATCAAATGAAGGAGGAGCTTCTTCTACAATACTTCTACGAGGGGCTTCTACCAATTGAACGCCAAATGCTAGATGCCTCAGCGGGAGGAGCGTTGGTGGACAAGACCCCCACGGAAGCAAAGACTTTGATTGCTAATCGAGCGTTGAATGCTCAACAGTACGAAGGTGTTGGACAAAGGACCACCCCACGGCAACACCAAGTGAATGAGGTAAGTGCCATCTCTGAACTTCAAAATCAAATGGCTAACGTTACTACTCTTCTTTCTCAGGTTGTGGACGGACCAAAAATACAAAATGTAAGTGCTTGTGGCGTGTGCTCCATGCAAGGACATATCACGGACAAGTGCCCACAATTGATTGAGAACGGAGGGTGGGAGACACTCAATGCCGTGGGCTTTGGGCAACAATACCAACCAAGAAATGATCCCTTTTCTAATACATACAATCCAGGATGGAGGGATCATCCAAATTTTAAATGGCGAGAACCCCAACAAGGCCAACAACAAAGCGCATTGATGCGTAAATTAACTAAACACACAAATTAAACCCTCTTGTTGACAATTGTAGTATGGATAAGTAGGGATCGTTCTTAAACCGGGGATTAGGAGGGATTGCTAAACACTTGGAAACTGACTTAAAGACTCAAAAACAAAGTTTAAAACACTAAACTAGACTCAAAGAATGTAAAACTAAAGTTTGAAACACTAAAACAAACCAAAAACTCAAAACAGCAACTAGAAGACTCAAAACTGCCTAAAAACCACTTTCTGGGCAGTTTTGAGCACAAACACAAAATCTGACGAATTTGAGTAAAAACTTGAATCAAAACACTTAAAACACAAAATCCAAGGGATGTATTTGACATAAGAGATAAGTGATCTAATGAGTTAGATTAAGGAGACCTTTCTCTTATGTTCATTCCTAAAACGTTCCTAGCCATAGGATTGCCAATTGGGCATTGACAATCCGCTAAGGTTAGTATGTGTTATGTTGACTCAAACGTGAGTATGAACTAGTCTCAAGTCATTTGGTGTTGGACACTAAGACAAACACATAGGTGCTCGAAAGAGTAATCGAGTACACTGAACTGCGATTAATGAGAGTTAAAACATACATGTCATGTACGAACTCTAAAGGTTACAATATGCAAAGTAGTCCTTAGACCTGAGGCATCATAGATGTCTAATGGTTAGGTCCTTGATCTTTGATCATGACAAAGGCATTCCCTCGGATTGTCCACGGCATTGTTGGGGTCATGTGATCTAGTCATGTAGGCATATGAATGCACAACAAGGGATCTCTAACCTTCCATGGTGGAAGGAGTATACTCTAAAATATGATTCTAAAGTCTTTGGCCAAAGCAAATGAATATGACTAAGGAAGATGTTCCAAATCATATTCAAGGGAATCATATAAGAAAGTATCACATTGGATAGTAGACATGAAACAAACTATCACTTAAAACAATGTGGTTAAGAGTATTGTATTAGAGAAGGACCGTATTGCATTGTAATTGTAACTGGATAGGTTCTCCAACCAATTCTACTTAGCTTGGGTAACCATGACATACTGCTAGGTGTCACTCATGGTTTGTGGAAGCCCTATTGATTAGCAAACACTAATCATAAAAAAAGGGAGAATTGAAATGTGGTTTCAATTCACAATCGATAGTTAAGAGTAACATCGCCCACTGCCTCGCTAATTGGAACCTAATGGATCGCACACCAAATAAGGATATATGTGAAGCAATTAAATGAAATGGATAAGCAATTAAATGGTTTAATTGAAGAATGGTCAAGATTAATTAATTAGTTAATTAATTATACGAAATGTTCGTATTGGGCTTTTAAGTTGGTTTTAGGGCTTCGGGGCCCAAAAGTGTTTTGGTCCACAAGGCCCATTATGTTTAAGTTGTATGACAACTAAAAAAAAATGGGCAATAAGCCCAATAACCATATAGGCCAACCATTTAGGGTGAGGGTATGCAAGTTTGCCACTCACCTAAGAAATGAAGTATAAATTCATCTTTATAGCTTTGTTTTCAATTAGGGTTTTCTAAGCTACTTGGGGATAGTTATCTAGCAAATTTACTTCCCTAAGTGATCCATTTTCATTCTCACAAATTACATCCTTGGTGAAGAGACATAGAGACATCAAACTTTTGGTGTTTTGGAGAACTAATCCTCAAATCCTCAAAGAAGCAAAGGAGCACTTGATAAGCTCATATTTATACATATTTTACATCAAATTCTCTTATCTTTTGTTAGTTCGTTCCTTATATTTTTGAGCTATTTACGTTATTTTTGTGTTTATAAGATCTGTTATGTAAAGAAAACAAAAATAGCACAAATAAGATCTATTTACGTTATTTTCATGGTTAGTGTTGGTTTCTCTCACAGTTCCAATTTTCTAAATTACCAGTTTTGTATATTCAAAATATTTATTCCGATTATTATCTTCTTTCAGGGTATGATTTCTAAATATTTTGTGTACTTTGTTTATTTATGGACTGCTTTCTTTTTTTTGCTATTGTCAATTTGCTGAGTTATGCTTTCCATATATTTATTTTAAGCACCACATGATTTCAGGTTAGTGCTTGCTTGCACACTGGAAAACTTGCTGCCTTGGTAATTTTGGTCTCTAGAGGAATTGTATTACAAATTTTGGCAGTGTGGTTGGTGAAGCAAATAGAAAACAAAAAGAATAAGCTGATGGGGCGGAAAGGAGAGCACATACAAAGGTGGAAGGCTGCTTTGCAGCGTGGTGATAGTGGAAGAAAGAAAAAAATAATATAAGGCTCCCTTGGCAGTGGAAGGAAGAATAATGGGGGAATGTAGTCCTCAGGAGGAATAATATAAGAAATATTAAGGAGAATGGAGCTGCACGTGGGCAGCTAGGAAGGTTAACGAGGGGGATGAATAAAAAGAAGCTGTCAGGAAGAAAAGTGGGGGAGAACTGACGTGAGGGGGAGACACGCGGGCTCGGGATTTTTGAGAAACCAGCTGCACTTGGCAGCTGGCAGCGAGGACGTGAGGGAGAAAGCACAATGAAATAACGCTGCCTTTGGCAGCGAGGAACCAAGCGAGAAGAAGGGAGCAGTGCAGGGCTGTTGAGAGGAGGGAGCACAGAAAAGAACAGCTGCCTTCCTGGCAGCGGGAGGTGCAGGAAGCTAAGAGGAAGCTGCCTTTGGCAGCTTGGAAAGAAGACCGCCAGCAGGAGAAAGACGGACAGCTGCTTGCGCAGCTAAGGGCAGCTGGCAGACGGTGGGAAGCTCTCGGAGAGAAATAAATAAACGGGGAGGGCTGCCTTCCCAGGAGAGGAGACAAGGTGACGCAGCTGCTTGGGCAGCTGAGAGGACGTGGAAGGAACGAAGGCAGCACAATCAGGAGGTCAGAACTGCGGTCAGCACGGAAAGCATTGGGGGAAGTGGGCAGCTGGCAGGCGCGAACGCAGGAAACGTGGGAGTCAGCACGGGTCAGCACAGCTGCCATTTGGCAGCAGTGAGGACAGAGATGCAGAGAAAGAAGAGCTGTCTTTTCTCTCGGGTTAATTCGTTCTTCAAACTCATATTTTATTTTCTGTTTTAATTTAAATAATGTATAACTAATTTTATTTTGGCTAGAGTTTAATTCAAAACCATGGATATATTTGTAATTTGAATTGATTACCTTCAGTTGTGATTTCTGAGTTGTGATTTAATTTGCTTAACTGCTTGATTGATAACTTATTTTTGTATGTCGATTAAGGATGCATACTTAATTTACATGCATGAATTTGATGCTAGAATATAAGTGAATTTCACCTAATCGTTATGAACTTATATTCAAAAGTAGTGAAGGTCGCTTATAAACGATCGCGTTAGGTAGATTCTTGGCATAAGTTTCATGCAATTCATAGTAACAAGTGTCTCGTCAATGCTTATGATTTTCATAAAACTTAATGATTCTTGCTTGTATCTCTATTATGCAATTCATGTAGGGAACTTGTAGGGAATGTTTTGGGTTGTCGTATGCAATCATCCAACCTAATAAAAGTAGGAAAATCTGAAGGTTAATTTAAGCGGACCTAATTAACTTGGGGCGTTGAGAATTTACAATTTATTGAAAGAACAACTGAAAATCAATTTAGGTTGCATATGTGACATGTGTGGAGAATAATCCTCTAGCCAGTCCGTCATTTATCATTTTACCTTAATTTTGTGTTTTTGTCAATTTTGTAATTTATTTAAGTTTAATTTACTTTTCATCAAAAATCAATCCCCCGTTTATTTTAAGGTGTTAGATTTATTAGAAATCAATTTAGTTTGTATTTTCTTGAGTCTTGAATTATTTTGTGTCATTTTAGTTTATTTGTTAGTTTTATTTTGAGTTATTCTATTTAAGTGTTTTGAGTCTAGTTTAGTATTTTAAATTTTGTTTTTACGTTTTTAAATTAATTTTACATTGGGTTAGCATCCCTAGTTAATCCCCGGCAACGGCGCCAAAAATTTGGTGCGAAAATAAATTCACGCACAAATTTAAACCCTATTTATGCCATCCAGCTCAGGTGAGGAGGTTCTAAATTCAATTTATTCTAACATCGTTCCACCAAATGTCCTTTTTCCTTGCAGGTTTTTAAATCCCAAGGAAGAAGTGAATGAAAAATATGTTGTGGAAGATCTTCCCAAGGTGCAATGTGATATCCAAATTCTTGGTGTACCAAATCAAGTTCCCGATGGTATTGAAACGTTCAAAGAGACTTGTACACCAAGAAGAATTATTCCAGAAAATGAGGTGGCCGGAGAATTTCAAGAATACATCCAAGAGGCTGTGCATGAGACAATCAAGCCTAAAGCAGTTGAGTTTGATGACACGGGACAAGCCACAACCATCATAGTAAACCTGGCCAAGTTCAAAGTCCCGGAAATGTTCAAAAATGTGGTGTTTGTCATTGAGTTTGTGTCGGAAAAAGTTAGTAAGCCATCTTCTCCATTTTTAATTTTAATTTATACTAACATTTTTCTGATTTTGATGATTCAGGCACCCACTCTTGAATTTAAACCATTGCCGGATCATTTCAAGTACCACCGTCCGTTCAATGATAAGCCCATGCATTTGAATAATGAAGGGAGGCCTAGGAATCACCCACAATCAGATTTGCATTCCTAATCCCTTCTCTTTACTGCTTTCATTTTGTTTTGTTATTTAGTTGTGATTTTTGTTTTGTTTATTTAGTTGTGATTTTTGTTTAGAAAGTTAAACTTAGTCTTTTTACTTTGTTTTACTTATTGTTGTGTTTTCTTAATTAAGTTGTTAAAAATACATAAAAAATAAAAAAATAAAAAAATAAAAAAAAAATAATAAAAAAAAAAAAAAAAAAAACTTAAAAACATAAACATTCATATAAATAAAAAATAAAAAAATAAAAAAAACAAAAAAAAAAAAAAAAAAACTTAAATGCATAAATTTTTTTTACAATAACTCGTAATTTAATTTCGTTCATTGGTCATTGGTTGGTGGTGCCTCGGAGGTCGACGGAGCCCCTGAAAGACGAAGCGCCAGAGCTGGATCATTCAGAGCCTCAACACTTGGTGCTGCTCCCGAGGACGAAGGCAACACAAACCTCGGGAGTAACGCCATAAACCGTTGATGATCACTCTGAATCCGCACTTCGGACTCCTGCATCTGATCCAGCTTCCTTTTCATGCTTGTGGAGTAATTGGTTGCAAGCATGTGCAAATCCCTGTTCTCATGCCTAAGCACTCTGACCTCCTGCCGAAGACTAGCCACTTCAGCCATCAACGACTCCACCTGACGGGTTCGTGCAAGAAGGCGCTGGCCCATGTTTGATACTGAACCTGCGCATCGGACGCTGTAGGCCATAGAGTCCTGGACAGCTAGTTCGTCGGACCGCCTAGAAAGTATCCTAGTGTCTCTAGGAGTGAGCAGATTTCTGGCCACCACCGATGCGGTTGTTTCATTCATCATCATGGAATCCCCAACTGTAAGAGGACCATTCGGGGATATGAAGGACGGCTGCCAAATGTTGGTTGGAGAAGATATATCACTATCTTCCCCAACATTCAAGTTAAGGCGACGGTCAGAAGGGCAAGACATTTTCTGAAGGTGTTGAGAATGAAGAGTCGGAATGATCAAGATTAAAAGAAGTGCAAGAGGGAGTGTTTACAGGAGGGAGTGTTTACAGGAGGGAGTTTTACTGGGGAAGCTTAAGTGTGTTGTGGAACAAAAAAAAAATGAGCGTTCTTATAAGAAGAAGAAATCGTTGAGGCATCACTCAGCAGTCGAAGAGGCGCCCTCTCGCAAATCGAAGAGCCGGGCTCCTTTCTCAAAAGCCGGGCTCCTTTCTCAAAAGCCGGACTCTTTCTCAAAAGCGGCGTCGCCGTCTCAAAAGTCGGTTCCTCTCTCAAAAGTCGGGCGTCTTTCTCAAAAGTCGGAGCGGTCAGGAATCACGAGGCGAACAGTTTTTCCAATTTTGTCGTCACTCGTCACGCGCGCTGTCAGCTTTGCGCAAATTACGGGTGACTTTTTCAGAAAGCGCGTGACCTGTACTGTTCATCCATCCACCGGCTGCCGACAGGGTAAAGGAATAGTTTCGGTTGTGAAGAAAAATTCTATAAACGTCTACCTTCGCCTTCAATAGCAAAGGCACACTCTCAACACTTCTTCATCTCCGAAATTTTTCATCTTCCAAAATGCCTTTCCAACAAACCCTCTCGAGTTTCTCTGTGTTTCTCATTCCCTGGGATACCTTTACAAATAAGACATCTAGAGCTAGAGTATTTCATATCATGAAGGTTGAAAGCAAGAGTATCTCATATCACGCTTTCTCCCTGTCCTTGTCCTTGTCTTTGTGGCAAGGAGAAAGCGGGCAATCAGCCAGCACTCGGTGTCAATCTTCCAATCTAAGAACCGACTGCCTGGAAATCCTTCCTGATTGCTTACCTAGCATTGCTCTCGAGTGCTCTTCTTCAACCACTGATGTACTTCCGAAGAAGTCGCCACATCTGCCTGGAGAACAGCCAAGGCAAGTGAAAATGTTACTTGAAGCATGTGGAGACAAGGTGCTGCTTCATCTTCAAGATCAAGTCTCATTTTCCTTGCTAAGAAGTTCCCCAGCCCAGTTCAAGCATACACCTGTGGAACGATACTTCTTCAAAAGCAAAAGTATCCCATATCATCAGAGTCAGAGGCAAAGATTTCTCATGGCATGCTTTTCCTTTACCCTTGCTCTTGGCTACGAGTCAGGGTGAAAGAAAGGAAATCGGTCGGCACTTGGACAGATTGAACAAAGAAGCAGACCAACACCTATTCCTCGTGCCTACCTGCCATGCAGAAGAACAAAAAGAGAAGAATGTAGCCTGCAGACTCAATCAACCCGGCAGAAGGAGTCTGAGTTGAAACCAAGAGCTCGAGAAGCTTCAACAACACCACCAATCAAGTCTCATTTTCCTTGCTAAGAAGTTCTGAGGCCAGTTCACGTTCAAAGCTGTGGAAAGTCACCAAACAGGACCAATGTTCATTTATTAGTTTTGTTCATTATCTTTTATTTTCATTTGCAATTTTTCGTTTGTTTGTTTTTTATATTTTCTTGCGTGCTTAACTGACTTATTTCTTTTCTTTGCAGGAACTTTTGGTTATTTCCACCCTTGAAGTTGATTGCAGAATTTTAGCTTGGGGGTCATCGCTTGATTTTCTGCAAATTAGGGAAGTTTTCAGTCCTATTGCTTTATTTTGTTTCTTTATATTTATCTACTTTATTTTTATTTGTTATTTGCATTTTATTATATTCTCTGACATTGGGGACAATGTCTAGTTTAAGTGTGGGGGTAAATAGTATAAAAATGACTAAATTAAAAAAAAATTTTGTACCTTCGACTTTGAACTGGTTTCATTTGTTTCCATGTTATTGCTTTGTTTTCTTAATTAGTTTTGTTTTATTTAAAAAAAAAAAAAAAAAAAAAAAAAAAAAAATCGGAAAATTTAAAAAATCCAAAAATATTTCCTTGTTTTCCTTATTGTTTTGAATTATTATTTTTTTTTTTGTTAGTTTCCCGACCCAATGATATAATTGGATAAAATTTGAACCATGATGATCAAGAACTTAGTTAACATGTGTTGTGTGAAATTCCTTATTCTCGTGTTAGTTTGTACATATTTGTTCATGTTTGAAAAACCAAATGCACATAGCCTTGTTGATGTGAAACTAAAGCATGATTTAAAGCTCCATATGTGAATTTAGTGACCATATACATCCTATGTGAGTTTTTGAGCCTATTGAAAGTGTGTGCATTTTTCATACACTCCTATTTTTTTTTATGTGTGATGAACTTATGTGAGATACATCTCTAGAACTTGCATAACGATCTTTCGAAATATTTGTCTTTAATTGCATGAACTTGAAAATGATAGAGGCATTAGGTTTACCACCATGGCCCAAATAACCTTGTTTCCCAAAGAAAAATGATATCATTAGATTGCCAATTTGAGCCGTATTTGTGAGCCTTTTATTTCTTATCACCAGATATGTCTACCCTTATGCCTGAAATAAATATTTTTCCTTACCCTTTCCAAGCGAGCTAGTGAGCAATGTGAGATTGTCTTATGAGAAATGTTTGTGAAGTACTTTGGAGGGTGTTTGGCAAAAGAATAAGTGTGGGGGTTTTTCATATTTGTTTCTGTTTGAAAAAAAAAAAAAAAAAAAAAAAAAAAAAGAAAAGAAAAAGAAAGATTGTATACAAAGAAAATAAAAAGTTTTTAAAGTTTCAGTTTATGGGTGTGGTTAGAGATGTCTGAAGAATCGTTGGAGAGTTTGAGTTCTTATAAATCTAAAGAAAATAATTGCTTGCATTGTAGCTTGGAACTTGTGTTTTCCTATTCTTTCGTTTCAATAACCCTATCCCTAAGCCTCATTACATCCAATAAAAGTCCTCTTGATTTAAGTTTTGCAATTATGACTGTGGAGAAGTGATCTTTATGCAAGCTTATGGTAGAACTTTCACATTCGTTTCTTTGAGCGAAACACATTAAAACTAAACACATGTGTGATTGAGTGCATATCCCGTGAGACGGTTGCTAGTTTGCATATGGTGATTTTAAAATAAAAATTTGAAATTGCATTAACATGGCTATCTCACACACTACACTTCAAGGATGTTTCAAAGATTACTGCTAATATTTGAATAAGGAAAATGAACTTGAATTGCTTGTTGATGTTAGCTATGGTTCTTGATGATTGTGTTCTTAAATGAAATTCTATGAGGGTCAAATAGGGGGAAGCTAATAATTTTCATGTTATTACTTTTTCTGGTTTCGTTTGTTTTGCTCGAGGACTAGCAAAAGTTAAGTGTGGGGGTATTTGATAAGCTCATATTTATACATATTTTACATCAAATTCTCTTATCTTTTGTTAGTTCGTTCCTTATATTTTTGAGCTATTTACGTTATTTTTGTGTTTATAAGATCTGTTATGTAAAGAAAACAAAAATAGCACAAATAAGATCTATTTACGTTATTTTCATGGTTAGTGTTGGTTTCTCTCACAGTTCCAATTTTCTAAATTACCAGTTTTGTATATTCAAAATATTTATTCCGATTATTATCTTCTTTCAGGGTATGATTTCTAAATATTTTGTGTACTTTGTTTATTTATGGACTGCTTTCTTTTTTTTGCTATTGTCAATTTGCTGAGTTATGCTTTCCATATATTTATTTTAAGCACCACATGATTTCAGGTTAGTGCTTGCTTGCACACTGGAAAACTTGCTGCCTTGGTAATTTTGGTCTCTGGAGGAATTGTATTACAAATTTTGGCAGTGTGGTTGGTGAAGCAAATAGAAAACAAAAAGAATAAGCTGATGGGGCGGAAAGGAGAGCACATACAAAGGTGGAAGGCTGCTTTGCAGCGTGGTGATAGTGGAAGAAAGAAAAAAATAATATAAGGCTCCCTTGGCAGTGGAAGGAAGAATAATGGGGGAATGTAGTCCTCAGGAGGAATAATATAAGAAATATTAAGGAGAATGGAGCTGCACGTGGGCAGCTAGGAAGGTTAACGAGGGGGATGAATAAAAAGAAGCTGTCAGGAAGAAAAGTGGGGGAGAACTGACGTGAGGGGGAGACACGCGGGCTCGGGATTTTGGTGTGAGAATTACTTGACACACAAATTAAACCCTCTTTTGTCAAATTGTAGTAAAGATGTAAGTAGGGATCGTTCTAAACCGGGGATTAGGAGGGATTGCTAAACACTTGAAAACTGACTCAATAACATAAAAACAAAGTTTAAAACACTAAACTAGACTCAAAGAATGTAAAACTAAAAGTTAGAACACTAAAACAAACCTAAACCTCAAAACAGCAACTAGAAGACTCAAAACTGCCTAAAAACCACTTTCTGGGCAGTTTTGAGCACAAACACAAAATCTGACGAATTTGAGTGAAAACTTGAATCAAAACACTTAAAAACACAAATCAAAACACTTTCTAACTAATCTAAGACTTCAAAATAAAGGGGGATTTGGTTTTGGACGAAAATTGAAAACAAAACAGAAACTTTAAAACAAAACAGATTGTAAAACGTTTTTGGATGAAAAGGATGGATAAAAGGCTAGTTAGGAGGTTCTTCTCCACACATGACACACTTGCAAACAAAACGATTTTTCAGTTGTTCTTCCAATAAATTATGAAACTCAACACCCCAAGTTAATTAGATACGCTTAAATTAACCTTCAAGTTCTCCTTAAGTTAATGAATTGGATGGGAAAGCGCATACAACAATTCAAAACATTCCTCAAAGGTTCCTTACGTGATGAGCACAATAAGGATACAATCAAGAATCATGAAGCACAATGAGAACTATAAGTGTTGACGAGGCATTCGTTACTATGATGAGCATGAAACTAATGCCAAGAATTCATTCAACGCGATCGTTTATAAGCGACCTTCACTACTTGTGATTATAAGATTGTAACTATTAGGTGAAACTCCCTCATAATCTAGCATCATATTCATGCATGAAAACTAAGCGTGCACTCTCAATCAACATACACAAATAAGTTATCAATCAAGTAGATGAATGAATTGAAACCACAACTTATGAAATAACAACTGAACGTACTCAAATCATATTGCAAGCATATTCATGGTTTCGAATCACCCCCCAACTAAGGGGGTTTAGTTCCTCATACTCACAAGCAAAGATACATAAATTTAGAAATTAAAATCCAAAGGAAGAAAACACCTAGAACGCTCCAACTTGGCAGCAAACTCATCAACGAATTCTCCTTCCTCCTTGCTGCGGCAGAGAACTTTAGAACAGGTTTTTTGGGGTTATTTGTGGTGTAGAATGGATGTGGAATGGTATGGGAAGGTTTAGGGTTGATGGGGGTACGGCTAGGGATGATTTTGGGTCAGAAAATATGGTGAAAGGTGAAGGAAGGCTGCTGCAAAGTGTGATGGATGTGTTTGACGAATTTATGAATTGTGGAGGGTGTATGGCTGGATGGGATGAATGGAATGTGTGTGGGAGGTGTGGTTTTCTGAACTCCATGATAAATGGTTGAATGGGGATTATATAGTGGCTGAAAATGTCAAGCAAACATCAAGTAATGGACAATCTGCCATCCTTGCAGAAATCCACTTCATGGTGGTCCAATTTCTGCCATTCCTTGTTGTCTCTTCACTGCCCATGATGATTCCTTGCTGCCCATAATGATTCCTTGCTGCCCATGATGATCCCATTCTTCCATGCTTTAATTTCTGATTCCTTGCTGCCCATGATGATCCCATTCTTCCATGCTTTAATTTCTGATTCCTTGCTGCCCATGTGGTGTGTGTGTTGCTGTTTTAATTATCAAATTCGTCCATCCACATGTCTTCATGTTTGCACCATCCAATCTTGGCCCAAAAATGCTCCAAAATGCTCCAAATTGGCTCAAAATGCATACTTTGCCATATGAACCTGAAATTGCACGAAAATGACCTTAAACACTATAATAAGTTATAACTAACTACGAAAATGCAAGAAAACAACATAACTAAGTAGCATAAATATGCTCCTATCAAACTCCCCCACACTTAGCTTTTGCTAGTCCTCGAGCAAAACAAAATAAACAAAACGAAACAAAGTCAATAAACACACTCTAATCCTTCCAACATTTGCCTCAGGGATTTCCAATGAACATGACATGTTAAAGATCGTTATCCCCACAAATTTGAGTCATCTTTACACAAGCACATACTTAATTTAAGCCACAACTTACAAATTCACAAGTAATCAATTAAAACAATGCTTTGAATGAAGTAACATGCCTTAGAGAATTCCTTCAATTCCTTACAAGATATACACTCTATTTTCACTCAGATTTTCTAACTCCACACCCTACACTAGTCATATGTGAGAAGATTGATGTAGATATGAAAACGAATGCTCACATATATATTTTACAAAGAATGCAATTTCTAGAGTTAAGAAGCATGTTATGATATGATCTCATGAATGGAATGCTACTACTTAGATGCGAGAACCAGTGACACCATATGCTCATACCAAATTCAAACTCCACAAATTGAAACACATAACACTCAAGATAGAAGTTAAGGGTTGTAACGGGGCTTGGGGTATTGGTTAACAAAGAAAGGATAGGGAAAACAAACGTTCTTCAAGCGATAGTAAGCAACGTAATGAAATTGAGACTTAGAATTCACTTGAATGGCAGAAACTAACTTTAAAACACAAGGGAAAGATTTAGACAACTCCTTAGGGCCGAATTCATTGTTTTGGACCCTTACTTCAACAAACAAAACTTTGGAGCTCTTTTTCACAACTTTTCATACTTTTTCGCTTCATTTTTTCTTTTTCCACGAATTCTATTTTCTTTTCTTTTCTTTGAACCCGTGCTTTATGGCACACAAATTCACATAACAAAAACTTCCCCCACACTTGTTTTCTGCCACAAAAGAATTCTAATTGAATCATGCTTTACTATGCTTAAAGAACAAAGGAATGGATAGTCCTAATCTAGGCTAGGTGAGGAAAACATGGGTTAACAAGGAAAAGGCTAAACAAGGCTCAATGGGGTTGGAAACTACAAAACATAATGACATAGGGGATTCACGGCATTTTGGCTAAGGTGGTGGTCACTACACAACTTCATCTTGAATATGTGTTATGCAAATCAATAACATGCTTTGAATGAAATGGGCATGAGTTCTAGCATTTGGAACTAAATGATGAAACGCCTTCTAAGTAGTAACCAAGCAAGGAATATTGAGATCATGCAACGACTTAGAAAACAAAGAATGCACAGATTTTAACTCTCCAAATAAACGTTTAGGCTCAAGTCTCACAAGGTTGTAGCGTTAGTTTGAGTTCCTTCCTTCAAGCATGTTACAAAAACTGATTTTTTTTTTTTTATGATTGCATGTGAATTCATAAGTTATAACCATAACCAAGCATAAACAAAGAGTAAATCAAACTTTCATCCATGTTAATCACTCTCTTTAACAGTCATGCAATTAAAAACCAAATCCTCATCATTGTGTTGGAAGGTACCCTAAGACACAAACAAACACACAAAAACAACTCTTTTTGGGTTTTTAAAACAAATTTTTCAAATTTTTATGTGATTTTCGGATTTTTACTTCAAACACACCAAAACATACCAAAACTGCTCAAAAACACTTAAAAACAGCGAGGAACAAGTCTCCAAGTTAAGGGTGATAAAATCCCACGAATTTGCATCTAAAACACTTAGTTACCCCCCCACACTTAAATCAAACATTGTCCTCAATGTTTCAAGCATAAAACCACGCTAAACAAAAAGAAACACACAAACAGCAAGTAAATAACAAACTGGGCAGATTAGAAACAAGCAACAAAGAGAAGGGTTTTAGGAACGCAAATCTGCAATTGGAGTGATGCCTAGGGCTTCCTTTGTTGTATGCATGGGTTGCCTCCCAAGTAGCGCTTTCTTTAACGTCTTGAAGCCGGACGAAGAACACAATCATGCCCCTTTGGAGCCCACGGCATGGAGTGGGAGCTCCTCCACAACATGCTCAACAAAATTCTCATGCATTGCATCCTTGAACGGAAATGGATAGTGATGTTTGTTGATGGGTGCGTTGTGTTTCCTATGGTTCATGTAAATGCGCCCACCATCGGGGATTTGCTTGGGTTCCTGCACCAAAGAAGGCAACCACCTATTAATTTTAATGGGATTTGGATTTGGACTAGGTGCCTTACCTTGGTGTTGGGATGAAGTGGCAGCAACATGAAATTTTTTCTTCATGGTGTTTTCGGCCACATTGGTTATCTTAAGGGCAGTGGCCATGGGGTCCTCATGCTCCACTCCAATGCCCTCATCTTGCATGTTTCTTGAAGCAACCTTTGTGTTACGGGCTGAATGATCCGTCCCTATCTTTTCTATGGTATCAATAACACAACAAGAACGAACAATGTTAGGAGTCTCAATGGATTCAGAAATTTTAAAACAAATCATATCACCACCAAATGCCATAGTTACTTCTCCTTTGGCTACATCAATCTTGGTTTGAGCCGTTTTCATGAAAGGCCGTCCAAGGAGAATGGGCAATGAAGGAGCATGATCCGATTCATCCATCTCAAGAACATAGAAATCCGCCGGGAAGACTAAATGATTAACCTGCACAAGAACATCTTCCAAAACTCCCTTTGGATAGGCGTTAGATCTATCGGCCAATTGTATTATTACCCCATCATTTTTCAATGCTCCTAAGTTCATAGATGCATAAATGGAATATGGCATAACATTTATGGATGCACCTAGGTCTAACATGGCAGATTTGAACCTAGTATTACCAATGACACAAGGAATGGTGAAACTACCCGGATCTTTGCATTTAGGAGGTAGTTTACGTTGTATCATAGCAGACACATTCTCACTTACCTGTATCACTTCTTTCTCTCGAAAACGTTTCTTTGTTGTACAAAGCTTTTTCAAACACTTGGCGTACTTCGGGATTTGCTTGATTGCATCCAAGAGAGGTATGTTAACTTGAACCTTCCTAAATGTCTCTAGAACATCTTTTTCCTCCTCTTCATTCTTGAATTGCAAAAATCTGCTAGGAAAGGGCACATTGGGTGGAATAATGTTAGAATTAATCAAACTTGGACTCATCTTACCTAGGGTGGACGGATTGGATGGCCTAGGGGCCATGGGTGCTTGCGGCAAAGGTGGTGCTACCTTTGCCGTGAGTGGACTTGGTGTCTCCTCTTCCGATTTCAACGTTTCATCCTCTTTGGGACCTGATTTTGGTGGTGTAGGACCTGTCCCAACTTCTTTTCCACTCCTTAGCATGATTGCATTTGCAGTTTCAAAGCCTCCTTTCGGATTTGGAATGGTGGAACTAGGAAGTTGGCCTTGGTCTCGAAATTTCCCTACAAAATCCGCAATCTGCCCAATTTGTCTCTCCAATTGATCCACCCTTTTGTTTTGGTTTTGCATTGCTTGGGTGTGATCGTCTTGTCCCTGAGATAATTTGGTTAGTATCTTAAGAAGTGCTTCATTATCTAGAGACGTACCTGAAGCATTTGGGGCAGATTGTTGTGGAGCATGTGTTGGTGCATATGGCTTGGTGAAGAACCCCGGGGGTTGTTGCCTAAAGCCTCCTTGTTGTTGAGGTGGTTGGGGCTCCCTCCATTTGAAATTTGGGTGGTCTCTCCAACCCGGATTATATGTATTTGAATATGGATCGTTCCTTGGTTGGTTTTGGCCTTGAAATCCAATTGCATTGGCGCTTTCCCATCCACCATTTTCAATCAATTGTGGACATTTTTCAGAAGCATGTCCTTGGATAGAACATACGCCACATACAATTGGTCCTTGCATCTTCATGCCCTCGGCCATCTGAGACACAATAGAAGAAAGATTAGCCAATTGTGAATGAATGTCGGAAGTTGAACTTACCTCATGAACATGTTGCCGTGGGGGTCCCCTTTGGCCTACTCCTTCGTATTGTTGAGCGTTCAACGCTCGATTAGCAATCAAGATCTTGGCTGCCATAGGAGTTTTGTCCACCAATGCTCCACCCGCCGAGGCATCAAGCATTTGACGTTCAAGTGGTAGGAGGCCCTCATAAAAGTATTGCAAAAGTAATTCCTCTTTCATCTGATGTTGTGGACAAGAAGCAACAAGTGATTTAAAACGTTCATAATACGTAGGAAAAGACTCACCTTCCTCTTGCTGAATTCCACTTATCCTTTTCCGTATGGTAATGATTCGAGAAGTTGGAAAGAACTTCTCCAAGAACGCTCTTTTCATGCTCTCCCAAGATGTGACAGTTCCGGGAGCCAATTCGTACAACCAATCCTTGGCTTTATCCACTAAAGAGAATGGAAAAGCCTTCATCTTCAAAATACTTCCGTCAACGTTAACGGGAGTCATACTTGAGCAAACAACTTCAAATTCTTTCAAATGTTTGTTAGGATCTTCCATGGACAAGCCATGGTATTTAGGAATATGATGAAGCAAACTTGACTTTAATTCAAATTCTTCGGTCTTACCTTGGGCAGCCGTGGGATATTGGATGCACAAGGGTGCGGCATTATCCAATCCCGAGGCGGAGAGCTCTTTGAGTGTACGGTTGTCCACGGCCATGTCTTGGGCTTCTTCACTCACTTGTGCCGCAGGTTCCTCCTCCTCTTCTGGAACGTTTTCTTCAAGGTCAGGTTCGGGATTGGGTGGGTTGTGTTCTTGCTGATTTCTAGCCCTTCTCAAAGTTCTCTCAAAATCGTCGTCAAAGTCCAAAATATGCTCACGAATAGGTTTGGAACTTCGAGTCATGCACTAGTACCTAAAAACAAAGAAACAAAACAAGATAGCAATCTGTGACAGAAAACAAACGAAAATAACAAATAAACAAAAAGAACGAGGGATTAGCAAAGTTGCTAATCCCCGGCAACGGCGCCAAAATTTGGTGTGAGAATTACTTGACACACAAATTAAACCCTCTTTTGTCAAATTGTAGTAAAGATGTAAGTAGGGATCGTTCTAAACCGGGGATTAGGAGGGATTGCTAAACACTTGAAAACTGACTCAATAACATAAAAACAAAGTTTAAAACACTAAACTAGACTCAAAGAATGTAAAACTAAAAGTTAGAACACTAAAACAAACCTAAACCTCAAAACAGCAACTAGAAGACTCAAAACTGCCTAAAAACCACTTTCTGGGCAGTTTTGAGCACAAACACAAAATCTGACGAATTTGAGTGAAAACTTGAATCAAAACACTTAAAAACACAAATCAAAACACTTTCTAACTAATCTAAGACTTCAAAATAAAGGGGGATTTGGTTTTGGACGAAAATTGAAAACAAAACAGAAACTTTAAAACAAAACAGATTGTAAAACGTTTTTGGATGAAAAGGATGGATAAAAGGCTAGTTAGGAGGTTCTTCTCCACACATGACACACTTGCAAACAAAACGATTTTTCAGTTGTTCTTCCAATAAATTATGAAACTCAACACCCCAAGTTAATTAGATACGCTTAAATTAACCTTCAAGTTCTCCTTAAGTTAATGAATTGGATGGGAAAGCGCATACAACAATTCAAAACATTCCTCAAAGGTTCCTTACGTGATGAGCACAATAAGGATACAATCAAGAATCATGAAGCACAATGAGAACTATAAGTGTTGACGAGGCATTCGTTACTATGATGAGCATGAAACTAATGCCAAGAATTCATTCAACGCGATCGTTTATAAGCGACCTTCACTACTTGTGATTATAAGATTGTAACTATTAGGTGAAACTCCCTCATAATCTAGCATCATATTCATGCATGAAAACTAAGCGTGCACTCTCAATCAACATACACAAATAAGTTATCAATCAAGTAGATGAATGAATTGAAACCACAACTTATGAAATAACAACTGAACGTACTCAAATCATATTGCAAGCATATTCATGGTTTCGAATCACCCCCCAACTAAGGGGGTTTAGTTCCTCATACTCACAAGCAAAGATACATAAATTTAGAAATTAAAATCCAAAGGAAGAAAACACCTAGAACGCTCCAACTTGGCAGCAAACTCATCAACGAATTCTCCTTCCTCCTTGCTGCGGCAGAGAACTTTAGAACAGGTTTTTTGGGGTTATTTGTGGTGTAGAATGGATGTGGAATGGTATGGGAAGGTTTAGGGTTGATGGGGGTACGGCTAGGGATGATTTTGGGTCAGAAAATATGGTGAAAGGTGAAGGAAGGCTGCTGCAAAGTGTGATGGATGTGTTTGACGAATTTATGAATTGTGGAGGGTGTATGGCTGGATGGGATGAATGGAATGTGTGTGGGAGGTGTGGTTTTCTGAACTCCATGATAAATGGTTGAATGGGGATTATATAGTGGCTGAAAATGTCAAGCAAACATCAAGTAATGGACAATCTGCCATCCTTGCAGAAATCCACTTCATGGTGGTCCAATTTCTGCCATTCCTTGTTGTCTCTTCACTGCCCATGATGATTCCTTGCTGCCCATAATGATTCCTTGCTGCCCATGATGATCCCATTCTTCCATGCTTTAATTTCTGATTCCTTGCTGCCCATGATGATCCCATTCTTCCATGCTTTAATTTCTGATTCCTTGCTGCCCATGTGGTGTGTGTGTTGCTGTTTTAATTATCAAATTCGTCCATCCACATGTCTTCATGTTTGCACCATCCAATCTTGGCCCAAAAATGCTCCAAAATGCTCCAAATTGGCTCAAAATGCATACTTTGCCATATGAACCTGAAATTGCACGAAAATGACCTTAAACACTATAATAAGTTATAACTAACTACGAAAATGCAAGAAAACAACATAACTAAGTAGCATAAATATGCTCCTATCAGATTTTTGAGAAACCAGCTGCACTTGGCAGCTGGCAGCGAGGACGTGAGGGAGAAAGCACAAGGAAATAACGCTGCCTTTGGCAGCGAGGAACCAAGCGAGAAGAAGGGAGCAGTGCAGGGCTGTTGAGAGGAGGGAGCACAGAAAAGAACAGCTGCCTTCCTGGCAGCGGGAGGTGCAGGAAGCTAAGAGGAAGCTGCCTTTGGCAGCTTGGAAAGAAGACCGCCAGCAGGAGAAAGACGGACAGCTGCTTGCGCAGCTAAGGGCAGCTGGCAGACGGTGGGAAGCTCTCGGAGAGAAATAAATAAACGGGGAGGGCTGCCTTCCCAGGAGAGGAGACAAGGTGACGCAGCTGCTTGGGCAGCTGAGAGGACGTGGAAGGAACGAAGGCAGCACAATCAGGAGGTCAGAACTGCGGTCAGCACGGAAAGCATTGGGGGAAGTGGGCAGCTGGCAGGCGCGAACGCAGGAAACGTGGGAGTCAGCACGGGTCAGCACAGCTGCCATTTGGCAGCAGTGAGGACAGAGATGCAGAGAAAGAAGAGCTGTCTTTTCTCTCGGGTTAATTCGTTCTTCAAACTCATATTTTATTTTCTGTTTTAATTTAAATAATGTATAACTAATTTTATTTTGGCTAGAGTTTAATTCAAAACCATGGATATATTTGTAATTTGAATTGATTACCTTCAGTTGTGATTTCTGAGTTGTGATTTAATTTGCTTAACTGCTTGATTGATAACTTATTTTTGTATGTCGATTAAGGATGCATACTTAATTTACATGCATGAATTTGATGCTAGAATATAAGTGAATTTCACCTAATCGTTATGAACTTATATTCAAAAGTAGTGAAGGTCGCTTATAAACGATCGCGTTAGGTAGATTCTTGGCATAAGTTTCATGCAATTCATAGTAACAAGTGTCTCGTCAATGCTTATGATTTTCATAAAACTTAATGATTCTTGCTTGTATCTCTATTATGCAATTCATGTAGGGAACTTGTAGGGAATGTTTTGGGTTGTCGTATGCAATCATCCAACCTAATAAAAGTAGGAAAATCTGAAGGTTAATTTAAGCGGACCTAATTAACTTGGGGCGTTGAGAATTTACAATTTATTGAAAGAACAACTGAAAATCAATTTAGGTTGCATATGTGACATGTGTGGAGAATAATCCTCTAGCCAGTCCGTCATTTATCATTTTACCTTAATTTTGTGTTTTTGTCAATTTTGTAATTTATTTAAGTTTAATTTACTTTTCATCAAAAATCAATCCCCCGTTTATTTTAAGGTGTTAGATTTATTAGAAATCAATTTAGTTTGTATTTTCTTGAGTCTTGAATTATTTTGTGTCATTTTAGTTTATTTGTTAGTTTTATTTTGAGTTATTCTATTTAAGTGTTTTGAGTCTAGTTTAGTATTTTAAATTTTGTTTTTACGTTTTTAAATTAATTTTACATTGGGTTAGCATCCCTAGTTAATCCCCGGCCTAGAACGATCCCTACTTACATCATTACTACAACTGTCACAAATAGGGTTTAAATTTGTGCGTGAATTTATTTTCGCACCAAATTTTTTCAAAATTTGGTGTGAGAATTACTTGACACACAAATTAAACCCTCTTTTGTCAAATTGTAGTAAAGATGTAAGTAGGGATCGTTCTAGACCGGGGATTAGGAGGGATTGCTAAACACTTGGAAACTGACTTAAAAACTCAAAAACAAAGTTTAAAACACTAAACTAGACTCAAAGAATGCAAAACTAAAGTTTAAAACACTTAAACAAACCTAGAATTCAAAACAGCAACTAGAAGGCTCAAAACTGCCTAAAAACCACTTTCTGGGCAGTTTTGAGCACAAACACAAAATCTGACGAATTTTGATGAAAACTTGAATCAAAATACTTAGAAACACAAATCAAAACACTTTCTAACTAATCTAAGACTTCAAATTAAGGGGGGATTTGTTTTGGACGAAAATTGAAAACAAAACAGAAACTTAAAACTAAACAGGTTGTAAAACGTTTTGGATGAAAAGGATGGATAAAGGGCTAGTTAGGAGGTTCTTCTCCACACATGTCACACTTGCAAACAAAACGATTTTCAGTTGTTCTTCGATAAACTATGGATACTCAATGCCCCAAATTAACCGTGAATTGCACTAATTAACTTTCAGTTTTTCCACAAGTTATTAGACTGGATGATTGCATACGACAACCCAAAACATTCCCTACAAGTTCCCTACATGAATTGCATAATAGAGATCCAAGCAAGAATCATTAAGTTCTATGAAAAACATAAGCATTGACGAAGCATTCGTTACTATGAATTGCATGAAACTTATGCCAAGAATTCATTCAACGCGATCGTTTTCAAGCAACCTTCACTACTTGTGATTATAAGATTGTAACTATTAGGTGAAACTCCCTCATAATCTAGCGTCATATTCATGCATGAAAACTAAGCGTGCACTCTCAATCAACATACACAAATAAGTTATCAATCAAATAGATGAACGAATTGAATCCACAATTTATGAACTAACAACTGAATTTAATCAAGTCATACTGCAAGCATGTACATGGTTTCGAATTACCCCCCAACTAAGGGGGTTTAGTTCCTCATACTCACAAAGCAAAGATACATAAATTTAGAAATTAAAATCCAAAGGAAGAAAACACCTAGAACGCTCCAACTTGGCAGCAAGCTCATCAACGAATTCTCCTTCCTCCTTTCTGCGGCAGAGAACCTTAGAACAGGTTTTTTGGGTTATTTGTGGTGTAGAATGGATGGGGAATGGTATGGGAAGGTTTAGGGTTGATGGGGGTACGGCTAGGGATGATTTTGGGTCAGAAAATATGGTGAAAGGTGAAGGAAGGCTGCTGCAAAGTGTGATGGATGTGTTTGACGAATTTATGAATTGTGGAGGGTGTATGGCTGGATGGGATGAATGGAATGTGTGTGGGAGGTGTGGTTTTCTGAACTCCTAACCAAGGGGGGTTATATAGTGGCTGAAAATGTCAAGCAAACATTAAGTAATGGACAATCTGCCATCCTTGCAGAAATCCACTTCATGGTGGTCCAATTTCTGCCATTCCTTGTTGTCTATTCACTGCCCATGCTGATTCCTTGCTGCCCATGCTTTAATTTCTTATTCCTTGTTGCCCATGCTTTAATTTCTGATTCCTTGCTGCCCATGTGGTGTGTGTGTTGCTGTTTTCTTTCCTTTTTGCTGCCCATGTGGTGTTTATACTTGCAATGCATGTTCTTCATCCATTTAGCTAGTAAAAAACACATTTTCTGCCATTACATGGCAGCCATGATGTTTGAAGTTGTAGGCCAACACTTTGCACACACACATGCAGATTTCTAGCCCTTTGAATCATCAAATTCGTCCATCCTCATGTCTCCATGTTTGCACCATCCAATCTTGGCCCAAAAATGCTCCAAAATGCTCCAAATTGGCTCAAAATGCATACTTTGCCATATGAACCTGAAATTGCACGAAAATGACCTTAAACACTATAATAAGTTATAACTAACTACGAAAATGCAAGAAAACAACATAACTAAGTAGCATAAATATGCTCCTATCAAATTCCCCCACACTTAGCTTTTGCTAGTCCTCGAGCAAAACAAAATAAACAAAACGAAACAAAGTCAATAAACACACTCTAATCCTTCCAACATTTGCCTCAGGGATTTCCAATGAACATGACATGTTAAAGATCGTTATCCCCACAAATTTGAGTCATCTTTACACAAGCACATACTTAATTTAAGCCACAACTTACAAATTCACAAGTAATCAATTAAAACAATGCTTTGAATGAAGTAACATGCCTTAGAGAATTCCCTCAATTCCTTACAAGATATACACTCTATTTTCACTCAGATTTTCTAACTCCACACCCTACACTAGTCATATGTGAGAAGATTGATGTAGATATGAAAACGAATGCTCACATATATATTTTACAAAGAATGCAATTTCGAGAGTTAAGAAGCATGTTTTGATATGATCTCATGAATGGAATGCTACTACTTAGATGCGAGAACCAGTGACACCATATGCTCATACCAAATTCAAACTCCACAAATTGAAACACATAACACTCAAGATAGAAGTTAAGGGTTGTAACGGGGCTTGGGGTATTGGTTAACAAAGAAAGGATAGGGACAACAAACGTTCTTCAAGCGATAGTAAGCAACGTAATGAAATTGAGACTTAGAATTCACTTGAATGGCAGAAACTAACTTTAAAACACAAGGGAAAGATTTAGACAACTCCTTAGGGCCGAATTCATTGTTTTGGACCCTTACTTCAACAAACAAAACTTTGGAGCTCTTTTTCACAACTTTTCATACTTTTTCGCTTCATTTTTTCTTTTTCCACGAATTCTATTTTCTTTTCTTTTCTTTGAACCCGTGCTTTATGGCACACAAATTCACATAACAAAAACTTCCCCCACACTTGTTTTCTGCCACAAAAGAATTCTAATTGAATCATGCTTTACTATGCTTAAAGAACAAAGGAATGGATAGTCCTAATCTAGGCTAGGTGAGGAAAACATGGGTTAACAAGGAAAAGGCTAAACAAGGCTCAATGGGGTTGGAACCTACAAAACATAATGACATAGGGGATTCACGGCATTTTGGCTAAGGTGGTGGTCACTACACAACTTCATCTTGAATATGTGTTATGCAAATCAATAACATGCTTTGAATGAAATGGGCATGAGTTCTAGCATTTGGAACTAAATGATGAAACGCCTTCTAAGTAGTAACCAAGCAAGGAATATTGAGATCATGCAACGACTTAGAAAACAAAGAATGCACAGATTTTAACTCTCCAAATAAACGTTTAGGCTCAAGTCTCACAAGGTTGTAGCGTTAGTTTGAGTTCCTTCCTTCAAGCATGTTACAAAAACTGATTTTTTCTTTATGATTGCATGTGAATTCATAAGTTATAACCACAACTAAGCATAAACAAAGAGTAAATCAAACTTTCATCCATGTTAATCACTCTCTTTAACAGCCATGTAATTATAAACCGAATCCTCATCATTGTGTTGGAAGGTACCCTAGGACACAACACACAAAAACAACTCTTTTTGGGTTTTTAAAACAAATTTTTCAAATTTTTATGTGATTTTCGGATTTTTGCATCAAAACACACCAAAACTGCTCAAAAACACTTAAAAACAGCAAGGAACAAGTCTCCAAGTTAAGGGTGATATAATCCCACGAATTTGCATCTAAAACACTTAGTTACCCCCCCACACTTAAATCAAACATTGTCCTCAATGTTTCAAGCATAAAATCACACCAAACAAAAGGACACACAAAAACAGTAACTAAAACAACTAAATAGGCAGATTCGAAAGAAACAACAAAGAGAAGAGTTTAGGAACGCAAATCTGGAATTGGAGTGATTCCTTGGTCTTCATTTGTTAAATTGCATGGGTTGCCTCCCAAGTAGCGCTTTCTTTAACGTCTTGAAGCCGGACGATACTTCTTCTTTAAGCTCCCCTAGGTCCCATAGCATGAAATTGATCCTTGAACGGAAGGTGATACGTGAAGTGATCCGGCAATGGTTTAAATTCGAGAATGGGTGCCTGAATCATTAACAACATGTAAGTATAAAACGTAATGGAAATTGGTGAAGATGACTTACTTGCTTTGTCCGACACAAACTCAATTACAAACACCGCATCTTTGAAGGTTGCAGGGATATTGGACTTGGCCAGATTGAATGTGATGGTTGGGCCTTGTCCCGTGTCATAAAATGCAACTTCTTTGGCATTGGTTGTTTCAACTACATCCTCTTTGATGAATTCTTGATACTCCTCAACCACTTTTTCCTCGTGAATTGTTGGAAAGGTGTCCAAGATGTCTTTCTTCCCCTCATCTTTCATGGATTGCATGAACCTGCCAGGGAAAGGTGCATTTGGGGGAACAAAGTTAGAAATAATTAAATTTGGAACAACCTTACTTGAATGGGGTGGTGTAGGAATATTGGGAGGTTGCGGCAAGGGTTGTTCTTCCCTTGCCGTGCCTTGTGCATCCTCCTCCTCTTCGAACAGTAGCAATTCATCCATGGGCTCATCTTCAAACATTTGTTCTTGAATTTGTTCAATGCATTCTGCATTCTGCCTAAATTGATTGTTCCACTCAGCCAACTCTTTTGCTTGATAGAAATCCTCAATTGGTTGCCAAAATGCGTCTTGTTGAAATGGTTGAGCTTCCCTGCCCTGCTCCAAAGAATTCAGTTGTTGAATAACTTCCTTATAATAATTTGATATACCTGAATTTGGATGTGAAGATTGAGGGGGAGGCTGTGGTGGTGCATATGAATCCTCATATGGTTGCCAATATGTTTCTTGTTGAACTTGTTGAGCTTCCCACCACATAGAGTTTGAATGATCACTCCAATCGCTTTGTGGATATTGATTGGCTTGGTATCCTTGCCTATAAGACGCACTAAATGTAGGGACATTTTGCATTGTGGTCCTTTCAGCAAACTGCGACAATTGAGAAGTAAGATTTGCCAATTGAGCTTGAATGCTAGCAAAATCCATGTCTTACTTCTCAAGCACCTAAAATCAAAGAAAAAGAACTAAAGCAAATATCAAAAGTAACATCAACCAAAGAAAATAAAACTAAGTTAGAAACTAAAACAAAAACAAACTAAACAAAAAGAAAAGAACCAAGGGATTAGCAAAGTTGCTAATCCCCGGCAACGGCGCCAAAATTTGGTGTGAGAATTACTTGACACACAAATTAAACCCTCTTTTGTCAAATTGTAGTAAAGATGTAAGTAGGGATCGTTCTAGACCGGGGATTAGGAGGGATTGCTAAACACTTGGAAACTGACTTAAAAACTCAAAAACAAAGTTTAAAACACTAAACTAGACTCAAAGAATGCAAAACTAAAGTTTAAAACACTTAAACAAACCTAGAATTCAAAACAGCAACTAGAAGGCTCAAAACTGCCTAAAAACCACTTTCTGGGCAGTTTTGAGCACAAACACAAAATCTGACGAATTTTGATGAAAACTTGAATCAAAATACTTAGAAACACAAATCAAAACACTTTCTAACTAATCTAAGACTTCAAATTAAGGGGGGATTTGTTTTGGACGAAAATTGAAAACAAAACAGAAACTTAAAACTAAACAGGTTGTAAAACGTTTTGGATGAAAAGGATGGATAAAGGGCTAGTTAGGAGGTTCTTCTCCACACATGTCACACTTGCAAACAAAACGATTTTCAGTTGTTCTTCGATAAACTATGGATACTCAATGCCCCAAATTAACCGTGAATTGCACTAATTAACTTTCAGTTTTTCCACAAGTTATTAGACTGGATGATTGCATACGACAACCCAAAACATTCCCTACAAGTTCCCTACATGAATTGCATAATAGAGATCCAAGCAAGAATCATTAAGTTCTATGAAAAACATAAGCATTGACGAAGCATTCGTTACTATGAATTGCATGAAACTTATGCCAAGAATTCATTCAACGCGATCGTTTTCAAGCAACCTTCACTACTTGTGATTATAAGATTGTAACTATTAGGTGAAACTCCCTCATAATCTAGCGTCATATTCATGCATGAAAACTAAGCGTGCACTCTCAATCAACATACACAAATAAGTTATCAATCAAATAGATGAACGAATTGAATCCACAATTTATGAACTAACAACTGAATTTAATCAAGTCATACTGCAAGCATGTACATGGTTTCGAATTACCCCCCAACTAAGGGGGTTTAGTTCCTCATACTCACAAAGCAAAGATACATAAATTTAGAAATTAAAATCCAAAGGAAGAAAACACCTAGAACGCTCCAACTTGGCAGCAAGCTCATCAACGAATTCTCCTTCCTCCTTTCTGCGGCAGAGAACCTTAGAACAGGTTTTTGGGGTTATTTGTGGTGTAGAATGGATGGGGAATGGTATGGGAAGGTTTAGGGTTGATGGGGGTACGGCTAGGGATGATTTTGGGTCAGAAAATATGGTGAAAGGTGAAGGAAGGCTGCTGCAAAGTGTGATGGATGTGTTTGACGAATTTATGAATTGTGGAGGGTGTATGGCTGGATGGGATGAATGGAATGTGTGTGGGAGGTGTGGTTTTCTGAACTCCTAACCAAGGGGGGTTATATAGTGGCTGAAAATGTCAAGCAAACATTAAGTAATGGACAATCTGCCATCCTTGCATAAATCCACTTCATGGTGGTCCAATTTCTGCCATTCCTTGTTGTCTATTCACTGCCCATGCTGATTCCTTGCTGCCCATGCTTTAATTTCTTATTCCTTGTTGCCCATGCTTTAATTTCTGATTCCTTGCTGCCCATGTGGTGTGTGTGTTGCTATTTTCTTTCCTTTTTGCTGCCCATGTGGTGTTTATACTTGCAATGCATGTTCTTCATCCATTTAGCTAGTAAAAAACACATTTTCTGCCATTACATGGCAGCCATGATGTTTGAAGTTGTAGGCCAACACTTTGCACACACACATGCAGATTTCTAGCCCTTTGAATCATCAAATTCGTCCATCCTCATGTCTCCATGTTTGCACCATCCAATCTTGGCCCAAAAATGCTCCAAAATGCTCCAAATTGGCTCAAAATGCATACTTTGCCATATGAACCTGAAATTGCACGAAAATGACCTTAAACACTATAATAAGTTATAACTAACTACGAAAATGCAAGAAAACAACATAACTAAGTAGCATAAATATGCTCCTATCAGCACTAAAAGGAGGAAAATCACAAGGAAGATCCAAGGAGCAAGGAGGTGACTTGAAGGCCCTCCACTTGGGTGAATCCCTTGTGTAATCAAGGATGAGCTTCAAGGGTAAAGAATCTCTAAATTCTTAATTATCTTTAATGTTGTTAAAGAGTCTTTTGATTCACCATATACTAGGCTTTGAAAGTCATGGGTTTCATGAATTGTTTTTGGATGCATGCCTACTTTAAAGAGTTAATTGTTAGCATATTTATTCAAATGTTCATACATGTTCTTAGCTAGGACAAAATTTTTCCTTCAAGTGGTATCAGAGCCTAGGTCTAGTGTATGGTGGATCCTTTTGGGTTTTGTGATTTTCATGTTTTATGATTTAAATGTTGTAAATGTTACAAGCTTTGTTCTTGCTTTGAATATAAATTTTGCTAGAAAATTTAGCATCTCAAATGTTGTAGATGTATTTCATTTAAGCATGAATATTGGAACTAAAAATTTGGTGCCATGTATTTTGAGTTTTCATAAGTGTTCTTCAATGTTCTTGGAGTTCTTGCCAAGAACAAAAAGTTTTGAAGTTTTGATTCAAAAAGTTTTATGTTTTTACATAAAGTTTTGATTTAATTTTAGTGGGTGATGGTTAATGATTAAGTAATTTTAATGGGAGACAAACTTTGTTTTAAAGAATGACATAAATCATTTCTTACAAAATTTTATTTCATCTTTACCTCACCTAACATAACCCACTTACAAAACTTTGTATAAAATTTGAATTTTCATCAATAAAACTCTATATGGCAGGCCACCCTTTTAAAATAGGGTATTTTTGGGTGTTTTGTGCACTTACATAAAGTTTTGATACTTTTGTGTATTTGCATTTTGGCCCAAAAGTTTACGTTTTTACGTTAAGGTCCAAAAAACTTTAAAGGACAAATTGTTTTGCTCCTTTAATGATGTTTTGACATTATTAAAAATGTTTGGGTTCTAAGTTGTGATTACATGAAGTTGTGGACTCTTGTGTTTTTACAAAGTGACCCCAAAAGTTTTTGTTTTTAGAAAATGGCCCAAAAGTTGTGGTCATTGTTTTTGGCCCAAATTAGATGAGAACAAAATGGTTTGTCTCTTTAAATGAGAATTGGATTTTCATTTTATTTAGTTCCATTTAAATCAATTCTATGGATCCGAAAACCAATTGTTTAAAGTTGTTTTCTTAATTAAATGTGTTTGATTAAGAGAAGGGTGATTATGAACCAAATGCCTCGATAATTGAGCTATGTGATTGGCCTCTTTACATTATGAATGTTTGGGATTGGTAGTGTAGATTTGAATGTAATTTGATTAATTCAATTTGTTGTAAATGGACATAAGTCCATCATTTGTGTTGTAAAAGGGCATAAGCCCTTATTATTATTTCATGTATTCCTTTTGTTTAAATGTATGCAAAATGGAATAGTTGGGTCCAACGCCCAATAGGAAATAACGGTTTAATTGGATTAAACGCGTAACTAAAATCAACAACTACATACCTTAGGCCCAAGGTCCAACACAAGGCTCGTGTTGGATCAAATCAAACGGTTCATAATCATCCTAAAACCTAATATGACTATATAGTCCATATGAGGATGCAAAGCATTCGTTAGTAGTTCCATATAGTCTCGCTTGTTTCAACGAAACAGTGGGAGTATTATATACTACTAATTCATATAAACTTGGACCAATGGTTGTGATAGGCCCAAGTTCTTTTAATGTGATTAAAATGTTTTGATGTAGCCCAACGCTATTCCCTCAAACAAATATTTAAGTTGATAAGCGAGAGATGTTTAGAATATCTCTTCGTAGGCCTTCCACCGTGGTGGGTTCCAAGCGTTTGTGACTCATGCACCGGCTTCACCCTATCATGGGGGAGTACAAAGCATGTGCTTATATCCAGGAGGAATCCATATACATATGATGAGGTGAGTGTAGGCAACGAGGATAGCCAACATCGTATCATCGTGAGGCTATTCTTGAACCCCTTCACGAACTAAGCATGGTGGGAATAACTTAAACTAAGTGCAATGGTGCCAACATCGTATCATCGTGAGGCAACATTCTCTAGAGGCCAAACGAGATGGGTAATTACAAAAGGTTGTAAATGAATAATGCGTTATTCTCTCATCATTATTTTTGCTAGCCAACATCGTATCATCGTGAGGTGGGCTTGGTAATGGTGAGTCTCCCATAACCCACTAAGAGTTCAATATAACTCTCGAATTCTATTGAGGGATGTGGAATTTGCCAAAAATGGTGGGTGATACTATTTGATTAAAAGACCCAATCAAAATAGTTTTAAACAACAATGCTAATTCGATTTCTGTTATGTTATGTAGTGAACGACATGCCTAAAATTATACCCACCATTATACTTGACAAAAAGGGCCTAAAGGGCCAACGTTTCCTTGCTTGGTATCGCCACATTGAGAATGTCTCAAAGGTGAAAGACATATTGTATGTACTTAAGCAATCCCCTCCTCATGTACCTCCTACGAAACTAGCTTCAAAGGAGGAGTGTCAAAATTATGTTAGACACTATGAGGATGACTTACAAGCCAAATGCTTAATCCTCACTTCACTTAGTGAGGAGCTTATGAAGCTACATAAGCACATGGACACTTCTTGTGCCATGGTTGAAAGTTTGCATAAGATGCATGACATTGAGACTAGTAATGTACGATTCTCAAATATTTGTAGTCTAATGAATGCCAAAATGGCAAAGGGGACATCGGTCCATAAACATGGACAAAAGATGGAAAGGATCTTTCAAGATCTTCAAAGTTTAGGAACTTCCATCGATGGGAAAATGGCCCAAGACTTTTTCCTTGCATCTCTCTCGGATGATTTCACTAAGTTTATCGTAAACTATAAAGTGAATAGATTCGATCATTCTTTGAAAGAGATGATTGACATGTGCTGTAAATTTGAAAAAGGTTTCAAAAGGGACAGTGGGAGTGAGAATGCAATGATAAGGAAAAGGTTACATAAGAAGAAGGCAAAGAAATCCAAAGGAACATGCTTTCATTGTGGAAAGGATGAACGTTGGAAGAAGAAATACAGGGTGCGCATTGCGAGCCTTATGACAAGGACTTTTGAAGAGACTATTTCTGTCATAGAGAGTGCTTTTACAGTGGGCTCCAATTCCTGGATATTTGATTCAGGCGCTAGTCAACATATCTGTAATACGTTGCAGGGACTAACAGGGAGCAGATCACTGCGCAATGAGGAGATGGTTGTGCGAGTTGGGAACGGCACTAAAATCTCTGCAAAAGCAATAGGCACCTATATGCTTAACCTACCCTCTGGGGAAGTCCTGGAACTTAAAAATTGTTTATATTTTCCTTCATGTATAAAGAATTTGATTTCCATCTCTAAGCTTTTACGAGATGGGCACTCAGTGTTGTTTGACAAAATGAGTTGCACTTTATACTTGAACGGTCGTATTATCTCTCATGGTAATATGATAGAGGGACTTTTTCACCTAGAGACGAATAGTGGGATGCACTGTATTGAAAGCGGGAATACCTCAAAACCCAAAAGGGCTAGAGAAGAAGTTAACCAAGAAAAGATGTGGCATCTTAAACTTGGACATGTGAACCTTGATAAGATTCGCAAGATGTCGAAAGACGGATATTTCCACCCATTAGGTAATGACCGGATGCGTACTTGTGAATGTTGCTTGAAAGGGAAGATGACCAAATCTCCATTTACTGGAAAAGGAGAGCGTGCCACTGAAATTCTAGGGTTAATCCACACTGACGTATGTGGACCTATGTCTACTACGTCGAGAGAAGGCTTCTCATACTATATCACATTCACCGACGATCACTCTCGGTTTGGCTATGTATATCTTATGAAGTACAAGTCAGAATCCTTTGAAAGGTTCAAAGAATTCAAGAATGAAGTTGAGAAGCAAACTGGGAAACAGATAAAAATCCTAAGATCGGATCGAGGGGGTGAATATCTGAGTAATGAGTTCCTAGATTATCTCAAAGAGTGTGGAATAATATCACAGTGGACTCCACCGGGAACTCCACAACTTAATGGAGTTTCTGAAAGGAGAAATCGAACCTTGATGAACATGGTTCGTTCTATGATGAGTTTCGATGATCTACCAGTAACATTCTGGGGATACGCTCTATATACAGCAGCTTACTTGCTTAATAGAGTACCTTCCAAATCAGTTTCACAAACACCCTATGAGATATGGCATGAAAGAAAGCCAAGTCTTAATCATATTAAGATTTGGGGTTGTGAAGCATATGTCAAGAAGCTTGAGGCTACTAAGCTTGAAGCGAGATCAGTAAGATGCTATTTTGTGGGATATCCTAAAGAAACTATGGGATATGAGTTCTACCATCCTGACGACCAGAAAGTCTTTGTCGCCAGAACTGCTAAGTTTCTAGAGGACGAATTTGTTCTCAAAGGAACTATAAGCAAACAGATGGAATCACAACCAACATACACAAATCAGTTTTAATTCAAATGGATAAGTAAATTGAATTCACAACTTATGAATCACAACTGAAAGTAATCAAATCATATTGCAAGCATGAACATGGTTTCGAATTCCCCCCTAGCTAAGGGGGGTTTAGTTTCTCATACTTACAAAGCAAAGATAAACAAATTTAGACATTAAAAGCAAAAGAAAGAAAACACCTAAACGCTCCAACGATCCAAGTTGGACAGCAAGCACATCCAAGCACTTTCCTTCCCTTCCTTTGCTACGGCACAAGGTGTTGGTGAGTGTTTGAAGGTTTGTTTGTATGGAGGAATGGATGTGAGGATGAATGGAAGTGTTTGGATGAAGGTTGTATCGAAATGGGGATGAATTCTCTTAGTAAAAACTGAATGTAATGGCTGCCACAAACACTTCCTTTTATAGAAGAAGTGCATGGCATGGAGGGATGGATGGTGGTGTTAGCAATGATTCAAAGGTGAAAGTGAAGTAATGATGCAAAGCATGGGTGTAGTGGGTGAGTGTTTGGTAATGAGTGGATGTAATGGGTGTAGTGGGTGAGTGTTTGGTAATGAGTGGATGTAATGGGTGTAGTGGGTGAATGTTTGGTAATGAGTGGATGTAATGGGTGTAATGGGTGTAATGGATGAGTGTTTGGTAATGAGTGGATGTAATGGGTGTAGTGGATGAGTGTTTGGTAATGAGTGGATGTAATGGGTGTAGTGGATGAGTGTTTGGTAATGAGTGGATGTAATGGGTGGATGTTTGTAGTTGTAGGTCAACACACTTGCACACACACATGCTGATTTCTAGCCTTCTAATCTTCAAAAACATCCATCCTCATGTCTCCATCCTTGCACTATCCAATCTTGGCCCAAAAATGCTCCAAAATGCTCCAAATAGCACTTTGTTGCCAACTTCGTTATTTGAACCTACAAACACACGAAAATAGCTTAAAGTACTAAAATAACTAGAATTAAATTAAGTAAATGCCAAGAAACAAGCTAACTAAGTTGCATAAATATGCTCCTATCAGTAGCAAATACAGAGAATGAACTTGTGCCTACTAGCATTCAAACTGGTTGGAGGGTGTGTATCGACTATAGAAAGCTAAACGCCACTACAAGGAAGGATCACTTCCCATTGCCGTTCATTGACCAAATGCTTGAGAGGTGATAGGAGCATATTTATGCAACTTAGTTAGCTTGTTTCTTGGCATTTACTTAGTTTAATTCTACTTATTTTAGTACTTTAAGCTATTTTCGTGTGTTTGTAGGTTCAAATAATAAAGTTAGCAACAAAGTGTTATTTGGAGCATTTTGGAGTATTTTTGGGCCTAGATTGGATAGTGCAAGCATGGAAAAATGAGGATGGACGTTTTTGAAGATTATAAGGCTAGAAATCAGCATGTGTGTGTGCAAGTGTGTTGACCTACAACTACAAACATCCATCCACTACACCCATTATATCCACTCATTACCACAACACTCACCCACTACACCCATTACATCCACTCATTACCAAACATTCACCCACTACACCCATTACATCCACTCATTACCAAACATCCATCCACTACACCCATTACATCCAATCATTACCAAACACTCACCCACTACACCCATTACATCCACTCATTACCAAACATCCATCCACTACACCCATTACATCCACTCATTACCAAACATCCATCCACTACACCCATTACATCCACTCATTACCAAACACTCATCCTCTCCCTAGCCTATAAATACATCCATCCTTCACCATAACAAAAGAAGATTAGAAAAGATCCATCCAAAGACACTACATTCACATCTCACAACTCCATACACTTACACTTTCATTCCTTGGCCGTGAGCACCATCCATTCATCCATTCATTACCCTTTCCTTGCCGTGACCTCCACCCAACCTAAACACATTTAGCCATTCCCTTCCATATATCCATACGCATCCATCAAACTACACCTTGTGCCGCAACAAAGAGAAGAAGGAGGACCATTGGACATGCTTGCCATTCAAGTCGGATTGTTGGAGCGTTTTTAGGTGTTTTCATTCTTTGTTTTCAATGTCTAAGTTTATGTATCTTTGCTTTGTGAGTATGAGGAACTAAACCCCCCTTAGCTAGGGGGGAATTCGAAACCATGTTCATGCTTGCAATATGATTTGATTACTTTCAGTTGTGATTCATAAGTTGTGAATTCAATTTACTTATCCATTTGAATTAAAACTGATTTGTGTATGTTGGTTGAGAGTGCACGCTTAATTTCCATGCATAAATATGATGCTAGGATATAAGGAAGTCTCACCTAATCGTTATGAACTTATATTCACAAGTAGTAAAGGTTGTTCGTCACAACCGTGTTAAGTAAATTCTTGGCATAAGTTTCATGCAATTCATAGTTACAAATGTTTCGTCAATGCTTATGATTTTCATAGAACTTAATGATTCTTGCTTGTGTCTCTATTATGCAATTCATGTAGGGAACTTGTGGGGAATGCTTTGGGTTGTTGTATGCAATCATCCAATTCAATGAAATTAGGAAAATCTGAGGATTAATTTAAGCGTACCTAATTAATCTGGGGTGTTGAGGTTCATGATTTATCGAAAGAACAACTGAAAATTGGTTTATGTGCAAGTATGTCATGTGTGGAGAAGAACCCTCTAGCTAGCCCATCAACCATAGTTTAACCCATCACCCATCAATTCACCTAAATTTGTCTAAGAATCTGTTTAAATTGCTCTTGCTTTGTTTTCCTTATTTTCGTCCAAAACCAAAATCCCCTTTATTTTATTAAGTCATATTAGTTAGTACTTGTTTTAGATTGTGTTTTTAAGTGTTTTAAGTCAAGATAAAATCAATTTTCGTCCAAACTTTGTGTTATTGGCAGAAACTGCCTTAAAGTTGTTTTTAGGCAGTTTTGAGTCTTTATAATCTGTTTTGAGTCTTGTGACTTTGTTTTGAGTCTTGTAAGTTTAATTTCATGCTTTTAAGTTTGTTTACACATAATTAAGTCAGTTTCAAGTGTTTTAGCAATCCCTCCTAATCCCCGGCCTAGACCGATCCCTACTTACATTCTTTACTACAATTGACAACAAGAGGGTTTAATTTGTGTGTTAAGTTAATTTTCGCATCAAGAGGTTAGCGGGTTATGCTTTCTATTGTTTTCTTGATGGTTATTCTGGTTATAATCAAATTGTCATAGCACCCGAGGACCAAGAAAAAACTCTCTCCGCGCGCAACTTCTCCGCAACCTTCACGCTGCCAAGGCAGCGCGCTTCCAAAACTGCACAGCCCCCGCGCCTGGCCTCCTTCTTCCTTTGCAAACCCGAGTCCCCCCTTTTTAAGTTCCACCTGACTGCCTGCCCTCCTTTTCATTCTTTTCTGCCCATTCCTCCAGTGCGTCTCCCACTTGCTTTCCCTATTAAATTCTTTCTACCATCCTGCACGTTCACATATTACATATTATATATATAAATATATATATATTTATATATATATATTTATATATAAATATATATATATTTATATATATATATATAATTATATATATATATATTTATATATATATATATATTTATAATACTATCTTATTTTTATTAACCAAAAATAGTGGGCAAAGCAGTTTTTACGATTTTATTACTAAAAATCACACTTATGCTAATTTTATTTTCTTAGCTAGATAAATACTATAAAACACAAAAACAAGGTAAATAGCTCAAAAATATAAGAAACTGACTAAGAAAAGACGAGAGAATTTGATGTAAAATATGTATAAATATAATCCGATCATGCGGCAAGGTCCTAATCCTAAGAGGAATGGATTTTAGGTTGTCCTAGAGGGAAAGGGAAATGTGTTTACAAGGTTTAAGGATAAGGAAACATAACAAGGAGAATTGTTGCAACAAGGGAGACAAGGAGGGGACAAGAAGGGAACATGAAGGGGACATGGCGCCACCTTTGTAGGAATGCTTCAATTTATGTTTTTCTTTGTGATAGGAGCATATTTATGCTACTTAGTTATGTTGTTTTCTTGCATTTTCGTAGTTAGTTATAACTTATTATAGTGTTTAAGGTCATTTTCGTGCAATTTCAGGTTCATATGGCAAAGTATGCATTTTGAGCCAATTTGGAGCATTTTGGAGCATTTTTGGGCCAAGATTGGATGGTGCAAACATGGAGACATGAGGATGGACGAATTTGATGATTCAAAGGGCTAGAAAACTGCATGTGTGTGTGCAAAGTGTTGGCCTACAACTTCAAACATCATGGCTGCCATGTAATGGCAGAAAATGTGTTTTTTACTAGCTAAATGGATGAAGAACATGCATTGCAAGTATAAACACCACATGGGCAGCAAGAAGGAAAGAAAACAGCAACACACACACCACATGGGCAGCAAGGAATCAGAAATTAAAGCATGGGCAGCAAGGAATAAGAAATTAAAGCATGGGCAGTGAATAGACAACAAGGAATGGCAGAAATTGGACCACCATGAAGTGGATTTCTGCAAGGATGGCAGATTGTCCATTACTTAATGTTTGCTTGACATTTTCAGCCACTATATAACCCCCCTTGGTTAGGAGTTCAAAGGAACACACCTCCCACACACATTCCATTCATCCCATCCAGCCATACACCCTCCACAATTCATAAATTCGTCAAACACATCCATCACACTTTGCAGCAGCCTTCCTTCACCTTTCACCATATTTTCTGACCCAAAATCATCCCTAGCCGTACCCCCATCAACCCTAAACCTTCCCATACCATTCCACATCCATTCTACACCACAAATAACCCCAAAAACCTGTTCTAAAGTTCTCTGCCGCAGCAAGGAGGAAGGAGAATTCGTTGATGAGCTTGCTGCCAAGTTGGAGCGTTCTAGGTGTTTTCTTCCTTTGGATTTTAATTTCTAAATTTATGTATTTTTGCTTGTGAGTATGAGGAACTAAACGCCCTTAGTTGGGGGGTGATTCGAAACCATGAATATGCTTGCAATATGATTTGATTACGTTCAGTTGTTATTTCATAAGTTGTGGTTTCAATTCGTTCATCTACTTGATTGATAACTTATTTGTGTATGTTGATTGAGAGTGCACGCTTAGTTTTCATGCATGAATATGATGCTAGATTATGAGGGAGTTTCACCTAATAGTTACAATCTTATAATCACAAGTAGTGAAGGTCGCTTATAAACGATCGTGTTGAATAAATTCTTGGCATTAGTTTCATGCTCATCATAGTAACGAATGCCTCGTCAACACTTATAGTTCTCATTGTGCTTCATGATTCTTGATTGTATCCTTATTGTGCTCATCACGTAAGGAACCTTTGAGGAATGCTTTGAATTGTTGTATGCGCGTTCCCATCCAATTCATTAACTTAAGGAGAACTTGAAGGTTAATTTAAGCGTATCTAATTAACTTGGGGTGTTGAGTTTCATAATTTATTGGAAGAACAACTGAAAATCGTTTTGTTTGCAAGTGTGTCATGTGTGGAGAAGAACCTCCTAACTAGCCTTTTATCCATCCTTTTCATCCAAAAACGTTTTACAATCTGTTTTGCTTTAAAGTTTCTGTTTTGTTTTCAATTTTCGTCCAAAACCAAATCCCCCTTTATTTTGAAGTCTTAGATTAGTTAGAAAGTGTTTTGATTCAAGTTTTCACCCAAATTCGTCCAAGTTCTTATTAGGTTCTCAAAACTGTCCAGAAAGTGGTTTTTAGGCAGTTTTGAATCATTAGGTTGCTGTTTTGAGTTTTAGGTTTGTTTAAGTGTTTTAACCTTTAGTTTTGCATTCTTTGAGTCTAGTTTAGTGTTTTAAACTTTGTTTTTATGTTATTGAGTCAGTTTTCAAGTGTTTAGCAATCCCTCCTAATCCCCGGTTTAGAACGATCCCTACTTACATCTTTACTACAATTTGACAAAAGAGGGTTTAATTTGTGTGCTAGTTAATCCTACGCATCACTTTGTCTTCCAAGCTTCCAAGCTGATTTCTTATGTCTTCTCGTACCTTCCTAGCCTCATTTGATCCTTAATTTCGTCCAAACTCCTTGCTCCAAGCATATGCACTTCATTCCAAGCCCAATTTTTCTCCTAAAAGCTCCAAAATGCTCCTTTTTGCATACTTTGACTATAAAACCTGAAATTGCACGAAAATGACTTTAAACACTAAACTAACTAAGGAAAAACAACATAAATGCATGAGAACAAGCCAATTAAGTCGCATAAAAATGCTCCTATCACTTATATCCTAGCATCAAATTCATGCATGCAAACTAAGTGTCGACCCTTAATCAACATACAAGAATAAGTTTTAATTCACATAGATAAGCAAATTGAAATCACAATTTATGAAACGCAATTAAAGGTAATCAAATCATATAGCAAGCATAAACATGGTTTCGAATCCCCCCCTAGCCAAGGGGGGTTTAGTTCCTCATACTCGCAATTACACAAGAATAACTTAAATTAAACATTGAGATCAAAGATAGAAAACACCTAGAAACGCTCCAACGCTCCCAATGCTAGGGCATAGGCACGGCACAAGGTTGTTCCTTCTCCTTCCTTCCTTGCAATAGCCACGGCACAAGAGGGATGAATGTGTTTGAGGGATGTATGAATGTAGGAAAATATGGTAGAGGGTGGTGACTAAATGGTGCAACAAAGGATGGTATTTATAGGCTGAAATTCGCAGCCCCTATGTAGCAAAGGAAAAGGATTTAAAGGCCTAATTTGTATAGGATAATAACACAAAATCCTTGAGGGAAAAGGCTAAGGCTTTTAGGAACCAAGGGGGAAAGGAATAATCAGGTTTCTAGAAGTTCTAGAAAGGTTTGGGGCGTCACTTTTGTAGGACAAGGGATAAGGCCTTCTAGAAAGGTTGTTTTGTGGCTGATTCCTAGAAAAACAAGGGATAAGGTGTAGCACCTTTGTAGGAGAGGATAAGGGCTTCTAGAAACCTATTTTAATGTGTCCTAATATGAAAATAACTCCCCCTTGCAGCTGGAATTAAGTTAGGATAGAATTAGGATACGATAAGATAAGATAGGGTTTGGATAAGATAAGGATAAGATAAGGTAGTTTGGATAATTCTCCTTCTTTTGAGTTGATTCATTATCTTTAACTTTCCTTCTTCAAGTAGGAAACCTTGCTTGAGTAGGAATCTTCATTCTTCTAGGAATCCATCTTCAACTAGGAATCCTTGATTGATTAGGACTCCTTCTTGGACTTGGATTTCATCTTCATTTAAGCCCTTTCCTACTTCAACTAGGAAACCTTGTTCAAGTAGGAATCATCATCTTTAAGTCTTCAAATTCGTCCATGCCTTTGGCTCTAAGTATGTGACATCCATTCAAAGCTCCATTTTGCTCCAAAAGGCTCCAAAATGCATCTTTTTGTATAATATACCCTTAAAACCTGAAAACACATGGAAATAGCTTAAAAGACTACTTTAACTAAGAAAACATAACGAAAATGCATAAGAACAAGCTAACTAAGGTGCATAAATATGCCCCTATCACTAGTCACGATCGTGTTAAGTAGATTCCTGGCAAAAGTATCATGCTTTTCATAGTTACAAATGCCTTATCGATGCTTATGATTTCCAAAGAACGTAATGATTCTAACTTGTGTCTTTATCATGCTGTTCATATAGAGAACTTGTTAGGAATAATTTGTTTACGATGCATATTCATCCAACTCAATGATTCTAGGGAAATCTGAAGGTTAATTTAAGCGGACCTAATTGACTTGGAGTGTCGAGGTTCATAACTTATCGAATTGATAACTGGAAATTGATTTACGTTGCATATATTTCATGTGTGGAGAAGAAACCCTTAGCTATTCCATCATCCATTTATTCATCACAATTTTGTCTTACAATCTGTTTTCTTTACAATCTGTCCATTTAGTTTATTTTCGTCCAAATCAAATCCCCATTTATTTTGAAGTCCGAGATTAGTTAGAAAGTGTGTTAGTTTATGTTTTAAGTGTTTTGGTACAAGTTAAAACCCAAATTCGTCCAATTTGGTGCTTTGTGTTCAAAACTGCCAGAAAGTGTTTTTAAGGCAGTTTTGAGTCTTTTGGTTGCTGTTTTGAGTTTTTGGTTTGTTTTAGTATTTTAAACTTTAGTTTTACATTCTTTGAGTCTAATCTAGTGTGTTGAACTTTGTTTTTACGTTTCTAATTCAGTTTTCAAGTGATTAGTACCCCTAGTTAATCCCCGGTTAGAACGATCCCTACTTACATCATTACTACAATTGTCACAAATAGGGTTTAATTTGTGTGTTAACATAATTTTCACACCAAATTTTGGCGCCGTTGCCGGGGATTAGCAAAGTTGCTAATCCCTTGTCTTGAGTCTTGTTTAAATTGTTTCGTTTTCTGTTTTGTTTTTGAATTTTGCACCGTGTGTGTGTTTGTTTTTGTGCCATGTATAGGCACCTTAATTTCTTACTTGTTCCGAGTCTATTGAGTTGGTTACTAACCTTGTTTGCTCTTGTGTGTAGGTACTAGTTTATGACCCGCAGCTCACAACCTGTTCGTGAGCATATCTTCAACTTTGACAGTGATTTTGAGAGGACTTTGAGAAGGAAAAAGAGGTTGCAACAGTCTAATCCTCCTAGTCCCGAACCTGAATTAGAAGAGCAAGATGTTGAAGTTGAAGAGGAGGCCACGGCAAAGTGTGAAGAGGAAGTACCAACCATGGCAGTAGACAATCGAACCATCAAGGAGCTTTCTGCCTCGGGTTTGGCCAATGCAGCCCCCCTTTGCATCCAATACCCTAGGGCTGACCCTGAAAAGACCGATGGGTTTGAGTTGAAGTCAAGTTTGCTACATCATATACCCAAGTTCCATGGGTTATCAATGGAGGACCCCAATAAGCACTTAAAGGAGTTCGAAGTAGTATGCACAAGTATGACACCGGTGAACGTGGATAGCAACATATTAAAGATGAAAGCTTTTCCCTTTTCTTTGTTGGAAAAGGCCAAGGATTGGTTGTATGAGTTGGCTCCCGGAACCGTCACATCATGGGAGAGTATGAAGCGAGCTTTCTTAGAGAAGTTCTTTCCGACATCACGAGTCATTCTTCTCCGCAAGAAGATTAGTGGAATTCAGCAAAGCCAAGGTGAATCTTTTCCATCTTATTATGAACGATTTAAATCACTTGTTGCTTCTTGTCCACAGCACCAAATGAAGGAGGAGCTACTTCTTCAATATTTTTACGAAGGTCTTTTACCACTTGAACGACAAATGTTGGATGCATCCGCGGGAGGAGCTCTAGTGGACAAGACACCTAGGGATGCTAAAACTCTCATTGCTAATCGAGCACTCAATGCACAACAATATGAAGGTGTTGGGCAAAGAGACACCCCACGGCCACATCATGTAAATGAGGTAAGTTCTATTTCTGAATTACAATCCCAAATGGCTAACCTTACGTCTATGTTATCGCAGTTGGTTGAAGGCCCCAAAACGCAAGGAACTACAATCTGTGGTGTATGCTCCATTCAAGGACACCAATCTGATCAATGCCCTCAATTAATTGAGAATGGAGGATGGGAATCGGCCAATGCTGTGGGTTATGGGAATCAAAACCAACCAAGGGGTGATCCTTTCTCCAATACATACAATCCGGGATGGCGTGACCACCCCAATTTCAGATGGAGAGATGCACCACAATATGGCCAACAAAGTGGATTCCGACAACCCCCGGGTTTCTTTCCAAGGCCAATGGCACCACAACCACCTCCTCAGGCACAATCATCCCAAACCAACCCAGGTACGTCTATGAATGATGATAAAACATATCAGTTACTAACCACCATGGCGTAGGGAATGCAGAACCAAGCAAAGGAGGTTAATGAGCTAAAGAAGCAAATGGGCCAAATGGCCGAATTTTTGGGGCAATTCCGTGAAAATGGTAAGTTACCAAGCACTACGGTGGTCAATCCAAAGGGTGGTTTTGAATCTGCAAAGGCTATCACACTACGAAGTGGAAAAGAGGTGAGAAACAAGGAAGATGAGAAGATACAACTCGAAGGAACTTGGTGGGAAAGGTGCGGCTGAATCCAAAGGACTAAGGGAAAGGGTTTTTCAAAGTCCTAAGGGAAAAAGGAAAGGTTTTTACATGGTTTAAGGATAGGGAAACATAGCAAAGGGATTTGTTGCAACAAGGGAGACAAGGAGGGAACACAAAGGGGACAAGGCGCCACCTTTGTAGGGATGCTTCAATTTGTGTCTTTCTTTGTCTTCCAAGCTTCCAAACTGATTTCTTATGTCTTCTAACACCTTTCTAGCCTCATTTGATCTTCAATTTCGTCCATCCTCCTTGCTCCATGCATATGCAATCCATTCCAAGCCCATTTTTGCTCCTAAAAGCTCCAAAATGCACATTTTTGCATACTTTGACCATAAAACCTGAATATGCACGAAAATGACTTTAAATACTAAACTAACTAAGGAAAAACCACATGAATGCATGAGAACAAGCCAATTAAGTCGCATAAAAATGCTCCTATCACAGGGCTCACAAAATCAAGCCAAGGAAGCTCAACAAGATGCATATTGGCAGCCATATGAGGAGTTCTACACCACGCCTATGCAGCCACCACCGTCTCCCCCACAACAATTCCAATCGAATTCAAGTATTGATGCGAAATATATAAGCACACAAATTAAACCCTCTTTTTATCAATTGTAGCAAAGTATGTAAGTAGGGATCGTTCTAGGCCGGGGATTAGGAGGGATTTCCAAATCACTTGAAACTGACTCAAAACGTAAAAACAAAGTTTAAAACACTAAACTAGACTCAAAGAATGCAAAACTAAACTATAAAACACCAAAACAAACCAAAAGACTCAAAACAGCAAATAAACACTCAAAACTGCTTTAAAAACACTTTCTGGGCAGTTTTGAACACCTAACACTAAATTGGACGAAATTGGGTTATGACTTGACTCAAGACACTTAAAAACACAAACTAAATTGATTTCTAACTATTCTACCACTTCAAAATAAATGGGGATTGAGTTTTGACGAAAATTGAAAACAAGAACAAACTTTGTAAATTGAACAGATTCTAAAACGAATTTGATAAAAGTGAATGGATGGAAAGCTAGCTAAGGGGTTCTTCTCCACACATGTCACACTTGCATACAAAACGATTTCCAATTGCTTCTCAATAAACCATGAATTCCCAACGCCCCAAATTAACCGTGAATTGCACTAATTAACCCTCAGATTTTCCTAAAGTTATCGAATTGGATGAATTGCATACGACAACCCAAAGCATTCCTCACAAATTCCCTGCATGAATTGCATAACAAAGATACAAGCAAAGATCATTAAGTTCTATGAAAATCATAAGCATTGGCGAGGCACTCGTTACTATGAATTGCATGAAACTTATGCCAAGAATTTACTTAACACGATTGTGATCAACAACCTTTACTACTTTTGAATATAAGTTCATAACGATTAGGTGAAATTCTCTTATATCCTAGCATCAAACTTATGCATGAAAATTAAGCGTGCACTCTCAACCAACACACACAAATCAGTTTTAATTCATGTAGATAAGTAAATTGAATTCACAACTTATGAAACGCAATTGAAAGTAATCAAATCATATAGCAAGCATAAACATGGTTTCGAATCCCCCCTAGCCAAGGGGGGGGTTTAGTTCCTCATACGTACAAAACAAAGAGTGTAGAATTTAAACATTGAAATCAAAAGAAAGAAAACACCTAAACGCTCCAACATTCCTAACTTGAATGGCATGCACGTCCAAGGCTTCTCCTCCTTCCACTTTGCTGCGGCACAAGGTTTTGGGGACAGGTTTGGATGGTATTTGTATGGAGGAGTGGATGGGAGATGGTATGGTGGTGTTTAGGATGGATGGGGGGTGTGGCAAAAGAGAGAAAGATGGCTGAAAATGTGTTTGTGACGTAGTGTATGAATGTGTAGATGGGTTTGGCTAAAAGAATGGATGGAGAATGGGTGGTGTGGCTGATTGTGTTTTTGATGTAGTATAATCTCTAGTGTTCTTCCCTTCACTCCCTATTTATAGAAGCTCCAAAGCAAAGAATCACTCATGTGGCTTCAATAAACAATACAAACAAAGACCAAAATGATGCAAAAACAGCTAGTTTACATGCTCTTTTATCATTGTGTCTTGCCTTTAACAAAAGGCAATCATTCCTCTTGTAAAGCAATCCAACAAATGACATCTTTCACTTCTTTTCCTTTCAAATTGTTCCTTAAGTGTATATCTGCACACTTCCACACTTCAACTTTATTATTCAGATTTTTGCATGTGTTGAAACCCTTTTTAAAACACCAAAAACGTCCATCCCACTTGCTCCATATGCATGCAATCCATTTTGGCCCAAAATTGCTCCAAATTGCACCAAAATACACTTTCTTTCCAACTTTGTTATTAGGACCTACAAACACACGAAAATAGCTTAAAACACTCTTATAAGCAATAACTAAGTAAATAAATGCAAGAAAACATGTTAACTAAGTCGCATAAATATGCTCCTATCAAATTCCCCCACACTTAGCTTTTGCTAGTCCTCGAGCAAAACGAAACAAACAAACAAAACAAAGTAAACAAAACACATTCTAATCCTTCCAACATTTGCCTCAGGGATTTCCAATGCACATGACATGTTAAAAATCATTATTCCCACAGATTTTAGTTATCTTCACACTTGAGCACATACTTAATCACAGTCACCACTTACTAGTTCACATTTAACCAATTAAAATGATGTTTTGAATGTAGTAACATGCCTTAGAGAATTTGCTCAATTCCTTACAAGATACTCTCTATTTTCACACATTTTCTGACTACACACCCTACACTGGTTATATGTGAGAAGATTGATGTAAACATGAAAACGAACACTCACATATATGTGTTACAAAGAAAGCAATTTCTGGAGTTATTAAGCATGTTTAGATATGATCTCATGAATGGAATGCTACTACTTAGATGCGAGAACCAATGACACCATATGCTCATACCAAATTCAAACTCCACAAATTGAAACACATAACACTCAAGATAGAAGTCAAGGGTTGTAACGGGGCTTGGGGTAATGGTTAACAAAGGAAAGATAGGGATAACAAACGTTCTTAAAGCAATAGCAAGCAAAGTAATGAAATCGAAACTTAGAATTCACTTTAGAATGCAGAAATCAACTTTTAACACAAATGGAAGATTTAAGCAACACTTAGGGCCGAATTCAATGTTTTGGACCCTTTCTTCAACAAACACCACTTTAGAACTCTTTTTCATACATTTTCACAACTTTTTTTTTTTTTTTTTTTTTTTTTTTCGACCCGTGCCTTATTAAGGACTTTGGCACACACACACACAAGAATCACTTCCCCCATACTTATTTTCTACAATACATTAATCAAAAGGAATTCATTTTGAGTCATACTTTACAATGCTTCAAGAACAAGGGTATGGATGGTCCTAACCTAGGCTAGGTGAAGATAGTGTGGGTTAACAAAGAACGTAGGCTAAACAAGGCTCAACGGGGTTAAACTTAAACATATAATGTATGGGATAGGCTTTTTGGCTTTTGGCTCACTAAACAACTTCATCTTGAATATGTGTTATGCAAATCAATAACATGCTTTGAATGAAATAGGCATGAGTTCTAGCATTTGGAACTAAATAAACGTTTAGGCTCAAGTCTCACAAGGTTGGAGCGTTCATTTGAGTTCCTTCTTTCAAGCATGTTACAAAAACTGATTTTTCCTTTATGATTGCATGTGAAATCATAAATTATAACCACAACCAAGTATACACCAAAGAGTAAATCAAATTTTCATCCATGTTTATAACTCTCTTTAACAGTCATGTAATTAAAAACTAAATCCTCATCATTGTGTTGGAAGGTACCCTAAGACACAAACAAACACACAAAAACAACTCTTTTTGGGTTTTTCAAAACAATTTTTCAAATTTTTATGAGATTTTCGGATTTTTATGTCAAAACACACTAAAACACTCCAAAACAGCATAAAAACACTTAAAAACAGCAAGGAACAACACTAGAAGTAATGGGTGATAAACTCCCACGAATTTCATGCAAAACAACTTGGTTACCCCCCCACACTTAAATCAAACATTGTTCTCAATGTTTCAGGCATAAACTCACACAAAAACAAGCAAACAAACAAACAACGAATAAACATGACAAGTATGGCAAAGTAAAAACCAGACAGAGTAGAGTTTAAGAACGCAAATCTGGTTATTGAGAGATGATCTTGTTGACTTTCCACAGCTTTGATCTCAAACTGGGCTAGGAAACTTCTTAGCAAGGAAAATGAGACTTGATTGGTGGTGGTGATTTGATGGCCTTGTACGACGAGGCTTTGCTCTTTGGCGACTGATGCGTCCATTTGTTGTTGAAGCTTCTCGAGATCTTGGTTTCAACTCAGACTCCTTCTGCTGGGTTGATTGAGTCTGCAGGCAGCATTCTTCTCTGCTTGTTTCTTCTGCACGGTAGGTAGGCACGAGGTAGAGGTGATGGTCTGTTTCTTTGTTCAATCTGTCCAAGTGCAGACCGATTGCTTTCTTTCTCCTTGTCTCGCAGGCAAGAGCAAGGGTAAAGGAAAAGCATGCCATGAGATATCTTTGCCTTTGACTCTGATGATATGAGATACTTTTGCTTTTGAAGAAGTATCTTTCCACAAGTGTATTCTTGAACTGGACTGGGGAACTTCTTAGCAAGGAAAATGAGACTTGATCTTGATGATGAATTAGCACGTTGTCTCCACATGCTTCAAGGTATCATTTTCACTTGCCTTATCTGTTCTCCAGGCAGATGTGGCATCTTCTTCGGAAGTACATCAGCAGTTAAAGATGAGCACTCGAGAGCAATGCTAGGTAAGCAATCAGGAAGGAGTTCCAGGCAGTCGGTTCTTAGATCGGAAGATTGACACCAAGTGCTGGCTGATTGCTCGCTTTCTCCTTGTCACAAAGACAAGGAAAAGGACAGGGAGAAAGCATGATATAAGATACTCTTGCTTTCAACCTTCATGATATGAAATACTTTTGCTTTTGATGACTTGTTTGCAGAGGTACCCCAAGGGATGAGAAACACAGAGTAACTCGAGAGGCTTCGCTGGGAATGCATTTTCGGAGATGAAGAAGGATTATGTATGTATGCCTTGCTATGGAGGGTGAAGGATGACATTTATAGGAATTAATAACCGGTACTATTCTTTCACTTTTGTCGGCACCCGTTGGATGATTGAACAGTAAACTTCACGTGTTTTCTACTTCACCAGAAATCTTCGACAGATTGCCCGTAATTTCTGCAAGGCTGAGTGTGCTTGTGACAGATACTGACATGTCTGGATAAAGCTGATGCCTCTTCGATATCTGGAATCGGCGCTTCGACAAACTGCCCGTGATTCTGCAAAGCTGAGTTTGCGTGTGACAGGTGCTGACGAGGCTGAAAAAGACTGGCACCTCTTCGATATCTGGAATCGGCGCTTCGACAAACTGCCCGTGATTTCCTCAAAGCTGACTCTGCATGTGACAGACGTTGACACGTCTGGAAAAGCAGATGGTTGGAATCGGCGCTTCGACAAACTGCCAGTGATTTCCGCAAAGCTTACTCTGCATGTGACAGGCGCTGACACGTCTGGAAAAACAAGTGCCTCTTCGATATCTGGAATCGGCGCTTCGACAAACTGCCCGTGATTTCCGCAAAGCTGACTCTGCATGTGACAATTGTTGACACGTCTGGAAAAGCATATGCCTCTCCGATATCTGAGATCGGCCCGTGGATTAGGAGGGATCGTTCCGTGGATTAACTAGCACTCAAATTAACCCTCTTTTTATCAATTGTAGCAAAGGGGTTCATCTCCACACATGTTATACTTGCATTCAAAACGATTTCCAATTGCTTTTCAATAAACCATGAATTCTCAACGCCCCAAGTTAATTAGGTCCGCTTAAATTAACCTTCAGATTTTCCTAACGTTATTGAATTGGATGATTGCATACGACAACCCAAAGCATTCCCCACAAGTCCCCTACATGATTGCATAATAGAGATACAAGCAAGAATCATTAAGTTCTATGAAAACCATAAGCATTGACGAAGCACTTGTTACTATGATTGCATGAAACTTATGCCAAGAATTTACTTAACGCGATTGAGATCATCAACCTTTACTACTTGTGAATATAAGTTCATAACGATTAGGTGAAATTCCCTTATATCCTAGCATCAAATTCATGCATGCAAACTAAGTGTCGACCCTCAATCAACATACAAGAATAAGTTTTAATTCACATAGATAAACAAATTGAAATCACAATTTATGAAACGCAATTAAAGGTAATCAAATCATATAGCAAGCATAAACATGTATTTCGAATCCCCCCCTAGCCAAGGGGGGTTTAGTTCCTCATACTCGCAAAGCAAAGATACATAAATTTAGAAATTAAAATCCAAAGAAAGAAAACACCTAGAACGCTCCAACTTGGCAGCAAGTGCATCCACGAATCTTCCTTCCTCCTTGCTGCGGCACTTGGACTTTGGACAGGTTCTTTGGGGTTATGGATGGCGTAGAATGGATGGGGGATGTGCGATGGTGTTTAGGGTTGATGGGTGGCGCGGCTAGGGATGATTTTGGGCAGAAAATATGGAATATGGTGGTGGAAAGGTGCGTGATAGGAGCATATTTAAAGTCTGCTTGTTCTCATACATTTATGTTGTTTTTCTTGAGTTATTTCAATGTTTAAAGTCTGTTTCGCGCCATTTCAGGTTTTAGAGACAAAGTGTGCAAAAAGAAGCAAAATGGAGCATTTTAGAGCAAAACTGAGCTGGAATGTTGTGAATGCTAATGGAGCACAAGGAATGGACGAGTTTGAAGGTCAAAGGAGCTTAAGAATGGAAGAAATGAAAGTGAAGAACAAAGAATTCGGAATTGGAAACCAAAGTTTCTAAAGTTGGAAGTTTCTATTCTTAGAGGTTTCCATTTTCGGGAGTTTCTATTCTTGGCTTTGGGCTTTTAGATGACTTAGCCTTTTCCCACTAACCCTTGCCGCACCTAGGGCTTTGAAATTTGATTTCCTTGCCTTGCAAGGCATTCTAGAAGGCCCATTCCTTTAGATACTAATCAGCCGCACCTTTCACCTTCTAGAACACCTATTTCCTTGCCTTGCAAGGCATTCTAGAAGCCCTAACCCTAGCCCACTTAATCAGCCGCACCCTAGGCCCTTTTCTCATGCAAAAATCTGATTGTTTAACCTAATTCTTTGTGGATTTTTAACCCTAGCCGCACCTAAACCCTAGCCCATTATCTAAACTGATTTCTTTAGGGTTTGTGGTGCCTATATATATGTGTTTTTACATCCTTTGGAGGGAGAACCTGCTACACATTCATTCTACACGCCAAAACCCTAGTTCTAGTTCTTGCCGCACATTCCACCCCCAAACTCCCAACTTTCTGCCCAAATTCAACCTTTGCCGCAACCTTCCATCGAAGTAACCATTCATCCACCATAGCTGCACCTTCCCACCACCATAACCACCTTGTGCCGCCACCATTGGAGGAGAGGAGGAGTAGTGCCGTTCAGTCCAAAGGAAGGAAGAAACCTTGCTCATGCAATCTGCAACTAGTGGAGTGTTTGGAGTTCTTTCTTCTCTTGTTTCTGTTTTCATGTTTAATTTAACTTGCTGTTCAATTATGTTAAACATGTGGAACTAATTTCGTTTTAGTTAGAGGCGAATTTGAAGCCATGGACATATGTTGGTTATGATTTGATTTACTCTAGTTATGAATTCATGAACTTTAGATGTGGTTTACTTTTCTGTTTTGATTAAGAACTTGTTTATGTATGTGGGTTGAGGGTCGACACTTAATTTGCATGCCTAAACTTGATGCTAGAATATAAGGGAATTTCACCTAATCGTTAGGAACTTATATTCATGAGTAGTAGAAATCGCTAGTCACGATTATGTTTAGTAAACCCTAGGTTGGATTAACATGCGTATTCCATAGTTATGAATGCCTAGTCAATGTTTATGATTTTCGTTGAACTTAATGATCTTTGTTGAATGTCTCTATCATGCGTATTCCATAGTTAGGGACTTTGATGAGGAATAATTTGGTTGTAGTGCGTATCCCATTCAATCTAATGAATCTAGGGAAATCTGAAAGTTAGTTTAAGCGAACCTAATTAACTTGGAGCATTGTCATTCATTGTTTGTTGAAGTCATAACTGGGAATCAAGTTATATGCATATGTTCATGTGTGGATAAGGAACCCTCTAACTAAGCTTCTCATCATTCTATTTTATCACAATCTGTTTTGTTGAAGTTTGTTTACAAGTCTTTGTTTTAATTTCAATTTCGTAAGAATCAATCCCCCATTTATTTTAAAGTGTTAGATTAGTTAGAAATTGGTTTAGTTTGTGTTTTTAAGTGTCTTGAGTCAAGTTATAGTCCAATTTCGTCCAAATTAGTGTTAGGTGCTCAAAACTGCCCAGAAAGTGTTTTTAAGGCAGTTTTGAGTGTTTTGAGTGCTGTTTGAATCTTTTGGTTTGTTTTAGTGTTTTAAAGTTTAGTTTTGCATTCTTTGAGTCTAGTTTAGTGTTACACATTATATTTTTATGTTTTGAGTCAGTTTCACATTGATTAGCATCCCTAGTTAATCCCCGGTCTAGAACGATCCCTATTTGCTCATATACTACAATTGCCATCCATAGGGTTTAATTTGTGTGTCAAGTTAATTTTCACATCAGTGCGGCAAAGAGAGCCTCTTTGTTTCTGACGTGAATGATGTGAATGGGAGATGGTATGGAAAGGTTTAGGATGAAAACACATATATATAGGCACCACAAACCCTAGAGAAATTAGGTTAGGCAATGGGCTAGGGTTTAGGTGCGGCAAAGGGTTAAAATCCACAAGGAATTAGGTTAAAACAATCAGATTTTTAATGGGAATAAGGCCTAAGGTGCGGCTAGGGTTAGGGTTAGAGATGGGCCTTCTAGAATGCCTTGCAAGGCAAGGAAATCAGATATTCTAGAGGCCTAGGTGCGGCTAGGGTTAGGTCATCCAAAAGCCCAAAGCCAAGAATAGAAACTCTCGAAAATGGAAACCTCCAAGAATAGAAACTTCCAACTTTAGAAACTTTGGTTTCCAATTCTGAATTCTTTGTTCTTCACTTTCATTTCTTCATTTCTTAAGCTCCTTTGACCTTCAAACTTGTCCATTCCTTGTGCTCTAAGCATGTACTTTTTAATCTAAGCTCACATTTGCTCCAAAAAGCTCCAAAATGCATCATTTTATGTAGTGTGCCCTTTAAACCTGAAAACACATGAAACTAGCTTAACAGACTACTTTAAACTAAGAAAACATAACGAAAATTCATAAGAACTAGCTAACTAAGGCGCATAAATATGCTCCTATCAAATTCCCCCACACTTAGCTTTTGCTAGTCCTCGAGCAAAACAAAGAAACAAAACAAAAACACAATCTAAACCTTCCAACATTTGCCTCAGGGATTTCCAATGCACATGACAACTTAAAAATCATCATTCCCACAGATTTTAGTCATCTTCACATTTGAGCACATACTTAATCATAGTCACCACTTACTAGTTCACATTTAGGCAATTAAAACGATGTTTTAAATGTAGTAACATGCCTTAGAGAATTTCCTCAATTCCTTACAAGATATGCACTCAATTTTCACTCAGATTTTCTAACTACACACCCTATACTAGTTATATGTGAGAAGATTGATGTAGATATGAAAACGAACGCTCACATATATGTATCACAAAGAAAGCAATTTCTGGAGTTAATAAGCATTTAGATATGATCTCATGAATGGAATGCTACTACTTAGATGCGAGAACCAGTGACACCATTGATAGGAGTATATTTATGCGCCTTAGTTAGCTAGTTCTTATGCATTTTTGTTATGTTTTCTTCGTCAAAGTAGTCTTTTAAGCTACTTTCATGTGTTTTCAGGGTTAAAGGACATATTACACGAAATGATGCAATTTGGAGCTTTTGGAGCAAAAAGTGAGCTGGAATGTGGTGTATGCAAATGGAGCATGAGGAATGGACGAGTTTGAAGGTCAAAGGAGCTTAAGAATGAAGAAATGAAAGTGATGAACTAAGAATTCGGAATTGGAAACCAAAGTTTCTTAAGTTGGAAGTTTCTATTCTTGGAGGTTTCCAATTTCGAGAGTTTCTATTCTCGGCTTTGGGCTTTTGGATGACCCATCTTTGCCTCTTGGACCTATGCCGCACCTAACCCTAACCCTAGCCCACTTAATCAGCCGCACCTAGGCCTTGCTCACATGAAAAAAATCTGATTACTTACCCTAAGCCCATGCCGCACCTAATGTTCTAGAAACCCTAGTTTTTGGTGGATTTCCTAACCCTAGCCGCACCTAAACCCTAGCCCATTTGTCTAACCTGATTTCTTTAGGGTTTGGCTGCCTATATATATGTGTTTTACCTCCCTTGGCCGAAGAAGACCCTCTCCATACTCAGAAATTCGTCCATCACCCAAAACCATCCCCGATATCATTCATTCACGCCAAAAAAACCCTAGTTCTCTCCTTGCCGCAACCTTCCACCCCCAAACTCCCATATTTCTGCCACAATTCACCCTTGCCGTGCCTTCCCACCACCATCATCACCTTGTGCAGCCACCATTGGAGGAGGAAGAAGTAGTGCCGTGCAGTCCAAAGGAGGGAGAAGCCTTGCACATGCAATCTGCCATTAGTGGAGTGTTTGGAGTTCTTTCTTTCTTTGTTTCTGTTTTCATGTTTAATTTGACTTGCTTTTCAATTATGTTAAACATGAGGAACTAATTTCTTTTTAGTTAGAGGTGAATTTGAAGCCATGGACATATGTTTTATATGATTAGATTTCTTCCAATTATGATTTCAGAAATTGTGAATGTGATTTACTTATCTATTTGATTGATAACTTGTTTATGTATGTGGGTTGAGGGTCGACACTTAATTTGCATGCCTAAACTTGATACTAGGATATAAGGGAATTTCACCTAATCGTTATTAACTTATATTCATAAGTAGTGAAAGTCGCTAGTCACGATTGCGTTAAGTAAATCCTAGGCAAGAGTAACATGCGTATCCCATAGTTATGAATGCCTCGTCAATGCTTATGATGTCCATTGAACTTAATGATCTTTGATATGTGTCTCTATCATGCGTATTCCATAGTTAGGGTCCTTGATAAGAATAATTTGGTTGTAATGCGTATTCCATTCAATTCAATGAATCTAGGGAAATCTGAGAATTAATTGGTGCAATCTAGTTAATTTGGGGCATTGTCATTTATGGTTTGTTGGAAGAGTAATTGGAGATTGAGTTGTATGCATATGTGCATGTGTGGATAAGGAACCCTCTAACTAGCTTCTCACCATTCTATTTAATCACAATCTGTTTTGCTTTACATTTGTTTTTAAAGGTTGAGTTTTAAAGTTTTAATTTCGTCAAAATCATTCCCCCATTTATTTCAAAGTGTTAGATTAGTTAGAAATCCATTTAGTTGTGTTTTTAAGTGTTTTGAGTCAAATCATAGTCCAAATTCGTCCAAACTAGTGTTAGGTACTCAAAACTGCCCAGAAAGTGGTTTTAAAGCAGTTTTGAGCCTTTTAGTTGCTGTTTTGAGTTTTTAGTTTGTTTAGGTGTTTTAAACCTTAGTTTTGCATTAATTGAGTCTAGTTTAGTGTTCTACAGTATATTTTTATGTTCTTGAGTCAGTTTTACAGTGATTAGCATCCCTAGTTAATCCCCGGTTAGAACGATCCCTATTTGCTCATATACTACAATTGTCATCCATAGGGTTTAATTTGTGTGTCAAGTCAATTTTCACATCAACCATATGCTCATACCAATTTCAAACTCCACAAATTGAAACACACAACACTCAAGATAAAAGTCAAGGGTAGGGAAACAAACGTTCTTAAAGCAATAGTAAGCAAAACAATGAAATCATACTTAGAATTCCCATTAGCATCCAGAAATTAACTTTTAAACACAAAGGGAAGATTCAACAACAATTAGGGCCGAATTCACTGTTTTGGACCCTTCCTTCAACAAACAACACTTAAGAACTCTTTTTCACATCTTTTCAACTCCTTTTCATTCTTTTCACAACTTTTTCTTTTTTTCTTTTTATTTTCCACGAAATTTTTCTTTTTCTTTTCTTTTTCGTGCCTCATTCAAGACTTTGGCATACCCACAACAAAACTCACTTCCCCCACACTTGTTTTCTGCCAACAATGACCAAAAGGAATTCATTTTGAGTCATTCATTACCATGCTTCAAGAACAAAGGTATGGATGGTCCTAATCTAGGCTAGGTGAGGATAATGTGGGTTAACGAAGAAAACATAGGCTAAACAAGGCTCAATGGGGTTAAAACCTACAAAACACAATGAAATAGGGAGATATGGCCATTTGGCTATGGTGGTCACTACACAACCTTTATCTTGAATACGTGTTATGCAAATCAATAAAATGCTTTGAATGAAATAGGCATGAGTTCCAGTATTTGGAACTAATTGATGAAACGCCTTCTAAGTAGTAACCAAGCAAAGAATAATGAGATCATGCAACGACTTTAGAAAACAAGAATGCACAGATTTTAACTCTCCAAATAAACGTTTTAGGCTCAAGTCTCACAAGGTTGTAGCGTTAATTTGAGTTCCTTCCTTCAAGCATGTTACAAAAACTAATTTTTTCCTTTATGATTACATGTGAATTCATAAGTTATAACCACAACCAAGCATAAACAAAGAGTAAATCAAACTTTCATCCATGTTAATCATTCTCTTTAACAGCCATGCAATTACAAACCGAATCCTCATCATTGTGTTGGAAGGTACCCTAAGACACAAACAAACACACAAAAACAACTCTTTTTGGGTTTTTAAAACAATTTTTCAAATTTTTATGGGATTTTCGGATTTTTGAATCAAAACACACTAAAACAGCTTAAAAACACTTAAAAACAGCAAGGAACAACATTTAGAAGTTATGAGTGATAAACCCTACGAATTTGCATCAAAACACTTTGGTTACCCCCCCACACTTAAATCAAACATTGTCCTCAATGTTTCAAGCATAGACTCACACAAATAACAAACAAACAAACAAAACAACATCTAAACAACCTAACATGGCAGAAACGAAATAGCAACAAAGAGAAGGGTTTAGGAACGCAAATCTGGAATTGGAGTGCTTTCTCGGTCTTCCTTTGTTGAATGCATGGGTTGCCTCCCAAGAAGCGCTTTCTTTAACGTCGTACAGCCGGACGATACTCCTTCGAGGCTTCATTGGACCCCACGGCATGGAGGGGTTTTTCCACACCCTGTCCTACGAAATACGTCATTCTTTGGGTCCTTGAATGGGATGGGATAATGATCCTTTCTTATTGTCATGTTTTGCTTCTCTAAATCAACACGAACTCTCCCACCCCGTTGACTTCGATTAGGTACCTGCACCATACAAGGTAACAACCTATTAGTTGAAATGGGAATCGAAATTGGAATAGGTGGTTTACCTTTGTACGGCAAAAAAGTGGTAGCACTATGGACAGATGCACAAGGGGTGCACTCGGCCAGATTTGGTGAGTTCAAGGTTGGGGCCGTGCACTCTTTATTCACTCCAATTCCTTCCTCGATGGTGGGTTGTGGTACATTCTTCTTGACTAGTGTTGAACATTCCTGCCCTATATTTTCAATTACATTACTAGCACAACAAGAATGAACATCATTAGTATTCTCAACCGATTCATAAATCTTAAAGTTAATCATATCACCACCAAAGGCCATAGTTACTGCTCCCTTGGCTACGTCAATCTTGGTTTGAGCCGTTTTCATGAATGGTCGTCCAAGTAAGAGTGGTGATGGTGGAGAGTGGGTTGAGTCCTCTGATAGGAGCATATTTATGCGCCTTAGTTAGCTAGTTCTTATGCATTTTCGTTATGTTTTCTTAGTTTAAAGTAGTCTTTTAAGCTACTTTCATGTGTTTTCAGGTTTAAAGGACATATTACATGAAATGATGCAAATTGGAGCTTTTTGGAGCAAATGTGAGCTTAGATGGAAAAGGACATGCTTGGAACACAAGGTTGGGATGAAATTGAAGAGTTGAAGATTTGAGGTTTCCTACTTGAAGTAGGAAAGCTAAGCCTAAAAGTTTCCATTTTGGGTTGATCTTTCCTAAATCGGAATTGGCAACTAAAGTTTCTAAAAGTTGGAGGTTGCTATTCTTGGAGGTTTCCATTTTCGTGAGTTTCTATTCTTGGCTTTGGGCTTTTAGATGACCTAAACCCAAATTCCTTATGGACTGATGCGTAAATTAACTAAACACAAATTAAACCCTCTTTTGTCAAATTGTAGTAAAGATGTAAGTAGGGATCGTTCTAGACCGGGGATTAGGAGGGATTGCTAAACACTTGGAACTGACTTAAAAACTCAAAAACAAAGTTTAAAACACTAAACTAGACTCAAAGAATGCAAAACTAAAGTTTAAAACACTTAAACAAACCTAGAATTCAAAACAGCAACTAGAAGGCTCAAAACTGCCTAAAAACCACTTTCTGGGCAGTTTTGAGCACCTACACTAATTTGGACGAAATTTGATGAAAACTTGAATCAAAATACTTAGAAACACAAATCAAAACACTTTCTAACTAATCTAAGACTTCAAATTAAGGGGGGATTTGTTTTGGACGAAAATTGAAAACAAAACAGAAACTTAAAACTAAACAGGTTGTAAAACGTTTTGGATGCAAAGGATGGATAAAGGGCTAGTTAGGAGGTTCTTCTCCACACATGTCACACTTGCAAACAAAACGATTTTCAGTTGTTCTTCGATAAACTATGGATACTCAATGCCCCAAATTAACCGTGAATTGCACTAATTAACTTTCAGTTTTTCCACAAGTTATTAGATTGGATGATTGCATACGACAACCCAAAACATTCCCTACAAGTTCCCTACATGAATTGCATAATAGAGATCCAAGCAAGAATCATTAAGTTCTATGAAAAACATAAGCATTGACGAAGCATTCGTTACTATGAATTGCATGAAACTTATGCCAAGAATTCATTCAACGCGATCGTTTTCAAGCGACCTTCACTACTTGTGATTATAAGATTGTAACTATTAGGTGAAACTCCCTCATAATCTAGCATCATATTCATGCATGAAAACTAAGCGTGCACTCTCAATCAACATACACAAATAAGTTATCAATCAAATAGATGAACGAATTGAATCCACAATTTATGAACTAACAACTGAATTTAATCAAGTCATACTGCAAGCATGTACATGGTTTCGAATTACCCCCCAACTAAGGGGGTTTAGTTCCTCATACTCACAAAGCAAAGATACATAAATTTAGAAATTAAAATCCAAAGGAAGAAAACACCTAGAACGCTCCAACTTGGCAGCAAGCTCATCAACGAATTCTCCTTCCTCCTTGCTGCGGCAGAGAACTTTAGAACAGGTTTTTGGGGTTATTTGTGGTGTAGAATGGATGTGGAATGGTATGGGAAGGTTTGGGGTTGATGGGGGTACGGCTAGGGATGATTTTGGGTCAGAAAATATGGTGAAAGGTGAAGGAAGGCTGCTGCAAAGTGTGATGGATGTGTTTGACGAATTTATGAATTGTGGAGGGGTGTATGGCTGGATGGGATGAATGGAATGTGTGTGGGAGGTGTGGTTTTCTGAACTCCTTGATAAATGGTTGAATGGGGATTATATAGTGGCTGAAAATGTCAAGCAAACATCAAGTAATGGACAATCTGCCATCCTTGCAGAAATCCACTTCATGGTGGTCCAATTTCTGCCATTCCTTGTTGTCTCTTCACTGCCCATGATGATTCCTTGGTGCCCATAATGATTCCTTGGTGCCCATGATGATTCCTTGCTGCCCATAATGATTCCTTGCTGCCCATGATGATTCCTTGCTGCCCATAATGATTCCTTGCTGCCCATGATGATTCCTTGCTGCCCATAATGATTCCTTGCTGCCCATGATGATCCCATTCTTCCATGCTTTAATTTCTGATTCCTTGCTGCCCATGTGGTGTGTGTGTTGCTGTTTTAATTATCAAATTCGTCCATCCACATGTCTTCATGTTTGCACCATCCAATCTTGGTCCAAAAATGCTCCAAAATGTTCCAAAATGCCTCTTTTTGCATACTTTGCCATATGAACCTGAAATTGCACGAAAATGACCTTAAACACTATAATAAGTTATAACTAACTACGAAAATGCAAGAAAACAACATAACTAAGTAGCATAAATATGCTCCTATCAAATTCCCCCACACTTAGTTTTTTGCTAGTCCTCGAGCAAAACGAAATAAACAAAACGAAACAAAGTAAATACACACACTCTAATCCTTCCAACATTTGCCTCAGGGATTTCCAATGAACATGACATGTTAAAGATTGTTATCCCCACAAATTTGAGTCATCTTTACACAAGCACATACTTAATTTAAGCCACAACTTACTAGTTCACAAGTAATCAATTAAAACAATGCTTTGAATGTAGTAACATGCCTTAGAGAATTCCCTCAATTCCTTACAAGATATACACTCTATTTTCACTCAGATTTTCTAACTCCACACCCTACACTAGTCATATGTGAGAAGATTGATGTAGATATGAAACGAATGCCCACATATATGTGTCAGAAAGAACGCAATTTCTAGAGTTAAGAAGCATGTTTTGATATGATCTCATGAATGGAATGCTACTACTTAGATGCGAGAACCAGTGACACCATATGCTCATACCAAATTCAAACTCCACAAATTGAAACACATAACACTCAAGATAGAAGTTAAGGGTTGTAACGGGGCTTGGGGTATTGGTTAACAAAGAAAGGATAGGGAAAACAAACGTTCTTCAAGCGATAGTAAGCAACGTAATGAAATTGAGACTTAGAATTCACTTGAATGGCAGAAACTAACTTTAAAACACAAGGGAAAGATTTAGACAACTCCTTAGGGCCGAATTCATTGTTTTGGACCCTTACTTCAACAAACAAAACTTTGGAGCTCTTTTTCACAACTTTTCATACTTTTTCGCTTCATTTTTTTCTTTTTCCACGAATTCTATTTTCTTTTCTTTTCTTTGAACCCGTGCTTTATGGCACACAAATTCACATAACAAAAACTTCCCCCACACTTGTTTTCTGCCACAAAAGAATTCTAATTGAATCATGCTTTACTATGCTTAAAGAACAAAGGAATGGATAGTCCTAATCTAGGCTAGGTGAGGAAAACATGGGTTAACAAGGAAAAGGCTAAACAAGGCTCAATGGGGTTGGAACCTACAAAACATAATGACATAGGGGATTCACGGCATTTTGGCTAAGGTGGTGGTTACTACACAACTTCATCTTGAATATGTGTTATGCAAATCAATAACATGCTTTGAATGAAATGGGCATGAGTTCTAGCATTTGGAACTAAATGATGAAACGCCTTCTAAGTAGTAACCAAGCAAGGAATATTGAGATCATGCAACGACTTAGAAAACAAAGAATGCACAGATTTTAACTCTCCAAATAAACGTTTAGGCTCAAGTCTCACAAGGTTGTAGCGTTAGTTTGAGTTCCTTCCTTCAAGCATGTTACAAAAACTGATTTTTTTTTATGATTGCATGTGAATTCATAAGTTATAACCACAACTAAGCATAAACAAAGAGTAAATCAAACTTTCATCCATGTTAATCACTCTCTTTAACAGCCATGTAATTACAAACCGAATCCTCATCATTGTGTTGGAAGGTACCCTAGGACACAAACAAACACACAAAAACAACTCTTTTTGGGTTTTTAAAACAAATTTTTCAAATTTTTATGTGATTTTCGGATTCTTGCATCAAAACACACTAAAACACACCAAAACTGCTCAAAAACACTTAAAAACAGCAAGGAACAAGTCTCCAAGTTAAGGGTGATATAATCCCACGAATTTGCATCTAAAACACTTAGTTACCCCTCCACACTTAAATCAAACATTGTCCTCAATGTTTCAAGCATAAAATCACACCAAACAAAAGGACACACAAAAACAGTAACTAAAACAACTAAATAGGCAGATTCGAAAGAAACAACAAAGAGAAGAGTTTAGGAACGCAAATCTGGAATTGGAGTGATTCCTTGGTCTTCCTTTGTTAAATTGCATGGGTTGCCTCCCAAGTAGCGCTTTCTTTAACGTCTTGAAGCCGGACGATACTTCTTCTTTAAGCTCCCCTAGGTCCCATAGCATGAAATTGATCCTTGAACGGAAGGTGATACGTGAAGTGATCCGGCAATGGTTTAAATTCGAGAATGGGTGCCTGAATCATTAACAACATGTAAGTATAAATCGTAATGGAAATTGGAGAAGATGACTTACTTGCTTTGTCCGACACAAACTCAATTACAAACACCGCATCTTTGAAGGTTGCAGGGATATTGGACTTGGCCAGATTGAATGTGATGGTTGGGCCTTGTCCCGTGTCATAAAATGCAACTTCTTTGGCATTGGTTGTTTCAACTACATCCTCTTTGATGAATTCTTGATACTCCTCAACCACTTTTTCCTCGTGAATTGTTGGAAAGGTGTCCAAGATGTCTTTCTTCCCCTCATCTTTCATGGATTGCATGAACCTGCCAGGGAAAGGTGCATTTGGGGGAACAAAGTTAGAAATAATTAAATTTGGAACAACCTTACTTGAATGGGGTGGTGTAGGAATATTGGGAGGTTGCGGCAAGGGTTGTTCTTCCCTTGCCGTGCCTTGTGCATCCTCCTCCTTTTCGAACAATAGCAATTCATCCATGGGCTCATCTTCAACCATTTGTTCTTGAATTTGTTCAATGCATTCTGCATTCTGCCTAAATTGATTGTTCCACTCAGCCAACTCTTTTGCTTGATAGAAATCCTCAATTGGTTGCCAAAATGCGTCTTGTTGAAATGGTTGAGCTTCCCTGCCCTGCTCCAAAGAATTCAGTTGTTGAATAACTTCCTTATAATAATTTGATATACCTGAATTTGGATGTGAAGATTGAGGGGGAGGCTGTGGTGGTGCATATGAATCCTCATATGGTTGCCAATATGTTTCTTGTTGAACTTGTTGAGCTTCCCACCACATAGAGTTTGAATGATCACTCCAATCGCTTTGTGGATATTGATTGGCTTGGTATCCTTGCCTATAAGACGCACTAAATGTAGGGACATTTTGCATTGTGGTCCTTTCAGCAAACTGGGACAATTGAGAAGTAAGATTTGCCAATTGAGCTTGAATGCTAGCAAAATCCATGTCTTACTTCTCAAGCACCTAAAATCAAAGAAAAAGAACTAAAGCAAATATCAAAAGTAACATCAACCAAAGAAAATAAAACTAAGTTAGAAACTAAAACAAAAACAAACTAAACAAAAAGAAAAGAACCAAGGGATTAGCAAAGTTGCTAATCCCCGGCAACGGCGCCAAAATTTGGTGCGAAAATAACTTAACGCACAAATTAAACCCTCTTTTGTCAAATTGTAGTAAAGATGTAAGTAGGGATCGTTCTAGACCGGGGATTAGGAGGGATTGCTAAACACTTGGAAACTGACTTAAAAACTCAAAAACAAAGTTTAAAACACTAAACTAGACTCAAAGAATGCAAAACTAATGTTTAAAACACTTAAACAAACCTAGAATTCAAAACAGCAACTAGAAGGCTCAAAACTGCCTAAAAACCACTTTCTGGGCAGTTTTGAGCACCTACACTAATTTGGACGAAATTTGATGAAAACTTGAATCAAAATACTTAGAAACACAAATCAAAACACTTTCTAACTAATCTAAGACTTCAAATTAAGGGGGGATTTGTTTTGGACGAAAATTGAAAACAAAACAGAAACTTAAAACTAAACAGGTTGTAAAACGTTTTGGATGCAAAGGATGGATAAAGGGCTAGTTAGGAGGTTCTTCTCCACACATGTCACACTTGCAAACAAAACGATTTTCAGTTGTTCTTCGATAAACTATGGATACTCAATGCCCCAAATTAACCGTGAATTGCACTAATTAACTTTCAGTTTTTCCACAAGTTATTAGATTGGATGATTGCATACGACAACCCAAAACATTCCCTACAAGTTCCCTACATGAATTGCATAATAGAGATCCAAGCAAGAATCATTAAGTTCTATGAAAAACATAAGCATTGACGAAGCATTCGTTACTATGAATTGCATGAAACTTATGCCAAGAATTCATTCAACGCGATCGTTTTCAAGCGACCTTCACTACTTGTGATTATAAGATTGTAACTATTAGGTGAAACTCCCTCATAATCTAGCATCATATTCATGCATGAAAACTAAGCGTGCACTCTCAATCAACATACACAAATAAGTTATCAATCAAATAGATGAACGAATTGAATCCACAATTTATGAACTAACAACTGAATTTAATCAAGTCATACTGCAAGCATGTACATGGTTTCGAATTACCCCCCAACTAAGGGGGTTTAGTTCCTCATACTCACAAAGCAAAGATACATAAATTTAGAAATTAAAATCCAAAGGAAGAAAACACCTAGAACGCTCCAACTTGGCAGCAAGCTCATCAACGAATTCTCCTTCCTCCTTGCTGCGGCAGAGAACTTTAGAACAGGTTTTTGGGGTTATTTGTGGTGTAGAATGGATGTGGAATGGTATGGGAAGGTTTGGGGTTGATGGGGGTACGGCTAGGGATGATTTTGGGTCAGAAAATATGGTGAAAGGTGAAGGAAGGCTGCTGCAAAGTGTGATGGATGTGTTTGACGAATTTATGAATTGTGGAGGGGTGTATGGCTGGATGGGATGAATGGAATGTGTGTGGGAGGTGTGGTTTTCTGAACTCCTTGATAAATGGTTGAATGGGGATTATATAGTGGCTGAAAATGTCAAGCAAACATCAAGTAATGGACAATCTGCCATCCTTGCAGAAATCCACTTCATGGTGGTCCAATTTCTGCCATTCCTTGTTGTCTCTTCACTGCCCATGATGATTCCTTGGTGCCCATAATGATTCCTTGGTGCCCATGATGATTCCTTGCTGCCCATAATGATTCCTTGCTGCCCATGATGATTCCTTGCTGCCCATAATGATTCCTTGCTGCCCATGATGATTCCTTGCTGCCCATAATGATTCCTTGCTGCCCATGATGATCCCATTCTTCCATGCTTTAATTTCTGATTCCTTGCTGCCCATGTGGTGTGTGTGTTGCTGTTTTAATTATCAAATTCGTCCATCCACATGTCTTCATGTTTGCACCATCCAATCTTGGTCCAAAAATGCTCCAAAATGTTCCAAAATGCCTCTTTTTGCATACTTTGCCATATGAACCTGAAATTGCACGAAAATGACCTTAAACACTATAATAAGTTATAACTAACTACGAAAATGCAAGAAAACAACATAACTAAGTAGCATAAATATGCTCCTATCAATAACTTCCTTATAATAATTTGATATACCTGAATTTGGATGTGAAGATTGAGGGGGAGGCTGTGGTGGTGCATATGAATCCTCATATGGTTGCCAATATGTTTCTTGTTGAACTTGTTGAGCTTTCCACCACATAGAGTTTGAATGATCACTCCAATCGCTTTGTGGATATTGATTGGCTTGGTATCCTTGCCTATAAGACGCACTAAATGTAGGGACATTTTGCATTGTGGTCCTTTCAGCAAATTGCGACAATTGAGAAGTAAGATTTGCCAATTGAGCTTGAATCCTAGCAAAATCCATGTCTTACTTCTCAAGCACCTAAAATCAAAGAAAAAGAACTAAAGCAAATATCAAAAGTAACATCAACCAAACAAAATAAAACTAAGTTAGAAACTAAAACAAAAACGAACTAAACAAAAATAAAAGAACCAAGGGATTAGCAAAGTTGCTAATCCCCGGCAACGGCGCCAAAATTTGATGCGTAAATTAACTAAACACAAATTAAACCCTCTTTTGTCAAATTGTAGTAAAGATGTAAGTAGGGATCGTTCTAGACCGGGGATTAGGAGGGATTGCTAAACACTTGGAACTGACTTAAAAACTCAAAAACAAAGTTTAAAACACTAAACTAGACTCAAAGAATGCAAAACTAAAGTTTAAAACACTTAAACAAACCTAGAACTCAAAACAGCAACTAGAAGGCTCAAAACTGCCTAAAAACCACTTTCTGGGCAGTTTTGAGCACCTACTCTAATTTGGACGAAATTTGATGAAAACTTGAATCAAAACACTTAGAAACACAAATCAAAACACTTTCTAACTAATCTAAGACTTCAAAATAAAGGGGGATTTGTTTTGGATGAAAATTGAAAACAAAACAGAAACTTAAAACTAAACAGATTGTAAAACGTTTTTGGATGAAAAGGATGGATAAAAGGCTAGTTAGGAGGTTCTTCTCCACACATGACACACTTGCAAACAAAACGATTTTCAGTTGTTCTTCCAATAAATTATGAAACTCAACACCCCAAGTTAATTAGATACGCTTAAATTAACCTTCAAGTTCTCCTTAAGTTAATGAATTGGATGGGAAAGCGCATACAACAATTCAAAGCATTCCTCAAAGGTTCCTTACGTGATGAGCACAATAAGGATACAATCAAGAATCATGAAGCACAATGAGAACTATAAGTGTTGACGAGGCATTCGTTACTATGATGAGCATGAAACTAATGCCAAGAATTCATTCAACGCGATCGTTTATAAGCGACCTTCACTACTTGTGATTATAAGATTGTAACTATTAGGTGAAACTCCCTCATAATCTAGCATCATATTCATGCATGAAAACTAAGCGTGCACTCTCAATCAACATACACAAATAAGTTATCAATCAAGTAGATGAACGAATTGAAACCACAACTTATGAAATAACAACTGAACGTAATCAAATCATATTGCAAGCATATTCATGGTTTCGAATCACCCCCCAACTAAGGGGGTTTAGTTCCTCATACTCACAAGAAAAGATACATAAATTTAGAAATTAAAATCCAAAGGAAGAAAACACCTAGAACGCTCCAACTTGGCAGCAAGCTCATCAACGAATTCTCCTTCCTCCTTGCTGCGGCAGAGAACTTTAGAACAGGTTTTGGGGTTATTTGTGGTGTAGAATGGATGTGGAATGGTATGGGAAGGTTTAGGGTTGATGGGGGTACGGCTAGGGATGATTTTGGGTCAGAAAATATGGTGAAAGGTGAAGGAAGGCTGCTGCAAAGTGTGATGGATGTGTTTGACGAATTTATGAATTGTGGAGGGTGTATGGCTGGATGGGATGAATGGAATGTGTGTGGGAGGTGTGTTTTTCTGAACTCCCTTGATAAATGGTTGAATGGGGATTATATAGTGGCTGAAAATGTCAAGCAAACATCAAGTAATGGACAATCTGCCATCCTTGCAGAAATCCACTTCATGGTGGTCCAATTTCTGCCATTCCTTGTTGTCTATTCACTGCCCATGCTGATTCCTTGCTGTCCATGCTTTAATTTCTTATTCCTTGCTGCCCATTCTTTAATTTCTGATTCCTTGCTGCCCATGTGGTGTTTATACTTGCAATGCATGTTCTTCATCCATTTAGCTAGTAAAAAAACACATTTTCTGCCATTACATGGCAGCCATGATGTTTGAAGTTGTAGGCCAACACTTTGCACACACACATGCAGATTTCTAGCCCTTTGAATCATCAAATTCGTCCATCCTCATGTCTCCATGTTTGCACCATCCAATCTTGGCCCAAAAATGCTCCAAAATGCTCCAAATTGGCTCAAAATGCATACTTTGCCATATGAACCTGAAATTGCACGAAAATGACCTTAAACACTATAATAAGTTATAACTAACTACGAAAATGCAAGAAAACAACATAACTAAGTAGCATAAATATGCTCCTATCATGGACCTTCATCCTATGCCGCACCTGGGCCCTCTAGAATCACTTTGCCTTGCCTTGTTAGGGTTTCTAGAAACCCTAACCTTAGCCCACATACCAGCCGCACCCTAGGCCCTTTTTCCCACTAAATTTCTAATTGTTTCAACCTAATTTCTGATGGATTTGTGTTTTAGAGGCCCTAATCTGATTTGCTAGGTTTTTTTTAAGTGCCTATATATATATTTCTACACCCTAGCCGCACATCAGGACCCACTCTACAAATCAGAAATTCGCAAAAACCTTATTTCCCATCCTTGCCGCAGCCACCATTCCTTCCAGCCACCTCCATACACTTTGCCGCAACCCTCCTTTACTCCAGCCACCATTATACACCTCCATACACCACCCACACACCTTGCCGCACCACCATATCATCCTAACGCCATTCTTAAACCAAAACCACATCCAAAAACTCCCAAAACCATCTCTGCCGCAGCAAGGAGAAGAGAAGAGGAGCTTGACGTCAGAAATTCAAGTTGGAATTCTTGGGCGTTTTAGGTGTAATCTTTCTTATGTCTTCGATGTTTCAATTCAATAAACTTTATGTTGTGAGTATGAGGAACTAAACCCCCTTAGTTGGGGGGTGATTCGAAACCATGTACATGCTTGCAATATGATTTGATTAAATTCAGTTGTTATTTCATAAGTTGTGGATTCAATTCGTTCATCTATTTGATTGATAACTTATTTGTGTATGTTGATTGAGAGTGCACGCTTAGTTTTCATGCATGAATATGATGCTAGATTATGAGGGAGTTTCACCTAATAGTTACAATCTTATAATCACAAGTAGTGAAGGTCGCTTGAAAACGATCGCGTTGAATGAATTCTTGGCATAAGTTTCATGCAATTCATAGTAACGAATGCTTCGTCAATGCTTATGTTTTTCATAGAACTTAATGATTCTTGCTTGTATCTCTATTATGCAATTCATGTAGGGAACTTGTAGGGAATGTTTTGGGTTGTCGTATGCAATCATCCAATCTAATAACTTGTGGAAAAACTGAAAGTTAATTAGTGCAATTCACGGTTAATTTGGGGCATTGAGTATCCATAGTTTATCGAAGAACAACTGAAAATCGTTTTGTTTGCAAGTGTGACATGTGTGGAGAAGAACCTCCTAACTAGCCCTTTTAACCATCTATTTCACCAAAATCGTTTTTACAATCTGTTTAACTTTAAGTTTCTGTTTTGTTTTCAATTTTCGTCCAAAACAAATCCCCCTTTAATTTGAAGTCTTAGATTAGTTAGAAACTGTTTTGATTTGTGTTTCTAAGTATTTTGATTCAAGTTTTCATCAAATTTCGTCCAAATTAGTGTAGGTGCTCAAAACTGCCCAGAAAGTGGTTTTTAGGCAGTTTTGAGCCTTCTAGTTGCTGTTTTGGTTTTTAGGTTTGTTTAAGTGTTTTAACCTTTAGTTTTGCATTCTTTGAGTCTAGTTTAGTGTTTTAAACTTTGTTTTTGAGTTTTTAAGTCAGTTTCCAAGTGTTTAGCAATCCCTCCTAATCCCCGGTCTAGAACGATCCCTACTTACATCTTTGCTACAATTTGACAAAAAGAGGGTTTAATTTGGCAGAAAGTGCTATTGTTCAATTCCTGTTTACGTTTGTTTCCCGGTAAGTTACGTTCTAAGTGGATTTGACCGTTTGTTATTACTAACGTATCTTCTTATGGTGCCATCCAGATTCAAAGTCTCAAAACAGGTCATGAATTCCAAGTGAACGGACACCGTTTGAAGCCATATTATGAGAACTTTGTTGAACAAACCGTGGAAGATATTTCTTTGGGTGCCGTGGGCACAAATGGAGAGTGAATGGGCTTGTCGTCCGGCTGCAAGACGTAAAAGAAAGCGCTACTTGGGAGGCAACCCATGCAATTCAACAAAGGAAGCCCAAGGAATCACTCCAATTCCAGATTTGCGTTCCTAAACTCTTCACTTTGTTGTTTATTTCTAATCTGCCTATTTAGTTGTTTTAGTTGCTGTTTGTGTGTTCTTTTTGTTTAGTGCGATTTTATGCTTGAAACATTGAGGACAATGTTTGATTTAAGTGTGGGGGGGGGGGGGGGTAACTAAGTGTTTTAGATGCAAATTCGTGGGATTTTATCACCCTTAACTTGGAGACTTGTTCCTTGCTGTTTTTAAGTGTTTTTGAGCAGTTTTGATGTGTTTTAGTGTGTTTTGAAGTAAAAATCCGAAAATTACATAAAAATTTGAAAAATTTGTTTTAAAAACCCAAAAAGAGTTGTTTTTGTGTGTTTGTTTGTGTCTTAGGGTACCTTCCAACACAATGATGAGGATTCGGTTTGTAATTACATGGCTGTTAAAGAGAGTGATTAACATGGATGAAAGTTTGATTTACTCTTTGTTTATGCTTGGTTGTGGTTATAACTTATGAATTCACATGCAATCATAAAAGAAAAAATTAATTTTCGTAACATGCTTGAAGGAAGGGACTCAAACTAACGCTACAACCTTGTAAGACTTGAGCCTAAACGTTTATTTGGAGAGTTAAAATCTGTGCATTCTTTGTTTTCTAAAGTCGTTGCATGATCTCATTATTCTTTGCTTGGTTGCTACTTAGAAGGCGTTCATCATTTAGTTCCAAATGCTAGAACTCATGCCCATTTCATTCAAAGCATGTTATTGATTTGCATAACACATATTCAAGATGAAGTTGTGTAGTGACCACCACCTTAGCCAAAAAGCCGTGTGCCCTATGTCATTGTGATTTGTAGGTTTTAACTCCATTGAGCCTTGTTAGCCTTCGTTATTTGTTAACCCATGTTTTCCTCACCTAGCCTAGTTTAGGACCATCCATACCTTGTTCTGAAAGCATAGTAAAGCATGATTCAAATTGAATTCCTTTTGATTTATGTTGGCAGAAAACAAGTGTGGGGGAAGTATTTCTTTTGTGATTTTGTGTGCCATAGGCACGTGTGGAAAGAAAAAAAAAAAAAAAAAAAAAAAAATCGTGGAAAAAGAAAAAAATGAAGAAAAAAATATGAAAAGTAAGAAAAAAGAGTTGAAAAGTTGAGAAAAAGAGTTCCAAAGTATTGGTTGTTGAAGTGAGGGTCCAAAACAATGAATTCGACCCTAAGGAGTTGTTTAAGTCTTTCCCTTGTGTTTTAAAGTTAATTGCTGCTATCTAAGTGAATTCTAAGTCTCAATTTCATTGCTTTGCTTACTATTGCTTGAAGAACGTTTGTTTTCCCTATCCTTTCCTTGTTAACCAACACCCCAAACCCCATTACAACCCTTAACTTCTATCTTGAGTGTTATGTGTTTCAATTTGTGGAGTTTGAATTTGGTATGAGCATATGGTGTCACTGGTTCTCGCATCTAAGTAGTAGCATTCCATGCATGAGATCATATCTAAACATGCTTCTTAACTCTAGAAATTGCTTTCTTTGTTATACATATATGTGAGCATTCGTTTTCATTTCTACATCAATCTTCTCACATATGACTAGTGTAGGGTGTGGAGTTAGAAAATCTGAGTGAAAATAGAGTGTATATCTTGTAAGGAATTGAGAGAATTCTCTAAGGCATGTTACTACATTCAAAACATCGTTTTAAATGGTTAAATGTGAACTAGTAAGTGGTGACTATGATTAAGTATGTGCTTAAGTGTGAAGATGACTAAAATCTGTGGGAGTAATGATTTTAACTTGTCATGTGCATTGGAAATCCCTGAGGCAAATGTTGGAAGGTTTAGATTGTGTTTTTTGTTTTGTTTCTTTGTTTTGCTCGAGGACTAGCAAAAGCTAAGTGTGGGGGAATTTGATAGGAGCATATTTATGCGCCTTAGTTAGCTAGTTCTTATGCATTTTCGTTATGTTTTCTTAGTTTAAAGTAGTCTTTTAAGCTACTTTCATGTGTTTTCAGGTTTAAAGGACATATTACATGAAATGATGCAAATTGGAGCTTTTTGGAGCAAATGTGAGCTTAGATGGAAAAGGACATGCTTGGAACACAAGGTTGGGATGAAATTGAAGAGTTGAAGATTTGAGGTTTCCTACTTGAAGTAGGAAAGCTAAGCCTAAAAGTTTCCATTTTGGGTTGATCTTTCCTAAATCGGAATTGGCAACTAAAGTTTCTAAAAGTTGGAGGTTGCTATTCTTGGAGGTTTCCATTTTCGTGAGTTTCTATTCTTGGCTTTGGGCTTTTAGATGACCTAAACCCAAATTCCTTATGGACCTTCATCCTATGCCGCACCTGGGCCCTCTAGAATCACTTTGCCTTGCCTTGTTAGGGTTTCTAGAAACCCTAACCTTAGCCCACATACCAGCCGCACCCTAGGCCCTTTTTCCCACTAAATTTCTAATTGTTTCAACCTAATTTCTGATGGATTTGTGTTTTAGAGGCCCTAATCTGATTTGCTAGGTTTTTTTTAAGTGCCTATATATATATTTCTACACCCTAGCCGCACATCAGGACCCACTCTACAAATCAGAAATTCGCAAAAACCTTATTTCCCATCCTTGCCGCAGCCACCATTCCTTCCAGCCACCTCCATACACTTTGCCGCAACCCTCCTTTACTCCAGCCACCATTATACACCTCCATACACCACCCACACACCTTGCCGCACCACCATATCATCCTAACGCCATTCTTAAACCAAAACCACATCCAAAAACTCCCAAAACCATCTCTGCCGCAGCAAGGAGAAGAGAAGAGGAGCTTGACGTCAGAAATTCAAGTTGGAATTCTTGGGCGTTTTAGGTGTAATCTTTCTTATGTCTTCGATGTTTCAATTCAATAAACTTTATGTTGTGAGTATGAGGAACTAAACCCCCTTAGTTGGGGGGTGATTCGAAACCATGTACATGCTTGCAATATGATTTGATTAAATTCAGTTGTTATTTCATAAGTTGTGGATTCAATTCGTTCATCTATTTGATTGATAACTTATTTGTGTATGTTGATTGAGAGTGCACGCTTAGTTTTCATGCATGAATATGATGCTAGATTATAAGGGAGTTTCACCTAATAGTTACAATCTTATAATTGATAGGAGCATATTTATGCGCCTTAGTTTAGCTTTTTCTTGTGCATTTATAGTGTTTTTCCTTAGTAAAGTAGTCTTTTAAGCTAGTTTTATGTGTTTTCAGGTTTTAAGGGCAAAGTGTGCAAAAGGAAGCATTTTGGAGCAAATTAGAGCTTGGAATGAATATCATATGTTTGGAGCCAAGAGGATGGACGAAATTGAAGATTTGAAGATGATGTTTCCTACTTGAACAAGGTTTCCTAGTCGAAGTAGGAAAGCGCCTAATCAAGAGATGAAATCCTAGTCAACAAAGGATTCCTAATTGAAGAAGGAATCCTAATCAACGAGGGATTCCTAGTTGAAGATGGATTCCTAGAAGAATGAAGATTCCTATTCAAACAAGGTTTCCTACTTGGAATAGGAAATGTAAACCCCAAATGGCATCAAGTTGCAGCTACAAGGAAGATTTCCAAGTCCAAGAAGGAAAAGGTTTCCAAGATGAAGAAGGAGAAGAATTCCAAGTCAAGGAAGGATTGAGACATGTTTTCCTAATGCTAGAAGGACTCCTAAGTGTTGTAGGACACAAATGAGAAGTTTCTAGAGTATTCCCCTCCTTGCCACAAGTTCTAAGCAATTCCCATCAGATTTTGGGCTTTCTAGAAGCCCTATCTTATCCTCCCTTGAAATATGCCGCCCATTTACTTCTAGAAGACCCTAAATCCTTGCCTTGCAAGGCTTTCTAGAAGCCTTATCTGACCCTAAGCCTATGCCGCACCTATTCCTAGTGGGAATGTGTTTTTTTAGTCCAATTCCTGATGGATTTGGGTTTCTAGAAGGCCTAAACCTGATTTACCTAGGGTTAGAAGCCTATATAAACCACCTTAACCCATTCATTCATTCATTCATTCACTCCACAAATCAGAAATTCGCCAAAACCCTTCACACACCTTCGCCGCACCCTCCACCACTCCTAAACACCACCATACCCCTCCATAACCATTAATCCATACACATAGGACCCTTAGAACCTGTTTTAGACCTTTGCCGCACCAAGGAGGAGGAGGAGGAAGCTTGGAGTTCATGCGATTCAAGTTCAACTTGCTGGAATTTCTAGGTGTTTCTTTTCCTTTGTTTCAATGTTTAAATTCTATTCTCTTTGTGTTGTGAGTATGAGGAACTAAACCCCCCCCTTGGCTAGGGGGGGATTCGAAATACATGTTTATGCTTGCGATATGATTTGATTACTTCTAATTGCGTTTCATAAATTGTGATTTCAATTTGCTTATCTATGTGAATTAAAACTTATTCTTGTATGTTGATTAAGGGTCGACACTTAGTTTGCATGCATTAATTTGATGCTAGGATATAAGGGAATTTCACCTAATCGTTATGAACTTATATTCATAAGTAGTAAAGGTTGATGATCTCAATCGCGTTAAGTAAATTCTTGGCATAAGTTTCATGCAATCATAGTAACAAGTGCTTCGTCAATGCTTATGGTTTTCATAGAACTTAATGATTCTTGCTTGTATCTCTATTATGCAATCATGTAGGGGACTTGTGGGGAATGCTTTGGGTTGTCGTATGCAATCATCCAATTCAATAACATTAGGAAAATCTGAAGGTTAATTTAAGCGGACCTAATTAACTTGGGGCGTTGAGAAGTCATGGTTTATTGAAAAGCAATTGGAAATCGTTTCGTATGCAAGTATAACATGTATGGAGATGAACCCCTTAGCTAGCCTTCCATCCATTGTTTTAAATCAAATTCGTTTTAAAAATCTGTTCTAGTTACAAAGTTTTGTTTTATTTTTAAATTCGTCCAAAACCAAATCCCCCTTTGTTTTCAAGTGTCAAATTAGTTAGAAAGTGTGTTAGTTGTGTTTTTAAGTGTTTTGAGTCAAGTTGAAACCAATTTTCGTCCAAAATCTTGTTTAGAGTCCAAAACTGCCCAGAAAGTGGTTTTAAGGCAGTTTTGAGTGTTTTTGTGCTATTTTGAGTCTTTTGGTTTGTTTTGGTGTTTTAAGTTATAGTTTTACATTCTTTGAGTCTAGTTTAGTGTTTTAACTTGTTTTTACGTTTTTTGAGTCAATTCCAAGTGATTTTGCAATCCCTCCTAATCCCCGGTCTAGAACGATCCCTACTTACATCTTTACTACAACTTGACAAAAAGAGGGTTTAATTTGTGTGCATATATATTTCACATCAATAATCACAAGTAGTGAAGGTCGCTTGAAAACATGGTTTAACCATCTATTTCACCAAAATCGTTTTTACAATCTGTTTAACTTTAAGTTTCTGTTTTGTTTCCAATTTTCGTCCAAAACAAATCCCCCTTTAATTTGAAGTCTTAGATTAGTTAGAAAGTGTTTTGATTTGTGTTTCTAAGTATTTTGATTCAAGTTTTCATCAAATTTCGTCCAAATTAGTGTAGGTGCTCAAAACTGTCCAGAAAGTGGTTTTTAGGCAGTTTTGAGCCTTCTAGTTGCTGTTTTGGTTTTTAGGTTTGTTTAAGTGTTTTAACCTTTAGTTTTGCATTCTTTGAGTCTAGTTTAGTGTTTTAAACTTTGTTTTTGAGTTTTTAAGTCAGTTTCCAAGTGTTTAGCAATCCCTCCTAATCCCCGGTCTAGAACGATCCCTACTTACATCTTTGCTACAATTTGACAAAAAGAGGGTTTAATTTGTGTGCTTATATATTTCGCATCAGCAATCCTATGATCAGGAACGTTTAGGATGTGTCTACGAAAGAATGGTCTCATTAATCTAACTTCATTAGATTGCATTCTCCCAATCACATATTCCTTGGACTTTATCGTTTAAGCATATAACATTTATATGAGACGGCTCAAACAATAATCTTTGCCCTTTATATGTAAACTAGATTAGTTTAACATGTGAAATGTCCGTAAAGTATCATCATATGATTGGCTTTAGGGCACATTTCCAACAATCTCCCACTTGCACTAGAGCCAATCAGCTTGGTCATCTGTGATGATTCCTCTTCTGTAGTCATTTCATAAATGGCTGAGTAGTAGGCCTAGACAATGGATATCTATATGTTATCCATAGAAGCAACCTTGAGAATATCGACGTCACCATTATACATGATTCCCAATCATGTGGTTCAGTCTCTCATATGAGTTCGGATCTTGATGAGACCTTGATTCCCTGGCTTGAGCTATCGCCCCATTATTGTCGTAGTGTCAGTACACTATATACACTTTCTGGTTGGAACCGAATAGAGAGTTCATAAATGAACTTTCCCATCCAAACAACATTGTTGTAAACTTCTATATGGCAAAATATTTTGCATTCATAATGGAACACACTAAAGTCATTACTTTAATGTTTCCATCCAAATTTTCTGCCCAAAATCATCCCTAGCCGCGCCACCCATCAACCCTAAACACCATCGCACATCCCCCATCCATTCTACGCCATCCATAACCCCAAAGAACCTGTCCAAAGTCCAAGTGCCGCAGCAAGGAGGAAGGAAGATTCGTGGATGCACTTGCTGCCAAGTTGGAGCGTTCTAGGTGTTTTCTTTCTTTGGATTTTAATTTCTAAATTTATGTATCTTTGCTTTGCGAGTATGAGGAACTAAACCCCCCTTGGCTAGGGGGGGATTCGAAATACATGTTTATGCTTGCTATATGATTTGATTACCTTTAATTGCGTTTCATAAATTGTGATTTCAATTTGTTTATCTATTTGAATTAAAACTTATTCTTGTATGTTGATTGAGGGTCGACACTTAGTTTGCATGCATGAATTTGATGCTAGGATATAAGGGAATTTCACCTAATCGTTATGAACTTATATTCACAAGTAGTAAAGGTTGATGATCTCAATCGCGTTAAGTAAATTCTTGGCATAAGTTTCATGCAATCATAGTAACAAGTGCTTCGTCAATGCTTATGGTTTTCATAGAACTTAATGATTCTTGCTTGTATCTCTATTATGCAATCATGTAGGGGACTTGTGGGGAATGCTTTGGGTTGTCGTATGCAATCATCCAATTCAATAACGTTAGGAAAATCTGAAGGTTAATTTAAGCGGACCTAATTAACTTGGGGCGTTGAGAATTCATGGTTTATTGAAAAGCAATTGGAAATCGTTTTGAATGCAAGTATAACATGTGTGGAGATGAACCCCTTAGCTAGCCTTCCATCCATTGTTTTAAGCCAAATTCGTTTTAAAATCTGTTTTGATTTACAAGTTTATGTTTTATTTTTAATTTCGTCAAAACCAAATCCCCCTTTGTTTTCAAGTGTCAAATTAGTTAGAAAGTGTGTTAGTTTGTGTTTTTAAGTGTTTTGAGTCAAGTTAAAACCTATTTTCGTCAAAATCTTGTTTTGTGCTCAAAACTGCCCAGAAAGTGATTTTAATGCAGTTTTGAGTGTTTGGTTGCTGTTTTGAGTCTTTTGGTTTGTTTTGATGTTTTAAGTTATAGTTGTGCATTCTTTGAGTCTACTTTAGTGTTTTAAACTTGTTTTTACGTATTTTAGTTAGTTTCCAAGTGATTTGGCAATCCCTCCTAATCCCCGGCCTAGAACGATCCCTACTTACATACTTTGCTAATCCCTTGGTTCTTTTCTTTTCGTTTAGTTTGTTTTTATTTTTGTTTTTGTTTCTGACTTAGTTTTGTTTTCCTTGTTTTGTGTTACTTTTGATATTTAATTTAGTTCTCTTTCTTTGATTTTAGGTACTAGAGAAGTAAGACTTGGATTGTGCTAGCATTCAAGCTCAATTGGCAAATCTTACTTCTCAATTGTCACAGATTGCCGGAAGGACCACAATGCAAAGTGTCCCTACATTTGGTGTGTCCTATAGGCAAGGATATCAAACTCATCAACATCCTCAATTCACTGTGAACGAAGATGCGTGGGGTTATCAAGGCTATGATCAACCAAGCAACAACATGTTTTCCAACACTTACAATTCGGCTTGGAGAGATCATTCAAATTATATGTGGGGGGAACCTCAACAATTCCAACAAGATGGATATTGGCAGCAAGAGGAGGAGTTCTATTCAAGCCCTATGCAATATGCTCAATCAAACTCAGGTTCGTCAATAGATTATAATCAAATTCTGAATGAATTAAATTGTTTGGTGCAGGGCTCACAAAATCAAGCCAAGGAGGCTCAACACGATGCATTTTGGCAGCCATATGAGGAGTTCTACACCACGCCTATGCAGCCACCACCGCATACCCCACAACAATTCCAATCAAATTCAAGTATGTCCATGGGTAGTGATCAAATTCTTCAATTACTAACCTCTTTGACGCAGGACCAACAAAATCAAGACAAAAAGTTGGATAAATTGAAGAGTCAAATGGGAGAGATTATGGAATTCATGGTACAAATTCAAGAGCAAAGTGAACTCTCCAACTCAACTGTTGAAAATTCGAAGGAAGATTTTGAAATCCATGATGCTATCACTTTGGGAAGTGCTATGGAGGTTGTAGCTGGCCTAAAAACGTCCAAACATAGCCTAGAAGTGGATGAGGAGCTGCTGATTGAGGAGGAGGAAGCAAACATACACACGGCAAGGGTAGAACAACCCTTGCCGCAACCCCTTATGCCCTCTAACCCACCCACCACAAGTAAGGACGTCCCAATTTCATTTCATTCTAATGTTATTCCTCTGAATGTCCCTTTTCCTCGCAGGTTTTTGATTCCCAAGAAAGAAGAGAGTGAACAAGACATCGTGGAAGCCTTCCCAAAGGTGCAAAATGATATTCCAATTCTTGGTGAAACAAAGCAAGTTCTCGATTGTGTTCAATTGTTCAAAGGACTTTGTACACCAAGAAGAATGATTCAAGAGAAAGTAGTGGCCGGAGAACATCAAGAATTCATCAAAGAGGACGTATTTGAAACAACAAAGCCCAAAGAAGTCGAGTTTGATGACACGGGACAAATCACAATCATTGTCGTAAATCTGGCCAAATTAAAAGTCCCTGAAACTTTCAAAGCAGTGGTGTTCGTCCTTGAGTTCTTAACGGAGCGAAAAAGTAAGTCATCTACTCCAATTTCCATTACGTTTTATACTTACATGTTGTTAATGATTCAGGCACCCACTCTCGAATTTAAACCATTGCCGGATCACTTCACGTATCACCTTCCATTCAAGGATCAATTCCATGCCGTGGGTTCCAAAGAGGCATGATTGTGTTCTTCGTCCGGCTTCACGACGTTAAAGAAAGCGCTACTTGGGAGGCAACCCATGCATTCAACAAAGGAAGACTTAGGAATCACTCCAATTCCAGATTTGCGTTCCTAAACCCTTCTCTTTGTTGCTATTTCGTTTCTGCCATGTTAGGTTGTTTAGATGTTGTTTTGTTTGTTTGTTTGTTATTTGTGTGAGTCTATGCTTGAAACATTGAGGACAATGTTTGATTGAAGTGTGGGGGGTTAACCAAAGTGTTTTGATGCAAATTCGTAGGGTTTATCACTCATAACTTCTAAATGTTGTTCCTTGCTGTTTTTAAGTGTTTTTAAGCTGTTTTAGTGTGTTTTGATTCAAAAATCCGAAAATCCCTTAAAAATTTGAAAAATTGTTTTAAAAACCCAAAAAGAGTTGTTTTTGTGTGTTTGTTTGTGTCTTAGGGTACCTTCCAACACAATGATGAGGATTCGGTTTGTAATTGCATGGCTGTTAAAGAGAATGATTAACATGGATGAAAGTTTGATTTACTCTTTGTTTATGCTTGGTTGTGGTTATAACTTATGAATTCACATGTAATCATAAAGGAAAAAAATTAGTTTTTGTAACATGCTTGAAGGAAGGAACTCAAATTAACGCTACAACCTTGTGAGACTTGAGCCTAAAACGTTTATTTGGAGAGTTAAAATCTGTGCATTCTTGTTTTCTAAAGTCGTTGCATGATCTCATTATTCTTTGCTTGGTTACTACTTAGAAGGCGTTTCATCAATTAGTTCCAAATACTAGAACTCATGCCTATTTCATTCAAAGCATTTTATTGATTTGCATAACACGTATATATAGGCACCACAAACCCTAAAGAAATCAGTTTAGATAATGGGCTAGGGTTTAGGTGCGGCTAGGGTTAAAAATCCACAAAGAATTAGGTTAAACAATCAGATTTTTGCATGAGAAAAGGGCCTAGGGTGCGGCTGATTAAGTGGGCTAGGGTTAGGGCTTCTAGAATGCCTTGCAAGGCAAGGAAATAGGTGTTCTAGAAGGTGAAAGGTGCGGCTGATTAGTATCTAAAGGAATGGGCCTTCTAGAATGCCTTGCAAGGCAAGGAAATCAAATTTCAAAGCCCTAGGTGCGGCAAGGGTTAGTGGGAAAAGGCTAAGTCATCTAAAAGCCCAAAGCCAAGAATAGAAACTCCCGAAAATGGAAACCTCTAAGAATAGAAACTTCCAACTTTAGAAACTTTGGTTTCCAATTCCGAATTCTTTGTTCTTCACTTTCATTTCTTCCATTCTTAAGCTCCTTTGACCTTCAAACTCGTCCATTCCTTGTGCTCCATTAGCATTCACAACATTCCAGCTCAGTTTTGCTCTAAAATGCTCCATTTTGCTTCTTTTTGCACACTTTGTCTCTAAAACCTGAAATGGCGCAAAACAGACTTTAAACATTGAAATAACTCAAGAAAAACAACATAAATGTATGAGAACAAGCCCACTAAGTCGCATAAATATGCTCCTATCACGCACCTTTCCACCACCATACTCCATATTTTCTGCCCAAAATCATCCCTAGCCGCGCCACCCATCAACCCTAAACACCATCGCACATCCCCCATCCATTCTACGCCATCCATAATCCCAAAGAACCTGTCCAAAGTCCAAGTACCGCAGCAAGGAGGAAGGAAGATTCGTGGATGCACTTGCTGCCAAGTTGGAGCGTTCTAGGTGTTTTCTTTCTTTGGATTTTAATTTCTAAATTTATGTATCTTTGCTTTGCGAGTATGAGGAACTAAACCCCCCTTGGCTAGGGGGGGATTCGAAATACATGTTTATGCTTGCTATATGATTTGATTACCTTTAATTGCGTTTCATAAATTGTGATTTCAATTTGTTTATCTATGTGAATTAAAACTTATTCTTGTATGTTGATTGAGGGTCGACACTTAGTTTGCATGCATGAATTTGATGCTAGGATATAAGGGAATTTCACCTAATCGTTATGAACTTATATTCACAAGTAGTAAAGGTTGATGATCTCAATCGCGTTAAGTAAATTCTTGGCATAAGTTTCATGCAATCATAGTAACAAGTGCTTCGTCAATGCTTATGGTTTTCATAGAACTTAATGATTCTTGCTTGTATCTCTATTATGCAATCATGTAGGGGACTTGTGGGGAATGCTTTGGGTTGTCGTATGCAATCATCCAATTCAATAACGTTAGGAAAATCTGAAGGTTAATTTAAGCGGACCTAATTAACTTGGGGCGTTGAGAATTCATGGTTTATTGAAAAGCAATTGGAAATCGTTTTGAATGCAAGTATAACATGTGTGGAGATGAACCCCTTAGCTAGCCTTCCATCCATTGTTTTAAGCCAAATTCGTTTTAAAATCTGTTTTGATTTACAAGTTTATGTTTTGTTTTTAATTTCGTCAAAACCAAATCCCCCTTTGTTTTCAAGTGTCAAATTAGTTAGAAAGTGTGTTAGTTTGTGTTTTTAAGTGTTTTGAGTCAAGTTAAAACCTATTTTCGTCAAAATCTTGTTTTGTGCTCAAAACTGCCCAGAAAGTGATTTTAATGCAGTTTTGAGTGTTTGGTTGCTGTTTTGAGTCTTTTGGTTTGTTTTGGTGTTTTAAGTTATAGTTTTGCATTCTTTGAGTCTAGTTTAGTGTTTTAAACTTGTTTTTACGTATTTTAGTTAGTTTCCAAGTGATTTGGCAATCCCTCCTAATCCCCGGCCTAGAACGATCCCTACTTACATACTTTGCTACAATTGATAAAAAGAGGGTTAATTTGAGTGCTAGTTAATATCATATCAAGGATGACTATGAACCTTTGTTTAGATTCAACACGAGCCTAGTGTTGAATCTCGGACTAGGGATGGAGATTGATTTTAGTTACGCGTTTAATCACATTAAGGCGTGTTGTTCCTAGGGGCGTTGGACCCAACTACTCCATTTTCATGCATATCAAATAAAACAAGAAAATGAGTACTTCAAAGTAAAGGTGAGCTTATGCTCATTACAACATTTGCATAAAACAAATTACTTTAAAGTAAAGAAGAGCTTATGCTCTTTTACAACATTTGATCAAATCAAATTACAACCAAAATTAATCTACACATTCCCATGGTTCAAACAAATTTGAAACGGCCTATCACATAGCTCAATTATCGTAGGCTTAGGTTCATAATCACCCTCTAATTAATCAACACTTTAAATAATTAAACTTGAATGCAACATTTTTATTTTATTTTTGTATCCATAAAATTGATTTAAATGGAGCTAAATGAAATGAAAATCCAATTCTCATTTAAAGAGACAAAACAATTTTTGTTCCCTACTTAATTTGGGCCATCATGCAATAACCACAACTTTTTGGGCTATATTGTGAAACACAAACTTTTGGGGTCACTTTGTAAAAACACAAAAGTCCACTACTTCATGTAATTACAACTAGAACCCAAAAATTTCAACAAATACAAAAAACTTCATTAAAGGAGCAAAACAATTTGTCCTTTAACGTTTTTGGGCCTTAACGTAAAAACGTAAACTTTTGGGCCAAAGTGCAAATACACAAAAGTATCAAAACTTTATGTAATTGAATAAAAGACCCAAAAATACCCTACATGTAGGGTGGCCGGCCATGAGTAAATAAAAATAAGATTTTTACAAAGTTTTTGTAAGTGGGTTTTGTTAGGTGAGGTAAAGATGAAATATTTTGAATTTATGTCAAACTTTTTAAAAAGTTTGTCTACCGTTATAGCTATTAATTGAATTTATGTCAAACTTTTAAAAAAGTTTGTCTACCATTAAAACCATTAATAATACTTTACCAATAATCATCACCCACTAAAATCACCCACTAAAATTAAACCAAAACTTTATGTATAAACATAAAACTTTTTGAATCAAAACTTCAAAACTTTTTGTTCTTGGCAAGAACTTCAAGAACATTGAAGAACACTCATGAAAACTCATAATAGCTCCATGAATGTTTTCACTCACCAAAACTCAAATTTTCACCACTCAAAAGAGGGCTAACATCCTAGGGTACTTAGGGGTTCCAAAAGTCACTTTAAAACCATTTTAACAAGACAAACATGAACCCAAAAAATCACCCTTTGAATTTGGCCGAATTTCCCCAAAACATGGCACCAAATTTTAGCTCCAAAATTCATGCTCATATGAACTACATCTACAACATTTGAGATGGCAAATTTTCTAACAAAATTTACATTCAAAGAAACAAGAATAAAGCTTGTAACATATTACAACTTTTAAATCAAAAAACTATGAACTACAAAACCCAAAATGATTCACCAACTACTAGACCTAGGCTCTGATACCACTTGAAGGAAATTTTGTGAAAAACATGTTTATTTGAGCAACATCAATAGCATGCAATTAACAAATTAAAGGCGGAATCATGCTTACATGCACTCAAAACAAAACATCAACCATGAAATTCAAAGCCTAGTAGATTGGTGAACCTTGACTCAACTTTTAAATCAACATTTATTAGTTGAGAAATATTTACCTTTGTAGATTCCTCTTTGCATATGCAAAGGATAATCACCCAAGAGATAGGGTCTTCATTCCTTGCTTCTTAGCTCCATGGATTTGGTTGAATGAATTGGATTCTCCAAGTTCCCAAAATAGAGAACCTCTAAAGATTCTACACCAAGGTTGGATTGAAGAAGAAATGAGTGACCTTGGAGTAGTAGGATTGCTAGATTCACCCTCCAAGGTGGTTGGCCTCTTAGAGAGAAAATGAAGAAACAAGTTCTCACCAATTTTCTCTAAAACAAACCCTTATGAATTTTAGGCTATAAAGTTCTTTATATAGTCACTTCTTTAAATGACCTAAAGAACCAAAAACCCTAATTCTACACAAAATGGATATGGGCTTTTGGGCCTTTGTGAATCATTATTCATTAAGTTGTCATACAACTTAAGTCAATGGGCTTTGACTCGGAGGGTGTTTGGCAAAAGAATAATGTGGGGGTTTTTCATATTTGTTTCTGTTTGAAAAAAAAAAAAAAAAAAAAAAAAAAGAAAAGAAAAAGAAAAGAAAAAGAAAAGAAAAAGAAAGATTGTATACAAAGAAAATAAAAAGTTTTTAAAGTTTCAGTTTATGGGTGTGGTTGGTGACTTGAAGAATAGCTGGAAAGTTTGAGTTCTTATAAATCTAAACAAAAGAATTGCTTGCAATGTAGCTTGGAACTTGTGTTTTCCTATTCTTTCGTTCAATAACCCTATCCCGAAGCCTCATTACATCCAATAAAAGTCCTCTTGATTTAAGTTTTGCAATTATGACTGTGGAGAAGTGATCTTTATGCAAGCTTATGGTAGAACTTTCACATTTGTTTCTTTGAGCGAAACACATTAAAACTAAACACATGTGTGATTGAGTGCATATCCCGTGAGAAGGTTGCTAGTTTGCATATGGTGATTTTTAAAATAAAAATTTGAAATTGCATGAGCATGAGCATGGCTATCTCACACACTACACTTCAAGGATGATTCAAAGATTACTGCTAATATTTGAATAAGGAAAATGAACTTGGATTAGCTTGTTGGTGTTAGCTATGGTTCTTGATAATTTATGTTCTCGAATGAAGTTCTATGAGGGTCATATAGGGGAAAACTAATAATTTTCATGTTATTACTTTTTCTGTTTTCTCTGTTTTGCTCGAGGACTAGCAAAAGCTAAGTGTGGGGGTATTTGATCGGATTATATTTATACATATTTTACATCAAATTCTCTCGTCTTTTCTTAGTTAGTTTCTTATATTTTTGAGCTATTTACTTTGTTTTTGTGTTTTATAGTATTTATCTAGTAAATAAAATAAATATTGCACAAGTGAGATTTTAAGTGATAAAATCGTCAAAACTGTCTTGCCCACTATTTTTGGTTAATAAAAATAAGATAGTATTATAAATATATATATATATATATATATATATGATGTTGAGCATGCAGAAATTAAAAGACAGTCTTGGCGTGGAAAAAGCTAGTGCACTCACGGGACAGGTTTAGAAAGAAGGAATGGAGTGAATGGGGGGCTGTGCTGGCGTGAAGAGGAATAAGGGCATGCTGCCCTTATGCGCAAAAAAGGAAGAAAGCATGATAGAATAAAATAAAAGGCCTCGGTGGGTTTGTGTTTAAAAAAAGAAGAATAATAAAGAGTCAGGTGGGCATTTTAAAGTGCCTTGAGGTTTAAAGGCATGGGGGACCGAGGAAGAACAAAAGAAATAAACAAAAGGGGTCCTCACGGTGGAAGACCAGGTTGGCATGCAGAAATAATAAAATGAAGAAAAGCATGAGGCTGCCAGGCATGCATGAAGGGAATTGGCTGTGAAATATAAAGAGGAAGGGGTTTACAAGAGAAAGGGGGTGGAGGGAACGGAAAGACGGAGGACAGAGAACAGAGGGAGCTGCCCGAGGCAGCAAGTCAAGAGGGACGGGCTGCACAGAAGCTACCTTCCTGGCAGCGAGAAAGCGCAGCGTGAGTTTGGGGGAACGAGTGGAGTTGCTCTCCACGAGCAGCTGCCTAGGTGACGAAAACAGCAGAAGCGAGACGCAGCAAGAAGGCGCTGCCTTGGCAGCTTAGAGGGAGAAGCCAGGTGACGCAGGAAAGAAGAGGAAGCAACAAGGTTGCCCGTGGGCAGCTAACAGGAGGTAGCACGCTGCCTTTGCAGCTGAGAGCTCGCAGGCATTCACGAGAGCAGACGCGGGAGGCGTTTAGGAAAAGTCAGCTGCCAGGCGCGAGACAGGTGCAGCGAGAGGAAGCTGCTTTGCAGCTGGAAGGGCAGGAGGTCAGAACGGCAGCAGGGAGGTCAGACGGACAGCAGTGCTGACTTGGGTCAGCACGGAGGTCAGCATGCGGGATTGGAGGACGGCAGCAGGGAGGACTGTGCAGGAGGCTCTGAAGCACTCTCCTCTCTCGGTTTAATCCTCCAAACTCATGTTTAATTTCTGTTTTAATTTATAAATAATGTGTAATTAATTTATTTTGGCTAGAGGGTGATTCGAAACCATGAATATGCTTGCAATATGATTTGATTACGTTCAGTTGTTATTTCATAAGTTGTGGTTTCAATTCGTTCATCTACTTGATTGATAACTTATTTGTGTATGTTGATTGAGAGTGCACGCTTAGTTTTCATGCATGAATATGATGCTAGATTATGAGGGAGTTTCACCTAATAGTTACAATCTTATAATCACAAGTAGTGAAGGTCGCTTATAAACGATCGCGTTGAATGAATTCTTGGCATTAGTTTCATGCTCATCATAGTAACGAATGCCTCGTCAACACTTATAGTTCTCATTGTGCTTCATGATTCTTGATTGTATCCTTATTGTGCTCATCACGTAAGGAACCTTTGAGGAATGCTTTGAATTGTTGTATGCGCTTTCCCATCCAATTCATTAACTTAAGGAGAACTTGAAGGTTAATTTAAGCGTATCTAGTTAACTTGGGGTGTTGAGTTTCATAATTTATTGGAAGAACAACTGAAAATCGTTTTGTTTGCAAGTATGTCATGTGTGGAGAAGAACCTCCTAACTAGCCTTTCGCCCATCCTTTCACCTTAATTTCATGTTTTTGTCAATTCTGTAATTTATTTAAGTTTAATTTACTTTTCATCAAAAATCAATCCCCCGTTTATTTTAAAGTGTTAGGTTTGTTAGAAATCAATTTAGTTTGTGTTTTCTTGAGTTTTGAATTATTTTGAGTCTTTTGATTTGTTTTAGTTTATTTGTTAGTTTTATTTTGAGTGATTCTAGTTAAGTGTTTTAATTTTCGTTTAATGTTTTAAATTTTGTTTTTACGTTTTTAATTTAATTTTACTTTGGTTAGCATCCCTAGTTAATCCCCGGCCTAGAACGATCCCTACTTATCCATATACTACAACTGTCACAAATAGGGTTTAAATTTGTGCGTTAATTTATTTTCGCATCAACTAGCAAAAGCTAAGTGTGGGGGAATTTGATAGGAGCATATTTATGCGCCTTAGTTAGCTAGTTCTTGTGCATTTAAGTTGTTTTTCTTTAGTTAAAGTAGTCTTTTAAGCTAGTTTTATGTATTTTCAGGTTTTAAGGGCAAAGTATGCAAAACGATGCATTTTGGAGCCTTTTGGAGCACAATTGAGCTTGGATTAGACATCACATACTTGGAGCCAAAAGAATGGACGAAATTGAAGATTTGAAGATGATGATTCCTACTTGAACAAGGTTTCCTAGTTGAAGTAGGAAAGTGCCTAAGTAAAGATGGAATCCTAGTTGACAAAGGATTCCTAGTTGAACAAGGTTTCCTAGTTGAAGTGGAATTCCTAGAAGATTGAAGATTCCTACTCAAACAAGGTTTCCTACTTGAAGTAGGAAAGTTGAACCTCAATGGCCTCAAGTTTCAGCAACAAAGAAGTTTTCCAAGTCCAAGAAGGAAAAGGAATCTAAGAAGAAGAAGGAGTGATCAAGACAAGCTTTCCTATTCCTAATGTGCAAAGGTTTCAGCTACAATGAGGAGTCCTACACACTTTAGGACACCTTAATCCTTGTTCTAGAAGGATGTCACACAAATTTCAGCAAGGAACCATCCTTTGCCGTGCCTTCCCTTGTGTTTTAGGGTTTCTAGAAGCCATATATCCCTTCATACACATCCCTTGCCGTGCTATCCCTTCTAGAAGACCTATTTTCCTTGCCTTGCAAGGCTTTCTAGAAACCTTATCATCCAGCCGCACCTTGTGACCTATTCCCTTGAGGATTTTGATTGTTTAAACCCTTTTTCCTTGTGGATTTGGATTCTACAAGTCCATATATGATTCCCCTAGGGTTTTAAGTGCCTATATATACTCATATTAACCCCTTGGTCGACCTACCACCTCCCATATACATCATTCACACCAGAAATCAACCCTTGCTCTTTGCCGCACCTTTCCACCACCATACTCCATAATTCCTGCCAAAAACCACCCCTTGTCGCACCACCCATCCATCCTAAACACCACCATACATCCCCCATCCATTCCACGCCATTCATAACCCTAAAAACCTGTCCACAAGTCTTGTGCCGCAGCAAGGAGGAAGGAGGAATCGTGGATGCACCTGCTGTCCAAGTTGGAGTATCTAGGTGTTTTCTTTTTTTGGATTTCAATGTCTAAATTTATTTATCTTTGCTTTGTGCGTATGAGGAACTAAACCCCCCTTGGCTAGGGGGGGGATTCGAAACCATGTTCATGCTTGCTATATAATTTGATTACCTTCAATTGCGTTTCATAAGATGTGAATTCAATTTGCTTATCTATATGAATTAAAACTGGTTTGTGTATGTTGGTTGAGAGTGCACGCTTAATTTTCATGCATAAGTTTGATGCTAGGATATATTTTCATGCATAAGTTTGATGCTAGGATATAAGGGAGTTTCACCTAATCGTTATGAACTTATATTCAAAAGTAGTAAAGGTTGTTGACCACAATCGTGTTAAGTAAATTATTGGCATAAGTTTCATGCAATTCATAGTAAGAAGTGCCTCGCCAATGCTTATGATTTTCATAGAACTTAATGATCTTTGCTTGTATCTTTGTTATGCAGTTCATGCAAGGAACTTGTGAGGAATGCTTTGGGTTGTCGTATGCAATTCATCCAATTCAATAACTTTAGGAAAATCTGAGGGTTAATTAGTGCAGTTCACGGTTAATCTGGGGCGTTGGGAATTCATGGTTTATTGAGAAGCAATTGGAAATCGTTTTGTATGCAAGTGTGACATGTGTGGAGAAGAACCCCTTAGCTAGCTTTCCATCCATTCAATTTAACCAAATTCGTTTTAAAATCTGTTTAGTTTACAAAGTTTTTGTTTTGTTTTCAAATTCGTCTAAAATCAATACCCCTTTATTTTGTTGAGTCATCTTAGTTAGAATCAATTTAGTTTGTGTTTTTAAGTGTCTTGAGTCAAGTTATAACCTATTTTCGTACAAATTTGTGTTTAGTGTTCAAAACTGCCCAGATTGTGTTTTTAAGGCAGTTTTGAGTGTTTTTGTGCTGTTTTGAGTCCTTTGGTTTGTTTCAGTGTTTTAGAGTTTAGTTTTGCATTCTTTGAGTCTAGTTTAGTGTTTTAACTTTAGTTTTACATTTTTGAGTCAGTTTTCAAGTGATTTAGCAATCCCTCCTAATCTCCGGCCTAGAACGATCCCTACTTACATTCCTTACTACAATTGATAAAAAGAGGGTTTAATTTGTGTGCTTATATATTTCGCATCAAATTTTTGGCGCCGTTGCCGGGGATTATCAACTTTGCTAATCCTTTGGATTGTTTTATTTCTGTTTGTTTTAATTCGTTCCAGATTCTGAGTTTGTTTTGTTTTCTTGTTTTTAGGTACTAGTTTATGACTCGAAATTCTCATCCGGTTCGTGAACACATCTTGGACTTTGACGATGATAGGAGCATATTTATGCACCTTAGTTAGCTTGTTCTTGTGCATTTAAGTTGTTTTTCCTTAGTTAAAGTAGCATTTTAAGCTAGTTTTATGTATTTTCAGGTTTTAAGGGCAAAGTAAGCAAAACGATGCATTTTGGAGCCTTTTGGAGCACAATTGAGCTTGGATTGGACATCAGATACTTGGAGCCAAAAAAATGGACGAAATTGAAGATTTGAAGATTTGAGGAGTCCTAGTTGAAGAAGGATTCCTAGTCCAAGAAGGAATCCTAATTGAAGAAGGATTCCTAATCAACGGAGGAGTCCTAGTTAGGGATGGATTCATAGTCAAAGATGGATTCCTAGAAGATTGAGGATTCCTACTCAAACAAGGTTTCCTACTTGAAGTAGGAAAGTTAAGCCTAAAAGTTTCCTATTTTGGGTTGAACTTTCCTAAACCTAGATGGCCTTAAGTTCCAGATATTTTGAAGGTTTCCTAAGCATTTTTGGAGACAAAAGAAGGTTCTAGAACACTCCCCATAAGGTGCCGCACCTAGCCTTATCCTCCCTCTCCCTATCCAGCCGCACCTCCTTGCCCTTTTTCCTTAAGGATTCTGATTTCTTAGCCTTTTTCCTTGTGGATTTGGATTCTAGAAGTCCATATCTGATTCCCCTAGGGTTTTAAGTGCCTATTGATGCGAAAATAAATTCACGCACAAATTTAAACCCTATTTGTGACAGTTGTAGTATATGGATAAGTAGGGATCGTTCTAGGCCGGGGATTAACTAGGGATGCTAACCAAAGTAAAATTAAATTAAAAACGTAAAAACGAAATTTAAAACACTAAACTAGACTCAAGACACTTAACTAGAATAACTCAAAATAAAACTAACAAATAAACTAAAAAGACACAAAATAATTCAAGACTCAAGAAAATACAAACTAAATTGATTTCTAATAAATCTAACACCTTAAAATAAACTGGGGGATTGATTTTGATGAAAAGTAAATTAAACTTAAATAAATTACAAAATTGACAAAAACATAAAATTAAAGTAAAATGATAAATGACGGACTGGCTAGAGGATTCTTCTCCACACATGACACATATGCAACCTAAATTGATTTTCAGTTGTTCTTTCAATAAATTGTAAATTCTAAACGCCCCAAATTAATTAGGTCCGCTTAAATTAATTCTCAGATTTTCCTTAAGTTAATGGATTGGATGATTGCATACGACAACCCAAAACATTCCCCACAAGTTCCCTACATGAATTGCATAATAGAGATACAAGCAAGAATCATTAAGTTTTATGAAAATCATAAGCATTGACGAGGCACTTGTTACTATGAATTGCATGAAACTTATGCCAAGAATTTACCTAACGCGATCGTTTATAAGCGACCTTCACTACTTGTGAATATAAGTTCATAACGATTAGGTGAAATTGATAAGCTCATATTTATACATATTTTACATCAAATTCTCTTGTCTTTTCTTAGTTATTTCCTCATATTTTTGTACTATTTACTTGGTTTTGGTGTTTTATCGAATTTATCTAGCTAAGAAAATAAAATTAGCAAAAGTGTGATTTTTAGTAATAAAATCGTAAAAACTGCTTTGCCCACTATTTTTGGTTAATAAAAATAAGATAGTATTATAAATATATATATATAAATATATATATATATATATATATAAATATATATATATATATATATATATATAAGATGTGAACGTGCATGGCAGAAAGAATTTAATAGGGAAAGCAAGTGGGAGACAAGAAGAATAAGAAATAAAAAAAGGGGGGAACAGAAAGAAGAGGTGCACAGCTGCTCTTGGCAGCACGTTGGGCAGAAAAACGAAAAGCATGGAGGAGGTCAGCGCGGGGAGATAAAAAGGAAGGCACGCAGAAAATCGAAGGTAGCGGGGGGAAAAGGAAAGAAACCAAGAAAGCTGCTAAGGCAGCTGGTGCCGTGACTGGGCAGAGAGCTGGGAGGGAGCTCTCGGTGAGGCTTAGCAAGTGCGCAGCTAAGGAGTGAGCAAGGTTGCGCGGGGGAGCTGGTAGGAAGCTGCCGTTGGCAGCAAGAGGCTGACAGCGCAGGGAGTGCAGCCACAGAAGGCAGCTTGCGGAGGAGAAACGCGCAGGAGTGACGTGCGGGAAGGAGGAGGAAACTGCGCTTGTGCAGCTTGCGAGCACAGGTCAGAGACGCAGGACACTGACGCGGAAGGCTGCCTGCCTTGGCAGCGCTGAAGGGAGAGCAGCAAGCTGCCTTGCAGCTGAGATCAGCGAGGAGAAGTCAGGTGGGCAGCAGGTGGCGCAAACAGGACAGCAGGACAAGCAGCGTGAAACGAGCAAGGAAGACGTGGAGCAGCTTGGGCAGTCAGCAAAGCGCGGGAAAAAAGGAGAGGTCAGCAGCGGGGAGGTCAGCACCGGAGAGGTCAGCACCGGAGAGGTCAGCAGCGGGGAAGGCGCTGTGCAGCAGGACCAGGTTGCGGGGACACGTGGCAGCGAAAGGAGAGATGTTGCTGCCTTAGGCAGCTGGCGTTCTGAAGCACGGAAAGCGGAAGAAATTCCTCATTCGGTTTAATCCTCCAACTCACGTTTTATTTCTGTTTTAATTTATGAATAATGTGTAATTAATTTGTGTTGGCTAGAGGTTAATTCAAAACCATGGATATATTTGTAATTTGAATTGATTACCTTCAGTTGTGATTTCTGAGTTGTGATTTAATTTGCTTAACTGCTTGATTGATAACTTATTTTTGTATGTCGATTAAGGATGCATACTTAATTTACATGCATGAATTTGATGCTAGAATATAAGTGAATTTCACCTAATCGTTATGAACTTATATTCACAAGTAGTGAAGGTCGCTTATAAACGATCGCGTTAGGTAAATTCTTGGCATAAGTTTCATGCAATTCATAGTAACAAGTGCCTCGTCAATGCTTATGATTTTCATAAAACTTAATGATTCTTGCTTGTATCTCTATTATGCAATTCATGTAGGGAACTTGTAGGGAATGTTTTGGGTTGTCGTATGCAATCATCCAACCTAATAAAAGTAGGAAAATCTGAAGGTTAATTTAAGCGGACCTAATTAACTTGGGGCGTTGAGAATTTACAATTTATTGAAAGAACAACTGAAAATCAATTTAGGTTGCATATATGGCATGTGTGGAGAATAATCCTCTAGCCAGTCCGTCATTTATCATTTTACCTTAATTTTATGTTTTTGTCAATTTTGTAATTTATTTAAGTTTAATTTACTTTTCATCAAAATCAATCCCCCATTTTATTTTAAAGTGTTAGATTTATTAGAAATCATTTTAGTTTGTGTTTTCTTAAGTCTTGAGTTGTTTTGAGTCTTTTGATTTATTTAGTTTATTTGTTAGTTTTATTTTGAGTTATTCTATTTAAGTGTCTTGAGTCTAGTTTAGTGTTTTAAATTTTGTTTTTACGTTTTTAATTTAATTTTACTTGGGTTAGCATCCCTAGTTAATCCCCGGCCTAGAACGATCCCTACTTATCCATATACTACAACTGTCACAAATAGGGTTTAAATTTGTGCGTTAGTTATTTTCGCATCAAATTTTTGGCGCCGTTGCCGGGGATTAGCAAATTTGCTAATCCTTTGTTTATGTTTTTGTTTGTGTTTTATTTTATTTTATTTTATTTTATTTGTGTTTATTTTATGTTATTTTATTTTTGGTTTGTTATGTCTTTTACTTTTGATATTTGATTTAGTTTTCTTTCTTTGATTTTAGTTACAAATGGAGCAAGACCTGGATTCTACTAGCATTCAAGATCTATTGGCACAGCTCACTGCTCAATTAACTCATAATGCCGAACGGACCACAACGCCAAGTGGCCCTACATTTGATATGCCCTATGAGCAAGGATTTCAAACTCATCAATATCCCCAATTTTCTGCAAATGAAGATGTTTGGGGATATCAAGGCTATAACCAATCAAGGGGCAACATGTTTTCCAACGCTTATAATTCGGATTGGAGAGATTATTCAGATTACATGTGGGGAGAACCTCAACAATTCCAACAAGGTGGATATTGGCAGCAAGAAGACGCGTTCTATTCAAGACCTATGCAGCCACCACAGTATCCCCCACAACAATTCCAATCGAATCAAAGTATGCCCGTGGATTACAATCAAATGCTTGAAGAATTAATTTCTTCAGTACAGGGTTCACAAAAAGAAGAACAATTGCCGCCATCGGAAGAGTTCTATCAGTGGCCATATGAACCGTCACATCCACCACAACAATCTCCCCAATCAAATTCAGGTACGTCTTCGGATAATGACATGTTGAATAAGTTACTAACCTCTTTGACCCAGGACGTAGAAAATCGAAACAAGGAGATGCGAAATAAAGTCTTGAGTTGTTTTGAGTCTTTTGATTTATTTAGTTTATTTGTTAGTTTTATTTTGAGTTATTCTATTTAAGTGTCTTGAGTCTAGTTTAGTGTTTTAAATTTTGTTTTTACGTTTTTAATTTAATTTTACTTGGGTTAGCATCCCTAGTTAATCCCCGGCCTAGAACGATCCCTACTTATCCATATACTACAACTGTCACAAATAGGGTTTAAATTTGTGCGTTAGTTATTTTCGCATCAGAAATTCACTTATATTCTAGCATCAAATTCATGCATGTAAATTAAGTATGCATCCTTAATCGACATACAAAAATAAGTTATCAATCAAGCAGTTAAGCAAATTAAATCACAACTCAGAAATCACAACTGAAGGTAATCAATTCAAATTACAAATATATCATGGTTTTGAATTAAACTCTAGCCAAAATAAAATTAGTTACACATTATTAAAATTAAAACATAAAATAAAACGTGAGTTTAGGAAAAATAAACCGAGAGAAATGGGTGCCCAAGCTCCTGACTTCCTCAGCTCCTTCCTCGCGTCTCTCGCAGCTGCAAGCTGCCAGCAACTTGCCTCTCCTCCACGCGTCAGTCTCTCGTGCAACGCCAGCTTCTCTCTGCTGACTTCCTCCCTTGCTGCCCACGTGCAGCGTTGCTACCTTCGTCCTCCCAGCTGCCAAATGGCAGCCTTCCTGCCTTATCTTCCGCGCGCCTCAAGTTCCGCGTCTCTCACTCCATGCTCTCGGCCCTCTTTCTGCGTCAGGCTCTAACTTCCACGCTGCCACAAAGCAGCGCTCCAACCCGTTTCTGCTTCCCCCGAGGCCTTCCTCTGCTCTTTCTGAATTTCTGCGCTCTCCTGCCCCGAGGCAGGCCTCATCCCCCTCACCCCGAGGAGCTCCCTCCTTTATTTATGGCCTTCTTCGAGGCCTCCCTTTTTTATTCACTCCACCGAGGCTTTTATTATTCCATCATGCAGCTTCCACCGACTGCACAAAAGCCATGCACTGACTCCTGCCCTTTCCTTTCAAATTATTATCCTGCCCGAGGTCTCCCACTCCCTTTATTCACTTGCTGCATGTCTTCACATCCCCACGAGGACTTTGTTTATTCCCTATCCTTTTTTTTAATCCCCCTGTGAGGACTTCACTTGGTTTCTTTATTCTTCTGCCAGCCATTATCCATTATTCTTTCTATTATTCTGTTCACCTACTATCCCACTTCATTTTCTTATTCACCTCCAGCACGTCTCCTTTGCCAGCTTTCTTTTATTTATTCTTCCTCAGTGCATGCTTCCTCACTTTATTTTTCTGCTTTCAAACAAAATGCAACAAATTTATTAATCAAATATAGTGGGTAATGTTGTTTTAACGAATTTATTATTTAAAACCTCACTAGTGTTATTTTTATTTTCTTAGCTAGATAAATTCGATAAAACACCAAAACAAAGTAAATAGCATAAAAAATATGAGGAACTAACTAGGAAAAGACGAGAGAATTTGATGTAAAATATGTATAAATATGAGCTTATCAAATACCCCCACACTTAACTTTTGCTAGTCCTCGAGCAAAACAAACGAAAACAGAAAAAGTAATAACATGAAAATATTAGCTTCCCCCTATGTGACCCTCATAGAATTTCATTTGAGAACACAATCATCAAGAACCATAGCTAACATCAAACAAGCTAATCCAAGTTCATTTTCCTAATTCAACTATTAGCAGTAATCTTTGAAACATCCTTGAAGTGTAGTGTGTGAGATAGCCATGCTAATGCAATTTCAAATTTTTTTTTTTAAAAACACCATATGTAAACTATCGACCTTCTCACTGGATATACGCTCAATCACACATGTGTTTAGTTTTAAATGTGTTTCGCTCAAAGAAACAAATGTGAAAGTTCTACCATAAGCTTGCATAAAGATCACTTCTCCACAGTCATAATTGCAAAACTTAAATCAAGAGGACTTTTATTGGATGTAATGAGGCTTAGGGCGAGAGTTATTGAAACGAAAGAATAGGAAAACACAAGTTCCAAGCTACATTGCAAGCGATTTTTTCTTTAGATTTATAAGAACTCAACATTTCCAGCTATTCTACAAGTCACCTCCAACCACACCCATAAACTGAAACTTTAAAAACTTTTTATTTTCTTTGTATACAATCTTTCTTTTTCTTTTCCTTTTCTTTTCTTTTTTTTTTTTTTTTTTTTTTTTTTTTCAAACAGAAACAAATATGAAAAACCCCCACACTTATTCTTTTGCCAAACACCCTCCAAAGTACTTCACAAACATTTCTCATAAGACAATCTCGCATTGCTCGCTTGGAAAGGGTAAGGAAAAATATTTATTTCAGGCATAAGGGTAGACATATCTGGTGATAAGAAATAAAAGGCTCACAAATACGGCTCAAATTGGCAATCTAATGATATCATTTTTCTTTGGGAAACAAGGTTATTTGGGCCATGGTGGTAAACCTAATGCCTCTATCATTTTCAAGTTCATGCAATCAATGACAAATATTTCGAAAGATCGTTATGCAAGTTCTAGAGATGTATCTCACATAAGTTCATCACACATGAAAGAATAGGAGTGTATGAAAAATGCACACACTTTCAATAGGCTCAAAAACTCACATAGGATGTATATGGTCACTAAATTCACATATGGAGCTTTAAATCATGCTTTAATTTCACATCAACAAGGCTATGTGCATTTGGTTTTTCAAAGATGAACAAAAATGTACAAACTAACACGAGAATAAGGAATTTCACACAACACATGTTAACTAAGTTCTTGATCATCATGGTTCAAATTTTATCCAATTATATCATTGGGTCGGGAAACTAACAAAAAAAATTCTAATTCAAAACAATAAGGAAAACAAGGAAATATTTTTGGATTTTTTTTTCTTTATTTTTTTATTTTTTATTTTTTTATTTTTATTTTTAAAAACAACAACTTAATTAAGAAAACACAAAGCAATAACATGGAAACAAATGAAACCAGTTCAAAGTCGAAGGTACAAAAAATTTCAATTTGGTCATTTTTATACTCTTTTACCCCCACACTTAAACTAGACATTGTCCCCAATGTCAGAAAATATAATAGAATGCAAATAAAAATAAAAATAAAATAAATAAATACAAAGAAACAAAATAAAGCAATAGGACTGAAAACTTCCCTAATTTGCAGAAAAATCAAGCGATGACCCCCAAGCTAAAATTCTGCAATCAACTTCAAGGGTGGAAATAACCAAAAGTTCCTGCAAAGAAAAGAAATAAATCAGTTACGCACGCAAGAAAATATAAAAGAAAACAAACGAAAAATTGAAAATGAAAATAAAAGATAATGAATAAAACTAATAAAAGAACATTGGTCCTGTTTGGTGACTTTCCACAGCTTTGAACTTGAACTGGCCTCGGAACTTCTTAGCAAGGAAAATGAGACTTGATTGGTGGTGTTGTTGAAGCTTCTCGAGCTCTTGGTTTCAACTCAGACTCCTTCTGCCGGGTTGATTGAGTCTGCAGGCTACATTCTTCTCTTTTTGTTCTTCTGCATGGCAGGTAGGCACGAGGAATAGGTGGTGGTCTGCTTCTTTGTTCAATCTGTCCAAGTGCCGACCGATTGCCTTTCTTTCACCTTGCCCCGTAGCCAAGAGCAAGGGTAAAGGAAAAGCATGCCATGAGAAATCTTTGCCTCTGACTCTGATGATATGGGATACTTTTGCTTTTGAAGAAGTATCGTTCCACAGATGTATGCTTGAACTGGGCTGGGGAACTTCTTAGCAAGGAAAATGAGACTTGATCTTGAAGATGAAGCAGCACCTTGTCTCCACATGCTTCAAGTATCATTTTCACTTGCCATGTCTGTTCTCCAGGCAGATGTGGCGACTTCTTCGGAAGTACATCAGTGGTTGAAGAAGAGCACTCGAGAGCAATGCTAGGTAAGCAATCAGGAAGGATTTCCAGGCAGTCGGTTCTTAGATTGGAAGATTGACACCGAGTGCTGGCTGATTGCCCGCTTTCTCCTTGCCACAAAGACAAGGACAAGGACAGGGAGAAAGCGTGATATGAGATACTCTTGCTTTCAACCTTCATGATATGAAATACTCTAGCTCTTGATGACTTATTTGCAAAGGTATCCCAGGGAATGAGAAACACAGAGTAACTCGAGAGGGTTTGATGGAAAGGCATTTTCGGATATGAAAAATTTCGGAGATGAAGAAGTGTTGAGAGAGTTTGCCTTTGCTGTTGAAGGCGAAGGTAGACGTTTATAGAATTTTTCTTCACAACCGAAACTATTCCTTTACCCCTGTCGGCAGCCGGTGGATGGATGAACAGTACAGGTTACGCGCTTTCTGAAAAAGTCACCCGTAATTTGCGCAAAGCTGACAGCGCGCGTGACGAGTGACGACAAAATTGGAAAAACTGTTCGCCTCGTGATTCCTGACCGCTCCAACTTTTGAGAGAACGGCGTCCGACTTTTGAGAAAGGAACCGACTTTTGAGACGGAGACGCCGCTTTTGAGAAAAGAATCCGGCTTTTGAGAAAGGAGCCCGGCTCTTCGATTTGCGAGAGGGCGCCTCTTCGACTGCTGAGTAATGCCTCATGATTTCTTCTTCTTATAAGAACGCTCATTTTGTTCCACAACACACTTGAGCTCCCCTTGTAAACACTTCATCTGGTAAACGTTCCCTCCTGTAAACACTCCATCTTGCATTTTCTTTTAATCTTGATCAGTCCGACTCTTCATTCTCAACACCTTCAAATATGTCTTGCCCCTCTGACCGTCGCCTTAACTTGAATGTTGGGGAAGATAGTGATATATCTTCTCCAACCAACATTTGGCAGCCATCCTTCATATCCCCAAATGGTCCTCTTACAGTTGGGGATTCCATGATGATGAACGAAACAACCGCATCGGTGGTGGCCAGAAATCTGCTCACTCCTAGAGACACTAGGATACTTTCCAGGCGGTCCGACGAACTGGCTGTTCAGGACTCTATGGCCTACAGCGTCCGATGCGCAGGTTCCGTATCAAACATGGGCCAGCGCCTTCTTGCACGAACCCGTCAGGTGGAGTCGTTGATGGCTGAAGTGGCTAGTCTTCGGCAGGAGGTCAGAGTGCTTAGGCATGAGAACAGGGATTTGCACATGCTCGCAACCAATTACTCCACAAGCATGAAGAGGAAGCTTGATCAGCTGCAGGAGTCCGAAGTGCGGATTCAGAGTGATCATCAACGGTTTATGACGTTACTCCCGAGGTTTGTGTTGCCTTCGTCCTCGGGAGCAGCACCAAGTATTGAGGCTCCGAATGATCCAGCTCTGGCGCTTCGTCTTTCAGGGGCTCCGTCGACCTCCGAGGCACCACCAACCAACGACCAATGAACGAAATTAGTTTACAAGTTATTGTAAAATATTTATGCAATTTTGTTTTTTTTTTTTTTTTGTTTTTTTTTTTTTTTTATTATTATTATTATTTTTTGTATTTTTATTTATATGAATGTTTATGTTTTTTTTTTTTTTTTTTGTTTTTTTTTTTTTTTTAACAATGTAAAATAAGTAAAACAAAGTAAAAAGACTAAGTTTAACTTTCTAAACAAAAATCACAACTAAATAAACAAAACAAAATGAAATCAACGTAAAAAAAAAATCAACGTAAAATAAATTCACACAAGAGCCAACAAACAATGAAAGAACTAAATAAAGTAAAATAAATTCAGTAAGGAGAAGGGATTAGGAATGCAAATCTGATTGTGGGTGATTCCTATGCCTCCCTTCATTATTCAAATGCATGGGTTTATCCTTGAACGGACGGTGGTAATTGAAATGATCCGGCAACGGTCTAAGTTCTAATGACGGTGCCTGAATCATCAAAATTAAAAACAAGTTAGTATAAATTAAAATAAAAAATGGAGAAGATGGCTTACAGTCACATTCAAACTCAATTACAAACACCACGTCTTTGAACGTTTCCGGGACTTTGAACTTGGCCAGGTTTACTATGATGGTTGTGGCTTGTCCCGTGTCATCAAACTCAACTGCTTTGGGCTTGATTGTCTCATGCACAGCCTCTTGGATGTATTCTTGAAATTCTCCGGCCACCTCATTTTCTGGAATCCCTCTTCTTGGTGTACAAGTTTCTTTGATTGTTTCAACATCATCGGGAACATGATTTTGTGCACCAAAAATTTGGATCTCATTTTGCACCTCTGGAAGATCTTCCACAACGTATTTTTCATTCACTTCTTCCTTGGGATTTAAAAACCTGCAAGGAAAAAGGACATTTGGTGGAACGATGTTAGAATGAATTGAACTTAGAACCTCCTCACCTGAGTTGGATGGCATAAGGACTTGAGGGGTTTGCGACAAGAATTCTTCTAAACTGCCCAAGTCGTCGTCCTCATCTTCTTCTTGAAGCGGCAATTCATCCATGTCCGGGCCATTTTTGGATGGTTCTGGAACAACTTCATCCTCCATATCACTTCCCAAAGTGATGGCTTCATCGATTTCCATTTCTCCCCTTGAATTTGCAAATGTGGAGTTGGAGAGTTCTCTTTGATCTTGAATTTGTGCCATGATTTCCAAAATCTGCCCAACTTGCTCCTCCAATTCGTCCACTCTTCTGACTCGGTCTTGCATCTCCTGGTTTTGATTTTCTACTCCCTGATTCAAAGAGGTGAGTAAATTATTAAGTGTATCATTATCCAAGGATGTACCTGAATTGAATTGGGGAGATTGTTGTGGTGGATGTGGTGGTGCACATGGCCATTGATAGTACTCCTCTGATGGCTGTAATTGTTCTTCGTTTTGTGAGCCCTGCACCAAAGAAATTAATTCATCAAGCCTTTGATTATAATCCACGGGCATACTTTGATTTGATTGGAATTGCTGTGGGGGATGCTGTGGTAGCTGCATAGGTCTTGAATAGAATTCGTCTTGCTGCCAATATCCACTTTGTTGAAAGTGTTGAGGTTCATCCCACATATAATCTGAGTAGTCTCTCCAATCCGAATTGTAAGCGTTGGAAAACATGTTGCCCCTTGATTGGTTATGGCCCTGATATCCCCAAACATCTTCATTTGCAGAAAATTGAGGACCTTGATATCGTTGTCCATAGGGCACATCAAGTGTAGGGACACTTGGCATTGTGGTCCGTTCGGCATTATGAGTTAATTGAGCAGTGAGCTGTGCCAATAGATCTTGAATGCTAGTAGAATCCAGGTCTTGCTCCATTTGTACCTCAATTCAAAGAAAGAAAAATAAATCAAATATCAAAAGTAACATACACAAACACAAATAAAAATAAGCAAAAACAAAAATAAAAGGATTAGCAAATTTGCTAATCCCCGGCAACGGCGCCAAAAATTTGATGCGAAAATAAATTCACGCACAAATTTAAACCCTATTTGTGACAGTTGTAGTATATGGATAAGTAGGGATCGTTCTAGGCCGGGGATTAACTAGGGATGCTAACCAAAGTAAAATTAAATTAAAAACGTAAAAACGAAATTTAAAACACTAAACTAGACTCAAGACACTTAACTAGAATAACTCAAAATAAAACTAACAAATAAACTAAAAAGACACAAAATAATTCAAGACTCAAGAAAATACAAACTAAATTGATTTCTAATAAATCTAACACCTTAAAATAAACTGGGGGATTGATTTTGATGAAAAGTAAATTAAACTTAAATAAATTACAAAATTGACAAAAACATAAAATTAAAGTAAAATGATAAATGACGGACTGGCTAGAGGATTCTTCTCCACACATGACACATATGCAACCTAAATTGATTTTCAGTTGTTCTTTCAATAAATTGTAAATTCTCAACGCCCCAAATTAATTAGGTCCGCTTAAATTAATTCTCAGATTTTCCTTAAGTTAATGGATTGGATGATTGCATACGACAACCCAAAACATTCCCCACAAGTTCCCTACATGAATTGCATAATAGAGATACAAGCAAGAATCATTAAGTTTTATGAAAATCATAAGCATTGACGAGGCACTTGTTACTATGAATTGCATGAAACTTATGCCAAGAATTTACCTAACGCGATCGTTTATAAGCGACCTTCACTACTTGTGAATATAAGTTCATAACGATTAGGTGAAATTCACTTATATTCTAGCATCAAATTCATGCATGTAAATTAAGTATGCATCCTTAATCGACATACAAAAATAAGTTATCAATCAAGCAGTTAAGCAAATTAAATCACAACTCAGAAATCACAACTGAAGGTAATCAATTCAAATTACAAATATATCATGGTTTTGAATTAAACTCTAGCCAAAATAAAATTAGTTACACATTATTAAAATTAAAACATAAAATAAAACGTGAGTTTAGGAAAAATAAACCGAGAGAAATGGGTGCCCAAGCTCCTGACTTCCTCAGCTCCTTCCTCGCGTCTCTCGCAGCTGCAAGCTGCCAGCAACTTGCCTCTCCTCCACGCGTCAGTCTCTCGTGCAACGCCAGCTTCTCTCTGCTGACTTCCTCCCTTGCTGCCCACGTGCAGCGTTGCTACCTTCGTCCTCCCAGCTGCCAAATGGCAGCCTTCCTGCCTTCTCTTCCGCGCGCCTCAAGTTCCGCGTCTCTCACTCCATGCTCTCGGCCCTCTTTCTGCGTCAGGCTCTAACTTCCACGCTGCCACAAAGCAGCGCTCCAACCCGTTTCTGCTTCCCCCGAGGCCTTCCTCTGCTCTTTCTGAATTTCTGCGCTCTCCTGCCCCGAGGCAGGCCTCATCCCCCTCACCCCGAGGAGCTCCCTCCTTTATTTATGGCCTTCTTCGAGGCCTCCCTTTTTTATTCACTCCACCGAGGCTTTTATTATTCCATCATGCAGCTTCCACCGACTGCACAAAAGCCATGCACTGACTCCTGCCCTTTCCTTTCAAATTATTATCCTGCCCGAGGTCTCCCACTCCCTTTATTCACTTGCTGCATGTCTTCACATCCCCACGAGGACTTTGTTTATCCCCTATCCTTTTTTTTAATCCCCCTGTGAGGACTTCACTTGGTTTCTTTATTCTTCTGCCAGCCATTATCCATTATTCTTTCTATTATTCTGTTCACCTACTATCCCACTTCATTTTCTTATTCACCTCCAGCACGTCTCCTTTGCCAGCTTTCTTTTATTTATTCTTCCTCAGTGCATGCTTCCTCACTTTATTTTTCTGCTTTCAAACAAAATGCAACAAATTTATTAATCAAATATAGTGGGTAATGTTGTTTTAACGAATTTATTATTTAAAACCTCACTAGTGTTATTTTTATTTTCTTAGCTAGATAAATTCGATAAAACACCAAAACAAAGTAAATAGCATAAAAAATATGAGGAACTAACTAGGAAAAGACGAGAGAATTTGATGTAAAATATGTATAAATATGAGCTTATCACCTATATATACTCATATCAACCCCTAGATCAAATTACCACTCACCACATTTCACAATTCACATCAGAAATTCATCCTTGTCCCTTGCCGCACCCATTCATCACCAAAGTCCATAATTCCTGACCTTAGTCCTTGAGCCGTGACAAAGAGGAGGAGGAACCTTGGAGCGTGCATGCCATTCAAGTCCGAGTTGCTGGAAGTTTTAGGTGTTTCCTTTCCTTTGATTTCAATGTTTAAATTCTATACTCTTTGTTTTGTACGTATGAGGAACTAAACCCCCCTTGGCTAGGGGGGGATTCGAAACCATGTTTATGCTTGCTATATAATTTGATTACCTTCAATTGCGTTTCATAAGTTGTGATTTCAATTTGCTTATCTATGTGAATTAAAACTTATTCTTGTATGTTGATTGAGGGTCGACACTTAGTTTGCATGCATGAATTTGATGCTAGGATATAAGGGAATTTCACCTAATCGTTATGAACTTATATTCACAAGTAGTAAAGGTTGTTGATCACAATCGGGTTAAGTAAATTCTTGGCATAAGTTTCATGCAATTCATAGTAACAAGTGCCTCGCCAATGCTTATGATTTTCATAGAACTTAATGATTCTTGCTTGTATCTCTATTATACAATTCATGTAGGGAACTTGTAAGGAATGCTTTGGGTTGTCGTATGCAATTCATCCAATTCAATAACTTAAGGGAAATCTGAGGGTTAATTAGTGCAATTCACGGTTAATCTGGGGTGTTGGGAATTCATGGTTTATTGAGAAGCAATTGGAAATTGTTTTGTATGCAAGTGTGACATGTGTGGAGAAGAACCCCTTAGCTAGCTTTCCATCCATTCAATTTCATCAAATTCGTTCAGATTTAACTTGTTCTTTACTTTACTTGTTTTGTTTTCAAATTCGTCTAAAATCAATCCCCATTTACTTTGTTGAGTCATATTAGTTAGAAATCAATTTAGTTTGTGTTTTTAAGTGTCTTGAGTCAAGTCATAACCCAAATTCGTCCAAATTTGTGTCTAGTGTTCAAAACTGCCCAGATTGTGTTTTTAAGGCAGTTTTGAGTGTTTGTTTGCTGTTTTGAGTCTTTTGGTTTGTTTTGGTGTTTTAAAGTTTAGTTTTGCATTCTTTGAGTCTAGTTTAGTGTTTTAAACTTGTTTTTACGTATTTGAGTCAGTTTTCAAGTGATTTAGCAATCCCTCCTAATCCCCGGCCTAGAACAATCCCTACTTACATACTTACTACAATTGATAAAAAGAGGGTTTAATTTGCGTGTTAGTTAATATCATATCAGACGACGATTTCGAGCGAGAATTGAGACGAAAAAGGAAGAATCCAGAACCTAGTGAATCAAGTTCGAATTCAGAAGCCGAAGTTGAGTTTGAAGAAGAGGAACCCACGGCAGGGAGGGTGAAGTAGAGGAGGTCATGGCACAAGACAATCGTACAATCAAGGAGCTTTCGGCTTCGGGATTGGACAATGCCGCACCCTTATGTATTCAATATCCCGCGACTGCCCAAGGAAAGACCGAGGAATTCGAGTTGAAGTCAAGTTTGCTACACCATAATCCGAAGTACCATGGGTTGTCCATGGAGGATCCTAACAAGCACTTGAAAGAATTTGAGGTGGTGTGTTCAAGCATGACTCCAATCAACGTCGATGGGAGCATATTGAAGATGAAGGCCTTTCCCTTTTATCTCTTGGAAAAGGCGAAAGATTGGTTGTATGAATTAGGTCCCGGAACAGTCACATCTTGGGAGAGCATGAAACGGGCCTTCTTGGAGAAGTTTTTCCCAACTTCTCGAGTCATCCTCCTACGAAAAAGGATAAGTGGAATTCAACAAGAAGAAGGTGAATCTTTTCCTACTTAATATGAACGTTTTAAATCTCTTGTTGCTTCTTGTCCACAACATCAAATGAAGGAGGAGCTTCTTTTACAATACTTCTACGAGGAACTTTTACCAATTGAACGTCAAATGCTAGATGCCTCAACGGGAGGAGCCTTGGTGGATAAGACCCCCACGTCTGCAAAGACATTAATTGCAAATCGAGCGTTGAACGCTCAACAATACGAAGGTGTTGGGCAAAGAAGCACCCCACGGCAACACCAAGTGAATGAGGTAAGTGCCATATCCGAACTTCAAAATCAAATGGCTAACCTTACTACAATTCTTTCTCAGGTTGTGGAAGGACCAAAAGTACAAAATGTAAGTGCTTGTGGCGTGTGTTCCATGCAAGGACATCTCACGAACAAGTGCCCACAATTGATTGAGAACGGAGGGTGGGAGACACTCAATGCCGTGGGTTTTGGGCAGCAATACCAACCAAGAAATGATCCCTTTTCTAATACATACAATCTGGGATGGCGGGATCATCCAAATTTCAAATGGCGAGAACCCCAACAAGGCCAACAACAAAGCGCATTTAGGCAACAACCCCCGGGTTTCTATCAAAAGCCGTTTACACCAACTCCACCCCAAACACAACCTGCCCAAAACAAATCAGGTTCGTCCATTGATAATGATCAGATTTTTCAATTACTAACTTCTATGGCGCAGAGCATGCAAATTAAGGACAAGAGGGTGGACGAGTTGGAGAAGCAAGTAGGGCAGATTGCGGAGTTCATGGGGCAATTCAAAGAACAAGGGAAACTTCCTAGTTCAACCGTTGTCAACCCGAGGGGAGGCTTTGAATCTGCCAAGGCCATCACGCTAAGGACTGGGAAAGAAGTAGGAACTGACCCACAACCATCTAAATCTGCCCCTAAGGAGGACAAGAAGTTGCAAATTGAAGAGGAGGATCAAGCAAAGGCCACGGCAAGGGTAGAAGCACCCTTGCCGCAACCACCCAAGCATTCCAATTCGGCCAACAAGGGTAAGGAAGGTCCATTTCAAGTTAATTCTAATGTTATTCCTCCGAATGTACCATATCCTAGCAGATTTTTGCAAGCCAAGAACGAAGAAAAGGAAAAAGATGTTCTTGAGACGTTCAGAAAGGTGCATCTATAAATGTCATTGATAGGAGCATATTTATGCGACTTAGTTAGCTTGTTTCTTGTCATTTATGTTGTTAGTTTGTAGTTATTTTAGTATTTTAAGCTATTTTCGTGTGTTTGTAGGTCCAAAGGGTTAATGTGGCAAAGAAGTGCATTTTGGAGCATTTTTGGGCATGGAATGGATAGCATATGCTTGGAGCAAAAGGAATGGACGAAATTTGAAGTTTGTGCATCATCCTCTCCCTATAAATAACCATTTTAGCACACTCATTTCACCCAACACATTCACCTACCACTACATCCACTCATTATAATCACCCAACACATCCACTCATTTAACCTACTAGAAATTGAATGGATGGTGCATCCAAAATTTGAGTTGTTCGTGCACTCATCTAACCCACCTAAATTGAATGGAATGTGCACTCACCTAACTCATCTAATCCATCCTTTCCCTATAAATACCATTGCCATGCATTTCATTGAGAATTCACCATTCTACACATCCATTCACTCCCATACATAATTCCATCTCCATCCAAAGACACTACATTTTCACATCTCACAGCTCCATACACTTACACTTTCATCCCTTGCCGTGACCTCCATTTAGCCACTCCCCTTTCTTGTGCCGCAACAAGGTGGTGAAAAAGACGGTCCTTGGCGTTTCAAGCTTGAAGATTGGAGCGTTTTAGGTGTACTTCGTTCTTGCTTTCAATGTCTACTTTGTTATTTTCTGATTTTGTTGCAACTATGAGTGGCTAAACCCCTATTTAGTTAGGGGGAAGTTTGAAGCCATGAACATGCTTGAGATATGAATTGATTTCTTCCAATTGTGATTTGATAAGTTGTGATTGCAATTCAATTATCTATTTTATTCATAACTGATTCTTGTATGTTTATTAAGGATGCATACTTAGTTTTCATGAATGAATTAGATGCTAGAATATAAATGAGTTTCACCTAATCGTTACAAGTTTATATTCATGAGTAGTGAAGGGTGTTTATCACAATCGCGTTAATTGAATTCTTGGTAATTGTATCATGCATTCATAGTTATAATTGCCTCGTCAACACTTATGATTTTCATTGAACGTAATGATCTCTGATTGTGTCTCTATTATGCATTCACATAGGGGACTTTTAGAGAATGATTTGGGTTGTCGCATGCATTCATCCAATTCAATGAGTAAAGGAAAATCTGAGGGTTAATTTGTGCATCACGGTTAATCTGGGGTGTTGAGAATCATAGTTTATTGAAAAGCAATTGGAAATCAATTCATGTACAAGTGTGTCATGTGTGAAGAACGGACCTCTAACTAATCCATCCATCATTTTATTTCTCAAATTCATTTTATAATCTGCCTAGTTTTATAACTTGCTTGTTTATTTCAAATTCATCCAAATCAAAACCCCCATTTTACTTTCTTGTTCCAAAGTGTTTAAAATCTATTTTGTTTGTGTTTTAGAGTGTTTTGATTTAAGTCAAAACACTAAATTCATCCAAAGTTGTGTTAGAGTCAAATCTGCCCAGTTTGTGTTTTTAGGCAGTTTTGAGTGTTTTTAAGTTGTTTTGAGTCTTTAGAATCTGTTTTGAGTCCCTTGAGTCTATTCAAACGTTTTTAACTTTGTTTTTATGTTTTTGAGTAAGTTTAGAGGTTTTAGCAAGCCCTCCTAATCCCCGGTTTAGAACGATCCCTACTTATCCATACTACAATTGTCAACAAGAGGGTTTAATTTGTGTGTTAAGTTAATTTTTGCACCAGTCATGCCTTATTCAATTTATGCATCTATGAACTTAGGCGAGTTGAAAAATGATGGTGTGATTATTCAATTGGCCGATCGATCTAATGCCTATCCAAAGGGAGTTTTGGAAGATGTTTTGGTGCAGGTAGACCACTTGATTTTCCCTGCAGATTTCTACGTGCTCGATATGGGGGATTCAGGCCACTCTCCACCATCACCACTCTTACTTGGACGACCTTTCATGAAAACGGCTCAAACCAAGATTGATGTGGCCAAAGGAGAAGTCACTATGGCATTTGGTGGTGACATGATTAGTTTTAAAGTTTCTGAATTTATTGAGACTCCTAATTGATAGGAGCATATTTATGCTACTTAGTTATGTTGTTTTCTTGCATTTTCGTAGTTAGTTATAACTTATTATAGTGTTTAAGGTCATTTTCGTGCAATTTCAGGTTCATATGGCAAAGTATGCATTTTGAGCCAATTTGGAGCATTTTGGAGCATTTTTGGGCCAAGATTGGATGGTGCAAACATGGAGACATGAGGATGGACGAATTTGATGATTCAAAGGGCTAGAAAACTGCATGTGTGTGTGCAAAGTGTTGGCCTACAACTTCAAACATCATGGCTGCCATGTAATGGCAGAAAATGTGTTTTTTACTAGCTAAATGGATGAAGAACATGCATTGCAAGTATAAACACCACATGGGCAGCAAGAAGGAAAGAAAACAGCAACACACACACCACATGGGCAGCAAGGAATCAGAAATTAAAGCATGGGCAGCAAGGAATAAGAAATTAAAGCATGGGCAGCAAGGAATCAGCATGGGCAGTGAATAGACAACAAGGAATGGCAGAAATTGGACCACCATGAAGTGGATTTCTGCAAGGATGGCAGATTGTCCATTACTTAATGTTTGCTTGACATTTTCAGCCACTATATAACCCCCCTTGGTTAGGAGTTCAAAGGAACACACCTCCCACACACATTCCATTCATCCCATCCAGCCATACACCCTCCACAATTCATAAATTCGTCAAACACATCCATCACACTTTGCAGCAGCCTTCCTTCACCTTTCACCATATTTTATGACCCAAAATCATCCCTAGCCGTACCCCCATCAACCCTAAACCTTCCCATACCATTCCACATCCATTCTACACCACAAATAACCCCAAAAACCTGTTCTAAAGTTCTCTGCCGCAGCAAGGAGGAAGGAGAATTCGTTGATGAGCTTGCTGCCAAGTTGGAGCGTTCTAGGTGTTTTCTTCCTTTGGATTTTAATTTCTAAATTTATGTATTTTTGCTTGTGAGTATGAGGAACTAAACCCCCTTAGTTGGGGGGTGATTCGAAACCATGAATATGCTTGCAATATGATTTGATTACGTTCAGTTGTTATTTCATAAGTTGTGGTTTCAATTCGTTCATCTACTTGATTGATAACTTATTTGTGTATGTTGATTGAGAGTGCACGCTTAGTTTTCATGCATGAATATGATGCTAGATTATGAGGGAGTTTCACCTAATAGTTACAATCTTATAATCACAAGTAGTGAAGGTCGCTTATAAACGATCGCGTTGAATGAATTCTTGGCATTAGTTTCATGCTCATCATAGTAACGAATGCCTCGTCAACACTTATAGTTCTCATTGTGCTTCATGATTCTTGATTGTATCCTTATTGTGCTCATCACGTAAGGAACCTTTGAGGAATGCTTTGAATTGTTGTATGCGCGTTCCCATCCAATTCATTAACTTAAGGAGAACTTGAAGGTTAATTTAAGCGTATCTAATTAACTTGGGGTGTTGCGTTTCATAATTTATTGGAAGAACAACTGAAAATCGTTTTGTTTGCAAGTGTGTCATGTGTGGAGAAGAACCTCCTAACTAGCCTTTTATCCATCCTTTTCATCCAAAAACGTTTTACAATCTGTTTTGCTTTAAAGTTTCTGTTTTGTTTTCAATTTTCGTCCAAAACCAAATCCCCCTTTATTTTGAAGTCTTAGATTAGTTAGAAAGTGTTTTGATTCAAGTTTTCACCCAAATTCGTCCAAGTTCTTATTAGGTTCTCAAAACTGTCCAGAAAGTGGTTTTTAGGCAGTTTTGAATCATTAGGTTGCTGTTTTGAGTTTTAGGTTTGTTTAAGTGTTTTAACCTTTAGTTTTGCATTCTTTGAGTCTAGTTTAGTGTTTTAAACTTTGTTTTTATGTTATTGAGTCAGTTTTCAAGTGTTTAGCAATCCCTCCTAATCCCCGGTTTAGAACGATCCCTACTTACATCTTTACTACAATTTGACAAAAGAGGGTTTAATTTGTGTGCTAGTTAATCCTACGCATGACTAATGTTGTTCGTTCTTGTTGTGCCATTAATGTAATTGAAAATACAGGGCAGGAATGTTCAACACTAATCAAGAAGAATGTACCTCGAACCACCATCGAGGAAGGAATTGGAGTGAACAACAAGGGGTGCACGGCCCCAACCTTGAAATCACCAAATCTGACCGAAAGCACCCGTTGTGCATCTGTTCATTGTGCTGCCACTTCTTTGCCGTACATAGGTAAGCCACCTATTCCAATTTCGATTCCCATTTCAACTAATAGGTTGTTACCTTGTATGGTGCAGATACCTAATCGAATTCGACGTGGTGGAAGAGTTCATGCTGATTTAGGGAAGCAAAACATCAAAATCAGGAAGGATCATTATCCTCTTCCATTCAAAGATCTAAAGCATGAAGTGGTTCGTAGGACAGGTGGTAAAAACACCCCTCCCTGCTGTGGGGTTCCATGAAGCTTCAATGGAGTATCGTCCGGCTGTACGACGTTAAAGAAATCGCTACTTGGGAGGCAACCCATGCAAGCAACAAAGGAAGACCGAGGAATCTGATAGGGGCATATTTATGCACCTTAGTTAGCTTGTTCTTGTGCATTTAAGTTGTTTTTCCATAGTTAAAGTAGTCTTTTAAGCTAGTTTTATGTGTTTTCAGGTTTTAAAGGCAAAGTATACAAAAAGATGCATATTGGAGCCTTTTGGAGCACAATTGAGCTTGGATTGGACATCACATACTTGGAGCCAAAAGAATGGACGAAATTGAAGATTTGAAGATGATGATTCCTACTTGAACAAGGTTTCCTAGTTGAAGTAGGAAAGTGCCTAAGTGAAGATAAAATCCTAGTTGACAAAGGATTCCTAGTTGAAGAAGGTTTCCTAGTTGACATGGGATTCCTAGAAGATTGAAGATTCCTACTCAAACAAGGTTTCCTACTTGAAGTAGGAAAGTTAAACCCAAATGGCTTTGAGTTTCAGCAACAAAGAAGAAATCCAAGTCCAAGAAGGAAAAGGAATCAAAGAAGAAGAAGGATTGATCAAGACAAGCTTTCCTAATCCTAATGCACAAAGGTTTTAAATGCAAAGAGGAGTCCCAAACACTTTAGGACACCTTATCCTTGTTCTAGAAGCCCTATCCCTTTACATATAAACCTGCCGCACATATCCCTTATCTAGAACCTATTTTCCTTGCCTTGCAAGGTTTTCTACAAGCCTTATCCTTTCCCCCTTATCCTTGCCGCACCTCCTTACCCTTTTCCCCTTTTAATTCTGATTTCTTAGCCTTTTTCCTTGTGGATTTGGATTCTAGAAGTCCATATTATTCCCCTAGGGTTTTAAGTGCCTATATATACTCATATCAACCCCTAGATCAAACCACCACCTCCCATATACATCATTCACGTCAGAAACAAAGAGCCCCTCTCTTTGCCGCACCTTTCCACCACCATATTCCATAATTTCTGCCCAAAATCGTCCCTAGCCGCACCACCCATCAACCCTAAACACCACCAGACATTCCCCATCCATTCTACACCATTTAATAACCCAAAAACCTGTCCAAAGTCTTTGTGCCGCAGCAAGGAGGAAGGAGGAATCGTGGATGCACCTGCTGCCAAGTTGGAGAGTTTTAGGTGTTCTCTTTCTTTGGATTTCAATGTTTAAATTTATTTATCTTTGCTTTGTGTGTATGAGGAACTCAACCCCCCTTGGCCAGGGGGGATTCGAAACCATGTTTATGCTTGCTATATGATTTGATTATTTCTAATTGCGTTTCATAAGTTGTGAATTCAATTTACTTATCCGTTCGAATTAAAACTGATTTGTGTATGTTGGTTAAGAGGGCCCGCTTAATTGTCATGCATAAGTTGAATGCTAGGATATAAGGGAGTTTCACCTAATCGTTATGAACTTATATTCACAAGTAGTAAAGGTTGTTGATCACAATCGTGTTAAGTAAATTCTTGGCATAAGTTTCATGCAGTTCATAGTAACAAGTGCCTCGCCAATGCTTATGATTTTCATAGAACTTAATGATCTTTGCTTGTATCTTTGTTATGCAATTCATGCAAGGAACTTGTGAGGAATGCTTTGGGTTGTCGTATGCAGTTCATCCAATTCAATAACTTTAGGAAAATCTGAGGGTTAATTAGTGCAGTTCACGGTTAATATGGGGCGTTGGGAATTCATGGTTTATTGGGAAGCAATTGGAAATCGTTTTATATGCAAGTGTGACATGTGTGGAGAAGAACCCCTTAGCTAGCCTTCCATCCATTCAATTCAACCAAATTCGTTTTAAAATCTGTTTTGTTTTACAAAGTTTTTGTTTTGTTTTCAAATTCGTCAAAATCAATCCCCCTTTATTTTCAAGTGTCATATTAGTTAGAAATCAATTTAGTTTGTGTTTTTAAGTGTCTTGAGTAAAGTTAAAACCAATTTTCGTCTAAATTCTTCCTTAGTGTTCAAAACTGCCCAGAAAGTGTTTTTAAGGCAGTTTTGAGTGTTTGTTTGCTGTTTTGAGTCTTTTGGTTTGTTTTGGTGTTTTAAAGTTTAGTTTTGCATTCTTTGAGTCTAGTTTAGTGTTTTAAACTTGTTTTTACGTATTTGAGTCAGTTTTCAAGTGATTTAGCAATCCCTCCTAATCCCCGGTCCAGAACGATCCCTACTTACATACTTTGCTACAATTGATAAAAAGAGGGTTTAATTTGTGTGCTTATATATTTCGCATCAAATTTTTGGCGCCGTTGCCGGGGATTAGCAATGCTAATCCCTTGGATTGTTTATTTTCGTTTGTTTTAATTAGTTTCAGATTATGACCTTGTTTTTGTTTCTTGTTTTAGGTACTAGTTTATGACTCGGAGTTCTCATCCGGTTCGTGAACACATCTTGGACTTTGACGACGATTTTGAAAGAGAATTGATACGAAAGAGGAAGAATCCAGAACCTAGTGAATCAAGTTCAAATTCAGAAGCCGAAGTTGAGTTTGAGGAAGAGGAACCCACAGCACAAGTGGGTGAAGTTGAGGCAGTCATGGCACAAGACAATCGTACAATCAAGGAGCTTTCGGCTTCGGGATTGGACAATACCGCAACCCTATGCATCCAATACCCCGCGGCTGCCCAAGGAAAGACCGAGGAATTCGAGTTGAAGTCAAGTTTGCTACACCACATTCCGAAATACCATGGGTTGTCCATGGAGGATCCTAACAAGCACTTGAAAGAATTCGAGGTGGTGTGTTCGAGCATGACCCCCCATCAATGTTGATGGGAGCATTTTGAAGATAAAGGCCTTTCCCTCTTCAAGATGAAGGCATTTTGAAGAGGAGCAAAGCATGCCCACGGCAAGGAAGGAACTCCTATTGCCGCAAGCTCCCATGGCTCTTAAGCCATCCAATCTGTTGATCGGATTATATTTATACATATTTTACATCAAATTCTCTCGTCTTTTCTTAGTTAGTTTCTTATATTTTTGAGCTATTTACTTTGTTCTTGTGTTTTTTAGTATTTATCTAGTAAATAAAATAAATATTGCACAAGTGAGATTTTAAGTGATAAAATCGTCAAAACTGTCTTGCCCACTATTTTTGACTAATAAAAATAAGATAGTATTATAAATATATATATATATATATATATTTATATATATTTATATATATATACATATACATATATATATATATAAAAGGTATGATGTTAATTGAGTGGGGTTTTTGGCAGAAAGCAACGCGTGGGAGACAAAAAGAAGGAAGGCAGCTAGGCTGCCATATTTTAGAAAATAATGAGAAGTCAGAGAAGGGCAGCAGACAACCAGGGATGAAGGAGAAATAATTAAGAAAAGGTTAGAGGACGGGGGACACGGGAGTGGAGCTCCCATCGTGAAGTGGAGGAACTAAATAAATAAGGAGGAATAAGGAGCACGCAGGGAGGGGGGGAATAGGAAAGAAACCAAGAAAGCTGCTAAGGCAGCTGGTGCCGTGACTGGGCAGAGAGCTGGGAGGGAGCTCTCGGTGAGGCTTAGCAAGTTCGCAGAGGGAGACGTGAGGCTGCTTGGCAGCCTGCGAGAGGCGTGAAGCTTGCGAGAAGCTGCCTTGAGGCAGCTGTGCGGCGCAGCAGCGAGGCCTGAGACGCGGGACTTGGGGAGACAGACGAAGGCAGCAAGCTGCCTTGCGAGGCAGCAGGACAGACAAGGACGACGCAGAAAAGAAGAGGAGAAAGAAACATAAGGGAGGTCAGAGAGCTGCCTTTGGCAGCTGAAGGTCTCGGGCTGCTTGGTGCAGCGTGCAGTCAGCGCAGGGGAAAGAAGGATTGACGCAAGCTGCCTTTGCAGTACAGCTTGAAGACGCAGACGCGGGGGCCTTCCTGGCGAGGGAGGAACATAAAGGTGAAGGAGCGAAGCAGCAAAACGCTGCCTTGGCAGCGCACGGAAAGAACTTGGAGTGCAGAGCAGGACGTGCGAGCTCGGGAAGCTGCCAGGCGCAGCTGTCGCAAGCTGCGAACCAGTTGGAGGGCAGTGCATGCATGCTTGACAACGTTCTGTGCGGGAGAAGAAGGGCAGCACGCAGGAGCAAGAAGGGCAGCACGCAGGTCAGTACGCAGGAGCAAGAAGGGCAGCACGCAGGTCAGTACGCAGGAGCAAGAAGACGTGCAGTGCTTGCATGCTGGTGCAACGTGGAGGAGCCTCGTGGGATAGTAGAAGAGCAGCAAAGCTGCCTGGTCAGCACGGGCAGTCAACACAGCAGAAGCACAGTGGACAGCAAGCTGTCAATCTCTCTCGGTTTAATCCTCCAACTCACGTTTTATTCCTGTTTAATTTTAATAATGTATAACTAATTTTATTTTGGCTAGAGTTTAATTCAAAACCATGGATATATTTGTAATTTGAATTGATTACCTTCAGTTGTGATTTCTGAGTTGTGATTTAATTTGTTTAACTGCTTGATTGATAACTTATTTTTGTTTGACGATTAAGGATGCATACTTAATTTACATGCATGAATTTGATGCTAGAATATAAGTGAATTTCACCTAATCGTTATGAACTTATATTCACAAGTAGTAAAGGTTGTTGACCACAATCGTGTTAAGTAAATTCTTGGCATAAGTTTCATGCAATTCATAATAATGAGTGCCTCGTCAATGCTTATGATTTTCATAGAACGTAATGATTCTTGCTTGTATCTCTATTATGCAATTCATGTAGGGAACTTGTGGGGAATGTTTTGGGTTGTCGTATGCAATCATCCAATCCATTAACTTAAGGAAAATCTGAGAATTAATTTATGCAATTCATGGTTAATTTGGGGCGTTGAGAATTTACAATTTATTGAAAGAACAACTGAAAATCAATTTAGGTTGCATATGTGGCATGTGTGGAGAATAATCCTCTAGCCAGTTCGTCATTTATCATTTTACCTTAATTTTATGTTTTTGTCAATTCTGTAATTTATTTAAGTTTAATTTACTTTTCATCAAAAATCAATCCCCCGTTTATTTTAAAGTGTTAGATTTATTAGAAATCAATCTAGTTTGTGTTTTCTAAAAGTCTTGAATTATTTTGAGTCTTTTGATTTATTTTAGTTTATTTGTTAGTTTTATTTTGAGTTATTATATTTAAGTGTTTTGAGTCTAGTTTAGTATTTTAGATTTTGTTTTTACGTTTTTAATTTAATTTTACTTTGGTTAGCATCCCTAGTTAATCCCCGGCCTAGAACGATCCCTACTTACATCATTACTACAACTGTCACAAATAGGGTTTAAATTTGTGCGTCAATTTATTTTCGCATCAAATTTTTGGCGCCGTTGCCGGGGATTAGCAAATTTGCTAATCCTTTGTTTATGTTTTTGTTTGTGTTTTATTTTATTTTATTTTAGTTTATTTGTGTTTATTTTATGTTATTTTATTTTTGGTTTGTTATGTCTTTTACTTTTGATATTTGATTTAGTTTTCTTTCTTTGATTTTAGTTACAAATGGAGCAAGACCTGGATTCTACTAGCATTCAAGATCTATTGGCACAGCTCACTGCTCAATTAACTCATAATGCCGAACGGACCACAATGCCAAGTGTCCCTACACTTGATGTGCCCTATGAGCAAGGATTTCAAACTCATCAATATCCCCAATTTTCTGCAAATGAAGATGTTTGGGGATATCAAGGCTATAACCAATCAAGAGGCAACATGTTTTCCAACGCTTATAATTCGGATTGGAGAAGTAATTCAGAGTACATGTGGGGAGAACCTCAACAATTCCAACAAGGTGGATATTGGCAGCAAGAAGACGCGTTCTATTCAAGATCTATGCAGCCACCACAGCATTCCCCACAACAATTCCAATCGAATCAAAGTATGCCCGTGGATTATAATCAAATGCTTGAAGAATTAATTTCTTCAGTACAGGGTTCACAAAAAGAAGAACAATTGCCGCCATCGGAAGAGTTCTATCAGTGGCCATATGAACCGTCACATCCACCACAACAATCTCCCCAATCAAATTCAGGTACGTCTTCGGATAATGACATGTTGAATAAGTTACTAACCTCTTTGACCCAGGACGTAGAAAATCGAAACATGGAGATGCAAAATAAAGCCAACAAGGTGGATGAGTTGGAGAAGCAATTTGGGCAGATTATGGAGTTCATGGTACAAATTCAAGATCAAAGTGAACTCTCCAACTCCACATTTGCAAATTCAGAGGGAGAAATGGAAATTAATGAAGCCATCACTTTGGGAAGTGATATGGAGGATGAAGTTGTTCCTGAACCATCCAAACAGAGCCCGAACATGGATGAATTGCCAATTCAAGAAGAAGATGAGGATGACGACTTGGGCAGTTTAGAAGAATTCTTATCGCAAACCCCCCAAGTTCTTATGTCATCCAACCCAGGTGAGGAGGTTCTAAGTTCAATTCATTCTGACATCGTTCCACCAAATGTCCTTTTTCCTTGCAGGTTTTTAAATCCCAAGGAAGAAGTGAATGAAAAATATGTTGTGGAAGATCTTCCCAAGGTGCAATGTGATATCCAAATTCTTGGTGTACCAAATCAAGTTCCCGAGGGTATTGAAACGTTCAAAGAGACTTGTACACCAAGAAGAATTATTCCAGAAAATGAGGTGGCCGGAGAATTTCAAGAATACATCCAAGAGGCTGTGCATGAGACAATCAAGCCTAAAGCAGTTGAGTTTGATGACACGGGACAAGCCACAACCATCATAGTAAACCTGGCCAAGTTCAAAGTCCCGGAAACGTTCAAAGACGTGGTGTTTATAATTGAGTTTGAATGTGACTGTAAGCCATCTTCTCCATTTTTTATTTTAATTTATACTAACTTGTTTTTAATTTTGACGATTCAGGCACCGTCATTAGAACTTAGACCGTTGTCGGATCATTTCAAGTACCACCGTCCGTTCAATGATAAGCCCATGCATTTGAATAATGAAGGGAGGCCTAGGAATCACCCACAATCAGATTTGCATTCCTAAATCCCTTCTCTTTACTGAATTTATTTTACTGTATTTAGTTCTTTCATTGTTTGTTGGCTCTTGTATGAATTTATTTTACGTTGATTTCTTTTTACGTTGATTTCATTTTGTTTTGTTTAGTTAGTTGTGATTTTTGTTTAGAAAGTTAAACTTAGTCTTTTTAATTTGTTTTACTTATTGTTGTGTTTTCTTAATTAAGTTGTTAAAAATACATAAAAAATAAAAAAAAAAATAAAAAATAAATAAAAAATAAATAAAAAAAAAATAAAAAATAAAAAATAAAAAATAAAAAACTTAAAAACATAAACATTCATATAATAATAATAAAAAAAAAAAAAAAAAAAAAAACTTAATTGCATAAATATTTTACAATAACTTGTAAATTAATCTCGTTCATTGGTCGTTGGTTGGTGGTGCCTCGGAGGTCGACGGAACCCCTGAAAGACGAAGTGCCAGAGCTGGATCATTCAGAGCCTCAATACTTGGTGCTGCTCCCGAGGACGAAGGCAACACAAACCTCGGGAGTAACGCCATAAACCGTTGATGATCACTCTGAATCCGCACTTCGGACTCCTGCATCTGATCCAGCTTCCTCTTCATGCTTGTGGAGTAATTGGTTGCAAGCATGTGCAAATCCCTGTTCTCATGCCTAAGCACTCTGACCTCTTGCCGAAGACTAGCCACTTCAGCCATCAACGACTCCACCTGACGGGTTCGTGCAAGAAGGCGCTGGCCCATGTTTGATACGGAGCCTGCGCATCGGACGCTGTATGCCATAGAGTCCTGGACAGCTAGTTCGTCGGACCGCCTAGAAAGTATCCTAGTGTCTCTAGGAGTGAGCAGATTTCTGGCCACCACCGATGCGGTTGTTTCGTTCATCATCATGGAATCCCCAACTGTAAGAGGACCATTCGGGGATATGAAGGACGGCTGCCAAATGTTGGTTGGAGAAGATATATCACTATCTTCCCCAACATTCAAGTTAAGGCGACGGTCAGAAGGGCAAGACATTTTCTGAAGGTGTTGAGAATGAAGAGTCGGAATGATCAAGATTAAAAGAAGTGCAAGAGGGAGTGTTTACAGGAGGGAGTGTTTACAGGAGGGAGTTTTATTGGGGAAGCTTAAGTGTGTTGTGGAACAAAAAAATGAGCGTTCTTATAAGAAGAAGAAATCGTTGAGGCATCACTCAGCAGTCGAAGAGGCGCCCTCTCGCAAATCGAAGAGCCGGGCTCCTTTCTCAAAAGCCGGACTCTTTCTCAAAAGCGGCGTCGCCGTCTCAAAAGTCGGTTCCTTTCTCAAAAGTCGAACGCCGCTCTCTCAAAAGTCGGGCGTCTTTCTCAAAAGTCGGAGCGGTCAGGAATCACGAGGCGAACAGTTTTTCCAATTTTGTCGTCACTCGTCACGCGCGCTGTCAGCTTTGCGCAAATTACGGGTGACTTTTTCAGAAAGCGCGTGACCTGTACTGTTCATCCATCCACCGGCTGCCGACAGGGTAAAGGAATAGTTTCGGTTGTGAAGAAAAATTCTATAAACGTCTACCTTCGCCTTCAATAGCAAAGGCACACTCTCAACACTTCTTCATCTCCGAAATTTTTCATCTTCCAAAATGCCTTTCCAACAAACCCTCTCGAGTTTCTCTGTGTTTCTCATTCCCTGGGATACCTTTGCAAATAAGTCATCTAGAGCTAGAGTATTTCATATCATGAAGGTTGAAAGCAAGAGTATCTCATATCACGCTTTCTTCCTGTCCTTGTCCTTGTCTTTGTGGCAAGGAGAAAGCGGGCAATCAGCCAGCACTCGGTGTCAATCTTCCAATCTAAGAACCGACTGCCTGGAAATCCTTCCTGATTGCTTACCTAGCATTGCTCTCGAGTGCTCTTCTTCAACCACTGATGTACTTCCGAAGAAGTCGCCACATCTGCCTGGAGAACAGCCAAGGCAAGTGAAAATGTTACTTGAAGCATGTGGAGACAAGGTGCTGCTTCATCTTCAAGATCAAGTCTCATTTTCCTTGCTAAGAAGTTCCCCAGCCCAGTTCAAGCATACACCTGTGGAACGATACTTCTTCAAAAGCAAAAGTATCCCATATCATCAGAGTCAGAGGCAAAGATTTCTCATGGCATGCTTTTCCTTTACCCTTGCTCTTGGCTACGAGTCAGGGTGAAAGAAAGGAAATCGGTCGGCACTTGGACAGATTGAACAAAGAAGCAGACCACCACCTATTCCTCGTGCCTACCTGCCATGCAGAAGAACAAAAAGAGAAGAATGTAGCATGCAGACTCAATCAACCCGGCAGAAGGAGTCTGAGTTGAAACCAAGAGCTCGAGAAGCTTCAACAACACCACCAATCAAGTCTCATTTTCCTTGCTAAGAAGTTCCCGAGGCCAGTTCAAGTTCAAAGCTGTGGAAAGTCACCAAACAGGACCAATGATCACTTTTAGTTTTATTCATTGTCTTTTATTTTCATTTTTAATTTTTCGTTTGCATTTTCTACATTTTCTTGCGTGCTAACTGATTTATTTCTTTTCTTTGCAGGAACTTTTGGTTATTTCCACCCTTGAAGTTGATTGCAGAATTTTAGCTTGGGGGTCATCGCTTGATTTTTTCTGCAAATTAGGGAAGTTTTCAGTCCTATTGCTTTATTTTATTTCGTTATATTTATCTACTTTATTTTTATTTGCATTTTTATTACATTTTCTGACATTGGGGACAATGTCTAGTTTAAGTGTGGGGGTAAAGAGTATAAAAATGACCAAATTAAAAATTTTTGTACCTTCGACTTTGAACTGGTTTCATTTGTTTCCATGTTATTGCTTTGTGTTTTCTTAATTAAGTTGTTGTTTTATTAAAAAAAAAAAAAATCGGAAAATTTAAAAAAAATTCAAAAAAATTTCCTTGTTTTCCTTATTGTTTTGAATTAGTTTTTTGTTAGTTTCCCGACCCAATGATATAATTGGATAAAATTTGAACCATGATGATCAAGAACTTAGTTAACATGTGTTGTGTGAAATTCCTAATTCTCGTATTAGTTTGTACATATTTGATCATCTTTGAAAAAACTAAACGCACATAGCCCTGTTGATGTGAAACTAAAGCATGATTTAAAGCTCCATATGTGAATTTAGTGACCATATACATCCTATGTGAGTTTTTGAGCCTATTGAAAGTGTGTGCATTTTTCATACACTCCTATTTTTTTATGTGTGATGAACTTATGTGAGATACATCTCTAGAACTTGCATAACGATCTTTCGAAATATTTGTCTTTAATTGCATGAACTTGAAAATGATAGAGGCATTAGGTTTACCACCATGGCCCAAATAACCTTGTTTCCCAAAGAAAAATGATATCATTAGATTGCCAATTTGAGCCGTATTTGTGAGCCTTTTATTTCTTATCACCAGATATGTCTACCCTTATGCCTGAAATAAATATTTTTCCTTACCCTTTCCAAGCGAGCTAGTGAGAAATGTGAGATTGTCTTATGAGAAATGTTTGTGAAGTACTTTGGAGGGTGTTTGGCAAAAGAATAAGTGTGGGGGTTTTTCATATTTGTTTCTGTTTGAAAAGAAAAAAAAAAAAAAAAAAAAAAAAAAAAAAAAAGAAAAGAAAAAGAAAGATTGTATACAAAGAAAATAAAAAGTTTTTAAAGTTTCAGTTTATGGGTGTGGTTAGAGATGTCTGAAGAATCGTTGGAGAGTTTGAGTTCTTATAAATCTAAAGAAAATAATTGCTTGCATTGTAGCTTGGAACTTGTGTTTTCCTATTCTTTCGTTTCAATAACCCTATCCCTAAGCCTCATTACATCCAATAAAAGTCCTCTTGATTTAAGTTTTGCAATTATGACTGTGGAGAAGTGATCTTTATGCAAGCTTATGGTAGAACTTTCACATTTGTTTCTTTGAGCGAAACACATTAAAACTAAACACATGTGCGATTGAGTGTACATCCAGTGAGAAGGTCGCTAGTTTGCATATGGTGATTTTTAAAATAAAAACTTGAAATTGCATTAGCATGGCTATCTCACACACTACACTTCAAGGATGTTTCAAAGATTACTGCTAATATTTGAATAAGGAAAATGAACTTGAATTGCTTGTTGTTGTTAGCTATGGTTCTTGATGATTTATGTTCTCAAATGAAATTCTATGAGGGTAATATAGGGATAAACTAATAATTTTCATGTTATTACTTTTTCTGTTTTCTCTGTTTTGCTCGAGGACTAGCAAAAGCTAAGTGTGGGGGTATTTGATCGGATTATATTTATACATATTTTACATCAAATTCTCTCGTCTTTTCTTAGTTAGTTTCTTATATTTTTGAGCTATTTACTTTGTTTTTGTGTTTTTTAGTATTTATCTAGTAAATAAAATAAATATTGCACAAGTGAGATTTTAAGTGATAAAATCGTCAAAACTGTCTTGCCCACTATTTTTGACTAATAAAAATAAGATAGTAGTATAAATATATATATATATATATTTATATATATTTATATATATATACATATATATATATATATATAAAAGGTATGATGTTAATTGAGTGGGGTTTTTGGCAGAAAGCAACGCGTGGGAGACAAAAAGAAGGAAGGCAGCTAGGCTGCCATATTTTAGAAAATAATGAGAAGTCAGAGAAGGGCAGCAGACAACCAGGGATGAAGGAGAAATAATTAAGAAAAGGTTAGAGGACGGGGGACACGGGAGTGGAGCTCCCATCGTGAAGTGGAGGAACTAAATAAATAAGGAGGAATAAGGAGCACGCAGGGAGGGGGGGAATAGGAAAGAAACCAAGAAAGCTGCTAAGGCAGCTGGTGCCGTGACTGGGCAGAGAGCTGGGAGGGAGCTCTCGGTGAGGCTTAGCAAGTTCGCAGAGGGAGACGTGAGGCTGCTTGGCAGCCTGCGAGAGGCGTGAAGCTTGCGAGAAGCTGCCTTGAGGCAGCTGTGCGGCGCAGCAGCGAGGCCTGAGACGCGGGACTTGGGGAGACAGACGAAGGCAGCAAGCTGCCTTGCGAGGCAGCAGGACAGACAAGGACGACGCAGAAAAGAAGAGGAGAAAGAAACATAAGGGAGGTCAGAGAGCTGCCTTTGGCAGCTGAAGGTCTCGGGCTGCTTGGTGCAGCGTGCAGTCAGCGCAGGGGAAAGAAGGATTGACGCAAGCTGCCTTTGCAGCACAGCTTGAAGACGCAGACGCGGGGGCCTTCCTGGCGAGGGAGGAACAGAAAGGTGAAGGAGCGAAGCAGCAAAACGCTGCCTTGGCAGCGCACGGAAAGAACTTGGAGTGCAGAGCAGGACGTGCGAGCTCGGGAAGCTGCCAGGCGCAGCTGTCGCAAGCTGCGAACCAGTTGGAGGGCAGTGCATGCATGCTTGACAACGTTCTGTGCGGGAGAAGAAGGGCAGCACGCAGGTCAGTACGCAGGAGCAAGAAGGGCAGCACGCAGGTCAGTACGCAGGAGCAAGAAGGGCAGCACGCAGGTCAGTACGCAGGAGCAAGAAGACGTGCAGTGCTTGCATGCTGGTGCAACGTGGAGGAGCCTCGTGGGATAGTAGAAGAGCAGCAAAGCTGCCTGGTCAGCACGGGCAGTCAACACAGCAGAAGCACAGTGGACAGCAAGCTGTCAATCTCTCTCGGTTTAATCCTCCAACTCACGTTTTATTCCTGTTTAATTTTAATAATGTATAACTAATTTTATTTTGGCTAGAGTTTAATTCAAAACCATGGATATATTTGTAATTTGAATTGATTACCTTCAGTTGTGATTTCTGAGTTGTGATTTAATTTGTTTAACTGCTTGATTGATAACTTATTTTTGTTTGACGATTAAGGATGCATACTTAATTTACATGCATGAATTTGATGCTAGAATATAAGTGAATTTCACCTAATCGTTATGAACTTATATTCACAAGTAGTAAAGGTTGTTGACCACAATCGTGTTAAGTAAATTCTTGGCATAAGTTTCATGCAATTCATAGTAATGAGTGCCTCGTCAATGCTTATGATTTTCATAGAACGTAATGATTCTTGCTTGTATCTCTATTATGCAATTCATGTAGGGAACTTGTGGGGAATGTTTTGGGTTGTCGTATGCAATCATCCAATCCATTAACTTAAGGAAAATCTGAGAATTAATTTATGCAATTCATGGTTAATTTGGGGCGTTGAGAATTTACAATTTATTGAAAGAACAACTGAAAATCAATTTAGGTTGCATATGTGGCATGTGTGGAGAATAATCCTCTAGCCAGTTCGTCATTTATCATTTTACCTTAATTTTATGTTTTTGTCAATTCTGTAATTTATTTAAGTTTAATTTACTTTTCATCAAAAATCAATCCCCCGTTTATTTTAAAGTGTTAGATTTATTAGAAATCAATCTAGTTTGTGTTTTCTAAAAGTCTTGAATTATTTTGAGTCTTTTGATTTATTTTAGTTTATTTGTTAGTTTTATTTTGAGTTATTATATTTAAGTGTTTTGAGTCTAGTTTAGTATTTTAGATTTTGTTTTTACGTTTTTAATTTAATTTTACTTTGGTTAGCATCCCTAGTTAATCCCCGGCCTAGAACGATCCCTACTTACATCATTACTACAACTGTCACAAATAGGGTTTAAATTTGTGCGTCAATTTATTTTCGCATCATCTGTCCAATAGAGGTAAGAACGTGTCCAATTCCATTCCTACTAATGATTTTCCTTTGAATGTTCCTTTTCCTAGTAGATTCAAGCAAACAAAGAAAGAGGAAGCTGAAAAGGACATTCTAGAGACATTTAGGAAGGTTCAAGTCAATATCCCTCTTTTGGATGCAATTAAGCAAGTACCAAGGTATGCCAAATTTTTTAAAGAACTTTGCACCACTAGAAAGAGGATTTCGACCAAGGAAGTTGTAAAGGTAAGTGAAAATGTCTCAGCCATCTTACAACACAAACTGCCCACTAAATGCAAAGATCCGGGTAGTTTTACAATTCCGTGTGTCATTGGTAAGACTAGGTTTGAATTTGCCATGTTAGACCTAGGTGCATCTATAAATGTCATGCCATATTCAATTTATGCATCTATGAACCTAGGAGAGTTAAAGAATGATGGTGTAATCATACAATTGGCCGATAGATCTAATGCCTATCCAAAGGGAGTTTTGGAAGATGTTTTAGTGCAGGTTAATCATTTAATCTTCCCGGCGGATTTTTACGTGCTTGTGATGTGAAAATTATGTTGACACACAAATTAAACCCTATTTGTGACAATTGTAGTAATGATGTAAGTAGGGATCGTTCTAACCGGGGATTAACTAGGGGTACTAATCACTTGAAAACTGAATTAGAAACGTAAAACAAAGTTTAAAACACTAGATTAGACTCAAAGAATGCAAAACTAACATTTAAAATACTAAAACAAACCAAAAACTCAAAACAGCAACCAAAAGACTCAAAACTGCCTTAAAAACACTTTCTGGGCAGTTTTGAACACAAAGCACCAAATTGGACGAATTTGGGTTTTAACTTGTACCAAAACACTTAAAAACATAAACCAACACACTTTCTAACTAATCTAGGACTTCAAAATAAATGGGGATTTGATTTGGACGAAAATAAACTAAATGGACAGATTGTAAAGAAAACAGATTGTAAGACAAAATTGTGATGAATCAATGGATGATGGAATAGCTAAGGGGTTCTTCTTCACACATGAAATATATGCAACCTAAATCGATTTCCAGTTATCAATTTAACAAGTTATGAACCTCGACACTCCAAGTTAATTAGGTTCGCTTAAATTAACCTTCAGATTTCCCTAGAATCATTGAATTGGATGAATATGCATCGCAAACAAATTATTCCTAACAAGTTCTCTATATGAACAGCATGATAAAGACACAAGTTAGAATCACTACGTTCTTTGGAAATCATAAGCATCGACAAGGCATTCGTAACTATGAAAAGCATGATACTCTTGCCAGGAATCTACTTAACACGATCGTTACTAGCGACCTTCACTACTTACGAATATAAATTCATAACGATTAGGTGAAACAAACTTATATCCTAGCATCAAATTCAAGCATGCGAATTAAGCGTGCACTCTCAATCAACATACAAGAATAAGTTCTAAATCAAACGGTTAAGCAAATTGTATTCACGACTTATGCAACGATAACTGAAAGTAATCAACTTATTTCACATATATAAACATGGTTTTGAATCCACCCTTAGCCAAAACGAATTTAGCCAATCATACTCAAAGCAAAACGAAGATTACATGAATTAGACATTGAAATATAAGATAGAAAACACCTAAAATCGTTCAACAACTCAGAATGAAGAGCCAAACAATCGTAATGAATCTGTCCCCTTCCTTGCTTGCGGCAGATTGGGTGTTGATGGTTTCTGGGCTGTTTTGATGATGTAGAATGGATTTTGGGGGGTGTAGAGGCACGGCAAGGGGTGTAGGGTGAGTGTGGAAGAGTGTTTGATGGTTGGAAGGTGATGGAGAACTCGGCAAAGAGGGTGGAAGAAGGTGGAGCGGCTGCTTCTATTTTATGGGCGCTAGAATGGTGTTTTTGGGGTGTTTTTTTTGCCTAGGGTGTGTATGGACGAATTTCTATGATGAATGATGGTAGAATGAAGGGTGGTGACGAATTTAGGCTTTAAAACATCTATTTATAGGCTAGGGTTTTGGAGATAAAAGGCTTGGCCCATCCAAGGGAGAAAATAACTAGGGTTTTATGCAGATTTTTAGGCTTCTAGAACATTAGGTGCGGCACAAACCCTAGAAAAATCAGGTTAGGCAATGGGTTAGGGTTTAGGTGCGGCAAAGGGTGAAAATCCACAAGGAATTAGGGTTTTGGCCCACTTAGTTTTAGAAAGGGATTTGTATAACCCACATCCACAAGGAAAGGGCCTAACAAGTCAGAATCAAAGGGGGATTGGGCAAGGAAGGTGCGGCACAAGTCTAAGAGGGTAAGGATAGGTCATCTAAAAGCCCAAAGCCAAGAATAGAAACTCTCAAAAATGGAAACCTCCAAGAATAGAAACTTCCAACTTTAGAAACTTTGGTTTCCAATTCTGAATTCTTTGTTCTTCACTTTCATTTCTTCATTTCTTATGCTCCTTTGACCTTCAAACTCGTCCATTCCTTGTGCTCAATAAGCATACACTCCATTCCATCTCAATTTTGCTCTAAAAGGCTCCAAAAGGCTCCCAAATGCATACTCGGTCCTTAGAATCTGAAAACACACAAAAGTGACTTTAAACACTAACATAACTAAAGAAACACAACGTAAATGCACAAGAACAAGCCAATTAAGTCGTATAAATATGCTCCTATCAGCTTGAGATGGATGAGTCGGACCATTCCCCTTCATTGCCCATCCTCCTTGGAAGGCCATTCATGAAAACGGCCCGGACAAAGATTGACGTGTTTAATGGAACATTGACAATGGACTTTGATAGGGAAGTTATTAATTTCAATATTTTTGATTCTATGAAGTATCCTAGTGAGAATCATTCATGCTTTGCTATTGATATAATTGACTCTTTGGCGCAGGACCATTTTGACAAATTGAATGACGATGCACTTGAATTGGTCATTGCACGAGGAATGGACAAGCACTTGAATTGGTCATTGCACCATTATGCTCTTCCAACTCTTTTTCATACTTTTCACAACTTTTTCTTTTTTTTCTTTCTATTTTGCACGAATTTTTCTTTTGTTCTTTTTTTTTCTTTTCTCCTAACCCGTGCCTCAATATGAATTTTGGCACATACCCATATCAAGAATCCTTCCCCCACACTTATTTTTCTGCCATACCACGATCAAAGGAATTCATCATGCGTCATGCTTAACTACGTTCTAAGAACAAGGGTATGGATAATCCTAATCTAGGCTAGGTAAGGATACTGTGGGTTTACAAACAACATAGGCTAAACGAGGCTCAACGGGGTTAAACCTACAAAAACGAATGCATGGAATGAAGGCTTTTTGGCAATGGTGGTAACTACTAACTTCATCTTGAATATGTGTTATGCAATTCAATAACATGTTTTGAATGAAATTGGCATGAGTTCTAGCATTTGGAACTAAATGATGAAACGCCTTCTAAGTAGTAACCAAGCAAAGAATAATGAGATCATGCAACGACTTTAGAAAACAGGAATGCACAGATTTTAACTCTCCAAATAAACGTTTAGGCTCAAGTCTCACAAGGTTGTAGCGTTAGTTTGAGTTACTTCCTTCAAGCATGTTATAAAAACTGATTTTTACTTTATGATTACATGTGAATTCATAAGTTATAACCACAACCAAGCATAAACCAAAGAGTAAATCAAACTTTTATCCATGTTTATAACTCTCTTTAACCGTCATGCAATTACAAACCAAATCCTCATCATTGTGTTGGAAGGTACCCTAAGACACAAACAAACACACAAAAACAACTTAAAACAACTCTTTTTGGGTTTTCAAAACAATTTTTTCAAATTTTTATGGGATTTTCGGATTTTTAGAACAACCTATACTAAAACACACCAAAACAGCCTAAAAACACCTAAAAACAGCAAGAAACAACATTTGAAATTATGGGTGACAAAACCCTACGAATTTGCATCAAAATACTTTGGTTACCCCCCCACACTTAAATCAAACATTGTCCTCAATGTTTCAAGCATAGACTCACACAAATAACAAACAAACAAACAAAACAACATCTAAACAACCTAACATGGCAGAAACGAAATCAACAACAAAGAGAAGAGTTTAGGAACGCAAATCTGGAATTGGAGTGCTTTCTCGGTCTTCCTTTGTTGAATGCATGGGTTGCCTCCCAAGTAGCGCTTGCTTTAACGTCTTGCAGCCGGACGATGCTCCATTGAAGGTTTATGGAACCCCACGGCATGGAGGGGTGCAACTACAATCTGTCCGACGAACCACTTCATGCTTTGGGTCCTTGAATGGAGTGGGATAATGATCCTTTCTTATTGTCGTGTTTTGCTTTTCTACATCAACACGAATTCTCCCACGACGTTGAATTCGATTAGGTACCTGCACCACACGAGGTAACAACCTATTAGTTGAAATGGGAATCGAATTTGGAATAGGTGGCTTACCTTTGTACGGCAAAGAAGTGGTAGCACAATGGATGGATGCACAAGGGTTGCTCGTGGCCAATTGTGGTGCTTCCAAGGTTGGAGCCGTGCACTCCTTGTGCTCTACTCCAAGTTCCTTCTCGGTGGTAGTTCGAGAAACATCCTTCTTGATCTTTGTTGAACATTCTGTCCCTATGTGTTTAATTACATTAATGGCACAACAAGACTCTATAGACTCAAAACTAACTTAAAACACTCAAAACAGCAAGAAACAATAAAAAAAGACTCACTTCTAGACCTAACAAGTGATTTGGACGAAAATAGAACTTAAAAGACTCAAACAACTAAAAGAAAACAGATTTTGACTCTAAAAACAAGACTTAAAACAAAGGGGTTTTAGTTTGACGAAATTGAAACTTAAAACAGAAACTTTGAAAACAAACTTAAGAAAAACGATTTTGGATGAAATAGAATGGTGAAAGGCTAGTTAGAGGGTTCCTTCTCCACACATGAAACATATGCATACGAATTGATTTCCAATTATTCTTTCGATAAACCATGAATGACAATGCCCCAAATTAATTGTATTGAACTAATTAATTCTCAGATTTCCCTAGATTCATTGAATTGAATGGAATACGCATTACAACCAAATTATTCTTATCAAGGACCCTAACTATGGAATACGCATGATAGAGACACATATCAAAGATCATTAAGTTCAATGGAAATCATAAACATTGACGAGGCATTCATAACTATGGAATACGCATGTTACTCTTGCCAAGGATTTACTTAACACAATCGTGACTAGCGACTTTTACTACTTATGAATATAAGTTAATAACGATTAGGTGAAATTCCCTTATACCCTAGCATCAAATTCATGCATGCAAACTAAGTATGCATCCTTAATTAACACACAAGAACAAGTTCTTAATAAACCCGATAGGTAAACCACATGCACAATTCATGAAACAATAATTGGATGAAATCAATTCATATAAAACATATAATCATGGCTTCGAATTCACCTCTAACTATAAAGAAATTAGTTCCACATGTTCATAGCAATTGAAAAGCAAATTGAAATAAACATCGAAACTGAAACGAGGGAAGAAAGAACTCTTAGAACTCCCAAGGATGCAGATGGCTTGCGAACAAGGCCCTCCTTCATCAATGGAATGCACGGCAAGGCTCTCCTTCCTCTCCAAAAGGTGCGGCAGAGATGTATATGGATGTAGGATGGTGTTTTGTGATGTAGAATGGTGGTTAGGGTTGCGGCAAAGGTATTTCTGAATGGTATGAAGGGTGGTCACGAATTTAGGCTTTTAAAACATCTATTTATAGGCTAGGGTTTCCACAAAATCTAATGGGAAAGGGTTAGGGTTTTGGAGATAAAAGGCTTGGCCCATCCAAGGGAGAAAATAACTAGGGTTTATTGCAGATTTTTAGGCTTCTAGAACATTAGGTGCGGCACAAACCCTAGAAAAATTAGGTTTAGGCAATGGGCTAGGGTTTAGGTGCGGCCCAAGTCTAAGTGGGTAAGGATAGCTCATCTAAAAGCCCAAAGCCAAGAATATAAACTCTCAAAAATGGAAACCTCCAAGAATAGAAACTTTGTTTTCCAATTCTGAGTTCTTTGTTCTTCACTTTCATTTCTTCATTTCTCAAGCTCCTTTGACCTTCAAACTCGTCCATTCCTTGTGCTCCATAAGCATATATTCCATTCCAGCTCAACTTTGCTCTAAAATGCTCCATTTTACACTTCTTTGCATACTTTGTCCTTAGAACCTGAAAATACAAGAAACTAGCTTAAAAGACTAATTTAACTAAGAAAACACAACGTAAATGCACAAGAACAAGCTCACTAAGTCGCATAAATATGCTCCTATCAAATTCCCCCACACTTAGCTTTTGCTAGTCCTCGAGCAAAACAAAGAAACAAAACAAAACAAAAACACAATCTAAACCTTCCAACATTTGCCTCAGGGATTTCCAATGCACATGACAAATTAAAGATCATCATTCCCACAGATTTTAGTCATCTTCACATTTGAGCACATACTTAATCATAGTCACCACTTACTAGTTCACATTTAGGCAATTAAAACGATGGTTTAAATGTAGTAACATGCCTTAGAGAATTTCCTCAATTCCTTACAAGATATGCACTCAATTTTCACTCACGTTTTCTAACTACACACCCTATACTAGTTATATGTGAGAAGATTGATGTAGATATGAAAACGAACGCTCACATATATGTATCACAAAGAAAGCAATTTCTGGAGTTAATAAGCATTTAGATATGATCTCATGAATGGAATGCTACTACTTAGATGCGAGAACCAGTGACACCATATGCTCATACCAATTTCAAACTCCACAAATTGAAACACACAACACTCAAGATAAAAGTCAAGGGTTGTAACGGGGCTAGGGGAGTTGGCTAACAACGAAAGGATAGGGAAAACAAACGTTCTTAAAGCAATAGTAAGCAAAACAATGAAATCGTACTCAGAATTCCCATTAGCATGCAGAAATTAACTTTTAAACACAAAGGGAAAATTCAACAACAATTAGGGCCGAATTCACGGTTTTGGACCCTTCCTTCAACAACCAACACTTAAGAACTCTTTTTCACATCTTTTCAACTCCTTTTCATTCTTTTCACAACTTTTTCTTTTTTTCTTTTTATTTTCCACGAATTTTTTTTTTTTTTTTTTTTCTTTTTCGTGCCTCATTCAAGACTTTGGCACACCCATAACAAAACTCACTTCCCCCACACTTGTTTTCTGCCCACAATGACCAAAAGGAATTCATTTTGAGTCATTCATTACTATGCTTCAAGAACAAAGGTATGGATGGTCCTAATCTAGGCTAGGTGAGGATAATGTGGGTTAACGAAGAAAACATAGGCTAAACAAGGCTCAACGGGGTTAAAACCTAACAAACACAATGAAATAGGGAGATATGGCCATTTGGCTATGGTGGTCACTACACAACCTTTATCTTGAATATGTGTTATGCAAATCAATATCATGCTTTGAATCAAACGGGCATGAGTTCTAGTATTTGGAACTAAATGATGAAACGCCTTCTAAGTAGTAACCAAGCAAAGAATAATGAGATCATGCAACGACTTTAGAAAACAAGAATGCACAGATTTTAACTCTCCAAATAAACATTTAGGCTCAAGTCTCACAAGGTTGTAGCGTTTGTTTGAGTTCCTTCCTTCAAGCATGTTACAAAAACTGATTTTTTTTCTTTATGATTGCATGTGAATTCATAAGTTATAACCACAACCAAGCATGAACAAGGAGTAAATCAAACTTTCATCCATGTTTACAACTCTCTTTAACAGTCATGCAATTAAAAACCGAATCCTCATCATTGTGTTGGAAGGTACCCTAAGACACAAACAAACACACAAAAACAACTTAACAACGACTCTTTTTTTTTGTTCTTCAAAACAATTGTTCAAATATTTATTGGATTTTCGGATTTTTATGTCAAAACACACTAAAATGCATCAAAACAGCCTAAAAACACCTAAAACAGCAAGGAACAACATTGGAAGTTATGAGTGATAAACCCTACGAATTTGCATCAAAACACTTTGGTTACCCCCCCACACTTAAATCAAACATTGTCCTCAATGTTTCAAGCATAGACTCACACAAATAACAACAAACAAACAAAACAACATCTAAACAACCTAGCATGGCAGAAACGAAATAGCAACAAAGAGAAGGATTTGCGAAAGGACGCCACTTCGACTTCTGAGGAGCGCCTCTTGATTCCTTCTTTTTATAGAGGCGCAATTTTGTTCCACAACACACTTAAGCTCCCCCTGTAAACACTCACTCCTTCATGCACTTCTTTTAATCTTGATTAGTCCGACTCTTCCTTTTTCTTCACATCTTCAAATATGTCTTGCCCTTCTGACCGTCGCCTTAACTTGAATGTTGGGGAAGATGGTGATATGTCTTCTCCAACCAACATTTGGCAGCCGTCCTTCATATCCCCAAATGGTCCTCTTACAGTTGGGGATTCCATGATGATGAATGAAACAACCGCCTCGGTGGTGGCCAGAAATCTGCTCACTCCTAGAGACACTAGGATACTTTCTAGGCGGTCCGACGAACTGGCTGTTCAGGACTCTATGGCCTACAGCGTCCGAAGTGCAAGCTCAGTATCAAACATGGGCCAGCGCCTTCTTGCACGAACTCGTCAGGTGGAGTCGTTGATGGCTGAAGTGGCTAGTCTTCGGCAAGAGGTCAGAGTGCTTAGGCATGAGAACAGGGAGTTGCACATGCTCGCAACCAATTACTCCACAAGCATGAAGAGGAAGCTTGATCAGCTGCAGGAGTCCGAAGTGCGGATTCAGAGTGATCATCAACGGTTTATGACGTTACTCCCGAGGTTTGTGTTGCCTTCGTCCTCGGGAGCAGCACCAAGTATTGAGGCTCCGAATGATCCAACTCTGGCGCTTCGTCTTTCAGGGGCTCCGTCGACCTCCGAGGCACCACCTACCAACGACCAATGAAAAACTATTAGTTCAAATTATTGTAAAATATTTATGCTTTAAAGTTTATTTAATTATATCTATAAATATAAGTATTTTTTTTTTTTAAATTATGTGATGTTTATTATTATTATTATTATTATTATTATTATTATTATTATTTTAAATATCAATGTAAAATAAGTAAATCAAAGTAAAAAAAAAAAAAAAACTATGTTTAACTTTCTAAACAAAAATCACAACTAAATAAACAAAACAAAATGAAAGCAGTAAAGAGAAGGGATTAAGAATGCAAATCTGATTGTGGGTGATTCCTAGGCCTCCCTTCATTATTCAAATGCATGGGCTTATCCTTGAACGGACGGTGGTAATTGAAATGATCCGACAACGGTCTAAGTTCAAGAGTGGGTACCTGAATCATCAAAATCAGAAAAATGTTAGTATAAATAAAAATTAAAATTGGAGAAGATGGCTTACTTTCTTTTTCCGGCACAAACTCAATGACAAACACCACATTTTTGAACATTTCCGGGACTTTGAACTTGGCCAGGTTTACTATGATAGTTGTGGTTTGTCCCAGGTCATCCTCCTCCTCTTCTGCTTGCAGCAGCAATTCATCCATGTTCGGGCTGTGTTTGGATGGTTCTGGGACAGCTTCATCCTCCCGGTCACCTTCCAAGGTGATGGCTTCATCGATTTCAACTTCTGCCTTTGAATTTTCAAGAGTTGAGTTGGAGACCTCACTTTGCTCTTGAATCTGTGCCATGAATTCCATAATCTGCTCAACATGCATATCCAATTCGTCCACTCTTCTGACTCGGTCTTGCATCTCCTGGTTTTGATTTTCTACTCCCTGATTCAAAGAGGTGAGTAAATTATTAAGTGTATCATTATCCAAGGATGTACCTGAATTGAATTGGGTTGATTGTTGTGGTGGATGTAACGGTTCATATGGCCACTGATAGAACTCTTCCGATGGCGGCAATTGTTCTTCTTTTTGTGAACCCTGTACCGAAGAAATTAATTCTTCAAGCATTTGATTATAATCCACGGGCATACTTTGATTCGATTGGAATTGTTGTGGGGGATGCTGTGGTGGCTGCATAGGTCTTGAATAGAACGCGTCTTCTTGCTGCCAATATCCACCTTGTTGGAATTGTTGAGGTTCTCCCCACATGTAATCTGAATAATCTCTCCAATCTGAATTGTAAGCATTGGAAAACATGTTGCCCCTTGATTGGTTATGGCCTTGATATCCCCAAACATCTTCATTTGCAGAAAATTGAGGACCTTGATATCGTTGCCCATAGGGCACATCAAGTGTAGGGACACTTGGCATTGTGGTCCGTTCGGCATTATGAGTTAATTGAGCAGTGAGCTGTGCCAATAGATCTTGAATGCTAGTAGAATCCAGGTCTTGCTCCATTTGTACCTCAATTCAAAGAAAGAAAAATAAATCAAATATCAAAAGTAACATACACAAACACAAATAAACATAAGCAAAAACAAAAATAAAAGGATTAGCAAATTTGCTAATCCCCGGCAACGGTGCCAAAAATTTGATGCGAAAATAAGTTAACGCACAAATTAAACCCTATTTGTGACAGTTGTAGTAATGATGTAAGTAGGGATCGTTCTAGGCCGGGGATTAACTAGGGATGCTAACCAAAGTAAAATTAAATTAAAAACGTAAAAACAAAATTTAAAACACTAAACTAGACTCAAAACACTTAACTAGAATCACTCAAAATAAAACTAACAAATAATCTAAAACAAATCAAAAGACTCAAAATAATTCAAGACTCTAGAAAACACAAACTAAATTTATTTCTAACAAATTTAACACTTTAAAATAAATGGGGGATTGATTTTTGATGAAAAGTAAATTAAACTTAAATAAATTACAGAATTGACAAAAACATGAAATTAAGGTGAATGGATGAGCGACGGACTGGCTAGAGGATTCTTCTCCACACATGACACATATGCAACCTAAATTGATTTTCAGTTGTTCTTTCAATAAATTGTAAATTCTCAACGCCCCAAATTAACCATGAATTGCATAAATTAATTCTCAGATTTTCCTTAAGTTAATGGATTGGATGATTGCATACGACAACCCAAAACATTCCCCACAAGTTCCCTACATGAATTGCATAATAGAGATACAAGCAAGAATCATTAAGTTCTATGAAAATCATAAGCATTGACGAGGCACTTGTTACTATGAATTGCATGAAACTTATGCCAAGAATTTACTTAACACGATTGTGGTCAACAACCTTTACTACTTGTGAATATAAGTTCATAACGATTAGGTGAAATTCACTTATATTCTAGCATCAAATTCATGCATGTAAATTAAGTATGCATCCTTAATCGACATACAAAAATAAGTTATCAATCAAGCAGTTAAGCAAATTAAATCACAACTCAGAAATCACAACTGAAGGTAATCAATTCATATTACAAATATATCCATGGCTTTGAATTAACCTCTAGCCAAACAGAAATTAATTACACATTATTCATAAATTAAAGTGAAAGTAAAACATGAGTTTGGAGGATTAAACCGAGAGAAATTGCAGTGAAACTTTGCTGCTTCTGTTTCTGCTCTGCCCGAGACCCCCCTGCGTGCGCCAGCTGCCAAGGGCAGCTTCTCTGCGTGCTGACCTCCGCTGCCCAAGCAGCGCCAGTCCTCCCTTCCACGCGTCAATCCCCTGCGCTGACTTCTCTCTAGCTGGCAGCTGCAGCTCCCTTCTCTCCGAGGCTTCCCAGCTGCTACTCAAAGGCAGCTCTCTAGCCTTTCGCTGCACGTCTCCAAGCTTCAAGGCAGCGCCCCTTTGCTTTCCGTGCTATTTCCGTCACCCTCCTCCTTCGCTTCCTCGTCTGACTCCTATCCTTTATTCCTCACGCTGCATACACACCTTCACGTTTCTGTCTGCCCACTGGTGCTTTCTCCACTCCAGCTTGTTTCCCACGTTCTTTTATTTTATTTTCTTTTCTTGGTTCCTGCTGTCTTCGTGCAGCTCACACTGCTCCTCCTCTTATTATTTTTCTGCCCATTTTCCTCAGTGCCTCCCGCGTCATTCCCACTACATTTCACTGTTCTTCCCACCATGCATTTTTTTATTTTCTGTTTATTATTTCTTATTCTTTCTGCAAAAATATTTTCTTACATAAAACAAAACAAAACAACTAAAACACAACCTAAACCTTCCAACAATTGTCTCAGGGATTTCCAATGAATATGACATGTTAAAAATCATTATCCCCACATATTTGAGTCATCTTTACACAAGCACATACTTAATTAAAGCCACTACTCACTAGTTCACAAGTAATCCATTAAAACAATGCTTTGAATGTAGTAACATGCTTTAGAGAATTCCCTCATACGTGAGAAGATTGATGTAGATATGAAAACGAATGCTCACATATATGTATCACAAAGAACGCTATTTCTAGAGTTAAGAAGCATGTTTAGATATGATCTCATGAATAGAATGCTACCACTTAGATGCGAGAACCAGTGACACCATATGCTCAAACCAATTTCAAACTCCACAAATTGAAATGCACAACACTCAAGATAGAGTCAAGGGTTGTAACGGGGCTTAGGGTATTGGTTAACAAAGGAAGGATAGGGATAACAAACGTTCTTAAAGCAATAGCAAGCAAAGTAATGAAATTGAAGCTTAGAATTCACTTAGTTTGTAGAAATCAACTTTTAAACACAAAGGGAAGATTTAAACAACTCTTAGGGGCGAATTCAATGTTTTGGACCCTTTCTTCAACAAACAACACTTTAGGACTCTTTTTCACATATTTTTCAACTCTTTCACTCTTTTCACAACTTTTCTTTTTTTTCTTTTTATTTTCCACGAATTTTTATTTTCTTTTTCTTTTTCTACTCGTGCCTATGGCACACTAACTCACATGAGAAATACTTCCCCCACACTTGTTTTCTGCCATACATTAATTAAAAGGAATTCAATTTGAATCATGCTTTACTATGCTTCAAGAACAAGGGTATGGATGGTCCTAATCTAGGCTAGGTGAGGAAAACATGGGTTAACAAATAATAAACGTTTAGGCTCAAGTCTCACAAGGTTGTAGCGTTAGTTTGAGTTCCTTCCTTCAAGCATGTTACAAAAACTGATTTTTTTCTTTTATGATTGCATGTGAATTCATAAGTTATAACCACAACCAAGCATAAACAAAGAGTAAATCAAACTTTCATCCATGTTAATCACTCTCTTTAACAGCCATGTAATTACAAACCGAATCCTCATCATTGTGTTGGAAGGTACCCTAAGACACAAACAAACACACAAAAACAACTCTTTTTGGGTTTTTAAAACAAAATTTTCAAATTTTTATGTTATTTTCGGATTTTTGCATCAAAACACACTAAAACACACCAAAACTGCTCAAAAACACTTAAAAACAGCAAGGAACAAGTCTCCAAGTTAAGGGTGATAAAATCCCACGAATTTGCATCTAAAACACTTAGTTACCCCCCCACACTTAAATCAAACATTGTCCTCAATGTTTCAAGCATAAAACCACGCTAAACAAAAAGAAACACACAAACAGCAAGTAAATAACAAACTGGGCAGATTAGAAACAAGCAACAAAGTGAAGGGTTTTAGGAACGCAAATCTGGAATTGGAGTGATTCCTAGGGCTTCCTTTGTTGATGCATGGGTTGCCTCCCAAGTAGCGCTTTCTTTAACGTCTTGAAGCCGGACGAAGAACACAATCATGCCCCATTGGAGCCCACGGCATGGAGTGGGATCTCCTCCACAACCTGCCCCACAAAGTTCTTGTACATTGCATCCTTGAACGGAAATGGATAGTGATGTTTGTTGATGGGTGCGTTGTGTTGCCTAAGGTTCATGTTTATGCGCCCACCATTGGGGATTTGCTTGGGTACCTGCACCAAAGAAGGGAACTACCTATTAATTTTAATGGGAATTGGATTTGGACTAGGTGCCTTACCTTGGTGTTGGGATGAAGTGGCAGCAACATGAATTTTTTTCCTCATGGTGTTCTCGGCCACATTGGGTATCTTAAGGGCAGTGGCCGTGGGGTCCTCATGCTCCACTCCAATGCCCTCAGCTTGCATGGTTCTTGAAGCAACCTTTGTGGTAGGGGCTGAATGATCCGTCCCTATCTTTTCTATTGTATCAATAACACAACAAGAACGAACAATGTTAGGAGTCTCAATGGATTCAGAAATTTTAAAACAAATCATATCACCACCAAATGCCATAGTTACTTCTCCTTTGGCTACATCAATCTTGGTTTGAGCCGTTTTCATGAAAGGCCGTCCAAGGAGAATGGGCAATGAAGGAGCATGATCCGATTCATCCATCTCAAGAACATAGAAATCCGCCGGAAAGATCAAATGATTAACCTGCACCAAAACATCTTCCACAACTCCCTTTGGATAGGCATTAGATCTATCGGCCAATTGTATGATTACACCATCATTTTTTAACTTGCCTAGGTTCATAGATGCATAAATTGAGGTTGTTGGGGCTCCCTCCACTTGAAATTTGGGTGGTCTCTCCAACCGGGATTATATGTGTTTGAATATGGATCGTTCCTTGGTTGGTTTTGACCTTGAAACCCAATTGCATGGGCGCTTTCCCATCCACCATTTTCAATCAACTGTGGACACTTTTCAGAGACATGTCCATGGATGGAACATACGCCACATACAATTGGTCCTTGCATCTTCATGCCCTCAGCCATCTGAGACACAAGAGAAGTAAGATTAGCCAATTGTGAATGAAGATCGGAAGTTGAACTTACCTCATGTACTTGGTGCCGTGGGGGTCCCCTTTGGCCTACTCCCTCGTATTATTGAGCGTTCAACGCTCGATTAGAGATCAAGATCTTGGCAGCCATGGGTGTTTTGTCCACCAATGCTCCCCCCGCCGAAGCATCAAGCATTTGACGTTCTAGAGGTAGGAGACCCTCGTAGAAGTATGATGCGAAATATATTAAGCACACAAATTAAACCCTCTTTTGACAATTGTAGCAAAGTATGTAAGTAGGGATCGTTCAAAACCGGGGATTAGGAGGGATTGCTAAACTCTTGAAAACTGACTTAGAAACGTAAAAACAAAGTTTAAAACACTAAATTAGACTCGAAGAATGCAAAACTAAAGTTTTAAACACTAAAACAAACCAAAAACTCAAAACAGCAACCAAAAGACTCAAAACTGCCTTAAAAACACTTTCTGGGCAGTTTTGAGCACAAAGCACCAAATTGGACGAATTTGGGTTTTAACTTGTATCAAAACACTTAAAAACATAAACCAAACACTTTCTAACTAATCTAGGACTTCAAAATAAATGGGGATTTGATTTGGACGAAAATAAACTAACAAAACAGATTGCAAAGTAAAAACAGATTTGAAAACGGTTTTGGGGTTTTAAATGGATGATGGATTAGTTAGAGGCTCTTTCTCCACACATGACAAGTATGCAAACGACTCGATTTCCAGTTATTCCTTCATTGAATTATGAATGACAATGCCCCAAATTAACCGTGACATCACTAGTTAATTCTCAAGTTTTCCTTGTGTTATCGGATTGGATGACATCATTCGACAACCCGAAGCATTCCTCAAAAGTTCCCTACATGACATCATAATAAAGATACAATCAAAGATCATTACGTTCAATGAAAACTATAAGCATTGACAAAACACTTGCAACTATGACATCATGTCACTCATGCTAGGAATTGAACTTAACGCGATCGTGACTAGCGACCTTCACTACATATGAATATAAGTGTGTGACGATTATGTGAAACAACCTTATATTCTAGCATCATATTCATGCAAGCCAATTAAGTGTCGACCCCTAATTAACAAACACAAATAAGTTATTACTCGCACAGTTAAGCCAATTACATTCACGATTCAAGAATTCATAACTGGAATTTATCAAATCAAATTGCACACATAGTCATGGCTTTGAAATCACCCCTAACCAATAGGGGTTTAGCCACTCATGTTCATAGCAAAACGAAAGGAAAAGAAATTAAACATTGAAATCATAAAACGAATTACACCTAGAATGCACCAACGATGAAGCTTGAGCATCCAAGAGTCCTTCCTTCTTTCTCCTTGCTGCCACGCACAAGTGGTTGGGTTTTGGGGATTATGGATGGTGTAGAAGTATGGATTTAGGGTTAGGATGAGTGTATGGGGCGGCTAGGGATGTTTTTAGGCAGAAACTAGGGTGAATGGTGAAGTATGGATGTGTTTAAGTGTGTGGAATGGTTTCTGACGTGAATGGGGTTTAATTCTCCTCCTTAAAGCTATGGCAAGGCTTGGTATTTATAGAACAAGGCTCCAAAATAATTTAGGAATCAGGAATTAATCTAAAACTTAAAGGAAATAGGAAATTAAAACCAAAAACCTAAGGGAAAAGGTTTAAGGGGTGCGGCAAAGGGTTTAGGAAAGGGTAGATGTCCTAAAACTAAAGGGAAAGGGTATCCTTGTGCGGCAAGGAAAGATGGAGTGTGGGAAAGGTGCGGCAAGGTCCTAATCCTAAGGGGAATGGATTTTAGGTTGTCCTAGAGGGAAAAGGAAATGTGTTTACAAGGTTTAAGGATAAGGAAACATAACAAGGAGAATTGTTGCAACAAGGGAGACAAGGAGGAGACAAGAAGGGAACATGAAGGGGACATGGCGCCACCTTTGTAGGAATGCTTCAATTTGTGTTTTTCTTTGTCTTCCAAGCTTCCAAGCTGATTTCTTATGTCTTCTAGTACCTTCCTAGCCTCATTTGATCCTTAATTTCGTCCAAACTCCTTGCTCCAAGCATATGCACTTCATTCCAAGCCCAATTTTTCTCCTAAAAGCTCCAAAATGCTCCTTTTTGCATACTTTGACTATAAAACCTGAAATTGCACGAAAATGACTTTAAACACTAAACTAACTAAGGAAAAACAACATAAATGCATGAGAACAAGCCAATTAAGTCGCATAAAAATGCTCCTATCAAATTCCCCCACACTTAGCTTTTGCTAGTCCTCGAGCAAAACAAAGAAATAAAACAAAACAAAACAAACATAACCTAAACCTTCCAACGTTTGCCTCAGAGATTTCCAATGCACATGACATGTTAAAGATCATCATTCCCACAGATTTGAGTCAATTTAACACTTAAGCACATACTTAATCATAGTCACTACTTACTAGTTCACAATTAACCAATTAAAACAATGTTTTGAATGTAGTAACATGCCTTAGAGAATTCGCTCAATTCCTTACAAGATATGCACTCAATCACTCAGATTTTCTAACTACACACCCTATACTAGTTATATGTGAAAAGATTGATGTAGATATGAAAAACGAATGCTCACATATATGTATGACAAAGAACGCAATTTCTGGAGTTAATAAGCATGTTTAGATATGATCTCATGAATGGAATGCTACTACTTAGATGCGAGAACCAGTGACACCATATGCTCATACCAAATTCAAACTCCACAAATTGAAACACATAACACTCAAGATAGAAGTTAAGGGTTGAAACGGGGCTTGGGGTATTGGTTAACAAAGGAAGGATAGGGAAAACAAACGTTCTTCAAGCCTTAGTAAGCAAAGTAATGAAATTAAGACTTAGAATTCACTTTAGAATGCAGAAATTAACTTTGAACATAAAGGGAAGATTTACGCAACACTTAGGGTCAAATACAACTTTTTGGACCCTTTCTTCAACAAACACTACTTTAGAACTCTTTTTCATATCTTTCCAACTCTTTTTTTTCATACATTTCACACTTTTTTTTTTCTTTCTTTCTTTTCACGAATTTTTCTTTTCTTTTCTTTATACCCGTGCCTATGGCACACTAACTCACATGAAAACACTTCCCCCACACTTGTTTTCTGCCATACATTAATAAAAAAGGAATTCAATTTGAATCATGCTTTACTATGCTTCAAGAACAAGGGTATGGATGATCCTAATCTAGGCTAGGTGAGGATAGTGTGGGTTAACAAAGAAAAGGCTAAACACGGCTCAATGGGGTTAAAACCTACAAAACATAATGACATAGGGGATTCACGGCTTTTTGGTTATGGTGGTGGTCACTACACAACTTCATCTTGAATATGTGTTATGCAAATCAATAACATGCTTTGAATGAAATGTGCATGAGTTCTAGCATTTGGAACTAAATGATGGAACGCCTTCTAAGTAGCAACCAAGCAAAGAATAATGAGATCATGCAACGACTTATAAAACAAAGAATGCACAGATTTTAACTCTCCAAATAAACGTTTAGGCTCAAGTCTCACAGGGTTGTAGCGTTTGTTTGAGTTCCTTCCTTCAAGCATGTTACAAAAACTGATTTTTCCTTTATGATTGCATGTGAATTCATAAGTTATAACCACAACCAAGCAATTACAAACCGAATCCTCATCATTGTGTTGGAAGGTACCCTAAGACACAAACAAACACACAAAAACAACTCTTTTTGGGTTTTTTAAAACAAATTTTTCAATTTTCTCTTTGATTTTCGGATTTTTTTCTTCAAAACACACTAAAACACACCAAAACTGCTTCAAAACACTTAAAAACAGCAAGGAACAAGTTTTGAAATAATGGGTGATAAAATCCCACGAATTTGCATGAAAAACACTTAGTTACCCCCCCACACTTAAATCAAACATTGTCCTCAATGTTTTAAGCATAGAATCACACAAAACACAAAGAAACACACAAACAGCAAGTAAAACAACTAAATAGGCAGATTAGAAAGAATCAACAAAGAGAAGGGTTTAGGAACGCAAATCTGGAATTGGAGTGCTTTCTAGGTCTTCCTTTGTTGAATTGCATGGGTTGCCTCCCAAGTAGCGCTTTCTTTAACGTCTTGCAGCCGGACGATGCTCCTTTGAAGGTTATTGAACCCCACGGCATGGAGGGGTGTTTCCTCTACGCCTTGTCCTTCGAACCACTTCATGCATTGGGTCCTTGAATGGAATGGGATATTGATCCTTTCGTAGTGTCGTGTTGTGCTTCTCTAAATCAACACAAACTCTCCCACCATATTGACTTTGATTAGGTACCTGCACCATACAAGGTAACAACCGATTAGTTGAAATGGGAATTGAAATTGGATCAGGTGGCTTACCTAGGTGCGGCATAGGAGTGGGAAAACAATGGACAGATGCACCAAGGTTGCACTCAGCCAAATTTGGTGATTTCAAGGTTGAGGCCGTGCATTCTTTGTTGCTCACTCCAATTCCCTCCTCGATGGTAGTTCGAGGTGCATTCTTCTTGACAAGTGTTGAACATTCCTGCCCTATATTTTCAATTACATTAATGGCACAACAAGAACGAACATCATTAGTATTCTCAATTGATTCAGGAATCTTAAAGTTAATCATATCACCACCAAAGGTCATAGTTACGGCTCCTTTGGCCACATCAATCTTGGTTTGAGCCGTTTTCATGAATGGTCGTCCAAGCAAGAGTGGTGATGGTGGAGAGTGGGTTGAGTCCTCCATATCAAGCACATAGAAATCTGCAGGAAAAATCAAATGGTCTACCTGCACCAAAACATCTTCCAACACTCCATTGGGATATGCATTAGATCGATCGGCTAATTGAATTATAACGCCATCATTTTTAAGTTTTCCTAGATTCATAGATGCATAAATAGAATATGGCATGACATTAATTGATGCACCTAGATCTAGCATAGCATGTTCAAATCTTGTATTACCAATTACACAAGGGATTGTGAAACTACCCGGATCTTTGCATTTAGGTGGTAGCTTCCTTTGCAACATTGCAGAGACATTCTCGCTTACATGTACCACCTCCTTCTCCCGAATCCGCTTCCTTGTTGTACAAAGCTTCTTCAAGAACTTGGCATACTTCGGGATTTGCTTGATTGCATCCAAAAGAGGTATGTTAACTTGAACCTTCCTAAATGTCTCTAGAACATCTTTTTCCTCCTCTTCATTCTTGGATTGCAAAAATCTGCTAGGAAAGGGCACATTGGGTGGAATAATGTTAGAATTAACTGAATTTGGACCTTTCTTACCTAGGGTGGATGGATTGGAGGACTTAGGATCAATGGTTGCTTTCGGCAAAGGTTGCTTTGGGTTCTCCTCTTCAGATTTCAACGTTTCATCTTCTTTGGGACCTGATTTTGGTGGTGTAGGACCGGCCCTAACTTCTTTTCCACTCCTTAGCATGATTGCATTTGCGGTTTCAAAGCCTCCTTTTGGATTCGCAATGGTTGAACTAGGAAGCTTTCCTTGTTCACGAAACTGCCCCATAAACTCGGCAATTTGCCCTACTTGCTTCTCCAATTCGTCCATCCTTTTGTCTCTACTTTGCATACCCTGCGCCATAGAAGTTAGTAACTGAAAAATCTGATCATTATCAATGGACGAACCTGAATTGGGTTGGATAGGTTGTGCTTGAGGTTGTGTGGGTGCCAACGGCTTTTGATAGAAACCCGGGGGTTGTTGCCTGAATGCACTTTGTTGTTGGCCTTGTTGGGGTTGTTGGGGATCCCTCCACTTGAAATTAGGGTGGTCTCTCCAACCTGGATTGTATGAATTTGAATATGGATCGTTCCTTGGTTGGTTTTGGCCTTGAAACCCAATTGCATTAGCGCTCTCCCATCCACCATTTTCAATTAATTGTGGGCACTTTTCAGAGGCATGTCCTTGGATAGAACACACACCACACACAATTGGTCCTTGCATCCTCATACCCTCGGCCATCTGAGACACAATGGAAGTAAGATTAGCTAATTGAGTATGAATGTCGGAAGTGGAACTTACCTCATGAACATGTTGCCGTGGGGGTCCTCTTTGGCCTACTCCTTCGTATTGTTGAGTGTTCAACGCTCGATTAGCAATCAAGATCTTGGCAGCCATAGGTGTTTTGTCCACCAATGCTCCACCCGCCGAGGCATCGAGCATTTGACGTTCTAGTGGTAGGAGGCCCTCGTAGAAGTATTGCAAAAGCAACTCCTCCTTCATCTGATGTTGTGGACAAGAAGCAACAAGTGATTTAAATCGTTCATAATATGTAGGAAAAGACTCACCTTCATCTTGTTGAATTCCACTTATTTTTTTACGAAGAAGAATGATACGAGAAGTTGGAAAAAACTTCTCCAGAAACGCTCTTTTCATACTCTCCCATGATGTGACAGTGCCAGGAGCCAACTCGTATAACCAATCCTTGGCTTTGTCCATTAAAGAGAATGGAAAAGCCTTCATCTTTAAAATGCTGCCATCAACGTTAACCGGAGTCATACTTGAGCAAACCACCTCAAACTCTTTCAAATGCTTGTTAGGGTCCTCCATGGACAGCCCATGGAACTTTGGGATGTGGTGCAGCAAACTAGACTTCAATTCGAACTCCTCGGTCTTGCCTTGAGCTGCCATGGGATATTGGATGCATAAAGGTGCGGCATTATCCAATCCCGAAGCCGAAAGCTCCTTGATTGTGCGGTTGTCGGCTGCCATGATTGGTGCCTCCTAAAAAATCCCAGCCGTGCCCCTCTCTTCTTCTTCTAAAACTTGTTCTTCAAGGTCAGGTTCAGGGCTAGGTGGGTTGGACTCTTGTTGGTTCCTCCTTCTTCTCAAAGTTCGTTCAAAATCGTCGTCAAAGTCCAAAATATGCTCACGAACAGGTTGGGAACTTCGAGTCATGCACTAGTACCTAAAAACAAAGACACAAAACAAATCAGCAACTAAGATAGAAAACAAACGAAAAATAAAAAGAAATAACAAGGGATTAGCAAAGTTGCTAATCCCCGGCAACGGCGCCAAAAATTTGATGCGAAATATATTAAGCACACAAATTAAACCCTCTTTTGACAATTGTAGCAAAGTATGTAAGTAGGGATCGTTCAAAACCGGGGATTAGGAGGGATTGGTAAACTCTTGAAAACTGACTTAGAAACGTAAAAACAAAGTTTAAAACACTAAATTAGACTCGAAGAATGCAAAACTAAAGTTTTAAACACTAAAACAAACCAAAAACTCAAAACAGCAACCAAAAGACTCAAAACTGCCTTAAAAACACTTTCTGGGCAGTTTTGAGCACAAAGCACCAAATTGGACGAATTTGGGTTTTAACTTGTATCAAAACACTTAAAAACATAAACCAAAACACTTTCTAACTAATCTAGGACTTCAAAATAAATGGGGATTTGATTTGGACGAAAATAAACTAACAAAACAGATTGCAAAGTAAAAACAGATTTGAAAACGATTTTGGGGTTTTAAATGGATGATGGATTAGTTAGAGGCTCTTTCTCCACACATGACAAGTATGCAAACGACTCGATTTCCAGTTATTCCTTCATTGAATTATGAATGACAATGCCCCAAATTAACCGTGACATCACTAGTTAATTCTCAAGTTTTCCTTGTGTTATCGGATTGGATGACATCATTCGACAACCCGAAGCATTCCTCAAAAGTTCCCTACATGACATCATAATAAAGATACAATCAAAGATCATTACGTTCAATGAAAACTATAAGCATTGACAAAACACTTGCAACTATGACATCATGTCACTCATGCTAGGAATTGAACTTAACGCGATCGTGACTAGCGACCTTCACTACATATGAATATAAGTGTGTGACGATTATGTGAAACAACCTTATATTCTAGCATCATATTCATGCAAGCCAATTAAGTGTCGACCCCTAATTAACAAACACAAATAAGTTATTACTCGCACAGTTAAGCCAATTACATTCACGATTCAAGAATTCATAACTGGAATTTATCAAATCAAATTGCACACATAGTCATGGCTTTGAAATCACCCCTAACCAATAGGGGTTTAGCCACTCATGTTCATAGCAAAACGAAAGGAAAAGAAATTAAACATTGAAATCATAAAACGAATTACACCTAGAATGCACCAACGATGAAGCTTGAGCATCCAAGAGTCCTTCCTTCTTTCTCCTTGCTGCCACGCACAAGTGGTTGGGTTTTGGGGATTATGGATGGTGTAGAAGTATGGATTTAGGGTTAGGATGAGTGTATGGGGCGGCTAGGGATGTTTTTAGGCAGAAACTAGGGTGAATGGTGAAGTATGGATGTGTTTAAGTGTGTGGAATGGTTTCTGACGTGAATGGGGTTTAATTCTCCTCCTTAAAGCTATGGCAAGGCTTGGTATTTATAGAACAAGGCTCCAAAATAATTTAGGAATCAGGAATTAATCTAAAACTTAAAGGAAATAGGAAATTAAAACCAAAAACCTAAGGGAAAAGGTTTAAGGGGTGCGGCAAAGGGTTTAGGAAAGGGTAGATGTCCTAAAACTAAAGGGAAAGGGTATCCTTGTGCGGCAAGGAAAGATGGAGTGTGGGAAAGGTGCGGCAAGGTCCTAATCCTAAGGGGAATGGATTTTAGGTTGTCCTAGAGGGAAAAGGAAATGTGTTTACAAGGTTTAAGGATAAGGAAACATAACAAGGAGAATTGTTGCAACAAGGGAGACAAGGAGGAGACAAGAAGGGAACATGAAGGGGACATGGCGCCACCTTTGTAGGAATGCTTCAATTTGTGTTTTTCTTTGTCTTCCAAGCTTCCAAGCTGATTTCTTATGTCTTCTAGTACCTTCCTAGCCTCATTTGATCCTTAATTTCGTCCAAACTCCTTGCTCCAAGCATATGCACTTCATTCCAAGCCCAATTTTTCTCCTAAAAGCTCCAAAATGCTCCTTTTTGCATACTTTGACTATAAAACCTGAAATTGCACGAAAATGACTTTAAACACTAAACTAACTAAGGAAAAACAACATAAATGCATGAGAACAAGCCAATTAAGTCGCATAAAAATGCTCCTATCAAATCACCCCTAACCAATAGGGGTTTAGACACTCATGTTCATAGCAAAACGAAAGGAAAAGAAATTAAACATTGAAATCATAAAACGAATTACACCTAGAATGCACCAACGATGAAGCTTGAGCATCCAAGAGTCCTTCCTTCTTTCTCCTTGCTGCAACGCACAAGTGGTTGGGTTTTGGGGATTATGGATGGTGTAGAAGTATGGATTGAGGGTTAGGATGAGTGTATGGGGCGGCTAGGGATGTTTTTAGGCAGAAACTAGGGTGAATGGTTGATAGGAGCATATTTATGCTACTTAGTTATGTTGTTTTCTTGCATTTTCGTAGTTAGTTATAACTTATTATAGTGTTTAAGGTCATTTTCGTGCAATTTCAGGTTCATATGGCAAAGTATGCATTTTGAGCCAATTTGGAGCATTTTGGAGCAGTTTTGGGCCAAGATTGGATAGTGCAAACATGGAGACATGAGGATGGACGAATTTGATGATTCAAAGGGCTAGAAATCTGCATGTGTGTGTGCAAAGTGTTGGCCTACAACTTCAAACATCATGGCTGCCATGTAATGGCAGAAAATGTGTTTTTTTACTAGCTAAATGGATGAAGAACATGCATTGCAATTATAAACACAACATGGGCAGCAAGGAATCAGAAATTAAAGCATGGGCAACAAGGAATAAGAAATTAAAGCATGGGCAGCAAGGAATCAGCATGGGCAGTGAATAGACAACAAGGAATGGCAGAAATTGGACCACCATGAAGTGGATTTCTGCAAGGATGGCAGATTGTCCATTACTTAATGTTTGCTTGACATTTTCAGCCACTATATAACCCCCCTTGGTTAGGAGCTCAGAAAAACCACACCTCCCACACACATTCCATTCATCCCATCCAGCCATACACCCTCCACAATTCATAAATTCGTCAAACACATCCATCACACTTTGCAGCAACCTTCCTTCACCTTTCACCATATTTTCTGACCCAAAATCATCCCTAGCCGTACCCCCATCAACCCTAAACCTTCCCATACCATTCCACATCCATTCTACACCACAAATAACCCCAAAAACCTGTTCTAAAGTTCTCTGCCGCAGCAAGGAGGAAGGAGAATTCGTTGATGAGCTTGCTGCCAAGTTGGAGCGTTCTAGGTGTTTTCTTCCTTTGGATTTTAATTTCTAAATTTATGTATCTTTGCTTGTGAGTATGAGGAACTAAACCCCCTTAGTTGGGGGGTGATTCGAAACCATGAATATGCTTGCAATATGATTTGGTTACGTTCAGTTGTTATTTCATAAGTTGTGGTTTCAATTCGTTCATCTACTTGATTGATAACTTATTTGTGTATGTTGATTGAGAGTGCACGCTTAGTTTTCATGCATGAATATGATGCTAGATTATGAGGGAGTTTCACCTAATAGTTACAATCTTATAATCACAAGTAGTGAAGGTCGCTTATAAACGATCGCGTTGAATGAATTCTTGGCATTAGTTTCATGCTCATCATAGTAACGAATGCCTCGTCAACACTTATAGTTCTCATTGTGCTTCATGATTCTTGATTGTATCCTTATTGTGCTCATCACGTAAGGAACCTTTGAGGAATGCTTTGAATTGTTGTATGCGCTTTCCCATCCAATTCATTAACTTAAGGAGAACTTGAAGGTTAATTTAAGCGTATCTAATTAACTTGGGGTGTTGAGTTTCATAATTTATTGGAAGAACAACTGAAAATCGTTTTGTTTGCAAGTGTGTCATGTGTGGAGAAGAACCTCCTAACTAGCCTTTTATCCATCCTTTTCATCCAAAACGTTTTACAATCTGTTTTGTTTTAAAGTTTCTGTTTTGTTTTCAATTTTCGTCCAAAACCAAATCCCCCTTTATTTTGAAGTCTTAGATTAGTTAGAAAGTGTTTTGATTTGTGTTTTTAAGTGTTTTGATTCAAGTTTTCACTCAAATTCGTCAGATTTTGTGTTTGTGCTCAAAACTGCCCAGAAAGTGGTTTTTAGGCAGTTTTGAGTCTTCTAGTTGCTGTTTTGAGTTTTAGGTTTGTTTTAGTGTTCTAACTTTTAGTTTTACATTCTTTGAGTCTAGTTTAGTGTTTTAAACTTTGTTTTTATGTTATTGAGTCAGTTTTCAAGTGTTTAGCAATCCCTCCTAATCCCCGGTTTAGAACGATCCCTACTTACATCTTTACTACAATTTGACAAAAGAGGGTTTAATTTGTGTGCTAGTTAATATTACGCATCAATGGTGAAGTATGGATGTGTTTAGGAGTGGTGGATGATTTCTGGCGTGAATGGCTTTGAATGGGTGTGTGTGGAATCTTTTGTGGCTGCAACAAAGAGGTTTATTTAAAGGAAAACAGAAATTAAAACCCTAGGTTGATTAGGAAATCAGAAATTAAGTCTAAGGATTCTAGGATTATGAAACAAATCAGAAAATAAAAGGAAAGGTCAAGGAAATATGCGGCTAGGGTTTAAAACATATTAGGAATGTGTTTTAATGCTCAAAATCAGGAAAGGACCCTCTCCCTTGCCGTGGCAAGGAAGAGGAAAGTGTGGAAAGGGTATGTGAGGTGCGGCAAGGGTTGATATGGTGCAAGGGAGGTGTATTTGATGTCCTAAAATGCTTAGGAAGCCTTCAAAGTTGATAAGACTTAGGAACATTTAGGAAAGGTCAAACCAAAGTAGGAAACCTTAGCTTAACTTTCCTATTTCAAGTAGGAATCCTTCTTGGAGTAGGAATCCTTGTTCTTCTAGGAATCCTCATGTGAGTAGGAATCCATCTTCAATTAGGAATCCTTCGTTGATTAGGAATCCTTCGTTCATGTAAGCACTTTCCTATTTCAACTAGGAAACCTTGTTCAAGTAGGAATCGTCATCTTCAAGTCTTCAAATTCGTCCAAACCTTGGCTCCAAATATGTGACATGCATTCCAAGCTCCATTTTGCTCCAAAATGCATCTTCTTGCATCCTTTGGCCTTAAAACCTGAAAACACATAAAACTAGCTTAAAAGACTACTTTAACTAAGAAAACACCATGGAAATGCATAAGAACTAGCTAACTAAGGCGCATAAATATGCTCCTATCAAATTCCCCCACACTTAGCTTTTGCTAGTCCTTGATAGGAGCATATTTATGCTACTTAGTTATGTTGTTTTCTTGCATTTTCGTAGTTAGTTATAACTTATTATAGTGTTTAAGGTCATTTTCGTGCAATTTCAGGTTCATATGGCAAAGTATGCATTTTGAGCCAATTTGGAGCATTTTGGAGCATTTTTGGGCCAAGATTGGATGGTGCAAACATGGAGACATGAGGATGGACGAATTTGATGATTCAAAGGGCTAGAAAACTGCATGTGTGTGTGCAAAGTGTTGGCCTACAACTTCAAACATCATGGCTGCCATGTAATGGCAGAAAATGTGTTTTTTACTAGCTAAATGGATGAAGAACATGCATTGCAAGTATAAACACCACATGGGCAACAAGGAATCAGAAATTAAAGCATGGGCAGCAAGGAATAAGAAATTAAAGCATGGGCAGCAAGGAATCAGCATGGGCAGTGAATAGACAACAAGGAATGGCAGAAATTGGACCACCATGAAGTGGATTTCTGCAAGGATGGCAGATTGTCCATTACTTAATGTTTGCTTGACATTTTCAGCCACTATATAACCCCCCTTGGTTAGGAGTTCAAAAAACCACACCTCCCACACACATTCCATTCATCCCATCCAGCCATACACCCTCCACAATTCATAAATTCGTCAAACACATCCATCACACTTTGCAACAGCCTTCCTTCACCTTTCACCATATTTTCTGACCCAAAATCATCCATAGCCGTACCCCCATCAACCCTAAACCTTCCCATACCATTCCCCATCCATTCTACACCACAAATAACCCCAAAAACCTGTTCTAAAGTTCTCTGCCGCAGCAAGGAGGAAGGAGAATTCGTTGATGAGCTTGCTGCCAAGTTGGAGCGTTCTAGGTGTTTTCTTCCTTTGGATTTTAATTTCTAAATTTATGTATCTTTGCTTTGTGAGTATGAGGAACTAAACCCCCTTAGTTGGGGGGTGATTCGAAACCATGAATATGCTTGCAATATGATTTGATTACGTTCAGTTGTTATTTCATAAGTTGTGGTTTCAATTCGTTCATCTACTTGATTGATAACTTATTTGTGTATGTTGATTGAGAGTGCACGCTTAGTTTTCATGCATGAATATGATGCTAGATTATGAGGGAGTTTCACCTAATAGTTACAATCTTATAATCACAAGTAGTGAAGGTCGCTTATAAACGATCGCGTTGAATGAATTCTTGGCATTAGTTTCATGCTCATCATAGTAACGAATGCCTCGTCAACACTTATAGTTCTCATTGTGCTTCATGATTCTTGATTGTATCCTTATTGTGCTCATCACGTAAGGAACCTTTGAGGAATGTTTTGAATTGTTGTATGCGCTTTCCCATCCAATTCATTAACTTAAGGAGAACTTGAAGGTTAATTTAAGCGTATCTAATTAACTGGGGGTGTTGAGTTTCATAATTTATTGGAAGAACAACTGAAAAATCGTTTTGTTTGCAAGTGTGTCATGTGTGGAGAAGAACCTCCTAACTAGCCTTTTATCCATCCTTTTCACCCAAAAACGTTTTACAATCTGTTTTGTTTTAAAGTTTCTGTTTTGTTTTCAATTTTCGTCCAAAACCAAATCCCCCTTTATTTTGAAAGTCTTAGATTAGTTAGAAAGTGTTTTGATTTGTGTTTTTAAGTGTTTTGATTCAAGTTTTCACTCAAATTCGTCAGATTTTGTGTTTGTGCTCAAAACTGCCCAGAAAGTGGTTTTTAGGCAGTTTTGAGTCTTCTAGTTGCTGTTTTGAGTTTTAGGTTTGTTTTAGTGTTCTAACTTTTAGTTTTACATTCTTTGAGTCTAGTTTAGTGTTTTAAACTTTGTTTTTATGTTATTGAGTCAGTTTTCAAGTGTTTAGCAATCCCTCCTAATCCCCGGTTTAGAACGATCCCTACTTACATCTTTACTACAATTTGACAAAAGAGGGTTTAATTTGTGTGCTAGGTAAAATTTACGCACCAGTCCTCGAGCAAAACAAAGAAATAAAACAAAACAAAACAACTAAAACACAACCTAAACCTTCCAACAATTGTCTCAGGAATTTCCAATGAACATGACATGTTAAAAATCATTATCCCCACAGATTTGAGTCATCTTTACACAAGCACATACTTAATTAAAGCCACTACTCACTAGTTCACAAGTAATCAATTAAAACAATGCTTTGAACGTAGTAACATGCCTTAGAGAATTCCCTCAATTCCTTACAAGATATACACTCTATTTTCACTCAGATTTTCTAACTACACACCCTACACTAGTCATATGTGAGAAGATTGATGTAGATATGAAAACGAATGCTCACATATATGTATCACAAAGAACGCTATTTCTAGAGTTAAGAAGCATGTTTAGATATGATCTCATGAATGGAATGCAACTACTTAGATGCGAGAACTGATAGGAGCATATTTATGCGCCTTAGTTTAGCTTGTTCTTGTGCATTTATAGTGTTTTTCCTTAGTAAAGTAGTCTTTTAAGCTAGTTTTATTTGTTTTCAGGTTTTAAGGGCAAAGTGTGCAAAAGGAAGCATTTTGGAGCCTTTTGGAGCAAATTAGAGCTTGGAATGAATATCATATGTTTGGAGCCAAGAGGATGGACGAAATTGAAGATTTGAAGATGATGTTTCCTACTTGAACAAGGTTTCCTAGTCGAAGTAGGAAAGCGCCTAATCAAGAGATGAAATCCTAGTCAACAGAGGATTCCTAATTGAAGAAGGATTCCTAATCAACGAGGGATTCCTAGTTGAAGATGGATTCCTAGAAGAATGAAGATTCCTATTCAAACAAGGTTTCCTACTTGGAATAGGAAATGTAAACCCCAAATGGCATCAAGTTGCAGCTACAAGGAAGATTTCCAAGTCCAAGAAGGAAAAGGTTTCCAAGATGAAGAAGGAGAAGAATTCCAAGTCAAGGAAGGATTGAGACATGTTTTCCTAATGCTAGAAGGACTCCTAAGTGTTGTAGGACACAAATGAGAAGTTTCTAGAGTATTCCCCTCCTTGCCACAAGTTCTAAGCAATTCCCATCAGATTTTGGGCTTTCTAGAAGCCCTATCTTATCCTCCCTTGAAATATGCCGCCCATTTACTTCTAGAAGACCCTAAATCCTTGCCTTGCAAGGCTTTCTAGAAGCCTTATCTGACCCTAAGCCTATGCCGCACCTATTCCTAGTGGGAATGTGTTTTTTTAGTCCAATTCCTGATGGATTTATGTTTCTAGAAGGCCTAAACCTGATTTACCTAGGGTTAGAAGCCTATATAAACCACCTTAACCCATTCATTCATTCACTCCACAAATCAGAAATTCGCCAAAACCCTTCACACACCTTTGCCGCACCCTCCACCACTCCTAAACACCACCATACCCCTCCATAACCATTAATCCATACACATAGGACCCTTAGAACCTGTTTTAGACCTTTGCCGCACCAAGGAGGAGGAGGAGGAAGCTTGGAGTTCATGCGATTCAAGTTCAACTTGCTGGAATTTCTAGGTGTTTCTTTTCCTTTGATTTCAATGTTTAAATTCTATTCTCTTTGTGTTGTGAGTATGAGGAACTAAACCCCCCCTTGGCTAGGGGGGGATTCGAAATACATGTTTATGCTTGCGATATGATTTGATTACTTCTAATTGCGTTTCATAAATTGTGATTTCAATTTGCTTATCTATGTGAATTAAAACTTATTCTTGTATGTTGATTAAGGGTCGACACTTAGTTTGCATGCATTAATTTGATGCTAGGATATAAGGGAATTTCACCTAATCGTTATGAACTTATATTCACAAGTAGTAAAGGTTGATGATCTCAATCGCGTTAAGTAAATTCTTGGCATAAGTTTCATGCAATCATAGTAACAAGTGCTTCGTCAATGCTTATGGTTTTCATAGAACTTAATGATTCTTGCTTGTATCTCTATTATGCAATCATGTAGGGGACTTGTGGGGAATGCTTTGGGTTGTCGTATGCAATCATCCAATTCAATAACATTAGGAAAATCTGAAGGTTAATTTAAGCGGACCTAATTAACTTGGGGCGTTGAGAAGTCATGGTTTATTGAAAAGCAATTGGAAATCGTTTCGTATGCAAGTATAACATGTATGGAGATGAACCCCTTAGCTAGCCTTCCATCCATTGTTTTAAATCAAATTCGTTTTAAAAATCTGTTCTAGTTACAAAGTTTTGTTTTATTTTTAAATTCGTCCAAAACCAAATCCCCCTTTGTTTTCAAGTGTCAAATTAGTTAGAAAGTGTGTTAGTTGTGTTTTTAAGTGTTTTGAGTCAAGTTGAAACCAATTTTCGTCCAAAATCTGGTTTAGAGTTCAAAACTGCCTAGAAAGTGGTTTTAAGGCAGTTTTGAGTGTTTTTGTGTTAGTTTGAGTCTTTTGGTTTGTTTTGGTGTTTTAAGTTATAGTTTTACATTCTTTGAGTCTAGTTTAGTGTTTTAACTTGTTTTTACGTTTTTTTGAGTCAATTCCAAGTGATTTTGCAATCCCTCCTAATCCCTGGCCTAGAACGATCCCTACTTACATATTTTGCTACAATTGATAAAAAGAGGGTTTAATTTGTGTGCTTATATATTTCACATCAAATTTTTGGCGCCGTTGCCGGGGATTAGCAACTTTGCTAATCCCTTGGATTGTTAGTTTCGTTTTTCTTATTAGATCAGATTCTTATGTTGTTTTGTTTCTTGTTTTAGGTACTTGTTTATGACTCGGAGTTCTAATCCGGTTCACGAACATATTTTAGACTTTGACGACGATTTTGAGCGTGAGTTGAGACGAAAAAGGAAGAACCCGGAACCTAGTGAATCAAGTGCAAGTTCCGAGTCCGTTTCTGAATTTGAAGAGGAAGTGGAAGACATGGCAGCGGACAACCGAACGATCAAGGAGCTTTCCGCTTCGGGATTGGATAATGCCGCACCTCTATGTATCCAATACCCTAGGGCGGCTCCCGACAAGACTGCCGAGTTCGAATTGAAGTCAAGCTTGTTGCATCACATTCCAAAGTACCATGGGCTATCCATGGAAGATCCGAACAAGCATCTAAAGGAGTTTAGTCGTTTGCTCGAGCATGACCCCGGTGAACGTGGATGAAAGCATCTTGAAGATGAAGGCCTTTCCCTTTTCTCTCCTAGAGAAGGCGAAAGATTGGTTATACGAATTGGCTCCCGGAACGGTCACATCATGGGAGAGCATGAAAAGAGCTTTCTTGGAGAAGTTTTTCCCAACTTCTCGAGTCATCCTCCTACGCAAAAGGATAAGTGGCATTCAACAAGACGAAGGTGAATCTTTTCCTACTTACTATGAACGATTTAAATCTCTTGTTGCTTCGTGTCCACAACATCAAATGAAGGAGGAACTTTTGCTACAATACTTCTACGAAGGACTTCTACCAATTGAACGTCAAATGCTAGATGCCTCAGCGGGAGGAGCATTGGTGGACAAGACCCCTACGGCTGCAAAGATGTTGATTGCCAACCGAGCGTTGAACGCTCAACAATACGAAGGAGTCGGACAAAGGACTACCCCACGGCATCAACAAGTGAATGAGGTAAGTGCCATAACCGAACTTCAAAATCAAATGGCTAACCTTACTACGTTGCTTTCTCAGGTGGTGGAAGGTCCAAAAGTTAAAACCGTAGCTCCTTGTGGCGTATGCTCCATGCAAAGCCACCATACGGACAAGTGCCCACAATTGATCGAGAATGGAGGGTGGGAAACACTCAATGCCGTGGGATATGGCAATCAATACCAATCACGTGGTGATCCATTTTCCAATACTTACAATCCCGGTTGGCATGATCATCCGAATTTTAAATGGCGAGACCCCCAACAAGGCCAGCAACAAAGCGGATTTAGGCAACAACCACCGGGGTTCTATCAAAAGCCGTTGGCACCACCACAAGCCCAAGCACAACCTGCCCAAAGCAATGTAGGTAATTCAAGTGATAATGATAAGATTTTTCAATTACTTACTACTTTGACGCAGGAAGTCCAAACTCAAAACAAAGAGAGGCAAATCCAAGACAGGAGGGTGGACAACTTGGAGAAGCAAGTGGGACAAATTGCCGAGTTCATGGGGCAGTTTCGTGAGCAAGGGAAGTTGCCTAGCTCAACCGTGGTGAATCCAAAGGGTGGATTCGAAACTGCCAAGGCCATTACGCTAAGAAATGGGAAAGAAGTGGGAACCGAGCCAACACGATCCAAATCTGCCCCCGAGGAGGATGAGAAGTTTCAAATTGAAGAGGAAGAGCAAGCAAAAGCCACGGCAAGGATTGAAAATTCCTTGCCGCACCCATCCAATGCATCCAATCCATCCACCATAGGTAGGAAAGGTTCTATTCCAATTAATTCTAATGTCATTCCTCCGGATGTACCCTTTCCTAGCAGGTTTTTGCAAACCAAGAACGAAGAAGAGGAAAAAGATGTTCTTGAGACGTTTCGGAAGGTGCATGTCAATATCCCTCTCCTCGATGCTATAAAGCAAATCCCGAAGTATGCCAAGTTTTTGAAGAAGCTTTGTACAACAAGGAAACGGATTCGGGAGAAGGAGGTGGTACATGTAAGCGAGAATGTCTCTGCAATGTTGCAAAGGAAGCTACCACCTAAATGCAAAGATCCGGGTAGTTTCACAATCCCTTGCGTAATTGGTAATACAAGATTTGAGCATCTATGCTAGATTTAGGTGCATCAATTAATGTCATGCCATATTCTGTTTATGCATCTATGAATCTAGGAAAGCTTAAAAATGATGGCGTTATTATTCAATTAGCCGATCGATCTAATGCATATCCCAAGGGAGTGTTGGAAGATGTTTTGGTGCAGGTAGACCACTTGATTTTTCTTGCAGATTTTTATGTGCTTGATATGGAGGACTCAACCCACTCTCCACCATCACCACTCTTACTTGGACGACCATTCATGAAAACGGCTCAAACCAAGATTGACGTGGCCAAGGGAGCAGTAACTATGGCCTTTGGTGGTGATATGATTAACTTTAAGATTCCTGAATCGATTGAGAATACTAATGATGTTCGTTCTTGTTATGCCATTAATGTAATTAAACACATAGGGACAGAATGTTCAACAAAGATCAAGAAGGATGTTTCTCGAATTACCACCGAGAAGGAACTTGGAGTAGAGCACAAGGAGTGCACGGCTCCAACCTTGGAAGCACCACAATTGGCCATGAGCAACCCTTGTGCATCCGTCCATTGGGCTACCACTTCTTTGCCGTACAAAGGTAAGCCACCTATTCCAATTTCGATTCCCATTTCAACTAATAGGTTGTTACCTTGTACGGTGCAGGTACCTAATCGAAAACAATGTGGTGGGAGAGTTCGTGTTGATTTAGAGAAGCAAAACACGACAATAAGAAAGGATCATTATCCCATCCCATTCAAGGAACCAAAGAATAAAGTATTTCGTAGGACGGGTTGTGAAAAAACCCCTCCATGCCGTGGGGTTCCATGAAGCTTCAATGGAGTAACGTCCGGCTGCAAGACGTTAAAGAAAGCGCTACTTGGGAGGCAACCCATGCATTCAACAAAGGAAGACCGAGAAAGCACTCCAATTCCAGATTTGCGTTCTTAAACCCTTCTCTTTGTTGCTATTTCGTTTTCTGCCATGTTAGGTTGTTAGTTGCTGTTGTGTTTTGTGTGTTGTTATGTGTGTGAGTCTATGCTTGAAACATTGAGGACAATGTTTGATTTAAGTGTGGGGGGGTAAATAAGTGTTTTAGATGCAAATTCGTGGGATTTTATCACCCTTAACTTAAAGACTTGTTCCTTGCTGTTTTTAAGCCTTTTTAAGCTATTTTGGTGTGTTTTAGTGTGTTTTGATTCAAAAATCCGAAAATCCCATAAAAATTTGAAAAATTTGTTTTAAAAACCCAAAAAGAGTTGTTTTTGTGTGTTTGTTTGTGTCTTAGGGTACCTTCCAACACAATGATGAGGATTCGGTTTGTAATTACATGGCTGTTAAAAAGAGTGTAAACATGGATGAAAGTTTGATTTACTCTTTGGTTTATGCTTGGTTGTGGTTATAACTTATGAATTCACATGTAATCATAAAGAAAAAAATCAGTTTTTGTAACATGCTTGAAGGAAGGAACTCAAACTAACGCTACAACCTTGTGAGACTTGAGCCTAAACTTTTATTTGGAGAGTTAATAATCTGTGCATTGTTGTTTTCTAAAGTTCTTGCATGATCTCATTATTCGTTGCTTGGTTACTACTTAGAAGGCGTTTCATCATTTAGTTCCAAACACTAGAACTCATGCCCAATTCATTCAAAGCATGTTATTGATTTGCATAACACATATTCAAGATAAAAGTTGTGTAGTGACCACCACTTTAGCCAAATGCCGTGTGCCCTATGTCATTGTGTTTTGTAGGTTTTTAACCCCGTTGAGCCTTGTTTAGCCTATTTTCTTTGTTAACCACATTATCCTCACCTAGCCTAGATTAGGACCATCCATACCTTTGTTCTTGAAGCATAGTAATGCATGACTTAATATGAATTCCTTAAAACCAATGCATTGCAGAAAACAAGTGTGGGGGAAGTGAGTTTTGTTATGGGTGTGCCAAAGTCTTGAATGAGGCACGAAAAAGAAAAGAAAAGAAAATTCGTGGAAAATAGAAAGAAAAAAAGAAGAGTTGTGAAAAGAATGAGAAAGAAGTTGAAAATATGTGAAAAAGAGGCCTTAAGTGTTGTTTGTTGAAAAAAGGGTCCAAAACATTGAATTCGGCCCCAATTGTTGTTAAAACTTCCCTTTGTGTTTAAAAGTTGATTTTTGCATGCTAATGGGAATTCTAAAGTTCAATTTCATTATTTTGCTTACTATTGCTTTGAGAACGTTTGTTTTCCCTATCCTTTCGTTGTTAGCCAACTCCCCTAGCCCCGTTACAACCCTTGACTTTAATCTTGAGTGTTGTGTATTTCAATTTGTGGAGTTTGAATTTGGTAGGAGCATATAGGTGTCACTGGTTCTCGCATCTAAGTAGTAGCATTCCATTCATGAGATCATATCTAAACATGCTTCTTAACTCTAGAAATTGCGTTCTTTGTGAAACATATATGTGAGCATTCGTTTTCATATTTACATCAATCTTCTCACATATAACTAGTGTAGGGTGTGTAGTTAGAAAATCGGAGTGAAAATAGAGTGCATATCTAGTAAGGAATTGAGGAAATTCTCTAAGGCATGTTACTACATTTAAACATCGTTTTAAGTGGTTAAATGGGAACTAATAAGTAGTGATTATGATTAAGTATGTGCTTAAGTGTAAAGATGGCTAAAATCTGTGGGAATGATGCTAGAAGGACTCCTAAGTGTTGTAGGACACAAATGAGAAGTTTCTAGAGTATTCCCCTCCTTGCCACAAGTTCTAAGCAATTCCCATCAGATTTTGGGCTTTCTAGAAGCCCTATCTTATCCTCCCTTGAAATATGCCGCCCATTTACTTCTAGAAGACCCTAAATCCTTGCCTTGCAAGGCTTTCTAGAAGCCTTATCTGACCCTAAGCCTATGCCGCACCTATTCCTAGTGGGAATGTGTTTTTTTAGTCCAATTCCTGATGGATTTGGGTTTCTAGAAGGCCTAAACCTGATTTACCTAGGGTTAGAAGCCTATATAAACCACCTTAACCCATTCATTCATTCATTCATTCACTCCACAAATCAGAAATTCGCCAAAACCCTTCACACACCTTTGCCGCACCCTCCACCACTCCTAAACACCACCATACCCCTCCATAACCATTAATCCATACACATAGGACCCTTAGAACCTGTTTTAGACCTTTGCCGCACCAAGGAGGAGGAGGAGGAAGCTTGGAGTTCATGCGATTCAAGTTCAACTTGCTGGAATTTCTAGGTGTTTCTTTTCCTTTGATTTCAATGTTTAAATTCTATTCTCTTTGTGTTGTGAGTATGAGGAACTAAACCCCCCCTTGGCTAGGGGGGGATTCGAAATACATGTTTATGCTTGCGATATGATTTGATTACTTCTAATTGCGTTTCATAAATTGTGATTTCAATTTGCTTATTGATGCGAAAATAAATTAACGCACAAATTTAAACCCTATTTGTGACAGTTGTAGTATATGGATAAGTAGGGATCGTTCTAGGCCGGGGATTAACTAGGGATGCTAACCAAAGTGAAATTAAATTAAAAACGTAAAAACAAAATTTAAAACACTAAACTAGACTCAAAACACTTAACTAGAATCACTCAAAATAAAACTAACAAATAAACTAAAATAAATCACAAGACTCAAAATAATTCAAGACTCTAGAAAACACAAACTAAATTGATTTCTAACAAATCTAACACTTTAAAATAAATGGGGGATTGATTTTTGATGAAAAGTAAATTAAACTTAAATAAATTACAGAATTGACAAAAACATGAAATTAAGGTGAATGGATGGACGACGGACTGGCTAGAGGATTATTCTCCACACATGCCACATATGCAACCTAAATTGATTTTCAGTTGTTCTTTCAATAAATTGTAAATTCTCAACGCCCCAAATTAACCATGAATTGCATAAATTAATTCTCAGATTTTCCTTAAGTTAATGGATTGGATGATTGCATACGACAACCCAAAGCATTCCCCACAAGTTCCCTACATGAATTGCATAATAGAGAAACAAGCAAGAATCATTACGTTCTATGAAAATCATAAGCATTGACGAGGCACTCATTACTATGAATTGCATGAAACTTATGCCAAGAATTTACTTAACACGATTGTGGTCAACAACCTTTACTACTTGTGAATATAAGTTCATAACGATTAGGTGAAATTCACTTATATTCTAGCATCAAATTCATGCATGTAAATTAAGTATGCATCCTTAATCGACAAACAAAAATAAGTTATCAATCAAACAGTTAAGCAAATTAAATCACAACTCAGAAATCACAACTGAAGGTAATCAATTCAAATTACAAATATATCCATGGTTTTGAATTAAACTCTAGCCAAAATAAAATTAGTTATACATTATTTAAATTAAAACAGAAAATAAAACATAAGTTTGAAAAGATTAAACCGAGAGAGGAGAGTGCTTTAGCGCCACTGTGCTCAAGCTCCGCCCGTTTTCTGATTCTGCGAGCTCCTTCTTCACACGCTGCCCAACACGTCGCACTGCACACACCTTCCTTCCCGCAGCCCTGACTTCACCTTTTTATTCTTCTGCGAGGCCGTCCTCTGCACCTCCCGCGAGCCTTCTCCTCTTCTCCTTTCCGCCAGGCACTACCTCTTCTTCTCGCTGACTGCCCGAGGCAGTCTCTCCTTATCTCCCCTCGCGTCAGCCTGCTCTCGCGTCAATCTGCTCTCGCACTGCCTAAGGGCAGCTTGCTGTTTGCACTGCCTCCCCGAGCAGCACTCTGCTGCTCCCTGCGCATCCCTCACGCTGCCCGTCCTTCCTATACTTATATTATTTTCAGTTTTTATTCCCCCACTGACCTCTGCACTCCTTGGCAACGTGCATGTCCTTGCTTTCTGCCAGCTTTCTTTTTATTTTATATATTTTTTTTTCTTCTTTCCAAGCTGCCAAGCAGCTCCTGTTTCTTCCAAACCCCTCGCGTTCACACCTCATTTCGCACATAAAGGCAGCATCTGCCTTCTTTTTTTTATTCCTCCACCTTCCTTCTAATTGTTTCTTATTTCTCTTTAGTGCATGCTTCTGTCACCCCCTGAGGCCTAATCTCCATGCTGCCAATATTCTTCTTTATGCCCCTTTTTCTTTCCAGCCAAGTCTTCACGTCCCCACAAGGTTTCCTTTTATATCTATATATATATAACTCAGTCAGTAACCTTTTATTTGCTCTGCCAAAATGTTTTCTTAAGTTACAACAATAAAATAAGTGAGCAAGGTAGAAATGACGAATTTATTACTTAAAATCACACTTATGCTATTTTTATTTTCTTAGCTAGATAAATTCTATAAAACACAAAAACAAAGTAAATAGCACAAAAATATGAGGAAATAACTAACAAAAGACAAGAGAATTTGATGTAAAATATGTATAAATATGAGCTTATCACTTATCTATGTGAATTAAAACTTATTCTTGTATGTTGATTAAGGGTCGACACTTAGTTTGCATGCATTAATTTGATGCTAGGATATAAGGGAATTTCACCTAATCGTTATGAACTTATATTCACAAGTAGTAAAGGTTGATGATCTCAATCGCGTTAAGTAAATTCTTGGCATAAGTTTCATGCAATCATAGTAACAAGTGCTTCGTCAATGCTTATGGTTTTCATAGAACTTAATGATTCTTGCTTGTATCTCTATTATGCAATCATGTAGGGGACTTGTGGGGAATGCTTTGGGTTGTCGTATGCAATCATCCAATTCAATAACATTAGGAAAATCTGAAGGTTAATTTAAGCGGACCTAATTAACTTGGGGCGTTGAGAAGTCATGGTTTATTGAAAAGCAATTGGAAATCGTTTCGTATGCAAGTATAACATGTATGGAGATGAACCCCTTAGCTAGCCTTCCATCCATTGTTTTAAATCAAATTCGTTTTAAAAATCTGTTCTAGTTACAAAGTTTTGTTTTATTTTTAAATTCGTCCAAAACCAAATCCCCCTTTGTTTTCAAGTGTCAAATTAGTTAGAAAGTGTGTTAGTTGTGTTTTTAAGTGTTTTGAGTCAAGTTGAAACCAATTTTCGTCCAAAATCTGGTTTAGAGTTCAAAACTGCCTAGAAAGTGGTTTTAAGGCAGTTTTGAGTGTTTTTGTGTTAGTTTGAGTCTTTTGGTTTGTTTTGGTGTTTTAAGTTATAGTTTTACATTCTTTGAGTCTAGTTTAGTGTTTTAACTTGTTTTTACGTTTTTTTGAGTCAATTCCAAGTGATTTTGCAATCCCTCCTAATCCCCGGCCTAGAACGATCCCTACTTACATATTTTGCTACAATTGATAAAAAGAGGGTTTAATTTGTGTGCTTATATATTTCACATCAAATTTTTGGCGCCGTTGCCGGGGATTAGCAACTTTGCTAATCCCTTGGATTGTTAGTTTCGTTTTTCTTATTAGATCAGATTCTTATGTTGTTTTGTTTCTTGTTTTAGGTACTTGTTTATGACTCGGAGTTCTAATCCGGTTCACGAACATATTTTAGACTTTGACGACGATTTTGAGCGTGAGTTGAGACGAAAAAGGAAGAACCCGGAACCTAGTGAATCAAGTGCAAGTTCCGAGTCCGTTTCTGAATTTGAAGAGGAAGTGGAAGACATGGCAGCGGACAACCGAACGATCAAGGAGCTTTCCGCTTCGGGATTGGATAATGCCGCACCTCTATGTATCCAATACCCTAGGGCGGCTCCCGACAAGACTGCCGAGTTCGAATTGAAGTCAAGCTTGTTGCATCACATTCCAAAGTACCATGGGCTATCCATGGAAGATCCGAACAAGCATCTAAAGGAGTTTAGTCGTTTGCTCGAGCATGACCCCGGTGAACGTGGATGAAAGCATCTTGAAGATGAAGGCCTTTCCCTTTTCTCTCCTAGAGAAGGCGAAAGATTGGTTATACGAATTGGCTCCCGGAACGGTCACATCATGGGAGAGCATGAAAAGAGCTTTCTTGGAGAAGTTTTTCCCAACTTCTCGAGTCATCCTCCTACGCAAAAGGATAAGTGGCATTCAACAAGACGAAGGTGAATCTTTTCCTACTTACTATGAACGATTTAAATCTCTTGTTGCTTCGTGTCCACAACATCAAATGAAGGAGGAACTTTTGCTACAATACTTCTACGAAGGACTTCTACCAATTGAACGTCAAATGCTAGATGCCTCAGCGGGAGGAGCATTGGTGGACAAGACCCCTACGGCTGCAAAGATGTTGATTGCCAACCGAGTGTTTATAATTGAGTTTGAATGTGACTGTAAGCCATCTTCTCCATTTTTTATTTTAATTTATACTAACTTGTTTTTAATTTTGATGATTCAGGCACCGTCATTAGAACTTAGACCGTTGTCGGATCATTTCAAGTACCACCGTCCGTTCAATGATAAGCCCATGCATTTGAATAATGAAGGGAGGCCTAGGAATCACCCACAATCAGATTTGCATTCCTAATCCTTTCTCTTTACTGCTTTCATTTTGTTTTGTTTATTTGGTTGTGATTTTTGTTTAGAAAGTTAAACATAGTCTTTTTACTTTGATTTACTTATTTTACATTGATATTTTTATTTTTATTTTCTTTCTTGCCTTAAAAAAAAAAAAAAAAATTATAATAATAATAACAATAAACATCCATATAATAATAAAAAAAAAATATAAACACAAAAAAAAAAAAAAAAAAACAAAACAAAAATACTTTTATTTATATTTATAATTAAATAAACTTAAAGCATAAATATTTTACAATAATGTAAAACTAATAGCTTTCATTGGTCGTTGGTAGGTGGTGCCTCGGAGGTCGACGGAGCCCTTGAAAGACGAAGCGCCAGAGCTGGATCATTCGGAGCCTCAATACTTGGTGCTGCTCCCGAGGACGAAGGCAACACAAACCTCGGGAGTAACGTCATAAACCGTTGATGATCACTCTGAATCCGCACTTCGGACTCCTGCAGCTGATCAAGCTTCCTCTTCATGCTTGTGGAGTAATTGGTTGCGAGCATGTGCAAATCCCTGTTCTCATGCCTAAGCACTCTGACCTCCTGCCGAAGACTAGCCACTTCAGCCATCAACGACTCCACCTGACGGGTTCGTGCAAGAAGGCGCTGGCCCATGTTTGATACTGAACCTGCGCATCGGACGCTGTAGGCCATAGAGTCCTGAACAGCTAGTTCGTCGGACCGCCTTGAAAGTATCCTAGTGTCTCTAGGAGTGAGCAGATTTCTGGCCACCACCGATGCGGTTGTTTCGTTCATCATCATGGAATCCCCAACTGTAAGAGGACCATTTGGGGATATGAAGGATGGCTGCCAAATGTTGGTTGGAGAAGATATATCACTATCTTCCCCAACATTCAAGTTAAGGGGACGGTCAGAGGGGCAAGACATATTTGAAGGTGTTGAGAATGAAGAGTCGGACTGATCAAGATTAAAAGAAATGCAAGGAGGAAGTGTTTACAGGAGGGAACGTTTACCAGATGAAGTGTTTACAAGGGGAGCTCAAGTGTGTTGTGGAACAAAAATGAGCGTTCTTATAAGAAGAAGAAATCGTAGAGGCATCACTCAGCAGTCGAAGAGACGCCCTCTCGCAAATCGAAGAGCCGGGCTCCTTTCTCAAAAGCCGGATTCTTTTCTCAAAAGCGGCGTCTCCGTCTCAAAAGTCGGTTCCTTTCTCAAAAGTCGGACGCCGTTCTCTCAAAAGCCGGAGCAGTCAGGAATCACGAGGCGAGCCGCTCCCTGATTTGTCCAGACGTGTCACATGCAATTCCTTTCTCAAAAGTCGGGATTGCTCAGAAACCACGAGCCGCTCCCTGATTTTTCCAATTTTGTCGTCACTCGTCACGCGCTGTCAGCTTTGCGCAAATTACGGGCTGCTTTTTCAGAAAGCGCGTGACCTGTACTGTTCATCCATCCACCGGCTGCCGACAGGGGTAAAAGAACAGTTTCGGTTGTGAAGAAAAATTCTATAAACGTCTACCTTCGCCTTCAACAGCAAAGGCAAACTCTCTCAACACTTCTTCATCTCCGAAATTTTTCATCTCCGAAAATGACTTTCCAACAAACCCTCTCGAGTTTCTCTGTGTTTCTCATTCCTTGGGATACCTTTCCAAATAAATCATCTAGAGCTAGAGTATTTCATATCATGAAGGTTGAAAGCAAGAGTATCTCATATCACGCTTTCTCCCTGTCCTTGTCTTTGTGATAAGGAGAAAGCGGGCAATCAGCCAGCATTCGGTGTCATTCTTCCAATCTAAGAACCGACTGCCTGGAAATCCTTCCTGATTACTTACCTAGCATTGCTTACCTAGCATTGCTCTCGAGTGCTCATCTTCAACCGCTGATGTACTTCCGAAGAAGTCGCCACATCTGCCTGGAGAACAGCCAAGGCAAGTGAAAATGTTACTTGAAGCATGTGGAGACAAGGTGCTGCTTCATCTTCAAGATCAAGTCTCATTTTCCTTGCTAAGAAGTTCCCCAGCCCAGTTCAAGCATACACCTGTGGAACGATACTTCTTCAAAAGCAAAAGTATCCCATATCATCAGAGTCAGAGGCAAAGATTTCTCATGGCATGCTTTTCCTTTACCCTTGCTCTTGGCTACGAGTCAGGGTGAAAGAAAGGAAATCGGTCGGCACTTGGACAGATTGAACAAAGAAGCAGACCACCACCTATTCCTCGTGCCTACCTGCCATGCAGAAGAACAAAAAGAGAAGAATGTAGCCTGCAGACTCAATCAACCCGGCAGAAGGAGTCTGAGTTGAAACCAAGAGCTCGAGAAGCTTCAACAACACCACCAATCAAGTCTCATTTTCCTTGCTATGAAGTTCCGAGGCCAGTTCAAGTTCAAAGCTGTGGAAAGTCACCAAACAGGACCAATGATCATTTTTTTTAGTTTTATTCATTGTCTTTTTCATTTTTAATTTTTCGTTTGCATTTTTTTTATATTTTCTTGCGTGCTTAACTGATTTATTTCTTTTCTTTGCAGGAACTTTTGGCTATTTCCACCCTTGAGGTTGATTGCAGAATTTTAGCTTGGGGTCATCGCTTGATTTTTTCTGCAAATTAGGGAAGTTTTCAGTCCTATTGCTTTATTTTGTTTCTTTGTATTTATTTATTTTATTTTTATTTGCATTTTATTATATTTTCTGACATTGGGGACAATGTCTAGTTTAAGTGTGGGGGTAAAGAGTATGAAAAATGACCAAATTGAAAATTTTTGTACCTTCGACTTTGAACTGGTTTCATTTGTTTCCATGTTATTGCTTTGTTTTCTTAATTAGTTTTGTTTTATTAAAAAAAAAAAAAAAAAAAAAAATTCGGAAAATTTAAAAAATCCAAAAATATTTCCTTGTTTTCCTTATTGTTTTGATTTAGTTTTTTGTTAGTTTCCCGACCCAATGATATAATTGGATAAAATTTGAACCATGATGATCAAGAACTTAGTTAACACGTGCTGTGTGAAATTCCTAATTCTCGTGTTAGTTTGTACATATTTGATCATCTTTGAAAAACCAAATGCACATAGCCTTGTTGATGTGAAATTAAAGCATGATTTAAAGCTCCATATGTGAATTTAGTGACCATATACATCCTATGTGAGTTTTTGAGCCTATTGAAAGTGTGTGCATTTTTCATACACTCCTATTCTTTCATGTGTGATGAACTTATGTGAGATACTTCTCTAGAACTTGCATAACGATCTTTCGAAATTTTTGTCATTGATTGCATGAACTTGAAAATGATAGAGGCATTAGGTTTACCACCATGGCCCAAATAACCTTGTTTCCCAAAGAAAAATGATATCATTAGATTGCCAATTTGAGCCGTATTTGTGAGCCTTTTATTTCTTATCACCAGATATGTCTACCCTTATGCCTGAAATAATTTTCCTTACCCTTTCCAAGCGAGCTAGTGAGCAATGTGAGATTGTCTTATGAGAAATGTTTGTGAAGTACTTTGAAGGTGTTTGGCAAAAGAATAAGTGTGGGGGTTTTTCATATTTGTTTCTGTTTGAAAAAAAAAAAAAAAAAAAAAAAAAAAAGAAAAAGAAAGATTGTATACAAAGAAAATAAAAAGTTTTTAAATTTTCAGTTTATGGGTGTGGTTGGAGATGTCTGAAGAATCGTTGGAGAGCTTGAGTTCTTATAAATCTAAAGAAAATAATTGCTTGCAATGTGCTTGGAACTTGTGTTTTCCTATTCTTTCGTTTCAATAACCTTATCCCTAAGCCTCATTACATCCAATAAAAGTCCTCTTGATTTAAGTTTTGCAATTATGACTGTGGAGAAGTGATCTTTATGCAAGCTTATGGTAGAACTTTCACATTTGTTTCTTTGAGAGAAACACATTAAAACTAAACACATGTGTGATTGAGTGCATATCCCGTGAGAAGGTCGCTAGTTTGCATATGGTGATTTTTAAAATAAAATTTTGAAATTGCATTAGCATGGCTATCTCATACACTACACTTCAAGGATGTTTCAAAGATTACTGCTAATATTTGAATAAGGAAAATGAACTTGGATTAGCTTGCTGGTGTTAGCTATGGTTCTTGATTATTTATGTTCTCGAATGAAGTTCTATGAGGGTCACATAGGGGAAAACTAATAATTTTCATGTTATTACTTTTTATGTTTTCTCTGTTTTGCTCGAGGACTAGCAAAAGCTAAGTGTGGGGGTATTTGATCGGATTATATTTATACATATTTTACATCAAATTCTCTCGTCTTTTCTTAGTTAGTTTCTTATATTTTTGAGCTATTTACTTTGATTTTATGTTTTTTTAGTATTTATCTAGTAAATAAAATAAATATTGCACAAGTGAGATTTTAAGTGATAAAATCGTCAAAACTGTCTTGCCCACTGTAATTGGTTAATAAAACAAGAAAGTATTATAAATATATATATATATATTTATATATATATATATATTTATATATTTATATTTATATATATATATAAATATATATATATATATATATATAAATATATATATATATAAGATATGAACGTGAATGTGCAGCATGGCAGAAATAATATAATAGAGCATGCGCTGCCTTTTGGCAGCTGGCAAAGGAGAAAACAGAAAGAATAAAAGGAACAGAAAGTGAATAGCTAGCACAGAGGGGGGATAAGGAAAGAGGTTTGGGGTTGACTGAGGGGGGAACTCTCGGTTTGAGAGAACTGACGAAGCCATAAGGCACGGTGCCTGGCAGCTTGCGAGGGACGTGCTGCCTTGTGCAGCTGGAGAAAGACAGAGAAGCGAGAAAACTGAGGGCAGCACTTGGAGTGACGCGGGGCAGCGAGGTCGAGAAAAGGAGAGGGGAACGGGACTGACAGGCTGCACAGCAAGCTGCCTTGCGCAGCTAAGAAGTGAACACGCAGAGACGCTGCCCTGGGCAGTGTAAACAGCTTGCGCAGAAGAGAGAGCTGCCTTGGCAGCTCAGGAGGGTTAGCGGAAAATAAAGAGGGCAGAGCAGAAAACCAGCGAGAGGAAGGCAGGAGTGAAGCGAGGAAAGGAGAGAGCAGCAAGCTGCTCGTGCAGCTTGCGAGATAAAGGGAGGAGTGCGCGGAAGAAGGAAGAAGGTGGGATGAGCTGCCGAGACGTGCAGGCAGCAAGAGGAGTCAGCACGGGGGAGCAAAAGAGCGCTGCTTTCCTGGCAGCGTGAAACACAAAGACAGGTTCATATATTGACGCGGAAAGCAGGTCAGCACGGGCAGCAGTGCTGACTTGGGCAGCACGGAGGACATCGAGCACACCAACTACACGGGGACAGAGGAAGAAATTCCTCTCTCGGTTAAATCTTTCCAAACTCAAGTTTAATTTCTGTTTTAATTTTAATAATGTGTAACTAATTTTATTTTGGCTAGAGTTTAATTCAAAACCATGAATATATTTGTAATTTGAATTGATTACCTTCAGTTGTGATTTCTGAGTTGTGATTTAATTTGCTTAACTGCTTGATTGATAACTTATTTTTTGTATGTCGATTAAGGATGCATACTTAATTTACATGCATGAATTTGATGCTAGAATATAAGTGAATTTCACCTAATCGTTATGAACTTATATTCACAAGTAGTGAAGGTCGCTTATAAACGATCGCGTTAGGTAAATTCTTGGCATAAGTTTCATGCAATTCATAGTAACAAGTGCCTCGTCAATGCTTATGATTTTCATAAAACTTAATGATTCTTGCTTGTATCTCTATTATGCAATTCATGTAGGGAACTTGTAGGGAATGTTTTGGGTTGTCGTATGCAATCATCCAACCTAATAAAAGTAGGAAAATCTGAAGGTTAATTTAAGCGGACCTAATTAACTTGGGGCGTTGAGAATTTACAATTTATTGAAAGAACAACTGAAAATCAATTTAGGTTGCATATATGTCATGTGTGGAGAAGAACCCTCTAGCCAGTCCGTCATTTATCCTTTCACCTTAATTTCATGTTTTTGTCAATTTTGTAATTTATTTAAGTTTAATTTACTTTTCATCAAAAATCAATCCCCCGTTTCTTTTAAAGTATTATATTTGTTAGAAATCATTTTAGTTTGTGTTTTCTTAAGTCTTGAGTTGTTTTGAGTCTTTTGATTTATTTTAGTTTAGTTGTTAGTTTTATTTTGAGTTATTCTAGTTAAGTGTTTTGAGTCTAGTTTAGTGTTTTAAATTTTGTTTTTACGTTTTTAATTTAATTTTATTTTGGTTAGCATCCCTAGTTAATCCCCTTTAGTTGCTGTTTGAGTGTTTAATTTTGTTTGGTGTGATTTTATGCTTGAAACATTGAGGACAATGTTTGATTTAAGTGTGGGGGGGGTAACTAAGTGTTTTTTTTTATGCAAATTCGTGGGATTTTATCACCCTTAGCTTGGAGACTTGTTCCTTGCTGTTTTTAAGTGTTTTTGATTAGTTTTGGTGTGTTTTAGTGTGTTTTGATGCAAAAATCCGAAAATCACATAAAAATTTGAAAAATTTGTTTTAAAAACCCAAAAAGAGTTGTTTTTGTGTGTTTGTTTGTGTCCTAGGGTACCTTCCAACACAATGATGAGGATTCGGTTTATAATTACATGGCTGTTAAAGAGAGTGATTAACATGGATGAAAGTTTGATTTACTCTTTGTTTATGCTTAGTTGTGGTTATAACTTATGAATTCACATGCAATCATAAAGAAAAAATCAGTTTTTGTAACATGCTTGAAGGAAGGAACTCAAACTAACGCTACAACCTTGTGAGACTTGAGCCTAAACGTTTATTTGGAGAGTTAAAATCTGTGCATTCTTTGTTTTCTAAAGTCGTTGCATGATCTCATTATTCTTTGCTTGGTTGCTACTTAGAAGGCGTTTCATCATTTAGTTCCAAATGCTAGAACTCATGCCCATTTCATTCAAAGCATGTCATTGAATTGCATAACACATATTCAAGATAAAGTTGTGTAGTGACCACCACCATAGCCAAAAAGCTGTAAATCCCCTCTGTCATTGTGATTTGTAGGTTTTTAACCACATTGAGCCTTGTTAGCCTTTTCTTTGTTAACCCACATTACCCTCACCTAGCCTAGATTAGGACTATCCATACCCTTGTTCTTGAAGCATAGTAAAACATGATTCAAATTGAATTCCTTTTGATTTATGTTGGCAGAAAACAAGTGTGGGGGAAGTGTTTTTCATGAGGAATTGTGTGCCATAGGCACGGCAAAGAAGAGAAAAGAAAAAAATTTGAAAAAAAAAAAAACATGAAGAAAAAGTATGAGAAGTATGAAAAAAAAAAAGGGTTGAAAAGTTGAGAAAAAGAGTTCCAAAGTCTTGTTTGTTGAAGTAAGGGTCCAAAACAATGAGTTTGACCCTAAGGAGTTGTTTAAGTCTCCCCCTTGTGTGTTAAAGTTAATTTCTGCAATCTAAGTGAATTCTAAGTCTCAATTTCATTACTTTGCTTACTATCGCTTGAAGAACGTTTGTTTTCCCTATCCTTCCTTGTTAACCAACACCCCAAGCCCCATTACAACCCTTAACTTCTATCTTGAGTGTTATGTGTTTCAATTTGTGGAGTTTGAATTTGGTATGAGCATATGGTGTTACTGGTTCTCGCATCTAAGTAGTAGCATTCCATTCATGAGATCATATCTAAACATGCTTCTTAACTCTAGAAATTGCGTTCTTTGTGACACATATATGTGGGCATTCGTTTCATATCTACATCAATCTTCTCACATATGACTAGTGTAGGGTGTGGAGTTAGAAAATCTGAGTGAAAATAGAGTGTATATCTTGTAAGGAATTGAGGGAATTCTCTAAGGCATGTTACTACATTCAAAGCATTGTTTTAATTGATTACTTGTGAACTAGTAAGTTGTGGCTTAAATTAAGTATGTGCTTGTGTAAAGATGACTCAAATTTGTGGGGATAACAATCTTTAACATGTCATGTTCATTGGAAATCCCTGAGGCAAATGTTGGAAGGATTAGAGTGTGTTTATTTACTTTGTTTCGTTTTGTTTATTTCGTTTTGCTCGAGGACTAGCAAAAAACTAAGTGTGGGGGAATTTGATAGGAGCATATTTATGCTACTTAGTTATGTTGTTTTCTTGCATTTTCGTAGTTAGTTATAACTTATTATAGTGTTTAAGGTCATTTTCGTGCAATTTCAGGTTCATATGGCAAAGTATGCAAAAAGAGGCATTTTGGAACATTTTGGAGCATTTTTGGACCAAGATTGGATGGTGCAAACATGAAGACATGTGGATGGACGAATTTGATAATTAAAACAGCAACACACACACCACATGGGCAGCAAGGAATCAGAAATTAAAGCATGGAAGAATGGGATCATCATGGGCAGCAAGGAATCATTATGGGCAGCAAGGAATCATCATGGGCAGCAAGGAATCATTATGGGCAGCAAGGAATCATCATGGGCACCAAGGAATCATTATGGGCACCAAGGAATCATCATGGGCAGTGAAGAGACAACAAGGAATGGCAGAAATTGGACCACCATGAAGTGGATTTCTGCAAGGATGGCAGATTGTCCATTACTTGATGTTTGCTTGACATTTTCAGCCACTATATAATCCCCATTCAACCATTTATCAAGGAGTTCAAAAAACCACACCTCCCACACACATTCCATTCATCCCATCCAGCCATACACCCTCCACAATTCATAAATTCGTCAAACACATCCATCACACTTTGCAGCAGCCTTCCTTCACCTTTCACCATATTTTCTGACCCAAAATCATCCCTAGCCGTACCCCCATCAACCCTAAACCTTCCCATACCATTCCCCATCCATTCTACACCACAAATAACCCCAAAAACCTGTTCTAAGGTTCTCTGCCGCAGAAAGGAGGAAGGAGAATTCGTTGATGAGCTTGCTGCCAAGTTGGAGCGTTCTAGGTGTTTTCTTCCTTTGGATTTTAATTTCTAAATTTATGTATCTTTGCTTTGTGAGTATGAGGAACTAAACCCCCTTAGTTGGGGGGTAATTCGAAACCATGTACATGCTTGCAGTATGACTTGATTAAATTCAGTTGTTAGTTCATAAATTGTGGATTCAATTCGTTCATCTATTTGATTGATAACTTATTTGTGTATGTTGATTGAGAGTGCACGCTTAGTTTTCATGCATGAATATGACGCTAGATTATGAGGGAGTTTCACCTAATAGTTACAATCTTATAATCACAAGTAGTGAAGGTCGCTTGAAAACGATCGCGTTGAATGAATTCTTGGCATAAGTTTCATGCAATTCATAGTAACGAATGCTTCGTCAATGCTTATGTTTTTCATAGAACTTAATGATTCTTGCTTGGATCTCTATTATGCAATTCATGTAGGGAACTTGTAGGGAATGTTTTGGGTTGTCGTATGCAATCATCCAGTCTAATAACTTGTGGAAAAACTGAAAGTTAATTAGTGCAATTCACGGTTAATTTGGGGCATTGAGTATCCATAGTTTATCGAAGAACAACTGAAAATCGTTTTGTTTGCAAGTGTGACATGTGTGGAGAAGAACCTCCTAACTAGCCCTTTATCCATCCTTTTCATCCAAAACGTTTTACAACCTGTTTAGTTTTAAGTTTCTGTTTTGTTTTCAATTTTCGTCCAAAACAAATCCCCCCTTAATTTGAAGTCTTAGATTAGTTAGAAAGTGTTTTGATTTGTGTTTCTAAGTATTTTGATTCAAGTTTTCATCACATTTCGTCCAAATTAGTGTAGGTGCTCAAAACTGCCCAGAAAGTGGTTTTTAGGCAGTTTTGAGCCTTCTAGTTGCTGTTTTGAGTTCTAGGTTTGTTTAAGTGTTTTAAACTTTAGTTTTGCATTCTTTGAGTCTAGTTTAGTGTTTTAAACTTTGTTTTTGAGTTTTTAAGTCAGTTTCCAAGTGTTTAGCAATCCCTCCTAATCCCCGGTCTAGAACGATCCCTACTTACATCTTTACTACAATTTGACAAAAGAGGGTTTAATTTGAGTGCTAGTTAATATCATATCAACGACTTTAGAAAACAAAGAATGCACAGATTTTAACTCTCCAAATAAACGTTTAGGCTCAAGTCTCACAAGGTTGTAGCGTTGGTTTGAGTTCCTTCCTTCAAGCATGTTACAAAAACTGATTTTTTTCTTTTATGATTGCATGTGAATTCATAAGTTATAACCACAACTAAGCATAAACAAAGAGTAAATCAAACTTTCATCCATGTTAATCACTCTCTTTAACAGCCATGTAATTACAAACCGAATCCTCATCATTGTGTTGGAAGGTACCCTAAGACACAAACAAACACACAAAAACAACTCTTTTTGGGTTTTTTAAAACAATTTTTCAAATTTTTATGTGATTTTCGGATTTTTGCATCAAAACACACTAAAACACACCAAAACTGCTCAAAAACACTTAAAAACAGCAAGGAACAAGTTTTCAAGTTAAGGGTGATAAAATCCCACGAATTTGCATCAAAAACACTTAGTTACCCCCCCACACTTAAATCAAACATTGTCCTCAATGTTTCAAGCATAAAACCACACTAAACAAAAAGAAACACACAAACAGCAAGTAATAACAAAATAGGCAGATTCGAAATAAACAACAAAGTGAAGGGTTTTAGGAACGCAAATCTGGAATTGGAGTGATTCCTAGGGCTTCCTTTGTTGAATTGCATGGGTTGCCTCACAAGTAGCGCTTTCTTTAACGTCGTACAGCCGGACGAACAGCCCATTCATTCTCCATTTGTACCCACGGCACCCAAAGAAATATCATCCACGGTTTGTTCAACAAAGTTCTCATAATATGGCTTCATGATATGATATTAACTAGCACACAAATTAAACCCTCTTTTTGTCAAATTGTAGCAAAGATGTAAGTAGGGATCGTTCTAGACCGGGGATTAGGAGGGATTGCTAAACACTTGGAAACTGACTTAAAAACTCAAAAGCAAAGTTTAAAACACTAAACTAGACTCAAAGAATGCAAAACTAAAGGTTAAAACACTTAAACAAACCTAAAAACCAAAACAGCAACTAGAAGGCTCAAAACTGCCTGAAAACCACTTTCTGGGCAGTTTTGAGCACCTACACTAATTTGGACGAAATTTGATGAAAACTTGAATCAAAATACTTAGAAACACAAATCAAAACACTTTCTAACTAATCTAAGACTTCAAATTAAAGGGGGATTTGTTTTGGACGAAAATTGAAAACAAAACAGAAACTTAAAGTTAAACAGATTGTAAAACGATTTTGGTGAAATAGATGGTTAAAAGGACTAGTTAGGAGGTTTTTCTCCACACATGTCACACTTGCAAACAAAACGATTCTCAGTTGTTCTTCCGATAAACTATGAATACTCAACGCCCCAAGTTAACCGTGAATTGCACTAATTAACCCTCAGTTTTTCCACAAGTTATTAAGTTGGATGATTGCATACGACAACCCAAAACACTCCCTACAAGTTCCCTACATGAATTGCATAATAGAGATACAAGCAAGAATCATTACGTTCTATGAAAAACATAAGCATTGACGAAGCATTTGTTACTATGAATTGCATGAAACTTATGCTAAGAATTTATTCAACGCGATCGTTTTCAAGCGATCTTCACTACTTGTGATTATAAGATTGTAACTATTAGGTGAAACTCCCTCATAATCTAGCATCATATTCATGCATGAAAACTAAGTGTGCACTCTCAATCAACATACACAAATAAGTTATCAATCAAATAGACGAACGAATTGAATCCATAACTTATGAAATAACAACTGAATGTAATCGAATCAAATTGCAAGCATGTACATGGTTTCGAATCACCCCCCAACTAAGGGGGTTTAGTTCCTCATACTCACAACATAAAGTTTATTGAATTGAAACATCGAAGACATAAGAAAGATTACACCTAAAACGCCCAAGAATTCCAACTTGAATTTCTGACGTCAAGCTCCTCTTCTCTTCTCCTTGCTGCGGCAGAGATGGTTTTGGGAGTTTTTGGATGTGGTTTTGGTTTAAGAATGCAGTTAGGATGATATGGAGGTGCGGCAAGGTGTGTGGGTGGTGTATGGAGGTGTATAATGGTGGCTGGAGTAAAGGAGGGTTGCGGCAAAGTGTATGGAGGTGGCTGGAAGGAATGGTGGCTGCGGCAAGGATGGGGAATAAGGTTTTTGCGAATTTCTGATTTGTATAGTGGGTGATGATGTGCGGCTAGGGTTAGAAATATATATATAGGCACTTAAAAAAAACCTAGCAAATCAGATTAGGGCCTCTAAAACACAAATCCATCAGAAATTAGGTTGAAACAATTAGAAATTTAGTGGGAAAAAGGGCCTAGGGTGCGGCTGGTATGTGGGCTAAGGTTAGGGTTTCTAGAAACCCTAACAGGGCAAGGCAAAGTGATTCTAGAGGGCCCAGGTGCGGCATAGGATGAAGGTCCATAAGGAATTTGGGTTTAGGTCATCTAAAAGCCCAAAGCCAAGAATAGAAACTCACGAAAATGGAAACCTCCAAGAATAGCAACCTCCAACTTTTAGAAACTTTAGTTGCCAATTCCGATTTAGGAAAGATCAACCCAAAATGGAAACTTTTAGGCTTAGCTTTCCTACTTCAAGTAGGAAACCTCAAATCTTCAACTCTTCAATTTCATCCCAACCTTGTGTTCCAAGCATGTCCTTTTCCATCTAAGCTCAAATTTGCTCCAAAAAGCTTCAATTTGCATCATTTCATGTAATATGTCCTTTAAACCTGAAAACACATGAAAGTAGCTTAAAAGACTACTTTAAACTAAGAAAACATAACGAAAATGCATAAGAACTAGCTAACTAAGGCGCATAAATATGCTCCTATCAAATTCCCCCACACTTAGCTTTTGCTAGTCCTCGAGCAAAACAAAGAAACAAAACAAAAACACAATCTAAACCTTCCAACATTTGCCTCAGGGATTTCCAATGCACATGACAAGTTAAAAATCATTACTCCCACAGATTTTAGTCATCTTCACACTTAAGCACATACTTAATCATAGTCACCACTTACTAGTTCACATTTAACCATTTAAAACGATGTTTTGAATGTAGTAACATGCCTTAGAGAATTCCCTCAATTCCTTACAAGATATACACTCTATTTTCACTCAGATTTTCTAACTCCACACCCTACACTAGTCATATGTGAGAAGATTGATGTAGAAATGAAAACGAATGCTCACATATATGTATAACAAAGAAAGCAATTTCTAGAGTTAAGAAGCATGTTTAGATATGATCTCATGAATGGAATGCTACTACTTAGATGCGAGAACCAGTGACACCATATGCTCATACCAAATTCAAACTCCACAAATTGAAACACATAACACTCAAGATAGAAGTTAAGGGTTGTAATGGGGCTTGGGGTGTTGGTTAACAAGGAAGGATAGGGAAAACAAACGTTCTTCAAGCGATAGTAAGCAAAGTAATGAAATTGAGACTTAGAATTCACTTAGATTGCAGAAATTAACTTTAACACACAAGGGGGAGACTTAAACAACTCCTTAGGGTCAAATTCATTGTTTTGGACCCTTACTTCAACAAACATGACTTTGGAACTCTTTTTCTCAACTTTTCAACTCTTTTTTTCATGCTTTTTTTTTTTTTTTTTTTTCAAATTTTTTTTTCTTTTCTCTTTCCACGAATTTTGTTTTCTTTTCTTTTCTTTGCCGTGCCTATGGCACACAATTCCTCATGAAAAACACTTCCCCCACACTTGTTTTCTGCCAACATAAATCAAAAGGAATTCAATTTGAATCATGCTTTACTATGCTTCAAGAACAAGGGTATGGATAGTCCTAATCTAGGCTAGGTGAGGGTAATGTGGGTTAACAAAGAAAAGGCTAACAAGGCTCAATGGGGTTAAAAACCTACAAATCACAATGACAGAGGGGATTTACGGCTTTTTGGCTATGGTGGTGGTCACTACACAACTTTATCTTGAATATGTGTTATGCAATTCAATGACATGCTTTGAATGAAATGGGCATGAGTTCTAGCATTTGGAACTAAATGATGAAACGCCTTCTAAGTAGCAACCAAGCAAAGAATAATGAGATCATGCAACGACTTTAGAAAACAAAGAATGCACAGATTTTAACTCTCCAAATAAACGTTTAGGCTCAAGTCTCACAAGGTTGTAGCGTTAGTTTGAGTTCCTTCCTTCAAGCATGTTACAAAAACTGATTTTTTCTTTATGATTGCATGTGAATTCATAAGTTATAACCACAACTAAGCATAAACAAAGAGTAAATCAAACTTTCATCCATGTTAATCACTCTCTTTAACAGCCATGTAATTATAAACCGAATCCTCATCATTGTGTTGGAAGGTACCCTAGGACACAAACAAACACACAAAAACAACTCTTTTTGGGTTTTTAAATCAAATTTTTCAAATTTTTATGTGATTTTCGGATTTTTGCATCAAAACACACTAAAACACACCAAAACTGCTCAAAAACACTTAAAAACAGCAAGGAACAAGTCTCCAAGTTAAGGGTGATAAAATCCCACGAATTTGCATCTAAAACACTTAGTTACCCCCCCACACTTAAATCAAACATTGTCCTCAATGTTTCAAGCATAAAATCGCACTAAACAGAAAGAACACACAAACAGCAACTAAAACAACTAAATAGGCAGATTAGAAATAAACAACAAAGTGAAGAGTTTAGGAACGCAAATCTGGAATTGGAGTGATTCCTTGGGCTTCCTTTGTTGAATTGCATGGGTTGCCTCCCAAGTAGCGCTTTCTTTTACGTCTTGCAGCCGGACGACAAGCCCATTCACTCTCCATTTGTGCCCACGGCACCCAAAGAAATATCTTCCACGGTTTGTTCAACAAAGTTCTCATAATATGGCTTCAAACGGTGTCCGTTCACTTGGAATTCATGACCTGTTTTGAGACTTTGAATCTGGATGGCACCATAAGAAGATACGTTAGTAATAACAAACGGTCCAATCCACTTAGAACGTAACTTACCGGGAAACAAACGTAAACGGGAATTGAACAATAGCACTTTCTGCCCAATGGAGAATGATTTCCCACGGATCATGTTGTCATGGAAAGCTTTGGTCTTTTGCTTGTAAATGCTTGCATTATCGTACGCCTCGTGCCGTATCTCATCAAGCTCATTCAATTGCAATCTCCTTTGACTTCCCGCTTCCTCGAGGTTCATGTTAAACTTCTTGATGGCCCAAAGTGCTTTGTGCTCCAATTCAATAGGAAGATGGCACACCTTGCCATAAACAAGTCGGAAGGGGGACATCCCAATGGGGGTTTTGTACGCCGTACGATACGCCCAAAGTGCATCGTCAAGTCGTAAACTCCAATCCTTCCTCGTTGGCCCAACAGTCTTCTCTAGGATTTGCTTGATCTCACGGTTGGAAACCTCGGCTTGCCCATTAGTTTGAGGATGATAAGGTGTAGAAACCTTATGGGTGACACTGTATTTCCTCAATAATGCTTCAATGGTCCGATTGCAAAAGTGTGACCCTCCATCACTAATGATCACTCGTGGCATTCCGAACCTTGCAAAAATGTTAGTTCTAATAAAATCTGCAACCACTTTAGAATCATTAGTCCGGGTGGCCTTTGCTTCCACCCACTTCCACACATAATCAACCGCAAGCAAAATATATGTAAAACCATACGAAGAAGGAAAAGGACCCATAAAATCAATACCCCAAACATCAAAAATTTCAACATTTAGGATAGAAACCTGCGGCATTTGGTCCTTTGCACTAATACCACCCATTCGTTGGCATTTATCACATGTTAAGCAAAAAGTTTTAGCATCTTTAAAAATACTAGGCCAATAAAATCCACATTGTAACACCTTAAGGGCTGTGCGTTGTGTGCCAAAGTGCCCTCCACAAGCATATGTGTGACAAAAACTCAAAATTGAATGACATTCAGAATCGTGCACACAACGACGTATAATCTGATCGGGGCAAAATTTCCATAAGTACGGATCATCCCACACATAAAACCGTGCATCATGCCTAAGTTTATCACGTTGGTGCCTAGTAAACTCACTTGGAATACGTTTTGACACCAAAAAATTAACAATATCGGCATACCAAGGTGCACTAACCTTAATGGACAGCAATTGTTCATCGGGGAATGTCTCCAAAATCGGCACCAACTCCTCATTATGCACCAGTCGGCTTAGGTGGTCAGCCACCACGTTTTCACTTCCCTTCTTGTCCCGAATCTCTATGTCGAACTCTTGAAGTAGCAATATCCATCGAATTAGCCGTGGCTTAGCCTCCTTTTTGGTGAGCAAGTACTTCAGAGCTGCATGATCAGTGAAAACAATTACTTTAGTTCCAATTAGATATGATCGAAATTTATCTAAAGCAAAAACAACGGCAAGAAGTTCTTTTTCTGTAGTGGAGTAATTCAATTGTGCATCATTCAACGTCCGGGAGGCATAGTAAATGACATGCGGCCTCTTGTCCTTTCTTTGTCCTAAAACAGCTCCTAAAGCATAGTCGGACGCATCACACATGAGCTCGAAAGGTAGACTCCAATCCGGTGGAACAATGATGGGTGCCGTGGTCAACAACTCCTTGAGTTGGTTGAATGATTCCGTGCACTTCTTAGTGAATTCAAACGCCACTTCTTTTTGTAGGAGTCGGCAAAGAGGTTGTGCTATCTTCGAGAAATCTTTGATAAACCTACGATAAAATCCTGCATGGCCAAGAAACGAACGAACCTCTCTAACCGAAGTCGGAGAGGGTAAGTGACGTACAAGATCTATTTTCGACTTATCAACCTCAATACCCTTTTCAGAAATTATATGACCTAAAACGATGCCTTGTTTAACCATAAAATGACACTTTTCCCAATTAAGAACAAGGTTAGTTTCAACACAACGTTTTAGGATCAAACTTAGATTATGCAAGCAACTATCAAACGAATCACCAAATACGCTAAAATCATCCATAAACACTTCAATTATCTTTTCTACGTAATCAGAAAATATGCTCATCATGCATCTTTGAAATGTAGCAGGTGCATTACATAAACCAAAAGGCATGCGACGATATGCAAATGTACCAAACGGGCATGTGAAAGTGGTTTTTTCTTGGTCCTCGGGTGCAATGACAATTTGATTATAACCAGAATAACCATCAAGAAAACAAAAGAAAGCATAACCCGCTAACCTCTCAAGCATCTGGTCAATGAACGGCAATGGGAAGTGGTCCTTCCTCGTGGTGGTGTTTAGCTTCCTATAGTCAATGCACACCCTCCAACCGGTCTGAATACGTTGAGGGACAAGCTCATTCTCGGCATTAGCTACCACCGTCACTCCGGATTTCTTTGGTACGCATTGAACGGGCGAAACCCACCTACTATCCGAGATTGGATAGATAACCCCACAATCTAGAAGTTTTATGATCTCCTTTTTCACTACTTCCATCATCGGAGGGTTGAGACGGCGTTGAGCCTCTCTAGTTGGTTTGGCCCCCTCCTCCAGAAATATGTGATGCATACAAGTCGTAGGGCTTATACCTTTAATATCGGCCAATGTCCAACCTAGGGCAGATTTGAACTCCTTTAAAACTCGAAGCAATTTCTCCTCCTCTTGTGCCGTGAGGGAGGAGGAAATGATTGATAGGAGCATATTTATGCTACTTAGTTATGTTGTTTTCTTGCATTTTCGTAGTTAGTTATAACTTATTATAGTGTTTAAGGTCATTTTCGTGCAATTTCAGGTTCATATGGCAAAGTATGCATTTTGAGCCAATTTGGAGCATTTTGGAGCATTTTTGGGCCAAGATTGGATGGTGCAAACATGGAGACATGAGGATGGACGAATTTGATGATTCAAAGGGCTAGAAATCTGCATGTGTGTGTGCAAAGTGTTGGCCTACAACTTCAAACATCATGGCTGCCATGTAATGGCAGAAAATGTGTTTTTTACTAGCTAAATGGATGAAGAACATGCATTGCAAGTATAAACACCACATGGGCAGCAAGAAGGAAAGAAAACAGCAACACACACACCACATGGGCAGCAAGGAATCTGAAATTAAAGAATGGGCAGCAAGGAATAAGAAATTAAAGCATGGGCAGCAAGGAATCAGCATGGGCAGTGAATAGACAACAAGGAATGGCAGAAATTGGACCACCATGAAGTGGATTTCTGCAAGGATGGCAGATTGTCCATTACTTGATGTTTGCTTGACATTTTCAGCCACTATATAATCCCCATTCAACCATTTATCAAGGGAGTTCAGAAAACCACACCTCCCACACACATTCCATTCATCCCATCCAGCCATACACCCTCCACAATTCAGAAATTCGTCAAACACATCCATCACACTTTGCAGCAGCCTTCCTTCACCTTTCACCATATTTTCTGACCCAAAATCATCCCTAGCCGTACCCCCATCAACCCTAAACCTTCCCATACCATTCCACATCCATTCTACACCACAAATAACCCCAAAAACCTGTTCTAAAGTTCTCTGCCGCAGCAAGGAGGAAGGAGAATTCGTTGATGAGCTTGCTGCCAAGTTGGAGCGTTCTAGGTGTTTTCTTCCTTTGGATTTTAATTTCTAAATTTATGTATCTTTGCTTGTGAGTATGAGGAACTAAACCCCCTTAGTTGGGGGGTGATTCGAAACCATGAATATGCTTGCAATATGATTTGAGTACGTTCAGTTGTTATTTCATAAGTTGTGGTTTCAATTCATTCATCTACTTGATTGATAACTTATTTGTGTATGTTGATTGAGAGTGCACGCTTAGTTTTCATGCATGAATATGATGCTAGATTATGAGGGAGTTTCACCTAATAGTTACAATCTTATAATCACAAGTAGTGAAGGTCGCTTATAAACGATCGCGTTGAATGAATTCTTGGCATTAGTTTCATGCTCATCATAGTAACGAATGCCTCGTCAACACTTATAGTTCTCATTGTGCTTCATGATTCTTGATTGTATCCTTATTGTGCTCATCACGTAAGGAACCTTTGAGGAATGTTTTGAATTGTTGTATGCGCTTTCCCATCCAATTCATTAACTTAAGGAGAACTTGAAGGTTAATTTAAGCGTATCTAATTAACTTGGGGTGTTGAGTTTCATAATTTATTGGAAGAACAACTGAAAAATCGTTTTGTTTGCAAGTGTGTCATGTGTGGAGAAGAACCTCCTAACTAGCCTTTTATCCATCCTTTTCATCCAAAAACGTTTTACAATCTGTTTTGTTTTAAAGTTTCTGTTTTGTTTTCAATTTTCGTCCAAAACCAAATCCCCCTTTATTTTGAAGTCTTAGATTAGTTAGAAAGTGTTTTGATTTGTGTTTTTAAGTGTTTTGATTCAAGTTTTCACTCAAATTCGTCAGATTTTGTGTTTGTGCTCAAAACTGCCCAGAAAGTGGTTTTTAGGCAGTTTTGAGTCTTCTAGTTGCTGTTTTGAGGTTTAGGTTTGTTTTAGTGTTCTAACTTTTAGTTTTACATTCTTTGAGTCTAGTTTAGTGTTTTAAACTTTGTTTTTATGTTATTGAGTCAGTTTTCAAGTGTTTAGCAATCCCTCCTAATCCCCGGTTTAGAACGATCCCTACTTACATCTTTACTACAATTTGACAAAAGAGGGTTTAATTTGTGTGTCAAGTAATTCTCACACCAAATTTTGGCGCCGTTGCCGGGGATTAGCAACTTTGCTAATCCCTTGGTTCTTTTATTTTTGTTTAGTTCGTTTTTGTTTTAGTTTCTAACTTAGTTTTATTTTTTTTTGTTGATGTTACTTTTGATATTTGCTTTAGTTCTTTTTCTTTGATTTTAGGTGCTTGAGAAGTAAGACATGGATTTTGCTAGCATTCAAGCTCAATTGGCAAATCTTACTTCTCAATTGTCGCAATTTGCTGAAAGGACCACAATGCAAAATGTCCCTACATTTAGTGCGTCTTATAGGCAAGGATACCAAGCCAATCAATATCCACAAAGCGATTGGAGTGATCATTCAAACTCTATGTGGTGGAAAGCTCAACAAGTTCAACAAGAAACATATTGGCAACCATATGAGGATTCATATGCACCACCACAGCCTCCCCCTCAATCTTCACATCCAAATTCAGGTATATCAAATTATTATAAGGAAGTTATTCAACAACTGAATTCTTTGGAGCAGGGCAGGGAAGCTCAACCATTTCAACAAGACGCATTTTGGCAACCAATTGAGGATTTCTATCAAGCAAAAGAGTTGGCTGAGTGGAACAATCAATTTAGGCAGAATGCAGAATGCATTGAACAAATTCAAGAACAAATGGTTGAAGATGAGCCCATGGATGAATTGCTACTGTTCGAAGAGGAGGAGGATGCACAAGGCACGGCAAGGGAAGAACAACCCTTGCCGCAACCTCCCAATATTCCTACACCACCCCATTCAAGTAAGGTGCCGAATCAAATCCAAATTGGAGGGAGAATTTACACGGACTCTAGAAAGCTCAATGCCATAATTAGGAAGGATCACTATCCCCCTCCATTCATAGATCCAATGCATGGAAGTTTTGTGGAGCATGTCGTGGAAGATGTACTTGTGTTCTTGTCGCAACACACAGGTAAGCCACCTCCTCAAATTTCAAGTTTGTTTTATACTAACAAGTTGTTGAGTTCAATGATCCAGGCACCCATTTTAGAATTTAAAGCATTACCGGATCATTTCAAGTATCACGTTCCATTTAAAGATCACCTCCATGCCGTGGGTCCTATTCAAGCTTGATTGGAGGTATCGTCCGGCTGTACGACGTTAAAGCAAGCGCTACTTGGGAGGCAACCCATGCATGCAACAAATGAAGACCTAGAGAGCGCTCCAACAACCAGATTTGCGTTCCTAACCCCTTCTCTTTGCTGCACTTATTTCATTCACGCCATGTTAGATTGTTTAGTTGCTGTTTTGTTGTTTGGTTGCTATTTGTGTTAATCTATGCTTGAAACATTGAGGACAATGTTTGATTTAAGTGTGGGGGTAACCAAAGTGTTTTGATGCAAATTCGTAGGGTTTTCTCACTCATAATTTCTAATGTTGTTTTTCACTGTTTTTAAGCCTTTTTAAGCTGTTTTGGTGTATTTTAGTGTGTTTTGAGTCAAAAAATCCGGAAATCCCATAAAAATTTGAAAATTTGTTTATAAACCCAAAAAAGAGTTGTTTTTGTGTGTTTGTTTGTGTCTTAGGGTACCTTCCAACACAATAATGAGGATTCGGTTTGTAATTGCATGGCTGTTAAAGAAAGTGATTAACATGGATGAAAGTTTGATTTACTCTTTGTTTATGCTTGGTTGTGGTTATAACTTATGAATTCACATGCAATCATAAAGGAAAAATCAGTTTTTGTAACATGCTTGAAGGAAGGAACTCAAACTAACGCTACAACCTTGTGAGACTTGAGTCTAAACGCTTATTTGGAGAGTTAAAATATGTGCATTCTTTGTTTTCTAAAGTCGTTGCATGATCTCACTATTATTTGCTTGGTTGCTACTTAGAAGGCGTTTCATCATTTAGTTCCAAATGCTAGAACTCATGCCCATTTCATTCAAAGCATGTCACTGAATTGCATAACACATATTCAAGATAAAGTTGTGTAGTGACCACCACCTTAGCCAAAAAGCCGTGAATCCCTATGTCATTATGTTTTGTAGGTGTTAACCCCATTGAGCCTTGTTTAGCCTTTTCTTTGTTAACCCACATTACCCTCACCTAGCCTAGATTAGGACTACCCATACCCTCGTTCTTAAAGTATAGTAAGCATGATTCAAATTGAATTCCTTTGTGGCAGAAACCAAGTGTGGGGGAAGTTTTTATTTTGTCAATTGTGTGCCATAGGCACGGGTAGAAAGAAAAAAATAAAGAAAAAAAAAAAGTATGAAAAAAAAAAAAAAAAAAAAGAGTTGTGAAAAAGTGTTCCAAAGTATTGTTTGTTGAAGTAAGGGTCCAAAACAATGAATTCGACCCTAAGGAGTTGTCTAAGTCTTCCCCTTGTGTTTTAAAGTTAATTTCTGCATTCTAAGTGAATTCTAGGTCTCAATTTCACTACTTTGCTTACTATCGCTTAAAGAACGTTTGTTTTCCCTATCCTTTTTACTTTGTTAACCAATACCCCAAACCCCGTTACAACCCTTAACTTCTATCTTGAGTGTTATGTGTTTCAATTTGTGGAGTTTGAATTTGGTATGAGCATATGGTGTCACTGGTTCTCGCATCTAAGTAGTAGCATTCCATTCATGAGATCATATCTAAACATGCTTGTTAACTCCGGAAATTGCGTTCTTTGTGATACATATATGTGAGCATTCGTTTTTATATCTACATCAATTCTCTCACATATAACTAGTATAGGGTGTGTAGTTAGAAAATCTGAATGAAAATAGAGTGCATTTCTTGTAAGGATTGAGGGAATTCTCTAAGGCATATTACTACATTCAAAGCATTGTTTTAATTGATTACTTGTGAACTAGTAAGTTGTGGCTTAAATTAAGTATGTGCTTGTGTAAAGATGACTCAAATTTGTGGGGATAACAATCTTTAATATGTCATGTTCATTGGAAATCCCTGAGGCAAATGTTGGAAGGATTAGAGTGTGTTTATTTACTTTGTTTCGTTTTGTTTATTTCGTTTTGCTCGAGGACTAGCAAAAAACTAAGTGTGGGGGAATTTGATAGGAGCATATTTATGCTACTTAGTTATGTTGTTTTCTTGCATTTTCGTAGTTAGTTATAACTTATTATAGTGTTTAAGGTCATTTTCGTGCAATTTCAGGTTCATATGGCAAAGTATGCATTTTGAGCCAATTTGGAGCATTTTGGAGCATTTTTGGGCCAAGATTGGATGGTGCAAACATGGAGACATGAGGATGGACGAATTTGATGATTCAAAGGGCTAGAAATCTGCATGTGTGTGTGCAAAGTGTTGGCCTACAACTTCAAACATCATGGCTGCCATGTAATGGCAGAAAATGTGTTTTTTACTAGCTAAATGGATGAAGAACATGCATTGCAAGTATAAACACCACATGGGCAGCAAGAAGGAAAGAAAACAGCAACACACACACCACATGGGCAGCAAGGAATCTGAAATTAAAGAATGGGCAGCAAGGAATAAGAAATTAAAGCATGGGCAGCAAGGAATCAGCATGGGCAGTGAATAGACAACAAGGAATGGCAGAAATTGGACCACCATGAAGTGGATTTCTGCAAGGATGGCAGATTGTCCATTACTTGATGTTTGCTTGACATTTTCAGCCACTATATAATCCCCATTCAACCATTTATCAAGGGAGTTCAGAAAACCACACCTCCCACACACATTCCATTCATCCCATCCAGCCATACACCCTCCACAATTCAGAAATTCGTCAAACACATCCATCACACTTTGCAGCAGCCTTCCTTCACCTTTCACCATATTTTCTGACCCAAAATCATCCCTAGCCGTACCCCCATCAACCCTAAACCTTCCCATACCATTCCACATCCATTCTACACCACAAATAACCCCAAAAACCTGTTCTAAAGTTCTCTGCCGCAGCAAGGAGGAAGGAGAATTCGTTGATGAGCTTGCTGCCAAGTTGGAGCGTTCTAGGTGTTTTCTTCCTTTGGATTTTAATTTCTAAATTTATGTATCTTTGCTTGTGAGTATGAGGAACTAAACCCCCTTAGTTGGGGGGTGATTCGAAACCATGAATATGCTTGCAATATGATTTGAGTACGTTCAGTTGTTATTTCATAAGTTGTGGTTTCAATTCGTTCATCTACTTGATTGATAACTTATTTGTGTATGTTGATTGAGAGTGCACGCTTAGTTTTCATGCATGAATATGATGCTAGATTATGAGGGAGTTTCACCTAATAGTTACAATCTTATAATCACAAGTAGTGAAGGTCGCTTATAAACGATCGCGTTGAATGAATTCTTGGCATTAGTTTCATGCTCATCATAGTAACGAATGCCTCGTCAACACTTATAGTTCTCATTGTGCTTCATGATTCTTGATTGTATCCTTATTGTGCTCATCACGTAAGGAACCTTTGAGGAATGTTTTGAATTGTTGTATGCGCTTTCCCATCCAATTCATTAACTTAAGGAGAACTTGAAGGTTAATTTAAGCGTATCTAATTAACTTGGGGTGTTGAGTTTCATAATTTATTGGAAGAACAACTGAAAAATCGTTTTGTTTGCAAGTGTGTCATGTGTGGAGAAGAACCTCCTAACTAGCCTTTTATCCATCCTTTTCATCCAAAAACGTTTTACAATCTGTTTTGTTTTAAAGTTTCTGTTTTGTTTTCAATTTTCGTCCAAAACCAAATCCCCCTTTATTTTGAAGTCTTAGATTAGTTAGAAAGTGTTTTGATTTGTGTTTTTAAGTGTTTTGATTCAAGTTTTCACTCAAATTCGTCAGATTTTGTGTTTGTGCTCAAAACTGCCCAGAAAGTGGTTTTTAGGCAGTTTTGAGTCTTCTAGTTGCTGTTTTGAGGTTTAGGTTTGTTTTAGTGTTCTAACTTTTAGTTTTACATTCTTTGAGTCTAGTTTAGTGTTTTAAACTTTGTTTTTATGTTATTGAGTCAGTTTTCAAGTGTTTAGCAATCCCTCCTAATCCCCGGTTTAGAACGATCCCTACTTACATCTTTACTACAATTTGACAAAAGAGGGTTTAATTTGTGTGTCAAGTAATTCTCACACCAATGATGGCAGGTAGTGTTTCATTTTCTCCCAAGAAAATGTACTTCAAATGGCTTGGCAAAGGCTTGAGTTCAAGGATAGGTGCCAGAATCATGGATGGAAGCAATTTGTTAGTCGAAATGGGATGGATTCACGGTTAGTATACTTACCATCAAGCTTAGGTGAGGACTCAAGGGCAGCCACAACTTCAAGTAACTCCTCATTAGGGGGCACGGCATGGGATGAATCTTGTATGCCGTGAGCATGCATGCAATCTGCTCACTTTGTTTTGAGTTCCATGCCTCGTGTAATGACTTTTTCAAGCGCATCGTCATTCAAATCATCGAGATATCCCTGCGCCAAAGAGTCAATTATATCAATAGAAAAGCATGAATGGTCATCACTAGGGTATTTAATGGAATCAGAAAGATTAAAATTAACAACTTCCCCATCGAATTCCATGGACAAAGTTCCACTATACACGTCAATCTTCGTCCGGGCCGTCTTCATGAATGGCCTTCCAAGTAAAATGGGCAGCGAAGGAGCATGGTCCGACTCATCCATTTCGAGGACATAGAAATCCGCCGGGAAGACTAAATGATTAACCTGCACAAGAACATCTTCCAAAACTCCCTTTGGATAGGCGTTAGATCTATCGGCCAATTGTATTATTACCCCATCATTTTTCAATGCTCCTAAGTTCATAGATGCATAAATGGAATATGGCATAACATTTATAGAAGCACCTAAATCAAGCATGGCAGATTCAAAAACCTTGACCACTTCCTTGGTCGACATCCTCTTCCTCGTGGTACACAACTCCTTCAAAAACTTAGCATACCTCGGAACTTGCTTGATTGCATCTAACAAAGGTATGTTAACTTGAACTTTCCTAAAGGTTTCAAGGATATCCTTTTCTGCCTCTTCTTTCTTCGTTTGCATGAACCTACTAGGAAAAGGCACATTTGAAGGGAAAACATTAGTATGAACTGAATTGGACACATTCTTACCTTTGTGGGACGAATTGGGCAGATTTGGGACATTAGGGACTTGCGGCAAAGGTGGAACCACTGATGCGAAAATAACTTAACGCACAAATTAAACCCTCTTTTGTCAAATTGTAGTAAAGATGTAAGTAGGGATCGTTCTAGACCGGGGATTAGGAGGGATTGCTAAACACTTGGAAACTGACTTAAAAACTCAAAAACAAAGTTTAAAACACTAAACTAGACTCAAAGAATGCAAAACTAATGTTTAAAACACTTAAACAAACCTAGAATTCAAAACAGCAACTAGAAGGCTCAAAACTGCCTAAAAACCACTTTCTGGGCAGTTTTGAGCACCTACACTAATTTGGACGAAATTTGATGAAAACTTGAATCAAAATACTTAGAAACACAAATCAAAACACTTTCTAACTAATCTAAGACTTCAAATTAAGGGGGGATTTGTTTTGGACGAAAATTGAAAACAAAACAGAAACTTAAAACTAAACAGGTTGTAAAACGTTTTGGATGAAAAGGATGGATAAAGGGCTAGTTAGGAGGTTCTTCTCCACACATGTCACACTTGCAAACAAAACGATTTTTCAGTTGTTCTTCGATAAACTATGGATACTCAATGCCCCAAATTAACCGTGAATTGCACTAATTAACTTTCAGTTTTTCCACAAGTTATTAGATTGGATGATTGCATACGACAACCCAAAACATTCCCTACAAGTTCCCTACATGAATTGCATAATAGAGATCCAAGCAAGAATCATTAAGTTCTATGAAAAACATAAGCATTGACGAAGCATTCGTTACTATGAATTGCATGAAACTTATGCTAAGAATTCATTCAACGCGATCATTTTCAAGTGACCTTCACTACTTGTGATTATAAGATTGTAACTATTAGGTGAAACTCCCTCATAATCTAGCATCATATTTATGCATGAAAACTAAGCGTGCACTCTCAATCAACATACACAAATAAGTTATCAATCAAGTAGATGAACAAATTGAATCCACAACTTATGAAATAACAACCGAATGTAATCAAATCATATTGCAAGCATGTACATGGTTTCGAATCCCCCCCTAACCAAGGGGGGTTTAGTTCCTCATACTCACAAAGCAAAGATACATAAATTTAGAAATTAAAATCCAAAGGAAGAAAACACCTAGAACGCTCCAACTTGGCAGCAAGCTCATCAATGAATTCTCCTTCCTCCTTGCTGCGGCAGAGAACTTTAGAACAGGTTTTTGGGGTTATTTGTGGTGTAGAATGGATGGGGAATGGTATGGGAAGGTTTAGGGTTGATGGGGGTACGGCTAGGGATGATTTTGGGTCAGAAAATATGGTGAAAGGTGAAGGAAGGTTGCTGCAAAGTGTGATGGATGTGTTTGACGAATTTATGAATTGTGGAGGGTGTATGGCTGGATGGGATGAATGGAATGTGTGTGGGAGGTGTGGTTTTCTGAACTCCTAACCAAGGGGGGTTATATAGTGGCTGAAAATGTCAAGCAAACATTAAGTAATGGACAATCTGCCATCCTTGCAGAAATCCACTTCATGGTGGTCCAATTTCTGCCATTCCTTGTTGTCTATTCACTGCCCATGCTGATTCCTTGCTGCCCATGCTTTAATTTCTTATTCCTTGTTGCCCATGCTTTAATTTCTGATTCCTTGCTGCCCATGTGGTGTGTGTGTTGCTGTTTTCTTTCCTTCTTGCTGCCCATGTGGTGTTTATACTTGCAATGCATGTTCTTCATCCATTTAGCTAGTAAAAAACACATTTTCTGCCATTACATGGCAGCCATGATGTTTGAAGTTGTAGGCCAACACTTTGCACACACACATGCAGATTTCTAGCCCTTTGAATCATCAAATTCGTCCATCCTCATGTCTCCATGTTTGCACCATCCAATCTTGGCCCAAAAATGCTCCAAAATGCTCCAAATTGGCTCAAAATGCATACTTTGCCATATGAACCTGAAATTGCACGAAAATGACCTTAAACACTATAATAAGTTATAACTAACTACGAAAATGCAAGAAAACAACATAACTAAGTAGCATAAATATGCTCCTATCAACCACCTTTGCCGTGGGCTGCTTTGATTCCTCCTCTTCCAATTGCAAAAGTTCATCCTCGTTATGACCTGTTTTTGATGAAGAACCTGTCCCAACTTCCTTACCACTTCTTAGGGTGATTGCTTTGGCACTTTCGAACCCTCCCTTCGGATTTGGAATGGTGGAACTAGGGAGTTGTCCGGGATCTCGAAACTTACCTACAAACTCGGCAATCTGCCCAATTTGTTTCTCAAGTTGATCCACCCTTTTATCTTGGTTTTGCATAGCCTTCGCTTGATCTTCCTGCCCATTAGACAACTTAGTTAGTATCTTAAGAAGTGCATCATTGTCAAGAGACGTACCTGAGGCACTTTGGCCGGATTGGGCTTGATTTTGGGGTGGGCCGTATGTTTTGGGAAAGAACCCCGGGGGTTGTTGCCTAAAGCCTCCTTGGTTCTGAGGTTGCTGGGGCTCCCTCCATTTGAAGTTTGGATGGTCTCGCCACCCCGGATTATACGTGTTGGAGTATGGATCATGTCTTGACTGATTTTGGCCTTGAAACCCAATGGCATTCGCACTCTCCCATCCGCCATTCTCGATGAGTTGATGATCGGATTATATTTATACATATTTTACATCAAATTCTCTCGTCTTTTCTTAGTTAGTTTCTTATATTTTTGAGCTATTTACTTTGATTTTATGTTTTTTTTAGTATTTATCTAGTAAATAAAATAAATATTGCACAAGTGAGATTTTAAGTGATAAAATCGTCAAAACTGTCTTGCCCACTGTAATTGGTTAATAAAACAAGAAAGTATTATAAATATATATATATATTTATATATATATATATATAAATATATATATATATATATAAATATATATATATATATATGATATGAACGTGAATGTGCAGCATGGCAGAAATAATAGAATAGAGCATGCGCTGCCTTTTGGCAGCTGGCAAAGGAGAAAACAGAAAGAATAAAAGGGAAGCAGCGCAAGAAAAGAAGGGGGGAGCACAGAAAAGAATAAGGCAGCGCAAGCTGCAGAGCTCGAGAAAAAAAACTGAGTTGCTGCCTTGCAGGATAGACACGGGGGAAGGAGTAACGCTGCCCTTTGGCAGCAAGGTCAGTACAGGGGGGTCCTCACGGGGGTGTTGCTGCAGAGGCAGCGAGAGAACGCTGACGTGCGACACGGGGAGTAGGCTGCCCTTGGCAGCTCGGGAGGAGAAGGAACCAGTGAGAAAAACGAAGGCAGGAACCAGGGAACGCGGAAGCACAGCGCAGCTAGCAGCTGGCGCACTCAGGGACAGGCGAAGCAAAGCTGCCCGAGGAAGCAAGCTTGGGTCAGCACGCAGAAATCCAGGAGAGAAGGCTGCCTAAGGCAGCTGGCGCGCAAGCGCAGGGCAGCTGGGAGGAACACGTGGGCAGGAAATTGGGGGACGCGGGAGGAGCTGCGGAGATAGGAGGGAACCAGCTGGCGAGAGGAGAGTGGGAGCAGTCAGGCAGTGCAGGGGACAGACAGGTGACTGCCTTGGGCAGTCAGCACAGTCAGGAGCTCGGGCACCCATTTCTCTCGGTTTATTTTTCCTAAACTCACGTTTTATTTCTGTTTTAATTTAAATAATGTATAACTAATTTTGTGTTGGCTAGAGTTTAATTCAAAACCATGGATATATTTGTAATTTGAATTGATTACCTTCAGTTGTGATTTCTGAGTTGTGATTTAATTTGCTTAACTGCTTGATTGATAACTTATTTTTGTATGTCGATTAAGGATGCATACTTAATTTACATGCATGAATTTGATGCTAGAATATAAGTGAATTTCACCTAATCGTTATGAACTTATATTCACAAGTAGTGAAGGTCGCTTATAAACGATCGCGTTAGGTAAATTCTTGGCATAAGTTTCATGCAATTCATAGTAACAAGTGCCTCGTCAATGCTTATGATTTTCATAAAACTTAATGATTCTTGCTTGTATCTCTATTATGCAATTCATGTAGGGAACTTGTAGGGAATGTTTTGGGTTGTCGTATGCAATCATCCAACCTAATAAAAGTAGGAAAATCTGAAGGTTAATTTAAGCGGACCTAATTAACTTGGGGCGTTGAGAATTTACAATTTATTGAAAGAACAACTGAAAATCAATTTAGGTTGCATATGTGGCATGTGTGGAGAATAATCCTCTAGCCAGTCCGTCATTTATCATTTTACCTTAATTTTATGTTTTTGTCAATTCTGTAATTTATTTAAGTTTAATTTACTTTTAATCAAAAATCAATCCCCCGTTTATTTTTAAGTGTTAGATTTATTAGAAATCATTTTAGTTTGTGTTTTCTTAAATCTTGAGTTGTTTTGAGTCTTTTGATTTATTTTAGTTTATTTGTTAGTTTTATTTTGAGTTATTCTATTTAAGTGTTTTGAGTCTAGTTTAGTATTTTAAATTTTGTTTTTACGTTTTTAAATTAATTTTACTTTGGTTAGCATCCCTAGTTAATCCCCGGCCTAGAACGATCCCTACTTACATCATTACTACAACTGTCACAAATAGGGTTTAAATTTGTGCGTTAGTTAATTTTCGCATCAAATTTTTGGCGCCGTTGCCGGGGATTAGCAAATTTGCTAATCCTTTTATTTTTGTTTTTGCTTATGTTTATTTGTGTTTGTGTATGTTACTTTTGATTTTTGATTTATTTTTCTTTCTTTGAATTGAGGTACAAATGGAGCAAGACCTGGATTCTACTAGCATTCAAGATCTATTGGCACAGCTCACTGCTCAATTAACTCAGAATGCCGGAAGGACCACAATGCCAAGTGGCCCTACTTTTGATATGCCCTATGAGCAAGGATTTCAAACTCATCAATATCCCCAATTTTCTGCAAATGAAGATGTTTGGGGATATCAAGGCTATAACCAATCAAGGGGCAACATGTTTTCCAACGCTTATAATTCGGATTGGAGAAGTAATTCAGAGTATATGTGGGATGAACCTCAACAATTTCAACAAGGTGGATATTGGCAGCAAGAGGACGTGTTCTATTCAAGATCTATGCAGCCACCACAGCATCCCCCACAACAATTCCAATCGAATCAAAGTATGCCCGTGGATTATAATCAAATGCTTGAAGAATTAATTTCTTCGGTACAGGGTTCACAAAAAGAAGAACAATTGCCTCCATCGGAAGAGTTCTATCAATGGCCATATGAACCACCACAGCAATCTCCCCAATCAAATTCAGGTACGTCTTCGGATAATGACATTTTGAATAAGTTACTAACCTCTTTGACCCAGGACGTAGAAAATCGAAACATGGAGATGCAAAATAAAGCCAACAAGGTGGATGCATTGGAGGAGCAAGTTGGGCAGATTATGGAATTCATGGCACAGATTCGAGATCAAGGTAACATGGAGGATGAAGTTGTTCCTGAACCATCCAAACAGAGCCCGAACATGGATGAATTGCCAATTCAAGAAGAAGATGAGGATGACGACTTGGGCAGTTTAGAAGAATTCTTATCGCAAACCCCCCAAGTCCTTATGTCATCCAACTCAGGTGAGGAGGTTCTAAGTTCAATTCATTCTGACATCGTTCCACCAAATGTCCTTTTTCCTTGCAGGTTTTTAAATCCCAAGGAAGAAGTGAATGAAAAATACGTTGTGGAAGATCTTCCCAAGGTGCAAAGTGATATCCAAATTTTTGGTGCACAAAATCATGTTCCCGATGATGTTGAAACAATCAAAGAAACTTGTACACCAAGAAGAGGGACTCCAGAAAATGAGGTGGCCGGAGAATTTCAAGAATACATCCAAGAGGCTGTGCATGAGACAATCAAGCCCAAAGCAGTTGAGTTTGATGACACGGGACAAGCCACAACCATCATAGTAAACCTGGCCAAGTTCAAAACCATGGATATATTTGTAATTTGAATTGATTACCTTCAGTTGTGATTTCTGAGTTGTGATTTAATTTGCTTAACTGCTTGTAGTAATGATGTAAGTAGGGATCGTTCTAGGCCGGGGATTAACTAGGGATGCTAACCAAAGTAAAATTAATTTAAAAACGTAAAAACAAAATTTAAAATACTAAACTAGACTCAAAACACTTAAATAGAATAACTCAAAATAAAACTAACAAATAAACTAAAATAAATCAAAAGACTCAAAACAACTCAAGATTTAAGAAAACACAAACTAAAATGATTTCTAATAAATCTAACACTTAAAAATAAACGGGGGATTGATTTTTGATTAAAAGTAAATTAAACTTAAATAAATTACAGAATTGACAAAAACATAAAATTAAGGTAAAATGATAAATGACGGACTGGCTAGAGGATTATTCTCCACACATGCCACATATGCAACCTAAATTGATTTTCAGTTGTTCTTTCAATAAATTGTAAATTCTCAACGCCCCAAGTTAATTAGGTCCGCTTAAATTAACCTTCAGATTTTCCTACTTTTATTAGGTTGGATGATTGCATACGACAACCCAAAACATTCCCTACAAGTTCCCTACATGAATTGCATAATAGAGATACAAGCAAGAATCATTAAGTTTTATGAAAATCATAAGCATTGACGAGGCACTTGTTACTATGAATTGCATGAAACTTATGCCAAGAATTTACCTAACGCGATCGTTTATAAGCGACCTTCACTACTTGTGAATATAAGTTCATAACGATTAGGTGAAATTCACTTATATTCTAGCATCAAATTCATGCATGTAAATTAAGTATGCATCCTTAATCGACATACAAAAATAAGTTATCAATCAAGCAGTTAAGCAAATTAAATCACAACTCAGAAATCACAACTGAAGGTAATCAATTCAAATTACAAATATATCCATGGTTTTGAATTAAACTCTAGCCAACACAAAATTAGTTATACATTATTTAAATTAAAACAGAAATAAAACGTGAGTTTAGGAAAAATAAACCGAGAGAAATGGGTGCCCGAGCTCCTGACTGTGCTGACTGCCCAAGGCAGTCACCTGTCTGTCCCCTGCACTGCCTGACTGCTCCCACTCTCCTCTCGCCAGCTGGTTCCCTCCTATCTCCGCAGCTCCTCCCGCGTCCCCCAATTTCCTGCCCACGTGTTCCTCCCAGCTGCCCTGCGCTTGCGCGCCAGCTGCCTTAGGCAGCCTTCTCTCCTGGATTTCTGCGTGCTGACCCAAGCTTGCTTCCTCGGGCAGCTTTGCTTCGCCTGTCCCTGAGTGCGCCAGCTGCTAGCTGCGCTGTGCTTCCGCGTTCCCTGGTTCCTGCCTTCGTTTTTCTCACTGGTTCCTTCTCCTCCCGAGCTGCCAAGGGCAGCCTACTCCCCGTGTCGCACGTCAGCGTTCTCTCGCTGCCTCTGCAGCAACACCCCCGTGAGGACCCCCCTGTACTGACCTTGCTGCCAAAGGGCAGCGTTACTCCTTCCCCCGTGTCTATCCTGCAAGGCAGCAACTCAGTTTTTTTTCTCGAGCTCTGCAGCTTGCGCTGCCTTATTCTTTTCTGTGCTCCCCCCTTCTTTTCTTGCGCTGCTTCCCTTTTATTCTTTCTGTTTTCTCCTTTGCCAGCTGCCAAAAGGCAGCGCATGCTCTATTCTATTATTTCTGCCATGCTGCACATTCACGTTCATATCATATATATATATATATATTTATATATATATATATATTTATATATATATATATAAATATATATATATTTATAATACTTTCTTGTTTTATTAACCAATTACAGTGGGCAAGACAGTTTTGACGATTTTATCACTTAAAATCTCACTTGTGCAATATTTATTTTATTTACTAGATAAATACTAAAAAAAACATAAAATCAAAGTAAATAGCTCAAAAATATAAGAAACTAACTAAGAAAAGACGAGAGAATTTGATGTAAAATATGTATAAATATAATCCGATCAAATACCCCCACACTTAGCTTTTGCTAGTCCTCGAGCAAAACAGAGAAAACAGAAAAAGTAATAACATGAAAATTATTAGTTTTCCCCTATGTGACCCTCATAGAACTTCATTCGAGAACATAAATTATCAAGAACCATAGCTAACACCAACGAGCTAATCCAAGTTCATTTTCCTAATTCAAATATTAGCAGTAATCTTTGAAACATCCTTGAAGTGTAGTGTGTGAGATAGCCATGTTAATGCAATTTCAAATTTATTTATTTTAAAAACACCATATGCAAACTAGCGACCTTCTCACTGGATGTACACTCAATCGCACATGTGTTTAGTTTTAATGTGTTTCGCTCAAAGAAACGAATGTGAAAGTTCTACCATAAGCTTGCATAAAGATCACTTCTCCACAGTCATAATTGCAAAACTTAAATCAAGAGGACTTTTATTGGATGTAATGAGGCTTAGGGATAGGGTTATTGAAACGAAAGAATAGGAAAACACAAGTTCCAAGCTACATTGCAAGCAATTATTTTCTTTAGATTTATAAGAAACTCAAACTTCCCAGCTATTCTTCAAGTCACCTCCAACCACACCCATAAACTGAAACTTTAAAAACTTTTTATTTTCTTTGTATACAATCTTTCTTTTTCTTTTCCTTTTCTTTTCTTTTCTTTTTTTTTTTTTTTTTTTTTTTTTTTTTTTTTTTTTTTCAAACAGAAACAAATATGAAAAACCCCCACACTTATTCTTTTGCCAAACACCTTCAAAGTACTTCACAAACATTTCACATAAGACAATCTTGCATTGCTCGCTTGGAAAGGGTAAGGAAAATTATTTCAGGCATAAGGGTAGACATATCTGGTGATAAGAAATAAAAGGCTCACAAATACGGCTCAAATTGGCAATCTAATGATATCATTTTTCTTTGGGAACAAGGTTATTTGGGCCATGGTGGTAAACCTAATGCCTCTATCATTTTCAAGTTCATGCAATCAATGACAAATATTTCGAAAGATCGTTATGCAAGTTCTAGAGAAGTATCTCACATAAGTTCATCACACATGAAAGAATAGGAGTGTATGAAAAATGCACACACTTTCAATAGGCTCAAAAACTCACATAGGATGTATATGGTCACTAAATTCACATATGGAGCTTTAAATCATGCTTTAATTTCACATCAACAAGACTATATGTGCATTTGGTTTTTCAAAGATGATCAAATATGTACAAACTAACACGAGAATTAGGAATTTCACACAGCACGTGTTAACTAAGTTCTTGATGATCATGGTTCAAATTTTATCCAATTATATCATTGGGTCGGGGAAACTAACAAAAAACTAATTCAAAACAATAAGGAAAACAAGGAAATATTTTTGGATTTTTTTAATTTTCCGATTTTTTTTTTTTTTTTAAATAAAACAAAACTAATTAAGAAATCAAGGCAATAACATGGAATAACATGGAAACAAATGAAATTAGTTCAAAGTCGAAGGTACAAAAATTTTCAATTTGGTCATTTTTATACTCTTTACCCCCACACTTAAACTAGACATTGTCCCCAATGTCAGAAAATATAATAAAATGCAAATAAAAATAAAATAAATATAAAGAAACAAAATAAAGCAATAGGACTGAAAACTTCCCTAATTTGCAGAAAAATCAAGCGATGACCCCCAAGCTAAAATTCTGCAATCAACTTCAAGGGTGGAAATAACCAAAAGTTCCTGCAAAGAAAAGAAATAAATCAGTTACGCACGCAAGAAAATATAAAAGAAAACAAACGAAAAATTGAAAATGAAAATAAAAGACAATGAATAAAACTAAAAGTGATCATTGGTCCTGTTTGGTGACATTCCACAGCTTTGAACTTGAACTGGCCTCGGAACTTCTTAGCAAGGAAAATGAGACTTGATTGGTGGTGTTGTTGAAGCTTCTCGAGCTCTTGGTTTCAACTCAGACTCCTTCTGCCGGGTTGATTGAGTCTGCAGGCTACATTCTTCTCTTTTTGTTCTTCTGCATGGCAGGTAGGCACGAGGAATAGGTGGTGGTCTGCTTCTTTGTTCAATCTGTCCAAGTGCCGACCGATTTCCTTTCTTTCACCCTGACTCGTAGCCAAGAGCAAGGGTAAAGGAAAAGCATGCCATGAGAAATCTTTGCCTCTGACTCTGATGATATGGGATACTTTTGCTTTTGAAGAAGTATCGTTCCACAGGTGTATGCTTGAACTGGGCTGGGGAACTTCTTAGCAAGGAAAATGAGACTTGATCTTGAAGATGAAGCAGCACCTTGTCTCCACATGCTTCAAGTATCATTTTCACTTGCCATGTCTGTTCTCCAGGCAGATGTGGCGACTTCTTCGGAAGTACATCAGTGGTTGAAGAAGAGCACTCGAGAGCAATGCTAGGTAAGCAATCAGGAAGGATTTCCAGGCAGTCGGTTCTTAGATTGGAAGATTGACACCGAGTGCTGGCTGATTGCCCGCTTTCTCCTTGCCACAAAGACAAGGACAAGGACAGGAAGAAAGCGTGATATGAGATACTCTTGCTTTCAACCTTCATGATATGAAATACTCTAGCTCTAGATGACTTGTTTGGAAAGGTATCCCAAGGAATGAGAAACACAGAGAAACTCGAGAGGGTTTGTTGGAAAGGCATTTTCGGAGAAAAAAAATTCGGAGATGAAAAATTTCGGAGATGAAGAATTTCGGAGATGAAGAATTTCGGAGATGAAGAAGTGCTGAGAGAGTTTGCCTTTGCAATGGATGCGAAGGTAGACGTTTATAGGTATTTTCTTCACAACCGAAACTATTCTTTTACCCCTGTCGGCAGCCGGTGGATGGATGAACAGTACAAGTTACGCGCTTTCTGAAAAGGTCACCCGTAATTTGCGCAAAGCTGACAGCGCGCGTGACGAGTGACGACAAAATTGGAAAAGCTGCACGCCTCGTGATTCCTGACCGCTCCGGCTTTTGAGAGAGACGCCCGACTTTTGAGAGAGCGGCGTCCGACTTTTGAGAAAGGAACCGACTTTTGAGACGGAGACGCCGCTTTTGAGAAAAGAATCCGGCTTTTGAGAAAGGAGCCCGGCTCTTCGATTTGCGAGAGGGCGTCTCTTCGACTGCTGAGTGATGCCTCAACGATTTCTTCTTCTTATAAGAACGCTCATTTTTTGTTCCACAACAAACTTAAGCTCCCCTGTAAACACTCCCTCCTGTAAACACTCACACTTGCACTTCTTTTAATCTTGATCAGTCCAACTCTTCATTCTCAACACCATCAAATATGTCTTGCCCCTCTGACCGTCGCCTTAACTTGAATGTTGGGGAAGATAGTGATATATCTTCCCCAACCAACATTTGGCAGCCATCCTTCATATCCCCAAATGGTCCTCTTACAGTTGGGGATTCCATGATGATGAACGAAACAACCGCATCGGTGGTGGCCAGAAATCTGCTCACTCCTAGAGACACTAGGATACTTTCTAGGCGGTCCGACGAACTAGCTGTCCAGGACTCTATGGCCTACAGCGTCCGATGCGCAGGCTCAGTATCAAACATGGGCCAGCGCCTTCTTGCACGAACTCGTCAGGTGGAGTCGTTGATGGCTGAAGTGGCTAGTCTTCGGCAAGAGGTCAGAGTGCTTAGGCATGAGAACAGGGATTTGCACATGCTTGCAACCAATTACTCAACCAGCATGAAGAGGAAGCTGGATCAGCTGCAGGAGTCCGAAGTGCGGATTCAGAGTGATCATCAACGGTTTATGACGTTACTCCCGAGGTTTGTGTTGCCTTCGTCCTCGGGAGCAGCACCAAGTATTGAGGCTCTGAATGATCCAGCTCTGGCGCTTCGTCTTTCAGGGGCTCCGTCGACCTCCGAGGCACCACCAACCAATGACCAATGAACGAAATTAAATTACAAGTTATTGTAAAAAAAAAAAAAAAAAATTTATGCATTTAAGTTTTTTTTTTTTTTTTATTTTTTTTTTATTTTTATTTTTATTTTTTATTTATATGAATGTTTATGTTTTTAAGTTTTTTTTTTTTTTTTTTTTAATAATTTTTTTTTTATTTTTATTTTTTTTTTATTTTTTTATGTATTTTTAACAACTTAATTAAGAAAACACAACAATAAGTAAAACAAAGTAAAAAGACTAAGTTTAACTTTCTAAACAAAAATCACAACTAAATAAACAAAACAAAAATCACAACTAAATAACAAAACAAAATGAAAGCAGTAAAGAGAAGGGATTAGGAATGCAAATCTGATTGTGGGTGATTCCTAGGCCTCCCTTCATTATTCAAATGCATGGGCTTATCATTGAACGGACGGTGGTACTTGAAATGATCCGACAACGGTCTAAGTTCTAATGACGGTGCCTGAATCATCAAAATTAAAAACAAGTTAGTATAAATTAAAATAAAAAATGGAGAAGATGGCTTACAGTCACATTCAAACTCAATTATAAACACCACATCTTTGAACGTTTCCGGGACTTTGAACTTGGCCAGGTTTACTATGATGGTTGTGGCTTGTCCCGTGTCATCAAACTCAACTGCTTTGGGCTTGATTGTCTCATGCACAGCCTCTTGGATGTATTCTTGAAATTCTCCGGCCACCTCATTTTCTGGAGTCCCTCTTCTTGGTGTACAAGTTTCTTTGATTGTTTCAACATCATCGGGAACATGATTTTGTGCACCAAAAATTTGGATATCACTTTGCACCTTGGGAAGATCTTCCACAACGTATTTTTCATTCACTTCTTCCTTGGGATTTAAAAACCTGCAAGGAAAAAGGACATTTGGTGGAACGATGTCAGAATGAATTGAACTTAGAACCTCCTCACCTGAGTTGGATGACATAAGGACTTGGGGGGTTTGCGATAAGAATTCTTCTAAACTGCCCAAGTCGTCATCCTCATCTTCTTCTTGAATTGGCAATTCATCCATGTTCGGGCTCTGTTTGGATGGTTCAGGAACAACTTCATCCTCCATGTTACCTTGATCTCGAATCTGTGCCATGAATTCCATAATCTGCCCAACTTGCTCCTCCAATGCATCCACCTTGTTGGCTTTATTTTGCATCTCCATGTTTCGATTTTCTACGTCCTGGGTCAAAGAGGTTAGTAACTTATTCAAAATGTCATTATCCGAAGACGTACCTGAATTTGATTGGGGAGATTGCTGTGGTGGTTCATATGGCCATTGATAGAACTCTTCCGATGGAGGCAATTGTTCTTCTTTTTGTGAACCCTGTACCGAAGAAATTAATTCTTCAAGCATTTGATTATAATCCACGGGCATACTTTGATTCGATTGGAATTGTTGTGGGGGATGCTGTGGTGGCTGCATAGATCTTGAATAGAACACGTCCTCTTGCTGCCAATATCCACCTTGTTGAAATTGTTGAGGTTCATCCCACATATACTCTGAATTACTTCTCCAATCCGAATTATAAGCGTTGGAAAACATGTTGCCCCTTGATTGGTTATAGCCTTGATATCCCCAAACATCTTCATTTGCAGAAAATTGGGGATATTGATGAGTTTGAAATCCTTGCTCATAGGGCATATCAAAAGTAGGGCCACTTGGCATTGTGGTCCTTCCGGCATTCTGAGTTAATTGAGCAGTGAGCTGTGCCAATAGATCTTGAATGCTAGTAGAATCCAGGTCTTGCTCCATTTGTACCTCAATTCAAAGAAAAAAGAACTAAAGCAAATATCAAAAGTAACATCAACCAAAGAAAATAAAACTAAGTTAGAAACTAAAACAAAAACAAACTAAACAAAAAGAAAAGAACCAAGGGATTAGCAAAGTTGCTAATCCCCGGCAACGGCGCCAAAATTTGATGCGAAAATTACTTGACACACAAATTAAACCCTCTTGTGACAATTGTAGTATAGATGTAAGTAGGGTATCGTTCTAGACCGGGGATTAGGAGGGATTGCTAAACACTTGGAAACTGACTTAAAAACTCAAAAACACTAAACTAGACTCAAAGAATGCAAAACTAAAGTTTAAAACACTTAAACAAACCTAGAACTCAAAACAGCAACTAGAAGGCTCAAAACTGCCTAAAAACCACTTTCTGGGCAGTTTTGAGCACCTACACTAATTTGGACGAAATTTGATGAAAACTTGAATCAAAATACTTAGAAACACAAATCAAAACACTTTCTAACTAATCTAAGACTTCAAATTAAGGGGGGATTTGTTTTGGACGAAAATTGAAAACAAAACAGAAACTTAAAACTAAACAGGTTGTAAAACGTTTTGGATGAAAAGGGATGGATAAAGGGCTAGTTAGGAGGTTCTTCTCCACACATGTCACACTTGCAAACAAAACGATTTTCAGTTGTTCTTCGATAAACTATGGATACTCAATGCCCCAAATTAACCGTGAATTGCACTAATTAACTTTCAGTTTTTCCACAAGTTATTAGATTGGATGATTGCATACGACAACCCAAAACATTCCCTACAAGTTCCCTACATGAATTGCATAATAGAGATCCAAGCAAGAATCATTAAGTTCTATGAAAAACATAAGCATTGACGAAGCATTCGTTACTATGAATTGCATGAAACTTATGCCAAGAATTCATTCAACGCGATCGTTTTCAAGCGACCTTCACTACTTGTGATTATAAGATTGTAACTATTAGGTGAAACTCCCTTATATTCTAGCATCAAATTCATGCATGTAAATTAAGTATGCATCCTTAATCGACATACAAAAATAAGTTATCAATCAAGCAGTTAAGCAAATTAAATCACAACTCAGAAATCACAACTCAGAAATCACAACTGTAGTATAGATGTAAGTAGGGTATCGTTCTAGACCGGGGATTAGGAGGGATTGCTAAACACTTGGAAACTGACTTAAAAACTCAAAAACACTAAACTAGACTCAAAGAATGCAAAACTAAAGTTTAAAACACTTAAACAAACCTAGAACTCAAAACAGCAACTAGAAGGCTCAAAACTGCCTAAAAACCACTTTCTGGGCAGTTTTGAGCACCTACACTAATTTGGACGAAATTTGATGAAAACTTGAATCAAAATACTTAGAAACACAAATCAAAACACTTTCTAACTAATCTAAGACTTCAAATTAAGGGGGGATTTGTTTTGGACGAAAATTGAAAACAAAACAGAAACTTAAAACTAAACAGGTTGTAAAACGTTTTGGATGAAAAGGGATGGATAAAGGGCTAGTTAGGAGGTTCTGGTGCGAAAATAAATTAACGCACAAATTTAAACCCTATTTGTGACAGTTGTAGTAATGATATAAGTAGGGATCGTTCTAGGCCGGGGATTAACTAGGGATGCTAACCCAAGTAAAATTAAATTAAAAACGTAAAAATAAAATTTAAAACACTTAACTAGAATCACTCAAAATAAAACTAACAAATAAACTAAAGCAAATCAAAAGACTCAAAATAATTCAAAACTCAAGAAAACACAAACTAAATTGATTTCTAATAAATCTAACACTTTAAAATAAATGGGGGATTGATTTTTAATTAAAAGTAAATTAAACTTAAATAAATTACAAAATTGACAAAAACATAAAATTAAGGTAAAATGATAAATGACGGACTGGCTAGAGGATTATTCTCTACACATGACACATATGCAACCTAAATTGATTTTCAGTTGTTCTTTCAATAAATTGTAAATTCTCAACGCCCCAAGTTAATTAGGTCCGCTTAAATTAACCTTCAGATTTTCCTACTTTTATTAGGTTGGATGATTGCATACGACAACCCAAAACATTCCCTACAAGTTCCCTACATGAATTGCATAATAGAGATACAAGCAAGAATCATTAAGTTTTATGAAAATCATAAGCATTGACGAGGCACTTGTTACTATGAATTGCATGAAACTTATGCCAAGAATTTACCTAACGCGATCGTTTATAAGCGACCTTCACTACTTGTGAATATAAGTTCATAACGATTAGGTGAAATTTACTTATATTCTAGCATCAAATTCATGCATGTAAATTAAGTATGCATCCTTAATCGACATACAAAAATAAGTTATCAATCAAGCAGTTAAGCAAATTAAATCACAACTCAGAAATCACAACCAAAAGTAATCAATTCATATTACAAATATATCCATGGTTTTGAATTAAACTCTAGCCAAAATAAAATTAGTTATACATTATTTAAATTAAAACAGAAAATAAAAATGTGAGTTTGGAGGAACGAATTAACCGAGAGAGAGATTGCAGTGAATCTGTCCACTGTGCTTCTGCTGTGCTGACCCCGTCATTTCTCCCGTACTGACCTCCTTCTTCTTCTCCTGCACAGAACGTTGTCAAGCATGCATGCACTGCTCCCTTTCTTTCTGCGCAAAACTCCAGCCCAGTCACGCTGCCAAATGGCAGCAAAACAACCTCCTGTGCGCTGCCAAAGCAGCTGGCTTTCCTTCGCCTGTCTTCCCTCGTGCAAGTCACGCTGCCTCACGTCTCTTCTCCCTCCTGCATGCGCAAGGCAGCTACGTTCCCTCGCGTTCCTGCGCCTGCCCGAGGTTCCCTGCCGTGCTCCTGACTCTCCCAGCTGCAAGTTGCAGCTCGTTTCTAAAAATGCCGAGCCCAGTGGCTGCTAAGAGCAGCCTGTCTTCACGCTGCCTTTACTATCCCCCGAGCTCCTCCTCAAGCCCCGAGGCTCCTCACTGTTTTTCCGCGTCTCCCTATCGCTGCCAGCTGCCTAAAGGCAGCCTTCTCTCCAGCTGTCCTGCGAATGGCAGCCTGCTGCCCTCTTCCTTCTCGCTGCCAGCGTGCAGCGTTGCTCCCTCACTTCTTTCCGCGCGCACCGCGCCTTCCGCAAGTTCCTCCGTGCTGACGCTGCAAAGGCAGCGCCTGTCTCTCCAAAACCTGCACAGCTCCCGCTGTCCTGACCTCCTCTTGCCTCCTGCGCAAGGCTGCAAAAGCAGCGCCTCGGCCCTGCTTGCCTCTTCGCAACTCCAAAACCCTCTTTCCTTATCCCCCCCTCCTTCCTTCTACGTGTCTCCCTCCTTTAAATGCCGAGCACATCCCCACATTTCCTGCCCATTCTTTCTTGTCTCCCCGCACGCCTCCACTGCTTTCTGCAGTGCGCCCCATCCTCTATTTTAATTCCTGTCAGTTTCTTTTTTTTTATGCTTTTCTCCTTTATTTGATCCCCAGGCGTTGCTTTCTGCCAAAACCCCACTCAATTAACATCATATATATATATAAATATAAATATATATATAATATATATATATATATTTATAATACTATCTTATTTTTATTAACCAAAAATAGTGGGCAAGACAGTTTTGACGATTTTATCACTTAAAATCTCACTTGTGCAATATTTATTTTATTTACTAGATAAATACTAAAAAACACAAAAACAAAGTAAATAGCTCAAAAATATAAGAAACTAACTAAGAAAAGACGAGAGAATTTGATGTAAAATATGTATAAATATAATCCGATCAAATACCCCCACACTTAGCTTTTGCTAGTCCTCGAGCAAAACAGAGAAAACAGAAAAAGTAATAACATGAAAATTATTAGTTTTCCCCTATATTACCCTCATAGAATTTCATTTGAGAACATAATCATCAAGAGCCATAGCTAACATCAACAAGCAATTCAAGTTCATTTTTTTCCTTATTCAAATATTAGCAGTAATCTTTGAAACATCCTTGAAGTGTAGTGTGTGGGATAGCCATGCTCATGCAATTTCAAATTTTTATTTTAAAAACACCATATGCAAACTAGCAAACTTCTCACGGAATATGCACTCAATCCCACATGTGTTTAGTTTTAATGTGTTTCGCTCAAAGAAACGAATGTGAAAGTTCTACCATAAGCTTGCATAAAGATCACTTCTCCACAATCATAATTACAAAACTTAAATCAAGAGGACTTTTATTGGATGTAATGAGGCTTAGGGATAGGGTTATTGAAACGAAAGAATAGGAAAAACAAAAGTTCCAAGCTACATTACAAGCAATTATTTTCTTTAGATTTATAAGAACTCAAGCTCTCCAACGATTCTTCAGACATCTCCAACCAAAAACTTAAACTGAAACTTTAAAACTTTTTATTTTCTTTGTATACAATCTTTCTTTTTCTTTTCCTTTTCTTTTTTTTTTTTTTTTTTTTTTTTTTTTTTTTTTTTTCAAACAGAAACAAATATGAAAAACCCCCACACTTATTCTTTTGCCAAACACCTTCAAAGTACTTCACAAACATTTCTCATAAGACAATCTCACATTGCTCACTAGCTCGCTTGGAAAGGGTAAGGAAAATTATTTCAGGCATAAGGGTAGACATATCTGGTGATAAGAAATAAAAGGCTCACAAACACGGCTCAAATTGGCAATCTAATGATATCATTTTTTCTTTGGGAAACAAGGTTATTTGGGCCATGGTGGTAAACCTAATGCCTCTATCATTTTCAAGTTCATGCAATCAATGACAAAAATTTCGAAAGATCGTTATGCAAGTTCTAGAGAAGTATCTCACATAAGTTCATCACACATGAAAGAATAGGAGTGTATGAAAAATGCACACACTTTCAATAGGCTCAAAAACTCACATAGGATGTATATGGTCACTAAATTCACATATGGAGCTTTAAATCATGCTTTAGTTTCACATCAACAAGGCTATGTGCATTTGGTTTTTCAAAGATGATCAAATATGTACAAAACTAACACGAGAATTAGGAATTTCACAAAACACATGTTAACTAAGTTCTTGATAATCATGATTCAAATTTTATCCAATTATATCATTGGGTCGGGAAACTAAAAAAAATCTAATTCAAAACAATAAGGAAAACAAGGAAATATTTTTGGATTTTTAAATTTTCCGATTTTGTTTTTTTTTTTTTTTTTAAAACAACAACTTAATTAAGAAAACACAAAGCAATAACATGGAAACAAATGAAACCAGTTCAAAGTCGAAGGTACAAAAATTTTCAATTTGGTCATTTTTATACTCTTTACCCCCACACTTAAACTAGACATTGTCCCCAATGTCAGAAAATGTAATAAAATGCAAATAAAAGTAAAATAAATAAATAAAGAAACAAAATAAAGTAATAGGACTGAAAACTTCCCTAATTTGCAGAAAATCAAGCGATGACCCCCCGAGCTAAAATTCTGCAATCAACTTCAAGGGTGGAAATAACCAAAAGTTCCTGCAAAGAAAAGAAATAAGTCAGTTAAGCACGCAAGAAAAAAAAAACAAACAAACGAAAAATTGAAAATGAAAATAAAAGATAACAATAAAACTAAAAATGATCATTGGTCCTGTTTGGTGACTTTCCACAGCTTTGAACTTGAACTGGCCTCGGAACTTTCTTAGCAAGGAAAATGAGACTTGATTGGTGGTGTTGTTGAAGCTTCTCGAGCTCTTGGTTTCAACTCAGACTCCTTCTGCCGGGTTGATTGAGTCTGCAGGCTACATTCTTCTCTTTTTGTTCTTCTGCATGGCAGGTAGGCACGAGGAATAGGTGGTGGTCTGCTTCTTTGTTCAATCTGTCCAAGTGCCGACCGATTGCCTTTCTTTCACCTTGCCCCGTAGCCAAGAGCAAGGGTAAAGGAAAAGCATGCCATGAGAAATCTTTGCCTCTGACTCTGATGATATGGGATACTTTTGCTTTTGAAGAAGTATCGTTCCACAGGTGTATGCTTGAACTGGGCTGGGGAACTTCTTAGCAAGGAAAATGAGACTTGATCTTGAAGATGAAGCAGCACCTTGTCTCCACATGCTTCAAGTATCATTTTCACTTGCCATGTCTGTTCTCCAGGCAGATGTGGCGACTTCTTCGGAAGTACATCAGTGGTTGAAGAAGAGCACTCGAGAGCAATGCTAGGTAAGCAATCAGGAAGGATTTCCAGGCAGTCGGTTCTTAGATTGGAAGATTGACACCGAGTGCTGGCTGATTGCCCGCTTTCTCCTTGCCACAAAGACAAGGACAAGGACAGGAAGAAAGCGTGATATGAGATACTCTTGCTTTCAACCTTCATGATATGAAATACTCTAGCTCTAGATGATTTATTTGGAAAGGTATCCCAAGGAATGAGAAACACAGAGAAACTCGAGAGGGTTTGTTGGAAAGGCATTTTGGGAGATGAAAAAAAATTCGGAGATGAAGAAGTGTTGAGAGTGTGCCTTTGCTGTTGAAGGCGAAGGTAGACGTTTATAGAATTTTTCTTCACAACCGAAACTATTCCTTTACCCCTGTCGGCAGCCGGTGGATGGATGAACAGTACAGGTTACGCGCTTTCTGAAAAAGCAACCCGTAATTTGCGCAAAGCTGACAGCGCGCGTGACGAGTGACGACAAAATTTGGAAAGCTGCTCCGGCTTTTGAGAGAGACGCCCGACTTTTGAGAGAACGGCGTCCGACTTTTGAGAAAGGAACCGACTTTTGAGACGGAGACGCCACTTTTGAGAAAATAATCCGGCTTTTGAGAAAGGAGCCCGGCTCTTCGATTTGCGAGAGGGCGTCTCTTCGACTGCTGAGTGATGCCTCAACGATTTCTTCTTCTTATAAGAACGCTCATTTTTGTTCCACAACAAACTTAAGCTCCCCTGTAAACACTCCCTCCTGTAAACACTCACACTTGCATTTTCTTTTAATCTTGATCATTCCGACTCTTCATTCTCAACACCTTCAGAAAATGTCTTGCCCTTCTGACCGTCGCCTTAACTTGAATGTTGGGGAAGATAGTGATATATCTTCTCCAACCAACATTTGGCAGCCGTCCTTCATATCCCCGAATGGTCCTCTTACAGTTGGGGATTCCATGATGATGAATGAAACAACCGCATCGGTGGTGGCCAGAAATCTGCTCACTCCTAGAGACACTAGGATACTTTCTAGGCGGTCCGACGAACTAGCTGTCCAGGACTCTATGGCCTACAGCGTCCGATGCGCAGGTTCAGTATCAAACATGGGCCAGCGCCTTCTTGCACGAACCCGTCAGGTGGAATCGTTGATGGCTGAAGTGGCTAGTCTTCGGCAGGAAGTCAGAGTGCTTAGGCATGAGAACAGGGATTTGCACATGCTTGCAACCAATTACTCAACCAGCATGAAGAGGAAGCTGGATCAGATGCAGGAGTCCGAAGTGCGGATTCAGAGTGATCATCAACGGTTTATGGCGTTACTCCCGAGGTTTGTGTTGCCTTCGTCCTCGGGAGCAGCACCAAGTATTGAGGCTCTGAATGATCCAGCTCTGGCGCTTCGTCTTTCAGGGGCTCCGTCGACCTCCGAGGCACCACCAACCAATGACCAATGAACGAAATTAAATTACAAGTTATTGTAAAAAATTTATGCATTTATGTTTTTTTTTTTTTTTTTTTTTTTTTTTTTTTTTAATTATGTGATGTTTATTATTATTATTAATATTTTTTTTTTTTTTATTATTTTTTTTTATTTTTTATGTATTTTTAACAACTTAATTAAGAAAACACAACAATAAGTAAAACAAAGTAAAAAGACTAAGTTCAACTTTCTAAACAAAAATCACAACTAAATAAACAAAACAAAAATCACAACTAAATAACAAAACAAAATGAAAGCAGTAAAGAGAAGGGATTAGGAATGCAAATCTGATTGTGGGTGATTCCTAGGCCTCCCTTCATTATTCAAATGCATGGGCTTATCATTGAACGGACGGTGGTACTTGAAATGATCCGGCAATGGTTTAAATTCAAGAGTGGGTGCTGCTTTGGGCTTGATTGTCTCATGCACAGCCTCTTGGATGTATTCTTGAAATTCTCCGGCCACCTCATTTTCTGGAATATCTTCCACAACGTCTTTTTCATTCACTTCTTCCTTGGGATTTAAAAACCTGCAAGGAAAAAGGACATTAAATGAACTTAGAACCTCCTCACCTGAGTTGGATGGCATAAGGACTTGAGGAGTTTGCGATAAGAATTCTTCTAAACTTCCCAAGTAGTCATCCTCATCTTCTTCTTGAATCGGCAATTCATCCATGTCCGGGCTATGTTTGGAAGGTTCTGGGACAACTTCATCCTCCATGTCACTTCCCAAAGTGATGACTTCATTAATTTCCACTTCTGCCTTTGAATTTTCAAGAGTTGAGTTGGAGACCTCACTTTGCTCTTGAATCTGTGCCATGAATTCCATAATCTGCCCAACATGCATATCCAATTCGTCCACTCTTCTGACTCGGTCTTGCATCTCCTGGTTTTGATTTTCTACTCCCTGATTCAAAGAGGTGAGTAAATTATTAAGTGTATCATTATCCAAGGATGTACCTGAATTGAATTGGGTTGATTGTTGTGGTGGATGTGACGGTTCATATGGCCACTGATAGAACTCTTCCGATGGCGGCAATTGTTCTTCTTTTTGTGAACCCTGTACCCAAGAAATTAATTCTTCAAGCATTTGATTATAATCCACGGGCATACTCTGATTCGATTGGAATTGTTGTGGGGGATGCTGTGGTGGCTGCATAGGTCTTGAATAGAACGCGTCTTCTTGCTGCCAATATCCACCTTGTTGGAATTGTTGAGGTTCTCCCCACATGTAATCTGAATAATCTCTCCAATCTGAATTGTAAGCATTGGAAAACATGTTGCCCCTTGATTGGTTATGGCCTTGATATCCCCAAACATCTTCATTTGCAGAAAATTGAGGACCTTGATATCGTTGCCCATAGGGCACATCAAGTGTAGGGACACTTGGCATTGTGGTCCGTTCGGCATTATGAGTTAATTGAGCAGTGAGCTGTGCCAATAGATCTTGAATGCTAGTAGAATCCAGGTCTTGCTCCATTTGTAACTAAAAATCAAAGAAAGAAAACTAAATCAAATATCAAAAGTAAAAGACATAACAAACCAAAAATAAAATAACATAAAATAAACACAAATAAAATAAAATAAAACAAAATAAAACACAAACAAAAACATAAACAAAGGATTAGCAAATTTGCTAATCCCCGGCAACGGCGCCAAAAATTTGGTGCGAAAATAAATTAACGCACAAATTTAAACCCTATTTGTGACAGTTGTAGTAATGATATAAGTAGGGATCGTTCTAGGCCGGGGATTAACTAGGGATGCTAACCCAAGTAAAATTAAATTAAAAACGTAAAAATAAAATTTAAAACACTTAACTAGAATCACTCAAAATAAAACTAACAAATAAACTAAAGCAAATCAAAAGACTCAAAATAATTCAAAACTCAAGAAAACACAAACTAAATTGATTTCTAATAAATCTAACACTTTAAAATAAATGGGGGATTGATTTTTAATTAAAAGTAAATTAAACTTAAATAAATTACAAAATTGACAAAAACATAAAATTAAGGTAAAATGATAAATGACGGACTGGCTAGAGGATTATTCTCTACACATGACACATATGCAACCTAAATTGATTTTCAGTTGTTCTTTCAATAAATTGTAAATTCTCAACGCCCCAAGTTAATTAGGTCCGCTTAAATTAACCTTCAGATTTTCCTACTTTTATTAGGTTGGATGATTGCATACGACAACCCAAAACATTCCCTACAAGTTCCCTACATGAATTGCATAATAGAGATACAAGCAAGAATCATTAAGTTTTATGAAAATCATAAGCATTGACGAGGCACTTGTTACTATGAATTGCATGAAACTTATGCCAAGAATTTACCTAACGCGATCGTTTATAAGCGACCTTCACTACTTGTGAATATAAGTTCATAACGATTAGGTGAAATTTACTTATATTCTAGCATCAAATTCATGCATGTAAATTAAGTATGCATCCTTAATCGACATACAAAAATAAGTTATCAATCAAGCAGTTAAGCAAATTAAATCACAACTCAGAAATCACAACCAAAAGTAATCAATTCATATTACAAATATATCCATGGTTTTGAATTAAACTCTAGCCAAAATAAAATTAGTTATACATTATTTAAATTAAAACAGAAAATAAAAATGTGAGTTTGGAGGAACGAATTAACCGAGAGAGAGATTGCAGTGAATCTGTCCACTGTGCTTCTGCTGTGCTGACCCCGTCATTTCTCCCGTACTGACCTCCTTCTTCTTCTCCTGCACAGAACGTTGTCAAGCATGCATGCACTGCTCCCTTTCTTTCTGCGCAAAACTCCAGCCCAGTCACGCTGCCAAATGGCAGCAAAACAACCTCCTGTGCGCTGCCAAAGCAGCTGGCTTTCCTTCGCCTGTCTTCCCTCGTGCAAGTCACGCTGCCTCACGTCTCTTCTCCCTCCTGCATGCGCAAGGCAGCTACGTTCCCTCGCGTTCCTGCGCCTGCCCGAGGTTCCCTGCCGTGCTCTTGACTCTCCCAGCTGCAAGTTGCAGCTCGTTTCTAAAAATGCCGAGCCCAGTGGCTGCTAAGAGCAGCCTGTCTTCACGCTGCCTTTACTATCCCCCGAGCTCCTCCTCAAGCCCCGAGGCTCCTCACTGTTTTTCCGCGTCTCCCTATCGCTGCCAGCTGCCTAAAGGCAGCCTTCTCTCCAGCTGTCCTGCGAATGGCAGCCTGCTGCCCTCTTCCTTCTCGCTGCCAGCGTGCAGCGTTGCTCCCTCACTTCTTTCCGCGCGCACCGCGCCTTCCGCAAGTTCCTCCGTGCTGACGCTGCAAAGGCAGCGCCTGTCTCTCCAAAACCTGCACAGCTCCCGCTGTCCTGACCTCCTCTTGCCTCCTGCGCAAGGCTGCAAAAGCAGCGCCTCGGCCCTGCTTGCCTCTTCGCAACTCCAAAACCCTCTTTCCTTATCCCCCCCTCCTTCCTTCTACGTGTCTCCCTCCTTTAAATGCCGAGCACATCCCCACATTTCCTGCCCATTCTTTCTTGTCTCCCCGCACGCCTCCACTGCTTTCTGCAGTGCGCCCCATCCTCTATTTTAATTCCTGTCAGTTTCTTTTTTTTTATGCTTTTCTCCTTTATTTGATCCCCAGGCGTTGCTTTCTGCCAAAACCCCACTCAATTAACATCATATATATATATAAATATAAATATATATATAATATATATATATATATTTATAATACTATCTTATTTTTATTAACCAAAAATAGTGGGCAAGACAGTTTTGACGATTTTATCACTTAAAATCTCACTTGTGCAATATTTATTTTATTTACTAGATAAATACTAAAAAACACAAAAACAAAGTAAATAGCTCAAAAATATAAGAAACTAACTAAGAAAAGACGAGAGAATTTGATGTAAAATATGTATAAATATAATCCGATCAGGTTCTTCTCCACACATGTCACACTTGCAAACAAAACGATTTTCAGTTGTTCTTCGATAAACTATGGATACTCAATGCCCCAAATTAACCGTGAATTGCACTAATTAACTTTCAGTTTTTCCACAAGTTATTAGATTGGATGATTGCATACGACAACCCAAAACATTCCCTACAAGTTCCCTACATGAATTGCATAATAGAGATCCAAGCAAGAATCATTAAGTTCTATGAAAAACATAAGCATTGACGAAGCATTCGTTACTATGAATTGCATGAAACTTATGCCAAGAATTCATTCAACGCGATCGTTTTCAAGCGACCTTCACTACTTGTGATTATAAGATTGTAACTATTAGGTGAAACTCCCTCATAATCTAGCATCATATTCATGCATGAAAACTAAGCGTGCACTCTCAATCAACATACACAAATAAGTTATCAATCAAATAGATGAACGAATTGAATCCACAATTTATGAACTAACAACTGAATTTAATCAAGTCATACTGCAAGCATGTACATGGTTTCGAATTACCCCCCAACTTTAGCCAACACAAAATTAGTTATACATTATTTAAATTAAAACAGAAATAAAACGTGAGTTTAGGAAAAATAAACCGAGAGAAATGGGTGCCCGAGCTCCTGACTGTGCTGACTGCCCAAGGCAGTCACCTGTCTGTCCCCTGCACTGCCTGACTGCTCCCACTCTCCTCTCGCCAGCTGGTTCCCTCCTATCTCCGCAGCTCCTCCCGCGTCCCCCAATTTCCTGCCCACGTGTTCCTCCCAGCTGCCCTGCGCTTGCGCGCCAGCTGCCTTAGGCAGCCTTCTCTCCTGGATTTCTGCGTGCTGACCCAAGCTTGCTTCCTCGGGCAGCTTTGCTTCGCCTGTCCCTGAGTGCGCCAGCTGCTAGCTGCGCTGTGCTTCCGCGTTCCCTGGTTCCTGCCTTCGTTTTTCTCACTGGTTCCTTCTCCTCCCGAGCTGCCAAGGGCAGCCTACTCCCCGTGTCGCACGTCAGCGTTCTCTCGCTGCCTCTGCAGCAACACCCCCGTGAGGACCCCCCTGTACTGACCTTGCTGCCAAAGGGCAGCGTTACTCCTTCCCCCGTGTCTATCCTGCAAGGCAGCAACTCAGTTTTTTTTCTCGAGCTCTGCAGCTTGCGCTGCCTTATTCTTTTCTGTGCTCCCCCCTTCTTTTCTTGCGCTGCTTCCCTTTTATTCTTTCTGTTTTCTCCTTTGCCAGCTGCCAAAAGGCAGCGCATGCTCTATTCTATTATTTCTGCCATGCTGCACATTCACGTTCATATCATATATATATATATATATATATATATATTTATAATACTTTCTTGTTTTATTAACCAATTACAGTGGGCAAGACAGTTTTGACGATTTTATCACTTAAAATCTCACTTGTGCAATATTTATTTTATTTACTAGATAAATACTAAAAAAAACATAAAATCAAAGTAAATAGCTCAAAAATATAAGAAACTAACTAAGAAAAGACGAGAGAATTTGATGTAAAATATGTATAAATATAATCCGATCAGTTGAGGACACTTTTCGGAGACATGTCCTTGGATAGAACATACGCCACACACCACAGGTCCTTGTATCTTCATTCCCTCGGCCATCTGTGAAACAATAGAAGTAAGATTAGCCAATTGTGAATGAAGATCGGAAGTTGAACTTACCTCATGTACTTGGTGCCGTGGGGGTCCTCTTTGGCCTACACCCTCGTACTGTTGAGCGTTCAACGCTCTATTAGCAATCAAGACCTTGGCAGCCATGGGTGTTTTGTCCACCAATGCTCCCCCCGCCGAAGCATCAAGCATTTGACGTTCTAGAGGTAGGAGCCCCTCGTAGAAATATTGCAAAAGCAACTCCTCCTTCATCTGATGCTGTGGACAAGAAGCAACAAGTGATTTAAATCGTTCATAATATGTAGGAAAAGACTCACCTTCTTCTTGCTGAATTCCGCTTATCTTTTTGCGTAGGAGGATGATGCGAGAAGTTGGAAAGAACTTCTCCAAGAACGCTCTCTTCATACTCTCCCACGATGTGACAGTGCCGGGAGCTAACTCATATAACCAATCCTTGGCTTTATCCATCAAAGAGAATGGAAAAGCCTTCATCTTCAAAATATTTCCGTCAACATTGATGGGAGTCATACTAGAGCAAACTACTTCAAATTCTTTCAAATGTTTGTTAGGATCTTCCATGGACAAGCCATGGTATTTAGGAATATGATGAAGCAAACTTGACTTTAATTCAAACTCATCCGTCTTACCTTGGGCAGCCCTGGGGTATTGAATGCACAAGGGTGTGGCATTATCCAAACCTGAGGCGGAAAGCTCCTTCAGTGTACGGTTGTCCACCGCCATGCCTTGGACTTCTTCAAATATCCCTGCCGTGGCTTCCTCCTCTTCTTCTTGTACGTTTTCTTCAAGGTCAGATTCGGAATTTGGTGGATGGTGTTCTTGCTGGTTTCTAGCTCTTCTCAACTTCCTCTCAAAATCGCCGTCAAAATCCAAGATGTTCGCACGAATCGGTTGAGAGCTTCTAGTCATACATTAGTACCTAAGAAACAAGAAACAAAATTAGGTCAGAAACTTAAACAAAGTCAGAAACAAAGTGAAATAAAAGAAACAAAAACAATCCAAGGGATTAGCAAAATTGCTAATCCCCGGCAACGGCGCCAAAATTTGATATGATATTAACTAGCACACAAATTAAACCCTCTTTTTGTCAAATTGTAGCAAAGATGTAAGTAGGGATCGTTCTAGACCGGGGATTAGGAGGGATTGCTAAACACTTGGAAACTGACTTAAAAACTCAAAAGCAAAGTTTAAAACACTAAACTAGACTCAAAGAATGCAAAACTAAAGGTTAAAACACTTAAACAAACCTAAAAACCAAAACAGCAACTAGAAGGCTATAAACTGCCTAAAAACCACTTTCTGGGCAAAGAGGTTGTGCTATCTTCGAGAAATCTTTGATAAACCTACGATAAAATCCTGCATGGCCAAGAAACGAACGAACCTCTCTAACCGAAGTCGGAGAGGGTAAGTGACGTACAAGATCTATTTTCGACTTATCAACCTCAATACCCTTTTCAGAAATTATATGACCTAAAACGATGCCTTGTTTAACCATAAAATGACACTTTTCCCAATTAAGAACAAGGTTAGTTTCAACACAACGTTTTAGGATCAAACTTAGATTATGCAAGCAACTATCAAACGAATCACCAAATACGCTAAAATCATCCATAAACACTTCAATTATCTTTTCTACGTAATCAGAAAATATGCTCATCATGCATCTTTGAAATGTAGCAGGTGCATTACATAAACCAAAAGGCATGCGACGATATGCAAATGTACCAAACGGGCATGTCAAAGTGGTTTTTTCTTGGTCCTCGGGTGCAATGACAATTTGATTATAACCAGAATAACCATCAAGAAAACAATAGAAAGCATAATCCGCTAACCTCTCAAGCATTTGGTCAATGAACGGCAATGGGAAGTGGTCCTTCCTCGTGGTGGTGTTTAGCTTCCTATAGTCAATGCACACCCTCCAACCGGTCTGAATACGTTGAGGGACAAGCTCATTCTCGGCATTAGCTACCACCGTCACTCTGGATTTCTTTGGTACGCATTGAACGGGCGAAACCCACCTACTATCCGAGATTGGATAGATAACCCCACAATCTAGAAGTTTTATGATCTCCTTTTTCACTACTTCCATCATCGGAGGGTTGAGACGGCGTTGAGCCTCTCTAGTTGGTTTGGCCCCCTCCCCCAGAAATATGTGATGCATACAAGTCGTAGGGCTTATACCTTTAATATCGGCCAATGTCCAACCTAGGGCAGATTTGAACTCCTTCAAAACTCGAAGCAATTTCTCCTCCTCTTGTGCCGTGAGGGAGGAGGAAATGATGGCAGGTAGTGTTTCATTTTCTCCCAAGAAAATGTACTTCAAATGGCTTGGCAAAGGCTTGAGTTCAAGGATAGGTGCCTGAATCATGGATGGAAGCAATTTGTTAGTCGAAATGGGAATGGATTCACGGTTAGTATACTTACCATCAAGCTTAGGTGAGGACTCAAGGGCAGCCACAACTTCAATTAGTTCTTCACCAGGGGGCACGGCATGGCCTAATCCATGTATGCCGTGGGTTACACTAGAATCTGCCCCCTTGGTTTTGAGTTCCATGCCTCGTGTAATGACTTTTTCAAGCGCATCGTCATTCAAATCGTCGAGATATCCCTGCGCCAAAGAGTCAATTATATCAATAGAAAAGCATGAATGGTCCTCACTAGGGTATTTAATGGAATCAGAAAGATTAAAATTAACAACTTCCCCATCGAATTCCATGGACAAAGTTCCACTATACAGATCAATCTTTGTCCGGGCCGTCTTCATGAATGGCCTTCCAAGTAGAATGGGCAGCGAAGGAACATGGTCCGATTCATCCATTTCGAGGACATAGAAATCCGCCGGGAAGACTAAATGATTAACCTGCACAAGAACATCTTCCAAAACTCCCTTTGGATAGGCGTTAGATCTATCGGCCAATTGTATTATTACCCCATCATTTTTCAATGCTCCTAAGTTCATAGATGCATAAATGGAATATGGCGTAACATTTATAGAAGCACCTAAATCAAGCATGGCAGATTCAAATCTAGTGTTCCCAATGACACAGGGAATGGTAAAGCTACCTGGATCTTCGCATTTGGGAGGTAGTTTGCGTTGCAAGATGGCAGACACATTCTCACCTACCTTTACCACTTCCTTAGTCGACATCCTCTTCCTAGTGGTACACAACTCCTTCAAGAACTTAGCATACCTCGGAACTTGCTTGATTGCATCTAACAAAGGTATGTTAACTTGAACTTTCCTAAAGGTTTCAAGGATATCCTTTTCTGCCTCTTCTTTCTTCGTTTGCATGAACCTACTAGGAAAAGGCACATTTGAAGGGAAAACATTAGTATGAACTGAATTGGACACATTCTTACCTTTATCGGATCAATTGGACAGATTTGGAACACTAGGAGCTTGTGGCAAAGGTGGAACCACCTTTGCCGTGGGTGGGCATGCTTCCTCCTCCTCTTGTTGAAGTTTTTCATCCTCTTTGTGACCTGTTTTTGATGAAGAATCTGCCCCAACCTCCTTACCACTTCTTAGGGTGATTGCTTTTGCACTTTCGAAACCTCCCTTCGGATTTGGAATGGTGGAACAAGGAAGTTGTCCGGGATCTCGAAACTTACCTACAAACTCGGCAATTTGCCCAATTTGTTTCTCAAGTTGATCCACCCTTTTATCTTGGTTTTGCATAGCCTTAGCTTGATCTTCCTGCCCATTAGACAACTTAGTTAGTATCACCCCCCAACTAAGGGGGTTTAGTTCCTCATACTCACAAGCAAAGATACATAAATTTAGAAATTAAAATCCAAAGGAAGAAAACACCTAGAACGCTCCAACTTGGCAGCAAGCTCATCAACGAATTCTCCTTCCTCCTTGCTGCGGCAGAGAACTTTAGAACAGGTTTTTGGGGTTATTTGTGGTGTAGAATGGATGTGGAATGGTATGGGAAGGTTTAGGGTTGATGGGGGTACGGCTAGGGATGATTTTGGGTCAGAAAATATGGTGAAAGGTGAAGGAAGGCTGCTGCAAAGTGTGATGGATGTGTTTGACGAATTTCTGAATTGTGGAGGGTGTATGGCTGGATGGGATGAATGGAATGTGTGTGGGAGGTGTAGTTTTCTGAACTCCCTTGATAAATGGTTGAATGGGGATTATATAGTGGCTGAAAATGTCAAGCAAACATTAAGTAATGGACAATCTGCCATCCTTGCAGAAATCCACTTCATGGTGGTCCAATTTCTGCCATTCCTTGTTGTCTATTCACTGCCCATGCTGATTCCTTGCTGCCCATGCTTTAATTTCTGATTCCTTGCTGCCCATGTGGTGTGTGTGTTGCTGTTTTCTTTCCTTCTTGCTGCCCATGTGGTGTTTATACTTGCAATGCATGTTCTTCATCCATTTAGCTAGTAAAAAACACATTTTCTGCCATTACATGGCAGCCATGATGTTTGAAGTTGTAGGCCAACACTTTGCACACACACATGCAGATTTCTAGCCCTTTGAATCATCAAATTCGTCCATCCTCATGTCTCCATGTTTGCACCATCCAATCTTGGCCCAAAAATGCTCCAAAATGCTCCAAATTTGCTCAAAATGCATACTTTGCCATATGAACCTGAAATTGCACGAAAATGACCTTAAACACTATAATAAGTTATAACTAACTACGAAAATGCAAGAAAACAACATAACTAAGTAGCATAAATATGCTCCTATCACTGCCCCAACCTCCTTACCACTTCTTAGGGTGATTGCTTTTGCACTTTCGAAACCTCCCTTCGGATTTGGAATGGTGGAACTAGGAAGTTGTCCGGGATCTCGAAACTTACCTACAAACTCGGCAATTTGCCCAATTTGTTTCTCAAGTTGATCCACCCTTTTATCTTGGTTTTGCATAGCCTTAGCTTGATCTTCCTACCCATTAGACAACTTAGTTAGTATCTTAAGAAGTGCATCATTGTCAAGAGACGTACCTGAGGCACTTGGGCCGGATTGGGCTTGATTTTGGGGTGGGCCGTAGGTTTTGGGAAAGAACCCCGGGGGTTGTTGCCTAAAGCCTCCTTGGTTTTGAGGTTGCTGGGGCTCCCTCCAATTGAAATTTGGGTGGTCTCTCCACCCTGGATTATACGTGTTGGAGTATGGATCATGTCTTGACTGATTTTGGCTTTGAAACCCAATGGCATTCGCACTCTCCCATCCGCCATTCTCGATGAGTTGAGGACATTTTTCGGAGACATGTCCTTGGATAGAACATACGCCACACACCACAGGTCCTTGCATCTTCATTCCCTCGGCCATCTGTGAAACAATAGAAGTAAGATTAGCCAATTGTGAATGAAGATCGGAAGTTGAACTTACCTCATGTACTTGGTGCCGTGGGGGTCCCCTTTGGCCTACTCCCTCGTATTGTTGAGCGTTCAACGCTCGATTAGAGATCAAGATCTTGGCAGCCATGGGTGTTTTGTCCACCAATGCTCCTCCAGCCGAAGCATCAAGCATTTGACGTTCTAGAGGTAGGAGACCCTCGTAGAAGTATTGCAAAAGCAACTCCTCCTTCATCTGATGCTGTGGACAAGAAGCAACAAGTGATTTAAATCGTTCATAATATGTAGGAAAAGACTCACCTTCTTCTTGCTGAATTCCGCTTATCTTTTTGTGTAGGAGGATGATGCGAGAAGTTGGAAAGAACTTCTCCAAGAACGCTCTCTTCATACTCTCCCACGATGTGACAGTGCCGGGAGCTAACTCATATAACCAATCCTTGGCTTTATCCATCAAAGAGAATGGAAAAGCCTTCATCTTCAAAATACTTCCGTCAACGTTAATGGGAGTCATACTAGAACAAACTACTTCAAATTCTTTCAAATGTTTGTTAGGATCTTCCATGGACAAGCCATGGTATTTAGGAATATGATGAAGCAAACTTGACTTTAATTCAAACTCGTCCGTCTTACCTTGGGCAGCCGTGGGGTATTGGATGCACAAGGGTGCGGCATTATCCAAACCTGAGGCGGAAAGCTCCTTGAGTGTACGGTTGTCCACCGCCATGCCTTGGACTTCTTCAAATATCCTTGCCGTGGCTTCCTCCTCCTCTTCTTGTACGTTTTCTTCAAGGTCAGATTCGGAATTTGGTGGATGGTGTTCTTGCTGGTTTCTAGCTCTTCTCAACTTCCTCTCAAAATCGTCGTCAAAATCCAAGATGTTCGCACGAATCGTTTGAGAGCTTCTAGTCATACATTAGTACCTAAGAAACAAGAAACAAAATTAGGTCAGAAACTTAAACAAAGTCAGAAACAAAGTGAAATAAAAGAAACAAAAACAATCCAAGGGATTAGCAAAATTGCTAATCCCCGGCAACGGCGCCAAAAATTTGATGCGAAATAGATAAGCACACAAATTAAACCCTCTTTTTGTCAAGTTGTAGTAAAGATGTAAGTAGGGATCGTTCTAGACCGGGGATTAGGAGGGATTGCTAAACACTTGGACACTGACTTAAAGACTCAAAAACAAAGTTTAAAACACTAAACTAGACTCAAAGAATGCAAAACTAAAGGTTAAAAACACTTAAACAAACCTAAAACTCAAAACAGCAACCTAATGACTCAAAACTGCTTAAAAACAACTTTGTGGGCAGTTTTGAGAACCTAACAAGAACTTGGACGAATTTGGGTGAAAACTTGAATCAAAACACTTAGAAACACAAATCAAAACACTTTCTAACTAATCTAAGACTTCAAAATAAAGGGGGATTTGTTTTGGACAAAACAAAACAGAAACTTAAAACTAAACAGATTGTAAAACGTTTTTGGATGAAAAGGATGGATAAAAGGCTAGTTAGGAGGTTCTTCTCCACACATGTCACACTTGCAAACAAAACGATTTTCAGTTGTTCTTCGATAAACTATGGATACTCAATGCCCCAAATTAACCGTGAATTGCACTAATTAACTTTCAGTTTTTCCACAAGTTATTAGATTGGATGATTGCATACGACAACCCAAAACATTCCCTACAAGTTCCCTACATGAATTGCATAATAGAGATACAAGCAAGAATCATTAAGTTCTATGAAAAACATAAGCATTGACGAAGCATTCGTTACTATGAATTGCATGAAACTTATGCCAAGAATTCATTCAACGCGATCGTTTTCAAGCGACCTTCACTACTTGTGATTATAAGATTGTAACTATTAGGTGAAACTCCCTCATAATCTAGCATCATATTCATGCATGAAAACTAAGCATGCACTCTCAATCAACATACACAAATAAGTTATCAATCAAATAGATGAACGAATTGGATCCACAACTTATGAAATAACAACTGAATTTAATCAAATCATACTGCAAGCATGAACATGTATTTCGAATCCCCCCCTAGCCAAGGGGGGTTTAGTTCCTCATACTCGCAAAGCAAAGATACATAAATTTAGAAATTAAAATCCAAAGAAAGAAAACACCTAGAACGCTCCAACTTGGCAGCAAGCTCATCAACGATATCTCCTTCCTCCTTGCTGCGGCAGAGAAGTTTAGAACAGGTTTTTAGGGTTATTTATGGTGTAGAATGGATGGGGAATGGTACGGAAAGGTTTAGGGTTGATGGGTGGTGCGGCTAGGGGTTGTTTTTGGCAGAAATTATGGAATATGGTGGTGGAAAGGTGCGGCAAAGAGCAAGGAACAAATTCTGGCGTGAATGATGTGAATGGGAGATGGTTCCTACGGCATAGAATGAAAACACATATATATAGGCACCACAAACCCTAGAGAAATTAGGTTAGGCAATGGGCTAGGGTTTAGGTGCGGCAAAGGGTGAAAATCCACAAGGAATTAGGTTAAAACAATCAGATTTTTAGTGGGAATAAGGCCTAAGGTGCGGCTAGGGTTAGGGTTAGAGATGGGCCTTCTAGAATGCCTTGCAAGGCAAGGAAATCAGATATTCTAGAGGCCTAGGTGCGGCTAGGGTTAGGTCATCCAAAAGCCCAAAGCCAATAATAGAAACTCTCGAAAATGGAAACCTCCAAGAATAGACACTTCCAAGTTTAGAAACTTTGGTTTCCAATTCTGAATTCTTTGTTCTTCACTTTCATTTCTTCATTTCTTAAGCTCCTTTGACCTTCAAACTTGTCCATTCCTTGTGCTCCAAGCATGTACTTTTCAATCTAAGCTCACATTTGCTCCAAAAAGCTCCAAAATGCATCATTTTATGTAATGTGCCCTTTAAACCTGAAAACACATGAAACTAGCTTAAAAGACTACTTTAAACTAAGAAAACATAACGAAAAAGCATAAGAACTAGCTAACTAAGGCGCATAAATATGCTCCTATCAGAATTCAATTAACGCGATTGTGACAAGCAACCTTCACTACTCATGAATATAAACTTGTAACGATAAGGTGAAACTCATTTATATTCTAGCATCTAATTCATGTATGAAAACTAAGTATGCATCCTTAATAAACATACAAGAATTAGTTATGAAGCAAATAGATAATTGAATTGCAATCACAACTTATCAAATCACAATTGGAAGAAATCAATTCATATCACAAGCATGTTCATGGCTTCAAACTTCCCCCTAACTAAATAGGGGTTTAGTTCCTCATGTTCACAAAACAAAGATAAATAAAATTATACATTGAAAATAAAAGAAAGAAAACACCTAAACGTTCCAACGATCCATGTTGGATAGCAAGCACGTCCAAGAACTTTCCTTCTTCTTCTTTGCCGCAACACAAGGATGGAGTGATGTTTTGAATGGTTGGTTATTTGGAGGAATGGATGGGAAGGAGTTTAGATATGTAGGGAGAGGCAAGGCAAGGCTTGGAGAATGGTTAATTTCTTGATGATCAATGAGGTTGCTGCCATGGGTATTTATAGGGAGAGGATGGACTTGTTTTTTATGGTGGGTTAGGTCTTGAATCATCCACACACTTTCCTAATGGGTTAGGTATTGAATCATCCACACACTTTCCTAATGGGTTAGGTATTGAATCATCCACACACTTTCCTAATGGGTTAGGCATGGTTTTGAGTGGAGTTTTGGTCAATCCTTCTAGAAACCTATCCCTTCTTGCAACTTGTATTTGTTTCACCATATTTTTAGCATGTTCCTAGCTTCTTTTGACTTCAAATTCGTCCATCCATCTAGCTTGGATCATAAGCAATCCATCTTGGGCCCAAAAACACTCCAAACTACTCCAAATTGGCTCAAAATGCACCCTTAGCCCATAAAACCTACAAACACACGAATTTAGCTTTAAACACTATTATAAATACTAAATAATTACCAAAATGTAAGAAAACAAGCAAGCTAAGTCGCATAAATATGCTCCTATCAAATTCCCCCACACTTAGCTTTTGCTAGTCCTCGAGCAAAACAAAACGAAACAAGTAATCAAATGAATAAAAAACAAGTAAAACACAACCTCAACCTTCCAACAATCGCCTCAGGGATTTCCAATGCACATGACATGTTAAAAAAAATCATCATTCCGACAGATTTTGGCCATCATTACGCTTTAAGCACATACTTAATCATAGTCACAACTTACTAGTTCACATTTAGCCAATTAAAACGATGTTTGGAATATAGTAACATGCCTTAGAGAATTTCTTCAATTCCTTACTTAGATATGCACTCTATTTTCTAGCTACACACCCTACACTGGTTATATGTGAGAAGATTGATGTAAATATGAAAACGAATGCTCACATACATATATAACAAGAAAAGCATTTTCTGGAGTTAAATAACATGTTTAGATATGATCTCATGAATGGAATGCTACTACTTAGATGCGAGAACCAGTGACACCATATGCTCAAACCAAATTCAAACTCCACATATTGAAACACACAACACTCAAGATAGAAGTTAAGGGTTGCAACGGGGCTTGGGGTATTGGTTAACAAAGAAAGGATAGGGAAAACAAACGTTCTTCAAGCAATAGTAAACAAAATAATGAAATTGAACTTTAGAATTCACTTAGATTGCAGAAATTAACTTTAAAACACAAGGGGAAGACTTAGACAACTCCTTAGGGTCGAATTCATTGTTTTGGACCCTTACTTCAACAAACAATACTTTGGAACACTTTTTCACATCTTTTCAACTCTCTTTTTTTTCATACTTTTCATACTTTTTTCTTTATTTTTTTTTTCTTTCTACCCGTGCCTATGGCACACAATTGACAAAATAAAAACTTCCCCCACACTTGGTTTCTGCCACAAAGGAATTCAATTTGAATCATGCTTACTATACTTTAAGAACGAGGGTATGGATAGTCCTAATCTAGGCTAGGTGAGGGTAATGTGGGTTAACAAAGAAAAGGCTAAACAAGGCTCAATGGGGTTAACACCTACAAAACATAATGACATAGGGATTCACAGCTTTTTGGCTAAGGTGGTGGTCACTACACAACTTTATCTTGAATATGTGTTTATGCTAATCAATAACATGCTTTGAATGAAATGGGCATGAGTTCTAGTGTTTGGAACTAAATGATGAAACGCCTTCTAAGTAGCAACCAAGCAAAGAATAATGAGATCATGCAACGACTTTAGAAAACAAAGAATGCACAGATTTTGACTCTCCAAATAAACGTTTAGGCTCAAGTCTCACAAGGTTGTAGCGTTATTTTGAGTTCCTTCCTTCAAGCATGTTACAAAAACTGATTTTTCCTTTATGATTACATGTGAATTCATAAGTTATAACCACAACCAAGCATAAACCAAAGAGTAAATCGAACTTTTATCCATGTTTATAACTTTCTTTAACCGTCATGCAATTACAAACCGAATCCTCATCATTGTGTTGGAAGGTACCCTAAGACACAAACAAACACACAAAAACAACTCTTTTTGGGTTTTTAAAACAAATTTTTCAAATTTTTATGTTATTTTCGGATTTTTGCATCAAAACACACTAAAACACACCAAAACTGCTCAAAAACACTTAAAAACAGCAAGGAACAAGTCTCCAAGTTAAGGGTGATAAAATCCCACGAATTTGCATCTAAAACACTTAGTTACCCCCCCCACACTTAAATCAAACATTGTCCTCAATGTTTCAAGCATAAAACCACGCTAAAGAAAAAGAAACACACAAACAGCAAGTAAATAACAAACTGGGCAGATTAGAAACAAGCAACAAAGTGAAGGGTTTTAGGAACGCAAATCTGGAATTGGAGTGATTCCTAAGGCTTCCTTTGTTGAAATGCATGGGTTGCCTCCCAAGTAGCGCTTTCTTTAACGTCTTGCAGCCGGACGAAGAACAAGTTCATGCCCCATTGGTGCCCACGGCATGGAGTGGGATTTCTTCCACAACCTGCTCCTCAAAGTGCTGGTACATCGAATCCTTGAACGGAAATGGATAATGATGTTTGCTAATTGGCGCGTTGTGGTTCCTAAGGTTCATGTAAAATTGCTCACCATTGGGAATTTGCTTAGGTACCTGCACCAAAGAAGGGAACCACCTATCAACTTTGATGGGAATTGGATTTGTATTAGGTGGCTTACCTATGTTTTGTGATGAAGTGGCAGCAATGTGAACATTCTTCCCCAAGGTGCTTTCGGCCAAATTGAGCACTTTGAGGGCAGTGGCCGTATGGTCCTTGTGCTCCACTCCAGTTCCCTCGTCTTGCATGGTTCTTGATGCATCCTTTGTGCTTGGTGCTGAACGGTCCGGTCCTATCTTTTCTATTTTATCAAGGGCACAACAAGAACGAACAACATTAGGAGTCTCAATGGATTCAGTAATTTTAAAACTAATCATGTCACCACCAAATGCCATAGTTACTTCTCCTTTGGCTACATCAATCTTGGTTTGAGCCGTCTTCATGAAAGGTCCTCCAAGTAAGAGTGGTGATGGTGGAGAGAGGGCCGAATCTTCCATATCAAGCACGTAAAAGTCTGCCGGAAAGATTAAGTGATTAACTTGCACTAACACATCTTCCAAAACTCCCTTTGGATAGGCATTAGATCTATCGGCCAATTGGATAATCACACCATCATTTTTCAACTTGCCTAAGTTCATAGATGCATAAATTGAATATGGCATAACATTTATAGATGCACCTAAGTCTAACATGGCAGATTCAAAGCGAGTGTTACCAATGACACAAGGAATTGTAAAACTACCCGGATCTTTGCATTTGGGGGGTAGTTTGCGTTGTAAGATGGCTGAGACATTTTTCACTTACATGTACTACTTCTTTCTCCCGAAAACGTTTCTTGGTAGTACAAAGCTTCTTCAAACACTTGGCGTACTTCGGGATTTGCTTGATTGCATCCAAAAGGGGTATGTTAACTTGAACTTTCCTAAATGTCTCTAGAACATCTTTTTCCTCCTCTACGTTCTTAGCTTGCAAAAATCTGCTAGGAAAGGGTACATTGGGTGGAATAATGTTAGACTTAACTGAATTTGGACTCATCTTACCTATGGTGGACGGATTGGATGGCTTAGGAGCAATGGGTGCCTGCGGCAGAGGTGTTTCCACCCTTGCCGTGGGTTGACTTGGTTTCTCCTCTTCAAACTTCAACTCCTCCACCTCGTTAGAACGTGATTTGGAAGGTTGGGGGTCAGATCCTACTTGCTTCCCACTCCGCAAAGTTATGGCTTTTGCAGATTCGAAACCACCCTTTGGATTCACTACGGTTGAGCTAGGCAACTTGCCTTGCTCACGAAACTGCCCCATGGCTGAAATTTCTTTAACGTTTTGCAGATTCCAATCCCGAGGCTGAAAGTTCTTTGATTGTTCGATTGTCCACTTCCATGTCTTTTTCTGCCTCCTTCTTTTCTTCAAATTCAGATTCAGAACTAGAACTAGGTGGACTAGGTTCTGGTACTTTCCTTTTCCTTCTCAAAGTTCGTTCAAAATTGTCGTCAAACTCCGATACATGTGCACGAACTGGTTGAGAACTACGAGTCATAAACTAGTACCTGAAATAAACAAAATCAAATAAAATTAAAACTAAAACACACAAAAAAGAAATAAAAAGAAACAATGGGGATTTAGCAAAGTTGCTAATCCCCGGCAACGGCGCCAAAATTTTGATGCGAAATATATAAGCACTCAAATTAAACCTTCTTGTGACAATTGTAGTACATGTATAAGTAGGGATCGTTCTAAACCGGGGATTAGGAGGGCTTGCTAAAACCTCTAAACTGACTCAAAAACATAAAAACAAAGTTAAAAAAATGTAAACAAAAGACTTTAAAATAAGAAAGTAAAAGGGGGATTTGGGTTTGGTGAAGTTGAAAGTAAAACAAACAAACTAAAACTTAAATAGATTTTTAGCTAGGCAAATTGTAAAACGAATTTGAGAAATAAGATGATGGATGGATTAGTTAGAGGTCCGTTCTTCACACATGACACACTTGTACATGAATCGATTTCCAATTGCTTTTCAATAAACTATGATGCTCAACACCCCAGATTAACCGTGAACAACACTTTTTTAATCTTCAAGTTTTCCTTAAATTATTGAATTGGACGAAAAACGCATACAACAATTCAACACATTCTCTAAAAGTCCCCTACGTGAAAAGCACAATAGAGATACGATTAAAGATCATTAAGTTTCATGAAAACTATAAGCATTGACGAAGCAATCGTAACTATGAAAAGCATGATACGTTTGCCAAGAATTCAATTAACGCGATTGTGACAAGCAACCTTCACTACTTGATAGGAGCATATTTATGCGCCTTAGTTTAGCTTGTTCTTGTGCATTTATAGTGTTTTTCCTTAGTAAAGTAGTCTTTTAAGCTAGTTTTATGTGTTTTCAGGTTTTAAGGGCAAAGTGTGCAAAAGGAAGCATTTTGGAGCCTTTTGGAGCAAATTAGAGCTTGGAATGAATATCATATGTTTGGAGCCAAGAGGATGGACGAAATTGAAGATTTGAAGATGATGTTTCCTACTTGAACAAGGTTTCCTAGTCGAAGTAGGAAAGCGCCTAATCAAGAGATGAAATCCTAGTCAACAAAGGATTCCTAATTGAAGAAGGATTCCTAATCAACGAGGGATTCCTAGTTGAAGATGGATTCCTAGAAGAATGAAGATTCCTATTCAAACAAGGTTTCCTACTTGGAATAGGAAATGTAAACCCCAAATGGCATCAAGTTGCAGCTACAAGGAAGATTTCCAAGTCCAAGAAGGAAAAGGTTTCCAAGATGAAGAAGGAGAAGAATTCCAAGTCAAGGAAGGATTGAGACATGTTTTCCTAATGCTAGAAGGACTCCTAAGTGTTGTAGGACACAAATGAGAAGTTTCTAGAGTATTCCCCTCCTTGCCACAAGTTCTAAGCAATTCCCATCAGATTTTGGGCTTTCTAGAAGCCCTATCTTATCCCCCCTTGAAATATGCCGCCCATTTACTTCTAGAAGACCCTAAATCCTTGCCTTGCAAGGCTTTCTAGAAGCCTTATCTGACCCTAAGCCTATGCCGCACCTATTCCTAGTGGGAATGTGTTTTTTTAGTCCAATTCCTGATGGATTTGGGTTTCTAGAAGGCCTAAACCTGATTTACCTAGGGTTAGAAGCCTATATAAACCACCTTAACCCATTCATTCATTCATTCATTCACTCCACAAATCAGAAATTCGCCAAAACCCTTCACACACCTTTGCCGCACCCTCCACCACTCCTAAACACCACCATACCCCTCCATAACCATTAATCCATACACATAGGACCCTTAGAACCTGTTTTAGACCTTTGCCGCACCAAGGAGGAGGAGGAGGAAGCTTGGAGTTCATGCGATTCAAGTTCAACTTGCTGGAATTTCTAGGTGTTTCTTTTCCTTTGATTTCAATGTTTAAATTCTATTCTCTTTGTGTTGTGAGTATGAGGAACTAAACCCCCCCTTGGCTAGGGGGGGATTCGAAATACATGTTTATGCTTGCGATATGATTTGATTACTTCTAATTGCGTTTCATAAATTGTGATTTCAATTTGCTTATCTATGTGAATTAAAACTTATTCTTGTATGTTGATTAAGGGTCGACACTTAGTTTGCATGCATTAATTTGATGCTAGGATATAAGGGAATTTCACCTAATCGTTATGAACTTATATTCACAAGTAGTAAAGGTTGATGATCTCAATCGCGTTAAGTAAATTCTTGGCATAAGTTTCATGCAATCATAGTAACAAGTGCTTCGTCAATGCTTATGAATTTGAAGTCAAGTCCCCTACATGATTGCATAATAGAGATACAAGCAAGAATCATTAAGTTCTATGAAAACCATAAGCATTGACGAAGCACTTGTTACTATGATTGCATGAAACTTATGCCAAGAATTTACTTAACGCGATTGAGATCATCAACCTTTACTACTTGTGAATATAAGTTCATAACGATTAGGTGAAATTCCCTTATATCCTAGCATCAAATTCATGCATGCAAACTAAGTGTCGACCCTCAATCAACATACAAGAATAAGTTTTAATTCACATAGATAAGCAAATTGAAATCACAATTTATGAAATGCAATTAAAGGTAATCAAATCATATAGCAAGCATAAACATGGTTTCGAATCCCCCCTAGCCAAGGGGGGTTTAGTTCCTCATACTCGCAATTACACAAGAATAACTGAAATTAAACATTGAGATCAAAGATAGAAAACACCTAGAAACGCTCCAACGCTCCCAATGCTAGGGCATAGGCACGGCACAAGGTTGTTCCTTCTCCTTCCTTCCTTGCAATAGCCACGGCACAAGAGGGATGAATGTGTTTGAGGGAGGTATGAATGTAGGAAAATATGGTAGAGGGTGGTGACTAAATGGTGCAGCAAAGGATGGTATTTATAGGCTGAAATTCGCAGCCCCTATGTAGCAAAGGAAAAGGATTTAAAGGCCTAATTTGTATAGGATAATAACACACAATCCTTGAAGGAAAAGGCTAAGGCTTTTAGGAACCAAGGGGGAAAGGAATAATCAGGTTTCTAGAGGTTCTAGAAAGGTTTGGGGCGTCACTTTTGTAGGACAAGGGATAAGGCCTTCTAGAAAGGTTGTTTTGTGGCTGATTCCTAGAAAAACAAGGGATAAGGTGTGGCACCTTTGTAGGAGAGGATAAGGGCTTCTAGAAACCTATTTTAATGTGTCCTAATATGATAATAACTCCCCCCTTGCAGCTGGAATTAAGTTAGGATAGAATTAGGATAGGATAAGATAAGATAGGGTTTGGATAAGATAAGGATAAGATAAGGTAGTTTGGATAATGTTTTGGATAATTCTCCTTCTTTTGAGCTGATTCCTTATCTTTAACTTTCCTTCTTCAAGTAGGAAACCTTGCTTGAGTAGGAATCTTCATTCTTCTAGGAATCCATCTTCAACTAGGAATCCTTGATTGATTAGGACTCCTTCTTGGACTAGGATTTCATCTTCATTTAAGCCCTTTCCTACTTCAACTAGGAAACCTTGTTCAAGTAGGAATCATCATCTTTAAGTCTTCAAATTCGTCCATGCCTTTGGCTCTAAGTATGTGACATCCATTCAAAGCTCCATTTTGCTCCAAAAGGCTCCAAAATGCATCTTTTTGTATAATATACCCTTAAAACCTGAAAACACATGGAAATAGCTTAAAAGACTACTTTAACTAAGAAAACATAACGAAAATGCATAAGAACAAGCTAACTAAGGTGCATAAATATGCCCCTATCACAATTCATAGTAACGAGTGCCTCGCCAATGCTTATGATTTTCATAGAACTTAATGATCTTTGCTTGTATCTTTGTTATGCAATTCATGCAGGGAACTTGTGAGGAATGCTTTGGGTTGTCGTATGCAATTCATCCAATTCGATAACTTTAGGAAAATCTGAGGGTTAATTAGTGCAATTCACGGTTAATTTGGGGCGTTGGGAATTCATGGTTTATTGAGAAGCAATTGGAAATCGTTTTGTATGCAAGTGTGACATGTGTGGAGAAGAACCCCTTAGCTAGCTTTCCATCCATTCACTTTTATCAAATTCGTTTTAGAATCTGTTCAATTTACAAAGTTTGTTCTTGTTTTCAATTTTCGTCAAAACTCAATCCCCATTTATTTTGAAGTGTTAGATTAGTTAGAAATCAATTTAGTTTGTGTTTTTAAGTGTCTTGAGTCGAGTCATAACCCAATTTCGTCCAATTTAGTGTTAGGTGTTCAAAACTGCCCAGAAAGTGTTTTTAAGGCAGTTTTGAGTGTTTATTTGCTGTTTTGAGTCTTTTGGTTTGTTTTGGTGTTTTATAGTTTAGTTTTGCATTCTTTGAGTCTAGTTTAGTGTTTTAAACTTTGTTTTTACGTTTTGAGTCAGTTTCAAGTGATTTGGCAATCCCTCCTAATCCCCGGCCTAGAACGATCCCTACTTACATACTTTGCTACAATTGATAAAAAGAGGGTTTAATTTGTGTGCTTATATATTTCGCATCAGTACCGTTTCCTAGCAGATTTTTGCAAGCCAAGAACGAGGAAGAGGAGAAAGATGTTCTTGAGACGTTTAGGAAGGTGCATATCAATATCCCACTCCTTGATGCTATAAAGCAAATCCCGAAGTATGCCAAGTTTTTGAAGAAGCTTTGTACAACAAGGAAACGGATTCGGGAGAAAGAGGTGGTATACGTAAGTGAGAATGTATCTGCATTGTTGCAAAGAAAGTTACCACCTAAATACAAAGATCCAGGTAGTTTCACTATCCCTTGTGTTATTGGCAATACGAGGTTTGATCATGCTATGTTAGATTTAGGTGCATTGATGCGAAAATAAGTTAACGCACAAATTAAAACCTATTTGTGACAATTGTAGTAATGATGTAAGTAGGGATCGTTCTATGCCGGGGATTAACTAGGGATGCTAACCAAAGTAAAATTAAATTAAAAACGTAAAAACAAAATTTAAAACACAAAACTAAAATCAAAACACTTAACTAGAATCACTCAAAATAAAACTAACAAATAAACTAAAACAAATAAAAAGACTCAAAATAATTCAGAACTCAAGAAAACACAAACTAAATTGATTTCTAACAAATCTAACACTTTAAAATAAATGGGGGATTGATTTTTTTGACGAGAAGTAAATTAAACTTAAATAAATTACAGAATTGACAAAAACATGAAATTAAAAATAAACTTCAAAGAAAATATATTTTATAGAATGATGAGACGTTAGTTAGAGGGGTCCTTATCCACACATGAACATATATGCATATAATTTAATTCCCAGTTATGATTTCAACAAACGAATAAATGACAATGATAGGAGCATATTTATGCGCCTTAGTTTAGCTTGTTCTTGTGCATTTATAGTGTTTTTCCTTAGTAAAGTAGTCTTTTAAGCTAGTTTTATGTGTTTTCAGGTTTTAAGGGCAAAGTGTGCAAAAGGAAGCATTTTGGAGCCTTTTGGAGCAAATTAGAGCTTGGAATGAATATCATATGTTTGGAGCCAAGAGGATGGACGAAATTGAAGATTTGAAGATGATGTTTCCTACTTGAACAAGGTTTCCTAGTCGAAGTAGGAAAGCGCCTAATCAAGAGATGAAATCCTAATCAACAAAGGATTCCTAATTGAAGAAGGATTCCTAATCAACGAGGGATTCCTAGTTGAAGATGGATTCCTAGAAGAATGAAGATTCCTATTCAAATAAGGTTTCCTACTTGGAATAGGAAATGTAAACCCCAAATGGCATCAAGTTGCAGCTACAAGGATGATTTCCAAGTCCAAGAAGGAAAAGGTTTCCAAAGTGATGAATGAGAAGTTTTCTAAGTCCAAGAAGGAGAGAGACAAGTTTCCTAATGTTAGAAGGACTCCTAAGTGTTGGAGGACACAAATAAGAAGTTTCTAGAAGTTTCTAGAGGGTTCTAGAGTTTCCCTCCTCCTTGCCGTGGGTTTGGGCCAATTCCTAGCAGATTTAGGGTTTCTAGAAGCCCTATCCTAAGTCCCCTTGATCCATGCCGCACCTAGCTTCTAGATGGCCCAATTCCCTTGCCTTACAAGGCCTTCTAGAAACCCTAGCCCACTTAAGCCAAATCAGCCGCACCTTTCCCTTCTAGAACACCTATTTGCCTTGCCTTGCAAGGCATTCTAGAAGCCCTAACCCTAGCCCATTAAACTTGCCGCACCCTAGGCCCTTTTCCCATTCAAATTCTGATTTCTAAGCCTATTTCCTTGTGGATTTGGGTTATTTAAGTCCATATCTGATTTATCTAGGGTTTGAAGTGCCTATATATACTCATTATAACCCCTTGGCCGAATTATCACCTCTCATACACATTCATTCACTCTACAAATTCGTCCAAACTCTCCACACCCTTGCCGCAGCCACCAAACACCTTTCTCCCTAGTTTTTAACCCTTGCCGTACCATCCCCATCCCCTAGACACATCCCCCATCCCTTCTACTCCATCCATAACCCTAAAGAACCTGTCCAAAGTCCTTTGCCGCAGCAAGGAGAAGAGAAGAGGAGCTTGACGTCAGAAATTCAAGTTGGAATTCTTGGGCGTTTTAGGTGTAATCTTTCTTATGTCTTCGATGTTTCAATTCAATAAACTTTATGTTGTGAGTATGAGGAACTAAACCCCCTTAGTTGGGGGGTGATTCGAAACCATGTACATGCTTGCAATTTGATTCGATTACATTCAGTTGTTATTTCATAAGTTATGGATTCAATTCGTTCATCTATTTGATTGATAACTTATTTGTGTATGTTGATTGAGAGTGCACGCTTAGTTTTCATGCATGAATATGATGCTAGATTATGAGGGAGTTTCACCTAATAGTTACAATCTTATAATTACAAGTAGTGAAGATCGCTTGAAAACGATCGCGTTGAATGAATTCTTAGCATAAGTTTCATGCAATTCATAGTAACAAATGCTTCGTCAATGCTTATGTTTTTCATAGAACTTAATGATTCTTGCTTGTATCTCTATTATGCAATTCATGTAGGGAACTTGTAGGGAGTGTTTTGGGTTGTCGTATGCAATCATCCAACTTAATAACTTGTGGAAAAACTGAGGGTTAATTAGTGCAATTCACGGTTAACTTGGGGCGTTGAGTATTCATAGTTTATCGGAAGAACAACTGAGAATCGTTTTGTTTGCAAGTGTGACATGTGTGGAGAAGAACCTCCTAACTAGCCCTTTTAACCATCTATTTCACCAAAATCGTTTTTACAATCTGTTTAACTTTAAGTTTCTGTTTTGTTTTCAATTTTCGTCCAAAACAAATTCCCCTTTAATTTGAAGTCTTAGATTAGTTAGAAAGTGGTTTGATTTGTGTTTCTAAGTATTTTGATTCAAGTTTTCATCAAATTTCGTCCAAATTAGTGTAGGTGCTCAAAACTGCCCAGAAAGTGGTTTTTAGGCAGTTTTGAGCCTTCTAGTTGCTGTTTTGGTTTTTAGGTTTGTTTAAGTGTTTTAACCTTTAGTTTTGCATTCTTTGAGTCTAGTTTAGTGTTTTAAACTTTGTTTTTGAGTTTTTAAGTCAGTTTCCAAGTGTTTAGCAATCCCTCCTAATCCCCGGTCTAGAACGATCCCTACTTACATCTTTACTACAACTTGACAAAAAGAGGGTTTAATTTGTGTGCTTATCTATTTCGCATCAGACAACGCTCCAAGTTAATTAGGTCCGCTTAAATTAACTTTCAGATTTCCCTAGATTCATTGAATTGAACGGAATACGCATCACAACCAAATTATTCTTATCAAGTTCCCTAACTATGGAATACGCATGATAGAGAGACATATCAAAGATCATTAAGTTTAATGGAAATCATAAACATCGACTAGGCATTCATAACTATGGAATACGCATGTTAATCCAACCTAGGGTTTACTAAACACAATCGTGGCTAGAGATTTTTACTACTCATGAATATAAGTTCATAACGATTAGGTGAAATTCCCTTATATCCTAGCATCAAGTCTAAGCATGTAAATTAAGTGTCGACCCTCAACCCACATACATAAACAAGTTCTTAATCAACACAGAAAAGTAAACCACATCCAACATTCATAAATTCATAACTGGAGTTGATGCGAAATATATTAAGCACACAAATTAAACCCTCTTTTGACAATTGTAGCAAAGTATGTAAGTAGGGATCGTTCAAAACCGGGGATTAGGAGGGATTGCTAAACTCTTGAAAACTGACTTAGAAACTCCAAAACAAAGTTAAAAACACTAATTTGGACTCAAAGAATGAAAAACCAAAGTTTAAAACACTAAAACAAACTAAAAACTCAAAACAGCAACTAGAAGACTCAAAACTGCCTAAAAACCACTTTCTGGGCAGTTTTGAGCACCTAGCACCAACTTGGACGAAATTGGGTGAAAACTTGATTCAAAACACTTAAAAACATAAACCAAAACACTTTCTAACTAAATTGAGACTTCAAAGTAAATGGGGATTTGATTTGGACGAAAATAAAGTTGATAAAACAGATTGTAAAGTAAAACAGATTTTGAGAACGTTTTTGGGGTTTTAAATGGATGATGGACTAGTTAGGGGCTCTTTCTCCACACATGACAAGTATGCAAACGACTCGATTTCCAGTTATTCCTTCATAGAATTATGAACGACAATGCCCCAAATTAACCGTGACATCACTAGTTAATTCTCAAGTTTTCCTTGTGTTATTGGATTGGATGACATCATTCGACAACCCAAAGCATTCTTCAAGTTTTCCCTACATGACATCATAATAAAGATACAATCAAAGATCATTACGTTCAATGAAAACTATAAGCATTGACAAAGCACTTGTGACTATGACATCATGACACTTATGCTAGGATTTGAACTTAACGCGATTGTGACTAGCAACCTTCACTACTTGTGAATATAAGTGTGTGACGATTATGTGAAACAAACTTATATTCTAGCATCATATTCATGCAAGCCAATTAAGTGTCGACCCCTAATTAACAAACACAAATACGTTATTACTCGCACAGTTAAGCCAATTGCATTCACGATTCAAGAACTCATAACTGGAATTTATCAAATCAACTTGCACACATAGTCATGGCTTCGAAATCACCCCTAACCAATAGGGGTTTAGCCACTCATGTTCATAGCAAAACGAAAGGAAAAGAAATTAAACATTGAAATCATAAAACGAATTACACCTAGAATGCACCAACGATGAAGCTTGAGCATCCAAGAGTCCTTCCTTCTTTCTCCTTGATGCAACGCACAAGTGGTTGGGTTTTGGGGATTATGGATGGTGTAGAAGTATGGATTTAGGGTTAGGATGAGTGTATGGGGCGGCTAGGGATGTTTTTAGGCAGAAACTAGGGTGAATGGTGAAGTATGGATGTGTTTAAGTGTGTGGAATGGTTTCTGACGTGAATGGGGTTGAATTCTTTTTTTCTAAAGCTATGGCAAGGCTTGGTATTTATAGAACAAGGCTCCAAAATAATTTAGGAATCAGGAATTAATCTAAAACTTAAAGGAAATAGGAAATTAAAACCAAAAACCTAAGGGAAAAGGTTTAAGGGGTGCGGCAAAGGGGTTTAGGAAAGGGTAGATGTCCTAAAACTAAAGGGAAAGGGTATCCTTGTGCGGCAAGGAAAGATGGAGTGTGGGAAAGGTGCGGCAAGGTCCTAATCCTAAGGGGAATGGATTTTAGGTTGTCCTAGAGGGAAAAGGAAATGTGTTTACAAGGTTTAAGGATAAGGAAACATAACAAGGAGAATTGTTGCAACAAGGGAGACAAGGAGGGGACAAGAAGGGAACATGAAGGGGACATGGCGCCACCTTTGTAGGAATGCTTCAATTTATGTTTTTCTTTGTCTTCCAAGCTTCCAAGCTGATTTCTTATGTCTTCTCGTACCTTCCTAGCCTCATTTGATCCTTAATTTCGTCCAAACTCCTTGCTCCGAGCATATGCACTTCATTCCAAGCCCAAGTTTTCTCCTAAAAGCTCCAAAATGCTCCTTTTTGCATACTTTGACTATAAAACCTGAAATTGCACGAAAATGACTTTAAACACTAAACTAACTAAGGAAAAACAACATAAATGCATGAGAACAAGCCAATTAAGTCGCATAAAAATGCTCCTATCAAATTCCCCCACACTTAGCTTTTGCTAGTCCTCGAGCAAAACAAAGAAATAAAACAAAACAAAACAAACATAACCTAAACCTTCCAACGTTTGCTTCAGGGATTTCCAATGCACATGACATGTTAAAGATCATCATTCCCACAGATTTGAGTCAATTTAACACTTAAGCACATACTTAATCATAGTCACTACTTACTAGTTCACATTTAACCAATTAAAACGATGTTTTGAATGTAGTAACATGCCTTAGAGAATTCGCTCAATTCCTTACAAGATATGCACTCAATCACTCAGATTTTCTAACTACACACCCTATACTAGTTATATGTGAAAAGATTGATGTAGATATGAAAACGAATGCTCACATATATGTATGACAAAGAACGCAATTTCTGGAGTTAATAAGCATGTTTAGATATGATCTCATGAATGGAATGCTACTACTTAGATGCGAGAACCAGTGACACCATATGCTCATACCAAATTCAAACTCCACAAATTGAAACACATAACACTCAAGATAGAAGTTAAGGGTTGAAACGGGGCTTGGGGTATTGGTTAACAAAGGAAGGATAGGGAAAACAAACGTTCTTCAAGCATTAGTAAGCAAAGTAATGAAATTAAGACTTAGAATTCACTTTAGAATGCAGAAATTAACTTTGAACATAAAGGGAAGATTTAAGCAACAATTAGGGTCAAATACAACTTTTAGGACCCTTTCTTCAACAAACACTACTTTAGAACTCTTTTTCATATCTTTCCAACTCTTTTTTTTTTTCATACTTTTCACACTTTTCTTTTTTTTTTCTTTCTTTCTTTTCACGAATTTTTCTTTTCTTTTCTTTATACCCGTGCCTATGGCACACTAACTCACATGAAAACACTTCCCCCACACTTGTTTTCTGCCATACATTAATCAAAAGGAATTCAATTTGAATCATGCTTTACTATGCTTCAAGAACAAGGGTATGGATGATCCTAATCTAGGCTAGGTGAGGATAGTGTGGGTTAACAAAGAAAAGGCTAAACAAGGCTCAATGGGGTTAAATCCTACAAAACATAATGACATAGGGGATACTTTTTTGGTTATGGTGGTGGTCACTACACAACTTCATCTTGAATATGTGTTATGCAAATCAATAACATGCTTTGAATGAAATGGGCATGAGTTCTAGCATTTGGAACTAAATGATGGAACGCCTTCTAAGTAGCAACCAAGCAAAGAATAATGAGATCATGCAACGACTTAGAAAACAAAGAATGCACAGATTTTAACTCTCCAAATAAACGTTTAGGCTCAAGTCTCACAGGGTTGTAACGTTTGTTTGAGTTCCTTCCTTCAAGCATGTTACAAAAACTGATTTTTCCTTTATGATTGCATGTGAATTCATAAGTTATAACCACAACCAAGCATAAACAAGAGTAAATCAAACTTTCATCCATGTTAATCAATCTCTTTAACAGCCATGCAATTACAAACCGAATCCTCATCATTGTGTTGGAAGGTACCCTAAGACACAAACAAACACACAAAAACAACTCTTTTTGGGTTTTTTTTTAAAACAAATTTTTCAATTTTCTCTTTGATTTTCGGATTTTTTTCTTCAAAACACACTAAAACATACCAAAACTGCTTAAAAACACTTAAAAACAGCAAGGGACAAGTTTTGAAATAATGGGTGATAAAATCCCACGAATTTGCATGAAAAACACTTAGTTACCCCCCCACACTTAAATCAAACATTGTCCTCAATGTTTTAAGCATAGAATCACACAAAACACAAAGAAACACACAAACAGCAAGTAAAACAACTAAATAGGCAGATTAGAAAGAATCAACAAAGAGAAGGGTTTAGGAACGCAAATCTGGAATTGGAGTGCTTTCTAGGTCTTCCTTTGTTGAATTGCATGGGTTGCCTCCCAAGTAGCGCTTTCTTTAACGTCTTGCAGCCGGACGATGCTCCTTTGAAGGTTATTGAACCCCACGGCATGGAGGGGTGTTTCCTCTACGCCTTGTCCTTCGAACCACTTCATGCATTGGGTCCTTGAATGGAATGGGATATTGATCCTTTCGTAGTGTCGTGTTGTGCTTCTCTAAATCAACACGAACTCTCCCACCATATTGACTTTGATTAGGTACCTGCACCATACTGATAGGAGCATATTTATGCGCCTTAGTTTAGCTTGTTCTTGTGCATTTATAGTGTTTTTCCTTAGTAAAGTAGTCTTTTAAGCTAGTTTTATGTGTTTTCAGGTTTTAAGGGCAAAGTGTGCAAAAGGAAGCATTTTGGAGCCTTTTGGAGCAAATTAGAGCTTGGAATGAATATCATATGTTTGGAGCCAAGAGGATGGACGAAATTGAAGATTTGAAGATGATGTTTCCTACTTGAACAAGGTTTCCTAGTCGAAGTAGGAAAACGCCTAATCAAGAGATAAAATCCTAGTCAACAAAGGATTCCTAATTGAAGAAGGATTCCTAATCAACGAGGGATTCCTAGTTGAAGATGGATTCCTAGAAGAATGAAGATTCCTATTCAAACAAGGTTTCCTACTTGGAATAGGAAATGAAAACCCCAAATGGCATCAAGTTGCAGCTACAAGGAAGATTTCCAAGTCCAAGAAGGAAAAGGTTTCCAAGATGAAGAAGGAGAAGAATTCCAAGTCAAGGAAGGATTGAGACATGTTTTCCTAATGCTAGAAGGACTCCTAAGTGTTGTAGGACACAAATGAGAAGTTTCTAGAGTATTCCCCTCCTTGCCACAAGTTCTAAGCAATTCCCATCAGATTTTGGGCTTTCTAGAAGCCCTATCTTATCTGACCCTAAGCCTATGCCGCACCTATTCCTAGTGGGAATGTGTTTTTTTAGTCCAATTCCTGATGGATTTGGGTTTCTAGAAGGCCTAAACCTGATTTACCTAGGGTTAGAAGCCTATATAAACCACCTTAACCCATTCATTCATTCATTCATTCACTCCACAAATCAGAAATTCGCCAAAACCCTTCACACACCTTTGCCGCACCCTCCACCACTCCTAAACACCACCATACCCCTCCATAACCATTAATCCATACACATAGGACCCTTAGAACCTGTTTTAGACCTTTGCCGCACCAAGGAGGAGGAGGAGGAAGCTTGGAGTTCATGGGATTCAAGTTCAACTTGCTGGAATTTCTAGGTGTTTCTTTTCCTTTGATTTCAATGTTTAAATTCTATTCTCTTTGTGTTGTGAGTATGAGGAACTAAACCCCCCCTTGGCTAGGGGGGGATTCGAAATACATGTTTATGATTGCGATATGATTTGATTACTTCTAATTGCGTTTCATAAATTATGATTTCAATTTGCTTATCTATGTGAATTAAAACTTATTCTTGTATGTTGATTAAGGGTCGACACTTAGTTTGCATGCATTAATTTGATGCTAGGATATAAGGGAATTTCACCTAATCGTTATGAACTTATATTCACAAGTAGTAAAGGTTGATGATCTCAATCGCGTTAAGTAAATTCTTGGCATAAGTTTCATGCAATCATAGTAACAAGTGCTTCGTCAATGCTTATGGTTTTCATAGAACTTAATGATTCTTGCTTGTATCTCTATTATGCAATCATGTAGGGGACTTGTGGGGAATGCTTTGGGTTGTCGTATGCAATCATCCAATTCAATAACATTAGGAAAATCTGAAGGTTAATTTAAGCGGACCTAATTAACTTGGGGCGTTGAGAAGTCATGGTTTATTGAAAAGCAATTGGAAATCGTTTCGTATGCAAGTATAACATGTATGGAGATGAACCCCTTAGCTAGCCTTCCATCCATTGTTTTAAATCAAATTCGTTTTAAAAATCTGTTCTAGTTACAAAGTTTTGTTTTATTTTTAAATTCGTCCAAAACCAAATCCCCCTTTGTTTTCAAGTGTCAAATTAGTTAGAAAGTGTGTTAGTTGTGTTTTTAAGTGTTTTGAGTCAAGTTGAAACCAATTTTCGTCCAAAATCTTGTTTAGAGTCCAAAACTGCCCAGAAAGTGGTTTTAAGGCAGTTTTGAGTGTTTTTGTGTTATTTTGAGTCTTTTGGTTTGTTTTGGTGTTTTAAGTTATAGTTTTACATTCTTTGAGTCTAGTTTAGTGTTTTAACTTGTTTTTACGTTTTTTGAGTCAATTCCAAGTGATTTTGCAATCCCTCCTAATCCCCGGCCTAGAACGATCCCTACTTACATATTTTGCTACAATTGATAAAAAGAGGGTTTAATTTGTGTGCTTATATATTTCGCATCACATACAAGGTAACAACCGATTAGTTGAAATGGGAATTGAAATTGGATCAGGTGGCTTACCTAGGTGCGGCATAGGAGTGGGAAAACAATGGACAGATGCACAAAGGTTGCACTCGGCCAAATTTGGTGATTTCAAGGTTGAGGCCGTGCATTCTTTGTTGCTCACTCCAATTCCCTCCTCGATGGTAGTTCGAGGTGCATTCTTCTTGACTAGTGTTGAACATTCCTGCCCTATATTTTCAATTACATTAATGGCACAACAAGAACGAACATCATTAGTATCTTTAATTGATTCAGGAATCTTAAAGTTAATCATATCACCACCAAAGGCCATAGTTACAGCTCCTTTGGCCACATCAATCTTGGTTTGAGCCGTTTTCATGAATGGTCGTCCAAGCAAGAGTGGTGATGGTGGAGAGTGGGTTGAGTCCTCCATATCAAGCACATAGAAATCTGCAGGAAAAATCAAATGGTCTACCTGCACCAAAACATCTTCCAACACTCCCTTGGGATATGCATTAGATCGATCGGCCAATTGAATAATAACGCCATCATTTTTAAGCTTTCCTAGATTCATAGATGCATAAACAGAATATGGCATGACATTAATTGATGCACCTAGATCTAGCATAGCATGTTCAAATCTTGTATTACCAATTACACAAGGGATTGTGAAACTACCCGGATCTTTGCATTTAGGTGGTAGCTTCTTTTGCAACATTGCAGAGACATTCTCGCTTACATGTACCACCTCCTTCTCCCGAATCCGCTTCCTTGTTGTACAAAGCTTCTTCAAGAACTTGGCATACTTCGGGATTTGCTTGATTGCATCCAAAAGAGGTATGTTAACTTGAACCTTCCTAAATGTCTCTAGAACATCTTTTTCCTCCTCTTTATTCTTGGATTGCAAAAATCTGCTAGGAAAGGGCACATTGGGTGGAATAATGTTAGAATTAACTGAATTTGGACCTTTCTTACCTAGGGTGGACGGATTGGAGGACTTAGGATCAATGGTTGCTTGCGGCAAAGGTTGCTTTGGGTTCTCCTCTTCAGATTTCAACGTTTCATCTTCTTTGGGACCTGATTTTGGTGGTGTAGGACCGGCCCCAACTTCTTTTCCACTCCTTAGCATGATTGCATTTGCGGTTTCAAAGCCTCCTTTTGGATTCGCAATGGTTGAACTAGGAAGCTTTCCTTGTTCACGAAACTACCCCATAAACTCGGCAATTTGCCCTACTTGCTTCTCCAATTCGTCCATCCTTTTGTCTCTACTTTGCATACCCTGCGCCATAGAAGTTAGTAACTGAAAAATCTGATCATTATCAATGGACGAACCTGAATTGGGTTGGATAGGTTGTGCTTGAGGTTGTGTGGGTGCCAACGGCTTTTGATAGAAACCCGGGGGTTGTTGCCTGAATGCACTTTGTTGTTGGCCTTGTTGGGGTTCTCGCCATTTGAAATTTGGATGATCACGCCAACCGGGATTGTAAGTATTGGAAAAAGGGTCATTCCTTGGTTGGTATTGGTTGCCAAATCCCACGGCATTGAGGGTCTCCCACCCTCCATTTTCTATCAACTGTGGGCACTTTTCAGAGGCATGTCCTTGGATAGAACACACACCACACACAATTGGTCCTTGCATTCTCATACCTTCGGCCATCTGAGACACAATGGAAGTAAGATTAGCTAATTGAGAATGAATGTCAGGTGTGGAACTTACCTCATGAACATGTTGCCGTGGGGGTCCTCTTTGGCCTACTCCTTCGTATTGTTGAGCGTTCAATGCTCGATTAGCAATCAAGATCTTGGCAGCCATAGATGTTTTGTCCACTAATGCTCCTCCCGCCGAGGCATCAAGCATTTGACGTTCTAATGGTAGGAGCCCCTCGTAGAAGTATTGGAAAAGCAACTCCTCCTTCATCTGATGCTGTGGACAAGAAGCAACAAGTGATTTAAATCGTTCATAATATGTAGGAAAAGACTCACCTTCATCTTGTTGAATTCCACTTATTTTTTTACGAAGAAGAATGATACGAGAAGTTGGAAAAAACTATGTAGCAAAGTATGTAAGTAGGGATCGTTCATAATATATTAAGCACCTTCATCGTTCATAATATATTAAGCACACAAATTAAACCCTCTTTTGACAATTGTAGCAAAGTATGTAAGTAGGGATCGTTCAAAACCGGGGATTAGGAGGGATTGCTAAACTCTTGAAAACTGACTTAGAAACTCCAAAACAAAGTTAAAAACACTAATTTGGACTCAAAGAATGAAAAACCAAAGTTTAAAACACTAAAACAAACTAAAAACTCAAAACAGCAACTAGAAGACTCAAAACTGCCTAAAAACCACTTTCTGGGCAGTTTTGAGCACCTAGCACCAACTTGGACGAAATTGGATGAAAACTTGATTCAAAACACTTAAAAACATAAACCAAAACACTTTCTAACTAAATTGAGACTTCAAAGTAAATGGGGATTTGATTTGGACGAAAATAAAGTTGATAAAACAGATTGTAAAGTAAAACAGATTTTGAGAACGTTTTTGGGGTTTTAAATGGATGATGGACTAGTTAGGGGCTCTTTCTCCACACATGACAAGTATGCAAACGACTCGATTTCCAGTTATTCCTTCATAGAATTATGAACGACAATGCCCCAAATTAACCGTGACATCACTAGTTAATTCTCAAGTTTTCCTTGTGTTATTGGATTGGATGACATCATTCGACAACCCAAAGCATTCTTCAAAAGTTCCCTACATGACATCATAATAAAGATACAATCAAAGATCATTACGTTCAATGAAAACTATAAGCATTGACAAAGCACTTGTGACTATGACATCATGACACTTATGCTAGGATTTGAACTTAACGCGATTGTGACTAGCAACCTTCACTACTTGTGAATATAAGTGTGTGACTGATGCGAAAATAAATTCACGCACAAATTTAAACCCTATTTGTGACAGTTGTAGTATATGGATAAGTAGGGATCGTTCTAGGCCGGGGATTAACTAGGGATGCTAACCCAATGTAAAATTAATTTAAAAACGTAAAAACAAAATTTAAAATATTAAACTAGACTCAAAACACTTAAATATAAAAACTCAAAATAAAACTAACAAATAAACTAAAATAAATCAAAAGACTCAAAACAACTCAAGATTTAAGAAAACACAAACTAAAATGATTTCTAATAAATCTAACACTTTAAAATAAAATGGGGGATTGATTTTGACGAGAAGTAAATTAACTTAAATAAATTACAGAATTGACAAAAACATAAAATTAAGGTAAAATGATAAATGACGGACTGGCTAGAGGATTATTCTCCACACATGCCACATATGCAACCTAAATTGATTTTCAGTTGTTCTTTCAATAAATTGTAAATTCTCAACGCCCCAAGTTAATTAGGTCCGCTTAAATTAACCTTCAGATTTTCCTACTTTTATTAGGTTGGATGATTGCATACGACAACCCAAAACATTCCCTACAAGTTCCCTACATGAATTGCATAATAGAGATACAAGCAAGAATCATTAAGTTTTATGAAAATCATAAGCATTGACGAGTCACTTGTTACTATGAATTGCATGAAACTTATGCCAAGAATTTACCTAACGCGATCGTTTATAAGCGACCTTCACTACTTGTGAATATAAGTTCATAACGATTAGGTGAAATTCACTTATATTCTAGCATCAAATTCATGCATGTAAATTAAGTATGCATCCTTAATCGACATACAAAAATAAGTTATCAATCAAGCAGTTAAGCAAATTAAATCACAACTCAGAAATCACAACTGAAGGTAATCAATTCAAATTACAAATATATCCATGATTTTGAATTAAACTCTAGCCAAAATAAAATTAGTTACACATTATTAAAATTAAAACAGAAATTAAACTTGAGTTTGGGAAAATTAAACCGAATGAGGATTGCAGCTTGCTGTCCACTGTGCTTCTGCTGTGCTGACCTCCGTGCTGACCCAAGTCAGCACTGATGCCGTGCTGACCTTCCTGCAGCGTCCATCTCCTCACGCCTGCTCGCAAGGCAGCGTCTCTCCAAACCTGCACAGCCGTCAGTCTCTCCGCGCGCAGCTTCTCCGCAACCTTCACGCTGCGCTGTTCGTCCTCACGCTGCCCAGCTGCGTTCGACAACTTGCTCTGCTTCCAGCTGCCAACGCAAGGCAGCCGTCTCTCCAAACCTGCACAGCCCCCACGCCTGGCCTCCTTCGTGCTGACTGCTCACTCGCTGCAACTGGCAGCGCCAGTCCTTCTGGTTCCTTCGCTCGCTGCCCAAAATACTGACCTGCGCGCACAAGCTTGCACCTGCTTTCGCCCGTTCCCTCCAATCCGTGCGCTGCTCCTCTGTTTCTCTCTCGAGCTGCCTTCTCAACCTGCAGCCTTGCTGCTTCTTGCTCTTCTTCGCTGCCAGCAAGCAGCTGCCAACAACCCACGTGCAGCCTTGTTCCTCTGTTTCTGCGCAGCCCAGGTTTCTCGCAAGCTGCCTTCTGGCAGCTCTCTGTCAAGAACTTCTTTCCTATTCCCCCCCCCTTCTGGTTCAAGCTCCTGTCTCCCCTTTTATTTCCTTTTCTGCTTCTTTATTTCTTATTGTTTCTTTGTTGCTCTTTCCGTGCGCCCCCCACCTGACTTCCTCTTTTCTTTGTTTTATTCCTTCCACTTTTCTTTGTCTACTGCTTTTCTTTTCTTTCTGTTTATTATTCTTTTTCGCTGGCAGCTTTGCTGCCTAGTCTTTATTCTTTATTTTTCTGCTTTTCTGACTTCCCTCACTGCTCTCCTTCTTATTCTTTTATTTGCTCCATCTTGCTTTCCCACTATTTTATTTTCTTTTTCTGCTCCACAGCTCCACTCTCCCTTATTCTACAAAACAAACAATTATTATATTATATATATAAATATATATCTATATTTTATTTAATTTAAAAGCTAAACAGTTTTGACACGAATTTATTACATAAAATCACACTTATGTTATTTTTATTTTCTTAGCTAGATAAATTCGATAAAACACAAAAACAAAGTAAATAGCACAAAAATATAAGAAACTAACTAAGAAAAGACGAGAGAATTTGATGTAAAATATGTATAAATATGAGCTTATCAAATACCCCCACACTTAGCTTTTGCTAGTCCTCGAGCAAAACAGAGAAAACAGAACAAGTAATAACATGAAAATTATTAGCTTCCCCCTTTGTGACCCTCATAGAACTTCATTCGAAAACACAAATCATCAAGAACTATAGCTAACACCAACAAGCTAATCCACGTTCATTTTCCTTATTCAAATATTAGCAGTAATCTTTGAATCATCCTTGAAGTGTAGTGTGTGAGATAGCCATGCTCATGCAATTTCAAATTTTTATTTTAAAAAAAACACCATATGCAAACTAGCGACATTCTCACGGGATTTACACTCAATCACACATGTGTTTAGTTTTAATGTGTTTCGCTCAAAGAAACAAATGTGAAAGTTCTACCATAAGCTTGCATAAAGATCACTTCTCCACAGTCATAATTGCAAAACTTAAATCAAGAGGACTTTTATTGGATGTAATGAGGCTTCGGGATAGGGTTATTGAAACGAAAGAATAGGAAAACACAAGTTTCAAGCTACATTGCAAGCAATTCTTTTTTGTTTAGATTTATAAGAACTCAAACTTTCCAGCTATTCTTCAAGTCACCAACCACACCCATAAACTGAAACTTTAAAAACTTTTTATTTTCTTTGTATACAATCTTTCTTTTTCTTTTCCTTTTCTTTTTTTTTTTTTCTTTTTTTTTTTTTTTTTCAAACAGAAACAAATATGAAAAACCCACACACTTATTCTTTTGCCAAACACCCTCAAAGTACTTCACAAACATTCACATAAGATAATCTTGCATTGCTCGCTTGGAAAGGGTAAGGAAAAATATTTATTTCAGGCATAAGGGTAGACATATCTGGTGATAAGAAATAAAAGGCTCACAAATACGGCTCAAATTGGCAATCTAATGATATCATTTTTCTTTGGGAAACAAGGTTATTTGGGCCATGGTGGTAAACCTAATGCCTCTATCATTTTCAAGTTCATGCAATCAATGACAAAAATTTCGAAATATCGTTATGCAAGTTCTAGAGAAGTATCTCACATAAGTTCATCACACATGAAAAAATAGGAGTGTATGAAAAATGCACACACTTTCAATAGGCTCAAAAACTCACATAGGATGTATATGGTCACTAAATTCACATATGGAGCTTTAAATCATGCTTTAATTTCACATCAACAAGGCTATGTGCGTTTAGTTTTTCAAAGATGATCAAATATGTACAAACTAACACAAGAATAAAGAATTTCACACAACACATGTTAACTAAGTTCTTGATAATCATGATTCAACTTTTATCCAATTATATCATTGGGTCGGGAAACTAACAAAAATCTAATTCAAAACAATAAGGAAAACAAGGAAATATTTTTGGATTTTTTTTAAATTTTCCGAATTTTTTTTTTTTTTTTTTTTTTTTTTAAATAAAACAAAACTAATTAAGAAAACAAAGCAACAACATGGAAACAAATGAAACCAGTTCAAAGTTGAAGGTATAAAAATTTTCAATTTGGTCATTTTTATACTTTTTACCCCCACACTTAAACTAGACATTGTCCCCAATGTCAGAAAATATAATAAAATGCAAATAAAAATAAAATAAATAAATATAAGGAAACAAAATAAAGCAATAGGACTGAAAACTTCCCTAATTTGCAGAAAAATCAAGCGATGACTCCCAAGCTAAAATTCTGCAATCAACTTCAAGGGTGGAAATAACCAAAAGTTCCTGCAAAGAAAAGAAATAAATCAGTTAAGCACGCAAGAAAATATAAAAAAAACAAATAAACGAAAAATTGAAAATGAAAATAAAAGATAATAATAAAACTAAAAGTGATCATTGGTCCTGTTTGGTGACTTTCCACAGCTTTGAACTTGAACTGGCCTCGGAACTTCTTAGCAAGGAAAATGAGACTTGATTGGTGGTGTTGTTGAGGCTTCTCGAGCTCTTGGTTTCAACTCAGACTCCTTCTGCCGGGTTGATTGAGTCTGCAGGCTACATTCTTCTCTTTTTGTTCTTCTGCATGGCAGGTAGGCACGAGGAATAGGTGGTGGTCTGCTTCTTTGTTCAATCTGTCCAAGTGCCGACCGATTGCCTTTCTTTCACCTTGCCCCGTAGCCAAGAGCAAGGGTAAAGGAAAAGCATGCCATGAGAAATCTTTGCCTCTGACTCTGATGATATGGGATACTTTTGCTTTTGAAGAAGTATCGTTCCACAGGTGTATGCTTGAACTGGGCTGGGGAACTTCTTAGCAAGGAAAATGAGACTTGATCTTGAAGATGAAGCAGCACCTTGTCTCCACATGCTTCAAGTAACATTTTCACTTGCCTTGGCTGTTCTCCAGGCAGATGTGGCGACTTCTTCGGAGGTACATCAGCGGTTGAAGATGAGCACTCGAGAGCAATGCTAGGTAAGCAATCAGGAAGGATTTCCAGGCAGTCGGTTCTTAGATTGGAAGATTGACACCGAGTGCTGGCTGATTGCCCGCTTTCTCCTTATCACAAAGACAAGGACAAGGACAGGGAGAAAGCGTGATATGAGATACTCTTGCTTTCAACCTTCATGATATGAAATACTCTAGCTCTAGATGACTTATTTGCAAAGGTATCCCAGGGAATGAGAAACACAGAGAAACTCGAGAGGGTTTGATGGAAAGGCATTTTGGGAGATGAAAAATTTCGGAGATGAAGAAGTGTTGAGAGTGTGCCTTTGCTGTTGAAGGCGAAGGTAGACGTTTATAGAATTTTTCTTCACAACCGAAACTTTTCCTTTACCCCTGTCGGCAGCCGGTGGATGGATGAACAGTACAAGTTACGCGCTTTCTGAAAAAGCAACCCGTAATTTGCGCAAAGCTGACAGCGCGTGACGAGTGACGACAAATCTGGAAAAGCAGCTCGCCTCGTGATTCCTGACCGCTCCGACTTTTGATAAAGACGCCCGACTTTTGAGAGAGCGGCGTCTGACTTTTGAGAAAGGAACCGACTTTTGAGACGGAGTCCGACTTTTGAGAACGGCGACGCCGCTTTTGAGAAAAGAATCCGGCTTTTGAGAAAGGAGCCCGGCTCTTCGATTTGCGAGAGGGCGCCTCTTCGACTGCTGAGTGATGCCTCAACGATTTCTTCTTCTTATAAGAACGCTCATTTTTGTTCCACAACACACTTAAGCTCCCCCTGTAAACACTTCCTCCTGCAAACACTCCCTCTTGCATTTTCTTTAATCTTGATCAGTTCGACTCTTCATTCTCAACACCTTCAAATATGTCTTGCCCTTCTGACCGTCGCCTTAACTTGAATGTTGGGGAAGATAGTGATATATCTTCTCCAACCAACATTTGGCAGCCGTCCTTCATATCCCCGAATGGTCCTCTTACAGTTGGGGATTCCATGATGATGAACGAAACAACCGCATCGGTGGTGGCCAGAAATCTGCTCACTCCTAGAGACACTAGGATACTTTCCAGGCGGTCCGACGAACTGGCTGTCCAGGACTCTATGGCCTACAGCGTCCGATGCGCAGGCTCCGTATGAAACATGGGCCAGCGCCTTCTTGCACGAACCCGTCAGGTGGAGTCGTTGATGGCTGAAGTGGCTAGTCTTCGGCAGGAGGTCAGAGTGCTTAGGCATGAGAACAGGGATTTGCACATGCTCGCAACCAATTACTCCACAAGCATGAAGAGGAAGCTGGATCAGATGCAGGAGTCCGAAGTGCGGATTCAGAGTGATCATCAACGGTTTATGGCGTTACTCCCGAGGTTTGTGTTGCCTTCGTCCTCGGGAGCAGCACCAAGTATTGAGGCTCCGAATGATCCAGCTCTGGCGCTTCGTCTTTCAGGGGCTCCGACGACCTCCGAGGCACCACCAACCAATGACCAATGAACGAAATTAAATTACAAGTTATTGTAAAAAAAATTTATGCATTTAAGTTTTTTTTTTTTTATTTTTTTTATTTTTTTTATTTTTATTTTTATTTTTATTTTTATTTTTTTTATATGAATGTTTATGTTTTTAAGTTTTTTTATTTTATTTTTTTATTTTTTTTATTTTTTATTTTTTTATTTTTTATGTATTTTTAACAACTTAATTAAGAAAACACAACAATAAGTAAAACAAAGTAAAAAGACTAAGTTTAACTTTCTAAACAAAAATCACAACTAACTAAACAAAACAAAATGAAATCAACGTAAAAAGAAATCAACGTAAAATAAATTCATACAAGAGCCAACAAACAATGAAAGAACTAAATACAGTAAAATAAATTCAGTAGAGAGAAGGGATTAGGAATGCAAATCTGATTGTGGGTGATTCCTAGGCCTCCCTTCATTATTCAAATGCATGGGCTTATCATTAAACGGACGGTGGTACTTGAAATGATCCGGCAATGGTTTAAATTCAAGAGTGGGTGCCTGAATCATCAAAATCAGAAAAAAGTTAGTATAAATTAAAATTAAAAATGGAGAAGATGGCTTACAGTCACATTCAAACTCAATTACAAACACCACGTCTTTGAACGTTTCCGGGACTTTGAACTTGGCCAGGTTTACTATGATGGTTGTGGCTTGTCCCGTGTCATCAAACTCAACTTCCTTGGCATTTGTCTCATGCACAGCCTCTTGGATGTATTCAACAAATTCTCCGGCCACCTCATTTTCTGGAATAATTCTTCTTGGTGTACACGTCTCTTTGAACGTTTCAATACCATCGGGAACTTGATTTGGTACACCAAGAATTTGGATATCACTTTGCACCTTGGGAAGATCTTCCACAACGTATTTTTCATTCACTTCTTCCTTGGGATTTAAAAACCTGCAAGGAAAAAGGACATTTGGTGGAACGATGTCAGAATGAATTGAACTTAGAACCTCCTCACCTGAGTTGGACGGCATAAAGACTTGAGGGGTTTGCGATAAGAATTCTTCTAAACTGCCCAAGTCGTCATCCTCATCTTCTTCTTGAATCGGCAATTCATCCATGTCCGGGCTATGTTTGGATGGTTCTGGAACAACTTCATCCTCCATATCACTTCCCAAAGTGATGGCTTCATCGATTTCCATTTCTCCCCTTGAATTTGCAAATGTGGAGTTGGAGAGTTCTCTTTGATCTTGAATTTGTGCCATGATTTCCAAAATCTGCCCAACTTGCTCCTCCAATTCGTCCACTCTTCTGACTCGGTCTTGCATCTCCTGGTTTTGATTTTCTACTCCCTGATTCAAAGAGGTGAGTAAATTATTAAGTGTATCATTATCCAAGGATGTACCTGAATTGAATTGGGGAGATTGTTGTGGTGGATGTGGTGGTGCACATGGCCATTGATAGTACTCCTCTGATGGCTGTAATTGTTCTTCGTTTTGTGAGCCCTGCACCAAAGAAATTAATTCATCAAGCCTTTGATTATAATCCACGGGCATACTTTGATTTGATTGGAATTGCTGTGGGGGATGCTGTGGTAGCTGCATAGGTCTTGAATAGAATTCGTCTTGCTGCCAATATCCACTTTGTTGAAAGTGTTGAGGTTCATCCCACATATAATCTAAGTAGTCTCTCCAATCCGAATTGTAAGCGTTGGAAAACATGTTGCCCCTTGATTGGTTATAGCCTTGATATCCCCAAACATCTTCATTTGCAGAAAATTGGGGATATTGATGAGTTTGAAATCCTTGCTCATAGGGCATATCAAATGTAGGGCCACTTGGCGTTGTGGTCCGTTCGGCATTATGAGTTAATTGAGCAGTGAGCTGTGCCAATAGATCTTGAATGCTAGTAGAATCCAGGTCTTGCTCCATTTGTAACTAAAATCAAAGAAAGAAAACTAAATCAAATATCAAAAGTAACATACACAAACACAAATAAACATAAGCAAAAACAAAAATAAAAGGATTAGCAAATTTGCTAATCCCCGGCAACGGCGCCAAAAATTTGATGCGAAAATAAATTCACGCACAAATTTAAACCCTATTTGTGACAGTTGTAGTATATGGATAAGTAGGGATCGTTCTAGGCCGGGGATTAACTAGGGATGCTAACCCAATGTAAAATTAATTTAAAAACGTAAAAACAAAATTTAAAATATTAAACTAGACTCAAAACACTTAAATATAAAAACTCAAAATAAAACTAACAAATAAACTAAAATAAATCAAAAGACTCAAAACAACTCAAGATTTAAGAAAACACAAACTAAAATGATTTCTAATAAATCTAACACTTTAAAATAAAATGGGGGATTGATTTTGACGAGAAGTAAATTAACTTAAATAAATTACAGAATTGACAAAAACATAAAATTAAGGTAAAATGATAAATGACGGACTGGCTAGAGGATTATTCTCCACACATGCCACATATGCAACCTAAATTGATTTTCAGTTGTTCTTTCAATAAATTGTAAATTCTCAACGCCCCAAGTTAATTAGGTCCGCTTAAATTAACCTTCAGATTTTCCTACTTTTATTAGGTTGGATGATTGCATACGACAACCCAAAACATTCCCTACAAGTTCCCTACATGAATTGCATAATAGAGATACAAGCAAGAATCATTAAGTTTTATGAAAATCATAAGCATTGACGAGTCACTTGTTACTATGAATTGCATGAAACTTATGCCAAGAATTTACCTAACGCGATCGTTTATAAGCGACCTTCACTACTTGTGAATATAAGTTCATAACGATTAGGTGAAATTCACTTATATTCTAGCATCAAATTCATGCATGTAAATTAAGTATGCATCCTTAATCGACATACAAAAATAAGTTATCAATCAAGCAGTTAAGCAAATTAAATCACAACTCAGAAATCACAACTGAAGGTAATCAATTCAAATTACAAATATATCCATGATTTTGAATTAAACTCTAGCCAAAATAAAATTAGTTACACATTATTAAAATTAAAACAGAAATTAAACTTGAGTTTGGGAAAATTAAACCGAATGAGGATTGCAGCTTGCTGTCCACTGTGCTTCTGCTGTGCTGACCTCCGTGCTGACCCAAGTCAGCACTGATGCCGTGCTGACCTTCCTGCAGCGTCCATCTCCTCACGCCTGCTCGCAAGGCAGCGTCTCTCCAAACCTGCACAGCCGTCAGTCTCTCCGCGCGCAGCTTCTCCGCAACCTTCACGCTGCGCTGTTCGTCCTCACGCTGCCCAGCTGCGTTCGACAACTTGCTCTGCTTCCAGCTGCCAACGCAAGGCAGCCGTCTCTCCAAACCTGCACAGCCCCCGCGCCTGGCCTCCTTCGTGCTGACTGCTCACTCGCTGCAACTGGCAGCGCCAGTCCTTCTGGTTCCTTCGCTCGCTGCCCAAAATACTGACCTGCGCGCGCAAGCTTGCACCTGCTTTCGCCCGTTCCCTCCAATCCGTGCGCTGCTCCTCTGTTTCTCTCTCGAGCTGCCTTCTCAACCTGCAGCCTTGCTGCTTCTTGCTCTTCTTCGCTGCCAGCAAGCAGCTGCCAACAACCCACGTGCAGCCTTGTTCCTCTGTTTCTGCGCAGCCCAGGTTTCTCGCAAGCTGCCTTCTGGCAGCTCTCTGTCAAGAACTTCTTTCCTATTCCCCCCCCTTCTGGTTCAAGCTCCTGTCTCCCCTTTTATTTCCTTTTCTGCTTCTTTATTTCTTATTGTTTCTTTGTTGCTCTTTCCGTGCGCCCCCCACCTGACTTCCTCTTTTCTTTGTTTTATTCCTTCCACTTTTCTTTGTCTACTGCTTTTCTTTTCTTTCTGTTTATTATTCTTTTTCGCTGGCAGCTTTGCTGCCTAGTCTTTATTCTTTATTTTTCTGCTTTTCTGACTTCCCTCACTGCTCTCCTTCTTATTCTTTTATTTGCTCCATCTTGCTTTCCCACTATTTTATTTTCTTTTTCTGCTCCACAGCTCCACTCTCCCTTATTCTACAAAACAAACAATTATTATATTATATATATAAATATATATCTATATTTTATTTAATTTAAAAGCTAAACAGTTTTGACACGAATTTATTACATAAAATCACACTTATGTTATTTTTATTTTCTTAGCTAGATAAATTCGATAAAACACAAAAACAAAGTAAATAGCACAAAAATATAAGAAACTAACTAAGAAAAGACGAGAGAATTTGATGTAAAATATGTATAAATATGAGCTTATCAGTGACGATTATGTGAAACAAACTTATATTCTAGCATCATATTCATGCAAGCCAATTAAGTGTCGACCCCTAATTAACAAACACAAATACGTTATTACTCGCACAGTTAAGCCAATTGCATTCACGATTCAAGAACTCATAACTGGAATTTATCAAATCAACTTGCACACATAGTCATGGCTTCGAAATCACCCCTAACCAATTGATAAGCTCAGATTTATACATATTTTACATCAAATTCTCTCGTCTTTTCTTAGTTATTTCCTCATATTTTTGTGCTATTTACTTTGTTTTTGTGTTTTATCGAATTTATCTAGCTAAGAAAATAAAAATAGCACAAGTGTGATTTTTATCGAATTTATTGAAAGTGTGTGCATTTTTCATACACTATTATTCTTTCATGTGTGATGAACTTATGTGAGATACTTCTCTAGAACTTGCATAACGATCTTTCGAAATTTTTGTCATTGATTGCATGAACTTGAAAATGATAGAGGCATTAGGTTTACCACCATGGCCCAAATAACCTTGTTTCCCAAAGAAAAATGATATCATTAGTTTGCCAATTTGTGCCGTATATGTGAACCTTTTATTTCTTATCACCAGATATGTCTACCCTTATACCTGAAACATTTTTTCCTTACCCTTTCCAAGCGAGCAATGCGAGATTGTCTTATGAGAAATGTTTGTGAAGTACTTTGAAGGTGTTTGGCAAAAGAATAAGTGTGGGGGTATTTCATGTTTGTATTTAAAACAAAACAAAAAAAAAAAAAAAAAAAAAAAGAAAGATTGTATACAAAGAAAATAAAAAGTTTTTAAAGTTTCAGTTTAAGTTTGTGGTTGGAGGTGACTGGAAGAATAGCTGGAAAGCTTGAGTTCTTATAAATCTAAACAAAAGAATTGCTTGCAATGTAGCTTGGAACTTGTGTTTACCTATTCTTTCGTTTCAATAACCCTATCCCTAAGCCTCATTACGTCCAATAAAAGTCCTCTTGATTTAAGTTTTGTAATTATGATTGTGGAGAAGTGATCTTTATGCAAGCTTATGGTAGAACTTTCACATTTGATTCTTTGAGCGAAACACATTAAGACTAAACACATGTGTGATTGAGTGTATAATCCAGTGAGAAGGTCGCTAGTTTGCATATGGTGATTTTAAAAATAAAAATTTGAAATTGCATTAGCATGGCTATCTCACACACTACACTTCAAGGATGATTCAAAGATTACTGCTAATATTTGAATAAGGAAAATGAACTTGGATTAGCCTGTTTGGTGTTAGCTATGGTTCTTGATGATTTGTGTTCGCGAATGAAGTTCTATGAGGGTCACATAGGGGGAAGCTAATAATTTTCATGTTATTACTTTTTCTGTTTTCTCTGTTTTGCTCGAGGGCTAGCAAAAGCTAAGTGTGGGGGTATTTGATAAGCTCAGATTTATACATATTTTACATCAAATTCTCTCGTCTTTTCTTAGTTATTTCCTCATATTTTTGTGCTATTTACTTTGTTTTTGTGTTTTATCGAATTTATCTAGCTAAGAAAATAAAAATAGCACAAGTGTGATTTTAAGTAATAAATTCGTCATTTTTACATTGCTCGCTTATTTTATTAACTTAAGAAAACATTTTGGCAGACAAAATGGAGCGAAAGAAAAGCAAAAAGAAATAAAATTGAAGGAGCGCAGAAATGTGGATGGCAGAACATGGGGGACTTTAAATAAATGGAGGTGTACTTGACAGAAATAAAGTGTGTGCAAATATAATAGTGAGTGAGGGCAGCACTTTGCCTCGGGATAGAAGTGAGAGAATAACAAACCGAGAAAAGGCAGGTTAGTGGGGGTTGGAAGGCATGCAGAGTGCAAGTTTAGATAAAGAAATGTGAAGTGCGTGAGAAAGTGGAAGGCAGGTCATATTTGGTGGGTGGCTGCATTAGGCAGCTCGTGATTTCAAGGGGGGAAGTCAGCAAAGCTGGCTGGCAGAAGAAAAGATATAAAAAAATAAGAAATAAACGGGGAATAAAAGGGGAGCTGCGAGGAGAGAGGCCTGGGATTTGGGAGTTGCTGCCTGGCAGCTTGCGAGAGACAGGGCTGCCTTGCAGCAGGGTGAGCAGGGGACGCTGCCTGGAGGCAGCGAGAGGAAAGAAGAAAGAAAAGACAGCTGCTTGGGCAGCTGGCGTGAGGAATAAAGGAGGAGTGTGGGTGTGTGTGCAGAGAGGAGGAGGAGACGAGCAGTCAGAGGAAAGCTGCCTTGGGGCAGCTTGCGGAAAAAAACAAGAGAGAAAGCAGGAGGGCAGCGGATAGAGGGACAAGAGCTGCCAAGTGTCGCAGGGCTGCACAGAAGCTGCCTTCCTGGCAGCGAGAAAGCGGAAGGCTGGCGGGCAGCAAGGCTGCACGTGGGCGCGGAAAAACAGAAGGGGTCAGCACGCGTCTCGCGAGGAAGGAGGGGGAGGTCAGCACGGGCAGAAATAAGAAACAGTGGCGCAGAAGCACAGTGGCACTGAAGCACTCTCCTCTCTCGGTTTAATCTCTCCAAACTTATATTTTATTTTTGTTTTAATAATGTGTAACTAATTTTGTTTTGGCTAGAGGTTAATTCAAAGCCATGGATATATTTGTAATATGAATTGATTACGTTCAGTTGTGATTTCTGAGTTGTGATTTAATTTGCTTAACTGCTTGATTGATAACTTATTTTTGTATGTCGATTAAGGATGCATACTTAATTTACATGCATGAATTTGATGCTAGAATATAAGTAAATTTCACCTAATCGTTATGAACTTATATTCACAAGTAGTAAAGGTTGTTGACCACAATCGTGTTAAGTAAATTCTTGGCATAAGTTTCATGCAATTCATAGTAACAAGTGCCTCGTCAATGCTTATGATTTTCATAAAACTTAATGATTCTTGCTTGTATCTCTATTATGCAATTCATGTAGGGAACTTGTAGGGAATGTTTTGGGTTGTCGTATGCAATCATCCAACCCAATAACTTGTGGAAAATCGGAAGGTTAATTTAAGCGGACCTAATTAATTTGGGGCGTTGAGAATTTACAATTTATTGAAAGAACAACTGAAAATCAATTTAGGTTGCATATGTGTCATGTGTAGAGAATAATCCTCTAGCCAATCCGTCGTCCATCCATTCACTTTAATTTCATGTTTTTGTCAATTCTGTAATTTATTTATGTTTAATTTACTTTTCATCAAAAATCAATCCCCCATTTATTTTAAAGTGTTAGATTTGTTAGAAATCAATTTAGTTTGTGTTTTCTAGAGTCTTGAATTATTTTGAGTCTTTTGATTTGTTTTAGATTATTTGTTAGTTTTATTTTGAGTTATTCTAGTTAAGTGTTTTGAGTCTAGTTTAGTATTTTAAATTTTGTTTTTACGTTTTTAATTTAATTTTACTTGGGTTAGCATCCCTAGTTAATCCCCGGCCTAGAACGATCCCTACTTATCCATATACTACAACTGTCACAAATAGGGTTTAATTTGTGCGTTAATTTATTTTCGCATCACCAATAGGGGTTTAGCCACTCATGTTCATAGCAAAACGAAAGGAAAAGAAATTAAACATTGAAATCATAAAACGAATTACACCTAGAATGCACCAACGATGAAGCTTGAGCATCCAAGAGTCCTTCCTTCTTTCTCCTTGCTGCAACGCACAAGTGGTTGGGTTTTGGGGATTATGGATGGTGTAGAAGTATGGATTTAGGGTTAGGATGAGTGTATGGGGCGGCTAGGGATGTATTTAGGCAGAAACTAGGGTGAATGGTGAAGTATGGATGTGTTCAAGTGTGTGGAATGGTTTCTGACGTGAATGGGGTGGAATTCTTTTTTTCTAAAGCTATGGCAAGGCTTGGTATTTATAGAACAAGGCTCCAAAATAATTTAGGAATCAGGAATTAATCTAAAACTTAAAGGAAATAGGAAATTAAAACCAAAAACCTAAGGGAAAAGGTTTAAGGGGTGCGGCAAAGGGGTTTAGGAAAGGGTAGATGTCCTAAAACTAAAGGGAAAGGGTATCCTTGTGCGGCAAGGAAAGATGGAGTGTGGGAAAGGTGCGGCAAGGTCCTAATCCTAAGGGGAATGGATTTTAGGTTGTCCTAGAGGGAAAAGGAAATGTGTTTACAAGGTTTAAGGATAAGGAAACATAACAAGGAGAATTGTTGCAACAAGGGAGACAAGGAGGGGACAAGAAGGGAACATGAAGGGGACATGGCGCCACCTTTGTAGGAATGCTTCAATTTATGTTTTTCTTTGTCTTCCAAGCTTCCAAGCTGATTTCTTATGTCTTCTCGTACCTTCCTAGCCTCATTTGATCCTTAATTTCGTCCAAACTCCTTGCTCCAAGCATATGCACTTCATTCCAAGCCCAATTTTTCTCCTAAAAGCTCCAAAATGCTCCTTTTTGCATACTTTGACTATAAAACCTGAAATTGCACGAAAATGACTTTAAACACTAAACTAACTAAGGAAAAACAACATAAATGCATGAGAACAAGCCAATTAAGTCGCATAAAAATGCTCCTATCAGGAGTAAATCAAATCATAATAAACATTTATCCATGGTTTCAAATTCCCCTCTAACTAAACAGAAATTAATTACACATTATTCATAAATTAAAGTAAAAGTAAAATATGAGTTTGGAGGATTAAACCGAGAGAAATAGAGTGAAACTTTGCGCCACTGTGCTCAAGCTGCCTCGGGCAGCTTTGCTTCCTGTTCTTCGTGCTGCCCAAGTCAGCACTGCCGTCCTCACCCTTCAGTCCTCTCTCTCCTCTCGCTGCCTCAAGGCAGCGCTCCTGTTGCGTCAGTCCTCCTTCCCTTCCTCTTCTGCGCGTCAGTCGTCCTGCTCCTGCGTGTTTCTCGCCAGCTGCTGTCACCTTCCCGCGTCTGACTTGCTTTCCTCTTGGCAGTTTCTGTCTCACACGCTGCCAAGGCAGCCCTCTCCTGGTTGGCTTCTGCTTTTCTTCTCCCGTTGGCTTCCCTCTGCCAGCTGCCTAAGGGCAGCCTTCTTCTTTCCGTTTTTCTCCCCGCTCGCACGTCCTCTCGCTGTCCACCTCCGTGGCTGCCAGAGCAGCTCCCCCCTCTCCAGTTCCGTGCGCCTTCCCTCTATTTCTAGCTCAACAACTCACGCTGCCAAAGGCAGCTCCCTCTGCCAGTCTTCCTCGTTTCCTTCGTCCGCGCTCTCCAGCTGCCAAGGCAACTTTGCTCTTCCAAGCTGCTCTGGCTGCGTCAGTCCGTGCCCTTCGTGCTTGCGTCTCGCCCAGCTCTCTCCTCCAGAGCAGCTCCCCCCCTGAATATTGCAAAGTTGACTGGTTTTAACCCAGATTCCAGCTTGCCTCCCACGTGTTCTCAATTGCGCCAGCTGCCAAGGGCAGCTTTCCCTTCTTTTCTTTCTTGTTGTGCTTCCCCCACTTTCTTTTATTTTATTTTCTTTTCTTCCGTGCTCTCCCACTCCTCTCCTTCTTTTATTATTTTGCTTTCCCTTTCCAAGCTGGCATGCGCGCCAGCTTTTCTTATCTCCTTTTCTGAATGCTCTCTCCCCCGTTTCTGGCAGCATGTTTTCCTTTGATAGTCCATGTGCATCATTATTTGCATTACCTTGTAAATAATACCAGCCACTTTAGGATCAAGCACGTATTGATAACTATAAATCACCACATTCGAAAACATAAACAAAGAAAATAAGTGAGTAAGGCAGCTTTGACGAATTTATCACTTAAAATCTCACTTGTGCAATTTTTATTTTATTTACTAGATAAATTCGATAAAACACAAAAACAAAGTAAATAACTCAAAAATATAAGAAACTAACTGATGCGTAATATTAACTAGCACACAAATTAAACCCTCTTTTGTCAAATTGTAGGAAAGATGTAAGTAGGCATCGTTCAAAACCGGGGATTAGGAGGGATTGCTAAACACTTGAAAACTGACTCAATAACATAAAAACAAAGTTTAAAACACTAAACTAGACTCAAAGAATGTAAAACTAAAAGTTAGAACACTAAAACAAACCTAAAACTCAAAACAGCAACTAGAAGACTCAAAACTGCCTAAAAACCACTTTCTGGGCAGTTTTGAGCACAAACACAAAATCTGACGAATTTGAGTGAAAACTTGAATCAAAACACTTAAAAACACAAATCAAAACACTTTCTAACTAATCTAAGACTTCAAAATAAAGGGGGATTTGGTTTTGGACGAAAATTGAAAACAAAACAGAAACTTTAAAACAAAACAGATTGTAAAACGTTTTTGGATGAAAAGGATGGATAAAAGGCTAGTTAGGAGGTTCTTCTCCACACATGACACACTTGCAAACAAAACGATTTTTCAGTTGTTCTTCCAATAAATTATGAAACTCAACACCCCAAGTTAATTAGATACGCTTAAATTAACCTTCAAGTTCTCCTTAAGTTAATGAATTGGATGGGAAAGCGCATACAACAATTCAAAACATTCCTCAAAGGTTCCTTACGTGATGAGCACAATAAGGATACAATCAAGAATCATGAAGCACAATGAGAACTATAAGTGTTGACGAGGCATTCGTTACTATGATGAGCATGAAACTAATGCCAAGAATTCATTCAACGCGATCGTTTATAAGCGACCTTCACTACTTGTGATTATAAGATTGTAACTATTAGGTGAAACTCCCTCATAATCTAGCATCATATTCATGCATGAAAACTAAGCGTGCACTCTCAATCAACATACACAAATAAGTTATCAATCAAGTAGATGAACGAATTGAAACCACAACTTATGAAATAACAACTGAACGTAATCAAATCATATTGCAAGCATATTCATGGTTTCGAATCACCCCCCAACTAAGGGGGTTTAGTTCCTCATACTCACAAGCAAAGATACATAAATTTAGAAATTAAAATCCAAAGGAAGAAAACACCTAGAACGCTCCAACTTGGCAGCAAGCTCATCAACGAATTCTCCTTCCTCCTTGCTGCGGCAGAGAACTTTAGAACAGGTTTTTGGGGTTATTTGTGGTGTAGAATGGATGTGGAATGGTATGGGAAGGTTTAGGGTTGATGGGGGTACGGCTAGGGATGATTTTGGGTCAGAAAATATGGTGAAAGGTGAAGGAAGGCTGCTGCAAAGTGTGATGGATGTGTTTGACGAATTTATGAATTGTGGAGGGTGTATGGCTGGATGGGATGAATGGAATGTGTGTGGGAGGTGTGGTTTTCTGAACTCCCTTGATAAATGGTTGAATGGGGATTATATAGTGGCTGAAAATGTCAAGCAAACATCAAGTAATGGACAATCTGCCATCCTTGCAGAAATCCACTTCATGGTGGTCCAATTTCTGCCATTCCTTGTTGTCTATTCACTGCCCATGCTGATTCCTTGCTGCCCATGCTTTAATTTCTGATTCCTTGCTGCCCATGTGGTGTGTGTGTTGCTGTTTTCTTTCCTTCTTGCTGCCCATGTGGTGTTTATACTTGCAATGCATGTTCTTCATCCATTTAGCTAGTAAAAAACACATTTCTGCCATTACATGGCAGCCATGATGTTTGAAGTTGTAGGCCAACACTTTGCACACACACATGCAGATTTCTAGCCCTTTGAATCATCAAATTCGTCCATCCTCATGTCTCCATGTTTGCACCATCCAATCTTGGCCCAAAAATGCTCCAAAATGCTCCAAATTGGCTCAAAATGCATACTTTGCCATATGAACCTGAAATTGCACGAAAATGACCTTAAACACTATAATAAGTTATAACTAACTACGAAAATGCAAGAAAACAACATAACTAAGTAGCATAAATATGCTCCTATCACTAACTAAGAAAAGACGAGAGAATTTGATGTAAAATATGTATAAATATGTATAAGAATGTACCACAACCCACCATCGAGGAAGGAAATGGAGTGAACAACAACGAGTGCACGGCCCCAACCTTGAAATCACCAAATCTGGCCGAGTTTACCCCTTGTGCATCTGTCCATAGTGCTACCACTTCTTTGCCGTACAAAGGTAAGCCACCTATTCCAATTTCGATTCCCATTTCAACTAATAGGTTGTTACCTTGTATGGTGCAGGTACCTAATCGAAGTCAACGTGGTGGGAGAGTTCGTGTTGATTTAGAGAAGCAAAACACGACAATCAGGAAGGATCATTATCCTCTTCCATTTAAAGATCTAAAGCATGAAGTGGTTCGTAGGACAGGTGGTAAAAACACCCCTCCATGCCGTGGGGTTCCATAAAGCTTCAATGGAGCATCGTCCGGCTTCAAGACGTTAAAGAAAGCGCTACTTGGGAGGCAACCCATGCAATTCAACAAAGGAAGACCAAGGAATCACTCCAATTCCAGATTTACGTTCCTAAACTCTTCACTTTGTTGTTTATTTCGAATCTGCCTATTTAGTTGTTTTATTTGCTGTTTGTGTGTTTCCTTTTGTTTGGTGTGATTTTATGCTTGAAACATTGAGGACAATGTTGGATTTAAGTGTGGGGGGGGTAACTAAGTGTTTTTTATGCAAATTCGTGGGATTTTATCACCCTTTACTTATAGACTTGTTCCTTCCTGGTTTTAAGTGTTTTTAAGCAGTTTTGGTGTGTTTTAGTGTGTTTTGAAGTAAAAATCTGAAAATCACATAAAAATTTGAAAAATTGTTTTAAAAAAAAACCCAAAAAGAGTTGTTTTCAAGTTGTTTTTGTGTGTTGTTTGTGTCTTAGGGTACCTTCCAACACAATGATGAGGATTTGATTTTTAATTGCATGACTGTTAAAAAGAGTTATAAACATGGATGAAAGTTTGATTTACTCTTTGGTTTATGCTTGGTTGTGGTTATAGCTTATGAATTCACATGTAATCATAAAGAAAAAATTAGTTTTTGTAACATGCTTGAAGGAAGAACTCAAACAAACGCTACAACCTTGTGAGACTTGAGCTTAAACGTTTATTTGGAGAGTTAAAATCTCTGCATTATTGTTTTCTAAAGTCGTTGCATGATCTCATTATTCCTTGCTTGGTTACTACTTAGAAGGCGTTTCATCATTTAGTTCCAAATGCTAGAACTCATGCCCATTTCATTCAAAGCATGTTATTGATTTGCATAACACATATTCAAGATGAAGTTGTGTAGTGACCACCACCAAAGCCAAATTGCCGTGTATCCTACTTCATTATATGTTTAAGTTAACCCCATTGAGCCTTGTTAGCCTACATTCTTTGTTAACCCACGTTTTCCTCACCTAGCCTAGATTAGGACCATACATACCCTTGTTCTTGAAGCATAGTAAAACATGATTCAAATTGAATTCCTTTTGATTAATGTATGGCAGAAAACAAGTGTGGGGGAAGTGTTTCTAATGTGAATTAGTGTGCCATAGGCACGGGTAGAAAGAAAAGAAAAGAAAAGAAAGAAAGAAAAAAAAGAAAAGTGTGAAAAGTATGAAAAAAGAGTTGAAAAGATGAGAAAAAGAGTTCTAAAGTGTTATTTGTTGAAGAAAGGGTCCAAAAAGTTGAATTTGACCCTAAGTGTTGCTTAAATCTTCCCTTTACGTTTGTTTTCCCTATCCTTTCTTTGTTAACCAATACCCCAAGCCCTGTTACAACCCTTAACTTATATCTTGAGTGTTATGTGTTTGAATTTGATATGAGCATATGGTGTCACTGGTTCTCGCATCTAAGTAGTAGCATTCCATTCATGAGATCGTATCTAAACATGCTTTTTAACTCCAGAAATTGCTTTCTTTGTGATACATTTATGTGAGCGTTCGTTTTCATATCTACATCAATCTTCTCACATATAACTAGTATAGGGTGTGTAGTTAGAAAATCTGAGTGCATATCTTGTAAGGAATTAAGTCTGCAGGCAGCATTCTTCTCTGCTTGTTTCTTCTGCACGGCAGGTAGGCACGAGGTAGAGGTGATGGTCTGTTTCTTTGTTCAATCTGTCCAAGTGCCGACCGATTGCTTTCTTTCTCCTTGTCTCGCAGGCAAGAGCAAGGGTAAAGGAAAAGCATGCCATGAGATATCTTTGCCTTTGACTCTGATGATATGAGATACTTTTGCTTTTGAAGAAGTATCTTTCCACAAGTGTATTCTTGAACTGGGCTGGGGAACTTCTTAGCAAGGAAAATGAGACTTGATCTTGATGATGAATTAGCACGTTGTCTCCACATGCTTCAGGGTATCATTTTCACTTGCCTTATGATGCGTAAAATAACTAAACACACAAATTAACCCTCTTGTTGACAATTGTAGTATGGATAAGTAGGGATCGTTCTTAAACCGGGGATTAGGAGGGATTGCTAAAACACTCTAAACTGACTTAAATATGTAAAACAAAGTTAAAAACACTAAACTAGACTCAAAGAATGCAAAACTAAACTCTAAAACACTAAAACAAACCAAAAGACTCAAAACAGCAAACAAACACTCAAAACTGCCTTAAAAACACTTTCTGGGCAGTTTTGGGACTCTAACACAAACTTGGACGAAATTTGGTTTTCTAATGACCTAAAACACTTAAAAACACAAACTAAATGAATTTCTAACTAATCTAACACTTTAAAATAAAGGGGGATTTGGTTTTGGACGAAATTAAACTTGCAAAACAGATTGTAAATTGAAAACAGATTCTAGACGAATTTGGATAAAACTATGGATGATGGGCTAGCTAGAGGGTTCTTCTCCACACATGACACACTTGCATATAAACCAATTTTCAGTTGTTCTTTCGATAAATCATGAAACTCAACACCCCAGGTTAATTAGGTCCGCTTAAATTAACCTTCAAGTTCTCCTTAAGTTATTGAATTGGATGGGAAAGCGCATACAACAACTCAACACATTCTTCAAAAGTCCTTTACGTGAAAAGCACAATAAAGATACAATCAAAGATCATTAAGCAACATGAGAACTATAAGTATTGACGAGGCACTCGTTACTATGATGAGCATGAAACTTATGCCAAGAATTCATTTAACGCGATCGTTTATAAGCGACCTCCACTACTTGTGAATATAAGTTTGTAACTATTAGGTGAAACTCCCTTATATTCTAGCATCATATTCATGCATGAAAACTAAGCGTGCACTCTTAACAAACATACACGAATAAGTTATCAATCAAGCAGTTAAACGAATTGAATTCACAACTTATGAAATCACAACCAAAAGTAATCAATTCATATTGCAAGCATGAACATGGTTTCGAATCACCCCCTAACTAATAGGGTTTAGTTCCTCATAATCGCAACGCAAAGAATAACAAGATTATACATTGAAAACAAAAGAAAGATTACACCTAACCAATGAAGGCTCCTTCCTGCTTGTTTGCACTTGCTTTGTATTTTTCTACCTTTCTACCTAATGTTAGTTTTCCATGAAAATTAATGTGAAAATACCTTGCATATCTGTCAATGTTTCAAAAATAAACCCACACCCAAAAATAATTAAATCAACAACAAATAAAAATGACAATCATGGCAAAATAAAAATGCAAAAAAAAAAGGGAAGGTTTTTAGAAACGCAAAACTGATTGTGAAGCGATTCATAGATCTTCCTTATTTGAATACATGGCCTGCCTCCCAAGTAGCGCTTGCTTTAACGTCATACAGCCGGACGAAGACCTCATTCACTCCTCATTAGGGCCCACGGCATCCAAGGATGCTTCCTCTCCAACCTGCCCTACGAACCACTTCATGCTTTAGATCTTTGAATGGAAGGGGATAATGATCCTTCCTGATTTTTGTGCTTTGCTTCCCTAAATGAACTCTCCCACCACTTTGAATGCACCTAGGTACCTGCACCAAACAGGGTAACAACCTATTATTAGAAATGGGAATTGAAAGTGGAGAAGATGGCTTACCCATGTGCTGCACTGAAGTGGCAGCACATTGAACAAATGCACAATGAGTATTCTCGGCCAGATTTGGTGATTTGGAGGTTGGGACGTGCTCCTTGTGCTTTAATCCAAGTCCCTCCTTGATTGTGGTGCGAGAAACATCCCTCTTGATTATTGTTGAACATTCATGCCCTATATTTTCAATTACATCAATAGCACAACAAGAACGAACATCATTAGTCTTCTCAACAGATTCAGAAATCTTAAAGTTAATCATATCACCACCGAATGCCATGGTTACTGCTCCCTTGGCCACGTCAATCTTGGTTTGAGCCGTTTTCATGAAAGGTCGTCCAAGTAAGAGCGGTGATGGTGAAGAGTGTCCTGAATCCTTGATAGGAGCATATTTATGCGCCTTAGTTAGCTAGTTCTTATGCATTTTGGTTATGTTTTCTTCGTTAAGGTAGTCTTTTAAGCTACTTTCATGTGTTTTCAGGTTTAAAGGGCATATTACATAAAAGATGGCAATTCGGAGCTTTTTGGAGCAAAAAGTGAGCTTGGATTGAAAAGTACATGCTTGGAACACAAGGTTTGGATGAAATTGAAGATTTGAAGATTTGAGGATTCCTAGTAGAAGAAGGATTCCTAGTCCGAGGAAGAGTCCTAATTGAAGAAGGATTCCAAATCAACGAGGGATTCCTAGTTGAAGATGGATTCCGAGAAGAACGAAGATTCCTACTCAAACGAGGTTTCCTACTTGAAGTAGGAAAGCTAAGCCTAAAAGTTTCTATTTTGGGTTGATCTTTCCTAAACTTAAATGGCCTTGCGTTTTAGCAACATTAGAAGGTTCCTAAGCGTTGAAAGACACGAAGAGTGGTTCTAGAACATTTTCTCATCCTTGCCGTGGGTTGGGCTTATTTCTTCTTGGTTTTGGGCTTTCTAGAAGCCCTATCTACAAACCCTAACCCTAGCCACTAATCAGCCGCACCTTTCCCCTTCTAGAACACCTATTTCCTTGCCTTGCAAGGCATTCTAGAAGCCCTAACCCTAACCCACTTAAGCAGCCGCACCCTAGGCCTTTTTCCCATGCAAAAATCTGATTGTTTAACCTAATTCCTTGTGGATTTTCAACCCTAGCCGCACCTAAACCCTAGCCCATTGTCTAACCTGATTTCTTTAGGGTTTGTGGTGCCTATATATATGTGTTTTTACATCCTTTGGCAGAGGACGACCTCCCATATTCATTCTACACGCCAAAACCCTAGTTCTAGTTCTTGCCGCAGCTTTCCCTCACCATACATCCATATTTCTGACTTTTACAACCATAGCCGCACCTTCCCACCACCATAACCACCTTGTGCCGTCACCATTGAAGGAGAGGAGGAGTAGTGCCGTGCAATCCAAAGGAAGGAATAAACCTTGCACATGCAATCTGCAACTATTGGAGTGTTTGGAGTTCTTTCTTCTCTTGTTTATGTTTTCATGTTTAATTTAACTTGCTGTTCAATTATGTTAAATATGTGGAACTAATTTCGTTTTAGTTAGAGGCGAATTTCAAGCCATGGACATATGTTGGTTATGATTTGATTTACTCCAGTTATGAATTCATGAACTTTAGATGTGGTTTACTTTTCTGTTTTGATTAAGAACTTGTTTATGTATGTGGGTTGAGGGTCGACACTTAATTTGCATGCCTAAACTTGATGCTAGGATATAAGGGAATCTCACCTAATCGTTATGAACTTATATTCATGAGTAGTAAAAGATCGCTAGTCACGATTGTGTTTAAGTAAACCCTAGGTTGGATTAACATGCGTATTCCATAGTTATGAATGCCTAGTCGATGTTTATGATTTCCGTTGAACTTAATGATCTTTGTTGAATGTCTCTATCATGCGTATTCCATAGTTAGGGACTTTGATGAGGAATAATTTGGTTGTAATGCGTATCCCATTCAATCCAATGAATTTAGGGAAATCTGAAAGTTAATTTAAGCGAACCTAATTAACTTGGAGCATTGTCATTCATTGTTTGTTGAAGTCATAACTGGGAATCAAATTATATGCATATGTTCATGTGTGGATAAGGAACCCTCTAACTAAGTTTCTCATCATTCTATTTCATCACAATCTGTTTTGTTTGAAGTTTGTTTACAAGTCTTTGTTTTAATTTCAATTTCGTAAAAATCAATCCCCTATTTATTTTAAAGTGTTAGATTAGTTAGAAATTAATTTAGTTTGTGTTTTTAAGTGTCTTGAGGCAAGTTATAGTCCAATTTCGTCCAAATTAGTGTTAGGTGCTCAAAACTGCCCAGAAAGTGTTTTTAAGGCAGTTTTGAGTGTTTTGAGTGCTGTTTGAGTCTTTTGGTTTGTTTTAGTGTTTTAGAGTGTAGTTTTGCATTTTTTAAGTCTAGTTTAGTGTTCTACATTATGTTTTTACGTTTTGAGTCAGTTTCACATTGATTAGCATCCCTAGTTAATCCTCGGTTTAGAACGATCCCTATTTGCTCATATACTACAATTGTCATCCATAGGGTATAATTTGTGTGTCAAGTTAATTTTCACATCAATCCTCCATATCAAGCACATAGAAATCTGCAGGAAAAATTAAGTGGTCTACCTGCACCAAAACATCTTCCAACACTCCTTTTGGATATGAATTAGATCGATCGGCTAATTGAATAATCACACCATCATTTTTAAGTTCTCCTAGATTCATAGATGCATAAACAGAATATGGCATGACATTAATTGATGCAGTGAAGGTCGTTTCACATAATCGTCACACACTTATATTCATATGTAGTGAAGGTCGCTAGTCACGATCGCGTTAAGTTCAATTCCTAGCATGAGTGACATGATGTCATAGTTGCAAGTGCTTTGTCAATGCTTATAGTTTTCATTGAACGTAATGATCTTTGATTGTATCTTTATTATGATGTCATGTAGGGAACTTTTGAGGAATGCTTCGGGTTGTCGAATGATGTCATCCAATCCGATAACACAAGGAAAACTTGAGAATTAACTAGTGATGTCACGGTTAATTTGGGGCATTGTCATTCATAATTCAATGAAGGAATAACTGAAAATCGAGTCGTTTGCATACTTGTCATGTGTGGAGAAAGAGCCTCTAACTAATCCATCATCCATTTAAAACCCCAAAATCGTTTTCAAATCTGTTTTTACTTTGCAATCTGTTTTGTTAGTTTATTTTCGTCCAAATCAAATCCCCATTTATTTTGAAGTCCTAGATTAGTTAGAAAGTGTTTTGGTTTATGTTTTTAAGTGTTTTGATACAAGTTAAAACCCAAATTCGTCCAATTTGGTGCTTTGTGCTCAAAACTGCCCAGAAAGTGTTTTTAAGGCAGTTTTGAGTCTTTTGGTTGCTGTTTTGAGTTTTTGGTTTGTTTTAGTGTTTTAAAACTTTGGTTTTGCATTCTTTGAGTCTAATTTAGTGTTTTAAACTTTGTTTTTACGTTTCTAAGTCAGTTTTCAAGTGTTTAGCAATCCCTCCTAATCCCCTGTCCAGAACGATCCCTACTTACATACTTTACTACAATTGTCAAAAGAGGGTTTAATTTGTGTGTTTAGTTATTCTACGCATCAGACATCATTCGACAACCCAAAGCATTCCTCAAAAGTTCCCTACATGACATCATAATAAAGATACAATCAAAGATCATTACGTTCAATGAAAACTATAAGCATTGACAAAGCACTTGCAACTATGACATCATGTCACTCATGCTAGGAATTGGACTTAACGCGATCGTGACTAGCGACCTTCACTACATATGAATATAAGTGTGTGATGATTATGTGAAACAACCTTATATTCTAGCATCATATTCATGCAAGCCAATTAAGTGTCGACCCCTAATTAACAAACACAAATAAGTTATTACTCGCACAGTTAAGCCAATTGCATTCACGATTCAAGAACTCATAACTGGAATTTATCCAATCAAATTGCACACATAGTCATGGCTTCGAAATCGCCCCTAACCAATAAGGTTTAGTTCCTCATAATCGCAAAGCAAAGATACATAAATTTAAACATTGAAAACAAAAGAAAGATTACACCTAGAAACGCTCCAACAATCCAACGTCTTGAATGGCAAGCACGTCCAAAGGTCCTCCTTCTCCTTCTTTGCTGCGACACAAGGTATGGGTGATGGTTTTAGTGGTGGTGGATGGATATAGGTGAGTTATGGTGAAGGGTGGAGTCCTTAGAATGGTCAGAAAAGGGTTTTATTTATAGGGGAAGGAAGGGCTACGAATTTCTTCAATTTGGGATCAGATTTTCTACCCAAATCCACAAGGAAAAGGAGAAATAAATTCAGAATCCTAGGGGAAAAAGGGTAACAAGGCTAGGAAATAATTTAGGTAACAGAAATTAAACCAAAACTTTAAGGGAAATAGGAATTAAAGTTAGAATCCTAAGGAAAAAGGTAAGGGAGGTGCAGAAATTATAGAGAATAGGAAAGGGAAATTCGGCAGAAATTATAGGGCAGATTTAGGAATGTGTTTTGAGGCACAAAATAGGTAAGAAACCTCTCCCCTTGCATGGCAAGGCTTTAGAACAAAGGGGAATGTAATTTTGGGTCAGAAAATAGGTAAGAAAGAGGGGAAAGGTGTGGCTGGTTGCTTGAAGAAAAGGGAATGTGGTTTTAAGATCAGAAAATAGGAAAGAAAGGATGTTCTTGTGCGGCAAGGACTTTAGGGAAGGTTTAGGGCTTCTAGAACAACCAATTAAGTGCCCTAACATGTTTTGGAATCCCTTTGTGGCTGGAACATAGATGAGGAAAGATTAGGAAACTTTCAAGCCAAGAATAGAAACTATCAAGAATGGAAACCTCCAAGAATAGAAACTTCCAACTTTAGAAACTTTGGCTTCCAATTTTGAACTCTTCATTCTTTATTTGTCTTGAATCCAATTCTTCACATCTTCATTCAAATCTACGCTCATTTGATCTTCAATTTCGTCCATCTTCTTAGCTCCAAGCATGTGTAATCCATTTGATGCCCAAAACTGCTCCAAAAGGCTCCAAAATGCACTTTCTTGCTACTTTAACCCTTTGGACCTACAAACACACGAAAATAGCTTAAAATACTAAAATAACTACGAACTAACCACATAAATGCCAAGAAACAAGCTAACTAAGTCGCATAAATATGCTCCTATCAGTATTGGTTGCCAAATCCCACGGCATTGAGGGTCTGCCAACCTCCATTCTCTATCAATTGTGGGCCCTTGTCCGTAAGGTGTCCTTGCATGGAGCATACGCCACAAGCTGCCACGTTTTGCACTTTTGGACCTTCCACCACCTGAGAAAGCAATGTAGTAAGGTTAGCCATTTGATTTTGAAGTTCGGTTATGGCACTTACCTCATTCACTTGGTGTTGCCGTGGGTTGCTCCTTTGTCCAACACCTTTGTATTGTTGGGCATTCAACGCTCGATTGGAGATTAATGTCTTGGTTGCCGTGGGGGTCTTGTCCCCCAAGGCTCCTCCCGCCGAGGCATCTAGCATTTGACGTTCGATTGGTAGTAGCCCCTCGTAGAAGTATTGTAGAAGAAGTTCCTCCTTCATCTGATGTTGTGGACAAGAAGCAACAAGAGATTTAAAACGTTCATAATAAGTAGGAAAAGATTCACCTTCATCTTGTTGAATTCCACTTATCCTTTTTCGTAGAAGAATGACTTGAGAAGTTGGGAAAAACTTCTCCAAGAAAGCCCGTTTCATGCTTTCCCAAGATGTGACCGTTTCGGGAGCTAATTCATACAACCAATCTTTCGCCTTTTCCAAGAGAGAGAAGGGAAACGCCTTCATCTTCAATATGCTCCCATCGACGTTGATTGGAGTCATGCTTGAACACACCACCTCGAACTCTTTCAAGTGCTTGTTAGGATCCTCCATGGACAACCCATGGTACTTCGGAATGTGGTGTAGCAAACTTGACTTCAACTCGAATTCCTCGGTCTTTCCTTGGGCCGCCGCGGGGTATTGGATGCATAAGGGTGCGGCATTGTCCAATCCCGAAGCCGAAAACTCCTTGATTGTACGATTGTCTTGTGCCATGACTTCCTCAAATTCACCCACTCTTGCCGTGGGTATCTCTTCCTCAAACTCAACTTCGGCTTCTGAATTCGAACTTGATTCACTAGGTTCTGGATTCTTCCTTTTTCGTCTCAATTCTCGCTCGAAATCGTCGTCAAAGTCCAAGATGTGTTCACGAACTGGATGAGAACTCCAAGTCATAAACTAGTACCTAAAAACAAAACAAACTCAGAATCTGGAACGAATTAAAACAAACTGAAATAAAACAATCCAATGGCGCCAAAAATTTGATGCGAAATATATAAGCACACAAATTAAACCTTCTTTTTATCAATTGTAGCAAAGTATGTAAGTAGGGATCGTTCTAGGCCGGGGATTAGGAGGGATTGCCAAATCACTTGAAACTGACTCAAAACGTAAAAACAAAGTTTAAAACACTAAACTAGACTCAAAGAATGCAAAACTAAACTATAAAACACCAAAACAAACCAAAAGACTCAAAACAGCAAATAAACACTCAAAACTGCCTTCAAAACACTTTCTGGGCAGTTTTGAACACCTAACACTAAATTGGACGAAATTGGGTTATGACTTGACTCAAGACACTTAAAAACACAAACTAAATTGATTTCTAACAAATCTAACACTTCAAAATAAATGGGGATTGAATTTTGACGAAAATTGAAATCAAGAACAAACTTTGTAAATTGAACAGATTCTAAAACGAATTTGATAAAAGTGAATGGATGGAAAGCTAGCTAAGGGGTTCTTCTCCACACATGTCACACTTGCATACAAAATGATTTCCAATTGCTTCTCAATAAACCATGAATTCCCAACGCCCCAAATTAACCGTGAATTGCACTAATTAACCCTTAGATTTTCCTAAAGTTATCGAATTGGATGAATTGCATACGACAACCCAAAGCATTCCTCACAAGTTCCCTGCATGAATTGCATAACAAAGATACAAGCAAAGATCATTAAGTTCTATGAAAATCATAAGCATTGGCGGGACACTCGTTACTATGAATTGCATGAAACTTTACTACTTTTGAATATAAGTTCATAACGATTAGGTGAAATTCCCTTATATCCTAGCATCAAACTTATGCATGAAAATTAAGCGTGCACTCTCAACCAACACACACAAATCAGTTTTAATTCATGTAGATAAGTAAATTGAATTCACAACTTATGAAACGCAATTGAAAGTAATCAAATCATATAGCAAGCATAAACATGGTTTCGAATCCCCCCCTAGCCAAGGGGGGGGGTTTAGTTCCTCATACGTACAAAACAAAGAGTATAGAATTTAAACATTGAAATCAAAAGAAAGAAAACACCTAAACGCTCCAACGATCCTAACTTGAATGGCATGCACGTCCAAGGCTTCTCCTCCTTCCTCTTTGCTGCGGCACAAGGTTTTGGGGACAGGTTTGGATGGTATTTGTATGGAGGAGTGGATGGGAGATGGTATGGTGGTGTGGCTGATTGTGTTTTTGATGTAGTGTCATCCCTAGTGTTCTTCCCTTCACTCCCTATTTATAGAAGCTCCAAAGCAAAGAATCACTCAAGTGGCTTCAATAAACAATACAAACAAAGACCAACATGATGCAAAAACAGCTAGTTTACATGCTCTTTTATCATTGTGTCTTGCCTTTAACAAAAGGCAATCATTCCTCTTTTGCTAATTCAACTCCTTTGTAGCTGTCCATGTGCCTTCATTCTTCAATATCTGATGCATTTGCCTTGTATTCCATCCCTTTTCCACATGTACTAGCTGTTAGACAACTTTCACACACATGTTTTGCATCATTTCATCTTGCAAACATCAACTTTCGGCCACTTTACACCTCTACACACATGCTATGCATCATTTCAGCTTGCAATTATGTTTGTAGTTGCTGAAAATGTGAATACATCTTGTAAAGTGATCGGATCATATTTATATATATTTTTACGTCGAATTCACTCGTCTTTTCTTAGTTAGTTCCTTATATTTTTGAGTTATTTACTTTGTTTTTGTGTTTTATCGAATTTATCTAGCTAAGAAAATAAAAATAGCATAAGTGTGATTTTATGTAATAAATTCGTCAAAACTGTCGATGTAGATTAGCTTTTAAATTTATATATATATATATAGTAATAATAATTCATGATGATCATGGTTTGTTTTGTAGAAAATTAAAAGCAATGGAGGAAAGAATAAATAATTAGCTGAGTGGAAGTCAGCAAAAGTGTGCAGAAAACGTGGAAGGCCCTCGGAGGCTTGAAAGATAAGAAAATAAAGGGAGTGGAGCTCCCATCATGCAGCCACTGAGTGCGGGACAGAAATAAGAAACAATAAGAAATAGAAGAGGGAATAAAGGAATAAAAAAAAAGGAAAGTGCAGTGAATGGAATAGGGTTGGTGAAGTTAATGGACCAAAGAAAAGCAAAGCTGCCTTGCAGCTAATATAAACGGACGTGGGACACTTGAGGAAGGGGGGGAGGTCGCTGCCTTTGGCAGCTGGGAATAAGGAAAGAAAAAGTCTCGGTTTTAGGTGAAAACTGAGGAGGTCAGTACAGGGGGGTCCTCACGGGGGGTGTGCTGCTTGGGCAGCGTGGGGAGGAGGGAGAGAGACTGTCAGCGAGACTGTCAAAGGAGGAAGGTCTCGGGGTGAAGAGGAAGCCAGCTGCCTTGTGGCAGCTGAGAAAGAAAATCAGGAGGCAGCAGGAAAGCTGCCTGGTAGAGGAGACAGGCGCGGAGGCTGCGCTGGAGGGGCAGCAAGACGTGCAGGCAGGGCGTGGAAATCAGGAGACAGAAGGCTTGCGCAGGAAGGCAGTTGGAGCAGCAGCTGCTTGGACACTGTTAGCAGGTCAGCGCAGGAGAGAGAAGCCAGTCAGGAGGGCAGCAACGCTGCACATTGGCGCACGGGAAAGAACAGGCTGCCCTTGCAGCCTTGCGCAGCTAAAGGATCGACGGGGAGACAGGTGGAGAGAGAGTCAGACGCAGGACGCAAGGCAGCGAGAGGAACCAAGAGACGTGGAAGCTGGAGAATAAAAAGAAAAAGAGATAGAAGTGAGGGATGAGGTGTGGTTGCTGTTTGGGCAGTGAGAGAGTGCGAGAGCAAGGCAGGTGAAGCGCGGGAAGGAAGGAGGAGCTTGCGAGAGCAGGGCCGAGGCGCTGCTTTTGCAGCAAGGAACTCGACAGGTCAGGGAGCAGTTGCGAGAGAAGCTGGCGCGAGGTGCAGTAGGAGCAGGAAGCACAGTGAGGGCAGAGAGCAAAACATCACTCTATTTCTCTCGGTTTAATTTTCCAAACTTCTCTTTTATTTTCTGTTTTAATTTTAATAATGTGTAACTAATTTTATTTTGGCTAGAGTTTAATTCAAAACCATGGATATATTTGTAATATGAATTGATTACCTTCAGTTGTGATTTCTGAGTTGTGATTTAATTTGCTTAACTGCTTGATTGATAACTTATTTTTGTATGTCGATTAAGGATGCATACTTAATTTACATGCATGAATTTGATGCTAGAATATAAGTGAATTTCACCTAATCGTTATGAATTTATATTCACAAGTAGTAAAGGTTGTTGACCACAATCGTGTTAAGTAAATTCTTGGCATAAGTTTCATGCAATTCATAGTAACAAGTGCCTCGTCAATGCTTATGATTTTCATAGAACTTAATGATTCTTGCTTGTATCTCTATTATGCAATTCATGTAGGGAACTTGTGGGGAATGTTTTGGGTTGTCGTATGCAATCATCCAATCCATTAACTTAAGGAAAATCTGAGAATTAATTTAAGCGGACCTAATTAATTTGGGGCGTTGAGAATTTACAATTTATTGAAAGAACAACTGAAAATCAATTTAGGTTGCATATGTGTCATGTGTGGAGAATAATCCTCTAGCCAGTCCGTCGTCCATCCTTTCACCTTAATTTCATGTTTTTGTCAATTTTGTAATTTATTTAAGTTAATTTACTTCTCGTCAATCCCCCGTTTATTTTAAAGTATTATATTTGTTAGAAATCATTTTAGTTTGTATTTTCTTAAGTCTTGAGTTATTTTGAGTCTTTTGATTTGTGTTAGATTATTTGTTAGTTTTATTTTGAGTTATTCTAGTTAAGTGTTTTGAGTCTAGTTTAGTGTTTTAAATTTTGTTTTTACGTTTTTAATTTAATTTTACTTTGGTTAGCATCCCTAGTTAATCCCCGGCCTAGAACGATCCCTACTTATCCATATACTACAATTATCACAAATAGGGTTTAAATTTGTGCGTTAATTTATTTTCGCATCAAATTTTTGGCGCCGTTGCCGGGGATTAGCAAATTTGCTAATCCTTTTATTTTTGTTTTTGCTTATGTTTATTTGTGTTTGTGTATGTTACTTTTGATATTTGATTTATTTTTCTTTCTTTGAATTGAGGTACAAATGGAGCAAGACCTGGATTCTACTAGCATTCAAGATCTATTGGCACAGCTCACTGCTCAATTAACTCACAATGCCGAACGGACCACAATGCCAAGTGTCCCTACATTTGATATGCCCTATGAGCAAGGATTTCAAACTCATCAAAGTCCTCAATTTTCTGCCAATGAAGATGTTTGGGGATATCAGGGCCATAACCAATCAAGGGGCAACATGTTTTCCAACGCTTGCAATTCGGATTGGAGAAATTATTCAGATCATAGGTGGGGAGAACCTCAACAGGTTCAACAAGGTGGATATTGGCAGCAAGAAGACGCGTTCTATTCAAGACCTATGCAGCCACCACAGCATCCCCCACAACAATTCCAATCGAATCAGAGTATGCCCGTGGATTATAATCAAATGCTTGAAGAATTAATTTCTTGGGTACAGGGTTCACAAAAAGAAGAACAATTGCCGCCATCGGAAGAGTTCTATCAGTGGCCATATGAACCGTCACATCCACCACAACAATCAACCCAATTCAATTCAGGTACATCCTTGCATAATGATACACTTAATAATTTACTCACCTCTTTGAATCAGGGAGTAGAAAATCAAAACCAGGAGATGCAAGACCGAGTCAGAAGAGTGGACGAATTGGATATGCATGTTGGGCAGATTATGGAATTCATGGCACAGATCCGAGATCAAAGTGAACTCTCCAACTCAAACTTTGCAAATTCAGAGGGAGAAATGGAAATTAATGAAGCCATCACTTTGGGAAGTGATATGGAGGATGAAGTTGTTCCTGAACCATCCAAACAGACCCCGAACATGGATGAATTGCCAATTCAAGAAGAAGATGAGGATGACGACTTGGGCAGTTTAGAAGAATTCTTATCGCAAACCCCCCAAGTCCTTATGTCATCCAACTCAGGTGAGGAGGTTCTAAGTTCAATTCATTCTGACATCGTTCCACCAAATGTCCTTTTTCCTTGCAGGTTTTTAAATCCCAAGGAAGAAGTGAATGAAAAATATGTTGTGGAAGATCTTCCCAAGGTGCAATGTGATATCCAAATTCTTGGTGTACCAAATCAAGTTCCCGATGGTATTGAAACGTTCAAAGAGACTTGTACACCAAGAAGAATTATTCCAGAAAATGAGGTGGCCGGAGAATTTCAAGAATACATCCAAGAGGCTGTGCATGAGACAATCAAGCCTAAAGCAGTTGAGTTTGATGACACGGGACAAGCCACAACCATCATAGTAAACCTGGCCAAGTTCAAAGTCCCGGAAACGTTCAAAGACGTGGTGTTTATAATTGAGTTTGAATGTGACTGTAAGCCATCTTCTCCATTTTTTATTTTAATTTATACTAACTTGTTTTTAATTTTGATGATTCAGGCACCGTCATTAGAACTTAGACCGTTGTCGGATCATTTCAAGTACCACCGTCCGTTCAATGATAAGCCCATGCATTTGAATAATGAAGGGAGGCCTAGGAATCACCCACAATCAGATTTGCATTCCTAATCCCTTCTCTTTACTGAATTTATTTTACCGTATTTAGTTCTTTCATTGTTTGTTGGCTCTTGTATGAATTTATTTTACGTTGATTTCTTTTTACGTTGATTTCATTTTGTTTTGTTTAGTTAGTTGTGATTTTTGTTTAGAAAGTTAAACTTAGTCTTTTTACTTTGTTTTACTTATTGTTGTGTTTTCTTAATTAAGTTGTTAAAAATACATAAAAAAATAAAAAAAAATAAAAAAAATAAAAAAAAAATAAAAAAAAAATAATAATAATAATAATCAAAATAAAAAAAAAATAAAAAACTTAAAAACATAAACATTCATATAATAATAAAAAAAAAAAAAAAAAAAAACTTAAATGCATAAATTTTTTTTACAATAACTTGTAATTTAATTTCGTTCATTGGTCATTGGTTGGTGGTGCCTCGGAGGTCGACGGAGCCCCTGAAAGACGAAGCGCCAGAGCTGGATCATTCAGAGCCTCAATACTTGGTGCTGCTCCCGAGGACGAAGGCAACACAAACCTCGGGAGTAACGCCATAAACCGTTGATGATCACTCTGAATCCGCACTTCGGACTCCTGCATCTGATCCAGCTTCCTCTTCATGCTGGTTGAGTAATTGGTTGCAAGCATGTGCAAATCCCTGTTCTCATGCCTAAGCACTCTGACCTCCTGCCGAAGACTAGCCACTTCAGCCATCAACGACTCCACCTGACGAGTTCGTGCAAGAAGGCGCTGGCCCATGTTTGATACGGAGCCTGCGCATCGGACGCTGTAGGCCATAGAGTCCTGAACAGCTAGTTCGTCGGACCGCCTTGAAAGTATCCTAGTGTCTCTAGGAGTGAGCAGATTTCTGGCCACCACCGATGCGGTTGTTTCGTTCACCATCATGGAATCCCCAACTGTAAGAGGACCATTCGGGGATATAAAGGATGGCTGCCAAATGTTGGTTGGAGAAGATATATCACTATCTTCCCCAACATTCAAGTTAAGGCGACGGTCAGAGGGGCAAGACATATTTGAAGGTGTTGAGAATGAAGAGTCGGACTTATCAAGATTAAAAGAAATGCAAGGAGGAAGTGTTTACAGGAGGGAGTATTTACAGGGGGAGCTTAAGTGTGTTGTGGAACAAAAATGAGCGTTCTTATAAGAAGAAGAAATCGTTGAGGCATCACTCAGCAGTCGAAGAGACGCCCTCTCGCAAATCGAAGAGCCGGGGCTCCTTTCTCAAAAGCCGGATTCGTTTCTCAAAAGCGGCGTCGCCGTTCTCAAAAGTCGGACTCCGTCTCAAAAGTCGGTTCCTTTCTCAAAAGTCGGACGCCGCTCTCTCAAAAGTCGGGCGTCTTTCTCAAAAGTCGGAGCGGTCAGGAATCACGAGGCGAGCCGCCCCCTGATTTGTCCAATTTTGTCGTCACTCGTCACGCGCTGTCAGCTTTGCGCAAATTACGGGCTGCTTTTTCAGAAAGCGCGTGACCTGTACTGTTCATCCATCCACCGGCTGCCGACAGGGTAAAAGAATAGTTTCGGTTGTGAAGAAAATACCTATAAACGTCTACCTTCGCATCCATTGCAAAGGCAAACTCTCTCTACACTTCTTCATCTCCGAAATTTTTCATCTCCGAAAATGCCTTTCCAACAAACCCTCTCGAGTTTCTCTGTGTTTCTCATTCCCTGGGATACCTTTCCAAATAAGTCATCTAGAGCTAGAGTATTTCATATCATGAAGGTTGAAAGCAAGAGTATCTCATATCACGCTTTCTCCCTGTCCTTTTCCTTGTCTTTGTGGCAAGGAGAAAGCGGGCAATCAGCCAGCACTCGGTGTCAATCTTCCAATCTAAGAACCGACTGCCTGGAAATCCTTCCTGATTGCTTACCTAGCATTGCTCTCGAGTGCTCTTCTTCAACCACTGATGTACTTCCGAAGAAGTCGCCACATCTGCCTGGAGAACAGACATGGCAAGTGAAAATGATACTTGAAGCATGTGGAGAGAAGGTGCTGCTTCATCTTCAAGATCAAGTCTCATTTTCCTTGCTAAGAAGTTCCCCAGCCCAGTTCAAACATACACCTGTAGAACGATACTTCTTCAAAAGCAAAAGTATCCCATATCATCAGAGTCAGAGGCAAAGATTTCTCATGGCACGCTTTTCCTTTACCCTTGCTCTTGGCTACGGGGCAAGGTGAAAGAAAGGCAATCGGTCGGCACTTGGACAGATTGAACAAAGAAGCAGACCACCACCTATTCCTCGTGCCTACCTGCCATGCAGAAGAACAAAAAGAGAAGAATGTAGCCTGCAGACTCAATCAACCCGGCAGAAGGAGTCTGAGTTGAAACCAAGAGCTCGAGAAGCTTCAACAACACCACCAATCAAGTCTCATTTTCCTTGCTAAGAAGTTCCGAGGCCAGTTCAAGTTCAAAGCTGTGGAAAGTCACCAAACAGGACCAATGATCACTTTTAGTTTTATTATTATCTTTTATTTTCATTTTCAATTTTTCGTTTATTTGTTTTTTATATTTTCTTGCGTGCTTAACTGATTTATTTCTTTTCTTTGCAGGAACTTTTGGTTATTTCCACCCTTGAAGTTGATTGCAGAATTTTAGCTTGGGGGTCATCGCTTGATTTTTCTGCAAATTAGGGAAGTTTTCAGTCCTATTGCTTTATTTTGTTTCTTTATATTTATTTATTTTATTTTTATTTGCATTTTATTATATTTTCGGACATTGGGGACAATGTCTAGTTTAAGTGTGGGGGTAAAGTATAAAAATGACCAAATTGAAAATTTTTATACCTTCGACTTTGAACTGGTTTCATTTGTTTCCATGTTATTGCTTTGTTTTCTTAATTAGTTTTGTTTTATAAAAAAAAAAAAAAAAAAAAAAAAAAAAAAAAAAATCGGAAAATTTAAAAAAATCCAAAAAGATTTCCTTGTTTTCCTTATTGTTTTGAATTAGATTTTTGTTAGTTTCCCGACCCAATGATATAATTGGATAAAATTTGAACCATGATCATCAAGAACTTAGTTAACATGTGTTTTGTGAAATTCCTTATTCTTGTGTTAGTTTTGTACATATTTGATTATCCTTGAAAAACTAAATGCACATAGCCTTGTTGATGTGAAACTAAAGCATGATTTAAAGCTCCATATGTGAATTTAGTGACCATATACATCCTATGTGAGTTTTTGAGCCTATTGAAAGTGTGTGCATTTTTCATACACTCCTATTCTTTCATGTGTGATGAACTTATGTGAGATACTTCTCTAGAACTTGCATAACGATCTTTCGAAATTTTTGTCATTGATTGCATGAACTTGAAAATGATAGAGGCATTATGATAGAGGCATTAGGTTTACCACCATGGCCCAAATAACCTTGTTTCCCAAAGAAAAATGATATCATTAGATTGCCAATTTGAGCCGTATTTGTGAGCCTTTTATTTCTTATCACCAGATATGTCTACCCTTATGCCTGAATTAAATATTTTTCCTTACCCTTTCCAAGCGAGCAATGCGAGATTGTCTTATGAGAAATGTTTTTGAAGTACTTTGAAGGTGTTTTGGCAAAAGAATAAGTGTGGGGGTTTTTCATATTTGTTTATGTTTGAAAAAAAAAAAAAAAAAAAAAAAAAAAAAAAAAAAAAAAAAGAAAAGAAAAGAAAAGGAAAAGAAAAAGAAAGATTGTTTACGAAGAAAAAAAAAAAAAAAAATGGAGTGTTTAAAGTTTCAGTTTATGGGTGTGGTTGGAGATGTCTGAAGAATCGTTGGAGAGCTTGAGTTCTTATAAATCTAAAGAAAGGAATTGCTTGCAATGTAGCTTGGAACTTGTGTTTTCCTATTCTTTCGTTTCAATAACCCTATCCCTAATCCTCATTACATCCAATAAAAGTCCTCTTGATTTAAGTTTTGCAATTATGACTGTGGAGAAGTGATCTTTATGCAAGCTTATGGTAGAACTTTCACATTTGTTTCTTTGAGCGAAACACATTAAAACTAAACACATGTGTGATTGAGTGCATATCCCGTGAGAAGGTCGCTAGTTTGCATATGGTGATTCTAAAAATAAAAATTTTGAAATTGCATTAGCATGACTATCTCACACACTACACTTCAAGGATGATTCAAAGATTACGGCTAATATTTGAGTAAGGAAAATGAACTTGAATTGCTTATTGGTGTTAGCTATGGTTCTTGATGATTGTGTTCTCAAATGAAATTCTATGAGGGTCATATAGGGGAAAACTAATAATTTTCATGTTATTACTTTTTCTGTTTTCGTTTGTTTTGCTCGAGGACTAGCAAAAGTTAAGTGTGGGGGTATTTGATCGGATCATATTTATATATATTTTTACGTCGAATTCACTCGTCTTTTCTTAGTTAGTTCCTTATATTTTTGAGTTATTTACTTTGTTTTTGTGTTTTATCGAATTTATCTAGCTAAGAAAATAAAAATAGCATAAGTGTGATTTTATGTAATAAATTCGTCAAAACTGTCGATGTAGATTAGCTTTTAAATTTATATATATATATATAGTAATAATAATTCATGATGATCATGGTTTGTTTTGTAGAAAATTAAAAGCAATGGAGGAAAGAATAAATAATTAGCTGAGTGGAAGTCAGCAAAAGTGTGCAGAAAACGTGGAAGGCCCTCGGAGGCTTGAAAGATAAGAAAATAAAGGGAGTGGAGCTCCCATCATGCAGCCACTGAGTGCGGGACAGAAATAAGAAACAATAAGAAATAGAAGAGGGAATAAAGGAATAAAAAAAAAGGAAAGTGCAGTGAATGGAATAGGGTTGGTGAAGTTAATGGACCAAAGAAAAGCAAAGCTGCCTTGCAGCTAATATAAACGGACGTGGGACACTTGAGGAAGGGGGGGAGGTCGCTGCCTTTGGCAGCTGGGAATAAGGAAAGAAAAAGTCTCGGTTTTAGGTGAAAACTGAGGAGGTCAGTACAGGGGGGTCCTCACGGGGGGTGTGCTGCTTGGGCAGCGTGGGGAGGAGGGAGAGAGACTGTCAGCGAGACTGTCAAAGGAGGAAGGTCTCGGGGTGAAGAGGAAGCCAGCTGCCTTGTGGCAGCTGAGAAAGAAAATCAGGAGGCAGCAGGAAAGCTGCCTGGTAGAGGAGACAGGCGCGGAGGCTGCGCTGGAGGGGCAGCAAGACGTGCAGGCAGGGCGTGGAAATCAGGAGACAGAAGGCTTGCGCAGGAAGGCAGTTGGAGCAGCAGCTGCTTGGACACTGTTAGCAGGTCAGCGCAGGAGAGAGAAGCCAGTCAGGAGGGCAGCAACGCTGCACATTGGCGCACGGGAAAGAACAGGCTGCCCTTGCAGCCTTGCGCAGCTAAAGGATCGACGGGGAGACAGGTGGAGAGAGAGTCAGACGCAGGACGCAAGGCAGCGAGAGGAACCAAGAGACGTGGAAGCTGGAGAATAAAAAGAAAAAGAGATAGAAGTGAGGGATGAGGTGTGGTTGCTGTTTGGGCAGTGAGAGAGTGCGAGAGCAAGGCAGGTGAAGCGCGGGAAGGAAGGAGGAGCTTGCGAGAGCAGGGCCGAGGCGCTGCTTTTGCAGCAAGGAACTCGACAGGTCAGGGAGCAGTTGCGAGAGAAGCTGGCGCGAGGTGCAGTAGGAGCAGGAAGCACAGTGAGGGCAGAGAGCAAAACATCACTCTATTTCTCTCGGTTTAATTTTCCAAACTTCTCTTTTATTTTCTGTTTTAATTTTAATAATGTGTAACTAATTTTATTTTGGCTAGAGTTTAATTCAAAACCATGGATATATTTGTAATATGAATTGATTACCTTCAGTTGTGATTTCTGAGTTGTGATTTAATTTGCTTAACTGCTTGATTGATAACTTATTTTTGTATGTCGATTAAGGATGCATACTTAATTTACATGCATGAATTTGATGCTAGAATATAAGTGAATTTCACCTAATCGTTATGAATTTATATTCACAAGTAGTAAAGGTTGTTGACCACAATCGTGTTAAGTAAATTCTTGGCATAAGTTTCATGCAATTCATAGTAACAAGTGCCTCGTCAATGCTTATGATTTTCATAGAACTTAATGATTCTTGCTTGTATCTCTATTATGCAATTCATGTAGGGAACTTGTGGGGAATGTTTTGGGTTGTCGTATGCAATCATCCAATCCATTAACTTAAGGAAAATCTGAGAATTAATTTAAGCGGACCTAATTAATTTGGGGCGTTGAGAATTTACAATTTATTGAAAGAACAACTGAAAATCAATTTAGGTTGCATATGTGTCATGTGTGGAGAATAATCCTCTAGCCAGTCCGTCGTCCATCCTTTCACCTTAATTTCATGTTTTTGTCAATTTTGTAATTTATTTAAGTTAATTTACTTCTCGTCAATCCCCCGTTTATTTTAAAGTATTATATTTGTTAGAAATCATTTTAGTTTGTATTTTCTTAAGTCTTGAGTTATTTTGAGTCTTTTGATTTGTGTTAGATTATTTGTTAGTTTTATTTTGAGTTATTCTAGTTAAGTGTTTTGAGTCTAGTTTAGTGTTTTAAATTTTGTTTTTACGTTTTTAATTTAATTTTACTTTGGTTAGCATCCCTAGTTAATCCCCGGCCTAGAACGATCCCTACTTATCCATATACTACAATTATCACAAATAGGGTTTAAATTTGTGCGTTAATTTATTTTCGCATCATAAAGCAATCCAACAAATGGCATCTTTCACTTCTTTTCCTTTCAAATTGTTCCTTAAGTGTATGTATCTGCACACTTCCACACTTCAACTTTATTATTCAGATTTTTGCATGTGTTGAAACCCTTTTTAAAACACTAAAAACGTCCATCCCACTTGCTCCATATGCATGCAATCCATTTTGGCCCAAAATTGCTCCAAATTGCACCAAAATGCACTTTCTTTCCAACTTTGTTATGAGGACCTACAAACACACGAAAATAGCTTAAAACACTCTTATAAGCAATAACTAACTAAGTAAATGCAAGAAAACATGTTAACTAAGTCACATAAATATGCTCCTATCAAATTCCCCCACACTTAGCTTTTGCTAGTCCTCGAGCAAAATGAAACAAACAAACAAAACAAAGTAAACAAAACACATTCTAATCCTTCCAACATTTGCCTCAGGGATTTCCAATGCACATGACATGTTAAAAATCATTATTCCCACAGATTTTAGTTATCTTCACACTTGAGCACATACTTAATCACAGTAACCACTTACTAGTTCACATTTAACCAATTAAAATGATGTTTTGAATGTAGTAACATGCCTTAGAGAATTTGCTCAATTCCTTACAAGATACTCTTTATTTTCACACATTTTCTGACTACACACCCACACTAGTTATATGTGAGAAGATTGATGTAAACATGAAAACGAACACTCACATATATGTGTTACAAAGAAAGCAATTTCTGGAGTTATCAAGCTTGTTTAGATATGATCTCATGAATGGAATGCTACTACTTAGATGAGAGAACCAGTAACACCATATGCTCATACCAAATTCAAACTCCACAAATTGAAACACATAACACTCAAGATAGAAGTCAAGGGTTGTAACGAGGCTTGGGGTAATGGTTAACAAAGGAAAGATAGGGATAACAAACGTTCTTAAAGCAATAGCAAGCAAAGTAATGAAATTGAAACTTAGAATTCACTGTAGAATGCAGAAATCAACTTTTAACACAAATGGAAGATTTAAGCAACACTTAGGGCCGAATTCAATGTTTTGGACCCTTTCTTCAACAAACAACACTTTAGAACTCTTTTTCATACATTTTTTTTTCGACCTGTGCCTTATTAAGGACTTTGGCACACACACACACAAGAATCATTTCCCCCACACTTGTTTTCTGCAATACATTAATCAAAAGGAATTCATTTTGAGTCATACTTTACTATGCTTCAAGAACAAGGGTATGGATGGTCCTAATCTAGGCTAGGTGAAGATAGTGTGGGTTTGATAAGCTCATATTTATACATATTTTACATCAAATTCTCTCGTCTTTTCTTAGTTAGTTTCTTATATTTTTGTGCTATTTACTTTGTTTTTGTGTTTTATCGAATTTATCTAGCTAAGAAAATAAAAATAACATAAGTGTGATTTTATGTAATAAATTCGTGTCAAAACTGTTTAGCTTTTAAATTAAATAAAATATAGATTATATATATAATATAATAATTGTTTGTTTTGTAGAATAAGGGAGAGTGGGGAACCAAGTGGAGCACAAATAAAAGAAAGAAAAATATATAAAAGAAACAAAGAAGTGGAAAACACACGGCATTTGGGGGTGGGTGAAGAGCACTGACAAGTGCAGAGTGACGGGGAGAGCAGAAGAGGAAATAAAAAAAGAGCACTGGGGAAAAGGAATAAAACAATGAGAACAAGGTGGTCAGCGGAGAAAATATAAGGGAGGAATAGGGGAGTGCGAGGAATAGCGTGAAAGGAGAAGGCTGCCTGCCTTTGGCAGCGCAAGACGTGAGGCTGCATTGGGGGGAACTTGGGCAGTGCTGCCTGGCGCAGTTAAGGAGGGCAGAGAGCACTTCGTCAGGAGAGGAGCAGAAAACGCTGCCCTGTGCAGCTGCAAAGGAGCGGGAGGTGCAGGAAGCCAAGAAGAAGCTGCCTTTGGCAGCTTGGAAAGAAGACGCCAGGAAGGAGGCAGCGCGAGAGAGGAAGGAGTGGACTTGGCAGCTAACGTGGAGGGCAGCCACTGGCGCACGCAGAAGATCAGCAAAACAACGTGGGCAGCTTGGAGTTGCGCAGGGAGTCAGAAGCAAGCTGCCCTTGGCAGCTGGTGAAGGAGGAGAGCAGCGCAAAGATGCTGCCCGTGGGCAGCTAGCAGGAATACGGGGATAGCGGCCTAGAGAAGAAAGCCTCTGCCTTGGGCAGTCAGGAAGAAGGCCAGCGTGAAGAGGGAGATTTGAAGGCCTTTGGTGGGGGAAATTGGCAGGAAGCTCAGGGAGGAACGCTGCCCTTTGGCAGCGAGGTTAGGAAGACGTGGGAGTAAACGTGAGGGCTGCTTGGTGCAGCGTGCAGTAAGGACGCAGGGAGGACAGCGAGCTGTCCTTTGACAGCTTGCATGAAACGAAAACCAAATGCAGAAAGGTCAGCACGGGCCTAAAGGTCAGCACGGGCCTAGAGGTCAGCACGCAGCAGTGTGTGAACAGAAGTCAGAAGCAACACTGCAATCCTCATTCGGTTTAATATTCCTAAACTCACGTTTTATTTTCTGTTTTAATTTTAATAATGTGTAACTAATTTTATTTTGGCTAGAGTTTAATTCAAAACCATGGATATATTTGTAATTTGAATTGATTACCTTCAGTTGTGATTTCTGAGTTGTGATTTAATTTGCTTAACTGCTTGATTGATAACTTATTTTTGTATGTCGATTAAGGATGCATACTTAATTTACATGCATGAATTTGATGCTAGAATATAAGTGAATTTCACCTAATCGTTATGAACTTATATTCACAAGTAGTGAAGGTCGCTTATAAACGATCGCGTTAGGTAAATTCTTGGCATAAGTTTCATGCAATTCATAGTAACAAGTGCCTCGTCAATGCTTATGATTTTCATAAAACTTAATGATTCTTGCTTGTATCTCTATTATGCAATTCATGTAGGGAACTTGTAGGGAATGTTTTGGGTTGTCGTATGCAATCATCCAACCTAATAAAAGTAGGAAAATCTGAAGGTTAATTTAAGCGGACCTAATTAACTTGGGGCGTTGAGAATTTACAATTTATTGAAAGAACAACTGAAAATCAATTTAGGTTGCATATGTGGCATGTGTGGAGAATAATCCTCTAGCCAGTTCGTCATTTATCATTTTACCTTAATGTTTTTGTCAATTCTGTAATTTATTTAAGTTAATTTACTTCTCATCAAAATCAATCCCCCATTTTATTTTAAAGTGTTAGATTTATTAGAAATCATTTTAGTTTGTGTTTTCTTAAATCTTGAGTTGTTTTGAGTCTTTTGATTTATTTTAGTTTATTTGTTAGTTTTATTTTGAGTTATTCTATTTAAGTGTTTTGAGTCTAGTTTAATATTTTAAATTTTGTTTTTACGTTTTTAAATTAATTTTACATTGGGTTAGCATCCCTAGTTAATCCCCGGCCTAGAACGATCCCTACTTATCCATAAACTACAATTGTCACAAATAGGGTTTAAATTTGTGCGTTAACTTATTCTCGCATCAAATTTTTGGCGCCGTTGCCGGGGATTAGCAAATTTGCTAATCCTTTTATTTTTGTTTTTGCTTATGTTTATTTGTGTTTGTGTATGTTACTTTTGATATTTGATTTATTTTTCTTTCTTTGAATTGAGGTACAAATGGAGCAAGACCTGGATTCTACTAGCATTCAAGATCTATTGGCACAGCTCACTGCTCAATTAACTCATAATGCCGAACGGACCACAATGCCAAGTGTCCCTACACTTGATGTGCCCTATGGGCAACGATATCAAGGTCCTCAATTTTCTGCAAATGAAGATGTTTGGGGATATCAAGGCCATAACCAATCAAGGGGCAACATGTTTTCCAATGCTTACAATTCAGATTGGAGAGATTATTCAGATTACATGTGGGGAGAACCTCAACAATTCCAACAAGGTGGATATTGGCAGCAAGAGGACGTGTTCTATTCAAGATCTATGCAGCCACCACAGCATCCCCCACAACAATTCCAATCGAATCAAAGTATGCCCGTGGATTATAATCAAATGCTTGAAGAATTAATTTCTTCGGTACAGGGTTCACAAAACGAAGAACAATTACAGCCATCAGAGGAGTACTATCAATGGCCATGTGCACCACCACATCCACCACAACAATCTCCCCAATTCAATTCAGGTACATCCTTGGATAATGATACACTTAATAATTTACTCACCTCTTTGAATCAGGGAGTAGAAAATCAAAACCAGGAGATGCAAGACCGAGTCAGAAGAGTGGACGAATTGGAGGAGCAAGTTGGGCAGATTTTGGAATTCATGGCACAGATTCGAGATCAAGGTGACATGGAGGATGAAGTTGTTCCTGAACCATCCAAACAGAGCCCGAACATGGATGAATTGCCAATTCAAGAAGAAGATGAGGATGACGACTTGGGCAGTTTAGAAGAATTCTTATCGCAAACCCCCCAAGTCCTTATGTCATCCAACTCAGGTGAGGAGGTTCAAAATTCAATTCATTCTAACATCGTTCCACCAAATGTCCTTTTTCCTTGCAGGTTTTTAAATCTCAAGGAAGAAGTGAATGAAAAAGACGTTGTGGAAGATATTCCAGAAAAGGAGGTGGTCGAAGAATTTGTTGAACTTATCAAAGAGGATGTAGTTGAGACAACCAATGCCAAAGAAGTTGAGTTTGATGACACGGGACAAGCCACAACCATCATAGTAAACCTGGCCAAGTTCAAAGTCCCGGAAACGTTCAAAGACGTGGTGTTTATAATTGAGTTTGAATGTGACTGTAAGCCATCTTCTCCATTTTTTATTTTAATTTATACTAACTTGTTTTTAATTTTGATGATTCAGACACCTTCATTAGAACTTAGACCATTGCCGGATCATTTCAAGTACCACCGTCCGTTCAAGGATAAACCCATGCATTTGAATAATGAAGGGAGGCCTAGGAATCACCCACAATCAGATTTGCATTCCTAATCCCTTCTCTCTACTGAATTTATTTTACTGTATTTAGTTCTTTCATTGTTTGTTGGCTCTTGTATGAATTTATTTTACGTTGATTTCTTTTTACGTTGATTTCATTTTGTTTTGTTTAGTTAGTTGTGATTTTTGTTTAGAAAGTTAAACTTAGTCTTTTTACTTTGTTTTACTTATTGTTGTGTTTTCTTAATTAAGTTGTTAAAAATACATAAAAAATAAAAAAAATAAAAAATAAAAAAAATAAAAAAATAAATAAAAAAAAACTTAAAAACATAAACATTCATATAAATAAAAAATAAAAATAAAAATAAAAAAAATAAAAAAAAAAATAAAAAAAAAAAAAAACTTAAATGCATAAATTTTTTTACAATAACTTGTAATTTAATTTCGTTCATTGGTCATTGGTTGGTGGTGCCTCGAAGGTCGTCGGAGCCCCTGAAAGACGAAGCGCCAGAGCTGGATCATTCGGAGCCTCAATACTTGGTGCTGCTCCCGAGGACGAAGGCAACACAAACCTCGGGAGTAACGCCATAAACCGTTGATGATCACTCTGAATCCGCACTTCGGACTCCTGCATCTGATCCAGCTTCCTCTTCATGCTTGTGGAGTAATTGGTTGCGAGCATGTGCAAATCCCTGTTCTCATGCCTAAGCACTCTGACCTCCTGCCGAAGACTAGCCACTTCAGCCATCAACGACTCCACCTGACGGGTTCGTGCAAGAAGGCGCTGGCCCATGTTTGATACGGAGCCTGCGCATCGGACGCTGTAGGCCATAGAGTCCTGGACAGCCAGTTCGTCGGACCGCCTAGAAAGTATCCTAGTGTCTCTAGGAGTGAGCAGATTTCTGGCCACCACCGATGCGGTTGTTTCGTTCATCATCATGGAATCCCCAACTGTAAGAGGACCGTTTGGGGATATGAAGGATGGCTGCCAAATGTTGGTTGGAGAAGATATATCACTATCTTCCCCAACATTCAAGTTAAGGCGACGGTCAGAAGGGCAAGACATTTTCTGAAGGTGTTGAGAATGAAGAGTCGGAATGATCAAGATTAAAAGAAGTGCAAGAGGGAGTGTTTACAGGAGGGAGTTTTACAGGAGGGAGTTTTACAGGGGGAGCTTAAGTGTGTTGTGGAACAAAAATGAGCGTTCTTATAAGAAGAAGAAATCGTTGAGGCGCTCACTCAGCAGTCGAAGAGACGCCCTCTCGCAAATCGAAGAGCCGGGCTCCTTTCTCAAAAGCCGGATTCTTTTCTCAAAAGCGGCGTCTCCGTCTCAAAAGTCGGTTCCTTTCTCAAAAGTCGGACGCCGTTCTCTCAAAAGTCGGGCGTCTCTCTCAAAAGCCGGAGCAGTCAGGAATCACGAGGCGAGCCGCTCCCTGATTTGTCCAGACGTGTCACATGCAATTCCTTTCTCAAAAGTCGGAGCGGTCAGGAATCACGAGGCGAACAGTTTTTCCAATTTTGTCGTCACTCGTCACGCGCGCTGTCAGCTTTGCGCGAATTACGGGTGGCTTTTTCAGAAAGCGCGTGACCTGTACTGTTCATCCATCCACCGGCTGCCGACAGGGGTAAAAGAACAGTTTCGGTTGTGAAGAAAAGTCCTATAAACGTCTACCTTCGCCTTCAACAGCAAAGGAAAACTCTCTCAACACTTCTTCATCTCCGAAATTTTTCATCTCCGAAAATGCCTTTCCATCAAACTCTCTCGAGTTTCTCTGTGTTTCTCATTCCCTGGGATACCTTTGCAAATAAGTCATCTAGAGCTAGAGTATTTCATATCATGAAGGTTGAAAGCAAGAGTATCTCATATCACGCTTTCTCCCTGTCCTTTTCCTTGTCTTTGGGGCAAGGAGAAAGCGGGCAATCAGCCAGCACTCGGTGTCAATCTTCCAATCTAAGAACCGACTGCCTGGAAATCCTTCCTGATTGCTTACCTAGCATTGCTCTCGAGTGCTCTTCTTCAACCACTGATGTACTTCCGAAGAAGTCGCCACATCTGCCTGGAGAACAGCCAAGGCAAGTGAAAATGATACTTGAAGCATGTGGAGACAAGGTGCTGCTTCATCTTCAAGATCAAGTCTCATTTTCCTTGCTAAGAAGTTCCCCAGCCCAGTTCACGCATACACCTGTGGAACGATACTTCTTCAAAAGCAAAAGTATCCCATATCATCAGAGTCAGAGGCAAAGATTTCTCATGGCATGCTTTTTCTTTACCCTTGCTCTTGGCTACGGGGCAAGGTGAAAGAAAGGCAATCGGTCGGCACTTGGACAGATTGAACAAAGAAGCAGACCACCACCTCTGCCTCGTGCCTACCTGCCATGCAGAAGAACAAAAAGAGAAGAATGTAGCCTGCAGACTCAATCAACCCGGCAGAAGGAGTCTGAGTTGAAACCAAGAGCTCGAGAAGCTTCAACAACACCACCAATCAAGTCTCATTTTCCTTGCTAAGAAGTTCCGAGGCCAGTTCACGTTCAAAGCTGTGGAAAGTCACCAAACAGGACCAATGTTCATTTATTAGTTTTGTTCATTATCTTTTATTTTCATTTGCAATTTTTCGTTTGTTTGTTTTTTATATTTTCTTGCGTGCTTAACTGACTTATTTCTTTTCTTTGCAGGAACTTTTGGTTATTTCCACCCTTGAAGTTGATTGCAGAATTTTAGCTTGGGGGTCATCGCTTGATTTTCTGCAAATTAGGGAAGTTTTCAGTCCTATTGCTTTATTTTGTTTCTTTATATTTATCTACTTTATTTTTATTTGTTATTTGCATTTTATTATATTCTCTGACATTGGGGACAATGTCTAGTTTAAGTGTGGGGGTAAAGAGTATAAAAATGACCAAATTGAAAATTTTTGTACCTTCGACTTTGAACTGGTTTCATTTGTTTCCATGTTGAAAAGTGTGGGGGTAAAGAGTATAAAAATGACCAAATTGAAAATTTTTGTACCTTCGACTTTGAACTGGTTTCATTTGTTTCCATGTTATTGCTTTGTTTTCTTAATTAGTTTTGTTTTATTTAAAAAAAAAAAAAAAAAAAAAATTCGGAAAATTTAAAAAATCCAAAAATATTTCCTTGTTTTCCTTATTGTTTTGATTTAGTTTTTTGTAGTTTCCCGACCCAATGATATAATTGGATAAAATTGGAACCATGATCATCAAGAACTTAGTTAACATGTGTTTTGTGAAATTCCGAATTCTCGTATTAGTTTGTACATATTTGATCATCTTTGAAAAACCAAATGCACATAGCCTTGTTGATGTGAAACTAAAGCATGATTTAAAGCTCCATATGTGAATTTAGTGACCATATACATCCTATGTGAGTTTTTGAGCCTATTGAAAGTGTGTGCATTTTTCATACACTATTATTCTTTCATGTGTGATGAACTTATGTGAGATACTTCTCTAGAACTTGCATAATGATCTTTCGAAATATTTGTCATTGATTGCATGAACTTGAAAATGATAGAGGCATTAGGTTTACCACCATGGCCCAAATAACCTTGTTTCCCAAAGAAAAATGATATCATTAGATTGCCAATTTGAGCCGTATTTGTGAGCCTTTTATTTCTTATCACCAGATATGTCTACCCTTATGCCTGAAATAAATATTTTTCCTTACCCTTTCCAAGCGAGCAATGCGAGATTGTCTTATGAGAAACGTTTGTGAAGTACTTTGAAGGTGTTTGGCAAAAGAATAAGTGTGGGGGTATTTCATGTTTGTATTGAAAAAAAAAAAAAAAAAAAAAAAAAAAAAAAAAAGAAAAAGAAAGATTGTATACAAAGAAAATAAAAAGTTTTTAAAGTTTCAGTTTATGGGTGTGGTTAGAGATGTCTGAAGAATCGTTGGAGAGTTTGAGTTCTTATAAATCTAAAGAAAATAATTGCTTGCATTGTAGCTTGGAACTTGTGTTTTCCTATTCTTTCGTTTCAATAACCCTATCCCTAAGCCTCATTACATCCAATAAAAGTCCTCTTGATTTAAGTTTTGCAATTATGACTGTGGAGAAGTGATCTTTATGCAAGCTTATGGTAGAACTTTCACATTCGTTTCTTTGAGCGAAACACATTAAAACTAAACACATGTGTGATTGAGTGCATATCCCGTGAGACGGTTGCTAGTTTGCATATGGTGATTTTAAAATAAAAATTTGAAATTGCATTAACATGGCTATCTCACACACTACACTTCAAGGATGTTTCAAAGATTACTGCTAATATTTGAATTAGGAAAATGAACTTGGATTAGCTTGTTTGGTGTTAGCTATGTTTCTTGATGATTGTGTTCTTGAATGAAGTTCTATGAGGATCACATAGGGGGAAGCTAATAATTTTCATGTTATTACTTGTTCTGTTTTCTCTGTTTTGCTCGAGGACTAGCAAAAGCTAAGTGTGGGGGTATTTGATAAGCTCATATTTATACATATTTTACATCAAATTCTCTCGTCTTTTCTTAGTTAGTTTCTTATATTTTTGTGCTATTTACTTTGTTTTTGTGTTTTATCGAATTTATCTAGCTAAGAAAATAAAAATAACATAAGTGTGATTTTATGTAATAAATTCGTGTCAAAACTGTTTAGCTTTTAAATTAAATAAAATATAGATTATATATATAATATAATAATTGTTTGTTTTGTAGAATAAGGGAGAGTGGGGAACCAAGTGGAGCACAAATAAAAGAAAGAAAAATATATAAAAGAAACAAAGAAGTGGAAATCACACGGCATTTGGGGGTGGGTGAAGAGCACTGACAAGTGCAGAGTGACGGGGAGAGCAGAAGAGGAAATAAAAAAAGAGCACTGGGGAAAAGGAATAAAACAATGAGAACAAGGTGGTCAGCGGAGAAAATATAAGGGAGGAATAGGGGAGTGCGAGGAATAGCGTGAAAGGAGAAGGCTGCCTGCCTTTGGCAGCGCAAGACGTGAGGCTGCATTGGGGGGAACTTGGGCAGTGCTGCCTGGCGCAGTTAAGGAGGGCAGAGAGCACTTCGTCAGGAGAGGAGCAGAAAACGCTGCCCTGTGCAGCTGCAAAGGAGCGGGAGGTGCAGGAAGCCAAGAAGAAGCTGCCTTTGGCAGCTGGTGAAGGAGGAGAGCAGCGCAAAGATGCTGCCCGTGGGCAGCTAGCAGGAATACGGGGATAGCGGCAGCTTGGAGTTGCGCAGGGAGTCAGAAGCAAGCTGCCCTTGGCAGCTGGTGAAGGAGGAGAGCAGCGCAAAGATGCTGCCCGTGGGCAGCTAGCAGGAATACGGGGATAGCGGCCTAGAGAAGAAAGCCTCTGCCTTGGGCAGTCAGGAAGAAGGCCAGCGTGAAGAGGGAGATTTGAAGGCCTTTGGTGGGGGAAATTGGCAGGAAGCTCAGGGAGGAACGCTGCCCTTTGGCAGCGAGGTCAGGAAGACGTGGGAGTAAACGTGAGGGCTGCTTGGTGCAGCGTGCAGTAAGGACGCAGGGAGGACAGCGAGCTGTCCTTTGACAGCTTGCATGAAACGAAAACCAAATGCAGAAAGGTCAGCACGGGCCTAAAGGTCAGCACGGGCCTAGAGGTCAGCACGCAGCAGTGTGTGAACAGAAGTCAGAAGCAACACTGCAATCCTCATTCGGTTTAATATTCCTAAACTCACGTTTTATTTTCTGTTTTAATTTTAATAATGTGTAACTAATTTTATTTTGGCTAGAGTTTAATTCAAAACCATGGATATATTTGTAATTTGAATTGATTACCTTCAGTTGTGATTTCTGAGTTGTGATTTAATTTGCTTAACTGCTTGATTGATAACTTATTTTTGTATGTCGATTAAGGATGCATACTTAATTTACATGCATGAATTTGATGCTAGAATATAAGTGAATTTCACCTAATCGTTATGAACTTATATTCACAAGTAGTGAAGGTCGCTTATAAACGATCGCGTTAGGTAAATTCTTGGCATAAGTTTCATGCAATTCATAGTAACAAGTGCCTCGTCAATGCTTATGATTTTCATAAAACTTAATGATTCTTGCTTGTATCTCTATTATGCAATTCATGTAGGGAACTTGTAGGGAATGTTTTGGGTTGTCGTATGCAATCATCCAACCTAATAAAAGTAGGAAAATCTGAAGGTTAATTTAAGCGGACCTAATTAACTTGGGGCGTTGAGAATTTACAATTTATTGAAAGAACAACTGAAAATCAATTTAGGTTGCATATGTGGCATGTGTGGAGAATAATCCTCTAGCCAGTTCGTCATTTATCATTTTACCTTAATGTTTTTGTCAATTCTGTAATTTATTTAAGTTAATTTACTTCTCATCAAAATCAATCCCCCATTTTATTTTAAAGTGTTAGATTTATTAGAAATCATTTTAGTTTGTGTTTTCTTAAATCTTGAGTTGTTTTGAGTCTTTTGATTTATTTTAGTTTATTTGTTAGTTTTATTTTGAGTTATTCTATTTAAGTGTTTTGAGTCTAGTTTAATATTTTAAATTTTGTTTTTACGTTTTTAAATTAATTTTACATTGGGTTAGCATCCCTAGTTAATCCCCGGCCTAGAACGATCCCTACTTATCCATAAACTACAATTGTCACAAATAGGGTTTAAATTTGTGCGTTAACTTATTCTCGCATCAGGGTTAACAAAAAATGATAGGAGCATATTTATGCGACTTAGTGAGCTTGTTCTTGTGCATTTACGTTGTGTTTTCTTAGTTAAATTAGTCTTTTAAGCTAGTTTCTTGTATTTTCAGGTTCTAAGGACAAAGTATGCAAAGAAGTGTAAAATAGAGCATTTTAGAGCAAAGTTGAGCTGGAATGGAATATATGCTTATGGAGCACAAGGAATGGACGAGTTTGAAGGTCAAAGGAGCTTGAGAAATGAAGAAATGAAAGTGAAGAACAAAGAACTCAGAATTGGAAAGCAAAGTTTCTAAAGTTGGAAGTTTCTATTCTTGGAGGTTTCCATTTTTGAGAGTTTCTATTCTTGGCTTTGGGCTTTTAGATGACCTATCCTTACCCACTTAGACTTGGGCCGCACCTAAACCCTAGCCCATTGCCTAAACCTAATTTTTCTAGGGTTTGTGCCGCACCTAATGTTCTAGAAGCCTAAAAATCTGCAATAAACCCTAGTTATTTTCTCCCTTGGATGGGCCAAGCCTTTTATCTCCAAAACCCTAACCCTTTCCCATTAGATTTTGTGGAAACCCTAGCCTATAAATAGATGTTTTAAAAGCCTAAATTCGTCACCACCCTTCATACCATTCAGAAATACCTTTGCCGCAACCCTAACCACCATTCTACATCACAAAACACCATCCTACATCCATATACATCTCTGCCGCACCTTTTGGAGAAGAAGGAGAGCCTTGCCGTGCATTCCATTGATGAAGGAGGGCCTTGTTCGCAAGCCATCTGCATCCTTGGGAGTTCTAAGAGTTCTTTCTTCCCTCGTTTCAGTTTCGATGTTTATTTCAATTTGCTTTTCAATTGCTATGAACATGTGGAACTAATTTCTTTATAGTTAGAGGTGAATTCGAAGCCATGATTATATGTTTTATATGAATTGATTTCATCCAATTATTGTTTCATGAATTGTGGATGTGGTTTACTTATCGGGTTTATTAAGAACTTGTTCTTGTGTGTTAATTAAGGATGCATACTTAGTTTGCATGCATGAATTTGATGCTAGGGTATAAGGGAATTTCACCTAATCGTTATTAACTTATATTCATAAGTAGTAAAAGTCGCTAGTCACGATTGTGTTAAGTAAATCCTTGGCAAGAGTAACATGCGTATTCCATAGTTATGAATGCCTCGTCAATGTTTATGATTTCCATTGAACTTAATGATCTTTGATATGTGTCTCTGATGCGAAAATAAATTAACGCACAAATTTAAACCCTATTTGTGACAGTTGTAGTATATGGATAAGTAGGGATCGTTCTAGGCCGGGGATTAACTAGGGATGCTAACCAAAGTAAAATTAAATTAAAAACATAAAAACAAAATTTAAAACACTAAACTAAAATTAAAACACTTAACTAGAATCACTCAAAATAAAACTAACAAATAATCTAAAACAAATCAAAAGACTCAAAATAATTCAAAACTCAAGAAAACACAAACTAAATTGATTTCTAACAAATCTAACACTTAAAATAAATGGGGGATTGATTTTTGATGAAAAGTAAATTAAACTTAAATAAATTACAAAATTGACAAAAACATAAAATTAAGGTAAAATGATAAATGACGGAATGGCTAGAGGGTTCTTCTCCACACATGACATATATGCAACCTAAATTGATTTTCAGTTGTTCTTTCAATAAATTGTTAATTCTCAACGCCCCAAGTTAATTAGGTCCGCTTAAATTAACCTTCAGATTTTCCTACTTTTATTAGGTTGGATGATTGCATACGACAACCCAAAACATTCCCTACAAGTTCCCTACATGAATTGCATAATAGAGATACAAGCAAGAATCATTAAGTTTTATGAAAATCATAAGCATTGACGAGGCACTTGTTACTATGAATTGCATGAAACTTATGCCAAGAATTTACCTAACGCGATCGTTTATAAGCGACCTTCACTACTTGTGAATATAAGTTCATAACGATTAGGTGAAATTCACTTATATTCTAGCATCAAATTCATGCATGTAAATTAAGTATGCATCCTTAATCGACATACAAAAATAAGTTATCAATCAAGCAGTTAAGCAAATTAAATCACAACTCAGAAATCACAACTGAAGGTAATCAATTCAAATTACAAATATATTCATGGTTTTGAATTAAACTCTAGCCAAAATAAAATTAGTTACACATTATTAAAATTAAACAGGAATAAAACGTGAGTTGGAGGATTAAACCGAATGAGGACTGCAGTGTTGTTGCGCTCCCTGCACTGTTGCCGTGCTGACCAGGCAGGATTGCTGCCGTGCTGACCTGCACGCCTTCTTTCCTCTCGCCAACTGCATCTCTCTCCTGTCGATTTCCTTGCTGCAAAAGCAGCGCCTCTGCCTTGCTCTCGCACTCTCTGCTTGCGACAGCTGCCTGGCAGCTTCTTCTTCGCGTCCCCTCCTTCTGCCTAAGGCAGCAACTCCCTCTCGGTCTCCCCGCATGCACTGCCCGAGGCAGTCTTTCTTTCCGCGTCTGTTCCTCCCTCGCCGAGAGCTTCTGACTTTCTGGGAGCTGTTCCTTTCTTTCTTTTTCGCTGCTTCTCTGCGTTCCTCTAGCTCCCTGCGTTCCTCTAGCTATCTGCCCAGTCACGCTGCCAAATGGCAGCAAAACAAAACCTCCCTCCGAGGAGCTCCTGCTTCTTACGTTGCTGTCTCTTATTCCTCAGCTGCCAAAAGCAGCGACCCCCCTACGTGACTTCTTTCCTATTCCCCCCTCAAACTCACCCTGACTACCCCCAGGTTTTTATTCCTTGCAGCTCCTTTGATTCCCACTAACCTCTAGTATTTTCTTATTCCCACGCCAGCTTTCACTTAAACTCCTTTACTATTTTTTTAAAAACCCCATAAAGCCTTGTCTAATGCCGTGCCTTACCTGGTTGTTCCCACTTCCCTTATTCTACAAAACAAACAATTATTATTATTATATATATATATATATTATTTAATTTAAAAGCTAAACAGTTTTGACACGAATTTATTACATAAAATCACACTTATGTTATATTTATTTTATTTACTAGATAAATACTATAAAACACAAAAACAAAGTAAATAGCTCAAAAATATAAGAAACTGACTAAGAAAAGACGAGAGAATTTGATGTAAAATATGTATAAATATAATCCGATCAGTCTCTATCATGCGTATTCCATAGTTAGGGTCCTTGATAAGAATAATTTGGTTGTAATGCGTATTCCATTCAATTCAATGAATCTAGGGAAATCTGAGAATTAATTAGTTCAATACAATTAATTTGGGGCATTGTCATTCATGGTTTATCGAAAGAATAATTGGAAATCAATTCGTATGCATATGTTTCATGTGTGGAGAAGGAACCCTCTAACTAGCCTTTCACCATTCTATTTCATCCAAAATCGTTTTTCTTAAGTTTGTTTTCAAAGTTTCTGTTTTAAGTTTCAATTTCGTCAAACTAAAACCCCTTTGTTTTAAGTCTTGTTTTTAGAGTCAAAATCTGTTTTCTTTTAGTTGTTTGAGTCTTTTAAGTTCTATTTTCGTCCAAATCACTTGTTAGGTCTAGAAGTGAGTCTTTTTTTATTGTTTCTTGCTGTTTTGAGTGTTTTAAGTTAGTTTTGAGTCTATAGAGTCTAGTTTAGTGTTTTTGAGTCTTATTTGTGTTGATTAGCATCCCTAGTTAATCCCCGGTCTAGAACGATCCCTACTTGCATCATTACTACAATTGTCATCAATAGGGTTTAATTTGTGTGTCAAGTTAATTTTCACATCAAATTTTGGCGCCGTTGCCGGGGATTAGCAAAATTGCTAATCTCCTTTTGTTTTTGTTCGTGTCTTTTACTTTTGATATTTGATTTAGTTTTCTTTCTTTGATTTTAGGTACTAGAGAAGTAAGATATGGCAATTGCTAACATTCAAGCTCAAATAGCGAATCTTACTTCTCAATGTTCGCAGTATGCCGAAAGGACCACAAGGCAAAGTGTCCCTACATTTGGTGTGTCTTATAGGCAAGAATATCAAGCAAATCAACGTTCACAAAGAGATTGGAGTGATCATTCAAACTCTATGAGGTTGGAATCTCAACAAGTTCAACACGAAGGATATTGGCAGCCGTATGAGGAGTTCTATTCAAGTCCTACGCAACCACCACAACCTCATATACAATATGCCCAACCAAACTCAGGTTCGTCAATAGATTATAATCAAATTCTTGAGGAATTAATTTCTTTGGCGCAGGGCTCACAAAATCAAGCCAAGGAGGCTCAACAAGGAGAATATTGGCAGCCATATGAAGGGTTCTATACAACGCCATATGCACCACTACAACCTCCCCCACAATCTTCCCAACCAAATTCAGGTACGTCAATAGATAATGACCAAATTGTTCAATTACTCACCTCTTTGACACATGAAGCAGAAAATCAAACCAAGAGGATGCAAAATCAAGCCAAAAAGATGGATGAATTAGAGAAACAAGTTGGGCAGATTGTGGAGTTCATGGCACAAATTCAAGAACAAAGTGAATTCTCCAACGCAAATATTGTAAATTCAATGGAAGATTTTGAAATTACTGAAGCCATCACTTTGGGAAGTGCCATGGAGGTTGGAGCTGAACCAAAGGCGTCCAAACAAAGCCAAGAGGATGACGAACAACTGCTAATTGAGGAGGAGGAAGAAGAAACACCCACGGCAAGGGAAGAGCACTCTGTGCCGCAACCTTTTAAGGCTTCTACGCCACCCAATTCGAATAAGGTTGTTTCAAATTCAATTATTTTTGACCCTATTCCACCAAATGTGCCTTTCCCTAGCAGGTTTATGCAATCCAGAAAAGATTTGGGAAAGAAAGACATCTTGGAAACCTTTCCAAAAAATCAAGAGGAAAAAATGGCTGGGGAGTATATAGAATTCATCAAAGAGCATGTATTTGAGACAACCATCCCCAAAGAAGTTGAATTTGATGACACGGGACAAATCACTGCCCTAATGCCCACTCTGGCCGAGAGCAAGCCTAGTGAAATTGTTGAATATGCTGCTACTTTCGAGTCCTCATTGCAGCACATTGGTGAGCCACCTCCTCCAATTTCAATTCCCATTCCAATTAATAGGTTGTTACCTTCTTTGGCGCAGGTGCCCAATCGAATCCAAATTGGTGGGAGAATTTACACGGACTTTAGGAAGCTCAATGCCATAATCAGGAAAGATCACTATCCCCCTCCATTCATAGATCCAATGCATAGAAGTTTTGAGGACCATGTTGTGGAAGATGTACTCGTGTTCTTGTCGCAACACAAAGGTAAGCCACCTCCTCAAATTTCAAGTTCGTTTTATACTAACATGTTGAGTTCAATGTTCCAGGCACCTATTTTGGAATTTAAACCATTACCGGATCATTTCAAGTATCACCTTCCATTCAAAGATCAATTGCATGGTGTGGGGACCAATGAAGTTTGAACGGAAGTATCGTCCGGCTGGAAGACGTTAAAGCAAGCGCTTTTTGGGAGGCAACCCATGCATTCAACAAAGGAAGACCGCGAAAGCACTCCAATTCCAGATTTGCGTTCCTAAACCCTTCTCTTTGTTGCTATTTCGTTTCTGCCATGCTAGGTTGTTTAGATGTTGTTTTGTTTGTTTGTTGTTATTTGTGTGAGTCTATGCTTGAAACATTGAGGACAATGTTTGATTTAAGTGTGGGGGGGTAACCAAAGTGTTTTGATGCAAATTCGTAGGGTTTATCACTCATAACTTCCAATGTTGTTCCTTGCTGTTTTAGGTGTTTTTAGGCTGTTTTGATGCATTTTAGTGTGTTTTGACATAAAAATCCGAAAATCCAATAAAAATTTGAACAATTGTTTTGAAGAACAAAAAAAGAGTCGTTGTTAAGTTGTTTTTGTGTGTTTGTTTGTGTCTTAGGGTACCTTCCAACACAATGATGAGGATTCGGTTTTTAATTGCATGACTGTTAAAGAGAGTTGTAAACATGGATGAAAGTTTGATTTACTCTTTGTTCATGCTTGGTTGTGGTTATAACTTATGAATTCACATGCAATCATAAAGAAAAAAAATCAGTTTTTGTAACATGCTTGAAGGAAGGAACTCAAACAAACGCTACAACCTTGTGAGACTTGAGCCTAAATGTTTATTTGGAGAGTTAAAATATGTGCATTCTTGTTTTCTAAAGTCGTTGCATGATCTCATTATTCTTTGCTTGGTTACTACTTAGAAGGCGTTTCATCATTTAGTTCCAAATACTAGAACTCATGCCTGTTTGATTCAAAGCATGATATTGATTTGCATAACACATATTCAAGATAAAGGTTGTGTAGTGACCACCATAGCCAAATGGCCATATCTCCCTATTTCATTGTGTTTTGTAGGTTTTAACCCCGTAGAGCCTTGTTTAGCCTATGTTTTCTTCGTTAACCCACATTATCTTCACCTAGCCTAGATTAGGACCATCCATACCTTTGTTCTTGAAGCATAGTAATGAATGACTCAAAATGAATTCCTTTTGGTCATTGTGGGCAGAAAACAAGTGTGGGGGAAGTGAGTTTTGTTGTGGGTGTGCCAAAGTCTTGAATGAGGCACGAAAAAGAAAAAAAAAAAAAAAAAAAAAAATTCGTGGAAAATAAAAAAAAAAAGAAAAAGTTGTGAAAAGAATGAAAAGGAGTTGAAAAGATGTGAAAAAGAGTTCTTAAGTGTTGGTTGTTGAAGGAAGGGTCCAAAACAGTGAATTCGGCCCTAATTGTTGTTGAATTTTCCCTTTGTGTTTAAAAGTTAATTTCTGCATGCTAATGGGAATTCTGAGTACGATTTCATTGTTTTGCTTACTATTACTTTAAGAACGTTTGTTTTCCCTATCCTTTCGTTGTTAGCCAACTCCCCTAGCCCCGTTACAACCCTTGACTTTTATCTTGAGTGTTGTGTGTTTCAATTTGTGGAGTTTGAAATTGGTATGAGCATATGGTGTCACTGGTTCTCGCATCTAAGTAGTAGCATTCCATTCATGAGATCATATCTAAATGCTTATTAACTCCAGAAATTGCTTTCTTTGTGATACATATATGTGAGCGTTCGTTTTCATATCTACATCAATCTTCTCACATATAACTAGTATAGGGTGTGTAGTTAGAAAATCTGAGTGAAAATTGAGTGCATATCTTGTAAGGAATTGAGGAAATTCTCTAAGGCATGTTACTACATTTAAAACATCGTTTTAATTGCCTAAATGTGAACTAGTAAGTGGTGACTATGATTAAGTATGTGCTCAAATGTGAAGATGACTAAAATCTGTGGGAATGATGATCTTTAATTTGTCATGTGCATTGGAAATCCCTGAGGCAAATGTTGGAAGGTTTAGATTGTGTTTTTGTTTTGTTTTGTTTCTTTGTTTTGCTCGAGGACTAGCAAAAGCTAAGTGTGGGGGAATTTGATAGGAGCATATTTATGCGACTTAGTGAGCTTGTTCTTGTGCATTTACGTTGTGTTTTCTTAGTTAAATTAGTCTTTTAAGCTAGTTTCTTGTATTTTCAGGTTCTAAGGACAAAGTATGCAAAGAAGTGTAAAATAGAGCATTTTAGAGCAAAGTTGAGCTGGAATGGAATATATGCTTATGGAGCACAAGGAATGGACGAGTTTGAAGGTCAAAGGGGCTTGAGAAATGAAGAAATGAAAGTGAAGAACAAAGAACTCAGAATTGGAAAGCAAAGTTTCTAAAGTTGGAAGTTTCTATTCTTGGAGGTTTCCATTTTTGAGAGTTTCTATTCTTGGCTTTGGGCTTTTAGATGACCTATCCTTACCCACTTAGACTTGGGCCGCACCTAAACCCTAGCCCATTGCCTAAACCTAATTTTTCTAGGGTTTGTGCCGCACCTAATGTTCTAGAAGCCTAAAAATCTGCAATAAACCCTAGTTATTTTCTCCCTTGGATGGGCCAAGCCTTTTATCTCCAAAACCCTAACCCTTTCCCATTAGATTTTGTGGAAACCATAGCCTATAAATAGATGTTTTAAAAGCCTAAATTCGTCACCACCCTTCATACCATTCAGAAATACCTTTGCCGCAACCCTAACCACCATTCTACATCACAAAACACCATCCTACATCCATATACATCTCTGCCGCACCTTTTGGAGAAGAAGGAGAGCCTTGCCGTGCATTCCATTGATGAAGGAGGGCCTTGTTCGCAAGCCATCTGCATCCTTGGGAGTTCTAAGAGTTCTTTCTTCCCTCGTTTCAGTTTCGATGTTTATTTCAATTTGCTTTTCAATTGCTATGAACATGTGGAACTAATTTCTTTATAGTTAGAGGTGAATTCGAAGCCATGATTATATGTTTTATATGAATTGATTTCATCCAATTATTGTTTCATGAATTGTGGATGTGGTTTACTTATCGGGTTTATTAAGAACTTGTTCTTGTGTGTTAATTAAGGATGCATACTTAGTTTGCATGCATGAATTTGATGCTAGGGTATAAGGGAATTTCACCTAATCGTTATTAACTTATATTCATAAGTAGTAAAAGTCGCTAGTCACGATTGTGTTAAGTAAATCCTTGGCAAGAGTAACATGCGTATTCCATAGTTATGAATGCCTCGTCAATGTTTATGATTTCCATTGAACTTAATGATCTTTGATATGTGTCTCTATCATGCGTATTCCATAGTTAGGGTCCTTGATAAGAATAATTTGGTTGTAATGCGTATTCCATTCAATTCAATGAATCTAGGGAAATCTGAGAATTAATTAGTTCAATACAATTAATTTGGGGCATTGTCATTCATGGTTTATCGAAAGAATAATTGGAAATCAATTCGTATGCATATGTTTCATGTGTGGAGAAGGAACCCTCTAACTAGCCTTTCACCATTCTATTTCATCCAAAATCGTTTTTCTTAAGTTTGTTTTCAAAGTTTCTGTTTTAAGTTTCAATTTCGTCAAACTAAAACCCCTTTGTTTTAAGTCTTGTTTTTAGAGTCAAAATCTGTTTTCTTTTAGTTGTTTGAGTCTTTTAAGTTCTATTTTCGTCCAAATCACTTGTTAGGTCTAGAAGTGAGTCTTTTTTTATTGTTTCTTGCTGTTTTGAGTGTTTTAAGTTAGTTTTGAGTCTATAGAGTCTAGTTTAGTGTTTTTGAGTCTTATTTGTGTTGATTAGCATCCCTAGTTAATCCCCGGTCTAGAACGATCCCTACTTGCATCATTACTACAATTGTCATCAATAGGGTTTAATTTGTGTGTCAAGTTAATTTTCACATCAAAGAACGTAGGCTAAACAGGGTTAAACTTAAACATATAATGTATGGGATAGGCTTTTTGGCTTTTTGCTCACTAAACAACTTCATCTTGAATATGTGTTATGCAAATCAATAACATGCTTTGAATGAAATAGGCATGAGTTCTAGCATTTGGAACTAAATGATGAAACGCCTTCTAAGTTGCAACCAAGCAAAGAATAATGAGATCATGCAACGACTTTAGAAAACAAAAAAAATTGCACAGATTAATAACTCTCCAAATAAACGTTTAGGCTCAAGTCTCACAAGGTTGGAGCGTTCATTTGAGTTCCTTCTTTCAAGCATGTTACAAAAACTGATTTTTCCTTTATGTTTGCATGTGAATTCATGATGCGTAAAATAACTAAACACACAAATTAAACCCTCTTGTTGACAATTGTAGTATGGATAAGTAGGGATCGTTCTTAAACCGGGGATTAGGAGGGATTGCTAAAACACTCTAAACTGACTCAAATAGATAAAACTAAGCTTTAAAACACTTAACTAGACTCAAAAGACTCAAAACACGTTCACAAAACTCAAAATAAGCTAAAAACATTCAAAACTGCCTAAAACACAAACTGGGCAGTTTTGAGCTCTAAACACAATTTTGGACGAAATTTGGTTTACTTAAAACACTTAAAAACACAATCTAAAACAAGTTCTAACTAATATGACTTAACAAAGTAAAGGGGGGTTTGGTTTTGGACGAAAATAAGTAAATTAAGACAAGAACAATGGAAACAGATTCTTAGACAAAAGTGAATGAATTGATGGGTGATAGACTAACTAGAGGGTTCTTCTCCACACATGACACACTTGCATTCAAATTTGATTTCCAATTGCTTCTTCCAATAAACCATGAAACTCAACACCCCAGGTTAATTAGGTCCGCTTAAATTAACCTTCAAGTTTTCCTTAAGTTATTGAATTGGATGGGCAAGCACATACAATAACTCAAAACATTCTCTAAAAGTCCTTTACGTGAAAAGCACAATAAAGATACAATCAAAGATAATTAAGTTTCATGAAAACTATAAGTATTGACGAGGCAATTGTAACTATGAAAAGCATTATACTCTTGCCAAGAATTCACTTAACACGATCGTTTATAAGCGACCTCCACTACTTGCAAATATAAGTTTGTAACTATTAGGTGAAACTCCCTTATATTTTAGCTTCAAATCCCTGCATGAAAACTAAGTTGGCCACCTTAATCAACACACAAGAATAAGTTATCAATCAAACGGTTAAGCAAATTGAATCACAACTCATGAAATAATAATTGGAAGTAATCAATTCATCTTGCAAGCATAATCATGGTATTGAATAGCCCCCTAGCCAAAAAGGGTTTAGTTCCTCATAATCGCAAAACAAAGATACATAAACTTAGACATTTAAAACAAAGAATGAAGACACCTAGAAACGCTCCAACAATCCAACGTCTTGAATGGCAAGCACGTCCAAGGGTCTCCTTCCTTCTTCTTTGCTGCGGCACAAGGGATGGGTGAAGGTTTTTGTGGTGATTTGTGGTGGTGGATGGATATAGGTTGGTTATGGTGAAGGGTGGAGTGCTTAGAATGGTCAGCAAGGGCCTTTATTTATAGGGGAAGGAAGGGCTACGAATTTGAAGTGGTTTTAGGGAAGGATTTATGTAGGAAAAGGAATGTGATTTTGGGTCAGAAAATAGGTAAGAAAGGTGCAGGAATTAAAGAGAAAAGGAAAGGGAAATTCGGCAGAAATTGTAGGACAGATTTAGGAATGTGTTTTGAAGCACAAAATAGGAAAGAAAGGATGTAGGGTGCGGCATAGGGTTTTAGGGAAAAGGAAATATGTTTTAGGACATAAAATAGGAAGGAGTATCTCTCCCTTGTGCGGCAAGGGATGGAACAAAACAGGAATGTGGTTTAGGTGTAGAAAATAGGAAAGAAAGGTTGTGTCTTGTGCAGCAAAGAACTATAAATTAAAGGGATGGTGCGGCAATATCTAGGGCAAGTTCTAGGACTTCTAGAAACATGTAATTAGGCAACCTAACATGTTTTGAAACCCTTTTGTGGCTGGAATATAGGTGATGAAGGATTAGGAAACTTCCAAGCCAAGAATAGAAACTTTCAAGAATGGAAACCTCCAAGAATAGAAACTTCCAACTTTAGGCATTTTGGCTTCCAATTCTGAACTCTTTGTTCTTCATTTTCATTTCTTCATTTCTTTCATCTCATTATTCATTCCTAGCCTTCTTTGATCTTCAATTTCGTCCACCCACCTTGCTCCAAGCATAAGCTATCCATTCCATGCCCAAAACTGCTCCAAAAGGCTCCAAAATGCACTTCTTTGCCACATTAACCCTTTGGACCTACAAACACACGAAAATGGCTTGAAATACTAAATTAACTAAGAAATAACAACATAATTGCATAAGAACAAGCTAACTAAGTCGCCTAAATATGCTCCTATCAAATTCCCCCACACTTGGCTTTTGCTAGTCCTCGAGCAAAACAAAAGAAACAAAACACAATCTAGACCTTCCAACAATTGTCTTAGGGATTTCCAATGCACATGACATGCCAAAGATCACCACTCACATAGATTTAAGCAATCCTTACCCTCGAGCATACTTAATCGTAGTCACCATTCACTAACTCACATTTAATCAATTAAAACAACATTTCGAATGTAGTAACATGCCTTAGAGAATTCCCTCAAGTCCTTACTAGATATGCACTCAATTTTCATTCAGATTTTCTGACTACACACCCTACCCTAGGTATATATGTGAGAAGATTGATGTAAACATGAAAACTAGTACTCACATATGTTTTTCAACAAAGAAGCAATTTCTGGAATTATTAATGCATGTATATATATGATCTCATGAATGGAATGCCACTACTTAGAAGCGAGAACCAGTGATATCATATGCTCATACCAATTCCAAACTCCACATATTGAAACACACAACGCTCAAGATGGAAGTCAAGGGTTGTAACGGGGTTAAGGGTATTGGCTAACAAAGAAAGGTGAGGAAAAACAAATGTTCTTAAAGAAATAGCAAGCAAAGTAATGAAATGGACACTTAGAATTCACTTTCAAATGCAAAACTCCACTTTAAACACGAAGGGAAGGTTCATGCAACACTTAGGGTCAAATTCAAACTTTTGGACCATTTCTTCAACAAACAACACTTGTGAATTCATTTTCACTTATTTTTAAATCTTTTTCTTTCCTTTCATACACTTTTCTTCTCTCTTTTTCTTTTTCCACGATTTTTTTATTTTTATTTTTTTTATTTCGTGCCTTTTTCTCTCTTTTTGGCACATAAAACACAAAACTCCCTTCCCCCACACTTGTTTTTCTGCAAAAATCAAAAGGAAATTCATTCTAAATTATGCTTTACTATGCTTTAAGAACAAGGGTATGGATGGTCCTAATCTAGGCCAGGTGAGGATAGTGTGGTTAACAAAGAAAATAGGCCAACGAAGGCTCAAAGGGGTTAAACCTACAAAACATAATGAAATAGGGGGTACGGCTATTTGGCTTTGGTGGTAACTAAACAACTTCATCTTGAATATGTGTTATGCACTCAATATCATGCTTTGAATGGAACAGGCATGAGTTCTAGTATTTGGATCTATAATGATGAAACGCATTCTAAGTAGCAACCTAAGCAAAGAATGATGAGATAATGCAACGACTTTAGAAAACAAGAAATCACAGATTAATAACTCTCCAAATAAACGTTTAGGCTCAAGTCTCACAGGGTTGTAGCGTTAGTTTGAGTTCCTTCCTTCAAGCATGTTACAAAAACTGATTTTTTCCTTTTGTGATTACATGTGAACTCATAAACTATAACCACAACCAAGCATAAACCAAAGAGTAAATCAAACTTTCATCCATGTTTATAACTCTTTTTAACAGCCATGCAATTAAAAACCAAATCCTCATCATTGTGTTGGAAGGTACCCTAAGACACAAACAAACACACAAAAACAACTCTTTTTGGCTTTTTCAAAACACTTTTTCAAATTTTTATGAGATTTTCGCATTTCTAAGTCAAAACACACTAAAACACACCAAAACAGCTTAAAATCACTTAAAAACAGCAAAGAACAACATTGGCAGTTATGGGTGATAAAATCCCACGAATTTGCATCAAAAACACTTAGTTACCCCCCCCCCACTTAAATCAAACATTGTCCTCAATGTTTCAAGCATAAATTCACACAAAACACAAGTAAATAAACAAACAGCAACTTAAGCAACTAAACATGGCAGATTAGAAAACAACAACAAAGAGAAGGGTTTGAGGAACGCAAATCTGGAATTGGAGTGATTCCTAGGGCTTCCTTTGTTGTATGCATGGGTTGCCTCCCAAGTAGCGCTTGCTTTAACGTCTTGCAGTCGGACGATGCTTCCCGAGGTCCCATAGCATGGAATTGATCCTTGAACGGAAGGTGATACTTGAAGTGATCCGGCAATAGTTTAAATTCGAGAGTGGGTGCCTGAATCATTAACAACATGTAAGTATAAAACGTAATGGAATTTGGAGAAGGTGACTTACTTGCTTTGTCCGACAAGAACTCAATGACAAACACCACTTCCTTGAAAGTTTCAGGGACTTTGAATTTGGCCAGATTTACTACGATGGTTGTGATTTGTCCCGTGTCATCAAACTCAATTTCTTTGAGCTTTGTTGTTTCAAATACGTCCTCTTTGATGAATTCTTGATATTCTCCAGCCACTACTTTCTCTTGAATCATTCTTCTTGGTGTACAAAGTCCTTTGAACAATTCAACACAATCTAGAACTTGCTTTGTTGCACCAAGAATTGGGATATCATTTTGCACCTTGGGAAGAGCTTCCACAATGTCTTTTTCACTCTCTTCTTGCTTGGGAATAAAAAACCTGCGAGGAAAAGGGACATTGGGTGGAATAGGGTTAGAATTAACGAAAATTGGACCCAACTTACCTGTATTGGACAGTGGTGGAGCATTGGGAGGCCTCGGCAAGGGTAGTGGAGCAAGGGTAGGCTGCGGCAAGGGTGGTTCTTCCCTTGCCGTGGCCTTGTCATCTTCTTCTTCTTCGAACAGCAGTTGTTCATCCATGTTTTGGATTGGTTTGGACGTTTTTGGGCTTGTTCCAACCTCCATGCCACTTTCCAAAGTGATAGCATCAGGGATTTCAAAATTTTCCTTCAAATTTTCTATAGTTGAGTTGGAGAGTTCACTTTGCTCTTGAATTTGTACCATGAACTCCATAATCTGCCCAATTGGCTCCTCCAAGGGTAGACGGGGGTCATGCTTGAACACACCACCTCGAATTCTTTCAAGTGTTTGTTAGGATCTTCAATGGAGAACCCATGGTACTTCGGAATGTGGTGTATAACAAGCTTGACTTCAATTCAAATTCTTCGGTTGTCCAAACCCGAAGCGGAAAGCTCCTTGATTGTTCGGTTGTCCGCTGCCATGGCTTGTTCTTCTTCACCCACTCTTGTCGTGGTTCCTCCTCTTCAAATCAGAATTGGCCTCTGAACTTGCACTTGATTCACTAGGTTCTGGATTCTTCCTTTTTCTCCTCAACTCTCGCTCAAAATCGTCATTAAAGTCCAAGATATGTTCAGGAACCGGATGAGAACTCCGAGTCATAAACTAGTACCTAAAACAAGAAAACAAAACAAACTCAGAATCTGGAACGAATTAAAACAAACAGAAATAAAACAATCCAAGGGATTAGCAAAGTTGCTAATCCCCGGCAACGGCGCCAAAATTTGATATGATATTAACTAGCACTCAAATTAAACCCTCTTTTTATCAATTGTAGCAAAGTATGTAAGTAGGGATCGTTCTAGACCGGGGATTAGGAGGGATTGCTAAATCACTTGAAAACTGACTCAAATACGTAAAAACAAGTTAAAACACTAAACTAGACTCAAAGAATGCAAAACTAAACTTTAAAAAACCAAAACAAACCAAAAGACTCAAAACAGCAAACAAACACTCAAAACTGCCTTAAAAACACTTTCTGGGCAGTTTTGCACACTAAGGGAAGAATTTGGACGAAAATTGGTTTTAACTTGACTCAAGACACTTAAAAACACAAACTAAATTGATTTCTAACTAATCTAACACTTTAAAATAAATGGGGAATTGATTTTGACGAAAATTGAAAACAAAAACAAAACTTTATAAATTGAACAGATTCTAAAACGAATTTGGTTGAATTGAAGGGATGGAAAACTAGCTAAGGGGTTCTTCTCCACACATGTCACACTTGCATACAAAACGATTTCTAATTGCAATTCAATAAACCATGAATACTCAACACTCCAAGTTAATTAGGTCCGCTTAAATTAACTTTCAGATTTCCCTTATATCAATGAATTGGACGGAAAAAACGCATCGCAATCAAATTATTCCTCAAAAGTTCTCTATATGAAAGCGCATAATAAAGATACAATCAAAGATCATTATGTTCAATGGAAATCATAAGTATTGACGAGGCACTCGTAACTATGAAAGCGCATGAAACTTATGCCAAGAATTTACTTAACATAATTGTGATCAACAACTTTTACTACTTGTGAATATAAGTTCATAACGATTAGGTGAAATTCCCTTATATCCTAGCATCAAACTTATGCATGAAAATTAAGCGTGCACTCTCAACCAACATACACAAATCAGTTTTAATTCTTGTAGTAAGCAAATTGAATTCACAACTTATGAAACGCAATTAGAAGTAATCAAATCATATAGCAAGCATAAACATGGTTTCGAATCCCCCTCTAGCCAAGGGGGGTTTAGTTCCTCATACTCACAAAACAAAGATTAACAAATTTAAACATTGAACACAAAAGAAAGAAAACACCTAGACGCTCCAACTTGGACAGCAAACGCATTGATGCGAAATATATAAGCACACAAATTAAACCCTCTTTTTATCAAATGTAGTAAAGTATGTAAGTAGGGATCGTTCTAGGCCGGGGATTAGGAGGGATTGCTAAATCACTTGGAAACTGACTTGAAAACGTAAAAACAAAGTTTAAAACACTAAACTAGACTCAAAGAATGCAAAACTATACTTTAAAATACTAAGATAAACAAAAAAAATTCAAAACAGCAACCAAAGACTCAAAACTGCCTTAAAAACACTTTCTGGGCAGTTTAGAGCACAAACACAAACTTGGACGAATTTTGGTTTTCTAATGAACTAAAACACTTAAAAACATAATCTAAGACAAGTTCTAATTAATATGACTCAAAGAAATAAGATGGGGTTGATTTTGGACGAAAATAATTAAATTAAGACATGAACAAAGTAAACAGATTCTTAGGCAAATTTGGGTGAATCAAAACACTTAAAAACACAAACTAACGTGATTACTAACTAATCTAATACTTTGAAATAAATGGGAGATTGGTTCTTGACGAATTTGAAAAAAAAACAAACTTTGTAAAACAAAACAGATTGTAAATGAATTTGAATGAAACTTATGGATGGAAGGCTAGCTAGGAGGTTCTTCTCCACACATGTCACACTTGCATACAAAACGATTTCCAGTTGCTTTTCGATAAACTATGAATACTCAACGCCCCAAATTAACCGTGAATTGCACTAATTAACCCTCAGTTTTTCCACAAGTTATTGGGTTGGATGATTGCATACGACAACCCAAAACATTCCCTACAAGTTCCCTACATGAATTGCATAATAGAGATACAAGCAAGAATCATTAAGTTCTATGAAAAACATAAGCATTGACGAGGCACTCGTTACTATGATTTGCATGAAACTTATGCCAAGAATTTACTTAACGTGATTGTGACTAGCAACCTTCACTACTTGTGAATATAAGTTCATAACGATTAGGTGAAACACCCTTATATTCTAGCGTCAAATTCATGCATGAAAATTAAGCGTGCACTCTCAATAAGTAAGAAAGAGGGGAAAGGTGCGGCTGGTTGCTTGAAGAAAAGGGAATGTGGTTTTAAGATCAGAAAATAGGAAAGAAAGGATGCTCTTGTGCGGCAAGAACTTTAGGGAAGGTTTAGGGCTTCTAGAACAACCAATTAAGTGCCCTAACATGTTTTGGAATCCCTTTGTGGCTGGAACATAGATTAGGAAACTTCCAAGCCAAGAATAGAAACTTTCAAGAATGGAAACTTCCAAGAATAGAAACTTCAAACTTTAGAAACTTTGGCTTCCAATTCTGAACTCTTTGTTCTTCATTTTCATTTCTTCATTTCTTTCATCTCATTATTCATTCCTAGCCTCCTTTGATCTTCAATTTCGTCCATCTACTTAGCTCCAAGCATATGCTATCCATTCCATGCCAAAAAATGCTCCAAAATGCACTTTCTTGCTACTTTAGCCCTTTGGACCTACAAACACACGAAAATGGCTTGAAATACTAAATTAACTAAGAAATAACAACATAATTGCATAAGAACAAGCTAACTAAGTCGCATAAATAAGCTCCTGTCAAATTCCCCCACACTTAGCTTTTGCTAGTCCTCGAGCAAAACAAAGAAATAAAACGAAACAAAACAAATAAAACACAACCTAAACCTTCCAACATTTGCCTCAGGGATTTCCAATGCACATGACATGTTAAAAATCATCATCCCCACAGATTTTAGTCATCTTCACACTTGAGCACATACTTAATCGTAGTCACCAATTACTAGTTCACAATTAACCAATTAAAACGATGTTTTGAATGTAGTAACATGCATTAGAGAATTCGCTCAATTCCTTACAAGATATGCACTCAATTTTCACTCAGATTTTTTAACTACACACCTTATACTAGTTATATGTGAGAAGATTGATATAGTCATGAAAACGAACACTCACATATATGTAATACAAAGAAAGCAATTTCTGGAGTTAATAAGCATGTTTAGATATGATCTCATGAATGGAATGCTACTACTTAGATGCGAGAACCAGTGACACCATATGCTCATACCAATTTCAAACTCCACAAATTGAAATACACAACACTCAAGATAGAAGTCAAGGGTTGTAATGGGGCTTGGGGTATTGGTTAACAAAGGAAAGATAGGGATAACAAACGTTCTTAAAGCAATAGCAAGCAAGGTAATGAAATTGACACTTAGAATTCACTTTAGAATGCAGAAATCAACTTTTAACACAAAGGGAAGATTCATGCAACACTTAGGGCCGAATTCAATGTTTTGGACCCTTTCTTCAACAAACAACACTTTAGAACTCTTTTTCTCATAATTTTGAACTCTTTTTCTTTTTCTTTTTCTTTTTCCACGAATTTTTTTCTTTTTCTTCTTCTACCCGTGCCTTATTAAGGACTTTGGCACACACACACACACACAAGAATCACTTCCCCCACACTTGTTTTCTGCAAAACATTAATCAAAAGGAATTCAATTTGAGTCATGCCTTACTATGCTTCAAGAACAAGGGTATGGATGGTCCTAATCTAGGCTAGGTGAGGATAGTGTGGGTTAACAAAAAACATAGGCTACACAAGGCTCAACGGGGTTAAACTTAAACATACAATGGAATAGGATGCACGGCAATTTGGGTTTGGTGGTGGTCACTACACAACTTCATCTTGAATATGTGTTATGCAAATCAATAGCATGCTTTGAATGGAATTGGCATGAGTTCTAGCGTTTGGAACTAAATGATGAAACGCCTTCTAAGTAGTAACCAAGCAAAGAATAATGAGATCAGCGTTTGTTTGAGTTCCTTCCTTCAAGCATGTTACAAAAACTATTTTTTTCTTTTGTGATTGTGATGCGAAAATAAATTAACGCACAAATTTAAACCCTATTTGTGACAATTGTAGTATATGGATAAGTAGGGATCGTTCTAGGCCGGGGATTAACTAGGGATGCTAATCAAAGTAAAATTAAATTAAAAACGTAAAAACAAAATTTAAAATATTAAACTAGACTCAAAACACTTAAATAGAATAACTCAAAATAAAACTAACAACTAAACTAAAATAAATCAAAAGACTCAAAACAACTCAAGACTTAAGAAAACACAAACTAAAATGATTTCTAATAAATCTAACACTTTAAAATAAAATGGGGGATTGATTTTGATGAAAAGTAAATTAAACTTAAATAAATTACAAAATTGACAAAAACATAAAATTAAGGTAAAATGATAAATGACGGAATGGCTAGAGGGTTCTTCTCCACACATGACATATATGCAACCTAAATTGATTTTCAGTTGTTCTTTCAATAAATTGTTAATTCTCAACGCCCCAAATTAATTAGGTCCGCTTAAATTAATTCTCAGATTTTCCTTAAGTTAATGGATTGGATGATTGCATACGACAACCCAAAACATTCCCTACAAGTTCCCTACATGAATTGCATAATAGAGATACAAGCAAGAATCATTAAGTTTTATGAAAATCATAAGCATTGACGAGGCACTTGTTACTATGAATTGCATGAAACTTATGCCAAGAATTTACCTAACGCGATCGTTTATAAGCGACCTTCACTACTTGTGAATATAAGTTCATAACGATTAGGTGAAATTCACTTATATTCTAGCATCAAATTCATGCATGTAAATTAAGTATGCATCCTTAATCGACATACAAAAATAAGTTATCAATCAAGCAGTTAAGCAAATTAAATCACAACTCAGAAATCACAACTGAAGGTAATCAATTCATATTACAAATATATTCATGGTTTTGAATTAAACTCTAGCCAAAATAAAATTAGTTACACATTATTAAAATTAAAACAGAAATAAAATGTGAGTTTAGGAAAATTAAACCGAGAGAGATTGACAGCTTGCTGTCCACTGTGCTTCTACTGTGTTGACTGCCCGTGCTGACCCAAGTCAGCTTTTTCTATTTCCTGCGCAAGCCTTCTGTCTCCTGACCTCCCTCACTCCTCGCACTGACCCCCCGTGCCGTGCTGACTGCGCCAGAGCCCTCTCCCGCGTGCTGACCTGCGTCGCAAGCTTCCTTTGCTGACCCGCGTATTTCTCCAGCTGGCTCCCCTCGCAGCTTCACACGTTGCTGCTTCTCTCCTAAGCTGCCAATGGCAGCACTCCACACTGCCCTCCTGCTTTTCTCGCCAGCTGCCCCAAGGCAGCTCTGCCTTCCTCGCGTCACGCCTCCTAACCTGTCCTCTGCTTCTCTCCTGCGCGCTGCCAAAGCAGCTGGCTTTCCCCCTGTCTCCCCGATGCCCTGTCTTCCTCGCAGCTCCTCAGCTCAAGCTGCCTAAGGCTTTCTTTCCAGGCTGCAAAAGCAGCGTCTCCCCCACGCTGCCCAAGCAGCACACCCCCCTTTCTGCGATGCTGTCCTCCTTTTAAAACGTGAGAACCTCCCCCGTGCTCATTCTTTCTTGTCTCCCCGCACGCCTCCACTGCTTTCTGCAGTGCGCCCCATCCTCTATTTTATTTCCTGTCAGTTTCTTTTTTTATGCTTTTCTCCTTTATTTGATCCCCATGCGTTGCTTTCTGCCAAAACCCCACTCAATTAACATCATAAATATATATAAATATAAATATATATATAATATATATATATATATATATATATTTATAATACTATCTTATTTTTATTAACCAAAAATAGTGGGCAAGACAGTTTTGACGATTTTATCACTTAAAATCTCACTTGTGCAATATTTATTTTATTTACTAGATAAATACTAAAAAACACAAAAACAAAGTAAATAGCTCAAAAATATAAGAAACTAACTAAGAAAAGACGAGAGAATTTGATGTAAAATATGTATAAATATAATCCGATCAGATTGCATGTGAATTTATAAGTTATAACCACAACCAAGCATACACCAAAGAGTAATTCAAACTTTCATCCATGTTTATAACTCTTTTTAACAGCCATGCAATTAAAAACCAAATCCTCATCATTGTGTTGGAAGGTTGATATGAGCATATTTATGCGACTTAGTTAACATGTTTTCTTGCATTTACTTAGTTAGTTATTGCTTATAAGAGTGTTTTAAGCTATTTTCGTGTGTTTGTAGGTCCTAATAACAAAGTTGGAAAGAAAGTGCATTTTGGTGCAATTTGGAGCAATTTTGGGCCAAAATGGATTGCATGCATATGGAGCAAGTGAGATGGACGTTTTTGGTGTTTTAAAAAGGATTTCAACACATGCAAAAATCTGAATAATACACTTAAGGAACAATTTGAAAGGAAAAGAAGTGAAAGATGCCATTTGTTGGATTGCTTTACAAGATGTATTCACATTTTCAGCAACTACAAACATAATTGCAAGCTGAAATGATGCATAGCATGTGTGTAGAAGTGTAAAGTGGCCGAAAGTTGATGTTTGCAAGATGAAATGATGCAAACATGTGTGTGAAAGTTGTCTAACAGCTAGTGCATGTGGAAAAGGGATGGAATACAAGGCAAATGCATCAGAAATTGAAGAATGAAGGCACATGGCCAGCTACAAAGGAGTTGAATTCGCAAAAGAGGAATCATTGCCTTTTGTTAAAGGCAAGACACAATGATAAAAGAGCATGTAAACTCGCTGTTTTTGCATCATTTTGGTCTTTGTTTGTATTGTTTATTGAAGCCACTTGAGTGATTCTTTGCTTTGGAGCTTCTATAAATAGGGAGTGAAGGGAAGAACACTAGAGATTATTACACTACATCAAAAAAACACAATCAGCCACACCACCATACCATCTCCCATCCACTCCTCCATACAAATACCATCCAAACCTGTCCCCAAAACCTTGTGCCGCACCAAAGAGGAAGGAGGAGAAGCCTTGGACGTGCATGCCATTCAAGTTAGGATCGTTGGAGCGTTTAGGTGTTTTCTTTCTTTTGATTTCAATGTTTAAATTCTATACTCTTTGTTTTGTACGTATGAGGAACTAAACCCCCCCCTTGGCTAGGGGGGGATTCGAAACCATGTTTATGCTTGCTATATGATTTGATTACTTTCAATTGCGTTTCATAAGTTGTGAATTCAATTTACTTATCTACATGAATTAAAACTGATTTGTGTGTGTTGGTTGAGAGTGCACGCTTAATTTTCATGCATAAGTTTGATGCTAGGATATAAGGGAATTTCACCTAATCGTTATGAACTTATATTCAAAAGTAGTAAAGGTTGTTGATCACAATCGTGTTAAGTAAATTCTTGGCATAAGTTTCATGCAATTCATAGTAACGAGTGCCTCGCCAATGCTTATGATTTTCATAGAACTTAATGATCTTTGCTTGTATCTTTGTTATGCAATTCATGCAGGGAACTTGTGAGGAATGCTTTGGGTTGTCGTATGCAATTCATCCAATTCGATAACTTTAGAAAAATCTGAGGGTTAATTAGTGCAATTCACGGTTAATTTGGGGTGTCGGGAATTCATGGTTTATTGAGAAGCAATTGGAAATCGTTTTGTATGTGATAGGAGCATATTTATGCAACTTAGTTAGCTTGTTTTCTTGCATTTTCATAGTTTGTTTGTGTTTATTATAGTGTTTTAAGCTATTTTCGTGTGTTTGTAGGTCCATATGACAAAGTTGGCAAGAAAGTGCAATTTGGAGCATTTTGAGGCAGTTTTGGGCACCAAATGGATAGCTTATGAATGGAGCAAGATGGATGGAAGAATTTGAAGTTCAAGAGGCTAGGAATGAGTTGAAAAGAGTGAAGAAATAAATCCAAGTCAAGGAAGATAAGAAATCAGCTCAAAAGAAGGAACATTATCCAAAACCTTATCCAACCTTATCTTATCTTATCCTTGCCTAACCTAACCTTATCTTATCTTATCTTATCCAAATCAATTTGTGCCTTGATTCCAGCTATTTCTAAGGGATAATGATGTATTTAAACTATATATTTCAGATTCTAGAACCCTTATCCTTCTAGAACCCCTAAATTGGTGCTAAAACATGTTTTCTAGAAGCACCTAAAAATCTGGCGTTTTCCCCCTTTTCTAGAAGCTCTAAAACCTGAAATCTCAATCCTTTTCCCTCTTGATTTAGGCCAAATGTATCCCTTTCCTTGTAGGAATTAGTGCCGCACCTTATTGACCTAATTCCCTTTGGTTTTCTGATTGTTTTAACCCATTCCACTTGGGTTTTGGTTTCACAATCCTTGTCCCATTTTAATTTCAGAAACTTATCCAAATCCTTAGGGATTTTGACATGAATTCCAGCCTATAAATACCAACCCTTGCCGCACAAATCATTCACCACCCTCTACCATAAATCACCTACATCCATTCACCATACACACCTCATTGTGCCGTGAGTATTGCAAGGAAGGAAGGAGAAGGAGCTACCTGGAGCCGTGCTTGCCATTCAAGATGTTGGATCGTTGGAGCGTTTCTAGGTGTATTCCATCTTTTATTTCAATGTTTAATTCAAGTTATCTTTGTTTATTTGCGAACATGAGGAACTAATTTCTTTATAGTTAGAGGTGAATTCAAAGCCATGATTATATGTTTTATATGAATTGATTTCATCCAATTATTGTTTCATGAATTGTGGATGTGGTTTACTTATCGGGTTTATTAAGAACTTGTTCTTGTGTGTTAATTAAGGATGCATACTTAGTTTGCATGCATGAATTTGATGCTAGGGTATAAGGGAATTTCACCTAATCGTTATTAACTTATATTCATAAGTAGTAAAAGTCGCTAGTCACGATTGTGTTAAGTAAATCATTGGCAAGAGTAACATGCGTATTCCATAGTTATGAATGCCTCGTCAATGCTTATGATTTCCATTGAACTTAATGATCTTTGATATGTGTCTCTATCATGCGTATTCCATAGTTAGGGTCCTTGATAAGAATAATTTGGTTGTAATGCGTATTCCATTCAATTCAATGAATCTAGGGAAATCTGAGAATTAATTAGTTCAATACAATTAATTTGGGGCATTGTCATTCATGGTTTATCGAAAAAATAATTGGAAATCTAGTCGTATGCATATGTTTCATGTGTGGAGAAGGAACCCTCTAACTAGCCTTTCACCATTCTATTTCACCAAAATCGTTTTTCTTAAGTTTGTTTTCAAAGTTTCTGTTTTAAGTTTCAATTTCGTCAAACTAAAACCCCTTTGTTTTAAGTCTTGTTTTTAGAGTCAAAATCTGTTTTCTTTTAGTTGTTTGAGTCTTTTAAGTTCTATTTTCGTCCAAATCACTTGTTAGGTCTAGAATTGAGTCTTTTTTTTATTGTTTCTTGCTGTTTTGAGTGTTTTAAGTTAGTTTTGAGTCTATAGAGTCTAGTTTAGTGTTTTTGAGTCTTATTTGTGTTGATTAGCATCCCTAGTTAATCCCCGGTCTAGAATGATCCCTACTTGCATCATTACTACAATTGTCATCAATAGGGTTTAATTTGTGTGTCAAGTTAATTTTCACATCAAATTTTAGCGCCGTTGCCGGGGATTAGCAAATTTCCTAATCCCCCTTGTTTCTTTTTCGTGTCTTAAATTTTTATTTCTGATTTTGGTTTGTTTTTCTTCATTTTAGGATGTTTTGTTTAATTTACTTTTGATATTTGATTTAGTTTTGTTTCTTTGATTTCAGGTACTGGAGAAGTAAGACATGGATTTTGCTAACATTCAAGCTCAATTGGCGAATCTTACTTCTCTATTGTCACAGATTGCCGGAAGGACCACAATACAAAGTGTCCCTACATTTGGTGTGTCCTATGGGCACGGGTATCAAACTCATCAACATCCTCAATTCACTGTGAACGAAGATGCGTGGGGTTATCAAGGCTATGATTAACCAAGCAACAACATGTTTTCCAACACTTACAATTCGGCTTGGAGAGATCATTCAAATTATATGTGGGGGGAACCTCAACAATTCCAACAAGATGGATATTGGCAGCAAGAGGAACACCACGCCTATGCAGCCACCACCGCATACCCCAAACCAAGTCCAATCAAATTCAAGTATGTCCATGGATAGTGATCAAATTCTTCAATTACTAACCTCTTTGATGCAGGACCAACAAAATCAAGACAAGAAGTTGGATAAATTGAAGAATCAAATGGGAGAGATTAGGGAATTCATGGTACAAATTCAAGAGCAAAGTGAACTCTCCAACTCAACTGCTGAAAAGTCGAAGGAAGATTTTGAAATCCATGATGCTATCACTTTGGGAAGTGCTATGGAGGTTGGAGCTGACCTAAAAACGTCCAAACATAGCCTAGAAGTGGATGAGGAGTTGCTGATTGAGGAGGAGCAAGAAGACATACACACGGCAATGGTAGAACAACCCTTGCCGCAGCCCCTTAAGCCCTCTAACCCATCCACCACAAGTAAGGACGTCCCAATTTCATTTCATTCTAATGTTATTCCTCCGAATGTCCCTTTTCCTCATAGGTTTTTGATTCCCAAGAAAGAAGAGAGTGAAAAGGACATCGTGGAAGCCTTCCCAAAGGTGCAAAATGATATTCCAATTCTTGGTGCAACAAACGAAGTTCCAGATTGTGTTGAAATGTTCAAAGGACTTTGTACACCAAGAAGAATGATTCAAGAGAAAGAAGTAGCTGGAGAATTGATGCGAAAATTACTTGACGCACAAATTTAAACCCTATTTGTGACAATTGTAGTATATGGATAAGTAGGGATCGTTCTAGGCCGGGGATTAACTAGGGATGCTAACCCAAGTAAAATTAAATTAAAAACGTAAAAACAAAATCTAAAATACTAAACTAGACTCAAAACACTTAAATAGAATAACTCAAAATAAAACTAACAAATAAACTAAAATAAATCAAAAGACTCAAAACAACTCAAGACTTAAGAAAACACAAACTAAAATGATTTCTAATAAATCTAACACTTTAAAATAAAATGGGGGATTGATTTTGATGAAAAGTAAATTAAACTTAAATAAATTACAAAATTGACAAAAACATAAAATTAAGGTAAAATGATAAATGACGGACTAGCTAGAGGATTATTCTCCACACATGCCACATATGCAACCTAAATTGATTTTCAGTTGTTCTTTCAATAAATTGTAAATTCTCAACGCCCCAAGTTAATTAGGTCCGCTTAAATTAACCTTCAGATTTTCCTACTTTTATTAGGTTGGATGATTGCATACGACAACCCAAAACATTCTCTACAAGTTCCCTACATGAATTGCATAATAGAGATACAAGCAAGAATCATTAAGTTTTATGAAAATCATAAGCATTGACGAGGCACTTGTTACTATGAATTGCATGAAACTTATGCCAAGAATTTACCTAACGCGATCGTTTATAAGCGACCTTCACTACTTGTGAATATAAGTTCATAACGATTAGGTGAAATTCACTTATATTCTAGCATCAAATTCATGCATGTAAATTAAGTATGCATCCTTAATCGACATACAAAAATAAGTTATCAATCAAGCAGTTAAGCAAATTAAATCACAACTCAGAAATCACAACTGAAGGTAATCAATTCAAATTACAAATATATCCATGGTTTTGAATTAAACTCTAGCCAAAATAAAATTAGTTACACATTATTAAAATTAAACAGGAATAAAACTTGAGTTTAGGAACGAATTAACCGAGAGAGAGATTGCAGTGAATCTGTTCGAGCTGACTTTGCTGCACAGTCCACCTCGCCGTGCTGACCTCCAGCGTTTGGTTTTCTTTCCAGCTGTCCTCGCACTGCTCCTCGCTTCACTCCAAGCTGCCAAAGCAGCTCTTGCTCGCTGCTCCCTCTCGTGCGCGCTGCCTGCTGCGCGAGCTGCTCCCTCTCGTGCGCGCTGCCTGCTGCGCGAGCTGCTCCCGTCTTGCTGCCAGCTCGGCCCCGCGAGCTGTCCTTGCGCCAAGAACTTGCTGCCTCGTTCTCTGTCTTTCTCGCCCCCCCAAGCCTGAGACCTCTCTCCCGCAAGCTGGCTGTACCTCTCCTGGTTCCTGTATCCCCGATGCTGATTTCCACGCCTTCCTCTTTCCTGCTGCCTCTTGGCAGCGTCTTCCTCAGCTACCCCTCTATTTCTTTCCTTGGCTCCCCCTTATCTCTCCACTCCCTGCTTCCTGTTTCCTGACTTGCGCTAGTCTCTTCGCTGCAAAGGCAGCGTCTCCTCGCTGCAAGCTGCCAAGTCTGTGCGCTGCTCCTGCTTCCTGCAGTGCTTGACTCCTGACTTCCCCCCGAGAGGACTTCCTTGGTTTGTGCGCTGCTCCTCCCCTCGCGTCAACTGCCAAAGGGCAGCTTCACTGGTTCTCGCAAGCTGCACAAGCAGCTTGCTGCTCTCTCTTCTCTGATCTCAGCTGCCAAGGCAGCTTGCTGCCTTAGCCTTTCTTTCCTATTTCCCTCCCCCCTCTTTTTCTCTATTATTCCTTTCTTTTTATCGCAGCCCGAGCTCCACTCACTGACTTATGCACCATCATTCTTTCTTGTCTCCCCGCACGCCTCCACTGCTTTCTGCAGTGCGCCCCATCCTCTATTTTATTTTCTGTCAGTTTCTTTTTTTATGCTTTTCTCCTTTATTTGATCCCCATGCGTTGCTTTCTGCCAAAACCCCACTCAATTAACATCATATATATATATATATATATATATATATATATATATATATTTATAATACTATCTTATTTTTATTAACCAAAAATAGTGGGCAAGACAGTTTTGACGATTTTATTACTAAAAATCACACTTATGCAATATTTATTTTATTTACTAGATAAATACTATAAAACACAAAAACAAAGTAAATGGCTCAAAAATATAAGAAACTGACTAAGAAAAGACGAGAGAATTTGATGTAAAATATGTATAAATATAATCCGATCAAGAATGTCAAGAATTCATCAAAGATGACGTATTTGACACACCAAAGCCCAAAGAAGTTGAGTTTGATGACACGGGACAAATCACAACCATCGTAGTAAATCTGGCCAAATTCAAAGTCCCTGAAACTTTCAAAGAAGTGGTGTTTGTCATTGAGTTCGTGTCGGAGCACACAGGTAAGCCACCTCCCCGAATTTCAATTTTGTTTTATACTAATATGTTGTTAATAATTCAGGCACCCACTCTTGAATTTAAACCATTGCCGGATCATTTCAAGTATCATCTCCCATTCCAAGATCAATTCCATGCCGTGGGACCTAGAGGAGTTTGAATGGAAGTATCGTCCGGCTGGAAGACGTTAAAGCAAGCGCTTCTTGGGAGGCAACCCATGCAAATAAGGAAGACCTAGGAAGCTCCGGCATCATAATCAGATTTGCGTTTCAAAACCCTACTCTTTATTGCTTTTACTTTGCCATATTTGTCATGTTTGCTAGTTGTGTTATTTGCTTGTTTTTGTGTGAGTCTATGTTTGAAACATTGAGGACAATGTTTGGTTTAAGTGTGGGGGGGTAAACAAAGTGTTTTTGTGTCAAATTCGTAGGATTTTACCACCTAATATTTCAAAGGTTGTTTTTCATTGTTTTTGAGTGTTTTTAGAATGTTTTGATGTGTTTTTATGTGGCTTTACCAGAAAATCCGAAAATTCAAGAAAAAATTTGAAAAAAGTTTTGAAAAAACCCAAAAAGAGTCGTTTTAAAGTTGTTTTTGTGTGTTTGTGTCTTAGAGTACCTTCCAACACAATGATGAGGATTTGGTTTTCTTAATTGCATGATAGTTAAAAGAAAGTTACAAACATGGATGGAAGTTTGATATGCTCTTTTGTTTATGCTTGGTCATCGTTGTTGTTTACGAATTTGATGCGAAAATAAATTAACGCACAAATTAAACCCTATTTGTGACAATTGTAGTAATGATGTAAGTAGGGATCGTTCTAGGCCAGGGATTAACTAGGGATGCTAATCAAAGTAAAATTAAATTAAAAACGTAAAAACAAAATTTAAAACACTAAACTAAAATCAAAACACTTAACTAGAATCACTCAAAATAAAACTAACAAATAAACCAAAACAAATCCAAAGACTCAAAATAATTCAAGACTCAAGAAAACACAAACTAAATTTATTTCTAACAAATCTAACACTTTAAAATAAATGGGGGATTGATTTTTTTTACGAAATTGAATTTAAAACAGAAACTTAAAAACAAACTTCAAAGAAAATATATTTTATAGAATTAAATGATGAGACGTTAGTTAGAGGGGTCCTTATCCACACATGAATATATGCATACAATTTGATTCCCAGTTATGATTTCAACAAACGAATAAATGACAATGCTCCAAGTTAATTAGGTCCGCTTAAATTAACTTTCAGATTTCCCTAGATTCATTGAATTGGACGGAATACGCATCACAACCAAATTATTCTTATCAAGTTCCCTAACTATGGAATACGCATGATAGAGAGACATATCAAAGATCATTAAGTTTAATGAAAATCATAAACATCGACTAGGCATTCATAACTATGGAATACGCATGTTAATCCAACCTAGGGTTTACTTAAACACAATCGTGACTAGCGATTTTTACTACTCATGGATATAAGTTCATAACGATTAGGTGAAATTCCCTTATATCCTAGCATCAAGTCTAAGCATGCAAATTAAGTGTCGACCCTTAACCCACATACATAAACAAGTTATTAATCAACGAAGAAAAATAAACCACATCCAACGTTCAAGAATTCATAACTGGAGTAAATCAAATCATAATAAACATTTATCCATGGTTTCAAATTCCCCTCAAACTAAACAGAAATTAATTACACATGTTTAATATAATTGAAAAGTAAATTAAATTAAACATGAGTTTAAGAAAAATTAAACCAAATGAGGCAGCTTGCTCCCTGCTGTGCTTCGTGTTTCTGTCCTGACTTATTTCCCTGCACAGTTTCTGTATTCTAGCTCTTTTCCCCACGCAATTCTCTCCCTGGTTCTGCGCGAGGCTCTCGCTAGGCAGCTCCTGCGAGCTGTCAGTCTCTCGCTGTGTCAGGAAGCTCCCTCGCGTCAGCTGCCTTTTGCTCTTCCCGCGCGCCCCTTTGCTGCCTGCACGTCTCGCCAGCTGCCCAAAAGGCAGCGTTGCTTCTTGCTTATTTCTTTCCTGATTTTTTCTGTCTTCCACGCTGCCCGTGTGGTGTGGCCTGCCTTGCTGCCCAGCCTTCGGTTTCCTGCGACTTCTTGCGCTGCCTAAGGCAGCTCGTCAGTCACCCCCGAGCCTAGCTGCCTTCTTTGTTCCCTGTGTCCGTCTCTCTTTTTCCTTCTCAATTGCGCCAGCTGCCAAGGCAGCTTTTTGCTGCTTTCCGTCCCACCTTCTAGCTGCCAGCTGCAAAGGCAGCTTTGGTTTCTGACTTCCACATTCTCCATATTTTGATCTATATAAAATATATTAATGCACATTTTCTACCCCTTATTTTTACTTGAGGCATATACCATGAATGCATAAATTAATCTTAGTGCATACCACCTCTTGTACTATTTGATAATCATTTCAATTTTTAACTTTTATATTTTTGTGAAAACAAAATACTGGAAATTGAAATCAAATAAGTGAGCAAGATAATTTTTACGAATTTTGTCACTTAAAATCTTACTTGTGCTAATTTTATTTTCTTAGCTAGATAAATTCGATAAAACACAAAAACAAAGTAAATAACTCAAAAATATAAGAAACTAACTAAGAAAAGACGAGAGAATTTGATGTAAAATATGTATAAATATGAGCTTATCAGAATTCACATGTAATCACAAAGAAAAAAATCAGTTTTTGTAACATGCTTGAAGGAAGTAACTCAAACTAACGCTACAACCTTGTGAGACTTGAGCCTAAACGATTATTTGGAGAGTTAAAATCTGTGAAATTGTTGTTTTCTAAAGTCGTTGCATGATCTCATCATTCTTTGCTTGGTTGCTACTTAAAAGGCATTTCATCATTTTAGATCCAAATATTAGAACTCATACCCATTTCATTCAAAGCTTAAAATTGAGGGCATAACATATAACAAGATGAAGTTGTTTAGTAGTTATCACCAGAGCCAAAAAGCCTTCATCCCATGCATTTGTTTTGTAGGATTAACCCCTTTGAGCCTCATTTAGCCTATTTTTGTTGTTAGCCACATTATCCTTACCTAGCCTAGAGTAGGACTATCCATACCCTTGTTCTTAGAGGATTGATGCGAAATATATAAGCACACAAATTAAACCCTCTTTTTATCAATTGTAGCAAAATATGTAAGTAGGGATCGTTCTAGGCTGGGGATTAGGAGGGATTGCAAAATCACTTGGAATTGACTCAAAAACGTAAAACAAAGTTTAAAACACTAATCTAGACTCAAAGAATGTAAAACTAAACTTTAAAACACCAAAACAAACCAAAAGACTCAAAATAACACAAAAACACTCAAAACTGCCCAGAAAGTGGTTTTAAGGCAGTTTTGGACTCTAAACAAGATTTTGGACGAAAATTGGTTTTAACTTGACTCAAAACACTTAAAAACACAACTAACACACTTTCTAACTAAATTGACACTTGAAAACAAAAGGGGATTTGGTTTTGGACGAAATTAAAAATTAAACAAAACTTTGTAACTAAAACAGATTTTAAAAACGAATTTGACTTTAAAACAATGGATGGTAAGCTAGCTAAGGGGTTCATCTCCACACATGTTATACTTGCATACAAAACGATTTCCAATTACTTTTCAATAACCATGAATTCTCAATGCCCCAAGTTAATTAGGTCCGCTTAAATTAACCTTCAGATTTTCCTAATGTTATTGAATTGGATGATTGCATACGACAACCCAAAGCATTCCCCACAAGTCCCCTACATGATTGCATAATAGAGACACAAGCAAGAATCATTAAGTTCTATGAAAACCATAAGCATTGACGAAGCACTTGTTACTATGATTGCATGAAACTTATGCCAAGAATTTACTTAACTCGATTGAGATCATTGATGCGAAAATAACTAACGCACAAATTTAAACCCTATTTGTGACAGTTGTAGTAATGATGTAAGTAGGGATCGTTCTAGGCCGGGGATTAACTAGGGATGCTAATCAAAGTGAAATTAAATTAAAAACGTAAAAACAAAATTTAAAATATTAAACTAGACTCAAAACACTTAAATAGAATAACTCAAAATAAAACTAACAAATAAACTAAAATAAATCAAAAGACTCAAAACAACTCAAGACTTAAGAAAACACAAACTAAAATGACTTCTAATAAATCTAACACTTTAAAATAAAATGGGGGATTGATTTTGATGAAAAGTAAATTAAACTTAAATAAATTACAAAATTGACAAAAACATAAAATTAAGGTAAAATGATAAATGACGGACTGGCTAGAGGATTATTCTCCACACATGCCACATATGCAACCTAAATTGATTTTCAGTTGTTCTTTCAATAAATTGTAAATTCTCAACGCCCCAAGTTAATTAGGTCCGCTTAAATTAACCTTCAGATTTTCCTACTTTTATTAGGTTGGATGATTGCATACGACAACCCAAAACATTCCTTACAAGTTCCCTACATGAATTGCATAATAGAGATACAAGCAAGAATCATTAAGTTTTATGAAAATCATAAGCATTGACGAGGCACTTGTTACTATGAATTGCATGAAACTTATGCCAAGAATTTACTTAACACGATTGTGGTCAACAACCTTTACTACTTGTGAATATAAGTTCATAACGATTAGGTGAAATTTACTTATATTCTAGCATCAAATTCATGCATGTAAATTAAGTATGCATCCTTAATCGACAAACAAAAATAAGTTATCAATCAAGCAGTTAAGCAAATTAAATCACAACTCAGAAATCACAACTGAAGGTAATCAATTCATATTACAAATATATCCATGGTTTTGAATTAACCTCTAGCCAAAATAAATTAATTACACATTATTCATAAATTAAAGTAAAAATAAAACGTGAGTTTGGAAAGATTTAACCGAGAGAGAAGGAAGTGAAGCTTTGCTCTCTGCCTCTGTGCTTCTGCCCTCTGTTTGCACTGCCTCAAGGCAGCGCCTCCTGTCCAGTCCGCTGCTTTTCCTTCGTGCTGACCTGCGAGCTCCTCCTCAGGCTTTCCTTCGTTGCTGACTTTTCTCGCCTCGCTGGCAAAAACTGTCTCGGCCAGTCCTCTGCACGCCAGCTGCCCACTGCCCAGACAGCTCCCTTCCACGCGTCAGCACCGTCTCTCTGCGCTGCCAAAGGACAGCTCGCTGTCCTTTCAAATTCCTGCTTCGCGTTCAGTGGCTGCCAATTGGCAGCTACCAATCTTCTTATTTTCCCCCCTTCTCCTCGCTGTCCCGTACTCAGTCCTGACTTGCTGCCCTGTTTCCTGCTTGCCTTCTATCTCAGCCCGAGGACCCCCTGGAACTTTCCCCTCTGTCGCCTTCCTCTCACGTCTGCCCTTTCCTCAGTCAACCCATCCCTTTCCTTCTTTAGCTCCGCTCAAGGCAGCATGCTGCCTTGTTTTCTGTTCTCCCCCCCCCTCCGTCCTGTTGCTGACCCGAGACAGCCCTTTATTTCTATTTTATTTTAGTCATTCCTCCACTTGCTCCCTGTGCTTTCTCCACCTTCCCATTATCTTATTTTTCTGGCATCCCACTCATCCAGCTTCACCTACCACACTGCCACATTTTTGATAAATAAAAATCATTTAGTCATTTAACAAGCCTGATTTTTATTTGTTTCCAAACACATACATGTATTGTAATGTGATGTCATGCCATATAATTTCTAATGCATTCATTTCGTGACATAATTCTACCAATAACCCATGACAGAATGAGAACGACTAAATCAATTTTCGACGAATTTATTATTTAAAACTTATTTGTGCCATTTTTATTTTCTTTGCATAACAATTCCTATAAACACAAAAATAACGTAAATAGCTCAAAAATATAAGGAACTAACTAAGAAAAGACGAGAGAATTTGAAGTAAAAATATATATAAATATGATCCGATCAAATACCCCCACACTTAACTTTTGCTAGTCCTCGAGCAAAACAACGAAAACAGAAAAAGAAATAACATGAAAATATTAGCTTCCCCCTATGTGACCCTCATAGAATTTCATTTGAGAACACCATCATCAAGAACCATAGCTAACATCAAACAAGCTAATCCAAGTTCATTTTCCTAATTCAACTATTAGCAGTAATCTTTGAAACATCCTTGAAGTGTAGTGTGTGAGATAGCCATGCTAATGCAATTTCAAATTTTTATTTTAAAATCACCATATGCAAACTAGCAACCTTCTCACTGGATATACTCTCAATCACACATGTGTTTAGTTTAAATGTGTTTCGCTCAAAGAAACAAATGTGAAAGTTCTACCATAAGCTTGCATAAAGATCACTTCTCCACAGTCATAATTGCAAAACTTAAATCAAGAGGACTTTTATTGGATGTAATGAGGCTTAGGGATAGGGTTATTGAAACGAAAGAATAGGAAAACACAAGTTCCAAGCTACATTGCAAGCAATTATTTTCTTTAGATTTATAAGAACTCAAGCTTTCCAGCTATTCTTCAAGTCACCAACCACACCCATAAACTGAAACTTTAAAAAAACTTTTTTATTTTCTTTGTATACAATCTTTCTTTTTCTTTTCCTTTTCTTTTCTTTTTTTTTTTTTTTTTTTTTTTTTTTTTTTTTTTTTTCAAACAGAAACAAATATGAAAAACCCCCACACTTATTCTTTTGCCAAACACCTTCAAAGTACTTCACAAACATTTCACATAAGACAATCTTGCATTGCTCGCTTGGAAAGGGTAAGGAAAAATATTTATTTCAGGCATAAGGGTAGACATATCTGGTGATAAGAAATAAAAGGCTCACAAATACGGCTCAAATTGGCAATCTAATGATATCATTTTTCTTTGGGAAACAAGGTTATTTGGGCCATGGTGGTAAACCTAATGCCTCTATCATTTTCAAGTTCATGCAATCAATGACAAATATTTCGAAAGATCGTTATGCAAGTTCTAGAGAAGTATCTCACATAAGTTCATCACACATGAAAGAATAGGAGTGTATGAAAAATGCACACACTTTCAATAGGCTCAAAAACTCACATAGGATGTATATGGTCACTAAATTCACATATGGATCTTTAAATCATGCTTTAGTTTCACATCAACAGGGCTATGTGCGTTTAGTTTTTTCAAAGATGATCAAATATGTACAAACTAATACGAGAATTAGGAATTTCACACAACACATGTTAACTAAGTTCTTGATCATCATGGTTCAAATTTTATCCAATTATATCATTGGGTCGGGAAACTAACAAAAAACTAATTCAAAACAATAAGGAAAACAAGGAAATTTTTTTGAATTTTTTTTTAAATTTTCCGATTTTTTTTTTTTTTTTTTTTTTTTTTTAATAAAACAACAACTTAATTAAGAAAACACAAAGCAATAACATGGAAACAAATGAAACCAGTTCAAAGTCGAAGGTACAAAAATTTTTAATTTGGTCATTTTTATACTCTTTACCCCCACACTTAAACTAGACATTGTCCCCAATGTCAGAAAATGTAATAAAAATGCAAATAAAAATAAAGTAGATAAATATAACGAAATAAAATAAAGCAATAGGACTGAAAACTTCCCTAATTTGCAGAAAAAATCAAGCGATGACCCCCAAGCTAAAATTCTGCAATCAACTTCAAGGGTGGAAATAACCAAAAGTTCCTGCAAAGAAAAGAAATAAATCAGTTAGCACGCAAGAAAATGTAGAAAATGCAAACGAAAAATTAAAAATGAAAATAAAAGACAATGAATAAAACTAAAAAGTAATCATTGGTCCTGTTTGGTGACTTTCCACAGCTTTGAACTTGAACTGGCCTCGGAACTTCTTAGCAAGGAAAATGAGACTTGATTGGTGGTGTTGTTGAAGCTTCTCGAGCTCTTGGTTTCAACTCAGACTCCTTCTGCCGGGTTGATTGAGTCTACAGGCTACATTCTTCTCTTTTTGTTCTTCTGCATGGCAGGTAGGCACGAGGAATAGGTGGTGGTCTGCTTCTTTGTTCAATCTGTCCAAGTGCCGACCGATTGCCTTTCTTTCACCTTGCCCCGTAGCCAAGAGCAAGGGTAAAGGAAAAGCATGCCATGAGAAATCTTTGCCTCTGACTCTGATGATATGGGATACTTTTGCTTTTGAAGAAGTATCGTTCCACAGGTGTATGCTTGAACTGGGCTGGGGAACTTCTTAGCAAGGAAAATGGGACTTGATCTTGAAGATGAAGCAGCACCTTGTCTCCACATGCTTCAAGTAACATTTTCACTTGCCTTGGCTGTTCTCCAGGCAGATGTGGCGACTTCTTCGGAGGTACATCAGCGGTTGAAGAAGAGCACTCGAGAGCAATGCTAGGTAAGCAATCAGGAAGGATTTCCAGGCAGTCGGTTCTTAGATTGGAAGATTGACACCGAGTGCTGGCTGATTGCCCGCTTTCTCCTTGCCACAAAGACAAGGACAAGGACATGAAGAAAGCGTGATATGAGATACTCTTGCTTTCAACCTTCATGATATGAAATACTCTAGCTCTAGATGATTTATTTGCAAAGGTATCCCAGGGAATGAGAAACACAGAGAAACTCGAGAGGGTTTGTTGGAAAGGCATTTTGGGAGATGAAAAATTTCGGAGATGAAGAAGTGTTGAGAGTGTGCCTTTGCTGTTGAAGGCGAAGGTAGACGTTTATAGAATTTTTCTTCACAACCGAAACTGTTCTTTTACCCCTGTCGGCAGCCGGTGGATGGATGAACAGTACAGGTCACGCGCTTTCTGAAAAAGCCACCCGTAATTCGCGCAAAGCTGACAGCGCGCGTGACGAGTGACGACAAATCTGGAAAAGTAGCTCGCCTCGTGATTCCTGACCGCTCCGACTTTTGAGAAAGACGCCCGACTTTTGAGAGAGCGGCGTCCGACTTTTGAGAAAGGAACCGACTTTTGAGACGGAGTCCGACTTTTGAGAACGGCGACGCCGCTTTTGAGAAAAGAATCCGGCTCTTGAGAAAGGAGCCCGGCTCTTCGATTTGCGAGAGGGCGCCTCTTCGATTGCTGAGGGATGCCTCAACGATTTCTTCTTCTTATAAGAACGCTCATTTTTGTTCCACAACACACTTAAGCTCCCCCTGTAAAACTCCCTCCTGTAAACACTCCCTCTTGCACTTCTTTTAATCTTGATCATTCCGACTCTTCATTCTCAACACCTTCAGAAAATGTCTTGCCCTTCTGACCGTCGCCTTAACTTGAATGTTGGGGAAGATAGTGATATATCTTCTCCAACCAACATTTGGCAGCCGTCCTTCATATCCCCGAATGGTCCTCTTACAGTTGGGGATTCCATGATGATGAATGAAACAACCTGATCGGATTATATTTATACATATTTTACATCAAATTCTCTCGTCTTTTCTTAGTCAGTTTCTTATATTTTTGAGCCATTTACTTTGTTTTTGTGTTTTATAGTATTTATCTAGTAAATAAAATAAATATTGCATAAGTGTGATTTTTAGTAATAAAATCGTAAAAACTGTTTTGCCCACTATTTTTGGTTAATAAAAATAAGACAGTATTATAAATATATATATATAAATATATATATATATATATATATAAATATATATATATATATATATATATATATATATATGATGTTAATTGAGTGGGGGCTGACAGAAAGAAAAATATACATAAAAGCATGCAGGAACATGACAAGGGGTCCTCACGGTGGAAGACCAGGTTGGCATGCAGAAATAATAAAATGAAGAAAAGCATGAGGCTGCCAGGCATGCAGTAAGGGATGGGCATGAGGAATATTAGGAAGTCAGTGTGCGCATGCAGCTGAAAAATAAATAATTAAAAGGAAAAGGAGAGCTGCACGTTGCCTTCGCAGCTAAGGATAAGAAATATAAGGGGGACCTCCCTCTGAAGGTAGCGGGGGGAGGGAAATAGGAAAGAAGCTGCCTTGGCAGCTGATATCAGAGAAGTCGGAGGAGTCAGTAGAGGAAGCACGGGAATCAGAAGCTGCAAGGAAGGAGCTGACGTGAGAACGCTGCCTTTGGCAGTTTGAAGGGGGAGGACAGCGACGTGCAGAGGGGAGCTGCCTGTTTGGCAGCGTGGAGAGGAAGGAAATAGGCTCGCGAGAGCTGCTGGGGCAGCGGGAGAGAGCAGATCAGCAGTGAGCTGCGGAGACAAGTAGACAGCAAGGAGGGCTCGGGATTTGAAAGAAAGGAAAGAATAAGCAGTAGGGAGCTGCTGAGCAGCAGGCGCGGGAGAGAGAGCACGCTGCCTTAGTGCAGCGAGAAGGCAGCGAGGAGACGGGAGTCAGCAGGTCAGCTGGCAGCGCAAGAGAGGAAGGAGTGGACTTGGCAGCTAACGTGGAGGGCAGCCACTGGCGCACGCAGCAGATCAGCCAAGAAACGTGGAGCTTGCGAGGGGAAGGCACGGAAAGGAGGAAAGACGTGCGAAGTCAGCACCGGGGAGACAGTCAGTGCAGCAAGTGCTGCCTTGGCAGCACGTGTAAGGAACGCAGGAATCCTGCCTGGTCAGCACGGCAGCAGTCCTGCCTGGTCAGCACGGCAACAGTGCAGGAAGCGCAACAACACTGCAGTCCTCATTCGGTTTAATCCTCCAACTCACGTTTTTATTCATGTTTAATTTTAATAATGTATAACTAATTTTAGTTTGGCTAGAGTTTAATTCAAAACCATGGATATATTTGTAATTTGAATTGATTACCTTCAGTTGTGATTTCTGAGTTGTGATTTAATTTGCTTAACTGCTTGATTGATAACTTATTTTTGTTTGTCGATTAAGGATGCATACTTAATTTACATGCATGAATTTGATGCTAGAATATAAGTGAATTTCACCTAATCGTTATGAACTTATATTCACAAGTAGTGAAGGTCGCTTATAAACGATCGCGTTAGGTAAATTCTTGGCATAAGTTTCATGCAATTCATAGTAACAAGTGCCTCGTCAATGCTTATGATTTTCATAAAACTTAATGATTCTTGCTTGTATCTCTATTATGCAATTCATGTAGGGAACTTGTAGGGAATGTTTTGGGTTGTCGTATGCAATCATCCAACCTAATAAAAGTAGGAAAATCTGAAGGTTAATTTAAGCGGACCTAATTAACTTGGGGCGTTGAGAATTTACAATTTATTGAAAGAACAACTGAAAATCAATTTAGGTTGCATATGTGGCATGTGTGGAGAATAATCCTCTAGCCAGTCCGTCATTTATCATTTTACCTTAATTTTATGTTTTTGTCAATTTTGTAATTTATTTAAGTTTAATTTACTTTTCATCAAAATCAATCCCCCATTTTATTTTAAAGTGTTAGATTTATTAGAAATCATTTTAGTTTGTGTTTTCTTAAGTCTTGAGTTGTTTTGAGTCTTTTGATTTATTTAGTTTATTTGTTAGTTTTATTTTGAGTTATTCTATTTAAGTGTCTTGAGTCTAGTTTAGTGTTTTAAATTTTGTTTTTACGTTTTTAATTTAATTTTACTTTGATTAGCATCCCTAGTTAATCCCCGGCCTAGAACGATCCCTACTTACATCATTACTACAACTGTCACAAATAGGGTTTAAATTTGTGCGTCAAGTAATTTTCGCACCAAATTTTTGGCGCCGTTGCCGGGGATTAGCAAATTTGCTAATCCTTTTATTTTTGTTTTTTGCTTATGTTTATTTGTGTTTATGTCTTTTACTTTTGATATTTGATTTAGTTTTCTTTGATTTTAGGTACAAATGGAGCAAGACCTGGATTCTACTAGCATTCAAGATCTATTGGCACAGCTCACTGCTCAATTAACTCATAATGCCGAACGGACCACAATGCCAAGTGTCCCTACATTTGATGTGCCCTATGAGCAAGGATTTCAAACTCATCAATATCCCCAATTTTCTGCAAATGAAGATGTTTGGGGATATCAAGGCTATAACCAATCAAGGGGCAACATGTTTTCCAACGCTTATAATTCGGATTGGAGAAGTAATTCAGAGTACATGTGGGGAGAACCTCAACAATTCCAACAAGGTGGATATTGGCAGCAAGATGACGTGTTCTATTCAAGATCTATGCAGCCACCACAGCATCCCCCACAACAATTCCAATCGAATCAAAGTATGCCCGTGGATTATAATCAAATGCTTGAAGAATTAATTTCTTCGGTACAGGGTTCACAAAAAGAAGAACAATTGCCTCCATCGGAAGAGTTCTATCAATGGCCATATGAACCACCACAACAATCTCCCCAATCAAATTCAGGTACGTCTTCGGATAATGACATTTTGAATAAGTTACTAAACTCTTTGACCCAGGACGTAGAAAATCGAAACATGGAGATGCAAAATAAAGCCAACAAGGTGGATGCATTGGAGGAGCAAGTTGGGCAGATTATGGAATTCATGGCACAGATTCGAGATCAAGGTAACATGGAGGATGAAGTTGTTCCTGAACCATCCAAACAGAGCCCGAACATGGATGAATTGCCAATTCAAGAAGAAGATGAGGATGACGACTTGGGCAGTTTAGAAGAATTCTTATCGCAAACCCCCCAAGTCCTTATGTCATCCAACTCAGGTGAGGAGGTTCTAAGTTCAATTCATTCTAACATCGTTCCACCAAATGTCCTTTTTCCTTGCAGGTTTTTAAATCCCAAGGAAGAAGTGAATGAAAAATACGTTGTGGAAGATCTTCCCAAGGTGCAAAGTGATATCCAAATTCTTGGTGTACCAAATCAAGTTCCCGATGGTATTGAAACGTTCAAAGAGACTTGCACACCAAGAAGAATTATTCCAGAAAATGAGGTGGCCGAAGAATTTCAAGAATACATCCAGGAGACTGTGCATGAGACAATCAAGCCCAAAGGAGTTAAGACTGAGGACACGGGACAAGCCACAACCATCATAGTAAACCTGGCCAAGTTCAAAGTCCCGGAAATGTTCAAAAATGTGGTGTTTGTCATTGAGTTTGTGTCGGAAAAAGATAGTAAGCCATCTTCTCCATTTTTAATTTTAATTTATACTAACATTTTTCTGATTTTGATGATTCAGGCACCCACTCTTGAATTTAAACCATTGCCGGATCATTTCAAGTACCACCGTCCGTTCAATGATAAGCCCATGCATTTGAATAATGAAGGGAGGCCTAGGAATCACCCACAATCAGATTTGCATTCCTAATCCCTTCTCTTTACTGAATTTATTTTACTTTGTTTAGTTCTTTCATTATTTGTTTGCTCTTGTGTGAATTTATTTTACGTTGATTTTTTTTTTTTTATTTTACGTTGATTTTATTTTGTTGTGTTTATTTAGTAGTGATTTTTGTTTAGGAGATTAAACTTAGTTTTTTTACTTTGATTTACTTATTTTTACATTTATATAAAATAAAAAAAATAAAAAAAAAAAAAAAAAAAACTTAAAAACATAAACATTCATATAAAAATAAAATAAAAAAAAAAAAATAAAATAAAAAATAAAATAAAAAAAAAACTTAAATGCATAAATTTTTTTTTACAATAACTTGTAATTTAATTTCGTTCATTGGTCATTGGTTGGTGGTGCCTCGGAGGTCGACGGAGCCCCTGAAAGACGAAGCGCCAGAGCTGGATCATTCAGAGCCTCAATACTTGGTGCTGCTCCCGAGGACGAAGGCAACACAAACCTCGGGAGTAACGCCATAAACCGTTGATGATCACTCTGAATCCGCACTTCGGACTCCTGCATCTGATCCAGCTTCCTCTTCATGCTTGTGGAGTAATTGGTTGCAAGCATGTGCAAATCCCTGTTCTCATGCCTAAGCACTCTGACCTCCTGCCGAAGACTAGCCACTTCAGCCATCAACGACTCCACCTGACGGGTTCGTGCAAGAAGGCGCTGGCCCATGTTTGATACTGAGCCTGCGCATCGGACGCTGTAGGCCATAGAGTCCTGGACAGCTAGTTCGTCGGACCGCCTAGAAAGTATCCTAGTGTCTCTAGGAGTGAGCAGATTTCTGGCCACCACCGATGCGGTTGTTTCGTTCATCATCATGGAATCCCCAACTGTAAGAGGACCATTCGGGGATATGAAGGATGGCTGCCAAATGTTGGTTGGAGAAGATATATCACTATCTTCCCCAACATTCAAGTTAAGGCGACGGTCAGAGGGGCAAGACATATTTGAAGGTGTTGAGAATGAAGAGTCGGAATGATCAAGATTAAAAGAAATGCAAGGAGGAAGTGTTTACCAGATGAAGTGTTTACAGGGGGAGCTCAAGTGTGTTGTGGAGAAAAAAATGAGCGTTCTTATAAGAAGAAGAAATCGTTGAGGCATCACTCAGCAGTCGAAGAGGCGCCCTCTCGCAAATCGAAGAGCCGGGCTCCTTTCTCAAAAGCCGGATTCTTTTCTCAAAAGCGGCGTCGCCGTTCTCAAAAGTCGGACTCCGTCTCAAAAGTCGGTTCCTTTCTCAAAAGTCGGACGCCGCTCTCTCAAAAGTCGGGCGTCTTTATCAAAAGTCGGAGTGGTCAGGAATCACGAGGCGAACAGCTTTTCCAATTTTGTCGTCACTCGTCACGCGCACTGTCAGCTTTGCGCAAATTACGGGTGACTTTTTCAGAAAGCGCGTGACTTGTACTGTTCATCCATCCACCGGCTGCCGACAGGGGTAAAGGAACAGTTTCGGTTGTGAAGAAAAGTTCTATAAACGTCTACCTTCGCCTTCAACAGCAAAGGCACACTCTCAACACTTCTTCATCTCCGAAATTTTTTTTTCTCCGAAAATGCCTTTCCAACAAACCCTCTCGAGTTTCTCTGTGTTTCTCATTCCCTGGGATACCTTTGCAAATAAGTCATCTAGAGCTAGAGTATTTCATATCATGAAGGTTGAAAGCAAGAGTATCTCATATCACGCTTTCTCCCTGTCCTTGTCCTTGTCTTTGTGGCAAGGAGAAAGCGGGCAATCAGCCAGCACTCGGTATCAATCTTCCAATCTAAGAACCGACTGCCTGGAAATCCTTCCTGATTGCTTACCTAGCATTGCTCTCGAGTGCTCTTCTTCAACCACTGATGTACTTCCGAAGAAGTCGCCACATCTGCCTGGAGAACAGACATGGCAAGTGAAAATGATACTTGAAGCATGTGGAGACAAGGTGCTGCTTCATCTTCAAGATCAAGTCTCATTTTCCTTGCTAAGAAGTTCCCCAGCCCAGTTCAAGCATACACCTGTGGAACGATACTTCTTCAAAAGCAAAAGTATCCCATATCATCAGAGTCAGAGGCAAAGATTTCTCATGGCATGCTTTTCCTTTACCCTTGCTCTTGGCTACGGGGCAAGGTGAAAGAAAGGCAATCGGTCGGCACTTGGACAGATTGAACAAAGAAGCAGACCACCACCTATTCCTCGTGCCTACTTGCCATGCAGAAGAACAAAAAGAGAAGAATGTAGCCTGCAGACTCAATCAACCCAGCAGAAGGAGTCTGAGTTGAAACCAAGAGCTCGAGAAGCCTCAACAACACCACCAATCAAGTCTCATTTTCCTTGCTAAGAAGTTCCGAGGCCAGTTCAAGTTCAAAGCTGTGGAAAGTCACCAAACAGGACCAATGATCACTTATCAGTTTTATTATTATCTTTTATTTTCATTTTCAATTTTTCGTTTGTTTTTTTTATATTTTCTTGCGTGCTTAACTGACTTATTTCTTTTCTTTGCAGGAACTTTTGGTTGTTTCCACCCTTGAAGTTGATTGCAGAATTTTAGCTTGGGGGTCATCGCTTGATTTTCTGCAAATTAGGGAAGTTTTCAGTCCTATTGTTTTATTTTGTTTCTTTATATTTATTTTATTTTTATTTGCATTTTATTATATTTTCTGACATTGGGGACAATGTCTAGTTTAAGTGTGGGGGTAAAAAGTATAAAAATGACCAAATTGAAAATTTTTGTACCTTCGACTTTGAACTGGTTTCATTTGTTTCCATGTTATTTTATGTTATTGCTTTGTGTTTTCTTAATTAAGTTTTGTTTTATTTAAAAAAAAAAAAAAAAAAAAAATCGGAAAATTTAAAAAATCCAAAAATATTTCCTTGTTTTCCTTATTGTTTTGAATTAGATTTTTGTTAGTTTCCCGACCCAATGATATAATTGGATTAAATTTGAACCATGATCATCAAGAACTTAGTTAACATGTGTTGTGTGAAATTCCTAATTCTCGTGTTAGTTTGTACATATTTGATCATCCTTGAAAAACCAAATGCACATAGCCTTGTTGATGTGAAATTAAAGCATGATTTTAAAGATCCATATGTGAATTTAGTGACCATATACATCCTATGTGAGTTTTTGAGCCTATTGAAAGTGTGTGCATTTTTCATACACTCCTATTCTTTCATGTGTGATGAACTTATGTGAGATACTTCTCTAGAACTTGCATAACGATCTTTCGAAATATTTGTCATTGATTGCATGAACTTGAAAATGATAGAGGCATTAGGTTTACCACCATGGCCCAAATAACCTTGTTCCCAAAGAAAAATAATATCATTAGATTGCCATTTTGAGCCGTATTTGTGAACCTTTTATTTCTTATCACCAGATATGTCTACCCTTATGCCTGAAATAAATATTTTTCCTTACCCTTTCCAAGCGAGAAATGCAAGATTATCTTATGTGAATGTTTGTGAAGTACTTTGAGGGTGTTTGGCAAAAGAATAAGTGTGGGGGTTTTTCATATTTGTTTCTGTTTGAAAAAAAAAAAAAAAAAAAAAAAAAAAAAAAAAAAAAGAGAAAAGAAAAGAAAAGGAAAAGAAAAAGAAAGATTGTATACAAAGAAAATAAAAAGTTTTTAAAGTTTCAGTTTATGGGTGTGGTTGGTGACTTGAAGAATAGCTGGAAAGTTTGAGTTCTTATAAATCTAAACAAAAAAAGAATCGCTTGCATTGTAGCTTGGAACTTGTGTTTTCCTATTCTTTCGTTTCAATAACCCTATCCCGAAGCCTCATTACATCCAATAAAAGTCCTCTTGATTTAAGTTTTGCAATTATGACTGTGGAGAAGTGATTTTTATGCAAGCTTATGGTAGAACTTTCACATTTGTTTCTTTGAGCGAAACACATTAAAACTAAACACATGTGTGATTGAGTGCATATCCCGTGAGAAGGTCGCTAGTTTGCATATGGTGTTTTTAAAAATAAAAATTTGAAATTGCATTAGCATGGCTATCTCACACACTACACTTCAAGGATGTTTCAAAGATTACTGCTAATATTTGAATGAGGAAAATGAATTTGGATTAGCTTGTTGGTGTTAGCTATGGTTCTTGATGATTATGTTCTCAAATGAAATTCTATGAGGGTAATATAGGGGAAAACTAATAATTTTCATGTTATTACTTTTTCTGTTTCCTTTGTTTTGCTCGAGGACTAGCAAAAGCTAAGTGTGGGGGTATTTGATCGGATTATATTTATACATATTTTACATCAAATTCTCTCGTCTTTTCTTAGTCAGTTTCTTATATTTTTGAGCCATTTACTTTGTTTTTGTGTTTTATAGTATTTATCTAGTAAATAAAATAAATATTGCATAAGTGTGATTTTTAGTAATAAAATCGTAAAAACTGTTTTGCCCACTATTTTTGGTTAATAAAAATAAGACAGTATTATAAATATATATATATAAATATATATATATATATATATATATATATATATATATATATGATGTTAATTGAGTGGGGGCTGACAGAAAGAAAAATATACATAAAAGCATGCAGGAACATGACAAGGGGTCCTCACGGTGGAAGACCAGGTTGGCATGCAGAAATAATAAAATGAAGAAAAGCATGAGGCTGCCAGGCATGCAGTAAGGGATGGGCATGAGGAATATTAGGAAGTCAGTGTGCGCATGCAGCTGAAAAATAAATAATTAAAAGGAAAAGGAGAGCTGCACGTTGCCTTCGCAGCTAAGGATAAGAAATATAAGGGGGACCTCCCTCTGAAGGTAGCGGGGGGAGGGAAATAGGAAAGAAGCTGCCTTGGCAGCTGATATCAGAGAAGTCGGAGGAGTCAGTAGAGGAAGCACGGGAATCAGAAGCTGCAAGGAAGGAGCTGACGTGAGAACGCTGCCTTTGGCAGTTTGAAGGGGGAGGACAGCGACGTGCAGAGGGGAGCTGCCTGTTTGGCAGCGTGGAGAGGAAGGAAAGAGGCTCGCGAGAGCTGCTGGGGCAGCGGGAGAGAGCAGATCAGCAGTGAGCTGCGGAGACAAGTAGACAGCAAGGAGGGCTCGGGATTTGAAAGAAAGGAAAGAATAAGCAGTATGGAGCTGCTGAGCAGCAGGCGCGGGAGAGAGAGCACGCTGCCTTAGTGCAGCGAGAAGGCAGCGAGGAGACGGGAGTCAGCAGGTCAGCTGGCAGCGCAAGAGAGGAAGGAGTGGACTTGGCAGCTAACGTGGAGGGCAGCCACTGGCGCACGCAGCAGATCAGCCAAGAAACGTGGAGCTTGCGAGGGGAAGGCACGGAAAGGAGGAAAGACGTGCGAAGTCAGCACCGGGGAGACAGTCAGTGCAGCAAGTGCTGCCTTGGCAGCACGTGTAAGGAACGCAGGAATCCTGCCTGGTCAGCACGGCAGCAGTCCTGCCTGGTCAGCACGGCAACAGTGCAGGAAGCGCAACAACACTGCAGTCCTCATTCGGTTTAATCCTCCAACTCACGTTTTTATTCATGTTTAATTTTAATAATGTATAACTAATTTTAGTTTGGCTAGAGTTTAATTCAAAACCATGGATATATTTGTAATTTGAATTGATTACCTTCAGTTGTGATTTCTGAGTTGTGATTTAATTTGCTTAACTGCTTGATTGATAACTTATTTTTGTTTGTCGATTAAGGATGCATACTTAATTTACATGCATGAATTTGATGCTAGAATATAAGTGAATTTCACCTAATCGTTATGAACTTATATTCACAAGTAGTGAAGGTCGCTTATAAACGATCGCGTTAGGTAAATTCTTGGCATAAGTTTCATGCAATTCATAGTAACAAGTGCCTCGTCAATGCTTATGATTTTCATAAAACTTAATGATTCTTGCTTGTATCTCTATTATGCAATTCATGTAGGGAACTTGTAGGGAATGTTTTGGGTTGTCGTATGCAATCATCCAACCTAATAAAAGTAGGAAAATCTGAAGGTTAATTTAAGCGGACCTAATTAACTTGGGGCGTTGAGAATTTACAATTTATTGAAAGAACAACTGAAAATCAATTTAGGTTGCATATGTGGCATGTGTGGAGAATAATCCTCTAGCCAGTCCGTCATTTATCATTTTACCTTAATTTTATGTTTTTGTCAATTTTGTAATTTATTTAAGTTTAATTTACTTTTCATCAAAATCAATCCCCCATTTTATTTTAAAGTGTTAGATTTATTAGAAATCATTTTAGTTTGTGTTTTCTTAAGTCTTGAGTTGTTTTGAGTCTTTTGATTTATTTAGTTTATTTGTTAGTTTTATTTTGAGTTATTCTATTTAAGTGTCTTGAGTCTAGTTTAGTGTTTTAAATTTTGTTTTTACGTTTTTAATTTAATTTTACTTTGATTAGCATCCCTAGTTAATCCCCGGCCTAGAACGATCCCTACTTACATCATTACTACAACTGTCACAAATAGGGTTTAAATTTGTGCGTCAAGTAATTTTCGCACCACAACCGCATCGGTGGTGGCCAGAAATCTGCTCACTCCTAGAGACACTAGGATACTTTCCAGGCGGTCCGACGAACTGGCTGTTCAGGACTCTATGGCCTACAGCGTCCGATGCGCAGGCTCAGTATCAAACATGGGCCAGCGCCTTCTTGCACGAACTCGTCAGGTGGAGTCGTTGATGGCTGAAGTGGCTAGTCTTCGGCAAGAGGTCAGAGTGCTTAGGCATGAGAACAGGGATTTGCACATGCTTGCAACCAATTACTCAACCAGCATGAAGAGGAAGCTGGATCAGATGCAGGAGTCCGAAGTGCGGATTCAGAGTGATCATCAACGGTTTATGGCGTTACTCCCGAGGTTTGTGTTGCCTTCGTCCTCGGGAGCAGCACCAAGTATTGAGGCTCTGAATGATCCAGCTCTGGCGCTTCGTCTTTCAGGGGCTCCGTCGACCTCCGAGGCACCACCAACCAACGACCAATGAAAGCTATTAGTTTAATTTATTGTAAAATATTTATGCATTTTCAGTTTATTTAATTATATATATAAATATAAGTATTTTTGTGTTGTTTTTTTTATTTTTTATTTTTTTACTTTTTTATTTTATTTATATGAATGTTTATGTTTTTTTTTTTTATTTATTTATTTATTTATTTTTTATTTTATATAAATGTAAAAAAAAATAAATCAAAGTAAAAAGACTAAGTTTAATCTCCCAAACAAAAATCACAACTAAATAAACAAAACAAAAATCACAACTAAATAACAAAACATAATGAAAGCAGTAAATAGAAGGGATTAGGAATGCAAATCTGATTGTGGGTGATTCCTAGGCCTCCCTTCATTATTCAAATGCATGGGCTTATCATTGAACGGACGGTGGTACTTGAAATGATCCGACAACGGTCTAAGTTCTAATGACGGTGCCTGAATCATCAAAATTAGAAACAAGTTAGTATAAATTAAAATTAAAAATGGAGAAGATGGCTTACATTCTCGATCAAACTCAATCACAAACACCACATCTTGGAATGTTTCAGGGACTTTGCACTTAGCCAGATTGCATGTGATGATTGTGACATGGCCCCTGTTATCAAACTCAACTTCCTTGGCATTTGTCTCATGCACAGCCTCTTGGATGTATTCAACAAATTCTCCGGCCACCTCATTTTCTGGAATAATTCTTCTTGGTGTACACGTCTCTTTGAACGTTTCAATACCATCGGGAACTTGATTTGGTACACCAAGAATTTGGATATCACTTTGCACCTTGGGAAGATCTTCCACAACGTATTTTTCATTCACTTCTTCCTTGGGATTTAAAAACCTACAAGGAAAAAGGACAATTGGTGGAATAATGTTAGAATGAAATGAATTTAGAACCTCCTCACCTGAGTTGGATGGCATAAGGACTTGAGGGGTTTGCGATAAGAATTCTTCTAAACTGCCCAAGTAGTCATCCTCATCTTCTTCTTGAAGCGGCAATTCATCCATGTTCGCGCTATGTTTGGATGGTTCTGGAACAACTTCATCCTCCATATCACTTCCCAAAGTGATGGCTTCATCGATTTCACTTTCTGCCTTTGAATTTTCAAGAGTTGAGTTGGAGACCTCACTTTGCTCTTGAAGCTGTGCCATGAATTCCATAATCTGCCCAACATGCATATCCAATTCGTCCACTCTTCTGACTCGGTCTTGCATCTCCTGGTTTTGATTTTCTACTCCCTGATTCAAAGAGGTGAGTAAATTATTAAGTGTATCATTAACCAAGGATGTACCTGAATTGAATTGGGTTGATTGTTGTGGTGGATGTGACGGATCATATGGCCACTGATAGAACTCTTCCGATGGCGGCAATTGTTCTTCTTTTTGTGAACCCTGTACTGAAGAAATTAATTCTTCAAGCATTTGATTATAATCCACGGGCATACTTTGATTCGATTGGAATTGTTGTGGGGGATGCTGTGGTGGCTGCATAGATCTTGAATAGAACGCGTCTTCTTGCTGCCAATATCCACCTTGTTGGAATTGTTGAGGTTCTCCCCACATGTAATCTGAATAATCTCTCCAATCTGAATTGTAAGCATTGGAAAACATGTTGCCCCTTGATTGGTTATGGCCTTGATATCCCCACACATCTTCATTTGCAGAAAATTGAGGACCTTGATATCGTTGCCCATAGGGCACATCAAGTGTAGGGACACTTGGCATTGTGGTCCGTTCGGCATTATGAGTTAATTGAGCAGTGAGCTGTGCCAATAGATCTTGAATGCTAGTAGAATCCAGGTCTTGCTCCATTTGTACCTCAATTCAAAGAAAGAAAAATAAATCAAATATCAAAAGTAACATACACAAACACAAATAAACATAAGCAAAATCAAAAATAAAAGGATTAGCAAATTTGCTAATCCCCGGCAACGGCGCCAAAAATTTGATGCGAAAATAACTAACGCACAAATTTAAACCCTATTTGTGACAGTTGTAGTAATGATGTAAGTAGGGATCGTTCTAGGCCGGGGATTAACTAGGGATGCTAATCAAAGTGAAATTAAATTAAAAACGTAAAAACAAAATTTAAAATATTAAACTAGACTCAAAACACTTAAATAGAATAACTCAAAATAAAACTAACAAATAAACTAAAATAAATCAAAAGACTCGAAACAACTCAAGACTTAAGAAAACACAAACTAAAATGACTTCTAATAAATCTAACACTTTAAAATAAAATGGGGGATTGATTTTGATGAAAAGTAAATTAAACTTAAATAAATTACAAAATTGACAAAAACATAAAATTAAGGTAAAATGATAAATGACGGACTGGCTAGAGGATTATTCTCCACACATGCCACATATGCAACCTAAATTGATTTTCAGTTGTTCTTTCAATAAATTGTAAATTCTCAACGCCCCAAGTTAATTAGGTCCGCTTAAATTAACCTTCAGATTTTCCTACTTTTATTAGGTTGGATGATTGCATACGACAACCCAAAACATTCCTTACAAGTTCCCTACATGAATTGCATAATAGAGATACAAGCAAGAATCATTAAGTTTTATGAAAATCATAAGCATTGACGAGGCACTTGTTACTATGAATTGCATGAAACTTATGCCAAGAATTTACTTAACACGATTGTGGTCAACAACCTTTACTACTTGTGAATATAAGTTCATAACGATTAGGTGAAATTTACTTATATTCTAGCATCAAATTCATGCATGTAAATTAAGTATGCATCCTTAATCGACAAACAAAAATAAGTTATCAATCAAGCAGTTAAGCAAATTAAATCACAACTCAGAAATCACAACTGAAGGTAATCAATTCATATTACAAATATATCCATGGTTTTGAATTAACCTCTAGCCAAAATAAATTAATTACACATTATTCATAAATTAAAGTAAAAATAAAACGTGAGTTTGGAAAGATTTAACCGAGAGAGAAGGAAGTGAAGCTTTGCTCTCTGCCTCTGTGCTTCTGCCCTCTGTTTGCACTGCCTCAAGGCAGCGCCTCCTGTCCAGTCCGCTGCTTTTCCTTCGTGCTGACCTGCGAGCTCCTCCTCAGGCTTTCCTTCGTTGCTGACTTTTCTCGCCTCGCTGGCAAAAACTGTCTCGGCCAGTCCTCTGCACGCCAGCTGCCCACTGCCCAGACAGCTCCCTTCCACGCGTCAGCACCGTCTCTCTGCGCTGCCAAAGGACAGCTCGCTGTCCTTTCAAATTCCTGCTTCGCGTTCAGTGGCTGCCAATTGGCAGCTACCAATCTTCTTATTTTCCCCCCTTCTCCTCGCTGTCCCGTACTCAGTCCTGACTTGCTGCCCTGTTTCCTGCTTGCCTTCTATCTCAGCCCGAGGACCCCCTGGAACTTTCCCCTCTGTCGCCTTCCTCTCACGTCTGCCCTTTCCTCAGTCAACCCATCCCTTTCCTTCTTTAGCTCCGCTCAAGGCAGCATGCTGCCTTGTTTTCTGTTCTCCCCCCCCTCCGTCCTGTTGCTGACCCGAGACAGCCCTTTATTTCTATTTTATTTTAGTCATTCCTCCACTTGCTCCCTGTGCTTTCTCCACCTTCCCATTATCTTATTTTTCTGGCATCCCACTCATCCAGCTTCACCTACCACACTGCCACATTTTTGATAAATAAAAATCATTTAGTCATTTAACAAGCCTGATTTTTATTTGTTTCCAAACACATACATGTATTGTAATGTGATGTCATGCCATATAATTTCTAATGCATTCATTTCGTGACATAATTCTACCAATAACCCATGACAGAATGAGAACGACTAAATCAATTTTCGACGAATTTATTATTTAAAACTTATTTGTGCCATTTTTATTTTCTTTGCATAACAATTCCTATAAACACAAAAATAACGTAAATAGCTCAAAAATATAAAGAACTAACTAAGAAAAGACGAGAGAATTTGAAGTAAAAATATATATAAATATGATCCGATCAATCATCAACCTTTACTACTTGTGAATATAATTCCGTAACGATTAGGTGAAACTTCCTTACACCCTAGCATTCAATTTATGCATGATAATTAAGCGTGCACTCTCAACCAACACACACAAATCATAGTAATTCACATGGATAAGTAAATTGAATTCACAACTTATGAAACGCAATTAGAAGTAATCAAATCATATAGCAAGCATAATCATGTGTTTCGAATCCCCCCCTAGCCAAGGGGGGGTTTAGTTCCTCATACTCACAACACAAAGAGAATAGAATTTAAACGTTGAAATCAAAGGAAAAGAAACACCTAGAAATTCCAGCAAATTGAACTTTGAATCACATGAACTCCAAGCTTTCTTCTCCTCCTCCTTGGTGCGGCAAAGGCCTAAAACAGCTTCTAAGGGTCCTATGTGTATGGATGAATGGGTAGGAGATGCCTTGGTGGTGTTAGGATGGATGGGGGGTTGCGAAAAAGGTTTAGAACTAGGGAGAATGGTGTTTAGGGGCTGCGACAAAGGTGTGGAGAGCTTTGGACGAATTTCTGAATTGTTGAGTGAATGAATGAATAATATGAGGCACCTAGGGGGTTTATATAGGCTTCTAACCCTAGGTAAATCAGGTTTAAGTCTTCTAGAAAGCCTTGCAAGGCAAGGAATTAAAAACAAATCAGAAATCCTAGGGGATGAGGGGATAAGAGTGCGGCAGCTAGGATTAGGGTTTTAGAATTCCTTGCAAGGCAAGGCAAACATGTATCTAGAAGGCTAGGGTGCGGCTGATTTGGCTTAAGTGGGCTAGGGTTTCTAGAAGGCCTTGTAAGGCAAGGGAATTGGGCCATCTAGAAGCTAGGTGCGGCATGGATCAAGGGGACTTAGGATAGGGCTTCTAGAAACCCTAAATCTGCTAGGAATTGGCCCAAACCCACGGCAAGGAGGAGGGAAACTCTAGAACCCTCTAGAAACTTCTAGAAACTTCTTATTTGTGTCCTCCAACACTTAGGAGTCCTTCTAGCATTAGGAAACTTGTCTCTCTCCTTCTTGGACTTAGAAAACTTCTCATTCATCACTTTGGAAACCTTTTCCTTCTTGGACTTGGAAATCATCCTTGTAGCTGCAACTTGATGCCATTTGGGGTTTACATTTCCTATTCCAAGTAGGAAACCCTGTTTGAATAGGAATCTTCATTCTTCTAGGAATCCATCTTCAACTAGGAATCCCTCGTTGATTAGGAATCCTTCTTCAATTAGGAATCCTTTGTTGACTAGGATTTCTGATGCGTAAATTAACTAAACACACAAATTAAACCCTCTTTTGTCAAATTGTAGTAAAGATGTAAGTAGGGATCGTTCTAAACCGGGGATTAGGAGGGATTGCTAAACACTTGAAAACTGACTCAATAACATAAAAACAAAGTTTAAAACACTAAACTAGACTCAAAGAATGTAAAACTAAAAGTTAGAACACTAAAACAAACCTAAAACTCAAAACAGCAACTAGAAGACTCAAAACTGCCTAAAAACCACTTTCTGGGCAGTTTTGAGCACAAACACAAAATCTGACGAATTTGAGTGAAAACTTGAATCAAAACACTTAAAAACACAAATCAAAACACTTTCTAACTAATCTAAGACTTCAAAATAAAGGGGGATTTGGTTTTGGACGAAAATTGAAAACAAAACAGAAACTTTAAAACAAAACAGATTGTAAAACGTTTTTGGATGAAAAGGATGGATAAAAGGCTAGTTAGGAGGTTCTTCTCCACACATGACACACTTGCAAACAAAACGATTTTTCAGTTGTTCTTCCAATAAATTATGAAACTCAACACCCCAAGTTAATTAGATACGCTTAAATTAACCTTCAAGTTCTCCTTAAGTTAATGAATTGGATGGGAAAGCGCATACAACAATTCAAAGCATTCCTCAAAGGTTCCTTACGTGATGAGCACAATAAGGATACAATCAAGAATCATGAAGCACAATGAGAACTATAAGTGTTGACGAGGCATTCGTTACTATGATGAGCATGAAACTAATGCCAAGAATTCATTCAACGCGATCGTTTATAAGCGACCTTCACTACTTGTGATTATAAGATTGTAACTATTAGGTGAAACTCCCTCATAATCTAGCATCATATTCATGCATGAAAACTAAGCGTGCACTCTCAATCAACATACACAAATAAGTTATCAATCAAGTAGATGAACGAATTGAAACCACAACTTATGAAATAACAACTGAACGTAATCAAATCATATTGCAAGCATATTCATGGTTTCGAATCACCCCCCAACTAAGGGGGTTTAGTTCCTCATACTCACAAGCAAAGATACATAAATTTAGAAATTAAAATCCAAAGGAAGAAAACACCTAGAACGCTCCAACTTGGCAGCAAGCTCATCAACGAATTCTCCTTCCTCCTTGCTGCGGCAGAGAACTTTAGAACAGGTTTTTGGGGTTATTTGTGGTGTAGAATGGATGTGGAATGGTATGGGAAGGTTTAGGGTTGATGGGGGTACGGCTAGGGATGATTTTGGGTCAGAAAATATGGTGAAAGGTGAAGGAAGGCTGCTGCAAAGTGTGATGGATGTGTTTGACGAATTTATGAATTGTGGAGGGTGTATGGCTGGATGGGATGAATGGAATGTGTGTGGGAGGTGTGTTTTTCTGAACTCCCTTGATAAATGGTTGAATGGGGATTATATAGTGGCTGAAAATGTCAAGCAAACATCAAGTAATGGACAATCTGCCATCCTTGCAGAAATCCACTTCATGGTGGTCCAATTTCTGCCATTCCTTGTTGTCTATTCACTGCCCATGCTGATTCCTTGCTGCCCATGCTTTAATTTCTTATTCCTTGCTGCCCATGCTTTAATTTCTGATTCCTTGCTGCCCATGCTTTAATTTCTGATTCCTTGCTGCCCATGTGGTGTGTGTGTTGCTGTTTTCTTTCCTTCTTGCTGCCCATGTGGTGTTTATACTTGCAATGCATGTTCTTCATCCATTTAGCTAGTAAAAAACACATTTTCTGCCATTACATGGCAGCCATGATGTTTGAAGTTGTAGGCCAACACTTTGCACACACACATGCAGATTTCTAGCCCTTTGAATCATCAAATTCGTCCATCCTCATGTCTCCATGTTTGCACCATCCAATCTTGGCCCAAAAATGCTCCAAAATGCTCCAAATTGGCTCAAAATGCATACTTTGCCATATGAACCTGAAATTGCACGAAAATGACGTTAAACACTATAATAAGTTATAACTAACTACGAAAATGCAAGAAAACAACATAACTAAGTAGCATAAATATGCTCCTATCAATTTCATCTCTTGATTAGGCGCTTTCCTACTTCGACTAGGAAACCTTGTTCAAGTAGGAAACATCATCTTCAAATCTTCAATTTCGTCCATCCTCTTGGCTCCAAACATATGATATTCATTCCAAGCTCTAATTTGCTCCAAAAGGCTCCAAAATGCTTCCTTTTGCACACTTTGCCCTTAAAACCTGAAAACACATAAAACTAGCTTAAAAGACTACTTTACTAAGGAAAAACACTATAAATGCACAAGAACAAGCTAAACTAAGGCGCATAAATATGCTCCTATCAAGGATAATAAAGCATGACTTAGAGGGAATTCCTTTTGATCAATGTTGTGCAGAAAACTAAGTGTGGGGGAAGGGAAAGTTTGTGTGCCAAAAGAAGTAAGGAGAGCACCGGTTAGACAAAAGAAAATTCGTAGAAAAAGAAAGAAAAAAGAGAAAAGTGTGAAAAGGATGAAAAGGAGTTGAAAGAGCATAAAATGAGCTCTAAGTTGTTGGTTGTTGAAGCAAGGGTCCAACAAGTTAAATGTGACCCTAAGTGTTGCATGAGTCTTCCCCTTGAGTTTAAACATTGATTTTTGCATGCAAAAGTGAATTCTAAGTGTCAATTTCATTACTTTGCTTATTATTCTTTAAGAATGTTTGTTTATCCTTACCTTTCTTTGTTAGCCAATACCTTAGCCCCATTACAACCCCGTGCTTCTATCTTGATTGTTATGTGTTTCAATATGTGGAGTTTGGAATTGGTATGAGCATATGATATCCCTGGTTCACGCGTCTAAGTAGTAGCATTCCATTCATGAGATCATATACTTACATTCATAATTCCAGAAAATGCTTTTATTGTCATAACATATGTGAGCATTAGTTTTCATATTTACATCAATCTTCTCACATATAACTAGTGTAGGGTGTGTAGTCAGAAAATTTGAGTGAAAATTGAGTGCATATCTAGTGAGGAATTGAGGGATTCTCTAAGGCATGTTACTACATTCAAAACATTGTTTTAATTGATTAAATGCGAGCTAGTAAGTGATGACTATGATTAAGTATGTGCTCAAGAGTATCGAGGGTGAGGATAACTAAAATCTATGTAAGTAGTGATTTTTAATGTGTCATGTTTCATTGGAAATCCCTGAGACAAACGTTGGAAGGTTTAGGTTATGTTATGTTTTGTTTTGCTCGAGGACTAGCAAAAGCTAAGTGTGGGGGAATTTGATAGGAGCATATTTATGCAACTTAGTTTTCTTGCATTTTCATAGTTTGTTTGTGTTTATTATAGTGTTTTAAGCTATTTTCGTGTGTTTGTAGATCCATATGACAAAGTTGGCAAGAAAGTGCAATTTGGAGCATTTTGAGGCAGTTTTGGGCACCAAATGGATAGCTTATGAATGGAGCAAGATGGATGGACGAATTTGAAGTTCAAGAGGCTAGGAATGAGTTGAAAAGAGTGAAGAAATAAATCCAAGTCAAGGAAGATAAGAAATCAGCTCAAAAGAAGGAACATTATCCAAAACCTTATCCAACCTTATCTTATCTTATCCTTGCCTAACCTAACCTTATCTTATCCTATCTTATCCAAATCAATTTGTGCCTTGATTCCAGCTATTTCTAAGGGATAATGATGTATTTAAACTATATATTTCAGATTCTAGAACCCTTATCCTTCTAGAACCCCTAAATTGGTGCTAAAATATGTTTTCTAGAAGCACCTAAAAATCTGGCGTTTTCCCCCTTTTCTAGAAGCTCTAAAACCTGAAATCTCAATCCTTTTCCCTCTTGATTTAGGCCAAATGTATCCCTTTCCTTGTAGGAATTAGTGCCGCACCTTATTGACCTAATTCCCTTTGGTTTTCTGATTGTTTTAACCCATTCCACTTGGGTTTTGGTTTCACAATCCTTGTCCCATTTTAATTTCAGAAACTTATCCAAATCCTTAGGGATTTTGACATGAATTCCAGCCTATAAATACCAACCCTTGCCGCACAAATCATTCACCACCCTCTACCATAAATCACCTACATCCATCCACCACACCATTCACCATACACACCTCATTGTGCTGTGAGTATTGCAAGGAAGGAAGGAGAAGGAGCTACCTGGAGCCGTGCTTGCCATTCAAGATGTTGGATCGTTGGAGCGTTTCTAGGTGTATTCTATCTTTTATTTCAATGTTTAATTCAAGTTATCTTTGTTTATTTGCGAACATGAGGAACTAATTTCTTTATAGTTAGAGGTGAATTCAAAGCCATGACTAATTTCTAGGTGTATTCTATCTTTTATTTCAATGTAATGCGTATTCCATTCAATTCAATGAATCTAGGGAAATCTGAGAATTAATTAGTTCAATACAATTAATTTGGGGCATTGTCATTCATGGTTTATCGAAAGAATAATTGGAAATCTAGTCGTATGCATATGTTTCATGTGTGGAGAAGGAACCCTCTAACTAGCCTTTCACCATTCTATTTCACCAAAATCGTTTTTCTTAAGTTTGTTTTCAAAGTTTCTGTTTTAAGTTTCAATTTCGTCAAACTAAAACCCCTTTGTTTTAAGTCTTGTTTTTAGAGTCAAAATCTGTTTTCTTTTAGTTGTTTGAGTCTTTTAAGTTCTATTTTCGTCCAAATCACTTGTTAGGTCTAGAATTGAGTCTTTTTTATTGTTTCTTGCTGTTTTGAGTGTTTTAAGTTAGTTTTGAGTCTATAGAGTCTAGTTTAGTGTTTTCGAGTCTTATTTGTGTTGATTAGCATCCCTAGTTAATCCCCGGTCTACAACGATCCCTACTTGCATCATTACTACAATTGTCATCAATAGGGTTTAATTTGTGTGTCAAGTTAATTTTCACATCAGTATGCAAGTGTGACATGTGTGGAGAAGAACCCCTTAGCTAGCTTTCCATCCATTCACTTTTATCAAATTCGTTTTAGAATCTGTTCAATTTACAAAGTTTGTTCTTGTTTTCAATTTTCGTCAAAACTCAATCCCCATTTATTTTGAAGTGTTAGATTAGTTAGAAATCAATTTAGTTTGTGTTTTAAGTGTCTTGAGTCAAGTCATAACCCAATTTCGTCCAATTTAGTGTTAGGTGTTCAAAACTGCCCAGAAAGTGTTTTTAAGGCAGTTTTGAGTGTTTATTTGCTGTTTTGGGTCTTTTGGTTTGTTTTGGTGTTTTATAGTTTAGTTTTGCATTATTTGAGTCTAGTTTAGTGTTTTAAACTTTGTTTTTACGTTTTGAGTCAGTTTCAAGTGATTTGGCAATCCCTCCTAATCCCCGGCCTAGAACGATCCCTACTTACATACTTTGCTACAATTGATAAAAAGAGGGTTTAATTTGTGTGCTTATATATTTCGCATCAAAGGTACCCTAAGACACAAATAAACACACAAAAACAACTCTTTTTGGCTTTTTCAAAACACTTTTTCAAATTTTTACGAGATTTTCGGATTTCTAAGTCAAAACACACCAAAACAGCTTAAAATCACTTAAAAACAGCAAAGAACAACATTGGAAGTTATGGGTGATAAAATCCCACGAATTTGCATAAAAAACACTTAGTTACCCCCCCCCCCCCACACTTAAATCAAACATTGTCCTCAATGTTTCAAGCATAAATTCACACAAAACACAAGTAAATAAACAAACAGCAACTTAAGCAACTAAACATGGCAGATTAGAAAACAACAACAAAAAGAAGGGTTTGAGGAACGCAAATCTGGAATTAGAGTGATTCCTAGGGCTTCCTTTGTTGTATGCATGGGTTGCCTCCCAAGTAGCGCTTGCTTTAACGTCTTGCAGCCGGACGATGCTTCTCTTTAAGCTTCCCGAGGTCCCATAGCATGGAATTGATCCTTGAACGGAAGGTGATACTTGAAGTGATCCGGCAATAGTTTAAATTCGAGAGTGGGTGCCTGAATCATTAACAACATGTAAGTATAAAACGTAATGGAATTTGGAGAAGGTGACTTACTTGCTTTGTCCGACAAGAACTCAATGACAAACACCACTTCCTTGAAAGTTTCAGGGACTTTGAATTTGGCCAGATTTACTATGATGGTTGTGATTTGTCCCGTGTCATCAAACTCAATTTCTTTGAGCTTTGTTGTTTCAAATACGTCCTCTTTGATGAATTCTTGATATTCTCCAGCCACTACTTTCTCTTGAATCATTCTTCTTGGTGTACAAAGTCCTTTGAACAATTCAACACAATCTAGAACTTGCTTTGTTGCACCAAGAATTGGGATATCATTTTTGATAGGAGCATATTTATGCGCCTTAGTTAGCTAGTTCTTATGCATTTCCATGGCGTTTTCCTAGTTAAAGTAGTCTTTTAAGCTAGTTTTATGTGTTTTCAGGTTTTAAGGCCAAAGGATGCAAGAAGATGCATTTTGGAGCTTTTTGGAGCAAAATGGAGCTTGGAATGCATGTCACATATTTGGAGTCAAGGTTTGGACGAATTTGAAGACTTGAAGATGACAATTCCTACTTGAACAAGGTTTCCTAGTTGAAATAGGAAAGTGCTTACATGAACGAAGGATTCCTAATTGAAGAAGGATTCCTAATCAACAAAGGATTTCTAATTGAAGATGGATTCCTACTCACATGAGGATTCCTACTCCAACAAGGATTCCTACTCTAACAAGGATTCCTACTCCAAGAAGGATTCCTACTTGAAATAGGAAAGTTAAGCCAAGGTTTCCTACTTTGGTTTGACCTTTCCTAAATGTTCCTAAGTCTTATAAACTTTGAAGGCTTCCTAAGCATTTTAGGACATCAAATACACATCCCTTGCACCTTTTGAACCCTTGCCGCACCCCCCTTGGTATTTCCTCTTCCTTGCCGTGCAAGGGAGAGGGTTATTTCCTGATTCTAAGCTTTAAAACACTTTCCTAATCTCTCTCAAACCCTAGCCGCATATTCCCTTGCCTTTCCTTTAATTTTCTGATTTGTTTCCTAATTCTAGAATCCTTAGACTTAATTTCTGATTTCCTAATCAACCTAGGGTTTTAATTTCTGTTTTCCTTTAAATAAACCTCTTGGTTGCAGCCACAAAACATTCCACACACATCCATTCAACCCCATTCACGCCAGAAATCATCCACCATCTTCAACAGCCCCATTCCTTCACCATTCACCATACTTTCTGACCCAAAACCACCCTAGCCGCACCACCCATCAACCCTAAATACTTCCATACGTCCCTCATCCATTCTACATCATTCAATAACCCAAAAACCTGCCCAAAGTCCCTGTGCCGCAGCAAAGGAGAGGAAGAAGAATTACTTGAAGGTTCTAGCTGTTCAACATCGAATCGTTGGAATTTTTAGGTGTGATCTTTCTTATGTTTTCAATGTTTCAATTCAATAAACTTTGTGTTGTGAGTATGAGGAACTAAACCCCCTTAGTTGGGGGGTGATTCGAAACCATGTACATACTTGCAATATGATTTGATTACATTCAGTTGTTATTTCATAAGTTGTGGATTCAATTCGTTCATCTACTTGATTGATAACTTATTTGTGTATGTTGATTGAGAGTGCATGCTTAGTTTTCATGCATGAATATGATGCTAGATTATGAGGGAGTTTCACCTAATAGTTACAATCTTATAATCACAAGTAGTGAAGGTCGCTTATAAACGATCGCGTTGAATGAATTCTTGGCATTAGTTTCATGCTCATCATAGTAACGAATGCCTCGTCAACACTTATAGTTCTCATTGTGCTTCATGATTCTTGATTGTATCTTTATTGTGCTCATCACGTAAGGAACCTTTGAGGAAAGCTTTGAATTGTTGTATGCGCTTTCCCATCCAATTCATTAACTTAAGGAGAACTTGAAGGTTAATTTAAGCGTATCTAATTAACTTGGGGTGTTGAGTTTCATAATTTATTGGAAGAACAACTGAAAATCGTTTTGTTTGCAAGTGTGTCATGTGTGGAGAAGAACCTCCTAACTAGCCTTTTATCCATCCTTTTCATCCAAAACGTTTTACAATCTGTTTTGTTTTAAAGTTTTTGTTTTGTTTTCAATTTTCGTCCAAAACCAAATCCCCCTTTATTTTGAAGTCTTAGATTAGTTAGAAAGTGTTTTGATTTGTGTTTTAAGTGTTTTGATTCAAGTTTTCAATCAAATTCGTCAGATTTTGTGTTTGTGCTCAAAACTGCCCAGAAAGTGGTTTTTAGGCAGTTTTGAGTCTTCTAGTTGCTGTTTTGAGTTTTAGGTTTGTTTAAGTGTTTTAACCTTTAGTTTTGCATTCTTTGAGTCTAGTTTAGTGTTTTAAACTTTGTTTTTGAGTCTTTAAGTCAGTTTCCAAGTGTTTAGCAATCCCTCCTAATCCCCGGTTTAAGAACGATCCCTACTTATCCATACTACAATTGTCAACAAGAGGGTTTAATTTGTGTGTTTAGTTAATTTACGCATCAAATTTTGGCGCCGTTGCCGGGGATTAGCAATTTTGCTAATCCCTTGGATTGTTTTTGTTTCTTTTATTTTACTTTGCTTCAGATTTTATTTTAGTTTCTGACCTATTTTGTTTCTTGTTTTTTTAGGTACTAGTGCATGACTCGAAGTTCCCAACCTGTTCGTGAGCATATTTTGGACTTTGACGACGATTTTGAGCGAACTTTGAGGAGAAGAAGGAACCAACAAGAGTCTAACCCACCTAGCCCTGAATCTAACCTTGAAGAACCAGTTTTAGAAGAAGAAGAGGAGGGCACGGCAAGGATTTTTGAAGAGGTACCAATCATGGCAGCCGACAATCGAACACTCAAAGAGCTCTCAGCCTCGGGTTTGGATAATGCCGCACCATTGTGTATCCAATATCCCACGGCTGCCCAAGGTAAGACGGAAGAATTTGAATTAAAGTCAAGTTTGCTTCATCATATTCCTAAATACCATGGCTTGTCCATGGAAGATCCTAACAAACATTTGAAGGAATTTGAAGTAGTTTGCTCTAGTATGACTCCCGTCAATGTTGACGGAAGTATTTTGAAGATGAAGGCTTTTCCATTCTCTTTAATGGATAAAGCCAAGGATTGGTTATACGAGTTAGCTCCTGGCACTGTCACATCTTGGGAGAGTATGAAGAGAGCATTCTTGGAGAAGTTCTTTCCAACTTCTCGCATCATCCTCCTACGCAAAAAGATAAGCGGAATCCAGCAAGAAGAAGGTGAGTCTTTTCCTACATATTATGAACGATTTAAATCACTTGTTGCTTCTTGTCCACAGCATCAGATGAAGGAGGAGTTGCTTTTGCAATACTTCTACGAGGGTCTCCTACCTCTAGAACGTCAAATGCTTGATGCTTCGACGGGGGGAGCATTGGTGGACAAAACGCCCATGGCTGCCAAGATCTTGATTGCTAATCGAGCGTTGAACGCTCAACAATATGAAGGAGTAGGCCAAAGGGGACCCCCACGGCATCAAGTCCATGAGGTAAGTTCGACTCCCGACATTCATTCACAATTGGCTAACCTTACTTCTATTGTGTCTCAGATGGCCGAGGGCATGAAGATGCAAGGACCAATTGTATGTGGCGTATGTTCCATCCAAGGACATATCTCTGAAAAGTGTCCACAGTTGATTGAAAATGGTGGATGGGAAAGCGCCAATGCAATTGGGTTTCAAGGTCAAAACCAACCAAGGAATGATCCTTATTCAAATACATACAATCCCGGTTGGAGAGACCACCCAAATTTCAAGTGGAGGGAGCCCCAACAACCTCAAAACCAAGGAGGCTTTAGGCAACAACCCCCGGGGTTCTTTCCCAAAACTTACGGCCCACCCCAAAATCAAGCCCAATCTGGCCCAAGTGCCTCAGGTACGTCTCTTGACAATGATGCACTTCTTAAGATACTAACTAAGTTGTCTAATGGACAGGAAGATCAAGCTAAAGCTATGCAAAACCAAGACAAAAGAGTGGATCAACTTGAGAAACAAATTGGGCAGATTGCCGAGTTTGTAGGTAAGTTTCGAGATCCCGGACAACTCCCTAGCTCCACCATTCCAAATCCAAAGGGCGGGTTCGAAAGCGCAAATGCAATCATGCTAAGGAGTGGAAAAGAAGTTGGGGCAGGTCCTACACCACCAAAATCAGGTCCCAAAGAGAATGAAACGTTGAAATCGGAAGAGGAGACACCAAGTCTACTCACGGCAAAGGTAGCTCCACCTTTGCCGCAAGCACCCATGGCCCCTAAGCCATCCAATCCGTCCACCCTAGGTAAGATGAGTCCAAGTTTGGTTAATTCTAACATTATTCCACCCAATGTGCCCTTTCCTAGCAGATTTTTGCAATTCAAGAAGGAAGAGGAGGAAAAAGATGTTCTAGAGACATTTAGGAAGGTTCAAGTTAACATACCTCTCTTGGATGCAATCAAGCAAATCCCGAAGTACGCCACGTGTTTGAAGAAGCTGTGTACAACAAAGAAACGTTTTCGGGAGAAAGAAGTGGTACAGGTAAGTGAGAATGTGTCTGCCATGATACAACGTAAACTACCTCCTAAATGCAAAGATCCGGGTAGTTTCACCATTCCTTGTGTCATTGGTAATACTAGGTTCAAATATGCCATGTTAGACTTAGGTGCATCCATAAATGTTATGCCATATTCAATTTATGCATCTATGAACCTAGGCAAGTTAAAAAATGATGGTGTAATCATACAATTGGCCGATAGATCTAATGCCTATCCAAAGGGAGTTGTGGAAGATGTTTTGGTGCAGGTTAATCATTTGATCTTTCCGGCGGATTTCTATGTTCTTGAGATGGATGAATCGGATCATGCTCCTTCATTGCCCATTCTCCTTGGACGGCCTTTCATGAAAACGGCTCAAACCAAGATTGATGTAGCCAAAGGAGAAGTAACTATGGCATTTGGTGGTGATATGATTTGTTTTAAAATTTCTGAATCCATTGAGACTCCTAACGTTGTTCGTTCTTGTTGTGTTATTGATACAATAGAAAAGATAGGGATGGATCATTCAGCCCCTAACACAAAGGTTGCTTCAAGAACCATGCAAGATGAGGGAATTGGAGTGGAGCATGAGGACCCCACGACCACTGCCCTTAAGATACCCAATGTGGCCGAGAACACCATGAGGAAAAAAATTCATGTTGCTGCCACTTCATCCCAACACCAAGGTAAGGCACCTAGTCCAAATCCAATTCCCATTAAAATTAATAGGTGGTTCCCTTCTTTGGTGCAGGTACCCAAGCAAATCCCCGATGGTGGGTACATGAACATGAACCTTAGGCAACACAACGCACCCATCAACAAACATCACTATCCATTTCCGTTCAAGGATGCAATGTACAAGAACTTTGTGGGGCAGGTTGTGGAGGAGCTCCCACTCCATGCCGTGGGCTCCAATGGGGCATGATTGTGTTCTTCGTCCGGCTTCAAGACGTTAAAGAAAGCGCTACTTGGGAGGCAACCCATGCAATTCAACAAAGGAAGACCAAGGAATCACTCCAATTCCAGATTTGCGTTCCTAAACTCTTCTCTTTGTTGTTTCTTTCGAATCTGCCAGTTTGTTATTTACTTGCTGTTTGTGTGTTTCTTTTTGTTTAGTGTGGTTTTATGCTTGAAACATTGAGGACAATGTTTGATTTAAGTGTGGGGGGGTAACTAAGTGTTTTAGATTCAAATTCGTGGGATTTTATCACCCTTAACTTGGAGACTTGTTCCTTGCTGTTTTTAAGTGTTTTTGAGCAGTTTTGGTGTGTTTTAGTGTGTTTTGATGCAAAAATCCGAAAATCACATAAAAATTTGAAAAATTTGTTTTAAAAAACCAAAAAGAGTTGTTTTTGTGTGTTTGTTTGAGTCTTAGGGTACCTTCCAACACAATGATGAGGATTCGGTTTGTAATTACATGGCTGTTAAAGAGAGTGACTAACATGGATGAAAGTTTGATTTACTCTTTGTTTATGCTTGGTTGTGGTTATAACTTATGAATTCACATGCAATCATAAAAGAAAAAAATCCGTTTTTGTAACATGCTTGAAGGAAGGAACTCGAATTAACGCTACAACCTTGTGAGACTTGAGCCTAAACGTTTATTTGGAGAGTTAAAATCTGTGCATTCTTTGTTTTCTAAGTCGTTGCATGATCTCATGATTCCTTGCTTGGTTACTACTTAGAAGGCGTTTCATCATTTAGTTCCAAATGCTAGAACTCATGCCCATTTCATTCAAAGCATGTCATTGAATTGCATAACACATATTCAAGATGAAGTTGTGTAGTGACCACCACCTTAGCCAAAAAGCCGTGTGCCCTATGTCATTGTGATTTGTAGGTTTTAACCCCATTGAGCCTTGTTAGCCTTCGTTATTTGTTAACCCATGTTTTCCTCACCTAGCCTAGATTAGGACCATCCATACCCTTGTTCTTAAAGCATAGTAAAGCATGATTCAAATTGAATTCCTTTTGATTTATGTTGGCAGAAAACAAGTGTGGGGGAAGTATTTCTTTTGTGATTTTGTGTGCCATAGGCACGTGTGGAAAGAAAAGAAAAGAAAAAATTCGTGGAAAAAGAAAAAATAAAGAAAAAAGTGTGAAAAGTATGAAAAAAAGAGTTGAAAAGATGTGAAAAAGAGTTCCAAAGTATTGTTTGTTGAAGTAAGGGTCCAAAACAATGAATTCGGCCCTAAGGAGTTGTCTAAATCTTTCCCTTGTGTTTTAAAGTTAATTTCTGCAATCTAAGTGAATTTTAAGTCTCAATTTCACTACTTTGCTTACTAATGCTTGAAGAACGTTTGTTTTCCCTATCCTTTCTTTGTTAACCAATACCCCAAGCCCCGTTACAACCCTTAACTTCTATCTTGAGTGTTATGTGTTTCAATTTGTGGAGTTTGAATTTGGTATGAGCATATGGTGTCACTGGTTCTCGCATCTAAGTAGTAGCATTCCATTCATGAGATCATATCTAAACATTCTTCTTAACTCTAGAAATTGCGTTCTTTGTGAAACATATATGTGAGCATTCGTTTTCATATCTACATCAATCTTCTCACATATGACTAGTGTAGGGTGTGGAGTTAGAAAATCTGAGTGAAAATAGAATGTATATCTTGTAAGGAAGTGAGGGAATTCTCTAAGGCATGTTACTACATTCAAAGTATTGTTTTAATTGATTACTTGTGAACTGGTAAGTAGTGGCTTTAATTAAGTATGTGCATATGAGTAAAGAGAACTCAAATCTGTGGGGATAACAATCTTTAACATGTCATGTGCATTGGAAATCCCTGAGGCAACGTTGGAAGGTTTAGGTTGTGTTTTAGTTGTTTTGTTTTGTTTTATTTCTTTGTTTTGCTCGAGGACTAGCAAAAGCTAAGTGTGGGGGAATTTGATAGGAGCATATTTATGCGCCTTAGTTAGCTAGTTCTTATGCATTTCCATGGCGTTTTCCTAGTTAAAGTAGTCTTTTAAGCTAGTTTTATGTGTTTTCAGGTTTTAAGGCCAAAGGATGCAAGAAGATGCATTTTGGAGCTTTTTGGAGCAAAATGGAGCTTGGAATGCATGTCACATATTTGGAGTCAAGGTTTGGACGAATTTGAAGACTTGAAGATGACAATTCCTACTTGAACAAGGTTTCCTAGTTGAAATAGGAAAGTGCTTACATGAACGAAGGATTCCTAATTGAAGAAGGATTCCTAATCAACAAAGGATTTCTAATTGAAGATGGATTCCTACTCACATGAGGATTCCTACTCCAACAAGGATTCCTACTCTAACAAGGATTCCTACTCCAAGAAGGATTCCTACTTGAAATAGGAAAGTTAAGCCAAGGTTTCCTACTTTGGTTTGACCTTTCCTAAATGTTCCTAAGTCTTATAAACTTTGAAGGCTTCCTAAGCATTTTAGGACATCAAATACACATCCCTTGCACCTTTTGAACCCTTGCCGCACCCCCCTTGGTATTTCCTCTTCCTTGCCGTGCAAGGGAGAGGGTTATTTCCTGATTCTAAGCTTTAAAACACTTTCCTAATCTCTCTCAAACCCTAGCCGCATATTCCCTTGCCTTTCCTTTAATTTTCTGATTTGTTTCCTAATTCTAGAATCCTTAGACTTAATTTCTGATTTCCTAATCAACCTAGGGTTTTAATTTCTGTTTTCCTTTAAATAAACCTCTTGGTTGCAGCCACAAAACATTCCACACACATCCATTCAACCCCATTCACGCCAGAAATCATCCACCATCTTCAACAGCCCCATTCCTTCACCATTCACCATACTTTCTGACCCAAAACCACCCTAGCCGCACCACCCATCAACCCTAAATACTTCCATACGTCCCTCATCCATTCTACATCATTCAATAACCCAAAAACCTGCCCAAAGTCCCTGTGCCGCAGCAAAGGAGAGGAAGAAGAATTACTTGAAGGTTCTAGCTGTTCAACATCGAATCGTTGGAATTTTTAGGTGTGATCTTTCTTATGTTTTCAATGTTTCAATTCAATAAACTTTGTGTTGTGAGTATGAGGAACTAAACCCCCTTAGTTGGGGGGTGATTCGAAACCATGTACATACTTGCAATATGATTTGATTACATTCAGTTGTTATTTCATAAGTTGTGGATTCAATTCGTTCATCTACTTGATTGATAACTTATTTGTGTATGTTGATTGAGAGTGCATGCTTAGTTTTCATGCATGAATATGATGCTAGATTATGAGGGAGTTTCACCTAATAGTTACAATCTTATAATCACAAGTAGTGAAGGTCGCTTATAAACGATCGCGTTGAATGAATTCTTGGCATTAGTTTCATGCTCATCATAGTAACGAATGCCTCGTCAACACTTATAGTTCTCATTGTGCTTCATGATTCTTGATTGTATCTTTATTGTGCTCATCACGTAAGGAACCTTTGAGGAAAGCTTTGAATTGTTGTATGCGCTTTCCCATCCAATTCATTAACTTAAGGAGAACTTGAAGGTTAATTTAAGCGTATCTAATTAACTTGGGGTGTTGAGTTTCATAATTTATTGGAAGAACAACTGAAAATCGTTTTGTTTGCAAGTGTGTCATGTGTGGAGAAGAACCTCCTAACTAGCCTTTTATCCATCCTTTTCATCCAAAACGTTTTACAATCTGTTTTGTTTTAAAGTTTTTGTTTTGTTTTCAATTTTCGTCCAAAACCAAATCCCCCTTTATTTTGAAGTCTTAGATTAGTTAGAAAGTGTTTTGATTTGTGTTTTAAGTGTTTTGATTCAAGTTTTCAATCAAATTCGTCAGATTTTGTGTTTGTGCTCAAAACTGCCCAGAAAGTGGTTTTTAGGCAGTTTTGAGTCTTCTAGTTGCTGTTTTGAGTTTTAGGTTTGTTTAAGTGTTTTAACCTTTAGTTTTGCATTCTTTGAGTCTAGTTTAGTGTTTTAAACTTTGTTTTTGAGTCTTTAAGTCAGTTTCCAAGTGTTTAGCAATCCCTCCTAATCCCCGGTTTAAGAACGATCCCTACTTATCCATACTACAATTGTCAACAAGAGGGTTTAATTTGTGTGTTTAGTTAATTTACGCATCAAATTTTGGCGCCGTTGCCGGGGATTAGCAATTTTGCTAATCCCTTGGATTGTTTTTGTTTCTTTTATTTTACTTTGCTTCAGATTTTATTTTAGTTTCTGACCTATTTTGTTTCTTGTTTTTTTAGGTACTAGTGCATGACTCGAAGTTCCCAACCTGTTCGTGAGCATATTTTGGACTTTGACGACGATTTTGAGCGAACTTTGAGGAGAAGAAGGAACCAACAAGAGTCTAACCCACCTAGCCCTGAATCTAACCTTGAAGAACCAGTTTTAGAAGAAGAAGAGGAGGGCACGGCAAGGATTTTTGAAGAGGTACCAATCATGGCAGCCGACAATCGAACACTCAAAGAGCTCTCAGCCTCGGGTTTGGATAATGCCGCACCATTGTGTATCCAATATCCCACGGCTGCCCAAGGTAAGACGGAAGAATTTGAATTAAAGTCAAGTTTGCTTCATCATATTCCTAAATACCATGGCTTGTCCATGGAAGATCCTAACAAACATTTGAAGGAATTTGAAGTAGTTTGCTCTAGTATGACTCCCGTCAATGTTGACGGAAGTATTTTGAAGATGAAGGCTTTTCCATTCTCTTTAATGGATAAAGCCAAGGATTGGTTATACGAGTTAGCTCCTGGCACTGTCACATCTTGGGAGAGTATGAAGAGAGCATTCTTGGAGAAGTTCTTTCCAACTTCTCGCATCATCCTCCTACGCAAAAAGATAAGCGGAATCCAGCAAGAAGAAGGTGAGTCTTTTCCTACATATTATGAACGATTTAAATCACTTGTTGCTTCTAGACTCAAAGAATGCAAAACTAAACTCTAAAACACTAAAACAAACCAAAAGACTAAAAACAGCAAACAAACACTCAAAACTGCCTTAAAAACACATTCTGGGCAGTTTTGGGACTCTAACACAAACTTGGACGAAATTTGGTTTTCTAATGACCTAAAACACTTAAAAACACAAACTAAATGAATTTCTAACTAATCTAACACTTTAAAATAAAGGGGGATTTGGTTTTGGACGAAATTAAACTTGCAAAACAGATTGTAAATTGAAAACAGATTCTAGACGAATTTGGATAAAACTATGGATGATGGGCTAGCTAGAGGGTTCTTCTCCACACATGACACACTTGCGTATAAACCAATTTTCAGTTGTTCTTTCGATAAATCATGAAACTCAACACCCCAGGTTAATTAGGTCCGCTTAAATTAACCTTCAAGTTCTCCTTAAGTTATTGAATTGGATGGGAAAGCGCATACAACAACTCAACACATTCTTCAAAAGTCCTTTACGTGAAAAGCACAATAAAGATACAATCAAAGATCATTAAGCAACATGAGAACTATAAGTATTGACGAGGCACTCGTTACTATGATGAGCATGAAACTTATGCCAAGAATTCATTTAACGCGATCGTTTATAAGCGACCTCCACTACTTGTGAATATAAGTTTGTAACCATTAGGTGAAACTCCCTTATATTCTAGCATCATATTCATGCATGAAAACTAAGCGTGCACTCTTAACAAACATACACGAATAAGTTATCAATCAAGCAGTTAAACGAATTGAATTCACAACTTATGAAATCACAACCAAAAGTAATCAATTCATATTGCAAGCATGAACATGGTTTCGAATCACCCCCTAACTAATCGCAACACAAAGAATAACAAGATTATACATTGAAAACAAAAGAAAGATTACACCTAGAAACGCTCCAACGATCCAACGTCTTGAATGGCAAGCACGTCCAAGGGCTTTCCTCCTTCCTCTTTGCTGCGACACAAGGTATCGGTGATGGTTTTAGTGGTGGTGGATGGATATAGGTGAGTTATGGTGAAGGGTGGAGTCCTTAGAATGGTCAGAAAGGGGTTTTATTTATAGGGGAAGGAAGGGCTACGAATTTATTAAATTTGGAATTTGAAATCAATGGAAAATAGGCAAGTAAGGAGCAGGAATTAAAGAGAAAAGGAAGGGAAATTCGGCAAAGATTATAGGGCAGATTTAGGAATGTGTTTTGAGGCACAAAATAGGTAAGAAACCTCTCCCCTTGCATGGCAAGGCTTTAGAATAAAGGGGAATGTAATTTTGGGTCAGAAAATAGGTAAGAAAGAGGGGAAAGGTGCGGCTGGTTGCTTGAAGAAAAGGGAATGTGGTTTTAAGATCAGAAAATAGGAAAGAAAGGATGCTCTTGTGCGGCAAGAACTTTAGGGAAGGTTTAGGGCTTCTAGAACAACCAATTAAGTGCCCTAACATGTTTTGGAATCCCTTTGTGGCTGGAACATAGATGAGGAAAGATTAGGAAACTTCCAAGCCAAGAATAGAAACTATCAAGAATGGAAACCTCCAAGAATAGAAACTTCAAACTTTAGAAATTTTGGCTTCCAATTCTGAACTCTTTGTTCTTCATTTTCATTTCTTCATTTCTTTCATCTCATTATTCATTCCTAGCCTCCTTTGATCTTCAATTTCGTCCATCTACTTAGCTCCAAGCATATGCTATCCATTACATGCCCAAAAATGCTCCAAAATGCACTTTCTTGCTACTTTAGCCCTTTGGAGCTACAAACACACGAAAATGGCTTGAAATACTAAATTAACTAAGAAATAACAACATAATTGCATAAGAACAAGCTAACTAAGTCGCATAATATATGCTCCTATCACCTTATCTGTTCTCCAGGCAGATGTGGCATCTTCTTCAGAAGTACATCAGCAGTTGAAGATGAGCACTCGAGAGCAATGCTAGGTAAGCAATCAGGAAGGAGTTCCAGGCAGTCGGTTCTTAGATCGGAAGATTGACACCAAGTGCTGGCTGATTGCTCGCTTTCTCCTTGTCACCAAGACAAGGAAAAGGACAGGGAGAAAGCATGATATGAGATACTCTTGCTTTCAACCTTCATGATATGAAATACTTTTGCTCTTGATGACTTGTTTGCAGAGGTACCCCAAGGGATGAGAAACACAGAGTAACTCGAGAGGCTTCGTTGGGAATGCATTTTCGGAGATGAAGAAGGATTATGTATGTCTGCCTTGCTATGGAGGGTGAAGGACGACATTTATAGGAATTAATAACCGGTACTATTCTTTCACTCTTGTCGGCACCCATTGGATGATTGAACAGTAAACTTCACGTGTTTTCTACTTCACCAGAAATCTTCGACAGATTGCTCGTAATTTCTGCAAGGTTGAGTGTTCATGTGACAGATGCTGACACATCTGGATAAAGCTGATGCCTCTTCGATATCTGGAATCGGCGCTTCGACAAACTGCCCGTGATTTCTGCAAAGCTGAGTTTGCGTGTGACAGGTGCTGACGAGGCTGAAAAAGACTGGTACCTCTTCGATATCTGGAATCGGCGCTTCGACAAACTGCCCTTGATTTCCTCAAAGCTGACTCTGCATGTGACAGATGTTGACACGTCTTGAAAAACAGATGGTTGGAATCGGCGCTTCGACAAACTGCCAGTGATTTCTGCAAAGCTTACTCTGCATGTGACAGGCGCTGACACGTCTGGAAAAACAAGTGCCTCTTCGATATCTGGAATCGGCGCTTCAACAAACTGCCCGTGATTTCTGATGCGTAAATTAACTAAACACACAAATTAAACCCTCTTGTTGACAATTGTAGTATGGATAAGTAGGGATCGTTCTTAAACCGGGGATTAGGAGGGATTGCTAAACACTTGAAAACTGACTTAGAAACGTAAAAACAAAGTTTAAAACACTAAACTAGACTCAAAGAATGTAAAACTAAAGTTTGAAACACTAAAACAAACCAAAAGACTCAAAACAGCAAACAAACACTCAAAACTGCCTTAAAAACACTTTCTGGGCAGTTTTGAGCACAAACACAAATTTGGACGAAATTGAGTTATAACTTGAACCAAAACACTTAAAAACACAAATAAATCACTTTCTAACTAATATGAGACTTCAAAATAAAGGGGGATTTGTCTTGGACGAAAATTGAAAACAAAACAGATTGTAAAACGTTTTTCACCCTCTTTTTATCAATTGTAGCAAAATACGTAAGTAGGGATCGTTCTAGGCCGGGGATTAGGAGGGATTGCAAAATCACTTGGAATTGACTCAAAAACGTAAAAACAAGTTTAAAACACTAAACTAGACTCAAAGAATGTAAAACTATAACTTAAAACACCAAAACAACCCAAAAGACTCAAAATAACACAAAAACACTCAAAACTGCCTTAAAACCACTTTCTGGGCAGTTTTGAACTCTAAACAAGATTTTGACGAAAATAGGTTTTAACTTGACTCAAAACACTTAAAAACACAAACTAACACACTTTCTAACTAATTTGACACTTGAAAACAAAGGGGGATTTGGTTTTGACGAAATTGAAAACAAAACATAAACTTGTAAATCAAAACAGATTTTAAAACGAATTTGGCTTAAAACAATGGATGGAAGGCTAGCTAAGGGGTTCATCTCCACACATGTTATACTTGCATTCAAAACGATTTCCAATTGCTTTTCAATAAACCATGAATTCTCAACGCCCCAAGTTAATTAGGTCCGCTTAAATTAACCTTCAGATTTTCCTAACGTTATTGAATTGGATGATTGCATACGACAACCCAAAGCATTCCCCACAAGTCCCCTACATGATTGCATAATAGAGATACAAGCAAGAATCATTAAGTTCTATGAAAACCATAAGCATTGACGAAGCACTTGTTACTATGATTGCATGAAACTTATGCCAAGAATTTACTTAACGCGATTGAGATCATCAACCTTTACTACTTGTGAATATAAGTTCATAACGATTAGGTGAAATTCCCTTATATCCTAGCATCAAATTCATGCATGCAAACTAAGTGTCGACCCTCAATCAACATACAAGAATAAGTTTTAATTCACATAGATAAGCAAATTGAAATCACAATTTATGAAACGCAATTAAAGGTAATCAAATCATATAGCAAGCATAAACATGGTTTCGAATCCCCCCCTAGCCAAGGGGGGTTTAGTTCCTCATACTCGCAATTACACAAGAATAACTTAAATTAAACATTGAGATCAAAGATAGAAAACACCTAGAAACGCTCCAACGCTCCAACGCTCCCAATGCTAGGGCATAGGCACGGCACAAGGTTGTTCCTTCTCCTTCCTTCCTTGCAATAGCCACGGCACAAGAGGGATGAATGTGTTTGAGGGATGTATGAATGTAGGAAAATATGGTAGAGGGTGGTGAGTGAAAGGGTGCGGCATTATGTGGTATTTATAGGCTGAAAATCCCATCTCCTAGGTAGCAAAGGACAAGGTTTTAAAGGCCTAATCTGCATAGGATAATAACATACAATCCTATAAGGAAAACAAGTCAAAAACCCAAAAGGAATGGGAGATAATGTGCGGCACAAAGAGTGTGAAAGGATAAGGCTTCTAGAAACCAAAATCCCAAGGGAAATAGGATAGAAAGTGCGGTAAAAGCCTAGGGTTCTAGAAAGAAATACAAGGCAGATTTTTAGGCTTCTAATCTAGTTAGAAACCCTCCTAAGTGGCTGAAATGTGGATAATTTAAGATTAGGATAAGATAGGATAAGATAGGATAGGATAAGGTTTGTTTGGATAAGATAAGGTTATGGATGATATTTTGGTTAAGATTCCTTCACTTGAGCTGACTCTTTGGCTTTAACTCTTCTTCTTCATGTAGGAATACTTGCTTGAGTAGGAAACTTCATTCGTCTAGGAATCCATCTTCAATTAGGACTCCTACATTGATTAGGAATCCTTCTTGTAAGCCCTTTCCTACTTCAACTAGGAAACTTTGTATCTTCAATTCTTCAACTTTGAAACGCCTTCCTAGCTTCATCAATCCCTCAAATTCGTCCATCCCTTGTGCTTCATGTGCATGAACTCCATTCTAGCCCAATTTTGCTCCAAAATGCTCCAAATTGCATCTTTTTGCTCACTTTGTCTCTAAAACCTGAAAACACATGAAAATAGCTTAAAAGACTAACTTAACTAAGAAAACACAACATAAATGCATAAGAACTAACTAAATAAGGCGCATAAATATGCTCCTATCAAATACGCTTCCTTGTTGTACAAAGCTTCTTCAAACACTTGGCATACTTTGGAATTTGCTTAATGGCATCAAGGAGTGGGATATTGACATGCACTTTTCTAAACGTCTCCAGAACATCTTTTTCCTCTTCTTCGTTCTTGGCTTGCAAAAATCTGCTAGGGAAGGGTACATTTGGAGGAATAACATTAGAATTAATTGGAATTGGAACTTTCTTACCTGAGTTGGACGGATTGGATTGATTATGGGATGTAGGAGGCTATGGCAAGGGTGCTTCCTTCCTTGCCGTGGCCTTGGCTTGCGGCAAAGGTGTTTCCACCCTTGCCGTGGGTGGCTTTTGTTCTTCCTCTTCAATCATCAACTCCTCCACCTCGTTAGAACGTGATTTCGAGTGTTGGGGGTCAGATCCTACGTGCTTCCCACTTCGCAAAGTTATAGCTTTTGCAGATTCGAATCCACCTTTTGGATTGACCACGGTTGAGCTAGGCAACTTGCCCTGCTCTCGAAACTGCCCCATAAACTCGGCAATTTGTCCCACTTGCTTCTCTAACTCGTCCACCTTCTTGTCCCTAGTTTGCATGCCCTGCGCCATAAAATTTAGTAAATTAAAAATCTAATCATTATCAATAGAAGAACCTGATTTTTGGGCGGGTTGTGCTTGGGGTTGAGTTGGTGCAAACGGCTTTTGATAGGAACCCTGGGGTTGTTGCCTAAATGTGCTTTGTTGTTGGCCTTGTTGGGGTTCTCGCCATTTAAAATTTGGATGATCACGCCAACCGGGATTGTAAGTATTAGAAAATGGGTCATTCCTCGGTTGGTATTGGTTGCCAAATCCCACGGCATTGAGGGTCTCCCAACCTCCATTCTCTATCAATTGTGGATCCTTGTCCGTAAGGTGTCCTTGCATGGAGCATACGCCACAAGCTGCCACGTTTTGCACTTTTGGACCTTCCACCACCTGAGAAAGCAAAGTAGGAAGGTTAGCCATTTGATTTTGAAGTTCGGTTATGGCACTTACCTCATTCACTTGGTGTTGCCGTGGGTTGCTCCTTTGTCCAACACCTTCGTATTGTTGGGCATTCAACGCTCGATTGGAGATTAATGTCTTGGCTGTCGTGGGGGTCTTGTCCACCAAGGCTCCTCCCGCCGAGGCATCTAGCATTTGACGTTCGATTGGTAGTAGCCCCTCGTAGAAGTATTGTAGAAGAAGTTCCTCCTTCATCTGATGTTGTGGACAAGAAGCAACAAGAGATTTAAAACGTTCATAATAAGTAGGAAAAGATTCACCTTCATCTTGTTGAATTCCACTTATCCTTTTTCGTAGAAGAATGACTCGAGAAGTTGGGAAAAACTTCTCCAAGAAAGCCCGTTTCATGCTCTCCATACAACCAATCTTTCGCCTTTTCCAAGAGAGAGAAGGGAAACGCCTTCATCTTCAATATGCTCCCATCGACGTTGATTGGAGTCATGCTTGAACACCCCACCTCGAACTCTTTCAAGTGCTTGTTAGGATCCTCCATGGACAACCCATGGTACTTCGGAATGTGGTGTAGCAAACTTGACTTCAACTCGAATTCCTCGGTCTTTCCTTGGGCCGCCGCGGGGTATTGGATGCATAAGGGGGCAGCATTGTCCAATCCCGAAGCCGAAAGCTCCTTGATTGTACGATTGTCTTGTGCCATGACTTCCTCAAATTCACCCACTCTTGTCGTGGGTATCTCTTCCTCAAACTCAACTTCGGCTTCTGAATTCGAACTTGATTCACTAGGTTCTGGATTCTTCCTTTTTCGTCTCAATTCTCGCTCGAAATCGTCGTTAAAGTCCAAGATGTGTTCACGAACCGGATGAGAACTCCGAGTCATAAACTAGTACCTAAAAACAAAACAAACTCAGAATCTGGAACGAATTAAAACAAATTGAAATAAAACAATCCAAAGGATTAGCAAAGTTGCTAATCCCCGGCAATGGCGCCAAAAATTTGATGCGAAATATAAGCACACAAATTAAACCCTCAGATTTTCCTAAAGTTATCGAATTGGATGAATTGCATACGACAACCCAAAGCATTCCTCACAAGTTCCTTGCATGAATTGCATAACAAAGATACAAGCAAAGATCATTAAGTTCTATGAAAATCATAAGCATTGGCGAGGCACTTGTTACTATGAATTGCATGAAACTTATGCCAAGAATTTACTTAACACGATTGTGATCAACAACCTTTACTACTTTTGAATATAAGTTCATAACGATTAGGTGAAATTCCCTTATATCCTAGCATCAAACTTATGCATGAAAATTAAGCGTGCACTCTCAACCAACACACACAAATCAGTTTTAATTCATGTAGATAAGTAAATTGAATTCACAACTTATGAAACGCAATTGAAAGTAATCAAATCATATAGCAAGCATAAACATGGTTTCGAATCCCCCCTAGCCAAGGGGGGGGTTTAGTTCCTCATACGTACAAAACAAAGAGTATAGAATTTAAACATTGAAATCAAAAGAAAGAAAACACCTAAACGCTCCAACGATCCTAACTTGAATGGCATGCACGTCCAAGGCTTCTCCTCCTTCCTCTTTGCTGCGGCACAAGGTTTTGGGGACAGGTTTGGATGGTATTTGTATGGAGGAGTGGATGGGAGATGGTATGGTGGTGTGGCTGATTGTGTTTTTGATGTAGTGTCCTCCCTAGTGTTCTTCCCTTCACTCCCTATTTATAGAAGCTCCAAAGCAAAGAATCACTCAAGTGGCTTCAATAAACAATACAAACAAAGACCAATATGATGCAAAAACAGCTAGTTTACATGCTCTTTTATCATTGTGTCTTGCCTTTAACAAAAGGCAATCATTCCTCTTTTGCTAATTCAACTCCTTTGTAGCTGTCCATGTGCCTTCATTCTTCAATTTCTGATGCATTTGCCTTGTATTCCATCCCTTTTCCACATGTACTAGCTGTTAGACAACTTTCACACACATGTTTTGCATCATTTCATCTTGCAAACATCAACTTTCGGCCACTTTACACCTCTACACACATGCTATGCATCATTTCAGCTTGCAATTATGTTTGTAGTTGCTGAAAATGTGAATACATCTTGTAAAGCAATCCAACAAATGGCATCTTTCACTTCTTTTCCTTTCAAATTGTTCCTTAAGTGTATGTATCTGCACACTTCCACACTTCCACACTTCCACACTTCAACTTTATTATTCAGATTTTTGCATGTGTTGAAACCCTTTTTAAAACACCAAAAACGTCCACCCCACTTGCTCCATATGCATGCAATCCATTTTGGCCCAAAATTGCTCCAAATTGCACCAAAATGCACTTTCTTTCCAACTTTGTTATTAGGACCTACAAACACACGAAAATAGATTAAAACACTCTTATAAGCAATAACTAACTAAGTAAATGCAAGAAAACATGTTAACTAAGTCGCATAAATATGCTCCTATCACACGACAAAGGAAAGTTCATGCATGCCGTGGGTTTGCATGGTGGCTGCTTCAATGTTTTGCTTGTCCATTCCTCCTACAATGACCAATTCAAGTGCATCGTCATTCAATTTGTCAAAATGGTCCTGTGCCAAAGAGTCAATTACATCAATAGCAAAACATGAATGATTCTCCCTAGGATACTTCAAAAGGAATTCAATTTGAATCATGCTTTACTATGCTTCAAGAACAAGGGTATGGATGGTCCTAATCTAGGCTAGGTGAGGATAACGTGGGTTAACAAAGAATGTAGGCTAACAAGGCTCAATGGGGATAACTTAAACATATAATGAAGTGGGATACACGGCAATTTGGCTTTGGTGGTGGTCACTACACAACTTCATCTTGAATATGTGTTATGCAAATCAATAACATGCTTTGAATTAAATGGGCATGAGTTCTAGCATTTGGAACTAAATGATGAAACGCCTTCTAAGTAGTAACCAAGCAAGGAATAATGAGATCATGCAACGACTTTAGAAAACAATAATGCACAGATTTTAACTCTCCAAATAAACGTTTAAGCTCAAGTCTCACAAGGTTGTAGCGTTTGTTTGAGTTCCTTCCTTCAAGCATGTTACAAAAACTAATTTTTTCTTTATGATTACATGTGAATTCATAAGCTATAACTACAACCAAGCATAAACAAAGAGTAAATCAAACTTTCATCCATGTTTATAACTCTTTTTTAACAGCCATGCAATTACAAACCGAATCCTTATCATTGTGTTGGAAGGTACAAACACACAAAAACGACTCAAAACACTCACCTTCTTCATCTGATGCTGTGGACAAGAAGCAACAAGTGATTTAAATCGTTCATAATATGTAGGAAAAGACTCACCTTCTTCTTGCTGAATTCCGCTTATCTTTTTGCGTAGGAGGATGATGCGAGAAGTTGGAAAGAACTTCTCCAAGAACGCTCTCTTCATACTCTCCCACGATGTGACAGTGCCGGGAGCTAACTCATATAACCAATCCTTGGCTTTATCCATCAAAGAGAATGGAAAAGCCTTCATCTTCAAAATATTTCCGTCAACATTGACGGGAGTCATACTAGAGCAAACTACTTCAAATTCTTTCAAATGTTTGTTAGGATCTTCCATGGACAAGCCATGGTATTTAGGAATATGATGAAGCAAACTTGACTTTAATTCAAACTCATCCGTCTTACCTTGGGCAGCCCTGGGGTATTGAATGCACAAGGGTGCGGCATTATCCATACCTGAGGCGGAGAGCTCCTTGAGTGTACGGTTGTCCACCGCCATGCCTTGGACTTCTTCAAATATCCCTGCCGTGGCTTCCTCCTCCTCTTCTTGTACGTTTTCTTCAAGGTCAGATTCGGAATTTGGTGGATGGTGTTCTTGCTGGTTTCTAGCTCTTCTCAACTTCCTCTCAAAATCGTCGTCAAAATCCAAGATGTTCGCACGAATCGTTTGAGAGCTTCTAGTCATACATTAGTACCTAAGAAACAAGAAACAAAATTAGGTCAGAAACTTAAACAAAGTCAGAAACAAAGTGAAATAAAAGAAACAAAAACAATCCAAGGGATTAGCAAAATTGCTAATCCCCGGCAACGGCGCCAAAATTTGATATGAAATTAACTAGCACTCAAATTAAACCCTCTTTTTGTCAAATTGTAGCAAAGATGTAAGTAGGGATCGTTCTAGACCGGGGATTAGGAGGGATTGCTAAACACTTGGAAACTGACTTAAAAACTCAAAAACAAAGTTTAAAACACTAAACTAGACTCAAAGAATGCAAAACTAAAGGTTAAAACACTTAAACAAACCTAAAAACCAAAACAGCAACTAGAAGGCTCAAAACTGCCTAAAAACCACTTTCTGGGCAGTTTTGAGCACCTACACTAATTTGGACGAAATTTGATGAAAACTTGAATCAAAATACTTAGAAACACAAATCAAAACACTTTCTAACTAATCTAAGACTTCAAATTAAAGGGGGATTTGTTTTGGACGAAAATTGAAAACAAAACAGAAACTTAAAGTTAAACAGATTGTAAAAACGATTTTGGTGAAATAGATGGTTAAAAGGGCTAGTTAGGAGGTTCTTCTCCACACATGTCACACTTGCAAACAAAACGATTTTCAGTTGTTCTTCGATAAACTATGGATACTCAATGCCCCAAATTAACCGTGAATTGCACTAATTAACTTTCAGTTTTTCCACAAGTTATTAGATTGGATGATTGCATACGACAACCCAAAACATTCCCTACAAGTTCCCTACATGAATTTCATAATAGAGATACAAGCAAGAATCATTAAGTTCTATGAAAAACATAAGCATTGACGAAGCATTCGTTACTATGAATTGCATGAAACTTATGCCAAGAATTCATTCAACGCGATCGTTTTCAAGCGACCTTCACTACTTGTGATTATAAGATTGTAACTATTAGGTGAAACTCTCTCATAATCTAGCATCATATTCATGCATGAAAACTAAGCGTGCACTCTCAATCAACATACACAAATAAGTTATCAATCAAATAGATGAACGAATTGAATCCACAACTTATGAAATAACAACTGAATTTAATCAAATCATATTCCAAGCATGTACATGGTTTCGAATCACCCCCCAACTAAGGGGGTTTAGTTCCTCATACTCACAACATAAAGTTTATTGAATTGAAACATCGAAGACATAAGAAAGATTACACCTAAAACGCCCAAGAATTCCAACTTGAATTTCTGACGTCAAGCTCCTCTTCTCTTCTCCTTGCTGCGGCAGAGATGGTTTTGGGAGTTTTTGGATGTGGTTTTGGTTTAAGAATGGAGTTAGGATGATATGGTGGTGCGGCAAGGTGTGTGGGTGGTGTATGGAGGTGTATAATGGTGGCTGGAGTAAAGGAGGGTTGCGGCAAAGTGTATGGAGGTGGCTGGAAGGAATGGTGGCTGCGGCAAGGATGGGGAATAAGGTTTTTGCGAATTTCTGATTTGTAGAGTGGGTGATGATGTGCGGCTAGGGTGTAGAAATATATATATAGGCACTTAAAAAAACCTAGCAAATCAGATTAGGGCCTCTAAAACACAAATCCATCAGAAATTAGGTTGAAACAATTAGAAATTTAGTGGGAAAAAGGGCCTAGGGTGCGGCTGGTAAGTGGGCTAAGGTTAGGGTTTCTAGAAACCCTAACAAGGCAAGGCAAAGTGATTCTAGAGGGCCCAGGTGCGGCATAGGATGAAGGTCCGTAAGGAATTTGGGTTTAGGTCATCTAAAAGCCCAAAGCCAAGAATAGAAACTCACGAAAATGGAAACCTCCAAGAATAGCAACCTCCAACTTTTAGAAACTTTAGTTGCCAATTCCGATTTAGGAAAGATCAACCCAAAATGGAAACTTTTAGGCTTAGCTTTCCTACTTCAAGTAGGAAACCTCAAATCTTCAACTCTTCAATTTCATCCCAACCTTGTGTTCCAAGCATGTCCTTTTCCATCTAAGCTCACATTTGCTCCACAAAGCTCCAATTTGCATCATTTCATGTAATATGTCCTTTAAACCTGAAAACACATGAAAGTAGCTTAAAAGACTACTTTAAACTAAGAAAACATAACGAAAATGCATAAGAACTAGCTAACTAAGGCGCATAAATATGCTCCTATCAACAACTTCATCCACTATTTCACTTCCCAAAGTGATAGCCTCAGCCATTGCAAAATCTTCGATTGAATTTACCATGTTTGCGTTGGAGAATTCACTTTGTTCTTGAATTTGTACCATGAACTCCATAATCTGCCCAATTTGCTCCTCCAATTTGCCCGTCTTCGTGGCTTGATTTTGCATCTTCTTCTTGGCTTGATTTTGCATCTCTTTGTTTCGATTTTCTACATCCTGGGTCAAAGAGGTGAGTAACTTATTAAACATATCATTATCCAAAGACGTACCTGAATTGAATTGGGCAGATTGTTGTGGTGGATGTGATGGTTCATATGGCCAGTGATAGAACTCCTCTTGTTGCTGCCAATATCCACCTTGTTGGAATTGTTGAGGTTCTCCCCACATGTAATCTGAATGATCTCTCCAATCCGAATTGTAAGTGTTGGAAAACATGTTGTTGCTTGGTTGATCATAGCCTTGATAACCCCAAGTGATAAGCTCATATTTATACATATTTTACATCAAATTCTCTCGTCTTTTCTTAGTTAGTTTCTTATATTTTTGTGCTATTTACTTTGTTTTTGTGTTTTATCGAATTTATCTAGCTAAGAAAATAAAAATAACATAAGTGTGATTTTATGTAATAAATTCGTGTCAAAACTGTTTAGCTTTTAAATTAAATAAAATATAGATATATATATATATAATATAATAATTGTTTGTTTTGTAGAATAAGGGAGAGTGGAGCTGTGGAGCAGAAAAAGAAAATAAAATGGTGGGAACGTGGCCAAGAAAATCCAAGAAAAGTGGGAATGCATTTGCAGCTAGTGGAAAGCTGCTTTGGTGGGTTGGTGGAATAAAATAGGCAAAAAGAGAGGATATCAGTGAGGAGAAAGAGAGAAGTGGAGTGCACACTATCAAGAAATTGAATAAAAGAAGAAGAAAGGAAGACTTAAATAAGAAAAACAATTGTGCAGTGTGGTAGGTACTTGGAGTGACGCGGGGCAGCGAGGTCGAGATAAAGGGAGGAGAAGGAAAGAAGGAACCAAGGAGCGGGGGAAGAAGTCAGCAGGAATAAGCTGCCCTTTGGCAGCAAGGTCGGAGAAAAGAAAGGCTGCTAAGGCAGCCACGAGGAGGGAATCAGAAGAAGCAAAAGCTGCCTTGGACGCAGCTGGTGCAATTGGGGAGACAGACGAAGGCAGCAAGCTGCCTTGCGAGGCAGCAGGACAGACAAGGACGACGCAGAAAAGAAAAGGAGATAGGCGCGGGGGGAGGTGAGAGAGCTGCCTTCCTGGCAGCGAAGGAACAGAGAAGAAACTGTGCAGCTGCAAGCTGCTTGGCAGCGAGCCACTAGGCAGCGGAAAAGCAGCGAGGAAGGGAGGGCAGCACGACAGCTGCCATGCGCAGCTTAGGGACTGACGGTGAAACGCAGGACAGGCGGAAAAGGTGGCTGCCCTTTGCAGCGTGAGGTCTCGAGCGTGCCAGTTGCAGCGAGAGATAAAACAGCGAGAGGGGCAGCACAAGCAGAGGTCAGCACGATGCAGTGCTGACTTGGGCAGCACGGAAAATAAATGCACAGATCCTTGCACATTTCTATCGGTTAATTCGTTCCTCAAACTTTATGTTTTATTTCTGTTTTAATTTAAATAATGTATAACTAATTTTATTTTGGCTAGAGTTTAATTCAAAACCATGGATATATTTGTAATTTAAATTGATTACCTTCAGTTGTGATTTATGAGTTGTGATTTAATTTGCTTAACTGCTTGATTGATAACTTATTTTTGTATGTCGATTAAGGATGCATACTTAATTTACATGCATGAATTTGATGCTAGAATATAAGTGAATTTCACCTAATCGTTATGAACTTATATTCACAAGTAGTGAAGGTCGCTTATAAACGATCGCGTTAGGTAAATTCTTGGCATAAGTTTCATGCAATTCATAGTAACAAGTGCCTCGTCAATGCTTATGATTTTCATAAAACTTAATGATTCTTGCTCGTATCTCTATTATGCAATTCATGTAGGGAACTTGTAGGGAATGTTTTGGGTTGTCGTATGCAATCATCCAACCTAATAAAAGTAGGAAAATCTGAAGGTTAATTTAAGCGGACCTAATTAACTTGGGGCGTTGAGAATTTACAATTTATTGAATGAACAACTGAAAATCAATTTAGGTTGCATATGTGTCATGTGTGGAGAAGAATCCTCTAGCCAGTCCGTCATTTATCATTTTACCTTAATTTTATGTTTTTGTCAATTTTGTAATTTATTTAAGTTTAATTTACTTTTCATCAAAATCAATCCCCCATTTTATTTTAAAGTGTTAGATTTATTAGAAATCATTTTAGTTTGTGTTTTCTTAAATCTTGAGTTGTTTTGAGTCTTTTGATTTATTTTAGTTTATTTGTTAGTTTTATTTTGAGTTATTATATTTAAGTGTTTTGAGTCTAGTTTAATATTTTAAATTTTGTTTTTACGTTTTTAATTTAATTTTACTTTGATTAGCATCCCTAGTTAATCCCCGGCCTAGAACGATCCCTACTTACATCATTACTACAACTGTCACAAATAGGGTTTAAATTTGTGCGTGAATTTATTTTCGCATCAAATTTTTGGCGCCGTTGCCGGGGATTAGCAAATTTGCTAATCCTTTTATTTTTGTTTTTGCTTATGTTTATTTGTGTTTGTGTATGTTACTTTTGATATTTGATTTATTTTTCTTTCTTTGAATTGAGGTACAAATGGAGCAAGACCTGGATTCTACTAGCATTCAAGATCTATTGGCACAGCTCACTGCTCAATTAACTCAGAATGCCGGAAGGACCACAATGCCAAGTGGCCCTACTTTTGATATGCCCTATGAGCAAGGATTTCAAACTCATCAATATCCCCAATTTTCTGCAAATGAAGATGTTTGGGGATATCAAGGCTATAACCAATCAAGGGGCAACATGTTTTCCAACGCTTATAATTCGGATTGGAGAAGTAATTCAGAGTATATGTGGGATGAACCTCAACAATTTCAACAAGGTGGATATTGGCAGCAAGACGAGTTCTATTCAAGACCTATGCAGCCACCACAGCATCCCCCACAACAATTTCAATCGAATTCAAGTATGCCCGTGGATTATAATCAAATGCTTGAAGAATTAATTTCTTCGGTACAGGGTTCACAAAAAGAAGAACAATTGCCTCCATCGGAAGAGTTCTATCAATGGCCATATGAACCACCACAACAATCTCCCCAATCAAATTCAGGTACGTCTTCGGATAATGACATTTTGAATAAGTTACTAACCTCTTTGACCCAGGACGTAGAAAATCGAAACATGGAGATGCAAAATAAAGCCAACAAGGTGGATGCATTGGAGGAGCAAGTTGGGCAGATTATGGAATTCATGGCACAGATTCGAGATCAAGGTGACATGGAGAATGAAGTTGTTCCTGAACCATCCAAACAGAGCCCGAACATGGATGAATTGCCAATTCAAGAAGAAGATGAGGATGACTACTTGGGCAGTTTAGAAGAATTCTTATCGCAAACCCCTCAAGTCCTTATGCCATCCAACTCAGGTGAGGAGGTTCTAAGTTCATTTCATTCTAACATCGTTCCACCAAATGTCCTTTTTCCTTGCAGGTTTTTAAATCCCAAGGAAGAAGTGAATGAAAAATATGTTGTGGAAGATCTTCCCAAGGTGCAATGTGATATCCAAATTCTTGGTGTACCAAATCAAGTTCCCGATGGTATTGAAACGTTCAAAGAGACTTGTACACCAAGAAGAATTATTCCAGAAAATGAGGTGGCCGGAGAATTTGTTGAACATATCAAAGAGGCTGTGCATGAGACAAACAAGTCCAAAGGAGTTAAGATTGAGGACACGGGACAAGCCACAACCATCATAGTAAACCTGGCTAAGTTCAAAGTCCCGGAAATGTTCAAAAATGTGGTGTTTGTCATTGAGTTTGTGTCGGAAAAAGATAGTAAGCCATCTTCTCCATTTTTAATTTTAATTTATACTAACATTTTTCTGATTTTGATGATTCAGGCACCCACTCTTGAATTTAAACCATTGCCGGATCATTTCAAGTACCACCGTCCGTTTAATGATAAGCCCATGCATTTGAATAATGAAGGGAGGCCTAGGAATCACCCACAATCAGATTTGCATTCCTAATCCCTTCTCTCTACTGAATTTATTTTACTGTATTTAGTTCTTTCATTGTTTGTTGGCTCTTGTATGAATTTATTTTACGTTGATTTCTTTTTACGTTGATTTCATTTTGTTTTGTTTAGTTAGTTGTGATTTTTGTTTAGAAAGTTAAACTTAGTCTTTTTACTTTGTTTTACTTATTGTTGTGTTTTCTTAATTAAGTTGTTAAAAATACATAAAAAAATAAAAAATAAAAAATAAAAAAATAATAAAAAAAAAATAAAAAAAAAATAAAAAAATAAAAAATAAAAATAAAAAATAAAAAACTTAAAAACATAAACATTCATATAAATAAAAAATAAAAATAAAAAAAAATAAATAAAAAATAATAATAATAATAAAAAAATAAAAAATAAAAAAAAAAAAAAACTTAAATGCATAAATTTTTTTTTTTTTTTTTTTTTTTTTTTACAATAACTTGTAATTTAATTTCGTTCATTGGTCATTGGTTGGTGGTGCCTCGGAGGTCGACGGAGCCCCTGAAAGACGAAGCGCCAGAGCTGGATCATTCAGAGCCTCAATACTTGGTGCTGCTCCCGAGGACGAAGGCAACACAAACCTCGGGAGTAACGCCATAAACCTTTGATGATCACTCTGAATCCGCACTTCGGACTCCTGCATCTGATCCAGCTTCCTCTTCATGCTTGTGGAGTAATTGGTTGCAAGCATGTGCAAATCCCTGTTCTCATGCCTAAGCACTCTGACCTCCTGCCGAAGACTAGCCACTTCAGCCATCAACGACTCCACCTGACGGGTTCGTGCAAGAAGGCGCTGGCCCATGTTTGATACTGAACCTGCGCATCGGATGCTGTAGGCCATAGAGTCATGGACAGCTAGTTCGTCGGACCGCCTAGAAAGTATCCTAGTGTCTCTAGGAGTGAGCAGATTTCTGGCCACCACCGATGCGGTTGTTTCATTCATCATCATGGAATCCCCAACTGTAAGAGGACCATTCGGGGATATGAAGGACGGCTGCCAAATGTTGGTTGGAGAAGATATATCACTATCTTCCCCAACATTCAAGTTAAGGCGACGGTCAGAAGGGCAAGACATTTTCTGAAGGTGTTGAGAATGAAGAGTCGGACTGATCAAGATTAAAATAAATGCAAGGAGGGAGTGTTTGCAGATGAAGTGTTTACTAGGGGAGCTCAAGTGTGTTGTGGAACAAAAATGAGCGTTCTTATAAGAAGAAGAAATCGTTGAGGCATCACTCAGCAGTCGAAGAGACGCCCTCTCGCAAATCGAAGAGCCGGGCTCCTTTCTCAAAAGCCGGATTCTTTTCTCAAAAGCGGCGTCTCCGTCTCAAAAGTCGGTTCCTTTCTCAAAAGTCGGACGCCGTTCTCTCAAAAGTCGGGCGTTTCTCTCAAAAGTCGGAGTGGTCAGGAATCACGAGGCGAGCCGCTCCCTGATTTGTCCAAACGTGTCACATGCAATACCTTTCTCAAAAGTCGGGATTGCTCAGAAACCACGAGCCGCCCCCTGATTTGTCCAATTTTGTCGTCACTCGTCACGCGCTGTCAGCTTTGCGCAAATTACGGGTGGCTTTTTCAGAAAGCGCGTGACCTGTACTGTTCATCCATCCACCGGCTGCCGACAGGGGTAAAAGAACAGTTTCGGTTGTGAAGAAAAGTCCTATAAACGTCTACCTTCGCCTTCAACAGCAAAGGAAAACTCTCTCAACACTTCTTCATCTCCGAAATTTTTCATCTCCGAAAATGCCTTTCCATCAAACCCTCTCGAGTTTCTCTGTGTTTCTCATTCCTTGGGATACCTTTACAAACAAGTCATCTAGAGCTAGAGTATTTCATATCATGAAGGTTGAAAGCAAGAGTATCTCATATCACGCTTTCTCCCTGTCCTTGTCCTTGTCTTTGTGGCAAGGAGAAAGCGGGCAATCAGCCAGCACTCGGTGTCAATCTTCCAATCTAAGAACCGACTGCCTGGAAATCCTTCCTGATTGCTTACCTAGCATTGCTCTCGAGTGCTCTTCTTCAACCACTGATGTACTTCCGAAGAAGTCGCCACATCTGCCTGGAGAACAGACATGGCAAGTGAAAATGATACTTGAAGCATGTGGAGACAAGGTGCTGCTTCATCTTCAAGATCAAGTCTCATTTTCCTTGCTAAGAAGTTCCCCAGCCCAGTTCAAGCATACACCTGTGGAACGATACTTCTTCAAAAGCAAAAGTATCCCATATCATCAGAGTCAGAGGCAAAGATTTCTCATGGCATGCTTTTCCTTTACCCTTGCTCTTGGCTACGGGGCAAGGTGAAAGAAAGGCAATCGGTCGGCACTTGGACAGATTGAACAAAGAAGCAGACCACCACCTATTCCTCGTGCCTACCTGCCATGCAGAAGAACAAAAAGAGAAGAATGTAGCCTGCAGACTCAATCAACCCGGCAGAAGGAGTCTGAGTTGAAACCAAGAGCTCGAGAAGCTTCAACAACACCACCAATCAAGTCTCATTTTCCTTGCTAAGAAGTTCCGAGGCCAGTTCAAGTTCAAAACTGTGGAAAGTCACCAAACAGGACCAATGTTCTTTTATTAGTTTTATTCATTATCTTTTATTTTCATTTTCAATTTTTCGTTTGTTTTCTTTTATATTTTCTTGCGTGCGTAACTGATTTATTTCTTTTCTTTGCAGGAACTTTTGGTTATTTCCACCCTTGAAGTTGATTGCAAAATAAAAGGTTGGGGGTCATCGCTTGATTTTCTGCAAATTAGGGAAGTTTTCAGTCCTATTACTTTATTTTGTTTCTTTATATTATTTATTTTACTTTTATTACATTTTCTGACATTGGGGACAATGTCTAGTTTAAGTGTGGGGGTAAAGAGTATAAAAATGACCAAATTAAAATTTTTTGTACCTTCGACTTTAAACTGGTTTCATTTGTTTCCATGTTATTCCATGTTATTGCTTTGTTTTCTTAATTAGTTTTGTTTTATTTAAAAAAAAAAAAAAAAAATCCAAAAATATTTCCTTGTTTTCCTTATTGTTTTGAATTAGTTTTTTGTTAGTTTCCCCGACCCAATGATATAATTGAATAAAATTTGAACCATGATCATCAAGAACTTAGTTAACACGTGCTGTGTGAAATTCCTAATTCTCGTGTTAGTTTGTACATATTTGATCATCTTTGAAAAACCAAATGCACATAGCCTTGTTGATGTGAAACTAAAGCATGATTTTAAGCTCCATATGTGAATTTAGTGACCATATACATCCTATGTGAGTTTTTGAGCCTATTGAAAGTGTGTGCATTTTTCATACACTCCTATTCTTTTATGTGTGATGAACTTATGTGAGATAATTCTCTAGAACTTGCATAACGATCTTTCGAAATATTTGTCATTGATTGCATGAACTTGAAAATGATAGAGGCATTAGGTTTACCACCATGGCCCAAATAACTTTGTTTCCCAAAGAAAAATGATATCATTAGATTACCAATTTGAGCCGTATTTGTGAGCCTTTTATTTCTTATCACCAGATATGTCTACCCTTATGCCTGAAATAAATATTTTTCCTTACCCTTTCCAAGCAAGCAATGCAAGATTGTCTTATGAGAAACGTTTGTGAAGTACTTTGAAGGTGTTTGGCAAAAGAATAAGTGTGGGGGTATTTCATGTTTGTATTTAAAAAAAAAAAAAAAAAAAAAAAAAAAAAAAAAAGAAAAGAAGAAAAAAAAAAAAAAAAAAAAAAAAGATTGTATACAAAGAAAATAAAAAGTTTTTAAAGTTTCAGTTTAAGTTTGTGGTTGGAGGTGACTGGAAGAATCGTTGGAGAGCTTGAGTTCTTATAAATCTAAAGAAAATAATTGCTTGCAATGTAGCTTGGAACTTGTGTTTTCCTATTCTTTCGTTTCAATAACCCTGTCCCTAAGCCTCATTACATCCAATAAAAGTCCTCTTGATTTAAGTTTTGCAATTATGACTGTGGAGAAGTGATCTTTATGCAAGCTTATGGTAGAACTTTCACATTTGTTTCTTTGAGCGAAACACATTTAAACTAAACACATGTGTGTTTGAGTGCATATCCCGTGAGAAGGTCGCTAGTTTGCATATGGTGATTTTTGAAATAAAAATTTGAAATTGCATGAGCATGGCTATCTCACACACTACACTTCAAGGATGTTTCAAAGATTACTGCTAATATTTGAATTAGGAAAATGAACTTGGATTAGCTTGTTTGGTGTTAGCTATGTTTCTTGATGATTGTGTTCTTGAATGAAGTTCTATGAGGATCACATAGGGGGAAGCTAATAATTTTCATGTTATTACTTGTTCTGTTTTCTCTGTTTTGCTCGAGGACTAGCAAAAGCTAAGTGTGGGGGTATTTGATAAGCTCATATTTATACATATTTTACATCAAATTCTCTCGTCTTTTCTTAGTTAGTTTCTTATATTTTTGTGCTATTTACTTTGTTTTTGTGTTTTATCGAATTTATCTAGCTAAGAAAATAAAAATAACATAAGTGTGATTTTATGTAATAAATTCGTGTCAAAACTGTTTAGCTTTTAAATTAAATAAAATATAGATATATATATATATAATATAATAATTGTTTGTTTTGTAGAATAAGGGAGAGTGGAGCTGTGGAGCAGAAAAAGAAAATAAAATGGTGGGAACGTGGCCAAGAAAATCCAAGAAAAGTGGGAATGCATTTGCAGCTAGTGGAAAGCTGCTTTGGTGGGTTGGTGGAATAAAATAGGCAAAAAGAGAGGATATCAGTGAGGAGAAAGAGAGAAGTGGAGTGCACACTATCAAGAAATTGAATAAAAGAAGAAGAAAGGAAGACTTAAATAAGAAAAACAATTGTGCAGTGTGGTAGGTACTTGGAGTGACGCGGGGCAGCGAGGTCGAGATAAAGGGAGGAGAAGGAAAGAAGGAACCAAGGAGCGGGGGAAGAAGTCAGCAGGAATAAGCTGCCCTTTGGCAGCAAGGTCGGAGAAAAGAAAGGCTGCTAAGGCAGCCACGAGGAGGGAATCAGAAGAAGCAAAAGCTACCTTGGACGCAGCTGGTGCAATTGGGGAGACAGACGAAGGCAGCAAGCTGCCTTGCGAGGCAGCAGGACAGACAAGGACGACGCAGAAAAGAAAAGGAGATAGGCGCGGGGGGAGGTGAGAGAGCTGCCTTCCTGGCAGCGAAGGAACAGAGAAGAAACTGTGCAGCTGCAAGCTGCTTGGCAGCGAGCCACTAGGCAGCGGAAAAGCAGCGAGGAAGGGAGGGCAGCACGACAGCTGCCATGCGCAGCTTAGGGACTGACGGTGAAACGCAGGACAGGCGGAAAAGGTGGCTGCCCTTTGCAGCGTGAGGTCTCGAGCGTGCCAGTTGCAGCGAGAGATAAAACAGCGAGAGGGGCAGCACAAGCAGAGGTCAGCACGATGCAGTGCTGACTTGGGCAGCACGGAAAATAAATGCACAGATCCTTGCACATTTCTATCGGTTAATTCGTTCCTCAAACTTTATGTTTTATTTCTGTTTTAATTTAAATAATGTATAACTAATTTTATTTTGGCTAGAGTTTAATTCAAAACCATGGATATATTTGTAATTTAAATTGATTACCTTCAGTTGTGATTTATGAGTTGTGATTTAATTTGCTTAACTGCTTGATTGATAACTTATTTTTGTATGTCGATTAAGGATGCATACTTAATTTACATGCATGAATTTGATGCTAGAATATAAGTGAATTTCACCTAATCGTTATGAACTTATATTCACAAGTAGTGAAGGTCGCTTATAAACGATCGCGTTAGGTAAATTCTTGGCATAAGTTTCATGCAATTCATAGTAACAAGTGCCTCGTCAATGCTTATGATTTTCATAAAACTTAATGATTCTTGCTCGTATCTCTATTATGCAATTCATGTAGGGAACTTGTAGGGAATGTTTTGGGTTGTCGTATGCAATCATCCAACCTAATAAAAGTAGGAAAATCTGAAGGTTAATTTAAGCGGACCTAATTAACTTGGGGCGTTGAGAATTTACAATTTATTGAATGAACAACTGAAAATCAATTTAGGTTGCATATGTGTCATGTGTGGAGAAGAATCCTCTAGCCAGTCCGTCATTTATCATTTTACCTTAATTTTATGTTTTTGTCAATTTTGTAATTTATTTAAGTTTAATTTACTTTTCATCAAAATCAATCCCCCATTTTATTTTAAAGTGTTAGATTTATTAGAAATCATTTTAGTTTGTGTTTTCTTAAATCTTGAGTTGTTTTGAGTCTTTTGATTTATTTTAGTTTATTTGTTAGTTTTATTTTGAGTTATTATATTTAAGTGTTTTGAGTCTAGTTTAATATTTTAAATTTTGTTTTTACGTTTTTAATTTAATTTTACTTTGATTAGCATCCCTAGTTAATCCCCGGCCTAGAACGATCCCTACTTACATCATTACTACAACTGTCACAAATAGGGTTTAAATTTGTGCGTGAATTTATTTTCGCATCACCAAGCATCTTCATTCGCAGCGAATTGAGAACATTGATGAGTTGGATATCCTTGCCCATAGGACACACCACATGTAGGGACATTTTTGCATTGTGGTCCTTTCGGCAATCTGTAACAATTGAGAAGTAAGATTCGCCAATTGAGCTTGAATTTTAGAAAAATCCATATCTTACTTCTCTAGTACCTGAATTCAAAGCAAGAGAACTAAATCAAATATCAAAAGTAACACAAAACAAGGAAAATAAAACTAAGTCAGAAACTAAAACAAAAACAAGGTAAACGAAAAGAAAAGTACCAAGGGATTAGCAAGCTAATCCCCGGCAACGGCGCCAAAAATTTGATGTGTAGAATAACTAAACACACAAATTAAACCCTCTTGTTGACAATTGTAGTATGAATAAGTAGGGATCGTTCTAGGCTGGGGATTAGGAGGGATTGCTAAACACTTGAAAACTGACTTAGAAACGTAAAAACAAAGTTTAAAACACTAGATTAGACTCAAAGAATGCAAAACTAAAGTTTAAAACACTAAAACAAACCAAAAACTTAAAACAGCAACCAAAAGACTCAAAACTGCCTTAAAAACACTTTCTGGGCAGTTTTGAGCACAAAGCACCAAATTGGACGAATTTGGGGTTTAACTTGTACCAAAACACTTAAAATCATAAACCAAAACACTTTCTAACTAATCTAGGACTTCAAAATAAATGGGGATTTGATTTGGACGAAAATAAACTAACAAAACAGATTGCAAAGTAAAAACAGATTTGAAAACGATTTTGGGGTTTTAAATGGATGATGGATTAGTTAGAGGCTCTTTCTCCACACATGACAAGTATGCAAACAACTCGATTTCCAGTTATTCCTTCATTGAATTATGAATGACAATGCCCCAAATTAACCGTGACATCACTAGTTAATTCTCAAGTTTTCCTTGTGTTATTGGATTGGATGACATCATTCGACAACCCAAAGCATTCCTCAAAAGTTCCCTACATGACATCATAATAAAGATACAATCAAAGATCATTACGTTCAATGAAAACTATAAGCATTGACAAAGCACTTGCAACTATGACATCATGTCACTCATGCTAGGAATTGGACTTAACGCGATCGTGACTAGCGACCTTCACTACATATGAATATAAGTGTGTGACGAATATGTAAAACAACCTTATATTCTAGCATCATATTCATGCAAGCCAATTAAGTGTCGACCCCTAATTAACAAACACAAATAAGTTATTACTCTCACAGTTAAGCCAATTGCATTCACGATTCAAGAACTCATAACTGGAATTTATCAAATCAAATTGCACACATAGTCATGGCTTCGAAATCACCCCTAACCAATAGGGTTTAGTTCCTCATAATCACAAAACAAAGGAAAACAGATTTATACATTGAAAACAAAAGAAAGATTACACCTAGAAACGCTCCAACAATCCAACGTCTTGAATGGCAAGCACGTCCAAGGGATTTCCTCCTTCCTCTTTGCTGCGACACAAGGTATGGGTGATGGTTTTAGTGGTGGTGGATGGATATAGGTGAGTTATGGTGAAGGGTGGAGTCCTTAGAATGGTCAGAAAAGGGTTTTATTTATAGGGGAAGGAAGGGCTACGAATTTCTTCAATTTGGGACCAGATTTTCTACCCAAATCCACAAGGAAAAGGAGAAATAAATTCAGAATCCTAGGGGAAAAAGGGTAACAAGGCTAGGAAATAATTTAGGTAACAGAAATTAAACCAAAACTTTAAGGGAAATAGGAATTAAAGTTAGAATCCTAAGGAAAAAGGTAAGGGAGGTGCAGAAATTAAAGAGAATAGGAAAGGGAAATTCGGCAGAAATTATACAGCAGATTTAGGAATGTGTTTTGAGGCACAAAATAGGTAAGAAACCTCTCCCCTTGCATGGCAAGGCTTTAGAACAAAGGGGAATGTAATTTTGGGTCAGAAAATAGGTAAGAAAGAGGGGAAAGGTGCGGCTGGTTGCTTGAAGAAAAGGGAATGTGGTTTTAAGATCAGAAAATAGGAAAGAAAGGATGCTCTTGTGCGGCAAGGACTTTAGGGAAGGTCTAGGGCTTCTAGAACAACCAATTAAGTGCCCTAACATGTTTTGGAATCCCTTTGTGGCTGGAACATAGATGAGGAAAGATTAGGAAACTTCCAAGCCAAGAATAGAAACTATCAAGAATGGAAACCCCAAGAATAGAAACTTCCAACTTTAGAAACTTTGGCTTCCAATTTTTGAACTCTTCATTCTTTATTTGTCTTGAATCCAATTCTTCACATCTTCATTCGAATCTACGCTCATTTGATCTTCAATTTCGTCCATCTTCTTGATAGGGGCATATTTATGCACCTTAGTTAGCTTGTTCTTGTGCATTTACATTGTTTTTCCTTAGTTAAAGTAGTCTTTTAAGCTAGTTTTATGTGTTTTCAGGTTCTAAGGGCAAAGTATGCAAAAGGATGCATTTTGGAGCCTTTTGGAGCACATCTGAGCTTGGAATGGACATCATATGCTTGGAGCCAAGAGGATGGACGAAATTGAAGATTTGAAGATGATGTTTCCTACTTGAACAAGGTTTCCTAGTCGAAGTAGGAAAGCGCCTAATTAAAAGATGAAATCCTAGTCAACGAGGGATTCCTTGTCGGAGATGGATTATTAGAAGAATGAAGATTCCTACTCAAACAAGGTTTCCTACTCGAAGTAGGAAAGTCGAAATCCAAATGGTCTCAAGTGAAGCAACAAAGAAGTTTTCCAAGTCCAAGAAGAAAAAGGAGTCCAAGATGAAGAAGGAATGACAAAGACAAGGTTTCCTAATCCTAATAGGCAAAGTTTCCAAGTGCAGTGAGGAGTCCTTATCCATTTAGGGCACCTTATCCATTTAGGCTACCTTATCCTTGTTCTAGAAACCTTATCCATCCTTACCGTGAGTTTTCCTTGCATTAGAGGGTTTCTAGAAGCCCTAATCTGCCCTATCCTTTAGTGCCGCACCTATCCCTTCTAGAAAGCTGATTTGCCTTGCCTTGCAAGGCATTCTAGAAGCCTTACCACCTCATCTCCTTACCTGCCGCACCTAGGAAGCATTATCCCTTTTTATTTCTGATTTCTAAGCCTTTTTCCTTGGGGATTTGGGTTCTAGAAAGCCTAATCTGATTCACCTAGGGTTTTGGGGTCCTATAAATATGTGTGCCGCACCCATTCATTGATACCACCTCTCATACACATTCATTCACTCCATAAATTCAGAAATTCGCCCAAACACCATTCTCCCTAGTTCTAAGTTCTTGCCGCACCCCCCACCCTTCCTAAACACTTCTACCTTAGTCCATACTCATCCACCCATACATATAAGTCCCAACCTGTCCCTAAGGTCCTTTGCCGCAGCAAGGGAAGGAGGAGGAGCCTTGGAAGTTCATGTCGTTCAAGTTCGCGTCGCTGGAATTTCTAGGTGTTTCTTTTCCTTTGATTTCAATGTTTAAATTCAATTCTCTTTGTTTTGTGCGTATGAGGAACTAAACCCCGCCTTGGCTAGGGGGGGATTCGAAATACATGTTTATGCTTGCGTTATGATTTGATTACTTCTAATTGCGTTTCATAAGTTGTGAATTCAATTTACTTATCTATGTGAATTACATTGATTTGTGTGTGTTGGTTGAGAGTGCACTGGTGCGAAAATAACTAACGCACAAATTTAAACCCTATTTGTGACAGTTGTAGTAATGATGTAAGTAGGGATCGTTCTAGGCCGGGGATTAACTAGGGATGCTAATCAAAGTAAAATTAAATTAAAAACGTAAAAACAAAATTTAAAATATTAAACTAGACTCAAAACACTTAAATAGAATAACTCAAAATAAAACTAACAAATAAACTAAAATAAATCAAAAGACTCAAAACAACACAAGATTTAAGAAAACACAAACTAAAATGATTTCTAATAAATCTAACACTTTAAAATAAAATGGGGGATTGATTTTGACGAGAAGTAAATTAACTTAAATAAATTACAGAATTGACAAAAACATAAAATTAAGGTAAAATGATAAATGACGAACTGGCTAGAGGATTATTCTCCACACATGCCACATATGCAACCTAAATTGATTTTCAGTTGTTCTTTCAATAAATTGTAAATTCTCAACGCCCCAAATTAATTAGGTCCGCTTAAATTAATTCTCAGATTTTCCTTAAGTTAATGGATTGGATGATTGCATACGACAACCCAAAACATTTCCCACAAGTTCCCTACATGAATTGCATAATAGAGATAAAAGCAAGAATCATTAAGTTCTATGAAAATCATAAGCATTGACGAGGCACTTGTTACTATGAATTGCATGAAACTTATGCCAAGAATTTACCTAACGCGATCGTTTATAAGCGACCTTCACTACTTGTGAATATAAGTTCATAACGATTAGGTGAAATTCACTTATATTCTAGCATCAAATTCATGCATGTAAATTAAGTATGCATCCTTAATCGACATACAAAAATAAGTTATCAATCAAGCAGTTAAGCAAATTAAATCACAACTCAGAAATCACAACCAAAAGTAATCAATTCATATTACAAATATATCCATGGTTTCGAATTAAACTCTAGCCAAAATAAAATTAGTTACACATTATTAAAATTAAAACAGAAATAAAACGTGAGTTTAGGAAAAATAAACCGAGAGACGAGAGTTGGTTCCTGCTTGGCTTTCCCTTGCTGACTGAACATGCATGCACTGCATGCCTTCCAAATTCCTCCGTGCTGACCTTGCTGCCAAAGGGCAGCACTCCTTCCTGCGAGCTGACTGCCCGTGCTGACTGCGAGTTGCTCAGTGGCTGCTTCCATGCAAGCTGTCAAAGGACAGCTTGCTGTCCTCCCATTTCAACTTTCTTGCCAGCTTCTCTCGGCTTCTCTCTATTTCTTTTTCCAAGCTGCCAAAAGGCAGCTCTCGGCTCTCTAACCTCGCCTGCTGCCTCCTGTCTCCGCAGCTGCCCAGCAGCCTTGCTGCTTCCCAAGTTCTTTCCGTGCGCTGCCAAGGCAGCGTTTTGCTGCTGGTTCCTTCACCTTTCTGTTCCTCCCTCGCCAGGAAGGCCCCCGCGTCTGCGTCTTCCAGCTGTGCTGCAAAGGCAGCAACTCCGTTTTCTTCCTCGAGCTCTGCAGCTTGCGCTGCCTTATTCTTTTCTGTGCTCCCCCTGGTACTGACCTCGAGGCCTCCTTCTTATCTCCCCCATTGTTTTATTTTTTAGTCTTTTTTTATTGTTTTCTATCCATCCATTCCCTATATTTTATTTCTTCTTCCTTCTGCACGCCAGCTGCCTAAGGCAGCTGCCTTTCCTTTTTATTTTTTTACTCTTTCTTTTTCTGCATGCCTTCCTCCACTTCTTGCATTTCTTTTATTATTCCTCTTCACCTTGTCATGCTGCAAAGGCAGCGTGCATGTAGCTGCTCCTTTTCTCTTGTTTTATGCTGCCAACCCAACTTCCATCATTCATCATCATCATCATATATATATATATATATATATATATATATATATATATATATTTATAATTCTATATTATTTTTATTAACCAAAAATAATGGGCAATGCAGTTTTGACGATTTTATTACTAAAAAAATACACTTAAGCTATTATTATTTTCTCTGCATAACAAATCCTATAAACACAAAAATAACGTAAATAGCTCAAAAACATAAGGAACTAACTAAGAAAAGACGAGTGAATTCGAAGTAAAAATATATATAAATATGATCCGATCATGCACGCTTAATATTTATAATTCTATATTATTTTTATTAACCAAAAATAATGGGCAATGCAGTTTTGACGATTTTATTACTAAAAAAATACACTTAAGCTATTATTATTTTCTCTGCATAACAAATCCTATAAACACAAAAATAACGTAAATAGCTCAAAAACATAAGGAACTAACTAAGAAAAGACGAGTGAATTCGAAGTAAAAATATATATAAATATGATCCGATCATGCACGCTTAATTATCATGCATAAATTGAATGCTAGGATATAAGGAAATTTCACCTAATCGTTATGGACTTATATTCACAAGTAGTAAAGGTTGATGATCTCAATCGCGTTAAGTAAATTCATGGCATAAGTTTCATGCAATCATAGTAACAAGTGCTTCGTCAATGCTCATGGTTTTCATAGAACTTAATGATTCTTGCTTGTATCTCTATTATGCAATCATGTAGGGGACTTATGGGGAATGTTTTGGGTTGTCGTATGCAATCATCCAATTCAATAACGTTAGGAAAATCTGAAGGTTAATTTAAGCGGACCTAATTAACTTGGGGCGTTGAGAATTCATGGTTTATTGAAAAGCAATTGGAAATCGTTTTATATGCAAGTATAACATGTGTGGAGATGAACCCCTTAGCTAGCCTTCCATCCATTGTTTTAAGCCAAATTCGTTTTAAAATCTGTTTTGATTTACAAGTTTATGTTTTGTTTTTAATTTCGTCAAAACCAAATCCCCCTTTGTTTTCAAGTGTCAAATTAGTTAGGAAGTGTGTTAGTTTGTGTTTTTAAGTGTTTTGAGTCAAGTTAAAACCTATTTTCGTCAAAATCTTGTTTAGAGTCCAAAACTGCCCAGAAAGTGGTTTTAAGGCAGTTTTGAGTGTTTTTGTGTTATTTTGAGTCTTTTGGTTTGTTTTGGTGTTTTAAAGTTTAGTTTTGCATTCTTTGAGTCTAGTTTAGTGTTTTAAACTTATTTTTACGTTTTTGAGTCAATTCCAAGTGATTTTGCAATCCCTCCTAATCCCCGGTCTAGAACGATCCCTACTTACATACTTTGCTACAATTGATAAAAAGAGGGTTTAATTTGTGTGCTAGTAAATATCATATCACTTCTTAGCTTTAAGCATGTGCAATCCATTTGATGCCCAAAACTGCTCCAAAAGGCTCCAAAATGCACTTTCTTGCTACTTTAACCCTTCGGACCTACAAACACACGAAAATAGCTTAAAATACTAAAATAACTACGAACTAACCACATAAATGCCAAGAAACAAGCTAACTAAGTCTCATAAATGTGCTCCTATCATGGTGCAAACGGCTTTTGATAGAAACCCGGGGGTTGTTGCCTAAATGCGCTTTGTTGTTGGCCTTGTTGGGGTTCTCGCCATTTGAAATTTGGATGATCCCTCCATCCCGGATTGTATGTATTAGAAAAGGGATCATTTCTTTGTTTGTATGGCTGCCCAAAACCCATGGCATTTAGGGTCTCCCACCCTCCATTCTCTATCAATTGTGGGCACTTGTCCGTAAGGTGTCCTTGCATGGAGCATACGCCACAAGAACTTACATTTGTACTTTTAGTCCTTCCACAACATGAGAAAGAAGAGTAGTAAGGTTAGCCATTTGATTTTGAAGTTCGGATATGGCACTTACCTCATTCACTTGGTGTTGCTGTGGGGTGCTTCTTTGCCCAACACCTTCGTATTGTTGAGCGTTCAACGCTCGATTAGCAATCAAAGTCTTTGCTGCCGTGGGGGTCTTGTCCACCAAGGCTCCTCCCGCTGAGGTCATAGGAGCATATTTATGCGACTTAGTTGCTTGTTTTAGTGCTTTTATGTTATTAGTTCTTAGTTATTTTAGTTCTTTAAGCTTCTTTTGTGTGTTTTCAGGTTCATAAGACGTATTTGGCGAAAGGATGCATTTTGGAGCCTTTTAGAGCAGTTTTGGGCTTATTATGGATAGCTTGTATATGGAGCAAGGTTGATGGACGAATTTGGAGTCAAAAGAGGTTAGAAACATGCTACAAATCAGAAAAGGAAAGTTCATGACAAAGAAGATAAGGAAAGTGCAAGAAAAGAGGAAACATTATCCAAAACCTTATCCAACCTTATCTTATCCAAACCTTATCCTATCTTATCCTAACCTAATCTTGTTCCACCTTAATCCTAGCTACAAGTGGACCTAAAAACCTAATTTCTAGAGGCCCTATCTGACCCTAAAAGGGTGCCACACCTTCCCCCCCCCCCCCTTTTATGCCTTCTAGAATACCCAAAATCAGCCATAAGACACTTAGTTTCTAGAAGGCCCAATTTTGGACGAAAATTCTTAAACCTATTTCTAATTGGATTCTGATTTTATTTGGCCCTTTTTCTCTTGGATTTGGATTGTTTAAGTCCATATCTGAAACCAATTGGGCTAGGACTTAAGTTCCCAACCTTTGCCGCAAGCCCTAAGGGCCCTAATCACTTGTATCTGCTAGGTTTAACCGTAATTCTGATTCCTAGGGTTTTTACCATGCTATATATATATGGACCTTAAGTTGCCGCACTCCCCAACACATAACCTAGGCAGCCATTCATCATTCATCACAGAAATTCGTCCATACACACCCTAGGCAGCAAAACACCCCAAAAACACCATTCTAGTGCCCAGAAAATAGAAGCAGCCGCTCCACCTTCTTCCACCCTCTTTGCCGAGTTCTCCACCACCTTCCAACCATCAAACACTCTTCCACACTCACCCTACACCCCTTGCCGTGCCTCTACAACCCCCAAAATCCATTCTACATCATCAAAACAGCCCAGAAACCATCAACACCCAATCTGCCGCAAGCAAGGAAAAGGGACAGATTCACTCAATGTCTAATTCATGTAATCTTTGTTTTGCTTTAAGTATGATTGGCTAAATTCGTTTTGGCTAAGGGTGTATTCAAAACCATGATTATATATGTGAAATAAGTTGATTACTTCCAATTATCGTTGCATAAGTCGTGAATACAATTTGCTTAACCGTTTGATTTAGAACTTATTCTTGTATGTTGATTGAGAGTGTGATGCGTAATATTAACTAGCACACAAATTAAACCCTCTTTTGTCAAATTGTAGTAAAGATGTAAGTAGGGATCGTTCTAGACCGGGGATTAGGAGGGATTGCTAAACACTTGGAAACTGACTTAAAAACTCAAAAACTAAGTTTAAAACACTAAACTAGACTCAAAGAATGCAAAACTAAAGTTTAAAACACTAAAACAAACCTAAAACTCAAAACAGCAACTAGAAGACTCAAAACTGCCTAAAAACCACTTTCTGGGCAGTTTTGAGCACAAACACAAAATCTGACGAATTTGAGTGAAAACTTGAATCAAAACACTTAAAAACACAAATCAAAACACTTTCTAACTAATCTAAGACTTCAAAATAAAGGGGGATTTGGTTTTGGACGAAAATTGAAAACAAAACAGAAACTTTAAAACAAAACAGATTGTAAAACGTTTTTGGATGAAAAGGATGGATAAAAGGCTAGTTAGGAGGTTCTTCTCCACACATGACAGACTTGCAAACAAAACGATTTTCAGTTGTTCTTCCAATAAATTATGAAACTCAACACCCCAAGTTAATTAGATACGCTTAAATTAACCTTCAAGTTCTCCTTAAGTTAATGAATTGGATGGGAAAGCGCATACAACAATTCAAAACATTCCTCAAAGGTTCCTTACGTGATGAGCACAATAAGGATACAATCAAGAATCATGAAGCACAATGAGAACTATAAGTGTTGACGAGGCATTCGTTACTATGATGAGCATGAAACTAATGCCAAGAATTCATTCAACGCGATCGTTTATAAGCGACCTTCACTACTTGTGATTATAAGATTGTAACTATTAGGTGAAACTCCCTCATAATCTAGCATCATATTCATGCATGAAAACTAAGCGTGCACTCTTAATCAACATACACAAATAAGTTATCAATCAAGTAGATGAACGAATTGAAACCACAACTTATGAAATAACAACTGAACGTAATCAAATCATATTGCAAGCATATTCATGGTTTCGAATCACCCCCCAACTAAGGGGGTTTAGTTCCTCATACTCACAAGCAAAGATACATAAATTTAGAAATTAAAATCCAAAGGAAGAAAACACCTAGAACGCTCCAACTTGGCAGCAAGCTCATCAACGAATTCTCCTTCCTCCTTGCTGCGGCAGAGAACTTTAGAACAGGTTTTTGGGGTTATTTGTGGTGTAGAATGGATGTGGAATGGTATGGGAAGGTTTAGGGTTGATGGGGGTACGGCTAGGGATGATTTTGGGTCAGAAAATATGGTGAAAGGTGAAGGAAGGCTGCTGCAAAGTGTGATGGATGTGTTTGACGAATTTCTGAATTGTGGAGGGTGTATGGCTGGATGGGATGAATGGAATGTGTGTGGGAGGTGTGGTTTTCTGAACTCCCTTGATAAATGGTTGAATGGGGATTATATAGTGGCTGAAAATGTCAAGCAAACATTAAGTAATGGACAATCTGCCATCCTTGCAGAAATCCACTTCATGGTGGTCCAATTTCTGCCATTCCTTGTTGTCTATTCACTGCCCATGCTGATTCCTTGCTGCCCATGCTTTAATTTCTTATTCCTTGCTGCCCATGCTTTAATTTCTGATTCCTTGCTGCCCATGTGGTGTGTGTGTTGCTGTTTTCTTTCCTTCTTGCTGCCCATGTGGTGTTTATACTTGCAATGCATGTTCTTCATCCATTTAGCTAGTAAAAAACACATTTTCTGCCATTACATGGCAGCCATGATGTTTGAAGTTGTAGGCCAACACTTTGCACACACACGCAGATTTCTAGCCCTTTGAATCATCAAATTCGTCCATCCTCATGTCTCCATGTTTGCACCATTCAATCTTGGCCCAAAAATGCTCCAAAATGCTCCAAATTTGCTCAAAATGCATACTTTGCCATATGAACCTGAAATTGCACGAAAATGACCTTAAACACTATAATAAGTTATAACTAACTACGAAAATGCAAGAAAACAACATAACTAAGTAGCATAAATATGCTCCTATCAGAGTGCACGCTTAATTCGCATGCTTGAATTTGGTGCTAGGATATAAGTTTGTTTCACCTAATCGTTATGAATTTATATTCGCAAGTAGTGAAGGTCTAGTCACGATCGTATTAAGTAGATTCCTGGCAAGAGTATCATGCTTTTCATAGTTACAAATGCCTTGTCGATGCTTATGATTTCCAAAGAACGTAATGATTCTAACTTGTGTCTTTATCATGTTGTTCATATAGAGAACTTGTTAGGAATAATTTGTTTGCGATGCATATTCATCCAATTCAATGATTCTAAGGAAATCTGAAGGTTAATTTAAGCGGACCTAATTAACTTGGAGTGTCGATGTTCATAACTTATTGAATTGATAACTGGAAATTGATTTACGTTGCATATACTTCATGTGTGGAGAAGAACCCCTTAGCTATTCCATCATCCATTGATTCATCACAATTTTGTCTTACAATCTGTTTTCTTTACAATCTGCCCATTTAATTTAATTTCGTCCAAACACAATCCCCCCATATTTTGTTGAGTCTTAGTCATTCAAATCTGTTTTATTTTGTGTTTTTAAGCATTTGGAGTCGTAAACACTTTCAAATTCGTCCAAATCAAGTTTTAGTTTCTTTTTGAGTCAATTTGATTGTTTTAGGCAGTTTTGAGTGTTTCAAATCTGTTTTGAGTCATAGTAGTCTTGTTAGAGTCTTTAAGTTTAGTTTTTGTGTTTTTAAATCAATTTATATTAGATTAGCACCCCTAGTTAATCCCCGGTTAGAACGATCCCTACTTACATCATTACCACAATTGTCACAAATAGGGTTTAATTTGTGTGTCAACATAATTTTCACATAATGAGGCATCTAGCATTTGGTGTTCGATTGGTAGAAGCCCCTCGTAGAAGTATTGTAGAAGAAGCTCCTCCTTCATTTGATGTTGTGGACATGAAGCAACAAGAGATTTAAAACGTTCATAATAAGTAGGAAAAGATTCACCTTCATCTTGTTGAATTCCACTTATCCTTTTTCGTAGAAGAATAACTCAAGAAGTTGGGAAAAACTTCTCCAAGAAAGCCCGTTTCATGCTCTCCCAAGATGTGACAGTTCCGGGAGCTAATTCATACAACCAATCTTTCGCCTTTTCCAAGAGAGAAAAGGGAAAGGCCTTCATCTTCAATATGCTCCCATCGACGTAGTTTGGAGTCATGCTTGAACACACCACCTCGAACTCTTTCAAGTGCTTGTTGGGATCCTCCATGGACAATCCATGGTACTTTGGAATATGGTGCAGCAAACTTGATTTTAACTCGAACTCGTCGGTCTTGCCTTGAGCAGCTGCGGGGTTGATAGGAGCATATTTATGCGCCTTAGTTAGCTAGTTCTTGTGCTTTTAAGTTGTTTTTCCTTAGTTAAAGTAGTCTTTTAAGCTAGTTTTATGTATTTTCAGGTTTTAAGAGCAAAGTAAGCAAAGTGGTGCATTTTGGGGCCTTTTGGAGCACAATTGAGCGTGGATTGGACATCACATACTTGGAGCCAAAAGAATGGACGAAATTGAAGATTTGAAGATTTGAGAAGTCCTAGTTGAATAAGGATTCCTAGTCCAAGAAGGAGTCCTAATTGAAGAAGGATTCCTAATCAAAAGAGGAGTCCTAGTTAAGGATGTATTCATAGTCAAAGATGGATTCCTAGAAGAATGAGGATTCCTACTCAAACAAGGTTTCCTACTTGAAGTAGGAAAGAAGTTAAGCCTAAAAGTTTCCTATTTTGGGTTGATCTTTCCTAAACCTAGATGGCCTTAAGTTCCAGATATTTTGAAGGTTTTCTAAGCATTTTTGGACACAAAAGAAGGTTCTAGAACAATCCCCATAAGTGCCGCACCTATCCCTTCTAGAAGACCTATTTTCCTTGCCTTGCAAGGCATTCTAGAAGGCCAATCCTTCTCCCATCAAACCTGCCGCACCTTTGGGCCTTTTCCCTTGCAAATTCTGATTGTTTAAACCTATTTCCTGATGGATTTGGGTTATCCAAGTCCATATCTGATTCCCCTAGGGTTTTAAGTGCCTATATATACTCATATCAACCCCTAGATCAAACCACCACCTCCCATATACATCATTCACGTCAGAAACTCATCCCCTCTCTTTGCCACACCATTCCACCACCATATTCCATAATTTCTGCCCAAAATCATCCCTAGCCGCAGCACCCATCCACCCTAAACACCACCATACATCTCCCATCCATTCTACACCATTTAATAACAAAGAACCTGTCCAAAGTCTCTGTGCCGCAGAAAGGAGGAAGGAAGACTCGTGGATGCACCTGCTGTCCAAGTTGGATCATCTAGGTGTTTTCTTTCTTTGGATTTTAATGTCTAAATTTATGTATCTTTGCTTTGTGCGTATGAGGAACTAAACCCCCCCTTGGCTAGGGGGGATTCAAAACCATGTTTATGCTTGCTATATGATTTGATTAGTTCTAATTGCGTTTCATAAGTTGTGAATTCAATTTACTTAACTATATGAATTAAAACTGATTTGTGTATGTTGGTTAAGAGGGCCCGCTTAGTTTGCATGCATGAATTTGATGCTAGGATATAAGGGAATTTCACTAAATTGTTATGAACTTATATTCACAAGTAGTAAAGGTTGTTGATCACAATCGCGTTAAGTAAATTCTTGGCATAAGTATCATGCGCTTTCATAGTTACGAGTGCCTCGTCAATGCTTATGATTTTCATAAAATTTAATGATCCTTGCTTGAATCTCTATTATGCGCTTTCATGTAGGGAACTTGTGGGGAATGCTTTGGGTTGTCGTATGCAATTCATCCAATTCAATAACTTAAGGAAAATCTGATGGTTAATTTAAGCGGACCTAATTAACTTGGGGCGTTAAGAATTCGTGGTTTATTGAAAAGCAATTAGAAATCGTTTTGTATGCAAGTGTGACATGTGTGGAGAAGAACCCCTTAGCTAGCTTTCCATCCATTCAATTGATGCGAAATATATAAGCACACAAATTAAACCCTCTTTTTATCAAATGTAGTAAAGTATGTAAGTAGGGATCGTTCTAGGCCGGGGATTAGGAGGGATTGCTAAATCACTTGGAAACTGACTTGAAAACGTAAAAACAAAGTTTAAAACACTAAACTAGACTCAAAGAATGCAAAACTATACTTTAAAATACTAAGATAAACAAAAAAAAATTCAAAACAGCAACTAAAGACTCAAAACTGCCTTAAAAACACTTTCTGGGCAGTTTAGAGCACAAACACAAACTTGGACGAATTTTGGTTTTCTAATGAACTAAAACACTTAAAAACATAATCTAAGACAAGTTCTAATTAATATGACTCAAAGAAATAAGATGGGGTTGATTTTGGACGAAAATAATTAAATTAAGACATGAACAAAGTAAACAGATTCTTAGGCAAATTTGGGTGAATCAAAACACTTAAAAACACAAACTAAAGTGATTACTAACTAATCTAATACTTTGAAATAAATGGGAGATTGGTTCTTGACGAATTTGAAAACAAAACAAACTTTGTAAAACAAAACAGATTGTAAATGAATTTGAATGAAACTTATGGATGGAAGGCTAGCTAGGAGGTTCTTCTCCACACATGTCACACTTGCATACAAAACGATTTCCAGTTGCTTTTCGATAAACTATGAATACTTAACGCCCCAAATTAACCGTGAATTGTACTAATTAACCCTCAGTTTTTCCACAAGTTATTGGGTTGGATGATTGCATACGACAACCCAAAACATTCCCTACAAGTTCCCTACATGAATTGCATAATAGAGATACAAGCAAGAATCATTAAGTTCTATGAAAAACATAAGCATTGACGAGGCACTCGTTACTATGATTTGCATGAAACTTATGCCAAGAATTTACTTAACGTGATTGTGACTAGCAACCTTCACTACTTGTGAATATAAGTTCATAACGATTAGGTGAAACTCCCTTATATTCTAGCGTCAAATTCATGCATGAAAATTAAGCGTGCACTCTCAACCAACATACACAAATCATTTTTTATACGAACGGATAAGTAAATTGAATTCACAACTGGATGTAATCAAATCATATTGCAAGCATGAACATAGTTTCGAATCACCCCCTAACTAAGAGGGGTTTAGTTCCTCATACTCACAAAGCAAAGATGCATAAATTTAGACATTAAAAACAAAGATAGAAAACACCTAGAAACGCTCCAACACTCCCAAGGCTTGGGCTTAGGCACGGCACCAGGTTTCTTCTTCTTTCTCCTTCCTTGCAAGTTGCGGCACTAGAGGTTTTGGACAGGTTTTGGGTGGTTTTTATGGTGTAGAATGGATGTGAGATGGTATGGTAGTGTTTAGGATAGGTGGAGGGTGCGGCAAAGGTAAGGAATTATGGATGTATGGTGATTTGGGAGTGTAGAATGGTGTGGAATGTGGCTGGACGAATTTCTGAGATGAAAGGGAGTGTTTTTTATGTGTATGGGAGGTGGTATTTATAGGCTTGAGAGAGGACCACTCCATTTCCTTTGCATGTGCAGCTTGTGTGGGTGTGAGTTGTCATGTTTCCCCTTTACATTTACACACACATGCTTCATCATTTCAATCTCAAAGCACACACATTTTCTGCCATGCTTTCCTTTACATTTACACACACATGCTTCATCATTTCAACCACCAAACACCCACATTTTCTGCCCATGCCGTGTGCTCCATGTGTTTGCTGCCATGTTCTTTTCTTTGCCATGTGTTTTCTGCCATGTTATCATCCTAGCTATTACACTTGCACACACACATGTTCTTTGCATCATTTCACCCTTGCCTTTCTTTGCCATGTGTTGTTTGCTGCAACATTCTTTTCTTTGCCATGTGTTTGCTGCAACAAGGGGTTTATTTAAAGGGATAAAGGAAATAAAACCCTAGGTTAACTAGGTAAACAGAAATTAAGTCTAAAGCTTCTACAATTTAGGGAAACAAATCAGAAATTTAAAGGAAATAAGCTAAAAGGTGTGGCAAGGCTTTAAAGTAGATTAGGAAAGTGTTTAAATGCAAGATTTAGGAAAGAATGACTCTTCCTTGCACGGCAAGGAAGAGTAATGGCAAGGGTGGAGCACACGGCTGGTTGCTTATTTTTGAACACTTCGTTCTTTATTTGTCTTGAATCCAATTCTTCACATTATCATTCAATCCTATGCTCATTTGATCTTCAATTTCGTCCATCTTCTTACTTCCAAGCATATGCAATCCATTTGATGCACAAAAACTGCTCCAAACGACTCCAAACGACTCCATTTGATGCACATGTATGCATACTTTGTCCTTAAAACCTGAAAACACATCAAAGTGACTTTAAACACTAAAATAACTAAAGAAACACAACGTAAACGTACGAGAACAAGCCATTTAAGTCGCATAAAAATGCTCCTATCAAATTCCCCCACACTTAGCTTTTGCTAGTCCTCGAGCAAAACAAAGAAATAAAACGAAACAAAACAAATAAAACACAACCTAAACCTTCCAACATTTGCCTCAGGGATTTCCAATGTACATGACATGTTAAAAATCATTATCCCCCACAGATTTGAATCATCTTACACTTAAGCACATACTTAATCATAGTCACCATTTACTTGTTCACAATTAATCGATTAAAACAACATTTTGAATATTGTAACATGCCTTAGAGAATTTCCTCAATTCCTTACTAGATACACTCTTATTTTCACACAAGAATTTCTGACTACACTCCCTATACTAGGTATATGTGAGAAGATTGATGTAAACATGAAACTAGTACTCACATATGTTTTTCAACAAAGAAGCAATTTCTGGAATTATTAATTCATGTATATATATGATCTCATGAATGGAATGCTACTATTGGATGGGAGAACCAGTGACACCTGATGCGTAAATTAACTAAACACACAAATTAAACCCTCTTGTTGACAATTGTAGTATGGATAAGTAGGGATCGTTCTTAAAACCGGGGATTAGGAGGGATTGCTAAACACTTGAAAACTGACTTAGAAACGTAAAAACAAAGTTTAAAACACTAAACTAGACTCAAAGAATGTAAAACTAAAGTTTGAAACACTAAAACAAACTAAAAGACTCAAAACAGCAAACAAACACTCAAAACTGCCTTAAAAACACTTTCTGGGCAGTTTTGAGCACAAACACAAATTTGGACGAAATTGAGTTATAACTTGAACCAAAACACTTAAAAACACAAACTAAATCACTTTCTAACTAATATGAGACTTAAAAATAAAGGGGGATTTGTTTTGGACGAAAATTGAAAACAAAATAGAAACTTTAAAACAAAACAGATTGTAAAACGTTTTGGATGAAAAGGATGGATAAAAGGCTAGTTAGGAGGTTCTTCTCCACACATGTCACACTTGCAAACAAAACGATTTTCAGTTGTTCTTCCAATAAATTATGAAACTCAACACCCCAAGTTAATTAGATACGCTTAAATTAACCTTCAAGTTCTCCTTAAGTTAATGAATTGGATGGGAAAGCGCATACAACAATTCAAAGCATTCCTCAAAGGTTCCTTACGTGATGAGCACAATAAAGATACAATCAAGAATCATGAAGCACAATGAGAACTATAAGTGTTGACGAGGCATTCGTTACTATGATGAGCATGAAACTAATGCCAAGAATTCATTCAACGCGATCGTTTATAAGCGACCTTCACTACTTGTGATTATAAGATTGTAACTATTAGGTGAAACTCCCTCATAATCTAGCATCATATTCATGCATGAAAACTAAGCGTGCACTCTCAATCAACATACACAAATAAGTTATCAATCAAGTAGATGAACGAATTGAATCCACAACTTATGAAATAACAACTGAATGTAATCAAATCATATTGCAAGCGTGTACATGGTTTCGAATCACCCCCCCAACCAAGGGGGTTTAGTTCGTCATACTCACAACACAAAGTTTATTGAATTGAAACATTGAAAACATAAGAAAGATCACAACTAAAAGTTCCAGCAATCTGCAATAGACTAGCAAGCACATTCAAGGGCACTCCTTCTTCCTTCTTGTTGCGGCACAAGGTATGGAGATGGTTATGGATGGTTTTGGATGATCTAGAATGGTGGAAAAGTGTCTAGGATAGGTGTATGGCACGGCTAGGAAGGTTTGGGGTCAGAAAATATGGATTTGGGTGAAGGTTTGGCACGGCAAGGGGTGAGGACAGGTTTTGGGCGTGAATGGAGTTGAATAGATGTGTGTGGGAATGTTTTGTGGCTGCAACAAAGAGGTTTATTTAAAGGAAAACAGAAATTAAAACCCTAGGTTGATTAGGAAATCAGAAATTAAGTCTAAGGATTCTAGAATTAGGAAACAAATCAGAAAACTAAGGGAAAATAGGTAAAGGGTGCGGCAAGGATTTAGAATGGATTAGGAAAGTGATTTAAGGCAAGGAAATAGGAAAGAGCACTCCCCCTTGCACGGCAAGGAAGAGGAAAGAGGAACAAGGTGCGGCAAGGCTTTAGGAAAGGTCTAAGTGTCCTAAAACTTAAAGGGAAAGGTGTATGATGTGCGGCAAAGGTTGATATGGTGCAAGGAAGGTGTATTTGATGTCCTAAAATGCTTAGGAAACCTTCAAAGTTGATAAGACTTAGGAACATTTAGGAAAGGTCAAACCAAAGTAGGAAACCTTGGCTTAACTTTCCTATTTCAAGTAGGAATCCTTGTTGGAGTAGGAATCCTTGTTCTTCTAGGAATCCTCATGTGAGTAGGAATCCATCTTCAATTAGAAATCCTTTGTTGATTAGGAATCCTTCTTCAATTAGGAATCCTTCGTTCATGTAAGCACTTTCCTATTTCAACTAGGAAACCTTGTTCAAGTAGGAATTGTCATCTTCAAGTCTTCAAATTCGTCCAAACCTTGACTCCAAATATGTGACATGCATTCCAAGCTCCATTTTGCTCCAAAAAGCTCCAAAATGCATCTTCTTGCATCCTTTGGCCTTAAAACCTGAAAACACATAAAACTAGCTTAAAAGACTACTTTAACTAGGAAAACGCCATGGAAATGCATAAGAACTAGCTAACTAAGGCGCATAAATATGCTCCTATCAAATTCCCCCACACTTAGCTTTTGCTAGTCCTCGAGCAAAACAAAGAAATAAAACAAAACAAAACAACTAAAACACAACCTAAACCTTCCAACGTTGCCTCAGGGATTTCCAATGCACATGACATGTTAAAGATTGTTATCCCCACAGATTTGAGTTCTCTTTACTCATATGCACATACTTAATTAAAGCCACTACTTACTAGTTCACAAGTAATCAATTAAAACAATACTTTGAATGTAGTAACATGCCTTAGAGAATTCCCTCACTTCCTTACAAGATATACACTCTATTTTCACTCAGATTTTCTAACTCCACACCCTACACTAGTCATATGTGAGAAGATTGATGTAGATATGAAAACGAATGCTCACATATATGTTTCACAAAGAACGCAATTTCTAGAGTTAAGAAGCATGTTTAGATATGATCTCATGAATGGAATGCTACTACTTAGATGCGAGAACCAGTGGCACCATATGCTCATACCAAATTCAAACTCCACAAATTGAAACACATAACACTCAAGATAGAAGTTAAGGGTTGTAACGGGGCTTGGGGTATTGGTTAACAAAGAAAGGATAGGGAAAACAAACGTTCTTCAAGCATTAGTAAGCAAAGTAGTGAAATTGAGACTTAAAATTCACTTAGATTGCAGAAATTAACTTTAAAACACAAGGGAAAGATTTAGACAACTCCTTAGGGCCGAATTCATTGTTTTGGACCCTTACTTCAACAAACAATACTTTGGAACTCTTTTTTCACATCTTTTCAACTCTTTTTTTCATACTTTTCACACTTTTTTCTTCATTTTTTCTTTTTCCACGAATTTTTTCTTTTCTTTTCTTTCCACACGTGCCTATGGCACACAAAATCACAAAAGAAATACTTCCCCCACACTTGTTTTCTGCCAACATAAATCAAAAGGAATTCAATTTGAATCATGCTTTACTATGCTTTAAGAACAAGGGTATGGATGGTCCTAATCTAGGCTAGGTGAGGAAAACATGGGTTAACAAATAATGAAGGCTAACAAGGCTCAACAGGGTTAAAAACCTACAAAACACAATGACATAGGGCACACGGCATTTGGCTAAGGTGGTGGTCACTACACAACTGATATGATATTAACTAGCACTCAAATTAAACCCTCTTTTTGTCAAATTGTAGCAAAGATGTAAGTAGGGATCGTTCTAGACCGGGGATTAGGAGGGATTGCTAAACACTTGGAAACTGACTTAAAAACTCAAAAACAAAGTTTAAAACACTAAACTATACTCAAAGAATGCAAAACTAAAGGTTAAAACACTTAAACAAACCTAAAAACCAAAACAGCAACTAGAAGGCTCAAAACTGCCTAAAAACCACTTTCTGGGCAGTTTTGAGCACCTACACTAATTTGGACGAAATTTGATGAAAACTTGAATCAAAATACTTAGAAACACAAATCAAAACACTTTCTAACTAATCTAAGACTTCAAATTAAAGGGGGATTTGTTTTGGACGAAAATTGAAAACAAAACAGAAACTTAAAGTTAAACAGATTGTAAAAACGATTTTGGTGAAATAGATGGTTAAAAGGGCTAGTTAGGAGGTTCTTCTCCACACATGTCACACTTGCAAACAAAACGATTCTCAGTTGTTCTTCCGATAAACTATGAATACTCAACGCCCCAAGTTAACCGTGAATTGCACTAATTAACCCTCAGTTTTTCCACAAGTTATTAAGTTGGATGATTGCATACGACAACCCAAAACACTCCCTACAAGTTCCCTACATGAATTGCATAATAGAGACACAAGCAAGAATCATTACGTTCTATGAAAAACATAAGCATTGACGAAGCATTTGTTACTATGAATTGCATGAAACTTATGCTAAGAATTCATTCAACGCGATCGTTTTCAAGCGATCTTCACTACTTGTGATTATAAGATTGTAACTATTAGGTGAAACTCCCTCATAATCTAGCATCATATTCATGCATGAAAACTAAGCGTGCACTCTCAATCAACATACACAAATAAGTTATCAATCAAATAGATGAACGAATTGAATCCATAACTTATGAAATAACAACTGAATGTAATCGAATCAAATTGCAAGCATGTACATGGTTTCGAATCACCCCCCAACTAAGGGGGGGTTTAGTTCCTCATACTCACAACACAAAGAGAATAGAATTTAAACATTGAAATCAAAGGAAAAGAAACACCTAGAAATTCCAGCAAATTGAACTTTGAATCACATGAACTCCAAGCTTTCTTCTCCTCCTCCTTGGTGCGGCAAAGGCCTAAAACAGCTTCTAAGGGTCCTATGTGTATGGATGAATGGGTAGGAGATGCCTTGGTGGTGTTAGGATGGATGGGGGTTGCGGCAAAGGTTTAGAACTAGGGAGAATGGTGTTTAGGGGCTGCGGCAAAGGTGTGGAGAGCTTTGGACGAATTTCTGAATTGTTGAGTGAATGAATTCGGCCAAGGGAGGTAAAACACATATATATAGGCAGCCAAACCCTAAAGAAATCAGGTTAGACAAATGGGCTAGGGTTTAGGTGCGGCTAGGGTTAGGAAATCCACCAAAAACTAGGGTTTCTAGAACATTAGGTGCGGCATGGGCTTAGGGTAAGTAATCAGATTTTTTTCATGTGAGCAAGGCCTAGGTGCGGCTGATTAAGTGGGCTAGGGTTAGGGTTAGGTGCGGCATAGGTCCAAGAGGCAAAGATGGGTCATCCAAAAGCCCAAAGCCGAGAATAGAAACTCACGAAAATGGAAACCTCCAAGAATAGCAACCTCCAACTTTTAGAAACTTTAGTTGCCAATTCCGATTTAGGAAAGATCAACCCAAAATGGAAACTTTTAGGCTTAGCTTTCCTACTTCAAGTAGGAAACCTCAAATCTTCAACTCTTCAATTTCATCCCAACCTTGTGTTCCAAGCATGTCCTTTTCCATCTAAGCTCACATTTGCTCCAAAAAGCTCCAATTTGCATCATTTCATGTAATATGTCCTTGAAACCTGAAAACACATGAAAGTAGCTTAAAAGACTACTTTAAACTAAGAAAACATAACGAAAATGCATAAGAACTAGCTAACTAAGGCGCATAAATATGCTCCTATCAACAACTTTATCTTGAATATGTGTTATGCAATCAATACCATGCTTTGAATGAAATGGGCATGAGTTCTAGCATTTGGAACTAAATGATGAAACGCCTTCTAAGTAGCAACCAAGCAAGGAATAATGAGATCATGCAACGACTTAGAAAACAAAGAATGCACAGATTTTAACTCTCCAAATAAACGTTTAGGCTCAAGTCTCACAAGGTTGTAGCGTTAATTCGAGTTCCTTCCTTCAAGCATGTTACAAAAACGGATTTTTTTGGACTTAGAATTCACTTAGATTGCAGAAATTAACTTTAACACACAAGGGGGAGACTTAAACAACTTCTTAGGGTCAAATTCATTGTTTTGGACCCTTACTTCAACAAACAATACTTTGGAACTCTTTTTCACATATTTTCAACTTCTTTCTCATTCTTTTCACAACTTTTCTTTTTTTCTTTCTATTTTCCACGAATTTTCTTTTCTTTTCTTTTTCGTGCCTCATTCAAGACTTTGGCACACCCCTAACAAAATTCACTTCCCCCACACTTGTTTTCTGCAATGCATTGGTTTTAAGGAATTCATATTAAGTCATGCATTACTATGCTTCAAGAACAAAGGTATGGATGGTCCTAATCTAGGCTAGGTGAGGATAATGTGGTTAACAAAGAAAATAGGCTAAACAAGGCTCAACGGGGTTAAAAACCTACAAAACACAATGACATAGGGCACACGGCATTTGGCTAAAGTGGTGGTCACTACACAACTTTATCTTGAATATGTGTTATGCAAATCAATAACATGCTTTGAATGAATTGGGCATGAGTTCTAGTGTTTGGAACTAAATGATGAAACGCCTTCTAAGTAGCAACCAAGCAAAGAATAATGAGATCATGCAACGACTTTAGGAAACAAAGAATGCACAGATTTTAACTCTCCAAATAAACGTTTAGGCTCAAGTCTCACAAGGTTGTAGCGTTAGTTCGAGTTCCTTCCTTCAAGCATGTTACAAAAACTGATTTTTTTCTTTTATGATTGCATGTGAATTCATAAGTTATAACCACAACTAAGCATAAACAAAGAGTAAATCAAACTTTCATCCATGTTAATCACTCTCTTTAACAGCCATGTAATTACAAACCGAATCCTCATCATTGTGTTGGAAGGTACCCTAAGACACAAACAAACACACAAAAACAACTCTTTTTGGGTTTTTAAAACAAATTTTTCAAATTTTTATCTAATTTTCGGATTTTTACTTCAAAACACACTAAAACACATCAAAACTGCTCAAAAACACTTAAAAACAGCAAGGAACAAGTCTCCAAGTTAAGGGTGATAAAATCCCACGAATTTGCATCTAAAACACTTATTTACCCCCCCACACTTAAATCAAACATTGTCCTCAATGTTTCAAGCATAGACTTACACACATAACAACACACAAAACAAAACAGCAACTAACAACCTAACATGGCAGAAAACGAAATAGCAACAAAGAGAAGAGTTTAGGAACGCAAATCTGGAATTGGAGTGATTCCTTGGTCTTCCTTTGTTGAATTGCATGGGTTGCCTCCCAAGTAGCGCTTTCTTTTACGTCTTGCAGCCAGACGGAAAGCCCATTCACTCTCCATGTGTGCCCACAGCACCCAAAGAAATATCTTCCACGGTTTGTTCAACAAAGTTCTCATAATATGGCTTCAAACGGTGTCCGTTCACTTGGAATTCATGACCTGTTTTGAGACTTTGAATCTGGATGGCACCATAAGAAGATACGTTAGTAATAACAAACGGTCCAATCCACTTAGAACGTAACTTACCGGGAAACAAACGTAAACGGGAATTGAACAATAGCACTTTCTGCCCAATGGAGAATGATTTCCCACGGATCATGTTGTCATGGAAAGCTTTGGTCTTTTGCTTGTAAATGCTTGCATTATCGTACGCCTCGTGCCGTATCTCATCAAGCTCATTCAATTGCAATCTCCTTTGACTTCCCGCTTCCTCGAGGTTCATGTTAAACTTCTTGATGGCCCAAAGTGCTTTGTGCTCCAATTCAACAGGAAGATGGCACGCCTTGCCATAAACAAGTCGGAAGGGGGACATCCCAATGGGGGTTTTGTACGCCGTACGATATGCCCAAAGTGCATCGTCAAGTCGTAAACTCCAATCCTTCCTCGTTGGCCCAACGGTCTTCTCTAGGATTTGCTTGATCTCACGGTTGGAAACCTCGGCTTGCCCATTAGTTTGAGGATGATAAGGTGTAGAAACCTTATGGGTGACACTGTATTTCCTCAATAATGCTTCAATGGTCCGATTGCAAAAGTGTGACCCTCCGTCACTAATGATCACTCGTGGCATTCCGAACCTTGCAAAAATGTTAGTTCTAATAAAATCTGCAACCACTTTAGAATCATTAGTCCGGGTGGCCTTTGCTTCCACCCACTTCGACACATAATCAACCGCAAGCAAAATATATGTAAAACCATACGAAGAAGGAAAAGGACCCATAAAATCAATACCCCAAACATCAAAATTTTCAACATTTAGGATAGAAACCTGCGGCATTTGGTCCTTTGCACTAATACCACCCATTCGTTGGCATTTATCACATGTTAAGCAAAAAGTTTTAGCATCTTTAAAAATACTAGGCCAATAAAATCCACATTGTAACACCTTAAGGGCTGTGCGTTGTGTGCCAAAGTGCCCTCCACAAGCATATGTGTGACAAAAACTCAAAATTGAATGACATTCAGAATCGTGCACACAACGACGTATAATCTGATCGGGGCAAAATTTCCATAAGTACGGATCATCCCACACATAAAACCGTGCATCATGCCTAAGTTTATCACGTTGGTGCCTAGTGAACTCACTTGGAATACGTTTTGACACCAAAAAAATTAACAATATCGGCATACCAAGGTGCACTAACCTTAATGGACAGCAATTGTTCATCGGGGAATGTCTCCAAAATCGGCACCAACTCCTCATTATGCACCATTCGGCTTAGGTGGTCAGCCACCACGTTTTCACTTCCCTTCTTGTCCCGAATCTCTATGTCGAACTCTTGAAGTAGCAATATCCATCGAATTAGTCGTGGCTTGGCCTCCTTTTTGGTGAGCAAGTACTTCAGAGCTGCATGATCAGTGAAAACAATTACTTTAGTTCCAATTAGATATGATCGAAATTTATCTAAAGCAAAAACAACGGCAAGAAGTTCTTTTTCTGTAGTGGAGTAGTTCAATTGTGCATCGTTCAACGTCCGGGAGGCATAGTAAATGACATGCGGCCTCTTGTCCTTTCTTTGTCCTAAAACAGCTCCTAAAGCATAGTCGGACGCATCACACATGAGCTCGAAAGGTAAACTCCAATCCGGTGGAACAATGATGGGTGCCGTGGTCAACAACTCCTTGAGTTGGTTGAATGATTCCGTGCACTCCTTAGTGAATTCAAACGCCACTTCTTTTTGTAGGAGTCGGCAAAGAGGTTGTGCTATCTTCGAGAAATCTTTGATAAACCTACGATAGAATCCTGCATGACCAAGAAACGAACGAACCTCTCTAACCGAAGTCGGAGAGGGTAAGTGACGTACAAGATCTATTTTCGACTTATCAACCTCAATACCTGATAAGCTCATATTTATACATATTTTACATCAAATTCTCTTGTCTTTTCTTAGTTATTTCCTCATATTTTTGTGCTATTTACTTTGTTTTTGTGTTTTGTCGAATTCATCTAGCTAAGAAAATAAATTTAGCACAAGTGTGATTTTAAGTAATAAATTCGTAAAAATTATTTTTCTCACTTATTTGATTTCAATTTCCAGTATTTTGTTTTCACAAAAATATAAAAGTTAAAAATTGAAATGATTATCATATAGTACAAAGGATTTGATGCCATCTCCTCATAATCCATTACAGAAAATAATATAAGGGAAGGCAGGCGTGGGAGCAGGAAAAGAATAAAAGGACAGCCTGTCCTTGGCAGTGGGGAAGGAGGTGTCACGTAATAATAAGGAAAGAAAGGATATAAAAAAGAAAGCATGCTGTTTTTGGGAGCTGTCAAGCAGCTGCTTGAGGCAGCGGGAATAAAAAATAAAAGAGGGCTACCATAAATGGAGGTGAGAAGCTAGGAAGAGAGGGGGCCTCGGGGGAAATAGAAAAGAGACGCTGCCCTTTGGCAGTTGACGCGAGGAGAGTAACAGAAATAATACGAGGGGGGGAATAGGAAAGAAGTTCTTGACAGAGAGCTGCCTTTGGCAGCTTGAAGGAAAGAAGGGAGACGCAAGGGGGGCCTCGGCATAAGCCTGGGGAGAGCTGAAACCAGCGGGGTGGCTGCCTTTGTGCAGCGGAAGGATCGAAGCAGCGAAGCCGAGAGCTGCAAACCAGGAGCTCGGGACGTGGCAGCTTGCAGCTGACTGACGCGCGCAGAGGAGCACAGCGTGAGGACTGGCAGCAGGCGAGAAGTGCTGCCTGGCGGAAGGTCAGACGCAGCTTGGAAAGAAGGAGGGAAAGCAGCAAAGCTGCTTTGGCAGCTGGCGAAGCACAAGGACGCGAGAAGGCGGAAGCAGAGCCCGACGCGACGTGCAGAAGGAGGAAGCGCGGGTCAGCACCGGAGAGGTCAGCACGGCCTGGAGGTCAGCACGGCGAGGTGGACTGTGCAGCAAAGTCAGCATCGAACAGATTCACTGCAATCTCTCTCTCGGTTAATTCGTTCCCAAACTCAAGTTTAATTTCTGTTTTAATTTAAATAATGTATAACTAATTTTATTTTGGCTAGAGTTTAATTCAAAACCATGGATATATTTGTAATATGAATTGATTACCTTCAGTTGTGATTTCTGAGTTGTGATTTAATTTGCTTAACTGCTTGATTGATAACTTATTTTTGTATGTCGATTAAGGATGCATACTTAATTTACATGCATGAATTTGATGCTAGAATATAAGTGAATTTCACCTAATCGTTATGAACTTATATTCACAAGTAGTGAAGGTCGCTTATAAACGATCGCGTTAGGTAAATTCTTGGCATAAGTTTCATGCAATTCATAGTAACAAGTGCCTCGTCAATGCTTATGATTTTCATAAAACTTAATGATTCTTGCTTGTATCTCTATTATGCAATTCATGTAGGGAACTTGTAGGGAATGTTTTGGGTTGTCGTATGCAATCATCCAACCTAATAAAAGTAGGAAAATCTGAAGGTTAATTTAAGCGGACCTAATTAACTTGGGGCGTTGAGAATTTACAATTTATTGAAAGAACAACTGAAAATCAATTTAGGTTGCATATGTGGCATGTGTGGAGAATAATCCTCTAGCCAGTCCGTCATTTATCATTTTACCTTAATTTTATGTTTTTGTCAATTTTGTAATTTATTTAAGTTTAATTTACTTTTCATAAAAATCAATCCCCCATTTTATTTTAAAGTGTTAGATTTATTAGAAATCATTTTAGTTTGTGTTTTCTCAAGTCTTGAGTTGTTTTGAGTCTTTTGATTTATTTTAGTTTATTTGTTAGTTTTATTTTGAGTTATTCTATTTAAGTGTTTTGAGTCTAGTTTAGTGTTTTAAATTTTGTTTTTACGTTTTTAATTTAATTTTACTTTGGTTAGCATCCCTAGTTAATCCCCGGCCTAGAACGATCCCTATTTACATCATTACTACAACTGTCACAAATAGGGTTTAAATTTGTGCGTTAATTTATTTTCGCATCAAATTTTTGGCGCCGTTGCCGGGGATTAGCAAATTTGCTAATCCTTTGTTTATGTTTTTGTTTGTGTTTTATTTTATTTTATTTTATTTTTGGTTTGTTATGTCTTTTACTTTTGATATTTGATTTAGTTTTCGTTCTTTGATTTTAGTTACAAATGGAGCAAGACCTGGATTCTACTAGCATTCAAGATCTATTGGCACAGCTCACTGCTCAATTAACTCATAATGCCGAACGGACCACAATGCCAAGTGTCCCTACACTTGATGTGCCCTATGGGCAACGATATCAAGGTCCTCAATTTTCTGCAAATGAAGATGTGTGGGGATATCAAGGCCATAACCAATCAAGGGGCAACATGTTTTCCAATGCTTATAATTCGGATTGGAGAAGTAATTCAGAGTATATGTGGGGAGAACCTCAACAATTCCAACAAGGTGGATATTGGCAGCAAGAAGACGTGTTCTATTCAAGACCTATGCAGCCACCACCGCATCCCCCACAACAATTCCAATCGAATCAAAGTATGCCCGTGGATTATAATCAAATGCTTGAAGAATTAATTTCTTCAGTACAGGGTTCACAAAAAGAAGAACAATTGCCGCCATCGGAAGAGTTCTATCAGTGGCCATATGAACCGTCACATCCACCACAACAATCTCCCCAATCAAATTCAGGTACGTCTTCGGATAATGACATGTTGAATAAGTTACTAACCTCTTTGACCCAGGACGTAGAAAATCGAAACAAGGAGATGCAAAATAAAGCCAACAAGGTGGATGCATTGGAGGAGCAAATTGGGCAGATTATGGAATTCATGGCACAGATTCGAGATCAAGGTAACATGGAGGATGAAGTTGTTCCTGAACCATCCAAACAGAGCCCGAACATGGATGAATTGCCAATTCAAGAAGAAGATGAGGATGACGACTTGGGCAGTTTAGAAGAATTCTTATCGCAAACCCCCCAAGTCCTTATGTCATCCAACTCAGGTGAGGAGGTTCAAAATTCAATTCATTCTAACATCGTTCCACCAAATGTCCTTTTTTCTTGCAGGTTTTTAAATCTCAAGGAAGAAGTGAATGAAAAAGACGTTGTGGAAGATATTCCAGAAAATGAGGTGGCCGGAGAATTTGTTGAACATATCAAAGAGGCTGTGCATGAGACAAACAAGTCCAAAGGAGTTAAAACTGAGGACACGGGACAAGCCACAACCATCATAGTAAACCTGGCTAAGTTCAAAGTCCCGGAAATGTTCAAAAATGTGGTGTTTGTCATTGAGTTTGTGTCAGAAAAAGATAGTAAGCCATCTTCTCCATTTTTAATTTTAATTTATACTAACATTTTTCTGATTTTGATGATTCAGGCACCCACTCTTGAATTTAAACCATTGCCGGATCATTTCAAGTACCACCGTCCGTTCAATGATAAGCCCATGCATTTGAATAATGAAGGGAGGCCTAGGAATCACCCACAATCAGATTTGCATTCCTAATCCCTTCTCTTTACTGCTTTCATTTTGTTTTGTTATTTAGTTGTGATTTTTGTTTTGTTTATTTAGTTGTGATTTTTGTTTAGAAAGTTGAACTTAGTCTTTTTACTTTGTTTTACTTATTGTTGTGTTTTCTTAATTAAGTTGTTAAAAATACATAAAAAAAAAAAAAAATAAAAATAAAAAAAAATAAAAATAAAAATAAAACTTAAAAACATAAACATTCATATAAATAAAAAATAAAAATAAAAAAAAAAAATAAAAAAAAAAAAAAAAAAAAAAAACTTAAATGCATAATTTTTTTACAATAACTTGTAATTTAATTTCGTTCATTGGTCATTGGTTGGTGGTGCCTCGGAGGTCGACGGAGCCCCTGAAAGACGAAGCGCCAGAGCTGGATCATTCAGAGCCTCAATACTTGGTGCTGCTCCCGAGGACGAAGGCAACACAAACCTCGGGAGTAACGCCATAAACCGTTGATGATCACTCTGAATCCGCACTTCGGACTCCTGCATCTGATCCAGCTTCCTCTTCATGCTGGTTGAGTAATTGGTTGCAAGCATGTGCAAATCCCTGTTCTCATGCCTAAGCACTCTGACCTCATGCCGAAGACTAGCCACTTCAGCCATCAACGACTCCACCTGACGGGTTCGTGCAAGAAGGCGCTGACCCATGTTTGATACTGAGCCTGCGCATCGGACGCTGTAGGCCATAGAGTCCTGAACAGCTAGTTCGTCGGACCGCCTTGAAAGTATCCTAGTGTCTCTAGGAGTGAGCAGATTTCTGGCCACCACCGATGCGGTTGTTTCGTTCATCATCATGGAATCCCCAACTGTAAGAGGACCATTCGGGGATATGAAGGATGGCTGCCAAATGTTGGTTGGAGAAGATATATCACTATCTTCCCCAACATTCAAGTTAAGGCGACGGTCAGAAGGGCAAGACATTTTCTGAAGGTGTTGAGAATGAAGAGTCGGAATGATCAAGATTAAAAGAAGTGAAGGAGGAAGTGTTTGCAGGAGGAAGTGTTTACAGGGGGGAGCTTAAGTGTGTTGTGGAACAAAAAATGAGCGTTCTTATAAGAAGAAGAAATCGTTGAGGCATCACTCAGCAGTCGAAGAGACGCCCTCTCGCAAATCGAAGAGCCGGGCTCCTTTCTCAAAAGCCGGATTCTTTTCTCGAAAGCGGCGTCTCCGTCTCAAAAGTCGGTTCCTTTCTCAAAAGTCGGACGCCGTTCTCTCAAAAGTCGGGCGTCTCTCTCAAAAGCCGGAGCAGTCAGGAATCACGAGGCGAGCCGCTCCCTGATTTGTCCAGACGTGTCACATGCAATTCCTTTCTCAAAAGTCGGGATTGCTCAGAAACCACGAGCCGCTCCCTGATTTTTCCAATTTTGTCGTCACTCGTCACGCGCTGTCAGCTTTGCGCAAATTACGGGCTGCTTTTTCAGAAAGCGCGTGACCTGTACTGTTCATCCATCCACCGGCTGCCGACAGGGGTAAAAGAATAGTTTCGGTTGTGAAGAAAAAATTCTATAAACGTCTACCTTCGCCTTCAACAGCAAAGGCAAACTCTCTCAACACTTCTTCATCTCCGAAATTTTTCATCTCCGAAAATGCCTTTCCATCAAACCCTCTCGAGTTTCTCTGTGTTTCTCATTCCTTGGGATACCTTTCCAAATAAGTCATCAAGAGCTAGAGTATTTCATATCATGAAGGTTGAAAGCAAGAGTATCTCATATCACGCTTTCTTCCTGTCCTTGTCCTTGTCTTTGTGGCAAGGAGAAAGCGGGCAATCAGCCAGCATTCGGTGTCAATCTTCCAATCTAAGAACCGACTGCCTGGAAATCCTTCCTGATTGCTTACCTAGCATTGCTCTCGAGTGCTCTTCTTCAACCACTGATGTACTTCCGAAGAAGTCGCCACATCTGCCTGGAGAACAGACATGGCAAGTGAAAATGTTACTTGAAGCATGTGGAGACAAGGTGCTGCTTCATCTTCAAGATCAAGTCTCATTTTCCTTGCTAAGAAGTTCCCCAGCCCAGTTCAAGCATACACCTGTGGAACGATACTTCTTCAAAAGCAAAAGTATCCCATATCATCAGAGTCAGAGGCAAAGATTTCTCATGGCATGTTTTTCCTTTACCCTTGCTCTTGGCTACGAGTCAGGGTGAAAGAAAGGAAATCGGTCGGCACTTGGACAGATTGAACAAAGAAGCAGACCACCACCTCTGCCTCGTGCCTACCTGCCATGCAGAAGAACAAAAAGAGAAGAATGTAGCCTGCAGACTCAATCAACCCGGCAGAAGGAGTCTGAGTTGAAACCAAGAGCTCGAGAAGCTTCAACAACACCACCAATCAAGTCTCATTTTCCTTGCTAAGAAGTTCCGAGGCCAGTTCAAGTTCAAAGCTGTGGAAAGTCACCAAACAGGACCAATGATCACTTTTTAGTTTTATTGTTATCTTTTATTTTCATTTTCAATTTTTCGTTTGTTTGTTTTTTCTTGCGTGCTTAACTGACTTATTTCTTTTCTTTGCAGGAACTTTTGGTTATTTCCACCCTTGAAGTTGATTGCAAAATTTTAGCTTGGGGGGTCATCGCTTGATTTTTTCTGCAAATTAGGGAAGTTTTCAGTCCTATTGCTTTATTTTCTTTCTTTGTATTTATTTATTTATTTTTATTTTTATTTGCATTTTATTATATTTTCTGACATTGGGGACAATGTCTAGTTTAAGTGTGGGGGTAAAGAGTATGAAAAATGACCAAATTGAAAATTTTTGTACCTTCGACTTTGAACTGGTTTCATTTGTTTCCATGTTATTGCTTTGTTTTCTTAATTAGTTTTGTTTTATTTTAAAAAAAAAAAAAAAAAAAAAAAAAAAAAAAATTCGGAAAATTTTAAAAATCCAAAAATATTTCCTTGTTTTCCTTATTGTTTTGAATTAGTTTTTTATTAGTTTCCCTGACCCAATGATATAATTGAATAAAATTTGAACCATGATCATCAAGAACTTAGTTAACATGTGTTGTGTGAAATTCCAAATTCTGTGTTAGTTTGTACATATTTGATCATCTTTGAAAAACCAAATGCACATAGCCTTGTTGATGTGAAATTAAAGCATGATTTAAAGCTCCATATGTGAATTTAGTGACCATATACATCCTATGTGAGTTTTTGAGCCTATTGAAAGTGTGTGCATTTTTCATACACTCCTATTCTTTCATGTGTGATGAACTTATGTGAGATACTTCTCTAGAACTTGCATAACGATCTTTCGAAATTTTTGTCATTGATTGCATGAACTTGAAAATGATAGAGGCATTAGGTTTACCACCATGGCCCAAATAACCTTGTTTCCCAAAGAAAAATGATATCATTAGATTGCCAATTTGAGCCGTATTTGTGAGCCTTTTATTTCTTATCACCAGATATGTCTACCCTTATGCCTGAAATAAATATTTTCTTACCCTTTCCAAGCGAGCTATTGAGCAATGTGAAATTGTCTTATGAGAAATGTTTGTGAAGTACTTTGGAGGGTGTTTGGCAAAAGAATAAGTGTGGGGGTTTTTCATATTTGTTTCTGTTTGAAAAAAAAAAAAAAAAAAAAAAAAAAAAAGAAAATGAAAAGAAAAAGAAAGATTGTATACAAAGAAAATAAAAAGTTTTTAAAGTTTCAGTTTATGGGTGTGGTTGGAGGTGACTTGTAGAATAGCGGGAAATGTTGAGTTCTTATAAATAAAAAGAATTGCTTGTAATGTAGCTTGGAACTTTTGTTTTTCCTATTTTTTCGTTTCAATAACCCTATCCCTAAGCCTCATTACATCCAATAAAAGTCCTCTTGATTTAAGTTTTGCAATTATGACTATGGAGAAGTGATCTTTATGCAAGCTTATGGTAGAACTTTCACATTTGATTCTTTGAGAGAAACACATTAAAACTAAACACATGTGTGATTGAGTGTAAATCCCGTGAGAAGGTTGCTAGTTTGCATATGGTGATTTTAAAATAAAAATTTGAAATTGCATTAGCATGGCTATCTCACACACTACACTTCAAGGATGTTTCAAAGATTACTGCTAATATGTGAATTAGGAAAATGAACTTGAATTGTTTGTTGTTGTTAGCTATGGTTCTTGATGATTATGTTCTCAAATGAAGTTCTATGAGGGTCACATAGGGGGAATCTAATAATTTTCATGTTATTACTTTTTTCTGTTTTCTCTGTTTTGCTCGAGGACTAGCAAAAGCTAAGTGTGGGGGTATTTGATAAGCTCATATTTATACATATTTTACATCAAATTCTCTTGTCTTTTCTTAGTTATTTCCTCATATTTTTGTGCTATTTACTTTGTTTTTGTGTTTTGTCGAATTCATCTAGCTAAGAAAATAAATTTAGCACAAGTGTGATTTTAAGTAATAAATTCGTAAAAATTATTTTTCTCACTTATTTGATTTCAATTTCCAGTATTTTGTTTTCACAAAAATATAAAAGTTAAAAATTGAAATGATTATCATATAGTACAAAGGATTTGATGCCATCTCCTCATAATCCATTACAGAAAATAATATAAGGGAAGGCAGGCGTGGGAGCAGGAAAAGAATAAAAGGACAGCCTGTCCTTGGCAGTGGGGAAGGAGGTGTCACGTAATAATAAGGAAAGAAAGGATATAAAAAAGAAAGCATGCTGTTTTTGGGAGCTGTCAAGCAGCTGCTTGAGGCAGCGGGAATAAAAAATAAAAGAGGGCTACCATAAATGGAGGTGAGAAGCTAGGAAGAGAGGGGGCCTCGGGGGAAATAGAAAAGAGACGCTGCCCTTTGGCAGTTGACGCGAGGAGAGTAACAGAAATAATACGAGGGGGGGAATAGGAAAGAAGTTCTTGACAGAGAGCTGCCTTTGGCAGCTTGAAGGAAAGAAGGGAGACGCAAGGGGGGCCTCGGCATAAGCCTGGGGAGAGCTGAAACCAGCGGGGTGGCTGCCTTTGTGCAGCGGAAGGATCGAAGCAGCGAAGCCGAGAGCTGCAAACCAGGAGCTCGGGACGTGGCAGCTTGCAGCTGATTGACGCGCGCAGAGGAGCACAGCGTGAGGACTGGCAGCAGGCGAGAAGTGCTGCCTGGCGGAAGGTCAGACGCAGCTTGGAAAGAAGGAGGGAAAGCAGCAAAGCTGCTTTGGCAGCTGGCGAAGCACAAGGACGCGAGAAGGCGGAAGCAGAGCCCGACGCGACGTGCAGAAGGAGGAAGCGCGGGTCAGCACCGGAGAGGTCAGCACGGCCTGGAGGTCAGCACGGCGAGGTGGACTGTGCAGCAAAGTCAGCATCGAACAGATTCACTGCAATCTCTCTCTCGGTTAATTCGTTCCCAAACTCAAGTTTAATTTCTGTTTTAATTTAAATAATGTATAACTAATTTTATTTTGGCTAGAGTTTAATTCAAAACCATGGATATATTTGTAATATGAATTGATTACCTTCAGTTGTGATTTCTGAGTTGTGATTTAATTTGCTTAACTGCTTGATTGATAACTTATTTTTGTATGTCGATTAAGGATGCATACTTAATTTACATGCATGAATTTGATGCTAGAATATAAGTGAATTTCACCTAATCGTTATGAACTTATATTCACAAGTAGTGAAGGTCGCTTATAAACGATCGCGTTAGGTAAATTCTTGGCATAAGTTTCATGCAATTCATAGTAACAAGTGCCTCGTCAATGCTTATGATTTTCATAAAACTTAATGATTCTTGCTTGTATCTCTATTATGCAATTCATGTAGGGAACTTGTAGGGAATGTTTTGGGTTGTCGTATGCAATCATCCAACCTAATAAAAGTAGGAAAATCTGAAGGTTAATTTAAGCGGACCTAATTAACTTGGGGCGTTGAGAATTTACAATTTATTGAAAGAACAACTGAAAATCAATTTAGGTTGCATATGTGGCATGTGTGGAGAATAATCCTCTAGCCAGTCCGTCATTTATCATTTTACCTTAATTTTATGTTTTTGTCAATTTTGTAATTTATTTAAGTTTAATTTACTTTTCATAAAAATCAATCCCCCATTTTATTTTAAAGTGTTAGATTTATTAGAAATCATTTTAGTTTGTGTTTTCTCAAGTCTTGAGTTGTTTTGAGTCTTTTGATTTATTTTAGTTTATTTGTTAGTTTTATTTTGAGTTATTCTATTTAAGTGTTTTGAGTCTAGTTTAGTGTTTTAAATTTTGTTTTTACGTTTTTAATTTAATTTTACTTTGGTTAGCATCCCTAGTTAATCCCCGGCCTAGAACGATCCCTATTTACATCATTACTACAACTGTCACAAATAGGGTTTAAATTTGTGCGTTAATTTATTTTCGCATCAATACCCTTTTCAGAGATTATATGACCTAAAACGATGCCTTGTTTAACCATAAAATGACACTTTTCCCAATTAAGCACAAGGTTAGTTTCAACACAACGTTTTAGGATCACACTTAGATTATGTAAGCAACTATCAAACGAATCACCAAAGACGCTAAAATCATCCATAAACACTTCAATTATCTTCTCTACATAATCAGAAAATATACTCATCATGCATCTTTGAAATGTAGCAGGTGCATTACATAAACCAAAAGGCATGCGACGATATGCAAATGTACCAAACGGGCATGTAAAAGTGGTTTTTTCTTGGTCCTCAGGTGAAATGACAATTTGATTATACCCAGAATAACCATCAAGAAAACAATAGAAAGCATAACCCGCTAACCTCTCAAGCATTTGGTCAATGAACGGCAATGGGAAGTGGTCCTTCCTCGTGGTGGTGTTTAGCTTCCTATAATCAATGCACACCCTCCAACCGGTTTGAATACGTTGAGGGACAAGCTCATTCTCGGCATTAGCTACCACCGTCACTCCGGATTTCTTTGGTACGCATTGAACCGGCGAAACCCACCTACTATCCGAGATTGGATAGATAACCCCACAATCTAGAAGCTTTATGATCTCCTTCTTCACTACTTCCATCATCGGAGGGTTGAGACGGCGTTGAGCCTCTCTAGTTGGTTTGGCCCCCTCCTCAAGAAATATGTGATGCATACAAGTCGTAGGGCTTATACCTTTGATGTCGGCCAATGTCCAACCTAGGGCAGATTTGAACTCCTTCAAAACTCGAAGCAACTTCTCCTCCTCTTGTGCCGTGAGGGAGGAGGAAATGATGGCAGGTAGTGTTTCATTTTCTCCCAAGAAAATGTACTTCAGATGGCTTGGCAAAGGCTTGAGTTCAAGGATAGGTGCCTGAATGATAGATGGAAGCAATTTGTTAGTCGAAATGGGAATGGACTCACGGTTAGTATACTTACCATCAAGCTTAGGTGAGGACTCAAGGGCAGCCACAACTTCAAGTAATTCCTCATTAGGGGGCACGGCATGGGATGAATCTTGTATGCCGTGAGCATGCATGCAATCTGCTCCCTTTGTTTTGAGTTCCATGCCTCGTGTAATGACTTTTTCAAGCGCATCGTCATTCAAATCATCGAGATATCCCTGCGCCAAAGAGTCAATTATATCAATAGAAAAGCATGAATGGTCATCACTAGGGTATCTAATGGAATCAGAAAGATTAAAATTAACAACTTCCCCATCGAATTCCATGGACAAAGTTCCACTATACACATCAATCTTTGTCCGGGCCGTCTTCATGAATGGCCTTCCAAGTAGAATGGGCAGCGAAGGAACATGGTCCGATTCATCCATTTCGAGGACATAGAAATCCGCCGGGAAGACTAAATGATTAACCTGCACAAGAACATCTTCCAAAACTCCCTTTGGATAGGCGTTAGATCTATCGGCCAATTGTATTATTACCCCATCATTTTTCAATGCTCCTAAGTTCATAGATGCATAAATGGAATATGGCATAACATTTATAGAAGCACCTAAATCAAGCATGGCAGATTCAAATCTAGTATTCCCAATAACACAAGGAATGGTAAAGCTACCTGGATCTTTACATTTGGGAGGTAGTTTGCGTTGCAAGATGGCGGACACATTCTCACCTACCTTTACCACTTCCTTGGTCGACATCCTCTTCCTCGTGGTACACAACTCCTTCAAAAACTTAGCATACCTCGGAACTTGCTTGATTGCATCTAACAAAGGTATGTTAACTTGAACTTTCCTAAAGGTTTCAAGGATATCCTTTTCTGCCTCTTCTTTCTTCGTTTGCATGAACCTACTAGGAAAAGGCACATTTGAAGGGAAAACATTAGTATGAACTGAATTGGACACATTCTTACCTTTGTGGGACGAATTGGGCAGATTTGGGACATTAGGGACTTGCGGCAAAAGTGGAACCACCTTTGCCGTGGGCTGCTTTGATTCCTCCTCTTCCAATTGCAAAAGTTCATCCTCGTTATGACCTGTTTTTGATGAAGAACCTGTCCCAACTTCCTTACCACTTCTTAGGGTGATTGCTTTGGCACTTTCGAACCCTCCCTTCGGATTTGGAATGGTGGAACTAGGGAGTTGTCCGGGATCTCGAAACTTACCTACAAACTCGGCAATCTGCCCAATTTGTTTCTCAAGTTGATCCACCCTTTTATCTTGGTTTTGCATAGCCTTCGCTTGATCTTCCTGCCCATTAGACAACTTAGTTAGTATCTTAAGAAGTGCATCATTGTCAAGAGACGTACCTGAGGCACTTGGGCCGGATTGGGCTTGATTTTGGGGTGGACCGTATGTTTTGGGAAAGAACCCCGGGGGTTGTTGCCTAAAGCCTCCTTGGTTCTGAGGTTGCTGGGGCTCCCTCCATTTGAAGTTTGGATGGTCTCGCCACCCCGGATTATACGTGTTGGAGTATGGATCATGTCTTGACTGATTTTGGCCTTGAAACCCAATGGCATTCGCACTCTCCCATCCGCCATTCTCGATGAGTTGAGGACACTTTTCGGAGACATGTCCTTGGATAGAACATACGCCACACACCACAGGTCCTTGTATCTTCATTCCCTCGGCCATCTGTGAAATAATAGAAGTAAGATTAGCCAATTGTGAATGAAGATCGGAAGTTGAACTTACCTCATGTACTTGGTGCCGTGGGGGTCCTCTTTGGCCTACACCCTCGTACTGTTGAGCGTTCAACGCTCTATTAGCAATCAAGACCTTGGCAGCCATGGGTGTTTTGTCCACCAATGCTCCCCCCGCCGAAGCATCAAGCATTTGACGTTCTAGAGGTAGGAGCCCCTCGTAGAAATATTGCAAAAGCAACTCCTCCTTCATCTGATGCTGTGGACAAGAAGCAACAAGTGATTTAAATCGTTCATAATATGTAGGAAAAGACTCACCTTCTTCTTGCTGAATTCCGCTTATCTTTTTGCGTAGGAGGATGATGCGAGAAGTTGGAAAGAACTTCTCCAAGAACGCTCTCTTCATACTCTCCCACGATGTGACAGTGCCGGGAGCTAACTCATATAACCAATCCTTGGCTTTATCCATCAAAGAGAATGGAAAAGCCTTCATCTTCAAAATATTTCCGTCAACATTGACGGGAGTCATACTAGAGCAAACTACTTCAAATTCTTTCAAATGTTTGTTAGGATCTTCCATGGACAAGCCATGGTATTTAGGAATATGATGAAGCAAACTTGACTTTAATTCAAACTCGTCCGTCTTACCTTGGGCAGCCATGGGGTATTGGATGCACAAGGGTGTGGCATTATCCAAACCTGAGGCGGAAAGCTCCTTGAGTGTACGGTTGTCCACCGCCATGCCTTGGACTTCTTCAAATATCCCTGCCGTGGCTTCCTCCTCCTCTTCTTGTACGTTTCCTTCACAATCAGATTCGGAAGTTGGTGGATGGTGTTCTTGCTGGTTTCTAGCTCTTCTCAACTTCCTCTCAAAATCGTCGTCAAAATCCAAGATGTTCGCACGAATCGTTTGAGAGCTTCTAGTCATACATTAGTACCTAAGAAACAAGAAACAAAATTAGGTCAGAAACTTAAACAAAGTCAGAAACAAAGTGAAATAAAAGAAACAAAAACAATCCAAGGGATTAGCAAAATTGCTAATCCCCGGCAACGGCGCCAAAATTTGATATGATATTAACTAGCACTCAAATTAAACCCTCTTTTTGTCAAATTGTAGCAAAGATGTAAGTAGGGATCGTTCTAGACCGGGGATTAGGAGGGATTGCTAAACACTTGGAAACTGACTTAAAAACTCAAAAACAAAGTTTAAAACACTAAACTATACTCAAAGAATGCAAAACTAAAGGTTAAAACACTTAAACAAACCTAAAAACCAAAACAGCAACTAGAAGGCTCAAAACTGCCTAAAAACCACTTTCTGGGCAGTTTTGAGCACCTACACTAATTTGGACGAAATTTGATGAAAACTTGAATCAAAATACTTAGAAACACAAATCAAAACACTTTCTAACTAATCTAAGACTTCAAATTAAAGGGGGATTTGTTTTGGACGAAAATTGAAAACAAAACAGAAACTTAAAGTTAAACAGATTGTAAAAACGATTTTGGTGAAATAGATGGTTAAAAGGGCTAGTTAGGAGGTTCTTCTCCACACATGTCACACTTGCAAACAAAACGATTCTCAGTTGTTCTTCCGATAAACTATGAATACTCAACGCCCCAAGTTAACCGTGAATTGCACTAATTAACCCTCAGTTTTTCCACAAGTTATTAAGTTGGATGATTGCATACGACAACCCAAAACACTCCCTACAAGTTCCCTACATGAATTGCATAATAGAGACACAAGCAAGAATCATTACGTTCTATGAAAAACATAAGCATTGACGAAGCATTTGTTACTATGAATTGCATGAAACTTATGCTAAGAATTCATTCAACGCGATCGTTTTCAAGCGATCTTCACTACTTGTGATTATAAGATTGTAACTATTAGGTGAAACTCCCTCATAATCTAGCATCATATTCATGCATGAAAACTAAGCGTGCACTCTCAATCAACATACACAAATAAGTTATCAATCAAATAGATGAACGAATTGAATCCATAACTTATGAAATAACAACTGAATGTAATCGAATCAAATTGCAAGCATGTACATGGTTTCGAATCACCCCCCAACTAAGGGGGGGTTTAGTTCCTCATACTCACAACACAAAGAGAATAGAATTTAAACATTGAAATCAAAGGAAAAGAAACACCTAGAAATTCCAGCAAATTGAACTTTGAATAACATGAACTCCAAGCTTTCTTCTCCTCCTCCTTGGTGCGGCAAAGGCCTAAAACAGCTTCTAAGGGTCCTATGTGTATGGATGAATGGGTAGGAGATGCCTTGGTGGTGTTAGGATGGATGGGGGTTGCGGCAAAGGTTTAGAACTAGGGAGAATGGTGTTTAGGGGCTGCGGCAAAGGTGTGGAGAGCTTTGGACGAATTTCTGAATTGTTGAGTGAATGAATTCGGCCAAGGGAGGTAAAACACATATATATAGGCAGCCAAACCCTAAAGAAATCAGGTTAGACAAATGGGCTAGGGTTTAGGTGCGGCTAGGGTTAGGAAATCCACCAAAAACTAGGGTTTCTAGAACATTAGGTGCGGCATGGGCTTAGGGTAAGTAATCAGATTTTTTTCATGTGAGCAAGGCCTAGGTGCGGCTGATTAAGTGGGCTAGGGTTAGGGTTAGGTGCGGCATAGGTCCAAGAGGCAAAGATGGGTCATCCAAAAGCCCAAAGCCGAGAATAGAAACTCACGAAAATGGAAACCTCCAAGAATAGCAACCTCCAACTTTTAGAAACTTTAGTTGCCAATTCCGATTTAGGAAAGATCAACCCAAAATGGAAACTTTTAGGCTTAGCTTTCCTACTTCAAGTAGGAAACCTCAAATCTTCAACTCTTCAATTTCATCCCAACCTTGTGTTCCAAGCATGTCCTTTTCCATCTAAGCTCACATTTGCTCCAAAAAGCTCCAATTTGCATCATTTCATGTAATATGTCCTTGAAACCTGAAAACACATGAAAGTAGCTTAAAAGACTACTTTAAACTAAGAAAACATAACGAAAATGCATAAGAACTAGCTAACTAAGGCGCATAAATATGCTCCTATCAACAACTTTATCTTGAATATGTGTTATGCAATCAATACCATGCTTTGAATGAAATGGGCATGAGTTCTAGCATTTGGAACTAAATGATGAAACGCCTTCTAAGTAGCAACCAAGCAAGGAATAATGAGATCATGCAACGACTTAGAAAACAAAGAATGCACAGATTTTAACTCTCCAAATAAACGTTTAGGCTCAAGTCTCACAAGGTTGTAGCGTTAATTCGAGTTCCTTCCTTCAAGCATGTTACAAAAACGGATTTTTTTTCTTTTATGATTGCATGTGAATTCATAAGTTATAACCACAACCAAGCATAAACAAAGAGTAAATCAAACTTTCATCCATGTTAGTCACTCTCTTTAACAGCCATGTAATTACAAACCGAATCCTCATCATTGTGTTGGAAGGTACCCTAAGACTCAAACAAACACACAAAAACAACTCTTTTTGGTTTTTTAAAACAAATTTTTCAAATTTTTATGTGATTTTCGGATTTTTGCATCAAAACACACTAAAACACACCAAAACTGCTCAAAAACACTTAAAAACAGCAAGGAACAAGTCTCCAAGTTAAGGGTGATAAAATCCCACGAATTTGAATCTAAAACACTTAGTTACCCCCCCACACTTAAATCAAACATTGTCCTCAATGTTTCAAGCATAAAACCACACTAAACAAAAAGAAACACACAAACAGCAAGTAAAGCAACTAAATAGGCAGATTCGAAAGAAACAACAAAGAGAAGAGTTTAGGAACGCAAATCTGGAATTGGAGTGATTCCTTGGTCTTCCTTTGTTGAATTGCATGGGTTGCCTCCCAAGTAGCGCTTTCTTTAACGTCTTGCAGCCGGACGAAGAACATGATCATGCCCCATTGGAGCTCACGGCATGCAGTGGGATCTCCTCCACAACATGCTCCACAAAGTGCTCGTAGTACGGTTTCAATCTATGTCCATTCACCTTGAATTCTTGGCCGGTTTTCAAACTTTGGATTTGGACTGCACCATGCACAAAAATATTAGTGATAACAAATGGGCCAACCCATTTGGAACGTAACTTACCGGGAAATAGACGAAGACGGGAGTTAAATAGCAACACTTTCTGCCCTATGGAGAATGTTTTGCCTCTAATCATCTTGTCATGGAACGCCTTGGTCTTTTCCTTGTAAATCCGGGCATTCTCATAAGCATCATGCCTAATCTCCTCAAGCTCATTCAATTGGAGCTTCCTATGATTTCCAGCCATGTCTACGTCCATATTGAAGGTTTTGACCGCCCAATGTGCCTTGTGCTCAAGCTCCACGGGAAGATGGCATGGCTTGCCATACACTAGCCGAAATGGGGACATACCTATGGGTGTTTTGTAGGCCGTTCTATACGCCCACAACGCATCCTCCAAACGCAAGCTCCAATCTTTTCTATTTGGCCCAACGGTTTTCTCCAAGATTTGTTTGATTTCTCGATTGGAAACCTCGGCTTGGCCACTTGTTTGGGGGTGATAAGGTGTGGATACCTTATGCATCACATTATACTTCCTCAACAATGCCTCAATGGTGCGGTTGCAAAAGTGAGATCCACCATCACTTATAAGCACTCTAGGCATCCCAAATCTAGAGAAAATGTTAGATTTAACAAAATCTGCAACAACTCTAGAATCGTTAGTTCGGGTGGCTTTAGCTTCCACCCACTTTGACACATAATCGACAGCAAGTAATATGTAAGTAAAGCCAAAAGATGTAGGAAAAGGACCCATAAAATCAATACCCCACACATCAAAAATTTCAACAACAAGAATGGGGGTTTGCGGCATTTGGTCCCTTTGCCCCAAATTTCCCGTTCTTTGACATCTATCACACGTCAAGCAAAACGTCCTAGCATCTTTAAACAATGTAGGCCAATAAAAACCACATTCAAGAACCTTATGCGCTGTGCGTTGTGTGCCAAAGTGTCCACCACATGCATATGAATGGCAAAAACTCAAAATGGAATGAAATTCAGATTCAACCACACAACGACGCACAATCTGATCTGGACAGATTTTCCATAAATACGGGTCATCCCACACATAAAACCGTGCCTCCTTTCTAAGTTTATCATGTTGGGCCTTGCTTAGGGTGTTAGGAACTTGCTTAGACACCAAGAAATTGACCAAATCGGCATACCAAGGGGTACTTACCTTAATGGACAGAAGTTGTTCATCCGGAAACGTCTCAGAAATGGGGAGGGACTCTTCTTCACGCACCAATCTGCTCAAGTGGTCAGCCACCACGTTTTCACAACCTTTCTTGTCCCTTATTTCAATATCGAACTCTTGAAGTAGGAGCATCCAACGAATGAGCCTTGGTTTAGCCTCCTTTTTGGTGAAAAGATACTTCAAGGCTGCATGATCAGTGAAAACAATTACTTTAGTACCAATTAGATATGATCTAAATTTATCTAAAGCAAATACAACCGCCAAAAGTTCTTTTTCGGTTGTAGAATAATTCAACTGAGCATCATTTAGAGTGCGTGAAGCATAATAAATAACATGGGAATGTTTATTTTTTCTTTGACTCAAAACAGCCCCAAGGGCATAATCCGAGGCATCACACATCAATTCAAATGGAATGGACCAATCTGGAGGAGTGATGATGGGTGCCGTGGTAAGTAGCTCCTTGAGATGCTTGAATGCCTTCTCACATGCCTCGTTGAACTCAAAAGACACATCCTTTTGGAGGAGGCAGCAAAGGGGTTGTGCAATCTTGGAAAAGTCTTTGATAAATCTTCTATAGAATCCTGCATGACCAAGAAACGAACGAACCTCTCTAACCGAAGTAGGAGAGGGTAAGTAACGTACAAGATCTACTTTAGACTTATCAACTTCAATTCCTTTTTCAGAAATTATATGACCTAAAACAATACCTTGTTTAACCATAAAGTGACACTTTTCCCAATTCAACACAAGGTTTGTTTCAACACAACGTTTCAAAATTAAAGTGAGATTATCCAAGCATTTGTCAAATGAATCACCAAACACACTAAAATCATCCATGAATATCTCAATAATCTTTTCAACATAATCATAAAATATGCTTACCATACACCTTTGAAACGTGGCAGGGGCATTGCACAAGCCAAATGGCATGCGTCGATATGCAAACGTTCCAAAGGGACAAGTAAATGTGGTCTTTTCTTGATCATCCGGGGCAATGACAATTTGGTTATAACCTAAATATCCATCAAGAAAACAATAAAAGGAATGACCGGCTAACCTTTCCAACATTTGGTCTAGAAACGGCAAAGGGAAGTGATCCTTCCTTGTGGTGGCGTTTATCTTCCTATAATCAATGCACACGCGCCAACCGGTTTGAATCCTCATGGGTACAAGCTCATTCTCGGCATTTTCCACAACTGTCACTCCGGATTTCTTAGGCACACATTGGATAGGTGAAACCCAACGATTATCGGAGATGGGATAAATCACCCCACAATCTAGAAGTTTGATTATCTCCTTTTTCACAACTTCCATCATTGGAGGGTTAAGACGGCGTTGAGCCTCTCTAGTTGGTTTGGCCCCCTCCTCAAGAAATATGTGATGCATACAAGTCGTAGGGCTTATACCTTTGATATCGGCCAATGTCCAACCTAGGGCAGATTTGAATTCCTTCAACACACGTACTAGCTTCTCCTCCTCTTGTGCCGTGAGGGATGAAGAAATAATGGCAGGTAGTGTCTCATTTTCTCCCAAGAAAATGTACTTCAAATGGCTTGGCAAAGGCTTGAGATCAAGTATGGGTGCCTGAACAATGGATGGAAGCAACTTGTTAGTCGAAATTGGAATTGAATCAAAGGTAGGAGACTTACCACCATGCTTAGGTAATGACTCAAGGGCAGCGACCATCTCAAAAATTTCATCACTAGGAGGCACGGCATGGCCTAGTCCATGTGTGCCGTGGGTTACACTAAAATCTCCCCCCTTGGTTGTGAGTTCCATGCCTCGTGTAATGACTTTTTCAAGCGTATCGTCATTCAATTCTTCGAAATATCCCTGCGCCAAAGAGTCAATTATATCAATAGAGAAACATGAATGGTCCTCACTAGGGTATTTAATGGAATCAGAAAGATTAAAATTAACAACTTCCCCATCGAATTCCATGGACAAAGTTCCACTATACACGTCAATCTTTGTCCGGGCCGTCTTCATGAATGGCCTTCCAAGTAGAATGGGCAGCGTAGGAGCATGGTCCGATTCATCCATTTCGAGGACATAGAAATCCGCCGGGAAGACTAAATGATTAACCTGCACAAGAACATCTTCCAAAACTCCCTTTGGATAGGCGTTAGATCTATCGGCCAATCGTATTATTACCCCATCATTTTTCAATGCTCCTAAGTTCATAGATGCATATATGGAATATGGCATAACATTTATAGAAGCACCTAAATCAAGCATGGCAGATTCAAATCTAGTGTTACCAATGACACAAGGAATGGTAAAACTACCCGGATCCTTGCATTTGGGAGGTAGTTTGCGTTGCAAGATGGCGGACACATTCTCACCTACCTTTACCACTTCCTTAGTCGACATCCTCTTCCTAGTGGTACACAACTCCTTCAAAAACTTGGCGTACCTCGGACTTGCTTGATTGCATCCAACAAAGGTATGTTTACTTGAACTTTCCTAAATGTCTCAAGGATGTCCTTTTCGGCTTCCTCCTTTTTCGTTTGCATAAACCTACTAGGAAAAGGAACATTCGAAGGAAAGACATTAGTATGAACCGAATTTGACACATTCTTACCCTTATTGGATGATTTGGACAGATTTGGGGCACTAGGAGCTTGCGGCAAAGGTGGAACCACCTTTGCCGTGGGCAAGCTTGCTTCCTCCTCTTCAATTTGCAAGTTTTCATCCTCTTTGAGACCTGATTTTGATGGTGTAGGACCTGTCCCAACTTCTTTTCCACTTCTCAACAATATGGCTTTTGCACTTTCGAACCCGCCCCTTGGATTTGGAATGGTGGAGCTAGGGAGTTGTCCGGGATCTCGAAACTTACCTACAAACTCGGCAATCTGCCCAATTTGTTTCTCAAGTTGATCTACCCTTTTGTCTTGGTTTTGCATAGCTTTAGCTTGATCTTCCTGCCCATTAGACAACTTAGTTAGTATCTTAAGAAGTGCATCATTGTCAAGAGACGTACCTGAGGCACTTGGGCCGGATTGGGCTTGATTTTGGGGTGGGCCGTAAGTTTTGGGAAAGAACCCCGGGGGTTGTTGCCTAAAGCCTCCTTGGTTTTGAGGTTGTTGGGGCTCACTCCACTTGAAATTTGGGTGGTCTCTCCAACCGGGATTGTATGTATTTGAATAAGGATCATTCCTTGGTTGGTTTTGACTTTGAAACCCAATTGCATTGGCGCTTTCCCATCCACCATTTTCAATCAACTGTGGACACTTTTAAGAGATATGTCCTTGGATGGAACATACGCCACATACAATTGGTCCTTGCATCTTCATGCCCTCGGCCATCTGAGACACAATAGAAGTAAGGTTAGCCAATTGTGAATGAATGTCGGGAGTCGAACTTACCTCATGGACTTGATGCCGTGGGGGTCCCCTTTGGCCTACTCCTTCATATTGTTGAGCGTTCAACGCTCGATTAGCAATCAAGATCTTGGCAGCCATGGGCGTTTTGTCCACCAATGCTCCCCCCGCCGAAGCATCAAGCATTTGACGTTCTAGAGGTAGGAGACCCTCGTAGAAGTATTGCAAAAGCAACTCCTCCTTCTAGAGGTAGGAGACCCTTGTTTTCCTTATTGTTTTGAATTAGATTTTTGTTAGTTTCCCGACCCAATGATATAATTGGATAAAATTTGAACCATGATGATCAAGAACTTAGTTAACATGTGTTGTGTGAAATTCCTTATTCTCGTGTTAGTTTGTACATTTTTGTTCATCTTTGAAAAACCAAATGCACATAGCCTTGTTGATGTGAAATTAAAGCATGATTTAAAGCTCCATATGTGAATTTAGTGACCATATACATCCTATGTGAGTTTTTGAGCCTATTGAAAGTGTGTGCATTTTTCATACACTCATATTCTTTCATGTGTGATGAACTTATGTGAGATACATCTCTAGAACTTGCATAACGATCTTTCGAAATATTTGTCTTTGATTGCATGAACTTGAAAATGATAGAGGCATTAGGTTTACCACCATGGCCCAAATAACCTTGTTTCCCAAAGAAAAATGATATCATTAGATTGCCAATTTGAGCCGTATTTGTGAGCCTTTTATTTCTTATCACCAGATATGTCTACCCTTATGCCTGAAATAAATATTTTTCCTTACCCTTTCCAAGCGAGCTAGTGAGCAATGCAAGATTGTCTTATGTGAATGTTTGTGAAGTACTTTGAGGGTGTTTGGAAAAAGAATAAGTGTGGGGGTATTTCATGTTTGTATTTGCTAAAAAAAAAATAAAAAAAAAAAAAAAAAAAAAAAAAAGAAAGAAAGATTGTATACAAAGAAAATAAAAAGTTTTTAAAGTTTCAGTTTATGGGTGTGGTTGGAGATGTCTGAAGAATCGTTGGAGAGCTTGAGTTCTTATAAATCTAAAGAAAATAATTGCTTGCAATGTAGCTTGGAACTTGTGTTTTCCTATTCTTTCGTTTCAATAACCCTATCCCTAAGCCTCATTACATCCAATAAAAGCCCTCTTGATTTAAGTTTTGCAATTATGACTGTGGAGAAGTGATCTTTATGCAAGCTTATGGTAGAACTTTCACATTCGTTTCTTTGAGAGAAACACATTAAAACTAAACACATGTGTGATTGAGTGCAAATCCCGTGAGAAGGTTGCTAGTTTGCATATGGTGATTTTAAAAATAAAAACTTGAAATTGCATTAACATGGCTATCTCACACACTACACTTCAAGGATGTTTCAAAGATTACTGCTAATATTTGAATAAGGAAAATGAACTTGAATTGCTTGTTGGTGTTAGCTATGGTTTTTGATGATTGTGTTCTCGAATGAAGTTCTATGAGGGTCACATAAGGGGAAGCTAATAATTTTCATGTTATTACTTTTTCTGTTTTCGTTTGTTTTGCTCGAGGACTAGCAAAAGTTAAGTGTGGGGGTATTTGATAAGCTCATATTTATACATATTTTACATCAAATTCTCTCGTCTTTTCTTAGTTATTTCCTCATATTTTTGTTCTATTTACTTTGTTTTTGTGTTTTATCGAATTTATCTAGCTAAGAAAATAAAAATAGCATAAGTGTGATTTTTAGTAATAAAATCGTAAAAACTGCTTTGCCCACTATTTTTGGTTAATAAAAATAAGATAGTATTATATATATATATATATATATATATATATATATATATATATATATATATATATATATATATGATGTTGAGTGAGTGCACAGTTTAAAAGAAGAAGGAAATATTGATCGGATTATATTTATACATATTTTACATCAAATTCTCTCGTCTTTTCTTAGTTAGTTTCTTGTATTTTTGTGCTATTTACTTTGTTTTTGTGTTTTATCGAATTTATCTAGCTAAGAAAATAAAAATAGCATAAGTGTGATTTTATGTAATAAATTCGTGTCAAAACTGTTTAGCTTTTAAATTAAATAAAATCGTCAAAACGGCATTACCCACTATTTTTGGTTAATAAAAATAAGATAGTATTATAAATATATATATATATATATATATATATATATTTATATGATGTTAATTGAGTGGGGGCTGACATAATTAAAATATAAAAAGGAATTTGGCAGCGACAATGAAAAACAGAAATAAGTGCGGTCTTGAGGGGATGGCAGCAAGTGGAGCTGCCTTGAGTTTTAAAAAGGAAAGCTGCATGATAAAAAAGAAGTGCTCGGCATTGTGGGACGAAAAGCATCGCAGAAAGGGGAAATATAATTAAATGTGAGGACCTCGGGGCATTTTTTTAAGAGGGCAGTGCTGCCCTGCTGTGGAAGGTGACTCGGGTTTGCTGAAAAGAAGATGGGAACTTGAGCTGGCAGCATGATGAGCTGCCTTGACAGCTCTATAGAGCAGACGTGAGGATCAAATAAAAGGAAAAAAAGAAGAGGGAACCAGGGGGAGCACAGAAAAGAATAAGGCAGCGCAAGCTGCAGAGCTCGAGGAGGACTCGCGGGAAAGGTCTCGCACGCGGGCGGCAAGCAGGGCCGAGGCGCTGCTTTTGCAGCAAGAAGAGAGAAACAGCTGCCAAGACGCGGAGGTCGCTGCCTTTGGCAGCTGGGGACTGACGGGGGAACTGGCGTGAGCTGCCAGGAGGCAGCAGAAGGAAGGCTTGCGGGAACAGGAAGCGCTGCCTAAGGAGCGGAACCGGAGAGGAGCAGGTTGCGGAGGAAACTGAACGTGCTGCCTTGTGCAGCTTACGCATGCAGGAGGGAGAAGAGACGTGAGGCAGCGTGACTTGCGCGAGGAAAGACAAGCGAAGGAAAGCCAGCTGCTTTGGCAGCGCACAGGAGGTTGTTTTGCTGCCATTTGGCAGCGTGACTGGGCTGGAGTTTTGCGCAGAAAGAAAGGGAGCAGTGCATGCATGCTTGACAACGTTCTGTGCAGGAGAAGAAGAAGGAGGTCAGTACGGGAGAAATGAGGGAGGTCAGTACTGGAGAAATGACGGAGGTCAGCATGCAGAAGCACAGTGGACAGTGAGGGCAGAAAGCAAACCCATTTCTCTCGGTTTATTTTTCCTAAACTCACATTTTATTTCTGTTTTAATTTAAATAATGTATAACTAATTTTCTGTTTGGCTAGAGTTTAATTCAAAACCATGGATATATTTGTAATTTAAATTGATTACCTTCAGTTGTGATTTCTGAGTTGTGATTTAATTTGCTTAACTGCTTGATTGATAACTTATTTTTGTATGTCGATTAAGGATGCATACTTAATTTACATGCATGAATTTGATGCTAGAATATAAGTGAATTTCACCTAATCGTTATGAACTTATATTCACAAGTAGTGAAGGTCGCTTATAAACGATCGCGTTAGGTAAATTCTTGGCATAAGTTTCATGCAATTCATAGTAACAAGTGCCTCGTCAATGCTTATGATTTTCATAAAACTTAATGATTCTTGCTTGTATCTCTATTATGCAATTCATGTAGGGAACTTGTAGGGAATGTTTTGGGTTGTCGTATGCAATCATCCAACCTAATAAAAGTAGGAAAATCTGAAGGTTAATTTAAGCGGACCTAATTAACTTGGGGCGTTGAGAATTTACAATTTATTGAAAGAACAACTGAAAATCAATTTAGGTTGCATATGTGGCATGTGTGGAGAATAATCCTCTAGCCAGTTCGTCATTTATCATTTTACCTTAATTTTATGTTTTTGTCAATTTTGTAATTTATTTAAGTTTAATTTACTTTTCATCAAAATCAATCCCCCATTTTATTTTAAAGTGTTAGATTTATTAGAAATCATTTTAGTTTGTGTTTTCTTAAGTCTTGAGTTGTTTTGAGTCTTTTGATTTATTTTAGTTTATTTGTTAGTTTTATTTTGAGTTATTATATTTAAGTGTTTTGAGTCTAGTTTAGTATTTTAGATTTTGTTTTTACGTTTTTAATTTAATTTTACTTTGATTAGCATCCCTAGTTAATCCCCGGCCTAGAACGATCCCTACTTACATCATTACTACAACTATCACAAATAGGGTTTAAATTTGTGCGTTAGTTATTTTCGCATCAAATTTTTGGCGCCGTTGCCGGGGATTAGCAAATTTGCTAATCCTTTTATTTTTGTTTTTGCTTATGTTTATTTGTGTTTGTGTATGTCACTTTTGATATTTGATTTAGTTTTATTTCTTTGATTTTAGTACAAATGGAGCAAGACCTGGATTCTACTAGCATTCAAGATCTATTGGCACAGCTCACTGCTCAATTAACTCATAATGCCGAACGGACCACAACGCCAAGTGGCCCTACATTTGATATGCCCTATGAGCAAGGATTTCAAACTCATCAATATCCCCAATTTTCTGCAAATGAAGATGTTTGGGGATATCAAGGCTATAACCAATCAAGGGGCAACATGTTTTCCAACGCTTATAATTCGGATTGGAGAGATTATTCAGATTACATGTGGGGAGAACCTCAACAATTCCAACAAGGTGGATATTGGCAGCAAGAAGACGCGTTCTATTCAAGACCTATGCAGCCACCACAGTATCCCCCACAACAATTCCAATCGAATCAAAGTATGCCCGTGGATTACAATCAAATGCTTGAAGAATTAATTTCTTCAGTACAGGGTTCACAAAAAGAAGAACAATTGCCGCCATCGGAAGAGTTCTATCAGTGGCCATATGAACCGTCACATCCACCACAACAATCTCCCCAATCAAATTCAGGTACGTCTTCGGATAATGACATGTTGAATAAGTTACTAACCTCTTTGACCCAGGACGTAGAAAATCGAAACAAGGAGATGCGAAATAAAGCCAACAAGGTGGATGCATTGGAGGAGCAAGTTGGGCAGATTATGGAATTCATGGCACAGATTCGAGATCAAGGTGACCGGGAGGATGAAGCTGTCCCAGAACCATCCAAACACAGCCCGAACATGGATGAATTGCCGCTTCAAGAAGAAGATGAGGATGACTACTTGGCCAGTTTAGAAGAATTCTTATCGCAAACCCCTCAAGTCCTTATGCCATCCAGCTCAGGTGAGGAGGTTCTAAATTCAATTTATTCTAACATCGTTCCACCAAATGTCCTTTTTCCTTGCAGGTTTTTAAATCCCAAGGAAGAAGTGAATGAAAAATATGTTGTGGAAGATCTTCCCAAGGTGCAATGTGATATCCAAATTCTTGGTGTACCAAATCAAGTTCCCGATGGTATTGAAACGTTCAAAGAGACTTGTACACCAAGAAGAATTATTCCAGAAAATGAGGTGGCCAGAGAATTTCAAGAATACATCCAAGAGGCTGTGCATGAGACAATCAAGCCTAAAGCAGTTGAGTTTGATGACACGGGACAAGCCACAACCATCATAGTAAACCTGGCCAAGTTCAAAGTCCCGGAAATGTTCAAAAATGTGGTGTTTGTCATTGAGTTTGTGTCGGAAAAAGATAGTAAGCCATCTTCTCCATTTTTAATTTTAATTTATACTAACATTTTTCTGATTTTGATGATTCAGGCACCCACTCTTGAATTTAAACCATTGCCGGATCATTTCAAGTACCACCGTCCGTTCAATGATAAGCCCATGCATTTGAATAATGAAGGGAGGCCTAGGAATCACCCACAATCAGATTTGCATTCCTAATCCCTTCTCTTTACTGCTTTCATTTTGTTTTGTTATTTAGTTGTGATTTTTGTTTTGTTTATTTAGTTGTGATTTTTGTTTAGAAAGTTAAACTTAGTCTTTTTACTTTGTTTTACTTATTGTTGTGTTTTCTTAATTAAGTTGTTAAAAATACATAAAAAATAAAAAAATAAAAAAAAATAAAAATAAAAAAAATAAAAAAATAAAAAAAAAAAAAAAAACTTAAAAACATAAACATTCATATAAATAAAAAATAAAAAAAAATAAATAAAAAAATAAAAAAATAAAAAAAAAACTTAAATGCATAAATTTTTTTACAATAACTTGTAATTTAATTTCGTTCATTGGTCATTGGTTGGTGGTGCCTCGGAGGTCGACGGAGCCCCTGAAAGACGAAGCGCCAGAGCTGGATCATTCAGAGCCTCAATATTTGGTGCTGCTCCCGAGGACGAAGGCAACACAAACCTCGGGAGTAACGCCATAAACCGTTGATGATCACTCTGAATCCGCACTTCGGACTCCTGCATCTGATCCAGCTTCCTCTTCATGCTGGTTGAGTAATTGGTTGCAAGCATGTGCAAATCCCTGTTCTCATGCCTAAGCACTCTGACCTCCTGCCGAAGACTAGCCACTTCAGCCATCAACGATTCCACCTGACGGGTTCGTGCAAGAAGGCGCTGGCCCATGTTTGATACTGAACCTGCGCATCGGACGCTGTAGGCCATAGAGTCCTGAACAGCCAGTTCGTCGGACCGCCTAGAAAGTATCCTAGTGTCTCTAGGAGTGAGCAGATTTCGGGCCACCACCGATGCGGTTGTTTCGTTCATCATCATGGAATCCCCAACTGTAAGAGGACCATTCGGGGATATGAAGGACGGCTGCCAAATGTTGGTTGGAGAAGATATATCACTATCTTCCCCAACATTCAAGTTAAGGCGACGGTCAGAAGGGCAAGACATTTTCTGAAGATGTTGAGAATGAAGAGTCGGAATGATCAAGATTAAAAGAAAATGCAAGAGGGAGTGTTTACAGGAGGGAACGTTTGCCAGATGAAGTGTTTACAAGGGGAGCTCAAGTGTGTTGTGGAGCAAAAATGAGCGTTCTTATAAGAAGAAGAAATCGTTGAGGCATCACTCAGCAGTCGAAGAGACGCCCTCTCGCAAATCGAAGAGCCAGGCTCCTTTCTCAAAAGCCGGACTCTTTTCTCAAAAGCGGCGTCGCCGTTCTCAAAAGTCGGTTCCTTTCTCAAAAGTCGGACGCCGCTCTCTCAAAAGTCGGGCGTCTTTCTCAAAAGCCGGAGCAGTCAGGAATCACGAGGCGAGCCGCTCCCTGATTTGTCCAGACGTGTCACATGCAATTCCTTTCTCAAAAGTCGGGATTGCTCAGAAACCACGAGCCGCCCCTGATTTGTCCAATTTTGTCGTCACTCGTCACGCGCTGTCAGCTTTGCGCAAATTACGGGCTGCTTTTTCAGAAAGCGCGTGACCTGTACTGTTCATCCATCCACCGGCTGCCGACAGGGGTAAAAGAATAGTTTCGGTTGTGAAGAAAATACCTATAAACGTCTACCTTCGCATCCATTGCAAAGGCAAACTCTCTCAACACTTCTTCATCTCCAAAATTTTTCATCTCCGAAAATGCCTTTCCAACAAACCCTCTCGAGTTTCTCTGTGTTTCTCATTCCCTGGGATACCTTTGCAAATAAGTCATCTAGAGCTAGAGTATTTCATATCATGAAGGTTGAAAGCAAGAGTATCTCATATCACGCTTTCTTCCTGTCCTTTTCCTTGTCTTTGGGGCAAGGAGAAAGCGGGCAATCAGCCAGCACTCGGTGTCAATCTTCCAATCTAAGAACCGACTGCCTGGAAATCCTTCCTGATTGCTTACCTAGCATTGCTCTCGAGTGCTCTTCTTCAACCACTGATGTACTTCCGAAGAAGTCGCCACATCTGCCTGGAGAACAGACATGGCAAGTGAAAATGATACTTGAAGCATGTGGAGACAAGGTGCTGCTTCATCTTCAAGATCAAGTCTCATTTTCCTTGCTAAGAAGTTCCCCAGCCCAGTTCAAGCATACACCTGTGGAACGATACTTCTTCAAAAGCAAAAGTATCCCATATCATCAGAGTCAGAGGCAAAGATTTCTCATGGCATGCTTTTCCTTTACCCTTGCTCTTGGCTACGGGGCAAGGTGAAAGAAAGGCAATCGGTCGGCACTTGGACAGATTGAACAAAGAAGCAGACCACCACCTATTCCTCGTGCCTACCTGCCATGCAGAAGAACAAAAAGAGAAGAATGTAGCCTGCAGACTCAATCAACCCGGCAGAAGGAGTCTGAGTTGAAACCAAGAGCTCGAGAAGCTTCAACAACACCACCAATCAAGTCTCATTTTCCTTGCTAAGAAGTTCCGAGGCCAGTTCAAGTTCAAAGCTGTGGAAAGTCACCAAACAGGACCAATGATCACTTTTTAGTTTTATTCATTGTCTTTTTCATTTTTAATTTTTCGTTTGCATTTTTTTACATTTTCTTGCGTGCTTAACTGATTTATTTCTTTTCTTTGCAGGAACTTTTGGTTATTTCCACCCTTGAAGTTGATTGCAAAATTTTAGCTTGGGGGGTCATCGCTTGATTTTTTCTACAAATTAGGGAAGTTTTCAGTCCTATTGCTTTATTTTATTTCGTTATATTTATCTACTTTATTTTTATTTGCATTTTATTATATTTTCTGACATTGGGGACAATGTCTAGTTTAAGTGTGGGGGTAAAGAGTATAAAAATGACCAAATTGAAAATTTTTGTACCTTCAACTTTGAACTGGTTTCATTTGTTTCCATGTTATTGCTTTGTGTTTTCTTAATTAAGTTGTTGTTTTTAAAAAAAAAAAAAAAAAAAAAAAAAAAAAATTTCGAAAAATTTAAAAATCCAAAAATATTTCCTTGTTTTCCTTATTGTTTTGAATTAGATTTTTGTTAGTTTCCCGACCCAATGATATAATTGGATAAAATTTGAACCATGATCATCAAGAACTTAGTTAACATGTGTTTTGTGAAATTCCTTATTCTCGTGTTAGTTTGTACATATTTGATCATCTTTGAAAAACCAAATGCACATAGCCTTGTTGATGTGAAATTAAAGCATGATTTAAAGCTCCATATGTGAATTTAGTGACCATATACATCCTATGTGAGTTTTTGAGCCTATTGAAAGTGTGTGCATTTTTCATACACTCCTATTCTTTCATGTGTGATGAACTTATGTGAGATACATCTCTAGAACTTGCATAACGATCTTTCGAAATTTTTGTCATTGATTGCATGAACTTGAAAATGATAGAGGCATTAGGTTTACCACCATGGCCCAAATAACCTTGTTTCCCAAAGAAAAATGATATCATTAGATTGCCAATTTGAGCCGTATTTGTGAGCCTTTTCTTTCTTATCACCAGATATGTCTACCCTTATGCCTGAAATAAATATTTTTCCTTACCCTTTCCAAGCGAGCTAGTGAGCAATGTGAGATTGTCTTATGAGAAATGTTTGTGAAGTACTTTGAAGGTGTTTGGCAAAAGAATAAGTGTGGGGGTTTTTCATATTTGTTTCTGTTTGAAAAAAAAAAAAAAAAAAAAAAAAAAAAAAAAAAAAAAAAAAAAAAAGAGAAAAAAGAAAAAGAAAGATTATATACAAAGAAAATAAAAAGTTTTTAAATTTTCAGTTTATGGGTGTGGTTGGAGATGTCTGAAGAATCGTTGGAGAGCTTGAGTTCTTATAAATCTAAAGAAAATAATTGCTTGCAATGTAGCTTGGAACTTGTGTTTTCCTATTCTTTCGTTTCAATAACCTTATCCCTAAGCCTCATTACATCCAATAAAAGTCCTCTTGATTTAAGTTTTGCAATTATGACTGTGGAGAAGTGATCTTTATGCAAGCTTATGGTAGAACTTTCACATTTGATTCTTTGAGAGAAACACATTAAAACTAAACACATGTGTGATTGAGTGTATATCCAGTGAGAATGTCGCTAATTTGCATATGGTGATTTTAAAATAAAAATTTGAAATTGCATTAACATGGCTATCTCACACACTACACTTCAAGGATGTTTCAAAGATTACTGCTAATATTTGAATAAAGAAAAAAAAAATGAACTTGAATTGCTTGTTGATGTTAGCTATGGTTCTTGATTATTTATGTTCTCGAATGAAGTTCTATGAGGGTCACATAGGGGAAAACTAATAATTTTCATGTTATTACTTTTTCTGTTTTCTCTGTTTTGCTCGAGGACTAGCAAAAGCTAAGTGTGGGGGTATTTGATCGGATTATATTTATACATATTTTACATCAAATTCTCTCGTCTTTTCTTAGTTAGTTTCTTGTATTTTTGTGCTATTTACTTTGTTTTTGTGTTTTATCGAATTTATCTAGCTAAGAAAATAAAAATAGCATAAGTGTGATTTTATGTAATAAATTCGTGTCAAAACTGTTTAGCTTTTAAATTAAATAAAATCGTCAAAACGGCATTACCCACTATTTTTGGTTAATAAAAATAAGATAGTATTATAAATATATATATATATATATATATATATATATTTATATGATGTTAATTGAGTGGGGGCTGACATAATTAAAATATAAAAAGGAATTTGGCAGCGACAATGAAAAACAGAAATAAGTGCGGTCTTGAGGGGATGGCAGCAAGTGGAGCTGCCTTGAGTTTTAAAAAGGAAAGCTGCATGATAAAAAAGAAGTGCTCGGCATTGTGGGACGAAAAGCATCACAGAAAGGGGAAATATAATTAAATGTGAGGACCTCGGGGCATTTTTTTAAGAGGGCAGTGCTGCCCTGCTGTGGAAGGTGACTCGGGTTTGCTGAAAAGAAGATGGGAACTTGAGCTGGCAGCATGATGAGCTGCCTTGACAGCTCTATAGAGCAGACGTGAGGATCAAATAAAAGGAAAAAAAGAAGAGGGAACCAGGGGGAGCACAGAAAAGAATAAGGCAGCGCAAGCTGCAGAGCTCGAGGAGGACTCGCGGGAAAGGTCTCGCACGCGGGCGGCAAGCAGGGCCGAGGCGCTGCTTTTGCAGCAAGAAGAGAGAAACAGCTGCCAAGACGCGGAGGTCGCTGCCTTTGGCAGCTGGGGACTGACGGGGGAACTGGCGTGAGCTGCCAGGAGGCAGCAGAAGGAAGGCTTGCGGGAACAGGAAGCGCTGCCTAAGGAGCGGAACCGGAGAGGAGCAGGTTGCGGAGGAAACTGAACGTGCTGCCTTGTGCAGCTTGCGCATGCAGGAGGGAGAAGAGACGTGAGGCAGCGTGACTTGCGCGAGGAAAGACAGGCGAAGGAAAGCCAGCTGCTTTGGCAGCGCACAGGAGGTTGTTTTGCTGCCATTTGGCAGCGTGACTGGGCTGGAGTTTTGCGCAAAAAGAAAGGGAGCAGTGCATGCATGCTTGACAACGTTCTGTGCAGGAGAAGAAGAAGGAGGTCAGTACGGGAGAAATGAGGGAGGTCAGTACGGGAGAAATGACGGAGGTCAGCATGCAGAAGCACAGTGGACAGTGAGGGCAGAAAGCAAACCCATTTCTCTCGGTTTATTTTTCCTAAACTCACATTTTATTTCTGTTTTAATTTAAATAATGTATAACTAATTTTCTGTTTGGCTAGAGTTTAATTCAAAACCATGGATATATTTGTAATTTAAATTGATTACCTTCAGTTGTGATTTCTGAGTTGTGATTTAATTTGCTTAACTGCTTGATTGATAACTTATTTTTGTATGTCGATTAAGGATGCATACTTAATTTACATGCATGAATTTGATGCTAGAATATAAGTGAATTTCACCTAATCGTTATGAACTTATATTCACAAGTAGTGAAGGTCGCTTATAAACGATCGCGTTAGGTAAATTCTTGGCATAAGTTTCATGCAATTCATAGTAACAAGTGTCTCGTCAATGCTTATGATTTTCATAAAACTTAATGATTCTTGCTTGTATCTCTATTATGCAATTCATGTAGGGAACTTGTAGGGAATGTTTTGGGTTGTCGTATGCAATCATCCAACCTAATAAAAGTAGGAAAATCTGAAGGTTAATTTAAGCGGACCTAATTAACTTGGGGCGTTGAGAATTTACAATTTATTGAAAGAACAACTGAAAATCAATTTAGGTTGCATATGTGGCATGTGTGGAGAATAATCCTCTAGCCAGTTCGTCATTTATCATTTTACCTTAATTTTATGTTTTTGTCAATTTTGTAATTTATTTAAGTTTAATTTACTTTTCATCAAAATCAATCCCCCATTTTATTTTAAAGTGTTAGATTTATTAGAAATCATTTTAGTTTGTGTTTTCTTAAGTCTTGAGTTGTTTTGAGTCTTTTGATTTATTTTAGTTTATTTGTTAGTTTTATTTTGAGTTATTATATTTAAGTGTTTTGAGTCTAGTTTAGTATTTTAGATTTTGTTTTTACGTTTTTAATTTAATTTTACTTTGATTAGCATCCCTAGTTAATCCCCGGCCTAGAACGATCCCTACTTACATCATTACTACAACTATCACAAATAGGGTTTAAATTTGTGCGTTAGTTATTTTCGCATCAAATATAAACAAAGAAGAAAGCTGGCGTGCAGCGAGGGAAATAATAAAAGAACTTCAAGGGCAGTGCTGCCCTTTAAAACAGCATGATGGAAAGCATGCAGGGATATAAAGAAATATAAAAGTGGGAAAGGCAGATGTGAACGTGAATGTGCAGCAGTGGGATGGCAGAAATAATATAATAGGGCAGCGTACTGGAAGAATGGGCAGAAAAGAATAAAGAGGAGGGAGAGACGTGAAGGACTTAGAGCGGGGGGTAAGGAAAGAAAGTCAGGCTGCGGCCTTAGCAGGGAGACACGCGGAAAAACAGGTCAGAAGGAGAGAAGGGAGCTGCGAGGAAGAGGGAATACGCTGCTTTGGCAGCGTGGGAAAGAAGGACTTAGGATAGCGCAGAGAGCGGAGGATAGGACGCTGCCTTTGGCAGCCTGACTTGTCAGCTTGCAGGTTGAGAAGGCAGCTCGAGAGAGAAACAGAGGAGCAGCGCACGGATTGGAGGGAACGGGCGAAAGCAGGTGCAAGCTTGCGCGCGCAGGTCAGTACTTGAGGCAGCGAAGAGACGGACGAAGAAGGAAGTTAATGGCACAACAAGAACGAACATCATTAGTATTCTCAATTGATTCAGGAATCTTAAAGTTAATCATATCACCACCAAAGGCCATAGTTACGGCTCCTTTGGCCACATCAATCTTGGTTTGAGCTGTTTTCATGAATGGTCGTCCAAGCAAGAGTGGTGATGGTGGAGAGTGGGTTGAGTCCTCCATATCAAGCACATAGAAATCTGCAGGAAAAATCAAATGGTCTACCTGCACCAAAACATCTTCCAACACTCCCTTGGGATATGCATTAGATCGATCGGCTAATTGAATTATAACGCCATCATTTTTAAGTTTTCCTAGATTCATAGATGCATAAACAGAATATGGCATGACATTAATTGATGCACCTAGATCTAGCATAGCATGTTCAAATCTTGTATTACCAATTACACAAGGGGTTGTGAAACTACCCGGATCTTTGCATTTAGGTGGTAGCTTCTTTTGCAACATTGCAGAGACATTCTCACTTACATGTACCACCTCCTTCTCCCGAATCCGCTTCCTTGTTGTACAAAGCTTCTTCAAGAACTTGGCATACTTCGGGATTTGCTTGATTGCATCCAAAAGAGGTATGTTAACTTGAACCTTCCTAAATGTCTCTAGAACATCTTTTTCCTCCTCTTCATTCTTGGATTGCAAAAATCTGCTAGGAAATGGCACATTGGGTGGAATAATGTTAGAATTAACTGAATTTGGACCTTTCTTACCTAGGGTGGACGGATTGGAGGACTTAGGATCAATGGTTGCTTGCGGCAAAGGTTGCTTTGGGTTCTCCTCTTCAGATTTCAACGTTTCATCTTCTTTGGGACCTGATTTTGGTGGTGTACGACCTGCCCTAACTTCTTTTCCACTCCTTAGCATGATTGCATTTGCGGTTTCAAAGCCTCCTTTTGGATTCGCAATGGTTGAACTAGGAAGCTTTCCTTGTTCACGAAACTGCCCCATAAACTCGGCAATTTGCCCTACTTGCTTCTCCAATTCGTCCATCCTTTTGTCTCTACTTTGCATACCCTGCGCCATAGAAATTAGTAACTGAAAAATCTGATCATTATCAATGGACGAACCTGAATTGGGTTGGATAGGTTGTGCTTGAGGTTGTGTGGGTGCCAACGGCTTTTGATAGAAACCCGGGGGTTGTTGCCTGAATGCACTTTGTTGTTGGCCTTGTTGGGGTTGTTGGGGATCCCTCCACTTGAAACTAGGGTGGTCTCTCCAACCTGGATTGTATGAATTTGAATATGGATCGTTCCTTGGTTGGTTTTGGCCTTGAAACCCAATTGCATTAGCGCTCTCCTATCCACCATTTTCAATTAATTGTGGGCACTTTTCAGAGGCATGTCCTTGGATAGAACACACACCACACACAATTGGTCCTTGCATCCTCATACCCTCGGCCATCTGAGACACAATGGAAGTAAGATTAGCTAATTGAGTATGAATGTCGGAAGTGGAACTTACCTCATGAACATGTTGCCGTGGGGGTCCTCTTTGGCCTACTCCTTCGTATTGTTGAGCGTTCAACGCTCGATTAGCAATCAAGATCTTGGCAGCCATAGGTGTTTTGTCCACCAATGCTCCACCCGCCGAGGCATCGAGCATTTGACGTTCTAGTGGTAGGAGGCCCTCGTAGAAATATTGCAAAAGTAGCTCCTCCTTCATCTGATGCTGTGGACAAGAAGCAACAAGTGATTTAAATCTTTCATAATATGTAGGAAAAGACTCACCTTCATCTTGTTGAATTCCACTTATTTTTTTACGAAGAAGAATGATACGAGAAGTTGGAAAAAACTTCTCCAGAAATGCTCTTTTCATACTCTCCCATGATGTGACAGTGCCAGGAGCCAACTCGTATAACCAATCCTTGGCTTTGTCCATTAAAGAGAATGGAAAAGCCTTCATCTTTAAAATGCTGCCATCAACGTTAACCGGAGTCATACTTGAGCAAACCACCTCAAACTCTTTCAAATGCTTGTTAGGGTCCTCCATGGACAGCCCATGGAACTTTGGGATGTGGTGCAGCAAACTAGACTTCAATTCGAACTCCTCGGTCTTGCCTTGAGCTGCCATGGGATATTGGATGCATAAAGGTGCGGCATTATCCAATCCCGAAGCCGAAAGCTCCTTGATTGTGCGGTTGTCGGCTGCCATGATTGGTGCCTCCTTAAAAATCCCAGCCGTGCCCCTCTCTTCTTCTTCTAAAACTTGTTCTTCAAGGTCAGGTTCAGGGCTAGGTGGGTTGGACTCTTGTTGGTTCCTCCTTCTTCTCAAAGTTCGTTCAAAATCGTCGTCAAAGTCCAAAATATGCTCACGAACAGGTTGGGAACTTTGAGTCATGCACTAGTACCTAAAAACAAAGAAACAAAACAAATCAGCAACTAAGATAGAAAACAAACGAAAAATAAAAAGAAATAACAAGGGATTAGCAAAGTTGCTAATCCCCGGCAACGGCGCCAAAAATTTGATGCGAAATATATTAAGCACACAAATTAAACCCTCTTTTGACAATTGTAGCAAAGTATGTAAGTAGGGATCGTTCAAAACCGGGGATTAGGAGGGATTGCTAAACTCTTGAAAACTGACTTAGAAACTCCAAAACAAAGTTAAAAACACTAATTTGGACCCAAATAATGAAAAACCAAAGTTTAAAACACTAAAACAAACTAAAAACTCAAAACAGCAACTAGAAGACTCAAAACTGCCTAAAAACCACTTTCTGGGCAGTTTTGAGCACCTAGCACCAACTTGGACGAAATTGGGTGAAAACTTGATTCAAAACACTTAAAAACATAAACCAAAACACTTTCTAACTAAATTGAGACTTCAAAGTAAATGGGGATTTGATTTGGACGAAAATAAAGTTGATAAAACAGATTGTAAAGTAAAACAGATTTTGAGAACGTTTTTGGGGTTTTAAATGGATGATGGACTAGTTAGGGGCTCTTTCTCCACACATGACAAGTATGCAAACGACTCGATTTCCAGTTATTCCTTCATAGAATTATGAACGACAATGCCCCAAATTAACCGTGACATCACTAGTTAATTCTCAAGTTTTCCTTGTGTTATTGGATTGGATGACATCATTCGACAACCCAAAGCATTCTTCAAAAGTTCCCTACATGACATCATAATAAAGATACAATCAAAGATCATTACGTTCAATGAAAACTATAAGCATTGACAAAGCACTTGTGACAATGACATCATGACACTTATGCTAGGATTTGAACTTAACGCGATTGTGACTAGCAACCTTCACTACTTGTGAATATAAGTGTGTGACGATTATGTGAAACAAACTTATATTCTAGCATCATATTCATGCAAGCCAATTAAGTGTCGACCCCTAATTAACAAACACAAATACGTTATTACTCGCACAGTTAAGCCAATTGCATTCACGATTCAAGAACTCATAACTGGAATTTATCAAATCAACTTGCACACATAGTCATGGCTTCGAAATCACCCCTAACCAATAGGGGTTTAGCCACTCATGTTCATAGCAAAACGAAAGGAAAAGAAATTAAACATTGAAATCATAAAAGGAATTACACCTAGAATGCACCAACGATGAAGCTTGAGCATCCAAGAGTCCTTCCTTCTTTCTCCTTGCTGCAACGCACAAGTGGTTGGGTTTTGGGGATTATGGATGGTGTAGAAGTATGGATTTAGGGTTAGGATGAGTGTATGGGGCGGTTAGGGATGTTTTTAGGCAGAAACTAGGGTGAATGGTGAAGTATGGATGTGTTTAAGTGTGTGGAATGGTTTCTGACGTGAATGGGGTTGAATTCTTTTTTTTAAAGCTATGGCAAGGCTTGGTATTTATAGAACAAGGCTCCAAAATAATTTAGGAATCAGGAATTAATCTGAAACTTAAAGGAAATAGGAAATAAAAACCAAAAACCTAAGGGAAAAGGTTTAAGGGGTGCGGCAAAGGGGTTTAGGAAAGGGTAGATGTCCTAAAACTAAAGGGAAAGGGTATCCTTGTGCGGCAAGGAAAGATGGAGTGTGGGAAAGGTGCGGCAAGGTCCTAATCCTAAGGGGAATGGATTTTAGGTTGTCCTAGAGGGAAAAGGAAATGTGTTTACAAGGTTTAAGGATAAGGAAACATAACAAGGAGAATTGTTGCAACAAGGGAGACAAGGAGGGGACAAGAAGGGAACATGAAGGGGACATGGCGCCACCTTTGTAGGAATGCTTCAATTTATGTTTTTCTTTGTCTTCCAAGCTTCCAAGCTGATTTCTTATGTCTTCTCGTACCTTCCTAGCCTCATTTGATCCTTAATTTCGTCCAAACTCCTTGCTCCAAGCATATGCACTTCATTCCAAGCCCAATTTTTCTCCTAAAAGCTCCAAAATGCTCCTTTTTGCATACTTTGACTATAAAACCTGAAATTGCACTAAAATGACTTTAAACACTAAACTAACTAAGGAAAAACAACATAAATGCATGAGAACAAGCCAATTAAGTCGCATAAAAATGTTCCTATCAAATTCCCCCACACTTGGCTTTTGCTAGTCCTCGAGCAAAACAAAGAAATAAAACAAAACAAAACAAACATAACCTAAACCTTCCAACGTTTGCCTCAGGGATTTCCAATGCACATGACATGTTAAAGATCATCATTCCCACAGATTTGAGTCAATTTAACACTTAAGCACATACTTAATCATAGTCACTACTTACTAGTTCACATTTAACCAATTAAAACGATGTTTTGAATGTAGTAACATGCCTTAGAGAATTCGCTCAATTCCTTACAAGATATGCACTCAATCACTCAGATTTTCTAACTACACACCCTATACTAGTTATATGTGAAAAGATTGATGTAGATATGAAAACGAATGCTCACATATATGTATGACAAAGAACGCAATTTCTGGAGTTAATAAGCATGTTTAGATATGATCTCATGAATGGAATGCTACTACTTAGATGCGAGAACCAGTGACACCATATGCTCATACCAAATTCAAACTCCACAAATTGAAACACATAACACTCAAGATAGAAGTTAAGGGTTGAAACGGGGCTTGGGGTATTGGTTAACAAAGGAAGGATAGGGAAAACAAACGTTCTTCAAGCATTAGTAAGCAAAGTAATGAAATTAAGACTTAGAATTCACTTTAGAATGCAGAAATTAACTTTGAACATAAAGGGAAGATTTAAGCAACACTTAGGGTCAAATACAACTTTTAGGACCCTTTCTTCAACAAACACTACTTTAGAACTCTTTTTCATATCTTTCCAACTCTTTCTTTTTTCATACTTTTCACACTTTTTTTTTTTTTTTTTCTTTCTTTCTTTTCACGAATTTTTCTTTTCTTTTCTTTATACCCGTGCCTATGGCACACTAACTCACATGAAAACACTTCCCCCACACTTGTTTTCTGCCATACATTAATCAAAAGGAATTCAATTTGAATCATGCTTTACTATGCTTCAAGAACAAGGGTATGGATGATCCTAATCTAGGCTAGGTGAGGATAGTGTGGGTTAACAAAGAAAAGGCTAAACAAGGCTCAATGGGGTTAAATCCTACAAAACATAATGACATAGGGGATACTTTTTGGTTATGGTGGTGGTCACTACACAACTTCATCTTGAATATGTGTTATGCAAATCAATAACATGCTTTGAATGAAATGGGCATGAGTTCTAGCATTTGGAACTAAATGATGGAACGCCTTCTAAGTAGCAACCAAGCAAAGAATAATGAGATCATGCAACGACTTAGAAAACAAAGAATGCACAGATTTTAACTCTCCAAATAAACGTTTAGGCTCAAGTCTCACAGGGTTGTAGCGTTTGTTTGAGTTCCTTCCTTCAAGCATGTTACAAAAACTGATTTTTCCTTTATGATTGCATGTGAATTCATAAGTTATAACCACAACCAAGCATAAACAAGAGTAAATCAAACTTTCATCCATGTTAATCACTCTCTTTAACAGCCATGCAATTACAAACCGAATCCTCATCATTGTGTTGGAAGGTACCCTAAGACACAAACAAACACACAAAAACAACTCTTTTTGGGTTTTTTAAAACAAATTTTTCAATTTTCTCTTTGATTTTCGGATTTTTTTCTTCAAAACACACTAAAACATACCAAAACTGCTTAAAAACACTTAAAAACAGCAAGGAACAAGTTTTGAAATAATGGGTGATAAAATCCCACGAATTTGCATGAAAAACACTTAGTTACCCCCCCACACTTAAATCAAACATTGTCCTCAATGTTTTAAGCATAGAATCACACAAAACACAAAGAAACACACAAACAGCAAGTAAAACAACTAAATAGGCAGATTAGAAAGAATCAACAAAGAGAAGGGTTTAGGAACGCAAATCTGGAATTGGAGTGCTTTCTAGGTCTTCCTTTGTTGAATTGCATGGGTTGCCTCCCAAGTAGCGCTTTCTTTAACGTCTTGCAGCCGGACGATGCTCCTTTGAAGGTTATTGAACCCCACGGCATGGAGGGGTGTTTCCTCTACGCCTTGTCCTTCGAACCACTTCATGCATTGGGTCCTTGAATGGAATGGGATATTGATCCTTTCGTAGTGTCGTGTTGTGCTTCTCTAAATCAACACGAACTCTCCCACCATATTGACTTTGATTAGGTACCTGCACCATACAAGGTAACAACCGATTAGTTGAAATGGGAATTGAAATTGGATCAGGTGGCTTACCTAGGTGCGGCATAGGAGTGGGAAAACAATGGACAGATGCACCAAGGTTGCACTCAGCCAAATTTGGTGATTTCAAGGTTGAGGCCGTGCATTCTTTGTTGCTCACTCCAATTCCCTCCTCGATGGTAGTTCGAGGTGCATTCTTCTTGACTAGTGTTGAACATTCCTGCCCTATATTTTCAATTACATTAATGGCACAACAAGAACGAACATCATTAGTATTCTCAATTGATTCAGGAATCTTAAAGTTAATCATATCACCACCAAAGGCCATAGTTACGGCTCCTTTGGCCACATCAATCTTGGTTTGAGCTGTTTTCATGAATGGTCGTCCAAGCAAGAGTGGTGATGGTGGAGAGTGGGTTGAGTCCTCCATATCAAGCACATAGAAATCTGCAGGAAAAATCAAATGGTCTACCTGCACCAAAACATCTTCCAACACTCCCTTGGGATATGCATTAGATCGATCGGCTAATTGAATTATAACGCCATCATTTTTAAGTTTTCCTAGATTCATAGATGCATAAACAGAATATGGCATGACATTAATTGATGCACCTAGATCTAGCATAGCATGTTCAAATCTTGTATTACCAATTACACAAGGGGTTGTGAAACTACCCGGATCTTTGCATTTAGGTGGTAGCTTCTTTTGCAACATTGCAGAGACATTCTCACTTACATGTACCACCTCCTTCTCCCGAATCCGCTTCCTTGTTGTACAAAGCTTCTTCAAGAACTTGGCATACTTCGGGATTTGCTTGATTGCATCCAAAAGAGGTATGTTAACTTGAACCTTCCTAAATGTCTCTAGAACATCTTTTTCCTCCTCTTCATTCTTGGATTGCAAAAATCTGCTAGGAAATAGCACATTGGGTGGAATAATGTTAGAATTAACTGAATTTGGACCTTTCTTACCTAGGGTGGACGGATTGGAGGACTTAGGATCAATGGTTGCTTGCGGCAAAGGTTGCTTTGGGTTCTCCTCTTCAGATTTCAACGTTTCATCTTCTTTGGGACCTGATTTTGGTGGTGTACGACCTGCCCTAACTTCTTTTCCACTCCTTAGCATGATTGCATTTGCGGTTTCAAAGCCTCCTTTTGGATTCGCAATGGTTGAACTAGGAAGCTTTCCTTGTTCACGAAACTGCCCCATAAACTCGGCAATTTGCCCTACTTGCTTCTCCAATTCGTCCATCCTTTTGTCTCTACTTTGCATACCCTGCGCCATAGAAATTAGTAACTGAAAAATCTGATCATTATCAATGGACGAACCTGAATTGGGTTGGATAGGTTGTGCTTGAGGTTGTGTGGGTGCCAACGGCTTTTGATAGAAACCCGGGGGTTGTTGCCTGAATGCACTTTGTTGTTGGCCTTGTTGGGGTTGTTGGGGATCCCTCCACTTGAAATTAGGGTGGTCTCTCCAACCTGGATTGTATGAATTTGAATATGGATCGTTCCTTGGTTGGTTTTGGCCTTGAAACCCAATTGCATTAGCGCTCTCCCATCCACCATTTTCAATTAATTGTGGGCACTTTTCAGAGGCATGTCCTTGGATAGAACACACACCACACACAATTGGTCCTTGCATCCTCATACCCTCGGCCATCTGAGACACAATGGAAGTAAGATTAGCTAATTGAGTATGAATGTCGGAAGTGGAACTTACCTCATGAACATGTTGCCGTGGGGGTCCTCTTTGGCCTACTCCTTCGTATTGTTGAGCGTTCAACGCTCGATTAGCAATCAAGATCTTGGCAGCCATAGGTGTTTTGTCCACCAATGCTCCACCCGCCGAGGCATCGAGCATTTGACGTTCTAGTGGTAGGAGGCCCTCGTAGAAATATTGCAAAAGTAGCTCCTCCTTCATCTGATGCTGTGGACAAGAAGCAACAAGTGATTTAAATCTTTCATAATATGTAGGAAAAGACTCACCTTCATCTTGTTGAATTCCACTTATTTTTTTACGAAGAAGAATGATACGAGAAGTTGGAAAAAACTTCTCCAGAAATGCTCTTTTCATACTCTCCCATGATGTGACAGTGCCAGGAGCCAACTCGTATAACCAATCCTTGGCTTTGTCCATTAAAGAGAATGGAAAAGCCTTCATCTTTAAAATGCTGCCATCAACGTTAACCGGAGTCATACTTGAGCAAACCACCTCAAACTCTTTCAAATGCTTGTTAGGGTCCTCCATGGACAGCCCATGGAACTTTGGGATGTGGTGCAGCAAACTAGACTTCAATTCGAACTCCTCGGTCTTGCCTTGAGCTGCCATGGGATATTGGATGCATAAAGGTGCGGCATTATCCAATCCCGAAGCCGAAAGCTCCTTGATTGTGCGGTTGTCGGCTGCCATGATTGGTGCCTCCTTAAAAATCCCAGCCGTGCCCCTCTCTTCTTCTTCTAAAACTTGTTCTTCAAGGTCAGGTTCAGGGCTAGGTGGGTTGGACTCTTGTTGGTTCCTCCTTCTTCTCAAAGTTCGTTCAAAATCGTCGTCAAAGTCCAAAATATGCTCACGAACAGGTTGGGAACTTTGAGTCATGCACTAGTACCTAAAAACAAAGAAACAAAACAAATCAGCAACTAAGATAGAAAACAAACGAAAAATAAAAAGAAATAACAAGGGATTAGCAAAGTTGCTAATCCCCGGCAACGGCGCCAAAAATTTGATGCGAAATATATTAAGCACACAAATTAAACCCTCTTTTGACAATTGTAGCAAAGTATGTAAGTAGGGATCGTTCAAAACCGGGGATTAGGAGGGATTGCTAAACTCTTGAAAACTGACTTAGAAACTCCAAAACAAAGTTAAAAACACTAATTTGGACCCAAATAATGAAAAACCAAAGTTTAAAACACTAAAACAAACTAAAAACTCAAAACAGCAACTAGAAGACTCAAAACTGCCTAAAAACCACTTTCTGGGCAGTTTTGAGCACCTAGCACCAACTTGGACGAAATTGGGTGAAAACTTGATTCAAAACACTTAAAAACATAAACCAAAACACTTTCTAACTAAATTGAGACTTCAAAGTAAATGGGGATTTGATTTGGACGAAAATAAAGTTGATAAAACAGATTGTAAAGTAAAACAGATTTTGAGAACGTTTTTGGGGTTTTAAATGGATGATGGACTAGTTAGGGGCTCTTTCTCCACACATGACAAGTATGCAAACGACTCGATTTCCAGTTATTCCTTCATAGAATTATGAACGACAATGCCCCAAATTAACCGTGACATCACTAGTTAATTCTCAAGTTTTCCTTGTGTTATTGGATTGGATGACATCATTCGACAACCCAAAGCATTCTTCAAAAGTTCCCTACATGACATCATAATAAAGATACAATCAAAGATCATTACGTTCAATGAAAACTATAAGCATTGACAAAGCACTTGTGACAATGACATCATGACACTTATGCTAGGATTTGAACTTAACGCGATTGTGACTAGCAACCTTCACTACTTGTGAATATAAGTGTGTGACGATTATGTGAAACAAACTTATATTCTAGCATCATATTCATGCAAGCCAATTAAGTGTCGACCCCTAATTAACAAACACAAATACGTTATTACTCGCACAGTTAAGCCAATTGCATTCACGATTCAAGAACTCATAACTGGAATTTATCAAATCAACTTGCACACATAGTCATGGCTTCGAAATCACCCCTAACCAATAGGGGTTTAGCCACTCATGTTCATAGCAAAACGAAAGGAAAAGAAATTAAACATTGAAATCATAAAAGGAATTACACCTAGAATGCACCAACGATGAAGCTTGAGCATCCAAGAGTCCTTCCTTCTTTCTCCTTGCTGCAACGCACAAGTGGTTGGGTTTTGGGGATTATGGATGGTGTAGAAGTATGGATTTAGGGTTAGGATGAGTGTATGGGGCGGTTAGGGATGTTTTTAGGCAGAAACTAGGGTGAATGGTGAAGTATGGATGTGTTTAAGTGTGTGGAATGGTTTCTGACGTGAATGGGGTTGAATTCTTTTTTTTAAAGCTATGGCAAGGCTTGGTATTTATAGAACAAGGCTCCAAAATAATTTAGGAATCAGGAATTAATCTGAAACTTAAAGGAAATAGGAAATAAAAACCAAAAACCTAAGGGAAAAGGTTTAAGGGGTGCGGCAAAGGGGTTTAGGAAAGGGTAGATGTCCTAAAACTAAAGGGAAAGGGTATCCTTGTGCGGCAAGGAAAGATGGAGTGTGGGAAAGGTGCGGCAAGGTCCTAATCCTAAGGGGAATGGATTTTAGGTTGTCCTAGAGGGAAAAGGAAATGTGTTTACAAGGTTTAAGGATAAGGAAACATAACAAGGAGAATTGTTGCAACAAGGGAGACAAGGAGGGGACAAGAAGGGAACATGAAGGGGACATGGCGCCACCTTTGTAGGAATGCTTCAATTTATGTTTTTCTTTGTCTTCCAAGCTTCCAAGCTGATTTCTTATGTCTTCTCGTACCTTCCTAGCCTCATTTGATCCTTAATTTCGTCCAAACTCCTTGCTCCAAGCATATGCACTTCATTCCAAGCCCAATTTTTCTCCTAAAAGCTCCAAAATGCTCCTTTTTGCATACTTTGACTATAAAACCTGAAATTGCACTAAAATGACTTTAAACACTAAACTAACTAAGGAAAAACAACATAAATGCATGAGAACAAGCCAATTAAGTCGCATAAAAATGTTCCTATCAGAAGTGCGCAGAAGCGCAGTTTGCAGGTGCTCGCAGGTCAGCACGGGCAGGAGAGGCCTCGGTTTTTGGTGCTGCTGCTTGGCAGCGAGCTCAGCGGGAGAGTCCAGGGAGCAGCATAAGGAGGGAGCAAATTTGGTTCTTAAAAAAAGAATAGGCAGAAGCTGCCTTCCCAGCGCAGCGGAAAGGCCTTGCGCAGAAAAACAAGGCTCGTGAGAGCTGCTGAGGTCTAGAAGTCAGTATGGGCAGCACGAACAGCAGTGCTGACTTGGGCAGCACGGAGGACATCGAGCACACCAACTACACGGGGACAGAGGAAGAAATTCCTCTCTCGGTTAAATCTTTCCAAACTCAAGTTTAATTTCTGTTTTAATTTTAATAATGTGTAACTAATTTGTTTTAGCTAGAGGTTGATCGGATTATATTTATACATATTTTACATCAAATTCTCTCGTCTTTTCTTAGTCAGTTTCTTATATTTTTGAGCTATTTACTTTGTTTTTGTGTTTTATAGTATTTATCTAGTAAATAAAATAAATATAACATAAGTGTGATTTTATGTAATAAATTCGTGTCAAAACTGTTTAGCTTTTAAATTAAATAATATATATATATTTATAATAATAATAATTGTTTGTTTTGTAGAATAAGGGAAGTGGGAACAACCAGGTAAGGCACGGCATTAGACAAGGCTTTATGGGGTTTTTAAAAAAATAGTAAAGGAGTTTAAGTGAAAGCTGGCGTGGGAATAAGAAAATACTGGAGGTTAGTGGGAATCAAAGGAGCTGCAAGGAATAAAAACCTGGGGGTAGTCAGCGTGAGTTTGAGGGGGGAATAGGAAAGAAGTCACGTAGGGGGAGGGAAATAGGAAAGAAAGGCTAAGGCAGCAAGCTGCCTTGGCAGCTGAGATCAGAGAAGAGAGAGCAGCAAGCTGCTTGTGCAGCTTGCGAGAACCAGTGTGGCTGCCTTTGTGCAGCGGAAGGATCGAAGCAGCTCGGGACGTGGCAGCTTGGAGTTGCGCAGCGAGCAGAACATGTAGGAAGGTCGCTGCTTTTGGCAGCTGAGGAATAAGAGACAGCAACGCGAGAAAAGGACAGAGGGAGGAGAACCGAAGAACGAGGCGCGGCTTCCTGGCAACGTGAAGCTTGCGAGGGCTTGCAGGAACGAGGGCTCGCTGCCCTGTGGCAACACAAGACTCTGCAGGAGGACCGAGAGGAGAGGCGCACGTGAAAGGAAGCAAAGGACGGGAGGTGAGCTGCCATTAGGCAGCGTGACTGGAGAAAAATCACGACGGGAAGAAGAAGGAACCAGCGCGCAGCGAGATTGAACGACTGCAGTGAGCCTGACGTGAAGCTTGCGAGGAGGACAGCAAGGGCAGCTGCCTTAAGCCTTTGGCAGCGAGGTCAGAGAGAGGAAGCGAAGGCAGCAAATCTGCCTGATCAGTTGGGAGTCAGCAGCACGAAGACGCAAGGATGCGGGATAGGAAAAAGACAAACTGCAGTGCTGACTTGGGTCAGCACGGAGGTCAGCATGCGGGATAAGAAAAAGGCAGGAGTGCAAAGCTTGAGCACAGTGGCGCATCACTCTATTTCTCAATTCGGTTTAATCCTCCAACTCACGTTTTATTTCTGTTTTAATTTAAATAATGTATAACTAATTTTATTTTGGCTAGAGTTTAATTCAAAACCATGGATATATTTGTAATTTGAATTGATTACCTTCAGTTGTGATTTCTGAGTTGTGATTTAATTTGCTTAACTGCTTGATTGATAACTTATTTTTGTATGTCGATTAAGGATGCATACTTAATTTACATGCATGAATTTGATGCTAGAATATAAGTGAATTTCACCTAATCGTTATGAACTTATATTCACAAGTAGTGAAGGTCGCTTATAAACGATCGCGTTAGGTAAATTCTTGGCATAAGTTTCATGCAATTCATAGTAATAAGTGCCTCGTCAATGCTTATGATTTTCATAAAACTTAATGATTCTTGCTTGTATCTCTATTATGCAATTCATGTAGGGAACTTGTAAGGAATGTTTTGGGTTGTCGTATGCAATCATCCAACCTAATAAAAGTAGGAAAATCTGAAGGTTAATTTAAGCGGACCTAATTAACTTGGGGCGTTGAGAATTTACAATTTATTGAAAGAACAACTGAAAATCAATTTAGGTTGCATATGTGGCATGTGTGGAGAATAATCCTCTAGCCAGTCCGTCATTTATCATTTCACCTTAATTTCATGTTTTTATCAATTTGGTAATTTATTTAAGTTTAATTTATTTCTCGTCAAAATCAATCCCCCATTTTATTTTAAAGTGTTAGATTTATTAGAAATCATTTTAGTTTGTGTTTTCTTAAATCTTGAGTTGTTTTGAGTCTTTTGATTTATTTTAGTTTATTTGTTAGTTTTATTTTGAGTTATTCTATTTAAGTGTTTTGAGTCTAGTTTAGTGTTTTAAATTTTGTTTTTACGTTTTTAATTTAATTTTACATTGGTTAGCATCCCTAGTTAATCCCCGGCCTAGAACGATCCCTACTTACATCATTACTACAACTGTCACAAATAGGGTTTAAATTTGTGCGTGAATTTATTTTCGCATCAAATTTTTGGCGCCGTTGCCGGGGATTAGCAAATTTGCTAATCCTTTGTTTATGTTTTTGTTTGTGTTTTATTTTATTTTATTTTATTTTTGGTTTGTGTTTATTTTATGTTATTTTATTTTTGGTTTGTTATGTTTTTTACTTTTGATATTTGATTTAGTTTTCTTTCTTTGATTTTAGTTACAAATGGAGCAAGACCTGGATTCTACTAGCATTCAAGATCTATTGGCACAGCTCACTGCTCAGTTAACTCATAATGCCGAACGGACCACAATGCCAAGTGTCCCTACATTTGATATGCCCTATGAGCAAGGATTTCAAACTCATCAATATCCCCAATTTTCTGCAAATGAAGATGTTTGGGGATATCAAGGCTATAACCAATCAAGGGGCAACATGTTTTCCAACACTTATAATTCGGATTGGAGAAGTAATTCAGAGTATATGTGGGATGAACCTCAACAATTTCAACAAGGTGGATATTGGCAGCAAGACGAGTTCTATTCAAGACCTATGCAGCCACCACAGCATCCCCCACAACAATTCCAATCGAATCAAAGTATGCCCGTGGATTATAATCAAATGCTTGAAGAATTAATTTCTTCGGTACAGGGTTCACAAAAAGAAGAACAATTGCCGCCATCGGAAGAGTTCTATCAGTGGCTGATAGGAGCATATTTATGCTACTTAGTTATGTTGTTTTCTTGCATTTTCGTAGTTAGTTATAACTTATTATAGTGTTTAAGGTCATTTTCGTGCAATTTCAGGTTCATATGGCAAAGTATGCATTTTGAGCCAATTTGGAGCATTTTGGAGCATTTTTGGGCCAAGATTGGATGGTGCAAACATGAAGACATGTGGATGGACGAATTTGATAATTAAAACAGCAACACACACACCACATGGGCAGCAAGGAATCAGAAATTAAAGCATGGAAGAATGGGATCATCATGGGCAGCAAGGAATCATCATGGGCAGCAAGGAATCATCATGGGCAGCAAGGAATCATTATGGGCAGCAAGGAATCATCATGGGCAGTGAAGAGACAACAAGGAATGGCAGAAATTGGACCACCATGAAGTGGATTTCTGCAAGGATGGCAGATTGTCCATTACTTGATGTTTGCTTGACATTTTCAGCCACTATATAATCCCCATTCAACCATTTATCATGGAGTTCAGAAAACCACACCTCCCACACACATTCCATTCATCCCATCCAGCCATACACCCTCCACAATTCATAAATTCGTCAAACACATCCATCACACTTTGCAGCAGCCTTCCTTCACCTTTCACCATATTTTCTGACCCAAAATCATCCCTAGCCGTACCCCCATCAACCCTAAACCTTCCCATACCATTCCACATCCATTCTACACCACAAATAACCCCAAAAACCTGTTCTAAAGTTCTCTGCCGCAGCAAGGAGGAAGGAGAATTCGTTGATGAGCTTGCTGCCAAGTTGGAGCGTTCTAGGTGTTTTCTTCCTTTGGATTTTAATTTCTAAATTTATGTATCTTTGCTTGTGAGTATGAGGAACTAAACCCCCTTAGTTGGGGGGTGATTCGAAACCATGAATATGCTTGCAATATGATTTGATTACGTTCAGTTGTTATTTCATAAGTTGTGGTTTCAATTCGTTCATCTACTTGATTGATAACTTATTTGTGTATGTTGATTGAGAGTGCACGCTTAGTTTTCATGCATGAATATGATGCTAGATTATGAGGGAGTTTCACCTAATAGTTACAATCTTATAATCACAAGTAGTGAAGGTCGCTTATAAACGATCGCGTTGAATGAATTCTTGGCATTAGTTTCATGCTCATCATAGTAACGAATGCCTCGTCAACACTTATAGTTCTCATTGTGCTTCATGATTCTTGATTGTATCCTTATTGTGCTCATCACGTAAGGAACCTTTGAGGAATGTTTTGAATTGTTGTATGCGCTTTCCCATCCAATTCATTAACTTAAGGAGAACTTGAAGGTTAATTTAAGCGTATCTAATTAACTTGGGGTGTTGAGTTTCATAATTTATTGGAAGAACAACTGAAAATCGTTTTGTTTGCAAGTGTGTCATGTGTGGAGAAGAACCTCCTAACTAGCCTTTTATCCATCCTTTTCATCCAAAAACGTTTTACAATCTGTTTTGTTTTAAAGTTTCTGTTTTGTTTTCAATTTTCGTCCAAAACCAAATCCCCCTTTATTTTGCATTCTTAGATTAGTTAGAAAGTGTTTTGATTTGTGTTTTTAAGTGTTTTGATTCAAGTTTTCACTCAAATTCGTCAGATTTTGTGTTTGTGCTCAAAACTGCCCAGAAAGTGGTTTTTAGGCAGTTTTGAGTCTTCTAGTTGCTGTTTTGAGTTTTAGGTTTGTTTTAGTGTTTTAAAACTTTAGTTTTGCATTCTTTGAGTCTAGTTTAGTGTTTTAAAACTTAGTTTTTGAGTTTTTAAGTCAGTTTCCAAGTGTTTAGCAATCCCTCCTAATCCCCGGTCTAGAACGATCCCTACTTACATCTTTACTACAATTTGACAAAAGAGGGTTTAATTTGTGCGTTAAGTTATTTTCGCATCAAATTTTGGCGCCGTTGCCGGGGATTAGCAACTTTGCTAATCCCTCGTTCTTTTTGTTTATTTGTTATTTTCGTTTGTTTTCTATCACAGATTGCTATCTTGTTTTGTTTCTTTGTTTTTAGGTACTAGTGCATGACTCGAAGTTCCAAACCTATTCGTGAGCATATTTTGGACTTTGACGACGATTTTGAGAGAACTTTGAGAAGGGCTAGAAATCAGCAAGAACACAACCCACCCAATCCCGAACCTGACCTTGAAGAAAACGTTCCAGAAGAGGAGGAGGAACCTACGGCACAAGTGAGTGAAGAAGCCCAAGACATGGCCGTGGACAACCGTACACTCAAAGAGCTCTCCGCCTCGGGATTGGATAATGCCGCACCCTTGTGTATCCAGTACCCCACGGCTGCCCAAGGTAAGACGGAAGAATTTGAATTAAAGTCAAGTTTGCTTCATCATATTCCTAAATACCATGGCTTGTCCATGGAAGATCCTAACAAACATTTGAAAGAATTTGAAGTTGTTTGTTCTAGTATGACTCCCGTTAACGTTGACGGAAGTATTTTGAAGATGAAGGCTTTTCCATTCTCTTTGATGGATAAAGCCAAGGATTGGTTATACGAGTTAGCTCCCGGCACTGTCACTTCTTGGGAGAGTATGAAGAGAGCATTCTTGGAGAAGTTCTTTCCAACTTCTCGCATCATCCTCCTACGCAAAAAGATAAGCGGAATCCAGCAAGAAGAAGGTGAGTCTTTTTCTACATATTATGAACGTTTTAAATCACTTGTTGCTTCTTGTCCACAACATCAGATGAAGGAGGAATTACTTTTGCAATACTTTTATGAGGGCCTCCTACCACTTGAACGTCAAATGCTCGATGCCTCGGCGGGTGGAGCATTGGTGGACAAAACACCCATGGCTGCCAAGATCTTGATTGCTAATAGAGCATTGAACGCTCAACAATACGAGGGTGTTGGTCAAAGAGGACCCCCACGACAACAAGTACATGAGGTAAGTTCCACATCCGACATTCATTCACAATTAGCTAATCTTACTTCCATTGTGTCTCAGATGGCCGAGGGCATGAAGATGCAAGGACCAATTGTATGTGGCGTATGTTCTATCCAAGGACATGCTTCTGAAAAGTGTCCACAATTGATTGAAAATGGTGGATGGGAAAGCGCCAATGCAATTGGGTTTCAAGGCCAAAACCAACCAAGGAATGATCCTTATTCAAGTACTTACAATCCCGGTTGGAGAGACCACCCAAATTTCAAGTGGAGGGAGCCCCAACCACCTCAACAACAAGGAGGCTTTAGGCAACAACCCCCGGGGTTCTTCACCAAGCCATATGCACCCCCACATGCTCCACAACAATCTGCCCCAAATGCTTTAGGTACGTCTCTAGATAATGATGCACTTCTTAAGATACTAACCAAATTATCTCAGGGGCAAGACGATCACACCCAAGCTATGCAAAACCAAGACAAAAGGGTGGATCAACTTGAGAAACAAATTGGGCAGATTGCCGAGTTTGTAGGTAAGTTTCGAGATCCCGGACAACTCCCTAGCTCCACCATTCCAAATCCAAGGGGCGGGTTCGAAAGTGCAAAAGCCATATTGTTGAGAAGTGGAAAAGAAGTTGGGACAGGTCCTACACCATCAAAATCAGGTCTCAAAGAGGATGAAAACTTGCAAATTGAAGAGGAAGAAGCAAGCTTGCCCACGGCAAGGGTGGTTCCACCTTTGCCGCAAGCTTCTAGTACCCCAAATCTGCCCAATTTGTCCAACAAAGGTAAGAATGTGTCCAATTCGTTTCCTACTAATGTTATTCCACCCAATGTACCCTTTCCTAGCAGATTTTTGCAATCCAAGATCGAAGAGGAGGAAAAAGATGTTCTAGAGACATTTAGAAAGGTTCAAGTTAACATACCTCTCTTGGATGCAATCAAGCAAATCCCGAAGTACGCCAAGTGTTTGAAGAAGCTTTGTACAACAAAGAAACGTTTTCGGGAGAAAGAAGTGGTACAGGTAAGTGAGAATGTGTCTGCCATGCTACAACGTAAACTACCTCCTAAATGCAAAGATCCGGGTAGTTTCACCATTCCTTGTGTCATTGGTAATACTAAGTTCAAATCTGCCATGTTAGACTTAGGTGCATCCATAAATGTTATGCCATATTCAATTTATGCATCTATGAACCTAGGCAAGTTAAAAAATGATGGGGTAATCATACAATTGGCCGATAGATCTAATGCCTATCCAAAGGGAGTTGTGGAAGATGTTTTGGTGCAGGTTAATCATTTGATCTTTCCGGCGGATTTCTATGTTCTTGAGATGGATGAATCGGATCATGCTCCTTCATTGCCCATTCTCCTTGGACGGCCTTTCATGAAAACGGCTCAAACTAAGATTGATGTAGCCAAAGGAGAAGTAACTATGGCATTTGGTGGTGATATGATTTGTTTTAAAATTTCTGAATCCATTGAGACTCCTAACGTTGTTCGTTCTTGTTGTGTTATTGATACAATAGAAAAGATAGGGACGGATCATTCAGCCCCTAACACAAAGGTTGCTTCAAGAACCATGCAAGATGAGGGAATTGGAGTGCAGCATGAGGACCCCACGACCACTGCCCTTAAGATACCCAATGTGGCCGAGAATACCATGAGGAAAAAAGTTCATGTTGCTGCCACTTCATCACAACACCAAGGTAAGGCACCTAGTCCAAATCCAATTCCCATTAAAAGTAAGAGGTGGTTCCCTTCTTTGGTGCAGGTACCCAAGCAATTCCCCAATGGTGGGCGCATAAACATGAACCTTAGGCAACACAACGCACCCATTAACAAACATCACTATCCATTTCCGTTCAAGGATGCAATGTACAAGAACTTTGTGGGGCAGGTTGTGGAGGGGATCCCACTCCATGCCGTGGGCTCCAATGAGGCATGATTGTGTTCTTCGTCCGGCTTCACGACGTTAAAGAAAGCGCTACTTGGGAGGCAACCCATGCAATTCAACAAAGGAAGCCCTAGGAATCACTCCAATTCCAGATTTGCGTTCCTAAAACCCTTCACTTTGTTGCTTGTTTCTAATCTGCCCAGTTTGTTATTTACTTGCTGTTTGTGTGTTTCTTTTTGTTTAGTGTGGTTTTATGCTTGAAACATTGAGGACAATGTTTGATTTAAGTGTGGGGGGGGTAACTAAGTGTTTTAGATGCAAATTCGTGGGATTTTATCACCCTTAACTTGGAGACTTGTTCCTCGCTGTTTTTAAGTGTTTTTGAGCAGTTTTGGTATGTTTTGGTGTGTTTGAAGTAAAAATCCGAAAATCACATAAAAATTTGAAAATTTTGTTTTAAAAACCCAAAAAGAGTTGTTTTTGTGTGTTTGTTTGTGTCTTAGGGTACCTTCCAACACAATGATGAGGATTTGGTTTTTAATTGCATGACTGTTAAAGAGAGTGATTAACATGGATGAAAGTTTGATTTACTCTTTGTTTATGCTTGGTTATGGTTATAACTTATGAATTCACATGCAATCATAAAAGAAAAAATCAGTTTTTGTAACATGCTTGAAGGAAGGAACTCAAAATAACGCTACAACCTTGTGAGACTTGAGCCTAAACGTTTATTTGGAGAGTTAAAATCTGTGCATTCTTTGTTTTCTAAGTCGTTGCATGATCTCAATATTCCTTGCTTGGTTACTACTTAGAAGGCGTTTCATCATTTAGTTCCAAATGCTAGAACTCATGCCCATTTCATTCAAAGCATGTTATTGATTTGCATAACACATATTCAAGATGAAGTTGTGTAGTGACCACCACCTTAGCCAAAATGCCGTGAATCCCCTATGTCATTATGTTTTGTAGGTTCCAACCCCATTGAGCCTTGTTTAGCCTTTTCCTTGTTAACCCATGTTTTCCTCACCTAGCCTAGATTAGGACTATCCATTCCTTTGTTCTTTAAGCATAGTAAAGCATGATTCAATTAGAATTCTTTTGTGGCAGAAAACAAGTATGGGGGAAGTTTTTGTTATGTGAATTTGTGTGCCATAAAGCACGGGTTCAAAGAAAAGAAAAGAAAATAGAATTCGTGGAAAAAGAAAAAATGAAGCGAAAAAGTATGAAAAGTTGTGAAAAAGAGCTCCAAAGTTTTGTTTGTTGAAGTAAGGGTCCAAAACAATGAATTCGGCCCTAAGGAGTTGTCTAAATCTTTCCCTTGTGTTTTAAAGTTAGTTTCTGCCATTCAAGTGAATTCTAAGTCTCAATTTCATTACGTTGCTTACTATCGCTTGAAGAACGTTTGTTTTCCCTATCCTTTCTTTGTTAACCAATACCCCAAGCCCCGTTACAACCCTTAACTTCTATCTTGAGTGTTATGTGTTTCAATTTGTGGAGTTTGAATTTGGTATGAGCATATGGTGTCACTGGTTCTCGCATCTAAGTAGTAGCATTCCATTCATGAGATCATATCATAACATGCTTCTTAACTCTAGAAATTGCATTCTTTGTAAAATATATATGTGAGCATTCGTTTTCATATCTACATCAATCTTCTCACATATGACTAGTGTAGGGTGTGGAGTTAGAAAATCTGAGTGAAAATAGAGTGTATATCTTGTAAGGAATTGAAGGAATTCTCTAAGGCATGTTACTTCATTCAAAGCATTGTTTTAATTGATTACTTGTGAATTTGTAAGTTGTGGCTTAAATTAAGTATGTGCTTGTGTAAAGATGACTCCAATTTGTGGGGATAACGATCTTTAACATGTCATGTTCATTGGAAATCCCTGAGGCAAATGTTGGAAGGATTAGAGTGTGTTTATTGACTTTGTTTCGTTTTGTTTATTTTGTTTTGCTCGAGGACTAGCAAAAGCTAAGTGTGGGGGAATTTGATAGGAGCATATTTATGCTACTTAGTTATGTTGTTTTCTTGCATTTTCGTAGTTAGTTATAACTTATTATAGTGTTTAAGGTCATTTTCGTGCAATTTCAGGTTCATATGGCAAAGTATGCATTTTGAGCCAATTTGGAGCATTTTGGAGCATTTTTGGGCCAAGATTGGATGGTGCAAACATGAAGACATGTGGATGGACGAATTTGATAATTAAAACAGCAACACACACACCACATGGGCAGCAAGGAATCAGAAATTAAAGCATGGAAGAATGGGATCATCATGGGCAGCAAGGAATCATCATGGGCAGCAAGGAATCATCATGGGCAGCAAGGAATCATTATGGGCAGCAAGGAATCATCATGGGCAGTGAAGAGACAACAAGGAATGGCAGAAATTGGACCACCATGAAGTGGATTTCTGCAAGGATGGCAGATTGTCCATTACTTGATGTTTGCTTGACATTTTCAGCCACTATATAATCCCCATTCAACCATTTATCATGGAGTTCAGAAAACCACACCTCCCACACACATTCCATTCATCCCATCCAGCCATACACCCTCCACAATTCATAAATTCGTCAAACACATCCATCACACTTTGCAGCAGCCTTCCTTCACCTTTCACCATATTTTCTGACCCAAAATCATCCCTAGCCGTACCCCCATCAACCCTAAACCTTCCCATACCATTCCACATCCATTCTACACCACAAATAACCCCAAAAACCTGTTCTAAAGTTCTCTGCCGCAGCAAGGAGGAAGGAGAATTCGTTGATGAGCTTGCTGCCAAGTTGGAGCGTTCTAGGTGTTTTCTTCCTTTGGATTTTAATTTCTAAATTTATGTATCTTTGCTTGTGAGTATGAGGAACTAAACCCCCTTAGTTGGGGGGTGATTCGAAACCATGAATATGCTTGCAATATGATTTGATTACGTTCAGTTGTTATTTCATAAGTTGTGGTTTCAATTCGTTCATCTACTTGATTGATAACTTATTTGTGTATGTTGATTGAGAGTGCACGCTTAGTTTTCATGCATGAATATGATGCTAGATTATGAGGGAGTTTCACCTAATAGTTACAATCTTATAATCACAAGTAGTGAAGGTCGCTTATAAACGATCGCGTTGAATGAATTCTTGGCATTAGTTTCATGCTCATCATAGTAACGAATGCCTCGTCAACACTTATAGTTCTCATTGTGCTTCATGATTCTTGATTGTATCCTTATTGTGCTCATCACGTAAGGAACCTTTGAGGAATGTTTTGAATTGTTGTATGCGCTTTCCCATCCAATTCATTAACTTAAGGAGAACTTGAAGGTTAATTTAAGCGTATCTAATTAACTTGGGGTGTTGAGTTTCATAATTTATTGGAAGAACAACTGAAAATCGTTTTGTTTGCAAGTGTGTCATGTGTGGAGAAGAACCTCCTAACTAGCCTTTTATCCATCCTTTTCATCCAAAAACGTTTTACAATCTGTTTTGTTTTAAAGTTTCTGTTTTGTTTTCAATTTTCGTCCAAAACCAAATCCCCCTTTATTTTGCATTCTTAGATTAGTTAGAAAGTGTTTTGATTTGTGTTTTTAAGTGTTTTGATTCAAGTTTTCACTCAAATTCGTCAGATTTTGTGTTTGTGCTCAAAACTGCCCAGAAAGTGGTTTTTAGGCAGTTTTGAGTCTTCTAGTTGCTGTTTTGAGTTTTAGGTTTGTTTTAGTGTTTTAAAACTTTAGTTTTGCATTCTTTGAGTCTAGTTTAGTGTTTTAAAACTTAGTTTTTGAGTTTTTAAGTCAGTTTCCAAGTGTTTAGCAATCCCTCCTAATCCCCGGTCTAGAACGATCCCTACTTACATCTTTACTACAATTTGACAAAAGAGGGTTTAATTTGTGCGTTAAGTTATTTTCGCATCAGTGGCCATATGAACCGTCACAGCCTCCACCACAATCTCCCCAACCAAATTCAGGTACGTCCTCGGATAATGACATTTTGAATAAGTTACTAACCTCTTTGACCCAGGACGTAGAAAATCGAAACATGGAGATGCAAAATAAAGCCAACAAGGTGGATGCATTGGAGGAGCAAGTTGGGCAGATTATGGAATTCATGGCACAGATTCGAGATCAAGGTAACATGGAGGATGAAGTTGTTCCTGAACCATCCAAACAGAGCCCGAACATGGATGAATTGCCAATTCCAGAAGAAGATGAGGATGACGACTTGGGCAGTTTAGAAGAATTCTTATCGCAAACCCCCCAAGTCCTTATGTCATCCAACTCAGGTGAGGAGGTTCAAAATTCAATTCATTCTAACATCGTTCCACCAAATGTCCTTTTTCCTTGCAGGTTTTTAAATCTCAAGGAAGAAGTGAATGAAAAAGACGTTGTGGAAGATATTCCAGAAAAGGAGGTGGTCGAAGAATTTGTTGAATACATCCAAGAGGCTGTGCATGAGACAAATGCCAAGGAAGTTGAGTTTGATAACAGGGGCCATGTCACAATCATCACATGCAATCTGGCTAAGTGCAAAGTCCCTGAAACATTCCAAGATGTGGTGTTTGTGATTGAGTTTGTGTCGGAAAAAGATAGTAAGCCATCTTCTCCATTTTTAATTTTAATTTATACTAACTTGTTTCTAATTTTGATGATTCAGGCACCCACTCTTGAATTTAAACCATTGCCGGATCATTTCAAGTACCACCGTCCGTTTAATGATAAGCCCATGCATTTGAATAATGAAGGGAGGCCTAGGAATCACCCACAATCAGATTTGCATTCCTAATCCCTTCTCTTTACTGAATTTATTTTACTGTATTTAGTTCTTTCATTGTTTGTTGGCTCTTGTATGAATTTATTTTACGTTGATTTCTTTTTACGTTGATTTTATTTTGTTTTGTTTATTTAGTTGTGATTTTTGTTTAGAAAGTTAAACATAGTCTTTTTACTTTGTTTTACTTATTGTTGTGTTTTCTTAATTAAGTTGTTAAAAATACATAAAAAATAAAAAAATAAAAAAATAAATAAAATAAATAAAATAAAAAAAAAAACTTAAAAACATAAACATTCATATAATAATTTCGTTCATTGGTCATTGGTTGGTGGTGCCTCGGAGGTCGACGGAGCCCCTGAAAGACGAAGCGCCAGAGCTGGATCATTCAGAGCCTCAATACTTGGTGCTGCTCCCGAGGACGAAGGCAACACAAACCTCGGGAGTAACGCCATAAACCGTTGATGATCACTCTGAATCCGCACTTCGGACTCCTGCATCTGATCCAGCTTCCTCTTCATGCTTGTGGAGTAATTGGTTGCGAGCATGTGCAAATCCCTGTTCTCATGCCTAAGCACTCTGACCTCCTGCCGAAGACTAGCCACTTCAGCCATCAACGATTCCACCTGACGAGTTCGTGCAAGAAGGCGCTGGCCCATGTTTGATACTGAGCCTGCGCATCGGACGCTGTAGGCCATAGAGTCCTGAACAGCCAGTTCGTCGGACCGCCTGGAAAGTATCCTAGTGTCTCTAGGAGTGAGCAGATTTCTGGCCACCACCGATGCGGTTGTTTCGTTCATCATCATGGAATCCCCAACTGTAAGAGGACCATTCGGGGATATGAAGGACGGCTGCCAAATGTTGGTTGGAGAAGATATATCACTATCTTCCCCAACATTCAAGTTAAGGCGACGGTCAGAAGGGCAAGACATATTTGAAGGTGTTGAGGATGAAGAGTCGAACTGATCAAGATTAAAAGAAAATGCAAGAGGGAGTTTTACAGGAGGGAGTTTTACAGGGGGAGCTTAAGTGTGTTGTGGAACAAAAATGAGCGTTCTTATAAGAAGAAGAAATCGTTGAGGCATCCCTCAGCAATCGAAGAGGCGCCCTCTCGCAAATCGAAGAGCCGGGCTCTTTTCTCAAAAGCCGGTTCCTTTCTCAAAAGTCGGACGCCGTTCTCTCAAAAGTCGGGCGTCTCTCTCAAAAGTCGGAGCGGTCAGGAATCACGAGGCGAACAGCTTTTCCAATTTTGTCGTCACTCGTCACGCGCGCTGTCAGCTTTGCGCAAATCACGGGTGGCTTTTTCAGAATGCGCGTGACCTGTACTGTTCATCCTTCCACCGGCTGCCGACAGGGGTAAAAGAATAGTTTCGGTTGTGAAGAAAAATTCTATAAACGTCTACCTTCGCCTTCAACAGCAAAGGCAAACTCTCTCAACACTTCTTCATCTCCGAAATTTTCCATCTCCGAAAATGCCTTTCCAACAAACCCTCTCGAGTTTCTCTGTGTTTCTCATTCCTTGGGATACCTTTCCAAATAAATCATCTAGAGCTAGAGTATTTCATATCATGAAGGTTGAAAGCAAGAGTATCTCATATCACGCTTTCTCCCTGTCCTTGTCCTTGTCTTTGTGGCAAGGAGAAAGCGGGCAATCAGCCAGCACTCGGTGTCAATCTTCCAATCTAAGAACCGACTGCCTGGAAATCCTTCCTGATTGCTTACCTAGCATTGCTCTCGAGTGCTCTTCTTCAACCACTGATGTACCTCCGAAGAAGTCGCCACATCTGCCTGGAGAACAGCCAAGGCAAGTGAAAATGTTACTTGAAGCATGTGGAGACAAGGTGCTGCTTCATCTTCAAGATCAAGTCTCATTTTCCTTGCTAAGAAGTTCCCCAGCCCAGTTCAAGCATACACCTGTGGAACGATACTTCTTCAAAAGCAAAAGTATCCCATATCATCAGAGTCAGAGGCAAAGATTTCTCATGGCATGCTTTTCCTTTACCCTTGCTCTTGGCTACGGGGCAAGGTGAAAGAAAGGAAATCGGTCGGCACTTGGACAGATTGAACAAAGAAGCAGACCACCACCTATTCCTCGTGCCTACCTGCCATGCAGAAGAACAAAAAGAGAAGAATGTAGCCTGCAGACTCAATCAACCCGGCAGAAGGAGTCTGAGTTGAAACCAAGAGCTCGAGAAGCTTCAACAACACCACCAATCAAGTCTCATTTTCCTTGCTAAGAAGTTCCGAGGCCAGTTCAAGTTCAAAGCTGTGGAAAGTCACCAAACAGGACCAATGATCACTTTTTAGTTTTATTGTTATCTTTTATTTTCATTTTCAATTTTTCGTTTGTTTGTTTTTTCTTGCGTGCTTAACTGACTTATTTCTTTTCTTTGCAGGAACTTTTGGTTATTTCCACCCTTGAAGTTGATTGCAAAATTTTAGCTTGGGGGGTCATCGCTTGATTTTTTCTGCAAATTAGGGAAGTTTTCAGTCCTATTGCTTTATTTTCTTTCTTTGTATTTATTTATTTATTTTTATTTTTATTTGCATTTTATTATATTTTCTGACATTGGGGACAATGTCTAGTTTAAGTGTGGGGGTAAAGAGTATGAAAAATGACCAAATTGAAAATTTTTGTACCTTCGACTTTGAACTGATTTCATTTGTTTCCATGTTATTGCTTTGTTTTCTTAATTAGTTTTGTTTTATTTAAAAAAAAAAAAAAAAAAAAAAAAAAAAAAAATTCGGAAAATTTTAAAAATCCAAAAATATTTCCTTGTTTTCCTTATTGTTTTGAATTAGATTTTTGTTAGTTTCCCGACCCAATGATATAATTGGATAAAATTTGAACCATGATCATCAAGAACTTAGTTAACATGTGTTGTGTGAAATTCCTTATTCTCGTGTTAGTTCTGTACATATTTGATTATCCTTGAAAAACTAAATGCACGTAGCCTTGTTAATGTGAAACTAATGCATGATTTAAAGCTCCATATGTGAATTTAGTGACCATATACATCCTATGTGAGTTTTTGAGCCTATTGAAAGTGTGTGCATTTTTCATACACTCCTATTCTTTCATGTGTGATGAACTTATGTGAGATACTTCTCTAGAACTTGCATAACGATCTTTCGAAATTTTTGTCATTGATTGCATGAACTTGAAAATGATAGAGGCATTAGGTTTACCACCATGGCCCAAATAACCTTGTTTCCCAAAGAAAAATGATATCATTAGATTGCCAATTTGTGCCGTATTTGTGAGCCTTTTATTTCTTATCACCAGATATGTCTACCCTTATGCCTGAAATAAATATTTTTCCTTACCCTTTCCAAGCAAGCAATGCAAGATTGTCTTATGTGAAATGTTTGTAAAGTACTTTGAAGGTGTTTGGCAAAAGAATAAGTGTGGGGGTTTTTCATATTTGTTTCTGTTTGAAAAAAAAAAAAAAAAAAAAAAAAAAAAAAAAAAAGAAAAAAAAAAAAAGGAAAAGAAAAAGAAAGATTGTATACAAAGAAAATAAAAAGTTTTAAAGTTTAAGTTTAAGTTTTTGGTTGGAGATGTCTGAAGAATCGTTGGAGAGCTTGAGTTCTTATAAATCTAAAGAAAATAATTGCTTGCAATGTAGCTTGGAACTTGTGTTTTCCTATTCTTTCGTTTCAATAACCCTATCCCTAAGCCTCATTACATCCAATAAAAGTCCTCTTGATTTAAGTTTTGCAATTATGACTGTGGAGAAGTGATCTTTATGCAAGCTTATGGTAGAACTTTCACATTCGTTTCTTTGAGCGAAACACATTAAAACTAAACACATGTGCGATTGAGTGTACATCCAGTGAGAAGGTCGCTAGTTTGCATATGGTGATTTTTAAAATAAAAACTTGAAATTGCATTAGCATGGCTATCTCACACACTACACTTCAAGGATGTTTCAAAGATTACTGCTAATATTTGAATAAGGAAAATGAACTTGAATTGCTTGTTGTTGTTAGCTATGGTTCTTGATGATTATGTTCTCAAATGAAATTCTTTGATTATGTTCTCAAAGGAGGGAGCAAATTTGGTTCTTAAAAAAAGAATAGGCAGAAGCTGTGGTGCGAAAATAAATTCACGCACAAATTTAAACCCTATTTGTGACAGTTGTAGTAATGATGTAAGTAGGGATCGTTCTAGGCCGGGGATTAACTAGGGATGCTAATCAAAGTAAAATTAAATTAAAAACGTAAAAACAAAATTTAAAATATTAAACTAGACTCAAAACACTTAAATATAATAACTCAAAATAAAACTAACAAATAAACTAAAATAATTCAAAAGACTCAAAACAACTCAAGATTTAAGAAAACACAAACTAAAATGATTTCTAATAAATCTAACACTTTAAAATAAAATGGGGGATTGATTTTGATGAAAAGTAAATTAAACTTAAATAAATTACAAAATTGACAAAAACATAAAATTAAGGTAAAATGATAAATGACGGACTGGCTAGAGGATTATTCTCCACACATGCCACATATGCAACCTAAATTGATTTTCAGTTGTTCTTTCAATAAATTGTAAATTCTCAACGCCCCAAATTAACCATGAATTGCATAAATTAATTCTCAGATTTTCCTTAAGTTAATGGATTGGATGATTGCATACGACAACCCAAAACATTCCCCACAAGTTCCCTACATGAATTGCATAATAGAGATACAAGCAAGAATCATTACGTTCTATGAAAATCATAAGCATTGACGAGGCACTCATTACTATGAATTGCATGAAACTTATGCCAAGAATTTACTTAACACGATTGTGGTCAACAACCTTTACTACTTGTGAATATAAGTTCATAACGATTAGGTGAAATTCACTTATATTCTAGCATCAAATTCATGCATGTAAATTAAGTATGCATCCTTAATCGACAAACAAAAATAAGTTATCAATCAAACAGTTAAGCAAATTAAATCACAACTCAGAAATCACAACTGAAGGTAATCAATTCAAATTACAAATATATCCATGGTTTTGAATTAAACTCTAGCCAAAATAAAATTAGTTATACATAATTTAAATTAAAACAGAAATAAAATGTGAGTTTAGGAAAATTAAACCGAGAGAGAAATAGAGTGATGCGCCACTGTGCATTATATCCTCCGTGCTGCCCAAGTCAGCACTGCATCGTGCTGACCTCCTGCTCGTGCTGCCCCTCTCTTCTCCCTGCGTGCGTTGCTGCCTTCGTTCCTTCCGCTGCACAAAGGCAGCCCACGTTTCCCTCAGCTCCTGTCCACCTGCCTTCCTGCGCTCCCTGGCAGCTCTCGCGTTCCGTGCTGCCTTCGTCCTCGCAATTTCCACGCCCTGCCTGCACGTCTCGCTGCCAGCTGCATGCGCCACGTCCGCGTCTTGCTTCTCTGTCGCGTCTAACCTCCGCTGCCCAAGCAGCTCCTGACTCTCCCAGCTGCAAGTTGCAGCTCGTTTCTCCTCTTCTCTCCCGCTGCCCCAAGGCAGCCTTTCCTCACGCTGGTCAGTTGGCAGCTGTCGCCAGCTGCTCTTTCCTCGTCTGTCAGCTTCTCTCGGCTTCTCTCTGTCTCGCTGTCCAGTCTTCCTTCTGCTGCCTCGCAAGGCAGCTCACGCCAGTTTCCCCCTGTGCTTTGACACGCTGCCAAAGGGCAGCTCTGCCTAAACAGCGCTGTCTTCCTTCTTCCGCGTGAGACCCGTGCAGTTCTTTCCGTGACCTTGCTGCCAAAGGGCAGCTTATTCCCCCCCCCGTCTTCACGCTGCTCAGCAGCTTCTTATTCGTCTCACCAACTTCTTCCTAGCTGCCCGAGGCTCCCCACTGACAGCTCCCTTATTCCCTAGTGCCTCATTCTTTTCTTATCCCCCCTCCTCCTTGTCTCCCACTGCTCTATTAAATTATTTCTGCCATCCACTGCACATTCACGTTCACATCTTTTATATATATATATATATATATATATATATATATAAATATATATAAATATATAAATATATATAAATATATATATATATATTTATAATACTATCTTATTTTTATTAGCCAAAAATAGTGGGCAAGACAGTTTTGACGATTTTATCACTTAAAATCTCACTTGTGCAATATTTATTTTATTTACTAGATAAATACTAAAAAAACACAAAAACAAAGTAAATAGCTCAAAAATATAAGAAACTAACTAAGAAAAGACGAGAGAATTTGATGTAAAATATGTATAAATATAATCCGATCAAATACCCCCACACTTAGCTTTTGCTAGTCCTCGAGCAAAACAGAGAAAACAGAAAAAGTAATAACATGAAAATTATTAGCTTCTCCTATGTGACCCTCATAGAATTTCATTCGAGAACACAAAACATCAAGAACCATAGCTAACACCAACAAGCAAATTAAGTTCATTTTCTTTATTCAAATATTAGCAGCAATCTTTGAAACATCCTTGAAGTGTAGTGTGTGAGATAGCCATGCTAATGCAATTTCAAAAATTTTTTATTTTTTTAAATCACCATATGCAAACTAGCGACCTTCTCACGGGATTTACACTCAATCGCACATGTGTTTAGTTTTAATGTGTTTCGCTCAAAGAAACGAATGTGAAAGTTCTACCATAAGCTTGCATAAAGATCACTTCTCCACAGTCATAATTGCAAAACTTAAATCAAGAGGACTTTTATTGGATGTAATGAGGCTTAGGGATAGGGTTATTGAAACGAAAGAATAGGAAAACACAAGTTCCAAGCTACAATGCAAGCAATTATTTTCTTTAGATTTATAAGAACTCAAGCTCTCCAACGATTCTTCAGACATCTCTAACCACACCCATAAACTGAAACTTTAAAAACTTTTTATTTTCTTTGTATACAATCTTTCTTTTTCTTTTCCTTTTCTTTTTTTTTTTTTTTTTTTTTTTTTTTTTTTTTTTTTTTAATCAGAAACAAATATGAAAAACCCCCACACTTATTCTTTTGCCAAACACCTTCAAAGTACTTCACAAACATTTCTCATAAGACAATCTCACATTGCTCACTTGGAAAGGGTAAGGAAAAATATTTATTTCAGGCATAAGGGTAGACATATCTGGTGATAAGAAATAAAAGGCTCACATACACGGCTCAAATTGGCAATCTAATGATATCATTTTTCTTTGGGAAACAAGGTTATTTGGGCCATGGTGGTAAACCTAATGCCTCTATCATTTTCAAGTTCATGCAATCAATGACAAAAATTTCGAAAGATCGTTATGCAAGTTCTAGAGAAGTATCTCACATAAGTTCATCACACATGAAAGAATAGGAGTGTATGAAAAATGCACACACTTTCAATAGGCTCAAAAACTCACATAGGATGTATATGGTCACTAAATTCACATATGGAGCTTTAAATCATGCTTTAATTTCACATCAACAAGGCTATGTGCATTTGGTTTTTCAAGGATGATCAAATATGTACAAACTAACACGAGAATTAGGAATTTCACACAACACATGTTAACTAAGTTCTTCATGATCATGGTTCAAATTTATCCAATTATATCATTGGGTCGGGAAACTAACAAAAAACTAATTCAAAACAATAAGGAAAACAAGGAAATATTTTTGGATTTTTTTTTTTTTTTTTTTTTTTTTTTTTTTTTTTTTTAAATAAAACAAAACTAATTAAGAAAACAAAGCAATAACATGGAAACAAATGAAACCAGTTCAAAGTCGAAGGTACAAAAATTTTCAATTTGGTCATTTTTATACTTTTTACCCCCACACTTAAACTAGACATTGTCCCCAATGTCAGAAAATATAATAAAATGCAAATAAAAATAAAATAAATAAATAAATACAAAGAAAGAAAATAAAGCAATAGGACTGAAAACTTCCCTAATTTGCAGAAAAAATCAAGCGATGACCCCCCAAGCTAAAATTTTGCAATCAACTTCAAGGGTGGAAATAACCAAAAGTTCCTGCAAAGAAAAGAAATAAGTCAGTTAAGCACGCAAGAAAAAACAAACAAACGAAAAATTGAAAATGAAAATAAAAGATAATAATAAAACTAAAAGTGATCATTGGTCCTGTTTGGTGACTTTCCACAGCTTTGAACTTAAACTGGCCTCGGAACTTCTTAGCAAGGAAAATGAGACTTGATTGGTGGTGTTGTTGAAGCTTCTCGAGCTCTTGGTTTCAACTCAGACTCCTTCTGCTGGGTTGATTGAGTCTGCAGGCTACATTCTTCTCTTTTTGTTCTTCTGCATGGCAGGTAGGCACGAGGAATAGGTGGTGGTCTGCTTCTTTGTTCAATCTGTCCAAGTGCCGACCGATTTCCTTTCTTTCACCCTGACTCGTAGCCAAGAGCAAGGGTAAAGGAAAAGCGTGCCATGAGATATCTTTGCCTCTGACTCTGATGATATGGGATACTTTTGCTTTTGAAGAAGTATCGTTCCACAGGTGTATGCTTGAACTGGGCTGGGGAACTTCTTAGCAAGGAAAATGAGACTTGATCTTGAAGATGAAGCGGCACCTTGTCTCCACATGCTTCAAGTATCATTTTCACTTGCCATGTCTGTTCTCCAGGCAGATGTGGCGACTTCTTCGGAAGTACATCAGTGGTTGAAGAAGAGTACTCGAGAGCAATGCTAGGTAAGCAATCAGGAAGGATTTCCAGGCAGTCGGTTCTTAGATTGGAAGATTGACACCGAGTGCTGGCTGATTGCCCGCTTTCTCCTTGCCACAAAGACAAGGACAAGGACAGGAAGAAAGCGTGATATGAGATACTCTTGCTTTCAACCTTCATGATATGAAATACTCTAGCTCTAGATGACTTATTTGCAAAGGTATCCCAGGGAATGAGAAACACAGAGAAACTCGAGAGGGTTTGTTGGAAAGGCATTTTCAGAGATGAAAAATTTCGGAGATGAAGAAGTGTTGAGAGAGTTTGCCTTTGCAATGGATGCGAAGGTAGACGTTTATAGAATTTTTCTTCACAACCGAAACTGTTCTTTTACCCCTGTCGGCAGCCGGTGGATGGATGAACAGTACAGGTCACGCGCTTTCTGAAAAAGGAGCCCGTAATTTACGCAAAGCTGACAGCGCGCGACGAGTGACGACAAAATTGGAAAAGCTGTTCGCCTCGTGATTCCTGACCGCTCCGACTTTTGAGAAAGACGCCCGACTTTTGAGAGAGCGGCGTCCGACTTTTGAGAAAGGAACCGACTTTTGAGACGGAGTCCGACTTTTGAGAACGGCGACGCCGCTTTTGAGAAAAGAATCCGGCTTTTGAGAAAGGAGCCCGGCTCTTCGATTTGCGAGAGGGCGCCTCTTCGACTGCTGAGTGATGCCTCAACGATTTCTTCTTCTTATAAGAACGCTCATTTTTGTTCCACAACACACTTGAGCTCCCCCCTGTAAACACTTCCTCCTGCAAACACTCCCTCCTTCACTTCTTTTAATCTTGATCATTCCGACTCTTCATTCTCAACGCCTTCAGAAAATGTCTTGCCCTTCTGACCGTCGCCTTAACTTGAATGTTGGGGAAGATAGTGATATATCTTCTCCAACCAACATTTGGCAGCCATCCTTCATATCCCCGAATGGTCCTCTTACAGTTGAGGATTCCATGATGATGAACGAAACAACCGCATCGGTGGTGGCCAGAAATCTGCTCACTCCTAGAGACACTAGGATACTTTCCAGGCGGTCCGACGAACTAGCTGTCCAGGACTCTATGGCATACAGCGTCCGATGCGCAGGCTCCGTATCAAACATGGGCCAACGCCTTCTTGCACGAACCCGTCAGGTGGAGTCGTTGATGGCTGAAGTGGCTAGTCTTCGGCAGGAGGTCAGAGTGCTTAGGCATGAGAACAGGGATTTGCACATGCTTGCAACCAATTACTCCACAAGCATGAAGAGGAAGCTGGATCAGATGCAGGAGTCCGAAGTGCGGATTCAGAGTGATCATCAAAGGTTTATGGCGTTACTCCCGAGGTTTGTGTTGCCTTCGTCCTCGGGAGCAGCACCAAGTATTGAGGCTCTGAATGATCCAGCTCTGGCGCTTCGTCTTTCAGGGGCTCCGTCGACCTCCGAGGCACCACCAACCAATGACCAATGAACGAAATTAAATTACAAGTTATTGTAAAAAAAATTTATGCATTTAAGTTTTTTTTTTTTTTTTTATATTTTATTTATATGAATGTTTATGTTTTTAAGTTTTTTTTATTTTTATTTTTTTTATTTTTATTTTTTTATTTTTTTTTATTTTTTTATTTTTTATGTATTTTTTACAACTTAATTAAGAAAACACAACAATAAGTAAAACAAAGTAAAAAGACTAAGTTTAACTTTCTAAACAAAAATCACAACTAACTAAACAAAACAAAATGAAATCAACGTAAAAAGAAATCAACGTAAAATAAATTCATACAAGAGCCAACAAACAATGAAAGAACTAAATACAGTAAAATAAATTCAGTAGAGAGAAGGGATTAGGAATGCAAATCTGATTGCGGGTGATTCCTAGGCCTCCCTTCATTATTCAAATGCATGGGCTTATCATTAAACGGACGGTGGTACTTGAAATGATCCGGCAATGGTTTAAATTCAAGAGTGGGTGCCTGAATCATCAAAATCAGAAAAATGTTAGTATAAATTAAAATTAAAAATGGAGAAGATGGCTTACTATCTTTTTCCGACACAAACTCAATGACAAACACCACATTTTTGAACATTTCCGGGACTTTGAACTTAGCCAGGTTTACTATGATGGTTGTGGCTTGTCCCGTGTCCTCAATCTTAACTCCTTTGGACTTGTTTGTCTCATGCACAGCCTCTTTGATATGTTCAACAAATTCTCCGGCCACCTCATTTTCTGGAATCCCTCTTCTTGGTGTAGAAATCTCTTTGAATGTTTCAACGTCATCGGGAACATGATTTGGTGCACCAAGAATTGGGATCTCATTTTGCACCTCTGGAAGAACTTCCACAACATTTTTTTCATTCACTTCTTCCTTGGGATTTAAAAAACTGCAAGGAAAAAGGACATTTGGTGGAACGATGTTAGAATGAATTGAACTTAGAACCTTTTCACCTGAGTTGGATGGCATAAGGACTTGAGGGGTTTGCGATAAGAATTCTTCTAAACTGCCCAAGTAGACATCCTCATCTTCTTCTTGAATCGGCAATTCATCCATGTCCGGGCTATGTGTGGAAGGTTCTGGGACAACTTCATACTCCATGTCACCTTCCAAAGTATTGACTTCATCGATTTCACTTTCTGCCTTTGAATTTGCAATGTTTGAGTTGGAGAGTTCACTTTGATCTCGGATCTGTGCCATGAATTCCATAATCTGCCCAACATGCATATCCAATTCGTCCACTCTTCTGACTCGGTCTTGCATCTCCTGGTTTTGATTTTCTACTCCCTGATTCAAAGAGGTGAGTAAATTATTAAGTGTATCATTATGCAAGGATGTACCTGAATTGAATTGGGTTGATTGTTGTGGTGGATGTGACGGTTCATATGGCCACTGATAGAACTCTTCCGATGGCGGCAATTGTTCTTCTTTTTGTGAACCCTGTACCCAAGAAATTAATTCTTCAAGCATTTGATTATAATCCACGGGCATACTCTGATTCGATTGGAATTGTTGTGGGGGATGCTGTGGTGGCTGCATAGGTCTTGAATAGAACGCGTCTTCTTGCTGCCAATATCCACCTTGTTGAACCTGTTGAGGTTCTCCCCACCTATGATCTGAATAATTTCTCCAATCCGAATTGCAAGCGTTGGAAAACATGTTGCCCCTTGATTGGTTATGGCCCTGATATCCCCAAACATCTTCATTGGCAGAAAATTGAGGACTTTGATATCCTTGCCCATAGGGCACATCAAGTGTAGGGACACTTGGCATTGTGGTCCGTTCGTCATTATGAGTTAATTGAGCAGTGAGCTGTGCCAATAGATCTTGAATGCTAGTAGAATCCAGGTCTTGCTCCATTTGTACCTCAATTCAAAGAAAACTAAATCAAATATCAAAAGTAAAAGACATAAACACAAATAAACATAAGCAAAAAAAACAAAAATAAAAGGATTAGCAAATTTTGCTAATCCCCGGCAACGGCGCCAAAAATTTGGTGCGAAAATAAATTCACGCACAAATTTAAACCCTATTTGTGACAGTTGTAGTAATGATGTAAGTAGGGATCGTTCTAGGCCGGGGATTAACTAGGGATGCTAATCAAAGTAAAATTAAATTAAAAACGTAAAAACAAAATTTAAAATATTAAACTAGACTCAAAACACTTAAATATAATAACTCAAAATAAAACTAACAAATAAACTAAAATAATTCAAAAGACTCAAAACAACTCAAGATTTAAGAAAACACAAACTAAAATGATTTCTAATAAATCTAACACTTTAAAATAAAATGGGGGATTGATTTTGATGAAAAGTAAATTAAACTTAAATAAATTACAAAATTGACAAAAACATAAAATTAAGGTAAAATGATAAATGACGGACTGGCTAGAGGATTATTCTCCACACATGCCACATATGCAACCTAAATTGATTTTCAGTTGTTCTTTCAATAAATTGTAAATTCTCAACGCCCCAAATTAACCATGAATTGCATAAATTAATTCTCAGATTTTCCTTAAGTTAATGGATTGGATGATTGCATACGACAACCCAAAACATTCCCCACAAGTTCCCTACATGAATTGCATAATAGAGATACAAGCAAGAATCATTACGTTCTATGAAAATCATAAGCATTGACGAGGCACTCATTACTATGAATTGCATGAAACTTATGCCAAGAATTTACTTAACACGATTGTGGTCAACAACCTTTACTACTTGTGAATATAAGTTCATAACGATTAGGTGAAATTCACTTATATTCTAGCATCAAATTCATGCATGTAAATTAAGTATGCATCCTTAATCGACAAACAAAAATAAGTTATCAATCAAACAGTTAAGCAAATTAAATCACAACTCAGAAATCACAACTGAAGGTAATCAATTCAAATTACAAATATATCCATGGTTTTGAATTAAACTCTAGCCAAAATAAAATTAGTTATACATAATTTAAATTAAAACAGAAATAAAATGTGAGTTTAGGAAAATTAAACCGAGAGAGAAATAGAGTGATGCGCCACTGTGCATTATATCCTCCGTGCTGCCCAAGTCAGCACTGCATCGTGCTGACCTCCTGCTCGTGCTGCCCCTCTCTTCTCCCTGCGTGCGTTGCTGCCTTCGTTCCTTCCGCTGCACAAAGGCAGCCCACGTTTCCCTCAGCTCCTGTCCACCTGCCTTCCTGCGCTCCCTGGCAGCTCTCGCGTTCCGTGCTGCCTTCGTCCTCGCAATTTCCACGCCCTGCCTGCACGTCTCGCTGCCAGCTGCATGCGCCACGTCCGCGTCTTGCTTCTCTGTCGCGTCTAACCTCCGCTGCCCAAGCAGCTCCTGACTCTCCCAGCTGCAAGTTGCAGCTCGTTTCTCCCCTTCTCTCCCGCTGCCCCAAGGCAGCCTTTCCTCACGCTGGTCAGTTGGCAGCTGTCGCCAGCTGCTCTTTCCTCGTCTGTCAGCTTCTCTCGGCTTCTCTCTGTCTCGATGTCCAGTCTTCCTTCTGCTGCCTCGTAAGGCAGCTCACGCCAGTTTCCCCCTGTGCTTTGACACGCTGCCAAAGGGCAGCTCTGCCTAAACAGCGCTGTCTTCCTTCTTCCGCGTGAGACCCGTGCAGTTCTTTCCGTGACCTTGCTGCCAAAGGGAAGCTTATTCCCCCCCCCCCGTCTTCACGCTGCTCAGCAGCTTCTTATTCGTCTCACCAACTTCTTCCTAGCTGCCCGAGGCTCCCCACTGACAGCTCCCTTATTCCCTAGTGCCTCATTCTTTTCTTATCCCCCCTCCTCCTTGTCTCCCACTGCTCTATTAAATTATTTCTGCCATCCACTGCACATTCACGTTCACATCTTTTATATATATATATATATATATATATATATATATAAATATATATAAATATATATAAATATATATAAATATATATAAATATATATAAATATATATATATATATTTATAATACTATCTTATTTTTATTAGCCAAAAATAGTGGGCAAGACAGTTTTGACGATTTTATCACTTAAAATCTCACTTGTGCAATATTTATTTTATTTACTAGATAAATACTAAAAAAACACAAAAACAAAGTAAATAGCTCAAAAATATAAGAAACTAACTAAGAAAAGACGAGAGAATTTGATGTAAAATATGTATAAATATAATCCGATCAAGCTGCCTTCCCAGCGCAGCGGAAAGGCCTTGCGCAGAAAAACAAGGCTCGTGAGAGCTGCTGAGGTCTAGAAGTCAGTATGGGCAGCACGAACAGCAGTGCTGACTTGGGCAGCACGGAGGACATCGAGCACACCAACTACACGGGGACAGAGGAAGAAATTCCTCTCTCGGTTAAATCTTTCCAAACTCAAGTTTAATTTCTGTTTTAATTTTAATAATGTGTAACTAATTTGTTTTAGCTAGAGGTTGATCGGATTATATTTATACATATTTTACATCAAATTCTCTCGTCTTTTCTTAGTCAGTTTCTTATATTTTTGAGCTATTTACTTTGTTTTTGTGTTTTATAGTATTTATCTAGTAAATAAAATAAATATAACATAAGTGTGATTTTATGTAATAAATTCGTGTCAAAACTGTTTAGCTTTTAAATTAAATAATATATATATATTTATAATAATAATAATTGTTTGTTTTGTAGAATATGGGAAGTGGGAACAACCAGGTAAGGCACGGCATTAGACAAGGCTTTATGGGGTTTTTAAAAAAATAGTAAAGGAGTTTAAGTGAAAGCTGGCGTGGGAATAAGAAAATACTGGAGGTTAGTGGGAATCAAAGGAGCTGCAAGGAATAAAAACCTGGGGGTAGTCAGCGTGAGTTTGAGGGGGGAATAGGAAAGAAGTCACGTAGGGGGAGGGAAATAGGAAAGAAAGGCTAAGGCAGCAAGCTGCCTTGGCAGCTGAGATCAGAGAAGAGAGAGCAGCAAGCTGCTTGTGCAGCTTGCGAGAACCAGTGTGGCTGCCTTTGTGCAGCGGAAGGATCGAAGCAGCTCGGGACGTGGCAGCTTGGAGTTGCGCAGCGAGCAGAACATGTAGGAAGGTCGCTGCTTTTGGCAGCTGAGGAATAAGAGACAGCAACGCGAGAAAAGGACAGAGGGAGGAGAACCGAAGAACGAGGCGCGGCTTCCTGGCAACGTGAAGCTTGCGAGGGCTTGCAGGAACGAGGGCTCGCTGCCCTGTGGCAACACAAGACTCTGCAGGAGGACCGAGAGGAGAGGCGCACGTGAAAGGAAGCAAAGGACGGGAGGTGAGCTGCCATTAGGCAGCGTGACTGGAGAAAAATCACGACGGGAAGAAGAAGGAACCAGCGCGCAGCGAGATTGAACGACTGCAGTGAGCCTGACGTGAAGCTTGCGAGGAGGACAGCAAGGGCAGCTGCCTTAAGCCTTTGGCAGCGAGGTCAGAGAGAGGAAGCGAAGGCAGCAAATCTGCCTGATCAGTTGGGAGTCAGCAGCACGAAGACGCAAGGATGCGGGATAGGAAAAAGACAAACTGCAGTGCTGACTTGGGTCAGCACGGAGGTCAGCATGCGGGATAAGAAAAAGGCAGGAGTGCAAAGCTTGAGCACAGTGGCGCATCACTCTATTTCTCAATTCGGTTTAATCCTCCAACTCACGTTTTATTTCTGTTTTAATTTAAATAATGTATAACTAATTTTATTTTGGCTAGAGTTTAATTCAAAACCATGGATATATTTGTAATTTGAATTGATTACCTTCAGTTGTGATTTCTGAGTTGTGATTTAATTTGCTTAACTGCTTGATTGATAACTTATTTTTGTATGTCGATTAAGGATGCATACTTAATTTACATGCATGAATTTGATGCTAGAATATAAGTGAATTTCACCTAATCGTTATGAACTTATATTCACAAGTAGTGAAGGTCGCTTATAAACGATCGCGTTAGGTAAATTCTTGGCATAAGTTTCATGCAATTCATAGTAATAAGTGCCTCGTCAATGCTTATGATTTTCATAAAACTTAATGATTCTTGCTTGTATCTCTATTATGCAATTCATGTAGGGAACTTGTAAGGAATGTTTTGGGTTGTCGTATGCAATCATCCAACCTAATAAAAGTAGGAAAATCTGAAGGTTAATTTAAGCGGACCTAATTAACTTGGGGCGTTGAGAATTTACAATTTATTGAAAGAACAACTGAAAATCAATTTAGGTTGCATATGTGGCATGTGTGGAGAATAATCCTCTAGCCAGTCCGTCATTTATCATTTCACCTTAATTTCATGTTTTTATCAATTTGGTAATTTATTTAAGTTTAATTTATTTCTCGTCAAAATCAATCCCCCATTTTATTTTAAAGTGTTAGATTTATTAGAAATCATTTTAGTTTGTGTTTTCTTAAATCTTGAGTTGTTTTGAGTCTTTTGATTTATTTTAGTTTATTTGTTAGTTTTATTTTGAGTTATTCTATTTAAGTGTTTTGAGTCTAGTTTAGTGTTTTAAATTTTGTTTTTACGTTTTTAATTTAATTTTACATTGGTTAGCATCCCTAGTTAATCCCCGGCCTAGAACGATCCCTACTTACATCATTACTACAACTGTCACAAATAGGGTTTAAATTTGTGCGTGAATTTATTTTCGCATCAGAGGTTAATTGAAAGCCATGGATATATTTGTAATTTGAATTGATTACCTTCAGTTGTGATTTCTGTGTTGTGAATTTAATTTGCTTAACTGCTTGATTGATAACTTATTTTTGTATGTCGATTAAGGATGCATACTTAATTTACATGCATGAATTTGATGCTAGATTATGAGGGAGTTTCACCTAATAGTTACAATCTTATAATCACAAGTAGTGAAGGTCGCTTATAAACGATCGCGTTGAATGAATTCTTGGCATTGGTTTCATGCTCATCATAGTAACGAATGCCTCGTCAACACTTATAGTTCTCATTGTGCTTCATGATTCTTGATTGTATCCTTATTGTGCTCATCACGTAGGGAACATTTGAGGAATGCTTTGAATTGTTGTATGCGCTTTCCCATCCAATTCATTAACTTAAGGAGAACTTGAAGGTTAATTTAAGCGTATCTAATTAACTTGGGGTGTTGAGTTTCATAATTTATTGGAAGAACAACTGAAAATCAATTTAGGTTACATATGTGTCATGTGTGGAGAATAATCCTCTAGCCAGTCTGTCGTCCATCCATTCACCTTAATTTCATGTTTTTGTCAATTCTGTAATTTATTTAAGTTTAATTTACTTTTCATCAAAAATCAATCCCCCGTTTATTTTAAAGTGTTAGGTTTGTTAGAAATCAATTTAGTTTGTGTTTTCTTGAGTTTTGAATTATTTTGAGTCTTTTGATTTGTTTTAGTTTATTTGTTAGTTTTATTTTGAGTGATTCTAGTTAAGTGTTTTAATTTTAGTTTAATGTTTTAAATTTTGTTTTTTACGTTTTTAATTTAATTTTACTTTGGTTAGCATCCCTAATTAATCCCCGGCCTAGAACGATCCCTACTTATCCATATAATACAACTGTCACAAATAGGGTTTAAATTTGTGCGTTAATTTATTTTCGCATCAGCCGCATACAATTGGTCCTTGCATCTTCATGCCCTCGGCCATCTGAGACACAATAGAAGTAAGATTAGCCAATTGTGAATGAAGATCGGAAGTTGAACTTACCTCATGTACTTGGTGCCGTGGGGGTCCCCTTTGGCCTACTCCCTCGTATTGTTGAGCGTTCAACGCTCGATTAGAGATCAAGATCTTGGCAGCCATGGGTGTTTTGTCCACCAATGCTCCCCCCGCCGAAGCATCAAGCATTTGACGTTCTAGAGGTAGGAGACCCTCGTAGAAGTATTGCAAAAGCAACTCCTCCTTCATCTGATGTTGTGGACAAGAAGCAACAAGTGATTTAAATCGTTCATAATATGTAGGAAAAGACTCACCTTCTTCTTGCTGGATTCCGCTTATCTTTTTGCGTAGGAGGATGATGCGAGAAGTTGGAAAGAACTTCTCCAAGAACGCTCTCTTCATACTCTTGGTGCGTAAATTAACTAAACACACAAATTAAACCCTCTTGTTGACAATTGTAGTATGGATAAGTAGGGATCGTTCTTAAACCGGGGATTAGGAGGGATTGCTAAACACTTGGAAACTGACTTAAAGACTCAAAAACAAAGTTTAAAACACTAAACTAGACTCAAAGAATGCAAAACTAAAGGTTAAAACACTTAAACAAACCTAAAACTCAAAACAGCAACTAGAAGACTCAAAACTGCCTAAAAACCACTTTCTGGGCAGTTTTGAGCACAAACACAAAATCTGACGAATTTGAGTGAAAACTTGAATCAAAACACTTAAAACACAAATCAAAACACTTTCTAACTAAGTATGGTGAAAGTATGGTGAATGGTGAAGGAATGGGGCTGTTGAAGATGGTGGATGATTTCTGGCGTGAATGGGGTTGAATGGATGTGTGTGGAATGTTTTGTGGCTGCAACCAAGAGGTTTATTTAAAGGAAAACAGAAATTAAAACCCTAGGTTGATTAGGAAATCAGAAATTAAGTCTAAGGATTCTAGAATTAGGAAACAAATCAGAAAATTAAAGGAAATAGGCAAGGATATGCGGCAATTTCTTAAAACACAAAAGGAATGTGTTTTAAGTCAGATTTTGGGAAAGAAACTCTCTCCCTTGCACGGCAAGGAAGAGGAAAGGATGAGGGAGGTGCGGCTAAGGTTTGGGAAAGGTCTAAGTGACCTAAAACTGATGGGAAAGAGGATCCCTTGCACGGCAAGGAAGGGGAAATAAGGGAAAGGTGCGGCAAAGGTCCTAGAGTGGTTTAGGGCCTTTGTTTGGTGTCCCAAAGTGCATAAAAGGTATTCAAAGTGGCTGGAAATTAAGAACATTTAGGAATAGGGAAGGTCAACCAAAATAGGAAACCTTGGCTTAACTTTCCTACTTCAAGTAGGAATCCTTGTTGGAGTAGGAATCCTTGTTCTTCTAGGAATCCTCAAATGAGTAGGAATCCTTCTTCAATTAGGAATCCTTTGTTGATTAAGAATTCTTCTTCAATTAGGAATCCTTCTTGAATTAGGAAACCAACTTTCTTCAAGACTTCAATTCATCTATTCATTTTGCTCCAAAAGGCTCCATTTTGCTTCTTTTTGCACACTTTGACCTTAGAACCTGCAAACACACAAAAGAGACTTTAAACACTAAAATAGCTAAGTAAACACAACTTAAATGCACGAGAACAAGCCAATTAAGTAGCATAAATATGCTCCTATCAACTCTCCCAAGATGTGACAGTGCCAGGAGCTAACTCGTATAACCAATCCTTGGCTTTATCCATCAAAGAGAATGGAAAAGCCTTCATCTTCAAAATATTTCCGTCAACATTGACGAGAGTCATACTAGAGCAAACTACTTCAAATTCTTTCAAATGTTTGTTAGGATCTTCCATGGACAAGCCATGGTATTTAGGAATATGATGAAGCAAACTTGACTTTAATTCAAATTCTTCCGTCTTACCTTGGGCAGCCGTGGGATATTGGATACACAATGGTGCGGCATTATCCAAACCCGAGGCTGAGAGCTCTTTGAGTGTTCGATTGTCGGCTGCCATGATTGGTACCTCTTCAAAAATCCTTGCCGTGCCCTCCTCTTCTTCTTCTAAAACTGGTTCTTCAAGGTTAGATTCAGGGCTAGGTGGGTTAGACTCTTGTTGGTTCCTTCTTCTCCTCAAAGTTCGCTCAAAATCGTCGTCAAAGTCCAAAATATGCTCACGAACAGGTTGGGAACTTCGAGTCATGCACTAGTACCTAAAAAACAAGAAACGAAATAGGTCAGAAACTAAAATAAAATCTGAAGCAAAGTAAAATAAAAGAAACAAAAACAATCCAAGGGATTAGCACAATTGCTAATCCCCGGCAACGGCGCCAAAATTTGATGCGTAAATTAACTAAACACACAAATTAAACCCTCTTGTTGACAATTGTAGTATGGATAAGTAGGGATCGTTCTTAAAACCGGGGATTAGGAGGGATTGCTAAACACTTGAAAACTGACTTAGAAACGTAAAAACAAAGTTTAAAACACTAAACTAGACTCAAAGAATGTAAAACTAAAGTTTGAAACACTAAAACAAACTAAAAGACTCAAAACAGCAAACAAACACTCAAAACTGCCTTAAAAACACTTTCTGGGCAGTTTTGAGCACAAACACAAATTTGGACGAAATTGAGTTATAACTTGAACCAAAACACTTAAAAACACAAACTAAATCACTTTCTAACTAATATGAGACTTAAAAATAAAGGGGGATTTGTTTTGGACGAAAATTGAAAACAAAATAGAAACTTTAAAATAAAACAGATTGTAAAACGTTTTGGATGAAAAGGATGGATAAAAGGCTAGTTAGGAGGTTCTTCTCCACACATGTCACACTTGCAAACAAAACGATTTTCAGTTGTTCTTCCAATAAATTATGAAACTCAACACCCCAAGTTAATTAGATACGCTTAAATTAACCTTCAAGTTCTCCTTAAGTTAATGAATTGGATGGGAAAGCGCATACAACAATTCAAAGCATTCCTCAAAGGTTCCTTACGTGATGAACACAATAAAGATACAATCAAGAATCATGAAGCACAATGAGAACTATAAGTGTTGACGAGGCATTCGTTACTATGATGAGCATGAAACTAATGCCAAGAATTCATTCAACGCGATCGTTTATAAGCGACCTTCACTACTTGTGATTATAAGATTGTAACTATTAGGTGAAACTCCCTCATAATCTAGCATCATATTCATGCATGAAAACTAAGCGTGCACTCTCAATCAACATACACAAATAAGTTATCAATCAAGTAGATGAACGAATTGAATCCACAACTTATGAAATAACAACTGAATGTAATCAAATCATATTGCAAGCGTGTACATGGTTTGGAATCACCCCCCAACCAAGGGGGTTTAGTTCCTCATACTTACAACACAAAGTTTATTGAATTGAAACATTGAAAACATAAGAAAGATCACACCTAAAAGTTCCAGCAATCTGCAATAGACTAGCAAGCACATTCAAGGGCACTCCTTCTTCCTTCTTGTTGCGGCACAAGGTATGGAGATGGTTATGGATGGTTTTGGATGATGTAGAATGGTGGAAAAGTGTCTAGGATAGGTGTATGGCACGGCTAGGAAGGTTTGGGGTCAGAAAATATGGATTTGGGTTAAGGTTTGGCACGGCAAGGGGTGAGGACAGGTTTTGGGCGTGAATGGAGTTGAATAGATGTGTGTGGGAATGTTTTGTGGCTGCAACAAAGAGGTTTATTTAAAGGAAAACAGAAATTAAAACCCTAGGTTGATTAGGAAATCAGAAATTAAGTCTAAGGATTCTAGAATTAGGAAACAAATCAGAAAACTAAGGGAAAATAGGTAAAGGGTGCGGCAAGGATTTAGAATGGATTAGGAAAGTGGTTTAAGGCAAGGAAATAGGAAAGAGCACTCCCCCTTGCACGGCAAGGAAGAGGAAAGAGGAACAAGGTGCGGCAAGGCTTTAGGAAAGGTCTAAGTGTCCTAAAACTTAAAGGGAAAGGTGTATGATGTGCGGCAAAGGTTGATATGGTGCAAGGAAGGTGTATTTGATGTCCTAAAATGCTTAGGAAACCTTCAAAGTTGATAAGACTTAGGAACATTTAGGAAAAGTCAAACCAAAGTAGGAAACCTTGGCTTAACTTTCCTATTTCAAGTAGGAATCCTTCTTGGAGTAGGAATCCTTGTTCTTCTAGGAATCCTCATGTGAGTAGGAATCCATCTTCAATTAGAAATCTTTTGTTGATTAGGAATCCTTCGTTCATGTAAGCACTTTCCTATTTCAACTAGGAAACCTTGTTCAAGTAGGAATTGTCATCTTCAAGTCTTCAAATTCGTCCAAACCTTGACTCCAAATATGTGACATGCATTCCAAGCTCCATTTTGCTCCAAAAAGCTCCAAAATGCATCTTCTTGCATCCTTTGGCCTTAAAACCTGAAAACACATAAAACTAGCTTAAAAGACTACTTTAACTAGGAAAACGCCATGGAAATGCATAAGAACTAGCTAACTAAGGCGCATAAATATGCTCCTATCAACACCACATGCTCATATCAATTTCAAACTCCACAAATTGAAACACACAACACTCAAGATTGAAGTCAAGGGTTGTAACAGGGCTTGGGGTAATGGCTAACAAAGAAAGGATAGGAATAACAAACGTTCTTAAAGCGATAGCAAGCAAAGTAATGGAATCGACACTTGGAATTTACTTTAGAATGCAAAAATCAACATTTAAACACAAAGGGAAGATTCATGCAACACTTAGGATCGAATTCAATGCTTTGGACCCTTTCTTCAACAAACAACACTTTAGAGCTCTTTCTCATAAATTTTTCAACTCTTTTCACAACTTTTCTTCTTTTCATTCTATTTTCCACGAATTTTTCTTTTTCTTTTCCTTTTCTACCCGTGCCTTATGAAGGACTTTGGCACACACACACAAGAATCACTTCCCCCACACTTGTTTTTCTGCAAGAGTTCAACAAAAGGAATTCCTTCTAAATGATGCTTTACTATGCTTCAAGAACAAGGATATGGATGGTCCTAATCTAGGCTAGGTGAGGATAGTGTGGGTAACAAAGAACATAGGCAACACAAGGCTCAACGGGGTTAAACTTAAACACATAATGAACGGGATAGGCTTTTTGGCTTTTGGCTCACTAAACAACTTCATCTTGAATATGTGTTATGCAAATCAATAACATGCTTTGAATGAAATAGGCATGAGTTCTAGCATTTGGAACTAAATGATGAAACGCCGTCTAAGTAGCAACCAAGCAAAGAATAATGAGATCATGCAACGACTTTAGAAAACAAAAAAAAATTGCACAGATTAATAACTCTCAAATTAAACGTTTAGGCTCAAGTCTCACAAGGTTGGAACGTTCATTTGAGTTCCTTCTTTCAAGCATGTTACAAAAACTAATTTTTCCTTTATGATTGCATGTGAATTCATAAATTATAACCACAACCAAGCATACACCAAAGAGTAAATCAAATGTTCATCCATGTTTATAAATCTCTTAAACAGTCATGTAATTAAAAACCAAATCCTCATCATTGTGTTGGAAGGTACCCTAAGACACATACAAAAACAACTCTTTTTGGTTTTTTTTTTTTTTTTCAAAACAATTTTTCAAATTTTTATGACATTTTCGGATTTTTATGTCAAAACACACCAAAATAGCTTAAAAACACTTAAAATAGCAAGGAACAACACTAGAAGTAATGGGTGATAAACTCCTACGAATTTCATACAAAACAACTTGGTTACCCCCCCCACACTTAAATCAAACATTGTCCTCAATGTTTTAAGCATAAACTCACACAAAAACAAGCAAACAAACAATTAACGAATAAACATGACAAGTATGGCAAAGTAAAAAAAAACAGACAGAGTAGAGTTTAAGAACGCAAATCTGGTTATGGAGAGATGATCTTGTTGACTTTCCACAGCTTTGATCTCGAACTGGGCTAGGAACTTCTTAGCAAGGAAAATGAGACTTGAATGGTGGTGGTGATTTGATGGCCTTGTACGGCGAGGTTGTGCTCTTTGGCGACTGATGGGTCCATATGTTGTTGAAGCTTCTCGAGCTCTTGGTTTCAACTCGGACTCCTTCTGCCGGGTTGATTGAGTCTGCAGGCTGCATTCTTCTCTGCTTGTTTCTTCTGCACGGCAGGTAGGCACGAGGTAGAGGTGGTGGTCTGTTTCTTTGTTCAATCTGTCCAAGTGCCGACCGATTGCTTTCTTTCTCCTTGTCCCACAGGCAAGAGCAAGGGTAAAGGAAAAGCATGCCATGAGATAACTTTGCCTTTGACTCTGATGATATGAGATACTTTTGCTTTTGAAGAAGTATCTTTCCACAGGTTTATTCTTGAACTGGGCTGGGGAACTTCTTAGCAAGGAAAATGAGACTTGATCTTGATGATGAATTAGCACGTTGTCTCCACATGCTTCAAGGTATCATTTTCACTTGCCTTATCTGTTCTCCAGGCAGATGTGGCATCTTCTTTGGAAGTACATCAGCAGTTGAAGATGAGCACTCGAGAGCAATGCTAGGTAAGCAATCAGGAAGGAGTTCCAGGCAGTCAGTTCTTAGATCGGAAGATTGACACCAAGTGCTGGCTGATTGTTCGCTTTCTCCTTGTCACAAAGACAAGGAAAAAGACAGGGAGAAAGCATGATATGAGATACTCTTGCTTTCAACCTTCATGATATGAAATACTTTTGCTCTTGATGACTTGTTTGCAGAGGTACCCCAAGGGATGAGAAACACAGAGTAACTCGAGAGGCTTCGTTGGGAATGCATTTTCAGAGATGAAGAAGGATTATGTATGTCTGCCTTGCTATGGAGGGTGAAGGACGACATTTATAGGAATTAATAACCGGTACTATTCTTTCACTCTTGTCGGCTCCCGTTGGATGATTGAACAGTAAACTTCACGTGCTTTCTACTTCACCAGAAATCTTCGACAGATTGCTCGTAATTTCTGCAAGGTTGAGTGTGCATGTGACAGATGCTGACGAGGCTGAAAAAAACTGGCACCTCTTCGATATCTGGAATCTGCGTGTCGACAAACTGCCCGTGATTTCCTTAAAGCCGACGCTGCATGTGACAGATGTTGACACGTCTGGAAAAGCAGATGGTTGGAATCGGCGCTTCGACAAACTGCTCGTGATTTCCTCAAAGCTGACGCTGCATGTGACAGATGTTGACGAGGCTGAAAAAGACTGGCGCCTATTCGATATCTGGAATCCGCGCTTTGACAAACTGCCCTTGATTTCCTCAAAGCTGACGCTGCATGTGACAGATGTTGACACGTCTGGAAAAGCAGATGGTTGGAATCGGCGCTTCGACAAACTGCCCGTGATTTCCTCAAAGATGAAGCTGCATGTGACAGATGTTGACGAGGCTGAAAAAGACTGGCGCCTCTTCGATATCTAGAATCGGCGCTTGGTTTCTAAGCAGCCCATCTTTGAGAAAGCAGACGTCTCTTCGATCTCTGAACTCGCCTCTTCAATTTCTGAAGCTCCGTCGAGTGCTGATTTTTAAAGAGAGGCACGCATCACATTCCAAAGCACACTTGAATTTTCCGCCTGTAGAAGTTCCCTACTTGTACTTCTAAGAACTTGATTTGTCCGACCTCTTATTTTTCTTCACACCTTCGAATATATCTTGCCCTTCTGACCGTCGCCTTAACTTGAATGTCGGGGAAGATAGCGACATATCTTCTCCAACCAACATTTGGCAGCCGTCCTTCGTATCCCCAAATGGTCCTCTTACAGTTGGGGATTCCATGATGATGAATGATACAACCGCTTCGGTGGTGGCCAGAAATCTTCTCACTCCTAGAGACACTAGGATACTTTCCAGGCAGTCCGACGAACTGGCTGTTCAGGACTCTCTAGCCTACAGCGTCCGATGTGCAGGCTCAGTATCAAACATGGGCCAACGTCTTCTTACTCGAACTTGTCAGGTTGAGTCGTTGATGGCTGAAGTGGCTAGTCTTCGGCAAGAGGTCAGAGTGCTTAGGCATGAGAATAAGGAGTTGCACATGCTCGCAACTAATTACTCAACAAGCATGAAGAGGAAGCTTGATCAGCTGCAGGAGTCCGAAGTGCGGATTCAGAATGATCATCAGAGGTTTGTGGCGTTACTCCAGAGGCAACTTCTGCCTTCATCCTCTGGCGCTTCACCAAGTGTTGAGGCTCCGGATAATCAATCTTTGGTGCTTATCTTTCTGGAGCTCCGTCGAATGTTGAGGCACCTCCTGACCAATGAAGACCCATTCTTGTTTGTATGCACATCTTTGAAATTTTCTACTAAATGTTCCTTCTCTACTAAAGTCAATGTAAAAGCACTTTGTTTACCTATCAATGTTTCAAACAAAAATCCACACCAAAAACAATCAAACAAGCAACAAATAAAAATGACAAACAAGGCAAAATAAACGCAGTAAAAGGGAAGGTTTTTAGAAACGCAAAACTGATTGTGGAGCGATTCAAAAATCTTCCTCGTTTGAATACATGGGTTGCCTCCCAAGAAGCCCTTTCTTTAACGTCTTTGAGCCGGACGAGACTTCCATTTAAGCTTGAATAGGGCCCACGACATGGAGGGGTATGTCCTCTACGGCATGCTCCTCAAAATATTCATACATTGGCTCTATGAATGGAAGGGGATAGTAATCCTTCCCAATTGGGGCGTTGAGCATCCTTAAGTCAATGTAATCATTCCCACCAGCTTGGATTCGATTGGGGACCTGCACCATACAAGGTAACAACCTATTAGTTGAAATAGGAATCGAAATTGGAATAGGTGGTTTACCAATGTGCTGCAATGAAGTGGCAGCACATTGAACAGATGCACAAGGGATACTCTCGGTCAGATTTGGTGATTTGAAGGTCGGGGCATGCTCCTTGTGCTTTACTCCAAGTCCCTCATTGATTGTGGTGCGAGAAACATTCCTCTTGATTATTGTTGAGCATTCCTGCCCTATATTTTCAATTACATCAATAGCACAACAAGAACGAACATCATTAGTCTTCTCAACAGATTCAGAAATCTTAAAGTTAATCATGTCACCACCGAATGCCATGGTTACTGCTCCCTTGGCCACGTCAATCTTGGTTTGAGCCGTTTTCATGAAAGGTCGTCCAAGTAAGAGCGGTGATGGTGAAGAGTGTCCTGAATCCTCCATATCAAGCACATAGAAATCTGCAGGAAAAATTAAGTGGTCTACCTGCACCAAAACATTTTCCGACACTCCTTTTGGATATGCATTAGATCGATCGGCTAATTGAATAATCACACCATCATTTTTAAGTTCTCCTAGATTCATAGATGCATAAACAGAATATGACATGACATTAATTGATGCACCTAAATCTAGCATAGCATGCTCAAATCTTGTATTACCAATTACACACGGAATTGTGAAGCTACCCAGATCTTTACATTTAGGTGGCAGCTTTCTTTGCAAAATTGCAGAGACATTTTCGCTTACATGTGCCACTTCTTTCTCCCGAATACGCTTCCTTGTTGTACAAAGCTTCTTCAAACACTTGGCATACTTTGGAATTTGCTTAATAGCATCGAGGAGAGGGATATTGACATGCACTTTTCTAAACGTCTCAAGAACATCTTTTTCCTCTTCTTCGTTGTTGGCTTGCAAAAATCTGCTAGGGAAGGGTACATTTGGAGGAATAACGTTAGAATTAATTGGAATTGGAACTTTCTTACCTGAGTTGGACGGATTGGATTGATTATGGGATGTAGGAGGCTACGGCAAGGGTGCTTCCTTCCTTACCGTGGCCTTGGCTTACGGCAAAGGTGTTTCCACCCTTGCCGTGGGTGGCTTTTGTTCTTCCTCTTCAATCATCAACTCCTCCACCTCGTTAAAACGTGATTTGGAGTGTTGGGGGTCAGATCCTACGTGCTTCCCACTTCGCAAAGTTATAGCTTTTGCATATTCGAATCCACCTTTTGGATTGACCACGGTTGAGGCAACTTGCCTTGCTCTCGAAACTGCCCCATAAACTCGGCAATTTGCCCCACTTGCTTCTCTAACTCGTCCACCTTCTTGTCCCTAATTTGCATGCCCTGCGCCATAGAAGTTAGTAAATTAAAAATATGATCGTTATCAATAGAAGAACCTGATTTTTGGGCGGGTTGTGCTTGGGGTTGAGTTGGTGCAAACGGCTTTTGATAGAAACTGATAGGGGCATATTTATGCACCTTAGTTAGCTTGTTCTTATGCATTTTGGTTATGTTTTCTTAGTTAAAGTAGTCTTTTAAGCTATTTCCATGTGTTTTCAGGTTTTAAGGGTATATTATACAAAAAGATGCATTTTGGAGCCTTTTGGAGCAAAATGGAGCTTTGAATGGATGTCACATACTTAGAGCCAAAGGCATGGACGAATTTGAAGACTTAAAGATGATGATTCCTACTTGAACAAGGTTTCCTAGTTGAAGTAGGAAAGGGCTTAAATGAAGATGAAATCCTAGTCCAAGAAGGAGTCCTAATCAATCAAGGATTCCTAGTTGAAGATGGATTCCTAGAAGAATGAAGATTCCTACTCAAGCAAGGTTTCCTACTCGAAGAAGGAAAGTTAAAGATAAGGAATCAGCTCAAAAGAAGGAGAATTATCCAAAACATTATCCAAACTACCTTATCTTATCCTTATCTTATCCAAACCCTATCTTATCTTATCCTATCCTAACTTAATTCCAGCTGCAAGGGGGAGTTATTATCACATTAGGACACATTAAAATAGGTTTCTAGAATGGATGGAAGGCTATTATCACATTAGGACACATAAACTTGTAAATCAAAACAGATTTTAAAACGAATTTGGCTGAATTGAATGGATGGAAGGCTAGCTAAGGGGTTCTTCTCCACACATGTCACACTTGCATACAAAACGATTTCCAATTGCTTTTCAATAAACCATGAATTCTCAACGCCCCAAGTTAATTAGGTCCGCTTAAATTAACCTTCAGATTTTCCTAACGTTATTGAATTGGATGATTGCATACGACAACCCAAAGCATTCCCTACAAGTCCCCTACATGATTGCATAATAGAGATACAAGCAAGAATCATTAAGTTCTATGAAAACCATAAGCATTGACGAAGCACTTGTTACTATGATTGCATGAAACTTATGCCAAGAATTTACTTAACGCGATTGAGATCATCAACCTTTACTACTTGTGAATATAAGTTCATAACGATTAGGTGAAATTCCTTTATATCCTAGCATCAAATTCATGCATGCAAACTAAGTGTCGACCCTCAACCAACATACAAGAATAAGTTTTAATTCACATAGATAAGCAAATTGAAATCACAATTTATGAAACGCAATTAAAGGTAATCAAATCATATAGCAAGCATAAACATGGTTTCGAATCCCCCCCTAGCCAAGGGGGGTTTAGTTCCTCATACTCGCAATTACACAAGAATAACTTAAATTAAACATTGAGATCAAAGATAGAAAACACCTAGAAACGCTCCAACGCTCCCAATGCTAGGGCATAGGCACGACACAAGGTTGTTCCTTGTCCTTCCTTCCTTGCAATGCTGCGGCACAAGAGGGATGTATGAATGTAGAAAATATGGTAGAGGGTGGTGACTAAATGGTGCAGCAAAGGATGGTATTTATAGGCTGAAATTCGCAGCCCCTATGAAGCAAAGGAAAAGGATTTAAAGGCCTAATTTGTATAGGATAATAACACACAATCCTTGAAGGAAAAGGCTAAGGCTTTTAGGAACCAAGGGGGAAAGGAATAATCAGGTTTCTAGAAGTTCTAGAAAGGTTTGGGGCGTCACTTTTGTAGGACAAGGGATAAGGCCTTCTAGAAAGGTTGTTTTGTGGCTGATTCCTAGAAAAACAAGGGATAAGGTGTGGCACCTTTGTAGGAGAGGACAAGGGCTTCTAGAAACCTATTTTAATGTGTCCTAATGTGATAATAACTCCCCCTTGCAGCTGGAATTAAGTTAGGATAGGATAAGATAAGATAGGGTTTGGATAAGATAAGGATAAGATAAGGTAGCTTGGATAATGTTTTGGATAATTCTCCTTCTTTTGAGCTGATTCCTTATCTTTAAATTTCCTTCTTCAAGTAGGAAACCTTGCTTGAGTAGGAATCTTCATTCTTCTAGGAATCCATCTTCAACTAGGAATCCTTGATTGATTAGGACTCCTTCTTGGACTAGGATTTCATCTTCATTTAAGCCCTTTCCTACTTCAACTAGGAAACCTTGTTCAAGTAGGAATCATCATCTTTAAGTCTTCAAATTCGTCCATGCCTTTGGCTCTAAGTATGTGACATCCATTCAAAGCTCCATTTTGCTCCAAAAGGCTCCAAAATGCATCTTTTTGTATAATATACCCTTAAAACCTGAAAACACATGGAAATAGCTTAAAAGACTACTTTAACTAAGAAAACATAACCAAAATGCATAAGAACAAGCTAACTAAGGTGCATAAATATGCCCCTATCATCATGCTTGAACACACCACCTCGAACTCTTTCAAGTGCTTGTTAGGATCCTCCATGGACAACCCATGGTACTTCGGAATGTGGTGTAGCAAACTGGACTTCAACTCGAATTCCTCGGTCTTTCCTTGGGCCGCCGCGGGGTATTGGATGCATAAGGGTGTGGCATTGTCCAATCCCGAAGCCGAAAGCTCCTTGATTGTACGATTGTCTTGTGCCATGACTTCCTCAAATTCACCCACTCTTGCCGTGGTTATCTCTTCCTCAAACTCAACTTCGGCTTCTGAATTCGAACTTGATTCACTAGGTTCTGGATTCTTCCTTTTTCGTCTCAATTTTCGCTCGAAATCGTCGTCAAAGTCCAAGATGTGTTCACGAACCGAATAAGAACTCCGAGTCATAAACTAGTACCTAAAAACAAGAAAACAAAACAAACTCAGAATCTGGAACGAATTAAAACAAACTGAAATAAAACAATCCAAAGGATTAGCAAAGTTGCTAATCCCCGGCAACGGCGCCAAAAATTTGATGCGAAATATATAAGCACACAAATTAAACCCTCTTTTTATCAAATGTAGTAAAGTATGTAAGTAGGGATCGTTCTAGGCCGGGGATTAGGAGGGATTGCTAAATCACTTAGAAACTGACTTGAAAACGTAAAAACAAAGTTTAAAACACTAAACTAGACTCAAAGAATGCAAAACTATACTTTAAAATACTAAGATAAACAAAAAAAATTCAAAACAGCAACCAAAGACTCAAAACTGCCTTAAAAACACTTTCTGGGCAGTTTAGAGCACAAACACAAACTTGGACGAATTTTGGTTTTCTAATGAACTAAAACACTTAAAAACATAATCTAAGACAAGTTCTAATTAATATGACTCAAAGAAATAAGATTGGGTTGATTTTGGACGAAAATAATTAAATTAAGACATGAACAAAGTAAACAGATTCTTAGGCAAATTTGGGTGAATCAAAACACTTAAAAACACAAACTAAAGTGATTACTAACTAATCTAATACTTTGAAATAAATGGGAGTTTGGTTCTTGACGAATTTGAAAACAAAACAAACTTTGTAAAACAAAACAGATTGTAAATGAATTTGAATGAAACTTATGGATGGAAGGCTAGCTAGGAGGTTCTTCTCCATACATGTCACACTTGCATACAAAACGATTTCCAGTTGCTTTTCGATAAACTATGAATACTCAACGCCCCAAATTAACCGTGAATTGCACTAATTAACCCTCAGTTTTTCCACAAGTTATTGGGTTGGATGATTGCATACGACAACCCAAAACATTCCCTACAAGTTCCCTACATGAATTGCATAATAGAGATACAAGCAAGAATCATTAAGTTCTATGAAAAACATAAGCATTGACGAGGCACTCGTTACTATGATTTGCATGAAACTTATGCCAAGAATTTACTTAACGTGATTGTGACTAGCAACCTTCACTACTTGTGAATATAAGTTCATAACGATTAGGTGAAACTCCCTTATATTCTAGCGTCAAATTCATGCATGAAAATTAAGCGTGCACTCTCAACCAACATACACAAATCAGTTTTTATACGAACGGATAAGTAAATTGAATTCACAACTTATGAATCACAACTGGATGTAATCAAATCATATTGCAAGCATGAACATAGTTTCGAATCACCCCCTAACTAAGAGGGGTTTAGTTCCTCATACTCACAAAGCAAAGATGCATAAATTTAGACATTAAAAACAAAGATAGAAAACACCTAGAAACGCTCCAACACTCCCAAGGCTTGGGCTTAGGCACGGCACCAGGTTTCTTCTTCTTTCTCCTTCCTTGCAAGTTGCGGCACTAGAGGTTTTGGACAGGTTTTGGGTGGTTTTTATGGTGTAGAATGGATGTGAGATGGTATGGTAGTGTTTAGGATAGGTGGAGGGTGCGGCAAAGGTAAGGAATTATGGATGTATGGTGATTTGGGAGTGTAGAATGGTGTGGAATGTGGCTGGACGAATTTCTGAGATGAAAGGGAGTGTTTTTTATGTGTATGGGAGGTGGTATTTATAGGCTTGAGAGAGGACCACTCCATTTCCTTTGCATGTGCAGCTTGTGTGGGTGTGAGTTGTCATGTTTCCCCTTTACATTTACACACACATGCTTCATCATTTCAACCTCAAAGCACACACATTTTCTGCCATGCTTTCCTTTACATTTACACACACATGCTTCATCATTTCAACCACCAAACACCCACATTTTCTGCCCATGCCGTGTGCTCCATGTGTTTGTTGCCATGTTCTTTTATTTTCCATGTGTTTTCTGCCATGTTATCATCCTAGCTATTACACTTGCACACACACATGTTCTTTGCATCATTTCAGCCACAAAACAAGCACAATTCCTTCCCCTTTGCCGTGCCTTTCTTCCACTTTGCATGTGGGTGTCTTTGCATGTGTTTTGTAGCAGAAATGTTGTGTAATGATGAGGGGTTTTTGCTGCATTTGTGTGAAGGATGATTCCAGCTCCTCTTTGCATGTGTGTGCTGCCATGTTTCATCCTAGTTGTTACACTTGCACACACATCTGCTTCAAAACGTCCATCCTCATGCATGCAATCCATTTCAGCCCAATTTTGGTCCAAAATGCACCAAAATGCACTTTTCTTGCCAACGTTGTTATTAAGACCTACAAACATACGAAAATGACTTTAAACGCTAAAATAACTAAGGAAACACAACGTAAACGCACGAGAACAAGCCAATTAAGTCGCATAAATATGCTCCTATCATCAATTTTATCAAATTCGTTCAGATTTAACTTGTTCTTTACTTTACTTGTTTTGTTTTCAAATTCGTCCAAAATCAATCCCCCTTTACTTTGTTGTGTCATATTAGTTAGAAATCAATTTAGTTTATGTTTTTAAGTGTCTTGAGTCAAGTTAAAACCTATTTTCGTCCAAATTTGTGTTTGTGTTCAAAACTGCCCAGAAAGTGTTTTTAAGGCAGTTTTGAGTGTTTCTGGGCTGTTTTGAGTCTTTTGGTTTGTTTTAGTGTTTTAAAGTTTAGTTATGCATCCTTTGAGTCTAGTTTAGTGTTTTAAACTTTGTTTTTACGTTTTTGAGTCAGTTTTCAAGTGTTTAAGCAATCCCTCCTAATCCCCGGCCTAGAACGATCCCTACTTACATACTTGCTACAATTGATAAAAAGAGGGTTTAATTTGCGTGTTGGATTATTTCACATCAGGGGTATTGGATGCATAGGGGTGCGGCATTGTCCAATCCCGAAGCCAAAAGCTCCTTGATTGTACGATTGTCTTGTGCCATGACTACCTCTACTTCACCCACTCTTGCCGTGGGTTCCTCTTTTTCAAACTCAACTTCGGCTTCTGAATTTGAACTTGATTCACTAGGTTCTGGATTCTTCCTTTTTCGTCTCAATTCTCGCTCGAAATCGTCGTCAAAGTCCAAGATGTGTTCACGAATCGGATGAGAACTCCGAGTCATAAACTAGTACCTAAGAACAAAGAAATAAACAAAGTCAGAATTTGGAATTAATTAAAACAAAATAAAAGATCCAAGGGATTAGCAATGTTGCTAATCCCCGGCAACGGCGCCAAAATTTTGATGCGAAATATGTAAGCACACAAATTAAACCCTCTTTTTATCAATTGTAGTAACGAATGTAAGTAGGGATCGTTCTAGGCCGGGGATTAGGAGGGATTGCTAAAAAACTTAAAACTGACTCAAAAACATAAAACACTAAACTAGACTCAAAGAATGCAAAACTAAACTCTAAAACACTAAAACAAACCAAAAGACTCAAAACAGCACATAAACACTCAAAACTGCCTTAAAAACACAATCTGGGCAGTTTTGAACACCAAACACAAGTTTGGACGAAAATAGGTTATACCTTGACTCAAGACACTTAAAACACAAACTAAATTAATTTCTAACTAATCTAACACTTCAAAATAAAGGGGGATTTGGTTTTGACGAAATTGAAAACAAAACAAAAACTTTGTAAACTAAAACAGATTTTAAAATAAACTTGATTAAAGTGAATGGATGGGAATCTAGCTAAGGGGTTCTTCTCCACACATGTCACACTTGCATACAAAACGATTTCCAATTGCGTTTCAATAAACCATGAATTCTCAACGCTGATGCGTAAATTAACTAAACACACAAATTAAACCCTCTTGTTGACAATTGTAGTATGGATAAGTAGGGATCGTTCTTAAACCGGGGATTAGGAGGGATTGCTAAACACTTGGAAACTGACTTAAAGACTCAAAAACAAAGTTTAAAACACTAAACTAGACTCAAAGAATGTAAAACTAAAGTTTGAAACACTAAAACAAACCAAAAACTCAAAACAGCAACTAGAAGACTCAAAACTGCCTAAAAACCACTTTCTGGGCAGTTTTGAGCTCAAACACAAAATCTGACGAATTTGAGTAAAAACTTGAATCAAAACACTTTCTAACTAATCTAAGACTTCAAAATAAAGGGGGATTTGGTTTTGGACGAAAATTGAAAACAAAACAAAAACTTTAAAACAAAACAGATTGTAAAACGTTTTGGATGAAAAGGATGGATAAAAGGCTAGTTAGGAGGTTCTTCTCCACACATGACACACTTGCAAACAAAACGATTTTCAGTTGTTCTTCCAATAAATTATGAAACTCAACACCCCAAGTTAATTAGATACGCTTAAATTAACCTTCAAGTTCTCCTTAAGTTAATGAATTGGATGGGAAAGCGCATACAACAATTCAAAGCATTCCTCAAAGGTTCCTTACGTGATGAGCACAATAAAGATACAATCAAGAATCATGAAGCACAATGAGAACTATAAGTGTTGACGAGGCATTCGTTACTATGATGAGCATGAAACTAATGCCAAGAATTCATTCAACGCGATCGTTTATAAGCGACCTTCACTACTTGTGATTATAAGATTGTAACTATTAGGTGAAACTCCCTCATAATCTAGCATCATATTCATGCATGAAAACTAAGCGTGCACTCTCAATCAACATACACAAATAAGTTATCAATCAAGTAGATGAACGAATTGAATCCACAACTTATGAAATAACAACTGAATGTAATCAAATCATATTGCAAGTATGTACATGGTTTCGAATCACCCCCCAACTAAGGGGGTTTAGTTCCTCATACTCACAACACAAGATTTATTGAATTGAAACATTGAAAACATAAGAAAGATCACACCTAAAAATTCCAACGATTCGATGTTGAACAGCTAGAACCTTCAAGTAATTCTTCTTCCTCTCCTTTGCTGCGGCACAGGGACTTTGGGCAGGTTTTTGGGTTATTGAATGATGTAGAATGGATGAGGGACGTATGGAAGTGTTTAGGGTTGATGGGTGGTGCGGCTAGGGTGGTTTTGGGTCAGAAAGTATGGTGAATGGTGAAGGAATGGGGCTGTTGAAGATGGTGGATGATTTCTGGCGTGAATGGGGTTGAATAGATGTGTGTGTGAATGTTTTGTGGCTGCAACAAAGAGGTTTATTTAAAGGAAAACAGAAATTAAAACCCTAGGTTGATTAGGAAATCAGAAATTAAGTCTAAGGATTCTAGAATTAGGAAACAAATCAGAAAATTAAAGGAAAGGCAAGGGAATATGCGGCTAGGGTTTGAGAGAGATTAGGAAAGTGTTTTAAAGCTTAGAATCAGGAAATAACCCTCTCCCTTGCACGGCAAGGAAGAGGAAATACCAAGGGGGGTGCGACAAGGGTTCAAAAGGTGCAAGGGATGTGTATTTGATGTCCTAAAATGCTTAGGAAGCCTTCAAAGTTTATAAGACTTAGGAACATGAAAGGTCAAACCAAAGTAGGAAACCTTGGCTTAACTTTCCTATTTCAAGTAGGAATCCTTCTTGGAGTAGGAATCCTTGTTGGAGTAGGAATCCTTCTTGGAGTAGGAATCCTTGTTAGAGTAGGAATCCTTGTTGGAGTAGGAATCCTTGTTCTTCTAGGAATCCTCATGTGAGTAGGAATCCATCTTCAATTAGAAATCCTTTGTTGATTAGGAATCCTTCGTTCATGTAAGCACTTTCCTATTTCAACTAGGAAACCTTGTTCAAGTAGGAATTGTCATCTTCAAGTCTTCAAATTCGTCCAAACCTTGACTCCAAATATGTGACATGCATTCCAAGCTCCATTTTGCTCCAAAAAGCTCCAAAATGCATCTTCTTGCATCCTTTGGCCTTAAAACCTGAAAACACATAAAACTAGCTTAAAAGACTACTTTAACTAGGAAAACGCCATGGAAATGCATAAGAACTAGCTAACTAAGGCGCATAAATATGCTCCTATCAAACGCCCCAGATTAACCGTGAATTGCACTAATTAACCCTCATATTTTCCTAAAGTTAGTGAATTGGATGATTGCATACGACAACCCAAAGCATTCCTCACAAGTTCCCTACATGAATTGCATAATAGAGATACAAGCAAGAATCATTAAGTTCTATGAAAACCATAAGCATGGACGAGGCACTTGTTACTATGAATTGCATGAAACTTATGCCAAGAATTTACTTAACACGATTGTGATCAACAACCTTATATCCTAGCATTAGATTTATGCATGACAATTAAGCGTGCACTCTCAACCAACACACACAAATCAGTTTAATTCATATCGATAAGTAAATTGAATTCACAACTTATGAAACACAATTAGAAGTAATCAAATCATATAGCAAGCATAAAACATGGTTTCGAATCCCCCCCTAGCCAAGGGGGGTTTAGTTCCTCATACGTACAAAGCAAAGATAAATAAATTTAGACATTGAAATCCAAAGAAAGAAAACACCTAGACGCTCCAACGATCCAATCTTGAACAGCAAGCACGCCTATGGACTGTCCTCCTTCCTCTTTGCTGCGGCACAAGACTTAGGGACAGGTTTTGGGGTTATGAATGGTGTAGAATGGATGGGGGATAATATGGTGGTGTTTAGGATGGATGGGTGGTGCGGCAACGGGTGGTTTTGATCAGGAATTATGGAAGAATGGTGGAGATGGCTGCGGCAGAGAGCAAGGTGAGGTTTCTGGCGTGAATTGATGTGTATGGGAGGTGGTAATTCGGCCAAGGCTGAAATATGAGTATATATAGGCACATAAAACCCTAGGGAAATCAGGTTAGGACTTGGACTTAGCAGAAAATAAGGATTAGGGCCCAAACAATCAAAATCCAAAGGGGAAAAGGCTAAGAAGTTGCGGCAGATATGTAGGAAACGGATTGGGCTTCTAGAATGCCTTGCAAGGCAAGGAAAAAGGGTTTCTAGAAAGGGATAGGTGCGGCAAGGATGTGTGTGAAGGGATAAGGCATCTAGAAGGTCTTGTCATGCAAGGAAAAGGGTTCCCTTGCTGAAAATAGGTGCGGCATTCCTCTAGAATAAGGCTAAGGTGTCCTAAAGTGTTTAGGACTCCTCTTTGTAGCTGAAACCTTTGCACATTAGGAATAGGAAAGCTTGTCTTGATCAATCCTTCTACTTTTTGGACTCCTTTTCCTTCTTTGACTTGGAATACTTCTTTGTTGCTGAAACTCATTGCCAATTAGGTTTACCTTTCCTACTTCAAGTAGGAAACCTTGTTTGAGTAGGAATCTTCATTCTTCTAGGAATCCATGTTCAACTAGGAATCCTTCTACAATTAGGACTCCTTCTTGGACTAGGAATCCTCAAATCTTCAAGTCTTCAAATTCTTCAAATCTTCAAATTCGTCCAAACCTTTTGTTCCAAGCATGTGCTAGTCAACCCAAGCTCACTTTTGCTCCAAAAAGCTCCAAATTGCATCTTTTTGTATAATGATGCGAAATATATAAGCACACAAATTAAACCCTCTTTTTATCAATTGTAGCAAAGTATGTAAGTAGGGATCGTTCTAGGCCGGGGATTAGGAGGGATTGCTAAATCACTTGAAAACTGACTCAAAAACGTAAAAACAAAGTTAAAACACTAAACTAGACTCAAACAATGCAAAACTAAACTCTAAAACACTAAAACAAACCAAAAGACTCAAAACTGCACAAAAACACTCAAAACTGCCTTAAAAACACAATATGGGCAGTTTTGAACACTAAACGCAAATTTGGACGAAAATAGGTTATAACTTGAAAAAACACAAACTAAATTGATTTCTAACTAATATGACTCAACAAAATAAAAGGGGATTGATTTTGAATGAATTTGAAAACAAAACAAAACTTTGTAAACTAAAACAGATTTTAAAACGAATTTGGTTAAAGTGAATGGATGGAAAGCTAGCTAAGGGGTTCTTCTCCACACATGTCACACTTGCATACAAAACGATTTCCAATTGCTTTTCAATAAACCATGAATTCCCAACACCCCAGATTAACCATGAACTGCAGTAATTAACCCTCAGATTTTCCTTAAGTTATTGAATTGGATGATTGCATACGACAACCCAAAGCATTCCCCACAAGTTCCCTACATGAATAGCATAATAGAGATACAAGCAAGAATCATTAAGTTCTATGAAATGCATGAAACTTATGCCAAGAATTTACTTAACACGATTGTGATCAACAACCGTTACTACTTGTGAATATAAGTTCATAACGATTAGGTGAAACTCCCTTATATCCTAGCATCAAACTTATGTATGAAAATTAAGCGTGCACTCTCAACCAACATACACAAATCAGTTTTAATTCATATAGATAAGCAAATTGAATTCACAACTTATGAAACGCAATTGAAGTAATCAAATTATATAGCAAGCATGAACATGGTTTCGAATCCCCCCCTAGCCAAGGGGGGTTTAGTTCCTCATACGCACAAAGCAAAGATAAATAAATTTAGACATTGAGAACAAAGAAAGAAAATACCTAGATGCTCTAACGATCCAATCTTGAACAGCAAGCACGTCCAAAGTTCTCCTTCTCCTTCCTTGCTGCGGCACAAGACTTGGGGACAGGTTTTGGGTGGTATTTGTATGGGGGAATGGATATGGAATGGTGTGGTAGTGTTTAGGATGGGTGAGGGGGTGCGGCAAAGGTGTTTAGGTCAGGAATTATGGAGTATGGTGAGTGAAAGGCTGCGGCAGAGAAGGGGAAGTGTTTCTGGTGTGATTTATGTATTATTGATAGGAGCATATTTATGCTACTTAGTTATGTTGTTTTCTTGCATTTTCGTAGTTAGTTATAACTTATTATAGTGTTTAAGGTCATTTTCGTGCAATTTCAGGTTCATATGGCAAAGTATGCATTTTGAGCCAATTTGGAGCATTTTGGAGCATTTTTGGGCCAAGATTGGATGGTGCAAACATGGAGACATGAGGATGGACGAATTTGATGATTCAAAGGGCTAGAAATCTGCATGTGTGTGTGCAAAGTGTTGGCCTACAACTTCAAACATCATGGCTGCCATGTAATGGCAGAAAATGTGTTTTTTACTAGCTAAATGGATGAAGAACATGCATTGCAAGTATAAACACCACATGGGCAGCAAGAAGGAAAGAAAACAGCAACACACACACCACATGGGCAGCAAGGAATCAGAAATTAAAGCATGGGCAGCAAGGAATAAGAAATTAAAGCATGGGCAGCAAGGAATCAGCATGGGCAGTGAATAGACAACAAGGAATGGCAGAAATTGGACCACCATGAAGTGGATTTCTGCAAGGATGGCAGATTGTCCATTACTTGATGTTTGCTTGACATTTTCAGCCACTATATAATCCCCATTCAACCATTTATCAAGGGAGTTCAGAAAAAACACACCTCCCACACACATTCCATTCATCCCATCCAGCCATACACCCTCCACAATTCATAAATTCGTCAAACACATCCATCACACTTTGCAGCAGCCTTCCTTCACCGTTCACCATATTTTCTGACCCAAAATCATCCCTAGCCGTACCCCCATCAACCCTAAACCTTCCCATACCATTCCACATCCATTCTACACCACAAATAACCCCAAAACCTGTTCTAAAGTTCTCTGCCGCAGCAAGGAGGAAGGAGAATTCGTTGATGAGCTTGCTGCCAAGTTGGAGCGTTCTAGGTGTTTTCTTCCTTTGGATTTTAATTTCTAAATTTATGTATCTTTGCTTGTGAGTATGAGGAACTAAACCCCCTTAGTTGGGGGGTGATTCGAAACCATGAATATGCTTGCAATATGATTTGATTACGTTCAGTTGTTATTTCATAAGTTGTGGTTTCAATTCGTTCATCTACTTGATTGATAACTTATTTGTGTATGTTGATTGAGAGTGCATGCTTAGTTTTCATGCATGAATATGATGCTAGATTATGAGGGAGTTTCACCTAATAGTTACAATCTTATAATCACAAGTAGTGAAGGTCGCTTATAAACGATCGCGTTGAATGAATTCTTGGCATTAGTTTCATGCTCATCATAGTAACGAATGCCTCGTCAACACTTATAGTTCTCATTGTGCTTCATGATTCTTGATTGTATCCTTATTGTGCTCATCACGTAAGGAACCTTTGAGGAATGCTTTGAATTGTTGTATGCGCTTTCCCATCCAATTCATTAACTTAAGGAGAACTTGAAGGTTAATTTAAGCGTATCTAATTAACTTGGGGTGTTGAGTTTCATAATTTATTGGAAGAACAACTGAAAATCGTTTTGTTTGCAAGTGTGTCATGTGTGGAGAAGAACCTCCTAACTAGCCTTTATCCATCCTTTTCATCCAAAACGTTTTACAATCTGTTTTGTTTTAAAGTTTCTGTTTTGTTTTCAATTTTCGTCCAAAACCAAATCCCCCTTTATTTTGAAGTCTTAAATTAGTTAGAAAGTGTTTTGATTTGTGTTTTTAAGTGTTTTGATTCAAGTTTTCATCAAATTTCGTCCAAATTAGTGTAGGTGCTCAAAACTGCCCAGAAAGTGGTTTTTAGGCAGTTTTGAGCCTTCTAGTTGCTGTTTTGAATTCTAGGTTTGTTTAAGTGTTTTAAACATTAGTTTTGCATTCTTTGAGTCTAGTTTAGTGTTTTAAACTTTGTTTTTGAGTTTTTAAGTCAGTTTCCAAGTGTTTAGCAATCCCTCCTAATCCCCGGTCTAGAACGATCCCTACTTACATCTTTACTACAATTTGACAAAAGAGGGTTTAATTTGAGTGCTAGTTAATATTACGCATCAAATTTTGGCGCCGTTGCCGGGGATTAGCAACTTTGCTAATCCCTCGTTCTTTTTGTTTATTTGTTATTTTCGTTTGTTTTCTATCACAGATTTCTATCTTGTTTTGTTTCTTTGTTTTTAGGTACTAGTGCATGACTCGAAGTTCCAAACCTATTCGTGAGCATATTTTGGACTTTGACGACGATTTTGAGAGAACTTTGAGAAGGGCTAGAAATCAGCAAGAACACAACCCACCCAATCCCGAACCTGACCTTGAAGAAAACGTTCCAGAAGAGGAGGAGGAACCTACGGCACAAGTGAGTGAAGAAGCCCAAGACATGGCCGTGGACAACCGTACACTCAAAGAGCTCTCCGCCTCGGGATTGGATAATGCCGCACCCTTGTGCATCCAATATCCCACGGCTGCCCAAGGTAAGACCGAAGAATTTGAATTAAAGTCAAGTTTGCTTCATCATATTCCTAAATACCATGGCTTGTCCATGGAAGATCCTAACAAACATTTGAAAGAATTTGAAGTTGTTTGCTCAAGTATGACTCCCGTTAACGTTGACGGAAGTATTTTGAAGATGAAGGCTTTTCCATTCTCTTTAGTGGATAAAGCCAAGGATTGGTTGTACGAATTGGCTCCCGGAACTGTCACATCTTGGGAGAGCATGAAAAGAGCGTTCTTGGAGAAGTTCTTTCCAACTTCTCGAATCATTACCATACGGAAAAGGATAAGTGGAATTCAGCAAGAGGAAGGTGAGTCTTTTCCTACGTATTATGAACGTTTTAAATCACTTGTTGCTTCTTGTCCACAACATCAGATGAAAGAGGAATTACTTTTGCAATACTTTTATGAGGGCCTCCTACCACTTGAACGTCAAATGCTTGATGCCTCGGCGGGTGGAGCATTGGTGGACAAAACTCCTATGGCAGCCAAGATCTTGATTGCTAATCGAGCGTTGAACGCTCAACAATACGAAGGAGTAGGCCAAAGGGGACCCCCACGGCAACATGTTCATGAGGTAAGTTCAACTTCCGACATTCATTCACAATTGGCTAATCTTTCTTCTATTGTGTCTCAGATGGCCGAGGGCATGAAGATGCAAGGACCAATTGTATGTGGCGTATGTTCTATCCAAGGACATGCTTCTGAAAAATGTCCACAATTGATTGAAAATGGTGGATGGGAAAGCGCCAATGCAATTGGATTTCAAGGCCAAAACCAACCAAGGAACGATCCATATTCAAATACATATAATCCGGGTTGGAGAGACCACCCAAATTTCAAATGGAGGGAGCCCCAACCACCTCAACAACAAGGAGGCTTTAGGCAACAACCCCCGGGGTTCTTCACCAAGCCATATGCACCAACACATGCTCCACAACAATCTGCCCCAAATGCTTCAGGTACGTCTCTAGATAATGAAGCACTTCTTAAGATACTAACCAAATTATCTCAGGGACAAGACGATCACACCCAAGCAATGCAAAACCAAAACAAAAGGGTGGATCAATTGGAGAGACAAATTGGGCAGATTGCGGATTTTGTAGGGAAATTTCGAGACCAAGGCCAACTTCCTAGTTCCACCATTCCAAATCCGAAAGGAGGCTTTGAAACTGCAAACGCAATCATGCTAAGGAGTGGAAAAGAAGTTGGGACAGGTCCTACACCACCAAAATCAGGTCCCAAAGAGGATGAAACGTTGAAATCGGAAGAGGAGACACCAAGTCCACTCACGGCAAAGGTAGCACCACCTTTGCCGCAAGCACCCATGGCCCCTAGGCCATCCAATCCGTCCACCCTAGGTAAGATGAGTCCAAGTTTGATTAATTCTAACATTATTCCACCCAATGTGCCCTTTCCTAGCAGATTTTTGCAATTCAAGAATGAAGAGGAGGAAAAAGATGTTCTAGAGACATTTAGGAAGGTTCAAGTTAACATACCTCTCTTGGATGCAATCAAGCAAATCCCGAAGTACGCCAAGTGTTTGAAAAAGCTTTGTACAACAAAGAAACGTTTTCGAGAGAAAGAAGTGGTACAGGTAAGTGAGAATGTGTCTGCTATGATACAACGTAAACTACCTCCTAAATGCAAAGATCCGGGTAGTTTCACCATTCCTTGTGTCATTGGTAATACTAGGTTCAAATCTGCCATGTTAGACCTAGGTGCATCCATAAATGTTATGCCATATTCCATTTATGCATCTATGAACTTAGGAGCATTGAAAAATGATGGGGTAATAATACAATTGGCCGATAGATCTAACGCCTATCCAAAGGGAGTTTTGGAAGATGTTCTTGTGCAGGTTAATCATTTAGTCTTCCCGGCGGATTTCTATGTTCTTGAGATGGATGAATCAGATCATGCTCCTTCATTGCCCATTCTCCTTGGACGGCCTTTCATGAAAACGGCTCAAACCAAGATTGATGTAGCCAAAGGAGAAGTAACTATGGCATTTGGTGGTGATATGATTTGTTTTAAAATTTCTGAATCCATTGAGACTCCTAACATTGTTCGTTCTTGTTGTGTTATTGATACCATAGAAAAGATAGGGACAGATCATTCAGCCCGTAACACAAAGGTTGCTTCAAGAAACATGCAAGATGAGGGCATTGGAGTGGAGCATGAGGACCCCATGGCCACTGCCCTTAAGATAACCAATGTGGCCGAAAACACCATGAAGAAAAAATTTCATGTTGCTGCCACTTCATCCCAACACCAAGGTAAGGCACCTAGTCCAAATCCAAATCCCATTAAAATTAATAGGTGGTTGCCTTCTTTGGTGCAGGAACCCAAGCAAATCCCCGATGGTGGGCGCATTTACATGAACCATAGGAAACACAACGCACCCATCAACAAACATCACTATCCATTTCCGTTCAAGGATGCAATGCATGAGAATTTTGTTGAGCATGTTGTGGAGGAGCTCCCACTCCATGCCGTGGGCTCCAAAGGGGCATGATTGTGTTCTTCGTCCGGCTTCAAGACGTTAAAGAAAGCGCTACTTGGGAGGCAACCCATGCATACAACAAAGGAAGCCCTAGGCATCACTCCAATTGCAGATTTGCGTTCCTAAAACCCTTCTCTTTGTTGTTAGTTATAATCTGCCAGTTTATTTGTTACTTGCTGTTTGTGTGTTTAATTTTGTTTTGTGTGATTTTATGCTTGAAACATTGAGGACAATGTTTGATTTAAGTGTGGGGGGGTAACTAAGTGTTTTTTATGCAAATTCGTGGGATTGTACCACCCATTACTTAGAGACTTGTTCCTTGCTGTTTTTAAGTGTTTTTAAGCAGTCTTGGTGTGTTTTAGTGTGTGTTAACATAAAACTCCGAAAATCACATAAAAATTTGAAAAATTTGTTTTAAAAAAAACCCAAAAAGAGTTGTTTTTGTGTGTTTATTTGTGTCTTAGGGTACCTTCCAACACAATGATGAGGATTCGGTTTGTAATTGCATGGCTGTTAAAGAGAGTGATTAACATGGATGAAAGTTTGATTTACTCTTTGTTTATGCTTGGTTGTGGTTATAACTTATGAATTCACATGCAATCATAAAGGAAAAATTAGTTTTTGTAACATGCTTGAAGGAAGGAACTCAAACTAACACTACAACCTTGTGAGACTTGAGCCTAAACGTTTATTTGGAGAGTTAAAATCTGTGCATTATTGTTTTCTAAGTCGTTGCATGATCTCATTATTCCTTGCTTGGTTACTACTTAGAAGGCGTTTCATCATTTAGTTCCAAATGCTAGAACTCATGCCCATTTCATTCAAAGCATGTTATTGATTTGCATAACACATATTCAAGATGAAGTTGTGTAGTGACCACCACCTTAGCCAAAATGCCGTGAATCCCCTATGTCATTATGTTTTGTAGGTTTCAACCCCATTGAGCCTTGTTTAGCCTTTTCTTTGTTAACCCATGTTTTCCTCACCTAGCCTAGATTAGGACTATCCATTCCTTTGTTCTTTAAGCATAGTAAAGCATGATTCAATTAGAATTCCTTTTGATTTATGTTGGCAGAAAACAAGTGTAGGGGAAGTGTTTTTCATGAGGAATTGTGTGCCATAGGCACGGCAAAGAAAAGAAAAGAAAAAAAAATTCATGGAAAGAGAAAAGAAAAAAAATTTGAAAAAAAACATGAAGAAAAAGTATGAGAAGTATGAAAAAAGAGTTGAAAAGTTGAGAAAAAGAGTTCCAAAGTCTTGTTTGTTGAAGTAAGGGTCCAAAACAATGAATTTGACCCTAAGGAGTTGTTTAAGTCTCCCCCTTGTGTGTTAAAGTTAATTTCTGCAATCTAAGTGAATTCTAAGTCTCAATTTCATTACTTTGCTTACTATCGCTTGAAGAACGTTTGTTTTCCCTATCCTTCCTTGTTAACCAACACCCCAAGCCCCATTACAACCCTTAACTTCTATCTTGAGTGTTATGTGTTTCAATTTGTGGAGTTTGAATTTGGTATGAGCATATGGTGTCACTGGTTCTCGCATCTAAGTAGTAGCATTCCATTCATGAGATCATATCTAAACATGCTTCTTAACTCTAGAAATTGCATTCTTTGTAAAATATATATGTGAGCATTCGTTTTCATATCTACATCAATCTTCTCACATATGACTAGTGTAGGGTGTGGAGTTAGAAAATCTGAGTGAAAATAGAGTGTATATCTTGTAAGGAATTGAAGGAATTCTCTAAGGCATGTTACTTCATTCAAAGCATTGTTTTAATTGATTACTTGTGAATTTGTAAGTTGTGGCTTAAATTAAGTATGTGCTTGTGTAAAGATGACTCAAATTTGTGGGGATAACGATCTTTAACATGTCATGTTCATTGGAAATCCCTGAGGCAAATGTTGGAAGGATTAGAGTGTGTTTATTGACTTTGTTTCGTTTTGTTTATTTTGTTTTGCTCGAGGACTAGCAAAAGCTAAGTGTGGGGGAATTTGATAGGAGCATATTTATGCTACTTAGTTATGTTGTTTTCTTGCATTTTCGTAGTTAGTTATAACTTATTATAGTGTTTAAGGTCATTTTCGTGCAATTTCAGGTTCATATGGCAAAGTATGCATTTTGAGCCAATTTGGAGCATTTTGGAGCATTTTTGGGCCAAGATTGGATGGTGCAAACATGGAGACATGAGGATGGACGAATTTGATGATTCAAAGGGCTAGAAATCTGCATGTGTGTGTGCAAAGTGTTGGCCTACAACTTCAAACATCATGGCTGCCATGTAATGGCAGAAAATGTGTTTTTTACTAGCTAAATGGATGAAGAACATGCATTGCAAGTATAAACACCACATGGGCAGCAAGAAGGAAAGAAAACAGCAACACACACACCACATGGGCAGCAAGGAATCAGAAATTAAAGCATGGGCAGCAAGGAATAAGAAATTAAAGCATGGGCAGCAAGGAATCAGCATGGGCAGTGAATAGACAACAAGGAATGGCAGAAATTGGACCACCATGAAGTGGATTTCTGCAAGGATGGCAGATTGTCCATTACTTGATGTTTGCTTGACATTTTCAGCCACTATATAATCCCCATTCAACCATTTATCAAGGGAGTTCAGAAAAAACACACCTCCCACACACATTCCATTCATCCCATCCAGCCATACACCCTCCACAATTCATAAATTCGTCAAACACATCCATCACACTTTGCAGCAGCCTTCCTTCACCGTTCACCATATTTTCTGACCCAAAATCATCCCTAGCCGTACCCCCATCAACCCTAAACCTTCCCATACCATTCCACATCCATTCTACACCACAAATAACCCCAAAACCTGTTCTAAAGTTCTCTGCCGCAGCAAGGAGGAAGGAGAATTCGTTGATGAGCTTGCTGCCAAGTTGGAGCGTTCTAGGTGTTTTCTTCCTTTGGATTTTAATTTCTAAATTTATGTATCTTTGCTTGTGAGTATGAGGAACTAAACCCCCTTAGTTGGGGGGTGATTCGAAACCATGAATATGCTTGCAATATGATTTGATTACGTTCAGTTGTTATTTCATAAGTTGTGGTTTCAATTCGTTCATCTACTTGATTGATAACTTATTTGTGTATGTTGATTGAGAGTGCACGCTTAGTTTTCATGCATGAATATGATGCTAGATTATGAGGGAGTTTCACCTAATAGTTACAATCTTATAATCACAAGTAGTGAAGGTCGCTTATAAACGATCGCGTTGAATGAATTCTTGGCATTAGTTTCATGCTCATCATAGTAACGAATGCCTCGTCAACACTTATAGTTCTCATTGTGCTTCATGATTCTTGATTGTATCCTTATTGTGCTCATCACGTAAGGAACCTTTGAGGAATGCTTTGAATTGTTGTATGCGCTTTCCCATCCAATTCATTAACTTAAGGAGAACTTGAAGGTTAATTTAAGCGTATCTAATTAACTTGGGGTGTTGAGTTTCATAATTTATTGGAAGAACAACTGAAAATCGTTTTGTTTGCAAGTGTGTCATGTGTGGAGAAGAACCTCCTAACTAGCCTTTATCCATCCTTTTCATCCAAAACGTTTTACAATCTGTTTTGTTTTAAAGTTTCTGTTTTGTTTTCAATTTTCGTCCAAAACCAAATCCCCCTTTATTTTGAAGTCTTAAATTAGTTAGAAAGTGTTTTGATTTGTGTTTTTAAGTGTTTTGATTCAAGTTTTCATCAAATTTCGTCCAAATTAGTGTAGGTGCTCAAAACTGCCCAGAAAGTGGTTTTTAGGCAGTTTTGAGCCTTCTAGTTGCTGTTTTGAATTCTAGGTTTGTTTAAGTGTTTTAAACATTAGTTTTGCATTCTTTGAGTCTAGTTTAGTGTTTTAAACTTTGTTTTTGAGTTTTTAAGTCAGTTTCCAAGTGTTTAGCAATCCCTCCTAATCCCCGGTCTAGAACGATCCCTACTTACATCTTTACTACAATTTGACAAAAGAGGGTTTAATTTGAGTGCTAGTTATTATCACACCAATTATGAGGGGTGGTGATTCGGCCAAGGGGTGAATAAGAGTATATATAGGCTCATAAAACCCTAGGGGAATCAGATATGGACTTCTAGAATCCAAATCCACAAGGAAAAAGGCTTAAACAATCAAAATCCTCAAGGGAAAAGGTTAAAAGGTGCGGCAGGTTTGGATAAGGCAAGATAAGGCTTCTAGAAAGCCTTGTAAGGCAAGGAAATAGGTTCTAGAAAGGGTTATGCACGGCAAGGAAGGTTTCCTTGCTGAAATTGGTGTGACATCTTTCTAGAACAAGGATTAAGGTGTCCTAAAGTGTTTAGGACTCCTCTTTGTAACTGAAACCTTTGCACATTAGGAATAAGAAAGCTTGTCTTGATCAATCCTTCTTCTTCTTGGATTCCTTCTCCTCCTTTGACTTGGAAAAATTATTTGTTGCTGAAACTCAAGGCCAATTAGGTTTAACTTTCCTACTTCAAGTAGGAAACCTTGTTTGAGTAGGAATCTTCATTTTCCTAGGAATCCATCTTCAACTAGGAATCCTTCGTTGATTAGGAATTCTTCTTCAATTAGGACTCCTTCTGTGACTAGGAATCCTTCTTCAACTAGGACTCCTCAAATCTTCAAATCTTCAATTTCGTCCATTCCCTTGGCTCCAAGTGTGTGACATCCATTCCAAGTTCCATTTTGCTCTAAAAGGCTCCAAAATGCATCTTTTTGTATATTTTGCCCTTAAAACCTGAAAATACATCAAACTAGCTTAAAAGACTAATTTAACTAAGAAAACACAACGTAAATGCACAAGAACAAGCTCACTAAGTCGCATAAATATGCTCCTATCAAATTCCCCCACACTTAGCTTTTGCTAGTCCTCAAGCAAAACAAAGAAACAAAACAAAACCTAAACCTTCCAACGTTTGCCTCAGGGACTTCCAATGCACATGACAAATTAAAAATCATTATTCCCACAGATTTTAGTCCTCTTCACAATTAAGCACATACTTGATCATAGTCACCACTTACTAGTTCACATTTAACCAATTAAAACGATGTTTTAAATGTAGTAACATGCCTTAGAGAATTCCCTCAATTCCTTACAAGATATGCACTCAATTTTTACTCAGATTTTCTAACTACACACCCTATACTAGTTATATGTGAGAAGATTGATGTAAATATGAAAGACTAGTACTCACATATGTTATAACAAAGAAAGCAATTTCTAGAGTTAATAAGCGTGTATATAAATATGACCCCATGAATGGAATGCTACTACTTAGATGCGAGAACCAGGGACACCATATGCTCATACCAATTCTAAACTCCACAAATTGAAACACACAACACTCAAGATTAAAGTCAAAGGTTGTAACGGGGCTTGGGGCATTGGCTAACAAAGAACGGATAGGGATAAACAAAGGTTCTTCAAGTAATAGCAAGCAAAGCAATGAAATCGAATCTTAGAATTCACTTTAGAGCGCAGAAATCAACTTTTAAACACAAGGGAAGATTCATGCAATACTTAGGGTTGAATTCAATGTTTTGGACCCTTTCTTCAACAATCACCACTTAAGAGCTCATTTTCACATCTTTTTCAACTCTTTTTCATATTTTTCTTGTTATTTTCCACAAAATTTCTTTTCTTTTTCTTTTCTAACCCGTGCCTCATTTTCATACTTTGGCACATACACACACAAGAATCCCTTCCCCCACACTTGTTTTCTGCCATACACTAATCAAAGGAATTCATTTTGAGTCATGCTTACTATGCTTTAAGCATAAGGGTATGGATGGTTGATAGGAGCATATTTATGCGCCTTAGTTAGCTAGTTCTTATGCATTTCCATGGTGTTTTCTTAGTTAAAGTAGTCTTTTAAGCTAGTTTTATGTGTTTTCAGGTTTTAAGGCCAAAGGATGCAAGAACATGCATTTTGGAGCTTTTTGGAGCAAAATGGAGCTTGGAATGCATGTCACATATTTGGAGCCAAGGTTTGGACGAATTTGAAGACTTGAAGATGACGATTCCTACTTGAACAAGGTTTCCTAGTTGAAATAGGAAAGTGCTTACATGAACGAAGGATTCCTAATCAACGAAGGATTCCTACTCACATGAGGATTCCTAGAAGAACAAGGATTCCTACTCCAAGAAGGATTCCTACTTGAAATAGGAAAGTTAAGCCAAGGTTTCCTACTTTGGTTTGACCTTTCCTAAATGTTCCTAAGTCTTATCAACTTTGAAGGCTTCCTAAGCATTTTAGGACATCAAATACACCTCCCTTGCACCATATCAACCCTTGCCGCACCTCACATACCCTTTCCACACTTTCCTCTTCCTTGCCGTGCAAGGGAGAGGGTCCTTTCCTGATTTTGAGCATTAAAACACATTCCTAATATGTTTTAAACCCTAGCCGCATATTTCCTTGACCTTTCCTTTTATTTTCTGATTTGTTTCCTAATCCTAGAATCCTTAGACTTAATTTCTGATTTCCTAATCAACCTAGGGTTTTAATTTCTGTTTTCCTTTAAATAAACCTCTTTGTTGCAGCCACAAAACATTCCACACACACCCATTCACAGCCATTCACGCCAGAAATCATCCACCACTCCTAAACACATCCATACTTCACCATTCACCCTAGTTTCTGCCTAAAAACATCCCTAGCCGCCCCATACACTCATCCTAACCCTCAATCCATACTTCTACACCATCCATAATCCCCAAAACCCAACCACTTGTGCGTTGCAGCAAGGAGAAAGAAGGAAGGACTCTTGGATGCTCAAGCTTCATCGTTGGTGCATTCTAGGTGTAATTCGTTTTATGATTTCAATGTTTAATTTCTTTTCCTTTCGTTTTGCTATGAACATGAGTGGCTAAACCCCTATTGGTTAGGGGTGATTTCGAAGCCATGACTATGTGTGCAATTTGATTTGATAAATTCCAGTTATGAATTCTAAAATCGTGAATGTAATTGGCTTAACTGTGCGAGTAATAACTTATTTGTGTTTGTTAATTAAGGGTCGACACTTAATTGGCTTGCATGAATATGATGCTAGAATATAGGGTTGTTTCACATAATCGTCACACACTTATATTCATATGTAGTGAAGGTCGCTAGTCACGATCGCGTTAAGTTCAATTCCTAGCATGAGTGACATGATGTCATAGTTGCAAGTGCTTTGTCAATGCTTATAGTTTTCATTGAACGTAATGATCTTTGATTGTATCTTTATTATGATGTCATGTAGGGAACTTTTGAGGAATGCTTCGGGTTGTTGAATGATGTCATCCAATCCGATAACACAAGGAAAACTTGAGAATTAACTAGTGATGTCACGGTTAATTTGGGGCATTGTCATTCATAATTCAATGAAGGAATAACTGGAAATCGAGTCGTTTGCATACTTGTCATGTGTGGAGAAAGAGCCTCTAACTAATCCATTTAAAACCCCAAAATCGTTTTCAAATCTGTTTTTACTTTGCAATCTGTTTGGTTAGTTTATTTTCGTCCAAATCAAATCCCCATTTATTTTGAAGTCCTAGATTAGATAGAAAGTGTTTTGGTACAAGTAAAAACCGAAATTCGTCCAATTTGGTGTTTTGTGCTCAAAACTGCCCAGAAAGTGTTTTTAAGGCAGTTTTGAGTCTTTTGGTTGCTGTTTTAAGTTTTTGGTTTGTTTTAGTGTTTTAAACTTTAGTTTTGCATTCTTTGAGTCTAATCTAGTGTTTTAAATTTCGTTTTTACGTTCCTAAGTCAGTTTAGAGGTTTTAGCAAGCCCTCCTAATCCCCGGTCCAGAATGATCCCTACTTACATACTTTACTACAATTGTCAAAAGAGGGTTTAATTTGTGTGTTTAGTTATTTTACGCATCAGAAAACCAAAATTCGTCCAAGTTTGTGTTAGAGTCCCAAAACTGCCCAGAAAGTGTTTTCTAGGCAGTTTTGAGTGTTTGTTTGCTGTTTTGAGTCTTTTGGTTTGTTTTAGTGTTTTAGAGTTTAGTTTTGCATTCTTTGAGTCTAGTTTAGTATTTTAAACTTTGTTTTACAGTCGTTAGTAGTTCTATATAGTCTCACTTATTTCTTCGAAATAGTGGGAGTATTATAAACTACTAAATTCATATTAACTTGGACCAATGGTTGTGATAGGCCCAAGTTCTTTTAATATGATTAAAATGTTTTGATGTAGCCCAAAACTACTCCCTCAAAACGAATATTAAGTTGATAAGCGAGAGATGTTTAGAATATCTCTTCGTAGGCCTTCCACCGTGGTGGGCTCCAAGCGTTTGTGACTCATGCACCGGCTTCACCCTATCATGGGGAAGTACAAAGTATGTGCTTACATCCAGGAGGAGTCCATAAACATATGATGAGGTGAGTGTAGGCAACGAGGATAGCCAACATCGTATCATCGTGAGGCTATTCTTGAACCCCTTCACGAACTAAGCATGGTGGGAATAACTTAAACAAAGTGCAATGGTGCCAACATCGTATCATCGTGAGGCAACATTCTCTAGAGGCCAAACGGATGGGTAATTACAAAAGTTGTAAATGAATAATGCGTTATTCTCTCATCATTATTTTTGCTAGCCAACATCGTATCATCGTGAGGTGGGCTTGGTAATGGTGAGTCTCCCATAACCCGCTAAGAGTTCGATAGAACTCTCGAATTCTATTGAGGGATGTGGAATTTGCCAAAAATAGTGGGTGGTACTATTTGATTCAAAGACCCAATCAAATAGTTTTAAACAAACAATCTAATACGATTTCTGTTATGTTATGTAGTGAACGACATGCCTAAAATTATACCCACCATTATACTTGACAAAAGGGGCCTTAAGGGCCAACGTTTCCTTGCTTGGTATCGCCACATTGAGAATGTCTCAAAGGTGAAAGACATATTGTATGTGCTTAAGCAATCCCCTCCTCATGTACCTCCTACGAAATTAGCTTCAAAGGAGGAGTGTCAAAATTATGTTAGACACTATGAGAATGACTTACAAGCCAAATGCTTAATCCTCACTTCACTTAGTGAGGAGCTTATGAAGATACATAAGCACATGGACACTTCTTGTGCCATGGTTGAAAGTTTGCATAAGATGCATGACATTGAGACTAGTAATGTACGATTCTCAAATGTTTGTAGTCTAATGAATGCCAAGATGGCAAAAGGGGCATCGGTCCACAAACATGGACAAAAGATGGAAAAGATATTTAAAGATCTTAAAAGTTTAGGAACTTCCATCGATGGGAAAATGGCCCAAGACTTTTTCCTTGCATCTCTCTCGGATGATTTCACTAAGTTTATTGTAAACTATAAAGTGAATAGATTCGATCATTCTTTGAAAGAGATGATTGACATGTGCTGTAAATTTGAAAAAGGTTTCAAAAGGGACAGTGGGAGTGAGAATGCAATGATAAGGAAAAGGTTGCATAAGAAGAAGGCAAAGAAATCCAAAGGAACATGCTTTCATTGTGGAAAGGATGAACGTTGGAAGAAGAAATACAGGGTGCGCATTGCGAGCCTTATGACACGAACTTTTGAAGAGACTATTTCTGTCATAGAGAGTTATTTTACAGTGAGCTCCAATTCCTGGATATTTGATTCAGGCGCTAGTCAACATATCTGTAATACGATGCAGGGACTAGTGGGGAGCAAGTCACTGAGCAATGGGGAGATGATTGTGCGAGTTGGGAACAGCACTAAAATCTCGGCAAAAGCAATAGGCACCTACATGCTTAACCTACCCTCTGGGGAAGTCCTGGAACTTAAAAATTGTTTATATTTTCCTTCATGTATAAAGAATTTGATTTCCATCTCTAAGCTTTTACGAGATGGGCACTCAGTATTGTTTGACAAAATGAGTTGCACTTTATACTTGAACGGTCGTATTATCTCTCATGGTAATATGATAGATGGACTTTTTCACCTAGAGACGAATAGTGGGATGCACTGTATTGCAAGCAGGAATACCTCAAAATCCAAAAGGGCTAGAGAAGAAGTTAACCAAGAAAAGATGTGGCATCTTAAACTTGGACATGTGAACCTTGATAAGATTCACAAGATGTCGAAAGATGGATATATCCACCCATTAGGTAATGACCAGATGGGTACTTGTGAATGTTGCTTGAAAGGGAAAATGACCAAATCTCCATTTACTGGAAAAGGAGAGCGTGCCACTGAAATTCTAGGGTTAATCCACACTGACGTATGTGGACTTATGTCTACTACGTCGAGATGAGGCTTCTCCTACTATATCACATTCACCGACGATCACTCTCGGTTTGGCTATGTGTATCTTATGAAGTACAAGTCAGAATCCTTTGAAAGGTTCAAAGAATTCAAGAATGAAGTAGAGAAGCAAACTGGGAAACAGATAAAGATCCTAAGATCGGATCGAGGGGTGAATATCTGAGTAACGAGTTCCTAGATTATCTCAAAGAGTGTGGAATAATATCACAGTGGACTCCACCGGGAACTCCATGATATGATATTAACTAGCACTCAAATTAACCCTCTTTTTATCGATTGTAGCAAAGTATGTAAGTAGGGATCGTTCTAGGCCGGGGATTAGGAGGGATTGCCAAATCACTTGGAAACTAACTAAAATACGTAAAAAAACAAGTTTAAAACACTAAACTAGACTCAAAGAATGCAAAACTATAAATTAAAACACCAAAACAAACCAAAAGACTCAAAACAGCAACCAAACACTCAAAACTGCATTAAAATCACTTTCTTGGCAGTTTTGAGCACAAAACAAGATTTTGACGAAAATAGGTTTTAACTTGACTCAAAACACTTAAAAACACAAACTAACACACTTTCTAACTAATTTGACACTTGAAAACAAAGGGGGATTTGGTTTTGACGAAATTAAAAACAAAACATAAACTTGTAAATCAAAACAGATTTTAAAACGAATTTGGCTTAAAACAATGGATGGAAGGCTAGCTAAGGGGTTCATCTCCACACATGTTATACTTGCATTCAAAACGATTTCCAATTGCTTTTCAATAAACCATGAATTCTCAACGCCCCAAGTTAATTAGGTCCGCTTAAATTAACCTTCAGATTTTCCTAACGTTATTGAATTGGATGATTGCATACGACAACCCAAAGCATTCCCCACAAGTCCCCTACATGATTGCATAATAGAGATACAAGCAAGAATCATTAAGTTCTATGAAAACCATAAGCATTGACGAAGCACTTGTTACTATGATTGCATGAAACTTATGCCAAGAATTTACTTAACGCGATTGAGATCATCAACCTTTACTACTTGTGAATATAAGTTCATAACGATTAGGTGAAATTCCCTTATATCCTAGCATCAAATTCATGCATGCAAACTAAGTGTCGACCCTCAATCAACATACAAGAATAAGTTTTAATTCACATAGATAAACAAATTGAAATCACAATTTATGAAACGCAATTAAAGGTAATCAAATCATATAGCAAGCATAAACATGTATTTCGAATCCCCCCCTAGCCAAGGGGGGTTTAGTTCCTCATACTCGCAAAGCAAAGATACATAAATTTAGAAATTAAAATCCAAAGAAAGAAAACACCTAGAACGCTCCAACTTGGCAGCAAGTGCATCCACGAATCTTCCTTCCTCCTTGCTGCGGCACTTGGACTTTGGACAGGTTCTTTGGGGTTATGGATGGCGTAGAATGGATGGGGGATGTGCGATGGTGTTTAGGGTTGATGGGTGGCGCGGCTAGGGATGATTTTGGGCAGAAAATATGGAATATGGTGGTGGAAAGGTGCGGCAAAGAGAGCCTCTTTGTTTCTGACGTGAATGATGTGAATGGGAGATGGTATGGAAAGGTTTAGGATGAAAACACATATATATAGGCACCACAAACCCTAGAGAAATTAGGTTAGGCAATGGGCTAGGGTTTAGGTGCGTCAAAGGTTTAAAATCCACAAGGAATTAGGTTAAAACAATCAGATTTTTAATGGGAATAAGGCCTAAGGTGCGGCTAGGGTTAGGGTTAGAGATGGGCCTTCTAGAATGCCTTGCAAGACAAGGAAATCAGATATTATAGAGGCCTAGGTGCGGCTAGGGTTAGGTCATCCAAAAGCCCAAAGCCAAGAATAGAAACTCTCGAAAATGGAAACCTCCAAGAATAGAAACTTCCAACTTTAGAAACTTTGGTTTCCAATTCTGAATTCTTTGTTCTTCACTTTCATTTCTTCATTTCTTAAGCTCCTTTGACCTTCAAACTTGTCCATTCCTTGTGCTCTAAGCATGTACTTTTTAATCTAAGCTCACATTTGCTCCAAAAAGCTCCAAAATGCATCATTTTATGTAGTGTGCCCTTTAAACCTGAAAACACATGAAACTAGCTTAACAGACTACTTTAAACTAAGAAAACATAACGAAAATGCATAAGAACTAGCTAACTAAGGCGCATAAATATGCTCCTATCAAATTCCCCCACACTTAACTTTTGCTAGTCCTCGAGCAAAACAAAGAAACAAAACAAAAACACAATCTAAACCTTCCAACATTTGCCTCAGGGATTTCCAATGCACATGACAACTTAAAAATCATCATTCCCACATATTTTAGTCATCTTCACATTTGAGCACATACTTAATCATAGTCACCACTTACTAGTTCACATTTAGGCAATTAAAACGATGTTTTAAATGAAGTAACATGCCTTAGAGAATTTCCTCAATTCCTTACAAGATATGCACTCAATTTTCACTCAGATTTTCTAACTACACACCCTATACTAGTTATATGTGAGAAGATTGATGTAGATATGAAAACGAACGCTCACATATATGTATCACAAAGAAAGCAATTTCTGGAGTTAATAAGCATTTAGATATGATCTCATGAATGGAATGCTACTACTTAGATGCGAGAACCAGTGACACCATATGCTCATACCAATTTCAAACTCCACAAATTGAAACACACAACACTCAAGATAAAAGTTAAGGGTTGTAACGGGGCTAGGGGAGTTGGCTAACAATGAAAGGATAGGGAAACAAACGTTCTTAAAGCAATAGTAAGCAAAACAATGAAATCATACTCAGAATTCCCATTAGCATGCAGAAATTAACTTTTAAACACAAAGGGAAGATTCAACAACAATTAGGGCCGAATTCACTGTTTTGGACCCTTCCTTCAACAAACAACACTTAAGAACTCTTTTTCACATCTTTTCAACTCCTTTTCATTCTTTTCACAACTTTTTCTTTTTTTCTTTTTATTTTCCACGAAATTTTTCTTTTTCTTTTTCTTTTCTTTTTCGTGCCTCATTCAAGACTTTGGCATACCCACAACAAAACTCACTTCCCCCACACTTGTTTTCTGCCAACAATGACCAAAAGGAATTCATTTTGAGTCATTCATTACCATGCTTCAAGAACAAAGGTATGGATGGTCCTAATCTAGGCTAGGTGAGGATAATGTGGGTTAACGAAGAAAACATAGGCTAAACAAGGCTCAATGGGGTTAAAACCTACAAAACACAATGAAATAGGGAGATATGGCCATTTGGCTATGGTGGTCACTACACAACCTTTATCTTGAATACGTGTTATGCAAATCAATAAAATGCTTTGAATGAAATAGGCATGAGTTCTAGTATTTGGAACTAATTGATGAAACGCCTTCTAAGTAGTAACCAAGCAAAGAATAATGAGATCATGCAACGACTTTAGAAAACAAGAATGCACAGATTTTAACTCTCCAAATAAACGTTTTAGGCTCAAGTCTCACAAGGTTGTAGCGTTAATTTGAGTTCCTTCCTTCAAGCATGTTACAAAAACTAATTTTTTCCTTTATGATTACATGTGAATTCATAAGTTATAACCACAACCAAGCATAAACAAAGAGTAAATCAAACTTTCATCCATGTTAATCATTCTCTTCAACAGCCATGCAATTACAAACCGAATCCTCATCATTGTGTTGGAAGGTACCCTAAGACACAAACAAACACACAAAAACAACTCTTTTTGGGTTTTTAAAACAATTTTTCAAGTTTTTATGGGATTTTCGGATTTTTGAATCAAAACACACTAAAACAGCTTAAAAACACTTAAAAACAGCAAGGAACAACATTTAGAAGTTATGAGTGATAAACCCTACGAATTTGCATCAAAACACTTTGGTTACCCCCCCACACTTAAATCAAACATTGTCCTCAATGTTTCAAGCATAGACTCACACAAATAACAAACAAACAAACAAAACAACATCTAAACAACCTAACATGGCAGAAACGAAATAGCAACAAAGAGAAGGGTTTAGGAACTCAAATCTGGAATTGGAGTGCTTTCTCGGTCTTCCTTTGTTGAATGCATGGGTTGCCTCCCAAGAAGCGCTTTCTTTAACGTCGTACAGCCGGACGATACTCCTTCGAGGCTTCATTGGACCCCACGGCATGGAGGGGTTTTTCCACACCCTGTCCTACGAAATACGTCATTCTTTGGGTCCTTGAATGGGATGGGATAATGATCCTTTCTTATTGTCATGTTTTGCTTCTCTAAATCAACACGAACTCTCCCACCCCGTTGACTTCGATTAGGTACCTGCACCATACAAGGTAACAACCTATTAGTTGAAATGGGAATCGAAATTGGAATAGGTGGTATACCTTTGTACGGCAAAGAAGTGGTAGCACTATGGACAGATGCACAAGGGGTGCACTCGGCCAGATTTGGTGAGTTCAAGGTTGGGGCCGTGCACTCTTTATTCACTCCAATTCCTTCCTCGATGGTGGGTTGTGGTACATTCTTCTTGACTAGTGTTGAACATTCCTGCCCTATATTTTCAATTACATTAATAGCACAACAAGAATGAACATCATTAGTATTCTCAACCGATTCAGAAATCTTAAAGTTAATCATATCACCACCAAAGGCCATAGTTACTGCTCCCTTGGCCACGTCAATCTTGGTTTGAGCCGTTTTCATGAATGGTCGTCCAAGTAAGAGTGGTGATGGTGGAGAGTGGGTTGAGTCCTCCATATCAAACACATAGAAATCTGCAGGAAAAATCAAGTGGTCTACCTGCACCAAAACATCTTCCAACACTCTGATAAGCTCATATTTATACATATTTTACATCAAATTCTCTTGTCTTTTCTTAGTTATTTCCTCATATTTTTGTACTATTTACTTGGTTTTGGTGTTTTATCGAATTTATCTAGCTAAGAAAATAAAATTAGCATAAGTGTGATTTTTAGTAATAAAATCGTAAAAACTGCTTTGCCCACTATTTTTGGTTAATAAAAATAAGATAGTATTATAAATATATATATATAAATATATATATGTATATAAATATATATATATATATATATATATAAGATGTGAACGTGTAGGATGGCAGAAAGAATTTAATAAAGAAATGCAAAGATAGGTGGGGAGAGCACTTAAGGCACTGAGAAAAAGAAAACAAAGGAGCTGTGCTTAGCAGCATGGCAGTCAGCAAAAGCAGGAAATAATGGGCAGCTGAGGATAAAAAAAAAATATAAGGATGGCAGCAAGTGGAGTCAGGCGGGGAAAGGTTTTAAAAAGAGGAGACGACGTAGGAAACACAGAGGGGGGGAAATAGGAAAGAAAGGCTAAGGAAAGAAGCTGCCTTTTGGCAGCGCTGAAGGGAGAGTCCTCGGGCAGCTGTACAGAGAGCTGCCATAAGGCAGCTTGCTAGGAAGGCTGCCTTGCAGCAGCGTGGGGGAGATCAAGTACGGAAGGAAGGTCTCGGAGTGGACAAGGAAGCAGCTGCCTAAGGCGCGGAATCGGAGAGGAGCAGGTTGCGGAGGAAACTGAACGTGCTGCCTTGTGCAGCTTGCGCATGCAGGAGGGCAGGAGACGCGCAAGTCAGCGCACAGGAGGGAGGAGGTCAGTGAGAGCATGTCAGGAAGCTGCCTTTAGGCAGCTGGCATAGAAGCAGAAAGTCTCGACGTGGGGGGAGACCGGAAGACAGTGACCAGAAGCAGGTAGCTGGCGAGAGAAAGACGCGGACGCAGCCAGCGTGCTGCCTGGGGGTAGCTGTGAAAGTGAGAAGGGAGAGAAGCGCACGGAAATAAGGGCTGCACGTAGCGCGAAGAAGGAAGGAGGCGCTACCAGGAAGGCAGGAGGAAGACGGACAGGAGCGAGACACGTGGGCTGCTTTGCGCAGCTAAGCAGGTCAGTAAGCAGGTCAGCACAGAGGTCAGCACTGGACATGAGGCAGCGTGGAATTTGGGTTCAGCACAGCAGAAGCACAGTGGACAGCAAGCTGTCAATCTCATTCGGTTTAATTTTCCTAAACTCACGTTTTAATTTCTGTTTTAATTTAAATAATGTATAACTAATTTTATTTTGGCTAGAGTTTAATTCAAAACCATGGATATATTTGTAATTTGAATTGATTACCTTCAGTTGTGATTTCTGAGTTGTGATTTAATTTGCTTAACTGCTTGATTGATAACTTATTTTTGTATGTCGATTAAGGATGCATACTTAATTTACATGCATGAATTTGATGCTAGAATATAAGTGAATTTCACCTAATCGTTATGAACTTATATTCACAAGTAGTGAAGGTCGCTTATAAACGATCGCGTTAGGTAAATTCTTGGCATAAGTTTCATGCAATTCATAGTAACAAGTGCCTCGTCAATGCTTATGATTTTCATAAAACTTAATGATTCTTGCTTGTATCTCTATTATGCAATTCATGTAGGGAACTTGTAGGGAATGTTTTGGGTTGTCGTATGCAATCATCCAACCTAATAAAAGTAGGAAAATCTGAAGGTTAATTTAAGCGGACCTAATTAACTTGGGGCGTTGAGAATTTACAATTTATTGAAAGAACAACTGAAAATCAATTTAGGTTGCATATGTGGCATGTGTGGAGAATAATCCTCTAGCCAGTCAGTCATTTATCATTTTACCTTAATTTTATGTTTTTTTGTCAATTTTGTAATTTATTTAAGTTTAATTTACTTTTCATCAAAATCAATCCCCCATTTTATTTTAAAGTGTTAGATTTATTAGAAATCATTTTAGTTTGTATTTTCTTAAATCTTGAGTTGTTTTGAGTCTTTTGATTTATTTTAGTTTATTTGTTAGTTTTATTTTGAGTTATTCTATTTAAGTGTTTTGAGTCTAGTTTAATATTTTAAATTTTATTTTTACGTTTTTAATTTAATTTTACTTTGATTAGCATCCCTAGTTAATCCCCGGCCTAGAACGATCCCTACTTACATCATTACTACAACTGTCACAAATAGGGTTTAAATTTGTGCGTTAGTTATTTTCGCACCAAATTTTTGGCGCCGTTGCCGGGGATTAGCAAATTTGCTAATCCTTTTATTTTTGTTTTTGCTTATGTTTATTTGTGTTTGTGTATGTCACTTTTGATATTTGATTTAGTTTTCTTTCTTTGATTTTAGTACAAATGGAGCAAGACCTGGATTCTACTAGCATTCAAGATCTATTGGCACAACTCACTGCTCAATTAACTCATAATGCCGAACGGACCACAATGCCAAGTGGCCCTACATTTGATATGCCCTATGAGCAAGGATTTCAAACTCATCAATATCCCCAATTTTCTGCAAATGAAGATGTTTGGGGATATCAAGGCTATAACCAATCAAGGGGCAACATGTTTTCCAACGCTTATAATTCGGATTGGAGAAGTAATTCAGAGTATATGTGGGATGAACCTCAACAATTTCAACAAGGTGGATATTGGCAGCAAGACGAGTTTTATTCAAGACCTATGCAGCCACCACAGCATCCCCCACAGCAATTTCAATCGAATTCAAGTATGCCCATTAATTACAATCAAATGCTTGAAGAATTAATTTCTTCAGTACAGGGTTCACAAAAAGAAGAACAATTGCCGCCATCGGAAGAGTTCTATCAGTGGCCATATGAACCGTCACATCCACCACAACAATCTCCCCAATCAAATTCAGGTACGTCTTCGGATAATGACATGTTGAATAAGTTACTAACCTCTTTGACCCAGGACGTAGAAAATCGAAACAAGGAGATGCAAAATAAAGCCAACAAGGTGGATGCATTGGAGGAGCAAGTTGGGCAGATTATGGAATTCATGGCACAGATTCGAGATCAAGGTGACCGGGAGGATGAAGCTGTCCCAGAACCATCCAAACACAGCCCGAACATGGATGAATTGCCGCTTCAAGAAGAAGATGAGGATGACTACTTGGGCAGTTTAGAAGAATTCTTATCGCAAACCCCTCAAGTCCTTATGCCATCCAGCTCAGGTGAGGAGGTTCTAAATTCAATATATTCTAACATCGTTCCACCAAATGTCCTTTTTCCTTGCAGGTTTTTAATTCCCAAGGAAGAAGTGAATGAAAAATATGTTGTGGAAGATCTTCCCAAGGTGCAATGTGATATCCAAATTCTTGGTGTACCAAATCAAGTTCCCGATGGTATTGAAACGTTCAAAGAGACTTGTACACCAAGAAGAATTATTCCAGAAAATGAGGTGGCCGGAGAATTTCAAGAATACATCCAAGAGGCTGTGCATGAGACAATCAAGCCTAAAGCAGTTGAGTTTGATGACACGGAACAAGCCACAACCATCATAGTAAACCTGGCCAAGTTCAAAGTCCCGGAAATGTTCAAAAATGTGGTGTTTGTCATTGAGTTTGTGTCGGAAAAAGATAGTAAGCCATCTTCTCCATTTTTAATTTTAATTTATACTAACATTTTTCTGATTTTGATGATTCAGGCACCCACTCTTGAATTTAAACCATTGCCGGATCATTTCAAGTACCACCGTCCGTTCAATGATAAGCCCATGCATTTGAATAATGAAGGGAGGCCTAGGAATCACCCACAATCAGATTTGCATTCCTAATCCCTTCTCTTTACTGCTTTCATTTTGTTTTGTTATTTAGTTGTGATTTTTGTTTTGTTTATTTAGTTGTGATTTTTGTTTAGAAAGTTAAACTTAAGTCTTTTTACTTTGTTTTACTTATTGTTGTGTTTTCTTAATTAAGTTGTTAAAAATACATAAAAAATTAAAAAAAATAAAAAAAAAATTAAAAAAAAATTAAAAAAAACTTAAAAACATAAACATTCATATAAATAAAAAATAAAAATAAAAAAAAAATAAAAAAAATAAAAAAAAAAAAAAAAAAAAAAATAAAAAAAAAAAAAAAAACTTAAATGCATAAATAACTTGTAATTTAATTTCGTTCATTGGTCATTGGTTGGTGGTGCCTCGGAGGTCGTCGGAGCCCCTGAAAGACGAAGCGCCAGAGCTGGATCATTCAGAGCCTCAATATTTGGTGCTGCTCCCGAGGACGAAGGCAACACAAACCTCGGGAGTAACGCCATAAACCGTTGATGATCACTCTGAATCCGCACTTCGGACTCCTGCATCTGATCCAGCTTCCTCTTCATGCTTGTGGAGTAATTGGTTGCAAGCATGTGCAAATCCCTGTTCTCATGCCTAAGCACTCTGACCTCCTGCCGAAGACTAGCCACTTCAGCCATCAACGACTCCACCTGACGAGTTCGTGCAAGAAGGCGCTGGCCCATGTTTGATACGGAGCCTGCGCATCGGACGCTGTAGGCCATAGAGTCCTGAACAGCCAGTTCGTCGGACCGCCTGGAAAGTATCCTAGTGTCTCTAGGAGTGAGCAGATTTCTGGCCACCACTGATGCGGTTGTTTCGTTCATCATCATGGAATCCCCAACTGTAAGAGGACCATTCGGGGATATGAAGGACGGCTGCCAAATGTTGGTTGGAGAAGATATATCACTATCTTCCCCAACATTCAAGTTAAGGCGACGGTCAGAAGGGCAAGACATTTTCTGAAGGTGTTGAGAATGAAGAGTCGGACTGATCAAGATTAAAAGAAATGCAAGGATGAAGTGTTTACAGGAGGGAGTGTTTACAGGGGGAGCTTAAGTGTGTTGTGGAACAAAAATGAGCGTTCTTATAAGAAGAAGAAATCGTTGAGGCGCTCACTCAGCAGTCGAAGAGACGCCCTCTCGCAAATCGAAGAGCCGGGCTCCTTTCTCAAAAGCCGGATTCTTTTCTCAAAAGCGGAGTCGCCGTTCTCAAAAGTCGGACTCCGTCTCAAAAGTCGGTTCCTTTCTCAAAAGTCGGACGCCGCTCTCTCAAAAGTCGGGCGTCTTTCTCAAAAGTCGGGATTGCTCAGAAACCACGAGCCGCTCCCTGATTTTTTCCAATTTTGTCGTCACTCGTCACGCGCTGTCAGCTTTGCGCAAATTACGGGCTGCTTTTTTCAGAAAGCGCGTGACCTGTACTGTTCATCCATCCACCGGCTGCCGACAGGGGTAAAGGAACAGTTTCGGTTGTGAAGAAAAATTCTATAAACGTCTACCTTCGCCTTCAACAGCAAAGGCAAACTCTCTCAACACTTCTTCATCTCCGAAATTTTTCATCTCCCAAAATGCCTTTCCAACAAACCCTCTCGAGTTTCTCTGTGTTTCTCATTCCCTGGGATACCTTTGCAAATAAATCATCTAGAGCTAGAGTATTTCATATCATGAAGGTTGAAAGCAAGAGTATCTCATATCACGCTTTCTTCCTGTCCTTGTCCTTGTCTTTGTGGCAAGGAGAAAGCGGGCAATCAGCCAGCACTCGGTGTCAATCTTCCAATCTAAGAACCGACTGCCTGGAAATCCTTCCTGATTGCTTACCTAGCATTGCTCTCGAGTGCTCTTCATCAACCACTGATGTACTTCCGAAGAAGTCGCCACATCTGCCTGGAGAACAGACATGGCAAGTGAAAATGATACTTGAAGCATGTGGAGACAAGGTGCTGCTTCATCTTCAAGATCAAGTCTCATTTTCCTTGCTAAGAAGTTCCCCAGCCCAGTTCAAGCATACACCTGTGGAACGATACTTCTTCAAAAGCAAAAGTATCCCATATCATCAGAGTCAGAGGCAAAGATTTCTCATGGCATGCTTTTCCTTTACCCTTGCTCTTGGCTACGGGGCAAGGTGAAAGAAAGGCAATCGGTCGGCACTTGGACAGATTGAACAAAGAAGCAGACCACTACCTCTGCCTCGTGCCTACTTGCCATGCAGAAGAACAAAAAGAGAAGAATGTAGCCTGCAGACTCAATCAACCCAGCAGAAGGAGTCTGAGTTGAAACCAAGAGCTCGAGAAGCCTCAACAACACCACCAATCAAGTCTCATTTTCCTTGCTAAGAAGTTCCGAGGCCAGTTCAAGTTCAAAGCTGTGGAAAGTCACCAAACAGGACCAATGTTCTTTTATTAGTTTTATTCATTATCTTTTATTTTCATTTTCAATTTTTCGTTTGTTTTCTTTTATATTTTCTTGCGTGCGTAACTGATTTATTTCTTTTCTTTACAGGAACTTTTGGCAATTTCCACCCTTGAAGTTGATTGCAAAATGGAAGCTTGGGGGTCATCGCTTGATTTTCTGCAAATTAGGGAAGTTTTCAGTCCTATTGCTTTATTTTGTTTCTTTGTATTTATTTATTTTATTTTTATTTGCATTTTATTATATTTTCTGACATTGGGGACAATGTCTAGTTTAAGTGTGGGGGTAAAGAGTATGAAAAATGACCAAATTGAAAATTTTGTACCTTCGACTTTGAACTGGTTTCATTTGTTTCCATGTTATTGCTTTGTTTTCTTAATTAGTTTTGTTTTATTTAAAAAAAAAAAAAAAAAAAAAAAAAAAATTCGAAAAATTTAAAAATCCAAAAATATTGTCTTGTTTTCCTTATTGTTTTGAATTAGATTTTTGTTAGTTTCCCGACCCAATGATATAATTGGATAAAATTTGAACCATGATCATCAAGAACTTAGTTAACATGTGTTTTGTGAAATTCCTAATTCTCGTGTTAGTTTGTACATATTTGATCATCTTTGAAAAACCAAATGCACATAGCCTTGTTGATGTGAAATTAAAGCATGATTTTAAGCTCCATATGTGAATTTAGTGACCATATACATCCTATGTGAGTTTTTGAGCCTATTGAAAGTGTGTGCATTTTTCATATACTCCTATTTTTTCATGTGTGATGAACTTATGTGAGATACTTCTCTAGAACTTGCATAACGATCTTTCGAAATTTTTGTCATTAATTGCATGAACTTGAAAATGATAGAGGCATTAGGTTTACCACCATGGCCCAAATAACCTTGTTTCCCAAAGAAAAATGATATCATTAGATTGCCAATTTGAGCCGTATTTGTGAGCCTTTTATTTCTTATCACCAGATATGTCTACCCTTATGCCTGAAATAAATATTTTTCCTTACCCTTTCCAAGCGAGCTAGTGAGCAATGTGAGATTGTCTTATGAGAAATGTTTGTGAAGTACTTTGGAGGGTGTTTGGCAAAAGAATAAGTGTGGGGGTTTTTCATATTTGTTTCTGTTTGAAAAGAAAAAAAAAAAAAAAAAAAAAAAAAAAAAAAGAAAAGAAAAAGAAAAGATTGTATACAAAGAAAATAAAAAGTTTTTAAAGTTTCAGTTTATGGGTGTGGTTAGAGATGTCTGAAGAATCGTTGGAGAGTTTGAGTTCTTATAAATCTAAAGAAAATAATTGCTTGCATTGTAGCTTGGAACTTGTGTTTTCCTATTCTTTCGTTTCAATAACCCTATCCCTAAGCCTCATTACATCCAATAAAAGTCCTCTTGATTTAAGTTTTGCAATTATGACTGTGGAGAAGTGATCTTTATGCAAGCTTATGGTAGAACTTTCACATTCGTTTCTTTGAGCGAAACACATTAAAACTAAACACATGTGCGATTGAGTGTACATCCAGTGAGAAGGTCGCTAGTTTGCATATGGTGATTTTTAAAATAAAAACTTGAAATTGCATGAGCATGGCTATCTCACACACCACACTTCAAGGATGTTTCAAAGATTACTGCTAATATTTGAATAAGGAAAATGAACTTGAATTGCTTATTGGTGTTAGCTATTGTTCTTGATGATTGTGTTCTCAAATGAAGTTCTATGAGGGTCATATAGGGGGAAATAATAATTTTCATGTTATTATTTTTTCTGTTTTTCGTTTGTTTTGCTCGAGGACTAGCAAAAGCTAAGTGTGGGGGTATTTGATAAGCTCATATTTATACATATTTTACATCAAATTCTCTTGTCTTTTCTTAGTTATTTCCTCATATTTTTGTACTATTTACTTGGTTTTGGTGTTTTATCGAATTTATCTAGCTAAGAAAATAAAATTAGCATAAGTGTGATTTTTAGTAATAAAATCGTAAAAACTGCTTTGCCCACTATTTTTGGTTAATAAAAATAAGATAGTATTATAAATATATATATATAAATATATATATGTATATAAATATATATATATATATATATATATAAGATGTGAACGTGTAGGATGGCAGAAAGAATTTAATAAAGAAATGCAAAGATAGGTGGGGAGAGCACTTAAGGCACTGAGAAAAAGAAAACAAAGGAGCTGTGCTTAGCAGCATGGCAGTCAGCAAAAGCAGGAAATAATGGGCAGCTGAGGATAAAAAAAAAATATAAGGATGGCAGCAAGTGGAGTCAGGCGGGGAAAGGTTTTAAAAAGAGGAGACGACGTAGGAAACACAGAGGGGGGGAAATAGGAAAGAAAGGCTAAGGAAAGAAGCTGCCTTTTGGCAGCGCTGAAGGGAGAGTCCTCGGGCAGCTGTACAGAGAGCTGCCATAAGGCAGCTTGCTAGGAAGGCTGCCTTGCAGCAGCGTGGGGGAGATCAAGTACGGAAGGAAGGTCTCGGAGTGGACAAGGAAGCAGCTGCCTAAGGCGCGGAATCGGAGAGGAGCAGGTTGCGGAGGAAACTGAACGTGCTGCCTTGTGCAGCTTGCGCATGCAGGAGGGCAGGAGACGCGCAAGTCAGCGCACAGGAGGGAGGAGGTCAGTGAGAGCATGTCAGGAAGCTGCCTTTAGGCAGCTGGCATAGAAGCAGAAAGTCTCGACGTGGGGGGAGACCGGAAGACAGTGACCAGAAGCAGGTAGCTGGCGAGAGAAAGACGCGGACGCAGCCAGCGTGCTGCCTGGGGGTAGCTGTGAAAGTGAGAAGGGAGAGAAGCGCACGGAAATAAGGGCTGCACGTAGCGCGAAGAAGGAAGGAGGCGCTACCAGGAAGGCAGGAGGAAGACGGACAGGAGCGAGACACGTGGGCTGCTTTGCGCAGCTAAGCAGGTCAGTAAGCAGGTCAGCACAGAGGTCAGCACTGGACATGAGGCAGCGTGGAATTTGGGTTCAGCACAGCAGAAGCACAGTGGACAGCAAGCTGTCAATCTCATTCGGTTTAATTTTCCTAAACTCACGTTTTAATTTCTGTTTTAATTTAAATAATGTATAACTAATTTTATTTTGGCTAGAGTTTAATTCAAAACCATGGATATATTTGTAATTTGAATTGATTACCTTCAGTTGTGATTTCTGAGTTGTGATTTAATTTGCTTAACTGCTTGATTGATAACTTATTTTTGTATGTCGATTAAGGATGCATACTTAATTTACATGCATGAATTTGATGCTAGAATATAAGTGAATTTCACCTAATCGTTATGAACTTATATTCACAAGTAGTGAAGGTCGCTTATAAACGATCGCGTTAGGTAAATTCTTGGCATAAGTTTCATGCAATTCATAGTAACAAGTGCCTCGTCAATGCTTATGATTTTCATAAAACTTAATGATTCTTGCTTGTATCTCTATTATGCAATTCATGTAGGGAACTTGTAGGGAATGTTTTGGGTTGTCGTATGCAATCATCCAACCTAATAAAAGTAGGAAAATCTGAAGGTTAATTTAAGCGGACCTAATTAACTTGGGGCGTTGAGAATTTACAATTTATTGAAAGAACAACTGAAAATCAATTTAGGTTGCATATGTGGCATGTGTGGAGAATAATCCTCTAGCCAGTCAGTCATTTATCATTTTACCTTAATTTTATGTTTTTTTGTCAATTTTGTAATTTATTTAAGTTTAATTTACTTTTCATCAAAATCAATCCCCCATTTTATTTTAAAGTGTTAGATTTATTAGAAATCATTTTAGTTTGTATTTTCTTAAATCTTGAGTTGTTTTGAGTCTTTTGATTTATTTTAGTTTATTTGTTAGTTTTATTTTGAGTTATTCTATTTAAGTGTTTTGAGTCTAGTTTAATATTTTAAATTTTATTTTTACGTTTTTAATTTAATTTTACTTTGATTAGCATCCCTAGTTAATCCCCGGCCTAGAACGATCCCTACTTACATCATTACTACAACTGTCACAAATAGGGTTTAAATTTGTGCGTTAGTTATTTTCGCACCACACTCCCTTGGGATATGCATTAGATCGATCGGCCAATTGAATAATAACGCCATCATTTTTAAGCTTTCCTAGATTCATAGATGCATAAACAGAATATGGCATGACATTAATTGATGCACCTAAATCTAGCATAGAATGCTCAAATCTTGTATTACCAATTACACAAGGGATTGTGAAACTACCCGGATCTTTGCATTTAGGTGGCAACTTCCTCTGCAACATTGCAGAGACATTCTCGCTTACATGTACCACCTCTTTCTCCCGAATCCGTTTCCTTGTTGTACAAAGCTTCTTCAAAAACTTGGCATACTTCGGGATTTGCTTTATAGCATCGAGGAGAGGGATATTGACATGCACCTTTCTAAACGTCTCAAGAACGTCTTTTTCCTCTTCTTCGTTCTTGGTTTGCAAAAATCTGCTAGGAAAGGGTAAATCCGGAGGAATAACATTAGAATTAACTTGAATTGTACATTCCTTACCCTTATTGGCCGAAATGGATGGCTTGGGTGGTTGCAGCAAGGATTGCTCAATCCTTGCCGTGGCCTTTGCTTGCTCCTCCTCTTCTATTTGCAACTTCTCGTCCTCCTTGGGGGCAGATTTGGATGGTTTTGGCTCGGTTCCTACTCCTTTCCCACTTCTTAGCGTGATAGCCTTGGCGGTTTCGACTCCTCCCCTCGGATTGACAACAGTTGAACTTGGCAACTTGCCTTGCTCTCGAAATTGGCCCATGAACTCCGCAATCTGCCCTACTTGCTTCTCCAACTCATCCATCCTTTTGTCTCTATTTTGCATACCCTGCGCCATAGAAGTTAGTAATTGAAAAATCTGATCATTATCAATGGACGAACCTGAATTGGTTTGGGTAGGTTGTGCTTGAGGTTGTGTGGGTGCGAACGGCTTTTGATAGAAACCCGGGGGTTGTTGCCTAAATGTGCTTTGTTGTTGGCCTTGTTGGGGTTCTCGCCATTTAAAATTTGGATGATCACGCCAACCGGGATTGTAGGTATTAGAAAAGGGATCACTCCTTTGTTGGTATTGCTGCCCAAAACCCACGGTATTGAGGGTCTCCCACCCTCCGTTCTCAATCAATTGTGGGCACTTGTCCGTAGGGTGTCCTTGCATGGAACACACGCCACACACACTTACATTTTGAACTTTTGGCCCTTCCACAACCTAAGAAAGCAAAGTAGTAAGGTTAGCCATTTGATTTTGAAGTTCGGTTATGGCACTTACCTCATTCACTTGGTGTTGCCGTGGGATGCTCCTTTGTCCAACACCTTCGTATTGTTGAGCGTTCAACGCTCGATTAGCAATCAACATCTTTGCAGCCGTAGGGGTCTTGTCCACCAATGCTCCTCTCGCTGAGGCATCTAGCATTTGACGTTCAATTGGTAGAAGTCCCTCGTAGAAGTATTGTAGAAGTAGTTCCTCCTTCATTTGATGATGTGGACATGAAGCAACAAGAGATTTAAAACGTTCATAATAAGTAGGAAAGGATTCACCTTCATCTTGTTGAATGCCACTTATCCTTTTGCGTAGGAGGATGACTCGAGAAGTTGGGAAAAACTTCTCCAAGAAAGCTCGTTTCATGCTCTCCCATGATGTGACAGTTTTGGGAGCCAATTCGTACAACCAATCTTTCCCCTTCTCTAGGAGAGAAAAGGGAAAGGCCTTCATCTTCAAGATGCTCTCATCCACGTTCACCGGGGTCATGCTTGAGCAAACAACTTCAAACTCCTTCAAGTGCTTGTTCGGATCTTCCATGGACAGCCCATGGTACTTCGGAATGTGATGTAACAAGCTTGACTTCAATTCGAACTCGGCAGTCTTGTCCGGATCCGCCCTAGGGTATTGGATACATAGAGGTGCGGCATTATCCAATCCCGAAGCGGAAAGCTCCTTGATCGTTCGGTTGTCCGCTGCCATGTCTTCCACTTCCTCTTCAAATTCAGAAACGGACTCGGAACTTGCACTTGATTCACTAGGTTCCGGGTTCTTCCTCTTTCGTCTCAACTCACGCTCAAAATCGTCGTCAAAGTCTAAAATATGTTCGTGAACCGGATTAGAACTCCGAGTCATAAACAAGTACCTAAAACAAAAAACAAAACAACATAAGAATCTGATCTAATAAGAAAAACGAAAATAACAATCCAAGGGATTAGCAAAGTTGCTAATCCCCGGCAACGGCGCCAAAATTTGATATGATATTAACTAGCACTCAAATTAACCCTCTTTTTATCAATTGTAGCAAAGTATGTAAGTAGGGATCGTTCTAGGCCGGGGATTAGGAGGGATTGCCAAATCACTTGGAAACTAACTAAAATACGTAAAAAACAAGTTTAAAACACTAAACTAGATTCAAAGAATGCAAAACTATAAATTAAAACACCAAAACAAACCAAAAGACTCAAAACTGCATTAAAATCACTTTCTGGGCAGTTTTGAGCACAAAACAAGATTTTGACGAAAATAGGTTTTAACTTGGCTCAAAACACTTAAAAACACAAACTAACACACTTTCTAACTAATTTGACACTTGAAAACAAAGGGGGATTTGGTTTTGACGAAATTAAAAACAAAACATAAACTTGTAAATCAAAACAGATTTTAAAACGAATTTGGCTTAAAACAATGGATGGAAGGCTAGCTAAGGGGTTCATCTCCACACATGTTATACTTGCATTCAAAACGATTTCCAATTGCTTTTCAATAAACCATGAATTCTCAACGCCCCAAGTTAATTAGGTCCGCTTAAATTAACCTTCAGATTTTCCTAACGTTATTGAATTGGATGATTGCATACGACAACCCAAAGCATTCCCCACAAGTCCCCTACATGATTGCATAATAGAGATACAAGCAAGAATCATTAAGTTCTATGAAAACCATAAGCATTGACGAAGCACTTGTTACTATGATTGCATGAAACTTATGCCAAGAATTTACTTAACGCGATTGAGATCATCAACCTTTACTACTTGTGAATATAAGTTCATAACGATTAGGTGAAATTCCCTTATATCCTAGCATCAAATTCATGCATGCAAACTAAGTGTCGACCCTCAATCAACATACAAGAATAAGTTTTAATTCACATAGATAAACAAATTGAAATCACAATTTATGAAACGCAATTAAAGGTAATCAAATCATATAGCAAGCATAAACATGTATTTCGAATCCCCCCCTAGCCAAGGGGGGTTTAGTTCCTCATACTCGCAAAGCAAAGATACATAAATTTAGAAATTAAAATCCAAAGAAAGAAAACACCTAGAACGCTCCAACTTGGCAGCAAGTGCATCCACGAATCTTCCTTCCTCCTTGCTGCGGCACTTGGACTTTGGACAGGTTCTTTGGGGTTATGGATGGCGTAGAATGGATGGGGGATGTGCGATGGTGTTTAGGGTTGATGGGTGGCGCGGCTAGGGATGATTTTGGGCAGAAAATATGGAATATGGTGGTGGAAAGGTGCGGCAAAGAGAGCCTCTTTGTTTCTGACGTGAATGATGTGAATGGGAGATGGTATGGAAAGGTTTAGGATGAAAACACATATATATAGGCACCACAAACCCTAGAGAAATTAGGTTAGGCAATGGGCTAGGGTTTAGGTGCGTCAAAGGTTTAAAATCCACAAGGAATTAGGTTAAAACAATCAGATTTTTAATGGGAATAAGGCCTAAGGTGCGGCTAGGGTTAGGGTTAGAGATGGGCCTTCTAGAATGCCTTGCAAGACAAGGAAATCAGATATTATAGAGGCCTAGGTGCGGCTAGGGTTAGGTCATCCAAAAGCCCAAAGCCAAGAATAGAAACTCTCGAAAATGGAAACCTCCAAGAATAGAAACTTCCAACTTTAGAAACTTTGGTTTCCAATTCTGAATTCTTTGTTCTTCACTTTCATTTCTTCATTTCTTAAGCTCCTTTGACCTTCAAACTTGTCCATTCCTTGTGCTCTAAGCATGTACTTTTTAATCTAAGCTCACATTTGCTCCAAAAAGCTCCAAAATGCATCATTTTATGTAGTGTGCCCTTTAAACCTGAAAACACATGAAACTAGCTTAACAGACTACTTTAAACTAAGAAAACATAACGAAAATGCATAAGAACTAGCTAACTAAGGCGCATAAATATGCTCCTATCACTCCACAACTCAATGGAGTTTCTGAAAGGAGAAATCGAACCTTGATGAACATGCTTCGTTCTATGATGAGTTCTGATGATCTACCAGTAACATTCTGGGGATACGCTCTATATACAGCAGCTTACTTGCTTAATAGAGTACCTTCCAAATCAGTTTCACAAACGCCCTATGAGATATGGCAAGGAAGAAAGCCAAGTCTTAAACACATTAAGATTTGGGGTTGTGAAGCATATTTCAAGAAGCTTGAAGCGAGATCAGTAAGATGCTATTTTGTGGGATATCCTAAAGAAACTATGGGATATGAGTTCTACCATCCTGACGACCAGAAAGTCTTTGTCGCCAGAACTGCTAAGTTTCTAGAGGACGAATTTGTTTTCAAAGGAACTATAAGCAAACAGATGGAAATTAATGAGATTAATAATGAACCACAAACAAGCACTTGACATATTGACAACCCTGTCCCTGAACCCCTAGCTCCACGTAGATCTAAACGGGTTAGTAAGCCACCTAAGAGGTATGGCTTAGACAATGACTTTGATGAATTGTACCTTCTAGGTGACAATGAAACAAAGGAGGACCCTAGAGACTACACTGAAGCAATGTCCGACATTGATTCAAAGAGATGGCAAGAGGCCATGAAATCCGAGATGGATTCCATGTATCAAAATCAGGTCTGGACTCTTGTAGACCCTCCAGAAGATATTGTACCTGTTGGAAACAAATGGGTCTTCAAGAGGAAGATAGGCGTTGATGGGAACGTGGAGACTTATAAGGCTAGATTAGTAGCCAAGGGTTACATGCAAATAGAAGGGATTGACTATGAAGAAACCTTCTATCCTGTAGCCATGATTAAGTCCATTCGGATTTTGCTTGCTATAGCTGCGTACCATGATTATGAGATATGGCAAATGGACGTGAAGACGGCCTTTCTGAACGGCTACCTAGAGGAAGAGCTCTATATGACTCAACCCGAAGGTTTCGTGTCCAAGTCTGAAAAGACTAAGGTATGCAAGCTTCAAAGGTCCATTTATGGACTTAAGCAAGCCTCCAGTAGCTGGAACCTTCGTTTCGACACTGAAATCAAAACGTTTGGTTTTACTCAAAACGAAGACGACAATTGTGTTTATCAAAAGGTCGTTGGGGATGCAGTTGTATTCCTAGTGTTATATGTAGATGACATATTACTATTCGGGAATGGCACTGCAATACTTTCTTCTGTAAAAGTGTGGTTGTCTAAAACCTTCCACATGAAAGATTTAGGATATGCATCTTATGTACTTGGGATAAAGCTCTATCGTGATAGATCCAGAAAATTAATTGGATTATCCCAATCTATGTACATTGATAAGGTGCTAAGTAGGTTCCAGATGGAACAATCTAAGAAAGGTTTTCTTCCTGTTAGACATGGAATTCACCTTTCTAAGTCCATGGAACCTAAAACTCCTGAAGAGATACGGCAAATGAGTTATATTCCTTATGCTTCCGCCATAGGAAGTCTCATGTATGCCATGATATGCACAAGGCCAGATATTGCATATGCTGTGAGCATTACTAGTCGATATCAATCTAACCCAGGATCAGAACACTGGGCAGCTGCCAAGATGGTCCTTAAGTACTTAAGAAGAACTAAGGACATGTTCCTCGTGTATGGAGGAGCGGCAGAGTTGCGAGTGGAAGGCTATACAGACGCAGATTTCCAATCTGACGTCGATGATAGAAGTTCCAACTCCGGATATGTATTCACTCTGAATGGTGGGGCTGTCAGTTGGAAAAGCAAGAAGCAAAGTGTAATTGCTGATTCCACGACAGAGGCTGAATATGTCGCTGCAGCTGAAGCCGGCAAAGAAGCGTTCTGGATGAAGAAGTTCATCACTGAACTTGGAGTGGTTCCAACCATTACATCACTAGTAACTTTGTACTGTGATAATAGTGGGGCGATAGCTCAAGCCAAGGAACCAAGGGCACATCAAAAGAACAAGCATTTTGACAGACTCTTTAATATCATTAGAAGATATGTTGCCGAGGGGAAAGTCAACATCCTCAAAGTTGCTTCAGCCGATAACGTAGCAGATCCACTGACAAAGCCAATATCTCAAATCCACTGGAAAAGATGGGTATTAGATACATGGGAGGATGGCTTTGAGTGCAAGTGGGAGATTGTTGGAGGTATGCCCACAAAGCCACTCATTTGATGTAATAGCTTTTTGGAATACTTAATGTATTAAACTTTTATATGTTTAATGGAGGGCAAAGCTTATTGTTAATCACTATTTATTGTATCATGTGTTTAAGCAATAAGGGAATCCAAGGGATGTATTTGTTCTAAGAGATAAGTGATCTAAATGAGTTAGATTAACGAGACCTTTCTCTTATGTTCATTCCTAAAACGTTCCTAGCCATAGGATTGCCAATTGGGCATTGACAATCCGCTAAGGTTAGTATGTGTTATGTTGACTTAAGCGTGAGTATGACTAGTCTCAAGTCATTTGGTGTTGGACACCAAGACAAACACATAGGTGCTTGATAGGAGCATTTTTATGCGACTTAATTGGCTTGTTCTCATGCATTTATGTTGTTTTTCCTTAGATGGTTTAGTGTTTAAAGTCATTTTCGTGCAATTTCAGGTTTTATGGTCAAAGTATGCAAAAAGGTGCATTTTGGAGCTTTTAGGAGCAAAAATGGGCTTGGAATGGATTGCATATGCATGGAGCAAGGAGAATGGACGAAATTGAAGATCAAATGAGGCTAGAAAGGTGTTAGAAGACATAAGAAATCAGTTTGGAAGCTTGGAAGACAAAGAAAGACAGAAATTGAAGCATCCCTACAAAGGTGGCGCCTTGTCCCCTTTGTGTTCCCTCCTTGTCTCCCTTGTTGCAACAAATCCCCCTGCGATGTTTCCCTATCCTTAAACCATGTAAAAACCTTTCCTTTTCCCCTTTGGACTTTGAAAAACCCTTTCCCTTAGTCCTTAGGATTCAGCCGCACCTTTCCCACCAAGTTCCTTACCTTGCCGCACAAGGAATCTACTTCCCCTTTAGTTTTAGGACATCAAACCTTTCCCAAAACCTTTCCTACATCACAGCCGCATTCCCTTGACCTTTCCTCTTCCTTGCCGTACAAGGGAGAGTGAATCTTTCCTATTTTCTGAATTTAAACACATTCCTTTTGTGTTTCATACCCTAGCCGCACCTTTTAGCTAATTTCCCTTAAGTTTCTGATTTTGTTTCCTAATTCTAGAAACCTTAGACTTAATTTCTGTTTACCTAAATAAGTTAGGGTTTTTAATTCCTGAAATCCCTTTAAATAAATTCCACACACACCCATTCACAGCCATTCACGCCAGAAATCATCCACCACTCCTAAACACATCCATACTTCACCATTCACCCTAGTTTCTGCCTAAAAACATCCCTAGCCGCCCCATACACTCATCCTAACCCTCAATCCATACTTCTACACCATCCATAATCCCAAAAACCCAACCACTTGTGCGTTGCAGCAATTAGAAAGAAGGAAGGACTCTTGGATGCGCAAGCTTCATCGTTGGTGCATTCTAGGTGTAATTCGTTTTATGATTTCAATGTTTAATTTCTTTTCCTTTCGTTTTGCTATGAACATGAGTGGCTAAACCCCTATTGGTTAGGGGTGATTTCGAAGCCATGACTATGTGTGCAATTTGATTTGATAAATTCTAGTTATGAATTCTTGAATCGTGAATGTAATTGGCTTAACTGTGCGAGTAATAACTTATTTGTGTTTGTTAATTAGGGGTCGACACTTAATTGGCTTGCATGAATATGATGCTAGAATACAAGGTTGTTTCACATAATCGTCACACACTTATATTCATATGTAGTGAAGGTCGCTAGTCACGATCACGTTAAGTTCAATTCCTAGCATGAGTGACATGATGTCATAGTTGCAAGTGCTTTGTCAATGCTTATAGTTTTCATTGAACGTAATGATCTTTGATTGTATCTTTATTATGATGTCATGTAGGGAACTTTTGAGGAATGCTTCGGGTTGTCGAATGATGTCATCCAATCCGATAACACAAGGAAAACTTGAGAATTAACTAGTGATGTCACGGTTAATTTGGGGCATTGTCATTCATAATTCAATGAAGGAATACCTGGAAATCGAGTCGTTTGCATACTTGTCATGTGTGGAGAAAGAGCCTCTAACTAATCCATCATCCATTTAAAACCCCAAAATCGTTTTCAAAACTGTTTTTACTTTGCAATCTGTTTTGTTAGTTTATTTTCGTCCAAATCAAATCCCCATTTATTTTGAAGTCCTAGATTAGTTAGAAAGTGTTTTGGTTTATGTTTTTAAGTGTTTTGGTACAAGTTAAAACCCAAATTCGTCCAATTTGGTGCTTTGTGCTCAAAACTGCCCAGAAAGTGTTTTTAAGGCAGTTTTGAGTCTTTTGGTTGCTGTTTTGAGTTTTTGGTTTGTTTTAGTGTTTTAAAACTTTAGTTTTGCATTCTTTGAGTCTAATTTAGTGTTTTAAACTTTGTTTTTACATTTCTAAGTCAGTTTTCAAGTGTTTAGCAATCCCTCCTAATCCCCGGTCCAGAACGATCCCTACTTACATACTTTACTACAATTGTCAAAAGAGGGTTTAATTTGTGTGTTTAGTTATTCTACGCATCAAATTTTGGCGCCGTTGCCGGGGATTAGCAACTTTGCTAATCCCTTGTTATTTCTTTATGTTTCTTTTAGTGTGTTTTTATGTTAGTTACTGATTGTGTTTGTTTTCTTGTTATAGGTACTAGCTTATGACTAGAAGTTCCCAACCTGTTCGAGTGCATATTTTGGACTTTGACGACAATTTCGAGAGAACTTTAAGAAGAAGGAGGAACCAACAAGAGTCTAACCCACCTAGCCCGGAACCTGACCTTGAAGATCAAGTTCTAGAAGAAGAGGAGGATCCCACGGCACAAGTGGGTGGAGAAGTTCAAGGCATGGCCATGGACAACCGTACACTTAAGGAGCTTTCCGCCTCGGGATTGGATAATGCCGCACCCTTGTGTATCCAATATCCCACGGCTGCTCAAGGAAAAACCGAAGAGTTTGAGTTAAAGTCAAGTTTGCTCCACCACATTCCAAAGTTCCATGGGCTGTCCATGGAGGATCCTAACAAGCATTTGAAAGAGTTTGAGGTGGTTTGCTCAAGTGTGACTCCGGTTAACGTCGACGGAAGTATTTTGAAGATGAAGGCTTTTCCATTCTCTTTAATGGACAAAGCCAAGGATTGGTTATACGAGTTGGCCCCCGGAACAGTCACGTATTGGGAGAGTATGAAGAGGGCATTTTTGGAGAAGTTCTTTCCAACTTCTCGAATCATCCTTCTTCGTAAAAAGATAAGCGGTATTCAGCAAGAGGAAGGTGAGTCTTTTCCTACATATTATGAACGATTTAAATCACTTGTTGCTTCTTGTCCACAGCATCAGATGAAGGAGGAGCTACTTCTACAATACTTTTACGAGGGGCTCTGATGCGAAAATAAATTAACGCACAAATTTAAACCCTATTTGTGACAGTTGTAGTATATGGATAAGTAGGGATCGTTCTAGGCCGGGGATTAACTAGGGATGCTAACCAAAGTAAAATTAAATTAAAAACGTAAAAACAAAATTTAAAACACTAAACTAGACTCAAAACACTTAAATAGAATCACTCAAAATAAAACTAACAAATAAACTAAAACAAATCAAAAGACTCAAAATACTTCAAAACTCAAGAAAACACAAACTAAATTAATTTCTAACAAACCTAACACTTTAAAATAAATGGGGGATTGATTTTTGATGAAAAGTAAATTAAACTTAAATAAATTACAGAATTGACAAAAACATGAAATTAAGGTGAATGGATGGACGACGGACTGGCTAGAGGATTCTTCTCCACACATGACACATATGCAACCTAAATTGATTTTCAGTTGTTCTTTCAATAAATTGTAAATTCTCAACGCCCCAAATTAACCATGAATTGCATAAATTAATTCTCAGATTTTCCTTAAGTTAATGGATTGGATGATTGCATACGACAACCCAAAACATTCCCCACAAGTTCCCTACATGAATTGCATAATAGAGATACAAGCAAGAATCATTAAGTTTAATGAAAATCATAAGCATTGACGAGGCACTTGTTACTATGAATTGCATGAAGCTTATGCCAAGAATTTACTTAACACGATTGTGGTCAACAACCTTTACTACTTGTGAATATAAGTTCATAACGATTAGGTGAAATTCACTTATATTCTAGCATCAAATTCATGCATGTAAATTAAGTATGCATCCTTAATCGACAAACAAAAATAAGTTATCAATCAAGCAGTTAAGCAAATTAAATCACAACTCAGAAATCACAACTGAAGGTAATCAATTCATATTACAAATATATCCATGGTTTTGAATTAACCTCTAGCCAACACAAATTAATTACACATTATTCTTAAATAAAAACAGAAATTAAACTTGAGTTTGGAAAATTAAACCGAGAGAGTAGAGTGCTTTAGCGCCACTGTGCTTCTGCTGTGCTGACTGCCCAAATTCCACGCTGCCTCATGTCCCGTGCTGACCTCTGTGCTGACCTGCTTACTGACCTGCTTAGCTGCGCAAAGCAGCCCACGTGTCTCGCTCCTGTCCGTCTTCCTCCTGGCCTTCCTGGCAGCGCCTCCTTCCTTCTTCGCGCTACTTGCTGCCCACGTGCAGCCCTTCCTCAAATCCCCGCGTCTGACCTCCCTGCTCCGTCAATCTCCACGCAAGGCTTGGCAGCTGTCGCAAGTCACCCTTCTCTCTCGCTCGCTGCCAAGACGTGCAGCCTTCAATTCCTGCTCCACCTCGAGTCCTCCTCTCCTCCGTCTTTCCGTTCCCTCCCTTCTTCAAGAGCCCACGTTCTCGCTGCCAGCTGCCAAGTGCAGCTGGTTTCTTTCTGTTTTGTCAGTTCTCTTCTTTCCTCTTCCCCCCGCTAGAGCTCACGTCTGACTTTTCTCTCACCTCGCTGCCAAAGGGCAGCGTTCCCTTTTATTCTTATTTTCTCTTCTGCCGAGGCCTAATCTTCCACCAAGGCCCGAGACCTCTCTCCCGCAAGCTGACTGCACCTCTCCTGGTTCCTGCCCCGAGGTTTCTCGCAAGCTGCCTTATGGCAGCTCTCTGTACAGCTGCCCGAGGACCACCTCTTGTGCTTCTTTCCCTTACGCTGCCTCAGGCAGCCCTTCCTCCAAGCTTCTATCTTTCCTCTTTTGCTGCCTGTTCTCTGTGCAGCTGCTGCAAGGCAGCAACCTGCTCCTCACGTCTATCCTCTGCGAACTTCTTTCCTTCTCCCCCCCCCGCTAAACCTTCAGAGGGAGGTCCCCCTTATATTTCTTATCCTTAGCTGCGAAGGCAACGTGCAGCTCTCCTTTTCCTTTTAATTATTTATTTTTCAGCTGCATGCGCACACTGACTTCCTAATATTCCTCATGCCCATCCCTTAATGCATGCCTGGCAGCCTCATGCTTTTCTTCATTTTATTATTTCTGCATGCCAACCTGGTCTTCCACCGTGAGGACCCCTTGTGTTTATTTCTTTTGTTCTTCCTCGGTCCCCTTGTCATGTTCCTGCATGCTTTTATGTATATTTTCTTTCTGTCAGCCCCCACTCAATTAACATCATATATATATATATATATATATTTATAATACTATCTTATTTTTATTAACCAAAAATAGTGGGCAAAGCAGTTTTTACGATTTTATTACTAAAAATCACACTTATGCAATATTTATTTTATTTACTAGATAAATACTATAAAACACAAAAACAAAGTAAATGGCTCAAAAATATAAGAAACTGACTAAGAAAAGACGAGAGAATTTGATGTAAAATATGTATAAATATAATCCGATCAGGCTCCTACCACTTGAACGTCAAATGCTCGATGCCTCGGCGGGTGGAGCATTGGTGGACAAAACACCATGGCTGCCAAGATCTTGATTGCTAATCGAGCGTTGAACGCTCAACAATACGAGGGCGTTGGCCCAAGAGGAACCCCACGGCAACAAGTGCATGAGGTAAGTTCTCATTCCGACATTCATTCACAAATAGCTAATCTTACTTCCATTGTGTCTCAGATGGCCGAAGGAATGAAGTTGCAAGGACCAATTGTGTGTGGTGTGTGTTCTATTCAAGGACATGCTTCTGAAACATGTCCTCAACTCATTGAGAATGGTGGATGGGAGAGCGCTTATGCAATTGGATTTCAAGGCCAAAATCAGCCAAGAAACGATCCATATTCCAATACCTACAATTCCGGTTGGAGAGACCACCCAAATTTCAAGTGGAGGGAGCCACAACCACCCCAACCACAAGGAGGCTTTAGACAATAACCCCCGGGTTTCTACACCAAACCATACGCACCCCTTCAAGTCCAACCACAATTTGCCCCAAATGCTTCAGGTACGTCTCTAGATAATGATGCACTTCTTAAGATACTAACCAAGTTATCTCAGGGGCAAGACGATCAAACCCAAGCAATGCACAACACGAACATTAGGGTGGATCAATTGGAAAAGCAAATGGGGCAGATTGCGGAGTTTGTTGGGCAGATTAGAGACCAAGGAAAGCTTCCTAGTTGTACCATTCCAAATCCAAAGGGAGGGTTTGAATCAGCCAAAGCAATCACCCTAAGAAGTGGTAAGGAGGTTGGGGCAGGTTCTTCATCAAAAATAGGTCATAAAGAGGATGAAATTTTGCAAATGGAATAGGAGGAATCAAGCCCACCAACGGCAAAGGTGGAGACACCTTTGCCGCAAGCTTCTATTGCTCCTAAATTGTCCAATTTGTCCAACAAAGGTAAGAATGTGTCAAATTCGGTTTCTACTAATGTTATTCCTTCGAATGTACCCTTTCCTAGTAGGTTCATGCAAGCCAAGAATGAAGAGGAGGAAAAAGACGTTCTAGAGACATTTAGAAAGGTGCATGTCAACATTCCCCTTTTGGATGCAATCAAGCAAATCCCAAAGTATGCCAAGTTTTTAAAGAAGCTTTGCACAACAAGGAAACGTGTCCGGGAGAAAGAAGTGGTACATGTAAGCGAGAATGTCTCCGCAATGTTGCAAAGAAAGCTACCACCTAAATGTAAAGATCCGGGTAGTTTCACAATTCCTTGCGTAATTGGTAATACAAGGTTTGAGCATGCTATGTTAGATTTAGGTGCATCAATTAATGTCATGCCATATTCTGTTTATGCATCTATGAATCTAGGAGCACTTAAACATGATGGTGTGATTATCCAATTAGCCGATCGATCTAATGCATATCCAAAAGGAGTGTTGGAGGATGTTTTGGTGCAGGTAGACCACTTGATTTTTCCTGCAGATTTCTATGTGCTTGATATGGAGGATTCAGGTCATTCTTCACCATCACCGCTCTTACTTGGACGACCTTTCATGAAAACGGCTCAAACCAAGATTGATGTGGCCAAAGGATTAGTAACTATGGCATTTGGTGGTGACATGATTAGTTTTAAAATTTCTGAATCCATTGAGACTCCTAATGTTGTTCATTCTTGTTGTGCCATTGATAAAATAAAGCAGATAGGACTGGACCGTTCAGCACCAAGCACAAAGGATGCATCAAGAACCATGCAAAACGAGGGAATTGGAGTGGAGCACAAGGACCATACGGCCACTGCCCTCAAAGTGCTCAAATTGGCCGAAAGCACCATGGGGAAGAATGTTCACATTGCTGCCACTTCATCACAACACATAGGTAAGCCACCTAATCCAAATCCAATTCCCATTAAAGTTGATAGGTGGTTGCCTTCTTTGGTGCAGGTACCTAAGCAAATCCCCGATGGTGGGCGCATTTACATGAACCATAGGAAACACAACGCACCCATCAGCAAACATCACTATCCATTTCCGTTCAAGGATGCAATGTATGAGAACTTTGTTGAGCATGTCGTGGAGGAGATCCCACTGCATGCCGTGGGCTCCAATGGGGAATGAAGGTGTTCTTCGTCCGGCTGTACGACGTTAAAGAAAGCGCTACGTGGGAGGCAACCCATGCATTCAACAAAGGAAGCCCTAGGAATCACTCCAATTCCAGATTTGCGTTCCTAAAACCCTTCTCTTTGTTGTTTATTTCGAATCTGCCTATTTAGTTGTTTTAGTTGCTGTTTGTATGTTTCCTTTTGTTTGGTGTGATTTTATGCTTGAAACATTGAGGACAATGTTTGATTTAAGTGTGGGGGGGGGGGTAACTAAGTGTTTTTGATGCAAATTCGTGGGATTTTATCACCCATAACTTCAAGTGTTGTTCCTTGCTGTTTTTAAGCAGTTTTTGTGTGTTTTAGTGTGTTTTGACTTAAAAATCCGAAAATCATACAAAAATTTGAAAAAAAGTGTTTTGAAAAGCCTAAAAAGAGTGTTTTGAGTCGTTTTTGTGTGTTTGTGTCTTAGGGTACCTTCCAACACAATGATGAGGATTCGGTTTGTAATTGCATGGCTGTTAAAGAGAGTGATTAACATGGATGAAAGTTTGACTTACTCTTTGGTTTATGCTTGGTTGTGGTTATAGCTTATGAATTCACATGCAATCACAAAGGAAAAATCAGTTTTTGTAACATGCTTGAAGGAAGGAACTCAAACTAACGCTACAACCTTGTGAGACTTGAGCTTAAACGTTTATTCGGAGAGTTAAAATCTGTGCATTATTGTTTTCTAAAGTCGTTGCATGATCTCATTATTCCTTGCTTGGTTACTACTTAGAAGGCGTTTCATCATTTAGTTCCAAATGCTAGAACTCATGCCCATTTCATTCAAAGCATGTTATTGATTTGCATAACACATATTCAAGATGAAGTTGTGTAGTGACCACCACCAAAGCCAAATTGCCGTGTATCCTACTTCATTATATGTTTAAGTTAACCCCATTGAGCCTTGTTAGCCTACATTCTTTGTTAACCCACGTTATCCTCACCTAGCCTAGATTAGGACCATCCATACCCTTGTTCTTGAAGCATAGTAAAGCATGATTCAAATTGAATTCCTTTTGATTAATGTATGTCAGAAAACAAGTGTGGGGGAAGTGTTTCTCATGTAAGTTAGTGTGCCATAGGCACGGGTAGAAAAGAAAAATTCGTGAAAAGAAAGAAAGAAAAAAAGGAAAAGTGTGAAAAGTATGAAAAAAAAGAGTTGAAAAGATGTGAAAAAGAGTTCTAAAGTATTGTTTGTTGAAGGAAGGGTCCAAAAAGTTGAATTTGACCCTAAGAGTTGTTTAAATCTTCCCTTTATGTCTAAAAGTGATTTCTGCATTCTAAGGTGAATTCTAAGTCTAGGTTTCATTACTTTGCTTGCTATTGCTTTAAGAATGTTTGTTATCCCTATCCTTCCTTTGTTAACCAATACCCCAAGCCCCCGTTGATAGGAGCATATTTATGCACCTTAGTTAGCTTGTTCTTGTGCATTTATATTAGTTTTCCTTAGTTAAAGTAGTCTTTTGAGCTAGTTTTATGTATTTTCAGGTTCTAAGGGCAAAGTATGCAAAAGGATGCATTTTGGAGCATTTTGGAGCAAATTAGAGCTTGGAATGGACATCATATGCTTGGAACCAAGAGGATGGACGAAATTGAAGATTTGAAGATGATGTTTCCTACTTGAACAAGGTTTCCTAGTCGAAGTAGGAAAGCGCCTCATTAAAAGATGAAATCCTAGTCAAAGAAGGATTCCTAGTTGAAGATGGATTCCTAGAAGAATGAAGATTCCTACTCAAACAAGGTTTCCTACTTGGAGTAGGAAAGTCAAAATCCAAATGGTCTCAAGAGAAGCAACAAAGAAGTTTTCCAAGTCCAAGAAGGAAAAGGGATTCCAAGATGAAGAAGGAAAGACAAAGACATGGTTTCCTAATCCTAATAGGCAAAGTTTCCAAGTGAAATGAGGAGTCCTTATCCATTTAGGGCACCTTATCCTTATCCCTTAGTGCCGCACCCTAGGCCTTCTAGAAACCTGATTTCCTTGCCTTGCAAGGCCATCTAGAAGCCTTATCCTTCTAATCCATTCCTGCCGCACCTAGGAGGATCTTTCCTACCCAAAATCTGATTGTTTTTAGCCATTTCCTGATGGGATTTAATTCTCCAAGTTACCACCTAAATGCAAAGATCCAGGTAGTTTCACTATCCCTTGTGTTATTGGCAATACGAGGTTTGATCATGCTATGTTAGATTTAGGTGCATCTATAAATGTCATGCCATATTCTGTTTATGCATCTATGAATCTAGGAAAGCTTAAAAATGATGGCGTTATTATTCAATTGGCCGATCGATCTAATGCATATCCCAAGGGAGTGTTGGAAGATGTTTTGGTGCAGGTAGACCACTTGATTTTTCCTGCAGATTTCTATGTGCTTGATATGGAGGACTCAACCCACTCTCCACCATCACCACTCTTACTTGGACGACCATTCATGAAAACGGCTCAAACCAAGATTGACGTGGCCAAGGGAGCAGTAACTATAGCCTTTGGTGGTGATATGATTAACTTTAAGATTCCTGAATCGATTGAGAATACTAATGATGTTCGTTCTTGTTGTGCCATTAATGTAATTAAACACATAGGGACAGAATGTTCAACAAAGATCAAGATGGATGTTTCTCGAACTACCACCGAGAAGGAACTTGGAGTAGAGCACAAGGAGTGCACGGCTCCAACCTTGGAAGCACCACAATTGGCCACGAGCAACCCTTGTGCATCCATCCATTGTGCTACCACTTCTTTGCCGTACAAAGGTAAGCCACCTAGTCCAAATTCGATTCCCATTTCAACTAATAGGTTGTTACCTCGTGTGGTGCACGTACCTAATCGAATTCAACGTCGTGGGAGAATTCGTGTTGATGTAGAAAAGCAAAACACGACAATAAGAAAGGATCATTAGCCCGCTGCCTTCTTCCCTATTTCCCCCCTAGCTGCCAGGAAGGCAGTTGTTCCCCCAAACCTTCAGAGGGAGGTCCCCCTTATATTTCTTATCCTTTTAATTATTTATTTTTCAGCTGCATGCGCACACTGACTTCCTAATATTCCTCATGCCCATCCCTTACTGCATGCCTGGCAGCCTCATGCTTTTCTTCATTTTATTATTTCTGCATGCCAACCTGGTCTTCCACCGTGAGGACCCCTTGTCATGTTCCTGCATGCTTTTATGTGTATTTTCTTTCTGTCAGCCCCCACTCAATTAACATCATATATATATATATATATATATATATATATATATATATATATATATATATTTATAATACTATCTTATTTTTATTAACCAAAAATAGTGGGCAAAGCAGTTTTTACGATTTTATTACTAAAAATCACACTTATGCAATATTTATTTTATTTACTAGATAAATACTATAAAACACAAAAACAAAGTAAATGGCTCAAAAATATAAGAAACTGACTAAGAAAAGACGAGAGAATTTGATGTAAAATACGTATAAATATAATCCGATCAAATACCCCCACACTTAGCTTTTGCTAGTCCTCGAGCAAAACAGAGAAAACAGAAAAAGTAATAACATGAAAATTATTAGTTTTCCCCTATATTACCCTCATAGAATTTCATTTGAGAACATAATCATCAAGAACCATAGCTAACACCAATAAGCAATTCAAGTTCATTTTCCTTATTCAAATATTAGCAGCAATCTTTGAAACATCCTTGAAGTGTAGTGTGTGAGATAGCCATGCTAATGCAATTTCAAAATTTTTATTTTTAAAATCACCATATGCAAACTAGCGACCTTCTCACGGAATATGCACTCAATCACACATGTGTTTAGTTTTAATGTGTTTCACTCAAAGAAACGAATGTGAAAGTTCTACCATAAGCTTGCATAAAGATCACTTCTCCACAGTCATAATTGCAAAACTTAAATCAAGAGGACTTTTATTGGATGTAATGAGGCTTCGGGATAGGGTTATTGAAACGAAAGAATAGGAAAAAACAAAAGTTCCAAGCTACATTACAAGCAATTCTTTTGATTTATAAGAACTCAACATTTCCCGCTATTCTACAAGTCACCTCCAACCACACCCATAAACTGAAACTTTAAAAACTTTTTATTTTCTTTGTATACAATCTTTCTTTTTCTTTTCATTTTCTTTTTTTTTTTTTTTTTTTTTTTTTCAAACAGAAACAAATATGAAAAACCCCCACACTTATTCTTTTGCCAAACACCCTCCAAAGTACTTCACAAACATTTCTCATAAGACAATTTCACATTGCTCAATAGCTCGCTTGGAAAGGGTAAGAAAATATTTATTTCAGGCATAAGGGTAGACATATCTGGTGATAAGAAATAAAAGGCTCACAAATACGGCTCAAATTGGCAATCTAATGATATCATTTTTCTTTGGGAAACAAGGTTATTTGGGCCATGGTGGTAAACCTAATGCCTCTATCATTTTCAAGTTCATGCAATCAATGACAAAAATTTCGAAAGATCGTTATGCAAGTTCTAGAGAAGTATCTCACATAAGTTCATCACACATGAAAGAATAGGAGTGTATGAAAAATGCACACACTTTCAATAGGCTCAAAAACTCACATAGGATGTATATGGTCACTAAATTCACATATGGAGCTTTAAATCATGCTTTAATTTCACATCAACAAGGCTATGTGCATTTGGTTTTTCAAAGATGATCAAATATGTACAAACTAACACAGAATTTGGAATTTCACACAACACATGTTAACTAAGTTCTTGATGATCATGGTTCAAATTTTATTCAATTATATCATTGGGTCGGGGAAACTAATAAAAAACTAATTCAAAACAATAAGGAAAACAAGGAAATATTTTTGGATTTTTAAAATTTTCCGAATTTTTTTTGTTTTTTTTTTTTTGTTTTTTTTTTTTGTTTTTTTTTTTGTTTTTTATAAAACAAAACTAATTAAGAAAACAAAGCAATAACATGGAAACAAATGAAACCAGTTCAAAGTCGAAGGTATAAAAATTTTCAATTTGGTCATTTTTATACTTTACCCCCACACTTAAACTAGACATTGTCCCCAATGTCCGAAAATATAATAAAATGCAAATAAAAATAAAATAAATAAATATAAAGAAACAAAATAAAGCAATAGGACTGAAAACTTCCCTAATTTGCAGAAAAATCAAGCGATGACCCCCAAGCTAAAATTCTGCAATCAACTTCAAGGGTGGAAATAACCAAAAGTTCCTGCAAAGAAAAGAAATAAATCAGTTAAGCACGCAAGAAAATATAAAAAACAAATAAACGAAAAATTGAAAATGAAAATAAAAGATAATAATAAAACTAAAAGTGATCATTGGTCCTGTTTGGTGACTTTCCACAGCTTTGAACTTGAACTGGCCTCGGAACTTCTTAGCAAGGAAAATGAGACTTGATTGGTGGTGTTGTTGAGGCTTCTCGAGCTCTTGGTTTCAACTCAGACTCCTTCTGCCGGGTTGATTGAGTCTGCAGGCTACATTCTTCTCTTTTTGTTCTTCTGCATGGCAGGTAGGCACGAGGAATAGGTAGTGGTCTGCTTCTTTGTTCAATCTGTCCAAGTGCCGACCGATTGCCTTTCTTTCACCTTGCCCCGTAGCCAAGAGCAAGGGTAAAGGAAAAGCATGCCATGAGAAATCTTTGCCTCTGACTCTGATGATATGGGATACTTTTGCTTTTGAAGAAGTATCGTTCCACAGGTGTATGCTTGAACTGGGCTGGGGAACTTCTTAGCAAGGAAAATGAGACTTGATCTTGAAGATGAAACAGCACCTTGTCTCCACATGCTTCAAGTATCATTTTCACTTGCCTTCTCTGTTCTCCAGGCAGATGTGGCGACTTCTTCGGAAGTACATCAGTGGTTGATGAAGAGCACTCGAGAGCAATGCTAGGTAAGCAATCAGGAAGGATTTCCAGGCAGTCGGTTCTTAGATTGGAAGATTGACACCGAGTGCTGGCTGATTGCCCGCTTTCTCCTTGCCACAAAGACAAGGACAAGGACAGGGAGAAAGCGTGATATGAGATACTCTTGCTTTCAACCTTCATGATATGAAATACTCTAGCTCTAGATGACTTATTTGCAAAGGTATCCCCGGGAATGAAAAACACAGAGAAACTCGAGAGGGTTTGTTGGAAAGGCATTTTGGGAGATGAAAAATTTCGGAGATGAAGAAGTGTTGAGAGTGTGCCTTTGCTGTTGAAGGCGAAGGTAGACGTTTATAGAATTTTTCTTCACAACCGAAACTATTCCTTTACCCTGTCGGCAGCCGGTGGATGGATGAACAGTACAGGTCACGCGCTTTCTGAAAAAGCAGCCCGTAATTTGCGCAAAGCTGACAGCGCGTGACGAGTGACGACAAATCTGGAAAAGTAGCTCGCCTCGTGATTCCTGACCGCTCCGACTTTTGAGAAAGACGCCCGACTTTTGAGAGAGCGGCGTCCGACTTTTGAGAAAGGAACCGACTTTTGAGACGGAGTCCGACTTTTGAGAAAGGCGACGCCGCTTTTGAGAAAAGAATCCGGCTTTTGAGAAAGGAGCCCGGCTCTTCGATTTGCGAGAGGGCGCCTCTTCGATTGCTGAGGGATGCCTCAACGATTTCTTCTTCTTATAAGAACGCTCATTTTTGTTCCACAACACACTTAAGCTCCCCCTGTAAAACTCCCTCCTGTAAAACTCCCTCCTGTAAACACTCCCTCTTGCACTTCTTTTAATCTTGATCATTCCGACTCTTCATTCTCAACACCTTCAGAAAATGTCTTGCCCTTCTGACCGTCGCCTTAACTTGAATGTTGGGGAAGATAGTGATATATCTTCTCCAACCAACATTTGGCAGCCGTCCTTCATATCCCCGAATGGTCCTCTTACAGTTGGGGATTCCATGATGATGAATGAAACAACCGCATCGGTGGTGGCCAGAAATCTGCTCACTCCTAGAGACACTAGGATACTTTCTAGGCGGTCCGACGAACTAGCTGTCCAGGACTCTATGGCCTACAGCGTCCGATGCGCAGGTTCAGTATCAAACATGGGCCAGCGCCTTCTTGCACGAACTCGTCAGGTGGAGTCGTTGATGGCTGAAGTGGCTAGTCTTCGGCAGGAGGTCAGAGTGCTTAGGCATGAGAACAGGGATTTGCACATGCTTGCAACCAATTACTCCACAAGCATGAAGAGGAAGCTGGATCAGATGCAGGAGTCCGAAGTGCGGATTCAGAGTGATCATCAACGGTTTATGGCGTTACTCCCGAGGTTTGTGTTGCCTTCGTCCTCGGGAGCAACACCAAGTATTGAGGCTCTGAATGATCCAGCTCTGGCGCTTCGTCTTTCAGGGGCTCCGTCGACCTCCGAGGCACCACCAACCAATGACCAATGAACGAAATTAAATTACAAGTTATTGTAAAAAAAAAAAAAAAAAAAAAAAAAAAAAAAAATTATGCATTTAAGTTTTTTTTTTTTTTTTTTTTTTTTTTTTTTTTTTATTAATTTTTTTTTTTTTTTTTTTTTTTTTTATGTATTTTTAACAACTTAATTAAGAAAACACAACAATAAGTAAAACAAAGTAAAAAGACTAAGTTTAACTTTCTAAACAAAAATCACAACTAACTAAACAAAACAAAATGAAATCAACGTAAAAAGAAATCAACGTAAAATAAATTCATACAAGAGCCAACAAACAATGAAAGAACTAAATACAGTAAAATAAATTCAGTAGAGAGAAGGGATTAGGAATGCAAATCTGATTGTGGGTGATTCCTAGGCCTCCCTTCATTATTCAAATGCATGGGCTTATCATTAAACGGACGGTGGTACTTGAAATGATCCGGCAATGGTTTAAATTCAAGAGTGGGTGCCTGAATCATCAAAATCAGAAAAATGTTAGTATAAATTAAAATTAAAAATGGAGAAGATGGCTTACTATCTTTTCCCGACACAAACTCAATGACAAACACCACATTTTTGAACATTTCCGGGACTTTGAACTTAGCCAGGTTTACTATGATGGTTGTGGCTTGTCCCGTGTCCTCAGTCTTAACTCCTTTGGACTTGTTTGTCTCATGCACAGCCTCTTTGATATGTTCAACAAATTCTCCGGCCACCTCATTTTCTGGAATAATTCTTCTTGGTGTACAAGTCTCTTTGAACGTTTCAATACCATCGGGAACTTGATTTGGTACACCAAGAATTTGGATATCACATTGCACCTTGGGAAGATCTTCCACAACATATTTTTCATTCACTTCTTCCTTGGGATTTAAAAACCTGCAAGGAAAAAGGACATTTGGTGGAACGATGTCAGAATGAATTGAACTTAGAACCTCCTCACCTGAGTTGGATGACATAAGGACTTGGGGGGTTTGCGATAAGAATTCTTCTAAACTGCCCAAGTCGTCATCCTCATCTTCTTCTTGAATTGGCAATTCATCCATGTTCGGGCTCTGTTTGGATGGTTCAGGAACAACTTCATCCTCCATATCACTTCCCAAAGTGATGGCTTCATTAATTTCCATTTCTCCCTCTGAATTTGCAAATGTGGAGTTGGAGAGTTCACTTTGATCTTGAATTTGTACCATGAACTCCATAATCTGCCCAATTTGCTTCTCCAACTCATCCACCTTGTTGGCTTTATTTTGCATCTCCATGTTTCGATTTTCTACGTCCTGGGTCAAAGAGGTTAGTAACTTATTCAACATGTCATTATCCGAAGACGTACCTGAATTTGATTGGGGAGATTGTTGTGGTGGATGTGACGGTTCATATGGCCACTGATAGAACTCTTCCGATGGCGGCAATTGTTCTTCTTTTTGTGAACCCTGTACTGAAGAAATTAATTCTTCAAGCATTTGATTATAATCCACGGGCATACTTTGATTCGATTGGAATTGTTGTGGGGAATGCTGTGGTGGCTGCATAGATCTTGAATAGAACGCGTCTTCTTGCTGCCAATATCCACCTTGTTGGAATTGTTGAGGTTCTCCCCACATGTACTCTGAATTACTTCTCCAATCCGAATTATAAGCGTTGGAAAACATGTTGCCCCTTGATTGGTTATAGCCTTGATATCCCCAAACATCTTCATTTGCAGAAAATTGGGGATATTGATGAGTTTGAAATCCTTGCTCATAGGGCACATCAAGTGTAGGGACACTTGGCATTGTGGTCCGTTCGGCATTATGAGTTAATTGAGCAGTGAGCTGTGCCAATAGATCTTGAATGCTAGTAGAATCCAGGTCTTGCTCCATTTGTAACTAAAATCAAAGAAAGAAAACTAAATCAAATATCAAAAGTAAAAGACATAACAAACCAAAAATAAAATAACATAAAATAAACACAAATAAAATAAAATAAAATAAAATAAAACACAAACAAAAACATAAACAAAGGATTAGCAAATTTGCTAATCCCCGGCAACGGCGCCAAAAATTTGATGCGAAAATAAATTAACGCACAAATTTAAACCCTATTTGTGACAGTTGTAGTATATGGATAAGTAGGGATCGTTCTAGGCCGGGGATTAACTAGGGATGCTAACCAAAGTAAAATTAATTTAAAAACGTAAAAACAAAATTTAAAACACTAAACTAGACTCAAAACACTTAACTAGAATAACTTAAAATAAAACTAACAAATAATCTAAAACAAATCAAAAGACTCAAAACAACTCAAGACTTAAGAAAACACAAACTAAAATGATTTCTAATAAATCTAACACTTTAAAATAAAATGGGGGATTGATTTTGATGAAAAGTAAATTAAACTTAAATAAATTACAAAATTGACAAAAACATAAAATTAAGGTAAAATGATAAATGACGAACTGGCTAGAGGATTATTCTCCACACATGCCACATATGCAACCTAAATTGATTTTCAGTTGTTCTTTCAATAAATTGTAAATTCTCAACGCCCCAAGTTAATTAGGTCCGCTTAAATTAACCTTCAGATTTTCCTACTTTTATTAGGTTGGATGATTGCATACGACAACCCAAAACATTCCCTACAAGTTCCCTACATGAATTGCATAATAGAGATACAAGCAAGAATCATTAAGTTTTATGAAAATCATAAGCATTGACGAGGCACTTGTTACTATGAATTGCATGAAACTTATGCCAAGAATTTACCTAACGCGATCGTTTATAAGCGACCTTCACTACTTGTGAATATAAGTTCATAACGATTAGGTGAAATTCACTTATATTCTAGCATCAAATTCATGCATGTAAATTAAGTATGCATCCTTAATCGACATACAAAAATAAGTTATAATTCAAGCAGTTAAGCAAATTAAATCACAACTCAGAAATCACAACTGAAGGTAATCAATTCAAATTACAAATGTATCCATGGTTTTGAATTAAACTCTAGCCAAAATAAAATTAGTTACACATTATTAAAATTAAAACAGAAATTAAACTTGAGTTTGGGAAAATTAAACCGAATGAGGATTGCAGCTTGTTGTCCACTGTGCTTCTGCTGTGCTGACTGCCCGTGCTGACCCAAGTCAGCACTGCTGCCGTGCTGACCATACTGACTTCTAGACCTCAGCAGCTCTCACGAGCCTTGTTTTTCTGCGCAAGGCCTTTCCGCTGCGCTGGGAAGGCAGCTACTGCCTATTCTTTTTTCAAGAACCAAAGTTGCTCCCTCCTTCTGCTGCTCCCTGGACTCTCCCGCTGAGCTCGCTGCCAAGCAGCAGCACCAAAAACCTCTCCTGCCCGTGCTGACCTGCGAGCACCTGCAAACTGCGCTTCTGCGCACTTCCTTCTTCGTCCGTCTCTTCGCTGCCTCAAGTCCCGCAAGCTGACAAGTCAGGCTGCCAAAGGCAGCGTCCTATCCTCCGCTCTCTGCGCTATCCTCCTGTTTTAAACCGTGAGGACCTCCTGCTCGTGGCTTTCTATTTCTGCTGCACCTCGTACATGCTGCCTCTCCTGCTGCCCGCGATCTGATGCTCCCTTGCAAGCAGCACCAGCTTGCTGACCCCAGCCTTTCCAGCTACACAGGGCAGCGCCCCTCGCGTCTCCCAGCCGCTTTTCTTCCACACCGAGAGCTTCCTCACGTCAGTTCGTGCGCTGTCAATCCTTCCCTCATGCGCGCGCAAGCTGCACAAGGCAGCACTCCCCTCTGTCCCGCGTCAGTGTCCCTCCTTCTCGCTGCCCGCTGCCTTCTTCCCTATTTCCCCCCTAGCTGCCAGGAAGGCAGTTGTTCCCCCAAACCTTCAGAGGGAGGTCCCCCTTATATTTCTTATCCTTTTAATTATTTATTTTTCAGCTGCATGCGCACACTGACTTCCTAATATTCCTCATGCCCATCCCTTACTGCATGCCTGGCAGCCTCATGCTTTTCTTCATTTTATTATTTCTGCATGCCAACCTGGTCTTCCACCGTGAGGACCCCTTGTCATGTTCCTGCATGCTTTTATGTGTATTTTCTTTCTGTCAGCCCCCACTCAATTAACATCATATATATATATATATATATATATATATATATATTTATAATACTATCTTATTTTTATTAACCAAAAATAGTGGGCAAAGCAGTTTTTACGATTTTATTACTAAAAATCACACTTATGCAATATTTATTTTATTTACTAGATAAATACTATAAAACACAAAAACAAAGTAAATGGCTCAAAAATATAAGAAACTGACTAAGAAAAGACGAGAGAATTTGATGTAAAATACGTATAAATATAATCCGATCAGGTAACCAAAGTGTTTTGATGCAAATTCGTAGGGTTTTCTCACTCATAATTTCAAATGCTGTTTCTTGCTGTTTTTAAGCCTTTTTAAGCTATTTTGGTGTGTTTTATTGTGTTTGGAGTCAAAAATCCGAAAATCCCATAAAAATTTGAAATATTTGTTTTAAAAACCCAAAAAGAGTCGTTTTTGTGTGTTTGTTTGTGTCTTAAGGTACCTTCCAACATAATGATGAGGATTCGGTTTGTAATTGCATGACGGTTAAAGAGAGTTATAAACATGGATAAAAGTTTGATTTACTCTTTGATTTATGCTTGGTTGTGGTTATAACTTATGAATTCACATGTAATCATAAAGTAAAAATCCGTTTTTGTAACATGCTTGAAGGAAGTAACTCAAACTAACGCTACAACCTTGTGAGACTTGAGCCTAAACGTTTATTTGGAGAGTTAAAATCTGTGCATTCTTTGTTTTCTAAAGTCGTTGCATGATCTCATTATTCTTTGCTTGGTTACTACTTAGAAGGCGTTTCATCATTTATAGTTCCAAATGCTAGAACTCATGCCAATTTCATTCAAAACATGTTATTGAATTGCATAACACATATTCAAGATGAAGTTAGTAGTTACCACCATTGCCAAAAAGCCTTCATTCCATGCATTCGTTTTTGTAGGTTTAACCCCGTTGAGCCTCGTTTAGCCTATGTTGTTTGTTAACCCACAGTATCCTTACCTAGCCTAGATTAGGATTATCCATACCCTTGTTCTTAGAACGTAGTTAAGCATGACGCATGATGAATTCCTTTGATCCTGGTATGGCAGAAAAATAAGTGTGGGGGAAGGATTCTTGATATGGGTATGTGCCAAAATTCATATTGAGGCACGGGTTAGGAGAAAAGAAAAAAAAAAAAAAAAAAAAAGAACAAAAGAAAAATTCGTGCAAAATAGAAAGAAAAAAAGAAAAAGTTGTGAAAAGTATGAAAAAGAGTTGGAAGAGCATAAAATGAGCTCTAAGTTTTTGGTTGTTGAAAAAAAGGTCCAAAAAGTTGCATTTGACCCTAAGTATGCATGCGTATTCTCCTTTGTGTTTAAAGTTGTTTTCTGCACTCTAAAGTGAATTCTAAGTGTCAATTTCATTGCTTTGCTTACTATTGTTTTAAGAACGTTTGTTTATCCTTTACCCTTCTTTGTTAGCCAACTCCCCTAGCCCCGTTACAACCCTTGACTTTAATCTTGAGTGTTATGTGTTTCAATTTGTGGAGTTTAAAATTGGTACGAGCATATGGTGTCACTGGTTCTCGCATCTAAGTAGTAGCATTCCATTCATGAGATCATATTTATAAACATGTTTTTAACTCCGAAAAGTGCTTCCTTTGTCATACATATATGTGAGCATTCGTTTTCATATTTACATCTATCTTCTCACATATAACTAGTGTAGGGTGTGTAGTTAGAAAATCTGAGTGAAAATAGAGTGCATATCTAGTAAGGAATTGAGGGATTCTCTAAGGCATGTTACTACATTCAAAACATTGTTTTAATTGGTTAAATGTGAACTAGTAAGTAGTGACTATGATTAAGTATGTGCTTAAGTGTAAAGATGGCTAAAAACTGTGGGAATGATGATCTTTAACATGTCGTGTGCATTGGAAATCCCTGAGGCAATTGTTGGAAGGTTTAGGTTATGTTGTACTTGTTTTATTTCGTTTTTGTTTCTTTTGTTTCGTTTTGTTTTGCTCGAGGACTAGCAAAAGCTAAGTGTGGGGGAATTTGATAGGAGCATATTTATGCACCTTAGTTAGCTTGTTCTTGTGCATTTATATTAGTTTTCCTTAGTTAAAGTAGTCTTTTGAGCTAGTTTTATGTATTTTCAGGTTCTAAGGGCAAAGTATGCAAAAGGATGCATTTTGGAGCATTTTGGAGCAAATTAGAGCTTGGAATGGACATCATATGCTTGGAACCAAGAGGATGGACGAAATTGAAGATTTGAAGATGATGTTTCCTACTTGAACAAGGTTTCCTAGTCGAAGTAGGAAAGCGCCTCATTAAAAGATGAAATCCTAGTCAAAGAAGGATTCCTAGTTGAAGATGGATTCCTAGAAGAATGAAGATTCCTACTCAAACAAGGTTTCCTACTTGGAGTAGGAAAGTCAAAATCCAAATGGTCTCAAGAGAAGCAACAAAGAAGTTTTCCAAGTCCAAGAAGGAAAAGGGATTCCAAGATGAAGAAGGAAAGACAAAGACATGGTTTCCTAATCCTAATAGGCAAAGTTTCCAAGTGAAATGAGGAGTCCTTATCCATTTAGGGCACCTTATCCTTATCCCTTAGTGCCGCACCCTAGGCCTTCTAGAAACCTAATTTCCTTGCCTTGCAAGGCCATCTAGAAGCCTTATCCTTCTAATCCATTCCTGCCGCACCTAGGAGGATCTTTCCTACCCAAAATCTGATTGTTTTTAGCCCTTTCCTGATGGGATTTAATTCTCCAAGTCCTAATCTGATTTGCTAGACTTTTAGGACCTTATAAATACATGGTGCCGCACCCATTCATTGACACCACTCACCACAATTCACAACTCACTCCAGAAATTCGTCCAACACCTTTCTCCCTAGTTTTTAAGCCTTGCCGCACCATCCCCATCCCCTAAACACTTCTACCTTAGTCCATACTCATCCTCCCATACATATAAGTCCCAAACCTGTCCCTAAAGTCCTTTGCCGTACCAAGGAGGAGGAGAAGGAAGCTTGGAAGTTCATGCAATTCAAGTTCGCGTCGCTGGAATTTCTAGGTGTTTCTTTTCCTTTAATTTCAATGTTTAAATTCAATTCTCTTTGTTTTGTGCGTATGAGGAACTAAACCCCCCCTTGGCTAGGGGGGGATTCGAAATACATGTTTATGCTTGCGTTATGATTTGATTACTTCTAATTGCGTTTCATAAGTTGTGAATTCAATTTACTTATCTATGTGAATTACATTGATTTGTGTGTGTTGGTTGAGAGTGCACGCTTAATTATCATGCATAAATTGAATGCTAGGATATAAGGAAATTTCACCTAATCGTTATGGACTTATATTCACAAGTAGTAAAGGTTGATGATCTCAATCGCGTTAAGTAAATTCTTGGCATAAGTTTCTTGCAATCATAGTAACAAGTGCTTCGTCAATGCTTATGGTTTTCATAGAACTTAATGATTCTTGCTTGTATCTCTATTATGCAATCATGTAGGGGACTTGTGGGGAATGCTTTGGGTTGTCGTATGCAATCATCCAATTCAATAACGTTAGGAAAATCTGAAGGTTAATTTAAGCGGACCTAATTAACTTGGGGCGTTGAGAATTCATGGTTTATTGAAAGGCAATTGGAAATCGTTTTGTATGCAAGTATAACATGTGTGGAGATGAACCCCTTAGCTAGCTTACCATCCATTGTTTTAAAGTCAAATTCGTTTTTAAAATCTGTTTTAGTTACAAAGTTTTGTTTAATTTTTAATTTCGTCCAAAACCAAATCCCCTTTTGTTTTCAAGTGTCAATTTAGTTAGAAAGTGTGTTAGTTGTGTTTTTAAGTGTTTTGAGTCAAGTTAAAACCAATTTTCGTCCAAAATCTTGTTTAGAGTCCAAAACTGCCTTAAACCCACTTTCTGGGCAGTTTTGAGTGTTTTTGTGTTATTTTGAGTCTTTTGGTTTGTTTTGGTGTTTTAAAGTTTAGTTTTACATTCTTTGAGTCTAGATTAGTGTTTTAAACTTTGTTTTACATTTTTGAGTCAATTCCAAGTGATTTTGCAATCCCTCCTAATCCCCGGCCTAGAACGATCCCTACTTACATATTTTGCTACAATTGATAAAAAGAGGGTTTAATTTGTGTGCTTATATATTTCGCATCACCCGTTACAACCCTTGACTTCCATCTTGAGTGTTGTGTATTTCAATTTGTGGAGTTTGAAATTGGTTTGAGCATATGGTGTCACTGGTTCTCGCATCTAAGTAGTAGCATTCCATTCATGAGATCATATCTAAACATGCTTAATAACTCCAGAAAATGCTTTCTTTGTGATACATATATGTGAGCGTTCGTTTTCATATCTACATCAATCTTCTCACATATAACTAGTATAGGGTGTGTAGTTAGAAAATCTGAGTGAAAATTGAGTGCATATCTTGTAAGGAATTGAGTGAATTCTCTAAGGCATGTTACTACATTCGAAACATTGTTTTAATTGATAAATTGTGAACAAGTAAAGTAGTGACTATGATTAAGTATGTGCTTAAGTGTAGAGATGACTCAAATCTGTGGGGATAACGATTTTTAACATGTCATGTTCATTGGAAATCCCTGAGACAATTGTTGGAAGGTTTAGGTTGTGTTTTGTTTGTTTTGTTTCATTTTATTTCTTTGTTTTGCTCGAGGACTAGCAAAAGCTAAGTGTGGGGGAATTTGATAGGAGCATTTTTATGCGACTTAATTGGCTTGTTCTCATGGATTTATGTTGTTTTTCCTTAGATGGTTTAGTGTTTAAAGTCATTTTCGTGCAATTTCAGGTTTTATGGTCAAAGTATGCAAAAAGGTGCATTTTGGAGCTTTTAGGAGCAAAAATGGGCTTGTAATGGATTGCATATGCATGGAGCAAGGAGAATGGACGAAATTGAAGATCAAATGAGGCTAGAAAGGTGTTAGAAGACATAAGAAATCAGTTTGGAAGCTTGGAAGACAAAGAAAGACAGAAATTGAAGCATCCCTACAAAGGTGGCGCCTTGTCCCCTTTGTGTTCCCTCCTTGTCTCCCTTGTTGCAACAAATCCCCCTGCGATGTTTCCCTATCCTTAAACCATGTAAAAACCTTTCCTTTTCCCCTTTGGACTTTGAAAAACCCTTTCCCTTAGTCCTTAGGATTCAGCCGCACCTTTCCCACCAAGTTCCTTACCTTGCCGCACAAGGAATCTACTTCCCCTTTAGTTTTAGGACATCAAACCTTTCCCAAAACCTTTCCTACATCACAGCCGCATTCCCTTGACCTTTCCTCTTCCTTGCCGTACAAGGGAGAGTGAATCTTTCCTATTTTCTGAATTTAAACACATTCCTTTTGTGTTTCATACCCTAGCCGCACCTTTTAGCTAATTTCCCTTAAGTTTCTGATTTTGTTTCCTAATTCTAGAAACCTTAGACTTAATTTCTGTTTACCTAAATAAGTTAGGGTTTTTAATTCCTGAAACCCCTTTAAATAAATTCCACACACACCCATTCACAGCCATTCACGCCAGAAATCATCCACCACTCCTAAACACATCCATACTTCACCATTCACCCTAGTTTCTGCCTAAAAACATCCCTAGCCGCCCCATATACTCATCCTAACCCTCAATCCATACTTCTACACCATCCATAATCCCCAAAACCCAACCACTTGTGCGTTGCAGCAAGGAGAAAGAAGGAAGGACTCTTGGATGCGCAAGCTTCATCGTTGGTGCATTCTAGGTGTAATTCGTTTTATGATTTCAATGTTTAATTTCTTTTCCTTTCGTTTTGCTATGAACATGAGTGGCTAAACCCCTATTGGTTAGGGGTGATTTCGAAGCCATGACTATGTGTGCAATTTGATTTGATAAATTCCAGTTATGAATTCTTGAATCGTGAATGTAATTGGCTTAACTGTGCGAGTAATAACTTATTTGTGTTTGTTAATTAGGGGTCGACACTTAATTGGCTTGCATGAATATGATGCTAGAATACAAGGTTGTTTCACATAATCGTCACACACTTATATTCATATGTAGTGAAGGTCGCTAGTCACGATCGCGTTAAGTTCAATTCCTAGCATGAGTGACATGATGTCATAGTTGCAAGTGCTTTGTCAATGCTTATAGTTTTCATTGAACGTAATGATCTTTGATTGTATCTTTATTATGATGTCATGTAGGGAACTTTTGAGGAATGCTTCGGGTTGTCGAATGATGTCATCCAATCCGATAACACAAGGAAAACTTGAGAATTAACTAGTGATGTCACGGTTAATTTGGGGCATTGTCATTCATAATTCAATGAATGAATAACGGGAAATCGAGTCGTTTGCATACTTGTCATGTGTGGAGAAAGAGCCTCTAACTAATCCATCATCCATTTAAAACCCCAAAATCGTTTTCAAATCTGTTTTTACTTTGCAATCTGTTTTGTTAGTTTATTTTCGTCCAAATCAAATCCCCATTTATTTTGAAGTCCTAGATTAGTTAGAAAGTGTTTTGGTTTATGTTTTTAAGTGTTTTGGTACAAGTTAAAACCCAAATTCGTCCAATTTGGTGCTTTGTGCTCAAAACTGCCCAGAAAGTGTTTTTAAGGCAGTTTTGAGTCTTTTGGTTGCTGTTTTGAGTTTTTGGTTTGTTTTAGTGTTTTAAAACTTTAGTTTTGCATTCTTTGAGTCTAATTTAGTGTTTTAAACTTTGTTTTTACGTTTCTAAGTCAGTTTTCAAGTGTTTAGCAATCCCTCCTAATCCCCGGTCCAGAACGATCCCTACTTACATACTTTACTACAATTGTCAAAAGAGGGTTTAATTTGTGTGTTTAGTTATTCTACGCATCAGTGCTCGAAAGAGTAATCGAGTACACTGAACTACGATCAAAAGAGAGTTCGAACATACATGTCATGTATGAACTCTAAAGTTGCAATATGCAAAGTAGTCCTTTGACCTGAGGCATCATGGATGTCTAATGATTAGGTCCTTGATCTTTGATCGTGTCAACGGCATTCCCTTGGAGTGTCCACGGCATTGTTGGGGTCAAACTATCTAGTCGTGTAGGCATATGAATGCACAACAAGGGATCTCTAACCTTCCATCGTGGAAGGAGAATACTCTAAGATATGATTCTAAAGTCTTTGGCCAAAGCATATGAATATGACTTAGGAAGTTTGTTCCAAATCATATTCAAGAGAATCATATAGATAAGTATCACATTGGATAGTAGACATGAAACAAACTATCACTCAAACAATGTGATTAAGAGTATTGTATTAGAGAAGGACCGTATTGCATTGTAGTTGTAACTGGATAGGTTCTCCAACCACTTCTACTTAGCTTGGGTTACCATGACATACTGCTAGGTGTCACTCATGGTTTGTGGAAGCCCTAAATGATTAGCAAACACTAATCATTAAGGGAGAATTGAAATGTGGTTTCAATTCGCAATTGATCGTTAAGAGTAACAATCGCCCACTACCTCGCTAATTGGAACCTAATGGATCGTACACCGAGTAAGGATGTATGTGAGGAAATTAAATGAAATGGATAAGCAATTAAATGGTTTAATTGAAGAATGGTCAAGATTAATTAATTAGTTAATTAATTTTACGAAAGGTTCGTATTGGGCTTTTAAGTTGGTTTTGGTCTTCGGGGCTCAAAAGCGTTTTGGTTCACAAGGCCCATTACGTTTAAGTTGTATGACAACTAAAACAAAATGGGCAATTAGCCCAATAACAAAGGTAAGGCCGGCCATAAGGGTGAGGGTAGCAAACTTGGATTAATTACAAGTTTGCCACTCACTTGAAATGAAGTATAAAATCAACTTTATATCTTTATTTCTCATTAGGGTTTTTCTTGTTGAAATTGGGTGAAACATTTTCTCTCCTTTTTCTCCAAGAGGCCGGCCACTAAGGGGAGGGACATCTAGCAATCTCTTCTTCCCTAAGTCATCCATATCATCTTCACAAGATACATCCTTGGTGAAGAGACTTAGAGACATCAAACTTTTGGTGTTTTGGAGAACAAATCCTCATTTCCTCAAATCTTCAAAGGAGCACTAAAGGGAGGATAACACAAGGAGGATCCAAGGAGCTTGGAGGTGACTTGAAGGCCCTCCACTTGGGTGAATCCCTTGTGTAAACAAGGATGAGCTTCAAGGGTAAAGAAACACTAAATCTTTACTTCTCTTTAATGTTGTTAAAGAATTTATTGGTTCACCATATACTATGCTTTGAAAGTCATGGGTTTTATGAATTGTTTTTGGATGCATGCCTACTTTAAAGTGTTAATAGCTTGCATGTGTATTCAAATGTTCATACTTGTTCTTAGCTAGGACAAAATTTTTCCTTCACTTTCGATAAATCTTGAAACTCAACACCCCAGGTTAATTAGGTCCGCTTAAATTAACCTTCAAGTTCTCCTTAAGTTATTGAATTGGATGGGAAAGCGCATACAACAATTCAAAGCATTCTTCAAAAGTCCTTTACGTGAACAACACAATAAAGATACAATCAAAGATCATTAAGCATCATGAAAACTATAAGTATTGACGAGGCATTCGTTACTATGATGAGCATGAAACTCCTGCCAAGAATTCATTTCACGCGATCGTTTATAAGCGACCTCCACTACTTGTGAATATAAGTTTGTAACTATTAGGTGAAACTCCCTTATACTCTAGCATCATATTCATGCATGCAAACTAAGTGTGCACTCTTAATAAACATACACGAATAAGTTATCAATCAAGCAGTTAAACAAATTGAATTCACAACTTATGAAATCACAACTGAAGGTAATCAATTCATATAGCAAGTATGTTTATGGCTTTAAATCTCCCCCTAGCCAAAAGGGGTTTAGTTCCTCATAATCGCAAAGCAAAGAATAACAAGTTTATACATTGAAAACAAAAGAAAGAAAACACCTAAACGCTCCAGCGATCCAAACTGAACAGCAAGCACGTCCAAGAACTTTCCTTCCCTTCCTTGATTGCGGCACAAGGTTTGGTGGTGGGTTTTGGGGATTATGGATGGTGTAGAAGGATGGGATTATGGTTAGGATGGATGTATGGTGCGACAAGGGTTGATTAAGGTTAGAAACTATGGAGAATGGTGAAGGAAGGGTGCGGCAAAAAGTAGGAATCTCAAAAATTTGATGCGAAATATATAAGCACACAAATTAAACCCTCTTTTTATCAATTGTAGCAAAGTATGTAAGTAGGGATCGTTCAAGGCCGGGGATTAGGAGGGATCGTTCAAGGCCGGGGATTAGGAGGGATCGTTCAAGGCCGGGGATTAGGAGGGATTGCCAAATCACTTGAAACTGACTCAAAACGTAAAAACAAAGTTTAAATCACTAAACTAAACTTAAAGAATGCAAAACTAAACTATAAAACACCAAAACAAACCAAAAGACTCAAAACAGCAAATAAACACTCAAAACTGCCTTAAAAACACTTTCTGGGCAGTTTTGAACACCTAACACTAAATTGGACGAAATTGGGTTATGACTTGACTCAAGACACTTAAAACACAAACTAAATTGATTTCTAACTAATCTAACACTTCAAAATAAATGGGGATTGAGTTTTGACGAAAATTGAAAACAAGAACAAACTTTGTAAATTGAACAGATTCTAAAACGAATTTGATAAAAGTGAATGGATGGAAAGCTTGCTAAGGGGTTCTTCTCCACACATGTCACACTTGCATACAAAACGATTTCCAATTGCTTCTCAATAAACCATGAATTCCCAACACCCCAAATTAACCGTGAATTGCACTAATTAACCCTCAGATTTTCCTAAAGTTATCGAATTGGATGAATTGCATACGACAACCCAAAGCATTCCTCACAAGTTCCCTGCATGAATTGCATAACAAAGATACAAGCAAAGATCATTAAGTTCTATGAAAATCATAAGCGTTGGCGAGGCACTCGTTACTATGAATTGCATGAAACTTATGCCAAGAATTTACTTAACACGATTGTGATCAACAACCTTTACTACTTTTGAATATAAGTTCATAACGATTAGGTGAAATTCCCTTATATCCTAGCATCAAACTTATGCATGAAAATTAAGCGTGCACTCTCAACCAACACACACAAATTAGTTTTAATTCATGTAGATAAGTAAATTGAATTCACAACTTATGAAACGCAATTGAAAGTAATCAAATCATATAGCAAGCATAAACATGGTTTCGAATCCCCCCCTAGTCAAGGGGGGGGTTTAGTTCCTCATACGTACAAAACAAAGAGTATAGAATTTAAACATTGAAATCAAAAGAAAGAAAACACCTAAACGCTCCAACGATCCTAACTTGAATAGCATGCACGTCCAAGGCTTCTCTTCCTTCCTCTTTGGTGCGGCACAAGGTTTTGGGGACAGGTTTGGATGGTATTTGTATGAAGGAATGGATGGGAGATGGTATGGTGGTGTGGCTGATTGTGTTTTTGATGTAGTGTCTTTGGATGGATCTTTTCTAATCTTCCCCTTTGTTATGGTGAAGGATGGATGTATTTATAGGCTAGGGAGAGGATGAGTGTTTGGTAATGAGTGGATGTAATGGGTGTAGTGGATGGATGTTTGGTAATGAGTGGATGTAATGGGTGTAGTGGGTGAGTGTTGTGGTAATGAGTGGATGTAATGGGTGTAGTGGATGGATGTTTGGCAATGAGTGGATGTAATGGGTGTAGTGGATGAGTGGATGTAATGGGTGTAGTGGATGAGTGTTGTGGTAATGAGTGGATGTAATGGGTGTAGTGGGTGGATGTTTGGTAATGAGTGGATGTAATGGGTGTAGTGGAAAAGTGTTTGGTAATGAGTGGATGTAATGGGTGTAGTGGGTGGATGTTTGGTAATGAGTGGATGTAATGGGTGTAGTGGATGGATGTTGGGTAATGAGTGGATGTAATGGGTGTAGTGGATGGATGTTTGGAGATGTAGGTCAACACACTTGCACACACACATGCTGATTTCTAGCCTTCAAATCTTCAAAAACGTCCATCCTCATGTCTCCATGCTTGCACTATCCAATCTTGGCTCAAAAATGCTCAAAAATGCTCCAAAATGCACTTTCTTGCCAACTTTGTTATTATGACCTACAAACACACGAAAATAGCTTAAAATACATAATTAACTAAGAAATAACAACACAAATGCACAAGACACATGACATGACACAAGACACAAGCCACAAGACACATTAACTAAGAAATAACTAAGTCGAATAAATATGTTCCTATCAAATTCCCCCACACTTAGCTTTTGCTAGTCCTCGAGCAAAACAAAACAAACAAACAAAACAAAGTAAACAAAACACATTCTAATCCTTCCAACATTTGCCTCAGGGATTTCCAATGCACATGACATGTTAAAAATCATTATTCCCACAGATTTTAGTTATCTTCACACTTGAGCACATACTTAATCACAGTCACCACTTACAAGTTCACATTTAACCAATTAAAATGATGTTTTGAATGTAGTAACATGCCTTAGAGAATTTGCTCAATTCCTTACAAGATACTCTCTATTTTCACACATTTTCTGACTACACACCCTACACTAGTTATATGTGAGAAGATTGATGTAAACATGAAAACGAACACTCACATATATGTGTTACAAAGAAAGCAATTTCTGGAGTTAATAAGCATGTTTAGATATGATCTCACGAATGGAATGCTACTACTTAGATTCGAGAACCAGTGACACCATATGCTCATACCAAATTCAAACTCCACAAATTGAAACACATAACACTCAAGATAGAAGTCAAGGGTTGTAACGGGGCTTGGGGTAATGGTTAACAAAGGAAAGATAGGAATAACAAACGTTCTTAAAGCAATAGCAAGCAAAGTAATGAAATCGAAACTTAGAATTCACTTTAGAATGCAGAAATCAACTTTTAACACAAATGGAAGATTTAAGCAACACTTAGGGCCAAATTCAATGTTTTGGACCCTTTCTTCAACAAACAACACTTTAGAACTCTTTTTCATACATTTTCACAACTTTTTTTTTTTTTTTTTTTTTTTTTCGACCCATGCCTTATTAAGGACTTTGGCACACACACACACACAAGAATCACTTCCCCCACACTTGTTTTCTGCAATACATTAATCAAAAGGAATTCATTTTGAGTCATACTTTACTATGCTTCAAGAACAAGGGTATGGATGGTCCTAATCTAGGCTAGGTGAAGATAGTGTGGGTTAACAAAGAACGTAGGCTAAACAAGGCTCAACGGGGTTAAACTTAAACATATAATGTATGGGATAGGCTTTTTGGCTTTTGGCTCACTAAACAACTTCATCTTGAATATGTGTTATGCAAATCAATAACATGCTTTGAATGAAATAGGCATGAGTTCTAGCATTTGGAACTAAATGATGAAACGCCTTCTAAGTAGCAACCAAGCAAAGAATAATGAGATCATGCAACGACTTTAGAAAACAAAAAAAATTGCACAGATTAATAACTCTTCAAATAAACGTTTAGGCTCAAGTCTCACAAGGTTGGAGCGTTCATTTGAGTTCCTTCTTTCAAGCATGTTTCAAAAACTGATTTTTCCTTTATGATTGCATGTGAATTCATAAATTATAACCACAACCAAGCATACACCAAAGAGTAAATCAAATTTTCATCCATGTTTATAACTCTCTTTAACAGTCATGTAATTAAAAACCAAATCCTCATCATTGTGTTGGAAGGTACCCTAAGACACAAACAAACACACAAAAACAACCCATTTTGGGTTTTTCAAAACAATTTTTCAAATTTTTATGAGATTTTCGGATTTTTATGTCAAAACACACTAAAACACTCCAAAACAGCATAAAAACAGTTAAAAACAGCAAGGAACAACACTAGAAGTAATGGGTGATAAACTCCCACGAATTTCATGCAAAACAACTTGGTTACCCCCCCCCCCCACACTTAAATCAAACATTGTCCTCAATGTTTCAAGCATAAACTCACACAAAAACAAGAAAACAAACAAACAACGAATAAACATGACAAGTATGGCAAAGTAAAAACCAGACAGAGTAGAGTTTAAGAACGCAAATCTAGTTATGGAGAGATGATCTTGTTGACTTTCCACAGCTTTGATCTCGAACTGGGCTAGGGAACTTCTTAGCAAGGAAAATGAGACTTGATTGGTGGTGGTGATTTGATGGCCTTGTACGACGAGGCTTTGCTCTTTGGCGACTGATGCGTCCATATGTTGTGTAAGTTTCTCGAGCTCTTGGTTTCAACTCAGACTTCTTCTGCTGGGTTGATTGAGTCTGCAGGCAACATTCTTCTCTGCTTGTTTCTTCTGCACAGCAGGTAGGCACGAGGTAGAGGTGATGGTCTGTTTCTTTGTTCAATCTGTCCAAGTGCCGACCGATTGCTTTCTTTCTCATTGTCTCGCAGGCAAGAGCAAGGGTAAAGGAAAAGCATGCCATGAGATATCTTTGCCTTTGACTCTGATGATATGAGATACTTTTGCTTTTGAAGAAGTAGCTTTCCATAAGTGTATTCTTGAACTGGGCTGGGGAACTTCTTAGCAAGGAAAATGAGCCTTGATCTTGATGATGAATTAGCACGTTGTCTCCACATGCTTCAAGGTATCATTTTCACTTGCCTTATCTGTTCTCCAGGCAGATGTGGCATCTTCTTCGGAAGTACATCAGCAGTTGAAGATGAGCACTCGAGAGCAATGCTAGGTAAGCAATCAGGAAGGAGTTCCAGGCAGTCGGTTCTTAGATCGGAAGATTGACACCAAGTGCTGGCTGATTGCTCTCTTTCTCCTTGTCACAAAGACAAGGAAAAGGACAGGGAGAAAGCATGATATGAGATACTCTTGCTTTCAACCTTCATGATATGAAATACTTTTGCTCTTGATGACTTGTTTGCAGAGGTACCCCAAGGGATGAGAAACACAGAGTAACTCGAGAGGCTTCGCTGGGAATGCATTTTCGGAGATGAAGAAGGATTATGTATGTATGCCTTGCTATGGAGGGTGAAGGACGACATTTATAGGAATTAATAACCGGTACTATTCTTTCACTTTTGTCGGCACCCGTTGGATGATTGAACAGTAAACTTCACGTGCTTTCTACTTCACCAGAAATCTTCGACAGATTGCCTGTAATTTCTGCAAGGCTGAGTGTGCTTGTGACAGATACTGACACGTCTGGATAAAGATGATGCCTCTTCGATATCTGGAATCGGCGCTTCGACAAACTGTCCGTGATTTCTGCAAAGCTGAGTTTACTGATGCGAAAATAAATTCACGCACAAATTTAACCCTCTTTTGTCAAATTGTAGTATATGGATAAGTAGGGATCGTTCTAACCGGGGATTAACTAGGGATGCTAACCAAAGTAAAATTAAATTAAAAACGTAAAAACAAAATTTAAAACACTAAACTAGACTCAAAACACTTAACTAGAATAACTCAAAATAAAACTAACAAATAATCTAAAACAAATCAAAAGACTCAAAATAATTCAAGACTCAAGAAAATACAAACTAAATTGATTTCTAACAAATCTAACACTTTAAAATAAATGGGGGATTGATTTTTGATTAAAAGTAAATTAAACTTAAATAAATTACAGAATTGACAAAAACATGAAATTAAGGTGAATGGATGGACGACGGACTGGCTAGAGGATTATTCTCCACACATGCCACATATGCAACCTAAATTGATTTTCAGTTGTTCTTTCAATAAATTGTAAATTCTCAACGCCCCAAGTTAATTAGGTCCGCTTAAATTAACCTTCAGATTTTCCTACTTTTATTAGGTTGGATGATTGCATACGACAACCCAAAACATTCCCTACAAGTTCCCTACATGAATTGCATAATAGAGATACAAGCAAGAATCGTTAAGTTTTATGAAAATCATAAGCATTGACGAGACACTTGTTACTATGAATTGCATGAAACTTATGCCAAGAATTTACCTAACGCGATCGTTTATAAGCGACCTTCACTACTTGTGAATATAAGTTCATAACGATTAGGTGAAATTCACTTATATTCTAGCATCAAATTCATGCATGTAAATTAAGTATGCATCCTTAATCGACATACAAAAATAAGTTATCAATCAAGCAGTTAAGCAAATTAAATCACAACTCAGAAATCACAACTGAAGGTAATCAATTCAAATTACAAATATATTCATGGTTTTGAATTAAACTCTAGCCAAAATAAAATTAGTTACACATTATTAAAATTAAAACAGAAATTAAACTTGAGTTTGGAAAGATTTAACCGAGAGAGGAATTTCTTCCTCTGTCCCCGTGTAGTTGGTGTGCTCGATGTCCTCCGTGCTGCCCAAGTCAGCACTGCTGCCCGTGCTGACCTGCTTTCCGCGTCAATATATGCACCTGTCTTTGTGTTTCACGCTGCCAGGAAAGCAGCGCTCTTTTGCTCCCCCGTGCTGACTCCTCTTGCTGCCTGCACGTCTCGGCAGCTCATCCCGCCTTCTTCCTTCTTCCGCGCACTCCTCCCTTTATCTCGCAAGCTGCACGAGCAGCTTGCTGCTCTCTCCTTTCCTCGCTTCACTCCTGCCTTCCTCTCGCTGGTTTTCTGCTCTGCCCTCTTTATTTTCCGCTAACCCTCCTGAGCTGCCAAGGCAGCTCTCTCTTCTGCGCAAGCTGTTTACACTGCCCAGGGCAGCGTCTCTGCGTGTTCACTTCTTAGCTGCGCAAGGCAGCTTGCTGTGCAGCCTGTCAGTCCCGTTCCCCTCTCCTTTTCTCGACCTCGCTGCCCCGCGTCACTCCAAGTGCTGCCCTCAGTTTTCTCGCTTCTCTGTCTTTCTCCAGCTGCACAAGGCAGCACGTCCCTCGCAAGCTGCCAGGCACCGTGCCTTATGGCTTCGTCAGTTCTCTCAAACCGAGAGTTCCCCCCTCAGTCAACCCCAAACCTCTTTCCTTATCCCCCCTATGTGCTAGCTATTCACTTTCTGTTCCTTTTATTCTTTCTGTTTTCTCCTTTGCCAGCTGCCAAAAGGCAGCGCATGCTCTATTATATTATTTCTGCCATGCTGCACATTCACGTTCATATCTTATATATATATATATTTATATATATATATATATATTTATATATATATATATATATAAATATATATATATATTTATAATACTTTCTTGTTTTATTAACCAATTACAGTGGGCAAGACAGTTTTGACGATTTTATCACTTAAAATCTCACTTGTGCAATATTTATTTTATTTACTAGATAAATACTAAAAAAACATAAAATCAAAGTAAATAGCTCAAAAATATAAGAAACTAACTAAGAAAAGACGAGATAATTTGATGTAAAATATGTATAAATATAATCCGATCAAATACCCCCACACTTAGCTTTTGCTAGTCCTCGAGCAAAACAGAGAAAACAGAAAAAGTAATAACATGAAAATTATTAGTTTTCCCCTATGTGACCCTCATAGAACTTCATTCGAGAACATAAATAATCAAGAACCATAGCTAACACCAGCAAGCTAATCCAAGTTCATTTTCCTTATTCAAATATTAGCAGTAATCTTTGAAACATCCTTGAAGTGTAGTGTGTGAGATAGCCATGCTAATGCAATTTCAAAATTTTATTTTAAAAATCACCATATGCAAACTAGCGACCTTCTCACGGGATATGCACTCAATCACACATGTGTTTAGTTTTAATGTGTTTCGCTCAAAGAAACAAATGTGAAAGTTCTACCATAAGCTTGCATAAAAATCACTTCTCCACAGTCATAATTGCAAAACTTAAATCAAGAGGACTTTTATTGGATGTAATGAGGCTTCGGGATAGGGTTATTGAAACGAAAGAATAGGAAAACACAAGTTCCAAGCTACATTGCAAGCAATTCTTTTGTTTTAGATTTATAAGAACTCAAACTTTCCAGCTATTCTTCAAGTCACCAACCACACCCATAAACTGAAACTTTAAAAACTTTTTATTTTCTTTGTATACAATCTTTTTTTTTTTTTTTCTTTTCCTTTTCTTTTCTTTTTTTTTTTCTTTTTTTTTTTTCTTTTTTTTTTTTTTTTTTTTTTTTCAAACAGAAACAAATATGAAAAACCCCCACACTTATTCTTTTGCCAAACACCTTCAAAGTACTTCACAAACATTTCTCATAAGACAATCTCACATTGCTCACTAGCTCGCTTGGAAAGGGTAAGGAAAATTATTTCAGGCATAAGGGTAGACATATCTGGTGATAAGAAATAAAAGGCTCACAAATACGGCTCAAATTGGCAATCTAATGATATCATTTTTCTTTGGGAAACAAGGTTATTTGGGCCATGGTGGTAAACCTAATGCCTCTATCATTTTCAAGTTCATGCAATCAATGACAAAAATTTCGAAAGATCGTTATGCAAGTTCTAGAGAAGTATCTCACATAAGTTCATCACACATGAAAGAATAGGAGTGTATGAAAAATGCACACACTTTCAATAGGCTCAAAAACTCACATAGGATGTATATGGTCACTAAATTCACATATGGAGCTTTAAATCATGCTTTAGTTTCACATCAACAAGGCTATGTGCATTTGGTTTTTCAAAGATGATCAAATATGTACAAACTAACACGAGAATAAGGAATTTCACACAACACATGTTAACTAAGTTCTTGATCATCATGGTTCAAATTTTATCCAATTATATCATTGGGTCGAGAAACTAACAAAAATCTAATTCAAAACAATAAGGAAAACAAGGAAATATTTTTGGATTTTTTAAATTTTTTTTTTTTTTTTTTTTTTAATTAAAACAAAACTAATTAAGAAAACAAAGCAATAACATGGAAACAAATGAAACCAGTTCAAAGTCGAAGGTACAAAAATTTTCAATTTGGTCATTTTTCATACTCTTTACCCCCACACTTAAACTAGACATTGTCCCCAATGTCAGAAAATAAAATAAAATGCAAAAAATAAAAATAAAATAAATAAATACAAAGAAACAAAATAAAGCAATAGGACTGAAAACTTCCCTAATTTGCAGAAAATCAAGCGATGACCCCTAAGCTTCCATTTTGCGATCAACTTCAAGGGTGGAAATTGCCAAAAGTTCCTGCAAAGAAAAGAAATAATTCAGTTAAGCAAGCAAGAAAATATATAAAAAAAAAACAAACAAACGAAAAATTAAAAATGAAAATAAAGACAATGAATAAAAAAAAAAAGTGATCATTGGTCCTGTTTGGTGACTTTCCACAGCTTTGAACTTGAACTGGCCTCGGAACTTCTTAGCAAGGAAAATGAGACTTGATTGGTGGTGTTGTTGAAGCTTCTCGATCTTTTGGTTTCAACTCAGACTCCTTCTGCCGGGTTGATTGAGTCTACAGGCTACATTCTTCTCTTTTTGTTCTTCTGCATGGCAGGTAGGCACGAGGAATAGGTAGTGGTCTGCTTCTTTGTTCAATATGTCCAAGTGCCGACCGATTTCCTTTCTTTCACCTTGACTCGTAGCCAAGAGCAAGGGTAAAGGAAAAGCATGCCATGAGAAATCTTTGCCTCTGACTCTGATGATATGGGATACTTTTGCTTTTGAAGAAGTATCGTTCCACAGGTGTATGCTTGAACTGGGCTGGGGAACTTCTTAGCAAGGAAAATGAGACTTGATCTTGAAGATGAAACAGCACCTTGTCTCCACATGCTTCAAGTATCATTTTCACTTGCCTTCTCTGTTCTCCAGGCAGATGTGGCGACTTCTTCGGAAGTACATCAGTGGTTGATGAAGAGCACTCGAGAGCAATGCTAGGTAAGCAATCAGGAAGGATTTCCAGGCAGTCGGTTCTTAGATTGGAAGATTGACACCGAGTGCTGGCTGATTGCCCGCTTTCTCCTTGCCACAAAGACAAGGACAAGGACAGGGAGAAAGCGTGATATGAGATACTCTTGCTTTCAACCTTCATGATATGAAATACTCTAGCTCTAGATGACTTATTTGCAAAGGTATCCCAGGGAATGAGAAACACAGAGAAACTCGAGAGGGTTTGATGGAAAGGCATTTTCGGAGATGAAAAATTTCGGAGATGAAGAAGTGTTGAGAGAGTTTTCCTTTGCTGTTGAAGGCGAAGGTAGACGTTTATAGGACTTTTCTTCACAACCGAAACTGTTCTTTTACCCCTGTCGGCAGCCGGTGGATGGATGAACAGTACAGGTCACGCGCTTTCTGAAAAAGCCACCCGTAATTTGCGCAAAGCTGACAGCGCGCGTGACGAGTGACGACAAAATTGGAAAAGCTGTTCGCCTCGTGATTCCTGACCGCTCCGACTTTTGATAAAGACGCCCGACTTTTGAGAGAGCGGCGTCCGACTTTTGAGAAAGGAACCGACTTTTGAGACGGAGTCCGACTTTTGAGAACGGCGACGTCGCTTTTGAGAAAAGAATCCGGCTTTTGAGAAAGGAGCCCGGCTCTTCGATTTGCGAGAGGGCGTCTCTTCGACTGCTGAGTGACGCCTCTTGATTTCTTCTTTTTATAGAGGCGCAATTTTGTTCCACAACACACTTGAGCTCCCTTCTGTAAACACTCACTCCTGCAAACACTCCCTCTTGCACTTCTTTTAATCTTGATCAGTCCAACTCTTCATTCTCAACACCTTCAAATATGTCTTGCCCTTCTGACCGTCGCCTTAACTTGAATGTTGGGGAAGATAGTGATATATCTTCTCCAACCAACATTTGGCAGCCATCCTTCGTATCCCCGAATGGTCCTCTTACAGTTGGGGATTCCATGATGATGAACGAAACAACAGCATCGGTGGTGGCCAGAAATCTGCTCACTCCTAGAGACACTAGGATACTTTCCAGGCGGTCCGACGAACTGGCTGTCCAGGACTCTATGGCCTACAGCGTCCGATGCGCAGGCTCAGTATCAAACATGGGCCAGCGCCTTCTTGCACGAACTCGTCAGGTGGAGTCGTTGATGGCTGAAGTGGCTAGTCTTCGGCAGGAGGTCAGAGTGCTTAGGCATGAGAACAGGGATTTGCACATGCTCGCAACCAATTACTCAACCAGCATGAAGAGGAAGCTGGATCAGATGCAGGAGTCCGAAGTGCGGATTCAGAGTGATCATCAACGGTTTATGGCGTTACTCCCGAGGTTTGTGTTGCCTTCGTCCTCGGGAGCAGCACCAAGTATTGAGGCTCTGAATGATCCAGCTCTGGCGCTTCGTCTTTCAGGGGCTCCGTCGACCTCCGAGGCACCACCAACCAACGACCAATGAACGAAATTAGTTTACAAGTTATTGTAAAATATTTATGCAATTTTGTTTTTTTTTATTATTATTATTTTTTTTTTTTTTTTTTTTATTTTTTGTATTTTTTTTTTTGTATTTTTTTTTTTTGTATTTTTTTTTTTGTATTTTTTTTTGTATTTTGTATTTTTTATTTTGTATTTTTTATTTTTTATTTATTTTTTTTTTTTTTTTTTGTATTTTTATTTTAAAAAACAATGTAAAATAAGTAAATCAAAGTAAAAAGACTGTTTAACTTTCTAAGCAAAAATCACAACTAAATAAACAAAACAAAATGAAAACAGTAAAGAGAAGGGATTAGGAATGCAAATCTGATTGTGGGTGATTCCTAGGCCTCCCTTCATTATTCAAATGCATGGGCTTATCATTGAACGGACGGTGGTACTTGAAATGATCCGGCAATGGTTTAAATTCAAGAGTGGGTGCCTGAATCATCAAAATTAGAAAAAAGTTAGTATAAATTAAAATTAAAAATGGAGAAGATGGCTTACATTCTCGATCAAACTCAATCACAAACACCACATCTTGGAATATTTCCGGGACTTTGAACTTAGCCAGATTTATTATGATGGTTGTGGCTTGTCCCGTGTCCTCAGTCTTAACTCCTTTGGGCTTGATTGTCTCATGCACAGCCTCTTGGATGTATTCTTGAAATTCTTCGGCCACCTCATTTTCTGGAATCCCTCTTCTTGGCGTACAAGTTTCTTTGATTGTTTCAACGTCATCGGAAACATGATTTGGTGCACCAAGAATTGGAATCTCATTTTGCACCTTGGGAAGATCTTCCACAACGTATTTTTCATTCACTTCTTCCTTGGGATTTAAAAACCTGCAAGGAAAAAGGACATTTGGTGGAACGATGTTAGAATAAATTGAATTTAGAACCTCCTCACCTGAGCTGGATGGCATAAGGACTTGAGGGGTTTGCGATAAGAATTCTTCTAAACTGCCCAAGTAGTCATCCTCATCTTCTTCTTGAAGCGGCAATTCATCCATGTTCGGGCTGTGTTTGGATGGTTCTGGGACAGCTTCATCCTCCCGGTCACCTTGATCTCGAATCTGTGCCATGAATTCCATAATCTGCCCAACTTGCTCCTCCAATGCATCCACCTTGTTGGCTTTATTTTGCATCTCCTTGTTTCGATTTTCTACGTCCTGGGTCAAAGAGGTTAGTAACTTATTCAACATGTCATTATCCGAAGACGTACCTGAATTTGATTGGGGAGATTGTTGTGGTGGATGTGACGGTTCATATGGCCACTGATAGAACTCTTCCGATGGCGGCAATTGTTCTTCTTTTTGTGAACCCTGTACTGAAGAAATTAATTCTTCAAGCATTTGATTGTAATCCACGGGCATACTTTGATTCGATTGGAATTGTTGTGGGGGATGCGGTGGTGGCTGCATAGGTCTTGAATAGAACGCGTCTTCTTGCTGCCAATATCCACCTTGTTGGAATTGTTGAGGTTCTCCCCACATGTACTCTGAATTACTTCTCCAATCCGAATTATAAGCGTTGGAAAACATGTTGCCCCTTGATTGGTTATAGCCTTGATATCCCCAAACATCTTCATTTGCAGAAAATTGAGGACCTAGATATCGTTGCCCATAGGGCACATCAAGTGTAGGGACACTTGGCATTGTGGTCCGTTCGGCATTATGAGTTAATTGAGCAGTGAGCTGTGCCAATAGATCTTGAATGCTAGTAGAATCCAGGTCTTGCTCCATTTGTACCTCAATTCAAATAAAGAAAAAATAAATCAAATATCAAAAGTAAGAAACACAAACACAAATAAACACAAATAAAATAAAATAAAACACAAACAAAATCATAAACAAGGATTAGCAAATTTGCTAATCCCCGGCAACGGCGCCAAAAATTTGATGCGAAAATAAATTCACGCACAAATTTAACCCTCTTTTGTCAAATTGTAGTATATGGATAAGTAGGGATCGTTCTAACCGGGGATTAACTAGGGATGCTAACCAAAGTAAAATTAAATTAAAAACGTAAAAACAAAATTTAAAACACTAAACTAGACTCAAAACACTTAACTAGAATAACTCAAAATAAAACTAACAAATAATCTAAAACAAATCAAAAGACTCAAAATAATTCAAGACTCAAGAAAATACAAACTAAATTGATTTCTAACAAATCTAACACTTTAAAATAAATGGGGGATTGATTTTTGATTAAAAGTAAATTAAACTTAAATAAATTACAGAATTGACAAAAACATGAAATTAAGGTGAATGGATGGACGACGGACTGGCTAGATGATTATTCTCCACACATGCCACATATGCAACCTAAATTGATTTTCAGTTGTTCTTTCAATAAATTGTAAATTCTCAACGCCCCAAGTTAATTAGGTCCGCTTAAATTAACCTTCAGATTTTCCTACTTTTATTAGGTTGGATGATTGCATACGACAACCCAAAACATTCCCTACAAGTTCCCTACATGAATTGCATAATAGAGATACAAGCAAGAATCGTTAAGTTTTATGAAAATCATAAGCATTGACGAGACACTTGTTACTATGAATTGCATGAAACTTATGCCAAGAATTTACCTAACGCGATCGTTTATAAGCGACCTTCACTACTTGTGAATATAAGTTCATAACGATTAGGTGAAATTCACTTATATTCTAGCATCAAATTCATGCATGTAAATTAAGTATGCATCCTTAATCGACATACAAAAATAAGTTATCAATCAAGCAGTTAAGCAAATTAAATCACAACTCAGAAATCACAACTGAAGGTAATCAATTCAAATTACAAATATATTCATGGTTTTGAATTAAACTCTAGCCAAAATAAAATTAGTTACACATTATTAAAATTAAAACAGAAATTAAACTTGAGTTTGGAAAGATTTAACCGAGAGAGGAATTTCTTCCTCTGTCCCCGTGTAGTTGGTGTGCTCGATGTCCTCCGTGCTACCCAAGTCAGCACTGCTGCCCGTGCTGACCTGCTTTCCGCGTCAATATATGCACCTGTCTTTGTGTTTCACGCTGCCAGGAAAGCAGCGCTCTTTTGCTCCCCCGTGCTGACTCCTCTTGCTGCCTGCACGTCTCGGCAGCTCATCCCGCCTTCTTCCTTCTTCCGCGCACTCCTCCCTTTATCTCGCAAGCTGCACGAGCAGCTTGCTGCTCTCTCCTTTCCTCGCTTCACTCCTGCCTTCCTCTCGCTGGTTTTCTGCTCTGCCCTCTTTATTTTCCGCTAACCCTCCTGAGCTGCCAAGGCAGCTCTCTCTTCTGCGCAAGCTGTTTACACTGCCCAGGGCAGCGTCTCTGCGTGTTCACTTCTTAGCTGCGCAAGGTAGCTTGCTGTGCAGCCTGTCAGTCCCGTTCCCCTCTCCTTTTCTCGACCTCGCTGCCCCGCGTCACTCCAAGTGCTGCCCTCAGTTTTCTCGCTTCTCTGTCTTTCTCCAGCTGCACAAGGCAGCACGTCCCTCGCAAGCTGCCAGGCACCGTGCCTTATGGCTTCGTCAGTTCTCTCAAACCGAGAGTTCCCCCCTCAGTCAACCCCAAACCTCTTTCCTTATCCCCCCTCTGTGCTAGCTATTCACTTTCTGTTCCTTTTATTCTTTCTGTTTTCTCCTTTGCCAGCTGCCAAAAGGCAGCGCATGCTCTATTATATTATTTCTGCCATGCTGCACATTCACGTTCATATCTTATATATATATATATTTATATATATATATATATATATATATTTATATATATATATATATAAATATATATATATATTTATAATACTTTCTTGTTTTATTAACCAATTACAGTGGGCAAGACAGTTTTGACGATTTTATCACTTAAAATCTCACTTGTGCAATATTTATTTTATTTACTAGATAAATACTAAAAAAACATAAAATCAAAGTAAATAGCTCAAAAATATAAGAAACTAACTAAGAAAAGACGAGATAATTTGATGTAAAATATGTATAAATATAATCCGATCATTTACGTGTGACAGGTGCTGACGAGGCTGAAAAAGACTGGCACCTCTTCGATATCTGGAATCGGCGCTTCGACAAACTGCCCGTGATTTCCTCAAAGCTGACTCTGCATGTGGCAGACGTTAACACGTCTGGAAAAGCAGATGGTTGGAATCGGCGCTTCGACAAACTGCCAGTGATTTCCGCAAAGCTTACTCTGCATGTGACAGGCGCTGACACGTCTGGAAAAACAAGTGCCTCTTCGATATCTGGAATCGGCGCTTCGACAAACTGCCCGTGATTTCCGCAAAGCTGACTCTGCATGTGACAGATGTTGACACGTCTGGAAAAGCAGATGCCTCTCCGATATCTGAGATCGGCCCATGGTTTCTGAGCAGCCCAGCTTCTAAGAAAGTAAACGTCTCTTCGATCTCTGAGCTTGCCTCTTCGATTTCTGAACTTGCCTCTTCAATTTCTGAAGCTCTGTCGAGTGCTAATTTTTTAAAGAGAGGCACGCATCACATTCCAAAGCACACTTGAATTTTTCGACTGTAAAAGCTCCCTACCTGCACTTCTAAGAACTTGATTTGTCCGACCTCTTCTTTTTCTTCACACCTTCAAAAATGTCTTGCCCTTCTGATCGTCGCCTTAACTTGAATGTTGGGGAAGATATTGATATGTCTTCTCCAAACAACATTTGGCAGCCGTCCTTCGCATCCCCAAATGGTCCTCTTACAGTTGGAGATTCCATGATGATGAATGATACAACCGCTTCGGTGGTGGCCAGAAATCTTCTCACTCCTAGAGACACTAGGATACTTTCCAGGCGGTCCGACGAACTGGCTGTTCAGGACTCTCTGGCCTACAACGTCCGATGTGTAGGCTAAGTATCAAACATGGGCCAGCGCATTCTTGCTCGATCTCGTCAGGTTGAGTCGTTGATGGCTGAAGTGGCTAGTCTTCGGCAAGAGGTCAGAGTGCTTAGGCATGAGAATAAAGAGTTGCACATGCTCGCAACTAATTACTCAACAAGTATGAAGAGGAAGCTTGACCAGCTGCAAGAGTCCGAAGTTCGGATTCAGAGTGATCATCAACGGTTTGTGGCCTTACTCCAGCGGTAACTTCTGCCTTCGTCATCTGGCGCTTCACCAAGTGTTGAGGCTCCGGAAAATCAAACTCTGGTGCTTCGACTTTCTGGAGGTCCGTCGAATGCTGAGGCACCACCTAACCAATGACGGCTCCTTCCTGCTTGTTTGCACTTGCTTGTATTTTTCTACCTTTCTACCTAATGTCCGTTTTCCATGAAAATTAATGTGAAAATACCTTGCATATCTGTCAATGTTTCAAAAATAAACCCACACCCAAAAATAATTAAATCAACAACAAATAAAAATGACAATCATGGCAAAATAAAAATGCAAAAAGAAAGGGAAGGTTTTTAGAAACGCAAAACTGATTGTGAAGCGATTCATAGATCTTCCTTATTTGAATACATGGGCTGCCTCCCAAGTAGCGCTTGCTTTAACGTCGTACAGCCGGACGAAGACTTCATTCACTCCTCATTAGGGCTCACGGTATCCAAGGATGTTTCCTCTCCAACCTGCCCTACGAACCACTTCATGCTTTAGATCTTTGAATGGAAGGGGATAATGATCCTTCCTGATTTTTGTGCTTTGCTTCCCTAAATGAACTCTCCCACCACTTTGAATGCACCTAGGTACCTGCACCAAACAAGGTAACAACCCATTATTCAAAATGGGAATTGAAAGTGGAGAAGATGGCTTACCCATGTGCTGCACTGAAGTGGCTGCACATTGAACAAATGCACAATGAGTATTCTCGGCCAGATTTGGTGATTTGGAGGTTGGGACGTGCTCCTTGTGCTTTAATCCAAGTCCCTCCTTGATTGTGGTGCGAGAAACATTCCTCTTGATTATTGTTGAACATTCCTGCCCTATATTTTCAATTACATCAATAGCACCACAAGAACGAACATCATTAGTCTTCTCAACAGATTCAGAAATCTTAAAGTTAATCATATCACCACCGAATGCCATGGTTACTGCTCCCTTGGCCACGTCAATCTTGGTTTGAGCCGTTTTCATGAAAGGTCGTCCAAGTAAGAGCGGTGATGGTGAAGAGTGTCCTGAATCCTCTATATCAAGCACATAGAAATCTGCAGGAAAAATTAAGTGGTCTACCTGCACCAAAACATCTTCCAACACTCTTTTTGGATATGCATTAGATCGATCGGCTAATTGAAAAATCACACCATCATTTTTAAGTTCTCCTAGATTCATAGATGCATAAACAGAATACGGCATGACATTAATTGATGCACCTAAATCTAGCATAGCATGCTCAAATCTTGTATTACCAATTACACACGGAATTGTGAAACTACCCGGATCTTTGCATTTAGGTGGCAGCTTTCTTTGCAACATTGCAGAGACATTTTCGCTTACATGTACCACTTCTTTCTCTCGAATACGCTTCCTTGTTGTACATAGCTTCTTCAAACACTTGGCATACTTTGGAATTTGCTTAATAGCATCAAGGAGTGGGATATTGACATGCACTTTTCTAAACGTCTCTAGAACATCTTTTTCCTCCTCTTCGTTCTTGGCTTGCAAAAATCTGCTAGGGAAGGGTACATTTGGAGGAATAATGTTAGAATTAATTGGAATTGGAACTTTCTTACCTGAGTTGGACAGATTGGATTGATTATGGGATGTAGGAGGCTGCGGCAAGGGTGCTTCCTTCCTTGCCGTGGCCTTGGCTTGCGGCAAAGGTGTTTCCACCCTTGCCGTGGGTGGCTTTTGTTCTTCCTCTTCAATCATCAACTACTCCACCTCGTTAGAACGTGATTTGGAGTGTTGGGGGTCAGATCCTACGTGCTTCCCACTTCGCAAAGTTATAGCTTTTGCATATTCGAATCCACCTTTTGGATTGACCACGGTTGAGCTAGGCAACTTGCCTTGCTCTCGAAACTGCCCCATAAACTCGGCAATTTGCCCCACTTGCTTCTCTAACTCGTCCACCTTCTTGTCCCTAGTTTGCATGCCCTGCGCCATAGAAGTTAGTAAATTAAAAATCTGATCATTATCAATAGAAGAACCTGATTTTTTGGCAGGTTGTGCTTGGGGTTGAGTTGGTGCAAACGGCTTTTGATAGAAACCCGGGGGTTGTTGCCTAAATGTGCTTTGTTCTTGGCCTTGTTGGGGTTCTCGCCATTTGAAATTTGGATGATCACGCCAACCGGGATTGTAAGTATTAGAAAATGGGTCATTCCTCGGTTTGTATTGGTTGCCAAATCCCACGGCATTGAGGGTCTCCCAACCTCCATTCTCTATCAATTGTGGGCACTTGTCCATAAGGTGTCCTTGCATGGAGCATACGCCACAAGCTGCCACGTTTTGCACTTTTGGACCTTCCACCACCTGAGAAAGCAAAGTAGTAAGGTTAGCCATTTGATTTTGAAGTTCGGCTATGGCACTTACCTCATTCACTTGGTGTTGCCGTGGGTTGCTCCTTTGTCCAACACCTTCGTATTGTTGGGCATTCAACGCTCGATTGAAGATTAATGTCTTGGCTGCCGTGGGGGTCTTGTCCACCAAGGCTCCTCCCGCCGAGGCATCTAGCATTTGACGTTCGATTGGTAGTAGCCCCTCGTAGAAGTATTCACCTTCATCTTGTTGAATTCCACTTATCCTTTTTCGTAGGAGGATGACTCGAGAAGTTGGGAAAAACTTCTCCAAGAAAGCCCGTTTCATGCTCTCCCAAGATGTGACCGTTCCGGGAGCTAATTCATACAACCAATCTTTCGCCTTTTCCATGAGAGAAAAGGGAAAAGCCTTCATCTTCAATATGCTTCCGTCAACATTGATTGGAGTCATGCTTGAACACACCACCTCGAACTCTTTCAAATGTTTATTAGGATCTTCCATGGACATCCCGTGGAACTTAGGAATGTGATGCAACAAACTTGATTTCAATTCGAACTCATCCGTCTTCCCTAGGGCAGCCATGAGGTATTGGATGCATAGAGGAGCGGCATTGTCCAATCCCGAAGCGGAAAGCTCCTTGATTGTTCGATTGTTCGCTGCCATGTTGGGATCTTCCTCTTCTTCTTCAAGTGGATGTTCTTCAAACATAGGTTCAGGAATAGGTGGGTTACGATCTTGTTGATTTCTATTCCTTCTCAAAGTCCTCTCAAAATCGTCGTCAAAGTCCAAGATATGCTCACGAACCGGATGAGAACTCCGAGTCATAAACTAGTACCTAAAACAAGAAAACAAAAAAGGGCAGTAACTAACATAAAAACACACGAAAATAACCAAAAAGAAATAACAAGGGATTAGCAAGGTTGCTAATCCCCGGCAACGGCGCCAAAAATTTGATGCGAAATATATAAGCACACAAATTAAACCCTCTTTTTATCAATTGTAGCAAAGTATGTAAGTAGGGATCGTTCAAGGCCGGGGATTAGGAGGGATTGCCAAATCACTTGAAACTGACTCAAAACGTAAAAACAAAGTTTAAATCACTAAACTAAACTCAAAGAATGCAAAACTAAACTATAAAACACCAAAACAAACCAGAAGACTCAAAACAGCAAATAAACACTGAAAACTGCCTTAAAAACACTTTCTGGGCAGTTTTGAACACCTAACACTAAATTGGACGAAATTGGGTTATGACTTGACTCAAGACACTTAAAAACACAAACTAAATTGATTTCTAACTAATCTAACACTTCAAAATAAATGGGGATTGAGTTTTGACGAAAATTGAAAACAAGAACAAACTTTGTAAATTGAACAGATTCTAAAACGAATTTGATAAAAGTGAATGGATGGAAAGCTAGCTAAGGGGTTCTTCTCCACACATGTCACACTTGCATACAAAACGATTTCCAATTGCTTCTCAATAAACCATGAATTCCCAACACCCCAAATTAACCGTGAATTGCACTAATTAACCCTCAGATTTTCCTAAAGTTATCAAATTGGATGAATTGCATACGACAACCCAAAGCATTCCTCACAAGTTCCCTGCATGAATTGCATAACAAAGATACAAGCAAAGATCATTAAGTTCTATGAAAATCATAAGCGTTGGCGAGGCACTCGTTACTATGAATTGCATGAAACTTATGCCAAGAATTTACTTAACATGATTGTGATCAACAACCTTTACTACTTTTGAATATAAGTTCATAACGATTAGGTGAAATTCCCTTATATCCTAGCATCAAACTTATGCATGAAAATTAAGCGTGAACTCTCAACCAACACACACAAATTAGTTTTAATTCATGTAGATAAGTAAATTGAATTCACAACTTATGAAACGCAATTGAAAGTAATCAAATCATATAGCAAGCATAAACATGGTTTCGAATCCCCCCCTAGCCAAGGGGGGGTTTAGTTCCTCATACGTACAAAACAAAGAGTATAGAATTTAAACATTGAAATCAAAAGAAAGAAAACACCTAAACGCTCCAACGATCCTAACTTGAATGGCATGCACGTCCAAGGCTTCTCCACCTTCCTCTTTGGTAAGGCACAAGGTTTTGGGGACAGGTTTGGATGGTATTTGTATGGAGGAATGGATGGGAGATGGTATGGTGGTGTGGCTGATTGTGTTTTTGATGTAGTGTCTTTGGATGGATCTTTTCTAATCTTCCCCTTTGTTATGGTGAAGGATGGATGTATTTATAGGCTAGGGAGAGGATGAGTGTTTGGTAATGAGTGGATGTAATGGGTGTAGTGGATGGATGTTTGGTAATGAGTGGATGTAATGGGTGTAGTGGGTGAGTGTTGTGGTAATGAGTGGATGTAATGGGTGTAGTGGATGGATGTTTGGTAATGAGTGGATGTAATGGGTGTAGTGGATGAGTGTTTGGTAATGAATGGATGTAATGGGTGTAGTGGATGAGTGTTGTTGTAATGAGTGGATGTAATGGGTGTAGTGGGTGGATGTTTGGTAATGAGTGGATGTAATGGGTGTAGTGGAAAAGTGTTTGGTAATGAGTGGATGTAATGGGTGTAGTGGGTGGATGTTTGGTAATGAGTGGATGTAATGGGTGTAGTGGATGGATGTTTGGAGTTGTAGGTCAACACACTTGCACACACACATGCTGATTTCTAGCCTTTAAATCTTCAAAAACGTCCATCCTCATGTCTCCATGCTTGCACTATCCAATCTTGGCTCAAAAATGCTCTAAAATGCTCCAAAATGCACTTTCTTGCCAACTTTGTTATTATGACCTACAAACACACGAAAATAGCTTAAAATACATAATTAACTAAGAAATAACAACACAAATGCACAAGAACAAGCTAACTAAGTCGAATAAATATGTTCCTATAACGGCACAAGGTTTGGTGGTGGGTTTTGGGGATTATGGATGGTGTAGAAGGATGGGATTATGGTGCGGTTGATTAAGGTTAGAAACTATGGAGAATGGTGAAGGAAGGGTGCGGCAAAAAGTGGGAATCTGTTTTAGGCGTGAATGGGTGAATGAATGGTTAAGGAGAAAAGACTCTGCCTTGCGGCAGAATGTGTCTTCTGATGGATCTCCCTAGTTATGGTGAAGGGTGGATGTATTTATAGGCTAGGGAGAGGAGTGTATGGAGTTGTGGTAATGAGTGGATGTAATGGGTGTAGTGGGTGAGTGTTGTGGTAATGAGTGGATGTAATGGGTGTAGTGGATGGATGTTGTGGTAATGAGTGGATGTAATGGGTGTAGTGGGTGAGTGTTGTGGTAATGAGTGGATGTAATGGGTGTAGTGGATGGATGTTGTGGTAATGAGTGTCTTTGCATGTGTGTGTTCCTCTTTGCATTTGCACACACATGCTGATTTCCAGCCTTCTAATCTTCAAAAACGTCCATCCTCATGTCTCCATGTGCATGCAATCCAATCTTGGCCCAAAAATGCTTCAAAATGCTCCAAAATGCACTTTCTTGCCAACTTTGTTATTAGGACCTACAAACACACGAAAACAGCTTAAAATACATAATCAACTAAGACATAACAACATAAATGCACAAGAACAAGCTAACTAAGTCTCATAAATATGCTCCTATCAAGTTTCATGCTCATCATAGTAACCAATGCCTCGTCAGTACTTATAGTTTTCATAATGCTTAATGATCTTTGATTGTATCTTTATTGTGCTGTTCACGTAAAGGACTTTTGAAGAATGCTTGAATTGTTGTATGCGCTTTCCCATCCAATTCAATAACTTAAGGAGAACTTGAAGGTTAATTTAAGCGGACTTAATTAACCTGGGGTGTTGAGTTTCATGATTTATCGAAAGAACAACTGAAAATTGGTTTATGTGCAAGTGTGTCATGTGTGGAGAAGAACCCTCTAGCTAGCCCATCATCCATAGTTTACCCAAATTCGTCCAAAATCTGTTTTAGTTTACAATCTGTTTGTTTTGTTTTCAAATTCGTCAAAAATCAAATCCCCCTTTACTTTAAAGTGTTTTATTAGTCAAAATCTGTTTTGATTTGTGTTTTTAAGTTTCTTGAGTCAAGTTAGAACCTAATTTCATCCAAAACCATCCCTAGAGTCAGTTTAGAGTCTAATTCATTGTTTTAAGCTGTTTTGAGTCTATTAGACTAGTTTTGAGTCTTTTTAGTTTGTATTGCATCTTTTGAGTCTAGTTTGGTGTTTTAAACTTAATTTTACGTTTTTAAGTTAGTTTCAAGTGTTTTAGCAATCCCTCCTAATCCCCGGCCTAGAACGATCCCTACTTACATTCTTTACTACAATTGACAACAAAAGGGTTTAATTTGTGTGTTAAGTAAATTTTCACATCAAATTTTTGGCGCCGTTGCCGGGGATTAGTAACTTTGCTAATCCCTTGTTATTTCTTTTTGTTTATTTTCGTGTGTTTTTATGTTAGTTACTGACCTTGTTTGTTTTCTTGTTTTAGGTACTAGTTTATGACTCAAAGTTCTCATCTGGTCTGTGAGCATATCTTGGACTTTGACGACGATTTTGAGAGGACTTTGAGAAGGAATAGGAATCAGCAAGATTGTAACCCACCTATTCCTGAACCTGAGTTTGAAGAACATCCACTTGAAGAAGAAGAGGAAGATCCCAACATGGCAGCGAACAATCGAACAATCAAGGAGCTTTCCGCTTCGGGATTGGACAATGCCGCTCCCCTATGCATCCAATACCCCATGGCTGCCCTAGGAAAGACAGACGAGTTTGAATTGAAATCAAGTTTGTTGCATCACATTCCTAAGTTCCACGGGATGTCCATGGAAGATCCTAATAAACACTTGAAGGAGTTTGAGGTTGTTTGTTCAAGTATGACTCCCGTGAATGTTGATGGGAGCATTTTGATGATGAAGGCCTTTCCCTTTTCTCTCTTAGAAAAGGCTAAAGATTGGTTGTATGAGCTAGCCCTCAGAACTGTCACATCATAGGAGAGCATGAAACGGGCATTTTTGGAGAAGTTTTTCCCAACCTCTCGAGTCATTCTACTACGCAAAAGGATTAGTGGCATTCAGCAAAACCAAGGTGAATCCTTTCCCACTTACTATGAGCGTTTTAAAACCCTTGTTGCTTCATGTCCACAGCACCAGATGAATGATGAGCTTCTTCTTCAATATTTCTACGAAGGGCTTCTACCAATTGAACGCCAAATGCTAGACGCCTCAGCGGGAGGAGCTTTGGTGGACAAAACACCTAAGGCTGCCAAGACCTTAATTGCTAACCGAGCATTGAATGCTTAACAATATGAAGGCGTTGGTCAAAGGGACACCCCACGGCAGCAAGTGAATGAGGTAAGTTCCACATTCGACATTCAATCGCAATTAGCTAATCTTACTTCCATTGTGTCTCAGATGGCCGAAGGAATGAGGATGAAAGAATCAAGTGTATGTGGTGTGTGTTCTATCCAATGACATGCCTCTGAAAAGTGCCCTCAATTGATTGAAAATGGTGGATGGGAAAGCGCCAATGCAATTGGATTTCAAGGCCAAAACCAGCCAAGGAACAATCCATATTCTAATACGTACAATCCAGGTTGGAGAGACCATCCAATTTTCAGGTGGAGGGAGCCCCAACAACCCCAACAACTGTTGGATGTATGCCCACAAAGCCACTCATTTGATTTGTGAAGCTTTTGGAATACTTATTGTATTAAACTTTTATATGTTTAATGAAGGGCAAAGCTTATTGTTAATCACTATTTATTGTATCATGTGTGTAAGGGAATCCAAGGAATGTATTTGATCTAAGAGATAAGTGATTTAAGTAAGTTAGATTATCGAGACCTTTCTCTTATGTTCATTCCGTTCCTAGCCATAGGGTTGCCAATTGGGCATTGACAATCCGCTAAGGTTAGTATGTGTTATGTCGACTCAAGCGTGAGTATGACTAGTCTCAAGTCATTTAGTGTTGGACACTAAGGCAAACACATAGGTGCTCGAAAGAGTGATCGAGTACACTGAACAACGATCAAAAGAGAGTTCGAACATACATGTCATGTAAGAACTCGAGAGTTGCAATATGCAAAGTAGTCCTTTGACCTGAGGCATCATAGATGTCTAATGGTTAGGTCCTTGATCTTTGATCATGTCAAAGGCATTCCATTGGAGTGTCCACGGCATTGTTGTCGTCAAGCTACCTAGTCATGTAGGCATATGAATGCACAACAAGGAATCTCTAACCTTCCATGGTGGAAGAAGAATACTCTAAGATATGATTCGAGAGTCTTTGGCCAAAGCATATGAATATGACTAAGGAAGTTTGTTCCAAATCATATTCAATCGAATCATATAGATAAGTATTACATTGGATAGTAGACATGAAACAAACTATCACTTAAACAATGTGATTAAGAGTATTGTATTAGAGAATGACCGTATTGCATTGTAGTTGTAACTGGATAGGTTCTCCAACCACTTCTACTTAGCTTGGGTAACCATGATATGCTGCTAGGTGTCACTCATGGTTTGTGGAAGCCCTAAAGATTAGCAAACACTAATTTTAAGGGAGAATTGAAATGTGGTTTCAATTCACAATCGATTGTTAAGAGTAACAATCGCCCACTACCTCGCTAAATAGAACCTAATGGATCGTACACCGAGTAAGGATGTTGGTGAAGAAATAAAATGAAATGGATAAGCAATTAAATGATTTAATTGAAGAATGGGCAAGGTTAATTAATTAGTTAATTAATTATACGAAATGTTCGTATTGGGCTTATATGTTGTTTTTGGGTTTCGGGGCCCAAAAGCGTTTTGATCCACAAGGCCCATTATGTTTAAGTTGTATGACAACTAAAACAAAATGGGCAATTAGCCCAATCAATTTGATATGGCCGGCCATTAGGGTGAGAAGTGTCAAACTTGGATTAATGATAGGAGTATATTTATGCGCCTTAGTTAGCTAGTTCTTATGCATTTTTGTTATGTTTTCTTCGTCAAAGTAGTCTTTTAAGCTACTTTCATGTGTTTTCAGGGTTAAAGGACATATCACACGAAATGATGCAATTTGGAGCTTTTGGAGCAAAAAGTGAGCTGGAATGTGGTGTATGCAAATGGAGCATGAGGAATGGACGAGTTTGAAGGTCAAAGGAGCTTAAGAATGAAGAAATGAAAGTGATGAACTAAGAATTCGGAATTGGAAACCAAAGTTTCTTAAGTTGGAAGTTTCTATTCTTGGAGGTTTCCAATTTCGAGAGTTTCTATTCTCGGCTTTGGGCTTTTGGATGACCCATCTTTGCCTCTTGGACCTATGCCGCACCTAACCCTAACCCTAGCCCACTTAATCAGCCGCACCTAGGCCTTGCTCACATGAAAAAAATTTGATTACTTACCCTAAGCCCATGCCGCACCTAATGTTCTAGAAACCCTAGTTTTTGGTGGATTTCCTAACCCAAGCCGCACCTAAACCCTAGCCCATTTGTCTAACCTGATTTCTTTAGGGTTTGGCTGCCTATATATATGTGTTTTACCTCCCTTGGCCGAAGAACACCCTCTCCATACTCAGAAATTCGTCCATCACCCAAAACCATCCCCGATATCATTCATTCACGCCAAAAAACCCTAGTTCTCTCCTTGCCGCAACCTTCCACCCCCAAACTCCCATATTTCTGCCACAATTCACCCTTGCCGTGCCTTCCCACCACCATCATCACCTTGTGCAGCCACCATTGGAGGAGGAAGAAGTAGTGCCGTGCAGTCCAAAGGAGGGAGAAGCCTTGCACATGCAATCTGCCATTAGTGGAGTGTTTGGAGTTCTTTCTTTCTTTGTTTCTGTTTTCATGTTTAATTTGACTTGCTTTTCAATTATGTTAAACATGAGGAACTAATTTCTTTTTAGTTAGAGGTGAATTTGAAGCCATGGACATATGTTTTATATGATTTGATTTCTTCCAATTATGATTTCAGAAATTGTGAATGTGATTTACTTATCTATTTGATTGATAACTTGTTTATGTATGTGGGTTGAGGGTCGACACTTAATTTGCATGCCTAAACTTGATACTAGGATATAAGGGAATTTCACCTAATCGTTATTAACTTATATTCATAAGTAGTGAAAGTCGCTAGTCACGATTGCGTTAAGTAAATCCTTGATGTGAAATATATAAGCACACAAATTAAACCCTCTTTTTATCAATTGTAGCAAAATATGTAAGTAGGGATCGTTCTAGGCCGGGGATTAGGAGGGATTGCAAAATCACTTGGAATTGACTCAAAAAACGTAAAAACAAGTTAAAACACTAAACTAGACTCAAAGAATGTAAAACTATAACTTAAAACACCAAAAAAACAAACCAAAAGACTCAAAATAACACAAAAACACTCAAAACTGCCTTAAAACCACTTTCTGGGCAGTTTTGGACTCTAAACAAGATTTTGGACGAAAATTGGTTTCAACTTGACTCAAAACACTTAAAAACACAACTAACACACTTTCTAACTAATTTGACACTTGAAAACAAAGGGGGATTTGGTTTTGGACGAATTTAAAAATAAAACAAAACTTTGTAACTATAACAGATTTTTAAAACGAATTTGATTTAAAACAATGGATGGAAGGCTAGCTAAGGGGTTCATCTCCATACATGTTATACTTGCATACGAAACGATTTCCAATTGCTTTTCAATAAACCATGACTTCTCAACGCCCCAAGTTAATTAGGTCCGCTTAAATTAACCTTCAGATTTTCCTAATGTTATTGAATTGGATGATTGCATACGACAACCCAAAGCATTCCCCACAAGTCCCCTACATGATTGCATAATAGAGATACTGGTGCGAAAATAAATTAACGCACAAATTTAAACCCTATTTGTGACAATTGTAGTAATGATGTAAGTAGGGATCGTTCTAGGCCGGGGATTAACTAGGGATGCTAACCAAAGTAAAATTAAATTAAAAACGTAAAAACAGAATTTAAAACACTAAACTAGACTCAAAACACTTAACTAGAATAACTCAAAATAAAACTAACAAATAATCTAAAAAGACACAAAATAATTCAAGACTCAAGAAAATACAAACTAAATTGATTTCTAATAAATCTAACACCTTAAAATAAACGGGGGATTGATTTTTTGATGAAAAGTAAATTAAACTTAAATAAATTACAAAATTGACAAAAACATAAAATTAAGGTAAAATGATAAATGACTGACTGGCTAGAGGATTATTCTCCACACATGCCACATATGCAACCTAAATTGATTTTCAGTTGTTCTTTCAATAAATTGTAAATTCTCAACGCCCCAAGTTAATTAGGTCCGCTTAAATTAACCTTCAGATTTTCCTACTTTTATTAGGTTGGATGATTGCATACGACAACCCAAAACATTCCCTACAAGTTCCCTACATGAATTGCATAATAGAGATACAAGCAAGAATCATTAAGTTTTATGAAAATCATAAGCATTGACGAGGCACTTGTTACTATGAATTGCATGAAACTTATGCCAAGAATTTACCTAACGCGATCGTTTATAAGCGACCTTCACTACTTGTGAATATAAGTTCATAACGATTAGGTGAAATTCACTTATATTCTAGCATCAAATTCATGCATGTAAATTAAGTATGCATCCTTAATCGACATACAAAAATAAGTTATCAATCAAGCAGTTAAGCAAATTAAATCACAACTCAGAAATCACAACTGAAGATAAACAATTCAAATTACAAATATATCCATAGTTTTGAATTAACCTCTAGCCAAAATAAAATTAGTTACACATTATTAAAATTAAAACAGAAATAAAACGTGAGTTGGAGGATTAAACCGAATGAGGACTGCAGTGTTGTTGCGCTCCCTGCACTGTTGCCGTGCTGACCAGGCAGGATTGCTGCCGTGCTGACCTGGCAGGATTGCTGCCGTGCTGACCTGCTTACTGACCTGCTTAGCTGCGCAAAGCAGCCCACGTGTCTCGCTCCTGTCCGTCTTCCTCCTGGCCTTCCTGGCAGCGCCTCCTTCCTTCTTCGCGCTACTTGCTGCCCACGTGCAGCCCTTCCTCAAATCCCCGCGTCTGACCTCCCCACGTCCATCAAGCTTCTGTCTGCATGAGGCAGCATGCATTTCCTATCTTTCCCGCCACCTGTCTCCCATTTCTCTTTATTTCTTACGCTGCCTGGTGGCAGCCTTCCTGCTAGTCCCCTAACTCGCGCACCAGCTGTTGTGCTCCCCTCAGCCCAAGGCAGCGCCTCCTTTCACGTCTCACGCTGCCACTTCTTCTCTGCCTTTTCAAGTAGCGTCCTTCCCTCCTCTGTGCAGCTGCTAAATGCAACTCTCTGTCCGTCTCTAATCCAAACTCGCCAGCTGCCAACTTTCCTCCAAGTTCCGCGCTCTGTCTTTCCTTCGTCGTTCCGTGCGCCTTCCCTCCTCTGTGCAGCTGCTGCAAGGCAGCAACCTATCCTCTGCGAACTGCCCACGTGCGAGACCTTTCCCGCGAGTCCTCCTCGAGCTGCCCAAGTCTCTGTCTCACTGCTTGCTGCAAAAGCAGCGCCTCGGCCCTGCTTGCCTCTTCGCAACTCCAAACCTTCTTTCCTTATCCCCCCCCTACCTGCGTGCTCCTTATTCCTCCTTATTTATTTAGTTCCTCCACTTCACGATGGGAGCTCCACTCCCGTGTCCCCCGTCCTCTAACCTTTTCTTAATTATTTCTCCTTCATCCCTGGTTGTCTGCTGCCCTTCTCTGACTTCTCATTCTTTTCTAAAATATGGCAGCCTAGCTGCCTTCCTTCTTTTTGTCTCCCACGCGTTGCTTTCTGCCAAAAACCCCACTCAATTAACATCATACCTTTTATTTATATATATATATATATATGTATATATATATAAATATATATAAATATATAAATATATATAAATATATATATATATATATTTATAATACTATCTTATTTTTATTAGTCAAAAATAGTGGGCAAGACAGTTTTGACGATTTTATCACTTAAAATCTCACTTGTGCAATATTTATTTTATTTACTAGATAAATACTAAAAAACACAAAAACAAAGTAAATAGCTCAAAAATATAAGAAACTAACTAAGAAAAGACGAGAGAATTTGATGTAAAATATGTATAAATATAATCCGATCAAATACCCCCACACTTAGCTTTTGCTAGTCCTCGAGCAAAACAGAGAAAACAGAAAAAGTAATAACATGAAAATTATTAGTTTTCCCCTATATTACCCTCATAGAATTTCATTTGAGAACATAAATCATCAAGAACCATAGCTAACAACAACAAGCAATTCAAGTTCATTTTCCTTATTCAAATATTAGCAGTAATCTTTGAAACATCCTTGAAGTGTAGTGTGTGAGATAGCCATGCTAATGCAATTTCAAGTTTTTATTTTAAAAATCACCATATGCAAACTAGCGACCTTCTCACTGGATGTACACTCAATCGCACATGTGTTTAGTTTTAATGTGTTTCGCTCAAAGAAACAAATGTGAAAGTTCTACCATAAGCTTGCATAAAGATCACTTCTCCACAGTCATAATTGCAAAACTTAAATCAAGAGGATTTTTATTGGATGTAATGAGGCTTAGGGATAGGGTTATTGAAACGAAAGAATAGGAAAACACAAGTTCCAAGCTACAATGCAAGCAATTATTTTCTTTAGATTTATAAGAACTCAAACTCTCCAACGATTCTTCAGACATCTCTAACCACACCCATAAACTGAAACTTTAAAAACTTTTTATTTTCTTTGTATACAATCTTTCTTTTTCTTTTCTTTTTTTTTTTTTTTTTTTTTTTTTTTTTTTTTTTTTTTTCTTTTCAAACAGAAACAAATATGAAAAACCCCCACACTTATTCTTTTGCCAAACACCTTCAAAGTACTTCACAAACATTTCACATAAGACAATCTTGCATTGCTCGCTTGGAAAGGGTAAGGAAAATTATTTCAGGCATAAGGGTAGACATATCTGGTGATAAGAAATAAAAGGCTCACAAATACGGCTCAAAATGGCAATCTAATGATATTATTTTTCTTTGGGAAACAAGGTTATTTGGGCCATGGTGGTAAACCTAATGCCTCTATCATTTTCAAGTTCATGCAATCAATGACAAAAATTTCGAAAGATCGTTATGCAAGTTCTAGAGAAGTATCTCACATAAGTTCATCACACATGAAAAAAATAGGAGTGTATGAAAAATGCATACACTTTCAATAGGCTCAAAAACTCACATAGGATGTATATGGTCACTAAATTCACATATGGAGCTTTAAATCATGCTTTAATTTCACATCAACAAGGCTATGTGAATGGTTTTTCAAGGATGATCAAATATGTACAAACTAACACGAGAATTAGGAATTTCACACAACACATGTTAACTAAGTTCTTGATGATCATGGTTCAAATTTATCCAATTATATCATTGGGTCGGGAAACTAACAAAAAAACTAATTCAAAACAATAAGGAAAACAAGGAAATATTTTTGGATTTTTTTAAATTTTCCGATTTTTTTGTTTTTTTTTTTGTTTTTTTTTGTTTGTTTTTTTTTTTTTTTTATAAAACAAAACTAATTAAGAAAACAAAGCAATAACATGGAACAAATGAAACCAGTTCAAAGTCGAAGGTATAAAAATTTTCAATTTGGTCATTTTATACTTTACCCCCACACTTAAACTAGACATTGTCCCCAATGTCAGAAAATATAATAAAATGCAAATAAAAATAAAGTAGATAATATAACGAAATAAAATAAAGCAATAGGACTGAAAACTTCCCTAATTTGCAGAAAATCAAGCGATGACCCCCAAGCTAAAATTCTGCAATCAACTTCAAGGGTGGAAATAACCAAAAGTTCCTGCAAAGAAAAGAAATAATTCAGTTAAGCACGCAAGAAAATATAGAAAATGCAAACGAAAAATTAAAAATGAAAATAAAAGACAATGAATAAAACTAAAAGTGATCATTGGTCCTGTTTGGTGACTTTCCACAGCTTTGAACTTGAACTGGCTTCAGGAACTTCTTAGCAAGGAAAATGAGACTTGATTGGTGGTGTTGTTGAAGCTTCTCGAGCTCTTGGTTTCAACTCAGACTCCTTCTGCCGGGTTGATTGAGTCTGCAGGCTACATTCTTCTCTTTTTGTTCTTCTGCATGGCAGGTAGGCACGAGGAAAAGGTGGTGGTCTGCTTCTTTGTTCAATCTGTCCAAGTGCCGACCGATTTCCTTTCTTTCACCCTGACTCGTAGCCAAGAGCAAGGGTAAAGGAAAAGCATGCCATGAGAAATCTTTGCCTCTGACTCTGATGATATGGGATACTTTTGCTTTTGAAGAAGTATCGTTCCACAGGTGTATGCTTGAACTGGGCTGGGGAACTTCTTAGCAAGGAAAATGAGACTTGATCTTGAAGATGAAGCAGCACCTTGTCTCCACATGCTTCAAGTATCATTTTCACTTGCCATGTCTGTTCTCCAGGCAGATGTGGCGACTTCTTCGGAAGTACATCAGTGGTTGAAGAAGAGCACTCGAGAGCAATGCTAGGTAAGCAATCAGGAAGGATTTCCAGGCAGTCGGTTCTTAGATTGGAAGATTGACACCGAGTGCTGGCTGATTGCCCGCTTTCTCCTTGCCACAAAGACAAGGACAAGGACAGGAAGAAAGCGTGATATGAGATACTCTTGCTTTCAACCTTCATGATATGAAATACTCTAGCTCTAGATGACTTATTTGCAAAGGTATCCCAGGGAATGAGAAACACAGAGAAACTCGAGAGGGTTTGTTGGAAAGGCATTTTGGAAGATGAAAAATTTCGGAGATGAAGAAGTGTTGAGAGTGTGCCTTTGCTATTGAAGGCGAAGGTAGACGTTTATAGAATTTTTCTTCACAACCGAAACTATTCCTTTACCCTGTCGGCAGCCGGTGGATGGATGAACAGTACAGGTCACGCGCTTTCTGAAAAAGTCACCCGTAATTTGCGCAAAGCTGACAGCGCGCGTGACGAGTGACGACAAAATTGGAAAAACTGTTCGCCTCGTGATTCCTGACCGCTCCGACTTTTGAGAAAGACGCCCGACTTTTGAGAGAGCGGCGTTCGACTTTTGAGAAAGGAACCGACTTTTGAGACGGCGACGCCGCTTTTGAGAAAGAGTCCGGCTTTTGAGAAAGGAGCCCGGCTCTTCGATTTGCGAGAGGGCGCCTCTTCGACTGCTGAGTGATGCCTCAACGATTTCTTCTTCTTATAAGAACGCTCATTTTTTTGTTCCACAACACACTTAAGCTTCCCCAGTAAAACTCCCTCGTGTAAACACTCCCTCCTGTAAACACTCCATCTTGCACTTCTTTTAATCTTGATCATTCCGACTCTTCATTCTCAACACCTTCAGAAAATGTCTTGCCCTTCTGACCGTCGCCTTAACTTGAATGTTGGGGAAGATAGTGATATATCTTCTCCAACCAACATTTGGCAGCCGTCCTTCATATCCCCGAATGGTCCTCTTACAGTTGGGGATTCCATGATGATGAATGAAACAACCGCATCGGTGGTGGCCAGAAATCTGCTCACTCCTAGAGACACTAGGATACTTTCTAGGCGGTCCGACGAACTAGCTGTCCAGGACTCTATGGCCTACAGCGTCCGATGCGCAGGTTCAGTATCAAACATGGGCCAGCGCCTTCTTGCACGAACCCGTCAGGTGGAGTCGTTGATGGCTGAAGTGGCTAGTCTTCGGCAGGAGGTCAGAGTGCTTAGGCATGAGAACAGGGATTTGCACATGCTTGCAACCAATTACTCCACAAGCATGAAGAGGAAGCTGGATCAGATGCAGGAGTCCGAAGTGCGGATTCAGAGTGATCATCAACGGTTTATGGCGTTACTCCCGAGGTTTGTGTTGCCTTCGTCCTCGGGAGCAGCACCAAGTATTGAGGCTCTGAATGATCCAGCTCTGGCGCTTCGTCTTTCAGGGGCTCCGTCGACCTCCGAGGCACCACCAACCAATGACCAATGAACGAAATTAAATTACAAGTTATTGTAAAAAAAAAAAAAATTTATGCATTTAAGTTTTTTTTTTTTTTTTTTTTGTATTTTTTTTTTTTTTTTTTTTTTGTATTTTTTTTTTTTGTATTTTTATTTATATGAATGTTTATGTTTTTTTTTTTTTTTTTTTTTAAAGCAAGAAAAAAAAAAAATAAAAATAAAAATATCAATGTAAAAATATGTAAATCAAATTAAAAAGACTATTTTTAATCTCTCAAACAAATATCACAACTAAATAAACAAAATAAAATAAAATCAACGTAAAATAAAATAAAATAAAAAAAATCAACGTAAAATAAATTCACACAATAGCAAACAAACAATGAAAGAACTAAACAAAGTAAAATAAATTCAGTAAAGAGAAGGGATTAGGAATGCAAATCTGATTGTGGGTGATTCCTAGGCCTCCCTTCATTATTCAAATGCATGGGCTTATCATTGAACGGACGGTGGTACTTGAAATGATCCGACAACGGTCTAAGTTCAAGAGTGGGTGCCTGAATCATCAAAATCAGAAAAATGTTAGTATAAATTAAAATTAAAAATGGAGAAGATGGCTTACAGTCACATTCAAACTCAATTATAAACACCACGTCTTTGAACGTTTCCGGGACTTTGAACTTGGCCAGGTTTACTATGATGGTTGTGGCTTGTCCCGTGTCATCAAACTCAACTGCTTTAGGCTTGATTGTCTCATGCACAGCCTCTTGGATGTATTCTTGAAATTCTCCGGCCACCTCATTTTCTGGAATAATTCTTCTTGGTGTACAAGTCTCTTTGAACGTTTCAATACCATCGGGAACTTGATTTGGTACACCAAGAATTTGGATATCACATTGCACCTTGGGAAGATCTTCCACAACATATTTTTCATTCACTTCTTCCTTGGGATTTAAAAACCTGCAAGGAAAAAGGACATTTGGTGGAACGATGTTAGAATGAATTGAACTTAGAACCTCCTCACCTGAGTTGGATGACATAAGGACTTGGGGGGTTTGCGATAAGAATTCTTCTAAACTGCCCAAGTCGTCATCCTCATCTTCTTCTTGAATTGGCAATTCATCCATGTTCGGGCTCTGTTTGGATGGTTCAGGAACAACTTCATCCTCCATATCACTTCCCAAAGTGATGGCTTCATTAATTTCCATTTCTCCCTCTGAATTTGCAAATGTGGAGTTGGAGAGTTCACTTTGATCTTGAATTTGTACCATGAACTCCATAATCTGCCCAATTTGCTTCTCCAACTCATCCACCTTGTTGGCTTTATTTTGCATCTCCATGTTTCGATTTTCTACGTCCTGGGTCAAAGAGGTTAGTAACTTATTCAACATGTCATTATCCGAAGACGTACCTGAATTTGATTGGGGAGATTGTTGTGGTGGATGTGACGGTTCATATGGCCACTGATAGAACTCTTCCGATGGCGGCAATTGTTCTTCTTTTTGTGAACCCTGTACTGAAGAAATTAATTCTTCAAGCATTTGATTATAATCCACGGGCATACTTTGATTCGATTGGAATTGTTGTGGGGGATGCTGTGGTGGCTGCATAGATCTTGAATAGAACGCGTCTTCTTGCTGCCAATATCCACCTTGTTGGAATTGTTGAGGTTCTCCCCACATGTACTCTGAATTACTTCTCCAATCCGAATTATAAGCGTTGGAAAACATGTTGCCCCTTGATTGGTTATAGCCTTGATATCCCCAAACATCTTCATTTGCAGAAAATTGGGGATATTGATGAGTTTGAAATCCTTGCTCATAGGGCATATCAAATGTAGGGACACTTGGCATTGTGGTCCGTTCGGCATTATGATTTAACTGAGCAGTGAGCTGTGCCAATAGATCTTGAATGCTAGTAGAATCCAGGTCTTGCTCCATTTGTAACTAAAATCAAAGAAAACTAAATCAAATATCAAAAGTAAAAGACATAAACACAAATAAACATAAGCAAAAACAAAAATAAAAGGATTAGCAAATTTGCTAATCCCCGGCAACGGCGCCAAAAATTTGGTGCGAAAATAAATTAACGCACAAATTTAAACCCTATTTGTGACAATTGTAGTAATGATGTAAGTAGGGATCGTTCTAGGCCGGGGATTAACTAGGGATGCTAACCAAAGTAAAATTAAATTAAAAACGTAAAAACAGAATTTAAAACACTAAACTAGACTCAAAACACTTAACTAGAATAACTCAAAATAAAACTAACAAATAATCTAAAAAGACACAAAATAATTCAAGACTCAAGAAAATACAAACTAAATTGATTTCTAATAAATCTAACACCTTAAAATAAACGGGGGATTGATTTTTTGATGAAAAGTAAATTAAACTTAAATAAATTACAAAATTGACAAAAACATAAAATTAAGGTAAAATGATAAATGACTGACTGGCTAGAGGATTATTCTCCACACATGCCACATATGCAACCTAAATTGATTTTCAGTTGTTCTTTCAATAAATTGTAAATTCTCAACGCCCCAAGTTAATTAGGTCCGCTTAAATTAACCTTCAGATTTTCCTACTTTTATTAGGTTGGATGATTGCATACGACAACCCAAAACATTCCCTACAAGTTCCCTACATGAATTGCATAATAGAGATACAAGCAAGAATCATTAAGTTTTATGAAAATCATAAGCATTGACGAGGCACTTGTTACTATGAATTGCATGAAACTTATGCCAAGAATTTACCTAACGCGATCGTTTATAAGCGACCTTCACTACTTGTGAATATAAGTTCATAACGATTAGGTGAAATTCACTTATATTCTAGCATCAAATTCATGCATGTAAATTAAGTATGCATCCTTAATCGACATACAAAAATAAGTTATCAATCAAGCAGTTAAGCAAATTAAATCACAACTCAGAAATCACAACTGAAGATAAACAATTCAAATTACAAATATATCCATAGTTTTGAATTAACCTCTAGCCAAAATAAAATTAGTTACACATTATTAAAATTAAAACAGAAATAAAACGTGAGTTGGAGGATTAAACCGAATGAGGACTGCAGTGTTGTTGCGCTCCCTGCACTGTTGCCGTGCTGACCAGGCAGGATTGCTGCCGTGCTGACCTGGCAGGATTGCTGCCGTGCTGACCTGCTTACTGACCTGCTTAGCTGCGCAAAGCAGCCCACGTGTCTCGCTCCTGTCCGTCTTCCTCCTGGCCTTCCTGGCAGCGCCTCCTTCCTTCTTCGCGCTACTTGCTGCCCACGTGCAGCCCTTCCTCAAATCCCCGCGTCTGACCTCCCCACGTCCATCAAGCTTCTGTCTGCATGAGGCAGCATGCATTTCCTATCTTTCCCGCCACCTGTCTCCCATTTCTCTTTATTTCTTACGCTGCCTGGTGGCAGCCTTCCTGCTAGTCCCCTAACTCGCGCACCAGCTGTTGTGCTCCCCTCAGCCCAAGGCAGCGCCTCCTTTCACGTCTCACGCTGCCACTTCTTCTCTGCCTTTTCAAGTAGCGTCCTTCCCTCCTCTGTGCAGCTGCTAAATGCAACTCTCTGTCCGTCTCTAATCCAAACTCGCCAGCTGCCAACTTTCCTCCAAGTTCCGCGCTCTGTCTTTCCTTCGTCGTTCCGTGCGCCTTCCCTCCTCTGTGCAGCTGCTGCAAGGCAGCAACCTATCCTCTGCGAACTGCCCACGTGCGAGACCTTTCCCGCGAGTCCTCCTCGAGCTGCCCAAGTCTCTGTCTCACTGCTTGCTGCAAAAGCAGCGCCTCGGCCCTGCTTGCCTCTTCGCAACTCCAAACCTTCTTTCCTTATCCCCCCCCTACCTGCGTGCTCCTTATTCCTCCTTATTTATTTAGTTCCTCCACTTCACGATGGGAGCTCCACTCCCGTGTCCCCCGTCCTCTAACCTTTTCTTAATTATTTCTCCTTCATCCCTGGTTGTCTGCTGCCCTTCTCTGACTTCTCATTCTTTTCTAAAATATGGCAGCCTAGCTGCCTTCCTTCTTTTTGTCTCCCACGCGTTGCTTTCTGCCAAAAACCCCACTCAATTAACATCATACCTTTTATTTATATATATATATATATATGTATATATATATAAATATATATAAATATATAAATATATATAAATATATATATATATATATTTATAATACTATCTTATTTTTATTAGTCAAAAATAGTGGGCAAGACAGTTTTGACGATTTTATCACTTAAAATCTCACTTGTGCAATATTTATTTTATTTACTAGATAAATACTAAAAAACACAAAAACAAAGTAAATAGCTCAAAAATATAAGAAACTAACTAAGAAAAGACGAGAGAATTTGATGTAAAATATGTATAAATATAATCCGATCAGATACAAGCAAGAATCATTAAGTTCTATGAAAACCACAAGCATTGACGAAGCACTTGTTACTATGATTGCATGAAACTTATGCCAAGAATTTACTTAACGCGATTGAGATCATCAACCTTTACTACTTGTGAATATAAGTTCATAACGATTAGGTGAAATTCCCTTATATCCTAGCATCAAATTAATGCATGCAAACTAAGTGTCGACCCTTAATCAACATACAAGAATAAGTTTTAATTCACATAGATAAGCAAATTGAAATCACAATTTATGAAACGCAATTAGAAGTAATCAAATCATATCGCAAGCATAAACATGTATTTCGAATCCCCCCTAGCCGAGGGGGGGTTTAGTTCCTCATACTCACAACACAAAGAGAATAGAATTTAAACATTGAAATCAAAGGAAAAGAAACACCTAGAAATTCCAGCAAGTTGAACTTGAATCGCATGTCCAAGCTTCCTCCTCCTCCTTGGTGCGGCAAAGGTCTAAAACAGGTTCTAAGGGTCCTATGTGTATGGATTAATGGTTATGGAGGGGTATGGTGGTGTTTAGGAGTGGTGGAGGGTGCGGCAAAGGTGTGTGAAGGGTTTTGGCGAATTTCTGATTTGTGGAGTGAATGAATGAATGAATGAATGGGTTAAGGTGGTTTATATAGGCTTCTAACCCTAGGTAAATCAGGTTTAGGCCTTCTAGAAACCCAAATCCATCAGGAATTGGACTAAAAAAACACATTCCCACTAGGAATAGGTGCGGCATAGGCTTAGGGTCAGATAAGGCTTCTAGAAAGCCTTGCAAGGCAAGGATTTAGGGTCTTCTAGAAGTAAATGGGCGGCATATTTCAAGGGAGGATAAGATAGGGCTTCTAGAAAGCCCAAAATCTGATGGGAATTGCTTAGAACTTGTGGCAAGGAGGGGAATACTCTAGAAACTTCTCATTTGTGTCCTACAACACTTAGGAGTCCTTCTAGCATTAGGAAAACATGTCTCAATCCTTCCTTGACTTGGAATTCTTCTCCTTCTTCATCTTGGAAACCTTTTCCTTCTTGGACTTGGAAATCTTCCTTGTAGCTGCAACTTGATGCCATTTGGGGTTTACATTTCCTATTCCAAGTAGGAAACCTTGTTTGAATAGGAAACTTCATTCTTCTAGGAATCCATCTTCAACTAGGAATCCCTCGTTGATTAGGATTCCTTCTTCAATTAGGAATCCTTTGTTGACTAGGATTTCATCTCTTGATTAGGCGCTTTCCTACTTCGACTAGGAAACCTTGTTCAAGTAGGAAACATCATCTTCAAATCTTCAATTTCGTCCATCCTCTTGGCTCCAAACATATGATATTCATTCCAAGCTCTAATTTGCTCCAAAAGGCTCCAAAATGCTTCCTTTTGCACACTTTGCCCTTAAAACCTGAAAACACATAAAACTAGCTTAAAAGACTACTTTACTAAGGAAAAACACTATAAATGCACAAGAACAAGCTAAACTAAGGCGCATAAATATGCTCCTATTAAATTCCCCCACACATAGCTTTTGCTAGTCCTCGAGCAAAACAAAACGAAACAAAGTAAACAAACGAAACAAAACGAGTAAAACACAACCTAAACCTTCCAACAATCGCCTCAGGGATTTCCAATGCACATGACATGTTAAAAATCATCATTCCCACAGATTTTAGCCATCTTTACACTTAAGCACATACTTAATCATAGTCACTACTTATTAGTTCCCATTTAACCAATTAAAATGATGTTTAAATGTAGTAACATGCCTTAGAGAATTTCCTCAATTCCTTACTAGATATGCACTCTATTTTCACTCCGATTTTCTAACTACACACCCTACACTAGTTATATGTGAGAAGATTGATGTAAATATGAAAACGAATGCTCACATATATGTTTCAGAAAGAACGCAATTTCTAGAGTTAAGAAGCATGTTTAGATATGATCTCATGAATGGAATGCTACTACTTAGATGCGAGAACCAGTGACACCTATATGCTCCTACCAAATTCAAATTGAAATACACAACACTCAAGATTAAAGTCAAGGGTTGTAACGGGGCTAGGGGAGTTGGCTAACAACGAAAGGATAGGGAAAACAAACGTTCTCAAAGCAATAGTAAGCAAAATAATGAAATTGAACTTTAGAATTCCCATTAGCATGCAAAAAAAAATCAACTTTTAAACACAAAGGGAAGTTTTAACAACAATCAGGGCCGAATTCAATGTTTTGGACCCTTTCTTCAACAAACAACACTTAAGGCCTCTTTTTCACATATTTTCAACTTCTTTCTCATTCTTTTCACAACTTTTCTTTTTTTCTTTCTATTTTCCACGAATTTTCTTTTCTTTTCTTTTTCGTGCCTCATTCAAGACTTTGGCACACCCATAACAAAACTCACTTCCCCCACACTTGTTTTCTGCAATGCATTGGTTTTAAGGAATTCATATTAAGTCATGCATTACTATGCTTCAAGAACAAAGGTATGGATGGTCCTAATCTAGGCTAGGTGAGGATAATGTGGTTAACAAAGAAAATAGGCTAAAACAAGGCTCAACGGGGTTAGAAACCTACAAAACACAATGACATAGGGCACACGGCATTTGGCTAAAGTGGTGGTCACTACACAACTTTATCTTGAATATGTGTTATGCAAATCAATAACATGCTTTGAATGAATTGGGCATGAGTTCTAGTGTTTGGAACTAAATGATGAAACGCCTTCTAAGTAGTAACCAAGCAACGAATAATGAGATCATGCAACAACTTTAGAAAACAACAATGCACAGATTATTAACTCTCCAAATAAACGTTTAGGCTCAAGTCTCACAAGGTTGTAGCGTTAGTTTGAGTTCCTTCCTTCAAGCATGTTACAAAAACTGATTTTTTTCTTTATGATTACATGTGAATTCATAAGTTATAACCACAACCAAGCATAAACCAAAGAGTAAATCAAACTTTCATCCATGTTTACAACTCTTTTTAACAGCCATGTAATTACAAACCGAATCCTCATCATTGTGTTGGAAGGTACCCTAAGACACAAACAAACACACAAAAACAACTCTTTTTGGGTTTTTTAAAACAAATTTTTTCAAATTTTTATGGGATTTTCGGATTTTTGAATCAAAACACACTAAAACACACCAAAATAGCTTAAAAAGGCTTAAAAACAGCAAGGAACAAGTCTTTAAGTTAAGGGTGATAAAATCCCACGAATTTGCATCTAAAATACTTATTTACCCCCCCACACTTAAATCAAACATTGTCCTCAATGTTTCAAGCATAGACTCACACATAACAACACACAAAACAAAACAGCAACTAACAACCTAACATGGCAGAAAACGAAATAGCAACAAAGAGAAGGGTTTAGGAACGCAAATCTGGAATTGGAGTGCTTTCTCGGTCTTCCTTTGTTGAATGCATGGGTTGCCTCCCAAGTAGCGCTTTCTTTAACGTCTTGCAGCCGGACGTTACTCCATTGAAGCTTCATGGAACCCCACGGCATGGAGGGGTTTTTTCACAACCCGTCCTACGAAATACTTTATGCTTTGGTTCCTTGAATGGGATGGGATAATGATCCTTTCTTATTGTCGTGTTTTGCTTCCCTAAATCAACACGAACTCTCCCACCACATTGTTTTCGATTAGGTACCTGCACCATACAAGGTAACAACCTATTAGTTGAAATGGGAATCGAAATTGGAATAGGTGGCTTACCTTTGTACGGCAAAGAAGTGGTAGCCCAATGGACGGATGCACAAGGGTTGCTTATGGCCAATTGTGGTGCTTCCAAGGTTGGAGCCGTGCACTCCTTGTGCTCTACTCCAAGTTCCTTCTCGGTGGTAATTCGAGAAACATCCTTCTTGACCTTTGTTGAACATTCTGTCCCTATGTGTTTAATTACATTAATGGCATAACAAGAACGAACATCATTAGTATTCTCAATCGATTCAGGAATCTTAAAGTTAATCATATCACCATCAAAGGCCATAGTTACTGCTCCCTTGGCCACGTCAATCTTGGTTTGAGCCGTTTTCATGAATGGTCGTCCAAGTAAGAGTGGTGATGGTGGAGAGTGGGTTGAGTCCTCCATATCAAGCACATAAAAATCTGCAGGAAAAATCAAGTGGTCTACCTGCACCAAAACATCTTCCAACACTCCCTTGGGATATGCATTAGATCGATCGGCTAATTGAATAATAACGCCATCATTTTTAAGCTTTCCTAGATTCATAGATGCATAAACAGAATATGGCATGACATTAATTGATGCACCTAAATCTAGCATAGCATGCTCAAATCTTGTATTACCAATTACGCAAGGGATTGTGAAACTACCCGGATCTTTGCATTTAGGTGGTAGCTTCCTTTGCAACATTGCAGAGACATTCTCGCTTACATGTACCACCTCCTTCTCCCGAATCCGTTTCCTTGTTGTACAAAGATTCTTCAAAAACTTGGCATACTTCGGGATTTGCTTTATAGCATCGAGGAGAGGGATATTGACATGCACCTTCCGAAACGTCTCAAGAACATCTTTTTCCTCTTCTTCGTTCTTGGTTTGCAAAAACCTGCTAGGAAAGGGTACATCCGGAGGAATGACATTAGAATTAATTGGAATAGAACCTTTCCTACCTATGGTGGATGGATTGGATGCATTTGATGGGTGCGGCAAGGAATTTTCAATCCTTGCCGTGGCTTTTGATTGCTCTTCCTCTTCAATTTGAAACTTCTCATCCTCCTCGGGGGCAGATTTGGATCGTGTTGGCTCGGTTCCCACTTCTTTCCCATTTCTTAGCGTAATGGCCTTGGCAGTTTCGAATCCACCCTTTGGATTCACCACGGTTGAGCTAGGCAACTTCCCTTGCTCACGAAACTGCCCCATGAACTCGGCAATTGGTCCCACTTGCTTCTCCAAGTTGTCCACCCTCCTGTCTTGGATTTGCCTCTCTTTGTTTTGAGTTTGGACTTCCTGCGTCAAAGTAGTAAGTAATTGAAAAATCTTATCATTATCACTTGAATTACCTACATTGCTTTGGGCAGGTTGTGCTTGGGCTTGTGGTGGTGCCAACGGCTTTTGATAGAACCCCGGTGGTTGTTGCCTAAATCCGCTTTGTTGCTGGCCTTGTTGGGGGTCTCGCCATTTAAAATTCGGATGATCATGCCAACCGGGATTGTACGTATTGGAAAATGGATCACCACGTGATTGGTATTGATTGCCATATCCCACGGCATTGAGTGTTTCCCACCCTCCATTCTCGATCAATTGTGGGCACTTGTCCGTATGGTGGCTTTGCATGGAGCATACGCCACAAGGAGCTACGGTTTTAACTTTTGGACCTTCCACCACCTGAGAAAGCAACGTAGTAAGGTTAGCCATTTGATTTTGAAGTTCGGTTATGGCACTTACCTCATTCACTTGTTGATGCCGTGGGGTAGTCCTTTGTCCGACTCCTTCGTATTGTTGAGCGTTCAACGCTCGGTTGGCAATCAACATCTTTGCAGCCGTAGGGGTCTTGTCCACCAATGCTCCTCCCACTGAGGCATCTAGCATTTGACGTTCAATTGGTAGAAGTCCTTCGTAGAAGTATTGTAGCAAAAGTTCCTCCTTCATTTGATGCTGTGGACACGAAGCAACAAGAGATTTAAATCGTTCATAGTAAGTAGGAAAAGATTCACCTTCGTCTTGTTGAATGCCACTTATCCTTTTGCGTAGGAGGATGACTCGAGAAGTTGGGAAAAACTTCTCCAAGAAAGCTCTTTTCATGCTCTCCCATGATGTGACCGTTCCGGGAGCCAATTCGTATAACCAATCTTTCGCCTTCTCTAGGAGAGAAAAGGGAAAGGCCTTCATCTTCAAGATGCTTTCATCCACGTTCACCGGGGTCATGCTCGAGCAAACGACTTCAAACTCCTTTAGATGCTTGTTCGGATCTTCCATGGATAGCCCATGGTACTTTGGAATGTGATACAACAAGCTTGACTTCAATTCGAACTTGGCAGTCTTGTCGGGAGCCGCCCTAGGGTATTGGATACATAGAGGTGCGGCATTATCCAATCCCGAAGCGGAAAGCTCCTTGATCGTTCGGTTGTCCGCTGCCATGTCTTCCACTTCCTCTTCAAATTCAGAAACGGACTCGGAACTTGCACTTGATTCACTAGGTTCCGGGTTCTTCCTTTTTCGTCTCAACTCACGCTCAAAATCGTCGTCAAAGTCTAAAATATGTTCGTGAACCGGATTAGAACTCCGAGTCATAAACAAGTACCTAAAACAAGAAACAAAACAACATAAGAATCTGATCTAATAAGAAAAACAAAACTAACAATCCAAGGGATTAGCCAAGTTGCTAATCCCCGGCAACGGCGCCAAAAATTTGATGTGAAATATATAAGCACACAAATTAAACCCTCTTTTTATCAATTGTAGCAAAATATGTAAGTAGGGATCGTTCTAGGCCGGGGATTAGGAGGGATTGCAAAATCACTTGGAATTGACTCAAAAAACGTAAAAACAAGTTAAAACACTAAACTAGACTCAAAGAATGTAAAACTATAACTTAAAACACCAAAACAAACCAAAAGACTCAAAATAACACAAAAACACTCAAAACTGCCTTAAAACCACTTTCTGGGCAGTTTTGGACTCTAAACAAGATTTTGGACGAAAATTGGTTTCAACTTGACTCAAAACACTTAAAAACACAACTAACACACTTTCTAACTAATTTGACACTTGAAAACAAAGGGGGATTTGGTTTTGGACGAATTTAAAAATAAAACAAAACTTTGTAACTATAACAGATTTTTAAAACGAATTTGATTTAAAACAATGGATGGAAGGCTAGCTAAGGGGTTCATCTCCATACATGTTATACTTGCATACGAAACGATTTCCAATTGCTTTTCAATAAACCATGACTTCTCAACGCCCCAAGTTAATTAGGTCCGCTTAAATTAACCTTCAGATTTTCCTAATGTTATTGAATTGGATGATTGCATACGACAACCCAAAGCATTCCCCACAAGTCCCCTACATGATTGCATAATAGAGATACAAGCAAGAATCATTAAGTTCTATGAAAACCACAAGCATTGACGAAGCACTTGTTACTATGATTGCATGAAACTTATGCCAAGAATTTACTTAACGCGATTGAGATCATCAACCTTTACTACTTGTGAATATAAGTTCATAACGATTAGGTGAAATTCCCTTATATCCTAGCATCAAATTAATGCATGCAAACTAAGTGTCGACCCTTAATCAACATACAAGAATAAGTTTTAATTCACATAGATAAGCAAATTGAAATCACAATTTATGAAACGCAATTAGAAGTAATCAAATCATATCGCAAGCATAAACATGTATTTCGAATCCCCCCTAGCCGAGGGGGGGTTTAGTTCCTCATACTCACAACACAAAGAGAATAGAATTTAAACATTGAAATCAAAGGAAAAGAAACACCTAGAAATTCCAGCAAGTTGAACTTGAATCGCATGTCCAAGCTTCCTCCTCCTCCTTGGTGCGGCAAAGGTCTAAAACAGGTTCTAAGGGTCCTATGTGTATGGATTAATGGTTATGGAGGGGTATGGTGGTGTTTAGGAGTGGTGGAGGGTGCGGCAAAGGTGTGTGAAGGGTTTTGGCGAATTTCTGATTTGTGGAGTGAATGAATGAATGAATGAATGGGTTAAGGTGGTTTATATAGGCTTCTAACCCTAGGTAAATCAGGTTTAGGCCTTCTAGAAACCCAAATCCATCAGGAATTGGACTAAAAAAACACATTCCCACTAGGAATAGGTGCGGCATAGGCTTAGGGTCAGATAAGGCTTCTAGAAAGCCTTGCAAGGCAAGGATTTAGGGTCTTCTAGAAGTAAATGGGCGGCATATTTCAAGGGAGGATAAGATAGGGCTTCTAGAAAGCCCAAAATCTGATGGGAATTGCTTAGAACTTGTGGCAAGGAGGGGAATACTCTAGAAACTTCTCATTTGTGTCCTACAACACTTAGGAGTCCTTCTAGCATTAGGAAAACATGTCTCAATCCTTCCTTGACTTGGAATTCTTCTCCTTCTTCATCTTGGAAACCTTTTCCTTCTTGGACTTGGAAATCTTCCTTGTAGCTGCAACTTGATGCCATTTGGGGTTTACATTTCCTATTCCAAGTAGGAAACCTTGTTTGAATAGGAAACTTCATTCTTCTAGGAATCCATCTTCAACTAGGAATCCCTTGTTGATTAGGATTCCTTCTTCAATTAGGAATCCTTTGTTGACTAGGATTTCATCTCTTGATTAGGCGCTTTCCTACTTCGACTAGGAAACCTTGTTCAAGTAGGAAACATCATCTTCAAATCTTCAATTTCGTCCATCCTCTTGGCTCCAAACATATGATATTCATTCCAAGCTCTAATTTGCTCCAAAAGGCTCCAAAATGCTTCCTTTTGCACACTTTGCCCTTAAAACCTGAAAACACATAAAACTAGCTTAAAAGACTACTTTACTAAGGAAAAACACTATAAATGCACAAGAACAAGCTAAACTAAGGCGCATAAATATGCTCCTATCAATCCTAGGCAAGAGTAACATGCGTATCCCATAGTTATGAATGCCTCGTCAATGCTTATGATGTCCATTGAACTTAATGATCTTTGATATGTGTCTCTATCATGCGTATTCCATAGTTAGGGTCCTTGATAAGAATAATTTGGTTGTAATGCGTATTCCATTCAATTCAATGAATCTAGGGAAATCTGAGAATTAATTGGTGCAATCTAGTTAATTTGGGGCATTGTCATTTATGGTTTGTTGGAAGAGTAATTGGAGATTGAGTTGTATGCATATGTGCATGTGTGGATAAGGAACCCTCTAACTAGCTTCTCACCATTCTATTTAATCACAATCTGTTTTGCTTTACATTTGTTTTTAAAGGTTGAGTTTTAAAGTTTTAATTTCGTCAAAATCATTCCCCCATTTATTTCAAAGTGTTAGATTAGTTAGAAATCCATTTAGTTGTGTTTTTAAGTGTTTTGAGTCAAGTCATAGTCCAAATTCGTCCAAACTAGTGTTAGGTACTCAAAACTGCCCAGAAAGTGGTTTTAAAGCAGTTTTGAGCCTTTTAGTTGCTGTTTTGAGTTTTTAGTTTGTTTAGGTGTTTTAAACCTTAGTTTTGCATTAATTGAGTCTAGTTTAGTGTTCTACAGTATATTTTTATGTTCTTGAGTCAGTTTTACAGTGATTAGCATCCCTAGTTAATCCCCGGTTAGAACGATCCCTATTTGCTCATATACTACAATTGTCATCCATAGGGTTTAATTTGTGTGTCAAGTCAATTTTCACATCAATTAATTACAAGTTTGCCACTCACATGTGATGAAGTATAAATTCAACTTTATAGCTTTATTTTCATTAAGGGTTTTTCTTGGTGAAATGAGGTGAAACATTTTCTCTCATTTTCTCAAAAGAGGCCGGCCACCTAGGGAAGGAATAGCTAGCAATCTCTTCTTCCCTAAGTCATCCATTTCATCTTCACATCACATCCTTGGTGAAGAGACTTAGAGATATCAAGCTTTTGATGTTTTGGAGAACAAATCCTCAAATCCTCAAAGAAGCAAAGGAGCACTAAATGGAGGAAAATCACAAGGAAAATCCAAGGAGCAAGGAGGTGACTTGAAGGCCCTCCACTTGGGTGAATCCCTTGTGTAATTGATGCGAAATATATAAGCACACAAATTAAACCCTCTTTTCATCAATTGTAGTAAGTATGTAAGTAGGGATCGTTCTAAGCCGGGGATTAGGAGGGATTGCTAAATCTCTTGAAAACTGACTCAAAAACGTAAAAACAAAGTTTAAAACACTAAACTAGACTCAAAGAATGCAAAACTAGACTTTAAAACACTAAAACAAACCAAAAGACTCAAAACAGCACCAAAACACTCAAAACTGCCTTAAAAACACTTTCTGGGCAGTTTTGAACACTAAACACAAACTTGGACGAAATTAGGTTTTAACTTGACTCAAAACACTTAAAAACACAAACTAAATTGATTTCTAACTAATATGACTCAACAAAGTAAAGGGGGATTGATTTTGGACGAATTTAAAAACAAAACAAAACTTTATAAACTAAAACAGATTTTAAAACGAATTTGATTGAATTGAATGGATGGAAGGCTAGCTAAGGGGTTCTTCTCCACACATGTCACACTTGCATACAAAACGATTTCCAATTGCTTTTCAATAAACCATGAATTCCCAACGCCCCAGATTAACCGTGAACTGCACTAATTAACCCTCAGATTTCCCTTAAGTTATTGAATTGGATGAACTGCATACGACAACCCAAAGCATTCCTCACAAGTTCTCTGCATGAACTACATAACAAAGATACAAGCAAAGATCATTAAGTTCTATGAAAATCATAAGCATTGGCGAGGCACTCATTACTATGAACTGCATGAAACTTATGCCAAGAATTTACTTAACACGATTGTGATCAACAACCTTTACTACTTGTGAATATAAGTTCATAACGATTAGGTGAAACTCCCTTATATCCTAGCATTCAACTTATGCATGAAAATCAAGCGGGCCTTCTTAACCAACATACACAAATCAGTTTTAATTCAAACGGATAAGTAAATTGAATTCACAACTTAGGAAACGCAATTAGAAGTAATCAAATCATATAGCAAGCATAAACATGGTTTCGAATCCCCCCCTAACTATAAAGAAATTAGTTCCTCATGTTCGCAATTAAACAAAGATAACTTGAATTAAACATTGAAAACAAAGATAGAATACACCTAGAAACACTCCAGATGGCTCCTTCTTCTCCTTCCTTAGCTGCGGCACAAGAGGATTGTGGTGGATGGTATGGTGGATGGATGTAGGTGATTTATGGTAGAGGGTGGTGACTAAATGGTGCAGCAAAGGATGGTATTTATAGGCTGAAATTCGCAGCCCCTATGTAGCAAAGGAAAAGGATTTAAAGGCCTAATTTGTATAGGATAATAACACACAATCCTTGAAGGAAAAGGCTAAGGCTTTTAGAAACCAAGGGCGAATCAGGTTTCTAGAAGTTCTAGAAAGGTTTGGGGCGTCACTTTTGTAGGACAAGGGATAAGGCCTTCTAGAAAGGTTGTTTTGTGGCTGATTTCTAGAAAAACAAGGGATAAGGTGTGGCACCTTTGTAGGAAGGGATAAGGCTTCTAGAAATCAGGTTTTAAGTCTCCAAATAGGAAAAGAAATCCCCTTTGTAGCTGAAATCTTTATGCATTAGGATTAGGAAAGCTTGTCTTGGTCAATCCTTCTTCTTCTTGGATTCCTTTTCCTTCTTTGACTTGGATTACTTATTTGTTGCTGGAACTTAAGGCCACTTAGGTTTAACTTTCCTACTTCAAGTAGGAAACCTTGTTTGAGTAGGAATCTTCATTCTTCTAGGAATCCATCTTCAACTAGGAATCCCTCGTTGATTAGGAATCCTTCTTCAATTAGCACTTTCCTACTTCAACTAGGAAACCTTGTTCAAGTAGGAATCATCATCTTCAAGTCTTCAAATTCGTCCAAACCTTTGGCTCCAAATATGTGACATTCATTCCAAGCTCCATTTTGCTCCAAAAGGCTCCAAAAGGCATCTTTTTATATGCTTTGCCCTTAAAACCTGAAAACACATAAAACTAGCTTAAAAGACTACTTTAACTAAGAAAACACCATGGAAATGCATAAGAACTAGCTAACTAAGGCGCATAAATATGCTCCTATCAAATTCCCCCACACTTAGCTTTTGCTAGTCCTCGAGCAAAACAAAGAAACAAAAGAAAAACAAAACGAAACAAAACGAAACAAAACAAACAAACAAAACCTAACCCTTCCAACGTTTGCCTCAGGGATTTCCAATACACATGACATATTAAAAATCATCATTCCCACAGATTTTAGTCATCTTCACACTTAAGCACATACTTAATCATAGTCACCACATACTAGTTCACATTTAACCAATTAAAACGATGTTTTGAATGTAGTAACATGCCTTAGAGAATTTGGTCAATTCCTTACAAGATATGCACTCAATTTTCACTCAGATTTTCTAACTACACACCCTATACTAGTTATATGTGAGAAGATTTATGTAGACATAAAAACGAATGCTCACATATATATATAACAAAGAAAGCATTTTCTGGAGTTAATAAGCATTTAGATATGATCTCATGAATGGAATGCTACTACTTAGATGCGAGAACCAAGGATATCATATGCTAATACCACTTCCAAACTCCACATATTGAAATACACAACAACCAAGATTAAAGTCGAGGATTGTAACGAGGCTTGGGGTATTGGCTAACAAAGAACGGATAGGGATAACAAAGGTTCTTTAAGCAATAGCAAGCAAAGTAATGAAATCGAAACTTAGAATTCACTTTAGAGCGCAAAAATCAACTTTTAAACACAAGGTAGGATTCATGCAATACTTAGGGTCAAATTCAATGGTTTGAACCCTTTTTTCAACAATCAACACTTAAGAGCTCATCTCCACATCTTTTTCAACTCTTTTTCATATTTTTCACAACTTTTATTTTTTTCTTGCTATTTTCCACGAAATTCTTTTCTTTTTCTTTTCTAACCCGTGCCTCACTAAAGACTTTGGCACACACACAAAACAAATCCTTTCCCCCACACTTGTTTTCTGCACTACATTGATCAAAAGGAATTCAATTGAGTCATGCTTTACTATGCTTCAAGAAAAAGGGTATGGATGATCCTAATCTAGGCTAGGTGAGGATAATGTGGGTTAACAAACAATATAGGCTAAACAAGGCTCAACGGGGTTAAAACCCTTCATCTTGAATATGTGTTATGCAAATCAATGGCATGCTTTGATGAAATGGGCATGAGTTCTAGTATTTGCAACTAAATGATGAAATGCCTTCTAAGTAGTAACCAAGCAAAGAATAATGAGATCATGCAACGACTTTAGAAAACAACAATGCACAGATTATTAACTCTCCAAATAAACGTTTAGGCTCAAGTCTCACAAGGTTGTAGCGTTAGTTTGAGTTCCTTCCTTCAAGCATGTTACAAAAACTAATTTTTTTTTTCCTTTGTGATTGTATGTGAATTCATAAGTTATAACCACAACCAAGCATAAACCAAAGAGTAAATCAAACTTTCATCCATGTTTACAACTCTCTTTAACAGTCATGCAATTAAAAACCGAATGCTCATCATTGTGTTGGAAGGTACCCTAAGACACAAACAAACACACAAAACAACTTTAAAACGACTCTTTTTGGTTTTTTCAAAACATTTTTTCAATTTTTTTCTGGGATTTTCGGATTTTTATGTAAAACACACTAAAATGCATCAAAACAGCCTAAAAACACCTAAAACCAGCAAGGAACAACATTGGAAATTATGGGTGATACAACCCTACGAATTTGCATCAAAACACTTTGGTTACCCCCCCCCACACTTAAATCAAACATTGTCCTCAATGTTTCAAGCATAAACTAACACAAATAACAAGTAAACAAACAAACAGCAACTAACATAATAAAAATGGCAGAAACGAAATAAACAACAAAGAGAAGGGTTTAGGAACGCAAATCTGGAATTGGAGTGATTCTTTGGTCTTCCTTTGTTGCATGCATGGGTTGCCTCGCAAGTAGCGCTTTCTTTAACGTCGTGCAGCCGGACGATAGTTTCATTCACTCCCCATTGGAGCCCACGACATGGAATTGATCTTTGAATGGAAGGTGATACTTGAAATGATCTGGTAATGGTTTAAATTCTAAAATGGTGCCTGTATCATTGAACTCAACAACATGTTAGTATAAAACGAACTTGAAATTTGAGGAGGTAGCTTACCTGTGTGTTGCGACAAGAACACGAGTACATCCTCCACGACATGGTCCTCAAAACTTCCATGCATTGGATCTATGAATGGAGGGGGATAGTGATCCTTTCTGATTATGGCATTGAGCTTCCTAAAGTCCGTGTAAATTCTCCCACCAATTTGGATTCGATTTGGCACCTGCGCCAAAGAAGGTAACAACCTATAAATTGAAATGGGAATCGGAATTGGAGGAGGTGGCTCACCACTGTGCTGCAATGAGGACTCGAAAGTAGCAGCATATTCAACAATTTCACTAGGCTTGCTCTCGGCCAAAGTGGGCATTAGGGCAGTGATTTGTCCCGTGTCATCAAATTCAACTTCTTTAGGGATGGTTGTCTCAAGTACATGCTCTTTGATGAATTCTAGATACTCCCCATCCACTTCCTTCTCTTGAATCCTTTTTCTTGGTGTACAATTATCTTCAGGGATTTCAACACAATCTGGAACTTGTTTTGGTGTACCAAGAATTGGGATATCACTTTGCACCTTGGGAAGGGCTTCCACGATGTCTTTTTCACTCTCTTCTTCCTTGGGAATCAAAAACCTGCGAGGAAAATGGACATTTGGTGGAATGGGGTAAGAAAGAATTGAATTTGGAACCACCTTACCTGAGTTGGACGGCATAGGGACTCTAGGAGGCTGTGGCAAGGGTTGTTCTACCCTTGCCGTGGGTGTGTCTTCTTCCTCCTCCTCAATTAGCAGCTGTTCGTCCTCCTCTTGGCTTGATTTGGATGTTTTTGGGCTTGTTCCAACCTCCATGCCACTTTCCAAAATGATAGCATCATGGATTTCAAAATCTTCCTTCAAATTTTCAATAGTTGAGTTGGAGAGTTCACTTTGCTCTTGAATTTGTGCCATGAACTCCATAATCTCTCCCATTTGATTCTTCAATTTACCCAACTTCTTGTCTTGATTTTGTTGGTCCTGTGCCAAAGAGGTTAGTAATTGAAGAATTTGATCACTATCCATGGACATACTTGAATTTGATTGGAATTGTTGTGGGGGATGGGGTGGTGGCTGCATAGGCGTGGTGTAAAACTCCTCATATGGCTGCCAATATGCATGTTGTTGAGCCTCCTTGGCTTGATTTTGTGAGCCCTGCAGCAAAGAAGTTAATTCATTAAGAATGTGATTATAATCTATTGACGAACCTGAGTTTGATTGAGCATATTGTATATGAGGTTGTGGTGGCTGCATAGGTCATGAATAGAACTCCTCATATGGCTGCCAATATGCTTCGTGTTGAACTTGTTGAGCTTCCCACCACATAGAGTTTGAATGATCACTCCAATCGCTTTGTGGATATTGATTGGCTTGGTATCCTTGCCTATAAGACGCACCAAATGTAGGGACACTTTGCATTTTGGTCCTTTCGGCATACTGTGACAATTGAGAAGTAAGATTTTCCATTTGAGCTTGAATGGTAGCAAAATCCATGTCTTACTTCTCTAGTACCTAAAATCAAGGAAACAAAACTAAATCAAATATCAAAGGTAAAAATAAAAGACACAAACAAAAGCAAAATCAGCAACTAACACAAAAGACACGAAAAAGAAACAACTGGGGATTAGCAAAGTTGCTAATCCCCGGCAACGGCGCCAAAAATTTGATGCGATATATATAAGCACACAAATTAAACCCTCTTTTTATCAATTGTAGTAAGTATGTAAGTAGGGATCGTTCTAGGCCGGGGATTAGGAGGGATTGCTAAATCTCTTGAAAACTGACTCAAAAACGTAAAAACAAAGTTTAAAACACTAAACTAGACTCAAAGAATGCAAAACTAGACTTTAAAACACTAAAACAAACCAAAAGACTCAAAACAGCACCAAAACACTCAAAACTGCCTTAAAAACACTTTCTGGGCAGTTTTGAACACTAAACACAAACTTGGACGAAATTAGGTTTTAACTTGACTCAAAACACTTAAAAACACAAACTAAATTGATTTCTAACTAATATGACTCAACAAAGTAAAGGGGGATTGATTTTGGACGAATTTAAAAACAAAACAAAACTTTATAAACTAAAACAGATTTTAAAACGAATTTGATTGAATTGAATGGATGGAAGGCTAGCTAAGGGGTTCTTCTCCACACATGTCACACTTGCATACAAAACGATTTCCAATTGCTTTTCAATAAACCATGAATTCCCAACGCCCCAGATTAACCGTGAACTGCACTAATTAACCCTCAGATTTCCCTTAAGTTATTGAATTGGATGAACTGCATACGACAACCCAAAGCATTCCTCACAAGTTCTCTGCATGAACTACATAACAAAGATACAAGCAAAGATCATTAAGTTCTATGAAAATCATAAGCATTGGCGAGGCACTCATTACTATGAACTGCATGAAACTTATGCCAAGAATTTACTTAACACGATTGTGATCAACAACCTTTACTACTTGTGAATATAAGTTCATAACGATTAGGTGAAACTCCCTTATATCCTAGCATTCAACTTATGCATGAAAATCAAGCGGGCCTTCTTAACCAACATACACAAATCAGTTTTAATTCAAACGGATAAGTAAATTGAATTCACAACTTAGGAAACGCAATTAGAAGTAATCAAATCATATAGCAAGCATAAACATGGTTTCGAATCCCCCCTAACTATAAAGAAATTAGTTCCTCATGTTCGCAATTAAACAAAGATAACTTGAATTAAACATTGAAAACAAAGATAGAATACACCTAGAAACACTCCAGATGGCTCCTTCTTCTCCTTCCTTAGCTGCGGCACAAGAGGATTGTGGTGGATGGTATGGTGGATGGATGTAGGTGATTTATGGTAGAGGGTGGTGACTAAATGGTGCAGCAAAGGATGGTATTTATAGGCTGAAATTCGCAGCCCCTATGTAGCAAAGGAAAAGGATTTAAAGGCCTAATTTGTATAGGATAATAACACACAATCCTTGAAGGAAAAGGCTAAGGCTTTTAGAAACCAAGGGCGAATCAGGTTTCTAGAAGTTCTAGAAAGGTTTGGGGCGTCACTTTTGTAGGACAAGGGATAAGGCCTTCTAGAAAGGTTGTTTTGTGGCTGATTTCTAGAAAAACAAGGGATAAGGTGTGGCACCTTTGTAGGAAGGGATAAGGCTTCTAGAAATCAGGTTTTAAGTCTCCAAATAGGAAAAGAAATCCCTTTTGTAGCTGAAATCTTTATGCATTAGGATTAGGAAAGCTTGTCTTGGTCAATCCTTCTTCTTCTTGGATTCCTTTTCCTTCATTGACTTGGATTACTTATTTGTTGCTGGAACTTAAGGCCACTTAGGTTTAACTTTCCTACTTCAATTAGGAAACCTTGTTTGAGTAGGAATCTTCATTCTTCTAGGAATCCATCTTCAACTAGGAATCCCTCGTTGATTAGGAATCCTTCTTCAATTAGCACTTTCCTACTTCAACTAGGAAACCTTGTTCAAGTAGGAATCATCATCTTCAAGTCTTCAAATTCGTCCAAACCTTTGGCTCCAAATATGTGACATTCATTCCAAGCTCCATTTTGCTCCAAAAGGCTCCAAAATGCATCTTTTTATATGCTTTGCCCTTAAAACCTGAAAACACATAAAACTAGCTTAAAATACTACTTTAACTAAGAAAACACCATGGAAATGCATAAGAACTAGCTAACTAAGGCGTATAAACATTTAGAAAAGTTCAAGTCAATATACCACTTTTGGATGCAATTAAGCAAGTTCCAAGGTATGCCAAGTTTTTAAAAGAACTTTGCACAACTAGGAAGAGAATTTCGAGCAAGGAGGTTGTCAAGGTAAGTGAAAATGTCTCAGCTGTTTTACAACGTAAACTGCCCACTAAATGTAAGGATCCGGGTAGTTTTACCATTCCTTGTGTACTTAGTAATACTCGTTTTGAATCTGCCATGTTAGACTTAGGTGCATCTATAAATGTCATGCCTTATTCAATCTATGCATCTATGCACTTAGGCGAATTGAAAAATGATGGTGTGATTATACAATTGGCCGATCGATCTAATGCCTATCCAAAGGGAGTTTTGGAAGATGTTTTAGTGCAGGTCAATCACTTAATCTTTCTGGCGGATTTCTACGTGCTTGAAATGGACAAGTTGGACCATTCCCCTACATTGCCCATCCTCCTTGGACGGCCATTCATGAAAACTGCCCGTACTAAGATTGATGTGTTTAATGGAACTTTGACGATGGAATTTGATGGGGAAGTTATCACTTTCAATCTTTCTGATTCTATCAAGTATCCTAGTGAGGATCACTCATGTTTTTCTATTGATGTATTTGCTTCTTTGGCGCAGGACCATTTTGAACAATTGAATGACGATGCACTTGAATTGGTCATTGCACGAGGAATGGACATTCAAAACAATGAAGCAGTAACCATGCACCCCCACGGCATGAATGATTTTTCCCTTGCCGTACCACCTAATGAAGACGTGATGGAGATGGTGGCTGCCCTCGAATCATTGCCACTACAATCTGGTCAGTTTTTGGACCCAATTTCCATTTCAGTTTTGGCTAATAAGTTACTTCCCTCAGTTGTGCAGCCACCTACACTTGAACTTAAGCCATTGCCAAGCCATTTAAAGTACGTTTTCTTGGGCGATGATGAGACATTGCCCGTCATCGTCTCAAGCACACTCACGGCACAAGAGGAAGATAAGTTGGTAAGGGTGCTAAGGGAATACAAAACAGCAATTGGGTGGACATTTGCTGACATAAAAGGAATCAGTCCCACCACTTGCATGCATCGCATACTTTTGGAGGAGGGGTCTAAAACATCTTCAGAGGCTCAACGCCGACTCAACCCTCCGATGATGGAAGTTGTGAAGAAGGAAATAATCAAGCTTTTAGATTGTGGAGTGATCTATCCTATTTCCGATAGTCATTGGGTTTCGCCCGTTCAATGTGTTCCAAAGAAATCTGGAGTAACTGTGGTGACAAATGTCGAAAATGAGCTTGTGCCTACTCGAATCCAAACAGGTTAGAGGGTGTGTATCGATTACAGGAAGCTCAACGCCACCACTAGGAAGGACCACTTCCCTTTGCCATTCATTGATCAAATGCTTGAGAGGTTAGCTGGTTATGCTTTCTATTGTTTTCTTGATGGTTATTCTGGTTATAATCAAATTGTCATAGCACCCGAGGACCAAGAAAAAACCACTTTCACATGCCCCTTTGGTACATTTGCTTATCATCGCATGCTATTTGGTTTATGTAATGCACCTGCCACATTTCAAAGATGCATGATAAGCATATTTTCTGATTATGTTGAGAAAATTATTGAAGTTTTTATGGATGATTTCAACGTTTTTGGTGATTCATTTGATGGTTGTTTGCATAATCTCAGTTTGATCTTAAAACGATGTATTGAAACTAACCTTGTTCTCAATGGGGAAAAATATCATTTCATGGTTAAACAAGGCATAGTTTTAGGACATATCATCTCTGAAAAAGGAATGGAGGTTGATAAATCAAAGATCGATCTTGTACGTCACTTACCCTCTCCTACTTCGGTTAGAGAGGTTCGTTCTTTTCTTGGACATGCAGGTTTCTATCGAAGATTTATCAAAGATTTCTCAAAGGTTTCCCAACCTCTTTGCCGTCTTATTCAAAAAGATGTGGCGTTTGACTTCAATAAGGAGTGCACGGCATCATTCAAACAACTCAAGGAGTTGTTGACCACGGCTCCCATTATTGTTCCACCGGATTGGAGCCTTCCTTTTGAGCTCATGTGTGACGCATCCGATTATGCTTTAGGGGCTGTTTTAGGACAAAGGAAGGATAAGAGGCCGCATGTCATCTACTATGCTTCACGGACGTTGAATGATGCCCAATTAAACTATTCCACAACGGAAAAAGAACTTCTTGCCGTTGTCTTTGCTTTAGATAAATTTCGATCATATTTAATTGGTACTAAAGTAATTGTTTTCACTGATCATGCAGCTTTAAAATATTTGCTCAACAAGAAGGAGGCCAAGCCAAGGCTAATTCGATGGATATTGCTTCTTCAAGAGTTCGACATTGAGATTCGAGACAAAAAGGGAAGTAAAAACGTGGTGGCTGACCACCTAAGCCGTATGATGCATAATGAGGAGTCCCTACCCATTGCTGAAACGTTTCCTGATGAACAATTGATGTCCATTAAGGTAAGTGAACCTTGGTATGCTGATTTGGTCAACTCTTTGGTGTCTAAACGAATTCCAAGCACTCTCACTAGACACCAACGTGATAAGCTTAGAAATTATGCACGGTTTTATGTATGGGATGATCCATATTTGTGGAAATATTGCCCTGATCAGATTATTCGTCAATGTGTGCATGATTCTGAGTTTCATTCCATTTTAAGCTTTTGTCATACATATGCATGTGGTGGTCACTTTGGCACACAAAGAACAGCACTTAAGGTGTTACAATGTGGGTTCTATTGGCCTAGTATCTTTAAGGATGCTAGAACTTTTTGCCTAACATGTGATAAATGCCAAAGAACAGGAAATATAAGTGCAAGGGATTAAATGTCGCAGGTTTCCTTCCTCAATGTTGAAATTTTTTACGTTTGGGGTATTGATTTTATGGGTCCCTTTCCTTCCTCGAATGGTTTCATGTATATTTTGCTTGCAGTTGAATATGTGTCAAAGTGGGTGGAAGCAAAAGCCACCCGGACTAATGATTCTAAAGTGGTTGCAGATTTCATTAGAACTAACATATTTGCAAGGTTTGGCATGCCACGAGTAATTATCAGTGATGGAGGGTCTCACTTTTGCAATCAGACCATTGAGGCATTGGAAGTACAATGCCAACCATAAGGTTTCTACACCTTACCATCCTCAAACAAATGGCCAAGCCAAGATTTCGAATAGAGAGATCAAACAGATTCTAGAGAAGACCGTTGGGCCAACAAGGAATGATTGGAGCTTACGCTTAGATGATGCACTGTGGGCATATCGTACGGCGTACAAAACACCCATTGGGATGTCCCCATTTCGGCTCATCTATGGCAAGCCATGCCATCTCCCCGTCGAATTGGAGCACAAAGCTCATTGGGCAGTCAAGAAGTTCAACATGGACCTAGGTGCAGCGGGAAGTCAAAGGAAACTTCAGTTACATGAACTTGATGAGATAAGGAACGAGGCGTATGAAAATGCCCGCATTTACAAGGAAAAGACGAAAGCTTTCCATGACAAAATGATTCGTGGCTATGGGCAGAAAGTGTTACTTTTCAATTCCCGTCTTCGTTTGTTTCCGGGTAAGTTGCGTTCCAAATGGATTGGTCCTTTTGTGGTTACTAATGTTTTTCCTCATGGTGCAGTCCAATTACAAAGTTTGAAGACGCAACAAGAATTCAAGGTGAATGGGCATCGTTTGAAGCCCTATTATGAGGCCTTTGAGGAGCATGTTGTGGAGAATGTACCCCTCCATGCCGTGGGCCCTATTCAAGCTTAAATGGAGATATCGTCCGGCTAGAAGAGGTTAAAGCAAGCGCTTCTTGGGAGGCAACCCATGTATTCAAATAAGGAAGATTTTTGAATTGCTCCACGATTGGTTTTGCGTTCCTAAAACCCTTCCCTTTTCTGCAGTTTTATTTTGCCATGTTTGTTATATTTATTTGTTGCTTGTTTGATTGTTTTTGGTGTGGGTTTATGTTTGAAACTTTGACAGGTAAACAAAGTATTTTTACATTAATTTTCGTTGAAGAGGAACATTAGGTAGAAAGGTAAAAAAGTACAAGAAAGTGCAAATAAACAGTAAGGAGTCTTCATTGGTCAGGATGTGCCTCAACATTTGACGAAGCTCCAGAAAGACGAAGCACCGGAGATTGATTATCCGGAGCCTCAACACTTGGTGAAGCGCCAGAGGACGAAGGCAGAAGTTGCCGCTGGAGTAACGCAACCTCTAATGATCACTCTGAATCTGAACTTCGGACTCCTGCAGCTGGTCAAGCTTCCTTTTCATGCTTGTTGAGTAATTAGTTGCGAGCATATGCAACTCTTTATTCTCGTGCCTAAGCACTCTGACCTCTTGCCGAAGACTGGACACATCGGCCATTAACGACTCAACCTGACTAGATCGAGCAAGAAGGCTTTGGCCCATGTTTGAAACTGAGCCTGCACATCGGACGCTATAGGCCAGAGAGTCCTGAACTGCCATCTCGTCAGACCGCCTGGAAAGTATCCTAGTGTCTCTAGGAGTGAGAAGATTTCTGGCCACCACCGAAGCGGTTGTATCGTTCATCATCATAGAATCCCCAACTGTAAGAGGACCATTAGGAGATACGAAGGACGGCTGCCAAATGTTGTTTGGAGAAGATATGTCACTATCTTCCCCGACATTCCAGTTAAGGCGACGGTTAGAAGGGCAAGACATTTTCGAAGGTGTGAAGGAAAAGAAGAGGTCGGACAAATCAAGATCTTAGAAGTGCAAGAAAGGAGCTTCTACAAGCGGAAATTCAAGTGTGCTTTGGAACGTAATGTGTGCCTCTATAAAAATCAGCACTCAACGGAGCTTCAGAAATCGAAGGGGCAAGCTCAGAGATCGAAGAAACGCCTGCTTTCTCAAAAGCTGGGATGCTCGGAAACCATAGGCCGATCTCAGAAATCGAAGAGGCACTTGCTTTTTCAGACGTGTCATCACCTGTCACATGCACACTCAGCTTTGCGAAAATCACGGATAATTTGTCGAAGCGCCGATTTCTGATATCGAAGAGGCCCTAGTCTTTTTCAGCCTCGTTATCACCTGTCACACGCAAACTCAGCTTTGCGGAAATCACGGTCAATTTGTCGATGTGCCGATCGTAGATATCGAAGGGGCGCCAGTCTTTTTCAGACGTGTCATCATCTGTCACATGCACACTCAGCTTTGCGGAAATTACGGGCAATTTGTCGAAGATTTCTGATGAAGAAGAAAGCACGTGAAGCCATACTGTTTAATCATCCAACGGTTGCCGACACAAGTAAAAGAACAATGCCGCTACTAGTTATGAAGAAATCCCTATAAATGTCAACCTTCACAGCAAGGCAGACATACTTAACTTTCTTCATCTCTGAAAATGCATTCCTAACGAAGCCTCTCGAGTAACTCAGTGTTCCGCATCCCTTGGGGTACCTCTGCAAACAAGTCATCAAGAGCAAAAGTATTTCATATCATGAAGGTTGAAAGCAAGAGTATCTCATATCATGCTTTCTCCCTGTCCTTTTCCTTGTCTTTGTGACAAGGAGAAAGCGAGCAATCAACCAGTACTTGGTGTCAATCTTCCGATCTAAGAACCGACTGCCTGGACCTCCTTCTTGATTGCTTACCTAGCATTGCTCCCGAGTGCTCATCTTCAACTGCTGATGTACTTCCGAAGAAGATGCCACATCTGCCTGGAGAATAGATAAGGCAAGTGAAAATGATACCTTGAAGCATGTGGAGACAACGTTCTAATTCATCTTCAAGATCAAGTCTCATTTTCCTTGCTAAGAAGTTCCCCAGCCCAGTTCAAGAATACACCTGTGGAAATATACTTCTTCAAAAGAAAAAGTATCTCATATCATCAGAGTCAAAGGCAAAGATATCTCATGGCATGCTTTTCCTTTACCCTTGCTCTTGCCTGCGAGACAAGGAGAAAGAAAGCAATCGGTCGGCACTTGGACAGATTGAACAAAGAAACAGACCATCACTTCTACCTCGTGCCTACCTGTTGTGCAGAAGAAACAAGCAGAGAAGAATGCTGCCTGCAGACTCAATCAACCCAGCAGAAGGAGTCTGAGTTGAAACCAAGAGCTGGAGAAGCTTCAACAACATATGGACGCATCAGTCGCCAAAGAGCAAAGCCTCGCCGTACAAGGCCATCAAATCACCACCACCAATCAAGTCTCATTTTCCTTGCTAAGAAGTTCCCTAGCCAGTTCGAGATCAAAGCTATGGAAAGTCAACAAGATCATCTCTCCATAACCAGATTTGCGTTCTTAAACTCTACTTTGTCTTGTTTTTACTTTGCCATACTTGTCATGTTTATTCGTTGTTTGTTTGTTTGCTTGTTTTTGTGTGAGTTTATGCCTGAAACATTGAGGACAATGTTTGATTTAAGTGTGGGGGGGGGGGAGGGGCAACCAAGTTGTTTTGCATGAAATTCGTAGGAGTTTATCACCCATTACTTCTAAGTGTTGTTCTTTGCTGTTTTAAGTGTTTTTAAGCTGTTTTGGAGTGTTTTAGTGTGTTTTGACATAAAAATCCGAAAATCTCTTAAAATTTTGAAAAATTGTTTTGAAAAACCCAAAAAGAGTTGTTTTTGTGTGTTTATTTGTGTCTTAGGGTACCTTCCAACACAATGATGAAGATTTGGTTTTTAATTACATGACTATTAAAGAGAGTTATAAACATGGATGAAAATTTGATTTACTCTTTGGTGTATGCTTGGTTGTGGTTATAATTTATGAATTCACATGCAATCAGAAAGGAAAAATCAGTTTTTGTAACATGCTTGAAGGAAGGAACTCAAATGAACGCTACAACCTTGTCAGACTTGAGCCTAAACGTTTATTTGGAGAGTTAATAATCTGTGCATCATTGTTTTCTAAAGTCGTTGCATGATCTCATTATTCTTTGCTTGGTTGCTACTTAGAAGGCGTTTCATCATTTAGTTCCAAATGCTAGAACTCATGCCTATTTCATTCAAAGCATGTTATTGATTTGCATAACACATATTCAAGATGAAGTTGTGTAGTGACCACCAAAGCCAAATTGTCGTGCCCCTATTTCATTATGTGTTTAAGTTTAACCCCGTTGAGCCTTGTTAAGCCTATGTTCTTTGTTAACCCACACTATCCTTACCTAGCCTAGTTTTAGGACCATCCATACCCTTGTTCTTGAAGCATAGTAATGCATGACCTAAAATGAACTCCTTTTTTATCAATGTATTGCAAAAAGCAAGTGTGAGGGAAGTGATTCTTGTGTGTGTGTGTGCCAAAGTCCTTAATAAGGCACGGGTAGAGAAAAGAAAAAAAGAGTATGAAAAAGAGCTCTAAAGTGTTGTTTGTTAAAAAAGGGTCCAAAACATTGAATTCCGCCCTAAGTATTGCATGAATCTTCCCTTTGTATGTAAAAGTTGATTCTGCATTCTAAAGTGAATTCCAAGTGTCTATTTCATTGCTTTGCTTGCTATCGCTTTAAGAACGTTTGTTATTCCTATCCTTTCTTTGTTAGCCATTACCCCCAAGCCCTGTTACAACAACCCTTGACTTCAATCTTGAGTGTTGTGTGTTTCAATTTGTGGAGTTCGAAATTGGTATAAGCATATGGTGTCACTGGTTCTCGCATCTAAGTAGTAGCATACCATTCATGAGATCATATCTAAACATGCTTAATAACTCCAGAAAATTGCTTCCTTTGTTATAACATATGTGAGTCCTAGTCTTTCGTGTTACATCAATCTTCTCACATATAACTAGTGTAGGGTGTGTAGTCAGAAAATGTGTGTGAAAATAGAGAGTATCTTGTAAGGAATTGAGCAAATTCGCTAAGGCATGTTACTACATTCAAAACATCGTTTTAATTGGTTAATTGGGAACTAGTAAGTAGGGGGAATTCAAAGCCATGAACATACTTGCAATATGAATTGATTACCTTCAATTGTGATTTCATAAGTTGTTAATTCAATTTGTTTAACTGCTTGTTTGAGAACTTATTCGTGTATGTTTATTAAGAGTGCACACTTAGTTTGCATGCATGAATATGATGCTAGAGTATAAGGGAATTTCACCAAATAGTTACAAACTTATATTCACAAGTAGTGGAGTCGCTTATAAACGATCGCGTTAAATGAATTCTTGGCAGGAGTTTCATGCTCATCATAGTAACGAATGCCTCGTCAATACTTATAGTTTTCATAATGTTTAATGATCTTTGATTGTATCTTTATTGTGCTGTTCACGTAAAGGACTTTTGAAGAATGCTTGAATTGTTGTATGCGCTTTCCCATCCAATTCAATAACTTAAGGAGAACTTGAAGGTTAATTTAAGCGGACTTAATTAACCTGGGGTGTTGAGTTTCATTATTTATCGAAAGAACAACTGAAAATTTGTTTATGTGCAAGTGTGTCATGTATGGAGAAGAACCCTCTAGCTAGCCCATCATCCATAGTTTACCCAAATTCGTCCAAAATCTGTTTTAGTTTACAATCTGTTTGTTTTGTTTTCAAATTCGTCAAAAATCAAATCCCCCTTTACTTTAAAGTGTTTTATTAGTTAAAATCGGTTTTGATTTGTGTTTTTAAGTTTCTTGAGTCAAGTTAGAACCTAATTTCGTCCAAAACCATCCCTAGAGTCAGTTTAGAGAATTCATTGTTTTAAGCTGTTTTGAGTCTTTTAAACTAGTTTTGAGTCTTTTTAGTTTGTATTGCATCTTTTGAGTCTAGTTTGGTGTTTTAAACTTAATTTTACGTTTTTAAGTCAGTTTCAAGTGTTTTAGCAATCCCTCCTAATCCCCGGCCTAGAACGATCCCTACTTACATTCTTTACTACAATTGATAACAAGAGGGTTTAATTTGTGTGTTAAGTAAATGTTCACATCATCAAGCTTCCTCTTCATACTCGTTGAGTAATTAGTTGCGAGCATGTGCAACTCTTTATTCTCGTGCCTAAGCACTCTGATCTTTTGCTGAAGACTAGCCACCTCAGCCATAAAAGACTCAACCTGACGAGACCGAGCAAGAAGGCGTTGGCCCATGTTTGATGCTGAGTCTGCACATCGGACGCTGAAGGCCAGAGAGTCTGATAGGTGAAGGAAATTTTGTGAAAAACATGTTCATTTAAGCAACATCTATTAGCATGCAATTAACAATTAAAGGCGGAATCATGCGAGCATGCACTTAAAAACAAAACATTAACCATGAAATTCAAAGCCTAGTAGATTGGTGAACCAAGACTCAAACTCAAATCAAAGTGAGTTGAGAAATTTATACCTTTGTAGATTCCTGATCGGATTATATTTATACATATTTTACATCAAATTCTCTCGTCTTTTCTTAGTTAGTTTCTTATATTTTTGTGCTATTTACTTTGTTTTTGTGTTTTATCGAATTTATCTAGCTAAGAAAATAAAAATAGCATAAGTGTGATTTTTAGTAATAAAATCGTAAAAACTGCTTTGCCCACTATTTTTGGTTAATAAAAATAAGATAGTATTATATATATATATATATATATATATATATATATATATATATATATATATATATATATATATGATGTTGAGTGAGTGCACAGTTTTAAAAGAAGAAGGAAATATAAACAAAGAAGAAAGCTGGCGTGCAGCGAGGGAAATAATAAAAGAACTTCAAGGGCAGTGCTGCCCTTTAAAACAGCATGATGGAAAGCATGCAGGGAAATAAAGAAAAAAACGTGGGGTGAGCACCAGTGCACTGAGGAAATAAAAAATAATAGGAAAGATGGTGGGAGTTGCTGCCTGGTGGGCAGCGGGAATAAAAGGAGAGGATGCTGTCAGGAGCTGCGGGGGGGGGGACGGAAAGGAAAGCAAGGCAGGCCTTGCCATTACTGACGGAGGAGAAAACGAAGGGGAGTCGCTGACGCAGTAGGAAAGCAGTGCGAGGAGCGCGCGGAGCAGCAGAAGCTGCGTGGGCAGCTGCTGGTGCAGCGGGAGACGCTGCTTTTGCAGCCTGGTCAGAGGGGGCTGACGTGAGGGACAGGAAAGGGCAGACGCGGGAAGGCCAGCGAGAAAAGAAGGGAAGTCAGGCTGCGGCCTTAGCTAGGGAGAAAGGAAAGAAGGACAGGGAGCTGTCCTTTGACAGCTGCCTTGAGGTTGGGCTAGCGAGAGTTAGGAAGTCACGGAGGAAAAGCTGCCTTTTGGCAGCTGGAGACGCCAAAGACGCAACAGCTGCGCAGAGGAGAGGAACCAGAGAAGCAGCTTGTGAAGCAGCGGGCAGCAGGAAGTTTGGAACGAGCGCGAGAGGGGCAGCACGAGCAGAGGTCAGCACGATGCAGTGCTGACTTGGGCAGCACGGAGGATATAATGCACAGAAACAGAACAGATTCACTGCAATCTCTCTCTCGGTTAATTCGTTCCTAAACTCACGTTTTATTTTCTGTTTAATTTTAATAATGTGTAACTAATTTTATTTTGGCTAGAGTTTAATTCAAAACCATGGATATATTTGTAATTTGAATTGATTACCTTCAGTTGTGATTTCTGAGTTGTGATTTAATTTGCTTAACTGCTTGATTGATAACTTATTTTTGTATGTCGATTAAGGATGCATACTTAATTTACATGCATGAATTTGATGCTAGAATATAAGTGAATTTCACCTAATCGTTATGAACTTATATTCACAAGTAGTGAAGGTCGCTTATAAACGATCGCGTTAGGTAAATTCTTGGCATAAGTTTCATGCAATTCATAGTAACAAGTGCCTCGTCAATGCTTATGATTTTCATAAAACTTAATGATTCTTGCTTGTATCTCTATTATGCAATTCATGTAGGGAACTTGTAGGGAATGTTTTGGGTTGTCGTATGCAATCATCCAACCTAATAAAAGTAGGAAAATCTGAAGGTTAATTTAAGCGGACCTAATTAACTTGGGGCGTTGAGAATTTACAATTTATTGAAAGAACAACTGAAAATCAATTTAGGTTGCATATGTGGCATGTGTGGAGAATAATCCTCTAGCCAGTCCGTCATTTATCATTTTACCTTAATTTTATGTTTTTGTCAATTTTGTAATTTATTTAAGTTTAATTTACTTTTCATCAAAATCAATCCCCCATTTTATGTTAAAGTGTTAGATTTATTAGAAATCATTTTAGTTTGTGTTTTCTTAAGTCTTGAGTTGTTTTGAGTCTTTTGATTTATTTTAGTTTATTTGTTAGTTTTATTTTGAGTTATTCTATTTAAGTGTTTTGAGTCTAGTTTAGTATTTTAGATTTTGTTTTTACGTTTTTAAATTAATTTTACATTGGTTAGCATCCCTAGTTAATCCCCGGCCTAGAACGATCCCTACTTACATCATTACTACAACTGTCACAAATAGGGTTTAAATTTGTGCGTGAATTTATTTTCGCATCAAATCTCCCCAATTCAATTCAGGTACATCCTTGGATCAAAAATTTGATGCGACAATAAATTCACGCACAAATTTAAACCCTATTTGTGACAGTTGTAGTAATGATGTAAGTAGGGATCGTTCTAGGCCGGGGATTAACTAGGGATGCTAACCAATGTAAAATTAATTTAAAAACGTAAAAACAAAATCTAAAATACTAAACTAGACTCAAAACACTTAAATAGAATAACTCAAAATAAAACTAACAAATAAACTAAAATAAATCAAAAGACTCAAAACAACTCAAGACTTAAGAAAACACAAACTAAAATGATTTCTAATAAATCTAACACTTTAACATAAAATGGGGGATTGATTTTGATGAAAAGTAAATTAAACTTAAATAAATTACAAAATTGACAAAAACATAAAATTAAGGTAAAATGATAAATGACGGACTGGCTAGAGGATTATTCTCCACACATGCCACATATGCAACCTAAATTGATTTTCAGTTGTTCTTTCAATAAATTGTAAATTCTCAACGCCCCAAGTTAATTAGGTCCGCTTAAATTAACCTTCAGATTTTCCTACTTTTATTAGGTTGGATGATTGCATACGACAACCAAAAACATTCCCTACAAGTTCCCTACATGAATTGCATAATAGAGATACAAGCAAGAATCATTAAGTTTTATGAAAATCATAAGCATTGACGAGGCACTTGTTACTATGAATTGCATGAAACTTATGCCAAGAATTTACCTAACGCGATCGTTTATAAGCGACCTTCACTACTTGTGAATATAAGTTCATAACGATTAGGTGAAATTCACTTATATTCTAGCATCAAATTCATGCATGTAAATTAAGTATGCATCCTTAATCGACATACAAAAATAAGTTATCAATCAAGCAGTTAAGCAAATTAAATCACAACTCAGAAATCACAACTGAAGGTAATCAATTCAAATTACAAATATATCCATGGTTTTGAATTAAACTCTAGCCAAAATAAAATTAGTTACACATTATTAAAATTAAACAGAAAATAAAACGTGAGTTTAGGAACGAATTAACCGAGAGAGAGATTGCAGTGAATCTGTTCTGTTTCTGTGCATTATATCCTCCGTGCTGCCCAAGTCAGCACTGCATCGTGCTGACCTCTGCTCGTGCTGCCCCTCTCGCGCTCGTTCCAAACTTCCTGCTGCCCGCTGCTTCACAAGCTGCTTCTCTGGTTCCTCTCCTCTGCGCAGCTGTTGCGTCTTTGGCGTCTCCAGCTGCCAAAAGGCAGCTTTTCCTCCGTGACTTCCTAACTCTCGCTAGCCCAACCTCAAGGCAGCTGTCAAAGGACAGCTCCCTGTCCTTCTTTCCTTTCTCCCTAGCTAAGGCCGCAGCCTGACTTCCCTTCTTTTCTCGCTGGCCTTCCCGCGTCTGCCCTTTCCTGTCCCTCACGTCAGCCCCCTCTGACCAGGCTGCAAAAGCAGCGTCTCCCGCTGCACCAGCAGCTGCCCACGCAGCTTCTGCTGCTCCGCGCGCTCCTCGCACTGCTTTCCTACTGCGTCAGCGACTCCCCTTCGTTTTCTCCTCCGTCAGTAATGGCAAGGCCTGCCTTGCTTTCCTTTCCGTCCCCCCCCCCGCAGCTCCTGACAGCATCCTCTCCTTTTATTCCCGCTGCCCACCAGGCAGCAACTCCCACCATCTTTCCTATTATTTTTTATTTCCTCAGTGCACTGGTGCTCACCCCACGTTTTTTTCTTTATTTCCCTGCATGCTTTCCATCATGCTGTTTTAAAGGGCAGCACTGCCCTTGAAGTTCTTTTATTATTTCCCTCGCTGCACGCCAGCTTTCTTCTTTGTTTATATTTCCTTCTTCTTTTAAAACTGTGCCCTCACTCAACATCATATATATATATATATATATATATATATAATACTATCTTATTTTTATTAACCAAAAATAGTGGGCAAAGCAGTTTTTACGATTTTATTACTAAAAATCACACTTATGCTATTTTTATTTTCTTAGCTAGATAAATTCGATAAAACACAAAAACAAAGTAAATAGCACAAAAATATAAGAAACTAACTAAGAAAAGACGAGAGAATTTGATGTAAAATATGTATAAATATAATCCGATCAAATACCCCCACACTTAGCTTTTGCTAGTCCTCGAGCAAAACAGAGAAAACAGAAAAAGTAATAACATGAAAATTATTAGTTTTCCCCTATATTACCCTCATAGAATTTCCTTTGAGAACATAATCATCAAGAACCATAGCTAACAACAACAAGCAATTCAAGTTCATTTTCCTTATTCAAATATTAGCAGTAATCTTTGAAACATCCTTGAAGTGTAGTGTGTGAGATAGCCATGCTAATGCAATTTCAAGTTTTTATTTTAAAAATCACCATATGCAAACTAGCGACCTTCTCACTGGATGTACACTCAATCGCACATGTGTTTAGTTTTAATGTGTTTCGCTCAAAGAAACGAATGTGAAAGTTCTACCATAAGCTTGCATAAAGATCACTTCTCCACAGTCATAATTGCAAAACTTAAATCAAGAGGACTTTTATTGGATGTAATGAGGCTTAGGGATAGGGTTATTGAAACGAAAGAATAGGAAAACACAAGTTCCAAGCTACATTGCAAGCAATTATTTTCTTTAGATTTATAAGAACTCAAGCTCTCCAACGATTCTTCAGACATCTCCAACCACACCCATAAACTGAAACTTTAAAAACTTTTTATTTTCTTTGTATACAATCTTTCTTTTTCTTTTCCTTTTCTTTTCTTTTTTTTTTTTCTTTTTTTTTTTTTTTTTTTTTTTTTTTTTTTTTTTCAAACATAAACAAATATGAAAAACCCCCACACTTATTCTTTTGCCAAAACACCTTCAAAGTACTTCACAAACATTTCTCATAAGACAATCTCTCATTGCTCGCTTGGAAAGGGTAAGGAAAAATATTTATTTCAGGCATAAGGGTAGACATATCTGGTGATAAGAAATAAAAGGCTCACATACACGGCTCAAATTGGCAATCTAATGATATCATTTTTCTTTGGGAAACAAGGTTATTTGGGCCATGGTGGTAAACCTAATGCCTCTATCATTTTCAAGTTCATGCAATCAATGACAAAAATTTCGAAAGATCGTTATGCAAGTTCTAGAGATGTATCTCACATAAGTTCATCACACATGAAAGAATAGGAGTGTATGAAAAATGCACACACTTTCAATAGGCTCAAAAACTCACATAGGATGTATATGGTCACTAAATTCACATATGGAGCTTTAAATCATGCTTTAATTTCACATCAACAAGGCTATGTGCATTTGGTTTTTCAAAGATGAACAAAAATGTACAAACTAACACGAGAATAAGGAATTTCACACAACACATGTTAACTAAGTTCTTGATCATCATGGTTCAAATTTTATCCAATTATATCATTGGGTCGGGAAACTAACAAAAAAAATTCTAATTCAAAACAATAAGGAAAACAAGGAAATATTTTTGGATTTTTTTTTCTTTTTTTTTATTTTTTTTATTTTTTATTTTTTTTATTTTTATTTTTAAAAACAACAACTTAATTAAGAAAACACAAAGCAATAACATGGAAACAAATGAAACCAGTTCAAAGTCGAAGGTACAAAAAAATTTCAATTTGGTCATTTTTATACTCTTTACCCCCACACTTAAACTAGACATTGTCCCCAATGTCAGAAAATGTAATAAAAATGCAAATAAAAATAAAGTAGATAAATATAACGAAATAAAATAAAGCAATAGGACTGAAAACTTCCCTAATTTGCAGAAAAAATCAAGCGATGACCCCCCAAGCTAAAATTCTGCAATCAACTTCAAGGGTGGAAATAACCAAAAGTTCCTGCAAAGAAAAGAAATAAATCAGTTAAGCACGCAAGAAAATATATAAAAAAAACAAATAAACGAAAAATTGAAAATGAAAATAAAAGATAATAATAAAACTAAAAGTGATCATTGGTCCTGTTTGGTGACTTTCCACAGCTTTGAACTTGAACTGGCCTCGGAACTTCTTAGCAAGGAAAATGAGACTTGATTGGTGGTGTTGTTGAAGCTTCTCGAGCTCTTGGTTTCAACTCAGACTCCTTCTGCCGGGTTGATTGAGTCTGCAGGCTACATTCTTCTCTTTTTGTTCTTCTGCATGGCAGGTAGGCACGAGGAATAGGTGGTGGTCTGCTTCTTTGTTCAATCTGTCCAAGTGCCGACCGATTTCCTTTCTTTCACCCTGACTCGTAGCCAAGAGCAAGGGTAAAGGAAAAGCATGCCATGAGAAATCTTTGCCTCTGACTCTGATGATATGGGATACTTTTGCTTTTGAAGAAGTATCGTTCCACAGGTGTATGCTTGAACTGGGCTGGGGAACTTCTTAGCAAGGAAAATGAGACTTGATCTTGAAGATGAAACAACACCTTGTCTCCACATGCTTCAAGTATCATTTTCACTTGCCTTCTCTGTTCTCCAGGCAGATGTGGCGACTTCTTCGGAAGTACATCAGTGGTTGATGAAGAGCACTCGAGAGCAATGCTAGGTAAGCAATCAGGAAGGATTTCCAGGCAGTCGGTTCTTAGATTGGAAGATTGACACCGAGTGCTGGCTGATTGCCCGCTTTCTCCTTGCCACAAAGACAAGGACAAGGACAGGAAGAAAGCGTGATATGAGATACTCTTGCTTTCAACCTTCATGATATGAAATACTCTAGCTCTAGATGACTTATTTGCAAAGGTATTCCAGGGAATGAGAAACACAGAGAAACTCGAGAGGGTTTGTTGGAAAGGCATTTTGGAAGATGAAAAATTTCGGAGATGAAGAAGTGTTGAGAGAGTTTGCCTTTGCTGTTGAAGGCAAAGGTAGACGTTTATAGGACTTTTCTTCATAACCGAAACTATTCCTTTACCCTGTCGGCAGCCGGTGGATGGATGAACAGTACAGGTCACGCGCTTTCTGAAAAAGCAGCCCGTAATTTGCGCAAAGCTGACAGCGCGTGACGAGTGACGACAAAATTGAAAAAGCTGTTCGCCTCGTGATTCCTGACCGCTCCGACTTTTGAGAAAGACGCCTGACTTTTGAGAGAGCGGCGTTCGACTTTTGAGAAAGGAACCGACTTTTGAGACGGCGACGCCGCTTTTGAGAAAGAGTCCGGCTTTTGAGAAAGGAGCCCGGCTCTTCGATTTGCGAGAGGGCGCCTCTTCGACTGCTGAGTGATGCCTCAACGATTTCTTCTTCTTATAAGAACGCTCATTTTTTTGTTCCACAACACACTTAAGCTTCCCCAGTAAAACTCCCTCCTGTAAACACTCCCTCTTGCACTTCTTTTAATCTTGATCATTCCGACTCTTCATTCTCAACACCTTCAGAAAATGTCTTGCCCTTCTGACCGTCGCCTTAACTTGAATGTTGGGGAAGATAGTGATATATCTTCTCCAACCAACATTTGGCAGCCGTCCTTCATATCCCCGAATGGTCCTCTTACAGTTGGGGATTCCATGATGATGAATGAAACAACCGCATCGGTGGTGGCCAGAAATCTGCTCACTCCTAGAGACACTAGGATACTTTCTAGGCGGTCCGACGAACTAGCTGTCCAGGACTCTATGGCCTACAGCGTCCGATGCGCAGGTTCAGTATCAAACATGGGCCAACGCCTTCTTGCACGAACCCGTCAGGTGGAGTCGTTGATGGCTGAAGTGGCTAGTCTTCGGCAGGAGGTCAGAGTGCTTAGGCATGAGAACAGGGATTTGCACATGCTTGCAACCAATTACTCCACAAGCATGAAGAGGAAGCTGGATCAGATGCAGGAGTCCGAAGTGCGGATTCAGAGTGATCATCAACGGTTTATGGCGTTACTCCCGAGGTTTGTGTTGCCTTCGTCCTCGGGAGCAGCACCAAGTATTGAGGCTCTGAATGATCCAGCTCTGGCGCTTCGTCTTTCAGGGGCTCCGTCGACCTCCGAGGCACCACCAACCAATGACCAATGAACGAAATTAAATTACAAGTTATTGTAAAAAAAATTTATGCATTTAAGTTTTTTTTTTATTTTTTTTTATTTTTTTATTTTTTTATTTTTTATTATTATATGAATGTTTATGTTTTTAAGTTTTTTATTTTTTATTTTTTATTTTTTATTATTATTATTATTATTTTTTTTTTTATTTTTTATGTTTTTTATGTATTTTTTAACAACTTAATTAAGAAAACACAACAATAAGTAAAACAAAGTAAAAAGACTAAGTTTAACTTTCTAAACAAAAATCACAACTAACTAAACAAAACAAAATGAAATCAACGTAAAAAGAAATCAACGTAAAATAAATTCATACAAGAGCCAACAAACAATGAAAGAACTAAATACAGTAAAATAAATTCAGTAAAGAGAAGGGATTAGGAATGCAAATCTGATTGTGGGTGATTCCTAGGCCTCCCTTCATTATTCAAATGCATGGGCTTATCATTGAACGGACGGTGGTACTTGAAATGATCCGACAACGGTCTAAGTTCTAATGACGGTGCCTGAATCATCAAAATTAAAAACAAGTTAGTATAAATTAAAATAAAAAATGGAGAAGATGGCTTACAGTCACATTCAAACTCAATTATAAACACCACGTCTTTGAACGTTTCCGGGACTTTGAACTTGGCCAGGTTTACTATGATGGTTGTGGCTTGTCCCGTGTCATCAAACTCAACTGCTTTAGGCTTGATTGTCTCATGCACAGCCTCTTGGATGTATTCTTGAAATTCTCCGGCCACCTCATTTTCTGGAATCCCTCTTCTTGGTGTACAAGTTTCTTTGATTGTTTCAACGGCATCGGGAACATGATTTGGTGCACCAAGAATTGGGATCTCATTTTGCACCTCTGGAAGAACTTCCACAACATTTTTTTCATTCACTTCTTCCTTGGGATTTAAAAAACTGCAAGGAAAAAGGACATTTGGTGGAACGATGTTAGAATGAATTGAACTTAGAACCTCCTCACCTGAGTTGGATGGCATAAGGACTTGAGGGGTTTGCGATAAGAATTCTTCTAAACTGCCCAAGTAGTCATCCTCATCTTCTTCTTGAATTGGCAATTCATCCATGTTCGGGCTCTGTTTGGATGGTTCAGGAACAACTTCATCCTCCATGTCACCTTGATCTCGAATCTGTGCCATGAATTCCATAATCTGCCCAACTTGCTCCTCCAATGCATCCACCTTGTTGGCTTTATTTTGCATCTCCATGTTTCGATTTTCTACGTCCTGGGTCAAAGAGGTTAGTAACTTATTCAAAATGTCATTATCCGAGGACGTACCTGAATTTGGTTGGGGAGATTGTTGTGGTGGTTCATATGGCCATTGATAGAACTCTTCCGATGGAGGCAATTGTTCTTCTTTTTGTGAACCCTGTACCGAAGAAATTAATTCTTCAAGCATTTGATTATAATCCACGGGCATACTTTGATTCGATTGGAATTGTTGTGGGGGATGCTGTGGTGGCTGCATAGGTCTTGAATAGAACGCGTCTTCTTGCTGCCAATATCCACCTTGTTGGAATTGTTGAGGTTCTCCCCACATGTAATCTGAATAATCTCTCCAATCCGAATTATAAGCGTTGGAAAACATGTTGCCCCTTGATTGGTTATAGCCTTGATATCCCCAAACATCTTCATTTGCAGAAAATTGGGGATATTGATGAGTTTGAAATCCTTGCTCATAGGGCATATCAAATGTAGGGCCACTTGGCATTGTGGTCCTTCCGGCATTCTGAGTTAATTGAGCAGTGAGCTGTGCCAATAGATCTTGAATGCTAGTAGAATCCAGGTCTTGCTCCATTTGTAACTAAAATCAAAGAAAGAAAAATAAATCAAATATCAAAAGTAACATACACAAACACAAATAAACATAAGCAAAAACAAAAATAAAAGGATTAGCAAATTTGCTAATCCCCGGCAACGGCGCCAAAAATTTGATGCGAAAATAAATTCACGCACAAATTTAAACCCTATTTGTGACAGTTGTAGTAATGATGTAAGTAGGGATCGTTCTAGGCCGGGGATTAACTAGGGATGCTAACCAATGTAAAATTAATTTAAAAACGTAAAAACAAAATCTAAAATACTAAACTAGACTCAAAACACTTAAATAGAATAACTCAAAATAAAACTAACAAATAAACTAAAATAAATCAAAAGACTCAAAACAACTCAAGACTTAAGAAAACACAAACTAAAATGATTTCTAATAAATCTAACACTTTAACATAAAATGGGGGATTGATTTTGATGAAAAGTAAATTAAACTTAAATAAATTACAAAATTGACAAAAACATAAAATTAAGGTAAAATGATAAATGACGGACTGGCTAGAGGATTATTCTCCACACATGCCACATATGCAACCTAAATTGATTTTCAGTTGTTCTTTCAATAAATTGTAAATTCTCAACGCCCCAAGTTAATTAGGTCCGCTTAAATTAACCTTCAGATTTTCCTACTTTTATTAGGTTGGATGATTGCATACGACAACCAAAAACATTCCCTACAAGTTCCCTACATGAATTGCATAATAGAGATACAAGCAAGAATCATTAAGTTTTATGAAAATCATAAGCATTGACGAGGCACTTGTTACTATGAATTGCATGAAACTTATGCCAAGAATTTACCTAACGCGATCGTTTATAAGCGACCTTCACTACTTGTGAATATAAGTTCATAACGATTAGGTGAAATTCACTTATATTCTAGCATCAAATTCATGCATGTAAATTAAGTATGCATCCTTAATCGACATACAAAAATAAGTTATCAATCAAGCAGTTAAGCAAATTAAATCACAACTCAGAAATCACAACTGAAGGTAATCAATTCAAATTACAAATATATCCATGGTTTTGAATTAAACTCTAGCCAAAATAAAATTAGTTACACATTATTAAAATTAAACAGAAAATAAAACGTGAGTTTAGGAACGAATTAACCGAGAGAGAGATTGCAGTGAATCTGTTATGTTTCTGTGCATTATATCCTCCGTGCTGCCCAAGTCAGCACTGCATCGTGCTGACCTCTGCTCGTGCTGCCCCTCTCGCGCTCGTTCCAAACTTCCTGCTGCCCGCTGCTTCACAAGCTGCTTCTCTGGTTCCTCTCCTCTGCGCAGCTGTTGCGTCTTTGGCGTCTCCAGCTGCCAAAAGGCAGCTTTTCCTCCGTGACTTCCTAACTCTCGCTAGCCCAACCTCAAGGCAGCTGTCAAAGGACAGCTCCCTGTCCTTCTTTCCTTTCTCCCTAGCTAAGGCCGCAGCCTGACTTCCCTTCTTTTCTCGCTGGCCTTCCCGCGTCTGCCCTTTCCTGTCCCTCACGTCAGCCCCCTCTGACCAGGCTGCAAAAGCAGCGTCTCCCGCTGCACCAGCAGCTGCCCACGCAGCTTCTGCTGCTCCGCGCGCTCCTCGCACTGCTTTCCTACTGCGTCAGCGACTCCCCTTCGTTTTCTCCTCCGTCAGTAATGGCAAGGCCTGCCTTGCTTTCCTTTCCGTCCCCCCCCCCGCAGCTCCTGACAGCATCCTCTCCTTTTATTCCCGCTGCCCACCAGGCAGCAACTCCCACCATCTTTCCTATTATTTTTTATTTCCTCAGTGCACTGGTGCTCACCCCACGTTTTTTTCTTTATTTCCCTGCATGCTTTCCATCATGCTGTTTTAAAGGGCAGCACTGCCCTTGAAGTTCTTTTATTATTTCCCTCGCTGCACGCCAGCTTTCTTCTTTGTTTATATTTCCTTCTTCTTTTAAAACTGTGCACTCACTCAACATCATATATATATATATATATATATATATATAATACTATCTTATTTTTATTAACCAAAAATAGTGGGCAAAGCAGTTTTTACGATTTTATTACTAAAAATCACACTTATGCTATTTTTATTTTCTTAGCTAGATAAATTCGATAAAACACAAAAACAAAGTAAATAGCACAAAAATATAAGAAACTAACTAAGAAAAGACGAGAGAATTTGATGTAAAATATGTATAAATATAATCCGATCAATTCCTCTTTGCATAAGCAAAGGCTAATCACCCAAAGAGAGGGTCTTCATTCCTTGCATCTTAGATCTATGGATTTGGATGGATGAAATGGTTCTCCAAGTTCCCAAAATTGAGAACCTTTAAGTCTCTTCACCAAGGTTAGATTGAAGAAGAAATGAGTGACCTTGGAGGAGTTGGATTGCTAGCTAATCCCTCCAAGGGGGCCGGCCTCTTTAGAGAGAAATGGAGAGACATGTTCTCACCAATTTTCTCCAAAAGAAACCCTAAATGAATTTTGGCTATAAAGTCATATTTATACCTTAATTCATTGGAGTGGCAAACTTGTAAGTAAGTCCAAAACCCACTCCAACTCTAAATGGCCGGCCTTAGGGTATTATTGGGCTAATTGGGCCTTTGTGAATCATTATTCATTAAGTTGTCATACAACTTAAGTCAATGGGCTTGACGTTCGAAGCCCATTGGGCCTTAAGGTCCAAAACTATCCCGAGGTCTTTAACGAACTTATTCGTTTGATTAATTAACATATTAATTAATCCTTGCCATAAATAATTAAACCATTTAATTATTCTTACTCATCTCCATTATTACTTTAATCTCTACCTTACATGGTGTACGATCCATTAGGTTCCTTTTAGCGAGGCAGTGGGCGATTAAAACCATTTCAAATCGATTGTGAATTGAAACTTACTTTCAATTCTCCCTTTAGTGATTATACACGTTTAGGGCTTCCACAAACCATGAGTGACACCTAGCAGCATATCATGGTTACCCAAGCTAATCAGAAGAGGTGGAGAACCTATTCAGTTTAGGATTACAAATGCAATACGGTCTTTCTCTAATACAATACTCTTGACCACATTGTTTGGTTTGATAGTTTATTCATGTCTACTATCCAATGTGATTCGTGTGCTTATATGATTACCTCGAATGTGATTTGGAACGACTTCCTAAATCTCATTCATACTCTGGCCAGAGATTCTTAATCATATCATAGAGTATTCTCCCTCAAAAGGTTTGAAGGTTAGAGATCCCTTGTTGCGCATTTAATTGCCTCCATGGCTAAGTGGCTTAACCCCAACGATGTCGTGGACACCCGCGGATGGGGTGACTTTGACATAATCAAAGATCAAGTACCTAACCACAAGACAACTATGATGCCTCAGGTCAAATGACTACTTTGCATTATCCCAACCATGAGTTCTCATGTGACATGACTATGAGAACTCTTCGTTGATCGTGTTCAGTGAAATCATTCTCTATTAAGCACCTACGTACTTGTCTTGATGTCACACACACCAATGACTCGAGACTAGTCACTTTCCCTGAGAGAAGACATAGCACGTACTGATCTTAACTGACTGTCAATGCCCAATTGGCAATCTTATGATCAGGAACGTTTAGGATGTGTCTACGAAAGAATGGTCTCATGAATCTAACTTATTTAGATTGCATTCTCCCAATCACATATTCCTTGGACTTTATCATTTAAGCATATAACATTTATATGAGACGGCTTAAAACAATAATCTTTTCCCTTGATATTAAACTAGATTAGTTTAACATGTGAAATGTCCGTAAAGTATCATCACATGATTGGTTTTAGGGCACATTTCCAACAATCTCCCACTTGCACTAGAGCCAATCAGCTTGGTCATCAGTGATGATACCTCTTCTGTAGTCATTTCAAAAAATGGCTGAGTAGTAGGCCTAGACAATGGATATCTCTATGTTATCCATAGAAGCAACCTTGAGAATAACGACGTCACCATTATACATGATTCTCAATCATGTGGTTCAGTCTCTCATTTGTGTTCGAATCTTGATGAGACCTTGATTCCCTGGCTTGAGCTATCGCCCCATTAGTGTCGTAGTGTCAGTACACTAAAGACACTTTCTGGTTAGAACCGAATAGAAAGTTCATAAATGAACTTTCCTATCCAAACAACATTGTTGTAAGCTTCTATATGGCAATATATTTTGCATTCATAATGGAACACACTAAAGTCATAACTTTAACGTTCCCATCCAAATATCTCTTTAGTCATAATAAAGAGATATCTGATTATCTCTTCATTCATAATGAAGAAACATCCAATGATGGATTAGATTCATAATCTAATACATTTACGCTTCCATTACGTTACTCTAATTCTTCCTCGATCTTTGAGGAATTTATCCTTTAGTATTTCTTAAATACTTAAGGACTCACTTGACAGTTGCCATGGTTCTGATCCTGGGCTTGCACTGATATCATCTTGTACCTATCTTGGTACAACTCATATCAACGTTTTTCATACAATATGAAATACATAAATCACCTTTCTGCGTATGCATAAAGGATTCTATTTACGCATTATTTCTTTGGGATTAAAAGGGTACGTTCTTTTTTAGAAGAGCAACTTCTTAGTCTCACTAGAGTTGTCCTTTTGATTGAAGTTCATCATCATATGAGAAACTTCCTATCATCTTTTGTCTATATTTAGGGCTTGATATAATCCAATTATATCCTAAAATCTATCAATATAGATTTCCATCCCATGTATATAGACTATGTCTCCCATATACATTCTATCGTTATAGAATGTTTAAAGTCATAACTTTAACGAAGAAGTATTCTTTTCATTTCCAAAATTAATATATCATACATATATTCAAATTTAGGAATATGATTAACTCCCACTAATATGTTGTAAACCTAGTAAACAAAAGATTCATTTACATCTATATGAGAAATCAAACGATTTGATCTTTTCTTCTCATAAGACGCTTATAGCCCCCACTAGCTTGCTAAGATTCATGATGGATGGATCTCTACAATTTACATGTCTTGTGATTCATAGTTTTAGACATATATTGTCAAGACTATCTTAATAATGGTTTCGGAAACCCATATAATGTCCAAACATTGAATCACCATTTAGTTGTAGCTAGCAATTTTCGAATTAATTGAAACTAAGACTACGTCAAAGATGGTTCCTTCAAAGTCAACCATTCTCTTTGATTGTAGTCACCTTAAGCTACCGATTAGCTATGAAGGTTTCATTATTTCGGGTCAAATGGTACTTTACCATTTCCTTGAGTATATATCGTATATACACTCAATGTAGTCGTAAGGATTTTTCATTCTTATTTCTTTCGAATTAAGAGGTGCAACTCTATGACATAGTCATAAAGTTCAAACCATTCAACTGAGACGGTTTATAAATCCTTCTTGACTACCTTGGAGCTTGTGGTATTTGAACTAGGTTGTTATATCTGTTGATTATTATCTTGTCTCTCAAAGAACCCATTCTTTGAGTTCTATCTCTCATTCATTGCTCTATCTTAGGCAAATCATATTGTAGGATTACAATGAACTTTTCAACAAAACAACATTTGTTAGTTGGTTTATAGAAGTGATATCCAAATGTTAATTTAAGGATACCCACAAGATAACTTTTCAAACAAATATTGCTTATTAGCACACAACCCCAAATCTTAACATGATTAAGATTTGTCTTTCTTTCCAACTACATCCTATGGAGTTATGAAAATTTTGGAAGATCTTCTAATTGACAATCATATTGTCTTAGAAGCATATATATCCTATATATGGGTAATTGATAATATCCAACGAACTAAATCTTAGTCGAGTTCGTTCTTCTCTTAATGGAGAATTCCATTATCATATGATGTTTCTTTCCTTGATATCTTTCAAGGAAACTTTTCTAAAGTGTTACCTTTCCTTGGATCAAATCTAAGGAGGCAAATACTTTAGACATCTTACTCATCAACTTACATTTCTTGAATTCTTTGAAACATTTTTCAAAGTATTCGGACTTGTGTTTATTCAAAATAAACTATAGTCCAACCGAGAGTGATCTTCGGCGAATGTCATACAACATGAGTAGTATTTATGTTTGTGGACAAGTGCCACTAACATCTAAGTGAATTAACCTCAACAACTTTGTGATTCTTTCTTCTTTCCAAAAGAATAAAGATTCAAACATTTTGCCTCTATACAATTTTAACAAGAAGGCATTGGATCCGGATCTAACGATCCAAAGCATCCATCTATTACCAACTCGTAATTTATGTTTTAGAAGTATCACAACTCAGTTGGGATTAGTCACTACCTTGTAACCTTTTGGGTTTTAAGCATCGTTATATTCTAAACAGTTAACACTACCATATCATCTCTACTATAAAGATAATCAATTAGATTACTATAATCCAATCATTGATTAATAAAGAACAATGTTTTGTCAAACAAAACATTCATCCATCTCTACTATAGTGACGGAATTAAGTTCCTTAAAATTGGAATGTAAAGACAATCTTTGGTTTTTCCAATTTCTTTGGTAGTTCATATGAGGAAGTAAGTACTATCTGCTTCCGCAGAGATCTATATTTTATTCACGTTCCGAATGTGAAACACCTTTTATTCTCTCATATATCTTCTACTTCTTATTAGTCACACTTTTACAACGATTGTAAAATATAGTTACTAATACGGAATCAAGCATTCAAGTAGAAGAACCAACTGTTTTGAACTATTCAAGAACAATTTACAACACCTTCGAAAGGTGTGTTCTTGACACTTGCAAGACATTTCTTGCAAATACCCCTTCCAATGTTCATCCTTTCATAAAGAAAGTTTGTTCCCTTGGAGTTATTTTGCCTTCTTCATTTGACTTCTCCTTTGACTACAATAGTCATGGTCCCTATACTCCCACTATCTCTCTTGAAACATATTTCAATTGTGTTAGATACATCAAACAATTTGGAGAGCATGTGGTTATTGTTCACTATATAGTTTACAATAAACTTAGTGAACCATTTGGATAGGGCCACAAAGGTGAAGTCCTTGCCTAGTTTCCGTCTCTAGAAGTGGTGTAACACTTCAACACTCAATGATTCAAAATCATCATAAGTCCATGTTGATGGACTATTTTTGTCAACCAACCATTATGTTCTAAACATAATTACAAACTTTCAAGAGTTGTTCAAGGCAACTCTCATTTCTTCATACAACAATTTGTAAGTGAAGAATCATGGCACATTAAGTGTCCATACCTTTGTGCTTTCTTCTCAAGTTCCTTGTTCATGTAACAAAGAAACAAGCACTAAGTGTTTGCATTGACTAAGGGTTGTTCAAAGCAACTCTTATTTCTTCATACAACGATTTGTAAGTGAAGAACTATGACACTAAAAGTATCATAGTCTTTATGCTAATCTTCGTAAGTTCCTTTGTTCATATAACGAAGGAATAAGCATTGGTTGTTTGTGTTGTCCTCTTTATGATAGACTTATCTAACATGTTCTTCCAATGATACATTACCAATAGGAAGATTTTGAGGATGAGACTACTTAGGTACATATATAATCCATTTAAGACAATCTTTGAGATTGTGGTACCAAGTCCGGAAACTAAAGCATTCGGTTTTTCTTTGTCAAGTTTTGGATAGCGTTTGCAAATATATTGGTAAACTAATACATAACGAATATAAATTGATTGATTTTAAGCCATTTGATTCGGGTCTTTAAATCAAATAGCACCACCCACTATTTTTGGCAAATTCGATATCCCTCATTGGAATTCGAGTGTTTTGGAGGAAACTCTTAGTAGGGTATGGGAGACTCACTATTACCAAGCCCACCTCACAATGATATGATGTTGGCTAGCATCAATAATAATGAGAGAGTACAATTACTCATTTGCATCTCTTGCAAGTACCCATCTTATTTGGCCTCTAGAGAATGTTACCTCACAATGATATGATGTTGGCTCCATTGCACTTAGTTAAGTCATTCCCACCACGCAAGTTCGGGTAGGGGTTCAAGAACAACCTCACAATGATATGATGTTGATCATTCTCGTTGCCTACGTCTCACATCATCAAGTATGCATATAGAACTCCTTCGAGTGTAAACACGCACTTTGAACTCCCCCATGATAGGGTGAAGCCGGTGTACGAGTCACAAACATCGGAGCCTACCACGGTGGAAGGCCACGAAAGAGTGTTCAAAGCACTTCATTTGAGCAACATCATATAGCATGCAATTAACAATTAAAGGCGGAATCATGCTTGCATGAACTCAAAAACAAAACATTAACCATGAAAATTCAAAGCCTAGTAGATTGGTGAACCATGACTCAACTCAAATCAAAGTGAGTTGAGAAATTTGTACCTTTGTAGATTCCTCTTTGCATAAGCAAAGGCTAATCACCCAAAGAGAGGGCCTTCATTCCTTGCATCTTAGATCTATGGATTTGGATGGATGAAATGGTTCTCCAAGTTCCCAAAATTGAGAACCTCTAAGTCTCCACACCAAGGTTAGATTGGAGAACAAATGAGTGACCTTGGAGGAGTTGGATTGCTAGCTAATCCCTCCAAGGGGGCCAGCCTCTTTAGAGAGAAATGGAGAGACATGTTCTCACCAATTTTCTCCAAAAGAAACCCTTAATGAATTTAGGCTATAAAGTCATTTATATAGTCCCTTCAAATAAGTGACCTGATAGGAGCATATTTATGCGCCTTAGTTAGCTAGTTCTTATGCATTTCCATGGTGTTTTCTTAGTTAAAGTAGTCTTTTAAGCTAGTTTTATGCGTTTTCAGGTTTTAAGGCCAAAGGATGCAAGAAGATGCATTTTGGAGCTTTTTGGAGCAATATGGAGCTTGGAATGCATGTCACATATTTGGAGCCAAGGTTTGGACGAATTTGAAGACTTGAAGATGACGATTCCTACTTGAACAAGGTTTCCTAGTTGAAATAGGAAAGTGCTTACATCAACGAAGGATTCCTAATTGAAGATGGATTCCTACTCACATGAGGATTCCTAGAAGAACAAGGATTCCTACTCCAATGAGGATTCCTAGAAGAACAAGGATTCCTACTCCAACAAGGATTCCTACTCCAAGAAGGATTCCTACTCCAACAAGGATTCCTACTCCAAGAAGGATTCCTACTTGAAATAGGAAAGTTAAGCCAAGGTTTCCTACTTTGGTTTGACATTTCATGTTCCTAAGTCTTATAAACTTTGAAGGCTTCCTAAGCATTTTAGGACATCAAATACACATCCCTTGCACCTTTTGAACCCTTGCCGCACCCCGCTTGGTATTTCCTCTTCCTTGCCGTGCAAGGGAGAGGGTTATTTCCTGATTCTAAGCTTTAAAACACTTTCCTAATCTCTCTCAAACCCTAGCCGCATATTCCCTTGCCTTTCCTTTAATTTTCTGATTTGTTTCCTAATTCTAGAATCCTTAGACTTAATTTCTGATTTCCTAATAAACCTAGGGTTTTAATTTCTGTTTTCCTTTAAATAAACCTCTTTGTTGCAGCCACAAAACATTCCCACACACATCTATTCAACCCCATTCACGCCCAAAACCTGTCCTCACCCCTTGCCGTGCCAAACCTTCACCCAAATCCATATTTTCTGACCCCAAACCTTCCTAGCCGTGCCATACACCTATCCTAGACACTTTTCCACCATTCTACATCATCCAAAACCATCCATAACCATCTCCATACCTTGTGCCGCAACAAGAAGGAAGAAGGAGTGCCCTTGAATGTGCTTGCTAGTCTATTGCAGATTGCTGGAACTTTTAGGTGTGATCTTTCTTATGTTTTCAATGTTTCAATTCAATAAACTTTGTGTTGTGAGTATGAGGAACTAAACCCCCTTGGTTGGGGGGTGATTCGAAACCATGTACATACTTGCAATATGATTTGATTACATTCAGTTGTTATTTCATAAGTTGTGGATTCAATTCATTCATCTACTTGATTGATAACTTATTTGTGTATGTTGATTGAGAGTGCACGCTTAGTTTTCATGCATGAATATGATGCTAGATTATGAGGGAGTTTCACCTAATAGTTACAATCTTATAATCACAAGTAGTGAAGGTCGCTTATAAACGATCGCGTTGAATGAATTCTTGGCATTAGTTTCATGCTCATCATAGTAACGAATGCCTCGTCAACACTTATAGTTCTCATTGTACTTCATGATTCTTGATTGTATCTTTATTGTGCTCATCACGTAAGGAACCTTTGAGGAATGCTTTGAATTGTTGTATGCGCTTTCCCATCCAATTCATTAACATAAGGAGAACTTGAAGGTTAATTTAAGCGTATCTAATTAACTTGGGGTGTTGAGTTTCATAATTTATTGGAAGAACAACTGAAAATCGTTTTGTTTGCAAGTGTGTCATGTGTGGAGAAGAACCTCCTAACTAGCCTTTTATCCATCCTTTTCATCCAAAACGTTTTACAATCTGTTTTGTTTTAAAGTTTTTGTTTTGTTTTCAATTTTCGTCCAAAACCAAATCCCCCTTTATTTTGAAGTCTTAGATTAGTTAGAAAGTGTTTTGATTTGTGTTTTAAGTGTTTTGATTCAAGTTTTCACTCAAATTCGTCAGATTTTGTGTTTGTGCTCAAAACTGCCCAGAAAGTGGTTTTTAGGCAGTTTTGAGTCTTCTAGTTGCTGTTTTGAGTTTTAGGTTTGTTTAAGTGTTTTAACCTTTAGTTTTGCATTCTTTGAGTCTAGTTTAGTGTTTTAAACTTTGTTTTTGAGTCTTTAAGTCAGTTTCCAAGTGTTTAGCAATCCCTCCTAATCCCCGGTTTAAGAACGATCCCTACTTATCCATACTACAATTGTCAACAAGAGGGTTTAATTTGTGTGTTTAGTTAATTTACGCATCATGACCTAAAGAACCAAAAAGCCTTTCTTTCTAACATGGCCGGCCATAAGGGTTTTATTGGGCTTTTGGGCCTTTGTGAATTAAGTTGTCATACAACTTAAGTCAATGGGCTTGACGTTCGAAGCCCATTGGGCCTTGAGGCCCAAAACTAACCCGTGGTCTTTTTAACGAACTTATTCGTTTGATTAATTAACATATTAATTAATCCTTGCCATAAATAATTAAACCATTTAATTATTCTTACTCATCTCCATTGTTTCTTCAATCTCCACCTTACACGGTGTACGATCCATTAGGTTCCTTTTAGCGAGGCAGTGGGCGATTAAAACCATTTCAAATCGATTGTGAATTGAAACTTACTTTCAATTCTCCCTTTAGTGATTATACACGTTTAGGGCTTCCACAAACCATGAGTGACACCTAGCAGCATATCATGGTTACCCAAGCTAATCAAAAGAGGTGGAGAACCTATTCAGTTTAGGATTACAAATGCAATACGGTCTTTCTCTAATACAATACTCTTGACCACATTGTTTGGTTTGATAGTTTATTCATGTCTACTATCCAATGTGATTCGTGTGCTTATATGATTACATTGAATGTGATTTGGAACGCCTTCCTAAATCTCATTCATACTCTGATCAGAGATTTTCAATCATATCATAGAGTATTCTCCCTCAAACGGTTTGAAGGTTAGAGATCCCTTGTTGCGCATTTAATTGCCTCCATGGCTAAGTGGCTTAACCCCAACGATGCCGTGGGCACCCCGAATGGAGTGACTTTGACATAGTCAAAGATCAAGGACTTAACCACAAGACAACTATGATGCCTCAGGTCAAAGGACTACTTTGCATTATCCCAACCATGAGTTCTCATGTGACATGAGTATGAGAACTCCTCGTTGATCATGTTCAGTGGACTCATTCGCTATTGAGCACCTACATGCTTGTCTTGATGTCACACACACCAACGACTCGAGACTAGTCACTCTCCCTGAGAGAAGACATATCATGTACTAATCTTAACGGACTGTCAATGCCCAATAGGCAATCCTATGATCAGGAACGTTTAGGATATGTATACGAAAGAATGGTCTCATGAATCTAACTTCTTTAGATTGCATTCTCCCAATCATATATATTCCTTGGACTTATCGTTTAAGCATATAACATTTATATGAGACGGCTTAAACAATAATCTTTGCCCTGGATATTAAACTAGATTAGTTTAACATGTGAAATGTCCGTAAAGTATCATCATATGATTGGTTTTAGGGCACATTTCCAACATAGGGATGGTTTTGGACGAAATTAGGTTCTAACTTGACTCGAGACACTTAAAAACACAAATCAAAACAGATTTTGACTAATAAAACACTTTAAAGTAAAGGGGGATTTGATTTTGACGAATTTGAAAAACAAAACAAACAGATTGTAAACTAAAACAGATTTTGGACGAATTTGGGTAAACTATGGATGATGGGCTAGCTAGAGGGTTCTTCTCCACACATGATACACTTGCTCATAAACCAATTTTCAGATGTTCTTTCGATAAATCATGAAACTCAACACCCCAGGTTAATTAGGTCCGCTTAAATTAACCTTCAAGTTCTCCTTAAGTTATTGAATTGGATGGGAAAGCGCATACAACAATTCAAAGCATTCTTCAAAAGTCCTTTACGTGAACAACACAATAAAGATACATGGTGCGAAAACAAGTTAACGCACAAATTAAACCCTATTTGTGACAATTGTAGTAATGATGTAAGTAGGGATCGTTCTAACCGGGGATTAACTAGGGATGCTAACCAAAGTAAAATTAAATTAAAAACGTAAAAACAAAATTTAAAACACTAAACTAAAATCAAAACACTTAACTAGAATCACTCAAAATAAAACTAACAAATAAACTAAAACAAATCAAAAGACTCAAAATAATTCAAGACTCAAGCAAACACAAACTAAATTGATTTCTAACAAATCTAACACTTTAAAATAAATGGGGGATTGATTTTTGACGAAATTGAATTTAAAACAGAAACTTAAAAACAAACTTCAAAGAAAATATATTTTATAGAATGATGAGACGTTAGTTAGAGGGGTCCTTATCCACACATGAACATATGCATATAATTTAATTCCCAGTTATGATTTCAACAAACGAATAAATGACAATGCTCCAAGTTAATTAGGTCCGCTTAAATTAACATTCAGATTTTCCACAAGTTATTGGGTTGGATGATTGCATACGACAACCCAAAACATTCCCTACAAGTTCCCTACATGAATTGCATAATAGAGATACAAGCAAGAATCATTAAGTTCTATGAAAATCATAAGCATCGACTAGGCATTCATAACTATGGAATACGCATGTTAATCCAACCTAGGGTTTACTAAACACAATCGTGACTAGCGATTTTTACTACTCATGAATATAAGTTCATAACGATTAGGTGAAATTCCCTTATATCCTAGCATCAAGTCTAAGCATGCAAATTAAGTGTCGACCCTCAACCCACATACATAAACAAGTTCTTAATCAACACAGAAAAGTAAACCACATCCAACGTTCAAGAATTCATAACTGGAGTAAATCAAATCATAATAAACATTTATCCATGGTTTCAAATTCCCCTCGAACTAAACAGAAATTAATTACACATTTTTAATATAATTGAAAAGCAAATTAAATTAAACATGAGTTTAAGAAAAATAAAACCAAATGAGGAGTTGCTCCTCTGTGCTTAAGCTGCCTAAGGCAGCGCCTTCTGCGTGCTTCTGCCTATTTCTTTCTCTGCCCGCGCCTTGCCTCTGTCTCTTTCTTTCCCGCTGCACAAGGCAGCTGTTATCCTCCCTCTCGCTGCGCAAGGCAGCTGTTGTAGTATCTCTTCCTTTTAGCTTTCCTTCGTCTCCCTTATTCTTCTTTTTTTTTTCCGCAGCCTAGCTGCCTTCCTTTTCTGTTTTTTTCCTTTTCGCTGCCTAAGGCAGCGTGCTCGTCTGTCTCTCTGACTTTCCTGCACCTCCTTTCTTTTCTTGTTGTCTCTCTGTTTCTTATTTCTTATTTTTTTCCGCACAGTTCCCCTGGTTTCTTTTTATTCCGCTGCCAAGGGCAGCTTTTTCTCCTCCTATTTCCTGGTTTCTTCCCTCTGCTGCCTAAGGCAGCTTTGCCTTCTCCTTCCTGTTGTTTATTCTTTTTGCGTCTTTTCCTATCCCTTTCCCCGCATGTCTGACTCCTCCAGCTGCAAAGGCAGCTTCTTTCTTTTTTCTATATTTCTTTCTTCCTGCCCATTAGCTCTGCCTTCCTGGCGTCTCCACTCCCTCCTTGCTTTTTCTTTTTTTTTTATTCATCATGCACTCCCACCTTCTCCACTCATTCCCTATATTATTTTCTTTTCTCCACCATTCCGTTCACATGTGCTGCCATGATTTTTCTAGTGGTCCACTTCCTTTGTTTTTTTTTTTTTATTTCTTTTCTTCTTCAAGCTGGCAGCTGCCAGCTTTCTTTCTTCACTCCAAAGAGCAGCCCTCCTATTATTATTTTCTGCTTTCAAACAAAAGGGAACAAATTTATTAACCAAATATAGTGGGTAAGGTTGTTTTAACGAATTTATTACTTAAAACGTCACTAGTGCTATTTTTATTTTCTTAGCTAGATAAATTCTATAAAACACAAAAACAAAGTAAAAAGCACAAAAATATGAGGAAATAACTAACAAAAGACAAGAGAATTTGATGTAAAATATATATAAATATGAGCTTATCAAATACCCCCACACTTAGCTTTTGCTAGTCCTCGAGCAAAACAACGAAAACATGAAAAAGTAATAACATGAAAAACATTAGTTTCTCCTATGTGACCCTCATAGAACTTCATTCGAGAACACAATCATCAAGAACCATAGCTAACACCAACAAGCTAATCCAAGTTCATTTTCCTTATTCAAATATTAGCAGTAATCTTTGAATCATCCTTGAAGTGTAGTGTGTGAGATAGCCATGTTAATGCACTTTCAAAAATTTTATTTTTAAAATCACCATATGCAAACTAGCAACCTTCTCACTGGAAACACACTCAATCACACATGTGTTTAGTTTTAATGTGTTTCGCTCAAAGAATCAAATGTGAAAGTTCTACCATAAGCTTGCATAAAGATCACTTCTCCACAATCATAATTGCAAAACTTAAATCAAGAGGACTTTTATTGGACGTAATGAGGTTTAGGGCGAGGGTTATTGAAACGAAAGAATAGGTAAACACAAGTTCCAAGCTACATTGCAAGCAATTCTTTTGTTTAGATTTATAAGAACTCAAGCTTTCCAGCTATTCTTCTAGTCACCTCCAACCACAACCTTAAACTGAAACTTTAAACACTTTTTATTTTCTTCGTAAATAAACTTTCTTTCTTTCTTGTTTTTTTTTTTTTTTTTTTTTTTGTTTTTAAGCAGAAACAAATATGAAAAACCCCCACACTTATTCTTTTGCCAAACTCCCTCCGAGTACTTCACAAACACTTATCATAAGACAATTTCATATTACTCATTAGCTCGCTTGGAAAGGGTAAAAATATTTCAGGCATAAGGGTAGACATATCTGGTGATAAGAAATAAAAGGCTCACATATACGGCTCAAATTGGCAATCTAATGATATCATTTTTCTTTGGGAAACAAGGTTATTTGGGCCATGGTGGTAAACCTAATGCCTCTATCATTTTCAAGTTCATGCAATCAATGACAAATATTTCGAAAGATCGTTATGCAAGTTCTAGAGAAGTATCTTGATGCGAAAATTAACTAACGCACAAATTAAACCCTATTTGTAACAATTGTAGTAATGATGTAAGTAGGGATCGTTCTAGGCCGGGGATTAACTAGGGATGCTAACCAAAGTAAAATTAAATTAAAAACGTAAAAACAAAATTTAAAACACTAAACTAAAATCAAAACACTTAACTAGAATCACTCAAAATAAAACTAACAAATAAACCAAAACAAATCCAAAGACTCAAAATAATTCAAGACTCAAGAAAACACAAACAAAATTTATTTCTAACAAATCTAACACTTTAAAATAAACGGGGGATTGATTTTTGACAAAATTGAATTTAAAACAGAAACTTAAAAACAAACTTCAAAGAAAATATATTTTATAGAAGTAAAATGATGAGACACTAGTTAGAGGGTTCCTTATCCACACATGACTATATGCATACAATTTGATTCCCAGTTATGATTTCAACAAACGAATAAATGACAACGCTCCAAGTTAATTAGGTCCGCTTAAATTAACCTTCAGATTTTCCACAAGTTATTGGGTTGGATGATTGCATACGACAACCCAAAACATTCCCTACAAGTTCCCTACATGAATTGCATAATAGAGAAACACGCAAGAATCATTAAGTTCTATGAAAATCATAACATCGACTAGGCATTCATAACTATGGAATACGCATGTTAATCCAACCTAGGGTTTACTAAACACAATCGTGACTAGCGATTTTTACTACTCATGAATATAAGTTCATAACGATTAGGTGAAATTCCCTTATATCCTAGCATCAAGTCTAAGCATGTAAATTGAGTGTCGACCCTTGACCCACATACATAAACAAGTTCTTAATCAACACAGAAAAGTAAACCACATCCAACGTTCAAGAATTCATAACTGGAGTAAAGCAAATCATAATAAACATTTATCCATGGTTTCAAATTCACCTCTAACTAAACATAAATTAATTACACATTATTCTTAAATTAAACCATAAAATAAAACATAAGTTTGGAGGAAGAATAACACCGAGAGAAAAGAGTGCCCTCGGTTTCCTGCACAGTCCCGAGGCTCCTTCCTTCATTCAGTCACGTCGTGACTCTCTTTTCTTCCTTCCCGCTCAGTGCTCCTGACTTCTGCACTGTTTTTCAGCTTCCCCACGCTGCACAAGGGCAGAGTTTATTTCCTGCACGTCCTGCTGCCTAGTTGGCAGCGCCTTGCACGTCCTATTCCCCCAAGGCCGAGGCTCCTCCTTGGTTTCTTCTATTTATTTGCACCTGCACAGTCTGTCTCGCTCAGCACCTCAAGCTCCTGGCGTCAGTCTCCTGATGCTCCTTTCTTTGCTGCCCGTGGAGAGCAGCCCCCTGCGCTCCCTGATGCGAAAATAAATTAACGCACAAATTTAAACCCTATTTGTGACAGTTGTAGTAATGATGTAAGTAGGGATCGTTCTAGGCCGGGGATTAACTAGGGATGCTAACCAAAGTAAAATTAAATTAAAAACGTAAAAACAAAATTTAAAATATTAAACTAGACTCAAAACACTTAAATAGAATAACTCAAAATAAAACTAACAAATAAACTAAAATAAATCAAAAGACTCAAAACAACTCAAGACTTAAGAAAACACAAACTAAAATGATTTCTAATAAATCTAACACTTTAAAATAAAATGGGGGATTGATTTTGATGAAAAGTAAATTAAACTTAAATAAATTACAAAATTGACAAAAACATAAAATTAAGGTAAAATGATAAATGACGGACTGGCTAGAGGATTATTCTCCACACATGCCACATATGCAACCTAAATTGATTTTCAGTTGTTCTTTCAATAAATTGTAAATTCTCAACGCCCCAAGTTAATTAGGTCCGCTTAAATTAACCTTCAGATTTTCCTACTTTTATTAGGTTGGATGATTGCATACGACAACCCAAAACATTCCCTACAAGTTCCCTACATGAATTACATAATAGAGATACAAGCAAGAATCATTAAGTTTTATGAAAATCATAAGCATTGACGAGGCACTTGTTACTATGAATTGCATGAAACTTATGCCAAGAATTTACCTAACGCGATCGTTTATAAGCGACCTTCACTACTTGTGAATATAAGTTCATAACGATTAGGTGAAATTCACTTATATTCTAGCATCAAATTCATGCATGTAAATTAAGTATGCATCCTTAATCGACATACAAAAATAAGTTATCAATCAAGCAGTTAAGCAAATTAAATCACAACTCAGAAATCACAACTGAAGGTAATCAATTCATATTACAAATATATTCATGGTTTTGAATTAAACTCTAGCCAAAATAAAATTAGTTATACATTATTTAAATTAAAACAGAAAATAAAACATAAGTTTGAAAAGATTAAACCGAGAGAGGAGAGTGCTTTAGCGCCACTGTGCTCAAGCTCCGCCCGTTTTCTGATTCTGCGAGCTCCTTCTTCACACGCTGCCCAACACGTCGCACTGCACACACCTTCCTTCCCGCGAGCCTTCTCCTCTTCTCCTTTCCGCCAGGCAGTCTCTCCTCTTCTCCTTTCCGCCAGGCACTACCTCTTCTTCTCGCTGACTGCCCGAGGCAGTCTCTCCTTATCTCCCCTCGCGTCAGCCTGCTCTCGCGTCAATCTGCTCTCGCACTGCCTAAGGGCAGCTTGCTGTTTGCACTGCCTCCCCGAGCAGCACTCTGCTGCTCCCTGCGCATCCCTCACGCTGCCCGTCCTTCCTATACTTATATTATTTTCAGTTTTTATTCCCCCACTGACCTCTGCACTCCTTGGCAACGTGCATGTCCTTGCTTTCTGCCAGCTTTCTTTTTATTTTATATATTTTTTTTCTTCTTTCCAAGCTGCCAAGCAGCTCCTGTTTCTTCCAAACCCCTCGCGTTCACACCTCATTTCGCACATAAAGGCAGCATCTGCCTTCTTTTTTTATTCCTCCACCTTCCTTCTAATTGTTTCTTATTTCTCTTTAGTGCATGCTTCTGTCACCCCCTGAGGCCTAATCTCCATGCTGCCAATATTCTTCTTTATGCCCCTTTTTCTTTCCAGCCAAGTCTTCACGTCCCCACAAGGTTTCCTTTTATATCTATATATATATATAACTCAGTCAGTCACCTTTTATTTGCTCTGCCAAAATGTTTTCTTAAGTTACAACAATAAAATAAGTGAGCAAGGTAGAAATGACGAATTTATTACTTAAAATCACACTTATGCTATTTTTATTTTCTTAGCTAGATAAATTCTATAAAACACAAAAACAAAGTAAATAGCACAAAAATATGAGGAAATAACTAACAAAAGACAAGAGAATTTGATGTAAAATATGTATAAATATGAGCTTATCAAATACCCCCACACTTAGCTTTTGCTAGTCCTCGAGCAAAACAGAGAAAACAGAAAAAGTAATAACATGAAAATTATTAGCTTCCCCCTATGTGACCCTCATAGAATTTCATTCGAGAACACAAATCATCAAGAACCATAGCTAACACCAAACAAGCTAATAATCCAAGTTCATCTTCCTAATTCAAATATTAGCAGTAATCTTTGAATCATCCTTGAAGTGTAGTGTGTGAGAGATAGCCATGTTAATGCAATTTCAAAATTTTTATTTTTAAAATCACCATATGCAAACTAGCAACCTTCTCACGGGATATACACTCAATCACACATGTGTTTAGTTTTAATGTGTTTCTCTCAAAGAATCAAATGTGAAAGTTCTACCATAAGCTTGCATAAAGATCACTTCTCCACAGTCATAATTGCAAAACTTAAATCAAGAGGACTTTTATTGGATGTAATGAGGCTTAGGGATAGGGTTATTGAAACGAAAGAATAGGAAAACACAAGTTCCAAGCTACATTGCAAGCAATTATTTTCTTTAGATTTATAAGAACTCAAGCTCTCCAACGATTCTTCAGACATCTCCAACCACACCCATAAACTGAAACTTTAAAAACTTTTTATTTTCTTTGTATACAATCTTTCTTTTTCTTTTCCTTTTCTTTTCTTTTTTTCTTTTTTTCTTTTCTTTTTTTTTTTTTTTTTTTTTTAATACAAACATGAAATACCCCACACTTATTCTTTTGCCAAACACCTTCAAAGTACTTCACAAACGTTTCTCATAAGACAATCTTGCATTGCTCGCTTGGAAAGGGTAAGGAAAAATATTTATTTCAGGCATAAGGGGAGACATATCTGGTGATAAGAAATAAAAGGCTCACATACACGGCTCAAATTGGCAATCTAATGATATCATTTTTCTTTGGGAAACAAGGTTATTTGGGCCATGGTGGTAAACCTAATGCCTCTATCATTTTCAAGTTCATGCAATCAATGACAGAAATTTCGAAAGATCGTTATGCAAGTTCTAGAGATGTATCTCACATAAGTTCATCACACATGAAAGAATAGGAGTGTATGAAAAATGCACACACTTTCAATAGGCTCAAAAACTCACATAGGATGTATATGGTCACTAAATTCACATATGGAGCTTTAAATCATGCTTTAGTTTCACATCAACAAGGCTATGTGCATTTGGTTTTTCAAAGATGATCAAATATGTACAAACTAACACGAGAATTAGGAATTTCACACAGCACGTGTTAACTAAGTTCTTGATGATCATGGTTCAAATTTTATTCAATTATATCATTGGGTCGGGGAAACTAACAAAAAACTAATTCAAAACAATAAGGAAAACAAGGAAATATTTTTGGATTTTTTTTTTTAAATAAAACAAAACTAATTAAGAAAACAAAGCAATAACATGGAATAACATGGAAACAAATGAAACCAGTTTAAAGTCGAAGGTACAAAAAATTTTAATTTGGTCATTTTTATACTCTTTACCCCCACACTTAAACTAGACATTGTCCCCAATGTCAGAAAATGTAATAAAATGCAAATAAAAGTAAAATAAATAATATAAAGAAACAAAATAAAGTAATAGGACTGAAAACTTCCCTAATTTGCAGAAAATCAAGCGATGACCCCCAACCTTTTATTTTGCAATCAACTTCAAGGGTGGAAATAACCAAAAGTTCCTGCAAAGAAAAGAAATAAGTCAGTTACGCACGCAAGAAAAAATATAAAAGAAAACAAACGAAAAATTGCAAATGAAAATAAAAGATAATGAATAAAACTAATAAAAGAACATTGATCCTGATTGGTGACTTTCCACAGTTTTGAACTTGAACTGGCCTCGGAACTTCTTAGCAAGGAAAATGAGACTTGATTGGTGGTGTTGTTGAAGCCTCTCGAGCTCTTGGTTTCAACTCAGACTCCTTCTGCCGAGTTGATTGAGTATGCAGGCTACATTCTTCTCTTTTTGTTCTTCTTCATGGCAGGTAGGCACGAGGAATAGGTGGTGGTCTGCTTCTTTGTTCAATCTGTCCAAGTGCCGACCGATTGCCTTTCTTTCACCTTGCCCCGTAGCCAAGAGCAAGGGTAAAGGAAAAGCATGCCATGAGAAATCTTTGCCTCTGACTCTGATGATATGGGATACTTTTGCTTTTGAAGAAGTATCGTTCCACAGGTGTATGCTTGAACTGGGCTGGGGAACTTCTTAGCAAGGAAAATGAGACTTGATCTTGAAGATGAAGCAGCACCTTGTCTCCACATGCTTCAAGTATCATTTTCACTTGCCACGTCTGTTCTCCAGGCAGATGTGGCGACTTCTTCGGAAGTACATCAGTGGTTGAAGAAGAGCACTCGAGAGCAATGCTAGGTAAGCAATCAGGAAGGATTTCCAGGCAGTCGGTTCTTAGATTGGAAGATTGACACCGAGTGCTGGCTGATTGCCCGCTTTCTCCTTGCCACAAAGACAAGGACAAGGACAGGGAGAAAGCGTGATATGAGATACTCTTGCTTTCAACCTTCATGATATGAAATACTCTAGCTCTAGATGACTTATTTGCAAAGGTATCCCAGGGAATGAGAAACACAGAGAAACTCGAGAGGGTTTGTTGGAAAGGCATTTTCGGAGATGAAAAAAATTTCGGAGATGAAGAAGTGCTGAGAGAGTTTGCCTTTGCAATGGATGCGAAGGTAGACGTTTATAGAATTTTTTCTTCACAACCGAAACTGTTCTTTTACCCCTGTCGGCAGCCGGTGGATGGATGAACAGTACAGGTGACGCGCTTTCTGAAAAAAACAACCCGTAATTTGCGCAAAGCTGACAGCGCGCGTGACGAGCGACGACAAAATTGGAAAAATCAGGGAGCGGCTCGTGGTTTCTGAGCAATCCCGACTTTTGAGAAAGGAATTGCATGTGACACGTCTGGACAAATCAGGGAGCGGCTCGCCTCGTGATTCCTGACCGCTCCGACTTTTGAGAAAGACGCCCGACTTTTGAGAGAGCGGCGTCCGACTTTTGAGAAAAGAATCCGGCTTTTGAGAAAGGAGCCCGGCTCTTCGATTTGCGAAAGGGCGCCTCTTCGACTGCTGAGTGATGCCTCAACGATTTCTTCTTCTTATAAGAACGCTCATTTTTGTTCCACAACACACTTAAGCTCGCCCTATAAACACTCCCTCCTGTAAACACTTCCTCCTTGCATTTCTTTTAATCTTGATCAGTCCGACTCTTCATTCTTAACACCTTCAAATATGTCTTGCCCCTCTGACCGTCGCCTTAACTTGAATGTTGGGGAAGATAGTGATATATCTTCTCCAACCAACATTTGGCAGCCGTCCTTCATATCCCCGAATGGTCCTCTTACAGTTGGGGATTCCATGATGATGAACGAAACAACCGCATCGGTGGTGGCCAGAAATCTGCTCACTCCTAGAGACACTAGGATACTTTCTAGGCGGTCCGACGAACTAGCTGTCCAGGACTCTATGGCCTACAGCGTCCGATGCGCAGGCTCCGTATCAAACATGGGCCAGCGCCTTCTTGCACGAACCCGTCAGGTGGAGTCGTTGATGGCTGAAGTGGCTAGTCTTCGGCAGGAGGTCAGAGTGCTTAGGCATGAGAACAGGGATTTGCACATGCTTGCAACCAATTACTCCACAAGCATGAAGAGGAAGCTGGATCAGATGCAGGAGTCCGAAGTGCGGATTCAGAGTGATCATCAACGGTTTATGGCGTTACTCCCGAGGTTTGTGTTGCCTTCGTCCTCGGGAGCAGCACCAAATATTGAGGCTCTGAATGATCCAGCTCTGGCGCTTCGTCTTTCAGGGGCTCCGACGACCTCCGAGGCACCACCAACCAATGACCAATGAACGAAATTAAATTACAAGTTATTGTAAAAAAAATTTATGCATTTAAGTTTTTTTTTTTTTTTTTTTTATTTTTTTTTTTATTTTTTATTTATATGAATGTTTATGTTTTTAAGTTTTTTTTTTTTTTTTTTTTTTTTTTATTTATTTATTTTTTTTTTATTTTTATTTTTATTTTATATAAATGTAAAAATAAGTAAATCAAAGTAAAAAAAAAAAAAAAAAAAAACTAAGTTTAATCTCCTAAACAAAAATCACTACTAAATAAACACAACAAAATAAAATCAACGTAAAATAAAAAAAAATCAACGTAAAATAAATTCACACAAGAGCAAACAAACAATGAAAGAACTAAACAAAGTAAAATAAATTCAGTAAAGAGAAGGGATTAGGAATGCAAATCTGATTGTGGGTGATTCCTAGGCCTCCCTTCATTATTCAAATGCATGGGCTTATCATTGAACGGACGGTGGTACTTGAAATGATCCGACAACGGTCTAAGTTCTAATGACGGTGCCTGAATCATCAAAATTAAAAACAAGTTAGTATAAATTAAAATAAAAAATGGAGAAGATGGCTTACAGTCACATTCAAACTCAATTATAAACACCACGTCTTTGAACGTTTCCGGGACTTTGAACTTGGCCAGGTTTACTATGATGGTTGTGGCTTGTCCCGTGTCATCAAACTCAACTGCTTTAGGCTTGATTGTCTCATGCACAGCCTCTTGGATGTATTCTTGAAATTCTCCGGCCACCTCATTTTCTGGAATATCTTCCACAACGTCTTTTTCATTCACTTCTTCCTTGAGATTTAAAAACCTGCAAGGAAAAAGGACATTTGGTGGAACGATGTTAGAATGAATTGAATTTTGAACCTCCTCACCTGAGTTGGATGACATAAGGACTTGGGGGGTTTGCGATAAGAATTCTTCTAAACTGCCCAAGTAGTCATCCTCATCTTCTTCTTGAAACGGCAATTCATCCATGTCCGGGCCATGTTTGGATGGTTCTGGAACAACTTCATCCTCCATATCACTTCCCAAAGTGATGGCTTCATCGATTTCCATTTCTCCCCTTGAATTTGCAAATGTGGAGTTGGAGAGTTCACTTTGATCTTGAATTTGTACCATGAACTCCATAATCTGCCCAATTTGCTTCTCCAACTCATCCACCTTGTTGGCTTTATTTTGCATCTCCATGTTTCGATTTTCTACGTCCTGGGTCAAAGAGGTTAGTAATTTATTCAACATATCATTATCCGAAGACGTACCTGAATTTGGTTGGGGAGATTGTGGTGGATGTGACGGTTCATATGGCCACTGATAGAACTCTTCCGATGGCGGCAATTGTTCTTCTTTTTGTGAACCCTGTACTGAAGAAATTAATTCTTCAAGCATTTGATTATAATCCACGGGCATACTTTGATTCGATTGGAATTGTTGTGGGGAATGCTGTGGTGGAATAAAACGCGTCTTCTTGCTGCCAATATCCACCTTGTTGGAATTGTTGAGGTTCTCCCCACATGTACTCTGAATTACTTCTCCAATCCGAATTATAAGCGTTGGAAAACATGTTGCCCCTTGATTGGTTATAGCCTTGATATCCCCAAACATCTTCATTTGCAGAAAATTGAGGACCTTGATATCGTTGCCCATAGGGCACATCAAGTGTAGGGACACTTGGCATTGTGGTCCGTTCGGCATTATGAGTTAATTGAGCAGTGAGTTGTGCCAATAGATCTTGAATGCTAGTAGAATCCAGGTCTTGCTCCATTTGTACTAAAATCAAAGAAAGAAAACTAAATCAAATATCAAAAGTGACATACACAAACACAAATAAACATAAGCAAAAACAAAAATAAAAGGATTAGCAAATTTGCTAGTCCCCGGCAACGGCGCCAAAAATTTGATGCGAAAATAAATTAACGCACAAATTTAAACCCTATTTGTGACAGTTGTAGTAATGATGTAAGTAGGGATCGTTCTAGGCCGGGGATTAACTAGGGATGCTAACCAAAGTAAAATTAAATTAAAAACGTAAAAACAAAATTTAAAATATTAAACTAGACTCAAAACACTTAAATAGAATAACTCAAAATAAAACTAACAAATAAACTAAAATAAATCAAAAGACTCAAAACAACTCAAGACTTAAGAAAACACAAACTAAAATGATTTCTAATAAATCTAACACTTTAAAATAAAATGGGGGATTGATTTTGATGAAAAGTAAATTAAACTTAAATAAATTACAAAATTGACAAAAACATAAAATTAAGGTAAAATGATAAATGACGGACTGGCTAGAGGATTATTCTCCACACATGCCACATATGCAACCTAAATTGATTTTCAGTTGTTCTTTCAATAAATTGTAAATTCTCAACGCCCCAAGTTAATTAGGTCCGCTTAAATTAACCTTCAGATTTTCCTACTTTTATTAGGTTGGATGATTGCATACGACAACCCAAAACATTCCCTACAAGTTCCCTACATGAATTACATAATAGAGATACAAGCAAGAATCATTAAGTTTTATGAAAATCATAAGCATTGACGAGGCACTTGTTACTATGAATTGCATGAAACTTATGCCAAGAATTTACCTAACGCGATCGTTTATAAGCGACCTTCACTACTTGTGAATATAAGTTCATAACGATTAGGTGAAATTCACTTATATTCTAGCATCAAATTCATGCATGTAAATTAAGTATGCATCCTTAATCGACATACAAAAATAAGTTATCAATCAAGCAGTTAAGCAAATTAAATCACAACTCAGAAATCACAACTGAAGGTAATCAATTCATATTACAAATATATTCATGGTTTTGAATTAAACTCTAGCCAAAATAAAATTAGTTATACATTATTTAAATTAAAACAGAAAATAAAACATAAGTTTGAAAAGATTAAACCGAGAGAGGAGAGTGCTTTAGCGCCACTGTGCTCAAGCTCCGCCCGTTTTCTGATTCTGCGAGCTCCTTCTTCACACGCTGCCCAACACGTCGCACTGCACACACCTTCCTTCCCGCGAGCCTTCTCCTCTTCTCCTTTCCGCCAGGCAGTCTCTCCTCTTCTCCTTTCCGCCAGGCACTACCTCTTCTTCTCGCTGACTGCCCGAGGCAGTCTCTCCTTATCTCCCCTCGCGTCAGCCTGCTCTCGCGTCAATCTGCTCTCGCACTGCCTAAGGGCAGCTTGCTGTTTGCACTGCCTCCCCGAGCAGCACTCTGCTGCTCCCTGCGCATCCCTCACGCTGCCCGTCCTTCCTATACTTATATTATTTTCAGTTTTTATTCCCCCACTGACCTCTGCACTCCTTGGCAACGTGCATGTCCTTGCTTTCTGCCAGCTTTCTTTTTATTTTATATATTTTTTTTCTTCTTTCCAAGCTGCCAAGCAGCTCCTGTTTCTTCCAAACCCCTCGCGTTCACACCTCATTTCGCACATAAAGGCAGCATCTGCCTTCTTTTTTTATTCCTCCACCTTCCTTCTAATTGTTTCTTATTTCTCTTTAGTGCATGCTTCTGTCACCCCCTGAGGCCTAATCTCCATGCTGCCAATATTCTTCTTTATGCCCCTTTTTCTTTCCAGCCAAGTCTTCACGTCCCCACAAGGTTTCCTTTTATATCTATATATATATATAACTCAGTCAGTCACCTTTTATTTGCTCTGCCAAAATGTTTTCTTAAGTTACAACAATAAAATAAGTGAGCAAGGTAGAAATGACGAATTTATTACTTAAAATCACACTTATGCTATTTTTATTTTCTTAGCTAGATAAATTCTATAAAACACAAAAACAAAGTAAATAGCACAAAAATATGAGGAAATAACTAACAAAAGACAAGAGAATTTGATGTAAAATATGTATAAATATGAGCTTATCACTCCCTACGCTTCCAACACCCCCACTGCTAAGGCAGCTACCCTCCAATATATGCGCCTGTCCTCTCTCACCTTTCAAACCAAAAACCCCCTTCTAATTATTTCTTTTTTATTGTTTTCTCATTTCTCTCCCACTGACCTCCCAGCTCTTTCTTTATTCTAGCTTTCCTTATTATTTATTTATGGCAGCCCACTGACCTTTCTTTCCTTTATTTCTTCCCGAGTGCAAGCTTCCCCCATTTTTGCTGTCTGCCCACTCGTGTCTGCCATGATTTTTCTAGTGGACCACTTCTTTTGTTTTTTTTTCATTTCTTTTCTTCTTCAAGCTGGCAGCTGATCGGATTATATTTATACATATTTTACATCAAATTCTCTCGTCTTTTCTTAGTCAGTTTCTTATATTTTTGAGCTATTTACTTTGTTTTTGTGTTTTATAGTATTTATCTAGTAAATAAAATAAATATTGCACAAGTGAGATTTTAAGTGATAAAATCGTCAAAACTGTCTTGCCCACTGTAATTGGTTAATAAAATAAGAAAGTAATATATATATATATATCTATTTATATATATATATATCTATTTATATATATATATATATATATATATATTTATGATATTAATGGAGACAGCAGGAACACTAAGGAATGGGTGCAGCAAAATAATGAAAAGTGGGTGCATGTGTGTGCAGGAGGAAATATAAAAAAAGAATAAAGTGGAAGGACAGCGGGAAAGAAGCGAAGGCACGCTGCCTTAGCTGGAAAGAAGAAAATCAGAAAATAAATAAAAGGAGGGCTGCCTTGAGCAGCGAAAACACAGAGGGGGGATCACAGAAAAGAATAAGGCAGCGCAAGCTGCAGAGCTCGAGGAAGAAAACTGAGTTGCTGCCTTGCAGCAGAGCACGGGAGACGCGGGAGAACAGGCAAGCTGCCTTTGCAACTTGCTAGCAGGCGTGAGAGGAAGGAGAGGCGGAAGAGGACGCTGCCCTGTGCAGCTGCAAAGGACCGAGAGCAGCTGCCTGTGCAGAAAGGCTGCTCGCAGAGGAGTCAGCAGGGGTCTCGGGCAGAAAGGAGAGAAGCTGCCTTTGCAGCACAGCTTGAAGACGCAAGCGAGAAAGAGAAGCTACGAGGAAGGACGCTGCCTTGGGCAGTCAGCGCAGGGGAGAAGGAGGAAGGCAGGCGCGGGAGAGAGAGGCGCTGTCTTAGGAGCAGGAAGGAACAACGCTGCCTTCCTGGCAGCGAAGGACAGAAGCAGTGGTGTGCTGCCTTGGGCGAGACGCGAGGCAGAGCGCAGGAGGATAGGCGGGGGAAGAAGTCAGCAGGAGTGCTGCCCTCGTGCAGCAGCAGGAATAAAGAACCGAGAGAAAGGGGGCAGAAGAGCACACCAGCGTGAGGACAGGTCAGAGGGAGAATAACGCTGCCCTTTGGCAGCGAGGTCAGAGAGCAAGACGCGGAAAACCAAATGCAGAAAGGTCAGCACGCAGCAGTGTGTGAACAGAAGTCAGAAGCAACACTGCAATCCTCATTCGGTTTAATATTCCTAAACTCACGTTTATTTTTATATTTTAATTTTAATAATGTGTAACTAATTTTATTTTGGCTAGAGTTTAATTCAAAACCATGAATATATTTGTAATTTGAATTGATTACCTTCAGTTGTGATTTATGTGTTGTGATTTAATTTGCTTAACTGCTTGATTGATAACTTATTTTTGTATGTCGATTAAGGATGCATACTTAATTTACATGCATGAATTTGATGCTAGAATATAAGTGAATTTCACCTAATCGTTATGAACTTATATTCACAAGTAGTGAAGGTCGCTTATAAACGATCGCGTTAGGTAAATTCTTGGCATAAGTTTCATGCAATTCATAGTAACAAGTGCCTCGTCAATGCTTATGATTTTCATAAAACTTAATGATTCTTGCTTGTATCTCTATTATGCAATTCATGTAGGGAACTTGTAGGGAATGTTTTGGGTTGTCGTATGCAATCATCCAATCCATTAACTTAAGGAAAATCTGAAGGTTAATTTAAGCAGACCTAATTAACTTGGGGCGTTGAGAATTTACAATTTATTGAAAGAACAACTGAAAATCAATTTAGGTTGCATATGTGTCATGTGTGGAGAATAATCCTCTAGCCAGTCCGTCATTTATCATTTTACCTTAATTTTATGTTTTTGTCAATTCTGTAATTTATTTAAGTTAATTTACTTCTCGTCAAAATCAATCCCCCATTTTATTTTAAAGTGTTAGGTTTGTTAGAAATCAATTTAGTTTGTGTTTTCTTGAGTTTTGAATTATTTTGAGTCTTTTGATTTGTTTTAGTTTATTTGTTAGTTTTATTTTAAGTTATTCTAGTTAAGTGTTTTGAGTCCAGTTTAGTGTTTTAAATTTTGTTTTTACGTTTTTAATTTAATTTTACTTTGGTTAGCAGCCCTAGTTAATCCCCGGCCTAGAACGATCCCTACTTATCCATATACTACAATTATCACAAATAGGGTTTAAATTTGTGCGTTAATTTATTTTCGCATCAAATTTTTGGCGCCGTTGCCGGGGATTAGCAAATTTGCTAATCCTTTTATTTTTGTTTTTGCTTATGTTTATTTGTGTTTGTGTATGTTACTTTTGATATTTGATTTAGTTTTCTTTCTTTGATTTTAGTTACAAATGGAGCAAGACCTGGATTCTACTAGCATTCAAGATCTATTGGCACAGCTCACTGCTCAATTAACTCATAATGCCAAACGGACCACAATGCCAAGTGGCCCTACATTTGATATGCCCTATGAGCAAGGATTTCAAACTCATCAATATCCCCAATTTTCTGCAAATGAAGATGTTTGGGGATATCAAGGCTATAACCAATCAAGGGGCAACATGTTTTCCAACACTTATAATTCGGATTGGAGAAGTAATTCAGAGTATATGTGGGATGAACCTCAACAATTTCAACAAGGTGGATATTGGCAGCAAGACGAGTTCTATTCAAGACCTATGCAGCCACCACAGCATCCCCCACAACAATTCCAATCGAATCAAAGTATGCCCGTGGATTATAATCAAATGCTTGAAGAATTAATTTCTTCGGTACAGGGTTCACAAAAAGAAGAACAATTGCCGCCATCGGAAGAGTTCTATCAATGGCCATGTGCACCACCACATCCACCACAACAATCTCCCCAATTCAATTCAGGTACATCCTTGGATAATGATACACTTAATAATTTACTCACCTCTTTGAATCAGGGAGTAGAAAATCAAAACCAGGAGATGCAAGACCGAGTCAGAATAGTGGACGAATTGGAGGAGCAAGTTGGGCAGATTTTGGAAATCATGGCACAAATTCAAGATCAAAGAGAACTCTCCAACTCCACATTTGCAAATTCAAGGGGAGAAATGGAAATCGATGAAGCCATCACTTTGGGAAGTGATATGGAGGATGAAGTTGTTCCAGAAGCATCCAAACATGGCCCGGACATGGATGAATTGCCGCTTCAAGAAGAAGATGAGGATGACTACTTGGGCAGTTTAGAAGAATTCTTATCGCAAACCCCTCAAGTCCTTATGCCATCCAACTCAGGTGAGGAGGTTCTAAATTCATTTCATTCTAACATTATTCCACCAATTGTCCTTTTTCCTTGTAGGTTTTTAAATCCCAAGGAAGAAGTGAATGAAAAATACGTTGTGGAAGATCTTCCCAAGGTGCAAAGTGATATCCAAATTCTTGGTGTACCAAATCAAGTTCCCGATGGTATTGAAACGTTCAAAGAGACGTGTACACCAAGAAGAATTATTCCAGAAAATGAGGTGGCCGGAGAATTTGTTGAACATATCAAAGAGGCTGTGCATGAGACAATCAAACCCAAAGCAGTTGAGTTTGATGACACGGGACAAGCCACAACCATCATAGTAAACCTGGCTAAGTTCAAAGTCCCGGAAATGTTCAAAAATGTGGTGTTTGTAATTGAGTTTGAATGTGACTGTAAGCCATCTTCTCCATTTTTTATTTTAATTTATACTAACTTGTTTTTAATTTTGATGATTCAGGCACCGTCATTAGAACTTAGACCGTTGTCGGATCATTTCAAGTACCACCGTCCGTTCAATGATAAGCCCATGCATTTGAATAATGAAGGGAGGCCTAGGAATCACCCACAATCAGATTTGCATTCCTAATCCCTTCTCTTTACTGAATTTATTTTACTATTGTTTAGTTCTTTCATTGTTTGTTTGCTATTGTGTGAATTTATTTTACGTTGATTTTTTTTATTTTATTTTATTTTACGTTGATTTCATTTTGTTTTGTTTAGTTAGTTGTGATTTTTGTTTAGAAAGTTAAACTTAGTCTTTTTACTTTGTTTTACTTATTGTTGTGTTTTCTTAATTAAGTTGTTAAAAATACATAAAAAAAAAATAAATAAAAAAAAAAAAAAAAAAAAAATAATAATAATAATAAAAAAAAAAAAAAAAAAAAAAAAAAAAAAAACTTAAAAACATAAACATTCATATAATAATAATAAAAAAAAAAAAAAAAAAAAAAAAACTTAAATGCATAAATTTTTTTACAATAACTTGTAATTTAATTTCGTTCATTGGTCATTGGTTGGTGGTGCCTCGGAGGTCGTCGGAGCCCCTGAAAGACGAAGCGCCAGAGCTGGATCATTCGGAGCCTCAATACTTGGTGCTGCTCCCGAGGACGAAGGCAACACAAACCTCGGGAGTAACGCCATAAACCGTTGATGATCACTCTGAATCCGCACTTCGGACTCCTGCATCTGATCCAGCTTCCTCTTCATGCTGGTTGAGTAATTGGTTGCAAGCATGTGCAAATCCCTGTTCTCATGCCTAAGCACTCTGACCTCCTGCCGAAGACTAGCCACTTCAGCCATCAACGACTCCACCTGACGGGTTCGTGCAAGAAGGCGCTGGCCCATGTTTGATACTGAACCTGCGCATCGGACGCTGTAGGCCATAGAGTCCTGAACAGCTAGTTCGTCGGACCGCCTTGAAAGTATCCTAGTGTCTCTAGGAGTGAGCAGATTTCTGGCCACCACCGTTGCGGTTGTTTCGTTCATCATCATGGAATCCCCAACTGTAAGAGGACCATTTGGGGATATGAAGGATGGCTGCCAAATGTTGGTTGGAGAAGATATATCACTATCTTCCCCAACATTCAAGTTAAGGCGACGGTCAGAGGGGCAAGACATATTTGAAGGTGTTGAGAATGAAGAGTCGGACTGATCAAGATTAAAAGAAGTGCAAGTGTGAGTGTTTACAGGAGGGAGTGTTTACAGGGGAGCTTAAGTTTGTTGTGGAACAAAAATGAGCGTTCTTATAAGAAGAAGAAATCAAGAGGCATCACTCAGCAGTCGAAGAGACGCCCTCTCGCAAATCGAAGAGCCGGGCTCCTTTCTCAAAAGCCGGATTCTTTTCTCAAAAGCGGCGTCTCCGTCTCAAAAGTCGGTTCCTTTCTCAAAAGTCGGACGCCGTTCTCTCAAAAGTCGGGCGTCTCTCTCAAAAGCCGGAGCAGTCAGGAATCACGAGGCGAGCCGCTCCCTGATTTGTCCAGACGTGTCACATGCAATTCCTTTCTCAAAAGTCGGGATTGCTCAGAAACCACGAGCCGCTCCCTGATTTTTTCCAATTTTGTCGTCACTCGTCACGCGCTGTCAGCTTTGCGCAAATTACGGGCTGCTTTTTCAGAAAGCGCGTGACCTGTACTGTTCATCCATCCACCGGCTGCCGACAGGGGTAAAAGAACAGTTTCGGTTGTGAAGTGAAGAACTATAAGTTTTTACCTTCGCCTTCCAGAGCAGAGGCACACCCCATTTGCACTTCTTCATCTCCGAAATTTTTCTCCGAAAATGCCTTTCCAACAAACCCTCTCGAGTTTCTCTGTGTTTCTCATTCCTTGGGATACCTTTCCAATTAAGTCATCAAGAGCTAGAGTATTTCATATCATGAAGGTTGAAAGCAAGAGTATCTCATATCACGCTTTCTTCCTGTCCTTGTCCTTGTCTTTGTGGCAAGGAGAAAGCGGGCAATCAGCCAGCACTCGGTGTCAATCTTCCAATCTAAGAACCGACTGCCTGGAAATCCTTCCTGATTGCTTACCTAGCATTGCTCTCGAGTACTCTTCTTCAACCACTGATGTACTTCCGAAGAAGTCGCCACATCTGCCTGGAGAACAGATATGGCAAGTGAAAATGATACTTGAAGCATGTGGAGACAAGGTGCTGCTTCATCTTCAAGATCAAGTCTCATTTTCCTTGCTAAGAAGTTCCCCAGCCCAGTTCAAGCATACACCTGTGGAACGATACTTCTTCAAAAGCAAAAGTATCCCATATCATCAGAGTCAGAGGCAAAGATTTCTCATGGCATGCTTTTCCTTTACCCTTGCTCTTGGCTACGAGTCAAGGTGAAAGAAAGGACATCGGTCGGCACTTGGACAGATTGAACAAAGAAGCAGACCACCACCTATTCCTCGTGCCTACCTGCCATGCAGAAGAACAAAAAGAGAAGAATGTAGCCTGCAGACTCAATCAACCCGGCAGAAGGAGTCTGAGTTGAAACCAAGAGCTCGAGAAGCCTCAACAACACCACCAATCAAGTCTCATTTTCCTTGCTAAGAAGTTCCGAGGCCAGTTCAAGTTCAAAGCTGTGGAAAGTCACCAAACAGGACCAATGTTCACTTATTAGTTTTATTATTATCTTTTATTTTCATTTTCAATTTTTCGTTTGTTTGTTTTTTTTTATATTTTCTTGCGTGCTTAACTGATTTATTTCTTTTCTTTGCAGGAACTTTTGGTTATTTCCACCCTTGAAGTTGATTGCAAAATTTTAGCTTGGGGGTCATCGCTTGATTTTTCTGCAAATTAGGGAAGTTTTCAGTCCTATTGCTTTAGTTTGTTTCTTTATATTTATTTATTTTATTTTTATTTGCATTTTATTATATTTTCTGACATTGGGGACAATGTCTAGTTTAAGTGTGGGGGTAAAGAGTATAAAAATGACCAAATTGAAAATTTTTATACCTTCGACTTTGAACTGGTTTCATTTGTTTCCATGTTATTGCTTTGTTTTCTTAATTAGTTTTGTTTTATAAAAAAAAAAAAAAAAAAAAAACAAAAAAACAAAAAAACAAAAAAACAAAAAAAAACAAAAAAAAAAAAAATCGGAAAATTTAAAAAAATCCAAAAATATTTCCTTGTTTTCCTTATTGTTTTGAATTAGATTTTTGTTAGTTTCCCGACCCAATGATATAATTGGATAAAATTTGAACCATGATCATCAAGAACTTAGTTAACATGTGTTGTGTGAAATTCCTAATTCTCGTGTTAGTTTGTACATATTTGATCATCTTTGAAAAACCAAATGCACATAGCCTTGTTGATGTGAAACTAAAGCATGATTTAAAGCTCCATATGTGAATTTAGTGACCATATACATCCTATGTGAGTTTTTGAGCCTATTGAAAGTGTGTGCATTTTTCATACACTCCTATTTTTTCATGTGTGATGAACTTATGTGAGATACTTCTCTAGAACTTGCATAACGATCTTTCGAAATATTTGTCTTTAATTGCATGAACTTGAAAATGATAGAGGCATTAGGTTTACCACCATGGCCCAAATAACCTTGTTTCCCAAAGAAAAATGATATCATTAGATTGCCAATTTGAGCCGTATTTGTGAGCCTTTTATTTCTTATCACCAGATATGTCTACCCTTATGCCTGAAATAAATATTTTTCCTTACCCTTTCCAAGCGAGCAATGTAAGATTATCTTATGTGAATGTTTGTGAAGTACTTTGAGGGTGTTTGGCAAAAGAATAAGTGTGGGGGTTTTTCATATTTGTGTCTGTTTGAAAAAAAAAGAAAAAAAAAAAAAGAAAAAAAAAGAAAAGAAAAGGAAAAGAAAAAGAAAGATTGTATACAAAGAAAATAAAAAGTTTTTAAAGTTTCAGTTTATGGGTGTGGTTGGTGACTTGAAGAATAGCTGGAAAGTTTGAGTTCTTATAAATCTAAACAAAAAAGAATCGCTTGCAATGTAGCTTGGAACTTGTGTTTTCCTATTCTTTCGTTTCAATAACTCTCGCCCTAAGCCTCATTACATCCAATAAAAGTCCTCTTGATTTAAGTTTTGCAATTATGACTGTGGAGAAGTGATCTTTATGCAAGCTTATGGTAGAACTTTCACATTTGTTTCTTTGAGCGAAACACATTTAAACTAAACACATGTGTGATTGAGAGTATATCCAGTGAGAAGGTTGTTAGTTTGCATATGGTGTTTTTTTAAAAATAAAAATTTGAAATTGCATTAACATGGCTATCTCACACACTACACTTCAAGTATGTTTCAAAGATTACTGCTAATATTTGAATAAGGAAAATGAACTTGAATTGCTTGTTGTTGTTAGCTATGGTTCTTGATGATTATGTTCTCAAATGAAATTCTATGAGGGTAATATAGGGGAAAACTAATAATTTTCATGTTATTACTTTTTCTGTTTTCTCTGTTTTGCTCGAGGACTAGCAAAAGCTAAGTGTGGGGGTATTTGATCGGATTATATTTATACATATTTTACATCAAATTCTCTCGTCTTTTCTTAGTCAGTTTCTTATATTTTTGAGCTATTTACTTTGTTTTTGTGTTTTATAGTATTTATCTAGTAAATAAAATAAATATTGCACAAGTGAGATTTTAAGTGATAAAATCGTCAAAACTGTCTTGCCCACTGTAATTGGTTAATAAAATAAGAAAGTAATATATATATATATATCTATTTATATATATATATATATATATATATATATATTTATGATATTAATGGAGACAGCAGGAACACTAAGGAATGGGTGCAGCAAAATAATGAAAAGTGGGTGCATGTGTGTGCAGGAGGAAATATAAAAAAAGAATAAAGTGGAAGGACAGCGGGAAAGAAGCGAAGGCACGCTGCCTTAGCTGGAAAGAAGAAAATCAGAAAATAAATAAAAGGAGGGCTGCCTTGAGCAGCGAAAACACAGAGGGGGGAGCACAGAAAAGAATAAGGCAGCGCAAGCTGCAGAGCTCGAGGAAGAAAACTGAGTTGCTGCCTTGCAGCAGAGCACGGGAGACACGGGAGAACAGGCAAGCTGCCTTTGCAACTTGCTAGCAGGCGTGAGAGGAAGGAGAGGCGGAAGAGGACGCTGCCCTGTGCAGCTGCAAAGGACCGAGAGCAGCTGCCTGTGCAGAAAGGCTGCTCGCAGAGGAGTCAGCAGGGGTCTCGGGCAGAAAGGAGAGAAGCTGCCTTTGCAGCACAGCTTGAAGACGCAAGCGAGAAAGAGAAGCTACGAGGAAGGACGCTGCCTTGGGCAGTCAGCGCAGGGGAGAAGGAGGAAGGCAGGCGCGGGAGAGAGAGGCGCTGTCTTAGGAGCAGGAAGGAACAACGCTGCCTTCCTGGCAGCGAAGGACAGAAGCAGTGGTGTGCTGCCTTGGGCGAGACGCGAGGCAGAGCGCAGGAGGATAGGCGGGGGAAGAAGTCAGCAGAAGTGCTGCCCTCGTGCAGCAGCAGGAATAAAGAACCGAGAGAAAGGGGGCAGAAGAGCACACCAGCGTGAGGACAGGTCAGAGGGAGAATAACGCTGCCCTTTGGCAGCGAGGTCAGAGAGCAAGACGCGGAAAACCAAATGCAGAAAGGTCAGCACGCAGCAGTGTGTGAACAGAAGTCAGAAGCAACACTGCAATCCTCATTCGGTTTAATATTCCTAAACTCACGTTTATTTTTATATTTTAATTTTAATAATGTGTAACTAATTTTATTTTGGCTAGAGTTTAATTCAAAACCATGAATATATTTGTAATTTGAATTGATTACCTTCAGTTGTGATTTCTGTGTTGTGATTTAATTTGCTTAACTGCTTGATTGATAACTTATTTTTGTATGTCGATTAAGGATGCATACTTAATTTACATGCATGAATTTGATGCTAGAATATAAGTGAATTTCACCTAATCGTTATGAACTTATATTCACAAGTAGTGAAGGTCGCTTATAAACGATCGCGTTAGGTAAATTCTTGGCATAAGTTTCATGCAATTCATAGTAACAAGTGCCTCGTCAATGCTTATGATTTTCATAAAACTTAATGATTCTTGCTTGTATCTCTATTATGCAATTCATGTAGGGAACTTGTAGGGAATGTTTTGGGTTGTCGTATGCAATCATCCAATCCATTAACTTAAGGAAAATCTGAAGGTTAATTTAAGCGGACCTAATTAACTTGGGGCGTTGAGAATTTACAATTTATTGAAAGAACAACTGAAAATCAATTTAGGTTGCATATGTGTCATGTGTGGAGAATAATCCTCTAGCCAGTCCGTCATTTATCATTTTACCTTAATTTTATGTTTTTGTCAATTCTGTAATTTATTTAAGTTAATTTACTTCTCGTCAAAATCAATCCCCCATTTTATTTTAAAGTGTTAGGTTTGTTAGAAATCAATTTAGTTTGTGTTTTCTTGAGTTTTGAATTATTTTGAGTCTTTTGATTTGTTTTAGTTTATTTGTTAGTTTTATTTTAAGTTATTCTAGTTAAGTGTTTTGAGTCCAGTTTAGTGTTTTAAATTTTGTTTTTACGTTTTTAATTTAATTTTACTTTGGTTAGCAGCCCTAGTTAATCCCCGGCCTAGAACGATCCCTACTTATCCATATACTACAATTATCACAAATAGGGTTTAAATTTGTGCGTTAATTTATTTTCGCATCAGCAGCTGCCAGCTTTCTTTATCTCTTGCTGCCACTAGCTGCAAAGGCCCTTCTCTTATTATTTTCTGCTTTCAAACAAAAGGGAACAAATTTATTAACCAAATATAGTGGGTAAGGTTGTTTTAACGAATTTATTACTTAAAACCTCACTAGTGCTATTTTTATTTTCTTAGCTAGATAAATTCTATAAAACTAAAAAACAATGTAAATAGCACAAAAATATGAGGAAATAACTAAGAAAAGACGAGAGAATTTGATGTAAAATATGTATAAATATGAGCTTATCAAATACCCCCACACTTAGCTTTTGCTAGTCCTCGAGCAAAACAACGAAAACATGAAAAAGTAATAACATGAAAAACATTAGTTTCTCCTATGTGACCCTCATAGAACTTCATTCGAGAACACAAATCAACAAGAACCATAGCTAGCACCAAACAAACTAATCCAAGTTCATCTTCCTTATTCAAATATTAGCAGTAATCTTTGAATCATCTTTGAAGTGTAGTGTGTGAGATAGCCATGCTAATGCAATTTCAAATTTTTATTTTTAAAATCACCATATGCAAACTAGCGACCTTCTCACTGGAATATACACTCAATCACACATGTGTTTAGTTTTAATGTGTTTCGCTCAAAGAATCAAATGTGAAAGTTCTACCATAAGCTTGCATAAAGATCACTTCTCCACAATCATAATTGCAAAACTTAAATCAAGAGGACTTTTATTGGACATAATGAGGTTTAGGGCGAGGGTTATTGAAACGAAAGAATAGGTAAACACAAGTTCCAAGCTACATTGCAAGCAATTCTTTTGTTTAGATTTATAAGAACTCAAGCTTTCCAGCTATTCTTCTAGTCACCTCCAACCACAACCTTAAACTGAAACTTTAAACACTTTTTATTTTCTTCGTAAACAAACTTTTTTTTTTTTTTTTTTTTTCAAGCAGAAACAAATATGAAAAACCCCCACACTTATTCTTTTGCCAAACACCCTCCGAGTATTTCACAAACACTTCTCATAAGACAATTTCACATTACTCATTAGCTCGCTTGGAACGGGTAAGGAAAAATATTTCAGGCACAAGGGTAGACATATCTGGTGATAAGAAATAAAAGGCTCACAAATACGGCTCAAATTGGCAATCTAATGATATCATTTTTCTTTGGGAAACAAGGTTATTTGGGCCATGGTGGTAAACCTAATGCCTCTATCATTTTCAAGTTCATGCAATCCATGACAAATATTTCGAAAGATCGTTATGCAAGTTCTAGAGAAGTATCTCACATAAGTTCATCACACATGAAAGAATAGGAATGTATGAAAAATGCACACACTTTCAATAGGCTCAAAAACTCACATAGGATGTATATGGTCACTAAATTCACATATGGAGCTTTAAATCATGCTTTAGTTTCACATCAACAAGGCTATGTGCGTTTAGTTTTTCAAAGATAATCAAATATGTACAAAACTAACACAAGAATTAGGAACTTCACACAACACATGTTAACTAAGTTCTTGATCATCATGGTTCAAATTTTATCCAATTATATCATTGGGTCGGGAAACTAACAAAAATCTAATTCAAAACAATAAGGAAAACAAGGAAATATTTTTGGATTTTTTTTTTTAAAATTTCCGATTTTTTTTTTTTTTTTTTTTTTTTTTTTTTTTGGAGTATCAATGTAAAATAAGTAAATCAAAGTAAAAAGACTATGTTTAATCTCCCAAACAAAAATCACAACTAAATAAACAAAACAAAATGAAAGCAGTAAAGAGAAGGGATTAGGAATGCAAATCTGATTGTGGGCGATTCCTAGGCCTCCCTTCTTTATTCAAATGCAAGGGTTTATCCTTGAACGGACGGTGGTACTTGAAATGATCCGACAACGGTCTAAGTTCAAATGACGGTGCCTGAATCATCAAAATTAGATTGTTAGTATAACATAAAATTAAAATTGGAGAAGATGGCTTACTTTCTCGATCAAACTCAATCACAAACACCACATCTTGGAACGTTTCAGGGACTTTGAACTTGGCCAAATTTATTATAATGGTTGTGGCTTGTCCCGTGTCATCAGTCTAAACTTCTTTGGGCTTGATTGTCTCATGCACAGCTTCTTTGATACATTCAACATATTCTCCGGCCACTTCCTTTTCTTGAATAGTTCTTCTTGGTGTACAAGTCTCTTTGAATGTTTCAACATTATCGGGAACATGATTTGGTACACCAAGAATTTGGATATCACTTGGCACCTTGGGAAGAGCTTCCATAACGTAATTTTCATTCACTTCTTCCTTGGGATTTAAAAACCTGCAAGGAAAAAGGACAATTGGCGGAATGGGGTTAGAATGAATTGAATTTAGAACCTTCTCACCTGAGTTGGATGGCATAAGGACTTGAGGGGTTTGCGACAAGAATTCTTCTAAACTGCCCAAGTCGTCATCCTCATCTTCTTCTTGAAGCGGCAATTCATCCATGTCCGGGCTATGTTTGGATGGTTCTGGGACAACTTCATCCTCCATATCACTTCCCAAAGTGATGGCTTCATTGATTTCCATTTCTCCCTTTGAATTTGCAAATGTGGAGTTGGAGAGTTCACTTTGATCTTGAATCTGTGCCATGATCTCCATAATCTGCCCAACTTGCTTCTCCAATGCATCCATCTTGTTAGCTTGATTTTGTGAACCCTGCACCAAAGAGTTTAATTCATTAAGAATTTGATTATAATCTATTGACGAACCTGAGTTTGGTTGGGAAGATTGTGATGGAGGCTGTGGTGGTGCACATGGCCATTGATAGAACTCCTCTGATGGCTGCAATTGTTCTTCGTTTTGTGAGCCCTGCGTCAAAGAAATGAGTCCATCAAGAATTTCATTATAATTCATGGGCATACTTGAATTCGATTGAAATTGCTGTGGGGGAGGTTGTGGTGGCTGCATAGATCTTGAATAAAACTCCTCATCTTGTTGCCAATATCCACTTTGTTGAACCTGTTGAGGTTCTCCCCACTTATGATCTGAATAATTTCTCCAATCCGAATTGTAAGCGTTGGAAAACATGTTGCCCCTTGATTGGTTATGGCCTTGATATCCCCAAACATCTTCATTTGCAGAAAATTGGGGACATTGATGAGTTTGATATCCTTGCCCATACGATGCACCAAATGTAGGGACACTTGGCATTGTGGTCCTTCCGGCATTCTGAGTTGATTGAGACGTGAGATTCGCCAATTGAGCTTGGATGGATGCAAGTGCCATGTCTCGCTCCATTTGTACCTAAAATCAAAGAAAAGAACTAAATCAAATATCAAAAGTAAAAGACATAACAAAAAAATAAAAATAAAATAAACACAAATAAAATAAATAAAATAAAATAAAAATAAAACACAAACCAAAAACATAAACAAGGGATTAGCAAATTTGCTAATCCCCGGCAACGGCGCCAAAAATTTGATGCGAAAAGTAACTAACGCACAAATTAAACCCTATTTGTGACAATTGTAGTAATGATGTAAGTAGGGATCGTTCTAGGCCGGCGATTAACTAGGGATGCTAACCAAAGTAAAATTAAAATAAAAACGTAAAAACAAAATTTAAAACACTAAACTAAAATCAAAACACTTAACTAGAATCACTCAAAATAAAACTAACAAATAAACCAAAACAAATCCAAAGACTCAAAATAATTCAAGACTCAAGAAAACACAAACAAAATTTATTTCTAACAAATCTAACACTTTAAAATAAACGGGGGATTGATTTTTGACGAAATTGAATTTAAAACAGAAACTTAAAAACAAACTTCAAAGAAAATATATTTTATAGAATTAAAATGATGAGACACTAGTTAGAGGGTTCCTTATCCACACATGACTATATGCATACAATTTGATTCCCAGTTGTGATTTCAACAAACGAATAAATGACAACGCTCCAAGTTAATTAGGTCCGCTTAAATTAACCTTCAGATTTTCCACAAGTTATTGGGTTGGATGATTGCATACGACAACCCAAAACATTCCCTACAAGTTCCCTACATGAATTGCATAATAGAGAAACACGCAAGAATCATTAAGTTCTATGAAAATCATAAACATCGACTAGGCATTCATAACGAAAAATTGAAAATGAAAAGAAAAGACAATGAATAAAACTAATAAGTGATCATTGGTCGTGCTCGTTGACTTTCCACAGCTTTGAACTCGAACTGGCCTAGGGAACTTCTTAGCAAGGAAAAGGAGACTTGATTGGTGGTGGTGATTTGATGTCCTTGTACATCGAGGCTGTGCTCTTTGGCGACTGATGCGTCCATTTGTTGTTGAAGCTTCTCGAACTCTTGGTTTCAACTCGGACTCCTTCTACCGGGTTGATTAAGTCTGCAGGCTGCATTCTTCTCTGCTTGTTTCTTCTGCACGGCAGGTAGGCACGAGGTAGAGGTGGTGGTCTGTTTCTTTGTTCAATCTGTCCAAGTGCCGACCGATTGCCTTCTTTCTCCTTGTCTCGCAGGCAAGAGCAAGGGTAAAGGAAAAACATGCCATGAGATATCTTTGCCTTTGACTTTGATGATATGAGATACTTTTGCTTTTGAAGAAGTATCGTTCCATAGGTTTATTCTTGAACTGGGCTGGGGAACTTCTTAGCAAGGAAAATGAGACTTGATCTTGAAGATGAAGCAGCACCTTGTCTCCACATGCTTCAAGTTATCATTTTCACTTGCCTTATCTGTTCTCCAGGCAGATGTGGCATCTTCTTCGGAAGTACATCAGCAGTTGAAGATGAGCACTCGAGAGCAATGCTAGGTAAGCAATCAGGAAGGATTTCCAGGCAGTCGGTTCTTAGATAGGAAGATTGACACCAAGTGCTGGCTGATTGCTCGCTTTCTCCTTATCACAAAGACAAGGAAAAGGACAGGGAGAAAGCATGATATGAGATACTCTTGCTCTTGATGACTTGTTTGCAAAGGTATCCCAGGGAATGAGAAACACAGAGTAACTCGAGAGGCTTCGTTGGGAAAGCATTTTCGGAGATGAAGAAGTGCTGAGGGGGTTTGCCTTTGCAATGGATGGCGAAGGTAGACGTTTATAGGAATGATTCTTCACAACCGAAACTGTTCCTTTACCCCTGTCGGCAGCCGGTGGATGGATGAACAGTACAAGTTACGCGCTTTCTGACAAAGCTGCCCGTAATTTCCGCAAAGCTGACAGTGCGCGTGACGAATGAAGACAAAACTGGAAAAGCTGCTCGCCTCGTGATTCCTGACCGCTCCGTGTTTTGAGAAAGGCGCCCGACTTTTGAGAACAGCGTCCGACTTTTGAGACGGAGTCCGTCTTTTGAGAAAGGAAGCCGGCTCTTTGATTTGTGAGATTTGCCTCTTCGACTTCCGAGGAGCGCCTCTTTGATTTCTTCTTTTTATAGAGGTGCTAATTTTGTTCCACAACACACTTGAGCTCCCTCCTGTAAACACTCCCTTCTTGCATTTTTTTAATCTTGATCAGTTCGACCTCTTCTTTTTCTTCACATCTTCAAATATGTCTTGCCCTTCTGACCGTCGCCTTAACTTGAATGTTGGGGAAGATATTGATATGTCTTCTCCAACCAACATTTGGCAGCCGTCCTTCATATCCCCGAATGGTCCTCTTACAGTTGGGGATTCCATGATGATGAATGAAACAACCGCATCGGTGGTGGCCAGAAATTTGCTCACTCCTAGAGACACTAGGATACTTTCCAGGCGGTCCGACGAACTGGCTGTTCAGGACTCTCTGGCCTACAGCGTCCGAAGTGCAGGCTCAGTATCAAACATGGGCCAGCGCCTTCTTGCACGAACTCGTCAGGTTGAGTCGTTGATGGCTGAAGTGGCTAGTCTTCGGCAAGAGGTCAGCGTGCTTAGGCATGAGAATAAGGAGTTGCACATGCTCGCAACTAATTACTCAACAAGCATGAAGAGGAAGCTTGATCAGCTGCAGGAGTCCGAAGTGCGGATTCAGAGTGATCATCAACGGTTTATGGCGTTACTCCCGAGGTTTATGTTGCCTTCGTCCTCGGGAGCTGCACCAAGTATTGAGGCTCCGAATGATCCAACTCTAGCGCTTCGTCTTTCTGGGGCTCCGTCGACCTCCGAGGCACCACCTACCAACGACCAATGAAAGCTATTAGTTCACATTATTGTAAAATATTTATGCTTTTAAGTTTATTTAATTATATATATAAATATAAGTAAATTTTTTTTTTTTTTAAATTATATGGATGTTTATTATTATTATTATTATTATTATTATTATTTTTTTTAAATATCAATGTAAAATAAGTAAATCAAAGTAAAAAGACTATGTTTAATCTCCCAAACAAATATCACAACTAAATAAACAAAACAAAATGAAAGCAGTAAAGAGAAGGGTTTAGGAATGCAAATCTGATTGTGGGTGATTCCTAGGCCTCCCTTCATTATTCAAATGCATGGGTTTATCCTTGAACGGACGGTGGTACTTGAAATGATCCGACAACGGTCTAAGTTCTAATGACGGTGCCTGAATCATCAAAACTAGATTGTTAGTATAACATAAAATTAAAATTGGAGAAGATGGCTTACTTTCTTGTTCAAACTCAATCACAAACACCACGTCTTGGAACGTTTCAGGGACTTTGAACTTGGCCAAATTTATTATAATGGTTGTGGCTTGTCCCGTGTCATCAGTCTCAACTTCTTTGGGCTTGATTGTCTCATGCACAACCTTTTTGATATGTTCAACATATTCTCCGGCCACCTCCTTTTCTGGAATCCCTCTTCTTGGTGTGCAAGGTTCTTTGAATGATTCATCATCATCGGGAACATAATTTGGTGGCTGATAGGAGCATTTTTATGCGACTTAATTGGCTTGTTCTCATGCATTTAGGTTGTTTTTCCTTAGTTAGTTTAGTATTTAAAGTCATTTTCGTGCAATTCCAGGTTTTATTGTCAAAGTATGCAAAAATGAGCATTTTGGAGCTTTTAGGAGCAAAATTGGGCTTGGAATGAAGTGCATATGCATGGAGCAAGGAGTTTGGACGAAATTGAAGATCAAATGAGTCTAGGAAGGTGCTAGAAGATATAAGAAATCAGCTTGGAAGCTTGGAAGACAAAGAAAAACACAAATTGAAGCATTCCTACAAAGGTGGCGCCATGTCCCCTTCTTGTCCCCTCCTTGTCTCCCTTGTTGCAACAATTCTCCTTGTTATGTTTCCTTATCCTTAAACCTTGTAAACACATTTCCTTTTCCCTTTAGGACAACCCAAAACCCTTTCCCTTAGCTCCTAGGACTTTGCCGTGCCGTTCCCATCTCCCATCCTTCCTTGCCGCACAAGGAATCCACTTCCCCTACAGGTTTAGGACATCAAACCTTTCCCTAAACCTTTCCTACATCACAGCCGCATTCCCTTGACCTTTCCTCTTCCTTGCCGTGCAAGGGAGAGTGAATCTTTCCTATTTTCTGAAGTTAAACACATTCCTTTTGTGTTTCATACCCTAGCCGCACCTTTTAGCTAATTTCCCTTAAGTTTCTGATTTTGTTTCCTAATTCTAAAAGCCTTAGACTTAATTTATGTTACCTAAATAAGTTAGGGTTTTTAATTCCTGAAATCCCTTTAAATAAACTCTCTTTGGCAGCCACAAATTAGCTATTCACGTCAGAAACCATTCCACACACTTAAACACATCCATACTTCACCATTCACCCTAGTTTTCTGCCTAAAAAGATCCCTAGCCGCCCCACTTGTGCGTTGCAGCAAGGAGAAAGAAGGAAGGACTCTTGGATGCTCAAGCTTCATCGTTGGTGCATTCTAGGTGTAATTCGTTTTATGATTTCAATGTTTAATTTCTTTTCCTTTCGTTTTGCTATGAACATGAGTGGCTAAACCCCTATTGGTTAGGGGTGATTTCGAAGCCATGACTATGTGTGCAATTTGATTTGATAAATTCCAGTTATGAATTCTTGAATCATGAATGTAATTGACTTAACTGTGCGAGTAATAACTTATTTGTGTTTGTTAATTAGGGGTCGACACTTAATTGGCTTGCATGAATATGATGCTAGAATATAAGGTTGTTTCACATAATCGTCACACACTTATATTCATATGTAGTGAAGGTCGCTAGTCACGATCGCGTTAAGTTCAATTCCTAGCATGAGTGACATGATGTCATAGTTGCAAGTGCTTTGTCAATGCTTATAGTTTTCATTGAACGTAATGATCTTTGATTGTATCTTTATTATGATGTCATGTAGGGAACTTTTGAGGAATGCTTCGGGTTGTCGAATGATGTCATCCAATCCGATAACACAAGGAAAACTTGAGAATTAACTAGTGATGTCACGGTTAATTTGGGGCATTGTCATTCATAATTCAATGAAGGAATAACTTGACATCGAGTCGTTTGCATACTTGTCATGTGTGGAGAAAGAGCCTCTAACTAATCCATCATCCATTTAAAACCCCAAAATCGTTTTCAAATCTGTTTTTACTTTGCAATCTGTTTTGTTAGTTTATTTTCGTCCAAATCAAATCCCCATTTATTTTGAAGTCCTAGATTAGTTAGAAAGTGTTTTGGTTTATGTTTTTAAGTGTTTTGATACAAGTTAAAACCCAAATTCGTCCAATTTGGTGCTTTGTGCTCAAAACTGCCCAGAAAGTGTTTTTAAGGCAGTTTTGAGTCTTTTGGTTGCTGTTTTGAGTTTTTGGTTTGTTTTAGTGTTTTAAAACTTTGGTTTTGCATTCTTTGATTCTAATTTAGTGTTTTAAACTTTGTTTTTACGTTTCTAAGTCAGTTTTCAAGTGTTTAGCAATCCCTCCTAATCCCCGGTCCAGAACGATCCCTACTTACATACTTTACTACAATTGTCAAAAGAGGGTTTAATTTGTGTGTTTAGTTATTCTACACATCAAATTTTGGCGCCGTTGCCGGGGATTTGCAACTTTGCTAATCCCTTGTTGTTTCTTTTTATTTATTTTCGTTTGTTTTCTATCTTAGTTGCTGATTTGTTTTGTTTCTTTGTTTTTAGGTACTAGTGCATGACTCGAAGTTCCCAACCTGTTCGTGAGCATATTTTGGACTTTGACGACGATTTTGAGCGAACTTTGAGAAGAAGGAGGAACCAACAAGAGTCCAACCCACCTAGCCCGGAACCTGACCTTGAAGATCAAGTTCTAGAAGAGGAGGAAGATCCCACGGCACAAGTGGGTGGAGAAGATCAAGGCGTGGCCATGGACAACCGTACACTCAAGGAGCTTTCCGCCTCGGGTTTGGATAATGCCGCACCATTGTGTATCCAATATCCCACGGCTGCCCAAGGTAAGACGGAAGAGTTTGAATTAAAGTCAAGTTTGCTTCATCATATTCCTAAATACCATGGCTTGTCCATGGAAGATCCTAACAAACATTTGAAAGAATTTGAAGTAGTTTGCTCTAGTATGACTCCCGTCAATGTTGACGGAAATATTTTGAAGATGAAGGCTTTTCCATTCTCTTTGATGGATAAAGCCAAGGATTGGTTATACGAGTTAGCTCCTGGCACTGTCACATCTTGGGAGAGTATGAAGAGAGCGTTCTTGGAGAAGTTCTTTCCAACTTCTCGCATCATCCTCCTACGCAAAAAGATAAGCGGAATCCAGCAAGAAGAAGGTGAGTCTTTTCCTACATATTATGAACGATTTAAATCACTTGTTGCTTCTTGTCCACAGCATCAGATGAAGGAGGAGTTGCTTTTGCAATACTTCTACGAGGGTCTCCTACCTCTAGAACGTCAAATGCTTGATGCTTCGGCGGGGGGAGCATTGGTGGACAAAACACCCATGGCTGCCAAGATCTTGATCTCTAATCGAGCGTTGAACGCTCAACAATACGAGGGAGTAGGCCAAAGGGGACCCCCACGGCACCAAGTACATGAGGTAAGTTCAACTTCCGATCTTCATTCACAATTGGCTAATCTTACTTCTCTTGTGTCTCAGATGGCTGAGGGCATGAAGATGCAAGGACCAATTGTATGTGGCGTATGTTCCATCCAAGGACATATCTCTGAAAAGTGTCCACAGTTGATTGAAAATGGTGGATGGGAAAGCGCCCATGCAATTGGGTTTCAAGGTCAAAACCAACCAAGGAACGATCCATATTCAAACACATATAATCCCGGTTCGAGAGACCACCCAAATTTCAAGTGGAGGGAGCCCCAACAACCTCAAAACCAAGGAGGCTTTAGGCAACAACCCCCGGGGTTCTTTCCCAAAACCTACGGCCCACCCCAAAATCAAGCCCAATCCGGCCCAAGTGCCTCAGGTACGTCTCTTGACAATGATGCACTTCTTAAGATACTAACTAAGTTGTCTAATGGGCAGGAAGATCAAGCTAAGGCTATGCAAAACCAAGACAAAAGGGTGGATCAACTTGAGAAACAAATTGGGCAGATTGCCGAGTTTGTAGGTAAGTTTCGAGATCCCGGACAACTCCCTAGTTCCACCATTCCAAATCCGAAGGGAGGATTCGAAAGTGCAAAGGCAATACTTTTGAGAAGTGGAAAAGAGGTTGGGGCAGGTTCTACACCATCACAAACAGGTCCCAAAAGTGATGTAAATGTGCAAATTGAAGAGGAGGAATCAAGCAAGCCCACGGCAAAGGTGGTTCCACCTTTGCCGCAAGCTCCTAGTGCCCCAATTCTGTCCAATTCATCCAACAAGGGTAAGAATGTGTCAAATTCGGTTCATACTAATGTTTTTCCTTCGAATGTTCCTTTTCCTAGTAGGTTTATGCAAACGAAGAAAGAGGAAGCCGAAAAGGACATCCTTGAGACATTTAGGAAAGTTCAAGTAAACATACCTTTGTTGGATGCAATCAAGCAAGTCCCGAGGTACGCCAAGTTTTTGAAGGAGTTGTGTACCACTAGGAAGAGGATGTCGACTAAGGAAGTGGTAAAGGTAGGTGAGAATGTGTCCGCCATCTTACAACGCAAACTACCTCCCAAATGCAAGGATCCGGGTAGTTTTACCATTCCTTGTGTCATTGGTAATACTAGATTTGAATCTGCCATGCTTGATTTAGGTGCTTCTACAAATGTTATGCCATATTCCATTTATGCATCTATGAACTTAGGAGCATTGAAAAATGATGGGGTAATAATACAATTGGCCGATAGATCTAACGCCTATCCAAAGGGAGTTTTGGAAGATGTTCTTGTGCAGGTTAATCATTTAGTCTTTCCGGCGGATTTCTATGTCCTCGAAATGGATGAATCGGACCATGCTCCTTCGCTGCCCATTCTACTTGGAAGGCCATTCATGAAGACGGCCCGGACAAAGATTGACGTGTATAGTGGAACTTTGTCCATGGAATTTGATGGGGAAGTTGTTAATTTTAATCTTTCTGATTCCATTAAATACCCTAGTGAGGACCATTCATGTTTCTCTATTGATATAATTGACTCTTTGGCGCAGGGATATTTCGAAGAGTTGAATGACGATGTGCTTGAAAAAGTCATTACACGAGGCATGGAACTCACAACCAAGGGGGCAGATTTTAGTGTAACCCACGGCATACATGGACTAGGCCATGCCGTGCCTCCTAGTGATGAAATCTTTGAGTTGGTCGCTGCCCTTGAGTCATTACCTAAGCATGGTGGTAAGTCTCCTAACTTTGATTCAATTCCAATTTCGACTAACAAGTTGCTTCCATCCATTGTTCAGGCACCCATACTTGATCTCAACCCCCTACCAAGCCATTTGAAGTACATTTTCTTGGGAGAAAATGAGACACTACCTGCCATTATCTCTTCATCCCTCACGGCACAAGAGGAGGAGAAGCTAGTGCGTGTGTTGAAGGAATTCAAATCTGCCCTAGGTTGGACATTGGCCGATATCAAAGGTATAAGCCCTACGACTTGTATGCATCACATATTTCTTGAGGAGGGGGCCAAACCAACTAGAGAGGCTCAACGCCGTCTTAACCCTCCAATGATGGAAGTTGTGAAAAAGGAGATAATTAAACTTCTAGATTGTGGGGTGATTTATCCCATCTTCGATAGTCGTTGGGTTTCACCTATCCAATGTGTGCCTAAGAAATCCGGAATGACGGTTGTGGAAAATGTCGAGAATGAGCTTGTACCCATGAGGATTCAAACCGGTTGGCGTGTGTGCATTGATTATAGGAAGATAAACGCCACCACAAGGAAGGATCACTTCCCTTTGCCGTTTCTAGACCAAATGTTGGAAAGGTTAGCCGGTCATTCCTTTTATTGTTTTCTTGATGGATATTCAGGTTATAACCAAATTGTCATTGCCCCGGATGATCAAGAAAAGACCACTTTTACTTGTCCCTTTGGAACGTTTGCATATCGACGCATGCCATTTGGCTTGTGCAATGCTCCTGCCACGTTTCAAAGGTGTATGGTAAGCATATTTTCTGATTATGTTGAAAAGATTATTGAGATATTCATGGATGATTTTAGTGTGTTTGGTGATTCATTTGACAAATGCTTGGATAATCTCACTTTAATCTTGAAACGTTGTGTTGAAACAAACCTTGTGTTGAATTGGGAAAAGTGTCACTTTATGGTTAAACAAGGTATTGTTTTGGGTCACATAATCTCTGAAAAAGGAATTGAAGTTGATAAGTCTAAAGTAGATCTTGTACGTTACTTACCCTCTCCTACTTCGGTTAGAGAGGTTCGTTCGTTTCTTGGTCATGCAGGATTCTATAGAAGATTTATCAAAGACTTTTCCAAGATTGCACAACCCCTATGCCGCCTCCTCCAAAAGGATGTGTGTTTTGAGTTCAACGAGGCATGTGATAAGGCATTCAAGCATCTCAAGGACCTCCTCACCACGGCACCCATCATAACTCCCCCGGATTGGTCCATTCCCTTTGAATTGATGTGTGATGCATCGGATTATGCACTTGGCGCTGTTTTGGGTCAAAGAAAAAATAAACATTCCCATGTTATTTATTATGCTTCACGCACTCTAAATGATGCTCAATTGAATTATTCTACAACCGAAAAAGAACTTTTGGCGGTTGTATTTGCTTTAGATAAATTTAGATCATATCTAATTGGTACTAAAGTAATTGTTTTCACTGACCATGAAGCCTTGAAGTATCTTTTCACCAAAAAGGAGGCTAAACCAAGGCTCATTCGTTGGATGCTCCTACTTCAAGAGTTCGATATTGAAATTAGGGACAAGAAAGGTTGTGAAAACGTGGTGGCTGACCACTTGAGCAGATTGGTGCGTGAAGAAGAGTCCCTCCCCATTTCTGAGACGTTCCCGGATGAACAACTTTTGTCCATTGAGGTAAGTACCCCTTGGTATGCCGATTTAGTCAATTTCTTGGTGTCTAAGCAAGTTCCCAACACTCTAAGCAAGGTTCAACGTGATAAATTGAAACATGATGCACGATTTTATGTATGGGATGATCCATATCTATGGAAATATTGCCCAGATCAGATTGTTAGAAGATGTGTGCCAAATTCTGATTTTAATTCAATTCTAGCATTTTGTCATTCTTATGCATGTGGAGGCCATTTTGGCACCCAAAGAACAGCCCTCAAAGTGTTAGAATCTTGTTTTTATTGGTCTACCTTGTTCAAAGATGCTAGAATGTTTTGCTTAACATGTGATAGATGTCAAAGAACAGGTTCCATTGGTGCAAAAGACCAAATGCCGCAAGCACCCATCTTCAATGTTGAAATTTTTGATGTTTGGGGTATTGATTTCATGGGTCCTTTTCCTTCTTCGTTTGGTTTCACTTATATTTTACTTGCGGTTGATTATGTTTCTAAATGGGTAGAAGCAAAAGCTACCCGTACTAACGATTCTAGAGTGGTTTCAGATTTTATCAAGACTAACATTTTCTCTAGATTTGGGATGCCGCGAGTGTTTATAAGTGATGGGGGCTCACATTTCTGCAATCGGACCATTGAGGCACTCTTTAAGAAGTACAATGTCAAGCATAAGGTTTCAACACCTTATCACCCTCAAACAAGTGGCCAAGCCGAAGTCTCGAATAGAGAAATCAAGCAAATCTTGGAGAAGACCGTGGGGCCTAACCGGAAAGATTGGAGCATGCGTTTAGACGATGCATTATGGGCGTATCGCACTGCCTACAAGACACCCCTAGGGATGTCTCCATTTCGGCTAGTTTATGGCAAGCCTTGTCACTTACCCGTGGAACTAGAACACAAGGCGCATTGGGCCGTGAAAACATTCAATTTGGATTTAGATGCTGCTGGAATGCATCGAAAGCTCCAATTGAATGAGCTTGAGGAGCTAAGGAATGAAGCATATGAGAATGCCCGAATCTACAAAGAGAAAACAAAGGCGTTTCATGACAAGATGATTAGGGGCAAAACCTTTTCAATTGGGCAGAAAGTTTGACTTTTTAATTCTCGCTTACGTTTATTTCCTGGTAAGTTACGTTCTAAGTGGATTGGACCTTTTGTTGTCACTAATGTTTTTCCACATGGTGCAGTTCAAGTCCAAAGCTTAAGGAATGGAGTGGAATTCAAGGTTAACGGACATCGATTAAAGCCATACTATGAGAGTGCAGTGGGGCAGGTTGTGGAAGAGATCCCACTCCATGCCGTGGGCTCCAATGGGGCATGATTTTGTTCTTCGTCCGGCTTCACGACGTTAAAGAAAGCGCTACTTGGGAGGCAACCCATGCAATTCAACAAAGGAAGACCAAGGAATCACTCCAATTCCAGATTTGCGTTCCTAAACTCTTCCCTTTGTTGTTTCTTTCGAATCTGCCTATTTAGTTGTTTTAGTTGCTGTTTGTGTGTTTCCTTTTGTTTGGTGTGATTTTATGCTTGAAACATTGAGGACAATGTTTGATTTAAGTGTGGGGGGGGTAACCAAAGTATTTTGATGCAAATTCGTGGGATTTTATCACCCATATTTTCAAGTGTTGTTCCTTGCTGTTTTTAAGTGTTTTTAAGCTGTTTTGGTGTGTTTTAGTGTGTTTTGACTTAAAATCCGAAAATCATATAAAAATTTGCAAAAAGTGTTTTGTAAAGCCTAAAAAGAGTGTTTTGAGTTGTTTTTGTGTGTTTGTTTGGGTCTTAGGGTACCTTCCAACACAATGATGAGGATTCGGTTTGTAATTACATGGTTGTTAAAGAGAGTGATTAACATGGATGAAAGTTTGATTTACTCTTTGTTTATGCTTGGTTGTGGTTATAACTTATGAATTCACATGTAATCATAAAGGAAAAATCAGTTTTTGTAACATGCTTGAAGGAAGGAACTCAAATTAACGCTACAACCTTGTGAGACTTGAGCCTAAAACGTTTATTTGGAGAGTAAAATTTGTGCATTATTGTTTTCTAAAGTCATTGCATGATCTCATTATTCCTTGCTTGGTTACTACTTAGAAGGCGTTTCATCATTTAGTTCCAAATGCTAGAACTCATGCCCATTTCATTCAAAGCATGTCATTGAATTGCATAACACATATTCAAGATAAAGTTGTGTAGTGACCACCACCATAGCCAAAAAGCCGTAAATCCCCTATGTTATTATGTTTTGTAGGTTTTTAACCCCGTTGAGCCTTGTTTAGCCTATTCTTTGTTAACCCATGTTTTCCTCACCTAGCCTAGATTAGGACCATCCATACCCTTGTTCTTAAAGCATAGTAAAGCATGATTCAAATTGAATTCCTTTTGATTTATGTTGGCAGAAAACAAGTGTGGGGGAAGTATTTCTTTTGTGATTTTGTGTGCCATAGGCACGTGTGGAAAGAAAAGAAAAGAAAAGAAAAAAATTCGTGGAAAAAGAAAAAAATGAAGAAAAAAGTGTGAAAAGTATGAAAAAAGAGTTGAAAAGATGTGAAAAAGAGTTCCAAAGTATTGTTTGTTGAAGTAAGGGTCCAAAACAACGAATTCGGCCCTAAGGAGTTGTCTAAATCTTTCCCTTGTGTTTAAAGTTAATTTCTGCAATCTAAGTGAATTCTAAGTCTCAATTTCACTACTTTGCTTACTAATGCTTGAAGAACGTTTGTTTTCCCTATCCTTTCTTTGTTAACCAATACCCCAAGCCCCGTTACAACCCTTAACTTCTATCTTGAGTGTTGTGTATTTCAATTTGTGGAGTTTGAATTTGGTATGAGCATATGGTGTCACTGGTTCTCGCATCTAAGTAGTAGCATTCCATTCATGAGACCATATCTAAACATGCTTATTAACTCCAGAAATTGCGTTCTTTGTAATACATATATGTGAGTGTTCGTTTTCATGTCTACATCAATCTTCTCACATATAATTAGTATAGGGTGTGTAGTTAGAAAATCTGAGTGAAAATTGAGTGCATACCTTGTAAGGAATTGAGCGAATTCTCTAAGGCATGTTACTACATTCAAAACATCGTTTTAATTGGTTAATTGTGAACAAGTAAGTAGTGACTATGATTAAGTATGTGCTTAAATGTAAATTGACTCAAATCTGTGGGGATAATGATTTTTAACATGTCATGTTCATTGGAAATCCCTGAGACAATTGTTGGAAGGTTTAGGTTGTGTTTTGTTTGTTTTGTTTCGTTTTATTTCTTTGTTTTGCTCGAGGACTAGCAAAAGCTAAGTGTGGGGGAATTTGATAGGAGCATTTTTATGCGACTTAATTGGCTTGTTCTCATGCATTTAGGTTGTTTTTCCTTAGTTAGTTTAGTATTTAAAGTCGTTTTCGTGCAATTCCAGGTTTTATTGTCAAAGTATGCAAAAATGAGCATTTTGGAGCTTTTAGGAGCAGAATTGGGCTTGGAATGAAGTGCATATGCATGGAGCAAGGAGTTTGGACGAAATTGAAGATCAAATGAGTCTAGGAAGGTGCTAGAAGATACAAGAAATCAGCTTGGAAGCTTGGAAGACAAAGAAAAACACAAATTGAAGCATTCCTACAAAGGTGGCGCCATGTCCCCTTCTTGTCCCCTCCTTGTCTCCCTTGTTGCAACAATTCTCCTTGTTATGTTTCCTTATCCTTAAACCTTGTAAACACATTTCCTTTTCCCTTTAGGACAACCCAAAACCCTTTCCCTTAGTTCCTAGGACTTTGCCGTGCCTTTCCCATCTCCCATCCTTCCTTGCCGCACAAGGAATCCACTTCCCCTACAGGTTTAGGACATCAAACCTTTCCCTAAACCTTTCCTACATCACAGCCGCATTCCCTTGACCTTTCCTCTTCCTTGCCGTGCAAGGGAGAGTGAATCTTTCCTATTTTCTGAAGTTAAACACATTCCTTTTGTGTTTCATACCCTAGCCGCACCTTTTAGCTAATTTCCCTTAAGTTTCTGATTTTGTTTCCTAATTCTAAAAGCCTTAGACTTAATTTATGTTACCTAAATAAGTTAGGGTTTTTAATTCCTGAAATCCCTTTAAATAAACTCTCTTTGGCAGCCACAAATTAGCTATTCACGTCAGAAACCATTCCACACACTTAAACACATCCATACTTCACCATTCACCCTAGTTTTCTGCCTAAAAAGATCCCTAGCCGCCCCACTTGTGCGTTGCAGCAAGGAGAAAGAAGGAAGGACTCTTGGATGCTCAAGCTTCATCGTTGGTGCATTCTAGGTGTAATTCGTTTTATGATTTCAATGTTTAATTTCTTTTCCTTTCGTTTTGCTATGAACATGAGTGGCTAAACCCCTATTGGTTAGGGGTGATTTCGAAGCCATGACTATGTGTGCAATTTGATTTGATAAATTCCAGTTATGAATTCTTGAATCATGAATGTAATTGACTTAACTGTGCGAGTAATAACTTATTTGTGTTTGTTAATTAGGGGTCGACACTTAATTGGCTTGCATGAATATGATGCTAGAATATAAGGTTGTTTCACATAATCGTCACACACTTATATTCATATGTAGTGAAGGTCGCTAGTCACGATCGCGTTAAGTTCAATTCCTAGCATGAGTGACATGATGTCATAGTTGCAAGTGCTTTGTCAATGCTTATAGTTTTCATTGAACGTAATGATCTTTGATTGTATCTTTATTATGATGTCATGTAGGGAACTTTTGAGGAATGCTTCGGGTTGTCGAATGATGTCATCCAATCCGATAACACAAGGAAAACTTGAGAATTAACTAGTGATGTCACGGTTAATTTGGGGCATTGTCATTCATAATTCAATGAAGGAATAATTGGAAATCGAGTCGTTTGCATACTTGTCATGTGTGGAGAAAGAGCCTCTAACTAATCCATCATCCATTTAAAACCCCAAAATCGTTTTCAAATCTGTTTTTACTTTGCAATCTGTTTTGTTAGTTTATTTTCGTCCAAATCAAATCCCCATTTATTTTGAAGTCCTAGATTAGTTAGAAAGTGTTTTGGTTTATGTTTTTAAGTGTTTTGATACAAGTTAAAACCCAAATTCGTCCAATTTGGTGCTTTGTGCTCAAAACTGCCCAGAAAGTGTTTTTAAGGCAGTTTTGAGTCTTTTGGTTGCTGTTTTGAGTTTTTGGTTTGTTTTAGTGTTTTAAAACTTTGGTTTTGCATTCTTTGAGTCTAATTTAGTGTTTTAAACTTTGTTTTTACGTTTCTAAGTCAGTTTTCAAGTGTTTAGCAATCCCTCCTAATCCCCGGTCCAGAACGATCCCTACTTACATACTTTACTACAATTGTCAAAAGAGGGTTTAATTTGTGTGTTTAGTTATTCTACGCATCAGTGGCCCAAAAATTGGGATCTCCTTTTTCACCTCTGGAAGAGCTTCCACAACGTCCTTTTCATTCACTTCTTCCTTGGGATTTAAAAACCTGCAAGGAAAAAGGACAATTGGCGGAATGGGGTTAGAATGAATTGAATTTAGAACCTCCTCACCTGAGTTGGATGGCATAAGGACTTGAGGGGTTTGCGACAAGAATTCTTCTAAACTGCCCAAGTCGTCATCCACATCTTCTTCTTGAAGCGGCAATTCATCCATGTTCGGGCTATGTTTGGATGGTTCTGGGACAACTTCATCCTCCATATCACTTCCCAAAGTGATGGCTTCATTGATTTCCATTTCTCCCTTTGAATTTGCAATGTTTGAGTTGGAAAGTTCACTTTGATCTTGAATCTGTGCCATGATCTCCATAATCTGCCCAACTTGCTTCTCCAATGCATCCACCTTGTTGGCTTTATTTTGCATCTCCTTGTTTCGATTTTCTACTTCCTGGTTCAAAGAGGTGATTAATTGAATAATATTATCATTATCAACCGACGAACCTGAATTTGGTTGGGGAGATTGTGGTGGTTCACATGGCCATTGATAGAACTCCTCACACGGCTGCCAATATTCTCCTTGGTGAGTCTCCTTAGCTTGATTTTGTGAACCCTGCACCAAAGAGTTTAATTCATTAAGAATTTGATTATAATCTATTGACGAACCTGAGTTTAATTGAGCATATTGCATATGAGGTTGTGGTGGAGGCTGTGGTGGTTCACATGGCCATTGATATAACTCCTCTGATGGCTGCAATTGTTCTTCGTTTTGTGAGCCCTGCGTCAAAGAAATGAGTCCATCAAGAATTTCATTATAATTCATGGGCATACTTGAATTCGATTGAAATTGCTGTGGGGGAGGTTGTGGTGGCTGCATAGATCTTGAATAAAACTCCTCATCTTGTTGCCAATATCCACTTTGTTGAACCTGTTGAGGTTCTCCCCACCTATGATCTGAATAATTTCTCCAATCCGAATTGTAAGCGTTGGAAAACATGTTGCCCCTTGATTGGTTATGGCCTTGATATCCCCAAACATCTTCATTTGCAGAAAATTGGGGACATTGATGAGTTTGATATCCTTGCCCATACGATGCACCAAATGTAGGGACACTTGGCATTGTGGCCCTTTCAGCATTCTAAGTTAATTGAGAAGTAAGATTTGCCAATTGAGCGTAAATGCTATTAAAATCCATGTCTTACTTCTCTAGTACCTAAAATAAAAGAAAGAGAACTAAATCAAATATTAAAAGTAAAAGACATAACAAATAAAATAAAATAAAATAAAATAAAACACAAACAAAAACATAAACAAGGGATTAGCAAATTTGCTAATCCCCGGCAACGGTGCCAAAATTTTGATGCGAAAATTAACTAACGCACAAATTAAACCCTATTTGTGACAATTGTAGTAATGATGTAAGTAGGGATCGTTCTAACCGGGGATTAACTAGGGATGCTAACCAAAGTAAAATTAAATTAAAAACGTAAAAACAAAATTTAAAACACTAAACTAAAATCAAAACACCTAACTAGAATCACTCAAAATAAAACTAACAAATAAACTAAAACAAATCAAAAAACTCAAAATAATTCAAGACTCAAGCAAACACAAACTAAATTGATTTCTAACAAATCTAACACTTTAAAATAAATGGGGGATTGATTTTTGACGAAATTGAATTTAAAACAGAAACTTAAAAACAAACTTCAAAGAAAATATATTTTATAGAATGATGAGACGTTAGTTAGAGGGGTCCTTATCCACACATGAACATATGCATATAATTTAATTCCCAGTTATGATTTCAACAAACGAATAAATGACAATGCTCCAAGTTAATTAGGTCCGCTTAAATTAACATTCAGATTTTCCACAAGTTATTGGGTTGGATGATTGCATACGACAACCCAAAACATTCCCTACAAGTTCCCTACATGAATTGCATAATAGAGATACAAGCAAGAATCATTAAGTTCTATGAAAATCATAAGCATCGACTAGGCATTCATAACTATGGAATACGCATGTTAATCCAACCTAGGGTTTACTAAACACAATCGTGACTAGCGATTTTTACTACTCATGAATATAAGTTCATAACGATTAGGTGAAATTCCCTTATATCCTAGCATCAAGTCTAAGCATGCAAATTAAGTGACGACCCTCAACCCACATACATAAACAAGTTCTTAATCAACACAGAAAAGTAAACCACATCCAACGTTCAAGAATTCATAACTGGAGTAAATCAAATCATAATAAACATTTATCCATGGTTTCAAATTCCCCTCTAACTAAACAGAAATTAATTACACATGTTTAATATAATTGAAAAGCAAATTAAATTAAACATGAGTTTAAGAAAAATAAAACCAAATGAGGAGTTGCTCCTCTGTGCTTAAGCTGCCTAAGGCAGCGCCTTCTGCGTGCTTCTGCCTATTTCTTTCTCTGCCCGCGCCTAGCCTCTGTCTCTTTCTTTCCCGCTGCACAAGGTAGCTGTTATCCTCCCCCTCGCTGCGCAAGGCAGCTGTTGTAGTATCTCTTCCTTTTAGCTTTCCTTCGTCTCCCTTATTCTTCTTTTTTTTTTCCGCAGCCTAGCTGCCTTCCTTTTCTGTTTTTTTCCTTTTCGATGCCTAAGGCAGCGTGCTCGTCTGTCTCTCTGACTTTCCTGCACCTCATTTCTTTTCTTGTTGTCTCTCTGTTTCTTATTTCTTATTTTTTTCCGCACAGTTCCCCTAGTTTCTTTTTATTCCGCTGCCAAGGGGAGCTTTTTCTCCTCCTATTTCCTGGTTTCTTCCCTCTGCTGCCTAAGGCAGCTTTGCCTTCTCCTTCCTGTTGTTTATTCTTTTTGCGTCTTTTCCTATCCCTTTCCCCGCGTGTCTGACTCCTTCAGCTGCAAAGGCAGCTTCTTTCTTTTTTCTATATTTCTTTCTTCCTGCCCATTAGCTCTGCCTTCCTGGCGTCTCCACTCCCTCCTTGCTTTTTCTTTTTTTTTTTATTCATCATGCACTCCCACCTTCTCCACTCATTCCCTATATTATTTTCTTTTCTCCACCATTCCGTTCACATGTGCTGCCATGATTTTTCTAGTGGTCCACTTCCTTTGTTTTTTTTTTTTTTTATTTCTTTTCTTCTTCAAGCTGGCAGCTGCCAGCTTTCTTTCTTCACTCCAAAGAGCAGCCCTCCTATTATTATTTTCTGCTTTCAAACAAAAGGGAACAAATTTATTAACCAAATATAGTGGGTAAGGTTGTTTTAACGAATTTATTACTTAAAACCTCACTAGTGCTATTTTTATTTTCTTAGCTAGATAAATTCTATAAAACACAAAAACAAAGTAAAAAGCACAAAAATATGAGGAAATAACTAACAAAAGACAAGAGAATTTGATGTAAAATATATATAAATATGAGCTTATCAATACAATCAAAGATCATTAAGCATCATGAAAACTATAAGTATTGACAAGGCATTCGTTACTATGATGAGCATGAAACTCCTGCCAAGAATTCATTTAACGCGATCGTTTATAAGTGACCTCCATTACTTGTGAATATAAGTTTGTAACTATTAGGTGAAACTCCCTTATACTCTAGCATCATATTCATGCATGCAAACTAAGTGTGCACTCTTAATAAACATACACGAATAAGTTATCAATCAAAGCAGTTAAACAAATTGAATTCACAACTTATGAAATCACAACTGAAGGTAATCAATTCATATTGCAAGTATGTTCATGGCTTTGAATCTCCCCCTAGCCAAAAGGGGTTTAGTTCCTCATAATCGCACAGCAAAGAATAACAAGTTTATACATTGAAAACAAAAGAAAGAAAACACCTAAACGCTCCAGCGATCCAAACTGAACAGCAAGCACGTCAAAGAACTTTCCTTCCCTTCCTTGATTGCGGCACAAGGTTTGGGGGTGGATTTTGGGGATTATGGATGGTGTAGAAGGATGGAATTATGGTTAGGATGGATGTATGGTGCGACAAAGGTTGATTAAGGTCAGAAACTATGGAGAATGGTGAAGGAAGGGTGCGGCAAAAAGTGGGAATCTGTTTTAGGCGTGAATGGGTGAATGAATGGTTAAGGAGAAAAGACTCTGCCTTGTGGCAGAATGTGTCTTCTGATGGATCCTCCTAGTTATGGTGAAGGGTGGATGTATTTATAGGCTAAGGAGAGGAGTGTATGGAGTTGTGGTAATGAGTGGATGTAATGGGTGTAGTGGGTGAATGTTGTGGTAATGAGTGGATGTAATGGGTGTAGTGGATGGATGTTGTGGTAATGAGTGTCTTTGCATGCGTGTGTTCCTCTTTGCATTTGCACACACACATGCTGATTTCTAGCCTTCTAATCTTCAAAAACGTCCATCCTCATGTCTCCATGTGCATGCAATCCAATCTTGGCCCAAAAATGCTTCAAAATGCTCCAAAATGCACTTTCTTGCCAACTTTGTTATTAGGACCTACAAACACACGAAAATAGCTTAAAATACATAATTAACTAAGACATAACAACATAAATGCACAAGAACAAGCTAACTAAGTCGCATAAATATGCTCCTATCAATAAACTCCCACGAATTTCATGCAAAACAACTTGGTTATCCCCCCCACACTTAAATCAAACATTGTCCTCATTGTTTCAAGCATAAACTCACACAAAAACAAGCAAACAAACAAACAACGAATTAACTAAGACATAACAACATAAATGCACAAGAACAAGCTAACTAAGTCGCATAAATATGCTCCTATCAACTATTTTACATCAAATTTTGGCGTCGTTGCCGGGGATTAGCAAAATTGCTAATCACCCTGTTTTGTTTATTTTACTTTTGATATTTGATTTAGTTTTCTTTCTTTTATTTTAGGTACTAGAGAAGTAAGACATGGCAATTGCTAATCTTCAAGCTCAAATAACAAATCTTACTTCTCAGTTAACGCAATATATCGAAAGGACCACAAGGCAAAGTGTCTCTACATTTGGTGCGTCTTATAGGCAAGAATATCAAGCAAATCAACGTCCACAAAGAGGTTGGGAGAATGTCAATACCTGGGGTTATCAAGATCAAAATCAAGCAGGGAACAATTTGTTTTCCAACATGTACATTCCAGATTAGAGTGATCATTCAAACTCTATGTGGTGGGAATCTCCACAAGTTAAACACGAAGGATATTGGCAGCCATATGAGGGGTTCAATAACTGAAGGAAAATTTGAGGGTTAATTAGTAATGGCACGGTTAATCTGGGGCATTGTCATTCACGGTTTATCGAAAAAGCAACTGAAGATTGATTTGTATGCAAGTGTGTCTGATAGGAGCATATTTATGCGACTTAGCTTGCTTGTTTTCTTGCATTTTGGTAATTATTTAGTATTTATAATAGTGTTTAAAGCTAAATTCGTGTGTTTGTAGGTTTTATGGGCTAAGGGTGCATTTTGAGCCAATTTGGAGTAGTTTGGAGTGTTTTTGGGCCCAAGATGGATTGCTTATGATCCAAGCTAGAAGGATGGACTTGTTTTTTGATAATGGGTTAGGTATTGAACCATCCACACACTTTCCTAATGGGTTAGGTATTGAATCATCCACACACTTTCCTAATGGGTTAGGTATTGTTTTGAGTGGAGTTTTGGTCAATTCTTCTAGAAACCTATCCCTTCTTGCAACTTGTATTTGTTTCACCATATTTTTAGCATGTTCCTAGCTTCTTTTGACTTCAAATTCGTCCATCCATCTAGCTTGGATCATAAGCAATCCATCTTGGGCCCAAAAACACTCCAAACTACTCCAAATTGGCTCAAAATGCACCCTTAGCCCATAAAACCTACAAACACACGAATTTAGCTTTAAACACTATTATAAATACTAAATAATTACCAAAATGCAAGAAAACAAGCAAGCTAAGTCGCATAAATATGCTCCTATCAAATTCCCCCACACTTAGCTTTTGCTAGTCCTCGAGCAAAACAAAACGAAACAAAGTAATCAAATGAATCAAAAACAAGTAAAACACAACCTCAACCTTCCAACAATCGCCTCAGGGATTTCCAAAGCACATGACAAGTTAAAGATTATCATTCCCACAAATTTGAGTCAATTTAACACTTAAGCACATACTTAATCATAGTCACAACTTCCTAGTTCACAATTAACCAATTAAAACAATGTTTTGAATGTAGTAACATGCCTTAGAGAATTCCCTCAATCCTTACAAGATATGCACTCTATTTTCACTCAGATTTTCTAACTACACACCCTATACTAGTTATATGTGAGAGAATGGATGTAGATATAAAAACGAATGCTCACATATATGTATCACAAAGAACGCAATTTCCGGAGTTAACAAGCATGTTTAGATATGATCTCATGAATGGAATGCTACTACTTAGATGCGAGAACCAGTGACACCATATGCTCATACCAAATTCAAACTCCACAAATTGAAACACATAACACTCAAGATAGAAGTTAAGGGTTGTAACGGGGTTTGGGGTATTGGTTAACAAAGCAAGGATAGGGAAAACAAACGTTCTTCAAGCGATAGTAAGCAAAGTAGTGAAATTGAGACCTAGAATTCACTTAGAATGCAGAAATCATCTTTTAGTCTTAAAGAGAAGATTTGAACAACTCTTAGGGCCGAATTCATTGTTTTGGACCCTTACTTCAACAAACAATACTTTGGAACTCTTTTTCACATCTTTTCAATTCTTTTTTCATACTTTTCAACTTCTTTCTACTGATGCGAAAATAAGTTAACGCACAAATTTAACCCTATTTGTGACAGTTGTAGTAATGATGTAAGTAGGGATCGTTCTAGGCCGGGGATTAACTAGGGATGCTAACCAAAATAAAATTAAATTAAAAACGTAAAAACAAAATTTAAAACACTAAACTAGACTCAAAACACTTAACTAGAATAACTCAAAATAAAACTAACAAATAATCTAACACAAATCAAAAGACTCAAAATAACTCAAGACTTAAGAAAATACAAACTAAAATGATTTCTAACAAATATAATACTTTAAAATAAACGGGGGATTGATTTTGACGAGAAGTAAATTAACTTAAATAAATTACAAAATTGACAAAAACATGAAATTAAGATAAAATGATAAATGACGGATTGGCTAGAGGATTATTCTCCACACATGCCACATATGCAACCTAAATTGATTTTCAGTTGTTCTTTCAATAAATTGTAAATTCTCAACGCCCCAAGTTAATTAGGTCCGCTTAAATTAACCTTCAGATTTTCCTACTTTTATTAGGTTGGATGATTGCATACGACAACCCAAAACATTCCCTACAAGTTCCCTACATGAATTGCATAATAGAGATACAAGCAAGAATCATTAAGTTTTATGAAAATCATAAGCATTGACGAGGCACTTGTTACTATGAATTGCATGAAACTTATGCCAAGAATTTACCTAACGCGATCGTTTATAAGCGACCTTCACTACTTGTGAATATAAGTTCATAACGATTAGGTGAAATTCACTTATATTCTAGCATCAAATTCATGCATGTAAATTAAGTATGCATCCTTAATCAACATACAAAAATAAGTTATCAATCAAGCAGTTAAGCAAATTAAATCACAACTCAGAAATCACAACTGAAGGTAATCAATTCAAATTACAAATATATCCATGGTTTTGAATTAAACTCTAGCCAAAATAAAATTAGTTATACATTATTTAAATTAAAACAGAAATTAAACTTGAGTTTGGAAACGAATTAACCGAGAGAGAGATTGCAGTGAATCTGTTCGATACTGACTTTGCTGCACAGTCCACCTCGCCGTGCTGACCTCCAGGCCGTGCTGACCTCCAGGCCGTGCTGACCTTTCCGGTGCTGACTCGTGCTGACTCCTTCATTTCCACGTCAGCGCCTCCCTAGCTGCCAGGAAGGCAGCTGTTCTCTGTTTGCTTTCTCCGCGCCACCTGCCCTCGCTGCCAAAGGCAGCTCTCTCAACTGCCAGCAAGTCACTCTCTCCGCAACCTTCACGCTGCCAAGGCAGCGCGCTTCCAAAACTGCACAGCCCCCGCGCCTGGCCTCCTTTGTGCTGACTGCTCACTCGCTGCAAGCTGCCTGTTTCTGCGCTCTCGCGCTGTCTGAACTTCCTTCAGTTTTGCTGCGCCCACATGCAGCCTTGCTGCACGTCAGTCTTCCCTCTCGCGCTCTGCTGCAAGGCAGCAGCCTGTTTTGTTCGTCCGCTGTCCTTGCGTCAATCTAAGGTCTCTCGCCAGCTGCCTCAAGGGCAGCGCCTTCCTCTATGTCTTTCCTGCACAGTCTTGTGTTGCCACGGGGCAGCGACCTGGTTCCCGCAATGCTTCACTCCTGACTTCCCCGTGGTTCCTCGCTGCCAAAGGCAGCGTTATTTCCTTGTGCTTTCTCCCCCACGTCCTCGCTGCCAGCTGCCAAGTGCAGCTGGTTTCTCAAAAATCCCGAGCCCCCGTGTCTCCTGGTTCTTCACGCACCATGTGCTCCTGCGTGCTGCTTGCTGTCCTCTCCCGCGCGCCTTCTGTTTCTGTTCTCTCTGCTCTCCTTTTCTTATTTTATTTCTTTTGTTTTCCACTTGTCCTCCCAATTCTTTTCTTATTATTTGCTTTTTTTTTTATGTTTTCTTTTCCTTCCACTCCTCGATGCCTCCCCCACTTTCAATTCTTTTCTTTTGTTTTCTTTTGCCATCATGCACTCCCGTGCTCTTTCTTTGCCAGCACCATGTCAGCCTTCCTGCTTCTTTATTCTAGCTGCCTACAACAGAAACCAAGATCAAACTCGAAGGTGGTATATAGTTTCTATAAAATGGCTAAATAAAATTAGAAGAAGCAATATGAAATATATATATGTTATACATAATTCGTATCTCTCCAACTAATATCACCTACTAATCCTAGATAAAGATGTTAACTTCCGTGACAATACACACTTAGTGAAGAAGAGTGACAAGGCTTGTGAATACTTGGGAGGAAGCCAGAGAATGGAAAGACTTGAATTAGCATGGATCTCAATCACTTAAAACTACAAAAATCAAATAAGTGAGCAAGATAATTTTTACGAATTTTGTCACTTAAAATCTTACTTGTGCTAATTTTATTTTCTTAGCTAGATAAATTCGATAAAACACAAAAACAAAGTAAATAGCACAAAAATATGAGGAAATAACTAAGAAAAGACAAGAGAATTTGATGTAAAATATGTATAAATATGAGCTTATCAAATACCCCCACACTTAGCTTTTGCTAGTCCTCGAGCAAAACAGACGAAAACAGAAAAAGTAATAACATGAAAATTATTAGTTTCCCCCTATGTGACCCTCATAGAACTTCATTCAAGAACACAATCATCAAGAAACATAGCTAACACCAATAAGCAATTCAAGTTCATTTTCCTTATTCAAATATTAGCAGTAATCTTTGAAACATCCTTGAAGTGTAGTGTGTGAGATAGCCATGCTAATGCAATTTCAAATTTTTATTTTAAAATCACCATATGTAAACTATCGACCTTCTCACTGGATATACGCTCAATCACACATGTGTTTAGTTTTAAATGTGTTTCGCTCAAAGAAACAAATGTGAAAGTTCTACCATAAGCTTGCATAAAGATCACTTCTCCACAGTCATAATTGCAAAACTTAAATCAAGAGGACTTTTATTGGATGTAATGAGGCTTAGGGCGAGAGTTATTGAAACGAAAGAATAGGAAAACACAAGTTCCAAGCTACATTGCAAGCAATTATTTTCTTTAGATTTATAAGAACTCAAGCTCTCCAACGATTCTTCAGACATCTCTAACCACACCCATAAACTGAAACTTTAAAAACTTTTTATTTTCTTTGTATACAATCTTTCTTTTTCTTTTCCTTTTCTTTTCTTTTCTTTTCTTTTCTTTTTTTTTTTTTTCTTTTTTTTTTTTTTTTTTTTTTCAAACAGAAACAAATATGAAAAACCCCCACACTTATTCTTTTGCCAAACACCTTCAAAGTACTTCACAAACATTTCTCATAAGACAATCTCACATTGCTCACTAGCTCGCTTGGAAAGGGTAAGGAAAATTATTTCAGGCATAAGGGTAGACATATCTGGTGATAAGAAATAAAAGGCTCACAAATACGGCTCAAATTGGCAATCTAATGATATTATTTTTTCTTTGGGAAACAAGGTTATTTGGGCCATGGTGGTAAACCTAATGCCTCTATCATTTTCAAGTTCATGCAATCAATGACAAATATTTCGAAAGATCGTTATGCAAGTTCTAGAGAAGTATCTCACATAAGTTCATCACACATGAAAAAATAGGAGTGTATGAAAAATGCACACACTTTCAATAGGCTCAAAAACTCACATAGGATGTATATGGTCACTAAATTCACATATGGAGCTTTAAATCATGCTTTAATTTCACATCAACAAGGCTATGTGCATTTGGTTTTTCAAAGATGATCAAATATGTACAAACTAACACGAGAATAAGGAATTTCACAAAACACATGTTAACTAAGTTCTTGATGATCATGGTTCAAATTTTATCCAATTATATCACTGGGTCGGGAAACTAACAAAAATCTAATTCAAAACAATAAGGAAAACAAGGAAATATTTTTGGATTTTTTAAATTTTTGGATTTTTTTTTTTTTTTTTTTTTTTTTTTTTTTTAAATAAAACAAAACTAATTAAGAAAACAAAGCCAATAACATAGAAACAAATGAAATAAGTTCAAAGTCGAAGGTACAAAAATTTTCAATTTGGTCATTTTTATACTCTTTACCCCCACACTTAAACTAGACATTGTCCCCAATGTCAGAAAATATAATAAAATGCAAATAAAAATAAAATAAATAAATATAAAGAAACAAAATAAAGCAATAAGACTGAAAACTTCCCTAATTTGCAGAAAATCAAGCGATGACCCCCAAGCTAAAATTCTGCAATCAACTTCAAGGGTGGAAATAACCAAAAGTTCCTGCAAAGAAAAGAAATAAATCAGTTAAGCACGCAAGAAAATGTAAAAAAACAAATAAACGAAAAATTGAAAATGAAAATAAAAGATAATAATAAAACTAAAAGTGATCATTGGTCCTGTTTGGTGACTTTCCACAGCTTTGAACTTGAACTGGCCTCGGAACTTCTTAGCAAGGAAAATGAGACTTGATTGGTGGTGTTGTTGAGGCTTCTCGAGCTCTTGGTTTCAACTCAGACTCCTTCTGCTGGGTTGATTGAGTCTGCAGGCTACATTCTTCTCTTTTTGTTCTTCTGCATGGCAGGTAGGCACGAGGAATAGGTGGTGGTCTGCTTCTTTGTTCAATCTGTCCAAGTGCCGACCGATTTCCTTTCTTTCACCTTGCCCCGTAGCCAAGAGCAAGGGTAAAGGAAAAGCGTGCCATGAGAAATCTTTGCCTCTGACTCTGATGATATGGGATACTTTTGCTTTTGAAGAAGTATCGTTCCACAGGTGTATGCGTGAACTGGGCTGGGGAACTTCTTAGCAAGGAAAATGAGACTTGATCTTGAAGATGAAGCAGCACCTTGTCTCCACATGCTTCAAGTATCATTTTCACTTGCCATGTCTGTTCTCCAGGCAGATGTGGCGACTTCTTCGGAAGTACATCAGTGGTTGAAGAAGAGCACTCGAGAGCAATGCTAGGTAAGCAATCAGGAAGGATTTCCAGGCAGTCGGTTCTTAGATTGGAAGATTGACACCGAGTGCTGGCTGATTGCCCGCTTTCTCCTTGCCACAAAGACAAGGACAAGGACAGGAAGAAAGCGTGATATGAGATACTCTTGCTTTCAACCTTCATGATATGAAATACTCTAGCTCTAGATGATTTATTTGGAAAGGTATCCCAAGGAATGAGAAACACAGAGAAACTCGAGAGGGTTTGTTGGAAAGGCATTTTCGGAGATGAAAAATTTCGGAGATGAAGAAGTGCTGAGAGAGTTTGCCTTTGCAATGGATGCGAAGGTAGACGTTTATAGGTCTTTACTTCACAACCGAAACTGTTCTTTTACCCCTGTCGGCAGCCGGTGGATGGATGAACAGTACAGGTCACGCGCTTTCTGAAAAAGCAGCCCGTAATTTGCGCAAAGCTGACAGCGCGTGACGAGTGACGACAAAATTGGAAAAATCAGGGAGCGGCTCGTGGTTTCTGAGCAATCCCGACTTTTGAGAAAGGAATTGCATGTGACACGTCTGGACAAATCAGGGAGCGGCTCGCCTCGTGATTCCTGACTGCTCCGGCTTTTGAGAGAGACGCCCGACTTTTGAGAGAACGGCGTCCGACTTTTGAGAAAGGAACCGACTTTGGAGACGGAGACGCCGCTTTTGAGAAAAGAATCCGGCTTTTGAGAAAGGAGCCCGGCTCTTCGATTTGCGAGAGGGCGTCTCTTCGACTGCTGAGTGATGCCTCTTGATTTCTTCTTCTTATAAGAACGCTCATTTTTGTTCCACAACAAACTTAAGCTCCCCTGTAAACACTCCCTCCTGTAAACACTCACACTTGCACTTCTTTTAATCTTGATCAGTCCGAGTCTTCATTCTCAACACCTTCAGAAAATGTCTTGCCCTTCTGACCGTCGCCTTAACTTGAATGTTGGGGAAGATAGTGATATATCTTCTCCAACCAACATTTGGCAGCCGTCCTTCATATCCCCGAATGGTCCTCTTACAGTTGGGGATTCCATGATGATGAACGAAACAACCGCATCGGTGGTGGCCAGAAATCTGCTCACTCCTAGAGACACTAGGATACTTTCCAGGCGGTCCGACGAACTGGCTGTTCAGGACTCTATGGCCTACAGCGTCCGATGCGCAGGCTCCGTATCAAACATGGGCCAGCGCCTTCTTGCACGAACCCGTCAGGTGGAGTCGTTGATGGCTGAAGTGGCTAGTCTTCGGCAGGAGGTCAGAGTGCTTAGGCATGAGAACAGGGATTTGCACATGCTTGCAACCAATTACTCCACAAGCATGAAGAGGAAGCTGGATCAGATGCAGGAGTCCGAAGTGCGGATTCAGAGTGATCATCAACGATTTATGGCGTTACTCCCGAGGTTTGTGTTGCCTTCGTCCTCGGGAGCAGCACCAAATATTGAGGCTCTGAATGATCCAGCTCTGGCGCTTCGTCTTTCAGGGGCTCCGACGACCTCCGAGGCACCACCAACCAATGACCAATGAACGAAATTAAATTACAAGTTATTGTAAAAAAAAAAAAAATTTATGCATTTAAGTTTTTTTTTTTTTTTATTTTATTATTTTTTTTTTTTTTTTTTTTTTAATTTTATTTTTATATGAATGTTTATGTTTTTAAGTTTTTTTTTTTTTTTTTTTTTTTATATATAAATGTAAAAATAAGTAAATCAAAGTAAAAAAACTAAGTTTAATCTCCTAAACAAAAATCACTACTAAATAAACACAACAAAATAAAATCAACGTAAAATAAAAAAAAATCAACGTAAAATAAATTCACACAAGAGCAAACAAATAATGAAAGAACTAAACAAAGTAAAATAAATTCAGTAAAGAGAAGGGATTAGGAATGCAAATCTGATTGTGGGTGATTCCTAGGCCTCCCTTCATTATTCAAATGCATGGGCTTATCATTGAACGGACGGTGGTACTTGAAATGATCCGACAACGGTCTAAGTTCTAATGACGGTGCCTGAATCATCAAAATTAGAAACAAGTTAGTATAAATTAAAATTAAAAATGGAGAAGATGGCTTACAGTCACATTCAAACTCAATTATAAACACCACGTCTTTGAACGTTTCCGGGACTTTGAACTTGGCCAGGTTTACTATGATGGTTGTGGCTTGTCCCGTGTCATCAAACTCAACTGCTTTAGGCTTGATTGTCTCATGCACAGCCTCTTGGATGTATTCTTGAAATTCTCCGGCCACCTCCTTTTCTGGAATATCTTCCACAACGTCTTTTTCATTCACTTCTTCCTTGGGATTTAAAAACCTGCAAGGAAAAAGGACATTTGGTGGAACGATGTTAGAATGAATTGAACTTAGAACCTCCTCACCTGAGTTGGATGGCATAAGGACTTGAGGGGTTTGCGATAAGAATTCTTCTAAACTGCCCAAGTAGTCATCCTCATCTTCTTCTTGAATTGGCAATTCATCCATGTCCGGGCTATGTTTGGAAGGTTCTGGGACAACTTCATACTCCATGTCACCTTCCAAAGTATTGACTTCATCGATTTCACTTTCTGCCTTTGAATTTGCAATGTTTGAGTTGGAGAGTTCACTTTGATCTCGAATCTGTGCCATGAATTCCATAATCTGCCCAATTTGCTCTTCCAATGCATCCACCTTGTTGGCTTTATTTTGCATCTCCTTGTTTCGATTTTCTACGTCCTGGGTCAAAGAGGTTAGTAACTTATTCAACATGTCATTATCCGAAGACGTACCTGAATTTGATTGGGGAGATTGTTGTGGTGGATGTGACGGTTCATATGGCCACTGATAGAACTCTTCCGATGGCGGCAATTGTTCTTCTTTTTGTGAACCCTGTACTGAAGAAATTAATTCTTCAAGCATTTGATTATAATCCACGGGCATACTTTGATTTGATTGGAATTGTTGTGGGGGATGCTGTGGTGGCTGCATAGATCTTGAATAGAACGCGTCTTCTTGCTGCCAATATCCACCTTGTTGGAATTGTTGAGGTTCTCCCCACATGTACTCTGAATTACTTCTCCAATCCGAATTATAAGCGTTGGAAAACATGTTGCCCCTTGATTGGTTATAGCCTTGATATCCCCAAACATCTTCATTTGCAGAAAATTGGGGATATTGATGAGTTTGAAATCCTTGCTCATAGGGCACATCAAGTGTAGGGACACTTGGCATTGTGGTCCGTTCGGCATTATGAGTTAATTGAGCAGTGAGCTGTGCCAATAGATCTTGAATGCTAGTAGAATCCAGGTCTTGCTCCATTTGTAACTAAAATCAAAGAAAGAAAACTAAATCAAATATCAAAAGTAAAAGACATAACAAACCAAAAATAAAATAACATAAAATAAACACAAATAAAATAAAATAAAATAAAATAAAACACAAACAAAAACATAAACAAAGGATTAGCAAATTTGCTAATCCCCGGCAACGGCGCCAAAAATTTGATGCGAAAATAAGTTAACGCACAAATTTAACCCTATTTGTGACAGTTGTAGTAATGATGTAAGTAGGGATCGTTCTAGGCCGGGGATTAACTAGGGATGCTAACCAAAATAAAATTAAATTAAAAACGTAAAAACAAAATTTAAAACACTAAACTAGACTCAAAACACTTAACTAGAATAACTCAAAATAAAACTAACAAATAATCTAACACAAATCAAAAGACTCAAAATAACTCAAGACTTAAGAAAATACAAACTAAAATGATTTCTAACAAATATAATACTTTAAAATAAACGGGGGATTGATTTTGACGAGAAGTAAATTAACTTAAATAAATTACAAAATTGACAAAAACATGAAATTAAGATAAAATGATAAATGACGGATTGGCTAGAGGATTATTCTCCACACATGCCACATATGCAACCTAAATTGATTTTCAGTTGTTCTTTCAATAAATTGTAAATTCTCAACGCCCCAAGTTAATTAGGTCCGCTTAAATTAACCTTCAGATTTTCCTACTTTTATTAGGTTGGATGATTGCATACGACAACCCAAAACATTCCCTACAAGTTCCCTACATGAATTGCATAATAGAGATACAAGCAAGAATCATTAAGTTTTATGAAAATCATAAGCATTGACGAGGCACTTGTTACTATGAATTGCATGAAACTTATGCCAAGAATTTACCTAACGCGATCGTTTATAAGCGACCTTCACTACTTGTGAATATAAGTTCATAACGATTAGGTGAAATTCACTTATATTCTAGCATCAAATTCATGCATGTAAATTAAGTATGCATCCTTAATCAACATACAAAAATAAGTTATCAATCAAGCAGTTAAGCAAATTAAATCACAACTCAGAAATCACAACTGAAGGTAATCAATTCAAATTACAAATATATCCATGGTTTTGAATTAAACTCTAGCCAAAATAAAATTAGTTATACATTATTTAAATTAAAACAGAAATTAAACTTGAGTTTGGAAACGAATTAACCGAGAGAGAGATTGCAGTGAATCTGTTCGATACTGACTTTGCTGCACAGTCCACCTCGCCGTGCTGACCTCCAGGCCGTGCTGACCTCCAGGCCGTGCTGACCTTTCCGGTGCTGACTCGTGCTGACTCCTTCATTTCCACGTCAGCGCCTCCCTAGCTGCCAGGAAGGCAGCTGTTCTCTGTTTGCTTTCTCCGCGCCACCTGCCCTCGCTGCCAAAGGCAGCTCTCTCAACTGCCAGCAAGTCACTCTCTCCGCAACCTTCACGCTGCCAAGGCAGCGCGCTTCCAAAACTGCACAGCCCCCGCGCCTGGCCTCCTTTGTGCTGACTGCTCACTCGCTGCAAGCTGCCTGTTTCTGCGCTCTCGCGCTGTCTGAACTTCCTTCAGTTTTGCTGCGCCCACATGCAGCCTTGCTGCACGTCAGTCTTCCCTCTCGCGCTCTGCTGCAAGGCAGCAGCCTGTTTTGTTCGTCCGCTGTCCTTGCGTCAATCTAAGGTCTCTCGCCAGCTGCCTCAAGGGCAGCGCCTTCCTCTATGTCTTTCCTGCACAGTCTTGTGTTGCCACGGGGCAGCGACCTGGTTCCCGCAATGCTTCACTCCTGACTTCCCCGTGGTTCCTCGCTGCCAAAGGCAGCGTTATTTCCTTGTGCTTTCTCCCCCACGTCCTCGCTGCCAGCTGCCAAGTGCAGCTGGTTTCTCAAAAATCCCGAGCCCCCGTGTCTCCTGGTTCTTCACGCACCATGTGCTCCTGCGTGCTGCTTGCTGTCCTCTCCCGCGCGCCTTCTGTTTCTGTTCTCTCTGCTCTCCTTTTCTTATTTTATTTCTTTTGTTTTCCACTTGTCCTCCCAATTCTTTTCTTATTATTTGCTTTTTTTTTTATGTTTTCTTTTCCTTCCACTCCTCGATGCCTCCCCCACTTTCAATTCTTTTCTTTTGTTTTCTTTTGCCATCATGCACTCCCGTGCTCTTTCTTTGCCAGCACCATGTCAGCCTTCCTGCTTCTTTATTCTAGCTGCCTACAACAGAAACCAAGATCAAACTCGAAGGTGGTATATAGTTTCTATAAAATGGCTAAATAAAATTAGAAGAAGCAATATGAAATATATATATGTTATACATAATTCGTATCTCTCCAACTAATATCACCTACTAATCCTAGATAAAGATGTTAACTTCCGTGACAATACACACTTAGTGAAGAAGAGTGACAAGGCTTGTGAATACTTGGGAGGAAGCCAGAGAATGGAAAGACTTGAATTAGCATGGATCTCAATCACTTAAAACTACAAAAATCAAATAAGTGAGCAAGATAATTTTTACGAATTTTGTCACTTAAAATCTTACTTGTGCTAATTTTATTTTCTTAGCTAGATAAATTCGATAAAACACAAAAACAAAGTAAATAGCACAAAAATATGAGGAAATAACTAAGAAAAGACAAGAGAATTTGATGTAAAATATGTATAAATATGAGCTTATCATCTACCCGTGCCTATGGCACACAAATTCACATAACAAAAACTTCCCCCACACTTGTTTTCTGCCACAAAAGAATTCTAATTGAATCATGCTTTACTATGCTTAAAGAACAAAGGTATGGATAGTCCTAATCTAGGCTAGGTGAGGAAAACATGGGTTAACAAAGAAAAGGCTAAACAAGGCTTAATGGGGTTGAAACCTACAAAACATAATGACATAGGGGATTCACGGCATTTTGGCTAAAGTGGTGGTCACTACACAACTTCATCTTGAATATGTGTTATGCAATTCAATGACATGTTTTGAATGAAATGGGCATGAGTTCTAGCATTTGGAACTAAATGATGAAACGCCTTCTAAGTAGCAACCAAGCAAAGAATAGTGAGATCATGCAACGACTTAGAAAACAAAGAATGCACAGATTTTAACTCTCCAAATAAGCGTTTAGGCTCAAGTCTCACAAGGTTGTAGCGTTAGTTGAGTTTCTTCCTTCAAGCATGTTACAAAACTGATTTTTCCTTTATGATTGCATGTGAATTCATAAGTTATAACCTCAACCAAGCATAAACCAAAGAGTAAATCAAACTTTTATCCATATTTATAACTTTCTTTAACCGTCATGCAATTACAAACCGAATCCTCATTATTGTGTTGGAAGGTACCCTAAGACACAAACAAACACACAAAAACAACTCTTTTTGGGTTTTTAAAACAAATTTTTCAAATTTTTATGTGATTTTCGGATTTTTACTTCAAAACACACTAAAACACTCAAAAACAGTGAAAAAACAACTTTTGAAATGTTAGGTGGTAAAATCCTACGAATGTTGCAACAAAAACACTTGTTTACCCCCCCACACTTAAACCAAACATTGTCCTCAATGTTTCAAGCATAAACTAACACAAATAACAACCAAACAACAAAACAGCAACTAAACAATCTAACATGGCATGAATGAAATAAGTGCAGCAAAGAGAAGGGGTTAGGAACGCAAATCTGGTTGTTGGAGCGCTCTCTAGGTCTTCCTTTGTTGCATGCATGGGTTGCCTCCCAAGTAGCACTTGCTTTAACGTCGTACAGTCGGACGATACCTCCAATCAAGCTTGAATAGGGCCTACGGCATGGAGGTGATCTTTAAATGGAACGTGATACTTGAAATGATCCGGTAATGCTTTAAATTCTAAAATGGGTGCCTGGATCATTGAACTCAACAACTTGTTAGTATAAAACAAACTTGAAATTTGAGGAGGTGGCTTACCTGTGTGTTGCGACAAGAACACAAGTACATCTTCCAGGACATGCTTCACAAAACTTCCATGCATTGGATCTATGAATGGAGGGGGATATTGATCCTTCCTAATTATGGCATTGAGCTTCCTAGAGTCCGTGTAAATTCTCCCACCAATTTTGATTTGATTCGGCACCAATGTGCTGCAATGAGGATTTGAAAGTAGCAGCATTTTCAACAATTTCACTAGGTTTGCTCTCGGCTAGATTGGGCATTAGGGCAGTGATTTGTCCCGTGTCATCAAATTCAACTTCTTTGGCATTGGTTGTTTCAACTACATCCTCTTTGATGAATTCTTGATACTCCTCAACCACTTTTTCCTCGTGAATTGTTGGAAAGGTGTCCAAGATGTCTTTCTTCCCCTCATCTTTCATGGATTGCATGAACCTGCCAGGGAAAGGTGCATTTGGGGGAACAAAGTTAGAAATAATTAAATTTGGAACAACCTTACTTGAATGGGGTGGTGTAGGAATATTGGGAGGTTGCGGCAAGGGTTGTTCTTCCCTTGCCGTGCCTTGTGCATCCTCCTCCTCTTCGAACAGTAGCAATTCATCCATGGGCTCATCTTCAACCATTTGTTCTTGAATTTGTTCAATGCATTCTGCATTCTGCCTAAATTGATTGTTCCACTCAGCCAACTCTTTTGCTTGATAGAAATCCTCAATTGGTTGCCAAAATGCGTCTTGTTGAAATGGTTGAGCTTCCCTGCCCTGCTCGAAAGAATTCAGTTGTTGAATAACTTCCTTATAATAATTTGATATACCTGAATTTGGATGTGAAGATTGAGGGGGAGGCTGTGGTGGTGCATATGAATCCTCATATGGTTGCCAATATGTTTCTTGGTGAGTCTCCTTAGCTTGATTTTGTGAACCCTGCACCAAAGAGTTTAATTCATTCAGAATTTGATTATAATCTATTGACGAACCTGAGTTTGATTGAGCATATTGCATATAAGGTTGTGGCGGCTGCATTGGTCTTGAATAGAACTCCTCGTATGGTTGCCAATATGCTTCGTGTTGAACTTGTTGAGCTTCCCACCACATAGAGTTTGAATGATCACTCCAATCGCTTTGTGAATATTGATTGGCTTGGTATCCTTGCCTATAAGACGCACTAAATGTAGGGACATTTTGCATTGTGGTCCTTTCAGCAAACTGCGACAATTGAGAAGTAAGATTTGCCAATTGAGCTTGAATGCTAGCAAAATCCATGTCTTACTTCTCAAGCACCTAAAATCAAAGAAAAAGAACTAAAGCAAATATCAAAAGTAACATCAACCAAAGAAATTAAAACTAAGTTAGAAACTAAAACAAAAACAAACTAAACAAAAATAAAAGAACCAAGGGATTAGCAAAGTTGCTAATCCCCGGCAACGGCGCCAAAATTTTTATGTGATTTTCGGATTTTTACTTCAAAACACACTAAAACACTCAAAAACAGTGAAAAAACAACTTTTGAAATGTTAGGTGGTAAAATCCTACGAATGTTGCAACAAAAACACTTGTTTAGTGTCATGTGTGGAGAAGGACCGTCTAGCTAGCCCATCATCCATTTAATTCACCAAATTCGTTCAACTTTGTTTAAGTCTTTAATTCACTTGTTTTCACTTTAATTTCGTCCAAAAACCAATCCCCTTTACTTCAGTGTGTCAAATTAGTTAGAATCTGTCTTAGATTGTGTTTTTAAGTGTTTTGAGTCAAGTTAACATCAATTTTCGTCCAAAGTCATTCCTAGTGTCTAGTTTGAGTCTATTTAGTTGTTTTAAGTTGTTTTGAGTCTTTTTAGTTTGTTTTGAGTTCTTAGAGTCTAGTTAAGTGTTTTTAAAGTTTTTTTTGTGTTTTTGAGTCAGTTTAGAGTACATTAGCAATCCCTCCTAATCCCCGGTTTAGAACGATCCCTGCTTATCCATACTACAATTGTCAACAAGAGGGTTTAATTTGTGTGTTAAGTTAATTTTCGCATCAAATTTTGGCGCCATTGCTGGGGATTAGCAACTTTGCTAATCCCCCGTTGTTTCTTTTTGTTTATTTTCGTGTCTTTTACTTTTGATATTTGATTTAGTTTTCTTTCTTTGATTTTAGGTACTAGAAAACCAAGAAATGGCAATTGCTAACTGATAGGAGCATATTTATGCGCCTTAGTTTAGCTTGTTCTTGTGCATTTATAGTGTTTTTCCTTAGTAAAGTAGTCTTTTAAGCTAGTTTTATGTGTTTTCAGGTTTTAAGGGCAAAGTATGCAAAAGGAAGCATTTTGGAGCCTTTTGGAGCAAATTAGAGCTTGGAATGAAGATCATATGCTTGGAGCCATGAGGATGGACGAAATTGAAGACTTAAAGATGATGAGTCCTACTTGAACAAAGTTTCCTAGTTGAAGTAGGAAAGGGCTTAAATGAAGGATTCCTAAATAAAGAAGGATTCCTAATCAATGGAGGAGTCCTAGTTGAAGATGGATTCCTAGAAGAATGAAGATTCCTACTCAAACAAGGTTTCCTACTTGAAGAAGGAAAGTTAAAGCCAAAGAATCAGCTCAAGTGAGGAAATCTTATCCAAAACCTTATCTTAGCTTATCTTATCCAAACAAACCTTATCCTATCCTATCTTATCCTAATCCTAATCTACCTATATTTTGGCTGCAAGGGAGGTTTCCTAACTATATTAGGATGCTTAAAATCAGATTTCTAGAAGCCCTTATCCTCTCCTAGTTTGGTGCCACACCTTATCCCTTGTTTTTCTAGGAATCAGCCACAAAACAACCTTTCTAGAAGGCCTTATCCCTTGTCCTACAAAAGTGACGCCCCAAACCTTTCTAGAACTTCTAGAAACCTGATTATTCCTTTCCCCCTTGGTTCCTAAAAGCCTTAGCCTTTTCCTTCAAGGATTGTGTGTTATTATCCTATACAAATTAGGCCTTTAAATCCTTTTCCTTTGCTACATAGGGGCTACGAATTTCAGCCTATAAATACCATCCTTTGCTGCACCATTTAGTCACCACCCTCTACCATATTTTACTACATTCATACATCTCTCAATTACATTCATCCTCTAGTGCCGCAACTTGCGAGGAAGGAGAAAGAAGGAACAACCTTGTGCCGTGCCTTTGCCCAAGCCTTGGGAGTTTTGGAGCGTTTCTAGTTGTTTTCTATCTTTGATTTCAATGTTTAATTTAAGTTATCTTTGTGTAATTGCGATTATGAGGAACTAAACCCCCCTTGGCTAGGGGGGATTCAAAACCATGTTTATGCTTGCTATATGATTTGATTACTTCTAATTGCGTTTCATAAGTTGTGAATTCAATTTACTTATCTATATGAACAAAAACTGATTTGTGTATGTTGGTTAAGAGGGCCCGCTTAGTTTGCATGCATGAATTTGATGCTAGGATATAAGGGAATTTCACTTAATTGTTATGAACTTATATTCACAAGTAGTAAAGGTTGATGATCTCAATCGCGTTAAGTAAATTCTTGGCATAAGTTTCATGCAATCATAGTAACAAGTGCTTCGTCAATGCTTATGGTTTTCATAGAACTTAATGATTCTTGCTTGTATCTCTATTATGCAATCATGTAGGGGACTTGTGGGGAATGCTTTGGGTTGTCGTATGCAATCATCCAATTCAATAACGTTAGGAAAATCTGAAGGTTAATTTAAGCGGACCTAATTAACTTGGGGCGTTGAGAATTCATGGTTTATTGAAAGGCAATTGGAAATCGTTTTGAATGCAAGTATAACATGTGTGGAGATGAACCCCTTAGCTAGCCATCCATCCATTCAAATCATCCAAATTCGTTTTAAAATCTGTTTTGTTTTACAAAGTTCTTGTTTTGTTTTCAAATTTGTCAAAACCAATTCCCCCTTTATTTTGAAGTGTCATATTAGTTAGAAATCAATTTAGTTTGTGTTTTCAAGAGTCTTGAGTCAAGTTAAAACCTATTTTCGTCCAAATTTGTGTTTAGTGTTCAAAACTGCCCAGATTGTGTTTTTAAGGCAGTTTTGAGTGTTTGTTTGCTGTTTTGAGTCTTTTGGTTTGTTTTGGTGTTTTAAAGTTTAGTTTTGCATTCTTTGAGTCTAATTTAGTGTTTTAAACTTGTTTTTACGTATTTGAGTCAGTTTCAAGTGATTTAGCAATCCCTCCTAATCCCCGGTCTAGAACGATCCCTACTTACATACTTTACTACAATTGATAAAAAGAGGGTTTAATTTGTGTGTTTAGTTATTTTACGCATTCTGATGCGTAAAATAACTAAACACACAAATTAAACCCTCTTTTTATCAATTGTAGTAAAGTATGTAAGTAGGGATCGTTCTAGACCGGGGATTAGGAGGGATTGCTAAAACACTTGAAACTGACTCAAAAACGTAAAACAAAGTTTAAAACACTAAACTAGACTCAAAGAATGCAAAACTAACCTTTAAAACACCAAAACAAACCAAAAGACTCAAAACAGCACAAAAACACTCAAAACTGCCTTAAAAACACTTTCTGGGCAGTTTTGAACTCTAACACAAATTTGGACGAAAATAGGTTATGACTTGATTCAAAACACTTAAAAACACAAACTAAACCACTTTCTAACTAATATGACTCAACAAAGTAAAAGGGGGATTTGATTTTGACGAATTTGGAAACAAAACAAAACAGATTTAAACTAAGCAAAGTTTGAACGAATTTGAATAAAACTATGGATAAAAGGATAGTTAGGAGGTTCTTCTCCACACATGACACACTTGCATACAAAACGATTTCCAGTTGCTTTTCAATAAACTATGAATTCTCAACGCCCCAGATTAACCGTGAATTGCACTAATTAACCCTCAGATTTTCCAAAAGTTATTGAATTGGATGATTGCATACGACAACCCAAAACATTCCCCACAAGTTCCCTACATGAATTGCATAATAGAGATACAAGTAAGAATCATTAAGTTCTATGAAAATCATAAGCATTGACGAGGCACTCGTTACTATGAATTGCATGAAACTTATGCCAAGAACTTACTTAACGCGATTGTGACTAGCAACCTTCACTACTTGTGAATATAAGTTCATAACGATTAGGTGAAACTCCCTTATATTCTAGCATCAAATTCATGCATGAAAATTAAGCGTGCACTCTCAACCAACATACACAAATCAGTTTTTATACGTACGGATAAGTAAATTGAATTCACAACTTATGAAACACAACTGGATGTAATCAAATCATATTGCAAGCACGAACATGGTTTCGAATCACCCCCTAACTAAAAGGGGTTTAGTTCCTCATAATCGCAACACAAAGAATAACAAGTTTATACATTGAAAACAAAAGAAAGAAAACACCTAAACGCTCCAGCGATCCAAATTGAACAACAAGTACGTCCAAGAACCTTCCTTCTCTTCCTTAGTTGCGGCACAAGGCTTAGTGATGGGTTTTGGAGGTTATGGATGGTGTAGAAGTATGGAATTGTGTTTAGGATGGATGTATGGTGCGGCTAGAAGTGTTTGGGGTCAGAAACTATGGAGATTGGTGAAGTATGGGTGCGGCTAGGAGTGGTGGATGATTTCTGGCGTGAATGGGTGATTGAATGGTTTTTTTGTGGCTGCAACAAGAAAGTTTATTTAAAGGATTTCAGGAAATAAAACCTTAGGTTATTTTGGTAATCAGAAATTAGGTCAAAAGCTTCTAGAAATAGGAAATCAAATCAGAAATTTAAAGGAAATTGGCTAAGATATGCGGCAAGGACATAAAACACAATAGGAATGTGTTTTAATGCAAGGAATCAGGAAATAACTCTCTCCCTTGCACGGCAAGGAAGAGGAAAGGGTAAGGGGGGTGCGGCATTGTCCATAAAGGTTCTAGGGCCATTGTTTTGTGTCCTAGAATGCATATGAATTCTTCAAAGTGGCTGGAACATAAGGACTTTTAGAAATAGGAAAGGTCAAACCAAAATAGGAAACCTTGGCTTAACTTTCCTACTTCAATTAGGAATCCTTGTTCTTCTAGGAATCCTCATGTGAGTAGGAATCCATCTTCAATTAGGAATCCTTCGTTGATTAGGAATCCTAACTTCTTCAAATCTTCAATTACGTCCATTCCTTTTGCTCCAAGCATGTGATAATCATTCCAAGCTCCATTTTGCTTCAAAAGGCTCCAAAAGTCTCCAAAATGCACCTTCTTGCATACTTGGTCCTTAGAAACTGAAAACACACAAAAGTGACTTTAAACACTAAAATAACTAAAGAAACACAACGTAAATGCACAGGAACAAGCCAATTAAGTCGCATAAATATGCTTCTATCACATTCAGGCTCAAATAGCAAATCTTACTTCTCAATTGTCACAGTACATCAACAGGACCACAATACAAAGCACCCCTACATTTGATGTGTCCTATACGCAAGGATATCAAGCTGATCAACATCCACAAAGAAGTTGGGAGAGTGTCAATACCTGGGGTTATCAAGATCACAATCAATCAGGGAACAATTTGTTTTCCAACATGTACAATTCGGGTTGGAGTGATCATTCAAACACTATGTGGTGGGAACCTCAATCAGTTCAACACGAAGCATATTGGCAGCCATATGAGGAGTTCCATTCAAGACCTGCGCAGCCACCACAACCTCATATACAATTGATGCGAAAGTTAACTTAACACACAAATTAAACCTTCTTATTGACAATTGTAGTAAAGATGTAAGTAGAGATCGTTCTGGACTGGGGATTAGGAGGGATTGCTAATCTACTCTAAACTAACTCAAAACACAAAACTAGGCTAAAAACACTTAACTACACTCAAAGAACTCAAAACAAACTAAAAAGACTCAAAACTAACTAGAATGACTCAAAGCAGCGCAAAACAATGAAACTGACTCAAATTAGACATTAGGGATTACTTTGAACGAATTCTAACTTTAATTTGACTCAAAACAATAAAAGACACAAAGTTGGACAGATTCTAACTAGTTTAACACTCTAAAGTAAAGGGGGGTTTTGGTTTTGACGAATTTGAAACAAACAAACAAATTGTAAAACTAAACAGATTGTAAAACGAATTTTGGGAAATAAGATGGTTGATGGATTAGCTAGAGGTCCATTCTTCACACATGACACACTTGTACATGAATCGATTTCCAATTGCTTTTCAATAAATTATGAAGCTCAACACCCCAGATTAACCGTGATGCACTAATTAACCCTCAAATTTTCCTTTACTCATTGAATTGGATGAATGCATGCGACAACTCAGATCATTCTCCAAAGGTCCCCTACATGAATGCATAATAGAGATACAATCAGAGATCATTACGTTCCATGAGAATCATAAGTGTTGAAGAGACATTTGTAACTATGAATGCATGATACGTTTGCCAAGAATTCAATTAACACGATTGTGACTAGCAACCTTCACTACTCATGAATATAAATTTGTAACGATTAGGTGAAACTCATTTATATTCTAGCATCAAATTCATGCATGAAAACTAAGTATGGATCCTTAATCAACATACAAGAATCAGTTATGAAGAAAACAGTTAATTGAATTGCATTCACAACTTATCAAATCACAATTGGAAGAAATCAATTCATATCTCAAGGATGCTCATGGCTTCGAACTTCCCCCTAGCTAAGAGGGGTTTAGCCGCTCATAGTTACAACAAAATCAGAGAATGATAAAGTAGACATTGAAACAAGAACGAAGTACACCTAAAACGCTCCAATCTTCAAGCTTGAAACGTCAAAGTCCCTTCTTCTTCCCCACCTTGCTGCGGCACAAGTGACTATGGATGTTTATGGCTGAATGAAGGGGTCAGAGATGTGTTAAGGTTGAATGGGGTTGCGGCAAGGAAAGGAGAATGGCTGGAATTGTGTATGGGAGTGAATGGATGTGTAGAATGGTGAATGACAAATAGAGAATGCGGCTAGGGTGTTTATTTAAAGACTTTAGGGTATTTAAGGCTAGGAAATAATTTAGGTAACAGAAATTAAACCAAAACTTAAAGGGAAATAGGAATTAAAGTCAGAATCCTAAGGAAAAGGTAAGGGAGGTGCGGCAAAGGGGTTTTAGAAAGGGAAAGGGTATGTGAAACAAGGAAATGGAAAGGAAGGCTCTCCCTTGCACGGCAAGGAAGAGAAAGGGACAAGGGAGGTGCGGCTGGATGTTTAGGACTTCTAGAAGTTCTTATTTAGTGTCTTAATATGATTAGGAGTCTTCTTTGTTGCTGGAACTTAGGGACTTTTAGGATTAGGAAAGGTCAAAACCAAAGTAGGAAACCTTGGCTTAACATTCCTTCCAATCTAATTTATTTCCAGAATTAAATTATTAATGAACAACCATCCAAATTGACGGACTAGTTTTTCTAATTCATATAATATCCATGGCATCTAGATTACTATGTATATCTTATGTGCTAACAATTTATAGCAGAGCAAGTACAAGTATTAGTAACATAGCAAAAATATGATCCTTGTCATTAATATGTTTGCCTGCGGTAATTGTGGCCTCTCAGGTGAATCGATATGGCATCTAGATTACTAAACACAAAAAGATTCATTAAGATTGGGAACTAAATAGAGATCGCATGAAACCTCATATATGTCATTTCTATCAAGGATTTCATGCATTCAATTGCAAGAAGCTTGAATTCAAATTTAGCATAGCATATACTTAAATTTGTATCAGATAAACTTGACCAAACAAAGTTGGTAGCTAATCAACAAGATAAAAATCAGGCGTATAATACACAGCAAAAGAAGCTCAATACAAATGAAAATAGAAATAACAAAATTTAGGAATTAAACAATCATGGTTAGACTACATGATGCGAAATATATAAGCACACAAATTAAACCCTCTTTTGACAATTGTAGTATATGTATAAGTAGGGATCGTTCTGGACCGGGGATTAGGAGGGATTGCTAAATCACTTGAAAACTGACTCAATTACCTAAAAACAAGTTTAAAACACTAAACTAGACTCAAAGAATGCAAAACTACACTTTAAAACACTAAGACAAATCAAAAGACTCAAAACAGCAACCAAAACACTCAAAACTGCCTTAAAAACACAATCTGGGCAGTTTTGAACACTAGGGAAGAATTTGGACGAAAATTGGTTGTAACTTGACTCAAGACACTTAAAAACACAAACTAAATGGATTTCTAACTAATATGACACTTGAAACTAAAGGGGGAATTGGTGTTGACGATTTTTAAAACAAAACAAGAACTTTGTAAAACTAAACAGATCTTAAAACGAATTTGGTTTAAATGGATGGATGGAAGGCTAGCTAAGGGGTTCATCTCCACACATGTCATACTTGCATACAAAACGATGATTGAGATATTCATGGATGATTTTAGTGTGTTTGGTGATTCATTTGACAAATGCTTGGATAATCTCACTTTAATCTTGAAACGTTGTGTTGAAACAAACCTTGTGTTGAATTGGGAAAAGTGTCACTTTATGGTTAAACAAGGTACTGTTTTGGGTCATATAATTTCTGAAAAAGGAATTGAAGTTGATAAGTCTAAAGTAGATCTTGTACGTTACTTACCCTCTCCTACTTCGGTTAGAGAGGTTTGTTCGTTTCTTGGTCATGCAGGATTCTATAGAAGATTTATCAAAGACTTTTCCAAGATTGCACAACCCCTATGCCGCCTTCTCCAAAAGGATGTGTCTTTTGAGTTCAACGAGGCATGTGAGAAGGCATTCAAGCATCTCAAGGAGCTACTTACCACGGCACCCATCATCACTCCTCCGGATTGGTCCATTCCATTTGAATTGATGTGTGATGCCTCGGATTATGCACTTGGGGCTGTTTTGGGTCAAAGAAAAAATAAACATTCCCATGTTATTTATTATGCTTCACGCACTCTAAATGATGCTCAATTGAATTATTCTACAACCGAAAAAGAACTTTTGGCGGTTGTATTTGCTTTAGATAAATTTAGATCATATCTAATTGGTACTAAAGTAATTGTTTTCACTGACCATGCAGCCTTGAAGTATCTTTTCACCAAAAAGGAGGCTAAACCAAGGCTCATTCGTTGGATGCTCCTACTTCAAGAGTTCGATATTGAAATTAGGGACAAGAAAGGTTGTGAGAACGTGGTGGCTGACCACTTGAGCAGATTAGTGCGTGAAGAAGAGTCCCTCCCCATTTCTGAGACGTTTCAGGATGAACAACTTCTGTCCATTAAGATAAGTACCCCTTGGTATGCCGATTTGGTCAATTTCTTGGTGTCTAAGCAAGTTCCTAACACCCTAAGCAAAGCCCAACGTGATAAACTTAGAAAGGAGGCACGGTTTTATGTGTGGGATGACCCATATTTGTGGAAAATCTGTCCATATCAGATTGTGCGTCGTTGTGTGATTGAATCTGAATTTCACTCCATTTTGAGTTTTTGCCATTCATATGCATGTGGTGGACACTTTGGCACACCACGCACATCGCATAAGGTTCTTGAATGTGGTTTTTATTGGCCTACATTGTTTAAAGATGCTAGGACATTTTGCTTGACGTGTGATAGATGTCAAAGAACGGGAAATTTGGGCCAAAGGGACCAAATGCCGCAAACCCCAATTCTTGTTGTTGAAATCTTTGATGTGTGGGGTATTGATTTTATGGGTCCTTTTCCTACATCTTTTGGCTTTACTTACATATTACTTGCTGTTGATTATGTGTCGAAGTGGGTGGAAGCTAAAGCCACCCGAACTAACGATTCTAGAGTTGTTGCAGATTTCGTTAAATCTAACATTTTCTCTAGATTTGGGATGCCTAGAGTGCTTATAAGTGATGGTGGATCTCACTTTTGCAACCGCACCATTGAGGCATTGTTGAGGAAGTATAATGTGATGCATAAGGTTTCCACACCTTATCACCCCCAAACAAGTGGCCAAGCCGAGGTTTCCAATCGAGAAATCAAACAAATCTTGGAGAAGACCGTTGGGCCAAATAGAAAAGATTGGAGCTTGCGTTTGGAGGATGCATTGTGGGCGTATAGAACGGCCTACAAGACACCCATAGGTATGTCCCCATTTCGGCTAGTGTATGGCAAGCCATGCCATCTCCCCGTGGAGCTTGAGCACAAGGCATATTGGGCGGTCAAAACCTTCAATATGGACGTGGACATGGCTGGAAATCATAGGAAGCTCCAATTGAATGAGCTTGAGGAGATTAGGTATGATGCTTATGAGAATGCCCGGATTTACAAGGAGAAGACCAAGGCGTTCCATGACAAGATGATTAGAGGCAAAACATTCTCCATAGGGCAGAAAGTGTTGCTATTTAACTCCCGTCTTCGTCTATTTCCCGGTAAGTTACGTTCTATGTGGGTTGGCCCATTTGTTATCACTAATGTTTTTGTGCATGGTGCAGTCCAAATACAAAGTTTGAAAACCGGCCAAGAATTCAAGGTGAATGGACATAGATTGAAGCCCTACTACGAGAACTTTGTTGAGCATGTTGTGGAAGAAATCCCACTAGATGCCGTGGGCTCCAATGGGGCATGATTGTGTTCTTCGTCCGGCTTCAAGACGTTAAAGATAGCGCTACTTGGGAGGCAACCCATGCAATTCAACAAAGGAAGCCCTAGGAATCACTCCAATTCCAGATTTGCGTTCCTAAAACCCTTCACTTTGTTGCTTGTTTCTAATCTGCCCAGTTTGTTATTTACTTGCTGTTTGTGTGTTTCTTTTTGTTTAGCGTGGTTTTATGCTTGAAACATTGAGGGCAATGTTTGATTTAAGTGTGGGGGGGTAACTAAGTGTTTTTGATGCAAATTCGTGGGATTTTATCACCCTTAACTTGGAGACTTGTTCCTTGCTGTTTTAAAGTGTTTTTGAGCAGTTTTGGTGTGTTTTAGTGTGTTTTGATGCAAAAATCCGAAAATCACATAAAAATTTGAAAAATTTGTTTTAAAAACCCAAAAAGAGTTGTTTTTGTGTGTTTGTTTGTGTCTTAGGGTACCTTCCAACACAATGATGAGGATTCGGTTTGTAATTACATGGCTGTTAAAGAGAGTGATTAACATGGATGAAAGTTTGATTTACTCTTTGTTTATGCTTGGTTGTGGTTATAACTTATGAATTCACATGCAATCATAAAAGAAAAAATCAGTTTTTGTAACATGCTTGAAGGAAGGAACTCAAACTAACGCTACAACCTTGTGAGACTTGAGCCTAAACGTTTATTTGGAGAGTTAAAATCTGTGCATTCTTTGTTTTCTAAGTCGTTGCATGATCTCATTATTCCTTGCTTGGTTATTACTTAGAAGGCGTTTCATCATTTAGTTCCAAATGCTAGAACTCATGCCCATTTCATTCAAAGCATGTCATTGAATTGCATAACACATATTCAAGATGAAGTTGTGTAGTGACCACCACCTTAGCCAAATGCCGTGTGCCCTATGTCATTATGTTTTGTAGGTTTTTAACCCCATTGAGCCTTGTTAGCCTTTATTATTTGTTAACCCATGTTTTCCTCACCTAGCCTAGTTTAGGACCATCCATACCCTTATTCTTAAAGCATAGTAAAGCATGATTCGAATTGAATTCCTTTTGATCTATGTTAGCAGAAAACAAGTGTGGCGGAAGTATTTTTCATGAGGAATTGTGTGCCATAGGCACGGCAAAGAAAAGAAAAGAAAAAAAATTTCGTGGAAAAAGAAAAAAATTGAAGAAAAAAAATTTCGTGGAAAAAGAAAAAAATTGAAGAAAAAAAAGTATGAAAAGTATGAGAAAAAGAGTTCCAAAGTATTGTTTGTTGAAGTGAGGGTCCAAAACAATGAATTCGGCCCTAAGGAGTTGTTTAAGTTTCCCCCTTGTGTGTTAAAGTTAATTTCTGCAATCTAAGTGAATTCTAAGTCTCAATTTCATTGCTTTGCTTACTATTGCTTGAAGAACGTTTGTTTTCCCTATCCTTTCCTTGTTAACCAACACCCCAAGCCCCATTACAACCCTTAACTTCTATCTTGAGTGTTATGTGTTTCAATTTGTGGAGTTTGAATTTGGTATGAGCATATGGTGTCACTGGTTCTCGCATCTAAGTAGTAGCATTCCATTCATGAGATCATATCTAAACATGCTTCTTAACTCATTCAAAGCATTGTTTTAATTGATTACTTGTGAATTTGTAAGTTGTGGCTTAAATTAAGTATGTGCTTGTGTAAAGATGACTCAAATTTGTGGGGATAACGATCTTTAACATGTCATGTTCATTGGAAATCCCTGAGGCAAATGTTGGAAGGATTAGAGTGTGTTTATTGACTTTGTTTCGTTTTGTTTATTTTGTTTTGCTCGAGGACTAGCAAAAGCTAAGTGTGGGGGAATTTGATATGAGCATATTTATGCTACTTAGTTATGTTGTTTTCTTGCATTTTCGTAGTTAGTTATAACTTATTATAGTGTTTAAGGTCATTTTCGTGCAATTTCAGGTTCATATGGCAAAGTATGCATTTTGAGCCAATTTGGAGCATTTTGGAGCATTTTTGGGCCAAGATTGGATGGTGCAAACATGGAGACATGAGGAAGGACGAATTTGATGATTCAAAGGGCTAGAAATCTGCATGTGTGTGTGCAAAGTGTTGGCCTACAACTTCAAACATCATGGCTGCCATGTAATGGCAGAAAATGTTTGAAGTTGTAGGCCAACACTTTGCACACACACATGCAGATTTCTAGCCCTTTGAATCATCAAATTCGTCCTTCCTCATGTCTCCATGTTTGCACCATCCAATCTTGGCCCAAAAATGCTCCAAAATGCTCCAAATTGGCTCAAAATGCATACTTTGCCATATGAACCTGAAATTGCACGAAAATGACCTTAAACACTATAATAAGTTATAACTAACTACGAAAATGCAAGAAAACAACATAACTAAGTAGCATAAATATGCTCATATCAGATCATATCTAAACATGCTTCTTAACTCTAGAAATAGCGTTCTTTGTGATACATATATGTGAGCATTCGTTTTCATATCTACATCAATCTTCTCACATATGACTAGTGTAGGGTGTGTAGTTAGAAAATCTGAGTGAAAATAGAGTGTATATCTTGTAAGGAATTGAGGGAATTCTCTAAGGCATGTTACTACATTCAAAGCATTGTTTTAATTGATTACTTGTGAACTAGTGAGTAGTGGCTTTAATTAAGTATGTGCTTGTGTAAAGATGACTCAAATCTGTGGGGATAACGATTTTTAACATGTCATGTTCATTGGAAATCCCTGAGACAATTGTTGGAAGGTTTAGGTTGTGTTTTAGTTGTTGTGTTTTGTTTTATTTCTTTGTTTTGCTCGAGGACTAGCAAAAGCTAAGTGTGGGGGAATTTGATAGGAGCATATTTATGCGCCTTAGTTAGCTAGTTCTTATGCATTTCCATGGTGTTTTCTTAGTTAAAGTAGTCTTTTATGCTAGTTTTATGTGTTTTCAGGTTTTAAGGCCAAAGGATGCAAGAAGATGCATTTTGGAGCTTTTTGGAACAAAATGGAGCTTGGAATGCATGTCACATATTTGGAGCCAAGGTTTGGACGAATTTGAAGACTTGAAGATGACGATTCCTACTTGAACAAGGTTTCCTAGTTGTAATAGGAAAGTGCTTACATGAACGAAGGATTCCTAATCAACGAAGGATTCCTAATTGAAGATGGATTCCTACTCACATGAGGATTCCTAGAAGAACAAGGATTCCTACTCCAAGAAGGATTCCTACTTGAAATAGGAAAGTTAAGACAAGGTTTCCTACTTTGGTTTGACCTTTCCTAAATGTTCCTAAGTCTTATCAACTTTGAAGGCTTCCTAAGCATTTTAGGACATCAAATACACCTCCCTTGCACCATATCAACCCTTGCCGCACCTCACATACCCTTTCCACACTTTCCTTTTCCTTGCCGTGCAAGGGAGAGGGTCCTTTCCTGATTTTGAGCATTAAAACACATTCCTAATATGTTTTAAACCCTAGCCGCATATTTCCTTGACCTTTCCTTTTATTTTCTGATTTGTTTCCTAATTCTAGAATCCTTAGACTTAATTTCTGATTTCCTAATCAACCTAGGGTTTTAATTTCTGTTTTCCTTTAAATAAACCTCTTTGTTGCAGCCACAAAACATTCCACACACATCCATACAACTCCATTCACGCCAGATTTCATCTCTCACCTCTTGTCGTGCCCATCCTTCACCCAAATCCATATTTTCTGACCCCAAACCCCCCTAGCCGTGCCATACACCCATCCTAGACACTTTTCCACCATTCTACCTCATCCAAAACCATCCCAAACCATCTCTATACCTTATGCCGCAACAAGAAGGAAGAAGGAGTGCTCTTGAATGTGCTTGCTAGTCTATTGCAGATTGCTGGAACTTTTAGGTGTGATCTTTCTTATGTTTTCAATGTTTCAATTCAATAAACCTTGTGTTGTGAGTATGAGGAACTAAAACCCCTTAGTTGGGGGGTGATTCGAAACCATGTATATGCTTGCAATATGATTTGATTACATTCAGTTGTTATTTCATAAGTTGTGGTTTCAATTCGTTCATCTACTTGATTGATAACTTATTTGTGTATGTTGATTGAGAGTGCACGCTTAGTTTTCATGCATGAATATGATGCTAGATTATGAGGGAGTTTCACCTAATAGTTACAATCTTATAATCACAAGTAGTGAAGGTCGCTTATAAACGATCGCGTTGAATGAATTCTTGGCATTAGTTTCATGCTTATCATAGTAACGAATGCCTCGTCAACACTTATAGTTCTCATTGTGCTTCATGATTCTTGATTGTATCTTTATTGTGCTCATCACGTAAGGAACCTTTGAGGAATGCTTTGAATTGTTGTATGCGCTTTCCCATCCAATTCATTAACTTAAGGAGAACTTGAAGGTTAATTTAAGCGTATCTAATTAACTTGGGTTGTTGAGTTTCATAATTTATTGGAAGAACAACTGAAAATCGTTTTGTTTGCAAGTGTGTCATGTGTGGAGAAGAACCTCCTAACTAGCCTTTTATCCATCCTTTTCATCCAAAACGTTTTACAATCTGTTTTGTTTTAAAGTTTCTGTTTTGTTTTCAATTTTCGTCCAAAACAAATCCCCCTTTATTTTGAAGTCTCATATTAGTTAGAAAGTGATTTAGTTTGTGTTTTTAAGTGTTTTGGTTCAAGTTATAACTCAATTTCGTCCAAATTTGTGTTTGTGCTCAAAACTGCCCAGAAAGTGTTTTTAAGGCAGTTTTGAGTGTTTGTTTGCTGTTTTGAGTCTTTTGGTTTGTTTTAGTGTTTCAAACTTTAGTTTTACATTCTTTGAGTCTAGTTTAGTGTTTTAAACTTTGTTTTTACGTTTCTAAGTCAGTTTTCAAGTGTTTAGCAATCCCTCCTAATCCCCGGTTTAAGAACGATCCCTACTTATCCATACTACAATTGTCAACAAGAGGGTTTAATTTGTGTGTTTAGTTAATTTACGCATCAATGGGCCTTCTAGAATGCCTTGCAAGGCAAGGCAAAGGGTTTCTAGAAAGGGGAAACGTGCGGCAGGTTTAGGGGATGTAGATAAGGCTTCTAGAAAGCCCAAAACCAAGAAGAAATAGGCCCTAACCCACGGCAAGGATGAGAAAATATTCTAGAACCCCTCTTCGTGTCTTTCAACGCTTAGGAACCTTCTAAGATTGCTTAAACTCAAGGCCATTTAGGTTTAGGAAAGATCAACCCAAAATGGAAACTTTTAGGCTTAGCTTTCCTACTTCAAGTAGGAAACCTCGTTTGAGTAGGAATCTTCGTTCTTCTAGGAATCCATCTTCAACTAGGAATCCCTCGTTGATTAGGAATCCTTCTTCAATTAGGACTCCTCCTCGGAATAGGAATCCTTCTTGGACTAGGAATCCTCAAATCTTCAAATCTTCAATTTTGTCCAAACCTTGTGTTCCAAGCATGTACTTTTCAATCTAAGCTCACATTTGCTCCAAAAAGCTCCAAATTGCATCATTTTATGTAATGTGCCCTTTAAACCTGAAAACACATGAAACTAGCTTAAAAGACTACTTTAAACTAAGAAAACATAACGAAAATGCATAAGAACTAGCTAACTAAGGCGCATAAATATGCTCCTATCAAATTCCCCCACACTTAGCTTTTGCTAGTCCTCGAGCAAAACAAAGAAACAAAACGAAACAAACAAACAAAACACAACCTAACCCTCCAACATTTACCTCAGGGATTTCCAATGCACATGACATATTAAAAATCATCATTCCCACAGATTTTAGTCATCTTCACACTTAAGCACATACTTAATCATAGTCACCACATACTAGTTCACATTTAACCAATTAAAACGATGTTTTGAATGTAGTAACATGCCTTAGAGAATTCCCTCAATTTCTTACTAGATATGCACTCAATTTTCACACCTATTTTCTAACTACACACCCTATACTAGTTATATGTGAGAGGATTGATGTAAATATGAAAACGAACGCTCACATATATGTATAACAAAGAAAGCAATTTCCGGAGTTAATAACATGTATATAAATATGATCTCATGAATGGAATGCTACTACTTAGATGCGAGAACCAGTGACACCATATGCTCATACCAATTTCAAACTCCACAAATTGAAACGCACAACACTCAAGATAGAAGTCAAGGGTTGTAACGGGGCTAAGGGTATTGGCTAACAATGAAAGATAGGGATAACAAACGTTCTTAAAGCAATAGCAAGCAAAGGAATGAAATCGAAGCTTAGAATTCACTTTAGAGTGCAGAAATCAACTTTTAAACACAAGGGAAGACTTCATGCAACACTTAGGGTCAAATTCAATGTTTTGGACCCTTTCTTCAACAAACAACACTTTAGAACTCTTTTTTTTTTTTCAAATCCCTTCCCCCACACTTGTTTTCTACAATACATTGATCAAAAGGAATTCAATTGAGTCATGCTTTACTATGCTTCAAGAACAAGGTTAATGGATGGTCCTAATCTAGGCTAGGTGAGGATAGTGTGGGTTAACAAAGAACATAGGCTACACAAGGCTCAACGGGTTTAAACTTAAACATATAATGAATTAGGGCACACGGAAATTTGGCTTATGTGGTGGTCACTACACAACTTCATCTTGAATATGTGTTATGCAAATCAATAGCATGCTTTGAATGAAATGGGCATGAGTTCTAGCATTTGGAACTAAATGATGAAACGCCTTCTAAGTAGTAACCAAGCAAAGAATAATGAGATCATGCAACGACTTTAGAAAACAATAATGCACAGATTTTAACTCTCCAAATAAGCGTTTAGGCTCAAGTCTCACAAGGTTGTAGCGTTAATTTGAGTTCCTTCCTTCAAGCATGTTACAAAAACTAATTTTTTTTTTCTTTATGATTGCATGTGAATTCATAAGTTATAACCACAACCAAGCATAAACCAAAGAGTAAATCAAACTTTCATCCATGTTTATAACTCTCTTTAACAGTCATGCAATTAAAAACCGAATCCTCATTATTGTGTTGGAAGGTACCCTAAGACACAAACAAACACACAAAAACAACTTAAAAACGACTCTTTTTTTGGTTTTTTAAAACTATTTTTCAAATTTTTATGGGATTTTCGAATTTTTATGTCAAAACACACTAAAACACACCAAAACAGCCTAAAAACACCAAAAAAACAGCAAGGAACAACATTTGAAATTATGGGTGATAAAACCCTACGAATTTGTATCAAAACACTTTGGTTACCCCCCCCACACTTAAATCAAACATTGTCCTCAATGTTTCAAGCATAAACTAACACAAATAACAAACAAACAATAAACAGCAACTAACACATTTAACATGGCAGAAACGAAACAATCAACAAAGAGAAGGGTTTAGGAACGCAAATTTGGAATTGGAGTGCTTCCTTGGTCTCCTTTGTTGAATGCATGGGTTGCCTCCCAAGTAGCGCTTTCTTTAACGTCTTGCAGTCGGACGATGCTCCATTGAAGGTTTATGGAACCCCATGGCATGGAAGGGTTTTTCCACAACCTGTCCTACGAAATACTTCATTCTTTGGGTCCTTGAATGGGATGGGATAATGATCATTTCTTATTGTCATGTTTTGCTTCTCTAAATCAACACGAACTCTCCCACCCCGTTGACTTCGATTAGGTACCTGCACCATACAAGGTAACAACCTATTAGTTGAAATGGGAATCGAAATTGGAATAGGTGGCTTACCTATGTACGGCAAAGACGTGGCAACACAATGAAAAGAACAACAAGGGTTGCTCTCGGCCAGATTTGGTGAATTCAAGATTGGGGCCGTGCACTTCTTGTTGTTCACTCCAATTCCCTCATCGATGGTGGTTCGGGGTACATTCTTCTTCTTGATTAGTGTTGAACATTCCTGCCCTATATTTTCAATTATATTAATGGCACAACAAGAACGAACATCATTAGTATTCTCAACCGATTCAGAAATCTTAAAGTTAATCATATCACCACCAAAGGCCATAGTTACTGCTCCCTTGGCCACGTCAATCTTGGTTTGAGCCGTTTTCATGAATGGTCGTCCAAGTAAGAGTGGTGATGGTGGAGAGTGGGTTGAGTCCTCCATATCAAGCACATAGAAATCTGCAGGAAAAATCAAGTGGTCTACATGCACCAAAACATCTTCCAACACTCCTTTGGGATATGCATTAGATCGATCGGCTAATTGAATAATTACACCATCATTTTTAAGCTTTCCTAGATTCATAGATGCATAAACAGAATATGGCATGACATTTATAGATGCACCTAAATCTAACATAGCATGATCAAACCTCGTATTGCCAATAACACAAGGGATAGTGAAACTACCTAGATCTTTGCATTTAGGTGGTAACTTCCTCTGCAACATTGTAGAGACATTCTCGCTTACATGTACCACCTCTTTCTCCCGAATCCGTTTCCTTGTTGTACAAAGCTTCTTCAAAAACTTGGCATATTTTGGGATTTGCTTTATAGCATCAAGGAGTGGGATATTGACATGCACCTTCCTAAACGTCTCAAGGACATCTTTCTCCTCTTCTTCGTTCTTGGCTTGCAAAAATCTGCTAGGAAACGAAACATTCGGAGGAATGACATTAGAATTAACTTGAATTGGACCTTCCTTACCTATGGTGGCCGAATTGGAATGCTTGGGTGGTTGCGGTAAGGATTGCTCCTCCTCTTCTATTTGCAACTTCTCGTCCTCCTTGGGGGCAGATTTCGATGGTTGTGGCTCAGTTCCTACTTCTTTCCTGCTCCTTAGCGTAATGGCCTTGGCAGTTTCGAATCCTCCCCTCGGATTGACAACGGTTGAACTTGGCAACTTGCCTTGCTCTCGAAATTGGCCCATGAACTCCGCAATCTGCCCTACTTGCTTCTCCAACTCATCCATCTTTTTGTCTCTATTTTGCATACCTTGCGCCATTGAAGTTAGTAATTGAAAAATCTGATCATTATCAATGGACGAACCTGAATTGGTTTGGGTAGATTATGCTTGAGGTTGTGTTGGTGCAAATGGCTTTTGATAGAAACCCGGGGGTTGTTGCCTAAATGTGCTTTGTTGTTGGCCTTGTTGGGGTTCTCGCCATTTGAAATTTGGATGATCACGCCAACCGGGATTGTAAGTATTAGAAAAAGGGTCATTCCTTGGTTGGTATTGGTTGCCAAATCCCACGGCATTGAGGGTCTCCCACCCTCAATTCTCTATCAATTGTGGGCACTTGTCCGTAAGGTGTCCTTGCATGGAGCATACGCCACAAGCTACCACGTTTTGCACTTTTGGACCTTCCACCACCTGAGAAAGCAAAGTAGTAAGGTTAGCCATTTGATTTTGAAGTTCGGTTATGGCACTTACCTCATTCACTTGGTGTTGCCGTGGGGTACTCCTTTGTCCAACACCTTCGTATTGTTGAGCGTTCAACGTTCGATTAGCTATCAATGTCTTTGCAGCCGTGGAGGTCTTGTCCACCAAAGCTCCTCCCGCCGAGGCATCTAGCATTTGACGTTCTGATAGGGGCATATTTATGCACTGATAGGAGCATATTTATGCGCCTTAGTTAGCTAGTTCTTATGCATTTCCATGGCGTTTTCCTAGTTAAAGTAGTCTTTTAAGCTAGTTTTATGTGTTTTCAGGTTTTAAGGCCAAAGGATGCAAGAAGATGCATTTTGGAGCTTTTTGGAGCAAAATGGAGCTTGGAATGCATGTCACATATTTGGAGTCAAGGTTTGGACGAATTTGAAGACTTGAAGATGACAATTCCTACTTGAACAAGGTTTCCTAGTTGAAATAGGAAAGTGCTTACATGAACGAAGGATTCCTAATCAACAAAGGATTTCTAATTGAAGATGGATTCCTACTCACATGAGGATTCCTAGAAGAACAAGGATTCCTACTCCAAGAAGGATTCCTACTTGAAATAGGAAAGTTAAGCCAAGGTTTCCTACTTTGGTTTGACCTTTCCTAAATGTTCCTAAGTCTTATCAACTTTGAAGGTTTCCTAAGCATTTTAGGACATCAAATACACCTTCCTTGCACCATATCAACCTTTGCCGCACATCATACACCTTTCCCTTTAAGTTTTAGGACACTTAGACCGTTCCTAAAGCCTTGCCGCACCTTGTTCCTCTTTCCTCTTCCTTGCCGTGCAAGGGGGAGTGCTATTTCCTATTTCCTTGCCTTAAATCACTTTCCTAATCCATTCTAAATCCTTGCCGCACCCTTTACCTATTTTCCCTTAGTTTTCTGATTTGTTTCCTAATTCTAGAATCCTTAGACTTAATTTCTGATTTCCTAATCAACCTAGGGTTTTAATTTCTGTTTTCCTTTAAATAAACCTCTTTGTTGCAGCCACAAAACATTCCCGCACACATCTATTCAACCCCATTCACGCCCAAAACCTGTCCTCACCCCTTGCCGTGCCAAACCTTCACCCAAATCCATATTTTCTGACCCCAAACCTTCCTAGCCGTGCCATACACCTATCCTAGACACTTTTCCACCATTCTACATCATCCAAAACCATCCATAACCATCTCCATACCTTGTGCCGCAACAAGAAGGAAGAAGGAGTGCCCTTGAATGTGCTTGCTAGTCTATTGCAGATTGCTGGAACTTTTAGGTGTGATCTTTCTTATGTTTTCAATGTTTCAATTCAATAAACTTTGTGTTGTGAGTATGAGGAACTAAATGAAGGAAAATTTTTTTCCTAGCTAAGAACATGTATGAACATTTGAATACATATGCTAACAATTAACTCTTTAAAGTAGGCATGCATCCAAAAACAATTCATGAAACCCATGACTTTCAAAGCCTAGTATATGGTGAACCAAAAGACTCTTTAACAACATTAAAGATAATTAAGAATTTTGAGATTCTTTACCCTTGAAGCTCATCCTTGATTACACAAGGGATTCACCCAAGTGGAGGGCCTTCAAGTCACCTCCTTTCTCCTTGGATCTTCCTTGTGATTTTCCTCCTTTTAGTGCTCCTTTGCTTCTTTGAGGATTTGAGGATTAGTTCTCCGAAACACCAAAAGTTTGATGTCTCTATGTCTCTTCACCAAGGATGTAATTTGTGAGAATGAAAATGGATCACTTAGGGAAGTAAATTTGCTAGATAACTATCCCCAAGTAGCTTAGAAAACCCTAATTGAAAACAAAGCTATAAAGATGAATTTATACTTCATTTCTTAGGTGAGTGGCAAACTTGCAATTAAGCAAACTTGCATACCCTCACCCTAAATGGTTGGCCTATATGGTTATTGGGCTTATTGCCCATTTTGTTTTAGTTGTCATACAACTTAAACATAATGGGCCTTGTGGACCAAAACACTTTTGGGCCCCGAAGCCCTAAAACCAACTTAAAAGCCCAATACGAACATTTCGTATAATTAATTAACTAATTAATTAATCTTGACCATTCTTCAATTAAACCATTTAATTGCTTATCCATTTCATTTAATTGCTTCACATATATCCTTATTTGGTGTGCGATCCATTAGGTTCCAATTAGCGAGGCAGTGGGCGATGTTACTCTTAACTATCGATTGTGAATTGAAACCACATTTCAATTCTCCCTTTTGATGATTAGTGTTTGCTAATCAATAGGGCTTCCACAAACCATGAGTGACACCTAGCAGTATGTCATGGTTACCCAAGCTAAGTAGAATTGGTTGGAGAACCTATCCAGTTACAATTACAATGCAATACGGTCCTTCTCTAATACAATACTCTTAACCACATTGTTTAAGTGATAGTTTGTTTCATGTCTACTATCCAATGTGATACTTTCTTATATGATTCCCTTGAATATGATTTGGAACATCTTCCTTAGTCATATTCATTTGCTTTGGCCAAAGACTTTAGAATCATATTTTAGAGTATACTCCTTCCACCATGGAAGGTTAGAGATCCCTTGTTGTGCATTCATATGCCTACATGACTAGATCACATGACCCCAACAATGCCGTGGACAATCCGAGGGAATGCCTTTGTCATGATCAAAGATCAAGGACCTAACCATTAGACATCTATGATGCCTCAGGTCTAAGGACTAATTTGCATATTGTAACCTTAGAGTTCGTACATGACATGTATGTTTGAACTCTCTTTAATCGCAGTTCAGTGTACTCGATTACTCTTTCGAGCACCTATGTGTTTGTCTTAGTGTCCAACACCAAATGACTTGAGACTAGTTCATACTCACATTTGAGTCAACATAACACATACTAACCTTAGCGGATTGTCAATGCCCAATTGGCAATCCTATGGCTAGGAACGTTTTAGGAATGAACATAAGAGAAAGGTCTCCTTAATCTAACTCATTAGATCACTTATCTCTTATGTCAAATACATCCCTTGGATTCTGTTATTGTTTAAACACATGATACAATAAATAGTGATTAACAATAAGTATTGCCCTTCCGTTAAACATATAAAAGTTTAACATATTAAGTATTCCAAAAAGCTATTACATCAAATGAGTGGCTTTGTGGGCATACTTCCAACACTAAACCCCCTTGGTTGGGGGGTGATTCGAAACCATGTACATACTTGCAATATGATTTGATTACATTCAGTTGTTATTTCATAAGTTGTGGATTCAATTCATTCATCTACTTGATTGATAACTTATTTGTGTATGTTGATTGAGAGTGCACGCTTAGTTTTCATGCATGAATATGATGCTAGATTATGAGGGAGTTTCACCTAATAGTTACAATCTTATAATCACAAGTAGTGAAGGTCGCTTATAAACGATCGCGTTGAATGAATTCTTGGCATTAGTTTCATGCTCATCATAGTAACGAATGCCTCGTCAACACTTATAGTTCTCATTGTACTTCATGATTCTTGATTGTATCTTTATTGTGCTCATCACGTAAGGAACCTTTGAGGAATGCTTTGAATTGTTGTATGCGCTTTCCCATCCAATTCATTAACATAAGGAGAACTTGAAGGTTAATTTAAGCGTATCTAATTAACTTGGGGTGTTGAGTTTCATAATTTATTGGAAGAACAACTGAAAATCGTTTTGTTTGCAAGTGTGTCATGTGTGGAGAAGAACCTCCTAACTAGCCTTTTATCCATCCTTTTCATCCAAAACGTTTTACAATCTGTTTTGTTTTAAAGTTTTTGTTTTGTTTTCAATTTTCGTCCAAAACCAAATCCCCCTTTATTTTGAAGTCTTAGATTAGTTAGAAAGTGTTTTGATTTGTGTTTTAAGTGTTTTGATTCAAGTTTTCACTCAAATTCGTCAGATTTTGTGTTTGTGCTCAAAACTGCCCAGAAAGTGGTTTTTAGGCAGTTTTGAGTCTTCTAGTTGCTGTTTTGAGTTTTAGGTTTGTTTAAGTGTTTTAACCTTTAGTTTTGCATTCTTTGAGTCTAGTTTAGTGTTTTAAACTTTGTTTTTGAGTCTTTAAGTCAGTTTCCAAGTGTTTAGCAATCCCTCCTAATCCCCGGTTTAAGAACGATCCCTACTTATCCATACTACAATTGTCAACAAGAGGGTTTAATTTGTGTGTTTAGTTAATTTACGCATCAAATTTTGGCGCCGTTGCCGGGGATTAGCAATTTTGCTAATCCCTTGGATTGTTTTTGTTTCTTTTATTTTACTTTGCTTCAGATTTTATTTTAGTTTCTGACCTATTTTGTTTCTTGTTTTTTTAGGTACTAGTGCATGACTCGAAGTTCCCAACCTGTTCGTGAGCATATTTTGGACTTTGACGACGATTTTGAGCGAACTTTGAGGAGAAGAAGGAACCAACAAGAGTCTAACCCACCTAGCCCTGAATCTAACCTTGAAGAACCAGTTTTAGAAGAAGAAGAGGAGGGCACGGCAAGGATTTTTGAAGAGGTACCAATCATGGCTGCCGACAATCGAACACTCAAAGAGCTCTCAGCCTCGGGTTTGGATAATGCCGCACCATTGTGTATCCAATATCCCACGGCTGCCCAAGGTAAGACGGAAGAATTTGAATTAAAGTCAAGTTTGCTTCATCATATTCCTAAATACCATGGCTTGTCCATGGAAGATCCTAACAAACATTTGAAGGAATTTGAAGTAGTTTGCTCTAGTATGACTCCCGTCAATGTTGACGGAAGTATTTTGAAGATGAAGGCTTTTCCATTCTCTTTAATGGATAAAGCCAAGGATTGGTTATACGAGTTAGCTCCTGGCACTGTCACATCTTGGGAGAGTATGAAGAGAGCATTCTTGGAGAAGTTCTTTCCAACTTCTCGCATCATCCTCCTACGCAAAAAGATAAGCGGAATCCAGCAAGAAGAAGGTGAGTCTTTTCCTACATATTATGAACGATTTAAATCACTTGTTGCTTCTTGTCCACAGCATCAGATGAAAGAGGAGTTGCTTTTGCAATACTTCTACGAGGGTCTCCTACCTCTAGAACGTCAAATGCTTGATGCTTCGGCGGGGGGAGCATTGGTGGACAAAACGCCCATGGCTGCCAAGATCTTGATTGCTAATCGAGCGTTGAACGCTCAACAATATGAACGAGTAGGCCAAAGGGGACCCCCACGGCATCAAGTCCATGAGGTAAGTTCGACTCCCGACATTCATTCACAATTGGCTAACCTTACTTCTATTGTGTCTCAGATGGCCGAGGGCATGAAGATGCAAGGACCAATTGTATGTGGCGTATGTTCCATCGAAGGACATATCTCTGAAAAGTGTCCACAGTTGATTGAAAATGGTGGATGGGAAAGCGCCAATGCAATTGGGTTTCAAGGTCAAAACCAACCAAGGAATGATCCTTATTCAAATACATACAATCCCGGTTGGAGAGACCACCCAAATTTCAAGTGGAGGGAGCCCCAACAACCTCAAAACCAAGGAGGCTTTAGGCAACAACCCCCGGGGTTCTTTCCCAAAACTTACGGCCCACCCCAAAATCAAGCCCAATCCGGCCCAAGTGCCTCAGGTACGTCTCTTGACAATGATGCACTTCTTAAGATACTAACTAAGTTGTCTAATGGGCAGGAAGATCAAGCTAAAGCTATGCAAAACCAAGACAAAAGGGTAGATCAACTTGAGAAACAAATTGGGCAGATTGCCGAGTTTGTAGGTAAGTTTCGAGATCCCGGACAACTCCCTAGCTCCACCATTCCAAATCCAAGGGGCGGGTTCGAAAGTGCAAAAGCCATATTGTTGAGAAGTGGAAAAGAAGTTGGGACAGGTTCTACACCATCAAAATCAGGTCTCAAAGAGGATGAAAACTTGCAAATTGAAGAGGAGGAAGCAAGCTTGCCCACGGCAAAGGTGGTTCCACCTTTGCCGCAAGCTCCTAGTGCCCCAAATCTGTCCAAATCATCCAATAAGGGTAAGAATGTGTCAAATTCGGTTCATACTAATGTCTTTCCTTCGAATGTTCCTTTTCCTAGTAGGAAGCAAACGAAAAAGGAGGAAGCCGAAAAGGACATCCTTGAGACATTTAGGAAAGTTCAAGTAAACATACCTTTGTTGGATGCAATCAAGCAAGTCCCGAGGTACGCCAAGTTTTTGAAGGAGTTGTGTACCACTAGGAAGAGGATGTCGACTAAGGAAGTGGTAAAGGTAGGTGAGAATGTGTCCGCCATCTTGCAACGCAAACTACCTCCCAAATGCAAGGATCCGGGTAGTTTTACCATTCCTTGTGTCATTGGTAACACTAGATTTGAATCTGCCATGCTTGATTTAGGTGCTTCTATAAATGTTATGCCATATTCCATATATGCATCTATGAACTTAGGAGCATTGAAAAATGATGGGGTAATAATACAATTGGCCGATAGATCTAACGCCTATCCAAAGGGAGTTTTGGAAGATGTTCTTGTGCAGGTTAATCATTTAGTCTTCCCGGCGGATTTCTATGTCCTCGAAATGGATGAATCGGACCATGCTTCTTCGCTGCCCATTCTACTTGGAAGGCCATTCATGAAGACGGCCCGGACAAAGATTGACGTGTATAGTGGAACTTTGTCCATGGAATTCAATGGGGAAGTTGTTAATTTTAATCTTTCTGATTCCATTAAATACCCTAGTGAGGACCATTCATGTTTCTCTATTGATATAATTGACTCTTTGGCGCAGGGATATTTCGAAGAGTTGAATGACGATGCGCTTGAAAAAGTCATTACACGAGGCATGGAACTCAAAACCAAAGGGGCAGATTTTAGTGTAACCCACGGCATACATGGACTAGGCCATGCCGTGCCTCCTAGTGATGAAATTTTTGAGATGGTCGCTGCCCTTGAGTCATTACCTAAACATGGTGGTAAGTCTCCTAACTTTGATTCAATTCCAATTTCGACTAACAAGTTGCTTCCATCCATTGTTCAGGCACCCATACTTGATCTCAAGCCATTTGAAGTACATTTTCTTGGGAGAAAATGAGACACTACCTGCCATTATTTCTTCATCCCTCACGGCACAAGAGGAGGAGAAGCTAGTACGTGTGTTGAAGGAATTCAAATCTGCCCTAGGTTGGACATTGGCCGATATCAAAGGTATAAGCCCCACGACTTGTATGCATCACATATTTCTTGAGGAGGGGGCCAAACCAACTAGAGAGGCTCAACGCCGTCTTAACCCTCCAATGATGGAAGTTGTGAAAAAGGAGATAATCAAACTTCTAGATTGTGGGGTGATTTATCCCATCTCCGATAGTCGTTGGGTTTCACCTATCCAATGTGTGCCTAAGAAATCCGGAGTGACAGTTGTGGAAAATGCCGAGAATGAGCTTGTACCCATGAGGATTCAAACCGGTTGGCGCGTGTGCATTGATTATAGGAAGATAAACGCCACCACAAGGAAGGATCACTTCCCTTTGCCGTTTCTAGACCAAATGTTGGAAAGGTTAGCCGGTCATTCCTTTTATTGTTTTCTTGATGGATATTCAGGTTATAACCAAATTGTCATTGCCCCGGATGATCAAGAAAAGACCACATTTACTTGTCCCTTTGGAACGTTTGCATATCGACGCATGCCATTTGGCTTGTGCAATGCCCCTGCCACGTTTCAAAGGTGTATGGTAAGCATATTTTCTGATTATGTTGAAAAGATTATTGAGATATTCAGGGATGATTTTAGTGTGTTTGGTGATTCATTTGACAAATGCTTGGATAATCTCACTTTAATTTTGAAACGTTGTGTTGAAACAAACCTTGTGTTGAATTGGGAAAAGTGTCACTTTATGGTTAAACAAGGTATTGTTTTGGGTCATATAATTTCTGAAAAGGGAATTGAAGTTGATAAGTCTAAAGTAGATCTTGTACGTTACTTACCCTCTCCTACTTCGGTTAGAGAGGTTCGTTCGTTTCTTGGTCATGCAGGATTCTATAGAAGATTTATCAAAGACTTTTCCAAGATTGCACAACCCCTTTGCTGCCTCCTCCAAAAGGATGTGTCTTTTGAGTTCAACGAGGCATGTGAGAAGGCATTCAAGCATCTCAAGGAGCTACTTACCACGGCACCCATCATCACTCCTCCAGATTGGTCCATTCCATTTGAATTGATGTGTGATGCCTCGGATTATGCCCTTGGGGCTGTTTTGGGTCAAAGAAAAAATAAACATTCCCATGTTATTTATTATGCTTCACGAACTCTAAATGATGCTCAGTTGAATTATTCTACAACCGAAAAAGAACTTTTGGCGGTTGTATTTGCTTTAGATAAATTTAGATCATATCTAATTGGTACTAAAGTAATTGTTTTCACTGATCATGCAGCCTTGAAGTATCTTTTCACCAAAAAGGAGGCTAAACCAAGGCTCATTCGTTGGATGCTCCTACTTCAAGAGTTCGATATTGAAATAAGGGACAAGAAAGGTTGTGAAAACGTGGTGGCTGACCACTTGAGCAGATTGGTGCGTGAAGAAGAGTCCCTCCCCATTTCTGAGACGTTTCCGGATGAACAACTTCTGTCCATTAAGGTAAGTACCCCTTGGTATGCCGATTTGGTCAATTTCTTGGTGTCTAAGCAAGTTCCTAACACCCTAAGCAAGGCCCAACATGATAAACTTAGAAAGGAGGCACGGTTTTATGTGTGGGATGACCCGTATTTATGGAAAATCTGTCCAGATCAGATTGTGCAAAAATTTGATGCGAAAATAACTTAACGCACAAATTTAACCCTATTTGTGACAGTTGTAGTATATGGATAAGTAGGGATCGTTCTAGGCCGGGGATTAACTAGGGATGCTAACCAAAGTAAAATTAAATTAAAAACGTAAAAACAAAATTTAAAACACTAAACTAGACTCAAAACACTTAAATAGAATCACTCAAAATAAAACTAACAAATAAACTAAAATAAATCAAAAGACTCAAAATACTTCAAAACTCAAGAAAACACAAACTAAATTAATTTCTAACAAACCTAACACTTTAAAATAAATGGGGGATTGATTTTTGATGAAAAGTAAATTAAACTTAAATAAATTACAGAATTGACAAAAACATGAAATTAAGGTGAATGGATGGACGACGGACTGGCTAGAGGATTCTTCTCCACACATGACACATATGCAACCTAAATTGATTTTCAGTTGTTCTTTCAATAAATTGTAAATTCTCAACGCCCCAAATTAATTAGGTCCGCTTAAATTAATTCTCAGATTTTCCACAAGTTATTGGATTGGATGATTGCATACGACAACCCAAAACATTTCCTACAAGTTCCCTACATGAATTGCATAATAGAGAAACAAGCAGGAATCATTAAGTTTTATGAAAATCATAAGCATTGACGAGGCACTTGTTACTATGAATTGCATGAAACTTATGCCAAGAATTTACTTAACACGATTGTGGTCAACAACCTTTACTACTTGTGAATATAAGTTCATAACGATTAGGTGAAATTTACTTATATTCTAGCATCAAATTCATGCATGTAAATTAAGTATGCATCCTTAATCGACAAACAAAAATAAGTTATCAATCAAGCAGTTAAGCAAATTAAATCACAACTCAGAAATCACAACTGAAGGTAATAAATTCAAATTACAAATATATCCATAGTTTTGAATTAACCTCTAGCCAAAACAAATTAATTACACATTATTAAAACAGAAATAAAATAGAAGTTTGGAAAGATTAAACCGAAAGAAGATGATCTGCTGCGTTTGTGCCCACACTGCCCTTGCTGCACTTTCTTTCTGTTTATCCCGCTGCTGCTTCTTCTTATTCCGTTTTTCCTGCGTGCTGACCTCATGCTCAAGCTGCCTCTTTTCCTGCTTCCCCGCGTACTGACCTTCCCTGCACGCTGCCAAGTCACGCTGCCTAATGGCAGCTCACCTTCTTTCCCTCACCTCCTGCACGTACTGACCTTCTCACTCATCTGGCGCTGCTCCGTGTCCTGCGTTTCTTGTCAAGCTGCCCAAAGGGCAGCTCCCCCCTGTGTGTCCTGTCCTCTCTCAAGCTGTTACCAGGCAGCTCTCCTGCCTTCCAAAATCCCCTTTTAGTTCTCTCCCCGTCCCCCCCAAACCTTTCTTTCCTCTCCCCTCCCCCTGAGAAACCCCCCAAGAGCCCCCTGTTCCTTTTTATTCTTTCTTATTTTCACGTTAGTTGCCCCAGGGCAGCCCCTCACGTTTTTCTGCTTTTCTGTTTGTTCCACTCCTCTCTGTCTGCCAACTTTGCTATTATTTTAAACTTCCTTTTGGTTGCCAACCTGTACTCCTATTTCCAGCTGCCTTAGCTTCTTTTTCTTTTCAGCCCACTCAATCATCAGCAGCCCACCTTCCACCAACTTATCCCTGTATGCTGCCAATAAAGCAGTTTTAGTTATTTTGTTTTTATTTTCTAAAGCTACAAAAATCAAATAAGTGAGCAAGATAATTTTTACGAATTCTGTCACTTAAAATCTTACTTGTGCTAATTTTATTTTCTTAGGTAGATAAATTTGATAAAACACAAAAACAAAGTAAATAGCACAAAAATATGAGAAACTAACTAAGAAAAGACAAGAGAATTTGATGTAAAATATGTATAAATATGAGCTTATCAGCGTCGTTGTGTGGTTGAATCTGAATTTCATTCCATTTTGAGTTTTTGCCATTCATATGCATGTGGTGGACACTTTGGCACACAACGCACAGCGCATAAGGTTCTTGAATGTGGTTTTTATTGGCCTACATTGTTTAAAGATGCTAGGACGTTTTGCTTGACGTGTGATAGATGTCAAAGAACGGGAAATTTGGGGCAAAGGGACCAAATGCCGCAAACCCCCATTCTTGTTGTTGAAATTTTTGATGTGTGGGGTATTGATTTTATGGGTCCTTTTCCTACATCTTTTGGCTTTACTTACATATTACTTGCTGTCGATTATGTGTCAAAGTGGGTGGAAGCTAAAGCCACCCGAACTAACGATTCTAGAGTTGTTGCAGATTTTGTTAAATCTAACATTTTCTCTAGATTTGGGATGCCTAGAGTGCTTATAAGTGATGGTGGATCTCACTTTTGCAACCGCACCATTGAGGCATTGTTGAGGAAGTATAATGTGATGCATAAGGTATCCACACCTTATCACCCCCAAACAAGTGGCCAAGCCGAGGTTTCCAATCGAGAAATCAAACAAATCTTGGAGAAAACCGTTGGGCCAAATAGAAAAGATTGGAGCTTGCGTTTGGAGGATGCGTTGTGGGCGTATAGAACGGCCTACAAGACACCCATAGGTATGTCCCCATTTCGGCTAGTGTATGGCAAGCCATGCCATCTTCCCGTGGAGCTTGAGCACAAGGCACATTGGGCGGTCAAAACCTTCAATATGGACGTAGACATGGCTGGAAATCATAGGAAGCTCCAATTGAATGAGCTTGAGGAGATTAGGCATGATGCTTATGAGAATGCCCAGATTTACAAGGAGAAGACCAAGGCGTTCCATGACAAGATGATTAGAGGCAAAACATTCTCCATAGGGCAGAAAGTGTTGTTCTTGAATAATCCACATCACTTCTGCTTCTATTGTAACAAACTCCCGTCTTCGTCTATTTCCCGGTAAGTTACGTTCCAAATGGGTTGGCCCATTTGTTATCACTAATATTTTTGTGCATGGTGCAGTCCAAATCCAAAGTTTGAAAACCGGCCAAGAATTCAAGGTGAATGGACATAGATTGAAGCCGTACTACGAGCACTTTGTGGAGCATGTTGTGGAGGAGATCCCACTGCATGCCGTGAGCTCCAATGGGGCATGATCATGTTCTTCGTCCGGCTGCAAGACGTTAAAGAAAGCGCTACTTGGGAGGCAACCCATGCAATTCAACAAAGGAAGACCAAGGAATCACTCCAATTCCAGATTTGCGTTCCTAAACTCTTCTCTTTGTTGTTTCTTTCGAATCTGCCTATTTAGTTGCTTTACTTGCTGTTTGTGTGTTTCTTTTTGTTTAGTGTGGTTTTATGCTTGAAACATTGAGGACAATGTTTGATTTAAGTGTGGGGGGTAACTAAGTGTTTTAGATTCAAATTCGTGGGATTTTATCACCCTTAACTTGGAGACTTGTTCCTTGCTGTTTTTAAGTGTTTTTGAGCAGTTTTGGTGTGTTTTAGTGTGTTTTGATGCAAAAATCCGAAAATCACATAAAAATTTGAAAAATTTGTTTTAAAAAACCAAAAAGAGTTGTTTTTGTGTGTTTGTTTGAGTCTTAGGGTACCTTCCAACACAATGATGAGGATTCGGTTTGTAATTACATGGCTGTTAAAGAGAGTGACTAACATGGATGAAAGTTTGATTTACTCTTTGTTTATGCTTGGTTGTGGTTATAACTTATGAATTCACATGCAATCATAAAAGAAAAAAAATCCGTTTTTGTAACATGCTTGAAGGAAGGAACTCGAATTAACGCTACAACCTTGTGAGACTTGAGCCTAAACGTTTATTTGGAGAGTTAAAATCTGTGCATTCTTTGTTTTCTAAGTCGTTGCATGATCTCATTATTCCTTGCTTGGTTGCTACTTAGAAGGCGTTTCATCATTTAGTTCCAAATGCTAGAACTCATGCCCATTTCATTCAAAGCATGGTATTGATTGCATAACACATATTCAAGATAAAGTTGTGTAGTGACCACCACCTTAGCCAAATGCCGTGTGCCCTATGTCATTGTGTTTTGTAGGTTTTTAACCCCGTTGAGCCTTGTTAGCCTTCATTATTTGTTAACCCATGTTTTCCTCACCTAGCCTAGATTAGGACCATCCATACCCTTGTTCTTAAAGCATAGTAAAGCATGATTCAAATTGAATTCCTTTTGATTTATGTTGGCAGAAAACAAGTGTGGGGGAAGTATTTCTTTTGTGATTTTGTGTGCCATAGGCACGTGTGGAAAGAAAAGAAAAGAAAAAAATTCGTGGAAAAAGAAAAAATGAAGAAAAAAGTGTGAAAAGTATGAAAAAAAAGAGTTGAAAAGATGTGAAAAAGAGTTCCAAAGTATTGTTTGTTGAAGTAAGGGTCCAAAACAATGAATTCGGCCCTAAGGAGTTGTCTAAATCTTTCCCTTGTGTTTTAAAGTTAATTTCTGCAATCTAAGTGAATTTTAAGTCTCAATTTCACTACTTTGCTTACTAATGCTTGAAGAACGTTTGTTTTCCCTATCCTTTCTTTGTTAACCAATACCCCAAGCCCCGTTACAACCCTTAACTTCTATCTTGAGTGTTATGTGTTTCAATTTGTGGAGTTTGAATTTGGTATGAGCATATGGTGTCACTGGTTCTCGCATCTAAGTAGTAGCATTCCATTCATGAGATCATATCTAAACATGCTTTTTAACTCTAGAAATTGCGTTCTTTGTGAAACATATATGTGAGCATTCGTTTTCATATCTACATCAATCTTCTCACATATGACTAGTGTAGGGTGTGGAGTTAGAAAATCTGAGTGAAAATAGAGTGTATATCTTGTAAGGAAGTGAGGGAATTCTCTAAGGCATGTTACTACATTCAAAGTATTGTTTTAATTGATTACTTGTGAACTAGTAAGTAGTGGCTTTAATTAAGTATGTGCATATGAGTAAAGAGAACTCAAATCTGTGGGGATAACATTCTTTAACATGTCATGTGCATTGGAAATCCCTGAGGCAACGTTGGAAGGTTTAGGTTGTGTTTTAGTTGTTTTGTTTTGTTTTATTTCTTTGTTTTGCTCGAGGACTAGCAAAAGCTAAGTGTGGGGGAATTTGATAGGAGCATATTTATGCGCCTTAGTTAGCTAGTTCTTATGCATTTCCATGGCGTTTTCCTAGTTAAAGTAGTCTTTTAAGCTAGTTTTATGTGTTTTCAGGTTTTAAGGCCAAAGGATGCAAGAAGATGCATTTTGGAGCTTTTTGGAGCAAAATGGAGCTTGGAATGCATGTCACATATTTGGAGTCAAGGTTTGGACGAATTTGAAGACTTGAAGATGACAATTCCTACTTGAACAAGGTTTCCTAGTTGAAATAGGAAAGTGCTTACATGAACGAAGGATTCCTAATTGAAGAAGGATTCCTAATCAACAAAGGATTTCTAATTGAAGATGGATTCCTACTCACATGAGGATTCCTAGAAGAACAAGGATTCCTACTCCAAGAAGGATTCCTACTTGAAATAGGAAAGTTAAGCCAAGGTTTCCTACTTTGGTTTGACCTTCCCTAAATGTTCCTAAGTCTTATCAACTTTGAAGGTTTCCTAAGCATTTTAGGACATCAAATACACCTTCCTTGCACCATATCAACCTTTGCCGCACATCATACACCTTTCCCTTTAAGTTTTAGGACACTTAGACCGTTCCTAAAGCCTTGCCGCACCTTGTTCCTCTTTCCTCTTCCTTGCCGTGGAAGGGGGAGTGCTCTTTCCTATTTCCTTGCCTTAAATCACTTTCCTAATCCATTCTAAATCCTTGCCGCACCCTTTACCTATTTTCCCTTAGTTTTCTGATTTGTTTCCTAATTCTAGAATCCTTAGACTTAATTTCTGATTTCCTAATCAACCTAGGGTTTTAATTTCTGTTTTCCTTTAAATAAACCTCTTTGTTGCAGCCACAAAACATTCCCACACACATCTATTCAACCCCATTCACGCCCAAAACCTGTCCTCACCCCTTGCCGTGCCAAACCTTCACCCAAATCCATATTTTCTGACCCCAAACCTTCCTAGCCGTGCCATACACCTATCCTAGACACTTTTCCACCATTCTACATCATCCAAAACCATCCATAACCATCTCCATACCTTGTGCCGCAACAAGAAGGAAGAAGGAGTGCCCTTGAATGTGCTTGCTAGTCTATTGCAGATTGCTGGAACTTTTAGGTGTGATCTCTCTTATGTTTTCAATGTTTCAATTCAATAAACTTTGTGTTGTGAGTATGAGGAACTAAACCCCCTTGGTTGGGGGGTGATTCGAAACCATGTACATACTTGCAATATGATTTGATTACATTCAGTTGTTATTTCATAAGTTGTGGATTCAATTCATTCATCTACTTGATTGATAACTTATTTGTGTATGTTGATTGAGAGTGCACGCTTAGTTTTCATGCATGAATATGATGCTAGATTATGAGGGAGTTTCACCTAATAGTTACAATCTTATAATCACAAGTAGTGAAGGTCGCTTATAAACGATCGCGTTGAATGAATTCTTGGCATTAGTTTCATGCTCATCATAGTAACGAATGCCTCGTCAACACTTATAGTTCTCATTGTACTTCATGATTCTTGATTGTATCTTTATTGTGCTCATCACGTAAGGAACCTTTGAGGAATGCTTTGAATTGTTGTATGCGCTTTCCCATCCAATTCATTAACATAAGGAGAACTTGTAGGTTAATTTAAGCGTATCTAATTAACTTGGGGTGTTGAGTTTCATAATTTATTGGAAGAACAACTGAAAATCGTTTTGTTTGCAAGTGTGTCATGTGTGGAGAAGAACCTCCTAACTAGCCTTTTATCCATCCTTTTCATCCAAAACGTTTTACAATCTGTTTTGTTTTAAAGTTTTTGTTTTGTTTTCAATTTTCGTCCAAAACCAAATCCCCCTTTATTTTGAAGTCTTAGATTAGTTAGAAAGTGTTTTGATTCAAGTTTTCACTCAAATTCGTCAGATTTTGTGTTTGTGCTCAAAACTGCCCAGAAAGTGGTTTTTAGGCAGTTTTGAGTCTTCTAGTTGCTGTTTTGAGTTTTAGGTTTGTTTAAGTGTTTTAACCTTTAGTTTTGCATTCTTTGAGTCTAGTTTAGTGTTTTAAACTTTGTTTTTGAGTCTTTAAGTCAGTTTCCAAGTGTTTAGCAATCCCTCCTAATCCCCGGTTTAAGAACGATCCCTACTTATCCATACTACAATTGTCAACAAGAGGGTTTAATTTGTGTGTTTAGTTAATTTACGCATCATGCACCTTAGTTAGCTTGTTCTTATGCATTTTTGTTATGTTTTCTTAGTTAAAGTAGTCTTTTAAGCTATTTCCATGTGTTTTCAGGTTTTAAGGGTATATTATACAAAAATATGCATTTTGGAGCCTTTTGGAGCAAAATGGAGCTTTGAATGGATGTCACATACTTAGAGCCAAAGGCATGGACGAATTTGAAGACTTAAAGATGATGATTCCTACTTGAACAAGGTTTCCTAGTTGAAGTAGGAAAGGGCTTAAATGAAGATGAAATCCTAGTCCAAGAAGGAGTCCTAATCAATCAAGGATTCCTAGTTGAAGATGGATTCCTAGAAGAATGAAGATTCCTACTCAAGCAAGGTTTCCTACTTGAAGAAGGAAAGTTAAAGATAAGGAATCAGCTCAAAAGAAGGAGAATTATCCAAAACATTATCCAAACTATCTTATCTTATCCTTATCTTATCCAAACCCTATCTTATCTTATCCTATCCTAATTCTATCCTAACTTAATTCCAGCTGCAAGGGGGAGTTATTATCATATTAGGACACATTAAAATAGGTTTCTAGAAGCCCTTATCCTCTCCTACAAAGGTGCCACACCTTATCCCTTGTTTTTCTAGGAATCAGCCACAAAACAACCTTTCTAGAAGGCCTTATCCCTTGTCCTACAAAAGTGACGCCCCAAACCTTTCTAGAACTTCTAGAAACCTGATTATTCCTTTCCCCCTTGGTTCCTAAAAGCCTTAGCCTTTTCCTTCAAGGATTGTGAGTTATTATCCTATACAAATTAGGCCTTTAAATCCTTTTCCTTTGCTACATAGGGGCTGCGAATTTCAGCCTATAAATACGATCCTTTGCTGCACCATTTAGTCACCACCCTCTGCCAGATTTTCACTACACCATTCACCACTCATACCTCTTGTGCCGTGAGTTTGCAAGGAGAAGAAGGAAGACAACTTGGAGCCGTGCATGCCATTCAAGACGTTGGATTGTGGAAGCGTTTCTAGGTGTTTTCTATCTTTATGTCAATGTTTATATTTATTTATCTTTGTTTATTTGCGAACATGAGGAACTAATTTCTTTATAGTTAGAGGGGAATTCAAAGCCATGATCATATGTTTTATATGACTTGATTTCTTCCAATTATGATTTCATGAATCTTGAATGTGGTTTACTTATCTATTTGATTGATAACATGTTTATGTATGTTGATTGAGGGTCGACACTTAGTTTGCATGCATGAATTTGATGCTAGAGTATAAGGGAATTTCACCTAATCGTTATTAACTTATATTCATAAGTAGTAAAAGTCGCTAGTCACGATTGTGTTAAGTAAATCCTAGGCAAGAGTAACATGCGTATCCCATAGTTATGAATGCCTCGTCAATGCTTATGATTTCCATTGAACTTAATGATCTTTGATATGTGTCTCTATCATGCGTATTCCATAGTTAGGGTCCTTGATAAGAATAATTTGGTTGTAATGCGTATCCCATTCAATTCAATGAATCTAGGGAAATCTGAGAATTAATTGGTCAATCTAGTTAGTTTGGGGCATTGTCATTCATGGTTTGTTGAAAGAGTAATTGGAAATCGAGTCGTATGCATATGTTTCATGTGTGGAGAAGGAACCTTCTAACTAGCCTTTCACCATCTTAATCTACATCAAATCGTTTTTGTAAAGTTTGTTTTCAAAGTTCTTGTTTTAAAAGTTAAATTCGTCCAAAATCAATCCCCCTTTACTTAGTTGAGTCATAGTAGTTAGAAATCACTTTAGTTTGTGTTTTTAAGTGTCTTAGGTCAAGTTAAAACCAATTTTCGTTCAAGTTTGTGTCTAGTGTTCAAAACTGCCCAGATTGTGGTTTTAAGGCAGTTTTGAGTGTTTCTGGGCTGTTTTGAGTCTTTTAGTTTGTTTTGGTGTTTTAAAGTTTAGTTTTGCATTCTTTGAGTCTAGTTTAGTGTTTTAAACATGTTTTTACGTATTTGAGTCAGTTTTCAAGTGATTTTGCAATCCCTCCTAATCCCCGGTTTAGAACGATCCCTACTTACATACTTTGCTACAATTGATAAAAAGAGGGTTAATTTGTGTGCTTATATATTTCACATCAAATTTTGGCGCCGTTGCCGGGGATTAGCAACTTTGCTAATCCCTTGGATTGGAAATTTCGTTTTTCTTATTAGATCAGATTCTTATGTTGTTTTGTTTCTTGTTTTAGGTACTTGTTTATGACTCGGAGTTCTAATCCGGTTCACGAACATATTTTAGACTTTGACGACGATTTTGAGCGTGAGTTGAGACGAAAGAGGAAGAACCCGGAACCTAGTGAATCAAGTGCAAGTTCCGAGTCCGTTTCTGAATTTGAAGAGGAAGTGGAAGACATGGCAGCGGACAACCGAACGATCAAGGAGCTTTCCGCTTCGGGATTGGATAATGCCGCACCTCTATGTATCCAATACCCTAGGGCGGCTCCGGACAAGACTGCCGAGTTCGAATTGAAGTCAAACTTGTTACATCACATTCTGAAGTACCATGGGCTGTCCATGGAAGATCCGAACAAGCACTTGAAGGAGTTTGAAGTCGTTTGCTCAAGCATGACCCCAGTGAACGTGGATGAGAGCATCTTGAAGATGAAGGCCTTTCCCTTTTCTCTCCTAGAGAAGCGAAAGATTGGTTGTACGAATTGGCTCCCGGAACTGTCACATCATGGGAGAGCATGAAACGAGCTTTCTTGGAGAAGTTTTTCCCAACTTCTCGAGTCATCCTCCTACGCAAAAGGATAAGTGGCATTCAACAAGATGAAGGCGAATCCTTTCCTACTTATTAAATCTCTTGTTGCTTCATGTCCACATCATCAAATGAAGGAGGAACTACTTCTACAATACTTCTACGAGGGACTTCTACCAATTGAACGTCAAATGCTAGATGCCTCAGCGGGAGGAGCATTGGTGGACAAGACCCCTACGGCTGCAAAGATGTTGATTGCTAATCGAGCGTTGAACGCTCAACAATACGAAGGTGTTGGACAAAGGAGCATCCCACGGCAACACCAAGTGAATGAGGTAAGTTCCATAACCGAACTTCAAAATCAAATGGCTAACCTTACTACTTTGCTTTCTCAAGTGGTGGAAGGTCCACAATTGATTGAGAACGGAGGGTGGGAGACCCTCAATGCCGTGGGTTTTGGGCAGCAATACCAACAAATGAGTGATCCCTTTTCTAATACCTACAATCCCGGTTGGCGTGATCATCCAAATTTCAAATGGCGAGAACCCCAACAAGGCCAACAACAAAGCGGATTTAGGCAACAACCCCGGGTTTCTATCAAAAGCCGTTCGCACCCACACAACCTCAAGCACAACCTACCCAAACCAATTCAGGTTCGTCCATTGATAATGATCAGATTTTTTCAATTACTAACTTCTATGGCGCAGGGTATGCAAAATAGAGACAAAAGGATGGATAAATTGGAGAAGCAAGTAGGGCAGATTGCGGAGTTCATGGGCCAATTTCGAGAGCAAGGCAAGTTGCCAAGTTCAACTGTTGTCAATCCGAGGGGAGGAATCGAAACTGCCAAGGCTATCACGCTAAGAAGTGGGAAAGAAGTAGGAACCGAGCCAAAACCATCCCAATCTACCCCCAAGGAGGACGAGAAGTTGCAAATAGAAGAGGAGGAGCAAGCAAAGGCCACGGCAAGGATTGAGCAATCCTTGCCGCAACCACCCAAGCCATCCAATTCGGCCAATAAGGGTAAGGAAGGTACAATTCAAGTTAATTCTAATGCTATTCCTCCAGATGTACCCTTTCCTAGCAGATTTTTTCAAGCCAAGAACGAAGAAGAGGAAAAAGACGTTCTTGAGACGTTTAGAAATGTGCATGTCAATATCCCTCTCCTCGATGCTATAAAGCAAATCCCGAAGTATGCCAAGTTTTTGAAGAAGCTTTGTACAACAAGGAAACGGATTCGGGAGAAAGAGGTGGTACATGTAAGCGAGAATGTCTCTGCAATGTTGCAGAGGAAGTTGCCACCAAAATGCAAAGATCCGGGTAGCTTCACAATCCCTTGTGTAATTGGTAATACAAGATTTGAGCATGCTATGCTAGATTTAGGTGCATCAATTAATGTCATGCCATATTCTGTTTATGCAACTATGAATCTAGGAAAGCTTAAAAATGATGGCGTTATTATTCAATTAGCCGATCGATCTAATGCATATCCCAAGGGAGTGTTGGAAGATGTTTTGGTGCAAGTAGACCACTTGATTTTTCCTGCAGATTTCTATGTGCTTGATATGGAGGACTCAACCCACTCTCCACCATCACCACTCTTACTTGGACGACCATTCATGAAAACGGCTCAAACCAAGATTGACGTGGCCAAGGGAGCAGTAACTATGGCCTTTGGTGGTGATATGATTAACTTTAAGATTTCTGAATCGGTTGAGAATACTAATGATGTTCGTTCTTGTTGTGCTATTAATGTAATTGAAAATATAGGGCAGGAATGTTCAACACTAGTCAAGAAGAATGTACCACAACCCACCATCGAGGAAGGAATTGGAGTAAACAACAAGGAGTGCACAGCCCCAACCTTGAAATCACCAAATCTGGCCGAGTACACCCCTTGTGCATCTGTCCATAGTGCTACCACTTCTTTGCCGTACAAAGGTAAGCCACCTATTCCAATTTCGATTCCCATTTCAACTAATAGGTTGCTACCTTGTGTGGTACAGGTACCTAATCGAAGTCAAAGGGGTGGGAGAGTTCGTGTTAATTTAGAGAAGCGAAACATGACAATAAGAAAGGATCATTATCCCATCCCATTCAAGGATCTAAAGCATGAAGTGGTTCGTAGGACAGGTTGTGGAAAAACCCCTCCATGCCGTGGGGTTCCATAAACCTTCAATGGAGCATCGTCCGGTTGTACGACGTTAAAGCAAGCGCTACTTGGGAGGCAACCCATGCATTCACCAAAGGAAGACCGAGAAAGCACTCCAATTCCAGATTTGCGTTCCTAAACCCTTCTCTTTGTTGCTATTTCGTTTCTGCCATGTTAAGTTGTTTAGATGTTGTTTTGTTTGTTTGTTTGTTATTTGTGTGAGTCTATGCTTGAAACATTGAGGACAATGTTTGATTTAAGTGTGGGGGGGTAACCAAAGTGTTTTGATGCAAATTCGTAGGGTTTTCTCACTCATAACTTCCAATGGTGTTTCTTGCTGTTTTTAAGTGTTTTTAAGCTGTTTTGGTGTGTTTTGACTCAAAAATCCGAAAATCCCATAAAAATTTGAAAAATTGTTTTGAAAAACCCAAAAAGAGTTGTTTTTGTGTGTTTGTTTGTGTCTTAGGGTACCTTCCAACACAATGATGAGGATTCGGTTTGTAATTGCATGACTGTTAAAAAGAGTTGTAAACATGGATGAAAGTTTGATTTACTCTTTGGTAAGCTTGGTTGTGGTTATAACTTATGAATTCACATGCAATCATAAAGAAAAAAAATTAGTTTTTGTAACATGCTTGAAGGAAGGAACTCAAACTAACGCTACAACCTTGTGAGACTTGAGCCTAAAACGTTTATTTGGAGAGTTAATAATCTGTGCATTGTTGTTTTCTAAAGTCGTTGCATGATCTCATTATTCTTTGCTTGGTTATTACTTAGAAGGCGTTTCATCATTTAGTTCCAAACACTAGAACTCATACCCAATTCATTCAAAGCATGTTATTGATTTGCATAACACATATTCAAGATAAAGGTTGTGTAGTGACCACCATAGCCAAATGGCCATATCTCCCTATTTCATTGTGTTTTGTAGGTTTTAACTCCGTTCAGCCTTGTTTAGCCTATATTGTTTGTTAACCCACATTATCCTCACCTAGCTTAGATTAGGACCATCCATACCCTTGTTCTTGAAGCATAGTAAAGCATGACTCAATTGAATTCCTTTCGATCGATGCATTGTAGAAAACAAGTGTGGGGGAACTGATTTGTATGTGTGTGCCAAAGCCTTTAATGAGGCACAGGTTAGAAAAGAAAAAGAAAGAATTTCGTGGAAAATAGCAAGAAAAAAAGAAAAGTTGTGAAAAGTATGAAAAAGAGTTGAAAAAGATGTGAAAAAGAGTTCTAAAGTGTTGATTGTTGAAGAAAGGGTCCAAAACATTGAATTTGACCCTAAGTATTGCATGAATCCTACCTTGTGTTTAAAAGTTGATTTATGCGCTCTAAAGTGAATTCTAAGTTTCGATTTCATTGCTTTGCTTGCTATTGCTTTAAGAACGTTTGTTATCCCTATCTTTCTTTCTTAGCCAATACCCTAAGCCCCGTTACAACCCTTGACTTCTATCTTGAGTGTTGTGTGTTTCAATTTGTGGAGTTTGAAATTGGTATGAGCATATGGTGTCATTGGTTCTCGCATCTAAGTAGTAGCATTCCATTCATGAGATCATACTTATATACATGTTATTAACTCCGGAAATTGCTTTCTTTGTTATACATATATGTGAGCATTCGTTTTCATATTTACATCAATCTTCTCACATATAATTAGTATAGGGTGTGTAGTCAGAAAATCTGTGTGAAAAAATTGAGTGCATATCTAGTAAGGAATTGAGCAAATTCTCTAAGGCATGTTACTACATTCAAAATCATGTTTTAATTGGTTAAATGTGAACTAGTACGTGGTGACTATGATTAAGTATGTGCTTAAGTGTGAAGATGACTAAAATCTGTGGGAATGATGATTTTTAACATGTCATGTGCATTGGAAATCTCTGAGGCAATCGTTGGAAGGTTTAGATTGTGTTTTACATGTTTTATTTCGTTTTGTTTACTTTGTTTCGTTTTGTTTTGCTCGAGGACTAGCAAAAGCTAAGTGTGGGGGAATTTGATAGGGGCATATTTATGCACCTTAGTTAGCTTGTTCTTATGCATTTTCGTTATGTTTTCTTAGTTAAAGTAGTCTTTTAAGCTATTTCCATGTGTTTTCAGGTTTTAAGGGTATATTATACAAAAAGATGCATTTTGGAGCCTTTTGGAGCAAAATGGAGCTTTGAATGGATGTCACATAATTAGAGCCAAAGGCATGGACGAATTTGAAGACTTAAAGATGATGATTCCTACTTGAACAAGGTTTCCTAGTTGAAGTAGGAAAGGGCTTAAATGAAGATGAAATCCTAGTCCAAGAAGGAGTCCTAATCAATCAAGGATTCCTACTCAAGCAAGGTTTCCTACTTGAAGAAGGAAAGTTAAAGATAAGGAATCAGCTCAAAAGAAGGAGAATTATCCAAAACATTATCCAAACTACCTTATCTTATCCTTATCTTATCCAAACCCTATCTTATCTTATCCTATCCTAATTCTATCCTAACTTAATTCCAGCTGGAAGGGGGAGTTATTATCATATTAGGACACATTAAAATAGGTTTCTAGAAGCCCTTATCCTCTCCTACAAAGGTGCCACACCTTATCCCTTGTTTTTCTAGGAATCAGCCACAAAACAATATTTCTAGAAGGCCTTATCCCTTGTCCTACAAAAGTAACGCCCCAAACCTTTCTAGAACTTCTAGAAACCTGATTATTCCTTTCCCCCTTGGTTCCTAAAAGCCTTAGCCTTTTCCTTCAAGGATTGTGTGTTATTATCCTATACAAATTAGGCCTTTAAATCCTTTTCCTTTGCTACATAGGGGCTGCGAATTTCAGCCTATAAATAGGATCCTTTGCTGCACCATTTAGTCACCACCCTCTACCAGATTTTCACTACACCATTCACCACTCATACCTCTTATGCCGTGAGTTTGCAAGGAGAAGAAGGAAGACAACTTGGAGCCGTGCATGCCATTCAAGACGTTGGATTGTGGAAGCGTTTCTAGGTGTTTTCTATCTTTATGTCAATGTTTATATTTATTTATCTTTGTTTATTTGCGAACATGAGGAACTAATTTCTTTATAGTTAGAGGGGAATTCAAAGCCATGATCATATGTTTTATATGACTTGATTTCTTCCAATTATGATTTCATGAATCTTGAATGTGGTTTACTTATCTATTTGATTGATAACATGTTTATGTATGTTGATTGAGGGTCGACACTTAGTTTGCATGCATGAATTTGATGCTAGAGTATAAGGGAATTTCACCTAATCGTTATTAACTTATATTCATAAGTAGTAAAAGTCGCTAGTCACGATTGTGTTAAGTAAATCCTAGGCAAGAGTAACATGCGTATCCCATAGTTATGAATGCCTCGTCAATGCTTATGATTTCCATTGAACTTAATGATCTTTGATATGTGTCTCTATCATGCGTATTCCATAGTTAGGGTCCTTGATAAGAATAATTTGGTTGTAATGCGTATCCCATTCAATTCAATGAATCTAGGGAAATCTGAGAATTAATTGGTCAATCTAGTTAGTTTGGGGCATTGTCATTCATGGTTTGTTGAAAGAGTAATTGGAAATCGAGTCGTATGCATATGTTTCATGTGTGGAGAAGGAACCTTCTAACTAGCCTTTCACCATCTTAATCTACATCAAATCGTTTTTGTAAAGTTTGTTTTCAAAGTTCTTGTTTTAAAAGTTAAATTCGTCCAAAATCAATCCCCCTTTACTTAGTTGAGTCATAGTAGTTAGAAATCACTTTAGTTTGTGTTTTTAAGTGTCTTAGGTCAAGTTAAAACCAATTTTCGTTCAAGTTTGTGTCCAGCGTTCAAAACTGCCCAGATTGTGGTTTTAAGGCAGTTTTGAGTGTTTCTGGGCTGTTTTGAGTCTTTTAGTTTGTTTTGGTGTTTTAAAGTTTAGTTTTGCATTCTTTGAGTCTAGTTTAGTGTTTTAAACATGTTTACGTATTTGAGTCAGTTTTCAAGTGATTTTGCAATCCCTCCTAATCCCCGGTTTAGAACAATCCCTACTTACATACTTTGCTACAATTGATAAAAAGAGGGTTAATTTGTGTGCTTATATATTTCACATCACGTTCGATTGGTAGAAGCCCCTCGTAGAAGTATTGTAGAAGAAGCTCCTCCTTCATTTGATGTTGTGGACAAGACGCAACAAGAGATTTAAAATGTTCATAATACGTAGGAAAAGACTCACCTTCATCTTGTTGAATTCCACTTATCCTTTTTCGTAGGAGGATGACTCGAGAAGTTGGGAAAAACTTCTCCAAGAAAGCCCGTTTCATGCTCTCCCAAGATGTGACAGTTCCGGGAGCTAATTCGTACAACCAATCTTTCGCCTTTTCCAAGAGAGAAAAGGGAAAGGCATTCATCTTCAATATGCTCCCATCGACGTTGATTGGAGTCATGCTTGAGCACACCACCTCGAACTCTTTCAAGTGCTTGTTAGGATCTTCCATGGACAACCCATGGTACTTCGGGATACGGTGTAGCAAACTTGACTTCAACTCAAATTCCTCGGTCTTTCCTTGAGCAGCCGCGGGATATTGAATACATAGAGGTGCGGCATTGTCCAATCCCAAAGCCGAAAGCTCCTTGATTGTACGATTGTCTTGTGCCATGGCTTGCTCTACTTTACCCACTGTTGCCGTGGGTTGCTCTTCTTCTTCCTCAACTTCGATTTCTGAATTTGAACTTGATTCACTAGGTTCTGGATTCTTCCTTTTTCGTCTCAATTCTCGCTCAAAATCGTCGTCAAAGTCCAAGATGTGTTCACGAATCAGATGAGAACTCCGAGTCATAAACTAGTACCTAAAAACAAGAAAACAAAACAAGGTCAGAATCTGGAATTAATTAAAACAAACTGAAATAAAACAATCCAAGGGATTAGCAATGTTGCTAATCCCCGGCAACGGCGCCAAAAATTTGATGCGAAATATATAAGCACACAAATTAAACCCTCTTTTGACAATTGTAGTATATGTATAAGTAGGGATCGTTTTGGACCGGGGATTAGGAGGGATTGCTAAATCACTTGAAATGACTCAATTACCTAAAAACAAGTTTAAAACACTAAACTAGACTCAAAGAATGCAAAACTACACTTTAAAACACTAAGACAAATCAAAAGACTCAAAACAGCAACCAAAACACTCAAAACTGCCTTAAAAACACAATCTGGGCAGTTTTGAACACTAGGGAAGAATTTGGACGAAAATTGGTTGTAACTTGACTCAAGACACTTAAAAACACAAACAAAATGGATTTCTAACTAATGACACTTGAAACTAAAGGGGGAATTGGTGTTGACGATTTTTAAAACAAAACAAGACCTTTGTAAAACAAAACAGATCTTAAAACGAATTTGGTTTAAATGGATGGATGGAAGGCTAGCTAAGGGGTTCATCTCCACACATGTCATACTTGCATACAAAACGATTTCTAATTGCAATTCAATAAACCATGAATACTCAACACTCCAAGTTAATTAGGTCCGCTTAAATTAACTTTCAGATTTCCCTTATGTCAATGAATTGGACGGAAAAAGCGCATCGCAATCAAATTATTCCTCAAAAGTTCTCTATATGAAAGCGCATAATAAAGATACAATCAAAGATCATTACGTTCAATGGAAATCATAAGTATTGACGAGGCACTTGTAACTATGAAAGCGCATGAAACTTATGCCAAGAATTTACTTAACACAATTGTGATCAACAACTTTTACTACTTGTGAATATAAGTTCATAACGATTAGGTGAAATTTCCTTATATTCTAGCATTAGATTTATGCATGACAATTAAGCGTGCACTCTCAACCAACACACACAAATCAGTTTAATTCAAATAGATAAGCAAATTGAATCCACAACTTATGAAACGCAATTAGAAGTAATCAAATCATATAGCAAGCATAAACATGGTTTCGAATCCCCCCTAGCCAAGGGGGGTTTAGTTCCTCATACTCGCAAAGCAAAGATACATAAATTTAGACATTAAAATCCAAAAAAGAAAACACCTAGAATGCTCCAACTTCGCAGCAGGTGCATCCACGATTTCTCCTTCCTCTTTGCTGCGGCAGAGAAGTTTAGAACAGGTTTTTGGGGTTATTTGTGGTGTAGAATGGATGGGGAATGGTATGGAAAGGGTTTAGGGTTGATGGGTGGTGCGGCTAGGGTTGTTTTTGGGTAGGAATTATGGTGAATGGTGGTGGAAGGTTGCAGCAGAGCACAGGGGTGAATTTCTGGCGTGATTTATGACTATGGGAGATGGTAATTTCGGCCAAGGGAGTTAATGAGTGTATATAGGCACCCAAAACCCTAGGGCAATCAGATTAGGGCTTCTAGAAACCAAATCCATCAGAAAATAGGTTAAAGCAATCATATTTTGAATGGGAAAAGGCCTAGGGTGCGGCTGGATGGATAGGGTAAAGGATGGGCCTTCTAGAATGCCTTGCAAGGCAAGGCAAAGGGTTTCTAGAAAGGGGAAAGGTGCGGCAGGTTTAGGGGATGTAGATAGGGCTTCTAGAAAGCCCAAAACCAAGAAGAAATAGGCCCTAACCCACGGCAAGGATGAGAAAATATTCTAGAACCCCTCTTCGTGTCTTTCAACGCTTAGGAACCTTCTAAGATTGCTTAAACTCAAGGCCATTTAGGTTTAGGAAAGATCAACCCAAAATGGAAACTTTTAGGCTTAGCTTTCCTACTTCAAGTAGGAAACCTCGTTTGAGTAGGAATCTTCGTTCTTCTAGGAATCCATCTTTAACTAGGAATCCCTCGTTGATTAGGAATCCTTCTTCAATTAGGACTCCTCCTCGGAATAGGAATCCTTCTTGGACTAGGAATCCTCAAATCTTCAAATCTTCAATTTTGTCCAAACCTTGTGTTCCAAGCATGTACTTTTCAATCTAAGCTCACATTTGCTCCAAAAAGCTCCAAATTGCATCATTTTATGTAATGTGCCCTTTAAACCTGAAAACACATGAAACTAGCTTAAAAGACTACTTTAAAATAAGAAAACATAACGAAAATGCATAAGAACTAGCTAACTAAGGCGCATAAATATGCTCCTATCACTACATCGTAGCTCTAGCAAAATGAAATTAGTTTCGAAACATAATCGAAATTGTTACTGAAATTGAACTCTTCACCAGCCACTTTGTACATTAAAACACCCATTAATTTCTTCATCAGTTAACATCACTTCTGCCTCAGATCTCTTTGCTGCAGTCAGCCCTATGTTGCCTCTTCACTCTCCCAATTCGACTTCCAACAAATTTGGAAAAACTAAACCTCTACTGCAATCCACCGGAAGAAGCAGCCCAAATAAACCAAATTTGGCCATATCATGCTTTCAATGAAGACCCACAAACTAGAGATTGAAATGAGAATTTGGGTTTCGTCCCTCTCCAATTTTGGTCAACTGGAGTTCTTTTTTTACTCATTGCAATTGTCCGGCGACTTGCTCTTGGAGGTTAGGAGAGAAAATCCCCTATTTGTTGGTGGCACAAATGTGTGGATAAGGCTTTTTTTTAGCCTTCCTTGTGAATAACTTGAAATGTCACGTGCTGATGAAAGGACAAGGAAAAAGCATTTGCTACTTTTCTTTTTGTCTCCTGCATAACATTTACATGATGGAAATGTATCACTAATTCAATGGCACATGGACAATATGCCAAAACACAAATTGTTGCTAATTTAATTAAGTGGTTTATACCAAATATAGCTCCATAACACACATTTGACTAAACATTAAAGAAAATAATAGGAACTTTTTTATCTCACCAAGTTGGCCATCAAAACACAAAACCATGTAATTTCTTTCATTTAATTGCAACAAAACATCAGAAGAAAATGTGGTCCTCGGTATAATATAAACAGTACAATTTATGCTAATCATTAAGTTGTATGACAACTTAAATTACAAAGGGCCCAAATGCCAAATAAAAACCCCAAGGCTGGCCATAGAGATTGTGAGGGAGAGGTAGATTTAATTTCAATGGTCCCACTCAATGTAAGTGGCTATATAAAGGAAATAATGACAATTCCCTCATTAGGGTTTTTTATGAGGCAAAGAGAGCAAAACACATGCTTCTCTCTCTCTAGGAGGCCGACCCTTAGGGAGGATTTACTAGCATCAAATCCTTCCCAAGTCACTCATCTTCTTCTTCAAGTCTCTCCTTGGTGTGGAAAGTTAGAGGTTCCCTTTCTTGGGAACTAGGAGAATCCATTCTTCCATCCTCCTCCAAGAAATCCATGGAGCAAAGAAGTTAGGAATGAAGGCCTTCTCTCATGGGTGATCAGCATTTGTTTATGAAAAGAGTTTTCAACATAGGTATAAGACATCTCAACTCCTTTCTTTAAGATTTGGGTTGAGTCTTGGTTCACCACAACTACTAGGTGATGTGAAATTTAACTAGCACTAAATTAAACCCTCTTATTGACAATTGTAGTAAAGATGTAAGTAGGGATCGTTCTAGGCTGGGGATTAGGAGGGATGCTAATCTACTCAAATTAAACTCTAAAACACTAAACTAGACTCTATAGACTCAAAACTGACTCAAAACACTCAAAACAGCAACAAACAATAAAAAAGACTCAATTCTAGACCTAACAAGTGGTTTTGATGAAAATAAGACTTAACTTGACTCAAAAGACTAAAAGAAAACAGGTTATGACTCAACTAACAAGACTTAATGAAATGGGGATTGTTTTTGACGAATTTAAAACTTAAAACAGAAACTTTGCATAAAACACTTTAAGAAAACGAATTTGGTGAATTGAAAAGGGTGAAAGGCTAGTTAGAGGATCCTTCTCCACACATGACATATGCAAACAAACCAATTTCCAGTTATTATTCCTTTAAACCATGAATGACAACACCTCAAGTTAACCGTGATAGGAGCATATTTATGCGACTTGGTTAGCTTGTTTTCGTGCACTTATATTGTTAGTTCTTAGTTATTTTAGTATTTTAAGTTATTTTCGTGTGTTTGTAGGTCCAAAGAGCTAAAGTAGCAAGAAAGTGCATTTTGGAGCTTTTTGGAGCAGTTTTGGGCTTGGAATGAATATCACATGCATGGAGCAAGGTGGATGGACGAATTTGAAGATCAAAAGAGGCTAGGATTATGCTGAAGTTATGAAGAAATTAATTCAAGAAAAGAAAGTAAAGGATGTAGCAATAAAGAAGGAATGTTAGCCAAGTTACCTTATTTGGTCCTAACCTTTCCTAATCCTTCACTACCTAATTTCCAGCTGCAAAGATGATCTTTAATTATTTTAGGACACTTAAATAAATGTTTTAGAAGACCTACTCCCAGTCAAAGAGGGTGCCGCACCTTTCTTACCCTTTTCCTTGCCTTGGAAGACTTTCCCCTTTTCTCCATTCCCTTGCCGCAACTCCCTTTCCCTTTCTCTCCAAAATCTGCCACATATCTTCCTTCCTCTTTTCTTAAAGTTGTGCCACACCCCACATTCCCTTTCTTAATGGATTCTTACATTTATTTTCCTTTTTTCCTTGTGGATTTGGTGTACAAATCCCTCTCCAAATTAAATTAGGTCGTGCCTTTCCCATCCCTATAAATAAAACCCTTTGCCGCATCACATAGGGGGTTCGGATCACCACAATATCAATCCATCCTTCACCATAACTCACCTACATCCATCCACCACCACAAATCACCACTCAAACCTTCACCCAACCCTTGTGCCACAACAAAGAGAAGAAGGAGGACCCTTGGAGTGCTTGCTATTCAAGTTTGGATTGCTGGATCATTCTTAGGTGTAATCTATCTTTTGTTTTCAATTTTTAAATCTGTTTATCTTTGTTTTGTGAACATGAGGAGCTAAACCCCTTTTAGCTAGGGGGAATTTCGAAACCATGAATATATTTGCAATATGAATTGATTACTTCCATATGTGATTCTATGAATCATGAATGCAATTTACTTAACTGTTTGATTGATAACTTATTCTTGTTTGTTGATTAAGGGTGCACACTTAGTTTGCATGCAAGAATTTGATGCTAGAATATAAGGGAGTTTCACCTAATCGTTATGAACTTGTATTCATAAGTAGTGGAGGTTGCTAGTCACAATCGTGTTAAGTGGATTCCTAGCAAGAGTATCATGCTCATCATAGTTACGAATGCTTTGTCAATGCTTATGATTTTCATAAAGCTTAATGATCTTTGATTGTATCTCTATTATGCTGTTCATGTAGGGAACTTTTGAAGAATAATTTGGGTTGCCGATGCGTTATCCGTCCAATTCAATGACTTAAGGAAAATCTGAGGGTTAATTAGTGATGTTCACGGTTAATCTGGGGTGTTGAGATTCATGGTTTATTGAAAAACAACTGGAAATCATTTTGTATGCAAGTGTGTCATGTGTGGAGAAGGACCTTCTAGCTAGCCCATCACCCATACTTTTCCCCAATTTCGTGCAACTTTGTTTCAGTCTTTAAATTACTTTTTTTACTTTAATTTCGTCCAAATCCCAATCCCCTTTACTTTATTGTGTCAATTTAGTTAGAATTTGTCCAAACTTGTGTTTTAAGTGTTTTAAGTGTTTTGAGTCAAGTTAAAATCAATTTTCGTCCAAAGTCATTCCTAGTGTCTAGTTTGAGTCTATTTAGTTGTTTTAAGCTGCTTTGAGTCTTTTAAGCTTGTTTTGAGTCATATAAGTCTAGTTAAGAGTCTTTGAGTCTAGTTAAGTGTTTTCAAGCCTAGTTTTGTGTTTTAAAGTCATTTTTAAATAGATTAGCAAACCCTCCTAATCCCCGGTCCAGAATGATCCCTACTTACATCTTTACTACAATTGTCAATAAGAGGGTTTCATTTGTGTGTTAAGTTAATTTTTGCATCAAACCGTGATAGCACAAATTAACCATCAGATTTTCCTTATTTCATTGAATTGGACGGGATACGCAACACAACCAAATTATCCTTCTTAAGTCCCCTAACTATGAAAAGCATGATAGAAAACATATCAAAGGTCATTAAGTCCTTTGAAAACCATAAGCATTGACGAGGCATTCGTAACTATGAAAAGCATGATACTCCTGCCAAGGATTCACTTAACACGATCGTGACTAGCAACCTCCACTACTTGTGAATATAAGTTCATAATGATTAGGTGAAACTCCCTTATACTCTAGCATCAAGTTTATGCATGCAAACTAAGTATGCATCCTCAATCAACATACATAAACAAGTTTTAATAACTCAGATAAGCAAATCACATTCAAGACTCAAGAAACAATAACTGGATGTAATCAATTCATATAAAGCATATAATCATGGCTTCGAATTCACCTCTAACTAAAAAGAAATTAGTTCCTCATGTTCGCAATTAAACAAAGATAACTTAAATTAGACATTGAAAATAAAAGATAGAAAACACCTAAGAACGCTCCAGCAATCCACTATTGAATGGCAAGGCACGGCAAAGGGCTCCTCTCATTCCTTCCTTGCAAATCTGCGCACAAGTATGTATTTTATGATGTTTTGGCTCTTTTATGTGTGGTCCACGAAATTGTGGTGATAAATATGTATTTATAGGCCTAGGGTACGACACAAAGGTTGTAGAGGAGAAGGATTTGCACAATCCTAGAGGAATAGGACTAGGAAATTCAGCACAAAGCTTCTAGAAAGGGGTTAAATTCGTCAGATTTCTAGGGGGAAATGAATCAGGTTATTTGCATTGTTTCAGGGCTTATAGAATCAGATATTAGGTATTCTAAGGTGATAAGGAGTCCCCCTTGCAGTTGGAATTACGTATGATAAGATTAGGATAGGATAAGATAAGATAAGGTTAGTTTGGATAAGATAAGGTTGGATAAGGTTTTGGATAATGTTCCTTCCTTTTAGCTGATTCCTTATCTTCTTTGTCTTGGATTTATTTCTTCAACTCTTTAGCACATTCCTTGACATCTTTGGTCTTCAAATTCGTCCATCCATCTTGCTCCACTCATAAGCTATCCAATTGATGCCCAAAACTGCTCCAAAATGCTCCAAATTGCACCTTCTTGCCAACTTTGTCATTTGAACCTAAAAACACACGAAAATAGCTTCAAACACTATAATAAGTAGAAACTAGCTATGAAAATGCAAGAAAACAAGCTAACTAAGTTGCATAAATATGCTCCTATCACTAGGCTTTGAATTTAATGGGTAAAGTTTAGTTTTGAGTGCATACAAGCATGATTGTGCCTTTAATTGTTAATTACATGTATTGATTATTAAGGTGGCGGGCATCACCATTGTAGATGCAAATTTCACACACGACTGAATTGACGAAATTCCACGTACAAGAGAACAAACATTGTTAGCCTAATTGACGAATACCCTAAAAAACGAAGAGGATGTCTGCCAAAGAGCCTCTGATGCGAAGTCAGAAAAGTAGTAGAGAGAAAAATAAAACTTGAAAGACATCTGTATAGTAAGTGGCATTTCCCATTTTCTCTATTTGACCTGACTATTTATAGAGACTAAACCCTAGCAGGTAGCTGGGAAGGGAGGCTAAATACTATAATAGGCAGTCCTTGATGGTGTAAGCTAGTCTTCGCAAACTTGTCAGCAAGCCTTTCTGAAGATCCCTATTAGTAAGAATGGAGTTGTGCTAGACATCCAAGGGGAGAGAGACTCTAGGGAATTGGTGCCATCATTGGTCGTGTATAGCTTAATGAAAAAGCTTATTATGGACGGCCTAGCATAATAAATGTCATGTCGGTCTGATGAGCCCATGACCCATACCATGGCCGGCCTCGAAAGCCCACGGTCCGTTAATGGCATAAACGCCGATTACCCTAGGTTAATCTAAATCTTATTCCCTTGAGGTAATTTGTGGTCTACTCAAGACATCAATGGTAAAACCATCATATCAAATATATTGTCCATGTGTCCTCCTATTGGATGTGGTTAATTTATAACTCCACAAATGCCCATGCATTGTATTTAAGTGGGAAACAAAATGAGATGTACTTCCTGATTGAATATGATTTCGTAATTGAATATGACTTTTTTTTCAAGACAAGTATGATTTCAACTCATGGAAGGAAAAAGTTTCCTTCATTTCTCAAAAAGAATTTAATATAAATAAAAGATAGCCCTTGCTTGAATTCTCACAAAATCCTCACTTAGAAAATTCGGAAATTGTGTAAAGAATTTACAGAGAAAAAAATCAAAGTATGAAATTTCTTATTTTATCCTGCCTCCTCCTCTTCACGTGTAATGGGCTAGCGAGTAGACAAGCGAGCAAGAATGGCTCGAGCCTTAGTCTGTGGGTGTTGGGTCCATCGATCACCCTATTGGTTTTTTGGGTTGGAGTTGTTTTTGTTGGGTTTGGGGGTTTCAATCACCCAATACATAGGGCAATTGGTTGGGATGGAGTTGCTCATAGACTATCTCCAACCCTTAGGTTAAAACATAAAATTATTAACCCAAAAACTGTTTTTCTGCTCTAATAGTTTCGGTAACTTTTTGTAAAAATAAAATTTATGTTGAATATAATAACTTAGTTTATGAACATTTTAACCTAAAATCTTTAGATTCCGATAAAAGTTGAAAATTTACTAAACCAACCCATGAAACATGTACTATAGAGTTTTTCGGTGAATTTTGATTTAAATAAGTTTTTAATTGTTTTAGCCGTTGAATTTAGTTTTGGGCCGTTATATTTTTTTTACTATTAGATTTAATCATATTTGATCTCAACCGTTGAATTTAACGTATTTAAAAACTTAAATTTGAATCTAGACCTTTAGATCAACCAACAGTACAATAATTAAAACCGTCATATCGAAAAGAGCTGTTGAGTTCGTTTTGGTTAGCTAGACATTCTCATCAAGGGCGTGCCCCACTTCCTGTTAGCCGTTGCACGTATCGCGCGTTGAGCATGTCGCCTTACTGCGTCCTCCACTATTCTGTAGATGCCCATGCACGCATAAGGTAAGTCATTTTTTAACCCTGGCTGGAATTCTAGGTTAAATTTGTCTGAATTTTAGGCTTTAACCCAAAACTCATTTTACGCCCAACAATTGAAGAAGAAATTAGTTAGTTAAAACTTAAATTTTAGATTTAACTCAAGGTCGGAGATGCCGTTATAATCTCGCGGCCCACCGAATATGTGGCACCATCCACGCCATTTTACCCGTTTACTCCTGTGTTTCTGGTGAAAAAATGCCTTCCACGCCGCAGTCAAATATCCCTCTCTCACAGCCCATTGACTAACCCACCTCCACTCACCACTCACGCTCCGTTACGTGACACGTGTTCCTATCCTCCAATCAAATTTCAAACACCAGCAGGTAATTTATATCAGAAACCCGCGGTTGCTGTTCGCGACTTTGACCCTGGGCTTCTCACTCCCACAAAAACCCATAACACTCGATTTTCACTACTCTCTATCTCTCTCTCCTGAAGCGGTCATTTCAGGGGTTTGACGGCGGCGATCTGCTCTATCCCTGTAAGATTGATTCTCTCTCCCTCTGTTTCTCTCTCTAAATCTTGCTCTTGCTCTGCTAATTTTGTTCAGCTTCATGTCAAAACCTTTTAGAATCAAATCTAGCTGTTTGTTGCTTAATGTAATCTGGGTTCTCATCGGTTCAGTGTATAATACCAATGTGGATGTCTTTGATTTTGGAATCTGTGAGTTGGGTAATCTGTGTTTGTGAGCAAAAACTGAAGGGGAAGGGCTTTCTCCGATTTGATTGAGAGAATGTTGGATTCTGATTTACTTTTGTGTTTTTGGGAGATAGTGTGAGTTGGATTGGACCGAAATGACTTGCTTGACCTTTTCTTCAAAATTCCATGCTCATATATAAGTTAGCAGACAAACATTAGTACATATAATTTTCGGGTGCATTGTAGCAATTCATTGGTTTATTATTGATCGAGCCAAAGTTTTGCACTTTTTTCTGTATAGATTTCTCGTCAGTATCAGGATGATCTTAATTCACAGTTTATCTGTGTTATTCTTACTTTTTTCTTCAGGGATTGACACCTTTTTTCCAGTTCTTAGTAACTATGGGTAGCAGTCCAGCACCATTTTCGGATATTGGCAAGAGAGCAAAAGGTATCAAGTCTAAGATTTGTTGCATTAATCTTAAAAGTTTTTTTTTTCTTTCAAAGTTTTATTATTATTATGGTGAGGGGGAGGATTCAAAACTGTTACAATAATTTAGGGAAGGGGAGAGTTTCAAACCCAGGATGCATGGGTGAAAACCCACCAACACTCTATCCTCTAGAATATTGTACCACATGCGCATTACAGTTAAAGATGGTTTTTGTTTGTTTGTTTGTTTTGTTTTGCGGCTTGAGTAACCATAATTTGTAAGAAAAACGCTTGAATATAACATTTTAAATGCCGAAAGTTGGAGCCACACAATTGCAGAGATGAAGTCTTTCCACATGGCTTTTTCTTCTCATAAATTTTATTCTTTCTTGTTTGATGTTTGTCTTTTCTCTTCTGAGCTGCAGTATTTTTACTTCGAATGGAATTTCAGTTGTTTATAAAGTTCCTTTTGTCATTGTGCAGATCTATTGACCAAAGATTACAACTTTGACCAGAAGTTTACCCTGTCGGTGGTTGGCTCTACTGGGCTGGTATTCTCCAATTCAATTTCTAAATTTGAGATTCTTTCTTCCAGTTCTTTATTTTAGCTTTTTGATTTAATGGAGAAACATTTAACATATAATATGTGTTTGATTGAACTCTTCTATAGCTTGGCAGAAATCTGTAGTTTTTTTTTCACCAACTTTCTCTACTTTTATTATAAAGTACAAATACTTGTTAATAGCCTTTGTGGAAAAGAAGAACGATGGTTGTGTAGTACGTTCACTTACTTTTCCCCCAATATTTGTTGTAAAAAAATCAATACGAATATTGGACACCATCAAAATAGTTAATAAGTTTAAGACTGTCTCTAAACAAACTCCCAATGAATATACATCCAAGCTTTCATACCCAACATGACACTTGTGTGTGTTTGCGTAGCATTGGCAAATCTACTTTATTCAGTTACATCTGATGTTAAGACAGGTTTGAGTGCATGCGTAGATCTGAGAATTGTATTAATGCCTAGAATCTGTTTGCTAAGATTCCTGTAATAATGTCTTAAATTGATGTGAAACGCGAAGCTTTAGATATGTTAGTGCCCACATATTATTTTCTACCACTGATACTTACCAGCATGCAAAAGGAGCCTAAATCAGCTAGGATATTGGTATCTCTCGTTCACAATATTTTTCTCTTGTGGTTGGGACTTCTTTAGGATATGTTTGGATGAGGGATTGAAGCTAAGTTAGCAAGGAATGGATCACAAAAACTTAGATAGAGGCAATTAGGAATGCCCTCCATGAGCATGACAAAGATATATGGGAGGGTTTGCAAATGACAGCATCCAAGTAGGGATTTGCGAATCCATCTCACATGTCTTAGTCTTGCTCATGGAGAGCATTCCAAATCCCCTCTAGGCTCTATCTAACATTTTCCAGTCCATTTCTTAACAACTTGGTCTCACTCCCTTGGGACTTGGAAGTCCCTTACCCAAACATAGCCTCAAAATTTTTATTGCCAATGTGTGGCAATATAATTCACATTTTGTCATGAGCATACTGCCATGTCTCTCTCATCATTGTCTCAGTTCGAGGCTATGTATCCTGGCAAACTTTTCTGCTGATTTTCAGTCCTTTAGTAACAGTAACCTATTATTACTCAAAATGAACATCACTCTTGTCTGTGGGTTCAAGTTGGAGAACTAGAATGCTAATTATCCTTCTTCTTTTTTGGAGTTTATGTATATGCAGTTCTTTCTTGTCATTTATCACATGCGTTCGTGCTCTTTTCTCTTTTCCTTTTGATAGGTAGTGATGCCTAGTATTGCTGCCCGCTTTGTATTCTACAAGTACTTTTTCCTTAAGTGGTTATGGAAAGATGTGTATTTGGGCATTTAAGAGATGTGAGAAACTAATGCCGACTTAGACTAAGAAACATTTGTTCTATGTGTTTTTTTATTTTAGAAATTAGTGATATATTTTTCAGCACTCAGTTATTCGACTAATCTGGCTTGTAATCTTCAATTTGGCAGGGACTTACAGCTAATGGTTTGAAGAGGGATGAAATTTTCATTGGTGATGTAAACACTCTGTACAAGAGCGGAAACACTACTGTGGATGTGAAAGTTGATACTTATTCTAATGTAAGTATTTTATTTTGTAATAAAATTTTAGAGTTTCCATGCGTTTGTTGAGAGTAAAAGGCATATTCTCACTGTTATTGTGAGTATTTTCCTTATGCTTCACTTTTTGCATTTTCTACTGTCTTCCTTATCTAACCACAACTGTGTCTTCAATTTTACATTTTAAATTTTTGCAGGTAGCTACAAAAGTGACTCTGAGTGATGTCTTGCCATGCACTAAAGTAGCATTGAGCTTCAGAATACCTGATCACAAATCTGGCAAGGTCAGTGAAATTCTGCTTGCAGTACAAAAACAAGAACCTTAAAACAAGAAACCTCATTTTCACAAGCTTATTTCGTTGTCTGTTAAATATATTTTTTTGTCGTAAATTGAGCTTTGAGAGATGTGTTTGTATGTGCGATTCTTGAATTGAAGTTCCTAATGGTACAATGTGATGATCAAAGTTAAATTCAGGCTTATGGGTACACTTCTTGACTCTATTTTTTCATGTAACTGTAGCTGGATGTGCAGTACCTTCATCCTCATGCGGCCTTTGATTCCAGCATAGGCCTGAACCCAACCCCTCTTTTAGAACTATCAGGGACAATTGGAAGTAAGGATCTTAGTTTGGGTGCTGAAATTGGATTTGACACAACATCCTCTTTGTTGACCAAATACAATGCTGGGATCAGCTTTAACAAGCCAGATTTCTCTGCAGCGCTTTTGCTGTAAGTCTTGATGAAACCTCATTTTCCTTGTTTGGAGAAGTAATTATTCTTGTTATCTTTCTTCCAGTTCTAATAGCTTATGTCTGTATGATTCCGTGGCTTTCCTCGAAATCCTGGTGCACCCCTCATATACTTTCATGTGTGTTCTCAATTGTATAATGCTATAAGCAATTGACATGTGTTTTTCATGTGTCTGATATGGGTGTGGCAAATCATATTTCCCAAGTCATTATTATGCAATCTTTGTGCAAAGTAATTGGGAATTGATTGGATGGGCCCCTCATTCTCTAGCGATTTTAGTGTAAGGTTGTACAAATAATCTTGTTTCAAGTTATGGCATAGATTGCAGTAAATGATTGAAGAATCTGTAGCCCAGGAAAATTACCACCTGTAGTTTGTTGGAACTCGGATCTCGACTTCAAACATCCTAGTTGATGGTGAAGGTGATGTTGTGGTCTAAAAATATGTTTTAGTGGAAATGATAGCAAATCGGAAGTTCATGGCCAGGAGCTGACAATGATGCCTTCAAGATTGCAGGGAATTTTTGGTTTTTGGCTCTTACTGTTGAATCTTCATGAAGTCTGATTTGAGTTAGTTGATAGAATTTATAAACCCGATATTCTTCATTGTTGCACTTGAGAGGAATACAATCGCTTTGATATTTGTGATTGGACGAACTTGGATGTGTTTTTAAACATGAAGTAGTGTTACGGTAGTTTTATGTCTCTGTGCTTATTGCTTCGTGCGTTGGCATTGAAATTGAAAATAATTTTTTTCTTTTGACGCAGGATGGACAAAGGACAGACATTGAAGGCATCTTACATTCATGCTGTTGATTCCTTAAATGGAACTACAGTTGCAGCCGAACTGACCCACAGATTTTCCACCGACGAGAACAGTTTTACCCTTGGAAGCTCTCACGTAATTGATCCATTCAATGTAGTAAAAACACGGTTCTCCGACAATGGGAAAGCTGGCTTGCTATGGCAGCGTGAATGGAGACCAAAGTCACTAATAACAGTTTCAGCTGAGTACGACTCGAAGGCTCTTAATGCATCCCCAAAGGTAGGTCTTGCCCTTGCGCTCAAGCCTTGATATGGGCAGTCGCTTTGATCATTTCTATGGAAAACCGGAATACAATCAATCTTGTTACATTTTTCCCCTCTGAAGTTGAGGAGTATCACTTTCGAGCCACATTATATGGGAAAAGTAAGCATTTGGTGTACCGATAAATGTTTTACAGCATTGTTTGGGAGTTGGACGCAGTTTTTGAAAATCGTATAATGATCTTAATGCCGAAGCTACTGCGAAATAACTTGTATTCATATGAACTACTATTTCGTATCAGAAGGGTTTTCAAATAAGTGAAGACATTTTTTTGTATAAGAGAAACACTCGGAGAATGATCTCGTGGATTTTTGCTCGTTCGTTGTGTATGCAAGAAGCATTCAGAATTTTAATGCAATTTCCTTTTTAGAAAGATGTTTCGTTATCAAATATAGCACTCAGTCATTCATTTTTCGTATCACTCAGTGCTATGTACCATTTGAAGAAAATTTGGGGTTATAGCAATATTTGGATGCTAATGAAAGTTTCATTTCATGAGTTCATCAATGGTTATTATAGTCTCACTGTTTACTGAAAAAGAACCAATAATAATGTTTCTGAAAAGTAATGTATTGGTTTCCAAGTGTTGACAAAATACTGTTTTTCCTCCATATCACTTCCGTTGGATAAGGCTCAAGGTTTGTATAAATAGGGAATTTGTGCCAAACTATACTATTGAGACAATTGTAATAATTCAGTATTGAGCTCATTATTTACATAAGTTGAATATAATCTCTTACAATAAGTGAAGATGATATTCATCTTTACTTAATTTTCCTTTGACTTATTGAATCAAATGACCATACATAAATATGGTATTAAAAAGAAGAAAACAAATTGTTTAAAACTCACTTCCTTTAGTTAGTACCCTTATCTCGGTGTGACAAGTAAATAGATACTCAATCACTTCCACATTCAACAAAACCGTTAAAAGGGCATTACAAATACATATTAATGAATAATTCAGCTCCAAATTGCAAACTAGATTTTCAAATTACATTAAAGCATGACCATTCGTAAAGCAGTGAGCAAAAGCACTTCGTTAAAAGTTGCGCGCTCACTAAGAATCACAAGATTACAATGATAAATGGAATCACTAAATATTGTGTTACATGGAGATCATATGACAACAAAACTCTCAAAAAGGGTGTATGATGCCCATTAATCTAACCACATCACTTAACCACCACCATGACCCCAAGAATACCAAGTGCAGTGAATCTAGCGAATAAACAGTTCTACCCCTTCAAATATAGATCTGAAAGAGATGCAGCATACCAAGATGAAAACTAAAATGAAAGAATTCTATGAGGGGAATCCAAAACCATCAAACTCCTAGTGAATTTTGGGCAAGTATAAAGCAAAGTCCAACTAAAAGGACATAACAATATCACCGCTCCGCATCCTCTCGGCTTCCCAAAGAGAGCCATAGGCTGTATTGATTAAATCCACCAACTAAACCAATCGTATCATACTGGCTAAACTCTTAATGTCGTGCTGGCTAAACCCATTGTACTGACTAAACCCGAATTCGACGCAATTCCACCGCATTTAAGCCTCCAAACCCATATTGAACGTGACAATTGAGCCAAATTCTTGTATTATCTATGGGCGTAAGCCAAATAAGATCATTATCAACCAGGTAACGTTAGGAAGACTAAATGTGTAGACTAAATTTTGTAAGCTAAATGACATGGATATTGATGATTGGATTATTAATTAAGTGTTGATTAATGTACTTATTTCTTATTGGTGACACATCATTTAGTTTACAAATTCGTAACCTAGCATTAGTATCAACCCTCACTCACATTTTGTTGGTTTCATTACTTTCCTCTATCAATCCCTAATGACACATTTACTGAAAATTCCCATTTCCCAAACATCCCCTTCTTTCCTCCCGACTCTGATAGGATCAGTGAATTACTTATTCACTAATAAGCATTTTATTACTGTTATTTTAATTTGTCTGTAGTGAAAGTTTGTTAGTAGAATGCCAGCTGGCACCTTGGTGGGGCTAGGCCTTTAAATTGAGCAATGGCTCTCTCTCTCTTGTAACGGTTATGAACTTTTATTAATTAAAAAATATATTCACTGGAGCTCAGCTCCTTATTCTTCCTTCGCCATTCTTCCATTGCTGCAATTGTTAAGGTTGAAGCAGGAACTGTAGGTGGTTGCTATCATTGGTATCACCCATACACGATCCTTGTTTCCCTTCTTGCATGCCCCACAACAAACTCGTCACTCGAAATTCTGCCATGGATGCCTACATCGAAGCTCTGGAAGCTAACATGGCCGCTCTCTCTGATTCCATGGAATCAAAGATGTATGGGTTCTTTGAGCAATTTCGCCGGGAGATCGCTTGTTCTAGCCTCAGTGGATCATCTTCCTCCGTGGTCAATCATGCTAACCCTCCAATTGTGCACGATTCCACTGATCTTCGCGACAATGACCTTCTTCACCAGAACTTTGATGGTGGTGGGTCTAACCCACGACCTCACTAGCAACATCGCATCAATTTTCCCCATTTCACACCAGGTGAAGATCCCTCCTCTTGGATGTACAAGGCGCATCAATTTTCCCCATTTCACACCGGTGCACCATCAAATGCCTACTGTTTCCTTCCACTTGGATGGCGAGGCTCTCCAATGGTTTTGATGGATGAATTGCTTGTAGAGCACTTCGCGTTGGGAGGGTTTTACCCTTGCCTTTTTCCATGAGTTCGGTCCTTCTGAGTTTGAAGATAGTGTTGAGGCACTCTTCAAATTGCGCCAAACAGGTACTTTAAAAGGACTATATCGCTAATTTTCGTAGATTAGCTAATTGAACTTCAGATTTAGGTCCTATCTTGCTTAAGAGTTGCTTTATTGGTGGTTTAAAGAAAGAACTTAAGTATGATGTTAAGCTTCTACGCCCTGCTAATGTTCATGAATCTATGGCTATTGCACTACATTTAGATGCTAAATTATGTGATATGAAAGGGGTACACAGTAAGCCTCACATCCCACCAAAACCTCCATTCACCCCTTATGTTATTCCTCTCCGCCTATTGCTAGATCCCATTCCTTGCCAGTTAAGAAATTAAGCCCAGATGAGGTCCAACGAAAACGTGACTGATGCGAAAATTAACTTAACACACAAATTAAACCCTCTTGTTGTCCATTGTAGTAAAGAATGTAAGTAGTATCGTTCTAGGCTGGGGATTATGAGGGATTGCTAAAACACTTGAAACTGACTTAAAAACGTAAAATTAAGTTTAAAACACCAAACTAGACTGAAAAGATGCAATACAAACTAAAAAGATTCAAAACTAGTTTAAAAGACTCAAAACAGCTTAAAACAATGAATTAGACTCTAAACTGACTCTAGGGATGGTTTTGGACAAAATTAGGTTCTAACTTGACTCAAGACACTTAAAAACACAAATCAAAATAGATTTTGACTAATAAAACACTTTAAAGTAAATGGGGATTTGATTTTGACTAATTTGAAAACAAAACAAACATATTGTAAACTAAAATAGATTTTGGACGAATTTGGGTAAACTATGGATGATGGGCTAGCTAGAGGGTTATTCTCCACACATGACACACTTGCACATAAACCAATTTTCAGTTGTTCTTTCGATAAATCATGAAACTCAACACCCCAGATTAATTAGGTCCGCTTAAATTAATCTTCAAGTTCTCCTTAAGTTATTGAATTGGATGGGAAAGCGCATACGACAATTCAAAGCATTCTTCAGAAGTCCTTTACGTGAACAGCACAATAAAGATACAATCAAAGATCTTTAAGCATCATGAAAACTATAAGTATTGACGAGGCATTCGTTACTATGATGAGCATGAAACTCCTGCCAAGAATTCATTTAACGTGATCGTTTATAAGCGACCTCCACTACTTGTGAATATAAGTTTGTAACTATTAGGTGAAACTCCCTTATACTCTAGCATCATATTCATGCATGCAAACTAAGTGTGCACTCTTAATAAACATACAGGAATAAGTTATCAATCAAGCAGTTAAATGATAGGAGCATATTTATGCGCCTTAGTGAGCTTATTCTTGTGCATTTACGTTGTGTTTTCTTAGTAAAGTAGTCTTTTAAGCCATTTTTGTGTGTTTTCAGGTTTTAAGGGCAAAGTATGCAAAGTAGTGCATTTTGGAGCCTTTTGGAGCAAAATTGAGCTTGGAATGGATATTAATTGAAGAAGGATTCCTAATCAACGGAGGAGTCGTAGTTAGAGTTGGATTCCTAGTCAAAGATGGATTCCTAGAAGAATGAGGATTCCTACTCAAACAAGGTTTCCTACTTGAAGTAGGAAAGTTAAGCCTAAAGTTTCCTATTTTGGGTTGATCTTTCCTAAACCTAGATGGCCTTAAGTTCCAGCTATTTTGAAGGTTTCCTAAGAATTTTTGGACACAAAGAAAGATTCTAGAATATTTTTCTATAGGTGCCACACCAATTTCAGCAAGGAGACCTATTTTCCTTGCCTTGCAAGGCTTTCTAGAAGCCTTATCCTTTCCTCCTAATCCCCGGCCTAGAACGATCCCTACTTACATACTTTGCTACAATTGATAAAAAGAGGGTTTAATTTGTGTGCTTATATATTTCGCATCAAAATTTTAGCGCAGTTGCCGGGGATTAGCAACATTGCTAATCCCTTGGATCTTTTATTTTGTTTTAATTAATTCCAGATTCTGACCTTGTTTATTTCTTTGTTCTTCGGTACTAGTTTATGACTCGGAGTTCTCATCCGATTTGTGAACACATCTTGGACTTTGACGACGATTTCGAACGAGAATTGAGACGAAAAAGGAAGAATCCAGAACCTAGTGAATCAAGTTCAAATTCAGAAGCCGAAGTTGAGTTTGAAGAAAAGGAACCCACGGCAAGAGTGGGTGAAGTAGAGGAAGTTATGGCACAAGACAATCGAACAATCAAGGAGCTTTCGGCTTCGGGATTGGACAATGCCTCACCCCTATGCATCCAATACCCCGCGGCTGCTCAAGGCAAGACCGAGGAGTTTGAGTTAAAATCAAGCTTGCTTCACCATATTCCAAAGTACCATGGATTGTCCATGGAGGATCCCAACAAGCACTTGAAAGAGTTCGAGGTGGTGTGTTCAAGCATGACTCCAATCAACGTCGATGGGAGCATATTGAAGATGAAGGCCTTTCCCTTTTCTCTCTTGGAAAAGGCGAAAAATTGGTTGTATGAATTAGCTCCCGGAACTGTCACATCTTGGGAGAGCATGAAATGGGCCTTCTTGGAGAAGTTTTTCCCAACTTCTCGAGTCATCCTCCTACGAAAAAGGATAAGTGGAATTCAGCAAGATGAAGGTGAATCTTTTCCTACTTATTATGAACGTTTTAAATCTCTTCTTGCTTCATGTCCACAACATCAAATGAAGGAGGAGCTTCTTCTACAATACTTCTACGAGGGGCTTCTACCAATCGAAAGCCAAATGCTAGATGCCTCAGTGGGAGGAGCCTTGGTGGACAAGATCCCCACGGCAGCAAAGACTTTGATTGCTAATCGAGTGTTGAACGCTCAACAATACGAAGGTGTTGGGCAAATAAGCACCCCACGGCAACACCAAGTGAATGAGGTAAGTGCCATCTCCGAACTTCAAAATCAAATGGCTAACCTTACTACTTTTCTTTCTCAGGTTGTGGAAGGACCAAAAGTACAAAATGTAAGTTCTTGTGGCGTATGCTCCATGCAAGGACACCTTACGGACAAGTGCCCACAACTGATAGAGAATGGAGGGTGGGAGACCCTAAATGCCTTGGGTTTTGGGCAGCCATACCAACAAAGAAATGATCCCTTTTCTAATACATACAATTCGGGATGGAGGGATCATCCAAATTTCAAATGGCGAGAACCCCAACAAGGCCAACAACAAAGTGCATTTAGGCAACAACCCCCGGGTTTCTATAAAAAACCGTTTGCACCCACACAACCCCAAGCACAACCTGCCCAAAACAAATCAGGTTCTTCTATTGATAATGATCAGATTTTTCAATTATTAACTTCTATGGCGCAGAGTATGCAAATTAAGGACAAGAAGGTGGACGAGTTGGAGAAGCAAGTAGGGCAGATTGCGGAGTTTGTGGGCCAATTCCGAGAGCAAGGCAAGTTGCCTAGTTCAACCGTTGTCAACCCGAGATGAGGATTTGAATCTGCCAAGGCAATCATGCTAAGGAGTGGAAAAGAAGTTGGAACTGATCCACAACCATCTAAATCAGCCCAAAAAGAGGACGAGAAGTTGCAATTCGAAGAGGAGGATTGAGCAATCCTTGCCGCAACCCCCTACACCCTCTCCACATCCCAATTCGTCCAAATCAGGTAAGAAAGTTCCAATTCCAATTAATTCTAACGTTATTCCTCCAAATGTACCCTTTCCTAGCAGATTTTTGCAAGCCAAGAACGAAGGAGGAAAAAGATGTTCTGGAGACGTTTAGAAAAGTGCATGTCAATATCCCACTCCTTGATGCTATTAAGCAAATCCCGAAGTATGCCAAGTTTTTTAAGAAGCTTTGTACAACAAGGAAACGTATTCGGGAGAAAGAAGTGGTACATGTAAGCGAGAATGTCTCTGCAATGTTACAAAGGAAGCTGCCACCTAAATGCAAAGACCCCGGTAGCTTTACAATTCCTTGTGTTGTTGGCAATACTAGATTTGAGCATGCTATGCTAGATTTAGGTGCATCAATTAATGTCATGCCTAAAGGAAATTTTATGAAAAACATGTTCATTTGAGCAACATCTATAGCATGCAATTAACAAATTAAAGGCGAAATCATGCTTGCATGCACTCAAAACAAAACATAACCCATGAAATTCAAAGCCTAGTAGTTAGGTGAACCAAGACTCAACTCAAAACAAAGTGAGTTGAGAAATTTATACCTTTGTTGATTCCTCTTTGCATAAGCAAAGGATAATCACCCAAGAGATAGGGCCTCCATTCCTTGCTTCTTAGCTCCATGAATTTGGATGGAAGAATTGGTTTCTCCAAGTTCTCAAAGTTGAGAACCTCTAAGTTTCCACACCAAGGAAAGATTGATGAAGAAATGAGTGACCTAGAGGAAGTAAGATTGCTAGCTATGTTCCTCTAGGGTGGCCAGCCTCTTAGAGAGAAAAAAGAGCTTTGTGTTCTCATCTTTTTTCCAAAAGAAACCCTTAATGAAGAAAAGGCTATAAAGTCATATTTATACCTTTGTTCATTGGAGTGGCAAACTTGTAATTAAGTCCAAAACTCACTCCCTTATCAATATGGCCGGCCATAGGGTTTTATTGGGCTATTTGGGCCTTTGTGAATTATTAGTCATTAAGTTGTCATACAACTTAAGTCAATGAGCTTGACGTTCGAAGCCCATTGGGCCTTGAGGCCCAAAACTAGGAAGACACAGCACGTACTGATCTTAACGGACTGTCAATGCCCAATTGGCAATCCTATGATCAAGAACGTTTAGGATATGTATACGAAAGAGAATGGTCTCATAAATCTAACTTGTTTAAATTACATTCTCCTAATTACATATTCCTTGGACTTATCGTTTAAGTATATAACATTTATATGAGACGGCTTAAAACAATAATCTTTGCCCTTGACATTAAACTAGATTAGTTTAACATGTGAAATGTCCATAAAGTATCATCATATGATTGGTTTTAGGGCACATTTCCAACAATGCCATATTCTGTTTATGCATCTATGAATCTAGGAGAACTTAAAAATGATGGTGTGATTATTCAATTAGCCGATCGATCTAATGCATATCCAAAAGGAGTGTTGGAAGATGTTTTGGTGCAGGTAGACCACTTGATTTTTCCTGCAGATTTCTATGTGCTTGATATGGAGGATTCTGCCCACTCTTCACCATCACCACTTTTACTTGGACGACCTTTCATGAAAACGGCTCAAACCAAGATTGATGATGCAAAAATAACTTAACACACAAATTAAACCCTCTTGTTGTCAATTGTAGTAAAGAATGTAAGTAGGGATCGTTCTAGGCCGGGGATTAGGAGGGATTGCTAAAACACTTGAAACTGACTTAAATATGTGTAAACAAACTTAAAAGCATGAAATTAAACTTACAAGACTCAAAACAAAGTCACAAGACTCAAAACAGATTATAGAGACTCAAAACTGCCTAAAAACAACTCTAAGGCAGTTTCTGCCACTAACCCAAAGTTTGGACGAAAATTGATTTTATCTTGACTTAAAACACTTAAAAACACAATCTAAAACAAGTACTAACTAATATAACTTAATAAAATAAAGGGGATATTGGTTTTGGACGAAAATAAGGAAAACAAAGCAAGAACAATTTAAACAGATTCTTAGACAAATTTAGGTGAATTGATGGGTGATGGGTTAAACTATGGATGATGGGCTAGCTAGAGGGTTCTTCTCAACACATGACATACTTGCACATAAACCAATTTTCAGTTGTTCTTTCGATCAATCATGAAACTCAACACCCCAGGTTAATTAAGTCCGCTTAAATTAACCTTCAAGTTCTCCTTAAGTTATTGAATTGGATGGGAAAGCGCATACAACAATTCAAGCATTCAACAAAAGTCCTTTTGATGCGAAATCTATAAGCACACAAATTAAACCCTCTTTTTATCAATTGTAGTAAAGTATGTAAGTAGGGATCGTTCTAGACCGGGGATTAGGAGGAATTGCTAAAACACTTGAAACTTACTCAAAAACGTAAAACAAAGTTTAAAAACTGAATTAGACTCAAAGAATGCAAAACTAAACTCTAAAACACTAAAACAAACCAAAAGACTCAAAACAGCACAAAAACACTCAAATACTGCCTTAAAAACACTTTCTGGGCAGTTTTGAACTCTAACACAAACTTGGACGAATTTGGGTTATAACTTGAATCAAAACACTTAAAAACACAAACTAAATTGATTTCTAACTAATCTAACACTTCAAAATAATGGGGGATTTGGTTTTGACGAATTTGAAAACAAAGAAAACAGATTGTAACTAAAACAGATTTTTAAAACGAATTTGGATGAAACTATGGATGGAAGGCTAGCAAGAGGGTTCTTCTCCACACACGACACACTTGCACATAAACCAATTTTCAGTTGTTCTTTCGATAAATCATGAAACTCAACACCCCAGGTTAATTAGGTCCGCTTAAATTAACCTTCAAGTTCTCCTTAAGTTATTGAATTGGATGGGAAAGCGCATACAACAATTCAAAGCATTCTTCAAAAGTTCTTTACGTGAAAAGCACAATAAAGATACAATCAAAGATCATTAAGCATCATGAAAACTATAAGTATTGACGAGGCATTTGAAGGAAATTTTGTGAAAAACATGTTCATTTGAATAACATCATATAGCATGCAATTAACAGTTAAAGGCGGAATCATGCTTTCATGCATTCAAAAACAAAACATCTACCATGAAATTCAAAGCCTAGTAGATTGGTGAACCTTGACTCAACTTAAAAACAACAATTTGTTAGTTGAGAAATATTTACCTTTGTAGATTACTCTTTGCATATGCAAAGGATAATCACCCAAGAGATAGGGCCTTCATTCCTTGCTTCTTAGCTCCATGGATTTGGTTAGAAGAATAGGTTCTCCAAGTTCCCAAAATTGAGAACCTCTAAAGATTCTACACCAAGGTTGGATTGGAGAGGAAATGAGTGACCTTGAAGAAATAGAATTGCTAGACAATATCCCCCAAGGTGGTTGGCCTCTTAGAGAGAAATGGAAGCTTTGTGTTCTCACCAATTTTCTCTAAAATCAACAACTTATGAATTTTAGGTTATAAAGTTCTTTATATAGTCACTTCTTTAAATGACCTAAAGAACCAAAAAAAACCCTAATTCAACACTAAATGGATATGGGCTTTTGGGCCTTTGTGAATCTTTATTCATTAAGTTGTCATACAACTTAAGTCAATAGGCTTTGACGTTCGAAGCCCATTGGGCCTTAAGGTCCAAAACTATCCCGAGGTCTTTAACGAACTTATTCGTTTGATTAATTAACATATTAATTAATCCTTGCCATAAATAATTAAACCATTTAATTCATCTCCTTTGTTTCTTCAATCTCCACCTTATTTGGTGTACGATACATTAGGTTCCTTTTAGCGAGGCAGTGGGCGATTAAAACCATTTTACATCGATTGTGAATTGAAACTTACTTTCAATTCTCCCTTTAGTGATTACACACGTTTAGGGCTTCCACAAACCATGAGTGACACCTAGCAGCATATCATGGCTACCCAAGCTAATCAGAAGAGGTAGAGAACCTATTCAGTTTAGGATTACAAATGCAATACGGTCTTTCTCTAATCTAATACTCTTGACCACATTGTTTGGTTTGATAGTTTATTTATTCATGTCTACTATCCAATGTGATTCATTTGCATTTTATGATTACCTTGAATGTGATTTGGAACGCATTCTCCAATCTCATTCATACTCTGGCCAGAGATTTTAATCATATCATAGAGTATTCTCCCTCAAGCCAATTGAAGGTTAGAGATCCCTTGTTGCGCATTCACTTGTCTCCATGACTAAGTGGCTTAACCCCAATGATGTCGTGGACACCCCGATGGGGTGACTTTGGCATAATCAAAGATCAAGGACTTAACCACAAGACAACAACTGTGATGCCTCAGGTCAAAGGACTAATTTGCATTATCCCAAACATGAGTTCTCATGTGACATGAGTATGAGAACTCCTCGTTGATCGTGTTCAGTGAACTCATTCTCTATTGAGCACCTACGTACTTGTCTTGATGTCACACACACCAATGACTCGAGACTAGTCACTCTCCCTGAGAGAAGACATAGCACGTACTGATCTTATCGGACTGTCAATGCCCAATTGGCAATCCTATGATCAGGAACGTTTAGGATGTGTCTACGAAAGAATGGTCTCATTAATCTAACTACATTAGATTGCATTCTTCCAATCACATATTCCTTGGACTTTATCGTTTAAGCATATAACATTTATATGAGACGTCTCAAACAATAATGTTTGCCTTTTATATGTTAAACTAGATTAGTTTAACATGTGAAATATCCGTAAAGTATCATCATATGAATGGCTTTAGGGCACATTTCCAACAGCATTCGTTACTATGATGAGCATAAAACTAGTGCCAAGAATTCATTTAACGCGATCGTTTATAAGCGACCTCCACTACTTGTGAATATAAGTTTGTAACTATTAGGTGAAACTCCCTTATACTCTAGCATCATATTCATGCATGAAAACTAAGCGTGCACTCTTAATAAACATACACAAATAAGTTATCAATCAAGCAGTTAAACTAATTGAATCCACAACTTATGAAATCACAACTGAAGGTAATCAATTCATATTGAAAGTATGTACATGGTTTCGAATCTCCCCCTAACTAAGAGGGGTTTAGTTCCTCATACTCACAAAACAAAGATTATTGAATTGAAACATTGAAAACAAAAGAAAGATCACACCTAAAACGTTCCAGCAATCCTAAATCGAATGGCAAGCACGTCCAAGGGCTTTCCTCCTTCCTCTTTGCTGCGGCACAAGGGTTGGTGGTGAGTTTTAGGGGTTATGGATGATGTAGAAGTATAGAATTGTGTTTAGGATGGATGTATGGTGCGGCAAGAAGTGTTTTGGGTCAGAAACTATGGAGATTGGTGAAGGATGGGCACGGCAAAGAAGTTTATTTAAAGGATTTCAGGAATTAAAACCCTAGGTTATTTAGGTAAACAGAAATTAAGTCAAAAGCTTCTAGAAATAGGAAATCAAATCAGAAACTTAAAGGAAATTGACTAATAGGTGCGGCAAGGGCATAAAACACAAAAGGAATGTGTTTTAATGCAAGGAAATAGGAAAGAACCCTCTCTCTTGCACGGCAAGGAAGAGGAAAGGTCAAGGGAGGTGCGACATATGTCTGTTGGAAGTATGCCCACAAAGCCACTCATTTGATGTAATAGCTTTTGGAATACTTATTGTATTACACTTTTATATGTTTAATAAAGGGCAAAGCTTATTGTTAATCACTATTTGTTGTATCTTGTGTTTAAGCAATAAGGGAATCCAAGGAATGTATTTGATCTAAGAGATAAGTGATTTAAGTAAGTTAGATTAACAAGACCTTTCTCTTATGTTCATTCCTAAAACGTTCCTAGCCATAGGATTGCCAATTGGGCATTGACAATCCGCTAAGGTTAGTATGTGTTATGTCGACTCAAGCGCGAGTATGACAAGTCTCAAGTCATTTAGTGTTGGACACTAAGACAAACACATAGGTGCTCGAAAGAGTAATCGAGTACACTGAACAACGATCAAAAGAGAGTTCAAACATACATGTCATGTAAGAACTCGATAGTTACAATATGCAAAGTAGTCATTTGACCTGAGGCATCATAGATGTCTAATGGTTAGGTCCTTGATCTTTGATCATGTTAAATGGCATTCCATTGGAGTGTCCACGGCATTGTTGGGATCAAGCTATCTAGTCATGTAGGCATATGAATGCACAACAAGGGATCTCTAACCTTCCATGGTGGAAGGAGAATACTCTAAGATATGATTCGAGAGTCTTTGGCCAAAGCATATGAATATGACTTAGGAAGTTTGTTCCAAATCATATTCAGTTGAATCATATAGAGAAGTATCACATTGGATAGTAGACATTAAACAAACTATCACTCAACCAATGTGATTAAGAGTATTGTATTAGAGAAGGACCGTATTGCGTTGTAGTTGTAACTGGATAGGTTCTCCAACCACTTCTAGGTGTCACTCATGGTTTGTGGAAGCCTTGAAGATTAGCAAACACTAATCAAAGGGAGAATTGAAATGTAGTTTCAATTCACAATCGATCGTTAAGAGTAATGATCGCCCACTGCCTCGCTAATTGGAACCTAATGGATCGTACACCGAGTAAGGATGAAAGTGAAGAAATACAAATGAAATGGATATGCAATTAAATGGTTTAATTGAAAAATGGTCAAGATTAATTAATTAGTTAATTAATTTTACGAAAGGTTCGTATTGGGCTTTTAAGTTAGTTTTGGGTTTCGGGGCCCAAAAGTGTTTTGGTCCACAAGGCCCATTATGTTTAAGTTGTATGACAACTAAAACAAAATGGGCAATAAGCCCAATCACAACAAAGAGGCCGGCCATGGTGAGGAGAGGGTGAAGGATTGCTTAATTGCAAGTTTGCCACTCACCTAAGAAAAGAGTTATAAAAGCAACTTTATAGCTATTTTTCTCATTAGGGTTTTTCTTGGTGAAATGAGGTGAAACACTTTCTCTCATTTTCTCTAAAGAGGCCGGCCACTTAGAGGGGATTTAGCTAGCAATCTTTTCTTCTCTAAGTCATCTATTTTCATCTTCACACTTCATCCTTGGTGTGGAGACTTAGAGACATCAAGCTTTTGATGTTTTGGAGAACAAATCCTCAAATCCTCTAAGAAGCAAAGGAGCACTAAAAGGAGGAAATTCACAAGGAAGATCCAAGGAGCAAGGAGGTGACTTGAAGGCCCTCCACTTGGGTGAATCCCTTGTGTAATCAAGGATGAGCTTCAAGGGTAAAGAAACTCTAAATCTTTCCTTCTCTTTAATGTTGTTAAATTGTTTATTGGTTCACCATATACTAGGCTTTGAAAGTCATGGGTTTTATGAATTGTTTTTGGATGCATGCCTACTTTAAAGTGTTAATAGTTTGCATATGTATTCAAATGTTCTTACTTGTTCTTAGCTAGGACAATTTTTTTCCTTCAAGTGGTATCAGAGCCTAGGCCTAGTTTAAGGTGAATCCTTTTGGGTTTTGTGATTTTCATGATTTGTGATTTAAATGTTGTAAATGTTACAAGCTTTGTTCTTGCTTTTGAATATAAATTTTGCTAGAAAATTTAGCATCTCAAATGTTGTAGATGTATTTCATTTAGGCATGAATATTGGAACTAAAATTTGGTGCCATGTATGTTGGGAAATTCGGCCAAATCCAAAGGGTGATTTTTTGGGTTCATGTTTGTCTTGTTAAAATGGTTTTAAGGTGACTTTTGGAACCCCTAAGTACCCTAGGATGTTAGCCCTCTTTTGAGTTGTAAAAATTTGAGTTTTAATGTGTGAAAACATTCATGGAGCTCTTATGAGTTTTCATGTGTGTTCTTCAATGTTCTTGAGTTTCTTACCAAGAACAAAAAGGTTTGAAGATTTGATTCAAAGTGTTTGTTGTTTTACATAAAGTTTTGGTTTATTTGGATGGGTGATAGATTATTGGTGAGGGTTGATAAATGCCATTAAAGTTTTACAAAACATTTTCTTACACATAACCCCATCACCTTTATCTTCACCTAGCTAATCCACTTGCATGTTCTACTTGCATAAAACTTTATTAAACCTTTGATTGTTTCACCAAAACCCTTTCACACTCTTTCACACTCAAAAATCGGCCAACCCCTAGTGGGGGTGTTTTTGGGCCTTTTATGCAATTACATAAAGTTTTGATACTTTTGTGTTTTTGTATTTTGGCCCAAAAGTTTACGTTTTTATGTTTAGGCCCAAAAACTCTAAAGGACAAATTGTTTTGTTCCTTTAATGATGTTTTTACATTATTAAAATTTTGGGTTCTAGTTGAAATTACATGAAGTTGTGGACTTTTGTGTTTTTTCAAAGTGACCCAAAAGTTTTTGTTTTTGCATTGTGGCCCAATTGTTGTGGTCATAGTTTCCTTTTGGCCCAAATAAAATGAGAACAAAATGGTTTTGTCTCTTTAATGAGAATTGGATTTTCATTTCATTTAGTTCCATTTAAATCAATTCTATGAATCTGAAAACCAATTGTTTAAGTTGCTTTCTTAGTTAATATGATTGATTAAGAAAAGGGTGATTATGAACCAAAGGCCTCGATAATTGAGCTATGTGATTGGCCGCTTTACGTTATGAATGTTTGGGTTTAATAGTGTAGAATTGAATGTAATTTGATTAATTCAATTTGTTGTAAATGGACATAAGTCCATAATTTGTGTTGTAAAAGGGCATAAGCCCTTATTATTATTTCATGTATTCCTTTTTGTTTATATGTATGCAAATTGGAATAGTTGGGTCCAACGCCCAATAGGAAATAACGGTTTAATTAGATTAAACGCGTAGCTAAAATCAACAACTATCTACCTTAAACCCAAGGTCCAACACAAGGCTCGTGTTTGATCAAATCAAACGGTTCATAATCATCCTAAAACCTAATATGACTATATAGTCCATATGAGGATGCAATGCATTCGTTAGTAGTTCCATATAGTCTCGCTTGTTTCATCGAAATAGTGGGAGTATTATAAACTACTAATTCATATTAACTTGGACCAATGGTTGTGATAGGCCCAAGTTCTTTTAATAAGATTAAAATGATTTTGATGTAGCCCAACACTACTCCCTGAACAAAACGAATATTAAGTTGATAAGCGAGAGATGTTTTGAACATCTCTTCGTAGGCCTTCCACCGTGGTGGGCTCCAATCGTTTGTGACTCATGCACCGGCTTCACCCTATCACGGGGAAGTTCAAAGTATGTGCTTACATCCAAGAGGAGTCCATAAACATATGATGAAGTGAGTGTAGGCAACGAGGATAGCCGACATCGTATCATCGTGAGGCTATTCTTGAACCCCTTCACAAACTAAGCATGGTGGGATTAACTTAACTAAGTGCAATGGAGCCGACATCGTATCATCGTGAGGCAACATTCTCTAGATGCCAAACGGATGGGTAATTACAAAAGTTGTAAATGAATAAAGCGTTATTCTCTCATCATTATTTTTGCTAACCAACATTGTATCATCGTGAGGTGGGCTTGGTAATGGTGAGTCTCCCATACCCCGCTTAGAGTTCAATATAACTCTCGAATTCCATTGAGGGATGTGGAATTTGCCAAAAATAGTCGGTGGTACTATTTGATTTAAGACCCAATCAAGTAGTTTTGAAACAAACAGTCTAATACGATTTCTGTTCTGTTATGTAGTTAACGACATGCCTAAAATAATACCCACCATTATACTTGACAAAAGGGGCCTTAAGGGCCAACGTTTCCTTGCTTGGTATCGCCACATTGAGAATGTCTCAAAGGTGAAAGACATATTGTATGTGCTTAAGCAATCCCCTCCTCATGTACCTCCTACGAAACTGGCTTCAAATGAGGAGTGTCAAAACTATGTTAGACACTATGAGGATGACTTACAAGCCAAATGCTTAATCCTCACTTCACTTAGTGAGGAGCTTATGAAGCTACATAAGCACATGGACACTTCTTGTGCCATGGTTGAAAGTTTGCATAAGATGCATGACAATGAGACTAGTAATGTACGATTCTCAAATGATTGTAGTCTAATGAATGCCAAAATGGCAAAGGGGGCATCGGTCTATAAACATGGACAAAGGATGGAAAGGATCTTTCAAGATCTTCAAAGTTTAGGAACTTCCATCGATGGGAAAATGGCCCAAGACTTTTTCCTTGCTTCTCTCTCGGATGATTTCACTAAGTTTATTGTAAACTATAAAGTGAATGTATTCGATCATTCTTTAAACGAGATGATTGACATGTGCTGTAAATTTGAAAAAGGTTTCAAAAAGGACAGTGGGAGTGAGAATGCAAACACAAGGAAAAGGTTGCATAAGAAGAAGGCAAACAAATCCAAAGGAACATGCTTTCATTGTGGAAAGGATGAACGTTGGAAGAAGAAATATAGGGTGCGCATTGCGAGCCTTATGACACGAACTTTTGAAGAGACTATTTCTGTCATAGAGAGTTCTTTTACAGTGAGCTCCAGTTCCTGGATATTTGATTCAGGCGCTAGTCAACATATCTGTAATACGATGCAGGGACTAGCGGGGAGCAAGTCACTGCGCAATGGGGAGATGGTTGTGCGAATTGGGAACGGCACTAAAATCTCTGCAAAAGCAATAGGCACCTATATGCTTAAACTACCCTCTGGGGAAGTCCTGGAACTTAAAAATTGTTTATATTTTCCTTCATGTATAAAGAATTTGATTTCTATCTCTAAGCTTTTACGAGATGGGCACTCAGTATTGTTTGACAAAATGAGTTGCACTTTATACTTGAACGGTCGTATTATCTCTCAAGGTAATATGATAGAGGGACTTTTTCACCTAGAGACGAATAGTGGGATGCACTGTATTGAAAGCGGGAATACCTCAAATCCCAAAAGGGCTAGAGAAGAAGTTAACCAAGAAAAGATGTGGCATTTTAAACTTGGACATGTGAACCTTGATAAGATTCGCAAGATGTCGAAAGACGAATATTTTCGCCCATTAGGTAATGACCAGATGGGTACTTGTGAATGTTGCTTGAAAGGGAAGATGACCAAATCTCCATTTACTGGAAAAGGAGAGCGTGCCACTGAAATTCTAGGGTTAATCCACACTGACGTATGTGGACCTATGTCTACTACGTCGAGATGAGGCTTCTCCTACTATATCACATTCACCGACGATCACTCTCGGTTTGGCTATGTGTATCTTATGAAGGTACAAGTCAGAATCCTTTGAAAGGTTTAAAGAATTCAAGAATGAAGTTGAGAAGCAAACTAGGAAACAGATAAAGATCCTAAGATCAGATCGAGGGGGTGAATATCTGAGTAATGAGTTCCTAGATTATCTCAAAGAGTGTGGAATAATATCACAGTGGACTCCACCAGGAACTCCACAACTTAATGGAGTTTCTGAAAGGAGAAATCGAACCTTGATGAACATGGTTCGTTCTATGATGAGTTCCGCTGATCTACCAGTAACATTCTGGGGATACGCTCTATATACAGCAGCTTAATTGCTTAATAGAGTACCTTCTAAGTCAGTTTCACAAACGCCTTATGAGATATGGCATGGAAGAAAGCCAAGTCTTAATCACATTAAGATTTGGGGTTGTGAAGCATATGTCAAGAAGCTTGAGGCTACTAAGCTTGAAGCGAGATCAGTAAGATGCTATTTTGTGGGATATCCTAGAGAAACTATGGGATATGAGTTCTACCATCCTGACGACAAGAAAGTCTTTGTTTCCAGAACTGCTAAGTTTCTAGAGGACGAATTTTTTCTCAAAGGAACTATAAGCAAAGAAATGGAAATTAATGAGATTAATAATGAACCACAAACAAGCGCTCGACAAGTTGACAACCCTGTTCCTGAACCCCTAGCTCCACGCAGATCTGAACGGGTTAGTAAGCCACCTAAGAGGTATGGCTTAAATAATGACTTTGAGGAATTGCGCCTTCTAGGTGACAATGACACAAAGGAAGACCCTAGAGACTACACTGAAGCAATGTCCGACATTGATTCAAAGAGATGGCAAGAGGCCATGAAATCCGAGATGGATTCCATGTATCAAAATCAGGTCTGGACTCTTGTAGACCCTCCAGAAGGTATAGTACCTGTTGGAAACAAATGGGTCTTCAAGAGGAAGATAGGCGTTGATGGGAACGTGGAGACTTATAAGGCTAGACTAGTAGCCAAGGGTTATAGGCAACGAGAAGGGATTGACTATGAAGAAACCTTATCTCTTGTAGCTATGATTAAGTCCATTCGGATTTTGCTTGCTGTAGCTGCGTACCATGATTATGAGATATGGCAAATGGACGTGAAGACGGCCTTTCTGAACGGCTACCTAGAGAAAGAGCTCTATATGACTCAACCCGAAGGTTTCGTGTCCGAGTCTGAAAAGACTAAGGTATGCAAGCTTCAAAGGTCCATTTATGGACTTAAGCAAGCCTCCAGGAGCTGGAACATTCGTTTCGACACTAAAATCAAAACGTTTGGTTTTACTCAAAACGAAGACGACAATTGTGTTTATCAAAAAGTCGTTGGGGAAGCAGTAGTAATCCTAGTGTTATATGTAGATGACATATTACTATTCGGGAATGACATTGCAGTACTTTCTTCTGTAAAAGTGTGGTTGTCCAAAACCTTCCACATGAAAGATTTGGGAGATGCATCTTATGTACTTGGGATAAAGCTCTATCGTGATAGATCCAGAAGACTAATTGGATTATCCCAATCTATGTACATTGATAAGGTTCTAAGTAGGTTCCAGATGGAACAATCTAAGAAAGGTTTTCTTCCTGTTAGACATGGAATTCACCTTTCTAAGTCCATGGGACCTAAGACTCCTGAAGAGATACGGCAAATGAATACTATTCCTTATGCTTCCGCCATAGGAAGTCTCATGTATGCCATGATATGGACAAGGCCTGATATCGCATATGCGGTGAGCATTACTAGTCGATATCAATCTAACCCAGGATCAGAACACTGGGCAGCTGTCAAGACGGTCCTCAAGTACTTAAGAAGAACTAAGGACATGTTCCTCGTTTATGGAGGAGCGACAGAGTTGCGAGTGGAAGCCTATACAGACGTAGATTTCCAATCTGACGTCGATGATAGAAGTTCCAACTCCGGATATGTATTCACTCTGAATGGTAGGGCTGTCAGCTGGAAAAGCATGAAACAAAGTGTAATTGCTGATTCCACGACAGAGGCTGAATATGTCGCTGCAGCTGAAGCCGGCAAAGAAGAGTTCTGGATGAAGAAGTTCATTACTGAACTTGGAGTGGTTCCAACCATTACATCACAAGTAACTTTGTACTGTGATAATAGTGGGGCGATAGCTCAAGCCAAGGAACCCAGGGCACATCAAAAGAACAAGCATTTTGACAGGCACTTTAATATCATTAGAAGATATGCTGCCGAAGGGAAAGTCAACATCTTCAAAGTTGCCTCAGCCGATAACGTAGTAGATCCACTAACGAAGCCAATGTCTTAAATCCAACTTGACTGCCATATGGAAAAGATGGGTATTAGATACATGGGAGGATGGCTTTGAGTGCAAGTGGGAGATTGTTGGAAGTATGCCCACAAAGCCACTCATTTGATGTAATAGCTTTTGGAATACTTATTGTATTAAACTTTTATATGTTTAATAAAGGGCAAATCTTATTGTTAATCACTATTTGTTGTATCTTATGTTTAAGCAATAAGGGAATCCAAGGAATGTATTTGATCTAAGAGATAAGTGATTTAAGTAAGTTAGATTAACGAGACCTTTCTCTTATGTTCATTCCTAAAATGTTCCTAGCCATAGGATTGCCAATTGGGCATTGACAATCGCTAAGGTTAGTATGTGTTATGTCGACTCAAGCGCGAGTATGACAAGTCTCAAGTCATTTAGTGTTGGACACTAAGACAAACACATAGGTGCTCGAAAGAGTAATCGAGTACACTGAACAACAATCAAAAGAGAGTTCAAACATACATGTCATGTAAGAACTCGATAGTTACAATATGCAAAGTAGTCATTTGACCTGAGGCATCATAAATGTCTAATGGTTAGGTCCTTGATCTTTGATCATGTTAAATGGCATTCCATTGGAGTGTCCATGACATTGTTGGGATCAAGCTATCTAGTCATGTAGGCATATGAATGCACAACAAGGGATCTCTAACCTTCCATGGTGGAAGGAGAATACTCTAAGATATGATTCGAGAGTCTTTGGCCAAAGCATATGAATATGACTTAGGAATTTGTTCCAAATCATATTCAGTTGAATCATATAGAGAAGTATCACATTGGATAGTAGACATGAAACAAACTATCACTCAAACAATGTGATTAAGAGTATTGTATTAGAGAATGATCGTATTGCGTTGTAGTTGTAACTGGATAGGTTCTCCAACCACTTCTACTTAGCTTGGGTAACCATGATATGCTGCTAGGTGTCACTCATGGTTTGTGGAAGCCTTGAAGTTTAGCAAACACTAATCAAAGGGAGAATTGAAATGTAGTTTCAATTCACAATCGATCGTTAAGAGTAATGATCGCCCACTGCCTCGCTAATTGGAACCTAATGGATCGTACACCGAGTAAGGATGAAAGTGAAGAAATACAAATGAAATGGATATACAATTAAATGGTTTAATTGAAAAATGGTCAAGATTAATTAATTAGTTAATTAATTTTACGAAAGGTTCGTATTGGGCTTTTAAGTTAGTTTTGGGTTTCGGGGCCCAAAAGTGTTTTGGTCCACAAGGCCTATTATGTTTAAGTTGTATGACAACTAAAAAAAAATGGGCAATAAGCCCAATCACAACAAAGAGGCCGGCCATGGTGAGGAGAGGGTGAAGGATTGCTTAATTGCAAGTTTGCCACTCACCTAAGAAAAGAGTTATAAAAGCAACTTTATAGCTATTTTTCTCATTAGGGTTTTTCTTGGTGAAATGAGGTGAAACACTTTATCTCATTTTCTCTAAAGAGGCCGGCCACTTAGAGGGTATTTAGCTAGCAATCTTTTCTTCTCTAAGTCATCTATTTTCATCTTCACACTTCATCCTTGGTGTGGAGACTTAGAGACATCAAGCTTTTGATGTTTTGGAGAACAAATCCTCAAATCCTCTAAGAAGCAAAGGAGCACTAAAAGGAGGAAATTCACAAGGAAGATCCAAGGAGCAAGGAGGTGACTTGAAGGTCCTCCACTTGGGTGAATCCCTTGTGTAATCAAGGATGAGCTTCAAGGGTAAAGAAACTCTAAATCTTTCCTTCTCTTTAATGTTGTTAAAGAGTTTATTGGTTTACCATATACTAGGCTTTGAAAGTCATGGGTTTTATGAATTGTTTTTGGATGCATGCCTACTTTAAAGTGTTAATAGTTTGCATATGTATTCAAATGTTCTTACTTGTTCTTAGCTAGGACAAATTTTTTCCTTCAATGTCCATAAGGGTTCTAGGGCCTTTGTTTTGTGTCCTAGAATGCATATGAAGTCTTCAAAGTGGCTGGAACATAAGGACTTTTAGAATTAGGAAAGGTCAAACCAAAATAGGAAACCTTGGCTTAACTTTCCGACTTCAAGTAGGAATCCTTGTTCTTCTAAGAATCCTTATGTGAGTAGGAATCCATCTTCAATTAGGAATCCTTCGTTGATTAGGAATCCTAAATTCTTCAAATCTTCAATTACGTCCATTCCTTTTGCTCCAAGCATGTGATAATCATTCCAAGCCCAATTTTGCTCCAAAAGGCACCAAATTGCATACTTTGCCTTTAGAATCTGAAAACACACAAAAGTGACTTTAAACACTAAAATAACTAAGGAAACACAACGTAAATGCACGAGAACAAGCCAATTAAGTCGCATAAATATGCTCCTATCACCTTTACGTGAACAGCACAATAAAGATACAATCAAAGATCATTAAGCATCATGAAAACTATAAGTATTGACGAGGCATTCGTTACTATGATGAGCATGAAACTCCTGCCAAGAATTCATTTAACGCGATCGTTTATAAGCGACCTCCACTACTTGTGAATATAAATTTGTAACTATTAGGTGAAACTCCTTTATACTCTAGCATCATATTCATGCATGCAAACTAAGTGTGCACTCTTAATAAACATACACGAATAAGTTATCAATCAAGCAGTTAAACAAATTGAATTCACAACTTATGAAATCACAACTGAAGGTAATCAATTCATATTGCAAGTATGAACATGGTTTCGAATTCCCCCCTAGCTAAGGGGGGTTTAGTTCCTTATACTTACAAAGCAAAGATAAACAAATTTAGACATTGAAAACAAAAGAAAGAAAACACCTAAACGCTCCAACGATCCCCGTTGGACAGCATGCACGTCCAAGCACTTTCCTTCCCTTCCTTTGCTACAGCACAAGGTGTGGTGAGCGTTTGAAGGTTTGGTTGTATGGAGGAATGGATGTGTTTGGATGAAAGTTGTATTGAATTGGGGATGAATTCTCAAGCAAAAACTGAATGTAATGGCTGCCACACACACTTCCTTTTATAGAGGAAGTGCATGGCATGGAGGGATGGATGGTGGTGTGAGGAATGATTCAAAGGTGAAAGTGAAGTAATGATGCAAAGCATGGGGGGTGATAAGCTCATATTTATACATATTTTACATCAAATTCTCTCGTCTTTTCTTAGTTAGTTTCTTATATTTTTGAGTTATTTACTTTGTTTTTATGTTTTATCGAATTTATCTAGCTAATAAAATAAAAATAACATAAGTGTGATTTTATGTAATAAATTCGTGTCAAAACTGTTTAGCTTTTAAATTAAATAAAATATAGATATATATATATATAATATAATAATTGTTTGTTTTGTAGACAGTGGGGAACCATGTGGGTGTGTGCGGCAATGAGGAAATAAGAAAGAATAATGGCAGCTGGAAGGCAATGAGGGAGTGGAGTGATGATTAGAAAACAAAAAGGAATAAGGAGGTGCAGAACGTGGGATAGAAAACAATAAAAAAATGAAATAAATAGTGAGGTGCGCGGAACTGGAGTGAGGAGAAGAGGAAGCTGCCTCGGGCAGCTTGAGGGGGAGTCGCTGACGCAGTAGGAAGGCGTGGAGGAAAGGCAAGCTGCCAGTGGCAGCGAGCAGAGAGAGACAGCCTTGGGGGTGCCTGAAGGCACGGAAAAAAAGGGGGGAGTACGGGAAAGCATGGGAACTAGGAAGTGAGGGGAGACTGGCCTGGGGCAGTGAGAATAGGACAGTGAGGGTGGAGTCACGAGAGGCTCTCGGGGATTGGAAGGCTGCCTCGGGCAGTCAGCTCGCAAGAAGACAGGAAGGCAGGTGCTTCCTCGGCAGCAAGGGAAGGTGAGACTGGCACAGGAACCAAAGAAGGACAGAGGGAGAATTTGCAACGTGCAGGATTTGAGAGCAGGAGCTGTGAAACATGCAGGACGTGCATGCCTAGGGAGGTCTTCGAGGGAAGACGTGGAAGAAGGAGCTGCCTTCTTGGCAGCTAGGAAGGAGAGACACGGACTTACGCACGGAACCAACTTCTTTCTCTATCGGTTTATTTTTCCAAACTCACGTTTTAGTTTTATTTCTGTTTTAATAATGTGTAACTAATTTTGTTTTGGCTAGAGGTTAATTCAAAACTATGGATATATTTGTAATTTGAATTGTTTATCTTCAGTTGTGATTTCTGAGTTGTGATTTAATTTGCTTAACTGCTTGATTGATAACTTATTTTTGTATGTCGATTAAGGATGCATACTTAATTTACATGCATGAATTTGATGCTAGAATATAAGTGAATTTCACCTAATCGTTATGAACTTATATTCACAAGTAGTGAAGGTCGCTTATAAACGATCGCGTTAGGTAAATTCTTGGCATAAGTTTCATGCAATTCATAGTAACAAGTGCCTCGTCAATGCTTATGATTTTCATAAAACTTAATGATTCTTGCTTGTATCTCTATTATGCAATTCATGTAGGGAACTTGTAGGGAATGTTTTGGGTTGTCGTATGCAATCATCCAACCTAATAAAAGTAGGAAAATCTGAAGGTTAATTTAAGCGGACCTAATTAACTTGGGGCGTTGAGAATTTACAATTTATTGAAAGAACAACTGAAAATCAATTTAGGTTGCATATATGTCATGTGTGGAGAAGAACCCTCTAGCCATCCCGTCATTTATCATTTTACCTTAATTTTATGTTTTTGTCAATTCCGTAATTTATTTAAGTTTAATTTACTTCTCTTTAAAAATCAATCACCCATTTATTTTAAAGTGTTATGTTTGTTAGAAATTAATTTAGTTTGTGTTTTCTTGAATCTTTTGATTTGTTTTAGTTTATTTGTTAGTTTTATTTTGAGTGTTTCTATTTAAGTGTTTTGAGTCTAGTTTAATATTTTAAATTTTGTTTTTACGTTTTTAATTTAATTTTACTTTGGTTAGCATCCCTAGTTAATCCCCGGCCTAGAACGATCCCTACTTATCCATATACTACAATTGTCACAAATAGGGTTTAAATTTGTGCGTTAGTTAATTTTCGCATCAAATTTTTGGCGCCGTTGCCGGGGATTAGCAAATTTGCTAATCCTTTGTTTATGTTTTTGTTTGTGTTTTATTTTATTTTATTTGTGTTTTATTTTTATTTTATTTTATTTTTGGTTTGTTATGTATGTTACTTTTGATATTTGATTTATTTTTCTTTCTTTGAATTGAGGTACAAATGGAGCAAGACTTGGATTCTACTAGCATTCAAGATCTATTGGCACAGCTCACTGCTCAATTAACTCATAATGCCGAACGGACCACAATGCCAAGTGTCCCTACACTTGATGTGCCCTATGGGCAACGATATCAAGGTCCTCAATTTTCTGCAAATGAAGATGTTTGGGGATATCAAGGCTATAACCAATCAAGGGGCAACATGTTTTCCAATGCTTACAATTCAGATTGGAGAGATTATTCAGATTACATGTGGGGAGAACCTCAACAATTCCAACAAGGTGGATATTGGCAGCAAGAAGACGCGTTCTATTCAAGACCTATGCAGCCACCACAGTATCCCCCACAACAATTCCAATCGAATCAAAGTATGCCCGTGGATTATAATCAAATGCTTGAAGAATTAATTTCTTCGGTACAGGGTTCACAAAAAGAAGAACAATTGCCGCCATCGGAAGAGTTCTATCAGTGGCCATATGAACCGTCACATCCACCACAACAATCAACCCAATTCAATTCAGGTACATCCTTGGATAATGATACACTTAATAATTTACTCACCTCTTTGAATCAGGGAGTAGAAAATCAAAACCAGGAGATGCAAGACCGAGACAACAAGATGAATGCATTGGAGAAGCAAGTTGGGCAGATTATGGAGATCATGGCACAGATTCAAGATCAAAGAGAACTCTCCAACTCCACATTTGCAAATTCAAGGGGAGAAATGGAAATCGATGAAGCCATCACTTTGGGAAGTGATATGGAGGATGAAGTTGTTCCAGAACCATCCAAACATGGCCCGGACATGGATGAATTGCCGCTTCAAGAAGAAGATGAGGATGACGACTTGGGCAGTTTAGAAGAATTCTTGTCGCAAACCCCTCAAGTCCTTATGTCATCCAACTCAGGTGAGGAGGTTCTAAGTTCATTTCATTCTAACATCGTTCCACCAAATGTCCTTTTTCCTTGCAGGTTTTTAAATCCCAAGGAAGAAGTGAATGAAAAAAATGTTGTGGAAGTTCTTCCAGAGGTGCAAAATGAGATCCCAATTCTTGGTGCACCAAATCATGTTCCCGATGACGTTGAAACATTCAAAGAGATTTCTACACCAAGAAGAGGGATTCCAGAAAATGAGATGGCCGGAGAATTTGTTGAACATATCAAAGAGGCTGTGCATGAGACAATCAAGCCCAAAGCAGTTGAGTTTGATGACACGGGACAAGCCACAACCATCATAGTAAACCTGGCTAAGTTCAAAGTCCCGGAAATGTTCAAAAATGTGGTGTTTGTGATTGAGTTTGATCGAGAATGTAAGCCATCTTCTCCATTTTTAATTTTAATTTATACTAACATTTTTCTGATTTTGATGATTCAGGCACCCACTCTTGAATTTAAACCATTGCCGGATCATTTCAAGTACCACCGTCCGTTCAATGATAAGCCCATGCATTTGAATAATGAAGGGAGGCCTAGGAATCACCCACAATCAGATTTGCATTCCTAATCCCTTCTCTTTACTGCTTTCATTTGTTTTGTTATTTAGTTGTGATTTTTGTTTTGTTTATTTAGTTGTGATTTTTGTTTAGGAGATTAAACTTAGTTTTTTTTACTTTGATTTACTTATTTTACATTTATATAAAATAAAAAATAAAAATAAAAATAAAATATAATAATAATAAACATTACATAAATTAAAAAAAAAAAAAAAAAAAAAAAAAAAAAAAAAAAACTTAAATGCATAAATAATTTACAATAACTTGTAAACTAATTTCGTTCATTGGTCGTTGGTTGGTGGTGCCTCGGAGGTCGACGGAGCCCCTGAAAGACGAAGCGCCAGAGCTGGATCATTCGGAGCCTCAATACTTGGTGCTGCTCCTGAGGACGAAGGCAACACAAACCTCGGGAGTAACGTCATAAACCGTTGATGATCACTTTGAATCCGCACTTCGGACTCCTGCATCTGATCCAGTGATCGGATTATATTTATACATATTTTACATCAAATTCTCTCGTCTTTTCTTAGTTAGTTTCTTATATTTTTGAGCTATTTACTTTGTTTTTGTGTTTTTTTGTATTTATCTAGTAAATAAAATAAATATTGCACAAGTGAGATTTTAAGTGATAAAATCGTCAAAACTGTCTTGCCCACTATTTTTGGTTAATAAAAATAAGATAGTATTATAAATATATATATATATATTATATATATATTTATATTTATATATATATATGATGTTAATTGAGTGGGGTTTTGGCAGAAAGCAACGCCTGGGGATCAAATAAAGGAGAAAAGCATAAAAAAAAGAAACTGACAGGAATTAAAATAGAGGATGGGGCGCACTGCAGAAAGCAGTGGAGGCGTGCGGGGAGACAAGAAAGAATGGGCAGGAAATGTGGGGATGTGCTCGGCATTTAAAGGAGGGAGACACGTAGAAGGAAGGAGGGGGGGATAAGGAAAGAGGGTTTTGGAGTTGCGAAGAGGCAAGCAGGGCCGAGGCGCTGCTTTTGCAGCAAGCAGGGAGACAGAGAGAAACAGCTGCGAAGGAGCTGGAGGAGTTGCTGCCTCTGCAGCTTGGGGCAGCAACGCTGCACATTGGCGCACGGGAAAGAACAGGCTGCCCTTGCAGCCTTGCGCAGGAGGCAAGAGGAGGTCAGGACAGCGGGAGCTGTGCAGGTTTTGGAGAGACAGGCGCTGCCTTTGCAGCGTCAGCACGGAGGAACTTGCGGAAGGCGCGGTGCGCGCGGAAAGAAGTGAGGGAGCAACGCTGCACGCTGGCAGCGAGAAGGAAGAGGGCAGCAGGCTGCCATTCGCATGACAGCTGGAGAGAAGGCTGCCTTTAGGCAGCTGGCAGCGATAGGGAGACGCGGAAAAACAGTGAGAAGCGGGAGGAGGAACGCAACAGGCAGCGAGAAAGAAAGAGAAGCAAGAGGCAGCACGAGCAGAGGTCAGCACGGGCAGTCAGCACGGGCAGTCAGCACAGCAGAAGCACAGTGGACAGCAAGCTGTCAATCTCTCTCGGTTTAATTTTCCTAAACTCACATTTTATTTCTGTTTTAATTTTAAATAATGTATAACTAATTTTATTTTGGCTAGAGTTTAATTCAAAACCATGGATATATTTGTAATTTGAATTGATTACCTTCAGTTGTGATTTCTGAGTTGTGATTTAATTTGCTTAACTGCTTGATTGATAACTTATTTTTGTTTGTCGATTAAGGATGCATACTTAATTTACATGCATGAATTTGATGCTAGAATATAAGTGAATTTCACCTAATCGTTATGAACTTATATTCACAAGTAGTGAAGGTCGCTTATAAACGATCGCGTTAGGTAAATTCTTGGCATAAGTTTCATGCAATTCATAGTAACAAGTGCCTCGTCAATGCTTATGATTTTCATAAAACTTAATGATTCTTGCTTGTATCTCTATTATGCAATTCATGTAGGGAACTTGTAGGGAATGTTTTGGGTTGTCGTATGCAATCATCCAATCCATTAACTTAAGGAAAATCTGAGAATTAATTTAAGCGGACCTAATTAGTTTGGGGCGTTGAGAATTTACAATTTATTGAAAGAACAACTGAAAATCAATTTAGGTTGCATATGTATCATGTGTGGAGAATAATCCTCTAGCCAGTCCGTCATTTATCAGTTTACCTTAATTTTATGTTTTTGTCAATTCTGTAATTTATTTAAGTTAATTTACTTCTCGTCAAAATCAATCCCCCATTTTATTTTAAAGTGTTAGATTTATTAGAAATCATTTTAGTTTGTGTTTTCTTAAGTCTTGAGTTGTTTTGAGTCTTTTGATTTATTTTAGTTTATTTGTTAGTTTTATTTTGAGTTATTATATTTAAGTGTTTTGAGTCTAGTTTAATGTTTTAAATTTTGTTTTTACGTTTTTAATTTAATTTTACTTTGGTTAGCATCCCTAGTTAATCCCCGGCCTAGAACGATCCCTACTTACATCATTACTACAACTGTCACAAATAGGGTTTAAATTTGTGCGTCAATTTATTTTCGCATCATCCAGCTTCCTCTTCATGCTTGTGGAGTAATTGGTTGCAAGCATGTGCAAATCCCTGTTCTCATGCCTAAGCACTCTGACCTCCTGCCGAAGACTAGCCACTTCAGCCATCAACGACTGATGCGAAAATAAATTAACGCACAAATTTAAACCCTATTTGTGACAGTTGTAGTATATGGATAAGTAGGGATCGTTCTAGGCCAGGGATTAACTAGGGATGCTAACCAAAGTAAAATTAAATTAAAAACGTAAAAACAAAATTTAAAACACTAAACTAGACTCAAAACACTTAAATAGAATCACTCAAAATAAAACTAACAAATGAACCAAAATAAATTAAAAGACTCAAAATAATTCAAGACTTTTAGAAAACACAAACTAGATTGATTTCTAATAAATCTAACACTTTAAAATAAACTGGGGGATTGATTTTTGACGAGAAGTAAATTAACTTAAATAAATTACAGAATTGACAAAAACATAAAATTAAGGTAAAATGATAAATGACGGACTGGCTAGAGGATTATTCTCCACACATGTCACATATGCAACCTAAATTGATTTTCAGTTGTTCTTTCAATAAATTGTAAATTCTCAACGCCCCAAGTTAATTAGGTCCGCTTAAATTAACCTTCAGATTTTCCTACTTTTATTAGGTTGGATGATTGCATACGACAACCCAAAACATTCCCTACAAGTTCCCTACATGAATTGCATAATAGAGATACAAGCAAGAATCATTAAGTTTTATGAAAATCATAAGCATTGACGAGGCACTTGTTACTATGAATTGCATGAAACTTATGCCAAGAATTTACCTAACGCGATCGTTTATAAGCGACCTTCACTACTTGTGAATATAAGTTCATAACGATTAGGTGAAATTCACTTATATTATAGCATCAAATTCATGCATGTAAATTAAGTATGCATCCTTAATCGACATACAAAAATAAGTTATCAATCAAGCAGTTAAGCAAATTAAATCACAACTCAGAAATCACAACTGAAGGTAATCAATTCAAATTACAAATATATCCATGGTTTTGAATTAAACTCTAGCCAAAATAAAATTAGTTACACATTATTAAAATTAAAACAGAAATTAAACATAAGTTTTTGAGGAAGAATAACACCGAGAGAAATTGCAGTGAAACTTTGCTGAAGCTTGTGTGCGTGAGTCCGTGTCTGCATGAGCTCAGCTGCCAAGGACAGCTTGCAGCATGCTGCCCCAAACTGCATGCCTTCCCGTGCGACTGTTTCTTGCGTGAGATCTCTGACACGCTGCCAAGTGGCAGCGCCTGCCACTGCCTTCTATATATTTCTGCGCCTTTCCTCACTAATCCACCAAAACCTGCGCTGCACAGTTCCTTATTCCTGCCTATCGTTCCCTCTCCCGCGTCACGCCTCCAGCTGCACTCCACAGTCTGACCTTCCTGACTTCCCGCGCTTCCCGTGCTTCTATTTTTCCGCAAGCTGCCAAAGCGTCAGCGTCGCCAGTTCCCCCCTCTGCCAGGCAGCCTTCCTGCTGCGCGCGCCAGCTGCCTAAGGGCAGCTCCTCTGTGCTTCCTCTCGCTGCAGCCTGCACTCTCCCGCTGCCAAGCATGCATGCACTGCCAGGAAGCCTTCCCTCGCAAATACTGTCTTCACACTGACTCCTTCGGTTTCTGTCCTGCACTCGCCAGCTGCCAGGCAGCGCCAGCTCCCTACGTTGCCTTCGTCCTCGGCCCAGTTGCTTCTCTGTTCCTTCGCTGCCAGGCCTCCTAAGCTGCGCAAGGCAGCTGTCGTGCTGCCCGTCTCCCCCTCCTTCCGCGCAAGACTCCTCTCAAGCTGCCAGCTCGCTGCCAAGTGGCAGCGTAGCAATTTCCACAGCCGCTGCTCCTCCAGTTCGCGTCTATCCTCCCGCTGTGTCTTTTTCACGTTCTTGCTGCCTTCAGGGTAGCACTCCCGTCTCTCGCTGCAACCAAGGCAGCTCCTTTCTCCTTTCTCGCGAGCTTCACGCTGCTCGCTGCCTGTCTCCGCAGCTGCCCAGCAGCCTTGCTGCTTCTCTCCTGCGCGCTGCCAAAGCAGCTGGCTTTGCTGCTATCTCTCTCAAGCTGCTTCCGCAGCTTTTGCCGTGCTTCCTCTACCGAGGCCTCCAAGCTGCAGCGCCTCCTGCTTCCCCGTTGATCTCAGCTGCAAAAGCAGCCTTGTTCCTCCCTCTGCGCAGCCCAGGTTTTTCGCCAGCTGCCTTATGGCAGCTCCCTGTACTTCTTTCCTCTTTCCCCCCTCCTTCTGCCTAACTTCAGAGGGAGGTCCCCCTTATATTTCTTATCCTTTTAATTATCTATTTTTTTCAGCTGCATGCGCACACTGACTTCCTAATATTCCTCATGCCCATCCCTTACTGCATGCCTGGCAGCCTCATGCTTTTCTTCATTTTATTATTTCTGCATGCCAACCTGGTCTTCCACCGTGAGGACCCCTTGTCATGTTCCTGCATGCTTTTATGTGTATTTTCTTTCTGTCAGCCCCCACTCAATTAACATCATATATATATATATAAATATAAATATATATATAATATATATATATATATTTATAATACTATCTTATTTTTATTAACCAAAAATAGTGGGCAAGACAGTTTTGACGATTTTATCACTTAAAATCTCACTTGTGCAATATTTATTTTATTTACTAGATAAATACTAAAAAACACAAAAACAAAGTAAATAGCTCAAAAATATAAGAAACTAACTAAGAAAAGACGAGAGAATTTGATGTAAAATACGTATAAATATAATCCGATCAAATACCCCCACACTTAGCTTTTGCTAGTCCTCGAGCAAAACAGAGAAAACAGAAAAAGTAATAACATGAAAATTATTAGTTCCCCCTATATGACCCCTCATAGAACTTCATTTGAGAACACAATCATCAAGAACCATAGCTAACACCAACAAGCAATTTAAGTTCATTTTCCTTACTCAAATATTAGCAGTAATCTTTGAAACATCCTTGAAGTGTAGTGTGTGAGATAGCCATGCTCATGCAATTTCAAATTTTTATTTTTAAAATCACCATATGCAAACTAGCGACCTTCTCACGGGATATGCACTCAATCACACATGTGTTTAGTTTTAATGTGTTTCGCTCAAAGAAACAAATGTGAAAGTTCTACCATAAGCTTGCATAAAGATCACTTCTCCACAGTCATAATTGCAAAACTTAAATCAAGAGGACTTTTATTGGATGTAATGAGGCTTCGGGATAGGGTTATTGAAACGAAAGAATAGGAAAACACAAGTTCCAAGCTACATTGCAAGCGATTCTTTTTTGTTTAGATTTATAAGAACTTCAAACTTTCCAGCTATTCTTCAAGTCACCAACCACACCCATAAACTGAAACTTTAAAAACTTTTTATTTTCTTTGTATACAATCTTTCTTTTTCTTTCCCTTTTTTTTTTTTTTTTTTTTTTTTTTCAAACAGAAACAAATATGAAAAACCCCCACACTTATTCTTTTGCCAAACACCTTCAAAGTACTTCACAACATTTCACATAAGACAATCTTGCATTGCTCACTAGCTCGCTTGGAAAGGGTAAGGAAAAATATTTATTTCAGGCATAAGGGTAGACATATCTGGTGATAAGAAATAAAAGGCTCACAAATACGGCTCAAATTGGCAATCTAATGATATCATTTTTCTTTGGGAAACAAGGTTATTTGGGCCATGGTGGTAAACCTAATGCCTCTATCATTTTCAAGTTCATGCAATTAAAGACAAATATTTCGAAAGATCGTTATGCAAGTTCTAGAGATGTATCTCACATAAGTTCATCACACATAAAAAAAATAGGAGTGTATGAAAAATGCACACACTTTCAATAGGCTCAAAAACTCACATAGGATGTATATGGTCACTAAATTCACATATGGAGCTTTAAATCATGCTTTAGTTTCACATCAACAAGGCTATGTGCATTTGGTTTTTCAAAGATGAACAAATATGTACAAACTAACACGAGAATAAGGAATTTCACACAACACATGTTAACTAAGTTCTTGATCATCATGGTTCAAATTTGATCCAATTATATCATTGGGTCGGGAAACTAACAAAAATCTAATTCAAAACAAGAAGGAAAACAAGGAAATATTTTTGGATTTTTAAAATTTTCCGAAATTTTTTATTTTTATTTTATTTATTTATTTATTTTTATTTTATTTTTTTTTTAAATAAAACAAAACTAATTAAGAAAACAAAGCAATAACATGGAAACAAATGAAACCAGTTCAAAGTCGAAGGTACAAAAATTTTCAATTTGGTCATTTTTATACTTTTTACCCCCACACTTAAACTAGACATTGTCCCCAAAGTCAGAAAATATAATAAAATGCAAATAAAAGTAAAATAAATAAATATAAAGAAACAAAATAAAGTAATAGGACTTAAAACTTCCCTAATTTGCAGAAAATCAAGCGATGACCCCCAAGCTAAAATTCTGCAATCAACTTCAAGGGTGGAAATAACCAAAAGTTCCTGCAAAGAAAAGAAATAAGTCGGTTAAGCACGCAAGAAAATATAAAAAACAAACAAACGAAAAATTGCAAATGAAAATAAAAGATAATGAACAAAACTAATAAATGAACATTGGTCCTGTTTGGTGACTTTCCACAGCTTTGAACTTGAACTGGCCTCGGGAACTTCTTAGCAAGGAAAATGAGACCTGATTGGTGGTGTTGTTGAGCTTCTCGAGCTCTTGGTTTCAACTCAGACTCCTTCTGCCGGGTTGATTGAGTCTGCAGGCTACATTCTTCTCTTTTTGTTCTTCTGCATGGCAGGTAGGCACGAGGAATAGGTGGTGGTCTGCTTCTTTGTTCAATCTGTCCAAGTGCCGACCGACTTCCTTTCTTTCACCCTGACTCGTAGCCAAGAGCAAGGGTAAAGGAAAAGCATGCCATGAGAAATCTTTGCCTCTGACTCTGATGATATGGGATACTTTTGCTTTTGAAGAAGTATCGTTCCACAGGTGTATGCTTGAACTGGGCTGGGGAACTTCTTAGCAAGGAAAATGAGACTTGATCTTGAAGATGAAGCAGCACCTTGTCTCCACATGCTTCAAGTAACATTTTCACTTGCCTTGGCTGTTCTCCAGGCAGATGTGGCGACTTCTTCGGAGGTACATCAGTGGTTGAAGAAGAGCACTCGAGAGCAATGCTAGGTAAGCAATCAGGAAGGATTTCCAGGCAGTCGGTTCTTAGATTGGAAGATTGACACCGAGTGCTGGCTGATTGCCCGCTTTCTCCTTGCCACAAAGACAAGGACAAGGACAGGGAGAAAGCGTGATATGAGATACTCTTGCTTTCAACCTTCATGATATGAAATACTCTAGCTCTTGATGACTTATTTGGAAAGGTATCCCAAGGAATGAGAAACACAGAGAAACTCGAGAGGGTTTGTTGGAAAGGCATTTTCGGAGATGAAAAATTTCGGAGATGAAGAAGTGTTGAGAGTGTGCCTTTGCTATTGAAGGCGAAGGTAGACGTTTATAGAATTTTTCTTCACAACCGAAACTATTCCTTTACCCTGTCGGCAGCCGGTGGATGGATGAACAGTACAGGTCACGCGCTTTCTGAAAAAGTCACCCGTAATTTGCGCAAAGCTGACAGCGCGCGTGACGAGTGACGACAAAATTGGAAAAGCTGTTCGCCTCGTGATTCCTGACCGCTCCGGCTTTTGAGAGAGACGCCCGACTTTTGAGAGAGCGGCGTTCGACTTTTGAGAAAGGAACCGACTTTTGAGACGGCGACGCCGCTTTTGAGAAAGAGTCCGGCTTTTGAGAAAGGAGCCCGGCTCTTCGATTTGCGAGAGGGCGCCTCTTCGACTGCTGAGTGATGCCTCAACGATTTCTTCTTCTTATAAGAACGCTCATTTTTTTGTTCCACAACACACTTAAGCTTCCCCAGTAAAACTCCCTCCTGTAAAACTCCCTCCTGTAAACACTCCCTCTTGCACTTCTTTTAATCTTGATCATTCCGACTCTTCATTCTCAACACCTTCAGAAAATGTCTTGCCCTTCTGACCGTCGCCTTAACTTGAATGTTGGGGAAGATAGTGATATATCTTCTCCAACCAACATTTGGCAGCCGTCCTTCATATCCCCGAATGGTCCTCTTACAGTTGGGGATTCCATGATGATGAATGAAACAACCGCATCGGTGGTGGCCAGAAATCTGCTCACTCCTAGAGACACTAGGATACTTTCTAGGCGGTCCGACGAACTAGCTGTCCAGGACTCTATGGCCTACAGCGTCCGGTGCGCAGGTTCCGTATCAAACATGGGCCAGCGCCTTCTTGCACGAACCCGTCAGGTGGAGTCGTTGATGGCTGAAGTGGCTAGTCTTCGGCAAGAGGTCAGAGTGCTTAGGCATGAGAACAGGGATTTGCACATGCTTGCAACCAATTACTCAACCAGCATGAAGAGGAAGCTGGATCAGATGCAGGAGTCCGAAGTGCGGATTCAGAGTGATCATCAACGGTTTATGACGTTACTCCCGAGGTTTGTGTTGCCTTCGTCCTCGGGAGCAGCACCAAGTATTGAGGCTCTGAATGATCCAGCTCTGGCGCTTCGTCTTTCAGGGGCTCCGACGACCTCCGAGGCACCACCAACCAATAACCAATGAACGAAATTAAATTACAAGTTATTGTAAAAAATTTTATGCATTTAAGTTTTTTTTTTTTATTTTTTTTTTATTTTTTTTTTTTTTTTGTATTATTTTTGTATTATTTTTTTTATTTTTTATATTTTTTTTTGTTTTTTTATTTTTTTATTTTTATTTTTTTTTTATTTTTTTATTTATATGAATGTTTATGTTTTTAAGTTTTTTATTTTTTTTTTCATTTTTTATTTTATATAAATGTAAAATAAGTAAATCAAAGTAAAAAAAAACTAAGTTTAATCTCCTAAACAAAAATCACAACTAAATAAACAAAACAAAAATCACAACTAAATAACAAAACAAAATGAAAGCAGTAAAGAGAAGGGATTAGGAATGCAAATCTGATTGTGGGTGATTCCTAGGCCTCCCTTCATTATTCAAATGCATGGGCTTATCATTGAACGGACGGTGGTACTTGAAATGATCCGACAACGGTCTAAGTTCTAATGACGGTGCCTGAATCATCAAAATTAGAAACAAGTTAGTATAAATTAAAATTAAAAATGGAGAAGATGGCTTACAGTCACATTCAAACTCAATTACAAACACCACGTCTTTGAACGTTTCCGGGACTTTGAACTTGGCCAGGTTTACTATGATGGTCGTGGCTTGTCCCGTGTCATCAAACTCAACTTCCTTGGCATTTGTCTCATGCACAGCCTCTTGGATGTATTCAACAAATTCTCCGGCTACCTCATTTTCTGGAATAATTCTTCTTGGTGTACACGTCTCTTTGAACGTTTCAATACCATCGGGAACTTGATTTGGTACACCAAGAATTTGGATATCACTTTGCACCTTGGGAAGATCTTCCACAACGTATTTTTCATTCACTTCTTCCTTGGGATTTAAAAACCTGCAAGGAAAAAGGACATTTGGTGGAACGATGTCAGAATGAATTGAACTTAGAACCTCCTCACCTGAGTTGGACGGCATAAAGACTTGAGGGGTTTGCGATAAGAATTCTTCTAAACTGCCCAAGTCGTCATCCTCATCTTCTTCTTGAATCGGCAATTCATCCATGTCCGGGCTATGTTTGGATGGTTCTGGAACAACTTCATCCTCCATATCACTTCCCAAAGTGATGGCTTCATCGATTTCCATTTCTCCCCTTGAATTTGCAAATGTGGAGTTGGAGAGTTCACTTTGATCTTGAATTTGTACCATGAACTCCATAATCTGCCCAATTTGCTTCTCCAACTCATCCACCTTGTTGGCTTTATTTTGCATCTCCATGTTTCGATTTTCTACGTCCTGGGTCAAAGAGGTTAGTAACTTATTCAACATGTCATTATCCGAAGACGTACCTGAATTTGATTGGGGAGATTGTTGTGGTGGATGTGACGGTTCATATGGCCACTGATAGAACTCTTCCGATGGCGGCAATTGTTCTTCTTTTTGTGAACCCTGTACTGAAGAAATTAATTCTTCAAGCATTTGATTGTAATCCACGGGCATACTTTGATTCGATTGGAATTGTTGTGGGGGATACTGTGGTGGCTGCATAGGTCTTGAATAGAACGCGTCTTCTTGCTGCCAATATCCACCTTGTTGGAATTGTTGAGGTTCTCCCCGCATGTAATCTGAATAATCTCTCCAATCCGAATTATAAGCGTTGGAAAACATGTTGCCCCTTGATTGGTTATAGCCTTGATATCCCCAAACATCTTCATTTGCAGAAAATTGGGGATATTGATGAGTTTGAAATCCTTGCTCATAGGGCATATCAAATGTAGGGCCACTTGGCGTTGTGGTCCGTTCGGCATTATGAGTTAATTGAGCAGTGAGCTGTGCCAATAGATCTTGAATGCTAGTAGAATCCAGGTCTTGCTCCATTTGTACTAAAATCAAAGAAAGAAAACTAAATCAAATATCAAAAGTGACATACACAAACATAAATAAACATAAGCAAAAACAAAAATAAAAGGATTAGCAAATTTGCTAATCCCCGGCAACGGCGCCAAAAATTTGATGCGAAAATAAATTAACGCACAAATTTAAACCCTATTTGTGACAGTTGTAGTATATGGATAAGTAGGGATCGTTCTAGGCCGGGGATTAACTAGGGATGCTAACCAAAGTAAAATTAAATTAAAAACGTAAAAACAAAATTTAAAACACTAAACTAGACTCAAAACACTTAAATAGAATCACTCAAAATAAAACTAACAAATGAACCAAAATAAATTAAAAGACTCAAAATAATTCAAGACTTTTAGAAAACACAAACTAGATTGATTTCTAATAAATCTAACACTTTAAAATAAACTGGGGGATTGATTTTTGACGAGAAGTAAATTAACTTAAATAAATTACAGAATTGACAAAAACATAAAATTAAGGTAAAATGATAAATGACGGACTGGCTAGAGGATTATTCTCCACACATGTCACATATGCAACCTAAATTGATTTTCAGTTGTTCTTTCAATAAATTGTAAATTCTCAACGCCCCAAGTTAATTAGGTCCGCTTAAATTAACCTTCAGATTTTCCTACTTTTATTAGGTTGGATGATTGCATACGACAACCCAAAACATTCCCTACAAGTTCCCTACATGAATTGCATAATAGAGATACAAGCAAGAATCATTAAGTTTTATGAAAATCATAAGCATTGACGAGGCACTTGTTACTATGAATTGCATGAAACTTATGCCAAGAATTTACCTAACGCGATCGTTTATAAGCGACCTTCACTACTTGTGAATATAAGTTCATAACGATTAGGTGAAATTCACTTATATTATAGCATCAAATTCATGCATGTAAATTAAGTATGCATCCTTAATCGACATACAAAAATAAGTTATCAATCAAGCAGTTAAGCAAATTAAATCACAACTCAGAAATCACAACTGAAGGTAATCAATTCAAATTACAAATATATCCATGGTTTTGAATTAAACTCTAGCCAAAATAAAATTAGTTACACATTATTAAAATTAAAACAGAAATTAAACATAAGTTTTTGAGGAAGAATAACACCGAGAGAAATTGCAGTGAAACTTTGCTGAAGCTTGTGTGCGTGAGTCCGTGTCTGCATGAGCTCAGCTGCCAAGGACAGCTTGCAGCATGCTGCCCCAAACTGCATGCCTTCCCGTGCGACTGTTTCTTGCGTGAGATCTCTGACACGCTGCCAAGTGGCAGCGCCTGCCACTGCCTTCTATATATTTCTGCGCCTTTCCTCACTAATCCACCAAAACCTGCGCTGCACAGTTCCTTATTCCTGCCTATCGTTCCCTCTCCCGCGTCACGCCTCCAGCTGCACTCCACAGTCTGACCTTCCTGACTTCCCGCGCTTCCCGTGCTTCTATTTTTCCGCAAGCTGCCAAAGCGTCAGCGTCGCCAGTTCCCCCCTCTGCCAGGCAGCCTTCCTGCTGCGCGCGCCAGCTGCCTAAGGGCAGCTCCTCTGTGCTTCCTCTCGCTGCAGCCTGCACTCTCCCGCTGCCAAGCATGCATGCACTGCCAGGAAGCCTTCCCTCGCAAAGACTGTCTTCACACTGACTCCTTCGGTTTCTGTCCTGCACTCGCCAGCTGCCAGGCAGCGCCAGCTCCCTACGTTGCCTTCGTCCTCGGCCCAGTTGCTTCTCTGTTCCTTCGCTGCCAGGCCTCCTAAGCTGCGCAAGGCAGCTGTCGTGCTGCCCGTCTCCCCCTCCTTCCGCGCAAGACTCCTCTCAAGCTGCCAGCTCGCTGCCAAGTGGCAGCGTAGCAATTTCCACAGCCGCTGCTCCTCCAGTTCGCGTCTATCCTCCCGCTGTGTCTTTTTCACGTTCTTGCTGCCTTCAGGGTAGCACTCCCGTCTCTCGCTGCAACCAAGGCAGCTCCTTTCTCCTTTCTCGCGAGCTTCACGCTGCTCGCTGCCTGTCTCCGCAGCTGCCCAGCAGCCTTGCTGCTTCTCTCCTGCGCGCTGCCAAAGCAGCTGGCTTTGCTGCTATCTCTCTCAAGCTGCTTCCGCAGCTTTTGCCGTGCTTCCTCTACCGAGGCCTCCAAGCTGCAGCGCCTCCTGCTTCCCCGTTGATCTCAGCTGCAAAAGCAGCCTTGTTCCTCCCTCTGCGCAGCCCAGGTTTTTCGCCAGCTGCCTTATGGCAGCTCCCTGTACTTCTTTCCTCTTTCCCCCCTCCTTCTGCCTAACTTCAGAGGGAGGTCCCCCTTATATTTCTTATCCTTTTAATTATCTATTTTTTTCAGCTGCATGCGCACACTGACTTCCTAATATTCCTCATGCCCATCCCTTACTGCATGCCTGGCAGCCTCATGCTTTTCTTCATTTTATTATTTCTGCATGCCAACCTGGTCTTCCACCGTGAGGACCCCTTGTCATGTTCCTGCATGCTTTTATGTGTATTTTCTTTCTGTCAGCCCCCACTCAATTAACATCATATATATATATATAAATATAAATATATATATAATATATATATATATATTTATAATACTATCTTATTTTTATTAACCAAAAATAGTGGGCAAGACAGTTTTGACGATTTTATCACTTAAAATCTCACTTGTGCAATATTTATTTTATTTACTAGATAAATACTAAAAAACACAAAAACAAAGTAAATAGCTCAAAAATATAAGAAACTAACTAAGAAAAGACGAGAGAATTTGATGTAAAATACGTATAAATATAATCCGATCAACGACTCCACCTGACGAGTTCGTGCAAGAAGGCGCTGGCCCATGTTTGATACTGAGCCTGCGCATCGGACGCTGTAGGCCATAGAGTCCTGAACAGCCAGTTCGTCGGACCGCCTGGAAAGTATCCTAGTGTCTCTAGGAGTGAGCAGATTTCTGGCCACCACCGATGCGGTTGTTTCGTTCATCATCATGGAATCCCCAACTGTAAGAGGACCATTCGGGGATATGAAGGACGGCTGCCAAATGTTGGTTGGAGAAGATATATCACTATCTTCCCCAACATTCAAGTTAAGGCGACGGTCAGAAGGGCAAGACATTTTCTGAAGGTGTTGAGAATGAAGAGTCGGAATGATCAAGATTAAAAGAAATGCAAGGAGGAAGTGTTTACAGGGGGAGCTTAAGTGTGTTGTGGAACAAAAATGAGCGTTCTTATAAGAAGAAGAAATCGTTGAGGCATCACTCAGCAGTCGAAGAGACGCCATCTCGCAAATCGAAGAGCCGGGCTCCTTTCTCAAAAGCCGGATTCTTTTCTCAAAAGCGGCGTCGCCGTTCTCAAAAGTCGGACTCCGTCTCAAAAGTCGGTTCCTTTCTCAAAAGTCAGACGCCGCTCTCTCAAAAGTCGGGCGTCTTTATCAAAAGTCGGAGCGGTCAGGAATCACGAGGCGAGCTGTTTTTCCAATTTTGTCGTCACTCGTCACGCGCGCTGTCAGCTTTGCGCAAATTACGGGTTGCTTTTTCAGAAAGCGCGTGACCTGTACTGTTCATCCATCCACCGGCTGCCGACAGGGGTAAAAGAATAGTTTCGGTTGTGAAGAAAAGACCTATAAACGTCTACCTTCGCCTTCAACAGCAAAGGCACACTCTCAACACTTCTTCATCTCCGAAATTTTTCATCTCCCAAAATGCCTTTCCATCAAACCCTCTCGAGTTTCTCTGTGTTTCTCATTCCCTGGGATACCTTTGCAAATAAGTCATCTAGAGCTAGAGTATTTCATATCATGAAGGTTGAAAGCAAGAGTATCTCATATCACGCTTTCTCCCTGTCCTTTTCCTTGTCTTTGTGGCAAGGAGAAAGCGGGCAATCAGCCAGCACTCGGTGTCAATCTTCCAATCTAAGAACCGACTGCCTGGAAATCCTTCCTGATTGCTTACCTAGCATTGCTCTCGAGTGCTCTTCTTCAACCACTGATGTACTTCCGAAGAAGTCGCCACATCTGCCTGGAGAACAGACATTGCAAGTGAAAATGATACTTGAAGCATGTGGAGACAAGGTGCTGTTTCATCTTCAAGATCAAGTCTCATTTTCCTTGCTAAGAAGTTCCCCAGCCCAGTTCAAGCATACACCTGTGGAACGATACTTCTTCAAAAGCAAAAGTATCCCATATCATCAGAGTCAGAGGCAAAGATTTCTCATGGCATGCTTTTCCTTTACCCTTGCTCTTGCCTGCGAGTCAGGGTGAAAGAAAGGAAATCGGTCGGCACTTGGACAGATTGAACAAAGAAGCAGACCACCACCTCTGCCTCGTGCCTACCTGCCATGCAGAAGAACAAAAAGAGAAGAATGTAGCCTGCAGACTCAATCAACCCGGCAGAAGGAGTCTGAGTTGAAACCAAGAGCTCGAGAAGCTTCAACACCACCACAAATCAAGTCTCATTTTCCTTGCTAAGAAGTTCCGAGGCCAGTTCAAGTTCAAAGCTGTGGAAAGTCACCAAACAGGACCAATGATCATTTTTTTTATTTTATTCATTGTCTTTTTCATTTTCAATTTTTCGTTTGTTTTTTTTTTTATTTTATTTTATATTTTCTTGCGTGCGTAACTGATTTATTTCTTTTCTTTGCAGGAACTTTTGGTTATTTCCACCCTTGAAGTTGATTGCAGAATTTTAGCTTGGGGGTCATCGCTTGATTTTTCTGCAAATTAGGGAAGTTTTCAGTCCTATTGCTTTATTTTATTTCGTTATATTTATTTATTTTATTTTTATTTTTATTTGCATTTTATTATATTTTCTGACATTGGGGACAATGTCTAGTTTAAGTGTGGGGGTAAAGAGTATAAAAATGACCAAATTGAAATTTTTTGTACCTTCAACTTTGAACTGGTTTCATTTGTTTCCATGTTATTGCTTTGTTTTCTTAATTAGTTTTGTTTTATTTAAAAAAAAAAAAAAAAAAAAAAAAAAACATTTCGAAAAATTTAAAAAATCCAAAAATATTTCCTTGTTTTCCTTATTGTTTTGAATTAGATTTTTTGTTAGTTTCCCGACCCAGTGATATAATTGGATCAAATTTGAATCATGATTATCAAGAACTTAGTTAACATGTGTTGTGTGAAATTCCTTATTCTTGTGTTAGTTTGTACATATTTGATCATCTTTGAAAAACTAAACGCACATAGCCTTGTTGATGTGAAATTAAAGCATGATTTAAAGCTCCATATGTGAATTTAGTGACCATATACATCCTATGTGAGTTTTTGAGCCTATTGAAAGTGTGTGCATTTTTCATACACTCCTATTTTTTTTATGTGTGATGAACTTATGTGAGATAATTCTCTAGAACTTGCATAACGATCTTTCGAAATATTTGTCATTAATTGCATGAACTTGAAAATGATAGAGGCATTAGGTTTACCACCATGGCCCAAATAACCTTGTTTCCCAAAGAAAAATGATATCATTAGATTGCCAATTTGAGCCGTATTTGTGAGCCTTTTATTTCTTATCATCAGATATGTCTACCCTTATGCCTGAAATAAATATTTTTTCCTTACCCTTTCCAAGCGAGCTATTGAGCAATGTGAAATTGTCTTATGAGAAATGTTTGTGAAGTACTTTGGAGGGTGTTTGGCAAAAGAATAAGTGTGGGGGTTTTTCATATTTGTTTCTGTTTGAAAAAAAAAAAAAAAAAAAAAAAAAAAAAAAAAAAAAGAAAATGAAAAGAAAAAGAAAGATTGTATACAAAGAAAATAAAAAGTTTTTAAAGTTTCAGTTTATGGGTGTGGTTGGAGGTGACTTGTAGAATAGCGGGAAATGTTGAGTTCTTATAAATCAAAAGAATTGCTTGTAATGTAGCTTGGAACTTTTGTTTTTCCTATTCTTTCGTTTCAATAACCCTATCCCTAAGCCTCATTACATCCAATAAAAGTCCTCTTGATTTAAGTTTTGCAATTATGACTGTGGAGAAGTGATCTTTATGCAAGCTTATGGTAGAACTTTCACATTTGATTCTTTGAGAGAAACACATTAAAACTAAACACATGTGTGATTGAGTGTAAATCCCGTAAGAAGGTCGCTAGTTTGCATATGGTGTTTTTTTTAAATAAAAATTTGAAATTGCATGAGCATGGCTATCTCACACACTACACTTCAAGGATGTTTCAAAGATTACTGCTAATATTTGAATAAGGAAAATGAACTTGAATTGCTTGTTGGTGTTAGCTATGGTTTTTGATTATTTATGTTCTCAAATGAAATTCTATGAGGGTTATATAGGGGGAAATAATAATTTTCATGTTATTACTTTTTCTGTTTTCTCTGTTTTGCTCGAGGACTAGCAAAAGCTAAGTGTGGGGGTATTTGATAAGCTCATATTTATACATATTTTACATCAAATTCTCTCGTCTTTTCTTAGTTAGTTTCTTATATTTTTGAGTTATTTACTTTGTTTTTATGTTTTATCGAATTTATCTAGCTAATAAAATAAAAATAACATAAGTGTGATTTTATGTAATAAATTCGTGTCAAAACTGTTTAGCTTTTAAATTAAATAAAATATAGATATATATATATAATATAATAATTGTTTGTTTTGTAGACAGTGGGGAACCATGTGGGTGTGTGCGGCAATGAGGAAATAAGAAAGAATAATGGCAGCTGGAAGGCAATGAGGGAGTGGAGTGATGATTAGAAAACAAAAAGGAATAAGGAGGTGCAGAACGTGGGATAGAAAACAATAAAAAAATGAAATAAATAGTGAGGTGCGCGGAACTGGAGTGAGGAGAAGAGGAAGCTGCCTCGGGCAGCTTGAGGGGGAGTCGCTGACGCAGTAGGAAGGCGTGGAGGAAAGGCAAGCTGCCAGTGGCAGCGAGCAGAGAGAGACAGCCTTGGGGGTGCCTGAAGGCACGGAAAAAAAGGGGGGAGTACGGGAAAGCATGGGAACTAGGAAGTGAGGGGAGACTGGCCTGGGGCAGTGAGAATAGGACAGTGAGGGTGGAGTCACGAGAGGCTCTCGGGGATTGGAAGGCTGCCTCGGGCAGTCAGCTCGCAAGAAGACAGGAAGGCAGGTGCTTCCTCGGCAGCAAGGGAAGGTGAGACTGGCACAGGAACCAAAGAAGGACAGAGGGAGAATTTGCAACGTGCAGGATTTGAGAGCAGGAGCTGTGAAACATGCAGGACGTGCATGCCTAGGGAGGTCTTCGAGGGAAGACGTGGAAGAAGGAGCTGCCTTCTTGGCAGCTAGGAAGGAGAGACACGGACTTACGCACGGAACCAACTTCTTTCTCTATCGGTTTATTTTTCCAAACTCACGTTTTAGTTTTATTTCTGTTTTAATAATGTGTAACTAATTTTGTTTTGGCTAGAGGTTAATTCAAAACTATGGATATATTTGTAATTTGAATTGTTTATCTTCAGTTGTGATTTCTGAGTTGTGATTTAATTTGCTTAACTGCTTGATTGATAACTTATTTTTGTATGTCGATTAAGGATGCATACTTAATTTACATGCATGAATTTGATGCTAGAATATAAGTGAATTTCACCTAATCGTTATGAACTTATATTCACAAGTAGTGAAGGTCGCTTATAAACGATCGCGTTAGGTAAATTCTTGGCATAAGTTTCATGCAATTCATAGTAACAAGTGCCTCGTCAATGCTTATGATTTTCATAAAACTTAATGATTCTTGCTTGTATCTCTATTATGCAATTCATGTAGGGAACTTGTAGGGAATGTTTTGGGTTGTCGTATGCAATCATCCAACCTAATAAAAGTAGGAAAATCTGAAGGTTAATTTAAGCGGACCTAATTAACTTGGGGCGTTGAGAATTTACAATTTATTGAAAGAACAACTGAAAATCAATTTAGGTTGCATATATGTCATGTGTGGAGAAGAACCCTCTAGCCATCCCGTCATTTATCATTTTACCTTAATTTTATGTTTTTGTCAATTCCGTAATTTATTTAAGTTTAATTTACTTCTCTTTAAAAATCAATCACCCATTTATTTTAAAGTGTTATGTTTGTTAGAAATTAATTTAGTTTGTGTTTTCTTGAATCTTTTGATTTGTTTTAGTTTATTTGTTAGTTTTATTTTGAGTGTTTCTATTTAAGTGTTTTGAGTCTAGTTTAATATTTTAAATTTTGTTTTTACGTTTTTAATTTAATTTTACTTTGGTTAGCATCCCTAGTTAATCCCCGGCCTAGAACGATCCCTACTTATCCATATACTACAATTGTCACAAATAGGGTTTAAATTTGTGCGTTAGTTAATTTTCGCATCAGGGGGTGAAATGGAGTGGTGTTGCAGCTATGAATGCAAGTGGGGAACATGAATGATTGTGCACATAGTAGATAAAGGAAAGGGAGGTGGAATGGTGCACATGGTAGATAAAGGAAAGTGAAGGAGTGGTGCATCAATAAGTGCATGTATTGGAGGTGAAAGTGAATGAAATCTGATGGGTGATGGGGACAAGGGATGTGCACCACTTGAGTGCAATGATTAAATGTAATGGTGCATGAAAACAGAAATAATGAAGGGGACAATGGTGAGTGTTGTGGTAATGAGTGAATGTAGTGGTGTATTTTATGCCCATGTCGTGCCTTTCCTTTGCCCATGTGTGTGTGTTTCCTTTGCCCATTTGCACACACATGTTCCTCATCATTTCAACCACAAAACAAACACATTTTTTGTCCTCCAACCTGTCCTTGCAGTTTGCATGTGTGTGAATGTCATCCTTGCATGTGTGTGAGCTGTTTGATGTCTTCTCTTTCTAGCTGTGCATTTCCACTTGCTCCAAAGCCAAATGAGTGAAATCATAACCCCATTTGTTGCTGAGTGTTGATGACAAAGCAAAACACAAAACAAGTGCCTTTACTTTCTCATTTTATTAGCCAAATCTGCTTAGCCCTTTTCTGAACCTTTCAGTGTTACAATGCCCATAACTTCTTCTAGAAAAGGATATTAACAATCTGAAATTGCTCCAGAAAATAGACATCCGTAGCTTTCCAAGTATATAAGGCTCATTCTCTCATTCATTCTGAGCTGTTCGTAACATGCTTCCAAAGTTAGCTAATCTGCACAGGCAGTTTTGACGAATTTGTTACATAATATCTCACTTGTGCTACTTTTCTTTTCTTTGCTTGATAAATCACACAAAACACAAAAACATAGTAAATAGCTCAAAAATATAAGGAACTAACTAAGAAAAGACAAGTGAATTTTATGTAAAATATATATAAATATGAGCTTATCAAATACCCCCACACTTAGCTTTTGCTAGTCCTCGAGCAAAATAAAGAAAACAAAACACAACCTAAACCTTCCAACGTTTGCCTCAGGGATTTCCAACGCACATGACAAGTTAAAAATTATCATTCCCACAGAATTTAGTCAACTTAACACTTGAGCACATACTTAATCACAGTCACCACTTACTAGTTCACAATTAACCAATTAAAACAATGTTTTGAATGTAGTAACATGCCTTAGAGAATTTGCTCAATTCCTTACAAGATACTCTCTATTTTCACACACATTTTCTGACTACACACCCTACACTAGATATATGTGAGAAGATTGATGTAAACATGAAAGACTAGTACTCACATATGTTACAACAAAGAAAGCAATTTCTGGAGTTAATAAGCATGTTTAAATATGATCTCATGAATGGAATGCTACTACTTAGATGCGAGAACCAGTGACACCATATGCTCATACCAAATTCAAACTCCATAAATTGAAACACATAACACTCAAGATAGAAGTCAAGGGTTGTAACGGGGCTTGGGAGTAATGGCTAACAGAGGAAGGATAGGGGTAACAAATGTTCTTAAAGCGATAGCAAGCAAAGCAATGAAGTCGACACTTGGAATTTACTTTAGAATGCAGAATCAACTTTTAAATACAAAGGGAAGATTCATGCAACATTTAGGGCCGAATTCAATGTTTTTGGACCCTTTCTTCAACAAACGACACTTTAAAGCTCTTTTCCACAACTTTTCATTCTATTTTCCACGAATTTTTCTTTTTCTTTTTCTTTCCTACCCGTGCCTTATTAAGGATTTTGGCACACACACACAACAAGAATCACTTCCCCCACACTTGTTTTCTGCAATACTTTAATAAAAAAGAAATCATTTTGAGTCATGCTTTACTATGCTTCAAGAACAAGGGTATGGATGGTTCAAATCTAGGCCAGGTGAGGACAATGTGGGTTAACAAAGAACATAAGCTACACAAGGCTCAACGAGGTTAAACTTAAACATATAATGAAGTAGGATACACTGCAATTTGGCTTTGGTGGTGGTCACTACACAACCTCATCTTGAATATGTGTTATGCAAATCAATAGCATGCTTTGAATGAAATAGGCATGAGTTCTAGCATTTGGAACTAAATGATGAAACGCCTTCTAAGTAGTAACCAAGCAAAGAATAATGAGATCATGCAACGACTTTAGAAAACAAGAATGCACAGATTATTAACTCTCCAAATAAACGTTTTAGGCTAAAGTCTCACAAGGTTGTAGCGTTCATTTGAGTTCCTTCCTTCAAGCACGTTACAAAACTGATTTTTCTTTTATGATTGCATGTGAATTCATAAATTTAAACCATAACCAAGCATACACCAAAGAGTAAATCAAATTTTCATCCATGTTTATAACTCTCTTTAACAGTCATATAATTAAAAACCAAATCCTCATCATTGTGTTGGAAGGTACCCTAAGACACAAACAAACACATAAAAACAACTCTTTTTGGGTTTTTCAAAACAATTTTTTCAAATTTTTATGAGATTTTGATGCGAAATATATAAGAACATAAATTAAACCCTCTTTTTATCAATTGTAGTAAGGAATGTAGGTAGGGATCGTTCTAGGCCGGGGATTAGGAGGGATTGCTAAATCACTTGAAAACTGACTCAAAAACGTAAAAACAAAGTTAAAACATTAAACTAGACTCAAAGAATGCAAAATTAAACTCTAAAACACTAAAACAAACCAAAAGATTCAAAACAGCATAAAAACACTCAAAACTGCCTTAAAAACACAATCTGGGCAGTTTTGAACACTAAACACAAATTTGGACGAAAATAGGTTATAACTTGACTCAAGACACTTAAAAACACAAACTAAATTGATTTCTAACTAAGATGACTCAACAAACTAAAGGGGGATTGATTTTAGACGAATTTGAAAACAAAACAAAAACTTTGTAAAGTAAACAGATTTTAAAACGAATTTGGTTAAAGTGAATGGATGGAAAGCTAGCTAAGGGGTTCTTCTCCACACATGTCACACTTGCATACAAAACGATTTCCAATTGCTTCTCAATAAACCATGAATTCCCAACGCCCCAGATTAACCGTGAATTGCACTAATTAACCCTCAGATTTTCCTAAAGTTATCGAATTGGATGAATTGCATACGACAACCCAAAGCATTCCTCACAAGTTCCCTGCATGAATTGCATAACAAAGATACAAGCAAAGATCAGTAAGTTCTATGAAAATCATAAGCATTGGCGAGACACTTGTTACTATGAATTGCATGAAACTTATGCCAAGAATTTACTTAACAGGATTGTGATCAACAACCTTTACTACTTTTGAATATAAGTTCATAACGATTAGGTGAAATTCCCTTATATCCTAGCATCAAACTTATGAATGAAAATTAAGCGTGCACTCTCAACCAACACACACAAATCAGTTTTAATTCATATAGATAAGTAAATTGAATACACAACTTATGAAACGCAATTAGAAGTAATCAAATCATATAGCAAGCATAAACATGGTTTTGAATCCCCCCCTAGCCAAGGGGGGTTTAGTTCCTCATACTTACAAAACAAAGAGTATTGAAATTAAACATTGAAATCAAAGGAAAGAAAACACCTAAAACGTCCCAGCAATCCTAACTTGAATGGCATGCACGTCCAAGCTTCTCCTCATCCTCTTTGCTGCGGCACAAGGTCTAAGGTCAGGTTCTAGGGGTTGTTTGTATGGATGAATGGGTAGGAGATGGTATAGTAGTGTTTAGGGGGAATGGGGGTGCGGCAAAGTCAGGGAATATGGCAGATTGTGAGTGATGGATGCGGCAAAGGGTGGAATGAATGTCTGATGTGTAGAGTGAATATGATAGGTGGTAATTCGGCCAAGGGGTGAATGAGAGTATATATAGGCACATAAAACCCTAGGGAAATCAGATATGCACTTCTAGAATCCAAATCCACAAGGAAAAAGGCTTAGAAATCAGAATTAAAGAGGGAAAAGGCCTACAAGGTGCGGCTGGATAGGGAATGAAGGATAAGGCTTCTAGAAAGCCTTGCAAGGCAAGGAACTAGGGTCTTCTAGAAGGGATAGGCACGACATGCTTTTAAAACAAGGATAAGGTGTCCTAAAGTGCTTGGGACTCCTCTTTGCAGCTGGAACCTTTATGCATTAGGATTAGGAAAGTTTGTTTTTGTCTTCTTGGATTCCTTTTCCTTCTTGGACTTGGAAAAATTCTTTGTTGCTGAAACTTGAGGCCATTGAGGTTTAACTTTCCTACTTCAAGTAGGAAGCCTTGTTTGAGTAGGAAACTTCAATCTTCTAGGAATCCCACTTCAACTAGGAAACCTTCTTCAACTAGGAATCCTTTGTCAACTAGGATTCCATCTTTAATTAGGCACTTTCCTACTTCAACTAGGAAACCTTGTTCAAGTAAGAATCATCATCTTCAAATCTTCAATTTCGTCCATTCTTTTGGCTCCAAGTATATGATGTCCAATCCAAGCTCAATTGTGCTCCAAAAGGCTCCAAAATGCACCACTTTGCATACTTTGCCCTTAAAACCTGAAAATACATAAAACTAGCTTAAAAGACTACTTTAACTAAGGAAAAACAACTTAAATGCACAAGAACTAGCTAACTAAGGCGCATAAATATGCTCCTATCAGATTTTCGGATTTTTATGTCAAAACACACTAAAACAGCTTAAAAACACTTAAAACAACAATTAACAACACTAGAAGTAATGGGTGATAAACTCCTACGAATTTCATGCAAAACAATGGTTACCCCCCCCCACACTTAGATCAAACATTGTCCTCAATGTTTCAAGCATAAACTCACACAAAAACAAGCAACCAAACAAACGACGAATAAACATGACAAGTAATACAAAGTAAAAACCAGACAGAGTAGAGTTTAAGAACGCAAATCTGGTTTTGGAGATAGGTGATCATGTTGTCTTTCCACAACTTTGATCTCGAACTGGTTCGGAATTCTGAGCGAGAGTTCCTTGGTTTCAAATCAGACTCGTTCTGCTGGTTTGATTTGATTGTGCAGTCTGCATTCTTCTCTGCTTGTTTCTTTTGCACGGCAGGCAGACACGAGGTAGAGGTGTTGGTCTGTTTCTTTCTTCAATCTTTTCATGTGCCCACCTCTTGCTTTCTTTCTCCTTGTCCCTAGCTGAGGATGAATTGGCAAATTGTCTCCACATGCTTCGAGGTATCATTTTCGCTTCCCTTATCTGTTCCCCAGGCAGATGTTGTAGACGAAGAGGAAGCATAACATGATGAAAATGAGTACTCGAGAGCAAGTCTAGGTAAGCAATTAGGAAGGGCTTCCAGGCAGTCGGTTCCAGATCGGAAGATTGATACCAAGTGCTGGCTGATTGCTCTCTTTCTCCTTGTCCCAAAACAACGACAAGGAGAAGGACAGGGAGAAAGCATTGTATACTCTTGCTTTCAACCTTCATGATATGAAATACTTTTGCTTTGGATAAGTTGTTTGCAGAGGTACCCCAAGGAATAAGGAACACTGAGTGACTCGAGAGGGTTTGTTGGAAAGGCATTCTCGGAGATGAATGAAGGTTATGTATGTCTGCCTTGCTATGGAGGGTGAAGGTCGACATATATAGGAAATAATAACCGGTACTATTCTTTCACTCTTGTCGGGAACCGTTGGATGATTGAACAGTAGACTTCACGTGCTTTCTACTTCACCATAAATCTTTGACAGATTGCCCGTAATTTCCGCAAAGCTGAGTGTGCATGTGACAGATGCTGACACGTCTGGATAAAGCAGATGCCTCTTCGATATCTGGAATCGGCGCTTCGACAAACTGCCCGTGATTTCCGCAAAGCTGAGCGTGCATGTGACAGATGCTGACACGTCTGGAAAAGAAGATGGCTCTCCGATTTCTGAGCTTGCCTCTTCGAGTTCTGAGCTCCATCGAGTGTAGAGGTTGGATGTGACGAGTGCGGACAAATCTGGAAAAATGATGGCCCGTGGTTTCTGAGCAAGCCCAACTTTTGAGAAAGCTAGCGCCTTTTCGATTTTTGAATTGGCCTCTTTGAATTCTGAGCTCGCCTCTTCGATATCTGAAACCCCATCGAGTGTTGATTTTTATAGAGGCACGCAGTTCATTTCAAAGCACACTTGAATTTGCGCTTGTAGAAACTCCCTTCTTGCACTTCTAAGATCTTGACTTGTCCGACCTCTTATTTCTTCAACACCTTTGAAAATGTCTGGCCCTTCCGACCGTCGTTTTGACTTGAACCTTGGTGAAGAGGCTGCCATGCCTTCTCCAGACAACATATGGCGCCCATCCTTCATATCCCCTACTGGTCCTCTTACCATTGGGGATTCGGTGATGAAGAATGACCTGACTGCTGCGGTGGTGGCCCGGAACCTTGTCACTCCTAAAGATAACAGACTATTTTCCAAACGGTCTGATGAGTTGGCTGTTAAGGAGTCTCTGGCTCTTAGTGTGCAGTGTGCGGGTTCTATGTCCAACATGGCCCAACGCCTATTTGCTCGAACCCGTCAAGTTGAATCGTTGGCGGCTGAAGTGATGAGTCTCAAACAAGAGATTAGAGGGCTCAAGCTTGAGAATAAACAGTTGCACAAGCTCGCACACAACTATGCCACAAACATGAAGAGGAAAATTGACCAGATGCAGGAATCTGATGGTCAGATTTTACTTGATCAACGGAGGTTTGTGGGTTTGTTCCAACAACATTTACCTTCATCTTATGGGGCTGTACCGCGTAATGAAGCTCCAAATGATCAACCTCTGATACCTTCTCCTTCTGTGGCCCCGCCGACTACTGAGGCTTCACCGACTACTGAGACTTCTCCCAAATAGCCTTTGTGAAGGCTCCCTCTTGTATTTTTCTGTCTCCTGTTTCTTTTCCACGAATTTTAATGTGAAAATACCTTGCATATCTGTCAATGTCTCAAAAATAAATCCAAACCCAAAAATAATTAAATAAGCAACAAACAAATAAATTAAAAAAAAATGACAATCAGGCAAAATAAAAATGCAGAAAAGGGAAGGTTTTTAGAAACGCAAAACTGCTTGTGGAGCGATTCAAAAATCTTCCTCATTTGAATACATGAGTTGCCTCCCAAGAAGCGCTTGTTTTCACGTCTTCCAGCCGGACGATACCTCCATTTAAGCTTGAATAGGGCCCACGGCATGGAGGGGTACATTCTCCACGACTTGCTCCTCAAAGGCCTCATAATAGGGCTTTAAACGATGCCCATTTACCTTGAATTCTTGTTGCGTCTTCAAACTTTGTATTTGGACTGCACCATGAGGAAAAACATTAATAACCACAAAAGGACCAATCCATTTGGAACGCAACTTACCAGGAAACAAACGAAGGCGGGAATTAAAGAGTAACACTTTTTTGCCCAATGGAGAATGATTTGCCTCGAATCATCTTGTCATGGAAAGCCTTCATCTTCTCCTTGTAAATTCGGGCGTTTTCATAAGCCTCATGCCTAATCTCTTCAAGTTCATTTAATTGGAGCTTTCTATGAATTCCAGCGGCATCAAGGTCCATGTTGAATGTTTTGACGGCCCAATGCGCCTTGTGCTCCAATTCTACGGGAAGATGGCATGGTTTGCCATAGATGAGCCGAAATGGGGACATGCCAAGGGGTGTTTTATATGCTGTGCGATATGCCCACAACGCATCCTCCAAACGCAGGCTCCAATCTTTTCTTGTTGGCCCAATGGTCTTCTCTAGAATTTGCTTGACCTCCCTATTAGACACCTCGGCTTGCCCATTGGTTTGAGGATGGTATGGTGTAGAAACCTTATGGTTGACATTGTACTTCCTCAACAACGCCGCAATGGTTCGATTGCAAAAGTGAGACCCTCCATCACTGATGATTACTCGTGGCATTCCAAACCTTGCAAATAGGTTAGTTCTAATGAAATCTGCAACCACTCGAGAATCATTAGTTCGGGTGGCTTTTGCTTCCACCCATTTCGATACATAATCCACAGCAAGTAAGATATAAAGGAAACCATGTGAGGAAGGGAAATGACCCATACAATCAATACCCCAAACGTCAAAACTTTCAACATTGAGGATGGAAACCTGAGGCATTTGATCCCTTGCACTTATATTTCCTGTTCTTTGTCATTTATCACATGTTAAGCAAAAAATTCTAGCATCCTTAAAGATACTAGGCCACTAGAACCCACATCGTAACACCTTAAGTGCTGTTCTTTGTGTGCCAAAATGACCACCACATGCATATGTATGACAAAAGCTTAAAATGGAATGAAACTCAGAATCATGCACACATCGACGAATAATCTGATCCGGGCAATATTTCCACAAATATGGATCATCCCACACATAAAACCGTGCTTTATTTCTAAGCTTATCACGTTGGTGTCTAGTGAGAGTGCTTGGAATTTGTTTAGACACCAAAAAGTTTACCAAATCAGCATACCAAGGTTCACTTACCTTAATGGACATCAATTGTTCATCAGGAAACGTTTCAGCAATGGGTAGGGACTCCTCATTATGCATCATACGGCTTAGGTGGTCAGCCACCACGTTTTCACTTCCCTTTTTGTCTCGAATCTCAATGTCGAACTCTTGGAGAAGCAATATCCATCGAATTAGCCTTGGCTTGGCCTCCCTCTTGCTGAGCAAATATTTTAAAGCTGCATGATCAGTGAAAACAATTACTTTAGTACCAATTAAATATGATCGAAATTTATCTAAAGCAAAGACAACGGCAAGAAGTTCTTTTTCCGTTGTGGAATAGTTTAATTGGGCATCATTCAACGTCCGTGAAGCATAGTAGATGACATGCGGCCTCTTATCCTTCCCTTGTCCTAAAACAGCCCCTAAAGCATAATCGGATGCGTCACACATGAGCTCAAAAGGAAGGCTCCAATCCGATGGAACAATAATGGGAGCCGTGGTCAGCAACTCCTTGAGTTGTTTTAAGGATGCCGTGCACTCCTTATTGAAGTCAAACGCCACATCTTTTTGAAAGAGACAGCAAAGAGGTTGGGAAACCTTTGAGAAATCTTTGATAAATCTTCGATAGAAACCTGCATGTCCAAGAAAAGAACAAACCTCTCTAACCGAAGTAGGAGAGGGTAAGTGACGTACAAGATCGATCTTTGATTTATCAACCTCCATTTCTTTTTCAGAGATGATATGTTCTAAAACTATGCCTTGTTTAACCATGAAATGACATTTTTCCCAATTGAGAACAAGGTTAGTTTCAACACATCGTTTTAATATCAAACTGAGATTATGCAAACAACCATCAAATGAATCACCAAAAAAGCTGAAATCATCCATAAAAACTTCAATAATTTTCTCAATATAATCAGAAAATATGCTCATCATGCATCTTTGAAATGTGGCAGGTGCATTACATAAACCAAATGGCATGTGCCGATAAGCAAATGTACCAAAGGGGCATGTGAAAGTGGTTTTTTTCTTGGTCCTCGGGTGTTATGAAAATTTGATTATAACCATAATAACCATCAATAAAACAATAGAAAGCATAACCCGCTAACCTCTCAAGCATTTGATCAACGAATGCCAAAGGGAAGTGATCCTTCCTAGTGGTGGCGTTTAGCTTCCTGTAATCGATACACAACCTCCAACCTGTTTGGATTCGAGTAGGTGATGCGAAATATATAAGCACACAAATTAAACCCTCTTTTTATCAATTGTAGTAAGGAATGTAAGTAGGGATCGTTCTAGGCCGGGGATTATGAGGGATTGCTAAATCACTTGAAAACTGACTCAAAAACATAAAAACAAAGTTAAAACACTAAACTAGACTCAAAGAATGCAAAACTAAACTCTAAAACACTAAAACAAACCAAAAGACTCAAAACAGCACAAAAACACTCAAAACTGCCTTAAAAACACAATCTGGGCAGTTTTGAACACTAAACACAAATTTGGACGAAAATAGGTTATAACTTGACTCAAGACACTTAAAAACACAAACTAAATTGATTTCTAACTAAGATGACTCAACAAAATAAAAGGGGATTGATTTTAGACGAATTTGAAAACAAACAAAAACTTTGTAAACTAAACAGATTTTAAAACGAATTTGGTTAAATTGAATGGATGGAAAGCTAGCTAAGGGGTTGTTCTCCACACATGTCACACTTGCATACAAAACGATTTCCAATTGCTTCTCAATAAACCATGAATTCCCAACGCCCCAGATTAACCGTGAACTGCACTAATTAACCCTCAGATTTTCCTAAAGTTATTGAATTGGATGAATTGCATATGACAACCCAAAGCATTCCTCACAAGTTCCTTGCATGAACTGCATAACAAAGATACAAGCAAAGATCATTAAGTTCTATGAAAATCATAAGCATTGGCGAGGCACTTGTTACTATGAATTGCATGAAACTTATGCCAAGAATTTACTTAACACGATTGTGATCAACAACCTTTACTACTTTTGAATATAAGTTCATAACGATTAGGTGAAACTCCCTTATATCCTAGCATCAAACTTATGCATGAAAATTAAGCGTGCACTCTCAACCAACATACACAAATCAGTTTTAATTCATATAGATAAGCAAATTGAATTCACAACTTATGAAACGCAATTGAAGGTAATCAAATTATATAGCAAGCATGAACATGGTTTCGAATCCCCCCTAGCCAAGGGGGGTTTAGTTCCTCATACGCACAAAGCAAAGATAAATAAATTTAGACATTGAAATCCAAAGAAAGAAAACACCTAGATACTCCAACTTGGACAGCAGGTGCATCCACGATTCCTCCTTCCTCCTTGCTGCGGCACAAAGCTTGTGGACAGGTTTTTGGGGTTATGAATGGTGTGGAATGGATGGGAGATGTATGGTGGTGTTTAGGATGGATGGGTGGTGCGACAAGGGGTGGTTTTTGGTAGGAATTATGGAGTATGGTGGTGGAAAGGTGCGGCAAAGAGCAAGGGTTGATTTCTGGCGTGAATGATGTATATGGGAGGTGGTAATTCGGCCAAGGGGTTAATATGAGTATATATAGGCACTTAAAACCCTAGGGGAATCATATATGGACTTGTAGAATCCAAATCCACAAGGAAAAAAGGTTTAAACAATCAAAATCCTCAAGGGAATAGGTCACAAGGTGCGGCTAGATGATAAGGTTTCTAGAAAGCCTTGCAAGGCAAGGAAAATAGGTCTTCTAGAAGGGATAGCATGGCAAGGGATGTGTATGAAGGGATAAGGCTTATAGAAACCCTAAAACACAAGGGAAGGCACGGCAAGGGATGGTTCCTTGCTGAAATTGGTGTAACATCCTTCTAGAACAAGGATTAAGGTGTCCTAAAGTGTGTAGGACTCCTCTTTCTTCTTGGATTCCTTTTCCTTCTTGGACTTGGAAAACTTCTTTGTTGCTGAAACTTGAGGCCATTGGGTTTTAACTTTCCTACTTCAAGTAGGAAACCTTGTTTGAGTAGAAATCTTCAATCTTCTAGGAATCCCACTTCAACTAGGAAACCTTTTTCAACTAGGAATCCTTTGTTGATTAGGAATCCTTCTTCAATTAGGACTCCTTCTGTGACTAGGAATCATTCTTCAATTAGGACTCCTCAAATCTTCAAATCTTCAATTTTGTCCATTCTCTTGGCTCCAAGTATGTGATGTCCAATCCAAGCTTAATTGTGCTCCAAAAGTTTCCAAAATGCATCGTTTTGTATATTTTGCCCTTAAAAGCTGAAAATACATAAAACTAGCTTGAAAGACTACTTTAACTAAGGAAAAACAACTTAAATGCACAAGAACTAGCTAACTAAGACGCATAAATATGCTCCTATCAGTAGGCACAAGCTTATTTTCGGCATTTGTCACCACAGTTACTCCGGATTTCTTTGGGACACATTGAACAGGTGAAACCCAACGACTATCGAAAATAGGATAGATCACTCCACAATCTAAAAGCATGATTATTTCCTTCTTCACAACTTCCATCATCGGAGGGTTGAGTCGGCGTTGAGCTTCTCAAGATGTTTTAGACCCCTTCTCCAAAAGTATGCGATGCATGCAAGTGATGGGACTGATTCCTTTTATGTCGGCCAATGTCCACCCAATTGCTGTTTTGTACTCCCTTAGCACCCTTACCAACTCGTCCTCCTCTTGTGCCGTGAGTGTGCTTGAGATGATGACGGGCAACGTCTCATCATCGCCCAAGAAAACGTACTTTAAATGGCTTGGCAATGGCTTAAGTTCAAGTGTAGATGGCTGCACAACTGAAGGAAGTATCTTATTAGTCAAAACTGAAATGGATATTGGGTCCAAAAACTTACCAGATTGTAGTGGCAATGATTCGAGGGCAGCCACCATCTCAGGGCTGGTTTGGTATTGTTGTGCTTTGAAAAAAAGCTGCTGTGAGAATAAGCGGCTGTGCTGTGAGAATAAGCGGCTGTGAAATAAATCAGCAGAGTGTTTGGTAAACTTTTTTGTAAAAGTGCTTTTGGAAAAAAAAGCAGTCTGATAGTGGGTATTTTCAATAAATGAGCACTGTAGCTCCGTGTGCTTTGAAAAAAAGCCAGTTTTCCAAAGGTGCAAATAGCAGCTTCAACTTTTTCCTTTGATTTCAACTTATTCTCACAGCAGCTTCCAAAATAAGCCTTTTTTTTTTCAATTTACCAAACACCTAAAACCCTCACAACTTTTTTTCATGGGTGCGTTTTTTTAAGCACCTCACTCCCAAACCACCCCTCAATCACGTCTTCATTAGGGGGTACGGCAAGGGAAAAATCATTCATGCCGTGGGGATGTATGGTTACTGCTTCATCGTTTTGAATGTCCATTCCTCGTGCAATGACCAATTCAAGTGCATCGTCATTCAATTGTTCAAAATGGTCCTGCGCCAAAGAAGCAAATACATCAATAGAAAAACATGAGTGATCCTCACTATGATACTTGATAGAATCTGAAAGATTGAAATTGATAACTTCCCCATCAAATCCCATCGTCAAAGTTCCATTAAACACATCAATCTTAGTACGGGCAGTTTTCATGAATGGCCGTCCAAGGAGGATGGGTAATGTAAGGGAGTGGTCCGACTCGTCTATTTCAAGCACGTAGAAATCCGCCGGAAAGATTAAGTGATTGACCTGCACTAAAACATCTTCCAAAACTCCATTTGGATAGGCATTAGATCTATCGGCCAATTGTATAATCACACCATCCTTTTTCAATTCGCCTAAGTGCATAGATGCATAGATTGAATAAGGCATGACATTTATAGATGCACCTAAGTCTAACATGGCAGATTCAAAACGAGTATTCCCAATTACACAAGGAATGGTAAAACTACCCGGATCCTTGCATTTAGTGGGCAGTTTACACTGTAAAACAGCTGAGACATTTTCACTTACCTTGACAACCTCCTTGCTCGAAATTCTCTTCCTAGTTGTGCAAAGTTCTTTCAAAAACTTGGCATACCTTGGAACTTGCTTAATTGCATCCAAAAGTGGTATATTGACTTGAACCTTTCTAAACGTTTCCAAAATATCCTTTTCAGCCTCCTCCTTCTTTGATTGCATAAACCTACGAGGAAAGGGTACATTTGGAGGAATAACGTTAGAATTAATCAAAATTGGAACTTCCTTACCTTTGTTGGCCGAATTGGATGGTTTAAGGGCTTTTGGGGCCTGCGGCAAAGATGTTTCCACCCTTGCCGTGGGGGTGCTTTGCTCATCCTCTTCAATTATCAACTTTTCAACCTCGTTGGAACGTGAATTGGACGGTTGGGGATCAGATCCAACTTGTTTTCCACTTCGCAAACTCATGGCTTTTGCATATTCAAATCCTCCCTTCGGGTTGACAACGGTAGAACTAGGCAACTTACCTTGCTCTCTGAATTGTCCTACAGACTCCGCAATCTGCCCAATTTGCTTATCCATTTGGTCCACCCTTTTGTCTTGGTTTTGCATTGCTTTGGCTTGATTTTCTTGCCCCTGAGACAAATTGGTACTTGAGGTGTTTTGGGCAGGTTGTTGTGGGGCTTGTGTTGGTGTGTATTGCTTGGTATAGAAGCCCGGAAGTTGCTGCCTAAAGCCTCATTGTTGTTGGGACTGTTGGGGCTCCCTCCACTTGAAATTTGGATGGTTTCTCCAACCTGGATTGTACGTATTAGAATATGGATCGTTCCTTGGCTGGTTGTGGCCTTGAAATTCAATTGCATTGGCGTTTTGCCATCCACCATTTTCAATCAATTGAGGGCACTTTTCAGAGGCATGTCCTTGGATAGAACACACACCACATACACTTGGTTCTTTTATCCTCATTCCTTCGGCCATCTGAGACACAATGGAAGTAAGATTAGCTAACATTGATTGAATGTCGGATGTGGAACTTACCTCATTCACTTGCTGCCGTGGGGTGTCTTTTTGACCAACGCCTTCATATTGTTGAGCATTCAATGCTCGTTTAGCAATTAAGGTCTTGGCAGCCATGGGTGTTTTGTCCACCAAAGCTCCTCCCGCTGAGGCGTCTAGCATTTGGCGTTCAATTGTAAAAGCCCTTCGTAGAAATATTGAAGAAGAAGCTCCTCCTTCATCTGGTGATGTGGACATGAAGCAACAAAGGTTTTAAAACGCTCATAGTAAGTGGGAAAGGATTCACCTTAGTTTTGTTGAATGCCACTAATCCTTTTGCGTAGTAGAATGACTCAAGAGGTTGGGAAAAACTTCTCCAAAAATGCCCGTTTCATACTCTCCCATGATGTGACAGTTCCGGGGGCTAGCTCATACAACCAATCTTTAGCCTTTTCTAAGAGAGAAAAGGGAAAAGCCTTCATTTTCAGAATGCTCCCATCAACATTCACAAGGGTCATGCTCGAACAAACAACCTCGAACTCCTTCAAGTGTTTATTAGGATCTTCCATGGACATCCCGTGGAACTTAGGGATGTGATGCAACAAACTTGATTTCAATTCGAACTCATCCGTCTTCCCTAGGGCAGCCAGGGGGTATTGGATGCATAGGGGAGCGGCATTGTCCAATCCTGAAGCGGAAAGCTCCTTGATTGTTCGATTGTCTGCTGCCATGTTGGGATATTCCTCCTCTTCTTCAAGTGGATGTTCTTCAAACCCAGGTTCAGGAATAGGTGGGTTATGATCTTGCTGATTCATATTCCTTCTCAAAGTCCTCTCAAAATCGTCGTCAAAGTCCAAGATATGCTCACGAATCGGATGAGAACTCCGAGTCATAAACTAGTACCTAACACAAGAAAACAAACAAGGTTAGTAACTAACATAAAAACACACGAAAATAAACAAAAAAGAAATAACAAGGGATTAGCAATGTTGCTAATCCCCAGCAACGGCGCCAAAAATTTGATGCGAAAATAACTTAACACACAAATTAAACCCTCTTGTTGTCAATTGTAGTAAAGAATGTAAGTAGGGATCGTTCTAGGCAGGGGATTAGGAGGGATTGCTAAAACACTTGAAACTGACTTAAATATGTGTAAACAAACTTAAAAGCATGAAATTAAACTTACAAGACTCAAAACAATGTCACAAGACTCAAAACAGATTATAGAGACTCAAAACTGCCTAAAAACAACTCTAAGGCAGTTTCTGCCACTAACACAAAGTTTGGAAGAAAATTGATTTTATCTTGACTTAAAACACTTAAAAACACAATCTAAAACAAGTACTAACTAATATGACTTAATAAAATAAAGGCAATTTTGGTTTTGGACGAAAAATAAGGAAAACAAAGCAAGAACAATTTAAACAGATTCTTAGACAAATTTAGGTGAATTGATGGGTGATGGGTTAAACTATGGATGATGGGCTAGCTAGAGGGTTCTTCTCCACACATGACATACTTGCACATAAACCAATTTTTAGTTGTTCTTTCGATCAATCATGAAACTCAACACCCCAGGTTAATTAAGTCCGCTTAAATTAACCTTCAAGTTCTCCTTAAGTTATTGAATTGGATGGGAAAACGCATACAACAATTCAAGCATTCTTCAAAAGTCCTTTACGTGAACAACACAATAAAGATACATACAAAGATCATTAAGCATCATGAAAACTATAAGTATTGATGAGGCATTCGTTACTATGATGAGCATGAAACTCCTGCCAAGAATTCATAACGCGATCGTTTATAAGCGACCTCCACTACTTGTGAATATAAACTTGTAACTATTAGGTGAAACTCCTTTATACTCTAGCATCATATTCATGCATGCAAACTAAGTATGCACTCTTAATAAACATACATGATGCGAAAATAACTAACGCACAAATTTAAACCCTATTTGTGACAGTTGTAGTAATGATATAAGTAGGGATCGTTCTAGGCCGGGGATTAACTAGGGATGCTAATCAAAGTAAAATTAAATTAAAAACGTAAAAACAAAATTTAAAACACTAAACTAAAATCAAAACACTTAACTAAAATCACTCAAAATAAAACTAACAAATAAACCAAAACAAATCCAAAGACTCAAAATAATTCAAGACTCAAGAAAACACAAACTAAAATTATTTCTAACAAATCTAACACTTTAAAATAAACGGGGGATTGATTTTTGATGAAAAGTAAATTAAACTTAAATAAATTACAGAATTGACAAAAACATAAAATTAAGGTAAAATGATAAATGACGGACTGGCTAGAGGATTATTCTCCACACATGCCACATATGCAACCTAAATTGATTTTCAGTTGTTCTTTCAATAAATTGTAAATTCTCAACGCCCCAAGTTAATTAGGTCCGCTTAAATTAACCTTCAGATTTTCCTACTTTTATTAGGTTGGATGATTGCATACGACAACCCAAAACATTCCCTACAAGTTCCCTACATGAATTGCATAATAGAGATACAAGCAAGAATCATTAAGTTTTATGAAAATCATAAGCATTGACGAGGCACTTGTTACTATGAATTGCATGAAACTTATGCCAAGAATTTACCTAACGCGATCGTTTATAAGCGACCTTCACTACTTGTGAATATAAGTTCATAACGATTAGGTGAAATTCACTTATATTCTAGCATCAAATTCATGCATGTAAATTAAGTATGCATCCTTAATCGACATACAAAAATAAGTTATCAATCAAGCAGTTAAGCAAATTAAATCACAACTCAGAAATCACAACTGAAGGTAATCAATTCAAATTACAAATATATCCATGGTTTTGAATTAAACTCTAGCCAAAATAAAATTAGTTACACATTATTAAAATTAAAACAGAAATTAAATTGAGTTTGGAGGATTAAACCGAGAGAGGAATGGAGTTTCTGTGCTTCAGAACGCCAGCTGCCCACGTGTCCTGCTCTTCGCTGACTGCCCTTACTTCGCTGACCTCCTGCGCGCGCCAATACCCTGACCTTCTTTCTCTCCACGCGTCAGCTGCCAAAGCAGCTACTTCTCTCCCCGTGCTGACCTGCTGCCAAGCAGCTCTCGGCCCTCCTTCTTTCACTCCTGCCCTGACCTGCGCCGTGCAGCCCTTCTCCTTGCTTTCCGTGCTGACCTGCAGCTTTCAGCTGTCTCGCAAGCCTCCCCAGTAGCTGCCTCAAGTCAGTCCTCTCCCGTTGGCTTCCCGCAGCCTGCTGCTCCCTTTCTTTAGCTGCCTAAGGCAGCAACTCCTTTTTCTTTCCGCGTCCCTCCAGCCAGCTGTCCTCCTTTTCCTTTGCTTCTTTCCTCGTGTCTCTCTTTCCAAGCTGCCAAAAGGCAGCGACCTCCCTCCGAGCTGACTGATCAGCTCCTTCCTTCGCGTCAACTGGCTTCCCCCTCGCTGCCAAGGCAGCGACTGCACCTCAGTCCTCCCTCTTGGATTCCTTCGTGCTGACCTGCTTGCTGCCCACTCCTGTCTCCGCAGCTCGCCTGCTCCAGCACGTCTCCTTGCTTGCCGTGCTCCACTTGCTGCCAGCTTCTGCGCCTGCTCTCTGACCTCGCTGCCAAAGGGCAGCGTTGCTCCTTGCTTTTCCTATTCCCCCCGCTACCCCCTCACGTCCTCGCTGCCAGCTGCCAAGTGCAGCTGGTTTCTAAAAAATGCCGAGCCCGCGTGTCTCCCTCCCTTTTCTTCCCCAGCTCCCTGAAGCAGCTTCCTCTTATGTTTCTTTCATATATTTTTTTATTCTTTTTTTTATTCTTTTTCTTTGTTTGTTTATTCCTCCACAGACTTTCTTTATTTCTCCACATTTCTCTTCTTTTTGCTATCCCCGTCAGTCCCCCACGTTAGTCTTTCCTATTTCCATCATGCACTCCCACTTTCTTCTTTTATTATTTTCTTTCTGCCTTCCACCAGCTGCCTTCATACACTGCACACACTTTTTAATTAATCCTTATTCTTTTATTCACACCAACCCACCTTTCCGTCCCACTTTTTATTTTTTTCTTATTTAATCTTTTTATATTTTTTTTCTACAAAACAATATAAATTATTATATATATATATATATATTATTTAATTTAAAAGCTAAACAGTTTTGACGAAATTATTACATAAAATCACACTTGTGCTATTTTTATTTTCTTAGCTAGATAAATTCGATAAAACACAAAAACAAATTAAATAGCACAAAAATATGAGGAAATAACTAAGAAAAGACAAGAGAATTTGATGTAAAATATGTATAAATATGAGCTTATCAAATACCCCCACACTTAGCTTTTGCTAGTCCTCGAGCAAAACAGAGAAAACAGAAAAAGTAATAACATGAAAATTATTAGTTCCCCCTATATGACCCTCATAGAATTTCATTCGAGAACACAAATCATCAAGAACCATAGTTAACACCAAACAAGCTAATCCAAGTTCATTTTCCTTATTCAAATATTAGCAGTAATCTTTGAAACATCCTTGAAGTGTAGTGTGTGAGATAGTCATGTTAATGCAATTTCAAAATTTTTATTTTAAAATCACCATATGCAAACTAGCGACCTTCTCACTGGAAACACACTCAATCACACATGTGTTTAGTTTTACTGTGTTTCGCTCAAAGAATCAAATGTGAAATTTCTACCATAAGCTTGCATAAAGATCACTTCTCCACAGTCATAATTGCAAAACTTAAATCAAGAGGACTTTTATTGGATGTAATGAGGATTAGGGATAGGGTTATTGAAACGAAAGAATAGGAAAAACACAAGTTCCAAGCTTCATTGCAAGCAATTATTTTCTTTAGATTTATAAGAACTCAAGCTCTCCAACGATTCTTCAGACATCTCCAACCACACCCATAAACTGAAACTTTAAAAACTTTTTATTTTCTTTGTATACAATCTTTCTTTTTCTTTTCCTTTTCTTTTCTTTTTTTTTTTCTTTTTTTTTTTTTTTTTTTTTTTTTTTTTTTTTTTTTTTCAAACATAAACAAATATGAAAAACCCCCACACTTATTCTTTTGCCAAAACACCTTCAAAGTACTTCACAAACATTTCTCATAAGACAATCTCTCATTGCTCGCTTGGAAAGGGTAATGAAAAATATTTATTTCAGGCATAAGGGTAGACATATCTGGTGATAAGAAATAAAAGGCTCACATACACGGCTCAAATTGGCAATCTAATGATATCATTTTTCTTTGGGAAACAAGGTTATTTGGGCCATGGTGGTAAACCTAATGCCTCTATCATTTTCAAGTTCATGCAATCAATGACAAAAATTTCGAAAGATCGTTATGCAAGTTCTAGAGATGTATCTCACATAAGTTCATCACACATGAAAGAATAGGAGTGTATGAAAAATGCACACACTTTCAATAGGCTCAAAAACTCACATAGGATGTATATGGTCACTAAATTCACATATGGAGCTTAAAATCATGCTTTAATTTCACATCAACAAGGCTATGTGCATTTGGTTTTTCAACGATGATCAAATATGTACAAACTAACACGAGAATTAGGAATTTCACAAAACACATGTTAACTAAGTTCTTGATGATCATGGTTCAAATTTTATCCAATTATATCATTGGGTCGGGGAAACTAACAAAAATCTAATTCAAAACAATAAGGAAAACAAGGAAATATTTTTGGATTTTTTAAATTTTTGGATTTTTTTTTTAAATAAAACAAACTAATTAAGAAAACAAAGCAATAACATGGAAACAAATGAAACCAGTTCAAAGTCGAAGGTACAAAAATTTTCAATTTGGTCATTTTTCATACTCTTTACCCCCACACTTAAACTAGACATTGTCCCCAATGTCAGAAAATATAATAAAATGCAAATAAAAATAAAAATAAAATAAATAAATACAAAGAAAGAAAATAAAGCAATAGGACTGAAAACTTCCCTAATTTGCAGAAAAAATCAAGCGATGACCCCCCAAGCTAAAATTTTGCAATCAACTTCAAGGGTGGAAATAACCAAAAGTTCCTGCAAAGAAAAGAAATAAGTCAGTTAAGCACGCAAGAAAAAACAAACAAACGAAAAATTGAAAATGAAAATAAAAGATAACAATAAAACTAAAAAGTGATCATTGGTCCTGTTTGGTGACTTTCCACAGCTTTGAACTTGAACTGGCCTCAGGAACTTCTTAGCAAGGAAAATGAGACTTGATTGGTGGTGTTGTTGAAGCTTCTCGAGCTCTTGGTTTCAACTCAGACTCCTTCTGCCGGGTTGATTGAGTCTGCAGGCTACATTCTTCTCTTTTTGTTCTTCTGCATGGCAGGTAGGCACGAGGAATAGGTGGTGGTCTGCTTCTTTGTTCAATCTGTCCAAGTGCCGACCGATTGCCTTTCTTTCACCTTGCCCCGTAGCCAAGAGCAAGGGTAAAGGAAAAGCATGCCATGAGAAATCTTTGCCTCTGACTCTGATGATATGGGATACTTTTGCTTTTGAAGAAGTATCGTTCCACAGGTGTATGCTTGAACTGGGCTGGGGAACTTCTTAGCAAGGAAAATGAGACTTGATCTTGAAGATGAAGCAGCACCTTGTCTCCACATGCTTCAAGTATCATTTTCACTTGCCATGTCTGTTCTCCAGGCAGATGTGGCGACTTCTTCGGAAGTACATCAGTGGTTGAAGAAGAGTACTCGAGAGCAATGCTAGGTAAGCAATCAGGAAGGATTTCCAGGCAGTCGGTTCTTAGATTGGAAGATTGACACCGAGTGCTGGCTGATTGCCCGCTTTCTCCTTGCCACAAAGACAAGGACAAGGACAGGAAGAAAGCGTGATATGAGATACTCTTGCTTTCAACCTTCATGATATGAAATACTCTAGCTCTTGATGACTTAATTGGAAAGGTATCCCAAGGAATGAGAAACACAGAGAAACTCGAGAGGGTTTGTTGGAAAGGCATTTTCGGAGAAAAATTATGGAGATGAAGAAGTGCAAATGGGGTGTGCCTCTGCTCTGGAAGGCGAAGGTAGATGTTTATAGGATTTTTCTTCACAACCGAAACTGTACTTTTACCCCTGTCGGCAGCCGGTGGATGGATGAACAGTACAGGTTACGCGCTTTCTGAAAAAGCAACCCGTAATTTGCGCAAAGCTGACAGCGCGCGTGACGAGTGACGACAAAATTGGAAAAACTGTTCGCCTCGTGATTCCTGACCGCTCCGGCTTTTGAGAGAGACGCCCGACTTTTGAGAGAACGGCGTCCGACTTTTGAGAAAGGAACCGACTTTTGATACGGAGACGCCGCTTTTGAGAAAAGAATCCGGCTTTTGAGAAAGGAGCCCGGCTCTTCGATTTGCGAGAGGGCGTCTCTTCGACTGCTGAGTGAGCGTCTCAACGATTTCTTCTTCTTATAAGAATGCTCATTTTTGTTCCACAACACACTTAAGCTCCCCCTGTAAACACTTCCTCCTGCAAACACTCCCTCTTGCATTTTCTTTAATCTTGATCAGTTCGACTCTTCATTCTCAACACCTTCAAATATGTCTTGCCCTTCTGACCGTCGCCTTAACTTGAATGTTGGGGAAGATAGTGATATATCTTCTCCAACCAACATTTGGCAGCCGTCCTTCATATCCCCGAATGGTCCTCTTACAGTTGGGGATTCCATGATGATGAACGAAACAACCGCATCGGTGGTGGCCAGAAATCTGCTCACTCCTAGAGACACTAGGATACTTTCCAGGCGGTCCGACGAACTGGCTGTTCAGGACTCTATGGCCTACAGCGTCCGATGCGCAGGCTCCGTATCAAACATGGGCCAGCGCCTTCTTGCACGAACCCGTCAGGTGGAGTCGTTGATGACTGAAGTGGCTAGTCTTCGGCAAGAGGTCAGAGTGCTTAGGCATGAGAACAGGGATTTGCACATGCTCGCAACCAATTACTCCACAAGCATGAAGAGGAAGCTGGATCAGATGCAGGAGTCCGAAGTGCGGATTCAGAGTGATCATCAACGGTTTATGGCGTTACTCCCGAGGTTTGTGTTGCCTTCGTCCTCGGGAGCAGCACCAAGTATTGATGCTCCGAATGATCCAACTCTGGCGCTTCGTCTTTCTGGGGCTCCGTCGATCTCCGAGGCACCACCAACCAACGACCAATGAACGAGATTAATTTACAAGTTATTGTAAAATATTTATGCAATTAAGTTTTTTTTTTATTTATTTATTTTTTATTTTTATTTTTATTTTTTTTGTATTTTTTTTTTTGTATTTTTTTTTTGTATTTTTTTGTATTTTTTTTATTTATATGAATGTTTATGTTTTTAAGTTTTTTTTTTTTTTTTTTTTTTTTTTTTTTTTTTTTTTTTAAATAACAATGTAAAATAAGTAAAACAAAGTAAAAAGACTATGTTTAACTTCTAAACAAAAATCACAACTAAATAAACAAAACAAAATGAAAGCAGTAAAGAGAAGGGATTAGGAATGCAAATCTGATTGTGGGTGATTCCTAGGCCTCCCTTCATTATTCAAATGCATGGGCTTATCATTGAACGGACGGTGGTACTTGAAATGATCCGACAACGGTCTAAGTTCTAATGACGGTGCCTGAATCATCAAAATTAGAAACAAGTTAGTATAAATTAAAATTAAAAATGGAGAAGATGGCTTACAATCACGTTCAAACTCAATTACAAACACCACGTCTTGGAACGTTTCAGGGACTTTGAACTTGGCCGGGTTTACTATGATGGTTGTGGCTTGTCCCGTGTCATCAAACTCAACTGCTTTGGGCTTGATTGTCTCATGCACAGCTTCTTTGATAAGTTCAACAAATTCTTCGGCCCCCTCCTTTCCTGGAATCCCTCTATTTGGTGTAGAAATCTCTTTGAATGTTTCAACGTCATCGGGAACATGATTTGGTGCACCAAGAGTTTGGATATCACTTTTCACCTCTGGAAGAGCTTCCACAACGTCTTTTTCATTCACTTCTTCCTTGGGATTTAAAAACCTGCAAGGAAAAAGGACATTTGGTGGAACGATGTTAGAATGAATTGAACTTAGAACCTCCTCACCTGAGTTGGATGACATAAGGACTTGGGGGGTTTGCGATAAGAATTCTTCTAAACTGCCCAAGTCGTCATCCTCATCTTCTTCTTGAATTGGCAATTCATCCATGTTCGGGCTCTGTTTGGATGGTTCTGGGACAACTTCATCCTCCATGTCACCTTGATCTCGAATCTGTGCCATGAATTCCATAATCTGCCCAACTTGCTCCTCCAAAGCATCCACCTTGTTGGCTTTATTTTGCATCTCCATGTTTCGATTTTCTACGTCCTGGGTCAAAGAGGTTAGTAACTTATTCAAAATGTCATTATCCGAGGACGTACCTGAATTTGGTTGGGGAGATTGTGGTGGAGGCTGTGGTGGTTCATATGGCCATTGATAGTACTCCTCCGATGGAGGCAATTGTTCTTCTTTTTGTGAACCCTGTACTGAAGAAATTAATTCTTCAAGCATTTGATTATAATCCACGGGCATACTTTGATTCGATTGGAATTGTTGTGGGGGATGCTGTGGTGGCTGCATAGATCTTGAATAGAACGCGTCTTCTTGCTGCCAATATCCACCTTGTTGGAATTGTTGAGGTTCTCCCCACATGTAATCTGAATAATCTCTCCAATCTGAATTGTAAGCATTGGAAAACATGTTGCCCCTTGAATGATTATGGCCCTGATATCCCCAAACATCTTCATTTGCAGAAAATTGAGGACCTTGATATCGTTGTCCATAAGGCACATCAAGTGTAGGGACACTTGGCATTGTGGTCCGTTCGGCATTATGAGTTAATTGAGCAGTGAGCTGTGCCAATAGATCTTGAATGCTAGTAGAATCCAGATCTTGCTCCATTTGTAACTAAAATCAAAGAAAGAAAAATAAATCAAATATCAAAAGTAACATACACAAACACAAATAAACATAAGCAAAAACAAAAATAAAAGGATTAGCAAATTTGCTAATCCCCGGCAACGGCGCCAAAAATTTGATGCGAAAATAACTAACGCACAAATTTAAACCCTATTTGTGACAGTTGTAGTAATGATATAAGTAGGGATCGTTCTAGGCCGGGGATTAACTAGGGATGCTAATCAAAGTAAAATTAAATTAAAAACGTAAAAACAAAATTTAAAACACTAAACTAAAATCAAAACACTTAACTAAAATCACTCAAAATAAAACTAACAAATAAACCAAAACAAATCCAAAGACTCAAAATAATTCAAGACTCAAGAAAACACAAACTAAAATTATTTCTAACAAATCTAACACTTTAAAATAAACGGGGGATTGATTTTTGATGAAAAGTAAATTAAACTTAAATAAATTACAGAATTGACAAAAACATAAAATTAAGGTAAAATGATAAATGACGGACTGGCTAGAGGATTATTCTCCACACATGCCACATATGCAACCTAAATTGATTTTCAGTTGTTCTTTCAATAAATTGTAAATTCTCAACGCCCCAAGTTAATTAGGTCCGCTTAAATTAACCTTCAGATTTTCCTACTTTTATTAGGTTGGATGATTGCATACGACAACCCAAAACATTCCCTACAAGTTCCCTACATGAATTGCATAATAGAGATACAAGCAAGAATCATTAAGTTTTATGAAAATCATAAGCATTGACGAGGCACTTGTTACTATGAATTGCATGAAACTTATGCCAAGAATTTACCTAACGCGATCGTTTATAAGCGACCTTCACTACTTGTGAATATAAGTTCATAACGATTAGGTGAAATTCACTTATATTCTAGCATCAAATTCATGCATGTAAATTAAGTATGCATCCTTAATCGACATACAAAAATAAGTTATCAATCAAGCAGTTAAGCAAATTAAATCACAACTCAGAAATCACAACTGAAGGTAATCAATTCAAATTACAAATATATCCATGGTTTTGAATTAAACTCTAGCCAAAATAAAATTAGTTACACATTATTAAAATTAAAACAGAAATTAAATTGAGTTTGGAGGATTAAACCGAGAGAGGAATGGAGTTTCTGTGCTTCAGAACGCCAGCTGCCCACGTGTCCTGCTCTTCGCTGACTGCCCTTACTTCGCTGACCTCCTGCGCGCGCCAATACCCTGACCTTCTTTCTCTCCACGCGTCAGCTGCCAAAGCAGCTACTTCTCTCCCCGTGCTGACCTGCTGCCAAGCAGCTCTCGGCCCTCCTTCTTTCACTCCTGCCCTGACCTGCGCCGTGCAGCCCTTCTCCTTGCTTTCCGTGCTGACCTGCAGCTTTCAGCTGTCTCGCAAGCCTCCCCAGTAGCTGCCTCAAGTCAGTCCTCTCCCGTTGGCTTCCCGCAGCCTGCTGCTCCCTTTCTTTAGCTGCCTAAGGCAGCAACTCCTTTTTCTTTCCGCGTCCCTCCAGCCAGCTGTCCTCCTTTTCCTTTGCTTCTTTCCTCGTGTCTCTCTTTCCAAGCTGCCAAAAGGCAGCGACCTCCCTCCGAGCTGACTGATCAGCTCCTTCCTTCGCGTCAACTGGCTTCCCCCTCGCTGCCAAGGCAGCGACTGCACCTCAGTCCTCCCTCTTGGATTCCTTCGTGCTGACCTGCTTGCTGCCCACTCCTGTCTCCGCAGCTCGCCTGCTCCAGCACGTCTCCTTGCTTGCCGTGCTCCACTTGCTGCCAGCTTCTGCGCCTGCTCTCTGACCTCGCTGCCAAAGGGCAGCGTTGCTCCTTGCTTTTCCTATTCCCCCCGCTACCCCCTCACGTCCTCGCTGCCAGCTGCCAAGTGCAGCTGGTTTCTAAAAAATGCCGAGCCCGCGTGTCTCCCTCCCTTTTCTTCCCCAGCTCCCTGAAGCAGCTTCCTCTTATGTTTCTTTCATATATTTTTTTATTCTTTTTTTTATTCTTTTTCTTTGTTTGTTTATTCCTCCACAGACTTTCTTTATTTCTCCACATTTCTCTTCTTTTTGCTATCCCCGTCAGTCCCCCACGTTAGTCTTTCCTATTTCCATCATGCACTCCCACTTTCTTCTTTTATTATTTTCTTTCTGCCTTCCACCAGCTGCCTTCATACACTGCACACACTTTTTAATTAATCCTTATTCTTTTATTCACACCAACCCACCTTTCCGTCCCACTTTTTATTTTTTTCTTATTTAATCTTTTTATATTTTTTTTCTACAAAACAATATAAATTATTATATATATATATATATATTATTTAATTTAAAAGCTAAACAGTTTTGACGAAATTATTACATAAAATCACACTTGTGCTATTTTTATTTTCTTAGCTAGATAAATTCGATAAAACACAAAAACAAATTAAATAGCACAAAAATATGAGGAAATAACTAAGAAAAGACAAGAGAATTTGATGTAAAATATGTATAAATATGAGCTTATCAATACACGAATAAGTTATCAATCAAGGAGTTAAACAAATTGAATTCATAACTTATGAAATCACAACTGAAGGTAATCAATTCATATTGCAAGTATGAACATGGTTTCAAATTCCCCCTAGCTAAGGGGGGTTTAGTTCCTCATACTTACAAAGCAAAGATAAACAAATTTAGACATTGAAAACAAAAGAAAGAAAACACCTAAACGCTCCAACGATCCCCGTTGGACAACATGCACGTCCAAGCACTTTCCTTCCCTTCCTTTGCTACGGCACAAGGTGTGGTGAGTGTTTGAAGGTTTGGTTGTATGGAGGAATGGATTTGTTTGGATGAAAGTTGTATTGAATTGGGGATGAATTCTCAAGCAAAAACTGAATGTAATGGCTGCCACACACACTTCCTTTTATAGAGGAAGTGCATGGCATGGAGGGATGGATGGTGGTGTGAGCAATGATTTAAAGGTGAAAGTGAAGTAATGATGCAAAGCATGGGGAGTGAAATGGAGTGGTGTTGCAGCTATGAATGCAAGTGGGGAACATGAATGATTGTGCACATGGTAGATAAAGGAAAGGGAGGTGGAATGGTGCAGAAATTAGTCATATGTGCAGGTGGATTCATGATGCACAGCATGGGCAAGGAAAGTGAAGGAGTGGTGCATCAATGAGTGCATGTAGTGGAGCTGAAAGTGAATGAAATCTGATGGGTAAAGGGGACAAGGGATGTGCACCACTTGAGTGCAATAATTAAATGTAATGGTGCATGAAAACAGAAATAATGAAGGGGACAAGGGTGAGTGTTGTGGTAATGAGTGAATGTAGTAGTGTATTTTATGCCCATGCCATGCCTTTCCTTTGCCCATGTGTGTGTGTTTCCTTTGCCCATTTGCACACACATGTTCCTCATCATTTCAACCACAAAACAAACACATTTTCTGTCCTCCAACCTGTCCTTGCAGTTTGCATGTGTGTGAATGTCATCCTTGCATGTGTGTGAGTTGTTTGATGTCTTCTCTTTCTAGCTGTGCATTTCCACTTGCTCCAAAGCCAAATGAGTGCAATCATAACCCCATTTGTTGCTGAGTGTTGATGACAAAGCAAAACACAAAACAAGTGCCTTTACTTTCTCATTTTATTAGCCAAATCTGCTTAGCCCTTTTCTGAACCTTTCCGTGTTACAATGCCCATAACTTCTTCTAGAAAAATGATATTAACAATCTGTAAATTGCTCCAGAAAATAGACATCCGTAGCTTGCCAAGCATATAAGGCTCATTCTCTCATTCATTCTGAGCTGTTCGTAACATGCTTCCAAAGTCAGCTAATCTGCACATGCAGTTTTGATGAATTTGTTACTTAATATCTCACTTGTGCTACTTTTCTTTTCTTTGCTTGATAAATTACACAAAACACAAAAACATAGTAAATAGCTCAAAAATATAAGGAACTAACTAAGAAAAGACAAGTGAATTTTATGTAAAATATATATAAATATGAGCTTATCAATTGACATGGCCAAGGGAGCAATAACTATGGCATTTGGTGGTGATATGATTAATTTTAAGATTTCTGAATATGTTGAGAACACTAATGATGTTCGTTCTTGTTGTGCCACTGATGTACTTGGAAATATAGGGCAAGAATGTTCAACAATAACCAAGAAGGATGTTTCACGCACCACAATTGACGAGGGACTTGGAGTAAAGCACAAAGAGCACTGATAAGCTCATATTTATACATATTTTACATCAAATTCTCTCGTCTTTTCTTAGTTATTTCCTCATATTTATGTGCTATTTACTTTATTTTTGTGTTTTATCGAATTTATCTAGCTAAGAAAATAAAATTAGCACAAGTGTGATTTTAAGTAATAAATTCGTCATTTCTACCTTGCTCACTTATCTTATTTTGTTTATGTTTTCGAATGTGGTGATTTATAGTTATCAATACGTGCTTGATCCTAAAGTGGCTGGTATTATTTACAAGGTAATGCAAATAATGATGCACATGGACTATCAAAGGAAAACATGCTGCCAGAAAAGTGGGAGAGCACGGAAGAAAAGAAAATAAAATAAAAGAAAGTGGGGGAAGCACAGCAAGAAAGAAAAGAAGGCATGCGCAAATAAATAAACAAACAGAAAACTAGTGGAAAATGTGGGGGAAGCACAGCTGAGCTACCAGAAATAAAAAGAAAAAGAAAGGCAGCTGGTGGGAAGAGCACTTCGTGGCGAGTAGCAGCAAGAGAAGACATGAGGGAGAGGAAGATTAATAAATAAACAAGACACTGCCTTTGGCAGCTGGCGGGGGGGATAAGGAAAGAAGGAGGGCCTCGGGCAGTCAGCGAGAAGAAGAGGAGAGGCGTGCAGGACAGCTGCCAGCTGGCAGCGTGAGGAGACGGCGTCGCACGGAAAGAAGAGGGGGACGCGAGAAAACAGGGAGAGGAGCTGTGCTTGGCAGCTGTCGCAAGCGGAACCAGAAAAAAGGAGTGGACAGCGTGCGGAACTTGGAACGGGGGTCAGAGGGCTGCACTTGGCAGCGGGGAGACAGTCGGTGCATGGAGGCTGCCCTTTGGCAGCTGGGCGACACTTGGCAGCGTGTGAAGCTGCGAGGAAGGACAGAGAGAAGGCGAGACGGAGGTCAGCACGGAGGTCAGCACGGAGGTCAGCTTGGGGATGGCAGCAAGGCACAGAAGCTTACGCACAGAAGATTCCTCATTTGGTTTTATATTTTCATAAACTCATGTTTAATTTAATTTGCTTTTCAATTATATTAAACATGTGTAATTAATTTCTGTTTAGTTAGAGGTGAATTTGAAACCATGGATAAATGTTTATTATGATTTGATTTACTCCAGTTATGAATTCTTGAACGTTGGATGTGGTTTATTTTTCTGTGTTGATTAATAACTTGTTTATGTATGTGGGTTAAGGGTCGACACTTAATTTGCATGCTTAGACTTGATGCTAGGATATAAGGGAATTTCACCTAATCGTTATGAACTTATATCCATGAGTAGTAAAAATCGCTAGTCACGATTGTGTTTAGTAAACCCTAGGTTGGATTAACATGCGTATTCCATAGTTATGAATGCCTAGTCAATGCTTATGATTTCCATTGAACTTAATGATCTTTGATATGTCTCTCTATCATGCGTATTCCATAGTTAGGGAACTTGATAAGAATAATTTGGTTGTGATGCGTATCCCGTCCAATTCAATGAATCTAGGGAAATCTGAAGGTTAATTTAAGCGGACCTAATTAACTTGGAGCATTGTCATTTATTCGTTTGTTGAAGTCATAACTGGGAATCAAATTATATGCATTTGTTCATGTGTGGATAAGGACCCCTCTAACTAACGTCTCATCATTTTATTTCTATAAAATATATTTTCTTTGAAGTTTGTTTTTAAAGTTTCTGTTTTAAATTAAATTTCGTCCAAAATCAATTCCCCAATTATTTTAAAGTGTTAGATTTGTTAGAAATAAATTTAGTTTGTGTTTTCTTGAGTCTTGAATTATTTTGAGTCTTTGGATTTGTTTTAGATTATTTGTTAGTTTTATTTTGAGTTATTCTAGTTAAATGTTTTGAGTTTAGTTTAATGTTTTACATTTTGTTTTTACGTTTTTAATTTAATTTTACTTTGGTTAGCATCCCTAGTTAATCCCCGGCCTAGAACGATCCCTACTTATCCATATACTACAATTGTCACAAATAGGGTTTAATTTGTGCGTTAACTTATTTTCGCATCAAGCACGGCCCAACCTTCAAATCACCAAATTTGGCCGAGAGTACCCTTTGTGCATCTGTTCACTGTGCTGCCACTTCATTGCAGCACATGGGTGAGCCATCTTCTCCAATTTCAATTCCCATTTCGAATAATAGATTGTTACCTTGTTTGGTGCAGGTACCTAGGTGCATTCAACGTGGTGGGAGAGTTCATGTTGGTTTAAGGAAGCAAAACACCAAAATCGGGAAGGATCATTATCCTCTTCCATTCAAAGATCTAAAGCATGAAGTGGTTCGTAAGGCAGGTTGTAGAGGAACTACCCCTTCATGCCGTGGGGTCCAATAAAGCTTCAAAAGGAATATCGTCCGGCTACACGACGTTAAAGCAAGCGCTTCGTGGGAGGCAACCCATGCAATCAACAATGGAAGACCTAGGCATCACTCCAATTCCAGATTTGCGTTCCTAAACCCTTCTCTTTATTGATTGTTTCGTTTCTGCCATGTTTAGTGTGTTAGTTGCTGTTTGTTTGTTGGTTTGTTATTTGTGTTAGTTTATGCTTGAAACATTGAGGACAATGTTTGATTTAAGTGTGGGGGGGGGGTAACCAAAGTGTTTTAATGCAAATTCGTAGGGTTTTATCACCCATAACTTCCAATGTTGTTCCTTGCTGTTTTTAGGTGTTTTTAGGCTGTTTTGGTGTGTTTTAGTGTGTTTTGACATAAAAATTCGAAAATCCCATAAAAATTTGAAAAAAAATGTTTTGAAAAACCCAAAAAGAGTTGTTTTTGATTTGTTTTTGTGTGTTTGTTTGAGTCGTAGGGTACCTTCTAACACAATGATGAGGATTCGGTTTTTAATTACATGACTGTTAAAGAGAGTTGTAAACATGGATGAAAGTTTGATTTACTCTTTGGTTTATGCTTGGTTGTGGTTATAACTTATGAATTCACATGTAATCATAAAGGAAAAATCAGTTTTTGTAATATGCTTGAAGGAAGGAACTCAAATTAACGCTACAACCTTGTGAGACTTGAGCCTAAACGGTTATTTGGAGAGTTAATAATCTGTGCATTCTTGTTTTCTAAAGTCGTTGCATGATCTCATTATTCTTTGCTTGGTTATTACTTAGAAGGCGTTTCATCATTTAGTTCCAAACACTAGAACTCATGCCCATTTCATTCAAAGCATGCTATTGATTTGCATAACACATATTCAAGATGAAGTTGTGTAGTGACCACCATTTAAGCCAAATTGCCATGTCCCCCATGTTCATTTGTTTTGTAGGTTTTAACCCCTTTGAGCCTTGTTAAGCCATTGTCTTTGTTAGCCACATTATCCTCACCTAGCCTAGATTAGGACCATCCATACCCTTGTTCTTGAAGCATAGTTAAGCATGACTCAAGATGAATTCCTTTTGATTAATGTTGGCAGAAAACAAGTGTGGGGGAAGGGACTCTTTTGTGTGTATGTGCCAAAGTCTTAAATGAGGCACGGGTAGAAAAGAAATAAAAAAAATAAAAAATAAAAAATAAAAAAATAAAAAAATAAAAAAATAAAAAAAAGAGAAAAGTTATGAAAACAAGCTCTAAAGTGTGGTTATTGAAGAAAGGGTCCAAAACGCTTGAATTTGGCCCTAAGTGTTGTATGACTCTTCCCGTAATGTTTAAAAGTTGATTTCTGCATTCTAAAGTGAATTCTAAGTTGCGATTTCATTACTTTGCTTGCTATTGCTTAAAGAACGTTTGTTATCCCTAACCTTTCTTTGTTAGCCAATACCCCAAGCCCTGTTACAACCTTTGACTTCTATCTTGAGTGTTGTGTATTTCAATATGGGGAGTTTGGAATTGGTATAAGCATATGGTGTCACTGGTTCTCGCATCTAAGTAGTAGCATTCCATTCATGAGATCATATCTAAACATGCTTATTAACGCCAGAAATTGCTTTCTTTGTTATACATATATGTGAGCGTTCGTTTTCATGTCTACATCAATCTTCTCACATATAACTAGTATATGGTGTGTAGTTAGAAAATCTGAGTGAAAATTGAGTGCATATCTTGTAAGGAATTGAGCAAATTCTCTAAGTCATGTTACTACATTCAAAACATTGTTTTAATTGGTTAAATGTGAACTAGTAAGTGGTGACTATGATTAAGTATGTGCTTAAGTGTGAAGATGACTAAAATCTGTGGGGATGATGATGTTTAACATGTCATGTGCATTGGAAATCCCTGAGGCAAACGTTGGAAGATTTAGGTTATGTTTGTTTGTTTTATTTCGTTTTGTTTGTCTTTTGTTTCTTTGTTTTGCTCGAGGACTAGCAAAAGCTAAGTGTGGGGGAATTTGATAGGAGCATATTTATGCGCCTTAGTGAGCTTATTCTTGTGCATTTACGTTGTGTTTTCTTAGTAAAGTAGTCTTTTAAGCCATTTTTGTGTTTTCAGGTTTTAAGGGCAAAGTATGCAAAGTAGTGCATTTTGGAGCCTTTTGGAGCAAAATTGAGCTTGGAATGGATATTACATGCTTGGAACGAAAAGAGTCCTAATTGAAGAAGGATTCCTAATCAACGAAGGAGTCCTAATTGAAGAAGGATTCCTAATCAACGGAGGAGTCCTAGTTAGAGTTGGATTCCTAGTCAAAGATGGATTCCTAGAAGAATGAGGATTCCTACTCAAACAAGGTTTCCTACTTGAAGTAGGAAAGTTAAGCCTAAAGTTTCCTATTTTGGGTTGATCTTTCCTAAACCTAGACGGCCTTAAGTTCCAGCTATTTTGAAGGTTTCCTAAGCGTTTTTGGACACACAGAAAGATTCTAGAATATTTTTCTATAGGTGCCGCACCAATTTCAGCAAGGAGACCTATTTTCCTTGTCTTGCAAGGCTTTCTAGAAGCCTTATCCTTTCCTCCTAATCCCCGGCCTAGAACGATTCCTACTTACATACTTTGCTACAATTGATAAAAAGAGGGTTTAATTTGTGTGCTTATATATTTCGCATCATTAAACAAATTGAATTCACAACTTATGAAATCACAACTGAAGGTAATCAATTCATATTGCAAGTATGTTCATGTCTTTGAATTCCCCCTAACTAAATAGGGGTTTAGCTACTCATAATTGCAACAAAATCAGAAAATAACAAAGTAGACATTGAAAGCAAGAATGAAGTACACCTAAAACGCTCCAAAGTTTCAAGCTTGAAACGCCAAGGACCTTCTTTTTCACCACCTTGTTGCAGCACAAGTATCTAAGGATGTGTATGGATATATGGAAAGGTTATGAATGTATTTAGGTTGGATGGATGCCACGGCAAAGGGAAGGGAATGTATAAAATTGTGTTTGATTTTTGGTTGGATGAGTGCCACGGCAAAGGAATGGAATTGTATGTGTTTTTGGGATGTGGGAATATATGGATGAATGTAAGGTCTTTGGATGGATCTCCCTAGTTATGGTGAAGGGTGGATGTATTTATAGGCTAGGGAGAGCAGTGTATGGAGTTGTGGTAATGAGTGGATGTAATGGGTGTAGTGGGTGAGTGTTGTGGTAATGAGTGGATGTAATGGGTGCAGTGGGTGAATGTTGTGGTAATGAGTGGATGTAATGGGTGTAGTGGGTGAGTGTTGTGGTAATGAGTGGATGTAATGGGTGTAGTGGGTGAATGTTGTGGTAATGAGTGGATGTAATGGGTGTAGTGGATGAGTGTTGTGGTAATGAGTGGATGTAATGGGTGTAGTGGATGGATGTTGTGGTAATGAGTGTCTTTGCATGTGTGTGTTCCTCTTTGCATTTGCACACACATGCTCTTCACCATTTCAGCCCAAAATCAACACATTTGCACACATACATGCTGATTTCCAGCCTTCTAATCTTCAAAAACATCCATCATCATGTCTCCATGTGCATGCAATCCAATCTTGGCCCAAAAATGCTTCAAAATGCTCCAAAATGCATTTTCTTGCCAACTTTGTTATTAGGACCTACAAACACACGAAAATAGCTTAAAATACATAATTAACTAAGACATAACAACATAAATGCTCAAGAACAAGCTAACTAAGTCGCATAAATATGCTCCTATCAGTGACTGAGGAGAGTGGTGGTTTTGTGAGGAAAAATGGAATAGGGGACATAAATGCACTAAGAGGCAACTCCTTATGCTTGATCTTGTTTACCCTGAGGAAGAAACTGCCTTAGAACCCTCTGATGAATGCCAACCCAAATTACAGCACATGTCCGTTAGTGAATGTGCATTCTATGGCACCCTTGCTAAGCAAAATGTGCAAACTATGAAGGTTAATGGACTAGTTAATGGTCAATTTGTCACCATTCTCCTTGACTGTAGGAGCACACACAACTTTGTTGATTCTTGATTGTTCAAGAAATTTGGTTGGTAATCACACCCCACCAAGAAATTTGAGTTGATGATTGTTGATGGGGGTAGGGTAAGCAGCTCTAGATGTAATAAGGATGCTTAGTTGTCTATTGGTGTTTCCAACTCAGTGGCTCTCCTCCATAAGCAGCTCAAGACCTTTTGTCAGTGGCTCTCCTCCATAAGCCCCGTGCTCTGGGATTTCCAACTCATGACACTAGAATTTTCTAAAGGCAACATACATTATAAACTCATTCATAATCAGGGAGTGCAACCTCTGATACATGAAATCTCTTTACAACAACTTGATAGGGATATTATGAGTTCCCACTTGGGCTTATTTCTTTATTCTATGGAGAACTCTAAAGTTTATAGGGTTTTCAGGCCTCTCCTCGCACTAGGAGATAGTAAACCCTGATAGAAGTATATTTATGCGACTGAGTTAGCTTGTTCTCATGCATTTATGTTGTTATTCCTTAGTTGTTTTAGTGTTTAAAGTCATTTTCGTGCAATTTCATGTTCTAAGGACAAAGTATGCAAAACGGTGCATTTTGGAGCAGTTTTGGGCTTGGAATGAATAACACATGCTTGGAGCTAAGTAGATGGATGAAATTGAAGACTTAAAGAAGTTTGGAACCTGCCAAAGAGAGGAAGAAGAAGTAATTCAAGTCAAGGGAGGAAAAGATATCCAAGAAGAAGATGGATTGAGCAAATCAAAGTTTCCTAATCCTAATCTCCAAAGGTTTCAGCCATAAGTATGGTTCCTAGTCAATTTGGGACACTTTAATCTCAGTCCAAGGGGGAGCCGCACCCATCCTTCACCATTTCTCTTCCTTGCCGTGCAAGGGAGCCAATCCCCTTCCTATTTTCTGCCATAAATCACACTCCATTTCACCTCCTTGCACTCATTGATGCATCATCCCTCACCTTTCCACCCATTGAAGGAAAAATTTTGTCCTAGCTAAGAACAAGTAAGAACATTTGAATACATATGCAAACTATTAACACTTTAAAGTAGGCATGCATTAAAAAACAATTCATAAAACCCATGACTTTCAAAGCCTAGTATATGGTGAACCAATAAACTCCTTAACAACATTAAAGAGAAGTAAAGATTTAGAGTTTCTTTACCCTTGAAGCTCATCCTTGTTTACACAAGGGATTCACCCAAGTGGAGGGCCTTCAAGTCACCTCCAAGCTCCTTGGATATTGCTTGTGATTTCCTTCTCCTTTTGTGCTCCTTTTGTCCTTCAGGATGTTAGGAAAGGATCTCCAAAAACACCAAAGATTTGGTGTCTCTAAGTCTCCACACCAAGGGTTAAGTGTGAAGATGAAAATGGATGACTTAGAGAAGAAAAGATTGCTAGATTAATCTCTCTTAGTGGCCGGCCTCTTTGTAGAGAGAAAGAGAGAAAATGTTTTTCCTCTTTGCCTCAAAGAAAACCCTTATGTTCAAATAAAGCTATAAAGTTGCTTTTATACTTCATTACAAGTGAGTGGCAAACTTGTAATTAATCCAAGTTTGCACCATTCACCCTAATGGCCGACCTCTCCTTGTTATTGGGCTAATTTGCCCATTTTGTTTTAGTTGTCATACAACCTAAACATAATGGGCCTTGTGGACCAAAACGCTTTTGGGCCCCGTAACCCAAAACCAACTTAAAAGGCCCAATACGAACCTTTCGTAAAATTAATTAACTAATTAATTAATCTTGACCATTCTTCAATTAAACCATTTAATTGCATATCCATTTCATTTAATTTCTTCACTATCGCCCTTACTCGGTGTACGATCCATTAGGTTCCAATTAGCGAGGTAGTGGGCGATTGTTACTCTTAACGATCGATTGTGAATTGAAACCACATTTCAATTCTCCCTTTGATGATTGGTGTTTGCTAATCATTAGGGCTTCCACAAACCATGAGTGACACCTAGCAGTATGTCATGGTTACCCAAGCTAAGTAGAATTGGTTGGAGAACCTATCCAGTTACAACTACAATGCAATACGGTCTTTCTCTAATACAATACTCTTAATCACATTGTTTAAGTGATAGTTTGTTTCATGTCTACTATCCAATGTGATACTTTTCTATATGATTCCTTTGAATATGATTTGGAACAAACTTCCTAAGTCATATTCATTTGCTTTGGCCAAAGACTTTAGAATCATATTTTAGAGTATTCTCCTTCCATCATGGAAGGTTAGAGATCCCTTGTTGTGCATTCATATGCCTACATGACTAGATAGCTTGACCCCAACAATGCCGTGGACACTCCGATGGAATGCCGTTGACATGATCAAAGATCAAGGACCTAACCATTAGACATCTATGATGCCTCAGGTCAAAGGACTTGATAGGAGCATATTTATGCGACTTAGTTATCTTGTTTCTTGGCATTTATGTTGTTAGTTCGTAGTTATTTTAGTATTTTAAGCTATTTTCGTGTGTTTGTAGGTCCAAAGGGTTAATGTGGCAAAGTAGTGCATTTTGGAGCATTTTGGAGCATTTTTGGGCATGGAATGGATAGCATATGCTTGGAGCAAAAGGAATGGACGAAATTTGAAGTTTGTGCATCATCTTCTTCCTATAAATAACCATTTTAGCACACTCATTTCACCCCAACACATCCACTCATTACAACCACCCAACACATTCACCTACCACTACATCCACTCATTTCAACCACCCAACACATTCACCTACCACTACATCCACTCATTTCAACCACCCAACACTCACCCACTACACCCATTACATCCACTCATTACCACAACATCCACCCACTACACCCATTACATCCACTCATTACCTAAACACTCACCCACTACACCCATTACATCCACTCATTACCACCCACTACACCCACTACACCCATTACATCCACTCATTACAACTCCATACACTCCACTCCCTAGCCTATAAATACATCCACCCTTCACCATAACTAGGGGGTTCCATCCAAAGACCTTACATTCATCCATATATTCCCACATCCCACAAACACTTACAATTCCATTCCCTTACCGTGGCTCTCATCCAACCTAAATACATTCATAACCTTTCCCTATATCCATACACATCCTTAGATACTTGTGCTGCAACAAGGTGGAGAAAACGAAGATCCTTGGCGTTTCAAGCTTGAAACTTTGGAGCGTTTTAGGTGTACTTCGTTCTTGCTTTCAATGTCTACTTTGTTATTTTCTGATTTTGTTGCAATTATGAGTAACTAAAACCCCCCTTAGCTAGGGGGGGATTCGAAACCATGTTTATGCTTGCTATATGATTTAATTACATCCAGTTGTGATTCATAAGTTGTGAATTCAATTTACTTATCCGTTCGTATAAAAACTGATTTGTGTATGTTGGTTGAGAGTGCACGCTTAATTTTCATGCATGAATTTGACGCTAGAATATAAGGGAGTTTCACCTAATCGTTATGAACTTATATTCACAAGTAGTGAAGGTTGCTAGTCACAATCACGTTAAGTAAATTCTTGGCATAAGTTTCATGCAAATCATAGTAATGAGTGCCTCGTCAATGCTTATGTTTTTCATAGAACTTAATGATTCTTGCTTGTATCTCTATTATGCAATTCATGTAGGGAACTTGTAGGGAATGTTTTGGGTTGTCGTATGCAATCATCCAACCCAATAACTTGTGGAAAAACTGAGGGTTAATTTCACGGTTAATTTGGGGCGTTGAGTATTCATAGTTTATTGAAAAGCAACTGGAAATCGTTTTGTATGCAAGTGTGACATGTGTGGAGAAGAACCTCCTAGTTAGCCTTCCATCCATAAGTTTCATTCAAATTCATTTACAATCTGTTTTCTTTTACAAAGTTTGTTTTGTTTTCAAATTCGTCAAGAACCAATCTCCTATTTATTTCAAAGTGTTAGATTAGTTATTAATCACTTTAGTTTGTGTTTTTAAGTGTTTTGATTCACCAAATTTGCCTAAGAATCTGTTTACTTTGTTCATGTCTTAATTTAATTATTTTCGTCCAAAATCAACCCCATCTTATTTCTTTGAGTCATATTAATTAGAACTTGTCTTAGATTATGTTTTTAAGTGTTTTAGTTCATTAGAAAACCAAAATTCGTCCAAGTTTGTGTTAGAGTCCCAAAACTGCCCAGAAAGTGTTTTTAAGGCAGTTTTGAGTCTTTGGTTGTTGTTTTGAATTTTTTTTGTTTATCTTAGTATTTTAAAGTATAGTTTTGCATTCTTTGAGTCTAGTTTAGTGTTTTAAACTTTGTTTTTACATTTTCAAGTCAGTTTCCAAGTGATTTAGCAATCCCTCCTAATCCCCGGCCTAGAACGATCCCTACTTACATACTTTACTACATTTGATAAAAAGAGGGTTTAATTTGTGTGCTTATATATTTTGCATCAAATTTTTGGCGCCGTTGCCGGGGATTAGCAACTTTGCTAATCCTTTGGATTGTTTTATTTCAGTTTGTTTTAATTCGTCCCAGATTCTGAGTTTGTTTTGTTTTCTTGTTTTTAGGTACTAGTTTATGACTCGGAGTTCTCATCCGGTTCGTGAACACATCTTGGACTTTGACGACGATTTCGAGAGAGAATTGAGACGAAAAAGGAAGAATCCAGAGCCTAGTGAATCAAGTTCAAATTCAGAAGCCGAAGTTGAGTTTGAAGAAGAGAAACCCACGGCAAGAGTGGGTGAAGTAGAGGAAGCCATGGCCCAAGACAATCGTACAATCAAGGAGCTTTCAGCTTCGGGATTAGACAATGCCACACCCTTATGCATCCAATACCCCATGGCTGCCCTAGGGAAGACGAATGAGTTCGAATTGAAGTCAAGTTTGCTACACCACATTCCGAAGTACCATGGGTTGTCCATGGAGGATCCTAACAAGCACTTGAAAGAGTTCGAGGTGGTGTGTTCAAGCATGACTCCAATCAATGTTGACGGGAGCATATTGAAGATGAAGGCTTTTCCCTTTTCTCTCATGGAAAAGGCGAAAGATTGGTTGTATGAATTAGCTCCCGGAACGGTCATATCTTGGGAGAGCATGAAACGGGCTTTCTTGGAGAAGTTTTTCCCAACTTCTCGAGTCATCCTCCTACGAAAAAGGATAAGTGGAATTCAACAAGATGAAGGTGAATCTTTTCCTACGTACTATGAACGTTTTAAATCTCTTGTTGCTTCATGTCCACAGCATCAGATGAAGGAGGAACTTCTTTTACAATACTTCTACGAGGGGCTACTACCAATCGAACGTCAAATGCTAGATGACTCGGCGGGAGGAGCCTTGGTGGACAAGACCCCCACGGCTGCAAATACATTGATAGCCAATCGAGCGTTGAACGCTCAACAATACGAAGGTGTTGGGCAAAGGAGCAACCCACGGCAACACCAAGTGAATGAGGTAAGTGCCATAACCGAACTTCAAAATCAAATGGCTAACGTTACTACTTTGCTTTCTCAGGTGGTGGAAGGTCCAAAAGTGCAAAACATGGCAGCTTGTGGCGTATGCTCCATGCAAGGACACCTTACGGACAAGTGCCCACAATTAATAGAGAATGGAGGGTGGTGGACCCTCAATGCCGTGGGATTTGTTAACCAATACCAACCGAGGAATGACCCATTTTCTAATACTTACAATCCCGGTTGGCGTGATCATCCAAATTTTAAATGGCGAGATCCCCAACAAGGGCAACAACAAAGCACATTTAGGCAACAACCCCCGGGTTTCTATCAAAAGCCGTTGGCACCCACACAACCTCAAGCACAACCTACTCAAACCAATTCAGGTTCGTCCATTGATAATGATCAGATTTTTCAGTTACTAACTTTTATGGCGCAGGGTATGCAAAATAGAGACAAAAGGATGGATGAATTGGAGAAGCAAGTAGGGCAGATTGCAGAGTTCATGGGCCAATTTCGAGAGCAAGGCAAGTTGCCAAGTTCAACCGTTGTCAATCCGAGGGGAAGATTCGAAACTGCCAAGGCCATCACGCTAAGGAGCGGGAAAGAAGTAGGAACTGAGCCACAACCATCGAAATCTGCCCCCAAGGAAGACGATAAGTTGCAAATAGAAGAGGAGGAGCAATCCTTGCCGCAGCCACCCAAGCATTCCAATTCGGCCACCATAGGTAAGGAAGGTCCAATTCAAGTTAATTCTAATGTCATTCCTCCGAATGTTCCGTTTCCTAGCAGATTTTTGGAAGCCAAGAACGAAGAAGAGGAGAAAGATGTCCTCAAGACGTTTAGGAAGGTGCATGTCAATATCCCACTCCTTGATGCTATAAAGCAAATCCCGAAGTATGCTAAGTTCTTGAAGAAGCTTTGTACAACAAGGAAACGGATTCGGGAGAAAGAGGTGGTACACGTAAGTGAGAATGTATCTGCAATATTGCAAAGAAAGCTACCACCTAAATGCAAAGATCCAGGTAGTTTAACTATCCCTTGTGTTATTGGCATTGCGAGGTTTGATCATGCTATGCTAGATTTAGGTGCATCCATTAATGTCATGCCATATTCTGTTTATGCATCTATGAATCTAGGAGAGCTTAAAAATGATGGTGTTATTATTCAATTAGCCGATCGATCTAATGCATATCCGAAATGAGTGTTGGAAGATGTTTTGGTGCAGGTAGACCACTTAATTTTTCCTGCAGATTTCTATGTGCTTGATATGGAGGATTCAGGGCACTGTTCACCATCACCGCTCTTACTTGGACGACCATTCATGAAAATGGCTCAAACCAAGATTGACGTGGCCAAGGGAGCAGTAACTATGGCCTTTGGTGGTGATATGATTAACTTTAAGATTTCTGAATCGGTTGAGAATACTAATGATGTTCGTTCTTGTTGTGCCATTAATATAATTGAAAATATAGGGCAGGAATGTTCAACACTAATCAAGAAGAATGTACCCCGAACCACCATCGAGGAGGGAATTGGAGTGAACAACAAAGAGTGCACGGCCCCAACCTTGAAATCACCAAATCTGGCTGAGTGCACCCCTTGTGCATCTATTCATTGTGCTGCCACTCCTTTGCCGCACATAGGTAAGCCACCTATTCCAATTTCGATTCCCATTTCAACTAATAGGTTGTTACCTTGTATGGTGCAGGTACCTAATCGAAGTCAACGGGGTGGGAGAGTTCGTGTTGATTTAGAGAAGCAAAACATGACAATAAGAAATGATCATTATCCCATCCCATTCAAGGACCCAAAGAATGAAGTATTTCGTAGGACAGGTTGTGGAAAAACCCCTCCATTCCGTGGGATTCCATAAACCTTCAATGGAGCATCGTCCGGCTGCAAGACGTTAAAGAAAGCGCTACTTGGGAGGCAGCCCATGTATTCAAATAAGGAAGATCTTTGAATCGCTTCAATCAGTTTTGCGTTTCTAAAAACCTTCCCTTTTACTGCGTTTATTTTGCCTTATTTGTCATTTTTATTTGTTGCTTGTCTGATTGTTTTTGGTGTGGATTTTTGTTTGAAACATTGATAGGTAAACAAAGTGCTTTTACATTGACTTTAGTAGAGAAGGAACATTTAGTAGAAAATTTCAAAGATGTGCATACAAACAAGAATGAGTCTTCATTGGTCAGGAGGTGCCTCAACATTCGACGGAGCTCCAGAAAGACGAAGCACCAGAGATTGATTATCCGGAGCCTCAACACTTGGTGAAGCGCCAGAGGATGAAGGCAGAAGTTGCCTCTGGAGTAATGCCACAAACCTCTGATGATCATTCTGAATCTGCACTTCGGACTCCTGCAGCTGATCAAGCTTCCTCTTCATGCTTGTTGAGTAATTAGTTGCGAGCATGTGCAACTCCTTATTCTCATGCCTAAGCACTCTGACCTCTTGCCGAAGACTAGCCACTTCAGCCATCAACGACTCAACCTGACGAGTTCGAGCAAGAAGACGCTGGCCCATGTTTGATACTGAGTCTGCACATCGGACGCTGTAGGCTAGAGAGTCCTGAACAGCCAGTTCGTCGGACCGCCTGGAAAGTATCCTAGTGTTTCTAGGAGTGAGAAGATTTATGGCCACCACCGAAGCGGTTGTATCATTCATCATCATGGAATCCCCAACTGTAAGAGGACCATTTGGGGATACGAAGGACGGCTGCCAAATGTTTGTTGGAGAAGATATGTCACTATCTTCCCCGACATTCAAGTTAAGGCGACGGTCAGAAGGGCAAGACATTTTTGAAGGTGTGAAGAAAAAGAAGAGGTCGGACAAATCAAGTTCTTAGAAGTGTAGGTAGGGAGCTTTTACAGGCGGAAAATTCAAGTGTGCTTTGGAATGTGATGCGTGCCTCTCTTTAAAAATCAGCACTCGACGGAGCTTCAGAAATTGAAGAGGCGGGTTCAGAGATCGAAGAGACGTCTGCTTTCTCAAAATATGGGCTACTCAGAAACCAAGCGCCGATTCCAGATATCGAAGATGCGCCAGTCTTTTTCAGCCTCGTCAACATCTGTCACATGCAGCGTCAACTTTAAGGAAATCACGGGCAGTTTGTCGAAGCGCCGATTCCAACCATCTGCTTTTCCAGACGTGTCAACATCTGTCACATGCAGCGTCAGCTTTGAGGAAATCACGGGCAGTTTGTCGAAACGCCGATTCCAACCATCTGCTTTTCCAGACGTGTCAACATCTGTCACATGCAGCGTCAGCTTTGAGGAAATCACGGGCGGTTTGTCGAAGCGCGGATTCCAGATATCGAGGCGCCAGTCTTTTTCAGCCTCGTCAACATCTGTCACATGCAGCGTCAGCTTTGAGGAAATCACGGGCAGTTTGTTGAAGCGCGGATTCCAGATATCGAAGAGGTGCCAGTTTTTTTTCAGCCTCGTCAGCATCTGTCACATGCACACTCAACCTTGCAGAAATTACGAGCAATCTGTCGAAGATTTCTGGTGAAGTAGAAAGCACGTGAAGTTTACTGTTCAATCATCCAACGGGAGCTGACAAGAGTGAAAGAATAGTACCGGTTATTAATTCCTATAAATGTTGTCCTTCACCCTCCATAGCAAGGCAGACATACATAATCCTCTTCATCTCCGAAAATGCATTCCCAACGAAGCCTCTCGAGTTACTCTGTGTTTCTCATTCCTTGGGGTACCTCTGTAAACAAGTCATCAAGAGCAAAAGTATTTCATATCATGAAGGTTGAAAGCAAGAGTATCTCATATCATGTTTTCTCCCTGTCCTTTTCCTTGTCTTTGTGACAAGGAGAAAGCGAGCAATCAGCCAGCATTTGGTGTCAATCTTCCGATCTAAGAACCGACTGCCTAGAACTCCTTCCTGATTGCTTACCTAGCATTGCTCTCGAGTGCTCATCTTCAACTGCTGATGTACTTCCGAAGAAGATGCCACATCTACTTGGAGAACAGATAAGGCAAGTGAAAATTATACCTTGAAGCATGTGGAGACAACGTGCTAATTCATCATCAAGATCAAGTCTCATTTTCCTTGCTAAGAAGTTCCCCAGCCCAGTTCAAGAATAAACCTGTGGAAAGATACTTCTTCAAAAGCAAAAGTATCTCATATCATCAGAGTCAAAGGCAAAGTTATCTCATGGCATGTTTTTCCTTTACCCTTGCTCTTGCCTGTGGGACAAGGAGAAAGAAAGCAATCGGTCGGCACTTGGACAGATTGAACAAAGAAACAGACCATCACCTCTACCTCGTGCCTACCTGCCGTGCAGAAGAAACAAGCAGAGAAGAATGCAGCCTGCAGACTCAATCAACCCGGCAGAAGGAGTCCAAGTTGAAACCAAGAGCTCGAGAAGCTTCAACAACATATGGACGCATCAGTCGCCAAAGAGCACAGCCTCGCCGTACAAGGCCATCAAATCACCACCACCAATCAAGTCTCATTTTCCTTGCTAAGAAGTTCCCTAGCCTAGTTCGAGATCAAAGCTGTGGAAAGTCAACAAGATCATCTCTCCATAACCAGATTTGCGTTCTTAAACTCTACTCTGTCTGGTTTTTACTTTGCCATACTTGTCATGTTTATTCGTTGTTTTGCATGAAAGCTGTGGGGGTAACCAAGTTGTTTTGCATGAAATTCGTGGGAGTTTATCACTCATTACTTCTAGTGTTGTTCCTTGCTGTTTTTAAGTGTTTTTATGCTGTTTTGGAGTGTTTTAGTGTGTTTTGACATAAAAATCCGAAAATCTCATAAAAATTTGAAAAAATTGTTTTGAAAAAGCCAAAAAGAGTTGTTTTTGTGTGTTTGTTTATGTCTTAGGGTACCTTCCAACACAATGATGAGGATTTGGTTTTTAATTACATGACTGTTAAAGAGAGTTATAAACATGGATGAAAATTTGATTTACTCTTTGGTGTATGCTTGGTTGTGGTTATAATTTATGAATTCACATGCAATCATAAAGGAAAAGTCAGTTTTTGTAACATGCTTGAAGGAAGGAACTCAAAGTAACGCTACAACCTTGTGAGACTTGAGCCTAAAACGTTTATTTGGAGAGTTAATAATCTATGCATTGTTGTTTTCTAAAGTCGTTGCATGATCTCATTATTCTTTGCTTGGTTGCTACTTAGTAGGCGTTTCATCATTTAGTTCCAAATGCTAGAACTCATGCCTATTTCATTCAAAGCATGTTATTGATTTGCATAACACATATTCAAGATGAAGTTGTTTAGTGAGCCAAGAGCCAAAAAGCCTATCCCGTTCATTATGTGTTTAGTTTAAACCCGTTGAGCCTTGTGTAGCCTATGTTCTTTGTTACCCACACTATCCTCACCTAGCCTAGATTAGGACCATCCATACCCTTGTTCTTGAAGCATAGTAAAGCATAATTTAGAGGGAATTCCTTTTGTTGAACTCTTGCAGAAAAACAAATGTGGGGGAAGTGATTCTTGTGTGTGTGTATGCCAAAATCCTTCATAAGGCACGGGTAGAAAAGAAAAAGAAAAAGAAAAATTCGTGAAAAATAGAATGAAAAGAAGAAAAGTTGTGAAAAGAGTGAAAAAGAGTTGAAAAATATATGAAAAAAAGCTCTAAAGTGTTGTTTGTTAAAGAAAGGGTTCGAAACATTGAATTCGACCCTAAGTGTTACATAAATCTTTCCTTTGTATGTAAAAGTTGATTTTGCATTCTAAAGTGAATTCCAAGTGAATTCCAAGTGAATTCCAAGTTATGAAAAGTATGGAAAAGAGTGAAAAAGATGTGAAAACAAGCTCTAAAGTGTGGTTATTGAAGAAAGGGTCCAAAACGCTTGAATTTGGCCCTAAGTGTTGTATGACTCTTCCCGTAATGTTTAAAAGTTGATTTCTGCATTCTAAAGTGAATTCTAAGTTGCGATTTAATTACTTTTCTTTCTATTGCTTAAAGAACGTTTGTTATCCCTAACCTTTCTTTGTTAGCCAATACCCCAAGCCCTGTTACAACCCTTGACTTCAATCTTAAGTGTTGTGTGTTTCAATTTGTGGAGTTCGAAATTGGTATGAGTATATGGTGTCACTGGTTCTCGCATCTAAGTAATAGCATTCCATTCATGAGATCATATCTAAACATGCTTAATAAACTCTAGAAAAATTGCTTCCTTTGTTATAACATATGTGAGTCCCAGTCTTTCGTGTTACATCAATCTTCTCACATATAACTAGTGTAGGGTGTGTAGTCAGAAAATGTGTGTGAAAATAGAGAGTATCTTGTAAGGAATTGAGCAAATTCTCTAAGGCATGTTACTACATTCAAAACATCGTTTTAATTGGTTAATTGTGAACTAGTAAGTGGTGATTGTGATTAAGTATGTGCTCAAGTGTAAGGATGACCAAAATCTGTGGGAATGATGATTTTTAACATGTCATGTTTCATTAAAAATCCCTGAGGCAATTGTTGGAAGGTCTAGGTTGTGTTTTGTTTTGTTTTGTTTTGTTTTGTTTTGTTTGTTTTGTTTTGCTCGAGGACTAGCAAAAGCTAAGTGTGGGGGAATTTGATAGGAGCATATTTATGCGACTTAGTTAGCTTGTTTCTTGGCATTTATGTTGTTAGTTCGTAGTTATTTTAGTATTTTAAGCTATTTTCGTGTGTTTGTAGGTCCAAAGCTATTTTCTTGGCATATTTGAAGTTTGTGCATCATCTTCTTCCTATAAATAACCATTTTAGCACACTCATTTCACCCCAACACATCCACTCATTACAACCACCCAACACATTCACCTACCACTACATCCACTCATTTCAACCACCCAACACATTCACCTACCACTACATCCACTCATTTCAACCACCCAACACTCACCCACTACACCCATTACATCCACTCATTACCACAACATCCACCCACTACACCCATTACTGAAGGATTATTTTGTGAAAACATGTTCATTTGAATAACATCTATAGCATGCAATTAACAATTAAAAGGTGGAATCATGCTTCCATGCATTCAAAAACGAAACAGTACCCATGAAATTCAAAGCCTAGTAGATTGGTGAACCAAGACTCAACTCAAAACAAAGTGAGTTGAAATTTATACCTTTGTAGATTCCTCTTTGCATAAGCAAAGGCTAATCACCCAAAGAGAGGGCCTTCATTCCTTGCATCTAAAATCTATGGATTTGGATGGAAGAATAGATTCTCCAAGTTCCCAAAATTGAGAACCTCTAAGTCTCCACACCAAGGTTGGATTGATGAAGAAATGAGTGACCTTGGAGTAGTGGGATTGCTAGATCCACCCTCCCAGGGGGCCGGCCTCCTAGAGAGAAAAGGAGAGACATGTTCTCTCCAATTTTCTCCAAAAGAACCCTTAATGAATTTAGGCTATAAAGTCCTTTATATAGTCCCTTCAAATAAGTGACCTAAAGAACCAAAAGCCCATTCTCTCTAACATGGCCGGCCATAAGGGTTTTATTGGGCTTTTGGGCCTTTGTGAATTAAGTTGTCATACAACTTAAGTCAATGGGCTTGACGTTCAAAACCCATTGGGCCTTGAGGCCCAAAACTAACCCATGGTCTTTTAACAAACTTTATTCGTTTGATTAATTAACATATTAATTAATCCTTGCCATAAATAAGTAAACCATTTAATTATTCTTACTCATCTCCATTGTTTCTTCAATCTTCACCTTACACGGTGTACGATCCATTAGGTTCCTTTTAGCGAGGCAGTGGGCGATTAAAACCATTTCACATCGATTGTGAATTGAAACTTACTTTCAATTCTCCCTTTAGTGATTACACACGTTTAGGGCTTCCACAAACCATGAGTGACACCTAGCAGCATATCATGGTTACCCAAGCTAATCAGAAGAGGTGGAGAACCTATTCAGTTTAGGATTACAACGGTCTTTCTCTAATACAATACTCTTGACCACATTGTTTGGTTTGACAGTTTATTCATGTCTACTATCCAATGTGATTCGTGTGCTTATATGATTACCTTGAATGTGATTTGGAACGCCTTCCTAAATCTCATTCATACTTTGGCCAAAGATTCTTAATCATATCATAGAGTATTCTCCCTCAAACGGTTTGAAGGTTAGAGATCCCTTGTTGCGCATTCACTTGCCTCCATGACCAAGTGGCTTAACCCCAACGATGCCGTGGACACCCTCCAAATGGAATGACTTTGACATAATCAAAGATTATGGACTTAACCACAAGACAACTGTGATGCCTCAGGTCAAAGGACTACTTTGCATTATCCCAACCATGAGTTCTCATGTGACATGAATATGAGAACTCTTCGTTGATCGTGTTCAGTGAACTCATTCTCTACTGAGCACCTACGTACTTGTCTTGATGTCACACACACCAATGACTCGAGACTAGTCACTCTCCCTGAGAGAAGACACAGTACGTTCTGATCTTAACGGACTGTCAATGCCAAAGTTTAGGATGTGTCTACGAAAGAATGGTCTCATGAATCTAACTTCTTTAGATCGTATTCTCCCAATCACATATTCCTTGGACTTATCGTTTAAGCATATAACATTTATATGAGACGGCTCAAACAATAATCTTTGCCCTTTATATTTAAACTAGATTAGTTTAACATGTGAAATGTCCGTAAAGTATCATCATATGATTGGTTTTAGGGCACATTTCCAACAATCTCCCACTTGCACTAGAGCCAATCAGCTTGATTATCAGTGATGATACCTCTTCTGTAGTCATTTCAAAAATGGCTGAGTAGTAGGCCTAGACAATGGATATCTATATGTTATCCATAGAAGCAACCTTAAGAATATCGACGTCACCATTATACATGATTCTCAATCATGTGGTTCAGTCTCTCATATGAGTTCGGATCTTGATGAGACCTTGATTCCCTGGCTTGAGCTATCGCCCCATTAGTGTCATAGTGTCAGTACACTAGATACACTTTCTGGTTGGAACCGAATAGAGAGTTCATAAATGAACTTTCCCATCCAAACAACATTGTTGTAAACTTCTATATGGCAATATATTTTGCATTCATAATGGAACACACTAAAGTCATTACCTTAATGTTTCCATCCAAATATCTCTTTAGTCATAATAAAGAGATATCTGATTATCTCTTCATTCATAATGAAGAAACATCCAATGATGGATTAGATTCATAATCTAATACATTTACGCTTCCTTTACGTTACTCTAATTCTTCCTCATTCTTTGAGGAATTTATCCTTTAGTATTTCTTAAATACTTAAGGACTCACTTGACAGTTGCCATGGTTCTGATCCTGGGCTTGCACTGATATCGTCTTGTACCTTTCTAGGTACAATTCATATCAACGTTTTTCATACAATATGAAATACGTAAATCACCTTTCTGCGTATGCATAAAGGATTCTATTTATGCATTATTTCTTTGGGAGTCAAAGGGTACGTTCCCTTTGAGAAGAGCAACTACTTAGTCTAACTAGAGTTGTCCTCCTAATTGAAGTTTATCATCATATGAGAAACTTCCTAGCACATTTTGTCTATTATTAGGGCATGATATAATCCAATTATATCCTAAAATCTATCATTATAGATTTCCATCCAATGTATATAGACTATGTCTCCCATATACATTCTATCGTTATAGAATGTTTAAAGTCATAACTTTAACGAAGAAGTACTCATTGATGCGAAAATTAAGTTAACGCACAAATTAAACCCTATTTGTGACAATTGTAGTAATGATGTAAGTAGGGATCGTTCTAACCGGGGATTAACTAGGGATGCTAACCAAAGTAAAATTAAATTTAAAAAAACGTAAAAACAAAATTTAAAACACTAAACTAGAATAACTCAAAATAAAACTAACAAATAATCTAAAACAAATCAAAAGACTCAAAATAATTCAAGACTCTAGAAAACACAAACTAAATTGATTTCTAACAAATCTAACACTTTAAAATAAATGGGGGATTGATTTTTTACGAAATTGAATTTAAAACAGAAACTTAAAAACAAACTTCAAAGAAAATATATTTTATAGAATGATGAGACGTTAGTTAGAGGATTCCTTATCCACACATGAATATATGCATACAATTTTATTCCCAGTTATGATTTCAACAAACGAATAAATGACAATGCTCCAAGTTAATTAGGTCCGCTTAAATTAACCTTCAGATTTTCCACAGGTTATTGGGTTGGATGATTGCATACGACAACCCAAAACATTCCCTACAAGTTCCCTACATGAATTGCATAATAGAGATACAAGCAAGAATCATTAAGTTCTATGAAAATCATAAGCATCGACTAGGCATTCATAACTATGGAATACGCATGTTAATCCAACCTAGGGTTTACTAAACACAATCGTGACTAGCGATTTTTACTACTCATGAATATAAGTTCATAACGATTAGGTGAAATTCCCTTATATCCTAGCATCAAGTCTTAAGCATGCAAATTAAGTGTCGACCCTCAACCCACATACATAAACAAGTTCTTAATCAACACAGAAAAGTAAACCACATCCAACGTTCAAGAATTCATAACTGGAGTAAATCAAATCATAATAAACATTTATCCATGGTTTCAAATTCCCCTCTAACTAAACAGAAATTAATTACACATGTTTAATATAATTGAAAAGCAAATTAAATTAAACATGAGTTTAAGAAAAATAAAACCAAATAAGGAGCAGCTCCTGTTTCTTTCTAGCTGCCTAAGGCCGCGCGCCAGTGTGAGTTGCCTTCAGCTTTCCTGCGTCCCTCTCTTCCTTTCCTCTGACTTCTTAGAAATGTGTAGTGTAGTATGCATCATCTCCCTCGGCAGACTCGGCGCCAACCTCCTCGTAATCCCTCTCCAGAGCAGCAAGATCCTCACGGGCCTTCCCTGCCCACGCTGCCAAAGCAGCTCTCGGCGTTTTTCTTCACTGCCGTGCTTTCCCAAGTCTCTCTCTGTCAGTCCGTGGCCTTCTTTCACGCTGCCTTCTCCTGTCCTGCGAGCTGTCCCTGCGCTCCACTTCTTCTCTGCCTGGTTACTTGCGTCTTGCACCTGTCCTCCCCCAGGCTTCTCCCGTCCTCCTCTCTCTCCAATTCCTCTATATTTTTCTTTATTCCCCCTCCCTTCTCCTGACTTGCACAGCCTCTTTTTCTTCCTTTTCTTGCCAGCTGCTGATAGGAGCATATTTATGCGACTTAGCTTGCTTGTTTTCTTGCATTTTGGTAATTATTTAGTATTTATAATAGTGTTTAAAGCTAAATTCGTGTGTTTGTAGGTTTTATGGGCTAAGGGTGCATTTTGAGCCAATTTGGAGTAGTTTGGAGTGTTTTTGGGCCCAAGATGGATTGCTTATGATCCAAGCTAGATGGATGGACGAATTTGAAGTCAAAAGAAGCTAGGAACATGCTAAAAATATGGTGAAACAAATACAAGTTGCAAGAAGGGATAGGTTTCTAGAAGGATTGACCAAAACTCCACTCAATTCCATGCCTAACCCATTAGGAAAGTGTGTGGATGATTCCATGCCTAACCCATTAGGAAAGTTTGTGGATGATTCAATACCTAACCCATTAGGAAAGTGTGTGGATGATTCAAGACCTAACCCACCATCAAAAACTAGTTCATCCTCTCCCTATAAATACCCATGGCAACAACCTCATTTAGCATCAAGAAATAAACCATTCTCCAAGCCTTGCCTTGCCTCTCCCTACATATCTAAACTCCTTCCCATCCATCCATATAACCAACCCTTCAAAACATCATTCCAACCTTGTTGTTGCGGCAAAGAGAAGGAGAAAAGTCCTTGGACGCGCTTGCTATCCAACATGGATCGTTGGAACGTTTAGGTGCTTTCTTTCCTTTGTTTTTCAATGTTTAAATTTGTTTATCTTTGTTTTGTAATAATGAGGAACTAAACCCCCCTTGGCTAGGGGGGGATTCGAAACACATGTCCATGCTTGCTATATGATTTGATTACTTTTATTTGCGTTTCATAAGTTATGAATTCAATTTACTTATCCGTTCGTATAAAAACTGATTTGTGTATGTTGATTGAGGGTCGACACTTAGTTTGCATGCATGAATTTGATGCTAGAATATAAGGGAGTTTCACCTAATGGTCATGAACTTATATTCACAAGTAGTGAAGGTTGCTAGTCACAATCGCGTTAAGTAAATTCTTGGCATAAGTTTCATGCGTATTCCATAGTAACGAGTGCCTCGTCAATGCTTATGATTTTCATAGAACTTAATGATTCTTGCTTGTATCTCTATTATGCAATTCATGTAGGGAACTTGTGAGGAATGCTTTGGGTTGTCGTATGCAATCATCCAACTCAATAAAAGTAGGAAAATCTGAGGGTTAATTTAAGCGTACCTAATTAACTTGGGGCATTGAGAATTAATAAGTTATTGAAATACAATTGGAAATCGTTTTGTATGCAAGCAAGACATGTGTGGAGAAGAACCCTCTAGCTAAAGCCCATCATCCATAGTTTTTAAGTTTTAGTTATTTGTTTTACTTTCACTTCACAAGAACCAAATCCCCCCTTTTACTTTCTTGTCTTAAAAGTCTTTTGTTTACATTTTTTTTAACTTTGTTTTTATGTTTTTAAATTAGTTTTGAGAGGTTTTAGCAAGCCCTCCTAATCCCCGGTTTAGAACGATACCCTACTTACATCTATACTACAATTGTCACAAGAGGGTTTAATTTGTGTGTCAAGTAATTCTCACACCAGCTGCCAAGGGCAGCTGTGCTTCTCTCCTTTTCCGCTGGCAGTACCAGCATCCCCCCCGTTTTCTGCTTTTATATATATATATATATACCTCAGTCAGTCACCTTTTATTTGCTCTGCCTTTCTTTTATTATTCCTCTTCAACTTTTCTCTGACGCTGCCTTCCTCTTTATTTCTTTTTCATCATGCACTCCCACCTTCTCCATTTCCACCAACTCCCTCTATCCTGATTTTTCTAGTGGTCCACTTCTTTTGTTTATTTTTTTTTTATTTCTTTTATTCTCCAAGCTGGCAGCCCTCCTATTATTATTTTCTGCTTTCAAACAAAAGGGACAGTGACAATGCAGTTAATAAATTTATTAACCAAATAGAGTGGGTAAGGTTGTTTTAACAAATTTATTACTTAAAACCTCACTAGAGCTATTTTTATTTTCTTAGCTAGATAAATTCTATAAAACACAAAAACAAAGTAAATAGCACAAAAATATGAGGAAATAACTAACAAAAGACAAGAGAATTTGATGTAAAATATATATAAATATGAGCTTATCAAATACCCCCACACTTAGCTTTTGCTAGTCCTCGAGCAAAACAACGAAAACATGAAAAAGTAATAACATGAAAAACATTAGTTTCTCCTATGTGACCCTCATAGAACTTCATTCGAGAACACAATCATCAAGAACCATAGCTAACACCAACAAGCTAATCCAAGTTCATTTTCCTTATTCAAATATTAGCAGTAATCTTTGAATCATCCTTGAAGTGTAGTGTGTGAGATAGCCATGTTAATGCACTTTCAAAATTTTTATTTTTAAAATCACCATATGCAAACTAGCAACCTTCTCACTGGAAACACACTCAATCACACATGTGTTTAGTTTTAATGTGTTTCGCTCAAAGAATCAAATGTGAAAGTTCTACCATAAGCTTGCATAAAGATCACTTCTCCACAATCATAATTGCAAAACTTAAATCAAGAGGACTTTTATTGGACGTAATGAGGTTTAGGGCGAGGGTTATTGAAACGAAAGAATAGGTAAACACAAGTTCCAAGCTACATTGCAAGCAATTCTTTTATTTAGATTTATAAGAACTCAAGCTTTCCAGCTATTCTTCTAGTCACCTCCAACCATAACCTTATGTTGGAAGTATGCCCACAAAGCCACTCATTTGATGTAATAGCTTTTTGGAATACTTAATATGTTAAACTTTTATATGTTTAACGGAAGGGCAATACTTATTGTTAATCACTATTTATTGAATCATGTGTTTAATCAATAAGAGAATTCAAGGGATGTATTTGACATAAGAGATAAGTGATCTAATGAGTTAGATTAAGGAGACCTTTCTCTTATGTTCATTCCTAAAACGTTCCTAGCCATAGGATTGCCAATTGGGCATTGACAATCCGCTAAGGTTAGTATGTGTTATGTTGACTCAAACGTGAGTATGAACTAGTCTCAAGTCATTTGGTGTTGGACACTAAGACAAACACATAGGTGCTCGAAAGAGTAATCGAGTACACTGAACTGCGATTAATGAGAGTTCAAACATACATGTCATGTACGAACTCTAAGGTTACAATATGCAAAGTAGTCCTTAGACCTGAGGCATCATAGATGTCTAATGGTTAGGTCCTTGATCTTTGATCATGACAAAGGCATTCCCTCGGATCGCCACGGCATTGTTGGGGTCATGTGATCTAGTCATGTAGGCATATGAATGCACAACAAGGGATCTCTAACCTTCCATGGTGGAAGGAGTATACTCTAAAATATGATTCTAAAGTCTTTGGCCAAAGCAAATGAATATGACTAAGGAAGATGTTCCAAATCATATTCAAGGGAATCATATAAGAAAGTATCACATTGGATAGTAGACATGAAACAAACTATCACTTAAAACAATGTGGTTAAGAGTATTGTATTAGAGAAGGACCTTATTGCATTGTAATTGTAACTGGATAGGTTCTCCAACCAATTCTACTCAGCTTGGGTAACCATGACATACTGCTAGGTGTCACTCATGGTTTGTGGAAGCCCTATTGATTAGCAAACACTAATCATCAAAAAGGGAGAATTGAAATGTGGTTTCAATTCACAATCGATAGTTAAGAGTAACATCGCCCACTGCCTCGCTAATTGGAACCTAATGGATCGCACACCAAATAAGGATATATGTGAAGCAATTAAATGAAATGGATAAACAATTAAATGGTTTAATTGAAGAATGGTCAAGATTAATTAATTAGTTAATTAATTATACGAAATGTTCGTATTGGGCTTTTAAGTTGGTTTTAGGGCTTCGGGGCCCAAAAGTGTTTTGGTCCACAAGGCCCATTATGTTTAAGTTGTATGACAACTAAAACAAAATGGGCAATAAGCCCAATAACCATATAGGCCAACCATTTAGGGTGAGGGTATGCAAGTTTGCTTAATTGCAAGTTTGCCACTCACCTAAGAAATGAAGTATAAATTCATCTTTATAGCTTTGTTTTCAATTAGGGTTTTCTAAGCTACTTGGGGAAAGTTATCTAGCAAATTTACTTCCCTAAGTGATCCATTTTCATCCTCACAAATTACATCCTTGGTGAAGAGACATAGAGACATCAAACTTTTGGTGTTTTGGAGAACTAATCCTCAAATCCTCAAAGAAGCAAAGGAGCACTAAAAGGAGGAAAATCACAAGGAAGATCCAAGGAGCAAGGAGGTGACTTGAAGGCCCTCCACTTGGGTGAATCCCTTGTGTAATCAAGGATGAGCTTCAAGGGTAAAGAATCTCTAAATTCTTAATTATCTTTAATGTTGTTAAAGAGTCTTTTGGTTCACCATATACTAGGCTTTGAAAGTCATGGGTTTCATGAATTGTTTTTGGATGCATGCCTACTTTAAAGAGTTAATTGTTAGCATATGTATTCAAATGTTCATACATGTTCTTAGCTAGGACAAAATTTTTTCCTTCACCTTAAACTGAAACTTTAAACACTTTTTATTTTCTTCGTAAACAAACTTTCTTTCTTGTTTTTTTTTTTTTTTTTTTTTTTTTCAAGCAAAAACAAATATGAAAAACCCCCACACTTATTCTTTTGCCAAACACCTTCAAAGTACTTCACAAATATTTCTCATAAGACAATCTCACATTGCTCACTAGCTCGCTTGGAAAGGGTAAGGAAAAAAAATATTTCAGGCATAAGGGTAGACATATCTGGTGATAAGAAATAAAAGGCTCACAAATACGGCTCAAATTGGCAATCTAATGATATCATTTTTCTTTGGGAATCAAGGTTATTTGGGCCATGGTGGTAAACCTAATGCCTCTATCATTTCCAAGTTCATGCAATCAATGACAAATATTTCGAAAGATCGTTATGCAAGTTCTAGAGAAGTATCTCACATAAGTTCATCACACATGAAAGAATAAGAGTGTATGAAAAATGCACACACTTTCAATAGGCTCAAAAACTCACATAGGATGTATATGGTCACTAAATTCACATATGGAGCTTTAAATCATGCTTTAGTTTCACAACAACAAGGCTATGTGCATTTGGTTTTTCAAAGATGATCAAATATGTACAAACTAACACGAGAATTAGGAATTTCACACAACACATGTTAACTAAGTTCTTGATCATCATGGTTCAAATTTTATCCAATTATATCATTGGGCCGGGAAACTAACAAAAATCTAATTCAAAACAATAAAGAAAACAAGGAAATATTTTTGGATTTTTTTTTAAATTTTACGATTTTTTTTTTTTTTTTTTTAAATTTTTTTTTTTTTTTTTTTAAAAACAACAACTTAATTAAGAAAACACAAAGCAATAACATGGAAACAAATGAAACCAGTTCAAAGTCGAAGGTACAAAAATTTTCAATTTGGTCATTTTTATACTCTTTACCCCCACACTTAAACTAGACATTGTCCCCAATGTCAGAAAATATAATAAATTGCAAATAAAAATAAAATAAATAAATATAAAGAAACAAAATAAAGCAATAGGACTGAAAACTTCCCTAATTTGCAGTAAAATCAAGCGATGACCCCGAAGCTTAAATTCTGCAATCAACCTCAAGGGTGGAAATAACCAAAAGTTCCTGCAAAGAAAAGAAATAATTCAGTTAAGTAACACAAGAAAATGTACAAAATGCAAACGAAAAATTGAAAATGACGATAAAAGACAATGAATAGAACTAATAAGTGATCATTGGTCGTGCTCGTTGACTTTCCACAGCTTTGAACTCGAACTGGCCTAGGGAACTTCTTAGCAAGGAAAAGGAGACTTGATTGGTGGTGGTGATTTGATGTCCTTGTACAGCGAGGCTGTGCTCTTTGGCGACTGATGCGTCCATTTGTTGTTGAAGTTTCTCGAGCTCTTGGTTTCAACTCGGACTCCTTCTGCCGGGTTGATTGAGTCTGCAGGCTGCATTCTTCTCTGCTTGTTTCTTCTGCACGGCAGGTAGGCACGAGGTAGAGGTGGTGGTCTGTTTCTTTGTTCAATCTGTCCAAGTGCCGACCGATTGCCTTCTTTCCCCTTGTCTCGCAGGCAAGAGCAAGGGTAAAGGAAAAACATGCCATGAGATATCTTTGCCTTTGATTCTGATGATATGAGATACTTTTTCTTTTGAAGAAGTATCGTTCCACAGGTTTATTCTTGAACTGGGCTGGGGAACTTCTTAGTAAGGAAAATGAGACTTGATCTTGATGATGAATCAGCACGTTGTCTCCACATGCTTCAAGCTATCATTTTCACTTGCCTTATCTGTTCTCCAGGCAGATGTGGCATCTTCTTCGGAAGTACATCAGCAGTTGAAGATGAGCACTCGAGAGCAATGCTAGGTAAGCAATCAGGAAGGATTTTCAGGCAGTCGGTTCTTAGATCGGAAGATTGACACCAAGTGCTGGCTGATTGCTCGCTTTCTCCTTGTCACAAAGACAAGGAAAATGACAGGGAGAAAGCATGATATGAGATACTCTTGCTTTCAACCTTCATGATATGAAATACTCTAGCTCTTGATGACTTGTTTGCAAAGGTATCCCAGGGAATGAGAAACACAGAGTAACTCGAGAGGCTTCGTTGGGAATGCATTTTCGGAGATGAAGAAGTGCTAAGGGGGTTTGCCTTTGCAATGGATGGCGAAGGTAGACGTTTATAGGAATGATTCTTCACAACCGAAACTGTTCCTTTACCCCTGTCGGCAGCCGGTGGATGGATGAATAGTACAAGTTACGCGCTTTCTGACAAAGCTGCCCGTAATTTCCGCAAAGCTGACAGTGCGCGTGACGAATGACGACAAAACTAGAAAAGCTGCTCGCCTCGTGATTCCTGACCGCTCCGTTATTTGAGAGAGGCGCCCGACTTTTGAGAACGGCGTCCGACTTTTGAGACGGCGTCCGTCTTTTGAGAAAGGAACCCCGACTCATCGATTTGCGAGAGGACGCCACTTTGATTTCTGATGAGCGCCTCTTTGATTTCTTCTTTTTATAGAGGCGCTAATTTTGTTCCACAACACACTTGAGCTCCCTCCTGTAAACACTCCCTTCTTGCACTTTTTTTAATCTTGATCAGTTCGACCTCTTCTTTTTCTTCACACTTTCAAATATGTCTTGCCCTTCTGACCGTCGCCTTAACTTGAATATTGGGGAAGAAATTGATATGTCTTCTCCAACCAACATTTGGCAGCCATCCTTCATATCCCCAAATGGTCCTCTTACAGTTGGGGATTCCATGATGATGAATGAAACAACCGCTTCGGTGGTGGCCAGAAATCTGCTCACTCCTAGAGACACTAGGATACTTTCTAGGCGGTCCGACGAACTGGCTGTTCAGGACTCTCTGGCCTACAGCGTCCGATGCGTAGGCTCAGTATCAAACATGGGCCAGCGTCTTCTTGCTCGAACTCGTCAGGTTGAGTCGTTGAAGGCTGAAGTGGCTAGTCTTCGGCAAGAGGTCAGAATGCTTAGGCATGAGAATAAGGAGTTGCACATGCTCGCAACTAATTACTCAACAAGCATGAAGAGGAAGCTTGATCAGCTGCAGGAGTCCGAAGTGCGGATTCAGAGTGATCATCAATGGTTTATGGCGTTACTCCCGAGGTTTATGTTGCCTTCGTCCTCGGGAGCTGCACCAAGTATTGAGGCTCCGAATGATCCAACTCTGGCGCTTCGTCTTTCTGGGGCTCCGTCGACCTCCGAGGCACCACCTACCAACGACCAATGAAAGCTATTAGTTCACATTATTGTAAAATATTTATGCTTTTAAGTTTATTTAATTATATATATAAATATAAGTTTTTTTTTAGTTTTTTTTTTTTCATTTATATGGATGTTTATTATTATTATTATTATTATTTTTTTTTTTTTTTTTTAAATATCAATGTAAAATAAGTAAATCAAAGTAAAAAGACTATGTTTAATCTCCCAAACAAAAATCACAACTAAATAAACAAAACAAAATGAAAGCAGTAAAGAGAAGGGTTTAGGAATGCAAATCTGATTGTGGGCGATTCCTAGGCCTCCCTTCTTTATTCAAATGCAAGGATTTATCCTTGAATGGGCGGTGGTACTTGAAATGACCCGACAATGGTCTAAGTTCTAATGACGGTGCCTGAATCATCAAAATTAGATTGTTAGTATAACATAAAATTAAAATTGGAGAAGATGGCTTACTTTCTTGTTCAAACTCAATCACAAACACCACGTCTTTGAACGTTTCAGGGACTTTGAACTTGGCCAAATTTATTATAATGGTTGTGGCTTGTCCCGTGTCATCAGTCTCAACTTCTTTGGGCTTGATTGTCTCATGCACAGCCTCATTGATATGTTCAACATATTCTCCGACCACCTCATTTTCTGGAATCGTTCTTCTTGGTGTACAAGTCTCTTTGAATGTTTCAACATCATCGGGAACATGATTTGGTGCACCAAGAATTGGGATATCACTTTGCACCTTGGGAAGAGCTTCCACAACGTATTTTTCATTCACTTCTTCCTTGGGATTTAAAAACCTGCAAGGAAAAAGGACAATTGGCGGAATGGGGTTAGAATGAATTGAATTTAGAACCTCCTCACCTGAGTTGGATGGAATAAGGACTTGAGGGGTTTGCGACAAGAATTCTTCTAAACTGCCCAAGTCGTCATCCTCATCTTCTTCTTGAAGCGGCAATTCATCCATGTTCGGGCTATGTTTGGATGGTTCTGGGACAACTTCATCCTCCATATCACTTCCCAAAGTGATGGCTTCATTGATTTCCATTTCTCCCTTTGAATTTGCAAATGTGGAGTTGGAGAGTTCTCTTTGATCTTGAATTTGTGCCATGATCTCCATAATCTGCCCAACTTGCTTCTCCAATGCATCCACCTTGTTGCCTTTAGTTTGCATCTCCTTGTTTCGATTTTCTACTTCCTGGTTCAAAGAGGTGATTAATTGAATAATATTATCATTATCAACCGACGAACCTGAATTTGGTTGGGGAGATTGTGGTGGAGGCTGTGGTGGTGCACATGGCCATTGATAGAACTCCTCTGATGGCTGCAATTGTTCTTCGTTTTGTGAGCCCTGCGTCAAAGAAATGAGTCCATCAAGAATTTCATTATAATTCATGGGCATACTTGAATTCGATTGAAATTGCTGTGGGGAAGGTTGTGGTGGCTGCATAGATCTTGAATAAAACTCCTCATCTTGTTGCCAATATCCACTTTGTTGAACCTGTTGAGGTTCTCCCCACCTATGATCTGAATAATTTCTCCAATCCGAATTGTAAGCGTTGGAAAACATGTTGCCCCTTGATTGGTTATGGCCTTGATATCCCCAAACATCTTCATTTGCAGAAAATTGGGGACATTGATGAGTTTGATATCCTTGCCCATACGATGCACCAAATGTAGGGACACTTGGCATTGTGGCCCTTTCAGCATTCTGAGTTAATTGAGAAGTAAGATTTGCCAATTGAGCGTAAATGCTATTAAAATCCATGTCTTACTTCTCTAGTACCTAAAATAAAAGAAAGAGAACTAAATCAAATATCAAAAGTAAAAGACATAACAAATAAAATAAAATAAATTAAAATAAAACACAAACAAAAACATAAACAAGGGATTAGCAAATTTGCTAATCCCCGGCAACGGCGCCAAAATTTTGATGCGAAAATTAAGTTAACGCACAAATTAAACCCTATTTGTGACAATTGTAGTAATGATGTAAGTAGGGATCGTTCTAACCGGGGATTAACTAGGGATGCTAACCAAAGTAAAATTAAATTTAAAAAAACGTAAAAACAAAATTTAAAACACTAAACTAGAATAACTCAAAATAAAACTAACAAATAATCTAAAACAAATCAAAAGACTCAAAATAATTCAAGACTCTAGAAAACACAAACTAAATTGATTTCTAACAAATCTAACACTTTAAAATAAATGGGGGATTGATTTTTTACGAAATTGAATTTAAAACAGAAACTTAAAAACAAACTTCAAAGAAAATATATTTTATAGAATGATGAGACGTTAGTTAGAGGATTCCTTATCCACACATGAATATATGCATACAATTTTATTCCCAGTTATGATTTCAACAAACGAATAAATGACAATGCTCCAAGTTAATTAGGTCCGCTTAAATTAACCTTCAGATTTTCCACAGGTTATTGGGTTGGATGATTGCATACGACAACCCAAAACATTCCCTACAAGTTCCCTACATGAATTGCATAATAGAGATACAAGCAAGAATCATTAAGTTCTATGAAAATCATAAGCATCGACTAGGCATTCATAACTATGGAATACGCATGTTAATCCAACCTAGGGTTTACTAAACACAATCGTGACTAGCGATTTTTACTACTCATGAATATAAGTTCATAACGATTAGGTGAAATTCCCTTATATCCTAGCATCAAGTCTTAAGCATGCAAATTAAGTGTCGACCCTCAACCCACATACATAAACAAGTTCTTAATCAACACAGAAAAGTAAACCACATCCAACGTTCAAGAATTCATAACTGGAGTAAATCAAATCATAATAAACATTTATCCATGGTTTCAAATTCCCCTCTAACTAAACAGAAATTAATTACACATGTTTAATATAATTGAAAAGCAAATTAAATTAAACACGAGTTTAAGAAAAATAAAACCAAATGAGGAGCAGCTCCTGTTTCTTTCTAGCTGCCTAAGGCCGCGCGCCAGTGTGAGTTGCCTTCAGCTTTCTTGCGTCCCTCTCTTCTTTTCCTCTGACTTCTTAGAAATGTGTAGTGTAGTATGCATCATCTCCCTCGGCATACTCGGCGCCAACCTCCTCGTTATCCCTCTCCAGAGCAGCAAGATCCTCACGGGCCTTCCCTGCCCACGCTGCCAAAGCAGCTCTCGGCGTTTTTCTTCACTGCCGTGCTTTCCCAAGTCTCTCTCTGTCAGTCTGTGGCCTTCTTTCACGCTGCCTTCTCCTGTCCTGCGAGCTGTCCCTGCGCTCCACTTCTTCTCTGCCTGGTTACTTGCGTCTTGCACCTGTCATCCCCCAGGCTTCTCCCGTCCTCCTCTCTCTCCAATTCCTCTCTATTTTTCTTTATTCCCCCTCCCTTCTCCTGACTTGCACAGCCTCTTTTTCTTCCTTTTCTTGCCAGCTGCCAAGGGCAGCTGTGCTTCTCTCCTTTTCCGCTGGCAGTACCAGCATCCCCCCTGTTTTCTGCTTTTATATATATATATATATACCTCAGTCAGTCACCTTTCATTTGCTCTGCCTTTCTTTTATTATTCCTCTTCAACTTTTCTCTGACGCTGCCTTCCTCTTTATTTCTTTTTCATCATGCACTCCCACCTTCTCCATTTCCACCAACTCCCTCTATCCTGATTTTTCTAGTGGTCCACTTCTTTTGTTTATTTTTTTTTTATTTCTTTTCTTCTCCAAGCTGGCAGCCTTCCTATTATTATTTTCTGCTTTCAAACAAAAGGGACAGTGACAATGCAGTTAATAAATTTATTAACCAAATAGAGTGGGTAAGGTTGTTTTAACAAATTTATTACTTAAAACCTCACTAGAGCTATTTTTATTTTCTTAGCTAGATAAATTCTATAAAACACAAAAACAAAGTAAATAGCACAAAAATATGAGGAAATAACTAACAAAAGACAAGAGAATTTGATGTAAAATATATATAAATATGAGCTTATCACTCATTCCATTTCCAAAATTAATATATCATATATATATTCATATATATCATATATATATTTATATATATATATATATACAATTTTAGGAATATGATTAACTCCCACTAATCTTTTGTAAACCTAGTAAACAAAAGATTCATTTACATCTATATGAGAAATCAAACAATTTGATCTTTCTCTCATAAGACGCTTATGGCTCCCACTAGCTTGCTAAGATCCATGATGGTTGGATCTCTACAACTTACATGTTTTGTGATTCATAGTTTTAGACATATATTATCAAGACTATCTTAATAATGGTTTCGGAAACCCATATTATGTCCAAATATTGAATCACCATTTAGTTGTAGCTAGCAATCTTCGAATTAATTGAAACTAAGACTACGTCAAAAATGGTTCCTTCAAAGTCAACCATTCTCTTTGATTGTAGTCACCTTAAGCTACCAATTAGCTATGAAGGTTTCATTATTTCGTGTCAAATGGTACTTTACCATTTCCTTGAGTATATATCGTATATACACTCAATGTAGTCATAAGGATTTTCATTCTTATTTCTTTCGAATTAAGAGGTGCAACTCTATGACATAGTCATAAAGTTCAAACCATTCAACTGAGACGGTTTATAAATCCTTCTTGACTACCTTGGAGCTTGTGGTATAGGAACTAGGTTGTTATATTTGTTGATTATCATCTTGTCTCTCAAAGAACCCATTCTTTGAGTTCTATCTCTCGTTCATTGCTCTATCTTAGGCAAATCATATTGTAGGATTACAATGAACTACCCAACAAACAACATTTGTTAGTTGGTTTATAGAAGTGATATCCAAAGGTTAATTTAAGGATATCCTTAAGATAACTTTCAAACAAATATTGCTTATTGGCACACAACCCCAAATCTTAACATGATTAAGATTTGTCTTTCTTTCTAACTACATCCTATGGAGTCATGAAAACTTTGGAAGATCTTCTAATTGACAATCATATTGTTTTAGAAGTATATATCATATATATGGGTAATTGATAATATCCAACGAACCAAATCTTATTCAAGTTCGTTATTCTCCTTATGGAGAAATCCATTATCATATGATGCTTCTTTCCTTGATATCTTTCAAGAAAACTATTCTAAAGTGTTACCATTCCTTGGATCAAATCATAGGATGTAAATACTTTGGACGTCTTACTCATCAACTTACATTTCTTGAATTCTTTGAAACCTTTTGCAAAGTATTCGGACTTGTGTTTATTTAAAATAAACTATAGTCCAACCGAGGGTGATCTTCGGTGAATGTCATACAACATGAGTAGTATTATGTTGTGGACAAGTGCCACTAACATCTAAGTGAATTAACCTCAACAACTTTGTGATTCTTTGTTCTTTCCAAAAGAATAAAGATTCGAACATTTCGCCTCTATACAATTTTAATAAGAAGGTATTGCATCCGGATCTAACGATCCAAAGTATCCATCTATGACCAACTCGTAATTTATGTTTTAGAGGTATCACAACTTTAGTTGGGATTAGTCACTACCTTGCAACCTTTTGGGTTTTAAGCATCGTTATATTCTAAACAGTTAACACTACCATATCATCTCTACTATAGAGATAATCAATTAGATTACTATAATCCAATCATTGATTAATAAAGAACAATGTTTTGTCAAACAAAACATTCATCCATCTCTACTATAGTGACGGAATTAAGTTCCTTAAAATTGGAATGTAAAGACAATCTTTGTTTTTCCATTTTCTTTGGTAGTTCATATGAGGAAGTAAGTACCATCTGCTTTCGCAGAGATCTATATTTTATTCACGTTCCGAATGTGAAGCACCTTTTTCTTCTCTCATATATCTTCTACTTCTTATTAGTCATACTTTTACAACGATTTGTAAAACATAGTTACTAATACGGAATCAAACATTTAAGTAGAAGAACCAACTGTTTTGAACTATTAAAGAACAATTTACAACAACTTCGAAAGGTGTGTTCTTGACACTTGCAAGACATTTCTTGCAAATACCCCTTCCAATGTCCATCCTTTCATAAAGAAAGTTTGTTCCCTTGGAGTTATTTTGCGTTCTTCATTTGAATTCTCCTTTGACTACCATAGTCAAGGTCCCTAAACTCCCACTATCTCTCTTGAAACTTATTTTAATTGTGTTATACACATCAAACAATTTGGAGAGCATGTGTTTATTGTTCACTACATAGTTTACAATAACATGGAAACAAATGAAACCAGTTCAAAGTCGAAGGTACAAAAATTTTCAATTTGGTCATTTTTATACTCTATACCCCCACACTTAAACTAGACATTGTCCCCAATGTCAGAAAATATAATAAAATGCAAATAAAAATAAAATAAATAAATATAAAGAAACAAAATAAAGCAATAGGACTGAAAACTTCCCTAATTTGCAGAAAAAAATAAGCGATGACCCCCAAGCTAAAATTCTGCAATCAACTTCAAGGGTGGAAATAACCAAAAGTTCCTGCAAAGAAAAGAAATAATTTAGTTAAGCACGCAAGAAAATATAAAAAAAAAAAACGAAAAATTGAAAATCACGATAAAAGACAATGAATAGAACTAAAAAGTGATCATTGGTCGTGCTCGTTGACTTTCCACAGCTTTGAACTTGAACTGGCCTCAGGAACTTCTTAGCAAGGAAAATGAGACTTGATTGGTGGTGGTGACTGATGCGTCCATATGTTGTTGAAGCTTCTCAAGCTCTTGGTTTCAACTCGGACTCCTTCTGCCGGGTTGATTGAGTCTGCAGGCTACATTCTTCTCTTTTTGTTTCTTCTGCATGGCAGGTAGGCACGAGGTAGAGGTGGTGGTCTGATTCTTTGTTCAATCTGTCCAAGTGCCGACCGATTGCCTTCTTTCACCTTGTCCCGTAGCCAAGAGCAAGGGTAAAGGAAAAACATGCCATGAGATATCTTTGCCTCTGACTCTGATGATATGAGATACTTTTGCTTTTGAAGAAGTATCGTTCCACAGGTGTATTCTTGAACTGGGCTGGGGAACTTCTTAGCAAGGAAAATGAGACTTGATCTTGAAGATGAAGCAGCACCTTGTCTCCACATGCTTCAAGTATCATTTTCACTTGCCTTATCTGTTCTCCAGGCAGATGTGGCGTCTTCTTCGGAAGTACATCAGCGGTTGAAGATGAGCACTCGAGAGCAATGCTAGGTAAGCAATCAGGAAGGATTTCCAGGCAGTCGGTTCTTAGATCGGAAGATTGACACCGAGTGCTGGCTGATTGCTCGTTTTCTCCTTGTCACAAAGACAAGAACAAGGACAGGGATAAAGCATGATATGAGATACTCTTGCTTTCAACCTTCATGATATGAAATACTATAGCTCTTGATGACTTGTTTGCAAAGGTATCCCAGGGAATGAGAAATACAGAGTAACTCGAGAGGGTTTGTTGGAAAGGCATTTTCGGAGATGAAGAAGTGCTGAGAGGGTGTGCCTTTGCTGTGGAAGGCGAAGGTAGAAACTTATAGTACTTCACTTCACAACCGAAACTGTTCCTTTACCCCTGTCGGCAGTCGGTGGATGGATGAACAGTACAGGTTACGCGCTTTCTGAAAAAGCTACCCGTAATTTGCGCAAAGCTGACAGCGCGAGTGACGAGTGACGACAAATCTGGGAAAGCTGCTCGCCTCGTGATTCCTGACTGCACCATCTTTTGAGAACGGCGTCCGACTTTTGAGACGGAGACGCCGCTTTTGAGAAAAGAATCCGGCTTTTGAGAAAGGAGCCCGGCTCTTCGATTTGCGAGAGGGCGCCACTTTGATTGCTGAGTGATGCCTCATCGATTTCTTCTTCTTATAAGAGCGCTAATTTTGTTCCACAACATACTTGAGCTCCCTCCTGTAAACACTCCTTTCTTGCATTTCTTTTAATCTTGATCAGTCCGACTCTTCATTCTCAACACCTTCAAATATGTCTTGCCCTTCTGACCATCGCCTTAACTTGAATGTTGGGGAAGATAGTGATATGTCTTCTCCAACCAACATTTGGCAGCCGTCCTTCATATCCCCAAATGGTCCTCTTACAGTTGGGGATTCCATGATGATGAATGAAACAACCGCTTCGGTGGTGGCCAGAAATCTGCTCACTCCTAGAGACACTAGGATACTTTCCAGGCGGTCCGACGAACTGGCTGTTCAGGACTCTATGGCCTATAGCGTCCGAAGTGCAGGCTCAGTATCAAACATGGGCCAGCGCCTTCTTGCACGAACTCGTCAGGTGGAGTCGTTGATGGCTGAAGTGGCTAGTCTTCGGCAAGAGGTCAGAGTGCTTAGGCATGAGAATAAGGAGTTGCACATGCTCGCAACTAATTACTCAACAAGCATGAAGAGGAAGCTTGATCAGATGCAGGAGTCCGAAGTGCGGATTCAGAGTGATCATCAACGGTTTATGGCGTTACTCCCGAGGTTTATGTTGTCTTCGTCCTCGGGAGCTGCACCAAGTATTGAGGCTCCGAATGATCCAACTCTGGCGCTTCGTCTTTCTAGGGCTCCGTCGACCTCCGAGGCACCACCTACCAACGACCAATGAAAGCTATTAGTTCACATTATTGTCAAATATGTATGCTTTTAAGTTTATTTAATTATATATATAAATATAAGTATTTTTGTTTGTTTGTTTTTTTTTTTTTTTTTTTTTTTTTATATGGATGTTTATTATTATTATTATTATTATTATTATTATTTTTTTTTTTAATATCAATGTAAGTGCCATGTCTAGCTCCATTTGTACCTAAAATCAAAGAAAGAAAACTAAATCAAATATCAAAAGTAAAAGACATAACAAACCAATAAAAAAAAAATAAACACAAATAAAAAAAAAAATAAAAAAATAAAACACAAACCAAAAACATAAACAAGGGATTAGCAAATTTGCTAATCCCCGGCAACGGCGCCAAAAATTTGATGTGAAAATTAACTAACGCACAAATTTAAACCCTATTTGTGACAATTGTAGTAATGATGTAAGTAGGGATCGTTCTAGGCCGGGGATTAACTAGGGATGCTAACCAAAGTAAAATTAAATTAAAAACGTAAAAAACAAAATTTAAAACACTAAACTAAAATCAAAACACTTAACTAGAATCACTCAAAATAAAACTAACAAATAAACCAAAACAAATCCAAAGACTCAAAATAATTCAAGACTCAAGAAAACACAAACTAAATTTATTTCTAACAAATCTAACACTTTAAAATAAACGGGGGATTGATTTTTGACGAAATTGAATTTAAAACAGAAACTTAAAAACAAACTTCAAAGAAAATATATTTTATAGAAATAAAATGACGAAACGTTAGTTAGAGGGGTCCTTATCCACACATGAACAAATGCATATAATTTGATTCCCAGTTATGACTTCAACAAACGAATAAATGACAACGCTCCAAGTTAATTAGGTCCGCTTAAATTAACCTTCAGATTTCCCTAAATTCATTGAATTGGACGGGATACGCATCACAACCAAATTATTCTTATCAAGTTCCCTAACTATGGAATACGCATGATAGAGAGACATATCAAAGATCATTAAGTTCAATGGAAATCATAAGCATCGACTAGGCATTCATAACTATGGAATACGCATGTTAATCCAACCTAGGGTTTACTAAACACAATCGTGACTAGCGATTTTTACTACTCATGGATATAAGTTCATAACGATTAGGTGAAATTCCCTTATATCCTAGCATCAAGTCTAAGCATGCAAATTAAGTGTCGACCCTTAACCCACATACATAAACAAGTTATTAATCAACACAGAAAAATAAACCACATCCTGTTGGAAATGTGCCCTAAAGCCATTCATATGATGATACTTTACGGATATTTCACATGTTAAACTAATCTAGTTTACATATAAAGGGCAAACATTATTGTTTGAGACGTCTCATATAAATGTTATATGCTTAAACGATAAAGTCCAAGGAATATGTGATTGGAAGAATGCAATATAATGAAGTTAGATTAATGAGACCATTCTTTCGTAGACACATCCTAAACATTCCTGATCATAGGATTGCCAATTGGGCATTGACAGTCCGATAAGATCAGTACGTGCTATGTCTTCTCTCAGGGAGAGTGACTAGTCTCGAGTCATTGGTGTGTGTGACATCAAGACAAGTACGTAGGTGCTCAATAGAGAATGAGTTCACTGAACACGATCAACGAGGAGTTCTCATACTCATGTCACATGAGAACTCATGTTTGGGATAATGCAAATTAGTCCTTTGACCTGAGGCATCACAGTTGTTGTCTTGTGGTTAAGTCCTTGATCTTTGATTATGTCAAAGTCACCCCATCGGGGTGTCCACGACATCATTGGGGTTAAGCCACTTAGTCATGGAGACAAGTGAATGCGCAACAAGGGATCTCTAACCTTCAATTGGCTTGAGGGAGAATACTCTATGATATGATTAAAATCTCTGGCCAGAGTATGAATGAGATTTGGGAATGCGTTCCAATTCACATTCAAAGTAATCATATAAGCACAAGAATCACATTGGATAGTAGACATGAATAAATAAACTATCAAACCAAACAATGTGGTCAAGAGTATTAGATTAGAGAAAGACCGTATTGCATTTGTAATCCTAAACTGAATAGGTTCTCTACCTCTTCTGATTAGCTTGGGTAGCCATGATATGCTGCTAGGGGTCACTCATGGTTTGTGGAAGCCCTAAACGTGTGTAATCACTAAAGGGAGAATTGAAAGTAAGTTTCAATTCACAATCGATGTAAAATGGTTTTAATCGCCCACTGCCTCGCTAAAAGGAACCTAATATATCGTACACCAAATAAGGTGGAGATTGAAGAAACAAAGGAGATGAATTAAATGGTTTAATTATTTATGGCAAGGATTAATTAATATGTTAATTAATCAAACGAATAAGTTCGTTAAAGACCTCGGGATAGTTTTTGGACCTTAAGGCCCAATGGGCTTCGAACGTCAAAGCCCATTGACTTAAGTTGTATGACAACTTAATGAATAAAGATTCACAAAGGCCCAAAAGCCCAAATCCATTAGAGTGGCCGGCCATATGGTGATGAATTAGGGTTTTTGGTTCTTTAGGTCATTTAAAGAAGTGACTATATAAAGAACTTTATAACATAAATTTATAAGTTGTTGATTTTAGAGAAAATTGGTGAGAACACAAAGCTTCCATTTCTCTCTAAGAGGCCAACCACCTTGGGGGATATTGTCTAGCAATTCTATTTCCTCAAGGTCACTCATTTCCTCTCCAATCCAACCTTGGTGTAGAATCTTTAGAGGTTCTCAATTTTGGGAACTTGGAGAACCTATTCTTCTAACCAAATCCATGGAGCTAAGAAGCAAGGAATGAAGGCCCTATCTCTTGGGTGATTATCCTTTGCATATGCAAAGAGGAATCTACAAAGGTAAATATTTCTCAACTAACAAATTGTTGTTTTTAAGTTGAGTCAAGGTTCACCAATCTACTAGGCTTTGAATTTCATGGTAATGTTTTGTTTTTTGAATGCATGAAAGCATGATTCCGCCTTTAATTGTTAATTGCATGCTATATGATGTTATTCAAATGAATATGTTTTTCACAATATTTCCTTCAAGTGGTATCAAGAGCCTAGGTCTAGTAGTTGGTGAATCATTTTGGGTTTTGTAGTTCATAGTTTTTTGATTTAAAAGTTGTAATATGTTACAAGCTTTATTCTTGTTTCTTTGAATGTAAATTTTGTTAGAAAATTTGCCATCTCAAATGTTGTAGATGTAGTTCATATGAGCATGAATTTTGGAGCTAAAATTTGGTGCCATGTTTTTTGGGAAATTCGGCCAAATCCAAAGGGTGATTTTTTGGGTTCATGTTTGTCTTGTTAAAATGGTTTTAAAGTGACTTTTGGAACCCCTAAGTACCCTAGGATGTTAACCCTCTTTTGAGTGATGAAAATTTGAGTTTTGGTGAGTGAAAACATTCATGGAGCTATTATGAGTTTTCATGAGTGTTCTTCAATGTTCTTGAAGTTCTTGCCAAGAACAAAAAGTTTTGAAGTTTTGATTCAAAATGTTTTATGTTTTTACATAAAGTTTTGGTTTAATTTTAGTGGGTGATTTTAGTGGGTGATGATTATTTGTAAAGTATTATTAATGGTTATAATGGTAGACAAACTTTTTTAAAAGTTTAACATAAATTCAAAATATTTCATCTTTACCTCACCTAACAAAACCCACTTACAAAAACTTTGTAAAAATCATATTTTTTCTATCATGGCCGGCCACCCTAATTAAATAGGGTCTTTTTGGGTCTTTTATTCAATTACATAAAGTTTTGATACTTGTGTATTTGCACTTTGGCCCAAAAGTTTACGTTTTTACGTTAAAGCCCAAAAAGTTGTGGTTATTGCATGATGGCCCAAATTAAGTAGGAAACAAAAATTGTTTTGTCTCTTTAAATGAGAATTGGATTTTCATTTCATTTAGCTCCATTTAAATCAATTTTATGGATACAAAAACCAAATGAAAATGTTGCATTCAATTTAATTAGTTAAAATGTTAATTAATTAAAGGGTGATTATGAACCTAAGCCTACGATAATTGAGCTATGTGAAAGGCCGTTTCAAATTTGTTTGAACCATGGGAATGTGTAGATTAATTTTGGTTGTAATTTGATTTGATCAAATGTTGTAAAAGAGCATAAGCTCTTCTTTACTTTAAAGTAATTTGTTTTATGCAAATGTTGTAAAGAGCATAAGCTCTCTTTTACTTTGAAGTACTTCTTTCTTGCTTTATTTGATATGCATGAAAATGAAGTAGTTGGGTCCAACGCCCCTAGGAACAACACGCCTTAATGTGATTAAACGCGTAACTAAAATCAATCTCCATCCCTAGTCCGAGATTCAACACTAGGCTCGTGTTGAATCTAAACAAAGGTTCATAGTCATCCTAAGGCCCTAAGGCAACTATATAGTCCATCAAATGAATGCAAACCTTATGTTAGTAGTATCATATACTCTTGCTTTAAAAAAACCGTTTTATAAGCATAGTGGGAGTATTATATACAACTAAAAACAAATGGACCAATAGTTGTAATAGGACCAAAATTGTTTTAATGTAGATTAAAATGAATACTTATATGTGATGAGACCTAAAACCCTCAACCAAACCATTATTAAGTTGAAAAGCGTGAGAGTGCTTAGAACACTCTTTCGTGGCCTTCCACCGTGGTAGGCTCCAATCGTTTATGACTTGTACACCGGCTTCACCCTATCATGGGGGAGTACAAAGTGCATGCTTATACTCAGGAGGAGTCTATATACATACTTGATGAGGTTAGTGTAGGCAACGAGGATGGCCGACATCGTATCATCGTGAGGCTATTCTTGAACCCCTTCACGAACTAAGCATGGTGGGAATGACTTAACTAAGTGCAATGGCGCCAACATCGTATCATCATGAGGCAACATTCTCTAGAGGCCAAATTGATGGGTACTTGCATTAGTTGCAAATGAGTAAGCGTACTCTCTCATTATTATTAATGCTAGCCAACATCATATCATTGTGAGGTGGGCTTGCAAATAGTGAGTCTCCCATAACCTACTAAGAGTTTCCTCCAAAACTCTCGAATTCCAATGAGGGATATGGAATTTGCCAAAAATAGTGGGTGGTGCTATTTGATTTAAAGACCCAAATCAAATGGCTTAAAATCAATCAATTTATATTCGTTATGTATTTGTTTACCAATATATTTGCAAACGCTATCCAAAACTTGACAAAGAAAAGCAGAATGTTTTAGTTTCCGGACTTGGTAACACAATCCCAAAGATTGTCTTAAATGGATTGTGCATGTACCTAAGAAGTCTCATCCTCACAATCTTCCTATTGATAATGTATCATTGGAAGAACATGTTAGAAATGTCTATCATGAAGAGGACAACACAAACAACCAATGCTTATTCCTTCGTTATATGAACAAAGGAACTTATGAAGAAATAAGAGTTGCCTTGAATAACTCTTGAAAGTTTGTAATTATGTTTAGAACATAATGGTTGGTTGACAAAAATAGTCCATCAACATGGACTTATGATGATTTTGAATCATTGAGTGTTGAAGTGATAAACCACTTAACGAGACAGAAACTAAGCTAGGACTTCACCTTTATGTCCCTATCCTAATGGTTCACTAAGTTTATTGTAAACTATGTAGTGAACAATAACCACACACTCTCCAAAATGTTTGATGTGTATAACACAATTGAAAAAGGTTTCAAGAGAGATAGTGGGAGTTTAGAGACCATGACTATTGTAGTCAAAGGAGAAGTCAAATGAAGAAGATAAAATTAACTCCAAGGGAACAAACTTTCTTTATGAAAGGATGGACATTGGAAGGGGTATTTGCAAGAAATGTCTTGCAAGTGTCAAGAACACACCTTTCGAAGGTGTTGTAAATTGTTCTTGAATAGTTCAAAACAGTTGGTTCTTCTACTTGAATGCTTGATTCCGTATTAGTAACTATGTTTTACAATCATTGTAGAAGTGTGGCTAATAAGAAGTAGAAGATTAATGAGAGAAGAGAAAGTACTTCACATTCGGAACGTGAATAAAATATAGATCTCTGCGAAAGCAGATGGTACTAACTTCCTCATACGAACTACCAAAGAAATTGGAAAAATCAAAGATTGTCTTTACATTCCAATTTTAAGGAACTTAATTCCGTCACTATAGTAGAGATGGATGAATGTTTTGTTTGACAAAACATTGTTCTTTATTAATCACTGATTGGATTATAGTAATCTAATTGATTGTCTCTATAGTAGAGATGATATGGTAGCGTTAACTGTTTAGAATATAATGATGCTTAAAACCCAAAAGGTTGCAAGGTAGTGACTAATCCCAACTGAGTTGTGATACCTCTAAAACATAAATTACGAGTTGGTTATAGATGGATGCTTTGGATCGTTAGATCCGGATCCAATACCTTCTTGTCAAAATTGTATAGAGGCGAAATGTTCGAATCTTTATTCTTTTGGAAAGAAGAAAGAATCACAAAGTTATTGAGGTTAATTCACTTAGATGTTAGTGTTACTTGTCCACAACATAATACTACTCATGTTGTTTGACATTCACCGAAGATCACTCTCGGTTGGACTATAGTTTATTATGAATAAACACAAGTCCGAATACTTTGCAAAAGGTTTCAAAGAATTCAAGAAATGTAAGTTGATGAGTAAGACGTCTAAAGTACTTACCTCCTTAGATTTGATCCAAGGAAAGGTAACACTTTAGATGAGTTTCCTTGAAAGATATCAAGGAAATTAGCATATATATAGGATATATACTTCTAAAACAATATGATTGTCAATTAGGAGATCTTCCAAATTTTCATAACTCCATAGGATGTAGTTGGAAAGAAAGACAAATCTTAATCATGTTAAGATTTGGGGTTGTGTGCTAATGAGCAATATTTGTTTAAAAATTATCTTGTGGATATCCTTAAATTAACATTTGGATATCTCTTCTATAAACCAACCAACAAATGTTGTTTGTTGAGTAGTTCATTGTAATCCTACAATGTGATTTGCCTTAGAGCAAATGAACTAGGAATAGAACTCAAAAGAATGGGTTCTTTGAGAGACAAGATGATAATCAACAAATATAACAACCTAGTTCCTATACCACAAGCTCCAAGGTAGTCAAAAAGAATTTTAAACCGTCTCAGTTGAATGGTTTGAACTTTATGACTACATTGAGTGTATATACAAAATATACTCAAGGAAATGGTAAAGTACCATTTGACCCGAAATAATGAAACCTTCATAGCTAATTGGTAGCTTAAGGTGACTACAATCAAAGAGAATGGTTGACTTTGAAGGAACCATTTTTGACGTAGTCTTAGTTTCAATTAATTCGAAGATAGCTAGCTACAACTAAATGTTGATTCAATGTTTGGACATAATATAGGTTTCCGAAACCATTATTAAGATAGTCCTAATAATATATGTCTAAAACTATGAATCACAAAACATGTAAGTTGTAGAGATCCAACCATCATGGATCTTAGCAAGCTAGTGGGAGCCATAAGCGTTTTATGAGAGAAAAAGTCAAATCGTTTGATTTCTCATAAAGATATAAATGAATCTTTTGTTTACTAGGTTTACAAAAGATTAGTGGGAGTTAATCATGTTCCTAAAATTTAAATATATATATGATATATTAATTTTGGAAATGAAAAGAATACTTCATTGTTAAAGTTATGACTTTAAACTTTCTATAACGATAGAATGTATATGGGAGACATAGTCTATATACATGGGATGGAAATCTATAATGATAGATTTTAGGATATAATTGGATTATATCATGCCCTAATAATAGACAAAATATGCTAGGAAGTTTCTCATATGATGATAAACTTCAATCAGAAGAACAACTCTAGTGAGACTAGGAGGTAGCTCTTCTCAAAGGGAACGTACCCTTTGAGAAGAGCTACCTCCTAGTCTCACTAGAGTTGTTCTTCTTATTAAAGTTTATCATCATATGAGAAACTTCCTAGCAACCTTTTGTCTATTATTAGGGCATGATATAATCCAATTATATCCTAAAATCTATCATTATAGATTTCCATCCCATGTATATAGACTATGTCTCCCATATACATTCTATCGTTATAGAAAGTTTTAAAGTCATAACTTTAACAATGAAGTATTCTTTTCATTTCCAAAATTAATATATCATACATATATTCAAATTTAGGAATATGATTAACTCCCACTAATCTTTTGTAAACCTAGTAAACAAAAGATTCATTTACATCTATATGAGAAATCAAACAATTTTGATCTTTCTCTCATAAGACGCTTATGGCTCCCACTAGCTTGCTAAGATCCATGATGGTTGGATCTCTACAACTTACATGTTTTATGATTCATAGTTTTAGACATAAATTATCAAGACTATCTTAATAATGGTTTCGGAAACCTATATCATGTCCAAACATTGAATCACCATTTAGTTGTAGCTAGCAATCTTCGAATTAATTGAAACTAAGACTACGTCAAAGATGGTTCCTTCAAAGTCAACCATTCTCTTTGATTGTAGTCACCTTAAGCTACCAATTAGCTATGAAGGTTTCATTATTTCGGGTCAAATGGTACTTTACCATTTCCTTGAGTATATATCGTATATACACTCAATGTAGTCATAAAGTTGAAACCATTCAACTGAGACGGTTTATAAATCCTTCTTGACTACCTTGGAGCTTGTGGTATAGGAACTAGGTTGTTATATTTGTTGATTATCATCTTGTCTCTCAAAGAACCCATTCTTTTGAGTTCTATTCCTAGTTCATTTGCTCTAAGGCAAATCACATTGTAGGATTACAATGAACTACTCAACAAACAACATTTGTTGGTTGGTTTATAGAAGTGATATCCAAAGGTTAATTTAAGGACATCCACAAGATAATTTTTAAACAAATATTGCTTATTAGCACACAACCCCAAATCTTAACATGATTAAGATTTGTCTTTCTTTCCAACTACATCCTATGGAGTTATGAAAATTTTGGAAGATCTTCTAATTGACAATCATATTGTCTTAGAAGCATATATATCCTATATATGGGTAATTGATAATATCCAACGAACTAAATCTTATTCAAGTTCGTTCTTCTCCTAATGGAGAAAATCATTTATCTTATGATGCTAATTTCCTTGATATCTTTCAAGGAAACTCATCTAAAGTGTTACCTTTCCTTGGATCAAATCTAAGGAGGTAAGTACTTTAGACGTCTTACTCATCAACTTACATTTCTTGAATTCTTTGAAACCTTTTGCAAAGTATTCGGACTTGTGTTTATTCATAATAAACTATAGTCCAACCGAGAGTGATCTTCGGTGAATGTCATACAACATGAGTAGTATTATGTTGTGGACAATTGCCACTATCTTGCAACCTTTTGGGTTTTAAGCATCATTATATTCTAAACAGTTAACGCTACCATATCATCTCTACTATAGAGACAATCAATTAGATTACTATAATCCAATCATTGATTAATAAAGAACAATGTTTTGTCAAACAAAACATTCATCCATCTCTATTATAGTGACGGAATTAAGTTCCTTAAAATTGGAATGTAAAGACAATCTTTGGTTTTTCCAATTTCTTTGGTAGTTTATATGAGGAAGTTAGTACCATCTGCTTTCGCAGAGATCTATATTTTATTCACGTTCCGAATGTGAAGTACTTTCTCTTCTCTCATTAATCTTCTACTTCTTATTAGCCACACTTTTACAACGATTGTAAAACATAGTTACTAATACGGAATCATGCATTCAAGTAGAAGAACCAACTGTTTTGAACTATTCAATAACAATTTACAACACCTTCGAAAGGTGTGTTCTTGACATTTGCAAGACATTTCTTGCAAATACCCCTTCCAATGTCCATCCTTTCATAAAGAAAGTTTGTTCCCTTGGAGTTAATTTTATCTTCTTCATTTGACTTCTCCTTTGACTACAATAGTCATGGTCCCTAAACTCCCACTATCTCTCTTGAAACCTTTTTCAATTGTGTTATACACATCAAACATTTTGGAGAGTGTTTGGTTATTGTTCACTACATAGTTTACAATAAACTTAGTGAACCATTAGGATAGGGACATAAAGGTGAAGTCCTAGCCTAGTTTCCGTCTCGTTAAGTGGTTTATCACTTCAACACTCAATGATTCAAAATCATCATAAGTCCATGTTGATGGACTATTTTTGTCAACCAACCATTATGTTCTAAACATAATTACAAACTTTCAAGAGTTGTTCAAGGCAACTCTTATTTCTTCATACAACAATTTGTAAGTGAAGAATTATGGCACTAAAAGTGTCCTTGTCTTTATGCTAATCTTCTTAAGTTCCTTTGTTCATATAACGAAGGAATAAGCATTGGTTGTTTGTGTTGTCCTCTTCATGATAGACATTTCTAACATGTTCTTCCAATGATACATTATCAATAGGAAGATTGTGAGGATGAGACTTCTTAGGTACATGCACAATCCATTTAAGACAATCTTTGGGATTGTGTTACCAAGTCCGGAAACTAAAACATTCGGATTTTCTTTGTCAAGTTTTGGATAGCATTTGCAAATATATTGGTAAAAAAATACATAATGAATATAAATTGATTGATTTTAAGCCATTTGATTCGGGTCTTTAAATCAAATAGCACCACCCACTATTTTTGGCAAATTCCATATCCCTCATTGGAATTCGAGAGTTTTTTTGAGGAAACTCTTAGTAGGTTATGGGAGACTCACTATTACCAAGCCCACCTCACAATGATATGATATTGGCTAGCATTAATAATAATGAGAGAGTACTCTTACTCATTTGCAACTAATGCAAGTACCCATCAATTTGGCCTCTAGAGAATGTTGCCTCACAATGATATGATATTGGCTCCATTGCACTTAGTTAAGTCATTCCCACCATGCTTAGTTCGTGAAGGGGTTCAAGAATAGCCTCACAATGATATGATATTGGCCATCCTCGTTGCCTACACTAACCTCATCAAGTATGTATATAGACTCCTCCTGAGTATAAGCATGCACTTTGTACTCCCCCATGATAGGGTGAAGCCGGTGTACAAGTCATAAACGATTGGAGCTACCACGGTGGAAGGCCACGGAAGAGTGTTCTAAGCACTCTCACGCTTTTCAACTTAATAATGGTTTGGTTGAGGGTTTTAGGTCTCATCACATAAACATATTCATTTTAATCTTTATTAAAACAATTTTGGTCCTATTACAACTATTGGTCCATTTGATTCAATTTAGTTGTATATAATACTCCCATTATACTTATAAAACGGTTTTTAAAGCAAGAGTATATGATACTACTAACATAAGGTTTGCATTCATTTGATGGACTATATAGTTGCCTTAGGGCCTTAGGATGACTATGAACCTTTGTTTAGATTCAACACGAGCCTAGTGTTGAATCTCGGACTAGGGATGGAGATTGATTTTAGTTACGCGTTTAATCACATTAAGGCGTGTTGTCTTAGGGGCGTTGGACCCAACTACTTCATTTTCATGCATATCAAATAAAGCAAGAAAGAAGTACTTCAAAGTAAAAGAGAGCTTATATGCTCTTTACAACATTTGCATAATTCAAATTACTTTAAAGTAAAGAAGAGCTTATGCTCTTTTACAACATTTGATCAAATCAAATTACAACCAAAATTAATCTACACATTCCCATGGTTCAAACAAATTTGAAACGGCCTTTCACATAGCTCAATTATCGTAGGCTTAGGTTCATAATCACCCTTTAATTAATCAACACTTTAATTAATTAAATTGAATGCAACATTTTCATTTGGTTTTTTTGTATCCATAAAATTGATTTAAATGGAGCTAAATGAAATGAAAATCCAATTCTCATTTAAAGAGACAAAACAATTTTTGTTCCCTACTTAATTTGGGCCATCATGCAATAACCATAACTTTTTGGGCTATATTGCGAAACACAAACTTTTGGGGTCACTTTGTAAAAACACAAAAGTCCACTACTTCATGTAATTACAACTAGAACCCAAAAATTTCAACAAATACAAAAAACTTCATTAAAGGAGCAAAACAATTTGTCCTTTAACGTTTTTGGGCCTTAACGTAAAAACGTAAACTTTTGGGCCAAAGTGCAAATACACAAAAGTATCAAAACTTTATGTAATTGAATAAAAGACCCAAAAATACCCTATTCTATTAGGGTGGCCGGCCATGATAGAAAAAATATGATTTTTACAAAGTTTTTGTAAGTGGGTTTTGTTAAGTGAGGTAAAGATGAAATATTTTGAATTTATGTTAAACTTTTTAAAAAAGTTTGTCTACCATTAAAACCATTAATAATACTTTACAAATAATCATCACCCACTAAAATCACCCACTAAAATTAAACCAAAACTTTATGTAAAAACATAAAACATTTTGAATCAAAACTTCAAAACTTTTTGTTCTTGGCAAGAACTTCAAGAACATTGAAGAACACTCATGAAAACTCATAATAGCTCCATGAATGTTTTCACTCACCAAAACTCAAATTTTCACCACTCAAAAGAGGGCTAACATCCTAGGGTACTTAGGGGTTCCAAAAGTCACTTTAAAACCATTTTAACAAGACAAACATGAACCCAAAAAATCACCCTTTGGATTTGGCCGAATTTCCCAAAAAACATGGCACCAAATTTTAGCTCCAAAATTCATGCTCATATGAACTACATCTACAACATTTGAGATGGCAAATTTTCTAACAAAATTTACATTCAAAGAAACAAGAATAAAGCTTGTAACATATTACAACTTTTAAATCAAAAAACTATGAACTACAAAACCCAAAATGATTCACCAACTACTAGACCTAGGCTCTTGATACCACTTGAAGGAAATTTTGTGAAAAACATGTTCATTTGAATAACATCATATAGCATGCAATTAACAATTAAAGGCGGAATCATGCTTTCATGCATTCAAAAACAAAACATCTACCATGAAATTCAAAGCCTAGTAGATTGGTGAACCTTGACTCAACTTAAAAACAACAATTTGTTAGTTGAGAAATATTTACCTTTGTAGATTCCTCTTTGCATATGCAAAGGATAATCACCCAAGAGATAGGGCCTTCATTCCTTGCTTCTTAGCTCCATGGATTTGGTTAGAAGAATAGGTTCTCCAAGTTCCCAAAATTGAGAACCTCTAAAGATTCTACACCAAGGTTGGATTGGAGAGGAAATGAGTGACCTTGAGGAAATAGAATTGCTAGACAATATCCCCCAAGGTGGTTGGCCTCTGAGAGAGAAATGGAAGCTTTGTGTTCTCAACAATTTTCTCTAAAATCAACAACTTATGAATTTATGTTATAAAGTTCTTTATATAGTCACTTCTTTAAATGACCTAAAGAACCAAAAACCCTAATTCAACACTAAATGGATTTGGGCCTTTGTGAATCTTTATTCATTAAGTTGTCATACAACTTAAGTCAATGGGCTTTGACGTTCGAAGCCCATTGGGCCTTAAGGTCCAAAAACTATCCCGAGGTCTTTAACGAACTTATTCGTTTGATTAATTAACATATTAATTAATCCTTGCCATAAATAATTAAACCATTTAATTCATCTCCTTTGTTTCTTCAATCTCCACCATATTTGGTGTACGATACATTAGGTTCCTTTTAGCGAGGCAGTGGGCGATTAAAACCATTTTACATCGATTGTGAATTGAAACTTACTTTCAATTATCCCTTTAGTGATTACACACGTTTAGGGCTTCCACAAACCATGAGTGACCCCTAGCAGCATATCATGGCTACCCAAGCTAATCAGAAGAGGTAGAGAACCTATTCAGTTTAGGATTGCAAATGCAATACGGTCTTTCTCTAATCTAATACTCTTGACCACATTGTTTGGTTTGATAGTTTATTTATTCATGTCTACTATCCAATGTGATTCATTTGCATTTTATGATTACCTTGAATGTGATTTGGAACGCATTCCCCAATCTCATTCATACTCTGGCCAGAGATTTTAATCATATCATAGAGTATTCTCCCTCAAGCCAATTGAAGGTTAGAGATCCCTTGTTGCGCATTCACTTGTCTCCATGACTAAGTGGCTTAACCCCAATGATGTCGTGGACACCCCGATGGGGTGACTTTGGCATAATCAAAGATCAAGGACTTAACCACAAGACAACAACTGTGATGCCTCAGGTCAAATGACTAATTTGCATTATCCCAAACATGAGTTCTCATGTGACATGAGTATGAGAACTCCTCGTTGATCGTGTTCAGTGAACTCATTCTCTATTGAGCACCTACGTACTTGTCTTGATGTCACACACACCAATGACTCGAGACTAGTCACTCTCCCTGAGAGAAGACATAGCACGTACTGATCTTATCGGACTGTCAATGCCCAATTGGCAATCCTATGATCAGGAACGTTTAGGATGTGTCTACGAAAGAATGGTCTCATTAATCTAACTACATTAGATTGCATTCTTCCAATCACATATTCCTTGGACTTTATCGTTTAAGCATATAACATTTATATGAGACGCCTCAAACAATAATGTTTGCCTTTTATATGTAAACTAGATTAGTTTAACATGTGAAATATCCGTAAAGTATCATCATATGAATGGCTTTAGGGCACATTTCCAACAATGTTTCCCCTTTACATTTACACACACATGCTTCATCATTTCAACCACCAATGCACCCATTTTCTGCCCATGTTTCTCCTTTCCTTTGCATGTGGGTGTGTCTTCTCTTTCTAGCTGTGCATTTCCACTTGCTCCAAAGCCAAATGAGTGCAATCATAACCCCATTTTCTGCTGAGTGTTGATGACAAAGCAAAACACAAAACAAGTGCCTTTACTTTCTCATTTGATTAGCCAAATCTGCTTAGCCCGTTTCTGAACCTTTCAGTGTTACAATGCCCATAACTTCTTCTAGAAAAATGATATTAACAATCCGTAAATTTCTCCAGAAAATAGACATCCGTAGCTTTCCAAGTATATAAGGCTCATTCTCTCATTCATTGTGAGCTGTTCGTAACATGCTTCCAAAGTCAGCTAATCTGCACAGGCAGTTTTGACGAATTTGTTGGCTGTCCATCTTTCTCTTTTGCACATGTCTTGTATGATGTTGTCTCCATGTTCTTGTGGCAGAAATGTTAAGTAATGATGAAGGGTTGCTGCTGCACAAGTGTGAAGGATGGTGCTCAAGGCCTCTTTGCATGTGTCTTTGTTGTCATGTTATCATTATTTCCACATCCACAAGTTGTCACACTTGCACACACACATGCTCTTCATTATTTCAGCCACAAATCAACACATTTTCTCCATCACATGGCAGCTATGATGTTTGTTAGTTGTAGGTCACACACTTGCACACATATATATTGAATTCTAATCTTCCCAAAACGTCCATCCTCATGCATGAAATCCATTTCAGCCCAATTTTGGTCCAAAATGCACCAAAATGCACTTTTCTTGCCAACGTTGTTATTAAGACCTACAAACATACGAAAATGACTTTCAACGCTAAAATAACTAAGGAAACACAACGTAAACGCACGAGAACAAGCCATTTAAGTCGCATAAAAATGCTCCTATCAATGTCTACTATCCAATGTGATACTTTTCTATATGATTCCTTTGAATATGATTTGGAACAAACTTCCTAAGTCATATTCATTTGCTTTGGCCAAAGACTTTAGAATCATATCTTAGAGTATTCTCCTTCCATCATGGAAGGTTAGAGATCCCTTGTTGTGCATTCATATGCCTACATGACTAGATAACTTGACCCCAACAATGCCGTGGACACTCCGATGGAATGTCGTTGACATGATCAAAGATCAAGGACCTAACCATTAGACATCTATGATGCCTCAGGTCAAAGGACTACTTTGCATATTGCAACTTTAGAGTTCTTACATGACATGTATGTTCGAACTCTCTTTTGATCGTTGTTCAGCGTACTCGATTACTCTTTCGAGCACCTATGTGTTTGTCTTAGTGTCCAACACCAAATGACTTGAGACTAGTCATACTCAAGCTTGAGTTGACATAACACATACTAACCTTAGCGGATTGTCAATACCCAATTGGCAATCCTATGGCTAGGAACGTTTTAGGATTGAACATAAGAGAATGGTCTCGATAATCTAACTCACTTAGATCACTTGTCTCTTAGATCAAATACATCCCTTGGATTCCCTTATTGCATAAACACATGATACAATAAATAGTGTCTGACAATAAGCTTTGCCCTTCATTAAACATATAAAAGTTTAATACATTAAGTATTCCAAAAAGCTATTACATCAAATGAGTGGCTTTGTGGGCATACTTCCAACACTTTTGACAATTGTAGTATATGTATAAGTAGGGATCGCTCTAGGCTGGGGATTAGGAAGGATTGCTAATTGATTCTAAATTGACTCAAAGACACAAAAACAAACTTAAAAGCGTTAGGATAGATTTAAAAGACTCAAAACTAGTTCACAAGACTCAAAAGAAGCTAAGAACACTCAAAACTGCCTAAAAACACCAACTAGGCAGTTTCTGACACTAAACACAATTTTGGACGAAAATAAAGTTTGGGCTTGACTCAAAACACTTAGAACACAAACAAAACAAGTTTAAAACAATTTGAAACAAGAAAGTAACGGGGGGTTGTATTTTGGATGAACTTAGAATAACAAAACAAATTGTAACTTAAAAACAGGTTTGAAAACAAATTTAGGAAATTAGATGGATGATGGGATAGCTAGAGGCTTTTTCTCCACACATGACATGTATACAAACAACTTGATTCCAGTTACTACTTCATTGAATTATGAACGACAATGCCCCAAATTAACCGTGACATCACTAGTTAACCCTCATATTTTCCTTGTTTTATTGGATTGGATGACATCATTCGACAACCCAAAACATTCTTCAAAAGTTCCCTACATGACATCATAATAGAGATACAATCAAAGATCATTACGTTTAATGAAAATCAGAAGCATTGACAAAGCACTTGCAACTATGACATCATGTCACTCATGCTAGGAATTAAACTTAACGTGATCGTTTATAAGCGACCTCCACTACTTGTAAATATAAGTTTGTAACGATTATGTGAAACTTTCTTATATTCTAGCAACGGATTTATGCATGCCAATTAAGTGTCGACCCTTAATCAACAAATACAAATAAGTTATCAATCAAATAGTTAAGCCAATTGCATTCACGATTCAAGAACTCATAACTGCAATTTATCAAATCATATTGCACACATAATCATGGCTTTGAAATCACCCCTAGCCAAGAAGGGTTTAGCCACTCATGTTCACAACAAAACGAAAGAAAATGAATTTAAACATTGTAATTATAGAACGAATTACACCTTGAATGCTTTAACAATCAAGCTTGAACATCCAAGAGTTCTTCCTTCTTTCTTCACTCACAGCACAAGGTTTGGTGTAAGGTTTGGGTGGTGATTTGTATGGAAGAATGGCTAAATGTGTTTGTGACGTAGTGTAGTGTTTGGATGTGTTTTTGGTTGTGTTGAATGGTGGTGAGTGATGGATCAAAAACCGACTCCTTATGGCTGTTACATACACTTCTTTTATAGAGAGAGTGCACGGCATTTAGAGGGAAAATGGAGTGGTGTGTGCAGCAATGATTCAATGAAGTGGTACTGAAATGATTCAAAGGTGAAAGTGAAGTAATGATGCACGGCATGAGAGGGAAAATGGAGTGGTGTGTGCATCAATGAGTGGAAGTAGAGGACATGAATGATTGTGCACATGGTAGAGAAGAGAAAGGGAGGTGGAATGGTGCAGAAATGATACAAGGGTGAAACAAGAGTAATGATGCAAGGCATGGGGGTAAAATGGAGTGGTGTGTACAGCCATGAGTGCAATGATTCAATGTAATGGTGCATGAAATCAGATATAATCGAGGGGACAAGGAATGTGCACCGCATGGGCAAGGAAAGTGAAGGAGTGGTGAAGGGAAATTTATGAGATTTCATATGGGATTTCATATTGACTAGCATGCATATACAATTCAAAATTTTATACGAAAGCAACGGAAGCATGTTATCAAATAATATCAAAGCACTAGTCAAATAAATCCCCTTCAAGATGCATAGGTTTATGTAAGATGCATCAAAACATTTAAATGAAGAACAAAGTTTAGGAGTAGTTTTATACCTCTTGATCTAGATCTTAGACCAAGGATGGACCACCTCCAAGACCTTTGCTCCTTGAAGTCCTTGAGCCTAGCCTCCTTCCTTGCCTCCTCCACTTTGTTAGAATGAGTGCTCCTAGGTTCTCTTCAAGTTTCCAAAGTTGAAAACCTCTAAAGATCCTCACCCACTAGTGTAGTGAGAAGGATGAAGGAATAACCAAAAAGGTGAGAAGATGATTAGTTAAATCACCCTTATGGTGGCCGGCCTTTGTAAGTGTTAGAGAGATATTTTTTCTTTTCTCTTTTGTTCTTTCAACACTTCAAAAAACCCTAATGAAAATATTTGCTATAAAGTTCTTTATATAGGCAAAAAGAAACAAGTCAACATTTGACCTTTCTCTCCCCCTTTCACTCTATATGGCCGGCCCCCTTAGTGTTGTTTGGGCTTTGGGCTTTTATTTATTTCAAGTCATCCAATGCTTGAATAAAAGCCCAATGGGTTTAGGCCCAATGGGCCCAATTAAACCCGAACGTTTCTTTAAGCCCAAGACGATCTTATATCGCTTTTATGATTTCTTTAGACTTTCTAATTAATCACAACACTTAATTAATCCAATTAATTATTTCCATCATCAATTAATTACTCACTACAACAGTGTATTGGTGAACAATCGTTTTAGGTTCTAATTAGCAAGGCAGTGAGGTGATTGGCACCAATCCAATTGATTATAGTTAATCCAACCACTTAGTGAATTAAAACTTACTTTTAATTCACCTTCTTCTTTGACGACTACATTTAATCATCTAGAAGAACTCACAAGCCATGAGTGACATCTAACCATATATCATGGCTACCCAAACTAATGTAGAAGTTGTTCAGAGAACCTATTCAGTTGGAATTACAATGTAATTCGATCCTTCTCTAAAACAATACTCTCAATCACATCACTAGGGTATGGATATATTATGTCAAACCCCTAATGTGATTATTCCTTCTTATATGATTCAATTGAGTCTTACAGGAACGATTTCCTTCATTACGCTCGATACTTCGGCCGAAGATTCCGGAATCATATCTTAGAGTATTCATCATCTCATAATGAGGATTAGAGATTCCTTGTTGAACATTCACTTGCCTTCATGACTAAGTGGCTTAACCCCGACTATGCCGTGGACACTCTGATAGAGTGACTTTGACATAATCAAAGATCAAGTACTTAACCACAAGACAACGATGATGTCTCAGGTCAAAGGACTACTTACATTATTCCAACCATTAGAGTTACTTGCTTGACATGTGAGTAGACCTCCATGCAAGTACTCTCGTTCGATTGTGTTCAGTGAACTCATTCCCTTAATGAGCACCTACATACTTGTCTTAGTGTCACTACACGAATGGGATGAGACTTTCCATCCTTCTAATTGAAGCGGACACAGTATGTACCGGTCTATGCATTGTCAGTATCCCTCCGACAATCCTATGACCAGGAACCTTTGGGGCATGATGGTTATGTGAAGAAGGTCTCTGTAGTCTAACATCATTAGATTACTTCTTCAATCGATCCATTGTCCATGGATTCACCATTTAGGACATATATCGTTTATAGAGATAGTCCTAAATAGTATCTTTGCCATTTGATGTATAAGATTCATCTATACATCCATTTATTGTCCTGAAAGGTTTCTTCCAAAGATTGACTTTCAGGGCATATTTCCAACAATCTCCCACTTGCACTAAAGTCAATCACTAGTGTATCTTATACATGCTAGTTGAGAGAGCTTATGCTCGTAGGTTAACTTGGTTATGTATTAATCCTTTTTATTTAAAAGGGATTCACTTATCAAATGTTTCCAAAACATTTGATGATGTCTCTTTCTTGTGTTCGAATACTTTGATGAGACCTTGATTCCATGGCTTGAGCTATCGCCCCATTACGTCGTAGTATCCTACTAACGACCTTATGGTTTGTATTCAATCATTGGTTCTAAAAGAACCCCTTCCATTCAAAACACCTTTTGAAGCAGTTTCTAAAACAATATATCGTCATATATTTCGTTTGTATACTTTATACAAACTTTGCTCCAACCTTGAGACCATTGTAGTACATTACTAACAATACTCTTATATGATTAGTACTTCATCCATTATGAAGTTCCATTTGTCAAAATGGGTTATTTTCACTTTGGTTAATAACCTAAGTGAATGCACGCTTCCAGAGTCCGACTCTGATGTTCCTTTCTTAAAGGCAATAATACTCTATCAGTTGCTTTGGTTCTGATCCTGGGATATAGTAATATCTTAAAGTGACAACCCATGTGGTTTTTCACCTTTAGATGTCAACTCACAAGTCCATACATGTGTCCCCTTTTTTTTTTTATGATTTTATGACACATCGTTATAAGGGTCATGAAAGTGATTTTCTATCATATAAGAAAATACTTTCTCAAATCTTCAACATTTGAGATTTAATTTCCCCATTAAACATTCTTGAGATAGCCTTGCTATATCATTAAGTCCAATTTCAAGTCTATACTTCAAAATTGACCGTGTCACAATTTTGTCATTTTTGAGTAACATCTATGTTTTATCAAGTCTATCAAATAGGCTTTATTCATATCTTGTTGCTCAAATTATGACATTACTCCCACTGGCCTTGTTGTAACTTAGCATTCATTTCAAAACTTAACACTTAGATTTTCTTGATTTGAATGCATATTGCTCCCACTAACTTGTCTTGGATCTATTGACAATCATTAAGATCCATTAGCTTATTGATGATGTCTCAACTATTTTGAGACTATCAACAACGCTAGCTAACACAAGTTATTTAAACGAACACACAAAAGAATTTCTTCTAAAGTAACTCTATTTGAAATGTGTGACTTGCTTTATCAAGTCTATTCATTTAATTATATGGTGTCATACACCATACTTCAAGTTTTAGTCATACTAAGACCTTTAATGTAGTCATATAAGAATTATCCAAGTCTTTAGTGGAAGCATGGCTCCCACTAAGGATATAGAAACTCAACCATTCCTTCTAGGTGGTTGATATAATTCTTTATCAAAACTACATTGAGCATTATAGTTACATGAGATGTTGAACTTGGATTGTCTTGTTGTTAAACCATATGTTGTGACTCATTTTTGAAACTATTCCCTTTTGTTTCATCAACTTGTCCATATGCCTTGTAATTAGCTTGTTCTCATAAAAGAGAATGATGGACAACTCCCAACATATAACCATTTTATGCTAGGTTGACGAAACCAACATTCAAAGACTATTCTTTAGAATGTCAGACAACATAGAATTTTAACGTTTGAAGAGCTTGAGTCCTTTAACAATTAAAATTACAAACTCTTAATAATAGTCAAGTACTATTATTCTTTGGACAACTATAAACCAATCATATTCAAGTTTATATCCTTTTTCACACCTCCCACTATTTCTCATGACTTTAATGAGAAATCACTTCATACATTCAAAATGTATAAACGTGGAGTATACGGGTAGAAGACATTGTGTAGTAGCTTTAAAACCTTTCAAGCTCGTTTGTTTCAATCTTCACTAAGTTAATGTCTCGTTATTAAGTGACTAAAATCTTTAAACATTTTATAGATTTAGACACTTCTTTCTTGGTTTAATCATTAACACAATTGACATTTTAAAACAATTTAAAGAATGCCCAATTAGTTGTTCAAAACTACTAATTGAATCAAGAGTGATCTTGATTATTGTGTTCTAAGTGATAACCATATAAGAAACGTTTTTCTTATTACTTATATCATTATAATGTGATCTTCCTTTTCTTCAAGAAAGGAATCTCTAGGCCTTTGTCAATTCATATAGAACTCATAGGTAGACAATTGGAACCAAATCTAAAGATTCATTGTATCCTTCTATGTCCTACATGTGAGATCTATCCATAATTGATAAGTCTAAAGTTTGGTTATCACATTACAATAAGTGATATAAATCTTGTTTCTCATCTTGGGATACAACAAGACAATATTCAATTCATAACACTACTTTAAGGACATAGTATAGTAGAAGGCATTCATCATATTACATTGATATGATAATTCAAACATTCATAATGTTTAATACAAAAATATTAGTTCTATACATTTAGAGACTAATTTAAATGCCTTTATACATTTAGGCACTAATAATGGTCTTCCATCAAATGAAGCCATATAATTAGTTCAAAAAAAATAAGAAAGTTTAAAGACAATCTTCAAATGCCTAACAAACTTCCTAAGTAGTAAGCAAAAACATAGTGGCCGAACCCTTCTCCACATTTTCCTTGCTCGTTCCTCTTCTACTTGGCTCATCCATCTATATACATTTATACAAGTGATTAGCCCTTTATATCAAATATAAATATTTAGAAGATCTAACATTTAGAATTGAAGATTAGAACATAAACCATACCTTGTGGCTTGTCCTTAAGAGTTGCAAGATATAACCTGCAATTCCTCTTCCAATGCCCCTCATTTCCACAGTGGTGGCAAGTCCCTTTGGGCTCTTTTGCCTTCTTTTTCCTCACTCCTCCTTGCGGCTTAGGAGTGGGGGACTTCTTCTCCTTCCCTTTGCCTTTGCCTTGCGGCTTGGCCTTGGAAGAGGATGGCTTGTTGTAGGCTACTGCAGCAGTCCCTACAACGTTCTCTTTCTTCATAGTCTTCTCGGCAGTTACTAACATGTTTAGTAACTCAGAGAGAGTATTATCCATCTTATTCATATTGTAGTTCATAACGAACTGCGAGAATGAATCAGAAAGAGAAGCCAATATGAAGTCCTGGGCCAATTCCCCGTCAAGTGGAGTACCTAGGTTCTCCAGTTGTTCAATGAGTCCTATCATCTTTAGTACATGTTGATGCACTGGAGCCCCCTTGACCATCTTGGTCTTCACAAGTTCACTGATAGTGCTAAAGCGACGGTTGCGCGTCCCTTCACCATATAACTCTGTAAGATGGAGTATGATGGAAGATGCATTGTCCATGCCCTCGTGCTGTCTCTGTAGCTCCTCATTCATGGAAGCCAACAGATAGCACTTGGCTTTTGTTTCATCCTCCACGTGCTTGTCATACTTAGCACGTTCATCCTCAGTGGCGTTGGGGCCAAGAGGTATGTGAGGTGGAGCCTTGTCTAGCACGTAAACAATCTTCTCCAATGTTAGGAGAATCTTGACATTACAATACCATGATGGGAAATTGTGCCCCTCTAGGCAATGTTTCTCGAGTATTTTCACGAGTGTGCTTCCAACCATATCTATATACATAAACAACAATAAAATAATTAGTTTGATTGTTGATTAAGTCAAACGATTCGGGTCTTTAAACCGAATGACACCACCCACCATTTTTGGCAAATTCCATATCCCTCAAGATGGAATCCGGGAGATTTCAAAGAAAGCTCCTAGCGGGTTACGGGAGGCTCACTATTACCAAGCCCACCTCACGATGATACGATGTCGGCTAGCAAAAATAATAATGAGAGGGTACAAGTACCCATTCACAACAACCTCTTGTGATTACCCATCTTTTTGGCCTCTAGAGAAAAATGCCTCACGATGATACGATGTTGGCACCTTTTCTCTTAGTTAAGTTTTGTCCCACCATGCCGGTTTAGAAAGGTGTTCAAGTATGACCTCACGATGATACGATGTTGGCCACACTCGTTGCCTACCTTAACCTCATCAAATGTTTTAAATAAACTCCTCCTGAGTATAAGCATGCACTTTGCACTCCCCCATGATAGGGTGAAGGCGGTGTACAAGTCATAAACGATTGGAGCCTACCACGGTGGAAGGCCACGAAAAAGTGTTCAAAACACTCTTACGCTTTCAACTTAATATTGTATGTTGGTTGAGGGATTTTAAGGTCTCATCAATTTTATTTATTTAATCACATTCAAATAAATTGTCCTATTATAACTACTAGTCCAAAGTTAATGAAATTAGTAGCATATGATATCCCCACTATTCGTTTTCATAAAACAAATCAATATCAAAACATTTTTCAAAATATTGGAGATATATATAATTACTAATTGTATTCATTATAGTTCAGTAGCGTATGATACTCCCACTATTTGTTTTAAGAAAAACAAATCAATAATAAAAACGAATTTTTCAAATATTGGAAGTAACTACTACTACTACGGTTTTTGCATTCCCTTGAAATTGAACTTTATAGTTATCTTAGGCTCTTGGATGACCATGGACTTATTAGGTTATTGCAACAACGAGCCAACATTGTTGAATAAGAACTCGGGGAGGTTGTGTCAATTTAATTACGTGCTTTTCAATCCAATTACAACATTTTCATTGAGCCATTAGAAATGAAAGACAATCATTCATTGCTAATTAGGGCGTTGGACCCATTTAATCTTTAATCTCATGTCAAAACCCTCTTTTAGTTATGTCTCCTTACCAATAGTTAAAGAAACTCTAGTCTAGCACTAGAGGGAATCAACTAACTAAAAGAGATTAAGAAGTAATAAGAATTACAAACCGATTTGTACAAATTCCTACAAATTACACATACTAAGAGGGAGAGATAGATTAATGTCAAAGGTGACAAGGTCCAATAAAAACAGTAATTAAAACACATTCCCAAGGTTCAAACAATTTGATTTTAGCGCCTTATCTCATAGCCCAATTATCGTTTAAGGCATAAGTCCATAGTCACCCATTTTTCTAACTACTTAATCACATTAAATAATCATATGGAATGCAACATAAACATTTAGATTTAGTGCATATGGGCATAATAGTATTATGAGTTTAAACAACCAATAAAATTAAAATCAAATATTTTAACTTTTTAGATGGATGGGGCCTATTATGCAAATATCAAAAGTTAGGGGTCAAAACGTAAATACTTGAAAGTATAAATATCAACTTTTCAAAGATTACAAAATAGCCCCACTAGTGGATAAATCCACTAGGGAGGCCGGCCACATTAAGTGGGATGAGAGGTTTCTTACACAATCTTACACAACATGCATTAAATCAACATTATGTAGAAAAAATTAAATTTTGCTTGTCACTTGGTTTTGCTTCAAAGACTTTAGTGAAAAGGGTTGATGGAAATCTCCTAGTCAAGTCTAGGATTTATTAAATTTATGATATGGTTATGGATGGTATAAACATCATCCAAAACCACAAAACAATGCATGAAAACCAAATAAAACCATTTTCACCTAAAACCAAACCATGAACACCAAGAACAAAACCATGAACACATTTTCAAGATTTGTACATTCTTGGTGATTTTTCAAACCCAAAAACAAAAGTGACAAGAACTCTTCTTTCTAGCTTTAAAAGGATGTGTGAGTGGTTTACAATAAAACACAAACACAACCCAAAAACCACCCCAAAACCGTGCCCTCCCTTTTGGTTCAAAACCCCAAAATTTTGTTCAAAACTTATTCTTCATTCATGCATACAAAACACTTTTTGCATACATATCTTTCTCAACTATTGATTCACAATTTTTCAACTATTGAAAAACAAAAGATAAACATATTTTAAATGAAGCAATAACATGTTAAACTTGTTCAAAACTCAATCTTCATTCATGCATCCAAAACACCCTTTTGCATGCATATCTTTTTCAACATTTGATTCACATTTTTCAACATTTGAAAAACAAAAGATAAACATACTTTGAATGAAGAAATAATATGTCAAACATTAAATTAAAACCCATATGCATAAAATCCAAAATGACACATAATACATAAACCGCTGGCTCTGATACCACTTGAAGGGAAATTTATGAGATTTCATATGGGATTTCATATTGACTAGCATGCACACGCAATTCAAAATTTTATACGAAAGCAACGGAAGCATGTTATCAAATAATATCAAAGCACTAGTCAAATAAATCCCCTTCAAGATGCATAGGTTTATGTAAGATGCATCAAAACATTTAAATGAAGAACAAAGTTTAGGAGTAGTTTTATACCTCTTGATCTAGATCTTAGACCAAGGATGGACCACCTCCAAGACCTTTGCTCCTTGAAGTCCTTGAGCCTAGCCTCCTTCCTTGCCTCCTCCACTTTGTTAGAATGAGTGCTCCTAGGTTCTCTTCAAGTTTCCAAAGTTGAAAACCTCTAAAGATCCTCACCCACTAGTGTAGTGAGTGAAGGGAAAAAATTATGAGTTTCATGTATGGGATTTCTAAATGACTAGCATGCATATACAATTCAAAATTTATATACATGAGCAACGGAAGCAATTTATCAAATAATATCAAAGCTATAGGCATGCAAATCCCCTTCAAGGTTCATAGGTTTATATATAAAGCATCAAAACATTTAACTTAAGAACAAAGTCAAGGGATAGATCTATACCTCTTGATCTTGATTTTAGACCAAGGATGGACCACCTCCAAGCCCTTTGCTCCTTGAAGTCCTTGAGCCTAGCCTCCCTCCTTGCCTCCTCCACTTTGTTAGAAAGAGTGCTCCTAGGTTCTCCTTGAGTTTCCAAAGTAGAAAACCTCTAAAGATCCATACCCACTAGTGTAGTGAGATGGATGGAGGAATAACCAAAAGGGTGAAAGATTTGTTAGTAAAATCACCCCCAAGGTGGCCGGCCTTTTTGGTGTTTTAGAGAGATGTTTCTTTTGCCTCTTTGTTCACAAAAACCCTAAGGAATAAATCTCTATAAAGTTCCTTATATAGACAAAAAGAAACCTAGTCAACAAATTGACTTCCTATCTCTCCCAAACCCTTTAAGTGGCCGGCCCTTTAGTGTTTGGTTTGGGCTTTGGGCTTTTATTACTTCAAGTCATCCTATGCTTGAATAAAAGCCCAATGGGTTTAGGCCCAATGGGCCCAATTAAACCCGAACGTTTCTTTAAGCCCAAAACGATCTTTTATCGCTTTTATGATTTCTTTAGACTTTCTAAATTAATCAAAACACTTAATTAATCCAATTAATTATTTCCTTCATCCAGTAATTACTCACTACAATAGTGTGTCGGTGTACAATCATTTTAGGTTCTAATTAGCAAGGCAGTGAGGTGATTGGCATCAATCCAATTGATTATATTTAATTCAATCACTTAGTGAATTAAACTTCCTTTTCATTCACCTTTCTTCTTTGATGACTACATTTAATCATCTAGAAGAACTCACAAGCTATGAGTGACATCTAACCATATGTCATAGCTACCCAAGCTAATGTAGAAGTTGTTCGGAGAACCTATTCAGTTGGAATTACAATGTAATTCGATCCTTCTCTAAAACAATACTCTCAACCACATTATTAGGGTATGGATATATTATGTCAAACCCCTAATGTGATTATTCCTTCTTATATGATTCAATTGAGTCGTATAGGAACGCTTTCCTTTATTACGCTCGATACTTCGGCCGAAGATTCCCGAATCATATCTTAGAGTATTCTTCCTCTCTTATCGAAGATTAGAGATCCCTTGTTGAGCATTCACTTGCCTTCATGACTAAGTGGCTTAACCCCAACTATGCCGTTGACATTCTGAAAGAGTGACTTTTGACATAATCAAAGATCAAGTACTTAACCACAAGACAACGACGTTGCCTCAGGTCAAAGGACTACTTACATTATTCCAACCATTAGAGTTACTTGCTTGACATGTGAGTCGACCTCCATGCAAGTACTCTCGTTCGATTGTGTTCAGTGAACTCATTCCCTTAATGAGCACCTACATACTTGTCTTAGTGTCACTACACGAATGGGATGAGACTTTCCATCCTTCCATTTGAAGCGGACACAGTATGTACCGGTCTAAGCATTGTCAGTATCCCTCCGACAATTCAATGACCAGGAACCTTTTGGACATAGTGGTTATGTGAAAAAGGTTTCTGTAATCTAACATCATTAGATTACTTCTTCAATCGATCCATTGTCCATGGATTTACTGTTTAGGACATATATCGTTTATTGAGATAGTCCTAATTAGTATCTTTGCCATTTGATGTATAAGATTCATCTATACATCGATTCATTTGTCCTGAAAGGTTTCTTCCAAAGATTGACTTTCAGGGCATATTTCCAACAGTGAGAAGGATGAAGGAATAACCAAAAAGGTGAGAAGATGATTAGTTAAATCACCCTTATGGTGGCCGGCCTTTGTAAGTGTTAGAGATATATTTTTTCTTTTCTCTTTTGTTCTTTCAACACTTCAAAAAACCCTAATGAAAATATTTGCTATAAAGTTCTTTATATAGCCAAAAAGAAACAAGTCAACATTTGACCTTTCTCTCCCTCTTGCACTCTATATGGCCGGCCCCCTTAGTGTTGTTTGGGCTTTGGGCTTTTATTTATTTCAAGTCATCCAATGCTTGAATAAAAGCCCAATGGGTTTAGGCCCAATGGGCCCAATTAAACCCGAACGTTTCTTTAAGCCCAAGACGATCTTATATCGCTTTTATGATTTCTTTAGACTTTCTAATTAATCACAACACTTAATTAATCCAATTAATTATTTCCATCATCCATTAATTACTCACTACAAGAGTGTATTGGTGAACAATCGTTTTAGGTTCTAATTAGCAAGGCAGTGAGGTGATTGACACAAATCCAATTGATTATAGTTAATCCAACCACTTAGTGAATTAAAACTTACTTTTAATTCACCTTCTTCTTTGACGACTACATTTAATCATCTAGAAGAACTCACAAGCCATGAGTGACATCTAACCATATATCATGCCTACCCAAGCTAATGTAGAAGTTGTTCAGAGAACCTATTCAGTTGGAATTACAATGTAATTCGATCCTTCTCTAAAACAATACTCTCAATCACATCACTAGGGTATGGATATGTTATGTCAAACCCCTAATGTGATTATTCCTTCTTATATGATTCAATTGAGTCGTACAGGAACGCTTTCCTTCATTACTCTCGATACTTCGGCCGAAGATTCCGGAATCATATCATAGAGTATTCATCCTCTCATAACGAGGATTAGAGATTCCTTGTTGAACATTCACTTGCCTTCATGACTAAGTGGCTTAACCCCGACTATGCCGTGGACACTCTGATAGAGTGACTTTGACATAATCAAAGATCAAGTACTTAACCACAAGACAACGATGATGTCTCAGGTCAAAGGACTACTTACATTATTCCAACCATTAGAGTTACTTGCTTGACATATGAGTAGACCTCTATGCAAGTACTCTCGTTCGATTGTGTTCAGTGAACTCATTCCCTTAATGAGCACCTACATACTTGTCTTAGTGTCACTACACGAATGGGATGAGACTTTCCATCCTTCTAATTGAAGCGAACACAGTATGTACCGGTCTATGCATTGTCAGTATCCCTCCAACAATCCTATGACCAGGAACCTTTTGGACATGATGGTTTTGTGAAGAAGGTCTCTGTAGTCTAACATCATTAGATTACTTCTTCAATCGATCCATTGTCCATGGATTCACCATTTAAGACATATATCGTTTATAGAGATAGTCCTAAATAGTATCTTTGCCATTTGATGTATAAGATTCATCTATACATCCATTTATTGTCCTGAAAGGTTTCTTCCAAAGATTGACTTTCAGGGCATATTTCCAACAAGTGGTGCAACAATGATTCAATGGTTTGGACAAGAATATTGTGAGTGGAATGGTGCAGAAATCTGGTGCATGAAGGGGACAAGGGTGATGATGCACGGCATGGGTGGAAAGGTGAAGGAATGGTGCATCAATGAGTGCAAGGAGTGGACAAGAATGAGTGCATGGCATGGGAAGGAAAGTGATGAAATGGTGCAGCAATCTGGTAGGGGACAAGGGTGATGATGCACGGCATGGGTGTTGGAAGTATGCCCACAAAGCCACTCATTTGATGTAATAGCTTTTTGGAATACTTAATGTATTAAACTTTTATATGTTTAATGAAGGGCAAAGCTTATTGTCAGACATTGTTTATTGTATCATGTGTTTATGCAATAAGGGAATCCAAGGGATGTATTTGATCTAAGAGACAAGTGATCTAAGTGAGTTAGATTATCGAGACCATTCTCTTATGTTCATTCCTAAAACGTTCCTAGCCATAGGATTGCCAATTGGGTATTGACAATCCGCTAAGGTTAGTATGTGTTATGTCAACTCAAGCTTGAGTATGACTAGTCTCAAGTCATTTGGTGTTGGACACTAAGACAAACACATAGGTGCTCGAAAGAGGAATCGAGTACACTGAACAACGATCAAAAGAGAGTTCGAACATACATGTCATGTAAGAACTCTAAAGTTGCAATATGCAAAGTAGTCATTTGACCTGAGGCATCATATATGTCTAATGGTTAGGTCCTTGATCTTTGATCATGTCAACGGCATTCCATCGGAGTGTCCACGGCATTGTTGGGGTCAAGCTATCTAGTCATGTAGGCATATGAATGCATAACAAGGGATCTCTAACCTTCCATGATGGAAGGAGAATACTCTAAGATATGATTCTAAAGTCTTTGGCCAAAGCAAATGAATATGACTTAGGAAGTTTGTTCCAAATCATATTCAAAGGAATCATATAGAAAAGTATCACATTGGATTACGGGGCCCAAAAGCGTTTTGGTCCACAAGGCCCATTATGTTTAGGTTGTATGACAACTAAAACAAAATGGGCAAATTAGCCCAATAACAAGGAGAGGCCGGCCATTAGGGTGAATGGTGCAAACTTGGGTTAATTACAAGTTTGCCACTCACTTGTAATGAAGTATAAAAGCAACTTTATAGCTTTATTTGAACATAAGGGTTTTCTTTGAGGCAAAGAGGAAAAACATTTTCTCTCTTTCTCTCTACAAAGAGGCCGGCCACTTAGAGAGATTAATCTAGCAATCTTTTCTTCTCTAAGTCATCCATTTTCATCTTCACACTTAACCCTTGGTGTGGAGACTTAGAGACACCAAATCTTTGATGTTTTTGGAGATCCTTTCCTAACATCCTCAAGGACAAAAGGAGCACAAAAGGAGAAGGAAATCACAAGCAATATCCAAGGAGCTTGGAGGTGACTTGAAGGGCCTCCACTTGGGTGAATCCCTTGTGTAAACAAGGATGAGCTTCAAGGGTAAAGAAACTCTAAATCTTTACTTCTCTTTAATGTTGTTAAAGAGTTTATTGGTTCACCATAAACTAGGCTTTGAAAGTCATGGGTTTTATGAAGTGTTAATAGTTTGCATATGTATTCAAATGTTCTTACTTGTTCTTAGCTAGGACAAAATTTTTCCTTCAAATGGTATCAGAGCCTAGGCCTAGTTTATGGTGAATCCTTTTGGGTTTTGTGATTTTCATGATCTGTGATTTAAATGTTGTAAATGTTACAAGCTTTGTTCTTGCTTTTGAATATATAAATTTTGCTAGAAAATTTAGCATCTCAAATGTTGTAGATGTATTTCATTTAAGCATGAATATTGGAACTAAAATTTGGTGCCATGTATGTTGGGAAATTCGGCCAAATCGAAAGGGTGATTTTTTGGGTTCATGTTTGTCTTGTTAAAATGTTTTTAAAGTGACTTTTGGAACCCCTAAGTACCCTAGGATATTAGCCCTCTTTTGAGTGGTGAAAAATTGAGTTTTGGTGAGTGAAAACATTCATGGAGCTATTATGAGTTTTCATGAGTGTTCTTCAATGTTCTTGAAGTTCTTGCCAAGAACAAAAAGTTTTGAAGTTTTGATTCAAAAGTTTTATGTTTTTCATAAAGTTTTGGTTTATTATTTGATGGTTGATGGTTATTGATGAGATGTGATGAAATGGTTTTAATGTTTTGTCATAGACTTTAAGTTTTTCTTACAAACCATCAATTTCACTTTTACCCCTCACCCACCAAAATCAACTTGCAAAAACTTTTTAGAAAATTTTTCATATCTTCTCAAATGGCCGGCCATCCCCTAGTGGGGGTACTTTTGGGGCCTTTTATGCAATTACATAAAGTTTTGATACTTTTTTGTTTTTGCACTTTGACCCAAAAGTTTACGTTTTTTACGTTAAGGCCCAAAAACTCTAAAGGACAAATTGTTTTGATCCTTTAATGATGTTTTTACATTATTAAAATTTTGGGATCTAGTTGTAATTACATGAAGTTGTGGACTATTGTGTTTTTACAAAGTGACCCCAAAAGTTTTTGTATTTGCATTATGGCCCAATTGTTGTGGTCATAGTTTCCTTTTGGCCCAAAAGGATGAGAACAAAATTGTTTTGTCTCTTTAATGAGAATTGGATTTTCATTTCATTTAGTTCCATATAAATCAATTCTATGGATCCAAAAACCAATTGTTTAAAGTTGCTTTCTTAGTTAATGTGATTGATTAAGAAAATGGTGATTATGAACCAAAGGCCTCGATAATTGAGCTATGTGATTGGCCGCTTAACATTATGAATGTTTGGGTTTAGTAGTTTAGATTTGAATGTAATTTGATTAATTCAATTTGTTGTAAATGGACATAAGTCCATCATTTGTGTTGTAAAAGGGCATAAGCCCTTCTTATTATTTCATGTATTCCTTTTTGTTTATATGTATGCAAATTGGAATAGTTGGGTCCAACGCCCAATAGGAAATAACGGTTTAATTGGATTAAACGCGTAACTAAAATCAACAACTATCTACCTTAAACCCAAGGTCCAACACAAGGCTCGTGTTGGATCAAATCAAACGGTTCATAATCATCCTAAAACCTAATATGACTATATAGTCCATATGAGGATGCAATGCATTCGTTAGTAGTTTCATATAGTCTCGCTTGTTTCATCGAAATAGTGAGAGTATTATAAACTACTAAATCATATTAAACTTGGACCAATGGTTGTAATAGGCCCAAAGTTCTTTTAATAAGATTAAAATGATTTTGATGTAGCCCAACACTACTCCCTCATAACAAATATTAAGTTGATAAGCGAGAGATGTTTTGAACATCTCTTCGTAGGCCTTCCACCGTGGTGGGCTCCAATCGTTTGTGACTCATGCACCGGCTTCACCCTATCATGGGGAAGTACAAAGTATGTGCTTACATCCAGGAGGAATCCATATACATATGATGAGGTGAGTGTAGGCAACGAGGATCGCCGACATCGTATCATCGTGAGGCTATTCTTGAACCCCTTCACAAACTAAGCATGGTGGGAATAACTTAACTAAGTGCAATGGAGCCGACATCGTATCATCATGAGGCAACATTCTCTAGAGGCCAAACGGATGGGTAATTACAAGAGTTGTAAATGAATAAAGCGTTATTCTCTCATCATTATTTTTGCTAACCAACATCGTATCATCGTGAGGTGGGCTTGGTAATGGTGAGTCTCCCATACCCCGCTAAGAGTTCAATATAACTCTCGAATTCTATTGAGGGATGTGGAATTTGCCAAAAATAGTGGGTGGTGCTATTTGATTTAAGACCCAATCAAGTAGTTTTAAAACAAACAATCTAATACGATTTCTGTTATGTTATGTAGTTAACGACATGCCTAAAATAATACCCACCATTATACTTGACAAAAAGGGCCTTAGGGGCCAACATTTCCTTGCTTGGTATCGCCACATTGAGAATGTCTCAAAGGTGAAAGACATATTGTATGTGCTTAAGCAATCCCCTCCTCATTTACCTCCTACGAAACTAGCTTCAAAGGAGGAGTGTCAAAATTATGTTAGACACTATGAGGATGATTTACAAGCCAAATGCTTAATCCTTACTTTACTTAGTGAGGACCTTCCACGGCATTGTTGGGGTCAAGCTATCTAGTCATGTAGGCATATGAATGCACAACAAGGGATCTCTAACCTTCCATGATGGAAGGAGAATACTCTAAGATATGATTCTAAAGTCTTTGGCCAAAGCAAATGAATATGACTTAGGAAGTTTGCTCCAAATCATATTCAAAGGAATCATATAGAAAAGTATCACATTGGATAGTAGACATGAAACAAACTATCACTTAAACAATGTGATTAAGAGTATTGTATTGGAGAATGACCGTATTGCATTGTAGTTGTAACTGGATAAGTTCTCCAACCAATTCTACTTAGCTTGGGTAACTATGACATACTGCTAGGTGTCACTCATGGTTTGTGGAAGCCCTAATGATTAGCAAACACCAATCATCAAAGGGAGAATTGAAATGTGGTTTCAATTCACAATCGATCGTTAAGAGTAACAATCGCCCACTACCTCGCTAATTGGAACCTAATGGATCATACACCGAGTAAGGGCGATAGTGAAGAAATTAAATGAAATGGATATGCAATTAAATGGTTTAATTGAAGAATGGTCAAGATTAATTAATTAGTTAATTAATTTCACGAAAGGTTCGTATTGGGCTTTTTAAGTTGGTTTTGGGTTACGGGGGCCCAAAAGCGTTTTGGTCCACAAGGCCCATTATGTTTAGGTTGTATGACAACTAAAACAAAATGGGCAATTAGCCCAATAACAAGGAGAGGCCGGCCGTTAGGGTGAATGGTGCAAACTTGGATTAATTACAAGTTTGCCACTCACTTGTAATGAAGTATAAAAGCAACTTTATAGCTTTATTTTCAAAATAGGGTTTTCTTTGAGGCAAAGAGGAAAAACATTTTCTCTCTTTTTCTCTATGATAAGCTCATATTTATACATATTTTACATCAAATTCTCTCGTCTTTTCGTAGTTATTTCCTCATATTTTTGTGCTATTTACTTTGTTTTTGTGTTTTATAGAATTTATCTAGCTAAGAAAATAAAAATAGCACAAGTGTGATTTTAAGTAATAAATTCGTTATTTCTACATTGCTCACTTATTTTATTGTTGTAACTTAAGAAAACATTTTGGCAGAAAAATAAAAGGAAGTGGAAAACAAAAGAAATTAAAAAGAACAAAGACTGAAAGTTGAGGATTGAGTGGAAGCTGCCTTGGCAGCGTGGGAGATGGCAGTCAGCATGGGTGGAAATAATAAAAGGAAGAGGAGCTGAGGAACGTGCAGAAGTGGAAGACACGGACTAGTGGGCACATCAGGAACCAAGAATCAGAAAATAAATAAATTCAAAGAGGAGGATACGCGGAACCAGTGGGGGGAGCATGATAGCTGCTTGGTGCAGCTGGCAAGAGAGATATAAGAAAGGCAGAAAAATAATAAGAGGAACACGGGGGGGAGAAGGAAAGAAGGAGAGGTGGAGAAACAGGGAGAACAGAAAACAAGGTAGCACGCTGCCTTGGGTTTGGAAAAGAGAAAAATGAGAGGGGAATAACGCTGCCCTTTGGCAGCGAGGCCAGAGACGCGAGTTGACAGGGACAGCAAGAAGGAGGAGGTCTCGACAAAAGAATAGAGAACTGAGGAGGGCCTCGGGCACAGGGAGCTCAGGCAGTTGACGCGAAGGGAGGAGCCAGCACAGAAAACTGTGCGAGGGACGAGGAGAGACGCAGCTGACCTCGGGCAGGAGCGCAAATAAGAGGGCAATTTGGAACCAGCGTGCTGCCTTGGGATGGCAGCTGTGAGCGGGAAAGAAGGGAGGAGAGAAAACGAGAGGTCAGCACGGCACGGGGGGAGACAACGTGCTGCTTTGGGGAAGTGAGGACGCTGCCTGGCAGCGTGTGAAGAACAGGAGCTCGCAGAGACGTGGCAGCGCAGTGCGAAGGTGGTGGGCTGGTGTAGCTGCCAGCTGGCGTGCTGCCTGGCAGCAAAAGGAGCTTGCGCGGGGGACGCTGCCTGGAGGCAGCGTGAGAAGGTGACGTTTGCGCAGCACAGAGGAGTCAGCAGGTCAGCAGGCAGTCACATGGAGCTCGCAGCTTGGCCTTCAGCGAGAGAAGGGCAGGGAGCGCACGGGTCAGCGGAGAAGGGAGGCAGCTGCTTGGGCTGCTGGCGTGCAGCTGGTTTGACAGCACGACAGGTGGCGCGCACGGGATTGAAGCTGGCAGACGTGGACAGTGAGGGCAGAAAGCAAACTGCATTTCTCTCGGTTTAATTTTCCAAACTCAAGTTTAATTTCTGTTTTAATTTATAAATAATGTGTAATTAAATTTGTGTTGGCTAGAGGTTAATTCAAAGTCATGGATATATTTGTAATATGAATTGATTACCTTCAGTTGTGATTTCTGAGTTGTGATTTAATTTGCTTAACTGCTTGATTGATAACTTATTTTTGTATGTCGATTAAGGATGCATACTTAATTTACATGCATGAATTTGATGCTAGAATATAAGTGAATTTCACCTAATCGTTATGAACTTATATTCACAAGTAGTAAAGGTTGTTGACCACAATCGTGTTAAGTAAATTCTTGGCATAAGTTTCATGCAATTCATAGTAACAAGTGCCTCGTCAATGCTTATGATTTTCATAAAACTTAATGATTCTTGCTTGTATCTCTATTATGCAATTCATGTAGGGAACTTGTGGGGAATGTTTTGGGTTGTCGTATGCAATCATCCAATCCATTAACTTAAGGAAAATCTGAGAATTAATTTATGCAATTCATGGTTAATTTGGGGCGTTGAGAATTTACAATTTATTGAAAGAACAACTGAAAATCAATTTAGGTTACATATGTGTCATGTGTGGAGAATAATCCTCTAGCCAGTCCGTCGTCCATCCATTCACCTTAATTTCATGTTTTTGTCAATTCTGTAATTTATTTAAGTTTAATTTACTTTTCATCAAAAATCAATCCCCCATTTAATTTAAAGTGTTAAATTTGTTAGAAATCAATTTAGTTTGTGTTTTCTTAAGTTTTGAATTAGTTTAAGTCTTTTGATTTGCTTTAGTTTATTTGTTAGTTTTATTTTGAGTGATTCTAGTTAAGTGTTTTGAGTCTAGTTTAGTGTTTTAAATTTTGTTTTTACGTTTTTAATTTAATTTTACTTGGGTTAGCATCCCTAGTTAATCCCCGGCCTAGAACGATCCCTACTTATCCATATACTACAACTGTCACAAATAGGGTTTAATTTGTGCGTTAATTTATTTTCGCATCAAATTTTTGGCGCCGTTGCCGGGGATTAGCAAATTTGCTAATCCTTTTATTTTTGTTTTTGCTTATGTTTATTTGTGTTTGTGTATGTTACTTTTGATATTTGATTTATTTTTCTTTCCTTGAATTGAGGTACAAATGGAGCAAGACCTGGATTCTACTAGCATTCAAGATCTATTGGCACAGCTCACTGCTCAATTAACTCATAATGCCGAACGGACCACAATGCCAAGTGTCCCTACACTTGATGTGCCCTATGGGCAACGATATCAAGGTCCTCAATTTTCTGCAAATGAAGATGTTTGGGGATATCAAGGCCATAACCAATCAAGGGGCAACATGTTTTCCAATGCTTACAATTCAGATTGGAGAGATTATTCAGATTACATGTGGGGAGAACCTCAACAATTCCAACAAGGTGGATATTGGCAGCAAGAAGACGCGTTCTATTCAAGACCTATGCAGCCACCACAGCATCCCCCACAACAATTCCAATCGAATCAAAGTATGCCCGTGGATTATAATCAAATGCTTGAAGAATTAATTTCTTCGGTACAGGGTTCACAAAAAGAAGAACAATTGCAGCCATCGGAAGAGTTCTATCAGTGGCCATATGAACCGTCACATCCACCACAACAATCAACCCAATTCAATTCAGGTACATCCTTGGATAATGATACACTTAATAATTTACTCACCTCTTTGAATCAGGGAGTAGAAAATCAAAACCAGGAGATGCAAGACCGAGTCAGAAGAGTGGACGAATTGGATATGCATGTTGGGCAGATTATGGAATTCATGGCACAGATTCAAGAGCAAAGTGAGGTCTCCAACTCAACTCTTGAAAATTCAAAGGCAGAAAGTGAAATCGATGAAGCTATCACTTTGGGAAGTGATATGGAGGATGAAGTTGTTCTAGAACCATCCAAACATAGCCCGAACATGGATGAATTGCCGCTTCAAGAAGAAGATGAGGATGACTACTTGGGCAGTTTAGAAGAATTCTTATCGCAAACCCCTCAAGTCCTTATGCCATCCAACTCAGGTGAGGAGGTTCTAAGTTCATTTCATTCTAACATCGTTCCACCAAATGTCCTTTTTCCTTGCAGGTTTTTAAATCCCAAGGAAGAAGTGAATGAAAAATACGTTGTGGAAGATCTTCCCAAGGTGCAAAGTGATATCCAAATTCTTGGTGTACCAAATCAAGTTCCCGATGGTATTGAAACGTTCAAAGAGACTTGTACACCAAGAAGAATTATTCCAGAAAATGAGGTGGCCGGAGAATTTGTTGAATACATCAAAAAGGCTGTGCATGCGACAATCAAGCCCAAAGGAGTCAAGATTGAGGACACGGGACAAGCCACAACCATTATAATAAATTTGGCAAAGTTCAAAGTCCCTGAAACGTTCAAAGACGTGGTGTTTGTAATTGAGTTTGAACAAGAATGTAAGCCATCTTCTCAAATTTTAATTTTATGTTATACTAACAATTTAATTTTGATGATTCAGGCACCGTCATTAGAACTTAGACCGTTGTCGGATCATTTCAATTACCACCGTCCGTTCAAGGATAAACCCATGCATTTGAATAATGAAGGGAGGCCTAGGAATCACCCACAATCAGATTTGCATTCCTAATCCCTTCTCTTTACTGAATTTATTTTACTTTGTTTAGTTCTTTCATTGTTTGTTTGCTCTTGTGTGAATTTATTTTATGTTGATTTTTTTTTTATTTTTTTATTTTATTTTTTTATTTTACGTTAATTTTATTTTGTTTTGTTTATTTAGTTGTGGTTTTTGTTTAGAAAGTTAAACATAGTCTTTTTACTTTGACTTACTTATTTTACATTGATATTAAAAAAAAAAAAAAAAAAAAAAAATGAAAAATGAAAAAAAAAAAAATAAATAAAAAAAAAAAAAAAAAAAAAAAAAAAAAAAAAACTTAAATGCATAAATATTTTACAATAACTTGTAAACTAATTTCGTTCATTGGTCGTTGGTTGGTGGTGCCTCGGAGGTCGACGGAGCCCCTGAAAGACGAAGCGCCAGAGCTGGATCATTCGGAGCCTCAATACTTGGTGCTGCTCCCGAGGACGAAGGCAACATAAACCTTGGGAGTAACGTCATAAACCGTTGATGATCACTCTGAATCCGCACTTCGGACTCCTGCAGCTGATCAAGCTTCCTCTTCATGCTTGTTGAGTAATTGGTTGCGAGCATGTGCAAATCCCTGTTCTCATGCCTAAGCACTCTGACCTCCTGCCGAAGACTAGCCACTTCAGCCATCAACGACTCCACCTGACGAGTTCGTGCAAGAAGGCGCTGGCCCATGTTTGATACTGAGCCTGCGCATCGGACACTGTAGGCCAAAGAGTCCTGAACAGCCAGTTCGTCGGACCGCCTAGAAAGTATCCTAGTGTCTCTAGGAGTGAGCAGATTTCTGGCCACCACCGATGCGGTTGTTTCATTCATCATCATGGAATCCCCAACTGTAAGAGGACCATTCGGGGATATGAAGGACGGCTGCCAAATGTTGGTTGGAGAAGACGTATCACTATCTTCCCCAACATTCAAGTTAAGGCGACGGTCAGAGGGGCAAGACATATTTGAAGGTGTTGAGAATGAAGAGTCGAACTGATCAAGATTAAAGAAAATGCAAGAGGGAGTGTTTGCAAGAGGGAGTGTTTACAGGAGGGAGCTTAAGTTTGTTGTGGAACAAAATTAGCGCTCTTATAAGAAGAAGAAATCGTTGAGGCATCACTCAGCAATCAAAGAGGCGCCCTCTCGCAAATCGAAGAGCCGGGCTCCTTTCTCAAAAGCAGGATTCTTTTCTCAAAAGCGGCGTCTCCGTCTCAAAAGTCGGACGCCGTTCTCAAAAGTCAGGCGCCTCTCTCAAAAGTCGGAGCGGTCAGGAATCACGAGGCGAGCAGCTTTTCCAATTTTGTCGTCACTCGTCACGCGCGCTGTCAGCTTTGCGCAAATTACGGGTTGCTTTTTCAGAAAGCGCGTAACCTGTACTGTTCATCCATCCACCGGCTGCCGACAGGGGTAAAGGAACAGTTTCGGTTATGAAGAAAAGTCCTATAAACGTCTACCTTCGCCTTCAACAGCAAAGGCAAACTCTCTCAACACTTCTTCATCTCCGAAATTTTTCATCTCCGAAAATGCCTTTCCAACAAACCCTCTCGAGTTTCTCTGTGTTTCTCATTCCTTGGGATACCTTTCCAAACAAGTCATCTAGAGCTAGAGTATTTCATATCATGAAGGTTGAAAGCAAGAGTATCTCATATCACGCTTTCTCCCTGTCCTTTTCCTTGTCCTTGTGATAAGGAGAAAGCGGGCAATCAGCCAGCACTCGGTGTCAATCTTCCAATCTAAGAACCGACTGCCTGGAAATCCTTCCTGATTGCTTACCTAGCATTGCTCTCGAGTACTCTTCTTCAACCGCTGATGTACTTCCGAAGAAGTCGCCACATCTGACTGGAGAACAGACTTGGCAAGTGAAAATGATACTTGAAGCATGTGGAGACAAGGTGCTGCTTCATCTTCAAGATCAAGTCTCATTTTCCTTGCTAAGAAGTTCCCCAGCCCAGTTCAAGCATACACCTGTGGAACGATACTTCTTCAAAAGCAAAAGTATCCCATATCATCAGAGTCAAAGGCAAAGATATCTCATGGCATGCTTTTCCTTTACCCTTGCTCTTGGCTACGAGTCAGGGTGAAAGAAAGGAAATCGGTCGGCACTTGGACAGATTGAACAAAGAAGCAGACCACCACCTCTTCCTCGTGCCTACCTGCCATGCAGAAGAACAAAAAGAGAAGAATGTAGCCTGCAGACTCAATCAACCCGGCAGAAGGAGTCCGAGTTGAAACCAAGAGCTCGAAGAGCTTCAACACCACCACCAATCAAGTCTCATTTTCCTTGCTAAGAAGTTCCGAGGCCAGTTCAAGTTCAAAGCTGTGGAAAGTCACCAAACAGGACCAATGATCACTTATTAGTTTTATTTATTGTCTTTTATTTTCATTTTCAATTTTTCGTTTATTTTTTTTGGTTATATTTTCTTGCGTGCTTAACTGATTTATTTCTTTTCTTTGCAGGAACTTTTGGCTATTTCCACCCTTGAAGTTGATTGCAGAATTTTAGCTTGGGGGGTCATCGCTTGATTTTTTCTGCAAATTAGGGAAGTTTTCAGTCCTATTGCTTTATTTTGTTTCTTTATATTTATTTATTTTATTTTTATTTGCATTTTATTATATTTTCTGACATTGGGGACAATGTCTAGTTTAAGTGTGGGGGTAAAGAGTATAAAAATGACCAAATTGAAATTTTTTGTACCTTCGACTTTGAACTGGTTTCATTTGTTTCCATGTTATTGCTTTGTTTTCTTAATTAGTTTTGTTTTATTTAAAAAAAAAATAAAAAAATAAAAAATAAAAAATCGGAAAATCTAAAAAATCCAAAAATATTTCATTGTTTTCCTTATTGTTTTGAATTAGATTTTTTGTTAGTTTCCCGACCCAATGATATAATTGGATAAAATTTGAACCATGATGATCAAGAACTTAGTTAACATGTGTTGTGTGAAATTCCTAATTCTCTTGTTAGTTTGTACATATTTGATCATCTTTGAAAAACCAAATGCACATAGCCTTGTTGATGTGAAACTAAAGCATGATTTAAAGCTCCATATGTGAATTTAGTGACCATATACATCCTATGTGAGTTTTTGAGCCTATTGAAAGTGTGTGCATTTTTCATACACTCCTATTCTTTCATGTGTGATGAACTTATGTGAAATACATCTCTAGAACTTGCGTAACGATCTTTCGAAATATTTGTCATTGATTGCATGAACTTGAAAATGATAGAGGCATTAGGTTTACCACCATGGCCCAAATAACCTTGTTTCCCAAAGAAAAATGATATCATTAGATTGCCAATTTGAGCCGTATATGTAAGCCTTTTATTTCTTATCACCAGATATGTCTACCCTTATGCCTGAAATATTTTTCCTTACCCTTTCCAAGCGAGCTAGTGAGTACTGTGAAATTATCTTATGAGAAATGTTTGTGAAGTATTCGGAGGGTGTTTGGCAAAAGAATAAGTGTGGGGGTTTTTCATATTTGTTTATTAAAAAAAAAAAAAAAAAAAAAAAAAAAAAAAGAGAAAAGAGAAGAAAAGAAAAAGAAAGAAAGAAAGTTTGTTTACAAAGAAAATAAAAAGAGTTTAAAGTTTCAGTTAAGGTTGTGGTTGGAGGTGAGTTCTTATAAATCTAAACGAAAGAATTGCTTGCAATGTAGCTTGGAACTTGTGTTTTCCTATTCTTTCGTTTCAATAACCCTCGCCCTAAACCTCATTACGTCCAATAAAAGTCCTCTTGATTTAAGTTTTGCAATTATGATTGTGGAGAAGTGATTTTTATGCAAGCTTATGGTAGAACTTTCACATTTGATTCGTTGAGAGAAACACATTAAAACTAAACACATGTGTGATTGAGTGTAAATCCCGTGAGAAGGTTGCTAGTTTGCATATGGTGATTTTAAAATAAAAATTTTGAAATTGCATTAACATGGCTATCTCACACACTACACTTCAAGGATGATTCAAAGATTACTGCTAATATTTGAATAAGGAAAATGAACTTGGACTAGCTTGTTTGGTGTTAGCTATGGTTCTTGATGATTTGGGTTCTCGAATGAAGTTCTATGAGGGTCACATAGGTGAAACTAATGTTTTTCATGTTATTAATTTTTCATTTTTTTCGTTGTTTTGCTCGAGGACTAGCAAAAGCTAAGTGTGGGGGTATTTGATAACCTCATATTTATACATATTTTACATCAAATTCTCTCGTCTTTTCTTAGTTATTTCCTCATATTTTTGTGCTATTTACTTTGTTTTTGTGTTTTATAGAATTTATCTAGCTAAGAAAATAAAAATAGCACAAGTGTGATTTTAAGTAATAAATTCGTTATTTCTACATTGCTCACTTATTTTATTGTTGTAACTTAAGAAAACATTTTGGCAGAAAAATAAAAGGAAGTGGAAAACAAAAGAAATTAAAAAGAACAAAGACTGAAAGTTGAGGATTGAGTGGAAGCTGCCTTGGCAGCGTGGGAGATGGCATTCAGCATGGGTGGAAATAATAAAAGGAAGAGGAGCTGAGGAACGTGCAGAAGTGGAAGACACGGACTAGTGGGCACAGCAGGAACCAAGAATCAGAAAATAAATAAATTCAAAGAGGAGGATACGCGGAACCAGTGGGGGGAGCATGATAGCTGCTTGGTGCAGCTGGCAAGAGAGATATAAGAAAGGCAGAAAAATAATAAGAGGAACACGGGGGGGAGAAGGAAAGAAGGAGAGGTGGAGAAACAGGGAGAACAGAAAACAAGGCAGCACGCTGCCTTGGGTTTGGAAAAGAGAAAAATGAGAGGGGAATAACGCTGCCCTTCGGCAGCGAGGCCAGAGACGCGAGTTGACAGGGACAGCAAGAAGGAGGAGGTCTCGATAAAAGAATAGAGAACTGAGGAGGGCCTCGGGCACAGGGAGCTCAGGCAGTTGACGCGAAGGGAGGAGCCAGCACAGAAAACTGTGCGAGGGACGAGGAGAGACGCAGCTGACCTCGGGCAGGAGCGCAAATAAGAGGGCAATTTGGAACCAGCGTGCTGCCTTGGGAAGGCAGCTGTGAGCGGGAAAGAAGGGAGGAGAGAAAACGAGAGGTCAGCACGGCACGGGGGGAGACAACGTGCTGCTTTGGGGAAGTGAGGACGCTGCCTGGCAGCGTGTGAAGAACAGGAGCTCGCAGAGACGTGGCAGCGCAGTGTGAAGGTGGTGGGCTGGTGTAGCTGCCAGCTGGCGTGCTGCCTGGCAGCAAAAGGAGCTTGCGCGGGGGACGCTGCCTGGAGGCAGCGTGAGAAGGTGACGTTTGCGCAGCACAGAGGAGTCAGCAGGTCAGCAGGCAGTCACGTGGAGCTCGCAGCTTGGCCTTCAGCGAGAGAAGGGCAGAGAGCGCACGGGTCAGCGGAGAAGGGAGGCAGCTGCTTGGGCTGCTGGCGTGCAGCTGGTTTGACAGCACAACAGGTGGCGCGCACGGGATTGAAGCTGGCAGACGTGGACAGTGAGGGCAGAAAGCAAACTGCATTTCTCTCGGTTTAATTTTCCAAACTCAAGTTTAATTTCTGTTTTAATTTATAAATAATGTGTAACTAAATTTGTGTTGGCTAGAGGTTAATTCAAAGCCATGGATATATTTGTAATATGAATTGATTACCTTCAGTTGTGATTTCTGAGTTGTGATTTAATTTGCTTAACTGCTTGATTGATAACTTATTTTTGTATGTCGATTAAGGATGCATACTTAATTTACATGCATGAATTTGATGCTAGAATATAAGTGAATTTAACCTAATCGTTATGAACTTATATTCACAAGTAGTAAAGGTTGTTGACCACAATCGTGTTAAGTAAATTCTTGGCATAAGTTTCATGCAATTCATAGTAACAAGTGCCTCGTCAATGCTTATGATTTTCATAAAACTTAATGATTCTTGCTTGTATCTCTATTATGCAATTCATGTAGGGAACTTGTGGGGAATGTTTTGGGTTGTCGTATGCAATCATCCAATCCATTAACTTAAGGAAAATCTGAGAATTAATTTATGCAATTCATGGTTAATATGGGGCGTTGAGAATTTACAATTTATTGAAAGAACAACTGAAAATCAATTTAGGTTACATATGTGTCATGTGTGGAGAATAATCCTCTAGCCAGTCCGTCGTCCATCCATTCACCTTAATTTCATGTTTTTGTCAATTCTGTAAATTCTTTAAGTTTAATTTACTTTTCATCAAAAATCAATCCCCCATTTAATTTAAAGTGTTAAATTTGTTAGAAATCAATTTAGTTTGTGTTTTCTTAAGTTTTGAATTAGTTTAAGTCTTTTGATTTGCTTTAGTTTATTTGTTAGTTTTATTTTGAGTGATTCTAGTTAAGTGTTTTGAGTCTAGTTTAGTGTTTTAAATTTTGTTTTTACGTTTTTAATTTAATTTTACTTGGGTTAGCATCCCTAGTTAATCCCCGGCCTAGAACGATCCCTACTTATCCATATACTACAACTGTCACAAATAGGGTTTAATTTGTGCGTTAATTTATTTTCGCATCACTCTACAAAGAGGCCGGCCACTTAGAGAGATTAATCTAGCAATCTTTTCTTCTCTAAGTCATCCATTTTCATCTTCACACTTAACCCTTGGTGTGGAGACTTAGAGACACCAAATCTTTGGTGTTTTTGGAGATCCTTTCCTAACATCCTGAAGGACAAAAGGAGCACAAAAGGATAAGGAAATCACAAGCAATATCCAAGGAGCTTGGAGGTGACTTGAAGGCCTTCCACTTGGGTGAATCCCTTGTGTAAACAAGGATGAGCTTCAAGGGTAAAGAAACTCCAAATCTTTACCTCTCTTTTATGTTGTTAAAGAGGTTATTGGTTCACCATATACTAGGCTTTGAAAGTCATGGGTTTTATGAATTGTTTTTGAATGCATGCCTACTTTAAAGTGTTAATAGTTTGCATATGTATTCAAATGTTCTTCAATGTTCTTAGCTAGGACAAAAATTTTCCTTCAAAAAGAGGGTTTAATTTGTGTGTTAAGTTAATTTTCGCATCAAACCCTACCTATCAATCATATCTATCATTTTATTTCATTTCTGTCCGCTGCGCCCTGGATCAAAAATCATGATACTCCTGCCAAGAATTTTTTTAACTCAATCATGACCAGTGACTTTTACTACTTACAAATATAAGTTCATAACGATTAGGTGGAATTCCCTTATATTTGATGCGATGAAAGTTAAGCACACAAATTAAACCCTCTTGTTGTCAAATTGTATTATAAATGCAAGTAGGGATCGTTCTAAACCGGGGATTAGGAGGGCTTGCTAAAACCTCTAAACTGACTCAAAAACATAAAAACAAAACAGATTTTAAACACTTTGGAACAAGAAAGTAAAATGGGGGTTTTGATTTGGATGAATTTGAAATAAACAAGCAAGTTATAAAACTAGGCAGATTATAAAATGAATTTGAGAAATAAAATGATGGATGGATTAGTTAGAGGTCCGTTCTTCACACATGACACACTTGTACATGAATTGACTTCCAATTGCTTTTCAATAAACTATGATACTCAACACCCCAAATTAACCGTGATGCACAAATTAACCCTCAGATTTTCCCTTACTCATTGAGTTGGATGAATGCATGCAACAACCCAAATCATTCTCTAAAAGTCCCCTATATGAATGCATAATAGAGATACAATCAGAGATCATTACGTGCAATGAAAATCATAAGTGTTGACGAGGCAATTATAACTATGAATGCATGATACATTTGCCAAGAATTCAATTAACACGATTGTGATAAACAACCTTCACTACTCATGAATATAAACTTGTAACGATTAGGTGAAACTCATTTATATTCTAGCATCTAATTCATGCATGAAAACTAAGTATGCATCCTTAATAAACATACAAGAATCAGTTATGAATAAAATAGATAATTGAATTGCAATCACAACTTATCAAATCACAATTGGAAGAAATCAATTCATATCTCAAGCATGTTCCTGGCTTCAAACTTCCCCCTAACTAAATAGGGGTTTAGCCACTCATAGTTGCAACAAAATCAGAAAATAACAAAGTAGACATTGAAAGCAAGAACGAAGTACACCTAAAATGCTCCAATCTTCAAGCTTGAAACGCCAAGGACCTTCTTTTTCACCACCTTGTTGCGGCACAAGAAAGGGGAGTGGCTAAATGGAGGTCACGGCAAGGGATGAAAGTGTAAGTGTATGGAGTTGTGAGATGTGAAAATGTAGTGTCTTTGGATGGAGATGGAATCCTTTAGGAAGGGGAACGGTGGATGTATTTATAGGCTAGGGAGAGGATAGTGTATGTTGTGGTAATGAGTGGATGTAATGGGTGTAGTGGGTGAGTGTTGTGGTAATGAGTGGATGTAATGAGTATAGTGGGTTGTGGTAATGAGTGGATGTAATGGGTGTAGTGGGTGAGTGTTGTAATGAGTGGATGTAATGGGTGTAGTGGGTTGTGGTAATGAGTGTAGTGGGTGAATGTTGTAATGAGTGAATGTAATGGGTGTAGTGGGTTGTGGTAATGAGTGGATGTAATGGGTGTAGTGGGTGAGTGTTTCTAGCCTCTTTTGACTTCAAATTCGTCCATCCATCTTGCTCCATGCATAAGCTATCCAATCTTGTCCAAAAATTGCTCCAAATTGCTCCAAATTGCACTTTCTTGCCAACTTTGCCATTAGGACCTACAAACACACGAAAATAGCTTAAAACACTCTTATAAGCAATAACTAACTAAGTACGTGCAAGAAAACATGTTAACTAAGTCGCATAAATATGCTCCTATCAATATTCTAGCATCAAATTCCTGCATGCAAACTAAGTATGCATCCGTAATAAACATACAAGAATAAGTTCTCTATAAAGCAGATAAGTAAATCGCATTGATGTTTTATGAAACAATAACTGGATGTAATCAATTTATATAAAATATATGATCATGGCTTCGAATTCACCTCTAGCTAAAAAGAAACTTAGTTACACATGTTCATCATAACTGCAAAACAATCTAAAATAAACATTGAAACTTAAAACAAAGATAGAAAGAACTCTGAAAATTCAAGCAACTTCAATGGATGAATGGTAGGCGCGACACACCCTAAATCACTGCAGGAATTTCATATATATAGGGGGAATGGCTGAATCCAAGGAGAAAATGGATTAGGTGTTTTGAGTTATTTTAGGACTCTAAGATAAGATTAGGTAGAAAGTGTTTGAATGTGTCTTCTTTGCAGCTGGAGATAAGATAAGATAATGTTCCTCTGCAACTAGGATTCCTCTTTCTTGTGTAATTCCTTGTCTTTCAAGCCTCAACTTTAATTTCTCCAGAGTTTAGCACATGTTTAATACCGTTTAAACACCAAAAACGTCCAGCCCATATGCTATCCACGTATGCTATCCAATCCAAGTCCAAAACTGCTCCAAATTGCTCCATTTTGCCATTTATTATCATCTTTACCACCTGGACCTTCAATAATACGAAAATAGCTTAAATTACTACAAGAAATGGAAATTAACTAAGAAAATGCAAATAAATAAGATAACAAAGTCGTATAAATTTGCATTGTTTTAACCATTCGTGGGTTAAAATGATGTGGTAGAAGGTAACACAAAAATTAACCCTATAAATTATGTAATCATAGTACGAGTAAGTAGGGATCGTTCTATTCCGAGGATTAGAAGGGATGCTAATCAACACAAATGAAACTTATAAAACTGAAAACTAAGTTTAACTAACATCAAAACAAGCACTGGTGGGATTTTAGACGAATTTAATTAAAACAAAAGTAAATGGCAGCAAGTAAATTAAGTTGTGAATGAAATATGGATGAAATGATAGCTAAAGGATTCTTCTCCACAGATGAATCATACACACACAAATCGATTTCCAGTTATTCTTTCCATAAACCATGAATGACAATGCCCCAAATTAACCGTGAATAACACTAATTAACTCTCAGATTTTCCTCAGGTCATTGAATTGGACTCAACGACGCAACCAAATCATTCTTCTCAAGTTCCCTAACTATGAAAAGCATGATAGAGATACATCTCAAAGATCATTAAGTTCTGTGAAAATCATAAGCATTGACAAAACATTCGTAACTATGAAAAGCATGATACTCCTGCCAAGAATTTACTTAACTCAATCATGACTAGTGACTTTTACTACTTGCAAATATAAGTTCATAACGATTAGGTGAAATTCCCTTATATCCTAGCATCAAATCCTTGCATGCAAACTAAGTATGCATCCTTAATAAACTTACAAGAATAAGTTTTCTATAAAGCAGATAAGTAAACCGCATTCATGTTTTATAAAACAATAACTGGATATAATCAATTTATATAAAACATATGATCATGGCTTCGAATTCACCTCTAACTAAAAAGAAACTTAGTTACACATGTTTATCATAACTGAAAAGCAATCTAAAATAAACATTGAAACTTAAAACAAAGATAGAAAGAACTTCGAAAATTCCAGGAACTTCAATGGATGAATGGTAGGCGCAGCACACCCTAAAACGATGCAAAAATTTCATATATATAGTGGGGGACCGGCTAAATCCAAGGAGGAAAAGGTTTTCGCAGTTTGAATTATTTTAGGACTCTAAGAATTAGGTAGAAAATGTTGGAATATGATTAGGATTCCTCCTTGCAACTGGAGATAAGATAAGATAAGGTTGGATAAGATAGGATAAGATCAAATAAGATAATGTTTCTCTCTAACTAGGATTCCTCTTTATTGTGTAATTCCTTGCCTTCCAAGCCTCAACTTTAATTTCTCCAGATTTTAGCAAATGTCTAACACCATTTAAACACCAAAAACGTCCAGCCCATATGCTATCTAGGCATGCTATCCAATCCAAGTCAAACTGCTCCAAATTGCTCCATTTTCCATTTATTGTCATCTTTACCAACTCGACCTTCAATAATACGAAAATAGCTTAAATTACTTGATAGGAGCATATTTATGCCACTTAGTTGGCTTGTTCTTGTGCATTTATGTCGTGTTTCCTTAGTTATTTTAATGTTTAAAGTCATTTTCGTGTGTTTTCAGATTTTATGGACAAAGTATGCAAGATGATGCATTTTGGAGGCCTTTGGAGCAGTTTCGGGCTTGGAATGCATGTCACATATTTGGGCCAAAGTGGATGGACGAATTTGAGAATTAAAGAGGCCAAGAATGTGAAGAATTATGGTCCAAAAGATGAAGAATTCAGCCCAAAAATTTGTCACTCCAAGTTGCACACTCCTTGCCATGCAAAACACATAGAATTCCCTTTGGATTCCCATGCCATGCTTGATCACTCTTGTCCCCTACATAATTTCTGATTTCATGCTTTAATTCATTTAATTATTACACTCAATTGCTTGATACCTCTTGTTCCCTTCACCCATTAGATTTTAGACAACCTTTACATCCATTACATGCACCAATTGATGCTCCATCATTCACATTTGGAATCCAATGCCATGTGCAACACATGTTGCTGCACCTTTGACCCATTTGTTGACACATTTCACCTCCCTTTCCATCTCTATGCAATGTACACAATCATTCATGCTCCCTAGCTTCAAGACCACTCCATTTTACCCTTCACACTTTGCATCATCACTTCATTTTCACCCTTGGACCATTGCACACCACACACACCAACTTGCCATGCATTTCATCCCTAGCCTAACCTGATTTTCTAAGGTTTTTGGGGCCTATAAATACATGTTTACACCCCTTGGCCAAAGGACAATCCCCCATATTCATCATTTTATCACAGAAACTCGTCCATACACACCCTAGGAAGCAAAACACCCCAAAAACACCATTCTAGCGCCTAGAAAACATAACAGCCACTCCACCTTCTTCCACCCTTTTTGCCTAGTTCTCCACCACCTTCCAACCATCAAACACTCTTCCACACTCACCCTAAATCCCTCCATATCATTCCCCATCCATTCTACACCATAAATCACCCAAAAATCTGTCCACAAGCTTCATGCCGCAACAAGGAGGAAGGGAGATCCATTGATGCACTTGCTTTCCAAGTTGGAGCATTTTAGGTGTTTTCTTTCCTTTGATTTTAATGTCTAATTTTATGTATCTTTGTATTGCAAGTATGAGGAACTAAACCCCCCTTAGCTAGGGGGGGATTCAAAGCCATGATTACATTTGCATTATGAATTAATTACTTTTGGTTGTGATTTAATAATTTGTGAATTCAATTTGCTTAACTATTTGATTGATAACTTATTTATGTATGTTGATTAAGAGTGCACGCTTAGTTTTCATGCATAAGTTTGATGCTAGAATATAAGGGAATTTCACCTAATCGTTATGAACTTATATTCAAGAGTAGTGAAGGTTGCTATCCACAATCGTGTTAAGTGAATTCTTGGCAAGAGTATCATGCTTTTCATAGTTACGAATCAAGGGCAGCAACCAACTCAAGAATTTCCTCACTAGGAGGCACGGTATGGCCTAGTTCATGTGTGCTGTAGGGTAGCTTGAAATCTGCCCCCTTGGTGGTGGGTTCCATGCTTTGTGAAATGACTTTTTCAAGCGTATCGTCATTCAAATCTTCAAGATATCCCTGCGCCAAAGAGTCAATTATATCAATAGAGAAACATGAATGGTCATCACTAGGGTACTTAATGGAATCAGAAAGATTAAAATTAACAACTTCCCCATCAAATTCCATGGACAAAGTTCCACTATATACGTCAATCTTCGTCCGGGCCGTCTTCATGAATGGCCTTCCAAGGAGGATGGGCAATGACGGAGCATGATCTGAGTCATCCATTTCGAGCACATAAAAATCCGCTGGGAAGACTAAATGATCAACCTGCACCAAAACGTCTTCCACAACTCCCTTTGGATAAGCGTTAGATCTATCGGCCAATTGTATGATTACACCATCATGTTTCAACTCACCTAAGTTCATAGATACATAAATGGAATATGGCATAACATTTATAGAGGCTCCTAAATCTAGCATGGCAGATTTGAAACGGTTGTTACCAATGACGCACGGAATTGTAAAGCTACCCGGATCTTTGCATTTGGGGGGTAGTTTGCGTTGCAAGATGGCGGAGACATTTTCACCTACCTTCACAACCTCCTTGGTTGAAATCCTCTTCCTAGTGGTGCACAGCTCCTTTAAAAACTTAGCGTATCTCGGGACTTGCTTAATGGCATCCAACAAGGGTATGTTGACTTGAACTTTCCTAAGTGTCTCAAGGATGTCCTTTTCAGCTTCATCCTTTTTCGTTTGCATAAACCTGCTAGGAAAAGGAGCATTTGAAGGCACAACATTAGTAGAAACTGAATTTGACACATTCTTACCTTTATTGGACAAATTGGACAGTTTAGGGTCATTGGAGACTTGCGGCAAAGATACTTCCACCTTTTCCGTGGGTTCATGTGATTCCTCCTCTTCCATTCGCAACATTTCATCCTCTTTTTGACCTGTTTTTGATGAAGAACCTGCTCCAACCTTCTTACCACTTCTTAGGGTGATTGCTTTGGCTGATTCTAACCCTCCCCTTGGATTTGGAATGGTAGAACTAGGGAGTTTTCCTTGGTCTCTAATCTGCCCAACAACTTCGGCAATCTGTCCCATTTGTTTCTCTAGTTGGTCCACCCTTTTGGTTTGATTGTCCTGCCCATTAGTCAAAGTGGTTAGTAACTTAACAAGTGTATCATTATCCAAAGCATTACCTGAAGTATTTGGGGCAGATTGTGGTTGGATTTGAGGGGGTGCGTATGGTTTGGTGTAGAAGCCCGGGGGTTGTTGCCTAAAGCCTCCTTGTGGTTGGGCTTGTTGTGGCTCTCTCCATTTGAAGTTTGGATGGTCTCTCCACCCCGGATTATACGTGTTGGAGTATGGATCATGTTTTGGCTGATTTTGGCTTTGAAACCCAATGGAATTAGCGCTCTCCCATCCACCATTCTCAATGAGTTGAGGACACTTTTCGGATGCATGTCCTTGGATAGAACATACGCCACACACCATGGATCCTTGAATCTTCATTCCCTCGACCAAGCCATTTGAAGTACATCTTTTTGGGAGAAAACGAGACACTACCTGCCATCATCTCTTCATCCCTCACGGCACAAGAAGAGGAGAAACTAGTTCGAGTTTTGAAGGAGTTCAAATCTGCCCTAGGTTGGACATTGGCCGATATTAAAGGTATAAGCCCTACGACTTGTATGCATCACATATTTCTTGAAGAGGGGGCCAAACCAACTAGAGAGGCTCAACGCCGTCTCAACCCTCCGATGATGGAAGTTGTGAAAAAGGAAATAATCAAACTTCTAGATTGTGGGGTGATTTATCCCATCTCCGATAGCCGTTGGGTTTCACCTATCCAATGTGTACCCAAGAAATCTGGAGTGACAGTTGTGGAAAATGCGGAGAATGAGCTTGTGCCCACCCGAATTCAAACCGGTTGGCGAGTGTGCATTGATTATAGGAAGCTAAACGCAACCACAAGGAAAGATCACTTCCCACTGCCGTTCCTAGATCAAATGCTCGAAAGGTTAGCAGGTCACTCTTTTTATTGCTTTCTTGATGGATACTCCGGTTATAATCAAATTGTTATTGCCCCGGATGATCAAGAAAAGACCACTTTTACTTGTCCCTTTGGAACGTTTGCATATCGACGCATGCCATTCGGTTTGTGCAATGCTCCTGCCACGTTTCAAAGGTGTATGGTTAGCATCTTTTCTGATTATGTTGAGAGGATTATTGAGATATTCATGGATGATTTTAGTGTGTTTGGTAGTTCATTCGATAATTGCTTGGATAATCTCACTTTAATCTTGAAACGTTGTGTTGAAACAAACCTTGTGTTAAATTGGGAGAAATGCCATTTTATGGTTAAACAAGGTATTGTTTTGGGTCATATAATCTCTGAACGTGGAATTGAAGTTGATAAGTCTAAAATAGATCTTGTACGCTACTTACCCTCTCCTACTTCGGTAAGAGAGGTTCGTTCTTTTCTTGGTCATGCAGGATTCTACCGACGATTTATCAAGGACTTTTCCAAGATTGCACAACCCCTATGCCGTCTCCTACAAAAGGAAGTTCCTTTTGAGTTCAACGAGGCGTGTGAGCAAGCATTTAAGCATCTTAAGGACCTCCTCACCACGGCACCCATCATAACTCCCCCGGATTGGTCCATTCCCTTTGAATTGATGTGTGATGCATCGGATTATGCACTTGGAGCTGTTTTGGGTCAAAGAAAAAATAAACAGCCCCATGTTATTTATTATGCTTCACGCACTTTGAATGATGCTCAGTTGAATTATTCTACAACCGAAAAAGAACTTTTGGCGGTTGTATTTGCTTTAGATAAATTTAGATCATATCTAATTGGTACTAAAGTTATTGTTTTCACTGACCATGCAGCCTTGAAGTACTTGTTCACCAAGAAAGAAGCTAAACCTAGACTCATTCGTTGGATGCTTCTACTTCAAGAGTTTGACATCGAAATCAAGGACAAGAAGGGGAGTGATAATGTTGTTGCCGACCACCTAAGCAGGTTAGTGCGTGAAGAAAAGGATCTTCCCATCTCCGAAACATTTCCGGATGAACAACTCTTGTCTGTTCAGGTAAGTGCTCCTTGGTACGCAGATTTGGTGAATTATTTGGTGACTAAACAAGTTCCTAGCACCCTAAACAAATTCCAACGTGACAAACTTAAAAAGGATGCTAGATTTTATGTTTGGGATGACCCATACTTGTGGAAATATTGTTCAGATCAGGTTATAAGAAGATGTGTGCATGAATCAGATTTTCACTCAATTTTAAGTTTCTGTCACACATATGCATGTGGGGGTCACTTTGGCACCCAAAGGACAGCTTTTAAGGTTCTTGAATGTGGTTTTTATTGGCCTACTTTGTTTAAAGATGCTAGAACCTTTTGTTTAACATGTGATCGCTGCCAAAGGACAGGTAATATATGCCAAAAAGATCAAATGCCGCAGGTACCCATCTTTGTTGTTGAAATCTTTGATGTTTGGGGTATCGATTTTATGGGTCCTTTTCCTTCATCTTTTGGTTTCACGTACATATTACTTGCCGTTGATTATGTTTCCAAGTGGGTGGAAGCGAAAGCCACTCGAACTAACGATTCTAAAGTTGTGGCAGATTTTGTGAAAACTAATATCTTTTCTAGATTTGGGATGCCTAGGGTGCTAATTAGTGATGGAGGGTCTCATTTTTGCAACCGTACCATTGAGGCCTTACTCAAGAAGTACCATGTGACGCATAAGGTTTCCACACCTTACCACCCCCAAACCAATGGCCAAGCCGAGGTGTCTAATCGTGAGATCAAACACATTTTGGAGAAGACCGTTGGGCCAAATAGAAAAGATTGGAGCTTACGGTTGGATGATGCACTATGGGCGTATCGAACGGCTTACAAGACCCCCATTGGTATGTCTCCTTTTCGACTTGTGTATGGCAAGCCTTGCCATCTTCCCGTGGAATTAGAACATAGAGCTCATTGGGCCATCAAGACCTTCAATTTGAATGTGGACCAAGCCGGAATTCATCGAAAGCTTCAACTGAGTGAACTTGATGAGATAAGGCATGAAGCGTATGAGAATGCTAGAATTTACAAAGAGAAGACCAAGGCATTCCATGATAAGATGCTTCGAGGCAAGACTTTCGAAATTGGGCAGAAAGTGTTATTATTCAACTCCCGCCTTCGTCTATTCCCTGGTAAGTTACGTTCCAAGTGGGTTGGCCCGTTTGTTGTTACTAATCTTTTTGTGCATGGTGCAGTCCAAATTAAGAGCTTGAGAACCGGGCAAGAATTCAAGGTGAATGGACAGCGCTTGAAGCCATATTACGAGCACTTTGTGGAGCATGTTGTGGAGGAGCTCCCACTCCATGCCGTGGGCTCCAATGGGGCATGATTGTGTTCTTCGTCCGGCTTCAAGACGTTAAAGAAAGCGCTACTTGGGAGGCAACCCATGCAATTCAACAAAGGAAGACCAAGGAATCACTCCAATTCCAGATTTGCGTTCCTAAACTCTTCACTTTGTTGTTATTTCGAATCTGGCTATTTAGTTGTTTTAGTTGCTGTTTGTGTGTTTCCTTTTGTTTGGTGTGATTTTATGCTTGAAACATTGAGGACAATGTTTGATTTAAGTGTGGGGGGGTAACCAAAGTGTTTTGATGCAAATTCGTGGGATTTTATCACCCTTAACTTGAAGACTTGTTCCTTGCTGTTTTTAAGTGTTTTTGAGCAGTTTTGGTGTGTTTTAGTGTGTCTTGATGCAAAAATCCGAAAATCACATAAAAAATTTGAAAAATTTGTTTTAAAAACCCAAAAAGAGTTGTTTTTTGTATGTTTGTTTGTGTCTTAGGGTACCTTCCAACACAATGATGAGGATTCGGTTTGTAATTACATGGCTGTTAAAGAGAGTGATTAACATGGATGAAAGTTTGAATTACTCTTTGGTTTATGCTTGGGTGTGGTTATAACTTATGAATTCACATGTAATTATAAAGAAAAAATTAGTTTTTGTAACATGCTTGAAGGAAGGAACTCAAACAAACGCTACAACCTTGTGAGACTTGAGCCTAAACGTTTATTTGGAGAGTTAAAATCTGTGCATTATTGTTTTCTAAAGTCGTTGCATGATCTCATTATTCCTTGCTTGGTTACTACTTAGAAGGCATTTCATCATTTAGTTCCAAATGCTAGAATTACTTAGAAGGCGTTGCATGATCTCTTAAGGTAGCCAAATGCCCATTTCATTCAAAGCATGTTATTGATTTGCATAACACATATTCAAGATGAAGTTGTGTAGTGACCACCACCATAACCAAAAAGCCGTGAATCCCCTATGTCGTTATGTTTTGTAGGTTTTAACCCCATTGAGCCTTGTTTAGCCTTTTCTTTGTTAACCCACACTATCCTCACCTAGCCTAGATTAGGACCATCCATACCCTTGTTCTTGAAGCATAGTAAAGCATGATTCAAATTGAATTCCTTTTGATTAATGTATGGCAGAAAACAAGTGTGGGGGAAGTGTTTTCATGTGAGTTAGTGCGCCATAGGCACGGGTATAAAGAAAAGAAAAGAAAAATTCGTGGAAAAAGAAAAAAATGAAGAAAAAAAAGTATGAAAAGTATAAAAAAAAAAAAAAAAAAAAAAAAGAGTTGAAAAGTTGGGAAAAAGAGTTTTAAAGTGTTGATTGTTGAAGAAAGGGTCCAAAACATCGAATTAGGCCCTAATTATTGCTTGAATTTTCCCTCCGTGTCTAAAAGTTAATTTCTGCAATCTAAGTGAATTCTAAATCTCAATTTCATTACTTTGCTTGCTAATGCTTTAAGAACGTTTGTTTTCCCAATCCTTTCTTTGTTAACCAATACCCCAAGCCCTGTTACAACCCTTAACTTCTATCTTGAGTGTTATGTGTTTCAATTTGTGGAGTTTGAATTTGGTATGAGCATATGGTGTCACTGGTTCTCGCATCTAAGTGGTAGCATTCCATTCATGAGATCATATCTAAACGTGCTTATTAACTCCAGAAATTGCGTTCTTTGTTATACATATATGTGAGCGTTCGTTTTCATATCTACATCAATCTTCTCACATATAACTAGTATAGGGTGTGTAGTTAGAAAATCTGAGTGATTGAGTGCATATCTTGTAAGGAATTGAGCGAATTCTCTAAGGCATGTTACTACATCAAAAACATTATTTTAATCGATTAATTGTGAACAAGTAAGTGGTGACTATGATTAAGTACGTGCTTAAGTGTGAAGATGACTCAAATCTGTGGGGATAATGATTTTTAACATGTCATGTGCATTGGAAATCCCTGAGGCAAATGTTGGAAGGTTTAGGTTGTGTTTTATATACTTTGTTTTGCTCGAGGACTAGCAAAAGCTAAGTGTGGGGGAATTTGATAGGAGCATATTTATGCGACTTAGTTGGCTTGTTCTTGTGCATTTATGTCGTGTTTCCTTAGTTATTTTAATGTTTAAAGTCATTTTCGTGTGTTTTCAGATTTTATGGACAAAGTATGCAAGATGATGCATTTTGGAGGCCTTTGGAGCAGTTTCGGGCTTGGAATGCATGTCACATATTTGGGCCAAAGTGGATGGACGAATTTGAGAATTAAAGAGGCCAAGAATGTGAAGAATTATGGTCCAAAAGATGAAGAATTCAGCCCAAAAATTTGTCACTCCAAGTTGCACACTCCTTGCCATGCAAAACACATAGAATTCCCTTTGGATTCCCATGCCATGCTTGATCACTCTTGTCCCCTACATAATTTCTGATTTCATGCTTTAATTCATTTAATTATTACACTCAATTGCTTGATACCTCTTGTTCCCTTCACCCATTAGATTTTAGACAACCTTTACATCCATTACATGCACCAATTGATGCTCCATCATTCACATTTGGAATCCAATGCCATGTGCAACACATGTTGCTGCACCTTTGACCCATTTGTTGACACATTTCACCTCCCTTTCCATCTCTATGCAATGTACACAATCATTCATGCTCCCTAGCTTCAAGACCACTCCATTTTACCCTTCACACTTTGCATCATCACTTCATTTTCACCCTTGGACCATTGCACACCACACACACCAACTTGCCATGCATTTCATCCCTAGCCTAACCTGATTTTCTAAGGTTTTTGGGGCCTATAAATACATGTTTACACCCCTTGGCCAAAGGACAATCCCCCATATTCATCATTTTATCACAGAAACTCGTCCATACACACCCTAGGAAGCAAAACACCCCAAAAACACCATTCTAGCGCCTAGAAAACATAACAGCCACTCCACCTTCTTCCACCCTTTTTGCCTAGTTCTCCACCACCTTCCAACCATCAAACACTCTTCCACACTCACCCTAAATCCCTCCATATCATTCCCCATCCATTCTACACCATAAATCACCCAAAAATCTGTCCACAAGCTTCATGCCGCAACAAGGAGGAAGGGAGATCCATTGATGCACTTGCTTTCCAAGTTGGAGCATTTTAGGTGTTTTCTTTCCTTTGATTTTAATGTCTAATTTTATGTATCTTTGTATTGCAAGTATGAGGAACTAAACCCCCCTTAGCTAGGGGGGGATTCAAAGCCATGATTACATTTGCATTATGAATTAATTACTTTTGGTTGTGATTTAATAATTTGTGAATTCAATTTGCTTAACTATTTGATTGATAACTTATTTATGTATGTTGATTAAGAGTGCACGCTTAGTTTTCATGCATAAGTTTGATGCTAGAATATAAGGGAATTTCACCTAATCGTTATGAACTTATATTCAAGAGTAGTGAAGGTTGCTATCCACAATCGTGTTAAGTGAATTCTTGGCAAGAGTATCATGCTTTTCATAGTTACGAATGCCTCGTCAATACTTATAGTTCTCTTGAATCTTAATGATCTTTGATTGTATCTATATTGTGCTTTTCACGTATGGAACTTTTGAAGAATGTTTTGAATTGTTATATGTGCTTTCCCATTCAATTCATTAAACTAAGGAGAACTTGAAGGTTAAAAAAGTGCTATCACGGTTAACCCGGAGTATTGAGTTTCATAAGTTATCGAAAGAACAACTAAAAATTAGTTTATATACAAGTGTATCATGTGTGGAGGAAACCCCTCTAGCTAATCCATCATCCATTCAAACAACCATATTTTGTGCTTAAATCTATCTAGTTTTCAATTTGTTTATTTTCAAGTTATTCTCATCAAGATCAAATCCCCCTTTTTCAATTTTTGTCTTTTGACTTGAATTTACCTTATTTGATTTCTTTTGAGTTCTTTGAGTAATTTAGTTTAGAGTTGGTTAATTTTCATAGCTTGAATCTTTTAAATTCATTCGTGATTTTGTTTTAGTTTATTTATTAATTTTATTTTAAGTTATTCTAGTTTATTTGGAATCATTTGAATCTAGTTAAATGTTTTGATTTTAGATTTGTGTTTTTAAAGTTTTATTTAGTGCTTCTAAATTCATTTTATATAGATTAGCAATCCCTCCTAATCCCCGGTTTAAGAACGATCCCTACTTGCATATATACTACAATTGTCAACAAGAGGGTTTAATTTTGTGTGTTAACTTATTTTTCACATCATTACTACAATAAATAGAAATTAACTAAATAAATGCAAAGAAATAAGATAAAAAAGTCGCATAAATATGCACCTATCATAAAACGAGTGTGTGTTTGACATGTTTTGGAACTTAAGCCAATAATATGCTACTAAGACATTAATAATAAGTGCTCAGAAGATCAAAAGCTTATTTGGTGTCAAAAGTACACAGTTTTCTGTTTGGAGTGTATTTACAATGTTTTAAGCATTCATGGGATAAAACGAGCGTGCGTTTGACCCACTTTGGAACTTAACCCAATAAACATATATAATACGCTACTAAGACATTAAGAATGAGTTCTCAAAAGATCAAAAGCTTAATTTGTGTCAAAAGTACACAGTTTTTCCATTTGGAATGTATTTGCACTGTTTTGAGCATTCATGGGATAAAACGAGCGTGTGTTTGACACACTTTGGAACATAACCAAATAAACACATATAAAGCGCTACTAAGAAGTTAATAATGAGTTCTCAAAAGATCAAAAGCTTATTTGGTGACAAAAGTACATAGTTTTTCTATTTGGATTGTATTTGCACTGTTTTGAGCATTCATGGAAAAAACGAACGTGCGTTTGACAAGCTTTGGAACTTAGGCAAATAAACACATAAAATAATGCGCTACTAAGACATGAATAATTAGTTCTCAAAAGATCAAATGCTTAATTTGTATCAAAAGTACACAATTTTTTCTGTTTGGAGTGTATTTGCACTGTTTTAAGCCTTCATGGGATAAAACAAGCATGCGTTTGACACGCTTTGGAACTTAAGCAAATATCCACATATAATATGCTACTAAGATATTAGGAATGAGTCTCCAAAGATCAAATACTTATTTTGTGACAAAAGTATACAATTTTTCTATTTGGAGTGTATTCACACTTGATAAGAGTGTATTTATGTGACTTTGTTATCTTATTTCTTTGCATTTTTGCTTAATTAATTTCCATTTATTTTGGTAATTTAAGTTATTTTCGTATTAATGTAGGTCCAATTGGTAAAGATGACAATAAATGGCAAAATGGAGCAATTTGGAGCAGTTTTGGACTTGGATTGGACAGCAGGCTTGGATAGCATATGGGCTAACTTTTTTGGTGTTTAAATGGTGCTAGATATGTGCTAAAATCTGGTGAAATTACACAAGAAAGAGGAATCCTAGTTGGAGAGGAACCTTATCTTATCCAACCTTATCTTATGCTATCTTATCCAATCTTACCTTATCTTATCTCCAGCTGCAAGGATGAATCCTTATCATATTTCAACACTTCCTATATGATTCTAGGAGTCCTAAAATAATTCAAACAACCTAATCATTTTCCTCCTGGGATTCAGTTGTGCCTTGATGTGATATAAACTAGCACTCAAATTAAACCCTCTCATTGACAATTGTAGTAAAGATGTAAGTAGGGATCGTTCTGGGCCGGGGATTAGGAGGGATTGCTAATCTACTTAAAACTGACTTAAAAACACAAAACTAGGCTGAAAACACTTAACTAGACTCTAAAGATTCAAAACAAACTAGAATGACTCAAAACAGCACAAAACAATGAAATTGACTCAAACTAGACACTAGGGATTACTTTGAACGAATTCTAACTTTAACTTGACTCAACATACTAAAAGACACAAAATTGGACAGATTCTAACTAAAAGACACGACCAAGTAAAGGGGAATTGGGTTTTGGATGAAATTAAAGTAAAAACAAGTAGATTCTAAACTTAAACAAAGTTTGGACGAAATTGGGTGAATTAGTGGATTATGGGGTTAGCTAGAGGGTCCTTCTCCACACATGACACATATGCACACAAATTGATTTCCAGTTACTCTTTCAATAAACCATGAATGACAATGCCCCAGTGATAGGAGCATATTTATGCGACTTAGTTAGCTTGACACAAATTAAACCCTCTTTTTATCAATTGTAGCAAAATACGTAAGTAGGGATCGTTCTAGGCCGGAGATTAGGAGGGATTGCAAAATCACTTGGAATTGACTCAAAAACGTAAAAACAAGTTTAAAACATTAAACTAGACTCAAAGAATGTAAAACTATAACTTAAAACACCAAAACAAACCAAAAGACTCAAAATAACACAAAAACACTCAAAACTGCCTTAAAACCACTTTCTGGGCAGTTTTGAACTCTAAACAAGATTTTGACGAAAATAGGATTTAACTTGACTCAAAACACTTAAAAACACAAACTAAATTGATTTCTAACTAATATGACTCAACAAAGTAAAGGGGGATTGATTTTGGACGGAATTGAAAACAAAACATAAACTTGTAAATCAAAACAGATTTTAAAACGAATTTGGCTTAAAACAATGGATGGAAGGCTAGCTAAGGGGTTCTTCTCCACACATGTCACACTTGCATACAAAACGATTTCCAATTGCTTTTCAATAAACCATGAATTCTCAACGCCCCAAGTTAATTAGGTCCGCTTAAATTAACCTTCAGATTTTCCTAACGTTATTGAATTGGATGATTGCATACGACAACCCAAAGCATTCCCCACAAATCCCCTACATGATTGCATAATAGAGATACAAGCAAGAATCATTAAGTTCTATGAAAACCATAAGCATTGACGAAGCACTTGTTACTATGATTGCATGAAACTTATGCCAAGAATTTACTTAACGCGATTGAGACCATCAACCTTTACTACTTGTGAATATAAGTTCATAACGATTAGGTGAAATTCCCTTATATCCTAGCATCAAATTCATGCATGCAAACTAAGTGTCGACCCTCAATCAACATACAAGAATAAGTTTTAATTCACATAGATAAGCAAATTGAAATCACAATTTATGAAACGCAATTAAAGGTAATCAAATCATATAGCAAGCATAAACATGGTTTCAAATCCCCCTTAGCCAAGGGGGGTTTAGTTCCTCATACTCGCAATTACACAAGATTAACTTAAATTAAACATTGAGATCAAAGATAGAAAACACCTAGAAACGCTCCAACGCTCCCAATGCTAGGGCATAGGCACGGCACAAGGTTGTTCCTTCTCATTCCTTCCTTGCAATAGCCACGGCACAAGAGGGATGAATGTGTTTGAGGGATGTATGAATGTAGGAAAATATGGTAAGAGGGTGGTCAACAAAATGGTGCAGCAAAGGATGGTATTTATAGGCTGAAATTCGCAGCCCCTATGTAGCAAAGGAAAAGGATTTAAAGACCTAATTTGTATAGGATAATCACACACAATCCTTGAAGGAAAAGGCTAAGGCTTTTAGGAACCAAGGGGAAAAGGAATAATCAGGTTTCTAGAAGTTCTAGAAAGGTTTGGGGCGTCACTTTTGTAGGACAAGGGATAAGGCCTTCTAGAAAGGTTGTTTTGTGGCTGATTCCTAGAAAAACAAGGGATAAGGTGTGGCACCTTTGTAGGAGAGGATAAGGGCTTCTAGAAACCTATTTTAATGTGTCCTAATATGATAATAACTCCCCCTTGCAGCTGGAATTAAGTTAGGATAGAATTAGGATAGGATAAGATAAGATAGGGTTTGGATAAGATAAGGATAAGATAAGGTAGTTTGGATAATGTTTTGGATAATTCTCCTTCTTTTGAGCTGATTCCTTATCTTTAACTTTCCTTCTTCAAGTAGGAAACCTTGCTTGAGTAGGAATCTTCATTCTTCTAGGAATCCATCTTCAACTAGGAATCCTTGATTGATTAGGACTCCTTCTTGGACTAGGATTTCATCTTCATTTAAGCCCTTTCCTACTTCAACTAGGAAACTTTGTTCAAGTAGGAATCATCATCTTTCAGTCTTCAAATTCGTCCATGCCTTTAGCTCTAAGTATGTGACATCCATTCAAAGCTCCATTTTGCTCCAAAAGGCTCCAAAATGCATCTTTTTGTATAATATACCCTTAAAACCTGAAAACACATGGAAATAGCTTAAAAGACTACTTTAACTAAGAAAACATAACGAAAATGCATAAGAACAAGCTAACTAAGGTGCATAAATATGCCCCTATCAAATTCCCCCACACTTAGCTTTTGCTAGTCCTCGAGCAAAACAAAACGAAACAAAGTAAACAAAACGAAATAAAACATGTAAAACACAATCTAAACCTTCCAACGATTGCCTCAGAGATTTCCAATGCACATGAGATGTTAAAAATCATCATTCCCACAGATTTTAGTCATCTTCACACTTAAACACATACTTAATCATAGTCACCACGTACTAGTTCACATTTAACCAATTAAAACATGATTTTGAATGTAGTAACATGCCTTGGAGAATTTGCTCAATTCCTTACTAGATATGCACTCAATTTTTTCACACAGATTTTCTGACTACACACCCTATACTAATTATATGTGAGAAGATTGATGTAAATATGAAAACGAACGCTCACATATATGTATAACAAAGAAAGCAATTTCCGGAGTTAATAACATGTATATAAATATGATCTCATGAATGGAATGCTACTACTTAGATGCGAGAACCAATGACACCATATGCTCATACCAATTTCAAACTCCACAAATTGAAATACACAACACTCAAGATTAAAGTCAAGGGTTGTAACAGGGCTTAGGGTATTGGCTAACAAAGAGAGATAGGGAGAACAAACGTTCTTAAAGCAATAGCAAGCAAAGCAATGAAATCGAAACTTAGAATTCACTTTAAAGCACAGAAATCAACTTTTAAACACATGGTAGGATTCATGCAATACTTAGGGTCAAATTCAATGTTTTGGACCCTTTCTTCAACAATCAACACTTTAGAACTCTTTTTCACATCTTTTTCAACTCTTTTTCATACTTTTCACAACTTTTCTTTTTTTTTCTTGCTATTTTCCACGAAATTCTTTCTTTTTCTTTTCTAACCTGTGCCTCATTAAAGACTTTGGCACACACATACAAATCAATTCCCCCACACTTGTTTTCTACAATGCATCGATCGAAAGGAATTCAATTGAGTCATGCTTTACTATGCTTCAAGAACAAGGGTATGGATGGTCCTAATCTAAGCTAGGTGAGGATAATGTGGGTTAACAAACAATATAGGCTAAACAAGGCTGAACGGAGTTAAAACCTACAAAACACAATGAAATAGGGAGATATGGCCATTTGGCTATGGTGGTCACTACACAACCTTTATCTTGAATATGTGTTAAGCAAATCAATAACATGCTTTGAATGAATTGGGTATGAGTTCTAGTGTTTGGAACTAAATGATGAAACGCCTTCTAAGTAATAACCAAGCAAAGAATAATGAGATCATGCAACGACTTTAGAAAACAACAATGCACAGATTATTAACTCTCCAAATAAACGTTTTAGGCTCAAGTCTCACAAGGTTGTAGCGTTAGTTTGAGTTCCTTCCTTCAAGCATGTTACAAAAACTAATTTTTTTTTCTTTATGATTGCATGTGAATTCATAAGTTATAACCACAACCAAGCATAAACCAAAGAGTAAATCAAACTTTCATCCATGTTTACAACTCTCTTTAACAGTCATGCAATTACAAACCGAATCCTCATCATTGTGTTGGAAGGTACCCTAAGACACAAACAAACACACAAAAACAACTCTTTTTGGGTTTTTCAAAACAAATTTTCAAATGTTTATGGGATTTTCGGATTTTTGAGTCAAAACACACTAAAACACACCAAAACAGCTTAAAAACACTTAAAAACAGCAAGAAACACCATTGGAAGTTATGAGTGAGAAAACCCTACGAATTTTCACTTAAATCAAACATTGTCCTCAATGTTTCAAGCTTAAACTAACACAAATAACAAAGAAACAAAGAAAACAGCAACTAAACAATCTAACATGGCAGAAACGAAATAAAAACAAAGAGAAGGGTTTAGGAACGCAAATCTGGAATTGTGGTGCTCCCTTTGTTGAATGCATGGGTTGCCTCCCACGAAGCGCTTTCTTTAACGTCTTGCAGCCGGACGATGCTCCATTGAAGGTTTATGGAACCCCACGGCATGGAGGGGTGCTTCCTTTGCAACATGTCCTACGAACCACTTCATGCTTTAGATCTTTGAATGGAAGAGGATAATGATCCTTCCTGATTTTGATGTTTTGCTTCCCTAAATCAGCATGAACTTTTCCACCACGTCGAATTCGATTAGGTATCTGCACCATACAAGGTAACAACCTATTAGTTGGAATGGGAATCGAAATTGGAATAGGTGCGGCAAAGGAGTGGCCGCACAATGAATAGATGCACAAGGGGTGCACTCGGGCAAATTTGGTGATTTCAAGGTTGGGGCCGTGCACTCTTTGTTGTTCACTCCAATTCTTTCCTCGATGGTGGGTTGTGGTACATTCTTCTTGACTAGTGTTGAACATTCCTGCCCTATATGTTCAATTACATTAATGGCACAACAAGAACGAACATCATTAGTATTCTCAACCGATTCAGAAATCTTAAAGTTAATCATATCACCACCAAAGGCCATAGTTACTGCTCCCTTGGCCACGTCAATCTTGGTTTGAGCCGTTTTCATGAATGGTCGTCCAAGTAAGAGTGGTGATGGTGTAGAGTGGGTTGAGTCCTCCATATCAAGCACATAGAAATCTGCAGGAAAAATCAAGTGGTCTACCTGCACCAAAACATCTTCCAACACTCCCTTGGGATATGCATTAGATCGATCGGCTAATTGAATAATAACGCCATCATTTTTAAGCTTTCCTAGATTCATAGATGCATAAACAGAATATGGCATGACATTAATTGATGCACCTAAATCTAGCATAGCATGCTCAAATCTTGTATTACCAATTACACAAAGGATTGTGAAGCTACCCGGATCTTTGCATTTAGGTGGCAACTTCCTCTGCAACATTGCAGAGACATTCTCGCTTACATGTACCACCTCTTTCTCCCGAATCCGTTTCCTTGTTGTACAAAGCTTCTTAAAAAACTTGGCATACTTCGGGATTTGCTTTATAGCATCAAGGAGAGGGATATTGACATGCACCGTTCTAAACGTCTCAAGAACGTCTTTTTCCTCTTCTTCGTTCTTGGCTTGCAAAAATCTGCTAGGAAAGGGTACATCCGGAGGAATAGCATTAGAATTAACTTTAATTGTACCTTCCTTACCCTTATTGGCTGAATTGGATGGCTTGGGTGGTTGCGGCAAGGATTGCTCAATCCTTGCCGTGGCCTTTGCTTGCTCCTCCTCTTCTATTTGCAACTTCTCGTCCTCCTTGGGGGCAGATTGGGATGGTTTTGGCTCGGTTCCTACTTCTTTCCCACTTCTTAGCGTGATAGCCTTGGCAGTTTCGACTCCTCCCCTCGGATTGACAACAGTTGAACTTGGCAACTTGCCTTGTTCTCGAAATTGGCCCATGAACTCCGCAATCTGCCCTACTTGCTTCTCCAATTCATCCATCCTTTTGTCTCTATTTTGCATACCCTGCGCCATAGAAGTTAGTAATTGAAAAATCTGATCATTATCAATGGACGAACCTGAATTGGTTTGGGTAGGTTGTGCTTGAAGTTGTGTGGATGCGAACGGCTTTTGATAGAAACCCGGGGGTTGTTGCCTAAATCCGCTTTGGTGTTGGCCTTGTTGGGGTTCTCGCCATTTGAAATTTGGATGATCATGCCAACCGGGATTGTAGGTATTAGAAAAGGGATCACTCCTTTGTTGGTATTGCTGCCCAAAACCCATGGCATTGAGGGTCTCCCACCCTCCGTTCTCAATCAATTGTGGGCACTTGTCCGTAGGGTGTCCTTGCACGGAACACACGCCACACACACTTACATTTTGAACTTTTGGCCCTTCCACAACCTGAGAAAGCAAAGTAGTAAGGTTAGCCATTTGATTTTGAAGTTCGGTTATGGCACTTACCTCATTCACTTGGTGTTGCCGTGGGATGCTCCTTTGTCCAACACCTTCGTATTGTTGAGCGTTCAACGCTCGATTAGCAATCAACATCTTTGCAGCCGTAGGGGTCTTGTCCACCAATGCTCCTCCCGCTGAAGCATCTAGCATTTGACTTTCAATTGGTTGAAGTCCCTCGTAGAAGTATTGTAGAAGTAGTTCCTCCTTCATTTGATGATGTGGACATGAAGCAACAAGAGATTTAAAACGTTCATAATAAGTAGGAAAGGATTCACCTTCATCTTGTTGAATGCCACTTATCCTTTTGCGTAGGAGGATGACTCGAGAAGTTGGGAAAAACTTCTCCAAGAAAGCTCGTTTCCTGCTCTCCCATGATGTGACAATTCCGGGAGCCAATTCGTACAACCAATCTTTCGCCTTCTCTAGGAGAGAAAAGGGAAAGGCCTTCATCTTCAATATGCTCCCATTGACGTTGATTGGAGTCATGCTTGAACACACCACCTCGAACTCTTTCAAGTGCTTGTTAGGATCTTCCATGTGTTGGAAATGTGCCCTAAAGCCATTCATATGATGATACTTTACGGATATTTCACATGTTAAACTAATCTAGTTTACATATAAAGGGCAAACATTATTGTTTGAGACGTCTCATATAAATGTTATATGCTTAAACGATAAAGTCCAAGGAATATGTGATTGGGAGAATGCAATCTAATGAAGTTAGATTAATGAGACCATTCTTTCGTAGACACATCCTAAACGTTCCTGATCATAGGATTGCCAATTGGGCATTGACAGTCCGATAAGATCAGTACGTACTATGCCTTCTCTCAGGGAGAGTGACTAGTCTCGAGTCATTGGTGTGTGTGACATCAAGACAAGTACGTAGGTGCTCAATAGAGAATGAGTCCACTGAACACGATCAACGAGGAGTTCTCATACTCATGTCACATGAGAACTCATGTTTGGGATAATGCAAATTAGTCCTTTGACCTGAGGCATCACAGTTGTTGTCTTGTGGTTAAGTCCTTGATCTTTGATTATGTCAAAGTCACCCCATCGGGGTGTCCACGACATCATTGGGGTTAAGCCACTTAGTCATGGAGACAAGTGAATGCGCAACAAGGGATCTCTAACCTTCAATTGGCTTGAGGGAGAATACTCTATGATATGATTAAAATCTCTGGCCAGAGTATGAATGAGATTGGGGAATGCGTTCCAAATCACATTCAAGCTAATCATAAAATGCAAATGAATCACATTGGATAGTAGACATGAATAAATAAACTATCAAACCAAACAATGTGGTCAACAGTATTAGATTAGAGAAAGACCGTATTGCATTTGTAATCCTAAACTGAATAGGTTCTCTACCTCTTCTGATTAGCTTGGGTAGCCATGATATGCTGCTAGGTGTCACTCATGGTTTGTGGAAGCCCTAAACGTGTGTAATCACTAAAGGGAGAATTGAAAGTAAGTTTCAATTCACAATCGATGTAAAATGGTTTTAATCGCCCACTGCCTCGCTAAAAGGAACCTAATGTATCGTACACCAAATAAGGTGGAGATTGAATTAACAAAGGAGATGAATTAAATGGTTTAATTATTTATGGCAAGGATTAATTAATATGTTAATTAATCAAACGAATAAGTTCGTTAAAGACCTCGGGATAGTTTTGGACCTTAAGGCCCAATGGGCTTCGAACGTCAAAGCCCATTGACTTAAGTTGTATGACAACTTAATGAATAAAGATTCACAAAGGCCCAAAAGCCCAAATCCATTAGAGTGGCCGGCCATATAGTGATGAATTAGGGTTTTTGGTTCTTTAGGTCATTTAAAGAAGTGACTATATAAAGAACTTTATAACATAAATTCATAAGTTGTTGATTTTAGAGAAAATTGGTGAGAACACAAAGCTTCCATTTCTCTCTAAGAGGCCAACCACCTTGGGGGATATTGTCTAGCAATTCTATTTCCTCAAGGTCACTCATTTCCTCTCCAATCCAACCTTGGTGTAGAATCTTTAGAGGTTCTCAATTTTGGGAACTTGGAGAACCTATTCTTCTAACCAAATCCATGGAGCTAAGAAGCAAGGAATGAAGGCCCTATCTCTTGGGTGATTATCCTTTGCATATGCAAAGAGGAATCTACAAAGGTAAATATTTCTCAACTAACAAATTGTTGTTTTGAAGTTGAGTCAAGGTTCACCAATCTACTAGGCTTTGAATTTCATGGTAGATGTTTTGTTTTTGAGTGCATGTAAGCATGATTCCGCCTTTAATTTGTTAATTGCATGCTATTGATGTTGCTCAAATAAACATGTTTTTCCCAAAATTTCCTTCACCATGGACAACCCATGGTTCTTCGGAATGTGGTGTAGCAAACTTGACTTCAATTCGAATTCCTCGGTCTTTCCTTGGGCAGCCGCGGGGTATTGGATGCATAGGGGTGCGGCATTGTCCAATCCCGAAGCCGAAAGCTCCTTGATTGTACGATTGTCTTGTGCCATGACTGTCTCCACTTCACCCACTTGTGCCGTGGGTTCCTCTTCCTCAATCTCAACTTCGGCTTCTGAATTTGAACTTGATTCACTAGGTTCTGGATTCTTCCTCTTCCGTCTCAACTCTCGTTCAAAATTGTCGTCAAAGTCCAAGATGTGTTCACGAACCGGATGAGAGCTCCGAGTCATAAACTAGTACCTAAAACAAGAAACAAAAACAAAGTAAGATTCTGATCTAATAAGAAAAACGAATATAACAATCCAAGGGATTAGCAAAGTTGCTAATCCCCCGCAACGGCGCCAAAAATTTGATGCGAAATATATAAGCACACAAATTAAACCCTCTTTTTATCAATTGTAGCAAAATACGTAAGTAGGGATCGTTCTAGGCCGGGGATTAGGAGGGATTGCAAAATCACTTGGAATTGACTCAAAAACGTAAAAACAAGTTTAAAACATTAAACTAGACTCAAAGAATGTAAAACTATAACTTAAAACACCAAAACAAACCAAAAGACTCAAAATAACACAAAAACACTCAAAACTGCCTTAAAACCACTTTCTGGGCAGTTTTGAACTCTAAACAAGATTTTGACGAAAATAGGTTTTAACTTGACTCAAAACACTTAAAAACACAAACTAAATTGATTTCTAACTAATATGACTCAACAAAGTAAAGGGGGATTGATTTTGGACGAAATTGAAAACAAAACATAAACTTGTAAATCAAAACAGATTTTAAAACGAATTTGGCTTAAAACAATGGATGGAAGGCTAGCTAAGGGGTTCTTCTCCACACATGTCACACTTGCATACAAAGCGATTTCCAATTGCTTTTCAATAAACCATGAATTCTCAACGCCCCAAGTTAATTAGGTTCGCTTAAATTAACCTTCAGATTTTCCTAACGTTATTGAATTGGATTGCATACGACAACCCAAAGCATTCCCCACAAGTCCCCTACATGATTGCATAATAGAGATACAAGCAAGAATCATTAAGTTCTATGAAAACCATAAGCATTGACGAAGCACTTGTTACTATGATTGCATGAAACTTATGCCAAGAATTTACTTAACGCGATTGAGATCATCAACCTTTACTACTTGTGAATATAAGTTCATAACGATTAGGTGAAATTCCCTTATATCCTAGCATCAAATTCATGCATGCAAACTAAGTGTCGACCCTCAATCAACATACAAGAATAAGTTTTAATTCACATAGATAAGCAAATTGAAATCACAATTTATGAAACGCAATTAAAGGTAATCAAACCATATAGCAAGCATAAACATGGTTTCAAATCCCCCCTAGCCAAGGGGGGTTTAGTTCCTCATACTCGCAATTACACAAGATTAACTTAAATTAAACATTGAGATCAAAGATAGAAAACACCTAGAAACGCTCCAACGCTCCCAATGCTAGGGCATAGGCACGGCACAAGGTTGTTCCTTCTCCTTCCTTCCTTGCAATAGCCACGGCACAAGAGGGATGAATGTGTTTGAGGGATGTATGAATGTAGGAAAATATGGTAAGAGGGTGGTCAACAAAATGGTGCAGCAAAGGATGGTATTTATAGGCTGAAATTCGCAACCCTTATGTAGCAAAGGAAAAGGATTTAAAGACCTAATTTGTATAGGATAATCACACACAATCCTTGAAGGAAAAGGCTAAGGCTTTTAGGAACCAAGGGGAAAAGGAATAATCAGGTTTCTAGAAGTTCTAGAAAGGTTTGGGGCGTCACTTTTGTAGGACAAGGGATAAGGCCTTCTAGAAAGGTTGTTTTGTGGCTGATTCCTAGAAAAACAAGGGATAAGGTGTGGCACCTTTGTAGGAGAGGATAAGGGCTTCTAGAAACCTATTTTAATGTGTCCTAATATGATAATAACTCCCCCTTGCAGCTGGAATTAAGTTAGGATAGAATTAGGATAGGATAAGATAAGATAGGGTTTGGATAAGATAAGGATAAGATAAGGTAGTTTGGATAATGTTTTGGATAATTCTCCTTCTTTTGAGCTGATTCCTTATCTTTAACTTTCCTTCTTCAAGTAGGAAACCTTGCTTGAGTAGGAATCTTCATTCTTCTAGGAATCCATCTTCAACTAGGAATCCTTGATTGATTAGGACTCCTTCTTGGACTAGGATTTCATCTTCATTTAAGCCCTTTCCTACTTCAACTAGGAAACTTTGTTCAAGTAGGAATCATCATCTTTAAGTCTTCAAATTCGTCCATGCCTTTAGCTCTAAGTATGTGACATCCATTCAAAGCTCCATTTTGCTCCAAAAGGCTCCAAAATGCATCTTTTTGTATAATATACCCTTAAAACCTGAAAACACATGGAAATAGCTTAAAAGACTACTTTAACTAAGAAAACATAACGAAAATGCATAAGAACAAGCTAACTAAGGTGCATAAATATGCCCCTATCAGTACGTAGGTGCTCAATAGAGAATGAGTTCACTGAACACGATCAACGAAGAGTTCTCATATTCATGTCACATGAGAACTCATGGTTGGGATAATGCAAAGTAGTCCTTTGACCTGAGGCATCATAGTTGTCTTGTGGTTAAGTCCTTAATCTTTGATTATGTCAAACGTCACTCCATTCGTGGGTGTCCACGGCATCGTTGGGGTTAAGCCACTTAGTCATGGAGGCAAGTGAATGTGCAACAAGGGATCTCTAACCTTCAAACCGTTTGAGGGAGAATACTCTATGATATGATTAAGAATCTTTGGCCAAAGTATGAATAAGATTTAGGAATGCGTTCCAAATCACATTCAAGGTAATCATATAAGCACACGAATCACATTGGATAGTAGACATGAATAAACTATCAAACCAAACAATGTGGTCAAGAGTATTGTATTAGAGAAAGACCGTATTGCATTGTAATCCTAAACTGAATAGGTTCTCCACCTCTTCTGATTAGCTTGGGTAACCATGATATGCTGCTAGGTGTCACTCATGGTTTGTGGAAGCCCTAAACGTGTGTAATCACTAAAGGGAGAATTGAAAGTAAGTTTCAATTCACAATCGATGTGAAATGGTTTTAATCGCCCACTGCCTCGCTAAAAGGAACCTAATGGATCGTACACCGTGTAAGGTGAAGATTGAAGAAACAATGGAGATGAGTAAGAATAATTAAATGGTTTAATTATTTATGACAAGGATTAATTAATATGTTAATTAATCAAACGAATAAAGTTCGTTAAAAGACCACGGGTTAGTTTTGGGCCTCAAGGCCCAATGGGCTTTGAACGTTAAGCCCATTGACTTAAGTTGTATGACAACTTAATTCACAAAGGCCCAAAAGCCCAATAAAACCCTTATGGCCGGCCATGTTAGAGAGAATGGGCTTTTGGTTCTTTAGGTCACTTATTTGAAGGGACTATATAAAGGACTTTATAGCCTAAATTCAAAAAAGGGGGTTTCTTTTGGAGAAAATTGGAGAGAACATGTCTCTCCTTTTCTCTCTAGGAGGCCGGCCCCCTTGGAGGGTGCATCTAGCAATCCCACTACTCCAAGGTCACTCATTTCTTCTCCAATCTAACCTTGGTGTGGAGATTTAGAGGTTCTCAATTTTGGGAACTTGGAGAAACCTTTTCATCCATCCAAATCCATAGATTTTAGATGCAAGGAATGAAGGCCCTCTCTTTGGGTGATTAGCCTTTGCTTATGCAAAGAGGAATCTACAAAGGTATAAATTTCAACTCACTTTGTTTTGAGTTGAGTCTTGGTTCACCAATCTACTAGGCTTTGAATTTCATGGGTAATGTTTTGTTTTTGAATGCATGCAAGCATGATTCCGCCTTTTAATTGTTAATTGCATGCTATACATGTTATTCAAATGAACATGTTTCACAAAATAATCCTTCACTCCATATACTAGGTATATGTGAGAAGATTGATGTAAACATGTAGACTAGCACTCGCATATGTTTTAAACAAAGAAGGCAATTTCTGGAATTATTAATGTATGTATATATATATATATATGATCTCATGAATGGAATGCTACTACTTAGAAGTGAGAACCAGGGATTCCATATGCGCATACCAATTTCAAACTCCACAGATTGAAACACATAACACCCAAGATAGAAGTCTAAGGGTTGTAACAGGGCTAAGGTATTGGCTAATAAAGAAAGGTCAAGGATAAACAAAAGGTTCTTAAAGCAATGGTAAGCAAAGTAATGAAATTGACACTTAGAATTCACTTTTGAATGCAAAAATCCACTTTAAACACAAAGGGAAGATTCACAAAACACTTAGGGCTGAATTCACACTTTTGGACCCTTTCTTCAACACCCAATACTTGTGAGTTCATTCTCACTTATTTAGAACTCTTTTCCTTTCTTTTCTTTTTCTTTTCACGATTTTTTTTTCTTTCTTCTTTTTTTTTTCTTTTCTTGTTTCACGTTGGACATAACCTTCCCCCACACTTGTTTTCTGCAATAATGTTTGATCAAAAGGAATTCCCTCTAAGTCATGCTCCACTATACTTTAAGAACAAGGGTATGGATAGTCCTATTCTAGGCTAGGTAGGGATAATGTGGCTAACAAAGAAAATAGGCTAAATAAGGCTCAAAGGGGTTAAACCTACAAAACAAATGCATGGGATGAAGGCTTTTTGGCTCTGGTGGTAACTGCTAAACAACTTCATCTTGTTATATGTTATGCACTCAATTTTAAGCTTTGAATGAAACGGGCATGAGTTCTAGTATTTGGAACTAAAATGATGAAAAAGCATTCTAAGTAGCAACCAAGCAAAGAAACAATGAGATCATGCAACGACTTTAGAAAACAAAAACATCATAGATTAATAACTCTCCAAACAAAGTTTAGGCTCAAGTCTCTCAGGGTATTTAACTTAACACGATCGTGACCAGCGACCTTCACTACTTGACATCATGATACTCATGCCAGGAATTTAACTTAACACGATCGTGACCAGCGACCTTCACTACTTGTGAATATAAGTTTGTAATGATTATGTGAAACTCCCTTATATCCTAGCATCAAATTCATGCATGCAAACTAAGTAGGCCTCCTTAATCAACATACACGAATAATTTATGAATCAAACAGTTAAGTAAATTGCATTCACAATTCAAAAAATTATAACTGGAAATAACCAACTCATATTGCATATATAATCATGGTTTCAAAGTCTCCTCTAGCTAAAACCAGTTTAGCTCCTAATGTTCACAGCAAAACAAATATCAATAAACTTAAACATTGAGAACAAAAGTTGGATTACACCTAAGATTGTTCCAGCAATCCAAGAATGGCAAGCATGTCCAAGGGTCCTCCTTCTTCTTCTTTGCTGTGGCACAAGGTGTGGGTGAAGGTTTGAGTGATGAATTGTATGGAAGAATGGCTGAAAGTATGAATGGTAGTGAATGGGTGGTGGAATGATGCGGCTAAGGCATTTATTTATAGGGGAAGGAAAGGGCACGACTCGGAATTAATATGGGAAGGGTTTAAGACTCCAAATCCTCCAAGAAAAGGGTAACAAATCAGAATCCCAAGAGGAAAAGGGTAAGTGAGGTGCGGCAAGGAAAAAGGGAAAGGGGAATCGCTTGCCGTGCAAGGGAAAGGGTTTCTAGAGGGCATGGGTGCGGCATTCTAGAACCTATCATTAAGTGTCCTAATATATTTGGGAACCCTCCTTTCAGCTGAAACTTAGTTGGATTAGGATTAGGAAAGTGCTGGAACAAAACAAGGTAACTTAAATAATGTTTCCTCTTTTCTTGATGAGCTCCTTATCTTCTTTAAATTAATTATTCTTTCTCATTAACACATTCCTAGCCTCTTTAGTCTTCAATTTCATCCATCCATCTTGCTGACAAGAGCATATTTATGCAACTTAATTAGCTTGCTTTCTTGCATTTTCATAGCTAGTTTCTACTTATTATAATGTTTTAAGCTATTTTCGTATGTTCCTAGGTCCAAATGACAAAGTTGGCAAGAAAGTTCAATTTGGAGCATATGTTTCATGTATGCAATTTGGTGTCTTTTTAATGTTTGAGTCTTTTTAGTTCAAAATTCGTCCAAAGTCATCCTTAGTGTTAGTTTTGAGTCAGTTTGCTTGTTTTGAGTAGTTTGAGTCAGTTTTGAGTCATAAGAGTCTAGTTTAGTGTTTTTAAGCCCAGTTAAGTGTAATAGAGTCTAATTTGAGTAGATTGGCAATCCCTTTTAATCCCCAGCCGAGAATGATCCTTATTTATCCATACTACAATTGTCAAAAAGAGGGTTTAATTTGTGTGCTAGTTTAATTTCACATCAATCCAAAAGGAGGTTTTGAAACCGCTAACGCTATCACTTTGAGAAGTGGCAAGGAGATTGGAACAAGTTCAAAAACGTCCAAATCAAGCCAAGAGGACGACGAAAAGTTGCTGCAACAAGAAGACAGAGCCACGGCAAGGGAATAACACCCCTTGCCGCAGACCCCTAAGCACACTATGTCGTTCAACTCAACTAAGGTAGGTCCAAATTCAATTCCTTCTAATGTTATTCCACCAAATGTGCCTTTCCCTGGCAGGTTTATGCAATCTAGGAATGAAGAGAATGAAAAAGACATTCTAGAGACCTTCAGGAAGGTGCAGTCAATATCCCGTTCCTTGATGCAATAAAGCAAATCCGAAGTATGCTAAGTTTTTTAAGAAACTTTGTACAACAAAGAAACGAATTCGGGAGAAAGAGGTGGTACATGTAAGTGAAAATGTCTCTGCAATGTTGCAAAGGAAGCTGCCACCTAAATGCAAAGATCGAGGTAGTTTCACTATCCCTTGTGTAATTGGTAATACAAGGTTTGAACATGCTATGCTAGATTTAGGTGCTTCCATTAATGTCATGCCATATTTTGTTTATGCATCTATGAATCTAGGAGAGCTTAAAAATGATGGAGTTGTCATCCAATTAGCCGATCGTTCTAGCATATCCGAAAGGAGTTTTGGAAAATGTTTTGGTGCAGGTTAACCATTTGATCTTTCCAGCCGATTTCTATGTGCTTGAGATGGAAGATTCAGGCCACTTTCCACCATTGCCGATCTTACTTGGATGACCTTTCATGAAAACAACCCAAACCAAGATTGATGTGGCCAAAGGAGTGTTAATGATGGAGTTTGGTGGCGATTGATGTGAAAATTAACTCGACACACAAATTAAACCCTATTATTGACAATTGTAGTAAAGATGTAAGTAGGGATCGTTCTAGACCGGGGATTAACTAGGGCTGCTAATCAATGCAAATAAGACTAAAAAACACTAAACTAGACTTTATAGACTCAAAACTGACTTAAAATACTCAAAACAGCAACAAACTATCAAAAAGACTCAATTCTAGACCTAACAAGTGATTTGGACGAAAATAAAACTTAACGTGACTCAAAATACTAAAAGAAAACAGGTTTTGACTCTAAAAACAAGACTTAAGAAAAAGGGATTTTATTTTGACGAATTTAAAACTTAAAAATAGAAACTTGTAAAACAAACTTTAAAAAATCGAAATTGAATGAAATAGAATGGGTGAAAGGCTAGTTAGAAGGTTCCTTCTCCACACATAAAACATATGCATATGAATCGATTTCCAGTTTTTCTTTCGATAAACCATGAATGACAATGCCCCGAATTAATTAGATTGCACCAATTGATTCTCAGATTTCCCTAGATTCATTGAATTGAATGGATAACGTATCACAACCAAATTATTCTTATTAAGTCCCCTAACTATGGAATACGCATGATAGAGACACATATCAAAGATCAGTACGTTCAATGGAAACCATAAGCATTGACGAGGCATTCATAACTATGAAAAGTGATAAGAGCATATTTATGTGACTTAGTTAACATGTTTTCTTGCATTTACTTAGCGAGTTATTGCTTATAAGAGTGTTTTAAGCTATTTTCGTGTGTTTGTAGGTCCTAATAACAAAGTTGGCAAGAAAGTGCAATTTGGAGCAATTTTGGGCTGAAATGGATTGCATGGATATGGAGCAAGTTGGATGGACGTTTTTGGTGTTTTAAAAAGGGTTTCAACATATGCAAAAATCTGAATAATGAAGTTGAAGTGTGGAAGTGTGCAGATACACACTTAAGGAACAATTTGAAAGTAAAAGAAGTGAAAGATGTCATTTGTTGGATTGCTTTATGAGTTCTAGTGTTTGGAACTAAAGTGATAAAACGCATTCTAAGTAGCAACCAAGTAAAGAATAATGAGATCATGCAACGACTTTAGAAAACAAGAAATCACAGATTAATAACTCTCCAAATAAACTTTAGGCTCAAGTCTCTCAGGATTGTAGCGTTAGTTTGAGTTCCTTCCTTCAAGCATGTTACAAAAAACTGATTTTTTTCCTTTGTGATTACATGTGAATTCGTAAACGTTAACTACAACCAAGCATAAACCAAAGAGCATATCAAACGTCCATCCATGTTTGTAACTTTCTTTAACAGTCATGCAATTAAAAACCAAATTCTCATCATTGTGTTGGAAGGTATCCTAAGACACAAACACACAAAAACGATTCTAAAACGACTCTTTTTGGGTTTGTCAAAACTTTTTCTAATTTGTTTTTCAAATTTTTGTATTTTTCTTTCAAGACACACTAAAACACTTCAAAACACACTAAAAACACTTAAAAACAGTGAGAAACAACTCTAGTGGTGCTAGGTGATAAAAACCCACGAATTTGCAATAAAAACACTTGTTTACCGCCCCCCCCCCCACACTTAAACCAAACATTGTCCTCAATGTTTGAAACATAGACTCACACTCAAACAAGCAAACAACACAACTAACAAACATGACAATCATGACAAAGTAAAAGCAATAAAGAGTAGAGTTTAAGAACACAAATCTGGTTATGGAGTCGGAGCTTCCTCGGTCTTCTTTATTTGAACGCATGGGTTGCCTCCCAAGAAGCGCTTACTTTAACGTCTTCCAGCCGGACGATACTTCCCTTCAAACTCCCCTAGGTCTCACGGCATGGAATTGATCTTTGAATGGGAGGTGATACTTGAAATGATCCGGTAATGTTTTAAATTCTAGAGTGGGTGACTGAATCATTAACAACATATTAGTATAAAACAAAATTGAAATCCGGGGAGATGGCTTATGATGTGAAAATTACTTGACACACAAATTAAACCCTATTGATGACAATTGTAGCAAAGATGTAAGTAGGGATCGTTCTAAACCGGGGATTAACTAGGGCTGCTAATCTACTCAAATTAAACTCTAAAACACTAAACTAGACTTAAAAACACAAGAATAAACTCTATAGACTCTAAACTGACCTAAAATACTCAAATCTGCAAAACTAAATGAAATTGACTCAATTCTAGACCTAACAAGTGATTTGGACGAAATTAAAACTTTGACTCAAAAGATTAAAAGAAAACAGATTGTAACTTAACTAACTCAGAAAACACTTAAAAGACTCAAAACAGCACAATACTAACAATTAGACTCAAAACAGATTCTAGAGATGAAATTGGACGAATTTAAGACTAAACTAAGACCCAAACAATGTTTATGGACTAATCCTAACCTATATTGACTCAAAACACTCTAAAGAACCTAATTAGGACAGATTCTGACCTAATAACATAAAACAGAAAATGGGGTTTGATTTCTGACGAAATTGAATTAAAACTAAACAAATTGCAAATCAAAGTAAACTAAAACGAAATTGAGATGAATTCAAGGGTGAAAAGTTAGTTAGAGGATCCTTCTCCACACATGAACATATGCAACATAAATCAATTTCCAGTATTGTTTCTTTAAACCATGAACGACAATGCCCCAAATTAATCGTGAATGCACAAATTAACTATCAGATTTCCCTAAATTCATTGAATTGGATGAATGCATGCAACAACCCAAATTATTCTTCTCAAGTTCCCTATATGAACAGCATGATAGAGATACATTAAAAGATCATTAAATTCCATGGAAATCATAAGCATTGACAAGGCAATTATAACTATGAACTGCATGATACTTTTGCCAAGAATCTACTTAACACGATTGTGACTAACAATCTCCACTACTTGTAATTATAAGTTTCTAACGATTAGGTGAAAGTCCCTTATAATTTAGCATCAGATTCAAGCATGCAAACTAAGTAGGCCTCCTTAATCAACACACAAGAATAAGTTATCAATCAAATAGATAAGTAAATCGCATTCATGTTTTACGAAACATTAACTGAAAGGAATCAATTCATATTAACATATGTCCATGGTTTCAAATTCACCACTAACTAATAAGAATTTAGTTCCACATGTTCATAGCAATTGAAAAGCAAATTGAAATAAACATCGAAATTGAAACGAGGGAAGAAAGAACTCTTAAAACTCCCAAGGATGCAAATGGCTTGCGCACAAGGCCCTCCTTCATCAATGGAATGCACGGCAAAGCTCTCATTCTTCTCCAAAAGGTGCGGCAGAGATGTATGTGGATGTAGGATGGTGTTTTGTGATGTAGAATGGTGGTTAGGGTTGCGGCAAAGGTATTTCTGAATGGTATAAAGGGTGGTGACGAATTTGTGCTGAAAATATGTATATATAGGTGATGTGAAAATTAACTTGACATAAAAATTAAACCCCCTTTTTATCAATTGTAGCAAAGTATGTAAGTAGGGATCGTTCTAGGCCGGGGATTAGGAGGGAATGCTAAATCACTTGAAAAAAACGTAAAAACAAAGTTTAAACACTAAACTAGACTCAAAGAATGCAAAACTAAACTCTAAAACACTAAAACAAACCAAAAGACTCAAAACAACACATAAACACTCAAAACTGCCTTAAAAACACAACCTGGGCAGTTTTGAACACTAAACACAAATTTGGACGAAAATAGGTTATAACTTGACTCAAGACACTTAACAACACAAACTAAATTGATTTCTAACTATTCTAATACTTCAAAACAAAGGGGGATTTGGTTTTGACGAAATTAAAAACAAAACAAAAACTTTGTAAACTAAAACAGATTTTAAAACGAATTTGATTAAAGTGAATGGATGGAAAGCTAGCTAAGGGGTTCTTCTCCATACATGTCACACTTGCACACAAAACGATTTCCAATTGTTTTTCGATAAACCATGAATTCCCAACACCCCAGATTAACCGTGAATTGCACTAATTAACCCTCAGATTTTCCTTAAGTTATTGAAATGGATGATTGCATACGACAACCCAAAGCATTCTCCACAAGTTCCCTGCATGAATTGCATAACAAAGATACAAGCAAAGATCATTAAGTTCTATGAAAATCATAAGCATTGGCGAAACACTTGTTACTATGAATTGCATGAAACTTATGCCAAGAATTTACTTAACACGATTGTGATCAACAACCTTTACTACTTGTGAATATAAGTTCATAACGATTAGGTGAAATTCCCTTATATCCTAGCATCAAACTTATGCATGAAAATTAAGCGTGCACTCTCAACCAACACAAACAAATCAGTCTTAATTCATGTAGATAAGTAAATTGAATTCACAACTTATAAACGCAATTAGAAGTAATCAAATCATATAGCAAGCATGAACATGGTTTCGAATCCCCCCTAGCCAAGGGGGGGTTTAGTTCCTCATACGCACAAAGCAAAGATAAATAAATTTAGACATTGAGAACAAAGAAAGAAAACACCTAGACACTCCAACGATCCAATCTTGAACAGCAAGCACGTCCAAAGTTCTCCTTCTCCTTGAAGGAAAAATTTTGTCCTAGCTAAGAACAAGTAAGAACATTTGAATACATATGCAAACTATTAACACTTTAAAGTAGGCATGCATTCAAAACAATTCATAAAACCCATGACTTTCAAAGCCTAGTATATGGTGAACCAATAAACTCTTTAACAACATTAAAGAAAAGTAAAGATTTAGAGTTTCTTTACCCTTGAAGCTCATCCTTGTTTACACAAGGGATTCACCCAAGTGGAGGGCCTTCAAGTCACCTCCAAGCTCCTTGGATATTGCTTGTGATTTCCTTCTCCTTTTGTGCTCCTTTGGTCCTTGAGGATGTAAGGAAAGGATCTCCAAAAACACCAAAGATTTGGTGTCTCTAAGTCTCCACACCAAGGGTTAAGTGTGAAGATGAAATGGATGACTTTGAGAAGAAAAGATTGCTAGATTAATCTCTCTAAGTGGCCGGCCTCTTTGTAGAGAGAAAGAGAGAAAATGTTTCACCTCTTTGCCTCAAAGAAAAACCCTAATGAAAATAAAGCTATAAAGTTCATTTTATACTTCATTTCAAGTGAGTGGCAAACTTGTAATTAATCCAAGCTTGCCCATTCACCCTAATGGCCGGCCATATTAATGTTATTGGGCTATTTGCCCATTTTGTTTTAGTTGTCATACAACTTAAACATAATGGGCCTTGTGGACCAAAACGCTTTTGAGCCCCGAAGCCCAAAACCAACTTAAAAGCCCAATACGAACCTTTCGTAAAATTAATTAACTAATTAATTAATCTTGACCATTCTCAATTAAACCATTTAATTGCTTATCCATCTCATTTAATTTCTCCACTATCGCCCTTACTCGGTGTACGATCCATTAGGTTCCAATTAGCGAGGCAGTGGGCGATTGTTACTCTTAACGATCGATTGTGAATTGAAACCACATTTCAATTCTCCCTTTGATGATTAGTGTTTGCTAATCATTAGGGCTTCCACAAACCATGAGTGACACCTAGCAGCATACCTAACCATTAGACATCTATGATGCCTCAGGTCAAATGACTACTTTGCATATTGCAACTTTCGAGTTCTTACATGACATGTATGTTCGAACTCTCTTTTGATCGTTGTTCAGTGTACTCGATTACTCTTTCGAGCACCTATGTGTTTGTCTTAGTGTCCAACACCAAATGACTTGAGACTAGTCATACTCACGCTTGAGTCAACATAACACATACTAACCTTAACGGATTGTCAATGCCCAATTGGCAATCCTATGGCTAGGAACGTTTTAGGAATGAACATAAGAGAATGGTCTCGATAATCTAACTCTCTTAGATCACTTGTCTCTTAGATCAAATACATCCCTTGGATTCCCTCATTGCATAAACACATGATACAATAAATAGTGTCTGACAATAAGCTTTGCCCTTCATTAAACATATAAAAGTTTAATACATTAAGTATTCCAAAAAGCTATTACATCAAATGAGTGGCTTTGTGGGCATACTTCCAACACGCCTTCCTTGCTGCGGCACAAGACTTGGGGACAGGTTTTGCGTGGTATTTGTATGGGGGAATGGATATGGAATGGTGTGGTAGTGTTTAGGATGGGTGAGGGGGTGCGGCAAAGGTGTTTAGATCAGGAATTATGGAGTATGGTGAGTGATGGCAGCGGCAAAGGGTGTAGAAGAATTTCTGGCGTGAATGGGAGTATATGGGAGGTGGTGGTTCGGCTAGGGATGAAATATCAATATATATAGGCACCTAAAACCCTAGGGAAATCAGATATGGATATCTAGAATCCAAATCCACAAGGAAAAAGGCTTAAACAATCAGAATCCTCAAGGGAAGAGGTTAAAAGGTGCGGCAGGTTTGGATAGGGTAGGATATGGCTTTTAGAAAGCCTTGCAAGGCAAGGAAACAGGTTCTAGATAGGGATAGGTGCGGCAAAGATTCAAGGAAAAATAGATAGGGCTTCTAGAAGCCCAAAACCAAGAGGAAATAGGACCTAACCCACGGCAAGGATAAGGAAATGTTCTAAAACCTTTCTTTGTGTCCAAAAACACTTAGGAAACCACTAATGTTGCTGAAACTTAAGGCCATCTAGGTTTAGGAAAGATCAACCCAAAATAGAAACTTTTAGGCTTAACTTTCCTACTTCAAGTAGGAAACCTTGTTTGAGCAGGAATCTTCATTCTTCTAGGAATCCATCTTCAACTAGGAATCCCTCATTGATTAGGAATCCTTCTTCAATTAGGACTCCTTCTTGGACTAGGAATCCTTCTTGGACTAGGAATCCTCAAATCTTCAAATCTTCAATTTCGTCCAAACCTTTTGTTCCAAGCATGTGCTATTCAATCCAAGCTCACTTTTGCTCCAAAAAGCTCCAAATTGCATCTTTTTGTGTAATATGCCCTTAAAACCTGAAAACACATGAAAATAGCTTAAAAGACTACTTTAACTAAGAAAACATAACGGAAATGCATAAGAACTAGCTAACTAAGGCGCATAAATATGCTCCTATCAATAGCCTCAACAAAACCCTAGGGTAAATCATATTAGGGTTAGGAATCAGCACACTAGGAGAATTAGGGCCCTAGGGTTCGGCACAAGGAGTTAAATCCACAAAGGAAAAGGTTTAGCCCAATTAATTTCAGAAAAGAATTTGTATAACCCAAATCCACAAGGAATAAGGCCTAATAGATCAGAATCCACAAAGGAAAAGAGCTAGAGGGTGCGGCACACATTGGAGGGAAAAGAGAATAGCTTGCAAGGCAAGGCAAAAGCCTTCTAGAAGGGAAATAGGCGCCACTTTTGTAGGGTTTCTAGAAACAATGTGTTTTGTGGCTGATTTGGGACTTCTAGAAGGGAAATCTTCTAGAAATAGGTTCTAGAAATATATATTTAGGTCCCCTTGTAGCTAGGATTAAGACATGATAAGATTATGATAGGATAAGATAAGATAAGGTTGGTTTGGATAAGATAAGGTTGTGGATAATGTTTCCTCTTTTGAGCTTATTCCTTATCTTCTTTGTCTTGAATTTAATTTCATCATCTTCTTATCAGATTCCTAGCCTTTTGAACTCCAAATTCGTCCATCCATCTTGGTCCCATACATGTGCTATCCATTTAGTGCCCAAAACTTCTCCAAAATGCACTTTCTTGCCAACTTTGTCATTTGGACCTACAAACACACAAACATAGCTTAAAACACTATAATAACAACAAACTAACTATAAAAGTGCAAGAAAACAAGCTAACTAAGTCGCATAAATATGCTCCTATCAGCTTACCTGTGTGCTCCGACATGAACTCAAGAATAATCACCCCTTCGAAAGTTGTAGGACTAGAAAATTCAGCCAAATTTGGTGTTTGATGCGAAAATTAACTTAACACACAAATTAAACCTTCTTTTGACAATTTTAGTATATGTATAAGTAGGGATCGTTCTGGACCAGGGATTAGGAGGGATTGCTAATCTAAACTAAATTGACTTAGAAACACAAAAATAAACTTAAAAACACTTAACAAGACTCACAAGACTCAAAACAAACTTAAAAGACTCAGAACAGCACAAAACAACCAAATAGACTCAAATCTGTCACTAAGAGTAAAATTGGACGAAAATTGGTTTTGACTTGACTCAAGACACTTAAAAACACAAACCAAAACAGATTTTAACTAATCTAACACTTCAAAGTAAAGGGGGATTGGGTTTTGGACGAAAATAAAGTAAAACAAACAAATTAAAGACTAAAACAGATTTTGGACGAAATTGGGAAATTGGATGGGTGATGGTCTAGCTAGAAGGTCCTTCTCCACACATGACACACTGGCATACAAATCAATCTCCAATTGCTTTTCAATAAACCATGAACCTCAACACCCCAGATTAACTGTGAATTGCACTAATTAACCCTCAGATTTTCCTAATTTCATTGAATTGGATGATTGCATACAACAATCCAAAGCATTCCCCACAAGTTCCCTACATGAATTGCATAATAGAGATACAAGCAAAGATCATTAAGTTCTATGAAAATCATAAGCATTGACGAGGCACTTGTAACTATGAATTGCATGAAACTTATGCCAAGAATTTACTTAACGCGATTGTGACTAGCAACCTTCACTACTTGTGAATATAAGTTCATAACGATTAGGTGAAAATCCCTTATATTCTAGCATCAAATTCATGCATGCAAACTAAGTGTCGACCCTCAATCAACATACAAGAATAATCAATTCATATTACATTCATAATTTATCAAATCGCAATTGAAAGTAATCAATTCATATTACAAGTATAATCATGGTTTAGAATTCCCCTCTAACTATAAAGAAATTAGTTCCTCATGTTTGCAATTAAACAAAGATAACTTGAATTAAACATTGAAAACAAAGATAGAATACACCTAGAAACACTCCAGATGGCTCATTCTTCTCCTTCCTTAGCTGCGGCACAAGATGATTGTGGTGGATGGTGTGGTGGATGGATGTAGGTGATTTATGGTAGAGGGTGGTGGTTTAATTGCTGCACAAAGGTTTGTATTTATAGGGCTAGGGAAACCCACGAATTTCTGAAGGAAAGGAATGTGTATTTGGCACAATTCATGAAGGAAAAGGACTAGGGTTCACCAAAATCTGAAGGGAAAAGGATTGCACAATCCTAAGGGAAAAGGATTGCAGGTTCTAGGGCTTCTAGAAAGGGTCTAGGCGCCAGATTTTTAGGTGCTTCTAGAAAATATGTTTTAGCACCAATTTAGGGGTTCTAGAAGGATAAAGGTTGTAGAATCTGAAATATATAGTTTAAATGCATAATTATCCCTTAGAAATAGCTGGAATTAAGGCACAAATTGATTTGGATAAGATAGGATAAGATAAGGTTAGGTTAGGCAAGGATAAGATAAGATAAAGTTGGATAAGGTTTTGGATAATGTTCCTTCTTTTGAGCTGATTTCTTATCTTCCTTGACTTGGATTTATTTCTTCACTCTTTTCAGCACATTGCTAGCCTCTTGAACTTCAAATTCGTCCATCCATCTTGCTCCATTCATAAGCTATCCATTTGGTGACCAAAACTGCCTCAAAATGCTCCAAATTGCACTTTCTTGCCAACTTTGTCATATGGACCTACAAACACACGAAAATAGCTTAAAACACTATAATAAACACAAACAAACTATGAAAATGCAAGAAAACAAGCTAACTAAGTCGCATAAATATGCTCCTATCAGTGTTTTGAGAGTTATGACTTGTCTCGTGTCATAAAATCCAACTTCTTTGGGAATTGTCGTCTCAAGTATATCCTCTTTGATGAATTCTAGACATTCCTTATCCACTTCTTGCTCTTGATTCTTTGGAAAGGTTTCGAAGATGCCTTTCTCACCCTCTTCTTCCTTGAATTGCTTGATCCTGCAAGGAATAAGGACATTTGGTGGAACAAGGTCAGGACAAATTGAATTTGGGCTTACCTTGGTTGTAGTGGACGGCATAGAGGGCATATGGGGCTGCGGCAAGGGTTGTTCTTCCCTTGTCGTGGCCTTGTTATTCTCCTCTTCTTCGAGCAGCAGCTGTTCATCCATGTTTTGGCTTGGTTTGGACGTCTTGGGTTCATCTCCAACCTCCATGCCACTTTCCAAGGTGATAGCTTCAACAGTTGAGTTAGATAGTTCACTTTGTTCTTGCATTTGCCCCATGAATTCTGCGATCTCTCCCAATTGATTCTTCAATTCGCTCATCACCTGGGCTTGATTTTGTGATTCATGCGTCAAAGAAGTTAGTAAATCAAGAATTTGAGCAGAATCTATTGACAAACCTGAATTCGGTTGGAATTGTTGCGGGGCAGGTTGTGGTGGCTGCATAGGCGTTGTATAAAACTCCTCATATGGCTACCAATATTCTCCTTGTTGAGCCTCCTTGACTTGATTTTGTGAGCCCTGCGTCAAACAAGTTAGTAAATCAAGAATTTGATCACAATCTATTGACGAACCTGAGTTTGGTTGGGCATATTGTATATGAGGTTGTGGTGGCTGCGTAGGGCTTGAATAGAACTCCTCATATGGCTGCGAATATCCTTCGTGTTGAACTTGTTGAGATTCCCACCACATAGAGTTTGAATGATCACTCAAATCTGAATTGTACATGTTGGAAAACAAATTGTTCCCTGATTGATTATGATCTTGATAACCCCAGGTATTGACATTCTCCCAACCTCTTTGTGGACGTTGATTTGCTTGATATTCTTGGCTATAAGACACACCAAATATAGTGACACTTTGCCTTGTGGTCCTTTCGGCATACTGCAACAACAGAGAAGTAAGATTCGCTATTTGAACTTGAATGTTAGCAATTGCCATATCTTGCTTCTCTAGTACCTAAAATCAAAGAAAGAAAACTAAATCAAATATCAAAAGTAATAGACACGAACATAAACAAAGGGAGATTAGCAATTTTGCTAATCCCGGGCAACGGCGCCAAAATTTGATGTGAAAATTAGCTTGACACACAAATTAAACCCTATTGATGACAATTGTAGTAAAGATGCAAGTAGGGATCGTTCTAAACCGGGGATTAACTAGGGCTGCTAATCTACTTAAATTAAACTCTAAAACACAAAACTAGACTTTATAGACTCTAAACTGACCTAAAACACTCAAATCAACAAAACTAACTTAAAAATACTCAAAACAGGTTCTAAGGACTATTTGGACGAATTTAACACTAGTGAGACTCAAAACACTAATTTGGACAGATTGAAACACCTTTTTAACTAATCTAAGACACTTAATTGAAATGGGGGATGATTTGGACGAAATTAATTAAATTAAACAGATTGTAAACTAAAGCAAACTAGGTATGAAATTAAGTGAATTGAATGGTGAAATAGGCTAGTTAGAAGATCCTTCTCCACAAATAAACATATGCAACATAAATCGATTTCCAGTATTGTTTCTTTAAACCATGAATGATAATGCCCCAAATTAATCGTGAATGCACAAATTAACTCTCAGATTTCCCTAAATTCATTGAATTGAATGGACAACGCATCGCAACCAAATTATTCTTCTCAAGTTCCCTATATGAACAGCATGAGAGAGATACATTCAAAGATCATTAAGTTCCATGGAAATCATAAGCATTGACAAGGCAATTATTGTTGGAAGTATGCCCACAAAGCCACTCATTTGATGTAATAGCTTTTTGGAATACTTAATATGTTAAACTTTTATATGTTTAACGGAAGGGCAATACTTATTGTTAATCACTATTTATTGAATCATGTGTTTAATCAATAAGAGAATCCAAGGGATGTATTTGACATAAGAGATAAGTGATCTAATGAGTTAGATTAAGGAGACCTTTCTCTTATGTTCATTCCTAAAACGTTCCTAGCCATAGGATTGCCAATTGGGCATTGACAATCCGCTAAGGTTACAATGTGTTATGTTGACTCAAACGTGAGTATGAACTAGTCTCAAGTCATTTGGTGTTGGACACTAAGACAAACACATAGGTGCTCGAAAGAGTAATCGAGTACACTGAACTGCGATTAATGAGAGTTCAAACATACATGTCATGTACGAACTCTAAGGTTACAATATGCAAAGTAGTCCTTAGACCTGAGGCATCATAGATGTCTAATGGTTAGGTCCTTGATCTTTGATCATGACAAAGGCATTCCCTCGGATTGTCCACGGCATTGTTGAGGTCATGTGATCTAGTCATGTAGGCATATGAATGCACAACAAGGGATCTCTAACCTTCCATGGTGGAAGGATTATACTCTAAAATATGATTCTAAAGTCTTTGGCCAAAGCAAATGAATATGACTAAGGAAGATGTTCCAAATCATATTCAAGGGAATCATATAAGAAAGTATCACATTGGATAGTAGACATGAAACAAACTATCACTTAAAACAATGTGGTTAAGAGTATTGTATTAGAGAAGGACCTTATTGCATTGTAATTGTAACTGGATAGGTTCTCCAACCAATTCTACTTAGCTTGGGTAACCATGACATACTGCTAGGTGTCACTCATGGTTTGTGGAAGCCCTATTGATTAGCAAACACTAATCATCAAAAAGGGAGAATTGAAATGTGGTTTCAATTCACAATCGATAGTTAAGAGTAACATCGCCTACTGCCTCGCTAATTGGAACCTAATGGATCGCACACCAAATAAGGATATATGTGAAGCAATTAAATGAAATGGATAAGCAATTAAATGGTTTAATTGAAGAATGGTCAAGATTAATTAATTAGTTAATTAATTATACGAAATGTTCGTATTGGGCTTTTAAGTTGGTTTTAGGGCTTCGGGGCCCAAAAGTGTTTTGGTCCACAAGGCCCATTATGTTTAAGTTGTATGACAACTAAAACAAAATGGGCAATAAGCCCAATAACCATATAGGCCAACCATTTAGGGTGAGGGTATGCAAGTTTGCTTAATTGCAAGTTTGCCACTCACCTAAGAAATGAAGTATAAATTCATCTTTATAGCTTTGTTTTCAATTAGGGTTTTCTAAGCTACTTGGGGAAAGTTATCTAGCAAATTTACTTCCCTAAGTGATCCATTTTCATCCTCACAAATTACATCCTTGGTGAAGAGACATAGAGACATCAAACTTTTGGTGTTTTGGAGAACTAATCCTCAAATCCTCAAAGAAGCAAAGGAGCACTAAAAGGAGGAAAATCACAAGGAAGATCCAAGGAGCAAGGAGGTGACTTGAAGGCCCTCCACTTGGGTGAATCCCTTGTGTAATCAAGGATGAGCTTCAAGGGTAAAGAATCTCTAAATTCTTAATTATCTTTAATGTTGTTAAAGAGTCTTTTGGTTCACCATATACTAGGCTTTGAAAGTCATGGGTTTCATGAATTGTTTTTGGATGCATGCCTACTTTAAAGAGTTAATTGTTAGCATATGTATTCAAATGTTCATACATGTTCTTAGCTAGGACAAAATTTTTTCCTTCAATTATAACTATGAACTGCATGATACTCTTGCCAAGAATCTACTTAACACGATTGTGACTAATGATAGGAGCATATTTATGCGACTTAGTTAGCTTGTTCTTGTGCATTTTCGTTGTTAGTTCTTAGTTATTTTAGTCTATTAAGCCATTTTCGTGTGTTTTCAGGTTCTAAGGACAAAGTATGCAAGAAAGTGCATTTTGGAGCAGTTTTGGGCACTAAATGGATAGCACATGTATGGGCCAAGATGGATGGACGAATTTGGAGTTCAAAAGGCTAGGAATCTGATAAGGAGATGAAGAAATTAAATTCAAGACAAAGAAGATAAGGAATCAGCTCAAAAGAGGAAACATTATCCAAAACCTTATCCAACCTTATCTTATCCAAACTAACCTTATCTTATCTTATCCTATCCTAATCTTATCATGCCTTAATCCTACCTGCAAGAGAACCTAAATATCTATTTCTAGAAGCTATTTCTAGAAGCATTCCATTCTAGAAGTCCCAAATCAGCCACAAAACACATAGTTTCTAGAATTCCCTACAAAGGTGGCGCCTATTCCCTTCTAGAAGACCTTGCCTTGCCTTGCAATCCACTCTCCTTTCCCTCCAATACCTGCCGCACCCCTCTATCCCTTTTCCCTTTTGGATTATGATTTATTAGGCCTTTTCCTTGTGGATTTGGGTTATACAGATCCTTTTCAGAAACTAAGTGGGCTAAAACCCTTTTCTTTGTGGATTTGAACACTTTTGCCGAACCCTTAGGCCATAAGCCTTAAAATCTGCTAAGTTGTAACCCTAATCTGAAAAACCCTAGCTCTTACCATGCCTATATATTAACATATTTTGAGCCAAAATTCGTACACCACCTCCCTCCTATTCAGAAACACATCTAGCCGCAACAATTCATCAATCTACACCATTCTACATCACTCTCCACCACCATACATCCCTTGCCGCAGCCCCCTTCCAACCTAAACCTATCTCTGACCCTTTCATACATCCATATACATCCTTAGACTCTTGTGCCGCAGCAAGGTAGGGAAGAAGAAGGGCCTTGGCGTTTTATGCTTGCAGATTGGAGCGTTTTAGGTGTACTTCGTTCTTGTTTTCAATGTTTACTTTGTTATTACTTTCTGATTTTGCTGTAATCATGAGTGGCTAAAGCCCTATCTGTTAGGGGGAAGTTTGAAGCCATGAACATGCTTGAGATATGAATTGATTTCTTCCAATTGTGATTTGTTAAGTTATGATTGCAATTCAATTATCTGTTTTATTCATAACTGATTCTTGTATGTTTATTAGTGATGCATACTTAGTTTTCATGCATGAATTAGATGCTAGAATATAAATGAGTTCCACCTAATTGTTACAAGTTTATATTCATTAGTAGTGAAGGTTGCTTATCACAATCGCGTTAATTGAATTCTTGGCAAACGTATCATGCATTCATAGTTACAATTGCCTCGTCAACACTTATGATTTTCATGAAACGTAATGATCTCTGATTGTATTTCTATTATGCATTCATGTAGGGGACTTTTAGAGAATGATTTGGGTTGTTGCATGCATTCATCCAATCCAATGAGTTTAGAAAAATCTTGAAGGAAAATTTGTGAAAAACATGTTCATTTAAGCAACATCTATTAGCATGCAATTAACAATTAAAAGGCGGAATCATGCTTGTATGCACTTAAAAACAAAACATTAACCATGAAATTCAAAGCCTAGTAGATTGGTGAACCAAGACTCAACTCAAATCAAAGTGAGTTGAGAAATTATACCTTTGTAGATTCCTCTTTGCATAAGCAAAGGCTAATCACCCAAGGAGAGGGCCTTCATTCCTTGCTTCTTAGATCCATGGATTTGGATGGATGAAATGGTTCTCCAAGTTCCCAAAATTGAGAACCTCTAAGTCTCAACACCAAGGAGAGATTGATGAAGAAATGAGTGACCTTGGAGGAGAAAGATTACTAGCTAATCCCCTCCAAGGGGGCCGGCCTCTTAGAGAGAAAATAGAGAGATATGTTCTCTCCAATTCTCTAAAAGAAACCCTAAATGAATTTTCGCTATAAAGTCATATTTATACCTTAATTCATTGGAGTGGCAAACTTGTAAATTGTTGGAAATGTGCCCTAAAGCCAATCATATGATGATACTTTATGGACATTTCATATGTTAAACTAATCTAGTTTAATATCAAGGGCAAAGATTATTGTTTGAGCCGTCTCATATAAATGTTATATGCTTAACCGATAAGTCCAAGGAATATGTGATTGAGAGAATACGATCTAAAGAAGTTAGATTCATGAGACCATTCTTTCGTAGACACATCCTAAACGTTCCTGACCATAGGATTGCCAATTGGGCATTGACAGTCCGTTAAGATCAGTACGTGCTGTGTCTTCTCTCAGGGAGAGTGACTAGTCTCGAGTCATTGGTGTGTGTGACATCAAGACAAGTACGTAGGTGCTCAATAGAGAATGAGTTCACTGAACACGATCAACGAAGAGTTCTCATATTCATGTCACATGAGAACACATGGTTGGGATAATGCAAAGTAGTCATTTGACCTGAGGCATCATAGTTGTCTTGTGGTTAGGTACTTGATCTTTGATTATGTCAAATGTCACCCATACACGGGTGTCCACGGCATAGTTGGGGTTAAGCCACTTAGCCATGGAGGCAAGTGAATGCGCAACAAGGGATCTCTAACCTTCAAACTGTTTGAGGGAGAATACTCTATGATATGATTAAGAATCTCTGGCCAGAGTATGAATGAGATTTAGGAAGTCGTTCCAAATCACATTCAAGGTAATCATATAAGCACACGAATCACATTGGATAGTAGACATGAATAAACTATCAAACCAAACAATGTGGTCAAGAGTATTGTATTAGAGAAAGACCGTATTGCATTTGTAATCCTAAACTGAATAGGTTCTCCACCTCTTCTGATTAGCTTGGGTAACCATGATATGCTGCTAGGTGTCACTCATGGTTTGTGGAAGCCCTAAACGTGTATAAACACTAAAGGGAGAATTGAAAGTAAGTTTCAATTCACAATCGATTTGAAAGAGTTCGGAATCGCCCACTGCCTCGCTAAAAAGAACCTAATGGATCGTACACCGTGTAAGGTAAAGATTGAAGAAACAATGGAGATGAGTAAGAATAATTAAATGGTTTAATTATTTGTGGCAAGGATTAATTAATATGTTAATTAATCAAACAAATAAGTTTGTTAAAGACCTCGGGATAGTTTTGGACCTTAAGGCCCAATGGGCTTCGAACGTCAAGCCCATTGACTTAAGTTGTATGACAATTTAATGAATAAAGATTCACAAAGGCCCAAAAGCCCATATCCCTTATATGGGTGGCCATGTGTATTGAATTAGGGTTTTTGGTTCTTTAGGTCATTTAAAGAAGTGACTATATAAAGAACTTTATAGCCTAAAATTCATAATGGGTTCTTTTGGAGAAAATTGGAGAGAACATGTCTCTCCTTTTCTCTCTAGGAGGCCGGCCCCCTTGGAGGGTGCATCTAGCAATCCCACTCCTCCAAGGTCACTCATTTCTTCTCCAATCTAACCTTGGTGTAGAGACTTAGAGGTTCTCAATTTTGGGAACTTGGAGAAACCTATTCTTCCATCCAAATCCATAGATTTTAGATGCAAGGAATGAAGGCCCTCTCTTTGGGTGATTAGCCTTTGCTTATGCAAAGAGGAATCTACAAGGGTATATATTTCTCATCTCACTTTGATTTGAGTTGAGTCTTGGTTCACCAATCTACTAGGCTTTGAATTTCATGGTTAATGTTTTGTTTTTAAGTGCATCCAAGCATGATTCCGCCTTTTAATTGTTAATAGCATGCTATTGATGTTGCTTAAATGAACATGTTTTTCACAAAATTTCCTTCAAGTGGTATCAGAGCCTAGGTCTTGTAGTTGGTGAATCCTTTTGGGTTTTGTAGTTCATAGTTTATGATTCAAATGTTGTAATTGTTACAAGCTTTATTCTTGCTTCTTTGAATGTAAATTTTGTTAGAAAATTTGCCATCTCAAATGTTGTAGATGTAGTTCATATGAGCATGAATATTGGAGCTAGAATTTGGTGCCATGACTTTGGGGTTTTCGGCCAAATCCAAAGGGTGTTTTTTTGGGTTCTTGTTTAACTTGTTAAAAGTGTTTTCAAGTAACTTTGGAACCCCTATGTACCCTAGTTTGGTTATATGTTATTTCCCTAAAGTTTGAATGGTTTTGGGAAGTTTTTGGATGAAAAATGTCCATGGAAATTTTTTGTGTTTTTCATGAATGTTCTTCATTGTTCTTGACATTTTTGCCAAGAACAAAAAGTTTTGTGTTTTGATTCAAAGTTTTGATTTATTTCATAAAGATTTTTGTTTTATGATTTATTATTTATTTAAATGAGTTAGATATTTATTTAAATGAGTTAGATATTTATTTGAAAGGTGTAAGAGATATTGGTGGGTGTGAAAGGATTAATTTCCTTTCACACACACCACTTGCATGCTTTATGTCAAAACTCACAAATCAACACACACACATCACTCCCTTTCCTCCTAAAACCGGCCACTCCCTCAAGTGGGAGTACTTTTGGGTCTTTTATGCAATTACATAAAGTTTTGATACTTTTGTGTATTTGCACTTTGGCCCAAAAATTTACGTTTTTACGTTTAGGTCCAAAAACGCTAAAGGACAAATTGTTTTGTTCCTTTAATGAAGTTTTTGCATTGTTTAAATTTTGGGTTCTAGTTGTATTTACATGAAGTAGTGGACTTTTGTGTTTTTACAAAGTGACCCCAAAAGTTTGTGTTTTCGCAATATATCCCAAAAAAATTGTGGTTATTGCATGATGGCCCAAATTAGGTTGAGAACAAAATTGTTTTGTCTCTTTAAATGAGAATTGAATTTTCATTTCATTTAGCTCCATTTAAATCAATTTTATGGATACAAAAACCAAATGAAAATGTTGCATTCAATTTAATTAATTAAAGTGTTGATTAATTAAAGGGTGATTATGAACCTAAGCCTACGATAATTGAGCTATGTGAAAGGCCGTTTCAAATTTGTTTGAACCATGGGAATGTGTAGATTAATTTTGGTTGTAATTTGATTTGATCAAATGTTGTAAAAGAGCATAAGCTCTTCTTTACTTTAAAGTAATTTATTTTGATCAATTGTTGTAAAAGAGCATAAGCTCTTCTTTACTTTAAATTACTCCATTCTTGTTTTATTTGATATGCATGAAAATAGAGTAGAGGGTCCAACGCCCCTAGGAACAACACGCCTTAATGTGATTAAACGCGTAACTAAAATCAATCACCATCCCTAGTCCGAGATTCAACACTAGGCTCGTGTTGAATCTAAACAAAGGTTCATAGTCATCCTAAGGCCCTAAGGCAACTATATAGTCCATCAAATGAATGCAAAGTTTATGTTAGTAGTATCATATACTCTTGCTTTAAAAACCGTTTTATAAGCATAGTGGGAGTATTATATACAACTAAATTCAATCCAATGGACCAATAGTTGTAATAGGACCAAAATTGTTTTAATAAAGATTAAAATGTATGTTTATATGTGATGAGACCTAAAACCCTCAACCAAACCATTATTAAGTTGATAAAGCGTGAGAGTGCTTTGAACACTCTTTCGTGGCCTTCCACCGTGGTAGGCTCCAATCGTTTATGACTTGAACACCGCCTTCACCCTATCATGGGGGAATGCAAAGTGCATGCTTATACTCAGGAGGAGTCTATATGCATACTTGATGATGTGAGACGTAGGCAACGAGAATGATCAATATCATATCATTGTGAGGTTGTTCTTGAACCCCTACCCGAACTTGCATGGTGGGAATGACTTAACTAAGTGCAATGGAGCCAATATCATATCATTGTGAGGTGACATTCTCTAGAGGCCAAATAAGATGGGTACTTGCAAGAGATGCAAATGAGTAAGCGTACTCTCTCATTATTATTAATGCTAGCCAATATCATATCATTGTGAGGTGGGCTTGGTAGTAGTGAGTCTCCCATACCCTACTAAGAGTTTCCTCCAAAACTCTCGAATTCCAATGAGGGATATGGAATTTGCCAAAAATAGTGGGTGGTGCTATTTGATTTAAAGACCCGGATCAAATGGCTTAAAATCAATCAATTTATATTCGTTATGTATTTGTTTACCAATATATTTGCAAACGCTATCCAACACTTGACAAATAAAAACCGAATGTTTTAGTTTCCGGACTTGGTACCACAATCCCAAAGATTGTCTTAAATGGATTGTATATGTACCTAAGTAGTCTCATCCTCAAAATCTTCCTATTGGTAATGTATCATTGGAAGAACATGTTAGAAAAGTCTATCATGAAGACGACAACACAAACAACCAATGCTTAATCCTTTGTTAAATGAACAAAGGAACTTACGAAGATTAGCATAAAGAAAAGGACACTTTTAGTGTTATTAGTTCTTCACTTACAAATCGTTGTATGAAGAAATAATGAGTTGCTTTGAACAACCCTTAGTCAATGCAAACACCAGTGCTTGTTTCTTTGTTAAATGAACAAAGAACTTAAGAAGAAAGCACAATGGCATGGACACTTTATGTGCCATGATTCTTCACTTACAAATTGTTGTATGAAGAAATGAGAGTTGCCTTGAACAACTCTTGAAAGTTTGTAATTATGTTTAGAACATAATGGTTGGTTGACAAAAATAGTCCATCAACATGGACTTATGATGATTTTGAATCATTGAGTGTTGAAGTGTTACATCACTTCTAGAGACGGAAACTAGGCAAGGACTTCACCTTTGAGTCCCTATCCAAATCGTTCACTAAGTTTATTGTAAACTATGTAGTGAACAATAAACACATGCTCTCCAAATTGTTTGATGTGTATAACACAATTGAAATAAGTTTCAAGAGAGATAGTGGGAGTTTAGGGACTATGACTATGGTAGTCAAAGGAGAAGTCAAATGAAGAAAGCGAAATAACTCCAAGGGAACAAACTTTCTTTATGAAAGGATGGACATTGGAAGGGGTATTTGTAAGAAATGTCTTGCAAGTGTCAAGAACACACCTTTCGAAGGTGTTGTAAATTGTTCTTGAAAAGTTCAAAACAATTGGTTCTTCTACTTGAATGCTTGATTCCGTATTAGTAACTATGTTTTACAATAGTTGTAAAAGTGTGACTAATAAGAAGTAGAAGATATATGAGAGAAGAGAAAGTACTTCACATACAAAACGTGAATAAAATATAGATTTCTGCAAAAGCAGTTAGTACTTACCTCCTCATATGAACTACCAAAGAAATGGAAAAACAAAGATTGTCTTTACATTCCAATTTTAAGGAACTTAATTCCGTCACTATAGTAGAGATGGATGAATGTTTTGTTTGACAAAACATTGTTCTTTATTAATCAATGATTGGATTATAGTAATCTAATTGATTATCTCTATAGTAGAGATGATATGGTAGTGTTAACTGTTTAGAATATAACGATGCTTAAAACCCAAAAGGTTGCAAGGTAGTGACTAATCCCAACTAAAGTTGTGATACCTCTAAAACATAAATTACGAGTTGGTCATAGATGGATACTTTGGATCGTTAGATCCGGATCCAATACCTTCTTATTAAAATTGTATAGAGGCGAAATGTTCGAATCTTTATTCTTTTGGAAAGAACAAAGAATCACAAAGTTGTTGAGGTTAATTCACTTAGATGTTAGTGGCACTTGTCCACAACATAACACTACTCATGTTGTATGACATTCACCGAAGATCACCCTCAGTTGGACTATAGTTTATTTTAAATAAACACAAGTCCGAATACTTTGCAAAAGGTTTCAAAGAATTCAAGAAATGTAAGTTGATGAGTAAGACGTCCAAAGTATTTACATCCTTAGATTTGATCCAATGAATGGTAACACTTTAGAATAGTTTTCTTGAAAGATATCAAGGAAAGAAGCATCATATGATAATGGATTTCTCCATAAGGAGAATAACGAACTTGAATAAGATTTGGTTCGTTGGATATTATCAATTACCCATATATAGGATATATACTTCTAAAACAATATGATTGTCAATTAGAAGATCTTCCAAAGTTTTCATGACTCCATAGGATGTAGTTAGAAAGAAAGACAAATCTTAATCATGTTAAGATTTGGGCTTGTGTGCCAATAAGCAATATTTGTTTGAAAATTATCTTTAGGATATCCTCAAATTAACCTTTGGATATCACTTCTATAAACCAACTAACAAATGTTGTTTTGTTGGGTAGTTCATTGTAATCCTACAATATGATTTGCCTAAGATAGAGCAATGAACGAAAGATAGAACTCAAAGAATGGGTTCTTTGAGAGACAAGATGATAATCAACAAATATAACAACCTAGTTCCTATACCACAAGCTCCAAGGTAGTCAAGAAGGATTTATAAACCGTCTCAGTTGAATGGTTTGAACTTTATGACTATGTCGTAGAGTTGCACCTCTTAATTCGAAAGAAATAAGAATGAAAACCCTTATGACTACATTGAGTGTATATACGATATATACTCAAGGAAATGGTAAAGTACCATTTGACACGAAATAATGAAACCTTCATAGCTAATTGGTAGCTTAAGGTGACTACAATCAAAGAGAATGGTTGAATTTGAAGATTGCTAGCTACAACTAAATGGTGATTCAATATTTGGACATAATATGGGTTTCCGAAACCATTATTAAGATAGTCTTGATAATATATGTCTAAAACTATGAATCACAAGACATGTAAGTTGTAGAGATCCATCCATCATGGATCTTAGCAAGCTAGTGGGAGCTATAAGCGTCTTATGAGAGAAAGGTCAAAACGTTTGATTTCTCATAAAGATGTAAATGAATTTTTTGTTTACTAGGTTTACAAAAGATTAGTGGGAGTTAATCACATATTCCTAAAATTTAAATATATATGATATATTAATTTTGGAAATGAAAAGAATACTTCATTGTTAAAGTTATGACTTTAAACATTCTATAAAGATAGAATGTATATGGGAGATATAGTCTATATACATGGGATGGAAATCTATAATGATATATTTCATGATATAATTGGATTATATCAATCCCTAATAATAGACAATAGATGCTAGGAAGTTTCTCATATGATGATAAACTTCAATTAGAAGGACAACTCTAGTAAGACTAAGAAGTTGCTCTTCTCAAAGGGAACGTACCCTTTGACTCCCAAAGAAATAATGCATAAATAGAATCCTTTATGCATACGCAGAAAGGTGATTTACGTATTTCATATTGTATGAAAAACGTTGATATGAATTGTACCTAGAACGGTACAAGACGATATCAGTGCAAGCCCAGGATCAGAACCATGGCAACTGTCAAGTGAGTCTTTAAGTATTTAAGAAATACTAAAGGATATATTCCTCAAAGAACAAGGAAGAATTAGAGTAACGTAATGGAAGCGTAAATGTATTAGATTATGAATCTAATCCATCATTGGATGTTTCTTCATTATGAATGAAGAGATAAACAAATATCTCTTTATTATGACTAAAGAGATATTTGGATGGAAACATTAAAGTAATGACTTTAGTGTGTTCCATTATGAATGCAAAATATATTGCCATATAGAAGCTTACAACAATGTTGTTTGGATGAGAAAGTTCATTCATGAACTCTCTATTCGATTCCAACCAGAAAGTGTATCTAGTGTACTGACACTATGACACTAATGGGGCGATAGCTCAAGCCAGGGAATCAAGGTCTCATCAAGATCCGAACTCATATGAGAGACTGAACCACATGATTGAGAATCATGTATAATGGTAACGTCGTTATTCTCAAGGTTGCTTCTATGGATAACATATAGATATCCATTGTCTAGGCCTACAACTCAGCCATTTATGAAATGACTACAGAAGAGGTATCATCACTGATGACTAAGCTGATTGGCTCTAGTGCAAGTGGGAGATTGTTGGAAATGTGCCCTAAAGCCAATCATATGATGATACTTTATGGACATTTCGTATGTTAAACTAATCTAGTTTAATATCAAGGGCAAAGATTATTGTTTGAGCCGTCTCATATAAATGTTATATGCTTAAACGATAAGTCCAAGGAATATGCGATTGAGAGAATACGATCTAAAGAAGTTAGATTCATGAGACCATTCTTTCGTAGACACATCCTAAACGTTCCTGACCATAGGATTGCCAATTGGGCATTGACAGTCCGTTAAGATCAGTACGTGCTGTGTCTTCTCTCAGGAAGAGTGACTAGTCTCGAGTCATTAGTGTGTGTGACATCAAGACAAGTACGTAGGTGCTCAATAGAGAATGAGTTCACTTAACACGATCAACGAAGAGTTCTCATATTCATGTCACATGAGAACACATGGTTGGGATAATTCAAAGTAGTCATTTGACCTGAGGCATCATAGTTGTCTTGTGGTTAGGTACTTGATCTTTGATTATGTCAAATGTCACCCATACACGGGTGTCCACGACATAGTTGGGGTTAAGCCACTTAGCCATGGAGGCAAGTGAATGCGCAACAAGGGATCTCTAACCTTCAAACTGTTTGAGGGAGAATACTCTATGATATGATTAAGAATCTCTGGCCAAAGTATGAATGAGATTTAGGAAGTCGTTCCAAATCACATTCAAGGTAATCATATAAGCACACAAATCACATTGGATAGTAGACATGAATAAACTATCAAACCAAACAATGTGGTCAAGAGTATTGTATTAGAGAAATACCGTATTGCATTTGTAATCCTAAACTGAATAGGTTCTCCACCTCTTATGATTAGCTTGGGTAACCATGATATGCTGCTAGGTGTCACTCATGGTTTGTGGAAGCCCTAAACGTGTATAAACACTAAAGGGAGAATTGAAAGTAAGTTTCAATTCACAATCGATTTGAAAGAGTTCGGAATCGCCCACTGCCTCGCTAAAAGGAAGCTAATGGATCGTACACCGTGTAAGGTAAAGATTGAAGAAACAATGGAGATGAGTAAGAATAATTAAATGGTTTAATTATTTGTGGCAATGATTAATTAATATGTTAATTAATCAAACGAATAAGTTCGTTAAAGACCTCGGGATAGTTTTGGACCTTAAGGCCCAATGGGCTTCGAACGTCAAGCCCATTGACTTAAGTTGTATGACAATTTAATGAATAAAGATTCACAAAGGCCCAAAAGCCCATATCCCTTATATGGACGGCCATGTGTATTGAATTAGGGTTTTTGGTTCTTTAGGTCATTTAAAGAAGTGACTATATAAAGAACTTTATAGCCTAAAATTCATAATGGGTTCTTTTGGAGAAAATTGGAGATAACATGTCTCTCCTTTTCTCTCTAGGAGGCCGGCCCCCTTGGAGGGTGCATCTAGCAATCCCACTCCTCCAAGGTCACTCATTTCTTCTCCAATCTAACCTTGGTGTAGAGACTTAGAGGTTCTCAATTTTGGGAACTTGGAGAAACCTATTCTTCCATCCAAATCCATAGATTTTAGATGCAAGGAATGAAAGCCCTCTCTTTGGGTGATTAGCCTTTGCTTATGCAAAGAGGAATCTACAAAGGTATATATTTCTCATCTCACTTTGATTTGAGTTGAGTCTTGGTTCACCAATCTACTAGGCTTTGAATTTCATGGTTAATGTATTGTTTTTAAGTGCATGCAAGCATGATTCCGCCTTTTAATTGTTAATAGCATGCTATTGATGTTGCTTAAATGAACATGTTTTTCACAAAATTTCCTTCATAAATAAGTCCAAAACCCACTCCATCTCTAAATGGCTGGCCTTAGGGTATTATTGGGCTAATTGGGCCTTTGTGAATCATTATTCATTAAGTTGTCATACAACTTAAGTCAATGGGCTTGACGTTCGAAGCCCATTGGGCCTTAAGGTCCAAAACTATCCCGAGGTCTTTAACGAACTTATTCGTTTGATTAATTAACATATTAATTAATCCTTGCCATAAATAATTAGACCATTTAATTATTCTTACTCATCTGCGTTGTTCCTTCAATCTCTACCTTACACGGTGTACGATCCATTAGGTTCCTTTTAGCGAGGCAGTGGGCGATTAAAACCATTTCAAATCGATTGTGAATTGAAACTTACTTTCAATTCTCCCTTTAGTGATTATACACGTTTAGGGCTTCCACAAACCATGAGTGACACCTAGCAGTATGTCATGGTTACCCAAGCTAATCAAAAGAGGTGGAGAACCTATTCAGTTTAGGATTACAATGCAATACGGTCTTTCTCTAATACAATATTCTTGACCACATTGTTTGGTTTGATAGTTTATTCATGTCGACTATCCAATGTGATTCATTTACTTATATGATTACCTTGAATGTGATTTGGAATGACTTCCTAAATCTCATTCATACTCTGGCCAGAGATTCTTAATCATATCATAGAGTATTCTCCCTCAAACGGTTTGAAGGTTAGAGATCCCTTGTTGCGCATTCACTTGCCTCCATGGCTAAGTGGCTTAACCCCAACTATGCCGTGGACACCCGCGAATGGAGTGACTTTGACATAATCAAAGATCAAGGACCTAACCACAAGACAACTATGATGCCTCAGGTCAAAGGACTACTTTGCATTATCCCAACCATGAGTTCTCATGTGACATGAGTATGAGAACTCTTCATTGATCGTGTTCAGTGAACCATGAGTTCTCATGTCACACCAATGACTCGAGACCAGTCACTCTCGCTAAGAGAAGTCATAGCACGTACTGATCTTAACGGACTGTCAATGCCCAATTGGCAATCCTATGATCAGGAACGTTTAGGATATGTATACGAAAGAGAATGGTCTCATAAATCTAACTTGTTTAAATTACATTCTCCTAATTACATATTCCTTGGACTTATCGTTTAAGCATATAACATTTATATGAGACGGCTTAAACAATAGTCTTTGCCCTTGATATTTAAACTAGATTAGTTCAACATGTGAAATGTCCATAAAGTATCATCATATGATTGGTTTTAGGGCACATTTCCAACAATCTCCCACTTGCACTGGAGCCAATCAGCTTGGTCATCAGTGATGATACCTCTTCTGTAGTCATTTTAAAAATGGCTGAGTAGTAGGCCTAGGCAATGGATATCTATATGTTATCCATAGAAGCAACCTTGAGAATAACGACGTCACCATTATACATGATTCTTAATCATGTGGTTCAGTCTCTCATTTGAGTTCGGATCTTGATGAGACCTTGATTCCCTGGCTTGAGCTATCGCCCCATTAGTGTCGTAGTGTCGGTACACTAGAGACACTTTCTAGTTGGAACCGAATAGAGAGTTCATAAATGAACTTTCCCATCCAAATAGCATTGTTGTAAGCTTCTATATGGCAATATATTTTGCATTCATAATGGAACACACTAAAGTCATTACTTTTTAATCTTTCCATCCAAATATCTCTTTATTCGTAATAAAGAGATATCTGATGATCTCTTCATTCATAATGAAGAAACATTCAATGATGGATTAGATTCATAATACATTTACGCTTCCTTTACATTACTCTAATTCTTCCTCATTCTTTGAGGAATCTATCCTTTAGTATTTCTTAAATACTTAAGGATTCACTTGACAGTTGCCATGGTTATGATCCTGGGCTTACACTCATATCGCCTTGTACCGATCTTGGTACAACTCATATCAATGTTTTTCATACAATATGAAATACGTAAATCACCTTTCTGCGTATGCATAAAGGATTCTATTTATGCATTATGTTTCTTTAGGAGTCAAAAGGGTAAGTTCCCTTTGAGAAGAACAACTTCCTAGTCTCACTAGAGTTGTCCTTTTGATTTGAAGTTTGTCATCATATGAGAAACTTCCTAGCATCTCTTGTCTATCATTAGGGCTTGATATAATCCAATTATATCCTGAAATCTATCATTATAGATTTCCATCCTATGTTTATAGACTATGTCTCCCATATACATTCTATCGTTATAGAATGTTTAAAGTCATAACTTTAACGAAGAAGTATTCTTTTCATTTCCAAAATTAATATATCATATATGTGTATGTATATATATATTTAAATTTAGGAACATGATTAACTCCCACTAATCTTTTGTAAACCTAGTAAACAAAAGATTCATTTACATCTTTATGAGAAATCAAACAATTTGATCTTTCTCTCATAAGACGCTTATAGCTCCCACTAGCTTGCTAAGATCCATGATGGATGGATCTCTACAACTTACATGTCTTATGATTCATAGTTTTAGACATATATTATCAAGACTATCTTAATAATGGTTTCGGAAACACATATAATGTCCAAAACATTGAATCACCATTTAGTTGTAGCTAGCAATCTTCGAATTAATTGAAACCAAGACTACGTCAAAGATGATTTGTTCAAAGTCAACCAATCTCTTTGATTGTAGTCACCTTAAGCTACCAATTAGCTATAAAGGTTTCATTATTTCGGGTCAAATGGTACTTTACCATTTCCTTGAGTATATGTCGTATATACACTCAATGTAGTCATAAGGATTCTCATTCTTATTTCTTTCGAATTAAGAGGTGTAATTCTATGACATAGTCATAAAGTTCAAACCATTCAACTGAGACAGTTTATAAATCCTTCTTGACTACCTTGTTTCTTTGGTAGTTCATATGAGGAAGTAAGTACTAACTGCTTTCGCAGAGATCTATATTTTATTCACGTTCCGAATGTGAAGTACTTTCTCTTCTCTCATTAATCTTCTACTTCTTATTAGCCACACTTTTACAACGATTGTAAAACATAGTTACTAATACGGAATCAAGCATTCAAGTAGAAGAACCAACTGTTTTGAACTTTTCAAGAACAATTTACAACACCTTCGAAAGGTGTGTTCTTGACACTTTGCAAGACATTTCTTGCAAATACCCGTTCCAATGTCCATCCTTTCATAAAGAAAGTTTGTTCCCTTGGAGTTATTTCGCTTTCTTCATTTGACTTCTCCTTTGACTACAATAGTCATGGTCCCTAAACTCCCACTATCTCTCTTCAAACATATTTCAATTGTGTTATACACATCAAACAATTTGGAGAGCGTGTGGTTATTGTTCACTATATAGTTTACAATAAACTTAGTGAACGATTTGGATAGGGACACAAAGGTGAAGTCCTTGCCTATTTTTCCTTCTCTAGAAGTGGTTTAACACTTCAACACTCAATGATTCAAAATCATCATAAGTCCATCTTGATGGACTATTTTTGTCAACCAACCATTATGTTCTAAACATAATTACAAACTTTCAAGAGTTGTTCAAGGCAACTCTCATTTCTTCATACAACAATTTGTAAATGAAGAATCATGGCACATAAAGTGTCCATGCCCTTGTGCTTTCTTCTAAAGTTCCTTGTTCATATAACAAAGAAACAAGCACTAATGTTTGCGTTAATTAAGGGTTGTTCAAAGCAACTCTTATTTCTTTATACAACGATTTGTAAGTGAAGAACTATGACATTAAAAGTGTTGTCCTCTTTATGATAGACTTATCTAACATGTTCTTCCAATGATACATTATCAATAGGAAGATTGTGAGGATTAGACTATTTAGGTACATATACAATCCATTTAAGACAATCTTTGGGATTGTGGTACCAAGTCCGGAAACTAAAGCATTCGGCTTTTCTTTGTCAAGTTTTGGATAGCGTTTGCAAATATATTGGTAAATAAATACATAACGAATATAAATTGATTGATTTTAAGCCATTTGATCCGGGTCTTTAAATCAAATAGCACCACCCACTATTTTTGGCAAATTCCATATCCTTCATTGGAATTCGAGAGTTTTGGAGGAAACTCTTAGTAGGGTATGGGAGGCTCACTATTACCAAGCCCACCTCACAATGATATGATGTTGGCTAGCATCAATAATAATGAGAGAGTACACTTACTCATTTGCATCTCTTGCAAGTACCCATATTATTTGGCCTCTAGAGAATAAAGCCTCATTGACGACTAGTCATTTAATCATCTAGAAGAACTCACAAGCCATGAGTGACATCTAACCATATATCATGGCTACCCAAGCTAATGTAGACTTTGTTCGGAGAACCTATTCAGTTGGAATTACAATGTAATTCGATCCTTCTCTAAAACAATACTCTCAATCACACTATTAGGGTATGGATATATTATGTCAAACCCCTAATGTGATTATTCCATGTTATATGATTCAATTGAGTCGTATAGGAACGTTTTCCTTTATTACGCTCGATACTTCGACCGAAGATTCCCGAATCATATCTTAGAGTATTCATCCTCTCATAACGAGGATTAGAGATCCCTTGTTGCGCATTTACTTGCCTCCATGGCTAAGTGGCTTAACCCCAACTATGCCGTGGACACCCGCGGATGGGGTGACTTTGACATAATCAAAGATCAAGGACCTAACCACAAGACAACTATGATGTCTCAGTTCAAATGAATACTTACATTATTCCAACCATTAGAGTTACTTGCTTGACATGTGAGTAGACCTCCATGTAAGTACTCTCGTTCGATTGTGTTTAGTGAACTCATTCCCTTAATGAGCACCTACATACCTATCTTAGTGTCACTACACGAATGGGATGAGACTTTCCATCCTTCCATTTGAAGGGGACATAGTATGTACTGGTGTTTGCATTGTCAGTATCCCTCTGACAATCATATGACCAGGAACCTTTTTTGGACATGATGGTTATGCGAAGAAGGTCTCTGTAGTCTAACATCATTAGATTATTTCTTCCATCGATCCATTGTCCATGGATTCACTATTTAGGACGTATATCGTTTATTGAGATAGTCCTAATTAGTATCTTTGCCTTTTGATGTATAAGAGTCATCTATACACATATTCATTGTCCTGAAAGGTTTCTTCCAAAGATTGACTTTCAGGGCATATTTCCAACAATCTCCCACTTGCACCAAAGTCAATCACTAGTGTATCTCATAGATGCTAGTTGAGTGAACTTATGCTCGTAGGTTAACTTGGTTATGTATTAATCCTTTTTATTTAAAAGGGACTTACTTATCAAATGTTTCTAAAACATTTGATGATGTCTCTTTCTTGTGTTCAAATACTTTGATGAGACCTTGATTCCATGGCTTGAGCTATCGCCCCATTACGTCGTAGTGTCCAACTAACGACCTTATGGTTTGGATTCAATCATTGGTTCTATAAGAACCCCTTCTATTCAAAACACCTTTTGAAGCAGTTTCTAAAACAATATATCGCCATATATTTCGTTTGTATACTTTATACATACTTTGCTCCAACCTTGAGACCATTGTAGTACAATACTAACAATACATTCATATGATTAGTACTTCATCCATTATGAAGTTCCATTTGTTAAAATGGGTTATTTTCACTTTGGTTAATAACCTAAGTGAATGCACGCTTCCAGAGTCCTACTCTGATGTTCCTTTCTTAAAGGCAATAATACTCTATCAGTTGCTACGGTTCTGATCCTGGGCTATAGTAATATCTTAAAGTGACAACCCCTGTGGTTTTTCACCTTTGGATATCATCTCACATGTCCATACATGTGTCCCTTTTGTGATTTTATGACACATTCATTATAAGGGTTATGAAAGTGATTTTCTATCATATAAGAAAACACCTTCTCAAATCTTCAACATTTGAGATTTAATTTCCCCATTAACCATTCTTGAGATAGCCTTGCTATAACATTAAGTCCAATTTCAAGTCTATACTTCAAAATTGATCGTGTCACAATTTTGTCATTTTTGAGTAACATCTATGTTTTATCAAGTCTATCAAATAGACTTTATTCATATCTTGTTGCTCAAATTATGACATCATTCCCACTGGCCTTGTTGTAACTTAGCATTCATCAAAAAATTAACACTTACATTTTCTTGATTTGAATGCATATTGCTCCCACTAACTTGTCTTTGATCTATTGACAATCATTGAGATCCATTAGCTTGTTTGATGACGTCTCAACAATTTTGGGACTATCAACAACTCTAGCTAACACAAGTTATTTAAACGAACATACACAAAAGAATTCCTTCTCAAGTAATTCCATTTGAAATGTGTGACTTGTTTTATCAAGTCTATTCATTTAAATTATATGGTGTCATACACCATACTTCAAGTTTTAGTCATACTAAGACCTTTAATGTAGTCATATAAGAATTATCCAAGTCTTTAGTGGAAGCATGGCTCCTACTAAGGATATAGAAACTCAACCATTCCTTCTAGGTGGTTGATATAATTCTTTATCAAAACTACATAGAGCGTTATAGTTACAAGAGGTGCCGAATTGTTGGAAATGTGCCCTAAAACCAATCATATGATGATACTTTACGGACATTTCACATGTTAAACTAATCTAGTTTAATATCAAAGGCAAAGATTATTGTTTTAAGCCGTCTCGTATAAATGTTATATGCTTAAACGATAAGTCCAAGGAATATGTGATTGGGAGAATGCAATCTAAAGAAGTTAGATTCATGAGACCATTCTTTCGTAGACACATCCTAAACGTTCCTGATATAGGATTGCCAATTCGGCATTGACAGTCCGTTAAGATCAGTACGTGCTATGTCTTCTCTCAGGGAGAGTGACTAGTCTCGAGTCATTGGTGTGTGTGACATCAAGACAAGTACGTAGGTGCTCAATAGAGAATGAGTTCACTGAACACGATCAACAAAGAGTTTTCATATTCATGTCACATGAGAACTCATGGTTGGGACAATGCAAAGTAGTCCTTTGACCTGAGGCATCATAGTTGTCTTGTGGTTAAGTCCTTGATCTTTGACTATGTCAAAGTCACTCCATTCGGGGTGTCCACGACATCGTTGGGGTTAAGCCACTTAGCCATGGAGGCAATTAAATGCGCAACAAGGGATCTCTAACCTTCAAACCGTTTGAGGGAGAGTACTCTATGATATGATTAAGAATCTCTAGCCAGAGTATGAATGAGATTTAGGAAGTCGTTCCAAATCACATTCAAGGTAATCATATAAGCACACGAATCACATTGGATAGTAGACATGAATAAACTATCAAACCAAACAATGTGGTCAAGAGTATTGTATTAGAGAAAGACCGTATTGCATTTGTAATCCTAAACTGAATAGGTTCTTCACCTCTTCTGATTAGCTTGTGTAACCATGATATGCTGCTAGGTGTCACTCATGGTTTGTGGAAGCCCTAAACGTGTATAATCACTAAACGGTGAATTGAAAGTAAGTTTCAATTCACAATCGATTTGAAATGGTTTTAATCGCCCACTGCCTCTCTAAAAGGAACCTAATGGATCGTACACCGTGTAAGGTGGAGATTGAAGAAACAACGGAGATGAGTAAGAATAATTAAATGGTTTAATTATTTATGGCAAGGATTAATTAATATGATTAATTAATCAAACGAATAAAGTTCGTTAAAAGACCACGGGTTAGTTTTGGGCCTCAAGGCCCAATGGGCTTCGAACGTCAAACCCATTGACTTAAGTTGTATGACAACTTAATGACAAATAATTCACAAAGGCCTTAAAAGCCCAATGAAACCCTATGGCCGGCCATTTAGTTAAAGGAGTGGGTTTTGGACTTATTTACAAGTTTGCCACTCCAATGAATTAAGGTATAAATATGATTTTATAGCCAAAATTCATTTAGGGTTTATTTTGGGAAAATTAGAAAGAACATGTCTCTCTATTTTCTCTCTAAAGAGGTCGGCCCCCTTGGAGGGATTAGCTAGCAATCCCAATCCTCCAAGGTCACTCATTTCTTCTCCATTCTAACCTTGGTGTAGAGACTTAGAGGTTCTCAATTTTGGGAACTTGGAGAACCATTTCATCCATTCAAATCCATGGATCTAAGAAGCAAGGAATGAAGGCCCTCTCTTTGGGTGATTAGCCTTTGCTTATGCAAAGAGGAATCTACAAAGGTATAAATTTCTCAACTCACTTTGTTTTGAGTTGAGTCTTGGTTCACCAATCTACTAGGCTTTGAATTTCATGGTTAATGTTTTGTTTTTAAGTGCATGTAAGCATGATTCCGCCTTTTAATTGTTAATTGCATGCTATAGATGTTGCTTAAATGAACATGTTTTTCACAAATTTTCCTTCACGAATTTGGATTGTCTTGTTGTTAAACCATATGTTGTGACTCATTTTGAAACTATTCCCTTTTGTTTCATCAACTTGTCCATATGCTTTGTTATTAGCTTGTTCTGATAAAAGAGAATGATGGACAACTCCCAACATATAACCTTTTTATGCTAGGTTGACGAAACCAACATTCATAGACTATTCTTTAGAATGTTACACAACATAGAATTTTAACGTTTTGAAGAGCTTGAGTCTTTTAACAATTAAAATTACAAACTCTTAATAATAGTGAAGTACTATTATTCTTTAGACAACTATAAACCAATCATATTCAAGTTTATATCCTTTTTCTCACTTCCCACTATTTCTCATGACTTTAATGAGAAATCACTTCATACATTCAAAATGTATAAACGTGGAGTATACGGGTAAAGGACATTGTGGAGTAGCTTTAAAACCTTTCAAGCTCATTTGTTTCAATCTCCACTAAGTCGATGTCTTGCTATTATGTGACTAAAGTCTTTAAACATTTCATAGATTTAGACACATCATTCTTGGTTTAATCACTAACACACTTGACATTTTAAAACGATTTTAAGAATGCCCAATTAGTTGTTCAAAACTACTAATTGAATCAAGAGTGATCTTGATTATTGTGGTTAAGTGATAACCATATAAGAAACGTTTTTCTTTATTATTTATATCATTATAATGTGATCTTCCTTTTCTTCAAGAAAGGAATCTCTAGACCCTTTTCAATTCATATAGAACTCATATGTAGACAATTGGAACCAAATCTAAAGATTCATTGTATCCTTCTATGTCTTACACGTGAGATCTATCCATAATTGATAAGTCTAAAGTTTGGATATCGCATTACATAAGTGATATAAATCTTGTATCTCAACTAGGATACAACAAGACAATATTCAATTCATAACAATACTTTAAGGAAATAATATATTAGAAGGCATTCATCACATTACATTGATATGATAATTCAAACATTCATAATGTTTAATACAAAAAGAATTAGCTCTATACATTTAGAGACTAATTATATACCTTCATTTAGGCACCAATAGTGGTCTTCCATCATATGAAGCCACATAATAAGTTCTTGACAAAATAAGAAAGTTTAAAGACTATCTTTAAGTGCCTAACAAACTTCCTAAGTAGTTAGCAAAAATATGGTGGCTGAACCCTTCTCCAACCTTTTCCTTGCTTGTTCATCTTCTACTTGGCTCCTCCACCTATATACAATTATATAAGTGATTAGCACTTTATATCAAATATAAATATTTAGAAGATCTAACAATTAGAATTGAAGATAAGAACATAAACCATACCTTGTGGCTTGTCCTTTAGAGTTGCAAGGTATAACCTGCAATTCCTCTTCCAATGCCCCCCCTTTCCACAGTGGTGGCAAGTCCCCTTGGGCTCCTTTGCCTTCTTTTTCCTCACTCCTCCTTGCGGCATAGGAGTGGGTGACTTCTTCTCCTTCCATTTGCCTTTGCCTTGCGGCTTGGCCTTGGAAGATGATGGTTTGTTGTAGGCTACTGCAGCAGTCCCTACAACGTTCTCTTTCTTCATAGTCTTCTCGGCAGTTACTAACATGTTTAGTAACTAAGAGAGAGTACTATCCATCTTGTTCATATTGTAGTTCATAACGAACTGCGAGAACGAGTCAGAAAGAGAAGCCAAGATGAAGTCCTGGGCCAATTCCCCGTCAAGTGGAGTCCCTAGGTTCTCCAATTGTTCAATGAGTCCAATCATCTTCAGTACATGTTGATGCACTGGAGCTCCCTTGACCATCTTGGTCTTCACAAGTTCACTGACAGTGCTAAAGCGACGGTTGCGCGTCCCTTCACCATATAACTCCGTAAGATGAAGTATGATGGAAGATGCACTGTCCATGCCCTCGTGATGTCTCTGCAACTCCTCATTCATGGAAGCCAATAGATAACACTTGGCTTGTGTATCATCCTCAACGTGCTTGTCATACTTAGCACGTTTATCCTTAGTGGCGTCAGGGCCAAGAGGTATGTGAGGTGGAGCCTTGTCTAGTACGTAAACAATCTTCTCCAAGGTTAAGAGAATCTTGACATTACGAAACCACAATGGGAAATTGTGCCCCTCTAGGCAATGTTTGTCGAGTATCTTCGCGATTGTGCTTCCAACCATATCTAAATACATAAACAATAAAATAATTAGTTTGATTGTTGATTAAGTCAAACGATTCGGGTATTTAAACCGAATGACACCACCCACCATTTTTGAAAAATTCCATATCCCTCAAGATGGAATCCGGGAGATTTCAATGAAAGCTCCTAGCGGGTTATAGGAGGCTCACTATTACCAAGCCCACCTCACGATGATACGATGTTGGCTAGCAAAAATAATAATGAGAGGGTATGACTACCCATTCACAACAACCTCTTGTGATTACCCATCTAGTTGGCCTCTAGAGAACAATGCCTCACAATGATATGATGTTGGCACCATTTCTCTTAGTTACGTTTTGACCCACCATGCCGGTTTAGATAGGGGTTCAAGTATGACCTCACGATGATACGATGTTGGCCACACTCGTTGCCTACCTTCACCACATCAAATGTTGAAATAGACTCCTCCTGAGTATAAGCACGCACTTTGTACTCCCCCATGATAGGGTGAAGGCGGTGTACGAGTCATAAACGATTGGAGCCTACCATGGTGGAAGGCCACGAAGAAGTGTTCAAAGCACCTCTCCGCTTTCAACTTAATATTGGATATTGGTTGAGGGATTTTAAGGTCTCATCATTTTATTTATTTAATCACATTAAAATAAATTGTGTCCTATTATAACTACTAGTCCAAAGTTAATGAAATTAGTAGCATATGATATCCCCACTATTCGTTTTCATAAAACAAATCAATATCAAAACATTTTTCAAAATATTGGAGATATATATAACTACTAATTGTGTTCATTAGAGTTTAGTAGCATATGATACTCCCACTATTTGTTTTGAGAAAAAAATAAATCAATATCAAAAACGATTTTTTTTCAAATATTGGAAGTAACTACTACTACTACGGTTTTTGCATTCCTTTGAAATTGGACTTTATAGCTATCTTAGGCTCTTTGGATGACCATGGACTTATTGGGTTAATTCAACAACGAGCCAACATTGTTGAATAAGATCTAGGGAAGGTTGTGTAGTTTTAATTACGTGCTTTCAATCCAATTAAAACATTTTTCATTGAGCCATTAGAAATGAAAGACAATCATTCATTGCTAATTAGGGCGTTGGACCCAATTAATCTTTAATCTCATGACAAAACCCTCTTTTAATCATGTCACCTTACCAATAGTTAAAGAAACTCTAGTCTAGTACTAGAGGGAATCAACTAATTGAAAGAGATTAAGAAGTAATAAGAATTACAAACCGATTTGTACAAATTCCTACAAATTACAAATACTAAGAGGGAGAGAAAGATTAATGTCTATCATGACAAGGTCCAATTGAAATAGTAATTAAAACACATTCCCAAGGTTCAAACAATTTGAGTTTAGCGCCTCGTTTAAGGCATAAGTCCATAGTCAACCATTTTCTAACTACTTAATCACATTAAATAATTAATTGGAATGCAACATGAACATTTAGATTTAGTGCATATGGGCATAATAGTATTATGAGTTTAAACAACTAACAAAATTAAAATAAAAAATTTTAACTTGTTAGTTAGATGGGGCCTAATATGCAAATATGAAATGTTAAGGGTCAAACCGTAAATACTTGAAAGTAATTATCAACTTTTCAAAAATTACAAAATAGCCCCACAAGTGGCTAATCCACTAGGGGTGGCCGGCCATGTTAATGGGGATGGGAGGTTTCTTACACATGCATTAAGTCAAATTAAAGTAGTAGAAACCCATGCTATTTCTTGCCACTTGATATGCTTTAAGGACTTTAGAGTAATGGTGATGGGAATTCTCCTAGTCAAGTCTAGGATTGATTAAATTTTGGAAAGCTATGGATGGTAAGTTTATCATCCAAAACCATAAAACAATTTATGAACACAAAACAAAACCATTTTCACCAAAAACAAAACCATGAACACCAAGAACAAAACCATGAACACAATTTCAAGATTTGTACATTCCTTGTGATTTTTCAAACCCAAAACAAAAATGACAAGGTCTAGATTTTCTAGCTTTAAAAGGATGTGTGAGTGTCTTACAATAAAACACAAACACAAGCCAAAACATCCGCAAAAACCGTGCCTACCCTATGGAACAAAACCCCAAATTTTGTTCAAAACTCAATCTTCATTCATGCATCCAAAACACTTTTTGCATGCATATGTTTTTCAACTCTTTGAAAAAACAAAAGATAAACATACTTTGAATGAAGAAATAATATGTCAAACATAAAATTAAAACCCATATGCATAAAATCCAAAAGGACACATCAAATATAAACCTTTGGCTCTGATACCACTTGAAGGGAAAATAATGAGATTTATGTGGGATTTCTAGTGACTAGCATGCATATACAATTCAAAATTCATATACATACGCAACGGAAGCATGTTATCACATAATATCAAAGCTATAGTCATGAAAATCCCCTTCAAGAAGCATAGGTTTATATAAGATGCATCATAACATTTTATTGAAGAACAAAGTGTAGGAGTAGATTTATACCTCGTGATCTAGACTTGAGACCAAGGATAGACCACCTCCAAGCCCTTTGTTGTTGGAACTCCTTGAGCCTAGCCTCCCTCCTTGCTTCCTCCACTTTGCTAGAATGAGTGCTCCTTGGTTCTCCTTTAGTCTCCAAGATAGAAGACCTCTAAAGATCCACACCCACTAGTGTAGTGAGATGGATGGAGGAATAACCAAAGGGAGAGAAGATGATTAGCTACTCTACCCCTTTGGTGGCCGGCCTTGTGTGTCTATTTTAGAGAGAAAGATATTTTCTTCTTTTGTTGAAAGAACACACAAAACCCTAATGAAACCTTTTCACTAAAAGTCCTTTATAAATGTCTAAGAAGTGAATCAACAACTTGACTATCTCTCTCTCTCTCTCTCTTCAATGGCCGGCCCCTATGTGTTGTTTGGGCTTTTGGGCTTTTATCATTTCAAGTCATCCTATGCTTGAATAAAAGCCCAATGGGTTTGGGCTTAATGGGCCCATATTAACCCGAACTTTTCTTTAAGTCCAAAAACGATCTTTTATCGCTTTTTATGATTTCTTCAGACTTTCTAATTAATCACAACACTTAATTAATCCAATTAATTATTTCCATCATCCATTAGTTGTCTCACTACAAGAGTGTATCGGTGTACAATCATTTTAGGTTCCAATTAGCAAGGCAGTGAGGTGATTGGCACCAATCCAATTGATTATATTTAATCCAATCACTTAGTGAATTAAAACTTACTTTTAATTCTCCTTCTTCTTTGACGACTAGTCATTTAATCATCTAGAAGAACTCACAAGCCATGAGTGACATCTAACCATATATCATGGCTACCCAAGCTAATGTAGAATTTGTTCGGAGAACCTATTCAGTTGGAATTACAATGTAATTCGATCATTCTCTAAAACAATACTCTCAATCACACTATTAGGGTATGGATATATTATGTCAAACCCCTAATGTGATTATTCCATGTTATATGATTCAATTGAGTCGTATAGGAACGCTTTCCTTTATTACGCTCGATACTTCGGCCGAAGATTCCCGAATCATATCTTAGAGTATTCATCCTCTCATAACGAGGATTAGAGATCCCTTGTTGCGCATTTACTTGCCTCCATGGCTAAGCGGCTTAACCCCAACTATGCCGTGGACACCCGCGGATGGAGTGACTTTCACATAATCAAAGATCGAGGACCTAACCACAAGACAACTATGATGCCTCAGGTCAAAGGACTACTTACATTATTCCAACCATTAGAGTTACTTGCTTGACATGTGAGTAGACCTCTATGCAAGTACTCTCGTTCGATTGTGTTCAGTGAACTCATTCCCTTAATGAGCACCTACATACCTGTCTTAGTGTCACTACACGAATGGGATGAGACTTTCCATCCATCCAATTGAAGGGGACATAGTATGTACTGGTCTTTGCATTGTCAGTATCCCTCTGACAATCATATGACCATGAACCTTTTTGGACATGATGGTTATGTGAAGAAGGTCTCTGTAGTCTAACATCATTAGATTACTTCTTCCATCGATCCATTGTCCATGGATTCACTATTTCGGACGTATATCGTTTATTGAGATAGTCCTAATTAGTATCTTTGCCTTTTGATGTATAAGAGTCATCTATACACACATTCATTGTCCTGAAAGGTTTCTTCCAAAGATTGACTTTCAGGGCATATTTCCAACAGTACCTACATGAATTCAAATCGGATCGCGTGTTTGTATTGACTATAGGAAGCTAAACGCCACAACAAGGAAAGATCACTTTCCTTTGCCATTCATCGACCAAATGCTTGAAAGGTTAGCCGGTCGTGCTTTTTATTGTTTTCTTGATGGATATTCTGGATATAACCAAATTGTGATAGCCCCGGATGATCAAAAAAAGACCACATTCACGTGTCCCTTTGGAACGTTTGCTTATCGTCGCATGCCTTCGGCCTATGCAACGCACCTGCCATTTTCCAATGGTGTATGGTAAGTATATTCTCTGATTATGTTGAGAAGATCATTGAGGTATTTATGGATGATTTCAGTGTATTTGGGGATTCTTTTGATAATTGTTTAGATAATCTGACCTTGATCTTGAAACGATGTGTTGAAACTAATCTTGTGTTGAATTGGGAAAAATGTCATTTTATGGTTAAACAAGGTATAGTTTTAGGTCATATCGTTTCAGAAAAAGGAATTGAAGTAGAAAATAAAAAATAGACCTTGTACGTACTTACCCTCTCCTACTTCGATTAGAGAGGTTCGTTCGTTTCTTGGCCATGCAGGGTTCTATAGGCGTTTCATCAAGGATTTTTCCAAGATTTCCAACCCCCTTTGCCGATTGCTTCAAAAAGATGTGCCCTTCAAGTTTGATGAAGAGTGTGAATCGGCATTCAACCAACTCAAGGAGAAGCTAACTTCGGCCCTTATCATTGTTCCTCCCGATTGGAGCCTTCCTTTCGAGCTTATGTGCGATGCATCCGACTATGCATTAGGCGCTGTTTTGGGCCAAAGAAAAGACAAGCAGCCACATGTCATATACAATGCCTCTCGGACTCTCAATGATGCCCAATTGAACTACTCCACAACGGAAAAAGAACTTCTAGCTGTTGTCTTTGCTTTAGATAAATTTCGATCTTACTTAATTGGAACTAAAGTGATTGTTTATACTAATCATGCAGCTTTGAAGTACTTACTAACGAAGAAGGAAGCAAAACCTAGGCTCATTCGTTGGATGCTTCTTCTTCAAGAGTTTGACATCGAAATACAAGGCAAGAAAGGAAGCGAGAATGTGGTGGCTGACTACTTAAGCCGAATGGTCCATGATGAGCAAGAGCATGTCGTGCCTATCCCTGAAACTTTCCCCGATGAGCAGCTGCTGTCCATTGAGGTAAGTGAACCTTGGTATGCCGATCTAGTGAATTACTTAGTGTCTAAACAACTTCCAAGCACTCTCACCAAGCACCAATGTGATAAACTTCGAAAAGATGCACGATTCTATGTTTTGGATGATCCCTATTTGTGGAAGTATTGCTCTGATCAGATTTTGCGTAGATGTGTGCATGATTGTGAATTTCTTTCAATTCTAAAATTTTGTCATACTTATGCTTGTGGTGGACATTTTGGCACTCAAAGAACGACATTAAAGGTTCTTGAATGTGGATTTTATTGGCCCACTTTGTTTAAAGATGCTAGAACTTATTGTCTAACGTGTGATCGTTGCCAAAGAATGGGAAATATAGGTACCAAGGATCAAATGCCGCAGCAACCCCTATCCTTTTGTTGAAATTTTTTACGTTTGGGGTATTGATTTTATGGGTCCTTTCCCTCCATCTTATGGTTTCACTTATATCTTGCTAGATGTTGATTATGTTTCGAAATGGGTGGAAGCAAAAGGCACCCGTACTAACGATTCTAAGGTGGTTGCAGATTTTGTGAAAACTAACATTTTTGCTAGGTTTGGAATGCCTAGAGTTCTAATCAGTGATGGAGGCTCCCATTTTTGTAATCGAACCATTGAGGTGTTGCTCAAGAAGTACAATGTTACGCATAAGGTTTCAACACCTTATCATCCTCAAACCAATGGGCAAGCTGAAGTTTCAAATAGGGAGATCAAGCAAGTTCTAGAGAAAACCGTGGGGCCAACAAGGAGGGATTGGAGCTTGCACTTGGATGATGCATTGTGGGCTTATTGTACGGCCTACAAAACTCCCCTTGGCAGCATGTCACCTTTTCGGCTCATCTATGGTAAGCCATGTCATTTCCCCGTTGAGTTAGAACACAAGGCACATTGGGCTGTGAAGACCTTCAACATGGATATCGATGCCGCGGAAGTTCATAGAAAGCTCCAATTGAATGAACTCGAGGAGATTAGGCATGAAGCTTACGAGAATGCTCGGATTTACAAGGATAAGACCAAGGCGTATCATGACAAGATGCTTCGTACAAAGACATTCTCCAAGGGGCAGAAAGTGCTCCTATTTGATTCTCGCCTTCGGTTATTCCCCGGTAAGTTACATTCTAAGTGGATTGACCCTTTGTTGTTACTAATGTTTTTCCTCATGGTGCAGTCCAAGTCCAAAGCTTGAAAACCGGCTACTAGTTCAAGGTGAATGGGCATCGTTTGAAGCCCTATTACGACATGTTTGAGGAGCATGTGGTGGAGGAACTACCCCTCCATGCCGTGGGCTCCAAGAAAGCTTAAAGGACGGTAGTCGTCCGGCTGCACGACGTTAAAGCAAGCGCTTCGTGGGTTTTATTCACCTATCACTTCCAATGTTGTTTCTCACTGTTTTTAAGTGTTTTTAGTGTGTTTTGAAGCTTTTTAGTGTGTTTTGACATAAAAATCCGAAAATCTCATAAAAACTTGAAGAATTGTTTTGAAAAACCCAAAAAGAGTTGTTTTTTTTGTGTTTGTTTGTGTCTTAGGGTACATTCCAACACAATGATGAGGATTTGGTTTTTAATCGCATGACTGTTAAAGAGAGTTATACACATGGATAGAAGTCTGATTTACTCTTTGGTTTATGCTTGGTTGTGGTTATAACTTATAAATTGACATGCAATCATAAAGAAAAAAAATCAGGTTTTTGTAACATGCTTGAAGGAAGGAACTCAAATTAACGCTACAACTTGTGAGACTTGAGCCTAAACGTTCTTTGGAGAGTTAATAATCTGTGCATTGTTGTTTTCTAAAGTCGTTGCATGATCTCATTATTCTTTGCTTGGTTGCTACTTAGAAGGCGTTTCATCATTTAGTTCCAAATGCTAGAACTCATGCCCGTTTCATTCAAAGCATGCTATTGATTTGCATAACACATATTCAAGATGAAGTTGTGTAGTGACCACCAAAGCTAAATTGCCGTGCCCCTATTTCATTATGTGTTTAAGTTTAATCCCGTTGAGCCTTGTTAAGCCTATGTTCTTGGTTAACCCACACTATCCTTACCTAGCCTAGTTTAGGACTATCCATACCCTTGTTCTTGAAGCATAGTAAAGCATGACTTAAAATGAATTCCTTTTTTATCAATGTATTGCAGAAAGCAAGTGTGGGGGAAGTGATTCTTATGTGTGTGTGTGCCAAAGTCTTAAAAGAGGCACAGGTAGAAAAGAAAAAAAAAAGAAAAGTTGTGAAAAAAATGAAGAAGAGTTGAAAATAAGTGAGAATTAACTCACATGTGTGGTGGTGATTTAATGGCATTGTACGGCGAGGCTTTGCTCTTTGGCGACTGATGCGTCCATATGTTGTTGAAGCTTCTCGAGCTCTTGGTTTCAACTCAGACTCCTTCTGCTGGGTTGATTGATTATGCAGGCAGCATTCTTCTTTGCTTGTTTCTTCTGCACGGCAGGCAGGCACGAGGTAGAGGTGATGGTCTGTTTCTTTGTTCAATCTGTCCAAGTGCCGACCGATTGCTTTCTTTCTCCTTGTCCCGCAGGCAAGAGCAAGGGTAAAGGAAAAACATGCCATTAGATATCTTTGCCTTCAACTCTGATGATATGAGGTAGTTTTGCTTTTGAAGAAGTATCTTTCCACAAGTTTATTCTTGAACTGGGCTGGGGAACTTCTTAGCAAGGAAAATGAGACTTGATCTTGAAGGAAATCAGACCATGAGCAGTCTCGCATGGCAAGTGATCCTCAGCTTATTTGAGGATGAATTAGCACGTTGTCTCCACATGCTTCAAGGTATCATTTTCACTTGCCTTATCTGTTCTCCAGGCAGATGTGGCATTTTCTTCGGAAGTACATCAACAGTTGAAGATGAGCACTCGAGAGCAATGCTAGGTAAGCAATCAGGAAGGAGTTCTAGGCAGTTGGTTCTTATATGGGAAGATTGACACCAAGTGCTGGCTGATTACTCTCTTTCTCCTTGTGATGCGAAATATATAAGCACGCAAATTAAACCCTATTTTTATCAATTGTAGTAAGGAATGTAAGTAGGGATTGTTCTAGGCCGGGGATTAGGAGGGGTTGCTAAAACACTTAAAACTGACTCAAAAACATAAAACAAAGTTTAAAACACTAAACTAGACTCAAAGAATGCAAAACTAAACTCTAAAACACCAAAACAACTTAAAAGACTCAAAACAAGCTAAAAACGCTCAAATCTGCCTAAAAACACAAACTGGGCAGATTTGGACTCTAAACACAATTTTGGACGAATTTTGGTTTTCCTTTTGACTCAAAACACTTAAAAACACAATCTAAAACATATTCTAACTAATTAGACACTCTAAAGTAAAGGGGAGTTTTGGTTTTGACGAAATTGAAAACAAAACAAGCAAATTAAAGAACTAATGAAATCTGGACGAATTTGATTAAATTGAATAGATGGAATGCTAGCTAGGAGGTTCTTCTCAACACATGTCACACTTGCATACAAAACGATTTCCAATTGCTTTTCAATAAACCATGAATTCTCAACACCCCAAGTTAATTAGATACGCTTAAATTAACTTTCAGATTTCCCTTATGTCAATGAATTGGATGGAAAAAGCGCATCGCAATCAAATTATTCCTCAAAAGTTCCCTACATGAAAGCGCATAATAGAGATACAATCAAAGATCATTACGTTCAATGAAAATCATAAGTATTGACGAGACACTAGTAACTATGAAAGCGCATGAAACTTATGCCAAGAATTTACTTAACGCGATTGTGATTAATAACCTTTACTACTTGTGAATATAAGTTCATAACGATTAGGTGAAACTCCCTTATACCCTAGCATCAGATTTATGCATGAAAATTAAGCGTGCACTCTTAACCAACACACACAAATCAGTTTTAATTCATATAGATAAGTAAATTGAATTCACAACTTATGAAACACAATTAGAAGTAATCAAATCATATTGCAAGCATGAACATGGTTTCGAATTACACCCCTAGCCAAGGGGGGTTTAGTTCCTCATACGCAAAAAGCAAAGATAAATAAATTTAGACATTGGAAACAAAAGAAAGAAAACACCTAGACGCTCCAACTTGAACAGCAGGTACATCCACGATTTCCTCCTTCCTCCTTGCTGCGGCACAAAGCTTGAGGACAGGTTTTGGGGGTTATGTGTATGGAAGAATGGATGGGAGATGGTATTGTGGTGTTTAGGATGGATGGGTGGTGCGGCAAGGGGTGTTTAGGGTCAGGAATTATGGAAGAATGGTGGAGATGGTTGCGGCAGAGAGCAAATGATGTGTTTTGGCATGAATTTGTGAATATGGAAGGTGTGTGTGCGGCTAGGGATGAATGAGAGTATATATAGGTGTTGGAAATGTGCCCTAAAGCCATTCATATGATGATACTTTACGGATATTTCACATGTTAAACTAATCTAGTTTACATATAAAAGGCAAACATTATTGTTTGAGGCGTCTCATATAAATGTTATATGCTTAAACGATAAAGTCCAAGGAATATGTGATTGGAAGAATGCAATCTAATGTAGTTAGATTAATGAGACCATTCTTTCGTAGACACATCCTAAACGTTCCTGATCATAGGATTGCCAATTGGGCATTGACAGTCCGATAAGATCAGTACGTGCTATGTCTTCTCTCAGGGAGAGTGACTAGTCTCGAGTCATTGGTGTGTGTGACATCAAGACAAGTACGTAGGTGCTCAATAGAGAATGAGTTCACTGAACACGATCAACGAGGAGTTCTCATACTCATGTCACATGAGAACTCATGTTTGGGATAATGCAAATTAGTCCTTTGACCTGAGGCATCACAGTTGTTGTCTTGTGGTTAAGTCCTTGATCTTTGATTATGCCAAAGTCACCCCATCGGGGTGTCCACGACATCATTGGGGTTAAGCCACTTAGTCATGGAGACAAGTGAATGCGCAACAAGGGATCTCTAACCTTCAATTGGCTTGAGGGAGAATACTCTATGATATGATTAAAATCTCTGGCCAGAGTATGAATGAGATTGGGGAATGCGTTCCAAATCACATTCAAGGTAATCATAAAATGCAAATGAATCACATTGGATAGTAGACATGAATAAATAAACTATCAAACCAAACAATGTGGTCAAGAGTATTAGATTAGAGAAAGACCGTATTGCATTTGTAATCCTAAACTGAATAGGTTCTCTACCTCTTCTGATTAGCTTGGGTAGCCATGATATGCTGCTAGGGGTCACTCATGGTTTGTGGAAGCCCTAAACGTGTGTAATCACTAAAGGGAGAATTGAAAGTAAGTTTCAATTCACAATCGATGTAAAATGGTTTTAATCGCCCACTGCCTCGCTAAAAGGAACCTAATGTATCGTACACCAAATAAGGTGGAGATTGAAGAAACAAAGGAGATGAATTAAATGGTTTAATTATTTATGGCAAGGATTAATTAATATGTTAATTAATCAAACGAATAAGTTCGTTAAAAGACCTCGGGATAGTTTTGGACCTTAAGGCCCAATGGGCTTCGAACGTCAAAGCCCATTGACTTAAGTTGTATGACAACTTAATGAATAAAGATTCACAAAGGCCCAAAAGCCCAAATCCATTTAGTGTTGAATTAGGGTTTTTGGTTCTTTAGGTCATTTAAAGAAGTGACTATATAAAGAACTTTATAACCTAAAATTCATAAGTTGTTGATTTTAGAGAAAATTGGTGAGAACACAAAGCTTCCATTTCTCTCTAAGAGGCCAACCACCTTGGGGGATATTGTCTAGCAATTCTATTTCCTCAAGGTCACTCATTTCCTCTCCAATCCAACCTTGGTGTAGAATCTTTAGAGGTTCTCAATTTTGGGAACTTGGAGAACCTATTCTTCTAACCAAATCCATGGAGCTAAGAAGCAAGGAATGAAGGCCCTATCTCTTGGGTGATTATCCTTTGCATATGCAAAGAGGAATCTACAAAGGTAAATATTTCTCAACTAACAAATTGTTGTTTTTAAGTTGAGTCAAGGTTCACCAATCTACTAGGCTTTGAATTTCATGGTAGATGTTTTGTTTTTGAATGCATGAAAGCATGATTCCGCCTTTAATTGTTAATTGCATGCTATATGATGTTATTCAAATGAACATGTTTTTCACAAAATTTCCTTCAAGTGGTATCAAGAGCCTAGGTCTAGTAGTTGGTGAATCATTTTGGGTTTTGTAGTTCATAGTTTTTGATTTAAAAGTTGTAATATGTTACAAGCTTTATTCTTGTTTCTTTGAATGTAAATTTTGTTAAAAAATTTGCCATCTCAAATGTTGTAGATGTAGTTCATATGAGCATGAATTTTGGAGCTAAAATTTGGTTCCATGTTTTTTGGGAAATTCGGCCAAATCCAAAGGGTGATTTTTTGGGTTCATGTTTGTCTTGTTAAAATGGTTTTAAAGTGACTTTTGGAACCCCTAAGTACCCTAGGATGTTAACCCTCTTTTGAGTGATGAAAATTCGAGTTTTGGTGAGTGAAAACATTCATGGAGCTATTATGAGTTTTCATGAGTGTTCTTCAATGTTCTTGAAGTTCTTGCCAAGAACAAAAAGTTTTGAAGTTTTGATTCAAAATGTTTTATGTTTTTACATAAAGTTTTGGTTTAATTTTAGTGGGTGATTTTAGTGGGTGATCATTATTGGTAAAGTATTATTAATGGTTTTAATGGTAGACAAACTTTTTTAAAAGTTTAACATAAATTCAAAATATTTCATCTTTACCTCACCTAACAAAACCCACTTACAAAAACTTTGTAAAAATCATATTTTTTCTATCATGGCCGGCCACCCTAATTAAATAGGGTATTTTTGGGTCTTTTATTCAATTACATAAAGTTTTGATACTTTTGTGTATTTGCACTTTGGCCCAAAAGTTTACGTTTTTACGTTAAGGCCCAAAAACGTTAAAGGACAAATTGTTTTGCTCCTCTAATGAAGTTTTTTTTTGTATTTGTTGAAATTTTTGGGTTCTAGTTGTAATTACATGAAGTAGTGGACTTTTGTGTTTTTACAAAGTGACCCCAAAAGTTTGTGTTTCGCAATATAGCCCAAAAAGTTGTGGTTATTGCATGATGGCCCAAATTAAGTAGGGAACAAAAATTGTTTTGTCTCTTTAAATGAGAATTGGATTTTCATTTTATTTAGCTCCATTTAAATCAATTTTATGGATACAAAAACCAAATGAAAATGTTGCATTCAATTTAATTAATTAAAGTGTTGATTAATTAAAGGGTGATTATGAACCTAAGCCTACGATAATTGAGCTATGTGAAAGGCCGTTTCAAATTTGTTTGAACCATGGGAATGTGTAGATTAATTTTGGTTGTAATTTGATTTGATCAAATGTTGTAAAAGAGCATAAGCTCTTCTTTACTTTAAAGTAATTTGTTTTATGCAAATGTTGTAAAGAGCATAAGCTCTCTTTTACTTTGAAGTACTTCTTTCTTGCTTTATTTGATATGCATGAAAATGAAGTAGTTGGGTCCAACGCCCCTAAGAACAACATGCCTTAATGTGATTAAACGCGTAACTAAAATCAATCTCCATCCCTAGTCCGAGATTCAACACAAGGCTCGTGTTGAATCTAAACAAAGGTTCATAGTCATCCTAAGGCCCTAAGGCAACTATATAGTCCATCAAATGAATGCAAACCTTACGTTAGTAGTATCATATACTCTTGCTTTAAAAAACCGTTTTATAAATATAGTGGGAGTATTATATACAACTAAATTGAATCAAATGGACCAATAGTTGTAATAGGACCAAAATTGTTTTAATAAAGATTAAAATGAATATGTTTATGTGATGAGACCTAAAACCCTCAACCAAACCATTATTAAGTTGAAAAGCGTGAGAGTGCTTAGAACACTCTTTCGTGGCCTTCCACCGTGGTAGGCTCCAATCGTTTATGACTTGTACACCGACTTCACCCTATCATGGGGGAGTACAAAGTGCATGCTTATACACAGGAGGAGTCTATATACATACTTGATGAGGTGAGTGTAGGCAACGAGGATGGCCGACATCGTATCATCGTGAGGCTATTCTTGAACCCCTTCACGCACTAAGCATGGTGGGAATGACTTAACTAAGTGCAATGGCGCCGACATCGTATCATCGTGAGGCAACATTCTCTAGAGGCCAAATTGATGGGTACTTGCATTAGTTGCAAATGAGTAAGCGTACTCTCTCATTATTATTAATGCTAGCCAACATCATATCATTGTGAGGTGGGCTTGGTAATAGTGAGTCTCCCATAACCTACTAAGATTTTCCTCCAAAACTCTCGAATTCCAATGAGGGATATGGAATTTGCCAAAAATAGTGGGTGGTGCTATTTGATTTAAAGACCCGAATCAAATGGCTTAAAATCAATCAATTTATATTCGTTATGTATTTGTTTACCAATATATTTGCAAACGCTATCCAAAACTTGACAAAGAAAATCCGAATGTTTTAGTTTCCGGACTTGGTAACACAATCCCAAAGATTGTCTTAAATGGATTGTGCATGTACCTAAGAAGTCTCATCCTCACAATCTTCCTATTGATAATGTATCATTGGAAGAACATGTTAGAAATGTCTATCATGAAGAGGACAACACAAACAACCAATGCTTATTCCTTCGTTATATGAACAAAGGAACTTATGAAGAAATAAGAGTTGCCTTGAACAACTCTTGAAAGTTTGTAATTATGTTTAGAACATAATGGTTGGTTGACAAAAATAGTCCATCAACATGGACTTATGATGATTTTGAATCATTGAGTGTTGAAGTGATAAACCACTTAACGAGACGGAAACTAAGCTAGGACTTCACCTTTATGTCCCTATCCTAATGGTTCACTAAGTTTATTGTAAACTATGTAGTGAACAATAACCAAACACTCTCCAGAATGTTTGATGTGTATAACACAATTGAAAAAGGTTTCAAGAGAGATAGTGGGAGTTTAGGGACCATGACTATTGTAGTCAAAGGAGAAGTCAAATGAAGAAGATAAAATTAACTCCAAGGGAACAAACTTTCTTTATGAAAGGATGGACATTGGAAGGGGTATTTGCAAGAAATGTCTTGCAAGTGTCAAGAACACACCTTTCGAAGGTGTTGTAAATTGTTCTTGAATAGTTCAAAACAGTTGGTTCTTCTACTTGAATGCATGATTCCGTATTAGTAACTATGTTTTACAATCGTTGTAAAAGTGTGGCTAATAAGAAGTAGAAGATTAATGAGAGAAGAGAAAGTACTTCACATTCGGAACGTGAATAAAATATAGATCTCTGCGAAAGCAGATGGTACTAACTTCCTCATATGAACTACCAAAGAAATTGGAAAAACCAAAGATTGTCTTTACATTCCAATTTTAAGGAACTTAATTCCGTCACTATAGTAGAGATGGATGAATGTTTTGTTTGACAAAACATTGTTCTTTATTAATCACTGATTGGATTATAGTAATCTAATTGATTGTCTCTATAGTAGAGATGATATGGTAGCGTTAACTGTTTAGAATATAATGATGCTTAAAACCCAAAAGGTTGCAAGATAGTGGCAATTGTCCACAACATAATACTACTCATGTTGTATGACATTCACCGAAGATCACTCTCGGTTGGACTATAGTTTATTATGAATAAACACAAGTCCGAATACTTTGCAAAAGGTTTCAAAGAATTCAAGAAATGTAAGTTGATGAGTAAGACGTCTAAAGTACTTACCTCCTTAGATTTGATCCAAGGAAAGGTAACACTTTAGATGAGTTTCCTTGAAAGATATCAAGGAAATTAGCATCATAAGATAAATGATTTTCTCCATTAGGAGAAGAACGAACTTGAATAAGATTTAGTTCGTTGGATATTATCAATTACCCATATATAGGATATATATGCTTCTAAGACAATATGATTGTCAATTAGAAGATCTTCCAAAATTTTCATAACTCCATAGGATGTAGTTGGAAAGAAAGACAAATCTTAATCATGTTAAGATTTGGGGTTGTGTGCTAATAAGCAATATTTGTTTAAAAATTATCTTGTGGATATCCTTAAATTAACCTTTGGATATCACTTCTATAAACCAACCAACAAATGTTGTTTGTTGAGTAGTTCATTGTAATCCTACAATGTGATTTGCCTTAGAGCAAATGAACTAGGAATAGAACTCAAAAGAATGGGTTCTTTGAGAGACAAGATGATAATCAACAAATATAACAACCTAGTTCCTATACCACAAGCTCCAAGGTAGTCAAGAAGGATTTATAAACCGTCTCAGTTGAATGGTTTGAACTTTATGACTACATTGAGTGTATATACGATATATACTCAAGGAAATGGTAAAGTACCATTTGACCCGAAATAATGAAACCTTCATAGCTAATTGGTAGCTTAAGGTGACTACAATCAAAGAGAATGGTTGACTTTGAAGGAACCATCTTTGACATAGTCTTAGTTTCAATTAATTCGAAGATTGCTAGCTACAACTAAATGGTGATTCAATGTTTGGACATGATATAGGTTTCCGAAACCATTATTAAGATAGTCTTGATAATTTATGTCTAAAACTATGAATCACAAAACATGTAAGTTGTAGAGATCCAACCATCATGGATCTTAGCAAGCTAGTGGGAGCCATAAGCATCTTATGAGAGAAAGATCAAAATTGTTTGATTTCTCATATAGATGTAAATGAATCTTTTGTTTACTAGGTTTACAAAAGATTAGTGGGAGTTAATCATATTCCTAAATTTGAAAATATGTATGATATATTAATTTTGGAAATGAAAAGAATACTTCATTGTTAAAGTTATGACTTTAAAACTTTCTATAACGATAGAATGTATATGGGAGACATAGTCTATATACATGGGATGGAAATCTATAATGATAGATTTTAGGATATAATTGGATTATATCATGCCCTAATAATAGACAAAAGGTTGCTAGGAAGTTTCTCATATGATGATAAACTTTAATAAGAAGAACAACTCTAGTGAGACTAGGAGGTAGCTCTTCTCAAAGGGAACGTACCCTTTGACTCCCAAAGAAATAATGCGTAAATCGAATCCTTTATGCATACGCAGAAAGGTGATTTATGTATTTCATATTGTATGAAAAACATTGATATGAGTTGTACCTAGAAAGGTACAAGGCGATATCAGTGCAAGCCCAGGATCAGAACCATGGCAACTGTCAAGTAAATCCTTAAGTATTTAAGAAATACTAAAGGATAGGTTCCTCGAAGAATGAGGAAGAATTAGAGTAACGTAATGGAAGCGTAAATGTATTAGATTGTGAATCTAATCCATCATTGGATGTTTCTTCATTACGAATGAAGAGATAAACAGATATCTCTTTATTATGACTAAAGAGATATTTGGATGGAAACATTAAAGTAATGACTTTAGTGTGTTCCATTATGAATGCAAAATATATTGCCATATAGAAGTTTACAACAATGTTGTTTGGATGGGAAAGTTCATTTATGAACTCTCTATTCGGTTCCAACCATAAAGTGTATCTAGTGTACTGACACTACGACACTAATGGGGCGATAGCTCAAGCCTGGGAATCAAGGTCTCATCAAGATCCGAACTCATATGAGAGACTGAACCACATGATTGGGAATCATGTATAATGGTGACGTCGATATTCTCAAGGTTGCTTCTATGGATAACATATAGATATCCATTTCCTAGGCCTACTATTCAGCCATTTAGGAAATGACTACAGAAGAGGAATCATAACAGATGACCAAGCTGATTGGCTCTAGTGCAAGTGGGAGATTGTTGGAAATGTGCCCTAAAGCCAATCATATGATGATACTTTACGGACATTTCACATGTTAAACTAATCTAGTTTACATATAAAAGGCAAACATTATTGTTTGAGGCGTCTCATATAAATGTTATATGCTTAAACGATAAAGTCCAAGGAATATGTGATTGGGAGAATGCAATCTAATGAAGTTAGATTAATGAGACCATTCTTTCGTAGACACATCCTAAACATTCCTGATCATAGGATTGCCAATTGGGCATTGACAGTCCGTTAAGATTAGTACGTGCTATGTCTTCTCTCAGGGAGAGTGACTAGTCTCGAGTCATTGGTGTGTGTCACATCAAGACAAGTACGTAGGTGCTCAATAGAGAATGAGTTCACTGAACACGATCAACGAGGAGTTCTCATACTCATGTCTCATGAGAACTCATGTTTGGGATAATGCAAATTAGTCCTTTGACCTGAGGCATCACAGTTGTTGTCTTGTGGTTAAGTCCTTGATCTTTGATTATGCCAAAGTCACCCCATCGGGGTGTCCACGACATCATTGGGGTTAAGCCACTTAGTCATGGAGACAAGTGAATGCGCAACAAGGGATCTCTAACCTTCAATTGGCTTGAGGGAGAATACTCTATGATATGATTAAAATCTCTGGCCAGAGTATGAATGAGATTGGGGAATGCGTTCCAAATCACATTCAAGGTAATCATAAAATGCAAATGAATCACATTGGATAGTAGACATGAATAAATAAACTATCAAACCAAACAATGTGGTCAAGAGTATTAGATTAGAGAAAGACCGTATTGCATTTGTAATCCTAAACTGAATAGGTTCTCTACCTCTTCTGATTAGCTTGGGTAGCCATGATATGCTGCTAGGGGTCACTCATGGTTTGTGGAAGCCCTAAACGTGTGTAATCACTAAAGGGAGAATTGAAAGTAAGTTTCAATTCACAATCGATGTAAAATGGTTTTAATCGCCCACTGCCTCGCTAAAAGGAACCTAATGTATCGTACACCAAATAAGGTGGAGATTGAAGAAACAAAGGAGATGAATTAAATGGTTTAATTATTTATGGCAAGGATTAATTAATATGTTAATTAATCAAACGAATAAGTTCGTTAAAAGACCTCGGGATAGTTTTGGACCTTAAGGCCCAATGGGCTTCGAACGTCAAAGCCCATTGACTTAAGTTGTATGACAACTTAATGAATAAAGATTCACAAAGGCCCAAAAGCCCAAATCCATTTAGTGTTGAATTAGGGTTTTTGGTTCTTTAGGTCATTTAAAGAAGTGACTATATAAAGAACTTTATAACCTAAATCTCATAAGTTGTTGATTTTAGAGAAAATTGGTGAGAACACAAAGCTTCCATTTCTCTCTAAGAGGTCAACCACCTTGGGGGATATTGTCTAGCAATTCTATTTCCTCAAGGTCACTCATTTCCTCTCCAATCCAACCTTGGTGTAGAATCTTTAGAGGTTCTCAATTTTGGGAACTTGGAGAACCTATTCTTCTAACCAAATCCATGGAGCTAAGAAGCAAGGAATGAAGGCCCTATCTCTTGGGTGATTATCCTTTGCATATGCAAAGAGGAATCTACAAAGGTAAATATTTCTCAACTAACAAATTGTTGTTTTTAAGTTGAGTCAAGGTTCACCGATCTACTAGGCTTTGAATTTCATGGTAGATGTTTTGTTTTTGAATGCTTGAAAGCATGATTCCGCCTTTAATTGTTAATTGCATGCTATATGATGTTATTCAAATGAACATGTTTTTCACAAAATTTCCTTCACCATAACCTACTAAGAGTTTCCTCCAAAACTCTCGAATTCCAATGAGGGATATGGAATTTTCCAAAAATAGTGGGTGGTGCTATTTGATTTAAAGACCCGAATCAAATGGCTTAAAATCAATCAATTTATATTCGTTATGTATTTGTTTACCAATATATTTGCAAACGCTATCCAAAACTTGACAAAGAAAATCCGAATGTTTTAGTTTCCGGACTTGGTAACACAATCCCAAAGATTGTCTTAAATGGATTGTGCATGTACCTAAGAAGTCTCATCCTCACAATCTTCCTATTGATAATGTATCATTGGAAGAACATGTTAGAAATGTCTATCATGAAGAGGACAACACAAACAACCAATGCTTATTCCTTCGTTATATGAACAAAGGAACTTACGAAGATTAGCATAAAGACAATGACACTTGAATTTTTTGCCTGTAAAAGCTCCCTACCTGCACTTCTAAGAACTTGATTTATCCGACCTCTTCTTTTTCTTCACACCTTCAAAAATGTCTTGCCCTTCTGACCGTCGCCTTAACTTGAATGTCGGGGAAGATAGTGACATATCTTCTCCAACCAACATTTGGCAGCCGTCCTTCGTATCCTCAAATGGTCCTCTTACAGTTGGGGATTCCATGATGATGAATGATACAACCGCTTCGGTGGTGGCCAGAAATCTTCTCATCCTAGAGACACTAGGATACTTTCAAGGCGGTTCGACGAACTGGCTGTTCAGGACTCTCTGGCCTACAGTGTCCGATTTGCAGGCTCAGTATCAAACATGGGCCAGCGTCTTCTTGCTCGAACTCGTCAGGTTGAGTCGTTGATGGCTGAAGTGGCTAGTCTTCGGCAAGAGGTTAGAGTGCTTAGGCATGAGAATAAGGAGTTGCACATGCTCGCAACTAATTACTCAACAAGCATGAAGAGGAAGCTTGATCAGCTGCAGGAGTCCGAAGTGCGGATTCAGAATGATCATCAGAGATTTGTGGCGTTACTCCAGAGGCAACTTCTGCCTTCATCCTCTGGCGCTTCACCAAGTGTTGAGGCTCCGGATAATCAATCTCTGGTGCTTCATTTTTCTGGAGCTCCGTCGAATGTTGAGGCACTTCCTGACCAATGAAGACTCATTCTTGTTTGTATGCACATCTTTGAAATTTTCTACTAAATGTTCCTTCTCTACTAAAGTCAATGTAAAAGCACTTTGTTTACCTATCAATGTTTCAAACAAAAATCCACACCAAAAACAATCAGACAAGCAACAAATAAAAATGACAAATAAGGCAAAATAAACGCAGTAAAAGGGAAGGTTTTTATAAACGCAAAACTGATTGTGAAGCGATTCAAAGATCTTCCTTATTTGAATACATGGGCTGCCTCCCAAGTAGCGTTTTCTTTAACGTCTTGCAGCCGGACGATGCTTCATTGAAGGTTTATGGAACCCCACGGCATGGAGGGGTTTTTCCACAACCTGTCCTACGAAATACTTCATTCTTTGGGTCCTTGAATGGGATGGGATAATGATCATTTCTTATTGTCATGTTTTGCTTCTCTAAATCAACACGAACTCTCCCACCCCGTTGACTTCAATTAGGTACCTGCACCATACAAGGTAACGACCTATTAGTTGAAATGGGAATCGAAATTGGAATAGGTGGCTTACCTATGTGCGGCAAAGGAGTGGCAGCACAATGAATAGATGCACAAGGGGTGCACTCGGCCAGATTTGGTGATTTCAAGGTTGGGGCCGTGCACTCTTTGTTGTTCACTCCAATTCCCTCCTCGATGGTGGTTCGGGGTACATTCTTCTTGATTAGTGTTGAACATTTCTGCCCTATATTTTCAATTATATTAATGGCACAACAAGAACGAACATCATTAGTATTCTCAACCGATTCAGAAATCTTAAAGTTAATCATATCACCACCAAAGGCCATAGTTACTGCTCCCTTGGCCACGTCAATCTTGGTTTGAGCCGTTTTCATGAATGGTCGTCCAAGTAAGAGCGGTGATGGTGAAGAGTGCCCTGAATCCTCCATATCAAGCACATAGAAATCTGCAGGAAAAATTAAGTGGTCTACCTGCACCAAAACATCTTCCAACACTCTCATTTCGGATATGCATTAGATCGATCGGCTAATTGAATAATAACACCATCATTTTTAAGCTCTCCTAGATTCATAGATGCATAAACAGAATATGGCATGACATTAATGGATGCACCTAAATCTAGCATAGCATGATCAAACCTCGCATTGCCAATAACACAAGGGATAGTGAAACTACCTGGATCTTTGCATTTAGGTGGTAGCTTTCTTTGCAATATTGCAGATACATTCTCACTTACGTGTACCACCTCTTTCTCCCGAATCCGTTTCCTTGTTGTACAAAGCTTCTTCAAGAACTTAGCATACTTCGGGATTTGCTTTATAGCATCAAGGAGTGGGATATTGACATGCACCTTCCTAAACGTCTCGAGGACATCTTTCTCCTCTTCTTCGTTCTTGGCTTCCAAAAATCTGCTAGGAAACGGAACAGTCGGAGGAATGACATTAGAATTAACTTGAATTGGACCTTCCTTACCTATGGTGGCCGAATTGGAATGCTTGGGTGGCTGCGGCAAGGATTGCTCCTCCTCTTCTATTTGCAACTTCTCGTCTTCCTTGGGGGTAGATTTCGATGGTTGTGGCTCAGTTCCTACTTCTTTCCCGCTCCTTAGTGTGATGGCCTTGGCAGTTTCGAATCCTCCCCTCGGATTGACAACGGTTGAACTTGGCAACTTGCCTTGCTCTCGAAATTGGCCCATGAACTCCGCAATCTGCCCTACTTGCTTCTCCAATTCATCCATCTTTTTGTCTCTATTTTGCATACCCTGCGCCATAGAAGTTAGTAACTGAAAAATATGATCATTATCAATGGACGAACCTGAATTGGTTTGGGTAGGTTGTGCTTGAGGTTGTGTGGATGCAAACGGCTTGTTGTTGGCCTTGTTGGGGTTCTCGCCATTTGAAATTTGGATGATCACGCCAACCGGGATTGTAAGTATTAGAAAATGGGTCATTCCTCGGTTGGTATTGGTTGCCAAATCCCACGGCATTGAGGGTCTCCCACCCTCCATTCTCTATTAATTGTGGGCACTTGTCCGTAAGGTGTCCTTGCATGGAGCATACGCCACAAGCTGCCATGTTTTGCACTTTTGGACCTTCCACCACCTGAGAAAGCAAAGTAGTAAGGTTAGCCATTTGATTTTGAAGTTCGGTTATGGCACTTATCTCATTCACTTGATGTCTAATGGTTAGGTCCTTGATCTTTGATCGTGTCAACGGCATTCCCTCGGAGTGTCCACGGCATTGTTGGGGTCAAGCTATCTAGTCGTGTAGGCATATGAATGCACAACAAGGGATCTCTAACCTTCCATCGTGGAAGGAGAATACTCTAAGATATGATTCTAAAGTCTTTGGCCAAAGCATATGAATATGACTTAGGAAGTTTGTTCCAAATCATATAGATAAGTATCACATTGGATAGTAGACATGAAACAAACTATCACTTAAACAATGTGATTAAGAGTATTGTATTAGAGAATGACCGTATTGCATTGTAGTTGTAACTGGATAGGTTCTCCAACCAATTCTACTTAGCTTGGGTAACCATGACATACTGCTAGGGTACACTCATGGTTTGTGGAAGCCCTAATGATTAGCAAACACTAATCATCAAAGGGAGAATTGAAATGTGGTTTCAATTCACAATCGATCGTTAAGAGTAACATCGCCCACTGCCTCGCTAATTGGAACCTAATGGATCGTACACCGAGTAAGGATGTATGTGAGGAAATTAAATGAAATGGATAAGCAATTAAATGGTTTAATTGAAGAATGGTCAAGATTAATTAATTAGTTAATTAATTTTACGAAAGGTTCGTATTGGGCTTTTAAGTTGGTTTTGGGCTTCGGGGCTCAAAAGCGTTTTGGTCCACAAGGCCCATTATGTTTAGGTTGTATGACAACTAAAACAAAATGGGCAATTAGCCCAATAACAAAGGTAAGGCCGGCTATAAGGGTGAGGGTAGCAAACTTGGATTAATTACAAGTTTGCCACTCACTTGAAATGAAGTATAAAATCAACTTTATAGCTTTATTTCTCATTAGGGTTTTTCTTGTTGAAATTGGGTGAAACATTTTCTCTCCTTTTTCTCCAAGAGGCCGGCCACTAAGGGGAGGGACATCTAGCAATCTCTTCTTCCCTAAGTCATCCATATCATCTTCACAAGATACATCCTTGGTGAAGAGACTTAGAGACATCAAACTTTTGGTGTTTTGGAGAACATATCCTCATTTCCTCAAATCTTCAAAGGAGCACTAAAGGGAGGATAACACAAGGAGGATTGATAAGCTCATATTTATATATATTTTTACATCAAATTCACGTGTCTTTTCTTAGTTAGTTCCTCAATTTTTGAGCTTTTTACTTTGTTTTTGTATTTTATAGAATTTATCTAGCTAAGAAAATAAAATTAGCACAAGTAAGATTTTAAGTGACAAAATTCGTAAAAATTATCTTGCTCACTTATTTGATTTTTGTAGCTTTAGAAAAACATAAAATAACAAAAACTGCCCTTTACTGGCAGCACATGTGGACGGCAAATGAAAGAAAATGAAGTGGGATAGTGAGGTGAATGGAATGATGAGTGGAAATAAAGAAAAGAAAAAGAAACATGCAAGGCTCGGAGGGAGAGCACATGCAACTCGATGAAAGGCAATAAAAAAGATTATCAGATTGGGATGCCTCCCACATGCTCATCACTTTTACAAAGAAAAAGAAAATTATGAAAACACATGCATTCAAGGGAAAGTGTGAAAACAAAAAAATAATAAAAGAAAACAGCTGCCTTTGTTTTAAAGAGGACAGCAAGTCAGAGAGCACACATGGCGGGGGCTGCTCTCCACGCGAATAGAAAAGAAACAGAAGTTGCGAGAGCAAGGCAGCTTTGGGCAGTGCGTGAAGGCGGCCAGACAGAGAAGGGCAGTGAGGACTGCAAGGTTGACACGGCTTCTCTGGGAAAGGAGGGGGGCGTTCGAAGGAGCTGCCTTAGGGCAGCGAGCCACAACGGAAGAGAACGGCCTTGAGAGAGGACGGGAAGGCAGTAGCAGACGGCTGGGGAGAAGGATAGCACGGAGCAGCTGCCAGGAAAACTTGACTCGAGGAGGAGCGAATAGCAAAGAAACAGAAGCAGCTCAAGCACGGGCACTCTTCTCACTTCGGTGTTATTTTTCCTCAACTTATGTTTTATTTTATGGTTTAATTTAAGAATAATGTATAACTAAATTCGTTTTGGTTAGAGGTGAATTTGAAGCCATGAATATTTGTTTATTATAATTTGATTTACTCCAGTTATGAATTTATGAATGTTGGATGTGGTTTACTTTTCTGTGTTGATTAAGAACTTGTTTATGTATGTGGGTTGAGGGTCGACACTTAATTTGCATGCTTAGACTTGATGCTAGGATATAAGGGAATTTCACCTAATCGTTATGAACTTATATTCATGAGTAGTAAAAATCGCTAGTCACGATTGTGTTTAGTAAACCCTAGGTTGGATTAACATGCGTATTCCATAGTTATGAATGCCTAGTCGATGCTTATGATTTCCATTGAACTTAATGATCTTTGATATGTCTCTCTATCATGCGTATTCCATAGTTAGGGAACTTGATAAGAATAATTTGGTTGTGATGCGTATCCCGTCCAATTCAATGAATCTAGGGAAATCTGAAGGTTAATTTAAGCGGACCTAATTAACTTGGAGCATTGTCATTTATTCGTTTGTTGAAATCATAACTGGGAATCAAATTATATGCATATGTTCATGTGTGGATAAGGACCCCTCTAACTAACGTCTCATCATTCTATAAAATATATTTTCTTTGAAGTTTGTTTTTAAGTTTCTGTTTTTAATTCAATTTCGTCAAAAATCAATCCCCCATTTATTTTAAAGTGTTAGATTTGTTAGAAATCAATTTAGTTTGTGTTTTCTTGAGTCTTGAATTATTTTGAGTCTTTTGATTTGTTTTAGTTTATTTGTTAGTTTTATTTTGAGTGATTCTAGTTAAGTGTTTTGATTTTAGTTTAGTGTTTTAAATTTTGTTTTTACGTTTTTAATTTAATTTTACTTTGGTTAGCATCCCTAGTTAATCCCCGGTTAGAATGATCCCTACTTACATCTTTACTACATTTGATAAAAAGAGGGTTTAATTTGTGACTTGAAGGCCCTCCACTTGGGTGAATCCCTTGTGTAAACAAGGATGAGCTTCAAGGGTAAAGAAACTCTAAATCTTTACTTCTCTTTAATGTTGTTAAAGAGTTTATTGGTTCACCATATACTAGGCTTTGAAAGTCATGGGTTTTATGAATTGTTTTTGGATGCATGCCTACTTTAAAGTGTTAATAGCTTGCATGTGTATTCAAATGTTCATACTTGTTCTTAGCTAGGACAAAATTTTTCCTTCAGTCACTGGTTCTTGCATCTAAGTAGTAGCATTCCATTCATGAGATCATATCTAAAACATGCTTAATAACTCCATAAAATCACTTTCTTTGTTATACATATATGTGAGTGTTCGTTTTCATGTTTACATCAATCTTCTCACATGTACCTAGTGTAGGGTGTGTAGTCAGAAAATCTGAGTGAAAATTGAGTGCATATCTTGTAAAGAATTGAGCAAATTCTCTATGGCATGTTACTACATTCAAAACATCGTTTTAAGTGGTGACTGTGATTAAGTATGTGCTCAAGTGTTAAGTTAACTAAAATATGTGGGAATTATGATTTTTAACATGTCATGTGCGTTGGAAATCCCTGAGGCAAACGTTGGAAGGTTTAGGTTGTGTTTTGTTTTCTTTATTTTGCTCGAGGACTAGCAAAAGCTAAGTGTGGGGGAATTTGATAGGAGCATATTTATGCGACTTAGTTAACATGTTTTCTTGCACTTACTTAGTTAGTTATTGCTTATAAGAGTGTTTTAAGCCATTTTCGTATGTTTGTAGGTCCTAATAACAAAGTTGGCAAGAAAAGTGCATTTTGGTGCATTTTGGAGCAATTTTGGGCTGAAATGGATTGCATGCACTTGGAGACATGAGGATGGACGTTTTGGGAAGATTAGAATTCAATATATGTGTGTGCAAGTGTGTGACCTACAACTAACAAACATCATAGCTGCCATGTGATGGAGAAAATGTGTTGATTTGTGGCTGAAATAATGAAGAGCATGTGTGTGTGCAAGTGTGACAACTTGTGGATGTGGAAATAATGATAACATGACAACAAAGACACATGCAAAGAGGCCTTGAGCACCATCCTTCACACTTGTGCAGCAGCAACCCTTCATCATTACTTAACATTTCTGCCACAAGAACATGGAGACAACATCATACAAGGCATGTGCAAAAGAGAAACATGGACAGCCAACAAATTCGTCAAAACTGCCTGTGCAGATTAGCTGACTTTGGAAGCATGTTACGAACAGCTCACAATGAATGAAAGAATGAGCCTTCTATGCTTGGAAAGCTACGGATGCCTATTTTCTGGAACAATTTACGGATTGTTAATATCATTTTTATAGAAGAAGGTATGGGCATTGTAACACTGAAAGGTTCAGAAACGGGCTAAGCAGATTTGGCTAATCAAATGAGAAAGTAAAGGCGCTTGTTTTGTGTTTTGCTTTGTCATCAACACTCAGCAGCAAATGGGGTTATGATTGCACTCATTTGGCTTTGGAGCAAGTGGAAATGCACAGCTAGAAAGATAAGACACACCCACATGCAAAGGAAAGGAGAAACATGGGCAGAAAATGGGTGGATTGGTGGTTGAAATGATGAAGCATGTGTGTGCAAAAGAAAAGGAGAAACATGGACAGCACACACCCATGCAATCTGCACATGCAAAGGAAATGAAGTAGTCCTCTCCCTAGCCTATAAATACATCCACCACCCCCCCTTCCAAAACAACACCATCTTGATCCACAATTGCTACATCTCCATACACTTCCATTTCCATGCCGTGAGCTCCATTCCATTTCATCCATCTTCATCCATGTACACACTACATCAAAAACACAATCAGCCACACCACCATACCATCTCCCATCCACTCCTCCATACAAATACGATCCAAACTTGTCCCCAAAACCTTGTGCCGCACCAAAGAGGAAGGAGGAGAAGCCTTGGACGTGCATGCCATTCAAGTTAGGATCGTTGGAGCGTTTAGGTGTTTTCTTTCTTTTGATTTCAATGTTTAAATTCTATACTCTTTGTTTTGTACGTATGAGGAACTAAACCCCCCCTTGGCTAGGGGGGATTCGAAACCATGTTTATGCTTGCTATATGATTTGATTACTTTCAATTGTGTTTCATAAGTTGTGGATTCAATTTACTTATCCGTTCGTATAAAAACTGATTTGTGTATGTTGGTTGAGAGTGCACGCTTAATTTTCATGCATGAATTTGACGCTAGAATATAAGGGAGTTTCACCTAATCGTTATGAACTTATATTCACAAGTAGTGAAGGTTGCTAGTCACAATCACGTTAAGTAAATTCTTGGCATAAGTTTCATGCAAATCATAGTAACGAGTGCCTCGTCAATGCTTATGTTTTTCATAGAACTTAATGATTCTTGCTTGTATCTCTATTATGCAATTCATGTAGGGAACTTGTAGGGAATGTTTTGGGTTGTCGTATGCAATCATCCAACCCAATAACTTGTGGAAAAACTGAGGGTTAATTAGTGCAATTCACGGTTAATTTGGGGCGTTGAGTATTCATAGTTTATCGAAAAGCAACTGGAAATCGTTTTGTATGCAAGTGTGACATGTGTGGAGAAGAACCTCCTAGCTAGCCTTCCATCCATAAGTTTCATTCAAATTCATTTACAATCTGTTTTGTTTTACAAAGTTTGTTTTGTTTTCAAATTCGTCAAGAACCAATCTCCTATTTATTTCAAAGTGTTAGATTAGTTAGTAATCACTTTAGTTTGTGTTTTTAAGTGTTTTGATTCACCCAAATTTGCCTAAGAATCTGTTTACTTTGTTCATGTCTTAATTTAATTATTTTCGTCCAAAATCAACCCCATCTTATTTCTTTGAGTCATATTAATTAGAACTTGTCTTAGATTATGTTTTTAAGTGTTTTAGTTCATTAGAAAACCAAAATTCGTCCAAGTTTGTGTTAGAGTCCCAAAACTGCCCAGAAAGTGTTTTTAAGGCAGTTTTGAGTCTTTGGTTGTTGTTTTGAATTTTTTTTGTTTATCTTAGTATTTTAAAGTATAGTTTTGCATTCTTTGAGTCTAGTTTAGTGTTTTAAACTATGTTTTTACATTTTCAAGTCAGTTTCCAAGTGATTTAGCAATCCCTCCTAATCCCCGGCCTAGAACGATCCCTACTTACATACTTTACTGCATTTGATAAAAAGAGGGTTTAATTTGTGTGCTTATATATTTCGCATCAATGATATCCAAAAGTGAAGAACCATAGGGGTTGTCACTTTAAGATATTACTATAGCCCAGGATCAGAACCGTAGCAACTGATAGAGTATTATTGCCTTTAAGAAAGGAACATCAGAGTGGGACTCTGGAAGCGTGCATTCACTTAGGTTATTAACCAAAGTGAAAAATAACCCATTTTAACAAATGGAACTTCATAATGGATGAAGTACTAATCATATGAATGTATTGTTAGTATTATACTACAATGGTCTCAAGGTTGGAGCAAAGTATGTATAAAGTATACAAACAAAATATATGGCAATATATTGTTTTAGAAACTGCTTCAAAAGGTGTTTTGAATAGAAGGGGTTCTTATAGAACCAATGATTGAATCCAAACCATAAGGTCGTTAGTTGGACACTACGACGTAATGGGGCGATAGCTCAAGCCATGGAATCAAGGTCTCATCAAAGTATTCGAACACAAGAAAGAGACATCATCAAATGTTTTAGAAACATTTGATAAGTAAATCCCTTTTATAAATTAAAAGGATTAATACATAACCAAGTTTACCTATGAGCATAAGTTCAATCGACTAGTATGTATAAGATACACTAGTGATTGACTTTAGTGCAAGTGGGAGATTGTTGGAAATATGCCCTGAAAGTCAATCTTTGGAAGAAACCTTTCAGGACAATGAATGGTTGTATAGATGATTCTTATACATCAAATGGCAAAGATACTAATTAGGACTATCTCAATAAACGATATATGTCCTAAATGGTGAATCCATGGACAATGGATCGATGGAAGACGTAATCTAATGATGTTAGACTACAGAGACCTTCTTCACATAACCATCATGTCCAAAAGGTTCCTGGTCATAGGATTGTCGGAGGGATACTGACAATGCATAGACCGGTACATACTATGTCCGCTTTAATTGGAAGGATGGAAAGTCTCGTCCCATTCGTGTAGTGACACTAAGACAGGTATGTAGGTGCTCATTAAGGGAATGAGTTCATTGAACACAATCGAACGAGAGTACTTGCATGGAGGTCTACTCACATGTCAAGCAAGTAACTCTAATGGTTGGAATAATGTAAGTAGTCCTTTGACCTGAGGCATCATAGTTGTCTTGTGGTTAGGTACTTGATCTTTGATTATGTCAAAGTCACTCAATCCGTGAGTGTCCACGGCATAGTTGGGGTTAAGCCACTTTGTCATGGAGGCAAGTAAATGCGCAACAAGGAATCTCTAATCCTCGTTAAGAGAGGATGAATACTCTAAGATATGATTCGGGAATCTTCGGCCGAAGTATCGAGCGTAATAAAGGAAAACGTTCCTATACGACTCAATTGAATCATATAAGAAGGAATAATCACATTAGGGGTTTCACATAAAATATCCATACCCTAGTAATGTGATTGAGAGTATTGTTTTAGAGAAGGATCGAATTACATTGTAATTCCAATTGAATAGGTTCTCCGAACAAATTCTACATTAGCTTGGGTAGCCATGATATATGGTTAGATGTCACTCATGACTTGTGAGTTCTTCTAGATGATTAAATGTAGTCGTCAAAGAAGAAGGTGAATTAAAAGTAAGTTTTAATTCACTAAGTGATTGAATTAAATATAATCAATTGGATTGGTGCCAATCACCTCACTGCCTTGCTAATTAGAACCTAAAATGATTGTACACCAATACACTCTTGTAGTGAGTAACTAATGGATGATGGAAATAATTAATTGGATTAATTAAGTGTTGTGATTAATTAGAAAGTCTAAAGAAATCATAAAAGTGTTGGAAATGTGCCCTAAAGCCAATCATATGATGATACTTTACGGACATTTCATATGTTAAACTAATCTAGTTTAATATCAAGGGCAAAGATTATTGTTTAAGCCGCCTCATATAAATGTTATATGCTTAAATGATAAAATCCAAGGAATATGTGATTGGGAGAATACGATCTAAAGAAGTTAGATTCATGAGACCATTCTTTCGTAGACACATCCTAAACGTTCTTGATCATAGGATTGCCAATTGGGCATTGACAGTCCGTTAAGATCAGTACGTGCTGTGTCTTCTCTCAGGGAGAGTGACTAGTCTCGAGTCATTCGTGTGTGTGACATCAAGATAAGCATGTAGGTGCTCAATAGAGAATGAGTTCACTGAACACGATCAACGAAGAGTTCTCATATTCATGTCACATGAGAACTCATGGTTAGGATAATGCAAAGTAGTCCTTTGACCTGAGGCATCACAGTTGTCTTGTGGTTAAGTCCTTGATCTTTGATTATGTCAAAGTCACCCCATCGGGGTGTCCACAGCATAGTTGGGGTTAAGCCACTTAGCCATGGAGGCAAGTGAATGCGCAACAAGGGATCTCTAACCTTCAAACCGTTTGGGGGAGAATACTCTATCATATGATTAAGAATCTCTGGCCAGAGTATGAATGAGATTTAGGAAGGCGTTCCAAATCACATTCAAGGTAATCATATAAGCACACGAATCACATTGGATAGTAGACATGAATAAACTATCAAACCAAACAATGTGGTCAAGAGTATTGTATTAGAGAAAGACCGTATTGCATTTGTAATCCTAAACTGAATAGGTTCTCTACCTCTTCTGATTAGCTTGGGTAACCATGACATGCTGCTAGGTGTCACTCATGGTTTGTGGAAGCCCTAAACGTGTATAATCACTAAAGGGAGAATTGAAAGTAAGTTTCAATTCACAATCGATTTGAAAGAGTTCTAAGTCGCCCACTGCCTCGCTAAAAGGAACCTAATGGATCGTACACCGTGTAAGGTAAAGATTGAAGTATCAATGGAGATGAGTAAGAATAATTAAATGGTTTAATTATTTATGGCAAGGATTAATTAATATGTTAATTAATCAAACGAATAAGTTCGTTAAAGACCTCGGGATAGTTTTGGACCTTAAGGCCCAATGGGCTTCGAACGTCAAGCCCATTGACTTAAGTTGTATGACAACTTAATGAATAATAATTCATAAAGGCCCATTTAGCCCAATAACACCCTAAGGCCAGCCTTGAGATGAAAATAGGGTTTTGGTTCTTTAGGTCACTTAAATGAAGTGACTATATAAAGAACTTTATAGCCTAAAATTCATTATGGGTTCTTTTGGAGAAAATTGGAGAGAACATGTCTCTCCTTTTCTCTCTAGGAGGCCGGCCCCCTTGGAGGGTGAATCTAGCAATCCTACTACTCCAAGGTCACTCATTTCTTCTCCAATCTAACCTTGGTGAAGATACTTAGAGGTTCTCAATTTTGGGAACTTGGAGAAACCTATTCTTCCATTCAAATCCATAGATTTTAGATGCAAGGAATGAAGGCCCTCTCTTTGGGTGATTAGCCTTTGCTTTTGCAAAGAGGAATCTACAAAGGTATATATTTCTCAACTCACTTTGATTTGAGTTGAGTCTTGGTTCACCAATCTACTAGGCTTTGAATTTCATGGTTAATGTTTTGTTTTTAAGTACATGCAAGCATGATTCCGCCTTATAATTGTTAATAGCATGCTATATGATGTTGCTTAAATGAACATGTGTTTTCAAAAATCTTCCTTCAAGTGGTATCAGAGCCTAGGTCTAGTAGTTGGTGAATCCTTTTGGGTTTTGTAGTTCATAGTTTGTGATTTAAAAGTTGTAATATGTTACAAGCTTTATTCTTGTTTCTTTGAATGTAAATTTTGTTAGAAAATTTGCCATCTCAAATGTTGTAGATGTAGTTCATATGAGCATGAATATTGGAGCTAAAATTTGGTGCCATGTTTTTGGGAATTTTCGGCCAAATCCAAAGGGTGGTTTTTTGGGTTCTTGTTTGACTTGTTAAAAGTGTTTTCAAGTGACTTTTGGAACCCCTATGTACCCTAGTTTGGTTATATGTTATTTCCCTAAAGTTTAAATGGTTTTGGGATGTTTTTGGATGAAAAATGTTCATGGAAAATTTTGAGTTTTTTCATGAGTGTTCTTCATTGTTCTTGACATTTTTGCCAAGAACAAAAATTTTGGTGTTTTGATTCAAAGTTTTGATTTATTTCATAAAGTTTATGTTTTATGTTTTTTCAAATGTTTAATTGCATTAGATATTTGTTTAAATGGTGTAAGAATTATTGGTGGGTGTGAAAGGATTAATTCCCTTTCACACACACCACTTGCACCACTTGCATGCTTTATGTCAAAACTCACAAATCAACACACACATCACTCACACTCCTCTCCAAAACCGGCCCTCCCTCAAGTGGGAGTACTTTTGGGTCTTTTATGCAATTACATAAAGTTTTGATACTTTTGTGTATTTGCAATTTGGCCCAAAAGTTTACGTTTTTACGTTTAGGTCCAAAAACGCTAAAGGACAAATTGTTTTGCTCCTTTAATGAAGTTTTTGCATTGATTAAATTTTGGGTTCTAGTGTAATTACATGAAGTAGTGGACTTTTGTGTTTTTACAAAGTGACCCCAAAAGTTTTGAAATATAGCCCAAAAGGTTGTGGTTATTGCATGATGGCCCAAATTAGGTTGAGAACAAAATTGTTTTGTCTCTTTAAATGAGATTTGGATTTTCATTTCATTTAGCTCCATTTAAATCAATTTTATGGATACAAAAACCAAATGAAAATGTTGCATTCAATTTAATTAATTAAAGCGTTAATTAATTAAAGGGTGATTATGAACCTAAGCCTACGATAATTGAGCTATGTGAAAGGCCGTTTCAAATTTGTTGAACCATGGGAATGTGTAGATTAATTTTGGTTGTAATTTGATTTGATCAAATGTTGTAAAAGAGCATAAGCTCTTCTTTACTTTAAAGTAATTTATTTTGATCAATTGTTGTAAAAGAGCATAAGCTCTTCTTTACTTTAAAGTACTTCATTCTTGTTTTATTTGATATGCATGAAAATGGAGTAGAGGGTCCAACGCCCCTAGGAACAACACGCCTTAATGTGATTAAACGCGTAACTAAAAACAATCACCATCCCTAGTCCGAGATTCAACACTAGGCTCGTGTTGAATCTAAACAAAGGTTCATAGTCATCCTAATGCCCTAAGGCAACTATATAGTCCATTAAATGAATGCAAACCTTATGTTAGTAGTATCATATACTCTTGCTTTAAAAACCGTTTTATAACCATAGTGGGAGTATTATATACAACTAAATTCAATCCAATGGACAAATAGTTGTAATAGGACCAAAATTGTTTTAATAAAGATTAAAATAAATATGTTTATGTGATGAGACCTAAAACCCTCAAACCAAACCATTATTAAGTTGATAAGCGTGAGAGTGCTTTGAACACTCTTTCGTGGCCTTCCACCGTGGTAGCTCCAATCGTTTATGACTTGTACACCGCCTTCACCCTATCATGGGGAAGTTCAAAGTGCATGCTTATACTCAGGAGGAGACTATATACATACTTGATGAGGTGAGTGTAGGCAACGAGGATGGCCGACATCGTATCATCGTGAGGCTATTCTTGAACCCCTTCACGCACTAAGCATGGTGGGAATGACTTAACTAAGAGAAATGGAGCCAACATCATATCATTGTGAGGTGACATTTTCTAGAGGCCAAATTGATGGGTACTTGCAAGAGATGCAAATGAGTAAGTGTACTCTCTCATTATTATTAATGCTAGCCAACATCGTATCATTGTGAGGTGGGCTTGGTAATAGTGAGTCTCCCATACCCTACTAAGAGTTTCATCCAAAACTCTCGAATTCCAATGAGGGATATGGAATTTGCCAAAAATAGTGGGTGGTGCTATTTGATTTAAAGACCCGGATCAAATGGCTTAAAATCAATCAATTTATATTCGTTATGTATTTGTTTACCAATATATTTGCAAACGCTATCCAACACTTGACAAATAAAAACCGAATGTTTTAGTTTCCGGACTTGGTACCACAATCCCAAAGAATGTCTTAAAAGGATTGGATATGTACCTAAGTAGTCTCATCCTCACAATCTTCCTAATGATAATGTATCATTGGAAGAACATGTTAGAAAAGTCTATCATGAAGAGGACAACACAAACAACCAATGCTTAATCCTTTGTTAAATGAACAAAGGAACTTACGAAGATTAGCATAAAGAAAAGGACACTTTTAGTGTTATTAGTTCTTCACTCACAAATCGTTATATGAAGAAATAATGAGTTGTTTTGAACAACCCTTAGTCAATACAAACACTTAGTGCTTATTTCTTTGTTACATGAACAAGGAACTTGAGAAGAAAGCACAAAGGCATGGACACTTAATGTGCCATGATTCTTCACTTACAAATTGTTGTATGAAGAAATGAGAGTTGCCTTGAACAACTCTTGAAAGTTTGTAATTATGTTGAGAACGTAATGGTTGGTTGACAAAAATAGTCCATCAACATGGACTTATAATGATTTTGAATCATTAAGTGTTGAAGTGATAAACCACTTAACGAGATGGAAACTAAGGCTAGGACTTCACCTTTATGTCCCTAACCTAATGGTTCACTAAGTTTATTGTAAACTATGTAGTGAACAATAAACACATGCTCTCCAAATTGTTTGATGTGTATAACACAATTGAAATAAGTTTCAAGAGAGATAGTGGGAGTTTAGGGACTATGACTATGGTAGTCAAAGGAGAAGTCAAATGAAGAAAGCTAAATAACTCCAAGGGAACAAACTTTCTTTATGAAAGGATGGACGTTGGAAGGGGTATTTGCAAGAAATGTCTTGCAAGTGTCAAGAACACACCTTTCGAAGGTGTTGTAAATTGTTCTTGAATAGTTCAAAACAGTTGGTTCTTCTACTTGAATGTTTGATTCCGTATTAGTAACTATGTTTTACAAATCGTTGTAAAAGTATGACTAATAAGAAGTAGAAAATATATGAGAGAAGAGAAAGTACTTCCCATACAAAACGTGAATAAAATATAGATTTCTGCGAAAGCAGTTAGTACTTACCTCCTCATATGAACTACCAAAGAAATGGAAAAACAAAGACATTCCAATTTTAAGGAACTTAATTCCGTCACTATAGTAGAGATGGATGAATGTTTTGTTTGACAAAACATTGTTCTTTATTAATCAATGATTGGATTATAGTAATCTAATTGATTATCTCTATAGTAGAGATGATATGGTAGTGTTAACTGTTTAGAATATAACGATGCTTAAAACCCAAAATGTTGCAAGGTAGTGACTAATCCCAACTAAAGTTGTGATACCTCTAAAACATAAATTACGAGTTGGTAATAGATGGATGCTATGGATCGTTAGATCCGGATCCAATGCCTTCTTATTAAAATTGTATAGAGGCGAAATGTTCGAATCTTTATTCTTTTGGAAAGAACAAAGAATCACAAAGTTGTTGAGGTTAATTCACTTAGATGTTAGTGGCACTTGTCCACAACATAATACTACTCATGTTGTATGACATTCACCGAAGATCACCCTCGGTTGGACTATAGTTTATTTTTAAATAAACACAAGTCCGAATACTTTGCAAAAGGTTTCAAAGAATTCAAGAAATGTAAGTTGATGACTAAGACGTCTAAAGTATTTACATCCTTAGATTTGATCCAAGGAATGGTAACACTTTAGAATAGTTTCCTTGAAAAATATCAAGGAAAGAAGCATCATAAGATAATGGATTTCTCCATTAGGAGAAGAACGAACTTGAATAAGATTTAGTTCGTTGGACATTATCAATTACCCATATATAGGATATATATATGCTTCTAAGACAATATGATTGTCAATTAGAAGATCTTCCAAAAATATTCATGACTCCATAGGATGTAGTTGGAAAGAAAGACAAATCTTAATCATGTTAAGATTTGGGGTTGTGTGCTAATAAGCAATATTTGTTTAAAAATTATCTTGTGGGTATCCTTAAATTAACATTTGGATATCACTTCTATAAACCAACCAACAAATGTTGTTTGTTGAGTAGTTCATTGTAATCCTACAATATGATTTGCCTTAGAGCAATGAACGAAAGATAGAACTCAAAGAATGGGTTCTTTGAGAGACAAGATGATAATCAACAAATATAACAACCTAGTTCCTACACCAAAAGCTCCAAGGTAGTCGAGAAAGATTTATAAACCGTCTCAGTTGAATGGTTTGAACTTTATGACTATGTCATAGAGTTGCACCTCTTAATTCGAAAGAAATAAGAATGAAAATCCTTATGACTACATTGAGTGTATATATGATATATACTCAAGGAAATGGTAAAGTACCATTTGACCCGAAATAATGAAACCTTCATAAGCTAATTGGTAGCTTAAGGTGACTACAATCAAAGAGAATGGTTGACTTTGAAGGAACCATTTTTGACGTAGTCTTAGTTTCAATTAATTCGAAGATTGCTAGTTACAACTAAATGGTGATTCAATGTTTGGACATAATATGGGTTTTCGAAACCATTATTAAGATAGTCTTGATAATATATGTCTAAAACTATGAATCACAAGACATGTAAGTTGTAGAGATCCACCCATCATGAATCTTAAACAAGCTAGTGGGAGCCATAAGCGTCTTATGAGAGAAAGATCAAATCGTTTGATTTCTCATAAAGATGTAAATGAATCTTTTGTTTACTAGGTTTACAAAAGATTAGTGGGAGTTAATCATGTTCCTAAAATTGTATATATATATATAATATATATATATGATATATATGAATATATATATGATATATTAATTTTGGAAATGGAATGAGTACTTCTTCGTTAAAGTTATGACTTTAAACATTCTATAACGATAGAATGTATATGGGAGACATAGTCTATATACATGGGATGGAAATCTATAATGATAGATTTTAGGATATAATTGGATTATATCATGCCCTAATAATAGACAAAATGTGCTAGGAAGTTTCTCATATGATGATAAACTTCAATTAGGAGGACAACTCTAGTTAGACTAAGTAGTTGCTCTTCTCAAAGGGAACGTACCCTTTGACTCCCAAAGAAATAATGCATAAATAGAATCCTTTATGCATACGCAGAAAGGTGATTTATGTATTTCATATTGTATGAAAAACATTGATATGAATTGTACATAGAAAGGTACAAGATGATATCAGTGAAGCCCAGGATCAGAACCATGGCAACTGTCAAGTGAGTCCTTGAGTATTTAAGAAATACTAAAGGATAGATTCCTCAAAGAATGAGGAAGAATTAGAGTAACGTAATGGAAACGTAAATGTATTAGATTATGAATCTAATCCATCATTGGATATTTCTTCATTATGAATGAAGAGATAAACAGATATCTCTTTATTATGACTAAAGAGATATTTGGATGGAAACATTAAAATAATGACTTTAGTGTGTTCCATTGTCAATGCAAAATATATTGCCATATAGAAGCTTAAAACAATGTTGTTTGGATGAGAAAGTTCATTCATGAACTCTCTATTCGATTCCAACCAGAAAGTGTATCTAGTGTACTGACACTATGACACTAATGGGGCGATAGCTCAAGCCAGGGAATCAAGGTCTCATCAAGATCCGCACTCATATGAGAGACTGAACCACATGATTGAGAATCATGTATAATGGTGACGTCGTTATTCTCAAGGATGCTTCTCTGGATAACATATAGATATCCATTGTCTAGGCCTACAACTCAGCCATTTTTGAAATGACTACAGAAGAGGTATCATCACAGATGACCAAGCTGATTGGCTCTAGTGCAAGTGGGAGATTGTTGGAAATGTGCCCTAAAGCCAATCATATGATGATACTTTACGGACATTTCATATGTTAAACTAATCTAGTTTAATATCAAGGGCAAATATTATTGTTTAAGCCGTCTCATATAAATGTTATATGCTTAAACGATAAAGTCCAAGGAATATGTGATTGGGAGAATACGATCTAAAGAAGTTAGATTCATGAGACCATTCTTTCGTAGACACATCCTAAACGTTCCTGATCATAGGATTGCCAATTGGGCATTGACAGTCCGTTAAGATCAGTACGTGTTGTGTCTTCTCTCAGGGAGAGTGACTAGTCTCGAGTCATTGGTGTGTGTGACATCAAGATAAGCATGTAGGTGCTCAATAGAGAATGAGTTCACTGAACACGATCAACGAAGTGTTCTCATATTCATGTCCCATGAGAACTCATGGTTGGGATAATGCAAAGTAGTCATTTGACCTGAGGCATCACAGTTGTCTTGTGGTTAAGTCCTTGATCTTTGATTATGTCAAAGTCACCCCATCGGGGTGTCCACGGCATAGTTGGGGTTAAGCCACTTAGCCATGGAGGCAAGTGAATGCGCAACAAGGGATCTCTAACCTTCAAACCGTTTGGGGGAGAATACTCTATCATATGATTAAGAATCTCTGGCCAGAGTATGAATGAGATTTAGGAAGGCGTTCCAAATCACATTCAAGGTAATCATATAAGCACACGAATCACATTGGATAGTAGACATGAATAAACTATCAAACCAAACAATGTGGTCAAGAGTATTGTATTAGAGAAAGACCGTATTGCATTTGTAATCCTAAACTGAATAGGTTCTCTACCTCTTCTGATTAGCTTGGGTAACCATGACATTGAAGGAAATTTTGTGAAAAACATGTTCATTTGAATAACATCTATAGCATGCAATTAACTGAAGGGAAATTTATGAGATTCTAGAATGGGATTTCAAAAAGACTATCATGCATATACAAATCAAATTTAATATACGAAAGCAGCGGAAGCATTTATAACATATTATAAAGCTATAGTCATGCAAATCCCCTTCAAGGTTCATAGGTTTATATATAATGCATCAAAACATTTTATAGAGAAGAACAAAGTGAAGGTTTAGTCTTATACCTCTTGATCTAGACTTGAGACCAAGGATGGACCACCTCCAAGCCCTTTGTTCCTTGAACTCCTTGAGCCTAGCTTCCCTCCTTGCCTCCTCCACTTTGATAGAATGAGTGCTCCTAGGTTCTCTTCAAGTTTCCAAAGTAGGAAACCTCTAAAGATCCTCACCCACTAGTGTAGTGAGAAGGCTGAAGGAATAACCAAAAGGGTGTAAGATATGTTAGTAAAAACACCCCAATGGTGGCCGGCCTTTGTGTAGTAAGAGAGCTATTTTTCTTTTGCCTCTTTGTTGTTTTAAACACACAAAAACCCTTTTGAACAATATCTCTATAAAGTTCCTTATATAGACAAAAGAAACCTAGTCAACAACTTGACTAAATATCTCACCCTTTCTTACCTAAAGTGGCCGGCCCTCTTTGTGTTGTTTGGGCTTTGGGCTTTCATTTATTTCAAGTCATCCAATGCTTGAATAAAAGCCCAATGGGTTTAGGCCCAATGGGCCCAATTAAACCCGAACGTTTCTTTAAGCCCAAAACGATCTTTATCGCTTTTATGATTTCTTTAGACTTTCTAAATTAATCCCAACACTTAATTAATCCAATTAATTGTTTCCATCATCCATTAATTACTCACTACAATAGTGTATTGGTGAACAATCTTTTAGGTTCTAATTAGCAAGGCAGTGAGGTGATTGGCATCAATCCAATTGATTATATTTAATTCAATCACTTAGTGAATTGAAACTTCATTTTAATTCACCTTCTTCTTTGATGACTACATTTAATCATCTAGAAGAACTCACAAGCTATGAGTGACATCTAACCATATGTCATAGCTACCCAAGCTAATGTAGAAGTTTATTCGGAGAACCTATTCCATTGGAATTACAATGTAATTCGATCATTCTCTAATACAATACTCTCAATCATATTACTAGGGTATGGATATATTATGTCAAACCCCTAATGTGATTATTCCTTCTTATATGACTCTTTTGAGTCGTATAGGAACGCTTTCCTTTTAATACGCTCGATACTTCGGCTGAAGATTCCCGAATCATATCTTAGAGTATTCTTCCTCTCTTATCGAGGATTAGAGATTCCTTATTGCGCATACACTTGCCTTCATGACTAAGTGGCTTAACCCCGACTATCTCGTTGACGCTCTGATAGAGTGACGTTTGACATAATCAAAGATTAAGTACTTAACCACAAGACAACGACAATGCCTTAGGTCAAAGGACCACTTACATTATTCCAACCATTTGAGTTACTTGCTTGACATGTGAGTAGACCTCCATACAAGTACTCTCGTTCGATTGTGTTCAGTGAACTCAATCCCTTAATGAGCACCTACATACTTGTCTTAGTGTCACAACATGAATGGGATGAGACTTTCCATCCTTCCATTTGAAGCAGACACAGTATGTACCGGTCTATGCATTGTCAGTATCCCTCCGACAATCCAATGACCAGGAACCTTTTTGGACATTTGGTTATGTGAAGAAAGTCTCTATAGTCTAACATCATTAGATTACTTCTTCAATCGATCCATTGTCCATGGATACACTATTTAAGACATATATCGTTTATTGAGATAGTCCTAATTCGTGTCTTTGCCATTTGATGTATAAGAATCATCTATACATCCATTCATTTGTCCTGAAAGGTTTCTTCCAAAGATTGACTTTCAGGGCATATTTCCAACATTAACAATTAAAAGGCGGAATCATGCTTGCATGCATTCAAAAACAAAACATCAACCATGAAATTCAAAGCCTAGTAGATTGGTGAACCAAGACTCAACTCAAATCAAAGTGAGTTGAGAAATATATACCTTTGTAGATTCCTCTTTGCAAAAGCAAAGGCTAATCACCCAAAGAGAGGGCCTTCATTCCTTGCATCTAAAATCTATGGATTTGGATGGAAGAATAGGTTTCTCCAAGTTCCCAAAATTGAGAACCTCTAAGTATCTTCACCAAGGTTAGATTGGAGAAGAAATGAGTGACCTTGGAGTAGTAGGATTGCTAGATCCACCCTCCAAGGGGGCCGACCTCCTAGAGAGAAAAGGAGAGACATGTTCTCTCCAATTTTCTCCAAAAGAACCCATTATGAATTTTAGGCTATAAAGTTCTTTATATAGTCACTTCATTTAAGTGACCTAAAGAACCAAACCCCTATTTTCATCTCAAGGCCGGCCTTAGGGTGTTATTGGGCTAATTGGGCCTTTGTGAATTATTATTCATTAAGTTGTCATACAACTTAAGTCAATGGGCTTGACGTTCGAAACCCATTGGGCCTTAAGGTCCAAAACTATCCCGAGGTCTTTAACGAACTTATTCGTTTGATTAATTAACATATTAATTAATCCTTGCCATAAATAATTAAACCATTTAATTATTCTTACTCATCTCCATTGTTTCTTCAATCTCCACCTTACACGGTGTACGATCCATTAGGTTCCTTTTAGCGAGGCAGTGGGCGATTAAAACCATTTCACATCGATTGTGAATTGAAACTTACTTTCAATTCTCCCTTTAGTGATTATACACGTTTAGGGCTTCCACAAACCATGAGTAAAATCTACCAGCATATCATGGTTACCCAAGCTAATCAGAAGAGGTAGAGAACCTATTCAGTTTAGGATTACAAATGCAATACGGTCTTTGAAGGAAATTTTGTGAAAAACATGTTTATTTGAGCTCATAATAGCTCCATGAATGTTTTCACTCACCAAAACTCAAATTTTCACCACTCAAAAGAGGGCTAACATCCTAGGGCACTTAGGGGTTCCAAAAGTCACTTTAAAACCATTTTAATAAGACAAACATAAACCCAAAAAATCACCCTTTGGATTTGGCCGAATTTCCCCAAAAACATGGCACCAAATTTTAGCTCCAAAATTCATGCTCATATGAACTACATCTACAACATTTGAGATGGCAAATTTTCTAACAAAATTTACATTCAAAGAAACAAGAATAAAGCTTGTAACATATTACAACTTTTAAATAAAAAACTATGAACTACAAAACCCAAAATGATTCACCAACTACTAGACCTAGGCTCTTGATACCACTTGAAGGAAATTTTGTGAAAAACATGTTTATTTGAGCAACATCAATAGCATGCAATTAACAAATTAAAGGCGGAATCATGCTTGCATGCACTCAAAAACAAAAACATCAACCATGAAATTCAAAGCCTAGTAGATTGGTGAACCTTGACTCAACTTTTAAATCAACATTTATTAGTTGAGAAATATTTACCTTTGTAGATTCCTCTTTGCATATGCAAAGGATAATCACCCAAGAGATAGGGCCTTCATTCCTTGCTTCTTAGCTCCATGGATTTGGTTAGAAGAAAAGGTTCTCCAAGTTCCCAAAATTGAGAACCTCTAAAGATTCTACACCAAGGTTAAATTGAAGAAGAAATGAGTGACCTAGAGGAAGTAAAATTGCTAGATAATTTCCTCTAGGGTGGCTGAATTTTTGAGAGCAAAGAGAGCTTTTGTTCTCATATTTTCTCCACAAAAACCCTAAGGATGAAATGGCTATAAAGTTGCCTTTATACCACCTCACAATGGAGTGGCAAACTTGCAATTAAGCCAAGTTCACTACCCTCCTTAATTATGGGCTAATTGGGCTAATTGGGCCTTTGTGAATCATTATTCATTAAGTTGTCATACAACTTAAGTCAATGGGCTTTGACGTTCGAAGCCCATTGGGCCTTAAGGTCCAAAACTATCCCGAGGTCTTTAACGAACTTATTCGTTTGATTAATTAACATATTAATTAATCATTGCCATAAATAATTAAACCATTTAATTATTCTTACTCATCTCATTTGTTTCTTCAATCTCCACCTTACACGGTGTACGATACATTAGGTTCCTTTTAGCGAGGTAGTGGGCGATTAAAACCATTTTACATCGATTGTGAATTGAAACTTACTTTCAATTCTCCCTTTAGTGATTACACACGTTTAGGGCTTCCACAAACCATGAGTGACACCTAGCAGCATATCATGGCTACCCAAGCTAATCAGAAGAGGTAGAGAACCTATTCAGTTTAGGATTACAAATGCAATACAGTCTTTCTCTAATCTAATACTCTTGACCACATTGTTTGGTTTGATAGTTTATTTATTCATGTCTACTATCCAATGTGATTCGTTTGCTTATATGATTACCTTGAATGTGAATTGGAACGCATTCCCAAATCTCATTCATACTCTGGCCAGAGATTTTAATCATATCATAGAGTATTCTCCCTCAAACCATTTGAAGGTTAGAGATCCCTTGTTGCACATTCACTTGTCTCCATAACTAAGTGGCTTAACCCCAATGATGTCGTGGACACCCCGATGGGGTGACTTTGACATAATCAAAGATCAAGGACTTAACCACAAGACAACAACTGTGATGCCTCAGGTCAAAGGACTAATTTGCATTATCCCAACCATGAGTTCTCATGTGACATGAGTATGAGAACTCCTCGTTGATCGTGTTCAGTGGACTCATTCTCTATTGAGCACCTACGTACTTGTCTTGATGTCACACACACCAATGACTCGAGACTAGTCACTCTCCCTGAGAGAAGACATAGCACGTACTGATCTTAACGGACTGTCAATGCCCAATTGGCAATCCTATGATCAGGAACGTTTATGATGTGTCTACGAAAGAATGGTCTCATTAATCTAACTTCATTAGATTGCATTCTCCCAATCACATATTCCTTGGACTTTATCGTTTAAGCATATAACATTTATATGAGACGGCTCAAACAATAATGTTTGCCTTTTATATGTAAACTAGATTAGTTTAACATGTGAAATATCCGTAAAGTATCATCATATGATTGGCTTTAGGGCATATTTCCAACAATCTCCCATATGATTGGCTTCAGTTCTCTCATATGAGTTCGGATCTTGATGAGACCTTGATTCCCTGGCTTGAGCTATCGCCCCATTAGTGTCATAGTGTCAGTACACTAGATACACTTTCTGGTTGGAACCGAATAGAGAGTTCATAAATGAACTTTCCCATCCAAACAACATTGTTGTAAACTTCTATATGGCAATATATTTTGCTTTCATAATGGAACACACTAAAGTCATTACTTTAATGTTTCCATCCAAATATCTCTTTAGTCATAATAAAGAAGTATCTGTTAATCTCTTCATTCATAATGAAGAAACATTCAACGATGGATTAGATTCATAATCTAACACATTTACGCTTCCATTACGTTACTCTAATTCTTCCTCATTCTTCGAGGAACCTATCCTTTAGTATTTCTTAAATACTTAAGGACTCACTTGACAGTTGCCATGGTTCTGATCCTGGGCTTGCATTGATATCGCCTTGTACCTTTCTAGGTACAACTCATATCAATGTTTTTCATACAATATGAAATACATAAATCACCTTTCTGCGTATGCATAAAGGATTCGATTTACTCATTATTTCTTTGGGAGTCAAAGGGTACGTTCCCTTTGAGAATAGCTACCTCCTAGTCTCACTAGAGTTGTTCTTCTTATTGAAGTTTATCATCATATGAGAAACTTCCTAGCATCCTTTTGTCTATTATTAGGGCATGATATAATCCAATTATATCCTAAAATCTATCATTATAGATTTCCATCCCATGTATATAGACTATGTCTCCCATATACATTCTATCGTTATAGAAAGTTTAAAGTCATAACTTTAACAATGAAGTATTCTTTTCATTTCCAAAATTAATATATCATACATATATTTAAATTTAGGAATATGATTAACTCCCACTAATCTTTTGTAAACCTAGTAAACAAAAGATTCATTTACATCTTTATGAGAAATCAAACGTTTTGATCTTTCTCTCATAAGACGCTTATGGCTCCCACTAGCTTGCTTAGATCCATGATGGTTGGATCTCTACAACTTACATGTTTTGTGATTCATAGTTTTAGACATATATATTATTAGGACTATCTTAATAATGGTTTCGGAAACCTATATGATGTCCAAACATTGAATCAACATTTAGTTGTAGCTAGCTATCTTCGAATTAATTGAAACTAAGACTACGTCAAAAATGGTTCCTTCAAAGTCAACCATTCTCTTTGATTGTAGTCACCTTAAGCTACCAATTAGCTATGAATGTTTCATTATTTCGGGTCAAATGGTACTTTACCATTTCCTTGAGTATATATCGTATATACACTCAATGTAGTCATAAAGTTCAAACCATTCAACTGAGACGGTTTATAAATCCTTCTTGACTACCTTGGAGCTTGTGTTATAGGAACTAGGTTGTTATATTTGTTGATTATCATCTTGTCTCTCAAAGAACCCATTCTTTTGAGTTCTATTCCAAGTTCATTTGCTCTAAGGCAAATCACATTGTAGGATTACAATGAACTACTCAACAAACAACATTTGTTGGTTGGTTTATAGAAGTGATATCCAAAGGTTAATTTAAGGATATCCACAAGATAATTTTTAAACAAATATTGCTTATTAGCACACAACCCCAAATCTTAACATGATTAAGATTTGTCTTTCTTTCCAACTACATCCTATGGAGTTATGAAAATTTTGGAAGATCTTCTAATTGACAATCATATTGTCTTAGAAGCATATATATCCTATATATAGGTAATTGATAATATCCAACGAACTAAATCTTATTCAAGTTCATTCTTCTCCTAATGGAGAAAATCATTATCTTATGATGCTAATTTCCTTGATATCTTTCAAGGAAACTCATCTAAAGTGTTACCTTTCCTTAGATCAAATCTAAGGAGGTAAGTACTTTAGACGTCTTACTCATCAACTTACATTTCTTGAATTCTTTGAAACCTTTTGCAAAGTATTCGGACTTGTGTTTATTCATAATAAACTATAGTCCAACCGAGAGTGATCTTCGGTGAATGTCAAACAACATGAGTAGTATTATGTTGTGGACAAGTGCCACTAACATCTAAGTGAATTAACCTCAATAACTTTGTGATTCTTTCTTCTTTCCAAAAGAATAAAGATTCGAACATTTCGCCTCTATACAATTTTGACAAGAAGGTATTGGATCCGGATCTAACGATCCAAAGCATCCATCTATGACCAACTCGTAATTTATGTTTTAGAGGTATCACAACTCAGTTGGGATTAGTCACTATCTTGCAACCTTTTGGGTTTTAAGCATCATTATATTCTAAACAGTTAACACTACCATATCATCTCTACTATAGAGACAATCAATTAGATTACTATAATCCAATCAGTGATTAATAAAGAACAATGTTTTTTACAAAACATTCATCCATCTCTACTATAGTGACGGAATTGAGTTCCTTAAAATTGGAATGTAAAGACAATCTTTGGTTTTTCCAATTTCTTTGGTAGTTCATATGAGGAAGTTAGTACCATCTGCTTTCGCAGATATCTATATTTTATTCACGTTCCGAATGTGAGGTACTTTCTCTTCTCCAACAGTCTTTCTCTAATACAATACTCTTGACCACATTGTTTGGTTTGATAGTTTATTCATGTCTACTATCCAATGTGATTCGTGTGCTTATATGATTACCTTGAATGTGATTTGGAATGCCTTTCCTTAATCTCATTCATACTCTAGCCAAAGATTTTAATCATATCATAGAGTATTCTCCCCCAAACGGTTTGAAGGTTAGAGATCCCTTGTTGCGCATTCACTTGCCTCCATGGCTAAGTGGCTTAACCCCAACTATGCCGTGGACACCCCGATGGGGTGACTTTGACATAATCAAAGATCAAGGACTTAACCACAAGACAACTGTGATGCCTCAGGTCAAATGACTACTTTGCATTATCCCAACCATGAGTTCTCATGTGACATGAATATGAGAACTCTTCGTTGATCGTGTTCAGTGAACTCATTCTCTATTGAGCACCTACATGATTATCTTGATGTCACACACACCAATGACTCGAGACTAGTCACTCTCCCTGAGAGAAGACACAGCACGTACTGATCTTTAACGGACTGCCAATGCCCAATTGGGAATCCTATGATCAGGAACGTTTAGGATGTGTCTACGAAAGAATGGTCTCATGAATCTAACTTCTTTAGATCGTATTCTCCCAATCACATATTCCTTGGACTTTATCGTTTAAGCATATAACATTTCTATGAGACGGCTTAAACAATAATCTTTGCCTTTGATATTAAACTAGATTAGTTTAACATATGAAATGTCCGTAAAGTATCATCATATGATTGGCTTTAGGGCACATTTCCAACAGACATGCTGCTAGGTGTCACTCATGGTTTGTGGAAGCCCTAAACGTGTATAATCACTAAAGGGAGAATTGAAAGTAAGTTTCAATTCACAATCGATTTGAAAGAGTTCTAAGTCGCCCACTGCCTCGCTAAAAGGAACCTAATGGATCGTACACCGTGTAAGGTAAAGATTGAAGTATCAACGGAGATGAGTAAGAATAATTAAATGGTTTAATTATTTATGGCAAGGATTAATTAATATGTTAATTAATCAAACGAATAAGTTCGTTAAAGACCTCGGGATAGTTTTGGACCTTAAGGCCCAATGGGCTTCGAACGTCAAGCCCATTGACTTAAGTTGTATGACAACTTAATGAATAATAATTCACAAAGGCCCAATTAGCCCAATAACACCCTAAGGCCGTCCTTGAGATGAAAATAGGGTTTTGGTTCTTTAGGTCACTTAAATGAAGTGACTATATAAAGAACTTTATAGCCTAAAATTCATTATGGGTTCTTTTGGAGAAAATTGGAGAGAACATGTCTCTCCTTTTCTCTCTAGGAGGCCGGCCCCCTTGGAGGGTGAATCTAGCAATCCTACTACTCCAAGGTCACTCATTTCTTCTCCAATCTAACCTTGGTGAAGATACTTAGAGGTTCTCAATTTTGGGAACTTGGAGAAACCTATTCTTCCATCCAAATCCATAGATTTTAGATGCAAGGAATGAAGGCCCTCTCTTTGGGTGATTAGCCTTTGCTTTTGCAAAGATGAATCTACAAAGGTATATATTTCTCAACTCACTTTGATTTGAGTTGAGTCTTGGTTCACCAATCTACTAGGCTTTGAATTTCATGGTTAATGTTTTGTTTTTAAGTACATGGAAGCATGATTCCGCCTTTTAATTGTTAATAGCATGCTATTGATGTTGCTTAAATGAACATGTTTTTCACAAATTTTCCTTCAAAAAGCGATAAAAGATCTTTTTGGGCTTAAAGAAATGTTCGGGTTTAAATGGGCCCATTGGGCCTAAACCTATTGGGCTTTTATTCAAGCATTGGATGACTTGAAATAATAAAAGCCCAAAGCCCAAACAACACTAAAGGGGCCGTCCAAAGGAGGGCGAGAGAGAGTCAAATGTTGACTTGTTTCTTTTTGGTTATAAAAGGAACTTTATAGCACAAAGTTTCATTAGGGTTTTTTGAGTGTTCAAAACAACAAAAGAGAAAAAGAAAATATCTCTCTAAACACTCAAAGGGCCGGCCACCAAAGGGGGATTTAGCTAATCATCTTCTCACCCTTTTGGTTATTCCTTCATCCTTCTCACTACACTTGTGGGTGTGGATCTTTAGAGGTCTTCAACTTTGGAGACTTAAGGAGAACCAAGGAGCACTCATTCTAACAAAGTGGAGGAGGCAAGGAGGGAGGCTAGGCTTAAGGAGTTCCAACAACAAAGGGCTTGGAGGTGGTCCATCCTTGGTCTAAAGTCTAGATCAAGAGGTATAAAACTACTTCTACACTTTGTTCTTCAAGAAATTGTTTTGATGCATCTTACATAAACCTATGCATCTTGAAGGGGATTTGCATGACTATAGCTTTGATATTATTTGATAACATGCTTCCGTTGCTTTCGTATATAAATTTTGAATTGTATATGCATGCTAGTCACTAGAAATCCCACATGAAATCTCATAATTTCCCTTCATTGTGCCGCAAACCCTAAGCCTTTTCCTCTAGAAATTTAGCCAAACCCTAGCCTATAAATATATGTTTTCAGCCAAATTTCGCACACGACCCCCCATATAATTCTACACCCCCTTTCAGCCGCAAAAACACCAATTAACACTCTTTGCCGCAACTTTGGAGAAGAATAAGCCTTTGTCCTGGCTTCCATTGGAGAAGGAGGACCTTGTGCGCAAGCCACATGCAACCATTGGAGTTCTAAGAGTTCTTTCTTCCCTCGTTTCGTTTCCATGTTTATTTTCTGTTGCTTTTCAATAAACATGTGGAACTAATTCCTTTTTAGTTAGAGGTGAATTCAAAGTCATGGACATATGTTTAATATGAATTGATTACTTTCAATTTTTGTTTCGTAAAACATGAATGTGATTTACTTATCTGTTTGATTGATAACTTATTCTTGTGTGTTGATTAAGGATGCATACTTAGTTTGCATGCATGAATCTGATGCTAGATTATAAGGGAATTACACCTAATCATTATGAACTTATAATTAAAAGTAGTGGAGATTGCTGGTCACAATCGTGTTAAGTAAATTCTGAAGGAAATTTTGTGAAAAACATGTTCATTTGAATAACACCATATAGCATGCAATTAACAATTAAAGGCGGAATCATGCTTTCATGCATTCAAAAACAAAACATCTACCATGAAATTCAAAGCCTAGTAGATTGGTGAACCTTGACTCAACTTAAAAACAACAATTTGTTAGTTGAGAAATATTTACCTTTGTAGATTCCTCTTTGCATATGCAAAGGATAATCACCCAAGAGATAGGGCCTTCATTCCTTGCTTCTTAGCTCCATGGATTTGGTTAGAAGAATAGGTTCTCCAAGTTCCCAAAATTGAGAACCTCTAAAGATTCTACACCAAGGTTGGATTGGAGAGGAAATGAGTGACCTTGAGGAAATAGAATTGCTAGACAATATCCCCCAAGGTGGTTGGCCTCTTAGAGAGAAATGGAAGCTTTGTGTTCTCACCAATTTTCTCTAAAATCAACAACTTATGAATTTTACGTTATAAAGTTCTTTATATAGTCACTTCTTTAAATGACCTAAAGAACTAAAAACCCTAATTCAACACTAAATGGATATGGGCTTTTGGGCCTTTGTGAATCTTTATTCATTAAGTTGTCATACAACTTAAGTCAATGGACTTTGACGTTCGAAGCCCATTGGGGCTTAAGGTCCAAAAACTATCCCGAGGTCTTTAACGAACTTATTCGTTTGATTAATTAACATATTAATTAATCCTTGCCATAAATAATTAAACCATTTAATTCATCTCCTTTGTTTCTTCAATCTCCACCTTATTTGGTGTACGATACATTAGGTTCCTTTTAGCGAGGCAGTGGGCGATTAAAACCATTTTACATCGATTGTGAATTGAAACTTACTTTCAATTCTCCCTTTAGTGATTACACACGTTTAGGGCTTCCACAAACCATGAGTGACCCCTAGCAGCATATCATGGCTACCCAAGCTAATCAGAAGAGGTAGAGAACCTATTCAGTTTAGGATTACAAATGCAATACGGTCTTTCTCTAATCTAATACTCTTGACCACATTGTTTGGTTTGATAGTTTATTTATTCATGTCTACTATCCAATGTGATTCTTGTGCTTATATGATTACTTTGAATGTGAATTGGAACGCATTCCCAAATCTCATTCATACTCTGGCCAGAGATTTTAATCATATCATAGAGTATTCTCCCTCAAGCCAATTGAAGGTTAGAGATCCCTTGTTGCGCATTCACTTGTCTCCATGACTAAGTGGCTTAACCCCAATGATGTCGTGGACACCCCGATGGGGTGACTTTGACATAATCAAAGATCAAGGACTTAACCACAAGACAACAACTGTGATGCCTCAGGTCAAAGGACTAATTTGCATTATCCCAAACATGAGTTCTCATGTGACATGAGTATGAGAACTCCTCGTTGATCGTGTTCAGTGAACTCATTCTCTATTGAGCACCTACGTACTTGTCTTGATGTCACACACACCAATGACTCGAGACTAGTCACTATCCCTGAGAGAAGACATAGCACGTACTGATCTTATCGGACTGTCAATGCCCAATTGGCAATCCTATGATCAGGAACGTTTAGGATGTGTCTATGAAAGAATGGTCTCATTAATCTAACTTCATTAGATTGCATTCTTCCAATCACATATTCCTTGGACTTTATCGTTTAAGCATATAACATTTATATGAGACGTCTCAAACAATAATGTTTGCCCTTTATATGTAAACTAGATTAGTTTAACATGTGAAATATCCGTAAAGTATCATCATATGAATGGCTTTAGGGCACATTTCCAACAAATTCTTGGCAGGAGTATCATGCAGTTCATAGTTACGATAGCCTTCTCAATGCTTATGATTTCCATGGAACTTAATGATCTTTGAATGTATCTCTATCATGCTGTTCATATAGGGAACTTGAGAAGAATAATTTGGTTGTGATGCGTTGTCCATTCAATTCAATGAATTTAGTGAAATCTGAGAGTTAATTTGTGCATTCACGATTATTTTGGGGCATTGTCATTCATGGTTTCAAGAAATAATACTGGAAATCAATTTATGTTGCATTTGTTTCATATGTGGAGAAGGACCCTCTAACTAGCTTTTCACCCTTGAATTCACCTTAATCTCGTTTTAACTTACTTTGTTTGCTGCAATTTACTTAGTTTTGTCAAATTCGTCCAAAAACCGTTTCAGTTCTTATTTGGTGCCTTAGTTTAGTTAATTTCATTCAAATCTATCCCCATTTCGTATTTTGAGTCAAGTTAGTTTAGAATTTGTCCAAATCACTCTTTAGTAGTTGTTTTGAGTCTTTTTAACTTAGTTTTGCTGTTTTGAGTCAATTTGAGTAGTTTTGAGTCATAAGTGTCTAGTTTAGTGTTTTAAAGTTTAAATTGAGTAGATTAGCATCCCTTCTAATCCCCGGCCTAAAACGATCCCTACTTACATATACTACAATCATAGGGTTTTAATTTGAGTGTTGGAATATTTCACATCAAATTGTGGCGCCGTTGCCGGGGATTAGTAAAATTGCTAATCTTCCCCTAGTTATTGCCGTGAGTTTCATTCTAGTTTTATTTATGTTTTGTTTTGTTTTCTGATTTTGTTTTGTTTTGTTTTCTTTGTTTTAGGTACTAGTTTATGATTCGAAGTTCTCAACCTATTAGTGCAAATATCTAGGAGTTTGACGACGATTTTGAAAGAACTTTGAGAAGATAGAGGAAGCAGCCAGAACCTAATCCACCTAGTTCTAGCTCTGAATCTGAAGTTGAAGAAGAAGAAGAGGAAGAACTAGCCATGGCTGTGGATAATCGAACAATCAAGGAACTCTCTGCCTCGAGATTGGACAATGTTGTGCCCTTATGCATTCAATACCCTCTAGCAGCCCAAGGCAAGACCGATGAGTTCGAGTTGAAGTCAAGCTTGCTGCATCATATTCCCAAATACCATGGGCTGTCCATGGAAGATCAAAACAAGCATTTGAAGGAATTTGAAGTAGTATGCTCAAGTATAACACCCATCAACGTGGATGGGAATATTTTGAAGATGAAAGCCTTTCCATTCTCTCTTATGGACAAGGCTAAATATTGGCTTTACGAATTAGCACCCGGAATCGTCACTTCTTGGGAAAGCATGAAAATAGCGTTCTTGGAGAAATTCTTCCCAACTTCAAGGGTCATTCTTTTGAGGAAGCAAATCAGTGGCACTCAACAAAACCAAGGAAAATCGTTTCCAGCATATTATGAGCGTTTCAAGATGTTAGTTGTGTTGGAAATGTGCCCTAAAGCCAATCATATGATGATACTTTACGGACATTTCACATGTTAAACTAATCTAGTTTACATATAAAAGGCAAACATTATTGTTTGAGGCGTCTCATATAAATGTTATATGCTTAAACGATAAAGTCCAAGGAATATGTGATTGGGAGAATGCAATCTAATGAAGTTAGATTAATGAGACCATTCTTTCGTAGACACATCCTAAACGTTCCTGATTATAGGATTGCCAATTGGGCATTGACAGTCCGATAAGATCAGTACGTGCTATGTCTTCTCTCAGGGAGAGTGACTAGTCTCGAGTCATTGGTGTGTGTGACATCAAGACAAGTACGTAGATGCTCAATAGAGAATGAGTCCACTGAACACGATCAACGAGGAGTTCTCATACTCATGTCACATGAGAACTCATGGTTGGGATAATGCAAATTAGTCCTTTGACCTGAGGCATCACAGTTGTTGTCTTGTGGTTAAGTCCTTGATCTTTGATTATGTCAAAGTCACCCCATCGGGGTGTCCACGACATCATTGGGGTTAAGCCACTTAGTCATGGAGACAAGTGAATGTGCAACAAGGGATCTCTAACCTTCAAAATGGTTTGAGGGAGAATACTCTATGATATGATTAAAATCTCTGGCCAGAGTATGAATGAGATTTGGGAATGCGTTCCAATTCACATTCACGGTAATCATATAAGCAAACGAATCACATTGGATAGTAGACATGAATAAATAAACTATCAAACCAAACAATGTGGTCAAGAGTATTAGATTAGAGAAAGACCGTATTGCATTTGTAATCCTAAACTAAATAGGTTCTCTACCTCTTCTGATTAGCTTGGGTAGCCATGTGGTGCGAAAATAAATTAACGCACAAATTTAAACCCTATTTGTGATAATTGTAGTATATGGATAAGTAGGGATCGTTCTAGGCCGGGGATTAACTAGGGATGCTAATCAAAGTAAAATTAAATTAAAAACGTAAAAACAAAATTTAAAATATTAAACTAGACTCAAAACACTTAAATAGAATAACTCAAAATAAAACTAACAAATAAACTAAAATAAATCAAAAGACTCAAAACAACTCAAGATTTAAGAAAACACAAACTAAAATGATTTCTAATAAATCTAACACTTTAAAATAAAATGGGGGATTGATTTTTGATGAAAAGTAAATTAAACTTAAATAAATTACAAAATTGACAAAAACATAAAATTAAGGTAAAATGATAAATGACGGACTGGCTAGAGGATTATTCTCTACACATGACACATATGCAACCTAAATTGATTTTCAGTTGTTCTTTCAATAAATTGTAAATTCTCAACGCCCCAAGTTAATTAGGTCCGCTTAAATTAACCTTCAGATTTTCCTACTTTTATTAGGTTGGATGATTGCATACGACAACCCAAAACATTCCCTACAAGTTCCCTACATGAATTGCATAATAGAGAAACAAGCAAGAATCATTAAGTTTTATGAAAATCATAAGCATTGACGAGGCACTTGTTACTATGAATTGCATGAAACTTATGCCAAGAATTTACCTAACGCGATCGTTTATAAGCGACCTTCACTACTTGTGAATATAAGTTCATAACGATTAGGTGAAATTCACTTATATTCTAGCATCAAATTCATGCATATAAATTAAGTATGCATTCTTAATCGACATACAAAAATAAGTTATCAATCAAGCAGTTAAGCAAATTAGATCACAACTCAGAAATCACAACTGAAGGTAATCAATTCAAATTACAAATATATCCATGGTTTTGAATTAAACTCTAGCCAAAATAAAATTAGTTACACATTATTAAAATTAAACAGGAATAAAACTTGAGTTTAGGAACGAATTAACCGAGAGAGAGATTGCAGTGAATCTGTTCGAGCTGACTTTGCTGCACAGTCCACCTCGCCGTGCTGACCTCCAAGCCGTGCTGACCTCCTCCCCGCTGCTGACCTCTCCGGTGCTGACCTCTCCTTCCTTCCGCGCGCAAGCTGTCTTCGTCCGCCTGTTGCAGCTCTCCAGCTGCCTTCTCTCGGTGCAGCTCCCAGGATCTGCCAGTTCACGTGAACTGCTGCCACCTCCTCTCGGTGCACGCTGCTCCCACCTCGAAGACTCACGTCTCTCCTCGCGCCCAGCTGCCCAACTTTGTGCGCTGCTCCCCACGTTTTTCCTGCGAGCTTCCTCGCTGCCAAGGCAGCGCCTGCCTTCACTTGCTATTTCCTGCGTCCCCCTTCTATTTCTTTTCCGTCAGACCTTGTCTCACATCTGGTTTTTACGCTGCCTAAGGCAGCTGTCCTGCCTTCCAATTTGCCCCCGCAAGCCTTCCTTGCTGCCCCAAGGTTTCTCGCAAGCTGCCTTATGGCAGCTCTCTGTACTTCTTTCCTATTTCCCTCCCCCCTCGTTCAAAGCTGCCCAAGTTCTTTTTAAAACCTCCCACCGAGGCTCCCTTATTCTTTTTTTATATTTCCTCCTGCACACACATGCACCCACTTTTCATTATTTTTCTGCACCCATTCCTTAGTGTTCCTGCTGTCTCCATTAATATCATAAATAGATATATATATATATAAATAGATATATATATATATATATATTACTTTCTTATTTTATTAACCAATTACAATGGGCAAGACAGTTTTGACGATTTTATCACTTAAAATCTCACTTGTGCAATATTTATTTTATTTACTAGATAAATACTATAAAACACAAAAACAAAGTAAATAGCTCAAAAATATAAGAAACTGACTAAGAAAAGACGAGAGAATTTGATGTAAAATATGTATAAATATAATCCGATCACCATGATATGCTGCTAGGTGTCACTCATGGTTTGTGGAAGCCCTAAACGTGTGTAATCACTAAAGGGAGAATTGAAAGTAAGTTTCAATTCACAATCGATGTAAAATGGTTTTAATCGCCCACTGCCTCGCTAAAATGAACCTAATGTATCGTACACTGTGTAAGGTGGAGATTGAAGAAACAAAGGAGATGAATAAGAATAATTAAATGGTTTAATTATTTATGGCAAGGATTAATTAATATGTTAATTAATCAAACGAATAAGTTCGTTAAAGACCTCGGGATAGTTTTGGACCTTAAGGCCCAATGGGCTTCGAACGTCAAAGCCCATTGACTTAAGTTGTATGACAACTTAATGAATAAAGATTCACAAAGGCCCAAAAGCCCATATCCATTTAGTGTTGAATTAGGGTTTTTGGTTCTTTAGGTCATTTAAAGAAGTGACTATATAAAGAACTTTATAGCCTAAAATTCATAAGTTGTTGATTTTAGAGAAAATTGGTGAGAACACAAAGCTTCCATTTCTCTCTAAGAGGCCAACCACCTTGGGGGATATTGTCTAGCAATTCTACTTCCTCAAGGTCACTCATTTCCTCTCCAATCCAACCTTGGTGTAGAATCTTTAGAGGTTCTCTATTTTGGGAACTTGGAGAATCCTATTCTTTCAACCAAATCCATGGAGCTAAGAAGCAAGGAATGAAGGCCCTATCTCTTGGGTGATTATCCTTTGCATATGCAAAGAGGAATCTACAAAGGTAAATATTTCTCAACTAATAAATGTTGATTTAAAAGTTGAGTCAAGGTTCACCAATCTACTAGGCTTTGAATTTCATGGTTGATGTTTTGTTTTTGAGTGCATGCAAGCATGATTCCGCCTTTAATTTGTTAATTGCATGCTATTGATGTTGCTCAAATAAACATGTTTTTCACAAAATTTCCTTCAAGTGGTATCAGAGCCTAGGTCTAGTAGTTGGTGAATCATTTTGGGTTTTGTAGTTCATAGTTTTTGATTTAAAAGTTGTAATATGTTACAAGCTTTATTCTTGTTTCTTTGAATGTAAATTTTGTTAGAAAATTTGCCATCTCAAATGTTGTAGATGTAGTTCATATGAGCATGAATTTTGGAGCTAAAATTTGGTGCCATGTTTTTTGGGAAATTCGGCCAAATCCAAAGGGTGATTTTTTGGGTTCATGTTTGTCTTGTTAAAATGGTTTTAAAGTGACTTTTGGAACCCCTAAGTACCCTAGGATGTTAACCCTCTTTTGAGTGATGAAAATTTGAGTTTTGGTGAGTGAAAACATTCATGGAGCTATTATGAGTTTTCATGAGTGTTCTTCAATGTTCTTGAAGTTCTTGCCAAGAACAAAAAAGTTTTGAAGTTTTGATTCAAAAAGTTTTATGTTTTTACATAAAGTTTTGGTTTAATTTTAGTGGGTGATTTTAGTGGGTGATGATTATTGGTAAAGTATTATTAATGGTTTTAATGGTAGACAAACTTTTTAAAAAGTTTGACATAAATTCAATTAATGGCTATAATGGTAGACACGTTTTTAAAAGTTTAACATAAATTCAAAATATTTCATCTTTACCTCACCTAACAAAACCCACTTACAAAAACTTTGTAAAAACCTTATTTTTTTTATCATGGCCGACCACCCTAATTAAATAGGGTATTTTTGGGTCTTTTATTCAATTACATAAAGTTTTGATACTTTTGTGTATTTGCACTTTGGCCCAAAAGTTTACGTTTTTACGTTAAGGCCCAAAAACGCTAAAGGACAAATTGTTTTGCTCCTTTAATGAAGTTTTTTTTTGTATTTGTTGAAATTTTTGGGTTCTAGTTGTAATTACATGAAGTAGTGGACTTTTGTGTTTTTACAAAGTGACCCCAAAAGTTTGTGTTTCGCAATATAGCCCAAAAAGTTGTGGTTATTGCATGATGGCCCAAATTAAGTAGGGAACAAAAATTGTTTTGTCTCTTTAAATGAGAATTGGATTTTCATTTTATTTAGCTCCATTTAAATCAATTTTATGGATACAAAAACCAAATGAAAATGTTGCATTCAATTTAATTAGTTAAAATGTTAATTAATTAAAGGGTGATTATGAACCTAAGCCTACGATAATTGAGCTATGTGAAAGGCCGTTTCAAATTTGATTGAACCATGGGAATGTGTAGTTTAATTTTGGTTGTAATTTGATTTGATCAAATGTTGTAAAAGAGCATAAGCTCTTCTTTACTTTAAAGTAATTTTAATTATGCAAATGTTGTAATGAGCATAAGCTCACCTTTACTTTGAAGTACTTCTTTCTTGCTTTATTTGATATGCATGAAAATGGAGTAGAGGGTCCAACGCCCCTAAGACAACACGCCTTAATGTGATTAAACGCGTAACTAAAATCAATCTCCATCCCTAGTCCGAGATTCAACACTAGGCTCGTGTTGAATCTAAACAAAAGGTTCATAGTCATCCTAAGGCCCTAAGGCAACTATATAGTCCATCAAATGAATGCAAACCTTATGTTAGTAGTATCATATACTCTTGCTTTAAAAACCGTTTTATAAGTATAGTGGGAGTATTATATACAACTAAATTGAATCAAATGGACCAATAGTTGTAATAGGACCAAAATTGTTTTAATAAAGATTAAAATGAATATTTATATGTGATGAGACCTAAAACCCTCAACCAAACCATTATTAAGTTGATAAGCGTGAGAGTGCTTAGAACACTCTTTCGTGGCCTTCCACCGTGGTGGGATCCAATCGTTTATGACTTGTACACCGGCTTCACCCTATCATGGGGGAGTACAAAGTGCATGCTTATACTCAGGAGGAATCCATAAACATATGATGAGGTTAGTGTAGGCAACGAGGATGGCTGACATCGTATCATCGTGAGGCTATTCTTGAACCCCTTCACGAACTAAGCATGGTGGGAATAACTTAACTAAGTGCAATGGCGCCAACATCGTATCATCGTGAGGCAACATTCTCTAGAGGCCAAATTGATGGGTACTTGCATTAGTTGCAAATGAGTAAGCGTACTCTCTCATTATTATTAATGCTAGCCAACATCATATCATTGTGAGGTGGGCTTGGTAGTAGTGAGTCTCCCATAACCTACTAAGATTTTCCTCCAAAACTCTCGAATTCCAATGAGGGATATGGAATTTGCCAAAAATAGTGGGTGGTGCTATTTGATTTAAAGACCCAAATCAAATGGCTTAAAATCAATCAATTTATATTCGTTATGTATTTGTTTACCAATATATTTGCAAACACTATCCAAAACTTGACAAAGAAAAGCTGAATGTTTTAGTTTCCGGACTTGGTAACACAATCCCAAAGATTGTCTTAAATGGATTGTGCATGTACCTAAGAAGTCTCATCCTCACAATCTTCCTATTGATAATGTATCATTGGAAGAACATGTTAGAAATGTCTATCATGAAGAGGACAACACAAACAACCAATGCTTATTCCTTCGTTATATGAACAAAGGAACTTACGAAGATTAGCATAAAGACAAGGACACTTTTAGTGCCATGATTCTTCACTTACAAATTGTTGTATGAAGAAATAAGAGTTGCCTTGAACAACTCTTGAAAGTTTGTAATTATGTTTAGAACATAATGGTTGGTTGACAAAAATAGTCCATCAACATGGACTTATGATGATTTTGAATCATTGAGTGTTGAAGTGATAAACCACTTAACGAGACGGAAACTAAGCTAGGACTTCACCTTTATGTCCCTATCCTAATGGTTCACTAAGTTTATTGTAAACTATGTAGTGAACAATAACCACACACTCTCCAAAAATGTTTGATGTGTATAACACAATTGAAAAAGGTTTCAAGAGAGATAGTGGGAGTTTAGGGACCATGACTATTGTAGTCAAAGGAGAAGTCAAATGAAGAAGATAAAATTAACTCCAAGGGAACAAACTTTCTTTATGAAAGGATGGACATTGGAAGGGGTATTTGCAAGAAATGTCTTGCAAGTGTCAAGAACACACCTTTCGAAGGTGTTGTAAATTGTTCTTGAATAGTTCAAAACAGTTGGTTCTTCTACTTGAATGCATGATTCCGTATTAGTAACTATGTTTTACAATCATTGTAAAAGTGTGGCTAATAAGAAGTAGAAGATTAATGAGAGAAGAGAAAGTATTTCACATTCGGAACGTGAATAAAATATAGATCTCTGCGAAAGCAGATGGTACTAACTTCCTCATATGAACTACCAAAGAAATTGGAAAACCCAAAGATTGTCTTTACATTCCAATTTTAAGGAACTTAATTCCGTCACTATAGTAGAGATGGATGAATGTTTTGTTTGACAAAACATTGTTCTTTATTAATCAATGATTGGATTATAGTAATCTACTTGATTGTCTCTATAGTAGAGATGATATGGTAGCGTTAACTGTTTAGAATATAATGATGCTTAAAACCCAAAAAGGTTGCAAGATAGTGACTAATCCCAACTGAGTTGTGATACCTCTAAAACATAAATTACGAGTTGGTCATAGATGGATGCTTTGGATCGTTAGATCCGGATCCAATACCTTCTTGTCAAAATTGTATAGAGGCGAAATGTTCGAATCTTTATTCTTTTGGAAAGAAGAAAGAATCACAAAGTTGTTGAGGTTAATTCACTTAGATGTTAGTGGCACTTGTCCACAACATAATACTACTCATGTTGTTTGACATTCACCGAAGATCACTCTCGGTTGGACTATAGTTTATTATGAATAAACACAAGTCCGAATACTTTGCAAAAGGTTTCAAAGAATTCAAGAAATGTAAGTTGATGAGTAAGACGTCTAAAGTACTTACCTCCTTAGATTTGATCCAAGGAAAGGTAACACTTTAGATGAGTTTCCTTGAAAGATATCAAGGAAATTAGCATCATAAGATAATGATTTTCTCCATTAGGAGAAGAACGAACTTGAATAAGATTTAGTTCGTTGGATATTATCAATTACCCATATATAGGATATATATACTTCTAAGACAATATGATTGTCAATTAGAAGATCTTCCAAAATTTTCATAACTCCATAGGATGTAGTTGGAAAGAAAGACAAATCTTAATTGTGTTAAGATTTGGGGTTGTGTGCTAATAAGCAATATTTGTTTAAAAATTATCTTGTGGATATCCTTAAATTAACGTTTGGATATCACTTCTATAAACCAACCAACAAATGTTGTTTGTTGAGTAGTTCATTGTAATCCTACAATGTGATTTGCCTTAGAGCAAATGAACTAGGAATAGAACTCAAAAGAATGGGTTCTTTGAGAGACAAGATGATAATCAACAAATATAACAACCTAGTTCCTATACCACAAGCTCCAAGGTAGTCAAGAAGGATTTTAAAACCGTCTCAGTTGAATGGTTTGAACTTTATGACTACATTGAGTGTATATACAATATATACTCAAGGAAATGGTAAAGTACCATTTGACCCGAAATAATGAAACATTCATAGCTAATTGGTAGCTTAAGGTGACTACAATCAAAGAAAATGGTTGACTTTGAAGGAACCATCTTTGACGTAGTCTTAGTTTCAATTAATTCGAAGATTGCTAGCTACAACTAAATGGTGATTCAATGTTTGGACATGATATAGGTTTCCGAAACCATTATTAAGATAGTCTTGATAATTTATGTCTAAAACTATGAATCACAAAACATGTAAGTTGTAGAGATCCATCCATCATGGATCTAAGCAAGCTAGTGAGAGCCATAAGCATCTTATAAGAGAAAGATCAAAACGTTTGATTTCTCATAAAGATGTAAATGAATCTTTTGTTTACTAGGTTTACAAAAGATTAGTGGGAGTTAATCATATTCCTAAATTTAAATATATGTATGATATATTAATTTTGGAAATGAAAAGAATACTTCATTGTTAAAGTTATGACTTTAAACTTTCTATAACGATAGAATGTATATGGGAGACATAGTCTATATACATGGGATGGAAATCTATAATGATAGATTTTATAATATAATTGGATTATATCATGCCCTAATAATAGACAAAAGGATGCTAGGAAGTTTCTCATATGATGATAAACTTCAATAAGAAGAACAACTCTAGTGAGACTAGGAGGTAGCTCTTCTCAAAGGGAACGTACCCTTTGACTCCCAAAGAAATAATGCGTAAATCGAATCCTTTATGCATACGCAGAAAGGTGATTTATGTATTTCATATTGTATGAAAAACATTGATATGAGTTGAAACTAGAAAGGTACAAGGCGATATCAATGCAAGCCCAGGATCAGAACCATGGCAACTGTCAAGTGAATCCTTAAGTATTTAAGAAATACTAAAGGATAGGTTCCTCGAAGAATGAGAAAGAAATTAGAGTAACGTAATGGAAGCGTAAATGTATTAGATTAAGAATCTAATCCATAATTGGATGTTTCTTCATTATGAATGAAGAGATAAACAGATATCTCTTTATTATGACTAAAGAGATATTTGGATGGAAACATTAAAGTAATGACTTTAGTGTGTTCCATTATGAATGCAAAATATATTGCCATATAGAAGTTTACAACAATGTTGTTTGGATGGGAAAGTTCATTTATGAACTCTCTATTCGGTTCCAACCAGAAAGTGTATCTAGTGTACTGACACTATGACACTAATGGGGCGATAGCTCAAGCCAGGGAATCAAGGTCTCATCAAGATCCGAACTCATATGAGAGACTGAACCACATGATTGGGAATCATGTATAATGGTGACGTCGATATTCTCAAGGTTGTTTCTATGGACAACATATAGATATCCATTGCCTAGGCCTACTACTCAGCCATTTATGAAATGACTAAAGAAGAGGAATCATAACAGATGACCAAGCTGCTTGGCTCTAGTGCAAGTGGGAGATTGTTGGAAATGTGCCCTAAAGCCAATCATATGATGATACTTTACGGACATTTCACATGTTAAACTAATCTAGTTTACATATAAAAGGCAAACATTATTGTTTGAGGCGTCTCATATAAATGTTATATGCTTAAACGATAAAGTCCAAGGAATATGTGATTGGGAGAATGCAATCTAATGAAGTTAGATTAATGAGACCATTCTTTCGTAGACACATCCTAAACAGTCCGATAAGATCAGTACGTGTTATGTCTTCTCTCAGGGAGAGTGACTAGTCTCGAGTCATTGGTGTGTGTGACATCAAGACAAGTACGTAGGTGCTCAATAGAGAATGAGTCCACTGAACACGATCAACGAGGAGTTCTCATACTCATGTCACATGAGAACTCATGGTTGGGATAATGCAAATTAGTCCTTTGACCTGAGGCATCACAGTTGTTGTCTTGTGGTTAAGTCCTTGATCTTTGATTATGTCAAAGTCACCCCATCGGGGTGTCCACGACATCATTGGGGTTAAGCCACTTAGTCATGGAGACAAGTGAATGTGCAACAAGGGATCTCTAACCTTCAAAATGGTTTGAGGGAGAATACTCTATGATATGATTAAAATCTCTGGCCAGAGTATGAATGAGATTTGGGAATGCGTTCCAATTCACATTCAAGGTAATCATATAAGCAAACGAATCACATTGGATAATAGACATGAATAAATAAACTATCAAACCAAACAATGTGGTCAAGAGTATTAGATTAGAGAAAGACCGTATTGCATTTGTTATCCTAAACTGAATAGGTTCTCTACCTCTTCTGATTAGCTTGGGTAGCCATGATATGCTGCTAGGTGTCACTCATGGTTTGTGGAAGCCCTAAACGTGTGTAATCACTAAAGGGAGAATTGAAAGTAAGTTTCAATTCACAATCGATGTAAAATGGTTTTAATCGCCCACTGCCTCGCTAAAATGAACCTAATGTATCGTACACCGTGTAAGGTGGAGATTGAAGAAACAAAGGAGATGAATAAGAATAATTAAATGGTTTAATTATTTATGGCAAGGATTAATTAATATGTTAATTAATCAAACGAATAAGTTCGTTAAAGACCTCGGGATAGTTTTGGACCTTAAGGCCCAATGGGCTTCGAACGTCAAAGCCCATTGACTTAAGTTGTATGACAACTTAATGAATAAAGATTCACAAAGGCCCAAAAGCCCATATCCATTTAGTGTTGAATTAGGGTTTTTGGTTCTTTAGGTCATTTAAAGAAGTGACTATATAAAGAACTTTATAGCCTAAAATTCATAAGTTGTTGATTTTAGAGAAAATTGGTGAGAACACAAAGCTTCCATTTCTCTCTAAGAGGCCAACCACCTTGGGGGATATTGTCTAGCAATTCTACTTCCTCAAGGTCACTCATTTCCTCTCCAATCCAACCTTGGTGTAGAATCTTTAGAGGTTCTCTATTTTGGGAACTTGGAGAATCCTATTCTTTCAACCAAATCCATGGAGCTAAGAAGCAAGGAATGAAGGCCCTATCTCTTGGGTGATTATCCTTTGCATATGCAAAGAGGAATCTACAAAGGTAAATATTTCTCAACTAATAAATGTTGATTTAAAAGTTGAGTCAAGGTTCACCAATCTACTAGGCTTTGAATTTCATGGTTGATGTTTTGTTTTTGAGTGCATGCAAGCATGATTCCGCCTTTAATTTGTTAATTGCATGCTATTGATGTTGCTCAAATAAACATGTTTTTCACAAAATTTCCTTCAAGTTGCATCTTGCCCACAACATCCGATGAATAAGGAGCTTTTAATTCAATATTTCTACGAAGGACTTCTTCCAATTGAGCGACAAATGCTTGATGCTCAGCGGGAGGTGCTTTGGTTGACAAGACTCCAGTTGCTGCAAAGATCTTAATTGCAAATCGAGCCTTGAATGCACAACAATATGAAGGAGTTTGAGGAAGAGACCCCCCATGGCATCAACAACAAGTGAATGAGGTAAGTGCAATTTCTGAAATTCAATCCCAATTGGCTAATCTCACTGTTCTTGTGTCACATGTTGTTGGTGGAACCAAGGTGCAAGGTGCGGCCATATGTGGAGTGTGCTCTATGCAGGGGCATCTCAATGATCTATGCCCTCAATGGATAGAGAATGGAGGATGGGAAAGTGCAAATACTGTGGGCTACCAAGGCCAAAATCAACCACGAAATGATCCATACTCTAAAACCTATAATCCGGGCTAGAGAGATCACCCAAACTTCAAGTGGAGGGAGCCTTAACAACCTCAACAACAAGGAGGATATAGACAGCCACCTCCCGGGCTTTATCAAAGGCCATTCACACCAATTCAACCTCAAACACAATCTGCCCAATCCAACTCAGGTTCATCTTTGGATAATGATAAAGTTCTTCAATTACTAACTTCATTAACGCATGGATTATAAAATCAAGCCAAAGAAGTTGGAGAATTAAAGAAGCAAATGGGGCAAATGGCGGAATTCATGGGACAGTTTCAAGAGCAAGGCAAACTGCCTAGTTCAACAGCTATCAATCCAAAGGGAGGATTCGAAACCGCCAACGCTATCACTTTGAGAAGTGGCAAGCAAGTTGGAACCGACCCACAACCATCCAATCAAGTCAAAAGGAGGATGAGAACAACCCTTGCCGCAACCCCCTAACGCTTGTTCTTGTGCATTTATGTTGTTATTTCTTAGTTAATTTAGTATTTCAAGCCATTTTCGTGTGTTTGTAGGTCCAAAGGGTTAAAGAGGCAAAAAAGTGCATTTTGGTGCCTTTTGGAGCAGTTTTGGGCATGGAATGGATAACATATGATTGGAGGAAGGTGGATGGATGATAAGCTCATATTTATACATATTTTACATCAAATTCTCTCGTCTTTTCTTAGTTAGTTTCTTATATTTTTGAGTTATTTGCTTTGTTTTTTGTGTTTTATCGAATTTATCTAGCTAAGAAAATAAAAATAGCACAAGTGTGATTTTAAGTAATAAATTCGTCATTTCTACCTTGCTCACTTATTTTATTGTTGTAACTTAAGAAAACATTTTGGCAGAGCAAATAAAAGGTGACTGACTGAGTTATATATATATATAGATATAAGGGAAAGAGGGAGACGGATGGCAGAAAAGCAGCAACAAAATATAGAATAAGAAATGGAAAGAATAAGTGGGAGTGCATGATAGGAAGTGGAAGGAAAGTGAGGAGACAGCTTGCGTGGAAGGAGCACTGGGCAATGTGAGTGTGCAGAAATATAATAAGGAAGGCTTAAAATAATAGCAGGCGCGGAACTTGAGAAAAATAATAAAAGGCAGGTCAGTAGAGTTAGGTGAAGACGGAGGGTAGAGGAAAGAAAGGTTTGGAGAAACGCAGAAATAATAAAGAGAGAACTGGGAGGGAACGAAAAGAAAAGAACTGACAAAGAGCAGGAAATAGCGGGGAGTTGCGAGAGAGCCTGACGCGAAAGTAGGAAGGCAGAGAAGGATAGAGACACGCGGTGCTGCCTTCCTGGCAGCACAGAAGCAGAAGGCGAGACACGTGAGGAGAGCTGCCTTCCTGGCAGCAGAAGGCGAGACACGTGGAGAACAGCAGAAGAGACGGTGAGTGCAGGGAGGCTGCCCTTTGGCAGCTGGGCGACACTTGGCAGCGTCTGAAGCTGCGAGGAAGGACGGAGGTCAGCACAGAGGAGTCAGCACGGGGGAGTCAGCGTGGAAACAGGATCTGCTTGGGCAGTTTTGCGCTGAAGGTCAGAGAGCTGGCGAGGACTGTGCAGGAAAGAAGGACAGAAAAACAGAAGAGCTGTCTTTTCTCTCGGTGTTATTCTTCCTCCAAACTTATGTTTTATTTTATGGTTTAATTTATGAATAATGTGTAATTAATTTCTGTTTAGTTAGAGGGAAATTTGAAACCATGGATAAATGTTTATTTTGATTTGATTTACTCCAGTTATGAATTCTTGAACGTTGGATGTGGTTTATTTTTCTGTGTTGATTAATAACTTGTTTATGTATGTGGGTTAAGGGTCGACACTTAATTTGCATGCTTAGACTTGATGCTAGGATATAAGGGAATTTCACCTAATCGTTATGAACTTATATCCATGAGTAGTAAAAATCGCTAGTCACGATTGTGTTTAGTAAACCCTAGGTTGGATTAACATGCGTATTCCATAGTTATGAATGCCTAGTCGATGCTTATGATTTCCATTGAACTTAATGATTTTTGATATGTCTCTCTATCATGCGTATTCCATAGTTAGAGAGCTTGATAAAAATAATTTGGTTGTGATGCGTATCCCGTCCAATTCAATGAATTCAGGGAAATCTGAAGGTTAATTTAAGCGGACCTAATTAACTTGGAGCGTTGTCATTTATTCGTTTGTTGAAGGCATAACTGGGAATCAAATTGTATACATTTATTCATGTAGGGATAAGGAACCCTCTAACTAACGTCTCATCATTTTAATTCTATAAAATATATTTTCTTTGAAGTTTGTTTTTAAGTTTCTGTTTTAAATTCAATTTCGTCAAAAATCAATCCCCCATTTATTTTAAAGTTAAATTTGTTAGAAATCAATTTAGTTTGTGTTTTCTAGAGTCTTGAATTATTTTGAGTCTTTTGATTTGTTTTAGATTATTTATTAGTTTTATTTTGAGTTATTCTAGTTAAGTGTTTTGAGTCTAGTTTAGTGTTTTAAATTTTGTTTTTACGTTTTTAATTTAATTTTACTTTGGTTAGCATCCCTAGTTAATCCCCTGTTAGAACGATCCCTACTTACATCATTACTACAATTGTCACAAATAGGGTTTAAATTTGTGCGTTAACTTATTTTCGCATCAATGGACGAAATTGAAGACCTAAAGATGCAAGGATTCCTAGTCAAAGAAGGATTCCTAGAAGAATGAGGATTCCTACTCAAAGAAGGAATGTTAGCCAAGGTTTCCTACTTTGGTTTTGCCTTTCCTAATCCTTAAAATTCCCTAAATTCCAGCAACAAAGAAGGGTTCCTAAATACTTTAGGACACTTAAATAAATTTTCTAGAAACCCTAAATCCCATTCCAAGGAGATGCCACACCTTTCCTCCCTTTTCCTTCCCTTGCCGTGCAAGGTATTTCCTTTCCTTTCCTTTTCCTTGTTTCACATACCCTTTCCCTAAACCTTTGTCGCATATCCCTTTGACTTCTCCTTTAGGATTCTGATTTTATTTCCCTTTTTCTAGTGGATTTGAATTAATTTCTGTTAACCAAAATAAGTTAGGGTTTTGATTTCCTAAAACCTGAAATAAAACCCCTTTGCCGCACACAAGGGGAGTCATTCATCATCATTCACTTCCATACACTCTCACCATCCATCCTAAACCCTCAGAAACACATCAAACCACTTCTTGCCGCAACCATCAACTCACCCTCTCACCACCATACATACTTTCAGCCATTCTCCCATACAAATCACCACTCAAACCTTCACCCATACCTTGTGCCGCAACAAAGAAGAGGAAGGAGAACCTTTGGACGTGCTTGCCATTCAAGTTGGATTGCTGGAATGTTTTTAGGTGTTTTCAATCCTTTGTTTTCAATGTTTAAGTTTATGTATCTTTGTTTTGCGAACATGAGGAACTAAACCCCTTTTAGCTAGGGGGAATTTTGAAACCATGATCATATTTGCAATATGAATTGATTACTTCCAGTTGTGATTCTATGAATCGTGAATGCAATTTACTTAACTGTTTGATTGATAACTTATTCTTGTTTGTGGATTAAGGATGCATACTTAGTTTGCATGCATGAATTTGATGCTAGAATTGATAGGAGCATATTTATGCGACTTAGTTAGCTTGTTCTTATGCATTTATGTTGTTATTCCTTAGTTATTATAGTGTTTAAAGTCATTTTCGTGCAATTTTAGGTTTATATGGCTAATGTGGCAAAGATGTGCATTTGGAGCCTTTTTGGAGCAAAATTGGGCTTGGAATGGATGACACATGCTTGGAGCCAAATGGATGGACGAAATTGAAGATCAAAGGAGGCTAGGAATGAATAATGAAATGAAGAAGTGAAAATGAAGAACAAAGAGTTCAGAATTAGAAGCCAAAGTTTCTCAAGTTGGAAGTTTCTATTCTTAGAGGTTTCCATTCTTGAAAGTTTCTATTCTTGACTTGGGAGTTCCTAATCCTTCCCTAAAGTCCCTTGCCGTGCCTTCCCTAATCTTTTTCCCTTGTGGATTCTGATTTATTAGGCCTTAGTCCTTGTGGATTTGGGTTTTACAAATCCTTTTTCTGAAATTAATTGGGCAAAACCCTTTCCTTAGTGTACTAAATTAATTGTGCCGAACCCTAGGGCCTAATCTTTAATTTCTGCCAAGTTAAACCCTAATCTATCTCCCCTAGGGTTTGTGCCGCACCTAATGTTTCTAGAAGCCTAAAAATCTGCACAAACCCTAGCTCTTTTCTCAATTGGATGGGCCAAGCCTTTTATCTCCAAAACCCTAACCTTTTTCCCATCAGATTTTATGAAAACCCTAGCCTATAAATATAAGTTTTTCAGCCATAAATTTGTCACCACCCCTCATACCAATCAGAAACACCCTTGCCGCAACCCTAGACACCATTCTACATCATTCATTCAAGCCATTCACTCCCACACACATTTAGCAGCACCCTTTTCACCCTCATCAACCATCCCACACCATTCTTACCATCCATCACCCCCAAAACCATCACCCATCTCTTGTGCCGCAGCAAGGAAGAAGGAGGAGAGCCCTTGGACGTGCTTGCCATTCGAGTTCGAGTTGCTGGAATGTTTTAGGTGTAATCTTTCTTTTGTTTTCAATGTTTAAATTCAATAATCTTTGTTTTGTGAGTATGAGGAACTAAACCCCTATTAGCTAGGGGGAATTTCGAAACCATGGCTATGCTTGCAATATGATTTGATTACATCCAGTTGTGAATTCATGAGTTGTGTGTTGGAAGTATGCCCACAAAGCCACTCATTTGATGTAATAGCTTTTGGAATACTTAATATGTTAAACTTTTATATGTTTAACGGAAGGGCAATACTTATTATTAATCACTATTTATTGTATCATGTGTTTAAGCAATAAGAGAATCCAAGGGATGTATTTGACATAAGAGATAAGTGATCTAATGAGTTAGATTAAGGAGACCTTTCTCTTATGCTCATTCCTAAAACGTTCCTAACCATAGGATTGCCAATTGGGCATTGACAATCCGCTAAGGTTAGTATGTGTTATGTTGACTCAAACGTGAGTATGAACTAGTCTCAAGTCATTTGGTGTTGGACACTAAGACAAACACATAGGTGCTCGAAAGAGTGATCGAGTACACTGAACTGCGATTAATGAGAGTTCAAACATACATGTCATGTACGAACTCTAAGGTTACAATATGCAAATTAGTCCTTAGACCTGAGGCATCATAGATGTCTAATGGTTAGGTCCTTGATCTTTGATCATGACAAAGGCATTCCCTCGGATTGTCCACGGCATTGTTGGGGTCATGTGATCTAGTCATGTAGGCATATGAATGCACAACAAGGGATCTCTAACCTTCCATGGTGAAAGGAGTATACTCTAAATTATGATTCTAAAGTCTTTGGCCAAAGCAAATGAATATGACTAAGGAAGATGTTCCAAATCATATTCAAGGGAATCATATAAGAAAGTATCACATTGGATAGTAGACATGAAACAAACTATCACTTAAACAATGTGGTTAAGAGTATTGTATTAGAGAAGGACCGTATTGCATTGTAATTGTAACTGGATAGGTTCTCCAACCAATTCTACTTAGCTTGGGTAACCATGACATACTGCTAGGTGTCACTCATGGTTTGTGGAAGCCCTATTGATTAGCAAACACTAATCATCAAAAAGGGAGAATTGAAATGTGGTTTCAATTCACAATCGATAGTTAAGAGTAACATCGCCCACTGCCTCGCTAATTGGAACCTAATGGATCGCACACCAAATAAGGATATATGTGAAGCAATTAAATGAAATTGATAAGCAATTAAATGGTTTAATTGAAGAATGGTCAAGATTAATTAATTAGTTAATTAATTATACGAAATGTTCGTATTGGGCTTTTAAGTTGGTTTTAGGGCTTCGGGGCCCAAAAGTGTTTTGGTCCACAAGGCCCATTATGTTTAAGTTGTATGACAACTAAAACAAAATGGGCAATAAGCCCAATAACAATACCTAGGCCGGCCATAAGGGTGAGGGTAGTCAAAACTTGCTTAATTGCAAGTTTGCCACTCACCTAAGAAATGAAGTATAAATTCATCTTTATAGCTTTGTTTTCAATTAGGGTTTTCTAAGCTACTTGGGGATAGTTATCTAGCAAATTTACTTCCCTAAGTGATCCATTTTCATTCTCACAAATTACATCCTTGGTGAAGAGACTTAGAGACATCAAACTTTTGGTGTTTTGGAGAACTAATCCTCAAATCCTCAAAGAAGCAAAGGAGCACTAAAAGGAGGAAAATCACAAGGAAGATCCAAGGAGCAAGGAGGTGACTTGAAGGCCCTCCACTTGGGTAAATCCCTTGTGTAATCAAGGATGAGCTTCAAGGGTAAAGAATCTCTAAATTCTTAATTTTCTTTAATGTTGTTAAAGAGTCTTTTGGTTCACCATATACTAGGCTTTGAAAGTCATGGGTTTCATGAATTGTTTTTGGATGCATGCCTACTTTAAAAAGTTAATTGTTAGCATATGTATTCAAATGTTCATACATGTTCTTAGCTAGGACAAAATTTTTCCTTCAAGTGGTATCAGAGCCTAGGTCTAGTGCATGGTGGATCCTTTTGGGTTTTGTGATTTTCATGTTTTATGATTTAAATGTTGTAAATGTTACAAGCTTTGTTCTTGCTTTGAATATAAATTTTGCTAGAAAATTTTGCATCTCAAATGTTGTAGATGTATTTCATTTAAGCATGAATATTGGAACTAAAATTTGGTGCCATGTATGTTGGGAAATTTGGTGCCATGTATTTTGAGTTTTCATAAGTGTTCTTCAATGTTCTTGGAGTTCTTGCCAAGAACAAAAAGTTTTGAAGTTTTGATTCAAAAAGTTTTATGTTTTTACATAAAGTTTTGATTTAATTTTGGTGGGTGATGGTTAATGATTAAGTAATTTTAATGGGAGACAAACTTTGTTTTAAAGAATGACATAAATTATTTCTTTCAAAATTTTATTTCATCTTTACCTCACCTAACATAACCCACTTACAAAACTTTGTATAAAATTTGATTTTTCATCACTAAAAACACTTATGGCCGGCCACCCTTTAAAATAGGGTATTTTTGGGTCTTTTGTGCACTTACATAAAGTTTTGATACTTTTGTGTATTTGCATTTTGGCCCAAAAGTTTACGTTTTTACGTTAAGGTCCAAAAACTTTAAAGGACAAATTGTTTTGCTCCTTTAATGATGTTTTGACATTATTAAAAATGTTTGGGTTCTAAGTTGTAATTACATGAAGTTGTGGACTCTTGTGTTTTTACAAAATGACCCCAAAAGTTTTTGTTTTTAGAAAATGGCCCAAAAGTTGTGGTCATTGTTTTTTGGCCCAAATTAGATGAGAACAAAATGGTTTGTCTCTTTAAATGAGAATTGGATTTTCATTTTATTTAGTTTCATTTAAATCAATTCTATGGATCCGAAAACCAATTGTTTTAAAGTTGTTTTCTTAATTAAATGTGTTTGATTAAGAGAAGGATGATTATGAACCAAATGCCTCGATAATTGAGCTATGTGATTGGCCGCTTTACATTATGAATGTTTGGGCTTGGTAGTGTAGATTTGAATGTAATTTGATTAATTCAATTTGTTGTAAATGGACATAAGTCCATCATTTGTGTTGTAAAAGGGCATAAGCCCTTATTATTATTTCATGTATTCCTTTTGTTTAAATGTATGCAAAATGGAATAGTTGGGTCCAACGCCCAATAGGAAATAACGGTTTAATTGGATTAAACGCGTAACTAAAATCAACAACTACATACCTTAGACCCAAGGTCCAACACAAGGCTCGTGTTGGATCAAATCAAACGGTTCATAATCATCCTAAAACCTAATATGACTATATAGTCCATATGAGGATGCAAAGCATTCGTTAGTAGTTCCATATAGTCTCGCTTGTTTCAACGAAACAGTGGGAGTATTATATACTACTAATTCATATAAACTTCGACCAATGGTTGTGATAGGCCCAAGTTCTTTTAATGTGATTAAAATGTTTTGATGTAGCCCAACGCTATTCCCTCAAACAAATATTTAAGTTGATAAGCGAGAGATGTTTAGAATATCTCTTCGTAGGCCTTCCACCGTGGTGGGTTCCAAGCGTTTGTGACTCATGCACCGGCTTCACCCTATCATGGGGGAGTACAAAGCATGTGCTTATATCCAGGAGGAATCCATATACATATGATGAGGTGAGTGTAGGCAACGAGGATAGCCAACATCGTATCATCGTGAGGCTATTCTTGAACACCTTCACGAACTAAGCATGGTGGGAATAACTTAAACTAAGTGCAATGGTGCCAACATCGTATCATCGTGAGGCAACATTCTCTAGAGGCCAAACGGATGGGTAATTACAAAAGGTTGTAAATGAATAATGCGTTATTCTCTCATCATTATTTTTGCTAGCCAACATCGTATCATCGTGAGGTGGGCTTGGTAATGGTGAGTCTCCCATAACCCACTAAGAGTTCAATATAACTCTCGAATTCTATTGAGGGATGTGGAATTTGCCAAAAATGGTGGGTGATACTATTTGATTAAAAGACCCAATCAAAATAGTTTTAAACAACAATGCTAATTCGATTTCTGTTATGTTATGTAGTGAACGACATGCCTAAAATTATACCCACCATTATACTTGACAAAAAGGGCCTAAAGGGCCAACGTTTCCTTGCTTGGTATCGCCACATTGAGAATGTCTCAAAGGTGAAAGACATATTGTATGTACTTAAGCAATCCCCTCCTCATGTACCTCCTACGAAACTAGCTTCAAAGGAGGAGTGTCAAAATTATGTTAGACACTATGAGGATGACTTACAAGCCAAATGCTTAATCCTCACTTCACTTAGTGAGGAGCTTATGAAGCTACATAAGCACATGGACACTTCTTGTGCCATGGTTGAAAGTTTGCATAAGATGCATGACATTGAGACTAGTAATGTACGATTCTCAAATATTTGTAGTCTAATGAATGCCAAAATGGCAAAGGGGACATCGGTCCATAAACATGGACAAAAGATGGAAAGGATCTTTCAAGATCTTCAAAGTTTAGGAACTTCCATCGATGGGAAAATGGCCCAAGACTTTTTCCTTGCATCTCTCTCGGATGATTTCACTAAGTTTATCGTAAACTATAAAGTGAATAGATTCGATCATTCTTTGAAAGAGATGATTGACATGTGCTATAAATTTGAAAAAGGTTTCAAAAAGGACAGTGGGAGTGAGAATGCAATGATAAGGAAAAGGTTGCGTAAGAAGAAGGCAAAGAAATCCAAAGGAACATGCTTTCATTGTGGAAAGGATGAACGTTGGAAGAAGAAATACAGGGTGCGCATTGCGAGCCTTATGACACGGACTTTTGAAGAGACTATTTCTGTCATAGAGAGTGCTTTTACAGTGAGCTCCAATTCCTGGATATTTGATTCAGGCGCTAGTCAACATATCTGTAATACGTTGCAGGGACTAACAGGGAGCAGATCACTGCGCAATGAGGAGATGGTTGTGCGAGTTGGGAACGGCACTAAAATCTCTGCAAAAGCAATAGGCACCTATATGCTTAACCTACCCTCTGGGGAAGTCCTGAAACTTAAAAATTGTTTATATTTTCCTTCATGTATAAAGAATTTGATTTCCATCTCTAAGCTTTTACGAGATGGGCACTCAGTGTTGTTTGACAAAATGAGTTGCACTTTATACTTGAACGGTCGTATTATCTCTCATGGTAATATGATAGAGGGACTTTTTCACCTAGAGACGAATAGTGGGATGCACTGTATTGAAAGCGGGAATACCTCAAAACCCAAAAGGGCTAGAGAAGAAGTTAACCAAGAAAAGATGTGGCATCTTAAACTTGGACATGTGAACCTTGATAAGACTCGCAAGATGTCGAAAGACGGATATTTCCGCCCATTAGGTAATGACCGGATGGGTACTTGTGATAGTTGCTTGAAAGGGAAGATGACCAAATCTCCATTTACTGGAAAAGGAGAGCGTGCCACTGAAATTCTAGGGTTAATCCACACTGACGTATGTGGACCTATGTCTACTACGTCGAGAGAAGGCTTCTCATACTATATCACATTCACCGACGATCACTCTCGGTTTGGCTATGTATATCTTATGAAGTACAAGTCAGAATCCTTTGAAAGGTTCAAAGAATTCAAGAATGAAGTTGAGAAGCAAACTGGGAAACAGATAAAAATCCTAAGATCGGATCGAGGGGGTGAATATTTGAGTAATGAGTTCCTAGATTATCTCAAAGAATGTGGAATAATATCACAGTGGACTCCACCGGGAACTCCACAACTTAATGGAGTTTCTGAAAGGAGAAATCGAACCTTGATGAACATGGTTCGTTCTATGATGAGTTCCGCTGATCTACCAGTAACATTCTGGGGATACGCTCTATATACAGCAGCTTACTTGCTTAATAGAGTACCTTCCAAATCAGTTTCACAAACACCCTATGAGATATGGCATGGAAGAAAGTCAAGTCTTAATCATATTAAGATTTGGGGTTGTGAAGCATATGTCAAGAAGCTTGAGGCTACTAAGCTTGAAGCGAGATCAGTAAGATCCTAAAGAAACTATGGGATATGAGTTCTACTGATCGGATCATATTTATATATATTTTTACTTCGAATTCACTCGTCTTTTCTTAGTTAGTTTCTTATATTTTTGAGTTATTTACTTTGTTTTTGTGTTTTATCGAATTTATCTAGCTAAGAAAATAAAAATAGCATAAGTGTGATTTTATGTAATAAATTCGTGTCAAAACTATTTAGCTTTTAAATTAAATAAAATATCTATATATATATAATAATAATAATTCTTATCATGGTTTGTTTTATATAAAATAAGAAATTAAGAGTCAAAAGAACAGTTTGGGCAGCGTGAAGACCTCGGGCAGTCAGCAAGAAAATAGAGGAATAAAGCTTGTGGAAGACAGCCATTGAGGGCTGGAAGTGAGGACAGACGTGCGGAAATAAAAGAATAAAAGAGGAGCACTGAGGGAAAAGAAGACAGCAAAAAGAATGGAGAAATATAAATTAGCTGGAGGTGGTGCTGGCACTTGAAAAAGATAAAAGTTGCTAGTGGCAGCGTGCGCATATTTGGGAGCTCCTTGGAGCAAGATATATAGCAGACTTGGAAGCTGGCAGCTGACGGGGGGGGATAAGGAAAGAAGAGCTGCCTTGGGGCATGCTGCCTTAGGCAGCTAGAGAGACAGACGAGAACAGCACAGCTAGCAGGAGAGCTGCCTTGTGGCAGCTTGAGAGAGACAAGTGCAGCTGCCAGCTGGCCTGACGCGCAGCGTGAGAGAGGAAGGCAGGCAAAGGGTGCAGCTGGAGCGCGGAAAGGAAGGAGGAGCCAGCGAGAGGAACGGGCAGAAGCACAGGGCAGCTGCCAGCTGGCGAGAAGTAAGCGACAGAGGCTTGGAGACGTGCTGGGACAGATGAGGAAGGCTGAGCACGCTGCCTTAGGCAGCGCAAGGAGAGAAAAATAGAAAGCGGCCTGGCGGAAAGAAAAGGGCAAGCTGCTTTGCGCAGCTAAAGAGAGACGTCGAGCACAGGAACTGCACGGGGACAGAGAGGAAGAAATTCCTCATTCGGTGTTATTCTTCCTCAAACTTATGTTTTATTTTATGTTTTAATTTAAGAATAATGTGTAATTAATTTCTGTTTAGTTAGAGGTGAATTTGAAACCATGGATAAATGTTTTATTATAATTTGATTTACTCCAGTTATGAATTTATGAACGTTGGATGTGGTTTACTTTTCTGTGTTGATTAAGAACTTGTTTATGTATGTGGGTTAAGGGTCGACACTTAATTTGCATGCTTAGACTTGATGCTAGGATATAAGGGAATTTCACCTAATCGTTATGAACTTATATTCATGAGTAGTAAAAATCGCTAGTCACGATTGTGTTTAGTAAACCCTAGGTTGGATTAACATGCGTATTCCATAGTTATGAATGCCTAGTCAATGTTTATGATTTCCATTAAACTTAATGATCTTTGATATGTCTCTCTATCATGCGTATTCCATAGTTAGGGAACTTGATAAGAATAATTTGGTTGTGATGCGTATTCCGTCCAATTCAATGAATCTAGGGAAATCTGAAGGTTAATTTAAGCGGACCTAATTAACTTGGAGCATTGTCATTTATTCGTTTATTGAAAGCATAACTGGGAATCAAATTGTATGCATTTATTCATGTGTGGATAAGGAACCCTCTAACTAACGTCTCGTCATATTATTTCTATAAAATATATTTTCTTCGAAGTTTGTTTTTAAGTTTCTGTTTTAAATTCAATTTCGTCTAAAATCAATCCCCCGTTTATTTTAAAGTGTTAGATTTGTTAGAAATCAATTTAGTTTGTGTTTTTTTTGAGTCTTGAATTATTTTGAGTCTTTTGATTTGTTTTAGTTTATTTGTTAGTTTTATTTTGAGTGATTCTAGTTAAGTGTTTTGATTTTAGTTTAGTGTTTTAAATTTTGTTTTTACGTTTTTAATTTAATTTTACTTTGATTAGCATCCCTAGTTAATCCCCGGCCTAGAACGATACCCTACTTACATCTATACTACAATTGTCAAAAAGAGGGTTTAAATTTGTGCGTTAGTTAAATTTCGCATCATCTACCATCCTGACGAACAGAAAGTCTTTGTCGCCAGAACTGCTAAGTTTCTAGAGGACGAATTTGTTCTCAAAGGAACTATAAGCAAACAGATGGAAATTAATGAGATTAATAATGAACCACAAACAAGCACTCGACATATTGACAACCCTGTTCCTGAACCCCTAGCTCCACGTAGATCTGAACGGGTTAGTAAGCCACCTATGAGGTTTGGCTTAAATAATGACTTTGATGAATTGTACCTTTTAGGTGACAATGAAACAAAGGAGGACCCTAGGAACTACACTGAAGCAATGTCCGACATTGATTCAAAGAGATGGCAAGAGGCCATGAAATCCGAGATGGATTCCATGTATCAAAATCAGGTCTGGATTCTTGTAGACCCTCCAGAAGGTATTGTACCTGTTGGAAACAAATGGGTCTTCAAGAGGAAGATAGGCGTTGATGGGAACGTGGAGACTTATAAGGCTAGACTAGTAGCCAAAGGATACAGGCAAATAGAAGGGATTGACTATGAAGAAACCTTCTCTCCTGTAGCCATGATTAAGTCCATTCGGATTTTGCTTGCTATAGCTGCGTACCATGATTATGAAATCTGGCAAATGGACGTGAAGACGGCCTTTCTGAACGGCTACCTACAGGAAGAGCTCTATATGACTCAACCCGAAGGTTTCGTGTCCGAGTCTGAAGAGACTAAGGTATGCAAGCTTCAAAGGTCCATTTATGGACTTAAGCAAGCCTCCAGGAGCTGGAACATTCGTTTCGATACTGAAATCAAAACGTTTGGTTTTACTCAAAACGAAGACGACAATTGTGTTTATCAAAAAGTCGTTGGGGATGCAGTTGTATTCCTAGTGTTATATGTAGATGACATATTACTATTCGGGAATGACACTGCAGTACTTTCTTCTGTAAAAGTGTGGTTGTCTAAAACCTTCCACATGAAAGATTTAGGAGATGCATCTTATGTACTTGGGATAAAGCTCTATCGTGATAGATCCAAACAATTAATTGGATTATCCCAATCGATGTACATTGATAAGGTGCTAAGTAGGTTCCAGATGGAACAATCTAAGAAAGGTTTTCTTCCTGTGAGACATGGAATTCACCTTTCTAAGTCCATGGGACCTAAGACTCCTGAAGAGATACGGCTAATGAATGAAATTCCTTATGCTTCCGCCATAGGGAGTCTCATGTATGCCATGATATGCACAAGGCCTGATATCGCATATGCTGTGAGCATTACTAGTCGATATCAATCTAACCCAGGATCAGAACACTGGGCAGCTGTCAAGACGGTCCTTAAGTACTTAAAAAGAACTAAGGACATGTTCCTCGTTTATGGAGGAGCGGCAGAGTTGCGAGTGGAAGCCTATACAGACGCAGATTTCCAATCTGACGTCGATGATAGAAGTTCCAACTCCGGATATGTATTCACTCTGAATGGTGGGGCTGTCAGTTGGAAAAGCAAGAAACAAAGTGTAATTGCTGATTCCACGACAGAGGCTGAATATGTCGCTGCAGCTGAAGCCGGCAAAGAAGCGTTCTGGATGAAGAAGTTCATTACTGAACTTGGAGTGGTTCCAACCATCACATCACCAGTAACTTTGTACTGTGATAATAGTGGGGCGATAGCTCAAGCCAAGGAACCCAGGGCTCATCAAAAGAACAAGCATTTTGATAGGCGCTTTAATATCATTAGAAGATATGCTGCCGAGGGGAAAGTCAACATCCTCAAAGTTGCTTCAGCCGATAATGTAGCAGATCCACTGACAAAGCCAATGACTCAAATCCAGCTTGATCATCATATGGATAAGATGGGTATTAGATACATGGGAGGATGGCTTTGAGTGCAAGTGGGAGATTGTTGGAAGTATGCCCACAAAGCCACTCATTTGATGTAATAGCTTTTGGAATACTTAATATGTTAAACTTTTATATGTTTAACGGAAGGGCAATACTTATTATTAATCACTATTTATTGTATCATGTGTTTAAGCAATAAGAGAATCCAAGGGATGTATTTGACATAAGAGATAAGTGATCTAATGAGTTAGATTAAGGAGACCTTTCTCTTATGCTCATTCCTAAAACGTTCCTAACCATAGGATTGCCAATTGGGCATTGACAATCCGCTAAGGTTAGTGTGTGTTATGTTGACTCAAACGTGAGTATGAACTAGTCTCAAGTCATTTGGTGTTGGACACTAAGACAAACACATAGGTGCTCGAAAGAGTGATCGAGTACACTGAACTGCGATTAATGAGAGTTCAAACATACATGTCATGTACGAACTCTAAGGTTACAATATGCAAATTAGTCCTTAGACCTGAGGCATCATAGATGTCTAATGGTTAGGTCCTTGATCTTTGATCATGACAAAGGCATTCCCTCGGATTGTCCACGGCATTGTTGGGGTCATGTGATCTAGTCATGTAGGCATATGAATGCACAACAAAGGATCTCTAACCTTCCATGGTGAAAGGAGTATACTCTAAAATATGATTCTAAAGTCTTTGGCCAAAGCAAATGAATATGACTAAGGAAGATGTTCCAAATCATATTCAAGGGAATCATATAAGAAAGTATCACATTGGATAGTAGACATGAAACAAACTATCACTTAAACAATGTGGTTAAGAGTATTGTATTAGAGAATGACCGTATTGCATTGTAATTGTAACTGGATAGGTTCTCCAACCAATTCTACTTAGCTTGGGTAACCATGACATACTGCTAGGTGTCACTCATGGTTTGTGGAAGCCCTATTGATTAGCAAACACTAATCATCAAAAAGGGAGAATTGAAATGTGGTTTCAATTCACAATCGATAGTTAAGAGTAACATCGCCCACTGCCTCGCTAATTGGAACCTAATGGATCGCACACCAAATAAGGATATATGTGAAGCAATTAAATGAAATGGATAAGCAATTAAATGGTTTAATTGAAGAATGGTCAAGATTAATTAATTAGTTAATTAATTATACGAAATGTTCGTATTGGGCTTTTAAGTTGGTTTTAGGGCTTCGGGGTCCAAAAGTGTTTTGGTCCACAAGGCCCATTATGTTTAAGTTGTATGACAACTAAAACAAAATGAGCAATAAGCCCAATAACAATACCTAGGCCGGCCATAAGGGTGAGGGTAGTCAAAACTTGCTTAATTGCAAGTTTGCCACTCACCTAAGAAATGAAGTATAAATTCATCTTTATAGCTTTGTTTTCAATTAGGGTTTTCTAAGCTACTTGGGGATAGTTATCTAGCAAATTTACTTCCCTAAGTGATCCATTTTCATTCTCACAAATTACATCCTTGGTGAAGAGACTTAGAGACATCAAACTTTTGGTGTTTTGGAGAACTAATCCTCAAATCCTCAAAGAAGCAAAGGAGCACTAAAAGGAGGAAAATCACAAGGAAGATCCAAGGAGCAAGGAGGTGACTTGAAGGCCCTCCACTTGGGTGAATCCCTTGTGTAATCAAGGATGAGCTTCAAGGGTAAAGAATCTCTAAATTCTTAATTTTCTTTAATGTTGTTAAAGAGTCTTTTGGTTCACCATATACTAGGCTTTGAAAGTCATGGGTTTCATGAATTGTTTTTGGATGCATGCCTACTTTAAAAAGTTAATTGTTAGCATATGTATTCAAATGTTCATACATGTTCTTAGCTAGGACAAAATTTTTCCTTCATTGTGAAATCAATTTACTTATCTGTTTGAATTAAGACTTGTTTGTGTATGTGGGTTGAGAGTGCACACTTAATTTGCATGCATAAATATGATGCTAGGATATAAGGGAGTTTCACCTAATCGTTATGAACTTATATTCATAAGTAGTAAAGGTTGTTAGCCACAATCATGTTAAGTAAATTCCTGGCATAAGTATCATGCGCTTTCATAGTTACGAATGCCTTCTCAACACTTATGATTTCCATAGAACTTAATGATCTTTGATTGTTTCTCTATTATGAGCTTTCATGAAGGGAACTTTTAAGGAATAATTTGATTGCAATGCGCTATTTCCATTCAATTCAATGACTTAAGGGAAATCTGAGGGTTAATTTAAGCGTACCTAATTAACTTGGGGTGTTGAGGTTCATGGTTCATTGAAAAAGCAACTGGAAATTGTTTTGTATGCAAGTATGTCATGTGTGGAGAAAAACCTCCTAGTTAGCCCATCATCCATCTATTTCACCAAATATGTGCAATCTGCCTAGTTTTAGTTCTTGCTTTGTTTTATTTAATTTTCGTCCAAAACCAAATCCCCCTTTACTTTAGAGTGTCTAACTAGTTAGAATATGTTTTAGATTGTGTTTTAAAGTGTTTTGAGTCAAGGAAAACCTAAAATTCGTCCAAAATTGTGTTTAGAGTTCAAAATTGCCAGATTGTGTTTTAGGCAGTTTTGAGTGTTTTTAGCTTATTTTGAGTCTTGTGAACTTGTTTTGAGTCTTTTGAGTCTAGTTAAGTGTTTTAAAGCTTAGTTTTATCTATTTGAGTCAGTTTAGAGTGTTTAGCAATCCCTCATAATCCCTGGTTTAAGAACGATCCCTACTTACATATATACTACAATTGTCAAAAGAGGGTTTAATTTGTGTGTTAAGTTAATTTTCGCATCAAGAATACAAGGGAGTTCCACCTAATCGTTATGAACTTGTATTCATAAGTAGTGAAGGTTGCTGGTCACGATCGCGTTAAGTTAAATTCCAAGCATGAGTATCATGATGTCATAGTTACGAATGCTTTGTCAATGCTTATGATTTTCATAAATCTTAATGATCTTTGATTGTATCTCTATTATGTTGTTCATGTAGGGAACTTTTGAAGAATGCTTTGGGTTGTCAAATGATGTCATCCAATCCAATAACTAAAGAAAAATCTGAGGATTAATTTAAGCGTACCTAATTAATCTGGGGTGTTGAGATTCTTGGTTTATTGAAAAGCAACTGGAGATTGATTTGTATGCAAGTGTGTCATGTGTGGAGAAAGACCCTCTATCTAGCCCATCATCCATAGTTTTATCCCAAATTCGTCCAAAATCTGTCTTAAGTCTTTAGTTACTTGTTTTTAATTAAAATTCGTTCAAACCCCAATCCCCTTTACTTTAGTGTGTCAAATTAGTTAGAATATGTCTTAGTCTGTGTTTTTAAGTGTTTTGAGTCAAGTTAGAATCAATTTTCGTCCAAAGTCATTCATAGTGTCTAGTTTGAGTCTATTTAGTTGTTTTAAGCTGTTTTGAGTCATTCTAGTTAGTTTTGAGTCTTTTCAGTTCATTTTGAGTTCTTTGAGTATAGTTAAGTGTTTTTAATTTTATTTTTGTGTTTTAAAGTCAGTTTCTAATAGATTAGCAATCCCTCCTAATCGCCGGTCCAGAATGATCCCTACTTACATCTTTACTACAATTGTGAAAAATAGGGTTTAATTTGTGTGTTAAGTTAATTTTCGCATCACAGAGTTATTATCCAATTAGCCGATCGTTCTAATGCATATCCGAAATGAGTTTTGGAGGATGTTTTGGTGCAGGTAGACCATTTGATTTTTCCTGCAGATTTCTATGTGCTTGACATGGAGGATTCAGCCTACTCTCCACCATCGCAAATCTTACTTGGACGACCTTTCATGAAAACAGCCCAAACCAAGATTGATGTGGCCAAGGGAGCGTTAACAATGCCGTTTGGTGGCGATATGATTAACTTTAAAGTTCCTGAAACTATTGAGAATCCTAATGATATTCGTTCTTGTTTTGCTATTGATGAAATTAAAAATATAGGGCAGGAAAATTCAGCACCAATTAAGAAGGATGAATTTCGAACCACCAACGAATAGGGAATTGGAATGGAGCACAAAGAACACACCACTACCCTCAAAATACACAATTTGGTCGAGAGCACCCCTTGTGCATCTGTTGACAGTGCTGCCACTTCATTGCAGCACATTGGTGAGCCAGCTCCTCCAATTCCAATTCATATTTCAACTAATAGGTTTTTGCTTTGTATGGTGCAGATGCCCAATCGAATCCAAGCTGGTGGAAATAATTACATTGACTTTAGGAAGCGAAACGCCACAATCAGGAAGGATCATTATCCCCTGCCATTCATCAATCCAATGCATGAGTATTGTGAGGAGCATGTTGTGGAGGAAACACCCCTCCATTCCGTGAGCCCTAGTGGAGCTTAAAATGAGGTATCGTTCGGCTGGAAGACGTTAAAGCAAGCGCTTCTTGGGAGGCAACCTATGCGTTCAAATAAAGAAGACCGAGGAAGCTCCGACTCCATAACCAGATTTGCATTCTTAAACTCTACTCTTTATTGCTTTTAGTTTGCCATTATTGTCATGTTTGTTAGTTGTGTTGTTTGCTTGCTTGCATGTGAGTCTATGTTTGAAACATTGAGGACAACGTTTGGTTTAAGTGTGGAGGGGGGTAAACAAGTGTTTTTATTGAAAATTCGTAGGATTTCACCACCTAGCCCCACTAGAGTTTTTTCTCACTGTTTTTAAGTGTTTTTAGTGTGTTTTGAAGTGTTTTGAAAGAAAAATACGAAAATTTGAAAGAAAAAAATTACAAAAAGTTTTGAAAAACCCAGAGTTGTTTTAGAGTCGTTTTTGTTTGTTTGTGTCTTAGGGTACCTTCCAACACAATGATGATGATTTTGTTTTTAATTACATGACTGTTAAAGAAAGTTACAAACATGGGTGGAAGTTTGATATTCTCTTTGGTTAATACTTGGTTGTAGTTGTCATTAACGAATTAACATGTAATCATAAAGGAAAAAAAATCAGTTTTTGTAACATGCTTGAAGGAAGGAACTCAAACTAACGCTACAACCCTAAGAGACTTGAGCCTAAACTTTATTTGGAGAGTTATTAATCTGTGATTTCTTGTTTTCTAAAGTCGTTGCATGATCTCATTATTCTTTGCTTGGTAACTACCTAGAATGCGTTTTATCATTTTAGTTCCAAATACTAGAACTCATGCCCGTTTCATTCAAAGCTTAAAATTGAGTGCATAACATATAACAAGATGAAGTTCTTAGTAGTTATCACCAGAGCCAAAAAGCCTTCATCCCATGCATTTGTTTTGTAGGTTTAATCCCTTTGAGCTTTATTTAGCCTATTTTCGTTGTTAGCCACATTATCCCTACCTAGCCTAGAATAGGACTATCCATACCCTTGTTCTTAAAGTATAGTGGAGCATGACTTAGAGGGAATTCCTTTTGATCAAACATATTGCAGAAATCAAGTGTGGGGGAAGGATATGTACACGGGTAGAAAAGAAAAAAAAAAGAAAAGAGAAAAAAAGAAAAAAAACGTGAAAAGAAGGAAAAAGAAAAAAAGAAAAGTTGTGAAATAAGTGAGGAAGAACTCACAAGTGTTGGTTGTTGAAGAAAGAGTCCAAAAAGTTTGAATATGACCCTAAGTATGTACGAAATCCCCTTAGTGTTTCAAGTTATTTGCTGCATTCAAGAGTGAATTCTAAGTTGATTTCATTGCTTTGCTTACTATTCCTTTAAGAACCTTTGTTTATCCTTACCTTTCTTTGTTAGCCAATACCCTTAGCCCCGTTACAACCCTTAGACTTTAATCTTGGTTGTTGTGTGTTTCAATATGTGGAGTTTGGGATTGGTATGAGCATATGGTATCCCTGGTTCTCGCGTCTAAGTAGTGGCATCCCGTTCATGAGATCATATATATATGTATGCATTTATAATTCCAGAAATTGCCTTCGTTGTTTAAAACATATGTGAGTGGCTAGTCTACATGTTTACATCAATCTTCTCACATATACCTAGTATAGGGAGTGTAGTTGATGCGAACTATATAAGCACACAAATTAAACCCTCTTGTTGACAATTGTAGTATATATGTAAGTAGGGATCGTTCTAGGCCGGGGATTAGGAGTGATTGCTAAAACACTTGAAACTGACTTGAAAACGTAAAACTAAGTTTGGAACACTAAACTAGACTCAAAAAAATGCAAAACTAGACTCTAATATAACAACTCAAATGACTCAAAACAGCACAAAACAAGCTAATTGACTCAAAACAGACACTAAGAGTGAATTTAGACAAAAATTGGTTTTACCTTGACTCAAAACACTTAAAAACACAAACTAAAACAGTTTCTGACTAATATGACTCAACAAAGTAAAGGGGGATTTGGTTTTGACGAATTTGAAAGTAAAACAAACAGATTGTAAACTAAAACAAAGTTTGGATGAATTTGGGTAAATTGGATGGATGATGGGCTAGCTAGAGGGTTCTTCTCCACACATGACACACTTGCATACAAATCGATTTCCAGTTGTTTCTTTCAATAAACCATAAATCTCAACACCCCAGATTAATTAGGTACGCTTAAATTAACCCTAAGATTTTCCTTATGTCATTGAATTGGACGGAAATAGCGCATCGCAATCAAATTATTCTTCAAAAGTTCCCTTCATGAAAGCGCATAATAGAGATACAATCAAAGATCATTAAGTTATATGAAAATCATAAGTATTGACAAGACATTCGTAACTATGAAAGCGCATGATACTTATGCCAGGAATTTACTTAACACGGTTGTGACTAGCAATCTCCACTACTTATGAATATAAGTTCATAACGATTAGGTGAAACTCCCTTATATCCTAGCATCAGATTTATGCATGCAAATTAAGTGTGCACTCTTAACCCACATACAAAAACAAGTTTTAATTCAAACAAATAAGTAAATTGAATTCACAATTTATGAAATTACAACTCTAACTTGAATGGCAAGCACGTCCAAGGGCTCTCCTTCTTCTTCTTTGCTACCGCACAAGGTATGGTTGATGATTTTTTGTGTGGTGAATTGTGGTGGTGGATGAGTGATGGGTGCTGAGAGTGTAAGGGTGTGGCTGGATGTGTGTATTGGAGAATGGATGGGAAGAATGATGTATTTTTGTGCGGCAAAGGGAAGTATTTAAGGTTTTAGGAAAATCAAAACCCTAACTTATTTAGGCTAATAGAAATTAAGTCAAAACTACTAGAAAAAAAGAAAACAAAATCATAAATCAAAGGACAGAGTAAGGAGATATGCGGCAAGGCTTTTAATTGAAAAGGGAATGTGATTTGGTGCAGGAAATAGGAAAGAAAGGCTCTCCCTTGCACAACAAGGAAGAGAAAGGGACAAGGGAGGTGCGGCAAGGCTTTTAGGACTTCTAGAAGTTCTTATTTAGTGTCTTAATATGATTAGGAGTCTTCTTTGTTGCTGGAACTTAGGGACTTTTAGGATTAGGAAAGGTTAAAACCAAAGTAGGAAACCTTGGCTTAACATTCCTTCTTCTTGTAGGAATCCTCATTCTTCTAGGAATCCATCTTCAATTAGGAATCCTTCTTCAATTAGGAATCCTAGCATCTTTAGTTAGGTCTTCAATTTCGTCCATCTCCCTTGCTCCAAGCATGTGATATCCATTCCAAGCCCAAAACTGCTCCAAAATGCTCTAAAATGCACTTTATTGCCTCCTTAGCCCTTTGGACCTACAAACACACGAAAATAGCGTAAAATACTAAATTAACTAAGAACTAACAACATAAATGTAAGAAAACAAGCTAACTAAGTCGCCTAAATATGCTTCTATCAGTAATCAGAAAATCTGTGTGAAAATAGAGAGTATATCTGGTGAGGAATTGAGGGAATTCTCTAAGGCATGTTACTACATTTAAAATGTTGTTTTAATAGATTAAATGCCAGCTAGTGAGTGGTGACTGTGATTAAGTGTGTGCTCGAGAGTAAGGATAGCTAAAATCTATGTGAGTAGTGATTTTTAATATGTCATGTTTCATTGAAAATCCCTGAGGTGAATGTTGGAAGGTTTAGGTTATGTTTTGTTTGTTTTGTTTCCTTTGTTTTGCTCGAGGACTAGCAAAAGCTAAGTGTGGGGGAATTTGATAGGAGCATATTTATGTGAATTAGTTGGCTTGTTTTCTTGCATTTTCATAGTTAGTTTGTGTTTATTATAGTGTTTTAAGCTATTTTCGTGTGTTTGTAGGTCTAATTGGCAAAGTTGGCAAGAAAGTGCATTTTGGAACATTTTAGAGCAATTTTGGGCTGGAATGGATTGCATGCATGTGGAGCACAAGGAATGGACGTTTTTGAAGATAAAATGAGGCGAGGAAGTTGCTAAAGAGATGATGAAATTAATTCAAGACTTGGAAGATGAGTAATCAGATGCAAGGGGGCCTAAATCCCTTCTAGAATGCCTATTCCTTCTCATATATATCTTCTGCACCAACCTTTCTAGAAGCCCTAGAAAGGTGGCGCCCCAAACCCTTCTAGAAGTCCCAAAATCTGCCACAAAACATTTTCTTTCTAGAAGCCTAAAAGAGTGGCGCCTATTCCCTTTCTAGAAACCCTAGTTATTTTCCCCCTTGGATTGGGCCAAGCCTTGTGCCGCAAACCCTAAGCCTTTTCCTCCAGAAATTCGGCCAAACCCTAGCCTATAAATATATGTTTTCAGCCAAATTTCGTACACGACCCCCCATATAATTCTACACCCCCTTTCAGCCGCAAAAACACCAATTAACACCCTTTCCCACAACTTTGGAGAAGAAGAAGCCTTTGCCGTGGCTTCCATTGGAGAAGGAGGACCTTGTGCACAAGCCACCTGCAACCATTGGAGTTCTAAGAGTTCTTTCTTCCCTCGTTTCGTTTCCATGTTTATTTTCTGTTGCTTTTCAATTGTTATGAACATGTGGAACTAATTCCTTTTTAGTTAGAGGTGAATTCAAAGCCATGGACATATGTTTAATATGAATTGATTACTTTCAGTTTTTGTTTCGTAAAACATGAATGTGATTTACTTATCTGTTTGATTGGTAACTTATTCTTGTGTGTTGATTAAGGATGCATACTTAGTTTGCATGCTTGAATCTGATGCTAGATTATAAGGGAATTTCACCTAATCGTTATGAACTTATAATTAAAAGTAGTGGAGATTGCTAGTCACAATCGTGTTAAGTAGATTCTTGGCAGGAGTATCATGCAGTTCATAGTTACGATAGCCTTCTCAATGCTTATGATTCCCATGGAACTTAATGATCTTTGAATGTATGTCTATCATGCTGTTCATATAGGGAACTTGAGAAGAATAATTTGGTTGTGATGCGTTGTCCATTCAATTCAATGAATTTAGGGAAATCTGAGAGTTAATTTGTGCATTCACGATTAATTTGGGGCATTGTCATTCATGGTTTGAAGAAATAATACTGGAAATCAATTTATGTTGCAGATGTTTCATATGTGGAGAAGGACCCTCTAACTAGCTTTTCACCCTTGAATTCACCTTAATCTCGTTTTAACTTACTTTGTTTGCTGCAATTTACTTAGTTTTGTCAAATTCGTCAAAAAACCCCCTCAGTTCTTATTTGGGTTCTTAGTTTAGTTAATTTCATTCAAATCTATCCCCATTTCGTATTTTGAGTCAAGTTAGTTTAGAATTTGTCCAAATCACTCTTTAGTAGTTGTTTTGAGTCTTTTTAACTTAGTTTTGCTGTTTTGAGTCAATTTGGTTAGTTTTGAGTCATAAGAGTCTAGTTTAGTGTTTTAAAGTTTAAATTGAGTAGATTAGCATCCCTTCTAATCCCCGGCCTAAAACGATGAAGGAAGATTTGTGAAAAACATGTTCATTTGAATAACATCTATAGCATGCAATTAACAATTAAAAGGCGGAATCATGCTTGAATGCATTCAAAAACAAAACATTAACCAAGAAATTCAAAGCCTAGTAGATTGGTGAACCTTGACTCAACTCAAATCAAAGTGAGTTGAGAAATATATACCTTTGTGGATTCCTCTTTGCATAAGCAAAGGCTAATCACCCAAAGAGAGGGCCTTCATTCCTTGCATCTAAAATCTATGGTTTTGGATGGAAGAATAGGTTTCTCCAAGTTCCCAAAATTGAGAACCTCTAAGTATCTTCACCAAGGTTAGATTGGAGAAGAAATGAGTGACCTTGGAGTAGTGGGATTGCTAGATGCACCCTCCAAGGGGGCCGGCCTCTTTAGAGAGAAATGGAGAGACATGTTCTCTCCAATTTTCTCCAAAACAAACCCTTAAATGAATTTTGGCTATAAAGTCATATTTATACCTTAATTCATTGGAGTGGCAAACTTGTAAATAAGTCCAAAATCCACTCCATCTCTAAATGGCCGGCCATTGGGATTTATTGGTATAATTGGGCCTTTGTGAATCATTATTCATTAAGTTGTCATACAACTTAAGTCAATGGGCTTTGACGTTCGAAGCCCATTGGGCCTTAAGGTCCAAAACTATCCCGAGGTCTTTAACGAACTTATTCGTTTGATTAATTAACATATTAATTAATCCTTGCCATAAATAATTAAACCATTTAATTATTCTTACTCATCTCCATTGTTTCTTCAATCTCCACCTTACACGGTGTACGATCCATTAGGTTCCTTTTAGCGAGGCAGTGGGCGATTAAAACCATTTCATATCGATTGTGAATTGAAACTTACTTTCGAGGCCAATCACATAGCTCAATTATCGAGGCCTTTGGTTCATAATCACCCTTTTCTTAATCAATCACATTAACTAAGAAAGCAACTTTAAACAATTGGTTTTTGGATCCATAGAATTGATTTAAATGGAACTAAATGAAATGAAAATCCAATTCTCATTAAAGAGACAAAACAATTTTGTTCTCATTTTATTTGGGCCAAAAGCAAACAATGACCACAACAATTGGGCCATAATGCAAATACAAAAACTTTTGGGGTCACTTTGAAAAAACACAAAAGTCCACAACTTCATGTAATTTCAACTAGAGCCCAAAATTTTATTAATGTAAAAACATCATTAAAGGATCAAAACAATTTGTCCTTTAGAGTTTTTAAGCCTAAACGTAAAAACGTAAACTTTTGGGCCAAAATACAAAAACACAAAATTATCAAAACTTTGTGTAATTGCACAAAAGGCCCCAAAAGTACCCCCACTAGGGGGTGGCCGGTTTTGGGGTGTTAAAGGAGTGTGAAAGGGATTTTATGCAAGTTGTGCATGCATGTGCAAAATGCAAGTTGATTTTGGTGGGTGAGTTATTGGTGAAATTGATGGTTTGTAAGAAAAATAAAAGATCTATGACAAACATTAAAACATTTCATCACATCTCACCAATAACCATCAACCATCAAAATATAAACCAAAACTTTATGAAAAACATAAAAAATTTTGAATCATAACTTCAAACCCTTTTGTTCTTGGCAAGAACTTCAAGAATATTGAAGAACACCATGAAAACTCATAATAGCTCCATGAATGTTTTCAATCACCAAAACTCAATTTTTCACCACTCAAAAGAGGGCTAATATCCTAGGGTACTTAGGGGTTCCAAAAGTCACTTTAAAACCATTTTAACAAGACAAACATGAACCCAAAAAATCACCCTTTGGATTTGGCCGAATTTCCCAAAACACATGGCACCAAATTTTAGTTCCAATATTCATGCTTAAATGAAATACATCTACAACATTTGAGATGCTAAATTTTCTAGCAAAATTTATATATTCAAAAGCAAGAACAAAGCTTGTAACATTTACAACATTTAAATCACAAAAATATGAAAGTCACAAAACCCAAAAGGATTCACCATAAACTAGGCCTAGGCTCTGATACCACTTGAAGGAAAAATTTTGTCCTAGCTAAGAACAAGTATGAACATTTGAATACACATGCAAGCTATTAACACTTTAAAGTAGGCATGCATCCAAAAACAATTCATAAAACCCATGACTTTCAAAGCCTAGTATATGGTGAACCAATAAATTCTTTAACAACATTAAAGAGAAGTAAAGATTTAGTGTTTCTTTACCCTTGAAGCTCATCCTTGTTTACACAAGGGATTCACCCAAGTGGAGGGCCTTCAAGTCACCTCCAAGCTCCTTGGATCCTCCTTGTGTTATCCTCCCTTTAGTGCTCCTTTGAAGATTTGAGGAAATGAGGATTTGTTCTCCAAAACACCAAAAGTTTGATGTCTCTAAGTCTCTTCACCAAGGATGTATCTTGTGAAGATGATATGGATGACTTAGGGAAGAAGAGATTGCTAGATGTCCCTCCCCTTAGTGGCCGGCCTTTTGGAGAAAAATGAGAGAAAATGTTTCACCCAATTTCAACAAGAAAAACCCTAATGAGAAATAAAGTTATAAAGTTGATTTTATACTTCATTTCAAGTGAGTGGCAAACTTGTAATTAATCCAAGTTTGCTACCCTCACCCTTATGGTCGGCCTTACCTTTGTTATTGGGCTAATTGCCCATTTTGTTTTAGTTGTCATACAACTTAAACATAATGGGCCTTGTGGACCAAAACGCTTTTGAGCCCTGAAGCCCAAAACCAACTTAAAAGCCCAATACGAACCTTTCGTAAAATTAATTAACTAATTAATTAACCTTGACCATTCTTCAATTAAACCATTTAATTGCTTATCCATTTCATTTAATTTCCTCACATACATCCTTACTCGGTGTACGATCCATTAGGTTCCAATTAGCGAGGTAGTAGGCGATTGTTACTCTTAACGATCGATTGCGAATTGAAACCACATTTCAATTCTCCCTTAATGATTAGTGTTTGCTAATCATTTAGGGCTTCCACAAACCATGAGTGACACCTAGCAGTATGTCATGGTTACCCAAGCTAAGTAGAAGTGGTTGGAGAACCTATCCAGTTACAACTACAATGCAATACGGTCCTTCTCTAATACAATACTCTTAATCACATTGTTTGAGTGATAGTTTGTTTCATGTCTACTATCCAATGTGATACTTATCTATATTATTCTCTTGAATATGATTTGGAACAAACTTCCTAAGTCATATTCATATGCTTTGGCCAAAGACTTTAGAATCATATCTTAGAGTATTCTCCTTCCACGATGGAAGGTTAGAGATCCCTTGTTGTGCATTCATATGCCTACACGACTAGATAGCTTGACCCCAACAATGCTGTGGACACTCCGAGGGAATGCCGTTGACACGATCAAAGATCAAGGACCTAACCATTAGACATCCATGATGCCTCAGGTCAAAGGACTACTTTGCATATTGCAACTTTAGAGTTCATACATGACATGTATGTTCGAACTCTCTTTTGATCGTAGTTTAGTGTACTCGATTACTCTTTCGAGCACCTATGTGTTTGTCTTGGTGTCCAACACCAAATGACTTGAGACTAGTCATACTCACGCTTGAGTCAACATAACACATACTAACCTTAGCGGATTGTCAATGCCCAATTGGCAATCCTATGGCTAGGAAAGTTTTAGGAATGAACATAAGAGAAAGGTCTCGTTAATCTAACTCATTTAGATCATTTATCTCTTAGAACAAATACATCCCTTGGATTCCCTTATTGCTTAAACACATGATACAATAAATAGTGATTAACAATAAGCTTTGCCCTCCATTAAACATATAAAAGTTTAATACATTAAGTATTCCAAAAAGCTATTACATCAAATGAGTGGCTTTGTGGGCATACTTCCAACACCTTTGTTCATTTAACAAAGGATTAAGCATTGGTTGTTTGTGTTGTCCTCTTCATGATAGACTTTTCTAACATGTTCTTCCAATGATACATTATCCTTAGGAAGATTGTGAGGATGAGACTACTTAGGTACATATTCAATCCTTTTAAGACATTCTTTGGGATTGTGGTACCAAGTCCGGAAACTAAAACATTCGGTTTTTATTTGTCAAGTGTTGGATAGCGTTTGCAAATATATTGGTAAACAAATACATAACGAATATAAATTGATTGATTTTAAGCCATTTGATTCGGGTCTTTAAATCAAATAGCACCACCCACTATTTTTGGCAAATTCCATATCCCTCATTGGAATTCGAGAGTTTTGGAAGAAACTCTTAGTAGGGTATGGGAGGCTCACTACTACCAAGCCCACCTCAGAAGAAAATCATATTGGCTAGCGTTAATAATAATGAGAGAGTACGCTTACTCATTTGCATCTCTTGCAAGTACCCATCTAGTTTGGCCTCTAGAGAATGATGCCTCAGAAGAATATCATATTGGCACATTGCACTTAGTTAAGTCATTCCCACCATGCTAGTTAGAGTAGGGGTTCAAGAATGGCCTCAGAAGAATATCATATTGACCACACTCGTTGCCTACTTTTCACTTCATCATATGTGTATAGACTTCTCCTGAATGTAGGCACATACTTTGCAACCCCAGAACTGGACGAATACGGTGTATGAGTCACAAACAATTGAAGCTACCACGGTGGAAGGCCACGAAAGAGTGTTCAAATCACTCTCACGCTTATCAACTTAATAATGGTTTGGTTTGAGGGTTTTAGGTCTCATCACATATAAATATTCATTTTAATCTTTATTAAAACAATTTTGGTCCTATTACAACTATTGGTCCATTGGATTGAATTTAGTTGTATATAATACTCCCACTATGCTTATAAAACGGTTTTTAAAGCAAGAGTATATGATACTACTAACATAAGGTTTGCATTCATTTGATGGACTATATAGTTGCCTTAGGGCCTTAGGATGATTATGAACCTTTGTTTAGATTCAACACGAGCCTAGTGTTGAATCTCGGACTAGGGATGGTGATTGATTTTAGTTACGCGTTTAATCACATTAATGCGTGTTGTTCCTAGGGGCGTTGGACCCAACTACTCCATTTTCATGCATATCAAATAAAACAAGAATGGAGTACTTTAAAGTAAAGAAGAGCTTATGCTCTTTTACAACAAGAACAATGAAGAACACTCATGAAAAAACTCAAAATTTTCCATGAACATTTTTCACCCAAAAACATCCCAAAACCATTCAAACTTTAGGGAAATAACATATAACCAAACTAGGGTACATAGGGGTTCCAAAAGTCACTTGAAAAACATTTTAACAAGACAAACAAGAACCCAAAAATCCACCCTTTTGGATTTGGCCGAAAATCCCCAAAGTCATGGCACCAAATTTTATCTCCAATATTCATGCTCATATGAACTACATCTACAACATTAGAGATGGCAAATTTTCTAGCAAAATTTACATTCAAAGAAACAAGAATAAAGCTTGTAACATATTACAACTTTTAAATCACAAACTATGAACTACAAAACCCAAAAGGATTCACCAACTACTAGACCTAGGCTCTGATACCACTTGAAGGAAGATTTGTGAAAAACATGTTCATTTGAATAACATCTATAGCATGAAATTAACAATTAAAAGGCGGAATCATGCTTGCATGCATTCAAAAACAAAACATTAACCAAGAAATTCAAAGCCTAGTAGATTGGTCAACCTTGACTCAACTCAAATCAAAGTGAGTTGAGAAATATATACCTTTGTGGATTCCTCTTTGCATAAGCAAAGGCTAATCACCCAAAGAGAGGGCCTTCATTCCTTGCATCTAAAATCTATGGTTTTGGATGGAAGAATAGGTTTCTCCAAGTTCCCAAAATTGAGAACCTCTAAGTATCTTCACCAAGGTTAGATTGGAGAAGAAATGAGTGACCTTGGAGTAGTGGGATTGCTAGATGCACCCTCCAAGGGGGCCGGCCGCTTTAGAGAGAAATGGAGAGACATGTTCTCTCCAATTTTCTCCAAAACAAACCCTTAAATGAATTTTGGCTATAAAGTCATATTTATACCTTAATTCATTGGAGTGGCAAACTTGTAAATAAGTCCAAAATCCACTCCATCTCTAAATGGCCGGCCATTGGGATTTATTGGTATAATTGGGCCTTTGTGAATCATTATTCATTAAGTTGTCATACAACTTAAGTCAATGGGCTTTGACGTTCGAAGCCCATTGGGCCTTAAGGTCCAAAACTATCCCGAGGTCTTTAACGAACTTATTCGTTTGATTAATTAACATATTAATTAATCCTTGCCATAAATAATTAAACCATTTAATTATTCTTACTCATCTCCATTGTTTCTTCAATCTCCACCTTACACGGTGTACGATCCATTAGGTTCCTTTTAGCGAGGCAGTGGGCGATTAAAACCATTTCATATCGATTGTGAATTGAAACTTACTTTCAATTCTCCCTTTAGTGATTATACACGTTTAGGGCTTCCACAAACCATGAGTGATACCTAGCAGCATATCATGGTTACCCAAGCTAATCAGAAGAGGTAGAGAACCTATTCAGTTTAGGATTACAAATGCAATACGGTCTTTCTCTAATACAATACTCTTGACCACATTGTTTGGTTTGATAGTTTATTCATGTCTACTATCCAATGTGATTCGTGTGCTTATATGATTACCTTGAATGTGATTTGGAACGCATTCCTTAATCTCATTCATACTCTGGCCAGAGATTTTAATCATATCATAGAGTATTCTCACCCAAACGGTTTGAAGGTTAGAGATCCCTTGTTGCGCATTCACTTGTCTCCATGACTAAGTGGCTTAACCCCAACGATGCCGTGGACACCCCGATGGGTTGACTTTGACATAATCAAAGATCAAGGACTTAACCACAAGACAACTGTGATGCCTCAGGTCAAAGGACTATTTTGCATTATCCCAACCATGAGTTCTCATGTGACATGAATATGAGAACTCTTCGTTGATCGTATTCGGTGAACTCATTCTCTATTGAGCACCTACGTACTTGTCTTGATGTCACACACATCAATGACTCGAGACTAGTCACTCTCCCTGAGAGAAGACATAGCACGTACTGATCTTAACGGACTGTCAATGCCCAATTGGCAATCCTATGATCAGGAACGTTTAGGATGTGTCTACGAAAGAATGGTCTCATGAATCTAACTTCTTTAGATTGCATTCTCCCAATCACATATTCCTTGGACTTTATCATTTAAGCATATAACATTTATATGAGACGGCTTAAAACAATAATCTTTGCCCTTGATATTAAACTAGATTAGTTTAACATGTGAAATGTCCGTAAAGTATCATCACATGATTGGTTTTAGGGCACATTTCCAACAAACGATCCCTACTTACATATACTACAATCATAGGGTTTTAATTTGAGTGTTGGAATATTTTACATCACCTTCCTTCCAAATATGCGGCACATTTGTATTTTTTTGATGTTTTGGCTCTTGTGTGTGTGGTCCACGAAATTGTGGTGATAAATATGTATTTATAGGCCTAGGGTTTCGGCACAAAGTAGTGGAGGAAAAGGATTACACAATCCTAGGGAAAAAGGACTAGGAAATTCGGCCAAAGCTTCTAGAATGGAATATCTGGCAGATATCTAGAAGAAAAGCAATAAAAGGTGCGGCACCAATCTAGGGCAGGTGATAAGGCTTCTAGAAAGGGGTATTTAGGTGATTTAATGTGTAATTGATCCCTCTTTGCAGCTGGAATTAAGGTATGATAAGAATAGGATATGATAAGATAAGATAAGGTTAGTTGGATAAGATAAGGTTGGATAAGGTTTTGGATAATGTTCCTTCCTTTTAGCTGATTCCTTATCTCCTTTGTCTTGACTTTATTTTCTTCATCTCCTTAGCATATTCCTAGCCTTTTGAACTTCAAAAACGTCCATCCAAAGTGCTCCCCACATGTGTTATCCATTCTTGGCCCAAAACTGCTCCAAATTGCACTTTCTTCCCAACTTTGTCATTTGAAACTGAAAACACATGAAAATAGCTTAAAACACTCTAATAAGTAGAAACTAGCTATGAAAATGCAAGAAAACAAGCTAACTAAGTCACATAAATATGCTCCTATCAAATTCCCCTACACTTAGCTTTTGCTAGTCCTCGAGCAAAACGAAACAAACAAAACATAATCTAGACCTTCCAACGTTTGCCTCAGGGATTTCCAATGAAACATGACATGTTAAAAATCACTACTCCCATAGGTTTTAGCTATCCTTATGAAGGAAATTTTGTGAAAAACATGTTCATTTGAGCAACATCTATGGCATGCAATTAACATTTAAAGGCGGAATCATGCTTGTATGCACTCAAAAACAAAACATTACCCATGAAATTCAAAGCCTAGTAGTTATGTGAACCAAGACTCAACTCAAGAACAAAGTGAGTTGAGAAATTTTATACCTTTGTTGATTCCTCTTTGCATAAGCAAAGGCTAATCACCCAAGGAGAGGGCCTTCATTCCTTGCTTCTTAGCTCCATGGATTTCTTGGATGAGGATCGTTGAAAGGATTCTCCAAGTTCTCAAAGTTGAGAACCTCTAAGTCTCCACACCAAGGTAGGACTTGAAGAAGAGATGAATGACCTTGAAGGAGGGAAGATTGCTAGCTAATCTCCTCCAAGGGGGCCGGCCTCCTAGAGAGAAAAGGGAGAGACATTGTGTTCTCATCTTTTCTCTAAAAGAAACCCTAAGGATGAAATGGCTATAAAGTTGCCTTTATACCACCTCACAATGGAGTGGCAAACTTGCAATTAAGCCAAGTTCACTACCCCTCTCTATACGGCCGGCCATTAAGGGTTAATTAGGCTTTCAAGCCCTTTGTGGTTTCAAGTTGTTATACAACTTGAGTTAATGGGCTTGACATTCAAATCCCATTGGGCCTTGCCGCCCAAAACTAACCCGAGGTCTATAACGAACTTATTCGTTTGATTAATTAACATATTAATTAATCCTAGCCATAAATAATTAAACCATTTAATTATCCTTACTCATCTCTGTTGTTTCTTCAATCTCTACCTTACACGGTGTACGATCCATTAGGTTCCTTTTAGCGAGGTAGTGGGCGATTAGAACTCTTTCAAATCGATTATGAATTGAAACTTACTTTCAATTCTCCTTTTAGTGATTATACACATTTAGGGCTTCCACAAACCATGAGTGACACCTAGCAGTATGTCATGGTTACCCAAGCTAATCAGAAGAGGTGGAAAACCTATTCAGTTTAGGATTACAATGCAATACGGTCTTTCTGTAATACAATACTCTTGACCACATTGTTTGGTTTGATAGTTTATTCATGTCTACTATCCAATGTGATTCATTTACTTATATGATTACCTTGAATGTGATTTGGAACGACTTCCTAAATCTCATTCATACTCTGGCCAGAGATTCTTAATCATATCATAGAGTATTCTCCCTCAAACGGTTTGAAGGTTAGAGATCCCTTGTTGCGCATTCACTTGCCTCCATGGCTAAGTGGCTTAACCCCAACTATGCCGTGGACACCCTCGGATGGAGTGACTTTGACATAGTCAAAGATCAAGGACCTAACCACAAGACAACTATGATGCCTCAGGTCAAAAGACTACTTTGCATTATCCCAACCATGAGTTCTCATGTGACATGAGTACGAGAACTTCTTGTTTATCGCGTTCAGTGAACTCATTCTCTATTGAGCACATACGTACTTGTCTTGGTGTCAGTCACACCAATGACTCGAGACCAGTCACTCTCCCTAAGAGAAGACATAGCACGTACTGATCTTAACGGTCTGTCAATGCCCAATTGGCAATCCTATGATCAGGAACGTTTAGTATGTATACGAAAAAGAATGGTCTCATGAATCTAACTTCTTTAGATCGCATTCTCCCAATTACATATTCCTTGGACTTATCGTTTAAGCGTATAACATTTATATGAGACGGCTTCGAACAATAATCATTGCCCTTTAAATTAAACTATATTAGTTTAACATGTGAAATGTCCGTAAAGTATCATCATATGATTGGTTTTAGGGCACATTTCCAACAATCTCCCACTTGCACTAGAGCCAATCAGCTTGGTCATCAATGATGATACCTCTTCTGTAGTCATTTCAAAAATGGTTGAGTAGTAGGCCTAGACAATGGATATCTATATGTTATCCATAGAAGCAACCTTGAGAATAATGACGTCACCATTATACATGATTCTTAATCATGTGGTTTAGTCTCTCATTTGAGTTCGGATCATGATGAGACCTTGATTCCCTGGCTTGAGCTATCGCCCCATTAGTGTCGTAGTGTCGGTACACTAGAGACACTTTCTGGTTGGAACCGAATAGAGAGTTCATGAATGAACTTTCTCATCCAAACAACATTGTTGTAAGCTTCTATATGGCAATATATTTTGCATTCACAATGGAACACACTAAAGTCATTACTTTTAATGTTTCCATCCAAATATCTCTTTAGTCATAATAAAAAGATATATGATTATCTCTTCATTCATAATGAAGAAACATCCAATGATGGATTAGATTCATAATCTAATACATTTACGTTTCCATTACGTTACTCTAATTCTTCCTCATTCTTGAGGAATCCATCCTTTATTATTTCTCTAATACTTAAGGATTCACTTGACAGTTGCCATGGTTCTGATCCTGGGCTTGCATTGATATCGTCTTGTACCGATCTTGGTACAACTCATATCAACGTTTTTCATACAACATGAAATACATAAATCACCTTTCTGCGTATACATAAAGGATTCTATTTACGCATTATTTCTTTGGGAGTCAAAGGGTACGTTCCCTTTGAGAAGAGCTACCTCCTAGTCTCACTAGAGTTGTTCTTCTGATTGAAGTTTATCATCATATGAGAAACTTCCTAGCATCTTTTGTCTATCATTAGGGCTTGATATAATCCAATTATATCCTAAAATCTATCATTATAGATTTCCATCCCATGTTTATAGACTATGTCTCCCATATACATTCTATCGTTATAGAATGTTTAAAGTCATAACTTTAACGAAGAAGTATTCATTTCCAAAATTAATATATCATATATGTATGTATATATATATATATGTATGTATGTATATATATATATATATATGTATGTATATATATATATATGTATGTATATATATATATATATATATTCAAATTTAGGAACATGATTAACTCCCACTAATCTTTTGTAAACCTAGTAAACAAAAGATTCATTTACTTCTTTATGAGAAATCAAACGATTTGATCCTTTTCTCATAAGACGCTTATAGCTCCCACTAGCTTGCTAAGATTCATGATGGATGGATCTCTACAACTTACATGTCTTGTGATTCATAGTTTTAGACATATATTATCAAGACTATCTTAATAATGGTTTCGGAAACCCATATTATGTCCAAACATTGAATCACCATTTAGTTGTAGCTAGCAATCTTTGAATTAATTGAAACCAAGACTACGTCAAAGATGGTTTCTTCCAAGTCAACCAATCTCTTTGATTGTAGTCACCTTAAGCTACCAATTAGCTATTAAAGGTTTCACTATTTTGGGTCAAATGGTACTTTACCATTTCCTTGAGTATATGTCGTATGTACACTCAACGTAGTCATAAGGATTTTCATTCTTATTTCTTTCGAATTAAGAGGTGTAACTCTATGACATAGTCATAAAGTTCAAACCATTCAACTGAGAAGGTTTATAAATCCGTCTCGACTACCTTGGAGCTTTTGGTGTAGGAACTAGGTTGTTATATTTGTTGATTACCATCTTGTCTCTCAAAGAACCCATTATTTGAGTTCTATCTCTCGCTCATTTGCTCTATATTAGGCAAATCCTATGGTAGGATTATAATGAACTATCCAACAATCAACATTTGTTAGTTGGTTTATAGAAGTGATATCCAAAAGTTAATTTAAGGATATCCCACGAGATTGTTCTAAAACAAATATTGCTTATTAGCACACAACCCCAAATCTTAACACGATTAAGACTTATCTTTCTTTCCAACTACATCCTATGGAGTCATGAAAATTTTGGAAGATCTTCTGATTGACAATCATATTGTCTTAGAAGTATATGTCCTATATATGGGTAAATTGATAACATCCAACGAACTAAATCTTATTCAAGTTCGTTCTTCTCCTAATGGAGAAATCCATTATCTTATGATGCTTCTTTCCTTGATATCTTTCAAGGAAACTATTCTAAAGTGTTATCTTTCCTTGGATCAAATCTAAGGAGGTAAATACTTTAGACGTCTTACTCATCAACTTACATTCTTGAATTCTTTGAAACTTTTTGCAAAGTATTCGGACTTGTGTTTATTCAAAATAAACGATAGTCCAACCGAGAGCGATCTTCGGTGAATGTCATACAACATGAGTAGTATTATGTTGTGGACAAGTGCCACTAACATCTAAGTGAATTAACCTCAACAACTTTGTTATTCTTTCTTCCTTTCCAAAAGAATAAAGATTCAAACATTTTGCCTCTATGCAATTTTAACAAGAAGGCATTGGATCCGGTTCTAACGATCCAAAGCATTCATCTATGATCAACTCGTAATTTATGTTTTTAGAGGTATCACAACTCAGTTGGGATTAGTCACTACCTTCTAACCTTTTGGGTTTTAAGCATCGTTATATTCTAAACAGTTAACACTACCATATCATCTCTACTATAGAGATAATCAATTAGATTACAATAATCTAATCATTCATTAATAAAGAACAATGTTTTGTCAAACAAAACATTCATCCATTTCTCATATGGAATTAAGTTCCTTTATTCAAATTGGAATGTAAAGACAATCTTTGTTTTTCCATTTTCTTTGGTAGTTCATATGAGGAAGTAAGTACTACCTGCTTTCGCAGAGATCTACATTTGATTCACGTTCCAAATGTGAAGTATTTTCTCTTCTCTCATTAATCTTCTACTTCTTATTAGCCACACTTTTACAACGATTGTAAAACGTAGTTACTAATACAGAATCAAGCATTCAAGTAGAAGAACCAATTGTTTTGAACTATTCAAGAACAATTTACAACAACTTCGAAAGGTGTGTTCTTGACACTTGCAAGACATTTCTTGCAAATACCCCTTCCAATGTCCATCCTTTCATAAAGAAAGTTTGTTCCCTTGGAGTTATTTCGCCTTCTTCATTTGACTTCTCCTTTGACTACAATAGTCATGGTCCCTAAACTCCCACTATCTCTCTTGAAACTCATTTCAATTGTGTTATACACATCAAACAATTTGGAGAGCGTGTGGTTATTGTTCACTATATAGTTTACAATAAACTTAGTGAAGCATTTGGATAGGGACACAAAAGTGAAGTCCTTGCCTAGTTTCCGTCTCGTGAAGTGGTTTAACACTTCTACACTCAATGATTCAAAATCATCATAAGTCCATGTTGATGGACTATTTTTGTCAACCAACCATTATGTTCTAAACATAATTACAAACTTTCAAGAGTTGTTCAAGGCAACTCTCATTTCTTCATACAACAATTTGTAAGTGAAGAATCATGGCACATAAAGTGTCCATGCCCTTGTGCTTACTTCTCAAGTTCTTTGTTCATTTAACAAAGAAACAAGCACTAGTGTTTGCATTAATTAAGGGTTGTTCAAAGCAACTCTTATTTCTTCATACAACGATTTGTAAGTGAAGAACTATGACACTAAAAGTGTCCTTGTCTTTATGCTAATCTTCATAAGTTCCTTTGTTCATATAACAATGGAATAAGCATTGGTTGTTTGTGTTGTCCTCTTTATGATAGACTTATCTAACATGTTCTTCCAATGATACATTATCAATAGGAAGATTGTGAGGATGAGACTACTTAGGTACTTATACAATCCATTTAAGACAATCTATGGGATTGTGGTACCAAGTCCGGAAACTACAACATTCGGCTTTTCTTTGTCAAGTTTTGGATAGCGTTTGCAAATATATCGGTAAACAAATACATAACGAATATAAATTGATTGATTTTAAGCCATTTGATCCGGGTCTTTAAATCAAATAGCACTACCCACTATTTTTGGCAAATTCCATATCCCTCATCGGAATTCGAGAGTTTTGGAGGAAACTCTTAGTAGGGTATGGGAGACTCACTATTACCAAGCCCACCTCACAATGATATGATGTTGGCTAGCATCAATAATAATGAGAGAGTACGCTTACTCATTTGCATCTCTTGCAAGTACCCATCTTATTTGGCCTCTAGAGAATGAAGCCTCACAATGATATGATGTTGGCTCCATTGCACTTAGTTAAGTCATTCCCACCATGCAAGTTCGAGTAGGGGTTCAAGAACAACCTCACAATGATATGATGTTGACCATTCTCGTTGCCTACCTTCACAAAATCATGTATGCATATAGAACTCCTCCTGAGTGTAAGCACACACTTTGTACTCCCCCATGATAGGGTGAAGTCGGTGTACGAGTCACAAATGATCGGAGCCTACCACGGTGGAAGGCCACGAAAGAGTGTTCAAAGCACTATCACGCTTATCAACTTAATAATGGTTTGGTTGAGGGTTTTAGGTCTCATCACATATAAGCATGCATTTTAATCCTATTAAAACAATTTGGTCCTATTGCAACTATTGGTCCATTTGATTGATTTAGTTGTATATGATACTCCCACTATGCTTGTAAAACGGTTTTTAAAGCAAGAGTATATGGTACTACTACAATAAGGTTTGCATTCATTGATGGACTATATAGTTGCCTTAGGGCCTTAGGATGACTATGAACCTTTGATTCGATCCAACACGAGCCTAGTGTTGAATCTCGGTCTAGGGATGGTGATTGATTTTAGTTACGCGTTTAATCACATTAAGGCGTGTTTTCTTATTGGGTGTTGGACCCTCTACTTCATTTTCATGCATATCAAATAAAGCAAGAAAGAAGTACTTCAAAGTAAAGAAGAGGTTATGCTCTTTTACAACATTTGATCAAAACAAATTACTTTAAAGTAAAGACGAGCTTATGCTCTTTTACAATATTTGATCATATCAAATTACAACCAAAATCTAATCTACACATTCCCATGGTTCAAACAAATTTGAGACAGCCTTTCACATAGCTTAATTATCGTAGGCTTAGGTTCATAATCACCCTTTCTTTAATTAATTAACGCTTTAACTAATTAAACTTGAATGCAACATTTTTCATTTGGTTTTTGTATCCATAGAATTGATTTAAATGGAGCTAAATGAAATGAAAATGCAATACTCATTTAAAGATACAAAACTATTTTGTTCTCAACTAATTTGGGCCGAAAAACAATAACCTCAACCATTGGGCTATATAGCAAAACACAAACTTTTGAGGTCACTTTGTAAAAACACAAAAGTCCACTACTTCATGTAATTACAACTAGAACCCAAAAATTTCATCAAAAAACAAAAACTTCATTAAAGGAACAAAACAATTTGTCCTTTAGTGACTTTGGTAATTGCATAAAAGTATCAAAAATTTATGTAATTGCATAATGCCCCAAAAGTACCATATTTAATAGGATGGCCGGTTTTGGATGAGAGATGTGTTGGAAATGTGCCCTAAAGCCATTCATATGATGATACTTTACGGATATTTCACATGTTAAACTAATCTAGTTTACATATAAAGGGCAAACATTATTGTTTGAGACGTCTCATATAAATGTTATATGCTTAAACGATAAAGTCCAAGGAATATGTGATTGGAAGAATGCAATCTAATGAAGTTAGATTAATGAGACCATTCTTTCGTAGACACATCCTAAACGTTCCTGATCATAGGATTGCCAATTGGGCATTGACAGTCCGATAAGATCAGTACGTGCTATGTCTTCTCTCAGGGAGAGTGACTAGTCTCGAGTCATTGGTGTGTGTGACATCAAGACAAGTACGTAGGTGCTCAATAGAGAATGAGTTAACTGAACACGATCAACGATGAGTTCTCATACTCATGTCACATGAGAACTCATGTTTGGGATAATGCAAATTAGTCCTTTGACCTGAGGCATCACAGTAGTTGTCTTGTGGTTAAGTCCTTGATCTTTGATTATGTCAAAGTCACCCCATCGGGGTGTCCACGACATCATTGGGGTTAAGCCACTTAGTCATGGAGACAAGTGAATGCGCAACAAGGGATCTCTAACCTTCAATTGGCTTGAGGGAGAATACTCTATGATATGATTAAAATCTCTGGCCAGAGTATGAATGAGATTTGGGAATGCGTTCCAATTCACATTCAAAGTAATCATATAAGCACAAGAATCACATTGGATAGTAGACATGAATAAATAAACTATCAAACCAAACAATGTGGTCAAGAGTATTAGATTAGAGAAAGACCGTATTGCATTTGTAATCCTAAACTGAATAGGTTCTCTACCTCTTCTGATTAGCTTGGGTAGCCATGATATGCTGCTGGTTCTCTACCTCTTCTGATTAGCTTGGGTAGCCATGATATGCTGCTAGGGGTCACTCATGGTTTGTGGAAGCCCTAAACGTGTGTAATCACTAAAGGGAGAATTGAAAGTAAGTTTCAATTCACAATCGATGTAAAATGGTTTTAATCGCCCACTGCCTCGCTAAAAGGAACCTAATGTATCGTACACCAAATAAGATGGAGATTGAAGAAACAAAGGAGATGAATTAAATGGTTTAATTATTTATGGCAAGGATTAATTAATATGTTAATTAATCAAACGAATAAGTTCGTTAAAGACCTCGGGATAGTTTTTGGACCTTAAGGCCCAATGGGCTTCGAACGTCAAAGCCCATTGACTTAAGTTGTATGACAACTTAATGAATAAAGATTCACAAAGGCCCAAAAGCCCAAATCCAATAGAGTGGCCGGCCATATAGTGATGAATTAGGGTTTTTGGTTCTTTAGGTCATTTAAAGAAGTGACTATATAAAGAACTTTATAACATAAATTCATAAGTTGTTGATTTTAGAGAAAATTTGTGAGAACACAAAGCTTCCATTTCTCTCTAAGAGGCCAACCACCTTGGGGGATATTGTCTAGCAATTCTATTTCCTCAAGGTCACTCATTTCCTCTCCAATCCAACCTTGGTGTAGAATCTTTAGAGGTTCTCAATTTTGGGAACTTGGAGAACCTATTCTTCTAACCAAATCCATGGAGCTAAGAAGCAAGGAATGAAGGCCCTATCTCTTGGGTGATTATCCTTTGCATATGCAAAGAGGAATCTACAAAGGTAAATATTTCTCAACTAACAAATTGTTGTTTTGAAGTTGAGTCAAGGTTCACCAATCTACTAGGCTTTGAATTTCATGGTAGATGTTTTGTTTTTGAATGCATGAAAGCATGATTCCGCCTTTAATTGTTAATTGCATGCTATATGATGTTATTCAAATGAACATGTTTTTCACAAAATTTCCTTCAAGATGGTGTCATAAACTTTTGAATTTTTCAACAAAAGTGAAAGGTGATGGGTAGGTTTAAAAAAATGATTTCCATAAAACATGGTTCCTTGAAATAAGGAAAATGTGTAAGTGATTGGTATGGGTGTTGATTGAAAAATGACAAATCATGTCATACCATTTATTACAATAAAGTCACACCAACCACCATAAACAAAACTTTATGCAAAACAACCAAAAACTTTGAATCAAATGAAGGAAAAATTTTGTCCTAGCTAAGAACAAGTAAGAACATTTGAATACATATGCAAACTATTAACACTTTAAAGTAGGCATGCATCCAAAAACAATTCATAAAACCCATGACTTTCAAAGCCTAGTATATGGTGAACCAATAAACTCTTTAACAACATTAAAGAGAAGGAAAGATTTAGAGTTTCTTTACCCTTGAAGCTCATCCTTGATTACACAAGGGATTCACCCAAGTGGAGGGCCTTCAAGTCACCTCCTTGCTCCTTGGATCTTCCTTGTGATTTTCCTCCTTTTAGTGCTCCTTTGCTTCTTAGAGGATTTGAGGATTTGTTCTCCAAAACATCAAAAGCTTGATGTCTCTAAGTCTCTTCACCAAGGATGTGATTGTGAAGATGAAATGGATGACTTAAAGAAGAATAGATTGCTAGCTAATCCCTCTCTAAGTGGCCGGCCTCTTTTGTGTAAATGAGAGAAAATGTTTCACCTCATTTCACCAAGAAAAACCCTAATTAGAAATAAAGCTATAAAGTTGATTTTATACTTCATTTCAAGTGAGTGGCAAACTTGTAATTAATCCAAATTTGCAACCCCTCACCCTATGGCCGGCCTTACCTTGTTATTGGGCTAATTTGCCCATTTTGTTTTAGTTGTCATACAACTTAAACATAATGGGCCTTGTGGACCAAAACGCTTTTGGGCCCCGAAACCCAAAACCAACATATAAGCCCAATACGAACATTTCATATAATTAATTAACTAATTAATTAATCTTGACCATTCTTCAATTAAACCATTTAATTGCTTATCCATTTCATTTAATTTCTTCACCAACATCCTTATTGGGTGTACACTCCATTAGGTTCCATTTAGCGAGGCAATGGGCGATTGTTACTCTTAACGATCGATTGTGAATTGAAACCACATTTCAATTCTCCCTTAAAATTAGTGTTTGCTAATCTTTAGGGCTTCCACAAACCATGAGTGATACCTAGCAGCATATCATGGTTACCCAAGCTAAGTAGAAGTGGTTGGAGAACCTATCCAGTTACAACTACAATGCAATACGGTCCTTCTCTAATACAATACTCTTAATCACATTGTTGGTGTGATAGTTTGTTTCATGTCTACTATCCAATATGATACTTCTCCATATGATTCTATTGAATAAGATTTGGAACAAACTTCCTAAATCATATTCATATGCTTTGGCCAAAGACTTTCGAATCATATCTTAGAGTATTCTCCTTCCACCATGGAAGGTTAGAGATCCCTTGTTGTGCATTTCATATGCCTACACGACTAGATAGCTTGACCCCAACAATGCCGTGGACATTCCAATGGAATGCCTTTAACATGATCAAAGATCAAGGACCTAACTGTTGGAAGTATGCCCACAAAGCCACTCATTTGATGTAATAGCTTTTGGAATACTTAATATGTTAAACTTTTATATGTTTAACGGAAGGGCAATACTTATTATTAATCACTATTTATTGTATCATGTGTTTAAGCAATAAGAGAATCCAAGGGATGTATTTGACATAAGAGATAAGTGATCTAATGAGTTAGATTAAGGAGACCTTTCTCTTATGCTCATTCCTAAAACGTTCCTAACCATAGGATTGCCAATTGGGCATTGACAATCCGCTAAGGTTAGTATGTGTTATGTTGACTCAAACGTGAGTATGAACTAGTCTCAAGTCATTTGGTGTTGGACACTAAGACAAACACATAGGTGCTCGAAAGAGTGATCGAGTACACTGAACTGCGATTAATGAGAGTTCAAACATACATGTCATGTACGAACTCTAAGGTTACAATATGCAAATTAGTCCTTAGACCTGAGGCATCATAGATGTCTAATGGTTAGGTCCTTGATCTTTGATCATGACAAAGGCATTCCCTCGGATTGTCCACGGCATTGTTGGGGTCATGTGATCTAGTCATGTAGGCATATGAATGCACAACAAGGGATCTCTAACCTTCCATGGTGAAAGGAGTATACTCTAAAATATGATTCTAAAGTCTTTGGCCAAAGCAAATGAATATGACTAAGGAAGATGTTCCAAATCATATTCAAGGGAATCATATAAGAAAGTATCACATTGGATAGTAGACATGAAACAAACTATCACTTAAACAATGTGGTTAAGAGTATTGTATTAGAGAAGGACCGTATTGCATTGTAATTGTAACTGGATAGGTTCTCCAACCAATTCTACTTAGCTTGGGTAACCATGACATACTGCTAGGTGTCACTCATGGTTTGTGGAAGCCCTATTGATTAGCAAACACTAATCATCAAAAAGGGAGAATTGAAATGTGGTTTCAATTCACAATCGATAGTTAAGAGTAACATCGCCCACTGCCTCGCTAATTGGAACCTAATGGATCGCACACCAAATAAGGATATATGTGAAGCAATTAAATGAAATGGATAAGCAATTAAATGGTTTAATTGAAGAATGGTCAAGATTAATTAATTAGTTAATTAATTATACGAAATGTTCGTATTGGGCTTTTAAGTTGGTTTTAGGGCTTCGGGGCCCAAAAGTGTTTTGGTCCACAAGGCCCATTATGTTTAAGTTGTATGACAACTAAAACAAAATGGGCAATAAGCCCAATAACCATATAGGCCAACCATTTAGGGTGAGGGTATGCAAGTTTGCTTAATTGCAAGTTTGCCACTCACCTAAGAAATGAAGTATAAATTCATCTTTATAGCTTTGTTTTCAATTAGGGTTTTCTAAGCTACTTGGGGATAGTTATCTAGCAAATTTACTTCCCTAAGTGATCCATTTTCATTCTCACAAATTATATCCTTGGTGAAGAGACATAGAGACATCAAACTTTTGGTGTTTTGGAGAACTAATCCTCAAATCCTCAAAGAAGCAAAGGAGCACTAAAAGGAGGGAAATCACAAGGAAGATCCAAGGAGCAAGGAGGTGACTTGAAGGCCCTCCACTTGGGTGAATCCCTTGTGTAATCAAGGATGAGCTTCAAGGGTAAAGAATCTCTAAATTCTTCATATTCTTTAATGTTGTTAAAGAGTCTTTTGATTCACCATATACTAGGCTTTGAAAGTCATGGGTTTCATGAATTGTTTTTTGATGCATGCCTACTTTAAAGAGTTAATTGTTAGCATATGTATTCAAATGTTCATACATGTTCTTAGCTAGGACAAAATTTTTCCTTCACTAACCATTAGACATCTATGATGCCTCAGGTCAAAGAACTACTTTGCATATTGCAACTCTCGAGTTCTTACATGACATGTATGTTCGAACTCTCTTTTGATCGTTGTTCAGTGTACTCGATCACTCTTTCGAGCACCTATGTGTTTGCCTTAGTGTCCAACACTAAATGACTTGAGACTAGTCATACTCGCGCTTGAGTCGACATAACACATACTAACCTTAGCGGATTGTTGATGCGAAAATTACTTAACGCACAAATTTAACCCTATTTGTGACAATTGTAGTATATGGATAAGTAGGGATCGTTCTAGGCCGGGGATTAGCTAGGGATGCTAACCAAAGTAAAATTAAATTAAAAACGTAAAAACAAAATTTAAAACACTAAACTAGACTCAAAACACTTAACTAGAATCACTCAAAATAAAACTAACAAATAAACTAAAATAAATCAAAAGACTCAAAATAATTCAAGATTTAAGAAAACGCAAACTAAATTGATTTCTAACAAATCTAACACTTTAAAATAAACGGGGGATTGATTTTTAAAGAAATTTAATTTAAAACAGAAACTTAAAAACAAACTTAAAAGAAAATATATTTTGATAAAATGATAAGACACTAGTTAGAGGGTTCCTTATCCACACATAAATACATGCATACAATTTGATTCCCAGTTATGAATTCAACAAACGAATAAATGACAATGCTCCAAGTTAATTAGGTCCGCTTAAATTAACCTTCAGATTTCCCTAGATTCATTGATTTGGACGGGATACGCATCACAACCAAATTATTCTTATCAAGTTCCCTAACTATGGAATACGCATGATAGAGAGACATATCAAAGATCATTAAGTTCAGTGAAAATCATAAGCATTGACTAGGCATTCATAACTATGGAATACGCATGTTAATCCAACCTAGGGTTTACTAAACACAATCGTGACTAGCGATTTTTACTACTCATGGATATAAGTTCATAACGATTAGGTGAAATTCCCTTATATCCTAGCATCAAGTCTAAGCATGCAAATTAAGTGTCGACCCTTAACCCACATACATAAACAAGTTATTAATCAACACAGAAAAATAAACCACATCCAACGTTCAAGAATTCATAACTGGAGTAAATCAAATCATAATAAACATTTATCCATGGTTTCAAATTTCCCTCTAACTAAACAGAAATTAATTACACATGTTTAATATAATTGAAAAGCAAATTAAATTAAACATGAGTTTTAGAAAATTAAAACCAAATGAGGCAGTGTGCTAGGATCTGTGCTTCTGTCCTTTCAAGCTGCCAAAGGCAGCGTCTCTCTCTTTCCTCCGCATGACCTCCTTGCTGTTTCTCCTCGATCCGTGCGTCCCTGTCACTTCTGCCTCCCTGCATCAGTCAGCTGACTGCTTTGTTTGCTGCCCAAGTTTCCGCGCCTTGCTGACTTCCCAAGGCAGCACGTCCCGCGTCAGTAGCACATCAGTCCTCCCTTCCTCGCTGCTTTTGATTTTTTTCTTTATTCCCCTCGCTGCAAAGCAGCGTCCCCCTTCTGACCTCCTGTCTCCTGCTTGCTGCCCACGCAGCACCCCCCTCCTGTTGCCAGCTGCCCGAGGCAGCTGTTATCCTATCTCCCCTTAGCTGCGCAAAGCAGCTTGCCCCCTCGTTTCGCGTCACGTCTCTCCTCCCTCGCACTGACCTTCCTCGTAGCTGCCTCTCTGTTTCTGACCCCCACTCGTGCTGACCTTGGCAGCTCACGCTGCTCCTGGTTATTCCTTTTCAGTTCTCAAGCTGCCAAAAGGCAGCTCTCCTTCTTTCCTTATCCCCCCCTACAATTCCTGAAGACCTTCTCCCGTCTTTTATTTCTCCCTTCCTTACGCAGTGCTTTCCCCACTTCTCCACGTTCCTCATTTTTTTATTCACACCAACCCACCTTTCCGTCCCACTGACCACAAGTTTTATTCTTTTCCTATTCTTTTTCCTGCTTCCTTTCCACCAGCTGCTAAGCAGCAGCCCACGTTCCTTTTTATTATTCCTTATTTAATCTTTTTATATTTTTTTCTACAAAACAATATGAATTATTATATAAATATATATATATATTTTATTTAATTTAAAAGCTAAACAGTTTTTACGAAATTATTACATAAAATCATACTTATGCTACTTTTATTTTCTTATCTAGATAAATTCGATAAAACACAAAAACAAAGTAAATAGCACAAAAATATGAAGAAATAACTAACAAAAGACAAGAGAATTTGATGTAAAATATATATATATATGAGCTTATCAATTGTCAATGCCCAATTGGCAATCCTATGGCTAGGAACGTTTTAGGAATGAACATAAGAGAAAGGTCTCGATAATCTAACTTACTTAAATCACTTATCTCTTAGATCAAATACATTCCTTGGATTCCCTTATTGCTTAAACACATGATACAAGAAATAGTGATTAACAATAAGCTTTGCCCTTCATTAAACATATAAAGGTTTAATACAATAAGTATTCCAAAAGCTATTACATCAAATGACTGGCTTTGTGGGCATACTTCCAACATCAAAATACCCAACCTTTTTGTTCTTGCCAAAAACATAACATGAACAATGAAGAACATCCATGAAAACCCATAAGAGCTCCATGAATATTTTTCACCCAAAGACACCCCAAAAACTCTCAAACTTAAGGGAAAAAACATATTACCATACTAGGGTACTTAGGGGTTCCTAATGTCACTTAAAAACACTTTTAACAAGACAAACATGAACCCAAAAATCCAGCCTTTGGATTTGGCCGAATTTCCCCAAAAAACATGGCACCAAATTTTAGCTCCAAAATTCATGCTCATATGAACTACATCTACAACATTTGAGATGGCAAATTTTCTAACAAAATTTACATTCAAAGAAGCAAGAATAAAGCTTGTAACAATTACAACATTCAAATCATAAACTATGAAAATACAAAACCCAAAAGGATTCACCAACTACTAGACCTAGGCTCTTGATACCACTTGAAGGAAATTTTGTGAAAAACATGTTCATTTGTTCAACATCTATGGCATGCAATTAACATTTAAAGGCGGAATCATGCTTGTATTCACTCAAAAACAAAACATTACCCATGAAATTCAAAGCCTAGTAGTTATGTGAACCAAGACTCAACTCAAGAACAAAGTGAGTTGAGAAATTTTATACCTTTGTTGATTCCTCTTTGCATAAGAAAAGGCTAATCACCCAAGGAAAGGGCCTTCATTCCTTGCTTCTTAGCTCCATGGATTTCTTGGATGAGGAAGGTTGAAAGGATTCTCCAAGTTCCCAAAGTTGAGAACCTCTAAGTCTCCACACCAAGGTAGGACTTGAAGAAGAGATGAGTGACCTTGAAGGAGGGAAGATTGCTAGCTAATCTCCTCCAAGGGGGCCGGCCTCCTAGAGAGAAAAGGGAGAGACATTGTGTTCTCATCTTTTCTCTAAAAGAATCAAAAGGATGAAATGGCTATAAAGTTGCCTTTATACCACCTCACAATGGAGTGGCAAACTTGTAATTAAACCAAGTTCACTACCCCTCTCTATATGGCTGGCCATCACTTTCAAGCCCTTTGTGGTTTCAAGTTGTCATACAACTTGAGTTAATGGGCTTGACATTCAAATCCCATTGGGCCTTGCGGCCCAAAACTAACCCAAGGTCTATAACGAACTTATTCGTTTGATTAATTAACATATTAATTAATCCTAGCCATAAATAATTAAACCATTTAATTATCCTTACTCATCTATGTTGTTTCTTCAATCTCTACCTTACACGGTATACTATCCATTAGGTTCCTTTTAGCGAGGTAGTGGGCGATTAGAACTCTTTGAAATCGATTATGAATTGAAACTTACTTTCAATTCTCCCTTTAGTGATTATACACGTTTAGGGCTTCCACAAACCATGAGTGACACCTAGCAGTATGTCATGGTTACCCAAACTAATCAGAAGAGGTGGAGAACCTATTCAGTTTAGGATTACAATGCAATACGTGAAGGAAGATTTGTGAAAAACAAGATAACATCTATAGCATGCAATTAACAATTAAAAGGCGGAATCATGCTTGCATGCATTCAAAAACAAAACATTAACCAAGAAATTCAAAGCCTAGTAGATTGGTGAACCAAGACTCAACTCAAATCAAAGTGAGTTGAGAAATATACCTTCGTAGATTCCTCTTTGCATAAGCAAAGGCTAATCACCCAAAGAGAGGGCCTTCATTCCTTGCATCTTAAATCTATGGATTTGGATGGATGAAAAGGTTTCTCCAAGTTCACAAAATTGAGAACCTCTAAGTATCTTCACCAAGGTTAGATTGGAGAAGAAATGAATGACCTTGGAGTAGTTAGTATGGCTAGATACACCCTCCAAGGGCCCGGCCTCTTTAGAGAGAAAATGAGAGACAAGTTCTCACCAATTTTCTCTAAAACAAACCTAAATGAATTTTGGCTATAAAGTCATATTTATACCTTAATTCATTTGAGTGGCAAACTTGTAATTAAAGCAAGTTCACTACCCTTCCTCTAAATGGCCGGCCATGGGGTTTGTTTTGGGCTTTTGGGCCTTTGTGAATTAAGTTGTCATACAACTTAAGTCAATGGACTTGACGTTCGAAGCCCATTGGGCCTTGAGGCCCAAAACTAACCCGTGGTCTTTAACGAACTTATTCGTTTGATTAATTAACATATTAATTAATCCTTGCCATAAATAATTAAACCATTTAATTATTCTTACTCATCTCCATTGTTTCTTCAATCTCCACCTTACACGGTGTACGATCCATTAGGTTCCTTTTAGCGAGGCAGTGGGCGATTAAAACCATTTTACATCGATTGTGAATTGAAACTTACTTTCAATTCTCCCTTTAGTGATTACACACGTTTAGGGCTTCCACAAACCATGAGTGACACCTAGCAGCATATCATGGTTACCCAAGCTAATCAGAAGAGGTAGAGAACCTATTCAGTTTAGGATTACAAATGCAATACGGTCTTTCTCTAATACAATACTCTTGACCACATTGTTTGGTTTGATAGTTTATTCATGTCTACTATCCAATGTGATTCGTGTGCTTAAAATTAAACTATATTAGTTTAACATGTGAAATGTCCGTAAAGTATCATCATATGATTGGTTTTAGGGCACATTTCCAACACCTTACCCTCGAGCACACACTTAATCGCAGTCACCACTCACTAGCTCGCATTTAATCAATTAAAGCAACATTTTGAATGTAGTAACATGCCTTAGAGAATTCCCTCAATTCCTCACCGGATATACTCTCATATTTCACACAGATTTTCTGACTACACTCCCTATACTAGGTATATGTGAGAAGATTGATGTAAACATGTAGACTAGTACTCACATATGTTTTAAACAAAGAAGGCAATTTCTGGAATTATTAATACATGTATATATGTATATACGATCTCATGAACGGAATGCCACTACTTAGAAGCAAGAACCAGGGATTCCATATGCTCATACCAATCCCAAACTCCACAAATTGAAACACATAACACCCAAGATAGAAGTCAAAGGGTTGTAATGGGTCTAAGGTATTGGCTAACAAAGAAAGGTTAAGGATAAACAAAAGGTTCTTAAAGCAATAGTGATGCGAAAATAAATTCACGCACAAATTTAAACCCTATTTGTGACAATTGTAGTATATGGATAAGTAGGGATCGTTCTAGGCCGGGGATTAACTAGGGATGCTAACCAAAGTAAAATTAAATTAAAAACGTAAAAACAAAATTTAAAACATTAAGCTAGACTCAAAACACTTAAATAGAATCACTCAAAATAAAACTAACAAATAATCTAAAACAAATCAAAAGACTCAAAATAATTCAAGATTTTAGAAAACACAAACTAAATTTATTTCTAATAAATCTAACACTTTAAAATAAACGGGGGATTGATTTTTGATGAAATTGAAATTAAAACAAATAAATTACAGAATTGACAAAAACATGAAATTAAGGTGAATGGATGGACGACGGACTGGCTAGAGGATTATTCTCCACACATGCCACATATGCAACCTAAATTGATTTTCAGTTGTTCTTTCAATAAATTGTAAATTCTCAACGCCCCAAGTTAATTAGGTCCGCTTAAATTAACCTTCAGATTTTCCTACTTTTATTAGGTTGGATGATTGCATACGACAACCCAAAACATTCCCTACAAGTTCCCTACATGAATTGCATAATAGAGAAACAAGCAAGAATCATTAAGTTTTATGAAAATCATAAGCATTGACGAGGCACTTGTTACTATGAATTGCATGAAACTTATGCCAAGAATTTACCTAACGCGATCGTTTATAAGCGACCTTCACTACTTGTGAATATAAGTTCATAACGATTAGGTGAAATTCACTTATATTCTAGCATCAAATTCATGCATGTAAATTAAGTATGCATCCTTAATCGACATACAAAAATAAGTTATCAATCAAGCAGTTAAGCAAATTAAATCACAACTCAGAAATCACAACTGAAGGTAATCAATTCAAATTACAAATATATTCATGGTTTTGAATTAAACTCTAGCCAAAATAAAATTAGTTACACATTATTAAAATTAAAACAGAAATAAAACGTGAGTTGGAGGATTAAACCGAGAGAAATGCAGCTTGCTGCTTCTGTTCTGCGCTCCCTGCACTGCCCTCAAGTTCCGTTCCCGCGTACACTGTCCTCCTATGCTGACTGCCCAAGGCAGTCACCTGTCCCTAGCTGCCAGTGGCAGCTTCCAAGTTCCTGCCAGCCGTCAGTCTCTCCTTCTCGCAAGCTGCGCAGTCTCGGTCCTCTATTTCCTCTTTTCCGCGCGCTGACACGCTGCCAAAGGCAGCTTGCTCTTGTCTCCTCTTCCGTGCTCCTTCGTCCTCCTATCCTTTCTGACCTGCCTTGCACACCTGGCTTCCTCCACGTGCTCTCCCAGCTGCCAAGGCACAGCTGCCAAGGGCAGCTCCTCGCGTCAGACTTTTCACGTGCAGCCTTGCTGCACAGACAGCTCCCCCCAGTCCCGTACTCACTCCTCCTTCCTCGCACTCACCTCCCCGTGCTGACTTCACGGTTTCTTCTTCCAACACGCTGCCAAAGGCAGCGACCTCAGTGCCCCCCTCACGCTGCCCTCCTGACTTCCCTTTTATTCTTCTTTGTGCTTCGTTTCTTTTTGTTTTCTATTTGTTTCACCAACCCACCAAAGCAGATTCTTTTTGTTTTTCAATTGCTTCACCAACCACACCAGGCAGCCAATATTAGTTTAAGCAAATGATTCATCATGAATTATTATTACTATATATATATATATATTTAATTTAAAAGCTAATATACATCGACAGTTTTGACGAAATTATTACATAAAATCACACTTGTGCTATTTTTATTTTCTTAGCTAGATAAATTCTATAAAACACAAAAACAAAGTAAATAGCACAAAAATATGAGGAAATAACTAACAAAAGACAAGAGAATTTGATGTAAAATATATATAAATATGAGCTTATCAAATACCCCCACACTTAGCTTTTGCTAGTCCTCGAGCAAAATAGAGAAAACAGAAAAAGTAATAACATGAAAATTATTAGCTTCCCCCTATGTGACCCTCATAGAACTTCATTTGAGAACACAATCATCAAGAACCATAGCTAACACCAACAAGCTAATCCACGTTCATTTTCCTTATTCAAATATTAGCAGTAATCTTTGAAACATCCTTGAAGTGTAGTGTGTGAGATAGCCATGTTAATGCAATTTCAAAATTTTTATTTTTAAAAACACCATATGCAAACTAGCGACCTTCTCACGGGATATGCACTCAATCACACATGTGTTTAGTTTTAATGTGTTTCGCTCAAAGAAACGAATGTGAAAGTTCTACCATAAGCTTGCATAAAGATCACTTCTCCACAGTCATAATTGCAAAACTTAAATCAAGAGGACTTTTATTGGATGTAATGAGGCTTAGGGATAAGGTTATTGAAATGAAAGAATAGGAAAACACAAGTTCCAAGCTACATTGCAAGCAATTATTTTCTTTAGATTTATAAGAACTCAAGCTTTCCAGCTATTCTTCCAGTCACCTCCAACCACAAACTTAAACTGAAACTTTAAAAACTTTTTATTTTCTTTGTATACAATCTTTTTTTTTTCTTTTTTTTTCTTTTTCTTTTCTTCTTTTCTTTCCTTTTTTTTTTTTTTTTTTTTTTTTTTTTTTAATACAAACATGAAATACCCCCACACTTATTCTTTTGCCAAACACCTTCAAAGTACTTCACAAACGTTTCTCATAAGACAATCTTGCATTGCTCGCTTGGAAAGGGTAAGGAAAAATATTTATTTCAGGCATAAGGGTAGACATATCTGGTGATAAGAAATAAAAGGCTCACAAATACGGCTCAAATTGGCAATCTAATGATATCATTTTTCTTTGGGAAACAAGGTTATTTGGGCCATGGTGGTAAACCTAATGCCTCTATCATTTTCAAGTTCATGCAATCAATGACAAATATTTCGAAAGATCGTTATGCAAGTTCTAGAGAAGTATCTCACATAAGTTCATCACACATGAAAAAATAGGAGTGTATGAAAAATGCACACACTTTCAATAGGCTCAAAAACTCACATAGGATGTATATGGTCACTAAATTCACATATGGAGCTTTAAATCATGCTTTAGTTTCACATTAACAAGGCTATGTGCATTTAGTTTTTCAAGGATAATCAAATATGTACAGAACTAACACGAGAATAAGGAATTTCACAAAACACATGTTAACTAAGTTCTTGATGATCATGGTTCAAACTTTATCCGATTATATCATTGGGTCGGGGAACTAACAAAAATCTAATTCAAAACAATAAGGAAAACAAGAAAATATTTTTGGATTTTTTTAAAATTTTCCGAATTTTTTTTTTTTTTAATAAAACAAAACTAATTAAGAAAACAAAGCAATAACATGGAAACAAATGAAACCAGTTCAAAGTCGAAGGTACAAAAATTTTCAATTTGGTCATTTTTCATACTCTTTACCCCCACACTTAAACTAGACATTGTCCCCAATGTCAGAAAATATAATAAAATGCAAATAAAAATAAAATAAATATAAAGAAACAAAATAAAGCAATAGGACTGAAAACTTCCCTAATTTGCAGAAAAAATCAAGCGATGACCCCCCAAGCTAAAATTTTGCAATCAACTTCAAGGGTGGAAATAACCAAAAGTTCCTGCAAAGAAAAGAAATAAGTCAGTTAAGCACGCAAGAAAAAACAAACAAACGAAAAATTGAAAATGAAAATAAAAGATAATAATAAAACTAAAAGTGATCATTGGTCCTGTTTGGTGACTTTCCACAGCTTTGAACTTGAACTGGCCTCGAAACTTCTTAGCAAGGAAAATGAGACTTGATTGGTGGTGTTGTTGAGGCTTCTCGAGCTCTTGGTTTCAACTCAGACTCCTTCTGCCGGGTTGATTGAGTCTGCAGGCTACATTCTTCTCTTTTTGTTCTTCTGCATGGCAGGTAGGCACGAGGAATAGGTGGTGGTCTGCTTCTTTGTTCAATCTGTCCAAGTGCCGACCGATTGCCTTTCTTTCACCTTGCCCCGTAGCCAAGAGCAAGGGTAAAGGAAAAGCATGCCATGAGAAATCTTTGCCTCTGACTCTGATGATATGGGATACTTTTGCTTTTGAAGAAGTATCGTTCCACAGGTGTATGCTTGAACTGGGCTGGGGAACTTCTTAGCAAGGAAAATGAGACTTGATCTTGAAGATGAAGCAGCACCTTGTCTCCACATGCTTCAAGTATCATTTTCACTTGCCATGTCTGTTCTCCAGGCAGATGTGGCGACTTCTTCGGAAGTACATCAGTGGTTGAAGAAGAGTACTCGAGAGCAATGCTAGGTAAGCAATCAGGAAGGATTTCCAGGCAGTCGGTTCTTAGATTGGAAGATTGACACCGAGTGATGGCTGATTGCCCGCTTTCTCCTTGCCACAAAGACAAGGAAAAGGACAGGGAGAAAGCGTGATATGAGATACTCTTGCTTTCAACCTTCATGATATGAAATACTCTAGCTCTAGATGACTTGTTTGTAAAGGTATCCCAGGGAATGAGAAACACAGAGAAACTCGAGAGGGTTTGTTGGAAAGGCATTTTCGGAGATGAAAAATTTCGGAGATGAAGAAGTGCTGAGAGAGTTTGCCTTTGCAATGGATGCGAAGGTAGACGTTTATAGGTCTTTTCTTCACAACCGAAACTGTTCTTTTACCCCTGTCGGCAGCCGGTGGATGGATGAACAGTACAGGTCACGCGCTTTCTGAAAAAGCCACCCGTGATTTGCGCAAAGCTGACAGCGCGCGTGACGAGTGACGACAAAATTGGAAAAGCTGTTCGCCTCGTGATTCCTGACCGCTCCGACTTTTGAGAGAGACGCCCGACTTTTGAGAGAACGGCGTCCGACTTTTGAGAAAGGAACCGACTTTTGAGACGGAGACGCCGCTTTTGAGAAAAGAATCCGGCTCTTGAGAAAGGAGCCCGGCTCTTCGATTTGCGAGAGGGCACCTCTTCGACTTCTGAGGAGCGCCTCTTCGATTTCTTCTTCTTATAAGAGCGCTAAATTTGTTCCACAACAAACTTAAGCTCCCTCCTGTAAACACTCCCTCTTGCAAACTTTAATCTTAATCAGTTCGACTCTTCATCTTTCTTCACATCTTCAAATATGTCTTGCCCCTCTGACCGTCGCCTTAACTTGAATGTTGGGGAAGATAGTGATATATCTTCTCCAACCAACATTTGGCAGCCATCCTTCATATCCCCAAATGGTCCTCTTACAGTTGGGGATTCCATGATGATGAACGAAACAACCGCATCGGTGGTGGCCAGAAATCTGCTCACTCCTAGAGACACTAGGATACTTTCCAGGCGGTCCGACGAACTGGCTGTTCAGGACTCTATGGCCTACAGCGTCCGATGCGCAGGTTCAGTATCAAACATGGGCCAGCGCCTTCTTGCACGAACTCGTCAGGTGGAGTCGTTGATGGCTGAAGTGGCTAGTCTTCGGCAGGAGGTCAGAGTGCTTAGGCATGAGAACAGGGATTTGCACATGCTCGCAACCAATTACTCAACCAGCATGAAGAGGAAGCTGGATCAGATGCAGGAGTCCGAAGTGCGGATTCAGAGTGATCATCAACGGTTTATGGCGTTACTCCCGAGGTTTGTGTTGCCTTCGTCCTCGGGAGCAGCACCAAGTATTGATGCTCCGAATGATCCAACTCTGGCGCTTCGTCTTTCTGGAGCTCCGTCGATCTCCGAGGCACCACCAACCAACGACCAATGAACGAGATTAATTTACAAGTTATTGTAAAATATTTATGCAATTAAGTTTTTTTTTATTTTTTTTTTTATTTTTTTTTTTATTTTTTTTTATTTTTTTATTTTTATTTATATGAATGTTTATGTTTTTAAGTTTTTTTTTTTATTTTTTTTTAATTTTTTTTAATTTTTATTTTATATAAATGTAAAAATAAGTAAATCAAAGTAAAAAAAAACTAAGTTTAATCTCCTAAACAAAAATCACTACTAAATAAACACAACAAAATAAAATCAACGTAAAATAAAAAAAATCAACGTAAAATAAATTCACACAAGAGCAAACAAACAATGAAAGAACTAAACAAAGTAAAATAAATTCAGTAAAGAGAAGGGATTAGGAATGCAAATCTGATTGTGGGTGATTCCTAGGCCTCCCTTCATTATTCAAATGCATGGGCTTATCATTGAACGGACGGTGGTACTTGAAATGATCCGACAACGGTCTAAGTTCTAATGACGGTGCCTGAATCATCAAAATTAAAAACAAGTTAGTATAAATTAAAATAAAAAATGGAGAAGATGACTTACAGTCACATTCAAACTCAATTACAAACACCACGTCTTTTAACGTTTCAGGAACTTTGCATTTAGCCAGATTGCATGTGATGATTGTGACATGGCCCTTGTTATCAAACTCAATTTCTTTGGCATTGGTTGTCTCAACTACATCCTCTTTGATAAGTTCAACAAATTCTTCGACCACCTCATTTTCTGGAATATCTTCCACAATGTCTTTTTCATTCACTTCTTCCTTGAGATTTAAAAACCTGCAAGGAAAAAGGACATTTGGTGGAACGATGTTAGAATGAATTGAATTTTTAACCTCCTCACCTGAGTTGGATGACATAAGGACTTGGGGGGTTTGCGATAAGAATTCTTCTAAACTGCCCAAGTCGTCATCCACATCTTCTTCTTGAATTGGCAATTCATCCATGTTCGGGCTCTGTTTGGATGGTTCTGGGACAACTTCATACTCCATGTCACCTTGATCTCGAATCTGTGCCATGAATTCCATAATCTGCCCAACTTGCTCCTCCAATGCATCCACCTTGTTGGCTTTATTTTGCATCTCCTTGTTTCGATTTTCTACGTCCTGGGTCAAAGAGGTTAGTAACTTATTCAACATGTCATTATCCGAAGACGTACCTGAATTTGATTGGGGAGATTGTTGTGGTGGTTCATATGGCCATTGATAGAACTCTTCCGATGGCGGCAATTGTTCTTCTTTTTGTGAACCCTGTACCGAAGAAATTAATTCTTCAAGCATTTGATTATAATCCACGGGCATACTTTGATTCGATTGGAATTGTTGTGGGGGATACTGTGGTGGCTGCATAGGTCTTGAATAGAACGCATCTTCTTGCTGCCAATATCCACCTTGTTGGAATTGTTGAGGTTCTCCCCACATGTAATCTGAATAATCTCTCCAATCTGAATTGTAAGCATTGGAAAACATGTTGCCCCTTGATTGGTTATGGCCTTGATATCCCCAAATATCTTCATTTGCAGAAAAGTGAGGACCTTGATATCGTTGCCCATAGGGCACATCAAGTGCAGGGACACTTGGCATTGTGGTCCGTTCGGCATTATGAGTTAATTGAGCAGTGAGCTGTGCCAATAGATCTTGAATGCTAGTAGAATCCAGGTCTTGCTCCATTTGTACCTCAATTCAAAGAAAGAAAAATAAATCAAATATCAAAAGTAACATACACAAACACAAATAAACATAAGCAAAAACAAAAATAAAAGGATTAGCAAATTTGCTAATCCCCGGCAACGGCGCCAAAAATTTGATGCGAAAATAAATTCACGCACAAATTTAAACCCTATTTGTGACAATTGTAGTATATGGATAAGTAGGGATCGTTCTAGGCCGGGGATTAACTAGGGATGCTAACCAAAGTAAAATTAAATTAAAAACGTAAAAACAAAATTTAAAACATTAAGCTAGACTCAAAACACTTAAATAGAATCACTCAAAATAAAACTAACAAATAATCTAAAACAAATCAAAAGACTCAAAATAATTCAAGATTTTAGAAAACACAAACTAAATTTATTTCTAATAAATCTAACACTTTAAAATAAACGGGGGATTGATTTTTGATGAAATTGAAATTAAAACAAATAAATTACAGAATTGACAAAAACATGAAATTAAGGTGAATGGATGGACGACGGACTGGCTAGAGGATTATTCTCCACACATGCCACATATGCAACCTAAATTGATTTTCAGTTGTTCTTTCAATAAATTGTAAATTCTCAACGCCCCAAGTTAATTAGGTCCGCTTAAATTAACCTTCAGATTTTCCTACTTTTATTAGGTTGGATGATTGCATACGACAACCCAAAACATTCCCTACAAGTTCCCTACATGAATTGCATAATAGAGAAACAAGCAAGAATCATTAAGTTTTATGAAAATCATAAGCATTGACGAGGCACTTGTTACTATGAATTGCATGAAACTTATGCCAAGAATTTACCTAACGCGATCGTTTATAAGCGACCTTCACTACTTGTGAATATAAGTTCATAACGATTAGGTGAAATTCACTTATATTCTAGCATCAAATTCATGCATGTAAATTAAGTATGCATCCTTAATCGACATACAAAAATAAGTTATCAATCAAGCAGTTAAGCAAATTAAATCACAACTCAGAAATCACAACTGAAGGTAATCAATTCAAATTACAAATATATTCATGGTTTTGAATTAAACTCTAGCCAAAATAAAATTAGTTACACATTATTAAAATTAAAACAGAAATAAAACGTGAGTTGGAGGATTAAACCGAGAGAAATGCAGCTTGCTGCTTCTGTTCTGCGCTCCCTGCACTGCCCTCAAGTTCCGTTCCCGCGTACACTGTCCTCCTATGCTGACTGCCCAAGGCAGTCACCTGTCCCTAGCTGCCAGTGGCAGCTTCCAAGTTCCTGCCAGCCGTCAGTCTCTCCTTCTCGCAAGCTGCGCAGTCTCGGTCCTCTATTTCCTCTTTTCCGCGCGCTGACACGCTGCCAAAGGCAGCTTGCTCTTGTCTCCTCTTCCGTGCTCCTTCGTCCTCCTATCCTTTCTGACCTGCCTTGCACACCTGGCTTCCTCCACGTGCTCTCCCAGCTGCCAAGGCACAGCTGCCAAGGGCAGCTCCTCGCGTCAGACTTTTCACGTGCAGCCTTGCTGCACAGACAGCTCCCCCCAGTCCCGTACTCACTCCTCCTTCCTCGCACTCACCTCCCCGTGCTGACTTCACGGTTTCTTCTTCCAACACGCTGCCAAAGGCAGCGACCTCAGTGCCCCCCTCACGCTGCCCTCCTGACTTCCCTTTTATTCTTCTTTGTGCTTCGTTTCTTTTTTTTTTCTATTTGTTTCACCAACCCACCAAAGCAGATTCTTTTTGTTTTTCAATTGCTTCACCAACCACACCAGGCAGCCAATATTAGTTTAAGCAAATGATTCATCATGAATTATTATTACTATATATATATATATATATTTAATTTAAAAGCTAATATACATCGACAGTTTTGACGAAATTATTACATAAAATCACACTTGTGCTATTTTTATTTTCTTAGCTAGATAAATTCTATAAAACACAAAAACAAAGTAAATAGCACAAAAATATGAGGAAATAACTAACAAAAGACAAGAGAATTTGATGTAAAATATATATAAATATGAGCTTATCAAATAGTAAGCAAAGTAATGAAATTAACACTTAGAATTCACTTTTGAATGCAAAAATCCACTTTAAACACAACGGGAAGATCACACTTTTGGACCCTTTCTTCAACAACCAATACTTGTGAGTTCATTCTCACTTATTTAGAACTCGTTTTCTTTCTTTTCTCAACTATTTCTTCTTCTTTTTTTCTTTTTTTTCTTTTTCGACCCGAGCCCTTCCTTTCCCTTGGCACACCAACCATACATATTTCCCATGAATAACCTCTCCCCCACACTTGTTTTTCTGCAATCATGTCGCTCAAAAGGAATTCCCTCTAAGTCATGCTCCACTATACTTTAAGTATGGATAGTCCTATTCTAGGCTAGGTAGGGATAATGTGGCTAACAAAGAAAATAGGCTCAAGGCTCAAAGGGGTTAAACCTACAAAACAAATGCAAGGGATTAAGGCTGTTTGGCTCTGGTGGTAACTACTAAACAACTTCATCTTGTTATATGTTATGCACTCAATTTTAAGCTTTGAATGAAACGAGCATGAGTTCTAGTATTTGGAACTATAATGATGAAAATGCATTTTAAGTAAGCAACCAAGCAAAAAAACAATGAGATCATGCAACGACTCTAGAAAACAAGAAATCACAGATTAATAACTCTCCAAACAAAGTTTAGGCTCAAGTCTCTCAGGGTTGTAGCGTTTTTTTGAGTTCCTTCCTTCAAGCATGTTACAAAAACTGATTTTTTTTTCCTTTATGATTACATGTGAATTCGTAAACGTCAACTACAACCAAGTATTAACCAAAGAGCATATCAAACCTCCACCCATGATTGTAACTTTCTTTAACAGTCATGTAATTAAAAACCAAATCATCATCATTGTGTTGGAAGGTACCCTAAGACACAACACACAAAAATGACTATAAAAAAACTCTTTTTGGGTTTTTCAAAACATTTTTCATTTTTTTTTCTTTTCAAAATTTCGGATTTTCTGTTATAGGACACATTAAAACACTTCAAAACACTATAAAAACACTTAAAATCAGTGAGTAACAACTTTAGAAGTGATATGTGATAAAAACCCACGAAAATCAATGAAAAACACTTTGTTTACCCCCCCCCCCCCCACACTTAAATCAAACATTGTCCTTAATGTTTCAAACAAAGACTCACACATAAGCAATCAAACAAACAACTAGCAGACTTCACACTAATGGCAAAGTAAATCCAATAAAGAGTAGGGTTAAGGAACGCAAATCTGGTTTTGGAACCGGAGGTTCCTAGGGCTTCTTTATTTGAACGCATGGATTGCCTCCCAAAAAGCGCTTGTTTTAACGTCTTCCAGCCGGATGATACTTGCATTCAAACTCCCCTAGGTCCGACGGCATGGAATTGATCTTTGAATGGGAGGTGATACTTGAAATGATCCAGTAATGGTTTAAATTCTAGAGTGGGTGCCAGAATCATTAACAACATATTAGTATAAAACAAAATTGAAATTTGGGGAGGTGGCTTACTTGTGTGCTCTGACATGAACTCAAGAATAAACACCCATTCGAAAGTTGTAGGACTAGAAAATTCAGCCAGATTCGGTGTTTTGAGAGTTATGACTTGTCCCGTGTCATAAAATCCAACTTCTTTGGGAATTGTCGTCTCAAGTTTATCCTCTTTGATGAATTGTAGACATTCCCCATCCACTTCTTGCTCTTGATTCTTTGGAAAGGTTTCGAAGATGCCTTTCTCACCCTCTTCCTCCTTGGATTGCATGATCCTGCAAGAAATAAGGACATTTGGTGGAACGGGGCCAGGACAAAATGAATTTGGGCTTACCATGGTTGTAGTGGACGACATAGAGGGCATATGGGGCTGTGGCAAGGGTGTTGGGGCTAGGATAGGCTGCGGCAAGGGTGGTTCTTCCCTTGCCGTGGCCTTGTTATCCTTCTCTTCTTTGATAGGAGCATATTTATGCGACTTAGTTAGCTTGTTTTCTTGCATTTTCATAGTTAGTTTGTGTTTATTATAGTGTTTTAAGCTATTTTCGTGTGTTTGTAATGACAAAGTTGGCAAGAAAGTGCAATTTGGAGCCTTTTGAAGCATTTTTGGGCATCAAATGGATAGCTTATCAGTGGAGCAAGATGGATGGGCGAATTTGAAGACCAAAGATGTCTAGGAATGTGCTAAAGAGTTGAAGAAATAAATCCAAGACAAAGAATATAAGGAATCGGCTCAAAAGAAGGAACATTATCCAAAACCTTATCCAACATTATCTTATCCAAACTAACCTTATCTTATCTTATCCTAACCTTATCCTAATCTACCTTAATTCCACCTGTAAGGGGGAGTTCTTTTCAGACTTGGACACATAAAAACCTGTTTCTAGAAGCCCTATCCCTTCTCCTACAAATCAGCCGCACTTAGCCTTTCTAGAAGCTATATTTCCTGATGCAAAGACTACTCCTTTTCATCCTTGGAATCTTATGAGAATTGTCCTTGTTCTTTGCTGATTTGGAATCCTAATTCAACCCTTTTTGCCGTGCCTTCTCTCTCCCTATAAATACAAAGTTGCAGCATTCATAATTCACCACCCTCTACCACAATTCACACAACCATTCACCACAAATTTATCCTCACACAAAAGCCTTAAATCAGAAAATCCCCATTGTGCCGCAGCTGTGCAAGGAAGGAGAAGAATGAGCCATTTGCCGTGCCTTGCCATTCAACATTGGATCGCTGGAGTGTTCTTAGGTGTTTTCTATCTTTATTTTCAATGTCTAATTTAAGTTATCTTTGTTTAATTGCGATCATGAGGAACTAATTTCTTTATAGTTGGAGGTGAATTTGAAGCCATGATGATATGTTTTATATGAACTGATTACATCTAGTTATTGTTTCTTAAGTCTTGAATGTGATTTGCTTATCTGAGTTATCAAAACTTGTTTGTGTATGTTGATTGAGGGTCGACACTTAATTTGCATGCATGAATTTGATGCTAGAGTATAAGGGAGTTTCACCTAATAGTTATGAACTTATATTCACAAGTAGTGGAAGTCACTAGTCATGATTGTGTTAAGTAAATCCTTGGCAGGAGTATCATGCTTTTCATAGTTACGAATGCCTCGTCAATGCTTATGATTTTCAAAGAACTTAATGACCTTTGATATGTTTTCTATCATGCTTTTCATAGTTAGGGGACTTGAGAAAGATAATTTGGTTGTGATGCGTATCTCGTCCAATTCAATGAAATAAGGAAAATCTGATGGTTAATTTGTGCTATCACGGTTAACTTGGGGTGTTGTCATTCATGGTTTAAAGGAATAATAACTGGAAATTGGTTTGTATGCATATGTCATGTGTGGAGAAGGGCCCTCTAACTAGCCTTTCACCTTTATCAATTCATCAAATTCGTTTTCTTAAAGTGTTTTATGCAAAGTTTATGTTTTAAGTTTTAAATTCATAAAAAATAATTCCCTTTTCATTAAGTCTTGTTAGTTGAGTCATAATTTGTTTTCTTTTAGTCTTTTGAGTCAAGTTAAGTCTTATTTTCGTTAAAATCACTTGTTAGGTCTAGAGTTGAGTCTTTTTTATTGTTTGTTGCTGTTTTGAGTGTTTTGAGTCAGTTTTGAGTCATAAGAGTCTAGTTTTCTATTTTAGAGTCTAGTTTAGTGTTTTTGAGTCTTATTTGTGTTGATTAGCATCCTTAGTTAATCCCCGGTCTAGAACGATCCCTACTTACATCTTTACTACAATTGTTATCAATAGGGTTAAATTTGTGTGTCAAGTTAATTTTCACATCATTCTTCGAGTAGCAGCTGTTCAATCCATGTTTTGGCTTGGTTTGGACATCTTGGGTTCATCTCCAACCTCCATGCCACTTTCCAAGGTGATAGCTTCAGCAATTTCAACAGTTGAGTCAGATAGTTCACTTTGTTCTTGCATTTGCCCCATGAATTCCGTGATGTCTCCCATTTGATTCTTCAATTCGCTTATCACTTGGGATTGATTTTGTAATTCCTGAGTCAAAGAAGTTAGTACATCAAGAATTTGAGCACAATCTATTGACGAACCTGAATTCGCTTGGAATTGTTGCAGGGCAGGCTGTAGTGGTTGCATAGGCGTTGTATAGAACTCCTCATACGATTGCCAATATTCTCCTTGTTGAGCCTCCTTGGCTTGATTTTGTGAACCCTGCGCCAAAGAAATGAATTCATCGAGAATTTGATCACAATCTATTGACGAACCTGAGTTTGGTTGGGCATATTGTATATGAGGTTGTGGTGGCTATGCAGGTCTTGAATAGAACTCCTCATATGGTTGCCAATATCGTTCGTGTTGAACTTGTTGAGATTCCCACCACATAGAGTTTGAATGATCGCTTCAATTTGAATTGTACTTGTTGTGGAGCAAGGTGGATGAACGTTTTTGAAGTTCAAGAGGCTAGGAATGTGATGAAAAGATGATAAAAATAAATTCAAGACAAAGAAGATAAGGAATCAGCTAAAATGAAGGAACATTATCCAAAACCTTATCCAACCTTATCTTATCCAAACTAACCTTATCTTATCTTATCGTATCCTAATCTTATCCTACCTTATCTCCAGCTACAAAAGGAGTCCTTATCCTATTCTAAATCCTTCCCATCTGAATTTAGGAGTCCTAATCCATCTAAACACATTAATTCTTTTCCTCCCTGGAATCTGATTAGAAGTATCCTTATTCCTTGATGATTTGGAGTTTAATTATCCTCCTTTTCAGCCTATGCCGTGCATCATCCTCTCCCTATAAATATAAAGTGATGCAGCAATCAGAAACCACCCACCTTCCATCACAAATTCGTCTCGTACATCCCTCATACACATTCATCCCATTGTGCCGCAGCTTTGCAAGGAGATAGGAGAGGAGACCATTGGAGCCGTGCTTGCCATTCAAGACGTTGGATTGTTGGAGCGTTTCTAGGTGTATTCTATCCGTTGTTTCAATGTTTAAATTTAATTGTCTTTGTTTAATTGCAAACATGATGAGCTAAACTCGTTTTAGCTAGGGGGAAATTCAAAGCCATGAATGATAGGTGAAGGGAGATTATGAGATTTATGTGGGATTTCTAGTGACTAGCATGCATATACAATTCAAAATTTATATACATAAGCAACGGAAGCATGTTAACACATAATATCAAAGCTATAGTCATGCAAATCCCCTTCAAGAAGCATAGGTTTATATAAGATGCATCATCACATTTTATTGAAGAACAAAGTGTAGGAGTAGATTTATACCTTTTGATCTAGACTTGAGACCAAGGATAGACCACCTCCAAGCCCTTTGTTGTTGGAACTCCTTGAGCCTAGCCTCCCTCCTTGCTTCCTCCACTTTGCTAGAATGAGTGCTCCTTGGTTCTCCTTTAGTCTCCAAGATAGAAGACCTCTAAAGATCCACACCCACTAGTGTAGTGAGATGGATGGAGGAATAACCAAAGGGTGAGAAGATGATTAGCTAAACCCCTTTTGGTGGCCGGCCTTGTGTGTGGTTTTTGAGAGAGGGAGGTTTTCTTCTTTTGGGAAAAATCAACACACAAAAACCCTAATCAACTTTTCACTATAAAGTTCCTTTTATAACTTAAAGAAGCAAGTCAACAACTTGACTTTCTCTCTCCCTCTCTTTGGCCGGCCCTTTGTGTTTGGTTTGGGTTTGGGCTTTTATCATTTCAAGTCATCCTATGCTTTTCTTTAAGCCCAAAACTATCTTTTATCGCTTTTATGATTTCTTTAGACTTTCTAATTAATCACAACACTTAATTAATCCAATTAATTATTTCCATCATCCATTAGTTGTCTCACTACAAGAGTGTATCAGTGTACAATCATTTTAGGTTCTAATTAGCAAGGCAGTGAGGTGATTGGCACCAATCCAATTGATTATAATTAATCCAATCACTTAGTGAATTAAAACTTACTTTTAATTCTCCTTCTTCTTTGACGACTACTTATTTAATCATCTAGAAGAACTCACAAGCCATGAGTGACATCTAACCATATATCATGGCTACCCAAGCTAATGTAGAATTTGTTCGGAGAACCTATTCAGTTGGAATTACAATGTAATTCGATCCTTCTCTAAAACAATACTCTCAATCACACTATTAGGGTATGGATATATTATGTCAAACCCCTAATGTGATTATTCCATGTTATATGATTCAATTGAGTCGTATAGGAACGCTTTCCTTTATTACGCTCGATACTTCGGCCGAAGATTCCCGAATCATATCTTAGAGTATTCAACCTCTCATAACGAGGATTAGAGATCCCTTGTTGCGCATTCACTTGCCTCCATGGCTAAGTGGCTTAACCCCAACTATGCCGTGGACACCCGCGGATGGAGTGACTTTGACATAATCAAAGATCAAGGACCTAACCACAAGACAACTATGATGCCTCAGGTCAAAGGACTACTTACATTATTCCAACCATTAGAGTTACTTGCTTGACATGTGAGTAGACCTCCATGCAAGTACTCTCGTTCGATTGTGTTCAGTGAACTCATTCCCTTAATGAGCACCTACATACCTGTCTTAGTGTCACTACACGAATGGGATGAGACTTTCCATCCTTCCAATTGAAGGGGACATAGTATGTACTGGTCTTTGTATTGTTAGTATCCTTCTGACAATCATATGACCAGGAACCTTTTTGGACATGATGGTTATGTGAAGAAGGTCTCTGTAGTCTAACATCATTAGATTACTTCTTCCATCGATCCATTGTCCATGGATTCACTATTTAGGACATATATCGTTTATTGAGATAGTCCTAATTAGTATCTTTGCCTTTTGATGTATAAGAGTCATCTATACACACATTCATTGTCCTGAAATGTTTCTTCCAAAGATTGACTTTCAGGGCATATTTCCAACAATAGGAGCATATTTATGCGACTTAGTTAGCTTGTTCTTGTGCATTTATGATGTTATTTCTTAGTCAATTATGTATTTTAAGCTATTTTCGTGTGTTTGTAGGTCCTAATAACAAAGTTGGCAAGAAAGTACATTTTGGTGCATTTTGGAGCAATTTTGGGCTGAAATGGATTGCATGCATATGGAGCAAAGTGCTTGGAGGAAATTAAAGATCTAAAGAAGCTAGGAATGTGCCAAGGAAAGGAAGAAAATAAATTGAGGACCAAGGAAGACAAGGAAACCATTAAGAATGTGGAAAGACTAGTCAAACTTGCCTTATCTTGTCATTACCTTTCCTAATCCTAAATTACCAAAGATTCAGTCACACGAAGGGTTCCTAAATACTTTGGGACATTTCATTACATGTTCTACAAGTCCTAAACCTGCCCTAAAAGTCCTAAACCTGCCCTAAAAGTCTAAGCCATACCATCCTTCACTATTTCTCTCCCTTGCCGTGCAAGGGAGCCATCCCTTTCCTATTTTCTGCCATGAATCACTCCAATTTCCACCCATGTCGTGCACATTCATCCATGTTCCCTCCTTGCACTCATTGATTCACCACTTACTCACCTTTCCACCCATGCCATGCATAATCACCCTTGTCCCCTTCATGCACCAGATTTCTTGCACTCATTTCATGCACCATTACACTCATTACACTTCATTGCCATGCACCACCCTTGTCTCCTTCATTATTTCTGATTTCATGCATCATTACATTGAATCATTACACTCAATTGCTGCACACTCCTTGTTCCCTTCACCCATCAGATTTCATACAACTTTTACCTCCACTACATGCACTCATTGATGCACCATCCACCACCTTTGGAATCCCATGTCGTGCATCATGACATTTGCTGCACCTTTGACTCATTTCAACACCATTCCACTTCCCTTTCCTTTCTCTACCATGTGCACAATCATTCATGTTCCCTATTTGCATTCATAGCTGCAACACCACTCCATTTTACCCCCCATGCTTTGCATCATCACTTCACTTTCACCTTTGAATCATTTCAACACCACCCCATGCACTCATTGCTGCAACACCACTCCATTTTACCCCCATGCTTTGCATCATTACTTCATTTTCACCCTTGAATCATTGCACACACCACCATTTTCCCCTCATTGCCGTGCACTTCCTCTATAAAAGGAAGTGTGTGTGGCAGCCATATAGTTCATTTTTTGCTTGATCATTCATCCCCATTTCAATACATCATTCATCCAAACACATCTATTCACCTTCACATCCATTCCTCCATACAAACAAACCTTCAAACACTCACCAACACCTTGTGCCGTAGCAAAGGAAGGGAAGGAAAGTGCTTGGACGTGCTTGTTGTCCAACTTGGATCGTTGGAGCGTTTAGGTGTTTTCTTTCTTTTGTTTCCAATGTTTAAATTCATTTTCTTTCGTTTTGTTGTGAACATGAGTGGCTAAACCCCTCTTAGCTAGGGGTGATTTCAAAGCCATGATTATGTGTGTAATATGATTTGATAAATTCCAGTTATGAACTCTTGAATCGTGAATGCAATTGGCTTAACTATTTGATTGATAACTTATTTGTAATTGCTGATTAAGGGTCGACACTTAATTGGCATGCATAAATCGGATGCTAGAATATAAGAAAGTTTCACATAATCGTTACAAACTTATATTCATAAGTAGTGGAGGTCACTTATAAACGATCCCGTTAAGTTTAATTCTAGCATGAGTGACATGATGTCATAGTTGCAAGTGCTTTGTCAATGCTTATGATTTTCATTAAACGTAATGATCTTTGATTGTATCTCTATTATGATGTCATGTAGGGAACTTTTGAAGAATGTTTTGGGTTGTCGAATGATGTCATCCAATCCAATAAAACAAGGAAAATTTGAGGGTTAACTAATGATGTCACAGTTAATTTGGGGCATTGTTGTTCATAATTCAATGAAGTAGTAACTGGAAATCGAGTTGTTTGCATACATGCATGTGTGGAGAAAAAGCCTCTAGCTATCTCATCCATCATCTTATTTCTCAAATTTGTTTTACAATCTGTCTAGTTTTTCATACTTGCTTGTTTGTTTCAACTTCATCCAAATCAAAACCCCCATTTTTGTTTCTTGTTTCAAAGTGTTTCAAATCTGTTTTAGTTTGTGTTTTTAAGTGTTTTTATTCAAGTAAAAGTCAATTTTCGTCCAAAGTCATTCCTAGTGTCTAGTTTAAGTTTATTTGGTTGTTTTAAGCTATTTTGAGTATTTTAAGTTTGCTTTGAGTCTTGTGAGTCTTGTTAAGTGTTTTTAAGTTTAGTTTTATGTTTTTGAGTCAGTTTAGAGGTTATTAGCAAGCCCTCCTAATCCCCGGTCCAGAACGATCCCTATTTATACTTATACTACAATTGTCAAAAGAGGGTTAAATTTGTGTGTTAAGTTAATTTTCGCATCAATGAACATATTTGCAATATGAATTGATTACTTCCAGTTGTGATTTCATGAATCGTGAATGCAATTTACTTAACTATTTGATTCAGAACTTATTCTTGTTTGTTGATTAAGGGTGCACACTTAGTTTGCATGCAGGGATTTGATGTTAAAATATAAGGGAGTTTCACCTAATAGTTATGAACTTATATTTATAGGTAGTGGAGGTTGCTAGTCACAATCGTGTTAAGTGAATTCCTGGCAGGAGTATCATGTTGTTCATGATTACGAATGCCTTGTCGATACTTATGATTTTCACAAAGCTTAATGATCTTTGATTGTATCTCTATTATGTTGTTCATGTAGGGAACTATTGAAGAATAATTTGGTTGCCGATGCGTTGTCCATCCAATTCAATGACTTAAGGAAAATCTGAGGGTTAATTAGTGTTGTTCACAGTTAATCTGGGGCGTTGAGGTTCATGGTTTATTGGAAAAACAACTGGAAATCGATTTGTATGCAAGTGTGTCATGTGTAGAGAAGAACCCTCTAGCTAGTCAATCACCCATATTTTCCCCCAAATTCGTGTCTAATTTGTTTAAGTCTTTAATTTGCTTAGTTTAAGTTTAAATTCGTCCAAAAACCAATCCCCTTTACTTTTCTGTGTCAAGTTAGTTAGAATCTATCCAATTTGTATTTTTAAGTGTTTTGAGTCAAGTTAAAATCAATTTTCGTCCAATTCACCCTCTAGTGTCTAGTTTGAGTCTATTTGATTGTTTTGTGTTGTTTTGAGTCTTTTTAGTTTGTTTTGAGTTCTTTGAGTCTAGTTAAGTGTTTTCAAGCCTAGTTAAGTGTTTTTCAGTTAAATTTGAGTAGATTAGCAGCATCCCTCCTAATCCCCGGCCTAGAACGATCCCTACTTATCCATACTATAATTGTCAAAAGAGGGTTTAATTTGAGTGCTAGTTAAATTTCACATCAAAATCCCTGCATGCAAACTAAGTGTGCACCTCAATCAACACACAAGAATAAGTTATCAATCAAACAGATAAGTGAATTGCATTCATGATTCATGAAATCATAAATGGATGTAATCAATTCATATCACATATATGTTCATGGCTTCGAATTCTCCTCTAACTAAAACGAATTTAGTTCCACAAATTTGCAATTAAACGAAACCAATCTAATTTAGACATTGAACTAAAACTAAGGATAGAATACACCTAGAAACGTTCCAGCAATCCAAGCTTGAATGGCAGGGCACGACAAAGGGTCTCCTCTCCTTCCTTCCTTGCAAATCTGCTGCACAATTGTATTTTTCTGATGTTTTGGCTCTTGTGTGTGTGGTCCACGAAATTGTGGTGATAAATGTGTATTTATAGGCCTAGGGTTTAAGCACAAAGTAGTGGAGGAAAAGGATTACACAATCCTAGGGAAAAACGACTAGGAAATTCTGCCAAAGCTTCTAGAATGGAATATCTGGCAGATTTCTAGAAGAAAAACAATAAAAGGTGCGGCACTAATCTATGGCATGTGATAAGGCTTCTAGAAAGGGGTATTTAGGTGATTTAATGTGTAATTGATCCCTGATAGGAGCATATTTATGCGACTGAGTTAGCTTGTTCTCATGCATTTATGTTGTTATTTCTTAGTTAATTATGTATTTTAAGCTATTTTCGTGTGTTTGTAGGTTCATAGGCCTTATAAAGCAATAAGGTGCATTTTGGTGCATTTTGGGCTTGGAATGGATAGCACATGCATGGAGCAAGGTGGATGGACGAAATTGAAGACTAAAGAGGCTAGGAATGTGTTAAAGAGAAAGAAGAATTAATTTAAAAAAGACAAAGAGCTCAGCAACCAAAGAAGAAACATGAGTCAAGATTACCTTATTTTGATTTAACCTTTCCTAATCCTAATCCAACTAAGTTCCAGCCACAAGGAGGGTTCCCCAAAGATATTAGGACACTAAATAAAGGATTCTAGAAGCCTTAATCTCAGCCACAAAGGGGTGTCACTCCACCTTTCATGACGTGCATCATCATCTATGTTCCTTCCTTGCACTCATTTGCTGCACCATTCCACTTTCTTTCCTTTGTCTACCCTGTGCACAATATTCTTGTCCACTCCTTGCACTCATTGATGAACCACTCCTTCACCTTTCCACCCATGCCGTGCATCATCATCATTGTCCCCTTCATGCACTCATTTCATGCACCATTTCATTGACTCATTGCTGCACCATTCCTTGTTCCTTCCATCATATCAGATTTCATGCATCATTTCATCACTTTAACCTCCACTCCATGCACTCATTGATGCACCATCCACCACATTTCCTTTCCCATGTTGTGCATGTTGGAAATATGCCCTGAAAGTCAATCTTTGGAAGAAACCTTTTAGGACAAATGAATGGATGTGTAGATGATTCTTATACATCAAATGGCAAAGACACGAATTAGGACTATCTCAATAAACGATATATGTCTTAAATATTGTATCCATGGACAATGGATCGATTGAAGAAGTAATCTAATAATGTTAGACTACAGAGACCTTCTTCACATAACCAAATGTCCAAAAAGGTTCCTGGTCATTGGATTGTCGGAGGGATACTGACAATGCATAGACCGGTACATACTGTGTCTGCTTCAAATGGAAGGATGGAAAGTCTCATCCCATTCGTGTTGTGACACTAAGACAAGTATGTAGGTGCTCATTACGGGAATGAGTTCACTGAACACAATCGAACGAGAGTACTTGCATGGAGATCTACTCACATGTCAAGCAAGTAACTCAAATGGTTGGAATAATGTAAGTAGTCCTTTGACCTGAGGCATCATCGTTGTCTTGTGGTTAAGTACTTAATCTTTGATTATGTCAAACGTCACTCTATCAGAACGTCAACGGCATAGTCGGGGTTAAGCCACTTAGTCATGAAGGCAAGTGTATGCGCAACAAGGAATCTCTAATCCTCGATAAGAGAGGAAGAATACTCTAAGATATGATTCGGGAATCTTCGGCCGAAGTATCGAGCGTATTAAAAGGAAAGCGCTCCTATACGACTCAAAAGAATCATATAAGAAGGAATAATCACATTAGGGGTTTGACATAATATATCCATACCCTAGTAATGTGATTGAGAGTATTGTATTAGAGAAGGATCGAATTACATTGTAATTCCAATGGAATAGGTTCTCCGAATAAACTTCTACATTAGCTTGGGTAGCTATGACATATGGTTAGATGTCACTCATAGCTTGTGAGTTCTTCTAGATGATTAAATGTAGTCATCAAAGAAGAAGGTGAATTAAAATGAAGTTTCAATTCACTAAGTGATTGAATTAAATATAATCAATTGGATTGATGCCAATCACCTCACTGCCTTGCTAATTAGAACCTAAAAGATTGTTCACCAATACACTATTGTAGTGAGTAATTAATGGATGATGGAAACAATTAATTGGATTAATTAAGTGCTGTGATTAATTTAGAAAGTCTAAAGAAATCATAAAAAAGCGATAAAGATCGTTTTGGGCTTAAAGAAACGTTCGGGTTTAATTGGGCCCATTGGGCTTTTATTCAAGCATTGGATGACTTGAAATAAATGAAAGCCCAAAGCCCAAACAACACAAAGAGGGTCGGCCACTTTAGGTAGGAAAGGGTGAGATATTTAGTCAAGTTGTTGACTAGGTTTCTTTTGTCTATATAAGGAACTTTATAGAGATATTGTTCAAAAGGGGTTTTTGTGTGTTTAAAACAACAAAGAGGCAAAAGAAAAATAGCTCTCTTACTACACAAAGGCCGGCCACCATTGGGGTGTTTTTACTAACATATCTTACACCCTTTTGGTTATTCCTTCAACCTTCTCACTACACTAGTGGGTGAGGATCTTTAGAGGTTTCCTACTTTGGAAACTTGAAGAGAACCTAGGAGCACTCATTCTATCAAAGTGGAGGAGGCAAGGAGGGAAGCTAGGCTCAAGGAGTTCAAGGAACAAAGGGCTTGGAGGTGGTCCATCCTTGGTCTCAAGTCTAGATCAAGAGGTATAAGACTAAACGTTCACTTTGTTCTTCTCTATAAAATGTTTTGATGCATTATATATAAACCTATGAACCTTGAAGGGGATTTACATGACTATAGCTATGATAATATGTTATAAATGCTTCCGCTGCTTTCGTATATTAAATTTGATTTGTATATGCATGATAGTCTTTTTGAAATCCCATTCTAGAATCTCATAAATTTCCCTTCAGTGCACTCATCCTTGTCCCCTCCATTGTACCAGATTTCATGCACCATTTCATCACCTTTAACCCCCCATGCCTTGCATCATCACTCCACTTTCACCCTTGTATCATTGCTGCACCATCCCTTTCACTTTCCCCTCCATGCTGTGCATCATTCATGTCCCCTTCAATGAATCATTTCTGCACCACTTCATTGAATCATTGCTGCACCATCCCTCAACTTTCACCCTCCATGCCGTGCATCATTAACCTCTCATCCTTGCACTCATTGTTGCACACACCACTCCTTTTTCTTTCCCTAGATGTGCACTTCTTCTATAAAAGGAAGTGTGTGTAACAGCCATAGGTGTTCAGTTTTTGGACCCATCACTCACTCAGTACCATTCATCAAACCCCCATATCACTCTAAAACCCACTCAGCCGCACCCTAGTTGTATTTCCTAAGTGTTATTGACATATTTTGGCTATTGAAGGAAGTGTTTGTAACAGCCATAGAGCACAAGATTTCATCCATCCTCCACCACCATTCAACACAACCAAAAACACATCCAAACACTACACCAAACCTTGTGTCGTGAGTGAAAAAAAAAGGAAGAACTCTTGGATGTTCAAGCTTGATTGTTAAAGCATTTGAGGTGTAATTCGTTCTATACTTATAATGTTTAAATTCATTTTCTTTTGTTTTGTTGTGAACATGACTAGCTAAACCCCTCTTGGCTAGGGGTGATTTCAAAGCCATGATTATGTGTGCAATATGAGTTGATAAATTCCAGTTATGAATTCTTGAATCGTGAATGGAATTGGCTTAACTGTTTAATTGATAACTTATTTGTGTTTGTTGATTGAGGGTCGACACTTAATTGGCATGCATAAATCCGATGCTAGAGTATAAGGAAGTTTCACATAATCGTTACAATTCATATGTAGTGAAGGTTGTTGATCACGATCGCGTTAAGTTTAATTCCTAGCATGAGTGACATGATGTCATAGTTGCAAGTGCTTTGTCAATACTTATGATTTTCATTGAACGTAATGATCTTTGATCGTATCTCTATTATGATGTCATGTAGGGAACTTTTGAAGAATACTTTGGGTTGTCGAATGATGTCATCCAATCCAATAAAACAAGGAAAATCTGAGAGTTAACTAGTGATGTCACGGTTAATTTGGAGCATTGTCGTTCATAATTCAATGTAGTAGTAACTGGAAATCGAGTTGTTTGCATACATGTCATGTGTGGAGGAAAAGCCTCTAGTTATCCCATCATCCTTCTAATTTCCTAAAATTGTTTTCAAACCTGTTTTTAAGTTACAACCTGTTTTGTTATTTTAAGTTCGTACAAAACAAAACCTTCCCCCTTTACTTTCTTGTTTCAAATTGTTTTAAACTTGTTTTGTTTGTGTTCTAAGTGTTTTGAGTCAAGCCCAAACCTTACTTTCGTCCAAAATTGTGTCAGAAACTGCCTAGTTGGTGTTTTTAGGCTGTTTTGAGTGTTCTTAGCTTATTTTGAGTCTTGTGAACTAGTTTTGAGTCTTTTAAATCTATCCTAACGCTTTTAAGTTTGTTTTTGTGTCTTTGAGTCAGTTTAGAGTCAATTAGCAATCCCTCCTAATCCCCGGCCTAGAACGATCCCTGCTTATACATATACTACAATTGTCAAAAGAGGGTTTAATTTGTGTGTTAAGTTAATTTTCGCATTAATCCCCCCTTGCAGCTGGAATTAAGGTATGGTAAGATTAGGATAGGATAAGATAAGATAAGGTTAGTTTGGATAATATAAGGTTGGATAAGGTTTTGGATAATGTTCCTTCCTTTTAGCCGATTCCTTATCTCCTTTGTCTTGACTTTATTTTCTTCATCTCCTTAGCATATTCCTAGCCTTTTGAACTTCAAAAACGTCCATCCAAAGTGCTCCCCACATGTGCTATCCATTCTTGGCCCAAAACTGCTCCAAAATGCTCCAAATTGCACTTGCTTGCCCACTTTGTCATTTGAACCTGAAAACACACGAAAATAGCTTAAAACACTCTAATAAGTAGAAACTAGCTATGAAAATGCAAGAAAACAAGCTAAATAAGTCGCATAAATATACTCCTATCACTTGACAACACACTTGAACTGTGATCCAAAGGCTAAAATTAGAACAAAATTACAAGAACAATTGGAACATTTTTTGCAAATTCACTTATATCTCAACAGTAGATTGATCTTTTCTAGTGGGCCTTATGTTTGGCAAAGAGTTTGCGATTTTTTTTTTTAGTTTTTTGGTTTTTGCTTCTGCATGATCTAGTGTTGGTTAGACCTATTTTACGGTTAAATTAGTACTAATCGATCAATTTCAGATTAATCAATCTAAAACATTTATACAAGCTAAATTCATCTAAGCTCCAATTTGTGAAATTAATTAATGTTTTAATGTAGAATTATCAAAGAAACGGGCCAAACGCCCACTTCCAACAACACTAATACTGTCCCCAACTTGGTAATTACCACCTGCACAATTCATCAAGTGTGGGGTTTTATCACAAAAGGTCTCAGTATTAGTTGGAGTGGATCCCACTTCCAACAATACCGATATTGTCCCCAACTTGGTAATTACCACATGCACAGTTCGTCGGGTGTGGGGTTTATTACAAAAGGCCTTGGTATTAGTCTACACATCGACAACCAACCACGTAGAACCAAGGGGACTCACCCTACACATGGAACGAAGGGACCCACCATTATCGTGCAAAGCCAAGGGGACCCACCCATCACGTGGTAGTGCGGGCCCGCTCCCTAACTCTGATAGGATGTAGAATTATCAGAGAGACTCGGGGGCCCCATTTCCAACAACACCAATATTTCCTCAATTTGTTAATTACCATCTGCACAATCCGTCAAGTATAGAGTTTTATCACAAAAGACTTCGATATTAGTTGGAGTGGAGTTAGGATATTTAAACTCTTCTTTTCTCATAGATACGATCGATATGAGATATTTCAACATTTAATGAACTTGGTGATCTACCTTAGATCCAAGTTTACGAATTTCTCCAAAAATATGAACAAAAACTGTAATGACAAGCTTGATATCAGCCACAAGTACAAAATAATCCCAAATATCATCCCTAAAAATGCCTCGGAAAATTCTCCAAAGTTCAAAGAATACAAATATAGTAGCATAAGTTTACATATATAAAAGTATCAAAAAATGTATGCTGTTTGTCCTTAACCCCAAAATAAAAAAGGGAAATTAAGAAGACCAAAAATAAAAATAAACCCCCTTTAAGATTTACATAATTTCAGTGGAGACCCTCTTCAAAAAAAATCACAGGCTACCTCCACCATCACCACCAATCAAAGTGATCAAGGAGACTTCAAGTCAAAACTATTTCCTCTGCCATACCGAAGCTCTAACGAAATTTGTCTCTCCACCCGAAGTTGGCGGCGGAAATTCGCTATGAACATCTCTGCTCTTTGATCAATATCATCTTGATCCGATGGATAGCTTATTGTCCTCTGAAGATTTCCCCTAGAAGACCCCGAGTCCTCCTCGGAGCTGGTCTCATCGCCACACGCCACTTTCAGCCCTGGGTGGTCGTTGAAGCTCATCAATCGGTGGTTGCTAGAAACAGTACGGCCGATCATCGAAACAATTCGCCAGCGATTCACGTTGAGGTTTAGTAGGAAGCTTACCTTCCTCACGGCCTGCCTTAGGCGACTCAGCAAAGACCACTTGTCCATGTGCATGTTAAATTGGAGAACGAGATAGACCAATGTTTTAAGTTAATGAATGTGCAAGGAAATGTGTTAATAATTAAGTTGCAATTGGTATAAATATATGTATATATAGATATATGCGTGTGTGTATATATACGCAGGATGTATATGTATATATGCGAAGTTGCTTAGCAATTGGTGAATGATGCGTATAGAAATGAAAGAACGCGTTAATTAATTGACAAGTAAAGGTTGTAAGAACTAATTTCTCAGAGAATAAAAAAGTATTGGTCAAGAAAAGATTATTTGATTGGATACTCTTGTTTTTTCTGCTAGCTTTGTGTTTAGATTATGTTAATTGGTTCACAATACTTTCATTGAATTAATATTATTTTAGCTTTGAAAGAGTCTAAACAGTTGCGCAAAATTGGCCAGAAATCAACCCTCAAATGAGATATTATTGTCATTTTCGCGAGAAAATGAAAGTGACTTTTTCATATTATTTTTTCTCACCATGCATATTCTCGTTTATTTTGTTTTATTTTTTCATATAAACAATATTAAGATGGGTGGGGTAACAGAACAATGGGCATTTTTTATCGAACTTATCATTCGTGAGAATCAGATATTCCATAAGTAAAAAAAGAATAGCACTAAATCATAACGGCGTGCAAAAAAAAATGTCGCGAAAGCCTTTCGCTCATGAATTTAGTATTAAAAATAAATATTCTTTCACCAAGCTCGTAGTTTATTATTTTTGTTTTTTTGTGCAATATTTTTTTTTAATATAACATTGTTGGAAATGTGCCCTAAAACCAATCATATGATGATACTTTACGGACATTTCACATGTTAAACTAATCTAGTTTAATATCAATGGCAAAGATTATTGTTTAAGCCGTCTCATATAAATGTTATATGCTTAAACGATAAGTCCAAGGAATATGTAATTAGGAGAATGTGATTTAAACAAGTTAGATTGATGAGACCATTCTCTTTCGTATACATATCCTAAACGTTCCTGATCATAGGATTGCCAATTGGGCATTGACAGTCCGTTAAGATCAGTACATGCTATGTCTTCTCTTAGTGAGAGTGACTAGTCTCGAGTCATTGGTGTGTGTGACATCAAGACAAGCATGTAGGTGCTCAATAGCGAATGAGTCCACTGAACACGATCAACGAAGAGTTCTCATATTCATGTCACATGAGAACTCATGGTTGGGATAATGCAAAGTAGTCTTTTGACCTGAGACATCATAGTTGTCTTGTGGTTAAGTGCTTGATCTTTGATTATGTCAAAGTCACTCCATCAGGAGGGTGTCCACGGCATAGTTGGGGTTAAGCCACTTAGCCATGGAGGCAATTAAATGCGCAACAAGGGATCTCTAACCTTCAAACCGTTTGAGGGAGAATACTCTATGATATGATTTAGAATCTCTGGCCAGAGTATGAATGAGATTTAGGAAGTCGTTCCAAATCACATTCAAGGTAATCATATAAGCACACGAATCACATTGGATAGTAGACATGAATAAACTATCAATCCAAACAATGTGGTCAAGAGTATTGTATTAGAGAAAGACCGTATTGCATTTGTAATCCTAAACTGAATAGGTTCTCCACCTCTTCTGATTAGCTTGGGTAACCATGACATACTGCTAGGTGTCACTCATGGTTTGTGGAAGCCCTAAATGTGTATAATCACTAAAGGGAGAATTGAAAGTAAGTTTCAATTCACAATCGATTTGAAAGAGTTCTAATCGCCCACTGCCTCGCTAAAAGGAACCTAATGGATCGTACACCGTGTAAGGTAGAGATTGAAGTAACAATGGAGATGAGTAAGAATAATTAAATGGTTTAATTATTTATGGCAAGGATTAATTAATATGTTAATTAATCAAACGAATAAAGTTCGTTAAAAGACCTCGGGTTAGTTTTGGGCCTCAAGGCCCAATGGGCTTCGAACGTCAAACCCATTGACTTAAGTTGTATGACAACTTAATGACAAATAATTCACAAAGGCCCTAAAAGCCCAATGAAACCCTATGGCCGGCCATTTAGAGATGGAGTGGGTTTTGGACTTATTTACAAGTTTGCCACTCCAATGAATTAAGGTATAAATATGACTTTATAGCCAAAATTCATTTAGGGTTTCTTTTGGAGAAAATTGGTGAGAACATGTCTCTCCATTTCTCTCTAAAGAGGCCGGCCCCCTTGGAGGGATTAGCTAGCAATCCAACTACTCCAAGGTCACTCATTTCTTCTCCAATCTAACCTTGGTGTAGAGACTTAGAGGTTCTCAATTTTGAGAACTTGGAGAACCATTTCATCCATCCAAATCCATAGATCTAAGATGCAAGGAATGAAGGCCCTCTCTTTGGGTGATTAGCCTTTGCTTATGCAAAGAGGAATCTACAAAGGTATAATTTCTCAACTCACTTTGATTTGAGTTGAGCATGGTTCACCTAACTACTAGGCTTTGAATTTCATGGTTAATGTTTTGTTTTTAAGTGCATTCAAGCATGATTCCGCCTTTTAATTGTTAATTGCATGCTATCGATGTTGCTTAAATGAACATGTTTTTCACAAAATTTCCTTCAAACATAAATTTAGTTTGAACGTGTAGTTGATAGTATTTTTGTTTTACGTTAACATAATCTTAAAATCATCAAATACGTCTTCCATTGAATGATACTTAAACTGTAATCTGACGAGGAGATTGGTGGCCCTCTTTCTTGGGGCGTTTTCTCTTTCAAATGTTCTTATGCTTGTATCCATAATTGTTGCTAAAATTTAAATGTATTGAATGATTTTCCCAAAAAAAAAAATGCCTTCCATTGAATTTGTAACTAGAAAATGAGGATTAAAGAGCGGTATTTATTTTCTACTTCTAAGTGGTTGGTTTTAGGTTGACCTCCCATAAATAGCGAGTTTGATATTACAAATACTAATATAGTTGTATACAATAACGACAACAACAAAGCCTTATCCACTACGTGAGATTTGATCAACTATATGAATCTTAGGTCAAGAAAGTGATAGTTGAAGGTTGTTTCTGCCCATAATTGAATGGTTGCCTCCATTATATTAACTATATGTATGTACGTACGTGATTACATATATAATTATCATGTTACGTACGTGATTACATATATAATTATCATGTGACTCTTGCTATGTCATCTATGAAAAATTAAGAGTTGAAGTTGTTTGAATGCATGCCTACTTTAAGAGTTTTGTTGTTCAGGTTTTGCTTAGAATTAATATTTAACTATTGCAACTTCATTCATGTATCTCAGTTTATATCCACATGGGGCCAAGGCTTTGCATGTTAATTAGCTGGCAATATAATAAAATATATCTTAATTATGTACGTAATTCTAACCTCAACTAACATACCAAATCCATAATGATGGTGGAGATTTGACCTGGTAAACAATCCATGGTTCGGACCACAAACCACAGTTTGTAACGATATGGGAATTATCGACAATTAATCCAAGACAGAGGTTCTGGTCAACAATCCAAGACATCAAAGTAAATATATCTTTGGATTTTGAATGCCAAATGATGTTTTAGTGATTTATTGCTTATATATCTGGTCCCATATACATGGGACAAGAATGTTATGACGTTTACAGCCTTTCTTATAATTACCAGTATTTTGGCTGAGATAAACGGGATTCTGTGCAAAAAGGAATAAACGGGACCATCCTTGACGTAAATTTTTTAAGAAAATACTAAAATATTTTATAACAACATATTGATATGAGAAAGCAAAACATATAACTAAAGCAATTAACAAAATTCATTAGTTTGCAAATAGCATGCATTAAACAACAAGCAAAGAGAGCTAAAAATAAAAAGCATCATCAAAATAACTAACAATCAGTTGATTCTTCAATAACCTCATCCACGCCTCTATTCATTACATAAAGGATGCATATAGGTGCAGATTAGGCAGCAAGACATAATATACACTTGCATCCGCACTCTACAGTGTCCACACCCTAAAGTCGAACTTACAAACAAGGTTCTAATTTTGACCCATCAACTGATCTAAAGTTTAGAATACAGAAGGAATATATATCAAGTTTACATATTTAGTACAAACGTGCACGTTTGTATAACTCTCTCGGTTAACTTTATCAGAAGAAAGAAAAATGAATTTTGATTACTAAAAAAAAATATGGATTTTGGTACATTTAATTAAGTGAATGGGTTGACAAGCTAATATTTCCTTACTATAAGTTTTTCTACTGAGTCCTTGACCAAATCGTAATGGCATGGAAATGAAAGTCCCTGAGCAAAAGCAAGCCTCGTGGTCAATTTATGAGCTTAGCTGGATATTGGATGACGCGTCAAAACTTGGTGGTCAAGTTTTATCATATGTCCACGTGGGGAAATTGGAAATTATGTACTACTAGAATGGACCATGGCATATGAAAATGAAAGTGCATCTTTTCCTTATGCTACCTTTGAGCCATCTTGAAAATTCCAAACATCATCTGTGACAAGTTACTATTTGTCAATCGCACCAGCTCAAGTTGCGCGTAAATTAACTTTGCAAGAAACAGGGTTTGACGTTTTCAGCCAAAAGGAAAAATAAAAAACAGAAAAAGGGAAATAAGAAAACTGTTGCCGTAAAAAAAGACGAGTTGGAAGGTTCCATTTCATTTAGAACTTTATTTAGGTTATCAGGCCTGCATGCAAGTATATCCTTAATTACAAAAATATCATTTTTCGAGGATGATGAACACTCAACGCAATAAGTCTCTTTGGAGTGAAGGATACCAATAAAGTTTCAGTAACATGCTAAGAGTCGAAGCTTCTCATAATATCAATTTTTTTCCTTAATTTTATGTTGGACATGCAACTATTCCCAAGTATTTTGAGTTTATTTTCGGCTGTTCTTCATCAATTTTATTAAGTGAATGCTTGAGTTTGTTAATTACATAAACGGGCTGAGTCGACTCAAGCTCAAGTTTGAAAAAAATCATTTGAGCCAGGCTTGAGATACGTTTACGGTCCTTTATTGAGCTTGAGTACGAAAAATGTTGCATAAGCCGAGCTTGAGAACATAGTATTCGGCTTGGCTTAGATCTTAGTTATGGAACTTTTACCACCACGTTTTCCTAGGGAAAACCTGTTTGGGCGCAAGATATTGGGTTTGGGCCGAGTATGGCTTTATTTTCAGCCCAGAATGAAGACCGTAAGTGCGCAAGATTATTTCGAGAGCAAGTTTAGCACAAGGTAGGATAGCCGAATCCTAATCAATGTTTCAGGACGGTTCGGTAGCGAGGAAGTATAGTACAAATTGGACTCTACTTTGGCATGAGGTGATCAGCACGAAAACCACTTATATAAGTAGAAGATTGTTAAGGCCTAAAAATGTCACATGCAAACCCAATCAAGTCTCAAGGCCCAATTGTTATACAAGCCGCAAACCGAGCCCAAATACATGCAAAGGTGTGGGATCGTAGTTATGTTCGTAATCATGCCACGCTCGTGCAAACTCATGCATATTCGTCGCGCCAAGCTTTATCATGCTAATGACCATTCATGCTTAGACAAACCCAAGTCTAGGGCCGGTTTTGAGACTTTTGAGGCCCGGGGGCGACTCTTAAAATGTGCCCTAACTTCATTCTAGAATAATTTGTTGTTTTCACACATAAGACTTCGATAAAATTATACTTAAAAAAAAAACACTTCAAACTCAATAATTTAGACACGGAAAAAACAAATTTATTTTGTATAGAGAGAAGGGAACCCAAAAAACTACAGGCTTACAAGTAGACAGATGATGAGTTTTGTTTCCCTTTTATCTGAACTTTTAAAGTGTTTTTATATAGCTAGTGAGGTGTTTTTTCTTATTTGCTAACCTTCCCAATATGAGACCAAAAAAATAATCATATTTTCGAATCTTTAGTTGATATATATAGGCAATGAATGAGACATGCATCCATTAATATCTTGAAGGCTAATGCTAGGGATACCAAATTTTTAAACCAAATTTTGTAAGTTGTATGATGTGATTGTTGATGAATGGATTATTACATAAGTGTTGACTAACGTATTTATTTCTTATTAGTGACACGTCATATGTGTTGCAAATTTGGTCTACGGGTTAGAATTGAATTGGAATGAATGTCTAAAAATTGCAACCCACATAACTATTAGCTAGCAATTAAAAAGAAATTAACAACCAAACAGAAATTGGTAAAAATTAGAAAGAATAAAAAAAAAAGCACATAGCATTTCAAACTTAAGACCTTTCGTTAATTTTAAACAACATAAATCATTGCTTCTGATTAAACTTTTTTATCATTAAACCAAAATTTTAAACCTTTATACTCTTACGAAAAGAAATTCCAAAATTAAAAATATGTACTCTTATGAAAAGAAATTCATAAAAAATGAAAAATATAAAAACACACATAACGTTTTGAACCCACGACCTCTTTGTTAACTTTAAACATCATGAATCACCACTTCTGGTAAAACTTCTTAATCATTTCACCAAATTTTATAAATTTATACCTTTATAAAAAGAATTACATAAACCTTAGAAAGTAAATAAACATATAGCGATTTGAAACCAAGACCTTGTTAATTTTAAACAACATAAACCACTAGGTCTAGTCAAACTTCTTGGTTATTTAACCAAATTTTATAAATATATACTCTTATGAAATTATGTATGAATATAACCCCCGAAATAATTTTGGTGCCCAAGATTTTTTTAAGCCCCGGACGGTTGCCCAGCACGCACTGGGCCTAAGTCGGCCCTACCCAAGTTATATGTCCACGACTTGTCAAGTAAATTGTGGTGTGGATGGTTACAAAAGTTCATTGGGCCTACGTGGAGTCAAGATTGTGGAAGACTTTGGGTTGCATGGGAACACAAAAGTCCAAGCCCATAACCTTTATATTCCACGTGGGTAAGTTTGGGAGAGAACTAGCCTAGTTTCTTCCTTTCCCTAGCAAGCTAACTGTGGATGCAAATTTCCACCATCTTCTCCTCCGACAAAAATGCACCTACAAAATAATAACACCTAAGATTAAGGCCAAAAGCCTCACGCGCCCACGATGAATGGGGGGGGCTTTGGCCGAAAAATCTTTGATGCCAAAGTTAGAATTCTGAAAATAGTGTGTTTAGGAGTTTGTGGGTAGCAAAGGACTTAGCTTTTTAGTGGGATAATAGGTGTCACATCTTAGCCCGGGCCCCTACCACATCCCGAGCTCAACTTCACCGTAGCACGATATTGTCCGCTTTGGGCCCCGGCCATGCCCTCACGGTTTTGTTTCTGGGTACTCACGCGAGTAGAACTTCCCAGTGGGTCACCTATCCTTGGAATGCTCTGGCCCCTTTCTCGCTTAACTTCGGAGTTCCTACGGAACCCGAAGCCAGCCAAAATGCCTCATGCTAGGTAGAGATGGGAATATACATATAAGGCTTAGAGGATCCACTCCACTGGGCGATATGGGATGTTACAATCCACCCCCTCTTAGGGGCCCGACGTCCTCGTCGGCACACTTCCGCCCAGGGATTGGCTCTGATACCAAATTGTCACATCCTGGCCTGGGCCCCCACCACATCCCGGGCTCAACTCCATCGTAGCACGATATTGTCCGCTTTGGGCCCCGACCACGCCCTCATGGTTTTGTTTCTGGGAACTCACGCGAGCAAAACTTCCCAGTGGGTGGGAATGCTCTAGCCCCTTTCTCGCTTAACTTCAGAGTTCCTACGAAACTCGAAGCCAGTGAACTCCCAAAATACCTCGTGCTAGGTAGAGATGGGAATATACATATAAGGCTTAGAGGATCCACTCCCCTGGGCGATGTGGGATGTTACAATAGGGGTATTTATAGGGGAGTGGCCGGCCTCATTTGAAGAATAGTGGCCGGCCATATATGGTGTATTTGGAGAATAATTGCAAGATATTATGTGAAACAATATCCTGCAATTAACATGATAATTAATCCCAAATTAAATAGGAAGTTTTGGGAGTTACCTTTTGAATAAGGATTTGATGAAGAGTGATAAGAGGGATTTGAATAAACACCATTTTGATCACCTTTGACTCTTCCTTGATTGAGCCATTATTGTCTATTGCATGCACATGGGAATCCCGGTGTGCCTCAAGGGTAATTTTGTCCTTTTTACCCAAAAGTCCGTGTGTCACCTCCATAATTTTCTTGATTATTTTTTGCTCCACAAATGCCCCTCATACCTGCTGGGCTGCTCGCAGGAAAGGGTAGTAGGTGTAGAGATCTTCAACTTTGATGCAGATTCCCACTTAGACTTGGAATTAGATTCTTCTATGAAAGGGAAATAAATCGCCACCAAAGCCTATTTCAGCCTACCTTAAGAAGGGGATTAAATCAACTTCGGAGGACAATTATTTATCCCTACAAGAAAGAGAGAAAGCTAGAGGATATTGGTTCCTCCTCCCCTTGCATTCTTTTTTGCTTGCCCGTGCAAAGAACTATATTATGTTGATTTCTTTGTCTTCTCAGCCCCGCACCAAGGTAAGAAAAAATTAATTTTCTTTGTCTTCTTCTTGAGTGGTGTTGCCGCAGAGCAGCCGTTAGGGTGGTGCGGCACGTCGACTGGCAGAGGCTAGGAGTTAACTCGGCATGGGCTATGAGTCAGCTCGGCAAGGGCCGAGGAAGTGGTGTGGCAAGGGCCACGACTTGGGTTGCTCGGCTTGGCTGGAGCCAAGGGTTGGCTCGGCATAGGCGGAGGAAGTGGCATGGTAGAGGCCACGGTTTGGGCTGCCATGTTTGTGCTACTTAAAAACTGCTTGAGTTTGATTTCTCAGTAGCCGTAGATAAAGTAATCGAAAATGGTGCTGCCAAGATCAAAGCTACAGAAGATGAAGTGTCGGGTGAGCAAACCGCTGAGTGCGAAGTGGCTGCTCAAGGCTGGATGGCTGCTGGAGAGCCCAAGGTCATCCAAGCTGCTAAATGAGTAGTTTGCTCTGTTTAGCTTGTGTCGGATTTCGGCGACCTTCGTATAAGTTTATCAATTTGCTAGAAATTTAATAAACTGCTTTCGCTTTACTCCATCTTTGTTTTTCTTGAAACTTTGTTTGCTTGAAGCCTCTTGCAAAACTTTTAGCCATAAAACCGACGGTTGAGCACGCTGCTTCGAAAAGGATGATGATCCCACAGAGTGGCTATGGCCGTGAGTTTCAACCTCTTAGGGCGTCAAGCTATTAAGTTCGTCATCAGCTACTACCACCTGACCATTTGCTGCTTAGCTGGTATTCGAGTATTCGATTATTTGAGTTGTGTGGCCTAGATGGGTGTAGGGAGGTTTTCCCTCTCGCACTGGAAAGCTTATCCAGATGGGTGTCGGGGAATTGGTTTATCTTCTCGCGCTGGAGAGCTTACCCAGATGGGTGTCAGGGAATTTGTTTACCCTTTCACGCATGAGAGCTTACCTATATGGGTGTCGGGGAATTAGTTTACCCTCTCGTATTAGAGAGAAATTAGTTTATCCTCTCGCACTGGAGAGCTTACCCAAATGGGTGTCGGGGAATTGGTTTACCCTCTTGCACTGGAAAGCAGACTAAGATGGGTTTCAAGGAATTGGTTTACACTCTCGCGCTGGAGAGCAATTAGTTTATCCTCTCGTACTGGAAAGCTTACCCAGATGGGAGTCGAGGAATTGGTTTACCCTTTCGCACTGGAGAGCAGTTAGTTTATCCTTTTGTTTGAAGTATGCCCATAAAGCCACTCATTTGATGTAATAGCTTTTGGAATACTTATTGTGTTAAACTATTATATGTTTAATGAAGGGCAAAGCTTATTATTAATCATTATTTATTGTATTATGCGTTTAAGCAATAAGGGAATCCAAGGAATGTGTTTAATCTAGAGAGAAGTGATCTAAGTAAGCTAGATTAATGAGACCTTTCTCTTATGTTCATTCCTAAAACGTTCATAGCCACAGGATTGCCAATTGGGCATTGACAATCCGCTAAGGTTAGTATGTGTTATGTTAATTCAAGCATGAGTATGACTAGTCTCAAGTCATTTAGTGTTGGACACCGAGACAAACATATAGGTGCTCAAAATGGTAATCGAGTACACTGAACAATAATCAAAAGAGAGTTCAAACATACATGTCATGTAAGAACTCGTAAGTTGCAATATGCAAAGTAGTCATTTGACCTATGGTATCATAGATGTCTAATGGTTAGGTCCCTGATCTTTGATCATGTCAAAGGCATTCCATCGAGAGTATCCACGACATTGTTAGGGTCAAGCTATCTAGTCATGTAGCCATATGAATGCACAACAAGGGATCTCTAACCTTCCATAGTGGAGGGAGAATACTCTGAGATATGATTCGGGAGTCTTTGGCCAAAACATACGAATATGACTTAGGAAGTTTGTTCCAAATCATATTCAATTGAATCATATAGAGAAGTATCACATTGGATAGTAGACATGAAACAAACTATCACTCAAACAATGTGATTAAGAGTATTGTATTAGAGAATGACCGTATTGCATTGTAATTGTAACTGGATAGGTTCTCCAACCACTTCTACTTAGCTTGGGTAGCCATGACATACTGCTAGGTGTCACTCATGATTTGTGGAAGCCCTGAAGATTAGCAAAGACTAATCTTCATCCAAGGGAGAATTGAAATGTAGTTTCAATTCATAATCGATCGTTATGAGTAACAATCACCCACTGCCTCGCTAATTGGAACCTAATGGATCATACATCGAGTAAGGATGAAAGTGAAGAAATATAAATGAGATGGATAAGCAATTAAATGGTTTCATTGAGAATGGTCAAGATTAATTAATTATACGAAAGGTTCGTATTGGGCTTTCAAGTTAGTTTCGGGTCTTGGGGCCCAAAAGGGTTTTGGTCCACAAGGCCCATTATGTTTAAGTTGTATGACAATTAAAACAAAATGGGCAATTAGCCCAATAACTAAAGGAACTTTATAGCTTGGCATAATTGCAAGTTTGCCACTCAAATGTGAGGTGCTATAAAAGGAACTTTATAGCTTTACCACACAAAGGTTTTCTTTGAGGCAAAAGAGTAAACTCTTTCTCTCTTTGTCTTCCAAAGAGGCCGGCCACACTTAGAGAAAAATAGCTAGCAATCTTCCTTCCTCTAAGTCATTCGTTTCATCTTTACACTTCATCATTGGTGTGCAGACTTAGAGACACCAAACTTTTGGTGTTCTTGGAGTTCCTCTCCTCAAATCCTCAAGGAGCAAAGGAGAAGCAAAGAAGCAACCATCTAAGGAGAAAATGAGGTGACTTGAAGGTCCTCTACTTGGTTGAATCCCTTGTGTAAATAAGGATGAGCTTCAAGGGTAATAAAACTCAAACTCTCTTATCTTTAAGTTGTTAAAGAGTCTTTTGGTTTTGAAAGTCATGGGTTTTAGAATTGTTTTTTAATGCATGCCTACTTTAAAGTGTTAATAGTTTGCTTTTGTGTTTAAATGTTCTCACATGTTCTTAGTTAGGACAAAAAATTTCCTTCACCTCTTGCACTAGAAAGCAGACCCATATGGGTGTCGGGGGATTGGTTTACGCTCTCGCACTGAAGAGTAATTATTTTATCCTCTCACACTGGAGAGCTTACCCAGATGGGTGTTGGGAAATTTGTGTACCCTATTGTTGGAAGTATTCCCACAAAGCCACTCATTTGATGTAATAGCTTTTTGGAATACTTAATGTATTAAACTTTTATATGTTTAATGAAGGGCAAAGCTTATTGTCAGACACTATTTATTGTATCATGTGTTTATGCAATAAGGGAATCCAAGGGATGTATTTGATCTAAGAGACAAGTGATCTAAGTGAGTTACATTATCGAGACCATTCTCTTATGTTCATTCCTAAAACGTTCCTAGCCATAGGATTGCCAATTGGGTATTGACAATCCGCTAAGGTTAGTATGTGTTATGTAAACTCAAGCTTGAGTATGACTAGTCTCAAGTCATTTGGTGTTGGACACTAAGACAAACACATAGGTGCTCGAAAGAGTAATCGAGTACACTGAACAACGATCAAAAGAGAGTTCGAACATACATGTCATGTAAGAACTCTAAAGTTGCAATATGCAAAGTAGTCCTTTGACCTGAGGCATCATAGATGTCTAATGGTTAGGTCCTTGATCTTTGATCATGTCAAACGGCATTCCATCGGAGTGTCCACGACATTGTTGGGGTCAAGCTATCTAGTCATGTAGGCATATGAATGCACAACAAGGGATCTCTAACCTTCCATGGTGGAAGGAGAATACTCTAAGATATGATTCTAAAGTCTTTGGCCAAAGCAAATGAATATGACTTAGGAAGTTTGTTCCAAATCATATTCAAGGTAATCATATAGAAAAGTATCACATTGGATAGTAGACATGAAACAAACTATCACTTAAACAATGTGATTAAGAGTATTGTATTAGAGAATGACCGTATTGCATTGTAGTTGTAACTGGATAGGTTCTCCAACCAATTCTACTTAGCTTGGGTAACCATGATATGCTGCTAGGTGTCACTCATGGTTTGTGGAAGCCCTAATGATTAGGAAACACTAATCATTAAAGGGAGAATTGAAATGTGGTTTCAATTCACAATCGATCGTTAAGAGTAACAATCGCCCACTGCCTCGCTAATTTGAACCTAATGGATCGTACACCGAGTAAGGGCGATAGTGAAGAAATTAAATGAAATGGATATGCAATTAAATTGTTTAATTGAAGAATGGTCAAGATTAATTAATTAGTTAATTAATTTTACGAAAGGTTCGTATTGGGCTTTTAAGTTGGTTTTGGGTTTCGGGGCCCAAAAGTGTTTTGGTCCACAAGGCCCATTATGTTTAAGTTGTATGACAACTAAAACAAAATGGGCAATAAGCCCAATCACAACATATAGGCCGGCCATGGTGAGGAGATGGTGAAAGTTTGCTTAATTGCAAGTTTGCCACTCACCTAAGAAAAATGTTATAAAAGCAACTTTATAGCAATTTTCTCATTAGGGTTTTTCTTGGTGAAATGAGGTGAAACACTTTCTCTCATTTTTCTAAAGAGGCCGGCCACTTAGAGAGATTAATCTAGCAATCTTTTCTTCTCTAAGTCATCCATTTCATCTTCACACTTAACCCTTGGTGTGGAGACTTAGAGACACCAAATCTTTGGTGTCTTTGGAGATCCTTTCCTTACATCCTCAAGGACCAAAGGAGCAAAAGGAGAAGGATATCACAAGCAATATCCAAGGAGCTTGGAGGTGACTTGAAGGCCCTCCACTTGGGTGAATCCCTTGTGTAAACAAGGATGAGCTTCAAGGGTAAAGAAACTCTAAATCTTTACTTCTCTTTAATGTTGTTAAAGAGTTTATTGGTTCACCATATACTAGGCTTTGAAAGTCATGGGTTTTATGAATTGTTTTTTAATGCATGCCTACTTTAAAGTGTTAAATAGTATGCATATGTATTCAAATGTTCTTCAATGTTCTTAGCTAGGACAAAATTTTTCCTTCAAGTGGTATCAGAGCCTAGGCCTAGTTTATGGTGAATCCTTTTGGGTTTTGTGATTTTCATGATTTATGATTTAAATGTTGTAAATGTTACAAGCTTTGTTCTTGCTTTTGAATATATAAATTTTGCTAGAAAATTTAGCATCTCAAATGTTGTAGATGTATTTCATTTAAGCATGAATATTGGAACTAAAATTTGGTGCCATGTATTTTGGGAAATTCGGCCAAATCCAAATGGTGATTTTTTGGGTTCATGTTTGTCTTGTTAAAATGGTTTTAAGGTGACTTTTGGAACCCCTAAGTACCCTAGGATATTAGCCCTCTTTTGAGTGGTGAAAAATTGAGTTTTGGTGATTGAAAACATTCGTGGAGCTATTATGAGTTTTCATGGTGTTCTTCAATGTTCTTGAAGTTCTTGCCAAGAACAAAAGGGTTTTGAAGTTTTGATTCAAAAGTTTTATGTTTTTCATAAAGTTTTGGTTTATTATTTGATGGGTGATAGTTATTGGTGAAGCATTAATATTGGCTTTAATGTTTGACAAAACTCTTTAATGTTTTACAAAACATTTTCTTACAAACCATCAATTTCACCTTTACCTCACCCACCAAAATCAACTTGCATATTGCACATGCATTCACAACTTGCATAAAATCCCTTTCACACTCATTCACACTCTAAAAACCGGCCACCCCCTAGTGGGGGTACTTTTGGGGCCTTTTGTGCAATTACATAAAGTTTTGATACTTTTGTGTTTTTGTATTTTGGCCCAAAAGTTTACGTTTTTACGTTTAGGCCTAAAAACTCTAAAGGACAAATTGTTTTGATCCTTTAATGATGTTTTTACATTATTAAAATTTTGGGTTCTAGTTGAAATTACATGAAGTTGTGGACTTTTGTGTTTTTTCAAAGTGACCCCAAAAGTTTGTGTTTTTGCATTATGGCCCAATTGTTGTGGTCATAGTTTCCTTTTGGCCCAAATAAAATGAGAACAAAATTGTTTTGTCTCTTTAATGAGAATTGGATTTTCATTTCATTTAGTTCCATTTAAATCAATTCTATGGATCCAAAAACCAATTGTTTAAAGTTGTTTTCTTAGTTAATGTGATTGATTAAGAAAAGGGTGATTATGAACCAAAGGCCTCGATAATTGAGCTATGTGATTGACCGCTTTACATTATGAATGTTTGGGTTTGGTAGTGTAGATTTGAATGTAATTTGATTAATTCAATTTGTTGTAAATGGACATAAGTCCATCATTTGTGTTGTAAAATGGCATAAGCCCTTATTATTATGTCATGTATTCCTTTTGTTTATTTGTATGCAAAATGGAATAGTTGGGTCCAACGCCCAATAGGAAATAACGGTTTAATTGGATTAAACGCGTAACTAAAATCAACAACTATCTACCTTAAACCCAAGGTCCAACACAAGGCTCGTGTTGGATCAAATCAAACGGTTCATAATCATCCTAAAACCTAATATGACTATATAGTCCATATGAGGATGCAATGCATTCGTTAGTAGTTCCATATAGTCTCGCTTGTTTCAACGAAACAGTGGGAGTATTATATGCTACTAATTCATATTAACTTGGACCAATAGTTGTGATAGGCCCAAGTTCTTTTAATAAGATTAAAATGATTTTGATGTAGCCCAAAACTACTCCCTCAACAAACGAATATTAAGTTGATAAGCGAGAGATGTTTTGAACATCTCTTCGTAGGCCTTCCACCGTGGTGGGCTCCAATCGTTTGTGACTCATACACCAGCTTCACCCTATAATGGGGGGGTTCAAAGTATGTGCTTACATCCAGGAGGAATCCATAAACATATGATGAGGTGAGTGTAGACAACGAGTATAACCAACATGATATAATTATGAGGTTGTGCTTGAACCCCTACACAAACTAAGCATGGTGGGAATGACTTAACTAAGTGCAATGGTGCCAACATGATATAATTCTGAGGCAATCATTCTCTAGAGGCCAAACAAGATGGGTAATTACAAGAGTTGTAAATGACTAAAGCGTTATTCTCTCATCATTATTTTTGCTAACCAACATGATATAATTCTGAGGTGGGCTTGGTAATGGTGAGTCTCCCATACCCCGCTAAGAGTTCAATATAACTCTCGAATGCTATTGAGGGATGTGGAATTTGCCAAAAATAGTGGGTGGTGCTATTTGATTCAAAGACCCAATCAAATAGTTTTAAAACAAACAATCTAATACGATTTCTGTTATGTTATGTAGTTAACGACATGCCTAAAATTATACCCACCATTATACTTGACAAAAAGGGCCTTAGGGGCCAACGTTTCCTTGCTTGGTATCGCCACATTGAGAATGTCTCAAAGGTGAAAGACATATTGTATGTGATTAAGCAATCCCCTCCTCATGTACCTCCTACGAAACTAGCTTCAAAGGAGGAGTGTCAAAATTATGTTAGACACTATGAGGATGATTTACAAGCCAAATGCTTAATCCTTACTTCACTTAGTGAGGAGCTTATGAAGCTACATAAGCACATGGACACTTCTTGTGCCATGGTTGAAAGTTTGCATAAGATGCATGACATTGAGACTAGTAATGTACGATTCTCAAATGTTTGTAGTCTAATGAATGCCAAAATGGCAAAGGGGACATCGGTCCATAAACATGGACAAAAGATGGAAAAGATCTTTCAAGATCTTGAAAGTTTAGGAACTTCCATCGATGGGAAAATGGCCCAACACTTTTTCCTTGCATCTCTCTCAGATGATTTCACTAAGTTTATTGTAAACTATAAAGTGAATAGATTCGATCATGCTTTAAACGAGATGATTGACATGTGCTGTAAATTTGAAAAAGGTTTCAAAAGGGACAGTGGGAGCGAGAATGCAGTCACAACGAAAAGGTTGCATAAGAAGAAGGCAAAGAAATCCAAAGGAACATGCTTTCATTGTAGAAAGGATGAACGTTGGAAGAAGAAATACAGGGTGCGCATTGCGAGCCTTATGACACGAATATTTGAAGAGACTATTTCCGTCATAGAGAGTGCTTTTACAGTGAGCTCCAATTCCTGGATATTTGATTCAGGCACTAGTCAACATATCTGCAATACGTTGCAGGGACTAGCTGGGAGCAGGTCACTGCGCAATGGGGAGATGGTTGTGCGAGTTGGGAACGGCACTAAAATCTCTGCAAAAGCAATAGGCACCTACATGCTTAAACTACCCTCTGGGGAAGTCCTGGAACTTAAAAATTGTTTATATTTTCCTTCATGTATAAAGAATTTGATTTCTATCTCTAAGCTTTTGTGAGATGGGCACTCAGTGTTGTTTGACAAAATGAGTTGCACTTTATACTTAAACGGTCGTATTATCTCTCATGGTAATATGATAGAGGGACTTTTTCACCTAGAGACGAATAGTGGGATGCACTGTATTGAAAGCGAGAATACCTGAAAACCCAAAAGGGCTAGAGAAGAAGTTAACCAAGTTAGACTTTGGCATCTTAAACTTGGACATGTAAACCAGGATAAGATTCGCAAGATGTCGAAAGACGGATATCTTAGCCCATTAGGTAATGACATCATGGGAACTTGTGAACCTTGTCTACTGGGGAAGATGACCAAATCTCCATTCACTGGGAAAGGAGAGCGTGCCAATGAAATTCTAGGGTTAATCCACACTGACGTATGTGGACCTATGTCTACTACGTCGAGATGAGGCTTCTCCTACTATATCACATTCACCGACGATCACTCTCGGTTTGGCTATGTGTATCTTATGAAGTACAAGTCAGAATCCTTTGAAATGTTCAAAGAATTCAAGAATGAAGTTGAGAAGCAAACTAGGAAACAGATAAAGACCCTAAGATCGGATCGAGGGGGTGAATATCTGAGTAACGAGTTCCTAGATTATCTCAAAGAGTGTGGAATTGTATCACAGTGGACTCCACCAGGAACTCCTCAACATAACGGAGTTTCTGAGAGGAGAAACCGAACCTTGATGAACATGGTTCGTTCTATGATGAGTTCCGCTGATCTACCAATATCATTCTGGGGATATGCACTACACACAGCAGCTTATTTGTTGAATGCAGTGCCTTCTAAATCTGTTCCACAAACACCATATGAGATATGGTATGGGAAGAAGCCAAGTCTTAAACATCTTAAGATTTGGGGTTGTCCAGTATACGTTAAGAAACAAGATGCTGGAAAGCTTGAAGCGAGATCCGTTAAATGTTATTTTGTGGGGTATCCTAAACAAACCTACGGATACGAATTCTATCACCCTGACGACCAGAAAGTCTTTGTCGCCAGAACTGCTATATTCATGGAAGATGAATTCGTTCTTAATAGAACTAGCAAGATAGAATTGAAAGAAATTAATGAGATTAATGATGAACCACAAACAAGCACTCGACAAGTTGACAACCCTGTTCCTGAACCCCTAGCTCCACGTAGATCTGAACGGGTTAGTAAGCCACCTAAGAGGTATGGCTTAGACAATGACTTTGCGGAATTGCACCTTCTAGGTGACAATGACACAAAGGAGGACCCTAGGGACTACACTGAAGCAATGTCCGACATTGATTCAAAGAGATGGCAAGAGGCCATGAAATCCGAGATGGATTCCATGTATCAAAATCAGGTCTGGACTCTTGTAGACCCTCCATAAGGTATAGTACCTGTTGGAAACAAATGGGTCTTCAAGAGGAAGATAGGCGTTGATGGGAACGTGGAGACTTATAAGGCTAGACTAGTAGCCAAGGGTTACATGCAAAGAGAATGGATTGACTATGAAGAAACTTTCTCTCCTGTAGCCATGATTAAGTCCATTCGGATTTTGCTTGCAATAGCTGCGTACCATGATTATGAAATCTGGCAAATGGACGTGAAGACGGCCTTTCTGAACGGCTACCTAGAGGAAGAGCTTTACATGGCTCAACCCGAAGGTTTCATGTCCAAGTCTGAAAAGACTAAGGTATGCAAGCTTCAGAGGTCCATTTATGGACTTAAGCAAGCCTCCAGGAGCTGGAACATCCGTTTTGATACTGAAATCAAATCGTTTGGTTTTACTCAAAACGAAGACGACAATTGTGTTTATCAAAAGGTCGTGGGGGACGCAGTTGTATTCCTAGTGTTATATGTAGATGACATATTACTATTCGGGAATGACACTGCAGTACTTTCTTCTTTAAAAGTGTGGTTGTCCAAAACCTTCCACATGAAAGATTTAGGAGATGCATCTTATGTACTTGGGATAAAGCTCTATCGTGATAGATCCAGAAGACTAATTGGATTATCCCAATCTATGTACATTGATAAGGTGCTAAGTAGGTTCCAGATGGAACAATCTAAGAAAGGTTTTCTTCCTGTTAGACATGGAATTCACCTTTCTAAGTCCATGGAACCTAAGACTCCTGAAGAGATACGGCAAATGAATGATATTCCTTATGCTTCCGCCATAGGGAGTCTCATGTATGCCATGATATGCACAAGGCCGGATATCGCATATGCTGTGAGCATTACTAGTCGATATCAATCTAACCCAGGATCAGAACACTGGGCAGCTGTCAAGACGGTCCTTAAGTACTTAAGAAGAACTAAGGACATGTTCCTCGTTTATGGAGGAGCGGCAGAGTTGCGAGTGGAAGCCTATACAGACGCAGATTTCCAATCTGACGTCGATGATAGAAGTTCCAACTCCGGATATGTATTCACTCTGAATGGTGGGGCTGTCAGTTGGAAAAGCAAGAAACAAAGTGTAATTCCTGATTCCACGACAGAGGCTGAATATGTCGCTACAGCTGAAGCCGGCAAAGAAGCGTTCTGGATGAAGAAGTTCATCACTGAACTTGGAGTGGTTCCAACCATTACATCACCAGTAACTTTGTACTGTGATAATAGTGGGGCGATAGCTCAAGCCATGGAACCAAGGGCACATCAAAAGAACAAGCATTTTGACAGGCGCTTTAATATCATTAGAAGATATGCTACCGAGGGGAAAGTCAACATCCTCAAAGTTGTTTCAGCCGATAACGTAGCAGATCCACTGACAAAGCCAATGTCTCAAATCCAGCTTGACCGTCATATGGAAAAGATGGGTATTAAATGCATGGGAGGATGGCTTTGAGTGCAAGTGGGAGATTGTTGGAAGTATGCCCACAAAGCCACTCATTTGATGTAATAGCTTTTTGGAATACTTAATGTATTAAACTTTTATATGTTTAATGAAGGGCAAAGCTTATTGTCAGACACTATTTATTGTATCATGTGTTTATGCAATAAGGGAATCCAAGGGATGTATTTGATCTAAGAGACAAGTGATCTAAGTGAGTTACATTATCGAGACCATTCTCTTATGTTCATTCCTAAAACGTTCCTAGCCATAGGATTGCCAATTGGGTATTGACAATCCGCTAAGGTTAGTATGTGTTATGTAAACTCAAGCTTGAGTATGACTAGTCTCAAGTCATTTGGTGTTGGACACTAAGACAAACACATAGGTGCTCGAAAGAGTAATCGAGTACACTGAACAACGATCAAAAGAGAGTTCGAACATACATGTCATGTAAGAACTCTAAAGTTGCAATATGCAAAGTAGTCCTTTGACCTGAGGCATCATAGATGTCTAATGGTTAGGTCCTTGATCTTTGATCATGTCAAACGGCATTCCATCGGAGTGTCCACGGCATTGTTGGGGTCAAGCTATCTAGTCATGTAGGCATATGAATGCACAACAAGGGATCTCTAACCTTCCATGGTGGAAGGAGAATACTCTAAGATATGATTCTAAAGTCTTTGGCCAAAGCAAATGAATATGACTTAGGAAGTTTGTTCCAAATCATATTCAAGGGAATCATATAGAAAAGTATCACATTGGATAGTAGACATGAAACAAACTATCACTTAAACAATGTGATTAAGAGTATTGTATTAGAGAAGGACCGTATTGCATTGTAGTTGTAACTGGATAGGTTCTCCAACCAATTCTACTTAGCTTGGGTAACCATGATATGCTGCTAGGTGTCACTCATGGTTTGTGGAAGCCCTAATGATTAGCAAACACTAATCATTAAAGGGAGAATTGAAATGTGGTTTTAATTCACAATCGATCGTTAAGAGTAACAATCGCCCACTGCCTCGCTAATTGGAACCTAATGGATCGTACACCGAGTAAGGGCGATAGTGAAGAAATTAAATGAAATGGATATGCAATTAAATTGTTTAATTGAAGAATGGTCAAGATTAATTAATTAGTTAATTAATTTTACGAAAGGTTCGTATTGGGCTTTTAAGTTGGTTTTGGGTTTCTGGGCCCAAAAGTGTTTTGGTCCACAAGGCCCATTATGTTTAAGTTGTATGACAACTAAAACAAAATGGGCAATAAGCCCAATCACAACATATAGGCCGGCCATGGTGAGGAGATGGTGAAAGTTTGCTTAATTGCAAGTTTGCCACTCACCTAAGAAAAATGTTATAAAAGCAACTTTATAGCAATTTTCTCATTAGTGTTTTTCTTGGTGAAATGAGGTGAAACACTTTCTCTCATTTTTCTAAAGAGGCCGGCCACTTAGAGAGATTAATCTAGCAATCTTTTCTTCTCTAAGTCATCAATTTCATCTTCACAGTTAACCCTTGGTGTGGAGACTTAGAGACACCAAATCTTTGGTGTCTTTGGAGATCCTTTCCTTACATCCTCAAGGACCAAAGGAGCACAAAAGGAGAAGGATATCACAAGCAATATCCAAGGAGCTTGGAGGTGACTTGAAGGCCCTCCACTTGGGTGAATCCCTTGTGTAAACAAGGATGAGCTTCAAGGGTAAAGAAACTCTAAATCTTTACTTCTCTTTAATGTTGTTAAAGAGTTTATTGGTTCACCATATACTAGGCTTTGAAAGTCATGGGTTTTATGAATTGTTTTTTAATGCATGCCTACTTTAAAGTGTTAAATAGTATGCATATGTATTCAAATGTTCTTCAATGTTCTTAGCTAGGACAAAATTTTTCCTTCACCTATTACACTGGAGAGCAATTAGTTTATCCTCTCACACTGGAGAGCAGACCCATATAGGTGTCAGGGGATTGGTTTACCCTCTCGCACTGGAGAGCATGGAAGTCGTTGTTGTGAGCGCAGCTAAGGAAAACTGGACTGCTAGACAACTGAAATGATCATCAGCTATGAGGTCTTGTTCGGCGATCTGCTTAAGACTTCGAACTACTTATGGAACCCACGTAAGGGTGTAAATGGGAAACACATCAAGCTTTTCTTGGACTTTCTTCAAGTATTACTCCATCATTAGATGTTTCATCATGTGCCCTTCTGAGGCTTGGTTGGTGATTAGTTGAGAATCTGAATGGATGCAAGCTTCTTCACTGCTAAGTCTTTCGCTAGCAGGTCGCATCTTGATTTAATGACTCCAAGATCTAGAAGAAACGCTACCAGGAGCAACAACGCCTCAGAGGCAAGTAAGGCTGCTTCTTGACTGAATGAATCTCAATGCAAAGAGTAACACCAGGAGAGCTAGGAAAACCTAGACAGATATGTCATGCCAGACATCATCACAGCCATTCATGCTTTAGGTGAAGCCCAAAAAGAAATTGTTGTATCTGTGAAGGAGTTGAAAAACTCGATCCCAAAGTCAAGCAAGAAAGCGAGTGACAAATACTGCAAGCCCAGGGAAAAATTTTCCCAGGAAGTGTCATCCTTTGTCACTCAAGAAGACGTCATTGCCATGCTAAAAGAGGAGTTGCACAAGAGTTTGGAGGACTAAAAGTATGTTCCTAAGCCACCATACCCAATCAGCCTTCTCTACATGCCGTATCCTAAAGGATATGAGACTCCTAACCTTGTCCTCTTTGATGGGAAGAAGGGAAGCGCTAAGGAACATATAAGCTGTTTCATTGACACTTTGGGTCCTCATTATCCTGTTGAGGAATCCGTGGGCGAAGTTCGACGATTTCACTGAGATGGACCATACTCTTTTCCGCAAGATACGAAAACGGAATCCCACAAGGAATCAACGGGTTTCCTATAAGTAATCCCAAAAGTAATTACACTCCTAAAGAGTGTGCAATACATATTCCTAGATATTATCTGGGACTTCTTGGTTTAATCAGGGTTTTAGTATCCTAAAATGTCTCGTCCTCAACTGGTACAAATACACCCTTCTATGGTTCATCTCTGGTAACACAACTATCACCTATTTATTCTCTTGCCCAGTGCTTGAGTATTACATTGCTTACTAACTTCATCGTCGAAGAGCCTTTGACCGATATACTTATTCTCTTGCCCAATGTTTGTTCTTTTACAAGTTACTCAGATTTGTGCATCTCCATCTCTTACGGTTGTGCGCAAATTCGATTCTAACAACTGGTACTTTCATTGAGAGTGAACTCATATTCCTCTCGACCATATCACTTTACCACTGTGATGACTATCTCAAAGCGACCACGCTGCACCTGCACCGCATTCAAGTATGGTGCACTTCTGAGAACAAACACACTCCCACTATAGGTCAAATCTGGAAAATCTACTACAAATCTATGCCTTCGTCGACAAGTTTCGAAAGGCTCAACGAATTAGAGAGTAGAAGAAGCTTGCTGATCTCAAAACGCAGGTGAAGGCCATAAAGGATATTGTCTCCAGTTTTGAGGAACCACAGGCTAAGGCAACGCTTGTTCAGACATTAGAGATGCTCCAATATTTTTTGGATTATATTTGGCTCTACAAATAGAGATGCTCTCAGAACAAACTTCAAATTTTAGGGGAGTGTTTGAAACTATTCCAATAATTTAGGGGAGGGGGAGTTTTAAACTTGAGACAAGTGGGTGGAAACCTAACACCCTATCAACTACGATATTCAACCACATGCATGTATTTTTTATTTTTTATTTTTAATTAAACGATGATACATAGACTTTGAAACCTTTTACTGCAATATGTTTGAGACCAAGCACAATCCTATATACTTTATCAAGGGACCAAAGCTCATGAAACATGCAGAAAGTGGGGTTGAAGTAGTGCGAAACCAAGAATTGTCTGGGAGAGGGGCGAGAATTAAAAACGTAAAAGGTTCTAAAAAAATGTAGATAATCAAATCTTTTTGCATAGTAAACAATATTAATGTTGTTCATAATATATCAATACAAATGACATGCCCCGATCGCGATATTCCTCTAATACCAGGATAGGCACGTGCTGGCTGACACCTGAGAGTGACGAAGCCATTTTAAACATGCATACAAATAAAAGATATGCAATTAGAACGATTATGCCAAAGCAGGAACGTGTTCAAAGCATACAACTACTAAGAAAAATATACAAACAAAGGAATAATACCTATACTGAGAAGACTTGAGAGAATACCTATGCAGAATTGTCCTGACATCGAGATCATGTGCCTCAATCCTAACTCCTGAGGGGGCGCAAAAACAGAAAAGGTGAGTGGACCAGAATTTATAATACTACATATAGGTTTTATGAAAAACTCTAGCATGCCATGTAAAACATCAGTAAAACATTGAAAACCATATTCGTGATGTACTCAACTAGGGGTATCATAGTCGTCCGAAGGCAGTACATGTCCATCACCCGAAGGTGAAGCTGAATAACTTGTCCATCACCCAAAGGTGAAGCTGAATAAAATATCCTACATCCACACCGACACTAGCCTTGGCTAGTGAAGCTGTCCGACACTACTTTTGGCAGTGAAGCTAAGGGTATATAATATATCATATCTCACTCATCCATCATCTATGCCCTATGGCCATAGACATCTATATACGTGGTGTGTAGATGTGTCGTATGATAACCCACTAGGTAAGTACCAAAAACTTATCTCAAAATCTCGCATCAAACATTAGAGCTCAAAAGCTCAAATCTCGTTTCATAAATCCACGACAAACCATATTCATAAATCCATAATAAGCATATACGTGAATCCATAGAATTTCATAACGAAAATCCAGTGATTCATAACCTTTAGTAATATATAAACCCGCTAAATCATAATTGTTTCGTAAAAGCAACTTAAATAAATCATAGGTATGAAAATCCATAAAACATAATATAAATCATGCTTCATTCATAAAATACGCAATGCATGCTAGGCTAATATTTTATAAAAATATATAAGTTATGAAGGGGTCCACTCACATATATTTTGTTGCCTGGGAACCGTTCGAGCTAGCGAGGATGACGTCACTTCCCTCCAACGCGCCTAAACACAATTAGAGACCATTTAGTAAAACTATATCCAAACGATAGAATTTACGAAAACAGACTGCAAATTCAGAACCGTCACGTTGAAAAATCTAAGGCCGGCAGCCCCGACTCGCCAGAAAATTCAACAACTCTAAAAATTCCCAAATTTTACCGGCAAGTAAATCTCAATGAGGGGAGCAATTTTCATACCTGAGCCGAAGTCCAATTCGGCCGGGAAATGCTTGAAATCACCCTTGGACCGTCGGAAACCCTAGAAATGGGTGTGCTTCGATTTGACTTCTCTGATGCTCCGCTGCCTCCAAGGTTGTTTAGGGTTTATTCTTGGCCTCTGGAGGAGTGGTTTCGTGGTGGTAGTGGTGGTCGAAACCTTTAGGATTGGTGATTCTCGCCGTGACCCCTTACGAACTTATGGGTTTCGTTCTCCTCAAATCGGGGGTTAAAGGAACTGGGTTTTGGGTGGAAATGGAAGAGGGAAGACCATGGAATTGTTTGGTAGGGGTGGAAGGCCGTAAATCATCGAAAAAAATGGAAGGAAAACCGTCGGGAAAAGTCGCCAGAACTCGGGTCAGGTCGCTGTGTAAAGGGTCAAGGGTAAATGGTCCGGTTGGCTGCTCCCTCAACTCTTTCCTTTCTCTCATTTCTCTGTTTTCTGATTGGTTCACTCTCTCCTCTCATCCTTCTCGATTGGGCAACACCCCCTCATTTCTCTCATTTTTCTTCTCTCTTTTCCGTCCATCTCTCTCATTTCTCTTCATTCTTTTCCATCCCAGCCACACACGTGGCATCATCTCACTACTCCAGCAAAATCTGGAGCCTTCTAGATTTATGGTCAATGACCATTTTTTCCTCAACTTCGTTCGTTAATAACTCCAAATTACGTTTCGTTTGCGCCAGCGACGAGTACTATGAGGATATGCCAAGAAAACGGATCTTACATGACACGACAAAGCGGTCAACAAAAGTCCATGCATTTGCCTCGGAGGGCATTTTCGAAATTTCACATTTTAAAATTATAAAATTCGTAATAATTGGGGATGGGTCGTTGCAACAAACAAGTTACAATTATTTCAGGCGACGTTTTGTGTCATGAAAACGTCACATGATAGGCTCATTACCAATAAAAGCCAAAACATCTCTTTCAGTATAAACAACCAAGTTATCACTCAACCATTGATCTCCTATTTTATTATGCGGTGGTGTTTTGAGAATATCTTTGAATAACGTATTTGCTTCACCTATATTAGCTTGGTTGCATTCACATTTTATCCAATGAAGAAAGAGAAGAAGTAGGGTGTGAATCTAACTACCAATTAATAACACAGCACGTAGTAAAAATATACAATAAACGTATTTTTAAAATACCTTGATTTGTTGCTCCATCTGTAACCATGTCCATTTTTCAATTGGACCAACAACATATGAAGCCCAAATATTCGCAATTAAGGCCGAAGGCCCCAAGAGCCCAAACTCACTACATCCCAACCACATTTTTGCTTGGAAGAATATTAACTCCGCGAAAATAAACCAAAAAAATTTGAACCCCACCGAATCCCTCACTGTTATTCTCCCAAAGGCTCGCCCTTTTCTCTTCAGCCACTAACCCTAGGTCTTTAAATTTCTTCTCCCCATTAAAGGCAAACGTGGTGTTGCATTGTTGTCGAGAGGAACAGAGGAAGGAGGGGTTAATGGGGGACGCGTGGTCGCCCTTTTGGCTTGTATTTTATTTTATATTTTGTTTTTATTATTATTTTTTTTTTATGCACCGGAGACGAGGCTGATTTAGGGCTGGTTTGGTATTGCTGTGCTTTGAAAAAAAACTGCTGTGAGAATAAGCGGCTGTGCTGTGAGAATAAGCGGCTGTGAAATAAATCAGCAGAGTGTTTGGTAAACTTTTTTGTAAAAGTGTTTTTGGAAAAAAAAGCAGTCTAATAGTGGGTCTTTTCATTAAAGGAGTACTGTAGCTCCGTGTGCTTTGAAAAAAAGCCAGTTTTTCAAAGCTGCAAATAGCAGCTTCAGCTTTTTCCTTTGATTTCAGCTTATTCTCACAGCAGCTTCCAAAATAAGCCTTTTTTTTTCAGTTTACCAAACACCTAAAACCCTCACAGCTTTTTTCATGGGTGCTTTTTTTTTAAGCACCTCACTCCCAAACTACCCCTTAGACGTCTGATATTTTTCTTTTTATTATGTGGAACGACGCCGTTCCACTTAGGGTATTTTGGAAATAAAAAAAAATAAAGAAAGGACCGCCGCTGCTGCCCAGGACTCCTTCACACAGGCCTTAACGGTTTGCAAGTTTTCGACGAGACTAGAGGTGCGGAACCACCGCTCCTAGGCTTAATTTCTGCAGAGGGAAGGGGCAGCCCTACCTCCTTGCGCCTCTGTAGCTTCACCCTCAGTTGAAGCTATCCCACTTTCTGTAAACACAAGGCAGCCAAGCAGCACTAACAAGGGGCATGAAACCAAAAATAATGCTGGGTTTATATTTCGACATCAAAACCTCCAAAACAGATATATAAGGTGTTATATCCCATTGGAGCTTATGAGTTTGATGATTTCAACCATATACTCTGAGCGTACGAAGCTGAAATCCACATCCACAAAAAATGCTTGTATCAGGAGGGGGGGAGAGAGAGAGAGAGACAAGGATATGGAACATAGTAAAATAGATGGGGTGTGCTATCCACACACCCCAAATTTCTTCTTACACATCCTTATTAATTTATGTCCGTTGATCTTCTTCAATTCATCTGATCCAACGGCGAAAAATTAGAAAACTGCGTGAGAAGTAAAATGGAATGTGTGGATATCACATTCCAAAATAGATTATGTACGTACGATATTAAAGTAATGAGCAAGGAACAGTAGTAGTCATTATCCACGTGTAGGCAGAGCATAGAAGCCATGAGTCATCTGACTGTACGGAGGTCGTCCAACAAAACACAAACATGTCCACCACCATTCTCAACTACTCTTGTCTGTACTTGCCCCTCTTCCATGTGGATTCTGCACTCTCTCTCTCTCACACATAATTCGGTTGTCATCTTGAATTTTTTTATTAACAAGCTTTTTATATATTATATTTTTTTTGTTTTTGTTTTGGACCGATAACTTGATTGATCAAGAGAATAAAAAGAACTTGACAACTTAGAACATAATTGTGAAAAAGAAAAGTTTGTAGACCTTAAAGGACGGTTTAGGCCTTACGTTTCAAGCAGCCAAGGAAAGGAAATAAGAAGCAGAAGAAGAGAAAGCCATTCTTAATGCGTGTGTGAAATAAGGTGACGACGAGTACGTAAAAAAAAAGTCTTTCTTCGCGGGAGCTATCTCTTGTTTGGTGGATTGTAATAAAAATTCTACTTTAAAAAAAGCATTTTGAATTTTTCCTTCCCTTCATTCCCTTCCTATTTGAACGGTCACAATTAAGTTACGTCGATATCTTATATTAATTTTTTTATAGAAAGAGAAAGAAAAAATGAAAAGTGTGATAGGAGAGGAGGGAAGGAGAGGGAAATCCAAGGAAAGAAAATCCTACTCCGTATTGAATTAGATAAGTCACTATTTAATGTATGTTTAGCAAAAATTGAATGTTAACTTCTAAATGAAAAAAGGGATATTTTTTTTTATATGTAATCGATCTTTTACATACAACTTGAAGTCTTGAACAATTAGAAGCTGACACTCATTTCTTTATTCAATATACATTAAATATTATAATAAATTGTCAAACAAATTCAACATGAGTAATGTTAGTTAGACTAATTTATTAGATTACATTGCAAATTATGTAATGTGTCATCAATATAAAATAAGCACGATAAGCAACACTTAAATAAAGTACTAGAGAGGGAGACACCGATCTCGTCGATTGATTAGCTAGGTAGGTAGTTCGAGGAAGGAATTAATGTTCTTTCCTTTGGAATATTATGGTTATTTGAATATATAACATCACCCAAAAGGAGTGTAGTTTCTTGCTGTGTTGTGTCTGGGATTCAAAGACAATGTTCACTGCAATCATTGTCGACTTGCAAGATTATATACCACAATTCTGGTGCAAAACAAATTTTATATTATCTTTGATTATGTCTATGGAGATTATTAATTTATTTTAAGAGATACTTTGGATGCGGTCCCTAATTCTTAACATTCTTTTACTAAAACCTTAATGGTATTCAAAGTTTGATCAAAGTTCCTTGACTTTGTACACCTCATTATATTACAATTAATATTTATATTTTTATAGTTTTTACATTAATTGTTTGATATTTACGAGATTTATAATCCTATAAATTTAAAATCCCTCATTATAATTGACACACCCCGTCCCGAAAGAGGGCATGCTGGCCGTCACGTGAGAGTGACGTAACCATTTACACAGTTTGGAAGCTTTAAAAATACAATTATTAAGATGAAACACTCGAGGGTGAGTCCTACTTTTGTGAATTCTGTCAGAACACCGTTGGATTCCTCGTGGCCACCAAAGCTCTGCTATCTAGAACCTGGAGGGGCGCAAAACAAAATTGAGTGGGTCAGTAAAACAAAGTTTTTCGAAAACATTTCATTTAAAACATTTCTAACCCCTAGCTGTAAAACCTATATACTTTCCCAGAAAATAGCATAATAGCATATAACTTTTCATATATCTCAAATCATCAATTTTTCTCAAAAGCCAGAAAGTATGCCATGCTATAACTGTCAAAAACAGAATGAATGATGCATCAAAATAACAGGTGAAATAATGAATCAACCGGAGACCCTGCAGTTGGTCCTGTACGGTTAATTCTATAGCTCAATATCCAATCCAAACCGGAGTCACCTCGGTGACCTGTACGACACTACTCTGCACATAAATCGGAACTACCTGAAGTAGTCTGTACGATAAGAATGGTGTAATAATACGCTCTAGTGCTTCTCTCATCAATCATCTGTGCACATAATCTAAAGTCACCTACTAGTCGGAACCACCTCTAGTGATCTGTACGACTAGCATGTCGGAACCCTCTCATGGTCTGTACGACATGCACCTACTTGGATCCAAGGTGAGCGTGCAGTGCGGTGAATACTATAAGCACTAACACCAGGGGTGCAGGTTATGAGCTCTCAACACATTTCACATCATCATTAAATCATATGATTAACATAAAACTTACCTGATACTCACCTATGCGTCCACAGCACCATTTGACATATATATGCATCAATTACTAAATCATATATCTCATATATATGTATGCATGGCATTTTAAAACATACTTTCATTTAAATTCAATTTCTGGGAAAATTAATAGTATATAGGTATAAACAGAAAATATTGCCCACTCACCTGGAGTTTGCCCAACAACTCCCTAGCACAACACATCAAGGCGTCATGACGATCGACGCCTAGAACAATAATCAAATCCAACCTCAGAAATCATATCGATAGAATATAACTTATATAAAACACGTCACTACGTAGTTCGATCTGAAAGATCTGCAACTCAGATTTCAAATCCATAACTTCCAGAGGTCCACAATATACCTCTAGGACAACATCCTAAAATTTCATTACCATCCAACGGTCGGATCTCCGTCAATTTCCAAAACCAAGTGACGGTTAACATTCTATTTTATGAACTTACAACTCCAATTCCGAAAGATCCGTAAATCGGATTCCCGATCCGTAAGTTCCTATAATCCTCAAATATTACGTATTACAACGTATCAAAGTTTGGTGACGATCAAACGGTTGGATCGTCGATTCACCTTTTGGCCTAACCACGAATCGTAATGAACTTAGGTTCAATTACTCAATTTACGTCAATCAATTATCAAAACTGAACCTAGAACCTTAAACACATGCTAAGAATGACATTGGCGGGCCATTGGCCATGCGCCGCCGCACGGGCCGCCCCGGCTCGCCGGAAAATCCAACTATTTCCAAAAATTCTCAAAAAATACAGAATTGAGTAGAGTAAACTTTATACCTGAGGCCAATGCCAATTTGGCCTGAAAACACTTCAATTTCACCAAAATCCGTGCGGAACCCTAGAATTGGGTGAGCTTCAATTCGACCTCCAAACTTGTTCCAGGTCCTAAGGGGATGCTATGGGTGTTAGAAATTGAAAGAAAATGTTTCAAGTTTTGAAGAATTTTCACACTAACCCACTGCACACCCCGCACGGTTTTAATCAAATTTCAAGGCCAAACTCCTTGATTTTTGGGGTGTAATAGGAAGAGGGAAGATCATAGAGGGTTTTCCAAGTGATGGATTGATGTAACTCACCGGAAAAATGATGAAATTTCGACGGAAATGGGTGAAGAACACCGGCGGGTCACGCGGGTCACGGGTCTCCCAACCCAATTCTCTTCTATTCCTCCGCTTCTCACCCTCTCTCCTTTCTCTCCCGGGGCTTCTGCTCCCTTCCTCTGGTTGGGCAGTTTCTGCCCAACCCGTTTCTTCCTTTCTTCTTCCTCCAATTGGCTGACTCATCTCTCTCTCTTCTTCTAATTAGGCAAAACTCATCCTTTTATTTTTCTTCCCTTTCAATCCACGCCCTTCATTTAAATTTTTCTTTAATCTGAGCCATCCAAATGGCACACCAGATTTTATAATAAAAAAAATCATAAAATGCACAAACTTCAAACTTTAATAACTTCTTCGTTAGAACTCCAAATTATGAACCGTCTGCGCCCACGTGTTCGTAGCGATGAGTACTACGAGGTTATGCCATGGAAAAAAAATCTTAGATGGCACAACACAACAGTTAACATCGAACAACACACGTGCCTAAAAGATTTAAAACTCTTGAAATCAGGGACAGGCTGTCACAATAATACTATTATAAACGGTTACAATAAAAAAATTCAAACATTTTGATTGAATAAATGGATAAAAACTATGTAAAAATAAGAAATAATAAATGGCAAAAGAATGTATCCATAGTGTTAAAAAAATTGGTACATTTTACAAAAAAAGTGGTACATTGAATATAACAAATTGGTACATTAATAAAGAAGAATGGGTACATTATAAATAAATTAGGGTACAGATAAAAGATTAAAGAATTATGAGTACAAATGATTTTTTTTTAAAATATAGGCGCTAAAAGAAATTAATACATGGGTACAAAATAAAACTAAAAAGAAAATACTACAAATTTAAAAAAATATTGCAGATTAAAAGTGTAACATCCCACATCGCCCAGGGGAGTGATCCTTAAATGTATATTCCTATCCCTACCTAGCACGAGGCCTTTTGGGAGCTCACTGGTTTCGAGTTCCATCGGAACTCCGAATTTAAGCGAGTAGCGCGCGAGAGCAATCCCATGATGGGTGACCCACTAGGAAGTTCTTGTTGAAGGAAATTTTGTGAAAAACATGTTCATTTAAGCAACATCTATAGCATGCAATTAACAATTAAAAGGTGGAATCATGCTTGCATGCACTTAAAAACAAAACATTAACCATGAAATTCAAAGCCTAGTAGATTGGTGAACCAAGACTCAACTCAAATCATAGTGAGTTGAGAAATTTATACCTTTGTAGTTTCCTCTTTGCAAAAGCAAAGGCTAATCACCCAAAGAGAGGGTCTTCATTCCTTGCATCTTAGATCTATGGATTTGGATGGATGAAATGGTTCTCCAAGTCCCAAAATTGAGAACCTCTAAGTCTCTTCACCAAGGTTAGATTGAAGAAGAAATGAGTGACCTTGGAGGAGTTGGATTGCTAGCTAATCCCTCCAAGGGGGCCGGCCTCTTTAGAGAGAAATGGAGATACATGTTCTCACCAATTTTCTCCAAAAGAAACCCTTAATGAATTTTGGCTATAAAGTTCTTTATATAGTCACTTCTTTAAGTGACCTAAAGAACCAAAACCCTATTTTCATCACAAGGCCGGCCTTAGGGTGTTATTGGGCTATTTGGGCCCTTGTGAATTATTATTCATTAAGTTGTCATACAACTTAAGTCAATGGGATTGACGTTCGAAACCCATTGGGCCTTAAGGTCCAAAACTAACCCGAGGTCTTTTAACGAACTTTATTCGTTTGATTAATTAACATATTAATTAATCCTTGCCATAAATAGTTAAACCATTTAATTATTCTTACTCATCTCCATTGTTGCTTCAATCTCTACCTTACACGGTGTACGATTCATTAGGTTCCTTTTAGCGAGGCAATGGGCGATTAGAACTCTTTCAAATCGATTGTGAATTGAAACTTACTTTCAATTCTCCCTTTAGTGTTTATACACGTTTAGGGCTTCCACAAACCATGAGTGACACCTAGCAGCATATCATGGTTACCCAAGCTAATCAGAAGAGGTGGAGAACCTATTCAGTTTAGGATTACAAATGCAATACGGTCTTTCTCTAATACAATACTCTTGACCACATTGTTTGGTTTGATAGTTTATTCATGTCTACTATCCAATGTGATTCGTGTGCTTATATGATTACCTTGAATGTGATTTGGAACGACTTCCTAAATCTCATTCGTACTCTGGCAAGAGATTCTTAATCATATCATAGAGTATTCTCCCTCAAAAGGTTTGAAGGTTAGAGATCCCTTGTTGCACATTTAATTGCCTCCATGGCTAAGTGGCTTAACCCCAACGATGCCGTGGACACCCCGAATGGAGTGACTTTGACATAATCAAAGATCAAGTACCTAACCACAAGACAACTATGATGCCTCAGGTCAAAGGACTACTTTGCATTATCCCAACCATGAGTTCTCATGTGACATGAATATGAGAACTCTTTGTTGATCGTGTTCAGTGAACTCATTCTCTATTGAGCACCTACGTACTTGTCTTGATGTCACACACACCAATCACTCGAGACTAGTCACTCTCCCTGAGAGAAGACATAGCACGTACTGATCTTAACAGACTGTCAATGCCCAATTGGCAATCCTATGATCAGGAACGTTTAGGATGTGTCTACGAAAGAATGGTCTCATGAATCTAACTTATTTAGATTGCATTCTCCCAATCACATATTCCTTGGACTTATCGTTTAAACATATAACATTTATATGAGACGGCTTAAACAATAATCTTTGCCCTTGATATTAAACTAGATTAGTTTAACATGTGAAATGTCCGTAAAGTATCATCACATGATTGGTTTTAGGGCACATTTCAACAATCTCCCACTTGCACTAGAGCCAATCAGCTTAGTCATCAGTGATGATACCTCTTCTGTAGTCATTTCAAAAATGGCTGAGTAGTAGGCCTAGATAATGGATATCTATATGTTATCCATAGAAGCAACCTTGAGAATCACGACGTCACCATTATACATGATTCTCAATCATGTGGTTCAATCTCTCATTTGAGTTCGGACCTTTATGAGACCTTGATTCCCTGGCTTGAGCTATCGCCCCATTAGTGTCATAGTGTCAGTTCACTAGATACACTTTCTGGTTGGAACCGAATAGAGAGTTCATAAATGAACTTTCCCATCCAAACAACATTGTTGTAAACTTCTATATATGGCAATATATTTTGCATTCATAATGGAACACACTAAAGTCATTACTTTAATGTTTCCATCCAAATATCTCTTTAGTCATAATAAAGAGAAATCTGTTTATCTCTTCATTCATAATGAAGAAACATCCAATGATGGATTAGATTCATAATCTAATACATTTACGCTTCCATTACGTTACTCTAATTCTTCCTCATTCTTTGAGGAATCTATTCTTTAGTATTTCTTAAATACTTAAGGACTCACTTGACAGTTGCCATGGTTCTGATCCTGGGCTTGCATTGATATCATCTTGTACCGTTCTAGGTACAACTCATATCAACGTTTTTCATACAATATGAAATACATAAATCACCTTTCTGCATGTGCATAAAGGGTACGTTCCCTTTGAGAAGAGCTATCTTCTAGTCTCACTAGAGTTGTTCTTCTGATTGAAGTTTATCATCATATGAGAAACTTCCTAGCATCTTTTGTCTATTATTAGGGATTGATATAATCCAATTATATCTTGAAATCTATCATTATAGATTTACATCCTATGTTTATAGACTATGTCTCCCATATACATTCTATCGTTACAGAATGCTTAAAGTCATAACTTTAAGACTATGTCTCCCATATACATTCTATCGTTTATAGAATGCTTAAAGTCATAACTTTAACGAAGAAGTATTCTTTTCATTTCCAAAATTAATATATCATATATATATTTAAATTTAGGAACATGATTAACTCCCACTAATCTTTTGTAAAACTAGTAAACAAAAGATTCATTTACATCTTTATGAGAAATCAAACGATTTGATCCTTTTCTCATAAGATGCTTATAGCTCCCACTAGCTTGCTGAGATCCATGATGGATGGATCTCTACAACTTACCTGTCTTGTGATTCATAGTTTTAGACATATATTATGAAGACTATCTTAATAATGGTTTCGGAAACCCATATTATGTCCAAACATTGAATCACCATTTAGTTGTAGTTAGCAATCTTCGAATTAATTGAAACTAAGACTACGTCAAAAATGGTTCCTTCAAAGTCAACCATTCACTTTGATTGTAGTCACCTTAAGCTACCAATTAGCTATTAAGGTTTCATTATTTCAGGTCAAATGGTACTTTACCATTTCCTTGAGTATATATCGTATATACACTCAATGTAGTCATAAGGATTTTTCATTCTTATTTCTTTCGAATTAAGAGGTGCAACTCTATGACATAGTCATAAAGTTCAAACCATTCAACTGAGACGGTTTATAAATCCTTTTGACTACCTTGGAGCTTGTGGTATAGGAACTAGGTTGTTATATTTGTTGATTATCATCTTGTCTCTCAAAGAACCCATTCTTTGAGTTCTATCTCTCGTTCATTGCTCTATCTTAGGAAAATCATATTGTAGGATTACAATGAACTACCCAACAAACAACATTTGTTAGTTGGTTTGTAGAAGTGATATCCAAATGTTATTTTAAGGATACCCACAAGATAATTTTTAAACAAATATTGCTTATTAGCACACAACCCCAAATCTTAACATGATTAAGATTTGTCTTTCTTTCCAACTACATCCTATGGAGTTATGAAAATTTTGGAAGATCTTCTAATTGACAATCATATTGTCTTAGAAGTATATATCCTATATATGGGTAATTGATAAAATCCAACGAACTAAATCTTATTCAAGTTCGTTCTTCTCCTTATGGAGAAATCCATTATCTTATGATGCTTCTTTCCTTGATATCTTTCAAGGAAACTGTTCTAAAGTGTTACCTTTCCTTGGATCAAATCTAAGGAGGCAAATACTTTAGACGTCTTACTCATCAACTTACATTTCTTGAATTCTTTGAAACATTTTGCAAAGTATTCGGACTTCTGTTTATTCAAAATAAACTATAGTCCAACCAAGAGTGATCTTCGGTGAATGTCAAACAACATGAGTAGCATTATGTTTGCGGACTAGTGCCACTAACATCTAAGTGAATTAACCTCAACAACTTTGTGATTCTTTCTTCTTTCCAAAAGAATAAAGATTCGAACATGTCGCCTCTATACAATTTCAATAAGAAGGTATTGGATCTGGATCTAACGATCCAAAGCATCCATCTATGACCAACTCGTAATTTATGTTTTAGAGGTATCACAACTCAGTTGGGATTAGTCACTACCTTGTACCCTTTTGGGTTTTAAGCATCGTTATATTCTAAACAGTTAACACTACCATATCATCTCTACTATAGAGACAATCAATTAGATTACTATAATCCAATCATTGATTAATAAAGAACAATGTTTTGTCAAACAAAACATTCATCCATCTCTATTATAGTGACGGAATTAAGTTCCTTAAAATTGGAATGTAAAGACAATCTTTGGTTTTTCCAATTTCTTTGGTAGTTCATATGAGGAAGTAAGTACTATCTGCTTTCGCAGAGATCTATATTTTATTCATGTTCCGAATTTGAAGCACCTTTTCTTCTGTCATATATCTTCTACTTCTTATTAGTCACACTTTTACAACGATTGTAAAACATAGTTACTAATACGGAATCAAGCATTCAAGTAGAAGAACCAACCGTTTTGAACTATTCAAGAACAATTTACAACACCTTCGAAAGGTGTGTTCTTGACACTTGCAAGACATTGCTTGCAAATACCCCTTCCAATGTCCATCATTTCATAAAGAAAGTTTGTTCCCTTTGAGTTAATTTTATCTTCTTCATTTGACTTCTCCTTTGACTACCATAGTCAAGGTCCCTAAACTCCCACTATCTCTCTTGAAACTTATTTCAATTGTGTTATACACATCAAACATTTTGGAGAGCATGTGTTTATTGTTCACTACACAGTTTACAATAAACTTAGTGAACCATTAGGATAGGGACACAAAGGTGAAGTCCTTGCCTAGTTTCCGTTTCTTTAAGTGGTGTAACACTTCAACACTCAATGATTCAAAATCATCATAAGTCCATGTTGATGGACTATTTTTGTCAAACAACCATTATGTTCTAAACATAATTACAAACTTCCAAGAGTTGTTCAAGGCAACTCTCATTTCTTCATACAACAATTTGTAAGTGAAGAATCATGGCACATAAATTGTCCATGCCATTGTGCTTTCTTCTCAAGTTCTTTGTTCATTTAACAAAGAAACAAGCACTAGTGTTTGCATTGACTAAGGGTTGTTCAAAGCAACTCTTATTTCTTCATACAACAATTTGTAATTGAAGAATTATGACATTTAAAAGTGTTGTCCTCTTCATTTAAGCAACATCTATAACATGCAATTAACAATTAAAAGGCGGAATCATGCTTCCATGCACTTAAAAACAAAACATTAACCATGAAATTCAAAGCCTAGTAGATTGGTGAACCAAGACTCAACTCAAATCATAGTGAGTTGAGAAATTTATACCTTTGTAGATTCCTCTTTGCAAAAGCAAAGGCTAATCACCCAAAGAGAAGGGCCTTCATTCCTTGCATCTTAGATCTATGGATGTGGATGGATGAAATGGTTCTCCAAGTTCCCAAAATTGAGAACCTCTAAGTCTCTTCACCAAGGTTAGATTGAAGAAGAAATGAGTGACCTTGGAGGAGTTGGATTGCTAGCTAATCCCTCCAAGGGGGCTGGCCTATTTAGAGAGAAATGGAGAGACATGTTCTCACCAATTTTCTCCAAAAGAAACCCTTAATGAATTTTGGCTATAAAGTTCTTTATATAGTCACTTCTTTAAGTGACCTAAAGAACCAAAACCTTATTTTCATCACAAGGCCGGCCTTAGGGTGTTATTGGGCTATTTGGGCCTTTGTGAATTATTATTCATTAAGTTGTCATACAACTTAAGTCAATGGGCTTGACGTTCGAAACCCATTGGGCCTTAAGGTCCAAAACTAACCCGAGGTCTTTTAACGAACTTTATTCATTTGATTAATTAACATATTAATTAATCCTTGCCATAAATAATTAAACCATTTAATTATTCTTACTCATCTCCATTGTTACTTCAATCTCTACCTTACACGGTGTACGATCCATTAGGTTCCTTTTAGCGAGGCAGTGGGCGATTAGAACTCTTTCAAATCGATTGTGAATTGAAACTTACTTTCAATTCTCCCTTTAGTGTTTATACACGTTTAGGGCTTCCACAAACCATGAGTGACACCTAGCAGCATATCATGGTTACCCAAGCTAATCAGAAGAGGTGAAGAACCTATTCAGTTTAGGATTACAAATGCAATACGGTCTTTCTCTAATACAATACTCTTGACCACATTGTTTGGTTTGATAGTTTATTCATGTCTACTATCCAATGTGATTCGTGTGCTTATATGATTACCTTGAATGTGATTTGGAACGACTTCCTAAATCTCATTCGTACTCTGGCCAAAGATTCTTAATCATATCATAGAGTATTCTCCCTCAAAAGGTTTGAAGGTTAGAGATCCCTTGTTGCACATTTAATTGCCTTCATGGCTAAGTGGCTTAACCCCAACGATGCCGTGGACACCCCGAATGGAGTGACTTTGACATAATCAAAGATCAAGTACCTAACCACAAGACAACTATGATGCCTCAGGTCAAAGGACTACTTTGCATTATCCCAACCATGAGTTCTCATGTGACATGAATATGAGAACTCTTTGTTGATCGTGTTCAGTGAACTCATTCTCTATTGAGCACCTACGTACTTGTCTTGATGTCACACACACCAATGACTCGAGACTAGTCACTCTCCCTGAGAGAAGACATAGCACGTACTGATCTTAACGGACTGTCAATGCCCAATTGGCAATCCTATGATCAGGAACGTTTAGGATGTGTCTACGAAAGAATGGTCTCATGAATCTAACTTATTTAGATTGCATTCTCCCAATCACATATTCCTTGGACTTATCGTTTAAACATATAACATTTATATGAGACGTCTTAAACAATAATCTTTGCCCTTGATATTAAACTAGATTAGTTTAACATGTGAAATGTCCGTAAAGTATCATCACATGATTGGTTTTAGGGCACATTTCCAACACCTGTGTGAGTTCCCAGAAACAAAACCGTGAGGGCGTAGTCAGGGCCCAAAGCGGACAATATCGTGTTACGGTGGTGGAGCGGGCCCGGGATGTGACAAAAAGTGGGTACTGTTGGAAGTATGCCCACAAAGCCACTCATTTCATGTAATAGCTTTTGGAATACTTATTGTATTAAACGTTTATATGTTTAATGAAGGGCAAAGCTTATTGTTAATCACTATTTATTGTATCATGTGTTTAAGCAATAAGGGAATCCAAGGAATGTATTTGATCTAAGAGATAAGTGATTCAAGTAAGTTGGATTAACGAGACCTTTCTCTTATGTTCATTCCTAAAACGTTCCTAGCCATAGGATTGCCAATTGGGCATTGATAATCCGCTAAGGTTAGTATGTGTTATGTCGATTCAAGCGCGAGTATGACAAGTCTCAAGTCATTTAGTGTTGGACACTAAGACAAACACATAGGTGCTCAAAAGAGTAATCGAGTACACTGAACAACGATAAAAAAAGAGTTCAAACATACATGTCATGTAAGAACTCGATAGTTGCAATATGCAAAGTAGTCCTTTGACCTGAGGCATCATAGATGTCTAATGGTTAGGTCCTTGATCTTTGATCATATTAAATGGCATTCCATTGGAATGTCCACGGCATTGTTGGGATCAAGCTATCTAGTCATGTAGGCATATGAATGCACAACAAGGGATCTCTAACCTTCCATGGTGGAAGGAGAATACTCTAAGATATGATTCGAGAGTCTTTGGCCAAATCATATGAATATGACTAAGGAAGTTTGTTCCAAATCATATTCAATTGAATCATATAGATAAGTATCACATTGGATAGTAGACATGAAACAAACTATCACTCAAACAATGTGATTAAGAGTATTGTATTAGAGAAAGACCGTATTGCATTGTAGTTGTAACTGGATAGGTTCTCCAACCACTTCTACTTAGCTTGGGTAACCATGATATTGTTGGAAATATGCCCTGAAAGTCAATCTTTGGAAGAAACCTTTCAGGACAAATGAATGGATGTATAGATGATTCTTATACGTCAAATGGCAAAGACACGAATTAGGACTATCTCAATAAACGATGTATGTCTTAAATAGTGTATCCATGGACAATGGATCGATTGAAGAAGTAATCTAATGATATTAGACTACAGAGACCTTCTTCAGATAACCAAATGTCCAAAAGGTTCCTGGTCATTGGATTGTCGGAGGGAAACTGACAATGCTTAGATCGGTACATACTGTGTCTGCTTCAAATGGAAGGATGGAAAGTCTCATCCCATTCGTGTTGTGACACTAAGACAAGTATGTAGGTGCTCATTAGGGGAATGAGTTCACTGAACACAATCGAACGAGAGTACTTGCATGGAGGTCTACTCACATGTCAAGCAAGTAACTCTAATGGTTGGAATAATGTAAGTAGTCCTTAGACCTGAGGCATCGTCGTTGTCTTGTGGTTAAGTACTTGATCTTTGATTATGTCAAACGTCACTCTTTCAGAATGTCAACGGCATAGTCGGGGTTAAGCCACTTAGTCATGAAGGTAAGTGTATGGGCAACATGGAATCTCTAATCCTCGATAAGAGAGGAAGAATACTCTAAGATATGATTCGGGAATCTTCGGCCGAAGTATCGAGCGTATTAAAAGGAATGCGTTCCTATACGACTCAAAAGAATCATATAAGAAGGAATAATCACATTAGGGGTTTGACATAATATATCCATACCCTAGTAATATGATTGAGAGTATTGTATTAGAGAAGGATCGAATTACATTGTAATTCCAATGGAATAGGTTCTCCTTATAAACTTCTACATTAGCTTGGGTAGCTATGACATATGGTTAGATGTCACTCATAGCTTGTGAGTTCTTCTAGATGATTAAATGTAGTTATCAAAGAAGAATGGTGAATTAAAATGAAGTTTTGATTCACTAAGTGATTGAAATTAAATTGGATTAATGTCAATCACCTCACTGCCTTGCTAATTAGAACCTAAAATGATTGTTCACCAATACACTATTGTAGTGAGTAATTAATGGATGATGGAAACAATTAATTGGATTAATTAAGTGTTGTGATTAATTTAGAAAGTCTAAAGAAATCATAAAAGCGATAAAGATCGTTTTGGGCTTAAAGAAACGTTCGGGTTTAATTGGGCCCATTGGGCCTAAACCCATTGGGCTTTTATTCAAGCATTGGATGACTTGAAATAAATAAAAGCCCAAATGACACTAAGGAGGCCGGCCATTCTAAGGGATTGGGAGAGTTGTTTGGTCAATTTGTTGACTAGGTTTATTGATGATATATAAGGAACTTTATAGAGATTGATTCCATTAGGGTTTTGTGAGTTTTAGAAACACAAAATTAGCAAAACAATCTCTCTCTCTCTCAACAAAAGGCCGGCCAACCAAGAGGTGAATGGGCTAACAACTTTTCATCCTTTTGGTCATTCCTTCATCCTTCTCATTACACTAGTGGGTGAGGATCTTTAGAGGTCTTCTACTTTGGAGACTTAAGGAGAATCTTGGAGCACTCATTCTATCAAAGTGGAGGAGGCAAGGAGGGAAGCTAGGCTCAAGGAATTCAAGGAACAAAGGGCTTGGAGGTGGTCCATCCTTTGTCTAAAATCAAGAACAAGAGGTATAGATCTATTCCTTGACTTTGTTCTTAAGAAAAAATTGTTTTGATGCATTATATTTAAACCTATGAATCTTGAAGGGGATTTGCATGACTATAACTTTGATAACTTGTTATAAATGCTTCCGTTGCGTATGTATATAAATCTTGAATTGTATATGCATGCTAGTCATCTAGAAATCCCATATCATGAAAACTTATAATTTTCCCTTCAGATATGCTACTAGGAGTCACTCATGGTTTGTGGAAGCCTTGAAGATTAGCAAACACTAATCAAAGGGAGAATTGAAATGTTGTTTCAATTCACAATCGATCGTTAAGAGTAACAATCGCCCACTGCCTCCCTAATTGGAACCTAATGGATCGTACTGAAGGGAAAAATATGAGTTTAACACATGGGATTTCTAAATGACTAGCATGCATATACAATTCAAAATTTATATACATAAGCAACGGAAGCATGTTATCAAATAATATCAAAGCTATAGTCATGCAAATCCCCTTCAAGGTTCATAGGTTCATATATAATGCATCTAAAACATTTTAGATAAGAATAAAGAGAAGGTATAGATCTATACCTCTTGATCTTGATTTTAGACCAAGGATGGACCACCTCCAAGTCCTTTGCTCTTTAAAGTCCTTGAGCCTAGCCTCCCTCCTTGCCTCCTCCACTTTGTTAGAAAGAGTGCTCCTAGGTTCTCCTTTAGTTTCCAAAGTAGAAAACCTCTAAAGATCCACACCCACTAGTGTAGTGAGATGGATGGAGGAATAACCAAAAGGGTGAAAAATTGTTAGCTAAATCACCCCCAAGGTGCCCGGCCTTTGTAGTGTTTTAGAGATATTTTTCTTTTGCCTCTTTGTTGTTTTAAACACACAAAAACCTTTTTTGGAATAAATCTCTATAAAGTTCCTTATATAGACAAAAGGAAACCTAGTCAACAACTTGACTAAATATCTCTCCCTCTCCACTTGCAAGGGCCGGCCTCTTTGTGTTGGTTTGGGCTTTGGGCTTTTATTTATTTCAAGTCATCCAATGCTTGAATAAAAGCCAAATGGGTTTAGGCCCAATGGGCCCAATTAAACCCGAACGTTTCTTTAAGCCCAAAAACGATCTTTTATCGCTTTTATGATTTCTTTAGACTTTCTAAATTAATCACAACACTTAATTAATCCAATTAATTATTTCCATCATCCTTTAATTACTCACCACAAGAGTGTATCAGTGTACAATCATTTTAGGTTCTAATTAGCAAGGCAGTGAGGTGATTGGCACCAATCCAATTGATTATATTTAATCCAATCACTTAGTGAATTAAAACTTCCTTTTAATTCACCTTTCTTCTTTGACGGACACATTTAATCATCTAGAAGAACTCACAAGCTATGAGTGACATCTAACCATATATCATAGCTACCCAAGCTAATGTAGAAGTTTATTCGGAGAACCTATTCCGTTGAAATTACAATGTAATTCGATCCTTCTCTAAAACAATACTCTCAATCACATTACTAGGGTATGGATTTATTATGTCAAACCCTTAATGTGATTATTCCTTCTTATATGATTCTATTGAGTCGTATATGAACGCTTTCCTTTATTACGCTCGATACTTCGGCTGAAGATTCCCGAATCATATCTTAGAGTATTCTTCCTCTCTTATCGAAGATTAGAGATTCTTTGTTGCGCATACACTTGCCTTCATGACTAAGTGGCTTAACCCCAACTATGCCGTTGACATTCTGATAGAGTGACTTTTGACATAATCAAAGATCAAGTACCTAACCACAAGACAACGACGATGCCTCAGGTCAAAGGACTACTTACATTATTCCAACCTTTAGAGTTACTTGCTTGACATGTGAGTAGACCTCCATGCAAGCACTCTCGTTCGATTGTGTTCAGTGAACTCATTCCCTTAATGAGCACCTACATACTTGTCTTAGTGTCACTACACAAATGGGATGAGACTTTCCATTCTTCCATTTGAAGCGGATACAGTATGTACCGGTCTAAGCATTGTCAGTATCCCTCCGATGATCCAATGACCTTTTTGGACATAATGGTTATGTGAAGAAGGTCTCTGTAGTCTAACATCATTAGATTACTTCTTCAATCGATCCATTGTCCATGGATTCATTAATTAGGACATATATCGTTTATTGAGATAGTCCCAATTAGTATCTTTGCCATTTGATGTATAAGAGTTATCCATACATCGATTCTTTTGTCCTGAAAGGTTTCTTCCAAAGATTGACTTTCAGGGCATATTTCCAACAATCTCCCACTTGCACTAAAGTCAATCACTAGTGTATCTTATACATGCTAGTTGAGAGAGCTTATGTTCGTAGGTTAACTTGGTTATGTATTAATCACTTTTATTATTTAAAAGGGATTTACTTATCAAATGTTTCCAAAACATTTGATGATGTCTCTTTCTTGTGTTCGAATACTTTGATGAGACCTTGATTCCATGGCTTGAGCTATCGCCCCATTACGTCGTAGTATCCTACTAACGACCTTATGGTTTGGATTCAATCATTGGTTCTATAAGAACCATTTCATTCAAAACACCTTTTGAAGCAGTTTCTAAAACAATATATCGTCATATATTTTGTTTGTATACTTTATACAAACTTTGCTCCAATCTTGAGACCATTGTAGTACAATACTAACAATTTATTCGTATGATTAGTACTTCATCCATTATGAAGTTCCATTTGTTAAAATGGTTTATTTTCACTTTGGTTAACAACCTAAGTGAATGCACGCTTCCAGAGTCCCACTCTGATGTTTCTTTCTTAAAGACAATAATACTCTATCAGTTGCTTTGGTTCTGATCCTGGGATATAGTAATATCTTAAAGTGACAAACTCAGTGGTTTCTTCACCTTTGGATATCAGCTTCACAAGTTTATACATGTGTCCCTTTTGTGATTTTGTGACACATTCATTATAAGGGTTATGAAAGTGATTTTCTATCATATAGGAAAATGCTTTCTTAAATCTTCAACATTTGAGATTTAATTCCCATATAACATCATTGAGATAGCATTGCTATATCAATAAGTCCAATTTCAAGTCTACACTTCAAAATTGACCGTGTCATGTTTTGTCATTTCTCGAGTAACATCTATGTTTTATCAAGTCTATCGAATAGACTTTATTCACATCTTGTTGCTCAAATTATGACATCACTCCCACTGGCCTTGTTGTAACTTAGCATTCATTCAAAATAACAATTATATTTTCTTGATTTGAATGCTTATTGCTCCCACCAACTTGTCTTGGATCTATTAACAATCGTTAAGATCCATTAGCTTATTGATGATGTCTCAACATTTTGAGAATATCAACAACTCTAGCTAACACAAGTTATTTAAACGAATCATACACAAAAGAATTCCTTCTCAAGTAATTCTATGAAATGTGTGACTTGCTTTATCAAGTCTATTCATTTAAATTATATGGTGTCGTACACCATACTTCAAGTTTTAGTCATATTAAAACTTTTAATGTAGTCATATAAGAATTATCCAAGTCTTTAATGGAAGCATGGCTCCTACTAAGGATATAGAAACTCAACCATTTCTTCTAGGTGGTTGATATAATTCTTTATCAAAACTACATAGAGCGTTTTAGTTACATGAGATGTTGAATTTGGATTGTCTTGTTGTTAAACTATATGTTGTGACTCATTTTGAAACTTATTCCCTTTTGTTTCATCAACTTGTCCATACGCTTTGGTATTAGCTTGTTCTCATAAAAGAGAATGATGGACAACTCCCAACATATAACCATTTTATGCTAGGTTGACGAAACCAACATTTAAAGACTATTCTTTAGAATGTCACACAACATAGAATTTTAACGTTTGAAGAGCTTGAATCTTTTAACAATTAAAATTACAAACTCTTAATAATAGTCAAGTATTATCATTCTTTAGACAACTATAAACCAATCATATTCAAGTTTATATCTATTTTCACACCTCCCACTATTTCTCATGACTTTAATGAGAAATCATTTCATACATTCAAAATGTATAAACGTGGAGTATATTGGTAGAAGACATTGTGTAGTAGCTTTAAAACATTTCAAGCTTATTTGTTTCAATCTTCACTAAGTTAATGTCTTGTTATCAAGTGACTAAAGTCTTTAAACATTTTATAGATTTAGACACTTCTTTCTTGGTTTAATCAATAACACAATTGACATTTTAAAACCTTTTAACGAATGCCCAATTAGTTGTTCAAAACTACTAATTGAATCAAGAGTGATCTTGATTATTGTGTTTCAAGTGATAACCATATAAGAAACGTTTTTCTTATTACTTATATCATTATAATGTGATCTTCCTTTTCTTTAAGAAAGGATACTCTAGACTTTTGTCAATTCATATAGAACTCATAGGTAGACAAATGGAACCAAATCTAAAGATTCATTGTATCCTTTTATGTCCTACATGTGAGATCTATCCATAATTGATAAATCTAAAGTTTGGTTATCACATTACAATAGGTGATATAACTCTTGTATCTCATCTAGGATACAACAAGACAATTTTCAATTCATAACACTACTTTAAGGAAATAGTATATTAAAAAGGCATTCTTCATATTACATTAATATGATAATTCAAACATTCATAATGTTTAATACAAAAAGAATTAGCTCTATACATTTAGAGACTAATTTAAATACCTTTATACATTTAGGCACTAATAGTGGTCTTCCATCATATGAATCCACTTAATAAGTTCTTAACAAAATAAGAAAGTTTAAAGACAATCTTTAATGCCTAACAAACTTCCTAAGTAGTAAGCAAAAAACATAGTGGCCGAACCCTTCACCATATTTTCCTTGCTTGCTCATCTTCTACTTGGCTTCTCCACCTATATACAATTATACAAGTGATTAGCTCTTTATATCAAATATAAATATTTAGAAGATCTAACATTTAGAATTGAAGATAAGAACATAAACCATACCTTGTGGCTTGTCCTTAAGACTTGCAAGGTATAACCTGCAATTCCTCCTCCAATGCCCCTCCTTTCCACAGTGGTGGCAAGTCCCTTTGGGCTTTTTTGCCTTCTTTTTCTTCACTCCTCCTTTCGGCTTAGGAGTGGGTGGCTTCTTCTCCTTCCCTTTGCCTTTGCCTTGCGGCTTGGCCTTGGAAGATGATGGCTTGTTGTAGGCTACTGCAGCAGTCCCTACAACGTTCTCTTTCTTCATAGTCTTCTCGGCAGTTACTAACATATTTAGTAACTCAGAGAGAGTACTATCCATCTTATTCATATTGTAGTTCATTACGAACTGCGCGAATGAATCAGAAAGAGAAGCCAATACGAAGTCCTGGGCCAATTCCCCGTCAAGTGGAGTACCAAGGTTCTCCAATTGTTCAATGAATCCTATCATCTTCAGTACATGTTGATGCACTGGAGCCCCCTTGACCATCTTGGTCTTCACAAGTTCACAAACAGTGCTAAAGCGACGGTTGCGCGTCCCTTCACCATATAACTCCGTAAGATGGAGTATTATGGAAGATGCACTGTCCATGCCCTCGTGCTGTCTCTGTAGCTCCTCATTCATGGAAGCCAACAGATAGCACTTGGCTTGTGTGTCATCCTCAACGTGCTTGTCAAACTTAGCACGTTCATCCTCAGTAGCCTCAGGGCCGAGAGGTATGTGAGGTGGAGCCTTGTCTAGTACGTAAACAATCTTCTCCAATGTTAGGAGAATCTTGACATTACGATACCACGATGGGAAATTGTGCCCCTCTAGGCAATGTTTGTCGAGTATTTTCGCGAGTGTGCTTCCAACCATATCTAAATACATAAACAATAAAATAATTAGTTTGATTGTTGATTAAGTCAAACGATTCGGGTCTTTAAACCGAATGACACCACCCACCATTTTTGGCAAATTCCATATCCCTCAAGATGGAATCCGGGAGTTTTCAAAGAAAGCTCCTAGCGGGTTATGGGAGGCTCATTATTACCAAGCCCACCTCACGATGATACGATGTTGGCTAGCAAAAATAATAATGAGAGGGTACAATTACCCATTCACAACAAGCTTTTGTGATTACCCATCTTTTTGGCCTCTAGAAAACAATGCCTCACGATGATACGATGTTGGCATCATTTCTCTTAGTTAAGTTCTTTCCCACCATGCCGTTTTAGATAGGGGTTCAAGCATGACCTCACGATGATACGATGTTGGCCATACTCGTTGCCTACCTTAACCTCATCAAATGTTTTAAATAAACTCCTCCTGAGTATAAGCATGCACTTTGCACTCCCCCATGATAGGGTGAAGGCGATGTACAAGTCATAAACGATTGGAGCCTACCACGGTGGAAGGCCACGAAAAAGTGTTCAAAGCACTCTTACGCTTTCACCTTAATATTGTATGTTGTTTGAGGGATTTTAAGGTCTCATCAATTTTATTTATTTAATCATATTCAAATAAATTGTCCTATTATAACTACTAGTCCAAAGTTAATGAAATTAGTAGCATATGATATCCCCACTATTCGATTTCATAAAACAAATCAATATCAAAACATTTTTCAAAATATTGGAGATATATATAACTACTAATTGTTTTCATTATAGTTTAGTAGCGTATGATACTCCCACTATTTGTTTTAAGAAAAACAAATCAATATCAAAAAACGAAATTTTCAAATATTGGAAGTAACTACTACTACTAAGGTTTTTGCATTCCTTTGAAATTGGACTTTGATCGGATCATATTTATATATATTTTTACTTCGAATTCACTCGTCTTTTCTTAGTTATTTCCTCATATTTTTGAGTTATTTACTTTATTTTTGTGTTTTATCGAATTTATCTAGCTAAGAAAATAAAATTAGCACAAGTGAGATTTTAAGTGATAAAATCGTCAAAACTGTCTTGCCCACTATTTTTGGTTAATAAAAATAAGATAGTATTATATATATATATATATATATATATATATATATATTTATGATGCTAATTGAGTGGGGTTTTTGGCAGAAAGCAACGCGTGGGAGACAAAAAGAAGTGAAGGCAGCTGGCTTGGGAACGAAAAGGGAATGAAGGAAATAGAATATAAGAGGACTGACGTGTTGCTAGTGTGAGGGAGAAAAAGAGAGCCAGCTCGCAAGAGCTGGGGAATAAAAAAAAAGGAGTCAGATCCAAAGGCAGTGAGGTGAGCACGGGGGGGCTTGCGAGAGAAGGAAGGAGGGCTGTCAGCAGGAAGCCAGCTGGCGAGAAGCACGGGACGGAGGGGGACGCTGCCAAGAGGCAGCAGGAAAGAGGAAGGCGAGGAAGGCAGCAGCAAAAGCTGCCTCGTGGAGAAAGCAGAAGTGGAAGACAGAGACCAAGGGTTGGAAACGTGAGAAGTAGGAGGACTGTCAGGAGGAATAAGCCTTGAGGGAAACGTGGAAATCAGCAAAAGAAAGGGATGTTGCGGGGAGAGCTTGAGAAAAAAAAAACGCGCAGAAGAAAAACAGAAACTGCGCAGAAACAGATCCTTGAACATTTCTTTCGGTTTAATCCTCCAAACTCATATTTTACTTTCACTTTAATTTATAATAATGTGTAACTAATTTGTTTTGGCTAGAGGTTAATTCAAAACCATGGATATGTTTGTAATATGAATTGATTACCTTCAGTTGTGATTTCTGAGTTGTGATTTAATTTGCTTAACTGCTTGATTGATAACTTATTTTTGTATGTCGATTAAGGATGCATACTTAATTTACATGCATGAATTTGATGCTAGAATATAAGTGAATTTCACCTAATCGTTATGAATTTATATTCACAAGTAGTGAAGGTCGCTAATAAACGATCGCGTTAAGTAAATTCTTGGCATAAGTTTCATGCAATTCATAGTAACAAGTGCCTCGTCAATGCTTATGATTTTCATAAAACTTAATGATTCTTGCTTGTATCTCTATTATGCAATTCATGTAGGGAACTTGTAGGGAATGTTTTGGGTTGTAGTATGCAATCATCCAACCTAATAAAAGTAGGAAAATCTGAAGGTTAATTTAAGCGGACCTAATTAACTTGGGGCGTTGAGAATTTACAATTTATTGAAAGAACAACTGAAAATCAATTTAGGTTGCATATGTGGCATGTGTGGAGAATAATCCTCTAGCCAGTCCGTCATTTATCATTTTACCTTAATTTTATGTTTTTGTCAATTTTGTAATTTATTTAAGTTTAATTTACTTTTCATCAAAATCAATCCCCCATTTTATTTTAAAGTGTTAGATTTATTAGAAATCATTTTAGTTTGTGTTTTCTTAAGTCTTGAGTTGTTTTGAGTCTTTTGATTTATTTTAGTTTATTTGTTAGTTTTATTTTGAGTTATTCTAGTTAAGTGTTTTGAGTCTAGTTTAGTGTTTTAAATTTTGTTTTTACGTTTTTAATTTAATTTTACTTTGGTTAGCATCCCTAGTTAATCCCCGGCCTAGAACGATCCCTACTTACATCATTACTACAACTGTCACAAATAGGGTTTAAATTTGTGCGTGAATTTATTTTCGCACCAAATTTTTGGCGCCGTTGCCGGGGATTAGCAAATTTGCTAATCCTTGTTTATGTTTTTGTTTGTGTTTTATTTTATTTTATTTGTGTTTATTTTATTTTATTTTATCTTGTTTATTTGTGTTTGTGTATTTTAACTTTTGATATTTGATTTATTTTTCTTTCTTTGAATTGAGGTACAAATGGAGCAAGACCTGGATTCTACTAGCATTCAAGATCTATTGGCACAGCTCACTGCTCAATTAACTCATAATGCCGAACGGACCACAATGCCAAGTGTCCCTACACTTGATGTGCCCTATGGACAACGATATCAAGGTCCTCAATTTTCTGCAAATGAAGATGTTTGGGGATATCAGGGCTATAACCAATCAAGGGGCAACATGTTTTCCAACGCTTACAATTCGGATTGGAGAGACTACTCAGATTATATGTGGGATGAACCTCAACACTTTCAACAAAGTGGATATTGGCAGCAAGACGAATTCTATTCAAGACCTATGCAGCTACCACAGCATCCCCCACATCAATTCCAATCAAATCAAAGTATGCCAGTGGATTATAATCAAATGCTTGAAGAATTAATTTCTTCGGTACAGGGTTCACAAAAAGAAGAACAATTGCCGCCATCGGAAGAGTACTATCAATGGCCATGTGCACCACCACATCCACCACAACAATCTCCCCAATTCAATTCAGGTACATCCTTGGATAATGATACACTTAATAATTTACTCACCTCTTTGAATCAGGGAGTAGAAAATCAAAACCAGGAGATGCAAGACCGAGTCAGAAGAGTGGACGAATTGGAGGAGCAAGTTGGGCAGATTTTGGAATTCATGGCACAGATTCGAGATCAAGGTGACATGGAGGATGAAGTTGTTTCTGAACCATCCAAACAGAGCCCGAACATGGATGAATTGCCAATTCAAGAAGAAGATGAGGATGACGACTTGGGCAGTTTAGAAGAATTCTTATCGCAAACCCCCCAAGTCCTTATGTCATCCAACTCAGGTGAGGAGGTTCTAAGTTCAATTCATTCTGACATCGTTCCACCAAATGTCCTTTTTCCTTGCAGGTTTTTAAATCCCAAGGAAGAAGTGAATGAAAAATATGTTGTGGAAGATCTTCCCAAGGTGCAATGTGATATCCAAATTCTTGGTGTACCAAATCAAGTTCCCGATGGTATTGAAACGTTCAAAGAGACTTGTACACCAAGAAGAATTATTCCAGAAAATGAGGTGGCCGGAGAATTTCAAGAATACATCCAAGAGGCTGTGCATGAGACAATCAAGCCTAAAGCAGTTGAGTTTGATGACACGGGACAAGCCACAACCATCATAGTAAACCTGGCCAAGTTCAAAGTCCCGGAAACGTTCAAAGACGTGGTGTTTATAATTGAGTTTGAATGTGACTGTAAGCCATCTTCTCCATTTTTTATTTTAATTTATACTAACTTGTTTTTAATTTTGATGATTCAGGCACCGTCATTAGAACTTAGACCGTTGTCGGATCATTTCAAGTACCACCGTCCGTTCAATGATAAGCCCATGCATTTGAATAATGAAGGGAGGCCTAGGAATCACCCACAATCAGATTTGCATTCCTAATCCCTTCTCTTTACTGAATTTATTTTACTGTATTTAGTTCTTTCATTGTTTGTTGGCTCTTGTATGAATTTATTTTACGTTGATTTCTTTTTACGTTGATTTCATTTTGTTTTGTTTAGTTAGTTGTGATTTTTGTTTAGAAAGTTAAACTTAGTCTTTTTACTTTGTTTTACTTATTGTTGTGTTTTCTTAATTAAGTTGTTAAAAATACATAAAAAAAACAAAAAAAATAAAAAATAAAAAAAATAAAAAAAATAATAATAATAAAAATAAAAAAAAAAATAAAAAACTTAAAAACATAAACATTCATATAATAATAAAAAAAAAAATAAATAAAAAAAAAAAAAAAAAAAAAAAAAACTTAAATGCATAAATTTTTTTTTACAATAACTTGTAATTTAATTTCGTTCATTGGTCATTGGTTGGTGGTGCCTCGGAGGTCGACGGAGCCCCTGAAAGACGAAGCGCCAGAGCTGGATCATTCAGAGCCTCAATACTTGGTGCTGCTCCCGAGGACGAAGGCAACACAAACCTCGGGAGTAACGCCATAAACCGTTGATGATCACTCTGAATCCGCACTTCGGACTCCTGCATCTGATCCAGCTTCCTCTTCATGCTTGTGGAGTAATTGGTTGCAAGCATGTGCAAATCCCTGTTCTCATGCCTAAGCACTCTGACCTCCTGCCGAAGACTAGCCACTTCAGCCATCAACGACTCCACCTGACGGGTTCGTGCAAGAAGGCGCTGGCCCATGTTTGATACTGAGCCTGCGCATCGGACGCTGTAGGCCATAGAGTCCTGGACAGCTAGTTCGTCGGACCGCCTAGAAAGTATCCTAGTGTCTCTAGGAGTGAGCAGATTTCTGGCCACCACCGATGCGGTTGTTTCGTTCATCATCATGGAATCCCCAACTGTAAGAGGACCATTTGGGGATATGAAGGATGGCTGCCAAATGTTGGTTGGAGAAGATATATCACTATCTTCCCCAACATTCAAGTTAAGGCGACGGTCAGAAGGGCAAGACATTTTCTGAAGGTGTTGAGAATGAAGAGTCGGAATGATCAAGATTAAAAGAAGTGAAGGAGGAAGTGTTTGCAGGAGGGAGTGTTTACAGGGGAGCTTAAGTTTGTTGTGGAACAAAAATGAGCGTTCTTATAAGAAGAAGAAATCGTTGAGGCATCACTCAGCAGTCGAAGAGGCGCCCTCTCGCAAATCGAAGAGCCGGGCTCCTTTCTCAAAAGCCGGATTCTTTTCTCAAAAGCGTCGTCGCCGTTCTCAAAAGTCGGACGCCGTTCTCAAAAGTCGGGCGCCTTTCTCAAAAGCCGGAGCAGTCAGGAATCACGAGGCGAGCCGCTCCCTGATTTGTCCAGACGTGTCACATGCAATTCCTTTCTCAAAAGTCGGGATTGCTCAGAAACCACGAGCCGCCCCCTGATTTGTCCAATTTTGTCGTCACTCGTCACGCGCTGTCAGCTTTGCGCAAATTACGGGCTTCTTTTTCAGAAAGCGCGTGACCTGTACTGTTCATCCATCCACCGGCTGCCGACAGGGGTAAAAGAACAGTTTCGGTTGTGAAGAAAAGTCCTATAAACGTCTACCTTCGCCTTCAACAGCAAAGGAAAACTCTCTCAACACTTCTTCATCTCCGAAATTTTTCATCTCCGAAAATGCCTTTCCATCAAACCCTCTCGAGTTTCTCTGTGTTTCTCATTCCCTGGGATACCTTTACAAATAAGACATCTAGAGCTAGAGTATTTCATATCATGAAGGTTGAAAGCAAGAGTATCTCATATCACGCTTTCTCCCTGTCCTTGTCCTTGTCTTTGTGGCAAGGAGAAAGCGGGCAATCAGCCAGCACTCGGTGTCAATCTTCCAATCTAAGAACCGACTGCCTGGAAATCCTTCCTGATTGCTTACCTAGCATTGCTCTCGAGTGCTCTTCATCAACCACTGATGTACTTCCGAAGAAGTCGCCACATCTGCCTGGAGAACAGAGAAGGCAAGTGAAAATGATACTTGAAGCATGTGGAGACAAGGTGCTGTTTCATCTTCAAGATCAAGTCTCATTTTCCTTGCTAAGAAGTTCCCCAGCCCAGTTCAAGCATACACCTGTGGAACGATACTTCTTCAAAAGCAAAAGTATCCCATATCATCAGAGTCAGAGGCAAAGATTTCTCATGGCATGCTTTTCCTTTACCCTTGCTCTTGGCTACGGGGCAAGGTGAAAGAAAGGCAATCGGTCGACACTTGGACAGATTGAACAAAGAAGCAGACCACCACCTATTCCTCGTGCCTACCTGCCATGCAGAAGAACAAAAAGAGAAGAATGTAGCCTGCAGACTAAATCAACCCGGCAGAAGGAGTCTGAGTTGAAACCAAGAGCTCGAGAAGCTTCAACAACACCACCAATCAAGTCTCATTTTCCTTGCTAAGAAGTTCCTGAGGCCAGTTCAAGTTCAAAGCTGTGGAAAGTCACCAAACAGGACCAATGATCACTTTTTAGTTTTATTATTATCTTTTATTTTCATTTTCAATTTTTCGTTTGTTTGTTTTTTCTTGCGTGCTTAACTGACTTATTTCTTTTCTTTGCAGGAACTTTTGGTTATTTCCACCCTTGAAGTTGATTGCAAAATTTTAGCTTGGGGGGTCATCACTTGATTTTCTGCAAATTAGGGAAGTTTTCAGTCCTATTGCTTTATTTTGTTTCTTTATATTTATCTTTTTCATTTTTATTTGCATTTTATTATATTTTCTGACATTGGGGACAATGTCTAGTTTAAGTGTGGGGGTAAAGAGTATGAAAAATGACCAAATTGAAAATTTTTGTACCTTCGACTTTGAACTGGTTTCATTTGTTTCCATGTTATTGCTTTGTGTTTTCTTAATTAAGTTGTTGTTTTTAAAAAAAATAAAAAAAAAAAAAAAAATAAAAATAAAAAAAAAAAAAAAAAAAAAAATCCAAAAATTTAAAAAAAATCCAAAAATATTTCCTTGTTTTCCTTATTGTTTTGAATTAGAATTTTTTTTGTTAGTTTCCCGACCCAATGATATAATTGGATAAAATTTGAACCATGATGATCAAGAACTTAGTTAACATGTGTTGTGTGAAATTCCTAATTCTCGTATTAGTTTGTACATATTTGATCATCTTTGAAAAACTAAACGCACATAGCCCTGTTGATGTGAAACTAAAGCATGATTTAAAGATCCATATGTGAATTTAGTGACCATATACATCCTATGTGAGTTTTTGAGCCTATTGAAAGTGTGTGCATTTTTCATACACTCCTATTTTTTCATGTGTGATGAACTTATGTGAGATACTTCTCTAGAACTTGCATAACGATCTTTCGAAATATTTGTCATTGATTGCAAGAACTTGAAAATGATAGAGGCATTAGGTTTACCACCATGGCCCAAATAACCTTGTTTCCCAAAGAAAAATGATATCATTAGATTGCCAATTTGAGCCGTATTTGTGAGCCTTTTATTTCTTATCACCAGATATGTCTACCCTTATGCCTGAAATAAATATTTTTCCTTACCCTTTCCAAGCGAGCAATGCGAGATTGTCTTATGAGAAATGTTTGTGAAGTACTTTGGAGGGTGTTTGGCAAAAGAATAAGTGTGGGGGTTTTTCATATTTGTTTCTGTTTGAAAAAAAAAAAAAAAAAAAAAAAAAAAAAAAAAAAAAAGAAAAGAAAAGGAAAAGAAAAAGAAAGATTGTATACAAAGAAAATAAAAAGTTTTTAAAGTTTCAGTTTATGGGTGTGGTTGGAGGTGACTTGTAGAATAGCTGGAAATGTTGAGTTCTTATAAATCTAAAGAAAAAATCGCTTGCAATGTAGCTTGGAACTTGTGTTTTCCTATTCTTTCGTTTCAATAACTCTCGCCCTAAGCCTCATTACATCCAATAAAAGTCCTCTTGATTTAAGTTTTGCAATTATGACTGTGGAGAAGTGATCTTTATGCAAGCTTATGGTAGAACTTTCACATTTGTTTCTTTGAGCGAAACACATTAAAACTAAACACATGTGTGATTGAGTGCATATCCTTTAGAAGGTCGCTAGTTTGCATATGGTGTTTTTAAAAATAAAAAATTTTGAAATTGCATTAACATGGCTATCTCACACACTACACTTCAAGGATGTTTCAAAGATTACTGCTAATATTTGAGTAAGGAAAATGAACTTGAATTGCTTATTGGTGTTAGCTATGGTTCTTGATGATTGTGTTCTCAAATGAAATTCTATGAGGGTCATATAGGGGGAAATAATATTTTCATGTTATTACTTTTTCTGTTTTCGTTTGTTTTGCTCGAGGACTAGCAAAAGTTAAGTGTGGGGGTATTTGATCGGATCATATTTATATATATTTTTACTTCGAATTCACTCGTCTTTTCTTAGTTATTTCCTCATATTTTTGAGTTATTTACTTTATTTTTGTGTTTTATCGAATTTATCTAGCTAAGAAAATAAAATTAGCACAAGTGAGATTTTAAGTGATAAAATCGTCAAAACTGTCTTGCCCACTATTTTTGGTTAATAAAAATAAGATAGTATTATATATATATATATATATATATATATATATATATTTATGATGCTAATTGAGTGGGGTTTTTGGCAGAAAGCAACGCGTGGGAGACAAAAAGAAGTGAAGGCAGCTGGCTTGGGAACGAAAAGGGAATGAAGGAAATAGAATATAAGAGGACTGACGTGTTGCTAGTGTGAGGGAGAAAAAGAGAGCCAGCTCGCAAGAGCTGGGGAATAAAAAAAAAGGAGTCAGATCCAAAGGCAGTGAGGTGAGCACGGGGGGGCTTGCGAGAGAAGGAAGGAGGGCTGTCAGCAGGAAGCCAGCTGGCGAGAAGCACGGGACGGAGGGGGACGCTGCCAAGAGGCAGCAGGAAAGAGGAAGGCGTGGAAATCAGCAGAGGAAGGCAGCAGCAAAAGCTGCCTCGTGGAGAAAGCAGAAGTGGAAGACAGAGACCAAGGGTTGGAAACGTGAGAAGTAGGAGGACTGTCAGGAGGAATAAGCCTTGAGGGAAACGTGGAAATCAGCAAAAGAAAGGGATGTTGCGGGGAGAGCTTGAGAAAAAAAAAACGCGCAGAAGAAAAACAGAAACTGCGCAGAAACAGATCCTTGAACATTTCTTTCGGTTTAATCCTCCAAACTCATATTTTACTTTCACTTTAATTTATAATAATGTGTAACTAATTTGTTTTGGCTAGAGGTTAATTCAAAACCATGGATATGTTTGTAATATGAATTGATTACCTTCAGTTGTGATTTCTGAGTTGTGATTTAATTTGCTTAACTGCTTGATTGATAACTTATTTTTGTATGTCGATTAAGGATGCATACTTAATTTACATGCATGAATTTGATGCTAGAATATAAGTGAATTTCACCTAATCGTTATGAATTTATATTCACAAGTAGTGAAGGTCGCTAATAAACGATCGCGTTAAGTAAATTCTTGGCATAAGTTTCATGCAATTCATAGTAACAAGTGCCTCGTCAATGCTTATGATTTTCATAAAACTTAATGATTCTTGCTTGTATCTCTATTATGCAATTCATGTAGGGAACTTGTAGGGAATGTTTTGGGTTGTAGTATGCAATCATCCAACCTAATAAAAGTAGGAAAATCTGAAGGTTAATTTAAGCGGACCTAATTAACTTGGGGCGTTGAGAATTTACAATTTATTGAAAGAACAACTGAAAATCAATTTAGGTTGCATATGTGGCATGTGTGGAGAATAATCCTCTAGCCAGTCCGTCATTTATCATTTTACCTTAATTTTATGTTTTTGTCAATTTTGTAATTTATTTAAGTTTAATTTACTTTTCATCAAAATCAATCCCCCATTTTATTTTAAAGTGTTAGATTTATTAGAAATCATTTTAGTTTGTGTTTTCTTAAGTCTTGAGTTGTTTTGAGTCTTTTGATTTATTTTAGTTTATTTGTTAGTTTTATTTTGAGTTATTCTAGTTAAGTGTTTTGAGTCTAGTTTAGTGTTTTAAATTTTGTTTTTACGTTTTTAATTTAATTTTACTTTGGTTAGCATCCCTAGTTAATCCCCGGCCTAGAACGATCCCTACTTACATCATTACTACAACTGTCACAAATAGGGTTTAAATTTGTGCGTGAATTTATTTTCGCACCAGACTTTATAGTTATCTTAGGCTCTTGGATGACCATGGACTTATTAGGTTATTGCAACAACGAGCCAACATTGTTGAATATAAACTCGGGGAGGTTGTGTCAATTTAATTACGTGCTTTTCAATCCAATTAAAACATTTTCATTGAGCCATTAGAAATGAAAGACAATCATTCATTGCTAATTAGGGCATTGGACCCATTTAATCTTTAATCTCATGTCAAAAACCCTCTTTTAATTATGTCTCCTTACCAATAGTTAAAGAAACTCTAGTCTAGCACTAGAGGGAATCAACTAACGAATAGAGATTAAGAAGTAATAAGAATTACAAACCGATTTGTACAAATTCCTATAAATTACATATACTAAAAGGGGAGAGATAGATTAATGTCAAACGTGACAAGGTCCAATTAAACAGTAATTAAAACACATTCCCAAGGTTCAAACAATTTGATTTTAGCGCCTTATCTCATAGCTCAATTATCGTTTAAGGCATAAGTCCATAGTCACCCATTTTCTAACTACTTAATCACATTTAAATAATTAAATGGAATGCAACATAAACATTTAGATTTAGTGCATATGGGCATAATAGAATTATGAGTTTAAACAACTAACAAAATTAAAATCAAATATTTTAACTTTCTAGTTAGTAGGGGCCTAAATGCAAATAAGAAAAGTTAGGGGTCAAACTGTAAATACTCAAAAGTATAAAATATCTTTTTCCAAATCACAAAAAACCCCCCAAGTGGATAAATCCACTAGGGTGGCCGGCCACATTAAGGGGAGATGGGAAGTCTCACCCATCTTGCTTTAATTCAATGCAAGGTAGAAAAATCCAAATTTGCTTGTCACTTGGTTTTGGCTTAAAAGGCTTTAATGAAAAAAAGTTGATGGAAATCTCCTATACAAGTCTAGGGTTTTAAAAGTTTTAATATGGTTATGGATGGTAAGAACATCATCCAAAACCATAAAACTATGCATGAAAACCAAATAAAATCATTTTCACCCAAAACTAAACTATGAACACCAAGAACAAAACCATCAACACTTTTTCAAGATTTGTGGATTCTTGGTGATTTTTCAAACCCAAAAACTAAAGTGACAAGGTTTCTACTTTCGAGCTTTTAAAATGATGTGTGAGTGTCTTACAATAAAACACAAACACATGCCCAAAAACCCCCAAAACCATGCCAACCACAAAGATCAAAACCCCAAAATTTTGTTCATGACTTATTTTTCATTCATGCATACAAAACAACTTTTACATGCATATCTTTTTCAACTCTTGACTAACATTTTTCAACTATTGAAAAACAAAAGATAAACATATTTTAAATGAAGAAATAATATGTCAAATTAGTTCAAAACTCAATTTTCATTCATGCATACAAAACAACTTTTGCATACATATCTTTTCAACTATTGACTAACATTTTTCAACTATTGAAAAACAAAAGATAAACATATTTTGAATGAAGCAATAATTATGTCAAACATAATATTAATACCCATATGCATAAAATCCAAAAGGACACATTATACATAAACCTTTGGCTCTGATACCACTTGAAGGGAAAAACATGAGTTTAACACATGGGATTTCTAAATGACTAGCATGCATATACAATTCAAAATTTATATACATAAGCAACGGAAGCATGTTATCAAATAATATCAAAGCTATAGTCATGCAAATCCCCTTCAAGGTTCATAGGTTTATATATAATGCATCTAAAACATTTTAGATAAGAATAAAGAGAAGGTATAGATCTATACCTCTTGATCTTTATTTTAGACCAAGGATGGACCACCTCCAAGTCCTTTGCTCCTTAAAGTCCTTGAGCCTAGCCTCCCTCCTTGCCTCCTCCACTTTGTTAGAAAGAGTGCTCCTAGGTTCTCCTTTAGTTTCCAAAGTAGAAAACCTCTAAAGATCCACACCCACTAGTGTAGTGAGATGGATGGAGGAATAACCAAAAGGGTGAAAAATTGTTAGCTAAATCACCCCCAAGGTGCCCGGCCTTTGTAGTGTTTTAGAGATATTTTTCTTTTGCCTCTTTGTTGTTTTAAACACACAAAAACCTTTTTTGGAATAAATCTCTATAAAGTTCCTTATATAGACAAAAGGAAACCTAGTCAACAACTTGACTAAATATCTCTCCCTCTCCACTTGCAAGGGCCGGCCTCTTTGTGTTGGTTTGGGCTTTGGGCTTTTATTTATTTCAAGTCATCCAATGCTTGAATAAAAGCCCAATGGGTTTAGGCCCAATGGGCCCAATTAAACCCGAACGTTTCTTTAAGCCCAAAAATGATCTTTTATCGCTTTTATGATTTCTTTAGACTTTCTAAATTAATCACAACACTTAATTAATCCAATTAATTATTTCCATCATCCTTTAATTACTCACCACAAGAGTGTATCGGTGTACAATCATTTTAGGTTCTAATTAGCAAGGCAGTGAGGTGATTGGCACCAATCCAATTGATTATATTTAATCCAATCACTTAGTGAATTAAAACTTCCTTTTAATTCACCTTTCTTCTTTGACGAACACATTTAATCATCTAGAAGAACTCACAAGCTATGAGTGACATCTAACCATATATCATAGCTACCCAAGCTAATGTAGAAATTTATTCGGAGAACCTATTCAGTTGAAATTACAATGTAATTCGATCCTTCTCTAAAACAATACTCTCAATCACATTACTAGGGTATGGATTTATTATGTCAAACCCCTAATGTGATTATTCCTTCTTATATGATTCTATTGAGTCGTATAGGAACGCTTTCCTTTATTACGCTCGATACTTCGGCCGAAGATTCCCGAATCATATCTTAGAGTATTCTTCCTCTCTTATCGAAGATTAGAGATTCCTTGTTGCGCATACACTTGCCTTCATGACTAAGTGGCTTAACCCCAACTATGCCGTTGACATTCTGATAGAGTGACTTTTGACATAATCAAAGATCAAGTACTTAACCACAAGACAACGACGATGCCTCAGGTCAAAGGACTACTTACATTATTCCAACCTTTAGAGTTACTTGCTTGACATGTGAGTAGACCTCCATGCAAGCATTCTCGTTCGATTGTGTTCAGTGAACTCATTCCCTTAATGAGCACCTACATACTTGTCTTAGTGTCACTACACAAATGGGATGAGACTTTCCATTCTTCCATTTGGATACAGTATGTACCGGTCTAAGCATTGTCAGTATCCCTCCGACAATCCAATGACCAGGAACCTTTTTGGACGTAATGGTTATGTGAAGAAGGTCTCTGTAGTCTAACATCATTAGATTACTTCTTCAATCGATCCATTGTCCATGGATTCATTAATTAGGACATATACCGTTTATTGAGATAGTCCCAATTAGTATCTTTGCCATTTGATGTATAAGAGTTATCCATACATCGATTCTTTTGTCCTGAAAGGTTTCTTCCAAAGATTGACTTTCAGGGCATATTTCCAACACGTACACCGAGTCAGGGTGAAAGTGAAGAAATATAAATGAGATGGATAAGCAATTAAATGGTTTAATTGAGAATGGTCAAGATTAATTAATTAGTTAATTAATTTTACGAAAGGTTCGTATTGGGCTTTTAAGTTGGTTTTGGGCTTCAGGGCCCAAAAGCGTTTTGGTCCACAAGGCCCATTATGTTTAAGTTGTATGACAACTAAAAAAAAATGGGCAATTTGCCCAATAACAAAGGTAAGGCCGGCCATAAGGGTGAGGGTTGCAAACTTGGATTAATTACAAGTTTGCCACTCACTTGAAATGAAGTATAAAAACAACTTTATAGCTTTATTTCTCATTAGGGTTTTTCTTGGTGAAATGAGGTGAAACACTTTCTCTCATTTTCTCTAAAGAGGCCGGCCACTTAGAGGGGATTTAGCTAGCAATCTTTTCTTCTCTAAGTCATCCATTTCATCTTCACACTTCATCCTTGGTGTGGAGACTTAGAGACATCAAGCTTTTGATGTTTTGGAGAACAAATCCTCAAATCCTCAAAGAAGCAAAGGAGCACTAAAAGGAGGAAAATCACAAGGAAGATCCAAAGAGCAAGGAGGTGACTTGAAGGCCCTCCACTTGGGTGAATCCCTTGTGTAATCAAGGATGAGCTTCAAGGGTAAAGAAACTCTAAATCTTTCCTTCTCTTTAATGTTGTTAAAGAGTTTATTGGTTCACCATATACTAGGTTTTGAAAGTCATGGGTTTTATGAATTGTTTTTTAATGCATGCCTACTTTAAAGTGTTAATTGTTTGCATATGTGTTCAAATGTTCTTATTTGTTCTTAGCTAGGACAAAATTTTTCCTTCAAGTGGTATCAGAGCCTAGGCCTAGTTTATGGTGAATCCTTTTGGGTTTTGTGATTTTAATGATTTGTGATTTAAATGTTGTAAATGTTACAAGCTTTGTTCTTGCTTTTGAATATAAATTTTGCTTGAAAATTTAGCATCTCAAATGTTGTAGATGTATTTCATTTAAGCATGAATATTGGAACTAAATTTGGTGCCATGAATATTGGGAAATTCGTCCATTTTCAAAAGGGTATTTTTTGGGTTCTTGTTTGTCTTGTTAAAATGGTTTTAAAGTGACTTTTGGAACCCCTAAGTACCCTAGGATGTTAACCCTCTTTTGTTGTGTGAAAACATTCATGGAGCTCTTATGAGTTTTCATGAGTGTTCTTCAATGTTCTTGAAGTTCTTGCCAAGAACAAAAAGTTTTGAAGTTTTGATTCAAAAGTTTAATGTTTTTCATAAAGTTTTGGTTTATTTTGTTAGGTGAAGGATATTTGTGAAGGATGACAAAATATATTCATTGTTAGACAAAATATCTTACAAAACCATCCTAATCAACTTTAACCTCACCTACCAAATCAACTTGCAAAAACTTTTTAAAATTTTTTTTTCACTTGTTCACTTAAAACCGGCCACCCCCTAGTGGGGGTACTTTTGGGGCCTTTTATGCAATTACATAAAGTTTTTGATACTTTTGTGTATTTGCACTTTGACCCAAAAGTTTGCGTTTTTACGTTAAGGCCTAAAAACTCTAAAGGACAAATTGTTTTGCTCCTTTAATGATGTTTTTACATTGTTAAAATTTTGGGTTCTAGTTGTAATTACATGAAGTTGTGGACTCTTGTGTTTTTACAAAGTGACCCCAAAAGTTTTTGTTTATTAAATAATGGCCCAATTGTTGAGGTCATTGTTTTTGGCCCAAATAAGATGAGAACAAAATGGTTTTGTCTCTTTAATGAGAATTGGATTTTCATTTCAATTAGTTCCATTTAAATCAATTCTATGAATCCGAAAACCAATTGTTTAAGTTGCTTTCTTAGTTAATGTGATTGATTAAGAAAAGGGTGATAATGAACCAAAGGCCTTGATAATTGAGCTATGTGATTGGCCGCTTTACATTATGAATGTTTGGGTTAAGTAGTTTAGATTTGAATGTAATTTGATTAATTCAATTTGTTGTAAATGGACATAAGTCCATTATTTGTGTTGTAAAAGGGCATAAGCCCTTCTTATTATTTCATGTATTCCTTTTTGTTTATATGTATGCAAATTGGAATAGTTGGGTCCAACGCCCAATAGGAAATAACGGTTTAATTGGATTAAACGCGTAACTAAAATCAACAACTATCTACCTTAAACCCAAGGTCCAACACAAGGCTCGTGTTGGATCAAATCAAACGGTTCATAATCATCCTAAGACCTAATATGACTATATAGTCCATATAAGGATGCAATGCATTCGTTAGTAGCTCCATATAGTCTCGCTTGTTTCATCGAAATAGTGGGAGTATTATAAACTGCTAATTCATATTAACTTGGACCAATGGTTGTGATAGGCCCAAGTTCTTTTAATAAGATTAAAATGATTTTGATGTAGCCCAAAACTACTCCCTCATCAAACGAATATTAAGTTGATAAGCGAGAGATGTTTTGAACATCTCTTCGTAGGCCTTCCACCGTGGTGGGCTCCAATCGTTTGTGACTCATGCACCGGCTTCACCCTATCATGGGGGAGTTCAAAGTATGTGCTTACATCCAGGAGGAGTCCATAAACATATGATGAGGTGAGTGTAGGCAACGAGGATGGCCGATATCATATAATTGTGAGGCTATTCTTGAACCCCTTCACGAACTAAGCATGGTGGGAATAACTTAACGAAGTGCAATGGTGCTGATATCGTATCATCGTGATGCATCATTCTCTAGAGGCCAAACAAGATGGGTAATTACAAAAGTTGTAAATGAATAAAGCGTTATTTTCTCATCATTATTTTTGCTAACCAATATCGTATCATCGTGAGGTGGGCTTGGTAATGGTGAGCCTCCCATACCCCGCTAAGAGTTCAATATAACTCTCGAATTCCATTGAGGGATGTGGAATTTGCCAAAAATAGTGGGTGGTACTATTTGATTTAAACGCAATCAAGTAGTTTGAAAACAAACAATCTAATACGATTTCTGTTATGTTATGTAGTTAACGACATGCCTAAAATAATACCCACCGTTATACTTGACAAAAATGGCCTTAGGGGCCAACGTTTCCTTGCTTGGTATCGCCACATTGAGAATGTCTCAAAGGTGAAAGACATATTGTATGTGCTTAAGCAATCCTCTCCTCATGTACATCCTACGAAACTAGCTTCAAATGAGGAGTGTCAAAATTATGTTAGACACTATGAGGATGACTTACAAGCCAAATGCTTAATCCTCACTTCACTTAGTGAGGAGCTTATGAAGCTACATAAGCACATGGACACTTCTTGTGCCATGGTTGAAAGTTTGCATAAGATGCATGATAAAGAGACTAGTAATGTACGATTCTCAAATGTTTGTAGTCTAATGAATGCCAAAATGGCAAAGGGGACATCGGTCCATAAACATGGACAAAAGATTGATGCGAAAATTAACTAACGCACAAATTAAACCCTATTTGTGACAATTGTAGTAATGATGTAAGTAGGGATCGTTCTAACCGGGGATTAACTAGGGATGCTAACCAAAGTAAAATTAAATTAAAAACGTAAAAACAAAATTTAAAACACTAAACTAAAATCAAAACACTTAACTAGAATCACTCAAAATAAAACTAACAAATAAACTAAAACAAATCAAAAGACTCAAAATAATTCAAGATTCAAGAAAACACAAACTAAATTGATTTCTAACAAATCTAACACTTTAAAATAAATGGGGGATTGATCTTTGACGAAATTGAATTTAAAACAGAAACTTAAAAATAAACTTCAAAGAAAATATATTTTATAGAATGATGAGACGTTAGTTAGAGGGGTCCTTATCCACACATGAATATATGCATATAATTTAATTCCCAGTTATGATTTCAACAAACGAATAAATGACAACGCTCCAAGTTAATTAGGTCCGCTTAAATTAACTTTTAGATTTCCTTAGATTCATTGAATTGGACGGAATACGCATCACAACCAAATTATTCTTATCAAGTTCCCTAACTATGGAATACGCATGATAGAGAGACATATCAAAGATCATTAAGTTTAATGGAAATCATAAACATCGACTAGGCATTCATAACTATGGAATACGCATGTTAATCCAACCTAGGGTTTACTAAACACAATCGTGACTAGCGATTTTTACTACTCATGAATATAAGTTCATAACGATTAGGTGAAATTCCCTTATATCCTAGCATCAAGTCTAAGCATGCAAATTAAGTGTCGACCCTCAACCCACATACATAAACAAGTTCTTAATCAACACAGAAAAGTAAACCACATCCAACATTCATAAATTCATGACTGGAGTAAATCAAATCATAATAAACATTTATCCATGGTTTCAAATTCCCCTCTAACTAAACAGAAATTAATTACACATGTTTAATATAATTGAAAAGAAAATTAAATTAAACATGAGTTTAAGAAAAATAAAACCAAATGAGGAGTTGCTCCTCTGCGTCTCTGTCTTCCTGCGTCTCGCCAGCTTCGCAAGGCAGCTTCTGCCATCTGTCAGTCTGCGTCTCTCCGTCTCGCTCTCTGCGTCCTTCATCTGTCTCGCTCTTTTCTTCTCTCGCTGCCCCAAGGCAGCGCCTCTGTCCGTCCTGAGTCTCTGTCTTCCTTTCTCCAGTCCCGACCTGCCCGTCTCTCCTGCTTGACATCTGTCACTGTCGTGCTCTCCCAGCTGCCAGCACGTCAGTCCTCCCTGCTCTCTCACGTCTCCTCGCTGCCTCAAGGCAGCCCACCTTTCCTCCCCTCTCGCCTGGCTTTTATTTCCTGGTTTCTGCTTTTCTTTTTCGCAAGCCCACCTCGCGACAGTCCTGACTGTCCTCCACGTTTTCCTGCTTACATTTCCGCACGCCCTACACAGTCAGCGCCTGCTTTCTGACCTGGTTTCTGACCTCTTCTTTCTGCTTTCCTGCTTGCGCCAGCTGCCAAAGGCAGCTTCTTCTTTTCTCTTATGATCTCTAAGGCAGCTTGCTGCCCTCTCTTTTATTATTTCCACTGCTTTCCGTCCCACTCAGTACTGTCTCCACAATCTTTATTTTCTTTTTATCTCAATGCACTCCCTCTTGCCGTCCACATGTTCTGCCAGTGAAGGTCATTTTTTGTTATTTTATTTTTTTCTAAAGCTACAAAAATCAAATAAGTGAGTAATATAATTTTTACGAATTTTGTCACTTAAAATCACACTTGTGCTATTTTTATTTTCTTAGCTAGATAAATTCTATAAAATACAAAAACAGAGTAAAAAGCTAAAAAAATGAGGAACTAACTAAGAAAAGACACGTGAATTTGATGTAAAAATATATATAAATATGAGCTTATCAAATACCCCCACACTTAGCTTTTGCTAGTCCTCGAGCAAAATAAAGAACACAGAAAAAGTAATAACATGAAAAATATCAGCTTCACCTATGTGACCCTCATAGAATTTCATTCGAGAACACAAATCATCAAGAACCATAGCTAACACCAAACGAGCTAATAATCCAAGTTCATCTTCCTTATTCAAATATTAGCAGTAATCTTTGAATCATCCTTGAAGTGTAGTGTGTGAGATAGCTATGTTAATGCACTTTCAAATTTTTATTTTTAAAATCACCATATGCAAACTAGCGACCTTCTCACTGGATATACACTTAATCACACAAGTTTTTAGTCTTAATGTGTTTCGCTCAAAGAATCAAATGTGAAAGTTCTACCATAAGCTTGCATAAAGATCACTTCTCCACAATCATAATTGCAAAACTTAAATCAAGAGGACCTTTATTGGACGTAATGAGGTTTAGGGAGAGGGTTATTGAAATGAAAGAATAGGTAAACACAAGTTCCAAGCTACATTGCAAGCAATTCTTTTGTTTAGATTTATAAGAACTCAAGCTTTCCAACGATTCTTCTAACACTTCCAACCACAACCTTAAACTGAAACTTTAAACACTTTCTATTTTCTTCGTAAACAAACTTTCTTTTTTTTTTTTTTTTTTTTTTCAAGCAGAAACAAATATGAAAAAACCCCACACTTATTCTTTTGCCAAACACCCTCCGAGTACTTCACAAACACTTCTCATAAGACAATTTCACATTACTCATTAGCTCGCTTGGAAAGGGTAAGGAAAAATATTTCAGGCATAAGGGTAGACATATCTGGTGATAAGAAATAACAGGCTCACAAATACGGCTCAAATTGGCAATCTAATGATATCATTTTTCTTTGGGAAACAAGGTTATTTGGGCCATGGTGGTAAACCTAATGCCTCTATCATTTCCAAGTTCATGCAATCAATGACAAATATTTCGAAAGATCGTTATGCAAGTTCTAGAGAAGTATCTCACATAAGTTCATCACACATGAAAGAATAAGAGTGTATGAAAAATGCACACACTTTCAATAGGCTCAAAAACTGACATAGGATGTATATGGCCACTAAATTCACATATGGAGCTTTTAAATCATGCTTTAGTTTCACATCAACAAGGCTATGTGCATTTGGTTTTTCAAAGATAATCAAATATGTACAAAACTAACACGAGAATTAGGAATTTCACACAACACATGTTAACTAAGTTCTTGATCATCATGGTTCAAATTTTATCCAATTATATCATTGGGTCGGGAAACTAACAAAAATCTAATTCAAAACAATAAGGAAAACAAGGAAATATTTTTGGATTTTTTTTTAAATTTTCCGATTTTATTTTATTTTTTTAAAACAACAACTTAATTAAGAAAATACAAAGCAATAACATGGAAACAAATGAAACCAGTTCAAAGTCGAAGGTACAAAAAATTTCAATTTGGTCATTTTTATACTCTTTACCCCCACACTTAAACTAGACATTGTCCCCAATGTCAGAAAATATAATAAAATGCAAATAAAAATAAAATAAATAAATATAAAGAAACAAAATAAAGCAATAGGACTGAAAACTTCCCTAATTTGCAGTAAAATCAAGCGATGACCCCCCAAGCTAAAATTCTGCAATCAACTTCAAGGGTGGAAATAACCAAAAGTTCCTGCAAAGAAAAGGAAAAATTCAGTTAAGTAACACAAGAAAATGTAGAAAATGCAAACGAAAAATTGAAAATGACGATAAAAGACAATGAATAGAACTAATAAGTGATCATTGGTCGTGCTCGTTGACTTTCCACAGCTTTGAACTTGAACTGGCCTCGGGAACTTCTTAGCAAGGAAAAGGAGACTTGATTGGTGGTGGTGATTTGATGTCCTTGTACAGCGAGGCTGTGCTCTTTGGCGACTGATGCGTCCATTTGTTGTTGAAGCTTCTCGAGCTCTTGGTTTCAACTCGGACTCCTTCTGCCGGGTTGATTTAGTCTGCAGGCTGCATTCTTCTCTGCTTGTTTCTTCTGCACGGCAGGTAGGCACGAGGTAGAGGTGGTGGTCTGTTTCTTTGTTCAATCTGTCCAAGTGCCGACCGATTGCTTTCTTTCTCCTTGTCTCGCAGGCAAGAGCAAGGGTAAAGGAAAAACATGCCATGAGATATCTTTGCCTTTGACTCTGATGATATGAGATACTTTTGCTTTTGAAGAAGTATCGTTCCACAGGTTTATTCTTGAACTGGGCTGGGGAACTTCTTAGCAAGGAAAATGAGACTTGATCTTGAAGATGAAGTAACACCTTGTCTCCACATGCTTCAAGGTATCATTTTCACTTGCCTTATCTGTTCTCCAGGCAGATGTGGCATCTTCTTCGGAAGTACATCAGCAGTTGAAGATGAGCACTCGAGAGCAATGCTAGGTAAGCAATCAGGAAGGATTTCCAGGCAGTCGGTTCTTAGATCGGAAGATTGATACCAAGTGCTGGCTGATTGCTCGCTTTCTCTTTGTCACAAAGACAAGGAAAAGGACAGGGAGAAAGCATGATATGAGATACTCTTGCTTTCAACCTTCATGATATGAAATACTCTAGCTCTTGATGACTTGTTTGCAAAGGTATCCCAGGGAATGAGAAACACAGAGTAACTCGAGAGGCTTCGTTGGGAATGCATTTTCGGAGATGAAGAAAGGTTGAGAGGGTGTGCCTTTGCTGTGGAAGGCGAAGGTAGATACTTATAGGACTTTTCTTCACAACCGAAACTGTTCCTTTACCCCTGTCGGCAGCCGGTGGATGGATGAACAGTACATGTTACGCGCTTTCTGAAAAAGTTACCCGTAATTTGCGCAAAGCTGACAGCGCGCGTGATGAGAGACGATAATTTTGGAAAAACTGTTCGCCTCGTGATTCCTGACCGCTCCGTCTTTTGAGAGAGGTGCCCGACTTTTGAGAACGGCGTCCGACTTTTGAGAACGGCGTCCGTCTTTTGAGACGGAGTCCGTCTTTTGAGAAAGGAACCCGGCTCTTTGATTTGTGAGATTTGCCTCTTCGACTTCTGAGGAGCGCCTCTCTGATTTCTTCTTTTTATAGAGGCGCTAATTTTGTTCCACAATGCACTTAAGCTCCCTCCTGTAAACACTCCCTCCGAGTACTTTTTTAATCTTGATCAGTTCGACCTCTTCTTTTTCTTCACATCTTCAAATATGTCTTGCCCTTCTGACCGTCGCCTTAACTTGAATGTTGGGGAAGATATTGATATGTCTTCTCCAACCAACATTTGGCAGCCGTCCTTCATATCCCCAAATGGTCCTCTTACAGTTGGGGATTCCATGATGATGAATGAAACAACCGCCTCGGTGGTGGCCAGAAATCTGTTCACTCCTAGAGACACTAGGATACTTTCCAGGCAGTCCGACGAACTGGCTGTTCAGGACTCTCTGGCCTACAGCGTCCGATGCGCAGGCTCAGTCTCAAACATAGGCCAACGTCTTCTTGCTCGAACTCGTTAGGTTGAGTCGTTGATGGCTGAAGTGGCTAGTCTTCGGCAAGAGGTCAGAGTGCTTAGGCATGAGAATAAGGAGTTGCACATGCTCGCAACTAATTACTCAACAAGCTTGAAGAGGAAGCTTGATCAGCTGCAGGAGTCCGAAGTGCGGATTCAGAGTGATCATCAACGGTTTATGGCGTTACTCCCGAGGTTTGTGTTGCCTTCGTCCTCGGGAGCTGCACCAAGTATTGAGGCTCCGAATGATCCAACTCTGGCGCTTCGTCTTTCTGGGGCTCCGTCGACCTCCGAGGCACCACCTACCAACGACCAATGAAAGCTATTAGTTCACATTATTGTAAAATATTTATGCTTTTAAGTTTATTTAATTATATATATAAATATAAGTATTTTTGTGTTATTTTTTATTTTTTATTTTTTATTATTATTATTTTTTTAAATTATATGGATGTTTATTATTATTATTATTATTATTATTTTTTTTAAATATCAATGTAAAATAAGTAAATCAAAGTAAAAAGACTATGTTTAATCTCCCAAACAAAAATCACAACTAAATAAACAAAACAAAATGAAAGCAGTAAAGAGAAGGGATTAGGAATGCAAATCTGATTGTGGGTGATTCCTAGGCCTCCTTTCATTATTCAAATGCATGGGTTTATCCTTGAACGGACGGTGGTACTTGAAATGATCCGACAACGGTCTAAGTTCTAATGATGGTGCCTGAATCATCAAAATTAGATTGTTAGTATAACATAAAATTAAAATTGGAGAAGATGGCTTACTTTCTTGTTCAAACTCAATCACAAACACCACGTCTTTGAACGTTTCAGGGACTTTGAACTTGGCCAAATTTATTATAATGGTTGTGGCTTGTCCTGTGTCATCAGTCTCAACTTCTTTGGGCTTGATTGTCTCATGCACAGCCTCTTTGATATGTTCAACATATTCTCCGGCCACCTCCTTTTCTGGAATCCCTCTTCTTGGTGTGCAAGGTTCTTTGAATGATTCATCATCATCGGGAACATAATTTGGTGCACCAAAAATTGGGATCTCATTTTGCACCTCTGGAAGAGCTTCCACAACGTCTTTTTCATTCACTTCTTCCTTGGGATTTAAAAACCTGCAAGGAAAAATGACAATTGGCGGAATGGGGTTAGAATGAATTGAATTTAGAACCTCCTCACCTGAGTTGGATGGCATAAGGACTTGAGGGGTTTGCGACAAGAATTCCTCTAAACTGCCCAAGTCGTCATCCTCATCTTCTTCTTGAAGCGGCAATTCATCCATGTCCGGGCTATATTTGGATGGTTCTGGGACAACTTCATCCTCCATATTACTTCCCAAAGTGATGGCTTCATTGATTTCCATTTCTCCCTTTGAATTTGCAAATGTGGAGTTGGAGAGTTCTCTTTGATCTTGAATCTGTGCCATGATCTCCATAATCTGCCCAACTTGCTTCTCCAATGCATCCACCTTGTTGGCTTTATTTTGCATCTCCTTGTTTCGTTTTTCTACTTCCTGGTTGAAAGAGGTGATTAATTGAATAAAATTATCATTATCAACTGACGAACCTGAATTTGGTTGGGGAGATTGTGGTGGAGGCTGTGACGATTCATATGGCCACTGATAGAACTCCTCATACGGCTGCCATTGTTCTTCGTTTTGTGAGCCCTGCGTCAAAGAAATGAGTCCATCAAGAATTTCATTATAATTCATGGGCATACTTGAATTCGATTGAAATTGCTGTGAGGGAGGTTGTGGTGGCTGCATAGATCTTGAATAAAACTCCTCATCTTGTTGCCAATATCCACTTTGTTGAACCTGTTGAGTTTCTCCCCACCTATGATCTGAATAATTTCTCCAATCCGAATTGTAAGCGTTGGAAAACATGTTGCCCCTTGATTGGTTATGGCCTTGATATCCCCAAACATCTTCATTTGCAGAAAATTGGGGACATTGATGAGTTTGATATCCTTGCCCATACGATGCACCAAATGTTTGGACACTTGACATTGTGGTCCTTCCGGCATTCTGACTTAATTGAGACATGAGATTCGCCAATTGAGCTTGAATGGATGCAAGTGCCATGTCTCGCTCCATTTGTACCTAAAATCAAAGAAGGAAAACTAAATCAAATATCAAAAGTTAAAAAAAACATAACAAAAAAATAAAATAAAATAAAATAAAATAAAATAAAATAAACACAAATAAAAAAAAAATAAAACACAAACAAAAACATAAACAAGGGATTAGCAAATTTGCTAATCCCCGGTAACGGCGCCAAAAATTTGATGCGAAAATTAACTAACGCACAAATTAAACCCTATTTGTGACAATTGTAGTAATGATGTAAGTAGGGATCGTTCTAACCGGGGATTAACTAGGGATGCTAACCAAAGTAAAATTAAATTAAAAACGTAAAAACAAAATTTAAAACACTAAACTAAAATCAAAACACTTAACTAGAATCACTCAAAATAAAACTAACAAATAAACTAAAACAAATCAAAAGACTCAAAATAATTCAAGACTCAAGAAAACACAAACTAAATTGATTTCTAACAAATCTAACACTTTAAAATAAATGGGGGATTGATCTTTGACGAAATTGAATTTAAAACAGAAACTTAAAAATAAACTTCAAAGAAAATATATTTTATAGAATGATGAGACGTTAGTTAGAGGGGTCCTTATCCACACATGAATATATGCATATAATTTAATTCCCAGTTATGATTTCAACAAACGAATAAATGACAACGCTCCAAGTTAATTAGGTCCGCTTAAATTAACTTTTAGATTTCCCTAGATTCATTGAATTGGACGGAATACGCATCACAACCAAATTATTCTTATCAAGTTCCCTAACTATGGAATACGCATGATAGAGAGGCATATCAAAGATCATTAAGTTTAATGGAAATCATAAACATCGACTAGGCATTCATAACTATGGAATACGCATGTTAATCCAACCTAGGGTTTACTAAACACAATCGTGACTAGCGATTTTTACTACTCATGAATATAAGTTCATAACGATTAGGTGAAATTCCCTTATATCCTAGCATCAAGTCTAAGCATGCAAATTAAGTGTCGACCCTCAACCCACATACATAAACAAGTTCTTAATCAACACAGAAAAGTAAACCACATCCAACATTCATAAATTCATGACTGGAGTAAATCAAATCATAATAAACATTTATCCATGGTTTCAAATTCCCCTCTAACTAAACAGAAATTAATTACACATGTTTAATATAATTGAAAAGAAAATTAAATTAAACATGAGTTTAAGAAAAATAAAACCAAATGAGGAGTTGCTCCTCTGCGTCTCTGTCTTCCTACTTCTCGCCAGCTTCGCAAGGCAGCTTCTGTCGTCTGTCAGTCTGCGTCTCTCCGTCTCGCTCTCTGCGTCCTTCGTTTGTCTCGCTCTTTTCTTCTCTCGCTGCCCCAAGGCAGCGCCTCTGTCCGTCCCGAGTCTCTGTCTTCCTTTCTCCAGTCCCGACCTGCCCGTCTCTCCTGCTTGACCTCTGTCACTGTCGTGCTCTCCCAGCTGCCAGCACGTCAGTCCTCCCTGCTCTCTCACGTCTCATCGCTGCCTCAAGGCAGCCCACCTTTCCTCCCCTCTCGCCTGGCTTTTATTTCCTGGTTTCTGCTTTTCTTTTCCGCAAGCCCACCTCGCGACAGTCCTGACTGTCGTCCACGTTTTCCTGCTTACATTTCCGCACGCCCTGCACAGTCAGCGCCTGCTTTCTGACCTGGTTTCTGACCTCTTCTTTCTGCTTTCCTGCTTGCGCCAGCTGCCAAAGGCAGCTTCTTCTTTTCTCTTATTATCTCTAAGGCAGCTTGCTGCCCTCTCTTTTATTATTTCCACTGCTTTCCGTCCCACTCAGTGCTGTCTCCACAATCTTTATTTTCTTTTTATCTCAATGCACTCCCTCTTGCCGTCCACATGTTCTGCCAGTGAAGGTCATTTTTTGTTATTTTATTTTTTTCTAAAGCTACAAAAATCAAATAAGTGAGTAATATAATTTTTACGAATTTTGTCACTTAAAATCACACTTGTGCTATTTTTATTTTCTTAGCTAGATAAATTCTATAAAATACAAAAACAAAGTAAAAAGCTAAAAAAATGAGGAACTAACTAAGAAAAGACACGTGAATTTGATGTAAAAATATATATAAATATGAGCTTATCAAAGATGGAAAGGATCTTCCAAGATCTTCAAAGTTTAGGAACTTCCATCGATTGGAAAATGGCCCAAGACTTTTTCCTTGCATCTCTCTCGGATGATTTCACTAAGTTTATTGTAAACTATAAAGTGAATAGATTCAATCATGCTTTAAATGAGATGATTGACATGTGCTGTAAATTTGAAAAAGGTTTCAAGAGGACAGTGGGAGTGAGAATGCAATCACAAGGAAAATGTTGCATAAGAAGAAGGCAAAGAAATCCAAAGGAACATGCTTTCATTGTGGAAAGGAACGTTGGAAGAAGAAATACAGGGTGCGCATTGCGAGCCTTATGACACGAACTTTTGAAGAGACTATTTCTGTCATAGAGAGTGCTTTTACAGTGAGCTCCAATTCCTGGATATTTGATTCAGGCGCTAGTCAACATATCTGTAATACGATGCAGGGACTAGCTGGGAGCAGGTCACTGCGCAATGGGGAGATGGTTGTGCGAGTTGGGAACGGCACTAAATTCTCTGCAAAAGCAATAGGCACCTACATGCTTAAACTACCCTCTGGGGAAGTCCTGGAACTTAAAAATTGTTTATATTTTCCTTCATGTATAAAGAATTTGATTTCTATCTCTAAGCTTTTACGAGATGGGCACTCAGTATTGTTTGTCAAATGAGTTGCACTTTATACTTGAACGGTCGTATTATCTCTCATGGTAATATGATAGAGGGACTTTTTCACCTAGAGACGAATAGTGGGATGCACTGTATTGAAAGCGGGAATACCTCAAAACCCAAAAGGGCTAGAGAAGAAGTTAACCAAGAAAAGATGTGGCATCTTAAACTTGGACATGTGAACCTTGATAAGATTCGCAAGATGTCGAAAGCCGGATATTTCCGCCCATTAGGTAATGACCGGATGGGTACTTGTGAATGTTGCTTGAAAGGGAAGATGACCAAATCTCCATTTACTGGAAAAGGAGACCGTGCCACTGAAATTCTAGGGTTAATCCACACTGACGTATGTGGACCTATGTCTACTACGTCGAGAGGAGGCTTCTCCTACTATATCACATTCACCGACGATCACTCTCGGTTTGGCTATGTGTATCTTATGAAGTACAAGTCAGAATCCTTTGAAAGGTGATAAGCTCATATTTATACATATTTTACATCAAATTCTCTTGTCTTTTCTTAGTTATTTCCTCATATTTTTGTACTATTTACTTTGTTTTGGTGTTTTATCGAATTTATCTAGCTAAGAAAATAAAATTAGCATAAGTGTGATTTTTAGTAATAAAATCGTAAAAACTGCTTTGCCCACTATTTTTGGTTAATAAAAATAAGATAGTATTATAAATATATATATATATATATAAATATATATATATATATACATATATATATATATATATATATATAAGATGTGAACGTGAATGTGCAGCAGTGGGATGGCAGAAATAATATAATAGGGCACGCGTGGGAGACAACGAGGAAAGGCAGACAAAAAGAAGGAAGGCAGCTAGGCTGCCATATTTTAGAAAAGAATAAGAAGTCAGTACGTGCAGGTGTGAAGGGGGGGGGAGAAGCTGCCTTTGGCAGCTTGAAGGAAAGAAGGGAGACGCGAGTTGACGGAGGGACGCAGGACAGCAAGCTTGTGCAGCTTGCGAGGGCAGAGAGAAAGAATAATCAGGGCTGCCTTCCTGGCAGCTAGGAAGGAAGGGAGAGAAGCCGAGTGAAGCTGCAGGGTTGACAAGGTTTCGGGGAGACAGTCTTGCGGGAAAACAAAGGTGGAGTTGCTGCCTTGTTGGCAGCGTGAATAAAAGGACGCGGGAGCAGTGAGCACAAGAAAGGAACGGACGAAGGCAGCGCAGGGAGCGCAACCAGTGAGAGCCACCTGGTGCTGCTTGGGCAGCTGGCGGTCAGCACGGAAACAAGGGGAGCTCGCAGTCAACCAGCGACAACGTGGGACTTGGGACGTGCAGGAGAGAGACGTGAGGCAGCGTGCCTTGCGCGGGGGAAGAAGTCAGCAGGAGCGCAGCAGGTCAGCAGCGGGGAGTCAGCAGCGGAGACGCCAGCGACGTGGACACGCGGGCTTTGTGGAAGAAGGGCAGTCAGGAGGACTGAGTGCTGCCTCGGGCAGCAACATGGAAGGGCAGGAGGTCAGCACGTCAGACAGAAAGGAACAAAGGCAGCAGCAAGCTGCCAAATAAGGCAGTAACACGCAAAGTCAGCTCGCACATATCCTTGCACATCTCTCGGTTTAATCCTCCAAACTCAAGTTTTATTTCTGTTTTAATTTTAATAATGTGTAACTAATTTTATTTTGGCTAGAGGTTAATTCAAAGCCATGGATATATTTGTAATTTAAATTGATTACCTTCAGTTGTGATTTCTGAGTTGTGATTTAATTTGCTTAACTGCTTGATTGATAACTTATTTTTGTATGTCGATTAAGAATGCATACTTAATTTACATGCATGAATTTGATGCAAGATTATGAGGGAGTTTCACCTAATAGTTACAATCTTATAATCACAAGTAGTGAAGGTCGCTTATAAACGATCGCGTTGAATGAATTCTTGGCATTGGTTTCATGCTCATCATAGTAACGAATGCCTCGTCAACACTTATAGTTCTCATTGTGCTTCATGATTCTTGATTGTATCCTTATTGTGCTCATCACGTAAGGAACCTTTGAGGAATGCTTTGAATTGTTGTATGCGCTTTCCCATCCAATTCATTAACTTAAGAAGAACTTGAAGGTTAATTTAAGCGTATCTAATTAACTTGGGGTGTTGAGTTTCATAATTTATTGGAAGAACAACTGAAAATCAATTTAGGTTGCATATGTGTCATGTGTGGAGAATAATCCTCTAGCTAGTCCGTCATTTATCATTTTACCTTAATTTCATGTTTTTGTCAATTCTGTAATTTATTTAAGTTTAATTTTCTTTTCATCAAAAATCAATCCCCCATTTATTTTAAAGTTTTAGGTTTGTTAGAAATTAATTTAGTTTGTGTTTTCTTGAGTTTTGAAGTATTTTGAGTCTTTTGATTTATTTTAGTTTATTTGTTAGTTTTATTTTGAGTGATTCTATTTAAGTGTTTTGAGTCTAGTTTAGTGTTTTAAATTTTGTTTTTACGTTTTTAATTTAATTTTACTTGGGTTAGCATCCCTAGTTAATCCCCGGCCTAGAACGATCCCTACTTACATCATTACTACAACTGTCACAAATAGGGTTTAAATTTGTGCGTTAACTTATTTTCGCATCAAAAGGTTCAAAGAATTCAAGAATGAAGTTGAGAAGCAAATTGGGAAACAGATAAAGATCCTAAGATCGGATCGAGGGGGTGAATATATGAGTAATGAGTTCCTAGATTATCTCAAAGAGTGTGGAATAATATCACAGTGGACTCCACCGGGAACTCCACAACTTAATGGAGTTTCTGAAAGGAGAAATCGAACCTTGATGAACATGGTTCGTTCTATGATGAGTTACGCTGATCTACCAGTAACATTCTGGGGATACGCTCTATATACAGCAGCTTACTTGCTTAATAGAGTACCTTCCAAGTCAGTTTCACAAACGCCTTATGAGATATGGCATGGAAGAAAGCCAAGTCTTAATCACATTAAGATTTGGGGTTGTGAAGCATATGTCAACACGCTTGAAGCTACTAAGCTTGAAGCGAGATCAGTAAGATGCTATTTTGTGGGATATCCTAGAGAAACTATGGGATATGAGTTCTACCATCCTGACGACCAGAAAGTCTTTGTCGCCAGAACTGTTATGTTTCTAGAGGAACAATTTGTTCTCAAAGGAACTAGAAGTAAAATGATGGAAATTAATGAGATTAATGATGAACCACAAACAAACACTCGACAAGTTGACAACCCTGTTCCTGAACCCTTAGCTCCACGTAGATCTGAACGGGTTAGTAAGCCACCTAAGAGGTATGGCTTAGACAATGACTTTGAGGAATTGCACCTTCTAGGTGACAATGACACAAAGGAAGACCCTATAGACTACACTGAAGCAATGTCCGAAATTGATTCAAAGAGATGGCAATAGGCCATGAAATCTGAGATGGATTCCATGTATCAAAATCAGGTCTGGACTCTTGTAGACCCACTAGAAGGTATAGTACCTGTTGGAAACAAATGGGTCTTCAAGAGGAAGATAGGCGTTGATGGGAACGTGGAGACTTATAAGGCTAGACTCGTAGCCAAGGGTTACAGGCAAAGAGAAGGGATTGACTATGAAGAAACCTTTTCTCCTGTAGCCATGATTAAGTCCATTCGGATTTTGCTTGCTATAGCTGCGTACCATGATTATGAGATATGGCAAATGGACGTGAAGACGGCCTTTCTGAACGGCTACCTAGAGGAAGAGCTCTATATGACTCAACCTGAAGGTTTCGTGTCCAAGTCTGAAAAGACTAAGGTATGCAAGCTTCAAAGGTCCATTTATGGACTTAAGCAAGCCTCCAGGAGCTGGAACATTCGTTTTGATACTGAAATCAAATCGTTTGGTTTTACTCAAAACGAAGACGACAATTGTGTTTATCAAAAAGTCGTTGGGGATGCAGTAGTATTCCTAGTGTTATATATAGATGACATATTACTATTCGGGAATGACACTGCATTACTTTCTTCTGTAAAAGTGTGGTTGTCCAAAACCTTCCACATGAAAGATTTAGGAGATGCATCTTATGTACTTGGGATAAAGCTCTATCGTGATAGATCCAGAAGATTAATTGGATTATCCCAATCTATGTACATTGATAAGGTGCTAAGTAGGTTCCAGATGGAACAATCTAAGAAAGGTTTTCTTCCTGTGAGACATGGAATTCACCTTTCTAAGTCCATGGGACCTAAGACTCCTGAAGAGATACGGCAAATGAATACTATTCCATGTATGCCATGATATGCACAAGGCCTGATATCGCATATGCTGTGAGCATTACTAGTCGATGTCAATCTAACCCAGGATCAGAACACTGGGCAGCTGTCAAGACGGTCCTTACGGAGGAGCAACAGAGTTGCGAGTGGAAGCCTATACAGACGCAGATTTCCAATCTGACGTCGATGATAGAAGTTCCAACTCCAGATATGTATTCACTCTGAATGCTGGGGCTGTCAGTTGGTAAAGCAAGAAACAAAGTGTAATTGCTGATTCCACGACAGAGGCTGAATATGTCGCTGCAGCTGAAGCCGGCAAAGAAGCGTTCTGGATGAAAAAGTTCATTACTGAACTTGGATTGGTTCCAACCATTACATCACCAGTAACTTTGTACTGTGATAATAGTGGGGCGATAGCTCAAGCCAAGGAACCCAGGGCACATCAAAAGAACAAGCATTTTGACAGGCGCTTTAATATCATTAGAAGATATGTTGCCGAGGGGAAAGTCAACATCCTCAAAGTTTCCTCAGTCGATAACGTAGCATATCCACTAACGAAGCCAATGTATCAAATCCAACTTGACCGCCATATGGAAAAGATGGGTATTAGATGTTGGAAATATGCCCTGAAAGCCAATCTTTGGAAGAAACCTTTCAGGACAAATGAATGGATGTATAGATGATTCTTATACGTCAAATGGCAAAGACACGAATTAGGACTATCTCAATAAACGATATATGTCTTAAATATTGTATCCATGGACAATGGATGGATTGAAGAAGTAATCTAATGATGTTAGACTACAGAGACCTTCTTCAGATAACCAAATGTCCAAAAGGTTCCTGGTCATTGGATTGTCGGAGGGAAACTGACAATACGTAGATCGGTACATACTGTGTCTGCTTCAAATGGAAGGATGGAAAGTCTCATCCCATTCGTGTTGTGACACTAAGACAAGTATGTAGGTGCTCATTAGGGGAATGAGTTCACTGAACACAATCGAACGAGAGTACTTGCATGGAGGTCTACTCACATGTCAAGCAAGTAACTCTAATGGTTGGAATAATGTAAATAGTCCTTAGACCTGAGGCATCGTCGTTGTCTTGTGGTTAAGTACTTGATCTTTGATTATGTCAAACGTCACTCTTTCAGAATGTGAACGGCATAGTCGGGGTTAAGCCACTTAGTCATGAAGGCAAGTGTATGCGCAACAAGGAATCTCTAATCCTCGATAAGAGAGGAAGAATACTCTAAGATATGATTCGGGAATCTTCGGCCGAAGTATCGAGCGTATTAAAAGGAATGCGTTCCTATACGACTCAACAGAATCATATAAGAAGTAATAATCACATTAGGGGTTTGACGTAATATATCCATACCCTATTAATATGATTGAGAGTATTGTATTAGAGAAGGATTGAATTACATTGTAATTCCAATGGAATAGGTTCTTCTTATAAAACTTCTACATTAGCTTGGGTAGCTATGACATATGGTTAGATGTCACTCATAGCTTGTGAGTTCTTCTAAATAATTAAATGAAGTCATCAAAGAAGAATGGTGAATTAAAATGAAGTTTTGATTCACTAAGTGATTGAAATTAAATTGAATTAATGCCAATCACCTCACTGCCTTGCTAATTAGAACCTAAAAGATTGTTCACCAAAACACTATTGTAGTGAGTAATTAATGGATGATGGAAATAATTAATTGGATTAATTAAGTGTTTTGATTAATTTAGAAAGTCTAAAGAAATCATAAAAGCGATAAAAGATCGTTTTGGGCTTAAAGAAACGTTCGGGTTTAATTGGGCCCATTGGGCCTAAACCCATTGGGCTTTTATTCAAGCATTGGATGACTTGAAATAAATGAAAGCCCAAAGCCCATATGAACACAAGTAGGCCGGCCATACTAAGGGTTTGGGTGAGATGTTTGGTCAATTTGTTGACTAGGTTTTTGATGATATATAAGGAACTTTATAGAGATTGTTTCAATAAGAGTTTTTGTGAGTTTAGAAACACAAAATCAAAACAACCATCTCTCTCTCTCAACAATAGGGTGAATGGGCTAACAACTTTTCATCCTTTTGGTCATTCCTTCATCCTTCTCATTATACTAGTGGGTGAGGATCTTTAGAGGTCTTCTACTTTGGAGACTTAAGGAGAACCTTGGAGCACTCATTCTATCAAAGTGGAGGAGGCAAGGAGGGAAGCTAGGCTCAAGGAATTCAAGGAACAAAGAGTTTGGAGGTGGTCCATCCTTGGTCTAAAATCAAGAACAAGAGGTATAGATCTATTCCTTGACTTTGTTCTTAAGTAAAAATTGTTTTGATGCATTATATTTAAACCTATGAACCTTGAAGGGGATTTGCATGACTATAACTTTGATAACTTGTTATAAATGCTTCCGTTGCGTATGTATATAAATCTAGAATTGTATATGCATGCTAGTCATCTAGAAATCCCAAATCTTGAAAACTCATAATTTTCCGTTCAAGTGGTATCATGAGCCAAAGGTTTATGTATAATGTGTCCTTTTGGATTTTATGCATATGGGTATTAATGTTATGCATGACATAATTATTGTTTCATTCAAAATATGTTTATCTTTTGTTTTTTCAATAGTTGAAGAATGTTAGTCAATAGTTGAAAAAGATATGTATGCAAAAGTTGTTTTGTATGCATGAATGAAATTTGAGTTTTGAACTAATTTTTGACATATTACTTCTTCATTTAAAGTATTTTTATCTTTTGTTTTTCAATGGTTGAAAAATATAAATCAAGAGTTGAAAAGATATGCATGTAAAAGTTGTTTTGTATGCATGAATGAAGAACAAGTCATGAACAAAGTTTTGAGTTTTTGTTCTTTGTGGTTGGCATGATTTTGGGGAAATTTTTTAGCATGTGTTTATGTTTTATTGTAAGACACTCACACATCATTTAAAGCTAGAAACTAGAAACCTTGTCACTTAAGTTTTGAGTTTGAAAAAATCACCAAGAATACACAAATCTTGAAAAATGTGTTCATGGTTTTGTTCTTGGTGTTCATAGTTTGTTTTTGGATGAAAATGGTTTTCATGCATAGTTTTGTGGTTTTGGATGATGTTCTTACCATCCATAACCATATTAAAATTATCTGAACCCTACTAGATTAGGTGAAATTCCATCACTTTTTCTAAAGAATTAAAAGCTAAGACAAGTGACAAACAAAATGATGTTTCTTTCTATTTTGTAATGAATTAATGCAAGATGAGTGGAAACCCTTCCCCCCCCCCATTAAATGGCCGGCCTCCCCTAGTGGATTTCCCACTTATGGGGCCATTTTATATTTTGAGAAAGTTGGTTTTACTTTTGAGTATTTATGGTTTGACCCCTAACTTTTTCATATTTGCATAAAGGCCCCTACTAACTAGAAAGTTAAAATATTTGATTTTAATTTGTTAGTTGTTTAAACTCATAATACTATTATGCCCATATGCACTAAATCTAAATGTTTATGTTGCACTCCATATGATTATTTAATGTGATTAGATAGTTTGAAAAATGGGTGACTATGGACTTATGCCTTAAAAGATAATTGAGCTATGAGATAAGGCGCTAAAATCAAATTGTTTGAACCTTGGGAATGTGTTTTAATTACTGTTTAATTGGCCCTTGTCACGTTTGAAATTAATCTATCTCTCCCCTTTTAGTATATGTAATTTATAGGAATTTGTACAAATCGGTTTGTAATTCTTATTACTTCTTAATCTCTATTCATTAGTTGATTCCCTCTAGTGCTAGACTAGAGTTTCTTTAACTATTGGTAAGGAGACATAACTAAAAGAGGGTTTTGACATGAGATTAAAGATTAAATGGGTCCAACGCCCTAATTAGCAATGAATGATTGTCTTTCATTTCTAATGGCTAAATGAAAATGTTTTAATTGGATTGAAAAGCACGTAATTAAATTGACACAACCTCCCCGAGTTTATATTCAACAATGATGGCTCGTTGTTGCAATAACCTAATAAGTCCATGGTCATCCAAGAGCCTAAGATAACTATAAAGTCCGATTTCAAAGGAATGCAAAAACCATAGTAGTAGTAGTTACTTCCAATATTTGAAAAATTTGTTTTTGATATTGATTTGTTTTTTCTTAAAACAAATAGTGGGAGTATCATACGCTACTAAAATATAATGAATATAATTAGTAGTAATATATATCTCCAATATTTTGAAAAATGTTTTGATATTGATTTGTTTTGTGAAAACGAATAGTGGGGATATCATATGCTACTAATTTCATTAACTTTGGACTAGTAGTTATAATAGGACTATTTATTTGAATATGATTAAATAAATAATATTGATGAGACCTTAAAATCCCTCAACCAACAAACAATTTAAGTTGAAAGCGTGAGAGTGATTAGAACACTTTTTCGTGGCCTTCCACCATGGTAGGCTCCAAGCGTTTATGACTTGTACACCGCCTTCACCCTATCATGGGGAAGTTCAAAGTGCATGCTTATATTCAGGAGGAGTTTATTCAAAACATTTGATGAGGTTAAGGTAGGCAATGAGTGTGGCCAACATCGTATCATCGTGAGGTCATACTTGAACCCCTATCTAAACCAAGCATGGTGGGAAAGAACTTAACTAAGAAAAATGGTGCCAACATCGTATCATCGTGAGGCATTGTTTTCTAGAGGCCAAATAGATGGGTAATCACAAAAACTTGTTGTGAATGGGTAATTGTACCCTCTCATTATTATTTTTGCTAGCCAACATCGTATCATCGTGAGGTGGGCTTGGTAATAGTGAGCCTCCCATAACCCGCTAGGAGCTTTCTTTGAAATCTCCCGGATTCCATTTTGAGGGATATGGAATTTGCCAAAAATGGTGGGTGATGTCATTCGGTTTAAAGACCCGAATCGTTTGACTTAATCAACAATCAATCTAATTATTTTAGTGTTTATGTATTTAGATATGGTTGGAAGCGCACTCGCGAAAATACTCGACAAACATTGCCTTGAGGGGCACAATTTCCCATCATGGTATCGTAATGTCAAGATTCTCCTAACATTGGAGAAGATTGTTTACGTGCTAGACAAGGCTCCACCTCACATACCTCTTGGCCCTGAGGCTACAGAGGATGAGCGTGCTAAGTTTGACAAGCACGTTGACGATGACACACAAGCCAAGTGCTATCTGTTGGCTTCCATGAATGGGGAGCTACAGAGACAGCACGAGGACATGGACAGTGCATTTTCCATAATACTCCATCTTACGGAGTTATATGGCGAAGGGACGCGCAACCGTCGCTTTAGCACTGTTTGTGAACTTGTGAAGACCAAGATGGTCAAAGGGGCTCCAGTACATCAACATGTACTGAAGATGATAGGATTCATTGAACAATTGGAGAACCTTGGTACTCCACTTGACGGGGAATTGGCCCAGGAGTTCATATTGGCTTCTCTTTCTGATTCATTTGCGCAGTTCGTAATGAACTACAATATGAATAAAATGGATAGTACTCTCTCTGAGTTGCTAAATATGTTAGTAACTGCCGAGAAGACTATGAAGAAAGAGAACGTTATAGGGACTGCTGCAGTAGCCTACAACAAGCCATCCTCTTCCAAAGCCAAGCCGAAAGGCAAAGGCAAAGGAAATGAGATGAAGTCACCCACTCATAAGTCGAAAGGAGGAGTGATGAAAAAGAAGGCAAAAGAGCCCAAAGGGACTTGCCACCACTGTGGAAATGAGGGATATTGGAGGAGGAATTGCAGGTTATACCTTGCAAGTCTTAAGGACAAACCACAAGGTATGGTTTATGTTCTTGTTTTCAATTCTAAATGTTAGATCTTCTAAATAGTTATATTTGATATAAAGGGCTAATCACTTGTATAATTGTATATAGGTGGAAGAGCCAAGTAGAAGAGGAACAAGCAAGGAAAGGTGTGGAGAAGAGTTCGTCCACCATGTTTTTGCTTACTACTTAAGAAGTTTGTTGCATTTAAAGACAGTCTTTAAACTTTCTTATTTTGTTAAGAACTTAATATGGCTTCATATGATGGAAGGCCACTAATAAATGCTTATATGTATAAAGGTATTTAAATTAGTCTCTAAATGTTTAGAGCTAATGCTTTTTATATTAAACATTATGAATGTTTGAATTATCATATTAATGTAATGTGATGAATGCCTTCTAATACATTTTCTTAATAGTAGTGTTATGAATTGAATATTGTCTTGTTGTATCCTAGGTGAGATACAAGATTTATATCATATGAAACACAATAATCAAGATCACTCTTGATTCAATTAGTGGTTTTGAACAACTAATTGGGCATTCGTTAAAAGGTTTTAAAATGTCAATTGTGCTATTGATTAAACCAAGAAAGAAGTGTCTAAATCTATAAAATGTTTAAAGACTTTAGTCACTTAATAACAAGACATTAACTTAGTGAAGATTGAAACAATTAAAGCTTGAAATGTTTTAAAGCTACTACACAATGTCTTCTACCAATATACACCAATTTTATACATTTTGAATGTATGAAATGATTTCTCATTAAAGTCATGAGAAATAGTGGGAGGTGTGAAAATGGATATAAACTTGAATGTGATTGGTTTATAGTCGTCAAAAGAATAATAGTACTTGACTATTATTAAGAGTTTGTAATTTTAATTGTTAAAAGACTCAAAACTCTTCAAACGTTAAAATTCTATGTTGTGTATGACATTTAAAGATAGTCTTTGAATGTTGGTTTCGTCAACCTAGCATAAAATGGTTATATGTTGGGAGTTGTCCATCATTCTCTTTTATGAGAACAAGCTAATAACAAAGCATATGGACAAGTTGATGAAACAAAAGGGAATAACTTCAAAATGAGTCACAACATTTGGTTTAACAACAAGACAATCCAAATTCAACATCTAAATGTAACAATATTGCTCTATGTAGTTTCGATAAAGAATTATATCAACCACCTAGAAGGAATGGTTGAGTTTCTATATCCTTAGTAGAAGCCATGCTTCCACTAAAGACTTGGATAATTCTTATATAACTACAGGTCTTAGTATGACTAAAACTTGAAATATGGTGTATGACACCATATGAATTAAATGAATAGACTTGATAAATTCAAATTACACATTTCGAATGGAATTGCTTGAGAAAGAATTCTTTTGTGTATGATTCGTTTAAATAACTTGTGTTAGCTAGTGTTGTTGATGGTCTCAAAAGAGTTGAGATATCATCAATAAGCTAATGGATCTTAATGATTGTCAATAGATCCAATACAAGTTAGTGGGAGCAATATGCATTCAAATCTAGACGATATAATGAATGCTAAGTTACATCAAGGCCAATGGGAGTGATGTCATAATTTGAGCAAACAAGATATGAATGAAGTCTAATTGATAGACTTGATAAATCATAGATGTTACTCGAAAAATGACAAAACATGACACAGTCAATTTTGAAGTATAGACTTGAAATTGGACTTATTGATATAGTAAGACTATCTCAAGGATATTAAATGAGGAATTAAATCTCAAATGTTGTAGATTTAAGAAAGCATTTTCCTATGTGATAGGAAATCACTTTCAGAACCCTTATAATGAATGTGTCATAAAATCACAAAAGGGACACATGTATTGACTTGTGAAATAGATATCCAAAAGTGAAGAACCACAGGGGTTGTCACTTTAAGATATTACTATATCCCAGGATCAGAACCAAAGCAATTGATAGAGTATTATTGCCTTTAAGAAAGAAACATCAGAGTGGGACTCTGGAAGCGTGCATTCACTTAGGTTGTTAACCAAAGTGAAAATAAGCCATTTTAACAAATGGAACTTCATATTGGATGAAGAACTAACCATATGAATGAATTGATAGTATGGTACTACAATGGTCTCAAGGATGGAGCAAAGTTTGTATAAAGTATACAAACGAAATATATGACGATATATTGTTTTTGAAACTGCTTCAAAAGATGTTTTGAATGAAGGGGTTCTTTTAGAACCAATGATTGAATCCAAACCATAAGGTCGATAGTAATGTACTACGACGTAATGGGGCGATAGCTCAAGCCATGGAATCAAGGTCTCATCAAAATATTCGAACACAATAAAGAGACATCATCAAATGTTTTGGAAACATTTAATAAGTAAATTCCCTTTTAAAATAAAAGGGATTAATACATAACCAAGCTAACCTACGAGCATGAAATCTCTCGACAAGATGTATAAGATACACTAGTGATTGACTTTAGTGCAAGTGGGAGATTGTTGGAAATATGCCCTGAAAGCCAATCTTTGGAAGAAACCTTTCAGGACAAATGAATGGATGTATAGATGATTCTTATACGTCAAATGGCAAAGACACGAATTAGGACTATCTCAATAAACGATATATGTCTTAAATAGTGTATCCATGGACAATGGATGGATTGAAGAAGTAATCTAATGATGTTAGACTACAGAGACCTTCTTCAGATAACCAAATGTCCAAAAGGTTCCTGGTCATTGGATTGTCGGAGGGAAACTGACAATACGTAGATCGGTACATACTGTGTCTGCTTCAAATGGAAGGATGGAAAGTCTCATCCCATTCGTGTTGTGACACTAAGACAAGTATGTAGGTGCTCATTAGGGGAATGAGTTCACTGAACACAATCGAACGAGAGTACTTGCATGGAGGTCTACTCACATGTCAAGCAAGTAACTCTAATGGTTGGAATAATGTAAATAGTCCTTAGACCTGAGGCATCGTCGTTGTCTTGTGGTTAAGTACTTGATCTTTGATTATGTCAAACGTCACTCTTTCAGAATGTGAACGGCATAGTCGGGGTTAAGCCACTTAGTCATGAAGGCAAGTGTATGCGCAACAAGGAATCTCTAATCCTCGATAAGAGAGGAAGAATACTCTAAGATATGATTCGGGAATCTTCGGCCGAAGTATCGAGCGTATTAAAAGGAATGCGTTCCTATACGACTCAACAGAATCATATAAGAAGTAATAATCACATTAGGGGTTTGACGTAATATATCCATACCCTATTAATATGATTGAGAGTATTGTATTAGAGAAGGATTGAATTACATTGTAATTCCAATGGAATAGGTTATTCTTATAAAACTTCTACATTAGCTTGGGTAGCTATGACATATGGTTAGATGTCACTCATAGCTTGTGAGTTCTTCTAAATGATTAAATGAAGTCATCAAAGAAGAATGGTGAATTAAAATGAAGTTTTGATTCACTAAGTGATTGAAATTAAATTGAATTAATGCCAATCACCTCACTGCCTTGCTAATTAGAACCTAAAAGATTGTTCACCAAAACACTATTGTAGTGAGTAATTAATGGATGATGGAAATAATTAATTGGATTAATTAAGTGTTTTGATTAATTTAGAAAGTCTAAAGAAATCATAAAAGCGATAAAAGATCGTTTTGGGCTTAAAGAAACGTTCGGGTTTAATTGGGCCCATTGGGCCTAAACCCATTGGGCTTTTATTCAAGCATTGGATGACTTGAAATAAATGAAAGCCCAAAGCCCATATGAACACAAGTAGGCCGGCCATACTAAGGGTTTGGGTGAGATGTTTGGTCAATTTGTTGACTAGGTTTTTGATGATATATAAGGAACTTTATAGAGATTGTTTCAATAAGAGTTTTTGTGAGTTTAGAAACACAAAATCAAAACAACCATCTCTCTCACTCTCAACAATAGGGCCGGCCACCTAGAGGGTGAATGGGCTAACAACTTTTCATCCTTTTGGTCATTCCTTCATCCTTCTCATTATACTAGTGGGTGAGGATCTTTAGAGGTCTTCTACTTTGGAGACTTAAGGAGAACCTTGGAGCACTCATTCTATCAAAGTGGAGGAGGCAAGGAGGGAAGCTAGGCTCAAGGAATTCAAGGAACAAAGAGTTTGGTCTAAAATCAAGAACAAGAGGTATAGATCTATTCCTTGACTTTGTTCTTAAGTAAAAATTGTTTTGATGCATTATATTTAAACCTATGAACCTTGAAGGGGATTTGCATGACTATAACTTTGATAACTTGTTATAAATGCTTCCGTTGCGTATGTATATAAATCTAGAATTGTATATGCATGCTAGTCATCTAGAAATCCCAAATCTTGAAAACTCATAATTTTCCCTTCATTAGATACATGGGAGGATGGCTTTGAGTGCAAGTGGGAGATTGTTGGAAGTATGCCCACAAAGCCACTCATTTGATGTAATAGCTTTTGGAATACTTATTGTATTAAACGTTTATATGTTTAATGAAGGGCAAAGCTTATTGTTAATCACTATTTATTGTATCATGTGTTTAAGCAATAAGGGAATCCAAGGAATGTATTTGATCTAAGAGATAAGTGATTCAAGTAAGTTGGATTAACGAGACCTTTCTCTTATGTTCATTCCTAAAACGTTCCTAGCCATAGGATTGCCAATTGGGCATTGACAATCCGCTAAGGTTAGTATGTGTTATGTCGATTCAAGCGCGAGTATGACAAGTCTCAAGTCATTTAGTGTTGGACACTAAGACAAACACATAGGTGCTCAAAAGAGTAATCGAGTACACTGAACAACGATCAAAAGAGAGTTCAAACATACATGTCATGTAAGAACTCGATAGTTGCAATATGCAAAGTAGTCCTTTGACCTGAGGCATCATAGATGTCTAATGGTTAGGTCCTTGATCTTTGATCATGTTAAATGGTATTCCATTGGAGTGTCCACGACATTGTTGGGATCAAGCTAAACAAGGGATCTCTAACCTTCCATGGTGGAAGGAGAATACTCTAAGATATGATTCGAGAGTCTTTGGCCAAAGAATATGAATATGACTAAGGAAGTTTGTTCCAAATCATATTCAATTGAATCATATAGATAAGTATCACATTGGATAGTAGACATGAAACAAACTATCACTCAAACAATGTGATTAAGAGTATTGCATTAGAGAAAGACCGTATTGCATTGTAGTTGTAACTGGATAGGTTCTCCAACCACTTCTACTTAGCTTGGGTAACCATGATATGCTACTAGGCGTCACTCATGGTTTGTGGAAGCCTTGAAAATTAGCAAACACTAATCAAAGGGAGAATTGACATGTTGTTTCAATTCACAATCGATCGTTAAGAGTAACAATCGCCCAGTGCCTCGCTAATTGGAACCTAATGGATCGTACACCGAGTAAGGGTGAAAGTGAAGAAATATAAATGAGATGGATAAGCAATTAAATGGTTTAATTGAGAATGGTCAAGATTAATTAATTAGTTAATTAATTTTACGAAAGGTTCGTATTGGGTTTTAAGTTGGTTTTGGGCTTCGGGGCCCAAAAGCGTTTTGGTCCACAAGGCCCATTATGTTTAAGTTGTATGACAACTAAAACAAAATGGGCAATTAGCCCAATAACAAAGGTAAGGCCGGCCATAAGGGTGAGGGTTGCAAACTTGGATTAATTACAAGTTTGCCACTCACTTGAAATGAAGTATAAAAACAACTTTATAGCTTTATTTCTCATTAGGGTTTTTCTTGGTGAAATGAGGTGAAACACTTTCTCTCATTTTCTCTAAAGAGGCCGGCCACTTAGAGGGGATTTAGCTAGCAATCTTTTCTTCTCTAAGTCATCCATTTCATCTTCACACTTCATCCTTGGTGTGGAGACTTAGAGACATCAAGCTTTTGATGTTTTGGAGAACAAATCCTCAAATCCTCAAAGAAGCAAAGGAGCACTAAAAGGAGGAAAATCACAAGGAAGATCCAAAGAGCAAGGAGGTGACTTGAAGGCCCTCCACTTGGGTGAATCCCTTGTGTAATCAAGGATGAGCTTCAAGGGTAAAGAAACTCTAAATCTTTCCTTCTCTTTAATGTTGTTAAAGAGTTTATTGGTTCACCATATACTAGGCTTTGAAAGTCATGGGTTTTATGAATTGTTTTTTAATGCATGCCTACTTTAAAGTGTTAATTGTTTGCATATGTGTTCAAATGTTCTTACTTGTTCTTAGCTAGGACAAAATTTTTCCTTCAGGTACAAACTAAAAATATAAATATATGATACAAAGTTTAGGCATAAAACATAAATATACCATATGTAAATTTTCTATTGTTGATTAAATATACAATGTCACGCGACGGTATACACATGGGTACAAACACAAACAAAACTTTAAAAAATATGGGCACAAAAACAAACTAATATATGGGTACAAATTAAAAATGTAAAAAAATTTGGTACAAATTAATAATAGGTACAAACGAAAAATAAAAATATATGATAAAAAATTTAGCCATAAATATAAATATACTAATTGTAACATTTTTAACACTAAATGAATCTATTTAAAAATAAAAACGTTTTATTATTCAAATAATTAATGATGTTATTAATACCCAAAGTGTCACAGCTCGTCTCGGAATTTCATTTATCGTTGATGTGAAAAGACGGAATTGTCCCTAAAGATTTCTAAGAGTGGGTGTGACTTATTCATTTGATTAATATTGTCCTTCCTAAGTTTGTGGAAAATTTAATTTGGAACTTAGGTTATGTTTTCAATTGTGTGGTTAGGGATTAATGTGGACCACACACGCTCAAACCTACCTTCTCTCTCTCTCTCCCGTGGACTTTCTCTCCTTTCTCTCTCTCGGTTTTTCTGCACCTTGTCACTGTGCACGTACGGACAAGCTTATTCTACGCCATTTCTTCACAGATCAAAGATTCTAAGGTAAGAATCGAACTCATCTTGAGTTCCTGAGTTCAAACATACTAATTTTGGAATTAAGACCTTCGAAATCATCGGGAAACCCTAACCCCGAAAATGTGCACTGTTCATGCACACGTAAAACATTGCGTTTCAGGGAATTTCAAGCTCACAGTTAGCTTAAGGAGGTTCTCACGAGCTTCGGGGTACTTCGTTGGTAGAATTTGGACGTTGGAGGACTGAGAACGAAGTTTTTCAAATTTGGCCGGAACTTTCGAGGCTTTTTCCGGTTAATCCCCGGCGAATTAGGGGTCGAGGCAGGTATGGATTTGTTTATCTCGTCGAGATCTTTATTTTGATATAAAGAACGTTGAAAATAGTGAAGAATTCAGTGAGTTATGGCGATTTGAAAATAACCCTGAAACCGGCGACTTTTCCATCGGCGAAACCAGTCCGGCGTCTGGACGAAGAAGATGATGCGCGTGGGGGCGCGTAGCACCGTGCCTCTCCCGGCGCGTGCGGCATTGAAATTTTTTTATAAAAATATCTCAACGTCCGTGACGTCGAGTAGGTCACTGTGGTATATTCGTATACCCAAATTGAGCATCGTATGAGAAGTTATTACGTATTGTTGGTTATGTGCTTTAAAATAATGTTTTTATAGTTGTTTCGCATATAGGTGATACCTATCCCGAGGACGAGCATATTCAAGGGCGTCACGGGGGTTACGACCCTTTGACATACCAGTGAGTGGGCAGTTATTTTCTGTACATACCTATATACTACTGATTTTTCCCAAAAATTGAATTTAAATGAAAGTATGTTTTAAAATGCCATGCATACATAATATATGAAATATATGAATTAGTATTTGATGCATATATATGAAATGGTGTTGTGGACGCACATGTGAGTATCATGTGAGTTTTATGTTGTTCATGTGATTTATTGATGTTATGAATTGTGTTGAGAGCTCATAACCTGCACCCCTAGTGTTAGTGCTTATATTATTCACCCCGCACCACACGTTCACCTTGGATCCAAGTAGGTGCATGTCGTATAGACCATTAGAGGTGGTTCCGACTTGTAGGTGACTTTAGATTATTATACAGCTGTTGATGAGAGAAGCACTAGAGCGTATTCTTACACCATTCTTGTCGTACAGACTACTTCAGGTAGTTCGGATTTATGTGCATAGTAGTGTCGTACAGGTCACAGTTGGTGACTCTGGTTGGATTGGATATTGAGATATAGAATTAACCGTACATGACAGCTGCAGGGTCTCCGGTTGATTCCTTATTTCACCTGTTATATTGTTGCATCCTTATTCTGTTTTGATACATAGCATGGCATATTTTCCTGAAAAGTGTTAAAGACTTGTGATTTGAGTTGTTTGCTGTTATATATGGTTATATATATACTATTTTCTGGGAAAGTATCCAGGTTTTACAGCGAGGAGTTAGAAGTGTTGTTAAATGAAATATTTTCGAAAATCTTTGTTTTACTAACCCACTCAATCTTGTTTTGCGCCCCTCCAGGTTCTAGTTAGCAGTGTTGGTGGCTCACGAGGATTCCCACAGCGTTCTGACAGACTACTTAAATGTAGGACTCACCTTCGGGTGTTGTAATTTAGTGAATGGTCTCACTTGACTGCACCTAGTACTTATGCTCTGATTGTGTGTATTTCACACTTAAACTCTCTCTAGCATGTTAGTTGGATATTATTGCTAGTAGTTGGTTTTTATTCCTTCGTATTTCTTTTACCTTTTTGCTTCCGCGTCGCACTTTTGATTACGTCACGCCCACGTGACGGCCATCACGTCCTGATTTTAGGGTCGGGGTGTGTCACAAAGACCTTGATCAAAAATTGAAAATAAATAGAATTTTAATTAATGAAGAAGTAAAAAGAAGGATGTGAACCTAATTTCTTTGGGAGCATATACATAGTGGAGTTAACTTGTCTGCCATCTTTCACTACTATATCACTTTACCCATGTGCTCCGCTCACTTGTTGACATTCGAATTTATAGTTAACAGACTTTGAGAGAGGGAGAGAGAGAGAGGCAATAATTGTAAGGTAAACGGCTTGCATGACTAATGTTTCCAATCTGCATGACACCGATATACTAATTTAGTATATCCTAAAATATATAGTTGTAGACTCACAATGTTTACTGTAGGAGTGAATTAATAACATCATATTAATATGTTTGTTGAACTTGCTATACATGCATGCGGAAAATTGTAAACTCAACCATTATATGGTAATAATGAAACCAATCTAAGTAAATATAATAACAAGAGTATACATAGCAGTGCTCTCAAAATAAGAGAGCAATCTCCATAATTGCTTCTAACTACAACTAAAACTGTTTCTAACTACATTTGACACATGAACATCAAAATTCTTACCTTCCAAATGCTTTTTTTAGAGTACCTAAATTTTCAATAAAATTTTAATTGTAGTTTGTTGCGTATGCTGCATTAGAAGAGAGATTTTCTATTGCGATAATTTAAAGGGTCAGTGAAATCAATCAGTCAATCAATAATTCTCATACATTAAAAAGGAATAAATCACCTGTCGAATAAAAACATGTCACACGGTGAAATAGTTGAAAAGAAAACCTCTGGTACCGAACGTAATCGTAAATAAGTACTGCAGTTACACTGCATCGAAGCAATGTTAGTTATTTAATGTTATTAGTTTCATATTATCTTTTGTCATTATCTTGGAAGTCCAAGATCGATATCCTGCTCGAGTCCTCCAAACAATTTTATAATATTCCTCCTCCAACCATGTCATGTGGGAAAAACCATTAAACCTTACTGCATACTAGACGCAAGTATAAAAATCCCAAAATTGTAAATGGCTACCAGCAGACATAATGCATGCATTTAATTATCTTATGAACTTAAGAAAGTGTAGTAATTATCTTATGGATTCAGAAGAGAATGCTTTGAATGATATGTTTATTCTTCTCAGGAAGAGGTATAATATACAATATCCTAAGCCTAACGAAATAGGGAAGAATAATTACAGGAGATTACAAGGAGATTTTGTGACATCCCACATCGTCCAGGGGTGTGGATCCTCTAAGCCGTATATGTATATTCTCATCTCTACCTAGCACAAGGCCTTTTGAGAGCTCACTGGCTTCGGGTTCCATCGAAACTCCGAAGTTAAGCGAGTTCGCGTGAGAGCAATCCCATGATGAGTGACCTACTGGGAAGTTCTTGTGTGAGTTCCCTGAAGCAAAACCGTGAGGGCATGGTCGGGGTCCAAAGCGGACAATATCGTGCTACGGCGGAGTCAAGCCCGGGATGTGGTAGGGGTTCTGTTGGAAGTATGCCCACAAAGCCACTCATTTGATGTAATAGCTTTTTGGAATACTTATTGTATTAAACTTTTATATGTTTAATAAAGGGCAAAGCTTATTGTTAATCACTATTTATTGTATCATGTGTTTAAGCAATAAGGGAATCCAAGGAATGTATTTGATCTAAGAGATAAGTGATTTAAGTAAGTTAGATTAACGAGACCTTTCTCTTATGTTCATTCCTAAAACGTTCCTAGCCATAGGATTGCCAATTGGGCATTGACAATCCGCTAAGGTTAGTATGTGTTATGTCAACTCAAGCGCGAGTATGACCAGTCTCAAGTCATTTAGTGTTGGACACTAAGACAAACACATAGGTGCTCGAAAGAGTAATCGAGTACACTGAACAACGATCAAAAGAGAGTTCGAACATACATGTCATGTAAGAACTCGAGAGTTGCAATATGCAAAGTAGTCCTTTGACCTGAGGCATCATAGATGTCTAATGGTTAGGTCCTTGATCTTTGATCATGTTAAAGGCATTCCATTGGAATGTCCACGGCATTGTTGGGGTCAAGCTATCTAGTCGTGTAGGCATATGAATGCACAACAAGGGATCTCTAACCTTCCATGGTGGAAGGAGAATACTCTAAGATATGATTCGAAAGTCTTTGGCCAAAGCATATGAATATGACTTAGGAAGTTTGTTCCAAATCATATTCAATTGAATCATATAGATAAGTATCACATTGGATAGTAGACATGAAACAAACTATCACTCAAACAATGTGATTAAGAGTATTGTATTAGAGAAGGACCGTTTTGCATTGTAGTTGTAACTGGATAGGTTCTCCAACCACTTCTACTTAGCTTGGGTAACCATGATATGCTGCTAGGTGTCACTCATGGTTTGTGGAAGCCCTAAAGATTAGCAAACACTAATTTTAAGGGAGAATTGAAATATGGTTTCAATTCACAATCGATCGTTAAGAGTAACAATCGCCCACTACCTCGCTAAATGGAACTTAATGGATCGTACACCGAATAAGGATGTTGGTGAGGAAATTAAATGAAATGGATAAGCAATTAAATGGTTTAATTGAAGAATGGTCAAGATTAATTAATTAGTTAATTAATTATACGAAATGTTCGTATTGGGCTTATATGATTGGTTTTGGGTTTCGGGGCCCAAAAGCGTTTTGGTCCACAAGGCCCATTATGTTTAAGTTGTATGACAACTAAAACAAAATGGGCAAATTAGCCCAATAACAAAGTAAGGCCGGCCATAGGGTGAGGGGTTGCAAACTTGGATTAATGAGGTGAAATGAGGTGAAACACTTTCTCTCATTTTACACAAAGGAGGCCGGCCACTTAGAGGAGATTTAGCTAGCAATCTATTCTTCTCTAAGTCATCCATTTCATCTTCACAATCACATCCTTGGTGAAGAGACTTAGAGACATCAAACTTTTGGTGTTTTGGAGAACAAATCCTCAAATCCTCAAAGAAGCAAAGGAGCACTAAAAGGAGGAAAATCACAAGGAAGATCCAAGGAGCAAGGAGGTGACTTGAAGGCCCTGCACTTGGGTGAATCCCTTGTGTAAACAAGGATGAGCTTCAAGGGTAAAGACTCACTAAATTCTTCATTCTCTTTAATGTTGTTAAAGAGTCTTTTGGTTCACCATATACTAGGCTTTGAAAGTCATGGGTTTTATGAATTGTTTTTGGATGCATGCCTACTTTAAAGTGTTAATAGTTTGCATATGTATTCAAATGTTCTTACTTGTTCTTAGCTAGGACAAAATTTTTTCTTCAGGTTCAGGCTGGGATGTGACAGATTTCTCCCAGATTACTAAACTAGGAAATCCTAAATTATAGGAAACTATACAAGTCAACACTCCACCTCAAGTTGGTACATATATGTTACACATGCCCAATTTGTATAGAAACTTAGAGAACTTTTCACTAGAAACTGCTTTGGTGAGAATGTCAGCTATTTGATCTTCCGTTCCAATTGGAGGCACTTCAATTATTTTACCTTCTAGCTTTTCTTTAATAAATAACCTGTCTACCTCTACATGTTTAGTTCAATCATGTTGCACCGGATTATGAGCAATATCTCAAGCAGCCTTATTATCATAAAACAACTTCATCGGTTGACTATGTTTGACACCCAAATCTTGTAGTAGTAGTTTAAGCCATAAAATCTCACAAATACCAAGGGCCATACTTCTGTATTCCGCTTCTGCACTCAACCTTGCTACTACTCTATGCTTCTTGCTTCTCCAAGTAACCAAATTTCCACCAACAAAGGTGAAGTAACCTGTTGTTGAGCACCTATCATCACTCGAACCAGCCTAGTCAACATCTGTATAACCTTTAATACTAAAATGACCATTCTTCTTAAATAAAATCTCTTTCGTTGAACTTCTTTTCAAATAACTCAATATCCTCATAACTGCATTCATGTGTTGTTCTCCTGGATCATGCATGTATTGACTAACGACATTCAAGGCATGAGAAAGGTCTGGTCTAGTATGTGCCAAATAAATTAATCTTCCCACTAACTGTTGATACCTCCCTCTATCTACCGGTACTTGGTTTAAATCAATGCTCAGCTTCATTCTTTCTGCCAATGGAGTAGTTACAGGTTTGCATGCTAACATGCCAGTTTCTTTTAACAAGTCAAGAATATACTTTCTCTGTGACAGAAAGACTCCTGACTTGCTCCTTGATACCTATTTCAGAGACCCAAGATCCTTCATCTCGAATTCTGTACATATTTCTGCTAAGCTGCACCCTCATCCAGATCATTACCGGTAACTACCATGTCATCCACATATACAATGAGTGCTGTAAGCTTTCCATTCCGACGTTTTGAGAACAGCGTGTGATCACAGTTACTTTGCTTATATCCAAATGCTTTCATAGACTTGTTAAATCTACCGAACCACGCTCTTGGAGACTGCTTCGACCCATACAATGATTTTTGAAGCCTACACACCTTTTGTCTATGCATATTTAGAACGTTACACCCTAGTGGGAGTTCCATGTAAATCTCTTCTTTAAGGGAAATAATGAGATTTATGTGGGATTTCTAGTGACTAGCATGCATATACAATTCAAAATTTATATACATAAGCAACGGAAGCATGTTATCACATAATATCAAAGCTATAGTCATGCAAATCCCCTTCAAGAAGCATAGGTTTATATAAGATGCATCAAAACATTTTATTGAAGAACAAAGTGTAGGAGTAGATTTATACCTCTTGATCTAGACTTGAGACCAAGGATAGACCACCTCCAAGCCCTTTGTTGTTGGAACTCCTTGAGCCTAGCCTCCCTCCTTGCTTCCTCCACTTTGTTAGAATGAGTGCTCCTTAATTCTCCTTTAGTCTCCAAGGTTGAAGACCTCTAAAGATCCACACCCACTAGTGTAGTGAGATGGATGGAGGAATAACCAAAAGGGTGAGAAGATGATTAGCTAAAATCACCCCTATGGTGGCCAGCCTTTTTGAATGTTTTAGAGAGAGAATGGTTTATCCCTTTTGTCAAATAAACTCACAAAACCCTAATGAAACTTTTTCTATAAAGTTCCGTTTATAAGACAAAGAAACAAGTCAACAACTTGACTCTCTCTCTCTCCCTCTCTTTGGCCGGCCCCTTTAGTGTTGTTTGGGCTTTGGGCTTTTATTATTTCAAGTCATCCTATGCTTAAACAAAAGCCCAATGGGTTTGGGCTTAATAGCCCAAATGAACCCGAACTTTTCTTTAAGCCCAAAACGATCTTTTATCGCTTTCATGATTTCGTTAGACTTTCTAATTAATCACAACACTTAATTAATCCAATTAATTATTTCCTTCATCCATTAGTTGTCTCACTACAAGAGTGTATCGGTGTACAATCATTTTAGGTTCTAATTAGCAAGGCAGTGAGGTGATTGGCACCAATCCAATTGATTATAATTAATCCAATCACTTAGTGAATTAAAACTTTTAATTCTCCTTCTTCTTTGACGACTAGTCATTTAATCATCTAGAAGAACTCACAAGTCATGAGTGACATCTAACCATATATCATGACTACCCAAGCTAATGTAGAATTTGTTCGGAGAACCTATTCAGTTGGAATTACAATGTAATTCGATCCTTCTCTAAAACAATACTCTTAATCACACTATTAGGGTATGGATTTATTATGTCAAACCCCTAATGTGATTATTCCATGTTATATGATTCAATTGAGTCGTATAGGAACGCTTTCCTTTATTACGCTCAATACTTCGGCCGAAGATTCCCGAATCATATCTTAGAGTATTCATCCTCTCATAACGAGGATTAGAGATCCCTTGTTGCGCATTTAATTCCCTCTATGGCTAAGTGGCTTAACCCCAACTATGCCGTGGACACCCGCGGATGGAGTGACTTTGACATAATCAAAGATCAAGGACCTAACAACAAGACAACTATGATGCCTCAGGTCAAAGGACTACTTACATTATTCCAACCATTAGAGTTACTTGCTTGACATGTGAGTAGACCTCCATGCAAGTACTCTCGTTCGATTGTGTTCAGTGAACTCATTCCCTTAATGAGCACCTACATACATGTCTTAGTGTCACTACACAAATGGGATGAGACTTTCCATCCTTCCAATTTAAGGGGACATAGTATGTACTGGTCTTTGCATTGTCAGTATCCCTCTGACAATCATATGACCAGGAACCTTTTTGGACTTGATGGTTATGTGAAGAAGGTCTCTGTAGTCTAACATCATTAGATTACTTCTTCCATAGATCCATTGTCCATGGATTCACTATTTAGGACGTATATCGTTTATTGAGATAATCCTAGTTAGTATCTTTGCCTTTTGATGTATAAGAGTCATATATACACACATTCATTGTCCTGAAAGGTTTCTTCCAAAGATTGACTTTCAGGGCATATTTCCAACACTTCTGTCAAATGCCCGTGCAAGAAGGTATTCTTCACATCGAACTGCTGTAATGGCCAATTAAGATTTGCAGCCAAAGACAACAAAACACAGACTATATTGATCTTGGGCAAAGAGGCAAATGTATCTGTATCGTCAATTCCATATTTTTTTTAGTGTAACATTTTGCTACTAGTCTTGCCTTGAAGTGATCCACTATCCACTTCACTGTACAGACCCATTTGCATCCCACAAGTTTCTTGCCAGCTGGCAAGTTTGTAATCTCCTAGGTGGCATTCTTCTTCAAAGACTTCAACTCTTCATTCATTGCTGCTTGCCAACGTGGATCAGCGAAAGCCTCATACACATTGTTAGGAATATATACAATAGATAATTGATGCACAAATGACTTATTTGATTCTGATAGGCAACTGGTAGACACATAATTACTTAACGGGTATAACACATTAGACTCAAGGTTGGGCTTACTCACCGGATACTGATGCGAAAATTATCTTAACACACAAACTAAACCCTTTTTTGACAATTGTAGTATATGTATAAGTAGGGATCGTTCTGGACCGGGGATTAGGAGGGTTTGCTAATAACCTCTAAACTGACTCAAAAACATAAAAACAAAGTTAAAAACGTTTGAATAGATTCAACGAACTCAAAATAGGTTCAAAAGACTTAAAACAACTTAAAAACACTCAAAACTACCTAAAAACACCAACTAGGCAGTTTCTGACTCTAAACACAACTTTGAACGAAAATTGGGTTTCGGTTTCACCTAAAACAATAAAAAACACAAACAAAACAGATTTGAAACACTTTGAAACAAGAAACTAAAAGGGGGGTTGTGATTTGGATGAAGTTGAAATAAACAAACAAGTATGAAAGACTAGACAGATTGTAAAACGAATTTGAGAAATAAGATGATGGATGGGATAGCTAGAGGCTTTTTCTCCACACATGACATGTATGCAAACAACTCGATTTCCAGTTACTACTTCATTGAATTATGAACGACAATGCCCCAAATTAACTGTGACATCACTAGTTAACCCTCAGATTTTCCTTGTTTTATTGGATTGGATGACATCATTCAACAACCCAAAACATTCTTCAAAAGTTCCCTATATGACATCATAATAGAGATACAATCAAAGATCATTACGTTTAATGAAAATCATAAGCATTAACAAAGCACTTGCAACTATGACATCATGTCACTCATGCTAGAATTAAACTTAACGCGATCGTTAATAAGCGACCTCCACTACTTATGAATACAAGTTTGTAACGACTATGTGAAACTTTCTTATATTCTAGCATTGGATTTATGCATGCCAATTAAGTTTCGACCCTTAATCAACAAATACAAATAAGTTATCAATCAAATAGTTAAGCCAATTGCATTCACAATTCAAGAGTTCATAACTGGAATTTATCAAATCATATTACACACATAATCATGGCTTTGAAATCACCCTTAGCTAAGAGAGGTTTAGCCACTCATGTTCACAACAAAACGAAAGAAAATGAATTTAAACATTGGAAACAAAAGAAAGAAAACACCTAAACTCTCCAACGATCCAAGTTGGACAGCAAGCACGTCCAAGCACTTTCCTTCCCTTCCTTTGCTACGGCACAAGGTGTTGGTGAGTGTTTGAAGGTTTGTTTGTATGGAGGAATGGATGTGAAGATGAATGGATGTGTTTGGATGAAGGTTGTATTGAAATGGGGATGAATGATCAAGCCAAAACTACTCAATTTATGTTACACATACTTCCTTTTATAGAGGAAGTGCATGGCAATGGAGGGGAACATGGAGTGGTGTAGCAATTGAGTGCAATGATGCATGAAATCTGAAATGATGGAGGGAACAAGGAATGGTGTAGCAATTGAGTGCAATGATTCAATGTAATGATGCATGAAATCTGAAATAATGAAAGGGACAAGGGTGATTATGCATGGCATGGGTGGAAAGGTGAGTAAGTGGTGAATCAATGAGTGCAAGGAAGTGAAAGGATATTGTGTACACGGTAGACAAAGGAAAGGAAGTGGAATGATGCAACAAATGAGTCAATGGAGGGAACATGGATGATGATGCATGATGCGAAAATAAGTTAACGCACAAATTTAAACCCTATTTGTGATAATTGTAGTAATGATGTAAGTAGGGATCGTTCTAACCGGGGATTAACTAGGGATGCTAACCAAAGTAAAATTAAATTAAAAACGTAAAAACAAAATTTAAAACACTAAACTAAAATCAAAACACTTAACTAGAATGACTCAAAATAAAACTAACAACTAAACTAAAACAAATCAAAAGACTCAAAATAATTAAAGACTTTAGAAAACACAAACTAAATTTATTTCTAACAAATTTAACACTTTAAATAAATGGGGGATTGATTTTTTTACGAAATTGAATTTAAAACTGAAACTTAAAAACAAACTTCAAAGAAAATATATTTTATAGAAATAAAATGATGAAACGTTAGTTAGAGGGGTCCTTATCCACACATGAACAAATGCATATAATTTGATTCCCAGTTATGATTTCAACAAACGAATAAATGACAATGCTCCAAGTTAATTAGGTCCGCTTAAATTAACCTTCAGATTTCCCTATATTCATTGAATTGGACGGGATACGCATCACAACCAAATTATTCTTATCAAGTTCCCTAACTATGGAATACGCATGATAGAGAGACATATCAAAGATCATTAAGTTCAATGAAAATCATAAGCATCGACTAGGCATTCATAACTATGGAATACGCATGTTAATCCAACCTAGGGTTTACTAAACACAATCGTGACTAGCGATTTTTACTACTCATGGATACAAGTTCATAACGATTAGGTGAAATTTCCTTATATCCTAGCATCAAGTCTAAGCATGCAAATTAAGTGTCGACCCTTAACCCACATACATAAACAAGTTATTAATCAACACAGAAAAATAAACCACATCCAACGTTCAAGAATTCATAACTGGAGTAAATCAAATCATAATAAACATTTATCCATGGTTTCAAATTCACCTCTAACTAAACAGAAATTAATTACACATGTTTAATATAATTGAAAAACAAATTAAATTAAACATGAGTTAAGAAAAATAAAACCAAACGAGGAAGAATAACACCGAGAGAGGAAAGTGCTTCAGTGCTCTGTCTATTTCTTTCCTGCCCGTCCTCACGCTGCGCTTCTCGTGCGCTGCACAAGTCTCCCCGCTGCACAGTCACTCTTTCCAGCTGCGTCTCGCTCTTTCCTTCCCGCACTGCTTCTGCGTTTGACTCTCGCTGCCTAAGGCAGCTCTCTGTCCGTCTCTCCTGTTGCCAGCTGCCAAGGCAGCTGGTTTCTGCGACTTCTTTCCACGCTGCCAAACAGGCAGCTCCCTCTCTCCCTATTATTTTCTTCCCCCCAGCTGCTAAAGGCAGCTCATGTCAAAACCTCCTCACGCTGCCAGTTCCTCTTTTAATTATGACAGCCCTCATATTTTCTACAAAACAAACATGATGATGTTTCAAACATCATCATGAATTATTATTATTATATATATATATATATAAATATATATTTTATTTAATTTAAAAGCTAATCTACATCGACACGAATTTATTACATAAAATCACACTTATGCTATTTTTATTTTCTTAGCTAGATAAATTCTATAAAACACCAAAACAAGGTAAATAGCACAAAAATATGAGGAAAAGACTAACAAAAGACGAGAATTTTATGTAAAATATATATAAATATGAGCTTATCAAATACCCCCACACTTAGCTTTTGCTAGTCCTCGAGCAAAACAGAGAAAATAGAAAAAAGTAATAACATGAAAATTATTAGCTTCCCCCTATGTGACCCTCATAGAATTTCATTCGAGAACACAATCATCAAGAACCATAGCTAACACCAACAAGCTAATCCAAGTTCATTTTCCTTATTCAAATATTAGCAGTAATCTTTGAAACATCCTTGAAGTGTAGTGTGTGAGATAGCCATGCTAATGCAATTTCAAATTTTTATTTTTAAAATCACCATATGCAAACTAGTGACCTTCTCACTGGATTATACACTCAATCACACATGTGTTTAGTCTTAATGTGTTTCGCTCAAAGAATCAAATGTGAAATTTCTACCATAAGCTTGCATAAAGATCACTTCTCCACAATCATAATTGCAAAACTTAAATCAAGAGGGCTTTTATTGGATGTAATGAGGCTTAGGGATAGGGTTATTGAAACGAAAGAATAGGAAAACACAAGTTCCAAGCTACATTGCAAGCAATTATTTTCTTTAAATTTATAAGAACTCAAGCTCTCCAACGATTCTTCTGACATCTCCAACCACACCCATAAACTAAAACTTTAAAAACTTTTTATTTTCTTTGTATACAATCTTTCTTTTTCTTTTCCTTTTCTTTTCTTTCTTTTTTTTTTTTTTTTTTTTTTTTAATACAAACATGAAATACCCCCACACTTATTCTTTTGTCAAACACCTTCAAAGTACTTCACAAACGTTTCTCATAAGACAATCTCGCATTGCTCGCTTGGAAAGGGTAAGGAAAAATATTTTAGGTATAAGGGTAGACATATCTGGTGATAAGAAATAAAAGGTTCAACAAATACGGCTCAAATTGGCATTCTAATGATATCATTTTTCTTTGGGAAACAAGGTTATTTGGGCCATGGTGGTAAACCTAATGCCTCTATCATTTTCAAATTCATGCAATTAAAGACAAATATTTCGAAAGATCGTTATGCAAGTTCTAGAGATGTATCTCACATAAGTTCATCACACATGAAAGAATAGGAGTGTATGAAAAATGCACACACTTTCAATAGGCTCAAAAACTCACATAGGATGTATATGGTCACTAAATTCACATATGGAGCTTTAAATCATGCTTTAGTTTCACATCAACAAGGCTATGTGCATTTGGTTTTTCAAAGATGATCAAAAATGTACAAACTAACACGAGAATAAGGAATTTTACACAACATATGTTAACTAAGTTCTTGATCATCATGGTTCAAATTTTATCCAATTATATCATTGGGTCGGGAAACTAACAAAAATCTAATTCAAAACAATAAGGAAAACAAGGAAATATTTTTTTTTTTTTTTTTTTTTTTTTAAATAAAACAAAACTAATTAAGAAAACAAAGCCAATAACATAGAAACAAATGAAATAAGTTCAAAGTCGAAGGTACAAAAATTTTCAATTTGGTCATTTTTATACTCTTTACCCCCACACTTAAACTAGACATTGTCCCCAATGTCAGAAAATATAATAAAATGCAAATAAAAATAAAATAAATAAATATAACGAAATAAAATAAAGCAATAGGACTGAAAACTTCCCTAATTTGCAGAAAATCAAGCGATGACCCCCAAGCTAAAATTTTGCAATCAACTTCAAGGGTGGAAATAACCAAAAGTTCCTGCAAAGAAAAGAAATAAATCAGTTAAGCACGCAAGAAAATGTAAAAAATGCAAGCGAAAAATTGAAAATGAAAATAAAAGACAATGAAAAGAACTAATAGGTGATCATTGGTCTTGTTTGGTGACATTCCACAGCTTTGAACTTGAACTGGCCTCGGAACTTCTTAGCAAGGAAAATGAGACTTGATTGGTGGTGTTGTTGAGGCTTCTCGAGCTCTTGGTTTCAACTCAGACTCCTTCTGCCGGGTTGATTGAGTCTGCAGGCTACATTCTTCTCTTTTTGTTCTTCTGCATGGCAGGTAGGCACGAGGAATAGGTGGTGGTCTGCTTCTTTGTTCAATCTGTCCAAGTGCCGACCGATTGCCTTTCTTTCACCTTGCCCCGTAGCCAAGAGCAAGGGTAAAGGAAAAGCATGCCATGAGAAATCTTTGCCTCTGACTCTGATGATATGGGATACTTTTGCTTTTGAAGAAGTATCGTTCCACAGGTGTATGCGTGAACTGGGCTGGGGAACTTCTTAGCAAGGAAAATGAGACTTGATCTTGAAGATGAAGCAGCACCTTGTCTCCACATGCTTCAAGTATCATTTTCACTTGCCATGTCTGTTCTCCAGGCAGATGTGGCGACTTCTTCGGAAGTACATCAGTGGTTGAAGAAGAGCACTCGAGAGCAATGCTAGGTAAGCAATCAGGAAGGATTTCCAGGCAGTCGGTTCTTAGATTGGAAGATTGACACCGAGTGCTGGCTGATTGCCCGCTTTCTCCTTGCCACAAAGACAAGGACAAGGACAGGAAGAAAGCGTGATATGAGATACTCTTGCTTTCAACCTTCATGATATGAAATACTCTAGCTCTAGATGATTTATTTGGAAAGGTATCCCAAGGAATGAGAAACACAGAGAAACTCGAGAGGGTTTGATGGAAAGGCATTTTCGGAGATGAAAAATTTCGGAGATGAAGAAGTGTTGAGAGAGTTTGCCTTTGCTGTTGAAGGCGAAGGTAGACGTTTATAGAACTTTTCTTCATAACCGAAACTATTCCTTTACCCCTGTCGGCAGCCGGTGGATGGATGAACAGTACAGGTCACGCGCTTTCTGAAAAAGCCACCCGTAATTTGCGCAAAGCTGACAGCGCGCGTGACGAGTGACGACAAAATTGGAAAAACTGTTCGCCTCGTGATTCCTGACCGCTCCGGCTTTTGATAAAGACGCCCGACTTTTGAGAGAGCGGCGTCCGACTTTTGAGAAAGGAACCGACTTTTGAGAACGGCGACGCCGCTTTTGAGAAAAGAATCCGGCTTTTGAGAAAGGAGCCCGGCTCTTCGATTTGCGAGAGGGCGCCTCTTCGACTGCTGAGTGATGCCTCAACGATTTCTTCTTCTTATAAGAACGCTCATTTTTGTTCCACAACACACTTAAACTCCCCCTGTAAACACTCCCTCCTGTAAACACTTCCTCCTTTAAACACTTCCTCCTTGCATTTCTTTTAATCTTGATCAGTCCGACTCTTCATTCTCAACACCTTCAAATATGTCTTGCCCCTCTGACCGTCGCCTTAACTTGAATGTTGGGGAAGATAGTGATATATCTTCTCCAACCAACATTTGGCAGCCGTCCTTCATATCCCCAAATGGTCCTCTTACAGTTGGGGATTCCATGATGATGAACGAAACAACCGCATCGGTGGTGGCCAGAAATCTGCTCACTCCTAGAGACACTAGGATACTTTCCAGGCGGTCCGACGAACTGGCTGTCCAGGACTCTATGGCCTACAGCGTCCGATGCGCAGGCTCAGTATCAAACATGGGCCAGCGCCTTCTTGCACGAACTCGTCAGGTGGAATCGTTGATGGCTGAAGTGGCTAGTCTTCGGCAGGAGGTCAGAGTGCTCAGGCATGAGAACAGGGATTTGCACATGCTCGCAACCAATTACTCCACAAGCATGAAGAGGAAGCTTGATCAGCTGCAGGAGTCCGAAGTGCGGATTCAGAGTGATCATCAACGCTTTATGACGTTACTCCCGAGGTTTGTGTTGCCTTCGTCCTCGGGAGCAGCACCAAGTATTGAGGCTCCGAATGATCCAGCTCTGGCGCTTCGTCTTTCAGGGGCTCCGTCGACCTCCGAGGCACCACCTACCAACGACCAATGAAAGCTATTAGTTTTACATTATTGTAAAATATTTATGCTTTAAGTTTATTTAATTATAAATATAAATAAAAGTATTTTTGTTTTTTTTTTTTTTTTTTTTTTTTTTTTTTTATTATTATTATTATTTTTTTTTTTAATTATGTGATGTTTATTATTATTATTATTATTATTATTATTATTTTTTTTTTTTTTCATTTTTTTTTTTCATTTTTTATTTTATATAAATGTAAAATAAGTAAATCAAAGTAAAAAAAAAAAAACTAAGTTTAATCTCCTAAACAAAAATCACAACTAAATAAACAAAACAAAAATCACAACTAAATAACAAAACATAATGAAATCAACGTAAAAAAAAATCAACGTAAAATAAATTCACACAAGAGCAAACAAACAATGAAAGAACTAAACAAAGTAAAATAAATTCAGTAAAGAGAAGGGATTAGGAATGCAAATCTGATTGTGGGTGATTCCTAGGCCTCCCTTCATTATTCAAATGCATGGGCTTATCATTAAACGGACGGTGGTACTTGAAATGATCCGACAACGGTCTAAGTTCTAATGACGGTGCCTGAATCATCAAAATTAAATTGTTAGTATAACATAAAATTAAAAATGGAGAAGATGGCTTACAATCACGTTCAAACTCAATTACAAACACCACGTCTTTGAACGTTTCAGGGACTTTGAACTTGGCCAGGTTTACTATGATGGTTGTGGCTTGTCTCGTGTCATCAAACTCAACTGCTTTGGGCTTGATTGTCTCATGCACAGCCTCTTGGATGTATTCTTGAAATTCTCCGGCCACCTCATTTTCTGGAATCCCTCTTCTTGGTGTACAAGTTTCTTTGATCGTTTCAATACCATCGGGAACTTGATTTGGTACACCAAGAATTTGGATATCACTTTGCACCTTGGGAAGATCTTCCACAACGTATTTTTCATTCACTTCTTCCTTGGGATTTAAAAACCTGCAAGGAAAAAGGACATTTGGTGGAACGATGTTAGAATGAATTGAACTTAGAACCTCCTCACCTGAGTTGGATGACATAAGGACTTGGGGGGTTTGCGATAAGAATTCTTCTAAACTGCCCAAGTCGTCATCCTCATCTTCTTCTTGAATTGGCAATTCATCCATGTTCGGGCTCTGTTTGGATGGTTCTGGGACAACTTCATCCTCCATGTCACCTTGATCTCGAATCTGTGCCATGAATTCCATAATCTGCCCAACTTGCTCCTCCAAAGCATCCACCTTGTTGGCTTTATTTTGCATCTCCATGTTTCGATTTTCTACGTCCTGGGTCAAAGAGGTTAGTAACTTATTCAAAATGTCATTATCCGAGGACGTACCTGAATTTGGTTGGGGAGATTGTGGTGGAGGCTGTGGTGGTTCATATGGCCATTGATAGTACTCCTCCGATGGCTGCCAATATTCTGCTTGGTGAGTCTCCTCAGCTTGATTTTGTGAACCCTGCGCCAAAGAAATGAGTCCATCAAGAATTTCATTATAATTAATGGGCACACTTGAATTCGATTGAAATTGCTGTGGGGGATGCTGTGGTGGCTGCATAGGTCTTGAATAGAACTCGTCTTGCTGCCAATATCCACCTTGTTGAAATTGTTGAGGTTCATCCCACATATACTCTGAATTACTTCTCCAATCCGAATTATAAGCGTTGGAAAACATGTTGCCCCTTGATTGGTTATAGCCTTGATATCCCCAAACATCTTCATTTGCAGAAAATTTGGGATATTGATGAGTTTGAAATCCTTGCTCATAGGGCATATCAAATGTAGGGCCACTTGGCATTGTGGTCCGTTCGGCATTATGAGTCAATTGAGCAGTGAGTTGTGCCAATTGAGCTTGAATGGATTCGAGTGCCATGTCTCGCTCCATTGTACCTAAAATCAAAGAAAACTAAATCAAATATCAAAAGTAAAAAAAAAAAAAACATAACAAACAAAAACAAATAAAATAAAATAAAATAAACACAAATAAAATAAAATAAAATAAAAAGTAAAACACAAACAAAAACATAAACAAGGGATTAGCAAATTTGCTAATCCCCGGCAACGGCGCCAAAAATTTGATGCGAAAATAAGTTAACGCACAAATTTAAACCCTATTTGTGATAATTGTAGTAATGATGTAAGTAGGGATCGTTCTAACCGGGGATTAACTAGGGATGCTAACCAAAGTAAAATTAAATTAAAAACGTAAAAACAAAATTTAAAACACTAAACTAAAATCAAAACACTTAACTAGAATGACTCAAAATAAAACTAACAACTAAACTAAAACAAATCAAAAGACTCAAAATAATTAAAGACTTTAGAAAACACAAACTAAATTTATTTCTAACAAATTTAACACTTTAAATAAATGGGGGATTGATTTTTTTACGAAATTGAATTTAAAACTGAAACTTAAAAACAAACTTCAAAGAAAATATATTTTATAGAAATAAAATGATGAAACGTTAGTTAGAGGGGTCCTTATCCACACATGAACAAATGCATATAATTTGATTCCCAGTTATGATTTCAACAAACGAATAAATGACAATGCTCCAAGTTAATTAAGTCCGCTTAAATTAACCTTCAGATTTCCCTATATTCATTGAATTGGACGGGATACGCATCACAACCAAATTATTCTTATCAAGTTCCCTAACTATGGAATACGCATGATAGAGAGACATATCAAAGATCATTAAGTTCAATGAAAATCATAAGCATCGACTAGGCATTCATAACTATGGAATACGCATGTTAATCCAACCTAGGGTTTACTAAACACAATCGTGACTAGCGATTTTTACTACTCATGGATACAAGTTCATAACGATTAGGTGAAATTTCCTTATATCCTAGCATCAAGTCTAAGCATGCAAATTAAGTGTCGACCCTTAACCCACATACATAAACAAGTTATTAATCAACACAGAAAAATAAACCACATCCAACGTTCAAGAATTCATAACTGGAGTAAATCAAATCATAATAAACATTTATCCATGGTTTCAAATTCACCTCTAACTAAACAGAAATTAATTACACATGTTTAATATAATTGAAAAACAAATTAAATTAAACATGAGTTAAGAAAAATAAAACCAAACGAGGAAGAATAACACCGAGAGAGGAAAGTGCTTCAGTGCTCTGTCTATTTCTTTCCTGCCCGTCCTCACGCTGCGCTTCTCGTGCGCTGCACAAGTCTCCCCGCTGCACAGTCACTCTTTCCAGCTGCGTCTCGCTCTTTCCTTCCCGCACTGCTTCTGCGTTTGACTCTCGCTGCCTAAGGCAGCTCTCTGTCCGTCTCTCCTGTTGCCAGCTGCCAAGGCAGCTGGTTTCTGCGACTTCTTTCCACGCTGCCAAACAGGCAGCTCCCTCTCTCCCTATTATTTTCTTCCCCCCAGCTGCTAAAGGCAGCTCATGTCAAAACCTCCTCACGCTGCCAGTTCCTCTTTTAATTATGACAGCCCTCATATTTTCTACAAAACAAACATGATGATGTTTCAAACATCATCATGAATTATTATTATTATATATATATATATATATAAATATATATTTTATTTAATTTAAAAGCTAATCTACATCGACACGAATTTATTACATAAAATCACACTTATGCTATTTTTATTTTCTTAGCTAGATAAATTCTATAAAACACCAAAACAAGGTAAATAGCACAAAAATATGAGGAAAAGACTAACAAAAGACAAGAGAATTTTATGTAAAATATATATAAATATGAGCTTATCAATGCACGGCATAGGAATCCAAAGGGAGTGCAATGGTGGTGCACGACAATGATGGAAAGGTGAATGGTGGAGTGACACCCCTTTGTGGCTGAGCTCTTTGTCCTTTTTACATTAATTCTTCTTTCTCTTTAACACATTCCTAGCCTCTTTAGTCTTCAATTTCGTCCATCCACCTTGCTCCATGCATGTGTTATCCATTCCAAGCCCAAAACTGCTCCAAAATGCACCAAAATGCACCTTATTGCTTTATAAGGCCTATGGACCTACAAACAAAGAAATAACAACATAAATGCATAAGAACAAGCTAACTCAGTCGCATAAATATGCTCCTATCAGATACCTAGTTTTGCATTTAGGGTCGGCTTCATAAGTAAGTTTAGGAATACCTCGGTTGACGCGATTAGGGATACAATGTGGTGGTGGTGCATCCAGGATCGAAGATGATTGATTATGGTTATTAGGACTCAAGATCGATTGTGAGGTAACTGGCGACACATGACTGTCCGGTGGTGAGGAAACTAGTAATGAGCTATCTAGCAGTGAGTTATCTTTCAAGGTTTTCAACATTGTTTCCATGTGAATGATCACCACTTGTCTCCAAGACATTACCACTTAGTTCCAATTCATTCACATCATTGTTTTCGTGTGAATGATCACCACTTATTTCCAAGACATCACCACCTAAATCCAAATCATTCACACTATCTATATCTGGAATAGTATAATCAAGAGTTTGAACTTCAGTTTGATTTTCCCCCTGAAGTGAAGACTTGGGATTGGCGAAGTACATATCACTCTCATGAAACGTAACATCCACAGTGACAAACAATTTTTTCGACGGAGGTTGATAACAATGATACCCCTTTTGATTTGAGGCATACCCCACAAACACACTCTGTAAGGCCTGAGGTTCAAGCTTATTTCTCTGCTGTTTATGAAGATGAACGAAGGCCACACAGCCAAACATGTGAGGTGGAAGATTAGGAACTGTAAGAGCATCAACATATGAAGAGAGAGTCTGGAGCGGTGTCTGAAAGTCTACTGATCGAGATGGAACACGATTCATGAGATATGCAGCTGAGGTGAGAGCTTCTCCCTAAAAAGATAACGGGAGACGCATCTCGAGCAAAAAAGCATGAACAACCTCTTGAAGCTGACAATTCTTGCGTTCTGTAACACGATTTTATTGTGGAGTATATGGACATGTAGTCTGATGAACAATACCATGATGATCAAGAAAGGCACGAAGTTCAGAGTTTACATATTCACCACCATTGTCACTCCCAAGAACTTGTACTTGTGACTTATATTATACTTGTACCATTTTGTAAAACTGCTGAAATAAGGAAGTAACTTCACTTTTGGACTTCATCAAACAAACTCAAGTCATACGTGTGCAATCATCAATAAAAGTAACAAACCAATGAGCACCACCAAATGCAGCAGTTTTAGATGGTCCCCAAACATCAAAATGAATTATCATAAACAAGATTGAACTTTTATTCAAACTAGGCGGAAACGAAGTATGATGACTTTTAGCCATTTCACAAACACCACATTTAAAGTTAGAAATATCATGCTTAACAAATAGGCTAGGAAACAACCTCCGCAGATAGCCAAACGAAGCATGTCCAAGTCGACGATGCCACAACCAAATCTCCGAAGCTTTATTCCTATCCCCCTGATTTCCTTCCACTGCAAGAGCTTAAGTCAACATCCGGGAACTGTTCGATGTCAGCTCCAAGTAGTAGAGCTTCCCATTCCTAATACCATAACCAATCGTCTTGCGAGTCCGAATGTCTTTAAAAACACAAAAAAAGGCCAAAAAATCACAAGACAATGCAGGGCGACAATTATTTGAGCAACATATAATAAATTATAGTCAAGAAGGAACAACAAGCACAATATCAAGACTAAGGGTATCTGAAAAGGAGACAGTTCCTTCCCGATAATAAGGGCAGGATTATCGTTGGCGACACTCACAACAGTTTTGGCGGTTGGTTTTAGGGTTTGTACCTGTCTAGAATCACAAGTCATATGTTTAGTAGCATTAGAATCAATTATCCATGTATTATTCGTAACAAAGGCAGAAACCTTTAAAGCCTTACCATCGTTACCTGTATTAGTAGAGGCAAACACTTTCGCAACTATATTTTCAGATTCTACCTTCGCATCAACAAATGAGGTACGCGTGGTCTTATTCTCATGTCCGAGTCGGTCGGATCGATTTGGAGAGGTACAAGTCCAGACTACCATTCCCAAGCAACTTTAACCAACACGTCAGTAGGTGATTAATACAGCCCAAATTTCCAAGGAGCCTAAGCAGTTTCAATAAGCACGGGCCAATAAGCAAGATAGCCCACCAACCACAAATAGCCAATTAAAAAATTATAATTTAACTAAAACCAATCACTTTTTCTAGCCTGTGTGTGCCTAAAGCAAAAAAGCCAATTTTTCCTTTCTCTTTTGTCTCTTTGCCTTTTGTCCAATGTCTTCTTCGTACAAACAAAAGAATTGACAGCCAAACTCAATCCAATCTAGAGCAACAATAGGCTTGTGTGGGTGCAGATTGCAGATGGTTGGGGTTTTAAATCTAGGTGGTGTATGAAGCAGGTTGCAGAGGTCTAGAAACTCCTCAAACGGTGGTACGGTGAAGAGAGTGTTGTGGTTTTAGGTATGAGGGGTGGTTGCAGCAGCAACGTACGGGTCCGTGGGTTGTGGGTTAAGCTTGATCTGGGGCAGTCGGATATGGCTTCGTGATGTAGCAGTGGATCGTGGTGGGTGGATGCACGGGTGGGCTCAGTGGACTCGAGGTCAGCAACAACGGAGTCGCTCGCTGGTCAGATAGGTGCGATGCACAACTGGCTGCGCATCTGGTGGTTCTCGGGTTACCAACGACAGCGTCGCTCGCTAGTTGGACGGCGCTGCACAACTGGCTGCGCGTCTGATGGTTATGGTTCTGCACACAACGCACTGTTTTTTTCTTTTCTCTAACCTAGGCTTTGGTGCCAAGAAGAGAATGCTTTGAATAATATGTTTATTCTTCTCAGGAAGAGATATAATATACAATCCTAAGCGTAACCAAATAGGGAAGAATAATTACAAGAGATTACAAAGAGATTTCTCCCAAATTACACGGAAACCATCCTAAATTATAAAAAAACTATACAAGTCAACAGATTCATGAAGCCTATATTATATGCTTTGCATTGACGCTATTGAACTTTGAAAGTGATTTATCATAAAAAGGAAACAGCCATGAAAGTACTTGAAAAACTTCAAGACACATAGAAGTTTGACCAATAACATATCCGTAGTTGCATGTATAATTTGTATTGAAGGGGTTCAGTGTAAGGGGACTTAATTAGTACTCTTTATAATAATAATCAAGACGGTGGTTCACTGCACCATGGCATGCGTATGAACTTTATCAAATCTTCATGGTGATAATCAATTATCACGTTCCTTGTTTAGTCTAGTTAAGATGGTTTATCTTGTTTCCAATTAACTACTTATAATAGAAACTTGACAAGATATTGCATGATCTCTAACGCTTAGAGATAAGAGGAGATGGTGAACGATCAAGAGGAATTGGACCCATGATTAGATGGGTAAACGAATTATTAACATCAATTACAGAAACTACTGTATTATATTAAACAAAGAGAATTACTTTTGACATAAAGAGAAAATATATAAAATGTTACCTATTTTGAATGTGTAGTCCAGATTCAGTATGTAAATATAAGCATTTGCGACATTATCTTCTAATTTTTTACTCAAAATTAATTCTTTATAGAGGAATACAGTGGAAATATTTAATTTGCGCATGGATCGACAAGGAATGAAATGGTGCCATTGATGGAGGCGACAACACTTCGATTCTCAACTGATCTTTGCAGCCAACTGTCTCTCTCTCACACACTCACTCATTGAGACATTGCTGACATTATAAGGGCCATTCTATTTCACTTCATTTACAATTTATGGCTACATGATGGATCGGTGATGCTTTGAGCCTCGTGATATACTTTACATTCATCATTTCTCTTCAAACTCCCCTGCCCTAACCCGAATTAGTTCTCTCTCGCTCTCTCTCTCTCTCTCTCTCTCTCTCATGGATTTTCAGCCAAATACTTCTCTTCATCTAAGTCTACCCAACAACGAACCGAACTTGGAGCTTGTCCTGGAGCCATCATTTACTTCTTCCTCATCTTCTTCTTTTAGTCCGTCATCGGAACCCAAGCGCATGTTTTCATGCAACTACTGCCAAAGAAAGTTTTACAGCTCCCAAGCACTTGGAGGCCACCAAAATGCTCACAAACTCGAGCGCACTTTAGCCAAGAAAAGCAGAGAGCGGCTAAGTTCCGCGGCCCGAACTCATGATAGCATGAACCAACGACCCGTATCTAACTACAGCTGCAGCAGCGATTCAGGTGCTAGTCATGCAAGGGAGTTTCCGCAGGCACATCTTGGCGGGTTGAAAGTACATCAAGGACATGCCGGTAGGTTTGTTGGTCAAATGAACTGTGGATACAGACCTGAGAATGCTGAGGAGGATATTTGCCACCTTGACTTATCTCTGAGGCTTTGAGTTGTGTAGTCAATTGCACACATTAAAATTTTAAATTAGCGTGTGTTATGATCTCATCGACTTTCATGTATGGTGTCCAATCATATAATTCGATTCCCAAAATTCAGTGAGTGTAGAGCTGAATGCAAATTATTCATATCAGACACAACAATCTGAAAAATAAGATGGTAATTTTTTTTTTTTTTAACAAATGATATTATCATACCCTTAATCAACACACATGAATAAGTTATCAATCAACCAGATAAGTAAATTGCATTCACGATTCATGGATTCATAACTGGACGTAATCAATTCATATTGCATCTATGTTCATGGCTTTGAATTCTCTTCTAACTAAAACGAGTTTGGTTCCACATATTTGAAATTAAATAAACATAATTAAATTTAAACATTGAAAACAAAGATAGAATACACCTAGAAACGCTCCAACAATCCAACGTCTTGAATGGCAAGCACGGCTCCAGGTGGCTCATTCTTCTCCTTCCTTGCACAACTGCGGCACAATGGGGATTTTCTGAGTTTTATGGATCTTATGTGTGTGGTGCGAATTTGTGGTGAGAGATGGGTATTTATAGGCCTAGGGTTTGCACAATTTCTGAAGGAAAAAGGATTGCACAATCCTATGATGAAAGGGAGTAGGATACACGACAGGTTTCTAGAAGAGAAGGGATCAAATTCGTCAGATTTCTAGGGGAAAAAGGGATCAGGTTATTTGCATTGTTTCAGGGCTTCTAGAATCATATATTAGGTATTCTAATGTGAAAAGGAGTCCATCTTGCAGCTGGAATTCAGGTAGGATAAGATTAGGATAGGAAATGATAAGTGATAGGAGCATATTTATGCGACTTAGTTAGCTTGTTTTCTTGCATTTTCATAGTTAGTTTGTGTTTATTATAGTGTTTTAAGCTATTTTCGTGTGTTTGTAGGTCCAAATGACAAAGTTGGCAAGGAAGTGCAATTTGGAGCATTTTGAGGCAGTTTTGGGCATCAAATGGATAGCTTATGAGTAGAGCAAGATGGATGGACGAATTTGAAGTTCAAGAGGCTAGGAATGTGCTTAAAAGATGAAGAAAATAAATCCAAGACAAAGAAGATAATGAATCAGCTCAAAAGAAGGAGTCATTATCCAAAACCTTATCTTATCTTATCCTTTCCTAATCTAGCATTATCCAATCTTATCTTATCCAAATCAGTTTGTGCCTTAATTCCAGCCATTTATAAGGGATAATTATGCATTTAAAATACATATTTCAAATTCTAGAAGCCTTATCTCCTCTCCCTACAAAAGTGGCGCCCCAACCCCTTCTAGAACCCTTTTTTCTAGTTGTGTAACCCTATATCCTTGTTCCTGATGGTTTTTGATGTGTCATCCTAATTTCCCTTGGTTTCTGATTGTTTTAACCCATTCCACTTGGGTTTTGGAGTGCCAATCCTTTTCCAATGCTACCTAGGCCGTGCCTTTTCTCCCTATAAATATAATTGTTGCAACATTCATTCAAATCACCAGTCTCTACCACCATTCACTACAAATTCGTGCCATATACACCCATACACATTCATCCCATTGTGCCACAGATTTGCAAGGAGAAAGGAGAGGAGACCCTTGGAGCCGTGCTTGCCATTCAAGACGTTGGATTGTTGGAGCGTTTCTAGGTGTATTCTATCCATTGTTTTAATGTTTAAATTTAATTGTCTTTGTTTAATTGGGAACATGAGGAACTAAACTCATTTTAGCTAGGGGGGAATTCAAAGCCATGAACATATTTGCAATATGAATTGATTACTTCCAGTTGTGATTTCATGAATCGTGAATGCAATTTACTTAACTGTTTGATTAAGAACTTATTCTTGTTTGTTGATTAAGGGTGAACACTTAGTTTGCATGCAGGGATTTGATGCTAAAATATAAGGGAGTTTCACATAATTGTTATGAACTTATATTTATAAGTAGTGGAGGTTGCTAGTCACGATCGCGTTAAGTGAATTCCTGGCAGGAGTATGAGGCTGTTCGTAGTTACGAATTCCTTGTCAATGCTTATGATTTTCACAAAGCTTAATGATCTTTGATTGTATCTCTATTATGTTGTCATGTAGGGAACTATTGAAGAAAAATTTGGTTGCCGATGCGTTGTCCATCCAATTCAGTGACTTAAGGAAAATCTGAGGGTTAATTAGTGCTTTTCACAGTTAATCTGGGGCGTTGAGGTTCATGGTTTATTGGAAAAGCAACTGGAAATCATTTTGTATGCAAGTGTGTCATGTGTGGAGAATAACCCTCTAGCTAGCCAATCACCCATATTTCCCCCAAGTTCGTGTCAAATCTGTCTAAGTTTTTAATTTAATTGTCTTTACTTTAAATTCGTCAAAAACCCAATCCCCTTTATTTTGCTATGTCAAGTTAGTTAGAATCTGTCCAATTTGTGTTTTTAAGTGTTTTGAGTCAAGTTAAAATCAATTTTCGTCCAATTCACCCTCTAGTGCCTAGTTTGAGTCTATTTGATTGTTTTGTGCTGTTTTGAGTCTTTTTAGTTTGTTTTGAGTTCTTTGAGTCCAGTTAAGTGTTTTTAAGTCTAGTTTTGTGTTTTTGAGTCATATTTGTGTAGATTAGCAGCCCTAGTTAATCCCTGGCCTAGAACGATCCCTACGTTCATATACTACAACTATCTTAATAGGGTTTAATTTGTGTGTTAGAATATTTCACATCACATTTTGGCGCCATTGCCGGGGATTAGTAAATTGCTAATCCCTCTGTTTTGTTTATTTATTTTACTTTTGATATTTGATTTAGTTTTCTTTCTTTGATTTTAGGTACTAGAGTAACAAGACATGGTTGTTGACAATCGAACAAGCAAAGAAGTTTCAGCCTCGGGATTGGACAATGTTGTGCCTCTTTGCATTCAATACCCTACAGCAGCCCAAGGCAAGATAGATGAGTTCGAATTGAAGTCTAGTTTGCTACATCACATTCCCAAATACCATGGGTTGTCCATGGAAGATCCGAACAAGCATTTGAAGGAATTTGAAGTGGTGTGCTCGAGCATGACACCAATCAGCGTAGATGGGAATATTCTAAAGATGAAAGCCTTTCCATTCTCTCTTATGGATAAGGCTAAAGATTGGCTATACGAATTGGCACCCGGAACTGTCACTTCTTGGGAAAGCATGAAACGAGCATTTTTAGAAAAGTTTTTCCCAACTTCGAGAGTCATTCTCTTGAGAAAAAGAATTAGTGGCATTCAACAAAGCCAAGGTGAATCATTTCCAGCGTATTATGAGCATTTTAAGGGTCTAGTTGCATCATGCCCTCAACATCAAATGAAGGAGGAACTTTTACTTCAATATTTCTACGAGGGACTCCTCCCAATTGAAAGACAAATGTGAGATGCTTCAGCGGGAGGTGCTTTGGTTGATAAAACACTGGTGGCTGCCAAGATCTTAATTGCAAACCGAGCCTTGAATGCACAACAATACGAAGGTGTTGGACAAAGAGACATCCCACGACAACAACAAGTGAATAAGGTAAGTGCAATTTCCAAACTTCAATCTCAAATGGCTAATCTTACTGTTCTTTTGTCACAGGTTGTCGATGGATCCAAAGTGCAAGGTTCGGCCATATGTGGAGTGTGCTCTATGCAAAGGCATCTTAATTATCAATGCCCTCAGTTGATAGAGAATGGAGGATGGGAAAGTGCAAATGTCGTGGGCTATCAAGGCCAAAATCAGCCACGAAATGATCCATACTCTAACACCTATAATCCGGGCTGGAGAGATCACCCAAACTTCAAGTGGAGATAGCCTTAACAACCTCAACAACAAGGAGGATATAGACAGCCACCTCCCGGGCTCTATCAAAGACCATTTACACCAATTCAACCCCATCCATAATCTTCCTAAACAAACTCAGGTTCATCATTAGATAATGATACACTTCTTCAATTACTAACTTCATTAACGCAGGGCCAACAAAATCAAGCCAAGGAGATGAGTGAAGTAAAGAAGCAAATAGGGCAGATTTCAGAGTTCCTTGGGCAGTTTCAAGAAAAAGGCAAACTACCTAGCTCAACCATTGTTAATCCAAAAGGAGGTTTTGAAACTGCCAAGGCCATCACTTTGAGAAGTGATAAAGAGATTAGAACCAAGCCATGACCACAACAAGTCTAGAAGAGGAAGAGAAGTTGCTGCTCGAAGAAGAAAAATTGGACAAACCCACGACAAGGATTGCACAACCCTTGCCGCAGCCCCCTAAACCTTCCAATTCGGCCAATTTAGGTAAGGTTGGTTCCAAGTCGGTTAATTCTAACGTTATTCCACCAAATGTGCCTTTTCCTAGCAGATTTATGCAAGCCAAGAACGAAGAGGATGAAAAGGAAATTTTGGAGACGTTTAGGAAGGTGCACGTCAATATCCCGTTTTTTGATGCTATAAAGCAAATCCCGAAGTACGCTAAGTTTTTTAAGAAGCTTTGTACGACAAGGAAATGGATTCGGGAGAAAGAGGTGGTACATGTGAGTGAGAATGTCTCTGCAATGTTGCAAAGAAAGCTGCCACCTAAATGCAAAGATCCAGGTAGTTTCACTATCCCTTGTGTAATTAGTAATACAAGGTTTGAACATGCTATGCTAGATTTAGGTGCATCAATTAATGTCATGCCATATTTTGTTTATGCATCTATGAATTTAGGAGAGCTTAAAATGATGGTGTTATTATTCAATTAGCCAATCGATCTAATGCATACCCGAAAGGAGTTTTGGAAGATGTTTTGGTGCAGGTAGACCACTTGATTTTTCCTGCAGATTTCTATGTGCTTGACATGGAGGATTCAACCCACTCTTCACCATCACTAATCTTACTTGGAAGACCTTTCATGAAAACAACCCAAACCAAGATTGATGTGGCCAAATGAGCGTTAACAATGGCGTTTGGTGGCGATATGATTAACTTTAAAATTCATTGAGAATCCTAATGATGTTCGTTCTTGTTTTGCCATTGATGTAATTAAAGATGTAGGGCATGAACGTTCAACACCAATTAAGAGGGATGAATTTCGAAGCACCAATGAAGAAGGAATTAGAGTAAAGCATAAGGGACACGCCCCAACCCTCATACCACCAAATCTGGCCGAGATAACCCCTTGTGCATCTGTTGACAGTGCTGCCATTTCATTGCAATACATTGGTAAGCCACGTACGCCAATTCCCATTTCCATTTCAACTAATAGGTTGTTACCTCTTTTGGTGCAGGTACCTAATCGAATTCAAGGTGGTAGGCGAGTTCACGTTGACTTAAGGAAGCAAAACACCACAATCAGGAAGGATCACTATCCCCTTCCGTTCAAAGATCCAAAGCAGAAGTGTTTTAAGGGAAATGTCGTGGAGGATGTACCCCTCCATGTCGTGGGGTCCAATAAAGCTTAAGAAGAGATTTCGTCCGGCTGGAAGACGTTAAAGCAAACGTTTCTTAGGAGACAACCCATGTGTTCAAATAAAGAAGACCTAGGAAGCTCCGACTCTATAACCAGATTTGTGTTCTTAAACTCTACTCTTTATTGCTTTTACTTTGCCATAATTGTCGTGATTCTTAGTTGTGTTATTTGCTTGCTTATGTGTGAGTTTATGTTTAAAACATTGAGGACAATGTTTGGTTTAAGTGTGAGGGGGGGTAAACAGGTGTTTTTATTGAAAATTCGTGGTTTTTATCACCTAGCACCACTAGAGTTGTTTCTCACTGTTTTAAGTGTTTTTAGTGTGTTTTGAAGTGTTTTGAAAGGAAAGTACGAAAATTTGAAAAAAAAATTAGAAAAAGTTTTGGAAAACCCAAAAAGAGTCGTTTTAGAGTCGTTTTTGTGTGTTTGTGTCTTAGGGTACCTTCCAACACAATGATGAGGATTTGGTTTTTAATTGCATGACTGTTAAAGAAAGTTACAAACATGGGTGGAAGTTTGATATGCTTTTTGGTTAACACTTAATTGTAGTTGTCATTTACGAATTCACATGTAATCACAAAGAAGAAAAAAAAAATCAATTTTTGTAACATGCTTGAAGGAAGGAACTCAAACTAACGCTACAACCCTGAGAGACTTGAGCCTAAACTTTGTTTGGAGAGTTATTAATCTATGATTTCTTGTTTTCTAAAGTCGTTGCATGATCTCATTATTCTTTGCTTGGTTGCTACTTAAAATGCGTTTTATCACTTTAGTTCCAAATATTAGAACTCATGCCTGTTTCATTCAAAACTTAAAATTTAGTGCATAACATATAACAAGATGAAGTTGTTTAGTAGTTATCACTAGAGCCAAAAAGCCTTAATCCCTTGCATATGTATTGTAGGTTTAACACCCTTTGAGCCTTATTTAGCCTATTTTCGTTGTTTGCCACACTATTCCCACCTAGCCTAGAATAGGACTATCCATACCCTTGTTCTTAAAGTATAGTGGAGCATGACTTAGATGGAATTCCTTTTGATCAAACATATTGCAGAAATCAAGTGTGGGGGAAAGATATGTATACGGGTAGAAAAATAAACAAACAAAAAAAAGAAGAGAAAAAACGTGAAAAAAGTGGAAAAAGAAAGAAAAAGAGTTGTGAAATAAGTGAGAATGAGCTCACAAGTATTGGTTGTTGAAGAAAAGGTCCAAAAAGTTTGAATATGACCCTAAGTTGTACGAAATCCCCTTAGTGTTTCAAGTTATTTGCTGCATTCAAGAGTGAATTCTAAGTTGATTTCATTGATTTGCTTACTATTGCTTTAAGAACCTTTGTTTATCCTTATCTTTCTTTGTTAGCCAATACCCTTAGCCCCATTACAACCCTTAGACTTCTATCTTGGTTGTTGTGTGTTTCAATATGTGGAGTTTGGGATTGGTATGAGCATATGGTATCCCTGGTTCTCGCGTCTAAGTAGTGGCATTCCGTTCATGAGATCATATATACATGCATTGATAATTCCAGAAAGTGCTTTCTTTGATTAGAACATATGTGAGTGGCTAGTCTACATGTTTACATCAATCTTCTCACATATACCTAGTATAGGGAGTGTAGTCTGAAAATCTATGTGAAAATAGAGAGTATATCCAGTGAGGAATTTAGGGAATTCTCTAAGGCATGTTACTACCATCAAAACCTTGTTTTAAATTGATTAAATGCGAGCTAGTGAGTGGTGACTGTGATTAAGTATGCGCTCCAGGGTAGGGATGGCTAAAATCTATGTGAGTAGTGATTTTTAACATGTCATGTTCCACTGGAAATCCCTGAGACAAACTTTGGAAGGTTTAGGTTATGTTTTGTTTGTTTTGTTTGTCTTGTTTTGCTCGAGGACTAGCAAAAGCTAAGTGTGGGGGAATTTGATAGGAGCATATTTCTGCGACTTAGTTAGCTTGTTTTCTTGCATTTTCATAGTTAGTTTGTGTTTATTATAGTGTTTTAAGCTATTTTCGTTTGTTTGTAGGTCCAAATGACAAAGTTGGCAAGGAAGTGCAATTTGGAGAATTTTGAGGCAGTTTTGGGCATCAAATGGATAGCTTATGAGTGGAGCAAGATGGATGGACGAATTTGAAGTTCAAGAGGCTAGGAATGTGCTTAAAAGATGAAGAAAATAAATCCAAGACAAAGAAGATAAGGAATCAGCTCAAAAGAAGGAGTCATTATCCAAAACCTTATCTTATCTTATCCAAACTAACCTTATCTTATCTTATCCTTTCCTAATCTAGCATTATCCAATCTTATCTTATCCAAATCAGTTTGTGCCTTAATTCCAGCCATTTATAAGGGATAATTATGCATTTAAAATACATATTTCAAATTCTAGAAGCCTTATCTCCTCCCCCTACAAAAGTGGCGCCCCAACCCCTTCTAGAACCCCTTTTTCTAGTTGTGCCGCACCCTATATCCTTGTTCCTGATGGTTTTTGATGTGTCATCCTAATTTCCCTTGGTTTCTGATTGTTTTAACCCATTCCACTTGGGTTTTGGAGTGCCAATCCTTTTCCAATGCTACCTAGGCCGTGCCTTTTCTCCCTATAAATATAATTGTTGCAGCATTCATTCAAATCACCACCCTCTACCACCATTCACTACAAATTCGTGCCATATACACCCATACACATTCATCCCATTGTGCCGCAGATTTGCAAGGAGAAAGGAGATGAGACCCTTGGAGCCGTGCTTGCCATTCAAGATGTTGGATTGTTGGAGCGTTTCTAGGTGTATTCTATCCATTGTTTTAATGTTTAAATTTAATTGTCTTTGTTTAATTGCGAACATGAGGAGCTAAACTCGTTTTAGCTAGGGGGAAATTCAAAGCCATGAACATATTTGCAATATGAATTGATGACTTCTAGTTGTGATTTCATGAATCGTGAATGCAATTTACTTAACTGTTTGATTAAGAACTTATTCTTGTTTGTTGATTAAGGGTGCACACTTAGTTTGCATTCAGGGATTTGATGCTAAAATATAAGGGAGTTTCACCTAATCGTTATGAACTTATATTTATAAGTAGTGAAGGTTGCTAGTCACGATCGCGTTAAGTGAATTCCTGGCAGGAGTATGATGCTGTTCGTAGTTACGAATGCCTTGTCAATGCTTAAGATTTTCACAAAGCTTAATGATCTTTGATTGTATCTCTATTATGCTGTCATGTAGGGAACTATTGAAGAATAATTTGGTTGCTGATGCGTTGACCATCCAATTCAATGACTTACGGAAAATATGAGGGTTAATTAGTGCTTTTCATGGTTAATCTGGGGCGTTGAGGTCCATGGTTTATTGGAAAAGCAACTGGAAATCGTTTTGTATGCAAGTGTGTCATGTGTGGAGAAGAACCCTCTAGCTAGCCAATCATCCATATTTCCCCCAAATTCGTGTCTAATCTGTCTAAGTTTTTCATTTAATTGTCTTTACTTTAAATTCGTCAAAAACCCAATCCCCTTTATTTTGCTGTGTCAAGTTAGTTAGAATCTGTCCAATTTTTGTTTTTAAGTGTTTTGAGTCAAGTTAAAATCAATTTTCGTCCAATTCACCCTCTAGTGCCTAGTTTGAGTCTATTTGATTGTTTTGTGCTGTTTTGTGCTGTTTTGAGGCTTTTTAGTTTGTTTTGAGTTCTTTGAGCCTAGTTAAGTGTTTTTAAGTCTAGTTTTGTGTTTTTGAGTCATATTTGTGTAGATTAGCAGCCTTAGTTAATCATCTGCCTAGAACGATCCCTACTTTCATATACTACAATTATCTTAATAGGGTTTAATTTTTGTGTTAGAATATTTCACATCAATAAGATAAGGTTTTGGATAATGTTCATTCCTTTTAGCTGATTCTTTATCTTCTTTGTCTTGACTTTATTTTCTTCATCTGTTCAGAATATTCCTAGCCTTTTGAACTTCAAAAACGTCCATCCACCTTGCTCCATTCATATGCTATCCATTCTTGGCCCAAAACTGCTCCAAATTGCTCCAAATTGCACTTTCTTGCCAACTTTGTCATTTGAACCTGAAAACACACGAAAATAGCTTAAAACACTCTAATAAACAGAAATTAGCTATGTAAACGCAAGAAAACAAGCTAACTAAGTCGCATAAATATGCTCCTATTAAATTCCCCCACACTTAGCTTTTGCTAGTCCTCGAGCAAAACGAAACAAACAAAACATAACCTAGACCTTCTAACGTTTGCCTCAGGGGTTTCCAATGAAACATGACATGTTAAAAATCACTACTCCCATAGGTTTTAGCTATCCTTACCCTCAAGGACACACTTTATCGCAGTCACCACTCACTAGCTCGCATTTAATCAATTAAAACAATGTTTTGAATGTAGTAACATGCCTTAGAGAATTCCCTCATTTCCTTACTGGATATACTCTCTATTTTCACACAGATTTTCTGACTACACTCTGAAGGAAATTTTGTGAAACACATGTTCATTTAAGCAACATCATATAGCATGCAATTAACAATTAAAGGCGGAATCATGCTAGCATGCACTTAAAACCAAAACATCAACCATGAAATTCAAAGCCTAGTAGATTGGTGAACCAAGACTCAACTCAAATCAAAGTGAGTTGAGAAATTTATACCTTTGTAGATTCCTATTTGCATAAGCAAAGGCTAATCACCCAAAGAGAGGGCCTTCATTCCTTGCATCTTAAATCTATGGATTTGGATGGAAGAATATGATTCTCCAAGTTCTCAAAATAGAGAACCTCTAAGTCTCCACACCAAGGATGGATTGATGAAGAAATGAGTGACCTTGGAGGAGCAAAATTACTAGCTAATTCCTCCAAGGGGGCCGGCCTCTTTAGAGAGAAAATAGAGAGATAGGTTCTCTCTAATTCTCTAAAAGAAACCATTAATGAATTTTGGCTATAAAGTCATATATATACCTTAATTCATTGGAGTGGCAAACTTGTAAATAAGTCCAAAACCCACTCCTTTAACTAAATGGCCGGCCATAGGGTTTCATTGGGCTTTTTAGGCCTTTGTGAATTTTAGTCATTAAGTTGTCATACAACTTAAGTCAATGGGCTTGACGTTCGAAGCCCATTGGGCCTTGAGGCCCAAAACTAACCCGTGGTCTTTTAACGAACTATATTCGTTTGATTAATTAATCATATTAATTAATCATTGCCATAAATAATTAAACCATTTAATTATTCTTACTCATCTCCGTTGTTTCTTCAATCTTTACCTTACACGGTGTACGATCCATTAGGTTCCTTTTAGCGAGGCAGTGGGCGATTAAAACTCTTTCTAATCGATTGTGAATTGAAACTTACTTTCTATTATCCCTTTAGTGATTATACACGTTTAGGGCTTCCACAAACCATGAGTGACACCTAGCAGCATATCATGGTTACCCAAGCTAATCAGAAGAGGTAGAGAACCTATTCTGATTAGGATTACAAATGCAATACGGTCTTTCTCTAATACAATACTCTTGACCACATTGTTTGGTTTGATAGTTTATTCATGTCTACTATCCAATGTGATTCGTTTGCTTATATGATTACCTTGAATGTGATTTGGAACGCCTTCCTTAATCTCATTCATACTCTGGCCAGAGATTCTTAATCATATCATAGAGTATTCTCCCTCAAAAGGTTTGAAGGTTAGAGATCCCTTGTTGCGTATTTAATTGCCTCCATAGCTAAGTGGCTTAACCCCAACGATGCCGTGGACACCCATGTATGGGTGACGTTTGACATAATCAAAGATCAAGGACCTAACCACAAGACAACTATGATGCCTCAGGTCAAATGACTACTTTGCATTATCCCAACCATGAGTTCTCATGTGACATGAATATGAGAACTCTTTCTTGATCGTGTTCAGTGAACTCATTCTCTATTGAGCACCTACGTACTTGTCTTGATGTCACACACACCAATGACTCGAGACTAGTCACTCTCCCTGAGAGAAGACACAGTACGTACTGATCTTAACGAACTGTCAATGCCCAATTGGCAATCCTATGATCAGGAACGTTTAGGATGTGTCTACGAAAGAATGGTCTCATGAATCTAACATCTTTAGATCGTATTCTCTCAATCACATATTCCTTGGACTTTATCGTTTAAGCATATAACATTTATATGAGACGGCTTAAACAATAATCTTTGCCCTTGATATTAAACTAGATTAGTTTAACATATGAAATGTCCGTAAAGTATCATCATATGATTGGCTTTAGGGCACATTTCCAACAATCTCCCACTTGCACTAGAGCCAATCAGCTTGGTCATCAGTGATGATACCTCTTCTGTAGTCATTTCATAAATGGCTGAGTAGTAGGCCTAGACAATGGATATCTATATGTTATCCATAGAAGCAACCTTGAGAATAACGACGTTACCATTATACCTGATTCTCAATCATGTGGTTCAGTCTCTCAAATGTGTTCAGACCTTGATGAGACCTTGATTCCCTGGCTTGAGCTATTGCCCCATTAGTGTCATAGTGTCAGTACACTAGATACACTTTCTGGTTGGAACCGAATAGAGAGTTCATGAATGAACTTTCCCATCCAAACAACATTGTTGTAAACTTCTATATGGCAATATATTTTGCATTCATAATGGAACACACTAAAGTCATTACTTTAATGTTTCCATCCAAACATCTCTTTAGTCATAATAAAGAGATATCTGTTTATCTCTTCATTCTTAATGAAGAAACATCCAATGATGGATTAGATTCATAATCTAATACATTTACGCTTCCATTACGTTACTCTGATTCTTCCTAGATCTTTGAGGAATTTATCTTTTAGTATTTCTTAAATACTTAAGGACTCACTTGACAGTTGCCATGGTTCTGATCCTGGGCTTGCATTGATATTGTCTTGTACCGTTCTAGGTACAATTTATATCAACGTGTTTCATACAATATGAAATACGTAAATCACCTTTCTGCCTATGCATAAAGGATTCTATTTATGCATTATTTCTTTGGGAGTCAAAGGGTACGTTCCCTTTGAGAAGAGCAACTACTTAGTCTAACTAGAGTTGTCCTCCTTATTGAAGTTTATCATCATATGAGAAACTTCCTAGCATATTTTGTCTATTATTAGGGCATGATATAATCCAATTATATCCTAAAATCTATCATTATAGATTTCCATCCCATGTATATAGACTATGTCTCCCATATACATTCTATCGTTATAGAATGTTTAAAGTCATAACTTTAACGAAGAAGTATTCTTTTCATTTCCAAAATTAATATATCATACATATATTCAAATTTAGGAATATGATTAACTCCCACTAATCTTTTGTAAACCTAGTAAACAAAAGATTCATTTACATCTATATGAGAAATCAAACAATTTGATCTTTCTCTCATAAGACGCTTATGGCTCCCACTAGCTTGCTAAGATCCATGATGGTTGGATCTCTACAACTTACATGTTTTGTGATTCATAGTTTTAGACATATATTTTCAAGACTATCTTAATAATGGTTTCGGAAACCCATATTATGTCCAAACATTGAATCACCATTTAGTTGTAGCTAGCAATCTTCGAATTAATTGAAACTAAGACTACGTCAAAAATGGTTCCTTCAACGTCAACCATTCTCTTTGATTGTAGTCACCTTAAGCTACCAATTAGCTATGAAGGTTTCATTATTTCGTGTCAAATGGTACTTTACCATTTCCTTGAGTATATATCGTATATACACTCAATGTAGTCATAAGGATTTTCATTCTTATTTCTTTCGAATTAAGAGGTGCAACTCTATGACATAGTCATAAAGTTCAAACCATTCAACTGAGACGGTTTATAAATCCTTCTTGACTACCTTGGAGCTTGTGGTATAGGAACTAGGTTATTATATTTGTTGATTATCATCTTGTCTCTCAAAGAACCCATTCTTTGAGTTCTATTCCTAGTTCATTTGCTCTAAGGCAAATCATATTGTAGGATTACAATGAACTACTCAACAAACAACGTTTGTTGGTTGGTTTATAGAAGTGATATCCAAATGTTAATTTAAGGATACCCACAAGATAATTCTTAAACAAATATTGCTTATTAGCACACAACCCCACATCTTAACATGATTAAGATTTGTCTTTCTTTCCAACTACATCCTATGGAGTTATGAAATTTTTTGGAAGATCTTCTAATTGACAATCATATTGTCTTAGAAGCATATATATATATCCTATATATGGGTTATTGATAATGTCCAACGAACTAAATCTTATTCAAGTTCGTTCTTCTCCTTATGGAGAAATCCATTATCATATGATGCTTCGTTCCTTGATATCTTTCAAGAAAACTATTCTAAAGTGTTACCATTCCTTGGATCAAATCTAAGGATGTAAATACTTTAGACGTCTTACTCATCAACTTACATTTCTTGAATTCTTTGAAACCTTTTGCAAAGTATTCGGACTTGTGTTTATTTAAAATAAACTATAGTCCAACCGAGGGTGTCCTTCGGTGAATGTCATACAACATGAGTAGTATTATGTTGTGGACAAGTGCCACTAACATCTAAGTGAATTAACCTCAACAATTTTGTGATTCTTTATTCTTTCCAAAAGAATAAAGATTCAAACATTTTGCCTCTATACAATTTTAACAAGAAGGCATAGGATCCGGATCTAACGATCCATAGCATCCATCTATTACCAACCTGTAATTTATGTTTTAGAGGTATCGCAACTTTAGTTGGGATTAGTCACTACCTTGCAACCTTTTGGGTTTTAAGCATCGTTATATTCTAAACAGTTAACACTACCATATCATGTCTACTATAGAGACAATCAATTAGATTACTATAATCCAATCATTGATTAATAAAGAACAATGTTTTGTCAAACAAAACATTCATCCATCTCTACTATAGTGACGGAATTAAATTCCTTAAAATTGGAATGTAAAGACAATCTTTGGTTTTTCCAATTTCTTTGGTAGTTCATATGAGGAAGTAAGTACCATCTGCTTTCGCAGAGATCTATATTTGATTCACTTTCCGAATGTGAAGTACTTTCTCTTCTCTCATTAATCTTCTACTTCTTATTAGCCACATTTTTACAACGATTGTAAAACATTGTTACTAATACGGAATCAAGCATTCAAGTAGAAGAACCAACTGTTTTGAACTTTTCAAGAACAATTTACAACACCTTCGAAAGGTGTGTTCTTGACACTTGCAAGACATTTCTTGCAAATACCCCTTCCAATGTCCATCCTTTCATAAAGAAAGTTTGTTCCCTTGGAGTTATTTGGCTTTCTTCATTTGACTTCTCCTTTGACTACCATAGTCATAGTCCCTAAACTCCCACTATCTCTCTTGAAACTTATTTCAATGTTATACACATCAAACAATTTGGAGAGCATGTGTTTATTGTTCACTACATAGTTTACAATAAACTTAGTGAACCAATAGGTTAGGGACATAAAGGTGAAGTCCTAGCCTAGTTTCCGTCTCGTTAAGTGGTTTATCACTTCAACACTCAATGATTCAAAATCATCATAAGTCCATGTTTATAGACTATTTTTGTCAACCAACCATTATGTTCTAAACATAATTACAAACTTTCAAGAGTTGTTTAAGGCAACTCTAATTTCTTCATACAACATTTGTAAGTGAAGAATCATGGCACATAAAGTGTCCATGCCATTGTGCTTTCTTCTTAAGTTCTTTGTTCATTTAACAAAGAAACAAGCACTAGTGTTTGCATTGACTAAGGGTTGTTCAAAGCAACTCATTATTTCTTCATACAACGATTTGTAAGTGAAGAACTAATAACACTAAAAGTGTCATTGTCTTTATGCTAATCTTCGTAAGTTCCTTTGTTCATATAACGAAGGAATAAGCATTGGTTGTTTGTGTTGCCCTCTTCATGATAGACTTTTCTAACATGTTCTTCCAATGATTCATTATCATTAGGAAGATTGTGAGGATGAGACTACTTAGGTACATATCCAATCCTTTTAAGACATTCTTTGGGATTGTGGTACCAAGTCCGGAAACTAAAACATTCGGTTTTTTATTTGTCAAGTGTTGGATAGCGTTTGCAAATATATTGGTAAACAAATACATAACGAATATTAATTGATTGATTTTAAGCCATTTGATCCGGGTCTTTAAATCAAATAGCACCACCCACTATTTTTGGCAAATTCCATATCCCTCATTGGAATTTGAGAGTTTTGGATGAAACTCTTAGTAGGGTATGGGAGACTCACTATTACCAAGCCCACCTCACAATGATATGATATTGGCTAGCATTAATAATAATGAGAGAGTACGCTTACTCATTTGCATCTCTGGCAAGTACCCATCTTATTTGGCCTCTAGAGAATGTTACCTCACAATGATATGATATTGGCTCCATTGCACTTAGTTAAGTCATTCCCACCATGCTTAGTTCGTGAAGGGGTTCAAGAATAGCCTCACGATGATACGATATCGGCCATCCTCGTTGCCTACACTCACCTCATCAAGTATGTATATAGTCTCCTCCTGAGTATAAGCATGCACTTTGAACTTCCCCATGATAGGGTGAAGGCGGTGTACAAGTCATAAACGATTGGAGCTACCACGGTGGAAGGCCACGAAAGAGTGTTCAAAGCACTCTCACGCTTATCAACTTAATAATGGTTTGGTTTGAGGGTTTTAGGTCTCATCACATAAACATATTTATTTTAATCTTTATTAAAACAATTTTGGTCCTATTACAACTATTGGTCCTTTGGATTGAATTTAGTTGTATATAATACTCCCACTATGCTTATAAAACGGTTTTTAAAGCAAGAGTATATGATACTACTAACATAAACTTTGCATTCATTTGATGGACTATATAGTTGCCTTAGGGCCTTAGGATGACTATGAACCTTTGTTTAGATTCAACACGAGCCTAGTGTTGAATCTCGGACTAGGGATGGTGATTGATTTTAGTTACGCGTTTAATCACATTAAGGCGTGTTGTTCCTAGGGGCGTTGGACCCTCTACTCCATTTTCATGCATATCAAATAAAACAAGAAAATGAGTACTTTAAAGTAAAGAAGAGCTTATGCTCTTTTACAACAATTGATCAAAATAAATTACTTTAAAGTAAAGAAGAGCTTATGCTCTTTTACAACATTTGATCAAATCAAATTACAACCAAAATTAATCTACACATTCCCATGGTTCAAACAAATTTGAAACGGTCTTTCACATAGCTCAATTATCGCAGGCTTAGGTTCATAATCACCCTTTAATTAATTAACACTTTAACTAATTAAATTGAATGCAACATTTTCATTTGGTTTTTGTATCCATAAAATTGATTTAAATGGAGCTAAATGAAATGAAAATCCAATTCTCATTTAAAGAGACAAAACAATTTTGTTCTCAACCTAATTTGGGCCAATATGCAATAACCACAACTTTTGGGCTATATTTCAAAACTTTTGGGGTCACTTTGTAAAAACACAAAAGTCCACTACTTCATGTAAATACAACTAGAACCCAAAATTTTAAGAATGCAAAAACTTCATTAAAGGATCAAAACAATTTGTCCTTTAGCGTTTTTGGACCTAAACGTAAAAACGTAAACTTTTGGGCCAAAGTGCAAATACACAAAAGTATCAAAACTATATGTAATTTGCATAAAAGCCCCAAAAGTACCCCACTAGGGGGTGGCTGGTTTTGGAAGAAGAAATGGAGTGATGTGTGTGTTGATTTGTGAGTTTTGACATAAAGCATGCAAGTGCACAAGTGGTGTGTGTGAAAGGGAATTAATCCTTTCACACCCACCATTATTTCTATTGCCATTTAAACAAATATCTAAAACATTTAAACATTTGAAAATGCATAAAACATAATCTTTATGAAATAAATCAAAACTTTGAATCAAAACACAAACCTTTTTGTTCTTGGCAAAAATGTCAAGAACAATGAAGAACATTCATGAAAAACCCAAAATTTTTCCATGAACTTTTTTCACCCAAAAACATTCCAAAAACATTCAAACTTAAGGGAAATAACATCTAACCAAACTAGGGTACATAGGGGTTCCAAAAGTCACTTGAAAACACTTTTAACAAGTCAAACAAGAACCCAAAAATCCACCCTTTGGATTTGGCCGAAAATCCCCAAAGACATGGCACCAAATTTTAGCTCCAATATTCATGTTCATATGAACTACATCTACAACATTTGAGATGGCAAATTTTCTAGCAAAATTTACATTCAAAGAAACAAGAATAAAGCTTGTAACATATTACAACTTTTAAATCAAAACTATGAACTACAAAACCCAAAAGGACACCAACTACTAGACCTAGGCTCTGATACCACTTGAAGGAAATTTTGTGAAACACATGTTCATTTAAGCAACATCATATAGCATGCAATTAACAATTAAAGGAGGAGTCATGCTAGCATGCACTTAAAAACAAAACATCAACCATGAAATTCAAAGCCTAGTAGATTGGTGAACCAAGACTCAACTCAAATCAAAGTGAGTTGAGAAATTTATACCTTTGTAGATTCCTCTTTGCATAAGCAAAGGCTAATCACCCAAAGAGAGGGCCTTCATTCCTTGCATCTTAAATCTATGGATTTGGATGGAAGAATATGATTCTCCAAGTTCTCAAAATAGATAACCTCTAAGTCTCCACACCAAGGATGGATTGATGAAGAAATGAGTGACCTTGGAGGAGCAAAATTACTAGCTAATTCCTCCAAGGGGGCCGGCCTCTTTAGAGAGAAAATAGAGAGATAGGTTCTCTCCAATTCTCTAAAAGAAACCCTTAATGAATTTTGGCTATAAAGTCATATTTATACCTTAATTCATTGGAGTGGCAAACTTGTAAATAAGTCCAAAACCCACTCCTTTAACTAAATGGCCGGCCATAGGGTTTCATTGGGCTTTTTAGGCCTTTGTGAATTTTAGTCATTAAGTTGTCATACAACTTAAGTCAATGGGCTTGACGTTCGAAGCCCATTGGGCCTTGAGGCCCAAAACTAACCCGTGGTCTTTTAACGAACTATATTCGTTTGATTAATTAATCATATTAATTAATCATTGCCATAAATAATTAAACCATTTAATTATTCTTACTCATCTCCGTTGTTTCTTCAATCTTTACCTTACACGGTGTACGATCCATTAGGTTCCTTTTAGCGAGGCAGTGGGCGATTAAAACTCTTTCTAATCGATTGTGAATTGAAACTTACTTTCTATTCTCCCTTTAGTGATTATACACGTTTAGGGCTTCCACAAACCATGAGTGACACCTAGCAGCATATCATGGTTACCCAAGCTAATCAGAAGAGGTAGAGAACCTATTCAGTTTAGGATTACAAATGCAATACGGTCTTTCTCTAATACAATACTCTTGACCACATTGTTTGGTTTGATAGTTTATTCATGTCTACTATCCAATGTGATTCGTTTGCTTATATGATTACCTTGAATGTGATTTGGAACGCCTTCCTTAATCTCATTCATACTCTGGCCAGAGATTCTTAATCATATCATAGAGTATTCTCCCTCAAAAGGTTTGAAGGTTAGAGATCCCTTGTTGCGCATTTAATTGCCTCCATAGCTAAGTGGCTTAACCCCAACGATGCCGTGGACACCTGTGTATGGGTGACGTTTGACATAATCAAAGATCAAGGACCTAACCACAAGACAACTATGATGCCTCAGGTCAAAGGACTACTTTGCATTATCCCAACCATGAGTTCTCATGTGACATGAATATGAGAACTCTTTCTTGATCGTGTTCAGTGAACTCATTCTCTATTGAGCACCTACGTACTTGTCTTGATGTCACACACACCAATGACTCGAGACTAGTCACTCTCCCTGAGAGAAGACACAATACGTACTGATCTTAACGGACTGTCAATGCCCAATTGGCAATCCTATGATCAGGAACGTTTAGGATGTGTCTACGAATGAATGGTCTCATGAATCTAACATCTTTAGATCGTATTCTCTCAATCACATATTCCTTGGACTTTATCGTTTAAGCATATAACATTTATATGAGACGGCTTAAACAATAATCTTTGCCCTTGATATTAAACTAGATTAGTTTAACATATGAAATGTCCGAAAGTATCATCATATGATTGTCTTTAGGGCACATTTCCAACACACTCCCTATACTAGGTATATGTGAGAAGATTGATGTAAACATGTAGACTAGCACTCACATATGTCATAATCAAAAAAGGCACTTTCTGGAATTATTAATGCATGTATGTATATATAATATATATGATCTCATGAATGGAATGCCACTACTTAGAAGCGAGAACCAGGGATTCCATATGCCCGTACCAATTTCAAACTCCACATATTGAAACACACAGCGACCAAGATTAAAGTCTAAGGGTTGTAACGGGGCTAAGGTATTGGCTAACAAAGAATGGTCAAGAATTCACAGATTAATAACTCTCCAAATAACGTATAGGCTCAAGTCTCTCAGGGTTGTAGCGTTAGTTTGATGGTGCAAAAATTAACTTAACACACAAATTGAACCCTCTTGTTGACAATTGTAGTATGGATAAGTAGGGATCGTTCTAAACCCCGATTAGGAGGGCTTGCTAAAACCTCTAAACTAACTCAAAACATAAAAACAAAGTTAAAAACGTTTGAATAGACTCAAAGGACTCAAAACAGATTCTAAAGACGTAAAACAACTTAAAAACACTCAAAATTGCCTAAAAATACTTACTGGGCAGATTTGACTATAACACAACTTTGGATGAATTTAGTGTTTTTGTTTGAATCAAAACACTCAAAAACACTAACGAAATAGAAATTTAACACTTTGAAACAACAAAGTAAAAGGGGGATTTTGGTTTTGACGAATTCGAAACAAACAAACAAGTTATAAAACTAGGCAGATTGTAAGACAAACTTGAGGAATACGATGATGGATGGATTAGTTAGAGGTCTGTTCTTCACACACACTTGTACATGAATTGATTTCCAATTGCTTTTCAATAAACTATGATTCTCAACACCCCAGATTAACCGTGATGCACAAATTAACCCTTAGATTTTCCTTTACTCATTAAATTGGATGAATGCATGCGACAACCCAAATCATTCTCTAAAAGTCCCCTATATGAATGCATAATAGAGATACAATCAGAGATCATTACGTTCAATGAAAATCATAAGTGTTGACGAGGCAATTATAACTATGAATGCATGATACAATTGCCAAGAATTTAATTAACGCGATTGTGATAAACAACCTTCACTACTCATGAATATAAACTTGTAACGATTAGGTGAAACTCATTTATATTCTAGCATCTAATTCATGCATGAAAACTAAGTATGCTTCCTTAATAAACATACAAGAATCAGTTATGAATAAAATAGATAATTGAATTGCAATCACAACTTATCAAATCACAATTGGAAGAAATCAATTCATATCTCAAGCATGTTCATGGCTTCAAACTTCCCCCTAACTAAATAGGGGTTTAGCCACTCATAGTTGCAACAAAATCAGAAAATAACAAAGTAGACATTGAAAGCAAGAACGAAGTACACCTAAAACGCTCCAATCTTCAAGCTTGAAACGCCAAGGACCTTCTTTTTAAATGGAGGTCACGGCAAGGGATGAAAGTGTAAGTGTATGGAGTTGGGAGATGTGAAAATGTAGTGTCTTTGGATGGAGATGGAATTATGTATGGGAGTGAATGGATGTGTAGAATGGTGAATTATCAATGAAATGCATGGCAATGGTATTTATAGGGAAAGGATGGATTAGGTGAGTTAGGTGAGTGCACATTCCATTCAATTTAGGTGGGTTAGATGAGTGCACCAACAACTCAAATTTTGGTAGGTTAAATGAGTGCACCATCCATTCAATTTCTGGTAGGTTAAATGAGTGGATGTGTTGGGTGATTATAATGAGTGGATGTAGTGGTAGGTGAATGTGTTGGGTGGTTGAAATGAGTGGATGTGTTGGGTGAAATGAGTGGATGTAGTGGTAGGTGAATGTGTTGGGTGAAATGAGTGTGCTAAAATGGTTATTTATAGGGAGAGGATGATGCACAAACTTCAAATTTCGTCCATTCCTTTTGCTCCAAGCAAATGTTATCCATTCCATGCCCAAAAATGCTCCAAAATGCTCCAAAATGCACTTCTTTGCCACATTAACCCTTTGGACCTACAAACACACGAAAATAGCTTAAAATACTAAAATAACTACAAACTAACAACATAAATGCCAAGAAACAAGCTAACTAAGTCGCATAAATATGCTCCTATCAAATTCCCCCACACTTAGCTTTTGCTAGTCCTCGAGCAAAACAAAACAAACAAACAAAACAAAACAAAACAAAACCTAGACCTTCCAACAATTGCCTCAGGGATTTTTAATGAAACATGACATGTTAACAATCATCATTCCCACAGATTTTGGTCATCCTTACACTTGAGCACATACTTAATCACAGTCACCACTTACTAGTTCACAATTAACCAATTAAAACGATGTTTTGAATGTAGTAACATGCCTTAGAGAATTTGCTCAATTCCTTACAAGATACTCTCTATTTTCACACACATTTTCTGACTACACACCCTACACTAGTATATGTGAGAAGATTGATGTAAACACGAAAGATTAGGACTCATATATGTTATAACAAAGAAAGCAATTTTCTGGAGTTATTAAGCATGTTTAGATATGATCTCATGAATGAAATGCTACTACTTAGATGCGAGAACCAGTGACACCATATGCTCAAACCAATTTCGAACTCCACAAATTGAAACACACAACACTCAAGATTGAAGTCAAGGGTTGTAACAGGGCTTGGAGGTAATGGCTAACAAAGAAAGGATAGGGATAACAAACGTTCTTAAAGCGATAGCAAGCAAAGCAATGAAATAGACACTTGGAAATCACTTTAGAATGCAGAATCAACTTTTAATTACAAAGGGAAGATTTATGCAACACTTAGGGCCGAATTCAATGTTTTGAACCCTTTCTTTAACAAACAACACTTTAGAGCTCTTTTTCATACTTTTTATTTATTTATTTATTTATTTTTTTTTTTTTTACCCGTGCCTTATTAAGGACTTTGGCGCGCGCACACACACACACAAGAATCACTTCCCCCACACTTGCTTTCTGCAATACATTGATAAAAAAGGAGTTCATTTTAAGTCATGCTTTACTATGCTTCAAGAACAAGGGTATGGATGGTCCTAAACTAGGCTAGGTGAGGATAGTGTGGGTTAACAAAGAACATAGGCTACACAAGGCTCAACGGGGTTAAACTTAAACACATAATGAAATAGGGCACGACAATTTGGCTGTGGTGGTCACTACACAACTTCATCTTGAATATGTATTATGCAAATCAATAGCATGCTTTGAATGAAATAGGCATGAGTTCTAGCATTTGGAACTAAATGATCAAACGCCTTCTAAGTAGCAACCAAACAAAGAATAATGAGATCATGCAAAGACTTTAGAAAACAATGATGCACAGATTACTAACTCTCCAAATAAACATTTAGGCTCAAGTCTCACAAGGTTGTAGCGTACATTTGAGTTCCATCTTTCAAGCATGTTACAAAACTGATTTATCCTTTATGATTGCATGTGAATTCATAAATTATAACCACAACCAAGCATACACCAAAGAGTAAATCAAATTTTCATCCATGTTTATAACTCTCTTTAACAGTCATGTAATTAAAAAACAAATCCTCATCATTGTGTTGGAAGGTACCCTAAGACACAAATAAACACACAAAAACAACTCATTTTGGCTTTTTCAAAACAATTTTTAAAATTTTTATCAAATTTTCGGATTTTTATGTCAAAACACACTGAAACACTCCAAAACACTTAAAAACAGCAAGGAACAACACTAGAAGTAATGGGTGATAAACTCCTACGAATTTCATGCAAAACAACTTGGTTACGCCCCCACACTTAAATCAAACATTGTCCTCAATGTTTCAAGCATAAACTCACACAAAAACAAGCAAACAACGAATAAACATGACAAGTATGGCAAAGTAAAAAGCAGACAGAGTAGAGTTTAAGAACACAAATCTGGTTTTGGAGATAGATGATCTTGTTGTCTTTCCACAGCTTTGATCTCGAACTGGTTTGGTGGTGGTGATTTGATAGCCTTGTACGGCGAAGCTGTGCTCTTTGGCGACTGATGCGTCCATATGTTGTTGAAGCTTCTCGAGCTTTTGGTTTCAACTCAGACGCCTTCTGCTGGGTTGATTGAGTCTGCAGGCAGCATTCTTCTCTGCTTGTTTCTTCTGCACGGTAGGTAGGCACGAGGTAGAGGTGATGGTCTGTTTCTTTGTTCAATCTGTCCAAGTGCCGACCGATTGCTTTCTTTCTCCTTGTCTCACATGCAAGAGCAAGGGTAAAGGAAAAGCATGCCATGAGATATCTTTGCCTTTGACTCTGATGATATGAGATACTTTTGCTTTTGAAGAAGTATCTTTCCACAGTTGTATTCTTGAACTGGGCTGGGGAACTTCTTAGCAAGGAAAATGAGACTTGATCTTGAAGATGAATTAGCATGTTGTCTCCACATGCTTCAAGGTATCATTTTCACTTGCCTTATCTGTTCTCCAAGCAGATGTGGCATCTTCTTCGGAAGTACATCAGCAGTTGAAGATGAGCACTCGAGAGCAATGCTAGGTAAGCAATCAGGAAGGAGTTCCAGGCAGTCGGTTCTTAGATCGGAAGATTGACACCAAGTGCTGGCTGATTGCTCACTTTCTCATTGTCACAAAGACAAGGAAAAGGACAGGGAGAAAGCATGATATGAGATACTCTTGCTTTCAACCTTTATGATATGAAATACTCTTGCTCTTGATGACTTGTTTGCAGAGGTACCCCAAGGGATGAGAAACACAGAGTAACTCGAGAAGCTTTGTTGGGAATGCATTTTCGGAATGAAGAAGGATTATGTATGTATGCCTTGCTATGGAGGGTGAAGGACGAGATTTATAGGAATTAATAACCGGTACTATTCCTTCACTCTTGTCTGCACCCGTTGGATGATTGAACAGTAAACTTCACGTGCTTTCTACTTCACCAGAAATCTTCGACAGATTGCCTGTAATTTCTGCAAGGCTGAGTGTGCATGTGACAGATGCTGACACGTCTGGAAAAGCAAGTGCCTCTTCGATATCTGGAATCGGCGCTTCGACAAACTGCCCGTGATTTCTGCAAAGCTTATTCTGCATGTGACAGGTGATGACACGTCTAAAAAAGCAAGTGCCTCTTCGATATCTGGAATCGGCGCTTTGACAAACTGCCCGTGATTTCCGCAAAGCTGAGTTTGCGTGTGACTGGTGCTGACGAGGCTGACAAAGACTGGCGCCTCTTCGATATCTGAGATTAGCGCTTCGACAAATTATCCGTGATTTCTGAGCAGCCCAGCTTTTGAGAAAGCAAACGTCTCTTCGATCTCTGAGCTTGCCTCTTCGATTTCTGAACTCGCCTCTTCGATTTCTGAAGCTCCGTCGAGTGCTGATTTTTAAAGAGAGGCACGCATCACATTCCAAAACACACTTGAATTTTCCGCCTGTTCTGCTCCCTACTTGCACTTCTAAGAACTTGATTTGTCCGACCTCTTCTTTTTCTTCACACCTTTGAAAATGTCTTGCCCTTCTGACCGTCGCCTTAACTTGAATGTTGGGGAAGATATTGATATGTCTTCTCCAAACAACATTTGGCAGCCGTCATTCGTATCCCCAAATGGTCCTCTTACAGTTGGGGATTCCATGATGATGAATGATACAACCGCTTCGGTGGTGGCCAGAAATCTTCTCACTCCTAGAGACACTAGGATACTTTCCAGGCGGTCCGACGAACTGGCTGTTCAGGACTTTCTGGCCTACATCGTCCGATGTGCAGGCTCAGTATCAAACATGGGCCAACGCCTTATTGCTCGATCTCGTCAGGTTGAGTCGTTGATGGCTTAAGTGGCTAGTCTTCCGCAAGAGGTCAGAGTGCTTAGGCATGAGAATAAAAAGTTGCACATGCTCGCAACTAATTACTCAACAAGCATGAAGAGGAAGCTTGATCAGCTGCAGGAGTCCGAAGTGCGGATTCAGAGTGATCATCAGAGGTTTGTGGCGTTACTCCAGAGGCAACTTCTGCCTTCGTCCTCTCGCGCTTCACTAAGTGTTGAGGCTCCGGATAATCAATCTCTGGTGCTTCGTCTTTATGGAGCTCCGTCGAATGTTGAGGCACCTCCTGACCAATGAAGACTTCTTACTGTTTATTTGCACTTTCTTGTACTTTTCTACCTTTCTACCTAATGTTCATCTTCCACGAAAATTAATGTAAAAATACTTTGTTTACCTGTCAAAGTTTCAAACATAAACCCACACCAAAAACAATCAAACAAGCAACAAATAAATATGACAAACATGGCAAAATAAAACTGCAGAAAAGGGAAGGTTTTTAGGAACGCAAAACCAATAATGGAGCAATTCAAAAATCTTCCTTATTTGAATACATGGGTTGCCTCCCAAGAAGCGCTTGCTTTAACGTCTTGCAGCCGGACGATACCTCCAGTTAAGCTTGAATAGGACCCACGGTATGGAGGGGTATGTCCTGCACGGCATGCTCCTCAAAATACTCATACATTGGCTCTCTGAATGGAAGGGAATAGTAATCCTTCCTGATTGGGGCGTTGAGCATCCTAAAGTCAATGTATTCATTCCCACCAGCTTGGATTCGATTGGGGATCTGCACCATACAAGGTAACAACCTATTAGTTGAAATGGGAATCGAAATTGGAATAGGTGGCTTACCAATGTGTTGTAATGAAGTGGCAGCACTGTCAACAGGTTTTCCAAATGTGTTTTCGGCCAAATTATGCATTTGGAGGTTAGTGGTGTGCTCTTTGTGCTCCACTTCAATTCCCTTTTCGTTTGTGGTTGGAAATTCATCCTTCTTGGTTGGTGCTGAAGGTTCTTGCCCTATATCTTTAATTACATCAATGGAAAAACAAGAACGAACATCAGTAAGATTCACATTAGATTCAGGAATTTTAAAGTGAATCATATCACCACCAAATGCCATTGTTAATGCTCCCTTGGCCACATCAATCTTGGTTTGAGCTGTTTTCATGAAAGGTCGTCCAAGCAAGATTGATGATGGTGAAGAGTGGGCTGCATCCTCCATGTCAAGCACATAGAAATCTGCAGGAAAAATTAAGTGGTCTACCTGCACCAACACATCTTCCAAAACTCCTTTCGGGTAGGCATTAGATCTATTGGCTAGTTGAATAACAACACCATCATGTTTAAGCTCTCCTAGATTCATAGATGCATAAACAGAATATGGCATGACATTAATTAATGCATCTAGATCTAGCATAGCATGTTCAAACCTTGTATTACCAATTACACAAGGAATTGTGAAACTACCCGGATCTTTGCATTTGGGTGGCAGTTTTCTTTGTAACATTGCAGAGACATTCTCGCTTACATGTACCACTTCTTTCTCCCGAATACATTTCCTTGTTGTACAAAGCTTCTTCAAAAACTTGGCATACTTCGGGATTTGCTTTATAGCATCAAGGAGTGGGATATTGACATGCACCTTTCTAAATGTCTCCAGAACATCTTTTTCCTCCTCTTCGTTCTTGGCTTGCAAAAATCTGCTAGGAAAGGGTACATTGGGTAGAATATGGTTAGTATTAACCAAAATTGGAACTTCCTTACCTTTGTTGGCCGAATTGGATGGTTTATGAGCATTTGGGGCCTGCGGCAAAGGTGTTTCCACCCTTTCCGTGGGGGTGCTTTGTTCCTTCTCTTCAATTATCAACTCTTCAACCTCATTGGAACGTGATTTGGAAGGTTGGGGATCAGATCCAACTTGTTTTCCACTTCGCAAACTCATGGCTTTGGCAGATTCGAATCCTCCTTTCGGGTTGACAACGGTTGAACTAGGCAACTTACCTTGCTCTATAAATTGTCCTACAAACTCCGCAATCTGCCCAATTTGCTTCTCCATTTGGTCCACCCTTTTGTCTTGGTTTTGCATTGCTTTGGCTTGATTTTCTTGCCCCTGAGACAAATTGGTGAGTAACTTAAGAAATGTCTCATTATCTAAAGATGTACTTGAGGTATTTTGGGCAAGTTGTTGTGGGGCTTGTGTTGGTGCATATTGCTTGGTATAGAAGCCCGGAGGTTGTTGCCTAAAGCCTCCTTGTTGTTGGGGTGGTTAGGCCTCCCTCCACCTGAAATTTGGATGGTCTCTCCAACATGGATTGTACGTATTAGAATATGGATCGTTCCCTGGCTAGTTTTGGCCTTGAAATCCAATTGCATTGGCGCTTTCCCATCCACCATTTTCAATCAATTGAGGGCACTTTTTAGAGACATGTCCTTGGATAGAACACACACCACATACACTTGGTTCTTTCAATCTCATTCCTTCGGCCATCTGAGACACAATGGAAGTAAGATTAGCTAATTGCGATTGAATGTCGGATGTGGAACTTACCTCATTCACTTGCTGCCGTGGGGTGTCCCTTTGACCAACGTCTTCATATTGTTGAGCATTCAATGCTCGGTTAGCAATTAAGGTCTTGGCAGCCATGGGTGTTTTGTCCACCAAAGCTCCTCCCGCTGAGGTGTCTAGCATTTGGCGTTCAATTGGTAGAAGCCATTCGTAGAAATATTGAAGAAGAAGCTCCTCCTTCATCTGGTGCTGTGGACATGAAGCAACAAGGGTTTTAAAACGCTCATAGTAAGTGGGAAAGGATTCACCTTGGTTTTGCTGAATGCCACTAATCCTTTTGCGTAGTAGAATGACTCGAGAAGTTGGGAAAAACTTCTCAAAAAATGCTCGTTTCATACTCTCCCATGATGTGATAGTTCCGGGGGCTAGCTCATACAACCAATCTTTAGCCTTTTCTAAGAGAGAAAAAGGAAAAGCCTTCATTTTCAGAATGCTCCCATCAAAGTTCACAGGGGTCATGCTCGAGCAAACAACCTCAAACTCCTTCAAGTGTTTATTAGGATCTTCCATGGACATCCCGTGGAACTTAGGAATGTGATGCAACAAACTTGAACGCCCCATAAGGAAAAACTTTGGTAACAACATAAGTACCATACCATCTAGACTTGAGCTTTCCAGGGAAAAGCCTCAATTTCGAATTGTAGATCAAAACTTTCTGCCTCAAATGAAACTGCTTCCTAACTAGGTGCTTATCATGATACACCTTGGTTCATTCCTTGTACAACTTTGCATTTTCATAAGCATCATACCTCAACTCTTCAAGCTCATTTAGTTGTAGCTTTCTCTTCTCGCCTGCTTCTTTCATATCAAAGTTGAACTTCTTGATGGCCCAGTATGCTCTATGTTCCAACTCGACCGGTAAGTGACACGCCTTCCCAAAGATCAAACGGTAGGGTAACATTCCAATATGAGTCTTGTACACAGTTCTGTATGCCCACAAGGCATCATTCAATTGCTGAGACCAATCCTTTCTGCTTGTGTTCACTGTCTTCTCCAGTATACCTTTGATCTCTCAATTGCTTATCTTTACTTGACCACTGGTTTGAGGATGATATGGAGTGCCAACCTTATGTGTGATTCCATACTTTTTCATCAACGATGCAAAAGCATGGTTATTAAAATGACTACGTCCGTCACTAATGATTGCTCTTGGTGTTCCAAACCTAGTAAAAATGTTAGCCTGTAAGAACTTGACAACAATTTTGTGATCATTAGTTTTCAAGGGGACAGCCTCGACCCATTTTGACACATAATCTACGCCCACAAGAATATATAAATAACCAAATGAGTTAGGAAATGGACCCATGAAATCGATACCCCACACATCAAAGAGTTCTACGACTTGAATATTTTGTAATGGCATCTAGTGTCTGGAAGAGATGTTACCTCTCCTCTGACATTTATCGCAAGAACGACAAAATCGAAAAGCATCTTTAAACACATTAGGCCAATAAAAACCAAATTGTAATACCTTAAGAGCCATCTTCTTGGCTCCAAAATGACCTCTACAAGTAAACTGATGGCAATGTTTTAAGATACTCATGTGTTCCTCCTCTGGTACACACCTTCGAATGATCTGATCGGGACAAAATTTGAACAAGTACGGCTCATCCCAATAATAGTGCCTAGACATAGACACTAATCGCTTCCTTTCTTGGCTTGGCATACCAGAAGGGAAAATGTTAGTAGTCAAATAATTCACAATATCTGAATACCATGGAAGCTGGACATCTATTGCAAATAATTGCTCATCTGGGAAATTTTCATTCAACGGAAGCTCACTTCCGTCTTCATCATGAAATAGCCGAGACAAGTGATCTGCAACTACATTTTCACTGCACCCACCTGGTCATTCCTCTTTCTCTCTTCTGTCGTGGCTTGATCTTTCTCTGTTTTGGTGGCTGTTGCTGCCAATCTTCCTCTGATTGTTTTTTTCTGCACACCCTTCCACCTGCTGCTGCCCTGAAGAGGGATATAACCCCCGTTTTCCTTTGTAACAGCCCAAGGCTTGAATAGCCTTCTTTTCTTAATTCTAATTCAATGGGCTTTAAAGTCCCATCTTATTAGTCTTCTTATTTATTTCCTTACAGACTTTTTAGCTTCTTCCAACTGGTTAAAACTCCTAATAAATAGGAATTTTAATCTTCATTTAATCTGCCACATTGATACACGTCTGTAGAAAATTTCGTATTCGCGCGTAGCCTGACCTTCATGTACTAAAACTGCCATAACTCCCTCTAGAAAAATGATATTCACTAACCGTAAAATTCTTTGAAAAATAGACATCCGTGTCTTTCCAAGAATATATGGCACATCTCCTGGTTCTTCACGAGTCTATATAGTTTAATCCACGAACTTGACTGCTTTGCACAGGCTGTGCTGATGACATAGGATTGTAAAAGCCTTTTTTAGCTCCTTTTGCACTCTTTGCTTGTTACAACCTACAAAACACAAAAATAATGTAAAATCTATATAGAAGAGTAAAACAAAGGTGTAAACAAGGAGACTTATTAAATATATAGTAGCGAATTTACGAGCATAACATACTCCTGCCAAGAATTCACTTAACACAATCATGACTAGTGACTTTTACTACTTGTGAATATAAGTTCATAACAATTAGGTGAAATTCCCTTATATCCTAGCATCAAATCCATGCATGCAAACTAATTGTGCACCCTTAATCAACACACAAGAATAAGTTATCAATCAAACAGATAAGTAAATTGCATTCACGATTCATGGATTCATAACTGGATGTAATCCAGTCATATCGTATATTTGTTCATGGCTTTGAATTCTCCTCTAACTAAAACGAGTTTAGTTCCACATATTTGCAATTAAACAAAGACAATTAAATTTAAACATTGAAAACAAAGATAGAATACACCTAGAAATGCTCCAACAATCCAACGTCTTGAATGGCAAGCACGGCTCCAGGTGGCTCATTCTTCTCTTTCCTTGCACAGCTGCGGCACAATGGGGATTTTCTGAGTTTTATGGCTCTTATGTGTGTGGTGCGAATTTGTGGTGAGAGATTGGTATTTATAGGCCTAGGGTTTGCAGAATTTCTGAAGGAAAAAGGATTGCACAATCCTAGGATGAAAGGGAGTAGGATACACGGCAGGTTTCTAGAAAAGAAGGGATTAAATTCGTCAGATTTCTAGGGGAAAAAGGGATCAGGTTATTTGCATTGTTTCAGGGCTTCTAGAATCAGATATTAGGTATTCTAATGTGATAAGGAGTCCCCCTTGCTACTGGAATTAAGGTAGGATAAGATTAGGATAGGATAAGATAAGGTTAGTTTGGATAAGATAAGGATTTGGATAATGTTCCTTCCTTTTAGCTGATTGAAGGGAAATAATGAGATTTATGTGGGATTTCTAGTGACTAGCATGCATATACAATTCAAAATTTATATACATAAGCAACGGAAGCATGTTATCACATAATATCAAAGCTATAGTCATGCAAATCCCCTTCAAGAAGCATAGGTCTATATTTGATGCATCTAAACATTTTATTGAAGAACAAAGTGTAGGAGTAGATTTATACCTCTTGATCTAGACTTGAGACCAAGGATAGACCACCTCCAAGCCCTTTGTTGTTGGAACTCCTTGAGCCTAGCCTCCCTCCTTGCTTCCTCCACTTTGTTAGAATGAGTGCTCCTTAGTTCTCCTTTAGTCTCCAAGGTTGAAGACCTCTAAAGATCCACACCCACTAGTGTAGTGAGGTGGATGGAGGAATAACCAAAAGGGTGAGAAGATGATTAGCTAAAATCACCCCTATGGTGGCCGGCCTTTTTGAGTGTTTTAGAGAGAGAGTGGTTTATCCCTTTTGTCAAATAAACTCACAAAACCCTAATGAAACTTTTGCTATAAAGTTCCTTTTATAAGACAAAGAAACAAGTCAACAACTTGACTCTCTCTCTCTCCCTCTCTTTGGCCGGCCCCTTTAGTGTTGTTTGGGCTTTGGGATTTTATTATTTCAAGTCATCCTATGCTTAAACAAAAGCCCAATGGGTTTGGGCTTAATAGCCCAAATGAACCCGAACTTTTCTTTAAGCCCAAAATGATCTTTTATCGCTTTCATGATTTCGTTAGACTTTCTAATTAATCACAACACTTAATTAATCCAATTAATTATTTCCTTCATCCATTTGTTGTCTCACTACAAGAGTGTATCGGTGTACAATCATTTTAGGTTCTAATTAGCAAGGCAGTGAGGTGATTGGCACCAATCCAATTGATTATAATTAATCCAATCACTTAGTGAATTAAAACTTACTTTTAATTCTCCTTCTTCTTTGACGACTAGTCATTTAATCATCTAGAAGAACTCACAAGTCATGAGTGACATCTAACCATATATCATGACTACCCAAGCTAATGTAGAATTTGTTCGGAGAACCTATTCAGTTGGAATTACAATGTAATTCGATCATTCTCTAAAACAATACTCTTAATCACACTATTAGGGTATGGATTTATTATGTCAAACCCCTAATGTGATTATTCCATGTTATATGATTCAATTGAGTCGTATAGGAACACTTTCCTTTATTACGCTCGATACTTCGGCCGAAGATTCACGAATCGTATCTTAGAGTATTCATCCTCTCATAACGAGGATTAGAGATCCCTTGTTGCGCATTTACTTGCCTCCATGGCTAAGTGGCTTAACCCCAACTATGTCGTGGACACCCGCGGATGGAGTGACTTTGACATAATCAAAGATCAAGGACCTAACCACAAGACAACTATGATGCCTCAGGTCAAATGACTACTTACATTATTCCAATCATTAGAGTTACTTGCTTGACATGTGAGTAGACCTCCATGCAAGTACTCTCGTTCGATTGTGTTTAGTGAACTCATTCCCTTAATGAGCACCTACATACCTATCTTAGTGTCACTACACGAATGGGATGAGACTTTCCATCCTTCCAATTGAAGGGGACATAGTATGTACTGGTCTTTGCATTGTCAGTATCCCTCTGACAATCATATGACCAGGAACCTTTTTGGACATGATGGTTATGTGAAGAAGGTCTCTGTAGTCTAACATCATTAGATTACTTCTTCCATCGATCCATTGTCCATGGATTCACTATTTAGGACGTATATCGTTTATTGAGATAATCCTAATTAGTATCTTTGGCTTTTGATGTATAAGAGTCATTTATACACACATTCATTGTCCTGAAAGGTTTCTTCCAAAGATTGACTTTCAAGGCATATTTCCAACAATCTCCTACTTGCACTAAAGTCAATCACTAGTGTATCTCATAGATGCTAGTTGAGTGAACTTATGCTCGTAGGTTAACTTGGTTATGTATTAATCCCCTTTTTATTTAAAAGGGATTTACTTATCAAATGTTTCTAAAACATTTGATGATGTCTCTTTCTTGTGTTCAAATACTTTGATGAAACCTTGATTCCATGGCTTGAGTTATCGCCCCATTACGTCGTAGTGTCCAACTAACGACCTTATGGTTTGGATTCAATCATTGGTTCTATAAGAACCCCTTCTATTCAAAACACCTTTTGAAGCAGTTTCTAAAACAATATATCGCCATATATTTCGTTTGTATACTTTATACATACTTTGCTCCAACCTTGAGACCATTGTAGTACAATACTAACAATACATTCATATGATTAGTACTTCATCCATTATGAAGTTCCATTTGTTAAAATGGGTTATTTTCACTTTGGTTAATAACCTAAGTGAATGCACGCTTCCAGAGTCCTACTCTGATGTTCCTTTCTTAAAGGCAATAATACTCTATCAGTTGCTACGGTTCTGATCCTGGGCTATAGTAATATCTTAAAGTGACAACCTCTGTGGTTTTTCACCTTTGGATATCATCTCACAAGTCCATATATGTGTCCCTTTTGTGATTTTATGACACATTCATTAAAAGGGTTATGAAAGTGATTTTCTATCATATACGAAAGCACTTTCTCAAACCTTCAACATTTGAGATTTAATTTCCCCATATAACATCCTTGAGATAGCCTTGCTATATCATTAAGTCCAATTTCAAGTCTATACTTCAAAATTGATCGTGTCACGTTTTGTCATTTTTGAGTAACATCTATGTTTTATCAAGTCTATCAAATAGGCTTTATTCATATCTTGTTGCTCAAATTATGACATTACTCCCACTGGCCTTGTTGTAACTTAGCATTCATTCAAAAATTTAACACTTATATTTTCTTGATTTGAATGCCTATTGCTCCCACTAACTTGTCTTGGATCTATTGACAATCATTGAGATCCATTAGTTTGTTTGATGATGTCTCAACAATTTTGGGACTATCAACAACTCTAGCTAACACAAGTTATTTAAACGAACATACACTAAAGAATTCCTTCTCAAGTAATTCCATTTGAAATGTGTGACTTGTTTTATCAAGTCTATTCATTTAAATTATATGGTGTCATACACCATACTTCAAGTTTTAGTCATACTAAGACCTTTAATGTAGTCATATAAGAATTATCCAAGTCTTTAGTGGAAGCATGGCTTCTACTAAGGATATAGAAACTCAACCATTCCTTCTAGGTGATTGATATAATTCTTTATCAAAACTACATAGAGCGTTATTGTTACAAGAGGTGCCGAATTTGGATTGTCTTGTTGTTAAACCATATGTTGTGACTCATTTTGAAACTATTCCCTTTTGTTTCATCAATTTGTCCATATGCTTTGTTATTAGCTTGTTCTCATAAAAGAGAATGGTGGACAACTCCCAACATATAACCATTTTATGCTAGGTTGACGAAACCAACATTCATAGACTATTCCTTTTGTTTCATCAACTTGTCCATATGCTTTGTTATTAGCTTGTTCTCATAAAAGAGAATTATGGACAACTCCCAACATATAACCATTCTATGCTAGGTTGACGAAACCAACATTCATAGACTATTCTTTAGAATGTTACACAACATAGAATTTTATCGTTTTGAAGAGCTTGAGTCTTTTAACAATTAAAATTACAAACTCTTAATAATAGTGAAGTACTATTATTCTTTAGACAACTATAAACCAATCATATTCAAGTTTATATCCTTTTTCTCACCTCCCACTATTTCTCATGACTGTAATGAGAAATCACTTCATACATTCAAAATGTATGAACTTGGAGTATACGGGTAGAGGACATTGTGGAGTAGCTTTAAAACCTTTCAAGCTCATTTGTTTCAATCTCCACTAAGTCGATGTCTTGCTATTATGTGACTAAAGTCTTTAAACATTTCATAGATTTAGACACTTCGTTCTTGGTTTAATCACTAATACACTTGACATTTTAAAACAATTTTAAGAATGCCCAATTAGTTGTTCAAAACTACTAATTGAATCAAGAGTGATCTTGATTATTGTGGTTTAAGTGATAACCATATAAGAAACGTTTTTCTTTATTATTTATATCATTATAATGTGATCTTCCTTTTCTTCAAGAAAGGAATCTCTAGACCCTTTTCAATTCATATAGAACTCATATGTAGACAATTGGAACCAAATCTAAAGATTCATTGTATCCTTCTATGTCTTAAACGTGAGATCTATCCATAATTGATAAGTCTAAAGTTTGGATATCGCATTACATAAGTGATATAAATCTTGTATCTCAACTAGGATACAACAAGACAATATTCAATTCATAACACTACTTTAAGGAAATAATATATTAGAATGCATTCATCACATTACATTGATATGATAATTCAAACATTCATAATGTTTAATACAAAAAGAATTAGCTCTATACATTTAGAGACTAATTATATACCTTCATTTAGGCACCAACAGTGGTCTTCCATCATATGAAGCCACATAATAAGTTCTTAACAAAATAAGAAAGTTTAAAGACTATCTTTAAGTGCCTAACAAACTTCCTAAGTAGTTAGCAAAAATATGGTGGCCGAACCCTTCTCCAACCTTTTCTTTGCTCGTTCATCTTCTACTTGGCTCCTCCACCTATATACAATTATATAAGTGATTAGCTCTTTATATCAAATATAAATATTTAGAAGATCTAACAATTAGAATTGAAGATAAGAACATAAACCATACCTTGTGGCTTGTCCTTTAGAGTTGCAAGGTATAACCTGCAATTCCTCTTCCAATGCCCCTCCTTTCCACAGTGGTGGCAAGTCCCCTCGGACTCCTTTGCCTTCTTTTTCCTCACTCCTCCTTGCGGCTTAGGAGTGGGTGACTTCTTCTCCTTCCCTTTACCTTTGCCTTGCGGCTTGGCCTTGGAAGAGGATGGCTTGTTGTAGGCTACTGCAGCAGTCCCTACAACGTTCTCTTTCTTCATAGTCTTCTCGGCAGTTACTAACATGTTTAGTAACTCAGAGAGAGTACTATTCATCTTGTTCATATTGTAGTTCATAACGAACTGCGAGAACGAGTCAGAAAGAGAAGCCAAAATGAAGTCCTGGGCCAATTCCCCGTCAAGTGGAGTCCCTAGGTTCTCCAATTGTTCAATGAGTCCAATCATCTTCAGTACATGTTGATGCACTGGAACTCCCTTGACCATCTTGGTCTTCACAGGTTCACTGACAGTGCTAAAGCGACGGTTGCGCGTCCCTTCACCATATAACTCCGTAAGATGGAGTATGATGGAAGATGCACTGTCCATGCCCTCGTGCTGTCTCTGTAGCTCCTCATTCATGGAAGCCAACAGATAACACTTGGCTTGTGTATCATCCTCAACGTGCTTGTCATACTTAGCACGTTCATCCTCAGTGACCTCAGGGCCAAGGGGTATGTGAGGTGGAGCCTTGTCTAGTACGTAAACAATCTTCTCTAAGGTTAGGAAAATCTTGACATTACGAAACCATGATGGGAAATTGTGCCCCTCTAGGCAATGTTTGTCGAGTATTTTCGCGAGTGTGCTTCCAACCATATCTAAATACATAAACAATAAAATAATTAGTTTGATTGTTGATTAAGTCAAACGATTCGGGTCTTTAAACCGAATGACACCACCTACCATTTTTGGCAAATTCCATATCCCTCAAGATGGGATCCGGGAGATTTCAATGAAAGCTCCTAGCGGGTTATAGGAGGCTCACTATTACCAAGCCCACCTCACGATGATACGATGTTGGCTAGCAAAAATAATAATGATAGGGTATTTCTACCCATTCACAACAACCTCTTGTGATTACCTATCTATTTGGCCTCTAGAGAGCAATGCCTCACAATGATATGATGTTGGCACCATTTCTCTTAGTTAAGTTTTGTCCCACCATGCCGGTTTAGATAGGGGTTCAAGTATGACCTCACGATGATACGATGTTGGCCATACTCGTTGCCTACCTTCACCACATCAAATGTTGAAATAGACCCCTCCTGAGTATAAGCACGCACTTTGTACTCCCCCATGATAGGGTGAAGGCGGTGTACGAGTCATAAACGATTGGAGCCTACCATGGTGGAAGGCCACGAAGAAGTGTTCAAAGCACCTCTCCGCTTTCAACTTAATATTGTATATTGGTTTAGGGATTTTAAGGTCTCATCATTTTATTTATTTAATCACATTAAAATAAACTGTGTCCTATTATAACTACTAGTCCAAAGTTAATGAAATTAGTAGCATATGATATCCCCACTATTCGTTTTCATAAAACAAATCAATATCAAAACATTTTTCAAAATATTGGAGATATATAACTACTAATTGTGTTCATTATAGTTTAGTAGCGTATGATACTCCCACTATTTGTTTTGAGAAAAACAAATCAATATCAAAAACGAATTTTTCAAATATTGGAAGTAACTACTACTACTATGGTTATTGCATTCCTTTGAAATTGGACTTTATAGTTATCTTAGGCTCTTTGGATGACCATGGACTTATTGGGTTAATTCAACAACGAGCCAACATTGTTGAATAAGATCTAGGGAAGGTTGTGTCGTTTTAATTACGTGCTTTCAATCCAATTAAAACATTTTTCATTGAGCCATTAGAAATGAAAGACAATCATTCATCGCTAATTAGGGCGTTGGACCCAATTAATCTTTAATCTCATGACAAAACCCTCTTTTAATCATGTCACCTTACCAATAGTTAAAGAAACTCTAGTCTAGTACTAGAGGGAATCAACTAATTGAAAGAGATTAAGAAGTAATAAGAATTACAAACCGATTTGTACAAATTCCTACAAATTACAAATACTAAGAGGGAGAGAAAGATTAATGTCTATCATGACAAGGTCCAATTGAAATAGTAATTAAAACACATTCCCAAGGTTCAAACAATTTGAGTTTAGCGCCCTATCTCATAGCTCAATTATCGATTAAGGCATAAGTCCATAGTCAACCATTTTTCTAACTACTTAATCACATTAAATAATTAATTGGAATGCAACATAAACAATTAGATTTAGTGCATATGGGCATAATATAATTATGAGTTTAAACAACTAACAAAATTAAAATCAAATATTTTAACTTTTTAGATAGATGGGGCCTATTATGCAAATATGAAAACTTAGGGGTCAAATCGTAAATACTAGAAAGTAATTATCAACTTTTCAAAAATACAAAATAGCCCCACAAGTGGGTAAATCCACTAGGGTTGGCCGGTCACATAATGGGGATGGGAGGTTTCTTACACAAAGCATTAAATCAACATAATGTAGAAAAAAATCCAAATTTTACTTGTCACTTGACTTAAGCTTTAAGGACTTTAAGAAAAGGTGATGGAAATTCATCTAGTCAAGTCTAGAATTCATTAAATTTTTGGGAAGGCTATGGATGGTAAGTATATCATCCAAAACCATAAAACAATATATAAACATAAAATAAAACCATTTTCACCAAAACCAAAACCATGAACACCAAGAACAAAACCATGAACACAATTTCAAGATTTGTACATTCTTGGTGATTTTTCAAAACCAAAAGCAAAAGTGACAAGATCTCTACTTTCTAGCTTTAAAAGGATGTGTGAGTGTCTTACAATAAAACACAAACACAAGCCAAAAACTCCCCCAAAACCGTGCCCTCCCTTATGGAACAAAACCCCAAATTTTGTTCAAAACTCAATCTTCATTCATGTATCCAAAACACTTTTTGCATACATATCTTTTTCAACTCTTGAAACACATTTTTCAACATTTGAAAAAACAAAAGATAAACATATTTTGAATGAAGAAATAATATGTCATACATCAAATTAAAACCCATATGCATAAAATCCAAAAGGACACATCAAATATAAACCTTTGGCTCTGATACCACTTGAAGGGAAATAATGAGATTTATGTGGGATTTCTAGTGACTAGCATGCATATACAATTCAAAATTTATATACATAAGCAACGGAAGCATGTTATCACATAATATCAAAGCTATAGTCATGCAAATCCCCTTCAAGAAGCATAGGTCTATATTTGATGCATCTAAACATTTTATTGAAGAACAAAGTGTAGGAGTAGATTTATACCTCTTGATCTAGACTTGAGACCAAGGATAGACCACCTCCAAGCCCTTTGTTGTTGGAACTCCTTGAGCCTAGCCTCCCTCCTTGCTTCCTCCACTTTGTTAGAATGAGTGCTCCTTAGTTCTCCTTTAGTCTCCAGGGTTGAAGACCTCTAAAGATCAACACCCACTAGTGTAGTGAGATGGATGGAGGAATAACCAAAAGGGTGAGAAGATGATTAGCTAAAATCACCCCTATGGTGGCCGGCCTTTTTGAGTGTTTTAGAGAGAGAGTGGTTTATCCCTTTTGTCAAATAAACTCACAAAACCCTAATGAAACTTTTGCTATAAAGTTCCTTTTATAAGACAAAGAAACAAGTCAACAACTTGACTCTCTCTCTCTCCCTCTCTTTGGCCGGCCCCTTTAGTGTTGTTTGGGCTTTGGGCTTTTATTATTTCAAGTCATCCTATGCTTAAACAAAAGCCCAATGGGTTTGGGCTTAATAGCCCAAATGAACCCGAACTTTTCTTTATGCCCAAAACGATCTTTTATCGCTTTCATGATTTCGTTAGATTTTCTAATTAATCACAACACTTAATTAATCCAATTAATTATTTCCTTCATCCATTAGTTGTCTCATTACAAGAGTGTATCGGTGTACAATCATTTTAGGTTCTAATTAGCAAGGTAGTGAGGTGATTGGCACCAATCCAATTGATTATAATTAATCCAATCACTTAGTGAATTAAAACTTACTTTTAATTCTCCTTCTTCTTTGACGACTAGTCATTTAATCATCTAGAAGAACTCACAAGTCATGAGTGACATCTAACCATATATCATGACTACCCAAGCTAATGTAGAATTTGTTCGGAGAACCTATTCAGTTGGAATTACAATGTAATTCGATCCTTCTCTAAAACAATACTCTTAATCACACTATTAGGGTATGGATTTATTATGTCAAACCCCTAATGTGATTATTCCATGTTATATGATTCAATTGAGTCGTATAGGAACGCTTTCCTTTATTACGCTCGATACTTCGGCCGAAGATTCCCGAATCGTATCTTAGAGTATTCATCCTCTCATAACAAGGATTAGAGATCCCTTGTTGCGCATTTACTTGCCTCCATGGCTAAGTGGCTTAACCCTAACTATGCCGTGGACGGGCGAATGGAGTGACTTTGACATAATCAAAGATCAAGGACCTAACCACAAGACAACTATGATGCCTCAGGTCAAAGGACTACTTACATTATTCCAACCATTAGAGTTACTTACTTGACATGTGAGTAGACCTCCATGCAAGTACTCTCGTTCGATTGTGTTTAGTGAACTCATTCCCTTAATGAGCACCTACATACCTGTCTTAGTGTCACTACACGAATGGGATGAGACTTTCCATCCTTCCAATTGAAGGGGACATAGTATGTACTGGTCTTTGCATTGTCAGTATCCCTCTGACAATCATATGACCAGGAACCTTTTTGGACATGATGGTTATGTGAAGAAGGTCTCTGTAGTCTAACATCATTAGATTACTTCTTCCATCGATCCATTGTCCATGGATTCACTATTTAGGACGTATATCGTTTATTGAGATAATCCTAATTAGTATCTTTGCCTTTTGATGTATAAGAGTCATCTATACACACATTCATTGTCCTGAAAGGTTTATTCCAAAGATTGACTTTCAGGGCATATTTCCAACACTGATTCCTTATCTTCTTTGTCTTGACTTGATTTTCTTCATCTCTTCAACATATTCCTAGCCTCTTGAACTTCGAAAACGTCCATCCACCATGCTCCATTCATATGTTATCCATTCTTGGCCCAAAACTGCTCCAAATTGCTCCAAATTGTACTTTCTTGCCAACTTTGTCATTTGAACCTGTAAACACACGAAAATAGCTTAAAACTCTATAAGAAACAGAAATTAGCTATGTGAACGCAAGAAAACAAGCTAACTAAGTCGCATAAATATGCTCCTATCAAGGGCTTTGTTAAGGCTTAGTGAATAGTCTGTAAATAAAATAGGCTTCTACTTAAAGGTAGCTTGCTTACTTAGTTCTTGGGCTAAGGATCAAAAAGCTTGAATTGAACCTATTGCAATGCTACTCTCCTTGCTTGCCCCATACACTCTTAGTCAATTAACCATAATCACGGGAATTTGTGATAGATTGCTTCCATTAGTCCCTGAGAGGCAAGCTGTGGTGCATCCCATAATTCTTTATAAAGTAAAGATATTCCGGATAGCTGAATTCCGACAAAGCTGTATCCATTGGGTATAAGTTGAACCATTTTGTTTGGAGCCTCTTCGTAAGAATAGAATCTCGTGAATAGCTGTCGAATAGCAAAGCTCACTTGACCCTTTTCTCAATTTCTAATTGTTTTTCAACAATAAAATCTAAAAAAGGATGAATCCATTAGGAGTTCATTCGAAAGAATTGAGGAAGAGCTACAAGAAATACATTCCATAACTCTCTCAATCCAAATACAATAGAAACCAAATTGCCCTAAAGTAGCTTTGATGAATTTCCAACATAAAAGGTCATAAGCATTTTCTAAGTCAAGCTTAACTGCCATTTCGCCTATATTTTAGCACATAGCAATTAAACCATGAATATTTAACCAAGAACATTAATCCCATTAAAACAATCCAAAGACACAATTATACTTACGAGCAAGGCTATAGTGGACATAGTTTATCTTCATCCATCCCAAAAGTTGCATTTGTAGGGCTCTTTTGAATCTAGTCATTTGTAGGGCTCTTCTAAGTTATGCTCCACTATACTTTCAGAACAAGGGTATGGATAGTCTTATTCTAGGCTTGGTAGGGATAATGTGGTTAACAAAGAAAATAGGCTAAACAAGGCTCAAAAGGGTTAAACCTACAAAACAAATGCATGGGATGAAGGCTTTTTGGCTCTGGTGGTAACTACTAAACAATTTCATCTTGTTATGTGTTATGCACTCAATTTAAAGCTTTGAATGGAACGTGCATGAGTTCTAGTATTTGGAACTAAATGATGAAACGCCTTCTAAGTAGCAACCAAGCAAAGGATAATGAGATCATGCAACGACTTTAGAAAACAAGAAATCACAGATTAATAACTCTCCAAAGAACGTTTAGGCTCAAGTCTCCCAGGGTTGTAGCGTTAATTTGAGTTCCTTCCTTCAAGCATGTTACAAAAAACTGATTTTTTTTCTTTGAAATTAAATGTGAATTCATAAACAACAACGACAACCAAGCATAAACCAAAGGTATATCAAACTTCCATCCATGTTTACAACTTTCTTAACAGTCATGTAATTAAAAACCAAATCCTCATCATTGTGTTGGAAGGTATCCTAAGACACAAACAACACACAAAAACAACTCTTTTTGGCTTTTTCAAAACAATTTTTCAAGTTTTTATCAAATTTTCGGATTTTTATGTCAAAACACACTACAAACACTTAAAAACAGTGAAAAACAACATTGTAAGTGATAGGTGAATAAAACCCACGAAAATCATGCAAAACAACTTATTTACCCCCACACTTAAACCAAACATTGTCCTCAATGTTTCAAACATATACTTACACTCAAACAAGCAAACAACACAACTAATCAAACATGACAAACATGGCAAAGTAAAAACAAGAAAGAGTAGAGTTTAGGAACGCAAATCTGGTTATGGAGGTAGATGATCTTTGGCTTCAGTAGTGAATGAATCGGCACGTATTTTGTCATGCTTGTTGACTTTCCACAGTTTTGATCTTGAACTGGATTGGAATTCTGAGCAAGGAATAGGAGAGTTCCTTGGTGGTGGTGATTTGATGGCATTGTACGACGAGGCTTTGCTCTTTGGCGACGGTGCCGTCAATATGTTGTTGAAGCTTCTCGAGTTCTTGGATTCAACTCAGACTCATTCTGCTGGGTTGATTGATTGTGCAGGCTGCATTCTTTTTTGCTTGTTTCTTCTGCACGGCAGGCAGGCACGAGGTAGAGGTGATGGTCTATTTCTTTGTTCAATATTTCCAAGTGTCGAACGATTGCTTTCTTTCTCCTTGCCCCGCAGGCAAGAGCAAGGGTAAAGTAAAAACATGCCATGAGATATCTTTGCCTTCGACTCTGATGATATGAGGTACTTTTGCTTTTGAAGAAGTTTCTTTCCACAGGTTTATTCTTGAACTGGGCTGGGGAGCTTCTTAGCAAGGAAGAGGAGACTTGATCTTGAAGGAAATCGGACCATGAACAGTCTCACATGGCAAGTGATCCTCAGCTTAGTGGAAGATGAATTAGCACGTTGTCTGATAGGAGCATATTTATGCGACTTAGTTAGCTTGTTCTTGTGCATCTATGTTGTTATTTCTTAGTTAATTATGTATTTTAAGCTAGCTTCGTGTGTTTGTAGGTCCATAGGCCTTATAAAGCAATAAGGTGCATTTTAGAGCAGTTTTGGGCTTGGAATGAATAGCACATGAATGGAGCAAGAGGGATGGACGAAATTGAAGACCAAAGCATGCTAGGAATCAGCTAAAGAGAGGAAGAAAAATTAATTCAAGAAAAGGAAGTTAAAGATGCAAGTAAGAAAGAAGGAATGTTAGCCAAAGTTTCCCTGTTTTGTCTTAAACCTTTCCTAATCCTAAATCACCTATGTTCTAGCTGCAAAGGGGTGTTCTAAATACTTTAGGACACTTAATTACATGTTTTTAAGGACAATCCTTGCCACAAATGATGCATCAACTTATCTTTCCTTTCCCATGCCGTGTATCATCATCCATGTCCCTCCTTACACTCATTTGCTGCACCATTCCACTTCCTTTCCTTTGTCTACCATGTACACAATATTCTTGTCCACTCCTTGTACTCATTGAAGCACCACTCCTTCACCTTTCCACCCATGCCATGCATCATCATCATGTCCCCTTCAATGAATAATTTCTGCACCACTTCATTGAATCATTGCTGCACCATCCCTCAACTTTCACCCCCTCATGCCGTGCACTCCTCTATAAAAGGAAGTGTGTGTAACAGCCAAGGGAGTTAGATTTTGTTAGATCATTCACCGCCATTTCAACACAACCTTCATCCATAACATCATAAACACATTCAGCCATTCTTCCATACAAATCACCACCCAAACCTTACACCAAACCTTGTGCCGTGAGTGAAGGAAGAACTCTTGGATGTTCAAGCTTGATTGTTAAAGCATTCGAGGTGTAATTCGTTCTATACTTACAATGTTTAAATTCATTTTCTTTCGTTTTGTTGTGAACATGAGTGGCTAAACCCCTCTTGGCTAGGGGTGATTTCAAAGCCATGATTATGTGTGCAATATGATTTGATAAATTCCAGTTATGAGTTCTTGAATCGTGAATGCAATTGGCTTAACCATTTGATTGATAACTTATTTGTATTTGTTGATTAAGGGTCGACACTTAATTGGCATGCATAAATCCGTTGCTAGAATATAAGAAAGTTTCACATAATCGTTACAAACTTATATTTACAAGTAGTGGAGGTCGCTTATAAACGATCGCGTTAAGTTTAATTCCTAGCATGAGTGACATGATGTCATAGTTGCAAGTGCTTTGTCAATGCTTATGATTTTCATTAAACGTAATGATCTTTGATTGTATCTCTATTATGATGTCATGTAGGGAACTTTTGAAGAATGTTTTGGGTTGTCGAATGATGTCATCCAATCCAATAAAACAAGGAAAATCTGACGGTTAACTAGTGATGTCACGGTTAATTTGGGGCATTGTCGTTCATAATTCAATGAAGTAGTAACTGGAAATCGAGTTGTTTGCATACCTGTCATGTGTGGAGAAAAAGCCTCTAGCTATCCCACCATCCATCTAATTTCCTAAATTTGTTTTCAAACCTGTTTTTAAGTTACAATTTGTTTTGTTATTCTAAGTTCGTCCAAAATACAACCCGTTGTTACTTTCTTGTTTCAAATTGTTTTAAACTTGTTTTGTTTGTGTTCTAAGTGTTTTGAGTCAAGCCCAAACTTTATTTTCGTCCAAATTTGTGGTTAGTGTCAGAAACTGCATAGTTGGTGTTTTTAGGCAGGTTTGAGTGTTCTTAGCTTATTTTGAGTCTTTTAAATCTATCCTAACGCTTTTAAGTTTGTTTTTGTGTCTTTGAGTCAGTTTAAAGTCAATTAGCAATCCCTCCTAATCCCCGGCCTAGAACGATCCCTACTTATACATATACTACAATTGTCAAAAGAGGGTTTAATTTGTGTGTTAAGTTAATTTTCGAAACAAGTTTTTGGCGCCGTTGCCGGGGATTAGGAATTTTACTAATCCCTTGTTATTTCTTTGTGTTTATTTTCATGTGTTTTTGTTCCTAGTTGATGACTTTACTTGTTTTCTTGTTTTAGGTGGTTTATGACTCGAAGTTCTCAACCTGTTCATAAGCATATCCTTGACTTTGATGACGATTTTGAACGAACTTTGAGACGAGCAAGGAATCAACAAGAACCCTAACCACCTCAACCTACACCAGATCTTGAAGAAGACAAAGTAAAAGTGGAAGAGGAGGCCACGGCTCAGATTTTTTAAGAAGTACAAGACATGGCAGTGGACAATCGAACAATCAAGGAGGTTTCCGCTTTGGGATTGGACAATGCTATGCCCTTATGCATTCAATATCCAAGGGCGGCCTAAGAAAAGACCGACGAGTTTGAATTAAAGTCCAGCTTATTGCACCATATTCCTAAGTTCCATGGGTTGTCCATGGAAGATCCTAATAAACATTTGAAGGAGTTCGAGGTTGTTTGTTCGAGCATGACCCCTGTGAATGTTGATGGGAGCATTCTGAAAATGAAAGCTTTTCCCTTTTCTCTCTTGGAAAGGCTAAAGATTGGTTGTATGAACTAGCCCCCGGAACTGTCACATCATGGGAGAGTATGTAACGGTCGTTTTTGGAGAAGTTTTTCCCAACTTCTTGAGTCATTCTTCTACACAAAAGAATTAGTGGCATTCAGCAAAACCAAGGTGAATCATTTCCAACTTATTATGAACGTTTTAAAACTCTTGTTGCTTCATGTCCACATCATCAAATGAAGGAGGAGCTTCTTCTTCAATATTTCTACGAAGGGCTTCTACCAATTGAACTCCAAATGCTAAATGCCTCAGTGGGAGGAGCTTTGGTGGACAAAACACCCATGGCTGCCAAGACCTTAATTGCTAACCGCGCGTTGAATGCTCAACAATATGAAGGCGTTGGTCAAAGGGACATCCCACGACAGCAACATGTTAATAAGGTAAGTGTTATTTCCGAACTTCAAAATCAAATGGCTAATCTTACTACTCTTCTTTCGCAGGTGGTTGAAATACCGAAGGTACAAAGTGTGGCTACTTATGGCGTGTGCTCGATGAATGGACATCTCATGGATAAGTGCCCTCAATTGATCGAGAATGGAGGGTCGGAATCTGCCAATGCCGTGGGTTTTCAAGGCCACAATCAGCAACATAATGACCCCTACTCCAACACTTACAATCCAGGGTGGAGAGATCCAAATTTCAAGTGGAGAGAACCACAACAATCTACCCAACAAGGAGGATTTCGGCCACAACCCCCTGGGATGTATCAAAGGCCATATGTACTGTTGGAAATGTGCCCTTAAACCAATCATATGATGATACTTTACGGACATTTCACATGTTAAACTAATCTAGTTTAATATCAAGGGCAAAGATTATTGTTTTAAGCCGTCTCATATAAATGTTATATGCTTAAACGATAAGTCCAAGGAATATGTAATTAGGAGAATGTGATTTAAACAAGTTAGATTCATGAGACCATTCTCCTTCGTATACATATCCTAAACGTTCCTGATCATAGGATTGCCAATTGGTCATTGACAGTCCGTTAAGATCAGTACGTGCTATGTCTTCTCTCAGGGAGAGTGACAAGTGTCGAGTCATTGGTGTGTTTGACACCAAGACAAGCATTTAGGTGCTCAATAGCGAATGAGTCCACTGAACACGATCAACGAGGAGTTCTCATACTCATGTCACATGAGAACTCATGGTTGGGATAATGCAAAGTAGTCCTTTGACCTGAGGCATCATAGTTGTCTTGTGGTTAGGTACTTGATCTTTGATTATGTCAAAGTCACCCCATCCGCGGGTGTCCACGACATCATTGGGGTTAAGGCACTTAGCCATGGAGGTAATTAAATGCGCAACAAGGGATCTCTAACCTTCAAATCTTTTGAGGGAGAATACTCTATGATATGATTAAGAATCTCTGGCCAGAGTATGAATGAGATTTAGGAAGTCGTTCCAAATCACATTCAAGGTAATCATATAAGCACACGAATCGCATTGGATAGTAGACATGAATAAACTATCAAACCAAACAATGTGGTCAAGAGTATTGTATTAGAGAAAGACCGTATTGCATTTGTAATCCTAAACTGAATAAGTTCTCCACCTCTTCTGATTAGCTTGGGTAACCATGACATACTGCTAGGTGTCACTCATGGTTTGTGGAAGCCCTAAACGTGTATAATCACTAAAGGGAGAATTGAAAGTAAGTTTCAATTCACAATCGATTTGAAATAGTTTTAATTGCCCACTGCCTCGCTAAAAGGAACCTAATGGATCGTACACCGTGTAAGGTAGAGATTGAAGAAACAACGGAGATGAGTAAGAATAATTAAATGGTTTAATTATTTATGGCAAGGATTAATTAATATGTTAATTAATCAAACGAATAAAGTTCGTTAAAAGACCACGGGTTAGTTTTGGGCCTCAAGTCCCAATGGGCTTCGAACGTCAAGCCCATTGACTTAAGTTGTATGACAACATAATGACAAATAATTCACGAAGGCCCTAAAAGCCCAATGAAACCCTATGGCCGGCCATTTTAGAGATGGAGTGGGTTTTGGACTTATTTACAAGTTTGCCACTCCAATGAATTAAGGTATAAATATGACTTTATAGCCAAAATTCATTTAGGGTTTCTTTTGGAGAAAATTGGTGAGAACATGTCTCTCCATTTCTCTCTAAGAGGCCGGCCACCCTAAAGGAATTTAGCTAGCAATCCTACTTCCTCTAGGTCACTCATTTCTTCTAAAATCTTACCTTGGTGTGGAGACTTAGAGGTTCTCAATTTTGGGAACTTGGAGAACCATTTCATCCATCCAAATCCATAGATCTTAGATGCAAGGAATGAAGGCCCTCTCTTTGGGTGATTAGCCTTTGCTTATGCAAAGAGGAATCTACAAAGGTATAAATTTCTCAACTCACTTTGATTTGAGTTGAGTCTTGGTTCACCAATTTACTAGGCTTTGAATTTCATGGTTAATGTTTTGTTTTTTAAGTGCATGCAAGCATGATTCCGCCTTTTAATTGTTAATAGCATGCTATAGATGTTTCTTAAATGAACATGTTTTTCACAAAATTCCCTTCATGTACCCACTCAAGTCCAACCATAATCTACCCAAACCAATTCAGTTACATCTATGGATAATGATCAAATTGTTCAATTAGTAACTTCTTTAGTGCATGGGCAGCAAAATCAAAATAAAACAATGCTCAATCAAGCTAAGGAGGATGAATTGAAGAAACAAATGGGCCAAATGGCGGAGTTCATTCAAAGAGCAAGGCAAACTGCCTAGCACAACCGTTGTGAATCCAAGGGGATGATTTGAATCCGCCAAGGCCATTACGTTGAGAAGTGGAAAAGAAGTTGGAACGGACCCACAACCATCAAAATCTGCCCAAATGGAGGATGAGAAGTTGCAACAAGAGGAGGATGTCCAACACACACCCACGGCAAGGAAGGAAACAACCTTGTTGTGCACTCCTACACTCCCTAATCCATCCAATATGTCCACCACAGGTAAGAAAGGTTCCAATTCGGTTAATTCTAACGTAATTCCACCAAATGCACCTTTCCCTCGCAGATTCATGCAAACACAGAATGAAGAAAGTGACAAGGACATTCTGGAAACATTCAGAAAAGTACAAGTCAATATTCCACTCTTAGATGCCATCAAACAAATCCCGAAGTACGCTAAGTTTTTAAAGAAGCTTTGTACAACAAGGAACCGGATTCGGGAGAAAGAGGTGGTACATGTGAATGAGAATGTCTCTGCAATGTTGCAAAGAAAGCTGCCACCGAAATGCAAAGATCCAGGTAGTTTCACTATCCCTTGTGTTATTGGAAATACGAGGTTTGAACATGCTATGCTAGATCTAGGTGCATCAATTAATGTCATGCCATATTCTATTTATGCATCTATGAATCTAGGAGAGCTTAAACATGATGATGTTATTATTCAATTAGCTAATCGATCTAATGCCTACCCGAAAGGAGTTTTGGAAGATGTGTTGGTGCAGGTAGACCATTTGATTTTTCCTGCAGATTTCTATGTGCTTGAAACGCTCCAAAGTTCCAAGCTTGAAACGCCAAGGACCTTCGTTTTCACCACCTTGTTGCAGCACAAGTGTCTAGGATGTGTATGGATATATTGAAAGGTTAGGAATGTATTTAGGATTGGTGAATGTCTCGGCCACGGGAAGGAAAATGTATGTGTTTTTGGGATGTGGGAATATATGGATGAATGTAAGGTCTTTGGATCGATCTCTCTAGTTATGGTGAAGGGTGGATGTATTTATAGGCTAGGGAGAGGAGTGTATGGAGTTGTGGTAATGAGTGGATGTAATGGGTGTAGTGGGTGAATGTTGTGGTAATGAGTGGATGTAATGGGTGTAGTGGATGAATGTTGTGGTAATGAGTGGATGTAATGGGTGTAGTGGGTGAGTGTTGTGGTAATGTGGTAATGAGTTGATGTAATGGGTGTAGTGGGTGAATGTTGTGGTAATGAATGGATGTAATGGGTGTAGTGGGTGAGTGTTGTGGTAATGAGTGGATGTAATGGGTCGATGTTTTGGGTGGAATGAGTGTGCTAAAATCGTTATTTATAGGGTGAGGATGATGCACAAACTTCAAATTTCGTCCATTCCTTTTGCTCCAAGCATATGCTATCCATTTCATGCCCCAAAATGCTCCAAAATGCACTTCTTTGCCACATTAACCCTTTGGACCTACAAACACACGAAAATAGCTTAAAATACTAAAATAACTACAAACTAACAACATAAATGCCAAGAAACAAGCTAACTAAGTCGCATAAATATGCTCCTATCAAATTCCCCCACACTTAGCTTTTGCTAGTCCCCGAGCAGAACAAAACAAACAAAACAAAACAAAACGAAACACAACCTAGACCTTCCAACAATTGCCTCAGAGATTTTTAATGAAACATGATATGTTAAAAATCATCATTCCACAGATTTTGGTCATCCTTACACTTGAGCACATACTTAATCACAGTCACCACTTACTAGTTCACAATTAACCAATTAAAACGATGTTTTGAATGTAGTAACATGCCTTAGAAAATTTGCTCAACTCCTTACAAGATACTCTCTATTTTCACACACATTTTCTGACTACACACCCTACACTAGTATATGTGAGAAGATTGATGTAAACACGAAAGATTAGGACTCACATATGTTATAACAAAGAAAGCAATTTTCTGGAGTTATTCAGCATGTTTAGATATGATCTCATGAATGGAATGCTACTACTTAGATGCAAGAACCAGTGACACCATATGCTCATACCAATTTCAAACTCCACATATTGAAACACATAACACTCAAGATGAAGTTAAGGGTTGTATTGGGGCTTGGGGGTAATGGCTAACAAAGAAAGGATAGGGATAACAAACGTTCTTCAAGCGATAGCAAGCAAAGTAATGAAATCGACACTTGGAATTCACTTTAGAATGCAAAAATCAACTTTTAAACACAAAGGGAAGATTCATGCAACACTTAGGGTCGAATTCAATGTCTTGGACCCTTTCTTCAACAATCAACACTTTAGAGCTCTTTCTCATATATTTTTCAACTCTTTTTCACTCTTTTCACAACTTTTCTTTTTTCTTTTCTTTGAATGAAATGGGCATGAGTTCTAGCATTTGGAACTAAATGATGAAACGCCTTCTAAGTAGCAACCAAGCAAAGAATAATGAGATCATGCAACGACTTTAGAAAACAACAATGCATAGATTATTAACTCTCCAAATAAACGTTTTAGGATCAAGTCTCACAAGGTTGTAACGTTACTTTGAGTTCCTTCCTTCAAGCATGTTACAAAAACAAATTTTTTTCCTTTATGATTGCATGTGAATTTATAAATTATAACCACAACCAAGAATAAACCAAGGAGTAAATCAAACTTCCATCCATGTTTATAACTCTCTTTAACAATCATGCAATTAAAAACCAATTCCTCATCACTGTGTTGGAAGGTATCATAAGACACAAATAAACACACAAAAACAACTCTTTTTGGGTTTTTCAAAACAATTTTTCAAATTTTTATGAGATTTTCGGATTTTTATGTCAAAACACACTAAAATACTCTGAAACAGCATAAAAACACTTAAAACATCAAGGAACAACACTGGAAGTAATGGGTGATAAACTCCCACGAATTTCATGCAAAACAACTTGGTTACCCCCCCCACACTTAAATCAAACATTGTCCTCAATGTTTCAGGCATAAACTCACACAAAAACAAGCAAACAAACAAACAACGAATAAACATGACAAGTATGGCAAAGTAAAAACCAGACATAGTAGAGTTTAAGAACGCAAATCTGGTTATGGAGAGATGATCTTGTTGACTTTCCACAGCTTTGATCTCGAACTGGGCTAGGGAACTCCTTAGCAAGGAAAATGAGACTTGATTGGTGGTGGTGATTTGATGGCCTTGTACGGCGAGACTTTGCTCTTTGGCGACTGATGCGTCCATATGTTGTTGAAGCTTCTCGAGCTTTTGGTTTCAACTCAGATTTCTTCTGCTGGGTTGATTGAGTGTGCAGGCAGCATTCTTCTCTGCTTGTTTCTTCTGCACAGCAGGTAGGCACGAGGTAAAGGTGATGGTCTGTTTCTTTCTTCAATCTGTCTAAGTGCCGACCGATTGCTTTCTTTCTCCTTGTCCCATAGGCAAGAGCAAGGGTAAAGGAAAAGCATGCCATGAGATATCTTTGCCTGCGACTCTGATGATATAAGGAATTTTTGCTTTTGAAGAAGTATCTTTCCACAGGTTTATTCTTGAACTGGACTGGGGAACTTCTTAGCAAGGAAAATGAGACTTGATCTTGAAGATGAATTAGCACGTTGTCTCCACATGCTTCAAGGTATCATTTTCACTTGCCTTATATGTTCTCCAGGCAGATGTGGCATCTTCTTCGGAAGTACATCAGCAGTTGAAGATGAGCACTCGAGAGCAATGCTAGGTAAGCAATCAGGAAGGAGTTCCAGGCAATCGGTTCTTAGATCGGAAGATTGACACCAAGTGCTGGCTGATTGCTCTCTTTCTCCTTGCCACAAAGACAAGGAAAATGACAGGGAGAAAGCATGATATGAGATACTCTTGCTTTCAACCTTTATGATATGAAATACTCTTGCTCTTAATGACTTGTTTGCAGAGGTACCCCAAGGGATGAGAAACACAGAGTAACTCGAGAGGCTTCGTTGGGAATGCATTTTCGGAGATGAAGAAGGATTATGTATGTCTGCCTTGCTATGGAGGGTGAAGGACAACATTTATAGGAATTAATAACCGGTACTATTATTTCACTCTTGTCGGCACCCGTTGGATGATTGAACAGTAAACTTCACGTGCTTTCTACTTCACCATAAATCTTCGACAGATTGCCCGTAATTTCTGCAAGGCTAAGTGTGCATGTGACAGATGCTGACATGTCTGGATAAAGCAGATTCCTCTTCGATATCTGGAATCGGCGCTTCGACAAACTGCCCATGATTTCCGCAAAGCTGAGTTTGCGTGTGACAGGTGCTGACGAGGCTGAAAAAGACTGGCGCCTCTTCGATATCAGAGATCGGCGTTTCGATAAATTATCCGTGATTTTTGCAAAACTGAGTGTGCATGTGACAGGTGATGACACGTCTGAAAAAGCAAGTGCCTCTTCGATTTCCGAGATCAGCGCTTGGTTTCTGAGCAGCCCAGCTTTTGAGAAAGCAAGCGTCTCTCTTCGATTTCTGAGCTCGCCTCTTCGATTTCTGAACTCGCCTCTTCGATTTCTGAAGCTCCGTTGAGTGCTGATTTTTAAAGAGAGGCACGCATCACATTCCAAAGCACACTTGAATTTTCCGCCTGTAGAAGCTCCCTATTTGCACTTCTAAGAACTTGATTTGTCCGACCTTTTCTTTTTCTTCACACCTTCGAAAATGTCTTGCCCTTCTGACCGTCGCCTTAACTTGAATGTTGGGGAAGATATTGATATGTCTTCTCCAAACAACATTTGGCAGCCGTCCTTCGTATCCCCAAATGGTCCTCTTACAGTTGGGGATTCCATGATGATGAATGATACAACCGCTTCGATGGTGGCCAGAAATCTTCTCACTCCTAGAGACACTAGGATACTTTCCAGGCGGTCTGACAAACTGGCTGTTCAGGACTCTCTGGCCTACAGCGTCCGATGTGCAGGCTCAGTATCAAACATAGGCCAGCGCCTTCTTGCTCGATCTCGTCAGGTTGAGTCGTTGATGGCTGAAGTGGGTAGTCTTCGGTAAGAGGTCAGAGTGCTTAGGCATGAGAATAAAGAGTTGCACATGCTCGCAACTAATTACTCAACAAGCATGAAGAGGAAGCTTGATCAGCTGCATGAGTCTTTAGTGCGGATTCAGAGTGATCATCAGAGGTTTGTGGTGTTACTCCAGATGCAACTTCTGCCTTCGTCTTCTAGCGCTTCACCAAGTGTTGAGGTTCCAGAAAATCAGACTCTGGCGCTTCGTCTTTCTGGAAGTCTGTCGAATGCTGAGGCACCACCTGACCAATGAAGGCTCATTCCTGCTTGTTTGCACTTTCTTGTATTTTTCTACCTTTCTACATAATGTTCCTCTTCCACAAAAATTAATGTAAAAATACTTTGTTTACCTGTCAATGTTTCAAACATAAATTCACACCAAAAACAATCAAACAAGCAATAAATAAATATGACAAACAAGGCAAAATAAATGCAGTAAAGGGAAGGTTTTTAGAAACGCAAAACTGATTGTGAAGCGATTCATAGATCTTCCTTATTTGAATACATGGGCTGCCTCCCAAGAAGTGCTTGCTTTAACGTCTTCCAGCCGGACGAAACTTCCTTCTAAACTTGGATAAGGCCCATAGCATGGAATTGATCCTTGAATGGAAGGTGATACTTGACGTGATCCGACAATGGTTTAAATTCTAGTGTAGGTGCCTGAATCATCAAAATCAGCAAGTTAGTATATAATAAAATCGAAGTTGGAGAAGATGGCTTACTTGCTTGCTCCAACACAAACTCAATTACGAACACCACATCTTTGAAGGTTGCAGGGATATGGGACTTGGCCAGATTTGGTGTTTTGAGAGTTATGACTTTTCCCGTGTCTTAAAATCCAACTTTTTTGGGAATTTTCATCTCAAGTGTATCTTCTTTGATGAATTCTAGACATTCCCCATCCACTTCTTGCTCTTGATTCTTTGGAAAGGTTTCGAAGATGCCTTTCTCACCCTCTTCTTCCTTGGATTGCATGATCCTGCAAGGAATAAGGACATTTGGTGAAACGGGGTTAGGACAAATTGAATTTAGGCTTACCTTGGTTGTAATGGACGGCATAGAGGGGATATGGGGTTGCGGCAATGGTGGTTCTTCCCTTGTCGTGGCCTTGTTATTCTCCTCTTCTTCAAGCAGCAGCTGTTCATCCATGTTTTGGCCTGGTTTGGATGTCTTGGGTTCACCTCCAACCTCCATAGCACTTCCCAAAGTGATAGCATCATGGATTTCAAAATCTTCCTTTAAATTTTCAATAGTTGAGTTGGAGAGTTCACTTTGCTCTTGAATTTGTGCCGTGAACTCCATAATCTGCCCAATTTGCTTCTCTAATTCGCCCGTCTTCTTGGCTTGATTTTGCACCTCTGTGTTTCGATTTTCTACTTCCTGGTTCAAAGAGGTGAGTAACTTATTAAACATATCATTATCCAAAGACGTACCTGAATTGAATTGGGCAGATTGTTGTGGTGGCTACATAAGTCTTGAATAGAACTCCTATTCTTGCTGCCAATATCCATCTTGTTGGAATTGTTGAGGTTCTCCCCACATGTAATCTGAGTAATCTCTCCAATCTGAATTGTAAGCATTGGAAAACATGTTGTCCCATGATTGGCTATGGCCTTGATAACCCCAAGCATCTTCATTCGCAGCGAATTGAGAACATTCATGAGTTGGATATCCTTGCCCATAGGACACACCACATGTAATGACACTTTGCATTGTGGTCCTTTTGGCATTTTGTGACAATTGAGAAGTAAGTTTCACCAATTGAGCTTGAATGGTAGCAAAATCCATGTCTTACTTCTCTAGTATCTGAAATCAAGGAAACAAAACTAAATCAAATATCAAAAGTAAAAATAAAGGACACAAACAGAAACAAAGTCAGTAACTAAAACAAAAGACACGAAAAAGTTAAGCACTCAAATTAAACCCTCTTGTTGTCAAATTGTAGTAAAAATGCAAGTAGGGATCGTTCTAAACCGGGGATTAGGAGGGCTTGCTAAAACCTCTAAACTAACTCAAAAACATAAAAACAAAGTTAAAAACGTTTGAATAGACTCAAAGGACTCAAAACAGATTCTAAAGACGCAAAACAACTTAAAAACACTCAAAATTGCCTAAAAACACTTACTGGGCAGATTTGACCCTAACACAACTTTGGATGAATTTAGTGTTTTGGTTTGAATCAAAACACTCAAAAACACTAACGAAATAGAAATTTAATACTTTGAAACAACAAAGAAAAAGGGGGATTTTGGTTTTGACGAATTCGAAACAAACAAACAACTTATAAAATTAGACAGATTGTAAAGCGAATTTTAGAAATGAGATGATGGATGGATTAGTTAGAGGTCCGTTCTTCACACATGACACACTTGTACATGAATTGATTTCCAATTGCTTTTCAATAAACTATGATGCTCAACACCCCAGATTAACCGTGATGCACAAATTAACCCTCAGATTTTCCTTTACTCATTGAGTTGGATGAATGCATGCAACAACCCAAATCATTCTCTAAAAGTCCCCTATATGAATGCATAATAGAGATACAATCAGAGATCATTACGTTCAATGAAAATTATAAGTGTTGATGAGGCAATTATAACTATGAATGCATGATACATTTGCCAAGAATTCAATTAACGCGATTGTGATAAACAACCTTCACTACTCATGAATATAAACTTGTAACGATTAGGTGAAACTCATTTATATTCTAGCATCTAATTCATGCATGAAAGCTAAGTATGCATCCTTAATAAACATACAAGAATCAGTTATGAATAAAATAGATAATTGAATTGTAATCACAACTTATCAAATCACAATTGGAAGAAATCAATTCATATCTCAAGCATGTTCATGGCTTCAAACTTCCCCCTAACTAAATAGGGGTTTAGCCACTCATAATTGCAACAAAATTAGAAAATAACAAAGTAGACATTGAAAGCAAGAACGAAGTACACCTAAAACGCTCCAAAGTTCCAAGCTTGAAACGCCAAGGACCTTCGTTTTCACCACCTTGTTGCAGCACAAGTGTCTAGGATGTGTATGGATATATGGAAATGTTAGGAATGTATTTAGGATTGGTGAATGTCTCGGCCACGGGAAGGAAAATGTATGTGTTTTTGGGATGTGGGAATATATGGATGAATGTAAGGTCTTTGGATCGATCTCTCTAGTTATGGTGAAGGGTGGATGTATTTATAGGCTAGGGAGAAGAGTGTATGGAGTTGTGGTAATGAGTGGATGTAATGGGTGTAGTGGGTGAATGTTGTGGTAATGAGTGGATGTAATGGGTGTAGTGGATGGATGTTGTGGTAATGAGTGGATGTAATGGGTGTAGTGGGTGAATGTTGTGGTAATGAGTGGATGTAATGGGTGTAGTGGGTGAGTGTTGTGGTAATGAGTGGATGTTTGGGTGGAATGAGTGTGCTAAAATGGTTATTTATAGGGAGAGGATGATGCACAAACTTCAAATTTCGTCCATTCCTTTTGCTCCAAGCATATGTTATCCATTCCATGCCCAAAAATGTTCCAAAATGCTCCAAAATGCACTTCTTTGCCACATTAACCCTTTGGACCTACAAACACACGAAAATAGCTTAAAATGCTAAAATAACTACGAACTAACAACATAAATGCCAAGAAACAAGCTAACTAAGTCGCATAAATATGCTCCTATCAACGACCTTTCATGAAAACAGCTCAAACCAAGATTGATGTGGCCAAGGGAGCATTAACAATGGCGTTTGGTGGCGATATGATTAACTTTAAAATTCATGAATCTATTGAAAATCATACTGATTTTCGTTCTTGTTTTACCATTGATTTAATTAAAGATGTAGGGCAGGAAAATTCAGCACCAATTAACAAGGATGAAATTCCAAGCACCAAAGAAGAGGGAATTGGAGTGGAGCACAAAGAACACACCACTAACCTCCAAATGCATAATCTGGCCGAAAGCACATTTGGAAAATCTGTTGACAGTGCTGCCACTTCATTGCAACATATTGGTGAGTCATCTAGTCTAATTCCAATTCCCATTTCAACTAATAGGTTGTTACCTTCTTTGGTGCAGGTCCCCAATCGAATCCAAGCTGGTGGGAATGATTACATTGACTTTAGGATGCTCAACGCCCCATCGGGAAGGATTACTATCCCCTTCCATTCATAGAGCCAATGCATGAGTATTTTGAGGAGCATGCCGTGGAGGACATACCCCTCCAAGTCGTGGGCCCTATTCAAGCTTAAATGGAGGTATCGTCCGGCTGGAAGACGTTAAAGCAAGCACTTCTTAGGAGGCAACCCATGTATTCAAATAAGGAAGATCTTTGAATCGCTCCACAATCAGTTTTGCGTTCCTAAAAACCTTCCCTTTACTGCGTTTATTTTGTCATGTTTGTCATATTTATTTGTTGCTTGTTTGATTGTTTTTGGTATGGGTTTATGTTTGAAACATTGACAGGTAAACAAGGTGTTTTTACATTAATTTTCGTAGAAAATGAACATTAGGTAGAAAAGTACAAGAAAGTGCAAACAAACAGGAATGAGCCTTCATTGGTCAGGTGGTGCCTCAACATTTGACGGAGCTCTAGAAAGACGAAGTGCCAGAGTTTGATTTTTCGGAGCCTCAACACTTGGTGAAGCGCCAGATGACGAAGGTAGAAGTTGCCTCTGGAGTAACGCCACAAACCTTTGATGATCACTCTAAATCGAAACTTCGGACTCCTGCAGTTGGTCAAGCTTCCTCTTCATACTCGTTGAGTAATTAGTTGCGAGCATATGCAACTCTTTATTCTCGTGCCTAAGCACTCTGATCTCTTGCCGAAAACTAGCCACCTCAGCCATCAAAGACTCAACCTGACGAGATCGAGCAAGAAGGCGTTGGCCCATGTTTGATACTGAGCCTGCACATCGGACGCTGAAGGCCAGAGAGTCCTGAACAGCCAGCTCGTCAGACCGCCTGGAAAGTATCCTACTGTCTCTTGGTGTGAGAAGATTTCTAGCCACCACCGAAGCGGTTGTATCGTTCGTCATCACATAATCCCCAACTGTAAGAGGATCATTGGGGGATAAGAATGACGACTGCCAATATCTTCCCATGCTTCAAGGTATCATTTTCACTTGCCTTATTTGTTCTCCAGGAAGATGTGGCATCTTCTTCGGAAGTACATAAACAGTTGAAGATGAGTACTCGAGAGCAATGCTAGGTAAGCAATCAGGAAGGGGTTCCAGGCAGTCGGTTCCAAATCGGAAGATTGATACCAAGTGCTAGCTGATTACTCTCTTTCTCCTTGTCTCGCATGTGAGAATAAAGACAAGGAAAAGGACAGGGAGAAAGCATGATATGAGGTACTCTTGATGACTTGTTTGCAGAAACACCTCAGGGGATGAGGAACACTGAGTACTCGAGAGGCTTCGTTGGGAATGCATTCTCGGAGATGAAGAAAGGTTGAGTAAGTCTGTCTTGCTATGGAGGGTGAAGGTTGACATTTATAGGAATTTCTTCATAACCGGTAGAGGTACTATTCTTTTACTTTTGTCGACAACCGTTGGGTGATTGAACAGTAAGATTCACGTGCTTTCTACTTTGTCAGAAATCTTTGACAAAGTTGCCCGTAATTTCTGCAAAGCTGAGGTTGCGTGTGACAGGTGCTGACAGGTCTGGAAAAGTCGATCTTTTGAAATTTGGAGGTCGGCCCGTGATTTCTGAGCAGGCCCAACTTTTGAGAAACCATGCGCCTCTTCGATTTCTGAGCTGACGCCTCTTCAACTTCTGAGCAGGCTCCTCTTCTATTTCTGATTTTTATAGAGGCACGCATTACGTTCCAAAGCACACTTGAATTGCTGCATGTAGAAGCTCCCTTCTTGCACTTCTGAGATCTTGATTTGTCCGACCTCTTCTTTTTCTTCAACACCTTCAAAAATGTCTTATCCATTTGACCGTCATCTTAACTTGAATGTCGGGCAAGATATTGACATGTCTTCTCCAGACAACATTTGGCATCCGTCCTTCTTATCCCCCGATGGTCCTCTTACAGTTAGGGACTCTGTGATGAAGAACGATACAACCGCTTCGGTGGTGGCTAGAAATCTTCTCACTCCAAGAGACAGTAGGATACTTTCCAAGCGGTCCGACGAGCTGGCTGTTCAGGACTCTCTGGCCTTCAGAGTCCAATGTGCAAGCTCAGTATCAAACATAGGTCAACGTCTTCTTGCTCGATCTCGTCAGGTTGAGTCTTTGATGGCTGAGGTGGCTAGTCTTCGGCAAGAGATCAGATGGCTCAGGCACAAGAATAAAGAGTTGCACATGCTCGCAACTAGTTACTTAACGAGTATAAAGAGGAAGCTTGACCAGCTGTAGAAGTCGGAAGTTCAGATTCAGAGTGATCATCGAAGTTTTATGGCGTTACTCCAGAGGTAACTTTTGCCTTCGTCATCTGGCGTTTCACCAAGTGTTGAGGCTCCGGAAAATCAAATTATGGCGTTTCGTCTTTCTGGAGCTCCGTCGAGTGCTGCGGTACCTCCTGACCAATGAAGGCTCCTTCCTGTTTTACACATTCTTGTACTTTTCTTCCTAATGTTCCTTTCGCACGAAAATCAATGTAAAAACAGCTTATTTACCTGACAATGTTTCAAACATAAACCCACACAAAAACAATCAAACAAGCAACTCTACGGGCAAACCACATGGCTTACCATAGATGAGCCAAAAAGGTGACATGCCAAGGGGAGTTTTGTAGGTCGTACGACAATCCCACAATGCATCATCCAAGCACAAGCTCCAATCCTTCCTTGTTGGCCCCACGGTTTTCTCTAGAATCTGCTTGATCTCCCTATTTGAACCCTCGGCTTGCCTATTGGTTTGAGGATGATAAGGTGTTGAAACCTTATGTGTAACGTTGTACTTCTTGAGCAAACCCTCAATGGTTCGATTACAAAAATGGGAACCTCCATCACTGATGAGAACTCTAGGCATTCCAAACCTAGCAAAAATTTTAGTTTTCACAAAATCTGCAACCACATTAGAATCGTTAGTACGGGTGGCTTTTGCTTCCACCCATTTCGAAACATAATCAACAACTAGCAAGATATAAGTGAAACCATAAGATTGAGGGAAAGGACCCATGAAATCAATACCCCAAACGTCAAAATTTTCAACAAAGGATAGGGGTTGATGCGGCATTTGATCTTTGGCACCTATATTTCTCGTTCTTTGGCAACGATCACAGGTTCGATAAAAAGTTCTAGCATCTTTAAACAAAGTGGGCCAATAAAATCCACATTCAAGAACCTTTAATGCCGTTCTTTGGGTGCCAAAATGTCCACCACAAGCATAAGAGTGACAAAATCTTATAATCGAATGAAATTCACAATCATGCACACATCTACGCAAAATCTGGTCAGAACAATATTTCCACAAATAAGGATCATCCCAAACATAGAATCGTGCATCTTTTCGAACTTTATCACATTGGTGCTTGGTGAGGGTGCTTGGAACTTGTTTAGGCACTAAGTAATTCACTAAATAGGCATACCAAGGTTCACTTACCTCAATGGACAGCAGCTGCTCATCGGGGAAAGTTTTTGGGATAGGCACGGCATGCTCATCATGGATTATTCGGCTTAGGTGGTCAGCCACCACATTCTCGCTTCCTTTCTTGTCTCGGATTTCGATGTCAAACTCTTGAAGAAAAAGCATCCAACGAATAAGCCTAGGTTTTGCTTCCTTCTTCGTTAGTAAGTACTTCAAAGCTGCATGATCAGAGTAAACAATCACTTTAGTGCCAAATAAATAAGACTAAAACTTATCTAAAGCAAAGACAACAACAAGAAGTTCTTTTTCCGTTGTGGAGTAGTTCAATTGGGCATCATTGAGAGTCCGAGAGGCGTAGTATATGACATGCGGCTGCTTGTCTTTTCTTTGCCCCAAAACAGCGCCTAGTGCATAGTCGGATACATCGCACATAAGCTCGAAAGGAAGGCTCCAATCGGAATGAACAATGATAGGGGCTGAAGTTAGCTTCTCCTTGAGTTGCTTGAATGCCAATTCACACTCCTCATCAAACTTGAAGGGCACATCTTTCTGAAGCAATCGGCAAATGGGGTTGGAATGTTGGAAATGTGCCCTAAAACCAATCATATGATGATACTTTACGAACATTTCACATGTTAAACTAATCTAGTTTAATGTCAAGGGCAAAGATTATTGTTTTAAGCTGTCTCATATAAATGTTATATACTTAAACGATAAGTCCAAGGAATATATAATTAGGAGAATGTAATTTAAACAAGTTAGATTTATTAGACCATTCTCTTTCGTATACATAGCCTAAACGTTCCTGATCATAGGATTGCCAATTGGGCATTGACAGTCCGTTAAGATCAGTACATGTTATGTCTTCTCTCAGGGAGAGTGACTGGTCTCGAGTCATTGGTGTGATTGACACCAAGACAAGCATGTAGGTGCTCAATAGAGAATGAGTCCACTGAACACGATCAACGAGGAGTTCTCATACTCATGTCACATGAGAACTCATGGTTGGGAAAATGCAAAGTAGTCCTTTGACCTGAGGCATCATAGTTGTCTTGTGGTTAAGTCATTGATCTTTGACTATGTCAAAGTCACTCCATCAGAGGGTGTCCACATCATAGTTGGGGTTAAGCCACTTAGCCATGGAGGCAAGTAAATGCACAACAAGGGATCTCTAACCTTCGAACCGTTTGAGGGAGAATACTCTATGATATGATTAAGAATCTCTGGCCAGAGTATGAATGAGATTTAGGAAGTCGTTCCAAATCACATTCAAGTTAATCATATAAGTAAATGAATCACATTGGATAGTAGACATGAATAAACTATCAATCCAAACAATGTGGTCAAGAGTATTGTATTAGAGAAAGACTGTATTGCATTGTAATCCTAAACTGAATAGGTTCTCCACCTCTTCTGATTAGCTTGGGTAACCATGACATACTGCTAGCTATCACTCATGGTTTGTGGAAGCCCTAAACGTGTATAATCACTAAAGGGAGAATTGAAAGTAAGTTTCAATTCACAATCGATTTGAAAGAGTTCTAATCGCCCACTGCCTCGCTAAAAGGAACCTAATGGATCGTACACCATGTAAGGCAGAGATTGAAGAAACAACAGAGATGAGTAAGGATAATTAAATGGTTTAATTATTTATGGCAAGGATTAATTAATATGTTAATTAATCAAACGAATAAAGTTCGTTAAAGACCTCGGGTTAGTTTTGGGCCTCAAGGCCCAATGGGCTTCGAACGTCAAGCCCATTGACTTAAGTTGTATGACAACTTAATGACAAATAATTCACGAAGGCCCTAAAAGCCCAATAACACCCTATGGCCGGCCATATTGATAAAGGAGTGGGTTTTGGACTTAATTACAAGTTTGCCACTCCTAGAGGATTTTAGCTAGCAATCTTACTTCCTCTAGGTCACTCATTTCTTCATCAATCTTTCCTTGGTGTGGAGACTTAGAGGTTCTCAACTTTGAGAACTTGGAGAAACCAATTCTTCCATCCAAATCCATGGAGCTAAGAAGCAAGGAATGAAGGCCCTATCTCTTGGGTGATTATCCTTTGCTTATGCAAAGAGGAATCAACAAAGGTATAAATTTCTCAACTCACTTTGTTTTGAGTTGAGTCTTGGTTCACCTAACTACTAGGCTTTGAATTTCATGGGTTATGTTTTGTTTTGAGTGCATGCAAGCATGATTCCGCCTTTAATTTGTTAATTGCATGCTATAGATGTTGCTCAAATGAACATGTTATTCACAAAATTTCCTTCTTGGAAATCTTGGAAAAATCCTTGATGAAGCGCTTATAGAACCCTGCATGGCCAAGAAAAGAACGAACCTCTCTAACCGAAGTATGAGAGGCTAAGTGACGTACAAGGTCTATTTTTTATTTATCTACTTCAATTCCTTTTTCTGAAACGATATGGCCTAAAACTATACCTTGTTTAACCATAAAATGACATTTTTTCAAATTCAAAACAAGGTTAGTTTCAACACATCGTTTCAAGATCAAGGTCAGATGATCCAAACAATTATCAAAAGAATCCCCAAACACACTGAAATCATCCATAAATACCTCAATAATCCTCTCAACAAAATTGGAGAATATTCTTACCATACACCTTTGGAAAGTGGTAGGTGCGTTGCATAGGCCGAATGGCATGCGACGATAAGCAAAAGTTCCAAAGGGACACGTGAATGTGGTCTTCTTTTGGTCATCCGGGGCTATCACAATTGGAAATGATCTTTCCTTGTTGTGGCGTGAAGCTTCCTATAGTCGATGCAAACTCGCCATCCAGTTTGAACTCGTGTAGGAACAAGCTCGTTTTCTTCATTTTTCATAACAGTGACTCCAGACTGCTTGGGAACGACTTGAATTGGTGAAACCCATCAGCTATCGGAAATGGGATAGATCACTCCACAATCTAGGAGCTTGATTATCTCCTTCTTCATAACTTCCATCATGGGAGGGTTGAGACGGCGTTGAGCCTCTTGAGATGGTTTAGCCCCTTCCTCAAGAAGTATGTGGTGCATGCAAGTGGTAGGGCTAATTCCCTTAATATCGGCCAAGGTCCACCCTATAGCTATTTTGTATTCCCGCAACACCCTCACAAGCTTCTCTTCTTTTTGTGCCGTGAGAAGTGAAAAAACAATGACGGGTAAAGTCTCGTCATCTCCCAAAAACACATACTTTAAATGGTCCGGCAACGGCTTAAGTTCAAGAGAAAGTGCCTGAATAACAGAAGGTAACAACTTAGTAGAAACTGAACTTGAAATTTGGAGCGGAACCTTACCATAGTGTTGTGGTAGTGACTCAAGGGCAGCCACAACCTCTGCAACTTCTTCATTAAAGGGCACGGCAATGGTTTCCACAATCTGGCCGTGCGGGTGCAAGGCTCCAATGTCTTGGTTTCTGAGTTCTTTGCCCTTCGTAATGGTTGTTTCAAGGGTATCCTCATTCAATTCCTCAAGATACTCCTGCGCCAAAGAATCAATGATATCAATAGAAAAACAAGAGTGATCATCAACAGGATATCTCATAGTTTCAGAAATATTAAAATCGATAACTTCCCCATCAAATTCCATCGTCAAAGTGCCCTTGAACAAAACTATCTTTGTGCGGGCTGTCTTCATGAATGGCCTTCCAAGGAGAATCGGCAAAGATGTGGAATGGGCTGAATCTTCCATGTCAAGAATGTAAAAATCAGCTAGGAAGATCAAATGGTTCACCTGCACTAAAACATCCTCCAATACTCCTTTTGGATAAGCGTTAAAATGGTCAGCCAATTGTATGATCACACCATCATTTTTTAATTCACCCCAGTTCATAGATGCATAAATAGAATAAGGCATGACATTTATAGATGCACCTAAGTCGAGCATTGCATGTTCAAACTGATTAGTGCCAATCACACAAGGAATCGTAAAACTACCAGGGTCTTTGCATTTAGTGGGCAGTTTACGTTGCAAGTGTTGGAAATGTGCCCTAAAGCCAATCATATGATGATACTTTACGGACATTTCATATGTTAAACTAATCTAGTTTAATATCAAGGGCAAAGATTATTGTTTAAGCCGTCTCATATAAATGTTATATGCTTGAACGATAAAGTCCAAGGAATATGTGATTGGGAGAATGCAATCTAAAGAAGTTAGATTCATGAGACCATTCTTTCGTAGACACATCCTAAACGTTCCTGATCATAGGATTGCCAATTGGGCATTGACAGTCCGTTAAGATCAGTACGTGCTGTGTCTTCTCTCAGGGAGAGTGACTAGTCTCGAGTCATTGATGTGTGTGACATCAAGACAAGTACGTAGGTGCTCAATAGAGAATGAGTTCACTGAACACGATCAACGAAGAGTTCTCATATTCATGTCACATGAGAACTCATGGTTGGGATAATGCAAAGTAGTCATTTGACCTGAGGCATCATAGTTGTCTTGTGGTTAGGTCCTTGATCTTTGATTATGTCAAACATCACTCCATTCGTGGGTGTCCACGGCATAGTTGGGGTTAAGCCACTTAGCAATGGAGGCAATTAAATGCGCAACAAGGGATCTCTAACCTTCAAACCATTTGAGGGAGAATACTCTATGATATGATTAAGAATCTCTGGCCAGAGTATGAATGAGATTTAGGAAGGCGTTCCAAATCACATTCAAGGTAATCATATAAGCAAACGAATCACATTGGATAGTAGACATGAATAAACTATCAAACCAAACAATGTGGTCAAGAGTATTGTATTAGAGAAATACCGTATTGCATTTGTAATCCTAAACTGAATAGGTTCTCCACCTCTTCTGATTAGCTTGGGTAACCATGATATGCTGCTAGGTGTCACTCATGGTTTGTGGAAGCCCTAAACGTGTATAATCACTAAAGGGAGAATTGAAAGTAAGTTTCAATTCACAATCGATTTGAAAGAGTTCTAATCGCCCACTGCCTCGCTAAAAGGAACCTAATGGATCGTACACCGTGTAAGGTAGAGATTGAAGTAACAATGGAGATGAGTAAGAATAATTAAATGGTTTAATTATTTATGGCAAGGATTAATTAATATGTTAATTAATCAAACGAATAAGTTCGTTAAAGACCACGGGTTTAATTATGGGCCTCAAGGCCCAATGGGCTTCGAACGTCAAGCCCATTGACTTAAGTTGTATGACAACTTAATGACTAATAATTCACAAAGGCCTTAAAAGCCCAATGAAACCCTTAAGGCCGGCCATTTAGAGAAGGAGTGGGTTTTGGACTTATTTACAAGTTTGCCACTCCAATGAATTAAGGTATAAATATGACTTTATAGCCAAAATTCATTTAGGGTTTCTTTTGGAGAAAATTGGTGAGAACATGTCTCTCCATTTCTCTCTAAAGAGGTCGGCCCCCTTGGAGGGATTATCTAGCAATCCGACTACTCCAAGGTCACTCATTTCTTCTCCAATCTAACCTTGGTGTGGAGACTTAGAGGTTCTCAATTTTGGAAACTTGGAGAACCATTTCATCCATCCAAATCCATAGATCTAAGATGCAAGGAATGAAGGCCCTCTCTTTGGGTGATTAGCCTTTGCTTATGCAAAGAGGAATCTACAAAGGTATAAATTTCTCAACTCACTTTGATTTGAGTTGAGTCATGGTTCACCAATCTACTAGGCTTTGAATTTCATGGTTAATGTTTTGTTTTAAGTGCATGCAAGCATGATTCCGCCTTTTAATTGTTAATTGCATGCTATAGATGTTGATTAAATGAACATGTTTTTCACAAATCTTCCTTCAAGTGGTATCAGAGCCTAGGTCTAGTAGTTGGTGAATCCTTTTGGGTTTTGTAGTTCATAGTTTGTGATTTAAAAGTTGTAATATGTTACAAGCTTTATTCTTGTTTCTTTGAATGTAAATTTTGTTAGAAAATTTGCCATCTCAAATGTTGTAGATGTAGTTCATATGAGCATGAATATTGGAGCTAAAATTTGGTGCCATGACTTTGGGGATTTTCGGCCAAATCCAAAGGGTGGATTTTTGGGTTCTTGTTTGACTTGTTAAAAGTGTTTTAAAGTAACTTTTGGAACCCCTATGTACCCTAGTTTGGTTATATGTTATTTCCCTTAAGTTAAAATGGTTTTGGGATGTTTTTGGGTGAAAAATGTTCATGGAAATTTTTTGAGTTTTTCATGAGTGTTCTTCATTGTTCTTGACATTTTTGCCAAGAACAAAAAAGGTTTGTGTTTTGATTCAAAGTTTTGATTTATTTCATAAAGTTTATGTTTTATGTTTTTCAAATATTTAAATGTGTTAGATATTTGTTTAAATGGTGATAGAAATAATGGTGGGTGTGAAAGGATTAATTCCCTTTCACACACACCACTTGCACCACTTGCACCACTTGCTTGCTTTATGTCAAAACTCACAAATCAACACACACATCACTCACACTCCTCTCCAAAACCAGCCACCCTACATGTAGGGTACTTTTGGGGCTTTTATGCAATTACATAAAGTTTTGATACTTTTATGTATTTGCACTTTGGCCCAAAAGTTTACATTTTTAAGTTTAGGTCCAAAAACGCTAAAGGGCAAATTGTTTTGTTCCTTTAATGAAGCTTTTGCATTGTTTAAATTTTGGGTTCTAGTTGTATTTACATGAAGTAGTGGACTTTTGTGTTTTTACAAAGTGACCCCAAAAGTTTGTGTTTTGCATCATAGCCCAAAAAGTTGAGGTTATTGCATTATTGGCCCAAATTAGGTTGAGAACAAAATGGTTTTGTCTCTTTAAATGAGAATTGGATTTTCATTTCATTTAGCTCCATTTAAATCAATTTTATGGATACAAAAACCAAATGAAAATGTTGCATTCAATTTAATTAGTTAAAGTGTTAATTAATTAAAGGGTGATTATGAACCTAAGCCTGCGATAATTGAGCTATGTGAAAGGCCGTTTCAAATTTGTTTGAACCATGGGAATGTGTAGATTAATTTTGGTTGTAATTTGATTTGATCAAATGTTGTAAAAGAGCATAAGCTCTTCTTTACTTTAAAGTAATTTATTTTGATCAATTGTTGTAAAAGAGCATAAGCTCTTCTTTACTTTAAAGTACTCATTTTCTTGTTTTATTTGATATGCATGAAAATGGAGTAGAGGGTCCAACGCCCCTAGGAACAACACGCCTTAATGTGATTAAACGCATAACTAAAATCAATCACCATCCCTAGACCGAGATTCAACACTAGGCTCGTGTTGAATCTAAACAAAGGTTCATAGTCATCCTAAGGCCCTAAGGCAACTATATAGTCCATCAAATGAATGCAAAGTTTATGTTAGTAGTATCATATACTCTTGCTTTAAAAACCGTTTTATAAGCATAGTGGGAGTATTATATACAACTAAATTCAATCAAATGGACCAATAGTTGTAATAGGACCAAAATTGTTTTAATAAAGATTAAAATGAATATTTATATGTGATGAGACCTAAAACCCTCAAACCAAACCATTATTAAGTTGATAAGCGTGAGAGTGACTTTGAACACTCTTTCGTGGCCTTCCACCGTGGTGGGATCCAATCGTTTATGACTTGTACACCGGCTTCACCCTATCATGGGGGAGTACAAAGTGCATGCTTATACTCAGGAGGAATCCATAAACATATGATGAGGTTAGTGTAGGCAACGAGGATGGCCGACATCGTATCATCGTGAGGCTATTCTTGAACCCCTTCATGAACTAAGCATGGTGGGAATGACTTAACTAAGAGAAATGGAGCCAACATCATATCATTGTGAGGTGACATTTTCTAGAGGCCAAATTGATGGGTACTTGCAAGAGATGCAAATGAGTAAGTGTACTCTCTCATTATTATTAATGCTAGCCAACATCATATCATTGTGAGGTGGGCTTGGTAGTAGTGAGTCTCCCATACCCTACTAAGAGTTTCCTCCAAAACTCTCGAATTCCAATGAGGGATATGGAATTTGCCAAAAATAGTGGGTGGTGCTATTTGATTTAAAGACCCGAATCAAATGGCTTAAAATCAATCAATTTATATTCGTTATGTATTTGTTTACCAATATATTTGCAAACGCTATCCAACACTTGACAAATAAAAACCGAATGTTTTAGTTTCCGGATTTGGTACCACAATCCCCAAGAGTGTCTTAAAAGGATTGCATATGTACCTAAGTAGTCTCATCCTCACAATCTTCCTAATGATAATGTATCATTGGAAGAACATGTTAGAAAAGTCTATCATGAAGAGGACAACACAAACAACCAATGCTTATTCCTTCGTTATATGAACAAAGGAACTTACGAAGATTAGCATAAAGAAAAGGACACTTTTAGTGTTATTAGTTCTTCACTTACAAATCGTTGTATGAAGAAATAAGAGTTGTTTTGAACAACCCTTAGTCAATGCAAACACTAGTGCTTGTTTCTTTGTTAAATGAACAAAGAACTTGAGAAGAAAGCACAAAGGCATGGACACTTTATGTGCCATGATTCTTCACTTACAAATTGTTGTATGAAGAAATTAGAGTTGCCTTAAACAACTCTTGAAAGTTTGTAATTATGTTTAGAACATAATGGTTGGTTGACAAAAATAGTCCATCAACATGAACTTATGATGATTTTGAATCATTGAGTGTTGAAGTGATAAAACACTTAAACGAGACGGAAACTAGGCTAGGACTTCACCTTTATGTCCCTAACCTAATGGTTCACTAAGTTTATTGTAAACTATGTAGTGAACAATAAACACATGCTCTCCAAATTGTTTGATGTGTATAACACAATTGAAATAAGTTTCAAGAGAGATAGTGGGAGTTTAGGAACCATGACTATTGTAGTCAAAGGAGAAGTCAAATGAAGAAGATAAAATTAACTCCAAGGGAACAAACTTTCTTTATGAAAGGATGGACATTGGAAGGGGTATTTGCAAGAAATGTCTTGCAAGTGTCAAGAACACACCTTTCAAAGGTGTTGTAAAATGTTCTTGAAAAGTTCAAAACAGTTGGTTCTTCTACTTGAATGCTTGATTCCGTATTAGTAACTATGTTTTACAATCGTTGTAAAAATGTGGCTAATAAGAAGTAGAAGAAATATGAGAGAAGAAAAGGTGCTTCACATTCGGAACGTGAATAAAATATGGATCTCTGCGAAAGCAGATAGTACTTACTTCCTCATATGAACTACCAAAGAAATTGGAAAAACCAAAGATTGTCTTTACATTCCAATTTTAAGGAACTTAATTCCGTCACTATAGTAGAGATGGATGAATGTTTTGTTTGACAAAACATTGTTCTTTATTAATTAATAATTGGATTATTGTAATCTAATTGATTGTCTCTATAGTAGAGATGATATGGTAGTTTTAACTATTTAGAATATAACGATGCTTAAAACCCAAAAGGTTGCAAGGTAGTGACTAATCCCAACTAAGTTGTGATACCTCTAAAACATAAATTACAAGTTAGTCATAGATGGATGCCTTGGATCGTTAGATTCGGATCCAATGCCTTCTTGTTAAAATTGTATAGAGGCAAAATGTTTGAGTCTTTATTCTTTTGGAAAGAATAAAGAATCACAAAGTTGTTGAGGTTAATTCACTTAGATGTTAGTGGCACTTGTCCACAAACATAATGCTACTCATATTGTTTGACATTCACCGAAGATCACCCTCGATTGGACTATAGTTTATTTTAAATAAACACAAGTCCGAATACTTTGCAAAAGGTTTCAAGGAATTCAAGAAATGTAACTTGATGAGTAAGACGTCTAAAGTATTTACATCCTTAGATTTGATCCAAGGAATGGTAACACTTTAGAATAGTTTTCTTGAAAGATATCAAGGAAAGAAGTATCATAAGATAATAGATTTCTCCATTAGGAGAAGAGCGAACTTGAATAATATTTAGTTCGTTGGATATTATCAATTACCCATATATAGGATATATATGCTTCTAAGACAATATGATTGTCAATTAGAAGATCTTCCAAAATTTTCAAGACTCCATAGGATGTAGTTGGAAAGAAAGACAAATCTTAATCATGTTAAGATTTGGGGTTGTGTGCTAATAAGCAATATTTGTTTGAAAATTATCTTGTGGGTATCCTTAAATTAACATTTGGATATCACTTCTATAAACCAACTAACAAATGTTGTTTGTTGGGTGGTTCATTATAATCCTACAATATGATTTGCCCAAGAGCAAATGAACGAGAGATAGAACTCAAAGAATGGGTTCTTTGAGAAACAAGATAGTGATCAACAAATATAACAACCTAGTTCCTATACCACAAGCTCCAAGGTAGTCGAGAAGGATTTATAAACCGTCTCAGTTGAATGGTTTGGACTTTATGACTATGTCATAGAGTTGCACCTCTTAATTCGAAAGAAATAAGAATGAAAAATCCTTATGACTACATTGAGTGTATATACGATATATAGTCAAGGAAATGGTAAAGTACCATTTGACTCGAAATAATGAAACCTTCATAGCTAATTGGTAGCTTAAGGTGACTACAATCAAAGAGAATGGTTGACTTTGAAGGAACCATTTTTGACGTAGTCTTAGTTTCAATTAATTCGAAGATTGCTAGCTACAACTAAATGGTGATTCAATGTTTGGACATAATATGGGTTTCCGAAACCATTATTAAGATAGTCTTGAAAATATATGTCTAAAACTATGAATCACAAGACATGTAAGTTGTAGAGATCCATCCATCATGGATCTTAGCAAGCTAGTGGGAGCTATAAGCGTCCTATGAGAGAAAGGTCAAATCGTTTGATTTCTCATAAAGATGTAAATGAATCTTTTGTTTACTAGGTTTACAAAAGATTAGTGGGAGTTAATCATATTCCTAAATTTGTATATATATATATAAATATATATATGATATATATGAATATATATATGATATATTAATTTTGGAAATAAAAGGAATACTTCTTCGTTAAAGTTATGACTTTAAACATTCTATAACGATAGAATGTATATGGGAGACATAGTCTATATACATGGGATGGAAATCTATATTGATAGATTTTAGGATATAATTGGATTATATCAAGCCCTAAATATAGACAAAAGATGATAGGAAGTTTTTCATATGATGATAAACTTCAATCAAAAAGGACAACTCTAGTGAGACTAAGAAGTTGCTCTTCTCAAAGGGAACGTACCCTTTGACTCCCAAAGAAATAATGCATAAATAGAATCCTTTATGCATACGCAGAAAGGTGATTTACGTATTTCATATTGTATGAAAAACGTTGATATAAGTTGTACCAAGATCGGTACAAGACGATATCAATGCAAGCCCAGGATCAGAACCACGGCAACTGTCAAGTGACTCCTTAAGTATTTAAGAAATACTAAAGGATAGATTCCTCAAAGAATGAGGAAGAATTAGAGCAACGTAATGGAAGCGTAAATGTATTAGATTATGAATCTAATCCATCATTGGATGTTTCTTCATTATGAATGAAGAGATAATCAGATATATCTTTATTATGACTAAAGAGATATTTGGCTGGAAACATTAAAGTAATGACTTTAGTGTTTTCCATTATGAATGCAAAATATATTGCCATATAGAAGCTTACAACAATGTTGTTTGGATGGGAAAGTTCATTTATGAACTCTCTATTCGGTTCCAACTAGAAAGCGTCTCTAGTGTACCGACACTACGACACTAATGGGGCGATAGCTCAAGCCAAGGAATCAAGGTCTCATCAAGATCCGAACTCATATGAGAGACTGAACCACATGATTGGGAATCATGTATAATGGTGACGTCGATATTCTCAAGGTTGCTTCTATGGATAACATATAGATATCCATTGTCTAGGCCTACAACTCAGCCATTTATGAAATGACTACAAAAGAGGTATCATCACTGATGACTAAGCTGATTGGCTCTAGTGCAAGTGGGAGATTGTTGGAAATGTGCCCTAAAGCCATTTGAGGGAGAATACTCTATGATATGATTAAGAATCTCTGGCCAGAGTATGAATGAGATTTAGGAAGGCGTTCCAAATCACATTCAAGGTAATCATATAAGCAAACGAATCACATTGGATAGTAGACATGAATAAACTATCAAACCAAACAATGTGGTCAAGAGTATTGTATTAGAGAAATACCGTATTGCATTTGTACTCCTAAACTGAATAGGTTCTCCACCTCTTCTGATTAGCTTGGGTAACCATGATATGCTGCTAGGTGTCACTCATGGTTTGTGGAAGCCCTAAACGTGTATAATCACTAAAGGGAGAATTGAAAGTAAGTTTCAATTCACAATCGATTTGAAAGAGTTCTAATCGCCCACTGCCTGGCTAAAAGGAACCTAATGGATCGTACACCGTGTAAGGTAGAGATTGAAGTAACAATGGAGATGAGTAAGAATAATTAAATGGTTTAATTATTTATGGCAAGGATTAATTAATATGTTAATTAATCAAACGAATAAGTTCGTTAAAGACCACGGGTTTAATTATGGGCATCAAGGCCCAATGGGCTTCGAACGTCAAGCCCATTGACTTAAGTTGTAAGACAACTTAATGACTAATAATTCACAAAGGCCTTAAAAGCCCAATGAACCCTTAAGGCCGGCCATTTAGAGAAGGAGTGGGTTTTGGACTTATTTACAAGTTTGCCACTCCAATGAATTAAGGTATAAATATGACTTTATAGCCAAAATTCATTTAGGGTTTCTTTTGGAGAAAATTTGTGAGAACATGTCTCTCCATTTCTCTCTAAAGAGGCCGGCCCCCTTGGAGGGATTATCTAGCAATCCTACTACTCCAAGGTCACTCATTTCTTCTCCAATCTAACCTTGGTGTGGAGACTTAGAGGTTCTCAATTTTGGGAACTTTGAGAACCATTTCATCCATCCAAATCCATAGATCTAAGATGCAAGGAATGAAGGCCCTCTCTTTGGGTGATTAGCCTTTGCTTATGCAAAGAGGAATCTACAAAGGTATAAATTTCTCAACTCACTTTGATTTGAGTTGAGTCATGGTTCACCAATCTACTAGGCTTTGAATTTCATGGTTAATGTTTTGTTTTAAGTGCATGCAAGCATGATTCCGCCTTTTAATTGTTAATTGCATGCTATAGATGTTGATTAAATGAACATGCTTTTCACAAATCTTCCTTCAAGTGGTATCAGAGCCTAGGTCTAGAGTTGGTGAATCCTTTTGGGTTTTGTAGTTCATAGTTTGTGATTTAAAAGTTGTAATATGTTACAAGCTTTATTCTTGTTTCTTTGAATGTAAATTTTGTTAGAAAATTTGCCATCTCAAATGTTGTAGATGTAGTTCATATGAGCATGAATATTGGAGCTAAAATTTGGTGCCATGACTTTGGGGATTTTCGGCCAAATCCAAAGGGTGGATTTTTGGGTTCTTGTTTGACTTGTTAAAAGTGTTTTAAAGTAACTTTTGGAACCCCTATGTACCCTAGTTTGGTTATATGTTATTTCCCTTAAGTTAAAATGGTTTTGGGATGTTTTTGGGTGAAAAATGTTCATGGAAATTTTTTGAGTTTTTCATGAGTGTTCTTCATTGTTCTTGACATTTTTGCCAAGAACAAAAAAGGTTTGTGTTTTGATTCAAAGTTTTGATTTATTTCATAAAGTTTATGTTTTATGTTTTTCAAATATTTAAATGTGTTAGATATTTGTTTAAATGGTGATAGAAATAATGGTGGGTGTGAAAGGATTAATTCCCTTTCACACACACCACTTGCACCACTTGCTTGCTTTATGTCAAAACTCACAAATCAACACACACATCACTCACACTCCTCTCCAAAACCAGCCACCCTACATGTAGGGTACTTTTGGGGCTTTTATGCAATTACATAAAGTTTTGATACTTTTATGTATTTGCACTTTGGCCCAAAAGTTTACGTTTTTAAGTTTAGGTCCAAAAACGCTAAAGGGCAAATTGTTTTGTTCCTTTAATGAAGCTTTTGCATTGTTTAAATTTTGGGTTCTAGTTGTATTTACATGAAGTAGTGGACTTTTGTGTTTTTACAAAGTGACCCCAAAAGTTTGTGTTTTGCATCATAGCCCAAAAAGTTGAGGTTATTGCATTATTGGCCCAAATTAGGTTGAGAACAAAATGGTTTTGTCTCTTTCAATGAGAATTGGATTTTCATTTCATTTAGCTCCATTTAAATCAATTTTATGGATACAAAAACCAAATGAAAAATGTTGCATTCAATTTAATTAGTTAAAGTGTTAATTAATTAAAGGGTGATTATGAACCTAAGCCTACGATAATTGAGCTATGTGAAAGGCCGTTTCAAATTTGTTTGAACCATGGGAATGTGTAGATTAGATTCTGGTTGTAATTTGATTTGATCAAATGTTGTAAAAGAGCATAAGCTCTTCTTTACTTTAAAGTAATTTGTTTTGTTCAAATGTTGTAATGAGCATAAGCTCACCTTTACTTTGAAGTACTTCTTTCTTGCTTTATTTGATATGCATGAAAATGAAGTAGTTGGGTCCAACGCCCCTAAGACAACACGTCTTCATGTGATTAAACGCGTAACTAAAATCAATCACCATCCCTAGACCGAGATTCAACACTAGGCTCGTGTTGAATCTAAACAAAGGTTCATAGTCATCCTAAGGCCCTAAGGCAACTATATAGTCCATCAAATGAATGCAAAGTTTATGTTAGTAGTATTATATACTCTTGCTTTAAAAACCGTTTTATAAGCATAGTGGGAGTATTATATACAACTAAATTCAATCAAATGGACCAATAGTTGTAATAGGACCAAAATTGTTTTAATAAAGATTAAAATGAATATTTATCTGTGATGAGACCTAAAACCCTCAAACCAAACCATTATTAAGTTGATAAGAGTGAGAGTGACTTTGAACACTCTTTCGTGGCCTTCCACCGTGGTGGGATCCAATCGTTTATGACTTGTACACCGGCTTCACCCTATCATGGGGGAGTACAAAGTGCATGCTTATACTCAGGAGGAATCCATAAACATATGATGAGGTTAGTGTAGGCAACGAGGATGGCCGACATCGTATCATCGTGAGGCTATTCTTGAACCCCTTCACGAACTAAGCATGGTGGGAATGACTTAACTAAGAGAAATGGAGCCAACATCGTATCATTGTGAGGTGACATTTTCTAGAGGCCAAATTGATGGATACTTGCAAGAGATGCAAATGAGTAAGTGTACTCTCTCATTATTATTAATGCTAGCCAACATCATATCATTGTGAGGTGGGCTTGGTAGATTGGGCCGAGGGTGGTTGATTTTGTTGATAGGGCCGTGGAAACCCAGAGGGGTTTTGCCGAAATCCCCCTTGTTGTGCAGGTTGTTGGGGCTCTCTCCACTTCATATTAGGGTGATCTCTCCATCTAGGGTTGTATGTGTTTGAGTATGGATCGTATTTGGTTTGGTTTTGGCCTTGGATTCCAATAGCATTGGCAGATTCCCATCCTCCATTCTCGATAGTATGGATCGTATTTGGTTTGGTTTTGGCCTTGGATTCCAATAGCATTGGCAGATTACCATCCTCCATTCTCGATCAACTGAGGGCACTTCTCGGATAAATGCCCTTGGATGGAGCATAAGGTGCAAACCTGATTTTCTTATGCTTTTGACCCAATTACAACCTGGGACATAAGAGAGGTAAGATTAGCTAATTGTGATTGAATTTCAGAAATTGCACTTACCTCATTCACACTATGTTGTCGTGGGCCTTCTCTTTGTCCAACGCCCTCATATTGTTGTGCATTATGGGCTCGGTTTGCAATTAGAGTCTTGGCAGCCACCGGAGTCTTGTCCACCAATGCGCCACCCGCTGAGGCAGTATTGAATGAGCAGCTCCTCATTCATTTGGTGTTGTGGACATGAAGCTACAAGAGTTTAAAACGTTCATAGTAAGTTGGAAACGATTCACCTTGATTTTGTTGGATGCCAATAATCTGTTTCCTCAAAAGAATGACTCTTAAGGTTGGAAAGAACTTCTCTAAGAACGCTCGTTTCATGTTTTCCCAAGATGTAACCATCACAGGTGCTAGTTCATACAACCAATCTTTAGCTTTGTCCATTAGAGAAAATGGAAAAGCCTTCATCTTCAAGATGCTGCCATCGACATTCACCGGGGTCATGCTTGAACAAACTACTTCAAACTCCTTCAAATGCTTGTTTGGCTCCTCCATGGACAGCCCATGGTACTTCAAAATGTGATGTAACAAGCTTGACTTCAATTCGAACTCGTCTGTTTTCCCTTGGGCTGCCGTGGGGTATTGGATGCATAAAGGCATTGTATTGTCCACACTCGAGGCATACAGCTCTTTGATGGTTCAATTGTCCCCTGCCATGTCTTGCACTTCCTCCACAACCTGTGTCATGGGATCTTCTTCCTCATCTACTACTTGTTCTTCAAACTCAGGTTCAGGGCTAGGTGGATTGGACTCTTGTTGATTCCTCTTCCTTCTCAAAGTTCTCTCAAAATCGTCGTCAAAGTCAAAGATGTGCTCAAGAACATGTTGAGAACTTCGAGTCATAAACTAGTATCTGAAAAAAAGAAACAAAACAAGGTCAGAAACTAGAAACAAAAACACACGAAAATAAATAAATAGAAATAACAAGGGATTAGCAAAGTTGCTAATCCCCGGCAACGGCGCCAAAATTTGATGCGAAAATTAACTAACACACAAATTAAACCTTCTTATTGACAATTGTAGTAAAGATGTAAGTAGGGATCGTTCTGGACCGGGGATTAGGAGGGATTGCTAATCTATGCTAAACTGACTTTAAAATACAAAACTAAGCTTGAAAACACATAACTAGACTCAAAGAACTTAAAACAAACTGAAAAGACTCAAAACTAACTAGAATGACTCAAAACAGCTTAAAACAACTAAATAGACTCAAACTAGACACTAGGAAGTGATTTGGATGACAATTGAATTAAACTTGACTCAAAACACTTAAAATCACAAACTAAGACAGATTCTAACTATATTGACACTCTAAAGTAAAGGGGGATTTGGTTTTGACGAATTTGAAGCAAACAAACAAATTGTAAAACTAAACAGATTGTAAAACGAATTTTGGGAAATAAGATGGTTGATGGATTAGCTAGAGGTCCATTCTTCACACATGACACACTTGTACATGAATCGATTTCCAATTGCTTTTCAATAAATTATGAAGCGCAACACCCCAGATTAACCTTGATGCACTAATTAACCCTCAAATTTTCCGTTACTCATTGAATTGGATGAATGCATGCGACAACCCAAATCATTCTCCAAAGGTCCCCTACATGAGTGCATAATAGAGATATAATCAGAGATCATTACGTTCCATGAAAATCATAAGTGTTGACAAGACATTTGTAACTATAAATGCATGATACGTTTGCCAAGAATTCAATTAACGCGATTATGACTAGCAACCTTCACTACTCATGAATATAAATTTGTAACGATTAGGTGAAACTCATTTATATTCTTGCATCAAATTCATGCATGAAAACTAAGTAGGCATCCTTAATCAACATACAAGAATCAGTTTTGAAGAAAACTGTTAATTGAATTGCATTCACAACTTATCAAATCACAATTGGAAGAAACCAATTCATATCTCAAGGATGTTCATGGCTTCGAACTTCCCGCTAGCTAAGTAGGGGTTTAGCCACTCACAGTTACAGCAAAATAAGAGAATAATAAAGTAGACATTGAAAACAAGAACGAAGTACACCTAAAACGCTCCAATCCTCAAGCTTGAAGAGTCAAAAGCCCTTCTTCTTCCCCACCTTGCTGCGGCACAAGTGACTATGGATGTTTATGGCTGAATGAAGGGGTAAGAGATGTGTAAAGGTTGAATGGGGCTGCGGCAAGGAAAAGAGAATGGCTGGAATTGTGTATGGGAGTGAATGGATGTGTAGAATGGTGAATGATCAATGAAATGCATGGCAATGGTATTTATAGGGAGAAGATGGATTAGGTGAGTTAGGTGAGTGCACATTCCATTCAATTTCTGGTAGGTTAGGTGAGTGCACCAACAACTCAAATTTGGTAGGTTAAATGAGTGCACCATCCATTCAATTTCTGGTAGGTGAGTGCACCAACAATTCAATTTCTGGTAGGTTAGATTGAAGGAAATTTTGTGAAAAACATGTTCATTTGAGCAACATCTATAGCATGCAATTAACAATTAAAGGCGGAAACATGCTTTGTATGCACTCAAAACAAAACATTACCCATGAAATTCAAAGCCTAGTAGTTAGGTGAACCAAGACTCAACTCAAGAACAAAGTGAGTTGAGAAATTTTATACCTTTGTTATTCCTCTTTGCATAAGCAAAGGCTAATCACCCAAGGAGAGGGCCTTCATTCCTTGCTTCTTAGATCCATGCTTTCTTGGATAAGGATGGTTGAAAAGGATTCTCCAAGTTCTCAATTTTGAGAACCTCTAATTTTCCACACCAAGGAGAGACTTTAAGAAGAAATGAGTGACCTTGGAGGATGAGAGATTGCTAGCTAATCTCCTCCAAGGGGGCCGGCCTCTAGAGAGAAAGGGAGAGACATGTTCTCTCCAATTTTCTCAAAAGAAACCCTAAATGAATTTTGGCTATAAAGTTCTTTATATAGTCACTTCATTTAAGTGACCTAAAGAACCAAAAAACCCTATTTTATCACATGGCCAGCCTTCTTTGGGCATTGGCCTGTTTGGGCCCTTTTGTAGTCCATAGTTATTTAAGTTGTCATACAACTTAAGTTAATGGGCTTGACGTTCGAAGCCCATTGGGCCTTGAGGCCCAAAACTAACCCGAGGTCTATAACGAACATATTCGTTTGATTAATTAACATATTAATTAATCCTAGCCATAAATAATTAAACCATTTAATTATCCTTACTCATCTCCCTTGTTTCTTCAATCTCTACCTTACACGGTGTACGATCCATTAGGTTCATTTTAGCGAGGCAGTGGGCGATTGTTACTCTTAACGATCAATTGTGAATTGAAACTTACTTTCAATTCTCTCTTTAGTGATTACTCGCCTTTAGGGCTACCACAAATCATGAGTGACACCTAGCAGTATGTCATTGCTACCCAAGCTAATCAGAAGAGGTGGAGAACCTATTCAGTTTAGGATTACAATGCAATACGGTCTTTCTCTAATACAATACTCTTGACCACATTGTTTGGTTTGATAGTTTATTCATGCCTACTATCCAATGTGATTCTCTTACTTATATGATTACCTTGAATGTGATTTGGAACGATTTCCTAAATCTCATTCATACTCTGGCCAGAGATTCTTAATCATATCATAGAGTATTCTCCCTCAAACGGTTTGAAGGTTAGAGATCCCTTGTTGCACATTCACTTGCCTCCATGGCTAAATGGCTTAACCCCAACTATGTCGTAGACACCCTCTGATAAAGTGACTTTGACATAGTCCAAGATCAAGGACCTAACCACAAGACAACTATGATGCCTCAGGTCAAAGGACTACTTTGCATTATCCTAACCATGAGTTGTCATGTGACATGAGTATGAGAACTCTTCGTTGATCGTGTTCAGTGGACTCATTCTCTATTGAGCACCTACATGCTTGTCTTGGTGTCAATCACACCAATGACTCGAGACCTGTCACTCTCCCTGAGAGAAGACACAGCACGTACTGATCTTAACGGACTGTCAATGCCCAATTGGCAATCCTATGATCAGGAACGTTTAGGATATGTATACGAAAGAGAATGGTCTCATGAATCTAACTTCTTTAAATTACATTCTCCTAATTACATATTCCTTGGACTTATCGTTTAAGCATATAACATTTATATGAGACGGCTTAAAACAATAATCTTTGCCCTTGATATTAAACTAGATTAGTTTAACATGTGAAATGTCCGTAAAGTATCATCATATGATTGGTTTTAGGGCACATTTCCAACATAGATGAGTGCACCAACCATTCTTGCAACATGCATTTGTTTCTCCAGATTTTTAGCATGTTCCTAGCCTCATTTAAGCACCAAAAACGTCCATCTAACTTGCTCCACATGCATGCATACATTTCAATTCAGCCCAAAACTGCACCAAAATGCACTTTCTTGCCAACTTTGTCATTTGAACCTACAAACACACGAAAATAGCTTAAATCACTATAATAAGTATAAACTAACTAAATAAATGCCAAGAAACAAGCTAACTAAGTCGCATAAATATGCTCCTATCAGATGAATCCATTAGGAGTTTATTCGAAAGGTCATAAAGTAGCTTTGATGAATCCATTAGGAGTTTATTCGAAAGGTCATAAAGAGCTAGAAGAAATATGCTCCTATCAGATGAATCCATTAGGAGTTTATTCGAAAGGTCATAAAGAGCTAGAAGAAATACATTCCAAGTACAATAGAAACCAAATTGCCCTAAAGTAGCTTTGATGAATTTCCAACATAAAAGGTCATAAGCATTTTCTAAGTCAAGCTTAACTGCCATTTCAGCTATATTTTAGCACATAGCAGTTAAACCATGAATATTTAACCAAGAACATTAATCCCATTAAAACAATCCAAAGACACAATTATACTTACGAGCCAAGCTATAGTTGATGCGAAATATATAAGCACACAAATTAAACCCTCTTTTTATCAATTGTAGTAAGGAATGTAAGTAGGGATCGTTCTAGGCCGGGGATTAGGAGGGATTGCTAAATCACTTGAAAACTGACTCAAAAACGTAAAAACAAAGTTAAAACACTAAACTAGACTCAAAGAATGCAAAACTAAACTCTAAAACACTAAAACAAACCAAAAGATTCAAAACAGCACAAAAACACTCAAAACTGCCTTAAAAACACAATCTGGGCAATTTTGAACACTAAACACAAATTTGGACGAAAATAGGTTATAACTTGACTCAAGACACTTAAAAACACAAACTAAATTGATTTCTAACTAAGATTACTCAACAAAATAAAGGGGGATTGATTTTAGACGAATTTGAAAACAAAACAAAAACTTTGTAAACTAAACAGATTTTAAAACGAATTTGGTTAAAGTGGATGGATGGAAAGCTAGCTAAGGGGTTCTTCTCCACACATGTCACACTTGCATACAAAACGATTTCCAATTGCTTCTCAATAAACCATGAATTCCCAACGCCCCAGATTAACCGTGAATTGCACTAATTAACCCTCAGATTCCCCTAAAGTTATCGAATTGGATGAATTGCATACGACAATCCAAAGCATTCCTCACAAGTTCCCTGCATGAACTGCATAACAAAGATACACGCAAAGATCATTAAGTTCTATGAAAATCATAAGCATTGGCGAGGCACTTGTTACTATGAATTGCATGAAACTTATGCCAAGAATTTACTTAACACGATTGTGATCAACAACCTTTACTACTTTTGAATATAAGTTCATAACGATTAGGTGAAATTCCCTTATATCCTAGCATCAAACTTATGCATGAAAATTAAGCGTGCACTCTCAACCAACACACACAAATCAATTTTAATGCATATAGATAAGTAAATTGAATTCACAACTTATGAAACGCAATTGAAGGTAATCAAATTATATCGCAGGCATAAACATGGTTTCAAATCCCCCCTAGCCAAGGGGGGTTTAGTTCCTCATACGCACAAAGCAAAGATAAATAAATTTAAACATTGAAATCCAAAGAAAGAAAACACCTAGATGCTCCAACTTGGGCAGCAGGTGCATCCACGAAGTTCCTCATTCCTCCTTGCTGCGGCACAAAGGTTAGGGACAGGTTTGGGGTTATAAATGGTGTAGAATGGATAGGGGATGGTATGGTAGTGGTTAGGGTTGATGGGTGGTGCGGCAAGGGTTGTTTAAGAGCAGGAATTATGGAGAATGGTGGTGGAAGGCTACGGCAAAGAGCATGGATGTGTTTCTGGCGTGAATGATGTATATGGGAGGTGGTATTTCGGCCAAGGGGTGACTGAGAGTATATATAGGCACATAAAACCCTAGGGAAATCAGATATGGACTTTTAGAATCCAAATCCACAAGGAAAAAGGCTTAGAAATCAGAATTACAAGGGGAAAAGGGTAACAAGGTGCGGCAAGGATAGTGAAAGAAGGATAAGGCTTCTAGAAAGCCTTGCAAGGCAAGGAAAAAGGGTTCTAGAAAGGGATAGGTGCGGCAAAGGGTAAGGAAGTGTTCTAGAACCTTTCTTTGTGTCCAAAAATGCTTAGGAAACCTTCAATGTTGCTGAAACTTAAGGCCAATTAGGTTTAGGAAAGATCAACCCAAAATAGGAAACTTTTAGGCTTAACTTTCCTACTTCAAGTAGGAAACCTTGTTTGAGTAGGAATCTTCATTCTTCTAGGAATCCATCTTCAACTAAGAATCCCTCGTTGATTAGGAATCCTTCTTCAATTTGGACTCCTTCTTGGACTAGGAATCCTTCTTCAACTAGGAATCCTTTGTTGACTAGGATTTCATCTTCAATTAGGCACTTTCCTACTTCAACTAGGAAACCTTGTTCAAGTAGGAATCATCATCTTCAAGTCTTCAATTTCGTCCATTCCCTTGGGTCCAAGTATGTGACATCCATTCCAAGCTCCATTTTGCTCCAAAAGGCTCCAAAATGCATCGTTTTGCATACTTTGCCCTTAAAACCTGAAAACACATAAAACTAGCTTAAAAGACTAACTTAACTAAGGAAAAACAACTTAAATACACAAGAACTAGCTAACTAAGGCGCATAAATATGCTCCTATCAATAGTGGACATTGTTTATCTTCATCCATCCCAAAAGTTGCATTTGTAGGGCTCTTTTGAATCTAGTCATTTGTTGATTTCCCCTTTCATTCAATGGTAAATGGAAAAATCTATCTCTACTGCTATACATTGTTCAAATATTTTTACCCACACATTAAGTGTAGGTTGAAAAATGTACTAGCGAATCGCTGAAAATATAAGTAAGTGATATTAAATTTGTTTTCTTTTATTTGCATTTGTTCATAGTACGAGTAAATTTTCGTTGTGGATGTTCATTTCATCTTCTCGAAGATTTTTTCAAGTGGAGTTGTGAAAATGAAAATGCATCTTCTCTGTGTCCAACACAAGCAGAGTGTAGTGTTCGTGATTTAGAAGAGGTATGAATATTTTTGTTTTCAACTCCCATTTGTTCACTTAATTGTTCTCCCATATTGTGCTTCAACGCATTCATCTTGACATGATCATTTTCGTCTCTGTTGAAGTTCATCTATTTATACAAAATATAATCAGTGTATGGACAATTAGGAATTAGTTTTACACATGATGAGCTTATGCAGAATCAGTTATAGCAGAATTAATATGCAACATCAGTTATATCATAATCAGTATGCATCATCAGTTATAATATAATTAGTATGCATCATCAGTTATAGCAGAATCGATATGCAACATCAGTATGCAACATTAGTTATAGTAAAATCAGTATGCAGTATCAGTTATAGAGAATCATTCAGTTTACACATAAAAGGTAGTAGCAAAATCAATTTACACACATATGTAGTAGCAGAATCAACTTACACACAATAGGTAGGTGGAGAATCAATATGCACACAACAAGTAGGTAGAGAATCATTGTACACACACAGGTAGGTTCAGAATCACTTTGACATAAAATGATTTTAGAAACGCTAAAAAATATATTCAAAATCACTTTACAGACAAAAGATAGATGAATAATATTTTACACACAAAAACGTAGATGCATAAATGTAGATGCCTAATCATTTTATAACTAGATGTAGTTGAAGAATCAATTTACACAAACTAAAAAAGCGAAACTGAGCATCTGAAATTGATTTTCGCGAAACTGTTTTTGTTTTTTTTTTTCACAAAATCCTAAAGTGTTTTTTGTAAAAAAAAAAATGAAAAAAAAGAAAAAAACTATAAATCTGAAAATGATTAAATAAAAATAAGTTTTTTGAGTAGTAGGTACCTTGTTTTTGCAACATAATATTGCTGTGTTGTAGCAAATGTGACATTCGAGGGTTTTTTGTATAACTAATCTTCTAGAAATTTGAGTTTGTGTATTACTTCCTAAAAGCATTAACGTCATTTCGGGGGAAGATGAATGTAATAACGTCATTTCGTGTTTTGAATAGGGCAAATGGTTCATTCTGTGATTTTTGTCCTTTAGTGGTTAACGTGGGTCGGTTATTAACGGTTATAATCAAGGGGCATGGGCCATAGTTTACTCAAGTCCATTCCTTTTTGTTTTGGGCTTAGGTTGTACTGTTTAAGTTTTTTGTCTCTCATTGTAATGTTTAAAAAAATTGTGAAGTTGTGTGAAATATGATATATGTTTGTATCTCTGTAAGTAAAGCTTCCAAAATAATTACCTGGCACAAAAATAGAATGAAATAAAAGCCAAATTCCCCCCAGGATTTAGCCCATAAAATGGTGTGGGCACCACCCACATAGGCATGTCTCCTAGGATTTATTGAATTCAACGGCTGAGATTGAATATAATCAAATCTAACGGTAAAAAAAAGATCTAACGGCCCAAATTTAAATCCAATGGCTAAAATAATTAAAAAAAAAATTTAGCTCAAAATTCATCCAAATTTAGTGATTTTTCAATATTTATCGGAATTTAAATATTTTTAGGTTAAAATGTTCATAAAATTAAATTATAATAGTGTACAAAAAAAATTTAAAAGAAAATTACTTTAAAAGAAAAAATTAGCCTAAATTTATTCTTTAATAATCTCAGGCTAAAAAATTTAGACCAAAATGGTTGGAGTAGAAAAACTGTTTCTGGGCTAAAACCGAAGGTCCTGTTTGGTATTGGATTTGAGTCCAAAGTTTTTAACTCAAAAACAATTTTTAAGTTTTAGGGTAAAAAAAACCTGTTTGGTAAGCCCATTTTCCAAAACTGGATTAAAAAAAATTTAAAAACAGCCCATTATAATTTGAAAACAACAAAAGTCAGGCTTTAGGATTTTTTTTTCACAAATTCATATCCCTGCGCCGTGCGCCGCAATGGAGGTCTGAGTGACCTGCGCCAGACCATGAGCAGGCCTTGCGCCTCACCAACGATGAACGACCAAGAGATTCCGGCCAACAGGGTGAAGGTTCCGGTGAATAGCTTTAAGCCTCAAATCTCTGAGTGCTTGATTGGGGACGAAACTGGGCCATTCTCTTCACTGCCAGGAACGATCAAGGTAATGGGTCTTTCTCTTACTATTTTGTTTGGTTCCTTAGAGTAGCATATTAGCAAGTTAATCTAAAATTTCTGGGTTTCAAGAGCTTGTTTTAGCCTATGAATTTCTAGGTTTTGTTGTTTTTTTATTGAAAATGTGTAACTTTTTTGGGTTAATAGCCTTTTTTTGGGTTTAAAGAGCTTGCTTTTAGTTTGTTATTACGTTATATTTTTTTTTTGGTTTAATTTAAATGTTTGGGAACTTGTGGTTCTGAATTAGGGTTTGTGGTATTTTAGCTCAAAGTCTCTTACTTCGCAAGCTCTGGCTTCAAATGCAATCTCTAGTTTTGAAGATAGTATAAGGGTGGGCAAAGGAGAAGGGCAATTGAAAAGGTTGTGACATAGCTTGCTTAATGATACTCAATGAATCTTGCAGCTGCAAACTTTCTTTCTTACATATATATACGCATGTATCTATTAAAATTGGTGTGATGTTTAGAGAGGCTAAGGATTGATTTGTGAACTGAATTTGTTCTGATGTTTAGAGAGGCTAAATATACATTATATATTGCTATTAAAATTGGTTCCATGGAGCTATTAGAGCTTGCGCATTAGGTGTTTGTGAAAATTCCCCATTGAGTTAGCCTCTAACTTTAAATCTGTAACATACACATCAAATTCTCAAAATATTAGATATCTTTATTCCTTTTAGGTAGTTGCACATATTAATGTGTATTAACTATTAATTATAGATTATGGCCTTGCTTTGGAACTAATGTATCTATCTTTCTTTTTCATAAGTTGGTAGTATTCTCTTGTACCATGTCAAACGAAATTGAATCCCTATCCTGAAATTTTACGTTATTAAGAGATATAAAATAATTTATGTAAGCATCCCAACAAGAGGCAATGGAATGACAGGATGTTTAATATACCTATTTTTATGATTGTTAGATCGAATAAGGAAGTTCAATTTATCAAGGATTAAGTTTTGGAGTAGTAGACACCACGCCACCTTCGGTTCGAGGTATGGAAATCTCAAACTTGGAATCTGGCTGCTTTCGTATTGTGTTTTTCTTTGAATGCTCTGGATTGTATGTATGGAATCAAAACTGAAATGCTGTTGCAAGTTACTGTACTTTAAGAACAATGTAGTCGTGTCGAAAGTTTTAACAATATGGCTTTGGTTCAAGATAGCTGGTAGTAGTGTCGTTATATAAAAATAGTAATAGTGGACCATGGTTCCTTTGGATCTTACATTGCTTGGGAATTGAAGTTAAGTTTGGGTGGCAACTTAGATTGCATTGGTAATGCTATAGTTGACCGTTGCTCACAACTGACTCCCAGCTGCATTTATAATCATTCAGCATGACTTGGTCAAGCTTCCATTCATGACTGATATGATTGTGGATTTTTTACAGTAATAGTACAATCAGTGTCGTTTTGTTCTGAAATGGGAAGTAAGACTCATGACTCATTACAGTATATCACCTCTGTGTTTACTGATAGGAGTATATTTATGCGACTTAGTTAGCTTGTTCTTGTGCATTTATGTTGTTATGTCTTAGTTAATTATGTATTTTAAGCTATTTTCGTGTGTTTGTAGGTCCAAAGGGTTAATGTGGCAAAGAAGTGCATTTTGGAGCATTTTTGGGCATTGAATGGATAGCATATGCTTGGAGCAAAAGGAATGGACGTTTTTGAAGATTTGAAGGCTAGAAATCAGCATGTGTGTGTGCAAGTGTGTTGACCTACAACTCCAAACATCCATCCACTACACCCATTACATCCACTCATTACCAAACATCCATCCACTACACCCATTACATCCACTCATTACCAAACACTCATCCACTACACCCATTACATCCACTCATTACCAAACATCCACCCACTACACTCATTACATCCACTCATTACCAAACACTCTTCCACTACACCCATTACATCCACTCATTACCAAACATCCACCCACTACACGCATTACATCCACTCATTACCATAACACTCACCCACTACACCCATTACATCCACTCATTACAACTCCATACACTCATCTCCCTAGCCTATAAATACATCCACCCTTCACCATAATTTGGGGGCCATCATCCAAAGACACTACATTTCACATCTCACAACTTCATTCACAAACACAATTTCCTTGCCGTGACCTCCATCCATTCATCTAGCCATACTACATCTCACCAATCCATACTACATCTCACCAATCCATACACTTTCATCTCTTGGCCGTGCAAATCTATTCCATCCATATATCCATACACATCCTAGACACTTGTGCAGGTGGTGAAAACAAAGGTCCTTGGCGTTTAAAGCTTGGAACTTTGGAGCGTTTTAGGTGTACTTCGTTTTTGCTTTCAATGTCTACTTTGTTATTTTCTGATTTTGTTGCAACTATGAGTGGCTAAACCCCTATTTAGTTAGGGGGAAGTTTGAAGCCATGAACATGTTTGAGATATGAATTGATTTCTTCCAATTGTGATTTGATGAGTTGTGATTGCAATTCAATTATCTATTTTATTCATAACTGATTCTTGTATGTTTGTTAAGGATGCATACTTAGTTTTCATGCATGAATTAGATGCTAGAATATAAATGAGTTTCACCTAATCGTTACAAGTTTATATTCATGAGTAGTGAAGGTTGTTTATCACAATCGTGTTAATTGAATTCTTGGCAAATGTATCATGCATTCATAGTTATAATTGCCTCGTCAACACTTATGATTTTCATTGCACGTAATGATCTCTGATTGTATCTCTATTATGCATTCATATAGGGGACTTTTAGGGAATGATTTGGGTTGTTGCATGCATTCATCCAACTCAATGAGTAAAGGAAAATCTGAGGGTTAATTTGTGCATCACGGTTAATCTAGGGTGTTGAGTATCATAGTTTATTGAAAAGCAATTGGAAATCGATTCACGTACAAGTGTGTCATGTGTGAAGAACGGACCTCTAACTAATCGATCCATCATTTTATTTCTCAAATTCATTTTATAATCTGCCTAGTTTTATAACTTGCTTGTTTATTTCAAATTCATCCAAATCAAAACCCCCATTTTACTTTCTTGTTCCAAAGTGTTTAAAATCTATTTTCTTTGTGTTTTAGAGTGTTTTGATTTAAGTCAAAACACTAAATTCGTCCAAAGTTGTGTTAGAGTCAAATCTGCCCAGTTTGTGTTTTTAGGCAGTTTTGAGTGTTTTTAAGTTGTTTTGAGTCTTTAGAATCTGTTTTGAGTCCCTTGAGTCTATTCAAACGTTTTTAACTTTGTTTTTATGTTTTTGAGTAAGTTTAGAGGTTTTAGCTAGCCCTCCTAATCCCCGGTTTAGAACGATCCCTACTTGCATTTATACTACAATTTGACAACAAGAGGGTTTAATTTGAGTGCTTAACTTTCATCGCATCAAATTTTGGCGCCGTTGTCGGGGATTAGCAATTTTGCTAATCCCTTGTTGTTTCTTTTTGTTTATTTTCATGTGTTTTTGTTCCTAGTTGATGACTTGACTTGTTTTCTTGTTTTAGGTGGTTTATGACTCGAAGTTCTCAACCTATTCATAAGCACATCCGTGACTTTGACGACGATTTTGAACGAACTTTGAGACGAGCAAGGAATCAACAAGAACCCCAACCATCTCAACCTGCACTAGATCTTGGAGAAGACAAAGTAGAAGAGCAAGAGGAGCCCACGACACAGGTTGTAGAGGAAGATCCCAACATGGCAGCGGACAATCGAACAATCAAGGAGCTTTCCGCTTCAGGATTGGACAATGTCACTCCCCTATGCATCCAATACCCCATGGCTGCCCTAGGGAAGACAGACGAGTTCGAATTGAAATCAAGTTTGTTGCATCACATTCCTAAGTTCCACGGGATGTCCATGGAAGATCTTAATAAACACTTGAAGGAGTTTGAGGTTGTTTGCTCGAGCATGACCTATGTGAACGTTGATGGGAGCATTCTGAAAATGAAGGCTTTTCCCTTTTCTCTCTTAGAAAAGGCTAAAGATTGGTTGTATGAGCTAGCCCCCGGAACTGTCACATCATGGGAGAGTATGAAACGGGCATTTTTGGAGAAGTTTTTCCCAACCTCTCGAGTCATTCTACTACGCAAAAGGATTAGTGGCATTCAGCAAAACCAAGGTGAATCCTTTCCCACTTACTATGAGCGTTTTAAAACCCTTGTTGCTTCATGTCCACAGCACCAGATGAATGAGGAACTTCTTCTTCAATATTTCTACGAATGGCTTCTACCAATTGAACGCCAAATGCTAGACGCCTCAGCGGGATGAGCTTTGGTGGACAAAACACCCATGACTGCCAAAACCTTAATTGCTAACCGAGCATTGAATGCTCAACAACATGAAGGCGTTGGTCAAAGGGACACCCCACGGCAGCAAGTGAATGAGGTACGTTCCACATCTGACATTCAATCGTAATTAGCTAATCTTACTTCCATTGTGTCTCAGATGGTTGAAGGAATGAGCATGAAAGAACCAAGTGTATGTGATGTGTGTTCTATCGAATGACATGCCTCTGAAAAGTGCCCGCAATTGATTGAAAATGGTGGATGGAAAAGCGCAATGCAATTGGATTTCAAGGCCAAAACCAGCCAAGGAACGATCCATATTCTAATACGTACAATCCAAGTTGGAGAGACCATCCAAATTTCAGGTGGAGAGATCCCTAACAACCCCAACAACAAGGAGGCTTTAGGCAGCAACCTCCAGGCTTCTATACCAAGCAATACGCACCAACACAAGCCCCACAACAACCTGCCCAAAATACCTCAGGTACATCTTTAGATAATGAGACACTTCTTAAGTTACTCACCAATTTGTCTCAGGGGCAAGAAAATCAAGCCAAAGCAATGCAAAACCAAGAAAAAAGGGTGGACCAAATGGAGAAGCAAATTGGGAAAATTGCGGAGTTTGTAAGACATTTCAGAGAGCAAGGTAAGTTTCCTAGTTCAACCGTTGTCAACCCGAATGGAGGATTCGAATTTGCAAAAGCCATAAGTTTACGAAGTGGAAAACAAGTTGAATCTGATCCCCAACCGTCCAATTCACTTTCCAATGAGGTTGAAGAATTGATAATTGAAGAGGAGGAGCAAAGCACCCCCACGGAAAGGGTGGAAACACCTTTGCCGCAGGCCCCAAAAGCTCCTAAACCATCCAATTCGGCCAACAAAGGTAAGGAAGTTCCAATTTTGATTAATTCTAACGTTGTTCCTCCAAATGTACCCTTTCCTCGTAGGTTTATGCAATCAAAGAAGGAGGAGGCTGAAAAGGATATTTTGGAAACGTTTAGAAAAGTTCAAGTTAATATACCACTTTTGGATGCAATTAAGCAAGTTCCAAGGTATGCCAAGTTTTTAAAAGAACTTTGCACAACTAGGAAGAGAATTTCGAGCAAGGAGGTTGTCAAGGTAAGTGAAAATGTCTCAGTTGTTTTACAACGTAAACTGCCCACTAAATGCAAGGATCCGGGAAGTTTTACCATTCCTTGTGTAATTGGTAATACTCGTTTTGAATCGACCATGTTAGATTTAGGTGCATCTATAAATGTCATGCCTTATTCTATTTATGCATCTATGAACTTGGGTGAATTGAAAAAATATGGTGTGATTATACAATTTGAAGGAAATTTTGTGAAAAACATGTTCATTTGAGCAACATCTATAGCATGCAATTAACAAATTAAAGGCGGAATCATGCTTGCATGCACTCAAAACAAAACATAACCCATGAAATTCAAAACCTAGTAGTTAGGTGAACCAAGACTCAACTCAAAACAAAGTGAGTTGAGAAATTTATACCTTTGTTGATTCCTCTTTGCATAAGCAAAGGATAATCACCCAAGAGATAGGGCCTTCATTCCTTGCTTCTTAGCTCCATGGATTTGGATTGAAGAATTGGTTTCTCCAAGTTCTCAAAGTTGAGAACCTCTAAGTCTCCATACCAAGGAAAGATTGATGAAGAAATTAGTGACCTAGAGGAAGTAAGATTGCTAGCTAAAATCCTCTAGGGTGGCCGGCCTCTTAGAGAGAAAAGAGAGCTTGTGTTCTCATCTTTTCTCCAAAAGAAAACCCTAATGAAGAAAAGGCTATAAAGTCTTATACCTTTGTTAATTGGAGTGGCAAACTTGTAATTAAGTTCAAAACCCACTCCTTTATCAATATGGCCGGCCATAGGGTTTTATTGGGCTATTTGGGCCTTTGTGAATATTTAGTCATTAAGTTGTCATACAACTTAAGTCAATGGGCTTGACGTTCGAAGCCCATTGGGCCTTAAGGCCCAAAACTAACCCGTGGTCTTTTAACGAACTTTATTCGTTTGATTAATTAACATATTAATTAATCCTATAAATAATTAAACCATTTAATTATCCTTACGCATCTCCGTTGTTTCTTCAATCTCTGCCTTACACGGTGTACAATCCATTAGGTTCCTTTTAGCGAGGCAGTGGGCGATTAGAACTCTTTCAAATCGATTGTGAATTGAAAATTACTTTCAATTCTCCCTTTAGTGATTATACACGTTTAGGGCTTCCACAAACCATGAGTGACACCTAGCAGTATGTCATGGTTACCCAAGCTAATCAGAAGAGGTGGAGAACCTATTCAGTTTAGGATTACAATGCAATACGGTCTTTCTCTAATACAATACTCTTGACCACATTGTTTGGATTGATAGTTTATTCATGTCTACTATCCAATGTGATTCATTTACTTATATGATTACCTTGAATGTGATTTGGAACGACTTCCTAAATCTCATTCATACTCTGGCCAGATATTCTTAATCATATCATAGAGTATTCTCCCTCAAACGATTCGAAGGTTAGAGATCCCTTGTTGCGCATTTACTTGCCTCCATGGCTAAGTGGCTTAACGCCAACTATGCCGTGGACACCCTCTGACGGAGTGACTTTGACATAGTCAAAGATCAAGGACCTAACCACAAGACAACTATGATGCCTCAGGTCAAAGGACTACTTTGCATTATCCCAACCATGAGTTCTCATGTGACATGAGTATGAGAACTCATCGTTGATCGTGTTCGGTGGACTCATTCTCTATTGAGCACCTACATGCTTGTCTTGGTGTCAATCACACCAATGACTCGAGACTAGTCACTCTCCCTAAGAGAAGACATAGCATGTACTGATCTTAACGGATTGTCAATGCCCAATTGGCAATCCTATGATCAGGAATGTTTAGGATATGTATACGAAAGAGAATGGTCTCATAAATCTAACTTGTTTAAATTACATTCTCCTAATTACATATTCCTTGGACTTATCGTTTAAGTATATAACATTTATATGAGACGGCTTAAAACAATAATCTTTGCCCTTGACATTAAACTAGATTAGTTTAACATGTGAAATGTCCGTAAAGTATCATCATATGATTGGTTTTAGGGCACATTTCCAACACAATTGGCTGATCGTTCTAACGCATACCCAAAAGGTGTTTTGGAGGATGTTTTAGTGCAGGTGAACCATTTGATCTTCCCGGCTGATTTTTACGTTTTAGACATGGAAGATTCAGCCCATTCCACCTCTTTGCCGATTCTCCTTGGTAGGCCATTCATGAAGACAACCCGTACAAAGATTGATGTGTTCAAAGGCATTTTGACAATGGAATTCGATGGGGAAGTTATTGATTTTAATATTTCTGAAACTATGAGATATCCCGTTGATGACCATTCATGTTTTTCTATTGATATCATTGATTCTTTGGCGCAGGAGTATCTTGAGGAATTGAACGAGGATGCCCTTGAAATAGCCATTACGAAGGGCATAGAACTCAAAAACCAAGAACTTGGGGCAATGCAAACCCACGGCCAGATTTGGGATCCTAATGCCGTGCCCTTTAATGAGGAAGTTGTGGAGGTTGTGGCTGCCCTTGAGTCAGTTCCACGACAATATGGTAAGGTTCCGCTCTCAATTTCAAGTTCAGTTTCTACTAAGATGTTATCTTCTATTGTTCAGGCACCTACTCTTGAACTTAAGCCGTTGCCGGACCATTTGAAGTATGTGTTTTTGGGAGATGACGAGACATTGCCCGTCATTGTTTCTTCAAGTCTCACGGCACATGAGGAAGAAAAGCTTGTGAGGGTGCTACGAGAGCACAAAACAGCCATAGGGTGGACCTTGGCTGACATTAGGGGAATTAACCCCACCACTTGCATGCACCGCATACTTCTTGAGAAGGGGACTAAACCATCTCGAGAGGCTCAACGCCGTCTCAACCCTCCTATGATGGAAGTTGTGAAGAAGGAAATAATCAAGCTCTTAGATTGTGGCGTGATCTACCCTATCTCCGATAGCCGTTAGGTTTCACCAGTTCAAGTCGTTCCCAAGAAGTCTGGAGTTACCGTTGTCAAGAATGATGAGAACGAGTTGGTACCTACACTAATTCAAACCGAATGGCGTGTTTGTATTGACTATAGGAAGCTAAACGCTACAACAAGGAAAGATCACTTTCCTTTGCCATTCATCGACCAAATGCTTGAAAGGTTAGCCGGTCGTGCTTTTTATTGTTTTCTTGATGGATATTCTGGATATAACCAAATTGTGATAGCACCGGATGACCAAGAGAATACCACATTCACATGTCCCTTTGGAACTTTTGCCTATCGTCGCATGCCATTCGGCCTATGCAACGCACCTGCCACTTTCCAAAGATGTATGGTAAGTATATTCTCTTATTATGTTGAGAAGATAATTGAGGTATTTATGGATGATTTCAGTGTATTTGGGGAGTCTTTTGATAATTGTTTGGATAATCTGACATTGATCTTAAAACGATGTGTTAAAACTAACCTTGTGTTGAATTGGGAAAAATGCCACTTTATGGTTAAACAAGGTATAGTTTTAGGTCATATTGTTTCAGAAAAAGGAATTGAAGTAGATAAATCAAAAATAGACCTTGTACGTCACTTACCCTCTCCTACTTCGGTTAGAGAGGTTTGTTCGTTTCTTGGCCATGCAGGGTTCTATAGGCGTTTCATCAAGGATTTTTCCAAGATGTCCAACCCCCTTTGCCGATTGCTTCAAAAAGATGTGCCCTTCCAGTTTGATGAGGAGTGTGAATCAACATTCAAGCAGCTCAAGGAGAAGCTCACTTCGGCCCCTATCATTGTTCATCCCGATTGGAGCATTCCTTTCGAGCTTATGTGCGATGCATCCGACTATGCATTAGGCGCTGTTTTGGGGCAAAGAAAAGACAAGCAGCCGCATGTTATATACTATGCCTCTCAGACTCTCAATGATGCCCAATTGAACTACTCCACAACAGAAAAAGAACTTCTAGCTGTTGTCTTTGCTTTAGATAAATTTCAATCTTACTTAATTGGAACTAAAGTGATTGTTTATATTGATCATGCAGCTTTAAAGTACTTACTAACGAAGAAGGAAGCAAAACCGAGGCTCATTCGTTTGATGCTTCTTCTTCAAGAGTTTGACATCGAAATCCGAGACAAGAAAGGAAGCGAGAATGTGGTGGTTGGCCACTTAAGCCGAATGGTCCATGAGGAGCATGAGCATGACGTACCTATCCCTGAAACTTTCCCCAATGAGCAGCTGATGTCCATTGAGGTAAGTGAACCATGGTATGCCGATCTAGTGAATTACTTAGTGTCTAAACAAGTTCCTAGCACTCTCACCAAACACCAATGTGATAAACTTCGAAAAGATGCACGTTTCTATGTTTGGGATGATCCCTATTTGTGGAAGTATTGCTCTGATCAAATTTTGCGTATATGTGTGCATGATTGTGAATTTCTTTCGATCCTAAGATTTTTTCATACTTATGCTTGTGGTGGACATTTTGGCACTCAAAGAACGGCATTAAAGGTTCTTGAATGTGGATTTTATTGGCCCACGTTGTTTAAAGATGCTAGAACTTATTGCCTAACGTGTGATCGGTGCCAAAGAATGGGAAACATAGGTACCAAAGATCAAATGCCGCAGCAACCCCTATCCTTTGTTGAAATTTTTTACGTTTGGGGTATTGATTTCATGGGTCATTTCCCTCCATCTTATGGTTTCACTTATATCTTGCTAGCTGTTGATTATGTTTCAAAATGGGTGGAAGCAAAAGCCACTAGTACTAACGATTCTAAGGTTGTTGCAAATTTTGTGAAAACTAACATTTTTGCTAGGTTTGGAATGCCTAGAGTTCTCATTAGTGATGGAGGCTCCCACTTTTGTAATCGAACCATTGAGGCTTTGTTCAAGAAGTACAACGTTACACATAAGGTTTCAACACCTTATCATCCTCAGACCAATGGGCAAGCCAAGGTTTCAAATAGGGAGATCAAGCAAATCCTTGAGAAAACTGTGGGGCCAACAAGGAGGGATTGGAGCTTGCGCTTAGACGATGCATTGTGGGTTTATCGTACGGCCTACAAAACTCCCCTTGGCATGTCTCCTTTTCGGCTCATCTATGGTAAGCCATGTCATTTGCCCGGCGAGTTAGAGCACAAGGCACATTGGGCTGTGAAGACCTTCAACATGGATATAAATGCCGCCGGGGTGCATAGAAAGCTCCAATTAAATGAACTCGAGGAGATTAGGCACGAGGCGTACGAGAATACTAGGATTTACAAGGATAAGACCAAGGCGTATCATGACAAGATGCTTCGTACAAAGACATTCTCCAAGGGGCAGAAAGTGCTCCTTTTTGATTCTCGCCTTCGGTTATTCCCCGGTAAGTTACGCTCTAAGTGGATTGGACCCTTTGTTATTACTAATGTTTTTACCCATGGTGCAGTCCAAGTCCAAAGCATGAAAACCGGCCATGAATTTAAGGTGAATGGGCATCGTTTGAAGCCCTATTACGACCTATTTGAGGAGCATATCGTGGAGGAAATACCCCTCCATGCCGTGAGCCCTAATGGAGCTTAAAATGAGGTATCGTCTGGCTGCAAGACGTTAAAGAAAGCGCTTCTTGGGAGGCAACCCATGTATTCAAATAAGGAAGATCTATGAATCGCTCCACAATCAGTTTTGCGTTTCTAAAAACCTTCCCTTTTACTGCGTTTATTTTGCCTTGTTTGTCATTTTTATTTGTTGCTTGTTTGATTGTTTTTTGTGTGGATTTTTGTTTGAAACTTTGACAGGTAAATAAAGTGTTTTTACATTGACTTTAGTAGAGAAGGAACATTTGGTAGAAAAAATTCAAAGATGTGCATACAAACATGAAATGAGTCTTCATTGGTCAGGAGGTGCCTCAACATTCTGAAGGATTATTTTGTGAAAACATGTTCATTTGAATAACATCTATAGCATGCAATTAACAATTAAAAGGCGGAATCATGCTTGCATGCATTCAAAAACAAAACATTACCCAAGAAATTCAAAGCCTAGTAGATTGGTGAACCAAGACTCAACTCAAAACAAAGTGAGTTGAAATTTATACCTTTGTAGATTCCTCTTTGCATAAGCAAAGGCTAATCACCCAAAGAGAGGGCCTTCATTCCTTGCATCTAAAATCTATGGATTTGGATGGATGAAAAAGGTTTCTCCAAGTTCCCAAAATTGAGAACCTCTAAGTCTCCACACCAAGGTTAGATTGGAGAAGAAATGAGTGACCTTGGAGTAGTGGGATTGCTAGATCCACCCTCCAAGGGGGCCGGCCTCCTAGAGAGAAAATGAGAGATATGTTCTCTCCAATTTTCTCCAAAAGAAACCCTTTATGAATTTAGGCTATAAAGTTCTTTATATAGTCCCTTCAAATAAGTGACCTAAAGAACCAAAAGCCCATTCTCTCTAACATGGCCGGCCATAAGGGTTTTATTGGGCTTTTGGGCCTTTGTGAATTAAGTTGTCATACAACTTAAGTCAATGGGCTTGACGTTCGAAGCCCAATGGGCCTTGAGGCCCAAAACTAACCCGTGGTCTTTTAACGAACTCTATTCGTTTAATTAATTAACATATTAATTAATCCTTGCCATAAATAATTAAACCATTTAATTATTCTTACTCATCTCCATTGTTTCTTCAATCTTCACCTTACACGGTGTACAATCCATTACGTTCCTTTTAGCGAGGCAGTGGGCGATTAAAACCATTTCACATCGATTGTGAATTGAAACTTACTTTCAATTCTCCCTTTAGTGATTACACACGTTTAGGGCTTCCACAAACCATGAGTGACACCTAGCAGCATATCATGGTTACCCAAGCTAATCAGAAGAGGTGGAGAACCTATTTAGTTTAGGATTACAATGCAATACGGTCTTTGTCTAATACAATACTCTTGACCACATTGTTTGGTTTGATAGTTTATTCATGTCTACTATCCAATGTGATTCGTGTGCTTATATGATTACCTTGAATGTGATTTGGAACGCATTCCTAAATCTCATTCTTACTTTGGCCAAAAATTCTTAATCATATCATAGAGTATTCTCCCTCAAACGGTTTGAAGGTTAGAGATCCCTTGTTGCGCATTCACTTGCCTCCATGACTAAGTGGCTTAACCCCAACGATGCCGTGGACACCCACGAATGGAGTGACGTTTGACATAATCAAAGATTAAGGACTTAACCACAAGACAACTGTGATGCCTCAGGTCAAATGACTACTTTGCATTATCCCAACCATGAGTTCTCATGTGACATGAATATGAGAACTCTTCGTTGATCGTGTTCAGTGAACTCATTCTCTATTGAGCACCTACGTACTTGTCTTGATGTCACACACACCAATGACTCGAGACTAGTCACTCTCCCTGAGAGAAAACACAGCACGTACTGATCTTAACGGACTGTCAATGCTCAATTCGCAATCCTATGATCAGGAACGTTTAGGATGTGTCTACGAAAGAATGGTCTCATGAATCTAACTTCTTTAGATCGTATTCTCTCAATCACATATTCCTTGGACTTATCGTTTAAGCATATAACATTTATATGAGACGGCTCAAACAATAATCTTTGCCCCTTTATATTAAACTAGATTAGTTTAACATGTGAAATGTCCGTAAAGTATCATCATATGATTGGTTTTAGGGCACATTTCCAACACATTCGACGGAGCTCCAGAAAGATGAAGCACCAGAGATTGATTATCCAGAGCCTCAACACTTGGTGAAGCGCCAGAGGACGAAGGCAGAAGTTGCCTCTGGAGTAACGCCACAAACCTCTGATGATCACTCTAAATCCGCACTTGATCAAGCTTCCTCTTCATGCTTGTTGAGTAATTAGTTGTGAGCATGTGCAACTCTTTATTCTCATGCCTAAGCACTCTGACCTCTTGCCCAAGACTAGCCATTTCAGCCATCAATGACTAAACCTGACGAGATCGAGCAAGAAGGCGCTGGCCCATGTTTGATACTGAGCCTGCACATCGGACGCTGTAGGCCAGAGAGTCCTAAACAGCCAGTTCGTCGGACCGCCTGGAAAGTATCCTAGTGTCTCTAGGAGTGAGAAGATTTATGGCCACCACCGAAGCGGTTGTATCATTCATCATCATGGAATCCCCAACTGTAAGATGACCATTTGGGGATACGAAGGACGGCTGCCAAATGTTGTTTGGAGAAGATATGTCACTATCTTCCCCGACATTCAAGTTAAGGTGACGGTCAGAAGGGCAAGACATTTTCGAAGGTGTGAAGAAAAAGAAGTGGTCGGACAAATCAAGTTCTTAGAAGTGCAAGTAGGGAGCTTCTATAGGCGGAAAATTCAAGTGTGCTTTGGAATGTGATGCGTGCCTCTCTTTAAAAATCAGCACTCGACGGAGCTTCAGAAATTGAAGAGGCGAGTTCAGAAATCGAAGAGGCAAGCTCAGAGATCGAAGAGACGTCTGCTTTCTCAAAAGCTGGGCTGCTCAGAAACCACGGGCCGATCTCAGAAATCGAAGAGGCACTTGCTTTTTCAGACGTGTCATCACCTGTCACATGCACACTCAGCTTTGCGAAAATCACGGATAATTTTTCGAAGCGTTGATCTCTGATATCGAAGAGGCGCCAGTCTTTTTCAGCCTCGTCAGCACCTGTCACACGCAAACTCAGCTTTGTGGAAATCACGGGCAGTTTGTCGAAATGCCGATTCCAGATATCGAAGAGGCATCTGCTTTATCCAGATGTGTCAGCATCGGTCACATGCACACTCAGCCTTGCAGAAATTACGGGCAATCTGTCGAAAGCATGTGAAGTTTACTGTTCAATCATCCAACAGGTGCCGACAAGAGTGAAAGAATAGTACCGGTTATTAATTCCTATAAATGTCGTCATTCACCCTTCATAGCAAGGCAGACATACATAATCCTTCTTCATCTCCGAAAATGCATTCCCAACGAAGCCTCTCGAGTTACTCTGTGTTTCTCATCCCTTGGGGTACCTCTGCAAACAAGTCATCAAGAGCAAGAGTATTTCATATCATAAAGGTTGAAAGCAAGAGTATCTCATACCATGTTTTCTCCCTGTCCTTTTCCTTGTCTTTGTGACAAGGAGAAAGAGAGCAATCAGCCAGCACTTGGTGTCAATCTTCCGATCTAAGAACCGACTGCCTGGAACTCCTTCCTGATTCCTTACCTAGCATTGCTCTCGAGTGCTCATCTTCAACTCCTGATGTATGATAGGAGCATATTTATGCGACTTAGTTAGCTTGTTTTCTTGCATTTTCATAGTTTGTTTGTGTTTATTATAGTGTTTTAAGCTATTTTCGTGTGTTTGTAGGTCCATATGACAAAGTTGGCAAGAAAGTGCAATTTGGAGCATTTTGAGGCAATTTTGGGCACCAAATGGATAGCTTATGAATGGAGCAAGATGGATGGACGAATTTGAAGTTCAAGAGGCTAGGAATGTGCTGAAAAAAGTGAAGAAATAAATCCAAGTCAAGGAAGATAAGAAATCAGCTCAAAAGAAGGAACATTATCCAAAACCTTATCCAACCTTATCTTATCTTATCCTTGCCTAACCTAACCTTATCTTATCCTATCTTATCCAAATCAATTTGTGCCTTAATTCCAGTTATTTCTAAGGGATAATTATGCATTTAAACTATATATTTCAGATTCTACAACCTTTATCCTTCTAGAACCCCTAAATTGGTGCTAAAACATATTTTCTAGAAGCACCAAAAAATCTGGCGCCTAGACCCTTTCTAGAAGCCCTAGAATGTGCAATCCTTTTCCCTTAGGATTGTGCAATCCTTTTCCCTTCAGATTTGGGTGAACCCTAGTCCTTTTCCTTCATGAATTGTGTCAAATACACATTCCTTTCCTTCAGAAATTCGTGGGTTTCCCTAGCCCTATAAATACAAACCTTTGTGCAGCAATGAATCCACCATCCTCTACCATCAGATCACCACACCATCCACCTTTCATCACAAATTCGTACAAACAACCATTCACCACAATTAAGACCATCTTCCATCACAATGTCGTGCCATACATCCCTCTAGTGCCGCAGATTTGCAAGGATAAAGGAGAGGAGCCCCTGGAGCCGTGCTTGCCATTCAAGACGTTGGATTGTTGGAGCGTTTCTAGGTGTATTCTATCTTTGTTTTTAATGTTTAATTAAAGTTATCTTTGTTTAATTGCGAACATGAGAGGCTAAACCCCTTTCGGCTAGGGGGAATTTCGAAACCATGACTATATTTGCAATATGAATTGATTACTTTCAGTTGTGATTTCATAAATTGTGAATGCAATTTACTTAACTGTTTGATTTAAAACTTAGTCTTGTATGTTGATTAAGAGGGCCCGCTTAGTTTGCATGCATGAATTTGATGCTAGAATATAAGGGAGTTTCACCTAATCGTTATGAACTTATATTCACAAGTAGTGAAGGTTGCTTGTCACAATCGCGTTAAGTAAATTCTTGGCATAAGTTTCATGCAATTCAAAGTTACAAGTGCTTCGTCAATGCTTATGATTTTCATAGAACTTAATGATCTTTGTTCGTATCTTTATTATGCAATTCATGTAGAGAACTTGTGAAGAATGCTTTGGGTTGTTGTATGCAATCATCCAATTCAATGAAATTAGGAAAATCTGAGGGTTAATTAGTGCAATTCACAATTAATCTGGGGTGTTGAGGTTCATGGTTTATTGAAAAGCAATTGGAGATTGATTTGTATGCAAGTGTGTCATGTGTGGAGAAGGACCCTCTAGCTAGCCCATCAACCATTCAATTTACCAAATTCGTGCAACTTTCTGTTTGAGTTTTTAGTTTACTTGTTTTACTTTAATTTCTTCCAAAACTCAATCCCCTTTACTTTGTTGAGTCAAATTAGTTAGAAACTGATTTAGTTTGTGTTTTTAAGTGTTTCGAACCAAGTTAAAACCAATTTTCGTCCAATTTCACTCTTAGTGGCAGATTTGAGTCTTTTAGCTTGTTTTGTGCTGTTTTGAGTCTTTTGAGTTGCTTTAGTGTTTTAGAGTTTAGTTTTGCATTCTTTGAGTCAGTTTAGAGGTTTTAGAAAGTCCTCCTAATCCCCGGTTTAGAACGATCCCTACTTACATATATACTACAATTGTCAAAAGAGGGTTTAATTTGTGTGTCAACTTAATTTTCACACCAATGTACTTCCGAAGAAGATGCCACATCTGCCTGGAGAACAGATAAGGCAAGTGAAAATGATACCTTGAAGCATGTGGAGACAACGTGCTAATTCATCTTCAAGATCAAGTCTCATTTTCCTTGCTAAGAAGTTCCCCAGCCCAGTTCAAGAATAAACATGTGGAAAGATACTTCTTCAAAAGCAAAAGTATCTCATATCATCAAAGTCGCAGACAAAGATATCTCATGGCATGTTTTTCCTTTACCCTTGCTCTTGCCTACGGGACAAGGAGAAAGAAAGCAATCGGTCAGCACTTGGACAGATTGAACAAAGAAACAGACCATCACCTCTACCACGTGCCTACCTGCCTTGCAGAAGAAACAAGCAGAGAAGATTGCTGCCTGCAGACTCAATCAACCCAGCAGAATGAGTCTGAGTTGAAACTAAGAGCTCGAGAACCTTCAACAACATATGGACGCATCAGTCGCCAAAGAGCAAAGCATCGCCGTACAAGGCCATCAAATCACCACCACCAATCAAGTCTCCTTTTCCTTGCTAAGAAGTTCCCTAGCCCAGTTCGAGATCAAAGCTGTGGAAAGTCAACAAGATCATCTCTCCATAACCAGATTTGCGTTCTTGAACTCTACTCTGTCTGGTTTTTACTTTGCCATACTTGTCATGTTTATTCGTTGTTTGTTTGTTTGTTTGCTTGTTTTCGTGTGAGTTTATGCCTGAAACATTAAGGACAATGTTTGATTTAAGTGTGGGGGGGGGGTAACCAAGTTGTTTTGCATGAAATTCGTGGGAGTTTATCACCCATTACTGCTAGTGTTGTTCCTTGCTGTTTTTAAGTGTTTTTATGCTGTTTTGGAGTATTTTAGTGTGTTTTGACATAAAAATCCGAAAATCTCATAAAAATTTGAAAAATTGTTTTGAAAAAAACCCAAAAAGAGTTGTTTTTGTGTGTTTGTTTGTGTCTTAGGGTACCTTTCAACACAATGATGAGGATTCAGTTTTTAATTGCATGACTGTTAAAGAGAATAATAAACATGGATGAAAGTTTGATTTACTATTTGGTGTATGCTTGGTTGTGGTTATAATTTATGAATTCACATGCAATCATAAAGGAAAAATCAATTTTTGTAACATGCTTGAAGGAAGGAACTCAAATGAACGCTACAACCTTGTGAGACTTGAGCCTAAACGTTTATTTGGAGAGTTAATAATCTGTGCACTATTGTTTTCTAAAGTCGTTGCATGATCTCATTATTCTTTGCTTGGTTGCTACTTAGAAGGTGTTTCATCATTTAGTTCCAAATGCTAGAACTCATGCCTATTTCATTCAAAGCATGCTATTGATTTGCATAATACATATTCAAGATGAAGTTGTGTAATGACCACCACAGCCAAATTGCCGTGCCCTATTTCATTATGTGTTTAAGTTTAACCCCGTTGAGCCTTGTGTAGTCTATGTTCTTTGTTAACCCACACTATCCTCACCTAGCCTAGATTAGGACCATCCATACCCTTGTTCTTGAAGCATAGTAAAACATAATTTAGAAGAAATTCCTTTTGTTGAACTTCTGCAGAAAAACAAGTGTGGGGGAAGTGATTCTTGTGTGTGTGTGTGCCAAAGTCCTTAATAAGGCATGGGTAGAAAAGAAAAAAAAAAGAAAAAGAAAAGTTGTGAAAAGAGTGAAAAATAGTTGAAAAATATATGAGAAAGAGCTCTAAAGTGTTGATTGTTGAAGAAATGGTCCAAGGCATTGAATTCGACCCTAAGTGTTGCATGAATCTTCCCTTTGTGTTTAAAAGTTTATTTTTTTCATTCTAAAGTGAATTCCAAGTGTCGATTTCATTACTTTGCTTGCTATCGCTTGAAGAACGTTTGTTATCCCTATCCTTTCTTTGTTAGCCATTACCCCCAAGCCCCATTACAACCCTTAACTTCATCTTGAGTGTTGTGTGTTTCAATTTGTGGAGTTCGAAATTGGTATGAGCATATGGTGTCACTGGTTATCGCATCTAAGTAGTAGCATTCCATTCATGAGATCATATTTAAACATGCTTATTAACTCCAGAAATTGCTTTCTTTGTTGTAACATATGTGAGTACTAGTCTTTCATGTTTACATCAATCTTCTCACATATAACTAGTGTAGGGTGTGTAGTCAGAAAATGTGCGTGAAAATAGAGAGTATGTAGTAAGGAATTGAGGGAATTCTCTAAGGCATGTTACTACATTCAAAATGCTGTTTTAATTGATTAAATGTGAACTAGTGAATGGTAATTATGATTAAGTATGCTCGAGGGTAAGGATTGCTTAAATCTATGTAAGTGATGATCTTTGGCATGTCATGTTTCATTAAAAATCCCTGAGGCAAATGTTGGAAGGCTAGGTTGTGTTTTGTTTGTTTTGATTCGTTTTGTTTTGCTCGAGGACTAGCAAAAGCTAAGTGTGGGGGAATTTGATAGGAGCATATTTATGCGACTTAGTTAGCTTGTTCTTGTGCATTTATGTTGTTATGTCTTAGTTAATTATGTATTTTAAGCAATTTTCGTGTGTTTGTAGGTCCAAAGGGTTAATGTGGCAAAGAAGTGCATTTTGGAGCATTTTTGGGCATGGAATGGATAGCATATGCTTGGAGCAAAAGGAATGGACATTTTTGAAGATTTGAAGGCTAGAAATCAGCATGTGTGTGTGCAAGTGTGTTGACCTACAACTCCAAACATCCATCCACTACACCTATTACATCCACTCATTACCAAACATCCATCCACTACACCCATTACATCCACTCATTACCAAACACTCATCCACTACACCCATTACATCCACTCATTACCAAACATCCACCCACTACACCCATTACATCCACTCATTACCAAACACTCTTCCACTACACCCATTACATCCACTCATTACCAAACATCCACCCACTACACCCATTACATCCACTCATTACCATAACACTCACCTACTACACCCATTACATCCACTCATTACAACTCAATACACTCATCTCCCTAGCCTATAAATACATCCACCCTTCACCATAATTTGGGGGCCATCATCCAAAGACACTACATTTCACATCTCACAACTTCATTCACAAACACAATTTCCTTGCCGTGACCTCCATCCATTCATCTAGCCATACTACATCTCACCAATCCATACACTTTCATCTCTTAGCCGTGCAAATCTATTCCATCCATATATCCATACACATCCTAGACACTTGTGCTACAACAAGGTGGTGAAAACAAAGGTCCTTGGCGATTCAAGCTTGGAACTTTGGAGCGTTTTAGGTGTACTTCGTTCTTGCTTTCAATGTCTACTTTGTTATTTCCTGATTTTGTTGCAACTATGAGTGGCTAAACCCCTATTTAGTTAGGGGGAAGTTTGAAGCCATGAACATGCTTGAGATATGAATTGATTTCTTCCAATTGTGATTTGATAAGTTGTGATTGCAATTCAATTATCTATTTTATTCATAACTGATTATTGTATGTTTGTTAAGGATGCATACTTAGTTTTCATGCATGAATTAGATGCTAGAATATAAATGAGTTTCACCTAATCGTTACAAGTTTATATTCATGAGTAGTGAAGGTTGTTTATTACAATCGTGTTAATTGAATTCTTGGCAAATGTATCATGCATTCATAGTTATAATTGCCTCGTCAACACTTATGATTTTCATTGCACGTAATGATCTCTGATTGTATCTCTATTATGCATTCATATATGGGACTTTTAGAGAATGATTTGGGTTGTTGCATGCATTCATCCAACTCAATGAGTAAAGGAAAATCTGAGGGTTCATTTGTGCATCATGGTTAATATGGGGTGTTGAGTATCATAGTTTATTGAAAAGCAATTGGAAATCGATTCATGTACAAGTGTGTCATGTGTGAAGAACAGACCTCTAACTAATCCATCCATCATTTTATTTCTCAAATTCATTTTATAATCTGCCTAGTTTTATAACTTGCTTGTTTATTTCAAATTCATCCAAATCAAAACCCCCATTTTACTTTCTTGTTCCAAAGTGTTTAAAATCTATTTTGTTTGTGTTTTAGAGTGTTTTGATTTAAGTCAAAACACTAAATTCGTCCAAAGTTGTGTTAGAGTCAAATATGCCCAGTTTGTGTTTTTAGGCATTTTTGAGTGTTTTTAAGTTGTTTTGAGTCTTTAGAATCTGTTTTGAGTCCCTTGAGTCTATTCAAACGTTTTTTAACTTTGTTTTTATGTTTTTGAGTAAGTTTAGAGGTTTTAGCAAGCCCTCCTAATCCCCGGTTTAGAACGATCCCTACTTGCATTTATACTACAATTTGACAACAAGAGAGTTTAATTTGAGTGCTTAACTTTCATCGCATCATTTACCCAAACAGTTGCCAATGTTAATATATGCCTTCATTTTGGTTTTGTGTTAAAGTTTAGGATTGGCTTCACTGGCCTTTCCTTACTATTTTATCTACTTTACCATCAATTTTGATCACAGTTTTCATATTTTATGATTGGTGTGTAACTTGTGTCTTATGCATCAAATACCATTGGTGTTTACGATTACCGGAATATTATACTTTAGCATTAACATTCACAAGTGAATGTAGCTTTTAGCTTTGTATTAATTTCGATGTTTCTGTTTACATTGGAGTGCTTAAGAATCGTTTTCCTATTCTAAAGTTGATGTCAAATTATCCAATTAGGAAGCAAAGACGCATTCCCGTTGCATGTTGTGCTGTGCACAATTTCATTAGAATGCAATCAAGGAATGATACTTTGTTTCAAAAATTTGAAGACAATGATGTTGATGTGGTAGATGAAGAAAGCTCGGGGGCAAATCAAGAAGGGGAAAACATGCATTTGAATGACGATAATGTTATGAATGATGTTAGATACCACATAGCCAGATCAATGTGGCTTGATTATGTCAATAACAATTAGTCTCAAAGTTTATTAGTTTTCTAGAATGTTTTAATGTAATATTTATTATCTAAGACTTGAAGTTTGATTTGATTATCGAGCATATATGTGTTGTATTAGCACATGGATATCAAAATAGTAGTGTTGTATTAACACATGGATATCAAAATAATATGTTTAAGGTTTAATTTCATATGTTTTGTATATCTTAAAACAAAAACATAATTGGAAAACAAAAGAAGAAAAAAAAAACTGTTTTCAAGAGTTAAACCAAACAAGTTTTCAAATTTTTAGATTCAAAAATAGTTTTTAAGTTCAATGCCAAACACGTTTTTGAAACCTAAAAAAACTGTTTATAAGAGATGTTTTTAAAAGTTAGTTTTAAGAACAATTCAAGTTTTTGAGTAGGATACCAAATAAATCCTAAATTTTCTAAGGAAAAAAATTTAGGTTTTAGCCAAGGTTGGAGATGATTAAATAAAACAGAAGAAATGGAAGAATAATTTTCTATCTGGCTCTTGCCGCCCAAACTCTTCCCTCTCTCCTCTCTTCTCTCTTGCTACTGTCACGGACGTACGGTCGACTTCTGCTTGAATTTGCACGTCAATGGCGGCCAGTAAAGTAAGCGTTTACTTTTTAACTACTATTTCGTTTCTTTAAATTCCTCCAACTTTACTGCTTCTTTTTTGTTTCTTGAAATTTCACTTTCGTTGTTTGCATTCTGAACTTCATTTCTGTTGCTTCTGTCAATTTCTTTTTGGTTGCTCGGAATCTCTAACAACACCTGAAAACTTTCAGTCCTCATAAAATTCTATTCAATTTCAACCCCCTTTCTGTGAAATTCTTGAATTTGTTTTATTTTCTGACAATTTCCCAGCAACCAAACAGACACAAAACGCTGTGTAGGGTTTACGTTTTGATTTTAGATACACACAATTTGATATATTAAACTTGTAGCTCTGTTGGGTTTGTGTTCTTTACTGTTTTTTATTGGCGGGTTTCTCTTTTGTAGCTTTTATTTACCACAATTTATGTAAATTAAGTGAAAAATGTGCTTTGCTTCCAGTTTTGATTAAAACTAATCTATCTTTTATCAAGATATTAAATTTAAAGGAACAAGGTGCGTGCATTTGATCATGGGTTTTTTGACGCATGTGTAAACAAGTGAAACTTAATTGTGTATGCCTTCTCTTGTTCCTTTTTATGCATATGAGTGTTTGATCGTGAGATTCTTTATGATCAAGAGCGATAAATGGTTTTTGATGCTTTATTTATTAATTGCAGCCGTCGTCATCTTTTGATTCCATGGCGTTGGATAAAGACTGCTCAATTGTCCTTGAGCTATCTGAAAGTGACCCTCTTTTTGATACAAAGAAGGTGAGGAAGCAACAAATATTTTCGATTTATAGGACTCATACCAAGTCGTAATGATCCTTAGTAATAGAAATGTTAGAATGAATGATATGTACAGTGGAGAAACTGTCAAATGACCCTTTTCGTCAATGAGAATTTGGTACTCTTAGTCTTAAATGTAGGACGTATTTGTGAACCGTTGGAGGCACACTGTTAAATAAAGTAAGAAATGCCAAACTAATCACTGTGTATTCTTCTATTTCAGATTCTTGTTCAATTAGGCAGTTTATCTAAAATAAGAATAAAACTATGGAATCAACAACCATCAACACAGCTGTTTTACTATTTGTAAACTTTTCGTATATGTTGCTATTCTCTTTCTTGTAGATATTATTGTTCTTACATATTAGTTAGCATCTGATGATTTGTATATGCTTTCGAATTAGCCGAGTTGTTTCTACCATCATTCTTATAACATTTGTTTTTTCTTTCTGGCAGAAATTGCTACAAGATAAGGGATTTAATACAAGGCAACAAATCAATGTTAAAAGGTCTTCAGATCCTAATTGGCTCAGTACCTCCGTGGAAGTAATGCTTCAGATAGCAACAATCATAAAATCAACTGAGGTAATCTGTCACTAAGCTCTTTAAATTAAATGGTCGTCAAATTAAAGGATGCCCAAAGACGATTATGGGAATGTATTGTAGAACTAGAACAAAGCAAAATTCTTTTTACTTCGGGAAATATGAGGCATAGAAATTTGGTCCATTTTCATGCCTGAGGAATCCATCTCAAGATCCTTCAACTCATAATTCCGATACATCCTTGGACTGTTTATGCACATAAGGGGAGACAGGTGGCTTTTGAAATTAGAACTGCCAGATAATACTTTATGATTAGTAGACTAATGATGAAATAATGGGCTTTAATGAGGTGCAGGCAGAGCTTTATTTTGGGCAAGATCAACCAATGAAATCATATGGTCCCAGGAATGAACTTGAGGCTCTCAATTCAATCCTTCAACTTGTTGAAGCCTCATTCTCTGGTGTTTGTCAAATGCAAAAGAATGTCCTACAAGAACTACACAATGTTATTGTTGATATGATTTGTCAATCTTCTGACAAGCACCGTCCAAAGACTACAATTGTAGAAGGCTACAACTCTGATAAAGAAAAGCAATTGTTACAATGGGGTGAAAACAATGGTGTCAAAACAAGGTTGCAGATAGCTTGTAAGTCTTAACTTTTCACTGCTATGATTGCTGCTGTTGTAACTTTTTATTCTTTCACTCTTTTGAGGGGGTTTTCCTGCACAAGAGAAGAGAACTAGTCTTGAAAATATGATGTCTTTTGTGCTTCCCTCGTCATAATAGATGTTGAAGGGGCTGGCAGAGGAGCCATAGCTAAGGAGGATCTGAAAGTCGGCGATACTGCTCTGGAGATCCCAACATCTTTAATAATCTCTGAGGAGCTTGTGCAAGCTGATATGGTATGTTTTAACGCTTGAGAAACCTTTTTAATAATTTTGACCTGTCTATAATTATTACTTTTGTGTTTAGTTAAGAGGCTTTTAGAAGTATATTAGAGTTAGGGGTAATAGAAAAACTAAAGTGAACCTACTTTATCTCAGTCATGATCCAGCTTTACACGTTATGTAAGCATAAATAAGCTACTCTCTATAGTGGCTTATATGAATCCTATCCCTTGTATACAACATGTTTGTTTTTAGATTTCTATCTAGACTAGTCTAATGATGCTCTCTCTCTCGCTTGTATATCTTGATATATAAGCATCTTTTACTGATGCAACTGTACTATTTCCCTTGTTCTTTCTGAGGCGGTATACTGATGCTCAGAGCTAGAGGGGGATTATTAATTGCATAGTTTATGAACAAGAACAGTGGTCCAATATATTACCTTTTTCTTTTAACTGCAGTATCATGTATTAGAGAATTTTGAAGGCATTACCCCTGAGACGATGTTGTTGTTGTGGAGCATGAAGGAGAGGCACAATTGTAATTCAAAATACAAGATGTACTTTGACACACTTCCTGAAGAATTTCATACTGGTACTTTGACTACTTGTGACATTGTTTTCCTATTATATCCATTCTGTAACTTTGTGCAACTACAAAGTTCCGCTTATATGAAATTCTATTTTGGCTTTTATCACTAATTTTTTTTTTAAATTTAATATTATTTTCGGTGGATAGTGAGGTCAAACGTGGAACTTATCCACTATGTTTTCAAGCAAGTTGTTTATGTGTAAGATCCTCAGTGTTAGTATTTCTGGTAAATGATAAATTCAGATAACATACATGTAACTTAAAAAAGATAACTACCTACTAGCCAAGAAGCTGTGTTCCATTACTTGCCATTCTACGGCATTGAAAAAATTATTATTAATACCTTTTAACTTAATTCTAGCTAGAAATAATTGTGAAATTTTTTATTTTTATAATGAATGGAAGTTGAATAATTAATGTTGTTTTACCTTATTTCAATATAAAACTAATTTTTTTGGTTAAAATTTCATACAAAACTATGATTTTCTGTATGGTCACTTTTTCATGTTTTATTGTTCATTTGGGAATGATACTATCTAGAAATGCTGGAAGAATTAGGCAAATGTGTTTATCAAGCATGAGACCAAACCATTGAGAAAGTTTGTGGTGCTATCTGATATGTCTGTTTTTTTTTTCTGCTAATTGTAATGCGAAGACACAGGTTTTGTCCTGTGGTTTCTGCCAGTTGTAAAGGATAGTAAAATCTTTACCGTCTGCAATTTAGTCAGAATAAGCCTCAGGGGACAATCATGCCCTTTGCAATGGACTTATTGCTACATAGATTTGTACATGAGGAAAAAAAGAAGCCATAAAAAAGATGTTTAATAAAACTCCGAATTTCTGGTCATCACATAGTTGCATCTTGAAAACTATCAACTAAGATGGACATGCTATAAGGTGCAGACTGCGGAGGGAAGACTCTTGGTTTCAGTTTCATGGAAGTTTGAAGAATCAAGGGGGTGTTCCGCAGAAACATATCCTTGTCTATTGGAGGGGGACCATTAATTTGTAAAGATAAAGAATTAGATGAAGTTATTTGGTATTAGATCATAAATTAAGTATGCATATTTGGTGTATTGGAGGGGGACCATTAATTTGTTAAGTTTGATATGATTACAATGATTTGTTTGTTTTAATTTATCTTTTCATTTATTTCTAAATCATGCCGCAGGGTTGAGTTTTGGAGTCAAGGCGATGATGACTTTGGGTGGAACCATGCTGTTGGATGAGATAACAGAAGCAAAAGAGGTTATTAGACTTTTTAGTATATTGTTATTAGAATATCTTGTTTGACATTTATGATCTCTTTCGTTCAGTTATAGATAAAAAAAATTGTCAATATTGTTACATGATTCATGCGTACAAGAATGGGTGTCCAGGGTGACAATGGTATTAGAGCAACTCCACCAGTGGTTGAAAGGCAAGGGCAAGGGCAAGTATTTTGTCCTTTAAACACAAAACCACCTCCAGCGGGCCAAAATTCAGAGGGAAATTGGTGGCCCACGCCAAGCCCGCCCATCTGCCCTTGCAACTGAAGCACGGCCTTGTGCCAGCAGCCAAGGGGGCAAGCTGACCTTAGCATGACGTTGAGTTGGTGGAAATGGATGCGATCGGACCACGGTTGCGCGTTCTCGGGCTCGAGCAGGTGCTTGATCTTGCCATTGTAGACGTCCACTGCTAGGACCTTGTGCAGCATCTCTGACATCAGCTTCTCGCAGAGGTTGAACCCAATGAACCCTTTGGCTCCGATCATGCATATAGTCGGGTTGCCGTGTAGAAGAAGAAGAGAGAGAGTTTGGGTGGTGGGATGAGAGAGAGAGTGGATGGTGGGAGGAGGAGGAGAGTTTGGGTGGTGGGAGCCTGGGAGGTGAGGAAATTGGGTGGGTAAGGTGAGAAGAAGAAGAAGAAGAAGAAGAAGAGGACTTTGTGGGTTTGGTGAGGAAATTGGGTGGGTTTGGTGAGAAAAAGAAGAAGAGGGCTTTGTGGGTTTGGTGAGGAAATTGGGTGTGTTCGGTGAAGAAGAAGAAGATTGGGCTTCGTGAGTTCGGTGAGAGAGTTTCTTGGGGTTGGAGAAGAAGGAGAAGAAAACATTTAAAAAAAATATAAAAAAACTTTTAAAAAAAATTATTTTTCTGAATAGTAATCACCCTTGCCCTTGCCCTTGCCCTTCCCAAACGGGTGGAGTTGCACAAAGGAAACTACTGTTCAAAGTGAATAGTAAGGGCAATTCAAGTGCCTTGCCCTTGCCCTCCTAAAATGGGTAGACTGGCTCTTATGGGAGCTCCATTCAGCCCTGTCCAAGAAAAATCACCTAATTTAATATACAATTTCAATAGCCACTATTTGAAATCTACTTGGGTTCCTACACTGTGCAGTGATCACTCCTAATCTACTCTTCTTTCAGATTATTGTCTGTTTACTTGGGGAATTTTGAAGTTCACATTCTTGTCTGGCTGGAAATCTCCTTATTTGTTGTCTTACCGACATAAAGTAGGACTAGGTCTCTGCAAGATACAATGCTTCCCGATAACAAATCTGCAGTGAGAAAAAGGTCTGACACGACCTGTTTGCTCTTACCCTGACGTTACCACAAGTAAATGGGGCCTCTGATGGTCAGGGCTGGAGTATTTGTTCTAGTTAGGGGTGCAGAACATAGAGATGGCCAAATCATGTGTAGGGAGAAACCTTGGGAGGGTTCTTTAAAGACAGGAAGCGTTGCTTTATTGAGCACCCAGTCAATACCTTTCCAGCTGCTATTGAAATATTTGATCTCTCATTTTTGTATACTGAAGAATGTAATGCTATCTGTATCCCTTTTGTTCTTTTTATTTTTCCTTCTCTATGTTTCTGATCGGGTTTCGTGATAGATAACTTCCTCATACCATATTGACTTTATTTAAAGGAAAAGCTTGCGGACTCTTTAAAACTTATGCATCTGAATCTTTTTTTTTTGTCACAGCATTTGCATGCTGAATATGATAAGCTCTTCCCTGCACTGTGCAATGAGCATCCTGATATCTTTGCACCGGAGCTTTACAAATGGGAGCAATTCTTGTGGGCATGTGAACTGTGGTACTCAAATAGCATGAAAATCAAGTTTCCTGATGGAAAGCTAAGAACATGCTTGATTCCAATTGCTGGCTTTCTGAACCATTCAGTAGGTTACCCTTTCCTTTTATGGCCACCTTTTATGTCTTGATTTTTTATATAAACTAAAAAGCTAAAATGTAGTTGCATTCACCGCTGGGAAACCTAAATCTTAAGGTATATGAAGTCGGAAACTGAATACATGTTGGTTGATATCCTTGGCAAGAATTGCTACCGGCCACTGATCACAACCATCTGGCTGATATACTTTTGTGAATTGGTTGCCACATTCCTAGACAGATTGTTTATTTATTAAAAACTTAAACGTCTCCAGGAATTAATGACCTTGTGTTATCTACTTTAGTGATAATCATATTTGGTTTTAATTGAAAAGTGTTCGTAATGAATGCCATTTAACAAATATTTTGAGTTGGTTTTATCATCATGGTATCCCAAGGTCATCCTTTTGTTTTATTCCTTATCGCAGCTATACCCACATATAGTGAACTATGGCAGAATAGATGCTGCAGCAAATACCTTGAAATTCTGCCTATCAAGATCATGCAGTGCAGGACAAGAATGCTGTCTTAGTTACGGAGATTTCTCCAGTTCTCATCTAGTTACCTTCTACGGCTTTATACCACAAGGAGAGAACCCATACGATGTCATTCTACTAGGTAAGTTTTATTATTCTATAATGTTCCAGTCGTTAGTACTTTATATAATTTATCTTCGAAAGGCCATTGCATTATTGTTGAATAATGTCTGAGTACTGGGGCTCTTAGATTTATTTAGTACTTGTTCTCATGCAGATTTTGGTTCTGCCCAAGATGAATTTACTGATGGCAGCTCCATATCCAACTGGTCCACTCACATGGTGCGGGGTACTTGGTTCTCAGAGAATCGCAACATTTTCTACTACGGCCTGCCCTCCCCATTGTTGGACTTCCTAAGGAGTGCTCATAGTCCCGTGCCGCATACTAAGGCCCTTGTAATTTTCTATGCTATTATTCATCTTGCAATGATTGGCATGATCTTCATTTTTTTCAGTAGGAAATGGCTTTGTTATTGTTGTGTATGATCTTCGTCCTTCATCTTTTCATTTGGGATTGCATTTTCTTTTTTATCTTAGCAGGTTTAGTTTAAAATTACTTTCATGCTTGGCATTTATGTTGATTCAGTGTTCTCATATATGAACTTCTGACATTTATTTTGTTATTTTACAGCTGCCGGAAAATTTGAAGATTGAAATTGATATTCTTGAAAATCTGCTCTCTATCTGTAATGATATGATGGATGAACTTGGTGATCCCGACCTTGATGACAGGTGAACAAGTCTCCTACCATTTATTAACATAATCTTGTGAGACTGAAGCAACTGAAATTTCGTTTGCTGAGACGAGGATGCATCTTGTATTTTCCTTTTTTGTGGCAGAAAAAGCACTAATTGGGATGTAAAGCTGGCAGTGGAGTTCAAGGATATACAGAGAGGTATCGTCTCTTCAGTTTTAACTTCGTGTCACTGTGGCCTCAAACGGGTGAAACACGAATTGTCTGAAATGGACGGCTGACGGAATTGTCTGAAATTGGTGAAAGACGAGAGAGGGTCGAACCAAATGTAAGTTTCAAAAGAAGAAAAGCATTTTAGTAAGTTGAGTTGAAACGAAAGTCCGTCTCCCCTCTGTCCAACCAGTCACCTTATAAGAGTGATTGGGATAATCTTCGTTGATCTAATTGTTTTACGTATCTTTCGATTCTGTAATCCAATAACATTTTTGTTTTGTTTTGTTAAAACGACAGATTTTATTAGATTAGATGTTAGATTAAGAGTCAACGGGGTTCGAACCCACACCGAGATGTAAGGGCACAACTCTTTTTCACCGTTGTGGTAAAGTGCCACATGCAATCTAATAACATTTGACCATGGTGATATATTTATAAATAATTGGTGATGCAGGTCATGCTAATAATCTACTGAAATAATATAATTTAAAAAAAAAAACCGAAGAAGGAAAATTGTTCAAGAAAAATTCATGTGACTATATTAAGGGAGAAAGGGAAATTTGAGACTTTAGGTGCAAATATAAATGTTTTTAACTATTCAAGCTACAATTGACAAAAAAACTATTCAAGCTACAAGTTTTTTTGTTGGAAAACATCATTAACTAATGAAATGAAACAAGGTTAGTAACCATAATTGATTTGCTATATTATTATCAAGCCATATTTTATAATGATATAACCAAAGAAATGTTAAGGAAACTCTCTCAAACTGAGACCTCACAGTTTAATGTTAATTTATGTGCTAATATTATAAAATATTGTGTAAAAAACATGAGACGACATAGAGTCTATGGAGAGTTCTACTTTTAAAAAAGTCTTTTTAGCATTTCTCAAATTATAGACATATACATGGAGGAGAAAGAAGACAAAAGAAAGAAATGTAGTCATATTAATAAAGTATTTGGAAGTCATATTAATAATGTAATTGTAATGTCTACACATGTGACTATGTGAGTGAGTGAGTGAATGGAAACGGTAGTTAAAGTGGTGGTTAAGGTGGTTGTGACTTAATTCTGACGTTGAGATGTTTTAACTTTTATGCTTTCCTTCCCAATGCAAAATTCATTGGCCGATTGCACCGTATATCAATTTGATCAAAACAAAAATTATCCTCCATCATCACCCCTTAACCACAAGATCATGTCTTAGAAAGCAATTAAGGATTTTTTGAATTATGTGTATCAATGCTAAAAATTATCAAGCCTATATGGTGCGCACACCAAGTAATTAAGAGCTAACTGCGTTCTTTTGGTGAATGCTGGCGTACCAACTAGTGACCAAGCTTGGTTGGCGAGTAAGGTAAATATGGTGATGGTGTTGAATGTGCTGTTGACTTATGTGCTTGAGCGATCACGACTGAGGAAGGAACATGTCTTGGCCTTGAGTTATAGAACATGAAGACAAGGTTGCTAGTTCACTCCAAAATTCATATGAGGTTCGGCTTTCAATGTACCGAACACTAAGTAACCTGGTGACATCTTACTTCACCGAGAGGCTAATCAAACAACCTCTTTCAACGAGAGAATTAAGGACTCCTCGTCGACATAGACTTGACAGGTAATTAGCTGAACTTGAAGTAGTGTTGTTAATCCAAACTGAAGATACTTCTCGACCGCTTGATTTTACAGCTTCAATGTTGTTAATCCAAACTGAAAATATTGTTGATTGACAACATAGTACTATTACTCCAAACTGAAGATGTGTTGACGGTGGGGTCAGAGTAATTAGTAATTTCTCAGAGTGTGAGAAAGATTTGCGCAGAACGAGGTTTTTGTCCATAACATTTGTGTGTTGAGTTGATCTTCTCGTTGCAGAACCACTTCTATTAATAAAGGTGAATTTAGTGATGACCAATCATGGCGAAGTAGAATCTTAACAGAACTATACACTTCTTCGGCGCTTATCTAGATCTTTATGGTATTATCCTTTCACCAATCTACACATCGTCTTAGCCACTTCGACTTGAACTAGAATTCTAAATCTAGTCCTCTTATGTGTTTGATTCACTTCTTATCTAATCAGTCACAGGTCTTGATTGTTGGAATAATTCGAATCTTATCAAAACCTATTATGATCCTTATCAATTTCAAGTCAATTAGGACTCAGCCGAATCCTTCCACAATCCGATCCTAAAGAATCCTACTTCTATTAGGACTCAGTCAAGTTCTTCCATGGGCTGAACATCATTTGGCCTAAGAAATAACTATTAAGCCGAGAATTACGATCTTTCAACCTGAGTCATCTCTCTTCGGCCCGAACCTAATATTTTAGGCCCAAACTGTGTGATTTAATCTTACTATGATCAGTAAACAAGGACAAACACATTTAAGGGTTGTATCCATCCATCACAATGAAATATTGGATAGAGTGCAAGTGCTTTTTTTATATCGCTTGTATAGAAATTACGTAAGTTAAATATTCGGATAGGTCATTCCATACAACCAAGATTCAGTCCAAGTAGTGTCACAAATGTATAGTTTAAACCTAAGAGTAAAAAGACACAAAAATCCTCAAATACTATTTCCGATAGGGGTGGGTTTGGTTTGAATCGGTTTGCTTTTTTGCCAAAACCGAAACCAAACTGAATTTTCGGTTCGGTTCGGTTCAACTTTTTTTTTGTTTTTTTTTTTGTACGGTTTCAGTTTTTTTTATTTTTTTATTTTTTATCTTTTGTCCGTTCATGTAGAAATCATGCACAAAACAAACTGCAAGTCAAAACCTGTATAAAACCAAATTAAAGTCAAACCTCCAATGGCATGCAACACAAAGTAAATATAATCAAAACAAGTTAATGTGATATTTGATCCCAATCTTTTGTTTAATATATACTTGATATATATAAAAAAAATAGCAAAAACGCAACAAACAAATATGAGAAATATGGAAAACCCCAAAATATGAACAATATGCAAAACCCCAACAACATAATTAAAAGAAAAAACCTATTTTAATTCAGGAAAACCACATTATAAATGACACACCCCAACCTAAATCGAGGCATGTTGGCCGTCACGTGAGGGTGACGTAGCCATGTGCGCAGTGCGGAAGAATAAGATATAAAGAAATACGAATAAATAAAAACCAAACCAACTAGAGCACTAGCTAAGATAAGATAAGTGTGACTACACATAACCAGAGCGTAGGTAGCCTAAGTGCAGTCCAGCAGGACAAATACTAATTATACAATACCAAAGATGGTCCTACATTTGTGATGATTTGTCAGAACCACAATCAATTCCTCGTGAGCCACCAACGAGTACTCCTACCTAAAACCTGGAGGGGCGCAAAACAGAAAGTGTGAGTGGGCAAAAACAAAGCTTTTCAAAACCATTTCACTTATCAAAAGTAGTAACCCCTTGTCGTAAAATCTGTATAATTCCCAAAAAATAGCATACATGTTTATATCTCAAAACCAAATTCGAAATAACAATTCCACAAATATACCGTGTCAAATCTCAACAAGAAATAAGTAAGCCAGGTGAAATAAACTAATATGAAATGGTAAGCCAGCCGGAGTCACCTAACATGACATGTACGGTTGGATTTATAACTCATCAACTAGTTTTCTGTACACAAGTCGGAACCACCTAAAGTGGTCTGTACGAGTCGGCTGGGTGTAAATAAATACGCTCAAGTGCTATGGTCACGTGAAGGCTTTGCGAAGTATCTTAAGTTACCTACGAGTCGGAATCACCTAAAGTGGTATGTACGACAGGCTGGCACCTGCCTTGGATCCAAGGTGAGCGTGTGGTGCGGGAGGTGAAAACGATCACGTGAAGGCTAGGCCCTGTCCTCGGGCGGAGCACTAACACCGGGGTGCAGGATAATAAGCTAGAAATATATCTCAGCACTAATGTACTCACTACCATCACTACCATCAATATACTCACCTGAAGCTTACCAGAGCGTCCACAGTGTCGAGCAACAATATATATGTAACCATAATAATGCACAATTAAACATAGAAAGCATTTGACATGGCATTTCAAAGTATCAAACCATTTAATTAATTTTTCTAGGAAAAATACCAAATATATATATATACTGAAAACCAAAAGCCCACTCACTGATATGTGGAACGGTCGTAACCCCCAAGCTTTGCTTGACTGCGCTTGTCCTCATGATAGGTCTCATCTATATGCGAAACAACTATTTAAACGTTATTTTTAAGCACATAAATAAAACTAGCTAATAACTTCTCATACATTGCTCAATTGGAGGATTTGAATATACCATCGTGGCCTACTCAACCCCACGAACATCCCCATATTTTTAGAAAAAATTTCCGACATCCCACGCACGCCCACTCGCAGGCACGTGCCTGGCACACTGACGGATTCCTTAACGGCATTAGGGAATATTCCGTTAAATAAAAGCATATGCCGTTATTTTTACCTGACATCATTAGTCGCCGTTAGGAATATTCCGTCAAAGTTAATGAAATATTCATCTTCTTCTCCGGTGTCACCGGATTCCGTCGTCGTCGACGAAAACTGGGAAAAACTTCAAACCATCATTTCTCACTCATTTTAACACCAAAATCCATGAAATTTATATCAAAATGAAGTTTAGGACTAGAGGAACACTTCTTTACCACTTTGGGGACCTAAAACCAACGGAATCTCGTCGGGAAAACTTCGCTACTCCGGCCACCTCTGCAACTCCACGAACATGGACTTCCCGACTTCCAAAACCTTTCAAAATCCTTCCCTAAGCTTCGTGAAGAAGTTCTAAGGCTCCCTAACACCTCCAAACTCGACAAAACCTCCTCGATCACGATGGATGAACAATGCACCTCATCGGGGTTTTCGGGTTCTCGAGTAATTGAAGTCTTCACGTCGAACTAACTATATGGATGAGCTTCTGGGCTCACAAGGAACACAAAGACAACCTTCTTGACGTCGATCCGTGCACAAATGGTAAGTTTAAGAGTTGTCCCTACAGTTGTACGAAATATGGATGAAAGCCGAGAGAGAAGAGAGAGAGAGATAGAGAGAGTCAACGGGAGTGTGAGGGTGTGTGTGTGGTCCAGCTTTGGGCTACCAACAAAAACAAATAAAACTAAAATCTAATTGGGTCCAATTACTTAGGAAGAAAATGGATTGGTCCAAATCCATAGCCCATTTACACACACACAACTCAACGCTCAAGGGCAAAATCGTCCTTTCCACGCCATCGAGGACAAACTAATATATATACATTTGGGACGAGCTGTCACAATAAATTACATTCGTTTTGATTTGAAAATTACCTGTGAGAGATTGGAAAATCCGGATTAGAATCTTCCAATTTGGAGGGGGTTCCGATTCGAAGGGAAAAGGAAAAATCATGGTTTGGAAGAAGTAATCCGCGAGGAGGACATGAGAAGACTGGAGAGAGAGTGATTTGGAGGAAGAGAGGAAGAGAGGAAGAAAGGAGAGAGAGAGACTGAGAAAGCAAAGAGGAAGAAAGTAAAGAAGGGGAGAGAGAGTTTGAGAAAACCAAGAGGTGAAATGGGAGTGACAGCTTGGGTTTGTAAACTTTAGAAATTTTATAAAGCATTAAAGATTAGAATACCTATAAATAACTTACTCGTACAATTATAGCAACACAAAACCTGCAATCAAGTTGGCTTGAAGCAACTATTTGCAATTGGAAGGAAGGGGTTCGAATCCTCACGCCACCAGGTTTTGAGTATTTATATATATGATTTTCATATATCGGTTCAGGTTTGGTTTCCTTGGTTCGATTGGTTTATTTTTCATTTCGGATTCTTCTTCCTCATCTATCTCCAACCGCCGACACCTCCTTTGAATCCACTAATACCACCAACCAATACAAAATCCACACGCATGAAAAATATAGGGCAATTTGGTCAAAAGAAAAAAAATATAGAACAATTGGCTAAAATGATTTAAAACTCAATATTTTGATTGTCAAACAAATTAGACGTTTTTATACTACAACGATAGATTTGCACCTCTTGGTGTGCGAATAAGATAGTATCGAACCCTTTTGTAGAATCATAAAAACAGTAAATTTCCCAAAAATATACACTCTTAGGCGGCTCCTAAGCGTACATGGCGAAGGTTTAGCGGTCACTAGCTACATCTTTTTTATGGTCTGTTGCAGCAAAGTACTACTGTATAGTACAGGTTAAGGCGTCATTTTCATACACTATCTTATATCTCAATATTTTGATTGTCAAACAAATTAGACGTTTTTATACTACAACGATATATTTGCACCTCTTGGTGTGCGAATAAGTTAGTATCGAACCCTTTTGTAGAATCATAAAAACAATAAATTTCCCAAAAATATACACTCTTAGGCGGCTCCTAAGCGTACATGGCAAAGGTTTAGCGGTCACTAGCTACATCTTTTTTATGGTCTGTTGCAGCAAAGTACTACTTTATATTATAGGTTAAGGTGGTCATTTTCATACACTATCTTATACCTCTGGCACACCTTTTTAATTGTTAATAGTTTTCAACATTGTATATGGTAAAATGGATGTAGGAAATCACGGACTGGGATCACCTCCGGATCCCAGCCTGAGCCAACTAATCAGAAGATCCCAGCCTTCCAATTTCATCTTTTCCTTGTTTAACATTTAAATTTATTCCTGGCAACAGGATCAAAAATGGAAGGATTAGATCTTTTGATCAGTTGGTTCCGCAGGCTAGGATCCAGAGGTGATCCCAGTCCGGAAATCACCACCTTAGTTTAATGTTTCCTTTGGTCGAATATTAATACGGATAATGCTTTGGTTATCATAACGAATATTTTCCTTCCAAATATCATAATGGAGCCTTTCAACGATTTTGATAACAAATGACATCCTCATGATGAACAGTTTATTTGTTTTATGCATATGAATGACTAAAAGATTTTCAAGTTGAATTATATTTTGCATATATGACTTTTAGATGATGATAAAGAAAATACACGATATCACTTATAGTATTTGGATGGTAAAGATTTGTTATCTATAATTGAATGATAAAGTAGGTTTCCTTGAAAAAACACAAGCATTACCTTATTCATATTTGTCATCTCCTAAAAAAGAACAAAATAAAAAATAAATAAAAAAAATAAAGAAACAATACCCACTGAGATACAGAAGAAAGAATGTAGTGAGAAAAAAAAAAAGAAATAAATATATCCCTTATACTTCTCCCATCATTGTCCTCTCTCTCTCAATCTGTTTGGCTTTGTCTCTTCGTTCTTATTTTCTCTTCCTTCTTTGCTTTCTCCTCAGCAAAGAAGAGAAGAGAGGACAGGAGACAACCAAACAACAAAAACCCACCTGCCGCCGCCTGAGCAACATAAATACCCGCTTATGTGAAAAATTTTGAAGCTTTTTTTTTCTTGCTTGGTTTAACTTTTAAGGCTCGGAAGGCAATTAGGTGTCCTTGTTTATCAATTTTGTTGGTGAAGAATTTGATGTTGGTGAAGAACCAAGATGATGGTGGCAAGCAGTTTTGATCTTTGGAAAAAAGACGTCTTCTTTCCAGCAGCTGAGGAGGTCCAAGAATCAGCTGACATGTATGTTCATGTTTTCCTTTTCCTTTTTTTTTTCTTCTAATTTTGTTTTTACTTTATTTATAATTTTATATCATGCCGGTTGAGCTGCTTTGATTGGTTTCTGTGTTTATTTAGACTATGTTATTGGAATTTGGATATGGGTTTATTGAATTATGTTTTTGTGGGATTTTTTTGATGTGAAATATGCATCAGTTGTTTTCTGTTGTATGTTTGATAGTGCTTAGATTTTGTAGTTTATTGGAGAATTTTCAATTGGGTTGTTATGCTGGTTTTTGAGTATTGTCATTGGGATTCTAGGTTGTGTGTTTCTCTCCCTTTTCCCCACTTTTTTTAAGTTTTGATGATGTGCCTGATGTATATTTTGGGTTGAATTTGAACTTCTATATAGGTTTATGATAAGTAATCTCTCGTGGTGGTTTGGAAATGATAATTTTTTTTACGGATATAGCTTCTGTGTGCTGTAATCGAGTGCGTTAGCGTGATTTTACCCTTCATTTGGATGATAAGAAAAAGTATGCTCAACTGTACTGGGAATGGGGAAAGAGAAATTGTTTTGTATTCTAATCATTAAGGAAATGCTCTCATGATGTTGGATGACTTTGTGAGTCGGTCATGTTTGGTAATTGCACTGTGGAGATAATGGTAAAAATGCCATTTTCTTCCAGTTTAGAATTTGAATTGTTATTCTACCAATTGTCAACTCCTTATGTTGAGTAATCAGTGATTACAGGGATTTAGTGGTATTATGCTGCTATTCCCTAGTTTTTGCAAAGATTGAAGGGAGCTGATTCTCATTTTCGAATACTTGGAAACCTATCACCATCTAGATATTTGTTTTTTTTTTTTTTTTTTTTTGAGTACATCGATATTTTTACACTAAGGGAAGGGGGAGTTCGGCTAAGCCATACAATGGGCAGCCTACTTTGGTATCAATTTTTCCATCCACGAGATTCGAACCTAAGACCTCTCACTTCAAAGTGAAGAGGAATACCACCAGACCGTTATACAGAGTGGCATATTTGTTTCTTTTTAGAAAGCTCAATAAAATTGGTACTCAGAATAATTTATTCTCTACCTCCCCCTTTTATTTTCTGTTTATTTTCTTTTCCAGAATGGAATCTACATACAGGGCATGGGTTCGACAGAGGAGTGAAAGGCTAGCACCAGAACATTTGGATGAACTCTGTAGGGAGCTGCAAACCGCTTTAGGTACTGCCAAATGGCAGGTACGTCTCTTGTCCCACTTTAGCTATCTCCCCTTCTTCCTCTCTTGTTTATTCACTGTTCACAAATCTTATCAGAATTTATGAGTGTATCAATACTATCCTGGTGTTTGTTAATAAAGTTGAGCAAGGAAGAATCCAATTTAGAAAAAATTTCCATCGATTCCAAAAGAAATTAAAAAAACTCATCTCAGCTTTAACGTCAATCTCTGTTAGCATTTCAATCCTGATTTGGATTGTTAGATATTAATACCAATTGAAATCAGAGAATTTTTTATTTTTTATTATTTTTATTTTTATGTAAATGGTTAGCCCTATTGCACTTTTTCTAACTGTATCTGTCATGTTGAATGGTCAATGTGTTTTAGTTGGAAGAGTTTGAGAAGGCTGTCAGGTTGAGCTATGGACAATGTGGTGATGATCATACAGCAGCTAGACATGGACAATTTCTTGCTGCTATTGAAAACCAAATTTCTCGTGTTGAAACAGCACTAAGGGAATCGTTTAGTATGGAAGGAAAGAAACCCCTTCAATGGGTACACATGGATGAAGAAGAACACGATGATTTTGCTGCATTTCTCTCTGGGACATCCCAAAGTAACAAACTGCCAAAAATGAACGTGTAGAACCCAGGCATTGGGTGAAAAGCTCCGAGGAAAGTGACATTACAAGAAAAGACAGGAACCTTAAATATGGTGCTGCCTGCAATGGAGACATTTCTGATGAAATAAAGGGTGTTAAAGATGTTATTACTATTTCCAAGGATCCAAATTTTGTCATGGAATTGAAAGGAAAAGAAATCGCAGAAATGAAGGATGATATAATTTATACAAGGAAGACAAGTTCACCAAATTACAGGGAGCTGAGGATCGTAATAGCAGATGAAGTTGAACAGAGAAAAAATCTAATTCCTGGGTATGAGGATACACCCAAAGAAAAAGGATTCAAACTTGTCTTCGGGAAGCAAAGGTTGCATCAGGCAACTAAAGCAATTAATTTGTTCAACCAGGTCAGATTATTACGTACTTGAAAGGCAGAGTTGATTATAACAATTGATTATAAGGCAATAAATATTTCACATGCAAGGAGAAAGAAAAGAACAAGCTTGGTTTTAGTTCTATTCATCCTCTCTCCTCTGCTTTCTTTCAGCTGATAGATTTTTGCATTTGTTTATTATTATTTTGACTTTTTGAAAAATGAACTTAAAGATTGTCTTCTGCAGATGTACAGTCGAGTTGGTGCATCTCAGAAGCAATTGCAAAGCCCACGGAAGCAATGGCAAGCACCTCCACGCCTGAACAATCGTTGTTCAGTTCAAGTTACCCTTGGTTTAATGCTCACTGTTTTTCTGCTTGGTAAGCTTTTGATTTGCTTGAACGTATTTCAAACATCGAGAAGTCAATATGCTGTATGCTAAACTGAAAATGGTCTTCAGTACTTTCCAAACCATTTTAATCAATTGCTTCACAATGTAGTCTCTCAGGCTGTATTTAAATGAAATAGTTTAAGATATTAGCTATAAACTGAGTCAACTGCTGTAAACATTTGCGGAAGCCATATCAGACTTAGGAGATAGTATTCATGTTTCAAACTTGTGAGATTTCATTCCATAAAGTGTGCAGTCCTCCTAAGTTTCAAACAGATCAGATTTTTGTAATGAAGACTTGATTGCGGGAGAACTGTTTGGGGATTATCGTAATTTGTATCTGCTGGCAATTTTTAGTCGGAAAGTCTTTTAACAGCGGCTAGAATATTGTTTCTGGCCTAGCTTATGTCGACATATAATAAGATTTTATGACATCTAGCGCCTACGTACGTTTGCAATTAACAACGCATGCTAACACCATGCCTGCTTCACTTGCATTCTTGCATCTGTTATTGCAGTTAATCATAGAGGATATGGGCTTGCAATTATTTAAATATTACTTTCTGGAAGTGCTAATACTTGTAGATGTATAAAACTGTGCTTATGGAGAGTTCTCTTTTTGCAGTACCGTTTGTATTTTATTCAAGTTAAGAAAAAGTGGTAAATACATTGCACCTGATCAGGATGAAGACTGAAAGGTAGTTTTATTGCTTTGACACTAATATTTATCTTATAAATTTTGGAAATTAGTTGGATTTGCTTCACGATTATTAGTTTGATAGTTAGTTAGAACTTTGAAATCATTCTGATTGTTGTCTATTCAGTGATGGTCAAGTTGGTCTTTGGATTTGATCATCGTTGGCCCAAAGAGGATGAAGGAGATTTCAGCCACCCTCCTTTGGCCTCTTATTTGTAAAACATTCACATCCCTCATCCCAAGCATGGGCAAGAACAACAAGTGGGGTCGGCTGTATGAATTCTAGAACGCCACTGCGCGGTTTTGAGTGGGGTCTGCTGTATGATTTCTAGAACGCCACAGCGCGGTTTTGCGCGATGTCTTCCATAATTCCATTAGCTCCAAATACTCCATATCTATTTTAAAGTCTCTTTCCAAGCATTCCTAGGTCCTCCTCTACGCCTTTTACATTCAGCGTCCATCTCGTAACCAAAGCATTTGTAGTCTGTTGTTCACATGTCCAAACCACTTTAACCGATTTTCTCTCATCTTATCTTCAATTGCGGCCACTCCTAATTTACCTCGGATATCCTCGTTTTTAATCCTATCTTCTCATGTGCCCACATATCTTTTCAAGCATTCTCATCTTCGTTACACTCATTTTTTGCACGTGTTGATTTTTACCACCCAACATTTCATGCCATAAAGCATTCTTGGCCTTATTGCCGTTCCATAAAATTTTCCCAGAGCTTTAGTAGGAACGACTATTGCACAACACGCCCTATGCACGCTTCCACGTCATCCATCCAACTTGTATTCTATGGTTGATATCTCCATCTAATTCTCCGTTCTTTTGCAAGGTAGATCCAACATAGCGAAAACGTTCACTCTTTGGTACTTCATTCTATCCAGTCCTCACTCCTTTCTCATTTGGACCTACATTCGCACTAAACTTGCCCACCATATACTCTGCCTTTAACATATTTAGGCGAAAACCTTTAGATTCCAACACTTCCCCTCATCCCACACATGTTACTGGTAAATAAAAATCGTAGCTCGAGCCTTTTATTTTGTTGGAATGACGTCACTTGGGTCAACTACTAAACATTTCCATGGTTTTTTGGCTGTAGGTATTGAAGCTGTTTCTAAGGTGATGAGCCGGAAAAGGGAATGCTTGTGACTAGCATCGCGTCGATGGCTTTTAGATGCCAAGCTACCCTTTTTTCCGAGCATTAAACGTGTATGTGCATTCAGATAGCTTTTAAAACATAAGAAAAGTAATTGGAAATGTAGACATTCTACGGCCCCCCATTAAATTTGAAACTTGAATTATGATGGCAATGGTGAGATACGGTTAGGTGTGAAGACTCAAAATCCATGTCGAAGTTGTAGGATGAGGATCCTCTCCAGATTCTCTTTGTGAGGATCCGAGGATCAATTCTTCTTAGCCATTTGTCGTACATCGTGCGGTCAACTTTCATTAGGTACTGTTTGTGTTCAATTTTATATAAAAATTCAATATAATTTCTAGCTGCAGGATGACTGATGAACGGATAGGATGAATTGATTCATAGGATACTCACAAAGAGGATCCGAATAGGATACTCACATGAAGTTGTACATCCCCATTTGCTTCTACTTGTAAAGTGCTTTTTAGGGGTGCTTGATTCACACCAAACGAATGATGAAAGGATTCATTCATTTCTATACCAACATTTTGGTGAGAGAGTGGGATGAAGGTGAGATGTTGTGGGAATTACCATACAATTCAGCTCCCGCATGGGATGAGAATCACGGTATTCTGGGATTGATATGGGACTCGTATAAATTTTATTTTGTGGAAGAGCTATATGGACTGAAAAAGATGTTTCTATAGCATTTTTCCTAGCCAACTAGTTATCCTAGTGATACTTCTCTTACCAATGTTCGATGCGGTCTCCAGATCCAATTATGCACTTCATTGACGAAAAAAAAGCATTCCTAGCTCGTATCTTTAGCAAGGTTCTAAACTATGCTAGGCGCTAGTTGGGCAACGGGCTGGGGCCTAGCGCCTAGGGCGGCTAGGCGGGGTCTAGGTGGGCGCCTAGGTGGACTAGGTGGATTTAAGTAAATCTATTATATTTCGTGTAAATAAGTGTTTGTTTATACTTAAAATATATATAATTTCATCGTAAACTACAAAATATAATGACTTATGTATTATAAAGTATTAGAACTTAATGAAAATATAGGGAACAAGCATATAGTGTGTGCTCATTTAATTCTTTAACAAATCTCTTACAATTTATTGAAAAAATTAAATGCAAATTGAAAATTATCTATTTTATGTCTAAGTGAGTTGCAATCTGGGCAACGGGCTGAGGCCTAGCGCCTAGGCGTCTAGGTGGGCGCCTAGGTGGACTAGGTGGATTTAAGTAAATCTATTATATTTCGTGTAAATAAGTGTTTGTTTATACTTAAAATATATATAATTTCATTATAAACTACAAAATAGAATGACATGTTTGTTATAATTTTCTACTGATAAAAAAAAAGGTGAAAATGAGTTTGGTAGACTGTTAAGAAAAAAAACTCAAAAAAAAAAAAAAAAACACAAAAATAATATTCAACGTAAGCATCAAATTGAAGTTTTCTCTGTTTTTCAAAATTAGAGAAAATAAAATATACATTATGAAACTAAGTTGGAATTTTATTAAAAAGTGTAATTATGTATGTCACCGCTACTATCACTATCGCCAACATCACCACCACAATATTCGTCACTGTCTCACCATCATTACTACTACCACCACCATCTTTGACACTACCACCTCCCAACATCACCGGCACCACCACTAACACCACCACCACCTCCCACCATCACCGCCATCATCACATTCTCCACCCCATTACCTTCATCATGGACACCACCATCTCCACCACATCTCAACCACCATTTTCACAACCATCCAGCACAACCATTGTTAACACAACAATCATTTGCCTCCATCACAACCGTCGCTACCACCACTCCCTCCATCTAAACCCTACAATGGGATCCAATGTGAGCGTAACGATGCGATGTGAGCATACACATGAAACTCTTCCTAGCCCGAACGAGTATTATAGATGCCACTATAAGCATGCATGATGAGCATATAAAGTATGTATGATCATGCATCGTAATTTCATAAATCTCAACATCATAAAAAATAAAAAAAAACACTTGTATTTAACTAAAAGTATGGCATGAGGTAAAAACTCTTCATCAAAGTTCGGTACAAAGGTCAATACACTGCATACTTAGGCCAACCTAGTGCACTGGCGGCTACCCATCATCTATCCTCCACCTAAAGCTCGAAAAATTACTCAGTTCGAATGATTCAACTCTTTGGAAGTAGAGAAACATGGCATAAAACGAATCCCTTCTCGATTGTTGTCTCAACCATTCCACCTCATGAAATTAATTCGGATTATCCCGAGACTTGAAGTTTTCCATTATGCATGCATAGATTAGTTATAGAATTGAAATGATAATTGTCATCAATGATATTCAAGAATATGGTAGCTATTTGAAATAGTGAAAAGCAACAATATAAAAACACGATCCGTTGATGTAGTTAATGTAGAACTGATTGAACAACTTGAAAGAAACAATCCTAGTCGAATTAGATTCATTACCAAGAGCATATTTATGCGACTTAGTTAGCTTGTTTCTTGCATTTTCATAATTAGTTTATGCTTATTTTAGTGTTTTAAGCTATTTTCGTGTGTTTGTAGGTCCAAATGACAAAGTTGGCAAGAAAGTGCAAATTGGAGCATTTTGAAGCAGTTTTGGGCACCAAATGGATAGCTTATGAATGGAGCAAGATGGATGTACGAATTTGAAGTTCAAGATGCTAGGAATGTGCTGAAAAGATGAAGAAAATAAATCCAAGACAAAGAAGATAAGGAATCAGCTCAAAAGAAGGAATATTATCCAAAACCTTATCAAACCTTATCTTATCCAAACAAACCTTATCTTATCTTATCTTATCCTAATCCTATCCTACCTTAATTTCAGCTGCAATGGGGGATTATTTTCAGACTTGGACACATAAAAATATGATTCTAGAAGCCTTATCTCATCTCCTACAAAAGTGGCGCCTCATCCTTTCTAGAACCCCTATTTAGGTGCCGCATCATTTAAGCTCTTCTAGAAGCTCTAGAACCTGCAACCCTAATCCTTTTCCCTCTTGAATTAGGTCAAATTTATCCCTTTCCTTGTAGGAATTTGTGCCGCACATTTCTAACCTAATTCCCCTTGGTTTCTGATTGTTTTAACCCATTCCACTTGGGTTTTGGTTACATAATCCTATTCCTATTCAGCCATGCCGTGCCTAGCCCTATATATACACATCTATGCGCCTATTTCAGGACCACCACCCTCTACCATATTCTTCTACACCACAAACCCATATATTCAGATACAATTCAAAGAGAATGAGCCCTTTGTCGTGCCTTGTCATTCAACATAGGATTGCTGGAGCGTTCTTAGGTGTTTTCTAACTTTTACTTTTAATGTCTAATTTAATGTTATCTTCAGTTTCTAAAGGGTGGAACTAATTTCTTTATAGTTAGAGGTGAATTCGAAGCTATGATTATATGCTTTATATGAATTGATTACACCAGTTATTGTTTCTTGAGTCTTGAATGTGATTTGCTTATCTGAGTTATTAAAACTTGTTTATGTATGTTGATTGAGGGTCGACACTTAGTTTGCATGCATGAATTTGATGCTAGAGTATAAGGGAGTTTCACCTAATCGTTATGAACTTATAGTCACAAGTAGTGGAGGTCGCTAGTCACGATCGTGTTAAGTGAATTCTTGGCAGGAGTATCATGCTTTTCATAGTTACGAATGCCTCGTCAATGCTTATGGTTTTCAAAGAACTTAATGACCTTTGATATGTTTTCTATCATGCTTTTCATAGTTAGGGAACTTGAGAAGGATAATTTGGTTGTGATGCGTATCCCGTCAAATTCAATGAAATAAGGAAAATCGGATGGTTAATTTGTGTTGTCACGGTTAACTTGGGGTGTTGTCATTCATGGTTTAAAGGAACAATACTGGAAATTGGTTCGTATGCATATGTCATGTGTGGAGAAGGACTCTCTAACTAGCCTTTTACACTTTTCAATTCACCAAATTCGTTTTCTTAAAGTCTTTTATGCAAAGTTTCTATTTTAAGTTTTAAATTCATCAAAAACATTCCCCCTTTCATTAAGTCTTGTTAGTTGAGTCATAATCTGTTTTCTTTTAGTATTTTGAGTCAAGTTAAGTCTTATTTTCATCAAAACCACTTGTTAGGTCTAGAATTGAGTCTTTTTGATTGTTTGTTGTTGTTTTGAGTGTTTTGAGTCAGTTTTGAGTCTATAGAGTCTAGTTTAGTGTTTTTGAGTCTTATTTGTGTTGATTAGCAGCCCTAATTAATCCCTGGTCTAGAACGATCCCTACTTATATCTCTACTACAATTGTCATCAATAGGGTTTAATTTGTGTGTCAAGTTAATTTTCACATCAAATTTTGACGCTGTTGCCGGGGATTAGCAAACTTGCTAATCTCCCTTGTTTGTGTCGTGTGTCTTTGTGTTTTAATTTAGTGTCAAAGTGTGTTTGTGTGTGTTTTTGCCGTACCCTCTACTTGGTTGCTGAGTCGTTTTGTTTCTTGTTTCAGGTACTAGTTTATGACTCGTAGTTCTCAACCTATTAATGCAAACATCTTGGAGTTCGACGACGATTTTGAACGAACTTTGAGAAGAAAGAGGAAGCAACTAGAATCTAATCCACCTAGTTCAAGTTTAGAGGCCGAATCTGAATTTGAGGAAGAAGAAGAACAACAACAACTCATGGCAGCGGACAATCGTACGATCAAAGAACTTTCAGCCTCGGGGTTGGACAATGCCATGCTCCTTTTGTTGGAAGTATGCCCACAAAGCCACTCATTTGATGTAATAGCTTTTGGAATACTTATTGTATTGAACTATTATTTGTTTAATGAAGGGCAAAGCTTATTGTTAATCACTATGTATTGTATCATGTGTTTAAGCAATAAGGGAATCCAAGAAATGTATTTGATCTAAGAGAGAAGTGATTTAAGTAAGTTAGATTAACGAGACCTTTCTCTTATGTTCATTCCTAAAACGTTCCTAGCCATAGGATTGCCAATTGGGCATTGACAATCTGCTAAGGTTAGTATGTGTTATGTCAACTCAAGCGTGAGTATGACTAGTCTCAAGTCATTTAGTGTTGGACACTAAGACAAACACATAGGTGCTAGAAAGAGTAATCGAGTACACTGAACAAAGATCAAAAGAGAGTTCGAACATACATGTCATATAAGAACTCGATAGTTGCAATATGCAAAGTAATCCTTTGACCTGAGGCATCATAGATGTCTAATGGTTAGGTCCTTGATCTTTGATCATGTCAAAGGCATTCCATCGAGAGTGTCCACGGCATTGTTGGGGTCAAGCTATCTAGTCATGTAGGCATATGAATGCACTGAAGGAAGATTTGTGAAAAACATGTTCATTTGAATAACATCTATAGCATGCAATTAACAATTAAAAGGCGGAATCATGCTTGCATGCATTCAAAAACAAAACATTAACCAAGAAATTCAAAGCCTAGTAGATTGGTGAACCAAGACTCAACTCAAATCAAAGTGAGTTGAGAAATATACCTTTGTAGATTCCTCTTTGCATAAGCAAAGGCTAATCACCCAAAGAGAGGGCCTTCATTCCTTGCATCTTAAATCTATGGATTTGGATGGATGAAAAGGTTTCTCCAAGTTCCCAAAATTGAGAACCTCTAAGTATCTTCACCAAGGTTAGATTGGAGAAGAAATGAGTGACCTTTGAGTAGTGGGATTGCTAGATGCACCCTCCAAGGGGGGCCGGCCTCCTAGAGAGAAAATGAGAGACATGTTCTCTCCAATTTTCTCCAAAAGAACCCCATATGAATTTTAGGCTATAAAGTTCTTTATATAGTCACTTCATTTAAGTGACCTAAAGAACCAAAACCCAATTTTCATCTCAAGGCCGTCCTTAGGGTGTTATTGGGCTAATTGGGCCTTTGTGAATTATTATTTATTAAGTTGTCATACAACTTAAGTCAATGGGCTTGACGTTCGAAGCCCATTGGGCCTTAAGGTCCAAAACTATCCCGAGGTCTTTAACAAACTTATTCGTTTGATTAATTAACATATTAATTAATCCTTGCCATAAATAATTAAACCATTTAATTATTCTTACTCATCTCCATTGTTTCTTCAATCTCCACCTTACACGGTGTACGATCCATTAGGTTCCTTTTAGCGAGGCAGTGGGCGATTAAAACCATTTCACATCGATTGTGAATTGAAACTTACTTTCAATTCTCCCTTTAGTGATTATACACGTTTAGGGCTTCCACAAACCATGAGTGACACCTAACAGCATATCATGGTTACCCAAGCTAATAAGAAGAAGTAGAGAACCTATTCAGTTTAGGATTACAAATGCAATACGGTCTTTCTCTAATACAATACTCTTGACCACATTGTTTGGTTTGATAGTTTATTCATGTCTACTATCCAATGTGATTCGTGTGCTTATATGATTACCTTGAATGTGATTTGGAACGCATTCCTTAATCTTATTCATACTCTGGCCAGAGATTTTAATCATATCATAGAGTATTCTCCCCCAAACGGTTTGAAGGTTAGAGATCCCTTGTTGCGCATTCACTTGTCTCCATGACTAAGTGGCTTAACCCCAACGATGCCGTGGACACCCCGATGGGGTGACTTTGACATAATCAAAGATCAAGGACTTAACCACAAGACAACTGTGATGCCTCAGGTCAAAGGACTATTTTGCATTATCCCAACCATGAGTTCTCATGTGACATGAATATGAGAACTCTTCGTTGATCGTGTTCAGTGAACTCATTCTCTATTGAGCACCTACGCACTTGTCTTGATGTCACACACATCAATGACTCGAGAGTAGTCACTCTCCCTGAGAGAAGACATAGCACGTACTGATCTTAACGGACTGTCAATGCCCAATTGGCAATCCTATGATCAGGAACGTTTAGGATGTGTCTACGAAAGAATGGTCTCATGAATCTAACTTCTTTAGATTGCATTCTCCCAATCACATATTCCTTGGACTTTATCGTTTAAGCATATAACATTTATATGAGACAGCTTAAAACAATAATCTTTGCCCTTTATATTAAACTAGATTAGTTTAACATGTGAAATGTCCGTAAAGTATCATCACATAATTGGTTTTAGGGCACATTTCCAACAATCTCCCACTTGCACTAGAGCCAATCAGCTTGTTCATCTGTGATGATTCCTCTTCTGTAGTCATTTCATAAATGGCTGAGTAGTAGGCCTAGACAATGGATATCTATATGTTATCCATAGAAGCAACCTTGAGAATATCGACGTCACCATTATACATGATTCCCAATCATGTGGTTCAGTCTCTCATATGAGTTCGGATCTTGATGAGACCTTGATTCCCTGGCTTGAGCTATCGCCCCATTAGTGTCATAGTGTCAGTACACTAGATACACTTTCTGGTTGGAATCGAATAGAGAGTTCATAAATGAACTTTCCCATCCAAACAACATTGTTGTAAACTTCTATATGGCAATATATTTTGCATTCATAATGGAACACACTAAAGTCATTACTTTAATGTTTCCATCCAAACATCTCTTTAGTCATAATAAAGAGATATATGTTTATCTCTTCATTCTTAATGAAGAAACATCCAATGATGGATTAGATTCATAATCTAATACATTTACGCTTCCATTACGTTACTCTAATTCTTCCTCGATCTTTGAGGAATTTATCTTTTAGTATTTCTTAAATACTTAAGGACTCACTTGACAGTTGCCATGGTTCTGATCCTGGGCTTGCATTGATATTGTCTTGTACCATTCTAGGTACAATTTATATCAACGTTTTTCATACAATATGAAATACGTAAATCACCTTTCTGCCTATGCATAAAGGATTCTATTTATGCATTATTTCTTTGGGAGTCAAAGGGTACGTTCCCTTTGAGAAGAGCAACTACTTAGTCTAACTAGAGTTGTCCTCCTTATTGAAGTTTATCATCATATGAGAAACTTCCTAGCATATTTTGTCTATTATTAGGGCATGATATAATCCAATTATATCCTAAAATCTATCATTATAGATTTCCATCCCATGTATATAGACTATGTCTCCCATATACATTCTATCGTTATAGAATGTTTAAAGTCATAACTTTAACGAAGAAGTACTCATTCCATTTCCAAAATTAATATATCATATATATATTCATATATATCATATATATATTCATATATATCATATATATATTTATATATATATATATATACAATTTTTGGAATATGATTAACTCCCACTAATCTTTTGTAAACCTAGTAAACAAAAGATTCATTTACATCTATATGAGAAATCAAACAATTTGATCTTTCTCTCATAAGACGCTTATGGCTCCCACTAGCTTGCTAAGATCCATGATGGTTGGATCTCTACAACTTACATGTTTTGTGATTCATAGTTTTAGACATATATTATCAAGACTATCTTAATAATGGTTTCGGAAACCCATATTATGTCCAAATATTGAATCACCATTTAGTTGTAGCTAGCAATCTTCGAATTAATTGAAACTAAGACTACGTCAAAAATGGTTCCTTCAAAGTCAACCATTCTCTTTGATTGTAGTCACCTTAAGCTACCAATTAGCTATGAAGGTTTCATTATTTCGTGTCAAATGGTACTTTACCATTTCCTTGAGTATATATCGTATATACACTCAATGTAGTCATAAGGATTTTCATTCTTATTTCTTTCGAATTAAGAGGTGCAACTCCATGACATAGTCATAAAGTTCAAACCATTCAACTGAGACGGTTTATAAATCCTTCTTGACTACCTTGGAGCTTGTGGTATAGGAACTAGGTTGTTATATTTGTTGATTATTATCTTGTCTCTCAAAGAACCCATTCTTTGAGTTCTATTCCTAGTTCATTTGCTCTAAGGCAAATCATATTATAGGATTACAATGAACTACTCAACAAACAACATTTGTTGGTTGGTTTATAGAAGTGATATCCAAATGTTAATTTAAGGATATTCACAAGATAATTCTCAAACAAATATTGCTTATTAGCACACAACCCCAAATCTTAACATGATTAAGATTTGTCTTTCTTTCCAACTACATCCTATGGAGTTATGAAAATTTTGGAAGATCTTCTAATTGACAATCATATTGTCTTAGAAGCATATATATCCTATATATGGGTAATTGATAATATCCAACGAACTAAATCTTATTCAAGTTCGTTCTTCTCCTAATGGAGAAATCCATTATCTTATGATGCTTCTTTCCTTGATATCTTTCAAGAAAACTATTCTAAAGTGTTACCATTCCTTGGATCAAATCTAAGGATGTAAATACTTTAGACGTCTTACTCATCAACTTACATTTCTTGAATTCTTTGAAACCTTTTGCAAAGTATTCGGACTTGTGTTTATTTAAAATAAACTATAGTCCAACCGAAGGTGATCTTTGGTGAATGTCATACAACATGAGTAGTATTATGTTGTGGAGAAGTGCCACTAACATCTAAGTGAATTAACCTCAACAACTTTGTGATTCTTTATTCTTTCCAAAAGAATAAAGATTCAAACATTTTGCCTCTATACAATTTTAACAAGAAGGCATTGGATCCGGATCTAATGATCCATAGCATCCATCTATTACCAACTCGTGATTTATGTTTTAGAGGTATCACAACTTTAGTTGGGATTAGTCACTACCTTGCAACCTTTTGGGTTTTAAGCATCGTTATATTCTAAACAGTTAACACCACCATATTATCTCTACTATAGAGACAATTAATTAGATTACCATAATCCAATCATTTATTAATAAAGAACAATATTTTGTCAAACAAAACATTCATCCATCTCTACTATAGTGACGGAATTAAATTCCTTAAAATTGGAATGTAAAGACAATCTTTGGTTTTTCCAATTTCTTTGGTAGTTCATATGAGGAAGTAAGTACCATCTGCTTTCGCAGAGATCTTTATTTGATTCACTTTCCGAATGTGAAGTACTTTCTCTTCACTCATAAATCTTCTACTTCTTCTTAGTCACACTTTTACAACGATTGTAAAACATAGTTACTAATACGGAATCAAACATTCAAGTAGAAGAACCAACTATTTTAAACTATTCAAGAACAATTTACAACACCTTCGAGAGGTGTGTTCTTGACACTTGCAAGACATTTCTTGCAAATACCCCTTCCAATGTCCATCCTTTCATAAAGAAAGTTTGTTCCCTTGGAGTTATTTCGCTTTCTTCATTTGACTTCTCCTTTGACTACCATTATCATAGTCCCTAAACTCCCACTATCTCTGTTGAAACTTATTTCAATTGTGTTATACACATCAAACAATTTGGAGAGCATGTGTTTATTGTTCACTACATAGTTTACAATAAACTTAGTGAACCATTAGGTTAGGGACATAAAGGTGAAGTCCTAGCCTTAGTTTCCGTCTCGTTAAGTGGTTTATCACTTCAACACTCAATGATTCAAAATCATTATAAGTCCATGTTGATGGACTGTTTTTGTCAACCAACCATTATGTTCTCAACATAATTACAAACTTTCAAGAGTTGTTCAAGGCAACTCTCATTTCTTCATACAACAATTTGTAAGTGAAGAATCATGGCACATTAAGTGTCCATGCCTTTGTGCTTTCTTCTCAAGTTCCTTGTTCATGTAACAAAGAAATAAGCACTAAGTGTTTGTATTGACTAAGGGTTGTTCAAAACAACTCATTATTTCTTCATATAACGATTTGTGAGTGAAGAGTAACACGAAAAGTGTCCTTTTCTTTATGCTAATCTTCGTAAGTTCCTTTGTTCATTTAACAAAGGATTAAGCATTGGTTGTTTGTGTTGTCCTCTTCATGATAGACTTTTCTAACATGTTCTTCCAATGATACATTATCATTAGGAAGATTGTGAGGATGAGACTACTTAGGTACATATCCAATCCTTTTAAGACATTCTTTGGGATTGTGGTACCAAGTCCGGAAACTAAAACATTCGGTTTTTATTTGTCAAGTGTTGGATAACGTTTGCAAATATATATTGGTAAACAAATACATAACGAATATAAATTGATTGATTTTAAGCCATTTGATCCGGGTCTTTAAATCAAATAGCACCACCCACTATTTTTGGCAAATTCCATATCCCTCATTGGAATTCGAGAGTTTTGGAGGAAACTCTTAGTAGGCTATAGGAGGCTCACTATTACCAAGCCCACCTCAGAATTATATCATGTTGGCTAGCGTTAATAATAATGAGAGAGTACGCTTACTCATTTGCATCTCTTGCAAGTACCTATCTAATTTGGCCTCTAGAAAATGATGCCTCAGAATTATATCATGTTGGCGTCATTGTACTTAGTTAAGTCATTCCCACCATGCCTAGTTCGTGTAGGGGTTCAAGCATAGCCTCAGAATTATATCATGTTGGCTAAACTCGTTGCCTACCTCACTTCATCATGTATGTATATAGAACTCCTCCTGAATGTAAGCACGCACTTTGTACTCCCCCATTATAGGGTGAAGCCGGTGTACGAGTCACAAACGATCGGAGTCTACCACGGTGGAAGGCCACGAAAGAGTGTTCAAAGCACTCTCACGCTTATCAACTTAATAATGGTTTGGTTGAGGGTTTTAGGTCTCATCACATATAAATATTCATTTTAATCTTTATTAAAACAATTTTGGTCCTATTACAACTATTGGTCCATTTGATTGAATTTAGTTGTATATAATACTCCCACTATGCTCAAAAAACGGTTTTTAAAGCAAGAGTATATGATACTACTAACATAAACTTTGCATTCATTTGATGGACTATATAGTTGCGTTAGGGCCTTAGGATGACTACGAACCTTTGATTAGATCCAACACGAGCCTAGTGTTGGATCTCGGACTAGGGATGGTGATTGATTTTAGTTACGCGTTTAATCACATTAAGGCGTGTTGTTCCTAGGGGCGTTGGACCCTCTACTCCATTTTCATGCATATCAAATAAAACAAGAAAATAAGTACTTTAAAGTAAAGAAGAGCTTATGCTCTTTTACAACAATTGATCAAAATAAATTACTTTAAAGTAAAGAAGAGCTTATGCTCTTTTACAACATTTGATCAAATCAAATTACAACCAAAATTAATCTACACATTCCCATGGTTCAAACAAATTTGAAACGCCCTTTCACATAGCTCAATTATCGTAGGCTTAGGTTCATAATCACCCTTTAATTAATTAACACTTTAACTAATTAAATTGAATGCAACATTTTCATTTGGTTTTTGTATCCATAAAATTGATTTAAATGGAGCTAAATGAAATGAAAATCCAATTCTCATTTAAAGAGACAAAACAATTTTGTTCTCAACCTAATTTGGGCCAATATGCAATAACCACAACTTTTGGGCTATATTTCAAAACTTTTGGGGTCACTTTGTAAAAACACAAAAGTCCAATACTTCATGTAAATACAACTAGAACCCAAAATTTTAATAATGCAAAAACTTCATTAAAGGATCAAAACAATTTGTCCTTTAGCGTTTTTGGACCTAAACGTAAAAACGTAAACTTTTGGGCCAAAGTGCAAATACACAAAAGTATCAAAACTTTATGTAATTTGCATAAAAGCCCCAAAAGTACCCCACTAGGGGGTGGCCGGTTTTGGAAGAAGAAATGGAGTGATGTGTGTGTTGATTTGTGAGTTTTGACATAAAGCATGCAAGTGCACAAGTGGTGTGTGTGAAAGGGAATTAATCCTTTCACACCCACCATTATTTCTATTGCCATTTAAACAAAAATCTAAAACATTTAAGCATTTGAAAATGCATAAAACATAAACTTTATGAAATAAATCAAAACTTTGAATCAAAACACAAACCTTTTTGTTCTTGGCAAAAATGTCAAGAACAATCAAGAACATTCATGAAAAACCCAAAATTTTTCCATGAACTTTTTTCACCCAAAAACATTCCAAAAAACATTCAAACTTAAGGGAAATAACATCTAACCAAACTAGGGTACATAGGGGTTCCAAAAGTCACTTGAAAACACTTTTAACAAGTCAAACAAGAACCCAAAAATCACCCTTTGTATTTGGCCGAAAATTCCCAAAAGCATGGCACCAAATTTTAGCTCTAATATTCATGCTCATATGAACTACATCTACAACATTTGAGATGGCAAATTTTCTAACAAAATTTACATTCAAAGAAACAAGAATAAAGCTTGTAACGTATTACAACTTTTAAATCACAAACTATGAACTACAAAACCCAAAAGGATTCACCAACTACTAGACCTAGGCTCTGATACCACTTGAAGGAAGATTTGTGAAAAACATGTTCATTTGAATAACATCTATAGCATGCAATTAACAATTAAAAGGCGGAATCATGCTTGCATGCATTCAAAAACAAAACATTAACCAAGAAATTCAAAGCCTAGTAGATTGGTGAACCAAGACTCAACTCAAATCAAAGTGAGTTGAGAAATATACCTTTGTAGATTCCTCTTTGCATAAGCAAAGGCTAATCACCCAAAGAGAGGGCCTTCATTCCTTGCATCTTAAATCTATGGATTTGGATGGATGAAAAGGTTTCTCCAAGTTCCCAAAATTGAGAACCTCTAAGTATCTTCACCAAGGTTAGATTGGAGAAGAAATGAGTGACCTTGGAGTAGTGGGATTGCTAGATGCACCCTCCAAGGGGGGGCGGCCTCCTAGAGAGAAAAGGAGAGACATGTTCTCTCCAATTTTCTCCAAAAGAACCCCATATGAATTTTAGGCTATAAAGTTCTTTATATAGTCACTTCATTTAAGTGACCTAAAGAACCAAAACCCAATTTTCATCTCAAGGCCGGCCTTAGGGTGTTATTGGGCTAATTGGGCCTTTGTGAATTATTATTTATTAAGTTGTCATACAACTTAAGTCAATGGGCTTGACGTTCGAAGCCCATTGGGCCTTAAGGTCCAAAACTATCCCGAGGTCTTTAACAAACTTATTCGTTTGATTAATTAACATATTAATTAATCCTTGCCATAAATAATTAAACCATTTAATTATTCTTACTCATCTCCATTGTTTCTTCAATCTCCACCTTACACGGTGTTGAAGGGAAATTTATGAGATTCTATGTATGGGATTTCAATATGACTATCATGCATATACAAATCATATTTCATATACGAAAGCAGCGGAAGCATTTATAACATATTATCAAAGCTATAGTCATGCAAATCCCCTTCAAGGTTCATAGGTTTATATATAATGCATCAAAACATTTTATTGAGAAGAACAAAGTGAAGGTTTAGTCTTATACCTCTTGATCTAGACTTGAGACCAAGGATGGACCACCTCCAAGCCCTTTGTTCCTTGAACTCCTTGAGCCTAGCTTCCCTCCTTGCCTCCTCCACTTTGATAGAATGAGTGCTCCTAGGTTCTCTTCAAGTTTCCAAAGTAGGAAACCTCTAAAGATCCTCACCCACTAGTGTAGTGAGAAGGATGAAGGAATAACCAAAAGGGTGTAAGATATGTTAGTAAAAACCCCCAATGGTGGCCGGCCTTTGTGTAGTTAGAGAGCTATTTTTCTTTTGCCTCTTTGTTGTTTAAACACACAAAAAACCCTAATGAACAATATCTCTATAAAGTTCTTTATATAGACAAAAGAAACCTAGCCAACAAATTGACTAAATATCTCTCCTCTCCACTTGTACATGGCCGGCCTCTTTGTTGTTTGTTTGGGCTTTGAGATTTTATTATTTCAAGTCATCCAATGCTTGAATAAAAGCCCAATGGGTTTAGGCCCAATGGGCCCAATTAAACCCGAACGTTTCTTTAAGCCCAAAACGATCTTTATCGCTTTTATGATTTATTTAGACTTTCTAAATTAATCACAACACTTAATTAATCCAATTAATTGTTTCCATCATCCATTAATTACTCACTACAATAGTGTATTGGTGATCAATCTTTTAGGTTCTAATTCGCAAGGCAGTGAGGTGATTGGCATCAATCCAATTGATTATATTTAATTCAATCACTTAGTGAATTGAAACTTCATTTTAATTCACCTTCTTCTTTGATGACTACATTTAATCATCTAGAAGAACTCACAAGCTATGAGTGACATCTAACCATATGTCATAGCTACCCAAGCTAATGTAGAAGTTTATTCGGAGAACCTATTTCGTTGGAATTACAATGTAATTTGATCCTTCTCTAATACAATACTCTCAATCATATTACTAGGGTATGGATATATTATGTCAAACCCCTAATGCGATTATTCCTTCTTATATGATTCTTTTGAGTCGTATAGGAACACTTTCCTTTTAATACGCTCGATACTTTGGCCGAAGATTCCCGAATCATATCTTAGAGTATTCTTCCTCTCTTATCGAGGATTAGAGATTCCTTGTTGCGCATACACTTGCCTTCATGACTAAGTGGCTTAACCCCAACTATGCCGTTGACATTCTGATAGAGTGACGTTTGACATAATCAAAGATTAAGTACTTAACCACAAGACAACGACGATGCCTCAGGTTAAAGGACTACTTACATTATTCCAACCATTAGAGTTACTTGCTTGACATGTGAGTAGACCTCCATGCAAGTACTCTCGTTCGATTGTGTTCAGTGAACTCATTCCCTTAATGAGCACCTACATACTTGTCTTAGTGTCACCACACGAATGGGATGAGACTTTCCATCCTTCCATTTGAAGCAGACACAGTATGTACCGGTCTATGCATTGTCAGTATCCCTCCGATAATCCTATGACCAAGAACCTTTTTGGACATTTCGTTATGTGAAGAAGGTCTCTGTAGTCTAACATCATTAGATTACTTCTTCAATCGATCCATTGTCCATGGATACACTATTTAAGACATATATCGTTTATTGAGATAGTCCTAATTCGTGTCTTTGCCATATGATGTATAAGAATCATCTATACATCCATTCATTTGTCCTGAAAGGTTTCTTCCAAAGATTGACTTTCAGGGCATATTTCCAACAGGTGTACGATCCATTAGGTTCATTTTAGTGAGGCAGTGGGCGATTAAAACCATTTCACATCGATTGTGAATTGAAACTTACTTTCAATTCTCCCTTTAGTGATTATACACGTTTAGGGCTTCCACAAACCATGAGTGACACCTAGCAGCATATCATGGTTACCCAAGCTAATCAGAAGAAGTAGAGAACCTCTTCAGTTTAGGATTACAAATGCAATACGGTCTTTCTCTAATACAATACTCTTGACCACATTGTTTGGTTTGATAGTTTATTCATGTCTACTATCCAATGTGATTCGTGTGCTTATATGATTACCTTGAATGTGATTTGGAACGCATTCCTTAATCTTATTCATACTCTAGCCAGAGATTTTAATCATATCATAGAGTATTCTCCCCCAAACGGTTTGAAGGTTAGAGATCCCTTGTTGCGCATTCACTTGTCTCCATGACTAAGTGGCTTAACCCCAACGATGCCGTGGACACCCCGATGGGGTGACTTTGACATAATCAAATATCAAGGACTTAACCACAAGAAAACTGTGATGCCTCAGGTCAAAGGACTATTTTGCATTATCCCAACCATGAGTTCTCATGTGACATGAATATGAGAACTCTTCGTTGATCGTGTTCAGTGAACTCATTCTCTATTGAGCACCTACGGACTTGTCTTGATGTCACACACATCAATGACTCGAGAGTAGTCACTCTCCCTGAGAGAAGACATAGCACGTACTGATCTTAACGGACTGTCAATGCCCAATTGGCAATCCTATGATCAGGAACGTTTAGGATGTGTCTACGAAAGAATGGTCTCATGAATCTAACTTCTTTAGATTGCATTCTCCCAATCACATATTCCTTGGACTTTATCATTTAAGCATATAACATTTATATGAGACGGCTTAAAACAATAATCTTTGCCCTTTATATTAAACTAGATTAGTTTAACATGTGAAATGTCCGTAAAGTATCATCACATGATTGGTTTTAGGGCACATTTCCAACATGCACAACAAGGGATCTCTAACCTTCCATGGTGGAAGGAGAATACTCTAAGATATGATTCGGGAGTCTTTGGCCAAAGCATACGAATATGACTTAGGAAGTATGTTCCAAATCATATTCAATTGAATCATATAGAGAAGTATTACATTGGATAGTAGACATGAAACAAACTATCACTCAAACAATGTGATTAAGAGTATTGTATTAGAGAAGGACCGTATTGCATTTTAATTGTAACTGGATAGGTTCTCCAACCAATTCTACTTAGCTTGGGTAGCCATGACATACTGCTAGGTGTCACTCATGGTTTGTGGAAGCCATGAAGATTAGCAAACACTAATCTTCAACAAAGGGAGAATTGAAATGTTGTTTCAATTCACAATCGATCTTTAAGAGTAACAATCGCCCATTGCCTCGCTAATTGGAACCTAATGGATCGTACACCGAACAAGGATGAAAGTGAAGAAATATAAATGAGATGGATAAGCAATTAAATGGTTTAATTGAGAATGGTCAAGATTAATTAATTAGTTAATTAATTTTACGAAAGGTTCGTATTGGGCTTTTAAGTTAGTTTTGGGCTCGGGGTCCAAAAGGGTTTGGTCCATTAGGCCCATTATGTTTAAGTTGTATGACAACTAAAACAAATATGGGCAAATAGCCCAATCACTTAAGATGGCCGGCCATAGCAAGGGTAGTGGGAAGTTTTGCTTAATTGCAAGTTTGCCACTCACCTAAGAAAAGAGATATAAAAGCATCTTTATAGCTTTTACCTCATTAGGGTTTTCTTGAGGCTAAGAGGTGAAACACTTTCTCTCTTTTTCTCTGCAAGGAGGCCGGCCACTTAGGGAAGAAATAGCTAGCAATCTTTTCTTCTCTAAGTCATCCATTTCATCTTCACATCTCATCCTTGGTGTGGAGACTTAGAGACACCAAATCTTTGGTGTTTTTGGAGATCCTTTCCTCACATCCTCAAGGAGCAAAAGAGCATGAAAAGGAAGGAAATCACAAGGAAGATCCAAGGAGCTAGGAGGTGACTTGAAGGCCCTCCACTTGGGTGAATCCCTTGTGTAAACAAGGATGAGCTTCAAGGGTAATGAATCTCTAAAACCTTCTTTCTCTTTAATGTTGTTAAAGAGTCTCTTGGTTCACCATTCACTAGGCTTTGAAAGTCATGGGTTTTAGAATTGTTTTGAATGCATGCCTACTTTAATGTGTTGATAGTTTGCATATGTGTTCGAATATTCTCACATGTTCTTAGCTAGGACAAATTTTTTCCTTCAAGTGGTATCAGAGCCTAGGTCTAGTTTATGGTGAATCCTTTTGGGTTTTGTGATTTTCATGATTTGTGATTTAAATGTTGTAAATGTTACAAGCTTTGTTCTTGCTTTTGAATATAAATTTTGCTTGAAAATTTAGCATCTCAAATGTTGTAGATGTAGTTCATTTAAGCATGAATATTGGAACTAAAATTTGGTGCCATGTATGTTGGGAAATTCGGCAAAATCCAAAGGGTGGATTTTTGGGTTCTTGTTTGTCTTGTTAAAAGAGTTTTAAAGTGACTTTTGGAACCCCTAAGTACCCTAGGATGTTAACCCTTTTTTGTGTATGTTCTTCAATGTTCTTGAGTTTCTTACCAAGAACAAAAGGTTTTGGAGTTTTGATTCAAAAATGTTTGGTGTTTTTCATAAAGTTTTGGTTTATTTTTTATGGGTGATGGATTATTGGTGAGGGATGATAAATGCCATTAATGTTTCACAAAACATTTTCTTACAACCTATACCCATCACCTTTATCCTCACCTACCTATCCACTTGCATAATCCACTTGCATAAAACACTTTCAAACTTTGAATTTTTCACCAAAACCTTCCCCCCTCCTTTTTCACTTCCAAAACCGGCCACCCCTTAGTGGGGGTATTTTTGGGGCTTTCATGCAATTACATAAAATTTTGATACTTTTGTGTATTTGCACTTTGACCAAAAAGTTTGCGTTTTTACGTTAAGGCCCAAAAACTCTAAAGGACAAATTGTTTTGCTCCTTTAATGATGTTCTTATTATTGTTAAAATTTTGGGTTCTAGTTGTAATTATATGAAGTTGTGGACTCTTGTGTTTTTACAAAGTGACCCCAAAAATTTATGTTTATTGAATAATGGCCCAATTGTTGAGGTCATTGTTTTTGGCCCAAATAAGATGAGAACAAAATGGTTTTGTCTCTTTAATGAGAATTGGATTTTCATTTCAATTAGTTCCATTTAAATCAATTCTATGAATCCGAAAACCAATTGTTTAAGTTGCTTTCTTAGTTAATGTGATTGATTAAGAAAAGGGTGATTATGAACCAAAGGCCTCGATAATTGAGCTATGTGATTGGCCGCTTTACATTATGAATGTTTGGGTTAAGTAGTTTAGATTTGAATGTAATTTGATTAGTTCAAATTTGTTGTAAATGGACATAAGTCCATCATTTGTGTTGTAAAAGGGCATAAGCCCTTCTCTTTATTTCCTGTATTCCTTTTTGTTTATATGTATGCAAATTGGAATAGTTGGGTCCAACGCCCAATAGGAAATAACGGTTTAATTAGATTAAACGCGTAACTAAAATCAACAACTATCTACCTTAAACCCAAGGTCCAACACAAGGCTCGTGTTGGATCAAATCAAATGGTTCATAATCATCCTAAGACCTAATATGACTATATAGTCCATATGAGGATGCAAATGCATTCGTTAGAAGTTCCATATAGTCTCGCTTGTTTCATTGAAATAGTGGGAGTATTATATACTACTAATTCATATTAACTTGGACCAATGGTTGTGATAGGCCCAAGTTCTTTTAATAAGATTAAAATAAAATTGATGTAGCCCAACACTACTCCCTCAACAAAACGAATATTAAGTTGATAAGCGAGAGATGCTTTGAACATCTCTTCGTAGGCCTTCCACCATGATGGGCTCCAATCGTTTGTGACTCCTACACCAGCTTCACCCTATCATGGGGGAGTTTAAAGTATGTGCTTACATTCAGGAGGAGTCCATATGAACATACATGATGTGGTGAGGTAGGCAACGAGGATGACCGACATCATATCATTGTGAGTCTATTCTTGAACCCCTACACGAACTAGCATGGTGGGAATAACTTAACTAAGTGCAATGGTGCCAACATCATATCATTGTGAGGCATCATTCTCTAGAGGCCAAACAAGATGGGTAATTACAAGAGTTGTAAATGATTAAAGCGTTATTCTCTCATCATTATTTTTGCTAACCAACATCGTATCATCGTGAGGTGGGCTTGGTAATGGTGAGCCTCCCATACCCCGCTAAGAGTTCAACATAACTCTCGAATTCCATTGAGGGATGTGGAAATTGCCAAAAATAGTGGGTGGTACTATTTGATTTAAGACCTAATCAAGTAGTTTTAAAATCAACAATCTAATACGATTTCTGTTATGTTATGTAGTTAACGACATGCCTAAAATTACACCCACCATTATACTTGACAAAAGGGGCCTTAGGGGCCAACATTTCCTTGCTTGGTATCGCCACATTGAGAATGCCTCAAAGGTGAAAGACATATTGTATGTGCTTAAGCAATCCCCTCCTCATGTACCTCCTACGAAACTAGCTTCAAAGGAGGAGTGTCAAAATTATGATAGACACTATGAGGATGATTTACAAGCCAAATGCTTAATCCTCACTTCACTTAGTGAGGAGCTTAAGAAGCTACATGAGCACATGGACACTTCTCGTGCCATGGTTGATAGTTTGCATAAGATGCATGACATTGAGACTAGTAACGTACGATTCTCAAATATTTGTAATCTATTGAATGCCAAAATGGCAAAGGGGGCATCGGTCCAAAAACATGGACAAAAGATGGAAAGGATCTTTCAAGATCTTGAAAGTTTAGGTACTTCCATCGATGGGAAAATGGCCCAAGACTTTTTCCTTGCATCTCTCTCGGATGATTTCACTAAGTTTATTGTAAACTATAAAGTGAAAAGATTTGATCATACTTTTACCGAGATGATTGACATGTGCTGTAAATTTGAACAAGGTTTCAAAAAGGACAGTGGGAGTGAGAATGCAATCACAAGGAAAATGTTGCATAAGAAGAAGGCAGGAAAATCCAAAGGAACATGCTTTCATTGTGGAAATGATGAACGTTGGAAGAAGAAATACAGGGTGCGCATTGCGAGCCTTATGACACGAACTTTTGAAGGGACTATTTCTGTCATAGAGAGTGCTTTTACAATGAGCTCCAATTCCTGGATATTTGATTCAGGCGCTAGTCAACATATCTGCAATTCGTTGCAGGGACTAACAGGGAGCAGGACATTGCGCAATGAGGAGATGATTGTCCGAGTTGGGAACGTCACTAAGATCTCTGCTAAAGCAATAGGCACCTACATGCTTAAACTGCCCTCTGGGGAAGTCTTGGAACTTAAAAATTGTTTATATTTTCCTTCATGTATAAAGAATTTGATTTCTATCTCTAAGCTTTTACGAGATGGGCACTCAGTATTGTTTGACAAAATAAGTTGCACTTTATACTTAAACGGTCGTATTATCTCTCATGGTAATATGATAGAGGGACTTTTTCACCTAGAGACAAGTAGTGGGATGCACTGTATTGAAAGCGGGAATACCTCAAAACCCAAAAGGGCTAGAGAAGAAGTTAACCAAGAAAAGATGTGGCATCTTAAACTTGGACATGTGAACCTTGATAAGATTCGCAAGATGTCGAAAGACTGATATTTACGCCCATTAGGTAATGACCAAATGGGTACTTGTGAATGTTGCTTGAAAGGGAAGATGACCAAATCTCCATTCACTGGGAAAGGAGAGCGTGCCACTGAAATTCTAGGGTTAATCCACACTGACGTATGTGGACCTATGTCTACTACGTCGAGAGGAGGCTTCTCCTACTATATCACATTCACTGACGATCACTCTCGGTTTGGCTATGTGTATCTTATGAAGTACAAGTCAGAATCCTTTGAAAGGTTCAAAGAATTCAAGAATGAAGTTGAGAAGCAAACTGGGAAACAGATAAACATCCTAAGATCAGATCGAGGGGGAGAGTATCTAAGTAACGAGTTCGTAGATTATCTCAAAGAGTGTGGAATAATATCACAGTGGACTCCACCGGGAACTCCACAACTTAATGGAGTTTCTGAAAGGAGAAATCGAACCTTGATGAACATGGTTCGTTCTATGATGAGTTCCGCCGATCTACCAGTAACATTCTGGGGATACTCTCTATATACAGCAGCTTACTTGCTTAATAGAGTACCTTCCAAGTCAGTTTCACAGACGCCCTATGAGATATGGCATGGAAGAAAGCCAAGTCTTAATCACATTAAGATTTGGGGTTATGAAGCATATGTCAAGAAGCTTGAAGCTACTAAGCTTGAAGCGAGATCAGTTAGGTGTTATTTTGTGGGATATCCTAGAGAAACTATGGGATATGAGTTCTACCATCCTGACGATCAAAAGGTTTTTGTCGCCAGAACTGCTAAGTTTCTAGAGGACGAATTTGTTCTCAAAGGAACTATAAGTAGAACGATGGAAATTAATGAGATTAATGATGAACCACAAACAAGCGCTAGACAAGTTGACAACCCTGTTCCTGAACCCCTAGCTCCACGTAGATCTGAAAGGGTTAGCAAGCCACCTAAGAGGTATGGCTTAGAAATGACTTTGGGGAATTGCACCTTCTAGGTGACAATGACACAAAGGAAGACCCTAGAGACTACACTGAAGCAATGTCCGACATTGATTCAAAGAGATGGCAAGAAGCCATGAAATCCGAGATGGATTCCATGTATCAAAATCAGGTCTGGACTCTTGTAGACCCTCCAGAAGGTATAGTACCTGTTGGAAACAAATGGGTCTTCAAGAGGAAGATAGGCGTTGATGGAAACGTGGAGACTTATAAGGCTAGACTAGTACCCAAGGGTTATAGGCAACGAGAAGGGATTGACTATGAATAAACCTTCTCTCTTGTAGCCATGATTAAGTCCATTCGGATTTTGCTTGCTATAGCTGCGTACCATGATTATGAGATATGGCAAATGGACGTGAAGACGACCTTTCTGAACGGCTACCTAGAAGAAGAGCTCTATATGACTCAACCCGAAGGTTTCGTGTCCAAGCCTGAAAAGACCAAGGTATGCAAGCTTCAGAGGTCCATTTATGGACTTAAGCAAGCCTCCAAGAGCTGGAACATTCGTTTCGATACTGAAATCAAAATGTTTGGTTTTACTCAAAACGAAGACAACAATTGTGTTTATCAAAAAGTTGTTAGGGATGCAGTTGTATTCCTAGTGTTATATGTGGATGACATATTACTATTCGGGAATGACACTGCAGTACTTTCTTCTATAAAAGTGTGGTTGTCCAAAACCTTCCACATGAAAGATTTGGGAGATGCATCTTATGTACTTGGGATAAAGCTCTATCGTGATAGATCCAGAAAATTAATTGGATTATCCCAATCTATGTACATAGATAAGGTGCTGAGTAGGTTCCAGATGGAACAATCTAAGAAAGGTCTTCTTCCTGTGAGACATGGAATTCACCTTTCTAAGTCCATGGGACCTAAAACTCCTGAAGAGATACGACAGATGAGTGCTATTCCTTATGCTTCCGCCATAGGAAGTCTCATGTATGCCATGATATGCACAAGGCCTGATATCGCATATGATGTGAGCATTACTAGTCGATATCAATCCAACCCAGGATCAGAACACTGGGCAGCTGTCAAGACGGTTCTTAAGTACTTAAGAAGAACTAAGGACATGTTCCTCATTTATGGAGGAGCGACAGAGTTGCGAGTGGAAGCCTATACAGAAGCAGATTTCCAATCTAACGTCGATGATAGAAGTTCCAACTCCGGATATGTATTCACTCTAAATGATGGGGCTGTTAGCTGGAAAAGCAAGAAACAAGATGTAATTGCTGATTCCACGACAGAGGCAGAATATGTCGCTGCAGCTGAAGCAGGCAAAGAAGCGTTCTGGATGAAGAAGTTCATTACTGAACTTGGAGTGGTTCCAACCATTACATCACCAGTAACTTTGTACTGTGATAATAGTGGGGCGATAGCTCAAGCCAAGGAACCCAGGGCTTATCAAAAGAACAAGCATTTCGACAGGCGCTTTAATATCATTAGAAGATATGCTGCCGAGGGGAAAGTCAACATCCTCAAGGTTGCCTCAGCAGATAACGTAGCAGATCCACTGACAAAGCCAATGTCTCAAATCCAACTTGACCGCCATATAGAAAAGATGGGTATTAGATACATGGGAATGTGGCTTTGAGTGCAAGTGGGAGATTGTTGGAAGTATGCCCACAAAGCCAATCATTTGATGTAATAGCTTTTGGAATACTTATTGTATTAAACTATTATTTGTTTAATGAAGGGCAAAGCTTATTGTTAATCACTATTTATTGTATCATGTGTTTAAGCAATAAGGGAATCCAAGGAATGTATTTGATCTAAGAGAGAAGTGATTTAAGTAAGTTAGATTAACGAGACCTTTCTCTTATGTTCATTCCTAAAACGTTCCTAGCCATAGGATTGCCAATTGGGCATTGACAATCCGCTAAGGTTAGTATGTGTTATGTCAACTCAAGCGTGAGTATAACTAGTCTCAATTCATTTAGTGTTGGACACTAAGACAAACACATAGGTGCTAGAAAGAGTAATCGAGTACACTGAACAACGATCAAAAGAGAGTTCGAACATACATGTCATGTAAGAACTCGATAGTTGCAATATGCAAAGTAGTCCTTTGACCTGAGGCATCATAGATGTCTAATGGTTAGGTCCTTGATCTTTGATCATGTCAAAGGCATTCCATCGAGAGTGTCCACGACATTGTTGGGGTCAAGCTATCTAGTCATGTAGGCATATGAATGCACAACAAGGGATCTCTAACCTTCCATGGTGGAAGGAGAATACTCTAAGATATGATTCGGGAGTCTTTGGCCAAAGCATACGAATATGACTTAGGAAGTATGTTCCAAATCATATTCAATTGAATCATATAGAGAAGTATTACATTGGATAGTAGACATGAAACAAACTATCACTCAAACAATGTGATTAAGAGTATTGTATTAGAGAAGGACCGTATTGCATTGTAATTGTAACTGGATAGGTTCTCCAACCAATTCTACTTAGCTTGGGTAACCATGACATACTGCTAGGTGTCACTCATGGTTTGTGGAAACCATGAAGTTTAGAAAACACTAATCTTCAACAAAGGGAGAATTGAAATGTTGTTTCAATTCACAATCGATCGTTAAGAGTAACAATCGCCCACTGCCTCGCTAATTGGAACCTAATGGATCGTACACCGAACAAGGATGAAAGTGAAGAAATATAATTGAGATGGATAAGCAATTAAATGGTTCAATTGAGAATGGTCAAGATTAATTAATTAGTTAATTAATTTTACGAAAGGTTCGTATTGGGCTTTTAAGTTAGTTTTGGGCTTCGGGGTCCAAAAGGGTTTGGTCCATTAGGCCCATTATGTTTAAGTTGTATGACAACTAAAACAAATATGGGCAAATAGCCCAATCACTTAAGATGGCCGGCCATAGCAAGGGTAGTGGGAAGTTTTGCTTAATTGCAAGTTTGCCACTCACCTAAGAAAAGAGATATAAATGTTGGAAGTATGCCCACAAAGCCACTCATTCGGTGTAATAGCTTTTGGAATACTTAATGTATTAAACTTTTATATGTTTAATGAAGGGCAAAGCTTATTGTTGATCACTATTTATTGTATCATGTGTTTAAGCAATAAGGGAATCCAAGGAATGTATTTGATCTAAGAGACAAGTGATCTAAGTGAATTAGATTATCGAGACCATTCTCTTATGTTCATTCCTAAAACGTTCCTAGCCATAGGATTGCCAATTGGGCATTGACAATCCGCTAAGGTTAGTATGTGTTATGTTAACTCAAGCGTGAGTATGACTAGTCTCAAGTCATTTGGTGTTGGACACTAAGACAAACACATAGGTGCTCGAAAGAGTAATCAAGTACACTGAACAACGATCAAAAGAGAGTTCGAACATACATGTCATGTAAGAACTCTAAAGTTGCAATATGCAAAGTAGTTCTTTGACCTGAGGCATCATAGATGTCTAATGGTTAGTCCTTGATCTTTGATCATGTCAAATGGCATTCCATCGGAGTGTCCACGACATTATTGGGGTCAAGCTATCTAGTCATGTAGGCATATGAATGCACAACAAGGGATCTCTAACCTTCGATGGTGGAAGGAGAATACTCTAAGATATGATTCTAAAGTCTTTGGCCAAAGCAAATGAATATGACTTAGGAAGTTTGTTCCAAATCATATTCAAGGGAATCATATAGAAAAGTATCACATTGGATAGTAGACATGAAACAAACTATCACTTAAATAATGTGATTAAGAGTATTGTATTAGAGAATGACCGTATTGCATTGTAGTTGTAGCTGGATAGGTTCTCCAACCAATTCTACTTAGCTTGGGTAACCATGACATACTGCTAGGTGTCACTCATGGTTTGTGGAAGCCCTAATGATTAGCAAACACTAATCATTAAAGGGAGAATTGAAATGTGGTTTCAATTCACAATCGATCGTTAAGAGTAACAATCGCCCACTGCCTCGCTAATTGGAACCTAATGGATCGTACACCGAGTAAGGGCGATAGTGAAGAAATTAAATGAAATGGACATGCAATTAAATTGTTTAATTGAAGAATGGTCAAGATTAATTAATTAGTTAATTAATTTTACGAAAGGTTCGTATTGGGCTTTTAAGTTGGTTTTGGGTTTCGGGGCCCAAAAGTGTTTTGGTCCACAAGGCCCATTATGTTTAAGTTGTATGACAACTAAAACAAAATGGGCAATAAGCCCAATCACAACATATAGGCCGGCCATGGTGAGGAGATGGTGAAAGTTTGCTTAATTGCAAGTTTGCCACTCACCTAAGAAAAATGTTATAAAAGCAACTTTATAGCAATTTTCTCATAAGGTTTTTTCTGTTGGAAATGTGCCCTAAAGCCAATCATATGATGATACTTTACGGACATTTCACATGATAAACTAATCTAGTTTACATATAAAAGGGCAAAGATTATTGTTTGAGCCGTCTCATATAAATGTTATATGCTTAAACGATAAAGTCCAAGGAATATGTGATTGGAAGAATACAATCTAATGAAGTTAGATTCATGAGACCATTCTTTCGTAGACACATCCTAAACGTTCCTGATCATAGGATTGCCAATTGGGCATTAACAATCCGTTAAGATCAGTACGTGCTATGTCTTCTCTCAGGGAGAGTGACTAGTCTCGAGTCATTGGTGTGTGTGACATCAAGACAAGCATGTAGGTGCTCAATAGCGAATGAGTCCACTGAACACGATCAACGAGGAGTTCTCATACTCATGTCACATGAGAACTCATGGTTGGGATAATGCAAATTAGTCTTTTGACCTGAGGCATCACAATTGTCTTGTGGTTAAGTCCTTGATCTTTGATTATGTCAAAGTCACCCCATCGTGGTGTCCACGACATCATTGGGGTTAAGTCACTTAGTTATGGAGACAAGTGAATGTGCAACAAGGGATCTCTAACCTTCAAATGGTTTGAGGGAGAATACTCTATGATATGATTAAAATCTCTGGCCAGAGTATGAATGAGATTAGGGAATGCGTTCCAAATCACATTCAAGGTAATCATATAAGCAAACGAATCACATTGGATAGTAGACATGAATAAATAAACTATCAAACCAAACAATGTGGTCAAGAGTATTAGATTAGAGAAAGACCGTATTGCATTTGTAATCCTGAACTGAATAGGTTCTCTACCTCTTCTGATTAGCTTGGGTAACCATGATATGCTGCTAGGTGTCACTCATGGTTTGTGGAAGCCCTAAACGTGTGTAATCACTAAAGGGAGAATTGAAAGTAAGTTTCAATTCACAATCGATGTAAAATGGTTTTAATCGCCCACTGCCTCGCTAAAAGGAACCTAATGGATCGTACACCGTGTAAGGTGGAGATTGAAGAAACAATGGAAATGAGTAAGAATAATTAAATGGTTTAATTATTTATGGCAAGGATTAATTAATATGTTAATTAATCAAACGAATAAGTTCGTTAAAGACCTCGGGATAGTTTTGTACCTTAAGGCCCAATGGGCTTCGAACGTCAAAGCCCATTGACTTGAGTTGTATGACAACTTAATGAATAAAGATTCACAAAGGCCCAAAAGCCCATATCCCTTAAAGAGGCCGGCCATATATGTTAGAATTAGGGTTTTTTTTTGGTTCTTTAGGTCATTTAAAGAAGTGACTATATAAAGAACTTTATAGCCTAAAATTCATAAGGGTTGATTTTAGAGAAAATTGGTGAGAACTTGTTTCTTCATTTTCTCTCTAAGAGGCCAACCACCTTGGAGGGTGAATCTAGCAATCCTACTACTCCAAGGTCACTCATTTCTTCTTCAATCCAACCTTGGTGTAGAATCTTTAGAGGTTCTCTATTTTGAGAACTTGGAGAATCCAATTCTTTCAACCAAATCCATGGAGCTAAGAAGCAAGGAATGAAGGCCCTATCTCTTGGGTGATTATCCTTTGCATATGCAAAGAGGAATCTACAAAGGTAAATATTTCTCAACTAACAAATGTTGTTTTAAAGTTGAGTCAAGGTTCACCAATCTACTAGGCTTTGAATTTCATGGTTGATGTTTTGTTTTGAGTGCATGTAAGCATGATTCCGCCTTTAATTTGTTAATTGCATGCTATTGATGTTGCTCAAATAAACATGTTTTTCACAAAATTTCCTTCAAGTGGTATCAGAGCCTAGGTCTAGTAGTTGGTGAATCATTTTGGGTTTTGTAGTTCATAGTTTTTGATTTAAAAGTTGTAATATGTTACAAGCTTTATTCTTGTTTCTTTGAATGTAAATTTTGTTAGAAAATTTGCCATCTCAAATGTTGTAGATGTAGTTCATATGAGCATGAATTTTGGAGCTAAAATTTGGTGCCATGTTTTTGGGGAAATTCGGCCAAATCCAAAGGGTGATTTTTTGGGTTCATGTTTGTCTTGTTAAAATGGTTTTAAAGTGACTTTTGGAACCCCTAAGTACCCTAGGATGTTAGCCCTCTTTTGAGTGGTGAAAATTTGAGTTTTGGTGAGTGAAAACATTCATGGAGCTATTATGAGTTTTCATGAGTGTTCTTCAATGTTCTTGAAGTTCTTGCCAAGAACAAAAAGTTTTGAAGTTTTGATTCAAAAGATTTATGTTTTACATAAAGTTTTGATTTAATTTTAGTGGGTGATGGTTATTGGTAAAGTATTATTAATGGTTTTAATGGTAGACAAACTTTTTTAAAAAGTTTGACATAAATTCATCTAATGGCTATAATGGTAGACAAACTTTTTTTAAAAAGTTTGACATAAATTCAAAATATATCATATATATTTCATCTTTACCTCACCTAACAAAACCCACTTACAAAAACTTTGTAAAAATCTTATTTTTTTTATCATGGCCGGCCACCCTAATAGAATAGGGTATTTTTGGGTCTTTTATTCAATTACATAAAGTTTTGATACTTTTGTGTATTTGCACTTTGGCCCAAAAGTTTACGTTTTTACGTTTAGGTCCAATAACGCTAAAGGACAAATTGTTTTGATCCTTTAATGAAGTTTTTTGTATTTGTTGAAATTTTTGGGTTCTAGTTGTAATTACATGAAGTAGTGGACTTTTGTGTTTTCACAAAGTGACCCCAAAAGTTTGTGTTTCGCAATATAGCCCAAAAAGTTGTGGTTATTGCATGATGGCCCAAATTAAGTAGGGAACAAAAATTGTTTTGTCTCTTTAAATGAGAATTGGATTTTCATTTTATTTAGCTCCATTTAAATCAATTTTATGGATACAAAAACCAAATGAAAATGTTGCAGTTAATTTAATTAATTAAAGTGTTGATTAATTAAAGGGTGATTATGAACCTAAGCCTACGATAATTGAGCTATGTGAAAGGCCGTTTCAAATTTGTTTGAACCATGGGAATGTGTAGATTAATTTTGGTTGTAATTTGATTTGATCAAATGTTGTAAAAGAGCATAAGCTCTTCTTTACTTTAAATTAATTTGAATTATGCAAATGTTGTAATGAGCATAAGCTCACCTTTACTTTGAAGTACTTCTTTCTTGCTTTATTTGATATGCATGAAAATGGAGTAGAGGGTCCAACGCCCCTAAGACAACACGCCTTAATGTGATTAAACGCGTAACTAAAATCAATCTCCATCCCTAGTCCGAGATTCAACACTAGGCTCGTGTTGAATCTAAATAAAGGTTCATAGTCATCCTAAGGCCCTAAGGCAACTATATAGTCCATCAAATGAATGCAAACCTTATGTTAGTAGTATCATATACTCTTGCTTTAAAAACCGTTTTATAAGTATAGTGGGAGTATTATATACAACTAAATTGAATCAAATGGACCAATAGTTGTAATAGGACCAAAATTGTTTTAATGAAGATTAAAATGAATACTTATATGTGATGAGACCTAAAACCCTCAAACAAACCATTATTAAGTTGATAAGCGTGAGAGTGCTTTGAACACTCTTTCGTGGCCTTCCACCATGGTAGGCTTCAATCGTTTGTGACTCATACACCGTATTCGTCCAGTTCTGGGGTTGCAAAGTATGTGCTTACATTCAGGAGAAGCCTATACACATATGATGAAGTAAAGGTAGGCAACGAGTGTCGTCAATATGATATTCTTCTGAGGCCATTCTTGAACCCCTACTTTAACTAGCATGGTAGGAATGACTTAACTAAGTGCAATGTGCCAATATGATATTCTTCTGAGGCATCATTCTCTAGAGGCCAAATTGATGGGTACTTGCATTAGTTGCAAATGAGTAAGTGTACTCTCTCATTATTATTAACGCTAGCCAATATGATTTTCTTCTGAGGTGGGCTTGGTAATAGTGAGTCTCTCATAACCTACTAAGAGTTTTCTCCAAAAACTCTCGAATTCCAATGAGGGATATGGAATTTGCCAAAAATAGTGGGTGGTGCTATTTGATTTAAAGACCCGAATCAAATGGCTTAAAATCAATCAATTTATATTCGTTATGTATTTGTTTACCAATATATATTTGCAAACGCTATCCAAAACTTGACAAAGAAAAGCCGAATGTTTTAGTTTCCGGACTTGGTAACACAATCCCAAAGATTGTCTTAAATGGATTGTGCATGTACCTAAGAAGTCTCATCCTCACAATCTTCCTATTGATAATGTATCATTGGAAGAACATGTTAGAAATGTCTATCATGAAGAGGACAACACAAACAACCAATGCTTATTCCTTCGTTATATGAACAAAGGAACTTACGAAGATTAGCATAAAGACAAGGACACTTTTAGTGCCATGATTCTTCACTTACAAATTGTTGTATGAAGAAATAAGAGTTGCCTTGAACAACTCTTGAAAGTTTGTAATTATGTTTAGAACATAATGGTTGGTTGACAAAAATAGTCCATCAACATGGACTTATGATGATTTTGAATCATTGAAGTGTTGAAGTGATAAACCACTTAACGAGACGGAAACTAAGCTAGGACTTCACCTTTATGTCCCTATCCTAATGGTTCACTAAGTTTATTGTAAACTATGTAGTGAACAATAACCACACACTCTCCAAAATGTTTGATGTGTATAACACAATTGAAAAAGGTTTCAAGAGAGATAGTGGGAGTTTAGGGACCATGACTATTGTAGTCAAAGGAGAAGTCAAATGAAGAAGATAAAATTAACTCCAAGGGAACAAACTTTCTCTATGAAAGGATGGACATTGGAAGGGGTATTTGCAAGAAATGTCTTGCAAATGTCAAGAACACACCTTTCGAAGGTGTTGTAAATTGTTCTTGAATAGTTCAAAATAGTTGGTTCTTCTACTTGAATGCTTGATTCCGTATTAGTAACTATGTTTTACAATCGTTGTAAAAATGTGGCTAATAAGAAGTAGAAGATTATTGAGAGAAGAGAAAGTACTTCACATTCGGAACGTGAATAAAATATAGATCTCTGCGAAAGCAGATGGTACTAACTTCCTCATATGAACTACCAAAGAAATTGGAAAAACCATAGATTGTCTTTACATTCCAATTTTAAGGAACTTAATTCCGTCACTATAGTAGAGATGGATGAATGTTTTGTTTGACAAAACATTGTTCTTTATTAATCACTGATTGGATTATAGTAATCTAATTGATTGTCTCTATAGTAGAGATGATATGGTAGCGTTAACTGTTTAGAATATAATGATGCTCAAAACCCAAAAGGTTGCAAGATAGTGACTAATCCCAACTGAGTTGTGATACCTCTAAAAACATAAATTACGAGTTGGTCATAGATGGATGCTTTGGATCGTTAGATCCGGATCCAATACCTTCTTGTCAAAATTGTATAGAGGCGAAATGTTCGAATCTTTATTCTTTTGGAAAGAAGAAAGGATCACAAAGTTATTGAGGTTAATTCACTTAGATGTTAGTGGCACTTGTCCACAACATAATACTACTCATGTTGTTTGACATTCACCGAAGATCACTCTCGGTTGGATTATAGTTTATTTTTGAATAAACACAAGTCCGAATACTTTGCAAAAGGTTTCAAAGAATTCAAGAAATGTAAGTTGATGAGTAAGACGTCTAAAGTACTTACCTCCTTAGATTTGATCTAAGGAAAGGTAACACTTTAGATGAGTTTCCTTGAAAGATATCAAGGAAAGTAGCATCATAAGATAATGATTTTCTCCATTAGGAGAAGAACGAACTCGAATAAGATTTAGTTCGTTGGATGTTATCAATTACCCATATATATAGGATATATACTTCTAAAACAATATGATTGTCAATTAGAAGATCTTCCAAAGTTTTCATGACTCCATAGGATGTAGTTGGAAAGAAAGACAAATCTTAATCATATTAAGATTTGGGGTTGTGTGCTAATGAGCAATATTTGTTTAAAAATTATCTTGTGGATATCCTTAAATTAACCTTTGGATATCACTTCTATAAACCAACCAACAAATGTTGTTTGTTGAGTAGTTCATTGTAATCCTACAATGTGATTTGCCTTAGAGCAAATGAACTAGGAATAGAACTCAAAAGAATGGGTTCTTTGAGAGACAAGATGATAATCAACAAATATAACAACCTAGTTCCTATACCACAAGCTCCAAGGTAGTCAAGAAGGATTTACAAACCGTCTCAGTTGAATGGTTTGAACTTTATGACTACATTGAGTGTATATACGATATATACTCAAGGAAATGGTAAAGTACCATTTGACCCGAAATAATGAAACCTTCATAGCTAATTGGTAGCTTAAGGTGACTACAATCAAAGAGAATGGTTGACTTTGAAGGAACCATCTTTGACGTAGTCTTAGTTTCAATTAATTCGAAGATTGCTAGCTACAACTAAATGGTGATTCAATGTTTGGACATGATATAGGTTTCCGAAACCATTATTAAGATAGTCTTGATAATTTATGTCTAAAACTATGAATCACAAGACATGTAAGTTGTAGAGATCCAACCATCATGGATCTTAGCAAGCTAGTGGGAGCCATAAGCGTCTTATGAGAGAAAGATCAAAACGTTTGATTTCTCATAAAGATGTAAATGAATCTTTTGTTTACTATGTTTACAAAAGATTAGTGGGAGTTAATCATATTCCTAAATTTAAATATATGTATGATATATTAATTTTGGAAATGAAAAGAATACTTCATTGTTAAAGTTATGACTTTAAACATTCTATAAAGATAGAATGTATATGGGAGACATAGTTTATATACATGGGATGGAAATCTATAATGATAGATTTTAGGATATAATTGGATTATAACATGCCCTAATAATAGACAAAATATGCTAGGAAGTTTCTCATATGATGATAAACTTCAATAAGGAGGACAACTCTAGTTAGACTAAGTAGTTGCTCTTCTCAAAGGGAACGTACCCTTTGACTCCCAAAGAAATAATGCGTAAATCGAATCCTTTATGCATACGCAGAAAGGTGATTTATGTATTTCATATTGTATGAAAAACATTGATACGAGTTGTACCTAGAAAGGTACAAGGCGATATCAGTGCAAGCCCAGGATCAGAACCATGGCAACTGTCAAGTGAATCCTTAAGTATTTAAGAAATACTAAAGGATAGGTTCCTCAAAGATCGAGGAAGAATTAGAGTAACGTAATGGAAGCGTAAATGTATTAGATTATGAATCTAATCCATCATTGGATGTTTCTTCATTATGAATGAAGAGATAAACAGGTATCCCTTTATTATGACTTTAATATGTTCCATTAAAGTAATGACTTTAATATGTTCCATTATGAATGCAAAATATATTGCCATATAGAAGTTTACAACAATGTTGTTTGGATGGGAAAGTTCATTTATGAACTCTCTATTCGGTTCCAACCAGAAAGTGTATCTAGTGTACTGACACTATGACACTAATGGGGCGATAGCTCAAGCCAGGGAATCAAGGTCTCATCAAGATCCGAACTCATATGAGAGACTGAACCACATGATTGGGAATCATGTATAATGGTGACGTCGATATTCTCAAGGTTGCTTCTATGGATAACATATAGATATCCATTGTCTAGGCCTACTACTCAGCCATTTATGAAATGACTACAGAAGAGGAATCATAACAGATGAACAAGCTGATTGGCTCTAGTGCAAGTGGGAGATTGTTGGAAATGTGCCCTAAAGCCAATCATATGATGATACTTTACGGACATTTCACATGTTAAACTAATCTAGTTTACATATAAAAGGGCAAAGATTATTGTTTGAGCCGTCTCATATAAATGTTATATGCTTAAACGATAAAGTCCAAGGAATATGTGATTGGAAGAATACAATCTAATGAAGTTAGATTCATGAGACCATTCTTTCGTAGACACATCCTAAACGTTCCTGATCATAAGATTGCCAATTGGGCATTGACAATCCGTTAAGATCAGTACGTGCTATGTCTTCTCTCAGGGAGAGTGACTAGTCTCGAGTCATTGGTGTGTGTGACATCAAGACAAGCATGTAGGTGCTCAATAGCGAATGAGTCCACTAAACACGATTAACGAGGAGTTCTCATACTCATGTCACATGAGAACTCATGGTTGGGATAATGCAAATTAGTCTTTTGACCTGAGGCATCACAGTTGTCTTGTGGTTAAGTCCTTGATCTTTGATTATGTCAAAGTCACCCCATCGGGGTGTCCACGACATCATTGGGGTTAAGTCACTTAGTTATGGAGACAAGTGAATGTGCAACAAGGGATCTCTAACCTTCAAATGGTTTGAGGGAGAATACTGTATGATATGATTAAAATCTCTAGCCAGAGTATGAATGAGATTAGGGAATGCGTTCCAAATCACATTCAAGGTAATCATATAAGCAAACGAATCACATTGGATAGTAGACATGAATAAATAAACTATCAAACCAAACAATGTGGTCAAGAGTATTAGATTAGAGAAATACCGTATTGCATTTGTAATCCTGAACTGAATAGGTTCTCTACCTCTTCTGATTAGCTTGGGTAACCATGATATGCTGCTAGGTGTCACTCATGGTTTGTGGAAGCCCTAAACGTATGTAATCACTAAAGGGAGAATTGAAAGTAAGTTTCAATTCACAATCGATGTAAAATGGTTTTAATCGCCCACTGCCTCGCTAAAAGGAACCTAATGGATCGTACACCGTGTAAGGTGGAGATTGAAGAAACAATGGAAATGAGTAAGAATAATTAAATGGTTTAATTATTTATGGCAAGGATTAATTAATATGTTAATTAATCAAACGAATAAGTTCGTTAAAGACCTCGGGATAGTTTTGTACCTTAAGGCCCAATGGGCTTCGAACGTCAAAGGCCATTGACTTGAGTTGTATGACAACTTAATGAATAAAGATTCACAAAGGCCCAAAAGCCCATATCCCTTAAAGAGGCCGGCCATATATGTTAGAATTAGGGTTTTTTTTTTGTTCTTTAGGTCATTTAAAGAAGTGACTATATAAAGAACTTTATAGCCTAAAATTCATAAGGGTTGATTTTAGAGAAAATTGGTGAGAACTTGTTTCTTCATTTTCTCTCTAAGAGGCCAACCACCTTGGAGGGTGAATCTAGCAATCCTACTACTCCAAGGTCACTCATTTCTTCTTCAATCCAACCTTGGTGTAGAATCTTTAGAGGTTCTCTATTTTGAGAACTTGGAGAATCCAATTCTTTCAACCAAATCCATGGAGCTAAGAAGCAAGGAATGAAGGCCCTATCTCTTGGGTGATTATCCTTTGCATATGCAAAGAGGAATCTACAAAGGTAAATATTTCTCAACTAACAAATGTTGTTTTAAAGTTGAGTCAAGGTTCACCAATCTACTAGGCTTTGAATTTCATGGTTGATGTTTTGTTTTGAGTGCATGTAAGCATGATTCCGCCTTTAATTTGTTAATTGCATGCTATTGATGTTGCTCAAATAAACATGTTTTTCACAAAATTTCCTTCATTTTCTTGGTGAAATGAGGTGAAACACTTTCTCTCTATTTCTCTAAAGAGGCCGGCCACTTAGAGAGATTAATCTAGCAATCTCTTCTTCTCTAAGTCATCCATTTCATCTTCACACTTCATCCTTGGTGTGGAGACTTAGAGACATCAAACTTTTGGTGTTTTTGGAGAACTAATCCTCAAATCCTCAAAGAAGCAAAGGAGCACTAAAAGGAGGAAAAACACAAGGAATATTCAAGGAGCTTGGAGGTGACTTGAAGGCCCTCCACTTGGGTGAATCCCTTGTGTAAACAAGGATGAGCTTCAAGGGTAAAGAAACTCTAAATCTTTACTTCTCTTTAATGTTGTTAAAGAGTTTATTGGTTCACCATATACTAGGCTTTGAAAGTCATGGGTTTTATGAATTGTTTTTGAATGCATGCCTACTTTAAAGTGTTAATAGCTTGCATGTGTATTCAAATGTTCATACTTGTTCTTAGCTAGGACAAATTTTTTCCTTCAAGTGGTATCAGAGCCTAGGCCTAGTTTATGGTGAATCCTTTTGGGTTTTGTGATATTCATGATTTATGATTTAAATGTTGTAAATGTTACAAGCTTTGTTCTTGCTTTTGAATATATAAATTTTGCTAGAAAATTTAGCATCTCAAATGTTGTAGATGTATTTCATTTAAGCATGAATATTGGAACTAAAATTTGGTGCCATGTATTTTGGGAAATTCGGCCAAATCCAAAGGGTGATTTTTTGGGTTCATGTTTGTCTTGTTAAAATGGTTTTAAAGTGACTTTTGGAACCCCTAAGTACCCTAGGATATTAGCCCTCTTTTGAGTGGTGAAAAATTGAGTTTTGGTGATTGAAAACATTCATGGAGCTATTATGAGTTTTCATGGTGTTCTTCAATGTTCTTGAAGTTCTTGCCAAGAACATAAAGGTTTGAAGTTTTGATTCAAAATTTTTATGTTTTTCATAAAGTTTTGGTTTATTATTTGATGGTTGATGGTTATTGGTGAGATGTGATGAAATGGTTTTAATGTTTTGTCATAGACTTTAATTTTTTCTTACAAACCATCAATTTCACCAATAACTCACCCACCAAAATCAACTTGCATTTTGCACATGCATTCACAACTTGCATAAAACCCTTTCACACTCATTCACACCTCTAAAACCGGCCACCCCCTAGTGGGGGGTACTTTTGGGGCCTTTTGTGCAATTACATAAAATTTTGATAATTTTGTGTTTTTGTATTTTGGCCCAAAAGTTTACGTTTTTACGTTTAGGCTTAAAAACTCTAAAGGACAAATTGTTTTGATCCTTTAATGATGTTTTTACATTATTAAAATTTTGGGTTCTAGTTGAAATTACATGAAGTTGTGGACTTTTGTGTTTTTTCAAAGTGACCCCAAAAGTTTGTGTTTTTGCATTATGGCCCAATTGTTGTGGTCATAGTTTCCTATTGGCCCAAAAGGATGAGAACAAAATTGTTTTGTCTCTTTAATGAGAATTGGATTTTCATTTCATTTAGTTCCATTTAAATCAATTCTATGGATCCAAAAACCAATTGTTTAAAGTTGTTTTCTTAGTTAATGTGATTGATTAAGAAAAGGGTGATTATGAACCAAAGGCCTCGATAATTGAGCTATGTGATTGACCGTTTTACATTATGAATGTTTGGGTTAAGTAGATTAGATTTGAATGTAATTTGATTAATTCATTTTGTTGTAAATGGACATAAGTCCATCATTTGTGTTGTAAAAGGGCATAAGCCCTTATTATTATTTCATGTATTCCTTTTGTTTATATGTATGCAAAATGGAATAGTTGGGTCCAACGCCGAATAGGAAATAACGGTTTAATTGGATTAAACGCGTAACTAAAATCAACAGCTATCTACCTTAAACCCAAGGTCCAACACAAGGCTCGTGTTGGATCAAATCAAAAGGTTCATAATCATCCTAAAACCTAATATGACTATATAGTCCATATGAGGATGCAATGCATTCGTTAGTAGTTCCATATAGTCTCGCTTGTTTCTTCGAAATAGTGGGAGTATTATAAACTACTAATTCATATTAACTTGGACCAATAGTTGTGATAGGCCCAAATTCTTTTAATAAGATTAAAATGATTTTGATGTAGCCCAACACTACTCCCTCAAAACAAATATTAAGTTGATAAGCGAGAGATGTTTTGAACATCTCTTCGTAGGCCTTCCACCGTGGTGGGCTCCAATCGTTTGTGACTCGTACACCGGCTTCACCCTATAATGGGGGGGTTCAAAGTATGTGCTTACATCCAGGAGGAATCCATAAACATATGATGAGGTGAGTGTAGACAACGAGTATAACCAACATGATATAATTCTGAGGTTGTACTTGAACCCCTACACAAACTAAGCATGGTGGGAATGACTTAACTAAGTGCAATGATGCCAACATGATATAATTCTGAGGCAATCATTCTCTAGAGGCCAAACAAGATGGGTAATTACAAGAGTTGTAAATGACTAAAGCGTTATTCTCTCATCATTATTTTTGCTAACCAACATGATATAATTCTGAGGTGGGCTTGGTAATGGTGAGTCTCCCATACCCCGCTAAGAGTTCAATATAACTCTCGAATTCTATTGAGGGATGTGGAATTTGCCAAAAATAGTGGGTGGTGCTATTTGATTCAAAGACCCAATCAAATAGTTTTAAAACAAACAATCTAATACGATTTCTGTTATGTTATGTAGTTAACGACATGCCTAAAATTATACCCACCATTATACTTGACAAAAAGGGCCTTAGTGGCCAACGTTTCCTTGCTTGGTATCGCCACATTGAGAATGTCTCAAAGGTGAAAGACATATTGTATGTGCTTAAAAAATCCCCTCCTCATGTACCTCCTACGAAACTAGCTTCAAAGGAGGAGTGTCAAAATTATGTTAGACACTATGAGGATGATTTACAAGCCAAATGCTTAATCCTTACTTCACTTAGTGAGGAGCTTATGAAGCTACATAAGCACATGGACACTTCTTGTGCCATGGTTGAAAGTTTGCATAAGATGCATGACATTGAGACTAGTAATGTACGATTCTCAAATGTTTGTAGTCTAATGAATGCCAAAATGGCAAAGGGGACATCGGTCCATAAACATGGACAAAAGATGGAAAAGATCTTTCAAGATCTTCAAAGTTTGGGAACTTCCATCGATGGGAAAATGGCCCAAGACTTTTCCCTTGCATCTATCTCGGATGATTTCACTAAGTTTATTGTAAACTATAAAGTGAATAGATTCGATCATTCTTTAAACGAGATGATTGACATGTGCTGTAAATTTGAAAAAGGTTTCAAAAGGGACAGTGGGAGTGAGAATGCAATCACAAGGAAAAGGTTGCATAAGAAGAAGGCAAAGAAATCCAAAGGGACATGCTTTCATTGTGGAAAGGATGAACGTTGGAAGAAGAAATACAGGGTGCGCATTGCGAGCCTTATGACACGAACTTTTGAAGAGACTATTTCCGTCATAGAGAGTGCTTTTACAGTGAGCTCCAATTCCTGGATATTTGATTCAGGCGCTAGTCAACATATCTGCAATACGTTGCAGGGACTAGCTGGGAGCAGGTCACTGCGCAATGGGGAGATGGTTGTGCGAGTTGGGAACGACACTAAAATCTCTGCAAAAGCAATAGGCACATACATGCTTAAACTACCCTCTGGGGAAGTCCTGGAACTTAAAAATTGTTTATATTTTCCTTCATGTATAAAGAATTTGATTTCTATCTCTAAGCTTTTACGAGATGGGCACTCAGTGTTGTTTGACAAAATGAGTTGCACTTTATACTTGAACGGTCGCATTATCTCTCATGGTAATATGATAGAGGGACTTTTTCACCTAGAGACGAATAGTGGGATGCACTGTATTGAAAGCGGGAATACCTCAAAACCCAAAAGGGCTAGAGAAGAAGTTAACCAAGTTAGACTTTGGCATCTTAAACTTGGACATGTAAACCAGGATAAGATTCGCAAGATGTCGAAAGACGGATATCTTAGCCCATTAGGTAATGACCTCATGGGAACTTGTGAACCTTGTCTACTGGGGAAGATGACCAAATCTCCATTCACTGGGAAAGGAGAGCGTGCCAATGAAATTCTAGGGTTAATCCACACTGACGTATGTGGACCTATGTCTACTACGTCGAGATGAGGCTTCTCCTACTATATCACATTCACCGACGATCACTCTCGGTTTGGCTATGTGTATCTTATGAAGTACAAGTCAGAATCCTTTGAAAGGTTCAAAGAATTCAAGAATGAAGTTGAGAAGCAAACTGGGAAACAGATAAAGACCCTAAGATCGGATCGAGGGGGTGAATATCTGAGTAACGAGTTCCTAGATTATCTCAAAGAGTGTGGAATTGTATCACAGTGGACTCCACCAGGAACTCCTCAACATAACGGAGTTTCTGAGAGGAGAAACCGAACCTTGATGAACATGGTTCGTTCTATGATGAGTTCCACTGATCTACCAATATCATTCTGAGGATATGCACTACACACAACAGCTTATTTGTTGAATGCAGTGCCTTCTAAATCTGTTCCACAAACACCATATGAGATATGGTATGAGAAAAGGCCAACTCTTAAACATCTTAAGATTTGGGGTTGTCCAGCATACGTTAAGAAACAAGATGCTGGAAAGCTTGAAGCGAGATCCGTTAAATGCTATTTTGTGGGGTATCCTAAACAAACCTATGGATACGAATTCTATCACCCTGACGACCAGAAAGTCTTTGTCGCCAGAACTGCTATATTCATGGAGGATGAATTCGTTCTTAATGGAACTAGCAAGATAGAATTGAAAGAAATTAATGAGATTAATGATGAACCACAAACAAGCACTCGACAAGTTGACAACCCTGTTCCTGAACCCCTAGCTCCACGTAGATCTGAACGGGTTAGTAAGCCACCTAAGAGGTATGGCTTAGACAATGACTTTGCGGAATTGCACCTTCTAGGTGACAATGACACAAAGGAGGACCCTAGGGACTACACTGAAGCAATGTCCGACATTGATTCAAAGAGATGGCAAGAAGCCATGAAATCCGAGATGGATTCCATGTATCAAAATCAGGTCTGGACTCTTGTAGACCCTCCAGAAGGTATTGTACCTGTTGGAAACAAATGGGTATTCAAGAGGAAGATAGGCGTTGATGGGAACGTGGAGACTTATAAGGCTAGACTCGTAGCCAAGGGTTATAGGCAAAGAGAAGGGATTGACTATGAAGAAACTTTCTCTCCTGTAGCCATGATTAAGTCCATTCGGATTTTGCTTGCTATAGCTGCGTACCATGATTATGAAATCTGGCAAATGGACGTGAAGACGGCCTTTCTGAACGGCTACCTAGAGGAAGAGCTTTACATGGCTCAACCCAAAGGTTTCGTGTCCAAGTCTGAAAAGACTAAGGTATGCAAGCTTCAGAGGTCCATTTATGGACTTAAGCAAGCCTCCAGGAGCTGGAACATCCGTTTTGATACTGAAATCAAATCGTTTGGTTTTACTCAAAACGAAGACGACAATTGTGTTTATCAAAAGGTCGTTGGGGACGCAGTTGTATTCCTAGTGTTATATGTAGATGACATATTACTATTCGGGAATGACACTGCAGTACTTTCTTCTGTAAAAGTGTGGTTGTCCAAAACCTTCCACATGAAAGATTTAGGAGATGCATCTTATGTACTTGGGATAAAGCTCTATCGTGATAGATCCAGAAGACTAATTGGATTATCCCAATCTATGTACATTGATAAGGTGCTAAGTAGGTTCCAGATGGAACAATCTAAGAAAGGTTTTCTTCCTGTTAGACATGGAATTCACCTTTCTAAATCCATGGAACCTAAGACTCCTGAAGAGATACGGCAAATGAATGTTATTCCTTATGCTTCCGCCATAGGGAGTCTCATGTATGCCATGATATGCACAAGGCCGGATATCGCATATGTTGTGAGCATTACTAGTCGATATCAATCTAACCCAGGATCAGAACACTGGGCAGCTGTCAAGACGGTCCTTAAGTACTTAAGAAGAACTAAGGACATGTTCCTCGTTTATGGAGGAGCGGCAGAGTTGCGAGTGGAAGCCTATACAGACGTAGATTTCCAATCTGACGTCGATGATAGAAGTTCCAACTCCGGATATGTATTCACTCTGAATGGTGGGGCTGTCAGTTGGAAAAGCAAGAAACAAAGTGTAATTGCTGATTCCATGACAGAGGCTGAATATGTCGCTGCAGCTGAAGCCGGCAAAGAAGCGTTCTGGATGAAGAAGTTCATCACTGAACTTGGAGTGGTTCCAACCATTACATCACCAGTAACTTTGTACTGTGATAATAGTGAGGCGATAACTCAAGCCAAGGAACCAAGGGCACATCAAAAGAACAAGCATTTTAACAGGCGCTTTAATATCATTAGAAGATATGCTGCCAAGGGGAAAGTCAACATCCTCAAAGTTGCTTCAGCCGATAACGTAGCAGATCCACTGACAAAGCCAATGTCTCAAATCCAGCTTGACCGTCATATGGAAAAGATGGGTATTAGATACATGGGAGGATGGCTTTGAGTGCAAGTGGGAGATTGTTGGAAGTATGCCCACAAAGCCACTCATTTGATGTAATAGCTTTTGGAATACTTAATGTATTAAACTTTTATATGTTTAATGAAGGGCAAAGCTTATTGTTGATCACTATTTATTGTATCATGTGTTTAAGAAATAAGGGAATCCAAGGAATGTATTTGATCTAATAGACAAGTGATCTAAGTGAGTTAGATTATCGAGACCATTTTCTTATGTTCATTCCTAAAACGTTCCTAGCCATAGGATTGCCAATTGGGCATTGACAATCTGCTTAGGTTAGTATGTGTTATGTTAACTCAAGCGTGAGTATGACTAGTCTCAAGTCATTTGGTGTTGGACACTAAGACAAACACATAGGTGCTCGAAAGAGTAATCGAGTACACTGAACAACGATCAAAAGAGAGTTCGAACATACATGTCATGTAAGAACTCTAAAGTTGCAATATGCAAAGTAGTCCTTTGACCTGAGGCATCATAGATGTCTAATGGTTAGGTCCTTGATCTTTGATCATGTCAAACGGCATTCCATCGGAGTGTCCATGGCATTGTTGGGGTCAAGCTATCTACTCATGTAGGCATATGAATGCACAACAAGGGATCTCTAACCTTCCATGGTGGAAGGAGAATACTCTAAGATATGATTCTAAAGTCGTTGGCCAAAGCAAATGAATATGCCTTAGGAAGTTTGTTCCAAATCATATTCAAGGGAATCATATAGAAAAGTATCACATTGGATAGTAGACATGAAACAAACTATCACTTAAACAATGTGATTAAGAGTATTGTATTAGAGAAGGACCGTATTGCATTGTAGTTGTAGCTGGATAGGTTCTCCAACAAATTCTACTCAGCTTGGGTAACCATGACATACTGCTAGGTGTCACTCATGGTTTGTGGAAGCCCTAATGATTAGCAAACACTAATCATTAAAGGGAGAATTGAAATGTGGTTTCAATTCACAATCGATCGTTAAGAGTAACAATCGCCCACTGCCTCGCTAATTGGAACCTAGTGGATCGTACACCGAGTAAGGGCGATAGTGAAGAAATTAAATGAAATGGATATGCAATTAAATTGTTTAATTGAAGAATGGTCAAGATTAATTAATTAGTTAATTAATTTTACGAAAGGTTCGTATTGGGCTTTTAAGTTGGTTTTGGGTTTCGGGGCCCAAAAGTGTTTTGGTCCACAAGGCCCATTATGTTTAAGTTGTATGACAACTAAAACAAAATGGGCAATAAGCCCAATCACAACATATAGGCCGGCCATGGTGAGGAGATGGTGAAAGTTTGCTTAATTGCAAGTTTGCCACTCACCTAAGAAAAATGTTATAAAAGCAACTTTATAGCAATTTTCTCATAAGGGTTTTTCTTGGTGAAATGAGGTGAAACACTTTCTCTCTATTTCTCTAAAGAGGCCGGCCACTTAGAGAGATTAATCTAGCAATCTCTTCTTCTCTAAGTCATCCATTTCATCTTCACACTTCATCCTTGGTGTGGAGACTTAGAGACATCAAACTTTTGGTGTTTTTGGAGAACTAATCCTCAAATCCTCAAAGAAGCAAATGAGCACTAAAAGGAAGAAAAACACAAGGAATATTCAAGGAGCTTGGAGGTGACTTGAAGGCCCTCCACTTGGGTGAATCCCTTGTGTAAACAAGGATGAGCTTCAAGGGTAAAGAAACTCTAAATCTTTACTTCTCTTTAATGTTGTTAAAGAGTTTATTGGTTCACCATATACTAGGCTTTGAAAGTCATTGGTTTTATGAATTGTTTTTGAATGCATGCCTACTTTAAAGTGTTAATAGTATGCATATGTATTCAAATGTTCTTACTTGTTCTTAGCTAGGACAAAATTTTTCCTTCAATAAAAGCATCTTTATAGCTTTTACCTCATTAGGGTTTTCTTGAGGCAAAGAGGTGAAACACTCTCTCTTTTTCTCTACAAGGAGGCCGGCCACTTAGGGAAGAAATAGCTAGCAATCTTTTCTTCTCTAAGTTATCCATTTCATCTTCACATCTCATCCTTGGTGTGGAGACTTAGAGACACCAAATCTTTGGTGTTTTGGAGATCCTTTCCTCACATCCTTAAGGAGCAAAGGAGCATCAAAAGGAAGGAAATCACAAGGAAGATCCAAGGAGCTAGGAGGTGACTTGAAGGCCCTCCACTTGGGTGAATCCCTTGTGTAAACAAGGATGAGCTTTAAGGGTAATGAATCTCTAAAACCTTCTTTCTCTTTAATGTTGTTAAAGAGTCTCTTGGTTCACCATTCACTAGGCTTTGAAAGTCATGGGTTTTAGAATTGTTTTGAATGCATGCCTACTTTAATGTGTTGATAGTTTGCATATGTGTTCGAATATTCTCACATGTTCTTAGCCAGGACAAAAATTTTCCTTCACCTTTGCATTCAATACCCCATGGCTGCCTAAGGAAAGACCGATGAGTTCGAATTGAAGTCTAGCTTGTTCCATCACATCCCCAAATACCATGGGCTGTCCATGGAAGATCCAAACAAGCATCTTAAGGAGTTTGAAGTGGTATGTTCGAGCATGACACCCATCAATGTCGATGGGAACATTCTGAAGATGAAGGCCTTTCCATTCTCTCTTATGGACAAGGCTAAAGATTGGCTCTACGAATTAGCACCTGGAACCGTCACTTCTTGGGAAAGCATGAAGAGAGCGTTCTTAGAGAAAATTTTCCCAACTTCAAGAGTTATTCTTTTGAGGAAGAAGATTAGTGGCATTCAACAAAACCAAGGCGAATCCTTTCCAGCATATTATGACTGTTTCAAGTAGGGCTGGGTTCGGTTCTAATCGGTTCGGTTTTTTGCCAAAACCGAAACCAAACCGAAATTTCGGTTCGGTTCGGTTCGGCCCAAATTTTTTTCGGTTTTTTTCAGTTCGGTTTTTTCGGTTCGGTTTCGGTTTTTTTTCGGTTTTTTTTTTTTTTTTTTTTTCCTCCAACAAGTGCAAAACAACCCCAACATAAGATAGACCCATCAAGAATGCAAATAGAAGTGCATAAACATAAGATAGACCCATCAAGATGTGCTTAACAGGTAATTTAATGTCAATGGGAAGTCCATCATCCTTTTGGTTATAAAGTTTACCATCAGAAGGAGGTGCGAGTACTACAGAAGAAGAAATGGTAATGTCAATCATCTTGCCACTACTACAAATCCTCACCAATGCAATCTAAAATATATTTCAAATTTCAACCAAATAATCTAAAATTTCAACCAATTAATCTGATAAGAAATGAAATGGTAATGTCAATCATCTTGCCACTGTTGATAGATTACTAAATTTTGGTAGAGGCAACCATAAAAGCAATGAATTCCTCTGCAATTAAAGCAAGTGCAAGGGGTGATCTATGTCAAATCCTCATGTGTTTCCTCAAGCCTTCCCATCCGCTTAAACTAGTTTAGTCTGCATCATAACTACAGCCTAAAGAACATAGCAAGAACACGGTACATCGCTTTCAAAACAAACACTACACATAGAATGTGGATAACCACTGACTGCCAGTTTCAAGTTCAATAATAGATAGATTGTTAAGCAAAAATCTCTTCGGAACCAAGGAATGCTAAGCAAGCAACTCGAGATGACCAAGAAAAGAACAAGAGAAACAACAAACAACCACACAAAAGAGAACATAAATCAAACTTTAATTCATTAATAACAAATATTCTTAAGTCTGACAACCAATTCAAGTTCAACAGCAGATCAGCTAAAACAAAAATATCTTCTTAAAAGTTGATGAGAACTCAGAAACCACTACTACTAGTACTCATCTTGGGCCAAATCATCGACTCCTGGAATGTTTGAATATCAGCCACTTAACGGTACTGCAAACAAAAAGTTCGAAAAATGAAACCCAATTACATTGTGGAAACGGTGTAATCTCAGCTCAGTAAACGGAATCAGAACACGATCAGTAGCTAAGGGTTCTCGAAGCCTTTACCTTGATGAAGCCGATTTCCTTGGCATTGCTGCGGAAGCACTGCCTGTAGCACATGAGGCCGTACTTCCTGATCAAACCATGAGGGTTTCCACACACGCAACTTGCAGGTCGTTGTGAAGGAAGAAGACGAAGCGGAAGAGCGGCGGAGTTGGGAAGGAAGGAGAGAGGGTCCAGAGTACAGAGGAGAGGGATAAGGGAAAAGGGTCGCGCCGCCGTGGGTTAGGGTTACACTGGAGGAGAAGAGGCAGGGAACGAGAGAGACAGAGCGAGAGAGATAAGAGGCTCGGCTGCGCTGGGTTAGGGTTACACTGGAGGAGAAGAGGCAGGGAACGAGAGAGAGAGGAAGGGAATGAAACATCAATCTGAAAAGGTATGGCTGCTAGTGGCTAGGGTTAAAGGGTTTTGTTAAGTTCTCCAAAAAAATTAAAAAACATCTCAGACATCCTGGAGGTTCGAACCCGTGCGTTGGGGCTTGAAAAGGTTCACCGAAACCAACTTAGCAACAAGGTATGTTTTGTTATGATTGTATGACTAAAATATTTATAATATTTAAAAAAATAATTAAATATATATATATCGGTTCGGTTCGGTTCGGTTCAGTTTCCGAACCTCAAAAACCGAAACCGAACCGGTCAGATTCGGTTCGGTTCGGTTTGACAGTTTCGGTTCGGTGTTTTTTCGGTTCGGTTTTTTTCGGCCTCGGTTCGGTTTGGTTTTCGGTTTTTTTCGGTTTTCGGTTTTTTGAACCCACCCCTAGTTTCAAGGCTCTAGTTGCCTCATGCCCTCAATATCAAATGAAGGAAGAACTTTTGCTTCAATATTTCTACGAGAGACTCCTTCCAATTGAGAGACAAATGTTAGATGCCTCGGCAGGGGGTGCTTTGGTCGACAAAACACCGATGGCGGCCAAGATCTTAATTGCAAACCGAGCCTTGAATGCACAACAATACGAAGGTTTGGACAAAGAGACATCCCATGACAACAAGTCCATGAGGTAAGTTCAATGGCTGAAATTCAATCTCAATTAGCTAACCTCACTATGCTTGTATCTCAGGTTGCCGAACGATGCAAAGTGCAAGGAAATACACCAAGTGTGTGTGGCGTGTGTTCTATGCAAGGGCACCTCAATGATCAATGTCAACAATTGATAGAGAATGGAGGATGGGAAAGTGCCAATGCCATAGGTTATCAAGGCCAAAATCAGCAAAGGAATGATCTATACTCGAATACATACAATCCGAGATGGAGAGATCACCCAAACTTCTGTTGGAAATGTGCACTACAACCAATCATATGATGATACTTTACGGACATTTCACATGTTAAACTAATATAGTTTAATATCAAGGGCAAAGATTATTGTTTTAAGCCATCTCATATAAATGTTATATGCTTAAACGATAAGTCCAAGGAATATGTAATTAGGAGAATGTAATTTAAACAAGTTAGATTCATGAGACCATTCTCTTACGTATACATATCCTAAACGTTCCTGATCATATGATTGCCAATTGGGCATTGACAGTCCGTTAAGATCAGTACATGCTATGTCTTCTCTTAGTGAGAGTGACTAGTATCGAGTCATTGGTATGATTGACACCAAGACAAGCATGTAGTGAAGGAAATTTTGTGAAAAACATGTTCATTTGAGCAACATCTATAGTATGCTATTAACAATTAAAAGGCGGAATCATGCTTGCATGCACTCAAAAACAAAACATTAACCATGAAGTTCAAAGCCTAGTAGATTAGTGAACCATGACTCAACTCAAAACAAAGTGAGTTGTGATTTATACCTTTGTAGATTCCTCTTTGCATAAGCAAAGGCTAATCACCCAAAGAGAGGGCCTTCATTCCTTGCTTCTTAAATCTATGGATTTGGATGGAAGAATAGGATTCTCCAAGTTCCCAAAATAGAGAACCTCTAAGTCTCTACACCAAGGTTAGATTGGAGAAGAAAATGAGTGACCTTGGAGGAGTAGGATTGCTAGCTAATCCCTCCAAGGGGGCCGGCCTCTTTAGAGAGAAATGGAGAGACATGTTTGAAGGAAAATTTGTGAAAAACATGTTCATTTAAGCAACATCAATAGCATGCTATGAACAATTAAAAAGCGGAATCATGCTTGCATGCACTTAAAAACAAAACATTAACCATGAAATTCAAAGCCTAGTAGATTGGTGAACCAAGACTCAACTCAAATCAAAGTGAGTTGAGAAATATATACCTTTGTAGATTCCTCTTTGCATAAGCAAAGGCTAATCACCCAAATAGAGGGCCTTCATTCCTTGCATCTAAAATCTATGGATTTGGATGGAAGAATAGGTTTCTCCAAGTTCCCAAAATTGAGAACCTCTAAGTATCTTCACCAAGGTTAGATTGGAGAAGAAATGAGTGACCTTGGAGTAGTAGGATTGCTAGATCCACCCTCCAAGGGGGCCGGCCTCCTAGAGAGAAAAGGAGAGACATGTTATCTCCAATTTTCTCCAAAAGAACCCATTATGAATTTTAGGCTACAAAGTTCTTTATATAGTCACTTCATTTAAGTGACCTAAAGAACCAAAACCCTATTTTCATCTCAAGGCCGGCCTTAGGGTGTTATTGGGCTAATTGGGCCTTTGTGAATTATTATTCATTAAGTTGTCATACAACTTAAGTCAATGGGCTTGACGTTCGAAGCCCATTGGGCCTTAAGGTCCAAAACTATCCCGAGGTCTTTAACGAACTTACTTTCAATTCTCCCTTTAGTGATTATACACGTTTAGGGCTTCCACAAACCATGAGTGACACCTAACAGCATGTCATGGTTACCCAAGCTAATCAGAAGAGGTAGAGAACCTATTCAGTTTAGGATTACAAATGCAATACGGTCTTTCTCTAATACAATACTCTTGACCACATTGTTTGGTTTGATAGTTTATTCATGTCTACTATCCAATGTGATTCGTGTGCTTATATGATTACCTTGAATGTGATTTGGAACGCCTTCCTAAATCTCATTCATACTCTGGCCAAAGATTCTTAATCATATCATAGAGTATTCTCCCCCAAACGGTTTGAAGGTTAGAGATCCCTTGTTGCGCATTCACTTGCCTCCATGGCTAAGTGGCTTAACCCCAACTATGCCGTGGACATCCCGATGGGGTGACTTTGACATAATCAAAGATCAAGGACTTAACCACAAGACAACGGTGATGCCTCAGGTCAAAGGACTACTTTGCATTATCCCAACCATGAAAATGAGAACTCTTCGTTGATCGTGTTCAGTGAACTCATTCTCTATTAAGCACCTACATGCTTATCTTGATGTCACACACACCAATGACTCGAGACTAGTCACTCTCCCTGAGAGAAGACACAGCACGTACTGATCTTAACGGACTGTCAATGCCCAATTGGCAATCCTATGATCAGGAACGTTTAGGATGTGTCTACGAAAGAATGGTCTCATGAATCTAACTTCTTTAGATAGTATTCTCCCAATCACATATTCCTTGGACTTTATCGTTTAAGCATATAACATTTATATGAGACGGCTTAAACAATAATCTTTGCCCTTGTTATTAAACTAGATTAGTTTAACATATGAAATGTCCGTAAAGTATCATCATATGATTGGCTTTAGGGCACATTTCCAACAATGTTCTCACCAATTTTCTCCAAAAGAAACCCTAAATGAATTTTGGCTATAAAGTCATATTTATACCTTAATTCATTGGAGTGGCAAACTTGTAAATAAGTCCAAAACCCACTCCATCTCTAAATGGCCGACCTTAAGGGTTTCATTGGGCTTTTAGGGCCTTTGTGAATTATTAGTCATTAAGTTGTCATACAACTTAAGTCAATGGGCTTGACGTTCGAAGCCCATTGGGCCTTGAGGCCCATAACTAAACCCGTGGTCTTTAACGAACTTATTCGTTTGATTAATTAACATATTAATTAATCCTTGCCATAAATAATTAAACCATTTAATTATTCTTACTCATCTCCGTTGTTACTTCAATCTTTACCTTACACGGTGTACGATCCATTAGGTTCCTTTTAGCGAGGCAGTGGGTGATTCAGAACTCTTTCAAATCGATTGTGAATTGAAACTTACTTTCAATTCTCCCTTTAGTGATTATACACGTTTAGGGCTTCCACAAACCATGAGTGACACCTAGCAGTATGTCATGGTTACCCAAGCTAATCAGAAGAGGTGGAGAACCTATTCAGTTTAGGATTACAATGCAATACGGTATTTCTCTAATACAATACTCTTGACCACATTGTTTGGTTTGATAGTTTATTCATGTCTACTATCCAATGTGATTCGTGTGCTTATATGATTACCTTGAATGTGATTTGGAATGACTTCCTAAATCTCATTCATACTCTGGCCAGAGATTCTTAATCATATCATAGAGTATTCTCCCTCAAACGGTTTGAAGGTTAGAGATCCCTTGTTGCGCATTTAATTGCCTCCTTGGCTAAGTGGCTTAACCCCAACTATGCCGTGGACACCCGCGTATGGGTGACATTTGACATAATCAAAGATCAAGTACCTAACCACAAGACAACTATGATGCCTCAGGTCAAATGACTACTTTGCATTATCCCAACCATGAGTTCTCATGTGACATGAGAATGAGAACTCCTCGTTGATCATGTTCAGTGGACTCATTCGCTATTGAGCACCTACATGCTTGTCTTGATGTCACACACACCAATGACTCGAGACTAGTCACTCTCCCTGAGAGAAGACACAGCACGTACTGATCTTAACGGACTGTCAATGCCCAATTGGCAATCCTATGATCAGGAACGTTTAGTATGTGTCTACGAAAGAATGGTCTCATGAATCTAACTTCTTTAGATTGCATTCTCCCAATCACATATTCCTTGGACTTATCGTTTAAGCATATAACATTTATATGAGACGGCTTAAAACAATAATCTTTGCCCTTGATATTAAACTAGATTAGTTTAACATGTGAAATGTCCGTAAAGTATCATCATATGATTTGTTTTAGGGAACATTTGCAACATGTAGGTGCTCAATAACGAATGAGTCCACTGAACACGATCAACGAGGAGTTCTCATACTCATGTCACATGAGAACTCATGGTTGGGATAATGCAAAGTAGTCATTTGACCTGAGGCATCATAGTTGTCTTGTGGTTAGGTCCTTGATCTTTGACTATGTCAAAGTCACCCCGTCAGAGGGTGTCCACGGCATAGTTGGGGTTAAGCCACTTAGCCATGGAGGCAAGTGAATGCGCAACAAGGGATCTCTAACCTTCAAACCGTTTGAGGGAGAATACTCTATGATATGATTAAGAATCTCTGGCCAGAGTATGAATGAGATTTAGGAAGTCATTCCAAATCACATTCAAGGTAATCATATAAGTAAATGAATCACATTGGATAGTCGACATGAATAAACTATCAAACCAAACAATGTGGTCAAGAGTATTGTATTAGAGAAAGACCGTATTACATTGTAATCCTAAACTGAATAGGTTCTCCACCTCTTCTGATTAGCTTGGGTAACCATGACATACTACTAGGTGTCACTCATGGTTTGTGGAAGCCCTAAACGTGTATAAACACTAAAGGGAGATTTGAAAGTAAGTTTCAATTCACAATCGATTTGAAAGTGTTCTAATCGCCCATTGCCTCGCTAAAAGGAACCTAATGGATCGTACATCGTGTAAGGTAGAGATTGAAGAAACAATGGAGATGAGTAAGAATAATTAAATGGTTTAATTATTTATGGCAAGGATTAATTAATATGTTAATTAATCAAACGAATAAAGTTCGTTAAAAGACCACGGGTTAGTTTTGGGCCTCAAGGCCCAATGGGCTTCGAACGTCAAGCCCATTGACTTAAGTTGTATGACAACTTAATGACAAATAATTCACAAAGGCCTTAAAAGCCCAATGAAACCCTATGGCCGGCCATTTTGTTAAAGGAGTGGGTTTTGGACTTAATTACAAGTTTGCCACTCCAATGAACAAAGGTATAAATATGACTTTATAGCCAAAATTCATTTAGGGTTTCTTTTAGAGAAATTGGAGAGAACATGTCTTTCCCTTTCTCTCTAAGAGGCCGGCCCCCTTGGAGGAGATTAGCTAGCAATCTCTCATCCTCCAAGGTCACTCATATCTTCTTAAAGTCTCTCCTTGGTGTGGAGACTTAGAGGTTCTCAATTTTGAGAACTTGGAGAATCTTTTCTACCATCCTCCTCCTAGAAATTGATGGATCTTAGAAGCAAGGAATGAAGGCCCTCTCCTTGGGTGATTATCCTTTGCTTATGCAAAGAGGAATCAACAAAGGTATAATATTTCTCAACTCACTTTGTTCTTGAGTTGAGTCTTGGTTCACCAATCTACTAGGCTTTGAATTCCATGTTTAATGTTTTGTTTTTAAGTGCATACAAGCATGATTCCGCCTTTAATTGTTAATTGCATGCTAATAGATGTTGCTTAAATGAACATGTTTTTCACAAAAATTTTTTCAAGTGGTATCAGAGCCTAGGTCTAGTAGTTGGTGAATCCTTTTGGGTTTTGTAGTTCATAGTTTATGATTTGAATGTTGTAATTGTTACAAGCTTTATTCTTGCTTCTTTGAATGTAAATTTTGTTAGAAAATTTGCCATCTCAAATGTTGTAGATGTAGTTCATATGAGCATGAATTTTGGAGCTAAAATTTGGTGCCATGTTTTTGGGGATTTTCGGCCAAATCCAATGGGTGGATTTTTGGGTTCATGTTTGACTTGTTAAAAGTGTTTTCAAGTAACTTTTGGAACCCCTATGTACCCTAGTTTGGTTATATGTTATTTCCCTTAAGTTTGAGTGGTTTTGGGATGTATTTGGATGAAAAATGTTCATGAAGCTTTTATGGGTTTTTCATGAATGTTCTTCATTGTTCTTGATATTTTAGCCAAGAGCAAAAAGTTTGGTGTTTTGATTTATTTCATAAAGTCTTTGTTTTGTGTTGGTGGGTGTGACTTATCTATCATCAAAACATTTATTCAAAATTTTTGAAAGGTGATAGAAATGGTGATGGGTGTGTAAGAAGTACTTCTCTTACACACACACCACTTGCATGGCTTTATTCACACCAACCTATTTCCATTTGCATGGCTTTATGATGTAGTTGAAAAAAATTTCAAAATTTTTGTGGGTTCACACCTCTCCAAAACCGGCCACCCTACAAGTGGGGTGTTTTTGGGGCTTTTATGGAATTACATAAAGTTTTGGTACTTTTGTGTATTTGTAGTTTGACCCAAAAGTTTGCGTTTTTACGTAAAGGCTCAAAATCATTAAAGGACAAATTGTTTTGTTCCTTTAATGAAGTTTTTCAATTTATTGAAATTTTTGAGTTCTAGTTGTAATTACATGAAGTAGTGGACTTTTGTGTTTTTACAAAATGAGCTCAAAAGTTTAAGTTTTGCAACGTAGCCCAAAGGTTGAGGTTATTGCTTTTTGGCCCAAATTAGGTTGAGAACAAAATGGTTTTGTCTCTTTAAATGAGAATTGGATTTTCATTTCATTTAGCTCCATTTAAATCAATTCTATGGATACAAAAACCAAATGAAAATGTTGCATTCAAGTTTAATTAGTTAAAGCGTTAATTAATTAAAGAAAGGATGATTATGAACCTAAGCCTACGATAATTGAGCTATGTGAAAGGCCGTTTCAAATTTGTTTGAACCATGGGAATGTGTAGATTAGATTTTGGTTGTAATTTGATATGATCAAATGTTGTAAAAGAGCAATAGCTCTTCTTTACTTTAAAGTAATTTGTTTTGATCAATTGTTGTAAAAGAGCATAAGCTCTTCTTTACTTTGAAGTACTCATTTTCTTGTTTGATTTGATATGCATGAAAATGGAGTAACGGGTCCAACGCCCAATAAGACAACACGCCTTAATATGATTAAACGTGTAACTAAAATCAATCACCATCCCTAGACCGAGATTCAACACTAGGTTCATAGTCATCCTAAGGCCCTAAGACAACTATATAGTCCATCAATGAATGCAAACCTTATGTTAGTAGTACCATATACTCTTGCTTTATAAACCGTTTTACAAGCTTAGTGGGAGTATCATGTACAACTAAATCAATCATATGGGCCAATAGTTGTAATATGACCAAATTGTTTTAATAAGATTAAAATGAATGTTTATATGTGATGAGACCTAAAACCCTCAACCAAACCATTATTAAGTTGATAAGCATGAGAGTGCTTTGAACACTCTTTCGTGGCCTTCCACCGTGGTAGGCTCCGATCGTTTGTGACTCGTACACCAGCTTCACCCTATAATGGGGGAGTACAAAGTGCGTGCTTACACTCAGGAGGAGTTCTATATACATACATGATGAAGTGAGGTAGGCAACGAGTTTAGGCAACATGATATAATTCTGAGGCTATGCTTGAACCCCTACACGAACTAGGCATGGTGGGAATGACTTAACTAAGTACAATGACGCCAACATGATATAATTCTAAGGCATCATTTTCTAGAGGCAGAATTAGATGGGTACTTGCAAGAGATGCAAATGAGTAAGCGTACTCTCTCATTATTATTAACGCTAGCCAACATGATATAATTCTGAGGTGGGCTTGGTAATAGTGAGCCTCCCATACCCTACTAAGAGTTTCTTCCAAAACTCTCGAATTCCAATGAGGGATATGGAATTTGCCAAAAATAGTGGGTGGTGCTATTTGATTTAAAGACCCGGATCAAATGGCTTAAAATCAATCAATTTATATTCGTTATGTATTTAATTACCGATATATTTGCAAACGCTATCCAAAACTTGACAAAGAAAAGCCGAATGCTTTAGTTTCCGGACTTGGTACTACAATCCCAAAGATTGTCTTAAATGGATTGTATATGTACCTAAGTAGTCTCACCCTCACAATCTTCCTATTGATAATGTATCATTGGAAGAACATGTTAGATAAGTCTATCATAAAGAGGACAACACTTTTAATGTCATAATTCTTCAATTACAAATCGTTGTATGAAGAAATAAGAGTTCCTTTGAACATTAGTGCTTGTTTCTTTCATTATTTTGAGTCAAATGGTACTTTACCATTTCCTTGAGTATATGTTATATATACACTCAATGTAGTCATAAGGATTTTCATTCTTATTTCTTTCGAATTAAGAGGTGCAACTCTACGACATAGTCATAAAGTTCAAACCATTCAACTGAGACGGTTTATAAATCCTTCTTGACTACCATGGAGCTTGTGGTATAGGAACTAGGTTGTTATATTTGTTGATTATCATCTTGTCTCTCAAAGAACCCATTCTTTGAGTTCTATCTTTCGTTCATTGCTCTATCTTAGGCAAATCATATTGTAGGATTACAATGAACTACCCAACAAACAACATTTGTTAGTTGGTTTATAGAAGTGATATCCAAAGGTTAATTTGAGGATATCCTTAAGATAATTTTCAAACAAATATTGCTTATTGGCACACAACCCCAAATCTTAACATGATTAAGATTTGTCTTTCTTTCTAACTACATCCTATGGAGTCATGAAAACTTTGGAAGATCTTCTAATTGACAATCATATTGTTTTAGAAGTATATATCCTATATATGGGTAATTGATAATATCCAACGAACCAAATCTTATTCAAGTTCGTTCTTCTCCTTATGGAGAAATCCATTATCATATGATGCTTCTTTCCTTGATATCTTTCAAGAAAACTATTCTAAAGTGTTACCATTCCTTGGATCAAATCTAAGAATGTAAATACTTTAGACGTCTTACTCATCAACTTACATTTCTTGAATTCTTTGAAACCTTTTGCAAAGTATTCGGACTTGTGTTTATTTAAAATAAACTATAGTCCAACCGAGGTTGTCCTTCGGTGAATGTCATACAACATGAGTAGTATTATGTTGTGGACAAGTGCCACTAACATCTAAGTGAATTAACCTCAACAACTTTGTGATTCTTTGTTCTTTCCAAAAGAATAAAGATTCGAACATTTCGCCTCTATACAATTTTAATAAGAAGGTATTGGATCCGGATCTAACGATCCAAAGTATCCATCTATGACCAACTCGTAATTTATGTTTTAGAGGTATCACAACTTTAGTTGGGATTAGTCACTACCTTGCAACCTTTTGGGTTTTAAGCATCATTATATTCTAAACAGTTAACACTACCATATCATCTCTACTATAGAGACAATCAATTAGATTACTATAATCCAATCATTGATTAATAAAGAACAATGTTTTGTCAAACAAAACATTCATCCATCTCTACTATAGTGACGGAATTAAATTCCTTAAAATTGGAATGTAAAGACAATCTTGGTTTTTCCAATTTCTTTGGTAGTTCATATGAGGAAGTAAGTACCATCTGCTTTCGCAGAGATCTATATTTGATTCACTTTCCGAATGTGAAGTACTTTCTCTTCTCTCATTAATCTTCTACTTCTTATTAGCCACACTTTTACAACGATTGTAAAACATTGTTACTAATACGGAATCAAGCATTCAAGTAGAAGAACCAACTGTTTTGAACTTTTCAAGAACAATTTACAACACCTTCGAAAGGTGTGTTCTTGACACTTGCAAGACATTTCTTGCAAATACCCCTTCCAATGTCCATCCTTTCATAAAGAAAGTTTGTTCCCTTGGAGTTATTTCGCTTTCTTCATTTGACTTCTCCTTTGACTACCATAGTCATAGTCCCTAAACTCCCACTATCTCTCTTGAAACTTATTTAAATTGTGTTATACACATCAAACAATTTGGAGAGCATGTGTTTATTGTTCACTACATAGTTTACAATAAACTTAGTGAACCATTAGGTTAGGGACATAAAGGTGAAGTCCTCGCCTTAGTTTCCGTCTCGTTAAGTGGTTTATCACTTCAACACTCAATGATTCAAAATCATCATAAGTCCATGTTGATGGACTATTTTTGTCAACCAACCATTATGTTCTAAACATAATTACAAACTTTCAAGAGTTGTTTAAGGCAACTCTAATTTCTTCATACAACAATTTGTAAGTGAAGAATCATGGCACATAAAGTGTCCATGCCTTTGTGCTTTCTTCTCAAGTTCTTTGTTCATTTAACAAAGAAACAAGCACTAGTGTTTGCATTGACTAAGGGTTGTTCAAAGCAACTCATTATTTCTTCATACAACGATTTGTAAGTGAAGAACTAATAACACTAAAAGTGTCCTTGTCATTATGCTAATCTTCGTAAGTTCCTTTATTCATTTAACGAAGGAATAAGCATTGGTTGTTTGTGTTGTCCTCTTCATGATAGACTTTTCTAACATGTTCTTCCAATGATTCATTATCATTAGGAAGATTGTGAGGATGAGACTACTTAGGTACATATCCAATCCTTTTAAGACATTCTTTGGGATTGTGGTACCAGGTCCGGAAACTAAAACATTCGGTTTTTATTTGTCAAGTGTTGGATAGCGTTTGCAAATATATTGGTAAACAAATACATAACGAATATAAATTGATTGATTTTAAGCCATTTGATTCGGGTCTTTAAATCAAATAGCACCACCCACTATTTTTGGCAAATTCCATATCCCTCATTGGAATTCGAGAGTTTTGGATGAAACTCTTAGTAGGGTATGGGAGACTCACTATTACCAAGCCCACCTCACAATGATATGATATTGGCTAGCATTAATAATAATGAGAGAGTACGCTTACTCATTTGCAACAACCTCTTGCAAGTACCCATCTTATTTGGCCTCTAGAGAATGTCACCTCACAATGATATGATATTGGCTCCATTTCTCTTAGTTAAGTCATTCCCACCATGCTTAGTTCGTGAAGGGGTTCAAGAATAGCCTCACAATGATATGATATTGGCTATCCTCGTTGCCTACACCAACCTCATCATATGTTTATGGATTCCTCCTGAGTATAAGCATGCACTTTGTACTCCCCCATGATAGGGTGAAGCCGGTGTACAAGTCATAAACGATTGGATCCCACCACGGTGGAAGGCCACGAAAAAGTGTTCTAAGCACTCTCACGCTTTTCAACTTAATAATGGTTTGGTTGAGGGTTTTAGGTCTCATCGCATATAAATATACATTTTAATCTCTATTAAAACAATTTTGGTCCTATTACAACTATTGGTCCATCTCATTGTTTTTAGTTGTATATAATACTCCCACTATGCTTATAAAACGGTTTTTAAAAGGAAGAGTATATGATACTACTAACATAAACTTTGCATTCATTTAATGGACTATATAGTTGCCTTAGGGCCTTAGGATGACTATGAACCTTTGTTTAGATTCAACACGAGCCCAGTGTTGAATCTCGGACTAGGGATGGTGATTGATTTTAGTTACGCATTTAGTCACATTAAGGCGTGTTGTCTTAGGGGCGTTGGACCCAACTACTTCATTTTCATGCATATCATATAAAGCAAGAAAGAAGTACTTCAAAGTAAAAGAGAGCTTATGCTCTTTACAACATTTGCATAAAACAAATTACTTTAAAGTAAAGAAGAGCTTATGCCCTTTTACAACATTTGATCAAATCAAATTACAACCAAAATCTAATCTACACATTCCCATGGTTCAAACAAATTTGAAACGGCCTTTCACATAGCTCAATTATATTAGGCTTAGGTTCATAATCATCCTTTAATTAATTAACGCTTTAACTAATTAAATTGAATGCAACATTTTCATTTGGTTTTTGTATCCATAAAATTGATTTAAATGGAGCTAAATGAAATGAAAATCCAATTCTCATTTAAAGAGACAAAACAATTTTGATCTCAACCTAATTTGGGCCATCATGCAATTACCACAACCTTTGGGCTATATTTCAAAACTTTTGGGGTCACTTTGTAAAAACACAAAAGTCCACTACTTCATGTAAATACAACTAGAACCTAAAATTTAAACAATGCAAAAACTTCATTAAAGGATCAAAACAATTTGTCCGTTAGCGTTTTTGGACCTAAACGTAAAAACGTAAACTTTTGGGCCAAAGTGAAAATACACAAAAGTATCAAAACTTTATGTAATTGCATAAAAGCCCCAAAAGTACTCCCACTTGAGGGAGGGCCGGTTTTGGAGAGGAGATAGAGTGATGTGTGTGTTGATTTGTGAGTTTTGACATAAAGCATGCAAGTGGTGCAAGTGGTGTGTGTGAAAGGAAATTAATCCTTTCACACCCACCAATAACTCTTACACCATTTAAACAAATATCTAATGCATTAAAACATTTGAAAAAACATAGAACACAAACTTTATGAAATAAATCAAAACTTTGAATCAAAACACAAACCTTTTTGTTCTTGGCAAAAATGTCAAGAACAATCAAGAACATTCATGAAAAACTCAAAAAATTTCCATGAACATTTTTCATCCAAAAACATCCCAAAACCATTTTAACTTTAGGGAAATAACATATAACCAAACTAGGGTACATAGGGGTTCCAAAAGTCACTTGAAAACACTTTTAACAAGTCAAACAAGAACCCAAAAATCCACCCTTTGGATTTGGCCGAAAATCCCCAAAGTCATGGCACCAAATTTTAGCTCCAATATTCATGTTCATATGAACTACATCTACAACATTTGAGATGGCAAATTTTCTAGCAAAATTTACATTCAAAGAAACAAGAATAAAGCTTGTAACATATTACAACTTTTAAATCACAAACTATGAACTATAAAACCCAAAAGGATTCACCAACTACTAGACCTAGGCTCTGATACCACTTGAAGGAAGATTTGTGAAAAACATGTTCATTTGAATAACATCTATAGCATGCAATTAACAATTAAAAGGCAGAATCATGCTTACATGCATTCAAAAACAAAACATTAACCAAGAAATTCAAAGCCTAGTAGATTGGTAAACCTTGACTCAACTCAAATCAAAGTGAGTTGAGAAATATACCTTTGTAGATTCCTCTTTGCATAAGCAAAGGCTAATCACCCAAAGAGAGGGCCTTCATTCCTTGCATCTAAAATCTATGGATTTGGATGGATGAAAAGGTTTCTTCAAGTTCCCAAAATTGAGAACCTCTAAGTATCTTCACCAAGGTTAGATTGGAGAAGAAATGAGTGACCTTGGAGTAGTTAGTATGGCTAGATACACCCTCCAAGGGGCCGGCCTCTTTAGAGAGAAAAGGAGAGACAAGTTCTCACCAATTTTCTCTAAAAGAAACCCTAAATGAATTTTGGCTATAAAGTCATATTTATACCTTTATTCATTTGAGTGGCAAACTTGTAATTAAAGCAAGTTCACTACCCTTCCTCTAAATGGGCGGCCATGGGGTTTTGTTTGGGCTTTTGGGCCTTTGTGAATTAAGTTGTCATACCACTTAAGTCAATGGACTTGACGTTCGAAGCCCATTGGGCCTTGAGGCCCAAAACTAACCCGTGGTCTTTAACGAACTTATTCGTTTGATTAATTAATATATTAATTAATCCTTGCCATAAATAATTAAACCATTTAATTATTCTTACTCATCTCCATTGTTTCTTCAATCTCCACCTTACACGGTGTACGATCCATTAGGTTCCTTTTAGCGAGGCAGTGGGCGATTAAAACCATTTTACATCGATTGTGAATTGAAACTTACTTTCAATTATCCCTTTAGTGATTACACACGTTTAGGGCTTCCACAAACCATGAGTGACACCTAGCAGCATATCATGGTTACCCAAGCTAATCAGAAGAGGTGGAGAACCTATTCAGTTTAGGATTACAAATGCAATACGGTCTTTCTCTAATCTAATACTCTTGACCACATTGTTTGGTTTGATAGTTTATTCATGTCTACTATCCAATGTGATTCTTGTGCTTATATGATTACCTTGAATGTGATTTGGAACGCATTCCTTAACCTCATTCATACTCTGGCCAGAGATTTTAATCATATCATAGAGTATTCTCCCCCAAACGGTTTGAAGGTTAGAGATCCCTTGTTGCGCTTTCACTTGTCTCCATGACTAAGTGGCTTAACCCCAACGATGTCGTGGACACCCCGATGGGGTGACTTTGACATAATCAAAGATCAAGGACTTAACCACAAGACAACTGTGATGCCTCAGGTCAAAGGACTATTTTGCATTATCCCAACCATGAGTTCTCATGTGACATGAATATGAGAACTCTTCGTTGATCGTGTTCAGTGAACTCATTCTTTATTGAGCACCTACGTACTTGTCTTGATGTCACACACACCAATGACTCGAGACTAGTCACTCTCCCTGAGAGAAGACACAGCACGTACCGATCTTAACGGACTGTCAATGCCCAATTGGCAATACTATGATCAGGAACATTTAGGATGTGTCTACGAAAGAATGGTCTCATGAATCTAACTTCTTTAGATTGCATTCTCCCAATCACATATTCCTTGGACTTTATCGTTTAAGCATATAACATTTATATGAGACGGCTCAAACAATAATCTTTGCCTTTATATTAAACTAGATTAGTTTAACATGTGAAATTTCCGTAAAGTATCATCATATGATTAGTTTTAGGGCACATTTCCAACAATCCCAACCATGAGTTCTCATGTGACATGAGTATGAGAACTCCTAGTTGATCGTGTTCAGTGGACTCATTCGCTATTGAGCACCTACATGCTTGTCTTGGTGTCAAACACACCAATGACTCGAGACTGGTCACTCTCCCTGAGAGAAGACACAACATGTACTGATCTTAACAGACTGTCAATGCCCAATTGGCAATCCTATGATCCGGAACGTTTAGGATGTGTCTACGAAATAATGGTCTCATGAATCTAACTTCTTTAGATTGCATTCTCCCAATCACATATTCCTTGGACTTTATTGTTTAAGCATATAACATTTATATGAGACGGCTTAAACAATAATCTTTGCCCTTGATATTAAACTGGATTAGTTCAACATGTGAAATGTTCGTAAAGTATCATCATATGATTGGTTTTTGGGCACATTTCCAACAATCTCCCACTTGCACTAGAGCCAATCAACTTGGTTATCAGTGATGATACCTTTTCTGTAGTCATTTCAAAAATGGCTGAGTAGTAGGCCTAGGCAATGGATATCTATATGTTATCCATAGAAGCAACCTTGAGAATAACGACGTCACCATTATACATGATTCTTAATCATGTGGTTTAGTCTCTCATTTGAGTTCGGATCTTGATGAGACCTTGATTCCCTGGCTTGAGCCATCGCCCCATTAGTGTCGTAGTGTCGGTACACTAGAGACACTTTCTGGTTGGAACCGAATAGAGAGTTCATAAATGAACTTTCCCATCCAAACAACATTGTTGTAAGCTTCTATATGGCAATATATTTTGCATTCATAATGGAACACACTAAAGTCATTACTTTTAATGTTTCCATCCAAATATCTCTTTAGTCATAATAAAGAGATATTTGATTATCTCTTCATTCATAATGAATAAACATCCAATGATGGATTATATTCATAATCTAATACATTTACGCTTCCATTACGTTACTCTAATTCTTCCTCATTCTTTGAGGAATCCATCCTTTAGTATTTCTTAAATACTTAAGGACTCACTTGACAGTTGCCATGGTTCTGATCCTGGGCTTGCATTGATATTGTCTTGTACCGTTCTAGGTACAATTCATATCAACGTTTTTCATACAATATGAAATACGTAAATCACCTTTCTGCGTATGCATAAAGGATTCTATTTATGCATTATTTATTTGGGAGTCAAAGGGTATGTTCCCTTTGAGAAGAACAACTTCCTAGTCTCACTAGAGTTGTCCTTTTGATTTGAAGTTTGTCATCATATGAGAAACTTCCTAGCATCTCTTGTCTATCATTAGGGCTTGATATAATCCAATTATATCCTGAAATCTATCATTATAGATTTCCATCCCATGTATATAGACTATGTCTCCCATATACATTCTATCGTTATAGAATGTTTAAAGTCATAACTTTAACGAAGAAGTATTCTTTTCATTTCCAAAATTAATATATCATATATTTGTATATATATATTTAAATTTAGGAACATGATTAATTCCCACTAATCTTTTGTAAACCTAGTAAACAAAAGATTCATTTACATCTTTATGCGAAATCAAACAATTTGATCTTTCTCTCATAAGACGCTTATAGCTCCCACTAGCTTGCTAAGATCCATGATGGATGGATCTCTACAACTTACATGTCTTGTGATTCATAGTTTTAGACATATATTATCAAGACTATCTTAATAATGGTTTTGGAAACTCATATTATGTCCAAACGTTGAATCACCATTTAGTTGTAGCTAGCAATCTTCGAATTAATTGAAACTAAGACTACGTCAAAGATGGTTTCTTCAAAGTCAACCATTCTCTTTGATTGTAGTCACCTTAAGCTACCAATTAGCTATTAAAGGTTTCACTATTTCGGGTCAAATGGTACTTTACCATTTCCTTGAGTATATATCGTATATACACTCAATGTAGTCATAAGGATTTTTCATTCTTATTTCTTTCGAATTAAGAGGTGCAACTCTATGACATAGTCATAAAGTTCAAACCATTCAACTAAGACGGTTTATAAATCATTCTCGACTACCTTGGAGCTTGTGGTATAGGAACTAGGTTGTTATATTTGTTGATTATCATCTTGTCTCTCAAAGAACCCATTCTTTGAGTTCTATCTCTCGTTCATCGCTCTATCTTTGGCAAATCATATAGTAAGATTACAATGAACTACCCAACAAAACAACATTTGTTAGTAGGTTTATAGAAGTGATATCCAAAGGTTAATTTAAGGATATCCACAAGATAATTCTCAAACAAATATTGCTTATTAGCACACAACCCCAAATCTTAACATTATTAAGTTTTTGTCTTTCTTTCCAACTACATCCTATGGAGTTATGAAAATTTTGGAAGATCTTCTAATTGACAATCATATTGTCTTAGAAGTATATATCCTATATATGGGTAATTGATAATATCCAACGAACTAAATCTTATTCAAGTTCGTTCTTCTCCTTATGGAGAAATCCATTATCTTAGGATGCTTCTTTCCTTGATATCTTTCAAGGAAACTGTTCTAAAGTGTTACCTTTCCTTGGATCAAATCTACGGCAAATACTTTAGACGTCTTACTCATCAACTTACATTTCTTGAATTCTTTGAAACATTTTGCAAAGTATTCGGACTTTTGTTTATTCAAAATAAACTATAGTCCAACCGAGAGTGATCTTCGGTGAATGTCAAATAACATGAGTAGCATTATGTTTGTGGACTAGTGCCACTAACATCTAAGTGAATTAACATCAACAACTTTGTGATTCCTTCTTCTTTCCAAAAGAATAAAGATTCAAACATTTTGCCTCTATACAATTTTAACAAGAAGGCATTGGATCCGGATCTAACGATCCAAAGCCTCTATCTATGACCAACTCGTAATTTATGTTTTAGAGGTATCACAACTCAGTTGAGATTAGTCACTACCTTGCAACCTTTTGGGTTTTAATCATCGTTATATTCTAAACAGTTAACACTACCATATCATCTCTACTATAGAGATAATTAATTAGATTACAATAATCTAATCATTCATTAATAAAGAACAATGTTTTGTCAAACAAAACATTTATCCATTTCACATAGTGACGGAATTAAGTTCCTTAAAATTGGAATGTAAAGACAATCTTTAGTTTTTCCAATTTCTTTGGTAGTTCATATGAGGAAGTAAGTACCATCTGCTTTCGCAGAGATCTACATTTGATTCACTTTCCGAATGTGAAGTACTTTCTCTTCTCTCATTAATCTTCTACTTCTTATTAGCCACACTTTTACAACGATTGTAAAACATAGTTACTAATACGGAATCAAGCATTCAAGTAGAAGAACCAACTGTTTTGAACTTTTCAAGAACAATTTACAACACCTTCGAAAGGTGTGTTCTTGACACTTGCAAGACATTTCTTGCAAATACCCCTTCCATTGTCCATCCTTTCATAAAGAAAGTTTGTTCCCTTGGAGTTATTTCGCTTTCTTCATTTGACTTCTCCTTTGACTACAATAGTCATGGTCCCTAAATTCCCACTATCTCTCTTGAAACTTATTTCAATTGTGTTATACATATCAAACAATTTGGAGAGCATGTGGTTATTGTTCACTATATAGTTTACAATAAACTTAGTGAACGATTTGGATAGGGACGCAAAGGTGAAGTCCTTGCCTAGTTTTTCCGTCTCTAGAAGTGGTTTAACACTTCAACACTCAATGATTCAAAATCATCATAAGTCCATGTTGATGGACTATTTTTGTCAACCAACCATTATGTTCTAAACATAATTACAAACTTTCAAGAGTTGTTCAAGGCAACTCTCATTTCTTCATACAACAATTTGTAAGTGAAGAATCATGGCACATAAAGTGTCCATGCCCTTGTGCTTTCTTCTAAAGTTCCTTGTTCATATAACAAAGAAACAAGCACTAGTGTTTGCATTAGCTAAGGGTTCTTCAAAGCAACTCTTATTTCTTCATACAACGATTTGTAAGTGAAGAACTATGACATTAAAAGTGTTGTCCTCTTTATGATAGACTTATCTAACATGTTCTTCCAATGATACATTATCAATAGGAAGATTGTGAGGATTAGACTACTTAGGTACATATGCAATCCATTTAAGACAATCTTTGGGACTGTGGTACCAAGTCCGGAAACTAAAGCATTCGGCTTTTCTTTGTCAAGTTTTGGATAGCGTTTGCAAATATATTGATAAACAAATACATAACGAATATAAATTGATTGATTTTAAGCCATTTGATTCGGGTCTTTAAATCAAATAGCACCACCCACTATTTTTGGCAAATTCCATATCCCTCATTGGAATTGGAGAGTTTTGGAGGAAACTCTTAGTAGGGTATGGGAGGCTCACTATTACCAAGCCCACCTCAGAATTATATCATGTTGGCTAGCGTTAATAATAATGAGAGAGTACGATTACTCATTTGCATCTCTTGCAAGTACCCATCTAATTTGGCCTCTAGAAAATGTTGCCTCAGAATTATATCATGTTGGCGTCATTGTACTTAGTTAAGTCATTCCCACCATGCCTAGTTCGTGTAGGGGTTCAAGCATAGCCTCCGAATTATATCATGTTGGCTAAACTCGTTGCCTACCTCACTTCATCATGTATGTATATAGAACTCCTCCTGAGTGTAAGCACGCACTTTGTACTCCCCCGTTATAGGGTGAAGGCGGTGTACGAGTCACAAACGATCGGAGCCTACCACGGTGGAAGGCCACGAAAGAGTGTTCAAAGCACTCTCACGCTTATCAACTTAATAATGGTTTGGTTGAGGGTTTTTAGGTCTCATCACATATAAACATACATTTTAATCTTATTAAAACAATTTTGGTCCTATTACAACTATTGGTCCATTTGATTGTTTTTAGTTGTATATAATACTCCCACTATGCTTATAAAACGGTTTTTAAAGCAAGAGTATATGATACTACTAACATAAACTTTGCATTCATTTAATGGACTATATAGTTGCCTTAGGGCCTTAGGATGACTATGAACCTTTTAATTAGATCCAACACGAGCCTTGTGTTGAATCTCGGTCTAGGGATGGTGATTGATTTTAGTTACGCGTTTAATCATATTAAGGCTGAAGGGAAAATTATGAGATTAACACATGGGATTTCTAAATGACTAGCATGCATATACAATTCAAAATTTATATACATAAGCAACGGAAGCATGTTATCAAATAATATCAAAGCCATAGTCATGCAAATCCCCTTCAAGGTTCATAGGTTTATATATAATGCATCTAAAACATTTAACTTAAGAACAAAGTCAAGGAATAGATCTATACCTCTTGATCTTGATTTTAGACCAAGGATGGACCACCTCCAAGCCCTTTGCTCCTTGAAGTCCTTGAGCCTAGCCTCCCTCCTTGCCTCCTCCACTTTGTTAGAAAGAGTGCTCCTAGGTTCTCCTTTAGTTTCCAAAGTAGAAAACCTCTAAATATCCACACCCACTAGTGTAGTGAGATGGATGGAGGAATAACCAAAAGGGTGAAAGATTGTTAGCTAAAACACCCTCTAGGTGGCCGGCCTTTGTGGTTTTAGAGAGCTATTTTTCTTTTGCCTCTTTGTTGTTCATAAACACACAAAACCCTTTTGAATAAATCTCTATAAAGTTCCTTATATAGACAAAAGGAAACCTAGTCAACAACTTGACTAAATATCTCTCCCTCTCCACTTGCAAGGGCCAGCCTCTTTGTGTTGGTTAGTGGAAGTATGGCTCCTACCAAGGATATAGAAACTCAACCATTTCTTCTAGGTGGTTGATATAATTCTTTATCAAAACTACATAGAGCGTTTTAGTTACATGAGATGTTGAATTTGGATTGTCTTGTTGTTAAACTATATGTTGTGACTCATTCTGAAACTTATTCCCTTTTGTTTCATCAACTTGTCCATACACTTTGATATTAGCTTGTTCTCATAAAAGAGAATGATGGACAACTCCCAACATATAACCATTTTATGCTAGGTTGACGAAACCAACATTCAAAGACTATTCTTTAGAATGTCACACAACATAGAATTTTTAACGTTTGAAGAGCTTGAATCTTTTAACAATTAAAATTACAAACTCTTAATAATAGTCAAGTATTATCATTCTTTAGACAACTATAAACCACTCATATTCAAGTTTATATCTATTTTCACAAATCCCACTATTTCTCATGACTTTAATGAGAAATCATTTCATACATTCAAAATGTATAAACGTGGAGTATATTGGTAGAAGACATTGTGTAGTAGCTTTAAAACATTTCAAGCTTATTTGTTTCAATCTTCACTAAGTTAATGTCTTGTTATCAAGTGACTAAAGTCTTTAAACATTTTATAGATTTAGACACTTCTTTCTTGGTTTAATCAATAACACAATTGACATTTTAAAACCTTTTAACAAATGCCCAATTAGTTGTTCAAAACAACTAATTGAATCAAGAGTGATCTTGATTATTGTGTTTCAAGTGATAACCATATAAGAAACGTTTTTCTTATTACTTATATCATTATAATGTGATCTTCCTTTTCTTCAAGAAAGGATACTCTAGACTTTTGTCAATTCATATAGAACTCATAGGTAGACAAATGGAACCAAATCTAAAGATTCATTGTATCATTTTATGTCCTACATGTGAGATCTATCCATAATTGATAAATCTAAAGTTTGGTTATCACATTACAATAGGTGATATAACTCTTGTATCTCATCTAGGATACAACAAGACAATTTTCAATTCATAACACTACTTTAAGGAAATAGTATATTAAAAAGGCATTCATCACATTACATTAATATGATAATTCAAACATTCATAATGTTTAATACAAAAAGAATTAGCTCTATACATTTAGAGACTAATTTAAATACCTTTATACATTTAGGCACTAATAGTGGTCTTCCATCATATGAATCCACTTAATAAGTTCTTAACAAAATAAGAAAGTTTAAAGACAATCTTTAATGCCTAACAAACTTCCTAAGTAGTAAGCAAAAACATAGTGGCAGAACCCTTCACCACATTTTCCTTGCTTGTTCATCTTCTACTTGGCTTCTCCACCTATATACAATTATACAAGTGATTAGCTCTTTATATCAAATATAAATATTTAGAAGATCTAACATTTAGAATTGAAGATAAGAAAACCATACCTTGTGGCTTGTCCTTAAGACTTGCAAGGTATAACCTGCAATTCCTCCTCCAATGCCCCTCCTTTCCACAGTGGTGGCAAGTCCCTTTGGGCTCATTTGCCTTCTTTTTCTTCACTCCTCCTTTCGGCTTAGGAGTGGGTGGCTTATTCTCCTTCCCTTTGCCTTTGCCTTGCGGCTTGGCCTTGGAAGATGATGGCTTGTTGTAGGCTACTGCAGCAGTCCCTACAACGTTCTCTTTCTTCATAGTCTTCTCGGTAGTTACTAACATATTTAGTAACTCAGAGAGAGTACTATCCATCTTATTCATATTGTAGTTCATTACGAACTGCGCGAATGAATCAGAAAGAGAAGCCAATACGAAGTCCTGGGCCAATTCCCCGTCAAGTGGAGTACTAAGGTTCTCCAATTGTTCAATGAATCCTATCATCTTCAGTACATGTTGATGCACTGGAGCCCCCTTGACCATCTTGGTCTTCACAAGTTCACAAACAGTGCTAAAGCGATGGTTGCGCGTCCCTTCACCATATAACTCCGTAAGATGGAGTATTATGGAAGATGCACTGTCCATGCCCTCGTGCTGTCTCTGTAGCTCCTCATTCATGGAAGCCAACAGATAGCACTTGGCTTGTGTGTCATCCTCAACGTGCTTGTCAAACTTAGCACGTTCATCCTCAGTAGCCTCAGGGCCGAGAGGTATGTGAGGTGGAGCCTTGTCTAGTACGTAAACAATCTTCTCCAATGTTAGGAGAATCTTGACATTACGATACCATGATGGGAAATTGTGCCCCTCTAGGCAATGTTTGTCTAGTATTTTCGCGAGTGTGCTTCCAACCATATCTAAATACATAAACAATAAAATAATTAGTTTGATTGTTGATTAAGTCAAACGATTCGGGTCTTTAAACCGAATGACACCACCCACCATTTTTGGCAAATTCCATATCCCTCAAGATGGAATCCGGGAGTTTTCAAAGAAAGCTCCTAGCGGGTTATGGGAGGCTCACTATTACCAAGCCCACCTCACGATGATACGATGTTGGCTAGCAAAAATAATAATGAGAGGGTACAATTACCCATTCACAACAAGCTTTTGTGATTACCCATCTTTTTGGCCTCTAGAAAACAATGCCTCACGATGATACGATGTTGGCATCATTTCTCTTAGTTAAGTTCTTTCCCACCATGCCGGTTTAGATAGGGGTTCAAGCATGACCTCACGATGATACGATGTTGGCCATACTCGTTGCCTACCTTAACCTCATCAAATGTTTTAAATAAACTCCTCCTGAGTATAAGCATGCACTTTGCACTCCCCCATGATAGGGTGAAGGCGATGTACAAGTCATAAACGATTGGAGCCTACCACGGTGGAAGGCCACGAAAAAGTGTTCAAAGCACTCTTACGCTTTCAACTTAATATTGTATGTTGTTTGAGGGATTTTAAGGTCTCATCAATTTTATTTATTTAATCATATTCAAATAAATTGTCCTATTATAACTACTAGTCCAAAGTTAATGAAATTAGTAGCATATGATATCCCCACTATTCGTTTTCATAAAACAAATCAATATCAAAACATTTTTCAAAATATTGGAGATATATATAACTACTAATTGTTTTCATTATAGTTTAGTAGCGTATGATACTCCCACTATTTGTTTTAAGAAAAACAAATTAATATCAAAAATCGAATTTTTCAAATATTGGAAGTAACTACTACTACTAAGGTTTTTGCATTCCTTTGAAATTGGACTTTATAGTTATCTTAGGGTCTTGGATGACCATGGACTTATTAGGTTATTGCAACAACGAGCCAACATTGTTGAATATAAACTCGGGGAGGTTGTGTCAATTTAATTACGTGCTTTTCAATCCAATTAAAACATTTTCATTGAGCCATTAGAAATGAAAGACAATCATTCATTGCTAATTAGGGCATTGGACCCATTTAATCTTTAATCTCATGTCAAAAACCCTCTTTTAATTATGTCTCCTTACCAATAGTTAAAGAAACTCTAGTCTAGCACTAGAGGGAATCAACTAACGAATAGAGATTAAGAAGTAATAAGAATTACAAACCGATTTGTACAAATTCCTATAAATTACATATACTAAAAGGGGAGAGATAGATTAATGTCAAACGTGACAAGGTCCAATTAAACAGTAATTAAAACACATTCCCAAGGTTCAAACAATTTGATTTTAGCGCCTTATCTCATAGCTCAATTATCGTTTAAGGCATAAGTCCATAGTCACCCATTTTCTAACTACTTAATCACATTTAAATAATTAATAGGAATGCAACATAAACATTTAGATTTAGTGCATATGGGCATAATAGAATTATGAGTTTAAACAACTAACAAAATTAAAATCAAATATTTTAACTTTCTAGTTAGTAGGGGCCTAAATGCAAATAAGAAAAGTTAGGGGTCAAACCGTAAATACTCAAAAGTATAAAATATCTTTTTCCAAATTACAAAAACCCCCCCAAGTGGATAAATCCACTAGGGTGGCCGGCCACATTAAGGGGAGATGGGAAGTCTCACCCATCTTGCTTTAATTCAATGCAAGGTAGAAAAATCCAAATTTGCTTGTCACTTGGTTTTGGCTTAAAAGGCTTTAATGAAAAAAAGTTGATGGAAATCTCCTAGACAAGTCTAGGGTTTTAAAAGTTTTAATATGGTTATGGATGGTAAGAACATCATCCAAAACCATAAAACTATGCATGAAAACCAAATAAAACCATTTTCACCCAAAACCAAACTATGAACACCAAGAACAAAACCATGAACACTTTTTCAAGATTTGTGGATTCTTGGTGATTTTTCAAACCCAAAAACTAAAGTGACAAGGTTTCTACTTTCTAGCTTTTAAAATGATGTGTGAGTGTCTAACAATAAAACACAAACACATGCCCAAAAACCCCCAAAACCGTGCCAACCACAAAGATCAAAACCCCAAAATTTTGTTCATGACTTATTCTTCATTCATGCATACAAAACAACTTTTACATGCATATCTTTTTCAACTCTTGACTAACATTTTTCAACTATTGAAAAACAAAAGATAAACATATTTTAAATGAAGAAATAATATGTCAAATTAGTTCAAAACTCAATTTTCATTCATGCATACAAAACAACTTTTGCATACATATCTTTTTAACTATTGACTAACATTTTTCAACTATTGAAAAACAAAAGATAAACATATTTTGAATGAAGCAATAATTATGTCATACATAATATTAATACCCATATGCATAAAATCCAAAAGGACACATTATACATAAACCTTTGGCTCTGATACCACTTGAAGGGAAAATTATGAGATTAACATATGGGATTTCTAAATGACTAGCATGCATATACAATTCAAAATTTATATACATAAGCAACGGAAGCATGTTATCAAATAATATCAAAGCTATAGTCATGTAAATCCCCTTCAAGGTTCATAGGTTTATATATAATGCATCTAAAACATTTAACTTAAGAACAAAGTCAAGGAATAGATCTATACCTCTTGATCTTGATTTTAGACCAAGGATGGACCACCTCCAAGCCCTTTGCTCCTTGAAGTCCTTGAGCCTAGCCTCCCTCCTTGCCTCCTCCACTTTGTTAGAAAGAGTGCTCCTAGGTTCTCCTTTAGTTTCCAAAGTAGAAAACCTCTAAATATCCACACCCACTAGTGTAGTGAGATGGATGGAGGAATAACCAAAAGGGTGAAAGATTGTTAGCTAAAACACCCTCTAGGTGGCCGGCCTTTGTGGTTTTAGAGAGCTATTTTTCTTTTGCCTCTTTGTTGTTCATAAACACACAAAACCCTTTTGAATAAATCTCTATAAAGTTCCTTATATAGACAAAAGGAAACCTAGTCAACAACTTGACTAAATATCTCTCCCTCTCCACTTGCAAGGGCCGGCCTCTTTGTGTTGGTTTGGGCTTTGGGCTTTTATTTATTTCAAGTCATCCAATGCTTGAATAAAAACCCAATGGGTTTAGGCCCAATGGGCCCAATTAAACCCGAACGTTTCTTTAAGCCCAAAAACGATCTTTTATCGCTTTTATGATTTCTTTAGACTTTCTAAATTAATCACAACACTTAATTAATCCAATTAATTATTTCCATCATCCATTAATTACTCACCACAAGAGTGTATCAGTGTACAATCATTTTAGGTTCTAATTAGCAAGGCAGTGAGGTGATTGGCACCAATCCAATTGATTATATTTAATCCAATCACTTAGTGAATTAAAACTTCCTTTTAATTCACCTTTCTTCTTTGACGAACACATTTAATCATCTAGAAGAACTCACAAGCTGTGAGTGACATCTAACCATATATCATAGCTACCCAAGCTAATGTAGAAGTTTGTTCGGAGAACCTATTCAGTTGAAATTACAATGTAATTCGATCCTTCTCTAAAACAATACTCTCAATCACATTACTAGGGTATGGATTTATTATGTCAAACCCCTAATGTGATTATTCCTTCTTATATGATTCTATTGAGTCGTATAGGAACGCTTTCCTTTATTACGCTCGATACTTCGGCCGAAGATTCCCGAATCATATCTTAGAGTATTCTTCCTCTCTTATCGAAGATTAGAGATTCCTTGTTGCGCACACACTTGCCTTCATGACTAAGTGGCTTAACCCCAACTATGCCGTTGACATTCTGATAGAGTGACTTTTGACATAATCAAAGATCAAGTACTTAACCACAAGACAACGACGATGCCTCAGGTCAAAGGACTACTTACATTATTCCAACCTTTAGAGTTACTTGCTTGACATGTGAGTAGACCTCCATGCAAGCACTCTCGTTCGATTGTGTTCAGTGAACTCATTCCCTTAATGAGCACCTACATACTTGTCTTAGTGTCACTACACAAATGGGATGAGACTTTCCATTCTTCCATTTGAAGCGGATACAGTATGTACCGGTCTAAGCATTGTCAGTATCCCTCCGACAATCCAATGACCAGGAACCTTTTGGACATAATGGTTATGTGAAGAAGGTCTCTGTAGTCTAACATCATTAGATTACTTCTTCAATCGATCCATTGTCCATGGATTCATTAATTAGGACGTATATCGTTTATTGAGATAGTCCCAATTAGTATCTTTGCCATTTGATGTATAAGAGTCATCCATACATCGATTCTTTTGTCTTGAAAGGTTTCTTCCAAAGATTGACTTTCGGGGCATATTTCCAACAAAGGCGTGTTGTCTTAGGGGCGTTGGACCCGCTACTTCAATTTCATGCATATCAAATAAAGCAAGAAAGAAGTACTTCAAGGTAAAGATGAGCTTATGCTCTTTACAACATTTGAATAAAACAAATTACTTTAAAGTAAAGAAGAGTTTATGCTCTTTTACAACATTTGAATAAAACAAATTACTTTAAAGTAAAGAAGAGCTTATGCTCTTTTACAACATTTGATCAAATCAAATTACAACCAAAATCTAATCTACACATTCCCATGGTTCAAACAAATTTGAAACGGCCTTTCACATAGCTCAACTATCGTAGGCTTAGGTTCATAATCACCCTTTAATTAATTAAGGCTTTAACTAATTAAATTGAATGCAATATTTTCATTTGGTTTTTGTATCCATAAAATTGATTTAAATGAAGCTAAATGAAATGAAAATCCAATTCTCATTTAAAGAGACAAAACCATTTTGTTCTCAACCTAATTTGGGCCAAAATGCAATAACCTCAACTTTTTGGGCTATGTTGCAAAACTTAAACTTTTGAGCTCATTTTGTAAAAACAAAAAAGTCCACTACTTCATGTAATCACAACTAGAACCCAAAAATTTCAATAAATTCAAAAACTTCATTAAAGGAACAAAACAATTTGACCTTTAATGATTTTGGGCCTTACGTAAATACGTAAACTTTTGGGTCAAACTACAAAATACACAAAAGTACCAAAACTTTATGTAATTGCATAAAAGCCCCAAAAACACTCCCTTTGAGGGAGGGCCGGTTTTAGAGAGGAGGGAGTGATGTGTGTGTGTTGATTTGTACGTTTGACATAAAGCATGCAAGTGGTGCATGACATAAATGTCATGCAAGTGGTGTGTGTGAAAGGGAATTAATCCTTACACACCCACCAATATTTCTTACACCTTTCTAAATAAATATCTAAAACATTTAAACATTTGATAAAGCACAAAACAAAGACTTTATGAAATAAATCAAAACACCAAACTTTTTGTTCTTGGCAAAAATGTCAAGAACAATGAAGAACACTCATGAAAAAACTCAAAAATTTCCATGAACAATTTTCACCCAAAAACATCCCAAAACCACTCAAACTTAAGGGAAATAACATATAACCAAACTAGGGTACATAGGGGTTCCAAAAGTCACTTGAAAACACTTTTAACAAGTCAAACAAGAACCCAAAAATCCACCCTTTGGATTTGGCCGAAAATCCCCAAAAACATGGCACCAAATTTTAGCTCCAATATTCATGCTCATATGAACTACATCTACAACATTTGAGATGACAAATTTTCTAACAAAATTTACATTCAAAGAAACAAGAATAAATCTTGTAACATATTACAACTTTTAAATCAAAACTATGAACTATAAAACAAGAATAAATCTGATACCACTTGAAGGAAATTTTATGAAAAACATGTTCATTTAAGCAACATCTATAGCATGCTATTAACAATTAAAAGGCGGAATCATGCTTGCATGCACTTAAAAATTAAACATTAACCATGAAATTCAAAGCCTAGTAGATTGGTGAACCAAGACTCAACTCAAAACAAAGTGAGTTGAGAAATATTATACCTTTGTAGATTACTCTTTGCATAAGCAAAGGCTAATCACCCAAGGAGAGGGCCTTATTCCTTGCTTCTTAGATCCATGGATTTGGATGGAAGAATAGGATTCTCCAAGTTCCCAAAGTTGAGAACCTCTAAGTGTCTACACCAAGGTTAGATTAGAGAAGAAATGAGTGACCTTGGAAGAGTTGGATTGCTAGCTAATCCCTCCAAGGAGGCCGGCCTCCTAGAGAGAAAAGGAGAGACATGTTATCTCCAATTTTCTCCAACAGAACCCCTAATGAATTTTGGCTATAAAGTTCTTTATATAGTCACTTCTTTAAGTGACCTAAAGAACCAAAAACCCTAATTCATATCAAATGGCCGGCCACATAAGGGATTTGGACTTTTGGGCCCTTGTGAATCTTTATTCATTAAATTGTCATACAACTTAAGTCAATGGGCTTGACGTTCGAAGCCCATTGGGCCTTAAGGTCCAAAACTATCCCGAGGTCTTTAACGAACTTATTCTTACTCATCTCCATTGTTTCTTCAATCTCCTCCTTACACGGTGTACGATCCATTAGGTTTCTTTTAGTGAGGCAGTGGGCGATTAAAACCATTTCAAATCGATTGTGAATTGAAACTTACTTTCAATTCTCCCTTTAGTGATTATACACGTTTAGGGCTTCCACAAACCATGAGTGACACCTAGCAGCATATCATGGTTACCCAAGCTAATCAGAAGAGGTGGAGAACCTATTCAGTTTAGGATTACAAATGCAATACGGTTTTTCTCTAATACAATACTCTTGACCACATTGTTTGGTTTGATAGTTTATTCATGTCTACTATCCAATGTGATTCGTGTGCTTATATGATTACCTTGAATGTGATTTGGAACGACTTCCTAAATCTCATTCATACTCTGGCCAGAGATTCTTAATCATATCATAGAGTATTCTCCCTCAAAAGATTTGAAGGTTAGAGATCCCTTGTTGCGCATTTAATTGCCTCCATGGCTAAGTGGCTTAACCCCAACGATGCCGTGGACACCCGCGGATGGGGTGACTTTGACATAATCAAAGATCAAGTACCTAACCACAAGACAACTATGATGCCTCAGGTCAAATGACTACTTTGCATTATCCCAACCATGAGTTCTCATGTGACATGAGTATGAGAACTCCTCGTTGATCGTGTTCAGTGGACTCATTCGCTATTGAGCACCTACATGCTTGTCTTGGTGTCAAACACACCAATGACTCGAGACTAGTCACTCTCCCTGAGAGAAGACACAGCACGTACTGATCTTAACGGACTGTCAATGCCCAATTGGCAATCCTATGATCAGGAACGTTTAGGATGTGTCTACGAAAGAATGGTCTCATGAATCTAACTTCTTTAGATTGCATTCTCCCAATCACATATTCCTTGGACTTTATTGTTCAAGCATATAACATTTATATGAGACGGCTTAAACAATAATCTTTGCCCTTGATATTAAACTAGATTAGTTCAACATGTGAAATGTCCGTAAAGTATCATCATATGATTGGTTTTAGGGCACATTTCCAACACAAGAGTATTGTATTAGAGAAAGACCGTATTGCATTGTAATCCTAAATTGAATAGGTTCTCCACCTCTTCTGATTAGCTTGGGTAACCATGACATACTGGTAGGTGTCACTCATGGTTTGTGGAAGCCCTAAACGTGTATAAACACTAAAGGGAGATTTGAAAGTAAGTTTCAATTCACAATCGATTTGAAAGTGTTCTAATCGCCCACTGCCTCGCTAAAAGGAACCTAATGGATCGTACACCGTGTAAGGTAGAGATTGAAGAAACAATGGAGATGAGTAAGAATAATTAAATGGTTTAATTATTTATGGCAAAGATTAATTAATATGTTAATTAATCAAAGGAATAAAGTTCGTTAAAAGACCACGGGTTAGTTTTGGGCCTCAAGGCCCAATGGGCTTCGAGCGTCAAGTCCATTGACTTAAGTTGTATGACAACTTAATGACAAATAATTCACAAAGACCTTAAAAGCCCAATGAAACCCTATGGCCGGCCATTTTGTTAAAGGAGTGTGTTTTGGACTTAATTACAAGTTTGCCACTCCAATGAACAAAGGTATAAATATGACTTTATAGCCAAAATTCATTTAGGGTTTCTTTTAGAGAAATTGGAGAGAACATGTCTTTCCCTTTCTCTCTAAGAGGCCGGCCCCCTTGGAGGAGATTAGCTAGCAATCTCTCATCCTCCAAGGTCACTCATTGATGCGAAATATATAAGCACACAAATTAAACCCTCTTTTTATCAATTGTAGAAAGTATGTAAGTAGGGATCGTTCTAGGCCAGGGATTAGGAGGGATTGCTTAATCACTTGAAAACTGACTCAAAAACGTAAAAACAAAGTTTAAAACACTAAACTAGACTCAAAGGATGCAAAACTAAACTTTAAAACACTAAAACAAACCAAAAGACTCAAAACAGCAAACAAACACTCAAAACTGCCTTAAAAACACTTTCTGGGCAGTTTTGCACACTAAGGAAGAATTTGGACGAAAATTGGTTTTAACTTGACTCAAAACACTTAAAAACACAAACTAAATTGATTTCTAACTAATATGACTCAACAAAGTAAAGGGGGATTGATTTTGGACGAATTTGAAAACAAAACAAGTAAAGTAAAGAACAAGTTAAATCTGAACGAATTTGATGAAATTGAATGGATGGAAAGCTAGCTAAGGGGTTCTTCTCCACACATGTCACACTTGCATACAAAACGATTTCCAATTGCTTCTCAATAAACCATGAATTCCCAACACCCCAGATTAACCGTGAATTGCACTAATTAACCCTCAGATTTCCCTTAAATTATTGAATTGGATGAATTGCATACGACAACCCAAAGCATTCCCTACAAGTTCCCTACATGAATTGCATAATAGAGATACAAGCAAGAATCATTAAGTTCAATGAAAATCATAAGCATTGGCGAGGCACTTGTTACTATGAATTGCATGAAACTTATGCCAAGAATTTACTTAACACGATTGTGATCAACAACCTTTACTACTTGCGAATATAAGTTCATAACGATTAGGTGAAACTCCCTTATATCCTAGCATCAAACTTATGCATGAAAATTAAGCGTGCACCCTCAACCAACATACACAAATCAGTTTTAATTCATATAGATAAGCAAATTGAATTCACAACTTTATGAAACACAATTGAAAGTAATCAAATTATATAGCAAGCATAAACATGGTTTCGAATCCCCCCCTAGCCACGGGGGGTTTAGTTCCTCATACTCGCAAAGCAAAGATACATAAATTTAAACATTAAAATCCAAAGAAAGATAACACCTAGATGATCCAACTTGGACAGCAGGTGCATACACGAGTCTTCCTTCCTCCTTGCTGCGGCACTTGGTCTAAAGTCAGGTTTTAGGGGTTATTTGTATGGATGAATGGGTAGGAGATGGTATGGTAGTGTTTAGGATTGATGGGGGGTGCGGCTAGGGTAAAAAGAATCAGAAAAATATGGAAGAATGGTGAAGGAAGGTTGCGGCAAAGAGGGGGGATGATTTCTGGCGAAAATTCTGAATATGGAGGGGTGGTATTTCGGCTAGGGCTGAGATATTAGTATATATAGGCACCACAAACCCTAGAGAAATCAGATTAGGCAATGGGCTAGGGTTTAGGTGCGGCAAAAAGGTGAAAATCCACAAGGAATTAGGGTTTTGGCCCACTTAGTTTTAGAAAGGGATTTGTATAACCCAAATCCACAAGGAAAGGGCCTAACAAGTCAGAATCCAAGAGGGATTGGGCTAGGAAGGTGTGGCCTTAGTCTAAGAAGGTAAGGATAGGTCATCTAAAAGCCCAAAGCCAAGAATAGAAACTCTAAAAAATGGAAACCTCCAAGAATAGAAACTTCCAACTTTAGAAACTTTGGTTTCCAATTCTGAATTCTTTGTTCTTCACTTTCATTTCTTCATTTCTTAAGCTCTTTTGACCTTCAAACTCGTCCATTCCTTGTGCTCCATAAGCATATACTCCATTCCAGCTCAATTTTGCACTAAAATGCTCCATTTTGCACTTCTTTGCATACTTTGTTTCTAAAACCTGAAATTGCACGAAAATGACTTTAAACACTAAAATAACTAAAGAGAAACAATATAAATGCACACGAACAAGCCAACTAAGGCGCATAAATATGCTCCTATCACTCATATCTTCTTAAAGTCTCTCCTTGGTGTGGAGACTTAGAGGTTCTCAATTTTGAGAACTTGGAGAATCTTTTCTACCATCCTCCTCCTAGAAATTGATGGATCTTAGAAGCAAGGAATGAAGGCCCTCTCCTTGGGTGATTATCCTTTGCTTATGCAAAGAGGAATCAACAAAGGTATAATATTTCTCAACTCACTTTGTTCTTGAGTTGAGTCTTGGTTCACCAATCTACTAGGCTTTGAATTTCATGGTTAATGTTTTGTTTTTAAGTGCATACAAGCATGATTCCGCCTTTAATTGTTAATTGCATGCTAATAGATGTTGCTTAAATAAACATGTATTTCACAAAATTTCCTTCAACTTCAAGTGGAGGGAGCCTCAACAACCTCAACAACAAGGGGGATTTCGACAGCCACCCCCTGGTGATGTGAAAATTAACTTGACACACAAATTAAACCCTATTGTTGACAATTGTAGCAAAGATGTAAGTAGGGATCGTTCTAAACCGGGGATTAACTAGGGCTGCTAATCTACACAAATTAAACTCTAAAACACTAAACTAGACTTAAAAAAAACACAAGACTAGACTCTAAAGACTCTAAACTGACTTAAAACACTCAAATCAGCAAAACTAAGTTAAAAAGACTCAATTCTAGACCTAACAAGTGATTTGGACGAAAATAAAACTTAATTTCACTCAAAAGACTAAAAGAAAACAGATTATTACTTAACTAATTCAAACACACTTAAAAGACTCAAAACAGGTTCTAGGGACTATTTGGACGAATTTAACACTAGTGGGACTCAAAACACCAAATTAGACAGATTTAAACACTTTTCTAACTAATCTAAGACACTTAATTGAAAGGGGGTTTGATTTGGACGAAATTGATTAAACAAATTGTAAACTAAAGCAAACTAGGTATGAAATTGGGTGAATTGAATGGTGAAATAGGCTAGTTAGAGGGTCCTTCTCCACACATGAACATATGTAACATAAATCGATTTCCAGTATTGTTTCTTTAAACCATGAATGACAATGCCCCAAATTAATCGTGAATGCACTAATTAACTCTCAGATTTCCCTAAATTCATTGAATTGAATGGACAACGCATCGCAACCAAATTATTCTTCTTAAGTTCCCTATATGAACAGCATGATAGAGATACATTCAAGGATCATTAAGTTCCATGGAAATCATAAGCATTGACAAGGCAATTATAACTATGAACTGCATGATACTCCTGCCATGGATTTACCTAACACGATTGTGACTAGCAATCTCCACTACTTTTAATTATAAGTTCATAACGATTAGGTGAAATTCCCTTATAATTTAGCACCAGATTCATGCATGCAAACTAAGTATTTATCCTTAATCAACACATAAGAATAAGTTATCAATCAAATAGATAAGTAAATCACATTCATGTTTTACGAAACAATAACTGAAAGGAATCAATTCATATTAAACATATGTCCATGGCTTTGAATTCACCTCTAACTAAGAAAAACTTAATTACACATGTTCATAGCAATTGAAAAACAAACTGAAATGAACATTGAAACTAAAACGAGGGAAGAAAGAACTCTTAGAACTCTAATGGTTACAGGTGGCTTGTGCATAAGGTCCTCCTTCATCAATGGAAGGGCACAGCAAGACTCATTCTTCTCCAAAGTCGCAGCAAAGGGTTGTAGACTGGTGTATATGGTGTGTTGCGAAAATTAACTTAACACACAAATTTAACCCTCTTTTGACAATTGTAGTATAAGTATAAGTAGGGATCGTTCTGGACCGGGGATTAGGATGGCTTGCTAATAACCTCTAAACTGACTCAAAAACATAAAACTAAACTTAAAAACACTTAACAAGACTCACAAGACTCATGGTAAACTTAAAATACTCAAAACAGCTTAAAACAATCAAATAAACTTAAACTAGACACTAGGAATGACTTTGGACGAAAATTGACTTTTACTTGAATCAAAACACTTAAAAACACAAACTAAAACAAATTCGAAACACTTTGAAACAAGAAACTAAAAGGGGGGTTTTGATTTGGATGAAGTTGAAACAAACAAACAAGTATGAAAAATTAGATAGATTGTAAAAAAAATTTGAGAAATAAGATGATGGATGAGATAGCTAGGAGTTTTTTCTCTACACATGACATGTATGCAAACAACTCGATTTCCAGTTACTACTTCATTGAATTATAAACAACAATGCCCCAAATTAATTGTGACATCACTAGTTAACCCTCAGATTTTCCTTGTTTTATTGGATTGGATGACATCATTCGACAACCCAAAACATTCTTCAAAAGTTTCCTACATGACATCATAATAGAGATACAATCAAAGATCATTACGTTTAATGAAAATCATAAGCATTGACAAAACATTTGCAACTATGACATCATGTCACTCATGCTAGAATTAAACTTAACGCGATCGTTTATAAGCGACCTCCACTACTTATGAATATAAGTTTGTAATGATTATGTGAAACTTTCTTATATTCTAGCATCAGATTTATGCATGCCAATTAAGTGTCGACCCTTAATCAACAAATACAAATAAGTTATCAATCAAATAGTTAAGCCAATTGCATTCACGATTCAAGAGTTCATAACTGGAATTTATCAAATTATATTGCACACATAATCATGGCTTTGAAATCACCCCTAGCCAAGAGGGGTTTAGCCACTCATATTTACAACAAAACGAAAGGAAATGAATTTAAATATTAGAAACAAAAGAAAGAAAACACCTAAACGCTCCAACAATCCAAGTTGGACAGCAAGCACGTCCAAGCACTTTCCTTCCCTTCCTTTGCTACGGCACAAGGTGATGGTGAGTGTTTGAAGGTTTGTTTGTATGGAGGAATGGATGTGGAGATGAATTGATGTGTTTGGATGAAGGTTGTATTGAAATGGGGATGAATGATAAAGCAAAAACTCTCTCAATTTATGTTACACACACTTCCTTTTATAGAGGAAGTGCATGGCAATGGAGGGGAACATGGAGTGGTGTAGCAATTGAGTACAATGATGCATGAAATCTGAAATGATGGAGGGAACAAGGAATGGTGTAGCAATTGAGTGCAATGATTCAATGTAATGATGCATGAATCTGAAATGATGGAGGGAACAAGGAATGGTGTAGCAATTGAGTGCAATGATTCAATGTAATGATGCATGAATCTGAAATCTGAAATGATGGAGGGAACAAGGAATGGTGTAGCAATTGAGTGCAATGATTCAATGTAATGATGCATGAATCTGAAATGATGGAGGGAACAAGGAATGGTGTAGCAATTGAGTGCAATGATTCAATGTAATGATGCATGAAATCTGAAATAATGAAGGGGACAAGGGTGATTATGCATGGCATGGGTGGAAAGGTGAGTAAGTGGTGAATCAATGAGTGCAAGGAGGTGAAAGGATATTGTGCACATGGTAGACAAAGGAAAGGAAGTGGAATGATGCAACAAATGAGTTAATGGAGGGAACATGGATGATGATGCATGGCATAGGAATCCAAAGGGAGTGCAATGGTGGTGCACGGCAATGATGGAAAAGTGAATGGTGGAGTGATACCCCTTTGTGGCTAAGCTCTTTGTCCTTTTTACATAAATTCTTCTTTCTCTTTAACACATTCCTAGCCTCTTTAGTCTTCAATTTCGTCCATCCACCTTGCTCCATGCATGTGCTATCGATTCCAAACCCAAAACTGCTCCAAAATGCACCTTATTGCTTTATAAGGCCTATGGACCTACAAACACACGAAAATAGCTTAAAATACATAATTAACTAAGAAATAACAACATAAATGCATGAGAACAAGCTAACTCAGTCGAATAAATATGCTCCTATCAAATTCCCCCACACTTAGCTTTTGCTAGTCCTCGAGCAAAACAAAACAAACGAAACAAACAACACACAACCTAGACCTTCCAACATTTGCCTCAGGGATTTTTAATGAAACATGACATGTTAAAAATCATCATTCCCACGGATTTTCGTCATCTTTACACTTGAGCACATACTTAATCACAGTCACCACTTACTAGTTCACAATTAACCAATTAAAACGATGTTTTGAATGTAGTAACATGCCTTAGAGAATTTGCTCAATTCCTTACAAGATACTCTCTATTTTCACACACATTTTCTGGTATATGTGATAAGATTGATGTAAACACGAAAGACTAGGACTCACATATGTTATAACAAAGAAAGCAATTTTCTGGAGTTATTAAGCATGTTTAGATACGATCTCATGAATGGAATGCTACTACTTAGATGCGAGAACCAGTGACACCATATGCTCATACCAATTTCGAACTCCACAAATTGAAATACACAACACTCAAGATTGAAGTCAAGGGTTGTAACAGGGCTTGGGGGTAATGGCTAACAAAGAAAGGATAGGGATAACAAACGTTCTTAAAGCGATAGCAAGCAAAGCAATAAAATAGACACTTGGAAATCACTTTAGAATGCAGAATCAACTTTTAAATACAACGGGAAGATTCATGCAACACTTAGGGCTGAATTCAATGTTTTGAACCCTTTCTTTAACAAACAACACTTTAGAGCTCTTTTTCATACCTTTTTTTTTCAATTCTTTTTTTTTTTTCTTTTCTACCCGTGCCTTATTAAGGACTTCGGCATACACACATACACAAGAATCACTTCCCCCACACTTGCTTTCTGTAATACATTGATAAAAAAGGAGTTCATTTTAAGTCATGATTTACTATGCTTCAAGAATAAGGGTATGGATGGTCCTAAAACTAGGCTAGGTAAGGATAGTGTGGGTTAACAAAGAACATAGGCTTAACAAGGCTCAACGGGGTTAAACTTAAACACATAATGAAATAGGGGCACGGCAATTTGGCTTTGGTGGTCACTACACAACTTCATCTTGAATGAGTGTTATGCAAATCAATAGCATGCTTTGAATGAAATAGGCCTGAGTTCTAGCATTTGGAACTAAATGATGAAACGCCTTCTAAGTAGCAACCAAGCAAAGAATAATGAGATCATGCAACGACTTTAGAAAACAATGGTGCACAGATTATTAACTCTCCAAATAAACGTTTAGGCTCAAGTCTCACAAGGTTGTAGCATTCATTTGAGTTCCTTCCTTCAAGCATGTTACAAAAACTGATTTTTTGCTTTATGATTGCATGTGAATTCAGAAATTATAACCACAACCAAGCATACACCAAAGAGTAAATCAAATTTTCATCCATGTTTATAACTCTCTTTATCAGTCATGTAATTAAAAACCAAATCCTTATCATTGTGTTGGAAGGTACCCTAAGACACAAACAAACACACAAAAACAACTCTTTTTGGGTTTTTTTTTTTTTTTTTTCAAAACAATTTTTCAAAATTTTATGAGATTTTCGGATTTTTATGTCAAAACACACTAAAACACTCCAAAACAGCATAAAAACACTTAAAAACAACAAGGAACAACACTAGAAGTAATGGGTGAAAAACTCTCACGAATGTCATGCAAAACAACTTGGTTACCCCCCCACACTTAAATCAAACATTGTCCTCAATGTTTCAGGCATAAACTCACACAAAAACAAGCAAACAAACAAACAACGAATAAACATGACAAGTATGGCAAAGTAAAAACCAGACTGAGTAGAGTTTAAGAACGGAAATCTGGTTATGGAGAGATGATCTTGTTTACATTCCACAACTTTGATCTCGAACCGGGCTAGGGAACTTCTTAGCAAGGAAAATGAGATTTGATTGGTGGTGGTGATTTGATGGCCTTGTACGGCGAGGCTTTGCTCTTTGGCGACTGATGCGGCCATATGATGTTGAAGCTTCTCGAGCTCTTGGTTTCAACTCAGACTCCTTCTGCTGGGTTGATTGAGTGTGCAGGCAGCATTCTTCTCTGCTTGTTTCTTCTGCACGGCAGGTAGGCACGAGGTAGAGGTGATGGTCTGTTTCTTTGTTCAATCTGTCCAAGTGCCGACCGATTGCTTTCTGTCTTCTTGTCTCGCAGGCAAGAGCAAGGGTAAAGGAAAAGCATGCCATGAGATATCTTTGCCTTTGACTCTGATGATATGAGATACTTTTGCTTTTGAAGAAGTATCTTTCCACAGGTTTATTCTTGAACTGGGTTGGGGAACTTCTTAGCAAGGAAAATGAGACTTGATTTTGAAGATGAATTAGCACGTTGTCTCCACATGCTTCAAGGTATCATTTTCACTTGCCTTATCTGTTCTCCAAGCAGATGTGGCATCTTCTTCGGAAGTACATCAGCAGTTGAAGATGAGCACTCGAGAGCAATGCTAGGTAAGCAATCAGGAAGAAGTTCCAGGCAGTTGGTTCTTAGATTGGAAGATTGACACCAAGTGCTGGCTGATTGCTCGCTTTCTCCTTGTCACAAAGACAAGGAAAAAGACAGGGAGAAAGCATGATATGAGATACTCTTGCTTTCAACCTTCATGATATGAAATACTTTTGCTCTTGATGACTTGGTTGCAGAGGTACCCCAGGGGATGAGGAACACTGAGTGACTCGAGAGGCTTCGTTGGGAATGCATTTTCGGAGATGAAGAAAGGTTGAGTATGTCCGCCTTGCTGTGAAGGTTGACATTTATAAGGATTTCTTCATAACTGGTAGAGGCACTGTTCTTTTACTCGTGTCGGCAACCATTGGTTGATTGAACAGTATGGCTTCACGTGCTTTCTTCTTCATCAGAAATCTTCGACAAATTGACCGTGATTTTCGCAAAGCTGAATGTGCATGTGACAGGTGATGCGTTGAAAGTTAAGCACTCAAATTAAACCCTCTTGTTGTCAAATTGTAGTATAAATGCAAGTAGGGATCGTTCTAAACCAGGGATTAGGAGGGCTTGCTAAAACCTCTAAACTTACTCAAAAACATAAAAACGAAGTTAAAAACGTTTGAATAGACTTAAAAGACTCAAAACAACTTAAAAACACTCAAAACTGCCTAAAAACACAAACTAGGTAGTTTCTGACTCTAACACAACTTTGGACGAAATTTGGGTTTTGACTTGACTCAAAACACTCTAAAACACAAACAAAACAGATTTTAAACACTTTGAAACAAGAAAGTAAAGGGGGGATTTTAGTTTTTATGAATTTGAAACAAACAAACAAGTTATAAAACTAGACAGATTGTAAAGCGAATTTAAGAAGTGAGATGATGGATGGATTAGTTAGAGGTCCGTTCTTCGCACATGACACACTTGTACATGAATCGATTTCCAATTGCTTTTCAATAAACTATGATGTTCAACACCCCAGATTAACCGTGATGCACAAATTAACCCTCAGATTTTCCTTTACTCATTGAATTGGATGAATGCATGCGACAACCCAAATCATTCTCTAAAAGTCCCCTATATGAATGCATAATAGAGATACAATCAGAGATCATTACGTTCAATGAAAATCATAAGTGTTGACGAGGCAATTATAACTATGAATGCATGATACAATTGCCAAGAATTCAATTAACGCGATTGTGATAAACAACCTTCACTACTCATGAATATAAACTTGTAACGATTAGGTGAAACTCATTTATATTCTAGCATCTAATTCATGCATGAAAACTAAGTATGCATCCTTAATAAACATACAAGAATCAGTTATGAATAAAATAGATAATTGAATTGCAATCACAACTTATCAAATCACAATTGGAAGAAATCAATTCAAATCTCAAGCGTGTTCATGGCTTCAAACTTCCCCCTAACTAAATAGGGGTTTCGCCACTCATAATTGCAACAAAATTAGAAAATAACAAAGTAAACATTGAAAGCAAGAACGAAGTACACCTAAAACGCTCCAAAGTTCCAAGCTTGAAACGCCAAGGACCTTTGTTTTCACCACCTTGTTGTAGCACAAGTGTCTAGGATGTGTATGGATATATGGATGGAATGGATTTGCACGGCTAAGAGATGAAAGTGTATGGATTGGTGAGATGTAAAATGTAGTGTCTTTGGATGATGGCCCCCAAATTATGGTGAAGGGTGGATGTATTTATAGGCTAGGGAGATGAGTGTATGGAGTTGTAATGAGTGGATGTAATGGGTGTAGTGGGTGAATGTTGTGGTAATGAGTGTATGTAATGGGTGAAGTGGGTGGATGTTTGGTAATGAGTGGATGTAATGGGTGCAGTGGATGAGTGTTTGGTAATGAGTGGATGTAATGGGTGTAGTGGGTGGATGTTTGGTAATGAGTGGATGTAATGGGTGTAGTGGGTGATTGTAATGAGTGGATGTAGTGGTAGGTGAATGTGTTGGGTGGAATGAGTGGATGTAGTGGTAGGTGAATGGATGTGTTGGGTGAAATGAGTGGATGTGGTGGTAGGTGAATGGATGTGTTGGGTGAAATGAGTGCTAAAATGGTTATTTATAGGGAGAGGATGATGCACAAACTTCAAATTTCGTCCATTCCTTTTCCTCCAAGCATATGCTATCCATTCCATGCCCAAAAATGCTCCAAAATGCTCCAAAATGCACTTCTTTGCCACATTAACCCTTCGGACCTACAAACACACGAAAATAGCTTAAAATACTAAAATAACTACGAACTAACAACATAAATGCCAAGAAACAAGCTAACTAAGTCGCATAAATATGCTCCTATCAAATTCCCCCACACTTAGCTTTTGCTAGTCCTCGAGCAAAACAAAATGAATCAAAACAAACAAAACAAAACCTAGCCTTCCAACATTTGCCTCGGGGATTTTTAATGAAACATGACATGCCAAAGATCATCACTTACATAGATTTAAGCAATCCTTACCCTCGAGCATACTTAATCATAATTACCATTCACTAGTTCACATTTAATCAATTAAAACAACATTTTGATTGTAGTGACATGCCTTAGAGAATTCGCTTAATTCCTTACTAGATACTCTCTATTTTCACGCACATTTTCTGACTACACACCCTATGAAGGAAAAAATTTGTCCTAGCTAAGAACAAGTATGAACATTTGAATACACATGCAAGCTATTAACACTTTAAAGTAGGCATGCATTCAAAAACAATTCATAAAACCCATGACTTTCAAAGCCTAGTATATGGTGAACCAATAAACTCTTTAACAACATTAAAGAGAAGTAAAGATTTAGAGTTTCTTTACCCTTGAAGCTCATCCTTGTTTACACAAGGGATTCACCCAAGTGGAGGGCCTTCAAGTCACCTCCAAGCTCCTTGGATATTGCTTGTGAATTCCTTCTCCTTTTGTGCTCCTTTGATCCTTGAGGATGTAAGGAAAGGATCTCCAAAAACACCAAATATTTAGTGTCTCTAAGTCTCCACACCAAGGGTTAAGTGTGAAGATGAAAATGGATGACTTAGAGAAGAAAAGATTGCTAGATTAATCTCTCTAAGTGGCCGGCCTCCTTTGTGTAAAATGAGAGACAGTGTCTCACCTCATTTCACCAAGAAAAACCCTAAATGAAAAATTGCTATAAAGTTGCTTTTATAACATTTTTCTTAGGTGAGTGGCAAACTTGCAATTAAGCAAACTTTCACCATCTCCTCACCATGGCCGGCCTATATGTTGTGATTGGGCTTATTGCACATTTTGTTTTAGTTGTCATACAACTTAAACATAATGGGCCTTGTGGACCAAAACACTTTTGGGCCCCGAAACCCAAAACCAACTTAAAAGCCCAATACGAACCTTTCGTAAAATTAATTAACCAATTAATTAATCTTGACCATTCTTCAATTAAACAATTTAATTGCATATCCATTTCATTTAATTTCTTCACTATCGCCCTTACTCGGTGTACGATCCATTAGGTTCAAATTAGCGAGGCAGTGGGTGATTGTTACTCTTAACGATCGATTGTGAATTGAAACCACATTTCAATTCTCCTTTTGATTAGTGTTTGCTAATCTTCAAGGCTTCCACAAACCATGAGTGACACCTAGCAGCATATCATGGTTACCCAAGCTAAGTAGAAGTGGTTGGAGAACCTATCCAGTTACAACTACAATGCAATACGGTCATTCTCTAATACAATACTCTTAATCACATTGTTTAAGTGATAGTTTGTTTCATGTCTACTATCCAATGTGATACTTATCTATATGATTCCCTTGAATATGATTTGGAACAAACTTCCTAAGTCATATTCATATGCTTTGGCCAAAGACTTTAGAATCATATCTTAGAGTATTCTCCTTCCACCATGGAAGGTTAGAGATCCCTTGTTGTGCATTCATATGCCTACATGACTAGATAGCTTGACCCCAACAATGCCATGGACACTCCGATGGAATGCCGTTTGACATGATCAAAGATCAAGGACCTAATCATTAGACATCTATGATGCCTCAGGTCAAAGGACTACTTTGCATATTGCAACTTTAGAGTTCTTACATGATATGTATGTTCGAACTCTCTTTTGATCGTTGTTCAGTGTACTCGATTACTCTTTCGAGCACCTATGTGTTTGTCTTAGTGTCCAACACCAAATGACTTGAGACTAGTCATACTCACGCTTGAGTTAACATAACACATACTAACCTTAGCGGATTGTCAATGCCCAATTGGCAATCCTATGGCTAGGAACGTTTTAGGAATGAACATAAGAGAATGGTCTCGATAATCTAACTCACTTAGATCACTTGTCTCTTAGATCAAAAACATTCCTTGGATTCCCTTATTGCTTAAACACATGATACAATAAATAGTGATCAACAATAAGCTTTGCCCTTCATTAAACATATAACAATTCAATACATTAAGTATTCCAAAAGCTATTACATCAAATAAGTGGCTTTGTGGGCATACTTCCAACACCCTACACTAGTTATATGTGAGAAGATTGATGTAAACATGAAAGACTAGTACTCACATATGTTACAACAAAGAAAGCCATTTCTGGAGTTAATAATCATGTTTAAATATGATCTCATGAATGGAATGCTACTACTTAGATGCGAGAACCAGTGACACCATATGCTCATACCAATTTCGAACTCCACAAATTGAAACACACAACACTCAAGATGAAGTTAAGGGTTGTAATGGGGCTTGGGGGTAATGGCTAACAAAGAAAGGATAGGGATAACAAACGTTCTTCAAGCGATAGCAAGCAAAGTAATGAAATTGACACTTGGAATTCACTTTAGAATGCAAAAATCAACTTTTAAACACAAAGGGAAGATTCATGCAACACTTAGGGTCGAATTCAATGCCTTGGACCCTTTCTTCAACAATCAACACTTTAGAGCTCTTTCTCATATATTTTTCAACTCTTTTTCACTATTTTCACAACTTTTCTTTTTCTGTTTTTTTTCTTTTCTACCCGTGCCTTATTACGGATTTTGGCACACACACACACACAAGAATCACTTCCCCCACACTTGGTTTATGTAATACATTGATAAAAAAAGGAGTTCATTTTAAGTCATGTTTTACTATGCTTCAAGAACAAGGGTATGGATGGTCCTAAAACTAGGCTAGGTATGGATAATGTGGGTTAACAAAGAACATAGGCTACACAAGGCTCAACGGGGTTAAACTTAAACATATAATGAAGTAGGATACACGACAATTTGGCTTTGGTGGTGGTCACTACACAACTTCATCTTGAATATGTGTTATGCAAATCAATAGCATGCTTTGAATGAAATGGGCATGAGTTCTAGTATTTGGAACTAAATGATGAAACACCTTCTAAGTAGCAACCAAGCAAAGAATAATGAGATCATGCAACGACTTTAGAAAACAACAATGCACAGATTATTAACTCTCCAAATAAACGTTTTAGGCTCAAGTCTCACAAGGTTGTAGCGTTACTTTGAGTTCCTTCCTTCAAGCATGTTACAAAAACTGATTTTTGCTTTATGATTGCATGTGAATTCATAAATTATAACCACAACCAAGCATACACCAAAGAGTAAATCAAAATTTCATCAATGTTTATAACTCTCTTTATCAGTCATGTAATTAAAAACCAAATCCTTATCATTGTGTTGGAAGGTACCCTAAGACACAAACAAACACACAAAAACAACTCTTTTTGGGTTATTTTTTTTTTTTCAAAATTTTATGAGATTTTCGGATTTTTATGTCAAAACACACTAAAACACTCCAAAACAGCATAAAAATACTCCAAAACAGCAAGGAACAACACTAGAAGTAATGGGTGATAAACTCTCACGAATTTCATGCAAAACAACTTGGTTACCCCCCCCACACTTAAATCAAACATTGTCCTCAATGTTTCAGGCATAAACTCACACAAAAACAAGCAAACAAACAAACAACGAATAAACATGACAAGCATGGCAAAGTAAAAACCAGACAGAGTAGGGTTTAAGAACGCAAATCTGGTTATGGAGAGGTGATCTTCTTGACTTTCCACAGCTTTGATCTCGAACTGGGCTAGGGAACTTCTTAGCAAGGAAAATGAGATTTGATTGGTGGTGGTGATTTGATGGCCTTGTACGGCGAGGCTTTGCTCTTTGGCGACTAATGCATCCATATGTTGTTGAAGCTTCTCGAGCTCTTGGTTTCAACTCAGACTTCTTCTGCTAGGTTGATTGAGTCTGCAGGCAGCATTCTTCTCTGCTTGTTTCTTCTGGACGGCAGGTAGGCACGAGGTAGAGGTGATGGTCTATTTCTTTGTTCAATCTGTCCAAGTGCCGACCGATTGCTTTCTTTCTCCTTGTCTCGCAGGAAAGAGCAAGGGTAAAGGAAAAACATGCCATGATATATCTTTGCCTTTAACTCTAATGATATGAAATACTTTTGCTTTTGAAGAAGTATCTTTCCACAGGTGTATTCTTGAACTGGGCTGGGGAACTTCTTAGCAAGGAAAATGAGACTTGATCTTGAAGATGAATTAGCACGTTGTCTCCACATGCTTCAAGGTATCATTTTCACTTGCCTTATCTGTTCTCCAGGCAGATGTGGCATCTTCTTCGGAAGTACATCAACAGTTGAAGATGAGCACTCGAGAGTAATGCTAGGTAAGAAATCAGGAAGCAGTTTCAGGCTGTCGGTTCTTAGATCGGAAGATTGACACCAAGTACTGGCTGATTGCTCTCTTTCTCCTTGTCACAAAGACAAGGAAAAGGACAGGGAGAAAGCATGATATGAGATACTCTTGCTTTCAACATTTATGATATGAAATACTCTTGCTCTTGATAACTTGTTTGCAGAGGTACCCCAAGGGATGAGAAACACAGAGTAACTCGATAGGCTTTGTTGGGAATGCATTTTCGGAGATGAAGAAGGATTATGTATGTCTGCCTTGCTATGGAGGGTGAAGGACGACATTTATAGGAATTAATAACTGGTACTATTATTTCACTCTTGTCGACACCCGTTGGATGATTGAACAGTAAACTCCACGTGCTTTCTACTTCACCAGAAACCTTTGACAGATTGCCCGTAATTTCTGCAAGGCTGAGTGTGCATGTGACAGATGCTGACACGTCTGGATAAAGCAGATGCCTCTTCGATATCTAGAATCGGCGCTTCGACAAACTGCCCGTGATTTTCGCAAAGCTGAGTTTGCGTGTGACAGGTGCTGACGAGGCTAAAAAAGACTGGCGCCTCTTCGATATCTGAGATCGGTGCTTTGACAAATTATCCATGATTTTCGCAAAGCTGAGTGTGCATGTGACAGGTGATGACACGTTTGAAAAAGCAAGTGCCTCTTCGATTTCTGAGATCAGCCCGTGGTTTCTGAGCAGCCCAGCTTTTGAGAAAGCAGACGTCTATTCGATTTATAACCGGTACTATTCTTTCACTCTTGTCGGCACCCGTTGGATGATTGAACAGTAAACTTCACGTGTTTTCTACTTCACCAGAAATCTTCGACAGATTGCCCGTAATTTCTGCAAGGCTGAATGTGCATGTGACAGATGCTGACACGTCTGGATAAAGCAGATGCCTCTTCGATATCTGAAATCGGCCCATGGTTTCTGAGCAGCCCAGCTTTTGATAAAGCAGACGTCTCTTCGATCTCTGAACTCGCCTCTTCGATTTCTGAACTCGCCTCTTCAATTTTTGAAGCTCCATCGAGTGCTAATTTTTAAAGAGAGGCACGCATCACATTCCGAAGCACACTTGAATTTTCCGCCTGTAGAAGCTCCCTACTTGTACTTCTAAGAACTTGATTTGTCCGACCTCTTCTTTTTCTTCACACCTTCGAATATGTCTTGCCCTTATGACCGTCGCTTTAACTTGAATGTCGGGGAACATAGTGACATATCTTCTCCAAACAACATTTGGCAGCCGTCCTTCGTATCCCCAAATGGTCCTCTTACAGTTGGGGATTCCATGATGATGAATGATACAACCGCTTCGGTGGTGGCCAGAAATCTTCTCACTCCTAGAGACACTAGGATACTTTCCAGGCGGTCCGACGAACTGGCTGTTCAGGACTCTTTGGCCTACAGCGTCCGATGTGTAGGCTCAGTATCAAACATGGGCCAGCGCCTTCTTGCTCGATCTCGTCAGGTTGAGTCGTTGATGGCTAAAGTGGCTAGCCTTCGGCAAGAGGTGAGAGTGCTTAGGCATGAGAATAAAGAGTTGCACATGCTCACAACTAATTACTCAACAAGCATGAAGAGGAAGCTTGATGAGCTGCAGGAGTCCGAAGTGCGGATTCAGAGTGATCATCAGAGGTTTGTGGCGTTACTCCAGAGGCAACTTCTGCCTTCGTCCTCTGGCGCTTCACCAAGTGTTGAGGCTCCGGATAATAAATCTCTGGTGCTTCGTCTTTCTGGAGCTCCGTCGAATGTTGAGGCATCTCCTGACCAATGAAGACTCCTTACTATTTATTTGCACTTTCTTGTACTTTTCTACCTTTCTACCTAATGTTCCTCTTCCACGAAAATTAATGTAAAAATACTTTGTTTACCTGTCAAATTTCAAACATAAACCCACACCAAAAACAATCAAACAAGCAACAAATAAATATGACAAACATGGCAAAATAAAACTACAGAAAAGGGAAGGTTTTTAGGAATGCAAAACCAATCGTGGAGCAATTCAAAAATCTTCCTTATTTGAATACATGGGTTGCCTCCCAATAAGCGCTTGCTTTAACGTCTTGCAGCCGGACGATACCTCCAGTTAAGCTTGAATAGGACCCACGGTATGGAGGGGTATGTCCTCCACGGCATACTCCTCAAAATACTCATAGATTGGTTCTCTGAATGGAAGGGAATAGTAATCCTTCCTGATTGGGGCGTTGAGCATCCTAAAGTCAATGTATTCATTCCCACCAGCTTGGATTCGATTGGGGACCTGCACCATACAAGGTAACAACCTATTAGTTGAAATGGGAATCGAAATTGGAATAGGTGGCTTACCAATGTGTTGCAATGAAGTGGCAGCACTGTCAACAGATTTTCCAAATGTGCTTTCGGCCAAATTATGCATTTGGAAGTTAGTGGTGTGTTTTTTGTGCTCCACTTCAATTCCCTTTTCGTTTGTGGTTGGAAATTCATCCTTCTTGGTTGGTGCTGAAGGTTCTTGCCCTATATCTTTAATTACATCAATGGCAAAACAAGAACGAACAATAGTAAGATTCACATTAGATTCAGGAATTTTAAAGTGAATCATATCACCACCAAACGCCATTGTTAATGCTCCCTTAGCCACATCAATCTTGGTTTGAGCTGTTTTCATGAAATGTCGTCCAAGCAAGATTGATGATGGTGGAGAGTGGGCTGCATCCTCCATGTCAAGCACATAGAAATCTGCAGGAAAAATTAAGTGGTCTACCTGCACCAACACATCTTCCAAAACTCCTTTCGGGTAGGCATTAGATCTATTGGCTAGTTGAATAACAACACCATCATGTTTAAGCTCTCCTACATTCATAGATGCATAAACAGAATATGGCATGACATTAATTGATGCACCTAGATCTAGCATAGCATGTTCAAACCTTGTATTACCAATTACACAAGGAATTGTGAAACTACCCGGATCTTTGCATTTGGATGGCAGCTTTCTTTGTAACATTGCAGAGACATTCTCGCTTACATGTACCACTTCTTTCTCCCGAATACGTTTCCTTGTTGTACGAAGCTTCTTCAAAAACTTGACATACTTCGGGATTTGCTTTATAGCATCAATGAGTGGGATATTGACATGCACATTTCTAAACGTCTCCAGAACATCTTTTTTCTCCTCTTCGTTCTTGGCTTGCAAAACTCTGCTAGGAAAGGGTAGATTTGGTGGAATATGGTTAGTATTAACCAAAATTGGAACTTCCTTACCTTTGTTGGCCGAATTGGATGGTTTAGGAGCATTTGGGGCCTGCGGCAAAGGTGTTTCCACCCTTTCTGTGCGGGTGCTTTGCTCCTTCTCTTCAATTATCAACTCTTCAACCTCATTGGAACGTGATTTGGAAGGTTGGGGATCAGATCCAACTTGTTTTCCACTTCGTAAACTCATGGCTTTGGCAGATTTGAATCCTCCCTTTGGGTTGACAACGGTTGAACTAGGCAACTTACCTTGCTCTCTAAATTGTCCTACAAACTCCGCAATCTGCCCAATTTGCTTCTCCATTTGATCCACCTTTTTGTCTTGGTTTTGCATTGCTTTGGCTTGATTTTCTTGCCCCTGAGACAAATTGGTGAGTAACTTAAGACGTGTCTCATTATCTAAAGATGTACCTGAGGTATTTTGGGCAAGTTGTTGTGGGGCTTGTGTTGGTGCATATTGCTTGGTATAGAAGCCTGGAGGTTGCTGCCTAAAGCCTCATTGTTGTTGTGGTGGTTAGGGCTCCCTCCACCTGAAATTTGGATGGTCTGTCCAACCTGGATTGTACGTATTAGAATATGGATCGTTCCCTGGCTGGTTTTGGCCTTGAAATCCAATTGCATTGGCGCTTTCCCATCCACCATTTTCAACCAATTGAGGGCACTTTTCAGAGGCATGTCATTGGATAGAACACACACCACATACACTTGGTTCTTTCATCCTCATTCCTTCGGCCATCTGAGACACAATGGAAGTAAGATTAGCTAATTGCGATTGAATGTCGGATGTGGAACTTACCTCATTCACTTGCTGCCGTGGGGTGTCCCTTTGACCAACGCCTTCATATTGTTGAGCATTCAATGCTTGGTTAGCAATTAAGGTTTTGGCAGCCATGGGTGTTTTATCCACTAAAGCTCATCCCGCTGAGGCGTCTAGCATTTGGTTTCAATTGGTAGAAGCCCTTCGTAGAAATATTGAAGAAGAAGCTCCTCATTCATCTGGTGCTGTGGACATGAAGCAACAAAGGTTTTAAAACGATCATAATAAGTGGGAAATGATTCACCTTGGTTTTGCTGAATGCCACTAATCCTTTTGCGTAGTAGAATGACTCGAGAAGTTGGGAAAAACTTCTCCAAAAATGCCCGTTTCATACTCTCCCATGATGTGACAGTTCCGGGGGCTAGCTCATACAACCAATCTTTAGCCTTTTCTAAGAGAGAAAAGGGAAAAACCTTCATTTTCAGAATGCTCCCATCAACGTTCACAAGGGTCATGCTCGAGCAAACAACCTCAAACTCCTTCAAGTGTTTATTAGGATCTTCCATGGACATGCCGTGGAACTTAGGAATGTGATGCAACAAACTTGATTTCAATTCGAACTCGTCCGTCTTCCCTAGGGCATCCATGGGGTATTGGATGCATATGGGAGTGGCATTGTCCAATCCCGAAGCGGAAAGCTCCTTGATTGTTCGATTGTCCGCTGCCATGTTGGGATCTTCCTCTACAACCTGTGTCGTGGGCTCCTCTTGCTCTTCTACTTTGTCTTCTTCAAGATCTGGTGCAAGTTGAGATGGTTGGGGTTCTTGTTGATTCCTTGCTCGTCTCAAAGTTCATTCAAAATCGTCGTCAAAGTCACGGATGTGCTTATGAATAGGTTGAGAACTTTGAGTCATAAACCACATAAAACAAGAAAACAAGTAAAGTCATCAACTAGGAACAAAAACACATGAAAATAAACAAAAAGAAATAACAAGGGATTAGCAAAATTGCTAATCCCCGGCAACGGCGCCAAAATTTGATGCGTTGAAAGTTAAGCACTCAAATTAAACCCTCTTGTTGTCAAATTGTATTATAAATGCAAGTAGGGATCGTTCTAAACCGGGGATTAGGAGGGCTTGCTAAAACCTCTAAACTTACTCAAAAACATAAAAACAAAGTTAAAAACGTTTGAATAGACTTAAAAGACTCAAAACAACTTAAAAACACTCAAAACTGCCTAAAAACACAAACTAGGTAGTTTCTGACTCTAACACAACTTTGGACGAAATTTGGGTTTTGACTTGACTCAAAACACTCTAAAACAAAAACAAAACAGATTTTAAACACTTTGAAACAAGAAAGTAAAAGGGGGATTTTAGTTTTTATGAATTTGAAACAAACAAACAAGTTATAAAACTAGACAGATTGTAAAGCGAATTTAAGAAGTGAGATGATGGATGGATTAGTTAGAGGTCCGTTCTTCACACATGACACACTTGTACATGAATCGATTTCCAATTGCTTTTCAATAAACTATGATGCTCAACACCCCAGATTAACCGTGATGCACAAATTAACCCTCAGATTTTCCTTTACTCATTGATTGGATGAATGCATGCGACAACCCAAATCATTCTCTAAAAGTCCCCTATATGAATGCATAATAGAGATACAATCAGAGATCATTACATTCAATGAAAATCATAAGTGTTGACGAGGCAATTATAACTATGAATGCATGATACAATTGCCAAGAATTCAATTAACGCGATTGTGATAAACAACCTTCACTACTCATGAATATAAACTTGTAACGATTAGGTGAAACTCATTTATATTCTAGCATCTAATTCATGCATGAAAACTAAGTATGCATCCTTAATAAACATACAAGAATCAGTTATGAATAAAATAGATAATTGAATTGCAATCACAACTTATCAAATCACAATTGCAAGAAATCAATTCAAATCTCAAGCATGTTCATGGCTTCAAACTTCCCCCTAACTAAATAGGGGTTTAGCCACTCATAATTGCAACAAAATTAGAAAATAACAAAGTAAACATTGAAAGCAAGAATGAAGTACACCTAAAACGCTCCAAAGTTCCAAGCTTGAAACGCCAAGGACCTTTGTTTTCACCACCTTGTTGTAGCACAAGTGTCTAGGATGTGTATGGATATATGGATGGAATGGATTTGCACGGCTAAGAGATGAAAGTGTATGGATTGGTGAGATGTAAAATGTAGTATCTTTGGATGATGGCCCCCAAATTATGGTGAAGGGTGGATGTATTTATAGGCTAGGGAGAGGAGTGTATGGAGTTGTAATGAGTGGATGTAATGGGTGTAGTGGGTGAGTGTTGTGGTAATGAGTGGATGTAATGGGTGTAGTGGGTGGATGTTTGGTAATGAGTGGATGTAATGGGTGTAGTGGATGAGTGTTTGGCAATGAGTGGATGTAGTGGATGTAGTGGTAGGTGAATGGATGTGTTGGGTGAAATGAGTGGATGTGGTGGTAGGTGAATGGATGTGTTGGGTGAAATGAGTGTGCTAAAATGGTTATTTATAGGGAGATGATGATGCACAAACTTTAAATTTCGTCCATTCCTTTTGCTCCAAGCATATGCTATCCATTCCATGCCAAAAATGCTCCAAAATGCACTTCTTTGCCACATTAACCATTTGGACCTACAAACACACGAAAATAGCTTAAAATACTAAAATAACTACGAACTAACAACATAAATGCCAAGAAACAAGCTAACTAAGTCGCATAAATATGCTCATATCAACAGGTGCTGACGAGGCTGAAAAAGACTGGCGCCTCTTCGATATCTAAGATCGACGCTTCGACAAATTGACCGTGATTTCCGCAAAGCTGAGTGTGCATGTGACAGGTGATGACAGGTCTAAAAAAGCAAGTGCCTCTTTGATTTCTGAGATCGGCCCATGGTTTCTGCAAAGCTAAGTGTGCATGTGACAGGTGCTGACGAGGCTGAAAAAGACTGGTGCCTCTTTGATATCTGAGATCGGCGCTTCGACAAATTGACTGTGATTTCTGCAAAGCTGAGTTTGCGTGTGACAGGTGCTGACGAGGCTGAAAAAGACTGGCGCCTCTTCGATATCTGAGATCGGCGCTTGGTTTCTGCAAAACTGAGTGTGCATGTGACAGGTGCTGACGAGGCTAAAAAAGACTAGCGCCTCTTCGATATCTGAGATCGGCGCCTGGTTTCTGAGCAGCCCAGCTTTTGAGAAAGTACGCGTCTCTTCGATTTCTGAGCTCGCCTCTTCGATTTCTGAAGCTCCGTCGAGTGCTGATTTTTATAGAGAGGCACGCATCACGTTCCAAAGCACACTTGAATTTCTGCCTGTAGAAGGTCCCTACTTGCACTTCTAAGAACTTGATTCGTCCGACCTCTTCTTTTTCTTCACACCTTCGAAAATGTCTTGCCCTTATGACCATCGTCTTAACTTGAATGTCGGGGAAGATAGTGACATATCTTCTCCAAACAACATTTGGCAGCCGTCCTTCGTATCTCCCAATGGTTCTCTTACAGTTGGGGATTCTATGATGATGAATGATACAACAGCTTCGGTGGTGGCCAGAAATCTTCTCACTCCTAGAGACACTAGATTACTTTCCAATCGGTCTGATGAGCTGGCTGTTCAGGACTCTCTGGCCTACAACGTTCGATGTGCAGGCTCAGTTTCAAACATGGGCCAACGCCTTCTTGCTCGATCTCGTCAGGTTGAGTCGTTGATGGCTGAGGTGGCTAGTCTTTGGCAAGAGGTCAGAGTGCTTAGGCACGAGAATAAAGAGTTGCACATGCTCGCAACTAATTACTCAACAAGCATGAAGAGGAAGCTTAACCAGCTGCAGGAGTCTGAAGTTCGGATTCAGAGTGTGAAGGAAATTTTGTGAAAAACATGTTCATTTGAATAATATCATATAGCATGCAATTAACAATTAAAGGCGGAATCATGCTTTCATGCATTCAAAAACAAAACATCAACCATGAAATTCAAAACCTAGTAGATTGGTGAACCTTGACTCAACTTTAAAACAACATTTGTTAGTTGAGAAATATTTACCTTTGTAGATTCCTCTTTGCATATGCAAAGGATAATCACCCAAGAGATAGGGCCTTCATTCCTTGCTTCTTAGCTCCATGGATTTGGTTGAAAGAATAGGATTCTCCAAGTTCCCAAAATAGAGAACCTCTAAAGATTCTACACCAAGGTTAAATTGAAGAAGAAATGAGTGACCTAGAGGAAGTAAAATTGCTAGATAATTTCCTCTAGGGTGGCTGAATTTTTGAGAGCAAAGAGAGCTTTTGTTCTCATCTTTTCTCCACAAAAACCCTAAGGATGAAATGGCTATAAAGTTGCCTTTATACCACCTCACAATGGAGTGGCAAACTTGCAATTAAGCCAAGTTCACTACCCTCCTTAATTATGGGCTAATTGGGCTAATTGGGCCTTTGTAAATCATTATTCATTAAGTTGTCATACAACTTAAGTCAATGGGCTTTGACGTTCGAAGCCCATTGGGCCTTAAGGTCCAAAACTATCCCGAGGTCTTTAACGAACTTATTCGTTTGATTAATTAACATATTAATTAATCATTACCATAAATAATTAAACCATTTAATTATTCTTACTCATCTCCTTTGTTTCTTCAATCTCCACCTTACACGGTGTACGATACATTAGGTTCCTTTTAGCGAGGCAGTGGGCGATTAAAACCATTTTACATCGATTGTGAATTGAAACTTACTTTCAATTCTCCCTTTAGTGATTACACACGTTTAGGGCTTCCACAAACCATGAGTGACACCTAGCAGCATATCATGGCTACCCAAGCTAATCAGAAGAGGTAGAGAACCTATTCAGTTTAGGATTACAAATGCAATACGGTCTTTCTCTAATCTAATACTCTTGACCACATTGTTTGGTTTGATAGTTTATTTATTCATGTCTACTATCCAATGTGATTCGTTTGCTTATATGATTACCTTGAATGTGATTTGGAACGCATTCCCAAATCTCATTCATACTCTGGCCAGAGATTTAATCATATCATAGAGTATTCTCCCTCAAACCATTTGAAGGTTAGATATCCCTTGTCGCACATTCACTTGTCTCCATAACTAAGTGACTTAACCCCAATGATGTCGTGGACACCCCGATGGGGTGACTTTGACATAATCAAAGATCAAGGACTTAACCACAAGACAACAACTGTGATGCCTCAGGTCAAAGGACTAATTTGCATTATCCCAACCATGAGTTCTCATGTGACATGAGTATGAGAACTCCTCGTTGATCGTGTTCAGTGAACTCATTCTCTATTGAGCACCTACGTACTTGTCTTGATGTCACACACACCAATGACTCGAGACTAGTCACTCTCCCTGAGAGAAGACACAGTACGTACTGATCTTAACGGACTGTCAATGCCCAATTGGCAATCCTATGATCAGGAACGTTTAGGATGTGTCTACGAAAGAATGGTCTCATTAATCTAACTTCATTGGATTGCATTCTCCCAATCACATATTCCTTGGACTTTATCGTTTAAGCATATAACATTTATATGAGACGGCTCAAACAATAATGTTTGCCTTTTATATGTAAACTAGATTAGTTTAACATGTGAAATATCCGTAAAGTATCATCATATGATTGGCTTTAGGGGATATTTCCAACAGAGTGATCATCAGAGGTTTGTGGCATTACTCTAGCGGCAACTTCTGCCTTCGTTCTCTGGCGCTTCACCAAGTGTTGAAGCTCCGGATAATCAATCTCTGGAGCTTCGTCTTTCTAGAGCTCCGTCGAATGCTGAGGCACCTCCTGACCAATGAAGACTCCTTACTGTTTATTTGCACTTTCTTGTACTTTTCTACCTTTCTACCTAATGTTCCTCTTCCATGAAAATTAATGTAAAAATACTTTGTTTACCTGTCAAAGTTTCAAACATAAACCCACACCAAAAATAATCAAACAAGCAACAAATAAATATGACAAACAAGGCAAAATAAATACAGAAAAGGGAAGGTTTTTTGGAACGCAAAACTAATTGTGGAGCGATTCAAAGGTCTTCCTTATTTGAATACATGGGTTGCCTCCCAAGAAGCACTTGTTTTAACGTCTTCCAGCCAGACGATACCTCCAGTTAAGCTTGACTAGGACCCACGACACGGAGTGAAGGAAGATTTGTGAAAAACATGTTCATTTGAATAACATCATATAGCATGCAATTAACAATTAAAAGGCGGAATCATGCTTGCATGCATTCAAAAACAAAACATTAACCAAGAAATTCAAAGCCTAGTAGATTGGTGAACCAAGACTCAACTCAAATCAAAGTGAGTTGAGATTTATACCTTTGTAGATTCCTCTTTGCATAAGCAAAGGCTAATCACCCAAAGAGAGGGCCTTCATTCCTTGCATCTTAAATCTATGGATTTGGATGGATGAAAAGGTTTCTCCAAGTTCCCAAAATTGAGAACCTCTAAGTATCTTCACCAAGGTTAGATTGGAGAAGAAATGAGTGACCTTGGAGTAGTTAGTATGGCTAGATACACCCTCCAAGGGGCCGGCCTCTTTAGAGAGAAAAGGAGAGACAAGTTCTCACCAATTTTCTCTAAAAGAAACCCTAAATGAATTTTGGCTATAAAGTCATATGTATACCTTTATTCATTTGAGTGGCAAATTTGTAATTAAAGCAAGTTCACTACCCTTCCTCTAAATGGCCGGCCATGGGGTTTTGTTTGGGCTTTTGGGCCTTTGTGAATTAAGTTGTCATACAACTTAAGTCAATGGACTTGACGTTCGAAGCCCATTGGGCCTTGAGGCCCAAAACTAACACGTGGTCTTTAACGAACTTATTCGTTTGATTAATTAACATATTAATTAATCCTTGCCATAAATAATTAAACCATTTCATTATTCTTACTCATCTCCATTGTTTCTTCAATCTCCACCTTACACGGTGTACGATCCATTAGGTTCCTTTTAGCGAGGCAGTGGGCGATTAAAACCATTTTACATCGATTGTGAATTGAAACTTACTTTCAATTCTCCCTTTAGTGATTACACACGTTTAGGGCTTCCACAAACCATGAGTGACACCTAGCAGCATATCATGGTTACCCAAGCTAATCAGAAGAGGTAGAGAACCTATTCAGTTTAGGATTACAAATGCAATACGGTCTTTCTCTAATACAATACTCTTGACCACATTGTTTGGTTTGATAGTTTATTCATGTCTACTATCCAATGTGACTCGTGTGCTTATATGATTACCTTGAATGTGATTTGGAACGCATTCCTTAACCTCATTCATACTCTGGCCAGAGATTTTAATCATATCATAGAGTATTCTCCCCTAAACGGTTTGAAGGTTAGAGATCCCTTGTTGCGCATTCACTTGTCTCCATGACTAAGTGGCTTAACCCCAATGATGCCGTGGACACCCCGATGGGGTGACTTTGACATAATCAAAGATCAAGGACTTAACCACAAGACAACTGTGATGCCTCAGGTCAAATGACTACTTTGCATTATCCCAACCATGAGTTCTCATGTGACATGAATATGAGAACTCTTCGTCGATCGTGTTCAGTGAACTCATTCTCTATTGAGCACCTACGTACTTGTCTTGATGTCACACACACCAATGACTCGAGACTAGTCACTCTACCTGAGAGAAGACACAACACGTACTGATCTTAACGGACTGTCAATGCCCAATTGGCAATCCTATGATCAGGAACCTTCAGGATGTGTCTACGAAAGAATGGTCTCATGAATCTAACTTCTTTAGATCGTATTCTCCCAATCACATATTCCTTGGACTTATCGTTTAAGCATATAACATTTATATGAGACGGCTAAAACAATAATTTTTGCCCTTGATATTAAACTAGATTAGTTTAACATATGAAATGTCCGTAAAGTATCATCATATGATTGGCTTTAGGGCACATTTCCAACACTGAGTTGATCCTTGAATGGAAGGTGATACTTGACTTGATCCGGCAATGGTTTAAATTCTAGTCTAGGTGCCTGAATCATCAAAATCAGCAAGTTAGTAGAAAATAAAATTGAAATTGGAGAAGATGGCTTACTTGCTTGCTCCGACACAAACTCAATTACGAACACCAGTTTGAGAGTTATGACTTGTCCCGTGTCATAAAATGCAACTTCTTTGGGAATTTTCGTCTCAAGTGTATCTTCTTTGATGAATTCTAGACATTCCCCATCCACTTCTTGCTCTTGATTCTTTCGAAAGGTTTCGAAGATGCCTTTCTCACCCTCTTTTTCCTTGGATTGCATGATCCTGCAAGGAATAAGGACATTTGGTGAAACGGGGTCAGGACGAATTGAATTTAGGCTTACTTTGGTTGTAGTGGACGGCATAGAGGGCATATGAGGCTGCAGCAAGGGTGGTTCTTCCCTTGTCGTGGCCTTGTTATTCTCCTCTTCTTCGACCAACAGCTGTTCATCCATGTTTTGGCTTGGTTCGGACGTCTTGGGTTCACCTCCAACCTCCATAGCACTTCCCAAAGTGATAGCATCATGGATTTCAAAATCTTCCTTCAATTTTTCAATAGTTGAGTTGGAGAGTTCACTTTGCTCTTGAATTTGTGCCGTGAACTCCATAATCTCTCCAAGTTGATTTTTCAATTCGCTCATCTCCTTAGCTTGATTGAGCATTGATTCATTTTGATTTTGCTGCCCCTGCACCAAAGGGGTTAGTAATTGAAGAATTTGATCACTATCCGTGGACATACTTGAATTTGATTGGAATTGTTGTAGGGGAAGCTGTGGTGGCTGCATAGGTGTTAAATAAAAACTCCTCAGATTGCTGCCAATATCCATCTTGTTGGAATTGTTGAGGTTCTATGTAATCTGAATAATCTCTCCAATCCGAATTGTAAGCGTTGGAAAACATGTTGTCCCATGATTGGCTATGGCCTTGATAACCCCAAGCATTTTCATTCGCAGCGAATTGAGAATATTGCTGAGTTGGATATCCTCGCCCATAGGACACAACACATGTAGGGACACTTTGCATTGTGGTCCTTTCGGCATATTGTGACAATTGAGAAGTAAGTTCCGCCAATTGAGCTTGAATGGTAGCAAAATCCATGTCTTACTTCTCTAGTACCTGAAATCAAGGAAACAAAACTAAATCAAATATCAAAAGTAAAAATAAAAGATACAAATAGAAACAAAGTCAGTAACTAAAAACAAAAGACACGAAAATAAACAAAAAGAAATAACAAGGGATTAGCAAAGTTGCTAATCCTTGGCAACGGCACCAAAAACTTGTTGCGAAAATTAACTTAACACACAAATTTAACCCTCTTTTGACATTTGTAGTATAAGTATAAGTAGGGATCGTTTTGGACCGTGGATTATGAGGGCTTGCTAATAACCTCTAAACTGACTCAAAAACATAAAACTAAACTTAAAAACACTTAACAAGACTCACAAGACTCATGGTAAACTTAAAATACTCAAAACAGCTTAAAACAATCAAATAAACTTAAACTAGACACTAGGAATGACTTTGGACGAAAATTGACTTTTACTTGAATCAAAACACTTAAAAACATAAACTAAAACAGATTTGAAACACTTTGAAACAAGAAACTAAAAGGGGGGTTTTGATTTGGATGAAGTTGAAACAAACAAACAAGTATGAAAAATTAGATAGATTATAAAACAAATTTGAGAAATAAGATGATGGATGAGATAGCTAGAGGCTTTTTCTCTACACATGACATATATGCAAACAACTCGATTTCCAGTTACTACTTCATTGAATTATAAACGACAATGCCCCAAATTAACTGTGACATCACTAGTTAACCCTCAGATTTTCCTTGTTTTATTGGATTGGATGACATCATTCGACAACCCAAAACATTCTTCAAAATTTCCCTACATGACATCATAATAGAGATACAATCAAAGATCATTACGTTTAATGAAAATCATAAGCATTGACAAAACATTTGCAACTATGACATCATGTCACTCATGCTAGAATTAAACTTCACGCGATCGTTTATAAGCGACCTCCACTACTTATGAATATAAGTTTGTAAAGATTATGTGAAACTTTCTTATATTCTAGCATCGGATTTATGCATGCCAATTAAGTGTCGACCCTTAATCAACAAATACAAATAAGTTATCAATCAAATAGTTAAGCCAAAAGCATTCACGATTCAAGAGTTCATAACTGGAATTTATCAAATTATATTGCACACATAATCATGGCTTTGAAATCACCCCTAGCCAAGAGGGGTTTAGCCACTCATATTTACAACAAAACGAAAGGAAATGAATTTAAACATTAGAAACAAAAGAAAGAAAACACCTAAACGCTCCAACAATCCAAGTTGGACAGCAAGCACGTGGTGCGAAAATAAATTAACGCACAAATTTAAACCCTATTTGTGACGATTGTAGTATGGATAAGTAGGGATCGTTCTAGGCCGGGGATTAACTAGGGATGCTAACCAAAGTAAAATTAAATTAAAAACGTAAAAACAAAATTTAAAACACTAAACTAAAATCAAAACACTTAACTAGAATCACTCAAAATAAAACTAACAAATAAACTAAAACAAATCCAAAGACTCAAAATAATTCAAGACTCAAGAAAACACAAACTAAATTTATTTCTGATAAATCTAACACTTTAAAATAATTGGGGGATTGATTTTTGACGAAATTGAATTTAAAACAGAAACTTAAAAACAAACTTCAAAGAAAATATATTTTATAGAAATGAAATGACGAAACGTTAGTTAGAGGGTTCCTTATCCACACATGAATAAATGCATACAATTTAATTCCCAGTTATGAATTCAACAAACGAATAAATGACAATGCTCCAAGTTAATTAGGTCCGCTTAAATTAACCTTCAGATTTCCCTATATTCATTGAATTGGACGGGATACGCATCACAACCAAATTATTCTTATCAAGTTCCCTAACTATGGAATACGCATGATAGAGAGACATATCAAAGATCATTAAGTTCAATGAAAATCATAAGCATCGACTAGGCATTCATAACTATGGAATACGCATGTTAATCCAACCTAGGGTTTACTAAACACAATCGTGACTAGCGATTTTTACTACTCATGGATATAAGTTCATAACGATTAGGTGAAATTTCCTTATATCCTAGCATCAAGTCTAAGCATGCAAATTAAGTGTCGACCCTTAACCCACATACATAAACAAGTTATTAATCAACACAGAAAAATAAACCACATCCAACGTTCAAGAATTCATAACTGGAGTAAATCAAATCATAATAAACATTTATCCATGGTTTCAAATTCACCTCTAACTAAACAGAAATTAATTACACATGTTTAATATAATTGAATAACAAATTAAATTAAACATGAGTTAAGAAAAATAAAACCAAACGAGGAAGCCTTTCTGCTGTGCTTCTGCCCTCTGCATGCCTTCTGTTTCTTTCCCTTCTCATGCTGCCAAGGCAGCATGCTCTCCGCCTCTGTCTGCCCGTCCCAAGTTTTCGTCTCCCAGCTGCCAAGCTACCTCGCGTCCTCACTGCTTTCAGCACGTCAATGTCGCCAGTTCCCTCATTCCTTCCCGCTGCACAAGGGCAGCCACGTCTTCACGCTTCTGTCCTCCGCCAGCTCCAAGGCAAGGCAGCTTGCTGCCTTATGTTTCTTTCTGCGCAAATGCCGAGCGCTCGAGGTCCTCCCCATGCCACCCTCCTCTTTCCTGATTTTAATCCACCCCGAGACTTTTCTATTTCCTCTCGACAAGTCCCTCCGTGATTTGCTCCTTCCTAGCTGCTTGCTGACTGGCAGCACCCCACTCCCTTCTTCACATGCTTTCACGTGGTACCTCTATGCGCTGCCCTTCCTTTGAAACCTTTCCCTGCTTCTCCCACGTTCTTGCTTTTCTTTATATTCCCTGCCCGAGGCAGGCCTAATCTCTTTTCTTCCTTTAGATTATTCTTTTCTCCACAATGACAGCTGCCTCATATTTTCTACAAAACAAACATGATGATGTTTCAAACATCATCATGAATTATTATTATTATATATATATATATAAATATATATTTTATTTAATTTAAAAGCTAATCTACATCGACACGAATTTATTACATAAAATCACACTTATGCTATTTTTATTTTCTTAGCTAGATAAATTCTATAAAACACCAAAACAAAGTAAATAACACAAAAATATGAGGAAAAGACTAACAAAAGACAAGAGAATTTTATGTAAAATATATATAAATATGAGCTTATCAAATACCCCCACACTTAGCTTTTGCTAGTCCTCGAGCAAAACAGAGAAAATAGAAAAAAGTAATAACATGAAAATTATTAGCTTCCCCCTATGTGACCCTCATAGAATTTCATTCGAGAACACAATCATCAAGAACCATAGCTAACACCAACAAGCTAATCCAAGTTCATTTTCCTTATTCAAATATTAGCAGTAATCTTTGAAACATCCTTGAAGTGTAGTGTGTGAGATAGCCATGCTAATGCAATTTCAAATTTTTATTTTTAAAATCACCTTATGCAAACTAGCGACATTCTCACTGGATACACACTCAATCACACATGTGTTTAGTTTTAATGTGTTTCGCTCAAAGAATCAAATGTGAAAGTTCTACCATAAGCTTGCATAAAGATCACTTCTCCACAATCATAATTGCAAAACTTAAATCAAGAGGATTTTTATTGGATGTAATGAGGTTTAGGGCGAGGGTTGTTGAAACGAAAGAATAGGTAAACACAAATTCCAAGCTACATTGCAAGCAATTCTTTTGTTTAGATTTATAAGAACTCAAGCTTTCCAGCTATTCTTCCCGTCACCTCCAACCACAACCTTAAACTGAAACTTTAAACACTTTTTATTTTCTTTGTAAACAAACTTTCTTTCTTTTTTTTTTTTTTCTCTTTTTTTTTTTTTTTTTTTTTTTTTTTTTTTTTTTTTGAATTCAAGCAGAAACAAATATGAAAACCCCCACACTTATTCTTTTGCCAAACACCTTCAAAGTACTTCACAAACATTTCTCATAAGACAATCTCGCATTGCTCGCTTGGAAAGGGTAAGGAAAAAAAAAAAATATTTCAGGAATAAGGGTAGACATATCTGGTGATAAGAAATAAAAGGCTCACAAATACGGCTCAAATTGGCAATCTAATGATATCATTTTTCTTTGGGAAACAAGGTTATTTGGGCCATGGGGGTAAACCTAATGCCTCTATCATTTTCAAGTTCATGCAATCAATGACAAATATTTCGAAAGATCGTTATGCAAGTTCTAGAGAAATATCTCACATAAGTTCATCACACATGAAAAAAATAGGAGTGTATGAAAAATGCACACACTTTCAATAGGCTCAAAAACTCACATAGAATGTATATGGTCACTAAATTCACATATGGAGCTTTAAATCATGCTTTAGTTTCACATCAACAAGGCTATGTGCGTTTAGTTTTTCAAAGATGATCAAATATGTACAAACTAACACGAGAATTAGGAATTTCACACAACACATGTTAACTAAGTTCTTGATCATCATGGTTCAAATTTTATCCAATTATATCATTGGGTCGGGAAACTAACAAAAAATCTAATTCAAAACAATAAGGAAAACAAGGAAATATTTTTGGATTTTTAAAATTTTTGGATTTTTTTATTTATTTATTTTTTTATTAGATTTTTATTTTTTTAATAAAAACAACAACTTAATTAAGAAAACACAAAGCAATAACATGGAAACAAATGAAACCAGTTCAAAGTCGAAGGTACAAAAAATTTTCAATTTGGTCATTTTTATACTCTATACCCCCACACTTAAACTAGACATTGTCCCCAATGTCAGAAAATATAATAAAATGCAAATAAAAATAAAATAAATAAATATAAAGAAACAAAATAAAGCAATAAGACTGAAAACTTCCCTAATTTGCAGAAAATCAAGCGATGACCCCCAAGCTAAAATTTTGCAATCAACTTCAAGGGTGGAAATAACCAAAAGTTCCTGCAAAGAAAAGAAATAAGTCAGTTAAGCACGCAAGAAAATATAAAAAACAAATAAACGAAAAAATTGAAAATGAAAATAAAAGATAATAATAAAACTAAAAGTGATCATTGGTCCTGTTTGGTGACTTTCCACAGCTTTGAACTTGAACTGGCCTCGGAACTTCTTAGCAAGGAAAATGAGACTTGATTGGTGTTGGTGTTGAAGCTTCTCAAGCTCTTGGTTTCAACTCGGACTCCTTCTGCCGGGTTGATTGAGTCTGCAGGCTACATTCTTCTCTTTTTGTTCTTCTGCATGGCAGGTAGGCACGAGGAATAGGTGGTGGTCTGCTTCTTTGTTCAATCTGTCCAAGTGTCGACCGATTGCCTTTCTTTCACCTTGCCCCGTAGCCAAGAGCAAGGGTAAAGGAAAAGCATGCCATGAGAAATCTTTGCCTCTGACTCTGATGATATGGGATACTTTTGCTTTTGAAGAAGTATCGTTCCACAAGTGTATGCTTGAACTGGGCTGGGGAATTTCTTAGCAAGGAAAATGAGACTTGATCTTGAAGATGAAGCAGCACCTTGTCTCCACATGCTTCAAGTAACATTTTCACTTGCCTTGGCTGTTCTCCAGGCAGATGTGGCAACTTCTTCGGAAGTACATCAGCGGTTGAAGATGAGCACTCGAGAGCAATGCTAGGTAAGCAATGCTAGGTAAGCAATCAGGAAGGATTTCCAGGCAGTCGGTTCTTAGATCGGAAGATTGACACCGAGTGCTGGCTGATTGCCCGCTTTCTCCTTATCACAAAGACAAGGAAAAGGACAGGGAGAAAGCGTGATATGAGATACTCTTGCTTTCAACCTTCATGATATGAAATACTCTAGCTCTAGATGACTTATTTGCAAAGGTATCCCAGGGAATGAGAAACACAGAGAAACTCGAGAGGGTTTGTTGGAAAGGCATTTTGGGAGATGAAAAATTTCGGAGATGAAGAAGTGTTGAGAGTGTGCCTTTGCTGTTGAAGGCGAAGGTAGACGTTTATAGAACTTTTCTTCACAACCGAAACTGTTCATTTACCCCTGTCGGCAGCCGGTGGATGGATGAACAGTACAGGTTACGCGCTTTCTGAAAAAGCCACCCGTAATTTGCGCAAAGCTGACAGCGCGCGTGACGAGTGACGACAAAATTGGAAAAGCTGTTCGCCTCGTGATTCCTGACCGCTCCGACTTTTGAGAGAGACGCCCGACTTTTGAGAGAACGGCGTCCGACTTTTGAGAAAGGAACCGACTTTTGAGACGGAGTCCTACTTTTGAGACGGAGACGCCGCTTTTGAGAAAAGAATCCGGCTTTTGAGAAAGCAGCCCGGCTCTTCGATTTGCGAGAGGGCGCCTCTTCGACTGCTGAGTGATGCCTCAACGATTTCTTCTTCTTATAAGAACGCTCATTTTTGTTCCACAACACACTTAAACTCCCCCTGTAAACACTTCATCTGGTAAACGTTCCCTCCTGTAAACACTCCCTCTTGTATTTTCTTTTAATCTTGATCAGTCCAACTCTTCATTCTCAACACCTTCAAATATGTCTTGCCCTTCTGACCGTCACCTTAACTTGAATGTTGGGGAAGATAGTGATATATCTTCTCCAACCAACATTTGGCAGCCATCCTTCATATCCCCGAATGGTCCTCTTACAGTTGGGGATTCCATAATGATGAATGAAACAACCGCATCGGTGGTGGCCAGAAATCTGCTCACTCCTAGAGACACTAGGATACTTTCTAGGCGGTCCGACGAACTGGCTGTTCAGGACTCTATGGCCTACAGCGTCCGATGCGCAGGCTCAGTATCAAACATGGGCCAGCGCCTTCTTGCACGAACCCGTCAGGTGGAGTCGTTGATGGCTGAAGTGGCTAGTCTTCGGCAAGAGGTCAGAGTGCTTAGGCATGAGAACAGGGATTTGCACATGCTCGCAACCAATTACTCCACAAGCATGAAGAGGAAGCTTGATCAGCTGCAGGAGTCCGAAGTGCGGATTCAGAGTGATCATCAACGGTTTATGACGTTACTCCCGAGGTTTGTGTTGCCTTCGTCCTCGGGAGCAGCACCAAGTATTGAGGCTCCGAATGATCCAGCTCTGGCGCTTCGTCTTTCAGGGGCTCCGTCGACCTCCGAGGCACCACCTACCAACGACCAATGAAAGCTATTAGTTTTACATTATTGTAAAATATTTATGCTTTAAGTTTATTTAATTATAAATATAAATAAAAGTATTTTTGTTTTGTTTTGTTTTTTTTTTTTTTTGTTTTTTTTTTTTTTTAATTATGTGATGTTTATTATTATTATTATTATTATTTATTTTTTTTGTTTTTCATTTTTTTTTTATATAAATGTAAAATAAGTAAATCAAAGTAAAAAAAAAGACTAAGTTTAATCTCCTAAACAAAAATCACAACTAAATAAACAAAACAAAAATCACAACTAAATAACAAAACATAATGAAATCAACGTAAAAAAAATCAACGTAAAATAAATTCACACAAGAGCAAACAAACAATGAAAGAACTAAACAAAGTAAAATAAATTCAGTAAAGAGAAGGGATTAGGAATGCAAATCTGATTGTGGGTGATTCCTAGGCCTCCCTTCATTATTCAAATGCATGGGCTTATCATTAAACGGACGGTGGTACTTGAAATGATCCGACAACGGTCTAAGTTCTAATGACGGTGCCTGAATTATCAAAATTAGATTGTTAGTATAACAAAAAATTAAAAATGGAGAAGATGGCTTACAATCACGTTCAAACTCAATTACAAACACCACGTCTTTGAACGTTTCAGGGACTTTGAACTTGGCCAGGTTTACTATGATGGTTGTGGCTTGTCCCGTGTCATCAAACTCAACTGCTTTGGGCTTGATTGTCTCATGCACAGCTTCTTTGATAAGTTCAACAAATTCTCCGGCCCCCTCATTTTCTGGAATCCCTCTTCTTGGTGTGCAAGGTTCTTTAAATGTTTCAACATCATCAGGAACATAATTTGGTGCACCAAGAATTTGGATATCACTTTGCACCTCTAGAAGAGCTTCCACAACGTCTTTTTCATTCACTTCTTCCTTGGGATTTAAAAACCTGCAAGGAAAAAGGACAATTGGCGGAATAATGTTAGAATGAAATGAATTTTGAACCTCTTCACCTGAGTTGGATGGCATAAGGATTTGAGGGGTTTGCGACAAGAATTCTTCTAAACTGCCCAGGTCGTCATCCTCATCTTCTTCTTGAAGCGGCAATTCATCCATGTTCGGGCTATGTTTGGATGGTTCTGGGATAACTTCATCATCCATATCACTTCCCAAAGTGATGGCTTCATTAATTTCCATTTCTCCCTCTGAATTTGCAAATGTGGAGTTGGAGAGTTCACTTTGATCTTGAATTTGTACCATGAACTCCATAATCTGCCCAATTTGCTTCTCCAACTCATCCACCTTGTTGGCTTTATTTTGCATCTCCATGTTTCGATTTTCTACGTCCTGGGTCAAAGAGGTGAGTAACTTATTCAAAATGTCATTATCCGAGGACGTACCTGAATTTGGTTGGGGAGATTGTGGTGGAGGCTGTGGTGGTTCATATGGCCATTGATAGTACTCCTCCGATGGTTGCCAATATTCTGCTTGGTGAGTCTCCTCAGCTTGATTTTTTGAACCCTGCGCCAAAGAAATGAGTCCATCAAGAATTTCATTATAATTAATGGGCATACTTGAATTCGATTGAAATTGCTGTGGGGGATGCTGTGGTGGCTGCATAGGTTTTGAATAGAACTCGTCTTGCTGCCAATATCCACTTTGTTGAAATTGTTGAGGTTCATCCCACATATACTCTGAATTACTTCTCCAATCCGAATTATAAGCGTTGGAAAACATGTTGCCCCTTGATTGGTTATAGCCTTGATATCCCCAAACATCTTCATTTGCAGAAAATTGGGGATATTGATGAGTTTGAAATCCTTGCTCATAGGGCATATCAAATGTAGGGCCACTTGGCATTGTGGTCATTCCGGCATTCTGAGTCAATTGAGCAGTGAGTTGTGCCAATTGAGCTTGAATGGATTCGAGTGCCATGTCTCGCTCCATTGTACCTAAAATCAAAGAAAACTAAATCAAATATCAAAAGTTAAAAAAAAACATAACAAACACAAACAAATAAAATTGGCAATCCTATGATCAGGAACCTTCAGGATGTGTCTACGAAAGAATGGTCTCATGAATCTAACTTCTTTAGATCGTATTCTCCCAATCACATATTCCTTGGACTTATCGTTTAAGCATATAACATTTATATGAGACGGCTCAAACAATAATTTTTGCCCTTGATATTAAACTAGATTAGTTTAACATATGAAATGTCCGTAAAGTATCATCATATGATTGGCTTTAGGGCACATTTCCAACACTGAGTTGATCCTTGAATGGAAGGTGATACTTGACTTGATCCGGCAATGGTTTAAATTCTAGTCTAGGTGCCTGAATCATCAAAATCAGCAAGTTAGTAGAAAATAAAATTGAAATTGGAGAAGATGGCTTACTTGCTTGCTCCGACACAAACTCAATTACGAACACCAGTTTGAGAGTTATGACTTGTCCCGTGTCATAAAATGCAACTTCTTTGGGAATTTTCGTCTCAAGTGTATCTTCTTTGATGAATTCTAGACATTCCCCATCCACTTCTTGCTCTTGATTCTTTCGAAAGGTTTCGAATATGCCTTTCTCACCCTCTTTTTCCTTGGATTGCATGATCCTGCAAGGAATAAGGACATTTGGTGAAACGGGGTCAGGACGAATTGAATTTAGGCTTACTTTGGTTGTAGTGGACGGCATAGAGGGCATATGAGGCTGCAGCAAGGGTGGTTCTTCCCTTGTCGTGGCCTTGTTATTCTCCTCTTCTTCGACCAACAGCTGTTCATCCATGTTTTGGCTTGGTTCGGACGTCTTGGGTTCACCTCCAACCTCCATAGCACTTCCCAAAGTGATAGCATCATGGATTTCAAAATCTTCCTTCAATTTTTCAATAGTTGAGTTGGAGAGTTCACTTTGCTCTTGAATTTGTGCCGTGAACTCCATAATCTCTCCAAGTTGATTTTTCAATTCGCTCATCTCCTTAGCTTGATTGAGCATTGATTCATTTTGATTTTGCTGCCCCTGCACCAAAGGGGTTAGTAATTGAAGAATTTGATCACTATCCGTGGACATACTTGAATTTGATTGGAATTGTTGTAGGGGAAGCTGTGGTGGCTGCATAGGTGTTAAATAAAAACTCCTCAGATTGCTGCCAATATCCATCTTGTTGGAATTGTTGAGGTTCTATGTAATCTGAATAATCTCTCCAATCCGAATTGTAAGCGTTGGAAAACATGTTGTCCCATGATTGGCTATGGCCTTGATAACCCCAAGCATTTTCATTCGCAGCGAATTGAGAATATTGCTGAGTTGGATATCCTCGCCCATAGGACACAACACATGTAGGGACACTTTGCATTGTGGTCCTTTCGGCATATTGTGACAATTGAGAAGTAAGTTCCGCCAATTGAGCTTGAATGGTAGCAAAATCCATGTCTTACTTCTCTAGTACCTGAAATCAAGGAAACAAAACTAAATCAAATATCAAAAGTAAAAATAAAAGATACAAATAGAAACAAAGTCAGTAACTAAAAACAAAAGACACGAAAATAAACAAAAAGAAATAACAAGGGATTAGCAAAGTTGCTAATCCTTGGCAACGGCACCAAAAACTTGTTGCGAAAATTAACTTAACACACAAATTTAACCCTCTTTTGACATTTGTAGTATAAGTATAAGTAGGGATCGTTTTGGACCGTGGATTATGAGGGCTTGCTAATAACCTCTAAACTGACTCAAAAACATAAAACTAAACTTAAAAACACTTAACAAGACTCACAAGACTCATGGTAAACTTAAAATACTCAAAACAGCTTAAAACAATCAAATAAACTTAAACTAGACACTAGGAATGACTTTGGACGAAAATTGACTTTTACTTGAATCAAAACACTTAAAAACATAAACTAAAACAGATTTGAAACACTTTGAAACAAGAAACTAAAAGGGGGGTTTTGATTTGGATGAAGTTGAAACAAACAAACAAGTATGAAAAATTAGATAGATTATAAAACAAATTTGAGAAATAAGATGATGGATGAGATAGCTAGAGGCTTTTTCTCTACACATGACATATATGCAAACAACTCGATTTCCAGTTACTACTTCATTGAATTATAAACGACAATGCCCCAAATTAACTGTGACATCACTAGTTAACCCTCAGATTTTCCTTGTTTTATTGGATTGGATGACATCATTCGACAACCCAAAACATTCTTCAAAATTTCCCTACATGACATCATAATAGAGATACAATCAAAGATCATTACGTTTAATGAAAATCATAAGCATTGACAAAACATTTGCAACTATGACATCATGTCACTCATGCTAGAATTAAACTTCACGCGATCGTTTATAAGCGACCTCCACTACTTATGAATATAAGTTTGTAAAGATTATGTGAAACTTTCTTATATTCTAGCATCGGATTTATGCATGCCAATTAAGTGTCGACCCTTAATCAACAAATACAAATAAGTTATCAATCAAATAGTTAAGCCAAAAGCATTCACGATTCAAGAGTTCATAACTGGAATTTATCAAATTATATTGCACACATAATCATGGCTTTGAAATCACCCCTAGCCAAGAGGGGTTTAGCCACTCATATTTACAACAAAACGAAAGGAAATGAATTTAAACATTAGAAACAAAAGAAAGAAAACACCTAAACGCTCCAACAATCCAAGTTGGACAGCAAGCACGTGGTGCGAAAATAAATTAACGCACAAATTTAAACCCTATTTGTGACGATTGTAGTATGGATAAGTAGGGATCGTTCTAGGCCGGGGATTAACTAGGGATGCTAACCAAAGTAAAATTAAATTAAAAACGTAAAAACAAAATTTAAAACACTAAACTAAAATCAAAACACTTAACTAGAATCACTCAAAATAAAACTAACAAATAAACCAAAACAAATCCAAAGACTCAAAATAATTCAAGACTCAAGAAAACACAAACTAAATTTATTTCTGATAAATCTAACACTTTAAAATAAACGGGGGATTGATTTTTGACGAAATTGAATTTAAAACAGAAACTTAAAAACAAACTTCAAAGAAAATATATTTTATAGAAATGAAATGACGAAACGTTAGTTAGAGGGTTCCTTATCCACACATGAATAAATGCATACAATTTAATTCCCAGTTATGAATTCAACAAACGAATAAATGACAATGCTCCAAGTTAATTAGGTCCGCTTAAATTAACCTTCAGATTTCCCTATATTCATTGAATTGGACGGGATACGCATCACAACCAAATTATTCTTATCAAGTTCCCTAACTATGGAATACGCATGATAGAGAGACATATCAAAGATCATTAAGTTCAATGAAAATCATAAGCATCGACTAGGCATTCATAACTATGGAATACGCATGTTAATCCAACCTAGGGTTTACTAAACACAATCGTGACTAGCGATTTTTACTACTCATGGATATAAGTTCATAACGATTAGGTGAAATTTCCTTATATCCTAGCATCAAGTCTAAGCATGCAAATTAAGTGTCGACCCTTAACCCACATACATAAACAAGTTATTAATCAACACAGAAAAATAAACCACATCCAACGTTCAAGAATTCATAACTGGAGTAAATCAAATCATAATAAACATTTATCCATGGTTTCAAATTCACCTCTAACTAAACAGAAATTAATTACACATGTTTAATATAATTGAATAACAAATTAAATTAAACATGAGTTAAGAAAAATAAAACCAAACGAGGAAGCCTTTCTGCTGTGCTTCTGCCCTCTGCATGCCTTCTATTTCTTTCCCTTCTCATGCTGCCAAGGCAGCATGCTCTCCGCCTCTGTCTGCCCGTCCCAAGTTTCCGTCTCCCAGCTGCCAAGCTACCTCGCGTCCTCACTGCTTTCAGCACGTCAATGTCGCCAGTTCCCTCCTTCCTTCCCGCTGCACAAGGGCAGCCACGTCTTCACGCTTCTGTCCTCCGCCAGCTCCAAGGCAAGGCAGCTTGCTGCCTTATGTTTCTTTCTGCGCAAATGCCGAGCGCTCGAGGTCCTCCCCATGCCACCCTCCTCTTTCCTGATTTTAATCCACCCCGAGACTTTTCTATTTCCTCTCGACAAGTCCATCCGTGATTTGCTCCTTCCTAGCTGCTTGCTGACTGGCAGCACCCCACTCCCTTCTTCACATGCTTTCACGTGGTACCTCTATGCGCTGCCCTTCCTTTGAAACCTTTCCCTGCTTCTCCCACGTTCTTGCTTTTCTTTATATTCCCTGCCCGAGGCAGGCCTAATCTCTTTTCTTCCTTTAGATTATTCTTTTCTCCACAATGACAGCTGCCTCATATTTTCTACAAAACAAACATGATGATGTTTCAAACATCATCATGAATTATTATTATTATATATATATATATAAATATATATTTTATTTAATTTAAAAGCTAATCTACATCGACACGAATTTATTACATAAAATCACACTTATGCTATTTTTATTTTCTTAGCTAGATAAATTCTATAAAACACCAAAACAAAGTAAATAACACAAAAATATGAGGAAAAGACTAACAAAAGACAAGAGAATTTTATGTAAAATATATATAAATATGAGCTTATCAGCACGTCCAAGCACTTTCCTTCCCTTCCTTTGCTACGGCACAAGGTGATGGTGAGTGTTTGAAGGTTTGTTTGTATGGAGGAATGGATGTGAAGATGAATTGATGTGTTTAGATGAAGGTTGTATTGAAATGGGGATGAATGATCAAGCAAAAACTCTCTCAATTTATGTTACACACACTTCCTTTTATAGAGGAAGTGCATGGCAATGGAGGGGAACATGGAGTGGTGTAGCAATTGAGTGCAATGATGCATGAAATCTGAAATGATGGAGGGAACAAGGAATAGTGGAGCAATTGAGTGCAATGATTCAATGTAATGATGCATGAATCTGAAATGATGGAGGGAACAAGGAATGGTGTAGCAATTGAGTGCAATGATTCAATGTAATGATGCATGAAATCTGAAATAATGAAGGGGACAAGGGTGATTATGCATGGCATGGGTGGAAGGGTGAGTAAGTGGTGAATCAATGAGTGCAATGAGGTGAAAGGATATTGTGCACATGGTAGACAAAGGAAAGGAAGTGGAATGATGCAACAAATGAGTCAATGGAGGGAACATGGATGATGATGCACGGCATAGGAATCCAAAGGGAGTGCAATGGTGGTGCACGGCAATGATGGAAAGGTGAATGGTGAAGTGACACCCCTTTGTGGTTGAGCTCTTTGTCCTTTTTACATTAATTCTTCTTTCTCTTTAACACATTCCTAGCCTCTTTAGTCTTCAATTTTGTCCATCCACCTTGCTCCATGCATGTGCTATCCATTCCAAGCCCAAAACTGCTCCAAAATACACCAAAATGCACCTTATTGCTTTATAAGGACTATGGACCTACAAACACACGAAAATAGCTTAAAATACATAATTAACTAAGAAATAACAACATAAATGCATGAGAACAAGCTAACTCAGTCGAATAAATATGCTCCTATCATGGTGCAGCAGGATGTGTTTCTGAATGATAGGGGGTGGTGGTGCGAAATTATGGCTGAAAACACATATTTATAGCCTAGGGTTTTGACAAATTCTGATTGGAAAAGGCTTAAGATTTTCGGCAAAGGCTTGGGCCTCAATCCAAGGGGGAAAAGAACTAGGGTTTGTGCAGATTTTAGGGTTTCTAGAAGGGTTTGGGGAGCCACTTTTGTAGGGAATTCTAGAAACAATGTTATGTGGCTGATTTCTAGAAGAACTAGGCCTAAAACCATGCAGCACCAATGTAGGAATACTTAGTTTGCATGCATGAATTTGATTGATAACTTATTCTTGTTTGTAGATTAAGGATGCATACTTAGTTTGCATGCATGAATTTGATGCTAGAATGCAAGGGAGTTTCACCTAATCGTTATGAACTTGTATTCATAAGTAGTGGAGGTTGCTAGTCACAATCGTGTTAAGTGAATTCCTAGCAGGAGTATCATGCTCATCATAGTTACGAATGCTTTGTCAATACTTATGATTTTCATAACACTTAATGATCTTTGATAGTATCTCTATTATGCTGTTCTTGTAGGGAACTTTTGAAGAATAATTTGGATTGCCGATGCGTTATCCGTCCAATTCAATAATATAAGGAAAATCTGAGGGTTAATTTAAGCGTACCTAATTAATCTGGGGTGTTAAGGTTCATGGTTTATATGAAAAGCAACTGGAAATCGTTTTGTATGCAAATGTGTCATGTGTGGAGAAGAACCCTCTAGCTAGCCCATCATCCATTCAAATCACCAAATTCGTCCAAAATCTGTCTTAAGTTTTAGTTACTTGTTTTTACTTAAAATTCGTCCAAAACCCAATCCCCTTTACTTTAGTGTGTCAAATTAGTTAGAATTTGTCTTAGTTTGTGTTTTTAAGTGTTTTGAGTCAAGTTAGAATCAATTTTCGTCCAAAGTCATTCCTAGTGTCTAGTTTGAGTCTATTTAGTTATTTTAAGCTGTTTTGAGTCATTCTAGATAGTTTTGAGTCTTTTCAGTTTGTTTTGAGTTCTTTAAGTCTAGTTAAGTGTTTTTAAGTTTATTTTTATGTTTTTAAGTCAGTTTAGAATAGATTAGCAATCCCTCCTAATCCCCGGTCCAGAACGATCCCTACTTACATCTTTACTACAATTGTCAAAAAGAGGGTTTAATTTGTGTGTTAAGTTAATTTTTGCATCAATCACAAACAGCTCAACCAAGCTCAGGTTCGCTATTCGATAATGATCAAGCTATTCAATTACTAACTTCTGTATCACAAGGATTACAAAATCAAAATAATCAAATAGCAAATAAGGACAAGGAGATGAGTGAAATAAAGAAGCAAATAGGGCATATTTCAGAATTCCTTGGACAGTTTAGAGAACAAGGCAAACTTCCTAGTTCAATGATGTGAAAATTAACTCGACACACTAATTAAACCCTATTATTGACAATTATAGTAAAGATGTAAGTAGGGATCGTTCTAGACTAGGGATTAACTAGGGCTGCTAATCAATGCAAATAAGACTCAAAAACACTAAACTAGACTCTATAGACTCAAAACTGACTTAAAATACTCAAAACAGCAACAAACAATAAAAAAGACTCAATTCTAGACCTAACAAGTGATTTGGACGAAAATAAAACTTAACTTGACTCAAAATACTAAAAGAAAATAGGTTTTGACTCTAAAAACAAGATTTAAGAAAAAGGGATTTTGTTTTGACGAATTTAAAACTTAAAAACAGAAACTTGTAAAACAAACTTTAAAAACTCGAAATTGAATGAAATAGAATGGGTGAAAGGCTAGTTAGAGGGTTCCTTCTCCACACATAAAACATATGCATACGAATCGATTTCTAGTTATTCTTTCGATAAACCATGAATGACAATGCTCTGAATTAATTAGATTGCACCAATTGATTCTCAGATTTCCCTAGATTCATTGAATTGAATGGATAACACATCACAACCAAATTATTCTTATCAAGTCCCCTAACTATGGAATACGCATGATAGAGACACATATCAAAGATCATTAAGTTCAATGGAAACCATAAGCATTGACGAGGCATTCATAACTATGAAACGCATGTTACTCTTGCCTAGGATTTACTTAACACAATTGTGACTAGCGACTTTTACTACTCATGAATATAAGTTCATAACGATTAGGTGAAATTCCCTTATACTCTAGCATCAAATTTGAAGGGAAAATTATGAGTTTAACACATGGGATTTCTAAATGACTAGCATGCATATACAATTCAAAATTTATATACATAAGCAACGGAAGCATGTTATCAAATAATATCAAAGCTATAGTCATGCAAATCCCCTTCAAGGTTCATAGGTTTATATACAATGCATCTAAAACATTTAACTTAAGAACAAAGTCAAGGAATAGATCTATACCTCTTGATCTTGATTTTAGACCAAGGATGGACCACCTCCAAGCCCTTTGCTCCTTGAAGTCCTTGAGCCTAGCCTCCCTCCTTGCCTCCTCCACTTTGTTAGTAAGAGTGCTCCAAGGTTCTCCTTAAGTCTCCAAAGGAGAAGACCTCTAAATATCCACACCTACTAGTGTAGTGCGATGGATGGAGGAACAACCAAAAGGGTGAAAGATTGTTAGCTAAAACACCCTCTAGGTGGCCGGCCTTTGTGGTTTTAGAGAGCTATTTTCTTTTGCCTCTTTGTTGTTCAAAAACACACAAAAACCCTAAGGATTAAAAACTCTATAAAGTTCCTTATATAGACAAAAAGAAACCTAGTCAACCACTTGACTAAATATCTCTCCCTTTCCACTTAAAGTGGCCGGCCTCTTTATGTTGGATTTGGGCTTTGGGCTTTTATATATTTCAAGTCATCCAATGCTTGAATAAAAGCCCAATGGGTTTAGGCCCAATGGGCCCAATTAAACCCGAACGTTTCTTTAAGCCCAAAACGATCTTTTATCGCTTTTATGATTTCTTTAGACTTTCTAAATTAATCAAAACACTTAATTAATCCAATTAATTATTTCCTTCATCCAGTAATTACTCACTACAATAGTGTATCGGTGTACAATTATTTTAGGTTCTAATTAGCAAGGCAGTGAGGTGATTGGCATCAATCAAATTGATTATATTTAATCCAATCACTTAGTGAATTAAAACTTCATTTTAATTCACCTTTCTTCTTTGATGACTACATTCAATCATCTAGAAGAACTCACAAGCTATGAGTGACATCTAACCATATGTCATAGCTACCCAAGCTAATGTAGAAATGGTTCGGAGAACCTATTCAGTTGGAATTACAATGTAATTCGATCCTTCTCTAAAACAATACTCTCAATCACATTACTAGGGTATGGATATATTATGTCAAACCCCTAATGTGATTATTCCTTCTTATATGATTCTATTGAGTCGTATAGGAACGCTTTCCTTTAGTACGCTCGATATTTCGGCCGAAGATTCTCGAATCATATCTTAGAGTATTCTTCCTCTCTTATCGAAGATTAGAGATTCCTTGTTGCGCATTCACTTGCCTTCATGACTAAGTGGCTTAACCCCAACTATGCCGTTGACATTCTGATAGAGTGATTTTTGACATAATCAAAGATCAAGTACTTAACCACAAGACAACGACGATGCCTCAGGTCAAAGGACTACTTACCTTATTCCAACCATTAGAGTTACTTGCTTGACACGTGAGTAGACCTCCATGCAAGTACTCTCGTTCGATTGTGTTCAGTGAACTCATTCCCTTAATGAGCACCTAAATACTTGTCTTAGTGTCACAACACGAATGGGATGAGACTTTCCATTCTTCTATTTGAAGCAGACACAGTATGTACCCGTCTAAGCATTGTCAGTTTCCCTCCGACAATCCAATGACCAGGAACCTTTTTGGACATAATGGTTATGTGAAGGAGGTCTCTGTAATCTAACATCATTAGATTACTTCTTCAATCGATCCATTGTCCATGGATACACTATTTAGGACATATATCGTTTATTGAGATAGTCCTAATTTGTGTCTTTGCCATTTGATGTATAAGACTCATCTATACATCCATTCATTTGTCCTGAAAGGTTTCTTCCAAAGATTGACTTTCAGGGCATATTTCCAACAAAATTCATGCATGCAAACTAAGTATGCATCCCTAATCAACACACAAGAACAAGTTCTTAATAAAACATATAAGTAAACCACATCCATGATTCATGAAACAATAACTGGAGGAAATCAATTCATATAAAACATATGATCATGGCTTCGAATTCACCTCTAACTATAAAGAACTTAGTTCCTCATGTTCGTAAATAAACAAAGATAACTTAAATTAAACATTGAAAATAAAAGATGGAAAACACCTAAGAACGCTCCAGCACTCCCAAGGCTTGGGCACATGCACGACACAAAGGCTCCTCTTCTTTCTCCTTGCAAAGCTACGTCACAATGAGGTGTGTGTGGTGAACGATGTAGAAAAATATGGTAGAGGGTGGTGAATGATTTGTGCGGCAAGAATGTGTATTTATAGGTTGAAATACATGGCACAATCCCTAAGGATTTGGATTGCACAATCCTTGAGGTATAGGACTAGGGTTTGGCATAAATCCAAAAGGAAAAGGATTAAGGTTTCCAGCAGATTCTAAGGCTTCTAGAACAAGGAAAAACGCGAGATTTATAGGGTCTTCTAGAAAGGATGGTCACGACACCAATTTACGGATTCTAGAACATAAGGGTGCGGCATGAATGTAGGGAAAGGATAGGCCTTCTAGAAATCAGGTTTTTAGGTCCCCTTGCAGCTGGATTTAAGTCACAAACTGATTTGGATAAGATAAGATAGGATAAAGCTAGATTAGGCAAGGATAAGATACGATAAGGTTAGTTTGGATAAGGTTTTGGATAATGTTTCTGTTGGAAATGTTCCCTAAAACCAATCATATGATGATACTTTACGGACATTTCACATGTTAAACTAATATAGTTTAATATCAAGGGCAAAGATTATTGTTTTAAGCCGTCTCATATAAATGTTATATGCTTAAACGATAAGTCCAAGGAATATGTAATTAGGAGAATGTAATTTAAACAAGTTAGATTCATGAGACCATTCTCTTACGTATACATATCCTAAACGTTCCTGATCATAGGATTGCCAATTGGGCATTGACAGTCCGTTAAGATCAGTACATGCTATGTCTTCTCTTAGGGAGAGTGACTAGTCTCGAGTCATTGGTGTGATTGACACCAAGACAAGCATGTAAGTGCTCAATAGAGAATGAGTCCACTGAACACGATCAACGAGGAGTTCTCATACTCATGTCACATGAGAACTCATGGTTGGGATAATGCAAAGTAGTCATTTGACCTGAGGCATCATAGTTGTCTTGTGGTTAGGTCCTTGATCTTTGACTATGTTGTCAAAGTCACCCCGTCAGAGGGTGTCCACAGCATAGTTGGGGTTAAGCCACTTAGCCATGGAGGCAAGTGAATGCGCAACAAGGGATCTCTAACCTTCAAACTGTTTGAGGGAGAATACTCTATGATATGATTAAGAAACTCTGGCCAGAGTATGAATGAGATTTAGGAAGTCGTTCCAAATCACATTCAAGGTAATCATATAAGTAAATGAATCACATTGGATAGTAGACATAAATAAACTATCAAACCAAACAATGTGGTCAAGAGTATTGTATTAGAGAAAGACCGTATTGCATTGTAATCCTAAACTGAATAGGTTCTCCACCTCTTCTGATTAGCTTAGGTAACCATGACATACTGCTAGGTGTCACTCATGGTTTGTGGAAGCCCTAAATGTGTATAAACACTAAAGGGAGAATTGAAAGTAAGTTTCAATTCACAATCGATTTGAAAGTGTTCTAATCGCCCACTGCCTCGCTAAAATGAACCTAATGGATCGTACACCGTGTAAGGTAGAGATTGAAGAAACAACGGAGATGAGTAAGAATAATTAAATGGTTTAATTATTTATGGCAAGGATTAATTAATATGTTAATTAATCAAACGAATAAGTTCGTTAAAGACCTCGGGATAGTATTGGACCTCAAGGCCCAATGGGCTTCGAACGTCAAGCCCATTGACTTAAGTTGTATGACAACTTAATGAATAATGATTCACAAAGGCCCAAATAGCCCAATAATACCCTAAGGCCGGCCATTTAGAGGAAGGGTAGTGAACTTGCTTTAATTACAAGTTTGCCACTCCAATGAATAAAGGTATAAATATGACTTTATAGCCAAAATTCATTTAGGGTTTTTTTGAGGAAATTGGAGAGAACACAAAGCTCTCCTTTCTCTCTAAAGAGGCCGCCACCCTTGGAGGGATTAGCTAGTAATCTTTCTCCTCCAAGGTCACTCATCTCTTCTTCACATCTTACCTTGGTGTGGAGACTTAGAGGTTCTCTATTTTGAGAACTTGGAGAAACATATTCTTCCATCCAAATCCATGGATCTAAGAAGCAAGGAATGAAGGCCCTCTCCTTGGGTGATTAGCCTTTGCTTATGCAAAGAGGAATCTACAAAGGTATAAATTTCTCAACTCACTTTGTTCTTGAGTTGAGTCATGGTTCACCTAACTACTAGGCTTTGAATTTCATGGTTAATGTTTTGTTTTTAAGTGCATACAAGCATGATTCCGCCTTTTAATTGTTAATTGCATGCTATAGATGTTGCTTAAATGAACATGTTTTTCACAAAATTTCCTTCAAGTGGTATCAGAGCCTAGGTCTAGTAGTTGGTGAATCCTTTTGGGTTTTGTAGTTCATAGTCTTTGATTTGAATGTTGTAATTCTTACAAGCTTTATTCTTGCTTCTTTGAATGTAAATTTTGTTAGAAAATTTGCCATCTCAAATGTTGTAGATGTAGTTCATATGAGCATGAATTTTGGAGCTAAAATTTGGTGCCATGTTTTTGGGGATTTTCGGCCAAATCCAATGGGTGGATTTTTGGGTTCATGTTTGACTTGTTAAAAGTGTTTTCATGTTTGACTTTTGGAACCCTTATGTACCCTAGTTTGGTTATATGTTATTTCCCTTAAGTTTGAGTGGTTTTGGGATGTCTTTGGATGAAAAATGTTCATGAAGCTTTTATGGGTTTTTCATGAATGTTTTTCATTGTTCTTGATATTTTAGCCAAGAACAAAAAGTTTGGTGTTTTGATTCAAAGTTTTGGTTGATTTCATAAAGTCTTTGTTTTGTGTTGGTTGGTGTGACTTATCTATCAACAAAAACATTTATTGAAATTTTGAAAGGTGATAGAAATGGTGATGGGTGTGTAAGAAGTACTTCTCTTACACACACACCACTTGCATGACTTTATTCACACCAACCTATTTCCACTTGCCTGGCTTTATGACTTAGTTGAAAAAATTTCAAAATTTTTGTGGCTTCACTACTCTAAAACCGGCCACTCCCTCAATGGGAGTGCTTTTGGGGCTTTTATGCCAACCTATTTCCACTTGCATGGCTTTATGACTTAGTTGAAAAATTTTCAAAATTTTTGTGGCTTCACTACTCTAAAACCGGCCACTCCCTCAATGGGAGTGCTTTTGGGGCTTTTATGCAATTACATAAAGTTTTGGTACTTTTGTGTATTTTGTAGTTTGACCCAAAAGTTTACGTATTTACGTAAAGGCCCAAAATCATTAAAGGACAAATTGTTTTGTTCCTTTAATGAAGTTTTTGAATTTGTTGAAATTTTTGAGTTCTAGTTGTAATTACATGAAGTAGTGGACTTTTGTGTTTTTACAAAATGAGCTCAAAAGTTTAAGTTTTGCAACATAGCCCAAAGGTTGAGGTTATTGCATTTTGGCCCAAATTAGGTTGAGAACAAAATGGTTTTGTCTCTTTAAATGAGAATTGAATTTTCATTTCATTTAGCTCCATTTAAATCAATTCTATGGATACAAAAACCAAATGAAAATGTTGCATTCAAGTTTAATTAGTTAAAGCGTTAATTAATTAAAGAAAGGGTGATTATGAACCTAAGCCTACGATAATTGAGCTATGTGAAAGTCCGTCTCAAATTTGTTTGAACCATGGGAATGTGTAGATTAGATTTTGGTTGTAATTTGATATGATCAAATGTTGTAAAAGAGCATAAGCTCTTCTTTACTTAAAAGTAATTTGTTTTGATCAATTGTTGTAAAAGAGCATAAGCTCTTCTTTACTTTGAAGTACTCATTTTCTTGTTTTATTTGATATGCATGAAAATTGAGTAGCGGGTCCAACGCCCAATAGGAACAACACGCCTTAATATGATTAAACGCGTAACTAAAATCAATCACCATCCCTAGACCGAGATTCAACACAAGGCTCGTGTTGGTTCTAATTAAAAGGTTCATAGTCATCCTAAGGCCCTAAGACAACTATATAGTCCATCAATGAATGCAAACCTTATGTCAGTAGTACCATATACTCTTGCTTTAAAAATCGTTTTACAAAGCATAGTGGGAGTATTATATACTACTAAATCAATCACATGGACCAATAGTTGTAATAGGACCAAATTGTTTTAATAAGATTAAAATGAATGTTTTTTATATGTGATGAGACCAAAAACCCTCAACCAAACCATTATTAAGTTGATAAGCGTGAGAGTGCTTTGAACACTCTTTCGTGGCCTTCCACCGTGGTAGGCTCCGATCGTTTGTGACTCGTACACCGGCTTCACCCTATCATGGGGGAGTACAAAGTACGTGCTTACACTCAGGAGGAGTTCTATATGCATACATGATGTTGTGAAGGTAGGCAACGAGAATGATCAACATCATATCATTGTGAGGTTGTTCTTGAACCCCTACCCGAACTTGCATGGTGGGAATGACTTAACTAAGTGTAATGGAGCCAACATCATATCATTGTGAGGCTTCATTCTCTAGAGGCCAAATAAGATGGGTACTTGCAAGAGATGCAAATGAGTAAGTGTACTCTCTCATTATTATTGATGCTAGCCAACATCATATCATTGTGAGGTGGGCTTGGTAATAGTGAGTCTCCCATACCCTACTAAGAGTTTCCTCCAAAACTCTCGAATTCCAATGAGGGATATGGAATTTGCCAAAAATAGTGGGTGGTGCTATTTGATTTAAAGACCCGATTCAAATGGCTTAAAATCAATCAATTTATATTCGTTATGTATTTGTTTACCAATATATTTGCAAACGCTATCCAAAACTTGACAAAGAAAAGCCGAATGCTTTAGTTTCCGGACTTGGTACTACAATCCCAAAGATTGTCTTAAATGGATTGTATATGTACCTAAGTAGTCTCACCCTCACAATCTTCCTATTGATAATGTATCATTGGAAGAACATGTTAGATAAGTCTATCATAAAGAGGACAACACTTTTAATGCTTTGAACAACCCTTAGTTAATGCAAACACTAGTGCTTGTTTCTTTGTTAAATGAACAAAGAACTTAAGAAGAAAGCACAAGAGCATGGACACTTTATGTGCCATGATTCTTCACTTATAAATTGTTGTATGAAGAAATGAGAGTTGCCTTGAACAACTCTTGAAAGTTTGTAATTATGTTTTGAACATAATGGTTGGTTGACAAAAATAGTCCATCAACATGGACTTATGATGATTTTGAATCATTAAGTGTTGAAGTGTTAAACCACTATAAGAGACGGAAACTAGGCAAGGACTTCACCTTTGTGTCCCTATCCAAATCGTTCACTAAGTTTATTGTAAACTATATGAAGGTAATTTTGTGAAAAACATGTTCATTTAAGCAACATCTATAGCATGCAATTAACAATTAAAAGGCGGAATCATGCTTGCATGCACTTAAAAACAAAACATTAACCATGAAATTCAAAGCCTAGTAGATTGGTGAACCAATACTCAACTCAAATCAAAGTGAGTTGAGAAATTATACCTTTGTAGATTCCTCTTTGCATATGCAAATGCTAATCACCCAAAGAGATGGCCTTCATTCCTTGCATCTTAGATCTATGGATTTGGATGGAAGAATAGGTTTCTCCAAGTTCTCAAAATTGAGAACCTCTATGTCTCCACACCAAGGTAAGATTTTAGAAGAAATGAGTGACCTAGAGGAAGTAGGATTGCTAGCTAATTTCCTCTAGGGTGGGAGAAAATGGAGAGATTTGTGTTCTCATCTTTTCTCCAAAAGAAACCCTAAATGAATTTTGGCTATAAAGTCATATTTATACCTTAATTCATGGGAGTGGCAAACTTGTAAATAAGTCCAAAATCCACTCCTTCTCTAAAATGGCCGGCCATAGGGTTTCATTGCGCTTTTAAGGCCTTTGTGAATTATTTGTCATTAAGTTGTCATACAACTTAAGTCAATGGGCTTGACGTTCGAAGCCCATTGGGCCTTGAGGCCCAAAACTAACCCGTGGTCTTTTAACGAACTTTATTCGTTTGATTAACTAACATATTAATTAATCCTTGCCATAAATAATTAAACCATTTAATTATTCTTACTCATCTCCGTTGTTTCTTCAATCTCTACCTTACACGGTGTATGTTGGTATCTTTTTATTCCTTCCTAGTGCTAAAACACGTTGAGTATATTAACACAAGTAAGGGTGTCGAATCCACAGGGACTAATTGGACCTATATAATCACTTGTTTTACAAGAACTCTATGAAATGAATAAAACCAATCACTTTAGGCAGATTTGTTGTTGTAACTTGAAACACACGGAACTGAAATGAACACAAGTAAATGAATCTATAAGTAGTAAAATGAGATAGTATCAGTGGAGATGAGGCTAGGGATTCGGTTTCACCATTGCTTAATTGATTCCATGTTTGTTAAGTCAGTTTATGCTCAGCCATCTATCTATTTCTTGAGTTTGTTTCACTTAGATATGATCAACCATATGATGTGTGGATTTGATCAAATATTCCTAGTCATGAACCTAATTGTGATGTGCAACTTCGGCTCCTAATCAAGAATGTGTTATGTATAAGAAACTTTCATAAAACCAAGGAAACACTTGGCAGGATGTTTGCAAAACATTTCCTTCAATCATTCCCATATCTGCCAAGGTTATACATGATGTGTGCTTTAAGATTGGCTAGACAACTTCTAGTTAATTCAAATGGTGATCAAGCATTAAAACCAACACACAAAGTCACAATTAAATCAGAGAATGAAACAAGAAATAGAAGGACAAACTGAGCATTCCGAATTAGCTACATGGCAATCTTGCTAGGCTACATCGAATCCCTAGGATGAGTTTAGTTACACTTTATGTTTACAAAGATTTGACATAGAAATATATAACATGAGTGTACATAGAATTAAGAAGAAGAAACCCTTGGAACAAAGTTGGTGTCGAAAATCCCTTGAGAGTTGCCCTTGGTGCTAGCTCTCCAAGTGTGGTGTAGATGAAGGTGGTGCGGCTATGGTTGAATGATTTCTGTAAAATGAGAGAGGGAATGGACAGAGATGGAGAGGCTGTGTGAATGAAAAATGAAATGAATCCCCCTCTAATGGTCTGATCGAGATCCCCTAATAAGTGAACTTTCATGGATTTTAAAATGGAGTTCTTTTTGGGGAGAACATTCGGATGTCTAGTAAAAGAATGGGGCTGCAAATGTGAATGATGATGGGATGTGTGATTTTTTTACTGGCAATGCACGGCACAAGGGAATATAAGCATGCTTGTTGCTTATTTAATTAAAGATGCATGTGAAATGGCTGCAAGGATGCAGTGGACAACCTGGAATTGTTTGCACATGCTGGAAAGGGGAAAGAAAGCACATGGCATGGCTGAATGGCTTAGATTAATGGGAGTGCATGTTGTTGCTGCAAAAGGGAGCTGGGAATGCAAGGAAATGCACGGCAAGGTGTGGAACCACCCAATCTAACTCCAATCCTTTTTGCCTTGTTTATGACCGAATCCACCACCTTCCCTCCACATGTTTTCCTGACATTTCAGCAGCCAAAGTAGTCCTAGACTCCTCATTTGGGACTTCAAATTAACTCCTAAAAATCTTCTCCACACTTGGAATAATGTTCGGCTACAAAAAGGGTGATTTTACTTCATTTGCATTCCAATTGATCCTAAAACACACTTGGCTGCACACTAACACCAAATAATGTAAAATACAACTAGTTTGATCCAAAAACATCACAACACTGCCAAATAAGGATGATATAAATGTACACAAAATGCATACTATCAAATACCCCCAAACCTGGTATTTGCTAGTCCTCGAGCAAACTTAAAACTAAAACACACACAACACACAAAACATTCATCTATGTTGGTTAAAACATGCTTTACACAAACTAATAAGAACCAATGAAAACTTTGTCATACATTCAAACTCAAAAGCTTGCTACTCCAAAGAATCGTATCAATTGTAATGTATAAAGATATTTCTCCATGTCTTACAACTTCAAGGCCACCATACCCAATTGCTTAAGATAGAAATCGCCTCAACTCTACTCCTCACAGTTTCCACTCAAGTTCTCACTCAGATCCTAAGGTTTAGTCTTTCCACTAACATATATGAGTGAAATTATGTAAATGGAATCAAAATTCTCATATATGAAATCTGAAATGGAAGCACAATTTCTGAGTAGATCTCATGAAATGAATCAAATGCTAAGAATATAGATAACACACACACTTACCATCACCCATGAATACATCCTCAATGATCAGCTAGGTCTTTCTCAAGATTGTAATGCAAGGTTTAGGTTATAGGTTACGAAAGAAGTGATATGAAATACTAGAGCTTGGGGCATACCAAAGTGTCCTTGAGGATCATGCTCTTCACTTGTGTTTGTCTTCTTTCTTCTTTGTTTTTGGCGTCCAGGTCCTATGCATGATAATGAGGAGATTTGGAACTTGTATCCATTTTGACTCTTTTCTTTTTTTTTTTTTTTTAGAAACATCTTCAACATAGGTGCCCTCGGTACACGCCACAATGGTGTTCTAAAGCTCAATTTACCTTTAGGCTTCATCACAATGGTATTCCCCAAACTATAAGGTATGGCTTGTAACGGGCTAGAATGGGTAGATTATGGTGTGGGTGATGAAAGAATTAGGCTAAAGTGTTTGGCTGCAACAAGGTGAGTGGAGCACACAAAGGGATAGTATTTAAGCCTTTTGGTAGTTAAAACATGCATAGCCTAACATCATCTCATTGAGCTCATTCATGAATGATACTAAACACATGGTATCTGCAAAGTAGAGTAATTCTTAGCATCCAACAAAATAGAAGTAATGAGATCATTTAAAGTGAAATTGAAAGAAAAAAGATAGGAGTAGAAACAATTTAAACCCTCTCAACGAAGCAATTAGGTTCAAAAATAACTCACTAGGGTAGTCTCCACTATTCTTCTTCCAGAATTTGAGTATGGTACCTCTATCATCATAACTTCAAGAGTTACATCTTTATAAAAGACAACAAGATACAAAACTTTTTCATAGCACCCCAATAGTTTGTTTGCCAACATAGGCCTCATATACATTCGTATTAGTAAGCAAAAACAAACTTAACCAAACACACAAACAAAACCTTCAATAATACCCCCAAACCTATCGTAAGCATTGTCCTCAATGCTTAAAATTGTATGCAATGCAAGAAGGCAAAGAATATGGAATGGTAACAACATAAACACCACATGAAGATAGAACACAAACCATGCTAGGTTGCCTCCTAGCAAGCGCTTTATTTAATGTCTAGGCAAGACATGGAAGCTTGTTCATGGTGTTGTAAACTCAAGAAAATCGATAATTTGATACACTTGCTCTTCCTCCACTTGTTCCAAATATGGTTTCAATCGCTGCCCATTGACTTTAAAAGAGGTGCCATTCTTCATGTTCTCTATCTCCACAGCTCCGTGGGGAAATGTTTGCAGCACTTTGAATGGTCCTACCCACCTAGACTTCAATTTACCTGGAAAAAGTCTCAAACGTGAGTTATACAAAAGTACTTTCATACCCTGGTGAAACTCCTTCCGTATGATGGACTTGTCATGATAGAGCTTAGTCCGTTCCTTGTAGATTTTGGCATTCTCGTATGCCTCATTTCTGAGCTCTTCCAACTCATTAAGTTGGAGCTTCCTTGCTATTCCAGCATCCTTATAATCAAAGTTGAACTTCTTAATGGCCCAATATGCTCGGTGTTCAAGCTCCATTGGCAAATGACAAGCTTTTCCAAACACAAGGCGATAAGGACTCATGCCAATGGGGGTCTTGTATGCTGTTCTATATGCCCATAGTGCATCATTCAACCTCAAAGACCAATCCCTCCTTGTAGGGCTCACGGTTTTCATCAAAATGTTCTTGATCTCCCTATTGCTAATCTCCACTTGTCCCGAGGTTTGAGGATGGTACGGGGTTGCCACTTTGTGGTTGATGTTGTATTTCTTCATCAAGGATTCAAAGGGTTTGTTGCAGAAATGGCTGCCACCATCACTAATAATAGCTCTTGGGGTTCCAAACCTACAAAAAATCACATTTTTAAGAAAATTTAACACAACCTTATGATCATTAGTTCTTGTAGCAATTGCTTCAACCCATTTGGATACATAATCTACTGCCACTAATATGTATAAGTGGCCAAAAGAGGAGGGAAATGGTCCCATGAAATCGATTCCCCAAACATCAAAGAGCTCCACTACCAAAATGTTGTTCAATGGCATCTCATTTCTTCGGCTAATGTTCCCCATTTTCTGGCACCTATCACATTTAGAACAAAAATCAAAAGCATCTTTGAATAAAGTAGGCCAAAAGAAACCAGATTGTAAAACCTTTAAAGATGTCTTTTTGGCACCAAAATGTCCTCCACATGCAAATGTATGGCTGAATGTTAGAATGCTTTGTTGCTCACTCTCTGGGACACATCTCCTAATGATTTGGTCAGGGCAATATTTAAACAAGTATGGTTCATCCCAAACGTAGTGCTTTACCATGGCAAGGAACTTCCTTCTTTCCTGAAAAGACATGTCATTTCTCATTACACCACAAGCAAGATAATTTACAAAATCCGCATACCATGGTTCTTTTTCTTGAACAACAAGGAGTTGTTCATCTGGAAATGATTCATTTAGAGGCAAAGGTTGTCCAACTCCATGGTTCTCATTAAGCCGTGACAAATGGTCAGCCACAACATTATCACTTCCCTTTTTATCTCTAATCTCCAAGTCAAACTCTTGTAGTAAGAGTATCCATCTAATTAAGCGTGGTTTAGCATCCTTCTTTGTCATTAAGTACCTAAGGGCTGCATGATCAGAAAACACAATAACTTTAGATCCCACAAGGTATTACCGAAACTTCTCTAAGGCAAAAACAATAGCAAGCAACTCCTTTTCAGTTGTGGAATAGTTAAGTTGAGCATTATTTAGAGTCCGGCTTGCATAGTAAATCACGTGTGGGAGCTTGTTCACCCTTTGCCCTAAAACTGCACCAATAGCAAAGTCAGAGGCATCACACATTAATTCAAAAGGTAAAGACCAATCTGGTGCCATAATAATAGGAGCCGAGGTTAGTTCTTGTTTCAAAGTATTGAATGCATCCATACAATCTGTATCAAAATGAAATTCAACATTTTTAGCTAACAGATTGCATAATGGGCGAGTGATCATTGAAAAGTTTTTAATGAAACGTCGATAAAAGCCTGCAGTCCCAAAAAACTTCTCACTCCTTTCACGGTTGTGGGAGCTGCCATATTGGTGATGATGTCAATTTTGGCTTTGTCCACCTCCATTCCTTTGCTAGAGATTACATGTCCTAAAACAATTCCTTGTTTTACCATGAATTGGCATTTTTCCCAATTGAGAACCAAATTTGTTTCCTGACATCTTTGAAGTACTAAAGAGAGATGGTTAAGACATTCATCAAAAGAGGAACCAAACACTGAAAAATCATCCATAAATACCTCAATGAATCTTTCCACCATGTCAGAAAAGATTGCCAACATGCATCGTTGGAATGTTGCTGGAGCATTGCAAAGTCCAAAAGGCATTCTCCTATATGCAAATGTGCCAAAGGGGCAAGTAAATGTAGTTTTCTCTTGATCCTCTGGAGCAATTGCAATTTGATTGTAACCTGAGTAACCATCCAGAAAACAATAATGTGAGTAACCTGCCAATCTCTCAAGCATTTGATCTATAAATGGCATTGGAAAGTAATCTTTTCTAGTGCTAGAATTCAACTTCCTGTAGTCGGTGCAAACACGCCAACTAGCCGTGGGCTTTGTGGGCACAAGCTCTTTGTTTTCATTCTTCATTACTGTGATTCCCACCTTCTTGGGTACCACCTGAATAGCACTCACCCATTTGCTATCAGAAATGGGATATATGATTCCCACATCTAACAACTTCAACACTTCATTCCTCACAACTTCCTTCATGTGTGGATTGAGCCTTCTTTGTGGCTCACGGGTTGACTTTGATCCATCCTCTAAAAGAATCCTATGCATGCACATAGTAGGGCTTATTCCCTTGATATCTGCAATAGACCACCCAATAGCTGATTTGGACTCTTTTAACACTCTCATTAGTTTATCTTCTTCATTTGGATTGAGGTCAGAAGCTATGATAACTGGAAGAGTTTCAAATTCAGCTAGATATGCATATTTAAGATGTGGTGGAAGTGGTTTAAGTTCAAGTTTTGGTGCCTTAACAATGGAAGGTATTAAATGTGACCTAGATGGTTCTAAATGCTCTACAAGAGGTGAAACATTCAAAGGATACGGTGCCAATGCTTCCAAGGCAGCTACCTCTTCCATGAGTTCATCTTCTTCATCAAACTCATCTTGAGATTGACTCAAAACAGTTTGTAATGGTTCATTAGATTGTGCCTGCAAGAACTTAGAGAAAACAAGTGAATCAAGCACATCAATGGCATAACACTCAAGAGATGAAGAAGGATGAGAAAGAGCTTCAAACACTTTGAATTGAACTGTCTCTCCTAACACTGTCATAGTGAGGAGTCCATTTTGCACATCAATGATGGTCTTGGCCGTGGCCATGAAAGGTCTCCCAAGCAATATAGGCAACTCTCGGTCATGTATAGGAGCTTCTTCCATGTCCAACACTACAAAATCCGCAGGCAAGATTAGTTTATCAATTTGAACTAGAATATCCTCTACTATACCTCTTGGATATTTCACGGATCTGTCCGCAAGTTGTAATGAAATGGTGGTGGCTTTCAATTCCCCCAAACCTAGCTGAAGGTACACGGAATAAGGCATTAAGTTGATGCTAGCACCCAAATCAAGCATTGCCTTTTCTACTTTCTTGTCCCCTATGGTGATGTTGATAGAGAAACTTCCTGGATCCTTGAGCTTTGGTGGAAGTTTTCTTTGCAAAACTGCACTCACATTCTCGGACACCACTACCTTCTCATGTGGTCCATACTTCCTTTTGTAGTTGTTTAACTCCTTGAAGAATTTCCCATAAGCCGGCATGTTCCTAATGACATCAAGCAAAGGTAAGTTAACATTCACTTTACTTAGAATATCAAAAATTTCCTTAAATGACTTATCCTGCTTGCTCTTGGCAAGTCTTCCAGGAAATGGTATTGGTGGAGTGTAAGGTTTCTCGGCCTTGTGAAGATTTGGTGCTTCAAATGAGGAAGTAGCTTGGCTTGGTTCCTCATTTGGTTTCTCATTTTCTCCTTGAGTAACCCCTGCATTCACATGATCAAATTCATTAGTAACTTCATTGCCAACTCTATTATTGATAACCTTACCATTTCTAAGTGTAGTGATTGCTTTAGCTTGCTCTTGGTTCCTTTGGAGTATCACGGGTTGGCTTGGAAACTTTCCAACTTCTCTTTGGTTCAAGGCATCAGCAATCTGTCCCAATTGTGTCTCCATTTTGGTTAGAGCAGCCGAATGTTGTTGGAAAGTGCTATTTGTGGTTTGTTGGAATTGCAAGGTGTTTTGAGCTAAGAACTTAACCGTATCCTCAAGTGTAGTGGCAGGTTTTGGTTGGAAGTTTTGGAATTGATTTTGATTGTTGTTCCTCCATGAAAGGTTGGGATGATCTCTCCAACTTGGGTTATATGTGTTTGAATACACATCATTCCTTGGCCTTTGATTGTAAGAATTCATGAGGTTCACTTGTTCTTGGACAAATTCGGGGTAGGCCTCCCTAGATGGACATTGGTGAGTAAGGTGGCTTGGTATGTTGCAAATAGCACACACCTCATTTGCTTTTGGCACCATGTTGAGCACAGCTTCAAGTTTCTTTTCTAGGTTAGCTACCTGCAATGAAAGTTCGTGATTAGAGCTTATTTCATATACTCCAACTTTCTTACCCCTTAAATCTTTGTGTTGAGCATTAGACCCCAACATCTCATAAATGTTATATGACTCTTGAGCGTTCTTTTTCTTCAAAGCTCCACCTGCTGCATTATCAACAGTTGATTGACATGTTTGGGTTAGTCCATCATAGAAAATTTGCATTTGTAAATGAAGAGGTAACCCATGGTGTGGACATTGCAACAAAAGGCCTTTAAAACGCTCCCAACACTCATTGAAAGGTTCTCCATCATCTTGTTTGAAGTTGAAGATTTGTCCCCTTAATGTGGCTGTCTTTTGAGTGGAAAAGAACTTCTCCAAAAACTTCTTAGCCACGGCATCCCATGTGGTGAGGGAACCCGGTGCTAGAGTCATCAACCAACTCTTGGCCTTATCTTTCAAAGTGTAAGGAAACACTCTCATCCTCAAATTTGCTTCACTTACTCCCTGCAAAGGTAAACCACTCACAACATTGTAAAATTCTTTAACATGAGCTAACGGATCTTCATTAGGTATGCCATAAAAAGAGGGAAGCATATGAAAATGTGAAGATTTAAGATCATAGTTTCTAGCTTCTGTGGACAGCAAGATGCATGAAGGGGAATTTGGTATGATTGGCTGAGCAAAGTCCTCCAAGGCTCGAAGCTCATCTTGGTTGACAGCCATTTCTTCTTCTCTTTCCCAATTAATGTGCTCAGATCTTTCTCTTGTGGAACTAGACGAATTCCCTTCCTCTTCTTCTCGGACAAAGGATGAACTTGTTGGCACAAAGTTGTCCAAAGTGTTGCCCTTTAACCGTTCAATTCTTTGGCCTAACTCAGCAAGTCTAATTGACATATACTACCTGAAACAAAATAACACAAGTTTGAATGATAATCAAGAATCTACCTACAATGAAAAGAACAAAGTTTAGATAGCAAACAAGCAATTACAAGGGACTGAAATCAGTCCCCGGCAACGGCGCCATTTTTGTTGGTATTTTTTATTCCTTCCTAGTGCTAAAACACGTTGAGTATATTAACACAAGTAAGGGTGTCGAATCCACAGGGACTAATTGGACCTATATAATCACTTGTTTTACAAGAACTCTATGAAATGAATAAAACCAATCACTTTAGGCAGATTTGTTGTTGTAACTTGAAACACACGGAACTGAAATGAACACAAGTAAATGAATCTATAAGTAGTAAAATGAGATAGTATCAGTGGAGATGAGGCTAGGGATTCGGTTTCACCATTGCTTAATTGATTCCATGTTTGTTAAGTCAGTTTATGCTCAGCCATCTATCTATTTCTTGAGTTTGTTTCACTTAGATATGATCAACCATATGATGTGTGGATTTGATCAAATATTCCTAGTCATGAACCTAATTGTGATGTGCAACTTCGGCTCCTAATCAAGAATGTGTTATGTATAAGAAACTTTCATAAAACCAAGGAAACACTTGGCAGGATGTTTGCAAAACATTTCCTTCAATCATTCCCATATCTGCCAAGGTTATACATGATGTGTGCTTTAAGATTGGCTAGACAACTTCTAGTTAATTCAAATGGTGATCAAGCATTAAAACCAACACACAAAGTCACAATTAAATCAGAGAATGAAACAAGAAATAGAAGGACAAACTGAGCATTCCGAATTAGCTACATGGCAATCTTGCTAGGCTACATCGAATCCCTAGGATGAGTTTAGTTACACTTTATGTTTACAAAGATTTGACATAGAAATATATAACATGAGTGTACATAGAATTAAGAAGAAGAAACCCTTGGAACAAAGTTGGTGTCGAAAATCCCTTGAGAGTTGCCCTTGGTGCTAGCTCTCCAAGTGTGGTGTAGATGAAGGTGGTGCGGCTATGGTTGAATGATTTCTGTAAAATGAGAGAGGGAATGGACAGAGATGGAGAGGCTGTGTGAATGAAAAATGAAATGAATCCCCCTCTAATGGTCTGATCGAGATCCCCTAATAAGTGAACTTTCATGGATTTTAAAATGGAGTTCTTTTTGGGGAGAACATTCGGATGTCTAGTAAAAGAATGGGGCTGCAAATGTGAATGATGATGGGATGTGTGATTTTTTTACTGGCAATGCACGGCACAAGGGAATATAAGCATGCTTGTTGCTTATTTAATTAAAGATGCATGTGAAATGGCTGCAAGGATGCAGTGGACAACCTGGAATTGTTTGCACATGCTGGAAAGGGGAAAGAAAGCACATGGCATGGCTGAATGGCTTAGATTAATGGGAGTGCATGTTGTTGCTGCAAAAGGGAGCTGGGAATGCAAGGAAATGCACGGCAAGGTGTGGAACCACCCAATCTAACTCCAATCCTTTTTGCCTTGTTTATGACCGAATCCACCACCTTCCCTCCACATGTTTTCCTGACATTTCAGCAGCCAAAGTAGTCCTAGACTCCTCATTTGGGACTTCAAATTAACTCCTAAAAATCTTCTCCACACTTGGAATAATGTTCGGCTACAAAAAGGGTGATTTTACTTCATTTGCATTCCAATTGATCCTAAAACACACTTGGCTGCACACTAACACCAAATAATGTAAAATACAACTAGTTTGATCCAAAAACATCACAACACTGCCAAATAAGGATGATATAAATGTACACAAAATGCATACTATCAGTGTACGATCCATTAGGTTCCTTTTAGCGAGGCAGTGGGCGATTAAAACCATTTCAAATCGATTGTGAATTGAAACTTACTTTCAATTCTCCCTTTAGTGATTATACACGTTTAGGGCTTCCACAAACCATGAGTGACACCTAGCAGTATGTCATGGTTACCCAAGCTAATCAGAAGAGGTGGAGAACCTATTCAGTTTAGGATTACAAATGCAATACGGTATTTCTCTAATACAATACTCTTGACCACATTGTTTGGTTTGATAGTTTATTCATGTCTACTATCCAATGTGATTCGTGTGCTTATATGATTACCTTGAATGTGATTTGGAACGACTTCCTAAATCTCATTCATACTCTAGCCAGAGATTCTTAATCATATCATAGAGTATTCTCCCTCAAACAGTTCGAAGGTTAGAGATCCCTTGTTGCGCATTTAATTGCCTCCATGGCTAAGTGGCTTAACCCCAATGATGCCGTGGACACCCGCGGATGGGGTGACATTTGACATAATCAAAGATCAAGTACATAACCACAAGATAACTATGATGCCTCAGGTCAAAGGACTACTTTGCTTTATCCCAACCATGAGTTCTCATGTGACATGAGTATGAGAACTCCTCGTTGATCGTGTTCAGTGGACTCATTCACTATTGAGCACCTACATGCTTGTCTTGGTGTCCCACACACCAATGACTCGAGACTAGTCACACTCCCTGAGAGAAGACATAGCACGTACTGATCTTAACGGACTGTCAATGCCCAATTGGCAATCCTATGATCAGGAACGTTTAGGATGTGTCTACGAAAGAATGGTCTCAAGAATCTAACTTCTTTAGATTGCATTCTCCCAATCACATATTCCTTGGACTTTATCGTTTAAGCATATAGCATTTATATAAGACGACTCAAACAATAACCTTTGCCCTTGATATTAAACTAGATTAGTTCAACATGTGAAATGTCCGTAAAGTATCATCATATGATTGGTTTTAGGGCACATTTCCAACAATCTCCCACTTGCACTAGAGCCAATCAGCTTGGTCATCAGTGATGATACCTCTTCCGTAGTCATTTCAAAAATGGCTGAGTAGTAGGCCTAGACAATGGATATCTATATGTTATCCATAGAAGTAACCTTGAGAATAACGACGTCACCATTATACATGATTCTCAATCATGTGGTTTAGTGTCTCATTTGTGTTCGGATCTTAATGAGACCTTGATTCCCTGGCTTGAGCTATCGCCCCATTAGTGTCGTAGTGTCGGTACACTAGAGACACTTTCTGGTTGGAACCGAATAGAGAGTTCATAAATGAACTTTCCCATCCAAACAACATTGTTGTAAGCTTCTTTATGGCAATATATTTTGCATTCATAATGGAACACACTAAAGTCATTACTTTTAATGTTTCCATCCAAATATCTCTTTAGTCATAATAAAGAGATATCTGATTATCTCTTCATTCATAATGAAGAAATATTCAATGATGGATTAGATTCATAATCTAATACATTTACGCTTCCTTTACGTTACTCTAATTCTTCCTCATTCTTTGAGGAATCTATCCTTTAGTATTTCTTAAATACTTAAGGATTCACTTGACAGTTGCCATGGTTCTGATCCTGGGCTTGCACTGATATCGTCTTGTACCGTTCTAGGTACAATTCATATCAACGTTTTTCATACAATATGAAATACATAAATCACCTTTCTGCGTATGCATAAAGGATTCTATTTACGCATTATTTCTTTGGGAGTCAAAAGGTACGCTCCCTTTGAGAAGAGCTACCTCCTAGTCTTACTAGAGTTGTTCTTCTGATTGAAGTTTATCATCGTATGAGAAACTTCCTAGCATCTATTAGTCTATCATTAGGGATTGATATAATCCAATTATATCCTAAAATCTATCATTATAGATTTCCATCCCATGTATATAGACTATGTCTCCCATATACATTCTATCTTCATATAATGTTTTAAAGTCATAACTTTAACGAAGAAGTATTCTATTTATTTCCAAAATTAATATATCATATATATTTAAATTTTAGGAACATGATTAACTCCCACTAATCTTTTGTAAACCTAGTAAACAAAAGATTCATTCACATCTTTATGAGAAATCAAACGATTTGATCCTTTTTCTCATAAGATGCTTATAGCTCCCACTAGCATGCTAAGATTCATGATGGATGGATATCTACAACTTATATGTCTTGTAATTCATAGTTTTAGACATATATTATCAAGACTATTGATAGGAGCATATTTATGCGACTTAGCTTGCTTGTTTTCTTGCATTTTGGTAATTATTTAGTATTTATAATAGTGTTTAAAGCTAAATTCGTGTGTTTGTAGGTTTTATGGGCTAAGGGTGCATTTTGAGCCAATTTGGAGTAGTTTGGAGTGTTTTTGGGCCCAAGATGGATTGCTTATGATCCAAGCTAGATGGATGGACGAATTTGAAGTCAAAAGAAGCTAGGAACATGCTAAAAATCTGGTGAAACAAATACAAGTTGCAAGAAGGGATAAATTTCTAGAAGGATTGACCAAAACTTCACTCAAAACCAAGAAATTCTTCAATGCCGTGGGCATTGATTCACTTTCACCAGAAATTTGAGTGATGATGCAATGCTTAAATCACCATGACATGTGAGTGGATGATGCAATGCTTAAATCACCATGACATGTGAATGGATGACTCAATACCTAACCCACCAACTCAATTCCACCAGAATTTTGTGTTAAACAAGTCCATCCTCTTCCTATAAATACCATGGCAGCAACCTCATTCAAATCATCAAGAAATTAACCATTCTCCAAGCCTTGCCTTGCCTCTCCCTACATATCTAAACTCCTTCCCATCCATTCCTCCAAATAACCAACCATTCACAACATCACTCCATCCTTGTGTTGCGGCAAAGAAGAAGAAGGAAAGTTCTTGGACGTGCTTGCTATCCAACATGGATCGTTGGAACGTTTAGGTGTTTTCTTTCTTTTATTTTCAATGTATAATTTTATTTATCTTTGTTTTGTGAACATGAGGAACTAAACCCCTATTTAGTTAGGGGGAAGTTTGAAGCCATGAACATGCTTGTGATATGAATTGATTTCTTCCAATTGTGATTTGATAAGTTGTGATTGCAATTCAATTATCTATTTGCTTCATAACTAATTCTTGTATGTTTATTAAGGATGCATACTTAGTTTATATTCATGAATTAGATGCTAGAATATAAATGAGTTTCACCTAATCGTATCATGCTTTTCATACTTACTATTGCCTCGTCAATACTTATAGTTTTCATGAAACTTAATGATCTTTAATTGTATCTCTATTGTGCTTTTCACGTAGGGGACTTTTAGAGAATGTGTTGAATTGTTGTATGCGTCTTCCGTCCAATTCAATAATTTAAGGAAAACTTGAAGATTAAAAAAGTGCTGTTCACAGTTAATCTGGGGTGTTGAGCATCATAGTTTATTGAAAAGCAATTGGAAATCGATTCATGTACAAGTGTGTCATGTGTGAAGAACGGACCTCTAACTAATCCATCCATCATCTTATTTCTCAAATTCGTTTTACAATTTGCCTAGCTAAAAATCTATTTAAGTTTTAGTTTGTTTGTTTTACTTTCAACTTCACCAAACCCAAATCCCCCTTTTACTTTCTTATTTTAAAGTCTTTTGTTTACATTTTTTCAACTTTGTTTTTATGTTTTTGAGTCAGTTTAGAGGTTTTAGCAAGCCCTCCTAATCCCCGGTTTAGAACGATCCCTACTTATACATGTACTACAATTGTCACAAGAGGGTTTAATTTGAGTGCTTATATATTTCGCATCAACTATCTTAATAATGGTTTCGGAAACCCATATTATGTCCAAACATTGAATCACCATTTAGTTGTAGCTAGCAATCTTCGAATTAATTGAAACTAAGACTACGTCAAAGATGGTTTCTTCAAAGTCAACCATTCTCTTTGATTGTAGTCACCTTAAGCTACCAATTAGCTATGAAGGTTTCATTATTTCGGGTCAAATGGTACTTTACCATTTCCTTGAGTATATATCGTATATACACTCAATGTAGTCATAAGGATTTTTCATTCTTATTTCTTTCGATTTAAGAGGTGCAACTCTATGACATAGTCATAAAGTTCAAACCATTCAACTGAGACAGTTTATAAATCCTTCTTGACTACCTTGGAGCTTGTGGTATAGGAACTAGGTTGTTATATTTGTTGATCACTATCTTGTTTCTCAAAGAACCCATTCTTTGAGTTCTATCCCTCGTTCATTGCTCTATCTTAGGCAAATCATATTGTAGGATTACAATGAACTACCCAACAAACAACATTTGTTAGTTGGTTTATAGAAGTGATATCCAAATGTTAATTTAAGGATACCCACAAGAAAATTTTCAAACAAATATTACTTATTAGCATACAACCCCAAATCTTAACATGATTAAGATTTGTCTTTCTTTCCAACTACATCCTATGGAGTTATGAAAATTTTGGAAGATCTTCTAATTGACAATCATATTGTCTTAGAAGCATATATATCCTATATATGGGTAATTGATAATATCCAACGAACTAAATCTTATTCAAGTTCGTTCCTCTCCTTATGGAGAAATCCATTATCTTATGATGCTTCTTTCCTTGATATCTTTCAAGGAAACTGTTCTAAAGTGTTACCTTTCCTTGGATCAAATCTAAGGAGGCAAATACTTTAGACGTCTTACTCATCAACTTACATTTCTTGAATTCTTTGAAACATTTTGCGAAGTATTCGGACTTGTGTTTATTCAAAATAAACTATAGTCCAACCGAGAGTGATCTTCGATGAATGTCAAACAATATGAGTAGCATTATGTTTGTGGACTAGTGCCACTAACATCTAAGTGAATAAACCTCAACAACTTTGTGATTCTTTCTTCTTTCCAAAAGAATAAAGATTCGAACATTTCGCCTCTATACAAGTTTAATAAGAAGGTATTGGATCCGGATCTAACGATCCAAAGCATCCATCTATGACCAACTCGTAATTTATGTTTTAGAGGTATCACAACTCAGTTGGGATTAGTCACTACCTTGCAACCTTTTGGGTTTTAAGCATCGTTATATTCTGAACAGTTAACACTACCATATCATCCCTACTATAGAGATAATTAATTAGATTACAATAATCTAATCATTCATTAATAAAGAACTATGTTTTGTCAAACAAAACATTTATCCATTTCACATAGTGACGGAATTAAGTTCCTTAAAATTGGAATGTAAAGACAATCTTTGGTTTTCCAATTTCTTTGGTAGTTCATATGAGGAAGTAAGTACAATCCGCTTTCGCAGAGATCTATATTTTATTCACATTCCGAATGTGAAGTACTTTCTCTTCTCTCATTAATCTTCTACTTCTTATTAGCCACACTTTTACAACAATTGTAAAACATAGTTACTAATACGGAATCAAGCATTCAAGTAGAAGAACCAACTGTTTTTAACTATTCAAGAACAATTTACAACACCTTCGAAAGGTGTGTTCTTGACACTTGCAAGACATTTCTTGCAAATACCCCTTCCAATGTCCATCCTTTCATAAAGAAAGTTTGTTCCCTTGGAGTTAATTTTATCTTCTTCATTTGACTTCTCCTTTGACTACAATAGTCATGGTCCCTAAACTCCCACTATCTCTCTTGAAACTTATTTCAATTGTGTTATACACATCAAACAATTTGGAGAGCGTATGGTTATTGTTCACATTATAGTTTACAATAAACTTAGTGAACGATTTGGATAGGGACACAAAGGTGAAGTCCTTGCTTAGTTTCCGTTTCTTTAAGTGGTGTAACACTTCAACACTCAATGATTCAAAATCATCATAAGTCCATGTTGATGGACTATTTTTGTCAACCAACCATTATGTTCTAAACATAATTACAAACTTCCAAGAGTTGTTCAAGGCAACTCTCATTTCTTCATACAACAATTTGTAAGTGAAGAATCATGGCACATAAAGTGTCCATGCCATTGTGCTTTCTTCTCAAGTTCTTTGTTCATTTAACAAAGAAACAAGCACTAGTGTTTGCATTGACTAAGGGTTGTTCAAAGCAACTCTTATTTCTTCATACAACAAATTGTAATTGAAGAATTATGACATTAAAAGTGTTGTCCTCTTTATGATAGACCTTTTCTAACATATTCTTCTAATGATACATTATCAATAGGAAGATTGTGAGGATGAGACTACTTAGGTACTGATGCGTAAATTAACTAAACACACAAATTAAACCCTCTTGTTGACAATTGTAGTATGGATAAGTAGGGATCGTTCTTAAACCGGGGATTAGGAGGGATTGCTAAACACTTGAAAACTGACTTAGAAACGTAAAAACAAAGTTTAAAACACTAAACTAGACTCAAAGAATGTAAAACTAAAGTTTGAAACACTAAAACAAACCAAAAGACTCAAAACAGCACACAAACACTCAAAAACTGCCTTAAAAACACTTTCTGGGCAGTTTTGAGCACAAACACAAATTTGGACGAAATTGAGTTATAACTTGAACCAAAACACTTAAAAACACAAACTAAATCACTTTCTAACTAATATGAGACTTCAAAAGAAAGGGGGATTTGTTTTGGACGAAAATTGAAAACAAAACAGAAACTTTAAAACAAAATAGATTGTAAAACGTTTTGGATGAAAAGGATGGATAAAAGGCTAGTTAGGAGGTTCTTCTCCACACATGACACACTTGCAAACAAAACGATTTTCAGTTGTTCTTCCAATAAATTATGAAACTCAACACCCCAAGTTAATTAGATACGCTTAAATTAACCTTCAAGTTCTCCTTAAGTTAATGGATTGGATGGGAAAGCGCATACAACAATTCAAAGCATTCCTCAAAGGTTCCTTACGTGATGAGCACAATAAAGATACAATAAAGAATCATGAAGCACAATGAGAACTATAAGTGTTGACGAGGCATTCGTTACTATGATGAGCATGAAACTAATGCCAAGAATTCATTCAACGCGATCGTTTATAAGCGACCTTCACTACTTGTGATTATAAGATTGTAACTATTAGGTGAAACTCCCTTATAATCTAGCATCATATTCATGCATGAAAACTAAGCGTGCACTCTCAATCAACATACACAAATAAGTTATCAATCAAGTAGATGAACGAATTGAAACCACAACTTATGAAATAACAATTGAATGTAATCAAATCATATTGCAAGCATATACATGGTTTCGAATCACCCCCCAACTAAGGGGTTTTAGTTCCTCATACTCACAACACAAGGTTTATTGAATTGAAACATTGAAAACATAAGAAAGATCACACCTAAAAGTTCCAGCAATCTGCAATAGACTAGCAAGCACATTCAAGAGCACTCCTTCTTCCTTCTTGCTGCGGCATAAGGTATAGAGATGGTTTGGGATGGTTTTGGATGAGGTAGAATGGTGGAAAAGTGTCTAGGATGGGTGTATGGCACGGCTAGGGGGGTTGGGGTCAGAAAATATGGATTTGGGTGAAGGATGGGCACGGCAAGAGGTGAGAGATGAAATCTGGCGTGAATGGAGTTGTATGGATGTGTGTGGAATGTTTTGTGGCTGCAACAAAGAGGTTTATTTAAAGGAAAACAGAAATTAAAACCCTAGGTTGATTAGGAAATTAGAAATTAAGTCTAAGGATTCTAGAATTAGGAAACAAATCAGAAAATAAAAGGAAAGGTCAAGGAAATATGCGGCTAGGGTTTAAAACATATTAGGAATGTGTTTTAATGCTCAAAATCAGGAAAGGACCCTCTCCCTTGCACGGCAAGGAAGAGGAAAGTGTGGAAAGGGTATGTGAGGTGCGGCAAGGGTTGATATGGTGCAAGGGAGGTGTATTTGATGTCCTAAAATGCTTAGGAAGCCTTCAAAGTTGATAAGACTTAGGAACATTTAGGAAAGGTCAAACCAAAGTAGGAAACCTTGGCTTAACTTTCCTATTTCAAGTAGGAATCCTTCTTGGAGTAGGAATCCTTGTTCTTCTAGGAATCCTCATGTGAGTAGGAATCCATCTTCAATTAGGAATCCTTCGTTGATTAGGAATCCTTCGTTCATGTAAGCACTTTCCTATTTCAACTAGGAAACCTTGTTCAAGTAGGAATCGTCATCTTAAAGTCTTCAAATTCGTCCAAACCTTGGCTCCAAATATGTGACATGCATTCCAAGCTCCATATTGCTCCAAAAAGCTCCAAAATGCATCTTCTTGCATCCTTTGGCCTTAAAACCTGAAAACACATAAAACTAGCTTAAAAGACTACTTAAACTAAGAAAACACCATGGAAATGCATAAGAACTAGCTAACTAAGGCGCATAAATATGCTCCTATCAAATTCCCCCACACTTAGCTTTTGCTAGTCCTCGAGCAAAACAAAGAAATAAAACAAAACAAAACAACTAAAACACAACCTAAACCTTCCAACAATTGTCTCAGGGATTTCCAATGAACATGACATGTTAAAAATCGTTATCCCCATAGATTTGAGTCATCTTTACACAAGCACATACTTAATTAAAGCCACTACTCACTAGTTCACAAGTAATCAATTAAAACAATGCTTTGAATGTAGTAACATGCCTTAGAGAATTCCCTCAATTCCTTACAAGATATACACTCTATTTTCACTCAGATTTTCTAACTACACACCCTACACTAGTCATATGTGAGAAGATTGATGTAGATATGAAAACGAATGCTCACATATATGTATCACAAAGAACGCAATTTCTAGAGTTAAGAAGCATGTTTAGATATGATCTCATGAATGGAATGCTACTACTTAGATGCGAGAACCAGTGACACCATATGCTCATACCAAACTCAAACTCCACAAATTGAAACACATAACACTCAAGATAGAAGTTAAGGGTTGTAATGGGGCTTGGGGTGTTGGTTAACAAGGAAAGGATAGGGAAAACAAACGTTCTTCAAGCAATAGTAAGCAAAGCAATGAAATTGAGACTTAGAATTCACTTAGATTGCAGAAATTAACTTTAACACACAAGGGGGAAACTTAAACAACTCCTTAGGGCCGAATTCATTGTTTTGGACCTTTACTTCAACAAACAATACTTTGGAACTCTTTTTCTCAACTTTTCAACTCTTTTTTCAAACTTTTCATATTTTTTTCTTCAATTTTTTCTTTTTCCCCAATTTTTTTTTTCTTTTCTTTTCTTTGCCGTGCCTATGGCACACAATTCCTTATGAAAAATACTTCCCCCACACTTGTTTTCTGCTAACATAGATCAAAAGGAATTCAATTCGAATCATGCTTTACTATGCTTTAAGAACAAGGGTATGGATGGTCCTAAACTAGGCTAGGTGAGGAAAACATGGGTTAAATAATAAAGGCTAACAAGGCTCAACGGGGTTAAAAACCTACAAAACATAATGACATAGGGCACACGGCATTTGGTTAAGGTGGTGGTCACTACACAACTTCATCTTGAATATGTGTTATGCAATTCAATGACATGCTTTGAATGAAATGGGCATGAGTTCTAGCATTTGGAACTAAATGATGAAACGCCTTCTAAGTAGTAACCAAGCAAGGAATAATGAGATCATGCAACGACTTAGAAAACAAAGAATGCACAGATTTTAACTCTCCAAATAAACGTTTAGGCTCAAGTCTCACAAGGTTGTAGCGTTAGTTTGAGTTCCTTCCTTCAAGCATGTTACAAAAACTGATTTTTTTTCTTTATGATTACATGTGAATTCATAAGTTATAACCACAACCAAGCAAAAACAAAGAGTAAATCAAACTTTCATCCATGTTAGTCACTCTCTTTAACAGCCATGTAATTACAAACCGAATCCTCATCATTGTGTTGGAGGGTACCCTAAGACACAAACAAACACACAAAAACAACTCTTTTTGGGTTTTTAAAACAAATTTTTCAAATTTTTATGTGATTTTCGGATTTTTGCATCAAAACATACTAAAACACACCAAAACTGCTCAAAAACACTTAAAAACAGCAAGGAACAAGTCTCCAAGTTAAGGGTGATAAAATCCCACGAATTTGCATCTAAAACACTTAGTTACCCCCCCCCACACTTAAATCAAACATTGTCCTCAATGTTTCAAGCATAAAACCACGCTAAACAAAAAGAAACACACAAACAGCAAGTAAATAACAAACTGGGCAGATTCGAAATAAACAACAAAGTGAAGAGTTTAGGAACGCAAATCTGGAATTGGAGTGATTCCTTGGTCTTCCTTTGTTGAATTGCATGGGTTGCCTCCCAAGTAGCACTTTCTTTAACGTCTTGAAGCCGGACGAAGAACACAATCATGCCCCATTGGAGCCCACGGCATGGAGTGGGATCTCCTCCACAACCTGCCCCACAAAGTTCTTGTACATTGCATCCTTGAACGGAAATGGATAGTGATGTTTGTTGATGGGTGCGTTGTGTTGCCTAAGGTTCATGTTTATGCGCCCACCATTGGGGATTTGCTTGGGTACCTGCACCAAAGAAGGGAACCACCTATTAATTTTAATGGGAATTGGATTTGGACTAGGTGCCTTACCTTGGTGTTGGGATGAAGTGGCAGCAACATGAATTTTTTTCCTCATGGTGTTCTCGGCCACATTGGGTATCTTAAGGGCAGTGGCCGTGGGGTCCTCATGCTCCACTCCAATGCCCTCATCTTGCATGGTTCTTGAAGCAACCTTTGTGTTAGGGGCTGAATGATCTGTCCCTATCTTTTCTATTGTATCAATAACACAACAAGAACGAACAATGTTAGGAGTCTCAATGGATTCAGAAATTTTAAAACAAATCATATCACCCCCAAATGCCATAGTTACTTCTCCTTTGGCTACATCAATCTTGGTTTGAGCCGTTTTCATGAAAGGCCGTCCAAGGAGAATGGGCAATGAAAGAGCATGATCCGATTCATCCATCTCAAGAACATAGAAATCCGCCGGAAAGATCAAATGATTAACCTGCACCAAAACATCTTCCACAACTCCCTTTGGATAGGCATTAGATCTATCGGCCAATTGTATGATTACACCATCATTTTTTAACTTACCTAGGTTCATAGATGCATAAATTGAATATGGCATAACATTTATGGATGCACCTAAGTCTAACATGGCAGATTTGAACCTAGTATTACCAATGACACAAGGAATGGTGAAACTACCCGGATCTTTGCATTTAGGAGGTAGTTTACGTTGTATCATGGCAGACACATTCTCACTTACCTGTACCACTTCTTTCTCCCGAAAACGTTTCTTTGTTGTACAAAGCTTCTTCAAACACTTGGCGTACTTCGGGATTTGCTTGATTGCATCCAAGAGAGGTATGTTAACTTGAACCTTCCTAAATGTCTCTAGAACATCTTTTTCCTCCTCTTCATTCTTGAATTGCAAAAATCTGCTAGGAAAGGGCACATTGGGTGGAATAATGTTAGAATTAACCAAACTTGGACTCATCTTACCTAGGGTGGACGGATTGGATGGCTTAAGGGCCATGGGTGCTTGCGGCAAAGGTGGTGCTACCTTTACCGTGAGTGGACTTGGTGTCTCCTCTTCCGATTTCAACGTTTCATCGTCTTTGGGACCTGATTTTGGTGGTGTAGGACCTGCCCCAACTTCTTTTCCACTCCTCAGCATGATTGTATTTGCGGTTTCAAAGCCTCATTTTGGATTCGCAATGGTTGAACTAGGAAGCTTTCCTTGTTCTCTAAACTGCCCAACAAACTCCGCAATCTGCCCAATTTGCTTCTCCAATTGATCTACCCTAATGTTCGTGCTTTGCATTGCTTGGGTTTTCTTTTCCTGCCCATGAGTCAACTTGGTTAGTATCTTAAGAAGTGCATCATTGTCTAGGGACGTACCTGAAGCATTTGGGTCAGATTGTGGTTGGTTTTGATTGGGTGTGTACGGCTTGGTGAAGAACCCCGGGGGTTGTTGCCTAAAGCCTCCTTGGTTTTGAGGTTGTTGAGGCTCCCTCCACTTGAAATTTGGGTGGTCTCTCTAACCGGGATTATATGTGTTTGAATATCGATCGTTCCTTGGTTGGTTTTGACCTTGAAACCCAATTGCATTGGCGCTTTCCTATCCACCATTTTCAATCAACTGTGGACACTTTTCAGAGATATGTCCTTGGATGGAACATACGCCACATACAATTGGTCCTTGCATCTTCATGCCCTCGGCCATCTGAGACACAAGAGAAGTAAGATTAGCCAATTGTGAATGAAGATCGGAAGTTGAACTTACCTCATGTACTTGGTGCCGTGGGGGTCCCCTTTGGCCTACTCCCTCGTATTGTTGAGCGTTCAACGCTCGATTAGAGATCAAGATCTTGGCAGCCATGGGTGTTTTGTCCACCAATGCTCCCCCCGCCGAAGCATCAAGCATTTGACGTTCTAGAGGTAGGAGACCCTCGTAGAAGTATTGCAAAAGCAACTCCTCCTTCATCTGATGCTGTGGACAAGAAGCAACAAGTGATTTAAATCGTTCATAATATGTAGGAAAAGACTCACCTTCTTCTTACTGGATTCCGCTTATCTTTTTTAGTAGGAGGATGATGCGAGAAGTTGGAAAGAACTTCTCCAAGAACGCTCTCTTCATACTCTCCCAAGATGTGACAGTGCCAGGAGCTAACTCGTATAACCAATCCTTGGCTTTATCCATCAAAGAGAATGGAAAAGCCTTCATCTTCAAAATATTTTCGTCAACATTGACGGGAGTCATACTAGAGCAAACTACTTCAAATTCTTTCAAATGTTTGTTAGGATCTTCCATGGACAAGCCATGGTATTTAGGAATATGATGAAGCAAACTTGACTTTAATTCAAATTCTTCCGTCTTACCTTGGGCAGCCGTGGGATATTAGATACACAATGGTGCGGCATTATCCAAACCTGAGGCGGAAAGCTCCTTGAGTGTACGGTTGTCCATGGCCATGCCTTGAACTTCTTCACCTCCTTGTGCCGTAGGTTCCACCTCCTCTTCTTGTATGTTTTCTTCAAGGTTAGATTCGGAATTGGGTGGAATGTGTTCTTGCAGGTTTCTAGCTCTTCTCAATTCCTCTCAAAGTCGTCGTCAAAGTCCAAGATGTTCGCACGAACCGTTTGAGAACTTCTAGTCATAAACTAGTACCTAAGAAACAAGAAACAAAATTAGGTCAGAAACTTAGACAAAATCAGAGACAAAGTGAAATAAAAGAAACAAAAAAAAACAATCCAAGGGATTAGCAAAATTGCTAATCCCCGGCAACGGCGCCAAAATTTGATGCGTAAATTAACTAAACACACAAATTAAACCCTCTTGTTGACAATTGTAGTATGGATAAGTAGGGATCGTTCTTAAACCGGGGATTAGGAGGGATTGCTAAACACTTGAAAACTGACTTAGAAACGTAAAAACAAAGTTTAAAACACTAAACTAGACTCAAAGAATGTAAAACTAAAGTTTGAAACACTAAAACAAACCAAAAGACTCAAAACAGCAAACAAACACTCAAAACTGCCTTAAAAACACTTTCTGGGCAGTTTTGAGCACAAACACAAATTTGGACGAAATTGAGTTATAACTTGAACCAAAACACTTAAAAACACAAACTAAATCACTTTCTAACTAATATGAGACTTCAAAAGAAAGGGGGATTTGTTTTGGACGAAAATTGAAAACAAAACAGAAACTTTAAAACAAAACAGATTGTAAAACGTTTTGGATGAAAAGGATGGATAAAAGGCTAGTTAGGAGGTTCTTCTCCACACATGACACACTTGCAAACAAAACGATTTTCAGTTGTTCTTCCAATAAATTATGAAACTCAACACCCCAAGTTAATTAGATACGCTTAAATTAACCTTCAAGTTCTCCTTAAGTTAATGGATTGGATGGGAAAGCGCATACAACAATTCAAAGCATTCCTCAAAGGTTCCTTACGTGATGAGCACAATAAAGATACAATCAAGAATCATGAAGCACAATGAGAACTATAAGTGTTGACGAGGCATTCGTTACTATGATGAGCATGAAACTAATGCCAAGAATTCATTCAACGCGATCGTTTATAAGCGACATTCACTACTTGTGATTATAAGATTGTAACTATTAGGTGAAACTCCCTCATAATCTAGCATCATATTCATGCATGAAAACTAAGCGTGCACTCTCAATCAACATACACAAATAAGTTATCAATCAAGTAGATGAACGAATTGAAACCACAACTTATGAAATAACAACTGAATGTAATCAAATCATATTGCAAGCATATACATGATTTCGAATCACCCCCCAACTAAGGGGTTTTAGTTCCTCATACTCACAACACAAGGTTTATTGAATTGAAACATTGAAAACATAAGAAAGATCACACCTAAAAGTTCCAGCAATCTGCAATAGACTAGCAAGCACATTCAAGAGCACTCCTTCTTCCTTCTTGCTGCGGCATAAGGTATAGAGATGGTTTGGGATGGTTTTGGATGAGGTAGAATGGTGGAAAAGTGTCTAGGATGGGTGTATGGCACGGCTAGGGGGGTTTGGGGTAAGAAAATATGGATTTGGGTGAAGGATGGGCACGGCAAGAGGTGAGAGATGAAATCTGGCGTGAATGGAGTTGTATGGATGTGTGTGGAATGTTTTGTGGCTGCAACAGAGAGGTTTATTTAAAGGAAAACAGAAATTAAAACCCTAGGTTGATTAGGAAATCAGAAATTAAGTCTAAGGATTCTAGAATTAGGAAACAAATCAGAAAATAAAAGGAAAGGTCAAGGAAATATGCGGCTAGGGTTTAAAACATATTAGGAATGTGTTTTAATGCTCAAAATCAGGAAAGGACCCTCTCCCTTGCACGGCAAGGAAGAGGAAAGTGTGGAAAGGGTATGTGAGGTGCGGCAAGGGTTGATATGGTGCAAGGGAGGTGTATTTGATGTCCTAAAATGCTTAGGAAGCCTTCAAAGTTGATAAGACTTAGGAACATTTAGGAAAGGTCAAACCAAAGTAGGAAACCTTGGCTTAACTTTCCTATTTCAAGTAGGAATCCTTCTTGGAGTAGGAATCCTTGTTCTTCTAGGAATCCTCATGTGAGTAGGAATCCATCTTCAATTAGGAATCCTTCGTTGATTAGGAATCCTTCGTTCATGTAAGCACTTTCCTATTTCAACTAGGAAACCTTGTTCAAGTAGGAATCGTCATCTTCAAGTCTTCAAATTCGTCCAAACCTTGGCTCCAAATATGTGACATGCATTCCAAGCTCCATATTGCTCCAAAAAGCTCCAAAATGCATCTTCTTGCATCCTTTGGCCTTAAAACCTGAAAACACATAAAACTAGCTTAAAAGACTACTTAAACTAAGAAAACACCATGGAAATGCATAAGAACTAGCTAACTAAGGCGCATAAATATGCTCCTATCAGGTACATGCACAATTCATTTAAGACAATCTTTGGGATTGTGTTACCAAGTCCGGAAACTAAAGCATTCGGCTTTTCTTTGTCAAGTTTTGGATAGCGTTTGCAAATATATTGGTAAACAAATACATAACGAATATAAATTGATTGATTTTAAGCCATTTGATTTGGGTCTTTAAATCAAATAGCACCACCCACTATTTTTGGCAAATTCCATATCCCTCATTGGAATTCGAGAGTTTTGGAGGAAACTCTTAGTAGGGTATGGGAGACTCACCATTAACAAGCCCACCTCAGAATTATATCATGTTGGCTAGCGTTAATAATAATGAGAGAGTACGCTTACTCATTTGCATCTCTTGCAAGTACCCATCTAATTTGGCCTCTAGAAAATGATGCCTCAGAATTGTATCATGTTGGCATCATTGTACTTAGTTAAGTCATTCCCACCATGCCTAGTTCGTGTAGGGGTTCAAGCATAACCTTAGAATTATATCATGTTGGCTAAACTCGTTGCCTACCTCACTTCATCATGTATGTATATAGAACTCCTCCTGAGTGTAAGCATGCACTTTGTACTCCCCCATTACAGGGTGAAGCCGGTGCACAAGTCACAAACGATCGGAGCCTACCACGGTGGAAGGCCACGAAAGAGTGTTCAAAGCACTCTCACGCTTATCAACTTAATAATGGTTTGGTTGAGGGTTTTTAGGTCTCATCACATATAAATATTCATTTTAATCTTTATTAAAACAATTTTGGTCCTATTACAACTATTGGTCCATTCGATTGTTTTTAGTTGTATATAATAGGGTTTTGGGGGTGATATGATTTGTTTTAAAATTTCTGAATCCATTGAGACTCCTAACATTGTTCGTTCTTGTTGTGTTATTGATACAATAGAAAAGATAGGGACAGATCATACGGCCTAAACCCTAATAATACTCCCACTATGCTTATAAAACGGTTTATAAAACAAGAGTATATGATACTACTAACATAAGGTTTGCATTCATTGATGGACTATATAGTTGCCTTAGGGCCTTAGCATGACTATGAACCTTTGTTTAGATTCAACATGAGCCTATTGTTGAATCTCGGTCTAGGGATGGTGATTGATTTTAGTTACGCGTTTAATCACATTAAGGCGTGTTGTCTTAGGGGCGTTGGACTCAACTACTTCAATTTCATGCATATCAAATAAAGCAAGAAAGAAGTACTTCAAAGTAAAGATGAGCTTATGCTCTTTACAACATTTGAATAAAACAAATTACTTTAAAGTAAAGAAGAGCTTATGCTCTTTTACAACATTTGATCATATCAAATTACAACCAAAATCTAATCTACACATTCCCATGGTTCAAACAAATTTGAGACGGCCTTTCACATAGCTCAATTATAATAGGCTTAGGTTCATAATCACCCTTTGCTTTAACTAATTAAACTTGAATGCAACATTTTCATTTGGTTTTTGTATCCATAGAATTGATTTAAATGGAGCTAAATGAAATGAAAATCCAATTCCCATTTAAAGAAACAAAACCATTTTGTTCTCAACCAAATTTGGGCCAATAATGCAATAACCTCAACCTTTGGGCTATGTTGCGAAACACAAACCTTTGGGGTCACTTTGTAAAAACACAAAAGTCCACTACTTCATGTAATTACAACTAGAACCCAAAAATTTCAATAAATTCAAAAACTTCATTAAAGGAGCAAAACAATTTGTCCTTTAGCGTTTTTAGGCCTTATCGTCAAAACGTAAACTTTCGGGTCAAAATACAAATACACAAAAGTATCAAAACTTTATGTAATTGTATAAAAGCCCCAAAAATACCCTATTTTAATAGGGTGGCCGGTTTTAGGGAGAAAATAGAGAAAAGATAAGTCCACAACTCAAATCAAAGTGAGTTGAGAAATTATACCTTTGTAGATTCCTCTTTGCATATGCAAAGGCTAATCACCCAAAGAGAGGGCCTTCATTCCTTGCATCTTAGATCTATGGATTTGGATGGAAGAATAGGTTTCTCCAAGTTCTCAAAATTGAGAACCTCTAAGTTTCCACACCAAGGTAAGATTTTAGAAGAAATGAGTGACCTAGAGGAAGTAGGATTGCTAGCTAATTTCCTCTAGGGTGGCCGGCCTCTTTGAGAGAAAAGGGAGAGATTTGTGTTCTCATCTTTTCTCCAAAAGAAACCCTAAATGAATTTTGGCTATAAAGTCATATTTATACCTTAATTCATGAGAGTGGCAAACTTGTAAATAAGTCCAAAATCCACTCATTCTCTAAAATGGCCGGCCATAGGGTTTCATTGGGCTTTTAATGTTGGAAGTATGCCCACAAAGCCACTCATTTGATGTAATAGCTTTTTGGAATACTTAATGTATTAAACTTTTATATGTTTAATGAAGGGCAAAGCTTATTGTCAGACACTATTTATTGTATCATGTGTTTATGCAATAAGGGAATCCAAGGGATGTATTTGATCTAAGAGACAAGTGATCTAAGTGAGTTAGATTATCGAGACCATTCTCTTATGTTCATTCCTAAAACGTTCCTAGCCATAGGATTGCCAATTGGGTATTGACAATCCGCTAAGGTTAGTATGTGTTATGTCAACTCAAGCTTGAGTATGACTAGTCTCAAGTCATTTGGTGTTGGACACTAAGACAAACACATAGGTGCTCGAAAGAGTAATCGAGTACACTGAACAACGATCAAAAGAGAGTTCGAACATACATGTCATGTAAGAACTCTAAAGTTGCAATATGCAAAGTAGTCCTTTGACCTGAGGCATCATAGATGTCTAATGGTTAGGTCCTTGATCTTTGATCATGTCAAACGGCATTCCATCGGAGTGTCCACGACATTGTTGGGGTCAAGCTATCTAGTCATGTAGGCATATGAATGCACAACAAGGGAATACCTCAAAACCCAAAAGGGCTAGAGAAGAAGTTAACCAAGAAAAGATGTGGCATCTTAAACTTGGACATGTGAACCTTGATAAGATTCGCAAGATGTCGAAAGACGGATATATCCGCCCATTAGGTAATGACCAGATGGGTACTTGTGAATGTTGCTTGAAAGGGAAGATGACCAAATCTCCATTTACTGGAAAATGAGAGCGTGCCACTGAAATTCTAGGGTTAATCCACACTGACGTATGTGGACCTATGTCTACTACGTCGAGATGAGGCTTCTCCTACTATATCACATTCACCGACGATCACTCTCGGTTTGGCTATGTGTATCTTATGAAGTACAAGTCAGAATCATTTGAAAGGTTCAAAGAATTCAAGAATGAAGTTGAGAAGCAAACTGGGAAACAGACAAAGATCCTAAGATCGGATCGGGGGGGTGAATATCTGAGTAATGAGTTCCTAGATTATCTCAAAGGGTGTGGAATAATATCACAGTGGACTCCACCGGGAACTCCACAACTTAATGGAGTTTCTAAAAGGAGAAATCGAACCTTGATGAACATGGTTCGTTCTATGATGAGTTCCGCTGATCTACCAGTAACATTCTGGGGATACGCTCTATATACAGCAGCTTACTTGCTTAATAGAGTACCTTCCAAATCAGTTTCACAAACGCCCTATGAGATATGGCATGGAAGAAAGCCAAGTCTTAATCACATTAAGATTTGGGGTTGTGAAGCATATGTCAAGAAGCTTGAAGCTACTAAGCTTGAAGCGAGATCAGTAAGATGCTATTTTGTGGGATATCCTAGAGAAACTATGGGATATGAGTTCTACCATCCTGACGACCAGAAAGTCTTTGTCGCCAGAACTGCTAAATTTCTAGAGGACGAATTCGTTCTCAAAGGAACAATGAGCAAAGAGATGGAAATTAATGAGATTAATGATGAACCACAAACAAGCACTCGACAAGTTGACAACCCTGTTCCTGAACCCCTAGCTCCACGTAGATCTGAACGGGTTAGTAAGCCGCCTAAGAGGTATGGCTTAGACAATGACTTTACGGAATTGCACCTTCTAGGTGACAATGACACAAAGGAGGACCCTAGGGACTACACTAAAGCAATGTCCGACATTGATTCAAAGAGATGGCAAGAGGCCATGAAATCCGAGATGGATTCCATGTATCAAAATCAGGTCTGGACTCTTATAGACCCTCCAGAAGGTATTGTACCTGTTGGAAACAAATGGGTCTTCAAGAGGAAGATAGGCGTTGATGGAAACGTGGAGACTTATAGGACTAGACTCGTAGCCAAGGGTTACAGGCAACGAGAAGGGGTTGACTATGAAGAAACCTTCTCTCCTGTAGCCATGATTAAGTCCATTCGGATTTTGCTTGCTATAGTTGCGTACCATGATTATGAGATATGGCAAATGGACGTGAATACGGCCTTTCTGAACGGCTACCTAGAGGAAGAGCTCTATATGACTCAACCCGAAGGTTTCGTGTCGAAGTCTGAAAAGACTAAGGTATGCAAGCTTCAAAGGTCCATTTATGGACTTAAGCAAGCCTCCAGGAGCTGGAACATTCGTTTCGACACTGAAATCAAAACGTTTGGTTTTACTCAAAATGAAGACGACAATTGTGTTTATCAAAAGGTCGTTGGGGAAGCAGTAGTATTCCTAGTGTTATATGTAGATGACATATTACTATTCGGGAATGACACTGCAATACTTTATTCTGTAAAAATGTGGTTGTCCAAAACCTTCCACATGAAAGATTGAGGAGATGCATCTTATGTACTTGGGATAAAGCTCTATCGTGATAGATCCAGACGACTAATTGGATTATCCCAATCTATGTACATTGATAAGGTGCTAAGTAGGTTCCAGATGGAACAATCTAAGAAAGGTTTTCTTCCTGTTAGACATGGAATTCACCTTTCTAAGTCCATGGAACCTAAGACTCCTGAAGAGATACGGCAAATGAATGCTATTCCTTATGCTTCCGCCATAGGGAGTCTCATGTATGCCATGATATGCATAAGGCCGGATATCGCATATGCTGTGAGCATTACTAGTCGATATCAATCTAACCTAGGATCAGAACACTGGGCAGCTATCAAGACGGTCCTTAAGTACTTAAGAAGAACTAAGGACATGTTCCTCGTTTATGGAGGAGCGGCAGAGTTGCGAGTGGAAGCCTATACAGACGCAGATTTCCAATCTGATGTCGATGATAGAAGTTCCAACTCCGGATATGTATTCACTCTGAATGGTGTAGCTGTTAGCTGGAAAAGCAAGAAACAAAGTGTAATTGCTGATTCCACGACAGAGGCTGAATATGTCGCTGCAGCTGAAGCCGGCAAAGAAGCGTTCTGGATGAAGAAGTTCATCACTGAACTTGGAGTGGTTCCAACCATTACATCACCAGTAACTTTGTACTGTGATAATAGTGGGGAGATAGCTCAAGCCAAGGAACCCAGGGCACATCAAAAGAACAAGCATTTTGACAGGCGCTTTAATATCATTAGAAGATATGCTGCCGAGGGGAAAGTCAACATCCTCAAAGTTGCTTCAGCCGATAACGTAGCAGATCCACTGACAAAGCCAATGTGTCAAATCCAGCTTGACCGTCATATGGAAAATATGGGTATTAGATACATGGGAGGATGGCTTTGAGTGCAAGTGGTAGATTGTTGGAAGTATGCCCACAAAGCCACTCATTTGATGTAATAGCTTTTGGAATACTTAATGTATTAAACTTTTATATGTTTAATGAAGGGCAAAGCTTATTGTTAATCACTATTTATTGTATCACGTGTTTAAGCAATAAGGGAATCCAAGGAATGTATTTGATCTAAGAGACAAGTGATCTAAGTGAGTTAGATTATCGAGACCATTCTCTTATGTTCATTCCTAAAACGTTCCTAGACATAGGATTGCCAATTGGGCATTGACAATCCGCTAAGGTTAGTATGTGTTACGTTAACTCAAGCGTGAGTATGACTAGTCTCAAGTCATTTGGTGTTGGACACTAAGACAAACACATAGGTGCTTGAAAGAGTAATCAAGTACACTGAACAACGATCAAAAGAGAGTTCGAACATACATGTCATGTAAGAACTCTAAAGTTGCAATATGCAAAGTAGTCCTTTGACCTGAGGCATCATAGATGTCTAATGGTTAGGTCCTTGATCTTTGATCGTGTCAACGGCATTCCCTCGGAGTGTCCACGGCATTGTTGGGGTCAAGCTATCTAGTCGTGTAGGCATATGAATGCACAACAAGGGATCTCTAACCTTCCATGGTGGAAGGAGAATACTCTAAGATATGATTCTAAAGTCTTTGGCCAAAGCAAATGAATATGACTTAGGAAGTTTGTTCCAAATCATATTCAAGGGAATCATATAGAGAAGTATCGCATTGGATAGTAGACATGAAACAAACTATCATTTAAACAATGTGATTAAGAGTATTGTATCAGAGAAGGACCGTATTGCATTGTAGTTGTAACTGGATAGGTTCTCCAACCAATTCTACTTAGCTTGGGTAACCATGATATGCTGCTAGGTGTCACTCATGGTTTGTGGAAGCCCTAATGATTAGCAAACACTAATCATTAAAGGGAGAATTGAAATGTGGTTTCAATTCACAATCGATCGTTAAGAGTAACAATCGCCCACTGCCTCGCTAATTGGAACCTAATGGATCGTACACCGAGTAAGGGCGATAGTGAAGAAATTAAATGAAATGGATATGCTGGATTTGAGACATTGGCTTTGTCAGTGGATCTGCTACGTTATCGGCTGAAGCAACTTTGAGGATGTTGACTTTCCCCTCGGCAGCATATCTTCTAATGATATTAAAGCGCCTATCAAAATGCTTGTTCTTTTGTTGTGCCCTAGGTTCCTTGGCTTGAGCTATCGCCCCACTATTATCACAGTACAAAGTTACTGGTGATGTAATGGTTGGAACCACTCCAAGTTCAGTGATGAACTTCTTCCTCCAGAACGCTTCTTTGCCGGCTTCAGCTGCAGCGACATATTCAGCCTCTGTCGTGGAATCAGCAATTACACTTTGTTTCTTGCTTTTCCGGCTAACAGCTACACCATTCAGAGTGAATACATATCCGGAGTTGGAACTTCTATCATCGATGTCAGATTGGAAATCTGCGTCTGTATAGGCTTCCACTCGCAACTCTGCCGCTCCTCCATATACGAGGAACATGTCCTTACTTCTTCTTAAGTACTTAAGGACCGTCTTGATAGCTGCCCAGTGTTCTGGTCCTGGGTTAGATTGATATCGACTAGTAATGCTCACAGCATATGCGATATCAGGCCTTGTGCATATCATGGCATACATGAGACTCCCTATGGCAGAAGCATAAGGAATAATATTCATTTGCCGTATCTCTTCAGGAGTCTTAGGTTCCATGGACTTAGAAAGGTGAATTCCATATCTCACAGGAAGAAAACCTTTCTTAGATTGTTCCATCTGGAACCTACTTAGCACCTTATCAATGTACATAGATTGGGATAATCCAATTAATTTTCTGGATCTATCACGATAGAGCTTTATTTCAAGTACATAAGATGCATCTCCTAAATCTTTCATGTGGAAGGTTTTGGACAACCACACTTTTACAGAAGAAAGTATTGCAGTGTCATTCCCGAATAGTAATATGTCATCTACATATAACACTAGGAATACTACTGCTTCCCCAACGACCTTTTGATAAACACAATTGTCGTCTTCATTTTGAGTAAAACCAAACGTTTTGATTTCAGTGTCGAAACGAATATTTCAGCTCCTTGAGGCTTGCTTAAGTCCATAAATGGACCTTTGAAGCTTGCATACCTTTGTCTTTTCAGACTTGGACACGAAACCTTCGGGTTGAGTCATATAGAGCTCTTCCTCTAGGTAGCCGTTCAGAAAGGCCGTCTTCACGTCCATTTGCCATATCTCATAATCATGGTACGCAGCTATAGCAAGCAAAATCCGAATGGACTTAATCATGGCTACAGGAGACAAAGTTTCTTCATAGTCAATCCCTTCTCTTTACCTGTAACCCTTGGCTACGAGTCTAGCCTTATAAGTCTCCACGTTCCCATCAACGCCTATCTTCCTCTTGAAGACCCATTTGTTTCCAACAGGTACAATACCTTCTGGAGGGTCTACAAGAGTCCAGACCTGATTTTGATACAAGGAATCCATCTCGGATTTCATGGCCTCTTGCCATCTCTTTGAATCAATGTCGGACATTGCTTCATTGTAGTCCCTAGGGTCATCTTTTGTGTCATTGTCACCTAAAAGGTGCAATTCCGCAAAGTCATTGTCTAAGCCATACCTCTTAGGTGGCTTACTAACCCGTTCAGATCTACGTTGAGCTAGGGGTTCAGGAACAGGGTTGTCAACTTGTCGAGTGCTTGTTTGTGGTTCATTATTAATCTCATTAATTTCCATCACTTTGCTTATGGTTCCTTTGAGAACGAATTCGTCCTCTAGAAACTTAGCAGTTCTGGCGACAAAGACTTTCTGGTCGTCAGGATGGTAGAACTCATATCCCATAGTTTCTCTAGGATATCCCACAAAATCGCATCTTACTGATCTAGCTTCGAGCTTAGTAGCCTCAAGCTTCTTGACATATGCTTCACAACCCCAAATCTTAATGTGATTAAGACTTGGCTTTCTTCCATGCCATATCTCATAGGGCGTTTGTGAAACTGATTTGGAAGGTACTCTATTAAGCAAGTAAGTTGCTGTATATAGAGCGTATCCCCAGAATGTTACTGGTAGATCAGCAGAACTCATCATAGAACGAACCATGTTCATCAAGGTTCGATTTCTCCTTTCAGAAACTCCATTAAGTTGTGGAGTTCCCGGTGGAGTCCACTGTGATTTTATTCCACACTCTTTGAGATAATCTAGGAATTCATTACTCAGATATTCACCCCCTCGATCTGATCTTAGGATCTTTATCTGTTTCCCAGTTTGCTTCTCAACTTCATTCTTGAATTCTTTGAACCTTTCAAAGGATTCTGACTTGTACTTCATAAGATACACATAGCCAAACCGAGAGTGATCGTCGGTGAATGTGATATAGTAGGAGAAGCCTCATCTCGACGTGGTAGACATAGGTCCACATACGTCAGTGTGGATTAACCCTAGAATTTCACTGGCATGCTCTCCTTTTCCAGTAAATGGAGATTTGGTCATCTTCCCTTTCAAGCAACATTCACAAGTACCCATCTGGTCATTACCTAATGGGTGGATGTATCCGTCTTTCGACATCTTGTGAATCTTTTCAAGGTTCACATGTCCAAGTTTAAGATGCCACATCTTTTCTTGGTTAACTTCTTCTCTAGCCCTTTTGGGTTTTGAGGTATTCCTGCTTGCAATACAGTGCATCCCACTATTCGTCTCTAGGTGAAAAAGTCCCTCTATCATATTACCATGAGAGATAATACGACCGTTCAAGTATAAAGTGCAACTCATTTTGTCAAACAATACTGAGTGCCCATCTTGTAAAAGCTTAGAGATGGAAATCAAATTCTTTATACATGAAGGAAAATATAAACAATTTTTAAGTTCCAGGACTTCCCCAGAGGGTAGGTTAAGCATGTAGGTGCCTGTTGCTTTTGCCGAGATTTTAGTGCCGTTCCCAAACGCGCACAACCATCTCCCCATTGCTCAGTGGCTTGCTCCCCACTAGTCCCTGCATCGTATTACAGATATGTTGACTAGCGCCTGAATCAAATATCCAGGAACTGGAGCTCACTGTAAAAGAACTCTCTATGACAGAAATAGTCTCTTCAAAAGTTCGTGTCATAAGGCTCGCAATGCCCACCCTGTATTTCTTCTTCCAACGTTCATCCTTTCCACAATGAAAGCATGTTCCTTTGGATTTCTTTGCCTTCTTCTTATGCAACCTTTTCCTTGTGTTTGCATTCTCACTCCCACTGTCCATATTGAAACCTTTTTCAAATTTACAGCACATGTCAATCATCTCGTTTAAAAAATGATCGAATCTATTCACTTTATAGTTTACAATAAACTTAGTGAAATCATCCGAGAGAGATGCAAGGAAAAAATCTTGGGCCATTTTCCCATCGATGGAAGTTCCTAAACTTTTAAGATCTTTAAATATCTTTTCCATCTTTTGTCCATGTCCATGGACCGATGTCCCCTTTGCCATTTTGGCATTCATTAGACTACAAACATTTGAGAATCATACATTACTAGTCTCAATGCCATGCATCTTATGCAAACTTTCAACCATGGCACAAGAAGTGTCCATGTGCTTATGTAGCTTCATAAGCTCCTCACTAAGTGAAGTGAGGATTAAGCATTTGGCTTGTAAGTCATCCTCATGTGTCTAACATAATTTTGACACTCCTCCTTTGAAGCTAGTTTCGTAGGAGGTACATGAGGAGGGGATTGCTTAAGCACATACAATATGTCTTTCACCTTTGAGACATTCTCAATGTGGCGATACCAAGCAAGGAAACGTTGGCCCTTAAGGCCCCTTTTGTCAAGTATAATGGTGGGTATAATTTTAGGCATGTCGTTCACTACATAACATAACAGAAATCGTATTAGATTGTTTGTTTAAAACTATTTGATTGGGTCTTTGAACCAAATAGCACCACCCACTACTTTTTTGGCAAATTCCACATCCCTCAATAGAATTCGAGAGTTATATTGAACTCTTAGCGGGGTATGGGAGACTCACCATTACCAAGCCCACCTCACGATGATACGATGTTGGTTAGCAAAAATAATGATGAGAGAATAATGCATTATTCATTTACAACCTTTTGTAATTACCCATCCGTTTGGCCTCTAGAGAATGTTGCCTCACGATGATACGATGTCGGCTCCATTGCACTTAGTTAAGTTATTCCCACCATGCTTAGTTTGTGAAGGGGTTCAAGAATAGCTTCACGATGATACGATGTCGACTATCCTCGTTGCCTACACTCACCTCATCATATGTATATGGATTCCTCCTGGATGTAAGCACATGCTTTGTACTTCCCCATGATAGGGTGAAGCCGGTGCATGAGTCACAAACGCTTGGAACCCACCACGGTGGAAGGCCTACGAAGAGATGTTCAAAACATCTCTGGCTTATCAACTTAATATTTGTTTTGAGGGAGTAGTGTTGGGCTACATCAAAATCATTTTAATCTTTATTAAAAGAACTTGGGCCTATCACAACCATTGGTCCAAGTTAATATGAATTAGTAGCATATAATACTCCCACTGTTTCGAAGAAACAAGCGAGACTATATGGAACTAGTAACGAATGCATTGCATCCTCATATGGACTATATAGTCATATTAGGTTTTAGGATGATTATGAACCGTTTGATTTGATCCAACACGAGCCTTGTGTTGGACCTTGGGTTTAAGGTAGATAGTTGTTGATTTTAGTTACACGTTTAATCCAATTAAACCGTTATTTCCTATTGGGCGTTGGACCCAACTATTCCATTTTGCATACAAATAAACAAAAGGAATACATGAAATAATAATAAGGGCTTATGCCCTTTTACAACACAAATGATGGACTTATGTCCATTTACAACAAATTGAATTAATCAAATTACATTCAAATCTACACTACCAAACCCAAACATTCATAATGTAAAGCGGCCAATCACATAGCTCAATTATCGAGGCCTTTTGGTTCATAATCACCCTTTTCTTAATCAATCACATTAACTAAGAAAAACAACTTTAAACAATTGGTTTTTGGATCCATTGAATTGATTTAAATGGAACTAAATGAAATGAAAATCCAATTCTCATTAAAGAGACAAAACAATTTTGTTCTCATTTTATTTGGGCCAAAAGGAAACTATGACCACAACAATTGGGCCATAATGCAAAAACACAAACTTTTGGGGTCACTTTGAAAAAACACAAAAGTCCACAACTTCATGTAATTTCAACTAGAACCCAAAATTTTATTAATGTAAAAACATCATTAAAGGATCAAAACAATTTGTCCTTTAGAGTTTTTAAGCCTAAACGTTAAAACGAAAACTTTTGGGCCAAAATACAAAAACACAAAATTATCAAAACTCTATGTAATTGCACAAAAGGCCCCAAAAGTACCCCCACTAGGGGGTGGCCGGTTTTTAGAAGTGTGAATGAGTGTGAAAGGGTTTTATGCAAGTTGTGAATGCATGTGCAAAATGCAAGTTGATTTTGGTGGGTGAGGTAAATGTGAAATTGATGGTTTGTAAGAAAAAATTAAAGTCTATGACAAAACATTAAAACCATTTCATCACATCTCACCAATAACCATCAACCATCAAATAATAAACCAAAACTTTATGAAAAACATAAAATTTTTGAATCAAAACTTCAAACCTTTTTGTTCTTGGCAAGAACTTCAAGAACATTGAAGAACACTCATGAAAACTCATAATAGCTCCATGAATGTTTTCAATCACCAAAACTCAATTTTTCACCACTCAAAAGAGGGCTAATATCCTAGGGTACTTAGGGGTTCCAAAAGTCACCTTAAAACCATTTTAACAAGACAAACCTGAACCAAAAAAATCACCCTTTGGATTTGGCCGAATTTCCCAAAATACATGGCACCAAATTTTAGTTCCAATATTCATGCTTAAATGAAATACATCTACAACATTTGAGATGATAAATTTTCTAGCAAAATTTATATATTCAAAAGCAAGAACAAAGCTTGTAACATTTACAACATTTAAATCATAAATCATGAAAATCACAAAACCCAAAAGGATTCACCATAAACTAGGCCTCGGCTCTGATACCACTTGAAGGAAAAAATTTGTCCTAGCTAAGAACATGTAAGAACATTTGAATACATATGCAAACTATTAACACTTTAAAGTAGGCATGCATTCAAAAACAATTCATAAAACCCATGACTTTCAAAGCCTAGTATATGGTGAACCAATAAACTCTTTAACAACATTAAAGAGAAGTAAAGATTTAGAGTTTCTTTACCCTTGAAGCTCATCCTTGTTTACACAAGGGATTCACCCAAGTGGAGGGCCTTCAAGTCACCTCCAAGCTCCTTGGATATTGCTTGTGATTTCCTTCTCCTTTTGTGCTCCTTTGGTCCTTGAGGATGTAAGGAAAGGATCTCCAAAAACACCAAAGATTTGGTGTCTCTAAGTCTCCACACCAAGGGTTAAGTGTGAAGATGAAATTGATGACTTAGAGAAGAAAACATTGCTAGATTAATCTCTCTAAGTGGCCGGCCTCCTTTCTGTAAAATGAGAGAAAGTGTTGCACCTCATTTCACCAAGAAAAACCCTAATGAGAAATAAAGCTATAAAGTTGATTTTATACTTCATTTCAAGTGAGTGGCAAACTTGTAATTAATCCAAGCTTGCCCATTCACACTAATGGCCGGCCATATTAATTTTATTGGGCTATTTGCCCATTTTGTTTTAGTTGTCATACAACTTAAACATAATGAGCCTTGTGGACCAAAACACTTTTGAGCCCCGAAGCCCAAAACCAACTTAAAAGTCCAATACGAACCTTTCGTAAAATTAATTAACTAATTAATTAATCTTGACCATTCTTCAATTAAACAATTTAATTGCATATCCATTTCATTTAATTTCTTCACTATCGCCCTTACTCGGTGTACGATCCATTAGGTTCCAATTAGCGAGGCAGTGGGCGATTGTTACTCTTAACGATCGATTGTGAATTGAAACCACATTTCAATTCTCCCTTTAATGATTAGTGTTTGCTAATCATTAGGGCTTCCACAAACCATGAGTGACACCTAGCAGCATATCATGGTTACCCAAGCTAAGTAGAATTGGTTGGAGAACCTATCCAGTTACAACTACAATGCAATACGGTCATTCTCTAATACAATACTCTTAATCACATTGTTTAAATGATAGTTTGTTTCATGTCTACTATCCAATGCGATACTTCTCTATATGATTCCCTTAAATATGATTTGGAACAAACTTCCTAAGTCATATTCATTTGCTTTGGCCAAAGACTTTAGAATCATATCTTAGAGTATTCTCCTTCCACCATGGAATGTTAGAGATCCCTTGTTGTGCATTCATATGCCTACACGACTAGATAGCTTGACCCCAACAATGCCGTGGACACCCCGAGGGAATGCCGCTGACACGATCAAAGATCAAGGACATAACCATTAGACATCTATGATGCCTCAGGTCAAAGGACTACTTTGCATATTGCAACTTTAGAGTTCTTACATGACATGTATGTTCGAACTCTCTTTTGATCGTTGTTCAGTGTACTTGATTACTCTTTCAAGCACCTATGTGTTTGTCTTAGTGTCCAACACCAAATGACTTGAGACTAGTCATACTCACGCTTGAGTTAACATAACACATACTAACCTTAGCGGATTGTCAATGCCCAATTGGCAATCCTATGGCTAGGAACGTTTTAGGAATGAACATAAGAGAATGGTCTCGATAATCTAACTCACTTAGATCACTTGTCTCTTAGATCAAATACATTCCTTGGATTCCCTTATTGCTTAAACACATGATACAATAAATAGTGATTAACAATAAGCTTTGCCCTTCATTAAACATATAAAAGTTTAATACATTAAGTATTCCAAAAGCTATTACATCAAATGAGTGGCTTTGTGGGCATACTTCCAACAGGTATAAATATGACTTTATAGCCAAAATTCATTTAGGGTTTTTTTGAGGAAATTGGAGAGAACACAAAGCTCTCATTTCTCTCTAAAGAGGCCGGCCACCCTTGGAGGGATTAGCTTGTAATCTTTCTCCTCCAAGGTCACCCATCTCTTCTTCACATCTTACCTTGGTGTTGCTTAAATGATTCCGCCTTTTAATTGTTAATTGCATGATTCCGCCTTTTAATTGTTAATTGCATGCTATAGATGTTGCTTAAATGAACATGTTTTTCACAAAATTTCCTTCAGTTTCCTCTTTTGATCTGATTCCTTATCTTCTTTGTCTTGGATTTATTTTCTTCATCTTTTCAGCACATTCCTAGCCTCTTGAACTTCAAATTCGTCCATCCATCTTGCTCCATTCATAAGCTATCCATTTGGTGCCCAAAACTGCCTCAAAATGCTCCAAATTGCACTTTCTTGCCAACTTTGTCATTCGGACCTACAAACACACGAAAATAGCTTAAACACTATAATAAACACAAATAAACTATGAAAATGCAAGAAAACAAGCTAACTAAGTCGCATAAATATGCTCCTATCAAATTCCCCCACACTTAGCTTTTGCTAGTCCTTGAGCGAAACGAAACAAACAAAATAAAACAAAGTAAACAAAACACACTCTAATCCTTCCAACATTTGCCTCAGGGATTTCCAACGCACATGACATGTTAAAAATCATCATTCCCACAGATTTTAGTCATCTTCACACTTGAGCACATACTTAATCATAGTCACCACTTACTAGTGCACATTTAACCAATTAAAACGATGTTTTGAATGTAGTAACATGCCTTAGAGAATTTGCTCAATTCCTTACAAGATACTCTCTATTTTCACACACATTTTCTGACTACACACCCTACACTAGTTATATGTGAGAGGATTGAGGTAAACATGTAGACGAACACTCACATATATGTATAACAAAGAAAGCATTTTTTGGAGTTATTAAACATGCTTAGATTTGATCCATGACTGGAATGCTACTACTTAGACGCGAGAACCAGTGACACCATATGCTCATACTGAAGGAAATTTTGTGAAAAACAAGTTCATTTAAGCAACATCTATTAGCATGCAATTAACAATTAAAGGCGGAATCATGCTTACATGCACTTAAAAACAAAACATTAACCATGAAATTCAAAGCCTAGTAGATTGGTGAACCAAGACTCAACTCAAATCAAAGTGAGTTGAGAAATTATACCTTTGTTGATTCCTCTTTGCATAAGCAAAGGCTAATCACCCAAAGAGAGGGCCTTCATTCCTTGCATCTTAGATCTATGGATTTGGATGGATGAAATGGTTCTCCAAGTTCCCAAAATTGAGAACCTCTAAGTCTCTACACCAAGGTTAGATTGGAGAAGAAATGAGTGACCTTGGAGGAGTAGGATTGCTAGCTACACCCTCCAAGGAGGCCGGCCACTTTAGAGAGAAATGGAGAGACATGTTCTCACCAATTTTCTCCAAAAGAAACCCTAAATGAATTTTGGCTATAAAGTCATATTTATACCTTAATTCATGGGAGTGGCAAACTTGTAAATAAGTCCAAAACCCACTCCTTCTCTAAAATGGCCGGCCATAGGGTTTCATTGGGCTTTTAAGGCCTTTGTGAATTATTTGTCATTAAGTTGTCATACAACTTAAGTCAATGGGCTTGACGTTCGAAGCCCATTGGGCCTTGAGGCCCAAAACTAACCCGTGGTCTTTTAACGAACTTTATTCGTTTGATTAATTAACATATTAATTAATCTTTGCCATAAATAATTAAACCATTTAATTATTCTTACTCATCTCCGTTGTTTCTTCAATCTTTACCTTACACGGTGTACGATCCATTAGGTTCCTTTTAGCGAGGCAGTGGGCGATTAAAACCATTTCAAATCGATTGTGAATTGAAACTTACTTTCAATTCTCCCTTTAGTGATTATACACGTTTAGGGCTTCCAAAAACCATGAGTGACACCTAGCAGTATGTCATGGTTACCCAAGCTAATCAGAAGAGGTGGAGAACCTATTCAGTTTAGGATTACAAATGCAATACGGTCTTTCTCTAATACAATACTCTTGACCACATTGTTTGGTTTGATAGTTTATTCATGTCTACTATCCAATGTGATTCGTGTGCTTATATGATTACCTTGAATGTGATTTGGAACGACTTCCTAAATCTCATTCATACTCTGGCCAGAGATTCTTAATCATATCATAGAGTATTCTCCCTCAAAAGATTTGAAGGTTAGAGATCCCTTGTTGCGCATTTAATTGCCTCCATGGCTAAGTGGCTTAACCCCAACGATGCCATGGACACCCGCGGATGGGGTGACTTTGACATAATCAATGATCAAGGACCTAACCACAAGACAACTATGATGCCTCAGGTCAAAGGACTACTTTGCATTATCCCAACCATGAGTTCTCATGTGACATGAATATGAGAACTCTTCGTTGATCGTGTTCAGTGAACTCATTCTCTATTGAGCACCTACATACTTGTGTTGATGTCACACACACCAATGACTCGAGACTAGTCACTCTCCCTGAGAGAAGACACAGCACGTACTGATCTTAACGGACTGTTAATGCCCAATTGGCAATCCTCTGATCAGGAACGTTTAGGATATGTATACGAAAGAGAATGGTCTCATGAATCTAACTTGTTTAAATTACATTCTCCTAATTACATATTCCTTGGACTTATCGTTTAAGCATATAACATTTATATGAGACGACTTAAACAATAATCTTTGCCCTTTACATTTAAACTAGATTAGTTTAACATGTGAAATGTCCGTAAAGTATCATCATATGATTGGTTTTAGGGCACATTTCCAACACATACCAATATTCAAACTCCACAAATTGAAACACACAACACTCAAGATTGAAGTCAAGGGTTGTAATGGGGCTAGGGTATTGGCTAACAAAGAAAGGTAAAGGAAAACAAAAGTTCTTAAAGACATAGTAAGCAAAGTAATGAAATTGACACTTAGAATTCACTTTTGAATGCAAAAATCAACTTTTAAACACAAGGGAAGATTCATGCAACATGTGAGCTCTTTTTCACATATTTTTCAACTCTTCTTCATTCTTTTCACAACTTTTCTTTTTTTCTTTCTATTTTCCACGAATTTTTCTTTTCTTTTTCTTTTCTACCCGTGCCTCTCTTAAGACTTTGGCAAACACACACAAAAATCCCTTCCCCCACACTTGTTTTTCTGTAAAATGTTGATAAAAAAGAATTCCCTCTAAGTCATGCTTCACTATCCTTTAAAAACAAGGGTATGGGTAGTCCTAATCTAGGCAAGGTAAGGATAATGTGGCTAACAAAGAAAATAGGCTAAATAATGCTCAAATGGGTTAAACCTACAAAACAAATGCATGGGATGAAGGCTTTTTGGCTCTGGTAGTAACTACTAACAACTTCATCTCGTTATATGTTATGTACTCAATTTTCAAGCTTTGAATGAAACGGGCATGAGTTCTAGTATTTGGAACTAAGTGATGAAATGCATTCTAAGTAGCAACCAAGCAAGAAATAATGAGATCATGCAACGAATTTAGAAAACAAGAATGCACAGATTAATAACTCTCCAAACAAAGGTATAGGCTCAAGTATCTCAGGGATGTAGCGTTTGTTTGAGTTTCTTCCTTCAAGCATGTTACAAAAACTGATTTTTTTTCCTTTGGATTACATGTGAATTCGTTAATGACAACTATAACCCAGCATAAACCAAAGAGTATATCAAACTTCCATCCATGTTTGTAACTTTCTTTAACAGTCATGCAATTAAAAACCAAATCCTCATCATTGTGTTGGAAGATACCCTAAGACACAATACACAAAAACAACTCTAAAACGACTCTTTTTGGGTTTTTCAAAACTTTTTCTATTTTTTTTTTAAATTTTCGTATTTTTCTTTCAAAACACATAAAGTCACATCAAAACATACTAAAAACACTCAAAAACTGGGAAAAACAACCATTGAAATGTTAGGTGGTAAAATCCTACGAATTTTTCAATAAAAACACTCTGTTTACCCCCCACACTTAAACCAAACATTGTCCTCAATGTTTCAAACATAGACTCACACAAAAGCAAGCAAATAACACAACTAGCAAACATGACAAATATGGCAAAGTAAAAGCAATAAAGAGTAGGGTTTAGGAACGCAAATCTAGTTGTGATGCCGGAGCTTCTTAGGTCTTCTTTATTTGCATGGGTTGCCTCCCAAGAAGCGCTTGCTTTAATGACTTCCAGCTGGACGATACCTCCTTTTAACCTGTAATAGGGCCAACGGCATGGAGGGGTACATTCTCCACGACATGCTCCTCAAAAGCTGTGTAATATGGCTTCAAATGATGTCCATTTACTTTGAATTCTTGTTGCGTCTTCAAACTTTGAATTTGAACTGCACCATGAGGAAAAACATTAGTAACAACAAAATGACCAATCCACTTGAAACGCAACTTACCCGGAAACAAACGAAGGCGGGAATTGAAGAGGAACACTTTCTTCCCTATAGAGAACGTCTTACTACGAATCATCTTATCATGGAATGCCTTCGTTTTCTCCTTGTAAATGCGAGCGTTTTCATAAGCTTCGTTCCTAATTTCTCAAGCTCATTCAATTGAAGCTTTCTATGAAGACCTGCGGCATCAATGTCCATATTGAATGTTTTGACGGCCCAATGTGCACGATGCTCTAACTCAACAGGAAGATGACATGGTTTCCCATAGATGAGCCGAAATGGTGACATCCCAATTGGTGTTTTGTAGGCAGTACAATACGCCCACAATGCATCATTCAAACGCAAGCTCCAATCTTTACGAGTTGGCCCAACGGTCTTCTCTAAAATCTGCTTGATTTCCCTATTCAAAATGTCGGCTTGCCCACTCGTTTGAGGATGATAAGGTGTTGAAACCTTATGCGTGACATTATACTTCTTGAGCAGCGTCTCAATGGTTCGATTGCAAAAATGGGAGCCCCCATCACTTAGAAGTACCCGTGGCATTCCAAACCTTGCAAATATGTTAGTCTTAACAAAATCTGCAACCACTTGAGAATCATTAGTACGGGTGGCTTTTGCTTCCACCCATTTCGAAACATAATCAACCGCAAGTAAAATATAATTGAAACCATGAGATGAAGGAAAAGGACCCATAAAATCAATTCCCCAAACATTGTTCCACCTGATTGGAGCCTTCCTTTTGAGCTTATGTGTCATGCTTCCGATTATGCGTTATGGGCTGTTTTAGGCCAAATGAGGGACAAAAAGCCGCATGTCATCTACTACGCATCCCGGACATTGAATGATGCTCAATTGAACTACTCTACCACTGAAAAAGAACTTCTTGTTGTTGTGTTTGCATTAGATAAGTTTCGTTCTTATTTAATTGGCATTAAAGTCATTGTTTACACTGATCATGCAACTTTGAAGTATTTCCTCACAAAGAAGGAAGCCAAACCAAGGCTAATTCGATGGATGCTGCTTCTTTAAGAGTTTGACATCGAAACTCGAGACAAAAAGGGGAGTGAAAACGTGGTGGCTGACCACCTAAGCCGTATGGTACATGAGGAAGAGTCCTTACCTATTTCAGAAACATTCCCTGATGAGCAATTGTTGTCCATTGAGGTAAGTGAACCTTGGTATGCAAATTTGGTAAATTATTTAGTGGCTAAACGAATTCCAAGCACTTTCACTAAACACCAACATGATAAGCTCATGAATGATGCACGATTTTATGTATGGGATGATCCTTATTTGTGGAAATATTGCCCCGATCAGATTGTACGTAGGTGTGTGCATGATTCTGAGTTTCATTCAATTTTAAGCTTTTGTCATACATATTCATGTGGCGGTCACTTTGGCACATAAAGGACAGCACTTAAGGTGTTACAATGTGGATTTTATTGGCCTAGTATTTTTAAGGATGCTAGAACTTTTTGCATAACATGTGATAAGTGCCAAAGAACAAGAAATATAAGTGCAAGAGATCAAATGCCGCAGGTTCCCATCCTCATTGTTGAAATTTTTGACGTTTGGCGTATTGATTTTATGGGTCCCTTTCCTTCCTCCTATGGTTTCATTTATATTTTGCTTGCGGTTGATTATGTGTCGAAATGGGTGGAAGCAAAAGCCACCCGGACTAATGACTCTAAAGTGGTTGCAGATTTTATCAAGACTAACATCTTTTCCAGATTTGGGATGCCAAGAGTGCTCATAAGTGATGGAGGGTCTCATTTTTGCAATCGGACCATTGAGGCGCTACTCAAGAAGTATAATGTCAAGCATAAGGTCTCAACACCTTATCATCCTCAAACCAATGGGCAAGCTGAGATTTCTAATCGAGAAATCAAGCAGATTTTGGAGAAGACCGTTGGACCAACAAGGAAGGATTGGAGCTTACATTTAGATGATGCACTGTGGGCATATCGTACGGCCTACAAAACACCCATTGGGATGTCCCCATTTCGGCTCATCTATGGCAAGCCATGTCATCTTCCCGTCGAATTAGAGCACAAAGCTTATTGGGCAGTCAAGAAGTTCAACATTGACCTAGATGCAGCGGGAATTCATAAGAAGCTCTAATTGAATGAACTTGACGAGATAAGGAACGAGGCGTATGAGAATGCTCGCATTTACAAGGAGAAGACCAAGGCTTTCCATGACAAGATGATTCGTGGCAAAACATTCTCCATAGGGCAAAAAGTGTTATTGTTCAATTCCCGTCTACATTTGTTTCCCGGTAAGTTACGTTCTAAGTGGATTGGAACGTTTGTTATTACTAACGTATCTCTTTATGGTGCAGTCCAGATTCGAAGTCTAAAAGCAGGCCATGAATTCCAAGTGAACGAACACTGGTTGAAGCCTTACTACAAGCATTTCAAAGAGCATGAAGTAGATGATATCCCCCTCCATGCCGTGGGGTCTCCTGGAGTTTAATTGAAGTGGCATCATCCGGCTGCAAGACGTTAAAGCAAGCGCTTCTTGGGAGGCAACCCATGCATTCAACAAGGAGAAGATGGAACTTTCACTCCAAACCCAGATTTGCATTCCTAACCTCTTCCCTTTACTATTTTCTTTTTCCATGCTTAGTTTGTTGTTTGTTTGTTTGTTTGCTTATGTGTGAGTCTATGTTTGAAACATTGAGGACAAGCTGTTTTTGAATGATTTTCATGAGATTTTATCACCTATCACTTCTAAGTTGTTTCTCACTGTTTTTAAGTGTTTTTAGTGTGTTTTGAGGTGTTTTAATGTGTCCTATAGCAGAAAATCCGAAAATTTGAAGAAAAAAAAAAGAATGTGAAAAATTGTTTTGAAAATCCAAAAAGAGTTATTTTTGAGTTGTTTTTGTGTGTTTGTTTGTGTCTTAGGGTACCTTCCAACACAATGATGAGGATTTGGTTTTGAATTGCAGGACTGTTAAAAAGAGTTATACACATGGATGGAAGTTTGATATGCTCTTTGGTTTATGCTTGGTTATAGTTATAGTTTACGAATTCACATGTAATCACAAATGAAAAAAAAATCAGTTTTTGTAACATGCTTGAAGGAAGGAACTTTAACTAACGCTACATCCCTGAGAGACTTGAGCCTAAACGTTTATTTGGATAGTTATTAATTTGTGCATTCTTGTTTTCTAAAGTCGTTGCATGATCTCATTATTCTTTGCTTGGTTGCTACTTAGAATGTGTTTCATCATTATAGATCCAAATACTAGAACTCATGCCCGTTCCATTCAAAGCATGATATTGAGTGCATAACACATATTCAAGATGAAGTTGTTTAGTTAAACTAGAGCCAAAAAGCTTATCCCTTTGTCATATGTTTTGTAGGTTTAACCCCTTTGAGCCTTTGTTAGCCTATTTTCTTTGTTAACCACATTATCCCTACCTAGCCTAGATTAGGACTATCCATACCCTTATTCTTAAAGAATAGTGAAGCATGACGTAGAGGAAATTCCTTTTGATTTTTGCAAAAAAACAAGTGTGGGGGAAGGATTTCAAAGTGTATGTTTTGTGTGCCAAAGAAAAGGGCACGGTTTCAAAAAATAAAATAATAATAATAAAAAAATTCGTGTAGAAAGAAAAAGAAAACAAAAAAAGTGTGTAAAAAAGAAAGAAAAAGAGTTGAAAATAAGTGAGAATGAACTCACAAGTGTTGGTTGTTGAAGAAAGGGTTCAAAAGATTGAATATGGCCCTAAGTATTGCATGAATCTTCCCTTGTGTTTAAAGTTGATTTTTGCATTCGAAAGTGAATTCTAAGTGTCAATTTCATTACTTTACTTGCTATTTCTTTAATAACTTTTGTTTATCCCTTACCTTTCTTTGTTAGCCAATACCCTTAGCCCCGTTACAACCCTTAACTTCTATCTTGAGTGTTGTGTGTTTCAATATGTGGAGTTTGGAATTGGTATGAGCATATGGAATCCCTGGTTCTCGCTTCTAAGTAGTAGCATTCCATTCATGAGATCATATATATACATGCATTAATAATTCCAGAAAATTGCTTTCTTTGTTATAACATATGTGAGTACTAGTTTTCATGTTTACATCCATCTTCTCACATATACCTAGTGTAGGGTGTGTAGTCAGAAAATCTGAGTGAAAATTGAGTGCATATCTAGTAAGGAATTGAGGGAATTTTCTAAGGCATGTTACTACCTTCAAAATGTTGTTTTAATTGATTAAATGTGAGCAAGTGAATGGTGACTATGATTAAGTATGCTCGAGGGTAAGGATGACTAAAATCTGTGGGAGTGGTGATCTTTGGCATGTCATGTTTCATTGGAAATCTCTAAGGTAAATGTTGGAAGGTCTAGGTTATGTTTTGTTTGTTTTGTTTTGCTCGAGGACTAGCAAAAGCTAAGTGTGGGGGAATTTGATAGAAGCATATTTATGCGCTTTAGTTGGCTTGTTCTTGTGTATTTATGTTGTTAGTTCTTAGTTAATTATGTATTTTAAGCTATTTTCATGTGTTTGTAGCTTCAAAGGGTCAAAGTAGCAAGAAAGTGCATTTTGGAGCAGTTTTGGGCTTGGAATGGATATCACATGCTTGGAGCAAGGGAGATGGACGAAATTGAAGACCTAAAGATGCAAGGATTCCTAATTAAAGAAGGATTCCTAATTGAAGATGGATTCCTAGAAGAATGAGGATTCCTACTTACACAAGGATTCCCACAAGAAGAAGGAATGTTAAGCCAAGGTTTCCTACTTTGGTTTTAACCTTTCCTAATCCTAAAAATTCCTAAGTTCCAGCAACAAAGAATACTCCTAATCATATTATGACACTAAATAAGAACTTCTAGAAGACCTAAATCCCAGCCCTAGTGGGATGCCGCACCTCTCCTTTCCCTTTCCTTTTCCTTGCCGTGCAAGGGAGAGCTTTTCCTTCCTATTTCCTGCACCAAATCACATTCCCTTTTCAATTAAATGCCTTTCCCTTTCCTTGCCGCATATCCCTTTCCTTTTCTCTTTAATTTCTGACTTTTAATTCTTGTAGGACAAATTAGCTAAGTTCTAAATCTTTCCTATTATTTTCTGAGTACCCTAGCCTTATAAATAAAACACTCAGCCGCACCATTATATATCATACCATCTACCATTCAATCCATCACGCCATACACCAACCATTCATTCATACATCCATCTCTACACATCCATAGATCAACCTAAGTCTCTGCCGCACCTCCTACACAACCTTAAGCCATTCTTCCATACAAATAACCATCCAAACCATCACCCATCCCTTGTGCCTCAGCAAAGGAGAAGGAAGGAGACTCTTGGACGTGCTTGCTATTCAAGTTCGATCGCTGGAACGTTTCTTAGGTGTTTTCAACCTTTTGTTTTCAATGTTTATGTTTAATAATCTTTGTTCTGTGAACATGAGTGGCTAAACCCGTTTTTGCTAGAGGGAATTGATTACTTTCAGTTGTGATTTCATAAACCTTGAATGCAATTTACTTAACAGTTTGATTGATAACTTATTCTTGTATGTTGATTGAGGGTCGACACTTAGTTTGCATGCATGAAATTGATGCTAGAATATAAGGGAATTTCACCTAATTGTTATGAACTTATATTCACGAGTAATGGAGGTTGCTAGTCACGATTGTGTTAAGTAAATTCTTGGCATAAGTATCATGCAATTCATAGTTACAAGTGCCTTGTCAATGCTTATGATTTTCATAGAACTTAATGATCTTTGCTCGTATCTCTATTATGCAATTCATGTAGGGAACTTGTGAGGAATAATTTGGTTGTCGGCGCAGAGTCCAATTCAATGAAACTAGGAAAATCTGAAAGTTAATTAGGGCAATTCACGGTTAATCTGGGGCATTGAGGTTTATGGTTTATCGAAAGAACAACTGAACATCAATTTGTATGCAAGTGTGTCATGTGTGGAGAAGGAACTCTAGCTAACCAATCATCCATATTTTTCCCCAATTTCGTGCAGATTTCTCTAAGTCTTTAATTTACTTGTTTTACTTTCAATTTCGTCAAAACCAATTTCGTCAAAAGAGGGGTTAATTTGTGTGCTTATTTATTTCACATCAATAATTTGTGCTTCAAAGTTTAAAATACAGACGGCTCTTATGCATCTTTGTGTACCGTGTTTTCATATATTTCCCCAATGGTTTGATTATTCGTTGTGTTTAGAAATAAAAAGATGAAAGAGATAGACTTAGTGTTGGAATCCAATTTGTCCCACATTGGCTAGAGGGAATGGAAAAGAAGAGTTTAAATAGAATTACCCCACTCTAACTAACACCGAGACCTTTTGTGATAAAACCCCACACCTGATGGATTGGGTAGATGCTAAAGTAGGGATACTATCGGTGTTGTTGGAGTGAGCCCTTGGCCCGTTGATCTGAAAAATTCTACATGGTATCAGACCCAAGGGACGGGCTCGTACTGCCACATGATTTTGTGGGTCCCCTTTGGCCCCGCACGATGGGTGAGTCCCGACATGGCTTCACGTAGGCCAAAGATGCCACAAGATTGGGTGGGTCCCCGTTTGGCCCCGTATGTTGGGTGAGCCTCGACTTGGCTCCACGTGTGACCCACCAAATAGGGTCTCACGTGTGGGGGCCTGTTGGAATCTCATTTGTCCCACATTGGCTAGAGGGAAATGAGAAGAAAAGTTTAAATAGAATTATCCCACTCTAACTAACACCGAGGCCTTTTGTGATAAAATCTCACACCTGACGAATTGGGCATGTGGTAAAGTGGGGACAGTATCAGTGTTGTTGGAGTGAGCCCTCGGCCCATTGATCTGAAAAATTCTACATGGTATCAGAGCCAAGGGACGAGCTCGTACTGCCACGTGATTTGGTGGGTCCCCTTTGGCCACGCGCAATGGGTGAGTCCTGTTATGGCTCCACGTAGGCCGAAGATGCCAAGTGATTGGGTGGGTCCCCGTTTGACCCCATGTGTTGGGTGAGCCCCGACTTGGCTCCACGTGGTTGCCGATATGTGGATCTCCATGTGTGACCCACAAAATGGGGTCTCATGTGCGGGGGCATGTTGGAATCCCATTTGTCCCACATCGGCTAGAGGGAAAGGAGAAGATGAGTTTAAATAGAATTACCTCACTTTAACTAACACCGAGGCCTTTTGTAATAAAATCCCACACCTGACGGATTGGGCATGTGGTAAAATGGGGGCAGTTTATGTGGTAGAAACTAACACATAAATTAAACCCTATAAATTATGCAATCATAGTATGAGTAAGTAGGGATCGATCTATTTCGGGGATTTGAAGATATGCTAATCAACACAAATTAAACTTGTAAAACTGAAAACTAAGTTAAACTAACAATAAAACAATGACTTGGGGGATTTTGGACGAATTTATTAAAAACTAAGTTGTGAATGAAGTATGGATAAAAGGATAGCTAAAGGATTTTTCTCCACACATGAAACATATGCATACAAATTGATTTCCGGTTATTCTTCCTATAAACCATAAATGACAATGCCCCAAATTAACTATGAACAACACTAATTAACTCTCAGATTTTCCTAAGTTCATTGAATTGGACTCAACGACGTAACCAAATTATTCTTCTCAAGTTCCCTAACTATGAAAAGCATGATAAGATACATCTCAAAGATCATTAAATTCTGTGAAAATCATAAGCATTGACAAAGCATTCATAACTATGAAAAGCATGATACTCCTGCCAGAAATTTACTTAACTCAATCATGACTAGTGACTTTTACTACTTGTAAATATAAGTTCATAACGAATAGGTGAAATTCCCTTATATTCTAGCATCAAATCCTTGCATGCAAACTAAGTGTGCACCTTTAATAAACATACAAGAATACGTTCTCTATAAAGCAGATAAGTAAATTGCATTCATGTTTTATGAAACAATAACTGAATGTAATCAATTTATATAAAACATATGATCATGGCTTCGAATTCACCTCTAGCTTAAAAGAAACTAAATTACACATGTTCATCATAACTGAAAAAACAATCTAAAATAAAGATTGAAACTTAAAACAAAGATAGAAAGAACTCTGAAAATTCCAGCAACTTCAATGGATGAATGGTAGGCATGGCACACTCTAAATCTCTGTAGGAATTTCATATATGTAGGGGAAAATGGTTGAATACAAGGAGAAAATGGATTAGGTGTTTTGAGTTATTTTAGGACTCTAAGAAACAGGTGGAAAGTGTTGGAATGTGATTAGGATTCCTCCTTGCAGCTGAAGATAAGATAAGATAATGTTGGATATGAAGGTAATTTTGTGAAACACATGTTCATTTAAGCAACATCATATAGCATGCAATTAACAATTAAAGGCGGAATCATGCTAGCATGCACTTAAAAACAAAACATCAACCATGAAATTCAAAGCCTAGTAGATTGGTGAACCAAGACTCAACTCAAATCAAAGTGAGTTGAGAAATTTATACCTTTGTAGATTCCTCTTTGCATAAGCAAAGGCTAATCACCCAAAGAGAGGGCCTTCATTCCTTGCATCTTAAATCTATGGATTTGGATTGAAGAATATGATTCTCCAAGTTCTCAAAATAGAGAACCTCTAAGTCTCCACACCAAGGATGGATTGATGAAGAAATGAGTGACCTTGGAGGAGCAAAATTACTAGCTAATTCCTCCAAGGGGGTCGGCCTCTTTAGAGAGAAAATAGAGAGATAGGTTCTCTCCAATTCTCTAAAAGAAACCCTAAATGAATTTTGGCTATAAAGTCATATTTATACCTTTATTCATTGGAGTGGCAAACTTGTAATTAAAGCAAGTTCACTACCCTTCTCTAAATGGCCGGCCTTAGGGTGTATATGGGTTGTTTGGGCCTTTGTGAATCATTATTCATTAAGTTGTCATACAAATTAAGTCAATGGACTTGACGTTCGAAGCCCATTGGGCCTTAAGGTCCAAAACTATCCCGAGGTCTTTAACGAACTTATTCGTTTGATTAATTAACACATTAATTAATCCTTGCCATAAATAATTAAACCATTTAATTATTCTTACTCATCTCCGTTGATACTTCAATCTTTACCTTACACGGTGTACGATCCATTAGGTTCCTTTTAGCGAGGCAGTGGGAGACTTAGAACTCTTTCAAATCGATTGTGAATTGAAACTTACTTTCAATTCTTCCTTTAGTGATTATACACGTTTAGGGCTTCTACAAATCATGAGTGACACCTAGCAGCATGTCATCGTTACCCAAGCTAATCAGAAGAGGTAGAGAACCTATTCAGTTTAGGATTACAAATGCAATACGGTCTTTCTCTAATACAATACTCTTGACCACATTGTTTGGTTTGATAGTTTATTCATGTCTACTATCCAATGTGATTCGTGTGCTTATATGATTACCTTGAATGTGATTTGGAACGCCTTCCTAAATCTCATTCATACTCTGGCCAGAGATTCTTAATCATATCATAGAGTATTCTCCCCCAAACAGTTTGAAGGTTGGAGATCCCTTGTTGCGCATATACTTGCCTCCATGGCTCAGTGGCTTAACCCCAACGATGCCGTGGACACCCCGAATGGAGTGACTTTGACATAGTCAAAGATCAAAGACCTAACCACAAGACAAATATGATGCCTCAGGTCAAAGGACTACTTTGCATTATCTCAACCATTAGTTCTCATGTGACATGAATATGAGAACTCTTCGTTGATCGTGTTCAGTGAACTCATTCTCTATTGAGCACCTACGTACTTGTCTTGATGTCACACACACCAATGAGTCGAGACTAGTCACTCTCCCTGAGAGAAGACATAGCACGTACTGATCTTAACGGACTGTCAATCCCCAATTGGCAATCCTATGATCAGGAACGTTTAGGATGTGTCTACGAAAGAATGGTCTCATGAATCTAACTTCTTTAGATTGCATTCTCCCAATCACATATTCCTTGGACTTTATCGTTTAAGCATATAACATTTATATGAGACGGCTTAAACAATAATCTTTGCCCTTGATATTAAACTAGATTAGTTTAACATATGAAATGTCCGTAAAGTATCATCATATGATTGGCTTTAGGGCACATTTCCAACAGGATAAGATAGGATAGGATAAGATAAGATAAGATAAGATAAGATAGGATAGGATAAGATAGGATAGGATAGGATAAGGTAAGATAGGATATGATAAGATAATGTTCCTCTCCAATTAAGATTCCTCTTTCTTGTGTAATTCCTTGTCTTCCAAGCCTCAACTTTAATTTCTCCAGATTTTAGCACATGTCTAGCACCATATAAACACCAAAAACGTTCAGCCCATATGTTATCTACACATGCTATCCAATCCAAGTCCAAAACTGCTCCAAATTGCTCCATTTAGCTATTTATTGTCATCTTTACCAACTGGATAAATTACCAAAATAAGTGGAAATTAACTAAGTAAATGCAAATAAATAAGATCACAAAGTCGCATAAATATGCTCCTATCAAATTCCTCTACACTTAGCTTTTGCTAGTCCCCAAGCAAAACAAAGAAAACAAAACAAAACCTAAACCTTCCTAAAATTACCTCAGGGATTTCCAACGAAACATGACATGTTAAAAATCATTACTTACATAGATTCTAGCCATCCTTACTCTTCAGCTTATACTTAACTGCAGTAACCACTACTAGCTCACATTTAATCTATTAAAACAACATTTGGAAGTAGTAAACATGCCTTAGAGAATTCACTCAATTCCTCACCGGATATACTCTCTATTTTCACACAGATTTTCTGACTACACTCCCTATACTAACTATATGTGAGAAGATTGATGTAAACATGTAGACTAGCACTCACATATGTTATAACAAACAAGGCACTTTCTGAAATTATTAATACAAACATGTATATGATCTCATGAACAGAATGCCACTACTTAGAAGTGAGAACCAAGGATTCCATGTGCTTGTACCAATTTCAAACTCCACATATTGAAACACATAACAATCAAGATAAAAGTCTAAGGGTTGTAATAGGGCTAAGGTATTGGCTAACAGAGAAAGGTTAAGGATAAACAAAGGTTCTTAAAGTGATAGTAAGCAAAGTAATGAAATTAACACTTAGAATTCAACTTTTGATTGCAGCACTCAACTTTAAACACAAAGGGGAGTTTGATACGACCTTAGGGTCAGATTCACATTTTTTGACCCTTCTTCAACTACCAACACTTACGAACTCATTCTCACTTCTTTTCAACCTCTTTTTCTTTTCCCCTTTTTTTTCAACGTTTTTCTTCTTTTTTTTCCCTTGTTTTTTTGAAACATAAAACATAAGCACTACTTCACAGGATTCAAAAGAACAAATTCTTCCCCCACACTTGTTTTTCTGCATATCGTAAATCAAAAGGAATTCCCAACAAGTAATGCTTCACTATTGATGCGAAAATTAACTTAACACACAAATTAAACCCTCTTGTTGACAATTGTAGTATGGATAAGTAGGGATCGTTCTAAACCGGGGATTAGGAGGGATTGCTAATCTACTCTAAACTGACTCAAAAACACAAAAATAAACTTAAAAACACTTAACTAGACTCTAATGACTCAAAAAAAACTTACAAGACTCAAAAAAACTAAAAAAACTAAATAGGCTCAAACTAGACACTAGGAATGACTTTGGACGAAAATTGATTTTTAACTTGACACAAAACACTTAAAAACACAAACTAAAACAGATTCTAACTAATTTGACATTTTAAAGTCAAGGGGATTGGGTTTTGGACGAATTTCAAGTAAAAACAAGTAACTAAAGACTTAAGACAGATTTTGGACGAATTTGGGATAAATGGATGGGTGATGGCTAGTGATCGGATTATATTTATACATATTTTACATCAAATTATCTCGTCTTTTCTTAGTTAGTTTCTTATATTTTTGTGCTATTTACTTTGTTTTTGTGTTTTATCGAATTTATCTAGCTAAGAAAATAAAAATAACATAAGTGTGATTTTATGTAATAAATTCGTGTCAAAACTGTTTAGCTTTTAAATTAAATAAAATATAGATATATATATATATATATAATATAATAATTGTTTGTTTTGTAGAACAAAGGAAAGATAAGGGAGGTGGCAGCGTGAGAAGAATGAAGTGGGACTTTGGCAGCTTGCGGAAAAAGCTTGAGCTGTGGGCAGGAAGGAATAAAGGGAGTGGAGCTCCCATCATGCAGCCACTGAGTGCGGGACAGAAATAAGAAACAATAAAAAGAATAAGAAGAGGGAGACAGGCGCACTCGGGTTTGCTAGAAATAAAGGACAGCATCGCAGAAAGTGATGGAGGAGCACAGAAAAGAATAAGGCAGCGCAAGCTGCAGAGCTCGAGGAAGAAAACTGAGTGCTGCCTTGAGGCAGCACGGGAAGCGCGGGAAGTCAGGAAGGTCAGACTGTGGAGTGCAGCTGGAGGCGTGACGCGGGGGAGAGGAACGCTGCCCTTTGGCAGCGAGGTCAGGAAGACGAGGGAACTTCAAGAGGGCCTCGGGATTTGAGGGCAGCTAGCGTGAGCGAGAGAAGGCAGTGCAGGAGAGCAGAGGGATAGACGCGAGTGCTGAGCTGCTTGGCAGCGAGCTCAGCGGGAGAGTCCAGGGAGCAGACGCAGGACAGCAAGATCAGAGCAGCGCACGGAAAGGAATAACCAGCTTGCTGCCTTGGCAGCTTGCGAGAGGAAGGACAGCGAGAGAGTTGCGAAGAGAGACACGCGGGAAGGCCAGCGAGAAAAGAAGGGAGGTCAGTCGCAGAGCAGCTAGGACGGGACGCTGCCTTTGGCAGCTTGGAAAGAAGGAGGGAAAGCAGCAAAGCTGCTTTGGCAGCTGGCGAAGCACAAGGACGCGAGAAGGCGGAAGCAGAGCCTGACGCGACGTGCAGAAGGAGTCAGCACGAGTCAGCACCGGAGAGGTCAGCACGGCCTGGAGGTCAGCACGGCGAGGTGGACTGTGCAGCAAAGTCAGCTCGAACAGATTCACTGCAATCTCTCTCTCGGTTAATTCGTTCCTAAACTTTATGTTTTATTTCTGTTTTAATTTAAATAATGTATAACTAATTTTATTTTGGCTAGAGTTTAATTCAAAACCATGGATATATTTGTAATTTAAATTGATTACCTTCAGTTGTGATTTATGAGTTGTGATTTAATTTGCTTAACTGCTTGATTGATAACTTATTTTTGTATGTCGATTAAGGATGCATACTTAATTTACATGCATGAATTTGATGCTAGAATATAAGTGAATTTCACCTAATCGTTATGAACTTATATTCACAAGTAGTGAAGGTCGCTTATAAACGATCGCGTTAGGTAAATTCTTGGCATAAGTTTCATGCAATTCATAGTAACAAGTGCCTCGTCAATGCTTATGATTTTCATAAAACTTAATGATTCTTGCTTGTATCTCTATTATGCAATTCATGTAGGGAACTTGTAGGGAATGTTTTGGGTTGTCGTATGCAATCATCCAACCTAATAAAAGTAGGAAAATCTGAAGGTTAATTTAAGCGGACCTAATTAACTTGGGGCGTTGAGAATTTACAATTTATTGAAAGAACAACTGAAAATCAATTTAGGTTGCATATGTGGCATGTGTGGAGAATAATCCTCTAGCCAGTCCGTCATTTATCATTTTACCTTAATTTTATGTTTTTGTCAATTTTGTAATTTATTTAAGTTTAATTTACTTTTCATCAAAATCAATCCCCCATTTTATGTTAAAGTGTTAGATTTATTAGAAATCATTTTAGTTTGTGTTTTCTTAAGTCTTGAGTTGTTTTGAGTCTTTTGATTTATTTTAGTTTATTTGTTAGTTTTATTTTGAGTTATTATATTTAAGTGTTTTGAGTCTAGTTTAATATTTTAAATTTTGTTTTTACGTTTTTAATTTAATTTTACTTTGATTAGCATCCCTAGTTAATCCCCGGCCTAGAACGATCCCTACTTACATCATTACTACAATTGTCACAAATAGGGTTTAAATTTGTGCGTTAATTAATTTATTTTCGCATCAGCTAGCTAGAGGGTTCTTCTCCACACATGACACACTTGTACATGAATCGATTTCCAATTGCTTTTCAATAAATTATGAAGCTCAATACCCCAGATTAACCGTGATGCACTAATTAACCCTCAGATTTTCCTTTACTCATTGAATTGGATGAATGCATGCGACAACCCAAATCATTCTCCAAAGGTCCTCTACATGAATGTATAATAGAGATACAATCAGAGATCATTACGTTCCATGAAAATCATAAGTGTTGACGAGACATTTGTAACTATTAATGCATGATACGTGATGCGAAAATAAATTAACGCACAAATTTAAACCCTATTTGTGACAGTTGTAGTAATGATGTAAGTAGGGATCGTTCTAGGCCGGGGATTAACTAGGGATGCTAACCAAAGTAAAATTAAATTAAAAATGTAAAAATAAAATTTGAAACACTAAACTAGACTCAAAACACTTAACTAGAATAACTTAAAATAAAACTAACAAATAATCTAAAACAAATCAAAAGACTCAAAACAACTCAAGACTTAAGAAAACACAAACTAAAATGATTTTTAATAAATCTAACACTTTAAAATAAAATGGGGGATTGATTTTGATGAAAAGTAAATTAAACTTAAATAAATTACAAAATTGACAAAAACATAAAATTAAGGTAAAATGATAAATGACGAACTGGCTAGAGGGTTCTTCTCCACACATGACCTATATGCAACCTAAATTGATTTTCAGTTGTTCTTTCAATAAATTGTAAATTCTCAACGCCCCAAGTTAATTAGGTCCGCTTAAATTAACCATCAGATTTTCCTACTTTTATTAGGTTGGATGATTGCATACGACAACCCAAAACATTCCCTACAAGTTCCCTACATGAATTGCATAATAGAGATACAAGCAAGAATCATTAAGTTTTATGAAAATCATAAGCATTGACGAGGCACTTGTTACTATGAATTGCATGAAACTTATGCCAAGAATTTACCTAACGCGATCGTTTATAAGCGACCTTCACTACTTGTGAATATAAGTTCATAACGATTAGGTGAAATTCACTTATATTCTAGCATCAAATTCATGCATGTAAATTAAGTATGCATCCTTAATCGACATACAAAAATAAGTTATCAATCAAGTAGTTAAGCAAATTAAATCACAACTCAGAAATCACAACTGAAGGTAATCAATTCAAATTACAAATATATCCATGGTTTTGAATTAAACTCTAGCCAAAATAAAATTAGTTACACATTATTAAAATTAAAATATAAAAATAAAACGTGAGTTTGGGAACGAATTAACCGAGAGAGAGATTGCAGTGAATCTGTTCGAGCTGATTTTGCTGCACAGTCCACCTCGCCGTGCTGACCTCCAGGCCGTGCTGACCTCCAGGCCGTACTGACCTCCGTCCTTGTGCTGACTTCCTGCGCAAAAACTCCTGCCCAGCTGCCCAGCTGCCCAGCGCAGCTCCTGTCTCCATTCTCGCGTTCTTGCTGCCTTCAGGGCAGCACTCCCGTCTCTCGCTGCAACCAAGGCAGCTCCTCGGCTCCTTTCTCGCGAGCTTCACGCTGCTCGCTCTCTCACAAGCTGCACAAGGCAGCTCTCTGACCTCGACCCGTATCTTCCCTCGCGTCAGCCTTTCTTGCTGCGTTCGTCCTTCTCCCGCGTCTCACCTCCTGCGCAAGCCTGTCCAGTCAGCTGCCAGCTGCCAAGGGCAGCGTTTGTGTCTGCTTTGGCCCTCGAGTTCCTCGTGCTGCTCCAATTCCTGCTGTTCCAGCTTCTCGCGTACCTGCCTTCACAAGGCAGCCCTTCAGTTCCCCACGCTGCCCAAGCAGCACACCCCCCTCCGTCACTCCGGCAGGTCCCCCTTTCTGTTCCTTTTATTCTTTCTGTTTCCTCCTTTGCCAGCTGCCAAAAGGCAGCGCATGCTCTATTATATTATTTCTGCCATGCTGCACATTCACGTTCATAAATATATATATATATTTATATATATATATATATATATATATAAATATAAATATATATTTATATAATATATATAAATATATATATATATTTATAATACTTTCTTGATTATTAACCAATTACAGTGGGCAAGACAGTTTTGACGATTTTATCACTTAAAATCTCACTTATGCTAATTTTATTTTCTTAGCTAGAAAAATTCGATAAAACACCAAAACCAAGTAAATAGTACAAAAATATGAGGAAATAACTAAGAAAAGACAAGAGAATTTGATGTAAAATATGTATAAATATGAGCTTATCAAATACCCCCACACTTAGCTTTTGCTAGTCCTCGAGCAAAACAAACGAAAAACAGAAAAGATAATAACATGAAAATTATTATTTCCCCCTATATGACCCTCATAGAACTTCATTTGAGAACACAATCATCAAGAGCCATAGCTAACATCAACAAGCAATTCAAGTTCATTTTTTTTTTTCTTTATTCAAATATTAGCAGTAATCTTTGAAACATCCTTGAAGTGTAGTGTGTGAGATAGCCATGTTAATGCAATTTCAAATTTTTATTTTAAAATCACCATATGCAAATTAGCGACATTCTCACTGGATATACACTCAATCACACATGTGTTTAGTTTTAATGTGTTTCTCTCAAAGAATCAAATGTGAAAGTTCTACCATAAGCTTGCATAAAGATCACTTCTCCACAGTCATAATTGCAAAACTTAAATCAAGAGGACTTTTATTGGATGTAATGAGGCTTAGGGATAAGGTTATTGAAACGAAAGAATAGGAAAACACAAGTTCCAAGCTACATTGCAAGCAATTATTTTCTTTAGATTTATAAGAACTCAAGCTCTCCAACGATTCTTCAGACATCTCCAACCACACCCATAAACTGAAAATTTAAAAACTTTTTATTTTCTTTGTATATAATCTTTCTTTTTCTTTTTTCTCTTTTTTTTTTTTTTTTTTTTTTTTTTTTTTTTTTTTCAAACAGAAACAAATATGAAAAACCCCCACACTTATTCTTTTGCCAAACACCTTCAAAGTACTTCACAAACATTTCTCATAAGACAATCTCACATTGCTCACTAGCTCGCTTGGAAAGGGTAAGGAAAAATATTTATTTCAGGCATAAGGGTAGACATATCTGGTGATAAGAAAGAAAAGGCTCACAAATACGGCTCAAATTGGCAATCTAATGATATCATTTTTCTTTGGGAAACAAGGTTATTTGGGCCATGGTGGTAAACCTAATGCCTCTATCATTTTCAAGTTCATGCAATCAATGACAAAAATTTCGAAAGATCGTTATGCAAGTTCTAGAGATGTATCTCACATAAGTTCATCACACATGAAAGAATAGGAGTGTATGAAAAATGCACACACTTTCAATAGGCTCAAAAACTCACATAGGATGTATATGGTCACTAAATTCACATATGGAGCTTTAAATCATGCTTTAATTTCACATCAACAAGGCTATGTGCATTTGGTTTTTCAAAGATGATCAAATATGTACAAACTAACACGAGAATAAGGAATTTCACAAAACACATGTTAACTAAGTTCTTGATGATCATGGTTCAAATTTTATCCAATTATATCATTGGGTCGGGAAACTAACAAAAATCTAATTCAAAACAATAAGGAAAACAAGGAAATATTTTTGGATTTTTAAATTTTTCGAAATTTTTTTTTTTTTTTTTTTTTTTTTTTAAAAACAACAACTTAATTAAGAAAACACAAAGCAATAACATGGAAACAAATGAAACCAGTTCAAAGTTGAAGGTACAAAAATTTTCAATTTGGTCATTTTTATACTCTTTACCCCCACACTTAAACTAGACATTGTCCCCAATGTCAGAAAATATAATAAAATGCAAATAAAAATAAAATAAATAATATAACGAAATAAAATAAAGCAATAGGACTGAAAACTTCCCTAATTTGCAGAAAAAATCAAGCGATGACCCCCAAGCTAAAATTCTGCAATCAACCTCAAGGGTGGAAATAGCCAAAAGTTCCTGCAAAGAAAAGAAATAAATCAGTTAAGCACGCAAGAAAATGTAAAAAAATGCAAACGAAAAATTAAAAATGAAAAAGACAATGAATAAAACTAAAAAGTGATCATTGGTCCTGTTTGGTGACTTTCCACAGCTTTGAACTTGAACTGGCCTCGGAACTTCTTAGCAAGGAAAATGAGACTTGATTGGTGGTGTTGTTGAAGCTTCTCGAGCTCTTGGTTTCAACTCAGACTCCTTCTGCCGGGTTGATTGAGTCTGCAGGCTACATTCTTCTCTTTTTGTTCTTCTGCATGGCAGGTAGGCACGAGGAATAGGTGGTGGTCTGCTTCTTTGTTCAATCTGTCCAAGTGCCGACCGATTGCCTTTCTTTCACCTTGCCTCGTAGCCAAGAGCAAGGGTAAAGGAAAAGCATGCCATGAGAAATCTTTGCCTCTGACTCTGATGATATGGGATACTTTTGCTTTTGAAGAAGTATCGTTCCACAGGTGTATGCTTGAACTGGGCTGGGGAACTTCTTAGCAAGGAAAATGAGACTTGATCTTGAAGATGAAGCAGCACCTTGTCTCCACATGCTTCAAGTATCATTTTCACTTGCCATGTCTGTTCTCCAGGCAGATGTGGCGACTTCTTCGGAAGTACATCAGTGGTTGAAGAAGAGCACTCGAGAGCAATGCTAGGTAAGCAATCAGGAAGGATTTCCAGGCAGTCGGTTCTTAGATTGGAAGATTGACACCGAGTGCTGGCTGATTGCCCGCTTTCTCCTTGCCCCAAAGACAAGGAAAAGGACAGGAAGAAAGCGTGATATGAGATACTCTTGCTTTCAACCTTCATGATATGAAATACTCTAGCTCTAGATGACTTATTTGCAAAGGTATCCCAGGGAATGAGAAACACAGAGAAACTCGAGAGGGTTTGTTGGAAAGGCATTTTCGGAGATGAAAAATTTTGGAGATGAAGAAGTGTTGAGAGAGTTTGCCTTTGCAATGGATGCGAAGGTAGACGTTTATAGGTATTTTCTTCACAACCGAAACTATTCTTTTACCCCTGTCGGCAGCCGGTGGATGGATGAACAGTACAGGTCACGCGCTTTCTGAAAAAGCAGCCCGTAATTTGCGCAAAGCTGACAGCGCGTGACGAGTGACGACAAAATTGGACAAATCAGGGGCGGCTCGTGGTTTCTGAGCAATCCCGACTTTTGAGAAAGGAATTGCATGTGACACGTCTGGACAAATCAGGGAGCGGCTCGCCTCGTGATTCCTGACTGCTCCGGCTTTTGAGAAAGACGCCCGACTTTTGAGAGAGCGGCGTCCGACTTTTGAGAAAGGAACCGACTTTTGAGAACGGCGACGCCGCTTTTGAGAAAAGAGTCCGGCTTTTGAGAAAGGAGCCTGGCTCTTCGATTTGCGAGAGGGCGTCTCTTCGACTGCTGAGTGATGCCTCAACGATTTCTTCTTCTTATAAGAACGCTCATTTTTGCTCCACAACACACTTGAGCTCCCCTTGTAAACACTTCATCTGGCAAACGTTCCCTCCTGTAAACACTCCCTCTTGCATTTTCTTTTAATCTTGATCATTCCGACTCTTCATTCTCAACATCTTCAGAAAATGTCTTGCCCTTCTGACCGTCGCCTTAACTTGAATGTTGGGGAAGATAGTGATATATCTTCTCCAACCAACATTTGGCAGCCGTCCTTCATATCCCCGAATGGTCCTCTTACAGTTGGGGATTCCATGATGATGAACGAAACAACCGCATCGGTGGTGGCCCGAAATCTGCTCACTCCTAGAGACACTAGGATACTTTCTAGGCGGTCCGACGAACTGGCTGTTCAGGACTCTATGGCCTACAGCGTCCGATGCGCAGGTTCAGTATCAAACATGGGCCAGCGCCTTCTTGCACGAACCCGTCAGGTGGAATCGTTGATGGCTGAAGTGGCTAGTCTTCGGCAGGAGGTCAGAGTGCTTAGGCATGAGAACAGGGATTTGCACATGCTTGCAACCAATTACTCAACCAGCATGAAGAGGAAGCTGGATCAGATGCAGGAGTCCGAAGTGCGGATTCAGAGTGATCATCAACGGTTTATGGCGTTACTCCCGAGGTTTGTGTTGCCTTCGTCCTCGGGAGCAGCACCAAATATTGAGGCTCTAAATGATCCAGCTCTGGCGCTTCGTCTTTCAGGGGCTCCGTCGACCTCCGAGGCACCACCAACCAATGACCAATGAACGAAATTAAATTACAAGTTATTGTAAAAAAAATTTATGCATTTAAGTTTTTTTTATTTTTTTATTTTTTTTTTTTTATTTTTTTATTTTTTTTATTTTTTATTTATATGAATGTTTATGTTTTTAAGTTTTTTTTTTTTTTTTTTTTTTTAAATAACAATGTAAAATAAGTAAAACAAAGTAAAAAGACTAAGTTTAACTTTCTAAACAAAAATCACAACTAAATAAACAAAACAAAATGAAAGCAGTAAAGAGAAGGGATTAGGAATGCAAATCTGATTGTGGGTGATTCCTAGGCCTCCCTTCATTATTCAAATGCATGGGCTTATCATTGAACGGACGGTGGTACTTGAAATGATCCGACAACGGTCTAAGTTCTAATGACGGTGCCTGAATCATCAAAATTAAAAATAAGTTAGTATAAATTAAAATAAAAAATGGAGAAGATGGCTTACAGTCACATTCAAACTCAATTATAAACACCACGTCTTTGAACGTTTCCGGGACTTTGAACTTGGCCAGGTTTACTATGATGGTTGTGGCTTGTCCCGTGTCATCAAACTCAACTGCTTTAGGCTTGATTGTCTCATGCACAGCCTCTTGGATGTATTCTTGAAATTCTCCGGCCACCTCATTTTCTGGAATAATTCTTCTTGGTGTACAAGTCTCTTTGAACGTTTCAATACCATCGGGAACTTGATTTGGTACACCAAGAATTTGGATATCACATTGCACCTTGGGAAGATCTTCCACAACATATTTTTCATTCACTTCTTCCTTGGGATTTAAAAACCTGCAAGGAAAAAGGACATTTGGTGGAACGATGTCAGAATGAATTGAACTTAGAACCTCCTCACCTGAGTTGGATGACATAAGGACTTGGGGGGTTTGCGATAAGAATTCTTCTAAACTGCCCAAGTCGTCATCCTCATCTTCTTCTTGAATTGGCAATTCATCCATGTTCGGGCTCTGTTTGGATGGTTCAGGAACAACTTCATCCTCCATATCACTTCCCAAAGTGATGGCTTCATTAATTTCCATTTCTCCCTCTGAATTTGCAAATGTGGAGTTGGAGAGTTCACTTTGATCTTGAATTTGTACCATGAACTCCATAATCTGCCCAATTTGCTTCTCCAACTCATCCACCTTGTTGGCTTTATTTTGCATCTCCATGTTTCGATTTTCTACGTCCTGGGTCAAAGAGGTGAGTAACTTATTCAACATATCATTATCCGAAGACGTACCTGAATTTGATTGGGGAGATTGTTGTGGTGGATGTGACGGTTCAAATGGCCACTGATAGAACTCTTCCGATGGAGGCAATTGTTCTTCTTTTTGTGAACCCTGTACCGAAGAAATTAATTCTTCAAGCATTTGATTATAATCCACGGGCATACTTTGATTCGATTGGAATTGTTGTGGGGGATGCTGTGGTGGCTGCATAGGTCTTGAATAGAACTCGTCTTGCTGCCAATATCCACCTTGTTGAAATTGTTGAGGTTCATCCCACATATACTCTGAATTACTTCTCCAATCCGAATTATAAGCGTTGGAAAACATGTTGCCCCTTGATTGGTTATAGCCTTGATATCCCCAAACATCTTCATTTGCAGAAAATTGGGGATATTGATGATTTTGAAATCCTTGCTCATAGGGCATATCAAAAGTAGGGCCACTTGGCATTGTGGTCCTTCCGGCATTATGAGTTAATTGAGCAGTGAGCTGTGCCAATAGATCTTGAATGCTAGTAGAATCCAGGTCTTGCTCCATTTGTAACTAAAATCAAAGAAAGAAAACTAAATCAAATATCAAAAGTAAAAGACATAACAAACCAAAAATAAAATAACATAAAATAAACACAAATAAAATAAAATAAAATAAAATAAAACACAAACAAAAACATAAACAAAGGATTAGCAAATTTGCTAATCCCCGGCAACGGCGCCAAAAATTTGATGCGAAAATAAATTAACGCACAAATTTAAACCCTATTTGTGACAGTTGTAGTAATGATGTAAGTAGGGATCGTTCTAGGCCGGGGATTAACTAGGGATGCTAACCAAAGTAAAATTAAATTAAAAATGTAAAAATAAAATTTGAAACACTAAACTAGACTCAAAACACTTAACTAGAATAACTTAAAATAAAACTAACAAATAATCTAAAACAAATCAAAAGACTCAAAACAACTCAAGACTTAAGAAAACACAAACTAAAATGATTTTTAATAAATCTAACACTTTAAAATAAAATGGGGGATTGATTTTGATGAAAAGTAAATTAAACTTAAATAAATTACAAAATTGACAAAAACATAAAATTAAGGTAAAATGATAAATGACGAACTGGCTAGAGGGTTCTTCTCCACACATGACCTATATGCAACCTAAATTGATTTTCAGTTGTTCTTTCAATAAATTGTAAATTCTCAACGCCCCAAGTTAATTAGGTCCGCTTAAATTAACCATCAGATTTTCCTACTTTTATTAGGTTGGATGATTGCATACGACAACCCAAAACATTCCCTACAAGTTCCCTACATGAATTGCATAATAGAGATACAAGCAAGAATCATTAAGTTTTATGAAAATCATAAGCATTGACGAGGCACTTGTTACTATGAATTGCATGAAACTTATGCCAAGAATTTACCTAACGCGATCGTTTATAAGCGACCTTCACTACTTGTGAATATAAGTTCATAACGATTAGGTGAAATTCACTTATATTCTAGCATCAAATTCATGCATGTAAATTAAGTATGCATCCTTAATCGACATACAAAAATAAGTTATCAATCAAGTAGTTAAGCAAATTAAATCACAACTCAGAAATCACAACTGAAGGTAATCAATTCAAATTACAAATATATCCATGGTTTTGAATTAAACTCTAGCCAAAATAAAATTAGTTACACATTATTAAAATTAAAATATAAAAATAAAACGTGAGTTTGGGAACGAATTAACCGAGAGAGAGATTGCAGTGAATCTGTTCGAGCTGATTTTGCTGCACAGTCCACCTCGCCGTGCTGACCTCCAGGCCATGCTGACCTCCAGGCCGTACTGACCTCCGTCCTTGTGCTGACTTCCTGCGCAAAAACTCCTGCCCAGCTGCCCAGCTGCCCAGCGCAGCTCCTGTCTCCATTCCTGTACACCTCCCTCTCTGTCTTTTTCACGTTCTTGCTGCCTTCAGGGCAGCACTCCCGTCTCTCGCTGCAACCAAGGCAGCTCCTCGGCTCCTTTCTCGCGAGCTTCACGCTGCTCGCTCTCTCACAAGCTGCACAAGGCAGCTCTCTGACCTCGACCCGTATCTTCCCTCGCGTCAGCCTTTCTTGCTGCGTTCGTCCTTCTCCCGCGTCTCACCTCCTGCGCAAGCCTGTCCAGTCAGCTGCCAGCTGCCAAGGGCAGCGTTTGTGTCTGCTTTGGCCCTCGAGTTCCTCGTGCTGCTCCAATTCCTGCTGTTCCAGCTTCTCGCGTACCTGCCTTCACAAGGCAGCCCTTCAGTTCCCCACGCTGCCCAAGCAGCACACCCCCCTCCGTCACTCCGGCAGGTCCCCCTTTCTGTTCCTTTTATTCTTTCTGTTTCCTCCTTTGCCAGCTGCCAAAAGGCAGCGCATGCTCTATTATATTATTTCTGCCATGCTGCACATTCACGTTCATAAATATATATATATATTTATATATATATATATATATAAATATAAATATATATTTATATAATATATATAAATATATATATATATTTATAATACTTTCTTGATTATTAACCAATTACAGTGGGCAAGACAGTTTTGACGATTTTATCACTTAAAATCTCACTTATGCTAATTTTATTTTCTTAGCTAGAAAAATTCGATAAAACACCAAAACCAAGTAAATAGTACAAAAATATGAGGAAATAACTAAGAAAAGACAAGAGAATTTGATGTAAAATATGTATAAATATGAGCTTATCAATACGTTTGACAAGAATTCAATTAACGCGATTGTGACTAGCAACCTTCACTACTCATGAATATAAATTTGTAACGATTAGGTGAAACTCATTTATATTCTAGCATCAAATTCATGCATGAAAACTAAGTATGCATCCTTAATCAACATACAAGAATCAGTTTTGAAGAAAACAGTTAATTGAATTGCATTCACAACTTATCAAATCACAATTGGAAGAAATCAATTCATATTGCAAATATGTTCATGGCTTTGAAATTCCCCCTAGCTAAGTAAGGGTTTAGCCACTCATAGTTACAGCAAAATAAGAGAATAATAAAGTAGACATTGAAAACAAGAACGAAGTACACCTAAGAAGCTCCAATTCTCAAGCTTGAAGCGTCAAAAGCCCTTCTTCTTCCCCACCTTGTTGCGGCACAAGTGACTATGGATGTTTATGGCTAAATGAAAGGGTAAGAAATGTGTAAAGGTTGAATGGGGTTGTGGCAAGGAAAGGAGAATGGCTGGAATTGTGTATGGGAGTGAATGGATGTGTAGAATGGTGAATGATCAATGAAATGCATGGCAATGGTATTTATAGGGAAATGATGGATTAGGTGAGTTAGGTGAGTGCACATTCCATTCAATTTAGGTGGGTTAGATGAGTGCACCAACAACTAAAATTTTGGTAGGTTAAATGAGTGCACCATCCATTCAATTTCTGGTAGGTTAAATGAGTGCACCAACAACTCAAATTTTGGTAGGTTAAATGAGTGCACCATCCATTCAATTTCTGGTAGGTTAAATGAGTGCACCAACCATTCTTGCAACTTGCATTTGTTTCTCTAGATTTTTAGCATGTTCCTAGCCTCATTTAAGCACAAAAAACGTGCATCTAACTTGCTCCACATGCATGCACTCCAATTCAACCCAAAATGCACCAAAATGCACTTTCTTGCCAACTTTGTCATTTGAACCTACAAACACACGAAAATAGCTTAAATCACTATAATAAGTAGAAACTAACTAAATAAATGACAAGAAACAAGCTAACTAAGTCGCATAAATATGCTCCCATCAAATTCCCCCACACTTAGCTTTTGCTAGTCCTCGAGCAAAATGAAACAAACAAAAGAAACAAAACACAATCTAAACCTTCCAACAATTGTCTTAGGGATTTCCAAAGAACATGATATGCTAAAAATCATTACTTACACAAATTTTAGTCATCCTTACACTCGAGCACATACTTAATCACAATTGCCACTTACTAGCTCACAATCAATCAATTAAAACAATGGTTTGAATGTAGTAACATGCCTTAGAGAAGTCACTCAATTCCTTACAAGATACTCTCTATTTTCACACAGATTTTCTGACTACACACCCAACACTAGTTAAGTGTGAGAAGATTGATACAAACATGTAGACTAGCACTCACATATGTTTATAACAAAGAAAGCATTTTCTGGAGTTATTAAGCATGTTTAGATATGATCTCATGAATGGAATGCTACTACTTAGATGCGAGAACCAGGGATACCATATGAAGGAAAAATTTTGTCCTAGCTAAGAACAAGTAAGAACATTTGAATACATATGCAAACTATTAACACTTTAAAGTAGGCATGCATCCAAAAACAATTCATAAAACTCATGACTTTCAAAGCCTAGTATATGGTGAACCAAAAGACTCTTTAACAACATTAAAGAGAATGAAGAATTTAGAGATTCTTTACCCTTGAAGCTCATCCTTGTTTACACAAGGGATTCACCCAAGTGGAGGGCCTTTAAGTCACCTCCAAGCTCCTTGGATCTTGCTTGTGATTTCCTTCTCCTTTTGTGCTCCTTTGGTCCTTGAGGATGTAAGGAAAGGATCTCCAAAACACCAAAGGTTTGGTGTTTCTAAGTCTCCACACCAAGGGTGAGGTGTGAAGATGAAATGGATGACTTAGAGAAGAAAAGATTGCTAGATGAATCTCCTCTAAGTGGCCGGCCTCCTTGTTAAAAAGAGAGAATAGGTTTCACCTCTTTTCTTACAAGAAAAACCCTTATGAGAAAAATAGCTATAAAGTTGCTTTTATAACACTTTTCTTAGGTGAGTGGCAAACTTGCAATTAAGCAAAACTTCACCATCTCCTCACCATGGCCGGCCTATTTGTTGTGATTGGGCTTATTGCCCATTTTGTTTTAGTTGTCATACAACTTAAACATAATGGGCCTTGTGGACCAAAACACTTTTGGGCCCCCGAAACCCAAAACCAACTTAAAAGCCCAATACGAACATTTCGTAAAATTAATTAACTAATTTAATTAATCTTGACCATTCTTCAATTAAACCATTTAATTGCATATCCATCTCATTTATATTTCTTCACTTTCACCCTTACTCGGTGTACGATCCATTAGGTTCCAATTAGCAAGGCAGTGGGCGATTGTTACTCTTAATGATCGATTGTGAATTGAAACAACATTTCAATTCTCCCTTTGATTAGTGTTTGCTAATCATTAGGGCTTCCACAAACCATGAGTGACACCTAGCAGTATGTCATGGTTACCCAAGCTAAGTAGAATTGGTTGGAGAACCTATCCAGTTACAACTACAATGCAATACGGTCCTTCTCTAATACAATACTCTTAATCACATTGTTTAAGTGATAGTTTGTTTCATGTCTACTATCCAATGTGATACTTCTCCATATGATTCTATTGAATAAGATTTGGAACAAACTTCCTAAATCATATTCATATGCTTTGGCCAAAGACTCTCGAATCATATCTTAGAGTATTCTCCTTCCACCATGGAAGGTTAGAGATCCCTTGTTGTGCATTCATATGCCTACATGAATAGATAGCTTGACCCCAACAATGCCGTGGACACTCCCATGGAATGCCTTTGACATGATCAAAGGTCAATGACCTAACCATTAGACATCTATGATGCCTCAGGTCAAAGGACTACTTTGCATATTGCAACTATCGAGTTCTTACATGACATGTATGTTCGAACTCTCTTTTGATCGTAGTTCAGTGTACTCGATTACTCTTTCGAGCACCTATGTGTTTGTCTTAGTGTCCAACACCAAATGACTTGAGACTAGTCATACTCACGCTTGAGACGACATAACACATACTAACCTTAACGGATTGTCAATGCCCAATTGGCAATCCTATGGCTAGGAACGTTTTAGGAATAAACATAAGAGAAAGGTCTCGATAATCTAACTTACTTAAATCACTTGTCTCTTAGATCAAATACATCCCTTGGATTCCCTTATCGCTTAAACACATGATACAATAAATAGTGATTAACAATAAGCTTTGCCCTTCATTAAACATATAAAAGTTTAATACAATAAGTATTCCAAAAGCTATTTCATCAAATGAGTGGCTTTGTGGGCATACTTCCAACAATGTCCCACTTGCACTCAAAACCATCCTCCCATGTATCTAATACCCATCTTTTCCATATGGCGGTCAAGTTGGATTTGAGACATTGGCTTCGTTAGTGGATCTGCTACGTTATCGGCTGAGGCAACTTTGAGGATGTTGACTTTCCCCTCGGCAGCATATCTTCTAATGATATTAAAGCGCCTGTCAAAATGCTTGTTCTTTTGATGTGCCCTGGGTTCCTTGGCTTGAGCTATCGCCCCACTATTATCACAGTACAAAGTTACTGGTGATGTAATGGTTGGAACCACTCCAAGTTTAGTAATGAACTTCTTCATCCAGAACGCTTCTTTGCTGGCTTCAGCTGCAGCGACATATTCAGCCTCTGTCGTGGAATCAGCAATTACACTTTGTTTCTTGCTTTTCCAACTGACAGCCCCACCATTTAGAGTGAATACATATCCGGAGTTGGAACTTCTATCATCGACGTCAGATTGGAAATCTGCATCTGTATAGGCTTCCACTCGCAACTCTGTCGCTCCTCCATAAACGAGGAACATGTCCTTAGTTCTTCTTAAGTACTTAAGGACCGTCTTGACAGCTGTCCAGTGTTCTGATCCTGGGTTAGATTGATATCGACTAGTAATGCTCACAACATATGCGATATCAGGCCTTGTGCATATCATGGCATACATGAGACTTCCTATAGTGGAAGCATAAGGAATAGCTCTCATTTGCCGTATCTCTTCAGGAGTTTTAGGTTCCATGGACTTAGAAAGGTGAATTCCATATCTCACAGGAAGAAAACCTTTCTTAGATTATTCCATCTGGAACCTACTTAGCACCTTATCTATGTACATAGATTGGGATAATCCGATTAATTTTCTGGATCTATCACGATAGAGCTTTATCCCAAGTACATAAGATGCATCTCCCAAATCTTTCATGTGGAAGGTTTTGGACAACCACACTTTTACAGAAGAAAGTACTGCAGTGTCATTCCCGAATAGTAATATGTCATCGACATATAACACTAGGAATACAACTGCATCCCCTACAACCTTTTGATAAACACAATTCTCGTCTTTGTTTTGAGTAAAACCAAACGATTTGATTTCAGTATCAAAATGAATGTTCCAGCTCCTTGAGGCTTGCTTAAGTCCATAAATGGACCTCTGAAGCTTGCATACCTTAGTCTTTTCAGACTTGGACACGAAACCTTCGGGTTGAGCCATATAAAGCTTTTCCTCTAGGTAGCCATTCAGAAAGGCCGTCTTCACGTCCATTTGCCAGATTTCATAATCATGGTACGCATCTATAACAAGCAAAATCCGAATGGACTTAATCATGGCTACAGGAGAGAAGGTTTCTTCATAGTCAACCCCTTCTCGTTGCCTGTAACCCTTGGCTACTAGTCTAGCCTTATAAGTCTCCACGTTCCCATCAACGCCTATCTTCCTCTTGAAGACCCATTTGTTTCCAACAGGTACAATACCTTCTGGAGGGTCTACAAGAGTCCAGACATGATTTTGATACATGGAATCCATCTCGGATTTCATGGCCTCTTGCCATCTCTTTGAATCAATGTCGGACATTGCTTCAGTGTAGTCTCTAGGGTCTTCCTTTGTGTCATTGTCACCTAGAAGGTGCAATTCCTCAAAGTCATTATCTAAGCCATACCTCTTAGGTGGCTTACTAACCCGTTCAGATCTACGTGGAGCTAGGGGTTCAGGCACAGGGTTGTCAACTTGTCGAGTGCTTGTTTGTGGTTCATCATTAATCTCATTAATTTCCTTCAATTCTATCGTTTTCTTGCTACTTCCTTTGAGAACGAATTCGTCCTCAAGGAACATAGCAGTTCTGGCGATAAAGAATTTCTGGTTGTCAGGGTTATAGAATTCGTATCCCAAAGTCTGTTTGGAATACCCCACAAAATAGCACTTAACTGATCTTGCTTCAAGCGTGTCAGCTTCAAGCCTTTTTACGTAAGCCGGACAACCCCAAATCCTAATATGATTAAGATTTGTGCTTTTGCCATGCCATATCTCATATGGCGTTTGTGGAACTGACTTGGAAGGCACTCTATTTAGCAAATAAGCTCATGTTTGTAGTGCATATCCCCAGAACGAAACTGGTAAGTCAGCGGAACTCATCATAGAACGAACCATGTTCATCAAGGTTCGATTTCTCCGTTCAGAAACTCCGTTATGTTGAGGAGTTCCTGGTGGAGTCCTCTGTGATACTATTCCACACTCCTTGAGGTAGTCTAGGAATTCATTACTCAGATATTCACCCCCTCGATCCGATCAGAGGGTCTTTATCTGTTTCCCAGTTTGCTTCTCAACTTCATTCTTGAATTCTTTGAACCTTTCAAAGGATTCTGACTTGTACTTCATAAGATACACATAGCCAAACCGAGAGTGATCGTCGGTGAATGTGATATAGTAGGAGAAGCCTCCTCTCGACGTAGTAGACATAGGTCCACATACGTCAGTGTGGATTAACCCTAGAATTTCAGTGGCACGCTCTCCTTTCCCAGTGAATGGAGATTTGATCATCTTCCCTTTCAAGCAACATTCACAAGTACCCATCTAGTCATTACCTAATGGGCGGATATATCCGTCTTTCGACATCTTACGAATCTTATCAAGGTTCACATGTCCAAGTTTAAGATGCCACATCCTTTCTTGGTTAATTTATTCTCTAGCCCTTTTGGGTTTTGAGGTATTCCCGCTTTCAATACAGTGCATCCCATTATTCGTCTCTAGGTGAAAAAGTCCCTCTATCATATTACCATGAGAGATAATACGATCGTTCAAGTATAAAGTGCAACTCATTTTGTCAAACAATACTGAGTGCCCATCTCGTAAAAGCTTAGAGATATAAATCAAATTCTTTATACATGAAGGAAAATATAAACAATTTTTAAGTTCCAGGACTTCCCCAGAGGGTAGTTTAAGCATGTAGGTGCCTATTGCTTTTGCAGAGACTTTAGTGCCGTTCCCAACTCGCACAACCATCTCCCCATTGCGCAATGTCCTGCTCCCTGCTAGTCCCTGCATCGTATTACAGATATGTTCACTAGCGCCTGAATCAAATATCGAGGAATTGGAGCTCACTGTAAAAGCACTCTCTATGACAGAAATAGTCTCTTCAAAAGTTCGTGTCATAAGGCTCGCAATGCGCACCCTGTATTTCTTCTTCCAACGTTCAACCTTTCCACAATGAAAGCATGTTCCTTTGGATTTTATTGCCTTCTTCTTATGCAACCTTTTCCTTGTTATTGCATTCTCATTCCCACTGTCCCTTTTGAAACATTTTTCAAATTTACAGCACATGTCAATCATCTCGGTTAAAGTATGATCGAATCTATTCACTTTATAGTTTACAATAAACTTAGTGAAATCATCCGAGAGAGATGCAAGGAAAAAGTCTTGGGCCATTTTCCCATCAATGGAAGTTCCTAAACTTTCAAGATCTTGAAAGATCTTTTCCATCTTTTGTCCATGTTTATGGACCGATGCCCCCTTGCCATTTTGGCATTCATTAGACTACAAACATTTGAGAATCGTACATTTCTAGTCCCAATGTCATGCATCTTATGCAAACTTTCAACCATGGCACAAGAAGTGTCCATGTGCTTATGTAGCTTCATAAGCTCCTCACTAAGTGAAGTGAGGATTAAACATTTGGTTTGTAAGTCTTCCTCATAGTGTCTAGCATAATCTTGACACTCCTCCTTTGAAGCTAGTTTCGTAGGAGGTACATGAGGAGGGGATTGCTTAAGCACATACAATATGTCTTTCACCTTTGAGACATTCTCAATGTGGCGATACCAAGCAAGGAACATCCCTCAATGGAATTCGAGAGTTATGTTGAACTCTTTGAAGGAAATTTTGTGTAAAACATGTTCATTTGAATAACATCATATAGCATGCAATTAACAAATTAAAGACGGAATCATGCTTTCATGCATTCAAAAAACAAAACATCAACCATGAAATTCAAAGCCTAGTAGATTCCTCTTTGCATATGCAAAGGATAATCACCCAAGAGATAGGGCCTTCATTCCTTGCTTCTTAGCTCCATGGATTTGGTTAGAAGAATAGGTTCTCCAAGTTCCCAAAATTGAGAACCTCTAAAGATTCTACACCAAGGTTGGATTGGAGAGGAAATGAGTGACCTTGAGGAAATAGAATTGCTAGACAATATCCCCCAAGGTGGTTGGCCTCTTAGAGAGAAATGGAAGCTTTGTGTTCTCACCAATTTTCTCTAAAATCAACAACTTTTAAATTTTAGGTTATAAAGTTCTTTATATAGTCACTTCTTTAAATGACCTAAAGAACCAAAAACCCTAATTCAACACTAAATGGATATGGGCTTTTGGGCCTTTGTGAATCTTTATTCATTAAGTTGTCATACAACTTAAGTCAACGGGCTTTGACGTTCGAAGCCCATTGGGCCTTAAGGTCCAAAACTATCCCGAGGTCTTTAACTAACTTATTCGTTTGATTAATTAACATATTAATTAATCATTGCCATAAATAATTAAACCATTTAATTCATCTCCTTTGTTTCTTCAATCTCCACCTTATTTGGTGTACGATACATTAGGTTCCTTTTAGCGAGGCAGTGGGCGATTAAAACCATTTTACATCGATTGTGAATTGAAACTTACTTTCAATTCTCCCTTTAGTGATTACACACGTTTAGGGCTTCCACAAACCATGAGTGACCCCTAGCAGCATATCATGGCTACCCAAGCTAATCAGAAGAGGTAGAGAACCTATTCAGTTTAGGATTACAAATGCAATACGGTCTTTCTCTAATCTAATACTCTTGACCACATTGTTTGGTTTGATAGTTTATTTATTCATGTCTACTATCCAATGTGATTCATTTGCATTTTATGATTACCTTGAATGTGATTTGGAACGCATTCCCCAATCTCATTCATACTCTGGCCAGAGATTTTAATCATATCATAGAGTATTCTCCCTCAAGCCAATTGAAGGTTAGAGATCCCTTGTTGCGCATTCACTTGTCTCCATGACTAAGTGGCTTAACCCCAATGATGTCGTGGACACCCCGATGGGGTGACTTTGGCATAATCAAAGATCAAGGACTTAACCACAAGACAACAACTGTGATGCCTCAGGTCAAAGGACTAATTTGCATTATCCCAAACATGAGTTCTCATGTGACATGAGTATGAGAACTCCTCGTTGATCGTGTTCAGTGAACTCATTCTCTATTGAGCACCTACGTACTTGTCTTGATGTCACACACACCAATGACTCTAGACTAGTCACTCTCCCTGAGAGAAAACATAGCACGTACTGATCTTATCGGACTGTCAATGCCCAATTGGCAATCCTATGATCAGGAACGTTTAGGATGTGTCTACGAAAGAATGGTCTCATTAATCTAACTACATTAGATTGCATTCTTCCAATCACATATTCCTTGGACTTTATCGTTTAAGCATATAACATTTATATGAGACGTCTCAAACAATAATGTTTGCCCTTTATATGTAAACTAGATTAGTTTAACATGTGAAATATCCGTAAAGTATCATCATATGAATGGCTTTAGGGCACATTTCCAACAATCTCCCACTTGCACTAGAGCCAATCAGCTTGGTCATCTGTTATGATTCCTCTTCTGTAGTCATTTCCTAAATGGCTGAATAGTAGGCCTAGGAAATGGATATCTATATGTTATCCATAGAAGCAACCTTGAGAATATCGACGTCACCATTATACATGATTCCCAATCATGTGGTTCAGTCTCTCATATGAGTTCGGATCTTGATGAGACCTTGATTCCCAGGCTTGAGCTATCGCCCCATTAGTGTCGTAGTGTCAGTACACTAGATACACTTTCTGGTTGGAACCGAATAGAGAGTTCATAAATGAACTTTCCCATCCAAACAACATTGTTGTAAACTTCTATATGGCAATATATTTTGCATTCATAATGGAACACACTAAAGTCATTACTTTAATGTTTCCATCCAAATATCTCTTTAGTCATAATAAAGAGATATCTGTTTATCTCTTCATTCATAATGAAGAAACATCCAATGATGGATTAGATTCACAATCTAATACATTTACGCTTCCATTACGTTACTCTAATTCTTCCTCATTCTTCGAGGAACCTGTCCTTTAGTATTTCTTAAATACTTAAGGATTTACTTGACAGTTGCCATGGTTCTGATCCTGGGCTTGCACTGATATCGCCTTGTACCTTTCTAGGTACAACTCATATCAATGTTTTTCATACAATATGAAATACATAAATCACCTTTCTGCATATGCATAAAGGATTCGATTTACGCATTATTTCTTTGGGAGTCAAAGGGTACGTTCCCTTTGAGAAGAGCTACCTCCTAGTCTCACTAGAGTTGTTCTTCTTATTAAAGTTTATCATCATATGAGAAACTTCCTAGCAACCTTTTGTCTATTATTAGGGCATGATATAATCCAATTATATCCTAAAATCTATCATTATAGATTTCCATCCCATGTATATAGACTATGTCTCCCATATACATTCTATCGTTATAGAAAGTTTTAAAGTCATAACTTTAACAATGAAGTATTCTTTTCATTTCCAAAATTAATATATCATACATATATTCAAATTTAGGAATATGATTAACTCCCACTAATCTTTTGTAAACCTAGTAAACAAAAGATTCATTTACATCTATATGAGAAATCAAACAATTTTGATCTTTCTCTCATAAGACGCTTATGGCTCCCACTAGCTTGCTAAGATCCATGATGGTTGGATCTCTACAACTTACATGTTTTGTGATTCATAGTTTTAGACATAAATTATCAAGACTATCTTAATAATGGTTTCGGAAACCTATATCATGTCCAAACATTGAATCACCATTTAGTTGTAGCTAGCAATCTTCGAATTAATTGAAACTAAGACTACGTCAAAGATGGTTCCTTCAAAGTCAACCATTCTCTTTGATTGTAGTCACCTTAAGCTACCAATTAGCTATGAAGGTTTCATTATTTCGGGTCAAATGGTACTTTACCATTTCCTTGAGTATATATCGTATATACACTCAATGTAGTCATAAAGTTCAAACCATTCAACTGAGACGGTTTATAAATCCTTCTTGACTACCTTGGAGCTTGTGGTATAGGAACTAGGTTGTTATATTTGTTGATTATCATCTTGTCTCTCAAAGAACCCATTCTTTTGAGTTCTATTCCTAGTTCATTTGCTCTAAGGCAAATCACATTGTAGGATTACAATGAACTACTCAACAAACAACATTTGTTGGTTGGTTTATAGAAGTGATATCCAAAGGTTAATTTAAGGATATCCACAAGATAATTTTTAAACAAATATTGCTTATTAGCACACAACCTCAAATCTTAACATGATTAAGATTTGTCTTTCTTTCCAACTACATCCTATGGAGTTATGAAAATTTTGGAAGATCTTCTAATTGACAATCATATTGTCTTAGAAGCATATATATCCTATATATGGGTAATTGATAATATCCAACGAACTAAATCTTATTCAAGTTCGTTCTTCTCCTAATGGAGAAAATCATTTATCTTATGATGCTAATTTCCTTGATATCTTTCAAGGAAACTTATCTAAAGTGTTACCTTTCCTTGGATCAAATCTAAGGAGGTAAGTACTTTAGACGTCTTACTCATCAACTTACATTTCTTGAATTCTTTGAAACCTTTTGCAAAGTATTCGAACTTGTGTTTATTCATAATAAACTATAGTCCAACCGAGAGTGATCTTCGGTGAATGTCATACAACATGAGTAGTATTATGTTGTGGACAATTGCCACTATCTTGCAACCTTTTGGGTTTTAAGCATCATTATATTCTAAACAGTTAACGCTACCATATCATCTCTACTATAGAGACAATCAATTAGATTACTATAATCCAATCATTGATTAATAAAGAACAATGTTTTGTCAAACAAAACATTCATCCATCTCTATTATAGTGACGGAATTAAGTTCCTTAAAATTGGAATGTAAAGACAATCTTTGGTTTTTCCAATTTCTTTGGTAGTTTATATGAGGAAGTTAGTACCATCTGCTTTCGCAGAGATCTATATTTTTTTCACGTTCCGAATGTGAAGTACTTTCTCTTCTCTCATTAATCTTCTACTTCTTATTAGCCACACTTTTACAACGATTGTAAAACATAGATACTAATACGGAATCATGCATTCAAGTAGAAGAACCAACTGTTTTGAACTATTCAAGAACAATTTACAACACCTTCGAAAGGTGTGTTCTTGACATTTGCAAGACATTTCTTGCAAATACCCCTTCCAATGTCCATCCTTTCATACAGAAAGTTTGTTCCCTTGGAGTTAATTTTATCTTCTTCATTTGACTTCTCCTTTGACTACAATAGTCATGGTCCCTAAACTCCCACTATCTCTCTTGAAACCTTTTTCAATTGTGTTATACACATCAAACATTTTGGAGAGTGTGTGGTTATTGTTCACTACATAGTTTACAATAAACTTAGTGAACCATTAGGATAGGGACATAAAGGTGAAGTCCTAGCTTAGTTTCCGTCTCGTTAAGTGGTTTATCACTTCAACACTCAATGATTCAAAATCATCATAAGTCCATGTTGATGGACTATTTTTGTCAACCAACCATTATGTTCTAAACATAATTACAAACTTTCAAGAGTTGTTCAAGGCAACTCTTATTTCTTCATACAACAATTTGTAAGTGAAGAATCATGGCACTAAAAGTGTCCTTGTCTTTATGCTAATCTTCGTAAGTTCCTTTGTTCATATAACGAAGGAATAAGCATTGGTTGTTTGTGTTGTCCTCTTCATGATAGACATTTCTAACATGTTCTTCCAATGATACATTATCAATAGGAAGATTGTGAGGATGAGACTTCTTAGGTACATGCACAATCCATTTAAGACAATCTTTGGGATTGTGTTACCAAGTCCGGAAACTAAAACATTCGGCTTTTCTTTGTCAAGTTTTGGATAGCGTTTGCAAATATATATTGGTAAACAAATACATAACGAATATAAATTGATTGATTTTAAGCCATTTGATTCGGGTCTTTAAATCAAATAGCACCACCCACTATTTTTGGCAAATTCCATATCCCTCATTGGAATTCGAGAGTTTTTGAGGAAACTCTTAGTAGGTTATGGGAGACTCACTATTACCAAGCCCACCTCACAATGATATGATATTGGCTAGCATTAATAATAATGAGAGAGTACGCTTACTCATTTGCAACTAATGCAAGTACCCATCAATTTGGCCTCTAGAGAATGTTGCCTCACAATGATATGATATTGGCAACATTGCACTTAGTTAAGTCATTCCCACCATGCTTAGTTCGTGAAGGGGTTCAAGAATAGCCTCACGATAATACGATATTGGCCATCCTCGTTGCCTACACTCACCTCATCAAGTATGTATATAGACTCCTCCTGAGTATAAGCATGCACTTTGTACTCCCCCATGATAGGGTGAAGCCGGTGTACAAGTCATAAACGATTGGAGCTACCACGGTGGAAGGCCACAGAAGAGTGTTCTAAGCACTCTCACGCTTTTCAACTTAATAATGGTTTGGTTGAGGGTTTTAGGTCTCATCACATAAACATATTCATTTTAATCTTTATTAAAACAATTTTGGTCCTATTACAACTATTGGTCCATTTGATTCAATTTAGTTGTATATAATACTCCCACTATACTTATAAAACGGTTTTTAAAGCAAGAGTATATGATACTACTAACATAAGGTTTGCATTCATTTGATGGACTATATAGTTGCCTTAGGGCCTTAGGATGACTATGAACCTTTGTTTAGATTCAACACGAGCCTAGTGTTGAATCTCGGACTAGGGATGGAGATTGATTTTAGTTACGCGTTTAATCACATTAAGGCGTGTTGTTCCTAGGGGCGTTGGACCCAACTACTCCATTTTCATGCATATCAAATAAAACAAGAAAATGAGTACTTTAAAGTAAAGGTGAGCTTATGCTCATTACAACATTTGCATAATTCAAATTACTTTAAAGTAAAGAAGAGCTTATGCTCTTTTACAACATTTGATCAAATCAAATTACAACCAAAATTAATCTACACATTCCCATGGTTCAAACAAATTTGAAACGGCCTTTCACATAGCTCAATTATCGTAGGCTTAGGTTCATAATCACCCTTTAATTAATTAACACTTTAACTAATTAAACTTGAATGCAACATTTTCATTTGGTTTTTGTATCCATAAAATTGATTTAAATGGAGCTAAATGAAATGAAAATCCAATTCTCATTTAAAGAGACAAAACAATTTTTGTTCCCTACTTAATTTGGGCCATCATGCAATAACCACAACTTTTTGGGCTATATTGCGAAACACAAACTTTTGGGGTCACTTTGTAAAAAACACAAAAGTCCACTACTTCATGTAATTACAATTAGAACCCAAAAATTTCAACAAATACAAAAAACTTCATTAAAGGAGCAAAACAATTTGTCCTTTAACGTTTTTGGGCCTTAACGTAAAAACGTAAACTTTTGGGCCAAAGTGCAAATACACAAAAGTATCAAAACTTTATGTAATTGAATAAAAGACCCAAAAATACCCTATTTAATTAGGGTGGCCGGCCATGATAGAAAAAATATGATTTTTACAAAGTTTTTGTAAGTGGGTTTTATTAGGTGAGGTAAAGATGAAATATTTTGAATTTATGTTAAACTTTTAAAAAAGTTTGTCTACCATTATAGCCATTAATTGAATTTATGTCAAACTTTTAAAAAGTTTGTCTACCATTAAAACCATTAATAATACTTTACAAATAATCATCACCCACTAAAATCACCCACTAAAATTAAACCAAAACTTTATGTAAAAACATAAAACATTTTGAATCAAAACTTCAAAACTTTTTGTTCTTGGCAAGAACTTCAAGAACATTGAAGAACATTCATGAAAACTCATAATAGCTCCATGAATGTTTTCACTCACCAAAACTCAAATTTTCATCACTCAAAAGAGGGTTAACATCCTAGGGTACTTAGGGGTTCCAAAAGTCACTTTAAAACCATTTTAACAAGACAAACATGAACCCAAAAAATCACCCCTTGGATTTGGCCGAATTTCCCAAAAAACATGGCACCAAATTTTAGCTCCAAAATTCATGCTCATATGAACTACATCTACAACATTTGAGATGGCAAATTTTCTAACAAAATTTACATTCAAAGAAACAAGAATAAAGCTTGTAACATATTACAACTTTTAAATCAAAAACTATGAACTACAAAACCCAAAATGATTCACCAACTACTAGACCTAGGCTCTTGATACCACTTGAAGGAAATTTTGTGTAAAACATGTTCATTTGAATAACATCATATAGCATGCAATTAACAAATTAAAGACGGAATCATGCTTTCATGCATTCAAAAAACAAAACATCAACCATGAAATTCAAAGCCTAGTAGATTCCTCTTTGCATATGCAAAGGATAATCACCCAAGAGATAGGGCCTTCATTCCTTGCTTCTTAGCTCCATGGATTTGGTTAGAAGAATAGGTTCTCCAAGTTCCCAAAATTGAGAACCTCTAAAGATTCTACACCAAGGTTGGATTGGAGAGGAAATGAGTGACCTTGAGGAAATAGAATTGCTAGACAATATCCCCCAAGGTGGTTGGCCTCTTAGAGAGAAATGGAAGCTTTGTGTTCTCACCAATTTTCTCTAAAATCAACAACTTTTAAATTTTAGGTTATAAAGTTCTTTATATAGTCACTTCTTTAAATGACCTAAAGAACCAAAAACCCTAATTCAACACTAAATGGATATGGGCTTTTGGGCCTTTGTGAATCTTTATTCATTAAGTTGTCATACAACTTAAGTCAATGGGCTTTGACGTTCGAAGCCCATTGGGCCTTAAGGTCCAAAACTATCCCGAGGTCTTTAACGAACTTATTCGTTTGATTAATTAACATATTAATTAATCCTTGCCATAAATAATTAAACCATTTAATTCATCTCCTTTGTTTCTTCAATCTCCACCTTATTTGGTGTACGATACATTAGGTTCCTTTTAGCGAGGCAGTGGGCGATTAAAACCATTTTACATCGATTGTGAATTGAAACTTACTTTCAATTCTCCCTTTAGTGATTACACACGTTTAGGGCTTCCACAAACCATGAGTGACCCCTAGCAGCATATCATGGCTACCCAAGCTAATCAGAAGAGGTAGAGAACCTATTCAGTTTAGGATTACAAATGCAATACGGTCTTTCTCTAATCTAATACTCTTGACCACATTGTTTGGTTTGATAGTTTATTTATTCATGTCTACTATCCAATGTGATTCATTTGCATTTTATGATTACCTTGAATGTGATTTGGAACGCATTCCCCAATCTCATTCATACTCTGGCCAGAGATTTTAATCATATCATAGAGTATTCTCCCTCAAGCCAATTGAAGGTTAGAGATCCCTTGTTGCGCATTCACTTGTCTCCATGACTAAGTGGCTTAACCCCAATGATGTCGTGGACACCCCGATGGGGTGACTTTGGCATAATCAAAGATCAAGGACTTAACCACAAGACAACAACTGTGATGCCTCAGGTCAAAGGACTAATTTGCATTATCCCAAACATGAGTTCTCATGTGACATGAGTATGAGAACTCCTCGTTGATCGTGTTCAGTGAACTCATTCTCTATTGAGCACCTACGTACTTGTCTTGATGTCACACACACCAATGACTCGAGACTAGTCACTCTCCCTGAGAGAAAACATAGCACGTACTGATCTTATCGGACTGTCAATGCCCAATTGGCAATCCTATGATCAGGAACGTTTAGGATGTGTCTACGAAAGAATGGTCTCATTAATCTAACTACATTAGATTGCATTCTTCCAATCACATATTCCTTGGACTTTATCGTTTAAGCATATAACATTTATATGAGACGTCTCAAACAATAATGTTTGCCCTTTATATGTAAACTAGATTAGTTTAACATGTGAAATATCCGTAAAGTATCATCATATGAATGGCTTTAGGGCACATTTCCAACACTCTTAGCGCGGTATGGGAGGCTCACCATTACCAAGCCCACCTCAGAAGAATATCATATTGGCTAGCAACAATAATGATGAGAGGATAACGCTTTAGCCATTTACAACTTTTGTAATTACCCATCTTGTTTGGCCTCTAGAGAATGTTGCCTCACGATGATACGATGTCGGCTCCATTGCACTTAGTTAAGTTATTCCCACCATGCTTAGTTTGTGAAGGGGTTCAAGAATAGCCTCACGATGATACGATGTCGGCTATCCTCGTTGCCTACACTCACTTCATCATATGTTTATGGACTCCTCTTGGATGTAAGCACATACTTTGAACTTCCCCATGATAGGGTGAAGCCGGTGCATGAGTCACAAACGATTGGAGCCCACCACAGTGGAAGGCCTACGAAGAGATGTTCAAAACATCTCTCGCTTATCAACTTAATATTCGTTTTGTTGAGGGAGTAGTGTTGGGCTACATCAAAATCATTTTAATCTTATTAAAAGAACTTGGGCCTATCACAACCATTGGTCCAAGTTAATATGAATTAGTAGTTTATAATACTCCCACTATTTCGATGAAACAAGCGAGACTATATGGAACTACTAACGAATGCATTGCATCCTCATATGGACTATATAGTCATATTAGGTTTTAGGATGATTATGAACCGTTTGATTTGATCCAACACGAGCCTTGTGTTGGACCTTGGGTTTAAGGTAGATAGTTGTTGATTTTAGTTACGCGTTTAATCTAATTAAACCGTTATTTCCTATTGGGCGTTGGACCCAACTATTCCAATTTGCATACATATAAACAAAAAGGAATACATGGAATAATAATAAGGGCTTATGCCCTTTTACAACACAAATGATGGACTTATGTCCATTTACAACAAATTGAATTAATCAAATTACATTCAATTCTACACTATTAAACCCAAATATTCATAACGTAAAGCGGCCAATCACATGGCTCAATTATCGAGGCCTTTGGTTCATAATCACCCTTTTCTTAATCAATCATATTAACTAAGAAAGCAACTTAAACAATTGGTTTTCGGATTCATAGAATTGATTTAAATGGAACTAAATGAAATGAAAATCCAATTCTCATTAAAGAGAAAAAACCATTTTGTTCTCATTTTATTTGGGCCAAAAGGCAACTATGACCACAACAATTGGGCCACAATGCAAAAACATAAACTTTTGGGGTCACTTTGAAAAACACAAAAGTCCACAACTTCATGTAATTTCAACTAGAACCCAAAATTTTAATAATGTAGAAACATCTTTAAAGGAACAAAACAATTTGTCCTTTAGAGTTTTTAGGCCTTAACGTAAAAACGTAAACTTTTGGGCCAAAATACAAAAACACAAAAGTATCAAAACTTTATGTAATTGCATAAAAGGCCCAAAAAACACCCCCACATGGGGTTGGCCGGTTTTTAGAGTAGTAAAGGAGTGTGAAAGGGCTTTATGCAAGTTGTGCATGCATGTGCAATATGCAAGTGGAATAGGTGGGTGAGGTTAAAGGTGAATGGGATGGGTTGTAAGAGAAATGTTTTGTGAAACATTAATAGCATTTATCATCCTCACCAATAATCCATCACCCATCATAAATAAACCATAACTTTAAGAAAAACACCAAACACTTTGAATCAAAATTCCAAACCTTTTTGTTCTTGGTAAGAAACTCAAGAACATTGAAGAACACACATGAAAACTCATAAGAGCTCCATGAATGTTTTCCCTCATTAAAACTCAAATTTTTACTACTCAAAAGAGGGCTAACATCCTAGGGTACTTAGGGGTTCCAAAAGTCACCTTAAAACCATTTTAACAAGACAAACATGAACCCAAAAAATCAACCTTTGGATTTGGCCGAATTTCCCAACATACATGGCACCAAATTTTAGTTCCAATATTCATGCCTAAATGAAATACATCTACAACATTTGAGATGCTAAATTTTCTAGCAAAATTTATATTCAAAAGCAAGAACAAAGCTTGTAACATTTACAACATTTAAATCACAAATCATGAAAATCACAAAACCCAAAAGGATTCACCATAAACTAGGCCTAGGCTCTGATACCACTTGAAGGAAAAATTTTGTCCTAGCTAAGAACAAGTAAGAACATTTGAATACATATGCAAACTATTAACACTTTAAAGTAGGCATGCATCCAAAAACAATTCATAAAACCCATGACTTTCAAAGCCTAGTATATGGTGAACCAAAAGACTCTTTAACAACATTAAAGAGAATGAAGAATTTAGAGATTCTTTACCCTTGAAGCTCATCCTTGTTTACACAAGGGATTCACCCAAGTGGAGGGCCTTCAAGTCACCTCCAAGCTCCTTGGATCTTGCTTGTGATTTCCTTCTCCTTTTGTGCTCCTTTGGTCCTTGAGGATGTAAGGAAAGGATCTCCAAAACACCAAAGGTTTGGTGTCTCTAAGTCTCCACACCAAGGGTGAGGTGTGAAGATGAAATGGATGACTTAGAGAAGAAAAGATTGCTAGATGAATCTCCTCTAAGTGGCCGGCCTCCTTGTTAAAAAGAGAGAATAGGTTTCACCTCTTTTCTTACAAGAAAAACCCTTATGAGAAAAATAGCTATAAAGTTGCTTTTATAACACTTTTCTTAGGTGAGTGGCAAACTTGCAATTAAGCAAAACTTCACCATCTCCTCACCATGGCCGGCCTATTTGTTGTGATTGGGATTATTGCCCCATTTTGTTTTAGTTGTCATACAACTTAAACATAATGGGCCTTGTGGACCAAAACACTTTTGGGCCCCCGAAACCCAAAACCAACTTAAAAGCCCAATACGAACATTTCGTAAAATTAATTAACTAATTTAATTAATCTTGACCATTCTTCAATTAAACCATTTAATTGCATATCCATCTCATTTATATTTCTTCACTTTCACCCTTACTCGGTGTACGATCCATTAGGTTCCAATTAGCGAGGCAGTGGGCGATTGTTACTCTTAACGATCGATTGTGAATTGAAACAACATTTCAATTCTCCCTTTGATTAGTGTTTGCTAATCATTAGGGCTTCCACAAACCATGAGTGACACCTAGCAGTATGTCATGGTTACCCAAGCTAAGTAGAATTGGTTGGAGAACCTATCCAGTTACAACTACAATGCAATACGGTCCTTCTCTAATACAATACTCTTAATCACATTGTTTAAGTGATAGTTTGTTTCATGTCTACTATCCAATGTGATACTTCTCCATATGATTCTATTGAATAAGATTTGGAACAAACTTCCTAAATCATATTCATATGCTTTGGCCAAAGACTCTCGAATCATATCTTAGAGTATTCTCCTTCCACCATGGAAGGTTAGAGATCCCTTGTTGTGCATTCATATGCCTACATGACTAGATAGCTTGACCCCAACAATGCCATGGACACTCCAATGGAATGCCTTTGACATGATCAAAGGTCAAAGGACTACTTTGCATATTGCAACTATCGAGTTCTTACATGACATGTATGTTCGAACTCTCTTTTGATCGTAGTTCAGTGTAGTCGATTACTCTTTCGAGCACCTATATGTTTGTCTTAGTGTCCAACACCAAATGACTTGAGACTAGTCATACTCACGCTTGAGTCGACATAACACATACTAACCTTAACGGATTGTCAATGCCCAATTGGCAATCCTATGGCTAGGAACGTTTTAGGAATGAACATAAGAGAAAGGTCTCGCTAATCTAACTTACTTAAATCACTTGTTTCTTAGATCAAATACATCCCTTGGATTCCCTTATCGCTTAAACACATGATACAATAAATAGTGATTAACAATAAGCTTTGCCCTTCATTAAACATATAAAAGTTTAATACAATAAGTATTCCAAAAGCTATTTCATCAAATGAGTGGCTTTGTGGGCATACTTCCAACACCATATGCTCATATCAATTCCAAACTCCACATATTGAAACACACAAGACCCAAGATTGAAGTTAAGGGGTTGTAACGGGCTTAAGGGTATTGGCTAACAAAGAAGGGTAAGGATAACAACCGTTCTTAAAGCAATAGTAAGCAAAGTACTGAAATTGACTTAGAATTCACTCTTGAATGCAGCAAATAACTTGAACCACAAAGGGGATTTCGTACATACTTAGAGTCATATTCAAACTTTTTGGACCCTTTCTTCAACAACCAATACTTGTGAGTTCTTTCTCACTTTTTTCACAACTTTTTTTCTTTCTTTCTTTCTTCTTTTCACGTTTTTTTTTTCTACCCGTGTACATAACCTTCCCCCACACTTGATTTCTGCAATATGTTTGATCAAAAGGAATTCCCTCTAAGTCATGCTCCACTATACTTTAAGAACAAGGGTATGGATAGTCCTATTCTAGGCTAGGTTGGGTTAACGTGGCTAACAACGAAAATAGGCTAAATAAGGCTCAAAAGGGTTAAACCTACAAAACAAATGCATGAGATGAAGGCTTTTTGGCTCTGGTGGTAACTACTAAACAACTTCATCTTGTTATATGTTATGCACTCAATTTTAAGCTTTGAATGAAACGGGCATGAGTTCTAGTATTTGGAACTAAAGTGATGAAAAGCATTCTAAGTAGCAACCAAGCAAAGAATAATGAGATCATGCAACGACTTTAGAAAACAAGAAATCACAGATTAATAACTCTCCAAACAAAATTTAGGCACAAGTCTCTCAGGGTTGTAATGTTAGTTTGAGTTCCTTCCTTCAAGCATGTTACAAAAACTGATTTTTTTTCCTTTGTGATTACATGTGAATTCGTAAATGACAACTACAACTAAGCATAAACCAAAGAGCGTATCAAACTTCCACCCATGTTTGTAGCTTTCTTTAACAGTCATGCAATTAAAAACCAAATCCTCATCATTGTGGTGGAAGGTACCCTAAGACACAAACACACAAAAACAACTCTTTTTGGGTTTTTTCAAAACTTTTTCTACTTTTTTTTTTTTCAAATTTTCGTATTTTCTATCAAAGACACACTAAAACACTCCCAAAACACTCTAAAAACACTTAAAAACAATGAAAAATAACTCTAGTTATGCTAGGTGGTAAAATCCTACGAATTTGCAATAAAAACACTTGTTTACCCCCCACACTTAAACCAAACATTGTCCTGAATGTTTCAAACATAGACTCACACATAAGCAAACAAATGACACAACTAACAAACATGACAAGCATGGCAAGGTAAAAACAAGAAAGAGTAGAGTTTAAGAACGCAAATATGGTTATGGAGTTAGAATTCCATCAAGCCCTCGTTTGAACACATGGGTTGCCTCCCAAGAAGCGCTTGCTTTAACGTCTTGCAGCCGGACCTTACCTTGATTTAAACTTCACTAGAGCCCACGACATGGAATTGATCTTTGAATGGGGGGTGATACTTGAAATGATCCGGTAATGGTTTACATTCTAGAGTGAGTGCCTGAATCATTAACAACATATTAGTATAAAACAAAATTGAAGTTCGGGGAGGTGCTTACCTGTGTGCTCCGATATGAACTCAAGAATAAACACCCCTTCGAAAGTTGTAGGACTAGAAAATCCAACTTCTTTGGGAATTGTCGTCTCAAGTATATCCTCTTTGATGAATTCTAGACATTCCCCATCCACTTCTTGCTCTTGATTCTTTGGAAAGGTTTTGAAGATGCCTTTCTCACCCTCTTTTTCCTTGGAATGCATGATCCTACAAGGAATAAGGACATTTGGTGAAACAGGGTCAAGACGAATTGAATTTGGGCTTACCTTAGTTGTAGTGGACGGCATAGAGGGCATATAGGGCTCCGGCAAGGGTGGTTATTCTCCTCTTCTTCCAGCAACTGTTGTTCATCCATGTTTTGGCTTGGTTTGGACGTCTTGGGTTCACCTCCAACCTCCATACCACTTCCCAAAGTGATAGCTTCAGCGATTTCAAAATCTCCCCTTTGATTGACAATGGTTGAGTTGGAGAGTTCACTTTGTTCTTGAATTTGTCCCATGAATTCCGTGATCTCTCCATTTTGATTCTTCAATTCGCTCATCACTTGGTCTTGATTTTGTAATTCTTGCATCCAAGAGGTGAGTAATTGAATAACTTTATCATTATCCAAAGACATACCTGAATTCGATTGGAATTGTTGTGGGGGAGGCTGTGCTGGATGCATCGTCGTTGTATAGAACTCCTCATATGGCTACCAATATTCTCCTTGTTGAGCTCCCTTGGCTTGAGTTTGTGAGCCCTGTGCCAGAGAATTTAATTCATCAAGAATTTTGATCATAATCTATTGATGAACCTGACTTTGGTTGGGCATATTGTATATGAGGTTGTGGTGGCTGCGCAGGGCTTGAATATAACTCCTCATATGGCTGCCAATATCCTTCGTGTTGAACTGGTTGAGGTTCCCACCACATAGTGTTTGAATGATCACTCCAATCTGAATTGTACGTGTTGGAAAACAAGTTGTTCCTTGCTTGATTATGATCATGATAACTCTCCCAACTTCTTTGTGGATGTTGATCAGCTTGATATTATTGCGTATAGGACACATCAAATGTAGGGGTGCTTTGTATTGTGGTCCTTTCGATGTATTGTGACAATTGAGAAGTAAGATTTGCTATTTGAGCTTGAAGATTAGCAATTGCCATGTCTTACTTCTTTAGTACCTGATATCAAAGAAAGAAAACTAAATCAAATATCCAAAGTAAAAGACACGAAAAAAAAACAAAAAAAAAAAAAACAAAAGAAGGGATTAGCAAAGTTGCTAATCCCTGGCAACGGCGCCAAAATTTGATGCGAAAATTAACTTAACACACAAATTAAACCCTCTTGTTGACAATTGTAGTATGGATAAGTAGGGATCGTTCTAAATCGGGGATTAGGAGGGATTGCTAATCTACTCTAAACTGACTCAAAAACACAAAAATAAACTTAAAAACACTTAACTAGACTCTAATGACTCAAAACAAACTTAAAAGACTAAAAAAAGCTAAAAAAAACTAAATAGGCTCAAACTAGACACTAGGAATGACTTTGGACGAAAATTGATTTTTAACTTGACTCAAAACACTCAAAAACACAAACTAAAACAGATTCTAACTAATTTGACACTTTAAAGTAAAGGGGATTGAGTTTTGGACGAATTTCAAGTAAAAACAAGTAACTAAAGACTTAAGACAGATTTTGGACGAATTTGGGATAAATGGATGGGTGATGGGCTAGCTAGAGGGTTCTTCTCCACACATGACACACTTGTACATGAATCGATTTCCAATAAATTATGAAGCTCAACACCTCAGATTAACCATGATGCACTAATTAACCCTTAGATTTTCCTTTACTCATTGAATTGGATGAATACATGCGACAACCCAAATCATTCTCCAAAGGTCCTCTACATGAATGCATAATAGAGATACAATCAGAGATCATTACGTTCCATGAAAATCATAAGTGTTGACGAGACATTTGTAACTATTAATGCATGATACGTTTGACAAGAATTCAATCAACGCGATTGTGACTAGCAACCTTCACTACTGATGAATATAAATTTGTAATGATTAGGTGAAACTCATTTATATTCTAGCATCAAATTCATGCATGAAAACTAAGTATGCATCCTTAATCAACATACAAGAATCAGTTTTGAAGAAAACAGTTAATTGAATTGCATTCACAACTTATCAAATCACAATTGGAAGAAATCAATTCATATTACAAATATGTTCATGGCTTTGAAATTCCCCCTAGCTAAGTAGGGGTTTAGCCACTCATAGTTACAGCAAAATAAGAGAATAATAAAGTAGACATTGAAAACAAGAACGAAGTACACCTAAAACGCTCCAATCCTCAAGCTTGAAGCGTCAAAAGCCCTTCTTCTTCCCCACCTTGCTGCTGCACAAGTGACTATGGATGTTTATGGCTAAATGAAGGGGTAAGAGATGCGTAAAGGTTGAATGGGCCTGCAGGAAAGGAGAATGGCTGGAATTGTGTATGGGAGTGAATGGATGTGTAGAATGGTGAATGATCAATGAAATGCATGGCAATGGTATTTATAGGGAAATGATGGATTAGGTGAGTTAGGTGAGTTAGGTGAGTGCACATTCCATTCAATTTAGGTAGATTAGATGAGTGCACCAACAACTTAAATTTTGGTAGGTTAAATGAGTGCACCATCCATTCAATTTCTGGTAGGTTAAATGAGTGCACCAACAACTCAAATTTTGGTAGGTTAAATGAGTGCACCATCCATTCAATTTCTGGTAGGTTAAATGAGTGCACCAACCATTCTTGCAACTTGCATTTGTTTCTCCAGTTTTTTGGCATGTTCCTAGCCTCATTTAAGCACCAAAAACGTCCATCTAACTTGCTCCACATGCATGTACTCCAATTCAGCCCAAAACTGCACCAAAATGCACTTTCTTGCCAACTTTGTCATTTGAACCTACAAACACACGAAAATAGCTTAAATCACTATAATAAGTAGAAACTAACTAAATAAATGCCAAGAAACAAGCTAACTATGTCGCATAAATGTGCTCCCATCAACTATTCTTTAAGAACAAGGGTATGGATATTCCTATGCTAGGCTAGGCATGGATAATGCAGGCTAACAAAGAAAATAAGCTAAATAAAGCTCAAGGGGGTTAAACCTACAAAACATATGCAAGGGATAAGGCTTTTTGGCTGTGGTGGTAACTAAACAACTTCATCTTGTTATTTGTTATGCAATCAATTTTATGCTTTGAATGAAACAGACATGAGTTCTAGTAATTGGAACTAAAATGATGAAAAAGCATTCTAAGTAGCGACCAAGCAAAGAAATAATGAGATCATGCGACAACTTTAGAAAACAAGAATATCACAGATTATTAACTCTCCAAACAAAGAATAGGCTCAAGTCTCACAGGGTTGTAGCGTTAGTTTGAGTTTCTTCCTTCAAGCATGTTACAAAGACTGATTTTTTCTCTTTGTGATTACATGTGAATTCGTAAATGACAACTACAACAAAGTATTAACCAAAGAGCATATGAAACTTCCACCCATGTTTGTAACTTTCTTTAACAGTCATGCAATTAAAAACCAAATCCTCATCATTGTGTTGGAAGGTACCCTAAGACACAAACAAGCAACAAAAACGACTCTTTTTGGTTTTTTTCTCAAGCTTTTTCGATTTTTTTGTTCGTCAAAATTTTGTTATATGACACACAATAAAACACTTTAAAACAGTGAATAACAATATTAGTAGTGATAGGTGGTGAAATTTGAAGATAAGTGATGAAAAACAATCTGTTTACCCCCCCTCCCTACACTTAAACCAAACATTGTCCTCAAAGTTTCAAAAATAAACTTAAACAAGAAAGCAACAAAAGATAACTAGCAAACAAGACAATTATAGCAAAGTAAAAACAATAAAGAGAAGGGTAAAAGAAAGCAAATCTGGTTGTAGGAGTCGGAAATTCCATGGTCTCTTTATTTGAACACATGGGTTGCCTCCCAAGAAGCGTTTGCTTTAACGTCTTCCAGCCGGATGACACCTCCAATTAATCCTCACTAGGACCAGTGGCATGGAGTTGATCTTTGAATGGACGGTGATACTTGAAATGATCCGGTAATGGTTTAAATTCTAGGATGGATGCCTGAATCATTGAAATCAACATGTTTGTAGAAAATGAAATTGAAATTTGAGGAGGTGGCTTACCTGTGTGCTGCGACAAGAACTCAAGGACAAAGACTACTTCGAAAGTTTCAGGAATGTTGCTCTTGGCCAGAATTGGTGCGAGGGCAATGGCTTGTCCCATGTGATCCACTCCAATTCCCTTTTCAATGGTGGTTTTAAATACATCATTCTTGATAGGTGTTGAACGTTCCTGCCCTATATTTTTAATCACATTAATGGCAAAACAAGAACAAACATCATTAGGATACTTAACAGATTCAAAAATATTAAAATTAATCACATCACCATCAAACTCCATAGTTAACGCTCCATTGGACACATGAAAGGTCTTCCAAGTAAGATTGGCAATGGTGTAGAGTGGGTTGAATCCTCCATCTCAAGCACATAAAAATCTGCTGGAAAAATCAAATGGTCGACCTGCACCAAAACATCTTCCAAAACTCATTTCAGATATGCATTAGATCGATCAGCCAATTGAATAATGACACCATCATTTTTAAGCTCTCCTAGATTCATAGATAAATAAACGGAATATGGCATGACATTAATGGAAACACCTAAATCTAGCATAGCATGTTCAAACCTTGTATTACCAATAACACAAGGGATAATGAAACTACCTAGATCTTTGCATTTAGGTGGCAGCTTTCTTTGCAAAACTGCAGAGTCATTTTCACTTACATGTACCACCTCCTTCTCCGAAATCGGTTTCTTTGTTGTACAAAGCTTCTTAAAAAACTTAGCATACTTCGAAACGTGCTTTATTACATCAAGAAGTGGGATATTAACTTGTACCTTTTCTGAAGGTTTCGAAGATGTCTTTTTCACTCTCTTGGTTCTTTGATTGTATAAACCTGTGAGGAAAAGGTACATTTGGTGGTATAGGGTTAGAAAGAATTGAATTTGGAACACCCTCACCTGAATTGGGTGGCATAGGGGCTTTAGAAAGCTGCGGCAAGGTTTGTTCCTTCCTTGTTATGGCCTTGTCTTCCTCCTCTTCTACGACCAGCAGTTGTTCGTCCTCTTTTTGGCTTTGTTTGGACATTTTTGGCTTAGTTCCAACCTCTTTACCACTTCTCAAAGTGATAGTTTTAGCAGTTTCAAAACCTCTCTTCGAATTGACAATAGTTGAGCTGGAGAGTTCACTTTGTTCTTGAATTTGTCCCATGAATTCTGCGATCTGTCCAAGTTGATTCTTCAATTCGACCATCTCTTTAGCATGGTTTTCAAGATCCTGAGTCAAAGAAGCACAAGAAGTATTTAGTATTTGAAGAATTTGAACATGATCTATGGACATGCTTGAATTTGGTTGGAATTGTTGTGGGGCACGTTGTGGTGGCTACATAGGTCTTGAATAAAACTCTTGAGGTTGCTGCCAATATCCTTCTTGTTGAACTTGTTGAGGTTCCCTCCACATAAAATTTGAATGATCTCTCGCACCTAGATTGTAAGTGTTAAAAAATAAGTCGTTCCTTGATTGATTATGGCCTTGATAACCCCAATCACTGACACTATCCTAACCTCCATTCTCAATTAATTGAGGATGTTGATTAGTTTGATATCCTTGCCTATAGGACACAAGAAATGTAGGGGCACTTTACATTGTGGTCCTTTTGATATACTGCGACATAAGAGAAGTAAGATTCATCATTTGAGCTTGAAGATTAGCAATTGCCATGTCTTGCTTTTCTAGTACCTGAAATCAAAGAAATAAAACTAAATCAAATATCAAAAGAAAAAAAAAACAGAGTGATTAGCAATTTTACTAATCCCCGACAACGCCGCCAAAATTTGATGTGGTAGAAACTAACACACAAATTAAATCCTATAAATTAAGCAATCGTAGTACGAGTAAGTAGGGATCGTTCTATTCTGGGGATTAGAAGGGATGCTAATCAACACAAATTAAACTTGTAAAACTGAAAACTAAGTTAAAAACTAACAATAAAACAATGACTGGGGGGATTTTGGATTTAATTTATTAAAAACAAAAGTAAATGGCAGCAAGTAAATTAAGTTGTGAATGAAGTATGGATAAAAGGATAGCTAAAGGATTCTTCTCCACACATGAAACATATGTATACAAATCGATTTCCAGTTATTCTTTCTATAAACCATGAATGACAATGCCCCAAATTAACTGTGAATAGCTCTAATTAACTCTCAGATTTTCCTAAGTTCTTTGAATTGGACTCAGCAACGCAACCAAATTATTCTTCCCAAGTTCCCTAACAATGAAAAGCATGATAGAGATACATCTCAAAGATCATTAAGTTCTGTGAAAATCATAAGCATTGACAAAGCATTCGTAACTATAAAAAGCATGATACTCCTACCAGGAATTTACTTAACTCAATCATGACTAGTAACTTTTACTACTTACAAATATAAGTTCATAACGATTAGGTGAAATTCCCTTATATTCTAGCATCAAATCCCAACATGCAGACTAAGTGTGCACCCTTAATAAACATACAAGAATAAGTTCTCTATAAAGTAGATAAGTAAATCGCATTCATGTTTTATGAAACAATAACTGGATGTAATCAATTTATATAAAACATATGATCATGGCTTCAAATTCACCTCGAGCTAAAAAGAAACTTAGTTACACATGTTCATCATAACTGAAATACAATCTAAAATAAAGATTGAAACTTAAAACAAAGATAGAAAGAACTCTGAATGTCTGTAGGAATTTCATATATATAGGGGAAAATGGCTGAATCCAAGGGGAAAATGGATTAGGTGTTTTGAGTTATTTTAGGACTCTAAGAAACAGGTGGAAAGTGTTGGAATGTGATTAGGATTACTCCTTGCAGCTGGAGATACAATAAGATAATGTTGGATAAGATAAGATAAGATAAGATATGATATGATAAGATAGGATGGGATAAGATAAGATAGGATATGATAAGATAATGTTCCTCTCCAATTAGGATTCATCTTTCTTGTGTAATTCCTTGCCTTCCAAGCCTCAACTTTAATTTCTCCAGATTTGAGCACATGTCTTGCACCATTTAAACACCAAAAACGTTCAGCCTATATGCTATCCACACATGTTATCCAATCCAAGTCCAAAACTGCTCCAAATTGCTCCATTTAGCTATTTATTGTCATCTTTACCAACTTGACCTACAATAATACGAAAATAACATAAATTACCATGATAAATGGAAATTAACTAAGTAAATGCAAAGAAATAAGATCACAAAGTTGCATAAATATGCTCCTATGATAAGCATCGGTGTTGTTGGAGTGCACACTCGGCCCGTCGATCTGAAAAATTCTACATAGTATCAGAGCCAGGGGACGGGCTCGTACTGCCACGTGATTAGGTAGGTCCCCTTTGGCCCCGCACGATGGGTGAGTCCCGACATGGCTCCACGTGGTTGCCGATGTATGGATCTCCACGTGTGACCCACAAAATGGGGTATCACGTACGGGGGCATGTTGGAATCCCATTTGTCCCACATCGGCTAAAGGGAAAGGAGAAGAAGAGTTTAAATAGAATTACCCCACTTTAATTAACACCGAGGCCTTTTCTGATAAAACCTCACACCTGACGAATTAGGCAAGCGGTATGATGTGATATAAAATAGCACTCAAACTTAACCCTCTTTTTGACAATTGTAGTATGAATAAGTATGGATCGTTCTAGGCCGGGGATTAGGAGGGATTGCTAATCTACTCAAATTAGACTCAATTACACTTAACTAGACTCTTATGACTCAAGACCGACTCAAACTACTCAAACCTACACAAAACAAACAAATTGACTCAAAACTAACACTAAGGATGATTTTGGACGAAAATTGAACTAAAAAGACTCAAAATAATAAAAAGAAACCAGTCTGGACAGATTCTAACTAAAAGACACGAAATATAAAGGGGGGAGTGGTTTTTGACGAATTTAAAGTAAAAGCAAACATATTTAAAGACTCTAAACAACTTTGGACGAAATTGGGTGTTTTAATGGGTGAATGGCTAGCTAGAGGGTCCTTCTCCACACATGACACATATGTATACAAATCGATTTCTAGTTATTCTTCCTATAAACCATGAATGACAATGCCCTATGTTATGAAGGAAATTTTGTGAAAAAACATGTTCATTTAAGCAACATCTATTAGCATGCAATTAACAATTAAAGGCGGAATCATGCTTATATGCACTTAAAACAAAACATTAACCATGAAATTCAAAGCCTAGTAGATTGGTGAACCAAGACTCAACTCAAGAACAAAGTGAGTTAAGAAATTTATACCTTTGTAGATTCCTCTTTGCATAAGCAAAGGCTAATCACCCAATGAGAGGGCCTTCATTCTTTGCTTCTTAGATCCATGGTTTGGATGGAAGAATATGTTTCTCCAAGTTCTCAAAATAGAGAACCTCTAAGTCTCCACACCAAGATAAGATGTGAAGAAGAGATGAGTGACCTTGGAGGAGAAAGATTACTAGCTAATCCCTCCAAGGGGGCCGGCCTCTTAGAGAGAAAAGAGAGAGATATGTTCTCTCCAATTCTCTAAAAGAAACCCTAAATGAATTTTGGCTATAAAGTCATATTTATACCTTTATTCATTGGAGTGGCAAACTTGTAATTAAGTCCAAAACCCACTCCTTCTCTAAATGGCCGGCCATTGGGTTTCATTGGGCTTTTAGGGCCTTTGTGAATTATTAGTCATTAAGTTGTCATACAACTTAAGTCAATGGACTTGACGTTCAAAGCCCATTGGGCCTTAAGGTCCAATACTATCCCGAGGTCTTTAACGAACTTATTCGTTTGATTAATTAACATATTAATTAATCCTTGCCATAAATAATTAAACCATTTAATTATTCTTACTCATCTCCGTTGTTTCTTCAATCTCTGCCTTACACGGTGTACGATCCATTAGGTTCCTTTTAGCGAGGCAGTGGGCGATTAGAACTCTTTCAAATCGATTGTGAATTGAAACTTACTTTCAATTCTCCCTTTAGTGATTATACACGTTTAGGGCTTCCACAAACCATGAGTGACACCTAGCAGTATGTCATGGTTACCCGAGCTAATCAGAAGAGGTGGAGAACCTATTCAGTTTAGGATTACAATGCAATACGGTCTTTCTCTAATACAATACTCTTGACCACATTGTTTGGATTGATAGTTTATTCATGTCTACTATCCAATGTGATACATTTACTTATATGATTTCCTTGAATGCGATTTGGAATGACTTCCTAAATCTCATTCATATTCTGGCCAGAGATTCTTAATCATATCATAGAGTATTCTCCTTCAAACGGTTCGAAGGTTAGAGATCCCTTGTTGCGCATTTATTTGCCTCCATGGCTAAGTGGCTTAACCCCAACTATGTCGTGGACACCCTCTGACGGAGTGACTTTGACATAGTCAAAGATCAAGGACCTAACCACAAGACAAATATGATGCCTCAGGTCAAAGGACTACTTTGCATTATCCCAACCATGAGTTCTCATGTGACATGAATATGAGAACTCCTCGTTGATCGTGTTCAGTAGACTCATTCGCTATTAAGCACCTACATGCTTGGCTTGGTGTCAATCACACCAATGACTCGAGACCAGTCACTCTCCCTGAGAGAAGACATAGCATGTACTAATCTTAACGGACTGTCAATGCCCAATTGGCAATCCTATGATCATGAACGTTTAGGATATGTATAAGAAAGAGAATGGTCTCATAAATCTAACTTGTTTAAATTACATTCTCCTAATTACATATTCCTTGGACTTATCGTTTAAGCATAAAACATTTATATGAGACGGCTTAAAACAATAACCTTTGCCCTTGATATTAAACTAGATTAGTTTAACATGTGAAATGTCCGTAAAGTATCATCATATGATTGGTTTTAGGGCACATTTCCAACAATCTCCCACTTGCACTAGAGCCAATCAGCTTGGTCATCAGTGATGATACCTCTTCTGTAGTCATTTCAAAAATGGCTGAGTAGTAGGCCTAGACAATGGATATCTATATGTTATCCATAGAAGCAACCTTGAGAATAACGACGTCACCATTATACATGATTCTTAATCATGTGGTTAAGTCTCTCATTTGAGTTCGGAGAAAAGATGAGACCTTGATTCCCTGGCTTGAGCTATCGCCCCATTAGTATCGTAGTATCGGTACACTAGAGACATTTTCTGGTTGGAACCGAATAGAGAGTTCATAAATGAATTTTCCCATCCAAACAACATTGTTGTAAGCTTCTATATGGCAATATATTTTGCATTCATAATGGAATACACTAAAGTCATTACTTTTAATGTTTCCATCCAAATATCTTTTTAGTCATAATAAAGAGATATTTGATTATCTCTTCATTCATAATGAAGAAACATCCAATGATGGATTAGATTCATAATCTAATACATTTACGCTTCCATTACGTTACTCTAATTCTTCCTCAATTATTGAGGAATCTATCCTTTAGTATTTCTTAAATACTTAAGGACTCACTTGACAGTTGCCATGGTTCTGATCCTGGGATTGCACTGATATCTTCTTGTACCGTTCTAGGTACAATTCATATCAATGTTTTCATACAATATGAAATACATAAATCACCTCTCTGCGTATGCATAAAGGATTCTATTTACGCATTATTTCTTTGGGAGTCAAAGGGCACGTTCCCTTTGAGAAGGGCAACTTGCTAGTCACAGTGGAGTCGTCCTTCTAATTGAAGTTTATCATCATATGAGAAACTTCCTAGCATCTTTTGTCTATTATTAGGGATTGATATAATCCAATTATATCTTGAAATCTATCATTATAGATTTCCATCCCATGTTTATAGACTATGTCTCCCATATACATTCTATCGTTTATAGAATGTTTAAAGTCATAACTTTAACGAAGAAGTATTCCTTTCATTTCCAAAGTTAATATATCATATATGTGTGTATATATATATATATATATATATATATTTAAATTTAGGAACATGATTAACTCCCACTAATCTTTTGTAAACCTAGTAAACAAAAGATTCATTTACATCTTTATGAGAAATCAAACAATTTGATCTTTCTCTCATAAGACGCTTATAGCTCCCACTAGCTTGCTAAGATCGATGATGGATGGATCTCTACAACTTACATGTCTTGTGATTCATAGTTTTAGACGTATATATATTATCAAGACTATCTTAATAATGGTTTCGGAAACCCACATAATGTCCAAACATTGAATCACCATTTAGTTGTAGCTAGCAATCTTCGAATTAATTGAAACCAAGACTACGTCAAAGATGGTTTCTTCCAAGTCAACCAATATCTTTGATTGTGGTCACCTTAAGCTACCAATTAGCTATTAAAGGTTTCACTATTTCGGGTCAAATGGTACTTTACCATTTCCTTGAGTATATATCGTATATACACTCAATGTAGTCATAAGGATTTTACATTCTTATTTCTTTCGAATTAAGAGGTGCAACTCTATGACATAGTCATAAAGTCCAAACCATTCAACTGAGACGGTTTATAAATCCTTCTCGACTACCTTGGAGCTTTTGTTATAGGAACTAGGTTCTTATATTTGTTGATCACTATCTTGTTTCTCAAAGAACCCATTCTTTGAGTTCTATCCCTCGTTCATTTGCTCTATCTTGGGCAAATCCTAGTGTAGGATTACAATGAACTACCCAACAAACAGCATTTTGTTAGTTGGTTTATAGAAGTGATATTAATTTAAGGATATCTACAAGATAATTTTTAAACAAATGTTTCTTATTAGCACACAACCCCAAATCTTAACATGATTAAGATTTGTCTTTCTTTCCAACTTCATCCTATGGAGTTATGAAAATTTTGGAAGATCTTCTAATTGACAATCATATTGTCTTTAGAAGTATATATATCCTAAATATGGGTAATTGATAATATCCAACGAACTAAATCTTATTCAAGTTCGTTCTTCTCCTTATGGAGAAATTCATTATCATATGATGCTTCTTTCCTTGATATCTTTCAAGGAAACTTTTCTAAAGTGTTACCTTTCTTTGGATCAAATCTAAGGAGGTAACTGTTGGAAATATGCCCTGAAAGTCAATCTTTGGAAGAAACCTTTCAGGACAAAAGAATCGATGTATGGATGACTCTTATACATCAAATGGCAAAGATACTAATTGGGACTATCTCAATAAACGATATATGTCCTAATTAATGAATTGATGCGAAAATTAACTAACGAACAAATTTAAACCCTATTTGTGACAATTGTAGTATATGGATAAGTAGGGATCGTTCTAGGCCGGGGATTAACTAGGGATGCTAACCAAAGTAAAATTAAATTAAAAACGTAAAAACAAAATTTAAAACACTAAACTAAAATTAAAACACTTAACTAGAATCACTCAAAATAAAACTAACAAATAAACTAAAACAAATCAAAAGACTCAAAATAATTCAAAACTCAAGAAAACACAAACTAAATTGATTTCTAACAAACCTAACACTTTAAAATAAAAGGGGGATTGATTTTTGATGAAAAGTAAATTAAACTTAAATAAATTACAGAATTGATAAAAACATGAAATTAAGGTGAATGGATGGACGACGGACTGGCTAGAGGGTTATTCTCCACACATGACACATATGCAACCTAAATTGATTTTCAGTTGTTCTTTCAATAAATTGTAAATTCTCAACGCCCCAAATTAATTAGGTCCGCTTAAATTAACCTTCAGATTTTCCTACTTTTATTAGGTTGGATGATTGCATACGACAACCCAAAACATTCCCTACAAGTTCCCTACATGAATTGCATAATAGAGATACAAGCAAGAATCATTAAGTTTTATGAAAATCATAAGCATTGACGAGGCACTTGTTACTATGAATTGCATGAAACTTATGCCAAGAATTTACTTAACACGATTGTGGTCAACAACCTTTACTACTTCTGAATATAAATTCATAACGATTAGGTGAAATTCATTTATATTCTAGCATCAAATTTATGCATGTAAATTAAGTATGCATCCTTAATCGACATACAAAAATAAGTTATCAATCAAGCAGTTAAGCAAATTAAATTCACAACTCAGAAATCACAACTGAAGGTAATCAATTCATATTACAAATATATTCATGGTTTTGAATTAAACTCTAGCCAAAATAAAATTAGTTACACATTATTAAAATTAAAACAGAAATAAAACGTGAATTGGAGGATTAAACCGAATTGAGAAATAGAGTGATGCGCCACTGTGCTCAAGCTTTGCACTCCTGCCTTTTTCCTATCCCGCATGCTGACCTCCGTGCTGACCCAAGTCAGCACTGATGTTTGTCTGACCTCCCTGCTGCCTTGCGTCTTCGTGCCTTGGTCTCCCAACTGATCAGGCAGATTTGCTGCCTTCGCTTCCTCTCTCGCGCTCCTTCCGTCTTCTTCGCAAGCTTCACGTCAGGCTCGCTGCCACGTCTCTGCTGCCCGAGGCAAAACTTCCTTGCTGACTTCCCCAAGGCAGCACGTCCCGCGTCAAGCTTCTGTTCCGCGTCAAGCTTCTGTTCCGCCCTCACCAGGAAGGTCCCCTTTCCTTGCTGTTTTTCTCGCTTCTCTGTCTTTCTCCAGCTGCACAAGGCAGCACCTCTTCTCGCAAGCTGCCAGGAAGCGCTGCGTTATTCCCCGTTGTCTCTCCAGTCCCGCTGCCTAATGGCAGCTCACCTTCCCCCCCGCACCGAAACCTTTCTTTCCTCTCCCCCCTCCCCCTCTCTGACTTCTGTCCAAACCCTTTATATTTCTGCCATCCCCCCTCCACCTTGTCTTCGTACACACCTACCACGCTGCACTCAGCAGCTTTTATTTTTTTCTTTTCTTTGTGCTCCACTTGGTTACCCACTATTTTATTTTCTTTTTCTGCTCCACAGCTCCACTCTCCCTTACTCTACAAAACAAACAATTATTATATTATATATATATATATATATCTATATTTTATTTAATTTAAAAGCTAAACAGTTTTGACACGAATTTATTACATAAAATCACACTTATGTTATTTTTATTTTCTTAGCTAGATAAATTCGATAAAACACAAAAACAAAGTAAATAGCACAAAAATATGAGGAAATAACTCAGAAAAGACGAGAGAATTTGATGTAAAATATGTATAAATATGAGCTTATCAAATACCCCCACACTTAGCTTTTGCTAGTCCTCGAGCAAAACAAACGAAAACAGAAAAAGTAATAACATGAAAATTATTAGTTTCCCCCTATGTGACCCTCATAGAACTTCATATAAGAACACAATCATCAAAAACCATAGCTAACACCAAACAAGCAATTCAAGTTCATTTTCCTTACTCAAATATTAGCAGTAATCTTTGAAACATCCTTGAAGTGTAGTGTGTGAGATAGCCATGCTAATGCAATTTCAAATTTTTATTTTTAAAATCACCATATGCAAACTAGCGACCTTCTCACGGGATATGCACTCAATCACACATGTGTTTAGTTTTAATGTGTTTCGCTCAAAGAAACAAATGTGAAAGTTCTACCATAAGCTTGCATAAAGATCACTTCTCCATAGTCATGAATGCAAAACTTAAATCAAGAGGACTTTTATTGGATGTAATGAGGCTTCGGGATAGGGTTATTGAAACGAAAGAATAGGAAAACACAAGTTCCAAGCTACATTGCAAGCAATTCTTTTATTTAAATTTATAAGAACTCAAACTTCCAGCTATTCTTCAAGTCACCTCCAACCACAAACTTAAACTGAAACTTTAAAAACTTTTTATTTTCTTTGTATACAATCTTTCTTTTTCTTTTCCTTTTCTTTTTCTCTTTTTTTTTTTTTTTTTTTTTTTTTTTTTTTTTTAATACAAACATGAAATACCCCCACACTTATTCTTTTGCCAAACACCTTCAAAGTACTTCACAAACGTTTCTCATAAGACAATCTCGCATTGCTCACTTGGGAAGGGTAAGGAAAAAAAAATATTTCAGGCATAAGGGTAAACATATCTGGTGATAAGAAATAAAAGGCTCACATATACGGCTCAAATTGGCAATCTAATGATATCATTTTTCTTTGGGAAACAAGGTTATTTGGGCCATGGTGGTAAACCTAATGCCTCTATCATTTTCAAGTTCATGCAATCAATGACAAATATTTCGAAAGATCGTTAAGCAAGTTCTAGAGAAGTATCTCACATAAGTTCATCACACATGAAAGAATAGGAGTGTATGAAAAATGCACACACTTTCAATAGGCTCAATAAAAAACTCACATAGGATATATATGGTCACTAAATTCACATATGGAGCTTTAAATCATGCTTTAATTTCACATCAACAAGGCTATGTGCATTTGGTTTTTCAAAGATGATCAAATATGTACAAACTAACACAAGAATAAGGATTTTCACAAAACACATGTTAACAAAGTTCTTGATGATCATGGTTCAAATTTTATCCAATTATATCATTGGGTCGGGGAAACTAACAAAAATCTAATTCAAAACAATAAGGAAAACAAGGAAATATTTTTGGATTTTTTTTTAAATTTTCCGATTTTTTATTATTTTTTTTATTATTATTATTATTTTTTATTATATTTTTTTTTTTAAAAAAAAACAACAACTTAATTAAGAAAACACAAAGCAATAACATGGAAACAAATGAAACCAGTTCAAAGTCGAAGGTACAAAAATTTTCAATTTGGTCATTTTTATACTCTTTACCCCCACACTTAAACTAGACATTGTCCCCAATGTCAGAAAATATAATAAAATGCAAATAAAAATGAAAAAGATAAATATAAAGAAACAAAATAAAGCAATAGGACTGAAAACTTCCCTAATTTGCAGAAAATCAATCGATGACCCCCCAAGCTAAAATTCTGCAATCAACTCCAAGGGTGGAAATAGCCAAAAGTTCCTGCAAAGAAAAGAAATAAAACAGTTAAGCACGCAAGAAAATGTAGAAAATGCAAACTAAAAATTGAAAATGAAAATAAAAGACAATGAATAAAACTAAAAGTGATCATTGGTCCTGTTTGGTGACTTTCCACAGCTTTGAACTTGAATTGGCCTCGGAACTTCTTAGCAAGGAAAATGAGACTTGATTGGTGTTGTTGTTGAAGCTTCTCGAGCTCTTGGTTTCAACTCGGACTCCTTCTGCCGGGTTGATTGAGTCTGCAGGCTACATTCTTCTCTTTTTGTTCTTCTGCATGGCAGGTAGGCACGAGGTAGAGGTGGTGGTCTGCTTCTTTGTTCAATCTGTCCAAGTGCCGACCGATTGCCTTTCTTTCACCTTGTCCCGTAGCCACGAGCAAGGGTAAAGGAAAAGCATGCCATGAGATATCTTTGCCTCTGACTCTGATGATATGGGATACTTTTGCTTTTGAAGAAGTATCGTTCCACAGGTGTATGCTTGAACTGGGCTGGGGAACTTCTTAGCAAGGAAAATGAGACTTGATCTTGAAGATGAAGCAGCACCTTGTCTCCACATGCTTCAAGTAACATTTTCACTTGCCTTGGCTGTTCTCCAGGCAGATGTGGCGACTTCTTCGGAAGTACATCAGCGGTTGAAGATGAGCACTCGAGAGCAATGCTAGGTAAGCAATGCTAGGTAAGCAATCAGGAAGGATTTCCAGGCAGTCGGTTCTTAGATCGGAAGATTGACACCGAATGCTGGCTGATTGCCCGCTTTCTCCTTATCACAAAGACAAGGAAAAGGACAGGGAGAAAGCGTGATATGAGATACTCTTGCTTTCAACCTTCATGATATGAAATACTCTAGCTCTAGATGACTTATTTTCAAAGGTATCCCAGGGAATGAGAAACACAGAGAAACTCGACAGGGTTTGTTGGAAAGGCATTGTCGGAGATGAAAAATTTCGGAGATGAAGAAGTGTTGAGAGAGTTTGCCTTTGCTGTTGAAGGCGAAGGTAGACGTTTATAGGACTTTTCTTCATAACCGAAACTATTCCTTTACCCCTGTCGGCAGCCGGTGGATGGATGAACAGTACAGGTCACGCGCTTTCTGAAAAAGCAACCCGTAATTTGCGCAAAGCTGACAGCGCGCGTGACGAGTGACGACAAAATTGGAAAAGCTGTTCGCCTCGTGATTCCTGACCGCTCCGACTTTTGAGAGAGAGACGCCCGACTTTTGAGAACGGCGACGCCGCTTTTGAGAAAAGAATCCGGCTTTTCAGAAAGGAGCCCGGCTCTTCGATTTGCGAGAGGGCGCCTCTTCGACTGCTGAGTGATGCCTCAACGATTTCTTCTTCTTATAAGAACGCTCATTTTTTGTTCCACAACACACTTAAACTCCCCCTGTAAACACTTCATCTGGTAAACGTTCCCTCCTTGTATTTCTTTTAATCTTGATCAGTCCGACTCTTCATTCTCAACACCTTCAAATATGTCTTGCCCCTCTGACCGTCGCCTTAACTTGAATGTTGGGGAAGATAGTGATATACCTTCTCCAACCAACATTTGGCAGCCGTCCTTCATATCCCCAAATGGTCCTCTTACAGTTGGGGATTCCATGATGATGAACGAAACAACCGCATCGGTGGTGGCCAGAAATCTGCTCACTCCTAGAGACACTAGGATACTTTCCAGGCGGTCCGACGAACTGGCTGTTCAGGACTCTATGGCCTACAGCGTCCGATGCGCAGGCTCAGTATCAAACATGGGCCAGCGCCTTCTTGCACGAACTCGTCAGGTGGAATCGTTGATGGCTGAAGTGGCTAGTCTTCGGCAAGAGGTTAGAGTGCTTAGGCATGAGAACAGGGATTTGCACATGCTCGCAACCAATTACTCAACCAGCATGAAGAGGAAGCTTGATCAGATGCAGGAGTCCGAAGTGCGGATTCAGAGTGATCATCAACGGTTTATGGCGTTACTCCCGAGGTTTATGTTGCCTTCGTCCTCGGGAGCAGCACCAAGTATTGAGGCTCTGAATGATCCAACTCTGGCGCTTCGTCTTTCTAGGACTCCGTCGACCTCCGAGGCACCACCTACCAACGACCAATGAAAGCTATTAGTTTTACATTATTGTAAAATATTTATGCTTTAAGTTTATTTAATTATAAATATAAATAAAAGTATTTTTGTTTTGTTTTGTTTTTTTTTTTTTTTTTTTTTTTTTCATTTTTTTTTTCATTTTTTATTTTATATAAATGTAAAATAAGTAAATCAAAGTAAAAAAGACTAAGTTTAATCTCCTAAACAAAAATCACAACTAAATAAACAAAACAAAAATCACAACTAAATAACAAAACATAATGAAATCAACGTAAAAAAAAATCAACGTAAAATAAATTCACACAAGAGCAAACAAACAATGAAAGAACTAAACAAAGTAAAATAAATTCAGTAAAGAGAAGGGATTAGGAATGCAAATCTGATTGTGGGTGATTCAAGAAAAACCTCACAATGATATGATGTTGGCTATTCTCGTTGCCTACCTTCACAACATCATGTATGCATATAGAGCTCTTCCTGAGTGTAAGCACGCACTTTGTACTCCCCCATGATAGGGTGAAGCCAGTGTACGAGTCACAAACGATAGGAGCCTACCATGGTGGAGGGCCACGAAAGAGTGTTCAAAGCACTCTCACGCTTATCAACTTAATAATGGTTTGGTTGAGGGTTTTAGGTCTCATCACATATATAAACATACATTTTAATCTTATTAAAACAATTTGGTCCTATTACAACTATTGGTCCATGTGATTGATTTAGTAGTATATAATACTCCCACTAAGCTTGTAAAACAGTTTTTAAAGCAAGAGTATATGGTACTACTAACATAAGGTTTGCATTCATTGATGGACTATATAGTTGTCTTAGGGCCTTAGGATGACTATGAACCTTTGATTAGATTCAACACAAGCCTAGTGTTGAATCTCGGTCTAGGAATGGTGATTGATTTTAGTTACGCGTTTAATCATATTAAGGCGTGTTGTTCCTATTGGGCGTTGGACCCGCTACTCCATTTTCATGCATATCAAATAAAACAAGAAAAGGAGTACTTTAAAGTAAAGAAGAGCTTGTGCTCTTTTACAACAATTGAAGAGCATGCAATAAACAATTAAAGGCGGAATCATGCTTATATGCACTTAAAATAAAACATTAACCATGAAATTCAAAGCCTAGTAGATTGGTGAACCAAGACTCAACTCAAGAACAAAGTGAGTTGAGAAATTTATACCTTTGTAGATTCCTCTTTGCATAAGCAAAGGCTAATCACCCAAGGAGAGGGCCTTCATTCCTTGCTTCTTAGATCCATGGATTTGGATGGAAGAATATGTTTCTCCAAGTTCTCAAAATAGAGAACCTCTAAGTCTCCACACCAAGGTAAGATGTGAAGAAAAGATGAGTGACCTTGGAGGAGAAAGATTACTAGCTAATCCCTCCAAGGGGGCTGGCCTCTTAGAGAGAAAAGAGAGAGATATGTTCTCTCCAATTCTCTAAAAGAAACCCTCAATGAATTTTGGCTATAAAGTCATATTTATACCTTTATTCATTGGAGTGGCAAACTTGTATTTAAGTCCAAAACCCACTCCTTCTCTAAATGGCCGGCCATTGGGTTTCATTGGGCTTTTAGGGCCTTTGTGAATTATTAGTCATTAAGTTGTCATACAACTTAAGTCAATGGACTTGACGTTCAAAGCCCATTGGGCCTTAAGGTCCAATACTATCCCGAGGTCTTTAACGAACTTATTCGTTTGATTAATTAACATATTAATTAATCCTGGCCATAAATAATTAAACCATTTAATTATTCTTACTCATCTCCGTTGTTTCTTCAATCTCTGCCTTACACGGTGTACGATCCATTAGGTTCCTTTTAGCGAGGCAGTGGGCGATTAGAACTCTTTCAAATCGATTGTGAATTGAAACTTACTTTCAATTCTCCCTTTAGTGATTATACACGTTTAGGGCTTCCACAAACCATGAGTGACACCTAGCAGTATGTCATGGTTACCCGAGCTAATCAGAAGAGGTGGAGAACATATTCAGTTTAGGATTACAATGCAATACGGTCTTTCTCTAATACAATACTCTTGACCACATTGTTTTGTTTGATAGTTTATTCATGTCGACTATCCAATGTGATTCATTTACTTACATGATTACCTTGAATGTGATTTGGAATGACTTCCTAAATCTCATTCATACTCTGGCCAGAGATTCTTAATCATATCATAGAGTATTCTCCCTCAAACGGTTTGAAGGTTAGAGATCCCTTGTTGCGCATTCACTTGCCTCCATGTCTAAGTGGCTTAACCTCAACTATGCCGTGGACACCCTCTGACGGGGTGACTTTGACATAGTCAAAGATCAAGGACCTAACCACAAGACAACTATGATGCCTCAGGTCAAATGACTACTTTGCATTATCCCAACCATGAGTTCTCATGTGACATGAGTATGAGAACTCCTCGTTGATCGTGTTCAGTGGACTCATTCGTTATTGAGCACCTACATGCTTGTCTTGGTGTCAATCATACCAATGACTCGAGACTAGTCACTCTCACTAAGAGAAGACATAGCATGTACTGATCTTAACGGACTGTCAATGTCCAATTGGCAATCCTATGATTAGGAACGTTTAGGATATGTATACGTAAGAGAATGGTCTCATGAATCTAACTTGTTTAAATTACATTCTCCTAATTACATATTCATTGGACTTATCGTTTAAGCATATAACATTTATATGAGACGGCTTAAAACAATAATCTTTGCCCTTGATATTAAACTATATTAGTTTAACATGTGAAATGTCCGTAAAGTATCATCATATGATTGGTTTTAGGGCACATTTCCAACAAGTTAATCGTGAACTGCACAAATTAACCATCAGATTTTCCTAAATTCATTGAATTGGACTCATCGACACAACCAAATTATTCTTATCAAGTTCCCTATATGAACTGCATAATAGAGATACATATCAAAGATCATTAAGTTCTATGAAAATTATAAGCATTGACAAGACATTCATAACTATGAACTGCATGATACTTCTGCCAGGTATTTACGTAACACGATCGTGACTAGCAACCTCCATTACTTGTAAATATAAGTTCATAACGATTAGGTAAAACTCCCTTATATTTTAGCATCAAATCCCTGCATGCAAACTAAGTATGCATCCTTAAACAACGCACAAGAACAAGTTATCAATCAAACAGATAAGTAAATTGCATTCACGATTTATGAAACAATAACTGGATGTAATCAATTCATATCACACATATGTTCATGGCTTTGAATTCACCTCCAGCTAAAACGAGTTTAGTTCCTGATGCGAAATATATAAGCACACAAATTAAATCCTCTTTTTATCAATTGTAGCAAAGTATGTAAGTACGGATCGTTCTGGACCGGGGATTAGGAGGGATTGCTAAATCACTTGAAAACTGACTCAAATACGTAAAAACAAGTTTAAAACACTAAACTAGACTCAAAGAATGCAAAACTAAACTTTAAAACACCAAAACAAACCAAAAGACTCAAAACAGCACAAAAACACTCAAAACTGCCTTAAAAACACAATCTGGGCAGTTTTGAACACAAAACACAATTTTGGACGAAAATAGGTTATAACTTGACTCAAGACACTTAAAAACACAAACTAAATTGATTTCTAACTAAGATGACTCAACAAAATAAAGGGGGATTGATTTTTGACGAAATTTGAAAACAAAAACAAAACTTTGTAAATTGAACAGATTCTAAAACGAATTTGATAAAAGTGAATGGATGGAAAGCTAGCTAAGGGGTTCTTCTCCACACATGTCACACTTGCATACAAAACGATTTCCAATTGCTTCTCAATAAACCATGAATTCCCAACGCCCCAGATTAACCGTGAATTGCACTAATTAACCCTCAGATTTTCCTAAAGTTATCGAATTGGATGAATTGCAGACGACAACCCAAAGCATTCCTCACAAGTTCCCTGCATGAATTGCATAACAAAGATACAAGCAAAGATCATTAAGTTCTACGAAAATCATAAGCATTGGCGAGGCACTTGTTACTATGAATTGCATGAAACTTATGCCAAGAATTTACTTAACACGATTGTGATCAACAACCTTTACTACTTTCGAATATAAGTTTATAACGATTAGGTGAAACTCCCTTATATCCTAGCATCAAACTTATGCATGAAAATTAAGCGTGCACTCGCAACCAACATACACAAATCAGTTTTAATTCATATAGATAAGCAAATTGAATTCACAACTTATGAAACGCAATTGAAGGTAATCAAATTATATAGCAAGCATGAACATGGTTTCCAATCCCCCCTAGCCAAGGGGGGTTTAGTTCCTCATACGCACAAAGCAAAGATAAATAAATTTAGACATTGAAATCCAAAGAAAGAAAACACCTAGATACTCCAACTTGGACAGCAGGTGCATCCACGATTCCTCCTTCCTCCTTGCTGCGGCACAAGACTTGTGAATAGGTTCTTGGGGTTATGAATGGTGTAGAATGGATGGGGGATGTATAGTGGTGTTTAGGGTGGATGGGTGGTGCGGCTAGGGATGATTTTGGGCAGAAATTATGGAATATGGTGGTGGAAAGGAGCGGCAAAGAGAGGCTCTTTGTTTCTGACGTGAATGATGTATATGGGAGGTGGTGGTTTGATCTAGGGGTTGATATGAGTATATATAGGCACTTAAAACCCTAGGGGAATCAGATATGGACTTCTAGAATCCAAATCCACAAGGAAAAAGGCTAAGAAATCAGAATTAAAAGGGGAAAAAGGTAAGGAGGTGCGGCAAGGATAAGGGGGAAAGGATAAGGCTTCTAGAAAACCTTGCAAGGCAAGGAAAATAGGTTCTAGATAAGGGATATGTGCGGCAGGTTTATATGTAAAGAGATAGGGCTTCTAGAACAAGGATAAGGTGTCCTAAAGTGTTTGGGACTCCTCTTTGCATTTAAAACCTTTGTGCATTAGGATTAGGAAAGCTTGTCTTGATCAATCCTTCTTCTTCTTTGATTCCTTTTCCTTCTTGGACTTGGATTTCTTCTTTGTTGCTGAAACTCAAAGCCATTTGGGTTTAACTTTCCTACTTCAAGTAGGAAACCTTGTTTGAGCAGGAATCCTCATCATTGTGGGAACCATCTTTGACTATGAATCCATCCTTAACTAGGACTCCTCCGTTGATTAGGAATCCTTCTTCAATTAGGACTCCTTCTTGGACTAGGAATCCTTATTCAATTAGGACTCCTCAAATCTTCAATTTCGTCCATTCTTTTGGCTCTAAGTATGTGATGTCCAATCCAAGCTCAATTCTGGTCCAAAAGGCTCCAAAATGCATCTTTTTGTATACTTTGCCTTTAAAACCTGAAAACACATAAAACAAGCTTAAAAGACTACTTAACTAAGGAAAAACAACTTAAATGCACAAGAACAAGCTAACTAAGGCGCATAAATATGCTCCTATCAGTTCCTCATGTTCGCACTTAAACAAAGATAATTTAAATTAAACATTGAAAACAAAAGATTGAATACACCAAGGAACGTTCCAGAATCCAAGCTTGAATGGCAGGGCACGACTCCAAGCTTATTCTTCTCCTTCCTTCCTTGCAAAGCTGCGGCACAATTGTGTATTTTTCTGATTTTGGGCTCTTATGTGTGTGGTGCGGCAAGGGTGTGTATTTATAGGGCAGATACACGCCATAAAGTTGTAGAGGAAAAGGACTAGGTGCGGCAGATTCCTAGGGGGGAAAGAATTAATGTGTTTAGATGGATTAGGACTCCTAAATTCAGATGGGAAGGATTTAGAATAGGATAAGGACTCATTTTGTAGCTAGAGATAAGTTTAGATAATGTTGGATTAAATAGGATAATGTTTGGATAATATGGGATAAGATAAGATAAGACTAGATAAGATAAGGTTTGTTGAGGATAAGGTTGGATAAGATAAGGTTGGTTTGGATAATGTTGGATTAAATAGGATAATGTTTGGATAATATGGGATAAGATAAGATAAGACTAGATAAGATAAGGTTTGTTGAGGATAAGGTTGGATAAGATAAGGTTGGTTTGGATAATATTCTTCTTTTTAGCTGATTCTTTATCTTCCAAATCTTGATTTAATTTCTTCAACTCTTTAGCACATTCTTAGCCTCTTTTGATCTTCAAAAACGTCCATCCACCTTGCTCTATTCATATGTTGTCCATTCCAAGCCCAAAACTGCTCTAAAATGCTCCAAATTTCCTTTTCTTGCCACTTTTGCCATTTGAACCGACAAACACACGAAAATGGCTTAAAACACTCTAAAAAGTAGAAACTAACTACGTAAATGCAAGGAAACAAGCTAACTAAGTCGCATAAATATGCTCCTACCACGGTAAAGTGGGGACAGTATCGGTGTTGTTAGAGTGGACTCTCGGCCCGTCGACCTAAAAAATTCTATAGGTATTCATGTTGCTATCTGATGTTTTATTATTCTTTTATAAAAGGTGTGATTAGCTTGTTTATATGATTTTTATCTGTTTCTTAGTGCTAACATTTTTAGTTTATCACCCTTTCGAACCCCACCAAAACCCTTGAACCATTTCTTTTTCTTTATAGAGGACACATACATTTATGTGGTAACTGCAGATGTGTGGAAGGGGGGAAAATAGCACATTAAGGCTAGGGATCAAAATGGGAACAAAGTCGAGGTTTAGGGGCCATCAACGAAATTTACCAAGTTTCATTTATCACATTGAACATTTGATTACTTCATATGTATCTTTGTAATTGAACTACTATGTAGCTCTAGCATTGATGCAGGGCGCAGCGGACAAAACTGAATTAAAATGATAGATAGGATTGATAGGTAGGGTCCACTATCTCCTAGTGCGAGGAGGGGCCTGAAAACCCTAAGAACTTTGGTTCTAGTACCAGCCTACAATGTAGACACTAGAAAGAACAAAGATGCAGACTCTTAAACAAGAGAAAGACACATAAAAACGAGTTTACAACTCAAATATAAATATGATCATTCAAACAACTTATCTCCTTCTTCTTTAGAAATACAAGTATTTATAGGCTTACAACTAAAAGTGAAAAATATGAAAAGACATAAAAAATAAAGGCTTACCAATATAACTCCTAAAAAACTAAATGATTTCATAAAATGTCATTAACCTAGGAATTCCATAAGCCACAAATTTAAAGCTAGATACATGCATTATAACTCTAAAAATGCATGTATTATATTATAAAACTTAAATCCCAACTGCTAGTAATTTTATGCAATAAAGCCTTTAGTCCTTGGCCTGCATCATTCTCGTGGGGTTGGAGAGAATTCGTCCTCGAATTCGGATCATCATCTGATTTGGAGCGATAAAATTGAACTATGCCGGTCCAAACAAATAGATATTTGGACATTTAATATTGATTGTTGAAGTGTGAAAAGCACCCTTAATAGCATACCTTGCAACCTTGACATTCTCTTTCATTTGATTTATATAATGTCAACAAAAACTTTGGAAATTCTAAAGTAGAAGACATCAACCCCAATTAAATCAACATATCCAGAAGTTTCCAATGAACTCATTAAATTATGAAACTCCAACTTCAAAAATTCTTTGTAATCAGCATTTTTAATAATTAGATAAGATTCCATATCAACATTTCGTTGAACCAAGAACTTTGACAGCAAACGTGATAAGTACCATATGGAGAACGATCAAACTCGGGAGGAAGATCAAGATTTACAAGACAATCACCTGAATAATTTTCACAACATATTGGACATGAACTATCCAAGCAACGATCAAATATTGGAGGAAGGTCCAAATTAAGATCTTCATCTAATGGCATCTGCGACATGCTGAATATAGAGTCACCCATGGATCAAGCTGACGCTTTGATACCAACTGATGCAGGACGCAGCGGATACAAACGATATAAAATGACAAATATGATAGATAGGTAGGGTCCACTACCTCCTAGTGTGAGGAGAGACCTGAAATGACTAAGAACTATGGTTCTAGTACCAGCTTACAACGTAGACACTAGAAAGAACAAACCAGCAGACTCTTAAACAAGAGAAAGACACATAAAAACGAGTTTACAACTCAAATATCAATATGATCATTCAAACAACTTCTCTCCTTCTTCTTTACAAATACAAGTATTTATAGGTTTACAACTAAAAGTGAAAAATATGAAAAGACATAAAAAAAATAAAGGCTTACAATATAACTCCTAAAAAACTAAATGATTTCATAAAATGTCATTAACCTAGGAATTCCATAAGCCACAAATTTAAAGCTGGATACATGCATTATAACTCTAAAAATGCATGTATTATATATTATAAAACTTAAATCCCAGCTGCTAGTAATTTTATGTAATAAAGTCTTTAGTCCTTGGCCTGCATCAAGCATGGAAGTGCTACTTTTCAGAAATCAAAGTAAGCACTGTTTTGTTTTCCAACTATGAATTAGATGTTCGATAAGGGCTAATCAAGCTAATATATATCCAAATTCTTCTCAAGCGTCATATTTGTTGAAATAATCTCTGCACTCAGTGTCGTCTGTCATTCTCTGTGGTGTCAAATTCGATTGCAAGTGTATTTTGCGAACCCAAGATCCAAGACTATTGGTAAATCGATTTGATGGTTCGGTTTTGTAATTGTAGAATTTCAGGGCAACATGTAGCAAGTTGAAGTCGGGTAAAAAGTTACTTTGATTCTTCTAATCCCTATAGTTTTAGTTACTCTGATTCTTTGCTCTTTCAGTTCTATTTTCTGGTTATATTGTATGTTGTATTCAATACTTGCAAGTATGATGATAAGAACATCATTTGAGCTCTTTAGGTATGTCAGTTTCTACGATTGATTGATAGAATGTGTCAAAATTTGAGAATCTTGGCCATATTGCAGTTGGAACATAAAGTATTGAGTCTATTGACTGATGATGGAGTTACTTTTTGGGAAGTATTATTAGCATTGAAAAATTTTATTTTGAGATTCTTTGTTTTTATTTATACACTCGGAAAGGAGTTTTAGAGTACCAATAGCAACTTCCTATTATTATTCGATCTCCTAGTTTCGTTGTAATTGCCCTTTATCTGTTACATTTTTGCTCCATTCTCCCATGTTTAAACATTGAATAGTACTATATCATACGACACAGGTTGGTGAGTTTTGTACTAAAAAAACACCGAATTACTAATTGTTCCTTGATTTTGTTGATGTGTGGTGATTAAACTAAAAACCGGGAGAGTTTTTATTTGGGTTTTTGGTTTTAATGGATTATGATAGAATTTTTACCACCTGCAAAAATAAGGATAAAAACACTTAAAAACACTTTAAAAATATTGATTTTGGAATTTAAAATAATAAAAAAGAATTTAAATTAAAAACAATTCAAGAAAATCAATTTAAAGAGACACTAGAGTTTCGCCGTCACCTTAACAATCTTACATAGTTCTTTCAATTACTTATGAATTATCCATGCATATTTCGAAGGTTAGGTTTTCCTAATATATGTCCTACTTGGAACCTCCAACAGAGAACGTATATCTAACATGCAACCCATCCAGACGTTCGGATCAAATATGAACATGAAAGATTCATTAAGTTTTATGAAAACCCTTTGAAAAACCATGCAACCCTTAAGACGTGGTGTTCATCCTAAGTGAAATTACAATTATTAACCACAAGAATCCAGTGCCAATTTCAAGGAACCTTCTAACCAAAATTGCATCAAATTACTTTTCTAAATATCTTAATGGTCGTGAATCACTAAGACACTTAGATAGTTTAAAATGGTGATTAATAATTCAAAACAAGCATGCATAATATCATAAATAAATTGAAAAGAAACTACATATTCTTGCTAAGGCTCAAGGCTTTGCCCTAGTAAAAGAAATTAGTTACGAACAATCATAAAACAAAATATTATTAAGGGTATATTACATTTTACCTGTAACATCCCACATCGCCCAGGGGAGTGATTCTTAAATGTATATACCCATCCCTACCTAGCACGAGGCCTTTTGGGAGCTCACTGGCTTTGGGTTCCGTAGGAACTCCGAAGTTAAGCGAGAAGGAGGCCAGAGCACTCCCAGGATGGGTAACCCACTGGGAAGTTGCTCGTGAGTTCCCAAAAACATAAAAACAAAGTTAAAAACGTTTGAATAGACTCAAATGACTCAAAACATATTCTAAAGACGCAAAACAACTTAAAAACACTCAAAATTGCCTAAAATCACTTACTGGGCAGATTTGACTCTAACACAACTTTGGATGAATTTAGTGTTTTGGTTTGAATCAAAACACTTAAAAACACTAACGAAATAGAAATTTAACACTTTGAAACAACAAAGTAAAGGGGGGATTTTGGTTTTGATGAATTTGAAACAAACAAATAAGTCATAAAACTAGGCAGATTGTAAAACGAATTTAAGAAACGGTGACCACTATTTTTAGACTCTTTTAATTTGTTAAAGGGAAAACTTTGATTTGATTATTTCACAATGACAAACAAAACTCATTGACAAACGCTTGTTAAGAATTTATAAAGCTCCAAAAGCTATAAAAAAAATTAAAAAAAAAGTGAAGCCGCCCTTTTGGGTTAACGAAACCCTTTTTTCCATTTTGGAAAAATCAATTAAAACCCAAAAATAAATTTTTAAAAAAATTGAAAGAACGAAAATTATATACAATTACAAAAAGAAAAAGCAAAAATCACACAATATAAGTCATCCATCCTAATCTTTAAAGATGACGTCAATTAAAGTTATACACAATTACAAAAATGAAAAGGAAAATCATATACAATTACAAAATGGAACAGAAACAGTGGTTCCAAGGTTTTGTTAGGAATATAGAAATAGTGGTCGCAACTCATAAAGCCTGGTTGGCGTGTGTGCACGGGCCCTTGTTTGTTTGTTTTTCTTTTTTCTCTTTACTATTAAATAAAGTTAATATATTGCTTTTGGTCAAAACTTAATTTTAAACCCCTTTTCATTATTTTTTACATTTATTTGAACTATGTTTGGTACATGTTAATCAATTCAAAAATAAAAAAATATCACAAATGTGTTTTGCAAAATAAAAATTCACAATCCAACAAAATAAAAATTCACAAAAAAAAAAAAGTTGACTTTTAATGGAAAACTCTTTTTACTATTCAATCTTAATCATAAGGACATTTTTTGTATGAAAAGTCCATAATGGATCAAACCCATTGTTTTATTTACTCTTACGTCATTAGTTGCTTATTATAGCGAGGTCCACAATGATGTAGGCATTTTTGTCTGGTTAAAGTTCATTACTTTGCATGATGCTATTCTGCTTATGCTACTTTTCATCTTTTACTAATCTGCTGTTAGCTCTTCATGCTTCTATCATGTTGTCGATGTTGTGCAGCTCCTCTTGTGTCAAATTGTTCCAGTACTATTAATCTCCTTCTACCAGTTCTACCTCTCTTTCTCTATCTTCTTTTATCTTGTAATACATATTTGATGTTTCTCCTTTAAAATTTTAAGGCTTCCAGTAGGGCTGATGATGGACTTTTGGCTTGCTATACCTTTCTTCTTCTTCGCTCTAATATCATATGATACTTAAAATCTTCAAACTCATCTAAAGCTAACATTTGGATTCCTCGACATCTCAAAATATTTTTGTATGAAAGAGTCCATCTGTATGGAGAGACAAAGGTTAGGCTAAATGACTCTTCATTAATTATGGCTACATGTCTGGCTTTCTCTTTATGCATATGTACATACTAATCAGGGTGACTACTAATAAAACTTATACATGATCTAAATCTAAAATAGGGAAATTTTCTAGGCGAGCTTCAGGAAACTGCAACAATCAGGAATCATTTACAACAATTCTATCTAATCTCTCAAAGATCAATTTCTTTCTACTCTTCTAGATAATCTTCTGCTATTTTTATAAGCTTTTTTTAAGAAATGATTGTAATTGAGAACTGTTGTTAATGAATATTTTATCAAAATAACCAAACTCTAATAGTAGGCTGGGGTAACTTCTACTACATTATGCTTCTTCTAATGCTCATAACTAAAATGACATGGTCTAAAATCTCTCATGTTAATCTTGGCTTAAGTTATAGTAACCTCTGGTTTACAAATACAACTCTCTATACTATCACAAAAACATGGTGGATATATTTTTGTAATAATATCCATCTATGGGTTAAAAAACTAGGGACTCCTAATGAGTCCAATCCATTAGTATAAACAAGATTCTTACAAAGTATCCACACAAGCTCAATTCCTAAAACCTAATCTACAGTGTAGCTTATACCTTTGTGCAACCTAGCCTTACACGAGAAGAGGATTCCTTTGGTCTTCGTTAAGTGTTAGCACATTCTGAGCTCTTCACCTTGTGGCGCCGAGACCAACACGATCCATGATATGATAAAAATGATGATATGAAATCTGGATTCAAATGACCAACCAGTTTCTCCAGTCAAACAATTAAAAGAAGAAACTAATGTGAATCCAAGACTTGGTCTAAGTAAAGATTAAAAAATTAAAGCTTGACCAAGAACATAATACAAAACTATGAAGACAATGCTTCACTTTCATACCTCAAGTACTATTTTATTTCAATATAATACATCCGTTACATTTTTCATCCATTAGTTCATTAAAAGCTGACGTGGCTACCAAATTTATGCCACGTGGTAAAAAAATATTTTTTATACATTTAAAATATTATAATAATTTACCCTATTAAAACAAAAAAAAAAAACCTGAAACCATCTTCCCTGACCCTTTCTCCCTCTCCTCCGCTCTCTTTACCTCCCCTCCCATCCAAAAACCACACCCCTTCCCTGCAACCCAAATCCCCTATCCCACCCCACCCCTACCTCCCCGACCTCTCCACAACCCCCCCCCCCCCCAAAAAAAAAACCCAAAAAACCTAGATTATTTGTATGAAACCTGCAAAAAAAAGTAAAATAAAAAATCCACCGGTTCTTGGAGAAAAGGGGTCGACATTCCCCAGTTGTCGATGGCGCAGATGGTGATGGTGGTGCGATCATGATGTTAGCGGCAAGGTGGGTGATGGTGAGGTAGTGGTTGAAGGTTGAGAATTGGGGATTTTGGGGTTCGAGAGAGAGAGTGAGGAGAGTGGAGGAGGGTCGGCGTGTGATGTTGGGCGCTTCGGTGAGGGTGGTGAGGAGTGTGAGCGTGAGGAGAAAGGCACTAGCAGTGAGGAGTGTGTGCGTGAGGGGGATTATGGGTTGAGGGTGTGCTCAAGTGGGGAGAAGGGGTGGGGGAAGACGAACTGGGTTTTGGCTTCTTTTTTTTTCTTGCTTTTTTTAATTAATTAATTTAAATTTTTAAATTTTTATTAAGTGTTTAGCCACGTCAACACAAATAGGGACCCCTTATTTGCCACATCATCACTTAACGGTTTACTTAATAGATTTTCTAACGGATGTATGAAATTGAAATAAAATAGTACTTGAGGTATGAAAGTGAAATGTTTTAAAGATGTTGTAAGGAATTGAAATCGACCCCAAACTTGAGGGGGTAATGTCACATCCCGGGCCCGTTCCACCACCGTAGCACGATATTGTCCTCTTTGGGCTTACCATTCCCTCACGGTTTTGTTTTTGGGAACTTGATAGGAACATATTTATGCGACTTAGTTAGCTTGTTCTTGTGCATTTGTGTTGTTATTTCTTAGTTAATTATGTATTTTAAGCCATTTTCGTGTGTTTGTAGGTCATAATAACAAAGTTGGCAAGAAAGTGCATTTTGGAGCATTTTAGAGCATTTTTGAGTGTTTTTAAGTTGTTTTGCGTCTTTAGAATATGTTTTGAGTCCTTTGAGTCTATTCAAACGTTTTTAACTTTGTTTTTATGTTTTTGAGTTAGTTTAGAGGTTTTAGCAAGCCTCCTAATCCCTGGTTTAGAACGATCCCTACTTGCATTTATACTACAATTTGACAACAAGAGGGTTTAATTTGAGTGCTTAACTTTCACCGCATCAAATTTTGGCGCCGTTGCCGGGGATTAGCAACTTTGCTAATCCCCCGTTGTTTCTTTTTCATGTCTTTTGTTTTAGTTACTGACTTTGTTTCTATTTGTGTCTTTTATTTTTACTTTTGATATTTGATTTAGTTTTGTTTCCTTGATTTCAAATACTAGAGAAGTAAGACATGGATTTTGCTACCATTCAAGCTCAATTGGCGAAACTTACTTCTCAATTGTCACAAAGTGCCGAAAGGACCACAATGCAAAGTGTCACTACATGTGGTGTGTCCTATAGGCAAGGATATCCAACTCATCAATGTTCTCAATTCGCTACGAATGAAGATGCTTGGGGTTATCAAGGCCATAGCCAATCATGGGACAACATGTTTTCCAATGCTTACAATTCGGATTGGAGAGATTATTCAGATTGCATGTGGGGAGAACCTCAACAATTCCAACAAGATGGATATTGGCAGCAAGAAGAGGAGTTCTATTCAAGACCTATGCAGCCACCACAACAATCTGCCCAATTCAATTCAGGTACGTCTTTGGATAATGATATGTTTAATAAGTTACTCACCTCTTTGAACCAGGAAGTAGAAAATCGAAACACAGAGGTGCAAAATCAAGCCAAGAAGATGGGCGAATTAGAGAAGCAAATTGGGCAGATTATGGAGTTCATGGCACAAATTCAAGAGCAAAGTGAACTCTCCAACTCAACTATTGAAAATTTGAAGGAAGATTTTGAAATCCATGATGCTATCACTTTGGGAAGTGCTATGGAGGTTGGAGGTGAACCCAAGACATCCAAACCAAGCCAAAACATGGATGAACAGCTGCTGCTCGAAGAAGAGGAGAATAACAAGGCCACGGCAAGGGAAGAACCACCCTTGCCGTAACCCCATATCCCCTATATGCCTTCCACTACAACCAAGGTAAGCCTAAATTCAATTTGTCCTGACCCCGTTTCACCAAATGTCCTTATTCCTTGTAGGATCATGTGTTGGAAATGTGCCCTAAAGCCAATCATATGATGATACTTTACGGACATTTCACATGTTAAACTAATCTAGTTTACATATAAAAGGCAAACATTATTGTTTGAGGCGTCTCATATAAATGTTATATGCTTAAACGATAAAGTCCAAGGAATATGTGATTGGGAGAATGCAATCTAATGAAGCTAGATTAATGAGACCATTCTTTCGTAGACACATCCTAAACATTCCTGATCATAGGATTGCCAATTGGGCATTGACAGTCCGTTAAGATCAGTACGTGCTATGTCTTCTATCAGGGAGAGTGACTAGTCTCGAGTCATTGGTGTGTGTGACATCAAGACAAGTACGTAGGTGCTCAATAGAGAATGAGTTCACTGAACACGATCAACGATGAGTTCTCATACTCATGTCACATGAGAACTCATGTTTGGGATAATGCAAATTAGTCCTTTGACCTGAGGCATCACAGTTGTTGTCTTGTGGTTAAGTCCTTGATCTTTGATTATGCCAAAGTCACCCCATCGGGGTGTCCACGACATCATTGGGGTTAAGCCACTTAGTCATGGAGACAAGTGAATGCGCAACAAGGGATCTCTAACCTTCAATTGGCTTGAGGGAGAATACTCTATGATATGATTAAAATCTCTGGCCAGAGTATGAATGAGATTGGGGAATGCGTTCCAAATCACATTCAAGGTAATCATAAAATGCAAATGAATCACATTGGATAGTAGACATGAATAAATAAACTATCAAACCAAACAATGTGGTCAAGAGTATTAGATTAGAGAAAAACCGTATTGCATTTGTAATCCTAAACTGAATAGGTTCTCTACCTCTTCTGATTAGCTTGGGTAGCCATGATATGCTGCTAGGGGTCACTCATGGTTTGTGGAAGCCCTAAACGTGTGTAATCACTAAAGGGAGAATTGAAAGTAAGTTTCAATTCACAATCGATGTAAAATGGTTTTAATCGCCCACTGCCTCGCTAAAAGGAACCTAATGTATCGTACACCAAATAAGGTGGAGATTGAAGAAACAAAGGAGATGAATAAGAATAATTAAATGGTTTAATTATTTATGGCAAGGATTAATTAATATGTTAATTAATCAAACGAATAAGTTCGTTAAAAGACCTCGGGATAGTTTTGGACCTTAAGGCCCAATGGGCTTCGAACGTCAAAGCCCATTGACTTAAGTTGTATGACAACTTAATGAATAAAGATTCACAAAGGCCCAAAAGCCCAAATCCATTTAGTGTTGAATTAGGGTTTTTGGTTCTTTAGGTCATTTAAAGAAGTGACTATATAAAGAACTTTATAACCTAAAATTCATAAGTTGTTGATTTTAGAGAAAATTGGTGAGAACACAAAGCTTCCATTTCTCTCTAAGAGGCCAACCACCTTGGGGGATATTGTCTAGCAATTCTATTTCCTCAAGGTCACTCATTTCCTCTCCAATCCAACCTTGGTGTAGAATCTTTAGAGGTTCTCAATTTTGGGAACTTGGAGAACCTATTCTTCTAACCAAATCCATGGAGCTAAGAAGCAAGGAATGAAGGCCCTATCTCTTGGGTGATTATCCTTTGCATATGCAAAGAGGAATCTACAAAGGTAAATATTTCTCAACTAACAAATTGTTGTTTTTAAGTTGAGTCAAGGTTCACCAATCTACTAGGCTTTGAATTTCATGGTAGATGTTTTGTTTTTGAATGCATGAAAGCATGATTCCGCCTTTAATTGTTAATTGCATGCTATATGATGTTATTCAAATGAACATGTTTTTCACAAAATTTCCTTCAAGTGGTATCAGAGCCTAGGTCTAGTAGTTGGTGAATCATTTTGGGTTTTGTAGTTCATAGTTTTTTGATTTAAAAATTGTAATATGTTACAAGCTTTATTCTTGTTTCTTTGAATGTAAATTTTGTTAGAAAATTTGCCATCTCAAATGTTGTAGATGTAGTCCATATGAGCATGAATTTTGGAGCTAAAATTTGGTGCCATGTTTTTTGGGAAATTCGGCCAAATCCAAAGGGTGATTTTTTGGGTTCATGTTTGTCTTGTTAAAATGGTTTTAAAGTGACTTTTGGAACCCCTAAGTACCCTAGGATGTTAACCCTCTTTTGAGTGATGAAAATTTGAGTTTTGGTGAGTGAAAACATTCATGGAGCTATTATGAGTTTTCATGAGTGTTCTTCAATGTTCTTGAAGTTCTTGCCAAGAACATAAAGTTTTGAAGTTTTGATTCAAAATGTTTTATGTTTTTACATAAAGTTTTGGTTTAATTTTAGTGGGTGATGATTATTTGTAAAGTATTATTAATGGTTTTAATGGTAGACAAACTTTTTTAAAAGTTTGACATAAATTCAATTAATGGCTATAATGGTAGACAAACTTTTTTAAAAGTTTAACATAAATTCAAAATATTTCATCTTTACCTCACCTAACAAAACCCACTTACAAAAACTTTGTAAAAATCATATTTTTTCTATCATGGCCGGCCACCCTAATAGAATAGGGTATTTTTGGGTCTTTTATTCAATTACATAAAGTTTTGATACTTTTGTGTATTTGCACTTTGGCCCAAAAGTTTACGTTTTTACGTTAAGGCCCAAAAACGTTAAAGGACAAATTGTTTTGCTCCTTTAATGAAGTTTTTTGTATTTGTTGAAATTTTTGGGTTCTAGTTGTAATTACATGAAGTAGTGGACTTTTGTGTTTTTACAAAGTGACCCCAAAAGTTTGTGTTTCGCAATATAGCCCAAAAAGTTGTGGTTATTGCATGATGGCCCAAATTAAGTAGGGAACAAAAATTGTTTTGTCTCTTTAAATGAGAATTGGATTTTCATTTCATTTAGCTCCATTTAAATCAATTTTATGGATACAAAAACCAAATGAAAATGTTGCATTCAATTTAATTAGTTAAAATGTTAATTAATTAAAGGGTGATTATGAACCTAAGCCTACGATAATTGAGCTATGTGAAAGGCCGTTTCAAATTTGTTTGAACCATGGGAATGGGTAGATTAATTTTGGTTGTAATTTGATTTGATCAAATGTTGTAAAAGAGCATAAGCTCTTCTTTACTTTAAAGTAATTTGAATTATGCAAATGTTGTAAAGAGCATAAGCTCTCTTTTACTTTGAAGTACTTCTTTCTTGCTTTATTTGATATGCATGAAAATGAAGTAGTTGGGTCCAACGCCCCTAGGAACAACACGCCTTAATGTGATTAAACGCGTAACTAAAATCAATCTCCATCCCTAGTCCGAGATTCAACACTAGGCTCGTGTTGAATCTAAACAAAGGTTCATAGTCATCCTAAGGCCCTAAGGCAACTATATAGTCCATCAAATGAATGCAAACCTTATGTTAGTAGTATCATATACTCTTGCTTTAAAAACCGTTTTATAAGTATAGTGGGAGTATTATATACAACTAAATTGAATCAAATGGACCAATAGTTGTAATAGGACCAAAATTGTTTTAATGTAGATTAAAATGAATACTTATATGTGATGAGACCTAAAACCCTCAACCAAACCATTATTAAGTTGAAAAGCGTGAGAGTGCTTAGAACACTCTTTCGTGGCCTTCCACCGTGGTAGGCTCCAATCGTTTATGACTTGTACACCGGCTTCACCCTATCATGGGGGAGTACAAAGTGCATGCTTATACTCAGGAGGAGTCTATATACATACTTGATGAGGTTAGTGTAGGCAACGAGGATGGCCGACATCGTATCATCGTGAGGCTATTCTTGAACCCCTTCACGAACTAAGCATGGTGGGAATGACTAAACTAAGTGCAATGGCGCCAACATCGTATCATCGTGAGGCAACATTCTCTAGAGGCCAAATTGATGGGTACTTGCATTAGTTGCAAATGAGTAAGCGTACTCTCTCATTATTATTAATGCTAGCCAACATCATATCATTGTGAAGTGGGCTTGGTAATAGTGAGTCTCCCATAACCTACTAAGAGTTTCCTCCAAAACTCTCGAATTCCAATGAGGGATATGGAATTTGCCAAAAATAGTGGGTGGTGCTATTTGATTTAAAGACCCAAATCAAATGGCTTAAAATCAATCAATTTATATTCGTTATGTATTTGTTTACCAATATATTTGCAAACGCTATCCAAAACTTGACAAAGAAAATCCGAATGTTTTAGTTTCCGGACTTGGTAACACAATCCCAAAGATTGTCTTAAATGGATTGTGCATGTACCTAAGAAGTCTCATCCTCACAATCTTCCTATTGATAATGTATCATTGGAAGAACATGTTAGAAATGTCTATCATGAAGAGGACAACACAAACAACCAATGCTTATTCCTTCGTTATATGAACAAAGGAACTTAAGAAGATTAGCATAAAGACAAGGACACTTTTAGTGCCATAATTCTTCACTTACAAATTGTTGTATGAAGAAATAAGAGTTGCCTTGAACAACTCTTGAAAGTTTGTAATTATGTTTAGAACATAATGGTTGGTTGACAAAAATAGTCCATCAACATGGACTTATGATGATTTTGAATCATTGAGTGTTGAAGTGATAAACCACTTAACGAGACGGAAACTAAGCTAGGACTTCACCTTTATGTCCCTATCCTAATGGTTCACTAAGTTTATTGTAAACTATGTAGTGAACAATAACCACACACTCTCCAAAATGTTTGATGTAATTGAAAAAGGTTTCAAGAGAGATAGTGGGAGTTTAGGGACCATGACTATTGTAGTCAAAGGAGAAGTCAAATGAAGAAGATAAAATTAACTCCAAGGGAACAAAACTTTCTTTATGAAAGGATGGACATTGGAAGGGGTATTTGCAAGAAATGTCTTGCAAGTGTCAAGAACACACCTTTCGAAGGTATTGTAAATTGTTCTTGAATAGTTCAAAACAGTTGGTTCTTCTACTTGAATGCTTGATTCCGTATTAGTAACTATGTTTTACAATCGTTGTAAAAGTGTGACTAATAAGAAGTAGAAGATTAATGAGAGAAGAGAAAGTACTTCACATTCGGAACGTGAATAAAATATAGATCTCTGCGAAAGCAGATGGTACTAACTTCCTCATATGAACTACCAAAGAAATTGGAAAAACCAAAGATTGTCTTTACATTCCAATTTTAAGGAACTCAATTCCATCACTATAGTAGAGATGGATGAATGTTTTGTTTGACAAAACATTGTTCTTTATTAATCACTGATTGGATTATAGTAATCTAATTGATTGTCTCTATAGTAGAGATGATATGGTAGCGTTAACTGTTTAGAATATAATGATGCTTAAAACCCAAAAGGTTGCAAGATAGTGACTAATCCCAACTGAGTTGTGATACCTCTAAAACATAAATTACGAGTTGGTCATAGATGGATGCTTTGGATCGTTAGATCTGGATCCAATACCTTCTTGTCAAAATTGTATAGAGGCGAAATGTTCGAATCTTTATTCTTTTGGAAAGAAGAAAGAATCACAAAGTTATTGAGGTTAATTCACTTAGATGTTAGTGGCACTTGTCCACAACATAATACTACTCATGTTGTTTGACATTCACCGAAGATCACTCTCGGTTGGACTATAGTTTATTATGAATAAACACAAGTCCGAATACTTTGCAAAAGGTTTCAAAGAATTCAAGAAATTTAAGTTGATGAGTAAGACGTCTAAAGTACTTACCTCCTTAGATTTGATCCAAGGAAAGGTAACACTTTAGATGAGTTTCCTTGAAAGATATCAAGGAAATTAGCATCATAAGATAATGATTTTCTCCATTAGGAGAAGAACGAACTTGAATAAGATTTAGTTCGTTGGATATTATCAATTACCCATATATAGGATATATGTGCTTCTAAGACAATATGATTGTCAATTAGAAGATCTTCCAAAATTTTCATAACTCCATAGGATGTAGTTGGAAAGAAAGACAAATCTTAATCATGTTAAGATTTGGGGTTGTGTGCTAATAAGCAATATTTGTTTAAAAATTATCTTATGGATATCCTTAAATTAACCTTTGGATATCACTTCTATAAACCAACCAACAAATGTTGTTTGTTGAGTAGTTCATTGTAAATCCTACAATGTGATTTGCCTTAGAGCAAATGAACTAGGAATAGAACTCAAAAGAATGGGTTCTTTGAGAGACAAGATGATAATCAACAAATATAACAACCTAGTTCCTATACCACAAAGCTCCAAGGTAGTCAAAAAGGAATTTTAAACCGTCTCAGTTGAATGGTTTGAACTTTATGACTACATTGAGTGTATATACGATATATACTCAAGGAAATGGTAAAGTACCATTTGACCCGAAATAATGAAACCTTCATAGCTAATTGGTAGCTTAAGGTGACTACAATCAAAGAGAATGGTTGACTTTGAAGGAACCATCTTTGACGTAGTCTTAGTTTCAATTAATTCGAAGATTGCTAGCTACAACTAAATGTTGATTCAATGTTTGGACATCATATAGGTTTCCGAAACCATTATTAAGATAGTCCTAATAATATATATGTCTAAAACTATGAATCACAAAACATGTAAGTTGTAGATATCCAACCATCATGGATCTTAGCAAGCTAGTGGGAGCCATAAGCGTCTTATGAGAGAAAGATCAAAACGTTTGATTTCTCGTAAAGATGTAAATGAATCTTTTGTTTACTAGGTTTACAAAAGATTAGTGGGAGTTAATCATGTTCCTAAAATTTAGAATATATATATGATATATTAATTTTGGAAATGAAAAGAATACTTCTTCGTTAAAGTTATGACTTTAAACTTTCTATAACGATAGAATGTATATGGGAGACATAGTCTATATACATGGGATGGAAATCTATAATGATAGATTTTAGGATATAATTGGATTATATCATGCCCTAATAATAGACAAAATATGCTAGGAAGTTTCTCATATGATGATAAACTTCAATCAGAAGAACAACTCTAGTGAGACTAGGAGGTAGCTCTTCTCAAAGGGAACGTACCCTTTGACTCCCAAAGAAATATTGCATAAAGAGAATCCTTTATGCATACACAGAAAGGTGATTTACGTATTTCATATTGTATGAAAAACGTTGATATAAGTTGTACCAAGAAAGGTACAAGGCGATATCAATGCAAGCCCAGGATCAGAACCATGGCAACTGTCAAGTGAATCCTTAAGTATTTAAGAAATACTAAAGGATAGGTTCCTCGAAGAATGAGGAAGAATTAGAGTCACGTAAAGGAAGCGTAAATGTGTTAGATTATGAATCTAATCCATCGTTGAATGTTTCTTCATTATGAATGAAGAGATTAACAGATACCTCTTTATTATGACTAAAGAGATATTTGGATGGAAACATTAAAGTAATGACTTTAGTGTGTTCCATTATAAATGCAAAATATATTGCCATATATAGAAGTTTACAACAATGTTGTTTGGATGGGAAAGTTCATTTATGAACTCTCTATTCGGTTCCAACCAGAAAGTGTATGACACTAATGGGGCGATAGCTCAAGCCTGGGAATCAAGGTCTCATCAAGATCCGAACTCATATGAGAGACTGAACCACATGATTGGGAATCATGTATAATGGTGACGTCGATATTCTCAAGGTTGCTTCTATGGATAACATATAGATATCCATTTCCTAGGCCTACTATTCAGCCATTTAGGAAATGACTACAGAAGAGGAATCATCACAGATGAACAAGCTGATTGGCTCTAGTGCAAGTGGGAGATTGTTGGAAATGTGCCCTAAAGCCAATCATATGATGATACTTTACGGACATTTCACATGTTAAACTAATCTAGTTTACATATAAAAGGCAAACATTATTGTTTGAGGCGTCTCATATAAATGTTATATGCTTAAACGATAAAGTCCAAGGAATATGTGATTGGGAGAATGCAATCTAATGAAGTTAGATTAATGAGACCATTCTTTCGTAGACACATCCTAAACATTCCTGATCATAGGATTGCCAATTGGGCATTGACAGTCCGTTAAGATCAGTACGTGCTATGTCTTCTATCAGGGAGAGTGACTAGTCTCGAGTCATTGGTGTGTGTGACATCAAGACAAGTACGTAGGTGCTCAATAGAGAATGAGTTCACTGAACACGATCAACGATGAGTTCTCATACTCATGTCACATGAGAACTCATGTTTGGGATAATGCAAATTAGTCCTTTGACCTGAGGCATCACAGTTGTTGTCTTGTGGTTAAGTCCTTGATCTTTGATTATGCCAAAGTCACCCCATCGGGGTGTCCACGACATCATTGGGGTTAAGCCACTTAGTCATGGAGACAAGTGAATGCGCAACAAGGGATCTCTAACCTTCAATTGGCTTGAGGGAGAATACTCTATGATATGATTAAAATCTCTGGCCAGAGTATGAATGAGATTGGGGAATGCGTTCCAAATCACATTCAAGGTAATCATAAAATGCAAATGAATCACATTGGATAGTAGACATGAATAAATAAACTATCAAACCAAACAATGTGGTCAAGAGTATTAGATTAGAGAAAAACCGTATTGCATTTGTAATCCTAAACTGAATAGGTTCTCTACCTCTTCTGATTAGCTTGGGTAGCCATGATATGCTGCTAGGGGTCACTCATGGTTTGTGGAAGCCCTAAACGTGTGTAATCACTAAAGGGAGAATTGAAAGTAAGTTTCAATTCACAATCGATGTAAAATGGTTTTAATCGCCCCCTGCCTCGCTAAAAGGAACCTAATGTATCGTACACCAAATAAGGTGGAGATTGAAGAAACAAAGGAGATGAATAAGAATAATTAAATGGTTTAATTATTTATGGCAAGGATTAATTAATATGTTAATTAATCAAACGAATAAGTTCGTTAAAAGACCTCGGGATAGTTTTGGACCTTAAGGCCCAATGGGCTTCGAACGTCAAAGCCCATTGACTTAAGTTGTATGACAACTTAATGAATAAAGATTCACAAAGGCCCAAAAGCCCAAATCCATTTAGTGTTGAATTAGGGTTTTTGGTTCTTTAGGTCATTTAAAGAAGTGACTATATAAAGAACTTTATAACCTAAAATTCATAAGTTGTTGATTTTAGAGAAAATTGGTGAGAACACAAAGCTTCCATTTCTCTCTAAGAGGCCAACCACCTTGGGGGATATTGTCTAGCAATTCTATTTCCTCAAGGTCACTCATTTCCTCTCCAATCCAACCTTGGTGTAGAATCTTTAGAGGTTCTCAATTTTGGGAACTTGGAGAACCTATTCTTCTAACCAAATCCATGGAGCTAAGAAGCAAGGAATGAAGGCCCTATCTCTTGGGTGATTATCCTTTGCATATGCAAAGAGGAATCTACAAAGGTAAATATTTCTCAACTAACAAATTGTTGTTTTTAAGTTGAGTCAAGGTTCACCAATCTACTAGGCTTTGAATTTCATGGTAGATGTTTTGTTTTTGAATGCATGAAAGCATGATTCCGCCTTTAATTGTTAATTGCATGCTATATGATGTTATTCAAATGAACATGTTTTTCACAAAATTTCCTTCATCATGCAATCCAAGGAAGAAGAGGGTGAGAAAGGAATCTTCGAAACCTTTCCAAAGAATCAAGAGCAAGAAGTGGAGGGGGAGTGTCTAGAATTCATCAAAAAAGATACACTTGAGACGAAAATTCCCAAAGAAGTTGGATTTTATGACACGAGAAAAGTCATAACTCTCAAAACACCAAATCTGGCCAAGTCCCATATCCCTGCAACCTTCAAAGATGTGGTGTTTGTAATTGAGTTTGTGTTGGAGCAAGCAAGCAAGCCATCTTCTCCAACTTCGATTTTATTATATACTAACTTGCTGATTTTGATGATTCAGGCACCTACACTAGAATTTAAACCATTGCCGGATCACGTCAAGTATCACCTTCCATTCCAGGATCAATTCCATGCTATGGGCCTTATCCAAGTTTAGAAGGAAGTTTCGTCCGGCTGGAAGACGTTAAAGCAAGCGCTTCTTGGGAGGCAGCCCATGTATTCAAATAAGGAAGATCGATGAATCGCTTCACAATCAGTTTTGCGTTTCTAAAAACCTTCCCTTTACTGCATTTATTTTGCCTTGTTTGTCATATTTATTTGTTGCTTGTTTGATTGTTTTTGGTGTGGATTTATGTTTGAAACATTGATAGGTAAACAAAGTATTTTTACATTAATTTTTGTGGAAGAGGAACATTAGGTAGAAAGGTAGAAAAATACAAGAAAGTGCAAATAAGCAGGAAGGAGCCTTCATTGGTCAGGTGGTGCCTCAGCATTCGACGGACCTCCAGAAAGACGAAGCGCCAGAGTCTGATTTTCCGGAGCCTCAACACTTGGTGAAGCGCCAGAAGACGAAGGCAGAAGTTACCTCTGGAGTAACGCCACAAACCTCTGATGATCACTCTGAATCCGCACTTCGGACTCCTGCAGCTGATCAAGCTTCCTCTTCATGCTTGTTGAGTAATTAGTTGCGAGCATGTGAAACTCTTTATTCTCATGCCTAAGCACTCTGACGTCTTGCCGAAGACTAGCCACTTCAGCCATCAACGACTCAACCTGACGAAATCGAGCAAGAAGGCGCTGGCCCATGTTTGATACTGAGCCTGCACATCGGACGCTGTAGGCCAGAGAGTCCTGAACAGCCAGTTCGTCGGACCGCCTGGAAAGTATTCTAGTGTCTCTAGGAGTGAGAAGATTTCTGGCCACCACCGAAGAAGTTGTATCATTCATCATCATGGAATCCCCAACTGTAAGATGACCATTTGGGGATACGAAAGACGACTGCCAAATGTTGTTTGGAGAAGACATATCAATATCTTCCCTAACATTCAAGTTAAGGCGACGGTCAGAAGGGCAAGACATTTTCGAATGTGTGAAGAAAAAGAAGAGGTCGGACAAATCAAGTTCTTAGAAGTGCAAGTAGGGAGCTTCTATAGGCAGAAAATTCAAGTGTGCTTTGGAATGTGATGCGTGCCTCTCTTTAAAAATCAGCACTCGACAGAGCTTCAGAAATTGAAGAGGCGAGTTCAGAAATCGAAGAGGCAAGCTCAGAGATCGAAGAGACGTCTGCTACTCAGAAACCACGGGCTGATCTCAGAAATCGAAGAGGCACTTGCTTTTTCAGACGTGGCATCACCTGTCACATGCACACTCAGCTTTGCGAAAATCACGGATAATTTGTAGAAGCGCTGATCTCAGATATCGAAGTGCCGCCAGTCTTTTTCAGCCTCGTCAGCACCTGTCACACGTAAACTCAGCTTTGCGGAAATCACGGGCAGTTTATCAAAGCGCCGATTCCAGATATCGAAGAGGCGCCAGTCTTTTTCAGCCACGTCAGCACCTGTCACACGCAAACTCAGCTTTGCGGAAATCACGGGCAGTTTGTCGAAGCGCCGATTCCAAATATCGAAGAGGCATCTGCTTTATCCAGACGTGTCAGCATCTGTCACATACACACTCAGGCTTGCAGAAATTACGGGCAATCTGTCGAAGATTTCTGGTGAAGTAGAAAGCACGTGAAGTTTACTGTTCAATCATCCAACGGGTGCCGACAAGAGTGAAAGAATGGTACCGGTTATTAATTCTTATAAATGTCGTCCTTCACCCTCCATAGCAAGGCAGACATACATAATCCTTTTTCATCTCCGAAAATGCATTCCCAACGAAGCCTCTCGAGTTACTCTGTGTTTCTCATCCCTTGGGGTACCTCTGCAAACAAGTCATCAAGAGCCAGAGTATTTCATATCATAAAGGTTCAAAGCAAGAGTATCTCATATCATGCTTTCTCCCTGTCCTTTTCCTTGTCTTTGTGACAAGGAGAAAGCGAGCAATCAGCCAACACTTGGTGTCAATCTTCCGATCTAAGAACCGACTGCCTGGAACTCCTTCCTGATTGCTTACCTAGCATTGCTCTCGAGTGCTCATCTTCAACTGCTGATGTACTTCCGAAGAAGATGCCACATCTGCCTGAAGAATAGATAAGGCAAGTGAAAATGATACCTTGAAACATGTGGAGACAACGTGCTAATTCATCTTCAAGATCAAGTCTCCTTTTCCTTGCTAAGAAGTTCCCTAGCCCAGTTCAAGAATAAACCTGTGGAAAGATATTTCTTCAAAAGCAAAAGTATCTCATATCATCAGAGTCAAAGGCAAAGATATCTCATGGCATGTTTTTCCTTTACCCTTGCTCTTGCCTGCGAGACAAGGAGAAAGAAAGCAATCGGTCGGCACTTGGACAAATTGAACAAAGAAACAGACCATCACCTCTACCTCGTGTCTACCTGCCGTGCAGAAGAAACAAGCAGAGAAGAATGCTGCCTGCAGACTCAATCAACCCAGCAGAAGGAGTCTGAGTTGAAACCAAGAGCTCGAGAAGCTTCAACAACATATGGACGCATCAGTCACCAAAGAGCAAAGCCTCGCCGTACAAGGCCATCAAATCACCACCACCAATCAAGTCTCATTTTCCTTGCTAAGAAGTTCCCTAGCCCAGTTCAAGATCAAAGTTGTGGAAGGTCAACAAGATCATCTCTCCATAACCAGATTTGCGTTCTTAAACTCTACTCTGTCTGTTTTTTTTTACTTTGCTATACTTGTCATGTTTATTCATTGTTTGTTAATTTCCTTGTTTTTGTGTGAGTTTATGCTTGAAACATTGAGGACAATGTTTGATTTAAGTGTTGGGGGGGGGGGGGGGGTAACCATTGTTTTGCATGAAATTCGTAGGAGTTTATCACCCATTACTTCTAATGTTGTTCCTTGCTGTTTTAAGTGTTTTTAAGCTGTTTTAGAGTCGTTTTAGAGTTGTTTTTGTGTATTGTGTCTTAGGGTACCTTCCAACACAGTGATGAAGAATTGGTTTTTAATTGCATGACTGTTAAAGAGAGTTATAAACATGGATGGAAGTTTGATTTACTCCTTGGTTTATGCTTGGTTGTGGTTATAATTTATAAATTCACATGCAATCATAAAGGAAAAAAATCTGTTTTTGTAACATGCTTGAAGGAAGGAACTCAAAGTAAAGCTACAACCTTGTGAGACTTGAGCCTAAAACGTTTATTTGGAGAGTTAATAATCTGTGCATTGTTGTTTTCTAAAGTCGTTCCATGATCTCATTATTCTTTGCTTGGTTGCTACTTAGAAGACCTTTCATCATTTAGTTCCAAATGCTAGAACTCTTGCCCATTTCATTCAAAGCATGCTATTGATTGGCATAACACATATTCAAGATGAAGTTGTGTAGTGACCACCACAGCCAAATTGTCGTGCCCTATTTCATTATGTGTTTAAGTTTAACCCCGTTGAGCCTTTTGTAGCCTATGTTCTTTGTTAACCCACACTATCCTCACCTAGCCTAGATTAGGACCATCTATACCCTTGTTCTTAAAGCATAGTAAAACATAATTTAGAAGGAATTCATTTTGTTGAACTTTTGCAGAAAAACAAGTGTGGGGGAAGTGATTCTTGTGTGTGTGTGTGTGTGTGTGCCAAAGTCCTTAATAAGGCACGGGTAGAAAAGAAAAAGAAAAAAAGAAACATTCGTGGAAAATAGAATGAAAAGAAGAAAAGTTGTGAAAAGAGTGAAAAAGAGTTGAAAAATATGTGAAAAAAGAGCTCTAAAGTGTTGTTTGTGATGCGAAATATATAAGCACACAAATTAAACCCTCTTTTGACAATTGTAGTATATGTATAAGTAGGGATCGTTCTGGACCGGGGATTAGGAGAGATTGCTAATCTAAACTAAACTGACTTACAAAAAGAAACTTAAAAACACTTAACTAGACTCTATAGACTCAAAGCACTTAAAAACACAAACAAAACAGAAATTTAACACTTTGAAACAAGAAAGTAAAAAGGGGATTTTGGTTTGGATGAATTTGAAATAAACAAGCAAGTTATAAAACTAGGCAGATTATAAAATGAATTTGAGAAATAAAATGATGGATGGATTAGTTAGAGGTCCATTCTTCACACATGACACACTTGTATATGAATTGATTTCCAATTGCTTTTCAATAAACTATGATGCTCAACACCCCAGATTAATTAGGTATGCTTAAATTAATCCTCAGATTTTCCTAATTTCATTGAATTGGATGATTGCATACAACAACCCAAAGCATTCCCCACAAGTTCCCTACATGAATTGCATAATAGAGATACAAGCAAGAATCATTAAGTTCTATGAAAATCATAAGCATTGACGAAACACTTGTAACTATGAATTGCATGAAACTTATGCCAAGAATTCAATTAACGCGATTGTGATAAACAACCTTCACTACCCATGAATATAAACTTGTAACGATTAGGTGAAACTCATTTATATTCTAGCATCTAATTCATGCATGAAAACTAAGTATGCATCCTTAATAAACATACAAGAATCAATTATGAATAAAATAGATAATTGAATTGCAATCACAACTTATCAAATCACAATGGAAGAAATCAATTTAAATCTCAAGCATGTTCATGGCTTCAAACTTCCCCCTAACTAAATAGGGGTTTAGCCACTCATACTTACAAAGCAAAGATAAACAAATTTAAACATTGAAAACAAAAGAAAGAAAACACCTAAAAACGCTCCAACAATCCAATTTGAATGGCAAGCACGTCCAAGGGTCCTCCTTCTTCTCTTTGTAGCGGCACAAGGTGTGGTTTGATGGATGGTGTGGCTAGGGGTGATTTTTTTTCTGAATTTGGAGAGAATGGTGATGGAGAGGTGTGGCTAAGGCAAGGATAAAATCTGTTCTCCTTTGATGAATATGGGAGGTGGTATTTATAGGCTTGAGAGAGGACCACTCCATTTCCTTTGCATGTGAGCTTGTGTGGGTGTGTGTTGGCATGTTTCCTCTTTACATTTACACACACATGCTTCATCATTTCAACCACAAAGCACACACATTTTCTGCCATGTTTTTCCCTTTACATTTACACACACATGCTTCATCATTTCAACCACCAAACACCCACAATTCCTACCCATGTGTCTGTGTTTCCTTTGCCTATGTGTGTGTGTTTCCTTTGCCCATGTGTGTGTGTTTTTCCTTTGCATTTGCAGACACATGTTCTTCATTATTTCAGCCAACAATCCACCCATTTTCTGCCCATGTGTGTGTGTTTCCTTTGCCCATGTGTTGCCTTTCTCTTTTTATTAGCCAAATCTGCTTAGCCCTTTTCTGACCTTTCAGTGTTACAATGCCCATAACTTCTTCTAGAAAAATGAGATTAACAATCCGTAAATTGCTCCAGAAAATAGACATCCGTAGCTTTCCACGCATAAAAGGATCATTCTCACATTCATTCTGAGCTGTTTGTAACATGCTTCCAAAGTCAGATAATCTGCACAGGCAGTTTTGACGAATTTGTTACTTAAAACCTCACTAGTGCTATTTTTATTTTCTTAGCTAGATAAATTCTATAAAACACAAAAACAAAGTAAATAGCACAAAAATATGAGGAAATAACTAAGAAAAGACAAGAGAATTTGATGTAAAATATATATAAATATGAGCTTATCAGTTTGTTGAAGAAAGGGTCCAAAACATTGAATTCGGCCCTAAGTGTTGCTTGAATCTTCCCTTTGTGTTTAAAAGTTAATTTCTGCATTATTAAGTGAATTCCAAGTGTCTATTTCATTACTTTGCTTGCTATTGCTTTCAGAACGTTTGTTATCCTTATCCTTTCTTTGTTAGCCATTACCCTTAAACCCCGTTACAACCCTTAACTTTATCTCGAGTGTTATGCGTTTCAATATGTGGAGTTTGGAATTGGTTTGAGCATATGGTGTCACTGGTTCTTGCATTTAAGTAGTAGCATTCCATTCATGAGATCATATATATACATGAATTAATAATTCCAGAAATTGCTTCTTTGTTGAAAAACATATGTGAGTACTAGTTTTCATGTTTACATCAATCTTCTCACATATACCTAGTATAGGGAGTGTAGTCAGAAATTCTTGTGTGAAAATAAGAGTGTATCTAGTAAGGAATTGAGGAAATTCTCTAAGGCATGTTACTATGCTATTTTAATTGATTAAATGTGAGCTAGTGAATGGTGACTATGATTAAGTATGCTCGAGGGTAAGGAATGCTTAAATCTATGTAAGTGGTGATCTTTGGAATGTCATGTTTCATTGAAAATCCCTGACGCAAATGTTGGAAGGTTAGGTTGTGTTTTGTTTGTTTTGTTTGTTTTGTTTCGTTTTGTTTCTTTTGTTTTGCTCGAGGACTAGCAAAAGCTAAGTGTGGGGGAATTTGATAGGAACATATTTATGCGACTTAGTTAGCTTGTTCTTGTGCATTTGTGTTGTTATTTCTTAGTTAATTATGTATTTTAAGCTATTTTCATGTGTTTGTAGGTCATAATAACAAAGTTGGCAAGAAAGTGCATTTTGGAGCATTTTAGAGCATTTTTGAGCATTTTTGAGCCAAGATTGGATAGTGCAAGCATGGAGACATGAGGATGGACGTTTTTGAAGATTTGAAGGCTAGAAATCAGCATGTGTGTGTGCAAGTGTGTTGACCTACAACTCCAAACATCCATCCACTACACCCATTACATCCACTCATTACCAAACATCCACCCACTACACCCATTACATCCACTAATTACCAAACACTCTTCCACAACACCCATTACATCCACTCATTACCAAACATCCACCCACTACACCCATTACATCCACTCATTACCACAACACTCACCCACTACACCCATTACATCCACTCATTACCAAACACTCATCCACTACACCCATTACATCCACTCATTACCAAACATTCACCCACTACACCCATTACATCCACTCATTACCACAACACTCACCCACTACACCCATTACATCCACTCATTACAACTTCATACACTCCTCTCCCTAGCCTATAAATACATCCACCCTTCACCATAATTTGTGGGCCATCATCCAAAGACACTACATTTCACATCTCACAACTTCATTCACAAACACAATTTCCTTGCCGTGACCTCCATCCATTCATCTAGCCATACTACATCTCACCAATCCATACACTTTCATCTCTTAGCCGTGCTACAACAAGGTGGTGAAAACAAAGGTCCTTGGCGTTTCAAGCTTGGAACTTTGGAGCGTTTTAGGTGTACTTCGTTCTTGCTTTCAATGTCTACTTTGTTATTTTCTAATTTTGTTGCAATTATGAGTGGCTAAACCCCTATTTAGTTAGGGGGAAGTTTGAAGCCATGAACATGCTTGAGATTTGAATTGATTTGTTCCAATTGTGATTTGATAAGTTGTGATTGCAATTCAATTATCTATTTTATTCATAACTGATTCTTGTATGTTTATTAAGGATGCATACTTAGTTTTCATGCATGAATTAGATGCTAGAATATAAATGAGTTTCACCTAATCGTTATAAGTTTATATTCATGAGTAGTGAAGGTTGTTTATCACAATCGCGTTAATTGAATTCTTGGCAATTGTATCATGCATTCATAGTTATAATTGCCTCGTCAACACTTACGATTTTCATTGAACGTAATGATCTCTGATTGTATCTCTATTATGCATTCATATAGGGGACTTTTAGAGAATGATTTGGGTTGTTGCATGCATTCATCCAATTCAATGAGTAAAGGAAAATCTGAGGGTTAATTTGTGCATCACGGTTAATCTGGGGTGTTGAGCATCATAGTTTATTGAAAAGCAATTGGAAATCGATTCATATACAAGTGTGTCATGTGTGAAGAACAGACCTCTAACTAATTGTTTCTAGAAATGGTGTCATGGTTTCTAAAAATAATTTACCATTTCTGAAGAAACTAAAAAAAATAACAAGACCAAAAAATTGACTAATATAATGAGAAAATAACTCGAATTTTGATTAATTTTCCTAGAAATGTATTATTCTTAAGATACAATATTCCTTATTAATAAAAAGTATTAAGTGTTTTCTATTAAAAATTGGGAATTTTAACAAAAAGCCCGCGATACTGTTCAATTTAACGAAAAACCACATTTTTACACTAAAAAGTCAAATCTGGTACTATTCACTTTACCCTTTATTTTGTCCTTATCTTTAAAACTCAAAGTTTTCAGGTCCTTTTCATTAGTTTTCCTTTAAAAATTTGCTAATATCAACAAAATATAAGAAACAAAATGGAGGGGTAGGAAGGAGTGACATGAGAGAGAACAAAATGATGATAGTGATGGGTGAACAAGAGAGAGATAATAGTGATGGATAAAAGAGGAGAGAGATGATTGTGATGAGTGAAGAGAGAGAGATGATGATGGGCAAATAGAAAGAAATGATAAGGGTGGAGAAGGTGGAGGAGAGAGAAAAGAGGGGACGCGCAAGTCCCACATTGAAGGGAAATTTATGAGATTCTAGAATGGGATTTCAAAAAGACTATCATGCATATCCAAATCAAATTTTAATATACGAAAGCAGCGGAAGCATTTATAACATATTATCAAAGCTATAGTCATGCAAATCCCCTTCAAGGTTCATAGGTTTATATATAATGCATCAAAACATTTTATAGAGAAGAACAAAGTGAAGGTTTAGTCTTATACCTCTTGATCTAGACTTGAGACCAAGGATGGACCACCTCCAAGCCCTTTGTTCCTTGAACTCCTTGAGCCTAGCTTCCCTCCTTGCCTCCTCCACTTTGGTAGAATGAGTGCTCCTAGGTTCTCTTCAAGTTTCCAAAGTAGGAAACCTCTAAAGATCCTCACCCATTAGTGTAGTGAGAAGGATGAAGGAATAACCAAAAGGGTGTAAGATATGTTAGTAAAAACACCCCAATGGTGGCCGGCCTTTGTGTAGTAAGAGAGCTATTTTTCTTTTGTCTCTTTGTTGTTTTAAACACACAAAAACCCTATTGAACAATATCTCTATAAAGTTCCTTATATAGACAAAAGAAACCTAGTCAACAACTTGACTAAATATCTCACCATTTCCTACCTAAAGTGGCCGGCCCTCTTTGTGTTGTTTGGGCTTTGGGCTTTCATTTATTTCAAGTCATCCAATGCTTGAATAAAAGCCCAATGGGCCCAATTAAACCCGAACGTTTCTTTAAGCCCAAAACGATCTTTATCGCTTTTATGATTTCTTTAGACTTTCTAAATTAATCCCAACACTTAATTAATCCAATTAATTGTTTCAATCATCCATTAATTACTCACTACAATAGTGTATTGGTGAACAATCTTTTAGGTTCTAATTAGCAAGGCAGTGAGGTGATTGGCATCAATCCAATTGATTATATTTAATTCAATCACTTAGTGAATTGAAACTTCATTTTAATTCACCTTCTTCTTTGATGACTACATTTAATCATCTAGAAGAACTCATAAGCTATGAGTGACATCTAACCATATGTCATAGCTACCCAAGCTAATGTAGAAGTTTATTCGGAGAACCTATTCCATTGGAATTACAATGTAATTCGATCATTCTCTAATACAATACTCTCAATCACATTACTAGGGTATGGATATATTATGTCAAACCCCTAATGTGATTCTCCCTTCTTATATGATTCTTTTGAGTCGTATAGGAACGCTTTCCTTTTAATACGCTCGATACTTCGGCCGAAGATTCCCGAATCATATCTTAGAGTATTCTTCCTCTCTTATCGAGGATTAGAGATTCCTTGTTGCGCATACACTTGCCTTCATGACTAAGTGGCTTAACCCCGACTATGCCGTTGACGCTCTGATAGAGTGACGTTTGACATAATCAAAGATTAAGTACTTAACCACAAGACAACGACGATGCCTCAGGTCAAAGGACTACTTACATTATTCCAACCATTTGAGTTACTTGCTTGACATGTGAGTAGATCTCCATACAAGTACTCTCGTTCGATTGTGTTCAGTGAACTCATTCCCTTAATGAGCACCTACATACTTGTCTTAGTGTCACAACACGAATGGGATGAGACTTTCCATCCTTCCATTTGAAGCAGACACAGTATGTACCGGTCTATGCATTGTCAGTATCCCTCCGACAATCCAATGACCAGGAACCTTTTTGGACATTTGGTTATGTGAAGAAGGTCTCTGTAGTCTAACATCATTAGATTACTTCTTCAATCGATCCATTGTCCATGGATACACTATTTAAGACATATATCGTTTATTGAGATAGTCCTAATTCGTGTCTTTGCCATTTGATGTATAAGAATCATCTATACATCCATTCATTTGTCCTGAAAGGTTTCTTCCAAAGATTGACTTTCAGGGCATATTTCCAACACACATGTCATTTTTGTTTTAGGTTTCTTTTTTATCATTTTATAATTTTGTCATTTTTATTAAAGTTTAAGTCATTTACATTAAAATTCAATTCTTTTTTATTAAATAAAGTTATTAAGTGATTTTGTTTTTTTTTTGGTTAGAAAAAAGTTTGGGGAATCCCTTTTCATTAAAACTCCCAATAAATAATATGGCCAGTCCAATATTACAACCAAACGCCCGACTAATTTAGTCAGTACTATTCGATTACTATTTAGCCTATTCAAATGAACTAGTCAGCACAATTCTAGCTACCTAAACGAGTGTTTACTTATATATATATATATATATATATATAAGAATACTATACATGTATTTGGAACATATAAGAGCACTTCCACCGGGGTGCAAATGTGCCAACACCCAGTCAAAAAACCAAGCTGGGGGTCAGTCCATTCACTCCAGCCCACAAACTTGCCTGGCACCTAGCCCAAGCCAGGCAACAGACCAACCCATTTTTGACAGACCCAAAGACCGCCCTATTTGGCTGGCACATGCAGTTCACTCATGAGTAGGCGCGAGTAGGGGACATGAGTGCAGGCTGCAGGGCCCGCTGTCAGCCCACTTGTTCTTCACCCAGAAGTAGGCGACGTGGCCCTCTCAATGTCGTTTGATTTCCAACGGTAAAAAAAAAAAAAAATTTACTTTTAAAATGGACCGTCCGATCACCTATCAACGGTCCATGTTTTTTTCCCAAAAATAAAAATAAAAATAAAAAAGCCCAACAGTTAGAATTATGACCGTTGGCCACGTGGCAGCTCCTTGGCTCTTGGATTTGAATATTTTTCAAATCCAACGGTCCAGATTAATTAACTACATTAAAATTTATTAAAATTTATGAAAAATTATAGAAAAATTATTAAAAAATACCTAACCCTCATCTTCCACCTTACAGCACATTTCAATATTTTCTACACTTTCTACACTTTCTACATTTCAATATTTTCTACACTTTTTAGAACTTTAAGCAATTTCAAATTTTTTTTTTGTACTTTATTTAAACACATCAAATAAGATTACATAACCTCACCAAATAAACTTAAAAAAAAACACACCAAAAAAAATTACATAAAATTAAAAAAAAATACACTATATTCTTCAACCACAAGCTCATTTTAATTATCTTCACCTTCTTGCAATCCCCACTGGTACTCAATCAAGTCATTCTGGCGGGTTACCTGCCAGTATGGCTCTTGCACATCAGTGTACCGTTGAACAATCAATTCATTGTAACGTCCATCCCGTTCCAACGTCAGTAGATACGTGTTCTTGAGTTGTTCATCGAATGCGGCTCATATTCATCGACGGCATCATAATCATACTAATCTTCCACAATCATGTTGTGGAGAATAGTACACGTCATCATGATGGATCGAAGAGCCTCAACATTAAACAGTCTAGCAGCAGACCTGACAATCACCCAACGAGCTTGTGGGATAGCAAAACAACGCTCCACATCCTTCCTACACCCCTATTGACATTTTGCGAAGTGTTTTTCTTTTTCAGTATGTGGATGCGGCACTGTTTTGAACGTAGACCACCTTGGGTAAATGCCGTCTGCAAGGTAGTATGGTCCGTCGTATTTAGTGCCATTAACCTAATATGTGCATTTCGACGATTTTCCTTGCAGCAGATCGTCGAACACTGGAGATTGAGCAAGGACATTTAGGTCATTCTAAGCTCCTGGAACACCAAAAAAAGCAAGCCAAATCCATGTATCAAATGAAGCCACTGCTTCCAAAATTATACTTTTGGCTCATTTTTGTCGCCAAAGCTCCTTACCACGCACTTGGACAGTTTTTCCAAGTCCAGTGCATGCAGTCAATGCTTCCAATCATGCCAGGGAAGCCTCGCATCTCACCCTTCCTCAGATGCCTTCGCATGTCCCTTGGTGTAGGTGTCCGGAGGTACTCATTGGTGTACAGGGCTTCAATTGCAGACCAAAACCGCATCATGGACTCCAGAACAGTTGTTTTTCTCATCCTTGCGATCTCATCCACTTCATCTGCAGATGCTCCATATGCAAGCATTCGCAAGGCAGCCGTAATTTTTTGCTCTGGAAGAAGACCTAGAACACTAAAAGCATCCTCTTTTTGAACAAAATATGGATCATGGTTGCAAATAGCACTCATGATTTTGTTGAACAAACTTCGTTGCATTCTAAAACGACGTCTAAAAACATGATCAGGGAATACGCTATTGGGAATACAATAATCTTCCAAGCGATCTTTACCTTGTCTTTCCCTTTTTCTATCGAAGCTTGTGACATGTCTGGGTTTGGCTATCTGACCCACAACTTCCATGACATGGCGGGAATGTGAGGTCCTTTGCCTTCTATGGTCATCATCTGAGTCCTTCTCCATTGTGAAAGCCTTATCTCCACCTCCACCTTCCTTGAGATTGATCAATTCTTCCTGTTGTGCCAACAATCTTTTCTGTTGCTCCACAAATTGTTTATCCACTCTCCTTGAAGAAGACATTGTAAAAAAAACTCAAGATTTGAAAACGATGAAGAATGATTCAGAGCTAAAAAGAAGGATTGAGTTTGGTGTGAGGATGGATGTACAGATGTAGGGTTTATATGGACAAAAAAAGAAAGCATGAGGTTCTGGACAATGCCACATGGCACTACGTGATTAGTTGAAAATCTTATTGAAATCTTGGCTAAATTATTGCAAACAGGAAGTGACACGTGGCTCGTCGGGATTGGTTGAAAATCTTATCGGAAATCTATCCACAAAATAGTACGTTTGGATAATGACACGTGGAGTAATAAGATTGGTTGAAAATCTTATCGTAATCTTGGCTAAATTATTGTAAACAGTTAGTGACACGTGGCGCATCGGGATTGGTTGCAAATCTTAGCGGAAATTTATTCACAAAATAGTATGTTCGGATAATGACACGTGGCGTTACGAGATTGGTTAAAAATCTTATCCGAAATTAAAACTATTTTATTTATTTATTCTTTTATAAAAAAATTTAAAACATTTTAAATGGGATGGGTGCCAGCACATTTTGTAGGGGTGGAGATCGTTTGTGCCAGCACATTTTTAGACTAGGTGCCAACGCATTTTTTTAGGGGTGGAGATGCTTTGGCCTATTACTGTTCACTGGGGTCTATTACTGTTCACTTGAGTGGATAAATGCGCTGGGTGCTGGCTTTCTCAACTCACTTTGTTTTGAGTTGAGTCTTGGTTCACCAATCTGCTAGGCTTTGAATTTCATGGTTAATGTTTTGTTTTTAAGTGCATGCAAGCATGATTCCGCCTGTTAATTGTTAATAGCATGCTATAGATGTTGCTTAAATGAACATGTTCTTCACAAAATTTCCTTCAGAAACACAACATAAATGCACAAGAACAAGCTAAGTAAGTCGCCTAAATATGCTCCTATCAGGCTCTAAGTTAGTTTCGGGCTTCAAAGCCCAAATGAGCCTGAACCTTCAAGCCTCACAAGTTAAATGGTGTAACAAATTAGAACTAAGAGCCCAAAAAGGCCCACTATTGTAGTATGGCCGGCCATAGTGAGAAAGCCTTGGGCTTTCTCACTGAGTCACAAATTGGTGGGACTATATAAGTGGCATTATAAGCCAATGCAAAAGAGAGAAAACATTATTCTCTCTTTTCTTCAAGGAGGCCACCAAGGAAGACATTGCTAGCATTTTGTTCTTCCTTGGTCACTCATCTCCTTCCTCTCACTTGGGTGATTAGCCTTTGTTTATGCAAAGATGAATATACAAAGGTATATGAAATCTCAACTCCTTCTCTTTGATTTGAGTTGAGCCTTGGTTCACAAGTACTAGGCTTTGAATTTAATGTTGACTCTAAACATTACAAAATATGAGCTAACTACGTCCTTCTTGTGAATGCGGGCATAACTTGCAACTGAGCTCAGTCAGACAAGTAAGATAGGTGTGGTGGTGTGGTGGTGTTGAATGTGTTGTTGACTTCTACACTTGAGTGACTATTTCCAAGGAAGGAACACGTCTCAGCCTTGGGGTGTAGAACCTGAAGACATGGTTGCCTAATTCATTGCAGAGTTCATGCTCTCCTGCCCCAGGGTTCCGCTTCCTCGACTATATTCGTGAGGAGCAATTATCTTTACTTGTCCAAACTGAAGGTGCTCCTATGCTGCTTAGTTCTATGATGCCAATGTTGTTTACTTATCCAAACTGAAGGTGTCGCCAGTTGTCAACATTGTGCTGTTTACTTATCCAAACTAAAGATGTTTTGACTGGGGGTTTAGGATAGTGTGAGATAGGTTTCGTGTAGAGCGAAGGTTTTCAACTAGAGCGTTTTTAGTTGTGTGTTGAGTTCGATGTCCTTGTCACGTTGCAGAACCTTTTCGTGCCTACTCGATAGGATTGTGCCTACTCGACATTTACCTGGATATTCCACAATTATCCCTTCCTTAGCTGAAACCTAAACCTTATCCAGCCTCGACTTCTTTTATTTGAACTAGGACTCTGAACCTAGTCCTTTTATGCCATTGATTCATCATCATCATCTGATTAAGCATGAATTATGTTTCGTAGAATGGTTCACATCTAAACATAGCCCATTTTGATGCATGGCAATTTTAGTTCATGAAGGACTCAACCGAGCCATGTTTGAACTTAATCCTTTCGCAATTCTACCTTCATAAGGACTTGGTCGAATAAGTCCTTGTTGGGCTGAAAGCCCACTTGCCTGAGAGATCTTTATTGGGATGAGAACCTAAGTTATTCACTCTTGGCCCAAACCTGTATTTTAGGCCCAAACGAAGTGATACCGAATAATAAAAAAATGTTTGTAAAACGCTTAAAAGAGTGTGAAAGTCAACGCACGCAATAAGTCAAATATCAAGGCCTTAACAATCAAAAGTACGAAGCCCTTGTTTTAATTGCAAAGAAAATTGTGTACAAGTGTATTGTTGGCCCTTTGTTTTAATTACAAAGAAAATTGTGTACAAGTGTATCGTTGACTTGAGACATCAAGGTTTTAGTCAGCATTTTCATTAATTCAACAAGCAGTAGTCATGCATTTTTACTTATAGTCGTTTCTTCACTCTAGAAGCGGTCTATGAATCTGTCCTTTCAACCCTTCGTTTCTAAAGTAAAAATAATCATGCATCCATTAATGCATTTCATACAATATTCTCATTTTAAAGTGTCCCACATTTTTTTATTCCAAGTTTTTAACTGGTTAAAATGTCGCTTATTTCTCTTAGCATAGCTATTATGTGGCAGTATTTTAGAGGAGATTGATGATTTGAAGAATCGATTCAATTTTTTTTTACTGGTGGCAGTGACGTGAATGCAATATGGTGGCTCATGAATTATAAAACGTGAACTTAGTAATGGAGGATTTATTACATGGATAGAGGTGGAACCACTTTGGTTATCTCCATTCATTGATACTGATATAGAGAATGATAAGTAATTGTAATTGGTGAGCAAGCTGCTGAAGAACTCTTTTTTTTATTTTTTTTTATTTTTTTATAAGGCGTCTCCTGCTCCCACAAACTATTCGAACTCTGTGTTTATGCAGCCATGAAAATATCAAATTTATCAAAAAAAAAAAAAAAAAAAAAACGAAAAAAAGAAGCTATTATATGGTCGGCATTAGTAATGGTGACACTATAATACAAGGGTAATGATTTATAGCATGGGCGGTGCGATCACTAATCCCTCCTTTGCTTCGCATGCTAAAATATAATTATTTAGCATTCATTGAGAATAAGTAGGATCAATGGAAACTTATGATATGGCTTAAAACAATTATAACTTGGATTTTCCTTTATTTAAGACGCTTTGCGAAACTCATACAAAAACTCAAAGCATTATTTTTATATATTGTAGACATGATTGTCTAGGACAGTACCCTTTCATCTATGCACTCAAATTCGAATGCTCCTTCAAATGATATGAAAAAAAAATTTCTATTCGTAAGATTTCTTTTAACCAAGTTTGGTAGATGCATCAAATTTATATTTGGCTCTTTGACTGAAGTATGAATACAATTTTTCACTTTGACAAAATATGGAATTTGATTATTTTGCATACACATTTATCTAGATTGATTGCCCGCAAATACAAAAAGGGTCATATTCGGAACTATATGAGTTCACATCAGCAGTACTGAAATTGGGTAAATCATATTAGAACATATTTTCTATGTATCTTCACAGACATGTATATTTCACCGAGCTTCTTTTCGAGATTGTGTCCAGATCGTTACGCCTTTCCTACGGGTCGGAAATTATTGATCTTTACACTTATTTCAAACAATATTTGGTAAAGCATATTAGAACATATTTTCTCGAAGAGAGAACCTTTTTCACGTCTTAAATGTAAGTACCTGGCCAACTTGCCTTTAAACATGTGGTAAAACTAATGTTTCGATATATATACCATGATTCATGATGTTCTTGCTAACTAAGTTGGGTCATACCATATTGTCGGCCTAATAGATGTACCCGAAAGGAAACATTCGATTAGCTAACATTGTGGATATTTATAGTTTAATACCCTTTATATATATAAGCTTGGACTTGCTAATTACGAGCATCATAAAAATATTAACACTACAATGAACAAATAAATAAAATAAAAACAAAAACACGAGAATTTAATGTCGTAATCGGATTCTCGTGATATTCATTCTTTTCATATTTCTGTGGCCACCTGACAACCAAAACCTGCTCCTCTTCATCCTCAATTACTAAGAGTGAGAGGGGCACCATCGTCAGACAAGGCTCTTCTACGTTAACCTGACTTCCAAGCAAACCCAGAATTTTAGTGACCATTTTGCCCCTCTCATGCAAATCAAATCAGCATAAAAAAAGTTCTCTTGTGACATTGTCTAGCACATTAGTTAATAAACTGTCAGTGTGAATCGTTGATACAATACTTTTTTGTTTAAATTGTGATTCGAATTGACAATTTGCTAACATATTATATCAAACCATGTGACAAAAGAATATTTACCTAAATTCATATAATCATATTCATGGGTTAGGGGACTAGGGACATGATATTACAGTGCACACATGACACTTGATCAGAAATTGCCTCTCACACTTGTGTACAGTGCGGCATCTTTGCAGCAACACTTGCATGGTCCTTGCAGCTCAATACCTTGAGCAGTTTCCAAGAGCCCTTACCGGAGCTCCGATTGTCAGGGGCTTCACTGCGGAAGAGCGTGGAAGGGTTTCGTCGAATCTGCCGGTTCTTGATATCGCTGAGGTTCATCTCAGCCTGAAACCTCACAATCCCAAACATGAGTAAAAACCACTTTGGCTTGTTACCACACTTCTTATCGTATTTTCCAACACTCTTCACGGGAGAAATCCTCTCCATCTCTGCCGGGGTCGGGGAGACCATCGAGGATTTCCGGTGAAGCTTTTGATAATCCAATGATCTGCTGTTTCTCATCATGATCTGATTCTTTGTGCTGCTTGATCTTGCTACCGAGCTTTGTAACCCGGGCAGTGATTCCGACCTCCTTCGGAAAGATGAATTTTTTTTGTGATAACCATTGTTAGTACAGGTCGTCTGAGGGGCTTCATTTGCGTGATCTTTGAAGGGTATGAGTTTCCCACAGACGATGATGTCTTCGGCTGAACACATGAAGCTGTCGGTGCTGAACTCGCTGAAGAACTCGAAAAACTGATCAGCGGAAGAACGACGAGCGTGTAGGTGCTTGGAGGACATGTCGTAGAATTCATTGACTTGATCATGGATATTGTCCAGCGGAAGGTCGCAGAGAGAGAGTGCTTCTTCTGCATCTTCTTCTTCTTCTTCTGATTGATCTCGACAGCAAAGAATATTCTCAATGTAATTTTCGTCCTCCATTGTGAAGAAATGATGAGGAAAATGAAGGTTTTAGGTTTATTGGGTATTTTAGAGAAGAATTAAGAATGGTTTTGTGTTGAAAAATGGCTTGTATATATTTTTAGAGAATTGAGAAGAGAGCAAAGGTGAATATATACATAAATAAATGGGTACCACCAAGAGAGAGAAATTGTATAGTCGATGATTTCTTTGGAATTTTATTTAGTCCTAGATTTTATTTTATTTTTGTTTTGGAGTTTTTACAAAGCTGACATAATTTGGGAGCGTTATTACAGTAAGAGAAAGATAAAGGAAGATGATAAACAAGGGGATTTTTTCTAGAAAAAACCAAAACAAGGCCACTGAGAGTGACTAAAATAACAAATGAGTCCAGCATACTTTGACTTTGCAATCCGTTAAAAAAAAGTAGGGTAAATTACATAGTAGCCCCTCAGGTTTGAGGTCTATTACAATCTCATACAACATCTTTAAAACATTTCACTTTCATAGCTCACTTACTATTTTATTTCATAAGAATACCTCTGTTACATTTTCCATCCATTGATCCATTAAGCGCTAACGTGGTTGCCACATTTGTGTCACGTGACAAAAAAGTAATTTTTAATTTTTTTTTAAAAAAACCTAAATCTTCAACCAAAAAAAAAACTTAGAAAACCCAGATCCCATCACCCCACCCCTTCCCCCCGCCCGCCGAAACCCCATCCCCTTCATCATCTTCCCCATCCGTCGTCCCTCCCTGCAACCCAAACCCAAAACCACTCCCACCCATCCTCCACATCCTCCTTCGCACCCATCCTTCACCTCCTCCACGCACCCATCTTCCCATCTCTCGCCCTCACCCGAGCCCAACCTGCAACCTAGAAAAAAAAAAATAAAAAATCATCTTCATCTTCCCTGACCCCCCTTCACTGCAACCCACCCATTTCTTCTCCTTCCCGTCCATCCTTAGCAAACCTAACTCCATCCAGACCACCACCAACCAAGCATCGAAAAAATTCAAAATTTGAATACATACCTCGTTGTCGGAGCCGGCCGAGGCCCACTCGGCGATGCGTTGGGTCCGTGTTTGTTTTGGGGCGGGCGGGTGAAGGTTCCGGATCTGGGTTTGTTGGGGTGGAAGTTTTGTGGGTTTGGTTTTATCCGCAGGGGGTTCGGGGTTTGGTTTTGGGGGGGGGGGGGGGACTTTTCTGGGTTTGGTTTGGTTTTGTTGTGGGGGGGGGGAGTTTGTGCGTTCGTTGGGTGCGGGGGTTTCAGTTTCAGGTTTTTTTAAAAAAAATAATAAAATAAAAAAAATTTGCCACGTGGCACACATTTGGCAGCCACGTCAGCGTTTAACGGATCAATGGATGAAAAATGTAATGGAGGTATTATTTTGAAATAAAATAGTACGTGAGGTATGAAAGTGAAATGTTTTAAAGATGTTGTAAGGGGTTGTAATAGACCTCAAACCTGAGGAACTACTATGTAATTTACCCAAAAAAGTAGTAGTAGAAGCAGTTTTTTTTTTTTTTTTTTTTTTTTTTTAAAGCATAATAATACCAAACTAGCTCATAAAAAAAAGCCCGAATTAGAAACCTCTTAGACCTAGTAAGTTAATGTATGAAATATTAGTCTAAATACTTTGAATTTGCAATCCATTTAAACAGTAATAGCACAAGTTTTTCGGTACCTTGGAAGTCGTTGAAGCCATCGTTAGGTCATTGGTGGTGGTTATTGGTTGAAGTCACGTTTCCACATGACATATTTTTTGTTCTGGTGCTGTTTACAAAATACCCTAACAAAGTAGTTTCCTTAAAAAAATAAAAAATAAAAAACCCTAACAAAGTTATTAGAGTTTACTAGTATTTAACATCAATACGCAACTTAGTATTATAGTCTAGTGGCATTTGTCTCCACTTGTAAGTGGAGATCTCAAGTTCAATTTTCGCCAAAAGGCGAATTTGAATCATATTATTGCTAGCCCATTGTGAGGATAAGACCACCCTTCCCCTTAGTGTAGAATATCGTTTATTCAAAAAAAAAAAAAAAAAAAAACAAAAACATGAATACAAAATAACATGATTTGAGGGCCAATACGACAAGACAACAGCATGACTTGTTTGGTGAAGTGTAACTATCACTTCCCCATACGGTCTAATTTAAGAATATTGTTGATTTGTCTCTCAATAACCCAAATTTTCGTTTAAAAAGAAAAAAATATATATCAAAAACACGTTTTTGTTCTTTTCCTTAAAAATCGAAATATGGAATTAGGGAGATACTTGCTGATATGAATTATAATGTTAATAGATGCTTTTGCACTAAGCAATATTATTTTTTATTTATTGGATTAGGTTAATCTTTAAGCTAATTGGACTAGGTTAATCTTTAATAATTAGGCTTTTGCAGTATCCTGTCATTACGTCTAGATTATGTGTCTGCGAAAAGGATTTGAATATCCGTATATGTCAGTTAAGTATAGAGGTACTGGTTTAATGCTCAAGCAAGTTGACAGGGTTCCATCATTAGGGTTTTCTTGGTTCACGTCCTTCGCTTGTTGGTTTTCCGGAGTGATGTGGTTGGTTAATCGAGTTAGTTTTTTGTTGGTTTAGTTTCCTGGGTTTGATTATGCGTGTTACTATCAAGTTTTGGTTGATTATGCGTGTTACTATCAAGTTTTGGTTAACTCGAGATTTATTTTGCCTTATAGGGCAACTGTTTGGTTTGGAGCCAAAAATTGCTTTCTTCTGAATTTCAAAGTGGAAAATCCATCATTAGGGCTATGCAGCCACTTATTGGCACCATTCCTTGCGCTTCTTTCCTAATTATTGTTTGCCCTTTAGCAATTTGTTTACTTTTCTTCGACGGTTGGATTTCTCCGAGCATAGTCTATTTATTGAGACTGGTTCTCATTTTTTCCCATCTCCTCACAACCTTTCTTTTCTAAGCTTCTTTCGCCACTTATTTCAACCAGGTCAAACCCCCAAGTCACTGCTTCCACCTCTCTTACCACAAGAAGACCTAGAACCTGTGCTAACCAATATGTCCCAAGTTGGGCAAACCCTTTTCCAGTCCCTCAACCTAGACAACGACTTGTAGTTCTTGAGAAAGCCAAGAATACATTCACGATGGAGAAAGAAGTTACAAGAGTCAATACTAATTTGTGCTCTTTAATCAATGTTGAGTATATGCAGAGCTGAGTCCTCATAGGTAAAATGTTTGGGCAACACCTAGATGCTCGTTTTACCAATTGGAAGCTAAGCCTATATTGTTGTATGTACTTGAGAATAGACCATGATACGTACAAGGTCAAATCTTCCACTTAGAGCGTTGGACTACACAGTACAGAGATGTGGATGTTATTTCCATGTTGGTGTTGTGGCCAGGCTACCAAGGGTACCAATGCAGTACAATGGAAGATAATATCAAAGTTACCACACAACCAATTGCCAAGGTTATTAGAGTGAATGAGATCACTCTTGGTCTCAATGATCTTTTCATGAAAGTTTTAATTTAGGTGGATCTAAGATATCCATTAAAGAGAGTCATGATTGTTAATAAGGATGAGGATAATCCTATTCTTATTAGCTATGAGAAGTTGTTCGAAATTTGTTTCTATTGTGGTAGAAGAATGATGGAGCGTCATTTGTCCCCTAAAGTTGAAGTTGAAGATGGATGTTTTATAATAGATAAGGTGTTTGATGATGAACTATTGATTTACCCAGAGGATATTAAGGGCTGGTTTGGTATTGCTGTGCTTTGAAAAAAAGCTGCTGTGAGAATAAGCGGCTGTGCTGTGAGAATAAGCGGCTGTGAAATAAAGCCAGTAGAGTGTTTGGTAAACTTTTTTGTGAAAGTGCTTTTGGAAAAAAAAAGCAGGATGATAGTGTGTCTTTTCATTAAAGGAGCACTGTAGCTCCGTGTGCTTTGAAAAAACTGGCTTTTTTTCAAAGCAGCAAATAGCAGCTTCAGCTTTTCCTTTGATTTTCAGCTTATTCTCACAGCAGCTTCCAAAATAAGCCCTTTTTTTTCAGTTTACCAAACACAAAAATGACCCTCAGCTTTTTTTCACAGTGGCTTTTTTTAAAATCACCTCAATCCCAAACGGGGCCTAAGTCTAGTCTGCGCAAGGATGTAATGATGTGCTTTCCTTATGTTGTCAACATGGAGAAGGAGAATTTAGCAAATTAGGAGGTTGGACAAAGAGTGGAGGAGAAAGCACAAGATGATGAAGGTTGGATGGCTGTGATTCCTTGATGGAGAATGAGGGCGGACAAGCGCATAAGTGGAGAAACAATGAAGGATGAAAGACCGTATAAAAAGTTTGTCAAAGGTTCAAGGAACAAGTGGGTACCTAAAGCTGATATGGTGCATGATTGGAGGAGAATTAAGAACACTATGGGGCAAGTTCAAAAGGTAAGTTCTTTGAGTGATGAATCATCTGGAGTTAGCAATCTAGTTGATAATTTGTTTAGGATTAAGAATGCTAACGATAGATGGATTAATTCCAGTCCAAGCTCTTCCTTAGTCTCTTTAGAGTTAAATGATTTGAACTATATGGCAAAGAGGAAGTGCCTCTGGTATTTCAATTTTGACATAACCTTGATATTCTAGTGAAGTGGCAGTAATGTAAGCCTTATCCAATTCCTTTTCCAACCAAGGTTATTGTTAAGTTTGACAGAAGAAATTGACGTCTGTCTTGGCTGTCTAGCTATGATTAAACAACCTAGCCATCTAGCATCCTAGCCCAAAGCATTACGGGTGAAAGCGTAATCACAACTGTCTAATCTTGTGGTTCCCAGTACTTGCTTTATGCCTTTCCTTCTTCTTGAAGTCAAAATTTGTATAAACTAAGTTTATTTTGAGCAATATACATATAGCATTTAATAATTAAATGACGGAAGCTAAAGCATATGCACTAAAAAACAAAAACTTTACCCATTAATTCAAAGCCTAGTAGTTGTGAACCAAGACTCAACTCAAATCAAAATAAGAGGTTAAGTTTGTTATACCTTTGAAGAACATCTTTGCTTAGCAAAGGTTAATCACCCATGAGAGAGCCTTCAAGGCTTTGCATCCTTGATCCATGGCTCCATGGATACATGATGTGTAATATATAAGCACACAAATTAAACCCTCTTTTGACAATTGTAGTATATGTAGAAGTAGGGATCGTTCTGTTGGAAATGTGCCCTAAAACCAATCATATGATGATACTTTACGAACATTTCACATGTTGAACTAATCTAGTTTAAATATAAAGGGCAAAAGGTTATTGTTTGAGTCGTCTCATATAAATGTTATATGCTTAAACGATAAAGTCCAAGGAATATGTGATTGGGAGAATGCAATCTAAAGAAGTTAGATTCATGAGACCATTCTTTCGTAGACACATCCTAAACGTTCCTGATCATAGGATTGCCAATTGGGCATTGACAGTCCGTTAACATCAGTACGTGCTATGTCTTCTCTCAGGGAGAGTGACAAGTCTCGAGTCATTGGTGTGTTTGACATCAAGACAAGCATGTAGGTGCTCAATAGCGAATGAGTCCACTGAACACGATCAACGATGAGTTCTCATACTCATGTCACATGAGAACTCATGGTTGGGATAATGCAAAGTAGTCCTTTGACCTGAGGCATCATAGTTGTCTTGTGGTTAGGTACTTGATCTTTGATTATGTCAAAGTCACCCCATCCGCGGGTGTCCACGGCATCGTTGGGGTTAAGCCACTTAGCCATGGAGGCAATTAAATGCGCAACAAGGGATCTCTAACCTTCAAATCTTTTGAGGGAGAATACTCTATGATATGATTAAGAATCTCTGGCCAGAGTATGAATGAGATTTAGGAAGTCGTTCCAAATCACATTCAAGGTAATCATATAAGCACACGAATCACATTGGATAGTAGACATGAATAAACTATCAAACCAAACAATGTGGTCAAGAGTATTGTATTAGAGAAAGACCGTATTGCATTTGTAATCCTAAACTGAATAGGTTCTCCACCTCTTCTGATTAGCTTGGGTAACCATGATATGCTGCTAGGTGTCACTCATGGTTTGTGGAAGCCCTAAACGTGTATAATCACTAAAGGGAGAATTGAAAGTAAGTTTCAATTCACAATCGATTTGAAATGGTTTTAATCGCCCACTGCCCCGCTAAAAGGAACCTAATGGATCGTACACCGTGTAGGGAGGAGATTGAAGAAACAATGGAGATGAGTAAGAATAATTAAATGGTTTAATTATTTATGGCAAGGATTAATTAATATGTTAATTAATCAAACGAATAAGTTCGTTAAAGACCTCGGGATAGTTTTGGACCTTAAGGCCCAATGGGCTTCGAACGTCAAGCCCATTGACTTAAGTTGTATGACAATTTAATGAATAAAGATTCACAAGGGCCCAAAAGCCCAAATCCCTTATGTGGCCGGCCATTTGATATGAATTAGGGTTTTTGGTTCTTTAGGTCACTTAAAGAAGTGACTATATAAAGAACTTTATAGCCAAAATCCATTAAGGGTTTCTTTTGGGAAAATTAGAAAGAACATGTCTCTCTATTTTCTCTTTAGAGGCCGGCCTCCTTGGAGTGTTTAGCTAGCAATCGTACTCCTCCAAGGTCACTCATTTCTTCTCCAATCTAACCTTGGTGTAGAGACTTAGAGGTTCTCAATTTTGGGAACTTGGAGAACCATTTCATCCATCCAAATCCATAGATCTAAGATGCAAGGAATGAAGGCCCTCTCTTTGGGTGATTAGCCTTTGCTTATGCAAAGAGGAATCTACAAAGGTATAAATTTCTCAACTCACTATGATTTGAGTTTAGTCTTGGTTCCCCAATCTACTAGGCTTTGAATTTCATGGTTAATGTTTTGTTTTAAGTGCATTCAAGCATGATTCCGCCTTTAATTGTTAATTGCATGCTAATAGATGTTGCTTAAATGAACATGTTTTTCACAAAATTTCCTTCAAGTGGTATCAGAGCCTAGGTCTAGTAGTTGGAGAATCCTTTTGGGTTTTGTAGTTCATAGTTTTGATTTAAAAGTTGTAATATGTTACAAGCTTTATTCTTGCTTCTTTGAATGTAAATTTTGTTAGAAAATTTGCCATCTCAAATGTTGTAGATGTAGTTCATATGAGCATGAATATTGGAGCTAAAATTTGGTGCCATGTTTTTGGGGAAATTCGGCCAAATCCAAAGTGTGGATTTTTGGGTTCTTGTTTGACTTGTTAAAAGTGTTTTCAAGTGACTTTTGGAACCCCTATGTACCCTAGTTTGGTTATATGTTATTTCCCTTAAGTTTGAGTGGTTTTGGGATGTTTTTGGGTGAAAAATGTTCATGGAAATTTTTGAGTTTTTTCATGAGTGTTCTTCATTGTTCTTGACATTTTTGCCAAGAACAAAAAGTTTGGTGTTTTGATTCAAAGTTTTGATTTATTTCATAAAGTTTATGTTTTATGGTTTTTCAAATGTTTAAATGTTTTAGATATTTATTTAGAAAGGTGTAAGAAATATTGGTGGGTGTGTAAGGATTAATTCCCTTTCACACACACCACTTGCATGACATTTATGTCATGCACCACTTGCATGCTTTATGTCTAAAACTTACAAATCAACACACACACATCACTCCCTTCCTCTCCAAAACCGGCCATCCTATCAAGTGGGGTTTTTTTGGGGCTTTTATGCAATTACATAAAGTTTTGGTACTTTTGTGTATTTGTAGTTTGACCCAAAAGTTTACATATTTACGTAAAGGCCCAAAATCATTAAAGGACAAATTGTTTTGTTCCTTTAATGAAGTTTTTGAATTTATTGAAATTTTTGGGTTCTAGTTGTGATTACATGAAGTAGTGGACTTTTGTGTTTTTACAAAATGAGCTCAAAAGTTTAAGTTTTGCAACATAGCCCAAAAAGTTGAGGTTATTGCATTTTGGCCCAAATTAGGTTGAGAACAAAATGGTTTTGTCTCTTTAAATGAGAATTGGATTTTCATTTCATTTAGCTCCATTTAAATCAATTTTATGGATACAAAAACCAAATGAAAATGTTGCATTCAATTTAATTAGTTAAAGCGTTAATTAATTAAAGGGTGATTATGAACCTAAGCCTACGATAATTGAGCTATGTGAAAGGCCGTTTCAAATTTGTTTGAACCATGGGAATGTGTAGATTAGATTTTGGTTGTAATTTGTTTTATTCAAATGTTGTAAAGAGCATAAGCTCATCTTTACTTTGAAAGTACTTCTTTCTTGCTTTATTTGATATGCATGAAATTGAAGTAGCGGGTGCAACGCCCCTAAGACAACACGCCTTAATATGATTAAACGCGTAACTAAAATCAATCACCATCCCTAGACCGAGATTCAACACAAGGCTCGTGTTGGATCTAATTCAAAGGTTCATAGTCATCCTAAGGCCCTAAGGCAACTATATAGTCCATTAAATGAATGCAAAGCTTATGTTAGTAGTATCATATACTCTTGCTTTAAAAACCGTTTTATAAGCATAGTGGGAGTATTATATACAACTAAAAACAATCAAATGGACCAATAGTTGTAATAGGACCAAAATTATTTTAATAAGATTAAAATGTATGTTTATATGTGATGAGACCTAAAAACCCTCAACCAAACCATTATTAAGTTGATAAGCGTAAGAGTGCTTTGAACACTCTTTCGTGGCCTTCCACCGTGGTAGGCTCCAATCGTTTATGACTTGTACACCGCCTTCACCCTATCATGGGGGAGTGCAAAGTGCATGCTTATACTTAGGAGGAGTTTATTTAAAACATTTGATGAGGTTAAGGTAGGCAACGAGTGTGGCCAACATCGTATCATCGTGAGGTCATACTTGAACCCCTATCTAAACCGGCATGGTGGGAAAGAACTTAACTAAGAGAAATGGTGCCAACATCGTATCATCGTGAGGCATTGTTTTCTAGAGGCCAAAAAGATGGGTAATCACAAGAGGTTGTTGTGAATGAGTAAGCGTACTCTCTCATTATTATTAATGCTAGCCAACATCATATCATTGTGAGGTGGGCTTGGTAGTAGTGAGTTTCCCATACCCTACTAAGAGTTTCCTCCAAAACTCTCGAATTCCAATGAGGGATATGGAATTTGCCAAAAATAGTGGGTGGTGTTATTTGATTTAAAGACCCGGATCAAATGGCTTAAAATCAATCAATTTATATTCGTTATGTATTTGTTTACCAATATATTTGCAAACGCTATCCAAAACTTGACAAAGAAAAGCCGAATGCTTTAGTTTCCGGACTTGGTAACACAATCCCAAAGATTGTCTTAAATGGATTGTATATGTACCTAAGTAGTCTCATCCTCAAAATCTTCCTATTGGTAATGTATCATTGGAAGAAAATGTTAGATAAGTCTATCATGAAGAGGACAACACAAACAACCAATGCTTAATCCTTTGTTAAATGAACAAATGAACTTACGAAGATTAGCATAAAGAAAAGGACACTTTTAGTGTTATTAGTTCTTCACTTACAAATCGTTGTATGAAGAAATAAGAGTTGCTTTGAACAACCCTTAGTCAATACAAACACTAGTGCTTGTTTCTTTGTTAAATGAACAAAGAACTTGAGAAGAAAGCCCAATGGCATGGACACTTTATGTGCCATGATTCTTCACTTACAAATTGTTGTATGAAGAAATGAGAGTTGCCTTGAACAACTCTTGGAAGTTTGTAATTATGTTTAGAACATAATGGTTGGTTGACAAAAATAGTCCATCAACATGGATTTATGATGATTTTGAATCATTGAGTGTTGAAGTGTTACACCACTTAAAGAAACGGAAACTAAGCAAGGACTTCACCTTTGTGTCCCTATCCAAATCGTTCACTAAGTTTATTGTAAACTATAATGTGAACAATAACGACACGCTCTCCAAATCGTTTGATGTGTATAACACAATTGAAATAAGTTTCAAGAGAGATAGTGGGAGTTTAGGGACCATGACTATTGTAGTCAAAGGAGAAGTCAAATGAAGAAGGCAAAATAACTCCAAGGGAACAAACTTTCTTTATGAAATGATGGACATTGGAAGGGGTATTTGCAAGAAATGTCTTGCAAGTGTCAAGAACACACCTTTCGAAGGTGTTGTAAATTGTTCTTGAAAAGTTCAAAACAGTTGGTTCTTCTACTTGAATGCTAGATTCCGTATTAGTGACTATGTTTTACAATCGTTGTAAAAGTGTGGCTAATAGGAAGTGGAAGATTAATGAAAGAAGAGAAAGTACTTCACATTCGGAAAGTGAATCAAATGTAGATCTCTGCGAAAGCAGATGGTACTTACTTCCTCATATGAACTACCAAAGAAATTGGAAAAACTAAAGATTGTCTTTACATTCCAATTTTAAGGAACTTAATTCCGTCACTATGTGAAATGAATAAATGTTTTGTTTGACAAAACATTGTTCTTTATCAATGAATGATTAGATTATTGTAATCTAATTAATTATCTCTATAGTAGAGATGATATGGTAGTGTTAACTGTTTAGAATATAACGATGCTTAAAACCCAAAAGGTTGCAAGGTAGTGACTAATCTCAACTGAGTTGTGATACCTCTAAAACATAAATTACGAGTTGGTCATAGATGGATGCTTTGGATCGTTAGATCCGGATCCAATGCCTTCTTGTTAAAATTGTATAGAGGCAAAATGTTTGAATCTTTATTCTTTTGGAAAGAAGAAGGAATCACAAAGTTGTTGAGGTTAATTCACTTAGATGTTAGTGGCACTTGTCCACAACATAATACTACTCATGTTATATGACATTCACCGAAGATCACTCTCGGTTGGACTATAGTTTATTTTGAATAAACACAAGTCCGAATACTTTGCAAAATGTTTCAAAGAATTCAAGAAATGTAAGTTGATGAGTAAGACGTCTAAAGTATTTGCCTCCTTAGATTTGATCCAAGGAATGGTAACACTTTAGAATAGATTTCTTGAAAGATATCAAGGAAAGAAGCATCATAAGATAATGGATTTCTCCATTAGGAGAAGAACGAACTTGAATAAGATTTAGTTCGTTGGATATTATCAATTACCCATATATAGGATATATATACTTCTAAGACAATATGATTGTCAATTAAGAAGATCTTCCAAAATTTTCATGACTTCATAGGATGTAGTTGGAAAGAAAGACAAAAACTTAATAATGTTAAGATTTGGGGTTGTGTGCTAATAAGCAATATTTGTTTGAGAATTATCTTGTGGATATCCTTAAATTAACCTTTGGATATCACTTCTATAAACCAACTAACAAATGTTGTTTTGTTGGGTAGTTCATTGTAATCTTACAATATGATTTGCCAAAGATAGAGCGATGAACGAGAGATAGAACTCAAAGAATGGGTTCTTTGAGAGACAAGATGATAATCAACAAATATAACAACCTAGTTCCTATACCACAAGCTCCAAGGTAGTCGAGAAGGATTTATAAACCGTCTCAGTTGAATGGTTTGAACTTTATGACTATGTCATAGAGTTGCACCTCTTAATTCGAAAGAAATAAGAATGAAAAATCCTTATGACTACATTGAGTGTATATTCGACATATACTCAAGGAAATGGTAAAGTACCATTTGACCCGAAATAATGAAACCTTCATAGCTAATTGGTAGCTTAAGGTGACTACAATCAAAGAGAATGGCTGACTTTGAAGAAACCATCTTTGACGTAGTCTTAGTTTCAATTAATTCGAAGATTGCTAGCTACAACTAAATGGTGATTCAATGTTTGGACATTATATGGGTTTCCGAAACCATTATTAAGATAGTCTTGATAATATATGTCTAAAACTATGAATCACAAGACATATAAGTTGTAGAGATCCATCCATCATGGATCTTAGCAAGCTAGTGGGAGCCATAAGCATCTTATGAGAGAAAGATCAAATTGTTTGATTTCTCATAAAGATGTAAATGAATCTTTTGTTTACTAGGTTTACAAAAGATTAGTGGGAGTTAATCATGTTCCTAAAATTAAATATATATATATACATACACATATATGATATATTAATTTTGGAAATGAAAAGAATACTTCTTCGTTAAAGTTATGACTTTAAACATTCTATGACGATAGAATGTATATGGGAGACATAGTCTATAAACGTGGGATGGAAATCTATAACGATAGATTTCAGGATATAATTGGATTATATCAAGCCCTAATGATAGACAAGAGATGCTAGGAAGTTTCTCATATGATGACAAACTTCAAATGAAAAGGGCAACTCTAGTGAGACTAGGAAGTTGTTCTTCTCAAAGGGAACGTACCCTTTGACTCCCAAAGAAATAATGCATAAATAGAATCCTTTATGCATACGCAGAAAGGTGATTTACGTATTTCATATTGTATGAAAAACGTTGATATGAATTGTACCTAGAACGGTACAAGACAATATCAATGCAAGCCCAGGATCAGAACCATGGCAACTGTCAAGTGAGTCCTTAAGTATTTAAGAAATACTAAAGGATAGATTCCTCAAAGAATGAGGAAGAATTAGAGTAACGTAAAGGAAGCGTAGATGTATTAGATTATGAATCTAATCCATCATTGGATGTTTCTTCATTATGAATGAAGAGATTAACAGATATCTCTTTATTATGACTAAAGAGATATTTGGATGGAAACATTAAAGTAATGACTTTAGTATGTTCCATTATGAATGCAAAATATATTGCCATATAGAAGCTTACAACAATGTTGTTTGGATGGGAAAGTTCATTTGTGAATTCTCTATTCGGTTCCAACCAGAAAGTGTCTCTAGTGTACCGACACTATGACACTAATGGGGCGATAACTCAAGCCAGGGAATCAAGGTCTCATCAAGATCCGAACTCATATGAGAGACTAAACCACATGATTAAGAATCATGTATAATGGTGACGTCGTTATTCTCAAGGTTGCTTCTATGGATAACATATAGATATCCATTGTCTAGGCCTACTACTCAGCCATTTTTGAAATGACTACATAAGAGGTATCATCACTGATGACCAAGTTGATTGGCTCTAGTGCAAGTGGGAGATTGTTGGAAATGTGCCCTAAAACCAATCATATGATGATACTTTACGGACATTTCACATGTTGAACTAATCTAGTTTAAATATAAAGGGCAAAAGGTTATTGTTTGAGTCGTCTCATATAAATGTTATATGCTTAAACGATAAAGTCCAAGGAATATGTGATTGGGAGAATGCAATCTAAAGAAGTTAGATTCATGAGACCATTCTTTCGTAGACACATCCTAAACGTTCCTGATCATAGGATTGCCAATTGGGCATTGACAGTCCGTTAAGATCAGTACGTGCTATGTCTTCTCTCAGGGAGAGTGACAAGTCTCGAGTCATTGGTGTGTTTGACACCAAGACAAGCATGTAGGTGCTCAATAGCGAATGAGTCCACTGAACACGATCAACGAGGAGTTCTCATACTCATGTCACATGAGAACTCATGGTTGGGATAATGCAAAGTAGTCATTTGACCTGAGGCATCATAGTTGTCTTGTGGTTAGGTACTTGATCTTTGATTATGTCAAAGTCACCCCATCCGCGGGTGTCCACGGCATCGTTGGGGTTAAGCCACTTAGCCATGGAGGCAATTAAATGCGCAACAAGGGATCTCTAACCTTCAAATCTTTTGAGGGAGAATACTCTATGATATGATTAAGAATCTCTGGCCAGAGTATGAATGAGATTTAGGAAGTCGTTCCAAATCACATTCAAGGTAATCATATAAGCACACGAATCACATTGGATAGTAGACATGAATAAACTATCAAACCAAACAATGTGGTCAAGAGTATTGTATTAGAGAAAGACCGTATTGCATTTGTAATCCTAAACTGAATAGGTTCTCCACCTCTTCTGATTAGCTTGGGTAACCATGATATGCTGCTAGGTGTCACTCATGGTTTGTGGAAGCCCTAAACGTGTATAATCACTAAAGGGAGAATTGAAAGTAAGTTTCAATTCACAATCGATTTGAAATGGTTTTAATCGCCCACTGCCTCGCTAAAAGGAACCTAATGGATCGTACACCGTGTAAGGAGGAGATTGAAGAAACAATGGAGATGAGTAAGAATAATTAAATGGTTTAATTATTTATGGTAAGGATTAATTAATATGTTAATTAATCAAACGAATAAGTTCGTTAAAGACCTCGGGATAATTTTGGACCTTAAGGCCCAATGGGCTTCGAACGTCAAGCCCATTGACTTAAGTTGTATGACAATTTAATGAATAAAGATTCACAAGGGCCCAAAAGCCCAAATCCCTTATGTGGCCGGCCATTTGATATGAATTAGGGTTTTTGGTTCCTTAGGTCACTTAAAGAAGTGACTATGTAAAGAACTTTATAGCCAAAATTCATTAAGGGTTTCTTTTGGGAAAATTAGAAAGAACATGTCTCTCTATTTTCTCTTTAGAGGCCGGCCTCCTTGGAGTGTTTAGCTAGCAATCCTACTCCTCCAAGGTCACTCATTTCTTCTCCAATCTAACCTTGGTGTAGAGACTTAGAGGTTCTCAATTTTGGGAACTTGGAGAACCATTTCATCCATCCAAATCCATAGATCTAAGATGCAAGGAATGAAGGCCCTCTCTTTGGGTGATTAGCCTTTGCTTATGCAAAGAGGAATCTACAAAGGTATAAATTTCTCAACTCACTATGATTTGAGTTAAGTCTTGGTTCACCAATCTACCAGGCTTTGAATTTCATGGTTAATGTTTTGTTTTAAGTGCATTCAAGCATGATTCCGCCTTTAATTGTTAATTGCATGCTAATAGATGTTGCTTAAATGAACATGTTTTTCACAAAATTTCCTTCACGTTCTGGACCGGGGATTAGGAGGGATTGCTAATCTAAACTAAACTGACTTAGAAACACAAAAATAAACTTAAAAACACTTAACAAGACTCACAAGACTCAAAACAAACTTAAAAGACTAAAAACAGCACAAAACAATGAATAGACTCAAAACTGACTCTAAGGAGTTATTTGGACGAAAATTGGTTTTAACTTGACTCAAGACACTTAAAAACACAAACCAAAACAGATTTTAACTAATCTAACACTTCCAAGTAAAGGGGGCTTGGGTTTTGGACGAAAATAAAGTAAAACAAACAAATTAAAGACTAAAACAGATTTTGGACAAAATTGGGAAATTGGATGGATGATGGGCTAGCTAGAGGGTTCCTCTCCACACATGACACACTTGCACATAAACCAATTTTCAGTTTTTCTTTCGATAAACTATGAAACTCAACACCCCAGGTTAATTAGGTACGCTTAAATTAACCTTCAAGTTCTCCTTAAGTTATTGAATTGGATGGGAAAGCGCATACGACAATTCAAAACATTCTCTAAAAGTTCCTTACGTGAAAAGCACAATAGAGATACAATCAAAGATCATTACGCATCAAGAAAACTATAAGTATTGATGAGGCAATTGTAACTATGATGAGCATGAAACTTTTGCCAAGAATTCATTTAACGCAATCGTTTATAAGCGACCTCCACTACTTGTGAATATAAGTTCGTAACTATTAGGTGAAACTCCTGTTGGAAATGTGCCCTAAAGCCATTCATATGATGATACTTTACGGATATTTCACATGTTAAACTAATCTAGTTTACATATAAAGGGCAAACATTATTGTTTGAGACGTCTCATATAAATGTTATATGCTTAAACGATAAAGTCCAAGGAATATGTGATTGGAAGAATGCAATCTAATGAAGTTAGATTAATGAGACCATTCTTTCGTAGACACATCCTAAACGTTCCTGATCATAGGATTGCCAATTGGGCATTGACAGTCCGATAAGATCAGTACGTGCTATGTATTCTCTCAGGGAGAGTGACTAGTCTCGAGTCATTGGTGTGTGTGACATCAAGACAAGTACGTAGGTGCTCAATAGAGAATGAGTTCACTGAACACGATCAACGAGGAGTTCTCATACTCATGTCACATGAGAACTCATGTTTGGGATAATGCAAATTAGTCCTTTGACCTGAGGCATCACAGTTGTTGTCTTGTGGTTAAGTCCTTGATCTTTGATTATGCCAAAGTCACCCCATCGGGGTGTCCACGACATCATTGGGGTTAAGCCACTTAGTCATGGAGACAAGTGAATGCGCAACAAGGGATCTCTAACCTTCAATTGGCTTGAGGGAGAATACTCTATGATATGATTAAAATCTCTGGCCAGAGTATGAATGAGATTGGGGAATGCGTTCCAAATCACATTCAAGGTAATCATAAAATGCAAATGAATCACATTGGATAGTAGACGTGAATAAATAAACTATCAAACCAAACAATGTGGTCAAGAGTATTAGATTAGAGAAAGACCGTATTGCATTTGTAATCCTAAACTGAATAGGTTCTCTACCTCTTCTGATTAGCTTGGGTAGCCATGATATGCTGCTAGGGGTCACTCATGGTTTGTGGAAGCCCTAAACGTGTGTAATCACTAAAGGGAGAATTGAAAGTAAGTTTCAATTCACAATCGATGTAAAATGGTTTTAATCGCCCACTGCCTCGCTAAAAGGAACCTAATGTATCGTACACCAAATAAGGTGGAGATTGAAGAAACAAAGGAGATGAATTAAATGGTTTAATTATTTATGGCAAGGATTAATTAATATGTTAATTAATCAAACGAATAAGTTCGTTAAAGACCTCGGGATAGTTTTGGACCTTAAGGCCCAATGGGCTTCGAACGTCAAAGCCCATTGACTTAAGTTGTATGACAACTTAATGAATAAAGATTCACAAAGGCCCAAAAGCCCATATCCATTTAGTGTTGAATTAGGGTTTTTGGTTCTTTAGGTCATTTAAAGAAGTGACTATATAAAGAACTTTATAACCTAAAATTCATAAGTTGTTGATTTTAGAGAAAATTGGTGAGAACACAAAGCTTCCATTTCTCTCTAAGAGGCCAACCACCTTGGGGGATATTGTCTAGCAATTCTATTTCCTCAAGGTCACTCATTTCCTCTCCAATCCAACCTTGGTGTAGAATCTTTAGAGGTTCTCTATTTTGGGAACTTGGAGAATCCTATTCTTTCAACCAAATCCATGGAGCTAAGAAGCAAGGAATGAAGGCCCTATCTCTTGGGTGATTATCCTTTGCATATGCAAAGAGGAATCTACAAAGGTAAATATTTCTCAACTAATAAATGTTGATTTAAAAGTTGAGTCAAGGTTCACCAATCTACTAGGCTTTGAATTTCATGGTAGATGTTTTGTTTTTGAATGCATGAAAGCATGATTCCGCCTTTAATTGTTAATTGCATGCTATATGATGTTATTCAAATGAACATGTTTTTCACAAAATTTCCTTCAAGTGGTATCAGAGCCTAGGTCTAGTAGTTGGTGAATCATTTTGGGTTTTGTAGTTCATAGTTTTTGATTTAAAAGTTGTAATATGTTACAAGGTTTATTCTTGTTTCTTTGAATGTAAATTTTGTTAGAAAATTTGCCATCTCAAATGTTGTAGATGTAGTTCATATGAGCATGAATTTTGGAGCTAAAATTTGGTGCCATGTTTTTTGGGAAATTCGGCCAAATCCAAGGGGTGATTTTTTGGGTTCATGTTTGTCTTGTTAAAATGGTTTTAAAGTGACTTTTGGAACCCCTAAGTACCCTAGGATGTTAACCCTCTTTTGAGTGATGAAAATTTGAGTTTTGGTGAGTGAAAACATTCATGGAGCTATTATGAGTTTTCATGAGTGTTCTTCAATGTTCTTGAAGTTCTTGCCAAGAACAAAAAGTTTTGAAGTTTTGATTCAAAATGTTTTATGTTTTTACATAAAGTTTTGGTTTAATTTTAGTGGGTGATTTTAGTGGGTGATGATTATTTGTAAAGTATTATTAATGGTTTTAATGGTAGACAAACTTTTTTAAAAGTTTGACATAAATTCAATTAATGGTTATAATGGTAGACAAACTTTTTTCAAAAGTTTAACATAAATTCAAAATATTTCATCTTTACCTCACCTAATAAAACCCACTTACAAAAACTTTGTAAAAATCATATTTTTTCTATCATGGCCGGCCACCCTAATTAAATAGGGTATTTTTGGGTCTTTTATTCAATTACATAAAGTTTTGATACTTTTGTGTATTTGCACTTTGGCCCAAAAGTTTACGTTTTTACGTTAAGGCCCAAAAACGTTAAAGGACAAATTGTTTTGCTCCTTTAATGAAGTTTTTTGTATTTGTTGAAATTTTTGGGTTCTAGTTGTAATTACATGAAGTAGTGGACTTTTGTGTTTTTTACAAAGCGACCCCAAAAGTTTGTGTTTCGCAATATAGCCCAAAAAGTTGTGGTTATTGCATGATGGCCCAAATTAAGTAGGGAACAAAAATTGTTTTGTCTCTTTAAATGAGAATTGGATTTTCATTTCATTTAGCTCCATTTAAATCAATTTTATGGATACAAAAACCAAATGAAAATGTTGCATTCAATTTAATTAATTAAAGTGTTGATTAATTAAAGGGTGATTATGAACCTAAGCCTACGATAATTGAGCTATGTGAAAGGCCGTTTCAAATTTGTTTGAACCATGGGAATGTGTAGATTAATTTTGGTTGTAATTTGATTTGATCAAATGTTGTAAAAGAGCATAAGCTCTTCTTTACTTTAAAGTAATTTGTTTTATGCAAATGTTGTAAAGAGCATAAGCTCTCTTTTACTTTGAAGTACTTCTTTCTTGCTTTATTTGATATGCATGAAAATGAAGTAGTTGGGTCCAACGCCCCTAGGAACAACACGCCTTAATGTGATTAAACGCGTAACTAAAATCAATCTCCATCCCTAGTCCGAGATTCAACACAAGGCTCGTGTTGAATCTAAACAAAGGTTCATAGTCATCCTAAGGCCCTAAGGCAACTATATAGTCCATCAAATGAATGCAAACCTTACGTTAGTAGTATCATATACTCTTGCTTTAAAAACCGTTTTATAAATATAGTGGGAGTATTATATACAACTAAATTGAATCAAATGGACCAATAGTTGTAATAGGACCAAAATTGTTTTAATAAAGATTAAAATGAATATGTTTATGTGATGAGACCTAAAACCCTCAACCAAACCATTATTAAGTTGAAAAGCGTGAGAGTGCTTAGAACACTCTTTCGTGGCCTTCCACTATGGTAGGCTTCAATCGTTTGTGACTCATACACCGTATTCGTTCAGTTCTGGGGTTGCAAAGTATGTGCTTACATTCAGGAGAAGCCTATACACATATGATGAAGTGAAGGTAGGCAACGAGTGTGGTCAATATGATATTCTTCTGAGGCCATTCTTGAACCCCTACTTTAACTAGCATGGTGGGAATGACTTAACTAAGTGCAATGTGTCAATATGATATTCTTCTGAGGCATCATTCTCTAGAGGCCAAACTAGATGGGTACTTGCAAGAGGTTGTTGCAAATGAGTAAGCGTACTCTCTCATTATTATTAACGCTAGCCAATATGATTTTCTTCTGAGGTGGGCTTGGTAATAGTGAGTCTCCCATAACCTACTAAGAGTTTCCTCCAAAACTCTCGAATTCCAATGAGGGATATGGAATTTGCCAAAAATAGTGGGTGGTGCTATTTGATTTAAAGACCCGAATCAAATGGCTTAAAATCAATCAATTTATATTCGTTATGTATTTGTTTACCAATATATATTTGCAAACGCTATCCAAAACTTGACAAAGAAAAGCCGAATGTTTTAGTTTCCGGACTTGGTAACACAATCCCAAAGATTGTCTTAAATGGATTGTGCATGTACCTAAGAAGTCTCATCCTCACAATCTTCCTATTGATAATGTATCATTGGAAGAACATGTTAGAAATGTCTATCATGAAGAGGACAACACAAACAACCAATACTTATTCCTTCGTTATATGAACAAAGGAACTTACGAAGATTAGCATAAAGACAAGGACATTTTTAGTGCCATGATTCTTCACTTACAAATTGTTGTATGAAGAAATAAGAGTTGCCTTGAACAACTCTTGAAAGTTTGTAATTATGTTTAGAACATAATGGTTGGTTGACAAAAATAGTCCATCAACATGGACTTATGATGATTTTGAATCATTGAGTGTTGAAGTGATAAACCACTTAACGAGACGGAAACTAAGCTAGGACTTCACCTTTATGTCCCTATCCTAATGGTTCACTAAGTTTATTGTAAACTATGTAGTGAACAATAACCACACACTCTCCAAAATGTTTGATGTGTATAACACAATTGAAAAAGGTTTCAAGAGAGATAGTGGGAGTTTAGGGACCATGACTATTGTAGTCAAAGGAGAAGTCAAATGAAGAAGATAAAATTAACTCCAAGGGAACAAACTTTCTCTATGAAAGGATGGACATTGGAAGGGGTATTTGCAAGAAATGTCTTGCAAATGTCAAGAACACACATTTCGAAGGTGTTGTAAATTGTTCTTGAATAGTTCAAAACAGTTGGTTCTTCTACTTGAATGCTTGATTCCGTATTAGTAACTATGTTTTACAATCGTTGTAAAAGTGTGGCTAATAAGAAGTAGAAGATTAATGAGAGAAGAGAAAGTACTTCACATTCGGAACGTGAATAAAATATAGATCTCTGCGAAAGCAGATGGTACTAACTTCCTCATATGAACTACCAAAGAAATTGGAAAAACCAAAGATTGTCTTTACATTCCAATTTTAAGGAACTTAATTCCGTCACTATAGTAGAGATGGATGAATGTTTTGTTTGACAAAACATTGTTCTTTATTAATCAATGATTGGATTATAGTAATCTAATTGATTGTCTCTATAGTAGAGATGATATGGTAGCGTTAACTGTTTAGAATATAATGATGCTTAAAACCCAAAAGGTTGCAAGATAGTGGCAATTGTCCACAACATAATACTACTCATGTTGTATGACATTCACCGAAGATCACTCTCGGTTGGACTATAGTTTATTTTGAATAAACACAAGTCCGAATACTTTGCAAAAAGGTTTCAAAGAATTCAAGAAATGTAAGTTGATGAGTAAGACGTCTAAAGTACTTACCTCCTTAGATTTGATCCAAGGAAAGGTAACACTTTAGATGAGTTTCCTTGAAAGATATCAAGGAAATTAGCATCATAAGATAATGATTTTCTCCATTAGGAGAAGAACGAACTTGAATAAGATTTAGTTCGTTGGATATTATCAATTACCCATATATAGGATATATATGCTTCTAAGACAATATGATTGTCAATTAGAAGATCTTCCAAAATTTTCATAACTCCATAGGATGTAGTTGGAAAGAAAGACAAATCTTAATCATGTTAAGATTTGGGGTTGTGTGCTAATAAGCAATATTTGTTTAAAAATTATCTTGTGGATATCCTTAAATTAACCTTTGGATATCACTTCTATAAACCAACCAACAAATGTTGTTTGTTGAGTAGTTCATTGTAATCCTACAAATGTGATTTGCCTTAGAGCAAATGAACTAGGAATAGAACTCAAAAGAATGGGTTCTTTGAGAGACAAGATGATAATCAACAAATATAACAACCTAGTTCCTATACCACAAGCTCCAAGGTAGTCAAGAAGGATTTATAAACCATCTCAGTTGAATGGTTTGAACTTTATGACTACATTGAGTGTATATACGATATATACTCAAGGAAATGGTAAAGTACCATTTGACCCGAAATAATGAAACCTTCATAGCTAATTGGTAGCTTAAGGTGACTACAATCAAAGAGAATGGTTGACTTTGAAGGAACCATCTTTGACGTAGTCTTAGTTTCAATTAATTCGAAGATTGCTAGCTACAACTAAATGGTGATTCAATGTTTGGACATGATATAGGTTTCCGAAACCATTATTAAGATAGTCTTGATAATTTATGTCTAAAACTATGAATCACAAAACATGTAAGTTGTAGAGATCCAACCATCATGGATCTTAGCAAGCTAGTGGGAGCCATAAGCGTCTTATGAGAGAAAGATCAAAATTGTTTGATTTCTCATATAGATGTAAATGAATCTTTTGTTTACTAGGTTTACAAAAGATTAGTGGGAGTTAATCATGTTCCTAAAATTAAATATATATATATACATACACATATATGATATATGTATGATATATTAATTTTGGAAATGAAAAGAATACTTCATTGTTAAAGTTATGACTTTAAAACTTTCTATAACGATAGAATGTATATGGGAGACATAGTCTATATACATGGGATGGAAATCTATAATGATAGATTTTAGGATATAATTGGATTATATCATGCCCTAATAATAGACAAAAGGTTGCTAGGAAGTTTCTCATATGATGATAAACTTTAATAAGAAGAACAACTCTAGTGAGACTAGGAGGTAGCTCTTCTCAAAGGGAACGTACCCTTTGACTCCCAAAGAAATAATGCGTAAATCGAATCCTTTATGCATACGCAGAAAGGTGATTTATGTATTTCATATTGTATGAAAAACATTGATATGAGTTGTACCTAGAAAGGTACAAGGCGATATCAGTGCAAGCCCAGGATCAGAACCATGGCAACTGTCAAGTAAATCCTTAAGTATTTAAGAAATACTAAAGGATAGGTTCCTCGAAGAATGAGGAAGAATTAGAGTAACGTAATGGAAGCGTAAAAGTATTAGATTGTGAATCTAATCCATCATTGGATGTTTCTTCATTATGAATGAAGAGATAAACAGATATCTCTTTATTATGACTAAAGAGATATTTGGATGGAAACATTAAAGTAATGACTTTAGTGTGTTCCATTATGAATGCAAAATATATTGCCATATAGAAGTTTACAACAATGTTGTTTGGATGGGAAAGTTCATTTATGAACTCTCTATTCGGTTCCAACCAGAAAGTGTATCTAGTGTACTGACACTACGACACTAATGGGGCGATAGCTCAAGCCTGGGAATCAAGGTCTCATCAAGATCCGAACTCATATGAGAGACTGAACCACATGATTGGGAATCATGTATAATGGTGACGTCGATATTCTCAAGGTTGCTTCTATGGATAACATATAGATATCCATTTCCTAGGCCTACTACTCAGCCATTTAGGAAATGACTACAGAAGAGGAATCATAACAGATGACCAAGCTGATTGGCTCTAGTGCAAGTGGGAGATTGTTGGAAATGTGCCCTAAAGCCATTCATATGATGATACTTTACGGATATTTCACATGTTAAACTAATCTAGTTTACATATAAAGGGCAAACATTATTGTTTGAGACGTCTCATATAAATGTTATATGCTTAAACGATAAAGTCCAAGGAATATGTGATTGGAAAAATGCAATCTAATGAAGTTAGATTAATGAGACCATTCTTTCGTAGACACATCCTAAACGTTCCTGATCATAGGATTGCCAATTGGGCATTGACAGTCCGATAAGATCAGTACGTGCTATGTCTTCTCTCAGGGAGAGTGACTAGTCTGTAGTCATTGGTGTGTGTGACATCAAGACAAGTACGTAGGTGCTCAATAGAGAATGAGTTCACTGAACACGATCAACGAGGAGTTCTCATACTCATGTCACATGAGAACTCATGTTTGGGATAATGCAAATTAGTCCTTTGACCTGAGGCATCACAGTTGTTGTCTTGTGGTTAAGTCCTTGATCTTTGATTATGCCAAAGTCACCCCATCGGGGTGTCCACGACATCATTGGGGTTAAGCCACTTAGTCATGGAGACAAGTGAATGCGCAACAAGGGATCTCTAACCTTCAATTGGCTTGAGGGAGAATACTCTATGATATGATTAAAATCTCTGGCCAGAGTATGAATGAGATTGGGGAATGCGTTCCAAATCACATTCAAGGTAATCATAAAATGCAAATGAATCACATTGGATAGTAGACGTGAATAAATAAACTATCAAACCAAACAATGTGGTCAAGAGTATTAGATTAGAGAAAGACCGTATTGCATTTGTAATCCTAAACTGAATAGGTTCTCTACCTCTTCTGATTAGCTTGGGTAGCCATGATATGCTGCTAGGGGTCACTCATGGTTTGTGGAAGCCCTAAACGTGTGTAATCACTAAAGGGAGAATTGAAAGTAAGTTTCAATTCATAATCGATGTAAAATGGTTTTAATCGCCCACTGCCTCGCTAAAAGGAACCTAATGTATCGTACACCAAATAAGGTGGAGATTGAAGAAACAAAGGAGATGAATTAAATGGTTTAATTATTTATGGCAAGGATTAATTAATATGTTAATTAATCAAACGAATAAGTTCGTTAAAGACCTCGGGATAGTTTTGGACCTTAAGGCCCAATGGGCTTCGAACGTCAAAGCCCATTGACTTAAGTTGTATGACAACTTAATGAATAAAGATTCACAAAGGCCCAAAAGCCCATATCCATTTAGTGTTGAATTAGGGTTTTTGGTTCTTTAGGTCATTTAAAGAAGTGACTATATAAAGAACTTTATAACCTAAAATTCATAAGTTGTTGATTTTAGAGAAAATTGGTGAGAACACAAAGCTTCCATTTCTCTCTAAGAGGCCAACCACCTTGGGGGATATTGTCTAGCAATTCTATTTCCTCAAGGTCACTCATTTCCTCTCCAATCCAACCTTGGTGTAGAATCTTTAGAGGTTCTCTATTTTGGGAACTTGGAGAATCCTATTCTTTCAACCAAATCCATGGAGCTAAGAAGCAAGGAATGAAGGCCCTATCTCTTGGGTGATTATCCTTTGCATATGCAAAGAGGAATCTACAAAGGTAAATATTTCTCAACTAATAAATGTTGATTTAAAAGTTGAGTCAAGGTTCACCAATCTACTAGGCTTTGAATTTCATGGTAGATGTTTTGTTTTTGAATGCATGAAAGCATGATTCCGCCTTTAATTGTTAATTGCATGCTATATGATGTTATTCAAATGAACATGTTTTTCACAAAATTTCCTTCAACTCCCTTATACTCTAGCATCAAATTCATGCATGCAAACTAAGCGGGCCCTCTTAATCAACATACAAGAATAAGTTATCAATCAAGCAGTTAAATAAATTGAATTCACAACTTATGAAATCACAACTGAAGGTAATCAATTCATATTGCAAACATAGTCATGGTTTCGATTTCCCACCTAGCCAAGAGGGGTTTAGTTCCTCATAATAGCAAAGCAAAGATACATAAACTTAGACATTGAAAACAAAGAATGAAAACACCTAGAAACGCTCCAACAATCTAACGTCTTGAATGGCAAACACGTCCAAGGGTCTCCTTCCTTCTTCTTTGCTGCGGCACAAGGGATGGGTGAAGGTTTTTGTGGTGATTTGTGGTGGTGGATGGATATAGGTTGGTTATGGTGAAAGGTGGAGAGATAGATGGAATGGTTGATCAGAAGAGAAAAGAGTTACGGCATAAAGGGATTTATTTATAGGGATGGGAAAGTCCAAACCCTAATTAATTTAAGGAAACATAATTCAGCCCAAATCCATAAGGAAAAGGCTAAGTAAAATCAGAAATCAAGAGGGGAAAAGGAATGTGGGGTGCGACAAAGCAAGGGAGAAAGAGAAAGGGGATATGTGGCAGATTTGGGAAGAGAAAGGGAAAGGGAATTGCGGCAAGGAAGGATCCTTGCAGATTTTGGTATGGCATGGACTTTAGGGAAGGTTTAGTGCTTCTAGAATATGTAATTAAATGTCCTAATATATTTTGGAATCCTTTTGTGGCTGGAACATAGGTGAGGAAGGATTAGGAAACTTCCAAGCCAAGAATAGAAACTTTCAAGAATGGAAACCTTCAAGAATAGAAACTTCCAACTTTAGAAACTTTGGCTTCCAATTCTGAACTCTTTGTTCGTCATTTTCATTTCGTCATTTCTTTCATCTCATTATTCATTCCTAGCCTCCTTTGATCTTCAATTTCGTCCATCAATATTACTCCAAGCATAAGCTATTCAATTCATGCCCAAAACTGCTCCAAAAGGCTCCAAAATGCATCTTTTTGCATACTTTGTCCTTAGAACCTGAAATTGCACGAAAATGACTTTAAACACTAAAATAACTAAGGAAAACAACATTAATGCACAAGAACAAGCTAACTAAGTCGCATAAATATGCTCCTATCAAATTCCCCCACACTTAGCTTTTGCTATTCCTCGAGCAAAACAAAACAAAACAAAACAAAACACAACCTAGACCTTCCAACAATTGTCTTAGGGATTTCCAATGCACATGACATGTTAAAAATCGTCATCCCCACAAATTTTAGTCATCTTCCCACTTGAGCACATACTTAATCATAGTCACCACTTACTAGTTCACAATTAACCAATTAAAACAATGTTTTGAATGTAGTAACATGCCTTAGAGAATTTGCTTAATTCCTTACAAGATATGCACTCAATTTTCACTCAGATTTTCTAACTACAGACCCTATACTAGTTATATGTGAGAAGATTGATGTAGACATGAAAACGAACGCTCACATATATGTATAACAAAGAACGCAATTTCTGAAGTTAATAAGCATGTTTAGATATGATCTCCTGAATGAAATGTTACTACTTAGATGCGAGAACCAGTGACACCATATGCTCATACCAATTTCAAACTCCACAAATTGAAATACACAACACTCAAGATAGAAGTCAAGGGTTGTAACGGGGCTTGGGGTATTGGTTAACAAAGGAAAGATAGGGATAACGAACGTTCTTTAAGCAATAGCAAGCAAAGTAATGAAATTGACACTTAGAATTCACTTTAGAATGCATAAATCAACTTTTAACACGAAGGGAAGATTCATGCAACACTTAGGGCCGAATTCAATGTTTTGGACCCTTTCTTCAATAAACAACACTTTAGAACTCTTTTTCTCATAATTTTCAACTCTTTTTCACTCTTTTCACAACTTTTCTTTTTTTTTTCTTACTATTTTCCACGAATATATTTTTTTTTTCTTTTTCTTTTTCTACCCATGCCTTATTAAGGACTTTGGCACACACACAGACACAAGAATCACTTCCCCCACACTTGTTTTTTGCAAAACATTGATCAAAAGGAATTCAATTTGAGTCATGCTTTACTAAGCTTCAAGAACAAGGGTATGGATGGTCCTAATCTAGGCTAGGTGAGGATAGTGTGGGTTAACAAAGAACGTAGGCTAAACAAGGCTCAACGGGGTTAAACTTAAACATATAATGGAATAGGATGCACGATAATTTGGCTTTGGTGGAGGTCACTACACAACTTCATCTTGAATATGTGTTATGCAAATCAATAGCATGCTTTGAATGGAATTGGCATGAGTTATAGCATTTGGAACTAAATGATGAATCGCCTTCTACGTAGTAACCAAGCAAAGAATAATGAGATCATGCAACGACTTTAGAAAACAATAATGCACAGATTTTAACTCTCCAAATAAACGTTTAGGCTCAAATCTCACAAGGTTGTAGCGTTTGTTTGAGTTCCTTCCTTCAAGCATGTTACAAAAACTAATTTTTCTTTTGTGATTGCATGTGAATTCATAAGTTATAACCACAACCAAGCATAACCAAAGAGTAAATCAAACTTTCATCCATGTTTATAACTCTCTTTAACAGCCATGCAATTAAAAACCAAATCCTCATCATTGTGTTGGAAGGTACCCTAAGACACAAACAAACACACAAAAACAACTCTTTTTGGCTTTTTCAAAACAATTTTTCAAATTTTTATGAGATTTTCGGATTTTTGAATCAAAACACACTAAAACACTCCAAAACAGCTTAAAAACACTTAAAAACAGCAAGGAACAACTCTTGAAGTAATGGGTGATAAAATCCCATGAATTTGCATCAAAACACTTATTTACCCCCCACACTAAAATCAAACATTGTCCTCAATGTTTCAAGCATAAATTCACACAAAACACAAGTAAACACACAAACAGCAACTAAACAAGTTAACATGGCAGAATAGAAACAACAACAAAGAGAAGGATTTTAGGAACGCAAATCTGGAATTGGAGTGATTCCCAGGGCTTCCTTTGTTGTATGCATGGGTTGCATCCCAAGTAGCGCTTGCTTTAACGTCTTGCAGCCGGACGATACTTCTCTTTAAGCTTCCCGAGGTCCCATAGCATGGAATTGATCCTTGATCGGAAGGTGATACTTGAAGTGATCCGGCAATGGTTTAAATTCGAGAGTGGGTGCCTGAATCATTAACAACATGTAAGTATAAAACGTAATGGAATTTGGAGAAGGTGACTTACTTTCTTTGTCCGACAAGAACTCAATGACAAACACCACTTCTTTGAAAGTTTCAGGGATTTTGAATTTGGCCAGATTTACTACGATGGTTGTGATTTGTCCCGTGTCATCAAACTCAACTTCTTTGGGCTCTGTTGTTTCAAATACGTCCTCTTTGATGAATTCTTGATATTCTCCAACCATTACCTTCTCTTGAATCATTCTTCTTGGTGTACAAAGTCCTTTGAACAATTCAACACAATCTAGAACTTGCTTTGCTGCACCAAGAATTGGAATATCATTTTGCACCTTGGGAAGAGCTTCCATAATGTCTTTTTCACTCTCTTCTTGCTTGGGAATCAAAAACCTGCGAGGAAAAGGGACATTGGGTGGAATAAGGTTAGAATTAACGAAAATTGGACCCAACTTACCTGTATTGGACAGTGATGGAGCATTGGGAGGCTGCGGCAAGGGTAGTGGAGCAAGGGTAGGCTGCGTCAAGGGTAGTGGAGCAAGGGTAGGCTGCGGCAAGGGTGGTTATACCCTTGCCGTGGCCTTGTCATCCTCTTCTTCTTCGAACAGCAGCTGTTCATCCATGTTTTGGATTGGTTTGGACTTTTTTGGGCTTGTTCCAACCTCCATGCCACTTTCCAAAGTGATAGCATCATGGATTTCAAAATTTTCCTTCAAATTTTCTATAGTTGAGTTGGAGAGTTCACTTTGCTCTTGAATTTGTGCCATGAACTCCATAATCTGCCCAATTTGCTCCTCCAATTCGCCTGTCTTCTTGGCTTGATTATGCATCTCTTTGTTTCGATTTTCTACTTTCTAGTTCAAAGAGGTGAGTAACTTATTAAACATATCATTATCCAAAGACATACCTGAATTGAATTGGGCAGATTGTTGTGGTGGCTGTGATGGTTCATATGGCCAGTGATAGAACTCCTCTTCCTGCTGCCAATATCCACCTTGTTAGAATTGTTGAGGTTCTCCCCACATGTAATCTGAATAATCTCTCCAATCCGAATTGTAAGCGTTGGAAAACATGTTGTCCCATGATTCGCTATGGCCTTGATAACCCCAAGCATCTTCATTCGCAGCGAATAGAGAACATTGATGAGTTGGATATCCTTGCCCATAGGACACACAACATGTAGGGACACTTTGCATTGTGGTCATTTCGGCACATTGTGACAATTGAGAAGTAAGTTTCTCCAATTAAGCTTGAATGGTAGCAAAATCCATCTCTTACTTCTCTAGTACCTGAATTCAAGGAAACAAAACCAAATCAAATATCAAAAGTAAAAATAAAAGACACAAACAGAAACAAAGTCAGCAACTAAAACAAAAGACACCAAAAAGAAACAATGGGGGCAACGGCGCCAAAATTTCATGTGTAATATATAAGCACACAAATTAAACCCTCTTTTGACAATTGTAGTATATGTATAAGTAGGGATCGTTCTGGACCGGGGATTAGGAGGGATTGCTAATCTAAACTAAACTGACTTAGAAACACAAAAATAAACTTAAAAACACTTAACAAGACTCACAAGACTCAAAACAAACTTAAAAGACTAAAAACAGCACAAAACAATGAATAGACTCAAAACTGACTCTAAGGAGTTATTTGGACGAAAATTGGTTTTAACTTGACTCAAGACACTTAAAAACACAAACCAAAACAGATTTTAACTAATCTAACACTTCCAAGTAAAGGGGGCTTGGGTTTTGGACGGAAATAAAGTAAAACAAACAAATTAAAGACTAAAACAGATTTTGGACAAAATTGGGAAAACTATAAGTATTGATGAGGCAATTGTAACTATGATGAGCATGAAACTTTTGCCAAGAATTCATTTAACGCAATCGTTTATAAGCGACCTTCACTACTTGTGAATATAAGTTCGTAACTATTAGGTGAAACTCCCTTATACTCTAGCATCAAATTCATGCATGCAAACTAAGCGGGCCCTCTTAATCAACATACAAGAATAAGTTATCAATCAAGCAGTTAAACAAATTGAATTCACAACTTATGAAATCACAACTGAAGGTAATCAATTCATATTGCAAACATAGTCATGGTTTCAATTTACCCCCTAGCCAAGAGGGCTTTAGTTCCTCATAATCGCAAAGCAAAGATACATAAACTTAGACATTGAAAACAAAGAATGAAAACACCTAGAAACGCTCCAACAATCTAACGTCTTGAATGGCAAACACGTCCAAGGGTCTCCTTCCTTCTTCTTTGCTGCGGCACAAGGGATGGGTGAAGGTTTTTGTGGTGATTTGTGGTGGTGGATGGATATAGGTTGGTTATGGTGAAAGGTGGAGAGATAGATGGAATGGTTGATCAGAAGAGAAAAGAGTTACGGCATAAAGGGATTTATTTATAGGGATGGGAAAGTCCAAACCCTAATTAATTTAAGGAAACATAATTCAGCCCAAATCCATAAGGAAAAGGCTAAGTAAAATCAGAAATCAAGAGGGGAAAAGGAATGTGGGGTGCGACAAAGCAAGGGAGAAAGAGAAAGGGGATATGTGGCAGATTTGGGAAGAGAAAGGGAAAGGGAATTGCGGCAAGGAAGGATCCTTGCAGATTTTGGTGTGGCATGGACTTTAGGGAAGGTTTAGGGCTTCTAGAATATGTAATTAAATGTCCTAATATATTTTGGAATCCTTTTGTGGCTGGAACATAGGTGAGGAAGAATTAGGAAACTTCCAAGCCAAGAATAGAAACTTTCAAGAATGGAAACCTTCAAGAATAGAAACTTCCAACTTTAGAAACTTTGGCTTCCAATTCTGAACTCTTTGTTCTTCATTTTCATTTCGTCATTTCTTTCATCTCATTATTCATTCCTAGCCTCCTTTGATCTTCAATTTCGTCCATCAATATTACTCCAAGCATAAGCTATTCAATTCATGCCCAAAACTGCTCCAAAATGCATCTTTTTGCATACTTTGTCCTTAGAACCTGAAATTGCACGAAAATGACTTTAAACACTAAAATAACTAAGGAAAACAACATAAATGCACAAGAACAAGCTAACTAAGTCGCATAAATATGCTCCTATCAAATTCCCTCACACTTAGCTTTTGCTATTCCTCGAGCAAAACAAAACAAACAAAACAAAACAAAACAAAACAAAACACAACCTAGACCTTCCAACAATTGTCTTAGGGATTTCCAATGCACATGACATGTTAAAAATCGTCATCCCCACAAATTTTAGTCATCTTCCCACTTGAGCACATACTTAATCATAGTCACCACTTACTAGTTCACAATTAACCAATTAAAACAATGTTTTGAATGTAGTAACATGCCTTAGAGAATTTGCTCAATTCCTTACAAGATATGCACTCAATTTTCACTCAGATTTTCTAACTACACACCCTATACTAGTTATATGTGAGAAAATTGATGTAGGCATGAAAACGAACGCTCACATATATGTATAACAAAGAACGCAATTTCTGAAGTTAATAAGCATGTTTAGATATGATCTCCTGAATGGAATGTTACTACTTAGATGCGAGAACCAGTGACACCATATGCTCATACCAATTTCAAACTCCACAAATTGAAATACACAACACTCAAGATAGAAGTCAAGGGTTGTAACGGGGCTTGGGGTATTGATTAACAAAGGAAAGATAGGGATAACGAAAGTTCTTAAAGCAATAGCAAGCAAAGTAATGAAATTGACACTTAGAATTCACTTTAGAATGCAGAAATCAACTTTTAACACAAAGGGAAGATTCATGCAACACTTAGGGCCGAATTCAATGTTTTGGACCCTTTCTTCAACAAACAACACTTTAAAACTCTTTTTCTCATAATTTTCTACTGTTTTTCACTCTTTTCACAACTTTTTTTTTTTCTTACTATTTTCCACGAAAGTTGGATGCCTCTAATTTTCAACACCAATGATAATGGAAGGAAGAAGACGAGTGATATGGAAGGAAGGAAATGCTAACTTCTTCTCCCATATAGCTAACCTCTCTAGAGAGAAAGAGAGAGCTTAGTATTCTCTCTGAAGGAAAAATTTGTCCTAGCTAAGAACATGTGAGAATATTTGAACACATATGCAAACTATTAACACATTAAAGTAGGCATGCATTAAAAAACAATTCTAAAACCCATGACTTTCAAAGCCTAGTGAATGGTGAACCATAAGACTCTTTAACAATATTAAAGAGATGGTAGGATTTAAAGATTCATTACCCTTGAAGCTCATCCTTGTTTACACAAGGGATTCACCCAAGTGGAGGGCCTTCAAGTCACCTCCTAGCTCCTTGGATCTTCCTTGTGATTTTCTTCCTTTTTGATGCTCCTTTGCTCCTTGAGGATGTGTGATGTGAGAATTAACTAACACACAAATTAAACCCAAAATTTGATGTGAAAATTAACTAACACACAAATTAAACCCTCTTGTGACAATTGTAGTATAGATGTAAGTAGGGTATCGTTCTAAACCGGGGATTAGGAGGGCTTGCTAAAACCTCTCAAAACTAATTTAAAAACATAAAAACAAAGTTAAAAAAATGTAAACAAAAGACTTTTAAGACAAGAAAGTAAAAGGGGGGATTTGGTTCTTGTGAAGTGAAAGTAAAACAAATAACTAAAACTTAAAAACTATGGATGATGGGCTTTAGCTAGAGGGTTCTTCTCCACACATGTCTTGCTTGCATACAAAACGATTTCCAATTGTATTTCAATAACTTATTAATTCTCAATGCCCTAAGTTAATTAGGTACGCTTAAATTAACCCTCAGATTTTCCTACTTTTATTGAGTTGGATGATTGCATACGACAACCCAAAGCATTCCTCACAAGTTCCCTACATGAATTGCATAATAGAGATACAAGCAAGAATCATTAAGTTCTATGAAAATCATAAGCATTGACGAGGCACTCGTTACTATGGAATACGCATGAAACTTATGCCAAGAATTTACTTAACGCGATTGTGACTAGCAACCTTCACTACTTGTGAATATAAGTTCATGACGATTAGGTGAAACTCCCTTATATTCTAGCATCAAATTCATGCATGCAAACTAAGTGTCGACCCTCAATCAACATACACAAATCAGTTTTTATACGAACGGATAAGTAAATTGAATTCATAACTTATGAAACGCAATTAAAAGTAATCAAATCATATTGCAAGCATGAACATGTGTTTCGAATCCCCCCCTAGCCAAGGGGGGTTTAGTTCCTCATTATTACAAAACAAAGATAAACAAATTTAAACATTGAAAAACAAAGGAAAGAAAGCACCTAAACGTTCCAACGATCCATGTTGGATAGCAAGCGCGTCCAAGGACTTTTCTCCTTCTCTTTGCCGCAACAACAAGGTTGGAATGATGTTGAAGGGTTGGTTATTTGGAGGAATGGATGGGAAGGGGTTTAGATATGTAGGGAGAGGCAAGGGAAGGCTTGGAGAATGGTTAATTTCTGGATGATTTGAATGAGGTTGCTGCCATGGTATTTATAGGAAGAGGATGGACATGTTTAATGCAAAAATCTGGTGGAATGAAGTAGGTAAGGCATGGCAAGGTGGAGAATTGTTGGTGAGGGTAGGTTTTGAGTCATCCATTCACATGTCATGGTGAGTTAAGCATTGCATCATCCACTCACATGTCATGGTGATTTAAGCATTGCATCATCACTCAAATTTCTGGTGAAAGTGAATCAATGCCCACGGCATTGAAGAATTTCTTGGTTTTGAGTGAAGTTTTGGTCAATCCTTCTAGAAATTTATCCCTTCTTGCAACTTGTATTTGTTTCACCAGATTTTTAGCATGTTCATAGCCTCTTTTGTCTTCAAATTCGTCCATCCATCTAGCTTGGATCATAAGCAATCCATCTTGGGCCCAAAAACACTCCAAACTACTCCAAATTGGCTCAAAATGCACCCTTAGCCCATAAAACCTACAAACACACGAATTTAGCTTTAAACACTTTTATAAATACTAAATAATTACCAAAATGCAAGAAAACAAGCAAGCTAAGACGCATAAATATGCTCCTATCAATGTGAGGAAAGGATCTCCAAAACACCAAAGGTTTGGTGTCTCTAAGTCTCCACACCAAGGATGAGGTGTGAAGATGAAATGGATGACTTAGGGAAGAAAAGATTGCTAGCTAAATCTTCCCTATGTGGCCGGCCTCCTTGTAGAGAAAAAGAGAGAAAATGTTTCACCTCTTTGCCTCGAAGAAAAAACCCTAATGAGGTAAAAGCTATAAAGATGCTTTTATATCTCATTTCTTAGGTGAGTGGCAAACTTGCAATTAAGCAAAACTTCCCACTACCCTTGCTATGGCCGGCCATCTTAAGTGATTGGGCTATTTGCCCATATTTGTTTTAGTTGTCATACAACTTAAACATAATGGGCCTAGTGGACCAAACCCTTTTAGACCCTGAAGCCCAAAACCAACTTAAAAGCCCAATAAACCTTTCGTAAAATTAATTAACTAATTAATTAATCTTGACCATTTTTCAATTAAACCATTTAATTGCATATCCATTTCATTTATATTTTTTCACTTTCATCCTTAATCGGTGTACGATCCATTAGGTTCCAATTAGCGAGGCAGTGGGCGATTGTTACTCTTAACGATCGATTATGAATTGAAACTACATTTCAATTCTCCCTTTGATTAAGATTAGTGTTTGCTAATCTTCAGGGCTTCCACAAACCATGAGTGACACCTAGCAGCATGTCATGGTTACCCAAGCTAAGTAGAAGTGGTTGGAGAACCTATCCAGTTACAACTACAACGCAATATGGTCATTCTCTAATACAATACTCTTAATCACATTGTTTGAGTGATAGTTTGTTTCATGTCTACTATCCAATGTGATACTTCTCTATATGATTCAATTGAATATGATTTGGAACAAACTTCCTAAGTCATATTCATATGCTTTGGCCAAAGACTCCCGAATCATATCTTAGAGTATTGTCCTTCCACCATGGAAGGTTAGAGATCCCTTGTTGTGCATTCATATGCCTACATGATTAGATAGCTTGACCCTAACAATGCCGTGGACATTCTCGATGGAATGCCTTTGACATGATCAAAGATCAAGGACCTAACCATTAGACATCTATGATGCCTCAGGTCAAAGGACTAATTTGCATATTGCAACTAACGAGTTCTTACATGACATGTATGTTCGAACTCTCTTTTGATCGTTGTTCAGTGTACTTGATTACTCTTTCAAGCACCTATGTGTTTGTCTTAGTGTCCAACATTAAGTGACTTGAGACTAGTCATACTCACGCTTGAGTTGACATAACACATACTAACCTTAGCGGATTGTCAATGCCCAATTGGCAATCCTATGGCTAGGAACGTTTTAGGAATGAACATAAGAGAAATGCCTCGTTAATCTAACTTACTTAAATCACTTCTCTCTTAGATCAAATACATTCCTTGGATTCCCTTATTGCTTAAACACATGATACAATAAATAGTGATTAACAATAAGTTTTGCCCTTCATTAAACATATAATAGTCTAATACAATAAGTATTCCAAAAGCTATTACATCAAATGAGTGGCTTTGTGGGCATACTTCCAACACTCTCATGTTATATCAAAGAATCCCTAAAAAGGTTAAAACTATAAAGTTGCATTTATACCTCTTTCCAAGTGAATGGAAACTTGTAACAAGTCCACCATCACACTCCCTTTAGCATGGACGGTTTTGAGATTGTTTTTGGGTTATTCCCCATTTCATTTTAGTGGTTGGTGATACGTACCAAACTCCCAACCTTTGCCTGGGAATATGCACTACTTCACGCAGCTATGTTGGTCCGCTTGAGGCCCATGCCACCTAATCCTATTCTTTAGCATTACAATTGGTAATTATGTACAAACTTGAAGTTTGTATTTATACGTTTTGGGTGTACACTTTATGTGCCACTTGTACTGCCGCAATGTACCACTATGGGTCCTCACAAAAAGATTGTGAATCAATGTCGATTATGATTCTCCTACGCCATTGCAAGCGATCTCTTTATAGCTTAATTTAGCATATTGTCACTTCAATGAGACAGTCTTCCTGCTGCTAGGGAGAGATAAGAATGTCAACGTTCGTAAAGAACAACATGAATTATCATAGACGTCCCTAAGGGTGGGTTTGGTTTCATTCAGTTTGGTGTTTTGCCAAAACCGAAACCGAACCAAAACTTCGGTTCGGTTCGGTTCGGTTTGATTTTCTTTTGGTTTTTTCTTTTATTTTATAAAACTTGATATTTTTTAATATGAATTTAGAAAAGAGGCTTACACTGGTAGATTAATAATAAGAAATGGGAAAAGTGAGAAGGTAGTTGTACATATATATAATCATATAAACCAATCCTATTCTATCAACAACCTCAATTGCAAAGATCGTTGTATCCATTCCAAAAGCAAACAAATAGAGAGACTCTTCCAAGTTCGAAAGCCTTCCAAAACTTTGTTCTATAACCAATGGAATATCCTTCCTAATAGAACTAAGTATGCTCCTTGAAAAAGCCCTAGGCTTAGTTTCAAACTTGGCAACAAAGTTTCACAAAAGAAACATGATGGGCATACATTCATAAAGTGTAAATAGATTCGGTTTGGTTCAGTTCAATTTGGTTTTTGAACCTCCAAAACTGAAACCGAAATAAAGTTCAGTTCGGTTCGGTTTGGTTTTTCCTTTTTCAGTTTAATTTTTTTGAGTTTTCGGTTTTTCAGTTTGGATTCGGTATTCGGTCCTTTTTTTCGGTTTTCAATTTTGAACCCACCCTTAGACGTCCCCACTATGTCTCGTTTCGATCTCTATTCTAGATCATCAAAGTGTTACCAGACCTTTTCGCTAATCTAGTAAACGTGACATGATTCGCCTATGTTAGCTGCAAACATCGTTGCAAGGATAGACAAATCTAACGGACGTTGTTACCCCAAGAGGGACGGGACACTGCTTGGTAGGTAGATGCACCTAGTGGCCCATAGAAGGCTAGCCAATCAATCTGCCATCCATTGTAAGTGCGACAGATCACTTGGTTCAAAGGATTCACCTCCCCGTAAGTGGAGGAACATGGCAGAAACGAATCCCTTCGTCGATCTCTGCCTGAATCATTTCCTTATCATGAGATTAATCCGGATTACTCATGAGACTTGAAGTTCTTGGTCCAATATATTAGTTTGGATAAGACATGGAATTGGAATGAGATTATCATCAATGCTGTTTTCACTTATATGGTAGCAATAGACATAAATGAAAAGCGATGATATCGAACCCCATTTTTGTTGATTAGTGACAATGTAGAACTGATTGGTCATGAAAGAAACAATCCATGTTGAAAGAGATGAATGACATAATGCGGTATAATGCCGCCTTATGGTGCAAGGCTTCTCATATACGCCTTGTGATTGATTGCTACATTATAAATGTGGTTGTAACGTATCTCTGGGATCATGATACGAAATCTACATGGAAGTTTCCGCAAGACTTACATATACTGATTCAAATAGTTCTAGACCACATAACACCCTCTCAATTTAGATGAGGCTTTCACTTTACGGATTCGGAACAATCTAGGTGGATGTGATATACCTTTCTAAGTGAATGTTTGATCAGTTAGGCATAATGCCACAGTGTATACAAAATCCGTGTTTGCTAGATTTGCAATTCATGTCAATGACATAAATTGCTAGATTTGCAATTCATGTCAATGACATAAATCTCACTATAACTCCAGAAGAGCTTGAGAAAATTGACTTGCACCTGAAGTTAGAATTTGAGATAAATGATCTTGGGAAAACTCGACACTACCTCAACCTAAAGTTTCGAGCATAGTTTTGACGGTATTCTGGTCCACCAGTTGAACTACACCCAAAAGGTGTTGCTTCTGAGTATACCCTTGATCATTTGTACGCTAGATGAAAATGAGACCTTGCGGAAGTTGTGGAGTTTAACGTTCTTTATCTAAGTACAACTGGTGTTTATTGTACTTAGCTCAAAGCACTAGTTCGAACATCTCAAGTGCTGATACTCTTTTGACATAAATTGGTGTTAAAGACATTTTTTCATTACTATGCTTTGGGCTTACTCTATCCCTATGCATCTTAGAATGAATCACACCCCCTTGCTTCTAGGAAAAATGCCTACCTTGTGGGATTCCCTGACTCATACTATCTGTCTAATCTGCACAAGGTAAGTTCCTAAATGGCTATGTCTTTACCGTTAAAGAACACCACAACGTCTTGGAGGTCCATGATATAGACCTTGTTAAGTACTAGGTTTAAAGTTTGGCTTTCCTTGTTTAATGCAGTTGTTTAGTCAGAAATTTCATCTGTTGTTCAGCTGTCTAGGCCTGCAAATTAAGAAAGCCCACATGGGCCATCTGACACCTTTTCCTGTGCGTGGATCTCTCACCCTTGATCTAGAAAGGTCTCTTTGGCTTGTGACACATGTCTCCTTATTCCCCTATCTAAAACATTCATCTCTCCCATTAAAAGGGTTCTAAAGGATTCTTTTGTTTTTTTGGCTAGGTTATTCACATTTCAAGAAGAAGAGAGCATTTAGCCTAGAGCTACCTCTTAAGCTTCCAAACCGAAACCCCAACCACAAAACCATCTCATGCACAAACACTCAATCATTGCATATTAGGGTTGCATTGTTTTAATGGTTTTGCATTAAGCTTTTGGTCTAAACGTAAGTTTTATATCCTTCATACACCAATATCTCATATTCATATTAGGTTTTGCTTCAACTGTTTGACTGGAGAACCTGACTAGTCATTTGAATCCATATCTCACAAGCATATCATAACATCACATCATTGATCGTGATGATCTCGGTGCCATAAGGTAATGGGCTTAGGAGGAGTCGCCACTTCGTGAAGACCAAAAGAGTCCGTCTCGTGTGAGGCAAGGTTGCACAAAGGTAAAGCTGTTCCATAGATAGGGATCTAGGAATTGAGTTTATGTGGTCTTTGTATGAACCTTTGTTTACACTAGTGGATTGGACTCATTGAAGAGTCCCCGATTTTTTAACCCAAATGTGGGTTTTTCCGGCCAAAAACTTCCTTGCGTTCAATTCTTTACAAAGCTTCATTTATAAGCTTTGTTGGAGTTAAACATTGTAGGGTTTGCTAGTATTAAAACTTTATTAACCAAATGAACTTAACTCAAGTAAGAAGGCTAAAACATAACTGAAGTTCACATTGTTAAGTTTTAACCTTTTAAGTTTGGTTTGTTTATATGCTTGTAGGCTTTTAACAATCTGTACTTAGTTGACTAGTACGGTTGACTAGTCACTATAGTTGGTTTTAAGTTTTTTTTGGTAGGGTATTCCACTTGGTATCAAATTCAATTGGTATCAGAGCCTTGATCTAGACATATATGGAGTAATCTTTAGAATTTTACTAGTATTGGGTGGACTCATATCATAGATCGTGTAACTTTCCTCCTTTCTTTGATGGCGTGAACTATGCCATGTGGAGCGAGAAGTTTCAAATATTCCTTGAAACACATGAATTTCTTGCAATTGATTACCTTACTCTTGAGTGGAAGGCTCCCTCTAGAGCTGTTGATGGTGAAGTTGTGATCAAACCTAAAAGTGAATGGACTACTGGTGAAGTGACACCTGCCATGGCAAACAGGAAGGCAAGAACTGCCATTGTATTTGCCACATCACCAACTCAGTTTGCTCATATACGTTACTGCACAACTGCCAAGCAAGCTTGGGATAAACTCTGAATCCTTCATGAAGGTGACAAACAAGTGAGAGATTTGAAGCTTCAAACGACCCTCTCAAAGTTTGAAGTTTTAAGAATGCTTGGATCTGAAAGCTTCTCAACCTTCTATGAAAAAGTTGAAATGTTGACGAATGAGGCTTCGGGATTAGGGAAACTTATCTGTGAAACAACGATTCTTCAAAGGATCTTGAGATATTTTCCCAAGAGGTTCCAGGCAAATAAGGCTGTCATCCAAGAGTTTCAAGATTTAAATGAGATTAAGCTCAAAATGTTAGTTAGGAAACTCATTACCTATGAGATGGAGCTTGACACGGATAATGGTGTCTCCAAAATGGGAAAAGATGTTGCTCTTCAAAGTGTTGAGACTAACAAAGTTACAAGTGACTCTTATGAACAGTTCTCAGATGATGATCTTGTTGGAGATATGCCCTGAAAGTCAATCTTTGGAAGAAACCTTTCAGGAGAATGAATGTGTGTATACATGATTCTTATACATCAAAAGGCAAAGATACTAATTAGGACTATCTCAATAAACGATATATGTCCTAAATAGTGAATCCATGGACAATGGATCGATGGAATAAGTAATCTAATGATGTTAGACTACAGAGACCTTCTTCACATAACCATCATGTCCAAAAGGTTCCTGGTCATAGGATTGTCAGAGGCATACTGTCAATACATAGACCAGTACATACTATGTCAGCTTCAATTGGAAGGATGGAAAGTCTCATCCCATTCGTGTAGTGACACTAAGACAGGTATGTAGGTGCTCATTAAGGGAATGAGTTCATTGAACACAATCGAACGAGAGTACTTGCATGGAGGTCTACTCACATGTCAAGCAAGTAACTCTAATGGTTGGAATAATGTAAGTAATCCTTTGACCTGAGACATCATAGTTGTCTTGGGGATACGTTGCTGATCATTTTGATAATGAGACGTGACCACACCTCATCTTGGGTGTGTTCTATGCATTGTTGGGGTCAGTGATTTATTCTCAGAGGCATGTGAATGATCAACAAGTGATCTCTAATCCTCGTTATGAGAGGATGAATACTCTAAGATATGATTCGGGAATCTTCAGCCGAAGTATCGAGCGTAATGAAGGAAAGCGTTCCTATACGACTCAATTGAATCATATAACATGGAATAATCATATTAGGGGTTTGACATTAAATATCCATACCCTAGTAATATGATTGTGAGTATTGTTTTAGAGAAGGATCGAATTACATTGTAATTCCAACTGAATAGGTTCTCCGAACAAATTCTCAATTAGCTTGGGTAGCCATGATATATGGTTAGATGTCACTCATGGCTTGTGAGTTCTTCTAGATGATTAAATAAGTAGTCATGAAAGAAGAAGGAGAATTAAAAGTAAGTTTTAATTCACTAAGTGATTGGATTAAATATAATCAATTGTATTGGTGCCAATCACCTCACTGCCTTGCTAATTAGAACCTAAAATGATTGTACACCGATACACTCTTGTAGTGAGACAACTAAAGGATGATGGAATAAATTAATTGGATTAATTAAGTGTTATGATTAATTAGAAAGTCTAAAGAAATCCTAGAAGCGATGAAAGATCGTTTTTGGACTTAAAGAAAAGTTCGGGTTAATATGGGCCCATTAAGCCCAAACCCATTGGGTTTTTATTTAAGCATATGATGACTTGAAATGATAAAAGCCCAAAGCCTAAACAACACAAAAGGGGCCGGCCATTGAAGAGAGAGAGAGAGAGTCAAGTTGTTGATTCATTTCTTAGACATTTATAAAGGACTTTTAGTGAAAAGTTTCATTAGGGTTTTTGTGTGTTCTTTTCACAAAATAAGAAAAACATCTCTCTCTCTCAAAATTCACACAAAAGGCCGGCCACCATAAGGGAGAAATGTTGGAAATATGCCCTGAAAGTCAATCTTTGGAAGAAACCTTTCAGGACAAATGAATGGATGTATAGATGAATCTTATACATCAAATGGCAAAGATACTAATTAGGACTATCTCAATAAACGATATATGTACTAAATAGTGAATCCATGGACAATGGATCGATTGAAGAAGTAATATAATGATGTTAGACTACAGAGACCTTCTTCACATAACCATCATGTCCAAAAGGTTCCTGGTCATAGGATTGTCGGAGGGATACTGACAATGCATAGACCGGTACATACTATGTCCGCTTCAATTGGAAGGATGGAAAGTCTCATCCCATTCGTGTAGTGACACTAAGACAAGTATGTAGGTGCTCATTAAGGGAATGAGTTCACTGAACACAATCGAACGAGAATACTTGCGTGGAGGTCTAGTCACATGTCAAGCAAGTAACTCTAATGGTTGGAATAATGTAAGTAGTCCTTTGACCTGAGGCATCGTCATTATCTTGTGGTTAAGTACTTGATCTTTGATTATGTCAAAGTCACCCCATTCGCGGGTGTCCACGGCATAGTTGGGTTTAAGCCACTTAGTCCTGAAGGCAAGTGAATGCGCAACAAGGAATCTCTAATCCTCGTTAAGAGGGGAAGAATACTCTAAGATATGATTCGGGAATCTTCGGCCGAAGTATCGAGCGTAATAAAGGAAAGCGTTCCTATACGACTCAATAAAATCATATAAAAAGGAATAATCAGATTAGGGGTTTGACATAATAAATCCATACCATAGTAAAGTGATTGAGAGTATTGTTTTAGAGAAGGATCGAATTACATTGTAATTCCAACTGAATAGGTTCTCCAAACAAATTCTACATTAGCTTGGGTAGCCATGATATATGGTTAGATGTCACTCATAGCTTGTGAGTTCTTCTAGATGATTAAATGTAGTCGTCAAAGAAGAAGGTGAATTAAAAGGAAGTTTTAATTCACTAAGTGATTGGATTAAATATAATCAATTGGATTGATGTCAATCACCTCACTACCTTGCTAGTTAGAACCTAAAATGATTGTACACCGATACACTCTTGTAGTGAGTATTTAATGGATGATGGAAATAATTAATTGGATTAATTAAGTGTTGTGATTAATTAGAAAGTCTAAAGAAATCATAAAAGCGATATAAGATCGTTTTGGGCTTAAAGAAACGTTCGGGTTTATTTGGGCCCATTGGGCCTAAACCCATTGGGCTTTTATTCAAGCATTGGATGACTTGAAATAAATAAAAGCCCAAAGCCCAAACAACACAAAGGGGTTTCTTTAATCTTTCTCTCCCTCTTAGTATATGTAATTTGTAGGAATTTGTACAAATCGGTTTGTAATTCTTATTACTTCTTTATCTCTTTCAATTAGTTGATTCCCTCTAGTACTAGACTAGAGTTTCTTTAACTATTGGTAAGGAGACATGATTAAAAGAGGGTTTTGACATGAGATTAAAGATTAATTGGGTCCAACGCCCTAAATTAGCAATGAATGATTGTGTTTCATTTCTAATGGCTCAATGAAAAATGTTTTAATTGGATTGAAAGCACGTAATTAAAATGACACAACCTTCCCTAGATCTTATTCAACAATGTTGGCTCGTTGATTGAATTAACCCAATAAGTCCATGGTCATCCAAAGAGCCTAAGATAACTATGAAGTCCAATTTCAAAGGAATGCAAAAACCATAGTAGTAGTAGTTACTTCCAATATTTGAAAAATTCGTTTTTGATATTGATTTGTTTTTCTCAAAACAAATAGTGGGAGTATCATACGCTACTAAACTATAATGAACATAATTAGTAGTTATATATATCTCCAATATTTTGAAAAATGTTTTGATATTGATTTGTTTTATGAAAACGAATAGTGGGGATATCATATGCTACTAATTTCATTAACTTTGGACTAGTAGTTATAATAGGACACAATTTATTTTAATATGATTAAATAAATAAAATGATGAGACCTTAAAATCCCTCAACCAACATCCAATATTAAGTTGAAAGCGGAGAGGTGCTTTAAACACTTCTTCGTGGCCTTCCACCATGGTAGGCTCCAATCGTTTATGACTCGTACACCGCCTTCACCCTATCATGGGGGAGTGCAAAGTGCGTGCTTATACTCAGGAGGAGTCTATTTCAACATTTGATGTGGTGAAGGTAGGCAACGAGTGTGGCCAACATCGTATCATCGTGAGGTCATACTTGAACCCCCATCTAAACCGGCATGGTGGGTCAAAACTTAACTAAGAGAAATGGTGCCAACATCATATCATTGTGAGGCATTGTTCTCTAGAGGCCAACTAGATGGGTAATCACAAGAGGTTGTTGTGAATGGGTATTTCTACCCTCTCATTATTATTTTTGCTAGCCAACATCGTATCATCGTGAGGTGGGCTTGGTAATAGTGAGCCTCCCATAACCCTCTAGGAGCTTTCTTTGAAATCTCCCGGATTCCATCTTGAGGGATATGGGATTTGCCAAAAATGGTGGGTGGTGTCATTCGGTTTAAAGACCCGAATCGTTTGACTTAATCAACAATCAAACTAATTTATTTTATTGTTTATGTATTTAGATATGGTTGGAAGCACACTCGCGAAAATACTCGACAAACATTGCCTAGAGGGGCACAATTTCCCATCGTGGTATCGTAATGTCAAGATTCTCCTAACCTTGGAGAAGATTGTTTACGTACTAGACAAGGCTCCACCTCACATACCTCTAGGCCCTGAGGCCACTGAGGATGAACGTGCTAAGTATGACAAGCACGTTGAGGATGATACACAAGCCAAGTGCTATCTGTTGGTTTCCATGAATGAGGAGTTGCAGAGACAGCACGAGGGCATGGACAGTGCATCTTCCATCATACTCCATCTTACGGAGTTATATGGTGAAGGGACGCGCAACCGTCGCTTTAGCACTGTTAGTGAACTTGTGAAGACCAAGATGGTCAAGGGAGCTCCAGTGCATCAACATGTACTGAAGATGATTGGACTCATTGAACAATTGGAGAACCTAGGGACTCCACTTGACGGGGAATTGGCCCAGGACTTCATCTTGCCTTCTCTTTCTAACTCGTTCTCGCAGTTCGTTATGAATTGCAACATGAACAAGATGGATAACACTCTCTCTGAGTTACTAAACATGTTAGTAACCGCTGAGAAGACTATGAAGAAAGAGAATGTTGTAGGGACTGCTGCAGTAGCCTACAACAAGCCATCCTCTTCCAAGGCCAAGCGGAAAGGCAAAGGCAAAGGGAAGGAGAAGAAGTCACCCACTCCTAAGCCGCAAGGAGGAGTGAGGAAAAAGAAGGCAAAGGAGCCCAAGGGGACTTGCCACCACTGTGGAAAGGACGGGCATTGGAAGAGGAGTTGCAGGTTATACCTTGCAACTCTTAAGGACAAGCCACAAGGTATGGTTTATGTTCTTATCTTCAATTCTAATTGTTAGATCTTCTAATCTTTATATTTGATATAAAATGCTAATCACTTATGCAATTGTATGTAGGTGATGGAGCCAAGTAGAAGATGAACAAGCAAGGAAAAGGATGGAGAAGGGTTCGGCCATAAATTTTTTGCTAACTACTTAGGAAGTTTGTTAGGCACTTAAAGATAGTCTTTAAACTTTCTTATTTTGTTAAGAACTTATTATGTGGCTTCATATGATGGAAGACCACTATTGGTGCCTATATGAAGGTATATAATTAGTCTCTAAAATGTATAGAGCTAATTCCTTTTGTATTAAACATTATGAATGTTTGAATTATCATATCAATGTAATGTGATGAATGCCTTCTACTATATAATTTCCTCAAAGTAGTGTTATGAATTCAATATTGTCTTGTTGTATCCTAGTTGAGATACAAGATTTATATCACTTATGTAATGCGATATCCAAACTTTGGACTTATCAATTATTGATAGATCTCACATGTTGGCCATAGATGGATACAATGAATCTTTAAGATTTGGTTCCAATTGCCTACATATGAGTTCTATATGAATTGAAAAGGGTCTAGAGATTCCTTTCTTGAAGAAAAGGAAGATCACATTATAATGATATAAGTAATAAGAAAACGTTTCTTATATGGTTATCACTTACTTAACCACAATAACCAAGATCACTCTTGATTCAATTAGTAGTTTTGAACAACTAATTGGGCATTCTTAAAATTGTTTTAAAATTTCAAGTGTGTTAGTGATTAAACCAAGAACGAAGTGTCTAAATCTATGAAATGTTTCAAGACTTAAGTCACTTAATAACAAGACATCAACTTAGTGGAGATTGAAACAAATAAGCTTGAAAGGTTTTAAAGCTACTCCACATTGTCCTCTACCCGTATACTCCACGTTTATACATTTTGAATGTATAATGTAATTTCTCATTAAAGTCATGAGAAACAGTGGGAGGTGAGAAAAGGATATAAACTTGAATATGATTGGTTTATAGTTGTCTAAGATTAATAGTACTTTACTACTATTAATGAGCTCGTAATTTTAATTGTTAAAAGGTCTCAAGCTCTTTGAAGTGTTAAAATTCTATGTTGTGTAACATTCTAAGATTAACCTATGAATGTTGGTTTCACCAACCTAGCACAAAATCGTTATGTGTTGGGAGTTGTCCATCATTCTCTTTTATGAGAACATGCTAAGTACAAAGCAAATGGACAAGTTGATGAAACAAAAGGGAATAGTTTCAAAATGAGTCACAACATATGGTTTAACAACAAGACAATCCAAATTCGGCACCTCATGTAACTATAACGCTCTATGTAGTTTTGATAAAGAATTATATCAACCACCTAGAAGGTATGGTTGAGTTTCTATATCCTTAGTAGGAGCCATGCTCCCACTAATGACTTGGATAATTCTTATATGACTACATTAAAGGTCTTAGTATGACCAAAACTTGAAGTATGGTGTATGACACCATATAATTTAAATGAATGGACTTGATAAAGCAAGTCACACATTTCAAATGGAATTACTTGAGAAGGAATTCTTTTGTGTATGTTCGTTTAAATAACTTGTGTTAGCTAGAGTTGTTGATAGTCCCAAAATTGTTGAGACATCATCAATAAGCTAATGGATCTCAATGATTGTCAATAGATCCAAGACAAGTTAGTGGGAGCAATATGCATTCAAATCAAGAAAATATAAGTGTTAAGTTTTTGAATGAATGCTAAGTTACAACAAGCCCAGTGGGAGTGATGTCATAATTTGAGCAACAAGATATGAATAAAGTCTATTTGATAGACTTGATAAAACATAGATGTTACTCAAAATGACAAAACGTGACATGATCAATTTTGAAGTATGGACTTGAAATTGGACTTAATGATATAGCAAGGCTATCTCAAGGATGTTATATGGGGAAATTAAATCTCAAATGTTGAAGGTTTGAGAAAGTATTTTCTTATATGATAGAAAATCACTTTCGTGACCCTTATAATGAATGTGTCACAAAATCACAAAGGGGACACATGTACGGACTTGTGAGACAATATCCAAAGGTGAAAAAACCATTGGGGTTGTCACTTTAAGATATTACTATAGCCCAGGATCAGAACCGTAGCAACTGATAGAGTATTATTGCCTTTAAGAAAGGAACATCAGAGTCGGACTCTGGAAGCGTGCGTTCACTTAGGTTATAAACCAAAGTGAAAATAACCCATTTTAACAAATGGAACTTCATAATGGATGAAGTACTAATCATATGAATGTATTGTTAGTATTGTACTACAATGGTCTCAATGTTGGAGCAAAGTATGTATAAAGTATACAAACGAAATATATGTCGATATATAGTTTTAGAAATTGCTTCAAAAGGTGTTTTGAATAGAAGGGGTTCTTATAGAACCAATGATTGAATCCAAACCATAAGGTCGTTAGTAGGACACTACGACGTAATGGGGCGATAGCTCAAGCCATGGAATCAAGGTCTCATCAAAGTATTTGAACACAAGAAAGAGACATCATCAAATGTTTTAGAAACATTTGATAAGTAAATCCCTTTTAAATTAAAAGGATTAATACATAGCCAAGTTTACCTATGAGCGTAAGTTCACTCGACTAGCATCTATAAGATACACTAGTGATTGACTTTAGTGCAAGTGGGAGATTGTTGGAGATATGCCCTGAAAGTCAATCTTTGGAAGAAACCTTTCAGGACAATGAATGTGTGCATAGGTGATTCTTATACATCAAAAGGCAAAGATACTAATTAGGACTATCTCAATAAACGATATATGTCCTAAATAGTGAATCCATGGACAATGGATCGATGGAAGAAGTAATCTAATGATGTTAGACTACAGAGACCTTCTTCACATAACCATCATGTCCAAACGGTTCCTGGTCATAGGATTGTCAGGGGGATACTGTCAATGCATAGACCAGTACATACTCTGTCCCCTTCAATTGGAAGGATGGAAAGTCTCATCCCATTCGTGTAGTGACACTAAGACAGGTATGTAGGTGCTCATTAAGGGAATGAGTTCACTGAACACAATCGAACGAGAGTACTTGCATGGAGGTCTACTCACATGTCAAGCAAGTAACTCTAATGGTTGGAATAATGTAAGTAATCCTTTGACCTGAGACATCATAGTTGTCTTGGGGATACGTTGCTGATCATTTTGATAATGAGACGTGACCACACTTCATCTTGGGTGTGTTCTATGCATTGTTGGGGTCAGTGATTTATTCTCAGAGGCATGTGAATGATCAACAAGGGATCTCTAATCCTCGTTATGAGAGGATGAATACTCTAAGATATGATTCGGGAATCTTCAGCCGAAGTATCGAGCGTAATGAAGGAAAGCGTTCCTATACGACTCAATTGAATCATATAACATGGAATAATCATATTAGGGGTTTGACATTAAATATCCATACCCTAGTAATATGATTGTGAGTATTGTTTTAGAGAAGAATCGAATTACATTGTAATTCCAACTAAATAGGTTCTCCGAACAAATTCTCAATTAGCTTGGCTAGCCATGCTATATGGTTAGATGTCACTCATGGCTTGTGAGTTCTTCTAGATGATTAAATAAGTAGTCGTAAAAGAAGAAGGAGAATTAAAAGTAAGTTTTAATTCACTAAGTGATTGGATTAAATATAATCAATTGGATTGGTGCCAATCACCTCACTGCCTTGCTAATTAGAACCTAAAATGATTGTACACCGATACACTCTTGTATTGAGACAACTAAAGGATGATGGAATAAATTAATTGGATTAATTAAGTGTTATGATTAATTAGAAAGTCTAAAGAAATCATAGAAGTGATGAAAGATCGTTTTTGGACTTAAAGAAAAGTTCGGGTTAATATGGGCCCATTAAGCCCAAACCCATTGGGTTTTTATTTAAGCATAGGATGACTTGGAATGATAAAAGCCCAAAGCCTAAACAACACAAAAGGGGCCGGCCATTGAAGAGAGAGAGAGAGAGTCAAGTTGTTGATTCATTTCTTAGACATTTATAAAGGACTTTTAGTGAAAAGTTTCATTAGGGTTTTTGTGTGTTCTTTTCACGAAATAAGAAAAACATCTCTCTCTCTCAAAATTCACACAAAAGGCCGGCCACCATAAGGGAATTAGCTAATCATCTTCTCTCCCTTTTTGGTCATTCCTCCATCCATCTCACTACACTAGTGGGTGTGGATCTTTAGAGGTCTTCAACCTTGGAGACTAAAGGAGAACCAAGGAGCACTCATTCTAGCAAGGTGGAGGAAGCAAGGAGGGAGGCTAGGCTCAAGGAGTTCCAAGAACAAAGAGCTTGGAGGTGGTCCATCCTTGGTCTCAAGTCTAGATCAAGAGGTATAAAACTATACCTTCACTTTGTTCTTCAATAAAATGTTTAGATGCATCATATATGAACCTATGCTTCTTGAAGGGGATTTGCATGACTATAGCTTTGATATTATTTGATAACATGCTTCCGTTGCTTATGTATATAAATTTTGAATTGTATATGCATGCTAGTCACTAGAAATCCCACATAAAGCTCATTATTTCCCTTCAGATCTTGCTCTATTCGTCAAGCAATTCAGATAAGGTCTCAAAAACAAAGGAAGGGATGTCAAGTGGTCTGAGGGTCATCAAACAATCGTGGAAAACTATTATCTGGTGAGAAATCTATTGGTTCTTTAGAAAAGAAAAACAAAAGTCTATCCAATGGTTATGGTCCATGTTTTGCTTGTGGTGGAAGTGGGCACCGTGCAGCTGAATGTGCCAACACAAAACTTCTTGGTAAAAAGCGTGAAAAGGCTATGATGGCTACTTGGAGTGACAGTGATGATCAAGAGTCTGTGTCATCAGACAAGTTATCAGATGATGAAAAAGAGATTGTTGCATTTGTTGTATCTGTTGATGGAGCATCTTCTAGTGGAAAGGATAAATTTTTTTATGATACTAATGTGTCATCATTTCAGGAGTTGTCAAGCCTATATGAATCTCTGTTGATGAGATGTGTGTTGCAGCATTGGATAACGCTAAGCTGACCAAAAAGGTGGTTGTGTTACAAGAAGAGGTTGAGTTTCTCTGACTGGTCAGAACAAAATTGAGTGACAAAATCATACGGTTAGGAGATGAACTTCTCATGCTGCATGAAAGAGGCTCATTTTATGGTGATAATGATGAAATGGATGACTTAATTGCCTCTCTTGAATATCATGTTTAGAGTTTAATGATTTCACATGAAAGTCTGCTTCAACAAATATATTTGTTGAGGGAAAATAATGAATTACATCGAAAAGCTAATTTGAAGATGTCTTCTGAGTTGGATAAGGCTTCATACAAGTTAAACTGTCTATCTATGAGGGCTGACCCTCTAGGAAAAGTAGTCTCTATTGAAACTTAGTGTGAAGGTATAAATGTGCTTGCTTGTGATGGAAGTAGTTCAAGTTCCATGGGTGTCAACTTACATGCTTTTGAGGAACTCCCTATTGTATCTCTTTTGGTTGACTCTGTTTAAGGGACTAAGCTCATTCCCAAACGTCATCATTGTGGTGATCTTGGCCACATTAGACCTAGATGTAGAAGATTACATTTGGAAAGAAAAATGATCTAAAGGAACAAGTAGATCCATAGAGGTCAGCAGAATGTCCAATATTGTTAATTCTTCAAGCTCAAGAAATGTCAAGTCAAGTTCAAGTGGTTTTCAACGTGGATTTAGGAACTGTTTGATTGCTCAAAGTTTAACATCATTCTCTAAGCTAGACACCTGACACCTTGACAGTGGTTGTTCTCATCACATGATCGGTGACAAAGATGCTTTTCTATCTCTCATACCATTCAAAAGTGGTATGATTGAGTTTGATGGATGAGACAAGGCTGAGGTTGTTGGAAAATTAGTGGTGAAAATTCAAGGACTGCCTATGCTTGAAGATGTTTGCTATGTGACTAGGTTGTCAACTAATCTTCTTAGTATTGCTCAACTTTGTGACGCAGTTGCTAATGAAGTTTGTTTTTCCAAGACGAGTTGCAGAATTGTTGATAAACGTGGGAAGAACATGTTGGTGGTTCCAAGATCAAAGAAAAATTGCTAGAGCTGCGCGTTCCGACTGAGTTCATTAGTGGTAAGTGAAATACTTCATTCTTTGTATGTTTGGAATTTTTGTTAAGCTCTCATTGACTTCAATTTATTGATCATCCCCCTTACTTTGCGTAGATTCAAAATTTAGCTCAACTTCAAGAACTTCACCAGGTATGAAGAAAGTGCACATTGCCTTTGGCATTGACCTTGAGTACCGTGAGTGGCGCTGGCCATTTAACCTTCATCATCAGGAGAAAAGTGGACTACCTCCAAGGGAAGAGTTAAGCGGATCAAGGATGAGGCACTTGCTTGTCTGATTATCAGTCGAGAAGAAGCCGATGACTTCTTTTACTGCCTGTGGAGGCTCGTCTGCTGCTGAAAAGCTTGTCATTAATTTGATTTCTCCCAAAGGGAAGAAAAAGACTGATGAGTCTGAGCCTGCAAAGTTTTTACTCCAAAGGCAGCCACTCCCATTGCTAAGAGGATTGCCTAGTGTAAGAGTCATGTGGTGCATTTTGTGTCCGAATTTGCACCGAAGTGTCGTCTGGAGCTAACTCTGGTTCAGCTTCTAAGAGGCTCATCGCTATGAACATGAGGAAGGTAGATTATGATGACAAGGTGGCGCCAGGGCCTATTCATTCCATTGCTATGACTCATCCGTCTGCTAAGAATGAGAAGTCTGCTTTCATGGGCAGTTGTGGACGTTGATGTATGCACCAAATTTGTTGATAACGTTGCAAAAATAAATCGCTCAGATTCTTTTGTGAAGCATCATGCCTATTCTAAAAGGTCATCCCTACTTGTTACCATGTAGAAGACTTTGATCAAGATGCTGCCAAAGCTGTTAAGAGGTGGCGATGATAGCTAAGCTTCGTTTGGCTTTCGAAAATAGTAGAAAAATGGAATCTTAACTCGTTGTTTTGAAGGGGTCTGATATCTCTACTCACACTTCCTGCAGCTGGAAACCATTCATCTGGAAGTTAGCAGTTGGAAGACTAAGCTTAGTGCGACTCAGGCGATGTTGGAAGCTGCAAATAAAGATATTAACCTCCATAGGCCAAAGATTCTTGACCTTACACATGTCAATTCTAAACTTTTAGTCTGCCTGCTTTGCCAAGGATGAGGAACTTATTTCCATGCACGATGACGTGAATCGTCCCCAGAAGGTTGCTAGTAAGCTTGAGCCCAAGGAAATGGAACTACAAGGTTGTCTGCTAGTGAGAACCTGAAGAATGAATTGGATAACCTACAGGATGCTTACACTAGTCTTGTTGAAGTGAATGAGTAGTTTGATAGGAGCATATTTATGCGACTTTGTTAGCGTACTTCTTTGCATTTACTTAGTTAGGTTCTATTTATAAGAGTGTTTTAAGCTATTTTCGTGTGTTTGTAGGTTCAATTGGGAAAGATGACAATAAATGGTTAAATGGAGCAATTTGGAGCAGTTTTTGACTTGGATTGGATAGCATGCGTATGGAGCATAATGGATGGACGTTTTTGGTGAAAAATGATGCTAAAAATGTGCTACAAATCTGGAAGAATTAAATTAAGGCTTGAAAGACAAGGAATTAGCTGAAAACAAGGAGACCTTATCCAAACTTACCTTATCTTATCCAGTCCTGTTTTATCTCAACCGTATCTGACACACCCCGATCCTAGAATCAAGGCGTGTTGGCTGTCACGTGAGCGTGACGTAACCATAAGTACGGTACGGAAGCAAAGATAAAAGAATTACGAAAGAATAAAAACCAACTACTAGCAAGGATAACCAAATAGCATGCTAGAGTGAGTTAAAGTGTGAACACACGCATAAACAGAGCTTAAGCAACTAGGGCAGTCAAGTAGGACTATAATTAAGTTACAACACCCGCAGGTGAGTCCTACATTAGGGGAGTCTGTCAGAATGCCGTGCAAGCCCTCGCCAACCACCAACTGCTAACTAGAACCTGGAGGGGCGCAAAACAAAATTGAGTGGGTCAGTAAAACAAAGCTTTTCGAAAACCTTTCATTTAAAACATTTCTAACCCCTCACTGTAAAACATGTATACTTTCCCAGAAAATAGCATAATAGCATATAGCTTTTCATAAATCTCAAATCATCAATCTTTCTTAAAAACCAGAAGTATGCCATGTTAAAAACTTTCCAAAACAGAATTAATGATGCATCAATGTAACAGGTGAAATGATGAATTAACCGGAGACCCTGCAGTTGGTCCTGTACGGTTAATTCTATAGCTCAACATTAAATCCATCTGGAGTCACCTCGGTGACCTGTACGGCACTACACTGCAGATAAGTCGGAACTACCTGAAGTAGTCTGTACGACATGAATGGTGTAATAATACGCTCTAGTGTTTCTCTCATCAATCATCTGTGTACACAATCTAAGGTCACCTATCAGTCGTAACCCTCTCATGGTCTGTACGACATGCACCTACTTAGATCCAAGGTGAGCGTGCGGTGCGAGGTGAATAATATAAGCACTAACACCATGATTGCAGGTTTTGAGCTATCAACATAATACACATCAACAATGCACATGAATAACATAAACTCACCTGATACTTACATGTGCGTCCACAACACCAATTCACATATATATATATGCATTAATTATCAATTCATATATCTCATATCATTCATATCATGCATGCATGGCATTTTAGAAACATACTTTCATTAAAACTCAATTTCTGGGAAAATTCATAGTATATAGATATAAATAGAAAGTATTGTCCACTCACTGATAAGTCGAAGGGTCGTAACCCCCGTGACGTCCCTGGATGAGCTCGTCCTCGGGATAGGTATCACCTATATGCGAAATAACTATAAAAATGTTATTTTAAAACATATAACCAACAATTCTTAATAACTTCTCATACGGTGCTCCAATTGGGTATATGAATATACCACAGTGACCTACTCGACGTCACGGACGTCGATAAATTTTTAAAATAAATTTTTGACGTGGCACGCGCCCCCACGCGCCAGGACAGGCACGGGTTCACGCGCGCCCACGCGCGTCTTCTTCCTAGATGCTCGCCGGACTGAGTTTTCCGGTGGCCAGAAAACTGGGGAATTTTTAAACCCCTATAACTTCTTCATTTCTTCACCATTTTCAACGTTCTTTATATCAAAATGAAGATCTTGACAAGATGAACACATCCATACCTGCCTCGACCCCTAACTCGCCGGGGATTCACCGGACAAAGCTTCGAAAGTTCCGGCCAAAATTGAAAAGTTCTGTTCTCCGTCCTCCGACGTCCAAACTCTACCAACGAAGTACCCGGAAGCTCGTGAGGATCTCCTTAAGCTCACTATGAGCTTGAAATTCCCTGAAATGCAAGATTTTACGTGTGCAAGAACAGTGCACATTTTCGGGGTTAGGGTTTCACGACGATTCTGAGGGTTTCAAGTTCCAAAAATCACACCGTTCAACTCATAAGGTTAAAAGGATAAAGAATCTCACCTTATTGGCGTCGATCCGTGGAAGTTCGAGGGTTTGACCCTTGTCCGTACGTTCGAGGGGGAGAGAGAGTGAGAGACTGAGAGAGTCGTGAGGGAGGAGAGAGAGAGAGCACGGGGGAAGGAGAGAGAGAGGTTTGACTGTGTGTTTGTGTGTGTGGTCCATCCACAAACCATCACCAACCATTTTACTTAACTCCCTAACCACACAAAATACAAATAACTTTTAATCCAATAGTTTAGGAAGTATTAACTTAGTCCAAATAATAAGCCACACACACATACCTTAATACTCGTCAAGGGTATTTCCGTCATTTCACATTCCCGTCAAAAGTACCTCCGGGACGGGCTGTGACAGTATCTTATCTTATCTTATCATATCCTAATCCTACCTTACCTTATCTCCAGCTGCAAGGGGGATTCCTTATCACATTCAACCATTTCTAATTTGATTTAAGGAGTCCTAAAACACTACAAACAACTCAATCCTTTTCCACAACAAAGTAGGTCGTGCCCTAGCCCTATAAATACAAGTTATTGCCGCAGCTTTCAAAGGAGTTTTTAGAGAGAAAATTGGTAAGAGTGCCGCATGTTTTTGGAGGCGGGAATGAGATTTTGAGCCGTGCTTGCAAGGAGAAGAGGAGCCAATTCTGCCATCTAGAGGATGAGCTGAATCTACCATTGCTGGAGTGTCTCAGAGTTCTTTCTATCCTTATTTGATTTCAATGTTTAATTTAGATTGTTTTTATTTAGTTATGACGAACATGCGTAACTAATTTCGTTTTAGCTAGAGGTGAATTTGAAGCCATGATTATATGTTTTATATAAATTGATTACATCCAGTTATTGTTTCATAAAACATGAATGTAATTTACTTATCTATTTTATTAAGAACTTGTTCTTGTGTGTTGATTAAGGGTGCACACTTAGTTTGCATGCAGGGATTTGATGCTAGAATATAAGGGAATTTCACCTAATCGTTATGAACTTATATTTACAAGTAGTAAAAGTCACTAGTCATGATTGTGTTAAGTAAATTCCTAGCAGGAGTATCATGCAGTTCATAGTTATGAATGCCTTGTCAATGCTTATGATTTTCACAGATCTTAATGATCTTTGATATGTATCTCTATCATGTTGTTCATATAGGCAACTTGATAAGAATAATTTGGTTGCGTCGCTGAGTCCAATTCAATGAAATTAGGAAAATCTGAGAGTTAATTTGTGCAGCTCACGGTTAATTTGGGGCATTGTCGTTCATGGTTTATAGGAATAATAACTGGAAATCGATTTGTATGCATATGTTTCCTGTGTGGAGAAGAATCCTCTACCTAGCCTTTCACCTAATTTTCATACCAACCTTAATTTGTTTCTTCAATTTACTTGTTTTAAGTTAGAATTCGTCCAAAAACCTCCCCCTTATGTTTAGTGTCAGTTTAGCTTAGTTTTCAGTTTTAAGTATAATTACTGTTGATTAGCATCCCTCCTAATCCCCGGCCTAGAATGATCCCTACTTGCTCATACTACAACTGTCTTAATAGGGTTTAATTTGTGTGTTAGTTTATACCACATCACAGTTGAAGAATGAGAAAGTCCGCCACGAAGTTGTACTTGCTTCCTTTCAGGCTGATTCGTACAAGCTTGGCTATGTAGACCATTTCCAGGGTAGGCTGTCGGATTATGAGTTTTCCGGGAAAGACTTTGGTACTTACTCCATTTATCTAGAGGATCTGCTTGACTTTTCATTTCAGGTTTCGTTTGGTAGAGCAGCTGAGTGTCAGTCGGCCCATGCCCCTAATAAAGATGAAGCAGTGGAAGTTGCGGTTGCCGAAGGTGGTGCGACTACTGAAGGCGTGGCAGCTGAGGATTCAATGATCTTCCGAGCTGCTAATGAGTAGCCTTCTCGATTAGACTTGGGAATTTTCTTCTTTTCCTTTTGCTTTGCTTTATTTGAAATTTGTTGGTCTTCGAGCTAGTTATCAATATGCTAGAAATTTAATAATCCACTTTCCTTGCTTTATTTCATCTTCGCAATTTCGCCTTGTTTTTTGCAAAACTTTACCATATGATGGTCGGATGGGCTACTTCGATGAAGCATGCGAACCCACGTTTAATTTTCAGGAGTTATAATCACCAACTGCCTCGCTAATTGGAACCTAATGTATCATACACCAAGACTCGATAATTTGCATACTACAACCAAAATTGTTGTAACATTTGACATGTGGTAAGCATCATATGTTTAAGCTTCTTTGGTGGTCAATGTTAAGTGAACTTGTTCAACATACAAGCACTTGTATGTCCTCCAAGTGTCAAATACATGTAGCACGAGACCATGCTAACCTTAATGCAATATCCATCGGTATGTCTGGATTGTCAATGTCCAATTGACTTTCTAAATGGCTATGAACTTTCTTTAAGGACTAAGTGACTTTGAAAAATTAGTCTCCCTGCCTTAACCTCGTTTAGGACATTGTTTCCATACCTTAATTCATAGTATATTATATCTATGATGTAAAACCAACTCGTTAATGAATTAATCTTGCCCTATCATTAATTAATTTAAATAGATTTGTACCACAATATCCAACCTTACAAAATTGGCTTTTAAGGCATAACTCCAACAATCTCCGATATGCACTAAAGCTAATGGTCATAATGATGTACACAAAAACTATTTAGGTGTCGATCAAGCTGCTTCGGTGTCATCACCTTAGTGATTGGGTCCGCTATGTTTCCTGCAGCATTCACTCTTTAAACTTGAACTTCTTCTTCACATATTCTTTAATCTCATGATAATGTTTTCAATTTTGTTTGGATGTCTCATGAAACCGTACTTCCTTAGCTTGAGTTAATGCCCCATTATAATCACCTCATAATGACAGTAGTGATTCACATATTCCGATATCTCATGATAATACTATCCATTTTGTTTGGACGACTCATGAAACCGTAGTTCCTTAGCTTGAGTTAATGCCCCATTATAATCACCTCATAATGACAGTAGTGATTCAATGGTAGGATCATTTACAAGTTCAGTTTAGTTGACTAACGGATCTGTCTTAGTTGACTAGTGTGCTTGACTAGTCAGTCTAGCAGATCATATTTTATTTGCAGGACATTCTGCCTGGTACCAATTTTAATTGGTATCAGAGCCTTGCTCTAGATATACATAGAGTGATCTCTGGAAGAGACCGATATTGGGTGGAGTCTCACCATGGAGCGTGATTGTGTTGTTGGCTTGTGTAACTCGCCCCCATTCTTTAATGTGACTAACTATGCTGCATGGAGTGAGAAGTTTCAAATTTTTCTGGAAGCATAAGACTTAATTGTTATGGATTATCTTACTTTCGAATAGACCTTCAAGAAGTGTTAATGGTGAATCTGTGATTAAACCGAAAGGAGAGTGGACTTCTGGTGAGGTAACTTCTGCCATGGCAAATAAAAAAGCAAGAAATGTCATTGTTACTGCCATTTCTCCAACTCAATTTGCACATATTCAGTGTACAATGGCAAAGCACACATGGGACAAACTCAGGATTCTTCATGAAGGCAATAAATAAGTGAGGGATCTCAAACTCCAAATGACTCTTTCAAAGTTTGAGGACTTGAGGATGACGACGTTGGAAACCTTCTCGGCATTCTATGAAAAAGTTAAAATGTTGACCAATGAAGCCTTGGGTTTGGGAAAGCCTGATGTGGTATAAACTAACACACAAATTAAACCCTATAAATTATGCAATCGTAGTATGAGTAAGTAGGGATCGTTCTATTCCGGAGATTAGAAGGGATGCTAATCAACACAAATTAAACTTATAAAACTGAAAACTAAATTAAACTAACAACAAAACAATGACTAGGGGGATTTAGGACTAATTTAATAAAAACAAAAGTAAATGGCAACAAGCAAATTTAGTTGTGAATGAAATATGGATGAAATGATAGCTAAAGGATTCTTCTCCACACATGAAGCATATGCATACAAATCGATTTCCAATTATTCTTTATAAACCATGAATGACAATGCCCCAAATTAACTGTGTACATCATTAATTAACTCTCAGAATTTCCTAAGTTCATTGAATTGGACTCAGCGACGCAACTAAATTATTCTTCTCAAGTTCCCTAACTATGAAAAGCATGATAGAGATACATCTCGAAGATCATTAAGTTCTGTGAAAATCATAAGCATTGACAAAGCATTCTTAACTATGAAAAGCATGATACTACTGCCAAGGATTTACTTAACTCAATCATGACTAGTGACTTTTACCACTCGCAAATATAAGTTCATAACGATTAGGTGAAATTCTCTTATATTCTACAATCAAATCCCTGCATCCAAACTAAATATGTATCCTTAATAAACATACAAGAATAATAAAGCAGAAAAGTAAATCGCATTCATGTTTTATGAAACAATAACTGGATGTAATCAATTTATATATAACATATGATCATGGCTTTGAATTCACCTCTAACTGAAAAGAAACTTAGTTACACATGTTCATCATAACTGAAAAGCAATCTAAAATAAACATTTAAACTTAAAACAAAGAGAGAAAGAACTCTCAAAATTTCAGCAACTTCAATGAATGAATGGTAGGCGCGGCACCCCCCTCACGTTGCAGAACACTTCATATACATATATAAGGCACGACTAGGGTTTTCTTCAGAGTGAATGAAAAGAGAGGAAAAATAGGTAATCAAAATTGGGTAATTCGCCTAGAATAAAAATGGCATGTAAAAGTGGCAAAAACGCATTTTTATGGGGTAAAAGAGGCTGCAAGATATTCAAAAGTGATCCCAGCAACTTAGCCTTTATTTTGCACCTTTTTGCCTTATTTGGCACCTCCAAATCAGGCTAGATATCCCAATTCCTTTCCCATTCCATTCCTGGTCTTCTAACAATCCAGATTCATCTTTGATTCTTTATTTGGTCTTCTCTCCAACTAGGATTCCTCTTTCGTGTGTAATTCCTTGCCTTCCAAGCCTCAAGTTTAATTTCTCCAGATTTTAGCACATGTTTAACACCTTTTAAACACCAAAACGTCCATCCCATATGCTATCCACGCTTGCTATCCAATCCAAGTCCAAAACTGCTCCAAATTGCTCCATTTGACTATTTATTGTCCTCTTTACCAACTGGACCTACAATAATACGAAAATAACTTAAATTAGTATAATAAATGGAAATTAACTAAGCAAATGCAAATAAATAAGATAACAAAGTCGCATAAATATGCTCCTATCAAATTCCCCCACACTGAGCTTTTGTTAGTCCCCGAGCAATACAAAGAAAACAAAACAAAACCTAAACCTTCCAACAATTGCCTCAGGGATTTTCAATGAAACATGACATGTTAAAATCGCTACTCACATAGATTTTAGCCATCCTTTCTATTGAGCTTATACTTAACCGCAGTAACCACCTACTAGCTCGCATTTAAATAATTAAAACAACATTTGAATGTAGTAACATGCCTTAGAGAATTCACTCAATTCCTCACCGGATATACTTTCTATTTTCACACAGATTTTTTGACTACTCCCCCTATACTAAGTATATGTGAGAAGATTGATGTAAACATGTAGACTAGCACTCACATATGTTATAACAAAGAAGGTAATTTCTGAAATTATTAATACACACATGTATATGATCTCATGAACGGAATGCCACTACTTAGAAGCGAGAACCAAGGATTCCATATGCTCATACCAATTTCAAACTCCACATATTGAATAACATAACAATCAAGATAAAAGTCTAAAGGTTATAACATGGCTAAGGTATTGGCTAACAAAGAAAGGTTAAGGATAAGTAAAGGTTCTTAAAGTGATAGTAAGCAAAGTAATGAAATCAACACTTAGAATTCAACTTTTGATTGTATCACCCAACTATAAAAACAAAGGGGAGATTCATACAACTTTAGGGTCAGATTCACATTTGTGGACCTTTCTTCAACAACCAACACTTATGAACTCATTCTCCCTTCTTTTCAACCTTTTTTTTCCCTTCGTTTTCTTTTCTTCTCTCTCTCTCTTTTTATTTTTTTATTTTTTTTATTTTTTATTTTTAAGCAGATAAGTATAAACGCTACTTCATCGGATTCAAAAGAACAAATCCTTCCCCCACACTTGTTTTTTGGCAAATCGTAGATCAAAAGGAATTCCCAACAAGTCATGCTTCACTATTCTTTAAGAATAAGGATATGGATATTCCTATACTAGGCTAGGTAGGGATAATGCAGGCTAACAAAGAAAATAGGCTAAATAAGACTCAAAGGGGTTAAACCTACAATACATATGCAAGGGATAAGGCTTTTTGGCTCTGGTGGTAACTAAGCAACTTCATCTTGTTATTTGTTATGCAATCAATTTTATGCTTCCATTAAAACTGGCATGAGTTCTAATATTTGGAACTAAAATGATGAAAAAGCATTCTAAGTAGCAACCATGCAAAGAAATAATGATATCATGCAATGACTTTAGATAACAAGAATATCATAGATTAATAACTCTCCAAACAAAGAATAGGCTGAAGTCTCATAGGGTTGTAGCGTTAGTTTGAGTTTCTTCCTTCAAGCATGTTACAAAAACTGATTTTTTCTTGTGATTACATGTGAATTCATAAATGACAACTACAACTAAGTATTAACTAAAGAACATATCAAACTTCCACTCATATTTGTAACTTTCTTTAACAGTCATGCAATTAAAAACCAAATCCTCATCATTGTGTTGGAAGGTACCCTAAGACACAAACAAGCAACAAAAATGACTCTTTTTTGTTTTTTTCTCAAGCTTTTTCGATTTTTTTCTTCAATTGTTTCATGACCCACAATAAAAGACTTTAAAACAATGAATAACAACATTAGTAGTGATAGGTGGTGAAATTCAAAGAGAAATCATGAAAAGCATTACGTTTACCCCCCCCCCCCCCCACACTTAAACCAAACTTTGTCCTCAATGTTTTAATAATAAACTTAAACAAGAAAGCAATAAAAGATAACTAGCAAACAAGACTATCATGGCAAAGTAAAAACAATAAAGAGAAGGGTAAAAGAGAGCAAATCTGGTTGTAGGAGGCGGAAATTCCAATGCCTCTTTGTTTGAATACATGGGTTGCCTCCCAAGAAGCGCTTACTTTAACGTCTTCCAGTTGGATGATACCTCCATTTAAACTTCATTGTGGCCTGTAGCATGGAGGGGTACATCCTCCACAAATTGATCCTTAAAACTTCCATGCATTGGATCTATGAACGGAAGGGGATAATGATATTTCCTGATTGTGGCGTTGAGCTTTCTAAAGTCAATGTAAACTCTCCCACCATCTTAGAGTCAATTGGGCACCTGAACCAAAGAAGGTAACAACCTATTAGTTGAAATGGGAATTGGAATTGGAATAGGTGGCTCACTGTTGTACTGCGATGAAGACTCAAAAGTAGCAGTACTGTCAACAATTTCAGAGGTGGTGCTCTTATTGAGTGCATAAAGTTATATTTATATGCCCTCTTTTACTTAGGATTTTGACTTAAAAACTCTATGCATCACAAGGCAATTTGTTGTTTGTATTGTATTTTAGGATGAAAGTAAGGGCCTGAAGAAATCATCTTATTTTGAATATTGTAACAAGTGGCCCAAGATCAGTCAGAAAAGGCCCTTGCAGAACAGCCAACTTGCGAGCTTTGCCCCGAAGTGCTCAGAATGAATTAAAACATAGGCCATATATGGTTGGAAAGCCCTGGAAGTCTTCTTTAGTATGGTTTTTAGAGCTTGTGATTTGGAGGTTTCAACAAGAAGTTATGACAGAATAAAGAGGATCTATTCAGTTACAAATTATGATAACAACTAGTTTTCAGTTACTCCAATACTAAAAGCTGGTTGTTATGAGTTATAAATGAGAGTCAATTCAAGGATGTAAATGTGTTAGATGTTAGATAAGTCCTAAGCCTTTTAATAGGAGACAAATACTCAACAGAAGGAGGAGAATCTGGAGAAAGAGTAAGAGTCTTCAACCTTGAGCAGTTTCTAGGTTCTAGCTTTCCTGACTTTTTATGTATTTTTTTTATGGATACTTAGGGCTGCTTTGAAGCCCTAGACATGATTGAATTAATGTTAAGATGTAGTTTTAGTTTATCAATTTCATTTGCAAGCTAGAATTAGTTTTCTGTTTCAATCATTTCAAGCACATATTTTCTAGCTTAGCTACCTTGTTTATGTTTGCTTTCTGTTGAGAATGATAAGGATGACTGCCATATCTTGTTTCATTCATTAGCAACATGTGGTTAGGTTCAGAATTAATCATGTAAATTGATTCCATAAAGTTCTAGGATAAATGCCATGTTCTAGGGTTCATGTGATGTTCATAATCCTCTTCGTTCTTAATGAGTTTCTAGGTGCTAAATCTGAGTGTATGCCATGCTAGGTTGCACCTACAAATATAAGTTTTATGTATATACCATGCATCTAACATGCAAAGTAAGAGAGGATTCATACAATCTAGTTATATGCCATGCTAGATATGTGAACATCTTAGTTGTGCATTTGAAAGGGATAAGTTAAAAGATCATATCACTGATTCAGGAATGTTTAGGGGAAGACCTTTGTTTATTTGAAGTCAGATTTATGTCCTACAAACGTTTCTAACCTATTCCATGTCTTAGGTATATTTTTAGATAGTTCTAATTTTCCACTTTTCTTTCTGTCTTTATTTCTTTTCCAAAATTACTCAAACCCCCCATTTTAAGTCATAGGAGTCTTTAACTAATGCTAATTTGTAAGAGTCAAAGGTTTTACTAAGTTTTTTCTCAGTCCCTGTGGTTCGACACCCTTACTTGTGCCGCTATATGATGTGAAAATTAACTTAACACACAAATTAAACCCTCTTTTGACAATTGTAGTATATGTATAAGTAGGGATCGTTCTGGACCGGGGATTAGGAGGGTTTGCTAATAACCTCTAAACTGACTCAAAAACATAAAACTAAACTTAAAAATACTTAACAAGACTCACAAGACTCAAAGCAAACTTAAAATACTCAAAACAACTTAAAACAACCAATTAAACTTAAAATAGACACTAGGAATGACTTTGGACAAAAAATTACTTTTACTTGAATCAAAACACTTAAAAACACAAACTAAAACAGATTCTAACTAATTAGACAAACTAAAATAAAGGGGGATTGAGTTTTGGATGAATTTAAAATAAAAACAAGTAACTTAAAACTTAAAACAGATTTTGGACGAATTTGGTTGAATTAGATGGATGATAAGCTAGCTAGAGGCTCTTTCTCCACACATGACATGTATGCAAACAAATCAATTTCCAGTTACTCCTTCATTGCATTATAAACGACAATGCCCCAATTTAACCGTGACATCACTAGTTAACCCTCAAATTTTCCTTGTATTATTGGATTGGATGACATCATTCGACAACCCAAAACATTCTTCAAAAGTTCTCTACATGACATCATAATAGAGATACAAACAAAGATCATTACGTTTAAAGAAAATCATAAGCATTGACAAAGCACTTGCAACTATGACATCATGTCACTCATGCTAGGAATTAAACTTAACGCGATCGTTTATAAGCGACCTCCAGTACCTGTAAATATAAGTTTGTAACGATTATGTGAAACTTTCTTATATTCTAGCAACGGATTTATGCATGCCAATTAAGTGTCGACCCTTAATCAACAAATACAAATAAGTTATCAATCAAATAGTTAAGCCAATTGCATTCACGATTCAAGAACTCATAACTGGAATTTATCAACTCAAATTGCACACATAATCATGGCTGTGAAATCACCCCTAGCCAAGAGGGGTTTAGCCACTCATGTTCACAACAAAATGAAAGAAAATGAATTTAAACATTGGAAATAAAGAACGAGTTACACCTAAAACGCTCCAATCTTCAAGCTTGAAATGCCAAGGACCTTCTTTTTCACCACCTTGTTGCGGCTTAAGTGTCTAAGGATGTGTATGGATATATGGAAGGGAATGGCTGAATGCAAGGTTCTAAAAGACGCTAGGCGCTAGTCGGGCGGCGGGCTGGGGCCTAGCGCCTAGGCAGCTTGGCAGGGTCTAGGCGGGCGCCTAGGCGGACTAGGCGGATTTAAGTAAATCCATTATATTTCGTGTAAATAAATGTCTGTTTATACTTAAAATATATATAATTTCATCATAAACTACAAAATAGAATGACATGTGTATTATAAAGTATTGGAACATAATGAAAACATAGGGAACAAGCATATAGTGTGTGCCCATTTAAGTATTCAACAAGTCTCTTACAATTTATTGAAAAAAATTAAATACAAATTGAAAGTTATCTATTTTCTATCAAAGTGAGTCGCAACCTAAGCAGGTGCCTAGGCAGGTCTGAGCGGGCTAGGCGACCAAGGCGGGCGCCTCAACTGGTTTAGGTGCCCTTTATTAATTTTCAAACGCCTAGGCATTAATCGGGGCGGTGACCAGCCGCCTAGCGCCTAGGCGGGGCCTAGGCGGCGCTAGGCGGGGATTTTTAGAACAGTGGCTGAATGTGTTTAGGTTGGATGGAGGTCACGGCAAGGAAAGGGAAATGAAAGTGCATGGAATTGTGTTTTGGGATGTGGGAATGTGTAGAATGGTTTGGCTCCCCAACTGTCCATGTATGAATGTTGTATATCCCCCCCCTCAAATTGTAGAATATGAAGTAAATATTGAAGGGTTGCTGCTGCAAAAGTGTGAATGATGGTGCCAGCTCCTCTTTGCATGTGTGTGTGCTGTCCATGTAATCATCATTTCCACTCCTTCATTCTTTATTCTCTGATTTCCACTCCTCTTTGAATGATGGTGCCAGCTCCTCTTTGAATGATGGTACCAGCTCCTCTTTGTTGTTTTCTATCTTTATTTCCACATGTACCAGCTGTCACACTTGCACACACATGCTCTTCATCATTTAAGCTAGCAATCAACACATTTTCTGCCATCACGATGTTTGTTGTTGTAGGTCAACACACTTGCACACACACATGTTGATTTTCAGCCTTCTAATCTTCAAAAACGTCCATCCTCATGTCTCCATGCTTGCATTATCCAATCTTGGCCCAAAAATGCTCCAAAATGCTCCAAATAGCACTTTCTTGCCAACTTTGTTATTTGAACCTACAAACACATGAATAGCTTAAAGTACTAAAATAACTAGAATTAAACTAAGTAAATGCCAAGAAACAAGCTAACTAAGTTGCATAAATATGCTCCTATCACTATACTAACCTTATATTTGCATTCGAAAGGAACTTTAACAACTCTCGACCTTGAGTGATTTGAGGGCAGTGGCTTGTCCCGTGTTATCCACTCCAATTCCCTTTTCAACGGTGGTTTTAAATACATCCTTCTTGATAGGTGCTGAATGTTCCTGCCCTATATTTTCAATCACATTAATGGCAAAACACGAACGCACATCATTAGGATACTTAACAGATTATGAAACATTAAAATTAATCACATCGCCATCAGACTCCATAATTAACGCTCCCTTGGACACATCAATCTGGGTTTAGGCTGTTTTCTTGAAAGGTCTTCCAAATAAGATTGGCAATGGTGTAGAGTGGGCTGAATCCTCCATCTCAAGCACATAAAAATTTGCTGGAAAAATCAAATGGTCCACCTGCACCAAAACATCTTCCAAAACTCTTTTCGGATATGCATTAGATCAATCAACCAATTGAATAATGACACCATCATTTTTAAGCTCTCCTAGATTCATAGATGCATAGACGAAATATGGCATGACATTAATGGAAGCACCTAAATCTAACATAGCATGTTCAAACCTTGTATTACCAATAACACAATGGATAGTGAAACTACCTGGATCTTTGCATTTAGGTGGCAGCTTTCTTTGCAAAACTGTAGAGACATTTTCACTTACATGTACCACTTTCTTCTCCAGAATTCGTTTCCTTGTTGTACAAAGATTCTTAAAAAACATAGCATACTTCGGAACTTGCTTTATTGCATCAAGAAGTGGGATATTAACTTGTACCTTCTTGAAGGTTTCTAAGATGTGTTTTTCACTCTCTTCTTTCTTGGATTGCATAAACCTGCGAGGAAAGGGTACGTTTGGTGGAATATAGTTAGAAAGAATTGAATTGGAACAACCTTACCTGAATTGGGTGGCATAGGGCTTTAGAAGGCTGCGGCAAGGTTTGTTATTTCCTTGGTGTGGCCTTGTCTTCCTCCTCTTCTTCGGGCAGCAGTTGTTCGTCCTTTTTTTAGCTTTGTTTGGACATTTTTGGTTCAATTCCAACCTCCTTACCACTTCTCAAAGTGATAGCTTTAGCAGTTTCAAAACCTCTATTTGGAAGCAAATGGCCTTTGATAGAGCCTTGGAGGTGGCTGTCTATATTCGCCTTGTTGGTGAGTTTGTTGAGGTTCCCTCCACTTCATATTTGGATGATCTCTCCAGTCTGGATTGTAGGTGTTGGAAAACGGGTCACTCATTGGTTGATTTTGGCCTTGATAACCAATGGCATTGGCACTTTCCCATCCCTCATTCTCTATTAATTGAGGATATTGATCAGTAGGATGTCCTTGCATAGAGAACACACCACATGCAACTACACTTTGCACTTTGGGCCCTTCGACAACCTGTGATATAAGAGTAGAGAGATTAGCCATTTGAGATTGAATTTCTGAAATAGCACTTACCTCATTGACTTGAGTTGGGCGTGCATGTTCTCTTTCTCCAACTCCTTCATATTGTTGTGCATTCAAGGCACGATTTGCTATTAAAATCTTTGTAGCAACTGGGGTTTTGTCAACTAAAGCACCTCCAGTTGAAGCATCAAGCATTTATCTCTCAATTCCTTTCCCATTCAGTTCCTGGTTAAGCCAGATTCATCATTGATTATTTATTTGGTCTTCTCTCTAACTAGGATTCCTTGCCTTCCAAGCCTCAACTTTAATTTCTCCAGATTTTAACACATGTTTAACACCTTTTAAACACCAAAACGTCCAACCCATTTGCTATCCATGCATGCTATCCAATCCAAGTCCAAAACTGCTCTAAATTGCTCCATTTGACTATTTATTGTCCTCTTTACTAACTGGACCTACAATAATACAAAAATAACTTAAATTACTATAGTAAATGGAAATTAACTAAGTAAATGCAAAGAAATAAGATAACAAAGTCACATAAATATGCTCCTATCAAAGCCCATTGATGAAACTATTGTTGCTTAGAAGATCTTGAGAACTCTGCCTAAGAGATTCATGGCAAAGGAGACTACCATTCAAGAACTTCAAGATTTAAATGAGATCAACTTGGAAAATTGGTGGATAAATATGCTCTTCAAAGTGTTGTAAATGCTAAAGTTGTAAATGACTCTTGTAAACTTCCCCTGAAGATGAACTTGCCTTATTTGTCAAGTAATTTACAATGATATCCAAAAATAAAGAAAATGAGGCCAAAAACATTGGGGAGTCTTCAAGAGACTCAAATGCTCAACCTCAAGGAAAGTTCTTTTTTGGGAGGAAACAATGGAGATACATAAGTAGAAGGGATAAACCTTTTTGAAGAGAACCTGGTCCTTGTTTCTCTTGTGGTGGCAATAGACATTGTGCTATTGAATATGCAAACAACTGAAAGCCAAATTAGAAATGGGACAAAGCAATGATGGCTACCTAGACTAAAAGTGAAAGTGAAAGTGATGAATCTGTGTACTCTAACAAGTCATCAGAAGATGAGGAGAAAACTATTTCTTTTGTTGCCTCAATTGATGGTGTGTCTCATAGTGATGATGAGTCAATGTTGAAGGATGATGAATAGTTGACTTATGAGGAATTATCAAGTATGACTCTTTATTTGATGAGACTTGTGCGGAAAAATTGGATAACATTAAGTTAGCCAAGAAGGTTTCTGAGCTGTAGGAAGAAAATGATTCTCTTCGACTAGCCAGAATATAGCTAAGTGAAGAAGTAAGCATTATTGAGGCTCAAGTTATGCCTTCAAATGAAAGTGGCTCTTTGTATGTTGACAGATATGAAAAAGATGCTATTGTTTTGTCCTTGAAACCCAAGTTTTCGAATTAAAGAAATCTCAAGAAAACTTGCTGAATCAAGTTCATGTATTGAAGGTCAGTAATGTGATGTATCATGAGGAAAATTTGAAGTAGCTATCTGAGCTAAATAAGGCAAACAACAAAGTTATTTGTTTTACCATTGGTGCCAAAAGAATTGACAAAATGTTGAGTATTGGAAAACCTTATGGAGACAAAAGTGATCTTGGCTATGTTGAAAGTGGTTCAAGCTCAATGAATACCACTATTAAGTTTGTGAAAGAATCAAAGCATGTGGTCCTTAAGACTAATCCAAGCTTAGAGAACAGATTCATCCCCATATGTCATCACTATGGTGAATTTGGTCATATTCGACTCAAGGGCAGAAAACTTCATTGTGGAAAAAATGACACCTTGAAGATTCAGGTGGACCGTCTAGTCATGGAAGTCAATAGAATTGCACGGCTTATTCGATCCTCTGGCTTAGGTAATGGAAAACGAAGTCCAAAATGGATACAAAAGGTTTTGACAAATATCTTGTTCTTCTCAATGCTCTTTCTGTCACATCCCAGCTCGGGCCTCCACCACATCCCGGGCTCGACTCCGCTGTAGCACGATATTGTCCGTTATGAGCCCCGACCACGCCCTCAAGGTTTTGCTTCTGGGAACTCACACGAGAACTTCCCAGTGGGTCACCCATCATGTGATTGCTCTCGCACGAACTCGCTTAACTTTGGAGATCCGATGGAACCCGAAGCCAGTGAGCTCCCAAAAGGCCTCGTGCTAGGTAGAGATGAGAATATACATATAAGGCTTACAGGATCAACACACTTTTGGCCAGGGATTGGCTATGATACCAAATTGTCACATCCCAGCCCGAGTCCCCACCACATCCAGGGCTCGACTCCGCCGTAACACAATATTGTCATCTTTGGGCCTCGACCACGCCCTCATGGTTTTGTTTTTGAGAATTAACACGAAAACTTCCCAATGGGTCATCCATCATGGGATTGCTCTCGCGTGAACTAGCTTAACTTTGGAGTTTCGATGAAACCCGAAGACAGTGAGTTCCCAAAAGGCCTCGTGCTAGGTAGAGATAAGAATATACATATAAGGCTTACAGGATCAACACCCTTGGGTGATTGGGATGTTCCAATCCGCTGCTCTTAGGGGCCCGACGTCCTCGTTAGCACACTTTCGGCCAGGGATTGGCTATGATACCAAATTGTCACATCCCGGCCCGGGCCCTCACCATATCCAGGGCCCGACTCCGCCGTAGCACGATATTGTCCGATTTGGGCCCGACCACGCCCTCATGGTTTTGTTTCTGAGAATTCACACGAAAACTTCCCAATGGGTCACCCATCATGGGATTGCTCTCACGTGAACTAGCTTAACTTTGGAGTTTCGATGAAACTCGAAGACAGTGAGCTCCCAAAAGGCCTCGTGCTAGGTAGAGATGACAATATACATATAAGGCTTACAGGATCCACACCCTTGCACGATGTGGGATGTTACAATCCACCCCCCTTAGGGCCCCGACGTTCTCGTTGGCACATTTCCGGTCAGGGATTGGCTCTGATACCAAATTATCACATCCTGGCCCAAACCCCCACCATATCCTGGGCTCGACTCCTCCGTAGCACGATATTGTCCGCTTTGGGCCCCGACCACGCCCTCACGGTTTTGTTTCTGGGAACTCACATGAGAACTTCCCAGTGGGTCACTCATCATGGGATTGCTCTCGCGCGAACTCGCTTAACTTTGTAGTTCTGATGGAACCCGAAGCCAGTGAACTCCAAAATGGCCTCGTGCTAGGTAGAGATGAGAATACACATATAAGGCTTACATGATCCACACCCTTCGGCCCGGGCCCTCACCATATCCAGGGCCCGACTCCGCCGTAGCACGATATTGTCCGATTTGGGCCCGACCACGCCCTCATGGTTTTGTTTCTGAGAATTCACACGAAAACTTCCCAATGGGTCACCCATCATGGGATTGCTCTCACGTGAACTAGCTTAACTTTAGAGTTCCGATGGAACCCGAAGCCAGTGAGCTCCCAAAAGGCTCGTACTAGGTAGAGATGAGAATATACATATAAGGCTTACAAGATCCACACCCTTGCGCGATGTGGGATGTTACAATCCACCCCCCTTATGGGCCCGACATCCTCGTCGGCACACTTCTGGCCAGGGATTGGCTCTGATACCAAATTGTCACATCCCGACTAAGCCCCCACCACATCCAGGGCTCGACTCCGCCGTAGCACGATATTGTCTGATTTGGGCCCTAACCACGCCCTTATGGTTTTGTTTCTGAGAATTCACACGAGAACTTCCCAATGGGTCACCCATCTTGGAATTGCTCTCACGCTAACTCGCTTAACTTTGGAGTTCCGATGGAACCCGAAGCCAGTGAGCTCCCAAAAAGCCTCGTGCTAGGTAGAGATGAGAATATACATATAAGGCTTACAGGATCCACACCCTTGCGCGATGGGGGATGTTACAATCCACCCCCTTAGGGCCCCGACGTCCTCGTTGGCACATTTCTGGTCAGGGATTGGCTCTGATACCAAATTGTCACATCCCGGCCCAAACCCCCACCACATCCAGGGCTCGACTCCGCCGTAGCACGATATTGTCCGTTTTGGGCCCCGACCACGCCCTCACGGTTTTGTTTCTGGGAACTCACATGAGAACTTCCCAGTGGGTCACCTATCATGGGATTGTTTAATCCTTTTCCTCGACTAATTTGCGCAAAACCCTAGCCTATAAATACATATTTTCACCCACAATTCAAACCACCACCCTCTATCATCAAATCACCACACCATCCACCACACACAAGAGCCTAAATTCAGAGAAAAATACCATTGTGCCGCAGCAAGGAAAGAAGGGAGAAAGTTGGAGCCGTGACTTGCATTCAAGTTTGGATTGTTGGAATGTTTCTAGGTGTATTCTATCCTTAGTTTTAGTTCAATGTTTGTTTTAATTTGGTTTTATGTTTTCAAAGACATGAGGAACTAATTTCTTTATAGTTGGAGGTGAATTCGAAGCCATGATCATATGTTTTATATGAACTGATTATATCCAGTTATTGTTTCTTGAGTCTTGAATGTGATTTGCTTATCTAAGTTATCAAAACTTGTTTGTGTATGTTGATTGAGGGTCGACACTTAATTTGCATGCATGAATTTGATGCTAGAGTATAAGGGAGTTTCACCTAATCGTTATGAACTTATATTTACAAGTAGTGGAAGTCACTAGTCATGATTGTGTTAAGTAAATTCTAGGGAAGAGTATCATGCTTTTTATAGTTACGAATGCTTCATCAATGCTCATGGTTTTCAAATAACTTAATGACCTTTGATATGTCTTTCTACCATGCTTTTCATAGTTAGGGAACTTAATAAGGATAATTTGGTTGCGATGCATATTCCATCCAATTCAATGAGTTAAGGAAAATCTGATGGTTAATTTGTGCGATCACGGTTAACTTGGGGTGTTGTCATTCATAGTCTAAAGGAATAATAACTGGAAATTGGTTTGTATGCATATGTCATGTGTGGAGAAGGACCCTCTAACTAGGCTTTCACCCTTTTCAATTCACCAAATTCGTTTTTATAAAGTGTTTTATGCAAAGTTTCTGTTTTAAGTTTTAAATTCGTCATAAACAATCCCCCATTCATTAAGTCTTGTTAGTTGAGTCATAATTTGTTTTCTTTTAAACTTTTGAGTTAAGTTAAGTTTATTTTCGTCAAAATCACTTGTTAGGTCTAGAATTGAGTCTTTTTTATTGTTTGCCGCTGTTTTGAGTCATTTAAGTCAGTTTTAAGTTTATAGAGTCTAGTTTAGTGTTTTAGAGTTTAATTTGTGTAGATTAGTAGCCCTTCTAATCCCCGGCCTAAAACGATCCCTACTTTCATGTACTACAATCATAGGGTTTTAATTTGAGTGTTAGAATATTTCACATCAAACTTCCCAGTAGGTCACCCATCATGGGATTGCTCTCGCGCGAACTAGCTTTAACTTTGGAGTTCCGATGGAACCCGAAGCCAGTGAGCTCCCAAAAGGCCTTGTGCTAGGTAGAGATGATAATATACATATAAGGCTTACAGGATCCACCCCCCTTAGGGGCCCGACGTCCTCGTCGGCACACTTCTTGCCAGGGATTGGCTCTGATACTAAATTGTCACATCCCGGCCTAGCACCCCTCCACGTCCCAAGCTCGACTCCACCGTAGCACGATATTGTTCGTTTTGGGCCCCGACCCCGCCCTCACGGTTTTGTTTCTGGGAACTCACACGAGAACTTCCCAGTGGGTCACCCATCCTGGGATTGCTCTCGCGCTAACTCGCTTAACTTTGGAGTTCCGATGGAACCCGAAGCTAGTGAGCTCCCAAAAGGCATCGTGGTAGGTAGAGATGAGAATATACATATAAGGCTGACAGGATCCACACCCTTGGGCGATGTTGAAGGAAGATTTGTGAAAAACATGTTCATTTAAGCAACATCAATAGCATGCTATTAACAATTAAAAGGCGGAATCATGCTTGCATGCACTTAAAACAAAACATTAACCATGAAATTCAAAGCCTAGTAGATTGGTGAACCAAGACTCAACTCAAATCAAAGTGAGTTGAGAAATATATACCTTTGTAGATTCCTCTTTGCAAAAGCAAAGGCTAATCACCCAAAGAGAGGGCCTTCATTCCTTGCATCTAAAATCTATGGATTTGGATGGAAGAATAGGTTTCTCCAAGTTCCCAAAATTGAGAACCTCTAAGTATCTTCACCAAGGTTAGATTGGAGAAGAAATGAGTGACCTTGGAGGAGTGGGATTGCTAGATGCACCCTCCAAGGGGGCCGGCCTCCTAGAGAGAAAATGAGAGACATGTTATCTCCAATTTTTTCCAAAAGAACCCCTTATGAATTTTAGGCTATAAAGTTCTTTATATAGTCACTTCTTTAAATGACCTAAAGAACCAAAAACCCTAATTCAACATACATGGCCGGCCATATAAGGGATATGGGCTTTTGGGCCTTTATGAATCTTTATTCATTAAATTTTCATACAACTTAAGTCAATGGGCTTGACGTTCGAAGCCCATTGGGCCTTAAGGTCCAAAACTATCGCGAGGTCTTTAACGAACTTATTCGTTTGATTAATTAACATATTAATTAATCCTTGCCATAAATAATTAAACCATTTAATTATTCTTACTCATCTCCATTGTTTCTTCAATCTCCACCTTACACGGTGTACGATCCATTAGGTTCCTTTTAGCGAGGCAGTGGGCGATTAAAACCATTTCACATCGATTGTGAATTGAAACTTACTTTCAATTCTCCCTTTAGTGATTATACACGTTTAGGGCTTCCACAAACCATGAGTGACACCTAGCAGCATATCATGGTTACCCAAGCTAATCAGAAGAGGTAGAGAACCTATTCAGTTTAGGATTACAAATGCAATACGGTCTTTCTCTAATACAATACTCTTGACCACATTGTTTGGTTTGATAGTTTATTCATGTATACTATCCAATGTGATTCGTGTGCTTATTTGATTACCTTGAATGTGATTTGGAATGCCTTTCCTTAATCTCATTCATACTCTGGCCAGAGATTTTAATCATATCATAGAGTATTCTCCCCCAAACGGTTTGAAGGTTAGAGATCCCTTGTTGCGCATTCACTTGCCTCCATGGCTAAGTGGCTTAACCCCAACTATGCCATGGACACCCCGATGGGGTGACTTTGACATAATCAAAGATCAAGGACTTAACCACAAGACAACTGTGATGCCTCAGGTCAAAGGACTACTTTGCATTATCCCAACCATGAGTTCTCATGTGACATGAATATGAGAACTCTTCGTTGATCGTGTTCAGTGAACTCATTCTCTATTGAGCACCTACATGCTTATCTTGATGTCACACACACCAATGACTCAAGACTAGTCACTCTCCCTAAGAGAAGACACAGCACGTACTGATCTTAACGGACTGTCAATGCCCAATTGGCAATCCTATGATCAGGAACGTTTAGGATGTGTCTACGAAAGAATGGTCTCATGAATCTAACTTCTTTAGATCGTATTCTCCCAATCACATATTCCTTGGACTTTATCGTTTAAGCATATAACATTTATATGAGACGGCATAAACAATAATCTTTGCCCTTGATATTAAACTAGATTAGTTTAACATATGAAATGTCCGTAAAGTATCATCAAATGATTGGCTTTAGGGCACATTTCCAACAATCTCCCACTTGCACTAGAGCCAATCAGCTTGGTCATCAGTGATGATACCTCTTCTGTAGTCATTTCATAAATGGCTGAGTAGTAGGCCTAGACAATGGATATCTATATGTTATCCATAGAAGCAACCTTGAGAATAACGAAGTTACCATTATACATGATTCTCAATCATGTGGTTCAGTCTCTCATATGAGTTCGGATCTTGATGAGACCTTGATTCCTTGGCTTGAGCTATCGCCCCATTAGTGTCGTAGTGTCGGTACACTAAAGACACTTTCTGGTTGGAACCGAATAGAGAGTTCATTAATGAACTCTCCCATCCAAACAACATTGTTGTAAACTTCTATATGGCAATATATTTTGCATTCATAATGGAACACACTAAAGTCATTACTTTAATGTTTCCATCCAAACATCTCTTTATTCATAATAAAGAGATATCTGTTTATCTCTTCATTCATAATAAAGAAACATCCAATGATGGATTAGATTCATAATCTAATACATTTACGCTTCCTTTACGTTACTCTAATTCTTCCTCGATTTTTGAGGAATCTATCCTTTAGTATTTCTTAAATACTTAAGGACTCACTTGACAGTTGCCATGGTTCTGATCCTGGGCTTGCACTGATATCGTCTTGTACCGTTCTAGGTACAATTCATATCAACGTTTTTCATACAATATTAAATACGTAAATCACCTTTCTGCGTATGCATAAAGGATTCTATTTATGCATTATTTCTTTGGGAGTCAAAGGGTACGTTCCCTTTGAGAAGAGCAACTACTTAGTCTAACTAGAGTTGTCCTCCTAATTGAAGTTTATCATCATATGAGAAACTTCCTAGCACATTTTGTCTATTATTAGGGCATGATATAATCCAATTATATCCTAAAATCTTATCATTATAGATTTCCATCCCATGTATATAGACTATGTCTCCCATATACATTATATCGTTATAGAACGTTTAAAGTCATAACTTTAACGAAGAAGTACTCATTCCATTTCCAAAATTAATATATCATATATATATTCATATATATCATATATATATTTATATATATATATATACAATTTTAGGAATATGATTAACTCCCACTAATCTTTTGAAAACCTAGTAAACAAAAGATTCATTTACATCTATATGAGAAATCAAACAATTTGATCTTTCTCTCATAAGACGCTTATGGCTCCCACTAGCTTGCTAAGATCCATGATGGTTGGATCTCTACAACTTACATGTTTTGTGATTCATAGTTTTAGACATATATTATTAGGACTATAAGCAGTTTTTACGATTTTATTACTAAAAATCACACTTATGCTAATTTTATTTTCTTAGCTAGATAAATTCGATAAAACACCAAAACAAAGTAAATAGTACAAAAATATGAGGAAATAACTAAGAAAAGACAAGAGAATTTGATGTAAAATATGTATAAATATGAGCTTATCAAATACCCCCACACTTAGCTTTTGCTAGTCCTCGAGCAAAACAAACGAAAAACAGAAAAAATAATAACATGAAAACTATTAGTTTCCCCCTATATGACCCTCATAGAACTTCATTTGAGAACACAATCATCAAGAACAATAGCTAACACCAATAAGCAATTCAAGTTCATTTTCCTTACTCAAATATTAGCAGTAATCTTTGAAACATCCTTGAAGTGTAGTGTGTGAGATAGCCATGCTAATGCAATTTCAAATTTTTATTTTTAAAAACACCATATGCAAACTAGCGACCTTCTCACTGGATACACACTCAATCACACATGTGTTTAGTCTTAATGTGTTTCGCTCAAAGAATCAAATGTGAAAGTTCTACCATAAGCTTGCATAAAAATCACTTCTCCACAATCATAATTGCAAAACTTAAATCAAGAGGACTTTTATTGGATGTAATGAGGTTTAGGGCGAGGGTTATTGAAACGAAAGAATAGGAAAACACAAGTTCCAAGCTACATTGCAAGCGATTTTTTTCTTTAGATTTATAAGAACTCAACATTTCCAGCTATTCTACAAGTCACTTCCAACCACAACCTTAAACTGAAACTTTAAACATTTTTTTTTTTCTTTGTAAACAAACTTTCTTTCTTTCTCTTTTTTTTTTTTTTTTTTTTTTTTTTTTTTCATACAGAAACAAATATGAAAAACCCCCACACTTATTCTTTTGCCAAACATCCTCCAAAGTACTTCACAAACATTTCTCATAAGACAATCTCACATGCTCATTAGCTCACTTGGAAAGGGTAAGGAAAATTATTTCAGGCATAAGGGTAGACATATCTGGTGATAAGAAATAAAAGGCTCACAAATACGGCTCAAATTGGCAATCTAATGATATCATTTTTCTTTGGGAAACAAGGTTATTTGGGTCATGGTGGTAAACCTAATGCCTCTATCATTTTCAAGTTCATGCAATCAATGACAAATATTTCGAAAGATCGTTATGCAAGTTCTAGAGAAGTATCTCACATAAGTTCATCACACATGAAAGAATAGGAGTGTATGAAAAATGCACACACTTTCAATAGGCTCGAAAACTCACATAGGATATATATGGTCACTAAATTCACATATGGAGCTTTAAATCATGCTTTAGTTTCACATTAACAAGGCTATGTGCATTTAGTTTTTCAAGGATAATCAAATATGTACAAAACTAACACAAGAATAAGGAATTTCACAAAACACATGTTAACTAAGTTCTTGATGATCATGGTTCAAATTTTATCCAATTATATCATTGGGTCTGGAAACTAACAAAAATCTAATTCAAAACAGTAAGGAAAACAAGGAAATATTTTTGGATTTTTTTTTTTTTTTTTTTTAATTTTCCGATTTTTTTTTTTTTTTTTTTTTTTTTTTTTTTTAAATAAAACAAAACTAATTAAGAAAACAAAGCAATAACATGGAAACAAATGAAACTAGTTCAAAGTCGAAGGTATAAAAATTTTCAATTTGGTCATTTTTATACTCTATACCCCCACACTTAAACTAGACATTGTCCCCAATGTCAGAAAATATAATAAAATGCAAATAAAAATAAAATAAAATAAAGCAACAAAATAAAGCAATAGGACTGAAAACTTCCCTAATTTGCAGTAAAATCAAGCGATGACCCCGAAGCTTAAATTCTGCAATCAACCTCAAGGGTGGAAATAACCAAAAGCTCCTGCAAAGAAAAGAAATAAATCAGTTACGCACGCAAGAAAATATATAAAAGAAAACAAACGAAAAATTGAAAATGAAAATAAAAGATAATGAATAAAACTAATAAATGAACATTGGTCCTGTTTGGTGACTTTCCACAGCTTTGAACTTGAACTGGCCTCGGAACTTCTTAGCAAGGAAAATGAGACTTGATTGGTGGTGTTGTTGAAGCTTCTCGAGCTCTTTGTTTCAACTCGGACTCCTTCTGCCGGGTTGATTGAGTCTGCAGGCTACATTCTTCTCTTTTTGTTCTTCTGCATGGCAGGTAGGCACGAGGAAAAGGTGGTGGTCTGCTTCTTTGTTCAATCTGTCCAAGTGCCGACCGATTTCCTTTCTTTCACCCTGACTCGTAGCCAAGAGCAAGGGTAAAGGAAAAGCGTGCCATGAGATATCTTTGCCTCTGACTCTGATGATATGGGATACTTTTGCTTTTGAAGAAGTATCGTTCCACAGGTGTATGCGTGAACTGGGCTGGGGAACTTCTTAGCAAGGAAAATGAGACTTGATCTTGAAGATGAAGCAGCACCTTGTCTCCACATGCTTCAAGTATCATTTTCACTTGCCATGTCTGTTCTCCAGGCAGATGTGGCGACTTCTTCGGAAGTACATCAGTGGTTGAAGAAGAGTACTCGAGAGCAATGCTAGGTAAGCAATCAGGAAGGATTTCCAGGCAGTCGGTTCTTAGATTGGAAGATTGACACCGAGTGCTGGCTGATTGCCCGCTTTCTCCTTGCCCCAAAGACAAGGAAAAGGACAGGGAGAAAGCGTGATATGAGATACTCTTGCTTTCAACCTTCATGATATGAAATACTCTAGCTCTAGATGTCTTATTTGTAAAGGTATCCCAGGGAATGAGAAACACAGAGAAACTCGAGAGGGTTTGTTGGAAAGGCATTTTCGGAGATGAAAAATTTCGGAGATGAAGAAGTGCTGAGAGAGTTTGCCTTTGCAATGGATGCGAAGGTAGACGTTTATAGGTCTTTTCTTCACAACCGAAACTATTCTTTTAGCCCTGTCGGCAGCCGGTGGATGGATGAACAGTACAGGTCACGCGCTTTCTGAAAAAGCAACCCGTAATTTGCGCAAAGCTGACAGCGCGCGTGACGAGTGACGACAAAATTGGAAAAGCTGTTCGCCTCGTGATTCCTGACCGCTCCGACTTTTGAGAGAGACGCCCGACTTTTGAGAGAACGGCGTCCGACTTTTGAGAAAGGAACCGACTTTTGAGAAAGGAACCGACTTTTGAGACGGAGTCCGACTTTTGAGACGGAGACGCCGCTTTTGAGAAAAGAATCCGGCTCTTGAGAAAGGAGCCCGGCTCTTCGATTTGCGAGAGGGCGCCTCTTCGACTGCTGAGTGATGCCTCAACGATTTCTTCTTCTTATAAGAACGCTCATTTTTGTTCCACAACACACTTAAACTCCCCCTGTAAACACTTCATCTGGTAAACGTTCCCTCCTGTAAACACTTCATCTGGTAAACGTTCCCTCCTGTAAACACTCCCTCCGAGTACTTTTTTTTTTACTCTTGATCAGTTCGACCTCTTCATTCTCAACACCTTCAGAAAATGTCTTGCCCTTCTGACCGTCGCCTTAACTTGAATGTTGGGGAAGATAGTGATATATCTTCTCCAACCAACATTTGGCAGCCATCCTTCATATCCCCAAATGGTCCTCTTACAGTTGGGGATTCCATGATGATGAACGAAACAACCGCATCGGTGGTGGCCAGAAATCTGCTCACTCCTAGAGACACTAGGATACTTTCCAGGCGGTCCGACGAACTGGCTGTTCAGGACTCTATGGCCTACAGCGTCCGAAGTGCAGGCTCAGTATCAAACATGGGCCAGCGCCTTCTTGCACGAACCCGTCAGGTGGAGTCGTTGATGGCTGAAGTGGCTAGTCTTCGGCAGGAGGTCAGAGTGCTTAGGCATGAGAACAGGGATTTGCACATGCTTGCAACCAATTACTCAACCAGCATGAAGAGGAAGCTGGATCAGATGCAGGAGTCAGAAGTGCGGATTCAGAGTGATCATCAACGGTTTATGGCGTTACTCCCGAGGTTTATGATGCCTTCGTCCTCGGGAGCAGCACCAAGTATTGAGGCTCTGAATGATCCAACTCTGGCGCTTCGTCTTTCAGGGGCTCCGTCGACCACCGAGGCACCACCAACCAACGACCAATGAACGAAATTAGTTTACAAGTTATTGTAAATTATTTATGCATTTAAGTTTTTTTTTTTTTTATTATTTTTTTATATATATATATATATATATTTTTTTTTTTTTTTTTTTAAATAACAATGTAAAATAAGTAAAACAAAGTAAAAAGACTAAGTTTAACTTTCTAAACAAAAATCACAACTAAATAAACAACACAAAATGAAATCAACGTAAAAAAAAAAAAATCAACGTAAAATAAATTCACACAAAAGCCAACAAACAATGAAAGAACTAAATAGAGTAAAATAAATTCAGTAAGGAGAAGGGATTAGGAATGCAAATCTGATTGTGGGTGATTCCTAGGCCTCCCTTCATTATTCAAATGCATGGGTTTATCCTTGAACGGACGGTGGTACTTGAAATGATCCGGCAATGGTTTAAATTCAAGAGTGGGTGCCTGAATCATCAAAATCAGAAAAATGTTAGTATAAATTAAAATTAAAAATGGAGAAGATGGCTTACATTCTCGATCAAACTCAATCACAAACACCACGTCTTTGAACGTTTCAGGAACTTTGCATTTAGCCAGATTGCATGTGATGATTGTGACATGGCCCTTGTTATCAAACTCAATTTCTTTGGCATTGGTTGTCTCAACTACATCCTCTTTGATAAGTTCAACAAATTCTTCGACCACCTCCTTTTCTGGAATATCTTCCACAACGTCTTTTTCATTCACTTCTTCCTTGAGATTTAAAAACCTACAAGGAAAAAGGACATTTGGTGGAACGATGTTAGAATGAATTGAATTTTGAACCTCCTCACCTGAGTTGGATGACATAAGGACTTGGGGGGTTTGCGATAAGAATTCTTCTAAACTGCCCAAGTCGTCATCCTCATCTTCTTCTTGAATTGGCAATTCATCCATGTTCGGGCTCTGTTTGGATGGTTCAGGAACAACTTCATCCTCCATGTTACCTTGATCTCGAATCTGTGCCATGAATTCCATAATCTGCCCAACTTGCTCCTCCAATGCATCCACCTTGTTGGCTTTATTTTGCATCTCCATGTTTCGATTTTCTACGTCCTGGGTCAAAGAGGTTAGTAACTTATTCAAAATGTCATTATCCGAAGACGTACCTGAATTTGATTGGGGAGATTGTTGTGGTGGTTCATATGGCCATTGATAGAACTCTTCCGATGGAGGCAATTGTTCTTCTTTTTGTGAACCCTGTACCGAAGAAATTAATTCTTCAAGCATTTGATTATAATCCACGGGCATACTTTGATTCGATTGGAATTGTTGTGGGGGATGCTGTGGTGGCTGCATAGATCTTGAATAGAACACGTCCTCTTGCTGCCAATATCCACCTTGTTGGAATTGTTGAGGTTCTCCCCACATGTAATCTGAATAATCTCTCCAATCTGAATTGTAAGCATTGGAAAACATGTTGCCCCTTGATTGGTTACGGCCTTGATATCCCCAAACATCTTCATTTGCAGAAAATTGAGGACCTTGATATCGTTGCCCATAGGGCACATCAAGTGTAGGGACACTTGGCATTGTGGTCCGTTCGGCATTATGAGTTAATTGAGCAGTGAGCTGTGCCAATAGATCTTGAATGCTAGTAGAATCCAGGTCTTGCTCCATTTGTACCTCAATTCAAAAAAAGAAAAATAAATCAAATATCAAAAGTAACATACACAAACACAAATAAACATAAGCAAAAACAAAAATAAAAGGATTAGCAAATTTGCTAATCCCCGGCAACGGCGCCCAAAATTTGATGCGAAAATAAATTAACGCACAAATTTAAACCCTATTTGTGACAGTTGTAGTATATGGATAAGTAGGGATCGTTCTAGGCCGGGGATTAACTAGGGATGCTAACCCAAGTAAAATTAAATTAAAAACGTAAAAACAAAATTTAAAACTCTAAACTAAAATCAAAACACTTAATTAGAATCACTCAAAATAAAACTAACAAATAAACTAAAATAAATCAAAAGACTCAAAATACTTCAAAACTCAAGAAAACACAAACTAAATTAATTTCTAACAAACCTAAAACTTTAAAATAAATGGGGGATTGATTTTTACGAAAAGTAAATTAAACTTAATTAAATTACAGAATTGACAAAAACATAAAATTAAGGTAAAATGATAAATGACGGACTAGCTAGAGGATTATTCTCCACACATGACACATATGCAACCTAAATTGATTTTCAGTTGTTCTTCCAATAAATTATGAAACTCAACACCCCAAGTTAATTAGATACGCTTAAATTAACCTTCAAGTTCTCCTTAAGTTAATGAATTGGATGGGAAAGCGCATACAACAATTCAAAGCATTCCTCAAAGGTTCCTTACGTGATGAGCACAATAAGGAAACAATCAAGAATCATGAAGCACAATGAGAACTATAAGTGTTGACGAGGCATTAATTACTATGATGAGCATGAAACCAATGCCAAGAATTCATTCAACGCGATCGTTTATAAGCGACCTTCACTACTTGTGATTATAAGATTGTAACTATTAGGTGAAACTCCCTCATAATCTAGCATCAAATTCATGCATGTAAATTAAGTATGCATCCTTAATCGACATACAAAAATAAGTTATCAATCAAGCAGTTAAGCAAATTAAATCACAACTTAGAAATCACAACTGAAGGTAATCAATTCATATTACAAATATATCCATGGTTTTGAATTAAACTCTAGCCAAAACAAAATTAGTTACACATTATTTAAATTAAAACAGAAATTAAAACGTGAGTTGGAGGATTAAACCGAGAGGGATGTGCAAGGATCTGTTTCTGTTTCTGTGCTCGATGTCCTCCGTGCTGCCCAAGTCAGCACTGCTGCCGTGCTGACCTCCTGCTCTTCCAATATCTCGCTGCCAGCTGCCAAGTGCAGCTGGTTTCTTTCTTTCTGCACAAAACTCCAGCCCAAAACTCCAAGGAGCTGTCGCAAGCTGCACTTCCTGCCAGCCGTCCACGAACGCCTTCAGTTCTCCCTCCTGCATGCGCAAGCTGCACAAGGCAGCACGTTCCCCGCAAGTTCCCACGTCAAAGCTCTCTCCACGAGGCCCTGCGTGTTGCTCCTCTTCCGCCTCTCCTTCCTCTCACGCCTGCTCGCAAGCTGCAAAGGCAGCTTGCCTGCGTTGCTATCTCTCCGCGCTGACAAGCTCCCAAGGCCGAGCTTCACCCCAGCTTTCTGTGCTCTCGCCACCAGGAAGGCAGTGCGCCTCTTCTGCTTGTCTCGCAGCCAGCTGCCAAGTGCAGCGTCAGTCAGCTGCCCAAGGCAGCTCTCCTGCCTCTCGCTGCACGTTTCTTTCCTTCACCCTTCCTTGCGTCCAGCTGATTCTCTGTTCCTCCGCTGCCAAAAGGGCAGCCCCCGGCTCTCGTCTCGCTCAAGCTGCCCAAGCGGCCCAAGTTCCTTCGTCCGTCTCTCTTTCCACACTGCCAAAAGGCAGCGACCTCCCCTCCGAGGATTTCCTCGGCTCCTTTCTCGCACTCCCCTTTCCTTCTACGTGTCTCCCTGGTTTAAATGCCGAGAACTTCCCCACATTTCCTGCCCGAGCTCTCCACTTGCCGAGCTGTCCACTTCAGATTTCTATTCTTTTCTGCCCATTCTTCCAACATGCTGCCCTATTATATTATTTCTGCCATAACCTGCTGCACATTCACGTTCACATCTTTTATATATATATATATATATATATATATATATATTTATAATACTATCTTATTTTTATTAACCAAAATTAGTGGGCAAAGCAGTTTTTACGATTTTATTACTAAAAATCACACTTATGCTAATTTTATTTTCTTAGCTAGATAAATTCGATAAAACACCAAAACAAAGTAAATAGTACAAAAATATGAGGAAATAACTAAGAAAAGACAAGAGAATTTGATGTAAAATATGTATAAATATGAGCTTATCAGACCTTGGGTTTAAGGTAGATAGTTGGTGATTTTATTTACGCGTTTAATCTAATTAAACCGTTATTTCCTATTAGGCGTTGGACCCAACTATTCCAATTTGCATACATTTAAACAAAAAGGAATACAAGAAATAAAAAGAAGGGCTTATGCCCTTTTACAACACATTTGATGGACTTATGTCCATTTACAACAAATTGAACTAATCAAATTACATTCGAATCTAAACTACTAAACCCAAACATTCATAATGTAAAGCGGCCAATCACATAGCTCAATTATCGAGGCCTTTGGTTCATAATCACCCTTTTCTTAATCAATCACATTAACTAAGAAAGCAACTTAAACAATTGGTTTTCGGATTCATAGAATTGATTTAAATGGAACTAATTGAAATGAAAATCCAATTCTCATTAAAGAGACAAAACCATTTTGTTCTCATCTTATTTGGGCCAAAAACAATGACCTCAACAGTTGGGCCATTATTTAATAAACAAAAACTTTTGGGGTCACTTTTGTAAAAACACAAGAGTCCACAACTTCATGTAATTACAACTAGATCCCAAAATTTTAACAATGTAAAAACATCATTAAAGGAGCAAAACAATTTGTCCTTTAGAGTTTTTGTTATGTTTTTTTTTTTTTTTTAACTTTTGATATTTGATTTAGTTTTCTTTCTTTGATTTTAGGTACAAATGGAGCGACACATGGCACTTGCATCCATCCAGGCTCAATTGGCGAATCTCACGTCTCAATTAACTCAGAATGCCGGAAGGACCACAATGCCAAGTGTCCCTACATTTGGTGCATCGTATGGGCAAGGATATCAAACTCATCAATGTCCCCAATTTTCTGCAAATGAAGATGTTTGGGGATATCAAGGTCATAACCAATCAAGGGGCAACATGTTTTCCAACGCTTACAATTCGGATTGGAGAAATTATTCAGATCATAGGTGGGGACAACCTCAACAGGTTCAACAAAGTGGATATTGGCAACAAGATGAGGAGTTTTATTCAAGATCTATGCAGCCACCACAACCTCCCTCACAGCAATTTCAATCGAATTCAAGTATGCCCATGAATTATAATGAAATTCTTGATGGACTCATTTCTTTGACGCAGGGCTCACAAAACGAAGAACAATTGCAGCCATCAGAGGAGTTCTATCAATGGCCATGTGCACCACCACAACCTCCATCACAATCTTCCCAACCAAACTCAGGTTCGTCAATAGATTATAATCAAATTCTTAATGAATTAAACTCTTTGGTGCAGGGTTCACAAAATCAAGCTAAGGAGACTCACCAAGGAGAATATTGGCAGCCGTGTGAGGAGTTCTATCAATGGCCATGTGCACCACCACAGCCTCCACCACAATCTCCCCAACCAAATTCAGGTTCGTCGGTTGATAATGATAATATTATTCAATTAATCACCTCTTTGAACCAGGAAGTAGAAAATCGAAACAAGGAGATGCAAAATAAAGCCAACAAGGTGGATGCATTGGAGAAGCAAGTTGGGCAGATTATGGAGATCATGGCACAGATTCAAGATCAAAGAGAACTCTCCAACTCCACATTTGCAAATTCAAAGGGAGAAATGGAAATCAATGAAGCCATCACTTTGGGAAGTGATATGGAGGATGAAGTTGTCCCAAAACCATCCAAACATAGCCCGAACATGGATGACTTGCCGCTTCAAGAAGAAGATAAGGATGACGACTTGGGCAGTTTAGAAGAATTCTTGTCGCAAACCCCTCAAGTCCTTATGCCATCCAACTCAGGTGAGGAGGTACTAAATTCAATTCATTCTAACCCCATTCCGCCAATTGTCCTTTTTCCTTGCAGGTTTTTAAATCCCAAGGAAGAAGTGAATGAAAAAGACGTTGTGGAAGCTCTTCCAGAGGTGCAAAATGAGATCCCAATTTTTGGTGCACCAAATTATGTTCCCGATGATGATGAATCATTCAAAGAACCTTGCACACCAAGAAGAGGGATTCCAGAAAAGAAGGTGGCCGGAGAATATGTTGAACATATCAAAGAGGCTATGCATGAGACAATCAAGCCCAAAGAAGTTGAGACTGATGACACGGGAAAAGCCACAACCATTATAATAAATTTGGCCAAGTTCAAAGTCCCTGAAACGTTCAAAGACGTGGTGTTTGTGATTGAGTTTGAACAAGAAAGTAAGCCATCTTCTCCAATTTTAATTTTATGTTATACTAACAATCTAATTTTGATGATTCAGGCACCGTCATTAGAACTTAGACCGTTGTCGGATCATTTCAAGTACCACCGTCCGTTCAAGGATAAACCCATGCATTTGAATAATGAAGGGAGGCCTAGGAATCACCCACAATCAGATTTGCATTCCTAATCCCTTCTCTTTACTGCTTTCATTTTGTTTTGTTTATTTAGTTGTGATTTTTGTTTGGGAGATTAAGCATAGTCTTTTTACTTTGATATTTAAAAAAAAAAAAAAAAATAATAATAATAATAATAATAATAATAAACATCCATATAATTTAAAAAAAAATAAAAAATAACACAAAAATACTTATATTTATATATATAATTAAATAAACTTAAAAGCATAAATATTTTACAATAATGTGAACTAATAGCTTTCATTGGTCGTTGGTAGGTGGTGCCTCGGAGGTCGACGAAGCCCCAGAAAGACGAAGCGCCAGAGTTGGATCATTCGGAGCCTCAATACTTGGTGCAGCTCCCGAGGACGAAGGCAACACAAACCTCGGGAGTAACGCCATAAACCGTTGATGATCACTCTGAATCCGCACTTCGGACTCCTGCAGCTGGTCAAGCTTCCTCTTCATGCTTGTTGAGTAATTAGTTGCGAGCATGTGCAACTCCTTATTCTCATGCCTAAGCACTCTGACCTCTTGCCGAAGACTAGCCACTTCAGCCATCAACGACTCAACCTGACGAGTTCGAGCAAGAAGACGTTGGCCCATGTTTGATACTGAGCCTGCACATCGGACGCTGTAGGCCAGAGAGTCCTGAACAGCCAGTTCGTCGGACCGCCTGGAAAGTATCCTAGTGTCTCTAGGAGTGAGCAGATTTCTGGCCACCACCGAAGCGGTTGTATCATTCATCATCATGGAATCCCCAACTGTAAGAGGACCATTTGGGGATATGAAGGACGGCTGCCAAATGTTGGTTGGAGAAGACATATCAATATCTTCCCCAACATTCAAGTTAAGGCGACGGTCAGAAAGGCAAGACATATTTGAAGATGTGAAGAAAAAGAAGAGGTCGAACTGATCAAGATTAAAAAAGTACTCGGAGGGAGTGTTTACAGGAGGGAGCTTAAGTGTGTTGTGGAACAAAATTAGCGCCTCTATAAAAAGAAGAAATCAGAGAGGCGCTCCTCAGAAGTCGAAGAGGCAAATCTCACAAATCAAATAGCCGGGTTCCTTTCTCAAAAGACGGACTCCGTCTCAAAAGTCGGACGCCGTTCTCAAAAGTCGGACGCCGTTCTCAAAAGTCGGGCGCCTCTCTCAAAAGACGGAGCGGTCAGGAATCACGAGGCAAGCAGCTTTTCCAGTTTTGTCATCATTCGTCACGCGCACTGTCAGCTTTGCGGAAATTACGGGCAGCTTTGTCAGAAAGCGCGTAACTTGTACTGTTCATCCATCCACCGGCTGCCGACAGGGGTAAAGGAACAGTTTCGGTTGTGAAGAATCATTCCTATAAACGTCTATCTTCGCCATCCATTGCAAAGGCAAACCCCCTCAGCACTTCTTCATCTCCGAAAATGCATTCCCAACGAAGCCTCTCGAGTTACTCTGTGTTTCTCATTCCCTGGGATACCTTTGCAAACAAGTCATCAAGAGCTAGAGTATTTCATATCATGAAGGTTGAAAGCAAGAGTATCTCATATCATGCTTTCTCCCTGTCCTTTTCCTTGTCTTTGTGACAAGGAGAAAGCGAGCAATCAGCCAGCACTTGGTGTCAATCTTCCGATCTAAGAACCGACTGCCTGGAACTCCTTCCTGATTGCTTACCTAGCATTGCTCTCGAGTGCTCATCTTCAACTGCTGATGTACTTCCGAAGAAGACGCCACATCTGCTTGGAGAACAGATAAGGCAAGTGAAAATGATACCTTGAAGCATGTGGAGACAAGGTGCTACTTCATCTTCAAGATCAAGTCTCATTTTCCTTGCTAAGAAGTTCCCCAGCCCAGTTCAAGAATTAACCTGTGGAACGATACTTCTTCAAAAGCAAAAGTATCTCATATCATCAGAGTCAAAGGCAAAGATATCTCATGGCATGTTTTTCCTTTACCCTTGCTCTTGCCTGCGAGACAAGGAGGACGAAGGCAATCGGTCGGCACTTGGACAGATTGAACAAAGAAACAGACCACCACCTCTACCTCGTGCCTACCTGCCGTGCAGAAGAAACAAGCAGAGAAAAATGCAGCCTGCAGACTCAATCAACCCGGCAGAAGGAGTCCGAGTTGAAACCAAGAGCTCGAGAAGCTTCAACAACAAATGGACGCAGCAGTCGCCAAAGAGCACAGCCTCGCTGTACAAGGACATCAAATCACCACCACCAATCAAGTCTCATTTTCCTTGCTAAGAAGTTCCCTAGGCCAGTTCAAGTTCAAAGCTGTGGAAAGTCAACAAGCACGACCAATGATCACTTATTAGTTCTATTCATTGTCTTTTATCGTCATTTTCAATTTTTCGTTTGCATTTTCTACATTTTCTTGTGTTACTTAACTGAATTATTTCTTTTCTTTGCAGGAACTTTTGGTTATTTCCACCCTTGAAGTTGATTGCAGAATTTTAGCTTGGGGGGTCATCGCTTGATTTTACTGCAAATTAGGGAAGTTTTCAGTCCTATTGCTTTATTTTGTTTCTTTATATTTATTTATTTTATTTTTATTTGCATTTTATTATATTTTCTGACATTGGGGACAATGTCTAGTTTAAGTGTGGGGGTAAAGAGTATAAAAATGACCAAATTGAAAATTTTTGTACCTTCGACTTTGAACTGGTTTCATTTGTTTCCATGTTATTGCTTTGTATTTTCTTAATTAAGTTGTTGTTTTTAAAAATAAAAAAAAATATATCGGAAAATTTAAAAAAAAATCCAAAAATATTTCCTTGTTTTCCTTATTGTTTTGAATTAGATTTTTTGTTAGTTTCCCGACCCAATGATATAATTGGATAAAATTTGAACCATGATGATCAAGAACTTAGTTAACATGTGTTGTGTGAAATTCCTAATTCTCGTGCTAGTTTTGTACATATGTGATCATCTTTGAAAAACTAAACGCACATAGCCTTGTTGATGTGAAACTAAAGCATGATTTAAAGCTCCATATGTGAATTTAGTGACCATATACATCCTATGTGAGTTTTTGAGCCTATTGAAAGTGTGTGCATTTTTCATACACTCTTATTCTTTCATGTGTGATGAACTTATGTGAGATACTTCTCTAGAACTTGCATAACGATCTTTCGAAATATTTGTCATTGATTGCATGAACTTGAAAATGATAGAGGCATTAGGTTTACCACCATGGCCCAAATAACCTTGTTTCCCAAAGAAAAATGATATCATTAGATTGCCAATTTGAGCCGTATTTGTGAGCCTTTTATTTCTTATCACCAGATATGTCTACCCTTATGCCTGAAATATATATTTTTTTTTCCTTACCTTTTCCAAGCGAGCTAGTGAGCAATGTGAGATTGTCTTATGATAAATGTTTGTGAAGTACTCGGAGGGAGTTTGGCAAAAGAATAAGTGTGGGGGTTTTCATATTTGTTTCTGCTTGAAAAAAAAAAAAAAAAAAAAAAAAAAAGAAAGAAAGAAAGAAAGTTTGTTTACGAAGAAAATAAAAAGTGTTTAAAGTTTCAGTTTAAGGTTGTGGTTGGAGGTGACTAGAAGAATAGCTGGAAAGCTTGAGTTCTTATAAATCTAAACAAAAGAATTGCTTGCAATGTAGCTTGGAACTTATGTTTACCTATTCTTTCGTTTCAATAACCCTCGCCCTAAACCTCATTACGTCCAATAAAAGTCCTCTTGATTTAAGTTTTGCAATTATGATTGTGGAGAAGTGATCTTTATGCAAGCTTATGGTAGAACTTTCACATTTGATTCTTTGAGCGAAACACATTAAGACTAAACACATGTGTGATTAAGTGTATATCCAGTGAGAAGGTCGCTAGTTTGCGTATGGTGATTTTTAAAATAAAAATTTGAAATTGCATTAGCATGGCTATCTCACACACTACACTTCAAGGATGATTCAAAGATTACTGCTAATATTTGAATAAGGAAGATGAACTTGGATTAGCTTGTTTGGTGTTAGCTATGGTTCTTGATGATTTGTGTTCTCGAATGAAATTTTATGAGGGTCACATAGGGGGAAGCTATTAATTTTCATGTTATTACTTTTTCTGTTTTCTCTGTTTTGCTCGAGGACTAGCAAAAGCTAAGTGTGGGGGTATTTGATAAGCTCATATTTATACATATTTTACATCAAATTCTCTCGTCTTTTCTTAGTTAGTTTCTTATATTTTTGTGCTATTTACTTTGTTTTTGTGTTTTATCAAATTTATCTAGCTAAGAAAATAAAAATAGCACAAGTGTGATTTTAAGTAATAAATTCGTCATTTCTACCTTGCTCACTTATTTTATTGTTGTAACTTAAGAAAACATTTTGGCAGAAAAATAAAAGCCAGCTTAAAGGAATAAGAAGAAGTGGATGTTGCACTTGTTGAGCAGCAAAAAGAAAAGAATAATAAGAGAGCAAGTGGAAAGCACAAGGCAAAATAAAATAAAAGGATGGCAGACACGGACTGGGGAGATATATATAAAAACTGAAAGAGGAAAGGAAGGCATTGGGGGTGGGAGTGCATGATGGGAATAAAGAAATAAATAGGGGGGAAGAGCGCTGAGGTGCGGAAAGGGGGGAAATAAACAAAGCTGCCTTAGGGAAATGAAAAAGAAGAATAAATAAGAGGATGATAGGCTGCCTTTGCAGCTGGCAAAAAAAAAAAGAAGACGTGGGATGTAATAATGCTGTTCCGCCAGCTAAAAGAGAAAGAGATGAGCGGGTCACAAGAGTGGAGAGGGACTGAAGGGGACGGAGAGAAGCTGGAAGGAGGGAGTCGGGCAGACAGCAAGGTTTGGCAGTGTGCGAGAGAAGTTGCGAGGAGCAAAGAAACAGAAGCTGCCATTGGCAGCTTACGCAGCGAGGATAGCTGACGCGAAGAGACGCAGAAGCGGATTAGAGAGAGAGCTGCTTTGGCAGCCACTGAGGTGCAGGCAGGTCAGAGAGGCGCGCGGAAGGAAGGTCTCAGGGAGGAAAAGGAGGAGTGCATGCTGCCTTGCGTGGGAGCGAGAGAAGAGGACAGAGACGCAGGAAGGCAGTAGCGCGAAGAAGCAGAGTCCCTTGATCATCCCTATCCACTAAAATCCCCAACTCCTCATTTGGTTTTATTTTTCTTAAACTCATGTTTAATTTAATTTGCTTTTCAATTATATTAAACATGTGTAATTAATTTCTGTTTAGTTAGAGGGGAATTTGAAACCATGGATAAATGTTTATTATGATTTGATTTACTCCAGTTATGAATTTATGAATGTTGGATGTGGTTTACTTTTCTGTGTTGATTAAGAACTTGTTTATGTATGTGGGTTGAGGGTCGACACTTAATTTGCATGCTTAGACTTGATGCTAGGATATAAGGGAATTTCACATAATCGTTATGAACTTATATTCATGAGTAGTAAAAATCGCTAGTCACGATTGTGTTTAGTAAACCCTAGGTTGGATTAACATGCGTATTCCATAGTTATGAATGCCTAGTCGATGCTTATGATTTTCATAGAACTTAATGATTCTTGCTTGTATCTCTATTATGCAATTCATGTAGGGAACTTGTAGGGAATGTTTTGGGTTGTCGTATGCAATCATCCAACCCAATAACTTGTGGAAAATCTGAAGGTTAATTTAAGCGGACCTAATTAACTTGGAGCGTTGTCATTCATTCGTTTGTTGAAATCATAACTGGGAATCAAATTGTATGCATATATTCATGTGTGGATAAGGAACCCTCTAACTAACGTCTCATCATTCTATAAAATATATTTTCTTTGAAGTTTGTTTTTAAGTTTCTGTTTTAAATTCAATTTCCTCAAAAATCAATCCCCCATTTATTTTAAAGTGTTAGATTTGTTAGAAATAAATTTAGTTTGTGTTTTCTAGAGTCTTGAATTATTTTGAGTCTTTTGATTTGTTTTAGATTATTTGTTAGTTTTATTTTGAGTTATTCTAGTTAAGTGTTTTGAGTCTAGTTTAGTGTTTTAAATTTTGTTTTTACGTTTTTAATTTAATTTTACTTTGGTTAGCATCCCTAGTTAATCCCCGGTTAGAACGATCCCTACTTATCCATATACTACAATTGTCACAAATAGGGTTTAATTTGTGCGTTAGTTAATTTTCGCATCATACATCAAATTTATTTTAATCTCATTAAAAGAACTTGGGCCTATCACAACCATTGGTCCAAGTTAATATGAATTAGTAGTTTATAATACTCCCACTATTTCGATGAAATAAGCGAGACTATATGGAACTACTAACGAATGCTTTGCATCCTCATATGGACTATATAGTCATATTAGGTTTTAGGATGATTATGAACCGTTTCATTTGATCCAACACGAGCCTTGTGTTGGACCTTGGGTTTAAGGTAGATAGTTGGTGATTTTATTTACGCGTTTAATCTAATTAAACCGTTATTTCCTATTAGGCGTTGGACCCAACTATTCCAATTTGCATACATTTAAACAAAAAGGAATACAAGAAATAAAAAGAAGGGCTTATGCCCTTTTACAACACATTTGATGGACTTATGTCCATTTACAACAAATTGAACTAATCAAATTACATTCGAATCTAAACTACTAAACCCAAACATTCATAATGTAAAGCGGCCAATCACATAGCTCAATTATCAAGGCCTTTGGTTCATAATCACCCTTTTCTTAATCAATCACATTAACTAAGAAAGCAACTTAAACAATTGGTTTTCGGATTCATAGAATTGATTTAAATGGAACTAATTGAAATGAAAATCCAATTCTCATTAAAGAGACAAAACCATTTTGTTCTCATCTTATTTGGGCCAAAAACAATGACCTCAACAATTGGGCCATTATTTAATAAACAAAAACTTTTGGGGTCACTTTTGTAAAAACACAAGAGTCCACAACTTCATGTAATTACAACTAGATCCCAAAATTTTAACAATGTAAAAACATCATTAAAGGAGCAAAACAATTTGTCCTTTAGAGTTTTTGGGCCTTAACGTAAAAACGTAAACTTTTGGGCCAAAATACAAAAACACAAAAGTATCAAAACTTTATGTAATTGCACAAAAGGCCCAAAAATACCCTATTTTATAGGGTGGCCGGCTTTTAGTGAAGAAGTGAAAAATTTTCTAAAAAGTTTTTGCAAGTTGATTTGTTAGGTGAGATAAAGGTGATTTGGATGGGTTGTAAGATAAAGTTTTGTCAAACATTGAAAAATTTTTGTCTAACATTAAAGGCATTAAACATCCTTCACCTATAACCATCACCCATCAAAATAAACCAAAACTTTATGAAAAACATTAAACTTTTGAATCAAAAATTCAAAACTTTTTGTTCTTGGCAAGAACTTCAAGAAAATTGAAGAACACTCATGAAAACTCATAATAGCTCCATGAATGTTTTCACTCAATAAAACTCAAATTTTCACTACTCAAAAGAGGGTTAATATCCTAGGGTACTTAGGGGTTCCAAAAGTCACTTTAAAACCTTTTTAACAAGACAAACATGAACCCAAAAAATCACCCTTTGGATTTGGCCGAATTTCCCCACATACATGGCACCAAATTTTAGTTCCAATATTCATGCTTCAATGAACTACATCTACAACATTTGAGATGCAAATTTTTCAAGCAAAATTTATTCAAAAGCAAGAACAAAGCTTGTAACATTTACAACACTTAAATCATAAACCATGAAAAATCACAAAACCCAAAAGGATTCACCATAAACTAGGCCTAGGCTCTGATACCACTTGAAGGAAAAATTTTGTCCTAGCTAAGAACATGTGAGAATATTTGAACTGACACACCCCGTCCCGAAGGAGGGCATGCTGGCCGTCACGTGAGAGTGACGTAACCATTTACACAGTTCGGAAGCTTTAAAGAATACGATTACTAAGATATAACACCCGAGGGTGAATCCTACTTTTGTGAATTCTGTCAGAACACCGTTGGATTCCTCGTGGCCACCAAAGCTCTGCTAACTTGAACCTGGAGGGGCGCAAAACAAAATTGAGTGGGTCAGTAAAACAAAGTTTTTCGAAAACATTTCATTTAAAACATTTCTAACCCCTCGCTGTAAAACCTGTATACTTTCCCAGAAAATAGCATAATAGCATATAGTTTTTCATAAATCTCAAATCATCATCTTTCTTAAAACCAGAGAGTACGCCATGTAAAAACTTTTAAAAACAGTTTGAATGATGCATCAATGTAACAGGTGAAATAATGAATTAACCGGAGACCCTGCAGTTGGTCCTGTTCGGTTAATTCTATAGCTCAACATCCAATCCATCCGGAGTCACCTCGGTGACCTGTACGGTCTAACTCTGCACGTCACTCGGAACTACATAAGGTAGTCTGTACGATGACAGGTGTATAAATACGCTCTAGTGCTTCTCACATAAATCATCAGCGCGCATATCTAAGGTCACCCACCAGTCGGAACCCCTCTAATGGTCTGTACGACTGGCATGTCGGAACCCTCACATGGTCTGTACGACTGGCATGTCGGAACCCTCACATGGTCTGTACGACATCCACCTACTTGGATCCAAGGCGAGCGTGCGGTGTGGTGAATACTAATATAAGCACTAACACCTAGGGGCAGGTTATGAGCTTTTCAATGCAATTCATGATAAATAACTCAGCTGAAAATAAATAAACTCACCTGAGCGTCCACCGCGTCACTTCACATATATATGCATCATTTATCAACTAAATATCTCAACAATTTCATGCATGGAAATTAAATTCGTAATTTTTCATAAAAAACGTATTTTCTGGGAAAAACAGTTGTATAAAGGTAATACGAAAATAAAACTGCCCACTCACCTGGAGTTCGCCCAACAACTCCCTAGCACCGTACATCAAGGCGTCATGACGATCAGTGCCTAGAACAATAATCAAATCCAACCTCAGAAATCCTGCCGATCGAATACATAACTTATATAAGACACGTCACTACGTAGTTCGATCCGGATGATCCGCAACTCAGATTTCAAATCCGTAACTTCCAGAGGTCCACAATATACCTCTAGGACAACATCCTAAAATTTCATTACCATCCAACGGTCGGATCTCCGTCAATTTCCAAAACTAAGTGACGGTTAACATTCTATTTTATGAACTTACAACTCCAATTCCGAAAGATCCGTAAATCGGATTCCCAATCCGTATGTTCCTATAATCCTAAAATGTTATGTATTACAACGTATCAAAGTTTGGTGACGATCCAACGGTCGGATCGTCAATTCACATTTTCACCTAACCACGAATCGTAACCAACTTAGGTTCAATTATTCAATTTACGTCCATCAATTATCAAAACTGAACCTAGAACCTTAAACACATGCTCATAACGACATTGGCGGGCCTTTGGCCACGCGCCGCCGCGGGTGGCGGTTGGCCGCCCCGGCTCGCCGGAAAATTCAACTATTTCAAAAAATTACCAAAATTTGCAGATTTGAAGATCTCAATGAGTAGAACAACTTTCATACCTGTGGCCAAGGCCAATTTGGCCTGGAAGTGCTTCAATTTCACCAAAACCGTGAAGAACCCTAGAATTGGGTGTTTCCAATTCGACCTTCAAACTTGTTCCAACGCCTCTACTACCTCTTGGGCTTTGTTCTAGGTCCTAAAGGAATGCTAATGGTGTTAGTAATTGAAAGAAAACATTTCAAAATTTGAAGAATTTAGGCAAGAAAGTCGCGGCACCCGTAGGGGTGTTCTTCGCGAAATCACCATGAAATTAAATGATTCTTGGGGTGAAACGTGAAGAGGGAAGGCCTAGATGTTAATTGGGAGTGGTACCTTGATCCAATTCGTCGGAAAATTGGACGAAAACGGCAAGAACCCGCCGATTTGGAAGCATGGGTCGCGCGGGTATACGGGTTGGGGAAAACCCATTTCTTCCTTCTCTCCTCCGCTTCTCGCCCTCTCTCCTTTCCTCATTTCCCTCCTCTGGTTGGTCAGCTTCTCCCTCTCTCTTCTCCTGATTCGCCTCTCCTCCTTCTTCTCCGATTGGGCAGTTTTGCCCAATCTCTCTTGCTTTCTGTTTTCTTGTTCTTCTCACGCACACACACACACAAAACTTTCTTTTTCTCATCCCAACCATCCATTTCAAATTCCATTAAATCTGGGCCGTCCATTTTCATAAAAGAATTTCTATATTTTACTAAAATTATAATTCCTTAAAATCCCAAATTTCAAACGTTAATAACTTCTTCGATATAACTCCAAATCACGAACCGTCTGCGCCCACGCGTCCGTAACGACGAGTACTACAAGGATATGCCAAGAAAACAAATCTTAGATGGCACGACATGATGATTAACCTCGAATGACGTGCTTGCCTCAAAGGGCATTTTTGTAAAATCCTTTATTAAAACTTTAAAAATTCTTAAAATTAGGGACGGGCTGTCACATGAACACATATGCAAACTATTAACACATTAAAGTAGGCATGCATTCAAAAACAATTCTAAAACCCATGACTTTCAAAGTCTAGTGAATGGTGAACCAATAAAATCTTTAACAACATTAAAGAGAATAAAGGATTTAGAGATTCTTTACCCTTGAAGCTCATCCTTGATTACACAAGGGATTCACCCAAGCGGAAGGCCTTCAAGTCACCTCCTTGCTCCTTGGATCTTCCTTGTGATTTTCTTCCTTTTAGTACTCCTTTGCATCTTTGAGGATTTGATGATATGTTCTCCAAGACACCAAAAGGTTGATGTCTCTAAGTCTCTTCACCAAGGATGTATTGTGAAGATGAAATGGATGACTTAGAGAAGAATAGATTGCTAGCTAAAACTTCTCTAAGTGGCCGGCCTCTATAGAGAAAAAGAGAGAATAGGTTTCACCTCTTTTCATCTAGAAAACCCTAAAAAGAAAATAAAGCTATAAAGTTGAATTTATACTTCATCACATGTGAGTGGCAAACTTGTAATTAATCCAAGTTTGCATCCACTCACCCTATGGCCGGCCATGTTGATGTTATTGGGCTAATTGCCCATTTTTTTTTAGTTGTCATACAACTTAAACATAATGGGCCTTGTGAACCAAAACGCTTTTGGGCCCCGAAGCCCAAAACCAACTTAAAAGCCCAGTACGAACATTTCGTATAATTAATTAACTAATTAATTAACTTTGACCATTCTTCAATTAAACCATTTAATTGCATATCCATTTCATTTAATTTCTTCACTTTCATCCTTACTCAGTGTACGATCCATTAGGTTCCATTTAGCGAGGTAGTGGGCGATTGTTACTCTTAACGATCGATTGTGAATTGAAACCACATTTCAATTCTCCCTTAAAATTAGTGTTTGCTAATCATTAGGGCTTCCACAAACCATGAGTGACACCTAGCAGCATGTCATGGTTACGCAAGCTAGGTAGAATTGGTTGGAGAACCTATCCAGTTACAACTACAATGCAATACGGTCCTTCTCTAATACAATACTCTTAATCACATTGTTTAAGTGATAGTTTGTTTCATGTCTACTATCCAATGTGATACTTCTCCATATGATTCTATTGAATAAGATTTGGAACAAACTTCCTAAGTCATATTCATATGCTTTGGCCAAAGACTCTCGAATCATATCTTAGAGTATTCTCCTTCCACCATGGAAGGTTAGAGATCCCTTGTTGTGCATTCATATGCCTACATGACTAGATAGCTTGACCCCAACAATGTCGTGGACACTCCAATGGAATGCCTTTGACATGATCAAAGGTCAAGGACCTAACCATTAGACATCTATGATGTCTCAGGTCAAAGGACTACTTTGCATATTGCAACTTACGAGTTCTTACATGACATGTATGTTCGAACTCTCTTTTGATCGTAGTTCAGTGTACTCGATTACTCTTTCGAGCACCTATGTGTTTGTCTTAGTGTCCAACACCAAATGACTTGAGACTAGTCATACTCACGCTTGAGTTGACATAACACATACTAACCTTAGCGGATTGTCAATGCCCAATTGGCAATCCTATGGCTAGGAACGTTTTAGGAATGAACATAAGAGAAAGGTCTCGTTAATCTAACTTACTTAAATCACTTGTCTCTTAGATCAAATACATTCCTTGGATTCCCTTATTGCTTAAACACATGATACAATAAATAGTGATTAACAATAAGCTTTGCCCTTCATTAAACACATAAAAGTTTAATACAATAAGTATTCCAAAAGCTCTTACATCAAATGATTGGCTTTGTAGGCATACTTCCAACAATGTTATGTTCAAGGATAAGCCTAAGTGGGCCAGAAGTCATCGAGATGGTAAGATAGTGGGTCGAGTTGATAAAGGTGTTCGAACCCAAGGACAAATAATAGATGAAGTTGCAAATATTTGTTATGTCTCTCTAAGTGAGCCAAAGAACATAAAAAATGCTTTGACTGATGAGGAATGAAGTATAGTCCCTTGTTGATTGTTCATTAGACACTAATGTTATTAGTACTAAATGGATTTACACGAACAAGTCAGATAAATCATGAAATGTGATAAAAAATAAGGTCAAACTTGTCGCTCAAGGATATTCGCAGCTTGAATGTGTTGATTACGATGAAACCTTCACTCCAGTGGCTCATCTTGAATGTGTAAGACATCTGTGTGCCATTAAATGTCATCTAAAATTCAAGTTGTTTCAAATGGATGTCAATGAAGAAGTCTGCGTTGAACAACCTAAAGGTTTTGAAGATCCTCACAACCCTAATGGTGTGTACAAACTAACAAGTTGCCTTCTTATCTTCTTACTCATGGCTACAGTTGTGGTTCAGTTGATAAGACATTGTTGTAGACATCAAAATTTCAGTGAAATAAATGTTAACCAATAATTAAAATATCAACGCTCACGCGTCACATAAATTTTACAAGCAAAGTGTGACTCAACGAAAAAATCGAAATAAATCGGAAAAGTCATCAAATAGGACACATGTCAACACCTGGCAGAAACGATTGATTTCATCTGATTATTTAAATCCAAAAATCAAGTTTTGGAATTCTATAAATAAGAAGCCAAGGCATTCATTTTCATTGACCAATTCACATCACACCAAAACCTTGAAGCTTTGAAACTCTAAAGCTCTCAAGCAAATCCTGAAGGATCAAGAAAGTCCTCTTCGTTCTTCATCAAATCCTCTTTCAAGAACAAGCCCCAACAACCCTTGAAGAACTTCCACCAATTCAAGATCAAGCCCCGACGGCCCTTGAAGGTGTTCATCGTTCATCAACCGTTCATCCTAAAATCAAGCCCCAACGAGCCCTTGGATCAAACAACATCAACAAATCCACACATGCATTCTTCAAGATCAAGCCCAAAAGCCCATGAAGATACGTTCATCACCGTTTTTCAAGATCAAGCCCAAAAGCCCTTGAAGAAATCCGCACAACCGTTCCTCAAGATCAAGCCCAAAGGCCCTTGAAGATACCCCCGTTCAACCTTTAAGATCAAGCCCCAAGGCCCTTGAAGAAACTTCCCTCAACCTTCAAGATTAAGCCCCGAAGGCCCCTTTGAAGAAACTTTCAACCTTTCATCCAAGATCAAGCCTCGAAGCCCCTTAGATCTACAAAACATTCACAAATCTACATCTTACGGAGATCGAATCAGAAGATCAAACTATAAAGAGATTGTAACCCCAAAATCCTTAATACAAAAATATTATTTTGTACACGTGTTCCTGTTTCAGAAAAATTCATGTTTACAAATTTGGCACGCCTAGTGGGACAATCTCTACCTCTCATCTCTATCTTTAAAGCCACAAAAAGCAAAAATGGCATCAAGGAAGGTTCAAGCTGTTCCCATAACCAACGCGAAGAACAAGAGCGTCTTCGCCACAAGTGGTGCCACTTAGGGCATCACTACTCGAAGCAAGGCAAGAGTTCTTTCTGCTGCCTCTTCCACCTCTACATCAACTCTGCTAAAGGAACAAGAGCACCTGAGGCACAACCCTGTGACCACCCTAGCCTCGCTAAGGGGGCTAAGGGAGGAAAGCCCAAGGAAGTACTCTGATGCCATACTTTCCGATGTCGACTCAAGCGGCAGCTCATGTTGGAAGTATGCCCACAAAGCCACTCATTTGATGTAATAGCTTTTTGGAATATTTATTGTATTAAACTATTATATGTTTAATGAAGGGCAAAGCTTATTGTTAATCACTATTTAATGTATCATGTGTTTAAGCAATAAGGGAATCCAAGGAATGTATTTGATCTAAGAGAGAAGTGATTTAAGTAAGTTAGATTAACGACACCTTTCTCTTATGTTCATTCCTAAAACGTTCCTAACCATAGGATTGCCAATTGGGCATTGACAATCCGCTAAGGTTAGTATGTGTTATGTCAACTCAAGCGCGAGTATGACTAGTCTCAAGTCATTTAGTGTTTGACACTAAGACAAACACATAGGTGCTTGAAAGAGTAATCAAGTACACTGAACAACGATCAAAAGAGAGTTCGAACATACATGTCATGTAAGAACTCGTAAGTTGCAATATGCAAAGTAGTCCTTTGACCTGAGGCATCATAGATGTCTAATGGTTAGGTCCTTGATCTTTGATCATGTCAAAGGCATTCCATTGAGAGTGTCCACGGCATTGTTGGGGTCAAGCTATCTAGTCATGTAGGCATATGAATGCACAACAAGGGATCTCTAACCTTCCATGGTAGAAGGAGAATACTCTAAGATATGATTCGAGAGTCTTTGGCCAAAGCATATGAATATGACTTAGGAAGTTTGTTCCAAATCATATTCAATTGAATTATATGGAAAAGTATCACATTGGATAGTAGACATGAAACAAACTATCACTCAAACAATGCGATTAAGAGTATTGTATTAGAGAAGGATCGTATTGCGTTGTAGTTGTAACTGGATAGGTTCTCCAACCACTTCTACTTAGCTTGGGTAACCATGACATGCTGCTAGGTGTCACTCATGGTTTGTGGAAGCCCTGAAGATTAGCAAACACTAATCTTAATCAAAGGGAAAATTGAAATGTAGTTTCAATTCATAATCGATCGTTAAGAGTAACAATCACCCACTGCCTCGCTAATTGGAACCTAATGGATCGTACACCGAGTAAGGATGAAAGTGAAGAAATATAAATGAAATGGATTAGCAATTAAATGGTTTAATTGAAAAATGGTCAAGATTAATTAATTTGTTAATTAATTTTACGAAAGGTTCGTATTGGGCTTCTAAGTTGGTTTTGGGTTTCGGGGCCCAAAAGTGTTTTGGTCCACAAGGCCCATTATGTTTAAGTTGTATGACAACTAAAACAAAATGGGCAATTAGCCCAATATCAAAAGACAAGGCCGGCCATAGGGAGAGTGGATGCAAACTTGAATTAATTACAAGTTTGCCACTCAAATGCGATGTAGTATAAAGTCAACTTTATAGCTATTTTCTCATAAGGGTTTTACTTGAAGAAAAGAGGTGAAACCTATTCTCTCTTTGTCAACAAGGAGGCCGGCCACTTAGAGGAGATTTAGCTAGCAATCTTTTCTTCTCTAAGTCATCTATTTCATCTTCAGACCTCATCCTTGGTGTGGAGACTTAGAGACACCAAACCTTTGGTGTTTTGGAGATCCTTTCCTCACATCCTCAAGGAGCAAAGGAGCACAAAAAGGAAGGAAATCACAAGGAATATCCAAGGAGCTAGGAGGTGACTTGAAGGCCCTCCACTTGGGTGAATCCCTTATGTAAACAAGGATGAGCTTCAAGGGTAATGAATCTCTAAAATCTTACCTTCTCTTTAATGTTGTTAAAGAGTCTTATGGTTCACCATTCACTAGGCTTTGAAAGTCATGGGTTTTGGAATTGTTTTTTAATGCATGCCTACTTTAATGTGTTAATAGTTTGCATATGTGTTCAAATATTCTTATATGTTCTTAGCTAGGACAAAATTTTTCCTTCAGCTCAGCCATGCAAGGCATGACCACTGGAGCGACTTCAATCGATGAGCACCTAGCTCAAATGAATGAAGCGATCGCAAGGCTAACACGAACCATGGAAGAAAAAGACTTGCAAATATAGGATTCACATGATGACGAGAAACCCGACCCAAAGGTTAATCCATTAAAGATAGGAGTCGGCGAAGAAGATGAGCCTCCGGTGGAGAAAGTCCATGTGAAGCCGGAGCCAGACCAAGCAGTGGCACTCATGGGATCTCTTTCTATCCAGCAGCTATAAGAGATGATCACCAACACCATAAAGGCGCAGTACGAAGGGAGCGCACATGCCTCCGTGTTGTACTCGAAACCCTCCTCCAAGAAGATTGACGCCTTGAAGATGCCAAGGGGTTATCAACCACCAAAGTTCATGCAGTTTGATGGAAAGAGAAACCCAAAGCAGCACGTTGCACATTTCGTGGAAACTTGCAACAACGTGGGGACAGAGGGAGATTACCTCGCCAAGCAGTTTGTGTGCTTGTTGAAAGGAAACGCCTTTGAGTGGTACATGGACCTAAAGCCTGAGTCCATCAACAACTAAGAGAAATTGGCAAAGGAATTCCTTAACCGCTTCTATAACACCCTTACACTGTGAGCATGCTAGAACTGAAAAGCACGAAGAAGTGGAGGGACGAGCCAGTCGTGGACTACATCAATCGATGGCACACTCTAAGCGTCGATTGCAAGGACAGGCTCTCGGAGATTTCCTCAATCAAGATGTGCGTCCAAGGCATGCAATGGGGGTTACACTATATCCTTCAAGGCATCAAACCATGAACCTTTGAAGAGTTAGCCACCCGCGCCCACGACATGGAGCTGAGCATTGCTCACCATGGAAAAAAAGAGCCAATCACCGACTTCAAGAAGGATAAGGTGTTTTCTCCGAAGGTGGACAGTCATGGGAAGAAGCCCACCAAGGAAGCTTTTACCATCAACACCACCCCTATCAAGACCTCATCCACACCTGTCAAAATCCCTTCCAAGAACAAAGCAAAGAAGATAAAGAGAGATGAGCCTTCTTGCACCCAAGATAGGTACAAAAACACCTTGAGGGAACTGAAGCAAAAGACATACCCTTTTCCGGACTCTGACATGGCTACAATGCTAGACGACGTGTTGGAGAAAAAGGTAATCGAGCTACCTGAATGTAAACACCCCGAAGTGATGAATTGCATTAACGATCCCAAGTACTGCAAGTACCATCGTATCGTAAGTCATCCCATTGGCAAGTGCTTCATCCTCAAAGAGCTCATCATGAAGCTTGCGCAACAAGGGCGGATCGAACTTGATCTAGAAGACACAGCCGTAACGCATACTACTACGATCATATTTAGATCCTTCGATCCTGAGCCTCTTCAAAAAATGCATGACCATTCCTGTCAATGCTCAAGTCACACGACACCTTCTGCACGATCGTCATTGGGGGCAAGCGACCAAAATGCACCCACCGATTATGAAGAAAGGTGGACATTGGTGACCTACAAGAAGATAAGGAAGCCAAGACCATAAGCCACATGGTCAAAGGAGGAACAAGTGAGAAAGCACCACCGCCGCTACAATAGAAAGTCCAAAAGAAATGTGAAAGCTGCTAAGCCGACGTACGTTGGGCAACCTGTGGAGCAAGAGTCACGCATTCCTGTCTCCTTGCACGAGTATTTCCCGAAGGACTTCTTCCAACAGTGCATTGTCGCTACCTGTCATATGGTTGAAGTGGAGATAGAAGAGCCCTCAAAAGGCAAAGCTATCGCCACCGAGGAAGAGAAGACTCTCACGCCCAAAGAAGGCCTGCCAACATACTTTAACATCGAGGAAGCGCTACAATTGTCCAAGGAGATACAAAGAGCACTGGCAATGATCCTAGCAAGTCCCAACGACCACGAAGTGCAAGATAGCAAGGATAAAGGTTTGAAACTTCGGCCACATGAATATGCCACATGTTGTGCCGCCTGTGACGCAATCAACTTCACCGATGAAGATTTATGATAAGAGCATATTTATGCGACTTTGTTAGCTTGTTTCTTTTCATTTAGTGAGTTAGTTTCTATTTATTATAGTGATTTAAGCTATTTTCATGTGTTTGTAGGTCCAATTGGCAAAGATGACAATGAATGGCTAAATGGAGCAATTTGGAGCAGTTTTGAACTGGGATTGGATAGCATGTGTGGGGAGCACTTTGGATGGACGTTTTTGGTGTTTAAATAATGCTAGAAATGTGCTACAATCTGGAGGAATTAAGAGTGAGGCTTGGGAGACAAGGAATTAGAAATTAAAGGGAAACCTGATCCTTAACAAACTTTATCTAATCATATCCTATCCTATCCTTATCCAAACTTACCTTATCTTATCCAGTCTTATTTTACCTCAATCTTATCTTATCTTATCTTATCATATCCTTATCATATCTTACCTTATCTCTAGCTGCAAGGGGGATTCCTTATCACATTCAACCACTTCTAATATGATTTAAGGAGTCCTAAAACACTGCAAACAACTCAATCCTTTTCCACCACAAAGTAGGTCGTGCCCTATCCCTATAAATACAAGTTATTGCCGCAGCTTTCAGGGGGAGTTTTTAGAGAGAAAATTGGTGAGAGTGCCGTAGGTTTTTGGAGGAGAGAAGGAGATTTTGAGCCGTGCTTGCAAGGAGAAGATGAGCTGATTCTGCCATTGCTGGAGTGTCTTAGAGTTCTTTCTATCCTTATTTGATTTCAATGTTTAATTTAGATTGTGTTTATTTAGTTATGACGAACATGCGTAACTAAGTTTCTTTTTAGCTAGAGGTGAATTTGAAGCCATGATCATATGTTTCGTATGAATTGATTACATCCAGTTATTATTTCGTAAACCATGAATGTGATTTACTTATCTGTTTTATAGAGAACTTGTTCTTATGTGTTGATTGAGGGTGCACACTTAGTTTGCATGCAGGGATTTGATGCTCGAATATAAGGGAATTTCACGTAATCGTTATGAACTTATATTTATAAGTAGTAGAAGTCACTAGTCATGATTGTGTTAAGTAAATTCCTGGCAGGAGTATCATGCAGTTCATAGTTATGAATGCCTTGTCAATGCTTATGATTTTCACAAAACTTAATAATTTTTTATATGTATCTCTATCATGTTGTTCATATAGGGAACTTGATAAGAATAATTTGGTTGCGTCGCTGAGTCCAATTCAATGAACTTAGGAAAATCTGAGAGTTAATTTGTGCAATTCACGGTTAATTCGGGGCATTGTCATTGTGGTTTATAGAAATAATAACTGGAAATCGATTTGTATGCATATGTTTCATGTGTGGAGAAGAATCCTCTAACTAGCCTTTCACCCAATTTTCGTACCAAACTTAATTTGTTTCTTCAATTTACTTGTTTTAAGTTAGAATTCGTCTAAAAACCTCCCCCCTTATGTTTAGTGTCAGTTTAGCTTAGTTTTTAGTTTTTAAGTCTAATTAGTGTTGATTAGCATCCATTCAAATCCTTGGCCTAGAATGATCCCTACTTGCTCATACTACGACTGTCTTAGTAGGGTTTAATTTATGTGTTAGTTTTTACCACATCAATTTACTTTTGCGATCAAAGCCTCACAATAGTCCTCTCTTCGTCTCTGGGTACATAAGGGAGCACAAAGTCAACCGCATGCTTGTGGATGGTGGATCGGCCATAAACATCATGCCAAAGTCAACAATGACCACAATTGGTATCAAGGTGGATGAACTATCCCTAAGCCGTCTGCTAATCCAGGGCTTTAACCAAGAAGGACAAAAAGCGATAGGCATGACCCGAGTGGAGATGACCATTGGTGAACTCAAATCAAGCATGATATTCCACGTGATTGATGCAAGAACTTCCTATAGCTTGCTCTTAGGAAGGCCTTGGATCCACGAGAATGGGCTAGTACCATCCACCCTCAACCAATGCTTAAATTTCTTCTGAGAGGGAGTGAAGGTGATCCAAGGCAATACCAAGCCATTCACTGAAGCCGAATCACACTTCACAGACGCCAAGTTCTACATGGAAGAAGACATAGTACCTGAAACTCTCCCAAAAGAGATCAAATCCACTGGCAAACCAACACCTAAAAAGCAGGAGTGGCAAGCCATGCCCAAGAAGCAAGAGAGAGAAGTTGTGCCATCTTCAACCAAAAACGATGATGAGGCTGCTAAACCTGTAACAACCAAAGGAAGTACGACGCCCTCAAAAGGACCGAACACACCCGTCTTCCTGTACATCCCAATGTCAAGAAGAAAGAATGGTCAATCCCCATTCGAAACTAGAGCAAACAAAGCCAACACACGGTTGCACAAGGATGATGTAGAATTGCTCAAGACAAATGCAGTTTTACCTCTGACACAACTAGGTGATGCTACGGTTGCAAGACTACCACAAGGCTTCATAAAGGCTTTGCCAAAGGGGGTGGAACCAAGCTTTCCACCAACCAACAGGACCGAAGAAGGTTTTGATCCAAACACCTACAAACTCATGTCGAAAGCTGGGTACAACTTCACTTGCTCTTCAAATCTTGCAAAGAAGGTTTTGAACACCGTCAATGATAAAAAATATAACCTCACTGAGACTCAAAAGAAGTTGAAGGAGCATGGTTACGGAGTTGACAACAACAAAGCTGGACTTGGCTTCACACCAAATGCACCCGTAAAGATTTCAAGTAAAGCGAAAAACGCTAGCGCTCAACACATCAGCGTGAGCATTGAACAAGATTAAGAGGAGCCTAAACCCACCCCTCGAACATCAGTCTTCGATAGAATGAATTGTTCCAGGCCCATAATTTCGGCACTTAATCACATTGGTGGTCAAGATCGAACCTCCGTCTTCAAGAGGCTTAACACGCCTACATCCCAAAGCTCTGTTTTCGAAAGGTTGTCAAAACCTAAGAAGCAGAGCAACACAGCTAGCTCTCATCTGCGACAGTCGGTTTTGGAAAGACTTGAAGAAACCAAGAAGTCTTCCGGAAAGGGAAAGACAACGCCAAAAGAAGAAAAGCTCGACGGTCTGGCAGAAAAAGATAAAGTTCCAAGCTCTATTCCTTCAAGGATGAAGCGCCAAACAATCTTGTAGGTTGGTACAATTGGACCACTGAAAGTGAGAAGGCGCACCATCATCCACACTGGCCAATCTTCACGCCAACAAACCCGAAATGGCGGCACTGAAGAGGAAGTCTAAGATGTCTTCCAAATCACGATCCAAGAAGGCAAAGAAGATGAAATCCCTAAGGAAGATGTCACTGCTGCACCACCACAACTTGAGGACGGGGGGCAAGCCACGGTTGATGATCTCAAGGAGCTCAACTTAGGAACAAAAGAGGAGCCCAAACCTATCTTCGAAAGTACCCTGCTAAATGCAGACGAGGTAGAGCAGTACTACCAACTTCTATTAGAGTACAAAGATGTCTTTGCTTGGACCTACAAAGAAATTCTCAGCCTTGACCTTATCATCACTGTGCAATGTCTTGTAGTCAACCTTAGAATGCGACAGATAAAGCAAACTCAAAGACGCTATCAATCCGAGCTTATCCCACATATTGAGGCTGAGATTGACAAGCTAATCGAATGATAGGAGCATATTTATGCGACTTAGTTAGTTTTTTTCTTGCATTTATGCTATTAGTTCATAGTTATTTTAGTATTTTAAGCTATTTTCGTGTATTTGTAGGTCCAAAAGGCTAAAGTAGCAAGAAAGTGCATTTTGGAGCTTTTTGGAGCATTTTTGGGCTTGGAATGAATATCACATGCATGGAGCAAGGTGGATGGATGAATTTGAAGATCAAAAGAGGCTAGGATTATGCTGAAGTTATGAAGAAATTAATTCAAGAAAAGGAAGTAAAGGATGCAGCAATAAAGAAAGAATGTTAGCCAAGTTACCTTATTTTGTCCTAAACTTTCCTAATCCTAATTCACCTAAGCTCCAGCTGCAAAGAGGTGTCCTAAATATTTTAGGACACTCAATAACATGTTTCTAGAAGGCCTAAACCCATTCCAAGGTGGTGCTACACCTTTCCTTGCACTTTCCCTTCCTTGCCGCACAAGGAAGCATTTTCCTTTCCCTTTCCCATTTCCTTTTCCCTTGTGCACCTAACCCTTTTCCTTTTCCCTTGCCGTGCAAGGGATCCTTCTTTCCCTTTTTCCTTTGCCGCATATCCTTTCCCTTTGTCCATTTGGATTTTGTTTTGACTTAGCCCTTTTCCTTGTGGACTTAGAGTTAAAATCTTTCTAAAATAATAAAAACTTTAATTCCCTTTTCCATCAATTTCTGCCGCACCCTAGCCTTAATTCCCTAGGCTTTTGACATACTCTGGGATATATTTAAGTGTGTGCCACAGCTTTTGGGGGAGTCACCATTCATCACCACAAAAACACACAGAAAACATTCCTTGCTGCAGCCATACACCATCCATTAACACATCCCATTCTAAACACACATCCCTTCATACAATCCATCACTCAAACCTTCACCCAAACCTTGTGCCGCAGCAAAGAAGAAGAAGGAAGACCCTTGGACGTGCTTGCCATTCAAGTTGGATTGTTGGAACGTTTTTAGATGTTTTCAATCTTTTTGTTTTCAATGTCTAAGTTTATGTATCTTTGTTTTGCGAACATGAGGAGCTAAACTCGTTTTAGCTAGGGGGAAATTCAAAGCCATGAACATATTTGCAATATGAATTGATTACTTCCAGTTGTGATTCTATAAATCATGAATTTGATTGATAACTTATTCTTGTATGTTAATTGAGGATGCATACTTAGTTTGCATGCAGGGATTTGATGCTAGAATATAAGGGAATTTCACCTAATCGTTATGAACTTATATTCATAAGTAGTGGAGTTTGCTAGTCACAATCGCGTTAAGTGAATTCCTGGCAGGAGTATCATGTTGTTCATAGTTACGAATGCCATGTCAATGCTTATGATTTTCACAAAGCTTAATGATCCTTGATTGTATCTCTATTATGTTGTTCATGTAGGGAACTATTGAAGAATAATTTGGTTGCCGATGCGTTATCCATCCAATTCAATGACTTAAGGAAAATCTGAGGGTTAATTAGTGCTATTCACGGTTAATCTAGGGCGTTGAGGTTCATGGTTTATTGGAAAAGCAACTGGAAATCATTTTGTATGCAAGTGTGTCATGTGTGGAGAAGAACCCTCTAGCTAGCTTATCATCCATCTAATTCACCAATTTCGTGCCAAAATCTGTTTAAGTCTTTAGTTTACTTGTTTTACTTTAAATTCGTCAAAAACCCAATCCCCTTTACTTTATTGTGTCAATTTAGTTAGAATCTGTCCAAACTTGTGTTCTAAGTGTTTTATAGTGTTTTGAGTCAAGTTAAAGTCAATTTTCGTCCAAATCACCTCCTAGTGTCTAGTTGAGTCTATTTGATTGTTTTGTTCTGTTCTGAGTCTTTTTAGTTTGTTTTGAGTTCTTTGAGTATAGTTAAGTGTTTTCAAGCCTAGTTTTATGTTTTTAAGTCAGTTTTAAGTAGATTAGCAATCCCTCATAATCGTTGGTCTAGAACGATCCCTACTACATTTGTACTACAATTGTCAATAAGAGGGTTTAATTTGAGTGTTAGTTTTTATCACATCATCGAAGCAGGCATTATTCGAAAGGTGCAATACCCCAAATGGATCTCCAACATCGTCATTGTCCTTAAGAAATCTAGACAAATATGTGTTTGCATGGACTTCCGAGACCTCAATCATGTTTGCCCGAAGGATGACTTTCCCTTGCCAATCGTCGAAATCATGGTGGATGTAACCACTGGCCATGAAGCACTGTCATTCATAGACGGCTCCTCTGGATACAATCAAATTCGCATGGCTCCCGAAGACGAGGAACTAACAGCCTTCCGCACTCCAAAATGTATCTACTGCTACAAGGTGATGCCATTTGGTCTGAAGAACGCTGGAGCTACATATCAATGCGCAATGCTGAAAATCTTCAATCACATGCTACACAAAAACGTAGAATGTTACGTAGACGATGTGGTGGTCAAGACAAAAGGGAGATTCGATCACTTGAAGGATTTGTGAATAGTGTTTAAAAGGTTGCGAAAATACAACCTCAATATGAACCCGTTGAAATGTGCATTTGGCGTCACCTCTAGAAAGTTCCTCGACTTCATTGTCAAGCACCGTGGCATTGAAGTGGACCAACCAAAGATCAAGGCCATTCAAAGCATCCCTGAGCCAAAAAAACCTACACGAGCTGAAAAGTCTACAAGGATGGCTAGCTTTCATCAGACGCTTAATCTCCAACCTTGCAGGGCGTTGTCAACTGTTCAGTTGAGTCATGAAGAAAGATGTTCCATTTGTATGGGACGAAGCATGCCACAATGCCTTTAAGAGCATAAAAAGGTATTTATCAAGTCTACCTGTTCTAGGGCCCCTGTGCCCAGGAAACCACTCATATTGTGCATCGCCGCCCAGGAAAGTTCAGTTTGAGCACTCCTGGCACAAGAAAATAAATCCCAGAAAGAATGAGTGATTTACTAGCTCAGTCGAACTCTAACCGGTGCTAAGTTGAACTACTCCCTAATAGAAAAGATGTGCCTTGCCTTGGTGTTCGCCATTCAGAAGCTCAGACATTACATGCATGCGTACATCATCCACCTGGTTGCTAAAGCTGACCCGGTCAAATACGTCATGTCCAAACCAGTTTTGACAGGACGACTAGCTAAATAGGCGTTGCTTCTTAATCAATACGAGATCATTTATGTCCCAGCTAATGTCGTCAAGGGATAAGCGTTAGTAGACTTCCATGCCGATCATCTAATCCCAGCCGATTGGAAAATCTCAGACGACTTGCCTGACAATGAGGTGTTCTACATCGACGTCTTCCCAATATGGACGATGTTCTTCGACAGATCCGCAAGAGCAGGCGGAGCGAGGGCATGAGTACTATTCATGTCGCCACAAAGGCAAATACTACCTTATTCTTTCCAACTAAGCGAACTATGCTCTAACAACGTCACTAAGTACCAAGCACTAATCATCGGGCTCCAAATGGCGATCAACATGGAAATCACAGCCCTTGAGGTATATGGCGACTCCAAGCTCATAATCAATCAACTTTTAACTGAATATGAGGTAAGAAAATATGATCTCATCCCATACTTCTGGCTAGCAACCCAACTACTACAAAAGTTTGAGGCCGTGACACTAGAACACGTGCCAAGAAAAGAAAATCAAATGGCAAACGCTCTTGCCAACCTATCCTCGAGGATGGCACTAGGAGAAAACGAAGCTGCAGACGTGCTAGTCTGCTAAAGATGGTTGATCTTGCTGATCACTGAAATGCTACTGGATGATACAAATGTCATCTCAGTACTTCCAATCGACACTGAAGAATGGAGACAGCCGCTGATCGACTACTTGGAGCATGGAAAGCTTCCAGATAATCCTAGACACCGCTCCAAAATACGTCGACGAGCACCTCGTTTCCTCCACTACAAATGAACACTCCACCGACACTCTTTTGAAGGATTATTTCTGAGATGCCTAGGTGAGGAAGAAGCCAATCAAGCCGTGGAAGAAGTACACTCAGGTGTATGCGGGGCGCATTAGTCTGGACCAAAGCTACATTTCCAGCTCAAAAGAATGGGTTACTATTGGCCAGGCATGGTGAAGGATTGTCTGGAACATACCAAAAGGTGCCAAGCATGCCAATTCCATGCTAACTGCATACATTAACCACCAGAGCCATTACACCCCACAGTTGCTTCATGGCCGTTTGATGCATGGGGATTGGATGTCGTAGGACCGATCACACCAAAGTCATCCGCATGAGAAGCTTACATCCTAGGTGCAACACATTACTTTTCCAAGTGGGGTGAAGCCACACCCCTAAGGGAAGTCAAGAAGGAAACTATCGTCCGTTTCATCAGGGAACATATAATCCATCGATATGTGATGTGAAATTAAACTAGCACACAAATTAAACCCTCCTTTTGACAATTGTAGTATGGATAAATAGGGATCGTTCTAGGCCGGGGATTAGGAGGGACTGCCAATCTACTCAAATTACCTCTATTACACTTAACGAGGCTTAAAAACACTAAACTAGACTCTTATGACTCAAAACTGACTCAAACTACTCAAAACAGCACAAAACAAGCAAATTGACTCAAAACTAACACTAAGGATGACTTTGGACGAATTTTGAACTAAAAAGACTCAAAACATTAAAAAGACACCAATTGGACAAATTCTAACCTAAAAACACGAAATAGAAAAGGGGAGTTGGTTTTTGACGAATTTTAAAACTAAAACTAAGTACTTTGCGGAAACAAACTAAAGGAAATACGAAATTGGATGTTTTTAAGAGGTGAATGGCTAGCTAGAGGGTCATTCTCCACACATGAATGATAATGCCCCAGATTAACCGTGAACAGCACTAATTAACCCTTAGCTTTTCCTAAGTTCATTGAATTGGACTCAGCGTCACAACCAAATTATTCTTGTCAAGTTCCCTACACGAACAACATGATAAAGATACATATCAAAGATCATTAAGTTCTATGAAAATCATAAGCATTGACAAGGCATTCGTAACTATGAACAACATGATACTCCTGCCAGGAATTCACTTAACACGATCATGACCAGTGACCTCCACTACTTGTAAATATAAGTTCATAACTATTAGGTCAAACTCCCTTATATTTTAGCATCAAATTCACGCATGCAAACTAAGTATGCATCCTTAATCAACATATAAGAACAAGTTCTTAATTAAACAGTTAAGCAAATTGCATTCACGATTCATGGACTAATAACTGAAAGTAATCAATTCATATGCAATATACGTTCATGGATTTGAATTCGCCTATAGCCAAAACGAGTTTAGTTCCTCATGTTCGCACATAAACAATGATAACTTAAATTAAACATCGAAAACAAAAGATAGAATACACCTAAGAATGCTCCAGCAATCCAAGCTTGAATGGCAGGGCATGGCAAACGGTCTCCTCTCCTTTCTCCTTGCAAAGCTACGGCCCAAGAGGGATTTTCTATGTATTATGGATGTGTGGTGTTTGGTGCACAATATATTTATCGGGAGAAGGGAAGGCACGACATAGGCTGAGAAGGAAGGGAATTAGGACTCCAAATTAGCAAGGAAAGATGACACTTCTCATCAGATTCCAGGGAGGAAAAATAGTAGTCTCTGCATCAGGAAATACAGCTTCTAGAAGGGCTAGGTGCGGCACCAAGTTAGGGATAGGGTCTTGGCTTCTAGAAACCTGATTTGTAGGTGCTTTAATGTGAAATTAATCCCCCCTTTCAGCTGGAATTAAGGTAGGATAAGATTAGGATAGGATAAGAAAAGATAAGGTTAGTTTGGATAAGATAAGGTTGGATAATGTTTTGGATAATGTTCCTTCTTTTGGCTGATTCCTTATCTTCTTTGTCTTGAATTCATTTCTTCCATATCTTTAGCACATTCCTAGCCTCTTTGAACTTCAAAAACGTCCATCCACCTTGCTCCATTCATATGCTATCCATTCTTGGCCCAAAACTGCTCCAAAATGCTCCAAATTGCACTTTCTTGCCAACTTTGTCATTTGGACCTACAAACACACGAAAATAGCTTAAATCACTATAATAAACAGAAACTAGCTATGAAAATGCAAGAAAACAAGCTAACTAAGTGGCATAAATATGCTCCTATCAAATTGTTAGAAATGTGCCCTAAAGCCAATCATATGATGATACTTTACGGACATTTCATATGTTAAACTAATCTAGTTTAATATCAAGGGCAAAGATTATTGTTTAAGCCGTCTCATATAAATGTTATATGCTTAAACGATAAGTCCAAGGAATATGTGATTGAGAGAATACGATCTAAAGAAGTTAGATTCATGAGACCATTCTTTCGTAGACACATCCTAAACGTTCCTGATCATAGGATTGCCAATTGGGCATTGACAGTCCGTTAAGATCAGTACGTGCTGTGTCTTCTCTCAGGGAGAGTGACTAGTCTCGAGTCATTGGTGTGTGTGACATCAAGACAAGTACGTAGGTGCTCAATAGAGAATGAGTTCACTGAACACGATCAACGAAGAGTTCTCATATTCATGTCACATGAGAACTCATGGTTGGGATAATGCAAAGTAGTCTTTTGACCTGAGGCATCATAGTTGTCTTGTGGTTAGGTACTTGATCTTTGATTATGTCAAATGTCACCCACACACGGGTGTCCACGGCATAGTTGGGGTTAAGCCACTTAGCCATGGAGGCAAGTGAATGCGCAACAAGGGATCTCTAACCTTCAAACTGTTTGAGGGAGAATACTCTATGATATGATTAAGAATCTTTGGCCAGAGTATGAATGAGATTTAGGAAGTCGTTCCAAATCACATTCAAGGTAATCATATAAGCACACGAATCACATTGGATAGTAGACATAAATAAACTATCAAACCAAACAATGTGGTCAAGAGTATTGTATTAGAGAAAGACCGTATTGCATTTGTAATCCTAAACTGAATAGGTTCTCCACCTCTTCTGATTAGCTTGGGTAACCATGATATGCTGCTAGGTGTCACTCATGGTTTGTGGAAGCCCTAAACGTGTATTGATGAGTCAATATTATATTATATATTTTACCCTATTCTTAATATTAATTTGGTAATTGATGCGAAAATAATTAACGCACAAATTTAAACCCTATTTGTGATAATTGTAGTATATGGATAAGTAGGGATCGTTCTAGGCCGGGGATTAACTAGGGATGCTAACCAAAGTAAAATTAAATTAAAAACGTAAAAACAAAATTTAAAACACTAAACTAGACTCAAAACACTTAACTAGAATGACTCAAAATAAAACTAACAAATAATCTAACACAAATCAAAAGACTCAAAATAACTCAAGACTTAAGAAAATACAAACTAAAATGATTTCTAACAAATATAATACTTTAAAATAAACGGGGGATTGATTTTGACGAGAAGTAAATTAACTTAAATAAATTACAAAATTGACAAAAACATGAAATTAAGGTGAAAGGATGGACGACGGACTGGCTAGAGGATTCTTCTCCACACATGACACATATGCAACCTAAATTGATTTTCAGTTGTTCTTTCAATAAATTGTAAATTCTCAACGCCCCAAATTAACCATGAATTGCATAAATTAATTCTCAGATTTTCCTTAAGTTAATGGATTGGATGATTGCATACGACAACCCAAAACATTCCCCACAAGTTCCCTACATGAATTGCATAATAGAGATACAAGCAAGAATCATTACGTTCTATGAAAATCATAAGCATTGACGAGGCACTCATTACTATGAATTGCATGAAACTTATGCCAAGAATTTACTTAACACGATTGTGGTCAACAACCTTTACTACTTGTGAATATAAGTTCATAACGATTAGGTGAAATTCACTTATATTCTAGCATCAAATTCATGCATGTAAATTAAGTATGCATCCTTAATCGACAAACAAAAATAAGTTATCAATCAAACAGTTAAGCAAATTAAATCACAACTCAGAAATCACAACTGAAGGTAATCAATTCAAATTACAAATATATCCATGGTTTTGAATTAAACTCTAGCCAAAATAAAATTAGTTATACATTATTAAAATTAAAACAGAAATAAAACGTGAGTTTAGGAAAAATAAACCGAATGAGGACTGCAGTGTTGTTGCGCTCCCTGCACTGTTGCCATGCTGACCAGGCAGGATTGCTTCGTGCTGACCTGCTTCCTCACACCGAGAGCCCCCGCGTTTTATTCTTTTCTCCAGTTCTGCCGAGGCCTGACTTCCTGTCGCAGTTCCTCCTCTCCCCCGCTGCCAAGCATGCATGCACTGCCAGGAAGCCTTCCCTCGCAAAGACTGTCTTCACACTGACTCCTTTGGTTTCTGTCCTCTCGTCTCCTGCCCTGCACTCGCTGTTTTTGCTGCTGTGAAGCAAGGGCCGAGAGCCCTGACTTTCTGGGAGCTGTTCCTTTCTTTCTTTTCGCTGCTTCTCTGCGTTCCTCTAGCTATCTGCCCAGTCACGCTGCCAAATGGCAGCAAAACAAAACCTCCTCCGCAGCTCACTGCTTCAGCTGCCCGCGCTGACCTGCCTCCCCCGTTGCGCAGCGTTGCTTCCCCACGAGGCCCTGCGTATTCAAGCTGCCAAGGCAGCTCCTATCCTCTTCGATCCGTGCGTCTCAGTCTGTCCTGCTGCCTCGCAAGGCAGCTTGCTGCCTTCTAGCTGCCAGGAAGGCAGCTCTCTTCCTTCCTCCAAACTGCCCAGTACTCGCTGCACAAGGCAGCTGACTTCCCTTCTGTTTCTCTTATTCCTCGGCTGCCAAAAACAGCGACCTTCCTACGTGTTCTGCTCGCTGCGCAACTCCAAGCTGCCACGTCCCGAGCTGCTTCGATCCTTCCGCTGCACAAAGGCAGCCACACTGGTTCTCGCAAGCTGCACAAGCAGCTTGCTGCTCTCTCTTCTCTGATCTCAGCTGCCAAGGCAGCTTGCTGCCTTAGCCTTTCTTTCCTATTTCCCTCCCCCTACGTGACTTCTTTCCTATTCCCCCTCCCACTCACGCTGACTACCCCCAGGTTTTTATTCCTTGCAGCTCCTTTGATTCCCACTAACCTCCAGTATTTTCTTATTCCCACGCCAGCTTTCACTTAAACTCCTTTACTATTTTTTTAAAAACCCCATCAAGCCTTGTCTAATGCCGTGCCTTACCTGGTTGTTCCCACTTCCCTTATTCTACAAAACAAACAATTATTATTATTATATATATATATATATTATTTAATTTAAAAGCTAAACAGTTTTGACACGAATTTATTACATAAAATCACACTTATGTTATATTTATTTTATTTACTAGATAAATACTATAAAACACAAAAACAAAGTAAATAGCTCAAAAATATAAGAAACTGACTAAGAAAAGACGAGAGAATTTGATGTAAAATATGTATAAATATGAGCTTATCAAATACCCCCACACTTAACTTTTGCTAGTCCTCGAGCAAAACAAACGAAACCAGAAAAAGTAATAACATGAAAATTATTAGTTTCCCCCTATATGACCCTCATAGAGCTTCATTTGAGAACACAATCATCAAGAACCATAGCTAACACCAATAAGCAATTCAAGTTCATTTTCCTTACTCAAATATTAGCAGTAATCTTTGAAACATCCTTGAAGTGTAGTGTGTGAGATAGCCATGTTAATGCAATTTCAAAAAATTTTATTTTTAAAATCACCATATGCAAACTAGCGATCTTCTCACGGGATATGCACTCAATCACACATGTGTTTAGTTTTAATGTGTTTCGCTCAAAGAAACAAATGTGAAAGTTCTACCATAAGCTTGCATAAAGATCACTTCTCCACAGTCATAATTGCAAAACTTAAATCAAGAGGACTTTTATTGGACGTAATGAGGTTTAGGGCGAGGGTTATTGAAACGAAAGAATAGGTAAAAACAAGTTCCAAGCTACATTGCAAGCAATTCTTTGATTTAGATTTATAAGAAACTCAAACTTTCCAGCTATTCTTCTAGTCACCTCCAACCACAACCTTAAACTGAAACTTTAAACAAATATTTTTTTTTTCTTCGTAAACAAACTTTCTTTTTCTTTTCCTTTTCTTTTCTTTTTTTTTTTCTTTTTTTTTTTTTTTTTTTTTTCAAACAGAAACAAATATGAAAAACCCCCACACTTATTCTTTTGCCAAACACCTTCAAAGTACTTCACAAACATTTCTCATAAGACAATCTCACATTGCTCACTAGCTCGCTTGGAAAGGGTAAGGAAAATTATTTCAGGCATAAGGGTAGACATATCTGGTGATAAGAAATAAAAGGCTCACAAATATGGCTCAAATTGGCAATCTAATGATATCATTTTTCTTTGGGAAACAAGGTTATTTGGGCCATGGTGGTAAACCTAATGCCTCTATCATTTTCAAGTTCATGCAATCAATGACAAATATTTCGAAAGATCGTTATGCAAGTTCTAGAGAAGTATCTCACATAAGTTCATCACACATGAAAAAATAGGAGTGTATGAAAAATGCACACACTTTCAATAGGCTCAAAAACTCACATAGGATGTATATGGTCACTAAATTCACATATGGAGCTTTAAATCATGCTTTAGTTTCACATCAACAAGGCTATGTGCATTTGGTTTTTCAAAGATGATCAAATATGTACAAACTAACACGAGAATTAGGAATTTCACACAACACATGTTAACTAAGTTCTTGATGATCATGGTTCAAATTTTATCCAATTATATCATTGGGTCGGGAAACTAACAAAAATCTAATTCAAAACAATAAGGAAAACAAGGAAATATTTTTGGAATTTTTTAAATTTTCCGATTTTTTTTTTTTTTTTTTTTTTTTAATAAAACAACAACTTAATTAAGAAAACACAAAGCAATAACATGGAAACAAATGAAACCAGTTCAAAGTCGAAGGTACAAAAAATTTTAATTTGGTCATTTTTATACTCTTTACCCCCACACTTAAACTAGACATTGTCCCCAATGTCAGAAAATGTAATAAAATGCAAATAAAAATAAAATAAATAAATACAAAGAAACAAAATAAAGTAATAGGACTGAAAACTTCCCTAATTTGCAGAAAATCAAGCGATGACCCCCCAAGCTAAAATTTTGCAATCAACTTCAAGGGAGGAAATAATCAAAAGTTCCTGCAAAGAAAAGAAATAAGTCAGTTAAGCACGCAAGAAAAACAAACAAACGAAAAATTGAAAATGAAAATAAAAGATAATAATAAAACTAAAAATGATCATTGGTCCTGTTTGGTGACTTTCCACAGCTTTGAACTTGAACTGGCCTCGGAACTTCTTAGCAAGGAAAATGAGACTTGATTGGTGGTGTTGTTGAGGCTTCTCGAGCTCTTGGTTTCAACTCAGACTCCTTCTGCTGGGTTGATTGAGTCTGCAGGCTACATTCTTCTCTTTTTGTTCTTCTGCATGGCAGGTAGGCACGAGGAATAGGTGGTGGTCTGCTTCTTTGTTCAATCTGTCCAAGTGCCGACCGATTTCCTTTCTTTCACCTTGCCCCGTAGCCAAGAGCAAGGGTAAAGGAAAAGCATGCCATGAGAAATCTTTGCCTCTGACTCTGATGATATGGGATACTTTTGCTTTTGAAGAAGTATCGTTCCACAGGTGTATGCTTGAACTGGGCTGGGAAACTTCTTAGCAAGGAAAATGAGACTTGATCTTGAAGATGAAGCAGCACCTTGTCTCCACATGCTTCAAGTATCATTTTCACTTGCCATGTCTGTTCTCCAGGCAGATGTGGCGACTTCTTCGGAAGTACATCAGTGGTTGAAGAAGAGCACTCGAGAGCAATGCTAGGTAAGCAATCAGGAAGGATTTCCAGGCAGTCGGTTCTTAGATTGGAAGATTGACACCGAGTGCTGGCTGATTGCCCGCTTTCTCCTTGCCACAAAGACAAGGACAAGGACAGGAAGAAAGCGTGATATGAGATACTCTTGCTTTCAACCTTCATGATATGAAATACTCTAGCTCTAGATGACTTATTTGCAAAGGTATCCCAGGGAATGAGAAACACAGAGAAACTCGAGAGGGTTTGTTGGAAAGGCATTTTGGAAGATGAAAAATTTCGGAGATGAAGAAGTGTTGAGAGTGTGCCTTTGCTGTTGAAGGCGAAGGTAGACGTTTATAGGTCTTTTCTTCACAACCGAAACTATTCTTTTACCCCTGTCGGCAGCCAGTGGATGGATGAACAGTACAGGTCACGCGCTTTCTGAAAAAGTCACCCGTAATTTGCGCAAAGCTGACAGCGCGCGTGACGAGTGACGACAAAATTGGAAAAACTGTTCGCCTCGTGATTCCTGACCGCTCCGACTTTTGAGAGAAACGCCCGACTTTTGAGAGAGCGGCGTTCGACTTTTGAGAAAGGAACCGACTTTTGAGACGGAGTCCGACTTTTGAGAACGGCGACGCCGCTTTTGAGAAAGAGTCCGGCTTTTGAGAAAGGAGCCCGGCTCTTCGATTTGCGAGAGGGCGCCTCTTCGACTGTTGAGTGATGCCTCAACGATTTCTTCTTCTTATAAGAACGCTCATTTTTTTGTTCCACAACACACTTAAGCTTCCCCAGTAAAACTCCCTCCTGTAAACACTCCCTCCTGTAAACACTCCCTCTTGCACTTCTTTTAATCTTGATCATTCCGACTCTTCATTCTCAACACCTTCAGAAAATGTCTTGCCCTTCTGACCGTCGCCTTAACTTGAATGTTGGGGAAGATAGTGATATATCTTCTCCAACCAACATTTGGCAGCCGTCCTTCATATCCCCGAATGGTCCTCTTACAATTGGGGATTCCATGATGATGAATGAAACAACCGCATCGGTGGTGGCCAGAAATCTGCTCACTCCTAGAGACACTAGGATACTTTCTAGGCGGTCTGACGAACTAGCTGTCCAGGACTCTATGGCCTACAGCGTCCGATGCGCAGGTTCAGTATCAAACATGGGCCAGCGCCTTCTTGCACGAACCCGTCAGGTGGAGTCGTTGATGGCTGAAGTGGCTAGTCTTCGGCAGGAGGTCAGAGTGCTTAGGCATGAGAACAGGGATTTGCACATGCTTGCAACCAATTACTCCACAAGCATGAAGAGGAAGCTGGATCAGATGCAGGAGTCCGAAGTGCGGATTCAGAGTGATCATCAACGGTTTATAGCGTTACTCCCGAGGTTTGTGTTGCCTTCGTCCTCGGGTGCAGCACCAAGTATTGAGGCTCTGAATGATCCAGCTCTGGCACTTCGTCTTTCAGGGGTTCCGTCGACCTCCGAGGCACCACCAACCAACGACCAATGAACGAAATTAATTTACAAGTTATTGTAAAATATCTATGCATTTAAGTTTTTATTTTTTTTTTATTTTTTATTTTTTTTTATTTTTATTTTTTTATTTTTTATTTTTTTTTATTTATATGAATTTTATGTTTTTAAGTGTTTTTTTTTTTTTTTTTTTTCATTTTTTTATTTTATATAAATGTAAAATAAGTAAATCAAAGTAAAAAAAAAAAAAAAAAACTAAGTTTAATCTCCTAAACAAAAATCACAACTAAATAAACAAAACAAAATGAAAGCAGTAAAGAGAAGGGATTAGGAATGCAAATCTGATTGTGGGTGATTCCTAGGCCTCCCTTCATTATTCAAATGCATGGGCTTATCATTGAACGGACGGTGGTACTTGAAATGATCCGGCAATGGTTTAAATTCAAGAGTGGGTGCCTGAATCATCAAAATCAGAAAAAAGTTAGTATAAATTAAAATTAAAAATGGAGAAGATGGCTTACATTCTCGATCAAACTCAATCACAAACACCACATCTTGGAATATTTCCGGGACTTTGAACTTAGCCAGAGTTATTATGATGGTTGTGGCTTGTCCCGTGTCCTCAGTCTTAACTCCTTTGGGCTTGATTGTCTCATGCACAGCCTCTTGGATGTATTCTTGAAATTCTTCGGCCACCTCATTTTCTGGAATCCCTCTTCTTGGCGTACAAGTTTCTTTGATTGTTTCAACGTCATCGGGAACATGATTTGGTGCACCAAGAATTGGAATCTCATTTTGCACCTTGGGAAGATCTTCCACAACGTATTTTTCATTCACTTCTTCCTTGGGATTTAAAAACCTGCAAGGAAAAAGGACATTTGGTGGAACGATGTTAGAATAAATTGAATTTAGAACCTCCTCACCTGAGCTGGATGGCATAAGGACTTGAGGGGTTTGCGATAAGAATTCTTCTAAACTGCCCAAGTAGTCATCCTCATCTTCTTCTTGAAGCGGCAATTCATCCATGTTCGGGCTGTGTTTGGATGGTTCTGGGACAGCTTCATCCTCCCGGTCACCTTGATCTCGAATTTGTGCCATGAATTCCATAATCTGCCCAACTTGCTCCTCCAATGCATCCACCTTGTTGGCTTTATTTTGCATCTCCTTGTTTCGATTTTCTACGTCCTGGGTCAAAGAGGTTAGTAACTTATTCAACATGTCATTATCCGAAGACGTACCTGAATTTGATTGGGGAGATTGTTGTGGTGGATGTGACGGTTCATATAGCCACTGATAGAACTCTTCCGATGGCGGCAATTGTTCTTCTTTTTGTGAACCCTGTACCGAAGAAATTAATTCTTCAAGCATTTGATTATAATCCACGGGCATACTTTGATTCGATTGGAATTGTTGTGGGGGATGCTGTGGTGGCTGCATAGGTCTTGAATAGAACTCGTCTTGCTGCCAATATCCACCTTGTTGAAATTGTTGAGGTTCATCCCACATATACTCTGAATTACTTCTCCAATCCGAATTATAAGCGTTGGAAAACATGTTGCCCCTTGATTGGTTGTAGCCTTGATATCCCCAAACATCTTCATTTGCAGAAAATTGGGGATATTGATGAGTTTGAAATCCTTGCTCATAGGGCATATCAAATGTAGGGCCACTTGGCATTGTGGTCCGTTCGGCATTATGAGTTAATTGAGCAGTGAGCTGTGCCAATAGATCTTGAATGCTAGTAGAATCCAGGTCATGCTCCATTTGTACCTCAATTCAAAGAAAGAAAAATAAATCAAATATCAAAAGTAACTTACACAAGCACAAATAAACATAAGCAAAAACAAAAATAAAAGGATTAGCAAATTTGCTAATCCCCGGCAACGGCGCCAAAAATTTGATGCGAAAATAATTAACGCACAAATTTAAACCCTATTTGTGATAATTGTAGTATATGGACAAGTAGGGATCGTTCTAGGCCGGGGATTAACTAGGGATGCTAACCAAAGTAAAATTAAATTAAAAACGTAAAAACAAAATTTAAAACACTAAACTAGACTCAAAACACTTAACTAGAATGACTCAAAATAAAACTAACAAATAATCTAACACAAATCAAAAGACTCAAAATAACTCAAGACTTAAGAAAATACAAACTAAAATGATTTCTAACAAATATAATACTTTAAAATAAACGGGGGATTGATTTTGACGAGAAGTAAATTAACTTAAATAAATTACAAAATTGACAAAAACATGAAATTAAGGTGAAAGGATGGACGACGGACTGGCTAGAGGATTCTTCTCCACACATGACACATATGCAACCTAAATTGATTTTCAGTTGTTCTTTCAATAAATTGTAAATTCTCAACGCCCCAAATTAACCATGAATTGCATAAATTAATTCTCAGATTTTCCTTAAGTTAATGGATTGGATGATTGCATACGACAACCCAAAACATTCCCCACAAGTTCCCTACATGAATTGCATAATAGAGATACAAGCAAGAATCATTACGTTCTATGAAAATCATAAGCATTGACGAGGCACTCATTACTATGAATTGCATGAAACTTATGCCAAGAATTTACTTAACACGATTGTGGTCAACAACCTTTACTACTTGTGAATATAAGTTCATAACGATTAGGTGAAATTCACTTATATTCTAGCATCAAATTCATGCATGTAAATTAAGTATGCATCCTTAATCGACAAACAAAAATAAGTTATCAATCAAACAGTTAAGCAAATTAAATCACAACTCAGAAATCACAACTGAAGGTAATCAATTCAAATTACAAATATATCCATGGTTTTGAATTAAACTCTAGCCAAAATAAAATTAGTTATACATTATTAAAATTAAAACAGAAATAAAACGTGAGTTTAGGAAAAATAAACCGAATGAGGACTGCAGTGTTGTTGCGCTCCCTGCACTGTTGCCATGCTGACCAGGCAGGATTGCTTCGTGCTGACCTGCTTCCTCACACCGAGAGCCCCCGCGTTTTATTCTTTTCTCCAGTTCTGCCGAGGCCTGACTTCCTGTCGCAGTTCCTCCTCTCCCCCGCTGCCAAGCATGCATGCACTGCCAGGAAGCCTTCCCTCGCAAAGACTGTCTTCACACTGACTCCTTTGGTTTCTGTCCTCTCGTCTCCTGCCCTGCACTCGCTGTTTTTGCTGCTGTGAAGCAAGGGCCGAGAGCCCTGACTTTCTGGGAGCTGTTCCTTTCTTTCTTTTCGCTGCTTCTCTGCGTTCCTCTAGCTATCTGCCCAGTCACGCTGCCAAATGGCAGCAAAACAAAACCTCCTCCGCAGCTCACTGCTTCAGCTGCCCGCGCTGACCTGCCTCCCCCGTTGCGCAGCGTTGCTTCCCCACGAGGCCCTGCGTATTCAAGCTGCCAAGGCAGCTCCTATCCTCTTCGATCCGTGCGTCTCAGTCTGTCCTGCTGCCTCGCAAGGCAGCTTGCTGCCTTCTAGCTGCCAGGAAGGCAGCTCTCTTCCTTCCTCCAAACTGCCCAGTACTCGCTGCACAAGGCAGCTGACTTCCCTTCTGTTTCTCTTATTCCTCGGCTGCCAAAAACAGCGACCTTCCTACGTGTTCTGCTCGCTGCGCAACTCCAAGCTGCCACGTCCCGAGCTGCTTCGATCCTTCCGCTGCACAAAGGCAGCCACACTGGTTCTCGCAAGCTGCACAAGCAGCTTGCTGCTCTCTCTTCTCTGATCTCAGCTGCCAAGGCAGCTTGCTGCCTTAGCCTTTCTTTCCTATTTCCCTCCCCCTACGTGACTTCTTTCCTATTCCCCCTCCCACTCACGCTGACTACCCCCAGGTTTTTATTCCTTGCAGCTCCTTTGATTCCCACTAACCTCCAGTATTTTCTTATTCCCACGCCAGCTTTCACTTAAACTCCTTTACTATTTTTTTAAAAACCCCATCAAGCCTTGTCTAATGCCGTGCCTTACCTGGTTGTTCCCACTTCCCTTATTCTACAAAACAAACAATTATTATTATTATATATATATATATATTATTTAATTTAAAAGCTAAACAGTTTTGACACGAATTTATTACATAAAATCACACTTATGTTATATTTATTTTATTTACTAGATAAATACTATAAAACACAAAAACAAAGTAAATAGCTCAAAAATATAAGAAACTGACTAAGAAAAGACGAGAGAATTTGATGTAAAATATGTATAAATATGAGCTTATCAGTAATTATTTTAAAAGAATTTTGATACTTTGTTTTATATTTTCAATATAGGACATTTGACTTCCTCTGGAGAAAAACATGACCAAACAGACGAATTTTGGAGTGATTCAAATTGGAGGATGTTCGTGTGTTCCTTAGCTTGTTCGTGTCAAAATTTCAGCAATTTCTACCAAGCGGTTATTTTCTGGCGATTTAATGAAGAAGCAGTGCGCGTTGCTGGAAATTAACGTTTCTGGGCTTAAAATGCGTTTTTGGAGCCCAAGACGACATCAGATGGGTTCGTGGCCTTCTGGAGAAGTGTTCAGAATAGTCCAAGCCTTACTTCCAGCTAGTTTGGGCCAGTTTTGGAGCTGATTTGGGTCCAAAACGTGGCTGTGCATATTTTTAGGCGAATTTACCAAGTTAATTTAGGATTATGTTTCCTATTTTATTCTAAGTTATGAGGTTTCCTAGTTTTATTCTAAGACCTTTTACTAGGAGGATATTATGGAGAGTAGTATAAATAAGCTTTTTGGCAGACCTAGGGTTTACCGGGGTGAAACGTATGCAACTTTTGGAAGAAGACTTTGGGAAAAGCTTAGGGATTTCAAGACTTATACTTTAAGGTGTTTTCATTCTTTTCATAATTTAATATAATTATGTTGATTTTAATTATGAGTATGCGTAGCTAATTTTCTTTTGCTAGGGTGAAGCCTTGATCCTTAGCATGAATATGTAGTTTTTATTTAATTGCTTGTGATATTATGCATGCATATTTTGAATTATTAATCACTGTGCTTTAAACTGTCTTTGTGTCTTAATGATTCGCGACCATTAGGATGTTTAGATAAGTAATTGGATGCAATTCAATCGGAATGCCACCGGGGAATTGAGTATTGCTTCTTGTGATTGATAGTTGTAAATTCACCTAGGGCGAATGTCACGTCGTGGGGGTTGCATGGTTTTTCAAAGGGTTTTCATAAAGCGTAATGAGTCATGCATGTTTATATTTAATCTGAATGCCACAGATGGATTGCATGTTTGATATATGTTCTAGCTTGAATGCCACAAGTAGAATATGCATGAGGAAAACCTAACCTTCAAAGTTGCATGAATAATTCATAGGTAATTGGTAAATCTACATAGGAACGTTAAGGGGATGGTGGAACCCTAGTGCTTTTCCAAATTTGTTTGTTAAAACCTTTTGTCTTTGACTCGTTTCTTTTCTAATTGGTCATTAGTATTTTTCCTACATTATTTTTATTAAATTTCGTTTTATTATTTTTAAATTCAAAAATCAATCTCTTCCAATCTTTGTTTCAGATAATTAACTAAGTTTTAGGATTTTGCATAATTTATTTTAATAATCCCAGCGGAAAACGACCTTGCTTGAGCCGTTTATACTACAACAACCTTGTACTCTTGCAAGTATTTTTAGTGTTTTTAGCCCTACTTTTGTAGGTGGTAAAAATCCTATCATGTATAAACACTAAAGGGAGAATTGAAAGTAAGTTTCAATTCACAATCGATTTGAAAGAGTTCGGAATTGCCCACTGCCTCGCTAAAAGGAACCTAATTGATCGTACACCGTGTAAGGTAAAGATTGAAGAAACAATGGAGATGAGTAAGAATAATTAAATGGTTTAATTATTTATGGCAAGGATTAATTAATATGTTAATTAATCAAACGAATAAGTTCGTTAAAGACCTCGGGATAGTTTTGGACCTTAAGGCCCAATGGGCTTCGAAAGTCAAGCCCATTGAATTAAGTTGTATGACAATTTAATGAATAAAGATTCACAAAGGCCCAAAAGCCCATATCCCTTATATGGCCGTCCATGTGTATTGAATTAGGGTTTTTGGTTCTTTAGGTCATTTAAAGAAGTGACTATATAAAGAACTTTATAGCCTAAAATTCATAATGGGTTCTTTTGGAGAAAATTGGAGAGAACATGTCTCTCCTTTTCTCTCTAGGAGGCCGGCCCCCTTGGAGGGTGGATCTAGCAATCCTACTACTCCAAGGTCACTCATTTCTTCTCCAATCTAACCTTGGTGAAGATACTTAGAGGTTCTTAATTTTGGGAACTTGGAGAAACCTATTCTTCCATCCAAATCCATAGATTTTAGATGCAAGGAATGAAGGCCCTCTCTTTGGGTGATTAGCCTTTGCTTTTGCAAAGAGGAATCTACAAAGGTATATATTTCTCAACTCACTTTGATTTGAGTTGAGTCTTGGTTCACCAATCTACTAGGCTTTGAATTTCATGGTTAATGTTTTGTTTTTAAGTGCATGCAAGCATGATTCCGCCTTTTAATTGTTAATAGCATGCTATTGAAGTTGCTTAAATGAACATGTTTTTCACAAAATTTCCTTCACAAATTCCCCCACACTTAGCTTTTGCTAGTCCTCGAGCAAAACAAAACATAACCTAGACCTTCCAAAACAAAACAAAACAAAACATAACCTAGTCCTCGAGCAAAACAAGACATGACATATTAAAAATCACTACTCCCAAAAATTTTAGCTATCCTTACCCTCGAGCACACACTTAAGCACAGTCACCACTCACTAGCTCGCATTTAATCAATTAAAACAATGTTTTGAATGTAGTAACATGCCTTAGAGAATTCCCTCAATTCCTCACCGGATATACTCTCTATTTTCACACAGATTTTCTGACTACACTCCCTATACTAGGTATTGAAGGAAATTTTGTGAAAAACATGTTCATTTAAGCAACATTTATAGCATGCTATTAACAATTAAAAGGCGGAATCATGCTTGCATGCACTTAAAAACAAAACATTAACCATGAAATTCAAAACCTAGTAGATTGGTGAACCAAGACTCAACTCAAAACAAAGTGAGTTGAGAAATATTATACCTTTGTAGATTCCTCTTTGCATAAGCAAAGGCTAATCACCCAAGGAGAGGGCCTTCATTCCTTGCTTCTTAGATCCATGGATTTGGATGGAAGAATAGGATTCTCCAAGTTCCCAAAGTTGAGAACCTCTAAGTGTCTACACCAAGGTTAGATTGGAGAAGAAATGAGTGACCTTGGAGGAGTTGGACTGCTAGCTAATCCCTCCAAGGGGGCCGGCCTCCTAGAGAGAAAAGGAGAGACATGTTCTCTCCAATTTTCTCCAAAAGAACCCCTAATGAATTTTGGCTATAAAGTTCTTTATATAGTCACTTCTTTAAGTGATCTAAAGAACCAAAAACCCTAATTCATATCAAATGGCCGGCCACATAAGGGATTTGGGCTTTTGGGCCCTTGTGAATCTTTATTCATTAAATTGTCATACAACTTAAGTCAATGGGCTTGACGTTCGAAGCCCATTGGGCCTTAAGGTCCAAAACTATCCCGAGGTCTTTAAGGAACTTATTCGTTTGATTAATTAACATATTAATTAATCCTTGCCATAAATAATTAAACCATTTAATTATTCTTACTCATCTCCATTGTTTCTTCAATCTCCTCCTTACACGGTGTACGATCCATTAGGTTCCTTTTAGCGAGACAGTGGGCGATTAAAACCATTTCAAATCGATTGTGAATTGAAACTTACTTTCAATTCTCCCTTTAGTGATTATACACGTTTAGGACTTCCACAAACCATGAGTGACACCTAGCAGCATATCATGGTTACCCAAGCTAATCAGAAGAGGTGGAGAACCTATTCAGTTTAGGATTACAAATGCAATACGGTCTTTCTCTAATACAATACCCTTGACCACATTGTTTGGTTTGATAGTTTATTCATGTCTACTATCCAATGTGATTCGTGTGCTTATATGATTACCTTGAATGTGATTTGGAACAACTTCCTAAATCTCATTCATACTCTGGCCAGAGATTCTTAATCATATCATAGAGTATTCTCCCTCAAAAGATTTGAAGGTTAGAGATCCCTTGTTGCGCATTTAATTGCCTCCATGGCTAAGTGGCTTAACCCCAACTATGTCGTGGACACCCGCGAATGGAGTGACTTTGACATAATCAAAGATCAAGGACCTAACCACAAGACAACTATGATGCCTCAGGTCAAAGGACTACTTTGCATTATCCCAACCATGAGTTCTCATGTGACATGAGTATGAGAACTCCTCGTTGATCGTGTTCAGTGGACTCATTCTCTATTGAGCACCTACATGCTTGTCTTGGTGTCAGTCACACCAATGACTCGAGACCAGTCACTCTCCCTGAGAGAAGACATAGCACGTACTGATCTTAACGGACTGTCAATGCCCAATTGGCAATCCTATGATCAGGAACGTTTAGGATATGTATACGAAGGAGAATGGTCCCATGAATCTAACTTGTTTAAATCACATTCTCCTAATTACATATTCCTTGGACTTATCGTTTAAGCATATAACATTTATATGAGACGGCTTAAAACAATAATCTTTGCCCTTGATATTAAACTAGATTAGTTTAACATGTGAAATGTCCGTAAAGTATCATCATATTATTGGTTTTAGGGCACATTTGAGTTCGGATCATGTGGTTTAGTCTCTCATATGAGTTCGGATCTTGATGAGACCTTGATTCCCTGGCTTGAGCTATCACCCCATTAGTGTCGTAGTGTCGGTACACTAGAGACACTTTCTGGTTGGAACCGAATAGAGAGTTCACAAATGAACTTTCCCATCCAAACAACATTGTTGTAAGCTTCTATATGGCAATATATTTTGCATTCATAATGGAACACACTAAAGTCATTACTTTTAATGTTTCCATCCAAATATCTCTTTAGTCATAATAAAGAGATATCTGATTATCTCTTCATTCATAATGAAGAAACATTCAATGATGGATTAGATTCATAATCTAATACATTTACGCTTCCTTTACGTTACTCTAATTCTTCCTCATTCTTTGAGGAATCTATCCTTTAGTATTTCTTAAATACTTAAGGATTCACTTGACAGTTGCCATGGTTCTGATCCTGGGCTTGCACTGATATTGTCTTGTACCTTTCTAGGTACAACTTATATCAATGTTTTCATATAATATGAAATACATAAATCACCCTTCTGCGTATGCATAAAGGATTCTATTTTCGCATTATTTCTTTGGGAGTCCAAGGGCACGTTCCCTTTGAGAAGAACAACTTCCTAGTCTCACTAGAGTTGTCTTTTGATTTGAAGTTTGTCATCATATGAGAAACTTCCTAGCATCTTTTGTCTATTATTAGGGATTGATATAATCCAATTATATCCTGAAATCTATCATTATAGATTTCTATCCCATGTTTATAGTCTATGTCTCCCATATACATTCTATCATTATAGAATGTTTAAAGTCATAACTTTAACGAAGAAGTATTCTTTTCATTTCCAAAATTAATATATCATATATGTGTATGTATATATATATTTAAATTTAGGAACATGATTAACTCCCACTAATCTTTTGTAAACCTGGTAAACAAAAGATTCATTTACATCTTTATGAGAAATCAAACGATTTGATCTTTCTCTCATAAGACGCTTATAGCTCCCACTAGCTTGCTAAGATTCATGATGGATGGATCTCTACAACTTACATGTCTTGTGATTCATAGTTTTAGACATATATTATCAATACTATCTTAATAATGGTTTCGGAAACTCATATTATGTCCAAACGTTGAATCACCATTTAGTTGTAGCTAGCAATCTTCGAATTAATTGAAACTAAGACTACGTCAAAGATGGTTTCTTCAAAGTCAACCATTCACTTTGATTGTAGTCACCTTAAGCTACCAATTAGCTATGAAGGTTTCATTATTTCGGGTCAAATGGTACTTTACCATTTCCTTGAGTATATGTCGTGTATACACTCAATGTAGTCATAAGGATTCTCATTCTTATTTCTTTCGAATTAAGAGGTGTAACTCTATGACATAGTCATAAAGTTCAAACCATTCAACTGAGACAGTTTATAAATCCTTCTTGACTACCTTGGAGTTTGTGGTATTTGAACTAGGTTGTTATATTTGTTGATTATCATCTTGTCTCTCAAAGAACCCATTCTTTGGGTTATATCCCTAGTTCATTTGCTCTAAGGCAAATCATATTGTAGGATTACAATGAACTACTCAACAAACAACATTTGTTGGTTGGTTTATAGAAGTGATATCCAAATGTTAATTTAAGGATACCCACAAGATAATTCTTAAACAAATATTGCTTATTAGCACACAACCCCAAATCTTAACATGATTAAGATTTGTCTTTCTTTCCAACTACATCCTATGGAGTCATGGAAATCTTGGAAGATCTTCTAATTGACAATCATATTGTCTTAGAAGTATATATCCTATATATGGGTAATTGATAATATCCAACGAACTAAATCTTATTCAAGTTCGTTCTTCTCCTTATGGAGAAATCCATTATCTTATGATGCTTCTTTCCTTGATATCTTTCAAGGAAACTGTTCTAAAGTGTTACCTTTCCTTGGATCAAATCTAAGGAGGCAAATACTTTAGACGTCTTACTCATCAACTTACATTTCTTGAATTCTTTGAAACCTTTTGCAAAGTATTCGGACTTGTGTTTATTCAAAATAAACTATAGTCCAACCGAGAGTGATCTTCGGTGAATGTGATACAACATGAGTAGTATTATGTTGTGGACAAGTGCCACTAACATCTAAGTGAATTAACCTCAACAACTTTGTGATTCTTTCTTCTTTCCAAAAGAATAAAGATTCGAACATTTCGACTCTATACAATTTTAATAAGAAGGTATTGGATCCGGATCTAACGATCCAAAGCATCCATCTATGACCAACTCGTAATTTATGTTTTAAAGGTATCACAACTCAGTTGGGATTAGTCACTATCTTGCAACCTTTTGGGTTTTAAGCATCGTTATATTCTAAACAGTTAACACCACCATATCATCTCTACTATAGAGATAATCAATTAGATTACAATAATCTAATCATTCATTAATAAAGAACAATGTTTTGTCAAACAAAACATTTATCCATTTCACATAGTGATGGAATTAAGTTCCTTAAAATTGGAATGTAAAGACAATCTTTGGTTTTTCCAATTTCTTTGGTAGTTCATATGAGGAAGTAAGTACGTTCCGAATGTGAAGCACCTTTTCTTCTCTCATTTATCTTCTACTTCTTATTAGCCATACTTTTACAACGATTGTAAAACATAGTTACTAATACGGAATCAAGCATTCAAGTAGAAGAACCAACTGTTTTGAACTATTCAAGAACAATTTACAACACCTTCGAAAGGTGTGTTCTTGTCACTTGCAAGACATTTCTTGCAAATACCCCTTCCAATGTCCATCATTTCATAAAGAAAGTTTGTTCTCTTGGAGTTATTTTGCCTTCTTCATTTGACTTCTCCTTTGACTACAGTAGTCATGGTCCCTAAACTCCCACTAGCTCTCTTGAAACTTATTTCAATTGTGTTATACACATCAAACAATTTGGAGAGCGTATGGTTATTATTCACTATATAGTTTACAATAAACTTAGTGAACCATTTGGATAGGGACTCAAAGGTGAAGTCCTTGCCTAGTTTCCGTCTCTAGAAGTGGTTTAACACTTCAACACTCAATGATTCAAAATCATCATAAGTCCATGTTGATGGACTATTTTTGTCAACCAACCATTATGTTCTAAACATAATTACAAACTTTCAAGAGTTGTTCAAGGCAACTCTCATTTCTTCATACAACAATTTGTACGTGAAGAATCATGGCACATAAAGTGTCCATGCCATTGTGCTTTCTTCTCAAGTTCTTTGTTCATTTAACAAAGAAACAAGCACTAGTGTTTGCATTGACTAAGGGTTGTTCAAAGCAACTCTTATTTCTTCATACAACAAATTGTAATTGAAGAATTATGACATTAAAAGTGTTGTCCTCTTTATGATAGACCTTTTCTAACATATTATTCTAATGATACATTATCAATAGGAAGATTGTGAGGATGAGACTACTTAGCTACATGCACAATTCATTTAAGACAATCTTTGGGATTGTGTTACCAAGTCCGGAAACTAAAGCATTCGGCTTTTCTTTGTCAAGTTTTGGATAGCGTTTGCAAATATATTGGTAAACAAATACATAACGAATATAAATTGATTGATTTTAAGCCATTTGATTCGGGTCTTTAAATCAAATAGCACCACCCACTATTTTTGGCAAATTCCATATCCCTCATTGGAATTTGAGAGTTTTGGAGGAAACTCTTAGTAGGGTATGGGAGGCTCACTACTACCAAGCCCACCTCACAATGATATGATATTGGCTAGCATTAATAATAATGAGAGAGTACGCTTACTCATTTGCATCTCTTGCAAGTACCCATCTAGTTTGGCCTCTAGAGAATGATGCCTCAGAAGAATATCATATTGACACATTGCAGTTAGTTAAGTCATTCACACGATGCTAGTTAAAGTAGGGGTTCAAGAATGGCCTCAGAAGAATATCATATTGACCACACTCGTTGCCTACCTTCACTTCATCATATGTGTATAGGCTTCTCCTGAATGTAAGCACATACTTTGCAACCCCAGAACTGGACGAATATGGTGTATGAGTCACAAACGATTGAAGCCTACCACGGTGGAAGGCCACGAAAGAGTGTTCAAAGCACTCTCACGCTTATCAACTTAATAATGGTTTGGTTGAGGGTTTTTAGGTCTCATCACAAATAAATATTCATTTTAATCTTTATTAAAACAATTTTGGTCCTATTACAACTATTGGTCCATTTCATTGTTTTTAGTTGTATATAATACTCCCACTATGCTTATAAAATGGTTTTTAAAGCAAGAGTATATGATACTACTAACATAAACTTTGCATTCATTTGATGGACTATATAGTTGCCTTAGGGCCTTAGGATGACTATGAACCTTTGTTTAGATTCAACACGAGCCTAGTGTTGAATCTCGGTCTAGGGATGGTGATTGATTTTAGTTACGCGTTTAATCACATTAAGGCGTGTTGTCTTAGGGGCGTTGGACCCAACTACTTCAATTTCATGCATATCAAATAAAGCAAGAAAGAAGTACTTCAAAGTAAAGATGAGCTTATGCTCTTTACAACATTTGAATAAAACAAATTACTTTAAAGTAAAGAAGAGCTTATGCTCTTTTACAACATTTGATCATATCAAATTACAACCAAAATCTAATCTACACAGCTCAATTATCGTAGGCTTAGGTTCATAATCATACTTTAATTAATTAACGCTTTAACTAATTAAATTGAATGCAACATTTTCATTTGGTTTTTTTTTGTATCCATAAAATTGATTTAAATGGAGCTAAATGAAATGAAAATCCAATTCTCATTTAAAGAGACAAAACAATTTTGTTCTCAACTTAATTTGGGCCAAAATGCAATAACCTCAACTTTTTGGGCTATGTTGCAAAACTTAAACTTTTGAGCTCATTTTGTAAAAACACAAAAGTCCACTACTTCATGTAATTACAACTAGAACTCAAAAAATTTCAATAAATTCAAAAACTTCATTAAAGGAACAAAACAATTTGTCCCTTAATGATTTGGGCCTTTACGTAAATACGTAAACTTTTGGGTCAAACTACAAATACACAAAAGTACCAAAACTTTATGTAATTGCATAAAAGCCCCAAAAACACCCCACTTGATAGGGTGGCCGGTTTTGGAGAGGAAGGGAGTGATGTGTGTGTGTTGATTTGTAAGTTAGACATAAAGCATGCAAGTGGTGCATGACATAAATGTCATGCAAGTGGTGTGTGTGAAAGGGAATTAATCATTACACACCCACCAATATTTCTTACGCCTTTCTAAATAAATATCTAAAACATTTAAACATTTGAAAAATCATAAAACATAAACTTTATGAAATAAATCAAAACTTTGAATCAAAACACCAAACTTTTTGTTCTTGGCAAAAATGTCAAGAACAATGAAGAACACTCATGAAAAAACTCAAAAATTTCCATGAACATTTTTCACCCAAAAACATCCCAAAACCACTCAAACTTTAGGGAAATAACATATAACCAAACTAGGGTACATAGGGGTTCCAAAAGTCACCTTAAAACACTTTTAACAAGTCAAACAAGAACCCAAAAATCCACCCTTTGGATTTGGCCGAAAATCCCCAAAAACATGGCACCAAATTTTAGCTCCAATATTCATGCTCATATGAACTACATCTACAACATTTGAGATGGAAAATTTTCTAACAAAATTTACATTCAAAGAAGCAAGAATAAAGCTTGTAACATATTACAACTTTTAAATCAAAACTATGACCTACAAAACCCAAAAGGATTCACCAACTACTAGACCTAGGCTCTGATACCACTTGAAGGAAATTTTGTAAAAAACATGTTCATTTAAGCAACATCTATAGCATGCTATTAACAATTAAAAGGCGGAATCATGCTTGCATGCACTTAAAAACAAAACATTAACCATGAAATTCAAAGCCTAGTAGATTGGTGAACCAAGACTCAACTCAAAACAAAGTGAGTTGAGAAATATTATACCTTTGTAGATTCCTCTTTGCATAAGCAAAGGCTAATCACCCAAGGAGAGGGCCTTCATTCCTTGCTTCTTAGATCCATGGATTTGGATGGAAGAATAGGATTCTCCAAGTTCCCAAAGTTGAGAACCTCTAAGTGTCTACACCAAGGTTAGATTGGAGAAGAAATGAGTGACCTTGGAGGAGTTGGATTGCTAGCTAATCCCTCCAAGGGGGCCGGCCTCCTAGAGAGAAAAGGAGAGACATGTTCTCTCCAATTTTCTCCAAAAGAACCCCTAATGAATTTGTTGGAAGTATGCCCACAAAGCCACTCATTTGATGTAATAGCTTTTTGGAATACTTAATGTATTAAACTTTTATATGTTTAATGAAGGGCAAAGCTTATTGTCAGACACTATTTCTTGGATCATGTGTTTATGCAATAAGGGAATCCAAGGGATGTATTTGATCTAAGAGACAAGTGATCTAAGTGAGTTAGATTATCGAGACCATTCTCTTATGTTCATTCCTAAAACGTTCCTAGCCATAGGATTGCCAATTGGGTATTGACAATCCGTTAAGGTTAGTATGTGTTATGTCGACTCAAGCTTGAGTATGACTAGTCTCAAGTCATTTGGTGTTGGACACTAAGACATAGGTGCTCGAAAGAGTAATCGAGTACACTGAACAACGATCAAAAAAGAGTTCGAACATACATGTCATGTGAGAACTCTAAAGTTGCAATATGCAAAGTAGTCCTTTGACCTGAGGCATCATAGATGTCTAATGGTTAGGTCCTTGATCTTTGATCATGTCAAACGGCATTCCATCGGAGTGTCCACGGCATTGTTGGGGTCAAGCTATCTAGTCATGTAGGCATATGAATGCACAACAAGGGATCTCTAACCTTCCATGGTGGAAGGAGAATACTCTAAGATATGATTCTAAAGTCTTTGGCCAAAGCAAATGAATATGACTTAGGAAGTTTGTTCCAAATCATATTCAAGGGAATCATATAGAAAACTATCACATTGGATAGTAGACATGAAACAAACTATCACTTAAACAATGTGATTAAGAGTATTGTATTAGAGAATGACCGTATTGCATTGTAGTTGTAACTGGATAGGTTCTCCAACCAATTCTACTTAGCTTGGGTAACCATGATATGCTGCTAGGTGTCACTCATGGTTTGTGGAAGCCCTAATGATTAGCAAACACTAATCATTAAAGGGAGAATTGAAATGTGGTTTCAATTCACAATCGATCGTTAAGAGTAACAATCGCCCACTGCCTCGGTAATTGGAACCTAATGGATCGTACACCGAGTAAGGGCGATAGTGAAGAAATTAAATGAAATGGATATGCAATTAAATTGTTTAATTGAAGAATGGTCAAGATTAATTAATTAGTTAATTAATTTTACGAAAGGTTCGTATTGGGCTTTTAAGTTGGTTTTGGGCTTCGGGGATCAAAAGCGTTTTGGTCCACAAGGCTCATTATGTTTAAGTTGTATGACAACTAAAACAAAATGGGCAAATAGCCCAATAACATTAATATGGCCGGCCATTAGGGTGAATGGGCAAGCTTGGATTAATTACAAGTTTGCCACTCACTTGAAATGAAGTATAAAATCAACTTTATAGCTTTATTTCTCATAAGGGTTTTTCTTGGTGAAATGAGGTGAAACACTTTCTCTCATTTTTCTAAAGAGACCGGCCACTTAGAGAGATTAATCTAGCAATCTTTTGTTCTCTAAGTCATCCATTTCATCTTCACACTTAACCCTTGGTGTGGAGACTTAGAGACACCAAATCTTTGGTGTTTTTGGAGATCCTTTCCTTACATCCTCAAGGACCAAAGGAGCACAAAAGGAGAAGGATATCACAAGCAATATCCAAGGAGCATGGAGGTGACTTGAAGGCCCTCCACTTGGGTGAATCCCTTGTGTAAACAAGGATGAGCTTCAAGGGTAAAGAAACTCTAAATCTTTACTTCTCTTTAATGTTGTTAAAGAGTTTATTGGTTCACCATATACTAGGCTTTGAAAGTCATGGGTTTTATGAATTGTTTTTGAATGCATGCCTACTTTAAAGTGTTAAATAGTATGCATATGTATTCAAATGTTCTTCAATGTTCTTGGCTAGGACAAAATTTTTCCTTCAGAATTTTGGCTATAAAGTTCTTTATATAGTCACTTCTTTAAGTGACCTAAAGAACCAAAAACCCTAATTCATATCAATGGGCTTGACGTTCGAAGCCCATTGGGCCTTAAGGTCCAAAACTATCCCGAGGTCTTTAACGAACTTATTCGTTTGATTAATTAATCATATTAATTAATCCTTGCCATAAATAATTAAACCATTTAATTATTCTTACTCATCTCCATTGTTTCTTCAATCTCCTCCTTACACGGTGTACGATCCATTAGGTTCCTTTTAGCGAGGCAGTGGGCGATTAAAACCATTTCAAATCGATTGTGAATTGAAACTTACTTTCAATTCTCCCTTTAGTGATTATACAAGTTTAGGACTTCCACAAACCATGAGTGACACCTAGCAGCATATCATGGTTACCCAAGCTAATCAGAAGAGGTGGAGAACCTATTCAGTTTAGGATTACAAATGCAATACGGTCTTTCTCTAATACAATACCCTTGACCACATTGTTTGGTTTGATAGTTTATTCATGTCTACTATCCAATGTGATTCGTGTGCTTATATGATTACCTTGAATGTGATTTGGAACGACTTCCTAAATCTCATTCATACTCTGGCCAAAGATTCTTAATCATATCATAGAGTATTCTCCCTCAAAAGATTTGAAGGTTAGAGATCCCTTGTTGTGCATTTAATTGCCTCCATGGCTAAGTGGCTTAACCCCAACTATGTCGTGGACACCCGCGAATGGAGTGACTTTGACATAATCAAAGATTAAGGACCTAACCACAAGACAACTATGATGCCTCAGGTCAAATGACTACTTTGCATTATCCCAAGCATGAGTTCTCATGTGACATGAGTATGAGAACTCCTCGTTGATCGTGTTCAGTGGACTCATTCTCTATTGAGCACCTACATGCTTGTCTTGGTGTCAGTTACACCAATGACTCGAGACCAGTCACTCTCCCTGAGAGAAGACATAGCACGTACTGATCTTAACGGACTGTCAATGCCCAATTGGCAATCCTATGATCAGGAACGTTTAGGATATGTATACGAAGGAGAATGGTCTCATGAATCTAACTTGTTTAAATCACATTCTCCTAATTACATATTCCTTGGACTTATCGTTTAAGCATATAACATTTATATGAGACGGCTTAAAACAATAATCTTTGCCCTTGATATTAAACTAGATTAGTTTAACATGTGAAATGTCCGTAAAGTATCATCATATGATTGGTTTTAGGGCACATTTCCAACAGGTATATGTGAGAAGATTGATGTAAACATGTAGACTAGCACTCACATATGTTATAATCAAAGAAGGCATTTTCTGGAATTGTTAATGCATGTATATATGATCTCATGAACGAAATTTCACTACTTAGAAGCGAGAACCAGGGATTCCGTATGCTCATACCAATTTCAAACTCCACATATTAAAACACATAACAACCAAGATAAAAGTCAAAGGGTTGTAATGGGGCTAAGGGTACTGGCTAACAAAGAATGGTTAAAGATAAACAAAGGTTCTTAAAGCAATAGTAAGCAAAAATAATGAAATCAACACTTAGAATTCACGTTTGAATGCAGCAACTAACTTTAAACACAAGGGCGATTCACAAAACACTTAGGGCCAGATTCAAACTTTTGGACCCTTTCTTCAACAACCAATACTTGTGAGTTCATTCTGACTTATTTTGAACTTTTTCTCTTTTTCTTCTTTCCTTTTCCACGTTTTTTTTCTTTTCGTTGGAAATAACCTTCCCCCCACACTTGTTTTCTGCAAAATGTTGATCAAAGGAATTCCCTCTAAGTCATGCTCCACTATACTTTAAGAACAAGGGTATGGATAGTCATATTCTAGGCTAGGTAAGGATAATGTGGCTAACAAAGAAAATTGGCTAATTAAGGCTCAAAGGGTTAAACCTACAATACATATGCAAGGGATTAAGGCTTTTTGGCTCTGGTGGTAACTAAGCAACTTCATCTTGTTATATGTTATGTACTCAATTTAAAGCTTTGAATGAAACGGGCATGAGTTCTAGTATTTGGAACTAAAATGATGAAAAAGCATTCCAAGTAGCAACCAAGCAAAGAAATAATGAGATCATGCAACGAATTTAGAAAACAAGAAATCACATATTAATAACTCTCCAAACAAGGAATAAGCTCAAGTCTCTCAGGGTTGTAGCGTTAGTTTGAGTTCTTTCCTTCAAGCATGTTACAAAAACTATGTTTTTCTCTTTGTGATTACATGTGAATTCCTAAACGACAACTACAACTAAGCATTAACCAAAGAGCATATCAAACTTTCATCCATGTTTGTAACTTTCTCTAACAGTCATGCAATTAAAAACCAAATCCTCATCATTGTGTTGGAAGGTACCTTAAGACACAACACACAAAAACGACTAAAAACGACTCTTTTTGGGTTTTTCAAAACGTTTTCTAATTTTTTTTCAAATTTTCGTATTTTTCTTTCAAAACACTTCAAAACACACTAAAAACACTTAAAACAGTGAAAAACAACTCTAGAGGTGCTGGGTGGTAAAATCCCACGAAAATCAATGAAAAACACTATGTTTACCCCCCAACACTTAAACTAAACATTGTCCTCAATGTTTCAAACCAAGACTCACATGCAAGCAAGCAAACAACACAACTAACAAACATGACAATTATGGCAAAGTAAAAGAAATAAGGAGTAGAGTTAAAGAACGCAAATCTGGTTATGGAGCCGGAGATTCCTAGGTCTTCTTTATTTGAACGCATGGGTTGCCTCCCAAGAAGCGCTTGCTTTAACGTCTTTCAGCCGGACGATACCTCATTTTTAAGCTTCATTGGAGCCCACGGCATGGAGGGGTATTTCCTCCACGACATGCTCCTCAAAATTTTCGTAATAGTGCTTTAAACGGTGTCCGTTCACTTTAAAATCTTGTCATGTCCTTAAACTTTGAATTTGGATTGCACCATAAGGAAAGACATTAGTAATAACAAAAGGACCAATCCATTTAGAATGCAACTTACCGGGAAATAATTAGAAGGCGGGAATTGAAAAGGGTACGAATCATCTTGTCATGAAAAGCCTTCGTTTTCTCCTTGTAAATATGAGTGTTTCCTTAAGCCTCATTCCTAATTTCTTCAAGTTCATTCAATTAAAGCTTTCTATGAAGTCCAGTCGCATCTATGTCCATATTGAATGTTTTGACTGCCTAATGCGCTTTGTGCTCCAATTCCACGGGGAGATGGCACGATTTTCCATAGATGAGCCGAAATGGGGACATCCCAATTAGTGTTTTGTAGGATGTCATATACGCCCACAATGCATCATCCAAGCGCAAACTACAATCCTTTCGAGTTGGTCCAACTGTTTTCTCCAAAATCTGCTTGATTTCACAATTAGAAACCTCGGCTTGGCCACTTGTTTGAGGATGATAAGGTGTTGAAACCTTATGTGTGACATTATACTTTTTGAGCAGCGCCTCGATGGTTCAATTGCAAAAATGGGAACCTCCATCACTTATGATTACTCTTGGCATTTCAAATCTGGCAAATATGTTAGTTTTGACAAAATCTGCAACCACTTTGGAATCATTAGTTCGGGTGGCTTTTGCTTCCACCCATTTCGATACATAATCAACCGCAAGTAAAATATAATTGAAACCATGAGATGAAGGAAAATGACCCATGAAATCGATTCCCCAAACATCAAAAATCTCGACAGAGGGAATTGGGGTCTGCGGCATTTGGTCTCTTGGACCTATATTCCATGTTCTTTGACAATGACCACAGGTTATGCAAAACGTTCTAGCATCCTTAAATATAGTAGGCCAATGAAATCCACATTCTAAAACTTTAAGGGCTGTCATTTAAGTGCCAAAATGACCCCCACATGCATATGTGTGACAAAATTTAAAATTGAATTAAACTCAGAATTGTACACACACCTACGTAGAATCTGATCAGGGCAATATTTCCACAGGTATGGGTCATCCCACACATAAAATCGTGCCCTTTTCTTAGTTTATCACGATGGTGCTTGTTTAGGGTGCTTGGAACTTGTTTAGTTACCAAATAATTCACTAAATCAACATACCATGGCTCACTTACCTCAATGGACAACAGCTATTCGTCTGGGAATGTTTCTAGGATCAGCAATAGCTCCTCATGGTGCACCAAACGACTCAAATGGTCAGCCACCACGTTCTCACTCCCTTTCTTGTCTCGGATTTCGATGTCGAACTCTTGGAGGAGAAGCATCCAGCGGATAAGCCTTGGTTTGGCCTCTTTCTTCGTGAGCAAATATTTCAAGGATGCATGGTCATAATAGATTATGACTTTAGTTCCAAGTAAATAAGAACGAAACTTATCTAAAGTAAACACAACGGTAAGAAGTTCTTTTTCAGTGGTGGAGTAGTTCAATTGAGCATCATTCAAGGTCCAGGATGAATAATAGATGACGTGTGGCTTCTTGTCCTTCCTTTATCCCAAAACAGCCCCTATTGCATAATCTAAGGCATCGCACATAAGCTCGAAAGGAAGGCTCAAATCTGGTGGCACTATGATGGGGACCGAAGTTAGCATTTGCTTTAGATGTTTAAATGCCTTATCACATTCCTCGTTGAATTCAAAGGGCACATCCTTTTGAAGGAGACAGCAGAGAGGTTGGGAAATCTTTGAAAAATCTTTGATGAATCGCCTATAGAATCCTGCATGTCCAAGAAAAGAACAAACCTCTCTCACCGAAGTGGGAGAGGGTAAGTAGCGTACAAGATCTATTTTCGATTTATCAACCTCAATTCCCCTTTCTGAAATTATGTGGCCTAAAACTATGCCTTGTTTTACCATAAAGTGACATTTTTCCTAGTTTAAAACAAGGTTAGTTTCCATGCATCGTTTTAAGATTAAGGTGAGATTAGCTAAACAATCATCAAATGAATCACCAAACACACTAAAGTCGTCCATGAAAACTTCAATGATCTTCTCAACAAAATCTGAAAATATACTTACCATGCATCTTTGAAACGTGGCTGGTGCATTGCATAAACCGAATGGCATTCAACGATAAGCAAACTTACCAAATGGACACTTGAAGGTGGTATTTTCTTTATCGTCCAGAGCTATGACAATCTGATTATATCCTAAATAACCATCAAGAAAGCAATAAAACGAATGACCAGCTAACCTTTCAAGCATTTGATCAATGAATGGCAAGGGGAAGTAATCCTTCCTTGTGGTGGCGTTAAGCTTCATATAATCGATGCAAACTCACAAACCTGTTTAGATACGGGTGGGCACAAGCTCGTTCTCTCATTCTTCACCACAGTGACCCCTGATTTCTTTGTAACAACTTGAACCGGCGAAACCCAACGACTATCCGAAATTGGGTAGATCACTCCACAATCAAGTAGCTTGATAATCTCCTTCTTTACAACTTCCATCATTGAAGGGTTGAGTCGGCGCTGAGCCTCTCGAGATGGTTTAGCCCCTTCCTCTAAAAGTATGCAATGCATGCATGTTGTAGGGCTTATACCTTTGATGTCGGCCAAGGTCTATCCAATGGCCGTTTTGTACTCCTTCAATACCCTTACCAACTTTTCTTCCTCTATTGCCGTGAGTGTGGATACTATGACCGGCAAAGTCTCTTGGTCTCCCAAGAAAACGTACTTCAAGTGATCTGGTAATGGTTTAAGCTCGAGGGAGGGTGCCTGAATCACTGAGGGTAACAACTTATTAGTAGAAACGGAATCTGAAATTGGGATTGGAAGCCTACCATATTGTTGTGGAAACGACTCTAGGCCTGCTACCATCTCAGCTACTTCTTCACAAGGGGGCACGGCTAAGTCTTCCTCATTGGTGTCGTGGGTGTGTACTACCTTTGCTCCTTGGTTTTTGAGTCCGATTCCTTTTGTAATGGTCGTTTCAAAGGCATCCCCATGTAAGTTTTCAAGGTGTTCCTGCGCCAAAACATCGAGTGTATTAATAGAAAAACAAGAATGATCATCAATAGGACACCTTATGGCTTCAGAAATATTGAAATTAATAACGTCGCCATCAAATTCCATTGTCAATGTCCCCTTGAACACATCGATCTTGGTGCGGGCTGTTTTCATGAATGGTCTTCCAAGTAGGATCGGCAATGGAGTAGAATGGATTGTATCTTCCATCTCTAGCACATAGAAATCGGTTGGAAAGATTAAATGATTAACCTGCACCAGAACATCTTCCAAAACTCCTTTCGGATATGCATTAGAACGATCAGCTAATTGAATAATAACTCCATCATTTTTCAGCTCTCCTAGGTTCATAGATGCATAAATAGAATATGGCATGACATTGATGGATGCACCTAACTCTAACATAGCATGCTCGAATTTAGTATTGCAAATAACACAAGGGATTGTGAAACTACCTGGATTCTTGCATTTAGAGGGCAGTTTTCTTTGCAAAACTGCTGAAACATTCCCACTTACTCGTACCACTTCCTTGTTCGAGATCCTCTTCTTTGTTGTGCAAAGTTCCTTCAAAATTTTGGCATATTTTGGAACTTGTTTGATTGCATCAAGGAGCGGGATATTGACTTGCACCTTTTTAAACGTCTCCATAATGTCCTTTTCACTTTCTTCTTTCTTTGATTGCATAAATCTACGAGGGAAAGGTGCATCAGAGGAATAGGGTTAGAATTAACCATACTTGGACCTAACTTACCTGTGTTGGATGTTTGAGAAGCTTTAGGAGGCTGCGGCAAAGGTTGCTCTACCCTTGTCGTGGCCTTGTCTTGTTCATCTTCCTCAAGCTGTAGCTTTTTGTCCTTCTTTTGGCTTAATTTGGACGTTTGTGGGTCGGTTCCAACTTCCTTACCGCTTCTTAACGTGATGTCCTTTGCGGATTCAAATCCTCCCCTTAGATTCACAATGGTTGAACTAGGCAGTTTGTCTTGTTCTCTAAACAGTCCCATGAACTCTGCTACTTGCCCCATTTGCTTCTTCAATTCGTCTACCTCTTTAGCTTGATTTTGCATCTCTTTGGTTTGATTTTGTATTCCCTGCGTCAAAGAGGTGAATAATTGAATAACTTTATCATTATCCAAAGACATACCTGAATTGGCTGTCGAAATCCTCCTTGTTGTTGAGGTTGTTGAGGCTCTCTCCACTTCATGTTTGGGTGATCTCTCCAGCTCGGATTGTAAATGTTTGCGTATGGATCATATTTTGGTTGATTTTGGTATCCGATTGCGTTGGCACTTTCCCATCCCCCATTCTCTATTAAATTAGGGCATTGATCCTAGGGGTGTCCCTGCATAGTGCACATGCCACAAGTGCTTGTTCCTTGCACTTTTGATCCTTCCGCAAACTATGACAAAAGAACAGTGAGATTAGCCATTTGGGATTGAAGTTCGGAAAGTGCACTTACCTCATTCACTTGAGTCTACCGTGGGGGTTTTCTTTGTCCAATTCCTTCGTATTGTTGTGCATTCAAGGCTCGATTTGCAATTAAGATCTTTGCATCAATTGGTGTTTTATCGACCAAAACACCACTTGCTGAGGCATCTAGCATTTGTCGCTCAATTGGAAGGAGTCCTTCGTAGAAATATTGAATTAGAAGTTCTTCCTTCATTTGGTGTTGAGGGTACGATGCAACTAAAGCCTTGAAACGTTCATAATATGCTGGAAAAGATTATCCTTGTCTTTGTTGAATTCCACTAATTTTCTTCCTCAAAAGAATGACTCTTGAAGTTGGGAAGAATTTCTCTAAAAACGCTCTTTTCATGCTTTCCCAAGAAGTGACCGTTCCAGGTGCTAATTCGAATAACCAATCCTTAGCCTTTTCAAATAGAGAGAATGGAAAGGCTTTCATCTTCAAAATGTTCCCATCTACATTAATTGGCGTCATGCTTGAGCAAACAACTTCAAATTCTTTCAAATGCTTGTTCGGATCTTCCATGGACAGTCCATGGTATTTGGGAATATGGTGCAGCAAGCTAGACTTCAATTCGAACTCATCGGTTTTGCCTTGAGCTGCTGTAGGGTATTGAATGCAAAGAGGCACGGCATTGTCCAATCCCTAGGCTGAGAGTTCCTTGATTGTTCTATTATCCACAACCATGGTTTGTTCTTCCTCTTCCTCTTCTTCAAACTCGGATTCAGAGCTAGAACTAGGTGGATTAGGTTCTGGCTGCTTCCTCTTTCTTCTCAAAGTGTGTTCAAAATCGTCGTCAAACTCCAAGATATGTGCACGAATAGGTTGAGAACTTCGAGTCATAAACTAGTACTTAAAACAAGGAAAACAAAACAAAAATCAGAACACAAAGCAAAACACACGAAAATAAACAAAAGGGAGATTAGCAATGTTGCTAATCCCCGGCAACGGCGCCAAAATTTAATGTGAAATTAAACTAGCACACAAATTAAACCCTCTTTTTGACAATTGTAGTATGGATAAATAAGGATCGTTCTAGGCCAGGATGAAGGAAGATTTGTGAAAAATATGTTCATTTGAATAACATCATATAGCATGCAATTAACAATTAAAGGCGGAATCATGCTTTCATGCACTCAAAAACAAAACATTAACCAAGAAATTCAAAGCCTAGTAGATTGGTGAACCAAGACTCAACTCAAATCAAAGTGAGTTGAGAAATTTATACCTTTGTAGATTCCTCTTTGCATAAGCAAAGGCTAATCACCCAAAGAGAGGGCCTTCATTCCTTGCATCTAAAATATATGGATTTGGATGGATGAAATGGTTCTCCAAGTTCCCAAAATTGAGAACCTCTAAGTCTCCACACCAAGGTTAGATTGGAGAAGAAATGAGTGACCTTGGAGTAGTGGGATTGCTAGATGCACCCTCCAAGGGGGCCGGCCACTTTAGAGAGAAAATGAGAGCTAGTGTTCTCTCCAATTTCCTAAAAGAAACCCTAAATGAATTTTGGCTATAAAGTCATATTTATACCTTAATTCATTGGAGTGGCAAACTTGTAAATAAGTCCAAAAAACCCACTCCAAAACCAAATGCCCGGCCATGGGATATTATTGGCCTAATTGGGCCTTTGTGAATCATTATTCATTAAGTTGTCATACAACTTAAGTCAATGGACTTGACGTTCGAAGCCCATTGGGCCTTAAGGTCCAAAACTATCCCGAGGTCTTTAACGAACTTTATTCGTTTGATTAATTAATCATATTAATTAATCCTTGCCATAAATAATTAAACCATTTAATTATTCTTACTCATCTCCGTTGTTTCTTCAATCTTTACCTTACACGGTGTACGATCCATTAGGTTCCTTTTAGCGAGGCAGTGGGCGATTAAAACCATTTCACATCGATTGTGAATTGAAACTTACTTTCAATTCTCCCTTTAGTGATTATACACGTTTAGGGCTTCCACAAACCATGAGTGACACCTAGCAGCATATCATGGTTACCCAAGCTAATCAGAAGAGGTGGAGAACCTATTCAGTTTAGGATTACAAATGCAATACGGTCTTTCTCTAATACAATACTCTTGACCACATTGTTTGGTTTGATAGTTTATTCATGTCTACTATCCAATGTGATTCGTTTGCTTATATGATTACCTTGAATGTGATTTGGAACGACTTCCTAAATCTCATTCATACTCTGATAAGAGATTTTAATCATATCATAGAGTATTCTCCCTCAAATGGTTTGAAGGTTAGAGATCCCTTGTTGCGCATTTAATTGCCTCCATGGCTAAGTGGCTTAACCCCAACGATGTCGTGGACACCCACGAATGGAGTGACGTTTGACATAATCAAAGATCAAGGACCTAACCACAAGACAACTATGATGCCTCAGGTCAAAGGACTACTTTGTATTATCCCAACCATGAGTTCTCATGTGACATGAGTATGAGAACTCCTCGTTGATCGTGTTCAGTGGACTCATTCGCTATTGAGCACCTACATGCTTGTCTTGATGTCACACACACCAATGACTCGAGACTAGTCACTCTCACTAAGAGAAGACATAGCATGTACTGATCTTAACGGACTGTCAATGCCCAATTGGCAATCCTATGATCAGGAACGTTTAGGATGTGTCTACGAAAGAATGGTCTCATGAATCTAACTTCTTTAGATTGCATTCTCCCAATCACATATTCCTTGGACTTTATCGTTTAAGCATATAACATTTATATGAGACGGCTTAAACAATAATCTTTGCCCTTGATATTAAACTAGATTAGTTTAACATATGAAATGTCCGTAAAGTATCATCATATGATTGGCTTTAGGGCACATTTCCAACACAGGAATTAGGAGGGGTTGCCAATCTACTCAAATTAGACTCTATTACACTTAACTAGGCTAAAAAACACTAAAATAGACTCTTATGACTCAAAACTGACTCAAACTACTCAAAATAGCACAAAACAAGCAAACTGACTCAAAAACTAACACTAAGGGTGACTTTGGACGAATTTTGAACTAAAAAGACTCAAAACATTAAAAAGACACCAATTGGACAGATTCTAACCTAAAAACACGAAATAAAAAAGGGGAGTTGGTTTTTGATGAATTTTAAGACTAAAACTAAGTACTTTGCATAAACTAACAAAAGGAAATACGAAATTGGATGTTTTTAAGAGGTGAATGGCTAGCTAGAGGGTCCTTCTCCACACATGACACATATGCATACGAATCGATTTCCAGTTATTCTTCCTATAAAGGATGAATGGCAATGCCCCAGATTAACCATGAACAGAACTAATTAACCCTTAGATTTTCCTAAGTTCATTGAATTGGACTCAGCGTCGCAACCAAATTATTATTGTCAAGTTCCCTACACGAACAACATGATAGAGATACATATCAAAGATCATTAAGTTCTATGAAAATCATAAGCATTGACAAGGCATTCGTAACTATGAACAGCATGATACTCCTGCCAGGAATTCACTTAACACGATCATAACTAGTGACCTCCACTACTTGTAAATATAAGTTCATAACTATTAGGTGAAACTCCCTTATATTTTAGCATCAAATTCATGCATGCAAACTAAGTATGCATCCTTAATCAACATACAAGAACAAGTTCTGAATTAAACAATTAAGCAAAATGCATTCACGAGTCATGGACTAATAACTGAAAGTAATCAATGAAGGAAATTTTGTGAAAAACATGTTTATTTGAGCAACATCAATAACATGCAATTAACAAATTAAAGGCGGAATCATGCTTACATGCACTCAAAACAAAACATCAACCATGAAATTCAAAGCCTAGTAGATTGGTGAACCTTGACTCAACTTTAAATCAACATTTGTTAGTTGAGAAATATTTACCTTTGTAGATTCCTCTTTGCATATGCAAAGGATAATCACCCAAGAGATAGGGCCTTCATTCCTTGCTTCTTAGCTCCATGGATTTGGTTGAAAGAATTGGATTCTCCAAGTTCCCAAAATAGAGAACCTCTAAAGATTCTACACCAATGTTAGATTGAAGAAGAAATGAGTGACCTTGGAGTAGTGGGATTGCTAGATGCACCCCCCAAGGAGGCCGGCCTCTTTAGAGAGAAAATGAGAGACATGTTCTCTCTAATTCTCCCAAAAGAAACCCTAATGAAGAAATAGCTATAAACTCATATTTATACCTACCTTCATTGGAGTGGCAAACTTGTAATAAGTCCAAAATCCACTCCTCTCTAACTATGGCCGGCCTTAAGGGTTTATTGGGCTAATTGGGCCTTTGTGAATCTTTATTCATTAAGTTGTCATACAACTTAAGTCAATGGGCTTGACGTTCGAAGCCCATTGGGCCTTAAGGTCCAAAACTATCCCGAGGTCTTTAACGAACTTATTCGTTTGATTAATTAACATATTAATTAATCCTTGCCATAAATAATTAAACCATTTAATTATTCTTACTCATTTCCATTGTTTCTTCAATCTCCACCTTACATGGTGTACGATCCATTAGGTTCCTTTTAGCGAGGCAGTGGGCGATTAAAACCATTTTACATCGATTGCGAATTGAAACTTACTTTCAATTCTCCCTTTAGTGATTTCACACGTTTAGGGCTTCCACAAACCATGAGTGACACCTAGCAGCATATCATGGTTACCCAAGCTAATCAGAAGAGGTAGAGAACCTATTCAGTTCAGGATTACAAATGCAATACGGTCTTTCTCTAATCTAATACTCTTGACCACATTGTTTGGTTTGATAGTTTATTTATTCATGTCTACTATCCAATGTGATTCTTTTGCTTATATGATTACCTTGAATGCGATTTGGAACGCATTCCCAAATCTCATTCATACTCTGGCCAGAGATTTTAATCATATCATAGAGTATTCTCCCTCAAACCATTTGAAGGTTAGAGATCCCTTGTTGCACATTCACTTGTCTCCATAACTAAGTGGCTTAACCCCAATGATGTCGTGGACACCCCGATGGGGTGACTTTGACATAATCAAAGATCAAGGACTTAACCACAAGACAACTGTGATGCCTCAGGTCAAAAGACTAATTTGCATTATCCCAACCATGAGTTCTCATGTGACATGAGTATGAGAACTCCTCGTTGATCGTGTTCAGTGAACTCATTCTCTATTGAGCACCTACGTACTTGTCTTGATGTCACACACACCAATGACTCGAGACTAGTCACTCTCCCTGAGAGAAGGCACAGTACGTACTGATCTTATCGGACTGTCAATGCCCAATTGGCAATCCTATGATCAGGAACATTTAGGATGTGTCTACGAAAGAATGGTCTCATGAATCTAACTTCATTAGATTGCATTCTCCCAATCACATATTCCTTGGACTTTATCGTTTAAGCATATGACATTTATATGAGACGGCTCAAACAATAATGTTTGCCCTTTATATGTAAACTAGATTAGTTTAACATGTGAAATGTCCGTAAAGTATCATCATATGATTGGCTTTAGGGCACATTTCCAACAATCAATTCATATGCAATATATGTTCATGGCTTTGAATTCGCCTCTAGGCAAAGCGAGTTTAGTTCATCATGTTCGCACGTAAACAAAGATAACTTAAATTAAACATTGAAAACAAAAGATAGAATACACCTAAGAACGCTCCAGCAATCCAAGCTTGAATGGCAGAGCACGGCAAAGGGTCTCATCTCCTTTCTCCTTGTAAAGCTACGGCACAAGAAGGGTTTTCTGTGTATGATGGATGTGTGGTGTTTGGTGCAAAATTGTGGTAAAAGATGGGCGAATTATAAGGGCTGCGGCATAATATATTTATAGGGAGAAGGGAAGGCATGGCATAGGCTGAGAAGGAAGGGAATTAGGACTCCAAATTAACGAGGAAAGAGGACACTTCTCATCAGATTCCAGGGAGGAAAATGGGTAGTCTTTGCATCAGGAAATACAGCTTCTAGAAGGGCTAGGTGCGGCACCAATTTAGGGATAGGATCTTGGCTTCTAGAAACCTGATTTGTAGGTGCTTTAATGTGAAATTGATCCCCCCCCCCTTTCAGCTGGAATTAACGTAGGATAAGATTAGGATAGGATAAGATAAGATAAGGTTAGTTTAGATAAGATAAGGTTAGATAATGTTTTGGATAATGTTCCTTCTTTTTGGCTGGTTCCTTATCTTATTTGTCTTGAATTCATTTCTTCCAGATCTTTAGCACATTCTTATTCCCTTTGAACTTCAAAAACGTCCATCCACCTTGCTCCATTCATATGTTATCCATTATTGGCCCAAAACTGCTCCAAAATGCTCCAAATTGCACTTTCTTGCCAACTTTGTCATTTAGACCTACAAACACACGAAAATAGCTTAAATCACTATAATAAACTGAAACTAGCTATGAAAATCAAAGAAAACAAGCTAACTAAGTCGCATAAATATGCTCTTATCAATATGGTGTGCCTCGCTACATCATCACTGACAATGGAAAATAATTCTCTAATCGACTCATGGACAAGCTCTGCGAGAAATACAAGTTCAAGCAGCACAAGTCTTCCATGTATCATGCCCCAGCCAATGGCCTCGTTGAAGCATTCAACAAAACTCTATGCAACCTCTTGAAGAAGGTCGTTGGCAGGACCAAGAGAGACTGGAATGAGAGGGTAATCGAAGCACTTTGGGCATATATGACAACACATAGGACTTGAAGGAAATTTTGTGAAAAACATGTTTATTTGAGCAACATCAATAGCATGCAATTAACAAATTAAAGGCGGAATCATGCTTACATGCACTCAAAACAAAACATCAACCATGAAATTCAAAGCCTAGTAGATTGGTGAACCTTGACTCAACTTTTAAATCAACATTTATTAGTTGAGAAATATTTACCTTTGTAGATTCCTCTTTGCATATGCAAAGGATAATCACCCAAGAGATAGGGCCTTCATTCCTTGCTTCTTAGCTCCATGGATTTGGTTGAATGAATTGGATTCTCCAAGTTCCCAAAATAGAGAACCTCTAAAGATTCTACACCAAGGTTGGATTGAAGAAGAAATGAGTGACCTTGGAGTAGTAGGATTGCTAGATTCACCCTCCAAGGTGGTTGGCCTCTTAGAGAGAAAATGAAGAAACAAGTTCTCACCAATTTTCTCTAAAATCAACCCTTATGAATTTTAGGCTATAAAGTTCTTTATATAGTCACTTCTTTAAATGACCTAAAGAACCAAAAAACCCTAATTCTACACAAAATGGATATGGGCTTTTGGGCCTTTGTGAATCTTTATTCATTAAGTTGTCATACAACTTAAGTCGATGGGCTTTGACGTTCGAAGCCCATTGGGCCTTAAGGTCCAAAACTATCCCGAGGTCTTTAAAGAACTTATTCGTTTGATTAATTAACATATTAATTAATCCTTGCCATAAATAATTAAACCATTTAATTATTCTTACTCATCTCCATTGTTTCTTCAATCTCCACCTTACACGGTGTACGATCCATTAGGTTCCTTTTAGCGAGGCAGTGAGCGATTAAAACCATTTTACATCGATTGTGAATTGAAACTTACTTTCAATTCTCCCTTTAGTGATTATACACGTTTAGGGCTTCCACAAACCATGAGTGACACCTAGCAGCATATCATGGTTACCCAAGCTAATCAGAAGAGGTAGAGAACCTATTCAGTTAAGGATTACAAATGCAATACGGTCCTTCTCTAATCTAATACTCTTGACCACATTGTTTGGTTTGATAGTTTATTTATTCATGTCTACTATCCAATGTGATTCGTTTGCTTATATGATTACCTTGAATGTGATTTGGAACGCATTCCCTAATCTCATTCATACTCTGGCCAGAGATTTTAATCATATCATAGAGTATTCTCCCTCAAACCATTTGAAGGTTAGAGATCCCTTGTTGCACATTCACTTGTCTCCATAACTAAGTGGCTTAACCCCAATGATGTCGTGGACACCCCGATGGGGTGACTTTGACATAATCAAAGATCAAGGACTTAACCACAAGACAACTGTGATGCCTCAGGTCAAAGGACTAATTTGCATTATCCCAACCATGAGTTCTCATGTGACATGAGTATGAGAACTCCTCGTTGATCGTGTTCAGTGAACTCATTCTCTATTGAGCACCTACGTACTTGTCTTGATGTCACACACACCAATGACTCGAGACTAGTCACTCTCCCTGAGAGAAGGCACAGTACGTACTGATCTTATCGGACTGTCAATGCCCAATTGGCAATCCTATGATCAGGAACGTTTAGGATTGATGCGAAAATAACTAACGCACAAATTTAAACCCTATTTGTGACAGTTGTAGTAATGATGTAAGTAGGGATCGTTCTAGGCCGGGGATTAACTAGGGATGCTAATCAAAGTAAAATTAAATTAAAAACGTAAAAACAAAATTTAAAATATTAAACTAGACTCAAAACACTTAAATAGAATAACTCAAAATAAAACTAACAAATAAACTAAAATAAATTAAAAGACTCAAAACAACTCAAGATTTAAGAAAACACAAACTAAAATGATTTCTAATAAATCTAACACTTTAAAATAAAATGGGGGATTGATTTTGACGAGAAGTAAATTAACTTAAATAAATTACAGAATTGACAAAAACATAAAATTAAGGTAAAATGATAAATGACGGACTGGCTAGAGGATTATTCTCCACACATGACACATATGCAACCTAAATTGATTTTCAGTTGTTCTTTCAATAAATTGTAAATTCTCAACGCCCCAAGTTAATTAGGTCCGCTTAAATTAACCTTCAGATTTTCCTACTTTTATTAGGTTGGATGATTGCATACGACAACCCAAAACATTCCCTACAAGTTCCCTACATGAATTGCATAATAGAGATACAAGCAAGAATCATTAAGTTTTATGAAAATCATAAGCATTGACGAGGCACTTGTTACTATGAATTGCATGAAACTTATGCCAAGAATTTACCTAACGCGATCGTTTATAAGCGACCTTCACTACTTGTGAATATAAGTTCATAACGATTAGGTGAAATTCACTTATATTCTAGCATCAAATTCATGCATGTAAATTAAGTATGCATCCTTAATCGACATACAAAAATAAGTTATCAATCAAGCAGTTAAGCAAATTAAATCACAACTCAGAAATCACAACTGAAGGTAATCAATTCAAATTACAAATATATTCATGGTTTTGAATTAAACTCTAGCCAAAATAAAATTAGTTACACATTATTAAAATTAAAACAGAAATTAAACTTGAGTTTGGAAAATTAAACCGAGAGAGATTGACAGCTTGCTGTCCACTGTGGTTCTGCTGTGCTGAACCGTGAGGACCTCCTTCCTGCGCGCGCAAGCTGCTGCCAGACGTGCAGCCTTGCTGCTTCACTTCCGTGCGAGACCTCCCCCGCTGCTTGCAAGGCAGCTGTCTCTTCCAATCCCCTGTCTCGCGTCTGACCTCCTCCCTCCAGCTACTGCCCTCCACGTTTCCTTTTCCCTATCGCTGCCTCAAGGCAGCGCGCCTCTTTGGTTTTTCTCCTCGTCCGTCTCTCTCACGCTGCCAAAGGCAGCGTCTGCCCTGCTTTGCGTCTCCTCTGCAGCTCAGTCCTCCCTCGCTGCCTCAAGGCAGTCTTTCCTTCCTTTCCTCGCTCACTTCCTGCGTCTCAGTTTCCTGTTGCCTCTTGGCAGCTCCTTCTCCCCGAGGAGCTCCCTTCTCTCGCTTCTCACCTCGCAGCTCCCCTTATTCTTTCTACTCCTCAGTCACACGCTGCCAAGGCTTTCTTTCCAGGCTGCAAAAGCAGCGTCTCCCCCACGCTGCCCAAGCAGCACACCCCCTTCTTCAAGGCAGCCTGACAAACCCTTTTATTCTTCTTTGTGCTTCGTTTCTGCCCTCCACGCAAGCTGCACTAGGCAGCTTTGATTTATTCCATGCTGCCAACTCTATTCCATTACCTACCACACTGCACACACTTTTTAATTAATCCTTATTCTTTTATTCACACCAACCCACCTTTCCGTCCCACTTTTTATTTTTTTCTTATTTAATCTTTTTATATTTTTTTTCTACAAAACAATATGAATTATTATATATATATATATATATATATATATTATTTAATTTAAAAGCTACACAGTTTTGACGAAATTATTACATAAAATCACACTTGTGCTATTTTTATTTTCTTAGCTAGATAAATTCGATAAAACACAAAAACAAATTAAATAGCACACAAATATGAGGAAATAACTAAGAAAAGACAAGAGAATTTGATGTAAAATATGTATAAATATGAGCTTATCAAATACCCCCACACTTAGCTTTTGCTAGTCCTCGAGCAAAACAGAGAAAACAGAAAAAGTAATAACATGAAAATTATTAGTTTCCCCCTATATGACCCTCATAGAATTTCATTTGAGAACACAATCATCAAGAACCATAGCTAAAACCAACAAGCAATTCAGGTTCATTTTCCTTATTCAAATATTAGCAGCAATCTTTGAAACATCCTTGAAGTGTAGTGTGTGAGATAGCCATGCTAATGCAATTTCAAATTTTTATTTTTAAAAACACCATATGCAAACTAGCGACCTTCTCTCGGGATATGCACTCAATCACACATGTGTTTAGTTTTAATGTGTTTCGCTCAAAGAAACAAATGTGAAAGTTCTACCATAAGCTTGCATAAAGATCACTTCTCCACAGTCATAATTGCAAAACTTAAATCAAGAGGACTTTTATTGGATGTAATGAGGCTTAGGGATAAGGTTATTGAAATGAAAGAATAGGAAAACACAAGTTCCAAGCTACATTGCAAGCAATTATTTTCTTTAGATTTATAAGAACTCAAGCTTTCCAGCTATTCTTCCAGTCACCTCCAACCACAAACTTAAACTGAAACTTTAAAAACTTTTTATTTTCTTTGTATACAATCTTTTTTTTTTCTTTTTCTTTTCTTCTTTTCTTTTTTTTTTTTTTTTTTTTTTTTTTTAATACAAACATGAAATACCCCCACACTTATTCTTTTGCCAAACACCTTCAAAGTACTTCACAAACGTTTCTCATAAGACAATCTTGCATTGCTCGCTTGGAAAGGGTAAGGAAAAATATTTATTTCAGGCATAAGGGTAGATATATCTGGTGATAAGAAATAAAAGGCTCACAAATACGGCACAAATTGGCAATCTAATGATATCATTTTTCTTTGGGAAACAAGGTTATTTGGGCCATGGTGGTAAACCTAATGCCTCTATCATTTTCAAGTTCATGCAATCAATGACAAAAATTTCGAAAGATCGTTATGCAAGTTCTAGAGATGTATCTCACATAAGTTCATCACACATGAAAGAATAGGAGTGTATGAAAAATGCACACACTTTCAATAGGCTCAAAAACTCACATAGGATGTATATGGTCACTAAATTCACATATGGAGCTTTAAATCATGCTTTAATTTCACATCAACAAGGCTATGTGCGTTTGGTTTTTCAAAGATGATCAAATATGTACAAACTAACACGAGAATTAGGAATTTCACACAACACATGTTAACTAAGTTCTTGATCATCATGGTTCAAATTTTATCCAATTATATCATTGGGTCGGGAAACTAACAAAAATCTAATTCAAAACAATAAGGAAAACAAGGAAATATTTTTGGATTTTTTTTAAAATTTCCGAATATTTATTTTTTTATTTATTTTTTTTTTTTTTTTTAAACAACAACTTAATTAAGAAAACACAAAGCAATAACATGGAAACAAATGAAACCAGTTCAAAGTTGAAGGTACAAAAATTTTCAATTTGGTCATTTTTATACTCTTTACCCCCACACTTAAACTAGACATTGTCCCCAATGTCAGAAAATATAATAAAATGCAAATAAAAATAAAATAAATAAATATAAATAAACAAAATAAAGCAATAAGACTGAAAACTTCCCTAATTTGCAGAAAATCAAGCGATGACCCCCAAGCTAAAATTCTGCAATCAACTTCAAGGGTGGAAATAACCAAAAGTTCCTGCAAAGAAAAGAAATAATTCAGTTAAGCACACAAGAAAATGTAGAAAATGCAAACGAAAAATTGAAAATGAAAATAAGAGACAATGAATAAAACTAAAAGTGATCATTGGTCCTGTTTGGTGACTTTCCACAGCTTTGAACTTGAACTGGCCTCGGAATTTCTTAGCAAGGAAAATGAGACTTGATTGGTGGTGGTGTTGAAGCTTCTCGAGCTCTTGGTTTCAACTCGGACTCCTTCTGCCGGGTTGATTGAGTCTGCAGGCTACATTCTTCTCTTTTTGTTCTTCTGCATGGCAGGTAGGCACGAGGTAGAGGTGGTGGTCTGCTTCTTTGTTCAATCTGTCCAAGTGCCGACCGATTTCCTTTCTTTCACCTTGTCCCGTAGCCAAGAGCAAGGGTAAAGGAAAAGCATGCCATGAGAAATCTTTGCCTCTGACTCTGATGATATGGGATACTTTTGCTTTTGAAGAAGTATCGTTCCACAGGTGTATGCTTGAACTGGGCTGGGGAACTTCTTAGCAAGGAAAATGAGACTTGATCTTGAAGATGAAGCAGCACCTTGTCTCCACATGCTTCAAGTATCATTTTCACTTGCCTTATCTGTTCTCCAGGCAGATGTGGTGTCTTCTTCGGAAGTACATCAGCGGTTGAAGATGAGCACTCGAGAGCAATGCTAGGTAAGCAATGCTAGGTAAGCAATCAGGAAGGATTTCCAGGCAGTCGGTTCTTAGATTGGAAGATTGACACCGAGTGCTGGCTGATTGCCCGCTTTCTCCTTATCACAAAGACAAGGAAAAGGACAGGGAGAAAGCGTGATATGAGATACTCTTGCTTTCAACCTTCATGATATGAAATACTCTAGCTCTTGATGACTTATTTGCAAAGGTATCCCAGGGAATGAGAAACACAGAGAAACTCGAGAGGGTTTGTTGGAAAGGCATTTTCGGAGAAAAATTTCGGAGATGAAGAAGTGCAAAGGGGGTGTGCCTCTGCTCTGGAAGGCGAAGGTAAAAACTTATAGTTCTTCACTTCACAACCGAAACTGTTCTTTTACCCCTGTCGGCAGCCGGTGGATGGATGAACAGTACAGGTCACGCGCTTTCTGAAAAAGCAGCCCGTAATTTGCGCAAAGCTGACAGCGCGTGACGAGTGACGACAAAATTGGAAAAATCAGGGAGCGGCTCGTGGTTTCTGAGCAATCCCGACTTTTGAGAAAGGAATTGCATGTGACACGTCTGGACAAATCAGGGAGCGGCTCGCCTCGTGATTCCTGACTGCTCCGGCTTTTGAGAGAGACGCCCGACTTTTGAGAGAACGGCGTCCGACTTTCGAGAAAGGAACCGACTTTTGAGACGGAGACGCCGCTTTTGAGAAAAGAATCCGGCTTTTGAGAAAGGAGCCCGGCTCTTCGATTTGCGAGAGGGCGTCTCTTCGACTGCTGAGTGATGCCTCTTGATTTCTTCTTCTTATAAGAACGCTCATTTTTGTTCCACAACAAACTTAAGCTCCCCTGTAAACACTCCCTCCTGTAAACACTCACACTTGCACTTCTTTTAATCTTGATCAGTCCGACTCTTCATTCTCAACACCTTCAGAAAATGTCTTGCCCTTCTGACCGTCGCCTTAACTTGAATGTTGGGGAAGATAGTGATATATCTTCTCCAACCAACATTTGGCAGCCGTCCTTCATATCCCCGAATGGTCCTCTTACAGTTGGGGATTCCATGATGATGAACGAAACAACCGCATTGGTGGTGGCCAGAAATCTGCTCACTCCTAGAGACACTAGGATACTTTCTAGGCGGTCCGACGAACTGGCTGTTCAGGACTCTATGGCCTACAGCGTCCGATGCGCAGGCTCAGTATCAAACATGGGCCAGCGCCTTCTTGCACGAACCCGTCAGGTGGAGTCGTTGATGGCTGAAGTGGCTAGTCTTCGGCAGGAGGTCAGAGTGCTTAGGCATGAGAACAGGGATTTGCACATGCTTGCAACCAATTACTCCACAAGCATGAAGAGGAAGCTGGATCAGATGCAGGAGTCCGAAGTGCGGATTCAGAGTGATCATCAGCGGTTTATGGCGTTACTCCCGAGGTTTATGATGCCTTCGTCCTCGGGAGCAGCACCAAGTATTGAGGCTCTGAATGATCCAACTCTGGCGCTTCGTCTTTCTAGGGCTCCTTCGACCTGCGAGGCACCACCAACCAACGACCAATGAACGAAATTAGTTTACAAGTTATTGTAAAATATTTATGCAATTTTGTTTTTTTTTTTTTTTTTTTTTTTTATTTTGTATTTTTTTTTTTTTTATTTATTTATTTTTTTTTTTTTTGTATTTTTATTTATATGAATGTTTATGTTTTTTTTTTTTTTTAAAGCAAGAAAAAAAATAAAAATAAAAATATCAATGTAAAAATATGTAAATCAAATTAAAAAGACTATTTTTAATCTCTCAAACAAATATCACAACTAAATAAACAAAACAAAATGAAAGCAGTAAAGAGAAGGGATTAGGAATGCAAATCTGATTGTGGGTGATTCCTAGGCCTCCCTTCATTATTCAAATGCATGGGCTTATCATTGAACGGACGGTGGTACTTGAAATGATCCGACAACGGTCTAAGTTCTAATGACGGTGCCTGAATCATCAAAATTAGAAACAAGTTAGTATAAATTAAAATTAAAAATGGAGAAGATGGCTTACATTCTCGATCAAACTCAATCACAAACACCACATCTTGGAATGTTTCAGGGACTTTGCACTTAGCCAGATTGCATGTGATGATTGTGACATGGCCCGTGTCATCATTCTCAATTTCTTTGGCATTTGTTGTCTCATGCACAGCCTCTTGGATGTATTCAACAAATTCTCCGGCCACCTCATTTTCTGGAATAATTCTTCTTGGTGTACAAGTCTCTTTGAATGTTTCAACATCTTCGGGAACATGATTTGGTACACCAAGAATTTGGATATCACTTTGCACCTTGGGAAGATCTTCCACAACGTATTTTTCATTCACTTCTTCCTTGGGATTTAAAAACCTGCAAGGAAAAAGGACATTTGGTGGAACGATGTTAGAATGAATTGAACTTAGAACCTCCTCACCTGAGTTGGATGGCATAAGGACTTGAGGAGTTTGTGATAAGAATTCTTCTAAACTGCCCAAGTAATCATCCTCATCTTCGTCTTGAAGCGGCAATTCATCCATGTTCGGGCTATGTTTGGATGGTTCTGGGACAACTTCATCCTCCATATCACTTCCCAAAGTGATGGCTTCATCGATTTCACTTTCTGCCTTTGAATTTGCAATGTTTGAGTTGGAGAGTTCTCTTTGCTCTTGAATCTGTGCCATGAATTCCATAATCTGCCCAACATGCATATCCAATTCGTCCACTCTTCTGACTCGGTCTTGCATCTCCTGGTTTTGATTTTCTACTCCCTGATTCAAAGAGGTGAGTAAATTATTAAGTGTATCATTATCCAAGGATGTACCTGAATTGAATTGGGTTGATTGTTGTGGTGGATGTGACGGTTCATATGGCCACTGATAGAACTCTTCCGATGGCGGCAATTGTTCTTCTTTTTGTGAACCCTGTACCGAAGAAATTAATTCTTCAAGCATTTGATTATAATCCACGGGCATACTTTGATTCGATTGGAATTGTTGTGGGGGATGCTGTGGTGGCTGCATAGGTCTTGAATAGAACGCGTCTTCTTGCTGACAATATCCACCTTGTTGGAATTGTTGAGGTTCTCCCCACATGTAATCTGAATAATCTCTCCAATCCGAATTATAAGCGTTGGAAAACATGTTGCCCCTTGATTGGTTATAGCCTTGATATCCCCAAACATCTTCATTTGCAGAAAATTGAGGACCTTGATATCGTTGCCCATAGGGCACATCAAGTGTAGGGACACTTGGCATTGTGGTCCGTTCGGCATTATGAGTTAATTGAGCAGTGAGCTGTGCCAATAGATCTTGAATGCTAGTAGAATCCAGGTCTTGCTCCATTTGTAACTAAAATCAAAGAAAGAAAAATAAATCAAATATCAAAAGTAACATACACAAACACAAATAAACATAAGCAAAACCAAAAATAAAAGGATTAGCAAATTTGCTAATCCCCGGCAACGGCGCCAAAAATTTGATGCGAAAATAACTAACGCACAAATTTAAACCCTATTTGTGACAGTTGTAGTAATGATGTAAGTAGGGATCGTTCTAGGCCGGGGATTAACTAGGGATGCTAATCAAAGTAAAATTAAATTAAAAACGTAAAAACAAAATTTAAAATATTAAACTAGACTCAAAACACTTAAATAGAATAACTCAAAATAAAACTAACAAATAAACTAAAATAAATTAAAAGACTCAAAACAACTCAAGATTTAAGAAAACACAAACTAAAATGATTTCTAATAAATCTAACACTTTAAAATAAAATGGGGGATTTATTTTGACGAGAAGTAAATTAACTTAAATAAATTACAGAATTGACAAAAACATAAAATTAAGGTAAAATGATAAATGACGGACTGGCTAGAGGATTATTCTCCACACATGACACATATGCAACCTAAATTGATTTTCAGTTGTTCTTTCAATAAATTGTAAATTCTCAACGCCCCAAGTTAATTAGGTCCGCTTAAATTAACCTTCAGATTTTCCTACTTTTATTAGGTTGGATGATTGCATACGACAACCCAAAACATTCCCTACAAGTTCCCTACATGAATTGCATAATAGAGATACAAGCAAGAATCATTAAGTTTTATGAAAATCATAAGCATTGACGAGGCACTTGTTACTATGAATTGCATGAAACTTATGCCAAGAATTTACCTAACGCGATCGTTTATAAGCGACCTTCACTACTTGTGAATATAAGTTCATAACGATTAGGTGAAATTCACTTATATTCTAGCATCAAATTCATGCATGTAAATTAAGTATGCATCCTTAATCGACATACAAAAATAAGTTATCAATCAAGCAGTTAAGCAAATTAAATCACAACTCAGAAATCACAACTGAAGGTAATCAATTCAAATTACAAATATATTCATGGTTTTGAATTAAACTCTAGCCAAAATAAAATTAGTTACACATTATTAAAATTAAAACAGAAATTAAACTTGAGTTTGGAAAATTAAACCGAGAGAGATTGACAGCTTGCTGTCCACTGTGCTTCTGCTGTGCTGAACCGTGAGGACCTCCTTCCTGCGCGCGCAAGCTGCTGCCAGACGTGCAGCCTTGCTGCTTCACTTCCGTGCGAGACCTCCCCCGCTGCTTGCAAGGCAGCTGTCTCTTCCAATCCCCTGTCTCGCGTCTGACCTCCTCCCTCCAGCTACTGCCCTCCACGTTTCCTTTTCCCTATCGCTGCCTCAAGGCAGCGCGCCTCTTTGGTTTTTCTCCTCGTCCGTCTCTCTCACGCTGCCAAAGGCAGCGTCTGCCCTGCTTTGCGTCTCCTCTGCAGCTCAGTCCTCCCTCGCTGCCTCAAGGCAGTCTTTCCTTCCTTTCCTCGCTCACTTCCTGCGTCTCAGTTTCCTGTTGCCTCTTGGCAGCTCCTTCTCCCCGAGGAGCTCCCTTCTCTCGCTTCTCACCTCGCAGCTCCCCTTATTCTTTCTACTCCTCAGTCACACGCTGCCAAGGCTTTCTTTCCAGGCTGCAAAAGCAGCGTCTCCCCCACGCTGCCCAAGCAGCACACCCCCTTCTTCAAGGCAGCCTGACAAACCCTTTTATTCTTCTCTGTGCTTCGTTTCTGCCCTCCACGCAAGCTGCACTAGGCAGCTTTGATTTATTCCATGCTGCCAACTCTATTCCATTACCTACCACACTGCACACACTTTTTAATTAATCCTTATTCTTTTATTCACACCAACCCACCTTTCCGTCCCACTTTTTATTTTTTTCTTATTTAATCTTTTTATATTTTTTTTCTACAAAACAATATGAATTATTATATATATATATATATATATTATTTAATTTAAAAGCTACACAGTTTTGACGAAATTATTACATAAAATCACACTTGTGCTATTTTTATTTTCTTAGCTAGATAAATTCGATAAAACACAAAAACAAATTAAATAGCACAAAAATATGAGGAAATAACTAAGAAAAGACAAGAGAATTTGATGTAAAATATGTATAAATATGAGCTTATCAAGGATGTGTCTACGAAAGAATGGTCTCATTAATCTAACTTCATTAGATTGCATTCTCCCAATCACATATTCCTTGGACTTTATCGTTTAAGCATATAACATTTATATGAGACGGCTCAAACAATAATGTTTGCCCTTTTATATGTAAACTAGATTAGTTTAACATGTGAAATGTCCGTAAAGTATCATCATATGATTGGCTTTAGGGCACATTTCCAACAGGACTCCTACCCAAGCCACGCCTTATTCTCTCATATATGGTGTGGAAGCTATTATGCCGCTCGAAAGTCAAATCCCCTCACTAAGGATGGCTATACAATAAGGCTTGACTGAAGAGGAAAATGCAAAGTTGCGTCTTCAAGAGCTGGAAGCGCTGGATGAGAGAAGGTTCGAAGCTCAGCAGCACTTGGAGTGTTATCAAGAACGACTCTCTAAGGCCTTCAACAAGGAAGTTTGCCCTCGTTCTTTTGAAGTTTGCCCTCGTTCTTTTGAGTCACTAGAGTCTAGTTTTGTGTTTTTGAGTTAAATTTGTGTAGATTAGCATCCCTCCTAATCTCCGGCCTAGAACGATCCCTACTTACACATACTACAACTATCAAAAGAGGGTTTAATTTGTGTGCTAGTTTATATCACATCAGGCCTAAACATTTTTTCTTCCTATGACGAAAATTGACGTCACTATCAGCCTGAGCACCTTCAAGTGGTCGCTTGTTTATGATTTGTTAACGCTGCTGCAAAACAAGTTCATTTTCGCACGAATCAACTTCATCACTCGCCTCTTCATAAGCATCCGGATGTTGAGGAGACAAGCATGGGAGCTAAGGAACTAAAACCACAGGTCTATCTTGCAAATGAGCTACACTTGCACAATCAAGCGGTACCAGCTGCGTAGGAATCACAGAACAACCCTCTCTCGGTGCATCATTACTCGAGCGAGAAGAATTGGTGCCACTTGCCATCCCCAAGTTTTCATAATGTACTTTTGACTACCAAGTTACGTAAGCACGGGTCACCGGATTGTTGTTGAACTCATCATTGGCCGGTAGGATGATAGAAGCATTTGTACATGCATGAGAACAAGACTCTTAATGCATATACACAACTTGCAAATATTTTGACTGGGCGTTTTCCTTCAGCTTGCCTAGCATATGTTGGACAAAACCAAATTGCCTGTTGAAACGATGGGGACTGTACAGTTGAATAATGCATCGGTCTCCTTGCATTAAAGAAACATACCCCGAGCGAGACTTATAAGATAAGACAAGTCTGAGAAGCAAAGATGCAAATCATCTGTGATGCCTTGCGGCGTCGGGCCAACTCTCGCTAGGTGGTCCATCCTCAAGCCTTCACAACTTTTGTGCAGCGCTTGCACCTGCGAATCATCAAGGCTCTTCGCCGAAAACATGCTAGAATACTTCGTTATCAAAGCCCCCAGCTTGACTGAAGTCAGTGAAAAAGGCCCTGACTTTTCTAAAGTCGACAAAGAAAAATGAGTGCCAAAGTACTCACCCAACTAACCATACACATAATGGTAAGGAAGTATTGCATCACGATCTTCAGTGCTTGCCAAGTTCGAAACAACACTCAAGCCGTTGTAAATGTTGGCTAAGATAGGAATAGCGAGGCTAAAAGATTTGCCTGCAGCCATCTTGCTAGCAACTTTGAAGACTCCGGGATAGATAAAGTGGACATCGTCTTTGGGGAAAACAAACTTACAAAGCCAACAAGCTAAGAAAGCGGCTAGGTAAGATTCTTTCGCGTACTCTGACGCTACCCCAAGATTCTCAAATGCCCTTAACTCAGCAGGGGTACGACACTCAGCTGAACCAATGACACCGGACGGATCAGAGTTTCCCGTAGGCATGGTTATCTTGTTGCGGCCACTTTTCTTCGAAAACCTCTTATACTTCATGACATCCCAATACCAAAATCGGATCCATGAAGAAATCTTCACGCCTAACTTACTCTGAGATTCCTGGAAAAACTTATGGTACGCCCAAAACAAATAGCGGCAGCTCATAGGCAATCATCGGTTGTTGATTTAGGGCTATAATATCTTTATAGTTTGATCCTCTTATTCGATCTCCGTAAGATGTAGATTTGTGGATGTTTTGTTGATCCAAGGGCATTCGAGGCTTGATCTTGGATGAACGGTTGGAAGTTTCTTCAAGGGGCCTTCGGGGCTTAATCTTGAAGGTTGAGGGAAGTTTCTTCAAGGACCTTCGGGGCTTGATCTTGAAGAACAGTTGTACGGATTTCTTCAAGGGCTTTTGGGCTTGATCTTGAAGGTTGATGGATGAACGGATCTTTAAGGGCTTTTGGGCTTGATCTTGAAGAAAGGTGATGAACGGATTGTTGGAAATGTGCCCTAAAACCAATCATATGATGACACTTTACGGACATTTCACATGTTAAACTAATCTAGTTTAATAACAAGGGCAAATATTATTGTTTTAAGCCGTCTCATATAAATGTTATATGCTTAAACGATAAGTCCAAGGAATATGTAATTAGGAGAATGTAATTTAAAGAAGTTAGATTCATGAAACCATTCTCTTTCGTATACATATCCTAAGCGTTCCTGATCATAGGTTGCCAATTGGGCATTGACAGTCCGTTAAGATCAGTACGTGCTGTGTCTTCTCTTAGGGAGAGTGACAGGTCTCGAGTCATTGGTGTGATTGACACCAAGACAAGCATGTAGGTGCTCAATAGCGAATGAGTCCACTGAACACGATCAACGAGGAGTTCTCATATTCATGTCACATGAGAACTCATGGTTGGGATAATGCAAAGTAGTCATTTGACCTAAGGCATCATATTTGTCTTGTGGTTAAGTCCTTCATCTTTGACTATGTCAAAGTCACTCCATCAGAGGGTGTCCACGACATAGTTGGGGTTAAGCCACTTAGCCATGGAGGCAAGTGAATGCGCAATAAGGGATCTCTAACATTCAAATTGTTTGAGGGAGAATACTCTATGATATGATTAAGAATCTCTGGCCAGAGTATGAATGAGATTTAGGAAGTCGTTCCAAATCACATTCAAGGTAATCATATAAGTAAATGAATCACATTGGATAGTAGACATGAATAAACTATCAAACCAAACAATGTGGTCAAGAGTATTGTATTAGAGAAAGACCGTATTGCATTGTAATCCTAAACTGAATAGGTTCTCCACCTCTTCTGATTAGCTTGGGTAACCATGACATACTGCTAGGTGTCACTCATGGTTTGTGGAAGCCCTAAACGTGTATAAACACTAAAGGGAGAATTGAAAGTAAGTTTCAATTCACAATCGATAGTTAAGAGTAACAATCGCCCACTGCCTCGCTAAAAGGAACCTAATGGATCGTACACCGTGTAAGGTAAAGATTGAAGAAACAACGGAGATGAGTAAGGATAATTAAAAGGTTTAATTATTTATGGCAAGGATTAATTAATATGTTAATTAATCAAACGAATAAAGTTCGTTAAAGACCTCGGGTTAGTTTTGGGCTGCAAGGCCCAATGGGATTTGAATGTCAAGCCCATTAACTCAAGTTGTATGACAACTTGAAAACACAAAGGGCTTGAAAGCCCAATAAACCCTTAAGGCCGGCCAAATAGAGGAGGGTAGTGAACTTGGCTTAATTGCAAGTTTGCCACTCCATTGTGAGGTGGTATAAAGGCAACTTTATAGCCATTTCATCCTTAGGGTTTCTTTTAGAGAAAATTGGAGAGAACATGTCTCTCCTTTTCTCTCTAAGAGGCCGGGCCCCCCTTGGAGGAGATTAGCTAGCAATCTCTCATCCTCCAAGGTCACTCATCTCTTCTTCAAGTCCTACCTTGGTGTGGAGACTTAGAGCTTCTCAATTTTGAGAACTTGGAGAAACCAATTCTTCCATCCAAATCCATGGAGCTAAGAAGCAAGGAATGAAGGCCCTATCTCTTGGGTGATTATCCTTTGCTTATGCAAAGAGGAATCAAGAAAGGTATAAATTTCTCAACTCACTTTGTTTTGAGTTGAGTCTTGGTTCACCCATCTACTAGGCTTTGAATTTCATGGGTAATGTTTTGTTTTGAGTGCATGCAAGAACGATTCCTCCTTTAATTTGTTAATTGCATGCTATATATGTTGCTCAAATGAACACGACTTTCACAAAATTACCTTCAAGTGGTATCAGAGCCTAGGTCTAGTAGTTGGTGAATCCATTTGGGTTTTGTAATTCATAGTCTTTGATTTGAATGTTGTAATTGTTACAAGCTTTATTCTTGCTTCTTTAAATGTAAATTTTGTTAGAAAATTTGCCATCTCAAATGTTGTAGATGTAGTTCATATGAGCATGAATTTGGAGCTAAAATTTGGTGCCATGTTTTTTTGGGGAAATTCGGCCAAATCCAAAGGGTGGATTTTTGGGTTCTTGTTTGACTTGTTAAAAGTGTTTTAAGGTGACTTTTGGAACCCCTAAGTACCCTAGGATGTTAACCCCATTTTGAGTAGTGAAAATTTGAGTTTTATTGAGTGAAAATGTTCATGGAACTCTTATGGGTTTTCATGGATGTTCTTCATTGTTCTTGATGTTCTTACCAAGAACAAAAAGTTCGATGTTTTGATTCAAAGTTTTAGTTAATTTCATAAAGTCTTTGTTTTGTATTGGTTGGTGTGACTTATCTATCAACAAGTCATTTATTTTAAAAGGTGATTGAAATGTTGATAGAGTGTTTGAATTTATGTACATAATTGATATTTTTCTTACACATGTTTCTCACCAACCCATTTCCACTTGCATGGCTTTATGACTTTGTTGAAAAAAAAAAATTCAAAATTTTATGGCTTCACTACACCAAAACCGGCCACTCCCTCAATGGGAGTACTTTTGGGGCTTTTATGCAATTACATGAAGTTTTGATACTTTTGTGTATTTGTAGTTTGACCCAAAAGTTTACGTTTCTTACGTAAAGGCCCAAAATCACTAAAAGGACAAATTGTTTTGTTCCTTTAATGAAGTTTTTTGAATTTGTTGAAATTTTTGGGTTCTAGTTGTAATTACATGAAGTCATGGACTTTTGTGTTTTTACAAAGTGACCTCAAAAGTTTATGTTTTGCAATATAGCCCAAAAGTTGAGGTTATTGCATATTGACCCAAATTAAGTTGAGAACAAAATGGTTTTGTCTCTTTAAATGAGAATTGGATTTTCATTTCATTTAGCTTCATTTAAATCAATTCTATGGATACAAAAACCAAATGACAATGTTGCATTCAAGTTTAATTAGTTAAAGCGTTACTTAATTAAAGGGTGATTATGAACCTAAGCCTACGATAATTGAGCTATGTGAAAGGCCGTCTCAAATTTGTTTGAACCATGGGAATGTGTAGATTGGATTTTGGTTGTAATTTGATATGATCAAATATTGTAAAAGAGCATAAGCTCTTCTTTACTTTAAAGTAATTTGTTTTAATCAAATGTTGTAAAAGAGCATAAACTCTTCTTTACTTTGAATAACTCATTTCTTGTTTTATTTGATATGCATGAAATTGGAGTAGTTGGGTCCAACGCCCAATAGGAAAAACACGCCTTAATATGATTAAACGCGTAACTAAAATCAATCACCATCCCTAGACCAAGATTCAACACTAGGCTCGTGTTCGATCGAATCAAAGGTTCATAGTCATCCTAAGGCCCTAAGGCAACTATATAGTCCATCAATGAATGCAAACCTTATGTTAGTAGTACCATATACTCTTGCTTTAAAAACCGTTTTACAAGCTTAGTGGGAGTATTATATACTACTAAATCAATCACATGGACCAATAGTTGTAATAGGACCAAATTGTTTTAATAAGATTAAAATGTATGCTTATAAGTGATGAGACCTAAAACCCTCAACCAAACCATTATTAAGTTGATAAGCGTGAGAGTGCTTTGAACACTCTTTCGTGGCCTTCCACCGTGGTAGGCTCCGATCGTTTGTGACTCGTACACCGACTTCACCCTATCATGGGGGAGTACAAAGTGCGTGCTTACACTCAGGAGGAGTTCTATATGCATACATGATGCTGTGAAGGTAGGCAACGAGAATAGCCAACATCATATCATTGTGAGGTTGTTCTTGAACCCCTACTCAAACTTGCATGGTGGGAATGACTTAACTAAGTGCAATGGAGCCAACATCATATCATTGTGAGGCTTCATTCTCTAGAGGCCAAATAAGATGGGTACTTGCAAGAGATGCAAATGAGTAAGTGTACTCTCTCATTATTATTAATGCTAGCCAACATCATATCATTGTGAGGTGGGCTTGGTAATGGTGAGTCTCCCATACCCTACTAAGAGTTTCCTCCAAAACTCTCGAATTCCAATGAGGGATATGAAATTTGCCAAAAATAGTGGGTTGTGCTATTTGATTTAAAGACCCGGATCAAATGGCTTAAAATCAATCAATTTATATTCGTTATGTATTTATTTACCAATATATTTGCAAACGCTATCCAAAACTTGACAAAGAAAAGCCGAATGCTTTAGTTTCCGGACTTGGTACCACAATCCCAAAGATTGTCTTAAATGGATTGTATATGTACCTAAGTAATCTCATCCTCAAAATCTTCCTATTGGTAATGTATCATTGGAAGAACATGTTAGATAAGTCTATCATAAAGAGGACAACACAAACAACCAATGCTGATTCCTTCGTTATATGAACAAAGGAACTTACAAAGATTAGCATAAAGACAAGGACACTTTTAGTGTCATAGTTCTTCACTTACAAATCGTTGTATGAAGTAATAAGAGTTGCTTTGAACAACCCTTAGTTAATGCAAACACTAGTGCTTGTTTCTTTGTTAAATGAACAAAGAACTTGAGAAGAAAGCACAATGGCATGGACACTTTATGTGCCATGATTCTTCACTTACAAATTGTTGTATGAAGAAATGAGAGTTGCCTTGAACAACTCTTGAAAGTTTGTAATTATGTTTAGAACATAATGGTTGGTTGACAAAAATAGTCCATCAATATGGACTTATGATGATTTTGAATCATTGAGTGTTGAAGTGTTAAACCACTTCTAGAGACGGAAAACTAGGCAAGGACTTCACCTTTGTGTCCCTATCCAAATGATTCACTAAGTTTATTGTAAACTATATAGTGAACAATAACCACATGCTCTCCAAATTGTTTGATGTATATAACACAATTGAAATATGTTTCAAGAGAGATAGTGGGAGTTTAGGGACCATGACTATTGTAGTCAAAGGAGAAGTCAAATGAAGAAGGCGAAATAACTCCAAGGGAACAAACTTTCTTTATGAAAGGATGGACATTGGAAGGGGTATTTGCAAGAAATGTCTTGCAAGTGTCAAGAACACACCTTTCGAAGGTGTTATAAATTATTCTTGAAAAATTCAAAACAGTTGGTTCTTCTACTTGAATGCTTGATTCCGTATTAGTAACTATGTTTTACAATCGTCGTAAAAGTGTGGCTAATAAGAAGTAGAAGATTAATGAGAGAAGAGAAAGTACTTCACATTCGGAACATGAATCAAATGTAGATCTCTGCGAAAGCAGATCGTACTTACTTCCTCATATGAACTACCAAAGAAATTGGAAAAACCAAAGATTGACTTTACATTCCAATTTTAAGGAACTTAATTCCATCACTATAAGAGATGGATAAATGTTTTGTTTGACAAAACATTGTTCTTTATTAATGAATGATTGAATTATTGTAATCTAATTGATTGTCTCTATAGTAGAGATGATATGGTAGTGTTAACTGTTTAGAATATAACGATGCTTAAAACCCAAAAGGTTGCAAGGTAGTGACTAATCCCAACAGAGTTGTGATACCTCTAAAACATAAATTACGAGTTGGTCATAGATGGATGCTTTGGATCGTTAGATCCGGATCCAATACCTTCTTATTAAAATTTTATAGAGGCAAAATGTTTGAATCTTTATTCTTTTGGAAAGGAAGAAAGAATCACAAAGTTGTTGAGGTTAATTCACTTAGATGTTAGTGGCACTTGTCCACAACATAATACTACTCATGTTGTATGACATTCACCGAAGATCGCTCTCGGTTGGACTATCGTTTATTTTGAATAAACACAAGTCCGAATACTTTGCAAAAGGTTTCAAAGAATTCAAGAAATGTAAGTTGATGAGTAAGACGTCTAAAGTATTTACCTCCTTAGATTTGATCCAAGGAAAGATAACACTTTAGAACGGTTTCCTTGAAAAATATCAAGGAAAGAAGCATCCTAAGATAATGGATTTCTCCATTGAGAAAAGAACGAACTCGAATAAGATTTAGTTCGTTGGATGTTATCAATTACCCATATATAGGATATATATACTTCTATGACAATATGATTGTCAATTAGAAAATCTTCCAAAATTTGTATGACTCCATAGGATGTAGTTGGAAAGAAAGACAAATCTTAATCATGTTAAGATTTGGGGTTGTGTGCTAATAAGCAATATTTGCTTAAGAATTATCTTGTGGGTATCCTTAAATTAACATTTGGATATCACTTCTATAAACCAACCAAGAAATGTTGTTTGTTGGGTAGTTCATCGTAATCCTACACTAGGATTTGCCTAAGATAGAGCAAATGAACGAGGGATAGAACTCAAAGAATGGGTTCTTTGAGAAACAAGATAGTGATCAACAAATATAACAACCTAGTTCCTATACCACAAGCTCCAAGGTAGTCGAGAAGGATTTATAAACTGTCTCAGTTGAATGGTTTGAACTTTATGACTATGTCATAGAGTTGCACCTCTTAATTCGAAAGAAATAAGAATGAAAATCCTTATGACTACATTGAGTGTATATACGATATATACTCAAGGAAATGGTAAAGTACCATTTGACCCGAAATAATGAAACCTTCATAGCTAATTGGTAGCTTAAGGTGACTACAATCAAAGAGATTGGTTGACTTTGAAGAAACCATCTTTGACGTAGTCTTAGTTTCAATTAATTCGAAGATTGCTAGCTACAACTAAATGGTGATTCAATGTTTGGACACAATATGGGTTTTCAAAACCATTATTAAGATAGTCTTGATAATATATGTCTAAAACTATGAATCACAAGACATGTAAGTTGTAGAGATCCATCCATCATAAATCTTAGCAAGCTAGTGGGAGCTATAAGCGTCTTATGAGAGAAAGATCAAATCGTTTGATTTCTCATAAAGATGTAAATGAATCTTTTGTTTACTAGGTTTACAAAAGATTAGTGGGAGTTAATCATGTTCCTAAATTTGAATATATATATATATATATATACACATATATGATATATTAATTTTGGAAATGAAAAAGAATACTTCTTCGTTAAAGTTATGACTTTAAACATTCTATAAACGATAGAATGTATATGGGAGACATAGTCTATAAACCTGGGATGGAAATCTATAATGATAGATTTCAGGATATAATTGGATTATATCAAGCCCTAATAATAGACAAAAGATGCTAGGAAGTTTCTCATATGATGATAAACTTCAATCAGAATAACAACTCTAGTGAGACTAGGAGGTAGCTCTTCTCAAAGGGAACGTACCCTTTGACTCCCAAAGAAATAATGCGTAAATAGAATCCTTTATGCATACTCAGAAAAGTGATTTACGTATTTCATATTGTATGAAAACATTGATATGAGTTGTACCTAGAACGGTACAAGACGATATCAGTGCAAGCCCAAGATCAGAACCATGGCAACTGTCAAGTGAGTCCTTAAGTATTTAAGAAATACTAAAGGATAGATTCCTCAAAGAATGAGGAAGAATTAGAGTAACGTAATGGAAGCGTAAATGTATTAGATTATGAATCTAATCCATCATTGGATGTTTCTTCATTATGAATGAAGAGATAATCATATATCTCTTTATTATGACTAAAGAGATTTGGATGGAAACATTAAAAGTAATGACTTTAGTGTGTTCCATTATGAATGCAAAATATATTGCCATATAGAAGCTTACAACAATGTTGTTTGGATGGGAAAGTTCATTTATGAACTCTCTATTCGGTTCCAACCAGAAAGTGTCTCTAGTGTACCGACACTACGACACTAATGGGGCGATAGCTCAAGCCAAGGAATCAAGGTCTCATTAAGATCCGAACTCAAATGAGAGATTGAACCACATGATTGAGAATCATGTATAATGGTGACGTCGTTATTCTCAAGGTTGCTTCTATGGATAACATATAGATATCCATTGTCTAGGCCTACTACTCAGCCATTTTTGAAATGACTACAAGAAGAGGTATCATCACTGATGACCAAGCTGATTGGCTCTAGTGCAAGTGGGAGACTGTTGGAAATGTGCCCTAAAACCAATCATATGATGATACTTTACGGACATTTCACATGTTAAACTAATCTAGTTTAATAACAAGGGCAAAGATTATTGTTTTAAGCCGTCTCATATAAATGTTATATGCTTAAACGATAAGTCCAAGGAATATGTAATTAGGAGAATGTAATTTAAAGAAGTTAGATTCATGAGACCATTCTCTTTCGTATACATATCCTAAGCGTTCCTGATCATAGGATTGCCAATTGAGCATTGATAGTCCGTTAAGATCAGTACGTGATGTGTTTTCTCTCAGGGAGAGTGACAGGTCTCGAGTCATTGGTGTGATTGACACCAAGACAAGCATGTAGGTGTTCAATAGCGAATGAGTCCACTGAACACGATCAACGAGGAGTTCTCATATTCATGTCACATGAGAACTCATGGTTAGGATAATGCAAAGTAGTCATTTGACCTAAGGCATCATATTTGTCTTGTGGTTAAGTCCTTGATCTTTGACTATGTCAAAGTCACTCCATCAGAGGGTGTCCACGACATAGTTGGGGTTAAGCCACTTAGCCATGGAGGCAAGTGAATGCGCAACAAGGGATCTCTAACCTTCACATCGTTTGAGGGAGAATACTCTATGATATGATTAAGAATCTCTGGCCAGAGTATAATGAGATTTAGGAAGTCGTTCCAAATCACATTCAAGGTAATCATATAAGTAAATGAATCACATTGGATAGTAGACATGAATAAACTATCAAACCAAACAATGTGGTCAAGAGTATTGTATTAGAGAAAGACCGTATTGCATTGTAATCCTAAACTGAATAGGTTCTCTACCTCTTCTGATTAGCTTGGGTAACCATGACATACTGCTAGGTGTCACTCATGGTTTGTGGAAGCCCTAAACGTGTATAAACACTAAAGGGAGAATTGAAAGTAAGTTTCAATTCATAATCGATCGTTAAGAGTAACAATCGCCCACTGCCTCGCTAAAAGGAACCTAATGGATCGTGCACCGTGTAAGGTTAAGATTGAAGAAACAACGGAGATGAGTAAGGATAATTAAAAGGTTTAATTATTTATGGCAAGGATTAATTAATATGTTAATTAATCAAACGAATAAAGTTCGTTAAAGACCTCGGGTTAGTTTTGGGCCGCAAGGCCCAATGGGATTTGAATGTCAAGCCCATTAACTCAAGTTGTATGACAACTTGAAAACACAAAGGGCTTGAAAGCCCAATAAACCCTTAAGGCCGGCCAAATAGAGGAGGGTAGTGAACTTGGCTTAATTGCAAGTTTGCCACTCCATTGTGAGGTGGTATAAAGGCAACTTTATAGCCATTTCATCCTTAGGGTTTCTTTTAGAGAAAATTGGAGAGAACATGTCTCTCCTTTTCTCTCTAAGAGGCCGGGCCCCCCTTGGAGGAGATTAGCTAGCAATCTCTCATCCTCCAAGGTCACTCATCTCTTCTTCAAGTCCTACCTTGGTGTGGAGACTTAGAGCTTCTCAACTTTGAGAACTTGGAGAAACCAATTCTTCCATCCAAATCCATGGAGCTAAGAAGCAAGGAATGAAGGCCCTATCTCTTGGGTGATTATCCTTTGCTTATGCAAAGAGGAATCAACAAAGGTATAAATTTCTCAACTCACTTTGTTTTGAGTTGAGTCTTGGTTCACCCATCTACTAGGCTTTGAATTTCATGGGTAATGTTTTGTTTTGAGTGCATGCAAGCATGATTCCGCCTTTAATTTGTTAATTGCATGCTATAGATGTTGCTCAAATGAACATGTTTTTCACAAAATTACCTTCACGGATCTTCAGGGGCTTTTGGGCTTGATCTTGAAGAATAGATGTGTGGATTTGTTGATGTTATTGATCCAAAGGGTCGTTAGGGCTTGATCTTAGGATGAACGAATGATGAACGATGAACACTTTCTTCAAGGGCCGTCAGGGCTTAATCTTGAATTGGTGGAAGTTCTTCAAGGGTCGTTGGGGCTTGACCTTGAAGGAGGATTTGACGAAGAACGAAGAGAGCTTTCTTGATCCTTCAGGATTTTCTTGGGAGCTTTAGAGTTTTAAAGCTCAAGGTTGTGGTGTGATGTGAATTGGTCAATGAAAATGAATGCCTTGGCTTCCTATTTATAGAATTCCAAAACCTGATTTTTAGATTTAAATAATCAGATGAAATAAATCGTTTCTGCCAGGTGTTGACACGTGTCCTATTTGATGACTTTTTCGATTTTTTCGTTGAGTCACACGTTACGTGTAAAATTTATGTGATGCGTCAGCGTTGAAATTTTAATTATTGGTCAACATTTATTTCACCAAAATTTCGATGTTGACGGCTTGATCTTGAGGAACGATTGTGCGGATTTCTTCAAGGGCTTTTGAGCTTGATCTTGAAGGTTGATGGATGAACAGATCTTCAGGGTCTTTTGGGCTTGATCTTGAAGAGCATTGATGAACGTATCTTCATGGCCTTTTGGGCTTGATCTTGAAGAATGGATGTGTAGATTTGTTGATGTTGTTTGATCCAAAGGGCCGTTGGGGCTTGATTTTAGGATGAACGGATGATGAACGATGAACACTTTCTTCAAGGGCCATCGGGGCTTGATCTTGAATTGGTGGAAGTTCTTCGAGGGTTGTCGGGGCTTGATCTTGAAAGAGGATTTGACGAAGAATGAAGAGGGCTTTCTTGATCCTTCGGGATTTACTTGAGAGCTTTAGAGTTTCAAAGCTTCAAGGTTTTGGTGTGATGTGAATTGGTCGCTGAACACCAATGCTCAAAGAAGGCACAAAGGACGGAAGGATGGCGATCATAACTGAACAAAGACGCATAGACAGCATGATAAAGGCCCACATTGGTAAGTACATCTTTGAAACAGCTCAAGACATCTTCAAGCCACTCCCAGTAAAACTTGGCAAAGTCGGCTCCTCCAGTAGTCGACAAGGTGCTACTCCAAGTCATAGCTCTGTTGCGGATACGATAGCCAAGAAGCTCAAACAAAGCCGGAGAATTAGCACGCGCATGGTGTGAAGGGTTCAAGATGAGAATTCTCGATGTACACACATTCTTCTTTGTATTTGGTCGACAAGAAACTTTCACCTCCCAATATACTTCAAAAGACCATGACTTGATATGCATCGAGTTGTCTTTCACAGGAAGGGTCAGCGCCTTAGAGCCCGTCAATGGCGCACAAAACTTCAACGTCGTTCCCTTATCTTGCGAATCACCTTCCTTCGCAAGAATGGTGATGGTGTTGCTCTTAAAGCACTTGAAAAATACCATGGCTGCATGATGAGTGCATATTTTCATATATATTTTATCCCGAAAGTTATATTTTCTTTTTAAATTTTGGATTTAAATGAAAGGAATTACATGGTTTTGTGTTTATGTAATTAAATTAATGAGCTGGAGAAAATTCATGTTATAATTCCTTGGTTTTAATTTAATCAGGTGATTTTTTCTAATTTAAATCTTTATTCCTATAGCCTTTGGTTGAAGTATAGACTATTTGACTGTAGAGGTTACATGTTGCTTAAATCATTTTCATTTACCTTGCCTGCAGGTAACCTATTGGAGTTACTTGGCGAAGTCACCGGCACTTGATAATTTGTAGATTCAACAAGCTTATGTGATTGAACCGACAAGGAAGAAAAAGCTATACATAATTCTCTCCCATTTTCCCTGGTCAGCCGGTCGCACAAATCAAGAGAAAGAGAAGTTTTAGAGAGTTAAATTGGAAATAAAGATGAGGATTAAGTGGAGGATTAATTGACATAAAGGTTATGGCATGTGAAATACTAAGAGGCTAGCAAGGAGTTCAAATTGTATTTCCATTTCCTCTATTTTATGACAATAAAGTGGCTATTAAGTTTGGTGAGTGATGGAAAAAAAACGTGGGGCAGCAAGCATAACAAAAGAGGCTGCAGGTTGCAGCGGAAAAAGAGAGAAAGGAAAAAAAAATAGAAAAGAAAGAGGACAAGGTAGCTTTGCGGAAAGGAAGGAAAGGAATGAGGAAATCTTGGCATTCTCTCCTCTCGGTTTTATCTTCTCAAACTCATGTCTTTCTTTTGGTTTTATTTGATAATAATGTGTAACTAAATTTTTAGCAGTTAGGGGCTGTTTTGAAGCCCCAAATATGATTGCAAGTTTGTTATGACATTTCGTTTGAATTACTTTTATGAATGGATGAAAATTGGTTCACTACTTGTCTCATTGATGAATTCTTTATTTTGTTTTCTATGGATACATACGTAGTAAGCATATCTAGGATTCTAACGCTATGAATATATGTGTGTCTGCCCTTGTCGAATGAGGACCTACATATGTTCTAAAGTAGTACTTGTTAATTGCGATTAACATGTGAACCAATTTCTAGGATAAGTAAGACACCGCTAATACTTACGATGCCTTGTGATGACTCAAACTCTTTTCGTTCTTAATGATTTCTACTTGTTAAATCTATGAACATGCCATTCTAGATTGCATGCTAGGAACTAAGTTAAGTTGAAAACGCCATTCTCTTAACATACTAAATAAGAAAGAGTAATAGGTTGAGTTCTAACATTGAGCCAACTTGAGCATCTTCATCTGGAAATAAAAGGAATTTGAATGAAACATAACATCTTTGCATGATTATTTGTTGGTGGTGGATAGCAATTCCCCTAACTCGTTTTTCTTAATTTGTGAACTACTTAAAATCTGTTTCTGTCCTGTTTTTGTTCAATTTAATTTAAATAGCAAATCAACTCCAAAAATCCTAAAAATTTGTTTGAGTGTAGCTTTGTGTGTCTAGTGTGTTCATATAAAATTTCGTAGAATTTAGATAAGTGTAAGTTGGTCTAATAATTATTTTTCGGTGGCTGGTCAGTAGGGACAGCAGCCCAGTTTATATGACATTTTAAGTAGTTAGATAAAACAATCTTCTGCGGGAAAAACCCTTATTTTCATATGCTACAATTGACAAATCTTAGTGTTAATAAGGAAAATCAATAGGATATTTGTGTGCTACTTTGTGGTGTGCTACTTTGTGGTGTGCTTTTAATCTTATCACTGCAACGGAAAGATCAGCCACAAAAAGTGAGCGGAACAGCAAAGAAGATAGCTACAAGACAGTCCCTCCAAGCAGCAGTAAGAGGCACGATGAAGTCACCAACGAGGAAAGTCGTGACCAAAAGGCACTACACAACATAAACTCCTACAGTCTTTTGCACAACCCCACACGGTAAAAGTGACGCACTGCAAAAAGCTCCAAGTAGCGGCAAGAGGCACGACGAAGTCACTGATAAGCTCATATTTATATATATTTTACATCAAATTCTCTCGTCTTTTCTTAGTTAGTTTCTCATATTTTTGTGCTATTTACTTTGTTTTTGTGTTTTATCAAATTTATCTAGCTAAGAAAATAAAAATAGCATAAGTGTGATTTTAAGTAATAAATTCGTCTAAACTGCCTGTGTAGATCAGCTGACTTTGGGAGCAAATTGCGAACAGCTCAGAATGAATTATAGAATGAGCCTTATATGCTTGGAAAGCTACAGATGTCTATTTTCTAGAACATTTCGCGGATTGTTAATATCATTTTTCTAGAAGACGTTATGGGCATTTGAGTAAGGGAAGGTCTAGCTGACGACAACTTGCAGATTGGAATTGAAAGCAAACAAAAGAAAAGAAATAAAACAAAGAGTAGTGGATGGCAGAAAAACATAAAGCAAGAAGGAAAGAAAACAGCAAAACACACACCACATGAGCAGCAAGGAATCAGAAATTAAAGAATGGAAGAGTGGGAAGTGATGAGGAGAACACAAACACACACACACATGAACACACACGGCACTAGAATGGAATCAGCAAAGGGGAGTGAATGGACAGCAGAAAAAGCAAGGAAATTGGACCACTATGAAGTGGATTTCTTGTTGGTCTCCCACTTATAGCTTTGGATGGCTTTGGAATGATTATTTCTAGGTGGAAAGAGCACAAAAACAGCACACACACATGCAAAACAAAGCTGGCAGCATCCTTTCTTCCTTTGCCGTGAGATGTCATGTCCATTGCCTTGCAATTCTTTTCATTTCCAACCTCTATATAAGCACCATTCAGCCTTCAAGGAAGGGACACAGCCATTCATACACATTTCCATTAGTTCCAAGGCTTGCAAAGAAGGAGGAGTGCTTGGAGTTGTGCTAGCCATTTCATTGGAGTTGTTGGAGCATTCTAGGTGTATTCTACTTTGTTTCTCTATGTTTAATATCAATTGTTTTTGTTTAATTGCAAGTATGAGGAACTAAACCCTTATTTTGGCTAGAGGTTAATTCAAAGCCATGTATATATTTGTAATTTAAATTGATTACCTTCAGTTGTGATTTCTGAGTTGTGATTTAATTTGCTTAACTGCTTGATTGATAACTTATTTTTGTATGTCGATTAAGGATGCATACTTAATTTACATGCATGAATTTGATGCTAGAATATAAGTGAATTTCACCTAATCGTTATGAACTTATATTCACAAGTAGTGAAGGTCGCTTATAAACGATCGCGTTAGGTAAATTCTTGGCATAAGTTTCATGCAATTCATAGTAACAAGTGCCTCGTCAATGCTTATGATTTTCATAGAACTTAATGATTCTTGCTTGTATCTCTATTATGCAATTCATGTAGGGAACTTGTAGGGAATGTTTTGGGTTGTCGTATGCAATCATCCAACCTAATAAAAGTAGGAAAATCTGAAGGTTAATTTAAGCGGACCTAATTAACTTGGGGCGTTGAGAATTTACAATTTATTGAAAGAACAACTGAAAATCAATTTAGGTTGCATATATGTCATGTGTGGAGAAGAACCCTCTAGCCAGTCCGTCGTCCATCCATTCACTTTAATTTCATGTTTTTGTCAATTCCGTAATTTATTTAAGTTTAATTTACTTCTCTTTAAAAATCAATCACCTGTTTATTTTAAAGTGTTAAAATTGTTGGAAATCAATTTAGTTTGTGTTTTCTAAAATCTTGAATTATTTTGAGTCTTTTGATTTGTTTTAGATTATTTGTTAGTTTTATTTTGAGTGATTCTAGTTAAGTGTTTTGAGTCTAGTTTAGTGTTTTAAATTTTGTTTTTACGTTTTTAATTTAATTTTACTTTGGTTAGCATCCCTAGTTAATCCCCGGCCTAGAACGATCCATACTTATCCATATACTAAAATTATCACAAATAGGGTTTAAATTTGTGCGTTAATTTATTTTCGCATCAAATTTTTGGCGCCGTTGCCGGGGATTAGCAAATTTGCTAATCCTTTGTTTATGTTTTTGTTTGTGTTTTATTTTATTTTATTTTATTTTATTTGTGTTTATTTTATGTTATTTTATTTTTGGTTTGTTATGTCTTTTACTTTTGATATTTGATTTAGTTTTCTTTCTTTGATTTTAGTTACAAATGGAGCAAGACCTGGATTCTACTAGCATTCAAGATCTATTGGCACAGCTCACTGCTCAATTAACTCATAATGCCGAACGGACCACAATGCCAAGTGTCCCTACACTTGATGTGCCCTATGGACAACGATATCAAGGTCCTCAATTTTCTGCAAATGAAGATGTTTGGGGATATCAGGGCCATAACCAATCAAGGGGCAACATGTTTTCCAACGCTTACAATTCGGATTGGAGAGACTACTCAGATTATATGTGGGATGAACCTCAACACTTTCAACAAAGTGGATATTGGCAGCAAGACGAATTCTATTCAAGACCTATGCAGCTACCACAGCATCCCCCACAGCAATTCCAATCAAATCAAAGTATGCCCATGGATTATAATCAAAGGCTTGATGAATTAATTTCTTTGGTGCAGGGCTCACAAAACGAAGAACAATTACAGCCATCAGAGGAGTACTATCAATGGCCATGTGCACCACCACATCCACCACAACAATCTCCCCAATTCAATTCAGGTACATCCTTGGATAATGATACACTTAATAATTTACTCACCTCTTTGAATCAGGGAGTAGAAAATCAAAACCAGGAGATGCAAGACCGAATCAGAAGAGTGGACGAATTGGAGAAGCAAGTTGAGCATATTTTGGAGATCATGGCACAGATTCAAGATCAAAGTGAACTCTCCAACTCCACATTTGCAAATTCAGAGGGAGAAATGGAAATTAATGAAGCCATCACTTTGGGAAGTGATATGGAGGATGAAGTTGTTCCAGAACCATCCAAACATAGCCCGGACATGGATGAATTGCCGCTTCAAGAAGAAGATGAGGATGACTACTTGGGCAGTTTAGAAGAATTCTTATCGCAAACTCCTCAAGTCCTTATGCCATCCAACTCAGGTGAGGAGGTTCTAAGTTCAATTCATTCTAACATCGTTCCACCAAATGTCCTTTTTCCTTGCAGGTTTTTAAATCCCAAGGAAGAAGTGAATGAAAAATACGTTGTGGAAGATCTTCCCAAGGTGCAAAGTGATATCCAAATTCTTGGTGTACCAAATCAAGTTCCCGATGGTATTGAAACGTTCAAAGAGACGTGTACACCAAGAAGAATTATTCCAGAAAATGAGGTGGCCGGAGAATTTGTTGAATACATCCAAGAGGCTATGCATGAGACAAATGCCAAGGAAGTTGAGTTTGATGACACGGGACAAGCCACAACCATCATAGTAAACCTGGCCAAGTTCAAAGTCCCGGAAACGTTCAAAGACGTGGTGTTTGTAATTGAGTTTGAATGTGACTGTAAGCCATCTTCTCCATTTTTAATTTTAATTTATACTAACTTGTTTCTAATTTTGATGATTCAGGCACCGTCATTAGAACTTAGACCGTTGTCGGATCATTTCAAGTACCACCGTCCGTTCAATGATAAGCCCATGCATTTGAATAATGAAGGGAGGCCTAGGAATCACCCACAATCAGATTTGCATTCCTAATCCCTTCTCTTTACTGCTTTCATTTTGTTTTGTTTATTTAGTTGTGATATTTGTTTGAGAGATTAAAAATAGTCTTTTTAATTTGATTTACATATTTTTACATTGATATTTTTATTTTTATTTTTTATTTTTTTTTTCTTGCTTTAAAAAAAAAAAAAAAAAAAAAAAAAAAAAACTTAAATGCATAAATAATTTACAATAACTTGTAAACTAATTTCGTTCATTGGTCGTTGGTTGGTGGTGCCTCGGAGGTCGACGGAGCCCCTGAAAGACGAAGCGCCAGAGCTGGATCATTTGGAGCCTCAATACTTGGTGCTGCTCCCGAGGACGAAGGCAACACAAACCTCGGGAGTAACGCCATAAACCGTTGATGATCACTCTGAATCCGCACTTCGGACTCCTGCATCTGATCCAGCTTCCTCTTCATGCTGGTTGAGTAATTGGTTGCAAGCATGTGCAAATCCCTGTTCTCATGCCTAAGCACTCTGACCTCTTGCCGAAGACTAGCCACTTCAGCCATCAACGACTCCACCTGACGGGTTCGTGCAAGAAGGCGCTGGCCCATGTTTGATACGGAGCCTGCGCATCGGACGCTGTAGGCCATAGAGTCCTGAACAGCCAGTTCGTCGGACCGCCTGGAAAGTATCCTAGTGTCTCTAGGAGTGAGCAGATTTCTGGCCACCACCGATGCGGTTGTTTCGTTCATCATCATGGAATCCCCAACTGTAAGAGGACCATTCGGGGATATGAAGGACGGCTGCCAAATGTTGGTTGGAGAAGATATATCACTATCTTCCCCAACATTCAAGTTAAGGCGACGGTCAGAAGGGCAAGACATTTTCTGAAGGTGTTGAGAATGAAGACTCGGACTGATCAAGATTAAAAGAAGTGCAAGTGTGAGTGTTTACAGGAGGGAGTGTTTACAGGGGAGCTTAAGTTTGTTGTGGAACAAAAATGAGCGTTCTTATAAGAAGAAGAAATCAAGAGGCATCACTCAGCAGTCGAAGAGACGCCCTCTCGCAAATCGAAGAGCCGGGCTCCTTTCTCAAAAGCCGGATTCTTTTCTCAAAAGCGGCGTCTCCGTCTCAAAAGTCGGTTCCTTTCTCAAAAGTCGGACGCCGTTCTCTCAAAAGTCGGGCGTCTCTCTCAAAAGCCGGAGCAGTCAGGAATCACGAGGCGAGCCGCTCCCTGATTTGTCCAGACGTGTCACATGCAATTCCTTTCTCAAAAGTCGGGATTGCTCAGAAACCACGAGCCGCTCCCTGATTTTTCCAATTTTGTCGTCACTCGTCACGCGCTGTCAGCTTTGCGCAAATTACGGGCTGCTTTTTCAGAAAGCGTGTGACCTGTACTGTTCATCCATCCACCGGCTGCCGACAGGGGTAAAAGAACAGTTTCGGTTGTGAAGAAAAATTCTATAAACGTCTACCTTCGCCCTCAACAGCAAAGGCAAACTCTCTCAACACTTCTTCATCTCCGAAATTTTTCATCTCCGAAAATGCCTTTCCAACAAACCCTCTCGAGTTTCTCAGTGTTTCTCATTCCTTGGGATACCTTTCCAAATAAATCATCTAGAGCTAGAGTATTTCATATCATGAAGGTTGAAAGCAAGAGTATCTCATATCACGCTTTCTTCCTGTCCTTGTCCTTGTCTTTGTGGCAAGGAGAAAGCGGGCAATCAGCCAGCACTCGGTGTCAATCTTCCAATCTAAGAACCGACTGCCTGGAAATCCTTCCTGATTGCTTACCTAGCATTGCTCTCGAGTGCTCTTCTTCAACCACTGATGTACTTCCAAAGAAGTCGCCACATCTGCCTGGAGAACAGCCAAGGCAAGTGAAAATGTTACTTGAAGCATGTGGAGACAAGGTGCTGCTTCATCTTCAAGATCAAGTCTCATTTTCCTTGCTAAGAAGTTCCCCAGCCCAGTTCAAGCATACACCTGTGGAACGATACTTCTTCAAAAGCAAAAGTATCCCATATCATCAGAGTCAGAGGCAAAGATTTCTCATGGCATGCTTTTCCTTTACCCTTGCTCTTGGCTACGAGTCAGGGTGAAAGAAAGGCAATCGGTCGGCACTTGGACAGATTGAACAAAGAAGCAGACCACCACCTATTCCTCGTGCCTACCTGCCATGCAGAAGAACAAAAAGAGAAGAATGTAGCCTGCAGACTCAATCAACCCGGCAGAAGGAGTCTGAGTTGAAACCAAGAGCTCGAGAAGCTTCAACAACACCACCAATCAAGTCTCATTTTCCTTGCTAAGAAGTTCCTGAGGCCAGTTCAAGTTCAAAGCTGTGGAAAGTCACCAAACAGGACCAATGATCACTTTTTAGTTTTTTTTCATTGTCTTTTATTTTCATTTTTAATTTTTCGTTTGCATTTTTTATATTTTCTTGCGTGCTTAACTGATTTATTTCTTTTCTTTGCAGGAACTTTTGGTTATTTCCACCCTTGAAGTTGATTGCAGAATTTTAGCTTGGGGGTCATCGCTTGATTTTTTCTGCAAATTAGGGAAGTTTTCAGTCCTATTGCTTTATTTTATTTCGTTATATTTATCTACTTTATTTTTATTTGCATATTATTATATTTTCTGACATTGGGGACAATGTCTAGTTTAAGTGTGGGGGTAAAGAGTATGAAAAATGACCAAATTGAAAATTTTTGTACCTTCGACTTTGAACTGGTTTCATTTGTTTCCATGTTATTGCTTTGTTTTCTTAATTAGTTTTGTTTTATTTAAAAAAAAAAAAAAAAAAAAAAAAAAATCGGAAAATTTTAAAAATCCAAAAATATTTCCTTGTTTTCCTTATTGTTTTGAATTAGATTTTTGTTAGTTTCCCCGACCCAATGATATAATTGGATAAAATTTGAACCATGATCATCAAGAACTTAGTTAACATGTGTTTTGTGAAATTCCTTATTCTTGTGTTAGTTTTGTACATATTTGATTATCCTTGAAAAACTAAATGCACATAGCCTTGTTGATGTGAAACTAAAGCATGATTTAAAGCTCCATATGTGAATTTAGTGACCATATACATCCTATGTGAGTTTTTGAGCCTATTGAAAGTGTGTGCATTTTTCATACACTCCTATTCTTTCATGTGTGATGAACTTATGTGAGATACTTCTCTAGAATTTGCATAACGATCTTTCGAAACATTTGTCATTGATTGCATGAACTTGAAAATGATAGAGGCATTAGGTTTACCACCATGGCCCAAATAACCTTGTTTCCCAAAGAAAAATGATATCATTAGATTGCCAATTTGAGCCGTATTTGTGAGCCTTTTATTTCTTATCACCAGATATGTCTACCCTTATGCCTGAAATAAATATTTTTCCTTACCCTTTCCAAGCGAGCAATGCAAGATTGTCTTATGTGAAATGTTTGTGAAGTACTTTGAAGGTGTTTGGCAAAAGAATAAGTGTGGGGGTTTTTCATATTTGTTTCTGTTTGAAAAAAAAATAAAAAAAATAAAAAAAATAAAAAAAATAAAAAAAATAAAAAATAAAAAAAAAAAAAGAGAAAAGAAAAGAAAAGAAAAAGAAAAAGAAAGATTGTATACAAAGAAAATAAAAAGTTTTTAAAGTTTCAGTTTATGGGTGTGGTTGGTGACTTGAAGAATAGCTGGAAAGTTTGAAGTTCTTATAAATCTAAACAAAAAAGAATCGCTTGCAATGTAGCTTGGAACTTGTGTTTTCCTATTCTTTCGTTTCAATAACCCTATCCCGAAGCCTCATTACATCCAATAAAAGTCCTCTTGATTTAAGTTTCGCAATTATGACTGTGGAGAAGTGATCTTTATGCAAGCTTATGGTAGAACTTTCACATTTGTTTCTTTGAGCGAAACACATTAAAACTAAACACATGTGTGATTGAGTGCATATCCCGTGAGAAGGTCGCTAGTTTGCATATGGTGATTTTAAAAATAAAAATTTGAAATTGCATGAGCATGGCTATCTCACACACTACACTTCAAGGATGATTCAAAGATTACTGCTAATATTTGAATAAGGAAAATGAATTTGGATTAGCTTGTTGGTGTTAGCTATGGTTCTTGATGATTTGTGTTTTCGAATGAAATTCTATGAGGGTCACATAGGGGGAAACTAATAATTTTCATGTTATTACTTTTTCTGTTTTCTCTGTTTTGCTCGAGGACTAGCAAAAGCTAAGTGTGGGGGTATTTGATAAGCTCATATTTATATATATTTTACATCAAATTCTCTCGTCTTTTCTTAGTTAGTTTCTCATATTTTTGTGCTATTTACTTTGTTTTTGTGTTTTATCAAATTTATCTAGCTAAGAAAATAAAAATAGCATAAGTGTGATTTTAAGTAATAAATTCGTCTAAACTGCCTGTGTAGATCAGCTGACTTTGGGAGCAAATTGCGAACAGCTCAGAATGAATTATAGAATGAGCCTTATATGCTTGGAAAGCTACAGATGTCTATTTTCTAGAACATTTCGCGGATTGTTAATATCATTTTTCTAGAAGACGTTATGGGCATTTGAGTAAGGGAAGGTCTAGCTGACGACAACTTGCAGATTGGAATTGAAAGCAAACAAAAGAAAAGAAATAAAACAAAGAGTAGTGGATGGCAGAAAAACATAAAGCAAGAAGGAAAGAAAACAGCAAAACACACACCACATGAGCAGCAAGGAATCAGAAATTAAAGAATGGAAGAGTGGGAAGTGATGAGGAGAACACAAACACACACACACATGAACACACACGGCACTAGAATGGAATCAGCAAAGGGGAGTGAATGGACAGCAGAAAAAGCAAGGAAATTGGACCACTATGAAGTGGATTTCTTGTTGGTCTCCCACTTATAGCTTTGGATGGCTTTGGAATGATTATTTCTAGGTGGAAAGAGCACAAAAACAGCACACACACATGCAAAACAAAGCTGGCAGCATCCTTTCTTCCTTTGCCGTGAGATGTCATGTCCATTGCCTTGCAATTCTTTTCATTTCCAACCTCTATATAAGCACCATTCAGCCTTCAAGGAAGGGACACAGCCATTCATACACATTTCCATTAGTTCCAAGGCTTGCAAAGAAGGAGGAGTGCTTGGAGTTGTGCTAGCCATTTCATTGGAGTTGTTGGAGCATTCTAGGTGTATTCTACTTTGTTTCTCTATGTTTAATATCAATTGTTTTTGTTTAATTGCAAGTATGAGGAACTAAACCCTTATTTTGGCTAGAGGTTAATTCAAAGCCATGTATATATTTGTAATTTAAATTGATTACCTTCAGTTGTGATTTCTGAGTTGTGATTTAATTTGCTTAACTGCTTGATTGATAACTTATTTTTGTATGTCGATTAAGGATGCATACTTAATTTACATGCATGAATTTGATGCTAGAATATAAGTGAATTTCACCTAATCGTTATGAACTTATATTCACAAGTAGTGAAGGTCGCTTATAAACGATCGCGTTAGGTAAATTCTTGGCATAAGTTTCATGCAATTCATAGTAACAAGTGCCTCGTCAATGCTTATGATTTTCATAGAACTTAATGATTCTTGCTTGTATCTCTATTATGCAATTCATGTAGGGAACTTGTAGGGAATGTTTTGGGTTGTCGTATGCAATCATCCAACCTAATAAAAGTAGGAAAATCTGAAGGTTAATTTAAGCGGACCTAATTAACTTGGGGCGTTGAGAATTTACAATTTATTGAAAGAACAACTGAAAATCAATTTAGGTTGCATATATGTCATGTGTGGAGAAGAACCCTCTAGCCAGTCCGTCGTCCATCCATTCACTTTAATTTCATGTTTTTGTCAATTCCGTAATTTATTTAAGTTTAATTTACTTCTCTTTAAAAATCAATCACCTGTTTATTTTAAAGTGTTAAAATTGTTGGAAATCAATTTAGTTTGTGTTTTCTAAAATCTTGAATTATTTTGAGTCTTTTGATTTGTTTTAGATTATTTGTTAGTTTTATTTTGAGTGATTCTAGTTAAGTGTTTTGAGTCTAGTTTAGTGTTTTAAATTTTGTTTTTACGTTTTTAATTTAATTTTACTTTGGTTAGCATCCCTAGTTAATCCCCGGCCTAGAACGATCCCTACTTATCCATATACTAAAATTATCACAAATAGGGTTTAAATTTGTGCGTTAATTTATTTTCGCATCAGTCACCACCGAGGAAAGTCGTGACCAAAAGGCACTACACAGCATAAACTCGCTGTAGTCTTTTGCACAACCCCACACGGCAAAAGTGACGCATTGCAACAAGGTCCATGCACGAGCAAAGGAACCTCCGTCAAAACCGCAAGGAAGTCCACCAATATACTGAGTACATAAAAAATAAACCTCAAAATCCACCAATGTAATGAGTACATACAAAAAACAAAAAAAAACAAAAACAAAGCCACGTTGAAGCCAAAATCCACTAATATAGAACCGTGTGTGTGTGTATGTTTATATATATATATATATATATATATAGAAACATGACTAGCCAATATCAAAAGCACCGTGAACCCCGTGTGTGTGTTTATATATATAAAGTCACAACAAGACCTGAACATGCGGCAACAAGCAAAAAAAAAAATGCAGCGCAGCAAGAGGTGATCAGTGGTGGTCATAGCACAGCCCAAGCACTCTCCGACTTGAAGGAAATGAAATGGGGATCAGATATCTGTCTAAAGCCTTACATGAGGGTCTATTTATACACAACTAGAATTGAAGAACTTGATATCTGGCACGGCAACAAGCATCGGCTTTTCTCCAATGCTAAAGCATCTGCTTATCTCCAATGCTAAAGCATCTGCTTATCTCCAATGCTAAGGCATCTGTTCTTCTCCCCAAAACAAGAAACATGGTCCCTTTATCTTTTTATGGGCCAAATGGAGTGGGAGGCCGAAAGTGGATTTGGAAATGTCAATTAAAAAAATTAACATCCTAAAATGAGCAGACAAGACGGGCCTCGACATTTGGTATAAGTGATGATGGCGTGTGGAAAGCAAATGGCAAAAAAACAAAATAATAATAAATAAATAAATAAAAATAATGATAGACATCATTTGTTAAGGATGGAGCGTGCAGAAAGCAAAAGGGATAGACATGCAAATTGGCAAAAAGAAGAAAAAAATATTGATGGTGCCAGGCGCACCGACAGCGAAAAAAAATATATATAGATATATATATATATATGTACATGTATATATGTATATATGTACATGTATATATAGACACTGAATGAAATAAAGTTCACTTATTTCTCTAGAAATTTACATAAATGTACATTTTACAGGAGACAAAAAAAAAAAAAAAAAAAAAAAAAAAAAAAAAAAAGCAAACAGGGAGCCTTCACAAAGGTTGATCAGGTGGTGCTTCATCACTCGGCGGAACTCTAGGAAGAAGAGGCGTCAGAGGTTGATTGTTTGGAGCCTCAACACTTAGTAAAACTCCAAAGGACGAAGGCAATAGGTGCCTCTGGAGTAAAGCCACAAACATTTGATGGTCATTCAGAATCCAACTTTCGGATTCTTGCAGCTAGTCAAGCTTTATTTTCATGCTCGTTGAGTAACTATTTGTGAGCATGTGCAACTCTTTATTCTTATGTCGGAGCCCTCTAATCTCTTGCTTAAGGCTCACCACCTCAGCCACCAAGGATTCGACCTGGCGAGTACGAGCAAGAAGGCGTTGGCCCATATTCGATACAGAGCCCACACATTGAACACTGAAAGCCAAAGAATCTTCAGCATCCAGCTCATCAAACCGCTTGGAAATGATCCTATTATCCTTGGGGTGAGAAGATTTCTAGCAACCACCATAGCGATTATGTCGTTCTTCATCACAGAGTCCCTAACTGTAAGAGGACCAGTAGCGGATAAGAATGATGGATGCCATATGTTGTCTTGAGGAGACATGTTGCCGTCTTCCACATCATTCAAATTAAGACGACGATCAAATGGGCAAGCCATTTGCGAAATACGATGAAGGAGGATGAGGTCAGGTAAATTGAATTCTCAGAAATGCAAAAAGGGGAAGTTTTTACAGGCAACAACTTTCTGAGCGTGATTTTGGAACACGATTAATGCCTCTATAAAAAGAAGAGGTAACAGGGCCGCCTGTCCAGAAATCGAAGAGGCACCTCTCCCCGAATTTCAAAAGCCAGGCTACTTGTTCGGAAATCGAAGAGACAACAAGGCCTCTTGTTCAAAAATCAAAGAGGCACCGTTCTCCGAATTTCAAAAGCCGGATTTTCTGGGATAAAACTTGTCAATACATTTGATGCGAAATATATAAGCACTCAAATTAAACCCTCTTGTGACAATTGTAGTACATGTATAAGTAGGGATCGTTCTAAACCGGGGATTAGGAGGGCTTGCTAAAACCTCTAAACTGACTCAAAAACATAAAAACAAAGTTAAAAAAAATGTAAACAAAAGACTTTAAAATAAGAAAGTAAAAGGGGGATTTGGGTTTGGTGAAGTTGAAAGTAAAACAAACAAACTAAAACTTAAATAGATTTTTAGCTAGGCAAATTGTAAAACGAATTTGAGAAATAAGATGATGGATGGATTAGTTAGAGGTCCGTTCTTCACACATGACACACTTGCACATGAATAGATTTCCAATTGCTTTTTAATAAACTATGATGCTCAACACCCCAGATTAACCGTGAACATCACTTTTTTAATCTTCAAGTTTTCCTTAAATTATTGAATTGGACGGAAAACGCATACAACAATTCAACACATTCTCTAAAAGTCCCCTACGTGAAAAGCACGATAGAGATATAATTAAAGATCATTAAGTTTCATGAAAACTATAAGCATTGACGAGGCAATCGTAACTATGAAAAGCATGATAAGTTTGCCAAGAATTCAATTAACGCGATTGTGACAAGCAACCTTCACTACTCATGAATATAAACTTGTAACGATTAGGTGAAACTCATTTATATTCTAGCATCTAATTCATGTATGAAAACTAAGTATGCATCCTTAATAAACATACAAGAATTAGTTATGAAGCAAATAGATAATTGAATTGCAATCACAACTTATCAAATCACAATTGGAAGAAATCAATTCATATCACAAGCATGTTCATGGCTTCAAACTTCCCCCTAACTAAATAGGGGTTTAGTTCCTCATGTTCACAAAACAAAGATAAATAAAATTATACATTGAAAATAAAAGAAAGAAAACACCTAAACGTTCCAACGATCCATGTTGGATAGCAAGCACGTCCAAGAACTTTCCTTCTTGGATGGGATGGGAAGGAGTTTAGATATGTAGGGAGAGGCAAGGCAAGGCTTGGAGAATGGTTAATTTCTTGATGCTAAATGAGGTTGTTGCCATGGGTATTTATAGGGAGAGGATGGACTTGTTTTTGATGGTGGGTTAGGTCTTGAATCATCCACACACTTTCCTAATGGGTTAGGTATTGAATCATCCACACACTTTCCTAATGGGTTAGGTATTGAATCATCCACACACTTTCCTAATGGGTTAGGTATTGAACAATCACTCAAATGTCATGGTGAGAAAACATCAAGGATGCACACGGCAAGGATGTGAAGAATAATGGTGGGTTAGGCATGGTTTTGAGTGGAGTTTTGGTCAATCCTTCTAGAAACCTATCCCTTCTTGCAACTTGAATTTGTTTCACCATATTTTTAGCATGTTCCTAGCTTCTTTTGACTTCAAATTCGTCCATCCATCTAGCTTGGATCATAAGCAATCCATCTTGGGCCCAAAAACACTCCAAACTACTCCAAATTGGCTCAAAATGCACCCTTAGCCCATAAAACCTACAAACACACGAATTTAGCTTTAAACACTATTATAAATACTAAATAATTACCAAAATGCAAGAAAACAAGCAAGCTAAGTCGCATAAATATGCTCCTATCAAATTCCCCCACACTTAGCTTTTGCTAGTCCTCGAGCAAAACAAAACGAAACAAAGTAATCAAATGAATCAAAAACAAGTAAAACACAACCTCAACCTTCCAACAATTGCCTCAGGGATTTCCAATGCACATGACATTTTTATCATTCCCACAGATTTGAGTCAATTTAACACTTAAGCACATACTTAATCATAGTCACTACTTACTAGTTCACAATTAACCAATTAAAACAATGTTTTGAATGTAGTAACATGCCTTAGAGAATTCCCTCAATCCTTACAAGATATGCACTCTATTTTCACTCAGATTTTCTAACTACACACCCTATACTAGTTATATGTGAGAGAATTGATGTAGATATAAAAACGAATGCTCACATATATGTATCACAAAGAACGCAATTTCCGGAGTTAACAAGCATGTTTAGATATGATCTCATGAATGGAATGCTACTACTTAGATGCGAGAACCAGTGACACCATATGCTCATACCAAATTCAAACTCCACAAATTGAAACACATAACACTCAAGATAGAAGTTAAGGGTTGTAACGGGGTTTGGGGTATTGGTTAACAAAGTAAAGATAGGGAAAACAAACGTTCTTCAAGCGATAGTAAGCAAAGTAGTGAAATTGAGACCTAGAATTCACTTAGAATGCAGAAATCATCTTTTAGTCATAAAGGGGAGATTTGAACAACTCTTAGGGCCGAATTCATTGTTTTGGACCCTTACTTCAACAAACAATACTTTGGAACTCTTTTTCACATCTTTTCAATTCTTTTTTTTCACCCGTTCCTATGGCACACAAATTCACATAACAAAAACTTCCCCCACACTTGTTTTCTGCTACAAAAGAATTCTAATTAAATCATGCTTTACTATGCTTAAAGAACAAAGGTATGGATAGTCCTAATCTAGGCTAGGTGAGGAAAAGATGGGTTAACAAAGAAAAGGCTAAACAAGGCTTAATGGGGTTGAAACCTACAAAACATAATGACATAAGGGATTCACGGCATTTTGGCTAAGGTGGTGGTCACTAAACAACTTCATCTTGAATATGTGTTATGCAATTCAATGACATGCTTTGAATGAAATGGGCATGAGTTCTAGCATTTGGAACTAAATGATGAAACGCCTTCTAAGTAGCAACCAAGCAAAGAATAGTGAGATCATGCAACGACTTAGAAAACAAAGAATGCACAGATTTTAACTCTCCAAATAAGCGTTTAGGCTCAAGTCTCACAAGGTTGTAGCGTTAGTTTGAGTTCCTTCCTTCAAGCATGTTACAAAAACTGATTTTTCCTTTATGATTGCATGTGAATTCATAAGTTATAACCACAACCAAGCATAAACAAAGAGTAAATCAAACTTTCATCCATGTTAATCACTTTCTTTAACAGCCATGCAATTACAAACCGAATCCTCATCATTGTGTTGGAAGGTACCCTAAGACACAAACAAACACACAAAAACAACTCAAAACAACTCTTTTTTTGGGTTTTTAAAACAAATTTTTCAAATTTTTATGTGATTTTCGGATTTTTACTTCAAAACACACTAAAACACACCAAAATTGCTTAAAAACACTTAAAAACAGCAAGGAACAAGTCTATAAGTTAAGGGTGATAAAATCCACTAAAACACACCAAAACTGCTTAAAAACACTTAAAAACAGCAAGGAACAAGTCTATAAGTTAAGGGTGATAAAATCCCACAAATTTGCATCAAAAACACTTAGTTACCCCCCCCACACTTAAATCAAACATTGTCCTCAATGTTTCAAGCATAGACTAACACAAAAAACAAACAAACAAACAAAACAACAACTAAGCAATTTAACATGAAAACAACAACAAAGAGACGGGTTTAGGAACGCAAATCTGGAATTTGAAGTGCTCTCTAGGTCTTCCTTTGTTGCATGCATGGGTTGCCTCCCAAGTAGCGCTTGCTTTAACGTCGTACAGCCGGACGAAGAGCCCATTCACTCCTTAATGGAGTCCACAGCATGCAAGGGAATGTCATCCACGGTATGCTTCTCAAAGTTCTCGTAGTACGGCTTCAAACGATGCCCGTTTACTTTGAACTCTTGACCCGTTTTGAAGCTACGAACTTGGACTGCACCATGAAGAAAAACGTTAGTAATAACAAAGGGTCCAATCCAACGTGAACGTAACTTACCCGGAAATAGACGAAGACGGGAATTAAACAACAACACTTTTTGTCCAACTGAGAAGGACTTAGTGCGAATCATCTTGTCATGAAAGGCCTTTGTCTTTTCCTTGTAAAGGCGAGCATTCTCGTAAACTTCATTCTGTATCTCCTCAAGTTCATTCAATTGAAGCTTACGATGAATTCCCGCAGCATCCACATCCATGTTGAACTTCCTCACGGCCCAATGAGCCTTGTGCTCCAACTCCACAGGTAAATGACATGGCTTGCCATAAACAAGCCGAAAGGGGGACATTCCTATGGGTGTTTTGTAGGCGGTCCTATAAGCCCACAATGCATCTTCTAGCCTTAAACTCCAATCTTTTCTTGTTGGCCCAACCGTCTTTTCAAGAATCTGTTTAATCTCCCGATTCGACACCTCGGCTTGCCCGCTTGTTTGAGGATGATAGGGTGTGGAAACCCTATGTGTAACGTTGTATTTCTTGAGCAAGGCCTCGATTGTGCGATTACAGAAATATGAACCTCCATCACTGATAAGGACTCGAGGCATCCCGAACCTAGTAAAAATGTTAGACTTCACAAAATCTGCAACTACCTTAGAATCGTTAGTCCGGGTGGCTTTTGCTTCCACCCATTTAGAAACATAATCCACCGCCAACAAAATATAGAGAAAACCATGTGATGAAGGAAAAGGACCCATAAAATCAATGCCCCACACATCAAATATTTCAACAGAAAGTATAGGGTTTTGTGGCATTTGATCCTTAGCACTTATATTACCCATTCGTTGACAACGATCACATGTAAGGCAAAACGTCCTAGCATCCCTAAAGATGGTTGGCCAATAAAACCCACATTCTAAGATTTTAAGGGCAGTGCGTTGGGTGCCAAAATGTCCCCCACAGGCATATGAATGACAAAATGTTAAAATAGATTGAAACTCAGATTCATTCACACAACGTCGTACAATCTGATCGGGACAAAATTTCCAAAGGTATGGGTCATCCCAAACATAAAACCTAGCATCCTTTCTAAGCTTATCACGTTGATTCCTATTAAGTGTGCTAGGAGTATGTTTAGACACCAAATAGTTCACCAAATCTGCATACCAAGGCTCACTTACCTGAATAGACATTAGTTGTTCATCGGGGAAGGTTTCTAAAATTGGCATTGCTTCCTCATGCACCATTCGGCTTAGGTGGTCAGCCACCACATTCTCCACGCCTTTCTTATCCCGAATCTCAATGTTAAACTCTTGTAGAAGCAACATCCATCGAATCAATCTAGGCTTGGCCTCCTTTTTCGTGAGCAAATATTTGAGAGCTGCATGATCAGTAAAAATAAGAACTTTAGTACCAAGTAAGTAAGATCGGAACTTATCTAATGCAAAAACTACAGCAAGTAATTCTTTCTCAGTGGTTGAATAATTTAATTGAGCATCATTGAGTGTCCTAGAAGCATAATAGATAACGTGGGGTTGCTTGTCCTTTCGCTGCCCCAAAACAGCACCAATGGCATAGTCCGAAGCATCACACATCAACTCGAATGGAAGGCTCCAATCTGGAGGTGTGATAATATGAGCCGAAGTGAGAGCCTCTTTTAAGTGCTTGAATGTTGTGGAACATGCTGCATCAAACTCGAAAACCACCTATTTTTGAAGCAATCGGCATAGTGGTTGTGCAATCTTGGAGAAATCCTTAATGAAACGCCTATAAAAACCTGCGTGGCCAAGAAATTAACGAATCTCTCTAACCGAAGTTGGAGAGGGTAAGTGGCGAATAAGGTCGACCTTAGATTTATCCACTTTAATGCCTTTTTCAGAAATAATATGGCCTAGAACAATACCTTGCTTAACCATGAAGTGACATTTCTCCCAATTAAGCACAAGATTCGTTTCAACACAACGTTTCAAGATTAAGGTCAGATTATTCAAGCAATGATCAAATGAATTACCAAACACGCTAAAATCATCCATGAATATCTCAATAATCTTCTCCACATAATCAGAAAAAATACTCACCATGCATCGTTGAAATGTCGCCGGAGCATTGCACAAACCAAATGGCATGCGCCTATATGCAAAAGTGCCAAAGGGGCACGTAAATGTTGTCTTCTCTTGGTCCTCCGGAGCTATCACAATTTGGTTATATCCGGAATATCCATCAAGAAAGCAATAAAATTCATGACCGGCTAACCTTTCCAACATTTGGTCGAGGAATGGTAATGGAAAGTGATCCTTCCTTGTCATGGCATTTAACTTCCTGTAATCAATACAAACACGCCAACCAGTCACAACACGCGTGGGTACAAGTTCTTGTTCTGCATTTTTCACCACCGTGACTCCGGACTTTTTGGGAACAACCTGCACAGGTGACACCCAACGACTATCAGAAATCGGATATATAACACCACAATCAAGCAATTTTATAACCTCCTTTTTCACTACTTTCATCATGGGTGGATTAAGGCGACGTTGAGCATCACGGGATGGCTTGGCTTCTTCCTCCAAAAGGATGCGATGCATGCACGTGGTGGGACTAATGCCTTTGATATCCGCCAATGTCCATCCAATGGCAGATTTGTGCTCTTTTAACACCCTTATCAACTTGTCTTCTTCTTGGGCCGTGAGTAAGTTGGAGACGATGACGGGGAGCGTCTGATCTTGTCCCAAGAAAACATACTTCAAGTGATTGGGTAATGGCTTTAACTCAAGTGTAGGTGGCTGCACAATTGATGGAAGTAACTTGTTAGTCAAAACCGAATCTAAAAGTGAGAGTGGAGACTTACCAGAGTGTGAAGGCAATGACTCAAGGGCAGCGACCATTTCAAGTACTCCATCACAAGGGGGCACGGCAATATGGTCAGATTGCATGCCGTGGGTTGCAAGGACTGCCCCACACTTATTTCTTGTTCCTATGCCGTGCATTAAGGCTACCTTAAGTGCATCTTCGTTTAGTTGATCCAAATGCACCTGTGCCAAAGAATCAACAATGTCAATAGCAAAACAAGAATGGTCCTCCATTGGATATTTAATGGTTTCAGAAAGATTAAAATGAATAATGTCCTCATCAAACTCCATGGTTAATGTTCCCTTAAACACATCAATCTTTGTTCTTGCTGTTTTCATGAATGGACGGCCTAGCAAGATTGGCAATGATGGAGCATGGCTTGAATCCTCCATGTCTAAAACATAGAAATCTGCAGGGAAGATAAGGTGATTGACCTGCACTAAAACATCCTCAAGGACTCCCTTGGGATAAGCGTTAGAACGATCGGCCAATTGAATTATAACGCCATCGTGTTTTAACTCACCAAGGTTCATTGATGCATAAATGGAATATGGCATTACATTGATAGAAGCACCTAAATCTAACATGCATTGTTCAAATCTAGTGTTTCCAATTATGCATGGAATAGTAAAACTACCTGGATCCTTACATTTTGGAGGTAACTTCCGTTGCAAAACCGCGGATACATTTTCACTTACTTTCACAACTTCTTTGTTTGAAATGGGGATTTAGCAAAGTTGCTAATCCCCGGCAACGGCGCCAAAATTTTGATGCGAAATATATAAGCACTCAAATTAAACCCTCTTGTGACAATTGTAGTACATGTATAAGTAGGGATCGTTCTAAACCGGGGATTAGGAGGGCTTGCTAAAACCTCTAAACTGACTCAAAAACATAAAAACAAAGTTAAAAAAAATGTGAACAAAAGACTTTAAAATAAGAAAGTAAAAGGGGGATTTGGGTTTGGTGAAGTTGAAAGTAAAACAAACAAACTAAAACTTAAATAGATTTTTAGCTAGGCAAATTGTAAAACGAATTTGAGAAATAAGATGATGGATGGATTAGTTAGAGGTCCGTTCTTCACACATGACACACTTGCACATGAATAGATTTCCAATTGCTTTTTAATAAACTATGATGCTCAACACCCCAGATTAACCGTGAACAGCACTTTTTTAATCTTCAAGTTTTCCTTAAATTATTGAATTGGACGGAAAACGCATACAACAATTCAACACATTCTCTAAAAGTCCCCTACGTGAAAAGCACGATAGAGATATAATTAAAGATCATTAAGTTTCATGAAAACTATAAGCATTGACGAGGCAATCGTAACTATGAAAAGCATGATACGTTTGCCAAGAATTCAATTAACGCGATTGTGACAAGCAACCTTCACTACTCATGAATATAAACTTGTAACGATTAGGTGAAACTCATTTATATTCTAGCATCTAATTCATGTATGAAAACTAAGTATGCATCCTTAATAAACATACAAGAATTAGTTATGAAGCAAATAGATAATTGAATTGCAATCACAACTTATCAAATCACAATTGGAAGAAATCAATTCATATCACAAGCATGTTCATGGCTTCAAACTTCCCCCTAACTAAATAGGGGTTTAGTTCCTCATGTTCACAAAACAAAGATAAATAAAATTATACATTGAAAATAAAAGAAAGAAAACACCTAAACGTTCCAACGATCCATGTTGGATAGCAAGCACGTCCAAGAACTTTCCTTCTTGGATGGGATGGGAAGGAGTTTAGATATGTAGGGAGAGGCAAGGCAAGGCTTGGAGAATGGTTAATTTCTTGATGCTAAATGAGGTTGTTGCCATGGGTATTTATAGGGAGAGGATGGACTTGTTTTTTATGGTGGGTTAGGTCTTGAATCATCCACACACTTTCCTAATGGGTTAGGTATTGAATCATCCACACACTTTCCTAATGGGTTAGGTATTGAACAATCACTCAAATGTCATGGTGAGAAAACATCAAGGATGCACACGGCAAGGATGTGAAGAATAATGGTGGGTTAGGCATGGTTTTGAGTGGAGTTTTGGTCAATCATTCTAGAAACCTATCCCTTCTTGCAACTTGAATTTGTTTCACCATATTTTTAGCATGTTCCTAGCTTCTTTTGACTTCAAATTCGTCCATCCATCTAGCTTGGATCATAAGCAATCCATCTTGGGCCCAAAAACACTCCAAACTACTCCAAATTGGCTCAAAATGCACCCTTGGCCCATAAAACCTACAAACACACGAATTTAGCTTTAAACACTATTATAAATACTAAATAATTACCAAAATGCAAGAAAACAAGCAAGCTAAGTCGCATAAATATGCTCCTATCAACATTTCAGACACAACCTCAGCTTTTCAAATATCACGAACGATTTTGTCAAAGATTTTTGACAAAGTAGAAAGCGCGTGAATCTTACTGTTTCAAGTACCCAACAATTGCTGACAAGAGTAAAGGAACAATGCCATTACTTGCTATTGGGAAATCCCTATATATGTCGACCTTCATCCCCTATGGCAAGGCAGACCTGCAAAAATGCCTAACTCTTCCTCACCTCCGAGAGTGCACTCCCAACGAAGCCTCTCGAAATCCTTAGTTCTCTTCCTCTCCGGGAATACCTCTGCAAACAAATGACACCAAAGCAAAAGTATCTCATATCATTAGGGCCGAAAGCAAGAGTATCTCCTATCATGCTTTTTCCCTGTCTTTTCCTTTACCTTTGCTCTTACCTGCAAGACAAGGAAAAAGAAAGCAATCAGTCGGAACCTGAAATAAAACTTCCGATCTGGAACTGATTTCTCGGAACCTTTGCCTGGTTGCTTGCCTTGCATTGCTCTCGAGTATTCATTGTCGCTGAGAAGTAATGTTCTGAAAGACCATTTAAATGCAAAGGTTGCATTCCACTCCTGCATCGGGGACAAATACTGCAAGAGATTGAAGTAGAATGATCAATGATGGGCTGGAACAGATAACTATATCACGACGCCCTTCCCTGCAGAACCGCATAATCCAGATGGAGGAGTCTAAGTCAAATCCAAGATCAGCATCGTTGCTCTAATCAAAGAGCTCGAGAAGCTTCAACGGCCTTTCGTTGGCACCGTCGCCGAAGAGCAAAGCCTTGCCGTGCAACGCTATCAAATCACCACTATTTCTTCGAAAGCAAGAGTATATCATATCATGCTTTCTCCCTGTCCTTTTCTGTGTCCTTGTTCTTAATTGCAGGACAAAGAGAAAGAGAGCAATCAGTCGAAACTTGAAGTCAAACTTCCAGTCAGGAACCGATTGCCTAAAACCCTTCCCTGATTACTTACCTAGCATCACTCTGTCGGAGAAATAGACAAGGCAGCAAAAGATACCACATCTGCCAGAAGAACATTTAAGGTAAGTGAAAAATATACATTGAAGCATGTGGAGACAAGCACAACAAAACACGTGCCAATTCATCTGTTACTTCTTCAAAAAAGAAGTATCTCATATCATCAGGGTTGCAAGTACTCTAGATTTGGCGGACTTGTTTTGACCCTCAAATTCTTGAGTCAACTCATTAAGGCGTTGTGAACTACACGTGCCGATTCACCACCCTTGAATCAAATCCTTCGAGATCAAGTCCCAACGGCCCTTGAAGAAATCACAAGTACGATTCAAGATCAAGTGTCCACCACCCTTGAATCAAATCCTTCAAGATCAAACCCCAACGGCCCTTGAAGAAATCACAAGCCTGATTCAAGATCAAGTGTCCACCACCCTTGAATCAAACCCAGTTCAAGATTAAGTCTGTGGAAAGTAAATTCAGTCCCTTGGAGGAAACCAAAAAGACCCTCAAACCCAGTTCAGTATTAAGCCTATGGAAAGTCAACAAGCACAACAAATCCACGTGCTGATTCATCCCAAGCAAAGCTGAAGAAACTTTCAGTTTTATTCAAGATCAAGCCCTGACGGCCCTTGAAAAAACTTCCAGCCCAATTCAAGATCAAGCCTCGACGGCCCTTGGATCGACATCTACGTTGAGGGACTTCAAAACGCATCTTTTACACGTGACAAGCACATGTATGCGATGCGCCTTAAAGTGGGGGCATTTATAGACATTGAAATTTCGGTGAAATAAATGTTGACCGATAATTAAAATTTCAGCGCTCATGCGTCACATAAATTTTACACGTAGTGTGTGACTCAACGAAAAAATCGAAATAAATCAGAAAAGTCATCAAATAAGACACATATCAACACCTGGCAGAAATGATTTACTTCATCTGATTATTTAAATCCAAAAATCAAGTTTTGGAATTCTATAAAAAGAAAGCCAATGCATTCATTTTCATTGACCAATTCACATCACACCAAAACCTTGAAGCTTTGAAACTCTAAAGCTCTCAAGCAAATCCCGAAGGATCAAGAAAGTCGTCTTCGTTCTTCGTCAAATCCTCTTTCAAGATCAAGCCCCGACCGCCCTTGAAGAACTTCCACCAATTCAAGATCAAGCCCCGACAGCCCTGGAAGAAAGTGTTCATCTTTCATCATCCGTTCATCCTAAAATCAAGCCCCAACAGCCCTTTGGAACAAACAACATCAACAAATCCACACATCCATTCTTCAAGATCAAGCCCAAAAGTCCATGCAGATACGTTCATCACCGTTCTTCAAGATCAAGCCCAAAAGCCCTTGAAGATCTTTTCATCCATCAACCTTCAAGATCAAACCCAACAGCCCTTGAAGAAATCCGCAAAACCGTTCCTTAAGATCAAGCCCAAAAGCCCTTGAAGATACCCTCATTCAACCTTCAAGATCAAGCCCCGAAGGCCCCTGAAGAAACTTTCCTCAACCTTCAAGATTAAGCCCCGAAGGCCCCTTTGAAGAAACTTCCAACCGTTCATCCAAGATCAAGCCTCGAAGCCCCTTGGATCAACAAAACATCCATAAATCTACATCTTACTGAGATCGAAACAGAGGATCAAACTATAAAGAGATTGTAACCCCAAAATCATTAATACAAAAATATTATTTTGTACACGTGTTCTTGTTTCAGGAAAATTCATGTTTAGAACTGTTTATAAAGAATGTGAAGTCTCATGTTGTGATTTCTCAAGTGTATGTGGATGATATCGTTATTGGCGCCACTTCTAATTCTCTTGTGAAGCATTTTATCAATATGATGACATATGACAAGTAAGTATGAAATGAGGTTGGTTGGAGAACTAAATTACTTTCTTGGGCTTCAAGTAAAACAAGAAGTGGATGACATTTTCATTTCTCAAGCTAAGTATGCCAAGAATTTGGTGAAGAAATTTGGTCTTGAATGGTCCAAGGCGGCTAGGTCTCCAATGAGCACTTGTGCTAAAATTCATAAGGACCCAAGTGGCAAGGATGTTGATCAAACCTTATAAAAAGCATAATATTAAGTCTACTCTATTTGACTACAAGCAGACCTGATATTGCCTTTGCAGTTGAAGAGTGTGCTCGATTTCAAAGTTGTCCTAAGGAATCCCACATATTGGCTGTCAAACGGATTATCAAATGTGTGGATGGAACTACAGATATTGGGCTTAATATGCGCATGACACGAACACAAATCTGGTAGGTTTCAGTGATGTTGATTGGGCTGGTTATGCCACTAATTGGAAAAGCACTTCAGGTGGTGCCTTCTATGTTAGGAACAATCTAGTAGCTTGTGTTAGAGCAATATTAGAAAGTATGAAAATAACAACAAAATTCTAATGATAATAATCATAAAGAAAATCACATCATTATATATATATATACATATATCAACAACTAGAAAGAAAGTAAGAAAACTGACAAACTTGGAGATTGAGGCTTGCATAAATTCAATTTCCTAAAGACAAAATTTCACCCCTACCCTTGTGCTTGTAGTTCAGTAGGTGCCCATCTCCCAGTATTCAACAATCTATAATCCGAAGTTTGAAGCAACGCAATCTTTCGGACTCTGGCGAACTTTATATATTTCATACTCTCAAGACACGACTTAGAATTTGAACAACAAAGGAATAAAAGACATTGGAGAAAACGCATCTCTTAAAAATTAGATAGTTGGGATGCTTCAATTTATATAGAACTCAAGCCACCCATTTTGAAACCTTGTGACTGTTGCCTAAAGTTCCAACAAACAGATGCAACTCATAAATTTGAATTCAACTGTAACACTTGACTCTTATTTTTCATTCATGCACAAATTAAATATTATAAATTATTATAATATATAATTTACAACAATTCCCCACATGAATGAAAAATTATAAAAAATTTGAGAGTACAGGTGGACAAGAGATGCATCGGGAGAGGTGTCTTTTGAACTTGAACCTACCCTAGTGAATACTTATAGGATTTACTTGGTGACGCAGTGGATATGGAAGATCTTGAACTGTTCACCGTAGTAGTAAACCAAGACAACACACATCACTAACTTAAACTGTTGATTGGAGATCCTATCGCGCGAGGTGGGCGAGGTTGGGTATAGTTTAGGGAATGAGGATCTCACCGAATATTATCCTCAAATCACATTCGTTCATCTTATATCGTGCAGTCAGAAATTATTATAATTTTTTTATTTAAAATTGAATATAAATAGTACCTGACGAAAACTGACCGTACGATACACGATGAACGGATGTGATTGGAAGATCCGGCGATGATCTTCTCTCGAGTTTAGGGAGCTCTCTGTTGTAACGACCCGAAATTTCTAATTCGGAAGCCAAACACGCATGTAGGCCATAATAAAAAAAATGGTTAATTATAATTCTAACTAACCACACAAAAAAATACAATCATTTTGTTTAGTTATGGATGCATCTAACATCCTGGTTACACTGCCTATGTACCATAAACGAAGGGATCAAGTCATTCGTAGTTCACCTTACGCTTCTAGAACAACATACTAAAATTTCATTCCGATCCAACTGTCGGATCTCCGCCAATCACGAAATCAAGTGGCGGTCAACATTTTATTTTACAAACTTGCAAATCCAATTCGAGAAGATCCGTACGTCGGATGTAACATTCCACATCGCCCAAGGGAGTGGATCCTCTAAGCCTTATATGTATATTCCCATCTCTACTTAGCACATATGTTTTTTGGGAGCTCATTGGCTTCGGGTTCCATCGGAACTCCGAAGTTAAGCGAGTTCGCGCAAGAGCAATCCCATGATGGGTGACCTACTGGGAAGTTCTCGTGTGAGTTCTCAAAAACAAAACCGTGAGGGCGTGGTCGGAGCCCAAAGCGGACAATATTTTGCTACGACGGAGTCGAGTCTGGGATGTCGTGGGGGCCCAGGCTGGGATGTGACAATTTGGTATCAGAGCCAATCCCTGGCCGAAAGTATGCCGACGAGGACGTCGGGCCCCCAAGGGGGATGGATTGTAACATCCCACATCGCCCAGGGGAGTGGATCCTCTAAGCCTTATATGTATATTCACATCTCTAACTTAGTTGATTGGAGATCCTATGGTCTAAGTTCAATAGGCAAACTAGTTGGGCATGATTCAAAGAAGTTAACACACTATATACCTCATTCCTATGGTGGAAGAATTGTGTTGTTTGCAAAAGTTTTAGGGTGTATATTTATACTTAATGACATTGATACCTTAAAAATAAGAGGAATAGAGCAGACTATTCTTAATCAATGGTCACCTATGTGAGAGTAGAAGTGGGTCTCTTCTATGAGAAAGAGATGGCTAAGTTCTCTAAGCCTCTCAAGAATCCGGGAATTGTTCAGGACCAAAAGGAATGAGGTGATTCAACCCTACGAACTTAAACTGTTCACCATAGGATCTCCAATCAACTAAGTTAGATTTCCGCCCAGGTGATTCATTAGTTACATTGGCTTTAGCCTTATTCCTCTCAATTATCAACTCTCTTTTGTCAAACCTTTAATAATTGGTACCACTAAGGTTGATTACTCTTATTGTATGCACTTCCATATTATGAAATTATATTTCATACGAGAGTAGTTGTTTTCAATGTTAAGTCCTCAAAACATATGTTAGGACTTACACAATAATTTGCTAACACTAGGAAGTAGACTTTGACACACCCCAACCCGGAATGTCCGCTAGGACTCCGAATCGAGTTGTGCTGGCCAACACCTGGAAGGTGACGAAGCCATAAAGTGTGATAATATATGAAATGTGAATAAATTAAAATCTAAAAGTGCCTAAGTACACGAGTGCGCGGTGAGCAGATCTGGAACCATTTCACGCGCGATACAGAGCATAGGTATAATACAGTAAGGTGAGATAATGATTATACCATCATAAAAGACATATGTGCTGAACAGTGGCACGAAACTTTGTTGCTAGAACCTGGAGGGGTACAAAAACAGAAAATGTGAGTGAGTGAAATAAAACTCTTCAATCCAATTCCACTACCAAGGACAGTAGCCTCTCGTCGTAATACCTGTTTAATTTCCCAAAAAATAACAGGCGTGACTATACATCAAAACCATAACCAAAATAATAGTCTTACGATTATGTTACGTCAATATCTTAACAGGAATGAGTAACCCAGGTGAAATAAACCAATAGGAAATGGCATGTTAGCCGGATCCACCTATCATGTACGGTTGAATCAATATCTCATCCCATATATGCTAGCATCTCATCACATATCTCATCATAAATATATGCTAGCATCTCATCATATATCATCACATAAATATATGCTAGCATCTCATCATAAATCATCACATAAATATATGCTAGCATCTCATCACATATCTCATCACATTTATGCTAGCATCTCATTACATATATCATCACATATATGCTAGCATCTCATTACATATATCCTCACATAAATATATGCTAGCATCTCATCATATATCATCACATAAATATATGCTAGCATCTCAATGAGTAGAGTAAACTTTATACTTGTGGTCAAGTCCAATTTGGCCGGGAAACACCTCACTTACACGAAAATCCGCCGGAAACCCTATAAAGGGTGTGCCTTGATTCATCCTCAATTCGACTCCGACGCTCCAACCATTGATTGGGCATTGTTCTAGGCCTCAATGGAAGTTGGTTGATGGTGGGAATCGAGGGGGAAGAGTTGCAGAAAACGACGAATCGCCATCCGGTGTCCTCGGAGTCGCCATCGCCACATCCCATGAAACAGGGCCAAATCCCGTCTAATTTGTGTAGGAAATCGAAGAAGAAGGACCGAGGAGAAGTTCCCAGGTATTGGCCCGGTGTAATTCACCGGAATTTGACCGGAGAAAGCACCGGATTTCATGTATTCCCGCTGGGTCCGGTTTCAAAGGAGAAACGAGTCGGGGGGGACCCGGGTAGTCTACCCCTCTCCCTCCATCCTTTCCCTCCCGTCTCTCCCTCTGATTCGTCCCCTCTCTCTTCCTCTTTCTCTCTGATTCGTCCCCTGTTCTTTCCTTTCTTTCTGATTGGGCAGTGCCTGAAGGAAGATTTATGAAAAACAAGTTCATTTGAATAACATCTATAGCATGCAATTAACAATTAAAAGGCGGAATCATGCTTGCATGCATTCAAAAACAAAACATCAACCATGAAATTCAAAGCCTAGTAGATTGGTGAACCAAGACTCAATTCAAATAAAAGTGAGTTGAGATTTATACCTTTGTAGATTCCTCTTTGCATAAGCAAAGGCTAATCACCCAAATAGAGGGCCTTCATTCCTTGCATCTTAAATCTATGGATTTGGATGGATGAAAAGGTTTCTCCAAGTTCCCAAAATTGAGAACCTCTAAGTATCTTCACCAAGGTTAGATTGGAGAAGAAAATGAGTGACCTTGGAGTAGTTAGTATGGCTAGATACACCCTCCAAGGGGCCGGCCTCTTTAGAGAGAAAAGGAGAGACAAGTTCTCACCAATTTTCTCTAAAAGAACCCATAATGAATTTTAGGCTATAAAGTTCTTTATATAGTCACTTCTTTAAATGACCTAAAGAACCAAAAACCCTAATTTAACACACATGACCGGCCATATAAGGGATATGGGCTTTTGGGCCTTTGTGAATGTTTATTCATTAAACTTGACGTTGGAAGCCCATTGGGCCTTAAAGTCCAAAACTATCCCTAGGTCTTTAACGAACTTATTCGTTTGATTAATTAACATATTAATTAATCCTTGCCATAAATAATTAAACCATTTAATTATTCTTACTCATCTCCATTGTTTCTTCAATCTCCACCTTACACGGTGTACGATCCATTAGGTTCCTTTTAGCGAAGCAGTGGGCGATTAAAACCATTTCACATCGATTGTGAATTGAAACTTACTTTCAATTCTCCCTTTAGTGATTATACACGTTTAGGGCTTCCACAAACCATGAGTGACACCTAGCAGCATATCATGGTTACCCAAGCTAATCAGAAGAGGTAGAGAACCTATTCAGTTTAGGATTACAAATGCAATACGGTCTTTCTCTAATACAATACTCTTGACCACATTGTTTGGTTTGATAGTTTATTCATGTCTACTATCCAATGTGATTCGTGTGCTTATATGATTACCTTGAATGTGATTTGGAACGCATTCCTTAATCTCATTCATACTCTGGCCAGAGATTTTAATCATATCATAGAGTATTCTCCCCCAAACGGTTTGAAGGTTAGAGATCCCTTGTTGCGCATTCACTTGTCTCCATGACTAAGTGGCTTAACCCCAACGATGCCGTGGACACCCCGATGGGGTGACTTTGACATAATCAAAGATCAAGGACTTAACCACAAGACAACTGGGATGCCTCAGGTCAAAGGACTATTTTGCATTATCCCAACCATGAGTTCTCATGTGACATGAATATGAGAACTCTTCGTTGATCGTGTTCAGTGAACTCATTCTCTATTGAGCACCTACGTACTTGTCTTGATGTCACACACACCAATGACTCGAGACTAGTCACTCTCCCTGAGAGAAGACACAGTACGTACTGATCTTATCGGACTGTCAATGCCCAATTGGCAATCCTATGATCAGGAACATTTAGGATGTGTCTACGAAAGAATGGTCTCATGAATCTAACTTCTTTAGATCGTATTCTCCCAATCACATATTCCTTGGACTTTATCGTTTAAGCATATAACATTTATATGAGACGGCTCAAACAATAATCTTTGCCCTTTATACTTAAACTAGATTAGTTTAACATATGAAATGTCCGTAAAGTATCATCATATGATTGGCTTTAGGGCACATTTCCAACAATCTCCCACTTGCACTAGAGCCAATCCGCTTGTTCATCTGTGATGATTCCTCTTCTGTAGTCATTTCATAAATGGCTGAGTAGTAGGCCTAGACAATGGATATCTATATGTTATCCATAGAAGCAATCTTGAGAATAACGACGTTACCATTATACATGATTCTCAATCATGTGGTTCAGTCTCTCATATGAGTTCGGATCTTGATGAGACCTTGATTCCCTAGCTTGAGCTATCGCCCCATTAGTGTCATAGTGTCAGTACACTAGATACACTTTCTGGTTGGAATCGAATAGAGAGTTCATAAATGAACTTTCCCATCCAAACAACATTGTTGTAAGCTTCTATATGGCAATATATTTTGCATTCATAATGGAACACACTAAAGTCATTACTTTAATGTTTCCATCCAAATATCTCTTTAGTCATAATAAAGAGATATCTGTTTATCTCTTCATTAATAATGAAGAAACATCCAATGATGGATTAGATTCATAATCTAATACATTTACGCTTCCTTTACGTTACTCTAATTCTTCCTCATTCTTTGAAGAATCTATCATTTAGTATTTCTTAAATACTTAGGGAGTTACTTGACAATTGCCATGGTTCTGATCCTGGGCTTGCATTAATATTGTCTTGTACCGTTCTAGGTACAATTCATATCAATGTTTTTCATACAATATGAAATACATAAATCACCTTTCTGCGTATGCATAAAGGATTCTATTTATGCATTATTTCTTTGGGAGTCAAAGGGTACGTTCCCTTTGAGAAGAGCAACTACTTAGTCTAACTAGAGTTGTCCTCCTAATTGAAGTTTATCATCAAATGAGGAACTTCCTAGCACATTTTGTCTATTATTAGGGCATGATATAATCCAATTATATCCTAAAATCTATTATTATAGATTTCCATCCCATGTATATAGACTATGTCTCCCATATACATTCTATCGTTATAAAATGTTTAAAGTCATAACTTTAACGAAGAAGTACTCATTCCATTTCCAAAATTAATGTATCATATATATATTCATATATATCATATATATATATATTTATATATATATATATATATATATATATATATACAATTTTAGGAATATGATTAACTCCCACTAATCTTTTGTAAACCTAGTAAACAAAAGATTCATTTACATCTATATGAGAAATCAAACAATTTGATCTTTCTCTCATAAGACGCTTATGGCTCCCACTAGCTTGCTAAGATCCATGATGGTTGGATCTCTACAACTTCCATGTTTTGTGATTCATAGTTTTAGACATATTATTAGGACTATCTTAATAATGGTTTCGGAAACCTATATTATGTCCAAACATTGAATCAACATTTAGTTGTAGCTAGCTATCTTCGAATTAATTGAAACTAAGACTACGTCAAAAATGGTTCCTTCAAAGTCAACCATTCTCTTTGATTGTAGTCACCTTAAGCTACCAATTAGCTATGAAGGTTTCATTATTTCGTGTCAAATGGTACTTTACCATTTCCTTGAGTATATATCGTATATACACTCAATGTAGTCATAAGGATTTTCATTCTTATTTCTTTCGAATTAAGAGGTGCAACTCTACGACACAGTCATAAAGTTCAAACCATTCAACTGAGACGGTTTATAAAGCCTTCTTGACTACCTTGGAGCTTGTGGTATAGGAACTAGGTTGTTATATTTGTTGATTATCATCTTGTCTCTCAAAGAACCCATTCTTTGAGTTCTATCTTTCGTTCATTGCTCTATCTTAGGCAAATCATATTGTAGGATTACAATGAACTACCCAACAAAACAACATTTGTTAGTTGGTTTATAGAAGTGATATCCAAAGGTTAATTTGAGGATATCCTTAAGATAATTCTCAACCAAATATTGCTTATTAGCAAACAACCCCAAATCTTAACACGATTAAGATTTGTCTTTCTTTCCAACTACATCCTATGAAGTCATGAAAATTTTGGAAGATCTTCTTAATTGACAATCATATTGTCTTAGAAGTATATATCCTATATATGGGTAATTGATAATATCCAACGAACTAAATCTTATTTAAGTTCGTTCTTCTCCTTATGGAGAAATCCATTATCTTATGATGCTTATTTCCTTGATATCTTTCAAGGAAACTATTCTAAAGTGTTACCTTTCTTTGGATCAAATCTAAGGAGGTAAATACTTTAGACATTTTACTCATCAACTTACATTTCTTGAATTCTTTGAAACCTTTTGCAAAGTATTCGGACTTGTGTTTATTCAAAATAAACTATAGTCCAACCGAGAGTGATCTTCGGTAAATGTTAAACAACATGAGTAGTATTATGTTGTGGTCAAGTGCCACTAACATCTAAGTGAATTAACCTCAACAACTTTGTGATTCTTTCTTCTTTCCAAAAGAATAAAGATTCGAACATTTCGCCTCTATACAATTTCAATAAGAAGGTATTGGATCCGGATCTTACGATCCAAAGCATCCATCTATGACCAACTCGTAATTTATGTTTTAGAGGTATCACAACTTAGTTGGGATTAGTCACTACCTTGCAACCTTTTGGGTTTTAAGCATCATTGTATTCTAAACAGTTAACACTACCAAATTATCTCTACTATAGAGATAATTAATTAGATTACTATAATCCAATCATTCATTAATAAAGAACAATGTTTTGTCAAACAAAACATTTATCCATTTCACATAGTGACGGAATTTAGTTCCTTAAAATTGGAATATAAAGACAATCTTTGGTTTTTCCAATTTCTTTGGTAGTTCATATGAGGAAGTAAGTACCATCTGCTTTCGCAGAGATCTATATTTGATTCACGTTCCGAATGTGAAGTACTTTCTCTTCTCTCATTAATCTTCTACTTCTTATTAGCCACACTTTTACAACGATTGTAAAACATAGTTACTAATACGGAATCAAACATTCAAGTAGAAGAACCAACTGTTTTGAACTTTTCAAGAACAATTTACAACACCTTCGAAAGGTGTGTTCTTGACACTTGCAAGACATTTCTTGCAAATACCCCTTCCAATGTCCATCCTTTCATAAAGAAAGTTTGTTCCCTTGGAGTTATTTCGCTTTCTTCATTTGACTTCTCCTTTGACTACCATAGTCATAATCCCTAAACTCCCACTATCTCTCTTGAAACTTATTTCAATTGTGTTATACACATCAAACAATTTGGAGAGCATGTGTTTATTGTTCACTACATAGTTTACAATAAACTTAGTGAACCATTAGGTTAGGGACATAAAGGTGAAGTCATCACCTTAGTTTCCGTCTCGTTAAGTGGTTTATCACTTCAACACTCAATGATTCAAAATCATTATAAGTCCATGTTGATGGACTATTTTTGTCAACCAACCATTATGTTCTAAACATAATTACAAACATTCAAGAGTTGTTGAAGGCAACTCTAATTTCTTCATACAACATTTGTAAGGGAAGAATCAGGGCACATAAAGTGTCCATGCCATTGTGCTTTCTTCTTAAGTTCTTTGTTCATTTAACAAAGAAACAAGCACTAGTGTTTGCATTGACTAAGGGTTGTTCAAAGCAACTCATTATTTCTTCATACAACGATTTGTAAGTGAAGAACTAATAACACTAAAAAGTGTCCTTGTCTTTATGCTAATCTTCGTAAGTTCCTTTGTTCATATAACGAAGGAATAAGCATTGGTTGTTTGTGTTGTCCTCTTCATGATAGACTTTTCTAACATGTTCTTCCAATGATTCATTATCATTAGGAAGATTGTGAGGATGAGACTACTTAGGTACATATCCAATCCTTTTAAGACATTCTTTGGGATTCTGGTACCAAGTCCGGAAACTAAAACATTCGGTTTTTATTTGTCAAGTGTGGGATAGCGTTTGCAAATATATTGGTAAACAAATACATAACGAATATAAATTGATTGATTTTAAGCCATTTGATCCGGGTCTTTAAATCAAATAGCACCACCCACTATTTTTGGCAAATTCCATATCCCTCATTGGAATTCGAGAGTTTTGGATGAAACTCTTAGTAGGGTATGGGAGACTCACTATTACCAAGCCCACCTCACAATGATATGATGTTGGCTAGCATTAATAATAATGAGAGAGTACGCTTACTCATTTGCAACAACCTCTTGCAAGTACCCATCTTATTTGGCCTCTAGAGAATGTCACCTCACAATGATATGATGTTGGCTCCATTGCACTTAGTTAAGTCATTCCCACCATGCTTAGTTCATGAAGGGGTTCAAGAATAGCCTCACGATGATACGATGTCGGCCATCCTCGTTGCCTACACTCACCTCATCATATGTATATAGACTCCTCCTGAGTATAAGCATGCACTTTGTACTTCCCCATGATAGGGTGAAGGCGGTGTACAAGTCATAAACGATTGGAGCTACCATGGTGGAAGGCCACGAAAGAGTGTTCTAAGCACTCTCACGCTTTTCAACTTAATAATGGTTTGGTTGAGGGTTTTAGGTCTCATCACATATAAATATACATTTTAATCTCTATTAAAACAATTTTGGTCCTATTACAACTATTGGTCCATCTCATTGTTTTTAGTTGTATATAATACTCCCACTATGCTTATAAAACGGTTTTTTTAAAGCAAGAGTATATGATACTACTAACATAACCTTTGCATTCATTTGATGGACTATATAGTTGCCTTAGGGCCTTAGGATGACTATGAACCTTTGTTTAGATTCAACACGAGCCTTGTGTTGAATCTCGGTCTAGGGATGGTGATTGATTTTAGTTACGCGTTTAATCACATTAAGGCGTGTTGTCTTAGGGCGTTGGACCCAACTACTTCATTTTCATGCATATCATATAAAGCAAGAAAGAAGTACTTCAAAGTAAAAGAGAGCTTATGCTCTTTACAACATTTGCATAAAACAAATTATTTTAAAGTAAAGAAGAGCTTATGCCCTTTTACAACATTTGATCAAATCAAATTACAACCAAAATCTAATCTACACATTCCCATGGTTCAAACAAATTTGAAACGGCCTTTCACATAGCTCAATTATATTAGGCTTAGGTTCATAATCATCCTTTAATTAATTAACGCTTTAACTAATTAAATTGAATGCAACATTTTCATTTGGTTTTTGTATCCATAAAATTGATTTAAATGGAGCTAAATGAAATGAAAATCCAATTCTCATTTAAAGAGACAAAACAATTTTGTTCTCAACCTAATTTGGGCCAATATGCAATAACCACAACTTTTGGGCTATATTTCAAAACTTTTGGGGTCACTTTGTAAAAACACAAAAGTCCACTACTTCATGTAAATACAACTAGAACCCAAAATTTTAATAATGTAAAAACTTCATTAAAGGATCAAAACAATTTGTCCTTTAGCGTTTTTGGACCTAAACGTAAAAAACGTAAACTTTTGGGCCAAAGTGCAAATACACAAAAGTATCAAAACTTTATGTAATTTGCATAAAAGCCCCAAAAGTACCCCACTAGGGGGTGGCCGGTTTTGGAAGAAGAAATGGAGTGATGTGTGTGTTGATTTGTGAGTTTTGACATAAAGCATGCAAGTGCACAAGTGGTGTGTGTGAAAGGAAATTAATCCTTTCACACCCACCATTATTTCTATTGCCATTTAAACAAATATCTAAAACATTTAAACATTTGAAAATGCATAAAACATAATCTTTATAAAATAAATCAAAACTTTGAATCAAAACACAAACCTTTTTGTTCTTGGCAAAAATGTCAAGAACAATCAAGAACATTCATGAAAAACCCAAAATTTTTCCATGAAATTTTTTCACCCAAAAACATTCAAACTTAAGGGAAATAACATCTAACCAAACTAGGGTACATAGGGGTTCCAAAAGTCACTTGAAAACACTTTTAACAAGTCAAACAAGAACCCAAAAATCACCCTTTGTATTTGGCCGAAAATTCCCAAAAGCATGGCACCAAATTTTAGCTCTAATATTCATGCTCATATGAACTACATCTACAACATTTGAGATGGCAAATTTTCTAGCAAAATTTACATTCAAAAAACAAGAATAAAGCTTGTAACATATGACAACTTTTAAATCACAAACTATGAGCTACAAAACCCAAAAGGATTCACCAACTACTAGACCTAGGCTCTGATACCACTTGAAGGAAGATTTGTGAAAAACATGTTCATTTGAATAACATCTATAGCATGCAATTAACAATTAAAAGGCGGAATCATGCTTGCATGCATTCAAAAACAAAACATCAACCATGAAATTCAAAGCCTAGTAGATTGGTGAACCAAGACTCAACTCAAATAAAAGTGAGTTGAGATTTATACCTTTGTAGATTCCTCTTTGCATAAGCAAAGGCTAATCACCCAAAGAGAGGGCCTTCATTCCTTGCATCTTAAATCTATGGATTTGGATGGATGAAAAGGTTTCTCCAAGTTCCCAAAATTGAGAACCTCTAAGTATCTTCACCAAGGTTAGATTGGAGAAGAAAATGAGTGACCTTGGAGTAGTTAGTATGGCTAGATACACCCTCCAAGGGGCCGGCCTCTTTAGAGAGAAAAGGAGAGACAAGTTCTCACCAATTTTCTCTAAAAGAACCCATAATGAATTTTAGGCTATAAAGTTCTTTATATAGTCACTTCTTTAAATGACCTAAAGAACCAAAACCCCTAATTTAACACACATGGCCGGCCATATAAGGGATATGGGCTTTTGGGCCTTTGTGAATCTTTATTCATTAAATTGTCATACAATTTAAGTCAATGGGCTTGACGTTCGAAGCCCATTGGGCCTTAAAGTCCAAAACTATCCCGAGGTCTTTAACGAACTTATTCGTTTGATTAATTAACATATTAATTAATCCTTGCCATAAATAATTAAACCATTTAATTATTCTTACTCGTCTCCATTGTTTCTTCAATCTCCACCTTACACGGTGTACGATCCATTAGGTTCCTTTTAGCGAGGCAGTGGGCGATTAAAACCATTTCACATCGATTGTGAATTGAAACTTACTTTCAATTCTCCCTTTAGTGATTATACACGTTTAGGGCTTCCACAAACCATGAGTGACACCTAGCAGCATATCATGGTTACCCAAGCTAATCAGAAGAGGTAGAGAACCTATTCAGTTTAGGATTACAAATGCAATACGGTCTTTCTCTAATACAATACTCTTGACCACATTGTTTGGTTTGATAGTTTATTCATGTCTACTATCCAATGTGATTCGTGTGCTTATATGATTACCTTGAATGTGATTTGGAACGCATTCCTTAATCTCATTCATACTCTGGCCAGAGATTTTAATCATATCATAGAGTATTCTCCCCCAAACGGTTTGAAGGTTAGAGATCCCTTGTTGCGCATTCACTTGTCTCCATGACTAAGTGGCTTAACCCCAACGATGCCGTGGACACCCCGATGGGGTGACTTTGACATAATCAAAGATCAAGGACTTAACCACAAGACAACTGTGATGCCTCAGGTCAAAGGACTATTTTGCATTATCCCAACCATGAGTTCTCATGTGACATGAATATGAGAACTCTTCGTTGATCGTGTTCAGTGAACTCATTCTCTATTGAGCACCTACGTACTTGTCTTGATGTCACACACACCAATGACTCGAGACTAGTCACTCTCCCTGAGAGAAGACACAGTACGTACTGATCTTATCGGACTGTCTATGCCCAATTGGCAATCCTATGATCAGGAACATTTAGGATGTGTCTACGAAAGAATGGTCTCATGAATCTAACTTCTTTAGATCGTATTCTCCCAATCACATATTCCTTGGACTTTATCGTTTAAGCATATAACATTTATATGAGATGGCTCAAACAATAATCTTTGCCCTTTATACTTAAACTAGATTAGTTTAACATATGAAATGTCTGTAAAGTATCATCATATGATTGGCTTTAGGGCACATTTCCAACAGTGCCCATCTTCCTCTCCACTTTGCTGCCATAAGGCAGCCTTCCTCTTCCTCTTTAAAATAATTAATTGATAAATAATATCAACATTATAAAATATATAAAATATAATTAGTGACTGAAACAAAAGTGCCTCTCAAGTTTACAGTTCCGTAATGTCGAGTACTTCAGGAAAACGCTAAAGGATTAATTCATACACCTCACTATACGCTGATCAACGAAAGTCAATACCCCCGCCTCTAAGGGCATTTTCATAAAATCATGCTTTTAAAATTAATATAAATGTAAAATTTGGGACGGGATGTCACAGACTTCCCCCACATTTAAGGTATTTGTAAGAAGATCTCTAACCTCTTCACACCTTAAAATTATTCAATAAAAGAGATGACCTCTTCGTTCAATTAGCAAATTACTTTTAATTGACCCCCACAATTTTTTCATAATTGTGGTTGAAATGCAATCTGCAAGTAGTTAGACGCAATCTGCATGTAGTTAGACGTTATATCTCTTATTCTGCAAAATAATTTGAAGACTTAATCTTCCAAATTTCTCCAAGTATGTATGTGTCTAACTTTTATACCATATTCTAGTGTCTTTCATTAGATGATGCAAAGTGGGACATCTTTTCAACAACCCCAAACACACAATTTGGTGGAATAGGAAATCCATTAAAAACCTCCAGGCCTTTATTCCCGTTTGATTACACTAGTGTGTCTTTCTCATGATCAACGACTTGGACTAGTGCAAGCACTATATGCTTCTAAAATACTCTTGGACAAATTCAAGTATTTATGCGTATGCCATGCTCATGCTAATCTGAAATGGGCTTGAAACATGTGGCATATTAAAATAAATCCATTTGACTAATACCAAAATTTAATTTTCTGAACTTGCCGCTGCAAGCACAATAATGCTTGGCAACCTATACATCCATTCAAACGGAAAGCCACCTTTGTTTTCGGTTCACCACCAAATGCATTTACACGTTTGTTCTGTATTAACATCAGTCTAGCATATCAAGCCCAGATATGGCTCCTTCAAATCATATACAATGGTTTGCATCTTCCCTATCAAGACATGATTTGTCTGGATGATGAAGCCTGATGAGTCAATTTCATATTATATATTTTACCCTATTCTTAGTATGTTTTGGTAATTATTTTGGTAGAATAAAGAAGCAGTGTCAAGTGCTAGAAAATGACGTTTTTGGGCTCAAATTGCATTTTTAAAGCCCAAGATGACCGCTGATGGGTTCATGGCCTTCTGGAAAAGTGTTCAGAATATTCCGAACTTTAAATTCAGTGATGTTGGGCCAGTTTTGGAGCAGTTTAGGGGTCCAAAACGTGGCTGTTCTGATTTTAGGCGAATTTTACCATTTAATTTAGGGTTATGTTTCCTATTTTATTTTGGTATTTAGTTTCCTAGTTTGATTAGGAGACCTTGCATTAGGAGGATTTAATTTTTATTAGGTTAAATAAGCTTGGCCAGCCCTATTCCTAGACAGTCTTCTTCTTCTCTGTGCGTTCTTGAAGAGAGGAAATTGGCCAAGCGTAAAGATTTTCAAACTTTTTTTTCATTCAAGGTGTTTTCGATCCTTTATTATTTCAATAAAGAATTTTATGATTTTTATTATAAATATGTGTAACTAATTTTCTTTTTTCTAGGGTGAGGCCACAAGTCTTAACAAGAATATGTAGTTTTTCTTCAATTTGCTTATGATTATATGCATGTAGGTTTTCGAATTATTAATCACTGGTTTAAACTATCTAATTGTCTTGATGCTTGATCACCATTAAGATGTTTAGAAAAGTAATTTGATGCAATTTTGGTCTGAGGTCGGACCCTGAAATTGACGAAGGCTTCTTGTGAGTCATGCATGTTTAGATTTGATCTGAATACCACAGACGGATTGCATGTTTGATACGCTCTATATTGGGGGTCCATGTAGGCATATATTAGGAACACCTAACCTTCGAAATATGCATAAGTAATTTTGAAGAACTATATAGGATTGTTAAGGTGACGACGGATCCCTAGTGCTTTCTTAATTTGATTTCTACAAAACTGTTTCTATTTTCTTCATCTTTAATATTGCAGATTAGTTTACTTTTATTAATTAAATTCGTTTTAATTTAAGTAGGTCATAAGATCAATCATCTCAATTTCTGCTTTACAATAATTAATTGGAATTTGGTTTTCTTCGATTTATTTAATAATCCCTGTGGAGAATGACCTTGCGAGAACCATTTATACTACAATATCTTTGTCATTCATGCAAGTATTTTAGGAGTTTTTAACCCTTTTGCATGTGTGGTAAAATTCCTATCAAAGCCACTCCATCTTCCATTTTAAATAATGGGATTCTCTAAACTAATGTAATATTGCATGCATATCAATTTGATTTTCTTAGAGGAATCACTTCATAACAACATGTTTAAGAAACCACTTTTAACAGGCGCAATGATTGGCGACAATGGACCCCAAGTCCTCATTATCTAAATCAAACAATCATACCAATTACAAACAACCATACCTGTTCACCTTGGCCTTGTCATCACCGACCCAAACTATAGAGATCATATAGTTTAATTTATACATACTGGTAGTTTCCACCAACAGACATGAGTATTTGCATGAGCCAAACTCCATGGATAGCCGAACTGTTTGGCAGTTCTCTAAATCCATTGAATATAAAACTGATTTGCCATTTCTCATCTTTCTGCCACAAGTTCTTGGCCGCATGTATATGTATTTAATGCATTAATTCAAATGAAGTCCCTTCCTTGAAGAGGAACTTATCCCACGGATAGATACTAATCTGCACTATGGACTTCCTTTTGCTTTTCCCATAAACTGCATATACATCTTACCAAGGTTCTAAAAGACGCTAGGCGCTAGTTGGGCGGCGGGCTAGGGCCTAGCACCTAGGCGCCTAGGCGGACTAGGCGGATATAAGTAAATCCATTATATTTCGTGTAAATAAGTGTCTGTTTATACTTAAAATATATATAATTTCATCATAAACTACAAAATAGAATGACATATGTATTATAAAGTATTGGAATATAATGAAAACATGGGGAACAATCATATAGTGTGTGCCCATTTAAGTATTCAACAAGTCTCTTACAATTTATTGAAAAAAATTAAATGCAAATTGAAAGTTATCTATTTTCTATCAAAGTGAGTCGCAACCTAGGCAGGTACCTAGGCGGGTCTGGGCGGGCTAGGCGTTCTAGGCGGGCGCCTCAATTGGTCTAGGCGCCCTTTATTAATTTTCAAACGCCTAGGCATTAATCGGGGCGGTGACCAACCGCCTAGCGCCTAGGCGGCGCTAGGCGGGGATTTTTAGAACAGTGCATCTTACAAACACATCATCATATTTTCTAATTATTCCATCGAAAATTCTGTCTTTGGATTGTTGGAGCAATATTAGAAAATATGAAAATAACAATAAAATTCTAATGATAATAATCATAAAGAAAATCACATCATCATTCTATATATATATATAAGGTTTATATAAACAACTAGAGATAAGGTAAGAAAACTGACAAACTTGGAGATTGAGGCTTGTATAAATTCATTGTCCTAAAATTTTTAACAACAAAGGAATAAAAGACATTGGAGAAAACTCTTCTCTTAAAAATTAGACATGTGGGATACTTGAGTTTATATAGAACTCAAGCCACCCCCTTTGAAACCTTATGATTGTTGCTTAAAGTTCCAACGAACAGATGCAACTCATGAATTTGAATTCAACTATAGCACACTTACTCTTATTTTTCATTCATACACAAATTAAATATTATAAATTAATATTATTAATATATAATTTCCAATAACTTGGCATAGCAAGAAGCAAAACTACATCTCATTGCTTATTGCTGAGGCTAAATATGTTGTTGTTGGAAGCTATTGCACTCAGTTGATGTGGATGAAACAAATGCTCAGTGACTATGGTATCTCCCAATCCATTTTTCTTGTTTATTGTGACAACATGAGTGCAATTAACATTTCTAAGAACCTTATCCAACATCCAAGAACCCAACATATCAATATAAGACATCACTTCATTACAGATCTTGTGGAAGGTAAATTCTTACCTTAACCTTTGTGCCAACTGAAAAACAGCTAGCTGACATCTTCACTAAAGCTCTAGATAATCAAGGGTACGAATATCTTCGACGGTCTATTAGTCTTTGTGTTGTGAATTAAACCCTCTTGTTGTCAATTGTAGTAAAGAATGTAAGTAGGAATCGTTCTAGGCCGGGGATTAGGAGGGCTTGCTAATAACCTCTAAACTGACTTAAAAACATATAAACAAAGTTAAAAACACTAAACTAGACTCAAAGAATTCAAAACAAACTCAAAGAACTCAAAACAAGTTAAAAACGCTCAAATCTGCCTAAAAACACAAACTGGGCAGATTTGGACTTTAAACACACTTTTGGACGAATTTTGGTTTTAACTTGGTTCGAAACACTTAAAAACACAAACTAAATCAGTTTCTAACTAATATGACTTAATAAAATAAAGGGGATTTTGGTTTTGGACGAAAATAAGGAAAACAAAGCAAGAACAATTTAAACAGATTCTTAGACAAATGTAGGTGAATTGATGGGTGATGGGTTAAACTATGGATGATGGGCTAGCTAGAGGGTTCTTCTCCACACATGACATACTTGCACATAAACCAATTTTCAGTTGTTCTTTCGATAAATCATGAAACTCAACACCCCAGATTAATTAGGTCCGCTTAAATTAACCTTCAAGTTCTCCTTAAGTTATTGAATTGGATGGGAAAGCGCATACAACAATTCAAAGCATTCTTCAAAATTCCTTTACGTGAACAGCACAATAAAGATACAATCAAAGATCTTTAAGCATCATGAAAACTATAAGTATTGACGAGGCATTCGTTACTATGATGAGCATGAAACTCCTGCCAAGAATTCATTTAACGCGATTGTTTATAAGCGACCTCCACTACTTGAGAATATAAGTTTGTAACTATTAGGTGAAACTCCCTTATACTCTAGCATCATATTCATGCATGCAAACTAAGTGTGCACTCTTAATAAACATACACGAATAAGTTATCAATCAAGCAGTTAAACAAATTGAATTCACAACTTATGAAATCACAACTGAAAGTAATCAAATCATATTGCAAGCATGAACATGGTTTCGAATTCCCCCTAGCTAAGGGGGGTTTAGTTCCTCATACTCACAAAGCAAACATACATAAACTTAAACATTGAAAACAAAGAATGAAAACACCTAAAAACGCTCCAACAATCCGACTTGAATGACAAGCATGTCCAAGGGTCCTCCTTCTTCTCTTTGTTGCGGCACAAGGTGTAGTTTGATGGATGCGTATGGATATATGGAATGGAATGGCTAAATGTGTTTAGGTTGGGTGGAGGTCACGGCAAGGAAAGGGAAATGAATGGATGAATGGATGGTGCTGACGGCCAAGGAATGAAAGTGTAAGTGTATGGAGTTGTGAGATGTGAATGTAGTGTCTTTGGATGGATCTTTTCTAATCTTCTTATGTTATGGTGAAGGATGGATATATTTATAGGCTAGGGAGAGGATGAGTGTTTGGTAATGAGTGGATGTAATGGGTGTAGTGGATGGATGTTTGGTAATGAGTGGATGTAATGGGTGTAGTGGGTGAGTGTTGTGGTAATGAGTGGATGTAATGGGTGTAGTGGGTCAGTGTTTGGTAATGAGTGGATGTAATGGGTGTAGTGGATGGATGTTTGGTAATGAGTGGGTGTAGTGGGTGAATGTTTGGTAATGAGTGAATGTAATGGGTGTAGTGGGTGAGTGTTATGGTAATGAGTGGATGTAATGGGTGTAGTAGATGGATGTTTGGTAATAAGTGGATGTAATGGGTGTAGTGGGTGAGTGTTTGGTAATGAGTGGATGTAATGGGTGTAGTGGGTGGATGTTTGGTAATGAGTTGATGTAATGGGTATAGTGGATGGATGTTTGTAGTTGTAGGTCAACACACTTGCACACACACATGCTGATTTCTAGCCTTCTAATCTTTAAAAACGTCCATCCTCATGTCTCCATGCTTGCACTATCCAATCTTGGCCCAAAAATGCTCCAAAATGCTCCAAATAGCACTTTGTTGCTAACTTTGTTATTTGAACCTACAAACACACGAAATTAGCTTAAAGTACTAAAATAACTAGAATTAAACTAAGTAAATGCCAAGAAACAAGCTAACTAAGTTGCATAAATATGCTCCTATCAAATTCCCTCACACTTAGCTTTTGCTAGTCCTCGAGCAAAACAAAAGAAACAAAATGAAACAAAACACAGCCTAACCTTCCAACATTTGCCTCAGGGATTTCCAATGCACATGACATGTTAAAAATCATCATTCCCATAGATTTTTGGTTGTCTTCACACTTGAGCACAAACTTAATCACAGTCACTACTTACTAGTTCACAATTAACCAATTAAAACAATGTTTTGAATGTAGTAACATGCCTTAGAGAATTTGCTCAATTCCTTACAAGATACTCTCTATTTTCACACACATTGTCTGACTACACACCCTACACTAGTTATATGTGAGAAGATTGATGTAACACGAAAGATTAGGACTCACATATGTTATAACAAAGAAACCAATTTTCTTGAGTTATTAAGCATGTTTAGATATGATCTCATGAATGGAATGCTACTACCTAGATGCGAGAACCAGTGACACCATATGCTCATACCAATTTCGAACTCCACAAATTGAAACACACAGCAGTCAAGATTGAAGTCAAGGGTTGTAATAGGGCTTGGGGGTAATGGCTAACAAAGAAAGGATAGGCATAACAAACGTTCTTAAAGCGATAGCAAGCAAAGCAATGAAATAGACACTTGGAAATCACTTTAGAATGTAGAATCAACTTTTAATTACAAAGGGAAGATTTATGCAACACTTAGGGCCGAATTCAATGTTTTTAACCCTTTCTTTAACAAACAACACTTTAGAGCTCTTTTTCATACTTTTTTTTTTTCAATTCTTTTTTTTCTTTTTCTTTTTTTTTTCTTTTTTTCTTTTCTACCCGTGCCTTATTAAGGACTTTGGCACACACACACACACAAGAATCACTTCCCCCACACTTGCTTTCTGCAATACATTGATAAAAAAGGAGTTCCTTTTAAGTCATGCTTTACTATGCTTCAAGAACAAGGGTATGGATGGTCCTAACACTAGGCTAGGTAAGGATAGTGTGGGTTAACAAAGAACATAGGCTTAACAAGGCTCAACGTGGTTAAACTTAAACACATAATGAAATAGGGGCACGGCAACTTGGCTTTGGTGGTCACTACACAACTTCATCTTGAATATGTGTTATGCAAATCAATAGCATGCTTTGAATGAAATAGGCATGAGTTCTAGCATTTGGAACTAAATGATGAAAAGCCTTCTAAGTAGAACCCAAGCAAAGAATAATGAGATCATGCAACGACTTTAGAAAACAATGATGCACAGATTATTAACTCTCCAAATAAACGTTTAGGCTCAAGTCTCACAAGGTTGTAGCGTTCATTTGAGTTCCTTCTTTCAAGCATGTTACAAAAACTGATTTTTCCTTTATGATTGCATGTGAATTCATAAATTATAACCACAAGCAAGCATACACCAAAGAGTAAATCAAATTTTCATCCATGTTTATAACTCTCTTTAACAGTCATGTAATTAAAAACCAAATCCTCACCATTGTGTTGGAAGGTACCCTAAGACACAAACAAACACACAAAAACAACTCTTTTTGGGTTTTTCAAAACAATTTCACAAATTTTTATGAGATTTTCGGATTTTTATGTCAAAACACACTAAAACACTCCAAAACAGCTTAAAAACACTTAAACAGCAAGGAACAACACTAGAAGTAATGGGTGATAAACTCCTACGAATTTCATGCAAAACAACTTGGTTGCCCCCCCCACACTTAAATCAAACATTGTCCTCAATGTTTCAGGCATAAACTCACACAAAAACAAGCAAACAAACAAACAACGAATAAACATGACAAGTATGGCAAAGTAAAAACCAGACAGAGTAGAGTTTAAGAACGCAAATCTGGTTATGGAGAGATGATCTTGTTGACTTTCCACAACTTTGATCTCGAACTGGGCTAGGGAACTTCTTAGCAAGGAAAATGAGACTTGATTGGTGGTGGTGATTTGATGGCCTTGTACGACGAGGCTTTGCTCTTTGGCGACTGATGCGTCCATATGTTGTTGAAGCTTCTCGAGCTCTTGGTTTCAACTCAGACTCCTTCTGCTGGGTTGATTGAGTCTGCAGGCAGCATTCTTCTCTGCTTGTTTCTTCTGCACGGCAGGTAGGCACGAGGTAGAGGTGATGGTCTGTTTCTTTGTTCAATCTGTCCAAGTGTCGACCGATTGCTTTCCTTCTCCTTATCTCGCAGGCAAGAGCAAGGGTAAAGGAAAACCATGCCATGAGATATCTTTGCCTTTGACTCTGATGATATGAGATACTTTTGCTTTTGAAGAAGTATCTTTCCACAGGTGTATTCTTGAACTGGGCTGGGGAACTTCTTAGCAAGGAAAAGGAGACTTGATCTTGAAGATGAATTAGCACGTTGTCTCCACATGCTTCAAGGTATCATTTTCACTTGCCTTGTCTGTTCTCCAGGCAGATGTGGCATCTTCTTCGGAAGTACATCAGCAGTTGAAGATGAGCACTCGAGAGCAATGCTAGGTAAACAATCAGGAAGAAGTTCCAGGCAGTCGATTCTTAGATCGGAAGATTGACACCAAGTGCGGGCTGATTGCTCGCTTTCTCCTTGTCACAAAGACAAGGAAAAGGACAGGGAGAAAGCATGATATGAGATACTCTTGCTTTCAACCTTCATGATATGAAATACTTTTGCTCATGATGACTTGTTTGCAGAGGTACCCGAAGGGATGAGGAACACTGAGTGACTCGAGAGGCTTCGTTGGGAATGCATTTTCGGAGATGAAGAAAGGTTGAGTATGTCTGCCTTGCTGTGAAGGTTAACATTTATAGGGATTTTTTCATAACTGGTAGCAGCATTGTTCTTTTACTCGTGTGGGCAACCGTTGGATGATTAAACAGTATGGCTTCACGTGCTTTCTTCTTCATCAGAAATCTTCGAAAAATTGCCCGTAATTTCCGCAAAGCTGAGTGTGCATGTGACAGGTGATAACACGTCTGAAAAATACTGGCACCTCTTCGATATCTGAGATCGGCGCATCGACAAATTGACCGTGATTTCCTCAAAGCTGAGTTTGCGTGTGACAGGTGCTGACGAGGCTGAAAAAGACTGGCGCCTCTTCGATATCTGAGTTCGGCGCTTCGACAAATTATCCGTGATTTTCGCAAAGCTGAGTGTGCATGTGACAGGTGCTGACGAGGCTGAAAAAGACTGGCGCCTCTTCGATATCTGAGATTGGCGCTTCGACAAATTGACCGTGATTTTGGCAAAGCTGAGTGTGCATGTGACAGGTGATGACACGTCTGAAAAAGCAAGTTCCTCTTCGATTTCTGAGATTGGCCCGTGGTTTCTAAGCAGCCCAGCTTGTGAGAAAGCAGACGTCTCTTCGATCTCTGAGCTTGCCTCTTCGATTTCTGAACTCGCCTCTTCAATTTCTGAAGCTCCGTCGAGTGCTGATTTTTAAAGAGAGGCACGCATCACATTCCAAAGCACACTTGAATTTTCCACCTGTAGAAGCTCTCTACTTGCACTTCTAAGAACTTGATTTGTCCGACCTCTTCTTTTTCTTCACACCTTCAAAAATGTCTTGCCCTTCTGACCGTCGCCTTAACTTGAATGTTGGGGAAGACATTGATATGTCTTCTCTAAACAACATTTGGCAGCCTTCCTTCGTATCCCCAAATGGTCCTCTTACAGTTGGAGATTCCATGATGATGAATGATACAACCGCTTCGGTGGTGGCCAGAAATATTCTCACTCCTAGAGACACTAGGATACTTTCCAGGCGGTCCGACGAACTGGTTGTTTAGGACTCTCTGGCCTACAGCGTCCGATGTGCAGGCTCAATATCAAACATGGGCCAGCGCCTTCTTGCTCGATCTCGTCAGGTTGAGTCGTTGATGGCTGAAGTGGCTAGTCTTCGGCAAGAGGTCAGAGTGCTTAGGCATGAGAATAAAGAGTTGCACATGCTCGCAACTAATTACTCAACAAGTATGAAGAGGAAGCTTAACCAGCTGCAGGAGTCCGAAGTTTGAATTCAGAGTGATCATCAACGGTTTGTGGCCTTACTCGAACGGCAACTTCTGCCTTCGTCATCTGGTGCTTCACCAAGTGTTGAGGCTCCGAAAAATCAAACTCTGGCGCTTCGACTTTTTGGAGGTCCGTCGAATGCTGAGGTACCACCTAACCAATGAAGGCTCCTTCCTGCTTGTTTGCACTTGCTTGTATGTTTCTACCTTTCTACCTAATGTTCGTTTTCCATGAAAATTAATGTGAAAATACCTTGCATATCTGTCAATGTTTCAAAAATAAACCCACACCCAAAAATAATTAAATAAGCAACAAATAAAAATGACAATCATGGCAAAATAAAAATGCAGAAAAGGGAAGGTTTTTAGAAACGCAAAACTGATTGTGGAGCGATTCAAAAATCTTCCTTATTTGAATACATGGGTTGCCTCCCAAGAAGCGCTTGCTTTAACGTCTTCCAGCCGGACGATACGTCCATTTAAGCTTGAATAGGGCCCACGACATGGAGGGGTATGTCCTCTACGGCATGCTCCTCAAAATACTCATACATTGGCTCTATGAATGGAAGGGGATAGTAATCATTCCCGATTGGGGCGTTGAGCATCCTTAAGTCAATGTAATCATTCCCACCAGCTTGGATTCGATTTAGGACATGCACCATACAAGGTAACAACCTATTAGTTGAAATAGGAATTGAAATTGGAATAGGTGGTTTACCAATATGCTGCAATGAAGTGGCAGCACATTGAATAGATGCACAATGGATACTCTCGGCCAGATTTGGTGATTTGAAGGTCGGGGCGTGCTCTTTGTGCTTTACTCCAAGTCCCTCCTCGATTGTGGTGTAAGAAACATCCTTCTTGATTAGTGTTGAACATTCATGCCCTATATTTTCAATTACATCAATGGCACAACAAGAACGAACATCATTAGTCTTCTCAACAGATTCAGAAATCTTAAAGTTAATCATATCACCACCAAATGCCATAGTTACTGCTCCCTTGGCCACGTCAATCTTGGTTTGAGCCGTTTTCATGAAAGGTCGTCCAAGTAAGAGCAGTGATGGTGAAGAGTGGGCTGAATCCTCCATATCAAGCACATAGAAATCTGCAGGAAAAATCAAGTGGTCTACCTGCACCAAAACATCTTGCAACACTCCTTTTGGATATGCATTAGATCGATCGGCTAATTGAATAATCACACCATCTTTTTTGAGTTCTCCTAAATTCATAGATGCATACACAGAATATGGCATGACATTAATTGATGCACCTAAATCTAGCATAGCATGCTCAAACCTTGTATTACCAATTACACAAGGAATTGTGAAACTACCCGGATCTTTGCATTTGGGTGGCAGCTTTCTTTGTAACATTGCGGAGACATTCTCGCTTACATGTACCACTTCTTTCTCCCGAATACGTTTCCTTGTTGTACAAAGCTTCTTCAAAAACTTGGCATACTTCGGGATTTGCTTTATAGCATCAAGGAGTGGGATATTGACATGCACCTTTCTAAACGTCTCCAGAACATCTTTTTCCTCCTCTTCGTTCTTGGCTTGTAAAAAATCTGCTAGGAAAGGGTACATTGGGTGAAATATGGTTAGTATTAACCAAAATTGGACCCATCTTACCTGATTTGGACGGATTAGGATGTGGAGAGGGTGTAGAGGGTTGTGGCATGGATTGCTCAATCCTTGCCGTGGCCTTGTCTTGGCTTTCCTCCTTGAATTGCAACATCTCATCCTCATTTTCACTTGATTTGGATGGTCTATGGTCAGCTCCAACTTCTTTTCCACTCCTTAGCATGATTGCCTTGGCAGATTCAAAGCCTCATTTCGGATTCACAACGGTTGAACTAGAAAGTTTTCCTTGTTCTTTAAACTGCCCAACAAACTCCGCAATCTGCCCAATTTGCTTCTCCAATTGATCCACCCTTTTGTCTTGGTTTTGCATTGCTTTGGCTTGATTTTCTTGCCCCTGAGACAAATTGGTGAGTAACTTAAGAAGTGTATCATTATCTAGAGATGTACCTGAAGTGTTTTGGGCAGGTTGTTGTGGGGATTGTGTTGGTGCGTATTGCTTGGTATAGAAGCCCGGAGGTTGGTGCCTAAAGCCTCCTTGTTGTTGGGGTTGTTGGGGCTCCCTCCACTTGAAATTTGGATGGTCTCTCCAACCTGGATTGTACGTATTATAATATGGATCGTTCCTTGGCTGGTTTTGGTCTTGAAATCCAATTGTATTGGCACTTTCCCATCAACCATTTTCAATCAATTGAGGGCACTTTTCAGAGGCATGTCCTTGGATAGAACACACACCACATACACTTGGTTCTTTCATCCTCATTTCTTCAGCCATCTGAGACACAATGGAAGTAAGATTAGCTAATTGCAATTGAATGTCGAATGTGGAACTTACCTCATTCACTTGTTGCCGTGGGGTGTCCCTTTGACCAATGCCTTCATATTGTTGAGCATTCAATGCTCGGTTAGCAATTAAGGTTTTGGCAGCCATAGGTGTTTTGTCCACCAAAGCTCCTCCCGCTGAGGCGTCTAGCATTTGGCGTTCAATTGGTAGAAGCCCTTCGTAGAAATATTGAAGAAGAAGCTCATCCTTCATCTGGTGCTGTGGACATGAAGCAACAAGGGTTTTAAAACACTCATAGTAAGTGGGAAATGATTCACCTTGGTTTTGCTGAATGCCACTAATCCTTTTGCGTAGTAGAATGACTCGAGAAGTTGGGAAAAACTTCTCCAAAAATGCCCGTTTCATACTCTCCCATGATGTGACAGTTTCGGGGGCTAGCTCATACAACCAATCTTTAGCCTTTTCTAAGAGAGAAAAGGGAAAAGCCTTCATTTTCAGAATGCTCCCATCAACATTCACAGGGGTCATGCTCGAACAAGCAACCTCGAACTCCTTCAAATGTTTATTAGGATCTTCCATGGACATCCCGTGGAACTTAGGAATGTGATGCAACAAACTTGATTTCAATTCAAACTCATCCGTCTTCCCTAGGGCAACCATGGGGTATTGGATGCATAGGGGAGCGGCATTGTCCAATCCCCAAGCGGAAAGCTCCTTGATTGTTCGATTGTCCGCTGCCATGTTGGGATCTTCCTCTTTTTCTTCAAGTGGATGTTCTTCAAACTTAGGTTCAGGAATAGGTGGGTTACGATCTTGCTGATTCCTATTCCTTCTCAAAGTCCTCTCAAAATCGTCGTCAAAGTCCAAGATATGCTCACGAATCGGATGAGAACTCCGAGTCATAAACTATTACCTCAAAACAAGAAAACAAACAAGGACAGTAACTAACATAAAAACACACGAAAATAAACAAAAAATAAATAACAAGGGATTAGCAATGTTGCAAATCCCCGGCAACGGCGCCAAAAATTTGATGCGAAAATTAACTTAACACACAAATTAAACCCTCTTGTTGTCAATTGTAGTAAAGAATGTAAGTAGGGATCGTTCTAGGCCGTGGATTAGGAGGGCTTGCTAATAACCTCTAAACTGACTTAAAAACATATAAACAAAGTTAAAAACACTAAACTAGACTCAAAGAATTCAAAACAAACTCAAAGAACTCAAAACAAGCTAAAAACGCTCAAATCTGCCTAAAAGCACAAATTGGGCAGATTTGGACTCTAAACACACTTTTGGACGAATTTTGGTTTTAACTTGGTTCGAAACACTTAAAAACACAAACTAAATCAGTTTCTAACTAATATGACTTAATAAAATAAAGGGGATTTTGGTTTTGGACGAAAAATAAGGAAAACAAAGCAAGAACAATTTAAACAGATTCTTAGACAAATTTAGGTGAATTGATGGGTGATGGGTTAAATTATGGATGATGGGCTACCTAGAGGGTTCTTCTCCACACATGACATACTTGCACATAAACCAATTTTCAGCTGTTCTTTCGATAAATCATGAAACTCAACACCCCAGATTAATTAGGTCCGCTTAAATTAACCTTCAAGTTCTCCTTAAGTTATTGAATTGGATGGGAAAGCGCATACAACAATTCAAGGCATTCTTCAAAAGTCCTTTACGTGAACAGCACAATAAAGATACAATCAAAGATCTTTAAGCATCATGAAAACTATAAGTATTGACGAGGCATTCGTTACTATGATGAGCATGAAACTCCTGCCAAGAATTCATTTAACGCGATTGTTTATAAGCGACCTCCACTACTTGAGAATATAAGTTTGTAACTATTAGGTGAAACTCCCTTATACTCTAGCATCATATTCATGCATGCAAACTAAGTGTGCACTCTTAATAAACATACACGAATAAGTTATCAATCAAGCAGTTAAACAAATTGAATTCACAACTTATGAAATCACAACTGAAAGTAATCAAATCATATTGCAAGCATGAACATGGTTTCGAATTCCCCCCTAGCTAAGGGGGGTTTAGTTCCTCATACTCACAAAGCAAAGATACATAAACTTAAACATTGAAAACAAAGAATGAAAACACCTAAAAAGGCTCCAACAATCCGACTTGAATGGCAAGCATGTCCAAGGGTCCTCCTTCTTCTCTTTGTTGCGGCACAAGGTGTAGTTTGGTGGATGCGTATGGATATATGGAAGGGAATGGCTAAATGTGTTTAGGTTGGGTGGAGGTCACAGCAAGGAAAGGGAAATGAATGGATGAATGGATGGTGCTGACGGCCAAGGAATGAAAGTGTAAGTGTATGGAGTTGTGAGATGTGAATGTAGTGTCTTTGGATGGATCTTTTCTAATCTTCTTATGTTATGGTGAAAGATGGATGTATTTATAGGCTAGGGAAGAGGATGAGTGTTTGGTAATGAGTGGATGTAATGGGTGTAGTGGATGGATGTTTGGTAATGAGTGGATGTAATGGGTGTAGTGGGTGAGTGTTGTGGTAATGAGTGGATGTAATGGGTGTAGTGGGTGAGTGTTTGGTAATGAGTGGATGTAATGGGTGTAGTGGATGGATGTTTAGTAATGAGTGGATGTAATGGGTGTAGTGGGTGAATGTTTGGTAATGAGTGAATGTAATGGGTGTAGTGGGTGAGTGTTGTGGTAATGAGTGGATGTAATGGGTGTAGTGGATGAGTGTTTGGTAATGAGTGGATGTAATGGGTGTAGTGGGTGAGTGTTTGGTAATGAGTGGATGTAATGGGTGTAATGGGTGGATGTTTGGTAATGAATGGATGTAATGGGTGTAGTGGATGGATGTTTGTAGTTGTAGGTCAACACACTTGCACACACACATGCTGATTTCTAGCCTTCTAATCTTCAAAAACGTCCATCCTCATGTATCCATGCTTGCACTATCCAATCTTGGCCCAAATATGCTCCAAAATGCTCCAAATAGCACTTTGTTGCTAACTTTGTTATTTGAACCTACAAACACACGAAATTAGCTTAAAGTACTAAAATAACTAGAATTAAACTAAGTAAATGCCAAGAAACAAGCTAACTAAGTTGCATAAATATGCTCCTATCACCAAGTATGCTAAGTTCCTGAAGGAGCTGTGCACTACAAGGAAGAGGGCTTCGAACAAATGGGTGGTAAGGGTAAGTGAGAATGTCTCAGCTGTGTTGCAACGAAAATTACCTCCTAAGTGCAAAGATCTCGGCAGTTTTACAATTCCTTGTGTTATAGGAAATACTCGCTTTGAATCTGCCATGTTAGATCTAGGTGCATCAATAAATGTCATGCCTTATTCAATATATGCATCTATGAACTTGGGAGAATTAAAAATGATGGAGTGATCATTCAACTGGCCGATAAATCTAATGCGTATCCAAAAGGTGTTTTGGAGGATGTTTTAGTGCAGGTGAATCACCTAGTTTTTCCGACGGACTTCTACGTGCTTGAAATGGAAGACTCGAACCATTCCCCTCAATTACCAATCTTACTTGGCCGACCATTCATGAAGACTGCCCGTACAAAGATAGATGTATTCAAGGGAACATTGACCATGGAATTTGATGGGGAAGTTATTGATTTCAATATTTCTGATGTTATGAGATATCCTCATGATGGTCACTCTTGTTTCTCTATTGAAGTGATTGACTCTTTGGCGTAGGAATTCCTTGATGATTTGAGTGAGGATGCACTTGAAAAGACTTTCACGCAAAGCATTGGACTAAAAAACGAAGGGTTAGCACTTAGGCATGCACATGGCAACAACAAGGAACATCTTGCCGTGCCTATTCAAGAAGAATTGGTGGAGATGATTGCTGCCCTAGAGTCAAATCCAAGGCATATTGGTAAGTCTCCTAACCTAATTTCAATTCCCATTTCGACTAACAAGTTGTTTCCTTCTGTAATCCAGCCACCTTCCCTAGAGCTTAAACCATTGCCTAGCCATTTGAAATATGTGTTTTTGGGAGAACAAGAGACGCTGCCCGTCATCATCTCTTCTTCACTCACTGCACAAAAGGAGGACAAGTTGGTGAGGGTGCTTCAGGAATACAAAACTGCCATTGGGTGGACATTGGCCGATATCAAGGGAATTAGCCCTACCACTTGCATTCATCGAATACTCTTGGAAGAATGAGCCAAACCATCTAGAGAAGCACAACCCAGACTCAATCCACCCATGATGGACGTTGTGAAGAAGGAAATCATCAAGCTACTAGATTGTGGAGTGATTTCCCCAATTTCTGATAGCCATTGGGTCTCGCCAGTCCAAGTTGTTCCTAAGAAGTCCGGAGTCACTGTGGTAAAAAATGAAGATAATGAGCTTGTGCCCACCCGAATCCAAACCGGATTGAGAGTTTGTATTGACTATCGGAAGCTCAACGCTACGACAAGAAAATATCACTTCTCGCTGCCCTTTATTGATCAAATGCTGGAAAGGTTAGCCGGTCATTCATTTTATTGTTTTCTTGATGGCTATTCGGGTTATAATTAGATTGTAATAGCTCCCGATGACCAAGAAAATACTACCTTCACATGTCCCTTTGGTACCTTTGCTTATCGACGCATGCCATTTGGGCTATGCAACGCACCAGCCACATTCCAAAGGTGTATGGTAAGTATTTTCTCAGAATTTGTGGAAAAGATAATTGAAGTGTTTATGGATGACTTTATTTTTGGTGACTCATTTGATGCATGCTTGAATAATCTTACTTTGATCTTACAACGATGCATTGAAACTAATCTTGTCTTGAATTGGGAAAAGTGCCATTTTATGGTAAAACAAGGTATAGTTTTAGGGCATATCATATCAGAAAAGGGGATTAAGGTTGATAAATCTAAAATAGATCGTGTACGTCACTTACCCTCTCCCACTTCGGTGAGGGAGGTTCGTTCTTTTCTTGGCCATGCAAGATTTTATAGGAGATTCATCAAGGATTTCTCAAAAATCGCCCAGCCCCTTTGTTGTTTACTCCAAAAGGAAGTAGCCTTCGAGTTCAACAAGGAGTGTGAGACCGCTTTCAAAACCCTCAAGGACATGTTGACTTCGGCCCCCATCATCATGCCACCAGATTGAAGCCTTCCATTTGAGCTAATGTGTGATGCATCCGACTATGCCATTGGTGCTGTTTTAGGCCAAAGGAGGAACAAACAGCCCCACGTCATCCATTACGCTTCCCGGACCCTAAATGATGCTCAATTGAATTATTCTACCACTGAGAAAGAACTTCTTGCAGTTGTATTTGCTTTAGATAAATTTCGTTCATACTTACTTGGCACTAAAGTGATTGTATATTCTGACCATGCAGCGTTGAAGTATTTTCTCATCAAGAAGGAGGACAAACCAAGGCTGATTCATTGGATGCTCCTACTTCAAGAGTTCAACATTGAAATAAGAGACAAAAAGAGGAGTGAAAACGTGGTGGCTGACCACCTCAGCCGTTTGGTGCACGAGGAGGACTCCTTACCCATTCTAGAGACATTCCCTGACGAGCAATTGTTGTCCTTAGAGGTAAGCCTTAGAGGTAAGTGAGCCCTAGTATGCTGATTTGGTCAATTATTTGGTCACAAAACAAGTTCCTAGCACTCTAGATAAATACAAGCGTGATAAACTCAGAAATGATGCACGATTTTATGTGTGGGATGATCCATATTTGTGGAAGTATTGTCCTGACCAGATTATTCGTAGATGTGTGCACAATTTTGAGTTTAATTTAATTCTTGCATTTTGCCATAATTATGCATGTGGGGGTCATTTTGGCACCCAAAGGACGACCCTTAAGGTTTTAGATAGTGGTTTCTATTGGCCTACATTGTTTAAGGATGCTAGAACATTTTACATAACTTGTGATAGATGCCAAAGAACAGGTACAATAGGTGCCAAGGACCAAATGTTGCAAACCCCCATCTTTAATGTGGAGATCTTTGATGTATGGGGTATGGATTTCATGGGACCCTTTCCACCTTCATATGGTTATACTTATATTTTACTAGCCGTTGATTATGTGTCGAAATGGGTGGAAGCTAAAGCCACCCGTACTAATGATTCTAGAGTGGTGGCAGATTTTATCAAGGCTAACATCTTTTCTAGATTTGGCATGCCGAGGGTGTTCATAAGCGATGGAGGCTCCCACTTTTGCAATCGCACCATTGAGGCGCTGTTTAAAAAGTACAATGTGAAGCATCGAGTTTCCACGCCATACCACCCTCAAACAAGTGGCCAAGCTGAAGTCTCGAGTAGAGAAATCAAGCAAATCTTGGAGAAGACTGTTAGGCCAAACCGGAAGGATTGGAGCTTGCGTTTTAGATGATGCATTGTGGGCATATCGCACTGCCTACAAAACACCTCTAGGGATGTCTCCATTTTGACTAATCTACGGCAAGCTGTGTCACCTACCTGTGGAACTGGAGCACAAGGCGCATTGGGCTGTGAAAACATTCAATTTGGACTTAGATGCTGCTGGAATGAATAGGAAGCTCCAACTGAATGAACTTGAGGAGATACGGAACGAAGCCTATGAGAATGCACGAATTTACAAGGAGAAAACAAAGGCGTTTCAGGACAAAATGATTTGGGGAAAAACATTCTCAATTGGACAGAAAGTGCTATTATTCAATTCCCGTCTACGATTGTTCCCTGGTAAGTTACGTTCTAAGTGGATTGGGCCATTTGTTGTCACTAATGTTTTTCCCCATGGAGCAGACCAAGTTAAAAGCTTAAGGAATGGCGATGAATTCAAAGTGAACGGGCATCGTCTGAAGCTATACTATGAGAGTGATGTGGGGCAGATTGTGGAAGAAATCCCACTCAGTGCCATGGGCCCTATCCAAGCTTAGAAGGAAGTTTCGTCCGGCTGCAAGACGTTAAAGCAAGCGCTTCTTGGGAGGCAACCCATGTATTCAAATAAGGAAGATTTTTTAATTACTCCACGATTGGTTTTGCGTTCCTAAAAACCTTCCCTTTTCTGCAGTTTTATTTTGCCATGATTGTCATTTTTTTGTTGCTTGTTTAATTGTTTTTGGTGTGGGTTTATTTTTGAAAAATTGACAGATATGCAAGGTATTTTCACATTAAAATTCATGGAAAATGAACAGGAGGCAGAAAAATACAAGAGGGAGCCTTCACAAATGTTGCTTAGGAGAAGTCTCAGTAGTCGGCGGAGTCTAAGAAAGAAAAGGCACCGGAGAGTGATCATTCAGAGCCTCAGTAGTCGGCGGAGCCCCAGAAGAATGAGGCATCGGAGGTTGATCATTTGGAGCTTCATTACGCGGTACAGCCCCAGAAGACGAAGGCAACTGTTTTTGGAACAAACCCACAAACCTCTAATGATCAAGTAAAATCTGACCATCAGATTCCTGCATCTGGGCAATCTTCCTCTTCATGTTTATAGCATAGTTATGTGCGAGCTTGTGCAACTGTTTATTCTCATGCTTGAGCCCTCTAATATCCTGTTTGAGACTCATCACTTCAGCCGCCAATGATTCAACTTGACGGGTTCGAGCAAATAGGCGTTGGGCCATATTAGACACAGAACCTGCACACTGAACACTGAGAGCCAGAGAATCCTTAACAGCTAACTCATCAGACCGTTTGGAAAGTAGTATGTTATCTTTGGGAGTGACAAGGTTTCTGGCCACCACCGCAGCTGTCATATCATTCTTCATCACCGAATCCCCAACGGTAAGAGGACCAGTAGGGGATATGAAGGATGGGCGCCATATGTTGTCTTGAGAAGGCATGGCTGCCTCTTCACCAAGGTTCAAGTCAAAACAACGGTCGGAGGGGCCAGACATTTTCAAAGGTGTTGAAGAAAGAAGAAGTCGAACAAATCAAGATCTTAGAAATGCAAGAAGGGAGTTTCTACAGGCGGAAATTCAAGTGTGCTTTGAAACGTCCTGCGTGCCTCTATAAAAATCAGCACTCGACGGGATTTCAAATATCGAAGAGGCGAGCTCAGAAATCGAAGAGGCCAATTCAAAAATCGAAGAGGCGCCAGCTTTCTCAAAAGCTGGGCTTGCTAAAAAACCAAAGGCCAATCTTCTTTTCCGGACTTGTCCGCACTTGTCACATGCAACCTCTGCACTCGACGAAGCTCAGAAATTGAAGAGGCAAGCTCAAAAATCGGAGAGGCATTTGCTTTTCCAGACGTGTCAGCATCTGTCACATGCACACTCAGCTTTGCGGAAATCACGGGCAATTTGTCGAAGTGCCGATTTTAGATATCGAAGAGGCACTTGCTTTTCCAGACGTGTCAGCACCTGTCACATGCACACTCAGCCTTGCGGAAATTACGGGCAATCTGTCAAAGATTTCTGGTGAAGTAGAAAGCACATGAAGTTTACTGTTCAATCATCCAACGGTTGCCGACAAGAGTGAAAGAATAGTACCGGTTATTAATTCATATAAATGTCAACCTTCACCCTCCATAGCAAGGCAGACATACATAATCTTTCTTCATCTCCGAGAATGCCTTCCCAACAAAGCCTCTCGAGTCACTCAATGTTCCTTATTCCTTGGGGTACCTCTGCAAACAACTCATCAAAAGCAAAAGTATTTCATATCATGAAGGTTGAAAGCAAGAGTATCTCATATCATGCTTTCTCCATGTCCTTCTCTTTGTCGTTGTTTTCACCTGCGGGACAAGGAGAAAGAGAGCAATCAGCCAGCACTTGGTATCAATCTTCTGATCTGGAACCGACTGCCTGGAACCCCTTCCTGATTGCTTACCTAGCCTTACTCTCGAGTACTCATCTTTAACATTTTATGCTTCCTGGAAAGCTACTAAATCTGCCTGGAGAACAGATAAGGGAAGTGAAAATGATACCTCGAAGCATGTGGAGACAATGTGCTAATTCATCCTCAGCTAGGGACAAGGAGAAAGAAAGCAAATGGTCGGCACTTGGACAGATTGAACAAAGAAACAGACCAACACCTCTACCTCGTGCCTGCCTGCCATGCAGAAGAAACAAGCAGAGAAGAATGCAGACTGCACAATCAAATCAACCCCGCAGAATGAGTCTGATTTGAAACCAAGGAACTCTCATATTCCTCGCTCAGAATTCCAAACCAGTTTGAGATCAAAGTTGTGGAAAGCCAACAAGATCATCTATCTCCATAACCAGATTTGCATTCTTAAACTATACTCTGTCTGGTTTTTACTTTGCCATACTTGTCATGTTTATTCGTTGTTGTTTGTTTGCTTGTTTGCTTGTTTTTGCGTGAGTTTATGCTTGAAACATTGAGGACAATGTTTGATTTAAGTGGGGGGGGGGGGTAACCAAGTTGTTTTGCATGAAATTCGTGGGAGTTTATCACCCATTACTTCTAGTGTTGTTCCTTGCTATTTTTAAGTGTTTTTAAGCTGTTTTGGAGTGTTTTAGTGTGTTTTGACATAACAATCCGAAAATCTCATAAAAATTTGAAAAATTGTTTTGAAAAACCCAAAAAGAGTTATTTTTGTGGGTTTGTTTGTGTCTTAGGGTACCTTCCAACACAATGATGAGGATTTGGTTTTTAAGTACATGACTGTTAAAGAGAGTTATAAACATGGATGAAAATTTGATTTACTCTTTGGTGTATGCTTTATTGTGGTTATAATTTATGAATTCACATGCAATCATAAAGGAAAAAAATCAGTTGTTGTAACATGCTTGAAGGAAGGAACTCAAATGAACGCTACAACCTTGTGAGACTTGAGCCTAAACGTTTATTTGGAGAGTTAATAATCTATGCATCATGGTTTTCTAAAGTCGTTGCATGATCTCATTATTCTTTGCTTGGTTGCTACTTAGAAGGCGTTTCATCATTTAGTTCTAAATGCTAGAACTCATGCCTATTTCATTCAAAGCATGCTATTGATCTGCATAATACATATTCAACATGAAGTTGTGTAGTGACCACCAAAGCAAAATTGTCGTGCCCCTATTTCATTATGTGTTTAAGTTTAACCCCATTGAGCCTTGTTAAGCCTATGTTCTTTGTTAACCCACACTATCCTTACCTAGCCTAGTTTTAGGACCATCCATACCCTTATTCTTGAAGCATAGTAAAGCATGACTTAAAATGAACTCCTTTTTTATCAATGTATTGCAGAAAGCAAGTGTGGAGGAAGTGATTCTTGTGTGTATTTGTGTGTGTGCCAAAGTCCTTAATAAGGCACGGGTAGAAAAGAAAAAAAAAGAATTGAAAAAAGTATGAAAAGGAGCTCTAAAGTGTTGTTCGTTAAAAAAAAGGGTCCAAAACATTGAATTCGGCCCTAAGTGTTGCATGAATCTTCCCTTTGTATTTAAAAGTTGATTCTGCATTCTAAAGTGATTTCCAAGTGTCTATTTCATTGCTTTGCTTGCTATCGCTTTAAAAACGTTTGTTATCCCTATCCTTTCTTTGTTAGCCATTACCCCCGAGCCCTGTTACAACCCTTTACTTCAATCTTGAGTGTTGTGTGTTTCAATTTGTGGAGTTCGAAATTGGTATGAGCATATGGTGTCACTGGTTCTCGCATCTAAGTAGTAGCATTCCATTCATGAGATCATATCTAAACATGCTTAATAACTCCAGAAAATTGCTTTCTTTGTTATAACATATGTGAGTCCTAGTCTTTCGTGTTTACATCAATCTTCTCACATATACTAGTTTAGGGTGTGTAGTAAAAAATAATGTGTGAAAATAGAGAGTATCTTGTAATGAATTGAGCAAATTCTCTAAGGCATGTTACTACATTCAAAACATCGTTTTAATTGGTTAATTGTGAACTAGTAAGTGGTGACTGTGATTAAGTATGTGCTCAAGTGTGAAGATGACCAAAAATCTGTGGGAATGATGATTTTTAACATGTCATGTGCATTGGAAATCCCTGAGGCAAATGTTGGAAGGATAGGTTTTGTTTTGTTTGTTTTGTTTCGTTTTGTTTCTTTTGTTTTGCTCGAGGACTAGCAAAAGCTAAGTGTGGGGGAATTTGATAGGAGCATATTTATGCGACTTAGTTAGCTTGTTCTTGTGCATTTATGTTGTTATTTCTTAGTTGATTTAGTATTTCAAGCCATTTTCGTGTGGTTGTAGGTACAAAGGGTTAAAGAGGCAAAGAAGTGCATTTTGGTGCCTTTTGGAGCAGTTTTGGGCATGGAATGGATATCACATGCATGGAGCAAAGTGGTTGGACGAAATTAAAGATCTAAAGAAGCTAGGAATGTGCCAAGGAGAGGAAGAAAATAAATTGAGGACCAAGGAAGACAAGGAAACCATTAAGAATGAGGAAAGACTAGTCAAACTTGTCTTATCTTGTCGTTACCTTTCCTAATCCTAAATTACCAAAGATTCAGTCACACGAAGGGTTCCTACATACTTTGGGACATTTCATTACATGTTCTACAAGTCCTAAACCTGCCCTAAAAGTCCAAGCCATACCATCATTCACCATTTCTCTCCCTTGCCGTGCAAGGGAGCCATCCCTTTCCTATTTTCTGCCATGAATCACTCCAATTTCCACCCATGCCGTGCACATTCATACATGTTCCCTCCTTGCACTCATTGATTCACCACTTACTCACCTTTCCACCCATGCCATGCATAATCACCCTTGTCCCCTTCATGCACCAGATTTCTTGCACTCATTTCATGCACCATTACACTCATTACACTTCATTTCCATGCACCACCCTTATCTCCTTCATTATTTCTGATTTCATGTATCAATATATTGAATCATTACACTCAATTGCTGCACACTCCTTGTTCCCTTCACCCATCAGATTTCATACAACTTTTACCTCCACTACATGCACTCATTGATGCACCATCCACCACCTTTGGAATCTCATGCCGTGCATCATGACATTTGCTGCACCTTTGACTCATTTCTGCACCATTCCACTTCCCTTTCCTTTCTCTACCATGTGCACAATCATTCATGTTCCCTATTTGCATTCATGCTGCAACACCACTCCATTTTACCCCTCATGCTTTGCATCATCACTTCACTTTCACCTTTGAATCATTTCAACACCACCCCATGCACTCATTGCTGCAACACCACTCCATTTTACCCCCCATGCTTTGCATCATTACTTTATTTTCACCCTTGAATCATTGCACACACCACCATTTTCCCCTCCTTGCCGTGCACTTCCTCTATAAAAGGAAGTGTGTGTGGCAGCCATAGAGTTAGTTTTTGCTTGATCATTCATCCCCATTTCAATACAACCTTCATCCAAACACATCCATTCATCTTCACATCCATTCCTCCATACAAACAAACCTTCAAACACTCACCAACACCTTGTGCCGTAGCAAAGGAAGGGAAGGAAAGGGCTTGGACGTGCTTACTGTCCAACTTGGATCGTTGGAGCGTTTAGGTGTTTTCTTTCTTTTGTTTCCAATGTTTAAATTCATTTTCTTTCGTTTTGTTGTGAACATGAGTGGCTAAACCCCTCTTCGCTAGGGGTGATTTCAAAGCCATGATTATGTGTGTAATATGATTTGATAAATTCCAGTTATGAACTCTTGAATCGTGAATGCAATTGGCTTAACTATTTGATTGATAACTTATTTGTATTTGTTGATTAAGGGTCGACACTTAATTGGCATGCATAAATCCGATGCTAGAATATAAGAAAATTTCACATAATTGTTACAAACTTATATTCATAAGTAGTAGAGGTCGCTTATAAACGATCGCGTTAAGTTTAATTCCTAGCATGAGTGACATAATGTCATAGTTGCAAGTCCTTTGTCAATGCTTATGATTTTCATTAAACGTAATGATCTTTGATTGTATCTCTATTATGATGTCATGTAGAGAACTTTTGAAGAATGTTTTGGGTTGTCGAATGATGTCATCCAATCCAATAAAACAAGGAAAATCTGAGAGTTAATTAGTGATGTCACAGTTAATTTGGGGCATTGTCGTTCATAATTCAATAAAGTAGTAACTGGAAATCAAGTTGTTTGCATACATGTCATGTGTGGAGAAAAAGCCTCTAGCTATCCCATCCATCATCTTATTTCTCAAATTCGTTTTACAATCTGTCTAGTTTTTCATACTTGTTTGTTTGTTTCAACTTCATCCAAATCAAAACCCCCCTTTTAGTTTCTTGTTTCAAAGTGTTTCAAATCTATTTTAGTTTGTGTTTTTAAGTGTTTTGATTCAAGTAAAAGTCAATTTTCGTCCAAAGTCATTCCTAGTGTCTAGTTTAAGTTTATTTGGTTATTTTAAGTTGTTTAGAGTATTTTAAGTTTGCTTTGAGTCTTGTGAGTCTTGTTAAGTTTAGTTTTATGTTTTTGAGTCAGTTTAGAGGTTATTAGCAAGCCATCCTAATCCCCGGTCCAGAATGATCCCTACTTATACTTATACTACAATTGTCAAAAGAGGGTTTAATTTGTGTGTTAAGTTAATTTTCGCATCAATAAGTTGAAGTGCATTCAGTTGATAGGAGCATATTTATGCGACTTAGTTAGCTTGTTTTCTTGCATTTTCATAGTTTCTGTTTATTATAGTGATTTAAGCTATTTTCGTGTGTTTGTAGGTCCAAATGACAAAGTTGGTAAGAAAGTGCAATTTGGAGCATTTTGGAGCAGTTTTGGGCCAAGAATGGATAGCATATGAATGGAGCAAGGTGGATGGACGTTCTTGAAGTTCAAGAGGCTAGGAATATGCTGAAGAGATGAAGAAAATAAATTCAAGACAAAGAAGATAAGGAATCAGCTAAAAAGAAGGAACATTATCCAAAACCTTATCCAACCTTATCTTATCCAAACTAACCTTATCTTATCTTATCCTATCCTAATCCTATCCTACCTTAATTCCAGCTGCAAGGGGGACTTAATTTCATATTAGATCACCTAAAAACATGGTTCTAGAAGCCCTATCACTTATCCTAAGAATGTGCCGCCCTAACCTTTTAGAAATCATATTTCCTGCTGCAAAGAAAAATCATTTTCCTCCCTGGAATCTAAAATTGAATACTCCTTATTCCTTGATGATTGGAGTCCTAATTATCCTCCTACTCACCCTAGCCGTGCTTTACATTCTCCCTATAAATATAAAGTGTCGCAGCATTCAGAAATGACCCACCATTCACCACAATTTCGCACCATACACACTCATATACATACATCCCTCTAGTACCGCAGCTTTGCAAGGAGAAAGGAGAGGAGACCCCTGGAGCCGTGCTTTCCATTCAAGATGTTGGATTGTTGGAGCGTTTCTAGGTGTATTCTATCTTTGTTTTCAATGTTTAAATTTAATTGTCTTTGTTTAATTGCGAACATGAGGAACTAATTTCATTATAGTTAGAAGAGAATTCAAAACCATGAACATATATTGCATATGAATTGATTACTTTCAGTTATGATTTCATGAATCGTGAATGCAATTTGCTTAACTGTTTGATTCAGAACTTGTTCTTGTATGTTGATTAAGGATGCATACTTAGTTTGCATGCATGAATTTGATGCTAAAATATAAGGGAGTTTCACCTAATAGTTATGAACTTATATTTATAAGTAGTGGAGGTCACTGGTCATGATCATGTTAAGTGAATTCCTGGCAGGAGTATCATGTTGTTCATAGTTACGAATGCCTTGTCAATGCTTATGATTTTCATATAGCTTAATGACCTTTAATATGTATCTCTATCATGTTGTTCGTGTAGGGAACTTGATAAGAATAATTTGGTTGCGATGCGATGTCCAATTCAATGAACTTAGGAAAATCTGAGGGTTATTAGTGCTGTTCACGGTTAATCTGGGGCGTTGTCATTCATGGTTTATAGGAAGAGTAACTGGAAATCGATTCGTATGCGTATGTGTCATGTGTGGAGAAGGACCCTCTAGCTAGCCCTTCACCCTTAAAAACACCTAATTTCGTATCTAACCTGTTTAGTTTATGCAATCTATTTAGTTTAATTAATTTCGTCCAAATCAATCCCCCCCCCTTTAATTAAGTGTGTTAGATTAGCTAGAAACGTGTTCAAATCTGTACAATTTAGTGTTTTGAGTTGTACTAGTCTTAATTCGTCCAAATAACTCCCTAGAGTCTGTTTTGAGTCTGTTTGCTAGTATTGTGCTGTTTAGAGTTTGTTTAGTGTGTTTTGAGTCATAAGAGTCTAGTTTTGTGTTTTTGAGTCTAGTTTAGTGTTTTAGAGTTTAATTTGTGTAGATTAGCATCCCTTCTAATCCCCCGCCTAAAACGATCCCTACTTTCATATACTACAATCATAGGGTTTTAATTTGAGTGTTAGAATATTTCACATCATCAGTTTTTTCCCTTAAAGAAAAAAGTGAAAAATCATAATTCAAAAGCATCTTGTGTGTCACCCATTCCTATTGATCCAAGTGAGAGATATTACTATCACATTTATATCAATCACTCCATCATCTGTTCTTAGATTATCGGTGTGGAAACTCTTAGAGGTTCAACATTAGGAGAGTTTCACGTGATGAAGATAGCAAGCTTGAGGATGGTCCAATTAAACGGAACGTATACGGCTAAGGATTCAAGTAACTTAACCTCTTCGTCATCTTTATTTGTTACATAATCGACTATATCAAACCAGAAATGTAATTGGGATTAAATATTATGCTTATTTATTATTTTCGCTACGTAATTAGTTATTCAAATTAAATATATTCTGATTATATGTCCGGAAACCCAACACGACCACCTCTTAGTTGGATTCCATTGAGTTAGGCCAGAATCCTACTTCGTATTTAGTATCGTTGAGTTGGTCTTGGACCCTACATCTTATGGAATTCAGTGAGTTGGTCTGGAATCCTACTTTCTATTCGGTTTCGTTGAGTTGGTCTCGAACCATACATCCTATGGATTCTATTGAGTTGGTTTGGATCATACTTCCTATTTTGTTCCGTTGAGTTGGTATGGAACCTACAACCTATAGATTCCATTGGGCGGTTCTAGAATCCTCATTCTTGTCGAGTTCTATTGAGTGGTTTTAGGACTCTAAGTTTATCTCTTAGATAGCTCCATGAGAAGTTCTGGAATCCTATGGAGTGTAGATTTAGGCCAAACGTGCTATCCTAGTTTTATAGTTTTATATATGTGTGAAAGTGAGGATTGATAACCTAGGAGAACATGACACATGTTATCCATAGAAAACAATTGAGGAAGAGGTAGCATTGGGGGGACAACTAGTGATTGTGATTAGATGATGTGAATTATAGTACTTATGGCTTCATAATATAGTATTCATATTAGATCCCTGGCGTATATTGAGGACCACAACTTACCAACTTACTACTCATACGAGTTTCACAGCTTATGCGAGTTTGATTTGCCCGATGCACTATTCCAATGGTGCAGGACCGGCTTTGCAAGTTAATAGGTTTCACCAAGTACGAAGAACTCCAATTGTAGTTGTAATGGGGATTGAGGATTTGGAGCGTCTAGAACTTTACAGATCCCCCGTGTGAGGAACTTTAAGTGTAGCTGCTAACGTCTTCAGTTTACAAATCCCAACTAAAATTTCTTAATCGAAGATTTTAAGAGTTGGTTAGTGGTAGCTAAACAGGTTTGTGAGTCGTGTTATACTTGTCTTCCCAAGACCATCCCAGTATATCGTCAGGATCCATTGCTTTTCTATGACTTCATTTTTTTCAAAGCTACAAGCACTTTTTTTTTCTAGATTCAGTGGTAGGAGTTTTTTCTACACTCTTCTGAGTTACTCTACTCGCCCAAAGAAGTACTCATTTATTGGCCCTTCATTGAAAAGATTATGAAAATAAGCTCTAAATTTTCCTTTAACCACATTCTTCGTAGCCACAACATTTCCATTCTCATCATTGATGCACCTTACTTGGTTCAAGTCTCTTGTCTTCATTTCCCTTGCTCTAGCCAGTTTATAGATATCCAAATTTCCTTCTTTGGTATCTAATTGCTTATACATATCATCAAAAGCACTAGCTTCACTTCTCTCACGACTTTCTTCGTCACTTTCTTTGTTATTTTACACCTCTAACAGTTTTCATTAGTTCTATCCTTGTATAAGGCTTTACAACATTCCTTCTTAGCCTTAACCTTTTCATGTACCTCCTCCTTCCACCACTAAGATTTTTTTGAAGTGAAACAAAACCATAGGACTCTCCTAATACCCTTTTTTGCAATTTTTCAGATACAACTAGCCATGGAATCCAACATTTGGCTAGTATTCCCTTCTGTATCCCAAACGCATTGGGCGAGTACTTTCTCTTTGAAAGTGACTTACTTTTCTCCTTTTAGATGTCACCATCTTGTTCTTGGACACTTCAAGGTCTTGTTCTTTCTTCTATTTCTTTTAATATGTACATCAATCACCAACATGTGATTTTGTTTAAGGAGGCTATCTCTCAGTAAAACTATGCAATCTTTACAAGTTATACGACCCCTCTTCCTCATTAAAAAAAATCTATTTGTGTTTTGATGATCCACTCTTGTAGATGATCATATGCCCTTCTTTTGTCTTAAAGAAGGTATTGGCTAGAGAATGATCGTATGCCATTGCAAAATCCAAAATTGCTTCAATCTTCTTGTTTGTTTTCCTAAAACCATGGCCACCATGGAAACCTCTATAGTTGCATGTCTTCTTGCTAACATGTGCATTGAAATCTCCTCATATGAGTAACTTCTCCGTCTGGGAGATTGATGAGTTATTGTTTTATCCCAAACTTGATTGCTATAATTATATCCCCGACCCTCTTGACATCTGCAAGATATTTTGTTAAAGTCTTATCTACGATGATGCCAACACCGTTTATTAATTTGTTTGTGCCCGAATACCAAAGCTTAAAATCTGAGTTTTCAAGATCCTTTGCCTTAAGATCAACCCACTTAATTTCTTGGAGGCACATAATACTTACACTTTTCACCATAACTTCCACTATTTCCATAAATTTTCAATTAAGGTTCCTATATTCCATGCTCCTAAATGCCTTCTACTCTCCTGAACCATACCCTTATGTTCTAGCTTCTTTGACCTCACCCATCCAGTAAGGTCAAGAAACTTCTTTTGCGTGTCATAGTTAAAGTTGATGTCAGCAGATGCTTCTAATCAAATTTGAGTGTAGTCGTTAAAAAGAAGTTTCTATATCACCCTTTCTCGTTTAACACTGCATTCGGGCGCCAATGGAGATACATCAACACTTGCTCACTGATCACTATGCTCGGGCCACACAACACGTCATTTCGGGTGAGAACCTAGCTTTAGCACAATTTCGTTTATGATTCATTATCATAAAGATTCGACGTGAAAACAAAGTGCAGGCTGTCGACTACCTGACACCCTCCCCTCTCATTATCATAATATTTTTCTTGAACCCGTCCATCTTATTTTATATATTTTGACCACTAAACAATCTCATAATTTATTACAGAGTGGTTATAATATTAACGGTGTCGATCATAAGCATGAACTTCTGCAAATCGAGTACGTAGTGAATTGAGTAAGATCTTCTACTCAAGAAACCAAGTTAATTCCCAAAATGCTTTTTATCACAAATGATCCTTTATGTTTCGCAAAATCCATAATTTCGTTTTTTATGTTTCAATTCAATACCAAAATTATAGATTCCTAAATCATAAAGGACTATTGTGATAAAGAAGGGAAGAAAACAAAAGTTCGAAACGCAAGGGCAAAAGAACAATAAAAAATCAAATATAATACATTTTTAATGACCCAGACAAAGTGCGCTACCCCAAATACAAAAAAAGTGAAGAAAAACCCGTCACTTTCTCGTCAAGCTCGACTCTACCCCTGAAGCCCCTCCTCTCTCTCTGTCTCCAATGGCTGTGAGTGTTTTCTTCTGCATCTATTTTTCTCCATCACATATGAATATTCTTAAATTACTATGCATAATTTATTTTCTGGTGACTATTTTTTTGGGGTGCTATTCCATGTTTCTGAGTTTTCCAATTTCTCCATAAAATTGAATGCAAGTTTTCTGAAAGGTTCGTTTTGCAACCTAATTTTGTTCCTTTGGAGATTTTAGTTTTAGGAGAAATTTGGTTTGTTAATTAGTACTTGTGAGATATGGATGTATGTATGTTTCAATTCATGATGTTTTATTTATGGTAGATTATTGAATAGTGTTGAAGTAGAGTAAATTGCACGAGAATATGGTTGCAATCTGTCCCATGTTTAATTAGATTCACTTGTTGAACATAAAGGCGTGTTCTGGATTTTGATTAGTTTGTTTATGTTCACAATGCAGACAATACCAGTTAACCCGAAGCCGTTCCTGAATAATCTGACTGGTAAGACTGTCATTGTGAAACTTAAATGGGGAATGGAGTACAAAGGTATGTTGCTTACGGTTATGGAAAAGTATTGGATACTTGTGCCGTGTTTTCTTTTGTTTCCTCGTGCAGTTAACTTTATTTAACGCAAGCTTAGTGTATCCCTAATCCTGATTTCAAGCCTCTGCTCAGGTTTTCTTGTCTCGACAGATGCCTATATGAACTTGCAGGTACTATTATAAACTTCAACTCTTTATGTTTACATATTCCGAGTACATAACTTTAGCTTGTTTTTGCTTCTTTCTTTCCTTTTTATTTGTGAGATAGAAGTTTGAAGCTGATATGTGTTTAATATTGAAATCTTATATGTATAGTTGGCAAACACTGACGAATATATTGATGGACAATCTACTGGAAACCTTGGAGAGATTTTGATCAGGTGAGTTCATTTGAATGCTTTAATCTTCGTATCTGTACTCTTCCCTGGAATCTATGGTTTGAATGTGCTTTGTATTTTGTTTTTGCTAGATTTGTAGCATATAGTATGACTTCTTTTTCCTAGAAAGCATATATGACATGTAATGTATAGGAACCACAAATGACATAGAGAGTGTGACGGGCACAGTGATCAGTCCCTAACTGAATGGAGGCAATTGATGCCTGACCCTGTACATTCCAAAAGTTAACGTCGCCTATCGATTACTGTTAATGTTGATGGTCCTCCCAGCTTTTGTTGGGAACTCCTCCGTTGATGGTGGTGTCATATCCTATCACCTTGTGGAGCAGTGTCACTGCTTTTACCATTTGGGATTGGCCATGAGACCAACATTTAGCATAGAGAGTAACTTTGAAGCTTCCCATGGATTTGGTCAACAATTTACGAATCTCTCTGAACGAAGTTTGATGGGGGACATTGATCAGTCCGTAACTGAATGGAGCAGGCAATCAATGCTTGTACATTCCCAAAGTTAACGCCACATGTCAAGTACTGTTAACGTTGATGGTGCTCCCAGATCTTGTTGGGGCTCCTCCTTTGACGTTTGTGTCATATCGTATCGCCTTGTAGAGCAGTGCCACTGCCTTTACCATTTGGGATTGGCCATGAGACCGACATTTTGTTTTATAATTTTACAAATAACATATGGAGTAACTTTGAAGCTTCCGTTGGATTTGGTCAACAATCTGTCAGAGGAGTGTCTAGTTTATTATGAGTCATACGAATCTTTCTGAACGAAATGTGATGGGGTACATTGATCAGTCCCTAACTGGACGCAGCAGTCAATCAATGCTTGTACATTCCAAAAGTTAACGTCGCATATCAAGTAATGTTAACATTGATGGTGCTCCCTGATCTTGTTGGGGGCTCCTCGTTTGATGTTGGTGTCATGTCCTATCGCCTTGTGGAGCAGTGTCACTACTTTTACCATCTGGGATCGGCCATGAGACCAACTTTTTGTTTCCTAATTTTACAAATAATGTATGGTGTATCTTTGAAGCTTCCCATGGATTTGGTCAAAAATGTATCAAAGGAGTGTTTAGTTTATTATGAGTCATACGAATCTCTCTCGTAACGAAATATGATGGGGGACAATGATCAGTCCCTAACTGAATGGACCGGGCAATCAGTGCTCATACATTCCAAAAGTTAACATTGCATATCAAGTACTGTTAACATTGACTGTGGAGCAGTGTCACAGCCTTTACCATTTGGGATCGGCCATGAGATCAACATTTTGTTTTCTTGTTCTACAAATAACATATGGAGTAATTTTGAAGCTTCTGCTGGATTTGGTCAGCTACGTAGTAGAGGAGTGTCTAGTCTATTTTCACTTATATCTACATTAAAAGGCTGCAATAATAACCATACGAATCTCTTTCTCTCTCTTCCCCCACCCCGCCCCTATCTTTTTTCTCCTCTCTTTGTAGAACATAGTACGTAGTTACCAGTCCCATTTTAACTCTGTGTACCTTTGCTTTTCTTATCATGGTGTTCAAATTTCAATAGAGAATGTTCTATCTAGAGTACGTAAAATTTTACTTTCAAACGAAGAGGAAGGGTATATTGAGATAATTCTGAACACCCTTGAGTAAGAAAGTTGGGAACATTGGCCTTGAGTAAGAAAGTTGGGAACATAGGATGAAAGGAGATAATACAAAGTTGAGTGTTAATTTGATGGGAGTGCGTTCGAATAGAAGGTTGAGACTAGAGATATCCATCTGGAGTAGAAGCCTAATATTTGTTGATTCAGAAATTCCATTCGGTCATTCTCCTTGGGCATGTATATATTCCCTCTGTGTATCGGATATCTCTAATTCTTCCTTTTTGTAACGTAGGATTTTAGTGAGATTTGTAAAAAACTGCCATGTAGTAAAGGATGATAGATCATTCAAGCTCTCAATTTTGTAGTCTATACAACCCGTTTCCTAGCGAAGATAAGGGGATGGATACACATGATAAGCACAATGCACGTACATTCCAAAACCTTAGTTTTCAACGAGTAAATGATCTTTTCATGTTTCCTTGTGCAGATGCAATAATGTTCTGTATCTTCGTGGGGTGCCAGAGGATGAAGAAATTGAAGATGCTGAACGGGAATGAGATGTGGACTTTGCAGCAGTGATCTTGCTTGAAAAACAGTACTCGAGGAACCAGTATTTTATCTCTACTTACGCTGTTGCATTTCTTGTTTTAACCTGGAGTGGTTGGGTTGTATTTGTATTGTATGTTAAATCGACATGCCCGTGCCATTTAAAAGGGCTGTAGCTGACAAATGGTTCTCAAACTTGAATGCGACTGTAACAAACCATATGATTTGAAATGAAACCATTTTAGTTATTCACTGCGACAAAATTGGCGCATAATTTTTCAGGATCTTCGTTTTAACTTTCATTGACTCTGTCGATGAATTGCGTTCTAATACGAATTTATAGTGGCAAGACAGTTGAGACAGCCTGAGTAATAGCATGTAGACTACATTGTCCTTGATCATACGTAGTTTCATTTCTTTTTTGCAGCTTCCTATGTGATTGTGACGTATCTAATGTTCTGGTGTATCCGACTCCTTGGGCAAGTTTCAAAGTGAATGATGCTCAATATGTGAATTCAAAGTATCTACGTCCTTGTTGTTCCAAAGAGGATTGAATGCTTGATGCAAGTGGTGGATTGATCTGGTGGCTAGGTCTTTCTCTTCAATTCACTGTGTTCCGGCCGTGTTCAAACTCACCCCCTCCGCCTCCTCTAGAGAGTGCTCATTTCATATAATTGATTGAATAGGATGATATATTGAATGTAAATGAGAATGGATTTTCATTTTGGAAGAATTAGAAGCGGCTAGACATGAAGAAAATTTCTCCCTTTTAATTCTCCCATTTTGGGGAGGATTGTTTTGATAACTTTTGTTCTTCAGTAATCCTTCTTCTACATCTATGTTGGTCACAATATTCTTTCAATTTACCCTAAAAACAGTGTTTTATCCATTCTAGTCTAATCATGCATACCAAACAAGGTATCAACATGGCTCCTCAATGGTTCCTCAATTCACCATGTAGCCAATTTAAGGAACTTCATGCCTATGATCGGGATCTTTCATTTTATCAAACACTTTGTAAAGATAATAATTTTTAGAAAAAAAATCAATAAATATTATGAAACCATTTAGTTATCGAACTATATAAAAACAGATAGACGGATTCTATAAAAGTATTAATAATTGTCTATCTCTTTGCCACAACTGATTGACTAAATAACCTTAGTTTTAATTGGTTTTTTTTTTTTTTTTTGGGTAAAGATGATCTTTACGAAAGGATCTATAATATGAACAATTTAGGTTATGAGCAAGAAATTCCGTGAATCAGTCACTAAGTGAATTGAGGAGCCAAGCATTGCTCACCAAACAAGGCCTTAATAGAGTAAATAAAGGTGATCAAAAGTATAGGATATGTTTCTTAAATCTCACCGTTTATTTTACGCTGCATTAAATACCACAAGCGTCGGTCACTAGCATTCACCTTTACAACAAACACTTGAACTCCCATCATTCCAGCTTCCTCTCAAAGTCAAAACTCATCTGCCCTTCCAATTTTATTTGGTGGTGCTTCACTTGGAACTCGGAAGACCATCTAAACATCATAGAAACGTCATCATCAAATAAAAGAAAATGTCCGCATCTCTGTCCACCCTACCCCAATTGCTAACGCTAATGTCAATCGTCTACTCGTGTGCGGTTATTCCTAACCGTTAATGCGTATTGCCGGCCGTAACACTGCCAATTCAATAATTTGAAGTTGGCGCCCGAGTACAGTGCCAAGACATGATCCTCACGTGTCCAAGTAAAAATTGACAATTGAAAATTACTTAAACAAGACAAATTGCGTGGTCCTATATTTGCTGAATTTTTTTTTTCTTTCTCTTCTTTTGGTGGTAGAAAGATGTCACCAATAAGAGATTCTAGAGAAAATTGTAACAATGGTCCATCAAATTTAACTCAATTAGAGCAATAGTTCATCAACTAAAAATCCATGACCATTGGTCCCTTTACTCATCAAAACCTGTAGATATGGCCATTTTCGTCAACTCCGTTAAAACTTCCGTCAAAATGAGAAACGTGCCGCGCACGTGAGTTTGAATGAAGGGGCAAATATAGAAAACCAAATGAAAAGAAAAATTGTAGCAATGGTCCCTCAACTTTAACCCAATTAGAGAAATAGTCCCTAACTCTAACTTAATTGGAGCAATGGTCCCTCAACTTTACCCTCTTATAGCAATGATCATTCCAACATGAGTCATTTTACTATAATTCTGATGGAGTTGACCAAAATGGCTATATCTACATGTTTTGATGAGTTAAGAAACTCATGGTCATGGATTTTTAGTTAAGGGACCGCTGCTCTAATTGGGTTAAAGTTAAGGGACCATTGCTACAATTTTCTCAAATATTCTAACTTGTTATTCAGTGTGGCTACAATATCTTGTGATTTTAAGTGCAACTTAATGGAGTAAATGAAAGGATCTGGTTCTTTAAATCTCACTCGTTTTATTTTATGTTGCACTGAACGCAACGTGGCATTGTAGGTTTTTTGCTTGTATAGAACTGTGAACATCACATTTGAATTGCCTTTTTTCTTTTTTAATTTATTTAGTTGCTGAAGTTCAAATTGTTATATTATTTGCCTAAAAGATTGTTGACTTATTTATGTTCAATGGCAATCGCGGCAGCCGGAATCTTATATTCTTAAGTAATTAGTCCAAATTATCAAAGAAAAATAAATGATTTGTCAAAATTTTCTGCATCTTAGTCCAAATTAGGATGCTATTCCCTCTTTTTTTTTTTTTTTTAATTTGGCCAAAAGGTACTTCACCATTTCTTTACTTGCAATTATTGAGATGTACGTCATCAGCTACGCAAGAATGCAAGATGTATTATTTTAGTTTCAAGTTTGTGATCCTAGATTGGGACAGCTATTTATTTAGTTAACTAAATTCTACACCCATTATGTATTTCTTAAGAAAACTTGTTAAATACTACTAACCCAATTTCAATCCGTTGATTAAGAATATTCACTTTTAAAGCCAAGATCCTGAATTCAATTCTTAGTTCTTTTCGTATTGTTTGTATTAAAAAAAACACAAATAACCCAATTTGAAATTGCAAAGCTTGAATATATGAAAAGAAAAATAGATTCAGTTAAATTTGACTAGTATTTGGGACGAACGTGAAATTACAAAAGAGTGCATTATTGCATTTTTTAAATCGCCAATAACAACTTCATTTTTTCCTTCCGAAATTGCTACTCTTTAAAATAAATAAAATTGCAAGTAACCCTTTACTACAGTGGTGGAAAGGTGTTGAGCTCCTATATGACGACGTGGGTTTAAATCTTGTCGGTGGCTAATCTAACATCTAATTTAACAAAATTTATCATTTGACAAAAAAAAAAAAAATATATATATATATATATATATTATAAATGAAATTAGTTGGTTTATTTTTGACACACCCCGACCCTAAAATCAGGGCGTGCTGCCCGTCACGTGGGCATGACGTAACCAAAAGTGCGACGCGGAAGCAAAAAGGTAAAAGAAATACGAAGGAATAAAAACCAACTACTAGCAATAATATCCAACTAACATGCTAGAGTGAGTTTAAGTGTGAAACACACATAATCAGAGCATCAGTACTAGGTGCAGTCAAGTACGACCATTACTAAATTACAACACCCGAAGGTGAGTCCTACATTTAAGTAATCTGTCAGAACGCCGTGGGAATCCTCGTGAGCCACCAACACTGCTAACTAGAACCTGGAGGGGCGTAAAACATGATTGAGTGGGTCAGTAAAACAAAGCTTTTCGAAAATATTTCATTTAACAACACTTCTAACCCCTCGTTGTAAAACCTGTATACTTTCCCAGAAAAATAGTATATATATATAACCATATATAACAGCAAAACTCAAATCACAAGTCTTTAACACTTTTCAGGAAAATATGTCATGCTATGCTTCAAAACATAATAAGGATGCATCAATATAACAGGTGAAATAAGGAATCAACCGGAGACTCTGCAGCTGTCCTGTATGGCTAATTCTATAGCTCAATATCTAATCCAGCCGAAGTCACCAACTGACCTGTACGACACTAGGCACACAAGTCGGAACTAACTGAAGTAGTATGTACGACAAGAATGGTGTAAGAATACGCTCTAGTGCTTCTCTCGTCAACAGCTGTATAACAATCTAAAGTCACCTACAAGTCTGAACCACCTCTAATGGTATGTACGATATGTCGAAACCACCTCTAGTGGTCTATACGACATGCACCTACTTGGATCCAAGGTGAGCGTGTGGTGCGGGGTGAATAATATAAGCACTAACACCAGGGGTGCAGGTTATGAGCTCTCAACATAAATCACATCAAACAATAAATCACATGAACAACATAAAACTCACCTGATACTCACCTGTGCGTCCGCAACACCATTTAACATATAGCATCAAATACTAGTTCATATATTTCATATAATATGCATGCATGGCATTTTAAAACATACTATTATTTAAATTCAATTTATGGTAAAAGTCAGTAGTATATAGGTATATACAGAAAATAGCTGCCCACTCACTGGTAAGTCGAAGGGTCGTAACCCCCGTGACGCCCTTGAATGCGCTCGTCCTCGGGATAGGTCTCACCTATATGCGAAACAACTATAAAAACGTTATTTTAAAGCACATAACCAACAATATGTAATAACTTCTCATACGATGCTCAATTTGGGTATATGAATATACCACAGTGACCTACTCAACGTCACGGACGTCGAGATATTTTTAGAATAATTTTTCAACTCCGCACGCGCCCCCACGCGCCGGGAGAGGCACGGTGCTACGCGCCCCCCACGCGCATCATCCCCTACCTCCAGACGCCGGAAATCTCGCCGGCGCCGGAGACTGGGCAGACCTGCAAATGCCCTTTTCTCGCTCGATTCTCAACCAAAATCTACATAATTGGTACCAATTTGAAGCTTACGACATGTAGAATCACGATATACCTGTCTCGAGCTTTGAAATCCACGAAAACACGTCGGGGAAGGTTGAAACTCTGGCGACCTCTGTGAAACTTCGAAACTGGGCTTCCCGTGGACAAATTTTTACCAACGATGCACTCCGAGCATCGTGAGGACCTTCTTGAGCTCGCTATGGTCCTAAAATTTACAAAAACTTAAGGGTTTAAAAGTTCATGAATAGTGACCAATTCGAGAATTAGAAAAACTAGGGATCCTTACGTCCAATTCCTTTGATTCTTCTTCTCCGAGCTTCCTTAGAACCTCACTAAGCTTCCTATGAGCTTCAAATTCCCTGAAACAACCATATTTACGTCCACATGAACAGTACTCAAAACTGGGGTTCGAATTTCACGAGTTTTCGAAGGGTTCCTTACCTGAAAATGATATCCCTGGACTCGCCACACCACGAGGAATACAATGGTACCTTCAACGCCTTCGATCTGTGAAAATTTAAGGGTCTTTGGGTGGGGTCCGTACGTGAGGGAAGAGAGAGAGAGAGAGTGAACTGAGAGAAAGGAGAGAGATACGGGATAGGAGAGAGAGAGGGTGATAGGGATTTGTGTGGTCCTCCAAAGTCCCTAACCACACAATTGCATACAATTTTTAGTCCAACTTAATTTTTTTTTTCCAAGAATTTAGGAAGGTATGCATTATTCAAATAAATAAGTCACACATACCTTAGCAACCTTTAAGGGCAATTCCGTCAATTCACATCAACGATAAATCAAATTTCGGGACGGGCTGTGACAATCTACCTTCCTTATAGAATTTCGTCCTCGAAATTCATACAACCAATCAATCCACTAATACTCATAAAACAACCTTGGATACATCTCTCTCATTCGATCTTCTGTCTCCCAAGTAGCTTCTTCCGCTGAGTGGTTCCTCCACAATACTTTTACCAAGCTCACTGTCTTATTCCTTAGAACCTTGTCTTTCCAATCTAAGATAGTCACTGGTTCTTCATCATACGTCAAATCCGGATTAATCTCCAAAGGTTGAGGAGGAATCACATGTGAAGGATCTGAAACATAATGTCGAAGCATCGAGACATGAAACACATTATGTACCTTAGATAACTCCGGAGGCAACTCCAATCTGTAAGCAACTTCACCAATCCTTTCAGTGATCTCATAAGGTCCTAGGACTTAGCTTGCCTTTCTTTCCAAACCGCACTACCAAATTACCCACATCATATACTCGATCAGTGGCATGTCTATCTGCTAAACTCTTTTGTCGATCATGGGCCGCTTTCAAGTTAGACTTAATCACTTGAACATTTTGAGTAGTCTCATCCACAATCTCTGGGCCCTCTAGCACTCTTTCGCCAACCTCTGACCAACACAATGGCGTACGACAAACTCTACCATAAAGTGTCTCAAATGGTGACATACCAATGCTCGAATGAAAACTATTATTGTAGGCAAATTCCATCAAGTCTAGGCGATCACTCCCAGGATGGGTGACCCACTGGGAAGTTGCTCGTGAGTTCCCAAAAAATAAAACCGTGAGGGAATGGTAAGCCCAAAGCGGACAATATCGTGCTACGGTGGTGGAACGGGCCCGGGATGTGACAATTTTCCTTTAACCCTGTTGTCTCTTACAATGCTATTTGTCTATCCACAATACATACCACTATGTAGTCCGTCAATAGTTGAATTCTGCGTATAAGGATCTAATGAATTTTTGCAACCGTTAGATATTACATAAAAAAAGAAGAGATTATAACTTGTACTCAACATAGATATTACAAATAAGAATGAAACAACATTTGACTGTCATTTGAACCTACTTCTACTCCTGTTTGAAATATTGATATTGGTGAAAATAGCGATAAGCAAATTTATAAAAATATCAATAGATATATAGGTATCGGTGCTTCCATAAAAATGATAAAAATTTGCTCAAAGGTGTGAAAATTTAAAAAGAAATGTTAGAGAATGTCATATCAAATCATAATATATTTATTAATCAATAATTAATGATTAAATACTATATAATATGTCCATCTTGTGCGCAAATAAGAGACTCAAAAGCGTGAAAATTTAAAAAGAAACGTTAGAGAATGTCATATCAAATCATAATATATTTATTAATCAAGAATTAATGATTAAATACTATATAATATGTCCATCTTGTGAGCAAATAAGAGACTCAAAAGGTCTTTATCCCACTAATCTTTTTGGGATGTGTATCTGTTTTTATCCCACTAATCGTTTAGTCATTGATATGTATAAAAATAGATGGACGAGATCGACTTGAAAATAGAGAGATCAAGTGCCAACTTGAAGCCAAAAAGCTCTAATTTCAGATGTGTATCTCGACTCATTTAAATTTAGTCAAAATTAAAGAAACATTTCTTAAAACAATTTCAAAAGTTCAAAATCTACAATGGCCCAATGAGTTTAGCTAAATTTCCGTAGTGAATTAATAAATATAGTCGATGCTCATAAATTTTCCGATAGCTCGTCCATATCGTGTGAAATTGAATTTCACAACCTTCTCCATATCGATCCTTGATTGTTTGGATATTTAGACAAAAATATTGACATTTCCGTCGATATTTTAAGCACTGCTTGTTGGTTAAGAAAAGGAAAATTAGTCACAAAAACTAATTCCAAGTTATTATTAATATATATCGGTTATATTATATATAAATTACACAAACAAACAAAAAAATCTACATGTTGGGTAATACCGTAGGGTAAAAAGAATCACAGAACTGACTTGCTATAATCACAACACGAACCAATGTTCTTCCAAGGCTGTCAAGGGAAGGCGTCCGAAAAATCCCTCACGTAATGTGTTTATCCCCAACTGAGCCTCGGCGGATAAATAATTTCTAGGGATATTACTGTAGCTTCCCTTCTTTGTGTACCCTGTATCGGAAGGGAAGGGTAGATAGAGGAGGAACTATTACCAAACGTCACGCAGATACCTTCCGTTCATTTGCAGATTTTTCACCAGGCTCTCTGCTTTGGAGCTGCCCATACATCCCTGAAATCAAATAAACAATCACTGTCTTAGCATTCAAGATCGGAATAGATTTTACCGGCAGGAATAGGCGTCCAGGTATTGCGTAAAATTAGAGTCCTGTATCCGCCTGGTTGGCGGTCTTAGTTTGTGTCACATTCATATTTGGTAAGTGACAACTGCATACCTGCTCCTGCACGATTGTGTGAAGGGTCCGGTGGACATCCCTGGCCATGCCCTTAGCATCACCACAGACGTAAATATAACCACCCTGAGATATCAGGTTCCAGACGTCTGAGGCCTATACACAAACCAAACGGTGTCATTAAGATCTCAAATTAACCAAAAGAAAAACGTTGAACTGTGAAAGTATGTAGGCAAAAGAAGGTGCCAAACCTTCTGAATCATTTTATGCTGCACATATTCCTTGGTAGGTCCCTGACGTGAGAATGCAACCACCAGCTCAGACAGTGCACCGGTTTCTAAAAAGTTGTTAAGCTCATCTTCATAAATGTAATCCTGCAATATTAGGAGTATATCAATTATCATATAGTACAATCAAATTAGGCAAGCAACCCAGCACGCACCGACGCTCACCCACCCGGAACCATAAATAGATCTTTCTAGAGCATACTTACCATTTTACTATTTCTACATCCAAAGAATAATGTGGAGGGTCCTAGTTCTGCTCCATCTTCTTTAAGAGCCAATCTTTCCTGAAATGGTGAATCCATAATAACTTATAGTTTGCTCGGATACTGTAACTTATAACGAGGGATAAGCACGGTGAGTGGAAATGTAGTTAGCGAATCAATACCTGCAGGAAACCCCTGAAGGGAGCAAATCCGGTTCCAGGACCAATCATGATAATAGGTACTTTAGTATCGGCAGGAAGTTTGAAGTTGGACTGCCGAACAAAAATTGGAGCCCAGCTACAGTCATCACTCTTCTCCAAAGGAACGGAATTCTACAAAGGGTTAAAGAAAAAAATTGGCATCATTTGGAATAATAAGATACATACAAAGGGAACAAAAGTCACACAACTAAGTTAACATCAACAAACAGTGACAAACAGGAACATTGGCTAAAAAATAAGCATACATAAACTCCCAGAAAGAAGACGCATGTTTCTAAATTAAAGACTACTCAAATACAAAAACAAGTCCACCACAATTGTCAAGCTCTTCTTAATAAACGAGAATGCAAAAGGAAAACATGTAAATTACCTTCATCCAGGTTGAACACACTCCTTTGTGAATCCTCCCTGCTGGTGTTTTCTCATACACTAATGCACAAGTAACGTGAATTCTAGAAGATACCATCCTGTTGAATATATTTGTAATAAGTACTTGATCACAAATATGTTAAATAGGATAAAAACAAAAATTCAACCCACAGAAAGTGATAAAGAAAGGTTAGCATTTCCTCCATTTCAATAGATATTTACCTTTTGTTGCAAGGAAACACCCTTGGTATCTCAAATTGAATTACAAATGCGGAAAAGAGACAATGTGAGAGGAGAGAAGCAAGAAGAAAGAAACATTTACCTTGAGGATGACGAGATTGAATAGTATCTAGGCTGCAATCTTGGCGCAACTGCTGCAAAAAAGACACCAAGTGGAGGCTTGGCCGATGGAAATTCAGCCATGACCTCAAGGAGGCTTCTCTGACTTGCAACCACCCATTGTGCATATTCATCCTGCACATGTTTACAACATAAAGTTACATATGGACAAACATCTAACAATTAGATATTGGTGAAGTAATATTAAGAAAAGATACTTAGTATGTGGTTAGTAGCAAAGTACAAATTATACTACCTTCCCAGCTGGTGATGCAAGATGTCTTAATCGATCAGCTTCGGTTGGGTCAGATGCATGTGCTGCTAAAGCGAGCAAGGCAGACTTTTTCGGAGAAGTTAAAACATCAGCGTATCGAGTTAGTGCAGTTTTTAATGTGCATGGTGGGAAGGGAGGTGTCAAGGAGCTTCCACTTAGTGGTGTGCCATCCTCTTTATCAGTGTGTATCGAGAAGTATATTTCTGGGGACAAGCCCAACAAACTTAGTGCCTCTTCCACAATTTCAGGAAGATTCTCACAGTAAACACCAACATGATCCCCAGTTTCGTATCTGAGAAGGACAAAACACACAGGTATGCATTAGTCATCAGGGGTAAGCAATGGGCATTTCACTTTCCACATTATTTGAAGCGTAAGATAGCTTCCATTCGCAGAAACAAGAGGATAATAAGCCTCGGAAAAGCAACTTACATAAGTCCAGTGCCAGAAATATCAAACTCAAGATGGGTGCAAGAACGATCAGATGGAGGAGTATGAAGTTCCCTTCTCACAGCCACATTAGCTCTAGAAGCAGTAAAAAGAGAGTCAATTAACAGATACCAGAAAGTAGTAGAACAAGTTGCGATCTTAGAACCTTTATAGGTGTGTCTTCTTTGTTACCTGCATGGATGTTGGGCATCGATGACAGCATGACCATTTGCATTATTCCAGCTCTTACTATCTACTGATGCATCTGCAGCATCTTTAATTACAACTCGATACTCCAACACAGCAGCAGTGTAAGGTGTAGAAACAGGTGACATTACATCATCCTCATCTCGAAGCAACTGATCCAACTCAGGCCACAGCAACTCTCGCCTAGAAGAGCATCAGTCAATGTAGAAATGTATGAGATTTTAATAAATAACAAGTGAAACCTTACGATCAAAAGCTAATAACTCAAATGGCTATCAAACTTCTCAATACCATGCAGAGAAGTCATCCTCAATGCACTGATCATCATCTCCAAGACCCACTTTAACAAGTCGCTTCCCACCTGAAAATGGTAACATTCCTGTTAGTTAACAAGAAACTGGAGAATGAATAAGTAAACAACTATAAGCTAGAGTGCAAAAACCAAATCTGATCGAGAATAAAGTAACATCATAGCAATGTGAATCGTCTCAGATTGCAATGGTCCCACTCCAATGCGATTTCATCAGAAAGGAACAAACTAAGTACCCAAAATAACATGAAAGCAAAAAAAACGCAATGAAGGCATACCCTGTGCAGCGAGGATCTCATCCACAACCACGGCAACCTGATTAACACCAATAAAAATAAGATCAAACACAATGCAACAGAAAACAGAATAATGTACAATTAGAATTCAAGCTTTGGATAGAAGAGTGACATAAATATTGACTTCACTTATGGCCAAAATTTCATTGCAAACCTTATTGAAATGCTCATACTGTCTGTTTCCAAGGCCAAACACTCCGTAGTTAAGATTCTTAAGCCACTCCCCTCTTTCTTCACCCTATAACAGTCGCCGCAATTTGCAAATTATAACAAAACATTCAAATTTCGATCTGAAATCGAATTTCACAACAATATACCTGAAATTTTTCATTAATTACATTTCAGAATCAAAATTACCTCTGTAAACCACTTGTAAAACCTCGCAGCATTGTCGGTTGGCTCACCATCACCATATCTGCATCCACCACCAGTAAAACATGTCATTTACGAAACCCTAAAATCAAACTAAATCATCTTTTGTTTTAATTATAAAAAATCTAGTTCAAATCGGAACTTACGTGGCCAGGAAGAAAAATGCCAAGCTCTCATTCTTCAACTTCTCCTCATATGCTTCGTCGTCGGCAGCGTAATCGTCCTAACATGTACACACAACTCCATTCAATCTCATGATCTCCAGCACAACTGAACAAAAAATACACCAAAAATTCGACATATTTGCGAAAGCATACCAAATCAACAACTTTGAAGGTGACCTTCTCGTATCGAGCTTTTGCTTCCTCGGCCAAAGCCTGCATTTTTTTTAACCAAAAGAAACATTGAGGCAACGAATCGAACAAGTAAAATCGAAGCAACGAAGCGAGCTAAACAGCAAATATATTTGATTGAAATTTGTAATTGAAATAGTGTTGTTGTAAAAGTTGACCTTGGCGAAACCTTCGGCGGTGCCAGTCTGAGTGCCGAAGAAGATGGTGACCTTCTTGCTGCCGTTGTCAGCCTCCACCGGCTCCGGCTCCTCCACGATCAAGGGCCTAGGCGGCTGGATGACGCCGGGGTGCTTCTGGGCACTGGATCGCCGCAAGACCAAAACGACGACGCAGCCGATGAGGACAGCAATGGAGGTGGTCAAGATCATGACGAACTCGCGGTTCTCGAGAATGACTGAGGTGACTTGGGCACCGGAGAAGTCGGCGGGGTCCATCTTGCCCTTGATAATCGCCGCCATCAGATCCAACGGCGAGATTTTCATCGAGTTAGAAGAGGACTCCATCTGCAAAGAAACTGATTGTAGCTGCTAAGGAGGTTTTGGTGCCAGGAATCCGGTGGCGGAAATGGAGGTGTGAGAAACGGAGTTGCCCGATTCCGGTGACAGCAGAGTAAGTTTAGCAGGAAGTTTTGGTGGTTGGGGTAGTTGGGGAGAGAGGGGGGAAGGAGTTCTGAATGAGGGGAAGGAGGGAAAGGGGGGGTTTATAAACCAGAGTGGTGCGCGTGCGGGTGTGTGTTGGGTGCGAGGGTATGACTGAACCAAACGCCTGCCAAACCAGACTGGTCAAACCCACCAAACACTAACAATGGTTAAGTAAATACCTTCTCTTTCTTTTTTCTTTTCTTTTTTTCTGATGAATTTGGATCGTATCCGGATCTTTTTTGTGGGATTAGAAATCCTCATATCTTATCTGTTTAATGTACATCGTGTAATAAATTTTTTTTTTTTATTTAAATAAATACAAATAGTACTTAACAAAAGCAGACTACACAATTTATAATGAACGAATAGGATGTGAGATCAAGGATCCTTATCCTCTGCTGACGATATGATGATAGTACGATATATATATGAGCTTTGAGAGCCGGATGTGTATTTGGTGCCAAATACATGTAAATGATTCAAATTTGAGTGCAAAGATATCTGCTTTGATTAAATTGGCCAAGTTCAAATATGTTTTCTTTCCAACTTCTTTTAATCGAGTAATTTATTATAATACTCAAAACACATACATGGAGTGATGATTTGGCTAAACTTATATATGATTTCATTTTTTTTTTTCGATCGAGTAATTTTTTATAATATTAAAAACACTGTCATATGATATTATTATATCATTCATCTTTATTATAACACGTAATATAATAAAATCAAGTGACGACTTGGCTAAACTCTAATTTGCTTTCCTATATTTTTTTTCAAATCGGGTAACTATTTATATTACTTGAAACACCGATATTGAATGACGACCTGACTAAATTCATATTTGCTCTCATTTTCCATCTTTCGATCTAGTAACTTTTTAAGATACTTAAATACCGTCACGTGATGTTATAATATCGTCGACCTCTATTGTAATACGCAACGTAAAAACATTGAGTGAGAACTTCTTACAAATGAATTTTTCTCATTTGATGTTAATGAATTCGTAGACTCAACATATTAATATAATATGATAATAATAAATAGAAACGAGTGGAGAGATTTTGAACAACAATAATTATGGTATGGTGTGGTTAGATGGTGGTGGTTTTGTTTTGTACAACTGCAACATGCTCCTTCCTGTCACTTTCTAAATTTCTATGGGTGGAGGAAATAATACATAATCGTAGTATGCCCTCGTGCGTTTTGTGCGTTTGATAGATTCTTTAGTCTTTTTCTCTTTCCCTTGCGCATGGTATAACTTCAATCGTACAAAATTAGCATCTCAAAGTTGATCATCGAGATCACCAAAAACAAAAGGAAAAAGTTTAACTCTTTGGAATAGTGTCGACCACCAGATGTGTTTAATATTTTGATTACGATAATGTTAGGGAAACCATTTTTTTAGATTGAATTTTGTAAATTATGACATTGTTATTGATGATTGAATTATTACTTAAATGTTGATTAACATGTTTATTTCTTATTGGTGACATATCATATGCAGTGGTGAAGCCACATGAGGGCGAGGAGTGGCGGCCGCCCCTCCCCTCATCGGAAAACACGTCTGGAGCAAAGGTTCAGCTCCTCCCCTCACTGGAAAACTGGACTAGTTCAGCCCCTCCCTGTTCCAGTGCACTGGTTCTGCTACTGCGCAGCAGAGGTGATTCCCTGTTTTTGCATCCGGCCTTTTTGCCATGTGATAGGAGCATATTTATGCGACTTAGTTAGCTTGTTCTTGTGCATTTATGTTGTTATGTCTTAGTTAATTATGTATTTTAAGCTATTTTCGTGTGTTTGTAGGTCCTAATAACAAAGTTGGCAAGAAAGTGCATTTTGGAGCATTTTGAAGCATTTTGGGCCAAGATTGGATTGCATGCACATGGAGACATGAGGATGGACGTTTTTGAAGATTAGAAGGCTGGAAATCAGCATGTGTGTGTGTGCAAATGTGTTGATTTTGGGCTGAAATGGTGAAGAGCATGTGTGTGCAAATGCAAAGAGGAACACACACATGCAAAGACACTCATTACCACAACATTCACCCACTACACCCATTACATCCACTCATTACCACAACTTCATACACTCCTCTCCCTAGCCTATAAATACATCCACCCTTCACCATAACTAGGAAGATCTATCAGAAGACACATTCTGCCGCAAGGCAGAGTCTTTTCTCCTTAACCATTCATTCACCCATTCACGCCTAAAACAGATTCCCACTTTTTGCCGCACCCTTCCTTCACCATTCTCCATAGTTTCTGACCTTAATCAATCTTTGTCGCACCATACATCCATCCTAACCATAATCCCATCCTTCTACACCATCCATAATCCCCAAAACCCACCACCAAACCTTGTGCCGCAATCAAGGAGGGGAAGGAAAGTTCTTGGACATGCTTGTTGTTCAGTTTGGATCGCTGGAGCGTTTAGGTGTTTTCTTTCTTTGGTTTTCAATGTATAAACTTGTTATTCTTTGCTTTGCGATTATGAGGAACTAAACCCCTTTTGGCTAGGGGGAGATTCAAAGCCATGAACATACTTGCAATATGAATTGATTACCTTCAGTTGTGATTTCATAAGTTGTGAATTCAATTTGTTTAACTGCTTGATTGATAACTTATTCGTGTATGTTTATTAAGAGTGCACACTTAGTTTGCATGCATGAATATGATGCTAGAGTATAAGGGAGTTTCACCTAATAGTTACAAACTTATATTCACAAGTAGTGGAGGTCGCTTATAAACGATCGCGTTAAATGAATTCTTGGCAGGAGTTTCATGCTCATCATAGTAACGAATGCCTCATCAATACTTATAGTTTTCATGATGCTTAATGATCTTTGATTGTATCTTTATTGTGTTGTTCACGTAAAGGACTTTTGAAGAATGCTTTGAATTGTTGTATGCGCTTGCCCATCCAATTCAATAACTTAAGGAGAACTTGAAGGTTAATTTAAGCGGACCTAATTAACCTGGGGTGTTGAGTTTCATGATTTATCGAAAGAACAACTGAAAATTGGTTTATGTGCAAGTGATCATGTGTGGAGAAGAACCCTCTAGCTAGCCCATCATCCATAGTTTACCCAAATTCGTCCAAAATATGTTTTAGTTTACAATATGTTTGTTTTGTTTTTCAAATTCATCAAAATCAAATCCTCCTTTACTTTAAAGTGTTTTATTAGTCAAAATCTGTTTTGATTTGTGTTTTTAAGTGTCTCGAGTCAAGTTAGAACCTAATTTCATCCAAAACCATACGTAGAGTCAATTTAGAGTCTAATTCATTGTTTTAAGCTGTTTTGAGTCTTTTTAGTTTGTATTGCATCTTTTGAGTCTAGTTTGGTGTTTTAAACTTAATTTTACGTTTTTAAGTCAGTTTCAAGTGTTTTAGCAATCCCTCCTAATCCCTGGCCTAGAACGATCCCTACTTACATTCTTTACTACAATTGACAACAAGAGGGTTTAATTTGTGTGCTTATATATTTCGCATCACCATGTGCTATCAACAGAAACTGGACCTCAGAAATTTCAAAGAACCCAAACTTTCCCAAAACAGAAACCTTCTAGAGGCCCATTTTGTAGATATCAGGTCAACCCGACCCGATTGTGATCCGAATTTTGACAACATATCTCCCTCATCCAGCTATATGTTGTGTTCCTTTCAAGTGGAAATATAAGGATAGTATAATGGCACAAGTAAGGGTGTCGAACCACAGGGACTGATTAAAACTCTACAAATTACTAGCTTTATGAGAATCCTAACTAAACAATGAAACTAACAAATTGAGTTTGGATTTTGATTTGAGAAGTAAAGTAACTTAAAATACAAGAGAATGTAAATATGAATAATAGAATGATTCAGAAACAATGGGAATGGAACTAGGGATACCGATTTCACCATTACAAGCCAATTCCATAAAAATTAAGTCAAAACGCATTCAACTCTCTAATCTGCAACTAGGGTTCGTTTTACTTATTTATGATCATCCATTTGATGTGTGGTTGTGATCAAGTACTCCTAATATGCAACCTAGTTGTGATGTTGAACTTAGATTAGCAAGTAAGAATCCATTAAGAACCAAAGAAATCACATGGCAGGATGTATGCATAGCAGTTTCTTCATTCATTCACATGTCTACCAAGATTAAGCATGATGTGTACTATAATTTTGATCAAACAATCTGTAAGAAACCCTAATGGTGATCAAACATTAAGATAAACAAACAAATTAAACTATAAAATCAGTGAATGAAACAAGAAAACAGATTGATGAATCGAATACTTTAACTTAATAACATAGTATTTATATGCTAAATGGGTTGCAAGATATTCCAAAGTGATCCAAGCAACTTAGCCTTTATTTTACACATTTTTGCCTTATTTGGCACCTCCAAATCAGGCTAGATATCCCAATTCCTTTTCCATTCTGTTCCTGGTCTTTTAATAGGCCAAATTCGTGTTATATTCTTTATTTGGGCTTCAAAATAGGCCATTAAATTTCTTTCCACTTTTGAATAAGGGTCAACCCTAAAAATGGCATGTTTTCACTACTTTTGCCTTCAAACTGATCCTAAAGTACATGTAACTACACACTAACACAAAATAAGGTAAAATGCAACCAGTTTAACTCAAAAACATCACAAAGAGGCTAGAAATTGATGGTATAAATGCATGACATATATGAGTTATCACTATCGTTGGGTAATTTTGGTGTCCACAAAAGACCTCGAGGAGCTCGACATCCTAGTGGTGTCAGTTTGTTGAAGGAAATTTTGTGAAAAACATGTTCATTTGAATAACATCATATAGCATGCAATTAACAATTAAAGGCGGAATCATGCTTTCATGCATTCAAAAACAAAACATCTACCATGAAATTCAAAGCCTAGTAGATTGGTGAACCTTGACTCAACTTAAAAACAACAATTTGTTAGTTGAGAAATATTTACCTTTGTAGATTCCTCTTTGCATATGCAAAGGATAATCACCCAAGAGATAGGGCCTTCATTCCTTGCTTCTTAGCTCCATGGATTTGGTTAGAAGAATAGGTTCTCCAAGTTCCCAAAATTGAGAACCTCTAAAGATTCTACACCAAGGTTGGATTGGAGAGGAAATGAGTGACCTTGAGGAAATAGAATTGCTAGACAATATCCCCCAAGGTGGTTGGCCTCTTAGAGAGAAATGGAAGCTTTGTGTTCTCACCAATTTTCTCTAAAATCAACAACTTATGAATTTATGTTATAAAGTTCTTTATATAGTCACTTCTTTAAATGACCTAAAGAACCAAAAACCCTAATTCATCACTATATGGCCGGCCACTCTAATGGATTTGGGCTTTTGGGCCTTTGTGAATCTTTATTCATTAAGTTGTCATACAACTTAAGTCAATGGGCTTTGACGTTCGAAGCCCATTGGGCCTTAAGGTCCAAAACTATCCCGAGGTCTTTAACGAACTTATTCGTTTGATTAATTAACATATTAATTAATCCTTGCCATAAATAATTAAACCATTTAATTCATCTCCTTTGTTTCTTCAATCTCCACCTTATTTGGTGTACGATACATTAGGTTCCTTTTAGCGAGGCAGTGGGCGATTAAAACCATTTTACATCGATTGTGAATTGAAACTTACTTTCAATTCTCCCTTTAGTGATTACACACGTTTAGGGCTTCCACAAACCATGAGTGACACCTAGCAGCATATCATGGCTACCCAAGCTAATCAGAAGAGGTAGAGAACCTATTCAGTTTAGGATTACAAATGCAATACGGTCTTTCTCTAATCTAATACTCTTGACCACATTGTTTGGTTTGATAGTTTATTTATTCATGTCTACTATCCAATGTGATTCATTTGCATTTTATGATTACCTTGAATGTGATTTGGAACGCATTCCCCAATCTCATTCATACTCTGGCCAGAGATTTTAATCATATCATAGAGTATTCTCCCTCAAGCCAATTGAAGGTTAGAGATCCCTTGTTGCGCATTCACTTGTCTCCATGACTAAGTGGCTTAACCCCAATGATGTTGTGGACACCCCGATGGGGTGACTTTGACATAATCAAAGATCAAGGACTTAACCACAAGACAACAACTGTGATGCCTCAGGTGAAAGGACTAATTTGCATTATCCCAAACATGAGTTCTCATGTGACATGAGTATGAGAACTCCTCGTTGATCGTGTTCAGTGGACTCATTCTCTATTGAGCACCTACGTACTTGTCTTGATGTCACACACACCAATGACTCGAGACTAGTCACTCTCCCTGAGAGAAGGCATAGTACGTACTGATCTTATCGGACTGTCAATGCCCAATTGGCAATCCTATGATCAGGAACGTTTAGGATGTGTCTACGAAAGAATTGTCTCATTAATCTAACTTCATTAGATTGCATTCTCCCAATCACATATTCCTTGGACTTTATCGTTTAAACATATAACATTTATATGAGACGTCTCAAACAATAATGTTTGCCCTTTATATGTAAACTAGATTAGTTTAACATGTGAAATATCCGTAAAGTATCATCATATGAATGGCTTTAGGGCACATTTCCAACATTTGGCACATTTCCATTGAGTGCATCTGAAACCCTACATCCTATTTGTTTTGCCTCACCATTCCCACAATATAGGGTTGTTTTATGCAGAGTACAAGTAGTGGTTAGAGAAGAGAATTTCAAGTGGTATAGCTTTTATGGATAATGAACTCGAAATTAGGGTTTGTTACCCTTTACTGTAACTTCGTGTAAGCTGAATATCTGATGTATATTATGTATTATTGTATTGTTACTTTCTACTGCTATATGTCGATTTAAGGCGTATTTTGAAATTAGAATGTGACACGTTTCATGACACACTCCGACCCGGAATGTCCAACTAGACATTCGAATCTAGATGTGTTGGCCGACACCTGGAACGTAGTAACTAATTCTTTTGCCAATAATCTTTGCCATCAGAAGAGCTTTGCCATTAAAATGTTGGATAGGTGATAAATAAAGGTGAGTAGGCCTGGAAATAATGATTTTGTAAGAACCTTTTCGAAAAGTGTAACATCTCGCTGTAAAACAAGTATATGGTTTCAAAAATATTATAATACTAGTATAGAGTATAGTTGTTGGCTGACAGTGTGTCAAAAGGTATATGGTACATATAAACATATATGTCATCAATCTTAAATCACCGTCACAAATAAACTAATGCTCATTATCTAATGATGGAACACAAGGTCATTGCAGAGGTATCTTGACAATGGAACAAGCTAGGTGTAGGTTTTACATTCTAGTACTACAACACGTGAACTTGCGCTAGTTCTATCACATACGAGTCCAATCATTTAACCTAAGGACAGGCTGACAACTAACTTTGGATCCAAAGCGAATGTAAATGGGGCATGTTAAATACACATGGCTCCTACGCCCGGACCAGTACAATAACTAATAGACACTGGTGCAAACATAATATAATGAGAATATATGATATAAGAATGTCATTCCACAGGTTTATGTTTAAAATAATATAATAAACATAAAGTGTATGAAAAGTTCATTTGTAAGCCAAACATGGCATGCCACAATAGTTATGTAAAAACTATATATATAATACGCATAAAAACAAAAAGACCCACTCACAGTCATGTCATCAAGTTGAAACCCCCTTACAGGTTTCGAAGGTTCTTGAAACTCGTTTTACCTAAATATGAAACCACTAATGTATATACCACACACAAACATAAATTTGCGTATTTGTACAAAGTACAACTATTGGAGAAACTATATTAAAACGGTGGAATTTGCAAAAACGGACGACATTCGATTTTGGTACATCAAGAAAACTAAGGAGTGACCTCGAGTTTCTCCACGTGCCGCCACAGGGCAGTGGCCCGGGACGACACATGCTGATTTTGAGTTGTCAGAGTTTGGCCGCAATCTGTCATGGATGGCAGCGGAGCGCAGTTTAGTAGGAAGCACGTGTGCTCCACGTGCCGAGCACTGCATACCCCATGTGCACCTATGCGCCTGCAAGTACGGCTGTATTCGCCTTGTTTGCGAAGTATATGGGTGGCTGGATCTGGGCAAAGTTCCAGGGCTCCATTTTGTGGTCAAAACTTAACCATTTTCAGCAAACAAGATACCAAATTGAAGCTCAAATAATAAAGAACGAGATTATACCTATCCCGTGGCCAGTTGGTGGCCTGAGATGGCTTGAAATAGCTTGAGAGTTTCGGTGCCTCGCCAAAAAAACCGGGGAGGGGGAAGCTCTCAGAAGCATTCTTTTTGCTTGTAACGACGAAATTTTGTCGGAAAACTCTCGAGTTGAAATGAACAGTGGTAGAAGCCACTGCGTAGTTCAAGGCCTAGGATCTATCATCTAGGTGTCTTGAGTTGATTGGGGGAGGGCGGTAGAGACCTCACTGCAAGGCTTGTAGCAGGGTTTAAAAGGTTTAGACGGAAACAGCGACAAAGCACCGCCTATGTTTTCTGCATTTTGGTTGATAGAGAGAAAGATAAGGGAAGTAGAGATAGAAGAGTTTGAGGGAGATAGAGAGGGATGTTATGTGAAAGAGAGGGATACTGATGGAGAGTTTGTATAGGGAAGTGTTGGAAATGTGCCCTAAAACCAATCATATGATGATACTTTATGGACATTTCACATGTTGAACTAATCTAGTTTAATATCAAGGGCAAAGATTATTGTTTAAGCCGTCTCATATAAATGTTATATGCTTAAACGATAAGTCCAAGGAATATGTAATTAAGAGAATGTAATTTAAACAAGTTAGATTCTTGAGACCATTCTTTTTCATATACATATCCTAAACGTTCCTGATCATAGGATTGCCAATTGGGCATTGACAGTTCGTTAAGATCAGTACGTGCTATGTCTTCTCTTAGGGAGAGTGACAGGTCTCGAGTCATTGGTGTGATTGACACCAAGACAAGCATGTAGGTGCTCAATAGCGAATGAGTCCACTGAACAGGATCAACGAGGAGTTCTCATATTCATGTCACATGAGAACTCATGGTTGGGATAATGCAAAGTAGTCTTTTGACCTGGAGCATCATAGTTGTCTTGTGGTTAGGTACTTGATCTTTGATTATGTCAAATGTCACCCATACGCGGGTGTCCACGGCATCGTTGGGGTTAAGCCACTTAGCCATGGAGGCAAGTGAATGCGCAACAAGGGATCTCTAACCTTCAAACTGTTTGAGGGAGAATACTCTATGATATGATTAAGAATCTCTGGCCAGAGTATGAATGAGATTTAGGAAGTCGTTCCAAATCACATTCAAGGTAATCATATAAGCACACGAATCACATTGGATAGTAGACATGAATAAACTATCAAACCAAACAATGTGGTCAAGAGTATTGTATTAGAGAAAGACCGTATTGCATTTGTAATCCTAAACTGAATAGGTTCTCCACCTCTTCTGATTAGATTGGGTAACCATGATATGCTGCTAGGTGTCACTCATGGTTTGTGGAAGCCCTAAACGTGTATAATCACTAAAGGGAGAATTGAAAGTAAGTTTCAATTCACAATCGATTTGAAATGGTTTTAATCGCCCACTGCCTTGCTAAAAGGAACCTAATGGATCGTACACCGTGTAAGGTGGAGATTGAGGAAACAACGGAGATGAGTAAGAATAATTAAATGGTTAAATTATTTATGGCAAGGATTAATTAATATGATTAATTAATCAAACGAATAAAGTTCGTTAAAAGACCACGGGTTAGTTTTGGGCCTCAAGGCCCAATGAGCTTCGAACGTCAAGCCCATTGACTTAAGTTGTATGACAACTTAATGACTAAAATTCACAAAGGCCTAAAAAGCCCAATGAAACCCTATGGCCGGCCATATTGTTAATGGAGTGGGTTTTGGACTTAATTACAAGTTTGTCACTCCAATGAATAAAGGTATAAATATGACTTTATAGCCAAAATTCATTTAGGGTTTCTTTTGGAGAAAATTGGTGAGAACATGTCTCTCCATTTCTCTCTAAAGAGGCCGGCCCCCTTGGAGGGATTAGCTAGCAATCCAACTCCTCCAAGGTCACTCATTTATTCTTCAATCTAACCTTGGTGAAGAGACTTAGAGGTTCTCAATTTTAGGAACTTGGAGAACCATTTCATCCATCCAAAACCATAGATCTCAGATGCAAGGAATGAAGGCCCTCTCTTTGGGTGATTAGCCTTTGCTTATGCAAAGAGGAATCTACAAAGGTATAATTTCTCAATTCACTTTGATTTGAGTTGAGTCTTGGTTCACCAATCTACTAGGCTTTGAATTTCATGGTTAATGTTTTCTTTTAAGTGCATGCAAGCATGATTCCGCCTTTTAATTGTTAATTGCATGCTATAGATGTTGCTTAAATGAACATGTTTTTCACAAAATTTCCTTCAGGAAGGGTGGGGCAGACAAGTGGGTCACGTGGGTAGTGTTGGAAATGTGCCCTAAAGCCAATCATATGATGATACTTTACGGACATTTCACATGTTAAACTAATCTAGTTTACATAATAAAGGGCAAACATTATTGTTTGAGCCATCTCATATAAATGTTATATGCTTAAACGATAAAGTCCAAGGAATATGTGATTTGGAGAATGCAATCTAATGAAGTTAGATTAATGAGACCATTCTTTCGTAGACACATCCTAAACGTTCCTGATCATAGGATTGCCAATTGGGCATTGACAGTCCGATAAGATCAGTACGTGCTATGTCTTCTCTCAGGGAGAGTGACTAGTCTCGAGTCATTGGTGTGTGTGACATCAAGACAAGTACGTAGGTGCTTAATAGAGAATGAGTCCACTGAACACGATCAACGAGGAGTTCTCATACTCATGTCACATGAGAACTCATGGTTGGGATAATGCAAATTAGTCCTTTGACCTGAGGCATCACAGTTGTTGTCTTGTGGTTAAGTCCTTGATCTTTGATTATGTCAAAGTCACCCCATCGGGGTGTCCACGACATCATTGGGGTTAAGTCACTTAGTTATGGAGACAAGTGAATGTGCGACAAGGGATCTCTAACCTTCAAATGGTTTGAGGGAGAATACTCTATGATATGATTAAATCTCTGGCCAGAGTATGAATGAGATTTGGGAATGCGTTCCAAATCACATTCAAGGTAATCATATAAGCAAACGAATCACATTGGATAGTAGACATGAATAAATAAACTATCAAACCAAACAATGTGGTCAAGAGTATTAGATTAGAGAAAGACCGTATTGCATTTGTAATCCTAAACTGAATAGGTTCTCTACCTCTTCTGATTAGCTTGGGTAGCCATGATATGCTGCTAGGTGTCACTCATGGTTTGTGGAAGCCCTAAACGTGTGTAATCACTAAAGGGAGAATTGAAAGTAAGTTTCAATTCGCAATCGATGTAAAATGGTTTTAATCGCCCACTGCCTCGCTAAAAGGAACCTAATGTATCGTACACCGTGTAAGGTGGAGATTGAAGAAACAAAGGAGATGAGTAAGAATAATTAAATGGTTTAATTATTTATGGCAATGATTAATTAATATGTTAATTAATCAACCGAATAAGTTCGTTAAAGACCTCGGGATAGTTTTGGACCTTAAGGCCCAATGGGCTTCGAACGTCAAAGCCCATTGACTTAAGTTGTATGACAACTTAATGAATAATGATTCACAAAGGCCCAATTAGCCCAATTAGCCCATAATTAAGGAGGGTAGTGAACTTGGCTTAATTGCAAGTTTGCCACTCCATTGTGAGGTGGTATAAAGGCAACTTTATAGCCATTTCATCCTTAGGGTTTTTGTGGAGAAAAGATGAGAACAAAAGCTCTCTTTGCTCTAAAAAATTCAGCCACCCTAGAGGAAATTATCTAGCAATTTTACTTCCTCAAGGTCACTCATTTCTTCTTCAATCTAACCTTGGTGTAGAATCTTTAGAGGTTCTCTATTTTGGGAACTTGGAGAATCCTATTCTTTCAACCAAATCCATGGAGCTAAGAAGCAAGGAATGAAGGCCCTATCTCTTGGGTGATTATCCTTTGCATATGCAAAGAGGAATCTACAAAGGTAAATATTTCTCAACTAACAAATGTTGTTTTAAGTTGAGTCAAGGTTCACCAATCTACTAGGCTTTGAATTTCATGGTTGATGTTTTGTTTTTGAGTGCATGTAAGCATGATTCCGCCTTTAATTTGTTAATTGCATGCTATTGATGTTGCTCAAATGAACATGTTTTTTCACAAAATTTCCTTCAAGTGGTATCAGAGCCTAGGTCTAGTAGTTGGTGAATCATTTTGGGTTTTGTAGTTCATAGTTTTTGATTTAAAAGTTGTAATATGTTACAAGCTTTATTCTTGTTTCTTTGAATGTAAATTTTGTTAGAAAATTTGCCATCTCAAATGTTGTAGATGTAGTTCATATGAGCATGAATTTTGGAGCTAAAATTTGGTGCCATGTTTTGGGGAAATTCGGCCAAATCCAAAGGGTGATTTTTTTGGGTTCATGTTTGTCTTGTTAAAATGATTTTAAAGTGACTTTTGGAACCCCTAAGTACCCTAGGATGTTAACCCTCTTTTGAGTGGTGAAAATTTGAGTTTTGGTGAGTGAAAACATTCATGGAGCTATTATGAGTTTTCATGAGTGTTCTTCAATGTTCTTGAAGTTCTTGCCAAGAACAAAAAGTTTTGAAGTTTTGATTCAAAAAGTTTTATGTTTTTACATAAAGTTTTGGTTTAATTTTAGTGGGTGATTTTAGTGGGTGATGATTATTAGTAAAGTACTATTAATGGTTTTAATGGTAGACAAACTTTTTTAAAAGTTTGACATAAATTCAAAATATTTCATCTTTACCTCACCTAACAAAACCCACTTACAAAAACTTTGTAAAAAATCTTATTTTTATTTATCATGGCCGGCCACCCTAATAGAATAGGGTATTTTTGGGTCTTTTATTCAATTACATAAAGTTTTGATACTTTTGTGTATTTGCAATTTGGCCCAAAAGTTTACGTTTTTACGTTAAGGTCCAAAAACGCTAAAGGACAAATTGTTTTGCTCCTTTAATGAAGTTTTTTGTATTTGTTGAAATTTTTGGGTTCTAGTTGTAATTACATGAAGTAGTGGACTTTTGTGTTTTTACAAAGTGACCCCAAAAGTTTGTGTTTCGCAATATAGCCCAAAAAGTTGTGGTTATTGCATGATGGCCCAAATTAAGTAGGGAACAAAAATTGTTTTGTCTCTTTAAATGAGAATTGGATTTTCATTTCATTTAGCTCCATTTAAATCAATTTTATGGATACAAAAACCAAATGAAAATGTTGCATTCAATTTAATTAATTAAAGTGTTGATTAATTAAAGGGTGATTATGAACCTAAGCCTACGATAATTGAGCTATGTGATAGGTCGTTTCAAATTTGTTTGAACCATGGGAATGTGTAGATTAATTTTGGTTGTAATTTGATTTGATCAAATGTTGTAAAAGAGCATAAGCTCTTCTTTACTTTAAAGTAATTTGAATTATGCAAATGTTGTAATGAGCATAAGCTCACCTTTACTTTAAAGTACTCATTTTCTTGTTTTATTTGATATGCATGAAAATGGAGTAGTTGGGTCCAACGCCCCTAGGAACAACACGCCTTAATGTGATTAAACGCGTAACTAAAATCAATCTTCATCCCTAGTCCGAGATTCAACACTAGGCTCGTGTTGAATCTAAACAAAGGTTCATAGTCATCCTAAGGCCCTAAGGCAACTATATAGTCCATCAAATGAATGCAAACCTTATGTTAGTAGTATCATATACTCTTGCTTTAAAAACCGTTTTATAAGTATAGTGGGAGTATTATATACAACTAAATTGATTCAAATGGACCAATAGTTGTAATAGGACCAAAATTGTTTTAATAAAGATTAAAATGAATATGTTTATGTGATGAGACCTAAAACCCTCAACCAAACCATTATTAAGTTGAAAAGCGTGAGAGTGCTTAGAACACTCTTCCGTGGCCTTCCACCGTGGTAGCTCCTATCGTTTATGATTTGTACACCGGCTTCACCCTATCATGGGGGAGTACAAAGTGCATGCTTATACTCAGGAGGAGTCTATATACATACTTGATGAGGTGAGTGTAGGCAACGAGGATGGCCAATATCGTATTATCGTGAGGCTATTCTTGAACCCCTTCACGAACTAAGCATGGTGGGAATGACTTAACTAAGTGCAATGGAGCCAATATCATATCATTGTGAGGCAACATTCTCTAGAGGCCAAATTGATGGGTACTTGCATTAGTTGCAAATGAGTAAGCGTACTCTCTCATTATTATTAATGCTAACCAATATCATATCATTGTGAGGTGGGCTTGGTAATAGTGAGTCTCCCATAACCTACTAAGAGTTTCCTCCAAAACTCTCGAATTCCAATGAGGGATATGGAATTTGCCAAAAATAGTGGGTGGTGCTATTTGATTTAAAGACCCTAATCAAATGGCTTAAAATCAATCAATTTATATTCGTTATGTATTTGTTTACCAATATATTTGCAAACGCTATCCAAAACTTGACAAAGAAAAACCGAATGTTTTAGTTTCCGGACTTGGTAACACAATCCCAAAGATTGTCTTAAATGGATTGTGCATGTACCTAAGAAGTCTCATCCTCACAATCTTCCTATTGATAATGTATCATTGGAAGAACATGTTAGAAATGTCTATCATGAAGAGGACAACACAAACAACCAATGCTTATTCCTTCGTTATATGAACAAAGGAACTTACGAAGATTAGCACAAAAGACAAGGACACTTTTAGTGCCATAATTCTTCACTTACAAATTGTTGTATGAAGAAATAAGAGTTGCCTTGAACAACTCTTGAAAGTTTGTAATTATGTTTAGAACATAATGGTTGGTTGACAAAAATAGTCCATCAACATGGACTTATGATGATTTTGAATCATTGAGTGTTGAAGTGATAAACCACTTAACGAGACGGAAACTAAGCTAGGACTTCACCTTTATGTCCCTATCCTAATGGTTCACTAAGTTTATTGTAAACTATGTAGTGAACAATAACCACACACTCTCCAAAATGTTTTATGTGTATAACACAATTGAAAAAGGTTTCAAGAGAGATAGTGGGAGTTTAGGGACCATGACTATTGTAGTCAAAGGAGAAGTCAAATGAAGAAGATAAAATTAACTCCAAGGGAACAAACTTTCTTTATGAAATGATGGACATTGGAAGGGGTATTTGCAAGAAATGTCTTGCAAGTGTCAAGAACACACCTTTCGAAGATGTTATAAATTGTTCTTGAATAGTTCAAAACAGTTGGTTCTTCTACTTGAATGCTTGATTCCGTATTAGTAACTATGTTTTACAATCGTTGTAAAAGTGTGGCTAATAAGAAGTAGAAGATTAATGAGAGAAGAGAAAGTACTTCACATTCGGAACGTGAATAAAATATAGATCTCTGCGAAAGCAGATGGTACTAACTTCCTCATATGAACTACCAAAGAAATTGGAAAAACCAAAGATTGTCTTTACATTCCAATTTTAAGGAACTTAATTCCGTCACTATATTAGAGATGGATGAATGTTTTGTTTGACAAAACATTGTTCTTTATTAATCATTGATTGGATTATAGTAATCTAATTGATTGTCTCTATAGTAGAGATGATATGGTAGCGTTAACTGTTTAGAATATAATGATGCTTAAAACCCAAAAGGTTGCAAGATAGTGACTAATCCCAACTGAGTTGTGATACCTCTAAAACATAAATTACGAGTTGGTCATAGATGGATGCTTTGGATCGTTAGATCCGGATCCAATACCTTCTTGTCAAAATTGTATAGAGGCGAAATGTTCGAATCTTTATTCTTTTGGAAAGAAGAAAGAATCACAAAGTTATTGAGGTTAATTCACTTAGATGTTAGTGGCACTTGTCCACAACATAATACTACTCATGTTATTTGACATTCACCGAAGATCACTCTCGGTTGGACTATAGTTTATTTTGAATAAACACAAGTCCGAATACTTTGCAAAAGGTTTCAAAGAATTCAAGAAATGTAAGTTGATGAGTAAGACGTCTAAAGTACTTACCTCCTTAGATTTGATCCAAGGAAAGGTAACACTTTAGATGAGTTTCCTTGAAAGATATCAAAGAAATTAGCATCATAAGATAATGATTTTCTCCATTAGGAGAAGAACGAACTTGAATAAGATTTAGTTCGTTGTATATTATCAATTACCCATATATAGGATATATACTTCTAAAACAATATGATTGTCAATTAGAAAATCTTCCAAAAATTTTCATGACTCCATAGGATGTAGTTGGAAAGAAAGACAAATCTTAATCATGTTAAGATTTGGGGTTGTGTGCTAATGAGCAATATTTGTTTAAAAAATTATCTTGTGGATATCCTTAAATTAACTTTTGGATATCACTTCTATAAACCAACCAACAAATGTTGTTTGTTGAGTAGTTCATTGTAATCCTACAATGTGATTTGCCTTAGAGCAAATGAACTAGGAATAGAACTCAAAAGAATGGGTTCTTTGAGAGACAAGATGATAATCAACAAATATAACAACCTAGTTCCTATACCACAAGCTCCAAGGTAGTCAAGAAGGATTTTTAAACCGTCTCAGTTGAATGGTTTGAACTTTATGACTACATTGAGTGTATATACAATATATATACTCAAGGAAATGGTAAAGTATCATTTGACCCGAAATAATGAAACCTTCATAGCTAATTGGTAGCTTAAGGTGACTACAATCAAAGAGAATGGTTGACTTTGAAGGAACCATCTTTGACGTAGTCTTAGTTTCAATTAATTCGAAGATTGCTAGCTACAACTAAATGGTGATTCAATTTTTGGACATGATATAGGTTTCCGAAACCATTATTAAGATAGTCTTAATAATATATATGTCTAAAACTATGAATCACAAAACATGTAAGTTGTAGAGATCCAACCATCATGGATCTTAGCAAGCTAGTGGGAGCCATAAGCGTCTTATGACAGAAAGATCAAAACGTTTGATTTCTCATAAAGATGTAAATGAATCTTTTGTTTACTAGGTTTACAAAAGATTAGTGGGAGTTAATCATATTCCTAAATTTAAATATATGTATGATATATATTAATTTTGGAAATGAAAAGAATACTTCATTGTTAAAGTTATGACTTTAAACTTTCTATAACGATAGAATGTATATGGGAGACATAGTCTATTTACATGGGATGGAAATCTATAATGATAGATTTTAGGATATAATTGGATTATATCATGCCCTAATAATAGACAAAAAAGATGCTAGGAAGTTTCTCATATGATGATAAACTTCAATCAGAAGAACAACTCTAGTGAGACTAGGAGGTAGCTCTTCTCAAAGGGAACGTACCCTTTGACTCCCAAAGAAATAATGCGTAAATCGAATCCTTTATGCATTCGCAGAAAGGTGATTTATGTATTTCATATTGTATGAAAAACATTGATATGAGTTGTACCTAGAAAGGTACAAGGCGATATCAATGCAAGCCCAGGATCAGAACCATGGCAACTGTCAAGTGAATCCTTAAGTATTTAAGAAATACTAAAGGATAAATTCCTCAAAGATCGAGGAAGAATTAGAGTAACGTAATGGAAGAGTAAATGTGTTAGATTATGAATCTAATCCATCGTTGAATGTTTCTTCATTATGAATGAAGAGATTAACAGATATCTCTTCATTATGACTAAAGAGATATTTGGATGGAAACATTAAAGTAATGACTTTAGTGTGTTCCATTATGAATGCAAAATATATTGCCATATATAGAAGTTTACAACAATGTTGTTTGGATGGGAAAGTTCATTTATGAACTCTCTATTCGGTTCCAACCAGAAAGTGTATCTAGTGTACTGACACTACGACACTAATGGGGCGATAGCTCAAGCCAGGGAATCAAGGTCTCATCAAGATCCGAACTCATATGAGAGACTGAACCACATGATTGAGAATCATGTATAATGGTGACGTCGATATTCTCAAGGTTGCTTCTATGGATAACATATAGATATCCATTGCCTAGGCCTACTACTCAGCCATTTATGAAATGACTACAGAAGAGGAATCATAACAGATGACCAAGCTGATTGGCTCTAGTGCAAGTGGGAGATTGTTGGAAATGTGCCCTAAAGCCAATCATATGATGATACTTTACGGACATTTCACATGTTAAACTAATCTAGTTTACATATAAAAGGGCAAACATTATTGTTTGAGCCATCTCATATAAATGTTATATGCTTAAACGATAAAGTCCAAGGAATATGTGATTGGGAGAATGCAATCTAATGAAGTTAGATTAATGAGACCATTCTTTCGTAGACACATCCTAAACGTTCCTGATCCTAGGATTGCCAATTGGGCATTGACAGTCCGATAAGATCAGTACGTGCTATGTCTTCTCTCAGGGAGAGTGACTAGTCTCGAGTCATTGGTGTGTGTGACATCAAGACAAGTACGTAGGTGCTTAATAGAGAATGAGTCCACTGAACACGATCAACGAGGAGTTCTCATACTCATGTCACATGAGAACTCATGGTTGGGATAATGCAAATTAGTCCTTTGACCTGAGGCATCACAGTTGTTGTCTTGTGGTTAAGTCCTTGATCTTTGATTATGTCAAAGTCACCCCATCGGGGTGTCCACGACATCATTGGGGTTAAGTCACTTAGTTATGGAGACAAGTGAATGTGCGACAAGGGATCTCTAACCTTCAAATGGTTTGAGGGAGAATACTCTATGATATGATTAAATCTCTGGCCAGAGTATGAATGAGATTTGGGAATGCGTTCCAAATCACATTCAAGGTAATCATATAAGCAAACGAATCACATTGGATAGTAGACATGAATAAATAAACTATCAAACCAAACAATGTGGTCAAGAGTATTAGATTAGAGAAAGACCGTATTGCATTTGTAATCCTAAACTGAATAGGTTCTCTACCTCTTCTGATTAGCTTGGGTAGCCATGATATGCTGTTAGGTGTCACTCATGGTTTGTGGAAGCCCTAAACGTGTGTAATCACTAAAGGGAGAATTGAAAGTAAGTTTCAATTCGCAATCGATGTAAAATGGTTTTAATCGCCCACTGCCTCGCTAAAAGGAACCTAATGTATCGTACACCGTGTAAGGTGGAGATTGAAGAAACAAAGGAGATGAGTAAGAATAATTAAATGGTTTAATTATTTATGGCAATGATTAATTAATATGTTAATTAATCAAACGAATAAGTTCGTTAAAGACCTCGGGATAGTTTTGGACCTTAAGGCCCAATGGGCTTCGAACGTCAAAGACCATTGACTTAAGTTGTATGACAACTTAATGAATAATGATTCACAAAGGCCCAATTAGCCCAATTAGCCCATAATTAAAGAGGGTAGTGAACTTGGCTTAATTGCAAGTTTGCCACTCCATTGTGAGGTGGTATAAAGGCAGCTTTATAGCCATTTCATCCTTAGGGTTTTTGTGGAGAAAAGATGAGAACAAAAGCTCTCTTTGCTCTAAAAAATTCAGCCACCCTAGAGGAAATTATCTAGCAATTTTACTTCCTCAAGGTCACTCATTTCTTCTTCAATCTAACCTTGGTGTAGAATCTTTAGAGGTTCTCTATTTTGGGAACTTGGAGAATCCTATTCTTTCAACCAAATCCATGGAGCTAAGAAGCAAGGAATGAAGGCCCTATCTCTTGGGTGATTATCCTTTGCATATGCAAAGAGGAATCTACAAAGGTAAATATTTCTCAACTAACAAATGTTGTTTTAAGTTGAGTCAAGGTTCACCAATCTACTAGGCTTTGAATTTCATGGTTGATGTTTTGTTTTTGAGTGCATGTAAGCATGATTCCGCCTTTAATTTGTTAATTGCATGCTATTGATGTTGCTCAAATGAACATGTTTTTTCACAAAATTTCCTTCAGGTAGGTCCCACGGGACACACACTCAACAAAACTAATATTAAAATAATAAAGGGGAAAATATCAGAAATAGTGAGATTACTAAAACGCCATTCAACTGCGTAGTTTCGTAGAATCTTCGTCGTAGCTCTGGATTCCGTTTGGCTTACGTCCACGCGATCATGGTGACGAGTACTACAAGAATATGAGTGTGTGATGTGAAATATTCTAACACTCAAATTAAAACCCTATGATTGTAGTATATGAAAGTAGGGATCGTTTTAGGCCGGGGATTAGAAAGACTGCTAATCTACACAAATTAAACTCTAAAACGCTAAACTAGACTAAAAAACACTCAACTAGACACTAAAAACTCAAAACACACTAAACAGACTCTAAACAGCACAATACTAGCAAACAAACTCAAAACCGACTCTAGGGAGTTATTTGGATGAAATTAAGACTAGTAAGACTCAAAACACTAAATTGGACAGATTTGAACATGTTTCTAACTAATCTAACACACTTAATTAAAGGGGGGATTGATTTGGACGAAATTAATTAAACTAAACAGATTGCATAAACTAAACAGGTTAGACACGAAATCGGGTGTTTCTCCACACATGACATATTCATACAAACCAATTTCCAGTTATTATTCCTTTAGACTATGAATGACAACACCCCAAGTTAACCGTGATAGAATAAATTAACCATCAGATTTTCCTTAATTCATTGAATTGGATGGAATACGCATCGCAACCAAATTATCCTTATCAAGTTCCGTAACTATGAAAAGCATGATAGAAAGACATATCAAAGGTCATTAAGTTCTTTGAAAACCATAAGCATTGACGAGGCATTCGTAACTATGAAAAACATGATACTCCTGCCAAGGATTCACTTAACACGATTGTGACTAGTAACCTCCACTACTTGTGAATATAAGTTCATAACGATTAGGTGAAACTCCCTTATACTCTAGCATCAAATTCATGCATGCAAATTAAGTGTCAACCCTCAATCAACATACATAAACAAGTTTTGATAACTCAGATAAGCAAATCACATTCAAGACTCAAGAAACAATAACTGGATGTAATCAATTCATATAAAACATATAATCATGGCTTCGAATTCACCTCTAACTATAAAGAAATTAGTTCCTCATGTTCGCAATTAAACAAAGACAATTAAATTTAAACATTGAAAACAAAAATAGAATACACCTAGAAACGCTCCAACAATCCAACGTCTTGAATGGCAAGCACGACTCCAGGTGGCTCCTTCTTGAATGGTGTCCTGAATGAATGTTGCGGCACTTGTAATTATAGGGAGAAAAATGCACGGCCTAGGTAGCTTTGGAGAAGGATTGGCACTCCAAATCCCCAAGGAAAAAGGTTAACTAAATGGCATAAACCAGGAAGAAATAGGAATAGGTTTAGTGGCAGGAAACATGGCTTCTAGAAAGGCTAGGTGCGACTGATTTGTAGGATAAGGGATAGGGCTTCTAGAAACAGGTTTTTATGTGTCCAAGTCTGAAAAGAACTCCCCCTTGCAGCTGGAATTAAGGTATGATAAGATTAGGATATGATAAGATAAGGTTAGTTTGGATAAGATAAGGTTGGATAAGGTTTTGGATAATGTTTCCTTCTTTTGAGCTGATTCCTTATCTTCTTTGTCTTAGATTTATTTTCTTCATCTCCTTAGCATATTCCTAGCCTTTTAAACTTCAAAAACGTCCATCCAAAGCTCAAAACTACTCTAAAATGCTCCAAATTGCACTTTCTTGCCAACTTTGTCATTTGGACCTACAAACACACGAAAATAGCTTAAATCACTATAATAAACAGAAACTAACTATGAAAATGCAAAGAAACAAGCTAACTAAGTCGCATAAATATGCTCCTATCAGTGTGTGTCTTTGGGTCAAGCCCAAACGATAATTAATTAGGCACGAGCCCTAATTAATAAAATACTAACGGGGACGGTCCTACTTGCCAACTTGCTTAACGATCTCAACGAATAAGTCATTGATATTACAAGCTGCAGCTCGTAATATCGACAACCTCATGTTGTCTCAATAAACAAGTAATGGATTATTGAAAGTATAAAATTACTATTTTGACGCTTATTAGAAATGTGCGTACGCCTTGTTCGCGTTCACGTATTCGTAAGGACACATACTACATAGAAGATCGAGAAAAGGAACAAAGATTGACAATGACTCAAATTAAAGGTCCACGTAGAATTTACGTGTAGGATTTCCACTTAGCCTGTCAGAGGCATTTTCGTAACTTCCTAGCATCAAGGTTGTATATTATGATTAAATTTAGGACGGAATGTGACATTTTGATTATAAAGCACATCACCTTCCCTCACCCAAGCGATGTGGGACTTGGGACTTGAGATTTCTCTATCATGTTCCACATGTCAGCATATATAGATGAGTCTTATATGTAGCTTTGGTATTTAATAGATTGAACTGTAATATTAGTGATTTGTTTGTACCAAAAATAATATTGTTTTCTTAATTGTATCTTGTAAATTATATAATAAAAAAATTATTTGTCTCACTGTAAAATAAAAATATTACACACAGACATGACACTGTAATTTGTGTTTATTCATTCTCCTTAGAGTAAATTACATAAAACTATCTCAATTATGCGTTGAACCACAATCTCATACCTCATGTTTTTAAAATTACAATGTCATACCTCATTTACTAATTTGATGCAATGTCAAACCTCCATTAGTTTTTCTGTTAAATTCAGACATGGCTTGAGACAGACCCATTCCTTAGCTCAACTGGATTAAAAAATTAATTAAATATTAAAAAAAATTAAAATAAAATCATTTAAATATTTTTATAAAAAAAATTGTGGAACCCACTCATAAAAACCCATCACCCTCACCCTTCTTCCCCAGTCCAGCCAACGACATCGCCCATCTCCGGGCACCCCAACCTCACCACCTGCCTCTACCACACTGACCTCACCCTTTTCTCCCTCACTTGATCCCACTCCTTACTCAGCCGCTCCCTCGACTACAACGTCCTCTGCCACTCCTTCAACCCATTTCCCTTACATGTGCTCCTTCCCTTCCTTCCACCTCCATATCAAGCCCCTTCTCTTCTGGAAGAAGCACGACTCCAAGAAGCTCTACCCTAACATTCAATTTGAATTCAACACAACTAAAAATCCAAACCTGATTATTGGTGTGGAAGTTTGTAGATTGAGTCAAAGTTAGAGAGAGTAATGAGATAGAGAGCTTAAGCATTTGGTATGGCAATTAATTGTGGTGCAGTGAAAGGCTTTGATTCTTGATAGAAATTTCCAACATTTGTGTATTTGGGAATGCAAAAAGTTGGTTCCTTTGGAATTTTGGAGATCTAGGTTTTTAGGGTTTGACCCTCTTTCATTTAATTTTCACTCTTTCTTGGGGTTGTTTAATTTTATGCTTTTTTTCCAAGCATAATTCTCTTTGTTGACGTTTTGTGAAAATTGAGTTTCTTTTGGGTGGGTTTTAACCTGGAAAATTGTTTGAATGCTTCACTAAGCCACTGGCTTTTTTCAATACCGGCTTTTGTCTTTCAAGTAACTTTGCTTCCTTTCTTCGTCTAATTCTGCTTTTGGTACCAAAATCTGCTTCCTTTTGAAAATTCAATTGGAATCCTAAGGTGGGTTTTCTTTGAGGAATGAGCGGGACCAGGTGAGGGAGAAAAGGATGAGGTCGAGGTGGGTGTGGTAGAGTCAGGTGGTGAGGTCAGGATGCCCGGATATTGGATGAGGTTGATGTCGTTGGGCGGACATACAACTTGAGTTATTGGACTTGACATTCGAAGCCCATTGGCCCTTGAGGCCTAAAACTAACCCGAGGTCTAAAACGAACTTATTCGTTTGATTAATTAACATATTAATTAATCCTAGCCATAAATATTTAAACCATTTAATTATCCTTACTCATCTCCATTGTTTCTTCAATCTCTACCTTACATGGGTACGATCAATTAGGTTCCTTTTAGCAAGGCAGTGGGCGATTAGAGCTCTTCAAATCGATTGTGAATTGAAACTTACTTTTCAATTCTCCCTTTAGTGATTATACACCTTTAGGGCTTCCACAAACCATGAGTGACACCTAGCAGTATGTCATGTCTACCCAAGCTAATCAGAAGAGGTGGATAACCTATTCAGTTTGGGATTACAATGCAATACGGTCTTTCTCTAATACAATACTCTTGACCACATTGTTTGATTTGATAGTTTATTCATGATTACAATGCAATACGGTCTTTCTCTTACTCATATGATTACCTTGAATGTGATTTGGAACGAATTCCTAAATCTCATTCATACTCTGGCCAGAGATTCTTAATCATATCATAGAGTATTCTCCCTCAAACGGTTTGAAGGTTAGAGATCCCTTGTTGTGCATTCACTTGCCTCCATGGCTAAGTGGCTTAACCCCAACTATGTCGTGGACACCTTTTGACGGAGTGACTTGAACATGGTCAAAGATCAAGGACCTAACCACTAGACAACTATGATGCCTCAAGACAAATGACTACTTTGCATTATCTCAACCATGAGTTTTCATGTGACATGAGCAAGTCTTTGTGCATTTCAAAAACAGCACAGGCAACTCCAATTTTTTTAAGTGAGACATTGAGCATTTGGCAAACCCATACCCATTGTGTACTTAACATCACCACCCTTTGTGCCATTTTAATTGCATCTTTAGGTCAATATTGTTATAGTGAACAAAAAAAAAAAACAAATCGTTTATGTATAGAGCTAGGAGCTCCAATCTATAAGACGTGTGGCAGGAGAAAGGAGGGTTAATTGGCTATTTAAAATGACTAACTTTAATTTTTTTTTCGGGAAAATGTAGACTTTTCCCTTTCTTCTCCTTGTTACTCTTCATGGGCTACAAAAATCAACTTTGCAACTAAACGTTTTTGTGTTATATCCGTCACCTTGTGGTTTTGGATGTAGAATGAGTGATATGGCGTGCTGAGTTGATTATTATTCGCCATAGTCCAATTTGACGTAATATTAAACGACGTAAGGCAGCTACGACATAGATTCCTGCTCAAGCCACATTTTTTCGTAGCTCAAAAACTTTTCTTTGGGTTAAGTGTCCTGGTCACAACATTTAGCTTTTCATTTTGCATCAATGAATAATTTTTTAATGTAACGGTGTAACCATAGAATTACTTATTCACATATATAATAAATGTACAGTTATTTAACTAACTATAAATTATAAATTTATTGTCTACCTCTTGTTATAATCTGCAAATTCATAACACGTAAGAATGTCTTAGTCTCGAATTGGTCTTTGACCTACAAGACCAAGAGCTACATTTGTGGAGCAATATCCTCCAAGACAACCAATTGTGTTAATTAAATAATAAAAGGAAAGGACAATCAATTTAGTTGACCTCCAAGATATTGCGGTGCCTCCAACGGTAAAGACATAACCTGTTTGATAACGCGCCTTGTGCGGATTAGATAAGTATCCAGCGTCGGCATAACCAACAAGGCGAGAATCAACCCGATGAGCATAGGGTGCGGCATCACTCGAGGATTCGTAGGGATAGAATAAGCCCAAATCCGTAGTACCCTTTAAGGTAACGGAAGATGTCTTTCACGCCAGTCCAATGTCTGCGTGTTGGTGCATTGCTGTATCTTGCCAAAAGATTAACAGCGAAGGAGATGTCGGGTCTAGTGCATTGAGCTAAGTACAATAAAGCGCCTATCGCACTTAGATAAGGAACTTCATGCTCCAAAATCTCTTCATCATCCTCTTTCGGACGGAAGGGATCTCGCTTTGCATCTAGCATACGAACGACCATAGGAGTACTCGAAGACTTCGCTTTATCCTCATTAAAACGGCGCAGCACCTTCTGGGTGTAGTTCGATTGATGTACTAAGATTCCATCCGAACAATGCTCTATCTCGAGACCGAGACAGTATCGAGTCTTACCTAGATCTTTCATCTCAAATTCCGACTTCAGGTGCGAAGCAGTTCTTGCGAGCTTTTCAGGAGTTCCGATGAGATTCATATCATCGACATATACTGCAACAATCGCAAATCCGGAATGTGACTTCTTAATGAACACACAAGGGCATAGTTCGTTGTTCACATATCCCTGACTAGTCAAATACTCACTCAGACGGTTATACCACATTCTTCCAGATTGTTTCAAACCATATAGTGAACGCCTCAGCCGAATTGAGAGCGTGTTCCGGGGTTTGGAAATATTTGAACCAGTCAATGTAAGTCATTCGGGAACTTTCATATAAATTTCCGTATCAAGATCCCCATAGAGATACGCGGTTACTACGTCCATCAGCTGCATATCCAGTTTTTCGGAAACTACCAAACTGATAAGGTATCGAAAAGTAATCACATCCATAACGGGTGAGTAAGTTTCGTCATAGTCAATCCCGGGGCGTTGTGAGAAACCTTGTAACGCACAATTTCGTTCTTCTCATTACGCTTCCGAACGAAAACCCACTTGTAGCCAACGGGCTTCACATGTGGAGGAGTAGGAACTACAGGTCCAAACACCTTACGTTTCGCAAGTGAATCAAGTTCGACTTGGATTGCTTGTTTCCAGTTTGACCAATCAGCTCTATGTCGACATTCATCAACGGAACGCGGTTCAATGTCATCGCTCAACATGATCTCAGTAGCTACTGCAAATGTTAATGCATCGTCGACAATCATCTCATTTCTACACCACACATCATCTAAGCTAGCATAATAGACCCAAATCTCACGATTCTCGGGAGGAGGATTCGTCTCTTCAAGGACGCTTCCATAATCTAGAATTTCCTCATGAGTTGGGTAAAATGAGTAAGTGATAGTCGGATTCACGGTAGGCTCTTCAGGACCTTGTGCTGTGGTTTTCCTCTTCCGGGGGTGTGAATCCTTTGAACCAAGGGGTCTGCCACGCTTTTGTGTAGGGGCAGATGATTGGCTAGCCGCTAATGTACGTGGATCACCAGAATTGGCGTCCCGAGCTTCCAGGAGGGTAGTTCGTCGTACATTTGGTACATCTATCTTTGCAGGCGTATTCGCAGCTGGAATATGTGATCTTGTCACGCGCGCTAGATCGGTGAAAGCATCTGGCATGCTCTGAGCTATGCTCTGGAGATCTAATATGCGCTGCACTTCAGCTTCAGACTGAGCGGTGCGGGGATCTAAATGAGACAAAGTGGGAGTCGTCCACGATAATTCGCGTCGTTCATTAGGAACGTTGACGTTCTTATTTCCCCCTAACGACGGGAAGACTATCTCATAGAAGTGACAATCTGCGAAACGAGCGGTAAACAGATCGCCTGTCAAAGGTTCTAAGTAACGAATAATCGAAGGAGAATCATATCCGACATAGATTCCCATCCTTCGCTGAGGCCCCATTTTTGTACGTAAGGGTGGCGAGATCGGCACATAGACCGCACAACCAAAAACGCGCAGATGCGATATGTCGGGTTCGCATCTGGTGACCAACTGAAGGGCACTAAATGGTTGTGTTGCAACAGGCCTCAGGCGGACCAACTTTGCTGCGTGCAATATTGCATGGCCCTAAGCAGCGATCGGGAGCTTGGTACGTATGACCAACGATTGAGCAATCATTTGTAAACGCTTAATGAAAGCCTCTACCAGGCCGTTCTGGGTGTGAACATGGGGTATAGGATGTTCAACTTCAACCCCAACCGACATGCAATAGTCATCAAAAGTTTTAGATGTGAATTCTCCAGCATTATCCAATCGAATAGATTTAATCGGATAATCAGGGTGGTGAGCCCTGAGCTTGATAACCTGAGCCAACAGTTTGGAGAATGCAGCGTTCCTTGTGGACAACAAGCACACTTGTGACCAACGTGTAGAGGCGTCAACCAAAACCATAAAATATCTAAATGGTCCGCATGGAGGTTGAATCGGTCCACAAATGTCCCCCTGAATCCGTTGTAGAAAAATGGGAGGATTCGAACGAATCTTGTCATAAGAAGGCTTAGTAATAAGCTTTCCCATAGAACATGTTTGACATGCAATTTCATGGATCGAACCTAAGCTTCGGGTTAGTGGATGCCCGTGTGAAGTTTTGAGGATACGGCGCATCGCTATTCGTCCAGGATGTCCCAAACGATCATGCCAAAGTGTAATTTCGTGCGCGGTCCCTGTGGTAGGGCAGGCCACATAGTGGCATTCTATGGGGCGTATGGTCGTAGTATACAGACCACTCGGGTTACGCTCCATCTTCTCTAGAATACGTTTCTGGCCATATTCGTAGGAAGTTACGCGCAGAAATTCAACTCCGTTTTCTACGTGGGTTTCAGCGTGGTAATTGTTATCTCTAATGTCCTTGAAACTTAGTAACGTTCTTCCGGAATGTGGAGAATAGAGTGCCTCAGCAATGGTCAAGATTGTACCATTGGACAACATTATAGGTGCCTTACCGTATCCTTCGATCAGGTTGGATGGGCCTGAGAGGGTTGTCAGAGGTGCATTCTTAGGTACGAAGTTAGTGAAATAGATGCATTCACGCAAAACAGTATGCGTGGTTGCACTATTTGCCACACAACTAACTTTCCCACTAGTCATACCTAGAATGAAAAATTAATTTGAATCGGTCACATGCATAAAAGTTTATAAAAACAAGTATCAATTCAAAATAATTTCATTTATTCAAGGATTAAAAACTTAATATCCAAAATAAATTGCCAACTAATAATCCAAAACATAAAGGAAAATTGTTCAAAATCAACCAAAAACAAGGTGGGGTTCGGCCACTAGGTGGAATTCAGCCCCAATTGTCTTATTTCAACTGAAAAATAAGTCTATGTCTAAGATTCTAATCTTCCATAGGAGTGGTATCCTCCTGAAAGTCAGAAACCTCCATCTTTGTAGTCTCCGGTTCGTCCACTTGCATGAAGTTTGATTCAAACTTCTTACGACGAGAATGATATTCATCTACAACCTTCTTGGGAGCACGGCAAATACGGGACCAATGGTCATTTGAACCACAACGATAGCACATATCGTCATTTATTGTGGCATGTGCTTTGCCCTTATTCTTGAAGTTCGGGGCATTGGGAGTGAGGTTTGGGCGCTTCTGGGCTTTGTTTCCTCCCTTGGATAGGCCTTGGCTCTGTTGACCTTGGTGGGATGGCTTTTGGCCGCCCTTACCACGCCTCTTTTGGCGTTTTGGGTGCTGATTAGTGCTATAATGTGCTTCAGGCACATCAGTAGCCCCAATAGGTCGAGCTTGATGATTCTTCATCAACAGCTGGTTCTGCTTTTCAGCAAGAAGTAAAACAGAGATCAAATCCGAGAACTTAGTGAACTTCTGAGCTCTATATTGTTGCTGAAGGACAATATTAGAAGCAGAGAAAGTCGAGTAGGTCTTCTCCAGGAGATCCTTTTCAGCCAAAATTTCATTGCAAAACTTGAGAAGTGATCGGATTCGACAAACTTCAGAATTATATTCATTCACAGACTTAAAGTCTTGGAAGCGCAAGTGTTGCCAGTCGTGTCTTGATTCAGGCAAGAATATGTCCTTTTGGTGATCGAAACGATCAGCCAAAGCGACCCATAATGCACGTGGATCCTCCTCAGCAAGGTACTCAGTTTGCAGAGCGTCATGAATATGTCTTCGGATGAAGATCATAGCAGTGGCTTTTTCAGCTTTGCCAATAGGTTTATCTGTTGCTTCTTCAATAGCAGGACGCAAGTTCTTTGCAGTGAGGTGGAGCTTCACATCTTGAACCCACTTGAGGTAGTTCCTTCTAGAGACCTCCAAAGCGGTGAAGTCGAGTTTGTTCAAATTCGACATGTTCCTATCACAAAATAGATGGACAAGATGTGGTTAGTGTAATGGAGAAAAATCAATCCATTCACATAAGAGTAGAACATACAGGTTCTAATAGACATGTATTGGTTTAATTTCGCATGAAAAACTTTGGGTTTCATGGGTGATATGTTTAAGTGAAAACTTCAGGTTTTCAAACAAGGCATGTTTATAAGAAACTTCGGGTTTCAAAGTAATTATAAACTTCAGGTTCATATATTCCTGCAGGCAAACACAAATATATATGCAAACAAATATGCAACAAATATTGTATGCAAAAATATTGTATAATGATAATTGAATTAAGTTATGTGGTCTTCGGGGCCTAAAAACATAGGCAAAGCCCACAGGTGGCTCATGGAGCTCACGGGGAGACATGGGCAAGGGGAATGGGCTGCTGTGTGCAGCACCAAAAAAAAAAAATTCTTGTTTTCTTGTAGGGCTGGGCCGCTGCAAGCGAGCCCAGAAAACAAAAAAATTTGTTTTTTTTTCTTCGGCACGGGCTGGGCCGTGACATCTCAGAGCAGCAGCAAGCCCAAAATGGCGCTGATGCAGGCCAAGGGACAGAAGCCCACTGGGGCTCGGGTTTTTGGGATCAAACACCCCAGCGAGTGCTGGGTGTGTGTCGCCGGAGAAGAACACCGGACATGGCGCTTCTGGCGTCGGTCGGGGTTTTGTTGAAGACTCGATTTGAGTCATGGTGACCATGGGGGTGAACGGAGATTTAAAAAAAATCTCGATATTCATTGTAAAACCCTAGAAATTCGATTGTAATTTCAAAAAAAAAATCGAATTTTCAGACAAAAATTCGTCGGGGACGACTGCAGGTCGTCGGGGGTAACTGGGCATGGCTGTAGGCCATGTTGGTTGACGATTTCAAGGGTGGCGACGCCTGCTGGGCGTCGGGTCTGGGTGTTGGGCCTGGAGCCGTGGCTCCAGGATTGGTTCTCGGCTCGGGAAAGGCACGGGTTCGAAGAACCCTAATTCCCCAATCGCAAAAATTTTTCAATTCAATTATATTATATGCATGTATAATTCTAATGAATCACGTATTTACGTTGATGCATATGCAAATAATAGTTTCAATGCATGTACATATGTAAGATTCAGTTCATGACAAATATCAAATTCACATAATTGTAGCAATTTTGGTGATGAAGAATACACAATTTATGTAGAATCTAAAATACATTAAACATAAAGTTGGGTCATGCATCATGGTGAATGTTCATGCTATCAGGGCTTGCAAAATATCGAGTTAAAAACCGTTGTTTGGAAAGAACCTGATTGCGTGATGATATGGATGAACTGGTTTGATACAGAAAAAAAATCTCCAACGTCAGATTCCTAAGCGCAGCGGTAGGAGCGTGCTGATAACGTGTTGTGGTCTATTTTTATCTGACAGAGAGACTAGGGCCGGCGGCAGAGAGAGAGGAGAGAGATGTGTGTTTGTAGAATTGTAGGGGAATGTGTGTGTTGTTATCCCTCCTACATTGTGCCTTTATTTATAGTAGTAAAGGGAGAGAAGATATTCCTTCTCCTCCAAGTAATACAAGTTGTAATAGGAAAGGATAACTAGAATCAAATCTAATCTAGGATTTACACAATCATACTTATTCTAGGAATGTTTACAACAATAAATTTATTGTCTACCTCTTGTTATAATCTGCAAATTCATAACACGTAAGAATGTCTTAGTCTCGAATTGGTCTTTGACCTACAAGACCAAGAGCTACATTTGTGGAGCAATATCCTCCAAGACAACCAATTGTGTTAATTAAATAATAAAAGGAAAGGATACCTTTCTCAGCCTTTTGGCTGAGATCAAATAATAAAGAGAGAGGTGAGATTAACTAAATTAATAAAATGATATTCATATGCGGCCCATGTGCCATGCCGCCCTTCGACACCATTTACATGTTATGTGTGTTTGTTGTGTGACCAAATCTCTGAGAAACTTTCGAACAAACATTCCGCCATCTCGAATCATCATTTTTGTGGCAACACGAACGATTGCTATTCTTCTCTACATCCTTGTCTTTCATTTTTCTTCAAACAAACTAGTAGAGCCCCAATTATCAACTAGGGTAGTCGTACTCCCGATTTGATTCGGTTTATGTCTCAAACCATAGTAAGTCTTTAATAGTCCAGACTACTAAGAATTTCAGCTTTATATCCATTAAATTGGCAATTAAATAAAAATATTATTTTCTCAATTCAATCCATAATATTGAATAAAAATTGCTCAAACCACACACTAAACTTATGAGACATCTCAATCCAAATGTGTTGGGTTTAGTTTGGTTTCGTCGGTTTCTCTTCATATACTAGGGGAATTGCACAATCGATGCATGTGTAGGAGAGTTACTTTCAGAAAGACCAGGTTCGTGGGTGAGAAATAGTTCATGTTAGTGATATTACTAAACTACCCATGAACTTAAAATATTCAAAATATTAAAACTAAAAGTGATATGAATGCATACATATTCGCGAGCATGAACTATTTCGCGAGCATACATCAAAGCGAACTTCATCTTTTTTTTTTTTTTTTTTTTTTTTTTTTTTTTAACAAACGATATCATTAGTGAGTTAAACATTTTGTTGCTAGTGGCAACAAAAATCAGTGGAAATTTTAAAAAATACCACAAGCATTTTGGCTCATTAAGCAGTTTTTAAACATGTTAAACTAACAACTGAATCGTAAATTAAAATTTGTGTTAACGCTCAAAATTTGATAGGTTAGCAAAGACCAATGTGATTGGCCCTTGGTGGGCTCGGGGTTGGAGGAATGAGAACTGAACAACAAGATCTAATTGGTTCACGCCTGAAATTGGGTTGCATCCAAGGTGGTGCTCGAAGTATATTGAATGAAGGTTACAACAAGCAATTGGGGTAATCTAGTCTCTTTTTTGTCCGACCCGTTCTAAGGAGTACTCGTCCTCCTTACATAGACCCTTGGTGACAAGAAGCCTGCTAAACTCTATCGGGTATCTAGTAATCCTAATTTCGTATCTAAAAGCGATTCAAGACATTTGACCAAAAGTCAACCCTTGGTCAACAACATGTCAACAACTCTACGTAATCACATCTGGAAGATTCGTATATCGAATTTCCGATCTGTAAATTCCTAGGATCCTCAAATATTATGTACCACCACATATTATAATTCGTGACAATATAACGGTCAAATCTTCATCTACTACAAAGGTCAAATGGCGGCCATTTATGAAACACTAGTAGAAAAACATGTTTGCGAGACGGAATCTTGTGCGACAGAGCAAATTTCGTCGCGCAAAACATCTTTGCGTGACGCAGACTTTGCACGACGAATATTGGCGTCGCTCAAAACAGCTTTGCGCGACGTAGGTGCACGTACGTCGCGCAAAATAGCTTTGCGCGACAAATATGCACTACGTCGCGCAAAGTTTTTTTTTTCTTTTGGTTCTTGCATTGCCTTTTTCTTTTGTGGTATCCACTTGTGTAAATGTTTTAAATTGATGATCAAATTAGTTTATTATATTCATATAGGGTTAACGAGTGTAGCTGTAAAAAAATCATCAAAATCGGAGTTAAAATAACCGTTAAATCATGATTTTTCGTTTATAATCGTCGAAAAGTTTTGTCCCGTTACTTGATCTCTGAATGTTTCTTTTTTGCGATTTTTTAGGTATACGATCTCGAAGCATATACAAACACGTTTGACGGTTGAATTGTTCAAACTAGTGTTGTACAATGCGTTTCCCATCAAAATCAATGGGATATGTATTTACTAAGTACATTTTCATTTATTTATTTTCTAATTATAAGCAAAAGGACCCAAAAAAAAAAAAAACAAAAGACTTTGCGCGACGTAGGTACAACTACGTCGCGCAAAGTCTTTTTTTTTTTTTTTGTGGGTTCTTGCATTGCCTTTTTTTTTTTGTGGTATCCACTTGTGTAAATGTTTTAAATTGATGATCAAATTGGTTCATTGTATTCATATAGGGTTAAAGAGTGTAACTGTAAAAAATCATCAAAATCGGAGTTAAAATAACCGTTAAATCGTGATTTTTCGATTATAATCGTCGAAAAGTTTTGTCCCGTTACTTGATCTCTGAATGTTTTTTTTTTTCGATTTTTAGTGTATGCGATCTCGAAGCATATACAAATAAGTTTGACAGTTGGATAGTTCAACCTAGTTTCGTACAATGCGTTTCCCATCAAAATCAATGGTATATGTATTTACTAAGTACATTTTCATTTATTTATTTTCTAATTATAAGCAAAAGGGCCAAAGTCTTTTTTGTGGTAAAGTCTTTTTTTTTTTTTTTTTTTTGGGTTCTTGCATTCCCTTTTTCTTTTGTGGTATCCACTTGTTTATATGTTTTAAATTGATGATCGAATTAGTTTATTGTATTCATATAGGGTTAAAGAGTGTAGTTGTAAAAAATCATCAAAAGCGGAGTTAATATAACCGTTAAATCGTGATTTTTCGTTTATAACCGTCGAAAAGTTTTGTCCCGTTACTTGTGTTTTTTGTTTGCGATTTTGGCGTATGCGATCTCGAAGCATATACAAACATGTTTGACGATTGGATCATTCAAACTAGTTTCGTACAATGCGTTCCCATCAAAACGATAAATTCACTAACACTTGGAATTTATTAATACTTTCATCAACTATAACATAAGATTTTGTGGTATCCACTAGTGTAAATGTTTTAAATTGATGATCGAATTAGTTTATTGTATTCATATAGGGTTAAAGAGTGTAGCTGTAAAAACTCATCAAAATCAGAGTTAAAACAACCGTTAAATTGTGATTTTTCGTTTATAGTCGTCGAAAAGCTTTGTCCCGTTACTTGATATCTGAACGTTTGTTTTTTTGCGATTTTTGGTGTATGCGATCTCAAAGTATATACAAACAAGTTTGACGGTTGGATTGTCGAAATTAGTTTCATACAATGCGTATCTCATTAAAACGATAGATTCCCTAACATTTAGAGTTTATTTATACTTTCATTAAGTATAACATAAATTTTGTGGTATCCACTAGTGTAAATATATTAAATCGAAGATCGGATTAGTTCATTGTATTCATATAGGGTCAAGGAGTGTAGTTGTAAAAAATCATCAAAATCAGAGTTAAAATGACACACCCCGATCCTAGAATCAATGCGTGCTGGCCATCACGTGAGCGTGACGTAACCAAAAGTGCGATGCGGAAGCAAAAGATAGGAGAAATACGAAGGAATAAAAACCAACTACTAGCAATAATATCCAACTAGCATGCAAGAGTAAGTTTAAGTGTGAAACACACAAATTCAGAGCATAAGTACTAGGTGCAGTCAAGTAGGACCATAACTAAGTTACAACACCCGCAGGTGAGTCCTACATTTATGTAGTCTGTCAGTACGCCGTGGGAATCCTCGTGGGCCACAAACGCTGCTAACTAGAACCTGGAGGGGCGCAAAACAAAATTGAGTGGGTCAGTAAAACCAAAGCTTTTCGAAAACATTTCATAAAAAACAATTATAACCCCTCGCCGTAAAACCTGTATACTTTCCCAGAAAATAACATAATAGTATATAAATCCTCATATATCTCAAATCATCAATCTTTATCAAATCCAGAAAATATGCCATGCCATAAATGTCAATAACAGAATATGGATGCATCAATATAACAGGTGACATAATGAATCAACCGGAGACCCTGCAGTTGGTCATGTACGGTTAATTCCATAGCTCAATGTCCAAACCAACCAGAGTCACCACGGTGACCTGTACGGCATTACTCTGCACATAAGTCGGAACTACCTGAAGTAGTCTGTACGACAAGAATGGTGTAATAATACGCTCTAGTGCTTTTCTCATCAATCATTTGTGCACATAATCTAAGGTCACCTACCAGTCGGAACCACCTCTAGTGATCTGTACGACTAGCATGTCGGAACCCTCTCATGGTCTGTACGACATGCACCTACTTGGATCCAAGGTGAGCGTGCGGTGCGAGTGAATAATATAAGCACTAACACCAGGGGTGCAGGTTATGAGCTCTCAACACAATTCACATCATCAATGATTTACATGAATAACATAAAACTCACCTGATACTCACCTGTGCGTCCACAGTACCAATTCACACACATATATATATATATATATATATATATATATGCATCAATTATCAATTCATATATTTCATGATATGCATGCATGGCATTTTAAAACATACTTCATTCAAATTCAATTTCTGGGAAAAAATCGATAGTATATAGGTAAATACAGAAAATAATTGCCCACTCACTGATAAGTTGAAGGGTCGTAACCCCCGTGACGCCCTTGAATCCTCTCATCCTCGGGATAGGTATCACCTATATGCAAAACAACTAAAACAATGTTATTTAAAGCACATAACCGACAATTCGTAATAACTTCTCATACGATGCTCAATTTGGGTATATGAATATACCACAGTGACCTACTCGACGTCACGGACGTCGAGGTATTTTTAGAAAAAAATTTCGAGGCCGCACGCGCCGGGAGGGGCACAGACCTATGCACTCCACGCGCGTCATCTGCTTCCTCTAGTCGCCGGACTGGTTTTTCCGGTCACCGGAAAACTGGAGATTTTTCAATCTCCTTGTTCTCCGTCATTTCTCAACCATTTTTCACGCATTTTATATCAAAATGAAGCCCTAAGCATGTAGAATCATGTTACACTACTTTAAGGCTCTAAAAACTACGAAATCTCACCGGAGAAATTCAAAGAAAACCGGCCAACTTCGATCTCAATGATCCCGACGTCCAAAACCTTCAAACTAAGCACTCCGAGCTTCCTTAGGACCTCACTATAAGCTTAGAATTTCCTGAAAATCAACAATTCACGTGTGCATGAATAGTGATTTCAAAATGGGGTTTAGATTTCACGTGATTTCTAAGGTTTCCAGTTCTAAAAGTAACACCATTCAAATCAGGAGGTTAAAAGGATGAAGAATCTCACCTTAATGGCGTCGATCCGTGGTGATTCGAGGGCTTTATGCTTTGGTCCGTACAATTCGAAGGGAGAGAGAGAGAGAGAGTGAGCTGTGAGGGAAGAGAGAGAGGGCACGGGGAAGGAAAGGTTTGTCCCGTGTGTGTGTGTGTGTGGTCCACCCAAAAACAAGTCACCCTTAATTCCCTAACCACACAAATATACATACATCATTTAATCCAACTTAAATTTTCCAAAACTTAGGAAAATATACATTATTCAAGACATGCCACACACATACCGTAGTAACCGTTAAGGGTACTTTCGTCATTTCACAACCTCGATAAATAGAATCTCGGGATGGGCTGTGACAATCTACCCTCCTTATAGAATTTCGTCCTCGAAATTCATACAACCAAACAAGCCATTAATATTCATAAAACAACCTCAGATACATCTCTCTCATTCGATCTTCTGTCTCCCAAGTAGCTTCTTCTACTGAGTGGTTCCTCCACAATACTTTTACCAAGCTCACTGTCTTATTCCTTAGAACCTTGTCTTTCCAATCCAAGATAGTCACTGGTTCTTCATCATACGTCAAATCCGGATTAATCTCCAAAGGTTGAGGAGGAATCACATGTGAAGGGTCTGAAACATAATGTTGAAGCATCGAGACATGAAACACATTATGTACCTTAGATAACTCCGGAGGCAACTCTAATCTGTAAGCAACTTCACCAATCCTCTCAGTGATCTCATAAGGTCTTATGTACCTAGGACTTAGCTTGCCCTTCTTTCCAAATCGCACTACACCTCTCCAAGGTGACAATTTCAAGAATACCAAATTACCCACATCATAAACTTGATCAGTAGCATGTCTATCTGCTAAACTCTTTTGTCGATCCTTGGCCGCTTTCAGGTTAGACTTAATCACTTGAACATTTTGAGTAGTCTCATCCACAATCTCTGGGCCTTCAAGCGCTCTTTCGCCAACCTCTGACCAACACAATGGCGTACGACAAGCTCTACCATAAAGTGCCTCAAATGGTGACATACCAATACTTGAATGAAAACTATTATTGTAGGCAAATTCCATCAAGTTTAGGCGATCATGCCAAGAATCACCAAACTGTAACACTGAAGATCTCAACATATCCTCCAACATCTGAATAGTCCTCTCTTATTGTCCATCGGTTTGAGGATGATAAGCAGTGCTGTAAAGCAATTTCATACCAAGAGCTTCCTGAAAAGCTACCCAAAAGTTAGAAGTAAATCTTGGATCTCGATCAGAAATAATATTCACTGGAACTCCATGATACTTCACAATCTTCGTGATGAACAACTTAGCCAATTTATTCAGAAGATACTTTTCCCTCACTGGAATGAAGTGTGCTGACTTAGTAAGCCGATCTACAATCACCCAAACACCATCAAATTCATTTCGTGTACGCGGAAGCTTATACACGAAATCCATAGTTATATTTTACCATTTCCACTGAGGAACGGAAAGTGGTTGCATCCGACCAAAAGGCTTCTTTCTTTCAGCTTTGACTTGCTGACAAACAATACACCTACTTACATATTCTGCAATTTCCCTCTTCATACCTGGCCAATAATAAAATGGTCGAATGGTATGGTACATCTTAGTCCTTCCTGGATGCATCGCATAAGCCGAACAATGTGCTTCATCCAAAATTTCCTTATTTAATTCCTCATTATTCGGCACATACATTATGTTCTCCTGCATAAGCATGCCATCTGATTCTCAAATCCTGAGATCTTTCTTTTTCCCTTCACTTCTCAATTGGATCATTTCTTGGATCTTCTCATCACCCATCTGAGCTTCAAGTACACGATCGACCAAAACTGGCCTGACTTGGAAACTAGCAAGAAAAGCTTCTCTTCGTTCTTCTAACTCCAACCTTACTCCAGTAGCTCTCAAATCTGCAAGAAAAGGAACACGACAAGCATACAAAGCATTGAGTCGACCTTGAGGTTTCCTACTTAGTGCATCAGCTACCACATTTGCACGACCCAGATGATACTTAATAGTGCAGTCATAATCACTTAGTAACTCCATCCACCTTCGTTGACGAAGATTAAGATCATGCTGAGTGAAAAGATACTGAAGACTCTTATGATCTGTAAAGATCTTACACTTCTCACCATAGAGATAATGCCTCCAAATTTTCAAAGCAAAAACAATGGCTGCCGACTCAAGATTGTGAGTAGGATAATTCCTTTCATGAATCTTCAACTGTCGAGAAGCATAGGCAATCATTCTATTATGCTGCATCAAAACACATCCCAAACCATTCAAAGAAGCATCACTGTAAATCTCAAAGTTACCGCTATCATCAGGAAGTACCAATACTGGAGCATGAGTGAGGCAATATTTCAACTGCTGGAAACTTTGCTCACAATTCTCATCCCAATCAAACTTAACATCCTTCCTGGTTAACTTCGTTAGTGGCAAAGCAATCATAGAAAAATCTTGAACAAACCGTCGATAATAACCTGCTAGACCCAGAAAACTTCGTACCTCAGTGACGGTTCGTGGTTGTTCCCAATTCTCCACTGCTGCTATCTTTTGAGGATCTACTTGAATTCCTTGTGCAGATACTACATGCCCCAAAAATGCCACTTGATTCAACCAAAATTGACATTTACTGAACTTGGCATACAACTGATGCTCCCTCAATTTCTTTAATACCAAGTTAAGATGTCGAATATGATCTGCTTTCAACTTACAGTATACCAGAATATCATAGATAAAAACAATGACAAATCTATCAAGATATTGCTGGAATACCTCATTCATTAGCCTCATGAAAGTTGCAGGTGCGTTAGTCAATCCAAATGGCATCACCAAAAACTCATAATGCCCATAACGGGTCCTGAAAGCCGTCTTAGGTACATCATCATCTTTAACCTTCAACTGATAATAACCAGATCTCAAATCAATCTTAAAGAACACACACGCACCTTTAAGCTGATCAAACAAATCATCGATACGAGGCAAGGGATAACGGTTCTTAATCGTTACCCGGTTCAATTGCCTGTAATCAATACATAATCTCAAAGTTCCATCTTTCTTTCTCACAAACAACACTGGAGCTCCCTAAGGTGAAGTACTAGGTTGAATGAAACCTTTATCAGTTAATTCCTGTAATTGAATTTTCAACTCTCTCAATTCAGCTGGAGCCATTCTATATGGAGTCAAAGATATAGGATCCGTACCTGGAAGCAAATCGATAGAAAACTCCACATCTCTGTCTGGCGGCAATCCAGGCAAATCGTCTGGGAATACATCAGGATAGTGCCTGACTACTCCAACTTCTTCCACACTGCTAGGAACAACATCATTTAACACCACATGTGCTAAGTATCCTTGACAACCTTTCGATAACAACTTATTTGCTCTCATGGCAGAAATAACACCATGTCTCACCCCACTGCTTTCACCCACAAAAGTAACCTCTGGTAATCCAGGACGATGAAAAGTAACAGATTTCCCGTAACAATCTATATGGGCACGATTATAATGCAACCAATATGTCCCTAAAATCACATCAAAATCCACAATATCTAACGGGATAAGATTAGCTGGCATAATTACACCATCTACCATCACTGGACACCCTAGATAAACACTATCAACATAACATTTGTCCCCTCTAGGCATAGCAAACTCTAAATCAAATCCTAGAGGTGTATGGTGAGGTTGAGTCATTTGAGCAAACGTATGAGAAATCACAGAATGTGTAGCACCACAATCAATCAAAACTCTAGCAAAGTGACCAAGGATATTTAACGTACCCATAATCAAGTCCGGATGATTCTGAGCATCTTGCAGTGATATGTGATTAACACGTCCCTGAGCTTGTTGTCGTCCACCACGACCTCTGTTGCCTTGGTTACCTCGCCCCTGATAAGTACGTCCCTGTCCTGACTGGCTAGACTGCTTAGGCGGTCCTGCACTGCTAGTAGCAACCTCTCCCTCTCAGGGCTGACCTCCCTGATGCCACTGAGATCCACTAGCTGGCATGGAAGAATAAGGAGTATAACCTCCAGGGTCTTGGGAATACCCAGTCTGAGAATAAGGATCCTGGGAATACTGATACTGTCCGGAAGCATAGGGAGCAGTATCACCCTGGTAGTGGTAAGCACCACCACGACCCGTCTGACCATAACTGCCTGATCCAAAGTTATGTTGAATCGGCGCTGGAGGTGGCGTAGTAGACTGCTATGTGTTTGTCTTAGTGTCCAACACTAAATGACTTGAGACTAGTCATACTCATGCTTGAGTTGACATAACACATACTAACCTTAGCGGATTGTCAATGCCCAATTGGCAATCCTATGGCTAGGAACGTTTTAGGAATGAACATAAGAGAAAGGTCTCGTTAATCTAACTTACTTAAATCACTTATCTCTTAGATCAAATACATTCCTTGGATTCCCTTATTGCTTAAACACATGATACAATAAATAGTGATTAACAATAAGCTTTGCCCTTCATTAAACATATAATAGTTTAATACAATAAGTATTCCAAAAGCTATTACATCAAATGAGTGGCTTTGTGGGCATACTTCCAACAATCTCCCATTTGCACTCAAAGCCACCTTCCCATGTATGTAATACCCATCTTTTCCATAAGGCGGTCAAGTTGGATTTGAGACATTGGCTTTGTCAGTGGATCTACTACGTTATCTGCTGAGGTAACCTTGAGGATGTTGACTTTCCTCTCGGCAGCATATCTTCTAATGATATTAAATCGTCTGTCAAAATGTTTGTTCTTTTGATGAGCCCTGGGTTCCTTGGCTTGAGCTATCGCCCCACTATTATCACAATACAAAGTTACTGGTGATGTAATGGTTGGAACCACTCCAAGTTCAGTAATGAAGTTCTTCATCCAGAACACTTCTTTGCCGGCTTCAGCTGCAGCGACATATTCTGCCTCCGTCGTGGAATCAGTAATTACATCTTGTTTCTTGTTTTTCCAGCTAACAGCCCCACCATTTAGAGTGAATACATATCCAGAGTTGGAACTTCAATCATCGACGTCAAATTGGAAATCTGCGTCTGTATAGGCTTCCACTCGCAACTCTGTTGCTCCTCCATAAACGAGGAACATGTCCTTAGTTATTCTTAAGTACTTAAGAACCGTCTTGACAACTGCCCAGTGTTCTGATCCTGGGTTAGATTGATATCGACTAGTGATGCTCACAGCATATGCGATATCAGGCCTTGTGCATATCATGGCATACATGAGACTTCCTATGGCGGAAGCATAAGGAATAGCACTCATCTGCCGTATCTTTTCAGGAGTTTTAGGTCCCATGGACTTAGAAAGGTGAATTCCATGTCTTACAGGAAGAAGACATTTCTTAGATTGTTCCATCTGGAACCTACTTAGCACCTTATCTATGTACATAGATTGGGATAATCCAATTAATTTTCTGGATCTATCACGATAGAGCTTTATCCCAAGTACATAAGATGCATCTCCCAAATCTTTCATGTGGAAGGTTTTGGACAACCACACTTTTACAGAAGAAAATACTGCAGTGTCATTCCCGAATAGTAATATGTCATCTACATATAACACTAGGAATACAACTGCATCCCCAACGACTTTTTGATAAACACAATTGTCGTCTTCGTTTTGAGTAAAACCAAACGTTTTGATTTCAGTATCGAAACAAATGTTCCAGCTCCTTGAGGCTTGCTTAAGTCCATAAATGGACCTTTGAAGCTTGCATACCTTAGTCTTTTCAGACTTGGACACGAAACCTTCGGGTTGAGTCATATAGAGCACTTCCTCTAGGTAGCCGTTCAGAAAGGCCGTCTTCACGTCCATTTGTCATATCTCATAATCATGGTACGCAGCTATAGCAAGCAAAATCCGAATGGACTTAATCATGGCTACATGAGAGAAGGTTTCTTCATAGTCAATCCCTTCTCGTTGCCTGTAACCCTTGGCTACTAGTCTAGCCTTATAAGTCTCCACGTTCCCATCAATGCCTATCTTCCTCTTGAAGACCCATTTGTTTCCAACAGGTACTATACCTTCTGGAGGGTCTACAAGAGTCCAGACCTGATTTTGATACATGGAATCCATCTCGGATTTCATGGCCTTTTGCCATCTCTTTGAATCAATGTCGGACATTGCTTCAGTGTAGTCTCTAGGGTCTTCCTTTGTGTCATTGTCACCTAGAAGGTGCAATTCCCCAAAGTCATTATCTAAGCCATACCTCTTAGGTGGCTTGCTAACCCTTTCAGATCTACGTGAAGCTAGGGGTTCAGGAACAGGGTTGTCAACTTGTCAAGTGTTTGTTTGTGGTTCATCATTAATCTCATTAATTCCCATCGTTATACTTATAGTTCCTTTGAGAACAAATTCGTCCTCTAGAAACTTAGCAGTTCTGGCGACAAAAACTTTTTGGTCGTCAGGATGGTAGAACTCATATCCCATAGTTTCTCTAGGATATCCCACAAAATAGCACCTAACTGATCTTGCTTCAAGCTTAGTAGCTTCAAGCTTCTTGACATATGCTTCACAACCCCAAATCTTAATGTGATTAAGACTTGGCTTTCTTCCATGCCATATCTCATAGGGCGTCTGTGAAACTGACTTGGAAGGTACTCTATTAAGCAAGTAAGCTGCTGTATATAGAGCGTATCCCCAGAATGTTACTGGTAGATCGGCGGAACTCATCATAGAACGAACCATGTTCATCAAGGTTCAATTTCTCCTTTCAAAAACTCCATTAAGTTGTGGAGTTTCCGGTGGAGTCCACTGTGATTTTATTCCACACTCTTTGAGATAATCTAGGAACTCGTTACTTAGATACTCTCCCCTCGATCTGATCTTAGGATCTTTATCTGTTTCCCAGTTTGCTTCTCAACTTCATTCTTGAATTCTTTGAACCTTTCAAAGGATTCTGACTTGTACTTCATAAGATACACATAGCCAAACCGAGAGTGATCGTCGGTGAATGTGATATAGTAGGAGAAGCCTCCTCTCGACGTAGTAGACATAGGTCCACATACGTCAGTGTGGATTAACCCTAGAATTTCAGTGGCACACTCTCCTTTCCCAGTGAATGGAGATTTGGTCATCTTCCCTTTCAAGCAACATTCACAAGTACCCATTTGGTCATTACCTAATGGGCGGAAATATCCGTCTTTCGACATCTTGTGAATCTTATCAAGGTTCACATGTCCAAGTTTAAGATGCCACATCTTCTCTCGGTTAACTTCTTCTCTAGCCCTTTTGGGTTTTGAGGTATTCCCGCTTTCAATACAGTGCATCCCACTACTTGTCTCTAGGTGAAAAAGTCCCTCTATCATATTACCATGAGAGATAATACGACCGTTCAAGTATAAAATGCAACTTATTTTGTCAAACAATATTGAGTGCCCATCTCGTAAAAGCTTAGAGATAGAAACCAAATTCTTTATACATGAAGGAAAATATAAACAATTTTTAAGTTCCAAGACTTCCCCAGAGGGTAGTTTAAGCATGTAGGTGCCTATTGCTTTAGCAGAGATCTTAGTGCCGTTCCCAACTCGCACAATCATCTCCTCATTGCGCAATGTCCTACTCTCTGTTAGTCACTGCAACGAATTGCAGATATGTTGACTAGCGCCTGAATCAAATATCCAGGAATTGGAGCACATTGTAAAAGCACTCTCTATGACAGAAATAGTCCATTCAAAAGTTCGTGTCATAAGGCTCGCAATGCGCACCCTGTATTTCTTCTTCCAACGTTCATCATTTCCACAATGAAAGCATGTTCCTTTGGATTTTCTTGCCTTCTTCTTATGCAACCTTTTCCTTGTGATTGCATTCTCACTCCCACTGTCCTTTTTGAAACCTTGTTCAAACTTACAGCACATGTCAATTATCTCGGTAAAAGTATGATCAAATCTATTCACCTTATAGTTTACAATAAACTTAGTGAAATCATCCGAGAGAGATGCAAGGAAAAAGTCTTGGGCCATTTTCCCATCGATGGAAGTTCCTAAACTTTCAAGATCTTGAAAGATCCTTTCCATCTTTTGTCCATGTTTTTGGACTGATGCCCCCTTTGCCATTTTGGCATTCAATAGATTACAAACATTTGAGAATCGTACGTTACTAGTCTCAATGTCATGCATCTTATGCAAACTATCAACCATGGCACAAGAAGTGTCCATGTGCTCATGTAGCTTCTTAAGCTCCTCACTAAGTGAAGTGGGGATTAAGCATTTGGCTTGTAAGTCATCCTCATGGTGTCTATCATAATTTTGACACTCCTTATTTGAAGCTAGTTTCGTAGGAGGTACATGAGGTAGGGATTGCTTATGCACATACAATATGTCTTTCACCTTTGAGACATTCTCAATGTGGCGATACCAAGCAAGGAAACGTTGGCCCCTAAGGCCCCTTTTGTCAAGTATAATGGTGGGTGTAATTTTAGGCATGTCGTTAACTACATAACATAACAGAAATCGTATTAGATTGTTGATTTTAAAACTACTTGATTGGGTCTTAAATCAAATAGTACCACCCACTATTTTTGGCAAATTCCACATCCCTCAATGGAATTCGAGAGTTATGTTGAACTCTTAGCGGGGTATGGGAGGCTCACCATTACCAAGCTCACCTCACGATGATACGATGTTGGTTAGCAAACATAATGATGAGAGAATAACGCTTTAGTCATTTACAACTCTTGTAATTACCCATCTAGTTTGGCCTCTAGAGAATGATGCCTCACAATGATATGATGTCGGCACCATTGCACTTAGTTAAGTTATTCCCACCATGCTAGTTCGTGTAGGGGTTCAAGAATAGCCTCACAATGATATGATGTCGGCCATCCTCGTTGCCTACCTTACTACATCATGTATGTATATATGGACTCCTCCTGAACGTAAGCACATACTTTGAACTTCCCCATGATAGGGTGAAGCCGGTGTAGGAGTCACAAACGATTGGAGCCCATCATGGTGGAAGGCCTACGAAGAGATGTTCAAAGCATCTCTTGCTTATCAACTTAATATTCGTTTTGTTGAGGGAGTAGTGTTGGGCTACATCAATTTTATTTTAATCTTTATTAAAAGAACTTGGGCCTATCACAACCATTGGTCCAAGTTAATATGAATTAGTAGTATATAATACTCCCACTATTTCGATGAAACAAGCGAGACTATATGGAACTACTAACGAATGCATTGCATCCTCATATGGACTATATAGTCATATTAGGTCTTAGGATGATTATGAACCGTTTGATTTGATCCAACACGAGCCTTGTGTTGGACCTTGGGTTTAAGGTAGATAGTTGTTGATTTTAGTTACGCGTTTAATCTAATTAAACCGTTATTTCCTATTGGGCGTTGGACCCAACTATTCCAATTTGCATACATATAAACAAAAAGGAATACATGAAATAAAGAGAAGGGCTTATGCCCTTTTACAACACATTAGAAGGACTTATGCCCTTTTACAACAAATTTGAACTAATCAAATTACATTCAAATCTAAACTACTTAACCCAAACATTCATAATGTAAAGCGGCTAATCACATAGCTCAATTATCGAGACCTTTGGTTCATAATCACCATTTTCTTAATCAATCAAATTAACTAAGAAAGCAACTAAACAATTGGTTTTCGGATTCATAGAATTGATTTAAATGGAACTAAATGAAATGAAAATCTAATTCTCATTAAAGAGACAAAACCATTTTGTTCTCATCTAATTTGGGCCGAAAAACAATGACCACAACAATTGGGCCATAAGGTTAAAACATAAACTTTTTGGGTCACTTTGTAAAAACACAAGAGTCCACAACTTCATGTAATTACAACTAGAACCCAAAAATTTCAACAATAGCAAAAACTTCATTAAAGGAGCAAAACAATTTGTCCTTTAGCATTTTTGGGCCTTAACGTAAAAACGTAAACTTTTGGGCCAAAGTACAAATACACAAAAGTATCAAAACTTTATGCAATTGCATAAAAGGCCCCAAAAGTACCCCCATTAAGGGGTGGCCGGTTTTGGTAGTGAAAAAGGAGGGGGGGAAAGGTTTTGGTGAAAAATTCAAAATTTGAAGGTGTTTTGAGCAAGTGGATAGGTAGGTGAGAAAAGGTTGATTGGGATGGGTTGTAAGAAAATGTTTTGTGAAACATTAAAGGCTTTAATCATCCATCACAAATCATCCATCACCTTTCAAAAATAAACCAAAACTTTATGAAAAACACCAAACACTTTGAATCAAATCTCCAAACCTTTTTGTTCTTGGTAAGAAACTCAAGAACATTGAAGAACACACATGAAAACTCATAAGAGCTCCATGAATGTTTTCACACAATAAAACTCAAATTTTCACTACATAAAAGAGGGTTAACATCCTAGGGTACTTAGGGGTTCCAAAAGTCACTTTAAAACCATTTTAACAAGACAAACAAGAACCCAAAAATCCACCCTTTGGATTTGGCCGAATTTCCCCAACATACATGGCACCAAATTTTAGTTCCAATATTCATGTTTAAATGAACTACATCTACAACATTTGAGATGCTAAATTTTCAAGAAAAATTTATATTCAAAAGCAAGAACAAAGCTTGTAACATTTACAACATTTAAATCACAAATCATGAAAATCACAAAACCCAAAAGGATTCACCATAAACTAGACCTAGGCTCTTGATACCACTTGAAGTAAAAATTTTGTCCTAGCTAAGAACATGTGAGAATATTTGAACACATATGCAAACTATTAACACATTAAAGTAGGCATGCATTCAAACACAATTCTAAAACCCATGACTTTCAAAGCCTAGTGAATGGTGAACCATGAGACTCTTTAACAACATTAAAGAGAAGGTAGGATTTAGAGATTCATTACCCTTGAAGCTCATCCTTGTTTACACAAGGGATTCACCCAAGTGGAGGGCCTTCAAGTCACCTCCTAGCTCCTTGGATCTTCCTTGTGATTTTTTTCCCTTTTGATGCTCCTTTGCTCCTTGAGGATGTGAGGAAAGGATCTCCAAAACACCAAAGGTTTGGTGTCTCTAAGTCTCCACACCAAGGATGAGGGGTGAAGATGAAATGGATGACTTAGAGAAGAAAAGATTGCTAGCTATTTCTTCCCTATGTGGCCGGCCTCCTTGTAGAGAAAAAGAAAGAAAATGTTTCACCTCTTTGCCTCAAGGAAACCCCTATGAGAAAATAGCTATAAAGTTGACTTTATACTACATCACATTTGAGTGGCAAACTTGTAATTAATTCAAGTTTGCATCCACTCACCCTTATGGCCGGCCTTGTCTTTGTTATTGGGCTAATTGCCCATTTTGTTTTAGTTGTCATACAACTTAAACATAATGGGCCTTGTGGACCAAAACACTTTTGGGCCCCGAAACCCAAAACCAACTTAAAAGCCCAATACGAACCTTTCGTAAAATTAATTAACTAATTAATTAATCTTGACCATTCTCAATTAAACCATTTAATCGCTTATCCATCTCATTCATATTTCTTCACTTTCACCCTTACTCGGTGTACGATCCATTAGGTTCTAATTAGCGAGTCAGTGGGCGATTGTTACTCTTAATGATCGATTGTGAATTGAAACAACATTTCAATTCTCCCTTCGTTGAAGATTAGTGTTTGCTAATCTTCAGGGCTTCCACTAACCATGAGTGACACCTAGCAGCATGTCATGGCTACCCAAGCTAAATAGAATTGGTTGGAGAACCTATCCAGTTACAATACAATTACAATGCAATACGGTCATTCTCTAATACAATACTCTTAATCACATTGTTTTAGTGATAGTTTGTTTCATGTCTACTATCCAATGTAATACTTCTCTATATGATTCAATTAAATATGATTTGGAACACACTTCCTAAGTCATATTCGTATGCTTTGGCCAAAGACTCCCGAATCATATCTTAGAGTATTCTCCTTCCACCATGGAAGGTTAGAGATCCCTTGTTGTGCATTCATATGCCTACATGACTAGATAGCTTGACCCCAACAATGTCGTGGACACTCTCGATGGAATGCCTTTGACATGATCAAAGATCAAGGACCTAACCATTAGACATCTATGATGCCTCAGGTCAAATGACTACTTTGCATATTGCAACTTACGAGTTCTTACATGACATGTATGTTCGAATTCCTTTTTTATCGTTGTTCAGTGTACTCGATTACTCTTTCAAACACCTATGTGTTTGTCTTAGTGTCCAACACTAAATGACTTTAGACTAGTCATACTCATGCTTGAGTTGACATAACACATACTAACCTTAGCGGATTGTCAATGCCCAATTGGCAATCCTATGGCTAGGAACGTTTTAGGAATGAACATAAGAGAAAGGTCTCGTTAATCTAACTTACTTAAATCACTTATCTCTTAGATCAAATACATTCCTTGTGTCACGGGCCGCATGCTAAAAACAAAGAAATCGCCCAAGACATCATATATCTAAGCCCATAAAGCCTTGTCTTCATGGAAGCTTCTGGAACATCCCGGAAAAATCAAGAACATGGCGGAGCGTTCAAGATAATCTAGGGCATTCCGGAACATTCCACACAAGTGTACATATTTAAGCCTCACCTAGAACAATCTAGATTAGGCAAGTTGTATCTAGAACTATGCTAGATATTTTTGGATGTAAGTAGAGAATTCTAGAACCCTCCATTGAGGAGGTGACTTAGGCCTATAAATAGGAGGCAAGGCCATTTGGCCAAACCATCCAAGAATTGTAAGCAATTGTAAAGTTCTCCTAAGTTTCAATACAAAGCTTCCTTTCTCCCATCTTCTAAGTGATTATAGCATTCTCCAAGCTATCTTAGCTTTCTTTGTGATTCGATCCGGGGAAGCGAGGCTTCGAAGGCTTACTTAGCTTGTTCATCGAGGTATTCAAGTCTAAGTGCCGCACGGGCGGAAGGCTTAAAGAGTCATCCCGTGACAGCTGGTATCAGAGCCTAGTTCGTGAATCACTTGAAGGAAAGTAGGATATGGCAAGTGGAGAGATGGTGTCCGGAGTCTCCGAGCTAAGGGAGCGTACTGCCGAGGTCCAAGACGTTGCCAAGAGCAAGCCAAAGTTAAAGGACTTGCAAGCATCGATGGAGACCATGGAAGAGCGACTCGAGAAGGTGGAACGAACCATACTCGAGTTCGATACTCGACTTGATGAGGACGTTGTCGACAAGGAGGAAATCCAAACCATAGTGGACAATGGTAAGGATGAACTGCGTGGCTTGGTGGAAGGGCTACGAGATGAGCTCCTTGGCGCTCTCAACACCATGGCAGACAAGATGCGGAGGGAAGTCCAGGTTCACCTTGACAACATAGAGGCAAGGTTTGTGGCGCTTCAAGAAGAGATAAAGGACACAAGGGAACTTAAGGGAGATGTGGCGTTTTGTAAAGAAGCAGTCGTGAAGCAATTCGTGCAAGGGCCGAGGGAGATCAAGGCGTTGGACTCCAAGGTAATCGACTCCTTTAAACCCAAATCCTATAATGGGAAGAGGGAAGCAAAGGAGCTCGACACATTCGTGTGGAACGTGGAGCGATACTTCAAGTACCTGAAGCTTGAGGATGACGAGTCCAAAATCTCAACAGTAACCATGTTCTTAGCTGACAATGCCCTTATGTGGTGGCGTCGTCGAAGCATGGAGATTGAGCAAGGTACGTTCTCTCTCACCACTTGGGATGAATTTAAGAAAGATCTTATGTTGCACTTCTATCCCCAAAATGCCAAGTACGAAGCCAAGGAGAAGCTAAGGTGGCTCAAGCAAACGGGGAGCGTCAAAGACTATGTCAACACCTTTGTGAGTTTGTTATTCGAGGTGCCCAACATGTTAGAGGAAGACAAGCTCATGTACTTCATGAGTGGACTGCAAAATTGGGCAAAACTAGAACTACAAAGGAGACACGTGCAAACATTGTCTGATGCTATTGCCGCCGCCGAATCCTTGATCGAGTTTAAATCAAGCCACCAAGGTGATTCCAAGTCCACGGGGAAGAGGGGTAACCATGAGAGAAGTGGGGGAGAACATAAGCCGAAGGAGAAGGCCGAGACAAGCAAACCGAAGGAGAAGAAAGCCGATAAGCATGACAAAAGCAAAGGTAAGTCTTGGCAACCCACTTGTTACCTATGCGACGGCCCTCACATGATGCGAGATTGCCCACAAAAGAAGGCCCTTAAGGCCATGGCTTTCAAGGAGGACAAGGCCGAGGAGAGTAACGATACAAGGATGGGATGCATCCGTCTACTGAATGCCATCCAAACAACCCTCCCACAACCTAAGGCTCAAGTTGAGGGAGGATCATTGTTCGTCGACGTCAAGACTGGTGACAAGACGACGCGTGTGTTGGTGGACACAGGAGCAACCCACAACTTCATGACGTCGGAGGAAGCCACAAGGCTTGGCCTCCGAGTCACAAAGGAGCCTGGTAGCGTGAAGACGGTAAATTCCGCTGCCACCCCTATTGTTGGAGTTGCGCGCAATGTACAAGTAGACATTGGCGCATGGAAGGGAGAGATCGACTTCACTATAGTCAAGATGGACGACTATGGCGTAGTCATTGGGTTAGAGTTCATGGACAAGGTACGAGCCTTTCCCATTCCCTTCTATAATATCTTCTGTATCCTAGCCGACGGAAGACAACCTTGCCTGGTGCCATTGGAAAGGCAAGCCAAGAAGTGTACCCAGCACTTGTCGGCAATTCAATTTGCCAAGTCTTGGAAGAAAGGCGAGGCCACATTTCTTGCAACCCTAATGTTGAATGAAGGAGAGGAGAAGCACGGGCCTTTGCCAAAACAAGTGGAAGCCGTCATTGTGGAGTTTGCGGACGTGATGCCTAAGGAACTGCCAAAGAAGTTACCACCAAGGAGAGAGGTCGACCATGCGATTGAGTTGGAGCCTGGTGCTAAGCCTCCCTCCAAATCACCTTATAGGATGTCGCCACCCGAGTTGGAGGAATTGAGGAAGCAAATCAACGAGCTACTTGATGCTGGCTACATCCAACCCTCCAAGTCCCCATATGGTGCACCCGTCTTGTTCCAACGCAAGAAAGAAGGTAGCCTAAGGTTGTGCATCGACTATAGAGCATTGAACAAGATTACCATCAAGAACAAGTACCCACTTCCGTTAATCGCCGACTTATTCGATCAACTTGGCGAAGCAAGGTACTTCACAAAGTTAGATCTTCGATCGGGATACTACCAAGTGAGGATAGCCCCTGGAGACGAATCGAAGACGGCGATGGTGACCAGATATGGATCGTTCGAGTATAAAGTCATGCCATTTGGTCTGACCAATGCCCCTGCAACATTTTGCACATTGATGAACAAGGTATTCCATCCTTATCTTGACAAGTTTGTCGTGGTTTACATTGATGATATCGTTATCTATAGCAAGACATTGGAGGAGCACGTCAAGCACTTGCGCATAGTGTTCAAGACCTTTCGGGAGCATGAACTCTATGTCAAGAAGGAGAAATGCTCCTTTGCCACAAAAGAAGTAGAATTTCTTGGCCACAAGTTAAAGGAGGGGAAACTTATGATGGAAAAGGGCAAGATCAAGGCCATTCAAGAGTGGGAACCGCCGACCAAGGTACCAACACTACGATCCTTTTTGGGGCTAGCCAACTACTATCGGAGATTCATAAAAGGGTATTCAGCCATAGCGGCACCCTTAACGGACCTTCTTAAGAAGAACAAGGCATGGGAATGGACGGACCGATGTCAGGAGGCCTTTGAAAGGTTGAAGAAGGCCCTAATGGAGGAACCTGTACTAAGGTTGCCCGACCTTAGCAAGCCATTCGAGCTGCACACTGATGCTTCCGACTTTGCCATGGGAGGAGTGTTGATGCAAGAGGGACATCCGATAGCCTATGAAAGTCGCAAGCTAAACAATGCCGAGAAGAGGTACACGACCCATGAAAAGGAGATGACCGCCATCGTCCATTGCCTTAGAGTTTGGAGGCATTACTTGCTTGGTACCCCATTCATCATCAAAACGGACAACGTTGCCACTAGCTACTTTCAAACCCAACAAAAGCTCACACCTAAGCAAGCAAGGTGGCAAGAGTTCTTAGCGGAGTTTGATTACAAGCTAGAGTACAAGCAAGGAAAGGAGAACGTGGTGGCCGATGCTCTAAGTAGACGAGTAGAGTTAATGGCTACGGTACTCAAGCCGCAAAGCCATCTCTTGGGCCGTGTCCGAGAAGGTTTATCACATGACGTCCAAGCCAAGAACATTGTGGAGTTTGTCAAGGATGGGAAGACAAGAAGGTTTTGGCTTGAGGACGGCTTGCTATACACCAAGGGCAAGCGGATCTACGTCCCAAAGTGGGGAAGCTTAAGGAAAGAAATCCTGAAGGAGTGCCATGACTCAATGTGGGCAGGACATCCTGGCACTCACCGCACGTTGGCTTTGGTGAGCGATGCTTATTATTGGCCACAAATGCGGGACGATGTAGATTCATACGTGAAGACTTGTCTTGTGTGCCAACAAGACAAAGTGGAACAAAGGCAACCGGGAGGACTGTTGGAACCACTTCCCACCCCATCAAGACCATGGGAGTGTTTAACCATGGATTTCATCACACATTTGCCCAAGTCTGATGGATGTGGATCTATCTTCGTCGTGGTCGATAGATTCACCAAGTATGCCACTTTCATACCCGCACCTATGGAGTGCACAGCCGAAGTAGCTGCACGTTTGTTTCTAAAGCACGTGGTGAAGTATTGGGGTGTTCCGAGGAGCATAGTCAGTGATCGAGATGCTCGCTTCACGGGTAGATTTTGGAAGGGGCTCTTCAAGCTACTTGGCTCAAAGTTAGACTTCTCCACAGCTTTTCATCCCCAAACTGATGGACAAACGGAGCGGGTTAATGCATTGTTAGAGACTTATTTGCGGCACTATGTTAGTGCCAATCAACGAGATTGGGCTAAGTTACTTGATGTTGCCCAATTCTCTTATAACTTGCAACGTTCGGAGTCGACGGGGAAAAGTCCGTTCGAGTTGGCTATAGGGCAACAACCCTTGACCCCGAACACGGTCGTGACTGGCTACACGGGGAATAGTCCAGCCGCTTTCAAAACCGCTAAGGAGTGGCAATTAGCCCACGAACTTGCTCGAGCTCATTTGGAGAAGGCTTCAAAGAAGATGAAGAAATGGGCGGATCGTAAGCGAAGGAATGTGGAGTTCCAAACTGGCGACCAAGTCTTTGTGAAGCTCAATGCGTCTCAGCACAAGAGTACTCGTGGCTTGCACAAGAGCTTGTTGCGGAAATATGAGGGACCATTCCCTATCATCAAGAAGGTTGGCAAAGCCGCTTATGTTGTGGAACTCCCACCCCGCCTCAAGTTTCACCCGGTGTTCCATGTGAGCAACTTGAAGCCTTATCATGCGGACGATGAGGAACCAAGCCGAGGTGAGTCTCATCGAGCACCCCCTTTGATGGTGGAGGCATTTGACAAAGAAGCGGAAAGCATTGAAGCCAAGCGTGTCGTGGTACGGCCAAGACAACCAAAGCACGTGGAGTACTTTGTCAAATGGAAGGGGCTACCATACTCCGAAGCAACATGGGAGAAGGAGACGTCCTTATGGCAATATAAGGACTTGATTGAGACATTCGAGAGGCAAGAGTCGACGAGGACGTCGACGGCTTAAGTGGGGGAGGATGTCACGGGCCGCATGCTAAAAACAAAGAAATCGCCCAAGACATCATATATCTAAGCCCATAAAGCCTTGTCTTCATGGAAGCTTCTGGAACATCCCGGAAAAATCAAGAACATGGCGGAGCGTTCAAGATAATCTAGGGCATTCCGGAACATTCCACACAAGTGTACATATTTAAGCCTCACCTAGAACAATCTAGATTAGGCAAGTTGTATCTAGAACTATGCTAGATATTTTTGGATGTAAGTAGAGAATTCTAGAACCCTCCATTGAGGAGGTGACTTAGGCCTATAAATAGGAGGCAAGGCCATTTGGCCAAACCATCCAAGAATTGTAAGCAATTGTAAAGTTCTCCTAAGTTTCAATACAAAGCTTCCTTTCTCCCATCTTCTAAGTGATTATAGCATTCTCCAAGCTATCTTAGCTTTCTTTGTGATTCGATCCGGGGAAGCGAGGCTTCGAAGGCTTACTTAGCTTGTTCATCGAGGTATTCAAGTCTAAGTGCCGCACGGGCGGAAGGCTTAAAGAGTCATCCCGTGACACTTGGATTCCCTTATTGCTTAAACACATGATACAATAAATAGTGATTAACAATAAGCTTTGCCCTTCATTAAACATATAATAGTTTAATACAATAAGTATTCCAAAAGCTAGTACATCAAATGAGTGGCTTTGTGGGGATACTTCCAACAACATTTTATATCAAAATGAAGCCCTAAGCATGTAGAATCACGTTACACTACTTTAAGGCTCTAAAAAGTACGAAACTCACCGGAGAAATTCCAAGAAAACCGGCCAACTTCGAGCTCAGTGATCCCGACGTCCAAAACCTTCAAACTAAGCACTCCGAGCTTCCTTAGGACCTCACTAAGATCACTATAAGCTTAGAATTTCCTGAAAATCAACAATTCACGTGTGCATGAACAGTGATTTCAAAATGGGGTTCGGATTTCACGTGATTTCTAAGGTTTCCAGTTCTAAAAGTAACACCATTCAAATCAGGAGGTTAAAAGGATGAAGAATCTCACCTTAATGGCGTGGATCCGTGGTGATTCGAGGGTTTTGTGCTTTGGTCCGTACAATTCGAAGGGAGAGAGAGAGAGAATGAGCTGCGAGGGAAGAGAGAGAGGCCACGGGGAAGGAAAGGTTTGTCCCGTGTGTGTGTGTGTGTGGTCCACCCAAAAACAAGTCACCCTTAATTCCCTAACCACACAAATATACATACATACTTTAATCCAACTTAAATTTTCCAAAACTTAGGAAAATATACATTATTCAAGACATGCCACACACATACCTTAGTAACCGTCAAGGGTACTTTCGTCATTTCACAACCTTGATAAATAGAATCTCGGGACGGGCTGTGACATAAAATAACCATTAAATTATGATTTTTCGTTTATAACCGTCGAAAAGTTTTGTCCCGTTACTTGACCTTTGAATGTTTGTTTTTTGTGATTTTTGGCATATACAATCTCGAAGTATATACAAACAAGTTTGATGGTTGGATCGTTGAAATTAGTTTCGTAGAATGCGTATCCCATCAAAACGATAGATTCCCTAACTTTTATAGTTTATTTATACTTTCATCAACTATATGAAGGAAATTTTGTGACAAACATGTTCATTTGAGCAACATCTATAGCATGCAATTAACAAATTAAAGGCGGAATCATGCTTGCATGCACTCAAAAACAAAACATTACCCATGAAATTCAAAGCCTAGTAGTTAGGTGAACCAAGACTCAACTCAAAACAAAGTGAGTTGAGAAATTTATACCTTTGTTGATTCCTCTTTGCATAAGCAAAGGATAATCACCCAAGAGATAGGGCCTTCATTCCTTGCTTCTTAGATCCATGGATTTGGATGGAAGAATTGGTTTCTCCAAGTTCTCAAAGTTGAGAACCTCTAAGTCTCCACACCAAGGAAAGATTGATGAAGAAATGAGTGACCTAAAGGAAGTAAGATTGCTAGCTAAAATCCTCTAGGGTGGCCGGCCTCTTAGAGAGAAAAGAGAGCTTGTGTTCTCATCTTTTCTCCAAAAGAAACCCTAATGAAGAAAAGGCTATAAAGTCATATTTATACCTTTGTTCATTGGAGTGGCAAACTTGTAATTAAGTCCAAAACCCACTCCTTTATCAATATGGCCGGCCATAGGGTTTTATTGGGCTATTTGGGCCTTTGTGAATATTTAGTCATTAAGTTGTCATACAACTTAAGTCAATGGGCTTGACGTTCGAAACCCATTGGGCCTTGAGGCCCAAAACTAACCCGTGGTCTTTTAACGAACTTTATTCGTTTGATTAATTAATATATTAATTAATCCTTGCCATAAATAATTAAACCATTTAATTCTCCTTACTCATCTCCTTTTAGCGAGGTAGTGGACGATTAGAACTCTTTCAAATCGATTATGAATTGAAACTTACTTTCAATTCTCCCTTTAGTGTTTATACACGTTTAGGGCTTCCACAAACCATGAGTGACACCTAGCAGTATGTCATGGTTACCCAAGCTAATCAGAAGAGGTGGAGAACCTATTCAGTTTAGGATTACAATGCAATACGGTCTTTCTCTAATACAATACTCTTGACCACATTGTTTGGTTTGATAGTTTATTCATGTCTACTATCCAATGAGATTCGTTTACTTATATGATTACTTTGAATGTGATTTGGAACGACTTCCTAAATCTCATTCATACTCTGGCCAGAGATTCTTAATCATATCATAGAGTATTCTCCCTCAAACGGTTCGAAGGTTAGAGATCCTTTGTTGCGCATTTACTTGCCTCCATGGCTAAGTGGCTTAACCCCAACTATGCCGTGGACACCCTCTGACGGAGTGACTTTGACATAGTCAAAGATCAAGGACCTAACCACAAGACAACTATGATGCCTCAGGTCAAATGACTACTTTGCATTATCCCAACCATGAGTTCTCATGTGACATGAGTATGAGAACTCCTCGTTGATCGTGTTCAGTGGACTCATTCGCTATTGAGCACCTACATGCTTGTCTTGGTGTCAATCACACCAATGACTCGAGACTAGTCACTCTCCCTAAGAGAAGACATAGCATGTACTGATCTTAACGGACTGTCAATGCCCAATTGGCAATCCTATGATCAGGAACGTTTAGGATCTGTATACGAAAGAGAATGGTCTCATAAATCTAACTTGTTTAAATTATATTTTCCTAATTACATATTCCTTGGACTTATCGTTTAAGCATATAACATTTATATGAGACGGCTTAAAACAATAATATTTGCCCTTGATATTAAACTAGATTAGTTTAACATGTGAAATATCTGTAAAGTATCATCATATGATTGGTTTTAGGGCACATTTCCAACACTATAACATAAGATTTTGTGGTATCCACTAGTGTAAATATATTAAATTGAAGATCGAATTAGTTAGTTGTATTCATATAGGGTCAAGGAGTGTAGTTGTAAAAAATCATCAAAATCGGAGTTAAAATAACCGTTAAATCGTGATTTTTCGTTTATAACCGTCGAAACGTTTTGTCCCGTTACTTGATCTCTGAATGTTGTTTTTTGCAATTTTTGGCGTATGCAATCTCGAAGTATATACAAACAAGTTTGACAGTTGGATCGTTGAAATTAGTTTCGTAGAATGTGTATCCAATCAAAACAATAGATTCCCTAACACTTAGAGTTTATTTATACTTTCATTAAGTATAACATAAGATTTTGTGGTATCTCATCAAGTGTAATGGTATATATATTTATTAAGTAGATTTAAATTTATTTATTTTCTACGTATAACACTTAAGAAATTGAATGGTATGTATATTTACTAAGTAGCTTTAAATTTAATTATTATTGTATTTTGAGTCGGGTTTTTGTTAGAAAAATATATTATTGTGGGTTTTATGTTAAAAAAATGAATTTGAAGGAAGTAAAGTCACATTTTCAGTAAATTTTAAAATATGTAAAAAAAAAAATACTTTGCGCGCCGCCACAATGTGGTCGTCGCGCAAAAACACTTTGCGCGACGTCGAAATGTCCCTCGCTCATCTCGCCCTCTCTCTCACTCGGTCTCTCTCTTCCCGTAGCCTTCCTCCTCATCCTCTCTCTCTTCCCAACCCAAACCTTAATCCTCATCCACTCCAGCCGACTCTCCTCCTCAGCTTAGCTCGCACAAGGCTTTCCCGCCCAATCGCCCATCAGTTTCTCCGACCGCCGCTCGATTTTGTTCATGTAAGTATACGGTCTAATTAGATTGATGGTAATTACTGATTAGATTTTTTTGTTTCTGGATATGGTTGCTGTCGTTTTGATTTGATATCAGTCGTTTCGTGCTAGTTTCGCTGTTATGGTTATGAAATTAGGGTTTTTTGGGACTCGGATTGATGTGGGTTGAATGAGATAATTACCATTAGATTTGATTTTTTCATGTGGGTCAGTTTTGTTTTGTTTTTTGATAGCTCAATCTGTGAGTTTCTTACCTGTGGGTTTTGGTAGTGTGTTACCCTTTATAATCATTGTTCTTACAAAAATCGAAACCTAAATCACACATATTCGCCATCTCCTTCGTCGATCTGCAACTCTCTTTCGCCATCTCTCCAGCTGATGTGCAGAAACCCTTCGCTACTCTCCCAACTTCGACTTCATCTCACGGTACTCTCTCGCTCTCCCTCTCTCCCTCTCTTTCTCTGTCTTACACACACAGGGCACAGAAATATGAAATTTCTTTCAATTGTGCAAGTTTGAAAAGATGAAAGATTTAAGGTAATAGCAGATGTGATTGTTCAATGAATCTTTAGTTTGCGTTGATCAATTTAATTCATATGCATCACTTGAAATCTCAAAGAGAGGGAATTATCTATGGCTTGATTTCTGAAACAAAAAGAAAAAAAAAACTTATGTCTTGTATTGGACTTCTCTATATAGCAGTGTTGCTGTTCAGTCATCGTAATACTTAGTGTTACGTTAATTACCTTAAAAAAAATTGACCCAGCACCTGATCTTACTAGGGTTTCTGTTGAGACTTTGGAATGGGTTCAAAGGTAATTACAGGGTATAATGGAATATAATAGTTTGTATCATTGCATATTTGAATGTGAATTTGCTTCTTGTAAAGGTGTAATGCTGATAGGCATTGGCCCTGGACCATTGTTAAGGGAATTTAGAATCCTATTATTGAAAATTTAGATTCATATAGGACAACATAGAGTGCTGTCTATGATCATGATGAACTCTTTAGGATATAAATAACAATGTACATGGAGAAGTAATGCTTGATACATTCGACTTACATGAGCACTAAAATGAAGTTCTATAAGTAGCACAATTTGTAGAAAACAGAAGCAACTTAGAGAGACTAAGAAGATCTAGGGGTACTTCAACAGATGCTTATTTCTTTCACTCCAATTTGACTTTGGCTTACAAAAGTGAGCCTTATTTTCTAAAGGTTTTTGGCATCAAAACGACTTTAAAAGAAAATCCTAGAGATTCATTAAAAATATGTAAAATCTTAGAAAACTTTTAGGGCTCATTTGGTGTTAAGGAATTGAAGGTATATTGAAGGCAACCAAGGGCGCATGTTTTGTTAAATTTAGGGATCTCAATTAACAGATTATTGATTCATGGACCAATTCTAAATACTCTTGATTGTTTGCCGAACTCTAAAATGACCCCAGAAGATGGATTGACTATTTTGCTTACCATGGAAATTAATTTTGGGAACCAAAGGCTTAGTTGTTTTCATCTTCCAAATAAGATATCTTATGTTTTTGTTTTCCTTCTTAATATGACAAATAATTTAATCTTGGATCATGTATTGAGGTCCCATTGAAAAACTAAATATATGCAGGCATGGAGTTACTAAGAATCCATTTGAAGAAGTAGAAGCCCATACGAGTCAATCTATTGTATATGTTGGCATTGATAGTACTCTTGCCGGGCTCATTTATTTTGAGGATCAGATAAGGGAAGATGCTGGACAAGTTGTTAAATCTTTATCTAAGCAAGGGATCGATGTATACATGCTATCTGGGGACAAAAGCAATAACGCGGAGTACGTCGCGTCTGCTGTTGGTATTCCGAAAGAGAAGGTAAGGAGTTCTTAATTACTTCTTTCTTTGATGGGAAACAAAATTTTTATCAATTTGGAAAAATGTAAAAAATAGTGAAACAACTTCAAGCAGAACACCAAAAGCTTGTCCTCCATCTTTTATTTTAATTTATTTTATGAAATGAAACAGATTTTTAATAATATCATAAACAATACAACTTTTGGATAAGGTATCCACAATTTGTATACCTAGCCTATAATACAAAAACCTCAAGACTTGAAACCTAAACTTAATCACAGCTGCTAACACATCTGTCATTATAGAAGAGTGAGAATACTCAATCCCTAAACTCATTTGAAACTGATGCCCAAATAGTTGCCCGGTATCTAACTCGATCCCAGATTTTTTTTCTCTATCGAATTTAATTGTATAGCCTATGCTGTGGGTTGTAGGTGATATCTGGTGTTAAACCGACGAAAAAGAAGTTCATAATGGAACTTCAGAAGGATCAGAACGTCGTAGCAATGGTTGGTGATGGAATTAATGATGTTGCAGCATTGGCTTCATCGCATGTTGGAATTGCCATGGGTGGTGGTGTTGGAGCTGCTAGTGAGGTGTCTTCTATTGTGCTATTGGGCAACAGACTTTCACATGTAATTTTCTTAAAAATATAACATTGTAGTAGGATTATTTGCACGAACACCTCCCGGGTTGTTTTTGAAAGCAGAAATAGGTATCAGATTCTGCGGTATTGTTTTTGGAAACCAAACTATAGAGGATTACATGTTGTCGTAGCAAAATTTTCTTTTAGACGTTTACCATCCGCAACTATGAATGAATAATTGAAGAGTGCATCGGATTTCTTTTCACCATCTATAAAAGATTATTTGAAAATTTTGCATAATGTTGATTGGTGGAGCACTGATGGAAAAAGTAGTTATCTTTCTTTTCATAGAATAAGCACTGTTGAGTAGGATATTTGATCTTCACAATTTCCTGCAGTTACTTGATGCCTTGGAGCTGAGCAGGCTAACTATGAAGACTGTGAAGCAAAATCCCGATGTCCGGTCTTCAAATCCTGATGCCAGCACCTAATCTTGCTCCACCTTTGACCTCCCAACCACTTCGCCCAGTCGATACCCAGTAGCTTGATGTATCAAACCTAGAAGACAGTTATTGTAGTTTTTTCTATTTTTGTTCGGACATCTTGTATGTACATTTTCATACGCAAAGCTTTGTGCTACGCAACCTAATTCTTCGTCACGCAAATTGTTTTTTTTAATAGTATGTACATTTTCATATATTTTACAATTAAATACTTTTGCTTGGTTAATTAATTATTCTTTAGAATTTAATTACAATGTTTATCAAAAATTAAAAAAAATATTTTTCACTAAAACAAAAAAAATTATTTTTCACTAAATAAAAAAAAAGGGTTTGCGCGACGCATGCCCTAGGATGTGCGTCTCACAAAGTATATTTGCACGACGTAGAACGCACGTCGTGCAAAGTGACTTTGCACGACATAGGTGTGCGTCGCACAAAGTCAATTTGCACGACGCATGTTATTTCTTCGTCGCGCAAACCCTAGCGTCACTGCCTTGGCGCGACGGTTAGCAAGCGACGAAGGTTGCGTAGCGCAAACCCTTGCGCAACGATTTTTGACTTTGCGCGACGAATGTACGTACGTCGTGCAAAGTGTTTTTTTTACTAGTGAAACTAGACTTAAACAATGAAATCTTGTCAAACAAATATCAACATATATTTAGAACACCGAAATTAGTCTAGAAAAACAAGGTTGGGTTATTGGCCATGTGTCGCTGCCACACATCGCTAGCAGTCCCAACTTGCTAGACTTTTTGGCAATCACCAAATTGGTTCAAATTTTACTAGCATGAAGATCATGATGAGTAGAGCATTTTTTGTACCTTCACTGGAGCATGGTTCTGGCCGGAGGATGGCCAAATACGCCAAGAAATGCCGAGGGTGGTCGAAAAAGTCGCGGCGCCAATGTGCCGCCATCGCTGCACTAACGTCCCATCCAAGGCCGAAGTTTTGCTCCAAACGTCGAGGGCTTCCCAGGAGGGGTGGTCGCTGGCATGATCAACAGAAATGGGAGATCATTGCCGAGGAAACTCAGAAATGCATGGATTCGATCCGCCACGAACGACAACCAAATGACAAGAACCTTGGGTGGAAAATAATCGTGGTGAGGAAAATGAGTCATTTCCAGGTGGTAGCCAAGATCAATTCGTCAGAAAAACACCGAAAATGGTGTAGAAAATATGCCAAAAAACTGGTTATGCCACCGGGTCAGGGAGGGTAGCCAGGTCAACCCGCGCGCGTCCACTTTCCCGAAATAGAAGGGCCACTCCAACTTTGTTGGAGCTTGGCTTATATAGAAGTGCCAAATTACCAATATGCTCCTACATTTGTTCGCTACTTCTCCTTTGTTACAACTTCGTTTCACTAACGGTTTTCACCTGCGCGTTCGTGTGATCGAGCTCTATCAAAAAATACTTAGTGTCACCCGAAATGGTCTACGAATTTTTAATGGATAACCACAAAATTGAAATTTTAACTAACTAACTAACCATAATTAAAGAGTGAAGGCCTTCCGGTTAGAGTCTGATAAAATGATCTATTGGGGACTGAGAGTTTGACAAGATGACTGATGAAAAGAAAAATGGGGCTGCCTATTAATTCGGCTACCATAATAGGATGAAGAGGAAACATTGCATTCATGCATCATTGCTTTCTTGTATTAAATGCATTGTGGTTTTTCCTACGGAGTTAGAAGCTCACCCCTGATAAGCTCATATTTATACATATTTTACATCAAATTCTCTCGTCTTTTCTTAGTTATTTCCTCATATTTTTGTGCTATTTACTTTGTTTTTGTGTTTTATCGAATTTATCTAGCTAAGAAAATAAAAATAACATAAGTGTGATTTTATGTAATAAATTTGTGTCAAAACTGTTTAGCTTTTAAATTAAATAAAAAAAATATATATATATATATAATAATAATTGTTTGTTTTGTAGAATAAGGGAGAGTGGAGCTAGTAAGGAAAGAAAATAAAATAAAGTAATGGAGCTGTCAAGCAGCTGGCAAAGGAAAGGTGAGAAAAATAATAAGGAATAAAAAAAAAAAAAAAGTGGAAGAAGTGGATACGGCATTAGGAAATAAATAAGAAAAAGGAAAGTGGAGTGAATGGAATTGGGTTGGTGAAGTTAATGGACCGAATAAAAGCTTAAAAAAGAAATAATAAATAAAAAGGAACAAGGGAGGAAGCTGACAAGGTGGATAGAATAAAGGGGGGAAGTCCTCGTGTACAGGGGTTTTTGGTGGGCAGTTTGGGCAGTGTGGAGTTGCTGCCTTAGGCAGCATGGGAACTTGGAAGGCGCGCAGGAGGTCAGACATGCGAAGGATAGAAAATAATAGGTGGGGAGACAAGAAAGAATAAGGGGAACTTGGGCAGCGTGAGGGGGGGTGTGTACTGGGCAGGAAGCCTTGCGGGGGGCTCTCGGGGAAAGGAATCAGGGCAGCACGACAGCTGCCTTGCGCAGCTAAGGAGACTTGGCAGCTGGCAGCAAGACAGCTAGCGAGAAAAGGAGGAAACCAGCTGCCTTTGCAGCTGGCAACAGGAGAGTGCGAGAGCAATACTGACGCAAGGAGTCAGCAAGGCAGGTCAGCACGGGGGAAAGGAAGACTTGTGACGCGGGGAAGGATAGGTTGCTGCCTAGTGCAGCAGAAATAAGGAGTCAGGAGGACAGCTGCCTCGGCCTTGGCAGCGTCAGAAGCTTGAGGGCACGAAATTAAGAGCTTAGAGCTGCGGGAAAAAGGACAAAAAACTGAAGGAACAGCGCCTGGAGAGGAGGACAGAAATTACAAATGCGCAGCTTAAGCACAGCACAGCAAGCTTCCTCATTTGGTTTTAATTTTCTAAAACTCATGTTTAATTTAATTTGCTTTTCAATTATATTAAACATGTGTAACTAATTTTATTTTGGCTAGAGTTTAATTCAAAACCATGGATATATTTGTAATTTGAATTGATTACCTTCAGTTGTGATTTCTGAGTTGTGATTTAATTTGCTTAACTACTTGATTGATAACTTATTTTTGTATGTCGATTAAGGATGCATACTTAATTTACATGCATGAATTTGATGCTAGAATATAAGTGAATTTCACCTAATCGTTATGAACTTATATTCACAAGTAGTGAAGGTCGCTTATAAACGATCGCGTTAGGTAAATTCTTGGCATAAGTTTCATGCAATTCATAGTAACAAGTGCCTCGTCAATGCTTATGATTTTCATAAAACTTAATGATTCTTGCTTGTATCTCTATTATGCAATTCATGTAGGGAACTTGTGGGGAATGTTTTGGGTTGTCGTATGCAATCATCCAATCCATTAACTTAAGGAAAATCTGAGAATTAATTTAAGCGGACCTAATTAATTTGGGGCGTTGAGAATTTACAATTTATTGAAAGAACAACTGAAAATCAATTTAGGTTGCATATGTGACATGTGTGGAGAATAATCCTCTAGCCAGTCCGTCATTTATCATTTTACCTTAATTTTATGTTTTTGTCAATTTTGTAATTTATTTAAGTTTAATTTACTTTTCATCAAAAATCAATCCCCCGTTTATTTTAAGGTGTTAGATTTATTAGAAATCAATTTAGTTTGTATTTTCTTGAGTCTTGAATTATTTTGTGTCTTTTTAGATTATTTGTTAGTTTTATTTTGAGTTATTCTAGTTAAGTGTTTTGAGTCTAGTTTAGTGTTTTAAATTTTGTTTTTACGTTTTTAATTTAATTTTACTTTGGTTAGCATCCCTAGTTAATCCCTGGCCTAGAACGATCCCTACTTACATCATTACTACAACTGTCACAAATAGGGTTTAAATTTGTGCGTTAATTTATTTTCGCATCAAATTTTTGGCGCCGTTGCCGGGGATTAGCAAATTTGCTAATCCTTTTATTTTTGTTTTTGCTTATGTTTATTTGTGTTTGTGTATGTTACTTTTGATATTTGATTTATTTTTCTTTCTTTGAATTGAGGTACAAATGGAGCAAGACCTGGATTCTACTAGCATTCAAGATCTATTGGCACAGCTCACTGTTCAATTAACTCATAATGCCGAACGGACCACAATGCCAAGTGTCCCTACACTTGATGTGCCCTATGGGCAACGATATCAAGGTCCTCAATTTTCTGCAAATGAAGATGTTTGGGGATATCAAGGCCATAACCAATCAAGGGGCAACATGTTTTCCAATGCTTACAATTCAGATTGGAGAGATTATTCAGATTACATGTGGGGAGAACCTCAACAATTCCAACAAGGTGGATATTGGCAGCAAGATGACGCGTTCTATTCAAGACCTATGCAGCCACCACAGCATCCCCCACAACAATTCCAATCGAATCAAAGTATGCCCGTGGATTATAATCAAATGCTTGAAGAATTAATTTCTTCGATACAGGGTTCACAAAAAGAAGAACAATTGCCGCCATCGGAAGAGTTCTATCAGTGGCCATATGAACCGTCACATCCACCACAACAATCAACCCAATTTAATTCAGGTACATCCTTGGATAATGATACACTTAATAATTTACTCACCTCTTTGAATCAGGGAGTAGAAAATCAAAACCAGGAGATGCAAGACCGAGTCAGAAGAGTGGACGAATTGGAGGAGCAAGTTGGGCAGATTTTGGAAATCATGGCACAAATTCAAGATCAAAGAGAACTCTCCAACTCCACATTTGCAAATTCAAGGGGAGAAATGGAAATCGATGAAGCCATCACTTTGGGAAGTGATATGGAGGATGAAGTTGTTTCAGAACCATCCAAACATGGCCCGGACATGGATGAATTGCCGCTTCAAGAAGAAGATGAGGATGACGACTTGGGCAGTTTAGAAGAATTCTTGTCGCAAACCCCTCAAGTCCTTATGCCATCCAACTCAGGTGAGGAGGTTCTAAGTTCAATTCATTCTGACATCGTTCCACCAAATGTCCTTTTTCCTTGCAGGTTTTTAAATCCCAAGGAAGAAGTGAATGAAAAATACGTTGTGGAAGATCTTCCCAAGGTGCAATGTGATATCCAAATTCTTGGTGTACCAAATCAAGTTCCCGATGGTATTGAAACGTTCAAAGAGACTTGTACACCAAGAATAATTATTCCAGAAAATGAGGTGGCCGGAGAATCTGTTGATCATATCAAAAAGGCTGTGCATGAGACAATCAAGCCCAAAGGAGTTAAGACTGAGGACACGGGACAAGCCACAACCATCATAGTAAACCTGGCTAAGTTCAAAGTCCCGGAAATGTTCAAAAATGTGGTGTTTGTCATTGAGTTTGAACGAGAAAGTAAGCCATCTTCTCCATTTTTAATTTTATGTTATACTAACAATTTAATTTTAATGATTCAGGCACCGTCATTAGAACTTAGACCGTTGTCGGATCATTTCAAATACCACCGTCCGTTCAATGATAAGCCCATGCATTTGAATAATGAAGGGAGGCCTAGGAATCACCCACAATCAGATTTGCATTCCTAATCCCTTCTCTTTACTGAATTTATTTTACTTTGTTTAGTTCTTTCATTGTTTGTTTGCTCTTGTGTGAATTTATTTTACGTTGATTTTTTTTTTACGTTGATTTCATTATGTTTTGTTATTTAGTTGTGATTTTTGTTTTGTTTATTTAGTTGTGATTTTTGTTTAGGAGATTAAACTTAGTCTTTTTTTTTTTACTTTGATTTACTTATTTTACATTTATATAAAATAAAAAATGAAAAATAATAATAATAATAATAATAATAATAAACATCACATAATTAAAAAAAAAAAAAAAAAAAAAAAAAAAAAAAAACACACAAAAATACTTATATTTATAGATATAATTAAATAAACTTTAAAAGCATAAATATTTTACAATAATGTAAAACTAATAGTTTTCATTGGTCGTTGGTAGGTGGTGCCTCGGAGGTCGACGGAGCCCCTGAAAGACGAAGCGCCAGAGTTGGATCATTCAGAGCCTCAATATTTGGTGCTGCTCCCGAGGACGAAGGCAACACAAACCTCGGGAGTAACGTCATAAACCGTTGATGATCACTCTGAATCCGCACTTCGGACTCCTGCAGCTGATCAAGCTTCCTCTTCATGCTTGTGGAGTAATTGGTTGCGAGCATGTGCAAATCCCTGTTCTCATGCCTAAGCACTCTGACCTCTTGCCGAAGACTAGCCACTTCAGCCATCAACGACTCCACCTGACGGGTTCGTGCAAGAAGGCGCTGGCCCATGTTTGATACTGAGCCTGCGCATCGGACGCTGTAGGCCAAAGAGTCCTGGACAGCTAGTTCGTCGGACCGCCTGGAAAGTATCCTAGTGTCTCTAGGAGTGAGCAGATTTCTGGCCACCACCGATGCGGTTGTTTCGTTCATCATCATGGAATCCCCAACTGTAAGAGGACCATTCGGGGATATGAAGGACGGCTGCCAAATGTTGGTTGGAGAAGATATATCACTATCTTCCCCAACATTCAAGTTAAAGCGACGGTCAGAAGGGCAAGACATTTTCTGAAGGTGTTGAGAATGAAAAGTCGGACTGATCAAGATTAAAAGAAGTGCAAGTGTGAGTGTTTACAGGAGGGAGTGTTTACAGGGGAGCTTAAGTGTGTTGTGGAACAAAAATGAGCGTTCTTATAAGAAGAAGAAATCGTTGAGGCATCACTCAGCAGTCGAAGAGACGCCCTCTCGCAAATCGAAGAGTCGGGCTCCTTTCTCAAAAGCCGGATTCTTTTCTCAAAAGCGGCGTCTCCGTCTCAAAAGTCGGTTCCTTTCTCAAAAGTCGGACGCCGTTCTCTCAAAAGTCGGGCGTCTCTCTCAAAAGTCGGAGCGGTCAGGAATCACGAGGCGAACAGCTTTTCCAATTTTGTCGTCACTCGTCACGCGCGCTGTCAGCTTTGCGCAAATTACGGGTGGCTTTTTCAGAAAGCGCGTAACTTGTACTGTTCATCCATCCACCGGCTGCCGACAGGGTAAAGGAATAGTTTCGGTTGTGAAGACAAATTCTATAAACGTCTACCTTCGCCTTCAACAGCAAAGGCAAACTCTCTCAACACTTCTTCATCTCCGAAATTTTTCATCTCCGAAAATGCCTTTCCATCAAACCCTCTCGAGTTTCTCTGTGTTTCTCATTCCCTGGGATACCTTTGCAAATAAGTCATCTAGAGCTAGAGTATTTCATATCATGAAGGTTGAAAGCAAGAGTATCTCATATCACGTTTTCTCCTTGTCCTTTTCCTTGTCTTTGGTGCAAGGAGAAAGCGGGCAATCAGCCAGCACTCGGTGTCAATCTTCCAATCTAAGAACCGACTGCCTGGAAATCCTTCCTGATTGCTTACCTAGCATTGCTCTCGAGTGCTCTTCTTCAACCACTGATGTACTTCCGAAGAAGTCGCCACATCTGCCTGGAGAACAGACATGGCAAGTGAAAATGATACTTGAAGCATGTGGAGACAAGGTGCTGCTTCATCTTCAAGATCAAGTCTCATTTTCCTTGCTAAGAAGTTCCCCAGCCCAGTTCAAGCATACACCTGTGGAACGATACTTCTTCAAAAGCAAAAGTATCCCATATCATCAGAGTCAGAGGCAAAGATTTCTCATGGCATGTTTTTCCTTTACCCTTGCTCTTGGCTACGAGTCAAGGTGAAAGAAAGGACATCGGTCGGCACTTGGACAGATTGAACAAAGAAGCAGACCACCACCTTTTCCTCGTGCCTACCTGTCATGCAGAAGAACAAAAATAGAAGAATGTAGCCTGCAGACTCAATCAACCCGGCAGAAGGAGTCCGAGTTGAAACCAAGAGCTCGAGAAGCCTCAACAACAACACCAATCAAGTCTCATTTTCCTTGCTAAGAAGTTCTGAGGCCAGTTCAAGTTCAAAGCTGTGGAAAGTCACCAAACAGGACCAATGATCATTTTTTTTAGTTTTATTCATTGTCTTTTTCATTTTTAATTTTTCGTTTGCATTTTTTTACATTTTCTTGCGTGCTTAACTGATTTATTTCTTTTCTTTGCAGGAACTTTTGGCTATTTCCACCCTTGAGGTTGATTGCAGAATTTTAGCTTGGGGGTCATCGCTTGATTTTTTCTGCAAATTAGGGAAGTTTTCAGTCCTATTGCTTTATTTTGTTTCTTTGTATTTATTTATTTTATTTTTATTTGCATTTTATTATATTTTCTGACATTGGGGACAATGTCTAGTTTAAGTGTGGGGGTAAAGAGTATAAAAATGACCAAATTGAAAATTTTTGTACCTTCGACTTTGAACTGGTTTCATTTGTTTCCATGTTATTGCTTTGTTTTCTTAATTAGTTTTGTTTTATTTAAAAAAAAAAATCCAAAAATTTAAAAAATCCAAAAATATTTCCTTGTTTTCCTTATTGTTTTGAATTAGATTTTTGTTAGTTTCCCTACCCAATGATATAATTGGATAAAATTTGAACCATGATCATCAAGAACTTAGTTAACATGTGTTTTGTGAAATTCCTAATTCTCGTGTTAGTTTGTACATATTTGATCATCTTTGAAAAACCAAATGCACATAGCCTTGTTGATGTGAAATTAAAGCATGATTTTAAGCTCCATATGTGAATTTAGTGACCATATACATCCTATGTGAGTTTTTGAGCCTATTGAAAGTGTGTGCATTTTTCATACACTCCTATTTTTTTTATGTGTGATGAACTTATGTGAGATACTTCTCTAGAACTTGCATAACGATCTTTCGAAATTTTTGTCATTGATTGCATGAACTTGAAAATGATAGAGGCATTAGGTTTACCACCATGGCCCAAATAACCTTGTTTCCCAAAGAAAAATGATATCATTAGATTGCCAATTTGAGCCGTGTATGTGAGCCTTTTATTTCTTATCACCAGATATGTCTACCCTTATGCCTGAAATAAATATTTTTCATTACCCTTTCCAAGCGAGCAATGAGAGATTGTCTTATGAGAAATGTTTGTGAAGTACTTTGAAGGTGTTTTGGCAAAAGAATAAGTGTGGGGGTTTTTCATATTTGTTTATGTTTGAAAAAAAAAAAAAAAAAAAAAAAAAAGAAAAGAAAAGGAAAAGAAAAAGAAAGATTGTATACAAAGAAAATAAAAAGTTTTTAAAGTTTCAGTTTATGGGTGTGGTTGGAGATGTCTGAAGAATCGTTGGAGAGCTTGAGTTCTTATAAATCTAAAGAAAATAATTGCTTGCAATGAAGCTTGGAACTTGTGTTTTTCCTATTCTTTCGTTTCAATAACCCTATCCCTAAGCCTCATTACATCCAATAAAAGTCCTCTTGATTTAAGTTTTGCAATTATGACTGTGGAGAAGTGATCTTTATGCAAGCTTATGGTAGAACTTTCACATTTGTTTCTTTGAGCGAAACACATTAAAACTAAACACATGTGTGATTGAGTGCATATCCCGAGAGAAGGTCGCTAGTTTGCATATGGTGTTTTTAAAAATAAAAATTTGAAATTGCATTAGCATGGCTATCTCACACACTACACTTCAAGGATGTTTCAAAGATTACTGCTAATATTTGAGTAAGAAAAATGAACTTGGATTAGTTTGTTGGTGCTAGCTATGGTTCTTGATGATTGTGTTCTCAAATGAAATTCTATGAGGGTCATATAGGGGGAAACTAATAATTTTCATGTTATTACTTTTTCTGTTTTCGTTTGTTTTGCTCGAGGACTAGCAAAAGCTAAGTGTGGGGGTATTTGATAAGCTCATATTTATACATATTTTACATCAAATTCTCTCGTCTTTTCTTAGTTATTTCCTCATATTTTTGTGCTATTTACTTTGTTTTTGTGTTTTATCGAATTTATCTAGCTAAGAAAATAAAAATAACATAAGTGTGATTTTATGTAATAAATTTGTGTCAAAACTGTTTAGCTTTTAAATTAAATAAAAAATATATATATATATATATAATAATAATTGTTTGTTTTGTAGAATAAGGGAGAGTGGAGCTAGTAAGGAAAGAAAATAAAATAAAGTAATGGAGCTGTCAAGCAGCTGGCAAAGGAAAGGTGAGAAAAATAATAAGGAATAAAAAAAAAAGAAGAAGTGGAAGAAGTGGATACGGCATTAGGAAATAAATAAGAAAAAGGAAAGTGGAGTGAATGGAATTGGGTTGGTGAAGTTAATGGACCGAATAAAAGCTTAAAAAAAGAAATAATAAATAAAAAGGAACAAGGGAGGAAGCTGACAAGGTGGATAGAATAAAGGGGGGAAGTCCTCGTGTACAGGGGTTTTTGGTGGGCAGTTTGGGCAGTGTGGAGTTGCTGCCTTAGGCAGCATGGGAACTTGGAAGGCGCGCAGGAGGTCAGACATGCGAAGGATAGAAAATAATAGGTGGGGAGACAAGAAAGAATAAGGGGAACTTGGGCAGCGTGAGGGGGGGTGTGTACTGGGCAGGAAGCCTTGCGGGGGGCTCTCGGGGAAAGGAATCAGGGCAGCACGACAGCTGCCTTGCGCAGCTAAGGAGACTTGGCAGCTGGCAGCAAGACAGCTAGCGAGAAAAGGAGGAAACCAGCTGCCTTTGCAGCTGGCAACAGGAGAGTGCGAGAGCAATACTGACGCAAGGAGTCAGCAAGGCAGGTCAGCACGGGGGAAAGGAAGACTTGTGACGCGGGGAAGGATAGGTTGCTGCCTAGTGCAGCAGAAATAAGGAGTCAGGAGGACAGCTGCCTCGGCCTTGGCAGCGTCAGAAGCTTGAGGGCACGAAATTAAGAGCTTAGAGCTGCGGGAAAAAGGACAAAAAACTGAAGGAACAGCGCCTGGAGAGGAGGACAGAAATTACAGATGCGCAGCTTAAGCACAGCACAGCAAGCTTCCTCATTTGGTTTTAATTTTCTAAAACTCATGTTTAATTTAATTTGCTTTTCAATTATATTAAACATGTGTAACTAATTTTATTTTGGCTAGAGTTTAATTCAAAACCATGGATATATTTGTAATTTGAATTGATTACCTTCAGTTGTGATTTCTGAGTTGTGATTTAATTTGCTTAACTGCTTGATTGATAACTTATTTTTGTATGTCGATTAAGGATGCATACTTAATTTACATGCATGAATTTGATGCTAGAATATAAGTGAATTTCACCTAATCGTTATGAACTTATATTCACAAGTAGTGAAGGTCGCTTATAAACGATCGCGTTAGGTAAATTCTTGGCATAAGTTTCATGCAATTCATAGTAACAAGTGCCTCGTCAATGCTTATGATTTTCATAAAACTTAATGATTCTTGCTTGTATCTCTATTATGCAATTCATGTAGGGAACTTGTGGGGAATGTTTTGGGTTGTCGTATGCAATCATCCAATCCATTAACTTAAGGAAAATCTGAGAATTAATTTAAGCGGACCTAATTAATTTGGGGCGTTGAGAATTTACAATTTATTGAAAGAACAACTGAAAATCAATTTAGGTTGCATATGTGACATGTGTGGAGAATAATCCTCTAGCCAGTCCGTCATTTATCATTTTACCTTAATTTTATGTTTTTGTCAATTTTGTAATTTATTTAAGTTTAATTTACTTTTCATCAAAAATCAATCCCCCGTTTATTTTAAGGTGTTAGATTTATTAGAAATCAATTTAGTTTGTATTTTCTTGAGTCTTGAATTATTTTGTGTCTTTTTAGATTATTTGTTAGTTTTATTTTGAGTTATTCTAGTTAAGTGTTTTGAGTCTAGTTTAGTGTTTTAAATTTTGTTTTTACGTTTTTAATTTAATTTTACTTTGGTTAGCATCCCTAGTTAATCCCTGGCCTAGAACGATCCCTACTTACATCATTACTACAACTGTCACAAATAGGGTTTAAATTTGTGCGTTAATTTATTTTCGCATCAACCCCTTATGAATATTTAACAAGTGTTGAACTAAAGACCCGAAAACGTATAGTAGATCTTAACTGTAGGTATAGAGAAAACATTTGTAATGTAAGTTAGAGTGTGATTGTGTTGTTGTGAAACATTATGATGTAGATTAAGATATGTTTATTTTCTTTTTGTACTTTTTATTCATGTGCGCATAGTTATTATTTTTCTACTAACTCTGGGTCGAGGGGCGTGACAGCCATTGGCTTAACAATGCACGTGGGTTGAAGTAACTCCAATGATTATTGCAGCCATGAACTCAACATCCTGCATAATAGACCCGACTATGGACAAGTTGGAAGAATTCTAATTCAGGGTGGACACAATCTAGAACAAGTACCGGACTAGAGCCTAGAACACTATGTGAGGAAAATTAGCACTCAACAGAGATAGTAAGAATGAAGCCGGATCGAAAAGCTTGGATGGCTCCATTCTCCCTTCCAAATTTCAAAAACATCTAGCACACTTAATAATATGCTAGTCGCCTCACACTCGTCACATGGTCACTACAATCTACCTTCCTTGGAGACCCACATTCCCATTAACACGTTTCCGTTTGGGTCTAAATCTGATACCAATTTGTGATAACACCAATTCACATTGGAAAATAATGTTAGCTTTGAGTTGGGATTTCCATTCCAAAACGCTAGTCTTCAATTGAAGTCAAACTGTCTTGAGACTTGGTATCAAAAGTTGCCACTCCTAAAACAAGCATTTGCCAAAATGGTCATCCATCTTTGATGGTCTTGGTTGTTTTTGGTTTCAATGAATAATCTTACAATTTATTCTTGCTCGTTTTGGTGAGAGTCATTCTCTCTCTTTGAGAGTTTTTTTCTCATCTCTTTGTGTGAGTGTTCTCCATCTCTGTAAATTCTCAGCAAGTGCTGGCCCTAACTATGGCTAGGGTTGGTGGCAGTCCTCCCCTCATTCTTCTTCTTTTCCCCCTTCTTGCCATCCCTATCGGCCTTACTCGTCAACCTCAAATCCATCTCCAATTTGTATGTCTTTTACTAAAGTCTCAACTTCAATTTTTTCTTCTTCAAATCTTTGTTGTCCATCCACTTCCACGGCTGTCATTGTTCCCTCTCAATCTAAATCTCCCATTTCCTTCACTCCATTTCCGGGTTGCCTCATCGTTTCTACCTCATTTCCGTACTGTAATCACCCTTTTTCACTTTCTTTCGAAAAGTGTGTAGAGCTTTCACTCAAGTATACATCCCACCACCTTCCATTTGTTTGCCTTTATTGGCACTATCACTGATGAGTTCTCCACTGGCTTCTTTCGATTTGTGGTTGCGTTTGATGTGGTGTTTGTTGCAAGATGCTGGAGTCACCATCTTCACCTTTTATGAGGTGTGAATCCTTGGTGGCGATGTTTGCAGAAGGCTAGATTTTTTTGTTTGTGGTGTTTTTATTTTTGGTCTATTTTTTTGTTGTTGTGTATCACTTGTATTTGGACTCTCTGTCTTTAGGGTAAATTACACAAAACTACCTTAATTATGGGTTGAACCACAATCTCATACCTCATGTTTTAAGAATTACAATGTCATACCTCATCTTACGAATTTGTTGCAATGTTAGACATCCGTCAATTTGTTTGTTAAATGCTGAAGTGGCTCCGGGTGGACCCCACTCCCTGGCCTAACTGGATAAAAATATTAATTAAATATTAATAAATTAAAAAATAAATTATTTAAATATTTTTATAAAAAGCATGTGGGATCCACCCCCTACAATTCTCTCCCTTTCTCCCCCTTTCTCCTGATTTGTTCCAATGGTGTCATTCTGCTCATCCATCTCCACCTCCCTCCCATGGAGCTCCTCCCCTTCCTCCTCCTCACCAAATCCCTACCGTTGAACCCACCCCCTACAAACCCATCACCTGCATTCATCTTCCACAGTCCAAACCTCAAATCCCTCCCCGACACCAAGATCCCAACTTTACTCTCCGGACACTCACTTTCTGTCACCACACTACCCTCTGGTGCCCCAATTTTGCTTAACAACGTCAAGATAACTCATGGGTCGCTCATTTACGATGACGGGTTCCTCATCATTTTCGAAATTGAGAACAACCTCAAGCTTTATCTCCTCATCGTCACCATCCTCATTGCCCTAGCCAGCGACATCTTCTACCTCTACTTCGACCCCCACATCTCGGCCTTCTACCTCCTCTCCTTCCAGATCCTCAAATTTGACCTCGTCCCCATGCCCGACGAGACCCACTTGCAAAAGAAAATTTGGGTTTTTTACCTTCAAAATTTATCTTGTTCTGGGGAGAGAGAAGGAAAGTGGTGAAATTTGGAAGATAAAGGTGAATTTTTTCTGGAGAAAGGGGAGAGTGGTGAATTTTTTGTTTTTTTTTTCTCTTAGCCGATTTGAATTTATGGAAAAAATATGAAATGGGTTGTGAAATTTGGAGGATGAAGGTGAAGAATGGAAGAAGAAAGGAAGAATCCCCAAAAACCGAATGTGAGAGGAGAGAGGAGAAAGAGAAGGGTGGGTCCCACATGTTTTTTTATAAAAATATTTAAATATTTTATCTTTATTTTATTAATATTTAATTAATTTTTTTTATCCAATTGGATCTAGACTTGGCAGTTTCTAACACGACATGAAAACGACACGAAAATAACGGGTTTCGGGTCAACACGATAACTTATCGGGTCATTATCGGGTGACCCATTAAGAACCCGTTAATAACGGGTTCTTAACGGGTATACACGTGGGTAACCCGTTTTGACCCATTAAGAAAAATTTATTTTGATAATTTTAAAGTTTAATTACTAAAAGATTTATTATAAAATACAATAGCCATATTAATATATACAATATATTCTATATTAAATATATAGTTTTGTATTATTATTCTATATAAGTTTTAAAAAAAGTTTTTGTCACAGCCCGTTCCGGGATTTTATATATCGGGGACGTAAAATGACAAAATTACCCTTGACAAGTATTAAGGTATGTGTATGTGTGACATATCTTTTGGACTAAATACATTTATTTCATAAGTTTTTATAAAATTATTTAAGTGGGATTAAAATGTTGGTTTGTAATTTATGTGGTTAGGGAGTTAGGAAAAAGAAATGGATGGTGAGGGGTTGTGATGGACCACACACACACTTCCTTCCATCTCTCCCTCCCCCGTGTCTCTCTCTCTCCTCCCTCACGGCTTCCTCTCTCTCTCTCCCTCTCGAATTGTACGGACAAGCTAGGAACCTCCCATTTCTTCACGAATCGAAGGTGCCAAGGGCACCATTGTGCTCGTGAGGACCCTACGAACTCATCTATACTATTTTCAGGTAAGAAATCCTTCGTTTTCACGTTGAAAACTCGAGGTCCGAGTTTGGCACTATTCATGAACTTTGTGTTGGTTGATTTTTAGGACAATCCAAGCTTATAGTGAGCTTAGTGAGGTCCTAAGGAAGCTCGAGGACGTTCGTTTGGAAGTTTTGGACGTCGGGATCACCACGTTCAAAATTGGCCGGTTTTCGTGGGATTTCTACGGTGCGATTTCGTGATTTTTAGAGCCTTAAAGTAGTGTAACGTGATTCTACATGCTTAAGGCTTCATTTTGTTATAAAATGCGTGAAAAACGATTGAGAAATGAGGGAGAACAAGGGGATTGAAAAATCCCCAGTTTTCCGGCCACCGGAAAAACCAGTCCGGCGAGCCCGAGGTAGGAGACGCGCGTGGGGGGTGCGTGGACCCGTGCCCTTCCTGGCGCGTGGGGGCGCGTGGCAAGCCCAAAATTTTTTCTAAAAATATCACGACGTCCGTGACGTCGAGTAGGTCACTGTGGTATATTCATATACCCAAATTGAGCACTGTATGAGAAGTTATTAAGAATTGTTGGTTATATGCTTTAAAATAACGTTTTTATAGTTATTTCGCATATAGGTGATACCTATCCCGAGGACGAGCGCATCCAGGGACGTCACGGGGGTTACGACCCTTCGACTTATCAGTGAGTGGGCAATATTTTCTATTTATACCTATATGCTATTGAATTTCCCAAAAATTGAGTTTTAATGAAAGTATGTTTCTAAAATGCCATGCATGCATGATATGAATGATATGGATGATATGAATGATATGGATGATATGAATGATATGAATTATATGAATTGATAATTGATGCATATATATATGTGAATTGGTGTTGTGGACGCACATGTGAGTATCAGGTGAGTTTTATGTTATTCATGTGAATCATTGACGATGTATATTATGTTGATAGCTCATAACCTGCAATCATGGTGTTAGTGCTTATATTATTCACCCCGCACCGCACGCTCACCTTGGATCCAAGTAGGTGCATGTCGTACAGACCATGATAGGGTTCTGACATGTCGTACAGACCATGAGAGGGTTCCGACATACTAGTCGTACAGACCACCGAGGTGGTTCCGACTAGTAGGTGACTTTAGATTATGTGCACAGATGATTGATGAGAGAAGCACTAGAGCGTATTATTACACCATTCATGTCGTACAGATTACTTCAGGTAGTTCCGACTTATATACAGTGTAGTGCCGTACAGGTCACCGAGGTGACTCTGGTTGGATTGGATGTTGAGCTATAGAATTAACCGTACAGGACCAACTGCAGGGTCTCCGATTGATTCATTATGTCACCTGTTACATTGATGCATCATTCATTCTATTTTTCGACGTTATAGCATGGCATACTTTCTGGTTTTTAAGAAAGATTGATGATTTGAGATAAATGAAAAGTTATATGCTATTATGCTATTTTCTGGGAAAGTATACAGGTTTTACAGCGAGGGGTTAGAAATGTTTTAAAGGAAAGGTTTTCGAAAAGTTTTGTTTTACTGACCCACTCAATTTTGTTTTGCGCCCCTCCAGGTTTTTCTTCGGCGTTCTGACAGACTTCCTGCATGTAGGACTCACCTGCGAGTGTTGTAATTTGATTATAGTCCTACTTGACTGCACCTAGTTCTTAAGCTCTGTTTATGTGTGTGTTCACACTTTAATTCACTCTAGCATGCTATATGGTTACTATTGCTAGTAGTTGGTTTTGATTCCTTTGAAATTCTCTTATCTTTGCTTCCGCACCGCACTTATGGTTACGTCACACTCACGTGACGGCCAGCACGCCTTGATTTTAGGATCGGGGTGTGTCAGTTTTAGTCATTATTTATTTTTATTATGAGAGTTCCTTATTATCATTACTAGGATAAATTTTACTTAACATGTTGTTGTCCAAAATTAAAATAAACTAATATAGTATTTGTATAGACAAGAACTAAGAAGATATACATACAAGTATGAAAAATGTGAAAGAATATATAAACACTCGTGATTCATCATTATTCCTCCACGAGTAGATAATGGTTACACTTACATTATCGTTTAAATTTTTAAAATCCTCCAAACCTTCATGAATAATGTTTTTTATTTAAGGGAAAAATTAATAAAATTAATAATAATTATTGTAGAAGTGAAGGCCCAAAGTGCACGAAATAAAAGAGTGAAGGCCTTCCGGTTAGAGTCTGATAAAATGATCTATTGGGGACTGAGAGTTTGACAAGATGACTGATGAAAAGAAAAATGGGGCTGCCTATTAATTTGGCTAACATAATAGGATGAAGAGGAAACATTGCATTCATGCATCATTGCTTTCTTGTATTAAATGCATTGTGGTTTTTCCTACGGAGTTAGAAGCTCACCCCTTATGAATATTTAACAAGTGTTGAACTAAAGACCCGAAAACGTATAGTAGATCTTAACTGTAGGTATAGAGAAAACATTTGTAATGTAAGTTAGAGTGTGATTGTGTTGTTGTGAAACATTATGATGTAGATTAAGAGATGTTTATTTTCTTTTTGTACTTTTTATTCATGTGCGCATAGTTATTATTTTTCTACTAACTCTGGGTCGAGGGGTGTGACAGTCATTGGCTTAACAATGCACGTGGGTTGAAGTATGTAAAAAAAAAAATACAATCACTCATAGTGACAAACTTTACAACTTTCATGAATGGGTCAGCTTCGAAATCCAACACTATAATTCATAAACCTTAAATTGATATTTAACCGTCGATTGCCATTTACACTTTATTCTTTTTACTGAATTTCATTTTTTAAATTTTCTTTTTTGAAAACATGATCATATGGCGGATGTAAGAAGATGAACGGTTCAGATCTTTGATATCACGTTTCGATATTTACGGTTAACTGAAATATGAGTCGATGTCATATAGTTTGTAGAAACTTTATAAACATCAAGCAATATTTTCACTAACCGTAAAACTCTGAATATAATATCAACGATCCAAACCGTTCATCTTCCTACATCCTCTAATAGATCAAGTTTTCAAAAAACAAAATCTGAAAAAACAAAATTTGATGAGAACAATGAAGCGTACATGTAAACAACAATCAACGGTTAAATTTTGATCTATGATTTATATGATGATAGTGGCGAATTTCGAAGTTAAGCTATTCATGAAAGTTGTAAAGCTTGTCATTATGAGCGTTTTTATATTTTTTCTATATTTTTTTACACTTTTACATTATTAAAAAACTATTAAAGACTTTAAGTAAGTGAAAATATACTTAAAAGAAAAATGTGTTTTATGTTTTGGATGTGACAATATGGTATGTATATATTTATTTAGTATTATATTTTTCATTTGATTATTTATTGATTTAAAAATATATTTTCCTTAACGGGTAACGGGTCGGTTCATATTACCTGTTAATATTATCGAGTCGATTTCGGGTTGGGTCATTTTACCCGTTTATTTTATCGGGTGTTACATGACACGACCCGTTAAGATATTGAAGGAAATTTTGTGAAAAACATGTTCATTTGAGCAACATCTATAGCATGCAATTAACAAATTAAAGGCGGAATCATGCTTGCATGCACTCAAAACAAAACATAACCCATGAAATTCAAAGCCTAGTAGTTAGGTGAACCAAGACTCAACTCAAAACAAAGTGAGTTGAGAAATTTATACCTTTGTTGATTCCTCTTTGCATAAGCAAAGGATAATCACCCAAGAGATAGGGCCTTCATTCCTTGCTTCTTAGCTCCATGGATTTGGATGGAAGAATTGGTTTCTCCAAGTTCTCAAAGTTGAGAACCTCTAAGTCTCCACACCAAGGAAAGATTGATGAAGAAATGAGTGACCTAGAGGAAGTAAGATTGCTAGCTAAAATCCTCTAGGGTGGCCGGCCTCTTAGAGAGAAAAGAGAGCTTGTGTTCTCATCTTTTCTCCAAAAGAAACCCTAATGAAGACAAGGCTATAAAGTCATATTTATACCTTTATTCATTGGAGTGGCAAACTTGTAATTAAGTCCAAAACCCACTCCTTTATCAATATGGCCGGCCATAGGGTTTTATTGGGCTATTTGGGCCTTTGTGAATATTTAGTCATTAAGTTGTCATACAACTTAAGTCAATGGGCTTGATGTTCGAAGCTCATTGGGCCTTGAGGCCCAAAACTAACCTGTGGTCTTTTAACGAACTTTATTCGTTTGATTAATTAATATATTAATTAATCCTTGCCATAAATAATTAAACCATTTAATTATCCTTACTCATCTCCGTTGTTTCTTCAATCTCTGTCTTACACGGTGTACGATCCATTAGGTTCCTTTTAGCGAGGCAGTGGGCGATTAGAACTCTTTCAAATCGATTGTGAATTGAAACTTACTTTCAATTCTCCCTTTAGTGATTATACACGTTTAGGGCTTCCACAAACCATGAGTGACACCTAGCAGTATGTCATGGTTACCCAAGCTAATCAGAAGAGGTGGAGAACCTATTCAGTTTAGGATTACAATGCAATACGGTCTTTCTCTAATACAATACTCTTGACCACATTGTTTGGATTGATAGTTTATTCATGTCTACTATCCAATGTGATTCATTTACTTATATGATTACCTTGAATGTGATTTGGAACGACTTCCTAAATCTCATTCATACTCTGGCTAGAGATTCTTAATCATATCATAGAGTATTCTCCCTCAAACGGTTCGAAGGTTAGAGATCCCTTGTTGCGCATTTAGTTGCCTCCATGGCTAAGTGGCTTAACCCCAACTATGTCGTGAACACCCTCTGACGGAGTGACTTTGACATATTTAAAGATCAAGGACCTAACCACAAGACAACTATGATGCCTCAGGTCAAAGGACTACTTTGCATTATCCCAACCATGAGTTCTCATGTGACATGAGTATGAGAACTCATCGTTGATCGTGTTCAGTGGACTCATTCGCTATTGAGCACCTACATGCTTGTCTTGGTGTCAATCACACTAATGACTCGAGACCAGTCACTCTCCTTGAGAGAAGACACAACGTGTACTGATCTTAACGGACTGTCAATGCCCAATTGGTAATCCTATGATCAGGAACGTTTAGGATATGTATACGAAAGAGAATGGTCTCATAAATCTAACTTGTTTAAATTACATTCTCCTAATTACATATTCCTTGGACTTATCGTTTAAGTATATAACATTTATATGAGACGGCTTAAAACAATAATCTTTGCCCTTGACATTAAACTAGATTAGTTTAATATGTGAAATGTCCGTAAAGTATCATCATATGATTGGTTTTAGGGCACATTTCCAACAATCTCCCACTTGCACTAGAGCCAATCAGCTTGGTCATCAGTGATGATACCTCCTCTGTAGTCATTTCAAAAGTGGCTGAGTAGTAGGCCTAGACAATGGATATCTATATGTTATCCATAGAAGCAACCTTGAGAATAACGACGTCACCATTATACATGATTCTTAATCATGTGGTTCAGTCTCTCATTTGAGTTCGGATCTTGATGAGACCTTGATTCCCTGGCTTGAGCTATCGCCCCATTAGTGTCGTAGTGTCGGTACACTAGAGACACTTTCTGGTTGGAACCGAATAGAGAGTTCATAAATGAACTTTCCCATCCAAACAACATTGTTGTAAGCTTCTATATGGCAATATATTTTGCATTCATAATGGAACACACTAAAGTCATTACTTTTAATGTTTCCATCCAAATATCTCTTTAGTCATAATAAAGAGATATCTGATTATCTCTTCATTCATAATGAAGAAACATCCAATGATGGATTAGATTCATATTCTAATACATTTACGCTTCCTTTACGTTACTCTAATTCTTCCTCATTCTTTGAGGAATCTATCCTTTAGTATTTCTTAAATACTTAAGGACTCACTTGACAGTTGCCATGGTTCTGATCCTGGGCTTGCATTGATATTGTCTTGTACCGATCTAGGTACAATTCATATAATACAATATGAAATACGTAAATCACATTTCTGCGTATGCATAAAGGATTCTATTTATGCATTATTTTTCTTTAGGAGTCAAAAGGGTACGTTCCCTTTGAGAAGAACAACTTCCTAGTCTCACTGGAGTTGTCATTTTGATTTGAAGTTTGTCATCATATGAGAAACTTCCTAGCATCTCTTGTCTATCATTAGGGCTTGATATAATCCAATTATATCCTGAAATCTATCATTATAGATTTCCATCCCATGTTTATAGACTATGTCTCCCATATACATTCTATCGTTATAGAATGTTTAAAGTCATAACTTTAACGAAGAAGTATTCTTTTCATTTCCAAAATTAATATATCATATATGTGTATATATATATTCAAATTTAGGAACATGATTAACTCCCACTAATCTTTTGTAAACCTAGTAAACAAAAGATTCATTTACATCTTTATGAGAAATCAAACGATTTGATCTTTCTCTCATAAGACGCTCATAGCTCCCACTAGCTTGCTAAGATCCATGATGGATGGATCTCTACAACTTACATCTCTTGTGATTCATAGTTTTAGACATATATTATCAAGACTATCTTAATAATGGTTTCGGAAACCCATATTATGTCCAAACATTGAATCACCATTTAGTTGTAGCTAGCAATCTTCGAATTAATTGAAACTAAGACTACGTCAAAGATGGTTCCTTCAAAGTCAACCATTCTCTTTGATTGTAGTCACCTTAAGCTACCAATTAGCTATTAAAGGGTTCACTATTTCGGGTCAAATGGTACTTTACCATTTCCTTGAGTATATATCGTATATACACTCAATGTAGTCATAAGGATTTTTCATTCTTATTTCTTTCGAATTAAGAGGTGCAACTCTATGACATAGTCATAAAGTTCAAACCATTCAACTGAGACGGTTTATAAATCCTTCTCGACTACCTTGGAGCTTGTGGTATAGGAACTAGGTTGTTATATTTGTTGATCACTATCTTGTTTCTCAAAGAACCCATTCTTTGAGTTCTATCCCTCGTTCATTTGCTCTATCTTGGGCAAATCCTAGTGTAGGATTACAATGAACTACCCAACAAACAACATTTGTTAGTTGGTTTATAGAAGTGATATCCAAATGTTAATTTAAGGATACCCACAAGATAATTTTTAAACAAATATTGCTTATTAGCACATTGTTGGAAATGTGCCCTAAAGCCATTCATACGATGATACTTTACGGACATTTCACATGTTAAACTAATCTAGTTTACATATAAAAGGCAAACATTATTGTTTGAGGCGTCTCATATAAATGTTATATGCTTAAACGATAAAGTCCAAGGAATATGTGATTGGAAGAATGCAATCTAATGTAGTTAGATTAATGAGACCATTCTTTCGTAGACACATCCTAAACGTTCCTGATCATAGGATTGCCAATTGGGCATTGACAGTCCGATAAGATCAGTACGTGCTATGTCTTCTCTCAGGGAGAGTGACTAGTCTCGAGTCATTGGTGTGTGTGACATCAAGACAAGTACGTAGGTGCTCAATAGAGAATGAGTTCACTGAACACGATCAACGAGGAGTTCTCATACTCATGTCACATGAGAACTCATGTTTGGGATAATGCAAATTAGTCCTTTGACCTGAGACATCACAGTTGTTGTCTTGTGGTTAAGTCCTTGATCTTTGATTATGCCAAAGTCACCCCATCGGGGTGTCCACGACATCATTGGGGTTAAGCCACTTAGTCATGGAGACAAGTGAATGCGCAACAAGGGATCTCTAACCTTCAATTGGCTTGAGGGAGAATACTCTATGATATGATTAAAATCTCTGGCCAGAGTATGAATGAGATTGGGGAATGCGTTCCAAATCACATTCAAGGTAATCATAAAATGCAAATGAATCACATTGGATAGTAGACATGAATAAATAAACTATCAAACCAAACAATGTGGTCAAGAGTATTAGATTAGAGAAAGACCGTATTGCATTTGTAATCCTAAACTGAATAGGTTCTCTACCTCTTCTGATTAGCTTGGGTAGCCATGATATGCTGCTAGGTGTCACTCATGGTTTGTGGAAGCCCTAAACGTGTGTAATCACTAAAGGGAGAATTGAAAGTAAGTTTCAATTCACAATCGATGTAAAATGGTTTTAATCGCCCACTGCCTCGCTAAAAGGAACCTAATGTATCGTACACCAAATAAGGTGGAGATTGAAGAAACAAAGGAGATGAATTAAATGGTTTAATTATTTATGGCAAGGATTAATTAATATGTTAATTAATCAAACGAATAAGTTCGTTAAAGACCTCGGGATAGTTTTGGACCTTAAGGCCCAATAGGCTTCGAACGTCAAAGCCCATTGACTTAAGTTGTATGACAACTTAATGAATAAAGATTCACAAAGGCCCAAAAGCCCATATCCATTTAGTGTTGAATTAGGGTTTTTGGTTCTTTAGGTCATTTAAAGAAGTGACTATATAAAGAACTTTATAACCTAAAATTCATAAGTTGTTGATTTTAGAGAAAATTGGTGAGAACACAAAGCTTCCATTTCTCTCTAAGAGGCCAACCACCTTGGGGGATATTGTCTAGCAATTCTATTTCCTCAAGGTCACTCATTTCCTCTCCAATCCAACCTTGGTGTAGAATCTTTAGAGGTTCTCAATTTTGGGAACTTGGAGAACCTATTCTTCTAACCAAATCCATGGAGCTAAGAAGCAAGGAATGAAGGCCCTATCTCTTGGGTGATTATCCTTTGCATATGCAAAGAGGAATCTACAAAGGTAAATATTTCTCAACTAACAAATTGTTGTTTTTAAGTTGAGTCAAGGTTCACCAATCTACTAGGCTTTGAATTTCATGGTTGATGTTTTGTTTTTTAATGCATGAAAGCATGATTCCGCCTTTAATTGTTAATTGCATGCCATATGATGTTATTCAAATGAACATGTTTTTCACAAAATTTCCTTCACACATAACCCCAAATCTTAACATGATTAAGTCTTGTCTTTCTTTCCAACTACATCCTATGGAGTCATGAAAATTTTGGAAGATCTTCTAATTGACAATCATATTGTCTTAGAAGTATATATCCTATATATGGGTAATTGATAATATCCAACGAACTAAATCTTATTCTAGTTCGTTCTTCTCCTAATGGAGAAATCCGTTATCTTATGATGCTTCTTTCCTTGATATCTTTCAAGGAAACTGTTCTAAAGTGTTACCTTTCCTTGGATCAAATCTAAGGAGGTAAATACTTTAGACATCTTACTCATCAACTTACATTTCTTGAATTCTTTGAAACCTTTTGCAAAGTATTCGGACTTGTGTTTATTCAAAATAAACTATAGTCCAACCGGGAGTGATCTTCGGTGAATGTGATACAACATGAGTAGTATTATGTTGTGGACAAGTGCCACTAACATCTAAGTGAATTAACCTTAACAACTTTGTGAATCTTTATTCTTTCCAAAAGAATAAAGATTCAAACATTTTGCCTCTATACAATTTTAACAAGAAGGCATTGGATCCGGATCTAACGATCCAAGGCATCCATCTATGACCAACTCGTAATTTATGTTTTAGAGGTATCACAACTCAGTTGGGATTAGTCACCACCTTGCAACCTTTTGGGTTTTAAGCATCGTTATATTCTAAACAGTTAACACCACCATATCATCTCTACTATAGAGATAATCAATTAGATTACAATAATCTAATCATTCATTAATAAAGAACAATGTTTTGTCAAACAAAACATTTATCTATTTCTCATACGGAATTAAGTTCCTTTATTCAATTGGAATGTAAAGACAATCTTTGTTTTTTCATTTTCTTTGGTAGTTCATATGAGGAAGTAAGTACTAACTGCTTTCGCAGAGATCTACATTTAATTCACGTTCCGAATGTGAAGGACTTTCTCTTCTCTCATTAATCTTCTACTTCTTATTAGCCACACTTTTACAACGATTGTAAAACATAGTTACTAATACGGAATCAAGCATTCAAGTAGAAGAACCAACTGTTTTGAACCTTTCAAGAACAATTTATAACACCTTCGAAAGGTGTGTTCTTGACACTTGCAAGACATTTCTTGCAAATACCCCTTCCAATGTCCATCATTTCATAAAGAAAGTTTGTTCCCTTGGAGTTATTTCGCCTTCTTCATTTGACTTCTCCTTTGACTACAATAGTCATGGTCCCTAAACTCCAACTATCTCTCTTGAAACATATTTCAATTGTGTTATATACATCAAACAATTTGGAGAGCATGTGGTTATTGTTCACTATATAGTTTACAATAAACTTAGTGATCTATTTGGATAGGGACACAAAGGTGAAGTCCTTGCCTAGTGTACCGTCTCTAGAAGTGGTTTAACACTTCAACACTCAATGATTCAAAATCATCATAAGTCCATGTTGATGGACTATTTTTGTCAACCAACAATTATGTTCTAAACATAATTACAAACTTTCAAGAGTTGCTCAAGGCAACTCTCATTTCTTCATACAACAATTTGTAAGTGAAGAATCATGGCACATAAAGTGTCCATGCCCTTGTGCTTACTTCTCAAGTTCTTTGTTCATTTAACAAAGAAACAAGCACTAGTGTTTGCATTAACTAAGGGTTGTTCAAAGCAACTCTTATTTCTTCATACAATGATTTGTAAGTGAAGAACTAATAACACTAAAAGTGTCCTTGTCTTTATGCTAATCTTCGTAAGTTCCTTTGTTCATATAACGAAGGAATAAGCATTGGTTGTTTGTGTTGTCCTCTTCATGATAGACTTATCTAACATGTTCTTCCAATGATACATTACCAATTGGAAGATTTTGAGGATGAGACTACTTAGGTACGTATACAATTCATTTAAGACAATCTTTGGGATTGTGGTACCAAGTCCGGAAACTAAAGCATTCGGCTTTTCTTTGTCAAGTTTTGGATAGCGTTTGCAAATATATTGGTAAATAAATACATAACGAATATAAATTGATTGATTTTAAGCCATTTGATCCGGGTCTTTAAATCAAATAGCACCACCCACTATTTTTGGCAAATTCCATATCCCTCATTGGAATTCGAGAGTTTTGGAGGAAACTCTTAGTAGGGTATGGGAGGCTCACTATTACCAAGCCCACCTCACAATGATATGATATTGGCTAGCATCAATAATAATGAGAGAGTATACTTACTCATTTGCATCTCTTGCAAGTACCCATCTTATTTGGCCTCTAGAGAATGAAGCCTCACAATGATATGATGTTGGCTCCATTGCACTTAGTTAAGTCATTCCCACCATGCAAGTTCGAGTAGGGGTTCAAGAACAACCTCACAATGATATGATGTTGATCATTCTCGTTGCCTACCTTCACAACATCATGTATGCATATAGAACTCCTCCTGAGTGTAAGCACGCACTTTGAACTCCCCCATGATAGGGTGAAGTCGGTGTACGAGTCACAAACGATCGAAGCCTACCACGATGGAAGGCCACGAAAGAGTGTTCAAAGCACTCTCACGCTTATCAACTTAATAATGGTTTCGTTGAAGGTTTTAGGTCTCATCGTATATAAACATACATTTTAATCTTATTAAAAAAATTTGGTCCTATTACAACTATTGGTCCATGTGATTGATTTTGTAACAGCCCGTCCCTGATTTTAAGAGTTTTTAAAGTTTTAATAAAGGATTTTACAAAAATGCCCTTTGAGGCACGCACATTATTCGAGGTTAATCGTTGTGTCGTGCCATCTAAGATTTGTTTTCTTAACATATCCTCGTAGTACTCATCGCTACGGACATGTGGGCGCTGACGGTTCGTGATTTGGAGTTATATCGAAGAAGTTATTAACGTTTGAAATTTGGGCATTTTAAGGAATTATAATTTTAATAAAATCTGGAATTTTCTTTTATGAAAATGGACGGCCCAGATTAAAGGAAATTTGAAATGGACAGCTAGGATGTAAGAGAAAGAAAATAAAAATAAAAAGATGTGAAGAAGTTTTGTGTGTGTGTATGCGGGAGAGGAAGAAAAACAGAGGAAAGAGATTGGGCAAGGCTGCCCAATCAGAGAAGAAGAAGGAGAGGCGAATGGAGAGAAAAGAGAGAGAGGAAACTGACCAATCGGAACAGGGAAAGGAGGAAGGGAGAGAGGGTGAGAAGCGGAGGAAAAGAGGGGAAACGGGTTGGGAGAACCCGCAACCCGTGTTCAACCCGGTCGGCACCCATGTGTAATTTCAACGATTTCCACCCGTTTTTCCGGCGAATTGCTTCAAGAAACTTTATGGGAAACACTCTAGGAGCCTTCCTCTATCCATTCCATCTCAAATTTGGAGAGATTTGGTCTTGAAAATAAAGAAAACCGCAAGAAAAGGGTGCGGCGGGTTTGGCTTCGAAACACCCAATCCCAAAGCAATTTCTTTCAATTGCCACCACCCATAGCTTCCTCTTGAGGTCTAGAACAAAGCCCAAGCAATGGTTAGGACGGCGAAGTTGATTTGAGGACGGATTGAGCACACCTAAATTCTAGGGTCCGCACGGATTTTGTTGAAATTGGAGGCCTTGCTGACCGAATTGGCCTTGGCCACAGGTATGAAAGTTTCTCTACTCATTGAGATCTTCAATTCTGTATTTTTTGAGAATTTTTTGAAATAGTTGGATTTTCCGGCTAGCCGGGGCGGCCAACCGCCACCCGCGGCGGCGCATGGCCAGTGGTCCGCCAATGTCATTCTTAGCATGTGTATAATGTTCTAGGTTCAGTTGTGATAATTGATGGACGTAAATTGAGTAATTGAACCTAAGTTCGTTACGAATCGTGGTTAGGCGAAAATGTGAATTGACGATCTGACCGTTGGATCGTCACCAAACTTTGATACGTTGTAATACGTAATATTTGAGGATTATAGGAACTTACGGATTGGGAATCCGATTTAGGGATCTTCCGGAATTAGAGTTGTAAGTTCATAAAATAGAATGTTAACCGTCACTTGGTTTTGACAATTGACGGAGATCCGACCGTTGGATGGTAATGAAATTTTAGGATGTTGTCCTAGAGGTATATTGTGGACCTCTGGAAGTTATGGATTGGAAATCTGAGTTGCAGATCTTCCGGATCGAACTACGTAGTGACGTGTTTTATATAAGTTGTATTCTATCGATATGATTTATGAGGTTGGATTTGATTATTGTTCTAGGCGCCGATCGTCATGACGCCTTGATGTATTGTGCTAGGGAGTTGTTGGGCGAACTCCAGGTGAGTGGGCAGTATTTCTGTTTATACCTATATGCTATTGAAATTCCCAGAAATTGAGTTCAAATGAAAGTGTCTTTCTAAAATGGCATGCATGCATATATGAGTTATATGAATTGATAATTGATGCATATATATGTGAATTGGTGATGTAGACGCACAGGTGAGTATCAGGTGAGTTTTATGTTATTCATGTGAATCATTGATGATGTATATTATGTGGATAGCTCATAACCTGCAATCATGGTGTTAGTGCTTATATTATTCACCCGCACCGCACGCTCACCTTGGATCCAAGTAGGTGCATGTCGTACAGACCATGAGAGGGTTCCGACATGCTAGTCGTACAGATCACTAGAGGTGGTTCCGACTAGTAGGTGACCTTAGATTGTGTACACAGATGATTGATGAGAGAAGCACTAGACCGTATTATTACACCATTCATGTCGTACAGACTACTTCAGGTAGTTCCGACTTATCTGCAATGTAGTGTCGTACAGGTCACCGAGGTGACTCCGGTTGGATTGGATGTTGAGCTATAGAATTAACCGTACAGGACCAACTGCAGGGTCTCCGGTTAATTCATCATTTCACCTGTTACATTGATGCATCATTCATTCTGTTTTTGAAAGTTTTTAACATGGCATACTTTCTGGTTTTTAAGAAAGATTGATGATTTTGAGATTTATGAAAAGTATTATGCTATTTTCTGGGAAAGTATACAGGTTTTACAGCGAGGGGTGTGTCAGTTGGTATCAGAGCCTAGGTTGCAGTCCTGGACATTCTTGAGAATTCCCTAGTGTCTTCTGTCAGAACTTTACCGCCTCGTAGATAGCCACCTTGTTCAGATGAGCTTAGTTTCCCCGATTTAACTTAGTTATGGGAAACTATTACTAATGTGATTCAATATATTACCCAAAGGATTCCTCTTAAGACTGTGTATAAGTTGAAGCTGAATCACTTAATGGAAAATGAAGAACCTGAGGGAGCAGAGTGATGGCTTAATCATTTGGAAAAGACATTTCGGATTATGCAAAGTCAAAAGGATCTTCCTCCCGACAGGTGGGTCGAGATGACTACCTAGTTTCCGAGTGTTGAATCTGCATTCTGGTGGAGATAGGAATGTTATCCGATGTTATCGGGAGAACAACTATTTGGAAGTTGTTTAAAGAATTGTTTAAGAAAAGTTCATTCCTCCGGCATATTGTGATAGTAGTAAGCGAGAATCTGCAAATATGAGACAAGGAAAGATGACGGCGAATGAATATTATAGAAAGTTTACAGACTTGCCTTGTTTCCATTCGGATGTTGTTGCTAATCCGGTCGAGATGTTATGTCGTTTTAGGCTGGATAATAAGAAGAAGTGGCGTTCTTGGCGACCACTATTCATTGTACTTTTTACCAGGAGTTTACGAGATGTTGTTGAGTATTGAGGACTCTGAGAACGTGATCGGCGAGAGTAAAGAGGAATAAGAAAAGAATAGGAATCAGAAGAAAGACGATAAGTTAAAGATCCGTTATATCAAGGACCTCGAAAGGCTCAGAGATTCAAAAGAAGGGGAGTTAATTCTAGTTCTGCCATCAGAGATTTTAGTACCATTGGTCAGATGTGAAGTGATGGATTTACTGGAGATCCTAGATTACAGAGACGAGGTTACTCTGGTAGAGGAAATGTACCTTTGTACCGTAAGTACAATAACATACACTTTGGAGAGTGTAGGCAAGAAAGCAGAGGATGTTTTACATGTGGACAAATGGAACATAGAGCTGCAAGATGCTTTGAATAATTCGGACTTGATTATGGATACGTTAGATATTTTGGTCACTTTACCAGAGTTCATTGGTCATGATGTGGAAATTTGATGTTTTGGACGATGTTGCCAAAGAGAGTAATGTTAGAGCATGATCGAGGCGAATAGATATGTATTTCTAATGAAGAGTAAGATGATAATATTGCACCCTTAAGAATTGTTGCTTACTTATCGAGACGACAGTGAGTTATCGTTATTGCGGGCTGCAGACCGTAATATCCATAACTTATTTGTTGGATTCGTTAAGCAAGTAAACATGTAGGTCATTCTATGTCAGTTATGATTATTCAGGGTGTCCAGTGATGGTGGAAAAAGTAGTTATGCCAGCGAATCTTATCCCGTTAGACATTGTGGATTTTGATGTGATTTTAGGCACATATTGGTTGCATTATAATCATGCCAATATGGATTGCTACGGGAAATCAGTTACTTTCCATTGTCTTGGATTATCAAAGGTTACTTTTGTGATTGAGCAAAGTGGAGTGAGGCATGCCGTTATTTCTGTTGTGAGAGCAAAGAGATTATTCTCAAAAGGTTGCCAAGGATACCTAGCTCATGTGGTGTTGCAGGATCGTACTCCTAGTATTGTGAATGACGTACGAGTGGTAGACATTTTCCTAATGTGTTTCCGGAATGATTTACATGGATTGCCACCAGACAGAGATATGGTGTTCACTATTGAATTGTCTCCAAGTACAGATTTTATATTATAGATTGGTTCCTACAGAGTTAAAGGAATTGAAAATCCAGTCACAGGAATTGGTTGATAAAGGTTTCAGTCAACCTAGTATGTTACCTTGGAAAACCCCAGCCTTATTTCTAAGGAAGAAAGACGGGACCTTAAGAATATGTATGGATATTAGGTAATTGAATCGGGTAACGAGTAAGAACCGTTATCCATTACCACGCAGTGGTGATTGTTTGATCAGCTTAGAGGTGCCTATGTATTTTCAAGGAAAAGAGTTGAGGTCTGGTATACTCTTAATTTGAAAGTAAAGCATGCTAGTCGTTTCGAGTTGGTGTTGCAATGTTTGAGGGAACATTGGTAATATGCAAAGTTTGACAAATGTCAATTTTGGACGAATCAAGTGGCATTTTTGGGACATGTGATATTTGCACAAGGTATTCAAGTAGTTCCTCAAAGAGTGACAACTGGGGAGAATTGGGAACAACCACGAACCGTGATTGAGATCCGGAGTTTTCTTAACTTAGCAGGCTATCATGGACGGTTGGTGAAACAATTTTCAGTCAGTGCTTTACCATTGACGAGAAAAGAGGTTAAGTGAGTGGGATGATAATTGTGGGTAAAGTTTTCAACAGTTGAAATATTTCCTCACTCGTGCACGTATTTTAGCACTCCCGGATGATGACGGTAATTATAAGGTTTATAGTGATGCTTCGTTGAACGTTCTTGAATGCGTGTTGATGCAACATGGTAGGGTGAATACATATGTTTCACGACAATTGAAATTTCATGAGATGTTGGGCGAACTCCAGGTGAGTGGGCAGTATTTCTGTTTATACCTATATGCTATTGAAATTCCCAGAAATTGAGTTCAAATGAAAATGTTTTTCTAAAATGCCATGCATGCATATATGAGTTATATGAATTGATAATTGATGCATATATATATGTGAATTGGTGCTGTGGACGCACAGGTGAGTATCAGGTGAGTTTTATGTTATTCATGTGAATCATTGATGATGTATATTATGTGGATAGCTCATAACCTGCAATCATGGTGTTAGTGCTTATATTATTCACCCGCACCGCACGCTCACCTTGGATCCAAGTAGGTGCATGTCGTACAGACCATGAGAGGGTTCCGACATGCTAGTCGTACAGATCACTAGAGGTGGTTCCGATTAGTAGGTGACCTTAGATTGTGTACACAGATGATTGATGAGAGAAGCACTAGAGCGTATTATTACACCATTCATGTCGTACAGACTACTTCAGGTAGTTCCGACTTATCTGCAGTGTAGTGCCGTACAGGTCACCGAGGTGACTCCGGTTGGATTGGATGTTGAGCTATAGAATTAACCGTACATGACCAACTGCAGGGTCTCCGGTTAATTCATCATTTCACCTGTTACATTGATGCATCATTCATTCTGTTTTTGAAAGTTTTTAACATGGCATACTTTCTGGTTTTTAAGAAAGATTGATGATTTTGAGATTATGAAAAGTATTATGCTATTATGCTATTTTCTGGGAAAGTATACAGGTTTTACAGCGAGGGGTGTGTCAGATTTAGTAGAATATAATACTCCCACTATGCTTGTAAAAACGGTTTTTAAAGCAAGAGTATATGGTACTACTAACATAAGGTTTGCATTCTTTGATGGACTATATAGTTGCCTTAGGGCCTTAGGATGACTATGAACCTTTGATTAGATCCAACACGAGCCTTGTGTTGAATCTCGGTCTATGGATGGAGATTGATTTTAATTACGCGTTTAATTATATTAAGGCATGTTTTTCCTATTGGGCGTTGGACCCAACTACTCCAATTTCATGCATATCAAATAAAACAAGAAAATGAGTACTTCAAAGTAAAGAAGAGCTTATGCTCTTTTACAACATTTGATCAAAACAAATTACTTTAAAGTAAAGAAAAGCTTATGCTCTTTTACAACATTTGATCATATCAAATTACAACGAAAATCTAATCTACACATTCCCATGGTTCAAACAAATTTGAGACGGCCTTTCACATAGCTCAATTATCGTAGGCTTAGGTTCATAATCACCCTTTAATTAATTAACGCTTTAACTAATTAAACTTGAATGCAACATTGTCATTTGGTTTTTGTATCCATAGAATTGATTTAAATGGAGCTAAATGAAATGAAAATCCAATTCTCATTTAAAAAGACAAAACCATTTTGTTCTCAACCTAATTTGGGCCAAAATGCAATAACCTCAACTTTTGGGTTATGTTGCAAAACTTAAACTTTTGAGCTCATTTTGTAAAAACACAAAAGTCCACTACTTCATGTAATTACAACTAGAACCCAAAAATTTCAACAAATTGAAAAACTTCATTAAAGGAACAAAACAATTTGTCCTTTAGTGATTTTGGGCCTTTACGTAAAAACGCAAACTTTTGGGTCAAACTAAAAATACACAAAAGTACCAAAACTTTATGTAATTGCATAAAAGCCCCAAAAGCACCCCACTTGTAGGGTGGCCGGTTTTAGAGAGAGTGAAGCCTCAAAATTTTGAAATTTTTGAAACAAAGTCATAAAGCCATGCAAGTGGAATTGGGTTGGTGTGATATAGGTGTGTAAGGAAAAATATCATTTATGTACATTAATTCAAACACTCTATCAACATTTCCATCACTTTTTAAATAAATATCTTGTTGATAGAAAAGTCACACCAACCCAACACAAAACAAAGACTTTATGAAATTAACCAAAACTTTGAATCAAAACACCAAACCTTTTTGTTCTTGGTAAGAACATCAAGAACAATGAAGAACATCCATGAAAACCCATAAGAGTTCCATGAACATTTTCACTCAATAAAACTCAAATTTTCACTACTAAAATTGGGGTTAACATCCTAGGGTACTTAGGGGTTCCAAAAGTCACCTTAAAACACTTTTAACAAGTCAAACAAGAACCCAAAAATCCACCATTTGGATTTGGCCGAAAATCCCCAAAAACATGGCACCAAATTTTAGCTCCAAAATTCATGCTCATATGAACTACATCTACAACATTTGAGATGACAAATTTTCTAACAAAATTTACATTCAAAGAAGCAAGAATAAAGCTTGTAACAATTACAACATTCAAATCAAAGACTATGAACTACAAAACCCAAAAGGATTCACCAACTACTAGACCTAGGCTCTGATACCACTTGAAGGAATTTTTGTGAAAAACATGTTCATTTGAGCAACATCTATAGCATGCAATTAACAAATTAAAGGCGGAATCATGCTTGCATGCACTCAAAACAAAACATAACCCATGAAATTCAAAGCCTAGTAGTTAGGTGAACCAAGACTCAACTCAAAACAAAGTGAGTTGAGAAATTTATACCTTTGTTGATTCCTCTTTGCATAAGCAAAGGATAATCACCCAAGAGATAGGGCATTCATTCCTTGCTTCTTAGCTCCATGGATTTGGATGGAAGAATTGGTTTCTCCAAGTTTTCAAAGTTGAGAACCTCTAAGTCTCCACACACCAAGGAAAGATTGATGAAGAAATGAGTGACCTAGAGGAAGTAAGATTGCTAGCTAAAATCCTCTAGGGTGGCCGGCCTCTTAGAGAGAAAAGAGAGCTTGTGTTCTCATCTTTTCTCCAAAAGAAACCCTAATGAAGAAAAGACTATAAAGTCATATTTATACCTTTGTTCATTGGAGTGGCAAACTTGTAATTAAGTCCAAAACCCACTCCTTTATCAATATGGCCGGCCATAGGGTTTTATTGGGCTATTTGGGCCTTTGTGAATATTTAGTCATTAAGTTTTCATACAACTTAAGTCAAAGGGCTTGACGTTCGAAGCCCATTGGGCCTTGTGAAGGAAATTTTGTGAAAAACATGTTCATTTGAATAACATCATATAGCATGCAATTAACAATTAAAGGCGGAATCATGCTTTCATGCATTCAAAAACAAAACAACAACCATGAAATTCAAAGCCTAGTAGATTGGTGAACCTTGACTCAACTTTTAAATCAACATTTATTAGTTGAGAAATATTTACCTTTGTAGATTCCTCTTTGCATATGCAAAGGATAATCACCCAAGAGATAGGGCCTTCATTCCTTGCTTCTTAGCTCCATGGATTTGGTTAGAAGAAAAGGTTCTCCAAGTTCCCAAAATTGAGAACCTCTAAAGATTCTACACCAAGGTTGGATTGGAGAGGAAATGAGTGACCTTGAGGAAGTAGAATTGCTAGACAATATCCCCCAAGGTGGTTGGCCTCTTAGAGAGAAATGGAAGCTTTGTGTTCTCACCAATTTTCTCTAAAATCAACAACTTATGAATTTTAGGTTATAAAGTTCTTTATATAGTCACTTCTTTAAATGACCTAAAGAACCAAAAACCCTAATTCAACACTAAATGGCCGGCCACTCTAATGGATTTGGGCTTTTGGGCCTTTGTGAATCTTTATTCATTAAGTTGTCATACAACTTAAGTCAATGGGCTTTGACGTTCGAAGCCCATTGGGCCTTAAGGTCCAAAACTATCCCGAGGTCTTTAACGAACTTATTCGTTTGATTAATTAACATATTAATTAATCCTTGCCATAAATAATTAAACCATTTAATTATTCTTATTCATCTCCTTTGTTTCTTCAATCTCCACCTTACACGGTGTACGATACATTAGGTTCCTTTTAGCGAGGCAGTGGGCGATTAAAACCATTTTACATCGTTTGTGAATTGAAACTTACTTTCAATTCTCCCTTTAGTGATTACACACGTTTAGGGCTTCCACAAACCATGAGTGACACCTAGCAGCATATCATGGCTACCCAAGCTAATCAGAAGAGGTAGAGAACCTATTCAGTTTAGGATTACAAATGCAATACGGTCTTTCTCTAATCTAATACTCTTGACCACATTGTTTGGTTTGATAGTTTATTTATTCATGTCTACTATACAATGTGATTCGTTTGCTTATATGATTACCTTGAATGTGAATTGGAACGCATTCCCCAATCTCATTCATACTCTGGCCAGAGATTTTAATCATATCATAGAGTATTCTCCCTCAAACCATTTTGAAGGTTAGAGATCCCTTGTTGCACATTCACTTGTCTCCATGACTAAGTGGCTTAACCCCAATGATGTCGTGGACACCCCGATGGGGTGACTTTGACATAATCAAAGATCAAGGACTTAACCACAAGACAACAACTGTGATGCCTCAGGTCAAAGGACTAATATGCATTATCCCAACCATGAGTTCTCATGTGACATGAGTATGAGAACTCCTCGTTGATCGTGTTCAGTGGACTCATTCTCTATTGAGCACCTACGTACTTGTCTTGATGTCACACACACCAATGACTCGAGACTAGTCACTCTCCCTGAGAGAAGACATAGCACGTACTGATCTTATCGGACTGTCAATGCCCAATTGGCAATCCTATGATCAGGAACGTTTAGGATGTGTCTACGAAAGAATGGTCTCATTAATCTAACTTCATTAGATTGCATTCTCCCAATCACATATTCCTTGGACTTTATCGTTTAAGCATATAACATTTATATGAGACGCCTCAAACAATAATGTTTGCCTTTTATATGTAAACTAGATTAGTTTAACATGTGAAATGTCCGTAAAGTATCATCATATGATTGGCTTTAGGGCACATTTCCAACAATCTCCCACTTGCACTAGAGCCAATCAGCTTGGTCATCTGTTATGATTCCTCTTCTTTAGTCATTTCATAAATGGCTGAGTAGTAGGCCTAGGCAATGGATATCTATATGTTATCCATAGAAGCAACCTTGAGAATATCGACGTCACCATTATACATGATTCCCAATCATGTGGTTCAGTCTCTCATATGAGTTCGGATCTTGATGAGACCTTGATTCCCTGGCTTGAGCTATCGCCCCATTAATGTCATACACTTTCTGGTTGGAACCGAATAGAGAGTTCATAAATGAACTTTCCCATCCAAACAACATTGTTGTAAACTTCTATATGGCAATATATTTTGCATTCATAATGGAACACACTAAAGTCATTACTTTAATGTTTCCATCCAAACATCTCTTTAGTCATAATAAAGCGATATCTGTTTATTTCTTCATTCATAATGAAGAAACATCCAATGATGGATTAGATTCATAATCTAATACATTTACGCTTCCATTACGTTACTCTAATTCTTCCTCATTCTTCGAGGAACCTATCCTTTAGTATTTCTTAAATACTTAAGGATTCACTTGACAGTTGCCATGGTTCTGATCCTGGGCTTGCACTGGTATCGCCTTGTACCTTTCTAGGTACAACTCATATCAATGTTTTTCATACAATATGAAATACATAAATCACCTTTCTGCGTATGCATAAAGGATTCGATTTACGCATTATTTCTTTGGGAGTCAAAGGGTACGTTCCCTTTGAGAAGAGCTACCTCCTAGTCTCACTAGAGTTGTTCTTCTTATTGAAGTTTATCATCATATGAGAAACTTCCTAGCATCCTTTTGTCTATTATTAGGGCATGATATAATCCAATTATATCCTAAAATCTATCATTATAGATTTCCATCCCATGTATATAGACTATGTCTCCCATATACATTCTATCGTTATAGAAAGTTTAAAGTCATAACTTTAACAATGAAGTATTCTTTTCATTTCCAAAATTAATATATCATACATATATTTAAATTTAGGAATATGATTAACTCCCACTAATCTTTTGTAAACCTAGTAAACAAAAGATTCATTTATATCTTTATGAGAAATCAAACGTTTTGATCTTTCTCTCATAAGACGCTTATGGCTCCCACTAGCTTACTTAGATCCATGATGGTTGGATCTCTACAACTTACATGTTTTGTGATTCATAGTTTTAGACATATATTATTAGGACTATCTTAATAATGGTTTCGGAAACCTATATTATGTCCAAACATTGAATCAACATTTAGTTGTAGCTAGCTATCTTCGAATTAATTGAAACTAAGACTACGTCAAAAATGGTTCCTTCAAAGTCAACCATTCTCTTTGATTGTAGCCACCTTAAGCTACCAATTAGCTATGAAGGTTTCATTATTTCGGGTCAAATGGTACTTTACCATTTCCTTGAGTATATATTGTATATACACTCAATGTAGTCATAAAGTTCAAACCATTCAACTGAGACGGTTTAAAATTCTTCTTGACTACCTTGGAGCTTGTGGTATAGGAACTAGGTTGTTATATTTGTTGATTATCATCTTGTCTCTCAAATAACCCATTCTTTTGAGTTCTATTCCTAGTTCATTTGCTCTAAGGCAAATCTCATTGTAGGATTACAATGAACTACTCAACAAACAACATTTGTTGGTTGGTTTATAGAAGTGATATCCAAAGGTTAATTTAAGGATATCCACAAGATAATTTTTAAACAAATATTGCTCATTAGCACACAACCCCAAATCTTAACATGATTAAGATTTGTCTTTCTTTCCAACTACATCCTATGGAGTTATGAAAATTTGGAAGATCTCCTAATTGACAATCATATTGTTTTAGAAGTATATATCATATATATATGGGTAATTGATAATATTCAACGAACTAAATCTTATTCAAGTTCGTTCTTCTCCTAATGGAGAAAATCATTATCTTATGATGCTAATTTCCTTGATATCTTTCAAGGAAACTCATCTAAAGTGTTACCTTTCCTTGGATCAAATCTAAGGAGGTAAGTACTTTAGACGTCTTACTCATCAACTTACATTTCTTGAATTCTTTGAAACCTTTTGCAAAGTATTCGGACTTGTGTTTATTCATAATAAACTATAGTCCAACCGAGAGTGATCTTCGGTGAATGTCAAACAACATGAGTAGTATTATGTTGTGGACAAGTGCCACTAACATCTAAGTGAATTAACCTCAATAACTTTGTGATTCTTTCTTCTTTCCAAAAGAATAAAGATTCGAACATTTCGCCTCTATACAATTTTGACAAGAAGGTATTGGATCCGGATCTAACGATCCAAAGCATCCATCTATGACCAACTCGTAATTTATGTTTTAGAGGTATCACAACTCAGTTGGGATTAGTCACTATCTTGCAACCTTTTGGGTTTTAAGCATCATTATATTCTAAACAGTTAACGCTACCATATCATCTCTACTATAGAGACAATTAATTAGATTACTATAATCCAATCATTGATTAATAAAGAACAATGTTTTGTCAAACAAAACATTCATCCATCTCTACTATAGTGACGAAATTAAGTTCCTTAAAATTGGAATGTAAAGACAATCTTTGGGTTTTCCAATTTCTTTGGTAGTTCATATGAGGAAGTTAGTACCATCTGCTTTCGCAGAGATCTATATTTTATTCACGTTCCGAATGTGAAATACTTTATCTTCTCTCATTAATCTTCTACTTCTTATTAGCCACACTTTTACAACTATGGTAAAACATAGTTACAAATACGGAATCAAGCATTCAAGTAGAAGAACCAACTGTTTTGAACTTATTCAAGAACAATTTACAACACCTTCGAAAGGTGTGTTCTTGACACTTGCAAGACATTTCTTGCAAATACCCATTCCAATGTCCATCCTTTCATAAAGAAAGTTTGTTCCCTTGGAGTTAATTTTATCTTCTTCATTTGACTTCTCCTTTGACTACAATAGTCATGGTCCCTAAACTCCCACTATCTCTCTTGAAACCTTTTTCAATTGTGTTATACACATCAAACATTTTGGAGAGTGTGTGGTTATTGTTCACTACATAGTTTACAATAAACTTAGTGAACCATTTAGGATAGGGACATAAAGGTGAAGTCCTAGCTTAGTTTCCGTCTCGTTAAGTGGTTTATCACTTCAACACTCAATGATTCAAAATCATCATAAGTCCATGTTGATGGACTATTTTTGTCAACCAACCATTATGTTCTAAACATAATTACAAACTTTCAAGAGTTGTTCAAGGCAACTCTTATTTCTTCATACAACAATTTGTAAGTGAAGAATCATGGCACTAAAAGTGTCCTTGTCTTTATGCTAATCTTCATAAGTTCCTTTGTTCATATAACGAAGGAATAAGCATTGGTTGCTTGTGTTGTTCTCTTCATGATAGACATTTCTAACATGTTCTTCCAATGATACATTATCAATAGGAAGATTGTGAGGATGAGACTTCTTAGGTACATGCACAATCCATTTAAGACAATCTTTGGGATTGTGTTACCAAGTCTGGAAACTAAAACATTCGGCTTTTCTTTGTCAAGTTTTGGATAGCGTTTGCAAATATATTGGTAAACGAATACATAACGAATATAAATTGATTGATTTTAAGCCATTTGATTCGGGTCTTTAAATCAAATAGCACCACCCACTATTTTTGGCAAATTCCATATCCCTCATTGGAATTCGAGAGTTTTGGAGGAAACTCTTAGTAGGTTATGGGAGACTCACTACTACCAAGCCCACCTCACAATGATATGATGTTGGCTAGCATTAACAATAATGAGAGACTACGCTTACTCATTTGCAACTAATGCAAGTACCCATCAATTTGGCCTCTAGAGAATGTTGCCTCACGATGATACGATGTTGGCGCCATTGCACTTAGTTAAGTTATTCCCACCATGCTTAGTTCGTGAAGGGGTTCAAGAATAGCCTCACGATGATACGATGTCGGCCATCCTCGTTGCCTACACTAACCTCATCATATGTTTATGGATTCCTCCTGAGTATAAGCATGCACTTTGTACTCCCCCATGATAGGGTGAAGCCGGTGTACAAGTCATAAACGATTGGATCCCACCACGGTGGAAGGCCACGAAAGAGTGTTCTAAGCACTCTCACGCTTATCAACTTAATAATGGTTTGGTTGAGGGTTTTAGGTCTCATCACATATAAGTATTCATTTTAATCTTCATTAAAACAATTTTGGTCCTATTACAACTATTGGTCCATTTGATTCAATTTAGTTGTATATAATACTCCCACTATACTTATAAAACGGTTTTTAAAGCAAGAGTATATGATACTACTAACATAAGGTTTGCATTCATTTGATGGACTATATAGTTGCCTTAGGGCCTTAGGATGACTATGAACCTTTGTTTAGATTCAACACGAGCCTAGTGTTGAATCTCGGACTAGGGATGGAGATTGATTTTAGTTACGCGTTTAATCACATTAAGGCGTGTTTGTTGGAAGTATGCCCACAAAGCCACTCATTTGATGTAATAGCTTTTTGGAATACTTAATATGTTAAACTTTTATATGTTTAACGGAAGGGCAATACTTATTGTTAATCACTATTTATTGAATCATGTGTTTAATCAATAAGAGAATCCAAGGGATGTATTTGACATAAGAGATAAGTGATCTAATGAGTTAGATTAAGGAGACCTTTCTCTTATGTTCATTCCTAAAACGTTCCTAGCCATAGGATTGCCAATTGGGCATTGACAATCCGCTAAGGTTAGTATGTGTTATGTTGACTCAAACGTGAGTATGAACTAGTCTCAAGTCATTTGGTGTTGGACACTAAGACAAACACATAGGTGCTCGAAAGAGTAATCGAGTACACTGAACTGCGATTAATGAGAGTTCAAACATACATGTCATGTACGAACTCTAAGGTTACAATATGCAAATTAGTCCTTAGACCTGAGGCATCATAGATGTCTAATGGTTAGGTCCTTGATCTTTGATCATGACAAAGGCATTCCCTCGGATTGTCCACGGCATTGTTGGGGTCATGTGATCTAGTCATGTAGGCATATGAATGCACAACAAGGGATCTCTAACCTTCCATGGTGGAAGGAGTATACTCTAAAATATGATTCTAAAGTCTTTGGCCAAAGCAAATGAATATGACTAAGGAAGATGTTCCAAATCATATTCAAGGGAATCATATAAGAAAGTATCACATTGGATAGTAGACATGAAACAAACTATCACTTAAAACAATGTGGTTAAGAGTATTGTATTAGAGAAGGACCGTATTGCATTGTAATTGTAACTGGATAGGTTCTCCAACCAATTCTACTTAGCTTGGGTAACCATGACATACTGCTAGGTGTCACTCATGGTTTGTGGAAGCCCTATTGATTAGCAAACACTAATCATCAAAAGGGAGAATTGAAATGTGGTTTCAATTCACAATCGATAGTTAAGAGTAACATCGCCCACTGCCTCGCTAATTGGAACCTAATGGATCGCACACCAAATAAGGATATATGTGAAGCAATTAAATGAAATGGATAAGCAATTAAATGGTTTAATTGAAGAATGGTCAAGATTAATTAATTAGTTAATTAATTATACGAAATGTTTGTATTGGGCTTTTAAGTTGGTTTTAGGGCTTCGGGGCCCAAAAGTGTTTTGGTCCACAAGGCCCATTATGTTTAAGTTGTATGACAACTAAAACAAAATGGGCAATAAGCCCAATAACCATATAGGCCAACCATTTAGGGTGAGGGTATGCAAGTTTGCTTAATTGCAAGTTTGCCACTCACCTAAGAAATGAAGTATAAATTCATCTTTATAGCTTTGTTTTCAATTAGGGTTTTCTAAGCTACTTGGGGATAGTTATCTAGCAAATTTACTTCCCTAAGTGATCCATTTTCATCCTCACAAATTACATCCTTGGTGAAGAGACATAGAGACATCAAACTTTTGGTGTTTTGGAGAACTAATCCTCAAATCCTCAAAGAAGCAAAGGAGCACTAAAAGGAGGAAAATCACAAGGAAGATCCAAGGAGCAAGGAGGTGACTTGAAGGCCCTCCACTTGGGTGAATCCCTTGTGTAATCAAGGATGAGCTTCAAGGGTAAAGAATCTCTAAATTCTTAATTATCTTTAATGTTGTTAAAGAGTCTTTTGGTTCACCATATACTAGGCTTTGAAAGTCATGGGTTTCATGAATTGTTTTTGGATGCATGCCTACTTTAAAGAGTTAATTGTTAGCATACGTATTCAAATGTTCATACATGTTCTTAGCTAGGACAAAATTTTTCCTTCAGTGTTGTCTTAGGGGCGTTGGACCCAACTACTTCATTTTCATGCATATCAAATAAAGCAAGAAAGAAGTACTTCAAAGTAAAAGAGAGCTTATGCTCTTTACAACATTTGCATAAAACAAATTACTTTAAAGTAAAGAAGAGCTTATGCTCTTTTACAACATTTGATCAAATCAAATTACAACCAAAATTAATCTACACATTCCCATGGTTCAAACAAATTTGAAACGGCCTATCACATAGCTCAATTATCGTAGGCTTAGGTTCATAATCACCCTTTAATTAATCAACACTTTAATTAATTAAATTGAATGCAACATTTTCATTTGGTTTTTGTATCCATAAAATTGATTTAAATGGAGCTAAATGAAATGAAAATCCAATTCTCATTTAAAGAGACAAAACAATTTTTGTTCCCTACTTAATTTGGGCCATCATGCAATAACCACAACTTTTTGGGCTATATTGCGAAACACAAACTTTTGGGGTCACTTTGTAAAAACACAAAAGTCCACTACTTCATGTAATTACAACTAGAACCCAAAAATTTCAACAAATACAAAAAACTTCATTAAAGGAGCAAAACAATTTGTCCTTTAGCGTTTTTGGACCTAAACGTAAAAACGTAAACTTTTGGGCCAAAGTGCAAATACACAAAAGTATCAAAACTTTATGTAATTGAATAAAAGACCCAAAAATACCCTACATGTAGGGTGGCCGGCCATGAGTAAATAAAAATAAGATTTTTACAAAGTTTTTGTAAGTGGGTTTTGTTAGGTGAGGTAAAGATGAAATATTTTGAATTTATGTCAAACTTTTAAAAAAGTTTGTCTACCATTATAGCTATTAATTGAATTTATGTCAAACTTTTAAAAAAGTTTGTCTACCATTAAAACCATTAATAATACTTTACCAATAATCATCACCCACTAAAATCACCAACTAAAATTAAACCAAAACTTTATGTAAAAACATAAAACTTTTTGAATCAAAACTTCAAAACTTTTTGTTCTTGGCAAGAACTTCAAGAACATTGAAGAACACTCATGAAAACTCATAATAGCTCCATGAATGTTTTCACTCACCAAAACTCAAATTTTCACCACTCAAAAGAGGGCTAACATCCTAGGGTACTTAGGGGTTCCAAAAGTCACTTTAAAACCATTTTAACTAGACAAACATGAACCCAAAAAATCACCCTTTGGTTTTGGCCGAATTTCCCCAAAAACATGGCACCAAATTTTAGCTCCAAAATTCATGCTGATATGAACTACATCTACAACATTTTAGATGGCAAATTTTCTAACAAAATTTACATTCAGAGAAACAAGAATAAAGCTTGTAACATATTACAACTTTTAAATCAAAAAACTATGAACTACAAAACCCAAAATGATTCACCAACTACTAGACCTAGGCTCTTGATACCACTTGAAGGAAATTTTGTGAAAAACATGTTCATTTGAATAACATCATATAGCATGCAATTAACAATTAAAGGCGGAATCATGCTTTCATGCATTCAAAAACAAAACATCAACCATGAAATTCAAAGCCTAGTAGATTGGTGAACCTTGACTCAACTTTTAAATCAACATTTATTAGTTGAGAAATATTTACCTTTGTAGATTCCTCTTTGCATATGCAAAGGATAATCACCCAAGAGATAGGGCCTTCATTCCTTGCTTCTTAGCTCCATGGATTTGGTTAGAAGAAAAGGTTCTCCAAGTTCCCAAAATTGAGAACCTCTAAAGATTCTACACCAAGGTTGGATTGGAGAGGAAATGAGTGACCTTGAGGAAGTAGAATTGCTAGACAATATCCCCCAAGGTGGTTGGCCTCTTAGAGAGAAATGGAAGCTTTGTGTTCTCACCAATTTTCTCTAAAATCAACAACTTATGAATTTTAGGTTATAAAGTTCTTTATATAGTCACTTCTTTAAATGACCTAAAGAACCAAAAACCCTAATTCAACACTAAATGGCCGGCCACTCTAATGGATTTGGGCTTTTGGGCCTTTGTGAATCTTTATTCATTAAGTTGTCATACAACTTAAGTCAATGGGCTTTGACGTTCGAAGCCCATTGGGCCTTAAGGTCCAAAACTATCCCGAGGTCTTTAACGAACTTATTCGTTTGATTAATTAACATATTAATTAATCCTTGCCATAAATAATTAAACCATTTAATTATTCTTATTCATCTCCTTTGTTTCTTCAATCTCCACCTTACACGGTGTACGATACATTAGGTTCCTTTTAGCGAGGCAGTGGGCGATTAAAACCATTTTACATCGTTTGTGAATTGAAACTTACTTTCAATTCTCCCTTTAGTGATTACACACGTTTAGGGCTTCCACAAACCATGAGTGACACCTAGCAGCATATCATGGCTACCCAAGCTAATCAGAAGAGGTAGAGAACCTATTCAGTTTAGGATTACAAATGCAATACGGTCTTTCTCTAATCTAATACTCTTGACCACATTGTTTGGTTTGATAGTTTATTTATTCATGTCTACTATCCAATGTGATTCGTTTGCTTATATGATTACCTTGAATGTGAATTGGAACGCATTCCCAAATCTCATTCATACTCTGGCCAGAGATTTTAATCATATCATAGAGTATTCTCCCTCAAACCATTTTGAAGGTTAGAGATCCCTTGTTGCACATTCACTTGTCTCCATGACTAAGTGGCTTAACCCCAATGATGTCGTGGACACCCCGATGGGGTGACTTTGACATAATCAAAGATCAAGGACTTAACCACAAGACAACAACTGTGATGCCTCAGGTCAAAGGACTAATTTGCATTATCCCAACCATGAGTTCTCATGTGACATGAGTATGAGAACTCCTCGTTGATCGTGTTCAGTGGACTCATTCTCTATTGAGCACCTACGTACTTGTCTTGATGTCACACACACCAATGACTCGAGACTAGTCACTCTCCCTGAGAGAAGACATAGCACGTACTGATCTTATCGGACTGTCAATGCCCAATTGGCAATCCTATGATCAGGAACGTTTAGGATGTGTCTACGAAAGAATGGTCTCATTAATCTAACTTCATTAGATTGCATTCTCCCAATCACATATTCCTTGGACTTTATCGTTTAAGCATATAACATTTATATGAGACGCCTCAAACAATAATGTTTGCCTTTTATATGTAAACTAGATTAGTTTAACATGTGAAATGTCCGTAAAGTATCATCATATGATTGGCTTTAGGGCACATTTCCAACACCTTGAGGCCCAAAACTAACCCGTGGTCTTTTAACGAACTTTATTCGTTTGATTAATTAACATATTAATTAATCCTTGCCATAAATAATTAAACCATTTAATTATCCTTACTCATCTCCGTTGTTTCTTCAATCTCTGCTTTACACGGTGTACGATCCATTAGGTTCCTTTTAGCGAGGCAATGAGCGATTAGAACTCTTTCAAATCGATTGTGAATTGAAACCTACTTTCAATTCTCCCTTTAGTGATTATACACGTTTAGGGCTTCCACAAACCATGAGTGACACCTAGCAGTATGTCATGGTTACCCAAGCTAATCAGAAGAGGTGGATAACCTATTCAATTTAGGATTACAATGCAATACGGTCTTTCTCTAATACAATACTCTTGACCACATTGTTTGGATTGATAGTTTATTCATGTCTATCCAATGTGATTCATTTACTTATATGATTACCTTGAATGTGATTTGGAACGACTTCCTAAATCTCATTCATACTCTGGCCAGAGATTCTTAATCATATCATAGAGTATTCTCCCTCAAACGGTTCGAAGGTTAGAGATCCCTTGTTGCGCATTTACTTGCCTCCATGGCTAAGTGGCTTAACCCCAACTATGTCGTGGACACCTTCTAACGGAGTGACTTTGTCATAGTCAAAGATCAAGGACCTAACCACAAGACAACTATGATGCCTCAGGTCAAATGACTACTTTGCATTATCCCAACCATGAGTTCTCATGTGACATGAGTATGAGAACTCATCGTTGATCGTGTTCAGTGGACTCATTCGCTATTGAGCACCTACATGCCCGTCTTGGTGTCAATCACACCAATGACTCGAGACCAGTCACTCTTCCTGAGAGAAGACACAACACGTACTGATCTTAACGGACTGTCAATGCCCAATTGGCAATCCTATGATCAGGAACGTTTAGGATATGTATACGAAAGAGAATGGTTTCATAAATCTAACTTGTTTAAATTACATTCTCCTAATTACATATTCCTTGGACTTATCGTTTAAGTATATAACATTTATATGAGACGGCTTAAAACAATAATCTTTGCCCTTGACATTAAACTAGATTAGTTTAAAATGTGAAATGTCCGTAAAATATCATCATATGATTGGTTTTAGGACACATTTCCAACAGATATCGGGTATGACACGAAAACGACACGAACACGGAAAACACGACATGAATGCCATGTCTAATTGGACCTAGTAGTAGGCTCTGCCACAAGCCATGTCAGCATTTAACAGATAAATTAACAGACAAATTGACGGAGGTCTGACATTGCAACAAATTCGTAAGATGGGGTATGACATTGTAATTTTTAAAACATAAGGTATGAGATTGTAATTCGACCCATAGTTAAAGTAATTTAGCGTAATTTACCGTTGTTTGTAATTGTTTGTTGGGAATAAAATTTTACCTTTTGCCAAAACAAAAACAGAATAATCTTACGATATAAAGCAACACACGTTATAGGAGGGTCCTAAATTCAACATTCAACCATCATCACTTCGCTCACTCCTTTTGTGCCGTCTGGAGACTGGCGCCATTTACTTCAGATCCCCTGCACTCAAACAAAGCCATCACATCAAAACCCACCAATTAAAATACAACAGGTCACTCTATAAACTGATCCACCCCAATTCCCCCAATTCTATTGGCGGATACACGAAACTTGAGTACACCGTCCCACATGCGACATCGAGAAACTAACCCCCTGAATCCAAAACTAGTCCGAAAAAAATTTGAAACACTGCTCAGATCTACTGAGAGACTCTCACTCTGGCCTCTCTATGTGCGAGCATCCCTGCTTTCGACAATGGCAGCGACGGATGCAGACTTCCATCTTAGAGTACTATTCCTCCAAACCCTAACAAATGCACTTCCGTTTTATCCTCCATTTTCTCACAATATCTTTCTGTTTTGGTGCAGCCGTCGCCTCAGTCTGCCATCCCAATCGGGTCAGTTCCCCACCTTCATTTCTAGGGTTTTTAACCTATGTATTATGGGCATTGTGTGTGTATATATGTATGTGTATGTATGGGTTTTTGAATTTTTGTGCTTCAGTGAGTTCGCATTTGCCGATGTGGGGAATTTGGAGCATTGCATTAAGTATTTGAATCAGACGCTTGTTACCTTCGGATTCCCGGCGTCAATCGATCTCTTCGCAAAGGATCCGGTCAGTTTTGCTTTGGTTTTATAATTTGCTCCAGAAAAATCCTATCTTTTTTCTTTTTCTTTGGGATTTGTTTATTTTATTTGATTTGATTTGATTTTTTTTTTAAATTTGTATCTGCTGTAATTTGGTAGGTTTCTGTTGCTCGGACTTGCAATTGTATGTATGCCTTGGTTCAGCAGCGACAAAGGGATGTTGAATTTCGAGAGTCCGCTAACGAACAGAGACAGCGGTATGATTCTTTCTAAGACTTATGCATATTTGTTTGGACTTAGATCTCTGAATCAACAATTTGAGTGGAAAATGTGTACAAAGTTCCGCCTTTTTGTTCTCGTTGGGGGTTTATACAAAATTTGGGTTAATTTACTGTTATTATGTATTTGATCGAGCGCATTGTGTTGCTTATCCTTTTGCCGAGCCGCTTGTGAGATTGATCCCTTCGACAAGTAATTCTGTTAAAAACGTGTTAAAAGATGTTTGTCCAATATGTACGGACCTTTAATTTAGTGAAATTTTTCAAATTTCATTGTACCGAGTGATACCATTGCTTTGCTTTCTATATTGTTATAGGCTATTGTCAGACATATCAAGATTAGAAGCTAAAGTTGAGAGGCTCGAGGGGCAGTTACAAGTCAAAGACAGGGAGATAGCAACCATTACACGAACGGTTAGAAACTTGCATTTCTTTTAAAGGAAGTACTTTGTATTGGTTTTGTTTTTTTATTGATTCGTTGGGAATTCTCTTTGATTAGGAAGCTAAAGCTACAGCAGCTTTTAAATCCCAAATTGAGAAGCTACAGCAGGAGCGAGATGAGTTTCAGAGGATGGTCATTGGCAATCAGGTTGGGACATTTGAATTTAATGAACTTTCTTTTCAGAATTTTGGTAGCTACTATGTGAAAATGGACAAAAATTCTGATAAGTATCATTGCTATGTTGATGCTGCCAAAGCAAGTTAGGACTCAACAAATGCATGAGATGAAGAAAAAAGAAAAGGAGTACATAAAGTTGCAGGTATAATATTTCCTACATCTACATGTATACGTATCCTGTGAGGAGAACATATTGGCTTCCTTAGGCTTAGAGAAATTGGGTTTTATACGTGACGACGGATGATTACATGAGTGGACGAGATATTAGATTTGGAAAGAAAGAGTGATGCCGTTCTAATTTCAGGATAGGCTAAACCAAGTCTTGATGGAGAAAAAGAAGGAATCTAGATCAGGCATGGAGATAATGAATTTGCTTCAGGTACTCAAACGGTGACTTAATTACCTTTTACAACATCAAGTTCATCCTCCTAATTTTGCTTCTCTCCCTTAATGTTACGTGCAAACAGAAAGAAGGGAGGCAGCGTGGAACATGGAATGGAAAGAGGGCTGATAATGATTTTCATAAAAAGATTGTATGTAGCTTAATTGGCTTATTTAGCTTTTTGCAACCACTTTCTTGTCAAATTTTGACTTTACATTATTTCAGGTGGATGCTTATGAGGCAAAAAATCAAGAATTAATGGCAGAGAATTCCGATTTAAAGGCATTATTACGATCCATGCAGGTAATCTTAATCATTATAGTCAGTTTTGTGGGTCATGACTCCCAATTTTCACCAGGTGTACATATTTTTATATGCAGCATCTTTAAATATTTTCATTGACTGCTATGCGCATTTTTTGGAAAAACTAATAAAAAGGGCTTCAAAACTTTGAATTTTAACTAAAAGCCATCTATAAACTTTACTAACGATAAGGACAAGAGAAAGAAAAGAAAAAAAAAAAACAAAAAACATCTTACCAAAAGCGCGTGCAACAAGAAAATGCTGGTGGGTTTGGTGCTGGTCATGTTTCTAGGAATTGCCGTCTATTTGCTGCTTTGTACCATCGACTTTTCCATTTCTTCCGACGAAGGCGACCTTCTCAAGCGGCAGTTCGACCTTGCGAGTAGGGAAACAATGGATGAATCTGCTGAGTGGAGGCTAAAATACGATGAAGAAGCCGAAAAGGCTACCAAGTGTATGAATAAACTCAAACAGAAAAAGGGATCGTTTGGGGAGGGTGATGGAAATGGTGCTACCATCAACCAGAAATTGTTGAATCTACAAAAGGAAAATATGGCTTTTAGTTGAAGGGATGGAAGCCTTGAAACAAGAGTTTGAGGCTGAGAAGCTGAACTGCAGCATTTAATAGGTTAATATATCATCAAGGGTCAAAAGATTTAGCATAACTAAATTCACCACATTTTTCATTTTGTCCAATCCATATGCTCTCAACCACGAAACACACCCCATAAGCACTCCAGTTTGAAAGGTTTTATCTTCAGTGGTTACTTAAACCATCAAAGACATTTTTGGACGAGATGCATGTGCCCCCTTACAGCTCTTAATTCAACCTTATAGCCCTTACTTATCTTCATGATCAGGAGCCAATATAAATTGTTCAACCTTGAATGTACCATTTTCTATTCCTTGTAAAGTTCCTTCTTGAAGTGTTCAACCTTGAATGTACCATTTTCTATTCCTTGTAAAATTCCTTCTTGTAATAGATCTCCAAGATTTCTCAAAAAAAAAAAAAAAAAAGAAAAAAAAGCGCATGCAACTGCACTTGCTTTTGACTTTGCAGCTTACCTGCTACCTCTGTTATTTGATCAAATGTGTTCGGTTTCAGAAATAGTTAGTTTAAGAAATAGTGTAGTATCCGTATTCAGTTGAAGTTTTCAGAAATAGTCAGTGTTCAGTTTAAGAAATAGTGTAATACTCGTGTTCAGTTTAAGAAATGGTGAGGGAGATGAGAGAGAGTGTGTGTCATGCACGCGCGGGGTCCTGTGCGTTGGTTTTTTATTACTTTTTTTTTGGTTTTATTTTTATTATATTAAAATTGTGTCCTTTTCATTAAAGTTTATGTCATTTCATTAAGGTTTAAGCCCTTTTCATTAAATAAAGTTATAGGATGGTTTTTGGTTAAAATAAATTTTGCCCAAGCCCTTTTTGTTAAAGCTCCCTTTATTTTTTTCATCCTGTTTTTGGTCTTTTTGTGTTTTGCTGTTTCATGATAAAGAATTATTGAAGATGCAAGTTCATCGTTTCCAGTCCTACCAACAATTTAAATAGGTCAATTTTGTGTAATATTCCTGTTCCTGTAGGTGAGGGGAAAATACCAAAAATAGTGCTAGAAACATGGATTGTTATGTTGAAGCATAACTCTTTGAGCTATCTACATCAGATTAAAAATCAAGAGCGTAATTTCCTGTGCTTGAGTTTGGCAGCAGAAGCCATACATAGGGTTATGGGGGATAGGGCCTGTTAATGTGCTTTTGGTTTGTTGGAACTATTGTCCTAGTTTACTTTGGGGTGATGTTAAGTCGGTTTTTAGGACACCCCGTATATAATGAAAGTTCTGCTTTTTCTGCCTGAATATTTAGGATCAGTAAGTCAATGCTATTGTGGCAGCCTTTAGTTTTCTCCTTCTGCATCACGTTTCTTCATAGCATTTTAATTCCTATCCCTCTGTTTTTTCTTTAATTTGTAATCTTTTCTTTGGTCCCCGTTTACTTGTCTGTTTCTATCCTTTTTTTTTATGGGCATTTATCCTTGTGCCATGTAGCAAACTGATCTGTATCTGCATTAGATATATCATAATTTGTGGATTCTTTTGTGATAGGAGTTCAACGTCTTAATTTTGTCAAGTTTCTGAGTATGTTGAATATGGGCGTGGTAAGTGGGGACTCTAATCAGCACATAGGAAGCACCTTCCCCTTATCCAACATCTTTACTACACCATACTAATTTCATGTTTGTCATACTTTTCGTCATATATTTTTTTGAGGGAAGTCTCCAGTTTCTTTTTCTTCATATGTCAATGGGTCGTGACTTATACTGGATTGGTTGCCTTACAGGTCGATATGCGCGATTTCATAAATGCTCCAAATGGGCTGTCCAAGCAGTCCCGTGATGTAAATGAACGAGTTGAAACTGACCACACCCAGTCTCCATTGGGTGGGAGGACGGTATTACATTTTCTAAATGGTGCATGGATGAAATGTTTCATTGGTTCAAGACTATTTATATCACTGAGTTTACTTCTTGCAGGATGTCTTTGACTTGCCTTTTCACATGGCTAGAGATCAAATAGAAGAAAATCTTCGAAATAAGATGGCTTCCATAAAGGTAGATTGTTTTCCATTAATAAGTGTTTGTCGTGAATCTTGCAAAAAGATGAATTACTGATGGCTTTTGTTTCTTATGTTATAAATTTGAAGGAGCGTATGGTTCAATTGCAAGATGCACAAAAAGAAGCAGAGGTTACATCTGAAGTAACCGAGAGGGAGCTTGAGCTTGAAGCTCAACTTGTCGAGGCAAGGAGCATAATTCAAGAGCAGGTCTCATCCTTTTACTCATATCTATATATATAGAACAATGATCCCCGCCCGGATATTTGGCATGTTAGTTGCCAGGCTGTGGATCATGACCGCATATTCAATGATTCTACCTAATCAACAGTTTTTATCCGCAGTCGGACAACATAACATGCTATATTGTCTGACATCTTATGACTTGGTTACCTTTTGATGCTTTTTCGTAGAATATGCTTAGATGGACTTCTTCTCCATCTATTCATCTTTATTTATTTAAGTTTCCTTTTTATTTTTATAGTGTCACCAGAAAAGTGCACAAAGTTGCAACGTTCCAAGGAGCTGAATCTCCAACTTTCTAGTTCTGTTTCAAATGCTAGAATTTCTTTGAGAATTTATATTCCCGTTCAAGAATGTTATTCTTGCCATTCAGTTTGTGCAAGTAGAGTGGACTAGATATTTGCGGCGGTGTAATTCAGCTGTTTATTATGTTTTTGGTTCAAGAATAAACATAGAGAGTTGGTTTTATTGCAGGCATCCATAATGTCTAAACAATTGGCCAAGTCCGAGAGGCCAAGGTATTCCCCTTCTCCTTTTACTCTTTCTGTGAAGTAGATATTTATATGGTTATGCATAATTATGTAGGAATCTGAATGGCGGCCATTTGAATTCTGGCAGGGATTCTAATATTTCATCACCTGCTGAGGTAAAAATAAGATTTTTATACAAAATTCTTCTAATTCTTAGGTTTTATTAAGATTGAGCTTCCATCGGGGATAAATTTATCTAAAATTTGTTGTGTTAAACAAAGGATAGAGAGTCTTATTTTAAATAATGGCATAGCAAGTGCCTCCAATATTACGTCTTGCATGGAGATCCTCGGAGTGTGGTTTTGGTTTGAAAATTGTGGATTAGGGTTTTTCTGATTCACATATATTCGTCCAGAGTTTCCCCATAATTTTCTATGCTCTTTAAAGTCCTAATCATCTTATGTATGAATTGAAAAACTGCGTAAGTTCGGGAACATGTTTACTTTTTACCAATAGATCGTTCATGACCATGCTTTTTGAGATGTCAGCCTCAATTTCACCCTCTCAGACAGACATTTTTATACTGTGCTAGTTTTGAATTTCTCTCGCGTTGCAGTTAAGACTTACTTCCGAATGGTCGCTCCTTGGCAAAGTAACTAACGAATGTAAGAAGTGCGATGTTAGCTACATATTCTTCTGATTTTGTTCTTGATTGATGTTCAGGGGGTAAGAAATTAACAAGCCTGGAGATGAATGTCAACAAGCATGTAAACTATTCTGTACTTGTTTCTGACCGAAGTATTCACAACACTCATTCGGTATGTGACTGTAACCTAGAAGGCTATTAATCTGTATTGCCGTGTAATTATTATATAGCTTTCCGGTTAATCGAGTTTTAGTTTGTCATTGTATTTTCATCTCTACTTTGTGCTTGTTCTTGCAAACTCCTCTCACTGTACTAGATCTCTCATTTGTTCTTTGCTGTCGTTCGTATTGATTTTTGTTACCTTCACAACGGATGCCTTTTATAGAATAACAACTTATACAGAACGAGTTCACTGTCACAAAAAGCTTTCCGATCCGGTAATTCAATGTCATGTCTTGATAAACTTACACGTCATTATTTTATAAGAATGAGATGCAACGGTGATAGTAGACCTGTCTGTTATATGTAAGTTCTCTCTTTGTAGAAACCCGAAACCATAATGTAAATTAATGTCAAATATTTTGTTATTTTGATGGTTGCTTAATAAGCTGCCTCCCTTAATAAGACTGATCACAGCAGTTAAGTTGTCACATCACTGTCGTTAGTGGAGATATTAATGGGATGACAGAGGAATTTTAAATTTTTTTTTGGTCAAAGAGGAATTTTTATTATTTTTTTTGTCAAACGATAAATTTTGTTAAATTAGATGTTAGATTTGTTACTGATGAGATTTGAACCCACGTCGTTATGCAAGGGCTCAACATATTTCCATCACTGTGGTAAATGGCCATTTGCGGTTAAAGAGGATTGGATTACAACCATTTGGAATGTTTAATATAGTTTGGTTAACTACTTCCTATCTAATCTCAATAATTAAGTAATGTAATCGTTAAGGCTTCAAATCTTCTGTACCCAAGATTTGTGCCGCAGAAGTATCAGCCGTTAATATTATGACATGTGGACGCTTACTCAACAGCCACTTAACACCAAACCTTAACAATTTTTTTTTTTTGAAATATAAAAATAAGAATGAAGTACATCAAATTTTAAACATTTTAGTGTCATTCTAAATTGGTATCAATCTTTTAAAATATTCTAAATAAGTATTCAACCTATTTAAAATCTCACATCTGTTAAGTCCCATTTAGTTTTTTTCGTTAAATGCACATATGACAACAATGTGTCCCACTTTTTAGTTTACATGGACACTATTAATAATAAAAATAACTTAAAAAACGACGTGAAGGTCGGGATATATCAAGCTCCCGCCAACTCCAAGCTCAACCTAGTAACCTACGACCACCAAAACCACATCCCAACCTTTATATTAAAAACCCACCAACTGAGTGTATCATGGTTAACATTATATTAGTTGCCTCAAAATCTAAAATTCAAAGATAAATTATATATTATGGAACCCAATGATATAACATGTATTGAATTGAATTGAAAATGCACCCAAACTGAAATTACATCAAGAGGGCAATCTCCTAAAAAAGAAAAGGGCTAATAATTTAGATAGGGTTTGAAGGAGCTTGTTTTTGCTCATGTGATTTCCTCATTCGGCGATTTTCGGCTCGTAAAGTTTCCAATTCTTCTTTGTGGGCGGAGAAGATAGTGATGGTCACATCATGGGAGTCCATACTATTTCAGCAACATCCATAATCTTCTTCTTGATGTTGCCTCTTGAATTGTAGGGTGAAGTTGGTGGTTATGCATTGGGTTTGAATGTTATAACTTGATAGGGATGGTGGTGACCGTTAATGGAGGCCATGCTTCCATGACCTTCTATTAATTTTGGAGACAAGTAAGCCCGAGTTAATTTAACAGAATTTTAATTGGGGCTTAACGGATGTACCTTTTCAATAGGTTGTGTACTTGTTTGAAATATTTAAAAAGGTTAAAACCAATTTGAAATGACACTAAAATGCTGCGGTTTTAGGTACTTAATCCTAAAATCTCTTATACACTGCTCACAAGTGTAATTTTCTTACTAATTATGGAAATTTTGGAGTGCAAAATGAGATTTTTGAAGTGTTACACTTACCATCTATTTGTACTATCATTTATACCATCTCTTCAATAAAGGTTGGGCCAACTAACGCATGTGGGTTCCATTTTTATTGAAGAGATACAAATAGATGATTAAAATAATATTATTGGAATTATAATGCAAGAAACACAAAACATGAAAAGTCAACTTTATAGGTGATTTTACGGTTCATTGAATCAATGATGCTTTTACAAACACAACAGATTATCTATTCTTGTCACTGTAAACCAAAAAAGTGCATTTTTAACTTTCTAGACTTCTAGATAATATGTTGATTAGGGACACATCGTGATTTTGTGTAAAAATTCTCTCTTGCGCATATGGTCGTGTGCATGAGCTCCATTTGACTTGGAAACGACAACATTACAATTGAATATCAATGTCATGTTAACGAGATTTATTTTTTTGTAAATTGTTCTTGTCACTGACAAAAATAACGGATGGTTCTGATTTTTTTAGATTTCTGAATAACACATAACTTTGTAACACTACAGTGATGTGACTGTGAACTCAAATTTTTTGTCCAATAATTGTCGATTTATTTCCTTTTTAGGTAATTAGAGGTCGCATATGCACAATATAATAAGGGTAAACTGTCGTTTAACCTTCTGAGCTATCACATGAGTGTCAATGTCCTCCTTGAACTATTTTTTTTTCCAGCTAATTGATCCCTTGAACTATGTTAAAGTGGCCAATTTGCCCCCCTACCGTTAAGTTTTTCAAGTTCCATCCAAATTGCCTTCAAAATTAAGGGCAAATATGTCGTTAAGGGCAAGTTCCATCCAAATTGCCTTCAAAACTAAGGGCAAGTGGTAAATAAGAAGCAAAGGTGACTTTTCTTAGGCGTTTGGTAATAGCACATGCAAGACAGGCCGCCCAACACCAATAGCGCTTTTGATTGGATGCGTGTTTAACGTAAGCTTAAGAATAAAGGTAATATTCCTATCTCTCTTTGCCTTCCTTACCTATATCACTTGCAATGTTCAAATAAATCACAAGTACATTGCATATAAATTAACATAAATTAACTTAAATTAACTTTTTAGATTGCCAATCAATCTTCAATCATCAAAACAAGAGGATCATGCACCCTAAGACACCATCACATGCCTTCAAAACTGGATTCAAATCTCTATATTTATACACTACCATTCTATAACTCAATACTTCCCTCAAACTTCTCATCACTGCCTCGAAAAACCCAGGAAACAAAACTGCGAAACACATCGATTCAAGTCCTCAATTTCATTCGAAATAATGGGTTATGAGCCTCGAAGGAAAATGGAAACGAAAGGAGTTTCGGTACTTGGAGGGGATCAAGAATTTTTGTTCAACAGAAACCTCTTAAGAAACTCCTCATCCTCATTGGGTTGCTCTTCTAGGGTTTATTACTGCAGGAGCACTGAAGGGGTTCCATTTAACTGGGAAATGCAGCCAGGAACACCGCGGAACCCGCCAAAAGAAGAAGCAATTCCACCAATAAGCCCTCCCCCGGCTGTGCTCAGCTTAGGGCTACCCAAGCCCTGCATTGATCAGCAGCTTCATACTAATAAGCCTCCAACAAGCCCTCTGCATAGGCTCAAGTTTTGGAGTAAAAATAGTAAGACAAAAAAACAACGTAAGAACAATTTGCAACACAATGGTGGCTTAGATAAGTTTGATAAGGTCGAGTTTTGCAGCTCTGATTCTGAGTTCATGGCATCGTCAAGTTCGCCTCGGAACTCAAGCTCTTCATCTTCATCTTCATTTTCTTTTTCGAAGGGGCAGTGCTCGAGTTTAAGAAGTACTCCGGCAAGGGATTCTTTCACTAGTTCTGGTCATTTCAGCTGCAGTCCTTGGAAATTAAGCTCTTTTCTCACTAGCGCTGCAAGGCGAGTTTGATACAGCGTGTTGTTGAGTTTTGCATTATGCTTTGTCATATACTACATACAATTATTCGTTTCTAGTAAGTTTTTTTAGCCAAATTGGTTTATGAGATTGTCATAACTCTTCATTTTGGTCTATGAGATTTAAAATCAATAGAACTGGTTGTTGAGTTTGTCTACTATCAATCATTTTGGTCATTCTGTTAAAAATCTTAATTAAATAAGAATAAAATGACAAAAGTACCCTTAATTTTTATCAAATCATTTGGGTTATTGTTTATTAAATTGAAGATATTTTTGTTATTTTGATCCTTATTCGGGTATTTTTCACAGAATGATCATAATGATTGACGGTGGACAAACTCAGAGACCAATTATGAGCTCGTTTGGATGTGCTTTTAAAATGACTGAAAGCGCTTTTGTTGAAAATGTTTTTGGAACTAATTCTTAGTAAAAATGCAAGTATATTTTGAAAAAGCACTTAAAGTGCTTCCTGAAAGAAGCACATAACTAGTGCTTCTTGCAGAAAGCACTTTCAGTGCTTTTGGAACCAAAAAATATTTTCTCTAAAAGCGCTTTCAGTCATTTTAAAAGTACATCCAAACGAACCCTATATTTATTTCAAATATCAGGAATCAAAGTGAGAAGTTATACCAATCTTAGGGGATCATTTTAGCTAAAATGCATTTTTCAAATTCCGACTTAGTTCATAATTATTATATCATAGATATTATTACGATTAATAAAATACATGATTTGTATATGGGGGTTAGCATCAAGGGACAACTATTTTGACAAATCTTTTTGTTCTTTTTTAGCCATTAAATTTTATAACATCTAATAGTCTTGTGGTCAGGGGAAGGCTGAAATGCCTTTGTGAGTCTTCCTGGCCCCCAAAAGGGGTGGATAACTGTAGCTTGCTACCAATTGTCCCCCTTAAAAAAAAAAGAGTCTTGAATAAGTGTAATATAGACGCTTTTAAACATCAAATGAAATGGATTATAGCTGATAAAAAATAAATAAAGATCAAAACTTAAAGACATAAAACTGCGCGGAATTAAAAAAGAAAATAAAAAACTGTAAACCCATGCTTTGGAGGGAGGGAGAGGAAGGCCTCCATTGCAATGCAGAATTGCTCATGAACAAAAACGTCAGTGAGACTTGATTGGATTTTACAACCTTTATGAAATCATAGAGAAAAATGTAAATTTGAGGATTTATCACCCAAACCTGTATACCCTACGTACAAACACTGATCTTGCCTCACGCAAGCAAAGATGACAACTGAGATTGATACGTGACCTCACACTGCTCTTGCCTTTTGAGGCAATAAGGGAAGAAATTGTTTCACAATCTAATTTATCACGCAAAGATACCAAGAATAAAGAATTAGGGTTTCGAGTTTCGATCGATGAATAGCTTGATATGCTTAGTGCGCTTCTTAATTTTATCAATTGAATGAAAGCAATATATAGTGAAGGTTTTGGAATTTTCTCTTCACCTTCTTATCATGTTCGTGGTGAGTCACTCCTTCCTGAATTTCAACGTTAGATTGATTTGTTTTTTTTTTTTCCTTTTCGGTTGTTATGGAAAACAAATCTTACCTAAAAGCCCAAATCATGTCGCAAAGCACAATCATTGTAAACCGTCACAAGTCGAGCATAAATTCATGCAAAAGTGCGAAAACGAGGGGTATGTGAATCTACAATCACGCCACGCCAATAAAATAATAATTTATAAATTGGACGTTTGTGTAATCATGCCAAACCCATCCACATCCATGCATATTTAACACGCTGAGCCATGTTATGACATTAGCGTTGTAAATAAATCACGCCAACTACGCTAAATGCTAAAGTGGGCCCAATCCACATATCGGGGCTTGCCGAGTAGATCGTCATGTGGATGGTCATGGAAGTTTACTAGGCCTATGTGGAACTAAGGTTGCAGAAGACTTTGGGCTGCTTGCGAGCACATAAAGTCCAAGCCATATTCTTTGGCTTCATATGGGAAGTCTGAGAGAGAAAAGACCAAGTTTCCCTTACAAACCAAATAGGAAACTTAGGAAACAACCAAAACCCAAAACTAAGTTGCCTAAATCCTAAGAAGAGCCATTCCAAGCTTACACAGGAAAACTAGAAGACAAGGAGCCGCGCCCCTCATTACTCTTGATCACATTGTAAGATCCCACATCGCCTAGGGGTGAGGATCCTGTAAGCCTTATATGTATATTCTCATCTCTACCTAGCACGAGGCTTTTTGGGAGCTCATTGGCTTCGGGTTCCATCGGAACTCCGAAGTTAAGCGTGTTCGCGCGAGAGCAATCCCATGATGGGTGACCCACTGGGAAGTTCTCGTGTGAGTTCCTAGAAACAAAAACCGTGAGGGCGTGGTCGGGGCCCAAATCGGTCAATATCGTGCTACGGTGGAGTCGAGCTTAGGATGTGGTGGGGGCCTAGGCCGGGATGAGACAATTTGGTATTAGAGCCAATCCCTGACCGAAAGTGTGTCGACGAGGACATCGGGCCCCTAAGGGGGGTGGATTGTAAGATCCCACACCGCCCAGGGGTGAGGATCCTGTAAGCCTTATATGTATATCTTCATCTCTACCTAGCACGAGGCCTTTTGGGAGCTCACTAGCTTCGGGTTCCATCGGAACTTCGAAGTTAAGCGAGTTCACGCGAGAGTAATCCTATGATGGGTGACCCACTGGGAAGTTCTCATGTGTGTGGTCGGGCCCAAAAGTGGACAATATCATGCTACGGCGGAGTTGAGCCCAGGATGTGGTGGGGGCCCAAGCCAGGATGTGACAACGTTGTTTGGTTGATAGTTTATTCATGTCTACTATCCAATGTAATTATCTCGCCTATATGATAAACTTGAATGATTTGGAACATACTTCCTAAATCTCATCCATACTCTAGCTAGTGATTCTTAATCATATCATAGAGTATTCTCCCTCAACGGTTTGAAGGTTAGAGATCCCTTGTTATACATTCATATGACCACATGATTAAGTAGTTTAACCTCAACTATGCCGTGGACACTCTCTAATAGAATGCGTTGGACATAGTCAAATATTGAGGACCTAGCCACAAGATAACTATGACACCTCAGGTCAAAGAACTACGTTGTATTATCCTAACTAATGAGTTCTTATATTACATGAATATGAGAACTCGTGGTTGATCGTTGTTGGAACCAAATTCGCACACCGTCGTAGGAGGTGGAGATTCACAAATTTGAGTAACCTGTAAAAGAAAAAACAATCATGAGTTAGCTAAGGACCGGGGGGAAGGGGTGGGGGAGGGTGGTGGTGTGACGGTCAAAGGATATCTGAGGCTCAAGTTAGTAAGCAATATAAGATTCATGCAGTGAACAAGATAATAAGTATGTGATAATTACGTTACCAGAGATGAACCCAAGAAGTGTGTGTTTATACCAGTCGAGGATGAAACCTTTTAGGATAATAGAATCCTTATTAAACCGGGAGAATACCAGAGGATATATAAGAAGTAAATATTGTATCATCTTAGGAGTGTGATTTCTTGTGGCACACGCCAATCCTTAGATTGTAAGGACGTTGAGATTACAGGGAACTTGCTGATTGCTTGTTGGATTAGGTTTCTGTATCTTGTGGAAAAAGCATGTTCAATCTCAGTCGTCGGGCTTCGCTCCTGATTACGAAACAGGATGGTGGTGGCATCACTGCTCCATTTATTCAGCTCCGCATGGTGGCTGTTGATTCCATGACAAGACTTCCAAGTTATGCATATTATGATCCGCTTTACTCCATCCTTGGAAAATCATGGTCCCACATTCCCTTAACTATATATCTGAAATGAATTGTTCCCCTTGAGGATGTATAGTTATCCAAAGACTATACCTTTTGGAGTAAGTCGGAATATGTATTGTTTTAGTTATTCTGATGCGTGGTATCTTAGCTTCGAACCTTGTGAAGTTTTGATGTTTTAGATTTAGACATGCATTCTCGAGAGTCGTAGCGCGTAGTTAGCATTGATGAGGGATTTCATGTTGCTTGTGCATATTTAACAAGGGGCAGCCCTTTGCATCACCGAGTGACTTTGGCTTTTAGACACATGAATCTCTAAGCAAGACTTTGCAAATTCCATGGTGAGATTTCTTGGCAACTCCTATTTAAATAGCCTAGCCTTAGCTTTATTTTGCAAACCCTTTTTCTCGAGTTCTCAACTTCGCCATGGATCCTGTTTACTTCTTTCATACTTTAGCTTACAAACCTAAGCCTTCGATGATTAAGATTTGTAACAAAGAAATTTGCCACATCCATATTCACTCTTATCAAGAAAAGTCTGGATAAGCCATAACGTTTCAATAGCTAATCTTGCTTCCCTCGACAAGTTCTATAGCCTTTATACTTTGCATTACATCCATTGGCAACATCCTTCTCGCAGTCTTTGCATACGGGTTCAACTTGAGGAAAGTGTGGGTTCTTCTTCGTTGGAGCTTTCCCAATCCTCATTTAAAGTAGCATTCTCGTTGATCGGCCTGATGACAAAGTGAACCTCATTAAAGTTGATGATTCTGGCTAAGTTAACCTTCTTAGCATCCTTAGGAATAATTTTGTACTAAGGGAATTGTAACTTTATTCAAGTCGTTAATCATGTTAGAATAAAGCATCTCGAACTTTTCAGCCTATGCTTCCTAATTGCAGAATAAGATTTTAATCCGACAAATATTTCCAAAGTAATCTAATTTTGGAGTAATGAGTGATGAAGTGAAACACGAACAAGTTTGTAGGCCTGGGACAGAGCTCTAAGCCCCTTTAGGTAACATTGATTCAAAAAAATATTACCTCCCAAGCTGTGTGTTTATAAAGATTTTCACTGCAATAACCAGAGTACCACCTTACTTCGACACCAGGTCTAAATCTATGAGAAATCTTTTACTCTACACTTGCCATGTTACATTGATCTGATTAAGGATGAGAACGTGAGAGATTTTGGACCGAAATGTCCTCATATGCATGAACTTTGGTGTGTCCTCTTCAAGAAATATGTTGCTTGTTTATTTGTTCACCTTGCCCAATTTCGGGTCTGAGGATTTTGATGATTGCAACGTGTAACCAAGAAGGGGCTGCCTTCCCAGTCCAATTTGCATGTTCGTTCCTAGTGAATCTTAGTTGAAAGTTCGTTAGAAACTTGGTCGCTTGTATGTGGGGCAGAAACACCTTTGGAATCTGAGACCCCTATCTTTGGACCTAAGCGTTTCAGATCAGACTACACTTATTGACTTGGCTAAAGAATTTTTGTGTATCGAAACTCATTTGGAATGAAATTCCACTTAAGGATTTCCTAGTGTGGCTGCCTCATTCGGGTTTACTAAAACACATGGTGTTGTAGAATATACTTGACTTAGTACGCTTGCTCGAGGTAGAAGTAATCATACTCAAGGTTGGAACTCAGAGCCACCCGTCATATAATTTTGAATCACCCTTTGGATTATTCTTTGGAATGGTGTAGAGCTCAGGTTTGAATGTTATAACCCATAACCCTTAGGTTGTATAAACTTTTTGGAGGCCAGATGATGCATTGGACTTCTGGGTCAAAGGTCTGATGCGAAAATTAACTTAACACACAAATTAAACCCTTTTTTGACAATTGTAGTATATATGTAAGGGCTGGTTTGGTATTGCTGTGCTTTGAAAAAAAGCTGCTGTGAGAATAAACGGCTGTGTTGTGAGAATAAGCGGCTGTGAAATAAATCAGCAGAGTGTTTGGTAAACTTTTTTGTAAAAGTGCTTTTGGAAAAAAAAGCAGTTGATAAGCTCATATTTATACATATTTTACATCAAATTCTCTCGTCTTTTCTTAGTTAGTTTCTTATATTTTTGAGTTATTTACTTTGTTTTTGTGTTTTATCGAATTTATCTACTTAAGAAAATAAAAATAGCACAAGTGTGATTTTAAGTAATAAATTCGTCATTTTTACTTTGCTCACTTATTTTATTAACTTAAGAAAACATTTTGGCAGATAAAATAAGAGATGGCAAGAAAAGGGGGTATTGACGCGCGGAAAAAATATAGGAGGAAAGCTGCCTTAGGCAGCTGGTGAGCATGACAGAAAAGAAAAAAAAATTAATAAAAAAAGAAAGGTGCACTCAGACAAAAGAAAGAAAAAAATATATAAAAGAAAGAGGGAAACAGTGGGAAGAATGAAGAAAAGGTGCAGCAGAGCTGCCTCATGCAGAAGTCTCGTGCGAAAGACAGGAAGCGTGGGAAGCAAAGCTGCCCTTGGCAGCTGGCTAACAAGGAAAGAGGGAGGAGCAGCAGAAGCTGCCTTTCCAGCTTGCAGCACGCAGGAGCACATGGTGCGTGAAGAACCAGGAGAGAAACAGAAGCACAACGAGGCATTAACGTGCTGGCAGCGAGAGGAGAGACGAAGACGTGCCAGTGAAGAGAGAAACGGAAAAAGAAGAAACCAGGGGGAATAAAAGCTGCTTTTGGCAGCGTGAGTAAAGAGGAGAGCGGACGCGAGGACTGGGGGGAGAGACGTTCGAAGGAGCTGCCTGAGGGCAGCGAACCAGAAAGAAAAAAAAAAGAAAATAAAAAAAAAGAAGAGGAAGGACAGAGGGCACGGACGAACGAGAAGAAGGAGGGAGGAAGGCAGGCTGCCTTTAGCAGCTGCCAGGAGCAAGAGAAACAGAAGCTGCAGGAAGCAACGCTGCCTTTTGAGGCAGCTGGCGAGACCTTGGCAGCTAGCGGCAAATAAGGCAGGCCACACGCAGTAGCAGCACGGACAAAGAGGAAGAAATTCCTCATTCGGTGTTATTCTTCCTCAAACTTATGTTTTATTTTATGTTTTAATTTGATAATAATGTGTAACTAATTTTTAGTAGTTATGGGCTGTTTTGAAGCCCCGAATATGATTGTAAGTTTGTTGTGATATTTTGCTTGAATGAATTTTATGGAAGGATGAAAATTGTTTCACTACTTATCTCATTGATAAATTCTTTATGTGTTTCTATGGATGCATACATAGTGAGCATATCTAGAATTTTAATGCTATGAATATATGTCTGCCTGCCCTTGTTGAATGAGGACCTACATATGTTCTACAGTAGCACTTGTTAATTGTGGTTAACATGTGAAGCGATTTCTAGGATAAGTGAGACAACACCAGTACTTACGATGCCTTGTGATGTCTCAAACTCTTTTTATTCTTAATGATTTCTACTTGTTAAATCTATGAACACACCATTCTAGATTGCATGCTAGGAACTAAGTTAAGTTGAAAACACCATTCTCTTAACATACTACGTAATAAAGAGTAATAGGTTGTGTTCTAACATTGAGCCAACTTGAGCATCTTCATCCGGAAATAAAAGGAATTTGAATGAAACATAACATACTTGCATGATTATTTGGTGGTGGATTGCATGTCCCCTAACTCATTTTCTTAACTTGTGAATTAAAATCTATTGGCATTATTTAAAATCGGTTTCTGTACTGTTTTTGTACGATTTAATTTAAATAGAAAATCAACTTCAAAAATCCCAAAAATTTGTGTGAACATAGCTCAGTGTGTCTAGTTTATGTGTATAAAATTTCGTTGCATTTGGATGAGTATAAGTTAGTCTAATAATATTTGTTCGGTGGCTGGTCAGTGGAGATAGCCACCCTGTTTTTGTGACATTTTAAGTATTTGGATAAAACAATCTTCTGCGGGAAAGACCCTTATTTTCATATGCTACAATCGACAAATTTTAGTGTTAATAAGGAAAATTAATAGGATTATTGTGTGCTACTTTGTGGTGCGTAAATAATAGCTATCAGCAGTCTGATAGTGGGTCTTTTCATTAAAGGAGCACTGTAGCTCCGTGTGCTTTGAAAAAAAACCAGTTTTCCAAAGCTGCAAATAGCAGCTTCAGCTTTTTCCTTTGATTTCAGCTTATTCTCAGAGCAGCTTCCAAAATAAGCCCTTTTTTTTTCAGTTTACCAAACACCTAAAACCCTCACAGCTTTTTTTCATGGGTGTTTTTTTTTAAGCACATCATTCCCAAACCACCCCTAAGTAGGGATTGTTCTTAAACCGGGGATTAGGAGGGATTGCTAAACACTCTAAACTGACTCAAAGACACAAAAACAAAGCTAAAAATGTTTGAATAAACTCAAAGGACTCAAAATAGGTTCACAAGACTCAAAACAACTTAAAAACACTCAAAACTGCCTAAAAACACTAACTAGGCAGTTTCTGACTCTAAACACAACTTTGGACGAATTTTAGTTTTTCCTTGACTCAAAACACTTAAAAACACAATCTAAAACAGATTCTAACTAGTTAGACACTTTAAAGTAAAGGGGGATTTGGTTTTGGACGAAAATAAAGTAAAACAAAGCAAGAACTAGAACTAGACAGATTTGCACGAATTTGGTTGAATTAGATGGATGATGGGCTAGCTAGAAGGTCTTTCTCCACACATGACACACTTGCATACAAAACGATTTCCAGTTGCTTTTTCAATGAACCATGAACCTCAACACCCCAGATTAATTAGGTACGCTTAAATTAACCCTCAGATTTTCCTTATGTCATTGAATTGGACGGAAATAACGCATCGCAATCAAATTATTCTTCAAAAGTTCCCTACATGAAAACGCATAATAGAGATACAATCAAAGATCATTAAGTTCTATGAAAATCATAAGTATTGACAAGGCATTCGTAACTATGAAAGCGCATGATACTTATGCCAAGAATTTACTTAGCACGATTGTGACTAGCAATCTCCACTACTTATGAATATAAGTTCATAACGATTAGGTGAAACTCCCTTATATCCTAGCATCAGATTTATGCATGCAAATTAAGTGTGCATTCTCAACCCACATACATAAACAAGTTTTAATTCAAACAGATAAGTAAATTGAATTGACAATTCATGAAATCACAACTGGATGTAATCAAATCATATTGCAAGTATAGCCATGGTTTCGAAATTCCCCCTAGCTAAAATGGGTTTAGTTCTTCATACTCACAAAACAAAGATTATTGAATTTAAACATTGAAAACAAAAGAAATGTTACACCTAAAACGTTCCAGCAACTCTAACTCGAATGGCAAGCACGTCTAAGGGCTCTCCTCCTTCTTCTTTGCTGCGGCACAAGGTGTGGTTGATGGTTTGAGTGGTGGTTTGTATGGAAGAATGGTTTAGAGTATGTATGGTGGTGCGAGGATGGGTTGATGGTTGCGGCAAGGATGTTGTGTATGGGTTTCTGATGGTGTATGGGTGCGGCTAAGGTGTATGGAGATGGTTGATGATGAATGGTCCCTGAATGAATCGGCTAGGGTGTTTATTTAAGCTAAAACTCGGCTAAGGTTCAGAAAAAGGGTTTTAAATACTTAACTAATTTGTCCCACAATTGAATAGGTAAGAAAGAATCAGAATTTAAAGAGAAATAGGTAACAAAGATGCGGCACAAGATAGGAAAGGTATTTAAGGTCAGAAATTAAGAGAGAAAAGGAAAGGTGGTGCGGCTGAAGGTTTAGGAAAGAAAGGGAATGTGATTTTGGTTCAGAAATTAGGCAAGGAGAGGATCCCTTGTGCGGCAAGAAAAGGAACAAACCTAGGGTGATGCGGCTTGGACTTTAGGGCAGGTTTAGGACTTCTAGAATATGTAATTAAATGTCCTAACATATTTTGGAATCCTTTTGTGGCTGGAACATAGGTGAGGAAAGCTTAGAAAACTTCCAATCCAAGAATAGAAACTTTCAAGAATGGAAACCTCAAACTTTAGAAACTTTGGTTTCCAATTCTGAACTCTTTGTTCTTCATTTTCATTTCTTCATTTCTTTCATCTCATTATTCAATCCTAGCCTCCTTTGATCTTCAATTTCATCCATCTACTTAGCTCCAAGCATGTGCTATTCATTCCAAGCCCAATTTTGCTCCAAAAAGGCTCCAAATGCACTTATTTGCCACATTAGCCATATAAACCTGAAATTGCACGAAAATGACTTTAAACACTAAAATAACTAAGGAATAACAACAAAAATGCACAAGAACAAGCTAACTAAGTCGCATAAATATGCTCCTATCAAGGGCATATCCTATGCCCATACGCAGCCTATCGTAACCGTGCTTAATACGACTCGAGCCTCCCAAGCTGCTAGCCAGACACTACTGAGAAGGCTAAAAGAGACTCATCTGACACTATCACTTTGAATTTTTAGACTTGCAATTATGCGAAGTTTCAAGGTTGTGTGTTATTCAAGATTTTGAGGTATCCCGTGCACCGTTCTGATCTGGTTTGGGTTGGCTCTATTTTGCCCATGATGACCAAATAACCTAGGAACTAGACTAATGCTACTCCAAAGGTACTTTTTTTTTCTTTTTTTCTCTAGATTAAGCTTCATGTTATACTTTTGGAGTAGGTCGAAGAATCCCTGGAGGTGAGGGACATGGTCTTTTTTTTTTGCTTTTAACGACATGTCGTCTATATAGACTTCCGTCATCTATCTGATCATTTCCTTAAAGATTTGATTGACAAGTCTCTGATAGGTTGCCCCTACATTTTCAAGATCAAAGGCAATAACCTTATAGCAGTACGTAACTCGACCAATGACCAATGATGTTTTCTCCATGTCTAGCTCGTACATCTTGGTCTAGTTGTAGCCGAAGTAGGTGTCTATGAAGCTTCACAGCTCGTGCCTTGCTATAGATTCTACCAGTAACTTGATCCATGGACCTCAAATGAAGTTTGCATTTTTGAGCTTATCGATCTTCACCATAATAACTTTCTTTGCTGCATAACCGACTTTGTGGTTAGATCCAAGTAGAGGAGGTGATAGCAGATTACGGAGGGTTCATCCCATTCATATCTTCTGCGGACCAAGCAAACACTTCATTGTTTGCCCGCAGAAAAGCAGTGAACAACAACTTTTTGCGATTGGTCAACTTCGAAATGATCCTCGTTTGGCATTCCAGTTTATCAGGGCCCAAGCTGATGTAGACAACACTCTAGTTCGTTTCAGATTTCAGAGTGCTATCGTCTTGAGGGTCAAGGTCTAGGTTAAATTCCTTATAGTTCATTTATTGGCCCCCAACTTGTGATTGCTATGCTGATCCATCCATGGAAATGCTAGAACTCCGCTCATTCTGCAGATCATGTTCATAGTTTCGATAGTGTATCATCGTGCTGCTACCTGATCATATTTGATTTCTTTAACTCCGTTGGGCGTTAGGAAATAACTGATAGTAAGGTGAGGGGATTGCCATTATTTGATGAAGCTAGTTCTGATCGAGTATAGGATTGTGTCGGGGCTGGGCAATCTATAACGTAGCAAGCCACTAGATAGTTGTACGACTCGGTATGAACCACCAACTTCACTATTATGAGAGATCGAACATGAGTCTTATTGAAGGTGTGGATGGTGGTTTTGATGTTGTCTAAGATCCTCATCCTCTCAGTTGCATCCTTGAAGAGAATGTTAACTCTAGATCCATTATCCACCTGGACGCGACTTACCCTTGCATTGGAGATTTGAACCTTAATGACTAAGGCATCATCATGGTGGGATTCGACATGTTCTAAATCCCAATAAGAGAACATCAAGATGTTCAAGTTAATAGGAAGGGATTTGTTGATGGTAGCCACCATCCTAGGCTTTTTGCACATTGCTTTTCTTTCCTTTCTAGTTTTATTTGAATATATTTGCTCTTTTAGTTACAGTTGGCATTGAGCACGGGACTTTCCATCGGGCCCTGACTCTCAAAAGGTCCTCTAGTCATCTTGGACTTCTTGTGTAACGTTTTGGGAGTGGGGCGGTAGTGCTTCGCACATGATTTCAGATCAACAATAGAACTGCTTTTTTACGTCGCATAAAAGGTGATGTAAACGGTTATTCACAGCGTGAGCACCCAAGCAGTAAAATCCTCTGTCGTAAATTTTTTATTGTCAAATACGACGTACTTTGGTAGTCGTGAACAATTTAAGCAAAACATGTTGCAAATGCTCTTTAAGGCATGCTTGCATGCCTTCATTGGTATTAGATAAGGCGTTAATGGAGTGTCGTAATACTGCAAAAACAATTACGGCATACTTGTGTGCTGTAATTTATATTATTTGATATGATGTTTGCTAAGTGTCGTAGTGCTCTGAAGAAAATTACGGTAGTACGTTGTACATTGTAAAAAAAGACTACCATTAATAGTTGCTGTTGATATTGCATGCCGTAATTTATATTAATTAAATTTTTATTTTTCACAATTCATTTTAGACAGACCTCACTTCATAACATCTAAATTAATATTGTATGGAATACAATATAGAGATAACAATAATCATCATAAACACATTAAACTCCAATTACTTAGATTAATTTGTGTTTGACACAAACAAAAAAACTTTGTTCATTTTACATTTGATGCACATTCTAATGTTTGTTGTAGTCTACTACAAAATATGTAGCATCAATAATATGCAATCTAGAAGAAACTAGCCCTTTGAATAAGTTCAATCACTACAACCCTAGTTGCATCATCACTTTTCATTTTGTAGTGTATCCAGGCTATTAGCCCTATAACTAAAAGTTTTGTAAAGTCCCTCAGCTGAAGCTCACTACATAGTGGCTACACGGACTCATCTGCTTCTTTAAAAGCAACGTGCCTGATTGTCGGTCCTATAACTAAAAGTTTCGCAATACAAAGTGAAATTACGAAGATGGAATAAAGCAAAGAAATTAGTTTATCAAATTTCTAGCAAGTTGATAAACTTTCATGAAGGCCACCAGAATCCGACACAAGCTAAACAAAGCACACTACTTATTAGTAGTTTGGATGACCATTAGCTTTCCAGCAGCCACCCCTGCCTCCAATGGCCATCCTGCATTCAACAACCACTTTGCACTCAAGAGTTTGCTCATCCAACACTTCATCTTCAGTAACTCTGATCTTGGCAGCTTATCTTCAATTGCTCAATCTACAACAATTGAGAAATCAAAATCAAGCAGTTTCCTCCTTAATCGAAGATCAACCTAAACAAGTAAGAAATCCTCATCACAATCAATCAGGGATGCTTCCATCATTCATCCCAAGATATTATCTCCTAATTAATATCTTGAGAATATTATTTCCTCATCCATCATACGGATGACACAACCTTGACCAATGATAAGTCACCACATGTAGGGTAAAACCCTGCACCTAGTCCGGCCACCTCTTTAAAAATACTTCATCTACACCATTACTGATAATCTTTAGCTACACATACAAGCCCTAAATGCTCATTCTTTCAGATATACTACCTTAATCATTGAAGATTCACTGCCAAACGCCACCCAACCTCTTGGTCGTGAATGGCTTTGGCAATCGAAGGTGTTGATTATTTGGAGGTACAAATTCTTCGTGCTACCATAGTAATTATCTTGCAGAAATATAGTATGTGCTAGAATTAGGACCATGATTGTCGAAGGCCTGAGTAAAGCTGATCCGAATACTGCTACCTCAGAAGTCCTGTCACAGACTCACCAGCTCTTGGTATAGGTGTATTAGATGGATCATGGTGCCACCATCACTCTACTCTGGGGCACTAGGCAGAGTCTTAGCGACTTCGCTGGATGACCAAGCTTGTTCCACAAGACAGGCGACCTGATCCGGATATGGACACAATCAGAACCTATAAGTCTTAGAATTCCTATAGTTTAGGGATAGGCGTGTGCCACAAGTAATCACAACTCCTAGGGGGATGCAATATCTACTTACTAGATATCTTCTAGGATTCTCCCAGATTAGAATGAGGATCTATCCTAAAAAGGTCTTTCTCTTCCTACGGTCTAAATACACCCACCTAAGGTTCATCTATAGTAACGCAATCTATACCATTCAATTCTCTTGTCCACTACTTGAGTCTACAATCATTCACTAACTTGACCGTCGGATAGCCTTTGGCTGGCATCCCTCTCCCGGTCTTAAGCTTGCTCAGCGTTGTTTACTGTTTTGCAGGTTGTCATGTTTACTTGAATTTACGCTCGACCACTGCTCACAGAGATGCACTAATTTGGTTCTAACACTAGAGATGAAACAAAATTGAGGGGGATTATTCAACATAAAGATAAAATGCTTGCTAATTGTTTGGAGTCAACCAAGTGGTCTCCCATTTGTCTCCAGCATGTGGCTAATTTGGATTTTTGACATTTTAGGCATAATATTGGTGGTGATTAGAAGTGATTGGATTAGAGACCATCAAATATTTGGATCATGATTGCTCTCATATTAGTATATAGTTCCAGGAGAAGATAAGGAATGGATAAAGTTCCATTTGATGATATAAATTGGATCAGGATTGGTTGGTCTCCAGATAATGAGGAGATAAAATTCCAAGAGGCACGGTGCAATCAAAATAGCCTCTACAACATATCATCCAAGGCATACATGTCCTTATATATACAAGAAGATTTGCAATATAGAGAGGACTTTTAACTTAACACACAATCAACACTCTATGCGAAACCATCACCTATGAGAAAAATAGTAACTGCTCCATTAACACGTCATCACAAATTCAGTATGGTTAAACATCATTGGGTTGACAACCGGCGAAGGTGGCAGTTTGGTTATACAATACTGGAGTCTTAGAATCAGCTCAGTCCATGAATCATGACAGTTTGGTTAAACAACATGCTCCCCTAAAGTCTTTGTTAGTGAAGATTCTTTGATTCTTTAGCCGAACGAGGTCACTTTATCAGCTTTCTCGGTGAATTAGAGTGTTCTATGACTAGGTATTCAAAAGTATCATTTAGAGTTTGGCATTCAGAAGGCCTACCAAATTTTACCATAAAGACACTAATTTCCTTTGAGGATCTTTGCCCTTACTGTTTGATTCTCATTCGACACACTTATATTTTCACAAATATATTTGAAGCTGCCGAACCTGGTGCATAAGATCCTAAACTTAGTAATGATTTGCATAACCTTGTCTTCAGGTTATAGAACCCTAAACCAAGAGCGTTCCTTCCCGGCCAAAGTTGCTCGTTATAAAAGTCAGCAAAATGCATTTCATTATCACACCACCACATCCATCTTATTCGCCCAACCGAGCTCAGTAGTGAGTTGACATGCTTGGATCAACAATCAGCCTCACAAGAACTTAGTTAACTCATTAGTTACTCGTCATGCGCACCACGTAAGATTTGTAATTTTTAGATCAACAAGTCCAAGTGTCTTAACTATCGACACCTAAGATATTTACTAATATGGGGAAAATGCATTTTCAACTCGAGCAATCTACTTATGTGTTTCTTTTGTACTTATTTCTTCTCTCTTTTGGATTCATTGTCCAATTTCTTTACTAGATTTGTATGAGTTGGCGCAGCAATCTAAGTGCTCATATGGATGGAATGGAAGAACGCCAAATCTAGCGGTTAAATTATTTGTTTAGATGATTCCAAAATTAGAAGAAAACGAAAAGAAAAAGGGAAGTAAATTTCAAATAATTCCTTGGATAAGCATTTCAAATGTACATCTTGTTCTTATGCAAATGGAAACTTTGTGCCTGCAATGGCGTGGCACGCTGGAGGAATCAAATCCCCAACGATGGCAGAGTGTATGGTTGCTTGAAAGCTGCGGCCTTTGTGCAGCAGTGGGTTGGGGCGCAGGTGGGAATAGAAGGGGATGCTCTATTGGTGGTTGCAACACTTCGATGGGATTCAGCAGCAAACATGGGTCAGTTTGGTCATGTCCTTGATGATACTCGCCAGCTAATGGGTAATATTTCTCAAGGGAAGGTTTCATTTTGCAATCTGGAGGCCAATAATGTTGCACATCGCTTGGCAAGGCATAGCTTAACTGTAACCAATTGTTTAATGTGGTTCGAGGAACCACCAGATTTTATTATAGATTCTCTATTTGAGGATGGTAATTCTATTTTGTAATCTGGTGCGGGATGCTCTTTTTTCCTTAGACCATGTTAAATCCCCATCAAGGTTTTTATCGAGGCCCTTAACATGCACCCCAGTCTTAGCATTGTACGTATTCCCCTCATTATTAATGAATATCACACTTCTTCAAAGAAAGAAAAAAACAATGTACACAAACTTGGAGTTTTAAGTCGAACTTAATTTCGGCACAACCGGATTATCTTAATTTCTTTACCTCTATTCTCCTTTGGTGTATTTATGAAGGATTTTTCTTTTGATAAATTAATATGTAAATTTTTTATTTGTCAAGCTTTGGTTATATTAGTTACTACCTAACCAAAGATTTATAAGCACTTATTCTTGAATTTGATGTTAATGGTTGAAATTTAAAATATTAAAAGCAAATTTATTTAATTTCCCGTATGGAAATCAAATCTAAAAGTTAAAACTATGCATTTTTTTTATAGGAAAACTAATGAAAAGGGCTAGAAAACTTTGAGTTTTAACGATAAGGACAAAATAAAAGGTAAAGTGAATAGTATTAGGATTGACTTTTTAGTGTAAAAATGTGGTTTTTTGTTAAAGTGAACACTACCAGGACCTTTTTGTGAAAGTTCGCTTTTTTACTATCACTTGATGACTAAAGTGTTTGTTGTAAACTTTCCTAGTTTAAGTGTGATTGTGTAAATCCTAGATTAGATTTGATTCTAGTTATCCTTTCCTATTACAACTTGTATTACTTGGGGAAGAAGGAATATATTCTCTCCTTTTACTACTATAAATAAAGGCACAATGTAGGAGGGATAACAACACACATTCCCCTGCAATTCTACAAACACATCTCTCTCAATCTCTCTCCCTTTACCACCGGCCCCCTTTAACCTTGTCAGATAAAATAGACCATAACACGTTATCAGCACGCTCCTACCGATGCGCTTAGGAATTTGACGTTGAAGAATTTTTCTACATCAAACTAGTTCATCCATATCATCACGCAATTAGGTTCTTTCAAAACAACGATTTTTATCTCGATATTTTTGCAGCCCTGACAGCATGAACATTCACCATAATGCATGACCCAACTTTACGTTTTTCAAATTTTAGATTCTACATAAATTGTGTATGCATTATATTCATAATTGTTGAATTATATGCATTTGATATTTTCCATGAATTGCATCAAATATATGTACATGCATTATACTATTGAATTGAATATGCTTTGAATTAAATTATATATGAATTGAATTGAAAAAAAAAAAACAGAAACAAAAAAAAAAGAAATTGGAACAGGCAACCTGGGTTCTTCGAACCCATGCCCTTGCGTCATTGAACCAAGCCTGTAGCTTGGGTGGCTGAGCCGTGCCTAGCCGCGAGTTCCTTAGTCGGAGTCGAGGGCTCTAGGATTGAAACCCAGCGACCCTAACTTCTTCCATGGCGTCTTCCCCCGTCGTAGGTTGGCCTGTAGCCAATCCCCATCCACGGGTCACCATGTTTGACGGCCTGAAGCTCGTCCCCGATACCAGTTGACCGAGATTCTCGAATCCTATCGGATTTTTTTTTAAATTTTTGATTCGTATTACAAGGGTTTTGATAGAACGTCGAGATTTTTCAATCTTCGTTCACCTTTGAGGTTTCCAACGACCTATAAGACTCACCTCGAACACCATAGTCCCAAAGCATAGCCTCCTGAAGCGATGGCGCCAGCCTTCTTCCCCGGCGAACACACCCAGCTATGGCTAGGGTGTCTTTGGACCCAACCCGAGCCCTAGTGGGCTCCATATCTCGGCCTGCTCCCTAATTTTTTGGGCCCATTCTATAGGCCCATAAGCTATTTGACCAAGCCGCGAAAAAACAAAAATAAAAAAACAAAAGTTTTTTTTCTTTGGGTTCACCTGAAGCAGCCCGCGTAAACATGAGGTTTTTTTATGGTTGGGCTCGCCCGAAGTGATGTGATATAAACTAGCACACAAATTAAACCTTATTAAGATAGATGTAGTATAGATAAGGAGGGATCGTTCTAGGCCGGGGACTAAATAAGGATGCTAATCAACACAAAAGAAACACAAAATACAAAACTAGACTCTAAAACAGAAAACTAGACTCAAACTACTCAAAATAGACTAAACTGACTTAAAACACACAAACTAAGTTAAATTGACTCAAAACAAGAACTATAATGTAATTTGGACGAAAATTGAACTTAACTTGACTCAAGACAACGTTTATGGACTAACTCTAACTTATATTGACTCAAAACACTCAAAAGAACATAGTTTTGACAGATTCTGACCTAAAAACACTAAATAGAAAAGGGGGTTTGTTTTTGACAAATTTAAGACTAAAACTAAACAAATTTAAAGACTCTAAATACTTTGGACGAAATTGGTGATTTAAGGGGTGAATGACTAGTTAGAGGGTCCTTCTCCACACATGACACATATGCATACGAATCGATTTCCAGTTATTCTTTCGATAAACCATGAATGACAATGCTCCAAATTAATCGTGAGAAGCACAAATTAACTTTCAGATTTTCCTAAATTCATTGAATTTGACTCAGCGACACAACCAAATTATTCTTATCAAGTTCCCTACATGAACTGTATAATAGAGATACATATCAAAGATCATTACGTTCTATGAAAATCATAAGCATTGACAAGGCATTCGTAACTATGAACTGCATGATACTCCTGCCAAGAATTCACTTAACACAATCATGACTAGTGACTTTTACTACTTGTGAATATAAGTTCATAACGATTAGGTGAAGTTCCCTTATATTCTAGCATCAAATTCATGCATGCAAACTAAGTATGCATCCTTAATCAACACATAAGAACAAGTTATCAATTAAACAGATAAGTAAATTGCATTCACAATTTATGAACATAACTGGATGTAATCAATTCATATCACATATATGTTCATGGCTTTGAATTCACCTCTAACTAAAACGAATTTAGTTCCTCATGTTCGCAATTAAACAAAGACAATTAAATTTAAACATTGAAACAAAAGATAGAATACACCTAGAAACGCTCCAACAATCCAAGGGTCTTGAATGGCAAGCATGATGTGAAAATTAACTCGACACACAAATTAAACCCTATTGATGACAATTGTAGTAAAGATGTAAGTAGGGATCGTTCTAGACCGGGGATTAACTAGGGATGCTAATCAACACAAATAAGACTCAAAAACACTAAACTAGACTCTATAGACTCAAAACTGACTCAAAATAGCAACAAACAATCAAAAAGACTCAAAATAGACTATAGGGAGTTATTTGGACGAATTTAAGACTAGTAGGACTCATAACACTAATTTGGACAGATTTAAACACTTTTCTAACTAATCTAAGACACTTAATTAGAAGGGGGATTGATTTGGACGAAATTTAACTAAATTAAACAGATTGCAAAACAAAGTAAATTAAGTGATTTGAATGGTGAAAACTTAGCCAGAGAATCCTTCTCCACACGACATATGCATATAAACCACTTTCCAGTATTGTTCCCTTAGACTTTGAATGACAATACTCTAAGTTAACCGTGACAGCACAAATTAACCATCAGATTTTCCCTAACTCATTGAATTGGACGGGATACGCATCACAACCAAATTATCCTTATCAAGTTCCCTAACTATGAAAAACATGATAGAGAGACATATCAAAGGTCATTAAGTTCTTTGAAAACCATAAGCATTGACGAGGCATTCGTAACTATGAAAAGCATGATACTCCTGCCTAGGATTTACTTAACACAATCATGACTATTGACTTCCACTACTTGTGAATATAAGTTCATAACGATTAGGTAAAACTCCCTTATATTCTAGCATCAAATTCATGCATGCAAATTAAGTATGCATCCTCAATCAACATACGTAAACAAGTTTTGATAACTCAGATAAGCAAATCACATTCAAGACTCAAGAAGCAATAATTGGATGTAATCAATTCATATAAAACATATAAACATGGCTTCGAATTCACCTCCAACTAAAAAGGAATTAGTTTCTCATGTCTTTGAAAACATAAAACCAAATTAAAAGCAACATTGAAAAAAATTTAAGGATAGAAAGAACCAGGAACGTCCCAGCAACTCCCATGTCTTTGAAAACATAAAACCAAATTAAAAGCAACATTGAAACAAATTTAAGGATAGAAAGAACCAGGAACGTCCCAGCAACTCCAATGGCAGATTTCGAAGCCTCCTTGGATTGCAAGCCACGACACAAAGCTCATTCTTTCCCTTCCTTCCACTCAAGCACACCTTTGAACTCTCTGAAATCTCTCAATTGTATTTGAATATATGGGTGCATGGTCTGAAATAGGCGCATAAGTGTATATATATAGGGCTAGGCACGACATAAGGCTGAGTAGGAATGGGATTGTGTAACCAAAACCCAAGTGGAATGGGTTTAAAACAACCAGAAACCAAGGAGAATTAGGTTAGAAAGATGCGGCACATAAGGGATAAGGGTTCTAGAATCTGAAATATGTATTTTAAATGCATAATTATCCCTTATAAATGATTGGAATTAAGGCACAAACTAATTTGGATAAGATAAGATAGGATAAGGCTAGATTAGGAAAGGATAAGATAAGAAAATGTTTATTTGGATAAGATAAGGTTGGATAAGGTTTTGGATAATGTTCATTCTTTTGAGCTGATTCCTTATCTTCTTTGTCTTGGATTTACTTCTTCAACTCTTTAGCACATTCCTAGACATCTTTGGTCTTCAGATTCGTCCATCCATCTTGCTCCACTCATAAGCTATCCATTTGATGCCCAAAACTGCTTCAAGATGCTCCAAATTGCATTTTCTTGCCAACTTTGTCATTTGGACCTACAAACACACGAAAATAGTTTAAAACACTATAATAAGTAGAAACTAGCTATGAAAATGCAAGAAAACAAGCTAACTAAGTTGCATAAATATGCTCCTATCAAGGCACGGCTCCAAGGGTCTCCTCTCCTGTCTCCATGCAAAACTGCGGCACTAGAGGGATGTATGTATAGGAGGGATGTATGGTATGAATTTGTCATGAAAGGTGGATGATTTATGAGTGCTGCGACACTATATATTTATAGGGAGAAAGTAAGGCACGGTTAGGGTGAGTAGGAGAGGAATTAGGACTCTAAATCATCAAGGAATAAGAACTCTTCAATTTCAGATTCTAGGGAGGAAAATGATTGGTCTTTGTTGCAGGAAACATCACTTCTAGAAGGGCTAGGTGTGGCACACTTTCAGGGATAAGAGATAAGGCTTCTAGAAAGAGTTTGTGGCAGGTTTCTAGAAAGAAAGGGATAAGGGGTGCGGCACCAATCTGGGACAGGTGATAGGGCTTCTAGAACCATATTTTTAGGTGATCTAATAAGAAATTGATTCCCCCTTACAGCTGGAATTAAGGTATGATAAGATTAGGATAGGATAAGATAAGATAAGGTTAGTTTGGATAAGATAAGGTTGGATAATGTTTTGGATAATGTTCCTTCCTTTTAGCTGATTCATTATCTTCTTTGTCTTGAATTGATTTTCTTCATCTCCTTAGCATATTCCTAGCCTCTTGAACTTCAAAAACGTCCATCCAAAGTGATCCCCACATGTGATATCCATTCTTGGGCCAAAACTGCTCCAAAATGCTCCAAATTGCACTTTCTTGCCAACTTTGTCATTTGGACCTACAAACACACGAAAATAGCTTAAAACACTATAATAAGTAGAAACTAGCTATGAAAATGCAAGAAAACAAGCTAACTAAGCCGTATAAATATGCTCCTATCACGAAGTAGCCCACTACCTAGGCCCAGCCTGTTTTTCTTCCCCCCGGTTTCACTGTTTGCCCCGCACCCAATCCGTGCCCTCTTTGTTTGGGCCTACAGCCCCACCCGAGACCAAACCCAGCCCAATTTTTGGGCCTAGGTCACACAGATCATTTTTCTTAAGCCATCCGTGGGCTTATTTTTTCTTTTGGGCCCCAAGTTTTATTTGCCTAATTATATTTGGCCCAATGGGTTTTATATTTTTTCACCCACAATTTAATTTGGCCCGAAGACCAAATAATTAATTCAATTATAATTAACGTCCTAAAGTTCTTTTTTTTTTTGCATGTTCTTGTTGCATATTTTTGTATATAAATTTGTGTTTGCCTGCAGGAATATATGAACCTGAAGTTCATAATTATTTTGAAACCTGAAGTTTCTTATAAACATGCCTTGTTTGAAAACTTGAAGTTTTCGTTTAAAAACATCACCCATGAAAACCCGAAGTTTTTTCATGCAAAATTAAACCAATACATGTCTATTAGAACCTGGATGTTCTACTCCTATGTGAATGGATTAATTTTCAAAAATTACATTAACCACATCTTGTCCATCTATTTTGTGATAGAAACATGTCGAATTTAAACAAACTCGACTTCACCGCTTTGGAGGTCTCTGGAAGGAACTACCTCAAATGGGTCTAAGATGTGAAGCTCCATCTCACTGCAAAGAACTTACGTCTTGCTATTGAAGAAGAGACAGACAACCTTGTTGGTGAAGCTGAAAATGCCACCGCTATGATCTTCATCCGAAGACATATCCATGACGCTTTGCAAATTGAGTATCTTGCTGAGGAGGATCCACGTGCACTATGGGTCGCTTTGGCTGATCGTTTTGATCACCAAAAGGAATATTCTTTCCTGAAACAAGACATGATTGGCAGCATTTGCGCTTCCAAGACTTTAAGTCTGTGAATGAATATAATTATGAAGTTTGTCAAATCCGATCACTTCTTAAGTTTTGTAACGAAACTTTGACCGAAGAGGATCTCTTGGAGAAGACCTATTCGACCTTCTCTACTTCTAATATTGTCCTACAACAACAATATAGAGCTTAGAAGTTCACTAAGGTCTCGGATTTGATCTTTGTTTTACTTCTTACTGAAAAGCAGAACCAGCTGTTGATGAAGTATCATCAAGCTCGACTTACTGGGGTGACTGTTGTGCCTAAAGCATATTATAGCACAAACCAACGCCCAAAATGCCAAAAGAGGCTTGGTAGGGGCGGCCAGAAGCCATCCCACCAAGGTCAACATAGTCAAGGCCTATCAAAGGGAGGAAACAAAGCCAGAAGAGCCCAAACCTTGGTCCCAAGGCCTTGAACTTCAAGAATAAAGGAAAAGCACCTGAAACTATGGATGCGGACATGTGATATAACTGTGGTTCAAAGGACCATTGGTCTTATGTTTGCCAAGCTCCCAAGAAGGTTGTAGATGAATATCATTCTTGTATTAAGAAGTTTAAGTCAAACTTCATGCAAGTGGACGAACCGGAGACTACAAAGATGGAGGTTTCTGACTTTCAAGAGGATATCACCCCTATGGAAGATTAGAATCTTAGACATAGAGTTATTTTTTTGTTGACATAAGACAATGAGGCCGATTTCCACCTAGTGGCTGAACCTCCCTTTGTTTTTGGTTGATTTTTGAACAATCTCCCCTTATGTTTGGATTTTTTGTTGGTGATTTGTTTTTGGATATTAAGTTTTAATTAATTACCATCCTTGAATAAATGAAATTATTTTGAATTGCTATTTTTTTTAGAACTTTTATGCATGTGACCAACTCAAATTAATTTTTCATTCTAGGTATGACTAGTGGGGAAGTTAGTTGTCTGATAGATAGTGCAACCACGTACACAGTGTTGCGTGAACACATCTATTTCACTAACTTCATACCTAAGAATGCACCTTTGATAACCCTCTCAGGCCCATCCAACCTGATTGAAGGATATGGTAAGGCACGTATAATGTTGTCCAATGGTACAATCTTGACCATTGCTAAGGCAGTCTATTCTTCATGTTCCAGAAGAACATTGTTGAGTTTCAAGGACATTATAGATAACAATTACCACGTTGAAACCCACGTAGAAAACAAAGTTGAATTTCTGTGCATAACTTCCTATGAATATGGCCAGACACGTATTCTAGAGAAGATGAAATGTATCCCGAGTGGTCTGTATACTTCGACCATATGCCCCATAGAATGCCACTATGTGGCCGGCCCTACTACTGGGACCGCACACGAAATTACACCTTGGCATGATCGTTTGGGGCATCTTAGACGAATAACGATGTGCCATATCCTCAAATCTTCACACGGGCATCCACTAACCTGAAGTTTAGGTTCGATACAAGGAATCGAATGTCAAACATGTTCAATGTGAAAGCTTATTACTAAGCCTTCTTATGACAAGAGTCGTTTGAATCCTCCCATTTTTTCTACAATGGATTCAGGGGACATTTGTGGACTTATTCACCCTCCTTGCGGACCATTTAAATACTTTATGGTTTTGGTTGACGCTTCCACACGTTGGTCACACGTGTGCTTGTTGTCCACAAGGAACGCTGCATTCTCCAAACTGTTGGCTCAGGTTATCAAGCTCAGGGCTCACCATCCTGATTATCCAATCAAATCTATTCGATTGGATAATGCTGGAGAATTCATATCTAAAACTTTTGATGACTATGAAGGGAAATAATGAGATTTATGTGGGATTTCTAGTGACTAGCATGCATATACAATTCAAAATTTATATACATTAGCAACGGAAGCATGTTATCACATAATATCAAAGCTAGAGTCATCCAAATCCCCTTTAAGAAGCATAGGTCCATATTTGATGCATCTAAGAAATTTTGAAGAACAAAGTGAAGGTATAGTTTTATACCTCTTGATCTAGACTTGAGACCAAGGATGGACCACCTCCAAGCTCTTTGTTCTTGGAACTCCTTGAGCCTAGCCTCCCTCCTTGCTTCCTCCACCTTGCTAGAATGAGTGCTCCTTGGTTCTCCTTTATTCTCCAAGGTTGAAGACCTCTAAAGATCCACACCCACTAGTGTAGTGAGATGGATGAAGGAATAACCAAAAGGGAAAGAAGATGATTAGCTACTTCTCCCTTATGGTGGCCGCCCTTGTGTGTGGTTTTGAGAGGGAGATGTTTTCTTCTTTTGTGAAAAATCAACACACAAAACCGTAATGAAACTTTTCACTAAAAGTTCGTTTTATATCTCAAAGAAAGTTAGCCAACAACTTGACTCCTTCTCTCTCCCTTTCCCTTTATTTGGCCGGCCCCTTTGTGTTGTTTGGGCTTTTGGGCTTTTATCATTTCAAGTCATCCTATGCTTGAATAAAAGGACCCAATGGGTTTGGGCCCAATGGGCCCAAATGAACCCAAACTTTTCTTTAAGCCCAAAGCGATCTTTTATCGCTTTTATGATTTCTTTAGACTTTCTAATTAATCACAACACTTAATTAATCCAATTAATTATTTCCATCATCCATTAGTTGTCTCACTACAAGAGTGTATCGGTGTACAATCATTTTAGGTTCTAATTAGCAAGGCAGTGAGGTGATTGGCACCAATCCAATTGATTATATTTAATCCAATCACTTAGTGAATTAAAACTTACTTTTAATTCTCCTTCTTCTTTGACGACTACTTATTTAATCATCTAGAAGAACTCACAAGCCATGAGTGACATCTAACCATATATCATGGCTATCCAAGCTAATGTAGAATTTATTCGGAGAACCTATTCAGTTGGAATTACAATGTAATTCGATCCTTCTCTAAAACAATACTCTCAATCACATTATTAGGGTATGGATATATTATGTCAAACCCCTAATGTGATTATTTCATGTTATATGATTCAATTGAGTCGTATAGGAACGCTTTCCTTTATTACGCTCGATACTTCGGCCGAAGATTCCCGAATCATATCTTAGAGTATTCATCCTCTCATAACGAGGATTAGAGATCCCTTGTTGATCATTCACATGCCTCTGAGAATAGATTACTGACCCCAACAATGCATAGAACACACCCAAGATGAGGTGTGGTCACGTCTCATTATCAAAATGATCAGCAACGTATCCCCAAGACAATTATGATGTCTCAGGTCAAAGGATTACTTACATTATTCCAACCATTAGAGTTACTTGCTTGACATGTGAGTAGACCTCCATGCAAGTACTCTCGTTCGATTGTGTTCAGTGAACTCATTCCCTTAATGAGCACCTACATACCTGTCTTAGTGTCACTACACGAATGGGATGAGACTTTCCATCCTTCCAATTGAAGGGGACATAGTATGTACTGGTCTATGCATTGTCAGTATCCCTCTGACAATCCTACGACCAGGAACCTTTTGGACATGATGGTTATGTGAAGAAGGTCTCTTTAGTCTAACATCATTAGATTACTTCTTCCATCGATCCATTGTCCATGGATTCACTATTTAGGACATATATCGTTTATTGAGATAGTCCTAATTAGTATCTTTGCCTTTTGATGTATAAGAGTTATCTATACACACATTCATTGTCCTGAAAGGTTTCTTCCAAAGATTGACTTTCAAGGCATATCTTAAATAAACTATTGCATGTCGGTTGGGGTTGAAGTTGAACATCCCGTACCCCATGTTTACACCCATAACGGCCTGGCAGAGGCTTTCATTAAGCGCTTACAAATGATTGCTCCATCGTTGATCATATATACCAAGTTCCCTATCGCTGCTTGGGGCCATGCAATATTGCACGCAGTAAAGTTGGTCCGCTTGATGCCTGTTGCGACATAACCATTTAGTGGTCTTCAGTTGGTTACCAGATACGAACCTGACATATCGCATCTGCGCGTATTTGGTTGTGCGGTATATGTGCCGATCTTGTCGCCCTACGTACAAAAATGGGGCCTCAGCGAAGGATGAGAATTTATGTCGGATATGATTCTCCTTCAATTATTCATTACTTAGAACCTTTGACAGGCGATCTGTTTACCACTCGTTTCGCCGATTGTCATTTATATGAGACAGTCTTCCTGTTGTTAGGGGTAGATAAGAACGTCAATGTTCTTGAAAAGCGACATGAATTATCGTGGACGACTCCCACTTTATCTCATTTAGATCCCCGTACCACTCAGTCTAAAACTGAAGTGTATCGTATATTAGATCTTCAGATCATAGCTCAGAGCATGCCAGATGCTTTCACCGATCTAGCGCGCGTAACAAGATCACATATTCCAGCTGCGAAAACGCTTGCCAATATTGGTGTTCCACGTACATTAGCAGCTAGCCAATCATCTACCCTTACACAAAAGCATGGTAGACCCCTTGGTTCAAAGGATTCACACCCCTGGAAAGGTCCTGAAGAGCTTACCGTGAATCCGACTATCGCTTACTCATTCTATCCAACTCATGAGGAAATTCTAGATTATGGAAACGTCCTTGAAGAGACGTATCCTCCTCCTGAGAATCGTTAGATTGTGGTCTATTATGCTAGCTTAGATGATGTGTGGCGTAGAAATGAGATGATTGTCGATGATGCATTAGCATTTGCAGTAGCTACTGAGATCATGTTGAGCGATGACATTGAATCACGTTCCGTTGATGAATGTAGACGTAGAATTGATTGGTCAAAACTGGAAACAAGCAATCCAAGTCGAACTTAATTCGCTTGCGAAATATCAGGTGTTTGGACCTATAGTTCTTGCTCCTCCACATGTGAAGCTCGTTGGCTACAAGTGGGTTTTCGTTTGGAAGCGTAATGAGAAGAACAAAATTGTATGTTACAAAGCTCGTCTTGTTGCACAAGGCTTCTCACAATTCCCTGGGATTGACTATGATGAAACTTATTCACCTGTTATAGATGTGATTACTTTTCATTACCTTATCAGTTTGGTAGTTTCCGAAAAACTGGATATGCAACTGATGGACGTAGTAACCGCATATCTTTATGGGGATCTTGATACAGAAATCTATATGAAAGTTCTCGAATGACTTACATTGACTGGTTTAAATATTTCCAAACCTCGGAACATGCTCTCAATTCGCCAAAGGCGTTCACTCTATGATTTGAAACAATCCTAAAGAATGTGGTATAACCGTCTGAGTGAGTATTTGACTAGTCAGAGATATGTGAACAACGAACTATGCTCTTGTGTGTTCATTAAGAAGTCACATTCTGGATTTCCGATTGTTGCAGTATATGTCGATGACATGAACCTTACCGGAACTCCTGAAGAGCTCGTGAGAACTGCCTTGCACCTGAAGTCAGAATTTGAGATGAAAGATCTAGGTAAGACTCGATACTATCTCGGTCTTGAGATAAAGCATTGTTCAGATGGAATTTTAGTACATCACTCGAACTACACCTGTTGCGCCACTTTAATGAAGATAAAGCGAAGCCTTCGAGTACTTCTATGGTCGTTTGATAGCTAGATGCAAAACGAGATCCCTTCTGTCTGAAGGATGATGATGAAGAGATTTTGGAGCCTGAAGTTCCGTATCTAAGTTCGATAGGCGCTTTATTGTACTTAGCTCAATGCACTAGACCCGACATCTCATTCGCTGTTAATCTTTTGGCAAGATACAGTAATACACCTACACGTGGACACTGATTTGGCGTCAAAGACGTCTTCTGTTACCTTAAGGGTACCACGGATTTGGGCTTGTTCTATCCCTACGGATCCTTAAGTGATGCCGCACCCTCTGCTCCTCGAGTCGATTCTTGACTCGTTGGTTATGCCGATGCAGGATACTTATCTGATCCGCATAAGGTGCGTTCTTAAACGGGTTATTTCTTTACCGTTAGAGGCATCGCAATCTCTTGGAGGTCAACTAAACAGACCTTAGTTGCCACTTCATCTAACCATGCTGAAATTCTCGCCTTACATGAAGCAACTCGGGAATGCTTTTGGTTGAGAGCAGTTGTGGGCCATATTCGAAGCTCATGCGATCTTTATCTCGCCATTGATGTCCCAATGACGATCTTTGAAGACAACATAGCATGCATCGAATAGCTCAAAAAGGGTTATATCAAATGAGACAACATCAAGCACATTGCGTCGAAGTTTTTCTTTTCACATCAACAATAAGAGCATCAGAAGATTGAAGTCATGCAAATCCGTTCACAAGATAATTTGGCCGACCTCTTCACCAAATCACTGCTGAAGATGACGTTTTGAAAGCTTGTTCATGGAATTGGTGTGCGTACACTTTCTAAGTTGTAACATTGTTATTTCTCTTTGAAATTGTGTCAAACTCAGGGGGAGTATCCTGAAGATACTTGTTTGATCTTAATGTACTCTTTTTCCTACGATTAGGAGCATTTTTCCCACTGGGTTTTTGTTACCTAACTAGGTCTTAACGAGGCACCGACCTTGGGCTGGTCATATCCCTGATGACGTCTCATAGACGTTTCTTTTGACTTTGCATTTCTCACGTATTTTTCCTTATACTATGGATTTTGTCCCTCCTCGGGTTTTTGCCATAGCCTTAGGGTTTTTTAGTGAGACTTACTACTTATGCAAGTTCCTACCTTATTGAGAATAAGCGTTGTTCCTTAGAATCAGTGCCGACGAGTCGACTTCCTCAACTTATGCATGATGCTAAATCTACCTTGAGTATTTACACACTCAAGGAGGAGTGTTGTAAACTTTCCTAGTTTAAGTGTGTGATTGTGTAAATCCTAGATTAGATTTGATTCTAGTTATCCTTTCATATACAACTTGTATTACTTGGGGAAGAAGAAATATCTTCTCTCATTTTACTACTATAAATAAAGGCACAAAGTAGGAGGGGTAACAACACACATTCCCCTACAATTCTACAAACACATCTCTCTCAATCTCTCTCCCTCTACCTCCGACCCCTTTTAACCTTGTCAGATAAAATAGACCACAACAGAGTTGAATTTGTTTATTCATTTAACTATTTCTCAGTAGTTGAAAATCATAACAAACCTTGTATCCAGAGGGCCCATGTTTGATAACTCATATATTTCAAACATTTATACCATCCATTCCTAGTCTCTTTGTGATATTTTTGACTTAAACTGGTTGCGTTTTACTCTCTTTTGTGTTAATGTGTAGATAATTCTATTTTAGAGCCATTTGAGGGTAAATAAGGCAAAATAGTGCTGAAAGTGGAGAATTGAATAAAGATTCTGATGTAGAGAGAGATTCAAAGTCCACAATTGAATATGGTGATGAATATGGCCCTTTAAGAGACCAATAACAACAAAAAAGTCTGTAATAAATGCTCCATTACTGGGATGTGATAGGAGCATATTTGTGCGACTTAGTTAGCTTGTTTTCTTGCATTTTCATAGTTAGTTTCTGTTTATTATAGTGATTTAAACTATTTTCGTGTGTTTGTAGGTCCAAATGACAAAGTTGGCAAGAAAGTGTGTTTTGGAGCATTTTAAAGCAGTTTTGGGCTGGAATGGATAACTTACATATGGAGCACAAGGAATGGACGAATTTGAAGTTCAAGAGAGGCTAGGAATGTGCTAAAGAGTTGAAGAAATTAATTCAAGACATTGAAGGTAAGGAATCAGCTCAAAAGAAGGAGACATTATCCAAATTGCCTCATCTTATCCAAAACCTTATCCAACCTTATCTTATCCAAACTAACCTTATCTTATCTTATCATATCCTAATCTTATCATGCCTTAATTCCAGCTGCAATGGGGGATTATTTTCAGACTTGGATACATAAAAACTTGTTTCTAGAAAGCTTATCCCTTCTCCTATTAACACGTCGCACCACACTTTCTAGAAGCCCTAGAAAAGTGGCGCCTTTCCCTTTTCTAGAAGCTCTAGAACCTGAATCCTTTTCCTCTTGGATTTCTGCCAAACCCTAGTTCTTTTCCCTCTTGGATTGGGCTGAGCCTTAACCTTGTCCTCCAAGGAATTGTGCCGCATAACCCTAGCCCTATAAATATATGTTTCTGCCACAATTTCGCACTACCACCCCCCCACATAATTCGACATCACCATCTACCATACGATTCACGCCAAAACACAGAAATTCATCAAGTGCTTGCAAGGAAGGAGGGAAAATAAGGAGCTTTGTGCCGTGGCTTGCAATCTAAGGAGGGTTCGAAATCTGCCATTGGAGTTGTTGGGACGTTCCTGGTTCTTTCTATCCTTAGTTTTAGTTCAATGTTTGTTTTAATTTGGTTTTATGTTTTCAAAGACATGAGGAACTAATTTCTTTATAGTTGGAGGTGAATTCGAAGCCATGATTATATGTTTTATAAGAATTGATTACATCCAGTTATTGTTTCTTGAGTCTTGAATGTGATTTACTTATCTGAGTTATGAAAACTTGTTTATGTATGTTGATTGAGGGTCGACACTTAATTTGCATGCATGAATTTGATGCTAGAGTATAAGGGAGTTTCACCTAATCGTTATGAACTTATATTCACAAGTAGTGGAGGTTGCTAGTCACAATCGTGTTAAGTGAATTCTTGGCAGGAGTATCATGCTTTTCATAGTTACGAATGCTTCGTGAATGCTTATGGTTTTCAAAGAACTTAATGACCTTTTATATGTCTTTGTATCATGCTTTTCATAGTTATGGAACTTGATAAGGATAATTTGGTTGCGATGCGTATTCCATCCAATTCAATGAGTTAAGGAAAATCTGATGGTTAATTTGTGCTATCACGGTTAACTTGGGGTGTTGTCATTCATAGTCTAAAGGAATAATAACTGGAAATTGGTTCGTATGCATATGTCATGTGTGGAGAAGGACCCTCTAACTAGCCTTTCACCCTTTTTAATTCACCTTAAATTCGTTTTCATTGTTTGTTTCTGCAAAGTTTCTGTTTTAAGTTTTAAATTCGTCAAAAACAATCCCCCATTCATTAAGTCTTGTTAGTTGAGTCATAATTTGTTTTCTTTTAATCTTTTGAGTCAAGTTAAGTTTATTTTCGTCAAAATCACTTGTTAGGTCTAGAATTGAGTCTTTTTGATTGTTTGTTGCTGTTTTGAGTGTTTTGAGTCCGTTTTGAGTCTATAGAGTCTAATTTAGTGTTTTTAAGTCTTATTTGTGTTGATTAGCATCCCTAGTTAATCGCCGGTCTAGAACGATCCCTACTTACATCTTTACTACAATTGTCTTGGCATTCTATAACAGCCTCTTTAACCTTATAAAACTGAGAGTTCTAGCCACTTTTACATAAGCTTCCCCTTGGGGTCTCCCAGAGCTCTCTCTCTTCTCTTTCTTTGGCCTTTCTTCCAGAAACAAAACCCTATTTCCCTTCACCATCTGCAGCCACCAAAGAAACCACGCAGTCGCGCTGTTCTTGGAGAAGTTCAACATCAGAATTGCTTCAAGGGGGTTTCTTCTATGAACTTTAATTTCACTCATGTTGTTCTTGATATTTATATATCCTGTAATCATGTTGTGTAATTAAGTTCATAGATGAGGATTTCGATGTAGCCTTGCAAATCTACTCTATGTTATTAAGTTAAAGTATTCAAATTACCAATCTGTGTTCTTGTTTCATTCCCTGATTTTATAGTATAATTTGTTTGTTAATTTTAATGTTTGATCACCATTAGGGCTGCTTATGAATTATTTGATCAAGGTTATAGTACACATCATGCTTAATCTTGGTGGACATGTGAATGAATGAAGAAAGTGCTATGCATACATCATGCCATGTGATTTCTTTGGTTCTCTGAAGTTTTCTTGTTCTTAATGGATTCTTAGTTGGTAATCTAAGTTGAACATCACAACTAGGTTGCAGATTAGGAGTACTGGATCACACCCACACATCAAATGGATTATCATAAATGAGTAAAACGAACCCTAGTTGTAGATTGGAGAGTTGAATGCGTTTTGACTTAATTTTCATGGAATTGGCTTGTAATGTTGAAATCGGTATCCCTAGTTCCATTCCCATTATTTCTGAATCAACCTATCATTTATCTTTATCTTTCTTGCATTTTTAAGTTATTTAAGTTTTCAGTTGAAAAATCTAAATCCAGTTTGCATTTTCATTGTTTAGTTAGGGTTGACATAAAGCTAGTAATTTGTAGAGGTCTAATCAGTCCCTGTGGTTCGACATCCTTACTTGTGCCATTATACTATCCTTATATTTGCACTTGAAAGGAACACAACAATGTGTTCACACATAAAGACATGTTTCAACAACTTCAAACACGTCACAGAATGTAAATACAATATAAGTTCTTGGAAATGACAATTATAACATGGATAATATTAGGAAGACTAAATTTATAGATAAATTTTGTAAACTAAATGACAAGAAAGTTGATGATTAGATTATGACTTAAGCGTTAATAAACGTGCTCATTCTTAGGTGACATATTATTTAGTTTGCAAATTTAGGAGAAATTTTTCATTGTGATCGAAATACGGGTGGTACACCATGTGTTTTTATATAAGTGATGAAATTTTTTATTTTTTAAGTTGTTAATTTTTTAACACACATATCCTACCATTTGAATAATAACACATGGTATATCACTCCGTGTTTCAGTCACACTGAAATCTCTCGAAATTTAGTATCTTTAACATTTACTCTACTAATAGTATCTACAGAAAAAATAAAAATTAAAAGTTAAAAAAATTAAATCGCAAATAAGAAAGAAATGAAAGAAAAATGTCATGTGAGATTCGATCATGAAGTAACAATAAAGAAATAGAGCGCGAACGTGAGGAATCATTCCGTTTCTCTGACCACAAACCCACCATGCACATTGCTTTTTTTTACTTACTTTAAGCTTAGTTTGACCGTCGACAAAATTCGGGATTTGAAATTATGGACTGTGAAAGCCAGCTAATTTCATACTAATATCTGGCGTTTGCATTTGATTTCTAATTTCTTACTGTAAATTAAAAAAAAAAAAAATCAAGCCATAAAGGTTAGTCTAGCATTCAGAATAACCTTTTAATACAAAATATTAGAAATCAAATGCAAACGTCATTATTAGTGAGGGGTTATTCTAGTGATTGGGTGCGTTTGTTGCACCGGACTATCTTCAGGGACTAAGCTGGACTGGCTTAGACTAGACTAAGCTGGACTGACTTAGACTAGACTAAGCTGGACTGACCTAGTGAAACGTTTGGAGCAGGGTCGGACTAAAAAACAGGATAATTAACAAATACAATATTATATTATTTAATGCTTGTCCAATAATATTTTACTATTCATTCAACGTTTTTCATTTTTTTTCCCCCAAAAAACTAACGTTTTCTGGAAACATCTCTCCTTGTCTCCCTCGTTTGGTTCCGTCCCCATTCTCTTCATTTTCTACCTTTTATTCCTGCAAATCGCAAATCCTTCCCATCTCTTCCTTTGACCTCTGTAATCTATACAACCATCATCTCTATCAATAATTTGACTGACTCCATTGATTGGGTATTTCTTGAATTTTTTTTTGCCGGGCATTTGGTCAAAGTGTCGATCAAACAAAATGAAGCTTTGAGCTTCATCTGAAACAAAGAAAAGAGTTCTTTAGAGATGGGTAGAAGAAGAAGGCAAAGCTCATGGATTTTCTGGGAATTTTCTGTCCGTCCCTAAAGCTAGCCGTCTCGGAATTTTGTGGGAAAAAGGAAGAACAAGCACCGCCAATTGCCTGGCCACGGTGACGCTAGAGAAGAAGGCAAAGCCCAGGGATTGGTGTTGGGGTTTAGCAAGAAAGCTTGGCTCTGGATCTCGGCCTCGTCTCCTTTTTAGTCCCCCTTAATACCAAGGTAAAGCACGGGACTAGATAGCGTGGTTTAGCGAAGGAGACAGCGCCTCCTAGTCGAGGCGAGTCTCATTAATTGTAGTCCAATACCATTCTAAACATAGAATTAGAATCCCACTTAAGCCAGTCCAAGCTAGTCCCTCCTAAGGAGGTGTAACAAAAGTCCCAAGAACTCTTTAGCCAATCTATGCTCCCTCTTACCGATCTCTGCCAATCTATGCTTTCCCTTCCCTTCAATTATTTATTTGTTCTTTTTGAATTTATATGAGGCTTGAGCTTGAGAATGATTTCACTTGCAATGCACACTCTTGTAATTTTGTGCGAATCCATCGTTTTGGGTTGGTTATTGTAAAAGCAGTTTTAACATTTATCCGGGTTTTGAGGCTCTTTACAATATTTGTGTTGTCATACCTAATCTTTTGTTTAATTACTTTCATCATGCATTCATGTGAATTTTGCTTTGTCTTGCAGCTTGGATTTTGGGTGGTTGGTCAACTTGGTCTTGTCCCTCGCTCACCACGTGTTAGCCTTATATATTAAACACTTGTAATCACATCCAATAAAATTTGGTCTAAAAGCAACATCTTGCAACTTTCTTCCATAAATTATACAAACCCTAGAGGCTAGAACGGAATGATATGATCTTATCAGCTTTTCAATCTAACTCTTAGCCAAGAAAGGAACTGAATCAGATCCATTCGTATCTTCTAGAAATTAAACAATTTATTTGTTTATAAGGCCAACAATTATATGCGACAATTTAAATTATATTCATTAGTTTGCATGCTTACTTTAACAAATGGTATACAATTGATCAAACTGAATTGTTTTTATGTTGCTTTAAGATCATCTTTAAAGAATATGTCAAATTTTAAACAAGAAATATAAATTTGAAGGCTTATGTGGCTCATTGATTTTTTTCGTAAATTTTATTCTCCACCCAATATGTCAATTTTAAACTATTATTAATTGCATTATTTACTTTTCATAATTGTAATTAGTATGTTTAAACAAAAGATAATAACAAAAACTATAAAAAAGCATTTATTATCCGCTAAAAGCTACTCTCAAATTTGACAATTACTCCTTCTGCTGCCATTTCATGTTATGCCACATAGGAATTAGCATTGCGGTTGGAAAACACTAGTGTTGTTTCCTTTGGAGATGCTCTAAAAGTTGTTACGGGAATTTTTTTATATTGTAAATTGTGAACTTAAATCACACGTATAACAAAACAACTGAACCTACAATTTAAATTTAGATATCATGGTATTGACATCTTAATTAAAAGAAAGTTGCTCATGTTAAGATAGAATTTGTGACATGATGTCCCATATTTGATATTATTTTATTCCCTAACCTTGGAAAATTACGAAATGCCCCTGACGGGTGGAAATCCTTCGTAGACATTCGAGTCCTTATCACTCTTTGTTCCTTGGTGCATATGTCTAGGGGCAAAATGGTAATTTTGCATCATCAAGAGTTTATTACTTGTTTATCGAAACAACAGTGAGTTGTTGGTATTGCGAGCTGTAGACCGTAATATCGATGGCTTATTCATTGGGTTCGTTAAGCAAGTAGACAAGTAGGCCCAAAGACGTTAGTATTTTATTAATTAGGTCTCGCACTTAATTAATCATTATTAGGGCTTAACCCAAGGTCACATACACATATTTTCAAAATACTCGACGATACGAACGTGTGGGCGTAAGCAGAACCGAATTCGGAGATACGTTGGAAATTTACGAAACTACGAAACCCTTAGTAAATTCACTATTTGAGATATTTTCTTTATTATTTTAAGTTTTTCAGGAGGGATTTTTTGTTTTGTGGGGCCCTGAAGGAAATTTTGTGTAAAACATGTTCATTTGAATAACATCATATAGCATGCAATTAACAAATTAAAGGCGGAATCATGCTTTCATGCATTCAAAAACAAAACATCAACCATGAAATTCAAAGCCTAGTAGATTGGTGAACCTTGACTCAACTTTTAAATCAACATTTATTAGTTGAGAAATATTTACCTTTGTAGATTCCTCTTTGCATATGCAAAGGATAATCACCCAAGAGATAGGGCCTTCATTCCTTGCTTCTTAGCTCCATGGATTTGGTTGAAAGAATAGGATTCTCCAAGTTCCCAAAATAGAGAACCTCTAAAGATTCTACACCAAGGTTGGATTGGAGAGGAAATGAGTGACCTTGAGGAAATAGAATTGCTAGACAATATCCCCCAAGGTGGTTGGCCTCTTAGAGAGAAATGGAAGCTTTGTGTTCTCACCAATTTTCTCTAAAATCAACAACTTATGAATTTTAGGTTATAAAGTTCTTTATATAGTCACTTCTTTAAATGACCTAAAGAACCAAAAACCCTAATTCAACACTAAATGGATATGGGCTTTTGGGCCTTTGTGAATCTTTATTCATTAAGTTGTCATACAACTTAAGTCAATGGGCTTTGACGTTCGAAGCCCATTGGGCCTTAAGGTCCAAAACTATCCCGAGGTCTTTAACGAACTTATTCGTTTGATTAATTAACATATTAATTAATCATTGCCATAAATAATTAAACCATTTAATTCATCTCCTTTGTTTCTTCAATCTCCACCTTATTTGGTGTACGATACATTAGGTTCCTTTTAGCGAGGCAGTGGGCGATTAAAACCATTTTACATCGATTGTGAATTGAAACTTACTTTCAATTCTCCCTTTAGTGATTACACACGTTTAGGGCTTCCACAAACCATGAGTGACCCCTAGCAGCATATCATGGCTACCCAAGCTAATCAGAAGAGGTAGAGAACCTATTCAGTTTAGGATTACAAATGCAATACGGTCTTTCTCTAATCTAATACTCTTGACCACATTGTTTGGTTTGATAGTTTATTTATTCATGTCTACTATCCAATGTGATTCATTTGCATTTTATGATTACCTTGAATGTGATTTGGAACGCATTCCCCAATCTCATTCATACTCTGGCCAGAGATTTTAATCATATCATAGAGTATTCTCCCTCAAGCCAATTGAAGGTTAGAGATCCCTTGTTGCGCATTCACTTGTCTCCATGACTAAGTGGCTTAACCCCAATGATGTCGTGGACACCCCGATGGGGTGACTTTGGCATAATCAAAGATCAAGGACTTAACCACAAGACAACAACTGTGATGCCTCAGGTTAAAGGACTAATTTGCATTATCCCAACATGAGTTCTCATGTGACATGAGTATGAGAACTCCTCGTTGATCGTGTTCAGTGAACTCATTCTCTATTGAGCACCTACGTACTTGTCTTGATGTCACACACACCAATGACTCGAGACTAATCACTCTCCCTGAGAGAAGACATAGCACGTACTGATCTTATCGGACTGTCAATGCCCAATTGGCAATCCTATGATCAGGAACGTTTAGGATGTGTCTACGAAAGAATGGTCTCATTAATCTAACTACATTAGATTGCATTCTTCCAATCACATATTCCTTGGACTTTATCGTTTAAGCATATAACATTTATATGAGACGTCTCAAACAATAATGTTTGCCCTTTATATGTAAACTAGATTAGTTTAACATGTGAAATATCCGTAAAGTATCATCATATGAATGGCTTTAGGGCACATTTCCAACAATCTCCCACTTGCACTAGAGCCAATCAGCTTGGTCATCTGTTATGATTCCTCTTCTGTAGTCGTTTCCTAAATGGCTGAGTAGTAGGCCTAGGAAATGGATATCTATATGTTATCCATAGAAGCAACCTTGAGAATATCGACGTCACCATTATACATGATGCCCAATCATGTGGTTCAGTCTCTCATATGAGTTCGGATCTTGATGAGACCTTGATTCCCAAGCTTGAGCTATCGCCCCATTAGTGTCGTAGTGTCAGTACACTAGATACACTTTCTGGTTGGAACCGAATAGAGAGTTCATAAATGAACTTTCCCATCCAAACAACATTGTTGTAAACTTCTATATGGCAATATATTTTGCATTCATAATGGAACACACTAAAGTCATTACTTTAATGTTTCCATCCAAATATCTCTTTAGTCATAATAAAGAGATATCTGTTTATCTCTTCATTCATAATGAAGAAACATCCAATGATGGATTAGATTCACAATCTAATACATTTACGCTTCCATTACGTTACTCTAATTCTTCCTCATTCTTCGAGGAACCTATCCTTTAGTATTTCTTAAATACTTAAGGATTTACTTGACAGTTGCCATGGTTCTGATCCTGGGCTTGCACTGATATCGCCTTGTACCTTTCTAGGTACAACTCATATCAATGTTTTTCATACAATATGAAATACATAAATCACCTTTCTGCGTATGCATAAAGGATTCGATTTACGCATTATTTCTTTGGGAGTCAAAGGGTACGTTCCCTTTGAGAAGAGCTACCTCCTAGTCTCACTAGAGTTGTTCTTCTTATTAAAGTTTATCATCATATGAGAAACTTCCTAGCAACCTTTTGTCTATTATTAGGGCATGATATAATCCAATTATATCCTAAAATCTATCATTATAGATTTCCATCCCATGTATATAGACTATGTCTTCCATATACATTCTATCGTTATAGAAAGTTTTAAAGTCATAACTTTAACAATGAAGTATTTTTTTTCATTTCCAAAATTAATATATCATACATATATTCAAATTTAGGAATATGATTAACTCCCACTAATCTTTTGTAAACCTAGTAAACAAAAGATTCATTTAAATCTATATGAGAAATCAAACAATTTTGATCTTTCTCTCATAAGACGCTTATGGCTCCCACTAGCTTGCTAAGATCCATGATGGTTGGATCTCTACAACTTACATGTTTTGTGATTCATAGTTTTAGACATAAATTATCAAGACTATCTTAATAATGGTTTCGGAAACCTATATCATGTCCAAACATTGAATCACCATTTAGTTGTAGCTAGCAATCTTCGAATTAATTGAAACTAAGACTACGTCAAAGATGGTTCCTTCAAAGTCAACCATTCTCTTTGATTGTAGTCACCTTAAGCTACCAATTAGCTATGAAGGTTTCATTATTTCGGGTCAAATGGTACTTTACCATTTCCTTGAGTATATATCGTATATACACTCAATGTAGTCATAAAGTTCAAACCATTCAACTGAGACGGTTTATAAATCCTTCTTGACTACCTTGGAGCTTGTGGTATAGGAACTAGGTTGTTATATTTGTTGATTATCATCTTGTCTCTCAAAGAACCCATTCTTTTGAGTTCTATTCCTAGTTCATTTGCTCTAAGGCAAATCACATTGTAGGATTACAATGAACTACTCAACAAACAACATTTGTTGGTTGGTTTATAGAAGTGATATCCAAAGGTTAATTTAAGGATATCCACAAGATAATTTTTAAACAAATATTGCTTATTAGCACACAACCCCAAATCTTAACATGATTAAGATTTGTCTTTCTTTCCAACTACATCCTATGGAGTTATGAAAATTTTGGAAGATCTTCTAATTGACAATCATATTGTCTTAGAAGCATATATATCCTATATATGGGTAATTGATAATATCCAACGAACTAAATCTTATTCAAGTTCGTTCTTCTCCTAATGGAGAAAATCATTTATCTTATGATGCTAATTTCCTTGATATCTTTCAAGGAAACTCATCTAAAGTGTTACCTTTCCTTGGATCAAATCTAAGGAGGTAAGTACTTTAGACGTCTTACTCATCAACTTACATTTCTTGAATTCTTTGAAACCTTTTGCAAAGTATTCAGACTTGTGTTTATTCATAATAAACTATAGTCCAACCGAGAGTGATCTTCGGTGAATGTTATACAACATGAGTAGTATTATGTTGTGGACAATTGCCACTATCTTGCAACCTTTTGGGTTTTAAGCATCATTATATTCTAAACAGTTAACGCTACCATATCATCTCTACTATAGAGACAATCAATTAGATTACTATAATCCAATCATTGATTAATAAAGAACAATGTTTTGTCAAACAAAACATTCATCCATCTCTATTATAGTGACGGAATTAAGTTCCTTAAAATTGGAATGTAAAGACAATCTTTGGTTTTTCCAATTTCTTTGGTAGTTTATATGAGGAAGTTAGTACCATCTGCTTTCGCAGAGATCTATATTTTATTCACGTTCCGAATGTGAAGTACTTTCTCTTCTCTCATTAATCTTCTACTTCTTATTAGCCACACTTTTACAATGATTGTAAAACATAGTTACTAATACGGAATCATGCATTCAAGTAGAAGAACCAACTGTTTTGAACTATTCAAGAACAATTTACAACACCTTCGAAAGGTGTGTTCTTGACATTTGCAAGACATTTCTTGCAAATACCCCTTCCAATGTCCATCCTTTCATAAAGAAAGTTTGTTCCCTTGGAGTTAATTTTATCTTCTTCATTTGACTTCTCCTTTGGCTACAATAGTCATGGTCCCTAAACTCCCACTATCTCTCTTGAAACCTTTTTCAATTGTGTTTATACACATCAAACATTTTGGAGAGTGTGTGGTTATTGTTCACTACATAGTTTACAATAAACTTAGTGAACCATTAGGATAGGGACATAAAGGTGAAGTCCTAGCTTAGTTTCCGTCTCGTTAAGTGGTTTATCACTTCAACACTCAATGATTCAAAATCATCATAAGTCCATGTTGATGGACTATTTTTGTCAACCAACCATTATGTTCTAAACATAATTACAAACTTTCAAGAGTTGTTCAAGGCAACTCTTATTTGTTCATAAGTTCCTTTGTTCATATAACGAAGGAATAAGCATTGGTTGTTTGTGTTGTCCTCTTCATGATAGACATTTCTAACATGTTCTTCCAATGATACATTATCAATAGGAAGATTGTGAGGATGAGACTTCTTAGGTACATGCACAATCCATTTAAGACAATCTTTGGGATTGTGTTACCAAGTCCGGAAACTAAAACATTCGGATTTTCTTTGTCAAGTTTTGGATAGCGTTTGCAAATATATTGGTAAACAAATACATAACGAATATAAATTGATTGATTTTAAGCCATTTGATTCGGGTCTTTAAATCAAATAGCACCACCCACTATTTTTGGCAAATTCCATATCCCTCATTGGAATTCGAGAGTTTTGGAGGAAACTCTTAGTAGGTTATGGGAGACTCACTATTACCAAGCCCACCTCACAATGATATGATGTTGGCTAGCATTAATAATAATGAGAGAGTATGCTTACTCATTTGCAACTAATGCAAGTACCCATCAATTTGGCCTCTAGAGAATGTTGCCTCACGATGATACGATGTCGGCGCCATTGCACTTAGTTAAGTCATTCCCACCATGCTTAGTGCGTGAAGGGGTTCAAGAATAGCCTCACGATGATACGATGTCGGCCATCCTCGTTGCCTACACTCACCTCATCAAGTATGTATATAGACTCCTCCTGAGTATAAGCATGCACTTTGTACTCCCCCATGATAGGGTGAAGCCGGTGTACAAGTCATAAACGATTGGAGCCTACCACGGTGGAAGGCCACGAAAGAGTGTTCTAAGCACTCTCACGCTTTTCAACTTAATAATGGTTTGGTTGAGGGTTTTAGGTCTCATCACATATAAGTATTCATTTTAATCTACATTAAAACAATTTTGGTCCTATTACAACTATTGGTCCATTTGTTTTTAGTTGTATATAATACTCCCACTATGCTTATAAAACGGTTTTTTTTTTAAAGCAAGAGTATATGATACTACTAACATAAGGTTTGCATTCATTTGATGGACTATATAGTTGCCTTAGGGCCTTAGGATGACTATGAACCTTTGTTTAGATTCAACACGAGCCTAGTGTTGAATCTCGGACTAGGGATGGAGATTGATTTTAGTTACGCGTTTAATCACATTAAGGCGTGTTGTCTTAGGGGCGTTGGACCCAACTACTTCATTTTCATGCATATCAAATAAAGCAAGAAAGAAGTACTTCAAAGTAAAAGAGAGCTTATGCTCTTTACAACATTTGCATAATTCAAATTACTTTAAAGTAAAGAAGAGCTTATGCTCTTTTACAACATTTGATCAAATCAAATTACAACCAAAATTAATCTACACATTCCCATGGTTCAAACAAATTTGAAACGGCCTATCACATAGCTCAATTATCGTAGGCTTAGGTTCATAATCACCCTTTAATTAATCAACACTTTAATTAATTAAATTGAATGCAACATTTTCATTTGGTTTTTGTATCCATAAAATTGATTTAAATGGAGCTAAATGAAATGAAAATCCAATTCTCATTTAAAGAGACAAAACAATTTTTGTTCCCTACTTAATTTGGGCCATCATGCAATAACCACAACTTTTTGGGCTATATTGCGAAACACAAACTTTTGGGGTCACTTTGTAAAAACACAAAAGTCCACTACTTCATGTAATTACAACTAGAACCCAAAAATTTCAACAAATACAAAAAACTTCATTAAAGGAGCAAAACAATTTGTCCTTTAACGTTTTTGGGCCTTAACGTAAAAACGTAAACTTTTGGGCCAAAGTGCAAATACACAAAAGTATCAAAACTTTATGTAATTGAATAAAAGACCCAAAAATACCCTATTTAATTAGGGTGGCCGGCCATGATAGAAAAAATATGATTTTTACAAAGTTTTTGTAAGTGGGTTTTGTTAGGTGAGGTAAAGATGAAATATTTTGAATTTATGTTAAACTTTTAAAAAAGTTTGTCTACCATTATAGCCATTAATTGAATTTATGTCAAACTTTTAAAAAAGTTTGTCTACCATTAAAACCATTAATAATACTTTACAAATAATCATCACCCACTAAAATCACCCACTAAAATTAAACCAAAACTTTATGTAAAAACATAAAACATTTTGAATCAAAACATCAAAACTTTTTGTTCTTGGCAAGAACTTCAAGAACATTGAAGAACACTCATGAAAACTCATAATAGCTCCATGAATGTTTTCACTCACCAAAACTCAAATTTTCATCACTCAAAAGAGGGTTAACATCCTAGGGTACTTAGGGGTTCCAAAAGTCACTTTAAAACCATTTTAACAAGACAAACATGAACCCAAAAAATCACCCTTTGGATTTGGCCGAATTTCCCAAAAAACATGGCACCAAATTTTAGCTCCAAAATTCATGCTCATATGAACTACATCTACAACATTTGAGATGGCAAATTTTCTAACAAAATTTACATTCAAAGAAACAAGAATAAAGCTTGTAACATATTACAACTTTTAAATCAAAAACTATGAACTACAAAACCCAAAATGATTCACCAACTACTAGACCTAGGCTCTGATACCACTTGAAGGAAATTTTGTGTAAAACATGTTCATTTGAATAACATCATATAGCATGCAATTAACAAATTAAAGGCGGAATCATGCTTTCATGCATTCAAAAACAAAACATCAACCATGAAATTCAAAGCCTAGTAGATTGGTGAACCTTGACTCAACTTTTAAATCAACATTTATTAGTTGAGAAATATTTACCTTTGTAGATTCCTCTTTGCATATGCAAAGGATAATCACCCAAGAGATAGGGCCTTCATTCCTTGCTTCTTAGCTCCATGGATTTGGTTGAAAGAATAGGATTCTCCAAGTTCCCAAAATAGAGAACCTCTAAAGATTCTACACCAAGGTTGGATTGGAGAGGAAATGAGTGACCTTGAGGAAATAGAATTGCTAGACAATATCCCCCAAGGTGGTTGGCCTCTTAGAGAGAAATGGAAGCTTTGTGTTCTCACCAATTTTCTCTAAAATCAACAACTTATGAATTTTAGGTTATAAAGTTCTTTATATAGTCACTTCTTTAAATGACCTAAAGAACCAAAAACCCTAATTCAACACTAAATGGATATGGGCTTTTGGGCCTTTGTGAATCTTTATTCATTAAGTTGTCATACAACTTAAGTCAATGGGCTTTGACGTTCGAAGCCCATTGGGCCTTAAGGTCCAAAACTATCCCGAGGTCTTTAACGAACTTATTCGTTTGATTAATTAACATATTAATTAATCATTGCCATAAATAATTAAACCATTTAATTCATCTCCTTTGTTTCTTCAATCTCCACCTTATTTGGTGTACGATACATTAGGTTCCTTTTAGCGAGGCAGTGGGCGATTAAAACCATTTTACATCGATTGTGAATTGAAACTTACTTTCAATTCTCCCTTTAGTGATTACACACGTTTAGGGCTTCCACAAACCATGAGTGACCCCTAGCAGCATATCATGGCTACCCAAGCTAATCAGAAGAGGTAGAGAACCTATTCAGTTTAGGATTACAAATGCAATACGGTCTTTCTCTAATCTAATACTCTTGACCACATTGTTTGGTTTGATAGTTTATTTATTCATGTCTACTATCCAATGTGATTCATTTGCATTTTATGATTACCTTGAATGTGATTTGGAACGCATTCCCCAATCTCATTCATACTCTGGCCAGAGATTTTAATCATATCATAGAGTATTCTCCCTCAAGCCAATTGAAGGTTAGAGATCCCTTGTTGCGCATTCACTTGTCTCCATGACTAAGTGGCTTAACCCCAATGATGTCGTGGACACCCCGATGGGGTGACTTTGGCATAATCAAAGATCAAGGACTTAACCACAAGACAACAACTGTGATGCCTCAGGTTAAAGGACTAATTTGCATTATCCCAACATGAGTTCTCATGTGACATGAGTATGAGAACTCCTCGTTGATCGTGTTCAGTGAACTCATTCTCTATTGAGCACCTACGTACTTGTCTTGATGTCACACACACCAATGACTCGAGACTAGTCACTCTCCCTGAGAGAAGACATAGCACGTACTGATCTTATCGGACTGTCAATGCCCAATTGGCAATCCTATGATCAGGAACGTTTAGGATGTGTCTACGAAAGAATGGTCTCATTAATCTAACTACATTAGATTGCATTCTTCCAATCACATATTCCTTGGACTTTATCGTTTAAGCATATAACATTTATATGAGACGTCTCAAACAATAATGTTTGCCCTTTATATGTAAACTAGATTAGTTTAACATGTGAAATATCCGTAAAGTATCATCATATGAATGGCTTTAGGGCACATTTCCAACAGGCCCACACCCCATTCCTTCCTTGTCCATGTGTCCCCCTTTCTATATAACACCCGGGGACTCTATCATCTCTCTCTAACTCTCTCATTTCCCTTTCCTCTCTGTCAATCTCTCAGACTCTCCCTTCCCTCTCAACTCTCGCCCGTCCTCCTTCTGTGCACAGTGCAATAGAGAACCCACCAACCTTCACCACCGACATCCACCTTTACAGCAAGTCAAATAACACAAAACTCAGGCCCTTCAACCTCACTCTTTCATCTTTCACTACCCATTATTCTCTGCAAGCACCGAGTGGGTGGTCCAGCAACACCATCGTCGTCGATAACCTTGTTACTCGACGAGATTTATGAGCTTTCCAGCCCAGAAACTAGGATCTTGGACAACCAAATCAACCCAACAGTGAACTCTACACTGCCAGTGGCCCACTGTCAATGTTCATCTTTTTCTCCATCGATTTTCAGTCGTTCACGACCAAGGTAGGCCTCAAGGCCTTGTAAATCACTTTTTTTTGTTGAATTAGATTGTGACCTTGAATACTTGTTTTGGTGAAGCTTAGCACGAAATAAACTCGGGGAAAAAGATTCCCAGAATTATGGAAAATTGGACTGTGACCATCAGGCCACTTTTAGGTCGTTCCCCAGTCAACTTCGTCCACGATTGGACCTCGAACTGGTATAAACCTCTTCCTCACATTCCTAGCTTCTAATTGGCTTTTGAATCAATGTTTTTCGTTGAGAAATAAGCTGGGAATTTGGCTTTGCAACCTGCAAAAACGCAAGTTTTCACGAGGAAGGCGAGTACGCTGGTACTTGCAAGCGCGTGGGTGTGCGTGGGGAGCCACACCGTGTGGCGTGTAACTACCTGTGCAGCCCCCTTGTGGCGGCGTGTGGAGGAATCCTCCTTAGGTTTCTCAATTTTGCCGAATCTGAATCTGCCTTCTGTTTTCTGAAATTCGATCGTTTTAAAATAGTTCATTTATTAGCCGTACTTTGTGCGTACGCAAATGTATGTTAGTATGTTAAATATTTATGTAAATGGTTTCGTAAAGGTTTTACAAGCTTTATTTTCAGGCTCACTCACCCATGTTTTTCGTCTCTCTAGGATTTAGTAGCAGAGCTTTTGTGTCGGTGATGATTTCTTGGCAAATATTGATATACGAGAATACTCCTGAAGTTATAATTCTTCTTTAATTTTACTATACTTTACTTATTCTCTGACATCACGTGGTTGCGGCACTCTTATACTTAGTCACTTTTAGGTTTAAATTTATTCATATTTTCTACATCACCACATTTTATGGCTTCCTCACCTTCCCGGTGTCATCCAACACAACTCGATTCGGAGTCCAGGTGGACATTTCGGGTCGGGTTGTGTCAGTTTGGTATATGAGCATAAGTTTGGGCAGTATTGCATTTGACACACGTGATGTAAGCATTCTCAGTTCTTGAACCTAATGATGAATCTTGCCACCCCGTCGAGCACAAAAAATGTATTTGCTTTTCCTAAGTTTTAGGTGACTTAGACAACTTGTTTACCTTCTAGAAGAACATTTTGGTGACCGCCTCTAGATTTTAAATGAAGAACTTCCCTGCCAAGGAAAATCTTGATTGGAAATGAATTGATGGCCCTTAAACAGGGCTAATGTATCAAAAATTGTGTACCACTGACTTTTCCAAACAACCCTACTACTATGTAGTTATTATTACCAATCTATCTCAGATAAGAAACCGTAAATAGCTTTGATCCTTGGTAGTGTCCGTTTAGTATATCACCTATTAGAATTCCTGCGAAGTCTTACTTTTCGTCGAAATTTATGTCTCGTGTGACAATGTGGTGCTTAAGTGGTAGCACTCAAGGAAAGAACATTTGGGGGATAATCTGATCATATGAAATGCCATTGGTTTTGATGATTACTATCGACAGTTTGTTAGCGATTCTTCAGCTATATTGTTCTTCGCCACGAATCAATTGAGGAAAGTTAGTTTAGTTTAAGACGTTGAATGTGAATAATTTCTTACAACTGAGGTGTTGTCTTTTTCAAACTATTGTTATTACACTTTTCGATGACGTCAATAATTTCGAAATCTACAGTAATGTTCCACTGAATGTTATGGTTGCATGCTGATGTAACATGACACAGTATTGCTTTTGTCTACCGACGATTGGAAACACATGAAGTGAATTACCTTACTCCCGACCTAGAATCAATGATTACATTCTTTACTTGAAAATTCAATGACGCTTCTCTGTGGAGAAATGTGTCAAAGTCTACCGACCTCATAAACTTCTTTAGTATATCTTCACTTAAAATGAGCAAATTTTACATAGGGACGATGGAAGAAACGAATCTATGCATGCGATTGCACCATTGTGTATTATCCTGGTTGTGCAAACATAGTTATCAACAGCTTCAGTAGAAAAACACATGAATAATTGAACACCCTTCAGCATATCCTATTCCATTTCAGTTAGAACTCTCGAGTACTGATGTGACATTATTTACTGATCATCAGGAAATCATGTTGTCTAATTTCCAAGTTCGACCTTTCTACTTTTGACTTAGGATGAAAAAAAAAGATTTGTTTGCAAGTCAAGCAGAAATAAATTGTTCGAGTGGTTATAATCACTTTCTGTATCTAAATGGAGATGGAAAAATATCACCATGGACTTCTTGTACGAGCTATCTTGTATACGTGGAGATTATGATGATGTTTCGGTGATTGGCAGCCGACTCGACAAGTCAGCTCACTTTTTATTGATCCAGAAGAACTACATTTTGGCCACTAGGTAAAATTTTTCATTCCTAAATTTATTAGATTTTCTGGCATTTCGGTCAGCATCCACTCTGACCGTGATTCCATATTCACCTCCATGTACTGGAAGGCATTCCGGTCACCCTTGGGTACATGTCTCACACTTCATATCATTCTTGGGATAGACAAACTGTCTAGGAGAACCACTATGTCACTAAAGTTTTAACTGAGACCATTAGTCCTTCATTCTCCGACAAACACTATATCAAGCAAATCTTTACTGTTGGTGAATTAGTAATTCTGAAACTACTTTTATAGCAAGAGGTTACGAATATTGGTAAGAGAAAAATATTATGTCCCTACATATTAGATTTTATTGGACTATCGTTCAAGTTGAAAAAGGTTACACATTGATTTGAATTGCCACCATAGAATCAGATTAGGAACTTACAATCCTTCATGCATTAGAGTTATACATTCAATCTAGTTATCTTGTACTTTAGATTTGATGGAATTGTTTTGGTCCTTAAATTCTTGAGTGTTCTTTTAGCTTTCTCGACATGGATTCTCGTTAAATCCAAGAAAACATGTTGACGCATGATCTCTTTATTTTTATACTTGTTCTTCGAGGAAGTTCTAGTATGATTTGAAATTTCGGGAACAAAATTTCTATAAGGAGGGTAGATTGTGACATGCCGTCCCATATTTAATATTATTTTATTCCCTATCCTTGGAAAATTACGAAAATGCCCCCGACGAGTGGAAATCCTTATTAGACATTCACGTCTTTATCACTCTTTGTTCCTTGGCACATGTGTCTAGGTAGTGTGTATTCTTATGAACACATAAGCATGAACAAGCGTAAATCAGAAGATTTATGCACATTTCCCAATGAGGGGCAAAATGGTAATTATGCATCATCGGGAGTTTATTACTTGTTTATCGAGATAACAGTGAGTAGTCGGTATTGCGGGCTGCAGATTGTAATATTGATGGCTTATTCGTTGGGTTCGTTAAGTAAGTGGGCAAGTAAGCCCGTTCACTTTAGTATTTTATTAATTAGGTCTCGTACTTAATTAATTATTATTAGGGCTGGACCCAAGGTCTGACACACACATATTTTCAAAATACTCGAGGATACGAACGCATGGGCGTAAGCGGAACCGAATTCGGAGTTACGATGGAAATTTTACGGGACTACGAAATCGAAGGGCATTTTAGTAAATACACTATTTTAAATATTTTCTTTATTATTTTAAGTTTTTCAGGTGGGATTTTATGTTTTGTGGGAACCACACGCCGGTCCTTTCTTGTCTTCATGTCCTCATGTCATTCTTTCTCTAGAACTCTCGAGGACTCTTTTATTTCTCTCTAACTCTCTCATTTCCCTCTATTCTATGTCAATCTCTTAGACTATCTCTTCTCTCTCAACTCTCGCCCCTTTTCCCTCTATGCATAGTGCAACAGAGAACCCACCAATCTTCACCACCGACATCCAACTCTGCAGCAAGTCAAATAACACAAAACTCAGGCCCTTCAATCTCACTCTCTCATCTTTCACTCCCAATTTTTCTCTGTAGGCACCTAGTGGGTGGTCCGACAACACCATCAATGTCGCTAACCTTGTTACCCTAACGAGATTTACGAGGTTTCTAGCCTAGAAAGTAGGATCTCAGACTGTCAACTCAACCCAGCTGTGAACCTTGCACTGCTAGTGGCCGCTGCCACTGTTCACCTTCATCTTTGGTGATTTTTTGTCGTTCTCGATCAAGGTAGGCCTCAAGGTCTTGTAAATCACTTATTTTTTATTTTGGTTAGATTAGATTGTGACCTTGAATACTCGTTTTGGTAAGGCTTAGCATGAAATAAACTGGTGGAAAAATTTTCCCATATTTCTGGAAAATTAGACCGTGACCATTAGGCCATTTTCAAGCTGTTCTCTTGCCAACTCTGGCCACGATTGGACCTCGAACTGGTATAAACCTCTTCCTCACATTCCTAGTTCTAATTGGCTTTTGAAACACTATTTTTGGTTGAGAAATGAGCTAGGAATGAGCTCAGTAATATGGCTTTACAACCTACAAAAATGTACGTCTTCGGAAGGAAGGTGAGTAAGTTGGTACTTGTAGGCGTGTGGGGAGCCACTGTGGGTGGCGCGTGCGGTGCGTGGAGGAACCCGAGGTCCCTCCTCAGGTTTATTGATGTGCCGAATCTAAATCCGCCATCCGTTTTCCAAAATTAGATCATTTTAAAGTAGTTCCTTTATTAGCCGTACTTTGTATGAATACACGAATTTACATTAGTACTTTAAATATTTACGTAAATGGTTTTGTTTCTAGGTGAAACGCATCGCAAGGATCTTCGATGCCTGTGATGTGGGTTCGACTTGATGACATGACTGTGAGTGGGTCTTTGCATTTAAATATTATATCTTTATTTAGTTTCCATATATATATATATATATATTTAGTGAAGAATAAAGCTACAAACACCTTTCGTCGCAATACAACATATCGTAGAATGCGAAAATCATCGAAGGAATTTATAAATATATGTGTATTTGTTGGGATATTTTTTTTATCATGATGATGGTATCCTTTGATCTTTCAAATGCAAGACATCCGAGTAACATTTTGTCATCACCTTTTTTGACACATACTCAAGTACTCCACATGACGATCCTTTCATCCCTTCCAACTACAAGTTCTAATATTACCATTAGAAATCTTACAGCTGCTGCGAAACCTCACAATTGGCTTCGACTTCTTCTTCCCGTACTTACTCCTCTGATTTTTACCACCATTACTGCTTCGTAAACCTCGATTACTGAAAGTTTGTCTGAAAAGGTTGGTCTGGAAAGGGTGGTTGGGGAAGGATGGTCACCCTACACCCTTAAACGTAATTAAGCCTTTATGCGACGAAATTTTTACAAGTTCGTCGGGAAAGGTTGGTCGCCTAAACCCCAATTAAGCTTAACACCTAATTAAGTCAGGCAAGATTTCACTAGCATCGTGCCATTTTTTTTTCCCTTGGCACGCATGCTTACCTAACAAACTATGCCTTGCCTAACCAAAAGTCTTTGTAGTGCAAAGCCTCTGAAAAAACCAAAACATTGACCACGTTTGCTCGACCAAATGTTCATTTTTGTCAGGTGAAGAGTCTTTACCCAACAAAATCCTTTCCGTCAAGCAAACCGTAGTGGGGCAAATGATTGTTGGAAATATGCCCTAAAGTCAATTATAAGATGATACTTTACGGACATTTCAAAATAAACTAGTTTAATATAAGGGCAAAGATTATTCTATAAAGTTGTCTCATTAAATGTTATACGCTTAAAGGATAAGTCCAAGGAATATGTAATTAGGAGAATGTGATTTGAAGAAGTTAGATTCATGAGACCATTCTCTCCGGGAAAGTGACTGATCTCGAGTCATTGGTACGGTGTGATTCACACCAAGACAAGAATGTAGGTTCTTAATAGAGAATGAGTCCACTAAACGTGGTCAACAAGGAGTTTTTATACTTGTGTCACATGAGAATTCATGGCTGGGATAATGCAAAGTAGTCATTTAACCTAAGGCATCATAGTTATCTTGTGGTTAGGTTATTGATCTTTGACTATGTTAAAGGCACTTTATCAGAGGGTGTCCACGACATAGTTGGGGTTAAGCTACTTAACCATGAAGACAGTTGAATGCGCAACAAGGGATCTCTAACCTTCAAACCGTTGAGGAAGAATACGCTATGATATGATTAAGAATTTCTGACCAAAGTATGAATGAGATTTAGCAAGTCGTTCCAAATCACATTCAAGGTAATCATATAGAAAGAGAATCACATTGGATATTAGACATGAATAGACTATCTTACCAAACAATGTGATCAAGAGTATTTTATTAGAGAAAGACCATATTGCATTTGTAATCTCAAACTTAATAGGTTCTCCAACCTCTTCTAATTAGCTTGGGTAGCCATGACATACTACTAGGTGTCACTTATGGCTTGTGGAAACCCTGGAGATGTATAATCACTAAAAGGAGAATTGAAAGTAAGTTTCAATTCACAATTGATTAGAAGAGTTCTAATTTCTCACTGCCTTGCTAAAAGGAACCTAATGAATCGCACACTTTGTAAGGAAATAATTGAAGGAAATAGCAATTAAATAGTTAATTGTTCAAGGCAATGATTAATTAATATGTTAATTAATCATACAAACGGTTCATATTGGGCTTTATGTAAGTTTTAGGTTTTGGGGCCCAATATGTTTTGGTCCACAAGGCCCTTTAAGTTTAAGTTGTATGATAACTAAAACAAAATGGGAACTAACCCAAAAACACACACAAGATCAGTCTAAGAGAGAAGGGAGTGATGCCTCACTTATTATAAGTTTGCCACTCACTAAAATGAGGTATAAAGGCAACTTTATAGCTCCATCCTTCATTCGGGTTTCTTTGAGGAAGGTTGAGAGAATACAAGATCTTTCATTCTCTTTAGGAGTTCGGTCACATAGGAGCAACTTAGCTAGCAATTCTTTTCTTACTATGTCACTCATCTTCTTCCTTCATCACCCTTGGTGTCGAAACTTAGAGGTCTTGATGTGGTAGAAACTAACACACAAATTAAACCCTATAAATTATGCAATCGTAGTATGAGTAAGTAGGGATCGTTCAGGGATTAGAAGGGATGCAAATCAACACAAATTAAACTTGTAAAACTGAAAACTAAGTTAAACTAAGTACAGAACAATGACTGGGGGGATTTTGCACGAATTTGATTAAAACAAAAGTAAATTGCAGCAAGTAAATTAAGTTGTGAATGAAATATGGATGAACTGATAGCTAAAGGATTCTTCTCCACACATGAAACATATGCATACAAATCGATTTCCAGTTATTCTTCCTATAAACCATAAATGACAATGCCCCAAATTAATTGTGAACAATACTAATTAACTCTCAGATTTCCTAAGTTCATCGAATTGGACTCAGCGGCGCAACCAAATTATTCTTCTCAAGTTCCCTAACTATGAAAAGCATGATAGATATACATCTTAAAGATCATTAAGTTCTGTGAAAATCATAAGCATTGACAGAGCATTCGTAACTATGAAAAGCATGACACTCCTGCCAAGAATTTACTTAACTCAATCATGACTAGTGACTTTTACTACTTACAAATATAAGTTCATAACAATTAGGTGAAATTCCCTTATATTCTAGCATCAAATCCCTGCATGCAAACTAAGTATGAACCCTTAATAAACATACAAGAATAAGTTTTCTATAAAGAAGATAAGTAAATCACATTCATGTTTTATGAAACAATAACTGGATGTAACCAATTTATATAAAACATATGAACATGGCTTCATATTCACCTCTAGCTAAAAAAAAAATTAGTTACACATGTTCATCATAATTGAAAAGCAATCTAAAATAAACATTGAAACTTAAAACAAAGATAGAAAGAACTCTGAAATTCCAGCAACTTCAATGGATGAATGGTAGGCGTGGCACCCCTAAATCTCTGCATGAATTCATATATATAGGGGAAAATGGTTGAATCCAAGGAGGAAGGGGTTTCAGCGTTTTTGAGTTATTTTAGGACTCTAAAAATCAGGTAGAAAGTGTTGGAATGTGATTAGAATTCCTCTTTACAGCTGGAGATAAGATAAGATAATGTTGGATAAGATATGATAAGATAAGATAGGATAGGATAAGATAATGTTCCTCTCCAATTAGGATTCATCTTTCTTGTGTAATTCCTTACCTTCCAAGCCTCAACTTTAATTTCTCCAGATTTTAGCACATGTCTAGCACCATTTAAACACCAAAAACGTTCAGCCCATATACTATCCACGCATGATATCCAATCCAAGTCCAAAACTGCTCCAAATTGCTCCAAATTGCTCCATTTAGCTATTTATTGTCATCTTTACCAACTGGACCTACAATAATATGAAAATAACATAAATTACCATAATAAATGGAAATTAACGAAGTAAATGTAAAGAAATAGGATAATAAAGTCACATAAATATGCTCCTATCAAATTCCCCCACACTTAGCTTTTGCTAGTCCCCAAGCAAAACAAAAAAAAAAACAAAACAAAACCTAAACCTTCCAACAATTACCTCAGGGATTTCTAATGAAACATGACATATTAAAAATCGCTACTCATATAGATTTTAGCCATCCTTACCCTTGAGCTTCTACTTAAGCACAGTAACCATTAACTAGCTCTCATTTAATCAATTAAAACAACATTTGAAAGTAGTAAACATGCCTTAGAGAATTCACTCAATTCCTCACCGGATATACTCTCTATTTTCACATAGATTTTCCGACTACACTCCCTAAACTAAGTATATGTGAGAAGATTGATGTAAACATGTAGACTAGCACTCACATATGTTATAACAAAGAAGACACTTTTTGAAATTATTATTACTTAGAAACGAGAACCAAGGATTCCATATGCTCGTACCAATTTCAAACTCCACATATTGAATCACATAACAATCAAGATAAAAGTCTAAGGGTTGTAATGGGGCTAAGGTATTGGCTAACAAAGAAAGGTTAAGGATAAACAAAGGGGAGATTCGTACAACTTAGAATTCCACCTTTGATTGCAGCACCCAACTTTAAACACAAAGGTGTACAACTTTAGGGTCAGATTCACATTTTTGGACCATTCTTCAACAACCAACACTTATGAACTCATACACTTCTTTTCAACCTCTTTTTTTTTCTTTTCTCAACTTTTTTTTTTCAACGTTTTTCTTCTTTCTTTGTTTTTTTTTTTTACTTTTTCTTTGAAACATAAAACATAAGAACTACTTCACCGGATTCAAAAGAACGAATCCTTCCCCCGCATTTATTTTTCTGCAAATCGTAAATCATAAGGAATTCCCAATAAGTCATGCTCCACTATTCTTTAAGAACAAGGGTATGGATATTCCTATACTAGGCTAGGTAGGGATAATGCAGGCTAACAAAGAAAATAAGCTAAATAAGGCTCAAAGGGGTTAAACTACAATACATATGCAAGGGATAAGGTGGTAACTGATAGGGATTTTACTACACATGTGAACGGGCTAAAAACTCCTATTATACTTGCAAGAATCACAAGGTTGTTGTAGTATGAACAGATCTCGCAAGGTCGTTTTCCACAGGGATTATTAAATAATTCGAAACAAACCAAATTCCAATTAATGATTGTAAAGTAGAACTTGAGATGATTGATGTTTATGGCCTAATTTAATAAAACGAATTTAACTAATAAAAATAAGACAATCTGCAATATTAAAACTAGAGGGAAAAGAAAACAGTTTTGGGAGAAATCAAATTAAGAAAGCACTAGGGTTCCACCATCACCTAGCAATCCTATGAACTTTTACCAATTACTTATGTTCTACACATGCCACTTTGAAGGTTAGGTTTTCCTAATTTATATTCTACTTGGAACCTCCAACATAGAACGTATATCTAACTTGCAACCCGTCCGGACGTTCGGATCAAATCTGAACATGAAAGATTCATTATGCTTTATGAAAACCCTTTGAAAAACCATGCAATCCTTAAGACGTGGTGTTCATCCTAAGTGAAATTACAATTATTAATCACAAGAAGCCATTGTCAATTTCAGGGAACCTTCCAACCAAAATTGCATCAAATTACTTTTCTAAAGATCCTAATAGTGATCAGGCATTAAGACAATTAGATGGTTTTTATCCCCGTGATTAACAATTCAAAGTATGCATGCAATCAATCATAAGCAATTAAATAAAAATCACATATTCATGCTAAGGCTCAAGGTTTCGCCCTAGCAAAAGTAATTAGTTACGCATATTCATAATTGAAATCATAGAAAATATTATTAGGAAAATGATTGAAAACACCTTAAAGTAGAAAATCTCCAAGAACCCTAGCAATTCTCTTTGTCTCCAAAGTTGCATAAAAGAAAGCGTAGAAAAAAAACAAAGAACGGCAGAGCAATATATTTGCTAAGCCATCCACAAACCCTAAAACATAGGTCTCTTATTCCAATTAGGAAACTAAGAAAAATAATAAAATATCTTAGAAAATAAAACCCTAATTAAACTAGGGGAATCTGCCAAGTACTTGTCCAGCCACGTTTTAGCCTCAGATCTCCTCCAAATCCGGCCCAGGATAGCTTGTTTTAAAGATTAGGACGTTCTGAACACATCTCCAGAAGGCCATGAAACCATCCAAGGTCATCTTGGGCTTCAAAAACGCAATTTAAGCCCAGAAACGTCATTTTCCAGCACCGCGCATCGCTCCTTTATTTTATCGGCAGAAGATAACCGCTTGGTGGAAAAATCCCAAATTTTTATACGATCAAGCTAAGTGACTCACGAACGTTCTCCAACTAGAATTACTCCAAAATTCGTCCATTTGGTCCTGTTTTTCTCCAGAGGAAGTCGAAAGTCCTATATTGAAAATACAATTCAAAGTATCAAAATTCTTCCAAAGTATTAACCAAAATATACTAAGAATAGGGTAAAATATATAATATAAAATATACTCATCAGTAACTAAGCAACTTCATATTGTTATTTGTTATGCAATCAATTTTATGCTTTGAATGAAACGGGCATGAGGTCTAGTATTTGGAACTAAAATGATGAAAAAAAATTCGAAGTAGCAACCAAGCAAAGAAATAATGAGATCACACAACGACTTTAGAAAACAATAATATCACAGATTAATAACTCTCCAAACAAAGAATAGGCTCAAGTCTCATGGGTTATAGCGTTAGTTTGAGTTTCTTCCTTCAAGTATGTTACAAAAAATTGATTTTTTTTCTCATTGTGATTACATGTGAATTCATAATTGACAACTACAACTAAGTATTAACCAAGAGCATATCAAACTTCCACCCATGTTTGTAACTTTCTTTAACAGTCATGCAATTAAAAACTGAATCCTCATCATTGTGTTGGAAGGTACCCTAAGACACAAACAAGCAACAAAAACAACTCTTTTTGGTTTTTTCTCAAGTTTTTTCGAATTTTTTTTCAATTTTTTTTATATGACACACAAGAAAACACTTTAAAATAGTGAATAACAATGTTAGTAGTGATAGGTAGTGAAATTCGAAGATAAGTCATGAAAAGCAATCTGTTTACGCCCCGCCCCCCACACTTAAACCAAACATTGTCCTCAATGTTTCAAAAATAAACTTAAACGAGAAAGCAACAAAAGATAACTAGCAAACAAGACAATCATAGCAAAGTAAAAACAATAAAGAGAAGGGTAAAAGAAAGCAAATCTGGTTGTAGGAGCCGGAAATTCCAATGTCTCTTTATTTGAACACATAGGTTGCCTCCCAAGAAGTGCTTGCTTTAACGTCTTCCAGCCTGACAACACCTCCATTTAATCCTCACTAGGATCAGCGACATAGAGTTGATCTTTGAATGGAATGTGATACTTGAAATGATCTAGTAATGGTTTAAATTCTAGAGTGTGTGCCTGAATCATTGAAATCAACAACATGTTAGTAAAAAACGAAATTGAAATTTGAGGGGGTGACTTACCTATGTGTTGTGACAAGAACTCAAGGACAAACACTATTTCAAAAATTTTAGGAATGTTGCTCTCGGCCAGATTTGGTATGAAGGCAGTGACTTGTCCCATATTATAAAATCCAACCTCTTTGGGGATGGTTGTCTCAAGTACATCCTCTTTGATGAATTCTAGATATTCCCTAGCCAATTCTTTCTCTTGAATGTTTGGAAAGGTTTCAAAGATGTCTTTCTTTCCTTCTTCTATTTTGGATTGTAAAAACATGCGAGGAAAAGGTGCATTTGGTGGAATGGGGTTAGAAAGAATTGAATTTGGAACAACCTTACCTGAATTGGGTGGTGGTGGAACTAGGGTGGCTGCGGCACTAGGATTAGAGATGATTGGGTGCTGCGGCAAAGCTTCTTCTAAGCTTGCCGTGGCTGAGTTTTCCTCCTCCTATTTGGACAACAACTCTTTGTCCACTTCTACGCTATGGTCGGACACCTTCAAATCACCTACAATGTCCATACCACTTCTCAAATTGATAGCTTTAACGATTTCAAAGTCTCCCATCGAATTGACAATAGTTGAGCTGGAAAGTTCGCATTGTTATCGAATTTGTCCCATGAATTTTGCGATATGTCCAAGTTAATTATTCAATTCGACCATCTCTTTAGCTTGGTTTTCTAGATCTTGAGTCAAAGAAGCACAAGAAATATTTAGTGTTTGAAGAATTTTAACATGATCCATGGACATACTTGAATTTGGTTGGAATTGTTGTGGGGGAATTTGTGGTGGCTGGAAAGGTCTTGAATAAAACTCTTGAGGTTGCTGCCAATATCCTTCTTGTTGAACATGTGAAGGTTCCCTCCACATAAAATTTGAATATTCTCTCCCACCTGGAATGTAAGTGTTGGAAAACAAGTCCTTCATTGATTGATTATGGCCTTGATAACCCCAAGCATTGACACTATCCCAACGTTCGTTCTCAATTAATTGACGATGTTCAATAGTTTGATATCCTTGCCTAGAGGACACACCAAATGTAGCTACACTTTGCATTGTGGACCTTTCGATATACTGCAACATAAGAGAAGTAAGATTCGCCATTTGAGCTTGAAGATTAGCAATTGCCATGTCTTGCTTCTCTAGTACCCAAAATCAAAGAATTAAAACTAAATCAAATATCAAGAGTAAAATAAACAAAAAAAATAGAGTGATTAGCAATTTTACTAATCCCCGACAACGGCACCAAAATTTGATATGGTAGAAACTAACACACAAATTAAACCCTATAAATTACGCAATCGTAGTAAGAGTAAGTAGGGATCGTTCTATTCCGGGGATTAGAAGGGATACTAATCAGCACAAATTAAACTTGTAAAACTTAAAACTAAGTTAAACTAAGTACAAAACAATGACTGGGGGGATTTTGGACGAATTTGATTAAAACAAAAGTAAATTGCAGCAAGTAAATTACGTTGTGAATGAAATATGGATGAAAGGATAACTAAAGGATTATTCTCCACACATGAAACATATGCATACAAATTGATTTCCAGTTATTCTTCCTATAAACCATGAATGACAATACCCCAAATTAATTGTGAACAACACTAATTAATTCTCAGAGTTTCCTAAGTTCATTGAATTGGACTTAGCGACGCAACCAAATTATTCTTCTCAAGTTCCCTAACTATGAAAAGCATGATAGAGATACATCTCACAGATCATTAAGTTATGTGAAAATCATAAGCATTGACAAAGCATTCGTAACTATGGAAAGCATGACACTCATGCCAAGAATTTACTTAACTCAATCATGACTAGTGACTTTTACTACTTACAAATATAAGTTCATAACAATTAGGTGAAATTCCCTTATATTCTAGCATCAAATCCCTGCATGCAAACTAAGTATGCACCCTTAATAAACATACAAGAATAAGTTTTCTATAAAGCAGATAAGTAAATCGCATTCATGTTTTACGAAACAATAACTGGATGTAATCAATTTATATAAAACATATGAACATGGCTTCGAAATCACCTCTAGCTAAAAAGAAACTTAGTTACACATGTTCATCATAATTGAAAAGCAATCTAAAATAAACATTGAAACTTAAAACAAAGATAGAAAGAACTCTGAAATTCCAGCAACTTCAATGGATGAATGGTAGGTGCGGCACCCCTAAATCTCTGCAGGAATTTCATATATATAGGGGGAAATGGATGAATCAAGGAGGAAGGGGTTTTGGCATTTTTGAGCTATTTTAGGACTCTAAAAATTAGGTAGCAAGTGTTGGAATGTGATTAGAATTCCTCCTTACAGCTAGAGATAAGAGAAGATAATGTTGGATAAGATAGGATAGGATAAGATAATGTTCCTCTCCAATTAGGATTCCTCTTTCTTGTGTAATTCCTTGTCTTCCAAGCCTCAACTTTAATTTCTCCAGATTTTAGCACATGTCTAGCACCATTTAAACACCAAAAACGTTCAACCCATATGCTATCCATGCATGCTATCCAATCCAAGTCCAAAACTGCTCCAAATTGCTCCATTTAGCTATGTATTGTCATCTTTACCAACTGGACCTACATTAATACGAAAATGACTTAAATTACCAAAATAAATGGAAATTAACGAAGTAAATGCAAAGAAATAAGATAACAAAGTTGCATAAATATGCTCCCATCAGGTCACCTATTTTAGAGAATTTTGGAGAACCTCTCGATCATTCAAATCCAAGAATCCAAGGTGGCAACCACATTAAGATGATAACCATGGAGTTCAACTCAAGGAGAGGAATGAAGGCCTGCTCATGGGTGACTAGCCTTTGCGCATACAAAGAGGAACTTCAAAGGTATAAAGTTTCTCAACTCTTTTGTGATTAGAGCCAAGTCTTGGTTCACCGCCACTACTAGGCTTTGAATTTCATGGTTTAAGTTTGTTTTAAAGTGCATAAAAGCATGCTTCCGTCATTTAATTGTTAAATGCATGTTTTATTTTTGCTTAATGAACTTAATTTCTCAAATAATTTCTTTCAATGGTAATTTCCGGTAGTGAATTGATAAATTGATAATTTATTAATTTATCAGTTAATTAATAACTAATTAATTTAATTATCAAAGAGTTTAGGGCTATGCAAGTACAACAAAGATAATTCAGGTAGCACTAAAAATAATTACAACAGCGGGTGTTAAATTTTTTTAACTTGCAAGTGAGTCAATGGAAAATATCAAATACGATCAAGCTATCTTCGGAGTGTGTCTCAGATGTTTTTGAAATAGGTGATGTTAAGCGACACAAATTTGAAGAAGAAACAATACAATAATCGAGTTATATTTTAGGAAGGCTTCATAGTCAAATCATAAGCACTATGTATCTGGAAATTATTAACTTATATATTATGTGAGACCTATATAAATTTTTTATAATATATTATCTTATAAATTTAGCAAATTATTGATTTAGCACATTATCCTCAAGTAGGAACTGGCACAAAAATATTATTTAACCGAGGTTATTATTTTATTATGAAATTACCAAGGTTCTAATGTTATGAGTGATTTATAATTTTTTTATTTTGTGAGAGCTCCCAGTATGAAATCCTAGCTTTTTTAAAATTTTTTTTATCGGAAGACAAAATAAATTACAATGCAGATCCTCGAGGGATCCTAATTCCAAATAGGTCAAACTTTAACCTATAAAATATTAAAGATGGAAAATTACTAAACCAAATATAGATGTCTAAAGAAAGCTAAGCCATCAGCAACCATATTTCCTTCCCGAAATATATGCCGGAGACTGAGAGTTATGATATATGTTATATGATCCACAGTAAGAACAATTGATCGAATATACTAATGCACACTATCTCCTTCAATCTCCTCTTGATTATTAGTGCAAAATGAGAATTTTGGAGTGCTAAAAACAGTTCTTATAAAAATATATGCATATAATTTTTTTTTCTCTCCCGTTTGGTTAGAGCATCTCTCTTTTCCTGTTTCTTACCTCTGTTAAGTGTCCTTCCGTCAAGCCTACCCCTTGCCGCTGCCAATCCTTGCTCTGGTTAGGGTCGGTGGCAGTCCCTTGTTCCTCCTGTCTTCTTTTTCCTTCTCTTTCTTTCTCTTTCAACTTGTTTTTTCCTCTGCTTGTTGGCTAGATTGATCTCATCCATCACCCTTGTTTGCATCTGATTTCTCAGTCATTTGGCCCCAATTCCCCTCCACCTTCATGCTTTCCAACAATCTGCTCCCTATTGATGAAATTGGGGTTCCTGCATAAGACCAATTGGCAATATGGGGAGTTGCCCAAGACCATATAAGCCCATAACTAAGTTGACAACTCACCGATGTGGGACAAATCGTCTCTTACATTTCAACTCTCAACATGCCCCCGCACGTGTGGCTAATTTTCAAGCTTACACATGGACAACAAATGAGTGACGTGTGAGCACCTGTGGCCCTTAAGCTTTCACACGTGGGACAGCCTGCTCTGATACCATGATGAAATTGGAGTTCCACCATAAAACCAATTGGCAATATGGGGAGTTGCCCAAGACCATATAAGCCCATAGCTAAGTTGACAACTCACCGATGTGGGACAAATTGTCTCTGACATTTCAACTCTCAACACCTACCCTTCCCATAGACTCAATCCTTCATCGATCCCATTGGATCTTCTTCCACAAATCTTCAACGGGATTTTTTTGCATTTCTCATGAAAGGTGAGTAGAGCTTTGACTCAGGTGTTCACATCACTTCTTTCCCTCTCTTTGCCTTCGTTGGCACTTGTTATTGTTTCTTGCTGGCTGGTTCTTCCCGCTGGCTTCTATTGATTTATGGTGGCGATTTCAGTGGTGCTTTTTGGAAGATGTTGGAGTCTTCTCTTCATCCAACTAGGGGACTTTGTTTGGCCTGATCTCAAGTGTTTGTTGGGGGCGATGGTTCGAGATTGTTGTAGGTAGCGTTCCAGCGACGGCGGAGGTGGCAAGTTATAGGGTTTGTTTCAGTTCCTATTTTGCTTTGGGATCAAAATTGTGCCTTTTCCTATGTAATTGTGTGGCTTTGGTAACGAATATACCCTTTGTCCAAAATAAAAAAAAATATTTGCGTTTCTTTAATCCAACACTATAATTACGCTAAAGGGTTGGAGAATAAATGGGATTGAACAAGCCATCCACGAGTTTCGAACAAAAAACTTCACTTAGTCATATAGAACTGACATTGTGATTTCAACTAGTAAAAAAAATAAAGGAAGGATATGGTGTATGCTCAGTATACACCTAATCATTTGTCACGTGTTCTTTCACCTAACTTTAGTTAACTTTCACGCTAAATGTTACTTTTTCAATTTTAAAAAAATCAACCAAGGTTAAGTGAAATGACACGTGGCAGATGATTAGATGTATGGCAAACATACAACATAGTTTACATGAGCAAAAGTGCTCCCAAGAAATTTTTTTTGGAGTTCTGTGTACAGTGTTCGAAGGAATTAAAAAGAAACACATGGCTCTTCTTTTTTCAATTAAATTACATTCTTAAAATTTTAAAATTTTATAATATTGGGACCCGAAAACTAGAAAAGAAAAACTTCGTCAAACTCTTCTTCATTTTATGTTTGAAAAAGGAGAAACAGGGATCCAAAAAATTGCTCCTATCTGCACTGTTCTATAAATCCCTGCCTAGCTCCGTTTAGGCCCCGCCTAACGTCGCCTAAGCCCCGGCTAAGCACTAGGTGGTTGGCCATTGCCCTGATTAGTCATTAGGCATTTGAAAATTAAGAAAATGCACCTAGACCCGCTTAGGCGTCCGCCTAGCCTGACTAAACCTGCCTAGGTACCCGCTTAGGTCGCAACTCTCACTTAGATAGAAAATTGATAACTTTCATTTGACATTTTATTTTGTTAGTAAAATGTAAGAGACTTGTTATATACTTGAATGAACACTCATTATATGCTTGTTCCTTATGTTTTCAATATGCTCTAATACTTTATAATGATTTGTCATTTTATTTTGCAATTGATGTAGCACAATACAATTATGTGTTTTTTTTTTAGTATGAATAGGCACATATTTACATAATATATAATACATTATTTAAATCCACTTAGTCCGCTAGGCCCCCGCCTAGATCTTGTCTAGTCATCTAGAAGCTACGCCTTAACCCGCCGCCCGACTAGCGCCTAGAATCTTATAGAACCTTGCTTATCTGATTTCGAAATAACGCCATCTAGATTGCTTGCCATGTGCGATGGCCTCCTCCATCCTTGATTTTTCAGTTCACTATAGGTTATTTGTATAATTTGTTGATCTTTTATGGGTATTTCTGGGTTTTTATTTTCTTCTTAGTGGTTTTCATATTCTGATTGAACGATTTATGCTTGAGAAGGAATTAATGGTAGCACATTTTCTTTCATCAAATTTCTCGACGGATTTAAACAATTTAGCCAAATTCTCATTGAAATCGAGTAGAAACCTTCTCTAATTTCTTTATTTTGAGTTAAATATATTTGTTTGAAAGCCAAATGGCCGAAAGTACACAGCCAAAACAACCGTACAACACAAAGACACTAAAATGTGGAGCAATTGATTATAAAATGCAGTAATAGATTGGTGTCTCCAAAGGAGACGAGGGAAGCGCATAGGAAAGGACGAGGACCAGAGACGGGAACGTTGAAATGTCATTGATGACAACATAAGTTTGATAGAGTAATGCTTAAGCTACTTAAAGATGAGTAGGAGTTTCTACTCAAAATTCTTCATGCTTTATTCACAAAACTTTATGCTTATAATTAGAACCGTTCATATTATAAATCACTCTATAAAGATCATCTTTACAAAAAATGAATCAAAACTAAGGTTATTCAGTCAATTAACTGTAGAAAATAGATAGACGGTTTGTAATGCTTTTTGTGAGAATATGAAGGTAAAATGGTCTCACATTGGTGAAAAGAGAAACCTTGCAAGGGGTTATAAGAGGTTGGGCTACTCCCCAGATTGCCAATTGGTTTTATGGTGGAGCCTCAACTTCTTCATAGTATTAGAGCCAGGTTGGCCCAAGTGTGAAGTTCAAGGGCCATGTGTGCTCCACGTCACCCAATTCATGTTGTCCACGTGTTTGGCTTGATAATTCGCCAACACGTGAGGAGGCGTGTGAGAATGTGAAGGTAAAAGAGACCCACATTAGTGAAAGGAGAAACTTTGCAAGGGCTTATAAGAGGTTGGGTTCCTCCTCGTACTGCCAATTAGTTTTATGGTAGAACCCCAACTTCTTTTACCATTTCTGTCCATCTTGTTTTTATACAATTTGATGACTAAATGACCTTGATTTTAATTGATTTTTTTGCATACATGACCCTTATAGATTGACTTATAATATGAGCGGTTTTGATCATATACACAAAGGTATATGAATCAGAAATGAAGAGTTTAAAGTAAGAGTTCCTACTCATCCTTTACGTAACCAAATTCATTTACAAAATATGATCTTTCTAGCATTATCCTTAACTAAAATGCTACAAACTATAGCAATGTGGTTGACATGAAACCAACTCAAGATGACCTAAATTAAATTGAAAGTACAGTGACTACGTAACAGTCTAGGAGAAAGGGCTTCTCTTGTAGAATGAAGCTACTGCGGGGCACATAGATATCTATGATCCTCTAATAACAAGTTAGCGACGAGTTATTATAAGGTGTCGCAAGACTCACAACTCAGTTATTGCCCGTGGTAACTCTGTTTCATGGGAGAATATTTTCTACTAAGAGACAAAAGGAAATAACACGCAGCAATGAAATAAGGGAATAGAAAGGATTTTAAGTCCTAAAGAAAAGTCATACACATCATCCTATTTATGGGTCACGATATCCGCTGCCTCTCCCTATTGCTTCCCTACGATCATACACACGAATATCACCCCTCACTCTTTCTGAAACTAGAATAAAGTAATTTTTTTTTTTAATATTCAACTATTAATATTTCACGAACTAAAAAAAAAAAATTCCCTAAGGCCTTCTCCAACACTAGGCTAAACACCCCCCCCCCCCAAAAAAAAAAACCCAACCCAACCCAAGTGCTAAATAAAACCTAAAACCTAAAAGCCAAATACTGGCCCGTTTTTAGGCTAGAAATCAAAATGGGGCCCGCCGGTGCGAGTGAAAAGTGGTATGTGAAGCCCAAATGCCGTCGCCGACTTGCCCAACGTGCAGCACGCTCTAGGGCCGATCCCAGCGAGACCCCACCCACGTGGGCGTGTCCCCCGCGTGTCAGGCCAAATTCAAACCGGTCAGGTAGCCTAACGGCTACTTTTCTGATCCAACAACCAGATTTAATTGGACCATTGGATCCAACGGTCCACGTTCAATTTTTTTTTGTTTTTTTTATATTTATATATTTATTGAATCCAACGATTTAGATCAAATATAATTAAATCTAACAGTTAAAAAAAAATCTAACGGCCCAAATTTAAATCCAACGGCTAAAATAATTAAAAAAAATTATTTAACTCAAAATTCACTCAAAAACTCTATAAATACCTATGTATTTGTTCAAATATCCACACAAAACTCACTTTTCTCCTACAATTCTTCCAATTTTTCTTTCTACCATTTCTTCTCCTTTCCAAAATTTTCAAGATGGCAAAAGAGCATGTTAGAGGTCATAATTGGACCTTTGAGGAAGATATTGCTTTATGTTTGGCATGGGTTTCCATTAGCGAAGATGGTGCCGTCGGCACGAATGAAAATAAAAAGGTTTTGTGGGGTAAAATCGTTGATAAGTTCCATGAAAACTCCAACGCCAGCTGAAGGGAAGGTGGTGGTGTTTATGATCGGTGGAAGGTTATCAACAAAGCGTGCACTTTGTAGAAGGGAAGCTTGGAGAGAGCCACAGTTGACATGCCTAGTGGAAGGAGCTTCTCAGAAATTATGAGTTTCTTTGTTGATATTTTATTTGTCATGTACATAATAGTATTTTTCAACTAATTGTTTTTACGTATTTGATGCATAGGGTGACAAAGCAATGGAAATTTACAAGACATGAACTACACCAAAAAATCAAGCTTTTAAGTTGCGTCATGCTTGGAACATCCTCAAGGATTGTCCGAGGTGGGGAACCGATGCAGACCAACAATGGGGAAGATTATTTCATAGTGAAGCCCCGCCCCTAAATGATTTCAATGAAGGTGTCAAACAAATGACCCCAACTTCTTCTTTTGCAAGGCCCCCAGGAAGAGATAAGCAAAAGGAAGCAAAGAGAAAAAGGAAGTCCCAAGATCCCATTAGTGAACAAATTGCTACCGTATTTGCAAGATTGACCGAAAGTCAAAGCTCTCGAGAGGAGGAAGCGGCCCGAATGCGTGTGGCTATGACGCAGCTAGGGGATATGGAGCAAGAGAGGTTCAAAATAAATTTCATGATGGAGAACCTCAACAAATACACTCCAAAAAGGAAGAAGTACTTACGTGGTAAGCAAAGGGAAATTTTGCAAAGGGATGCTAGAAGGAGTATATTTCAAGATGATAATTCATCTCAAGGCTATATCCCAAGTCCACCACCAAGTCCATCACCAAATCAAGATGGGGATATCATTATTAAGTTTATGTAGTTTATGAATTTTCGATTGTATTAAGTTTATGTAGTTTATTAATTATCGTTTTTTTTTTAAGTTTATGTGGTTTATGTGGTTTATTAATTGTCCTTTGTATTAAGTTTATGTGGTTTATTAAATGTCGTTTGTATTAAGTTTATGACTTATTAATTATTGTTTCATTAATCTAGATGCCTTCAATAATTATTGTACTTATTGTCAGTTGAGTCTGCAGAGCACCCATTAATTATTGTACAATAGATGCCTTCAATAATTCAAACGGCCTTCAATAATTTTGACAACGTACTAGTGAAAAGACTTGTCCCAAAAAGACAATTTAATTTATTAGTAGAAAATACCAACATATTACTAGGGGATATGTGTGTAATTGTAATTTATTACTAGGGGATATGCGTGTGGCTATTTGCAAAATTTTTACATAACATAACACATTATTACAATTAAGATTATCCATCATCAACATTCTCTTTCTCGATGCCATATATGCTCAACCAAATCCTTGTGGAGTGTGTCATGACCTTGAGGAGCTTGAATTCTATTTAAACGTCTCATATACTCATTGAGTGTGACCCTATCCTATCTGGTCTCGTATGTGGTTGTAGCAAGATATTCAACATCTCTTGCCATAGCTCTAGCATATGTTGGTCGGTCATTATCCACATCTTCGTCATAATTTTCCTCAATTTCGACATATTCATCTTCCACAATCATGTTGTGCAAAATTATGCATGTCATCATGATTGAATGGAGGTCTTCGGTATGCCAAAGTTGTATAACCCCTCTAACAATGGCCCATCGAGCTTGTAGGATCCCGAACGCTCTCTCCACATCTTTCATGTAAGACTTTTGTCTCTACGAAAATAATTTATTCTTTGCACTATCGGGATGAGAATAACTTTTCACAAAGGTAGACCAGCTAGGATAAATACCATCAGTTAAGTAGTAACCTAGCTCATGCCTATTACCATTTACTTTGTACCTTCATTCTAGTGCCCATCCATTGACAACATCATCGAACAGAGAGAAGAACAAAGAATGTTGATATCGTTGTTTAATCCAGAAGTGCCGAAAAATGTATGCCAGATCCATGTGTCGTAAGACGCCACAGTCTCGAGCACAATGGTTGGCTTGTTGAGACGGCCCTTGAATTGGCTGGCCCAAGCAGTAGGACAATTCTTCCGCTCCCAATGCATACAATCAAGACTTTTTATCATGCCAGGGAATCCTCTTTTGTCTGCCTTGCTTAGAAGCCGCTTCAAGTCTTCACGATTTGGCTTGCGGAGGTATATGGCTCCATATATGGCTTCAATTACCTTACAGAAGCGATTTAGGTTCTCAATAGCAGTACTCTTTGCAAGTCGGCAATACTCGTCAGTTGAGTCTGACCCATTAGCTAGCATCCGAAATGCAGATTTGAGCTTCTGATAATGTGATAGGCTTTGTTGGCTTACGAAATCTATCTTCCTTGCAAAGTAGTGGTCATGATGGACAACTGCGTTCAAGATGCTTTCAAAAAGCTCTTTCCTCATCCGAAACCACCTTCGAAAATCATGAGAAGAATATCTCGGACGTTCGATGAAATAATCTTTCATCATCTGGTCATGACACTCTTCTCTATCACGCTACACAAATGAACACCCCGTGACAGAACCATGATGGCTAGACAGTTGCATGGCTTGCTTGGTATTGTGCCATCTGCGTTGCCAAGCTACGCCTTCTTTTATCACCCATTGATGAGCTATTGATGATTTTGAGGAAACAAAAACACTTTGAAAGTTGGAAGATTGGTGAATATAGAGGATTATTAAATGTTTGAATGTTATGTGATGGTTTGATATATAACCTGTGTTTATATAGAGGATGATTGAAGGTTTCTGTTTCAAGTGTGAGGTTTGTGTTTCATGCATTTCATGTGTTTTGTATGTATGTTGGTATGCTTTTCGTGTGTGTCATGTGTTTCACATATGTTATGTGTGTGCTTCATCTCTATCATGTGTTTTGTATGTCCTTCACATGTGTATTATATGTGCTTCACATGTGTTCTGTGTGTCTTGTGTGTTTCATGTATTTTGTGTTTATACATCTCTATCATGATTTTCATATTCTTCCATAGTATTTCGTGAGTTTCATGTATCGGTTTAGTGATTTTTCAATATTTATCGGAATTTAAATATTTTTAGATTAAAATGTTCATAAAACTAATTGACGATAGTTTATATAATTTAAAAAAAAAATTTAATTGAAGAAAAAAAATTAGCACAAATTCATTCTTTAATAATCTAAGGCAAAAATTTTAGGTTTTAAGCAAAGGGTTGGAGATGGTCTAAAGAAGTAGAGAGAGAAATAGACACCGCTCAATCATCCCATCAAAAGCTTCCACTTTGCTTTCCTTGCTTCCTCTCTCATTAAAAAGAATCTCGATCCTCGTGCAACCTCTAATAGGACTCTCTTTCTCTTGCAATTCATTCATCTCACCTCTTCAAGTAGACCTGGCATTCGTGTCGTATTTCTCCTGTTCGTGTCGTTTTCGTGTCATACCCGATATCTTAACGAGTCGTGTCGTATAACACCCGTTAAAATAAACGGGTAAAATGACACGACCCGAAATCGACCCGATAAAATTAACAGGTAATATGACCCGACCCGTTATCCGTTAAGGAAAATATATTTTAAACCAATAAATAATCAAATGAAAAACATAATACTAAATAAGTATATACATACCATATTATCACATTCAAAACATAAAAATGCATTTGTCTTTCAAGTATTACATATTTACATACCCAAAATAGGAGCATAATAATAAAAAAATAAAAAACATTAGAACATTACAAAATATCAAATGTTCAAAAGATTTGCAAAATTAAGGGAGTTATGTTTCAAGGTTTGGAACCTTGCACATTTTCTTACAATCAAACTCTTCAATTTTCATCAATCACCATGGGAAACGGTATTGGAACTTTGGCTTGATATATTGGCTTCAAGAGTTATATTGATGATATTTTCAGTGAGGCTTTCTACATTAGCACTCTCTTCTCATTTATCCTATGGCTATTCTTTAAGTAAAGTCTTTAATAGTTTTTTAATTAATGTAGAAGTGTGAAAAATATAGAAAAAATATATAAACGCTTGTGATGACAAGGTTTACAACTTTCGTGAAGGGCTTAACTTTGAAATGTGCCACTACAATCATATAAATCATAGATCAAAATTTAACCGTCGATTGTTGTTTACATTTATGCTTCATTTTTCTCACCAAAATTTGTTTTTGCAGATTTTATTTTTTGAAAACATGATCTATTAGAGGATACATGAAGATGAACGGTTTGGATCGTTGATATTATGTTCAGAGTTTTACCGTTAGTGAAAATATTGCTTGGTGTTTATAAAGTCTCTACAAACTATATAACATCGACTCATATTTTAATTAACCGTAAATATCGGGACGTGATGTCAAAGATCCGAATCGTTCATCTTCCTACATCCCCCAGAAGATCATGTTTTCAAAAATGAAATTCAATATAAAGAATAAAGCCTAAACGACAATCGACGGTTAACTACAAATTTAAGGTTTATGGATTATAGTGTCGGATTTTGAAGTTGAGCCATTCACGAAAGTTGTAAAGTTTGTCACTACGAGTGATTGTATATATTTTTTTTTACATTTCTTACACTTCTACAATAATTATTATTAATTTTGTCGTGCCACTTCCACTCGAAGGCTGAAGAGAGATCGAGTAGCAAAGCGCAGAGACAAAGCTGCCTACTAGTATGCGTGTCTAGTTGATGAGTTTTGTAAGTCTTTCTGTACTTATTTCTCTTAGTGTTTGTCCTGGCTTGGGAGCCCGAGGATTTTCCCAGTGGTGGGTTTTTCCTCGTTAAATCCTACTTCCTGTGTGCACATTTTATTTATCTTTATAATTGCATATGTGTAGGATAGTTTATATGTGATGTGAATGTGGATTTAATTTGAGAATTGAAAATTAAACTTTTACACTCAAATAAAAAACACCATTCATGACGGTTTGGAGGGTTTTAAAAATCTAAACGATAATGTAAGTGTAACCATTGTTTACTCGTGGAGGAATGTTGAATCACTAGTGTTTGTGTATTCTTTCACATTTTTCATATTTGTAGGGATGTCTTATTGCCTATACTAATATTATACAAGTTGATTTTAATTTTGGACAACAACATGTTAAGTAAAATTTATCCTACTGATGATAAAGGAAAAGTTAAAAATTTCTACTACAAAAACTACCAACATCAAATTAGGCTTATCACCTACCTTTGCAAAAAAAAGGGATCAAGTTCATTACCTAAAGGACACAACAACAACCAAATCGAAGAGATGATATTGCCAGTAACGCCTGTGCGAAATAATTAAACCAATCAGTTGCAGTTCAAAGCTTCAATCCACTCCGAAAAAACCCAGAACATAGAAAACGAAAATTGGATGACCTACCTGATCTCCACCCCTCTTCGTTTTGAGCTTTCGATCCACAAAAGAAGCACAAGCAAAGTGGTAAGAGCAAGAAAACAAGGCAGCAAGAAAAAAATGAAAGCTTTTTGTGACCTGCGAAAAAACGGGTTTGCAATTTGAGGGGGAAATAATGGTAAATTGAAGTAATTTGAACAAAGAATCTAAACTCCAACAAACGTTACCCATTTTCACTTTGAAATCCACGGATACCCAATCCCAATAGAAGTTTGATATGTAATGAAATCCACGAAAGCCCAAGTATATCAGAATAGTTGCTTGCTTCCAGAGGAAAACCACCAGATTTTAGAGCCAAGAAAAAGGGGATCGCTGAAGCCATATTGCGGGAGGGTGTGAATGCTAATGAAATCTGCATCTCACATGGGAATTGGCTCACTAGGAAACCAAAAGAAAGCCACTGCCCCATCTAAATTATGGGCTTTATTTTAGAATTTAAGTATGGAGACAAATTGACAAAGGTCCCAGAAAAGCAAGAAAAAAATGGGCAACCTATCTCCTGACACCAAAAAAAAAATAGGAGAAAAGAAGTCAAAGCACCATCAAGTTCTTTTTAAAAAAAATCAAGTGAATGTGATGTGCCTTCAAACTTTAGTCATAATTATGGCTAGTCATTCTTTTACTTGCTGCAAAACAACTCTCCAAATTAAATGGGAAAGATCACGTGGAGATCAATGGAGCTATGTGATTTTATGTGGTCACAAAGGACAATTTCTTTATGGTGATTTAACTTATGCCGTTTCCAATTGGATCTCATCCTCCTCAAAACCACCAAGGAGACACACGGCAAGGCCAAAAGCAAGTCAAAGCAAAAAAAAAAAAAGGTAAAGGAGAAAAGCAAGGGACTTAAAGCCGGAAAAGGCATTTATAAAACAAATGGTGCTTTGCCACTTGTTTTATTACACAATGTGAAAGCAAAGACTTGTTATGCTACTATGTTGCCCAGTTAGTGTCAGGCATGAAGACAAGATGAAATGGGTTTCAAGACAAAGTAAATGAAGGCAAATAAAAGAAAGAAAGGTTGTTCATCACGTGGGAGTATAGTGTCACTCTAAATGCACTAGGCTTTGATTATTAAAGGAAAAGACATGGGTCATTCTTGTCAAAACCCATCAATTTTTTTTCTTATAGCCAATTATTTTAGCTCAAATAAATCAAATGGGCACCTTGCTTTTGCCAAAGTCTTAAGCCTTCTCCAAAACCCCAAATCTATGACAACAGCGCCGCTCTCAGCCTCATTGCCACGTCAGAAGGAACGAAGCTGTATCAAATTTCAAATGGCACGAAGCTATATCAAATTTACAATAAGTACGAAGTCACGTCAAGTTTCAAAGGGCACGAAGCCGTATCAAACCCCAAATGGCACGAAGCCGAAGAAAAGTCTCAAATGGCATAAAGCCGTATCAAATTTCAAATGGCATAAAACCATATCAAATTTATAATTGCTCCAACGGCTTAAAGTCTTCGCCCACACGAGCTAAAACTGCACAAGGCATTAAAAGCTCCAATGGCTCAAAATCCTCGCCCGCACGAGCTAAAACTGTACAAGGCATCAAATGCTCCAACGGCTTGAAGTCCTCGTCTGCATGAGCTAAAACTGCACAAGGCATCAATTGCTTCTTGTCTGCATGAGCTGAAACTGCACAAGGCATCAAACCCCAACAAAACACATAAGTAACTACAAGTGACTTGATCCCTCAACGAGGGTACGTAGGCAATCTAGGGCTCTACCCAGACGCAGTCACAAAATCAAATAAACACCCAAATCCCCAAGTTACGATTTATTCATATTAGAATCAAGGGGTATTCCTTTCCCAAAGGAAGGGTTGTAATTAATAGGCCCGCATCCTAGAATGGGTCGAACTCGAATTAATAAAACCGTCTTCAAAAATGAACAAGGGTGAAATTGTGTCGAGTGAATTATTTGTTTACATATTGTGTACAATTTTTGCTCAACGCTACAGGACACCACTCCGAAATACGTCGACGAGCACCTCGCTTCCTCTACTACAAAGGAACACTCTACTGATGCATTTTTTAAGGAGTACTTATGAGATGCTCAGGTGAGGAAGAAGCTAATCAAGCCATGGAAGAAGCACACTCAGGCGTATGCAGGGCGCATCAGTCTGGACCAAAGCTAGATTTCCAGCTCAAAAGAATGGGTTACTACTGGCCAAGCATGGTGAAGGATTGTCTGGAACACGCCAAATGGTGCCAAGCCTGCCAATTCCATGCTAACTTCATACAGTAATCGCCTGAACCATTACACCATACAGTTGCTTCATGGTCGTTCAATGCATGGGGATTGGACGTCGTATGACCGATCGCACCAAAGTCATCTGTGGGAGAGGCTTACATCCTAGCTGCAGCAGATTACTTCTCCAAGTGGGCTTAAGCCATACCCCTAAGAGAAGTCAACAAGATAACTATCGTCCGTTTCATCAAGGAGCATATCTATCATCCACCGATATGGTGTTCCTCGCTACATCATCACTGACAATGGGAAACAGTTCTCTAACCGACTCATGGACGAGTTATGTGAGAAATACAAGTTGAAGCAGCACAAGTCTTCCATGTATCATGCACCAGCCAATGGCCTCGCAGAAGCATTCAACAAAATTCTATGCAACCTTTTGAAGAAGGTAATGGGTAAAAGCAAGAGAGACTGGCATGAGAGAATAAGCGAATCGCTTTGGGCATACAGGATGACACACCGAACGCCTACTCAAGCTACGCCGTATTCGATCGTGTATGGCGTAGAGGTTGTTTTGCCGTTGGAAAGCCAAATTCCCTCATTAAGGATGACTATACAATAAGGTCTGACTGACGAAGAGAATGCAAAGTTGCGTCTTCAAGAGTTAGAAGCGCTAGATGAGAAAATGCTCGAAGCTCAGCAGCATTTGGAGTGTTATCAAGCACGACTGTCCAAGGCTTTCAACAAGAAAGTTCACCAAAGGTCATTTCAAGTGGGAGATCTCGTCCTTGCATTATGTAGGCCAATCATCAAGACGAGAAGTAAATTCCCCTCAAAGTGGGATGGACCTTACGTAGTACAAGAAGTCTACATAAACAGTGCTTACAAGATTGTGGAAGAAGATGGCTTGAGGATTGGCCCCATAAACGACAAGTTCTTGAAGTTGTACTATGCCTAAGAAGAAGCCATGCTCCCAGGCCGCAAGAGCATAAACTGCGTACGGCACCAAAAAAAAAACCCAAAAATATATATGTTTGAACTACGTCATGACTTGATCTCTTCTTTCGAGGGGTACGTAGGCAGCTCGAACTTTCAATTTCGAGTTCAGTCACATCAAAATAAAAAAATAAGGATTTTATTAGAGGTTTGACTAATAAAAGTCAATTTTATTACAAAGACAACAATTTCTTTGTGCAAAAAAAAAAAAAAAAAATATATATATATATATATATATATATATATATAAACAGCCTCCAAATCCAAAGAATCCAGGCCCAAGCCCAGCAAGTTTCTCCATCTCATCCCAGCCAAGCTGACATGTCCTCCACTCACCTTGTTTACCACTAGAACCTTACATTTTATCCATTTTTATCCGTTGAAAGTTTGAAAAGCCATGAAGCCCAATGAGGTCAAAACCGAAACCCATCAAGATTTTGGGCCTCATACCTATGACGGCCCAAAGAATGTGGCAAAGTTTATGCAAGGGAATCCTCTCTCTATCGCTCCACTTCATCCTCGACTTCCGACACCAGAATGAGGCACTGGAAGAAAGGTAAGTACCCAGGCGTCTCAGAGACGTCGACTCCAGCGACTTACAGAAAGCCCACTCTCTGCCAAACGAGTCCACCAAAGCATTCTCCAAAGCAAAGGACTGTACGAACAAGCCAGCAAAGCTGAAGCTGAAGTTCAAGCTTCGAATGAAGCATTTGCCAAATTAGAGTCTGAAAGGGATGCTAGCCTTCTGCAGTATCAGCAGTGTTTGGAGAAAATCACTGATCTGGAGAACAGTATCTCTAGTGCCTAAAATGATGCTGGGGAAGCGGCAAGAACGGCGCCTTGGTCGTCTTCTTGGTTGGGTCGTGTTGTGTTCTTAAAAGTCTCTATTTCCTCTCGCCAGGTTAGAGGGTTGGTATTCTCTATCTTTTTCTTGGCAGCGTTGCAGATCTCTAGCTAACCCGTGCTCCGAGATCCTCTGCTCGCCCAGCTTCTCTGATTTGGAGTGGTCTTCCTTGCCTCGTTTCCCGTGCTCTTAATCAAGGCGAAAATGGGCAATTTGCGTCTAGGGCGAAAAACAGAGGCGACTCCAGCCTTTGCGAGACTCCACGAGGGCAAGCGCATCAGAAAGTTGGTGGCGAACACGAAACGTTTCATCACCGTCATCATCGCCGTTAATTAAATTCAAATTTCAGTACTTCGTTTAATGCATAGCGCAACTGAGCTTCGAGTCTATCTTCGAGTCAACTCACTCATCTCCAAGGACCACATAAGCATGGCAAATCGGACGGCATTTCCTAGCTCTCCTTCCTCTCACCTTCAGCCCTCCTCCCAGACCGCATCGGCAACATCAGCATGGGCAGCGCGCTTCTTGACTCAAAGCTCAGCAAAGGCAGTGCAATAGCCCTCGTACAGCAGCCCTCATGCAGCAGCAAACGGTGGCAAAACACAGCAACGTCACCACCAAGGGAAAACTATGACCAAAATGCACTACACAGCAAAATCCCGCCGCAGTCTTTTGCACAGAACCACACGGAAACGTCACCACCGAGGGAAAACTGTGACCAAAAGGCATTACACAACAAAACCCTACTGCAGTCTTTTGCACAGTGCCACACGGTAAAAAAGTGACACACTGCAACAAGCTCCAAGCACCAAGACTCACGGCAAGTCACCACCATGATCAAAGTCGGCGAAGAACTTTAGTGACCCCCCTCAAACGACTAGCCGGTCGCAAAGCTCCACGCTTTGCACTACCTCAAGCTCGTAACTATGGCCACCATGATCAAAGTCGGCGAAGAACTTCAGTGACCGCCGTCAAACGACTAGCCGGTCGTGAAGCTCGACGTTTTGTACTACCACCTAGCTTGACTCCAGCTCTCCGTCCGGTTTCATCCTTCCCTGCAAATTCGCCAGCCCATCATCAAAATTTATACAAAAAAAATATAATAAAAAAATGGGATAGTGGAGCAAAGTGGTGCGGCACCACGTTAAAAGAAAGAAAGAAAATTATATATATATATATATATATGGCTGACAAAATATTAAAAAATGACAAATGGTGCCTCAGGCACCATGTAAAGAAGATAAAAAAAATTAAAAAAAAGTATATAAAAAAAAAAGTTTGGTGCTCCAAGCACAAAAGAGTTAAGAAATAAATAATAATAATAATAATAATAATTAAAAAAATTAAAAAAAAGAAAAAGAAAAAGAAAGGTTCATGATGGTGGTGGGTGTGAGCACCACCGAAAGCAAAAAAAATAAAAAATGATGGTGGACGACACCATGTGAAAGAAAACAAAAAAATAATAATATAAAAAAAAATCATAAAGTCCTTTGGTGCTTCTGGCACCATGTGAAAAAAAAAATGTACACTAAGTGAAACAAAGCTTGTTTATTGATTTCTCTGATAAATTATAGAAACGTACATTTACATGAGTTAAAAAAAACAAAAAAAAAACAAAAAAAAAAAAGCGGCAAACAAAAGGGAGCCTTCACAAAGGTTGATCAGGTGGCGCCTCATCACTCGGCGGAACTCCAGGAAGAAGAGGCGCCGAAGGTTGATGGTTTGAAGCCTCAACACTTGGTAAAACTCTAGAGGACGAAGGCAATATGTGCCTCTGAAGTAAAGCCACAAACATCTAATGGTCAATCTGAATCCGACTTTCAGATTCCTGCAGCTGGTCAAGCTTCATTTTCATGTTCGTCGAGTAACTATTGGCACGCATGTGCAACTCTCTGTTTTCACGCTTAAGCCCTCTAATCTCTAGCTTAAGACTTGCCACCGCAGCCATCAGTGACTCAACTTGATGAGTTCAAGCAAGAAGGCATTGGCCCATATTCGATACAGAGCCCGCACACTGAACACTGATAGCCAAAAAGTCTTGAACAGCCAACTCATCAGACCGCTTAGAAATGATCATGTTGTCATTGGGGGTGAGAAGATTTCTAGCTACCACCGTAGCGGTTATGTCATTCTTCATCACATAGTCCCCAACTGTAAGAGGACCAGTGGGGGATAAGAATGATAAGTGCCCTATGTTGTCTAGAGAACATATATCGGCATCTTCCCCAACATTCAAATCAAGACGACGATCAGATGGGCAAGCCATTTGCAAAAATGATGAAGGAAAAAGAGGTCGGGTAAATCAAATTCTCAGAAAAAAAAGAAGAGGGAAATTCCAACAAGCGGCAACTCTCGAAGTGTGTTTTTGAACACGATTAATGCCTCTATAAATCGAGGAGGCAACATGGCCGTTCAGAAACCAAAGAGGCACCCCTTCCCGAATTTCAAAAGTCGGGCCGCTTGTTCAGAAATCGAAGAGGCAACAAGGCCGTTTGTTCAGAAATCGAAGAGGCAACAAGGCCACTGTTCAGAGATCGAAGAGGCACCGCTCTCCGAATTTCAAAAGACCGGCTTTTTTGGATTTGTCAGCACCTTTCACACGCAACCTCACCTTTGCAGAAATCACGCGCAACTTTGTCAAAGATTTCTGACAAAGTTGAAAACGCGTGAATCTTACTGTTACAATTACCCAACGGTTGTCGACAAGAGTAAAAGAATAATACCACTACTGGCTGTTGGGAAATTCCTATATATGTCGACCTTCATCCTCCATAGCAAGGCAAACCTGCAAAAATGCCCAATTCTTCCTCACTTCAGAGAGTACACTCCCAGTAGAGCCTCTCGAAATACTCAGTTTTCTTCCTGTCCGGGAATACCTCTACAAACAAATGAAACCAAAGCAAGAGTATCTCATATCATGTTTTTCCCCTGTCTTTTCCCTTACCCTTGCTCTTGCCTGCAAGACAAGGAAAAAGAAGGCAATCAGTCGGAACCTGAAATCAAACTTCCGATCTGGAACTAATTGCCCAGAACCTTTGCCTGCTTGCTTACCTTGCATTGCTCTCGAGTATTCATCATCGCTGAGGAGTAATGCTCTGAAGGATAAATCAAATCCAAGCTCGGCATCGTTTCCCTAATCAAAGAGCTCGAGAAGCTTCAATAGCCTTTCACTGGCATCATCGCCGATGAGCAAAGCCACGATGTGCAACGCTGTCAAATCACCACCACTTCTTCGAAAGAAAGAGTATCTCATATCATGTTTTCTCCCTGTCCTTTTCTTTGTCATTGTTCTATCATGCAGGACAAGAAGAAAGAGAGCAATCAGTCAAAACTTGAAGTCAAACTCCCAGTCAGGAACCGACTGCCTGGAACCCTTCCCTGATTGTTTACCTAGCATTCCTCTGCCAGGGAAATAGACAAGGTAGCAGAAGATACCACATCTGCCTAAGGAACATATAAGGCAAGTGAAAATGATACATTGAAGCATGTGGAGACAAGCACAACAAAACACGTGTCGATTCAGCCATTACTTCGTCAAAAGCAAAAGGGTAAATTACACAGTAGCCCCTCAAGTATTGAGGTTTATTACAACCTCATACAACAACTTTAAAACATTTCACTTTCATACCTCAGGTACCATTTTATTTCAAAATAGTACCTCCGTTAGATTTTCCATCCATTGGTCTGTTAAATGCTGATGTGGCATTAGTGGACCCTGTTACACGTCAGCCCACTCCCTCCAAAACTTGCACATGTGGATATCCAGCTGCCACGTCATGCCAACTCAGCCAAAAGTGCCCGCGTGGCCAAATTTTGAAATTTCAAATTTTTCCCGCCAATTTTTTTTTTAATTCCTATTTCTTAATGGGTTTTGGCTGCTAAATTATGAACAATTGCATCAGATGCAATCCAAAATGCAGAAATGCATATTCCCACAGTAATCAATGAATAAGTAAAAATGTATTGCAATATCCAAATAGGCAACTAAAGTAGCAATATATTTCACTTTCTTGGTAACCAAATAACAAGCATGTTCCATATATTGGCAACCAAAGCTAACATCTAGGAGTTCAACTGGATATAACCATCAAAAAACCCTAACAAGCTAGCATGTTCCCAAAAGGATATCCAGCCAGTAGCAAAATAACAGTTCCTAATAAGCCATAAATCCAATTGGGAGCAAAATAACAGTTCCTAGCTAAGCAAAAAAATAGTTTCTAGCTGCTGCCAACATTCACAAAAAATTCTAGCCACTAGCAAAAAATTCCAACATCAAAAAACCCAGTTTGTTCTTGTATGGCAACACTTCACTCTCTTGGTTGCCTTGTCTTTCTCTTCTTCACTCCCCCATCTGTTTGAACCTCTGAATTACCACCTCCAGCCGTGCTTGATGCCTACATCCAATGTTCAATACAACAATATCCAAATCAACAACAATATAGGCCATAAGTTATCACAAAAGAATATCCACATCCAATGCATACAAAAGAATCCCTAAGTTATCACAATATAGGCCACAAATTCATTTACAAACCTTAACTAAATAAAACAAGTGAAACAATGCTTACCTTGGGTTTCCTTCCCCTCTTCCTTGGTACACCACCTGGTTTACTAGATGCTCCATGTGAAGAACTTGATACCTAAAACAAATTAAAGGATTTCAGGATTAATAAAGTCTTAAATCAACTTAGAAATCATATAACTTTGTATAAGGTTATATGTCACCTCTTGTCTTGTAGGAAGATGCATGTGATGAGTTCTGGTATTGTGGCCCTCTTTTTTACATATTCCACATTTGACAGTCCCTTGGCCTTTCCTTGAGAGCTGTTGTGGCTGTGGAATATCTTCACTTGTGTTAGTAGCCTCATTTTGTGTAGAATTAGCTTATTTCTCCTTTTCTGCAGCCTCTTTGTTTCTCTTCTTCTTGGGTCTTCCGGGTTGTCTAGTATATAGAGGAGGCTAGATAGGTGGATTTTCAGTAACCTCCCACATTGACATCCAATTCATTGGCTGGATCAAGTGTCCATATATTTCCAAGTACATAACCTTGGAATAACAAACATTCACATAATCTTCTGGCTTATCCCGCTTGTAATTAATGGCAGCAATGGCATGGCTGCATGGAAGACCAGTGAGGTCAAATCCCCGACATGAACATGTACGCTCAGTCAAGTCAACAACAAATTGTTCACCTCCTCCAGCATCCACTTGGAATTTAGTCCCACCAGACCACTGAGCAATGCATCGACCACTTTCTATTTTTGCAACCTCCAACTTTTCTGAAGCTTAGGGCACAAATCTCCTGACTTTCTCATCATAATGTCTCTTCTCATTTGAATCCTTCTCATCAACATGGTATGAATGATCTAAAACATGGTTACAATTGGTTTCGACCTTGCCTTCACTATCACGGCATTGAAACTTTCACACAAGTTGTTCAACAACATTTCACACTTGGTATGCGTTTGAAAATAGGACCTACTCCAGTGAATGGCAGGTCTCTTCATGAGCCAATCATATGCATCTTTGCTCAACAATCTAAGCTCCTCCATCGCTCTTCTAAAGTGTGGAATTGTAGTGGTCTTAGCAACAGCCCATAAAGCATCCTTCAGTGCCTTACCCTTAAACTGTTCTCTATAGTTTGTGTATAAATGCCGCACACAAAACCTGTGGTGACAATCGGGAAGAACCGCGAAGAATGCAGGAATTAAACCCTTCTACTTGTCACTAATGAATGTCCAACGATGTTGATTTATAATCCCAATATCCTCGGCCAGAATCTCCAAGAACCAAATCCAAGAATCTTTGTTCTCCATCTCAACAACTGCATAAGCTATCACCCAAGTTTCATCATTGGGATCTATCCCCACAGCAACCAACAATTGACCCCCATGCTGAGACTTCAAATGACAACCATCTAAACCAATCAAGGGTCTGCAGCCATGCTTGAAACCTTCCTTGCATGCACCCAAACACACATACATCCTTTGAAACCTTCCTTCATCCAACTTTATCTTCACAGTGCTCCCCGGGTTTGTTTTTTTAATTTCCTCGCCAAAATCCCACAATCTTGTGTATTGCTCAGAATGCTTACCTTCTATCATCTTCGTAGCAACAGCCATAGCCCTATAAGTTTTCATCTTGGAGCAACCATGTTTCCATTCAGCTTGAATGGTGTCCATAAAAGACTCAACAGGCCATGTTGGATTAAGTTGGATCCTTTCCAAGTACTGCTCAGTAAGCCAAGACTGTTTCATATTCCTATTCATCCATAATCTACCACATGTGTGGTGATCTAAAATCTTCTTTATCTGCATGCTGTTTGAATTATGCATCTTCCCACACTTGACAAGCCACAGACAACCTTTTTTGCATGCTGCATCAACCTTTAACTTCTCATTCCGTGGAAAATGGACATCCCCATACCCATTTATGATAGAGTGCATAACTACTGCCTTTTTGAACTGTGCGGAATCCCTAAATATCAACCCTAAAGACAAGTGTGGGTTCTTCATGTCAGTCTTCTCATTAAACTCAGGATAATGCTCACTGGTGCTTGGACCACCGTCTTCATCTTCATGCACACTGTGAAGGCCATCCGAATTGTAATCCGGCTCCCCAACAAGATCTACATCAATCTCTTCTTCAAATTCTTCCCTTTGTTGCCGAGATCCCTCCCCAGATTGTGGGTTATTTTGTTCCCTAATGCTAGCTAACACTGCATCTTCCTGTGCATCCACATGATCATCTACAAACTTCATAAATTGTAAGTGATCTTCATCAACAGGAAATTCTTCTTCTATGAAGTTACTATCATTCTCATCTTCTTCTTCCGCTCATTCATCACCCACATCAGCCACTTCTTCATCCTCCACCCCTTCATCGGCCACTCCTTCATCATCAACCCCTTCATCAACCACTCCTTCATCAACCCTTTCATCTACCCCTTCATCAACCACCCCTTCATCGGCCACTCCTTCACCAACTACTCTATCACCCATTTCATCAGCTACTTCTTCAACAACTTGAGTCACACATTGGGAAGGCACATTACATTCACCACCAAGGCCATTGATTGGATATTCTATGGCTAGTTTGCCCTTTCCTCTATTCACTTGCACTGGCCTTTCCTCTATCAAATTGCACTGGTCTTCATCATCACCATCAAGTTCTTCAATAACCACCCTACTCTGAGCAACCGGTTCAAATGACTTCATAAACTTCATCTTTTGAGAGACACATTCTTCAGGTGTTATCTTCTCAATATACACATCAATAAGAGTATGGTTTGGCACAAATTTGCACATGTTGATAACATCTGAATCTGTCATCAAAGACTTCATCCCATTTCGAATTTCCATCCCTGGGATCCTATACTGGTAACTCATGAAGACATTCCCATATCCAGTTCCTCAACCATATTGTCAACCTCGAGCAATGACATGAAATCTTTGTCACAGTAGTCAAAGAAATCCACCTTCCCTCCAACATAGAAGTCTTCACTGAGTTGTCCACCATGATACATTTTGATTGTGAATAGTTCATTGTTCCCTGAAATTGCAGCATAAAAAACCCTCTTATAAACTGATGAAACCCTAATTTCTGCTTAAAAAAATCCTATTTAAAGTGATGAAACCTAAACTTCAAGACCCAGGACCACAAAATAATTCATAGATAAAGACACACCACAATTGACAATGTGGTGTCCCAGATAAAGGCATAAATAAAACATCATACCACAGATAAAGGTATAAACAAAGCACTGCCAAACATATATAACCCACAAGCTTTTTTCCAACATGATTAAACAAGGACAAAAGTCCTCCATTAACCGACAACACCAAACAATTTTTAGTTCCCCACCATTTTCGAACAAAGCAATTTAAAATTAGGAAATATAGATCAAAAATTACAAAGTACACACAATTTCAGATCCCCAACATTTTCGAACAGTCCAATATCAAACAACACAAAATAAAGAAACCAAAAAGCACTAACTGTATGTTGGGAATGGATCTAACGGATCCTCCCTCTTTTCCCAGATCATTTTCAGCCTTCGACTTCGAATCCTTCACTTCGAACCACTTGATTATCGTTGCAATCAGGAGTTGGTTCTGGGTTATGGATTGTGGGTTGCGGGTCGCGGGTTAAGGGTTGTTATACGTTGTGGGTACGACGCCGATAGGAAATCGACGGGTAGAAAGTGATGGAAATAAGGTTTCGCGACAGGGTTTCATAACGAAAGTAAGGTTTCGCGACGGAAGTAAGGTTTCGTGACGGAAGTAAGGTTTCATAACGAAAGTAAGGTTTCGTGACGGGTTACCAGAACTTCATCCTTTTCGATTCTGGGTTTGGGAATGGTGGTGTGCTCGATGATAGTGGGGTTGCATTGGTTAGTGGGACGGGAATGGTGGGTTAGAGATTCAAGAAACTTTTTAATTTTAAATTTGCCATGTTGTCAGTCCACATGGCTCCACATGGACTATAAAATTCCACGTGTGCAAGTTTTGGAGGGAGTGGGCTGACGTGTAACAGGGTCCACTAATGCCACGTCAGCATTTAACAGACCAATGGATGGAAAACCTAACAGATGTATTATTTTGAAATAAAATGGTACGTGAGGTATGAAAGTGAAATGTTTTAAAGTTGTTGTATCGGGTTGTAATATACCTCAAACCTGATGGGCTACTGTGTAATTAACCCAAAGCAAAAATATCTCATATCATCAGGGTTGCAAGTACTCTAAACTTGGCGAACTTGTTTTAACCCTCAAATTCTTGAATCGACTTGCTAAGGCGTTGTGAACTGCACGTGCCAATTCACCACCCTTGAATCCGATTCAAGATCAAATGTCCACCATCCTTGAACCAAATTCAGCTCCAGATAAAAGGAGTAAATTCAGACATTTGGTGCAAGTCTAGCAGAAGAAACCCTTCATCCCAGTTCAAGAATAAGCCTATGGAAAGTGAACAATTGGAGGAAACCAAAAAATCCTCCAACCCAGTTCAAGATCAAAGCTATGGAAAGTCAATAAGCGCAACAAAATACATGCCGATTCATCCACTACCAAAGCCAAAGATCATCTACCATGTGAAGCTCCTTGTGGTCCAATTTCATTTAAGATCAGGCCTCGACGGCCCTTGAAGAAATTTCAAACAAAGTTCAAGAACAAGCCTCAACGGCCCTTGAAGAAACTTCCAACCCAATTCAAGATCAAGCCTCAACGGCCTTTGAAGAAATTTCCAGCCCAATTCAAGATTAAGCCTCAACGGCCCTTGGATTGACATCTACATTAAGGGACTTCTAAACACATCTTCTACACGTGACAAGCACATGTATACAACGCGCCTTGAAGTAGGGGCATTTGTAGACATCAAAATTTCTGTGAAATAAATGTTGACCAATAATTAAAATTTCAACGCTCACGTGTCACATAAATTTTACACATAGCATGTGACTCAACGAAAAATCGAAATAAATCGGAAATGTCATCAAATAGGACACGTGTCAACACTTGGCAAAAATGATTTATTTCATCTGATTATTTAAATCCAAAAATCAAGTCTTGGAATTCTATAAATAGGAAGCCAAGACATTCATTTTGATTCACCAATTCACATCACACCAAAACCTTGAAGCCTTGAAACTCTAAAGCTCCCAAGCAAATCCCGAAGGATCAAGAAAGCTCTCTTCGTTCTTCGTAAAATCCTCCTTCAAGATCAAGCCCCGAAGGCCCTTGAAGAACTTCCACCAATTCAAGATCAAGCCCCGACGGCCCTTGAAGAAAGTGTTCATCGTACATCATTTGTTCATCATAAAATCAAGTCCCAACGGCCCTTTGGATCAACAACATCAACAAATCCACACGTCCAACCGTTCTTCAAGATCAAGCCCAAAAGCCCTTGAAGATCCATTCATCAACCGTTCATCAAGATCAAGCCCCAAAGGCCCTTGAAGATCCGTTCATCAACATTTCTTCAAGATCAAGCCCAAAAGCCCTTGAAGATCCGTTCATCCATCAACCTTCAAGATCAAGCCCAAAGGCCTTTAAAGAAACTTCCCTCCACCTTCAAGATCAAGTCCCAACGCCCCTTGAAGAAACTTCCAACTGTTCATCCAAGATCAAGCCTCGACGGCCCTTGGATCAATCTCACATCCACAAATCAACACCTTACAGAGATCAAATTAGAGGATCAAATTTGAGAGAGATTGTAACCCCAAAATCATTAACACAAAATATTATTTTGTACACGTGTTCTTGTCTCGTTTGTTTCAGGAATTTTCGTGTTTACAGACACACTTTCACATTCACTTGGGGTATTTTGTTAGCTCTCCTTCCAAAGACAAAGAAAACCCACAAACTTCTCATATATCACATATGTCTATCTATCTATCATCAATATTAAAATTGAAAAACACAAAAACCATGGATTCTTCTGCTCAAAACTGGCTCCTCGGCTTCTCTCTTTGCAACCACTCTCATTATCACCAGTCTTCTCACGATCTCTCCTTCTTCGAGGCCTTCACCTCCAATTCCCCAACCCACTCTGCAGGTCCCCAAAATCACTCACTCTCTCTCTCTCTCTTTCTCTCTCCTAATTCTATTTTATTTCTAACACATGTATTATATCAATCTTTTTTTTTTGTCTTACAGGTACTGTCGCCGATCACCATCGTCAAGGTGCAAGTCCAACTTCAGCAACTGACCTCTCCATCTTCAGTTTCGGAGTGAACGGCCCAAAGCTTGAGGACTTTGTCAGAGGTTGCACCACCGCCACCACCAAAGTCACACCAACCTCACTCCCTCAATTTTCTACTGCTAATCATCATCATCAAACCGCTCCACTCACTTTGTCTGAAAAAGGGATTTACGATCTCGAGCTCAAAACCATAGCTACAAGCTTCCTCGAAGGTTTTTCCACAACCGCTACCACCACCACCACCGATACTCTACAAGCAACCAAACCGCAAAACCACCACCCTCTCGCCTATTCCGATCCCATCCCCAAAAAACCCACTGACACCTTCAGGTAGCGCACATCCATTTACCGCAGTGGTGGATCCAGGAAATAATATTATGGGGGTCAGTAAGAATAGCGTGCGCAACGCGCAAATTTTTTTTTAACAGAAATAGCATGCATATCGTCGTTTCATCGAGTCTTGGTAGGCCTGAAGTCATTTGGAAAGACATACTGCACACCTGTTAATGCCTCATTTGCGCGGATAACTAACATGTTCTAAGACTGCTCCCATATGAATACTTAATAAAGAAACACACTTATCTTGAACACACTAACAATGTTTGATATCATTGCATCTCATTAATATGTTTGTCCAAGAATGATGATGCTTTGTTATTCTCTAAGATCACCATTTCATTTACTTTGCAATTTTGGATAGTTTTTTACTTGGTTTTTTTTTTCTGCCTACAATTGTAATCACAACCAACAAATAAGCCAGACGTAAATAATTTTAGGACTAGACTGTAAAGGGGCAACACCTCTGTAATGCATTTTATCAAGCAGTTGAAGGGCATATATGAAGGGCAACTCCAACCTTTAAAGGGGAGCACCTAAGTCATCCATGGACATTCACCGAAGTTCGAAGGGTCATCATTCAAGTTATCCCTGGACATTTACCGAAGTTCGGGGGGTCATCTAACCCCCCTGCCCCTTAATGCATCTGCAAGTGATTTACCGAGGCGTCACACGGTAATGCTCCTAACTACTAGAGCTACGTACAACTTAATCACAAGTTCATACTTTTTATAATTATTTGACTATTGAAATTTTTGAGAATATTTTCTTCTTGTTACTAATCTTTGTTTGTTTGGGGGTTGGTGGCGCGGGTTTGAATGTTTAGGCATAGGTGGACAGGAAGATATGAAGCGCATCTGTGGGATAACAGTTGCAGAAGAGAAGGACAAAGTAAGAACGGCAGGTAAGGTAATTTTCATTTTCTACTATGTAATAATCTCTTCTAGGGTTTTAAGGTTCTTTGTGGCCCGCTTTGATTCTAACGTGCGGTTAAGGTGTACAATATATGATACAAGATAAAATGAGTCCACTGGATCTATTTCAGCGAACGGTTCTGATCATCCAGAAGGATAGAACAATCCCAAGAAAGAGCACAGTTTGAGATTAGATCATCTTGCTTTTGACACCTTAGGCGCATGTTAGGTTTGAAGTGGATACCATGCTATTGTGCGCATTGTGTTTGTAGTTTAATGAGTGGTAAAGATTGTGATGTGGGTTGTTTGCTTTGTCCGCCATGTACATGACGCAAATGATTGCTCTTATGGATATGCTCTAATCATCATCATCAACTTCATCTCGGCAGTTTATTTGGGTGAGTAATTAATTTCACTTTTTACTGAGTAAGATTCTCTATTCTATTATTTCCATCGCATTCCTCTCTTTGTTTCTCTCACACTTTGTTTTTTGACTTTTTATCTCCATAAAAAAAATTATATAAGATGTTAAACATGGTTTATTAATAATCGTTCAAGTAGGAGGACAAAATGAAAAAAAACACTAAATAGAAGAGAATAAAGGAAGAGAATCCTCTTCGAACAATTTACCGCCATTATCTATAAGATCAATATTATCAAGTACATTAAAGGATATGATCATCAGGAACCGAAACCCCTCCGGATCATTTGGAACTTAGCCTACTCGACAAATAATTTGAACTATTGAAATTTGATTCAACAGCTACAAACAGGAGCTCCTCTAAAAGTTATAATAATTGTAGTCGTTTGATCAAATTTCAATGGTCCGGATCATTTGATGATTGGGCTCAGTTCCAAATAATCCGGAGGGGATCCGGCTCCTGATCATCAAATTTTAATATTCACAACAGATTTGGTTACTGTAGCACAATAATTGCATGAATGCATCACATCATGGGTCAGATTCTTTTCTATTTAGATTCTCATTGTTGAAAAAGTAATTAAATAAATAAATATTTATTTACATTGCTTGAATTTTGTGAATATTTGTAGGTGGTTATAATAAAGAAGAAAAAGCAGCAAGAGCCTACGATCTGGCAGCTCTCAAGTACTGGGGTCCGACCACCACCACAAACTTTCCGGTAAGATCAGCTGCATGCAATAAATATTCATTTACATTGTTTCATTATTACATATCGATTTATATTTCATTTATTTATGATCGCTGAAAATATTTGATCTAACTTCGTTATCAATTTTGAAGGTTACTAACTATGAGAAGGAATTGTCGGAGATGAAGAACATGACTAGGCAGGAATTTGCTGCTTCTCTTCGAAGGTACTATTATTTTTAACCTTTTTTTTATATAGTTTTTTAAGGAGATGTACTTTCACAGCCCGTCCCGGGAATTATATATTTGGGGCGTGAAATGACTATTTTACCCTTGACGGGTACTAAGGTACGTGTGTATGTGACGTTATTTTGGTTTAAATATTAATCAAATTGGGAGAAATATATATTAATAAGTTGGTTAATATTGAAAGATGATTTTTGTTATGTATGGTTAGGATGAAAATGGATGGTGTGGATTAGTTTGGACCACAAAAAGGATATCTCTCTCTCCTTCTCCTTCCCCGTGTCTTCTCTGTCTCTCTCCCTCACGATCTCACACACACACACACACCCAAACCGTACGGCACACACCCAAATCCTTGCAAATCTCGACGGATCGAAGCAACCAAGGTATGTATCTTTATCCTTGAGACGTTGTGAGTCGTTTGGTACCAGTTTTAAGAAGTAAAACCTTCGAAATCACGTGGAACCCGAACCTCCATTTTTTGTCACTGTTCATGCGAACGTAAAATGTTGTGTTTCAGGAAATTCTAAGCTTGTAGTGAGCTTAGTGAAGTCCTAAGGAGGCTCGGAGTGCTTCGTTTGAACGATTTGGACGTCGGGATCGCGTAGTTCCATTTTGGCCGAATTTCTTGGGAATTTTCCGGTGAGATTTCTTGATTTTTAGAGCCTTAAACTAGTCTAACGTGATTCTACATGTTTGGGGCTTCAATTTGATATAAAATACGAAGAAAATGGGTGAAAAACGAAGGAGAACGAAGAGTTTTAAAACTCACCGGAAAACGGCCGCCGGAAAAGCCAGTCCGGCGACCCAAGGAAGAAGAAGGGTGCGTGGGGGGCGCGTAGACCCGTGCCACGCGCGGCGCGTGGGGGCGTGAGCCCTCCAAAATTTTTTCAAAAAATTTCCCGACGCTCGTGACGTCGAGTAGGTCGATGTGGTATATTCATATACCCAATTTGAGCATCGTATGAGAAGTTATTTCGAATTATTGGTTATGTGCTTTAAATAACGTTTTATAGTTTCGCATATAGGTGAAAATGTGAATTGACGATCCGACCGTTGGATCGTCACCAAACTTTGATGCGTCGCAATACGTAATATTTGAGGATTATAGGAACTTAAGGATTGAGAATCCGATTTGCGGATCTTCCGGAATTGGAGTTGTAAGTCCATAAAATATAATGTTAACCATCACTTGGTTTTGATAATTGGCGAAGATCCGACCGTTGGATGGTAAGGAAATTTTAGGATGATGTTCTAGGGATATATTGTGGACCTCTGAAAGTTATGGATTGGATATCTGAGTTGCAGATCTTTCGGATCGAACTGCGTAGTGACGTGTTTTATATAAGTTATATTATATCGATATGATTCTGAAATTGGATTTGATTATTGTTCTAGGCGCCGATCATCATGACGCTTTGATGTGTTGTGCTAGGGAGTTGTAGGGCGAACTCCAGGTGAGTGGGCAGTTTTTTATTCGTATTACCTATATACTATTGTTTTCCCAGAAAATGCTTTTATATGAGAAAATGTTTTTAAGTTGCCATGCATAGAAATTTACGAAAAGTATGAATTGAAATGCCAAGCATAGAAGTTTATGAAAAACATGAATTTATATATGATGCATACATGTTGCATGGTGCTGTGGAGGCACAGGTAAGTCAGGTGAGTTCATTTATTCATTTAATTGATTGATGTTGAGATGTTTTGAGCTCATAATCTGCACCCTAGGTGTTAGTGCTTATATTATTCACCACACCGCACGCTCGCCTTGGATCCAAGTAGGTGGATGTCGTACAGACCATGTGAGGGTTCCGACATGCTAGTCGTATAGATCACTAGGCGTGATTCCGACTAGTGGGTGACCTTAGTTATGCGCGCTGATGATTGATGAGAGAAGCACTAGAGCGTATTTTTACACCTTTCATCGTATAGACTACCTTACGTAGTTCCGAGTGATGTGCAGAGTAAGGCCGTATAGGTCACTGTGGTGACTCCGACTGAGTGGGATATTGAGCTATAGAATTAATCGTATAGGACCAACTGCAGGGTCTCCGATTGATTCCTTATTTCACCTGATTTATATTTTGATTCATGGCATGGCATGTTTTTCTTGAAAAATGTTAAAGATTTGGGATTTGAGTTTTGAGATTATATATGGTTTTATATATACTAATTTCTGGGAAAGTATACAGGTTTTACGGCGAGGGGTTAGAAATGTTTTGAATGAAAGGTTTTCGAAAAACTTTGTTTTACTGACCCACTCAATTTTGTTTTGCGCCCCTCCAGGTTCAAGATAGCAGAGCTTCGGGTGGCCACGAGGAATCCATCGGTGTTCTGACAGAATTCACAAAAGTAGGACTCGCCCTCGAGTGTTTCATCTTAGTAATTGTTTTCTTTAAAGCTTCCGAACTGTGTAAATGGTTACGTCACCCTCACGTGACGGCCAGCATGCCCTCCTTCGGGATGGGGTGTGTCAGTTGGTATCAGAGCCTAGGTTGCAGTCCTGGACATCTTAAGAATTTCCTAGTGTCTTCTGTCAGAACGTTACCGCCTCGTGGATAGCCACTTTGTTCAGATGAGCTTAGTTTCCCCGATTTGATTTAGTTATGGGAAACTACTACTAATGTGATTCAGTCTATTACTCAAAGGATTCCTTTTGAGAATGGTTATAAGTTGAATCTGAATCACTTAATGGAAATGAAAGGCCGAAGGGAGCAGATCGATGGCTTGATCATTTGGAAAAGGCGTTTCGGTTTATGCAAAGTCAAAGGAATCTTTCTTTTGGAGGGGTAGGTCGAGATGACTACCTGGTTTCTGAGTATTGAAATTGCACCCTGGTGTAGGTAAGAGTCTTATACGATGTCACCGGAGGAAACAGCTGAATGAGAGTTGTTTAAGAAAAGGTTTATTCCTCTGGCATATATGGACGGTAAGAAACAAGAGTTTTTAGTATTATAATTTGAGACAAGGAAAAGAATGAGAATCAAAGGAAAGATAATCAAGGTAAAGGTCATGTGTCTCAAGAACCTCACAAGATATAGAGCTTCAAAAGATGTGGGGTTAATTCTAGTTCTGCCCGCATAGATTTTTGTACCATTGGTCAGATGCAAGGTGGTAGAATTACTGGAGATCCTAGATTGCAGAGGCGAGGTGACTCTGGTAGAGGGAATGTACCTTTGTGCCGTAAGTACAATAGCATACACCTTGGAGAGTGTAGGCGGGAAGCAGGTGATGCTTTACATGTGGACAAATGGAACATAGAGCTGCAAGATGCTTTGAATCATTCGGACTTGATTATGGATACGTTGGATATTTTGGTCACTTTGCCAGAGTTCATTGGTCGTGATGCAGAAACTTTATGTTATTGACGATGATGCCAAAGAGAGAAATGTTGGAGCACGATCGAGGCATATATATGCATTTCTGATAAAGAACAAGATGGTAATATTGCACCCTTAAGAATTGTTGCTTACTTATCGAGACGACAGTGAGTTATCGTTATTGCGGGCTGCAGACCGTAATGTCCATAACTTATTTGTTGGATTCGTTAAGCAGGTAAACATGTAGGTCATTCTATGTCGGTTCTGATTATTCAGGGTGTCCAGTGATGGTGGAAGAAGTAGTTATGCCAGCGAGTCTTATCCCGTTAGACATTGTGGATTTTGATGTGATTTTAGGCACAGATTGGTTGCATTATAATCATGCCAATATGGATTGCTACGGGAAATCATTTACTTTCCATTGTCTTGGAATATCAGAGGTTACTTTTGTGAGTGAGCAAAGTGGAGTGAGGCATGCCGTTATTTCTGTTGTGAGAGTAAAGAAACTGTTATCAAAAGGTTGCCAAGGATACCTAACTCATGTGGTGTTGCAGGATCGTACTCCTAGTATTGTGGATGACGTACGAGTGGTAGACATTTTCCAGATGTGTTCCAGATGATTTACTTGGATTGCCGCCAGACAAAGATGTGAAGTTTACTATTGATTTGCTTCCAGGTACAGATCATATATCTTTATTTCCGTATAGAATGACTCCGCTGAGTTAAGAGAATTGAAAATTCAGTTGCAAGAATTACTTGATAAAGGTTTTATTCAACCTAGCTCGTCACCTTGGGGTGCCCCAGTATTATTTGTGAGGAAGAAAGATGGAACTCTACGATTGTGTATTGACTATAGGCAATTGAACCGGGTAACGATTAAAAACCGTTATCCATTGCCTCGCATTGATGATTTGTTTGATCAGCTGAAAGGTGCATGTGTTCTCTAAGATTGATTTGAGATCCGGTTATTATCAGTTGAAGATCAAAGATGAAGATGTACCTAAGACGGCTTTCAGAACCCGTTACGGACATTATGAATTTTTGGTTATGCCATTTGGGTTAACCAATGCACCTGCAGCTTTCATGAGGTTGATGAACGAGGTATTCCAGCAATATCTTGATAAATTCGTTATTGTTTTTATTGATGATATTCTGGTATACTTCAAAGCAGATCATATTCGACACCTTAACTTGGTTTTAAGGAAATTGAGGGAGCATCAATTGTATGCCAAGTTCAGTAAATGTCAGTTTTGGTTGACTGAAGTGGCATTTTTGGGGCATGTAGTATCGGCTCAAGGAATTCAAGTTGATCCTTAAAAGATAGCAGCGGTGGAGAATTGGGAGCAACCTCGAACCGTCACTGAGGTACGAAGTTTTCTTGGTTTGGCAGGTTATTATCGACAGTTTGTTCAGGATTTTTCTATGATTGCTTTGCCATTAACGAAGTTGACCAGGAAGGATGTTAAATTTGAGTGGGATGAGAATTGTGAGCGGAGTTTCCAGCAATTGAAATATTGCCTCACTCATGCTCCAGTATTGATACTTCCTGACGATAGTGGTAACTATGAGATTTATTGTGATGCTTCCTTGAATGGTTTGGGATGTGTTTTGATGCAGCATAATAAGGTGATTGCCTATGCTTCTCAGCAGTTGAAAAATCATTTAAGGAATTATCCTACTCACGATCTTGAACTGGCAACAATTGTTTTTGCTTTGAAGATTTGGAGGCATTATTTGTATGGTGAGAAGTGTAAGATCTTCACTGATCACAAGAGTCTTCAGTATCTGTTTACTCAGCATGATCTTAATCTTCGTCAGCGGAGATGGATAGAATTGCTAAGTGATTATGACTGTTCTATTGAATATCATCCAGGTCGTGCTAATGTGGTGGCTGATGCACTAAGTAGGAAGCCTCAAGGTAGACTCAATGCCTTATATGCTAGTCGTGTTCCTCTTCTTGTTGAACTGAGGGCAACGGGAGTAAGGTTGGAGTTTGAAAACCCAAGTGGAGCTTTTCTTGCTAGTTTTCAAGTCAGGCCAGTTTTGGTGGATCGTATACTCGCAACTCAGATGATGGATAAGGAAATTCAGGAGTTGGTTCAGTTAAGAAGTGAAGGGAAAAAGAAAGATCTCAAAATTCGGGAATCATATGGTATGCTTATGCAGGAAAACAGAATGTATGTTCCGAATCATGAGGAATTAAAGAAGGAAATTTTGGATGAAGCGCATTGTTCAGCTTATGCGGTGCACCCGGGAGGAACTAAAATGTATCATACCATTCGACCATTTTATTATTGGCCGGGTATGAAAAGGAAAATTGCAGATTATGTGAGTAGATGTATTATTTGCCAGCAAGTGAAAGCAGAAAGAAAGAAGCCATTTGGGCGAATGCAGCCACTTCCCGTTCCCCAGTGGAAATGGGAAAATATAACCATGGATTTCGTGTATAAACTTCCTCGTACACGAAATGGATTCGATGGTATTTGGGTGATTGTGGATCGACTTACCAAGTCAGCGCATTTCATTCCAGTGAGGGAGAAGTACCCTCTGAATAAATTGGCTAAGTTGTTCATCTCGAAGATTGTAAAGTATCATGGAGTTCCAGTGAATATTATTTCTGATAGAGACCCAAGATTTACTTCTAAGTTTTGGGTAGCTTTTCAGGAAGCTCTGGGTACATAATTACTGTATAGCACTGCTTATCACCCTCAAATTGATGGTCAATCAGAGAGGACGATTCAGACGTTGGAGGATATGTTAAGATCTTCGGTGTTACAATTTGGTGATTCTTGGCATGATCATCTGAACTTGATGGAATTTGCCTACAACAATAGTTTTCAGTCGAGCATTGGTATGTCACCATTCGAGGCACTTTATGGTAGGGCGTGTCAAACGCCATTATGTTGGTCTGAGGTTGGTGAAAGGGTATTAGAAGGCCCAGAGATTGTAAATGAGACAACTCAAAATGTTCAGGTAATTAAAGCAAACCTGAAGGCAGCCCAGGATCGACATAAGAGCTTAGCGGATCGGCATACTACTGATCGAGTGTATGATGTGGGTGATTGGGTGTTTTTGAAATTGTCACCTGGGAGAGGTGTGGTACGATTTGGAAAAAGAGGAAAGCTAAGTTCGAGATACATTAGACCTTATCTGATCACTGAAAGAATTGGTGAAGTTGCCTCTCGGTTGGAGTTGCCTCCGGAGCTATCTAAGGTCCATAACGTGTTCCATGTCTCTATGCTTCGGCATTATATTTCTGATCCTTCTCATGTAATTCATCCTCAACCGTTAGAGATTAATCCGGATTTGTCATATGATGAGGAACCAGTCACGATTTTGGATTGGAAAGATAAGGTTCTAAGGAACAAGACGGTGAGTTTGGTGAAGGTGTTGTGGAAGAACCATTCTGTGGAGGAAGCTACCTGGGAGACGGAAGATCGGATGAGAGAGATGTACCCAAGGTTATTTTATGGGTATTAAGTGCGTTATTTGGTTCTGGGAATTTCGGGGACGAAATTCTATAAGGAGGGGAGATTGTCACAGCCCGTCCCGGGAATTATATATATGGGGCGTGAAATGACTATTTTACCCTTGACGGGTACTAAGGTACGTGTGTATGTGACGTTATTTTGGTTCAAATATTAATCAAATTGGGAGAAATATATATTAATAAGTTGGTTAATATTGAAAGATGATTTTTGTTATGTATGGTTAGGATGAAAATGGATGGTGTGGATTAGTTTGGACCACAAAAAGGATATCTCTCTCTCATTCTCCTTCCCCGTGTCTTCTCTGTCTCTCTCCCTCACGATCTCACACACACACACACACCCAAACCGTACGGCACACACCCAAATCCTTGCAAATCTCGACGGATCGAAGCAACCAAGGTATGTATCTTTATCCTTGAGACGTTGTGAGTCGTTTGGTACCAGTTTTAAGAAGTAAAACCTTCGGAATCACGTGGAACCCGAACCTCCATTTTTGGTCACTGTTCATGCGAACGTAAAATGTTGTGTTTCAGGAAATTCTAAGCTTGTAGTGAGCTTAGTGAAGTCCTAAGGAGGCTCGGAGTGCTTCGTTTGAAGGATTTGGACGTCGGGATCGCGTAGTTCCATTTTGGCCGAATTTCTTGGGAATTTTCCGGTTAGATTTCTTGATTTTTAGAGCCTTAAACTAGTCTAACGTGATTTTACATGTTTGGGGCTTCAATTTGATATAAAATACGAAGAAAATGGGTGAAAAACGAAGGAGAACGAAGAGTTTTAAAACTCACCGGAAAACGGCCGCCGGAAAAGCCAGTCCGGCGACCCAAGGAAGAAGAAGGGCGCGTGGGGGGCGCGTAGACCCGTGCCACGCGCGGCGCGTGGGGGGGCGTGAGCCCTCCAAAATTTTTTCTAAAAATTTCCCGACGCTCGTGACGTCGAGTAGGTCGATGTGGTATATTCATATACCCAATTTGAGCATCGTATGAGAAGTTATTTCGAATTATTGGTTATGTGCTTTAAATAACGTTTTATAGTTTCGCATATAGGTGAAAATGTGAATTGACGATCCGACCGTTGGATCGTCACCAAACTTTGATGCGTCGCAATACGTAATATTTGAGGATTATAGGAACTTAAGGATTGAGAATCCGATTTGCGGATCTTCCGGAATTGGAGTTGTAAGTCCATAAAATATAATGTTAACCATCACTTGGTTTTGATAATTGGCGGAGATCCGACCGTTGGATGGTAAGGAAATTTTAGGATGATGTTCTAGGGATATATTGTGGACCTCTGAAAGTTATGGATTGGATATCTGAGTTGCAGATCTTTCGGATCGAACTGCGTAGTGACGTGTTTTATATAAGTTATATTCTATCGATATGATTCTGAAATTGGATTTGATTATTGTTCTAGGCGCCGATCATCATGACGCTTTGATGTGTTGTGCTAGGGAGTTGTAGGGCGAACTCCAGGTGAGTGGGCAGTTTTGTTTTCGTATTACCTATATACTATTGTTTTCCCAGAAAATGCTTTTATATGAGAAAATGTTTTTAAGTTGCCATGCATAGAAATTTACGAAAAGTATGAATTGAAATGCCAAGCATAGAAGTTTATGAAAAACATGAATTTATATATGATGCATACATGTTGCATGGTGCTGTGGAGGCACAGGTAAGTCAGGTGAGTTCATTTATTCATTTAATTGATTGATGTTGAGATGTTTTGAGCTCATAACCTGCACCCTAGGTGTTAGTGCTTATATTATTCACCACACCGCACGCTCGCCTTGGATCCAAGTAGGTGGATGTCGTACAGACCATGTGAGGGTTCCGACATGCTAGTCGTATAGATCACTAGGCGTGATTCCGACTAGTGGGTGACCTTAGTTATGCGCGCTGATGATTGATGAGAGAAGCACTAGAGCGTATTTTTACACCTTTCATCGTATAGACTACCTTACGTAGTTCCGAGTGATGTGCAGAGTAAGGCCGTATAGGTCACTGTGGTGACTCCGACTGAGTGGGATATTGAGCTATAGAATTAATCGTATAGGACCAACTGCAGGGTCTCCGATTGATTCCTTATTTCACCTGATTTATATTTTGATTCATGGCATGGCATGTTTTTCTTGAAAAATGTTAAAGATTTGGGATTTGAGTTTTGAGATTATATATGGTTTTGTATATACTAATTTCTGGGAAAGTATACAGGTTTTACGGCGAGGGGTTAGAAATGTTTTGAATGAAAGGTTTTCGAAAAACTTTGTTTTACTGACCCACTCAATTTTGTTTTGCGCCCCTCCTGGTTCAAGATAGCAGAGCTTCGGGTGGCCACGAGGAATCCATCGGTGTTCTGACAGAATTCACAAAAGTAGGACTCACCCTCGAGTGTTTCATCTTAGTAATTGTTTTCTTTAAAGCTTCCGAACTGTGTAAATGGTTACGTCACTCTCACGTGACGGCCAGCATGCCCTCCTTCGGGACGGGGTGTGTCATATACACTATATGGTTTCGTTTACTTTTTTTTTTTAGGAATTTTCTTGGTGTTATTATTTTGAAGATTTGGTTGTTTATGTATTTTTTTTTCTTCTACGTTGTAGAAAAAGTAGTGGATTTTCTAGAGGAACTTCTATTTACAGAGGGGTCACAAGGTTTGTGGTTCCCAACTTGTTTATTGTATATAGTGTTTTGATTTTAAATCAGAACTAAATAATATTTCTTTTCTTCTAATTTTTTTTGAATTTGAATTTACTTTTGTTTTAATAAAACCCAATTCCCAATTTGTTTATTGTCTATAGTGCTTGATTTTAAACTAGAACTAAATAATATGTTCTTTTCTTCTAATTTTTTTTATTTTTTATTTGCTTTACTTTTAATTAAAACCCAATTTATTTCAGGCATCATCAACATGGAAGATGGCAGACAAGAAAATGAAGGGTTGCAGGCAACAAAGATCTCTACCTTGGCACTTTCAGTAATTCCCTTAACTTTTTTCCTCTAACAAATTGTTCAAGGGTTTAAAACCATATTTGATTGTGTTGCTAATTGATAAGGCTACTTAATTTGTGTCGAACAGGCACTCAAGAAGAAGCTGTTGAGGCCTATTTACACACCCCTTCCCGAAGGAGGGCATGCTGGCCGTCACGAGAGAGTGACGTAACCATTTACACAGTTCAGAAGCTTTAAAGAATACAATTACAAAGATATAACACCCGAGGGTGAATCCTACTTTTGTGAATTCTGTCAGAACACCGTTGGATTCCTCGTGGCCACCAAAGCTCTGCTAACTTGAACCTGGAGGGGCGCAAAACAAAGTTGAGTGGGTCAGCAAAACAAAGCTTTTCGAAAACCTTTCATTTAAAACAATTCTAACCCCTCGCTGTAAAACATGTATACTTTCCCAGAAAATAGCATAATAGCATATAACTTTTCATAAATCTCAAATCATCAATCTTTCTTAAAACCACCCAGAAAGTATGCCATGTTAAAAACTTTCGAAAACAGGATGAATGATGCATCAATGTAACAGGTGAAATGATGAATTAACCGGAGACCCTGCAGTTGGTCCTGTACAGTTAATTCTATAGCTCAATATCCAACCAACCGGAGTCACCTCGGTGACCTGTACGGCACTATACTGCAGATAAGTCGGAACTACCTGAAGTAGTCTGTACGACATGAATGGTGTAATAATACGCTCTAGTGCTTCTCTCATCAATCATCTGTGTACACAATCTAAGGTCACCTATCAGTTGGAACCCTCTCATGGTATGTACGACATGTCGGAACCCTCATATGGTCTGTACGACATGCACCTACTTGGATCCAAGGTGAGCGTGCGGTGCGAGGTGAATAATATAAGCACTAACACCATGATTGCAGGTTATGAGCTATCAACATAATATACATCAACAATGCACATGAATAATATAAAACTCACCTGATACTTACCTGTGCATCCACAGCACCAATTCACATATATATATATATATATATGCATCAATTATCAATTCATATAACTCATATCATTCATATCATGCATGCATGGCATTTGAAAACGTATTTTCATTCAAACTCAATTTCTGGGAAAAATATCCATAGTATATAGGTAATAACAGAAATACTGCCCACTCACCTGGAGTTCGCCCTACAACTCTCTAGCACAACACATCAAGGCGTCATGACGATCGGCGCCTAGAACAATAATCAAATCCAACCTCAGAATTCATATCAATAGAATATAACTTATATAAAACACGTCACTACGCAGTTCGATCCGGAAGATCTGCAACTCAGATTTCCAATCCATAACTTCCAGAGGTCCACAATATATCCCTAGAACAACATCCTAAAATTTCCTTAACATCCAACGGTCGGATCTCCGTCAATTATCAAAACCAAGTGACGGTTAACATTCTACATTATGGACTTACAACTCCAATTCCGGAAGATCCGTAAATCGGATTCCCAATCAGTAAGTTCCTATAATCCTCAAATATTACGTATTACGACGCATCAAAGTTTGGTGACGATCCAACGGTCGGATCGTCAATTCATATTTTCACCTATATGCGAAATAATTATAAAACGTTATTTAAAGCACCTAACCAACAATTCTTAATAACTTCTCATACGGTGCTCAAATTGGGTATATGAATATACCACAGTGACCTACTCGACGTCACGAACGTCGAGGAATTTTTAAAATAATTTTTTAGCGTTGCATGCGCCCCCACGCGCCGTGGGTGGCACAGACCTACGCGCGCCCACGCGCATCACCTTCAACCTCGCGACGCCGGAACAGTGCCACCGGCGCCGGAAACTGGGTAAACCTGCAACTCGGGTTTTCTCAGCCATTTCTTCACCATTTTGACTCAAATTTCTTCCTACATGCTCTAAATCAAGAGTGGAAGAAGTCCATACCTTCAAAAACCTCTAAAAACGTCTGAATCTCGACGGAGCAATTTCACAAAAACCGGTCACCTTGGAACTTCGTGATCCCGACGTCCAAATCGACGCAACGAAGCACTCCGAGCTTCGTGGGGACCTCCTAGAGCTCGCTATGAGCTTGGATCGTCCTAAAAACCAACCAATAAAAAGTTCGTGAACAGTGCTTAATTCGGTGCTCGTGATTTCGACGTGATATCAAACGAGTTCTTACCTGAAATGGGTATGGATGTGCTCGTAGGGTCCTCACGAACACAATGGTGACTTTATAATCCTCGATCTGTGAAGTTTGCAAAGGGTTTTGTTCTTTGTCCGTACGGTTCGAAGGAGGGAGAGAAACCGAGAGGGAGGAGAGAGAGAGTTTTGTGAAAGAGAGAGAGTACGGGAGTGAGAGAGAGAAATGATAGGGTTGTGTGGTCCAAAACTGTACACCCAATCAAAACCAATTATCTCCTCACTTGCCAATGGTTCCAAATTAATAGGAACTTAATCTATTTGGTCCACTTCCATAATTTTAACCACTCACACTTACCAAGAAAAATTTCAACGTCCAAGGGCAACATCGTCTTTTCACGCCATCCGTAATTTATTTCTGGGACGGGCTGTCACACCTATGACATTGCGGCCATTAAGTTCCTAGGCCTAAACGCCGTGACCAACTTTGATATGAGCCGCTACGACGTGGAAAGCATTGCCAACAGCAACCTTCTCATAGGTGGAATGTCCGGAAAATCCAAAAACTCATCCGATTCTGATAGCAAGAGCATCGAAGGTAACCGTTCAGCTGATGATCGAGATCTCTCCTCCGCATCCTCAGTGACCTTTGCATCTCAACAACCTAGTTCCTCCACACTAAACTTTGCAATCCCCCTAAAACAAGACTCATCATCAGATTACTTGTGCGAATGGGTCTTATGGAAACAACTCCTCACCACTACCATTCAACATGGACTTCTCTTCAACTTCTCGTACTTCTGTCTCCGAAACCAACAATGCGTACTTTGGTAACTTCAATGTAGATGGCCAGCAACACCATGCAACACCAACAACAAGAACAAAGTACTAGTACTGGTACTGATTTAATCCCATTTGCTACAACCATTGCCTTAAATAGTAACAATAGTTATGAAACTTCTTCTGGTTATGGAACTTGGACTGGGCCAAGTCTTCACACATTTCAGACTCATGCAAAGACCAACCTCTTTCAGACACCAATTTTTGGGATGGAATAATTTGGCTGATATATATCTCAGACAAGAGAATGCGAGGGAGAAAGGCTTCCATACACGGGTACGCCACCATTTTTTCCGGTCACTATGAAATGGAACTGAAGGACGAATGAAAGAGGACAAATTTTGGGGTTTGCATGCACATGGGAGTCAACAACTTTAATTGAATAGAGATGAGGTGGACACAGTCATAGATCATAATGCACACAGGCTGACACTGTAAACTAACTGAACTTCTTTTGACAGGATGGTGCTTTCCTTTTCTTATTTACCCTTTATTTCTTTTTGGTTCTTTTAGCTTTTTCTTTTTCTTTCTAGTGACGTGATTTTATATGGGTATAATGAAAAAGAAATCCTTTTGTAATCTGTTGATATTGTCCTCATTAGTATAGATCAATTATCCATGTGAAAAATGAACATATATTTTTCGAACAGTCTGCATCTTAATATGCTTATGACGAAAAGTAGTGTTTTGCATCTTTATCAATCATAATCAAGTACCTGTCATGCTTTGGCTATACTAAGTTAAATAAAATGGATGGATTTTTGCTCACTATCTTCAAGTGATGGTAATGGTCATCAATGTATTTTGTATCAATAGATGATTTTAAATTTTCAAATTTATGGCTATCAACTATATAGATTTTGAAATTTGTGTCCTTCTAAATAGAATGAGCAATAATAAGAGAGATAATACTAAAACATAGAAACATGAATATGCAAGACAATAATATAATGCATATACAATTAACTGTACATGCAAAAACAATTCAAATACAATAACAAATACAATTCAAAAACTTTTTAGGCAACACATCTGTCTTTTATGCCGGGCTTTTATGCCGGGCTCTATTAACTTCAGAAAGTTAAAGATTTTAGAAACGTGGGTTTAACATGCAAAACGTTTAACTCTTTTGCAGTAGAACATCCAGTATGGAAGTGCGAAAGAAAAACATTGTATTCAATATATTTTTTGGCGTATGTATTTTCTTTCCAAAAGAACGGAGAATTAGATGGAGATCTCAACAATAGAATACAAGCTGGATGGATGAAGTGGAAGAGTGCATCCGGCGTGTTGTGTGACCGTCGTATGCCACTGAAGCTCAAGGGAAAATTTTATAGGACGGCAATAAGGCCGGCGATGCTGTATGACACAGAATGTTGGGCGGTGAAGCATCAACACATACATAAAATGGGTGTAGCGGAAATGATGATGCTTCGTTGGATGTGTGGGCACACGAGAAAGGATAAGATTAGGAATGAGGATATCCAAGGTAAAGTAGGAGTAGCCGAAATTGAAGGAAAGATGAGAGAAAATCGATTACGGTGGTTTGGACATGTGCAAAGAAGGCCTACTGACGCTCCGGTTTGAAGATGTGACTACGGGACAGAGGTTCATGGCCGAAGGGGTAGAGGAAGACCTAGGAAAACTTTGGAAGAGACCCTAAGAAAAGACTTAGAGTACTTGGATCTAACGGAGGACATGACACAGAACCGAGCGCAATGGCGTTCTAGGATTCATATAGCCGACCCCACTTAGTGGGAAAATGCTTTGTTGTTGTTGTTGTTGTATGTATTTTCTTTCCTAATGCAATCATATTCTCAGTCAAGAGCATGTAGCCCAAGCCTAGGACTAGGAGTCCGGCTTGTATAAACTAAAACAGTGAAGTAAATTGTATAGTATACATAAATGCTTGTTGGTCGGTTGGTGGTGTTATCATGCTATACTCATGTTGATACTAAAATAAATATCCTGTTGAAAAATGAATGAAATTTGTCAATGTTTACGTTATACAGTCTCACAACATATAGTCTTATGTTGTCGCACAATTCTTTCACAAAAATGACATTCTCCTCTACTTGTTATTGATCTTTAATTAGGTCGTCCATGGTGAGGTATGTAGGAGTTAGAAAACTTTAGAAAACTAGCCTAGGGTTTAGAATAAGATATTGTTTCCATATATAAAATAGAAAACTAGCCTTATAAATAGTACAAACTCATAGTAAATTATTAATGTTATTAAAAGTTTTGGGCGGTTTCACTACCAGAAATCAGGGTTTGCCCTACAAGATTTTGCCTAACGAATCACATTTCGTCGAGTAAAGTAATTTTATCCAACAAATCTTTCAGTTGGTAGGGCAAAGCTGGTCAATATTCAAGGTTTACTAAAAACCTTTATGCAACGGAGAGGAGTCGTAGGGCAAGGTGGAATTCATAGGGCACTGTTTTGGCTCCAAAAAGGGGGGAAATGGCGTGTAATATCATAAGGCTTTGCCCAACGAAATGGATGTTCGACAGCTAGGTTATCTTTGCCCGACAATTCTGTTCGTCGCCCCAAGTTTTAATGTCGTTGGCCAAAGGCCCCACAATGACATCTAAAAACTCCATAAAAAAAAACTTGACGTTTTCTTAGTGGTTGCCTGACGGAAAGATTCGTCGGGCAAACCTGTATTCATCAAATAGGTTTGTACACTCATACAACCTTCTCCTCCATCTTTTCCTTTCCCAATTAATTTAAGGTTAGTTTCTTTTTATTTGTTGAATAATTTTTTATCTAAATGTGTGATTTATTAGTTTTGGTTGTTGTAGGTTTGTGATTGGATTGGAAGAAAATTTCCCAAACAGTATGTATTTCTCTTAATTATAAAATAGCAAGTTTGAATTTGTTTAGTTGTAATATTTATATATGTTGAAATTGTGTGTTATGTGAAATTTTGATTTTGTTTAATTGTGATATCTATGTAGCTTAGGCAAATTTGATTTGCGATGCATTAGTGTAGAAAGTTATGGTGTGAATTTTTTAAAATTTCATAACCGTTTATACGAAGTTAATCAACATAATTAACTTCATACAATAAATTCGAAAAAACCTTAGACTCATTTGAGATTCTGTTGGATGCGTGTGTAGACGCAGTATGCGGCTCTATAATCTAACTGATTATTGCATTGTCCAGTTCGAACCGTTTTGAGTGGACTAGTATGTGTTTAGGGTTTGCGGTGAACGTGGCTAAGTTCGTGGAAAATTCAATTGTATCCCCTAATGTTCTTCGAGTGCATACTAGATATTTGTTCAAAATATCTACGTCGTGCACTTGGGGAACCCCTGAGAGATGCTGCCGAATTTTTTGCGATAAGAAATAGTCGGGTGAGTTGCAAACCACAACACATAAAGTGCACTTTCGAATGGGATAGGATCATTAGCTGAGGCATAAGGGGGCGTTGAAGCGGATATCAAATCATTATAATGACTAAATTCTCTCAAAACATGCACAACAAACAAAGAGTTAATCAAGTTGCAAGATAGAAATTGTGACTGATGTGAAAATTAACTTAACACACAAATTAAACCCTCTTTTGACAATTGTAGTATATGTATAAGTATGGATCGTTCTAGGCCAAGGATTAGGAGAGATTGCTAATTGATTCTAAACTGACTCAAAGACACAAAAATAAACTTAAAAATGATAGGATAGATTCAAAAGACTCGAAACTAGTTCACAAGACTCAAAATAAGCTAAAAACACTCAAAACTGCCTAAAAACACCAACTAGGCAGTTTCTGACACTAAACACAATTTTGGACGAAAATAAGGTTTTGGGCTTGACTCAAAACAATTAGAACACAAACAAAACAAGTTTAAAACAATTTGAAACATGAAAGTAAAGGGGTGTTTTGTTTTGGACGAACTTAAAATAACAAAACAAATTGTAGCTTAAAAACAGGTTTGAAAACAATTTTAGGAAATTAGATGGATGATAGGATAGCTAGAGGCTTTTTCTCCACACATGACATGTATGCAAACAACTCGATTTCCAGTTACTACTTCATTGAATTATGAACGACAATGCCCCAAATTAACCGTGACATCACTAGTTAACCCTCTGATTTTCCTTGTTTTATTGGATTGGATGACATCATTCGACAACCAAAAACATTCTTCAAAAGTTCCCTACATGACATCATAATAGAGATACAATCAAAGATAATTACGTTTAATGAAAATCATAAGCATTGACAAAGCACTTGCAACTATGACATCATGTCACTCATGCTAGGAATTAAACTTAACGCGATCGTTTATAAGCGACCTCCACTACTTGTAAATATAAGTTTGCAACGATTATGTGAAACTTTCTTATATTCTAGCAACGGATTTATGCATGCCAATTAAGTGTCGACCCTTAATCAACAAATACAAATAAGTTATCAATCAAATAGTTAAGCCAATTGCATTCACGATTCAAGAACTCATAACTGGAATTTATCAAATCATATTGCACACATAATCATGGCTTTTAAATCACCCCTAGCCAAGAGGGGTTTAGCCACTCATGTTCACAACAAAATGAAAGAAAATGAATTTAAACATTGTAAATATAGAACGAATTACACCTCGAATGCTTTAACAATCAAGCATGTGAAGGAAATTTTGTGAAAAACATGTTCATTTGAATAACATCATATAGCATGCAATTAACAATTAAAGGCGGAATCATGCTTTCATGCATTCAAAAAACAAAACATCTACCATGAAATTCAAAGCCTAGTAGATTGGTGAACCTTGACTCAACTTAAAAACAACAATTTGTTAGTTGAGAAATATTTACCTTTGTAGATTCCTCTTTGCATATGCAAAGGATAATCACCCAAGAGATAGGGCCTTCATTCCTTGCTTCTTAGCTCCATGGATTTGGTTAGAAGAATAGGTTCTCCAAGTTCCCAAAATTGAGAACCTCTAAAGATTCTACACCAAGGTTGGATTGGAGAGGAAATGAGTGACCTTGAGGAAATAGAATTGCTAGACAATATCCCCCAAGGTGGTTGGCCTCTTAGAGAGAAATGGAAGCTTTGTGTTCTCACCAATTTTCTCTAAAATCAACAACTTTTGAATTTTAGGTTATTAAGTTCTTTGTATAGTCACTTCTTTAAATGACCTAAAGAACCAAAAACCCTAATTCAACACTAAATGGATATGGGCTTTTGGGCCTTTGTGAATCTTTATTCATTAAGTTGTCATACAACTTAAGTCAATGGGCTTTGACGTTCGAAGCCCATTGGGCCTTAAGGTCCAAAACTATCCCGAGGTCTTTAACGAACTTATTCGTTTGATTAATTAACATATTAATTAATCCTTGCCATAAATAATTAAACCATTTAATTCATCTCCTTTGTTTCTTCAATCTCCACCTTATTTGGTGTACGATACATTAGGTTCCTTTTAGCGAGGCAGTGGGCGATTAAAACCATTTTACATCGATTGTGAATTGAAACTTACTTTCAATTCTCCCTTTAGTGATTACACACGTTTAGGACTTCCACAAACCATGAGTGACACCTAGCAGCATATCATGGCTACCCAAGCTAATCAGAAGAGGTAGAGAACCTATTCAGTTTAGGATTACAAATGCAATACGGTCTTTCTCTAATCTAATACTCTTGACCACATTGTTTGGTTTGATAGTTTATTTATTCATGTCTACTATCCAATGTGTTTCATTTGCATTTTATGATTACCTTGAATGTGATTTGGAACGCATTCCCCAATCTCATTCATACTCTGGCCAGAGATTTTAATCATATCATAGAGTATTCTCCCTCAAGCCAATTGAAGGTTAGAGATCCCTTGTTGCGCATTCACTTGTCTCCATGACTAAGTGGCTTAACCCCAATGATGTCGTGGACACCCCGATGGGGTGACTTTGGCATAATCAAAGATCAAGGACTTAACCACAAGACAACAACTGTGATGCCTCAGGTCAAAGGACTAATTTGCATTATCCCAAACATGAGTTCTCATGTGACATGAGTATGAGAACTCCTGGTTGATCGTGTTCAGTGAACTCATTCTCTATTGAGCACCTACGTACTTGTCTTGATGTCACACACACCAATGACTCGAGACTAGTCACTCTCCCTGAGAGAAGACATAGCACGTACTGATCTTATCGGACTGTCAATGCCCAATTGGCAATCCTATGATCAGGAACGTTTAGGATGTGTCTACGAAAGAATGGTCTCATTAATCTAACTACATTAGATTGCATTCTTCCAATCACATATTCCTTGGACTTTATCGTTTAAGCATATAACATTTATATGAGACGCCTCAAACAATAATGTTTGCCTTTTATATGTAAACTAGATTAGTTTAACATGTGAAATATCCGTAAAGTATCATCATATGAATGGCTTTAGGGCACATTTCCAACAATCTCCCACTTGCACTAGAGCCAATCAGCTTGGTCATCTGTTATGATTCCTCTTCTGTAGTCATTTCCTAAATGGCTGAGTAGTAGGCCTAGGAAATGGATATCTATATGTTATCCATAGAAGCAACCTTGAGAATATCGACGTCACCATTATACATGATTCCCAATCATGTGGTTCAGTCTCTCATATGAGTTCGGATCTTGATGAGACCTTGATTCCCAGGCTTGAGCTATCGCCCCATTAGTGTCGTAGTGTCAGTACACTAGATACACTTTCTGGTTGGAACCGAATAGAGAGTTCATAAATGAACTTTCCCATCCAAACAACATTGTTGTAAACTTCTATATGGCAATATATTTTGCATTCATAATGGAACACACTAAAGTCATTACTTTAATGTTTCCATCCAAATATCTCTTTAGTCATAATAAAGAGATATCTGTTTATCTCTTCATTCATAATGAAGAAACATCCAATGATGGATTAGATTCACAATCTAATACATTTACGCTTCCATTACGTTACTCTAATTCTTCCTCATTCTTCGAGGAACCTATCCTTTAGTATTTCTTAAATACTTAAGGATTCACTTGACAGTTGCCATGGTTCTGATCCTGGGCTTGCATTGATATCGCCTTGTACCTTTCTAGGTACAACTCATATCAATGTTTTTCATACAATATGAAATACATAAATCACCTTTCTGCGTATGCATAAAGGATTCGATTTACGCATTATTTCTTTGGGAGTCAAAGGGTACGTTCCCTTTGAGAAGAGCTACCTCCTAGTCTCACTAGAGTTGTTCTTCTTATTGAAGTTTATCATCATATGAGAAACTTCCTAGCATCCTTTTGTCTATTATTAGGGCATGATATAATCCAATTATATCCTAAAATCTATCATTATAGATTTCCATCCCATGTATATAGACTATGTCTCCCATATACATTCTATCTTTATAGAATGTTTAAAGTCATAACTTTAACAATGAAGTATTCTTTTCATTTCCAAAATTAATATATCATATATATATTTAAATTTTAGGAACATGATTAACTCCCACTAATCTTTTGTAAACCTAGTAAACAAAAGATTCATTTACATCTTTATGAGAAATCAAACGATTTGACCTTTTCTCTCATAAAATGCTTATGGCTCCCACTAGCTTGCTAAGATCCATGATGGTTGGATCTCTACAACTTACATGTTTTGTGATTCATAGTTTTAGACATATATTATTAGGACTATCTTAATAATGGTTTCGGAAACCTATATTATGTCCAAACATTGAATCAACATTTAGTTGTAGCTAGCTATCTTCGAATTAATTGAAACTAAGACTACGTCAAAAATGGTTCCTTCAAAGTCAACCATTCTCTTTGACTGTAGTCACCTTAAGCTACCAATTAGCTATGAAGGTTTCATTATTTCGGGTCAAATGGTACTTTACCATTTCCTTGAGTATATTTTGTATATACACTCAATGTAGTCATAAAGTTCAAACCATTCAACTGAGACGGTTTAAAATTCTTTTTGACTACCTTGGAGCTTGTGGTATAGGAACTAGGTTGTTATATTTGTTGATTATCATCTTGTCTCTCAAAGAACCCATTCTTTTGAGTTCTATTCCTAGTTCATTTGCTCTAAGGCAAATCACATTGTAGGATTACAATGAACTACTCAACAAACAACATTTGTTGGTTGGTTTATAGAAGTGATATCCAAAGGTTAATTTAAGGATATCCACAAGATAATTTTTAAACAAATATTGCTCATTAGCACACAACCTCAAATCTTAACATGATTAAGATTTGTCTTTCTTTCCAACTACATCCTATGGAGTTATGAAAATTTGGAAGATCTCCTAATTGACAATCATATTGTTTTAGAAGTATATATCCTATATATATGGGTAATTGATAATATTCAACGAACTAAATCTTATTCAAGTTCGTTCTTCTCCTAATGGAGAAAATCATTATCTTATGATGCTAATTTCCTTGATATCTTTCAAGGAAACTCATCTAAAGTGTTACCTTTCCTTGGATCAAATCTAAGGAGGTAAGTACTTTAGACGTCTTACTCATCAACTTACATTTCTTGAATTCTTTGAAACCTTTTGCAAAGTATTCGGACTTGTGTTTATTCATAATAAACTATAGTCCAACCGAGAGTGATCTTCGGTGAATGTCAAACAACATGAGTAGTATTATGTTGTGGACAATTGCCACTATCTTGCAACCTTTTGGGTTTTAAGCATCATTATATTCTAAACAGTTAACGCTACCATATCATCTCTACTATAGAGACAATCAATTAGATTACTATAATCCAATCATTGATTAATAAAGAACAATGTTTTGTCAAACAAAACATTCATCCATCTCTATTATAGTGACGGAATTAAGTTCCTTAAAATTGGAATGTAAAGACAATCTTTGGTTTTTCCAATTTCTTTGGTAGTTCATATGAGGAAGTTAGTACCATCTGCTTTCGCAGAGATCTATATTTTATTCACGTTCCGAATGTGAAGTACTTTCTCTTCTCTCATTAATCTTCTACTTCTTATTAGCCACACTTTTACAACGATTGTAAAACATAGTTACTAATACGGAATCATGCATTCAAGTAGAAGAACCAACTGTTTTGAACTATTCAAGAACAATTTACAACACCTTCGAAAGGTGTGTTCTTGACACTTGCAAGACATTTCTTGCAAATACCCCTTCCAATGTCCATCCTTTCATAAAGAAAGTTTGTTCCCTTGGAGTTAATTTTATCTTCTTCATTTGACTTCTCCTTTGACTACAATAGTCATGGTCCCTAAACTCCCACTATCTCTCTTGAAACCTTTTTTCAATTGTGTTATACACATCAAACATTTTGGAGAGTGTGTGGTTATTGTTCACTACATAGTTTACAATAAACTTAGTGAACCATTAGGATAGGGACATAAAGGTGAAGTCCTAGCTTAGTTTCCGTCTCGTTAAGTGGTTTATCACTTCAACACTCAATGATTCAAAATCATCATAAGTCCATGTTGATGGACTATTTTTGTCAACCAACCATTATGTTCTAAACATAATTACAAACTTTCAAGAGTTGTTCAAGGCAACTCTTATTTCTTCATACAACAATTTGTAAGTGAAGAATCATGGCACTAAAAGTGTCCTTGTCTTTATGCTAATCTTCGTAAGTTCCTTTGTTCATATAACGAAGGAATAAGCATTGGTTGTTTGTGTTGTCCTCTTCATGATAGACATTTCTAACATGTTCTTCCAATGATACATTATCAATAGGAAGATTGTGAGGATGAGACTTCTTAGGTACATGCACAATCCATTTAAGACAATCTTTGGGATTGTGTTACCAAGTCCGGAAACTAAAACATTCGGCTTTTCTTTGTCAAGTTTTGGATAGCGTTTGCAAATATATATTGGTAAACAAATACATAACGAATATAAATTGATTGATTTTAAGCCATTTGATTCGGGTCTTTAAATCAAATAGCACCACCCACTATTTTTGGCAAATTCCATATCCCTCATTGGAATTCGAGAGTTTTTGAGGAAACTCTTAGTAGGTTATGGGAGACTCACTATTACCAAGCCCACCTCACAATGATATGATATTGGCTAGCATTAATAATAATGAGAGAGTACACTTACTCATTTGCAACTAATGCAAGTACCCATCAATTTGGCCTCTAGAGAATGTTGCCTCACAATGATATGATATTGGCTCCATTGCACTTAGTTAAGTCATTCCCACCATGCTTAGTTCGTGAAGGGGTTCAAGAATAGCCTCACAATGATATGATATTGGGCATCCTCGTTGCCTACACTAACCTCATCAAGTATGTATATAGACTCCTCCTGAGTATAAGCATGCACTTTGAACTCCCCCATGATAGGGTGAAGCCGGTGTACAAGTCATAAACGATTGGAGCTACCACGGTGGAAGGCCACAGAAGAGTGTTCTAAGCACTCTCACGCTTTTCAACTTAATAATGGTTTGGTTGAGGGTTTTAGGTCTCATCACATAAACATATTCATTTTAATCTTTATTAAAACAATTTTGGTCCTATTACAACTATTGGTCCATTTGATTCAATTTAGTTGTATATAATACTCCCACTATACTTATAAAACGGTTTTTTAAAGCAAGAGTATATGATACTACTAACATAAGGTTTGCATTCATTTGATGGACTATATAGTTGCCTTAGGGCCTTAGGATGACTATGAACCTTTGTTTAGATTCAACACGAGCCTAGTGTTGAATCTCGGACTAGGGATGGAGATTGATTTTAGTTACGCGTTTAATCACATTAAGGCGTGTTGTTCCTAGGGGCGTTGGACCCAACTACTTCATTTTCATGCATATCAAATAAAGCAATAAAGAAGTACTTCAAAGTAAAAGAGAGCTTATGCTCTTTACAACATTTGCATAAAACAAATTACTTTAAAGTAAAGAAGAGCTTATGCTCTTTTACAACATTTGATCAAATCGAATTACAACCAAAATTAATCTACACATTCCCATGGTTCAAACAAATTTGAAACGGCCTTTCACATAGCTCAATTATCGTAGGCTTAGGTTCATAATCACCCTTTAATTAATCAACACTTTAATTAATTAAATTGAATGCAACATTTTCATTTGGTTTTTGTATCCATAAAATTGATTTAAATGGAGCTAAATGAAATGAAAATCCAATTCTCATTTAAAGAGACAAAACAATTTTTGTTCCCTACTTAATTTGGGTCATCATGCAATAACCACAACTTTTTGGGCTATATTGCGAAACACAAACTTTTGGGGTCACTTTGTAAAAACACAAAAGTCCACTACTTCATGTAATTACAACTAGAACCCAAAAATTTCAACAAATACAAAAAACTTCATTAAAGGAGCAAAACAATTTGTCCTTTAACGTTTTTGGGCCTTAACGTAAAAACGTAAATTTTTGGGCCAAAGTGCAAATACACAAAAGTATCAAAACTTTATGTAATTGAATAAAAGACCCAAAAATACCCTATTCTATTAGGGTGGCCGGCCATGATAGAAAAAATATGATTTTTACAAAGTTTTTGTAAGTGGGTTTTGTTAGGTGAGGTAAAGATGAAATATTTTGAATTTATGTTAAACTTTTAAAAAAGTTTGTCTACCATTATAGCCATTAATTGAATTTATGTCAAACTTTTAAAAAAAGTTTGTCTACCATTAAAACCATTAATAATACTTTACAAATAATCATCACCCACTAAAATCACCCACTAAAATTAAACCAAAACTTTATGTAAAAACATAAAACATTTTGAATCAAAACTTCAAAACTTTTTGTTCTTGGCAAGAACTTCAAGAACATTGAAGAACACTCATGAAAACTCATAATAGCTCCATGAATGTTTTCACTCACCAAAACTCAAATTTTCATCACTCAAAAGAGGGTTAACATCCTAGGGTACTTAGGGGTTCCAAAAGTCACTTTAAAACCATTTTAACAAGACAAACATGAACCCAAAAAATCACCCTTTGGATTTGGCCGAATTTTCCCAAAAACATGGCACCAAATTTTAGCTCCAAAATTCATGCTCATATGAACTACATCTACAACATTTGAGATGGCAAATTTTCTAACAAAATTTACATTCAAAGAAACAAGAATAAAGCTTGTAACATATTACAACTTTTAAATCAAAAACTATGAACTACAAAACCCAAAATGATTCACCAACTACTAGACCTAGGCTCTTGATACCACTTGAAGGAAATTTTGTGAAAAACATGTTCATTTGAATAACATCATATAGCATGCAATTAACAATTAAAGGCGGAATCATGCTTTCATGCATTCAAAAAACAAAACATCTACCATGAAATTCAAAGCCTAGTAGATTGGTGAACCTTGACTCAACTTAAAAACAACAATTTGTTAGTTGAGAAATATTTACCTTTGTAGATTCCTCTTTGCATATGCAAAGGATAATCACCCAAGAGATAGGGCCTTCATTCCTTGCTTCTTAGCTCCATGGATTTGGTTAGAAGAATAGGTTCTCCAAGTTCCCAAAATTGAGAACCTCTAAAGATTCTACACCAAGGTTGGATTGGAGAGGAAATGAGTGACCTTGAGGAAATAGAATTGCTAGACAATATCCCCCAAGGTGGTTGGCCTCTTAGAGAGAAATGGAAGCTTTGTGTTCTCACCAATTTTCTCTAAAATCAACAACTTTTGAATTTTAGGTTATTAAGTTCTTTGTATAGTCACTTCTTTAAATGACCTAAAGAACCAAAAACCCTAATTCAACACTAAATGGATATGGGCTTTTGGGCCTTTGTGAATCTTTATTCATTAAGTTGTCATACAACTTAAGTCAATGGGCTTTGACGTTCGAAGCCCATTGGGCCTTAAGGTCCAAAACTATCCCGAGGTCTTTAACGAACTTATTCGTTTCATTAATTAACATATTAATTAATCCTTGCCATAAATAATTAAACCATTTAATTCATCTCCTTTGTTTCTTCAATCTCCACCTTATTTGGTGTACGATACATTAGGTTTCTTTTAGCGAGGCAGTGGGCGATTAAAACCATTTTACATCGATTGTGAATTGAAACTTACTTTCAATTCTCCCTTTAGTGATTACACACGTTTAGGGCTTCCACAAACCATGAGTGACACCTAGCAGCATATCATGGCTACCCAAGCTAATCAGAAGAGGTAGAGAACCTATTCAGTTTAGGATTACAAATGCAATACGGTCTTTCTCTAATCTAATACTCTTGACCACATTGTTTGGTTTTATAGTTTATTTATTCATGTCTACTATCCAATGTGATTCATTTGCATTTTATGATTACCTTGAATGTGATTTGGAACGCATTCCCCAATCTCATTCATACTCTGGCCAGAGATTTTAATCATATCATAGAGTATTCTCCCTCAAGCCAATTGAAGGTTAGAGATCCCTTGTTGCGCATTCACTTGTCTCCATGACTAAGTGGCTTAACCCCAATGATGTCGTGGACACCCCGATGGGGTGACTTTGGCATAATCAAAGATCAAGGACTTAACCACAAGACAACAACTGTGATGCCTCAGGTCAAATGACTAATTTGCATTATCCCAAACATGAGTTCTCATTTGACATGAGTATGAGAACTCCTGGTTGATCGTGTTCAGTGAACTCATTCTCTATTGAGCACCTACGTACTTGTCTTGATGTCACACACACCAATGACTCGAGACTAGTCACTCTCCCTGAGAGAAGACATAGCACGTACTGATCTTATCGGACTGTCAATGCCCAATTGGCAATCCTATGATCAGGAACGTTTAGGATGTGTCTACGAAAGAATGGTCTCATTAATCTAACTACATTAGATTGCATTCTTCCAATCACATATTCCTTGGACTTTATCGTTTAAGCATATAAGATTTATATGAGACGCCTCAAACAATAACGTTTGCCTTTTATATGTAAACTAGATTAGTTTAACATGTGAAATATCCGTAAAGTATCATCATATGAATGGCTTTAGGGCACATTTCCAACAGCATGAACATCCAAGAGTCCTTCCTTCTTTCTTCACTCACAGCACCAGGTTTGGTGTAAGGTTTGGGTGGTGATTTGTATGGAAGAATGGTTGAGAAGATGAATGGATGTTATGGATGAAGGTTGTGTTGAAATGGTGGTGAATGATCTAACAAAATATGACCCCTTATGGCTGTTACACACACTCTTTTTATAAAGGGAGTGCACGACATTTGGAGGGAAAATGGAGTGGTGTGTGCAGCAATGATTCAATGAAGTGGTGCTGAAATGATTCAAAGGTGAAAATGAAGTAATGATGCACGGCATGGGAGGGAAAATGGAGTGGTGTGTGCATCAATGAGTGCAAGTACGGGACATGAATGATTGTGCACATGGTAGAGAAGAGAAAGAGAGGTGGAATGGTGCAGAAATAATACAAGGGTGAAACAAGAGTAATGATGCATGGCATGAGGGTAAAATGGAGTGGTGTGTGCAGCCATGAGTGCAATGATTCAATGTAATGGTGCATGAAATCAGATATAATGGAGGGGACAAGGAATGGTGCAGCAATGAGTGCATGGAGTGGAAGTTAAAGTGATGAAATGATGCATGAAATCTGATATGATGGAAGGAACAAGGAATGGTGCAGCAATGAGTCAATGAAATGGTGCATGAAATGAGTGCATGAAGGGGACAATGATGATGATGCACGACATGGGTGGAAATGTGAAGGAGTGGTGCATCGATGAGTGCATGGAGTGGACAAGAATGAGTGCATGGCATGGAAGGGAAAATGAGTGCAATGGTGCATGAAATCTGGTACAAATGAGGGAACATTGATGATGGTACGGCATGGAAGGTGAAAGTGAAGGAGTGGTGCATCAATGAGTGCAGGATGGTACGGCATGGAGTGTTAGGGCAGGTTTAGGACTTGTAGAATATATAATTAAGTGTCCCAAAGTAGGTAGGAACCCTTCTTGTGACTGAATCTTTGGTAATGTAGGATTAGGAAAGGTAAAGACAAGATAAGGCAAGTTTGACTAGTCTTTCCTCTTTCTTGATGTTTTCCTTGTCTTCCTTGGTCTTCTATTTATTTTCTTCCTCTCCTTGGCACATTCCTAGCTTCTTTAGATCTTTAATTTCGTCCAACCACTTTGCTCCATGCATGTGATATCCATTCCATATCCAAAACTGCTCCAAAAGGCACCAAAATGCACTTCTTTGCCTCTTTAACCCTTTGTACCTACAACCACACGAAAATGGCTTGAAATACTAAATCAACTAAAAAACAACAACATAAATGCATAAGAACAAGCTAACTAAGGCGCATAAATATGCTTCTATCAGTGACCAATATTTAGATGGGCTCAACAACTTTATTCAATTTGCAAGCAACCATGTCAGTGCTTAGAATCGTATGACGTGTCATTGTGTGAAATATAACAATGTGTTTTGATGACACTAGACGACGTCTGATATCACTTGTATATGAATGGCATCATACACACTTATTCCAATTGGACTTATTATAAAGAATCGGCCATTACAACGTCAACGTCTTTTGGCAGTGGGACAGTGAGGCATGAACCTTCTTCATCTGGCAATGTTGATGATGATCAAGTGATGGACATATTGAATGATGCTTTCCCTAATGCCTCGCTTAATATGGACTAAGAGTCGTCCACAGACCCTAAGAAGTACGATAAAATGTTAAAAGGAAGCTCAATGAGAATTGTACCCTGGTTGTGAAGATTTTTCCGTCCTAATAGTCGTTGTAGAGTTGATGGACATGAAAGTATAGTGTAATATGAACAATTGAAGAGGATCTTGAAAGATCTCGGGTTGGAATATACAAGATTCATGCACGTAAGAATAATTGTGTATTGCTTTATGGTGAATTCGAGAAGTTAGATCATTTTCACAAGTGCAACGAAACGAAATGTCGAAAGAACAAGATTCCAAACAAGGTGTTGCGTTATTTTCCACTTAAGCCAAGAATACAGAGAATGTATTGTGACCCACACTGCATGTGATATAAGGTGGCATAAGGAGGGTGACAATGATGTTCTGCGTCATCTGGCTGATGGTGAAGCGTGGACAGAATTTGGTAAAATCTATCCTGGTTTTGCCATAGAGCCAAGAATGTCAGGTTAGGATTTTCTTCTGATAGCTTCGATCTGTTTTGAAATTTTTCGAATGAGGACATCTCTTGGCTAGTGGTTCTTCCTTATAACTTGGCCCCAGGAGGTGCATCAAGAAAGAAATTATGATCATGAGTCTTTTAATACCTAGGCCCAGATCACCCAATGATTCCATTGATGTTTATTTTCCACTGTTGATTGATGAGGATAGATTTATGGACAAATGACATATGAATGTATGACAGGTCCACTAAGGAAATGTTAATTCTGCGAGCCACATTTATGTGAATAATTAATGATTTCCCAACGTATGGTATGTTGTCAGGATGGAGCACCAAAGGTTATATGGCATTGCTCAACATACGATGAGGACACTGTCTTTTTGGCACGCTGGAAATGTATGTTACTTGAGTCATCTAAGGTGGCTCCCTTGGGATCATGAGTGGTGTAACAAGCCTGAAACATTTGATGGGACAACAATGTATCGGCCTAAACCAAGAGAACTACCTGGAGATGAGATATTGTCCAAGTTGAATATGCTCCAATTTGGGGAAGGATCAAGACCAGTGGAACAGCTAAATTAGGCGCAAAAAAAGTATATTCTTTTACTTGGAATACTGGCCAAAATTGAAAATCCGACACATTGCTAATCCTATACATATTGAGAAAATTGTTTGCAATAACATGGTGGGAACAACTCTACCTAACGAGGGAAAATTGAAGGATACCATGAAGACTCGTATTTTTATCCAAGCAATAGGGATAAGGTCCAACCTGTGGTCTAGATTAGTGAATAGTAAATACAAGAAAAAGAACGCAAATTATACATTTAATCTAAATGACAACAAGAAGTTGTTGAAGTGGTTGCAAGGTGTGAAATTTACAAACGGGTATGCTAACAATATATCAAGACATGTTCAAATGGACACTAGGACGCTGTCGGATTTTAAAAGTCATGATTGTCATCTTACTGCAGCGGCTCCTTCCGATTGGTATTCGGCCCTAGTTGAGCCCCGATATTATTGAGGCGGTTGTATATTAGTCTCAGTTCTTTCATAAACTATATGCTTAAACGTTACGAAAGTCGGATGTAGATGAAATGATCGAAGATATTGGGTACATCTATGCCCGGTAGAGCAAATATATCCACTGGTATTTCTTTCACAAGTATGGTTCACGTAATGATACATTTGTCGTATGAGGCAAAACTTGTTGGGTTGGTTCATAACAATTAGATGTATTCAATTGAGAGGTAATCTTGTCAGTACGTTTGTTAATATTTTTTATGTGAACTTTCAAGCTCATTCGGCAAATGACCTTTGTTTGAACTGTTCAGAGAAGTTCACTTGGAGGTGGCTTACTTGTTCATATTAAACAATTGTGATGAAGTCTCGCCATTCCTCAAACAACATGAGGCATTGATGAAGACCCAATATCCTTCAACCTGGGTTGAAATGTACAAATAGTTATTTCTGCATATGTTTGCTGAGCATGTAATTGTTTTATTTTTAAGTTAAATTGATTGTCTTTTGCAAAAACTTTCATATCTAGTGGTCGTTAGATTTTATTATATGCGATAGTTAAGAGAATACGAATCGCCCTTGTTTGACAAAGAATTATTTCAACCGACATGTCATCCTGTTAGAGCCGAAACGTGCGCTGGTTGTCACATTAACGAAGTTAAATTCTTGACAACTGAACGAGATAATAAATTGTGCACTGATCAAAATAGGTGGAGTTTTTTCCCGCATGTAAATGAGAATACTCATTTTTTAGCAGACTTTTAAGTGTGGTTCAATTGTTATACACAAACTGCAAGGAAGTAATGTTGTTCAAGTGTCATTGGTATGGTATGAACCTAGACAAAGCAACTAGTCTCATTTAAGATATGTACTTGTTATTGGTAAACACAAACTCCCGGTGATTTGAGGATAATCCCTACATCTTCCCAATACGGCGAAACAAGTATTCTACCTAGATGATCCATAGGCGAGGGGTGGTTGGGAAGTAGTAGAATTCATATTACATAGAAATATTTGGGACTTCCTGGACCCACAGCAAGACGATGATGAGGATATTGACGAGGACTAAAATGTTCACCAAGAGAATTCATCCGCAACCACCCGAAACCTTCCTGAAGTACCGAACAACCACATCGTTCAATCACCATTCGCGTTGTTAGGTGTACCCAAATTGATATAGGTGCATTATCTATTGACCTTGGGCGCCTACCACCAGTTATGCGGAATTCCTTGTTTGAAGATAGAAGCCATGAGTCAAGCAATGAAAGCAATATTGCAGAGGATAATAAGGAATTAAATGAGTACCTCGATAATAAGGATAAATATAATTATCTATTAATTTTATCTAAGTCCAAAAGCCCATTTATTTTATTGTTTAAAAAACCTAATTGAAGTTTTGCCCGATTGAATCCAAAAGATTCGTCAAGTAAAGGCGTCTTTCTTGACGGAATCCTTGAACATTCCGTAGGTTAAAGTCTTTAGGGTTTGAGGTTTAGGGTGAATATTCGTCGAGCAAAGTGCCGAAAATCCGTTGGGCAAGTGTTTTGGCAAATTTCACATACCAATTCCATCGAGGATTTTCGTAGTCAGGAAAATTAATTTTCACAACCCAACCTTCAATATAGATAGTATATATTATGAGATTTTATATGCCAAAAATCACTAAAAACAACATTTGGAGATTTGGTAAGGAGACTAAAACCTTCGATGGTTAGGAACAAAAAAAAGAATATTTAACAATTATTTTAGCTCTGAATTTAATCATTTTTAACAACTACACTTCTCGAAAAATACAATGAATGGACCCGATCATGAATTAAAAATATCTACAATAGTGAGTACCACAAAATGATACTTTACACCTAATAGAACTATAGAAAAAGCTCAAAGTATTGGTTGAATTAATTGCACTGTGGGGATATGTACTCTACGAAATTAATTTTCACCATCTAACCATCAAACTTGGTTGATATATATAGTACGAGATTGCATACGCCAAAAATCACCAATAGCAAACTTTCAAAAAGTACGGATTGGGCAAAAGGTTGGACGCTTCCAAACTTAGCATCATGATTTAACGACTGTATCACCTTTGATTTGGGTGATTTTTTTCCCAAAGTGCTAATTGAGGATTAAAACCCACATTTAATACACTTAATCATCAAATTTGATGATCGTTTAGACGTTGCAATTATTTTATAGAGTATAGGGTGTTTGGAATTTTTAAGTCTTGCCCGACGAAAATCATGACCATCATAGGGCAAAGTGTACATATTTCGTCAAGCAAAATCAAAATTTCGTGGGGGCAAGGCTAAAAGTTTCCTCCGATTTTTCCCAAAAAATTGAATTTCCTTCCAGATTTTGAGTTTGTCCGACGAAATTCGTGACTTTTCGTCGGGCAAAGTGATTTTCTTCCAACCCCTTTTTTTTTTTTTTTTTTTTTTTTTGAGCTCCTCCATTTGAAGCAACTTCATTTCATCAATTCCCTCTCTGCAAAATTCTCCCACTGCAAACTCGGCTCGCTCCTTGGCCTCACATATGCCATCTCTTTCGACATCTATCCATCTCTCATACTCCCACAAAGGTATGATAATTATTCTCAATCTTTTTAAAGTTGTAATTCTTATGTTTGAATTTGTGATTATATTGTGTGTTTATTATTTATGTTGTGCATTTGAAATTTGTATGTTTTAATTTTTATGAGAATTTCGGTTGGAAAAAATTGGGTAGATTGGTAGGGACAGTTTTGGGAGATAAGGGGATGATTTGAGGGGTTGAAGAAACGGGGTGGTACGGATTAGGGAGGGGGAGGGGTACGGGGAGACGGGTTAAGGAAGGGGACGGGTTGGGGGAAGGGGAGGGGTACGAGGATGACACGTTAAGGAATCAACTCAGAACATATGCATGCGAACCTCTGATTTCTTGCACTATTGAATCACTCGATAGGAGCCCTCATTACAAAAAATATAGGCATTGCACAATAAGTTATTTGTGCCCTATGATGCCAAGGGGCACCCACATATGTTCCCATAGAGCAATAGCAACAGTACAACAACCAAAAAAATATATGTGCCCTCTATAGGCGTGCCCATTGGTTATAAGGCACAATATGGATTGGTGCTCAAAACGTTAGGCACAATAGGCTGCCTATTTGTGCCATAATTCTGATACCTTGTCAGATGACAAACCCAACCATATAGAGCACAATTTTCAAATCGTGCCAAATAGGTTATGTTTTAAAAAAAAATTAAAAAAAATGTAAAAATTCAAAATAAAACAAAAAATTTGAAATTTTCATAAAATCAAACATAATGTACAACAAATTCCACATAATTTATGACAAATCCTACTTAATTTACAACCAAGTCCTTCAGTATCCCATCCTTCCACTGCAGGTGTTGGACCCAAGTTCTTCATGCAATGAAGCTCACTTTAACCGCAATCCCTTCTTGCATATAAGTTTGAAAGAGTCCCACAACTTTTTTTGAATTGAAAAACAAATCTTTTACAAAACAATCAAAAGAAAACACGAAGAGCTAAGAACAATATATTGAAAACAGAGCAAGACCTTACATCTCTGTGAAACATGCTGCAAGCATGGCAGCATATGGGGAAGACTCATCTCTGTTAACTTTCACCTGCATATAATATATATATATTTTAACTTGTATGTACAAAAGGGTTCACAACACCAAACTCCAAAATGAGACAAAATCTTTCTTTGAACCAATAAGTTTATACCAGCAAGAATGCCCGCACGGTGCTGCGGGTTTTGAACTGTATAAAACATGTAGAAAGTTTTAAATATATATATGATAAGTCATATCTACAATAAGAACCAATGAGTAGTGTGGAACTTCTTTAATCTAATGGGTTTGTTTCTACCCAATTCAATTCAATTCATTGGTATAACTCCTCGAACAGAATAGGAATAGCAAATAGGAATAGCTAGAAGAAATTAAGAGTACCTGGGCACAGGACTTGTCGCCAACGATGACCAACATGAAGCGGTGCAGGTTTTTGACGCCATTGCTTATTAGGGTTCAGATCCTTTCTCCTGGCAATCCATAAGTCAGCTCTGGTTGTGGACTGTGGAGATGATGGATAGTAATTTAAAGCCATATGCTGCCGTTGCTTTCCCAATGCCTTTAACAATATAGTATTCTCCAAGCCCAAGCTCTCTGATATGGCCTCAAGCAATCTCAGCACCAATCCTTTCACGCTTGTGCAGTACTCACCCACTTGTTCCCTGTGAACAAACAAAGTGTCACCTCATTCAGCCGTATGACTTAGATGTAATTAATTAGAAAAAAATAAATCGAGTAGGCTGATATTTTCTTGTCAGGCTATGAATTTAGATCATTGCTGAATTGCATTTGTTTCTCAACGTAAGCTGACAAAAGAATGCTACTAAACTAATAAATTCAATTGGATGATACCCTCTTGTCAGACTATTTATGTGCATATGGAGTCTGACAATATAATAAGTTTGGTAATTAAGAGAAGATAAGATGATGAACAAGATGTTGGATTTATCCAATCAACCTTTAAGTGGTCTACTAAATGTAATAGGAATGTAATATTGGAGAATAATGTTGATTGTGATTTGATCTCTTAAAGATATCAATCCTATATAAGGTGTCTTATATTGGAAATAGGATTGATGAAATCCTTAATTGAATATGATTATGATACTTGAATTGGAGGCTAATTAAGTAAGTTTAGGTTTCCTTTATAGATGGAAACCCTAACCTTTAGCCTATATAAAAACACCGGTCCCTATAAGCCCTAGAACACACAACATAATGCTTCCCATAGAGTAGTTGTATCCAGCTAGGAGTTTAAAGAACACTGGTCCCTATAAACCCTAACTTTTATGGATGGCAACCCTAACTTTTAGCCTATATAAAAACACCGGTCCCTATAAACCCTAACTTTTATGGATAGAAACCCTAACTTTTATGGATGGCAACCCTAACTTTTAGCCTATATAAAAACACCAGTCCCTATAAACCCTAACTTTTATGGATAGAAACCCTAACTTTTAGCCTAAAACACCGGTCCCTATAACCTCATAAGGCTAACAATTGGTATTTGAGCCACTGGTAATATGATTAAAACCTATTAAGTTTGAAGTTTGATTATATAATATCTATCTTTTTGGACTGCGGTTTTGATCTTAAATCCAAATTGTGATTGCATTCGGCAACATCACCATGTTGGACCTGCTTGAAAACTGCATAGTACGTTTCCGCATATAATTGCATATACGTGGCATATTAATATGATATGCACTTAATGATTGCTTCAAGTTTTCTTCCACCGCCACCACCCTTCAAATCCAAACGTGGGCTTTTCTAATTGAAGCACTTAATGATGATATTGAATTAACTATAATAAAGGAAGATTGAAATAGTTAGTTCATTATTTTATGGAATTGTATAATTGGAATTACCATTGTGCTTTTTCTATTTCAATGTTCATATTAATGTTTTGGTTCAATTGAAATAGTCATTTTGTTCTAACCTTGGACTGGAGAATTTTGAGTTGATCAGCAAGCCCAATAAGGAGGTTCATATATGCATCGCATATGAGATCATGATGGAGGTTAGTTCTAACCTTGCACTGGAGAATTTTGAGATATATCACTCATAAATTGGTGAACTAATAATTGTTGAATGGTAGGTTTTCAAGCTTTCTTTCTTGTATTCGGTTCTCATAAAGAAAGATTGGAATAGGTTGCTCATCTTTACTAAATTAATTATGACTGGAAGAATATGGCATGCCTTAAGCTTTCTATTTCGATATTCATGCCATTGGTTTAGGTTGAATTGATTTAGTGGTAGATACAACTATTTTGGCTAACATTGTTGTCAATTTTGTAAGCATATACAAATATGTACTTCTGTACTAATCTTGCCAAGGGAGACTATGGAGCATCTCAAGTCAGCAAGCTCGGTAAAGTCTCCTATTAAAGCAAACAGTATTGGTCATTATATGTGTCAATTGCGAATTAATTAGTTGATCATGCATATGGTTAGTTTTGACTATTAAGTTTTAAACTTGGTTATCAAAAGTTATCAAAACAAAGAGAAAATATATGTTTTGAACATGATTGATTCTTATATGCATATAAGTGGCATACAGAACGAGGGAAAAGTAGAATTTTTAAGACATATGCGTATAAAAGTGTATATATATCTTGATTGTTCGTGGCTTTTCATTAGAAATGTGCATGAATGAGCCTATTGGCTGGTCACAGAAGCTCCAGTCGCTGCTTCCAGGGTTGAAAGGCAACAAGGGGACACTAAGCACCCCCTCAAATCCCTCATGCAAATCAATTTTTAATTAGTTGTCTTATATGATAATGTGTGGGACATATATGTAGACTAAATTGAATTGCCATGTCATTGGTTAAAATTTTAAGTTTTGCAAACATGTAGCAAAATTGACATATGGCATGTTTTATTAAAGGGATTGGGTTGTCCTCTATTGTTTTAAGCTTGAGATGATCTTACATAAAGACACAAATGTGTTGATTAGTAATGCAGTATACTAGCACTTAAGTACGATTGGGGATTAATTCAAGTACGATTTATAATGATATTAACTCCATAAGGAATTTGCATGACTAATCAAATTAGTTTTGTCTACATTTTTGCTTTCCTATCTCAATTGTAGTCATTTAAATGTACATGACTAGTTTATGAAATTGATGCATAACTTGTGGATTGACTGAGAGTGACAGAAAGCATCTGGTGGCAAGAACAAGTACATTATACAGATGAATGAGGTTTGCAGTAACTATGTGACGCTTCTCATTTGTATTTTTATCTATTCTTATATGAGAATTTTGGTTGGTCATGTGATTATATATATGTTTACAAAGAAGTGATGAACATATGAAGGCATGAGGTATGTAATCCATTCAAAGTATGTGGCTTAATTGATAAGCATGAATGTTCAAACATGTATTATTGTTTGTGGGTTTTCCTATGCCTAAAGAATTTAAATAGTGCTTTGATTAGTAAATTTTTATGTGTCATAAGGGGAGAAGAAAAGAAACTTTTCAAGGCTAATGTATGGCACATATTGGAGATGTTTTTATGGAAGAAAATAATTTTGGTTATCCCTTTTATTTAATTTGGTATTTACAAGGCTAATGCACGATTTTGATGCTAATGTTTTAGGAGCCTTGTACTACGGAACGAAAGGTACAAAAGAAAAGGAACCCGTTTGACTTAAGAAAACATTTGAGCAATTTAGTTTTAAAATTAAAGGAATGTATTGTTCTTTTGCATTACATAAAGTATTTCTATTTTAAGCAATTGACTCCGTAATGATAAGTATTGACCTTCTTGTGGTGGAATAAAACTTGTTCTATATGTGATTAATCTCTTTCAAGTATGCTGTCAGGTTTCTTGAGATTAATTTAATGTCAAAGGGAGTCATGAAGGAATTAGTGCCATTTGTTGGCAAGACTCGAAGCTCGAATTAGGTTATAATAATTTTGTCACTTATAGTTAATTAATCCATGTGACTTCTTGTATTGTTTCAGGGCGGAGTTGATCAATGTCTTTTCAACTAAAGCAAGCTGCAACATTTTAGTTGATGATGGGACTGTGTTTTGAGTTACTTCGGTCAACTTTGCATCTTAATTAGAATAAAAGGGATAATCTTCTTGCCTACAGGTGTTGATTACTTCTTTTAGTTTAATTAAGGTGGCATACTATGGGTTTTATTTCACAGAAGTTGTGAAAATCTTCATCTTGCCTACATGTGTTGAAGTTTTTCATGAAGGTACTTGATAGGTATTTTACCACCTACAAAAGTAGGGATAAAATCACACAAAATACTTGCAAGAGAACAAAGTTGTTGTAGTATAAACGACTCAAGCAAGGTCGTTTTCTGCTGGGATTATTTAAAACAATTTATGAAAAAACCTAATCCTAGTTAACTATTTAAAAACAAAGATTGGAAAATGGTGATTTAATGACCTAAATTAAGAAAAACGAAATTAATAAAAAATGCTAATTAAAATCTGCAATTTCTAAAGAAAGAGAAAGGAAAAAAATTTGTTTAGATTTCAAAATTAGAAAATACTAGGGTTCCTCCGTCACCCTAACAATCCTACGTAGTTCTTCTAATTCCTTATGAATTACACATGCATATTTTGAAGGTTAGGTTTTCCTAAAGTATGCCCTACTTGGAACCCCCAACATAGAACGTATATCTAAACATGCAACCCGTCCATGGCGTCCAGATCGAATATGAACATGCAAGACTCATTAAGTTTTGTGAAAACCTTTTGAAAAACCATATAACTCTTAAGACGTGTCGTCCATCCTAATTAGTTACACATGTTAACCACAAGAAGCCTTAATCAATTTTAGGGACAGCCCTCCGCCAAAATTGCATCAAATTACTTTTCTAATTATCCTAATGGTCGCGAATCACTAAGACAAATAGATAGTTTAGAGCACATTGATTAACAATCCAAAACTTGCATGCATAAATTCATAAGAAAATTAAAAAGATACTACATATTCTTGCTAAGGATCATGGCCTCACCCTAGCAATAGAAAATTAGCTACGCATATTCATAATTAAAATCAACATAATTATATTAAAGTAGAAAAAGAATGGAAACACCTGAAAGTATAAGTCTTGAATTCTCTAAGTTTTCCCAAAATCTTCTTCTCAAATCTTGCGTATGTTCTCCTCTCCAGAAACCCTAGGTTTGCCAAAAGGCTTATTTATACTACTCTAAATAAATTCCTCCTAGTCAAAGGTCTTAGAAGAAGACTAGGAAACTAAATAAATTGAAATAAAATAGGAAACAAAATCCTAAATTAACTTGGTAAATTCGACTAGAAATCTCCACAGCCACGTTCTGGCCCCATATCAGCTCCAAAACTGGCCCAAAATAGCTGGATTTAGAGCTTGGAGTATTTTGAATACTTCTCCAGAAGGCCACGAACCCATTTGAGGTCATCTTGAACTCCAAAAACGCAGTTTAAGTCCAGAAACGTCACTTTTCAGCAACGCGCACTGCTCGTTCATTTAATCGCCAGAAAATAACCGTTTGGTAGGAAAATCCCAAATTTTGACACAAACAATCCAAGAGACACACGAACGTCTTCCAATTTGAATTGCTCCAAAATTCATCCGTTTGATCATGTTTTGCTCCAGAAGAAGTCGAATATCCTATATTGAAAATATAAAGCAAAGTATCAAAATTCTACCAAAATAATTACCAAATTATATTAAGAAAAGGGTAAAATATATAATATAATATTGACTCATCAGTACTTTTGTGACATAAAATCTAGTACTAGAAACTAGTTAATTTTCTTGCCTACATGTGTAAATTAATTTAGTTTCATGAAGTTTATTGGGATAAAGTTCCATGCCATTAGTGACAAATATTTCCACAATGAGCCCCATAAAACGTTGTGGTTTGAAGGCATGGAAATCGGTTGCATCATAACGTATTTTGTGTCTCTTCATGAGACTTCTTGATGCAAAGTATTGGACTCATGAAGGTTAATCAAGGATTGCTAAGGTACGCATTGTTTAAATCTTATGCTTATAAATCTTTTCAATTTGAACTATGATGTCGGTTTAAAGGATGAAATTTGACTACTAAAGTTTCCTTTGGACATCGAAATTGAAATTATATGAAATTGAATTTGTTATGGATGCATAAATTCATGATAGATGCACATAATTGTTTCTGGTAGATTGCGTGTCTTGATTTAAATCGGGTGAATGACATGTCTAATGATCACCAAATGACCTGAATTTTGGATATGTTTAACACTTGGATGTCTACTATGTGTCTGCAAATTTTCGTAATTGCTAACATGTATTTTAATTATGGTGAATTTACTAGTAACCCACGCTCGTATAGACAGTTTTTACTGGCAGATTGTGTTGGTCTTTTTGAGACGTGACTTTGGACTACTATTTTGACCCAAAATGGCTCTGCATTTTTATTTTTTGAAGATTAGTATGTCTATTTTGATCAGTATAATTTTGGTAGCAATCAAGCTTGTAAATTAATTATGATAAATTCTAAAGTAAGTGTAACTCATTGCTGAAATTCTGTTTGACAACTTTATGTTGGTTGTGATGTCTATTTTATTATGTCTAATATATAAAGAAATTTTCTTTAGGTACATCTTTGAAAGAATATATTAGCGAGTGTTTGCCCAAGTGGGAGAATTAGTGAACGAAAATTGGGTTTCACACTCATTAACTTATTTGCAAGTATAAACTCTGAAAACTTAGTGGGAGTTGTTCTAAAATTTTGAGCACTAAGTGGACTTGCATGAATCTATTAAAACATTATTCTATCTTCCATGAATTTGTTTTACTTGAATGTCTATAATATGTTTAAGTTGCACGAATGGATACTTGGTATATGCGTACATTTTTCTGTTACTTGCAATCATTTGGATTTCTCGGTTAATCAATTGTTTTGGGGCTCATAAGGACTTAGCACAAATGTGGACTTATTAATACATATAAGATGGTTGTTGGATGCATGTTTTTTGTGGAACAGCAGTGAATGCTTTCATTGAGGTAATTCGTATTCATTGACTGAGTAAGGCTATTCCCAAAGGCATATTTTCAAAAATATGATTAAGTATTGATTTGTAAATTAAGTGATGATGTTGCAGATCAATGGGAGTTTGAGTTTTGTGTTAGTAATGCCTTACATTTGCAGATGACCTATAAGGTATGTATAGAATCTATGTATTCATTTTAATCTCCAGTTGGATTCATTAAGTCACATTTTTTGTGTGCTAGTCAATTATCTGATGAAATGTATATTAGATATCAAGTTGTTATCAAATTGCATATTAAATGGCATGGCATGGTTTGTGCACTGCCTCAGTTGTGAGGATTTCCATCTTGCCCGCAGGTGTTGGAAATCACTATGAAAGTAACTGGTATGGTGTATAGATCAGTGTCAAAAACATGTTAATTCATCTTGCTCACAAGTGTTGAATTAATTTGTTTTATGAAGTTTTTGGGATATTTTACTTGGACATGTGCCTATTTGGTATTTTCAGTTGTGTCCGTTGGCTACAAACATTGTTTGTATTGTTACTAATCTAATGAAAGTGATGCATGATTGTTTTGGAGATGTAATCACACCTGCAGGTTATGGTGGTTTCATTAGATATGAAGGATATCTGTATTAGCAGATTTAAGGCTTTGAAGAAGCATAAAGTGTAACTTGTTTGTTACAATAAGGTGGACCTGAGATGATATAAAGTAAGACATTTTGGTTAATTTAAAGTTTCATCTTTTGATCATAATTTGTGTTTCATGTGAATGCAGATCTTAGCATGTGTGATTATGGAGGTTCTGGGTTGTGTCAATCCTACAACCTTGTTAGTTCTATGTTAAGAAATGCATTTGACCGAAATTGCATTAAGGATGAGATGTAATCACTGTTACATGGCCATTAAAGTGACATTAGTCTCCAATCTCAAGTGTAAACATGAATATTACATTTTGTAAACCAAGTGGGAGAATGTTGGATTTATCCAATATAAATCAACCTTTAAGTGGTCTACTACAAGTAATAGGAATGTAATATTGGAGAATAATGTTGATTGTGATTTGATCTCTTAAAGATATCAATCCTATATAAGGTGTCTTATATTGGAAATAGGATTGATGGAATCTTTAATTGAATATGATTATGATACTTGACTTGGAGGCTAATAAAGTAAGTTTAGGTTTCCTTTATTGATGGAAACCCTAACTTTTAGCCTATATAAAAACACCGGTCCCTATAAGCCCTAGAACACACAACATAATGCTTCCCATAGAGTAGTTGTATCCGGCTAGGAGTTTAAAGAAGATCATGGTGTTGCCGTGCCCTACTACTTTTGTGTTCGATTTCCATGGCCGCCGTTGGAATCAGGTCAGTTACTCATTCGTTTGTGTTTTAATTGTATAACCTCATAAGGCTAACACAAGAGGCACCCCCTCTTTACCAGAACAATGGGTGTTGTTAGCCATTCTTGGACATACTCTTGAAGTGGGAAGCAATGGAGACTAAGGCAGTGCCTCAAGTTGGACAGTTTTTCAATCGTGACATTGAAATTGGTGGAGAGTCTAGTGGTCTTTGAAGGGTCATCTGATTACGTCTTCAATGTCTCATTCTCTGGTAATTTGAAAAACTCTCTTGCCATATTCAAAATGTTTTTTTATCATTGCCTCTGGAACTCTGATTTTTCACCTGATAATAGAAAGGTTTGTGCATAAATTAGTTTACATACTCAAACTAAGTTTGCGAATTACCATGGAGTTCCAGAGACAATGATCAAAGTCGGTGCATAAATTAAGTTGCAATTCTGCGAAAACAAAGTCCTTTCACGACTGAAGATTCTGAACTAATGCTCTATTGAACAGTAAAAAGGCCAAAAATTCTGAACTAAATCCAAATCGAAAAATTACGTAAATTTAACATCACACTATATGTACCTTCGCAGCAGTGGGTCTAATTGCAAAGAAAGTTTTAAAAGGACATGAGTGCTACTATAGTGAACTTTCATTTAATCAAAGCCAGCAGAGCACTTGTATTCCTACGAACTAATTGTAAGGATAAAAAATCCGATTGAGATCCATGTATTCAAAGCAAATCCAAAGAAGAAGCAAAAAAGAAACCGGTCATTCCAGTAGCCAGCAACCCTAGGAACTTTGTGATGGGGAAAAGATGTGCGACACTTGTCTGATCCAAAAGCTTGTCCTGCGTTAGTATCACGATGTTTACAACCCGCACTAATTCACAGCATGACATTATAATAAAGACTCATTTATATCACCAATAATACTGACCGGGACGTTCTTCTGAGTCACAACACATACTGTTCCTTTCTCCGGACACCAATGGAGGTGATCCTAGCAGCTTTAACAGCCTTAAAAGCATACTCTATCCAATCATTAAAACAAACAAAAAAAAAAAACCTCAGAACACAATATCACTTGTATGTTATTCAACACTGACTTCAATTGGCGAAAAATTGAGTAGAATAGCTTCAAATCTAATGTTAGGGGTAATTGGCAGATTTGTATTAGTTTAAGGACTTATTTTTTCAAAAAAAAATTGTTTAGAGACTTAATTTTCACTCAGCTAATAATTTAGGGACTAAATAAGCAGTTTATTCTATTAATTAAATAAATTTAATTAATATTATAACATTAATTTAATTAATTTAATTAATTTAAACATATTTAAATATTTTTCATATTAAATAAACCTTGCCGGATGGCAAAAATTGTTGGGTTAATGTTTTTAATTTTTAATTCTTTTGTTAATGAAGCTTACCGACGACACTATTCGTCGGGTTAAGATTTTATATTTTAAATTTTTTTAATAGGAAAGCTTGCCTGATGAATCCTTCGTCGGGAGTCATTAAGGTTTTATTTTTCTATTAAAAATTTAAATTTTGCCCGAGGAAAGATTTTCGTTGGGCAATAGTTTTTCGTTAGGTCTATTTGGTCGTCGTGGGCTTGCTCAACAAATGTTCGTCGGTAAGTTCGTCGGGGCAAGTGAAGTTGCCCGATGAATACTATAACTTGTTAGGTAAAATGTCTAACGATGGGTTTTGTTTGACCACTTTTGCTTGACGGTTATCGGTCGCTTGAATTCTTAAGACACGCATTATGGGACGAATGTTTTCGTCTAGAAAGTGGTTTTTTTTAACAGTGTTTGGTTAGAAGGTGATGATTGCATAATTTTGTATTGTATAACAACTGAAAGCCCGATATAGCAAATTTTGGTTTATTTCAATAAATATTTTCAAAAAACTCTAATATACATGCAAAAAAGTGTTCCACTCTGAGTGTTAATGTTGAGCAAGAGTGGGTTGACCAAAAGTGAGAAAGCCAAAACTAAGATAACAGACTTTAACAAGATAATAATATGAAATATGACAAGAACGAAACCCATCTTGCATGTTTTATGTGAGCTTTTTGGTGGTAGAGGTCCAACCTGTGTATTCTTGTCTCTTACATCCCTCTTAAGATTATGGCATGCAGTCCTTTCCTTTGAACCTTTCGGCGCCCATTAGAGTTGGATCTTCAAACCACCTAGGTGGTGCCGTCATCTTTGACCATTATTTAGGAGTTTTGGTCATATTATTTCCAGAGGGCACGAGCCGTAATACTTCAAAGATCACTAGTACGTATTACTGTGACTTCTCGAGTAAACCCCAACTATTATATATATCAAGGTTCTAAAAGACGCTAGGGGCTAGTCGGGCAGCGGGCTGGGGCATAGCGCTTAGGCGGGCTGGGTCCTAGCGCCTAGGCGGCTAGGCAGGGTCTAAGAGGGTGCCTAGGCGGACTAGACGGATTTAAGTAAATCTATTATATTTCGTGTAAATAAGTGTCTGTTTATACTTAAAAATTAAATAAGTGCTTATGTACTTAAAAAACTAAAAATAAAAAATTTATTTTGAATAAATAATTATAAATATGGATATATGTGTAAAGTTTAAGGGCCTTATATGTTAGTTTCGTAATGTTTTTCAAACCCATTCAACAAGTGGGATGTTAGGTGGCACGTTGGTATTGGGCAACAATTAAAAATAGGTTTGTCACGTGGGATTGGCAGAGGAAGTTTCCCTCAGCATCGTCTTCTTCCTCGAAAAAAAGTTGTGTTCCTTATTCTCCAGATTAAAAACAAAGGCCCAGCGTCTTTCCTTTCCCAACCATGCTCAGACCTACTGAGCCTCCAGCGCCTGCCTAGGCGCCCTAGTCGCCGCCTAGCAACTTAGGCGCCCGCCTAGGCTCTTCAAGTGCCCACCTATTATCTTCTCCGATTTTCCTCCCGATTTGGACCGAATCGGGGCGGATGACCACCTTGTAGCACCGCCTAGGCTGATTTTTAGAACATTGGTATATATATATATATGTATATATATATGAGACTAATGAAGATTAATTAGTCCAAATTCTGAACTAACGTACATGTGAAGATTAATCAGTCCAAATTCTGAACGAAAGTACATGATTGAACGAACGTACATGATTGATCCATATATATATATATATATATGAGACTAATGAAGATTGATCAATCCAAATTCTGAATGAACGTACATGATTGATCAGGAAGATCTTTCCCCCTAACCCCACTCTCTCTCTCTCTCTCTCTCTCTCTCTCTCTCTCTCTCTCTCTCTCTCTCTCTCTCTCTCTCTCTCTCTCCTTTAACTTAACCCAACCACACCAAAAGATGGTATAGGAATCCGGTAATCCCAAATATATATATATATATATATAATTTTAAATTAAAATGGAGTACTTATGTGGATCGTCGGATTGGTTGAGATTAAATCTCGATCGTTCATGTGTAATTAACCCTAAAATAACCTCTATCTCGACCTCACTTCACTCTTAGTCTCGCGTCTCCTCCGCCGAAACTAAATCAAGCTCTCCTCCTTCCTTAGTCCTCCCACATCAGTGACATCACCCAGATTTGTCAGCTGAATTGCGAATCCACCCACACTAGTCCTCAGTCCTCACTTGTGGATCCGTTCTGACTCCACCCACTGTCCATACCACCTCACCTGAATCACATGAATCAAGCTCTCGATCTCAGTTCTTACTCCTCTTCACTACACAAGGTAAGAAAATGTTGCAATAAACTCAACCAAAGTTCATGGAGATTATTAGATTTCGAATTCAATTAGTGATTTTGAATATGAGTTTTTGAATTAGGGCTTTTGAAATTAGAGATTTTGAATTCTGTTTTTTTTTTTTTTTTTTTTACATTTTCTTTTTAATACTTGTCCCTACATGCAATTTTGGATATGGATATGATGGGATTTTGGTTAATTAATACAGCCACCACCTAAGGTCGTCATTAGAGACTCTGAAGTTTCTCGGTGACTGGTTGGTTGACCTTATGTTCAAGGTTACTGGTTTATAGCTTATACTAATGTGACCTCGAAAATCATATCAAATCTTCTTATACATGCGTTAAGAAAAGTGAATTGAAATATTCAATTCATTTTAACCATGCAAATTTGTACTATGAGTCTTTGGCTATGAGTCTATCTTTCCCATGTCACTTTGTACATTGTTTTTCTTTTTGTTTGGGACACAAACGTGAGTATTTCATAGCATAAGCTTCAGGGTTACATGCCAACTTCTTGGCTCCACTAATCTATTTTATCTGGCTTGACCTCTTGTTATGACTTTATATTATTTGTAAACATCAATTTAAGTTTGTACTCAGCTCTGATTAGCTTACTGTAACGACAAAGAAGGATAATATGTTTTCAAGATCTTAGAGAATAACCAGTTTACTGGAACTATTCGCCCTAAGCTTGGGAAATTGATTAACTTGAATCATCTTTAAGCACATTCTTTTTTCTTTCACCCTCAGTTTGTTTTTACTTACTTTTAATTTTGGGTAAAATACTGTTTACTACCCTCATGTTTCATGGTTTTCAACATTTAGTACATCAAGTTTTTTTCGTCCCAGAGTCATACCTAAAGTGTTAATTTTGGGACAGTCTCATACATCCGTTAGTCAAACTGTTAATTCTCCCGTTAAGTGATGACGTGGGGCCCATGTGGACAATGACTGGGCGCCACGTGTCATTAAAAATATTAAAAAAAGTAATTAAATATATATATAAAAAAAAAACCATCCCTTCTCCTCCCCCACCCCCTGCCCCCAACCCAGAAGAAGAAGAAGAAGAATGAGGAAGAACAAAATAAAAAAAAAATATGCAACCCAGAAGGAGGAAGAAGAAGAAGAAGAAAAAATATAAAAAAAAGCCGAATCTGCAACCCAGAAGAGGAAGAAGGAGGAAGAAGAAGAAGAAGGAAAAAAAAAACAAAAAAAACAAAAACGAATCTGCAACCCAGAAGAAGAAAGAGGAGCAAGAAAAGGAAGGAGGAAGAAGGAGGAAGAAGGAGGAAGAAGAAGAAGAAGAAGAATGAAAAAAAAAACAACAAGCCGAATCTACAACCCAGAAGAGGAGGAAGAAGAAGAAAAACAAAAAACAAATCTGCAACCTAGAAGAAGAAGGAGGAGGAGGAAGAAGGAGGAAGACGAACAAGAAGAGAAGGGAGGGAAGGAGAGGGTTGCAGAAAAGGGAAGGGAGGGAGAGGGTGAGGGTGCGGGGAAGACGAAGAGGTGGGTGATGGGAGGGTGGGCACGGGTGGGATTTGGGGAAGATGAAGGTTTTTTTTATTTTTATTTTTTTTTAATATATATATATATATATTAATTATATTTATTTATTTATTTTATAAATAATTTATTTTTAATTTCTACGTGGATGACACATGGCGCCCAGTCATTATCCACATGGGTGCCACGTCACAGTTAACGGGAGACTTAACAGTTTGACTAACGGATATATGAGACTGTCCCAAAATTTACACTTTAGGTATGACTCTGGGATGAACAAAACTTAATGTACTAAATGTTGAAAACCACGAAACATGAGGGTAGTAAACAGTCTTTTACCCTTTAATTTTTATATAACTTGAATAATTTGTAAGCACATTCTTTTTTCTTTCACCCTCAATTTGCTTTTACTTAATTTTTAATTTTCATATAACTTGAATAAGCAAGTACCAATCGATAAATTAGCATTGGTATCTGCAGCATTCTGAATGCAAATAATCACACGGGAGAATTGCCTGGGGCTCTCACTAGTCTGACTGAGTTAATAAAATTGTAAATGTTTGTACCCTTTTTCTTCCTTATTGTAAATCTGTTAGAAATCTTCGATTTATTGTATTCCTTAATTGCATTTATGCAGGATTAACAGTAACAACTTAACTGGAAAAGTACCTGATTTTTTTCAAAGTTGGAAGCAACGCAGAAACTTGTGAACAATATTTTCCTATTCCATATTCTAAATTTTTAGCAATGTTCTAAAAACCGGCCTAGGCGGCGAAGGCCGGCCCCAATTTTGGGCAAATCGTTTTGAAAAATCGGTCTGGAGCTAGGAGGTTCTAGGCGGCTCCTAGGTGGAGAGCTAGGCAGCCCCTAGGCGGTTTTTTATATATATATTTTTTATTAATTGTGTGCTTTTTTCTTTTTTGGTTTCATGGTGGTATACTTATGGAAATGGTGTACCTAATTTGCAAATGATGGATTTACTACAAGTTCATCCAATAGTGAAACGAATTGGAGCACTTTTGAGGGGATACATACAAAGAAAAGAAATAAACTAGATACAACAAGGTTAAATAATTTAGTCTATGGATCCAATGCAAGCATCATGATTCATGAACAAGAAGAATTTAGTATATCATCCAAATCCTCCTCATTATGATTATATACTTACTATTTTTTAAATATTGAACTTTTTGGATGTATATAATTTGTGTATTCTTCTACATCTTTTTTGCATTTTATCATTCTTTTATTATCCATACAAGTATAGTTTTTTTTTAGCTGTAAATAGGCACTTATTTACAAGATATATAATAAATTTACATAAATTCGCCTAAGCGCTAGACCCCTACCCGCCGTCCGACTAGCGCTTAGCGATTTTTAGGACCTTGATTTTTAGTATTTAGAAACTATGAGCAATATTTTCTTATTGCGATTTGGTGTTTTCAAATGTTTGTTTGAAGTTTTAGGGTGTTTCAATTTTGTTTTTTTTTTCTTTTTGTTATTTTTTTAATATTTAACTGATAGGGCACAATTACAAAAATTGTGCTAATATGAATTTGAAATGTCATCTGACATAGGTGTCAGAATTGGGGCACAAAAAACCCTTATATGTGCTAAACTCTTTGAGCACAAATAGCAATATCGTGCTCTCTAATCAAAGGGCATGCATGTAGAGGGCACATATGATAGTTTAGTTGTTGCATTGTTGCTATTGCTCTATGGGCACATATGTTGATGCCCTTTGACCTCATAGGACACAAATAACTTATTGTGCGCACTGCCCATATTTTTTGTAGTGATTGTGACCGTTGCCTAGCAATCTGCAAAACAAAAATCTAGGAAGAAATTAATTTGTCGGGAATCATGCATATACCATTGTGGTGTCTATCTAATAACTTTTGATGGCTAGCTAGTGAGTAGTGAGTGATAGGCAATACCTGTCTTAACTAGGGTTCTACTTGGTATTCTTAAAGGAACGGTGATGAGAGGTCATGCCACATCGAGGGGATAGTATTGCCTTTAACATTGTCCTACGATCTCTTACTTTCTCGTTCTATTCTTATCAAAGAGTAAATCATGCGACAAACGTACGCACTGGCACTTATTATTGATGCTCAATATGTCTACCCAAACATAATCCATAATCAATATGTCTTTTCGGACTAGAATCAATCTTTGCTTCTCTTAGGGCAAGCAAACCTGGCCAGTTTTTCTCTGTGTTGCTAGCCTATGGCTCATAGATCCGGTTATCCTTGACCGATTGTGTTGACGTTGAGAATTCAAACTTAAGTTTTTGACGAGCTCAAACATTAAACTAAGATGTTCACACGGTGTGAGCTGTGTTAATTAATTGATCTCAAAAGTTTTGCTTAATGTTAGCGAATTAGTGTTGTTTGAAAGAGTAACGCTAGATTGACTCATAAAAAAGTAACCCTGAACATTACAACATTATATAACACATTCCCAAGCGAGATGCAGATGAATGCGAGTGAGGACCTTAATTCTTATACATCAATGTAGGGAATTCAGTTTTTGGAATAAAGCCGAAACTCGTATCTGATGATTCCATAGTACTGAGTGCTCCTTTGATTAAAAGGAAAAAAAAATAACAATAGAAGAAGAGAAAGAATCTCAGTGATGAAAGCTAGCTTATAGAACGCGGACCCAAACTAAATAACATTGTTCTAAAAATCTCCGCCTAGGCGCTAGGCAGTTGGCCACCGCCCTGATTAGGCGTTTGAAAATTTAGAAAGGGCGCTTAGACCTGCTGAGGCGCCCGCCTAGACTGCCTAGACACCCGCCTAGCCCGCCTAAACATGCCTAGACACCCTCCTAGCCCACGTAGACACCCCTAGACACCCACCTAGCCCGCCCAGACACGTCTAGACACCTGCCTAGGTTGCAACTCACTTAGACAGAAAATAGATAACTTTTGCCTAGGTTGCAACTCACTTGTTGAATACTAAAATGAATATAAATTATTTTAAGTATAAACAAACACTTATTTACACGAAATATAACAGATTTACTTAAATCCGCCTAGTCCGCCTAGGCGCCAGCTTAGCAGCCTAGGCGCTAGGCCCTAGTCCACCGCCCGACTAGTGCCTAGCGTCTTTTAGAACTTTGCTAAATATTAATGATTTAAAGTTTTCTAATGTACAAGAAAAACGATTTAATTAAAGACTTCTTTTCACTTGTAAGAAGAGGTCTCAAGTTTAACTCACATAATTACGATGACGTATTATATTTATGTTGAATTCGATACCTAGTAAGCGACTGACTCATGTTTGCCAGTCTAATCTCTGTTTCATTAAGTAAAATATCTTTTTTATTTAGTATCGTTATATATAAAACAAATTTAAAAACATAAAAAGTTACTTAACCCTTTGTACTGCATGCATGTCTGACGAGAACTTTGTCTTCCGAACTTAAAGTCACCACCACACCACTAAGCAACACGTGCCATTACCTGAAAAGGCTACCTTTCAAAATGCAACACTATTATTGCAAGGATAGTGCTATTCACACATCTGTTTTTATTTCTCACAAATCCTTATTAATTTTTAGTCATTGATCTTCTTCAATTCATTTGATCTGACGATTGAAAATTAAGAGAGGTGTGTGAAGTATAAATAAATGTGTGAATAGCACTACTCCATTGCAATTGCAAATGATTATCCACAAATCACTACTAAGAATAACTTCTTGGGTGACGAGGGGAAAGCGTTGCGCAAAGGCCAAAACCGTCGCCGAAAACATTGGGTAGCGAAGAGAGCGTCGCGCAAACTCTGTCACGCAAAGCTCGTGACGTCAGGCATTGCGCGGCGAAGGACAACTCTTCGTCGCGCAAAATGAAGATTGCGCGATGGAAATGGTGGTCTTTGTGCGTGTCGAGCAACGAAACTAGGGTTCGACACCCAAACTCTTACGCCACGGACATAGAAGTTCGACCCCCAAACTCTTGAGCGACGGACACTAAAGTTCGATCCCTAAAATCTCGTGCAACGGACATAGAGGCCGTCACAACAAGAATTTAAAATTATTATTTTTTTAAATAATTTATTATTTATTTAAAATTTTTTCCTTTTAAATGTTGCTAATATTGTTTTATGTAAAAATTAATATAATGAAATTAAAAATAGAAAAAAAATTATTTTTAAATTTGAAAACAATTTAAAATAAAACTAATATAGGTAGTCGTCCGCATCACAATTGGTTGCTGGTGGTGTTTCTGCTGTGTCTGAGGGCTGGGAGGTCATACCTGCTGCAGCGGGCGGCTGGCAAGTCGTTTCTGGAGGTGGTTCAACATTGGGGAAGTGAATGCCAGAGATTTGAAGTGCTCATCGAATTTCATCAAATTGTTTTGGGTCGCATTCTGAGACTGCTGGTCGGCAATCCGCTGCTTCAGGTCCGCCACTTCAGATGTCAGCATTTTGACCTTTTCAGTTCTCTGCTTGGAGGATGAGGCAGAAGGGTCCCGAAGGCGGGCTTTCCTAAGCCCTCGGTGAACATTGCCATGTCGACGACCGAGGGTCTGATCAAGTGTGTCTGTCATGATCTGAAAACCAGCATCCTCAGGGGGAAACACCTCCTCAATCGGGGTCTATAGGGGAAGTTGGGAAGCCACCTCCTTCAGAACGGTCTGGCCCTTCTCCACCATGGTGGACTAGAAAAATGAAATGAACAAATTAATTTGAATATACATGTAATTAATATTAATACTAATTGAATATTAAAAAATTGAAATAACTTACATGAAGCTGCTCCGTCAGCTCATCCCCGGGCCGAACGTACACCTCCTTGAGCATGTCAATTTTAGGAACCTTTGACCCCCCTGAAAAAATTAAAAAAGTGTTAACATAGATTACCAATTGTGTAATAAAGAGTAAAAAGATTGAAAACTTAAAATAAATATATGGTTACCTTATGTGGCTCCTCCAACCTATAGGAGAAGCATCGTGAGCCGGATCGGTGAAGAAGTTTCTTCTTCGACTGATTGATCGAGTTTGCTTTCACTTTTTTTCTGTTGAATTAAAAAAAAACGTATTAGTTTAGATATTTATTTAAAATTGTAATTTTTTTATTAATATATTATTGAAATATATATTATACATACCAGGTATTTCTGGTCTTGAAAATGGCCGCAGAGCCACTCCCATTCATCCCGACGGTCCACCAACTCTATAGGGCACCTAACTTCTAGAGCGACCTCCAAACCGTCATATAGCTCATAATGCTTGTGGAGGTCGCTCTTCCATTGAGTGAACCTACCAGAGCAAAGGTCGTTGATGTACTCCATTTGATTGGCATCGAGGTTGGAGAGCTCATAGTGATGCTGCAAAACTCAACAAATAAGTAGTAGTTAAAATTTATAATGTTTGTATACTTTAATAAAAATTTAGTATTTGAGGTTAAAAATACTTACCGATAATTCATGAAGAACGGCGTCCTTGACTTCTTGTGGGACAACTCCACATGACTCCCACAAGAGGGGGCAATGGTTCCTGATAACCGACCCAACGTCGGTGGCCAATGCATTGTGCTGCTCCTTTGTTGCTGCAGCACGATGTCGAGGATCCCATGTAATGGTGATCTTCTCAATTGTAGTGCAAGTGGTATGTGACGTCTTAAGGAGTATGATGTTTTTTATACGAAGCACACAATAATAAGGCGCTAGTAATAATAATAGTAATAGACTAATAATTGTCAGTCATCTTGATCTTTGCTTTATATTCTTGTTTAATTTTTTTTTTTAATTATTCTGTAGTTATAATATTTACTGTAATAATTAGGGTGTATGATGTCGCAAGTATATTTAATAATGATGGGGCAATGAGGCCGCACGTGCTGGTTGACTAGGGTTTCCGGCGACGTGTGCTGTTGAATGTTAGACTTGGAAATCGAATCCATATTCACCTTCGTTTACGGAGCTTCCTTTCTTTCCATATAGACCATCGCTGTTGATAGCTGGTTTCTAGAGAGAGAGAGAGAGAGAGAGAGAGAGAGAGAGAGAGAGAGAGAGAGAGAGAGAGAGAAAGAGAGAGAGAGAGAAATGGTATTACCATTTGGCTCTTTATTAATCTATGTGCATTGGAGATGGACGGTGAATAATACCATACCTAGGCAGATGCTGTAAATTTTCTGGTTGAATACATTACTCAACTAAAATTCAAGAGAATTTCGAAATGAAGATATTTTTCATATCTATTTCAATTCAAAAATAAAATTTTAAATTGAAATAGTGATAAGATTGTATCAAGGATGATTTTCTATATCTAGAATGAGATGCATATGTATGTATTTTTAATATGCATTAGCAACATGTATAAGATTTGGAGGTGACTGTTCATTTCACAGGAATATATGACTTCATCTTTTTCTTAGCGTTTCTCAACGTTCACAAACTTCCTTTGAAATGATAAATCTTTTGAGAATAAAAAATTTGAAATTAATTTAACACTAAAGTCCGAGCCCCAAAGCCCAAGGCCCATGTTTTGACAATTAAATACATTTTAATTAAATATATAATTATCACACATCAAATCCCAAATCCAAGGTTCAAACCCAATTTTTCTCTTCATGATCCATCTCTCCAATTACTTTGTAAGAGGGACGATGTTATAAAGTGTGAGAAAGTTTTCAACTTGACCAATGTGGGACAAATAGATGGAAGGAAATTTTCACTAAAATACTGCAACAATTTGTCCTTGTTCGTTTTGTTTTTTTTGGGTTCGACCTGCATTCAAAAATCTTTCGTGGGTGTAAGAATAAGTAATATAAATAGGGAGATTTCGAACTTCGAGAGTTCTTCCAATATTGATAAAACTTTGTTATATCACAAGCTAGTTGTCATTGGCTATTGACTATCAGCCTTTGTTTTCCTTCGGCTAGGTTATTATCCTACTGGATTTTTCCTAGTAAGGTTTCAACGAAGGCAACTATGCACATCCAACACTGTAAAGAATTCGATAATTGTATATATGAATTCATTCACTTTACAATAGATCAATACAAGGGTATTTATACAATACAATGATCAATTAAGATCCTACAATCATGCCTACATAAGTTGTTCCTTATTCTACACATCCATATAGAGGGAAAGCAATCAATCAAGGTGATGGATATCATATTACATCAAATTAGCCCTAACAAGCTTTACTTTCCTCAACACTCCCCCTCAAGTTGGAATGTATGTTGATGATTCCCAACTTGCCAAGTAAAGCCGTGAACTGGGGACGACTCAATGGCTTAGTGAAGATATATGCTGGCTGTTATGAGGTCCGTATGTGAGCTGTCTTGATTATTCCACCTTGAATCTTCTCTCGTATCAAGTGGCAGTCAATCTCTTTGTGTTTAGTTCTCTCGTGGTACACTGGGTTTGAAGCAATGTGAAGTACCGCTTGGTTGTCACAGAATAACCTAACAGGGTTTGAATGCGAGATGCCCAAGTCTTTCAAAATGTATTTTAGCCAAGTGATCTCGCAACATGTTGTAGCCATAGATCGGTATTCAGCTTCAGCGCCTGATCGCGACACAGTAGTCTGCTTTTTGGTTTTCCAAGACACGAGTGACTATCCAAGGAAGATACAATATCCGGTGGTGGAGCGACGAGTATCACGACATAGAGCCCAATCCGCATCACAAAATGCCTTTAATTGAATGGAGCCGGATGCAGGGAGAAAAATGCCTTGTCCCGGTGTGTGTTTGACATATCGTAATACTCGATAAGCTGCTTCTAAATGCGGAGTTCGTGGTTTATCAATAAACTGACTTAAAATGTGGACAGCATAAACCAAGTCTGGTCGTGTGACAGTCAAGTAGATTAACCTACCAACGAGCCTTCGATAAGAGTCATTGATGTAGTCACCATCATCTTTGCTTAAGGATAAATTCTGCTTCATGGGGGAAGACGCTGGTTTCACTCCAAGATAACCAGCATCCTCAAGTATCTCAAGAGCATACTTTCGTTGTGAAAGTGTGATGCCCTTGGTGGAACGAGCAATCTCGATGCCAAGGAAGTACTTCAATTGACCAAGATCTTTCAATTTGAATTTTTGCATAAGAAAGAACTTTGTATCTTTAATGTCCTGTAGATTATTCCCTGCCAAAATGATGTCATCTACATAAACAAGAAGAGCAGTAAATTTTCCGGCTTGGTTTCGGACGAACAATGAATAATCTGCCTTGGATTGACTGTACCTAGCTTGCTTGAGAGCTAACGAGAGTTTAAGAAACCACTGACGGGAAGCTTGTTTGAGGCTGTACAAGGATTTATGGAGCTTACAGACTCGTGTCTCCCCTTTTCGATCGAAACCAGGAGGTAAAGACATGTAAACATCTTCATGAAGATCTCCATGAAGGAAGGCATTGTTAACATCAAGTTGATGGAGATGCCAATGTTGGAGAGAAGCAACAGCAAGAAGGAGGCGGACAGTAGCATGTTTGGTGACCGGGGTGAAAGTTTCTCGGTAGTCTAACCCCTCAATCTGACTGTAGCCTCAACCGACTGTGCTTTATACCATTCAATGGATCCATCAGAGTTGAACTTGATTTTGTATACCCACTTGCAACCGACCGATTTCTTGCCAGGAGGTAAAGGTTGAAGGGACCAAATGTCGTTGGCTTCAAGGGAAGCCAATTCATGTTCCATAGCAAGGCGCCACTTGGGGTTAGAAGAAGCTTGGGCAAAGGAGCGGGGCTCTGTCGCAACTGAAATAGAAGTGGTGAAAGCACGATGCGTGGGCGATAAGCGATCATATGAGAGAATAGTAGATAAGGGATGAGATGTACCTCCAGTGTCAGGCAACGCCGAGTTAGATGTGGGAGAGACCGAGAAGGGAGTGTGGCATCGATGTGATACTGCTAAAGATAACGAGGTGGATGGGTGGTGCGTGTGAGCTATGGAGGAGAAACCGGGGCAAGAGAAAGGTCAAGAGTCGTACGCATGGCATGGGGCGCAAGCATGTGATCTGGTGCATGGGTCTCATGCATGGAAAGAGATATAGAAGGGTCAGTGGTGGAGGATATAGGCATGGGATCATAAAAAACAGGCTCTTGAGCGTGGGGCAGCACAAGGGAAGAATCTGCAGCGGAAGAGGGGAAGGGGAATGCTGTCTCATGAAACAAGACATCATGAGAGATGAAGATTTTCACCATAGTGAGATCATATAGCTGATAACCTTTGGTGCCGTATGGATAACCGAGGAAAATACAGCGCGTAGCCCGTGCATCAAATTTGGTGGGACGGTGATGATGGGAAGAGGCAAAACATAAGCACCCAAAGACCCTGAGATGATCATAGGTGGGTGGTTTGTGAAAGAGCAGTTCATAGGGCGTTTTCCCCTTAAGGACTGAGATGGGAGTACGATTAATAAGATATGTGGCGGTTAAAATGGCATCACCCAAAAACTTCTTAGGAAGATTGGCTTGAAACAGTAGGGCTCGGGCTACATTAAGGAGATGACGATGTTTTCGCTCGGCTACGCCATATTGCTGTGGGGTAGAAACACAACTAGTCTGATGGAAGATCCATTTATCTGAGAAAAATTGTGTCATCATAAATTCTGGTCCATTGTCACTGCGAATGGTTTTAATCTTGGAAGAAAATTGGTTTTCAACAAGGTTGATGAAGGTAGTGAGGTATTGATAAGCATCAAACTTATGGTGCATAAGGTAGACCCAAGTGCATCGTGAATAGTCATCAACTATGGTTAAAAAATATTGTGCCCTAGTAATGGTAGGAACATGATAACCTCCCCAAATATCAACATGAATTAATTCAAAAAGGGCATGTGTATTAATTGAACTCAATGGAAATGAAACACGAGTCTGTTTAGCTAATGGATAGATTGCACAATCACCAATATCAGAAAATGGCATGGTTCTAACAGAAGGAGATAGGGCACATAGGCTTTTATTGGAAATATGGCAAAGACGTTGATGCCAAAGCTGAGGGGAAGTTGTGGTGACGGCTGAAACGGAATGGCTGCCAAGTATCTTCGCAGTATCAAGGTAATAAAGTCCTTCTCGCTCAGTTCCCGTCCTAATCATCCTCCCCAATCGTTGGTCCTGAAGCATGCATAGCACATCAGTGAATATGGCAAAGCACCAAGAGGTTTTAGCAAGTTTGCTAACAGATATCAAATTCAATTTGAATGACGGAACACAAAACATATTATGTAAAACAAGATCATTTGAGAAACGAATGGTGCCAATGTGAGTCACATCGGCAAGAGCATGGTTGGGAAGATGCACTTGTCAACTCGTAATAGGTTTGCTGCTGGTCATCAAGTAGGGCGAGCAAACAATGTGGTATGTGGCTTCAGTGTCAAAGATCCAACTTGTGTCTTCACTGAAAAAGGAAGCACATAAATTTTTACCTTATAGATCATTCAGGCTGGACACGGAAGTGACATGATTGGCCAGGTGGTTGGACTTGTTCTTGTCGAGGAGAGCAATGAGATGGTGATATTGTTCCGCAGTGAGGCTATACGAAGGAGAAAGCGCTGCTGAACTTGCCGGATTAGAATCAACATGGTTCGTCTTCGAAACAAATCCACTTCGATCTTGATGATCAGCCTTGTCATTGGAGGAATTCATCATCTTCAGCTTGCCACAGTAGTCAATAGTGTGGCCCTTCAACCCACAACAGTCACACTTGAGATGTGCCCGACATGTCTCTGAGGTGTGCCCTACGACGTTGCAACGATCACAATGAAGATGAGGATTCTTGGGTGTGAAGTTCCTATTAGAATTCATCGAATTACCTCGTACTGCAAAAGCTATTGCATCGGTGATGGAGGCTTTGCTAGATGTGTGATTTGAAACTGCTCTTTGTTTCTCATCTTGTATGATAAGTGAGTAGGCTTTGTTAACGGCAGGAAGAGGATCCATAAGTAAGATTTGTCCTCTAACTGCTGCGTAAGCATCATTAAGCCCCATCATAAACTTCATGGGGCTTTTGATTTTGCTGAAACTGCAACACTTCCTTTATAGTGCCACATGTACAATTTGGAATAGAGCACAATGCATCGCGCTCATCCCAGAGACCTTTCAATTTGGTATAGTAAGCACCAATATTCATATTGCCTTGAATGCAGCCATGTATCTCTTGTTCAATATGAAAGAGATGTACGCTGTTCACATGTGAAAAACGTTCCTTCAAATCATCCTAGATATCATGAGCAATGTCATTGTAAATCACACTTGCCCTAATATCATGGGAGACCGAGTTGAGAAGCCATGACTTGACAAGATTATTGCAGCGTGTCCACCGTTGAAGTTCTGCGGCAGAAGTTCCTCTTGGCCCTTTGATGGTCCCATTAATAAAACCTTCCTTATTTTTAGCACTGAGAGCCATGATCATGGCATGACTCCAGGTTGGATAGTTTTCTTCATTTAGTTGTTGAGTAACTAAGATAACTCCAGGCTGATCAGAGTGATGGAGATAAACCAGATCACTGGGATCATCATACTTGCTCATCTCAGGCTTGGCTGAGGATTTGGTTATGTGAAGGAATTTTTGTGAAAAACATGTTTATTTGAGCAACATCAATAGCATGCAATTAACAAATTAAAGGCGGAATCATGCTTACATGCACTCAAAACAAAACATCAACCATGAAATTCAAAGCCTAGTAGATTGGTGAACCTTGACTCAACTTAAAACAACATTTGTTAGTTGAGAAATATTTACCTTTGTAGATTCCTCTTTGCATATGCAAAGGATAATCACCCAAGAGATAGGGCCTTCATTCCTTGCTTCTTAGCTCCATGGATTTGGTTAGAAGAAAAGGTTCTCCAAGTTCCCAAAATTGAGAACCTCTAAAGATTCTACACCAAGGTTAGATTGAAGAAGAAATGAGTGACCTAGAGGAAGTAAAATTGCTAGATAATTTCCTCTAGGCTGGCTGAATTTTTGAGAGCAAAGAGAGCTTTTGTTCTCATTTTTTCTCCACAAAAACCCTAAGGATGAAATGGCTATAAAGTTGCCTTTATACCACCTCACAATGGAGTGGCAAACTTGCAATTAAGCCAAGTTCACTACCCTCCTTAATTATGGGCTAATTGGGCTAATTGGGCCTTTGTGAATCATTATTCATTAAGTTGTCATACAACTTAAGTCAATGGGCTTTGACGTTCGAAGCCCATTGGGCCTTAAGGTCCAAAACTATCCCGAGGTCTTTAACGAACTTATTCGTTTGATTAATTAACATATTAATTAATCATTGCCATAAATAATTAAACCATTTAATTATTCTTACTCATCTCCTTTGTTTCTTCAATCTCCATCTTACACGGTGTACGATACATTAGGTTCCTTTTAGCGAGGCAGTGGGCGATTAAAACCATTTTACATCGATTGTGAATTGAAACTTACTTTCAATTCTCCCTTTAGTGATTACACACGTTTAGGGCTTCCACAAACCATGAGTGACACCTAGCAGCATATCATGGCTACCCAAGCTAATCAGAAGAGGTAGAGAACCTATTCAGTTTAGGATTACAAATGCAATACGGTCTTTCTCTAATCTAATACTCTTGACCACATTGTTTGGTTTGATAGTTTATTTATTCATGTCTACTATCCAATGTGATTCGTTTGCTTATATGATTACCTTGAATGTGAATTGGAACGCATTCCCAAATCTCATTCATACTCTGGCCAGAGATTTTAATCATATCATAGAGTATTCTCCCTCAAACCATTTGAAGGTTAGAGATCCCTTGTTGCACATTCACTTGTCTCCATAACTAAGTGGCTTAACCCCAATGATGTCGTGGACACCCCGATGGGGTGACTTTGACATAATCAAAGATCAAGGACTTAACCACAAGACAACTGTGATGCCTCAGGTCAAAGGACTAATTTGCATTATCCCAACCATGAGTTCTCATGTGACATGAGTATGAGAACTCCTCGTTGATCGTGTTCAGTGGACTCATTCTCTATTGAGCACCTACGTACTTGTCTTGATGTCACACACACCAATGACTCGAGACTAGTCACTCTCCCTGAGAGAAGACATAGCACGTACTGATCTTAACGGACTGTCAATGCCCAATTGGCAATCCTATGATCAGGAACGTTTAGGATGTGTCTACGAAAGAATGGTCTCATTAATCTAACTTCATTAGATTGCATTCTCCCAATCACATATTCCTTGGACTTTATCGTTTAAGCATATAATATTTATATGAGACGGCTCAAACAATAATGTTTGCCTTTTATATGTAAACTAGATTAGTTTAACATGTGAAATATCCGTAAAGTATCATCATATGATTGGCTTTAGGGCATATTTCCAACAATCTCCCACTTGCACTAGAGCCAATCAGCTTGGTCATCTGTTATGATTCCTCTTCTGTAGTCATTTCATAAATGGCTGAGTAGTAGGCCTAGGCAATGGATATCTATATGTTATCCATAGAAGCAACCTTGAGAATATCGACGTCACCATTATACATGATTCGCAATCATGTGGTTCAGTCTCTCATATGAGTTCGGATCTTGATGAGACCTTGATTCCCTGGCTTGAGCTATCGCCCCATTAGTGTCGTAGTGTCAGTACACTAGATACACTTTCTGGTTGGAACCGAATAGAGAGTTCATAAATGAACTTTCCCATCCAAACAACATTGTTGTAAACTTCTATATATGGCAATATATTTTGCATTCATAATGGAACACACTAAAGTCATTACTTTAATGTTTCCATCCAAATATCTCTTTAGTCATAATGAAGAGATATCTGTTAATCTCTTCATTCATAATGAAGAAACATTCAACGATGGATTAGATTCATAATCTAACACATTTACGCTTCCATTACGTTACTCTAATTCTTCCTCGATCTTTGAGGAATTTATCCTTTAGTATTTCATAAATACTTAAGGATTCACTTGACAGTTGCCATGGTTCTGATCCTGGGCTTGCACTGATATCGCCTTGTACCTTTCTAGGTACAACTCATATCAATGTTTTTCATACAATATGAAATACATAAATCACCTTTCTGCGTATGCATAAAGGATTCGATTTACGCATTATTTCTTTGGGAGTCAAAGGGTATGTTCCCTTTGAGAAGAGCTACCTCCTAGTCTCACTAGAGTTGTTCTTCTGATTGAAGTTTATCATCATATGAGAAACTTCCTAGCATCTTTTGTCTATTATTAGGGCTTGATATAATCTAATTATATCTTGAAATATATCATTATAGATTTCCATCCCATGTATATAGACTATGTCTCCCATATACATTCTATCGTTATAGAATGTTTAAAGTCATAACTTTAACGAAGAAGTATTCTTTTCATTTCCAAAATTAATATATCATACATATATTTAAATTTAGGAATATGATTAACTCCCACTAATCTTTTGTAAACCTAGTAAACAAAAGATTCATTTACATCTTTATGAGAAATCAAACGTTTTGATCTTTCTCTCATAAGACGCTTATGGCTCCCACTAACTTGCTAAGATCCATGATGGTTGGATCTCTACAACTTACATGTTTTGTGATTCATAGTTTTAGACATATATATTATTAGGACTATCTTAATAATGGTTTCGGAAACCTATATGATGTCCAAACATTGAATCAACATTTAGTTGTAGCTAGCAATCTTCGAATTAATTGAAACTAAGACTACGTCAAAGATGGTTCCTTCAAAGTCAACCATTCTCTTTGATTGTAGTCACCTTAAGCTACCAATTAGCTATGAAGGTTTCATTATTTCGGGTCAAATGGTACTTTACCATTTCCTTGAGTATATATCGTATATACACTCAATGTAGTCATAAAGTTCAAACCATTCAACCGAGACGGTTTATAAATCCTTCTTGACTACCTTGGAGCTTGTGGTATAGGAACTAGGTTGTTATATTTGTTGATTATCATCTTGTCTCTCAAAGAACCCATTCTTTTGAGTTCTATTCCTAGTTCATTTGCTCTAAGGCAAATCACATTGTAGGATTACAATGAACTACTCAACAAACAACATTTGTTGGTTGGTTTATAGAAGTGATATCCAAAGGTTAATTTAAGGATATCCACAAGATAATTTTTAAACAAATATTGCTCATTAGCACACAACCTCAAATCTTAACACAATTAAGATTTGTCTTTCTTTCCAACTACATCCTATGGAGTTATGAAAATTTTGGAAGATCTTCTAATTGACAATCATATTGTCTTAGAAGCATATATATCCTATATATGGGTAATTGATAATATCCAACGCACTAAATCTTATTCAAGTTCGTTCTTCTCCTAATGGAGAAAATCATTATCTTATGATGCTAATTTCCTTGATATCTTTCAAGGAAACTCATCTAAAGTGTTACCTTTCCTTGGATCAAATCTAAGGAGATAAGTACTTTAGACGTCTTACTCATCAACTTACATTTCTTGAATTCTTTGAAACCTTTTGCAAAGTATTCGGACTTGTGTTTATTCAAAATAAACTATAGTCCAACCGAGAGTGATCTTCGGTGAATGTCAAATAACATGAGTATTATTATGTTGTGGACAAGTGCCACTAACATCTAAGTGAATTAACCTCAATAACTTTGTGATTCTTTCTTCTTTCCAAAAGAATAAAGATTTGAACATTTCGCCTCTATACAATTTTGACAAGAAGGTATTGGATCCGGATCTAACGATCCAAAGCATCCATCTATGGCCAACTCGTAATTTATGTTTTAGAGGTATCACAACTCAGTTGGGATTAGTCACTATCTTGCAACCTTTTGGGTTTTAAGCATCATTATATTCTAAACAGTTAACGCTACCATATCATCTCTACTATAGAGACAATCAATTAGATTACTATAATCCAATCAGTGATTAATAAAGAACAATGTTTTGTCAAAAAAAACATTCATCCATCTCTACTATAGTGACGGAATTAAGTTCCTTAAAATTGGAATGTAAAGACAATCTTTGGTTTTTCCAATTTCTTTGGTAGTTCATATGAGGAAGTTAGTACCATCTGCTTTCGCAGAGATCTATATTTTATTCACGTTCCGAATGTGAAGTACTTTCTCTTCTCTCATTAATCTTCTACTTCTTATTAGCCACACTTTTACAACGATTGTAAAACATAGTTACTAATACGGAATCAAGCATTCAAGTAGAAGAACCAACTGTTTTGAACTATTCAAGAACAATTTACAAGACCTTCGAAAGGTGTGTTCTTGACACTTGCAAGACATTTCTTGCAAATACCCCTTCCAATGTCCATCATTTCATAAAGAAAGTTTTGTTCCCTTGGAGTTAATTTTATCTTCTTCATTTGACTTCTCATTTGACTACAATAGTCATGGTCCCTAAACTCCCACTATCTCTCTTGAAACCTTTTTCAATTGTGTTATACAAATCAAACATTTTGGAGAGTGTGTGGTTATTGTTCACTACATAGTTTACAATAAACTTAGTGAACCATTAGGATAGGGACATAAAGGTGAAGTCCTAGCTTAGTTTCCGTCTCGTTAAGTGGTTTATCACTTCAACACTCAATGATTCAAAATCATCATAAGTCCATGTTGATGGACTATTTTTGTCAACCAACCATTATGTTCTAAACATAATTACAAACTTTCAAGAGTTGTTCAAGGCAACTCTTATTTCTTCATACAACAATTTGTAAGTGAAGAATTATGGCACTAAAAGTGTCCTTGTCTTTTATGCTAATCTTCGTAAGTTCCTTTGTTCATATAACGAAAGAATAAGCATTGGTTGTTTGTGTTGTCCTCTTCATGATAGACATTTCTAACATGTTCTTCCAATGATACATTATCAATAGGAAGATTGTGAGGATGAGACTTCTTAGGTACATGCACAATCCATTTAAGACAATCTTTGGGATTGTGTTACCAAGTCCGGAAACTAAAACATTCGGATTTTCTTTGTCAAGTTTTGGATAGCGTTTGCAAATATATTGGTAAACAAATACATAACGAATATAAATTGATTGATTTTAAGCCATTTGATTTGGGTCTTTAAATCAAATAGCACCACCCACTATTTTTGGCAAATTCCATATCCCTCATTGGAATTCGAGAGTTTTGGAGGAAACTCTTAGTTGGTTATGGGAGACTCACTATTACCAAGCCCACCTCACAATGATATGATATTGGCTAGCATTAATAATAATGAGAGAGTACGCTTACTCATTTGCAACTAATGCAAGTACCCATCAATTTGGCCTCTAGAGAATGTTGCCTCACAATGATATGATATTGGCAACATTGCACTTAGTTAAGTCATTCCCACCATGCTTAGTTCGTGAAGGGGTTCAAGAATAGCCTCACGATAATACGATATTGGCCATCCTCGTTGCCTACACTCACCTCATCAAGTATGTATATAGACTCCTCCTGAGTATAAGCATGCACTTTGTACTCCCCCATGATAGGGTGAAGCCGGTGTACAAGTCATAAACGATTGGAGCTACCACGGTGGAAGGCCACAGAAGAGTGTTCTAAGCACTCTCACGCTTTTCAACTTAATAATGGTTTGGTTGAGGGTTTTAGGTCTCATCACATAAACATATTCATTTTAATCTTTATTAAAACAATTTTGGTCCTATTACAACTATTGGTCCATTTGATTCAATTTAGTTGTATATAATACTCCCACTATACTTATAAAACGGTTTTTAAAGCAAGAGTATATGATACTACTAACATAAGGTTTGCATTCATTTTATGGTCTATATAGTTGCCTTAGGGCCTTAGGATGACTATGAACCTTTGTTTAGATTCAACACGAGCCTAGTGTTGAATCTCGGACTAGGGATGGAGATTGATTTTAGTTACGCGTTTAATCACATTAAGGCGTGTTGTCTTAGGGGCGTTGGACCCTCTGCTCCATTTTCATGCATATCAAATAAAGCAAGAAAGAAGTACTTCAAAGTAAAGGTGAGCTTATGCTCATTACAACATTTGCATAATTAAAATTACTTTAAAGTAAAGAAGAGCTTATGCTCTTTTACAACATTTGATCAAATCAAATTACAACCAAAATTAATCTACACATTCCCATGGTTCAAACAAATTTGAAACGGCCTTTCACATAGCTCAATTATCGTAGGCTTAGGTTCATAACCACCCTTTAATTAATCAACACTTTAATTAATTAAATTGAATGCAACATTTTCATTTTGTTTTTGTATCCATAAAATTGATTTAAATGGAGCTAAATGAAATGAAAATCCAATTCTCATTTAAAGAGACAAAACAATTTTTGTTTCCTACTTAATTTGGGCCATCATGCAATAACCACAACTTTTTGGGCTATATTGCGAAACACAAACTTTTGGGGTCACTTTGTAAAAACACAAAAGTCCACTACTTCATGTAATTACAACTAGAACCCAAAAATTTCAACAAATACAAAAAACTTCATTAAAGGAGCAAAACAATTTGTCCTTTAGCGTTTTTGGACCTTAACGTAAAAACGTAAACTTTTGGGCCAAAGTGCAAATACACAAAAGTATCAAAACTTTATGTAATTGAATAAAAGACCCAAAAATACCCTACATGTAGGGTGGCCGGCCATGATAAAAAAAATAAGATTTTTACAAAGTTTTTGTAAGTGGGTTTTGTTAGGTGAGGTAAAGATGAAATATTTTGAATTTATGTCAAACTTTTAAAAAAGTTTGTCTACCATTATAGCCATTAATTGAATTTATGTCAAACTTTTAAAAAGTTTGTCTACCATTAAAACCATTAATAATACTTTACCAATAATCATCACCCACTAAAATCACCCACTAAAATTAAACCAAAACTTTATGTAAAAACATAAAACTTTTTGAATCAAAACTTCAAAACTTTTTGTTCTTGGCAAGAACTTCAAGAACATTGAAGAACACTCATGAAAACTCATAATAGCTCCATGAATGTTTTCACTCACCAAAACTCAAATTTTCACCACTCAAAAGAGGGTTAACATCCTAGGGTACTTAGGGGTTCCAAAAGTCACTTTAAAACCATTTTAACAAGACAAACATGAACCCAAAAAATCACCCTTTGGATTTGGCCGAATTTCCCCAAAAACATGGCACCAAATTTTAGCTCCAAAATTCATGCTCATATGAACTACATCTACAACATTTGAGATGGCAAATTTTCTAACAAAATTTACATTCAAAGAAACAAGAATAAAGCTTGTAACATATTACAACTTTTAAATCAAAAACTATGAACTACAAAACCAAAAATGATTCACCAACTACTAGACCTAGGCTCTGATACCACTTGAAGGAAATTTTGTGAAAAACATGTTTATTTGAGCAACATCAATAGCATGCAATTAACAAATTAAAGGCGGAATCATGCTTACATGCACTCAAAACAAAACATCAACCATGAAATTCAAAGCCTAGTAGATTGGTGAACCTTGACTCAACTTAAAACAACATTTGTTAGTTGAGAAATATTTACCTTTGTAGATTCCTCTTTGCATATGCAAAGGATAATCACCCAAGAGATAGGGCCTTCATTCCTTGCTTCTTAGCTCCATGGATTTGGTTAGAAGAAAAGGTTCTCCAAGTTCCCAAAATTGAGAACCTCTAAAGATTCTACACCAAGGTTAGATTGAAGAAGAAATGAGTGACCTAGAGGAAGTAAAATTGCTAGATAATTTCCTCTAGGCTGGCTGAATTTTTGAGAGCAAAGAGAGCTTTTGTTCTCATTTTTTCTCCACAAAAACCCTAAGGATGAAATGGCTATAAAGTTGCCTTTATACCACCTCACAATGGAGTGGCAAACTTGCAATTAAGCCAAGTTCACTACCCTCCTTAATTATGGGCTAATTGGGCTAATTAGGCCTTTGTGAATCATTATTCATTAAGTTGTCATACAACTTAAGTCAATGGGCTTTGACGTTCGAAGCCCATTGGGCCTTAAGGTCCAAAACTATCCCGAGGTCTTTAACGAACTTATTCGTTTGATTAATTAACATATTAATTAATCATTGCCATAAATAATTAAACCATTTAATTATTCTTACTCATCTCCTTTGTTTCTTCAATCTCCATCTTACACGGTGTACGATACATTAGGTTCCTTTTAGCGAGGCAGTGGGCGATTAAAACCATTTTACATCGATTGTGAATTGAAACTTACTTTCAATTCTCCCTTTAGTGATTACACACGTTTAGGGCTTCCACAAACCATGAGTGACACCTAGCAGCATATCATGGCTACCCAAGCTAATCAGAAGAGGTAGAGAACCTATTCAGTTTAGGATTACAAATGCAATACGGTCTTTCTCTAATCTAATACTCTTGACCACATTGTTTGGTTTGATAGTTTATTTATTCATGTCTACTATCCAATGTGATTCGTTTGCTTATATGATTACCTTGAATGTGAATTGGAACGCATTCCCAAATCTCATTCATACTCTGGCCAGAGATTTTAATCATATCATAGAGTATTCTCCCTCAAACCATTTGAAGGTTAGAGATCCCTTGTTGCACATTCACTTGTCTCCATAACTAAGTGGCTTAACCCCAATGATGTCGTGGACACCCCGATGGGGTGACTTTGACATAATCAAAGATCAAGGACTTAACCACAAGACAACTGTGATGCCTCAGGTCAAAGGACTAATTTGCATTATCCCAACCATGAGTTCTCATGTGACATGAGTATGAGAACTCCTCGTTGATCGTGTTCAGTGGACTCATTCTCTATTGAGCACCTACGTACTTGTCTTGATGTCACACACACCAATGACTCGAGACTAGTCACTCTCCCTGAGAGAAGACATAGCACGTACTGATCTTAATGGACTGTCAATGCCCAATTGGCAATCCTATGATCAGGAACGTTTAGGATGTGTCTACGAAAGAATGGTCTCATTAATCTAACTTCATTAGATTGCATTCTCCCAATCACATATTCCTTGGACTTTATCGTTTAAGCATATAACATTTATATGAGACGGCTCAAACAATAATGTTTGCCTTTTATATGTAAACTAGATTAGTTTAACATGTGAAATATCCGTAAAGTATCATCATATGATTGGCTTTAGGGCATATTTCCAACATTATGGTGGTATCTTCGAGCTCCATGGATGTTGGCGAGAAGAAATATGGTTGTTAGGGTTTCTTGTTGTGTTGTAAACGGCAAAGAAATTGGTTATCAGAGGCCCAGAAGCTCTAGTACCATGTAAAGAATTCGATAATTGTATATATGAATTCATTCACTTTACAATAGATCAATACAAGGGTATTTATACAATACAATGATCAATTAAGATCCTACAATCATGTCTACGTAAGTTGTTCCTTATTCTACACATCCATATAGAGGGAAAGCAATCAATCTAGGTGATTGATATCATATTACATCAAATGATCCAGAAGAATATTTCACTCTTTTCTCTTTCGTTCTGGTTTTGTCCCACTAGGCTTTTAGAGCAAATTTTTTAGTGAGACAACTATATCATTGTAAGGTGGACATCCAAACAGAAGTATTGTAAATGCATGGTTGGTGAATGACCACCATACCTCATATTAACTTCAACCTTTCAATTCCTTGAAACCTATGAGTAAGCATTTGCAATTTGTGCTATGTTAGAGCATTCAAAACGTCCATATTAACAATAACAGTAAAAAAGACAGTGTTAGAGTTTTCCAATTGAAATGCCAATTTCTATGTGGCATGACGTGAATTGACATTAAAGGTGGGCAACTTCAAATCTATTTTTAGTGATTAATAAATGCATTTTACCAATTATTATTATTATTATTATTATTATTTTTTGTTCTAAAAGTACTTATTACAATTTATAAGTTTCATAGGGGTTCTCTTTCTTTACCTTGTTATACTCGCCAACCATCTCTAGCACCTTAACTCCTGAGCACCTCTTGGTCACCTCTGACAAGCCCCCAGGTCTATCCCTATCGGGATGAACGATCCATTGCCAGTCCCGGTGGGCTATCAGAATCAGTGAGTGCGCTCTGTCACGGCCAACCTTGTCAGATGGGTCCTCGATAGACATGGATTTGGTAGGAACTACATCAACCCTGGGGCCGAAAATATCACCCTCCCATTCACCAACCACAGTCAACAGATTCAGATCATTTTCCTTGGCCTTCGTGGGTAAATTCTTTATCCATGATTGGTTCCATTTTTCGGCCAAACGACTCAGGAAGAAGTATCGAAAGCTCGCTGGGATCGACTTCAAAAAGTACAAGGCCCTAAATTCCAGTAGTTTCATACCCATTTCGTAAATACGGTTCAGCTTCTCAGATACGTTTAAAACCCGATACGCCATGGGCGTGAGATTGATTGGGGCAAGTTGATAATGCACTCCTTCATGAATCCCGACATTGGGAACCTAAGCCCAAGGCTCAAGTACCAGGGATGAATCCGCACGCGGTCGGTTGGGATAAGGTGACTCAGGCAATTCTTCATACACGTAGGTACATCATATAGGTTCCAGAATCAAGATGCAGCCACCCAACACATCTTGGTATGCTTCAACAAACTTCTCGATTGTAGCGTCGTATACCATGAACGGCAACATTGGTAGGCATGATCTAGAAGTGTTGGAGATGCAGGGGGCATTCAGCAAAGCCACGACGACATGACAAAATAGAAAAGTGTTGAGGATTTTTGGAAAAATTAGAAAGGATGACAGTGTGGAAAACTAAACGAAAAGGGCTTTTAAATACTGCATTCGAGGCCCAACATGAGGCGCTAGGTGATTAGAGCGACTAGCCATGTGACACACTACTCCCAATAGACGGCTGATGACGGCCCAACGTTAGAGCGCCCCATGGAGTGACGACTCCAGGCAAGATCACCTATAGATCTAATATAACCAAGTAAGCTAATTTGCCAACTCTTATGGGGAGCACCTGATCCTCCGGCACATGAGTGGGGCACCCGATCCTCTGGCTACATTAACCTTATCAAGCACAACAACGAGAAGACTCGTAAGTACAAAATTTATAGTAATAAGCATTCAAATTCTAGAGTTAATGTAACTTCAAATATAAATGATATCATTATTTGTCATCTAAAGCTATCGAGTGATGTACTCATCTGTCATACTTATATTTTCACTAAAAAATGTAAGTTTGATTGTTGGATCGTTGTCATTCATTATGCACAACAAGTATAAGAGGGCAAATTAATAGAACCCAAATTCGACAAGGAAGAAGTATTCCAGAAAAGAGCTGAGATTATAACTGCATTGGTGAATCATGCAAACAGCTATTCAAATGGACTGCAAGGGGTGCTTGAAGAAAGAAGGAAATCTAGGACAAAAGCAACAATTCTAGATGGTTATAAAAAAGAAGACATTATTAGCCTGTGAATTAATTAATGAATGTAATTTCATATTACATTATATGACTGGATATAAAACAATGTTGGAATTTATAACAGTTTTACTTCATATTATGTAATGAAATTTCAAATTATATAATATATACCAGCTGTGGCATTTATATATGAAGTTGCTATCGAATTTGAAGTTGATGTCAAACATAACAGCAACCATTTCTCCTTGGTAGGTTTGACTTATGCCAATGAACACTGTTTATGAATAAGCTTGTACTATTTCTAAAACTAATAGAGGCTTGTGATATTATGAGGGTAGAGATCAATCAAGTTGATTCAAGCGACCATGTTTTCTACATTGTTATCTTCTCTTGATACTAAAATCATACTATATCTTATTAATCAACACCAAATAAAAAATTTCCACCTATTCATTAATTGGTAGAGCATAAGTAAAACCAACAATACCCCATTAATATTAAACATATTAATGAAGGAAATTTTGTGAAAAACATGTTCATTTGAGCAACATCAATAGCATGCAATTAACAAATTAAAGGCGGAATCATGCTTGCATGCACTCAAAAACAAAAACATCAACCATGAAATTCAAAGCCTAGTAGATTGGTGAACCTTGACTCAACTTAAAACAACATTTGTTAGTTGAGAAATATTTACCTTTGTAGATTCCTCTTTACATATGCAAAGGATAATCACCCAAGAGATAGGGCCTTCATTCCTTGCTTCTTAGCTCCATGGATTTGGTTGAAAGAATTGGATTCTCCAAGTTCCCAAAATAGAGAACCTCTAAAGATTCTACACCAAGGTTGGATTGGAGAAGAAATGAGTGACCTTGGAGTAGTGGGATTGCTAGATGCACCCCCCAAGGAGGCCGGCCTCTTTAGAGAGAAAATGAGAGACATGTTCTCTCTAATTCTCCCAAAAGAAACCCTAATGAAGAAATAGCTATAAAGTCATATTTATACCTACCTTCATTGGAGTGGCAAACTTGTAATAAGTCCAAAATCCACTCCTCTCTAACTATGGCCGGCCTTAAGGGTTTATTGGGCTAATTGGGCCTTTGTGAATCTTTATTCATTAAGTTGTCATACAACTTAAGTCAATGGGCTTGACGTTCGAAGCCCATTGGGCCTTAAGGTCCAAAACTATCCTGAGGTCTTTAACGAACTTATTCGTTTGATTAATTAACATATTAATTAATCCTTGCCATAAATAATTAAACCATTTAATTATTCTTACTCATTTCCATTGTTTCTTCAATCTCCACCTTACATGATGTACGATCCATTAGGTTCCTTTTAGCGAGGCAGTGGGCGATTAAAACCATTTTACATCGATTGTGAATTGAAACTTACTTTCAATTCTCCCTTTAGTGATTTCACACGTTTAGGGCTTCCACAAACCATGAGTGACACCTAGCAGCATATCATGGTTACCCAAGCTAATCAGAAGAGGTAGAGAACCTATTCAGTTCAGGATTACAAATGCAATACGGTCTTTCTCTAATCTAATACTCTTGACCACATTGTTTGGTTTGATAGTTTATTTATTCATGTCTACTATCCAATGTGATTCGTTTGCTTATATGATTACCTTGAATGTGATTTGGAACGCATTCCCAAATCTCATTCATACTCTGGCCAGAGATTTTAATCATATCATAGAGTATTCTCCCTCAAACCATTTGAAGGTTAGAGATCCCTTGTTGCACATTCACTTGTCTCCATAACTAAGTGGCTTAACCCCAATGATGTCGTGGACACCCCGATGGGGTGACTTTGACATAATCAAAGATCAAGGACTTAACCATAAGACAACTGTGATGCCTCAGGTCAAAAGACTAATTTGCATTATCCCAACCATGAGTTCTCATGTGACATGAGTATGAGAACTCCTCGTTGATCGTGTTCAGTGAACTCATTCTCTATTGAGCACCTACGTACTTGTCTTGATGTCACACACACCAATGACTCGAGACTAGTCACTCTCCCTGAGAGAAGGCACATTACGTACTGATCTTATCGGACTGTCAATGCCCAATTGGAAATCCTATGATCAGGAACATTTAGGATGTGTCTACGAAAGAATGGTCTCATGAATCTAACTTCATTAGATTGCATTCTCCCAATCACATATTCCTTGGACTTTATCGTTTAAGCATATAACATTTATATGAGACGGCTCAAACAATAATGTTTGCCATTTATATGTAAACTAGATTAGTTTAACATGTGAAATGTCCGTAAAGTATCATCATATGATTGGCTTTAGGGCACATTTCCAACAATCTCCCACTTGCACTAGAGCCAATCAGCTTGTTCATCTGTTATGATTCCTCTTCTGTAGTCATTTCATAAATGGCTGAGTAGTAGGCCTAGGCAATGGATATCTATATGTTATCCATAGAAGCAACCTTGAGAATATCGACGTCACCATTATACATGATTCCCAATCATGTGGTTCAGTCTCTTATATGAGTTCGGATCTTGATGAGACCTTGATTCCCTGGCTTGAGCTATCGCCCCATTAGTGTCATAGTGTCAGTACACTAGATACACTTTCTGGTTGGAACCGAATAGAGAGTTCATAAATGAACTTTCCCATCCAAACAACATTGTTGTAAACTTTTATATGGCAATATATTTTGCATTCATAATGGAACACACTAAAGTCATTACTTTAATGTTTCCATCCAAATATCTCTTTAGTCATAATAAAGAGATATCTGTTTATCTCTTCATTCATAAATGAAGAAACATCCAATGATGGATTAGATTCACAATCTAATACATTTACGCTTCCATTACGTTACTCTAATTCTTCCTCATTCTTCGAGGAACCTATCCTTTAGTATTTCTTAAATACTTAAGGATTCACTTGACAGTTGCCATGGTTCTGATCCTGGGCTTGCACTGATATCGCCTTGTACCTTTCTAGGTACAACTCATATCAATGTTTTTCATACAATATGAAATACATAAATTACCTTTGTGCGTATGCATAAAGGATTCGATTTACGCATTATTTCTTTGGGAGTCAAAGGGTACGTTCCCTTTGAGAAGAGCTACCTCCTAGTCTCACTAGAGTTGTTCTTCTGATTGAAGTTTATCATCATATGAGAAACTTCCTAGCATCCTTTTGTCTATTATTAGGGCATGATATAATCCAATTATATAAAATCTATCATTATAGATTTCCATCCCATGTATATAGACTATGTCTCCCATATACATTCTATCGTTATAGAAAGTTTAAAGTCATAACTTTAACAATGAAGTATTCTTTTCATTTCCAAAATTAATATATCATACATATATTTAAATTTAGGAATATGATTAACTCCCACTAATCTTTTGTAAACCTAGAAAACAAAAGATTCATTTATATCTTTATGAGAAATCAAACGTTTTGATCTTTCTCTCATAAGACGCTTATGGCTCCCACTAACTTGCTTAGATCCATGATGGTTGGATCTCTACAACTTACATGTTTTGTGATTCATAGTTTTAGACATATATTATTAGGACTATCTTAATAATGGTTTCGGAAACCTATATTATGTCCAAACATTGAATCAACATTTAGTTGTAGCTAGCTATCTTCGAATTAATTGAAACTAAGACTACGTCAAAATTGGTTCCTTCAAAGTCAACCATTCTCTTTGATTGTAGCCACCTTAAGCTACCAATTAGCTATGAAGGTTTCATTATTTCGGGTCAAATGGTACTTTACCATTTCCTTGAGTATATATTGTATATACACTCAATGTAGTCATAAAGTTCAAACCATTCAACTGAGACGGTTTAAAATTCTTTTTGACTACCTTGGAGCTTGTGGTATAGGAACTAGGTTGTTATATTTGTTGATTATCATCTTGTCTCTCAAAGAACCCATTCTTTTGAGTTCTATTCCTAGTTCATTTGCACTAAGGCAAATCACATTGTAGGATTACAATGAACTACTCAACAAACAACATTTGTTGGTTGGTTTATAGAAGTGATATCCAAAGGTTAATTTAAGGATATCCACAAGATAATTTTTAAACAAATATTGCTTATTAGCACACAACCCCAAATCTTAACACAATTAAGATTTGTCTTTCTTTCCAACTACATCCTATGGAGTTATGAAAATTTTGGAAGATCTTCTAATTGACAATCATATTGTCCTAGAAGCATATATATCCTATATATGGGTAATTGATAATATCCAACGAACTAAATCTTATTCAAGTTCGTTCTTCTCCTAATGGAGAAAATCATTATCTTATGATGCTAATTTCCTTGATATCTTTCAAGGAAACTCATCTAAAGTGTTACCTTTCCTTTAGATCAAATCTAAGGAGGTAAGTACTTTAGACGTCTTACTCATCAACTTACATTTCTTGAATTCTTTGAAACCTTTTGCAAAGTATTCGGACTTGTGTTTATTTAAAAATAAACTATAGTCCAACCGAGAGTGATCTTCGGTGAATGTCAAACAACATGAGTAGTATTATGTTGTGGACAAGTGCCACTAACATCTAAGTGAATTAACCTCAATAACTTTGTGATTCTTTCTTCTTTCCAAAAGAATAAAGATTCGAACATTTCGCCTCTATACAATTTTGACAAGAAGGTATTGGATCCGGATCTAACGATCCAAAGCATCCATCTATGACCAACTCGTAATTTATGTTTTAGAGGTATCACAACTCAGTTGGGATTAGTCACTATTTTGCAACCTTTTGGGTTTTAAGCATCATTATATTCTAAACAGTTAACGCTACCATATCATCTCTACTATAGAGACAATTAATGAGATTACTATAATCCAATCAGTGATTAATAAAGAACAATGTTTTGTCAAACAAAACATTCATCCATCTCTACTATAGTGACGGAATTAAGTTCCTTAAAATTGGAATGTAAAGACAATCTTTGGTTTTTCCAATTTCTTTGGTAGTTCATATGAGGAAGTTAGTACCATCTGCTTTCGCAGAGATCTATATTTTATTCACGTTCCGAATGTGAAGTACTTTCTCTTCTCTCATTAATCTTCTACTTCTTATTAGCCACACTTTTACAACGATTGTAAAACATAGTTACTAATACGGAATCATGCATTCAAGTAGAAGAACCAACTGTTTTGAACTATTCAAGAACAATTTACAACACCTTCGAAAGGTGTGTTCTTGAAACTTGGAAGACATTTCTTGCAAATACCCATTCCAATGTCCATCCTTTCATAAAGAAAGTTTGTTCCCTTGGAGTTAATTTTATCTTCTTCATTTGACTTCTCCTTTGACTACAATAGTCATGGTCCCTAAACTCCCACTATCTCTCTTGAAACCTTTTTCAATTGTGTTATACACATCAAACATTTTGGAGAGTGTGTGGTTATTGTTCACTACATAGTTTACAATAAACTTAGTGAACCATTAGGATAGGGACATGAAGGTGAAGTCCTAGCTTAGTTTCCGTCTCGTTAAGTGGTTTATCACTTCAACACTCAATGATTCAAAATCATCATAAGTCCATGTTGATGGACTATTTTTGTTAACCAACCATTATGTTCTAAACATAATTACAAACTTTCTAGAGTTGTTCAAGGCAACTCTTATTTCTTCATACAACAATTTGTAAGTGAAGAACTATGACACTAAAAGTGTCCTTGTCTTTATGCTAATCTTCGTAAGTTCCTTTGTTCATATAACGAAGGAATAAGCATTGGTTGTTTGTGTTGTCCTCTTCATGATAGACATTTCTAACATGTTCTTCCAATGATACATTATCAATAGGAAGATTGTGAGGATGATACTTCTTAGGTACATGCACAATCCATTTAAGACAATCTTTGGGATTGTGTTACCAAGTCCAGAAACTAAAACATTCGGATTTTCTTTGTCAAGTTTTGGATAGCGTTTGCAAATATATATCGGTAAACAAATACATAACGAATATAAATTGATTGATTTTAAGCCATTTGATTCGGGTCTTTAAATCAAATAGCACCACCCACTATTTTTGGCAAATTCCATATCCCTCATTGGAATTCGAGAGTTTTGGAGGAAACTCTTAGTAGGTTATGGGAGACTCACTATTACCAAGCCCACCTCACAATGATATGATATTGGCTAGCATTAATAATAATGAGAGAGTACACTTACTCATTTGCAACTAATGCAAGTACCCATCAATTTGGCCTCTAGAGAATGTTGCCTCACAATGATATGATATTGGCGCCATTGCACTTAGTTAAGTCATTCCCACCATGCTTAGTTCGTGAAGGGGTTCAAGAATAGCCTCACGATGATACGATATTGGCCATCCTCGTTGCCTACACTCACCTCATCAAGTATGTATATAGACTCCTCCTGAGTATAAGCATGCACTTTGTACTCCCCATGATAGGGTGAAGCCGGTGTACAAGTCATAAACGATTGGAGCTACCACGGTGGAAGGCCACGAAAGAGTGTTCTAAGCACTCTCACGCTTTTCAACTTAATAATGGTTTGGTTGAGGGTTTTAGGTCTCATCACATAAACATATTCATTTTAATCTTTATTAAAACAATTTTGGTCCTATTACAACTATTGGTCCATTTGATTCAATTTAGTTGTATATAATACTCCCACTATACTTATAAAACGGTTTTTAAAGCAAGAGTATATGATACTACTAACATAAGGTTTGCATTCATTTGATGGACTATATAGTTGCCCTAGGGCCTTAGGATGACTATGAACCTTTGTTTAGATTCAACACGAGCCTAGTGTTGAATCTCGGACTAGGGATGGAGATTGATTTTAGTTACGCGTTTAATCACATTAAGGCGTGTTGTTCCTAGGGGCGTTGGACCCAACTACTCCATTTTCATGCATATCAAATAAAACAAGAAAATGAGTACTTTAAAGTAAAGGTGAGCTTATGCTCATTACAACATTTGCATAAAACAAATTACTTTAAAGTAAAGAAGAGCTTATGCTCTTTTACAACATTTGATCAAATCAAATTACAACCAAAATTAATCTACACATTCCCATGGTTCAAACAAATTTGAAACGGTCTTTCACATAGCTCAATTATCGTAGGCTTAGGTTCATAATCACCCTTTAATTAATTAACACTTTAACTAATTAAACTTGAATGCAACATTTTCATTTTATTTTTGTATCCATAAAATTGATTTAAATGGAGCTAAATGAAATGAAAATCCAATTCTCATTTAAAGAGACAAAACAATTTTTGTTCCCTACTTAATTTGGGCCATCATGCAATAACCACAACTTTTTGGGTTATATTGCGAAACACAAACTTTTAGGGTCACTTTGTAAAAACACAAAAGTCCACTACTTCATGTAATTACAACTAGAACCCAAAATTTCATCAAATACAAAAAACTTCATTAAAGGAGCAAAACAATTTGTCCTTTAGCGTTTTTGGGCCTTAACGTAAAAACGTAAACTTTTGGGCCAAAATGCAAATACACAAAAGTATCAAAACTTTATGTAATTGCACAAAAGGCCCAAAAATACCCTATTCTATTAGGGGTGGCCGGCCATGATTAAAAAAAAAAAGATTTTTACAAAGTTTTTGTAAGTGGGTTTTGTTAGGTGAGGTAAAGATGAAATGAAAAGTTTGTAAGAAATGATTTATGTCACATCTTTAAAAAAGTTTGTCTCCCATTAAAAATACTTTACCATTAACCATCACCCACTAAAATTAAATCAAAACTTTATGTAAAAACATAAAACTTTTGAATCAAAACTTCAAAACTTTTTGTTCTTGGCAAGAACTTCAAGAACATTGAAGAACACTCATGAAAACTCATAATAGCTCCATGAATGTTTTCACTCACCAAAACTCAAATTTTCACCACTCAAAAGAGGGCTAACATCCTAGGGTACTTAGGGGTTCCAAAAGTCACTTTAAAACCATTTTAACAAGACAAACATGAACCCAAAAAATCACCCTTTGGATTTGGCCGAATTTCCCCAAAAACATGGCACCAAATTTTAGCTACAAAATTCATGCTCATATGAACTACATCTACAACATTTGAGATGGCAAATTTTCTAACAAAATTTACATTCAAAGAAACAAGAATAAAGCTTGTAACATATTACAACTTTTAAATAAAAAACTATGAACTACAAAACCCAAAATGATTCACCAACTACTAGACCTAGGCTCTTGATACCACTTGAAGGAAATTTTGTGAAAAACATGTTCATTTGAGCAACATCAATAGCATGCAATTAACAAATTAAAGGCGGAATCATGCTTGCATGCACTCAAAAACAAAAACATCAACCATGAAATTCAAAGCCTAGTAGATTGGTGAACCTTGACTCAACTTAAAACAACATTTGTTAGTTGAGAAATATTTACCTTTGTAGATTCCTCTTTACATATGCAAAGGATAATCACCCAAGAGATAGGGCCTTCATTCCTTGCTTCTTAGCTCCATGGATTTGGTTGAAAGAATTGGATTCTCTGAAGGAAAAATTTTGTCCTAGCTAAGAACATGTAAGAACATTTGAATACATATGCTAACTATTAACTCTTTAAAGTAGGCATGCATCCAAAAACAATTCATAAAACCCATGACTTTCAAAGCCTAGTATATGGTGAACCAAAAGACTCTTTAACAACATTAAAGAAAATTAAGAATTTAGAGATTCTTTACCCTTGAAGCTCATCCTTGATTACACAAGGGATTCACCCAAGTGGAGGGCCTTCAAGTCACCTCCTTGCTCCTTGGATCTTCCTTGTGATTTTCCTCCTTTTAGTGCTCCTTTGCTTCTTTGAGGATTTGAGGATTAGTTCTCCAAAACACCAAAAGTTTGATGTCTCTAAGTCTCTTCACCAAGGATGTATCTTGTGAGGTTGAAAATGGATGACTTAGGGAAGTAGAGATTGCTAGATGACTCTCCCTAGGTGGCCGGCCTCCTTGAAGAAATTAGAGAGAAAATGTTTCACCCAATTTCCACAAGAAAAACCCTAATTGAATTTTTGCTATAAAGTCCTTTATATAGTCCCTTCAAATAAGTGACCTAAAGGACCAAAAGCCCAATACTTCTAACATGGCCGGCCATTTAAGGTTATTGGGCTTATTGCCCATTTTGTTTTAGTTGTCATACAACTTAAACATAATGGGCCTTGTGGACCAAAACACTTTTGGGCCCCGAAGCCCTAAAACCAACTTAAAAGCCCAATACGAACATTTCGTATAATTAATTAACTAATTAATTAATCTTGACCATTCTTCAATTAAACCATTTAATTGCTTATCCATTTCATTTACTTGCTTCACATACATCCTTACTCGGTGTGCGATCCATTAGGTTCCAATTAGCGAGGCAGTGGGCGATGTTACTCTTAACGATCGATTGTGAATTGAAACCACATTTCAATTCTCCCTTTGATGATTAGTGTTTGCTAATCATTAGGGCTTCCACAAACCATGAGTGACACCTAGCAGTATGTCATGGTTACCCAAGCTAAGTAGAATTGGTTGGAGAACCTATCCAGTTACAATTACAATGCAATACGGTCCTTCTCTAATACAATACTCTTAACCACATTGTTTTAAGTGATAGTTTGTTTCATGTCTACTATCCAATGTGATACTTTCTTATATGATTCCCTTGAATATGATTTGGAACATCTTCCTTAGTCATATTCATTTGCTTTGGCCAAAGAGTTTAGAATCATATTTTAGAGTATTCTCCTCCCACCATGGAAGGTTAGAGATCCCTTGTTGTGCATTCATATGCCTACATGACTAGATCGCATGACCCCAACAATGCCGTGGACAATCCGAAGGAATGCCTTTGTCATGATCAAAGATCAAGGACCTAACTATTAGACATCTATGATGCCTCAGGTCAAAGGACTACTTTGCATATTGCAACCTTAGAGTTTATACATGACATGTATGTTCTAAATCTCTTTTGATCGTAGTTCAGTGTACTCGATTACTCTTTCGAGCACCTATGTGTTTGTCTTAGTGTCCAACACCAAATGACTTTGAGACTAGTTCATACTCACGTTTGAGTCAACATAACACATACTAACCTTAGCGGATTGTCAATGCCCAATTGGCAATCCTATGGCTAGGAACGTTTTAGGAATGAACATAAGAGAAAGGTCTCGTTAATCTAACTCATTAGATCACTTATCTCTTAGATCAAATACATCCCTTGGATTCTCTTATTGGTTAAACACATGATACAATAAATAGTGATTAACAATAAGTATTGCCCTTCCATTAAACATATAAAAGTTTAACATATTAAGTATTCCAAAAAGCTATTACATCAAATGAGTGGCTTTGTGGGCATACTTCCAACAATCTCCAAGTTCCCAAAATAGAGAACCTCTAAAGATTCTACACCAAGGTTGGATTGGAGAAGAAATGAGTGACCTTGGAGTAGTGGGATTGCTAGATGCACCCCCCAAGGAGGCCGGCCTCTTTAGAGAGAAAATGAGAGACATGTTCTCTCTAATTCTCCCAAAAGAAACCCTAATGAAGAAATAGCTATAAAGTCATATTTATACCTACCTTCATTGGAGTGGCAAACTTGTAATAAGTCCAAAATCCACTCCTCTCTAACTATGGCCGGCCTTAAGGGTTTATTGGGCTAATTGGGCCTTTGTGAATCTTTATTCATTAAGTTGTCATACAACTTAAGTCAATGGGCTTGACGTTCGAAGCCCATTGGGCCTTAAGGTCCAAAACTATCCCGAGGTCTTTAACGAACTTATTCGTTTGATTAATTAACATATTAATTAATCCTTGCCATAAATAATTAAACCATTTAATTATTCTTACTCATTTCCATTGTTTCTTCAATCTCCACCTTACATGGTGTACGATCCATTAGGTTCCTTTTAGCGAGGCAGTGGGCGATTAAAACCATTTTACATCGATTGTGAATTGAAACTTACTTTCAATTCTCCCTTTAGTGATTTCACACGTTTAGGGCTTCCACAAACCATGAGTGACACCTAGCAGCATATCATGGTTACCCAAGCTAATCAGAAGAGGTAGAGAACCTATTCAGTTCAGGATTACAAATGCAATACGGTCTTTCTCTAATCTAATACTCTTGACCACATTGTTTGGTTTGATAGTTTATTTATTCATGTCTACTATCCAATGTGATTCGTTTGCTTATATGATTACCTTGAATGTGATTTGGAACGCATTCCCAAATCTCATTCATACTCTGGCCAGAGATTTTAATCATATCATAAAGTATTCTCCCTCAAACCATTTGAAGGTTAGAGATCCCTTGTTGCACATTCACTTGTCTCCATAACTAAGTGGCTTAACCCCAATGATGTCGTGGACACCCCGATGGGGTGACTTTGACATAATCAAAGATCAAGGACTTAACCACAAGACAACTGTGATGCCTCAGGTCAAAAGACTAATTTGCATTATCCCAACCATGAGTTCTCATGTGACATGAGTATGAGAACTTCTCGTTGATCGTGTTCAGTGAACTCATTCTCTATTGAGCACCTACGTACTTGTCTTGATGTCACACACACCAATGACTCGAGACTAGTCACTCTCCCTGAGAGAAGGCACATTACGTACTGATCTTATCGGACTGTCAATGCCCAATTGGCAATCCTATGATCAGGAACATTTAGGATGTGTCTACGAAAGAATGGTCTCATGAATCTAACTTCATTAGATTGCATTCTCCCAATCACATATTCCTTGGACTTTATCGTTTAAGCATATAACATTTATATGAGACGGCTCAAACAATAATGTTTGCCCTTTATATGTAAACTAGATTAGTTTAACATGTGAAATGTCCGTAAAGTATCATCATATGATTGGCTTTAGGGCACATTTCCAACAATTAATAAGTTTACATTGTTTATGAATAAGCTTACACTATTTTTGAAACTAAAAATAAAACATATTTATTCTTTATATTTTAAAAATTAGAATATATAACCAAGTGATCCAAAAGATACAAACAAAATAAAAATAAAAAAAGCCCAAACAATAGTACAAAAATAAAGCCCAATAAAGCTCCAACAAATTTTACCAATTACCACACACACCATCCCCGTGCAAACAAACTTACATTAATGCATGTAGCCAAAATTGCATTTCCAGAAAATAGAGAACAAAAAACCAGCAAAAGGTCCTCATTTCTCCGTATCATCCATTCTCCATCATCCAAGTTCTTCACAAAAAAAAACTGAGCAAAAATTGTCGAACTCCATAAACAACTTCTTCGCAAAAAACTTCGTGAAGAACAAACCAAGGTAACAATCTTACTCTAATCCTCCACAAATGTAACAATTTTATACTTAGTTCACTACTTGCATAAATTAGATCAACTCGAATCAACCACAAACACTGACATGCAAGAACTCAAACATCATTTTCGTAAAATCAACGTTTTTCTCTTCACTCAACATCATTTCATCACAGATCCACAAAACTAACACTTTTTACTAACTTAGATTGTAATGTATAAACATATGTCATCTTACATTTCACTTACTACAATGATTTCATCTTTGTACTTTACTCGCTTCAAGAAAAATAAAAAGATTTCTGCAGATCATCAAAATACTTTGCGTTTTTTCAGTTTCATAAACAATCCCTTATGTTGGTACATTTTCATGAACAATTTGCAAAAATATTTTCAGTTTCATAAACAGTTTAGAAAATATCTTTAGTTTCAAAAATAGTTTGAAAAAATATCTTCACTTTCATAAATAGTTTGCAATTTAGCTTCAATTTAAGAAATAGTTTAACAGCTATCATATTGTACTCTTCTATTTGCACTATATTCATCTATAAGAAAATATAAAGTTTTGTCTAGTTATAGAAGTAATTGCTATTTATACAAAATAGTGTGTCCTCGTATTTATTTTTTATTGGCCATGAAGCTTGCATTCAAAAATCATTGTTTTTACAGATGGTCTTAGTTAACATAAAACTCCAAATGTCAAGTTCAACCAAAACCAATTATATCAACCACCACCAAAATGACGCAACAAAAGAAAATGGTTGGAAAAACAAAAAAGATATCACGTACAAAAAACGAAAACACTCGGAAGTACAACAACCCAAAAGAAAAGGAAAGCCATAGGAGACACTCCCTCATTCAGTCTGGATTTAAAAGACAAGCCATCATAACAGCCGAATGACTTTCCACCAACAAATCACACAGACAAAGGCATGAAATGGACTCAACTTCAGGTGTACAAGATGCTGAACCAGATGACGGCAGGAGATTAATTCAGGTCAACTTAACAGAGAACACGTAAGTACTACGAACGCTCTTAAATCAACATTTAGTATACAAAAAAGTTTTCCTTGTATAACAATACCAACTTATTATATATCTAAATTTTTTTCACTTTTCTGCAACAATGAATATTGGACAACATAAAGTACAGATTTCAACTATTACCAAATAATGGTGTTGAAAGAAGATTTGCCCAGTTTGATGGCAAACAGACCTATATCAACTCAAATAGTTGACTCTTTTTGCTACATGAAAAGAGAACACCAAGGAAAATAAATGAACTTCTATGTCTCCACAACAATATTTGTAAGTTTATAAATAGTTTTCCAACCTATAACTTTTTAATCAACTGTATGCATTATAAAGTTAAAAAATAATACAACTAATGTTATGTGTATGTAGTTATATGAACTTATAAAATATGTGATTATGATATTTCATGCGTATCAAACTATATATTAGTTTCATGAATCATTCTTTACTAAACTTGATTTTCATTAAACCAACAAAACATAAATGAACAAAGCATTAAAGCAACTATGCAAAAAAAGGAAAGACTCTACAACCAATTGATGGACCAATATGGAAAAGTATCAAAGATTTTCTTCCCATTGTTTCATTACAACCACTTTTCCTTGGTAGTTTTTTGGACACTAGTACTACATAAATGACCCATTACAAACAATAAAGTTCATGAATGAACCTACGATAAAGTTCATAAATGAAGATCTGGAGTTTGATTGCTACTGGGAAAATTGCAGCAATAATGGTAAGGAAAGCAACAAACAATCCCTAAAAAACTCTATCATATTTACTGAAAAACAAGTATATTATTGATCTCTACAATTTTATTCAGGGCAAGTTCGTCCAATATTGGCTTGATAAGGCAAGAGAATCAACAAGGAGTGATGCAAATCTTATGGATTCAGCTCAAAACACAATGAAGAAAATTAATTCCATCAAAAGTGAATTTGAATTCCAAATCAATGAAGACAGGACATGTGCACAACAGAAATCAACTTCGTAAGTAAAAAATTTACAACATTTCTACTTCTACATATACTTTGTGTTTTCTGCAATTTAAGAAACAATGTAAAATTTTCATATAGTTTCAGAAATAGTGTGTTTGATTTTGTTTTTTTTTAATTTTTTTGCAACGTTATCTATAACAAACTTCATTTTTGTTAAATCCTCATTTAGTTACAACTTGAATATATTTGTAAATTCAGGTTAGATTGCGGGTTATACATGATAAGCTTCATTGAGCAACTCTCAAAGAACCAAAAAGTTGAAGGACGTATCAAAGATTACAAGCTATAAAAGCACACAAAGATATCGTCACCAATTTGATGAACCATGAATTTAGTTGGACAAAGGAACAAAAGGCATTTATCGAAATATGACAGAGACTAATAAGCATGGGACAGTAGAATCAAATTTCATAATATGGATTTTATGTATTCCTATGGGCATTTACTTCTTAAAAGCACTGTTCTAAAAATCCCCGCCTAGCGCCGCCTAGGCCCCGCCTAGCGCCGCCTAGGCCCCGCCTAGGCGCTAGGCGGTTGGTCACCGCCCCGATTAATGCATAGGCGTTTGAAAATTAATAAAGGGCGCCTAGACCAATTGAGGCGCCCGCCTAGAACGCCTAGCCCGCCCAGACCCGCCTAGGCACCTGCCTAGGTTGTGAACTTTGATAGAAAATAGATAACTTTCAATTTGCATTTAATTTTTTTCAATAAATTGTAAGAGACTTGTTGAATACTTAAATGGGCACACACTATATGCTTGTTCCCCATGTTTTCATTATGTTCCAATACTTTATAATACATATGTCATTCTATTTTGTAGTTTATGATGAAATTATATATATTTTAAGTATAAACAGACACTTATTTACACGAAATATAATGGATTTACTTATATCCGCCTAGTCCGCCTAGGCGCCCGCCTAGAACCCGCCTAGCCGCCTAGGCGCTAGGCCCAAGCCCGCCGCCCGACTAGCGCCTAGCGTCTTTTAGAACCTTGCTTAAAAGTACAGTCTAGTTTTAACGTGGTTTCACATATATTACATTTTGTTCAAGTTTAGTTTTAATGTTGTTTCACATATATTACATTGTTATTGTAAAAAATGATTGATGCAACTCTATATATAACTATGGGCTCTCAAGGGTTTGGTTGGGGAGACAAGCGCCGCCGTATGCGTTTGTGGGTTTTGAGTGAGATCTCGCAATTGTCAGAGGTAAATTGTTGTAAATTAATATGGAAATTAATCGTGTTGGTGTTATCTTTATTAGTTATGCTAATATGGAGCAGTGTACAAGGATTATTGGAGAAGATAATTAGAATTGATAATTGGGAAAATTATCTACTGAGAAAAATTAAGTCCGATAATTGGAGTTCTAGGGTGAAGGTTAGAAGTTTTTGCTTTTGCTGGTCTAAGTTTTGGTTTCAAACGTGGCTCTTCCTTGGCTGAGATTGGTCTGGTTTGAAGTGGAGGGGACTTAAATTATTGGTGCTAGGGTTTTAGGTACGTAGGGTTTGCGAGTGTAAGTCTCGTAGGCTTAGAGGATCTTCAATTGAGTGTTTAAACGCTTGGTGTTCTGACCTCTTGATTTGCTGGTTTTCTGCCATGCGATTTGTGCTTAGGTTTTTGAGTTGTGCTAATGATTGCTTTTGCCATGCTTCCTTGGTTATTGCGCCTTTAATCCTGGTATTGGTTATATATGTGCGTCGGTTGTGCTTCTTTGCTGCTTTGGTTTGTGATGCCAGATTAATGAGGTATGGATTATACCACTCTTACTTGGTAACTTGGATTGTGCAGTTTGATGTGCCCAATTATCTGTTAAGTATTTTCATCATGAGGTTCATCTTATGTCATGTTGGGGAATACTATGCCTTGCATTGGAAGTGTATCCTATTCTTTGACGGTTGGATTCCCCCAAATGTTGGGTAGTTAAGTGAGGTTTGGACATGGAAGGGGCTCATCCTATCTTTTCTGCTTGGTTTCTTACCTTATTTGTTCCATCTCACTACAATAGCCAACTCCCAGTTTTTCACTTCTTTTTCCTCTTACCTAGGAGACCTAGGATTTGTTCAGACCAGTATGTTCCTTGGTTGGTGAACCCTTTTCCCCTTCCCCAACCTAGGGAAGAACCTGTAGTTGTTGAGAAAGCGTTTGGAACCTTTACATGGAGTCCGGGGTTACTAGGGTTAGTACAACGCTGTGCTCTAACCTTAATGTGGAGCACATGAAGTCTCATGTTCTCATGGGTAGGATGTTCGGCCAGCATCTTGAGGCTTGCTTAATCAAATGGAAGCTAGGGTTTCTTAGGAAGAATGGGGTAAATAACAACTTTTACCTCGATCTCTATGGTATGAGATGATTTGCACTGGAATTCTTGGATGTTGATGACTTGGACTTCGTCTTCAGCAATAGGCCTTGGTATGTTCATGGTCAGGCGTTTCATTTGGAGAGATGGACGACACAATTCAGTGACATGGATGCTATCAGCAAGCTTGTTCTTTGGGCTAGGCTACCAAAGCTTCCTCTGCAGTACAAGGACAAAATCATCAAGACCATTGCGTAGCCTTTGGGAGATATTTGGAGGGTTGATGAGGTTACTCTCAGTCTCAATGGTTTGTTTGTCAAGGTGTTAGTCAAAGTGGACTTAAGGTTTATGCTGAAGAGAGTCCTACTAGTAAATCAAGATGACGAAAACCCAATTCTAGTGAGCTATGAAAAAATCTTTGAAATGTGCTTCTACTGCGGATGTAAGAGGGGTGGCAACCACTCTTGTCTTGAAGAGGAGGTCGATGATGGTTGTTTCATGATTGAGAAAGTATTTGATGATGAACCAAGAATTTTCCTGGAGGATCTTCAAGTGGAAGAGGACATAAAGGAAGCTTTACAAAGTAATGTGCTGCAATGTTTCCCTGTAGTTGTGACATAGGAAGAGGAAAACATGGAAGCAGAAAAGGGAGTTCAAAAAAATGATGGTGAAGGTCCTGATGAGGAGGGTTGGACAACAGTGATCCCAAGATGGCGCTGAAGGGCTGATAAGCAGAGAGCTAATGTGAAGATTTGGGAGGACAATGTTCCCAAAGAGAGCAACAAAGGTTCTAAGTATAATTGGGTGGCTCGTGCGGATCTTGTCCAGGATTGGAGGAAAAACAGACAAGGGCACAGAGTAGAAGCAGGAGGAAATTATATGTGTTAACTACCTGATTTAGTTTGAGTCAAATGAGTCTGATTCTTTGCCTAGCATGTTAATTGTTAAAAGTACTATGCAGAGTGATTGTTTGGAAGATAACCCATGGTTGAATTTGTTTGAAAATGAATTATGCCTGTGTTGGGTTTATTTTAAGTATGTTTGCATGTACTACTTTGATCCTGCTCCTAGTTTGGTAGTGGTTGATTGATGTGTTTGTCTTTGTGGGGGAAAATAGTAGAAGTGTTTGGGATGCTGTGGTGGCTAGCATGGTTGCTGAAGACACTCAGGTTCTAACCAGACCAACTATAGGGCTAATAAGTCCAAGGAAGAGAATCCGTGAGGAGTTTGCAGAAGCAGAGGCAACCTACAAGAGCCAACTTGAAGAAATTGACTGATGAAGTGTATGACTTGGAATTGTAGGGGCATACGGAGGCCGAATTTTAAAAGTAATTTTAGTTTTTTATGTACTAGTTTTAGAATTAACCTATTTTGTTTAATGGAAACCAAAATGAATGTGGATAAGGTCTAAGGGAACTTTTATGGTAGCTAGTTTGATCAGTTTGTTAGCTGTGATCCCACTGGTAGAGATGGGGGTTTGGTTCTATTTTGGAACTCTTCCGAAGTTATTATTAGTGTGATTGCCAGTTCTTCTCATTTCGTTCATTGTTTAGTGACTGATAGGGCCTCAAACTTTGAATCTCTAGTTACCTTTGTTTATGCCTTTCCTCAAAAGCATCTCTAGGTTAGTCTTTGGGAAGATTTACTATAGCTAGATTCGGGGGATAAACTTTGGTGCTTAATGGGGGATTTCAATAATATCTGGGATTTACCTGAGAAGAAGGGTGGTTGTCAAGTAACTACAGTGTTCATGAATAGATTTCTGGATTTCCTTAATAAAGGGAGACTTATTTCTCTCAATGCCTTAGGGGTCCCATTTACTTGGTGCAATAATCAAAATGGCAGTAGAAGGATTTATGAAAGACTAGACTGTGCCATTGTGAATGGATGCTGGTTAAATGAAACATTACAAGAAAACATGGAAAAGGTGACCAAATTCTATGCGACGCCCAAAAATTCGTCACATATAGGAAAATTATGTGACGAAATGTTAAACGCGTCACGCATAATTGGTTTGCTAGGTACGAAATTTGGACCAACTTATGTGACGATAAATACGTCACATATTCCAAAATTAAGTGACAAATACGACAAGCGTCACCAATTATTTTATATCCTTTAAAATGAAGAAGTAGTGGCACAAAATTTTCGAAGTCCTTAATAAAATATATGGCGGGACAAAATGGCACCATATGAAATAGTGCGAGGAATTTCAAAGTGTATCACATATTTAAATCTTTTGTGAGGAAAGTGGTCATCACATTACAAAGAAGGAATAAAGTTCCAACAAAAAAATAGACTGAATCATATCTCCATCACCGTGACCTAACCCTTGCTCATCCCTTGCAAGTTGAGCTTGGGACCAACCCAAAAGATCTCTGACTGATTAGTTTCTTGAAGTGCATATCAGCAAAGAGATGTTCCACTATATCCCTCCATCCAGCAAAACCATGGCTATACCCTTGAAATCCCCTAAAAACCGGCTCAAAAGTGTACGACCATTGGGCACCTATGGTTACATCACACTCACCTAATGGAAGAACAAGTGAATCTACCATAAACTCCCAATCTGTTACCTTCATGAATTTTTCCATTTCAGCCATTACGACCACTATAATATTCATATCATAACTGGCACGAGGGAACGACCAGTGATCATAAATTTGACCATCCATTGAAACATAGAAATTAATGCCTAATCCATTAATAGCCCTATCAACTTCCTTAATGACCTTAACCTTTATCTCGATTGTAACACCAAGACTGCCTTTCATAGACTCAATAGTATACAACATAAAGTTGTCCGCATTGCTCTTGTTTTTACTTGGACACTTGTTTGTAATCCCCGAAATAGCAGTATAAGCCACTAGCTCAACAGCTTCGCCTTCCTTTGGGTCTGGCTTCCCCACCTTTTGATCCAACATGCTTTGCAGCTCCCCTGCCACTATTCTCTGCCCTGCATATTCCACAACCCCCATTGACACTGCATAATTGTGAAGATACTCTATTCCCTTGGCTGCATCAAGCATAATTTTTATCCTCATTTTCCAAGAATTCACAATGCTGCTATTTCCCCCCACAAGTGATGTTCCACAAGGAAATGAAAAATCTTTTTCTCCCGTTCCAATTGTTCCAGACTGCCGGCAAAAAAAAATCAGTTTCTAAACTTCCACCAAACTTGCACATCAACTCATCATCAGTGGGTTCACACATTAGGTTAAAGCTCTTGATGTTGTCATGTATCAAAGAAGAACTGAGCTTTACTTTGCCCACCATAGTATCGTCTTTGTCATCAATCTGACACATATCATCATCATTGCTGTTTCTTCCCCAAATGGTTCTACTTTCCAGCAACTTATTAGGATGTATAGTTGAGTGTTGCAAACTGCCCAAATTACACATATCATCCGAATATGGGCAAGTTGACATCTCGAAGGTGTGCAGGTTTGGAGAATATGACGGAGATCGGAATTCTGAATCTTCCAGGAGTTTTAACGAAAAGGGCTTGGCACTATTCATTCTTAATCAAAAGGACATTTTGGGTATGAAAAGTCCATAGTGGATCAAGCTATTTTCCTTATTTACTCTTATGCCATTATTTTATTATTGCAGCAGGGTCCATAATAATGTTGACATTTATGTCTGGAAATACATTATTTTACATGATGTTATTCAACTTATGCTAATTTGCTGTCAGCTCTTCATGCTTCCATCATGTTGTCGATGTTGTGCAGCTCTTCTTCTATCAAATTATTCCAGTACTGTTCATCGCCTTCTACCAGCTCTGCTTCTCTTTCTCTATCTTCTTTCACCTTGTAGTACATTTCTGCTGTTTCTTCTTTGAAATTTTGAGGCTTCCAATAGGGCTGATGACTGATCCTTGTCTTGCTGTAAATATACATTTCTTCTTCTTCTGCTACTAGTACAAAATCATACCTAAAATCTTCAAACTCATCTAAGGCAAACATTTGGATCCCTCTAAATTTTAAAATATCTTTGTATGAAGGAGTCCACCTATGTGAGGAGATAAGGGATAGTCTAAAAGACTCTTAATTAATCATGGCTATATGCCTAGCTTTCTCCTTATGCATATGTACATACGAATCTGGAGGGCTACTAATAAAGCTTATGCAAATTTCTTTCCACTTTTCCAGATAATCTTCTGCTACTTTTATAAGTTTTTCAGGAAATGATTGTAGTTGGGAAATACGGTTAATGAATATTTTATCAAGATAGCCAAACTCTAATAGTAAGGCAGGGGTAACTTCTACCACATTATGCTTTTTCTGATGCTCATAACTAAAATGCCATGGTCTAAAATCTCTCATGTTAATCCTGGCCATAGCTAAGCTAACCTTTGGTTTACAAATACAATTCTCTGTATTATCACAAGGACATGGTGGATACATCTTTGTAATAATATCCATCCCCGGTTTTGGATCAAAGATGGACTGATATAAAGCACAATGTAATTGTAATTGTAACTCTTTCATAGACTGTGATGCTCTGCTCAGGATCTCATTTTGCATATCTGGCGCCATTATCCTTAATTTTGCTTTTGAAATTTCTTCTAATAGAATATCATCTATTATAAAGTCTAAAGATATATTTCTAGGAAAACTTTCATATTTTTCTTGTTTTTCTTTGTCACTCAGATGTTGATGCTGTTCATTGTTTTGATGTTGCTCCATTTCAATGTCTTCATCTAAGAGCTCAATCTTAATCTCTTTTATGGGCTCATTAGCCTCTTGTTCTATGGGTTTAATAACCTCTTTTTCTTTATTTTTATGCTGATCAATTTCTAGACGTATTTTCAATTCTCTTTTCAGAATGTCACTTGCGTTTTGCTGCATTCTAAGAGATTAGAGTTCTTGGTTCATTTTGGTAAACTTGCTGAGTAATGACTCATGATCTCTAGAAATGGCTTGAAGTTTATGCTCAAGAGAATGAATATGCTGCTGGCCTTGATGGAAATTAAAATTAAAGCTCTCAAACTCTTGTTCTAAGGCTCTGATTAACTTTTCATGAGCTCACCTCATGCTTGGCTGTTTGATTTGGATATTCAAAAAATTATCTAAGAGAACCTGTTACCTATCAGAAAGCCATGGTACCCTTGACCTATACCTCAAAGTTGGATTTCTGATTCCTTCAACAATATTGCCATTAAAGTTGAAAGTAGGTACTGGTGGTGATGCTAGTTTGCTTATGCTATTTTGGAATCCACTGAATGGTGGAGGTTGATGGTGTATCATTATGCTACTAAAATGCACTTTTCTGCCTTGAGGTCTTGTGCTATTTGAGAATGATGGTCCACGGTATTCCGTTCCTGTTCAACAAATTAATCTTGATAAGATATCGGCTAATGTATTGTCATTACCTTTTACATGTTCAAAAATTGGTTTAAAACCATTTCTTGTAATTGAATCAACAAAATTAACCCATTTTCGGACTGCCTGTTTATTAGCATGTATCTTGTTATAATGAGAAACTATATTTTGACAATATGTTCTAATCGTAAATACTTCATTATGTAAAAATAAAGAAAATGCTTCAAGCGAGTTAATTATTCCTAAAATTTCTAAATATGTTGATGGTAATCTTGACTATACATCACAAAATTTTCCTGATGAATATCTACAAACTTGTTCGTCAGACTTTGGAGACTCCTTATGCTTTTTCTGGTATAGTATACCTGCCCATCCTAATGATGAAGTGTCAGTTTCAACCATTTTATAACTATCATCTAATGGTAATGTTAATGGCTTAAGTTTAGTAATTTCTTCTTTTATATTTTGAACTAATTTAATATCTTCACTATTAAAATAATTTTGTCCTGTTTTGCTAGTTTTACTATGTAATACTGCTATTTTTCTTTCTAAATCAAGGATAAAATTTCTTGCATAATTTAACAATCCTAAAAATGCTTGTAGCTGTTTTTTATCTTCTAATTTATCTGGAAATTCTAAAACCTTTTTAGCTATATGATCTTGTAATTGTTTTGTACTTGACTTGATATACATTCCTAAAAATTCTATATCTTGCTTTTCTAATGCTATTTTATTTTTGCTAATCACAATTCCATTATTGATAAATTCTTGTAAAACTATCTCTAAGTGCTTCCTATGTTCATTTTTATTTTTACTATGTACTAAAATATCATCTACATAAACACTACAAAAATTATCATATTTCTTGAAAATTTGATCCATCTTTCTTTGAAAGATCAAAGGAGCATTTTTAAGTCCAAATGACATAACAAGCCACTCAAAATGTCCTTCTGGACAAGTAAAAGTTGTTGACACACCCCGTCCCGAAGGAGGGCGTGCTGGCCGTCACGTGAGAGTGACGTAACCATTTACACAGTTCGGAAGCTCTTAAAATACAATTACTAAAAGGAAACCCCCGAGGGTGAGTCCTACTTTTGTGAATTCTGTCAGAACGCCGTTGGGTTCCTCGTGGCCACCAAAGCTCTGCTAACTTAAACCTGGAGGGGCGGAAAACAAAATTGAGTGGGTCAGCAAAACAAAGCTTTTCGAAAATCTTTCATTTAAAACTTTTCTAACCCCTCGCTGTAAAACCTGTATACTTTCCCGGAAAATAGCATATATAAGCATATATATAAGCAAATATCTCAAATCACTATCCTTTAACACTTTTTAGAAAAATATGCCATGCCAAGTGTCCAAAAACATAATATAGATGCTTTCACAAATCTCAAATCATCAATTTTTCTTTCTCAAAACCCAGAAAGTATGTCATGTTATAAAAACTTTCAAAAACCGAAAGAATGATGCATCAATATAATTCAGGTGAAAATAAATCAACCGGAGACCCTGAAGTGGTCCTGTACGGCTGATTCTAAAGCTCAACATCCAATCCAACCGGAGTCACCTCGGTGACCTGTACGGTCCAACTCTGCACGTCACTCGGAACTACATATAGTAGTCTGTACGATGACAGGTGTATAAATACGCTCTAGTGCTTCTCTCATCAATCATCAGCGCGCATAACTAAGGTCACCCACTAGTCGGAATCACATCTAGTGATCTGTACGACTAGCATGTCGGAACCCTCACATGGTCTGTACGACATCCACCTACTTGGATCCAAGACGAGCGTGCGGTGTGGTGAATAATATAAGCACTAACACCTAGGGTGCAGGTTATGAGCTTAAACGTCTCAACATCAAACAATTCAATGCATAATGAACTCACCTGACTTACCTGTGCCTCCACAGCACCATGCACATATATGCATCATATATCAATTCATGTTTTTCATATCATTCATCACATGCATATCATTCCTATCATGGCATTTCATTCATATCATGCATCTCATTCAAGCATGGCATTTTAGAAACATACTTTCATTAAAAACTCAGTTTCTGGGAAATTCAATAGTATATAGGTAAATACAGAAAATACTGCCCACTCACCTGGAGTTCGCCCTACAACTCCCTAGCACAATACGCCAAGGCGTCATGACGATCGGCGCCTAAAACAATAATCAAACCCAACCTCAGAATTCATATCGATAGAATATATAACTTATATAAAATACGTCACTACGTCGTTCGATCCGGAAGATCTGCCACTCAAATTTTAAATCCATAACTTCCAGAGGTCCACAATATATCTCTAGGACAACATCCTAAAATTTCATTACCATCCAACGGTCGGATCTCCGTCAATTAACAAAACTAAGTGACGGTTAACATTCTATATTATGGACTTACAACTCCAATTCCGGAAGATCCGTAAATCGGATTCCCAATCCGTAAGTTCCTATAATCCTCAAATATTGCGTATTACAACGCATCAAAGTTTGGTGACGATCCAACGGTCGGATCGTCAATTCACATTTTCACCTATAAGCGAAATAATTATAAAACGTTATTTAAAGCACCTAACCAACAATTCTTAATAACTTCTCATACGGTGCTCAAATTGGGTATATGAATATACCTCATCGACCTACTCGACGTCACGGACGTCGAGAAATTTTTAGAAAAATTTTCTGATGTGGTACGCGCCCCCACGCGCCGTGGGTGGCACGGACACACGCTCGCCCACGCGCGCTTCTTCTTCCTCGCGTCGCCGGCACAGTAACGCCGGCGCCGGAAGCCTGCAACTCGGGTTTTCTCGTCCATTTCTTCACCATTTTGACTCAAATTTCTTCCTACATGCTCTAAATCAAGAGAGGAAGAAGTCCATACCTTCAAAAACCTCTAAAAACCTCTGAAATTTCGTCGGGAAATTCCTCCAATTCGGCCAACTTTGAATCCGACGATCCCGACGTCCAAAACCTTCAAACGAAGCACTCCGAGCTTCCTTGGGACCTCACTAAGCTTGCTATGGACTTAGAATTTCCTGAAATGCAAGATTTTACGTGTGCATGAACAGTGACCAAAAATGGGAGTTCGGGTTTCACGTGATTCCGAGGGTTTCACTTCCTAAAACTAGTACCAATCAACTTAAAATGACTCAAGGATGAAGATGCATACCTTGGTTGCCTCGATCCGTCGCGTTTTGGGGGGATTTTGAGTGTGTCCGTACGGTTTGGGTGTGTATAGAGAGAGAGGGAGTGTCGGGGTAGAGGAGAGAGAGAGTCCACGGGATGGGAAGAGAGAGATGGAGGGTTTGTGATGATCAAACTCAATCCACACCCTCCATTTGTCTAAATCCCTAACCAACATAACAAAATCAACTTAATAATCCAACTCACATATGTATTTTTCTTTTAATCTTGCCTAATATTTGAACCAACAACGTCCCACACACACGTACCTTAGTGCCCATTAAGGGCAATTCAGTCATTTCACGTTCCCGTCAAATGTACCTCCGGGACGGGCTGTGACAGTTGTCCACTTAATTAATTCTTCTGCTAATCGTATTTGCCAAAATCCTGATTTAGAATCAAATTTGCTAAAATATTTACTCTCTTGAATTTTATTTATAAGCTCATTCTTATTTGGTAACTTATAACTATCTTCATATGTATTATCATTTAATATCTTGTAATTATAAACTATTCTAGCCTTACCTCTCTTTAATTCTGAATGTTTTCTCACAATAAATGCTGTTGTTCTATGTCTAGACTTAGAAGGTCTAATTACTTTTAAATTTAACAACTCTTTAATTTGTTGCTCAAACTCTTGTTTATTTAATAAATTGCAAGGCATATCGGCTGTCTTAATGGTTAAATCAGGATTAATTATATCTAATTTTGCTAGTATTTTATTTTTACTCCAATGAAAATGTGGGTCTTCTCATATAATTCTAGTTTGTTCTTCTAATTGTAATAATTCTTCTAAACTCCTTGGTTTACATAACTGTAATATTTCTATACGGTTTCCTTCTTCTAAAATCGGATATTCATGTTCAAATATTTCTTCATCAAATTCTTCTATGTTTTTATGCTCATCATTTTCTTTTGAGTTTTCCAAATAATAAATATCTTGACTACTAGATTCTTCTATGCTTATACTTTTGTATGCTTCTCCAGTATTATTTTGATAAGTTATTGTAATGCCTCTTTTGAAAAATGTTATGTTAGGGTTCATAATAAAAAACCTTGCAAACTTTTCAAAAAATTTAAACTTAAAATGAATGGGTATGATCCTATTGGTGAAATAAATGTTAATGGTAAATTAAATTGTTGTTTTTCTACTTTAATAGACTCATTATTAAGGGAACTTTCATGAAAAGGGCTTGGATTAAGTTTATTTTAATAAAAAACCATACTATAACTTTATTTAATTAAAAAGACTTAAATTTTAATGAAAAACCCTTAAATTTTAATAAAAAGGACAAAAGAACTTAAATTTTAATGAAAATGACATAATTTTAATATTAAAAAAATATTCTAACGAGTGGACCCACGCGTCCTCACACTGTTTATGAAACTTCTACACTGTTTATGAAACTTACACCACTATTTATGAAACTTACTGCACTGTTTATGAAACTTAATACACTGTTTATGAAACTTAACGGTACTACATTCTTCTCTCCTCTCTCGAACTCAATCTACTAAGAGAAGAAAGCTCTCACTCTCCCACTTACCTTCACAAATCAACCCCAAACTTAGCATATTCGAAGTCTGTGGGATGCAAAGATCACAATGGTGGTCTTACATGTGGGATCGGTGCAGTGTGGACCTCGGCACCATTAATGCCTGAGAGCTTGAAGCTCTCAAACTCAAACCCAGGTGAGGTCTCACCTTCTGCTGATTGTTAACAGATGCATTATATCAACCTTCTTCCTCGAAATTTTGCTTCGTATCATACTATTTAACAACATCATGCAATAATTAAACAATTATATGGATGGATACTGCAAAAGCAGTTAAATTTCAATCAATTTTCAATAGTCTATCTATTAATTACAGTAACAATAGTTGATGAGATTGCATCCAAAATTTTAAAAACAAAACAGGTTTCAATTCGAAAAAGCGCAGGAAATGCAAAATTGGGAATCAACATGGGCAGAAACTAAACCATTGACAAGCAATAACATTTTTGAATCCAAGAAAAACAAGAGAACCCGATATCTAAATAGCAGATGAGGATCAAATATCAAAGTTGCCACCCCCAAACCTGCTCCAACTCCGGCGTCGGCTCCATCCAAGCCCGCCATTGCTTCAACTCCGGCGTCGGCTCCACCCAAGCCCGCCACTGCTCCAACTCCGGCGGCCACTCCTCCTACCGCTACCGTCTCACCCCCATTGCCGTCTCCAGTGAGTTCGCATCGGCTAAGGCTCCGGTCAGCTCCCCACCACTGGCCACATCTCCTCCGCCAGCCACCCCTGCTCCCGCAGCTGAGGCACCCACTACTACTGAGGTCCCTTCTCCGGGTCCCAGCAAGAAGTCGAAGCACAAGTCTCCGGCGGCTGCTCGCAAGTTGGGTTTATTATGTTTTTATTTATTTTTATTTTTTATTCTTTTGTCCTTATCATTAAATAAAGTTAGTCGATGGTTTTTTATTAAAATGAAAAGATTTGAAGCCATTTTCATTAGTTTTCCTCATTATTAATGCAATGTGTTAAGTAAATTGGTCTCTCATCAAATTGTGTTATTCTTACTGGTTTTGCTAATTTTTGTCTATATTTTTCTGGTACTAATTATTCTTTTATGACACTCTTTGTAATCCTTGTATTTATCATAGCTGTTGTTTGTATCTTATGTTCTTTTGCTAATTCTGTTTCACAATTTATGGTAATTAAAGAACTATTTTTTGACTTCTTCATACTATAAACAATATTTCCTAATATTTCAGTACTTTCTTGTGATTCTGCTGAATTGATTTCTAATAACCTATTACTATAACACTTTTCACATAATATTGAATATGTATTATAGTATTTATTTGCAACTAATTTACTACACTTATGACATTTTTCTGGCCAACCTAGATTAATGTATTTATATTCTTCTTCATGTTGCTCTTCTATGAATGCACACATATACTCTTCTAAATCACTATTTGTGCTACTTGAATCTTCAGAATATAAATCTATCATGTTAATACTCTCTATGCTATAAATACTCTCATTATCACTTAAATCATCTAAAATGTATATTGACTGAATATCCTCATCTTCTTCTAACTTAAACAGCTCCATCAAATGTACTTTTTCTTTCGGCTGTTTACCTAATTTTGGACATTTAGGTCTAATATGTCCAGTATCTCCACATGAATAATATTTACAACTACTCTTATCTTTTGGTGCTTTATATTTTCTAATCCAAGGTCTACCACTTCTTTTTCTAAATTGTTTTGGAATATATTTTTTCTTTTTATATGTTCTTGAAGGTCTTATGCTGAAATTCTTGTGCTATTTGTATGGTTTATATGACTTATATTTCTTTTTTTATATTTTCTTATGCTTATTCTTTTTATGGCAACCATACTGTTGTGGTAAATCTATATTTTTACAGCTCATATAAAATTGCTTCCTAATTTGTTTCTTAGCTTTTATTTGACTACACTCTTGTCTAAGTATATCATATACATGTTGAATTCTAGGTACTATTGCAATATCATTTTTCTTTGGATGCTTTTGCCATTCATTCCAAATCTTTTCTGCTATTGGTCCTTTTATTTTTGTCATGTAAGTATCTAATAAATTAATATCACTAATTCTACCTGTTCTTCCTAAATATTTAAAGAAATCTGTTGTATACTCAGCTATATACTGTAAATCACAAATTTGTAATTGTTCTAAATTTCTAATTGCCCGTATCTGTTCATGTTCACTCCTGCCATCTAACCTATTATTATCTAAAAATTCTTATTTAATCAAAGTAACAAAACCATCAATATTAAAATGTGTTTTAGCTGCCTGATCCTGTTCTGGATTTTGGACTTTCCATGACTGGAAATAATCAAAAACTAAACCATCCAAAGTATGCTCAAAGTAATCTAACATATTTTGTGAATTACTAAAATCTAACATTAATGCTGCATGTACACAACCCTTTTCCCATCTGTCAATTGTTCTTTCCCAATCTTGTGGATCTACATTATCTAAATTTAATATATTACCAGCTATATTAAGTTTTTCTAACCCTCTTAAATATGGAATCCTATTTTTTCTAGGTGGTTTTATCATACTCTCTTCTATGTAATCTACTTTTGCTTATTCATTATATTGTTCATTTGTTGGTCTAAAAAATTGTTGGTCAGTTCTACTTGCGTGTCCTGGATTTTTTACTCCTGATGTACTACTTTCTTCTGCTGGATTACATTCTTCTTTCAATTCTAATAAATTATTATATTCTTTTGATCCTAAAATATGTTCTACTCCTATTTCTAAAATTAAAATTTTCATCTCTTCATCTGAAATTTTATGCAGTCCTAAATCATATGTCCTATATTTTTCTAAGTACTCTTCTTCATCTAAATGATCAATATCTTCTATAAGTTTATCTACAATACGATCAAAATTTTTCTCAACTAAATTCATATCTAAATTATCAAAAGCCATATTTATACTCTCATTTTCGATCTCACTCTCATCCTCTTCTATTTTTTCTAGTTGCTTGTAATTACTAAACCTAATTGTTGCTTGACCTGTACTAGTTTCATATATTTGTACTTTATCTGGTTGTCTATTTCTTGCTACTTGTAAATTAGGTAACGTCCACTGAGTTCCTTCTATCATATTTACATATTTACATGTTTACTACCAAATGTTTGAACTAAATTTTGAAATTCTAAATTAAACTTATGATTGTATTTATCAGACACTTTACCAATATACATTAAGCTAATACATAAATTTTTATACTCTCCTTTCATATTATAATTTTTTGTTCTTATGCTCACTTTAATATATTTACTAAATTCATTGATTGTCATAACATAATTTGGAATACATCCTATGGCTGCTAAGTTTGAACTTAAGTCTACTTCAGTTGTTGCTATTGCTGCTTGTTGGTGATTATCCCATCTATCATCATATATGTATACTAATGCTCTTGTGCCTACTTGTGCTCTGGTTAATCCTGCTATTCCAATTAATATTGTTCCTATATGAATCTGACTGAAATGTGATTTTCTCAAATGCATAATTGCTTCCTTACTAATTAAATTAAGTGTAACTTGTTTATCAATACAGCTAACTTCATGTTGACTGATGCTAATTACAATTCTGCTTCTATTTTCAAATAAACCTAATTGATACAAATTATATTTATTTTTCTGTGTTCTCTCAAAACCTCTTCTAATAAATTCTTGTGCTTCTTCTTCATTAGGATAAATATCTTCAGCTCTAACTACTTCTTTTCCCTTTTTCCTAAAGAGTTCCATTTTCTTTATCTAACTTACTAATTTCTTTCAAGGCTTGGATATATTTTCTGCTAGTTCTAGAATCGGTCATTAAATTAATAATTAAACTAATAATTTATCTATTTTATTATGCAACTTATCTACTTGTTAACCTAGCTCTTTTTGCACTAATTGAATTTTTTGGACTTCTAATTTTAATTGCTCAACTACTTCTAATGATTTAAGTTCTACTTGCTTCAGCTTACTATGTATGAGGTCAACAAGCTCTTTTACCTCTCTTTTGCTAGGAAGCTTTTGAATATTTTTATTATTATCTTCTAACTGAGATGTAATATAGTCTAAATTTTGTCTAATTGTTTTTATGGAAATTTTCTGAAAATGCTCTAACAACTAGTTTAACAAATGATTATGCTTATTATTTTCTAATTTTATATTTTCTGCTTGACTAATAATAAGATGACACACCCCGACCCGGAAAGTCCACTTGGATTCCAAATCAAGTTGTGCTGGCCGACACCAAGAAGGTGATGAAGCCATAAAGTATATTGATGTGAGAAAATGTGAATAAATTTAAATCTAAAAGTGTCTAAATACAAGAGTGCGTTGTGAGCGAAAATGAACCCATTTCACACGTGATGTCAGAGCATAAGTAAAGTACAGTAGAGTGGATTGAGAATCATACCATTGAAGGTAATCTCCAATACCAAGATTTTCCACGAATCCTCGTCGATAAGAAAGCTTAGCTAAAAAACATCTGGAGGGTGGAAACAAAGCAAGGGTGAGTGGCCTTGGAAATAAAATTTTAATAAAAACCTTCTAAATCGTTATAACCTTTCGCTATGACACTTGTATAGTTTCCAAAAAAAAATCATACCACGAATCAATGTAAAATCAAAAGTATATCAACAGTAAATCCATAAATATACCACGACACAGCATCTCATGACCAATATAAATAATCATGTGCTCAATAAATCAATGCTAGCACATAAGTCGGAGTCACCTATATTGACCTGTACGAATCATCCATATCTCATCAATCAATGCTAGCACAAAAGTCGGAGTCACCTATAGTGACATGTACGACTCATCCATATCTCATCAATCAATGCTAGCACATAAGTCGGAGTTGCCTAATGCAACCTGTACGACTCATAGGCAACCTGTACGAGAATGTCGGAGTTGCCTATATAGCTCATCTACCAATTCCTGCACACGAGTCGGAACCACTTAATGTGGTTTGTACGACAGGCTGGGTGTAAATAAATACGCTCAAGTGCTACGATCACTTGAAGGCTAGACCCTGTCCTCGGGCGGAGCACTAACGCCGAGGTGCAGGATAATGAGCATTAAATGCATAAAAACAAAACCATACACACTGAAATCACTATCATCAACATGTACTCACCTGAAGCTTACCTGTGCATCCGCAATGTCATTTGGCATAACCACTTTAACGTCCTAACATTCTTAATCTGAACTAAACCCAGTGATAGACCAAAATAAAATTATGATTAATCTCTACGCTGTTAACCATCATAACTTCTTTCCTTAAAGAAATCAAGTACCATGTTAAATTTGGATTGTTTTATGGCTGCATCTAACTGTCGTGTTAGACTGCCTACATACCCTCAAACGGGATCAAGCCATTCGTAGTTCAACTTAGTACTTCAAAGCAATCACAGTAATTATATGCCGATAATATGCATATAGATATACCATAATGCAATCTAAAACTCACCATACCATAGTATTTTAACACACACATATATATATATATATATATAACATGGCATAAAATGCATAGAACAATTTAAAAGCATTTGTAGAATTATCAGTCATATCTATATACGATAAAAGGAAAAGACCCACTCACCTGATGTCCGCGCTACGACTCCCTAGCACGAAAATCGAGACATCACGAACCATCGTCGCCTATAACAATTATCAAATCACATCTCAGAGTTCTTATCTATAAAATACGTAACTTACATAAAACATATCCCTAAGGACGTTCTAGATTGATTTGGGACCCATTAACCAAAAGTCAATCGTCGGCCAAAGATCGACGATTGAGTCCACAACCCTACGTAACTCGATCCAGAAGATCCGCATTTCAGATTTCTGATCCGTAACTTCCAAAAATCCACATTGTGCTTCTAAGACATCATACTAAAGTTTCATTACGATCCAACGGTTGGATCTAACGGTTGGATCTCCTCCAATTGCCAATTCAAGTGGTGGTCAATGTTTTATTGTACGAACTTACAAATCCAATTTGGGAAGATCCGTACGTCAGATTCCCAATCCATAAGTTTCTAATATTCTCAAATATTACGTACTATAATGTATTAAAATTTAATGACGATCCAACGGCCAGATCATCCGTTGCTGTAATAGTCAAGTGGCGGACATTAATGGAACTAAGTTCAAACGATGAAATTTCATCAATCAGACTTCACAAACGGAACCAAGGTATTCAACTTTAGCCTAGGAAGGTCAGGGGACCCGTTGGCCGCCCCGATTTGCCGGAAAATTCAACTATTTCAAAAAATTACCAAAATTCACAAAAATGAAGATCTCAAAGAGAGGAACAACTTTCATACCTACCACAAAGTCCAAAAGTGGACGAACGATAGTCAATTTTACCCACAAAGTTGGCGGGTGCCTAAAGCTTCCCGACGTCAATTCGTCTTCTACGGTGGTCCAACGGGGTGAAGGTTGGTTGGGATTTTCTCCTAGGATGATGGGCTACAAAGCCCAAGTGGTGGCATCGGCCATTGCTTTGCCGATTCGTCGGAAAATGGAAAATGGTGGCCGGAGCACCGTGAGAACCGTCGACTTTCGTGGTCTCAAACCGCCTCATATAGTGGTTAATCAAGGTGGTTCTTGGTTGGGTTTTGTAGAGGGAAATGAGAGCTTCAAGATGGTAGTGGTGGCGTTGAAAAACTCCACCGGAGTTGGCCGGAATCGGCCTTGGAAGATGGGTGGTCGCAATGGGTGTGGGTGCGTGTGAAAGGCCATGGGAAGGCTGGGAGCTTCCCCCCCCCCCCCCCTTTTTTTTTTTTCTTTTCCTGATTGGCTCTCAATCTCCCTCACTCCAAATCAGATTGGTCCCCTTAACCCATATGATGATTGGTTCTTAATCCTACAAGGTGGGAGTTCAAATAATTTAACTACCTTTAAATAACCAACTTCAAACGTCCATAACTATACCGTTATAATCCGGACTCGTAAACGGCTTTCGCCTATGCGTTTCTAGTGACGAGTATTACTTAAATACGCTAAAACAATAAGTTATACGTTTCTCTAAACGAGGGTTAACGGAAGTCAAAGTCCTTACCTCTAGGGCATTTTCGTCAATTCACGCCTTTAAAATTTATAAAAACGTAAAATTAGGGACGGGTTGTCACATAAGATCTACAATACTATTGGCTTGTGGATTTTCTTCACTATGCAAAAAATGATTATGCTTTCTCAATGGAAAATAACAAACTAAACTATTTTGGTCTAAGGTTATTTTTCTTTTTTGAGGTTCACTAATTTCTAAATTAAGATAATCTATCTTATACTACAATCTACCTTTCTCTAGAGTTACGGCTAACTGGTTCCTTAGAAACTCTCTTTCTTCTCTCAAGGTCTCTAAAACTTGATATGTTGCTCTTTTTGCTTCTAAAACTTTATGCTGCACTTCTGTGTTATTATATTTACGAATAAATGAAGAATGTTCAAGATAACCAAGATAAAACTTTTGCTTCTTCAAAGTCCTGCTAATTCTTTTGGATATATATGCTAATCTTCTCTTTATACTATTTATAGTTGGGTGAATGGGACAATAAATACCTGGTGGTTGTGGTTGACAAGGTCTACAAGGACAATAATATCTATTGTTCATACAAAATAAATAAGTGTGATATTAGTTGTGTTAATGACTTTCGTCCTCAAGGTACTTTACTATTATAATTATACTATTAAAATGCTAAACATGGCTCTGATACCAAATTCGTGAAGCAGGCCCGGTTAGATAGTCAGATGGCCATTATAACAACTAGACATGAAATCTTGCACATGGAACTTGACATGTTTCAGCATGACGACCACTCACAGTACAAGTATAAGGCCTTAACGGCTAAACTCCGAGGTACGAAGAACTCAGAGGTACCCTGGTTAATGTCCAGTTATTTGTATGGCAAGCATTCAACTATAATAGAGTGCTCGAACAAAGTATGATCGTCAGTTTAGCAGGTTAATAATATAACTACAATAGTGTTTTTGTGTTTTGGAATAGAAGTCTAATTAAACAAACGCACTAAAGAAAGAAAAGAAAGCTTACTTAAGACTTGGAGATTGCTTGAATATGTACACTTGAACTTTTATTGATATATGAAATGCTTACAAGGATAGTTGTTTACAAGAAAGTGTTTACAAGGATGCTATGAAGACTACAGATGCTTGAGAGAATGAAGATGGTGTGAGTATATGGTGAAAGTAGGGTGTTTAGGTGTTGGGATGTTGAGAGGTATTGAGAGGTTGTGAGGTGTGTCTTTACAATGAATGGAACTCCTCTTATATAGACTGAGTGAGAGTGCTCTGAAATAAAAATCTTGACGGATGTATGGTATGGACATCTCCTTGGTACTTGTCATCTTCTACTGTTGCTGAAATTATCATCACTATTTCTGAAACATGGTCTGACTTATTTGTCCTTTTTTTGTTTTGCATGTGAACTTGCCTGTCTTGATAAATGCATGTGAGCTTACTACATAGCTGTCTTCTGGAGCCCAATTTTTGTTTTTGCATGTGATATCTCTGAGATCCCCTTTTCCTTGTCTTCTTCTCCATGCCCATTTTGGGTATTATTAAAAAAAATTGTCCTTATGATTAAAATGAAAGTTTTGGGGGGATTTTGGTTAGTTTTCCATTTTATCAACCCTTCGTAGCTCAAAAATGCATTTTTAATTTTTTGGGTAATTTTGTAATTTTATGTTTTATTTTCCTAGGGTTTGTTAAGACTATTTAAACAACTTTTAGCGTTGCATTTCTTGTGTTGATCATATTAATCATTAGAAATCGAGATTTTCAATTCCATAGTTTGATTAAGTTTATAAAACAGTTTAATTATTTAAACAATAATTAGTTTAATTAGAAAATCGAGAGTTACTCCCTAACTTATCGAGTTCCATAGTTTAATTAGTTTTTTTTTTTGTTTGAACAAGCAATATTATTTACACTAAGAAGGAGGGGGTGGGCTTAGCCTCACAATGAGTTAGTAATAATGTGGTTTAAATTCGCCTTTGGCGAGAATTAAACCTAAGACTTCTCACTTATAAGTGAAGAGGAATACCACTAGACCATAGTACTAAGTAGCCTAGTTATTAGTTTTAAAAATAGTAGTTTAATTTATTTTTGTGCCACCTGGGATTTTCTTACACGACCCGTAAACGACACGAAAATAACGGATTTCGGGTTAACATGATAACTAATCGGGTCACATGATAGGAATCCGTTAATAACGGGTGCTTAATAGGTTTTTACGAGGGTGACACGTGGGTAACCCATTTTGGCACGTTAAGAAAAAAGTCATTTTGATGATTTTAATTTTTTAAACTACTAAAAAACCTTACCATAAAATATAATAGCCATAGTGTATATGTATGTATTGTATATTAAATATGTATTATTGTCTTATTTGACACACCCCGACTGAGGTCAAGGCATGCTGGCCGTCACGTGAGAGTGACGTAGCCAAGTGCACAGTGCGGAAGCGATAAAGATAGTAAAATATACGAGCAATTTAAAAACCAGATTACTAGAGTGCACTACTAAATAGAAGGTGATAGGAGTTAATTACAACAGTAAACACTCATAATTCAGAGCATAAAGTCTAGGTGCAGTCTAGTAGGACAAGTACTAGTTATACAGTACCAGGAATGTCCTACTATTATATGGATAAGTCAGAACTGCCGACGTCCTCTAGCCACCAACAACAATCTTACTTAAAACCTGGAGGGGCGCAAAACAGAAAACGTGAGTGGGCAAAACAAATATTTACAAATTCATTTCATTTATCAACATATCTAACCCCTCGCTGTAAAACATGTATAATTTTCCCAGAATCAAGATGTAAGCATATACACACACATATATATATATATATATATCTTAAATTATAACCATTCAATTCATGCTTCACATAATCATTTTCATATGTATGCCATGCCAAAATATAACAACATAAGCAATTCAGGTAAGAATAAATTCATAGAGTTATGATATGATAGTCGGAACCACTGAAAAGGGTCTGCACGACAAGGTTGGGTGTAATATAATTATGCTCAATTTACTCTCTCAATGCTAGCTGTGCGATAATACGTTAGTCACCTACGAGTCGAAACCACCTATAGTGGTCTGTGCGACAAGACTGTGCACCTAATTGGATCCAATGTGAGCATATGGTGCGGGAGGTGACATAATATATAGGCATGTGCCAACTCTCTCTGTGGCTAAATCGCAATCACCCAGGTGCAGGTTATGAGCTCAATGTTCATCAATACATTTATAATCATTCTATTCACAACTAAGGCCTTTATCTCAATCACGTCTCATATAGACAATCAACATGTTCATCTCATTTATTGAATGGCTGCATCTAACCTCTCGTTAGATTGCCTACGTACCCTAAACAGGGATCAAGCCGTTCGTAGTTCACCTATTCAAACATAACTTACCTGAACTTACCTGTGCCTCCACAACACCACAATTATATATATATATGCAACCATGAAATGCATATTCAGAATATAAAGGCATTTGGCATATTATTACAAAGCATACTTTCATTTAAAACACATTTCTGGGAAATATAACAAGTATATAATTATATACTGAAAACAAAAGCCCACTCACTGATATGTCGAAGGGTCGTAGCCCCCGATTCGCCCGTGGATACTCTCGTCCTCGGGATAAGTCTCACCTATATGCGAATAAACTATAAAAACGTTATTTTAAAACACATAGGCAAAACTAGCTAATAACTTCTCATACATTGCTCAATTTGGGGATTTGAATATACCACAGTGATCTACTCGACGTTGCGGACGTCGATATATTTTAAAAATAATTTTCCTAGGGCCCACGCACCCTCACGCGCCGGGGAGGCCACGGTGCCACGCGCCCCCCACGCGCATTATCTTTTTCGTCCAGACGCCGGAAAACTCGCCGGCGCCGGAATACTGGGCAACCCTATAATCGACGATTTCTCACTCGTTTCTACACCATTTTCCATGAAAATTTTCACAAGAACTTCACAAATTTCGAGAGGAAGAAGGCTATACCTTTTAAAACTTCCAAATCCTTCGAAAACTCGTCGGGACAATTTCACCAAAACCGGCCAACTTTGAACTGAGGTTTCCCAACGTCCACACAAGTCAAACGGACCTCTCCGAGCTTCGTGGGAACCTTCTTTTAGCTCGCTGTGAGTTTGGATTGTCCTAAAAATCAACCATTACAAAGTTCGTGAATAGTGCTCAACTCGGAGCTTGAGATTTCAGCGCGATAACGGACGAGTTCTTACCTGAAATGGGTACCAGTGTGTTCCTCTGGTCTCCAGGAGTGTAATGGTAACTTCCAACCTCTCGATCTGTGTCTGGATGTTCGAGTGTGGGTGTGTCCGTACAAAATGGGAGAGAGAGAGTTTTGCGAGGGAGAGAGTACGGGAGAGAGAGAAGGAAAGTGAGTGGTCCAATTCCACCCAATCACAACTAAGAGAGCATTTGTTTCCATTGGTCCCAATTGTTTAGGAAATTATGAAATTGGGCCAATACCTTAGTTGAAAATGCAATTGTACCCCAACGCTCAAGGGCAATTCTGTCAATTCACATCAATGATAACAATGATTCCGGGACGGGCTGTCACATTATTATTCTGTATAAATTTAAAAAATTTAAGTTTTATCTGTATGTATTGTATATTAATTTAATTTTTTTTCTTATAGTTTGCCTTTGATTTTCTTTGACAGGGAAGAGTTCATTGAAATTTGGCGTCGGCTTCCATTGGTTAATTGGACATGTAAGTATTTTTAATTTTTATTTCGATGCTTGCAGGATGAAGGGCAATAAACCCAAGGAGAATAGGTGTAGATTTGAATCGGACTATCAAATTGTTTAAAGCTACAAGTGTGGTACAACAAGATCTGATGAAAATCAAGGTTTCTCAACAGGAATTCAACAAAAGCTTTGCCATGGAGAAGTAATATGCACTTTATGCTTTATTATTTGGTAGGCTTCAGATTGTTGTACTGCATAATTTCATTTTAGTATCTACAATTAGAATCAAGTCACAGTTAATTGTAGTGGTTTGATTGTGGTTTTTGTTGGGCTTTCATTGTTTATTTTTGTTCGCATGATTTTAAGGACATCGTCAAGTCACAATGATAGAATCAAACTTACTTTCCCCAGTTCCCCCCTAACACTAACAAATTAGGCTTCTTCATTTTCAGACTCTCTTGAGATTGGCAGACATAGGGTTGCTTACATTTAAACCTTCTCCGCTCATGAAATTTTATCCCTTTCCTACAGCCAATTCGTAAAGGCCCTTTTCAAATGGAGGTTTGCATATATTCTCTCCTAAGATTTGATTCTTTGTGTTTTTCGCTTATTTTTTGTCTGATTTCTCAGACAATTTGGCTAATGAAGAGTATATAGATATGCAATTTGAGAGTGTATTATTTTCTCTCTGTTTTATGTGTTTATTCGGTTCTACTTTAGATTTTATCTATTCCTTGAGTTTTGACTTCTTCATCTTTTTATCTTTTGTAGGGCTCCAGGTAAATGGCGAGAATTAATGAACTATGCCACATCATTTTAATTTCCCGCGAAAATTTTTCCCTTATAATTGTGTTTGAGTGAAAATTTTTCCCTTATAATTGTGTTTGAGTGAAAAACATTGAATGGAGAACACAATAACCTTAGCACGATTATGTATGGAATAAATTAAATATATTAAAAAACGCCTAAACTCGAATCTGTATGGAATGGATTCATTATAGAATGAATAGATTAATTATTTGGGTTTCGACAAAAAAAAAATAAAAATAAAAAAGATTAATTGTATGGGTTATTGCTTTTGGTAGGGGTGTATTGATGCGAAAATAAATTCACGCACAAATTTAAACCCTATTTGTGACAGTTGTAGTAATGATGTAAGTAGGGATCGTTCTAGGCCGGGGATTAACTAGGGATGCTAACCAAAGTAAAATTAAATTAAAAACGTAAAAACAAAATTTAAAACACTAAACTAGACTCAAAACACTTAAATAGAAACACTCAAAATAAAACTAACAAATAAACTAAAACAAATCAAAAGACTCAAAATAATTCAAGACTCAAGAAAATACAAACTAAATTGATTTCTAATAAATCTAACACTTTAAAATAAACGGGGGATTGATTTTGACGAAAAGTAAATTAAACTTAAATAAATTACAAAATTGACAAAAACATAAAATTAAGGTAAAATGATAAATGACGGATTGGCTAGAGGATTATTCTCCACACATGATACATATGCAACCTAAATTGATTTTCAGTTGTTCTTTCAATAAATTGTAAATTCTCAACGCCCCAAGTTAATTAGGTCCGCTTAAATTAACCTTCAGATTTTCCTTAAGTTAATGGATTGGATGATTGCATACGACAACCCAAAACATTCCCTACAAGTTCCCTACATGAATTGCATAATAGAGATACAAGCAAGAATCATTAAGTTTTATGAAAATCATAAGCATTGACGAGGCACTTGTTACTATGAATTGCATGAAACTTATGCCAAGAATTTACCTAACGCGATCGTTTATAAGCGACCTTCACTACTTGTGAATATAAGTTCATAACGATTAGGTGAAATTTACTTATATTCTAGCATCAAATTCATGCATGTAAATTAAGTATGCATCCTTAATCGACATACAAAAATAAGTTATCAATCAAGCAGTTAAGCAAATTAAATCACAACTTAGAAATCACAACTGAAAGTAATCAATTCAAATTACAAATATAATCATGGCTTTGAATTAACCTCTAACCAAAATAAAATTAGTTACACATTATTAAAATTAAAACATAAAATAAAATATAAGTTGGAGGATTAAACCGAGAGAATTTGCAGTGAAACTTTGCTCTCTGCCCTCACTGTCCACGTCTGCCAGCTTCTGACTTCTGTGCACTGCTGTCCAGCTTCCAAGGGCAGCGTCAGCTGCCAGTCTCCCTCACGTCAGTCCTCTCCCGTTGGTTTCCTGCGTGCGCCACTTCCCCGTGCTGACTGCCCTTCTCTCCTTCAGCTCCTGTCCTCACGCTGCCAAGGCAGCTACCATCACTTCCCGAGGCTGCCTTCCCTGCTTCAGCACGCTGCACTTGCCTTTCCTTGCTGGCAGCTTCTGCGCTGCAGGCAGCACCCAGCTGACTCCCCCCTCCTCTTTCTTTCCGTGCCTTCTTGGCAATTCTTCTTTTATTTCTGTCCGTTCCGCGCCTGCCAAGTTCCACCTGTCGCGCCACTGACAAGGCAGCAAAGCTGCCTTGTTATTCCTCTTAGTTCTCACGCTGTGCTCCTCTGCGCGCCCCCCCCAAGCTGCCAGGCAGCAACTCTCCCTTTTATTTTCCAATTGCCGAGAGCTTTCTGATTCTTTATTTTCTTATTTCCTCCACTCCACATGAAGTGCTCCACACATTTCCTTATTATTTCCTAATGTTGTCTCCACCAACTCTCTTTATTACTTCCTGCATGCTTGTCCTGCACACCACACACTTTTCACTTTTTTTTTCTTATTCTTTTATTCACACCAACCCACCTTTCCGTCCCACTATTTTATTTTTTTTCTTATTTAATCTTTTTATATTTTTTTCTACAAAACAATATGAATTATTATATATATATATATATTATTTAATTTAAAAGCTAAACAGTTTTGACACGAATTTATTACATAAAATCATACTTATGCTATTTTTATTTTCTTAGCTAGATAAATTCGATAAAACACAAAAATAAAGTAAATAGCACATAAATATGAGGAAATAACTAAGAAAAGACGAGAGAATTTGATGTAAAATATGTATAAATATGAGCTTATCAAATACCCCCACACTTAGCTTTTGCTAGTCCTCGAGCAAAACAGAGAAAATAGAAAAAAGTAATAACATGAAAATTATTAGTTTCCCCCTATGTGACCCTCATAGAATTTCATTTGAGAACATAAATAATCAAGAACCATAGCTAACACCAACAAGCAATTCAAGTTCATTTTCCTAACTCAAATATTAGCAGTAATCTTTGAAACATCCTTGAAGTGTAGTGTGTGAGATAGCCATGCTCATGCAATTTCAAATTTTTATTTTTAGAATCACCATATGCAAACTAGCGACCTTCTCACGGGATTTGCACTCAATCACACATGTGTTTAGTTTTAATGTGTTTCGCTCAAAGAAGCAAATGTGAAAGTTCTACCATAAGCTTGCATAAAAATCACTTCTCCACAATCATAATTGCAAAACTTAAATCAAGAGGACTTTTATTGGACGTAATGAGGTTTAGGGCGAGGGTTATTGAAACGAAAGAATAGGAAAACACAAGTTCCAAGCTATATTGCAAGCGATTTTTTTTTCTTTAGATTTATAAGAACTCAACATTTCCAGCTATTCTACAAGTCACCTCCAACCACAACCACAACCTTAAACTGAAACTTTAAATACTCCATTTTTTTTTTATTTTCTCCGTAAACAACTTTCTTTCTTTCTTTTCTTTTCTTTTTTTTTTTTTTTTTTTTTTTTTTTTTTTTTTTACAAAACAAATATGAAAAACCCCCACACTTATTCTTTTGCCAAACACCTTCAAAGTACTTCAAAAACATTTCTCATAAGACAATCTCGCATTGCTCGCTTGGAAAGGGTAAGGAAAAATATTTATTTCAGGCATAAGGGTAGACATATCTGGTGATAAGAAATAAAAGGCTCACAAATACGGCTCAAAATGGCAATCTAATGATATTATTTTTCTTTGGGAAACAAGGTTATTTGGGCCATGGTGGTAAACCTAATGCCTCTATCATTTTCAAGTTCATGCAATCAATGACAAAAATTTCGAAAGATCGTTATGCAAGTTCTAGAGAAGTATCTCACATAAGTTCATCACACATAAAAAAAATAGGAGTGTATGAAAAATGCACACACTTTCAATAGGCTCAAAAACTCACATAGGATGTATATGGTCACTAAATTCACATATGGAGCTTTAAATCATGCTTAGTTTCACATCAACAAGGCTATGTGCATTTGGTTTTTCAAAGATGATCAAATATGTACAAACTAACACAGAATTTGGAATTTCACACAACACATGTTAACTAAGTTCTTGATGATCATGGTTCAAATTTTATTCAATTATATCATTGGGTCGGGGAAACTAATAAAAAACTAATTCAAAACAATAAGGAAAACAAGGAAATATTTTTGGATTTTTAAAATTTTCCGATTTTTTTTTTTTTTTTTTTTTTTTTTTTTTTTTTTTTTTTTAAAACAACAACTTAATTAAGAAAACACAAAGCAATAACATGGAAACAAATGAAACCAGTTCAAAGTCGAAGGTACAAAAATTTTCAATTTGGTCATTTTTCATACTCTTTACCCCCACACTTAAACTAGACATTGTCCCCAATGTCAGAAAATATAATAATATGCAAATAAAAATAAAGTAGATAAATATAACGAAATAAAATAAAGCAATAGGACTGAAAACTTCCCTAATTTGGAGAAAATCAAGCGATGACCCCCCAAGCTAAAATTTTGCAATCAACTTCAAGGGTGGAAATAACCAAAAGTTCCTGCAAAGAAAAGAAATAATTCAGTTAAGTAACACAAGAAAATGTAGAAAATGCAAACGAAAAATTAAAAATGAAAATAAAAGACAATGAATAAAACTAAAAAGTGATCATTGGTCCTGTTTGGTGACTTTCCACAGCTTTGAACTTGAACTGGCCTCGGAACTTCTTAGCAAGGAAAATGAGACTTGATTGGTGGTGTTGTTGAGGCTTCTCGAGCTCTTGGTTTCAACTCAGACTCCTTCTGCCGGGTTGATTGAGTCTGCAGGCTACATTCTTCTATTTTTGTTCTTCTGCATGGCAGGTAGGCACGAGGAATAGGTGGTGGTCTGCTTCTTTGTTCAATCTGTCCAAGTGCCGACCGATTGCCTTTCTTTCACCTTGCCCCGTAGCCAAGAGCAAGGGTAAAGGAAAAGCATGCCATGAGAAATCTTTGCCTCTGACTCTGATGATATGGGATACTTTTGCTTTTGAAGAAGTATCGTTCCACAGGTGTATGCGTGAACTGGGCTGGGGAACTTCTTAGCAAGGAAAATGAGACTTGATCTTGAAGATGAAGCAGCACCTTGTCTCCACATGCTTCAAGTAACATTTTCACTTGCCTTGGCTGTTCTCCAGGCAGATGTGGCGACTTCTTCGGAGGTACATCAGCGGTTGAAGAAGAGCACTCGAGAGCAATGCTAGGTAAGCAATCAGGAAGGATTTCCAGGCAGTCGGTTCTTAGATTGGAAGATTGACACTGAGTGCTGGCTGATTGCCCGCTTTCTCCTTGCCACAAAGACAAGGACAAGGACAGGGAGAAAGCGTGATATGAGATACTCTTGCTTTCAACCTTCATGATATGAAATACTCTAGCTCTAGATGACTTATTTGCAAAGGTATCCCAGGGAATGAGAAACACAAAGAAACTCGAGAGGGTTTGTTGGAAAGGCATTTTGGGAGATGAAAAATTTCGGAGATGAAGAAGTGTTGAGAGTGTGCCTTTGCTGTTGAAGGCGAAGGTAGACGTTTATAGAATTTTTCTTCACAACCGAAACTATTCCTTTACCCCTGTCGGCAGCCGGTGGATGGATGAACAGTACAGGTCACGCGCTTTCTGAAAAAGTCACCCGTAATTTGCGCAAAGCTGACAGCGCGCGTGACGAGTGACGACAAAATTGGAAAAGCTGTTCGCCTCGTGATTCCTGACCGCTCCGACTTTTGAGAGAGACGCCTGACTTTTGAGAGAACGGCGTCCGACTTTTGAGAAAGGAACCGACTTTTGAGACGGAGACGCCGCTTTTGAGAAAAGAATCCGGCTTTTGAGAAAGGAGCCCGGCTCTTCGATTTGCGAGAGGGCGTCTCTTCGACTGCTGAGTGATGCCTCAACGATTTCTTCTTCTTATAAGAACGCTCATTTTTGTTTCACAACACACTTGAGCTCCCCTTGTAAACACTTCATCTGGTAAACGTTCCCTCCTGTAAACACTCCCTCTTGCATTTTCTTTTAATCTTGATCATTCCGACTCTTCATTCTCAACACCTTCAAATATGTCTTGCCCCTCTGACCGTCGCCTTAACTTGAATGTTGGGGAAGATAGTGATATATCTTCTCCAACCAACATTTGGCAGCCATCCTTCATATCCCCAAATGGTCCTCTTACAGTTGGGGATTCCATGATGATGAACGAAACAACCGCATCGGTGGTGGCCAGAAATCTGCTCACTCCTAGAGACACTAGGATACTTTCTAGGCGGTCCGACGAACTAGCTGTCCAGGACTCTATGGCCTACAGCGTCCGATGCGCAGGCTCAGTATCAAACATGGGCCAGCGCCTTCTTGCACGAACTCGTCAGGTGGAGTCGTTGATGGCTGAAGTGGCTAGTCTTCGGCAGGAGGTCAGAGTGCTTAGGCATGAGAACAGGGATTTGCACATGCTCGCAACCAATTACTCAACCAGCATGAAGAGGAAGCTGGATCAGATGCAGGAGTCCGAAGTGCGGATTCAGAGTGATCATCAACGGTTTATGGCGTTACTCCCGAGGTTTGTGTTGCCTTCGTCCTCGGGAGCAGCACCAAGTATTGATGCTCCGAATGATCCAACTCTGGCGCTTCGTCTTTCTGGGGCTCCGTCGATCTCCGAGGCACCACCAACCAACGACCAATGAACGAGATTAATTTACAAGTTATTGTAAAATATTTATGCAATTAAGTTTTTTTTTTTATTTTTTTTTTTATTTTTTTTATTTTTTATTTTTATTTATATGAATGTTTATGTTTTTAAGTTTTTTTTTTTTATTTTTTTTTATTTTTTTTTTATTTTTTTTTATATAAATGTAAAAATAAGTAAATCAAAGTAAAAAAAAAAAAAAAAAAAAAAAAAAAAAAACTAAGTTTAATCTCCTAAACAAAAATCACTACTAAATAAACACAACAAAATAAAATCAACGTAAAATAAAAAAAATCAACGTAAAATAAATTCACACAAGAGCAAACAAACAATGAAAGAACTAAACAAAGTAAAATAAATTCAGTAAAGAGAAGGGATTAGGAATGCAAATCTGATTGAGGGTGATTCCTAGGCCTCCCTTCATTATTCAAATGCATGGGCTTATCATTGAACGGACGGTGGTACTTGAAATGATCCGACAACGGTCTAAGTTCTAATGACGGTGCCTGAATCATCAAAATTAAAAACAAGTTAGTATAAATTAAAATTAAAAATGGAGAAGATGGCTTACATTCTCGATCAAACTCAATCACAAACACCACATCTTGGAATGTTTCAGGGACTTTGCACTTAGCCAGATTGCATGTGATGATTGTGACATGGCCCCTGTTATCAAACTCAACTTCCTTGGCATTTGTCTCATGCACAGCCTCTTGGATGTATTCAACAAATTCTCCGGCCACCTCCTTTTCTGGAATATCTTCCACAACGTCTTTTTCATTCACTTCTTCCTTGAGATTTAAAAACCTGCAAGGAAAAAGGACATTTGGTGGAACGATGTTAGAATGAATTGAATTTTTAACCTCCTCACCTGAGTTGGATGACATAAGGACTTGGGGGGTTTGCGATAAGAATTCTTCTAAACTGCCCAAGTCGTCATCCTCATCTTCTTCTTGAATTGGCAATTCATCCATGTTCGGGCTCTGTTTGGATGGTTCAGGAACAACTTCATCCTCCATGTTACCTTGATCTCGAATCTGTGCCATGAATTCCATAATCTGCCCAACTTGCTCCTCCAATGCATCCACCTTGTTGGCTTTATTTTGCATCTCCATGTTTCGATTTTCTACGTCCTGGGTCAAAGAGGTTAGTAACTTATTCAAAATGTCATTATCCGAAGACGTACCTGAATTTGATTGGGGAGATTGTTGTGGTGGTTCATATGGCCATTGATAGAACTCTTCTGATGGAGGCAATTGTTCTTCTTTTTGTGAACCCTGTACCGAAGAAATTAATTCTTCAAGCATTTGATTATAATCCACGGGCATACTTTGATTCGATTGGAATTGTTGTGGGGGATGCTGTGGTGGCTGCATAGATCTTGAATAGAACACGTCCTCTTGCTGCCAATATCCACCTTGTTGGAATTGTTGAGGTTCTCCCCACATGTAATCTGAATAATCTCTCCAATCTGAATTGTAAGCATTGGAAAACATGTTGCCCCTTGATTGGTTATGGCCTTGATATCCCCAAACATCTTCATTTGCAGAAAATTGAGGACCTTGATATCGTTGTCCATAGGGCACATCAAGTGTAGGGACACTTGGCATTGTGGTCCGTTCGGCATTATGAGTTAATTGAGCAGTGAGCTGTGCCAATAGATCTTGAATGCTAGTAGAATCCAGGTCTTGCTCCATTTGTACCTCAATTCAAAGAAAGAAAAATAAATCAAATATCAAAAGTAAGATACACAAACACAAATAAACAAGATAAAATAAAATAAAATAAACACAAATAAAATAAAATAAAACACAAATAAAAACTTAAACAAGGATTAGCAAATTTGCTAATCCCCGGCAACGGCGCCAAAAATTTGATGCGAAAATAAATTCACGCACAAATTTAAACCCTATTTGTGACAGTTGTAGTAATGATGTAAGTAGGGATCGTTCTAGGCCGGGGATTAACTAGGGATGCTAACCAAAGTAAAATTAAATTAAAAACGTAAAAACAAAATTTAAAACACTAAACTAGACTCAAAACACTTAAATAGAAACACTCAAAATAAAACTAACAAATAAACTAAAACAAATCAAAAGACTCAAAATAATTCAAGACTCAAGAAAATACAAACTAAATTGATTTCTAATAAATCTAACACTTTAAAATAAACGGGGGATTGATTTTGACGAAAAGTAAATTAAACTTAAATAAATTACAAAATTGACAAAAACATAAAATTAAGATAAAATGATACATGACGGATTGGCTAGAGGATTATTCTCCACACATGATACATATGCAACCTAAATTGATTTTCAGTTGTTCTTTCAATAAATTGTAAATTCTCAACGCCCCAAGTTAATTAGGTCCGCTTAAATTAACCTTCAGATTTTCCTTAAGTTAATGGATTGGATGATTGCATACGACAACCCAAAACATTCCCTACAAGTTCCCTACATGAATTGCATAATAGAGATACAAGCAAGAATCATTAAGTTTTATGAAAATCATAAGCATTGACGAGGCACTTGTTACTATGAATTGCATGAAACTTATGCCAAGAATTTACCTAACGCGATCGTTTATAAGCGACCTTCACTACTTGTGAATATAAGTTCATAACGATTAGGTGAAATTTACTTATATTCTAGCATCAAATTCATGCATGTAAATTAAGTATGCATCCTTAATCGACATACAAAAATAAGTTATCAATCAAGCAGTTAAGCAAATTAAATCACAACTTAGAAATCACAACTGAAAGTAATCAATTCAAATTACAAATATAATCATGGCTTTGAATTAACCTCTAACCAAAATAAAATTAGTTACACATTATTAAAATTAAAACATAAAATAAAATATAAGTTGGAGGATTAAACCGAGAGAATTTGCAGTGAAACTTTGCTCTCTGCCCTCACTGTCCACGTCTGCCAGCTTCTGACTTCTGTGCACTGCTGTCCAGCTTCCAAGGGCAGCGTCAGCTGCCAGTCTCCCTCACGTCAGTCCTCTCCCGTTGGTTTCCTGCGTGCGCCACTTCCCCGTGCTGACTGCCCTTCTCTCCTTCAGCTCCTGTCCTCACGCTGCCAAGGCAGCTACCATCACTTCCCGAGGCTGCCTTCCCTGCTTCAGCACGCTGCACTTGCCTTTCCTTGCTGGCAGCTTCTGCGCTGCAGGCAGCACCCAGCTGACTCCCCCCTCCTCTTTCTTTCCGTGCCTTCTTGGCAATTCTTCTTTTATTTCTGTCCGTTCCGCGCCTGCCAAGTTCCACCTGTCGCGCCACTGACAAGGCAGCAAAGCTGCCTTGTTATTCCTCTTAGTTCTCACGCTGTGCTCCTCTGCGCGCCCCCCCCCAAGCTGCCAGGCAGCAACTCTCCCTTTTATTTTCCAATTGCCGAGAGCTTTCTGATTCTTTATTTTCTTATTTCCTCCACTCCACACGAAGTGCTCCACACATTTCCTTATTATTTCCTAATGTTGTCTCCACCAACTCTCTTTATTACTTCCTGCATGCTTGTCCTGCACACCACACACTTTTCACTTTTTTTTTCTTATTCTTTTATTCACACCAACCCACCTTTCCGTCCCACTATTTTATTTTTTTTCTTATTTAATCTTTTTATATTTTTTTCTACAAAACAATATGAATTATTATATATATATATATATATATTATTTAATTTAAAAGCTAAACAGTTTTGACACGAATTTATTACATAAAATCATACTTATGCTATTTTTATTTTCTTAGCTAGATAAATTCGATAAAACACAAAAATAAAGTAAATAGCACATAAATATGAGGAAATAACTAAGAAAAGACGAGAGAATTTGATGTAAAATATGTATAAATATGAGCTTATCATGTATTCAATTGAGATTTTGAAGGATTTTAATTCTTTTAGTGAATCTAGAGGTATTCAATCATGATTTTAAGTGATTCTCTGAAATTCAATAAGTATTCAATTAGAATTTTAAGATAGTTTATTAAAATTCTTAGAAATCTGTGTGTATTCAATTATAATTTTAAAGAAATTTATAACATTCCAAGTGTATTCAATTAGAATTTGAATTTAAAGAATTTGGAAAAGTTGAGGAATTTGAGAGATTTTGCAGTGTATTTAAGCATCCATAAATCTCATCACTCTCTCCATGAGATTTTGAGAGAATTGAATCAAAATTTTACATAAAATCTCTACAATTGAATACACCTCCTTACATCTTGGGAGCTTTAATGAAAAGGGCTTGTGTAACATCCCACATCGCCCAGGGGAGTGGATCCTGTAAGCCTTCTATGTATATTCCCATCTCTACCTAGCACGAGACCTTTTGGGAGCTCACTAGGAACTCGAAGTTAAGTGAGTTCATGTGAGAGCAATCCCAGGATGGGTGACCCACTTGAAAGTTCTCGTGTGACTCCCCAGAAACAAAACCGTGAGGGCGTGGTCGGGGCCCAAAGCAGACAATATCGTGCTACAGTGGAGTCGAGCTCGAGATGCGGTGGGTGCCCGGGCCGGGATGTGACAATTTGGTATCAGAGCAAATCCTTGGCCGGAAGTGTGTCGACGAGGACGTCGGGCCCCTAGGGGGGGTGGATTGTAACATTCCACATCGCCCAGGTGAGTGGATCTTGTAATCCTTATATGTATATTCCCATCTCTACCTAGCACGAGGCCTTTTGGGAGTTCACTGGCTTCGGGTTCCGTAGGAACTCCGAAGTTAAGCGAGTTCGTGTGAGAGCAATCCCAGGATAGGTGACCCACTGGGAAGTTCTCGTGTGAGTTCCCAGAAACAAAACCGTGAGGGCGTGATCGGGGCCCAAAGTGAACAATATCATGATACGGTAGAGTCGATCCCTAGATGTGGTGGGGGCCCAGACTGGGATGTGACTTTTTGGTATCAGAGCCAATCCTTGGCCGGAAGTGTGCCGACGAGGACGTCAGGCCCCTAAGGGGGGTGGATTGTAACATCCCACACCGCCCAGAGAGAGTGGATCCTGTAAGCTTTATATGTATATTCTCATCTCTACCTAGCATGAGGCCTTTTGGGAGCTCACTGGATTCGGGTTTCGTAGGAACTCTGAAGTTAAGCGAGTTCGTGTGAGAGCAATCCCAGGATGGGTGACCCACTGGGAAGTTCTCGTGTGAGTTCCCAGAAACAAAACCGTGAGGGCGTGATCGGGGCCCAAAGTGAACAATATTGTTGGAAATGTGCCCTAAAGCCAATCATATGATGATACTTTACGGACATTTCACATGTTAAACTAATCTAGTTTACATATAAAGGGCAAACATTATTGTTTGAGCCGTCTCATATAAAAGTTATATGCTTAAACAATAAAGTCCAAGGAATATGTGATTGGGAGAATGCAATCTAATGAAGTTAGATTAATGAGACCATTCTTTCGTAGACACATCCTAAACGTTCCTGATCATAGGATTGCCAATTGGGCATTGACAGTCCGTTAAGATCAGTACGTGCTATGTCTTCTCTTAGGGAGAGTGACTAGTCTCGAGTCATTGGTGTGTATGACATCAAGACAAGCATGTAGGTGCTCAATAGCGAATGAGTCCACTGAACACGATCAACGAAGAGTTCTCATACTCATGTCACATGAGAACTCATGGTTGGGATAATGCAAATTAGTCTTTTGACCTGAGGCATCACAGTTGTCTTGTGGTTAAGTCCTTGATCTTTGATTATGTCAAAGTCACCCCATCGGGGTGTCCACGACATCATTGGGGTTAAGCCACTTAGTTATGGAGACAAGTGAATGTGCAACAAGGGATCTCTAACCTTCAAATGGTTTGAGGGAGAATACTCTATGATATGATTAAATCTCTGGCCAGAGTATGAATGAGATTTGGGAATGCGTTCCAATTCACATTCAAGGTAATCATATAAGCAAACGAATCACATTGGATAGTAGACATGAATAAATAAACTATAAAACCAAACAATGTGGTCAAGAGTATTAGATTAGAGAAAGACCGTATTGCATTTGTAATCCTAAACTGAATAGGTTCTCTACCTCTTCTGATTAGCTTGGGTAGCCATGATATGCTGCTAGGTGTCACTCATGGTTTGTGGAAGCCCTAAACGTGTGTAATCACTAAAGGGAGAATTGAAAGTAAGTTTCAATTCACAATCGATGTAAAATGGTTTTAATCGCCCACTGCCTCGCTAAAAGGAACCTAATGTATCGTACACCGTGTAAGGTGGAGATTGAAGAAACAAAGGAGATGAGTAAGAATAATTAAATGGTTTAATTATTTATGGCAATGATTAATTAATATGTTAATTAATCAAACGAATAAGTTCGTTAAAGACCTCGGGATAGTTTTGGACCTTAAGGCCCAATGGGCTTCGAACGTCAAAGCCCATTGACTTAAGTTGTATGACAACTTAATGAATAATGATTCACAAAGGCCCAATTAGCCCAATTAGCCCATAATTAAGGAGGGTAGTGAACTTGGCTTAATTGCAAGTTTGCCACTCCATTGTGAGGTGGTATAAAGGCAACTTTATAGCGATTTCATCCTTAGGGTTTTTGTGGAGAAAAGATGAGAACAAAAGCTCTCTTTGCTCTCAAAAATTCAGCCACCCTAGAGGAAATTATCTAGCAATTTTACTTCCTCTAGGTCACTCATTTCTTCTTCAATTTAACCTTGGTGTAGAATCTTTAGAGGTTCTCAATTTTGGGAACTTGGAGAACCTTTTCTTCTAACCAAATCCATGGAGCTAAGAAGCAAGGAATGAAGGCCCTATCTCTTGGGTGATTATCCTTTGCATATGCAAAGAGGAATCTACAAAGGTAAATATTTCTCAACTAACAAATGTTGTTTTAAGTTGAGTCAAGGTTCACCAATCTACTAGGCTTTGAATTTCATGGTTGATGTTTTGTTTTTGAGTGCATGTAAGCATGATTCCGCCTTTAATTTGTTAATTGCATGCTATTGATGTTGCTCAAATGAACATGTTTTTCACAAAATTTCCTTCAAGTGGTATCAGAGCCTAGGTCTAGTAGTTGGTGAATCATTTTGGGTTTTGTAGTTCATAGTTTTTGATTTAAAAGTTGTAATATGTTACAAGCTTTATTCTTGTTTCTTTGAATGTAAATTTTGTTAGAAAATTTGCCATCTCAAATGTTGTAGATGTAGTTCATATGAGCATGAATTTTGGAGCTAAAATTTTGTGCCATGTTTTTGGGGAAATTCGGCCAAATCCAAAGGGTGATTTTTTGGGTTCATGTTTGTCTTGTTAAAATGGTTTTAAAGTGACTTTTGGAACCCCTAAGTACCCTAGGATGTTAACCCTCTTTTGAGTGGTGAAAATTTGAGTTTTGGTGAGTGAAAACATTCATGGAGCTATTATGAGTTTTCATGAGTGTTCTTCAATGTTCTTGAAGTTCTTGCCAAGAACAAAAAGTTTTGAAGTTTTGATTCAAAAAGTTTTGAAGTTTTGATTCAAAAAGTTTTATGTTTTTACATAAAGTTTTGGTTTAATTTTAGTGGGTGATTTTAGTGGGTGATGATTATTAGTAAAGTATTATTAATGGTTTTAATGGTAGACAAACTTTTTTAAAAGTTTGACATAAATTCAATTAATGGCTATAATGGTAGACAAACTTTTTTAAAAGTTTGACATAAATTCAAAATATTTCATCTTTACCTCACCTAACAAAACCCACTTACAAAAACTTTGTAAAAATCTTATTTTTATTTACTCAAGGCCGGCCACCCTACATGTAGGGTATTTTTGGGTCTTTTATTCAATTACATAAAGTTTTGATACTTTTGTGTATTTGCACTTTGGCCCAAAGTTTACGTTTTTACGTTAAGGTCCAAAAACGCTAAAGGACAAATTGTTTTGCTCCTTTAATGAAGTTTTTTGTATTTGTTGAAATTTTTGGGTTCTAGTTGTAATTACATGAAGTAGTGGACTTTTGTGTTTTTACAAAGTGACCCCAAAAGTTTGTGTTTCGCAATATAGCCCAAAAAGTTGTGGTTATTGCATGATGGCCCAAATTAAGTAGGGAACAAAAATTGTTTTGTCTCTTTAAATGAGAATTGGATTTTCATTTTATTTAGCTCCATTTAAATCAATTTTATGGATACAAAAACCAAATGAAAATGTTGCATTCAATTTAATTAATTAAAGTGTTGATTAATTAAAGGGTGATTATGAACCTAAGCCTACGATAATTGAGCTATGTGAAAGGCCGTTTCAAATTTGTTTGAACCATGGGAATGTGTAGATTAATTTTGGTTGTAATTTGATTTGATCAAATGTTGTAAAAGAGCATAAGTTCTTCTTTACTTTAAAGTAATTTTAATTATGCAAATGTTGTAATGAGCATAAGCTCACCTTTACTTTGAAGTACTTCTTTCTTGCTTTATTTGATATGCATGAAAATGAAGTAGTTGGGTCCAACGCCCCTAAGACAACACGCCTTAATGTGATTAAACGCGTAACTAAAATCAATCTCCATCCCTAGTCCGAGATTCAACACTAGGCTCGTGTTGAATCTAAACAAAGGTTCATAGTCATCCTAAGGCCCTAAGGCAACTATATAGTCCATCAAATGAATGCAAACCTTATGTTAGTAGTATCATATACTCTTGCTTTAAAAACCGTTTTATAAGTATAGTGGGAGTATTATATACAACTAAATTGAATCAAATGGACCAATAGTTGCAATAGGACCAAAATTGTTTTAATAAAGATTAAAATGAATATGTTTATGTGATGAGACCTAAAACCCTCAACCAAACCATTATTAAGTTGAAAAGCGTGAGAGTGCTTAGAACACTCTTTCGTGGCCTTCCACCGTGGTAGCTCCAATCGTTTATGACTTGTACACCGGCTTCACCCTATCATGGGGGAGTACAAAGTGCATGCTTATACTCAGGAGGAGTCTATATACATACTTGATGAGGTTAGTGTAGGCAACGAGGATGGCCAATATCGTATTATCGTGAGGCTATTCTTGAACCCCTTCACGAACTAAGCATGGTGGGAATGACTTAACTAAGTGCAATGTTGCCAATATCATATCATTGTGAGGCAACATTCTCTAGAGGCCAAATTGATGGGTACTTGCATTTGTTGCAAATGAGTAAGCGTACTCTCTCATTATTATTAATGCTAGCCAATATCATATCATTGTGAGGTGGGCTTGGTAATAGTGAGTCTCCCATAACCTACTAAAAGTTTCCTCCAAAACTCTCGAATTCCAATGAGGGATATGGAATTTGCCAAAAATAGTGGGTGGTGCTATTTGATTTAAAGACCCGAATCAAATGGCTTAAAATCAATCAATTTATATTCGTTATGTATTTGTTTACCAATATATTTGCAAACGCTATCCAAAACTTGACAAAGAAAATCCGAATGTTTTAGTTTCCGGACTTGGTAACACAATCCCAAAGATTGTCTTAAATGGATTGTGCATGTACCTAAGAAGTCTCATCCTCACAATCTTCCTATTGATAATGTATCATTGGAAGAACATGTTAGAAATGTCTATCATGAAGAGGACAACACAAACAACCAATGCTTATTCCTTCGTTATATGAACAAAGGAACTTACGAAGATTAGCATAAAGACAATGACATTTTTAGTGTCATAGTTCTTCACTTACAAATTGTTGTATGAAGAAATGAGAGTTGCCTTGAACAACTCTTGAAAGTTTGTAATTATGTTTAGAACATAATGGTTGGTTGACAAAAATAGTCCATCAACATGGACTTATGATGATTTTGAATCATTGAGTGTTGAAGTGATAAACCACTTAACGAGACGGAAACTAAGCTAGGACTTCACCTTTATGTCCCTATCCTAATGGTTCACTAAGTTTATTGTAAACTATGTAGTGAACAATAACCACACACTGTCCAAAATGTTTGATGTGTATAACACAATTGAAAAAAGGGTTTCAAGAGAGACAATGGGAGTTTAGGGACCATGACTATTGTAGTCAAAGGAGAAGTCAAATGAAGAAGATAAAATTAACTCCAAGGGAACAAACTTTCTTTATGAAATGATGGACATTGGAAGGGGTATTTGCAAGAAATGTCTTGCAAGTGTCAAGAACACACCTTTCGAAGGTGTTGTAAATTGTTCTTGAATAGTTCAAAACAGTTGGTTCTTCTACTTGAATGCTTGATTCCGTATTAGTAACTATGTTTTACAATCGTTGTAAAAGTGTGGCTAATAAGAAGTAGAAGATTAATAAGAGAAGAGAAAGTACTTCACATTCGGAACGTGAATAAAATATAGATCTCTGCGAAAGCAGATGGTACTAACTTCCTCATATGAACTACCAAAGAAATTGGAAAAACCAAAGATTGTCTTTACATTCCAATTTTAAGGAACTTAATTCCGTCACTATAGTAGAGATGGATGAATGTTTTGTTTGACAAAACATTGTTCTCTATTAATCACTGATTGGATTATAGTAATCTAATTGATTGTCTCTATAGTAGAGATGATACGGTAGCATTAACTGTTTAGAATATAATGATGCTTAAAACCCAAAAGGTTGCAAGATAGTGACTAATCCCAACTGAGTTGTGATACCTCTAAAACATAAATTACGAGTTGGTCATAGATGGATGCTATGAATCGTTAGATCCGGATCCAATACCTTCTTGTCAAAATTGTATAGAGGCGAAATGTTCGAATCTTTATTCTTTTGGAAAGAATAAAGAATCACAAAGTTGTTGAGGTTAATTCACTTAGATGTTAGTGGCACTTGTCCACAACATAATACTACTCATGTTGTTTGACATTCACCGAAGATCACTCTCGGTTGGACTATAGTTTATTATGAATAAACACAAGTCCGAATACTTTTTAAAAGGTTTCAAAGAATTCAAGAAATGTAAGTTGATGAGTAAGACGTCTAAAGTACTTACCTCCTTAGATTTGATCCAAGGAAAGGTAACACTTTAGATGAGTTTCCTTGAAAGATATCAAGGAAATTAGCATCATAAGATAATGATTTTCTCCATTAGGAGAAGAACGAACTTGAATAAGATTTAGTTCGTTGGATATTATCAATTACCCATATATAGGATATATATGCTTCTAAGACAATATGATTGTCAATTAGAAGATCTTCCAAATTTTCCTAACTCCATAGGATGTAGTTGGAAAGAAAGACAAATCTTAATTGTGCTAAGATTTGGGGTTGTGTGCTAATAAGCAATATTTGTTTAAAAATTATCTTGTGGATATCCTTAAATTAACCTTTGGATATCACTTCTATAAACCAACCAACAAATGTTGTTTGTTGAGTAGTTCATTGTAATCCTACAATGTGATTTGCCTTAGAGCAAATGAACTAGGAATAGAACTCAAAAGAATGGGTTCTTTGAGAGACAAGATGATAATCAACAAATATAACAACCTAGTTCCTATACCACAAGCTCCAAGGTAGTCAAGAAGGATTTATAAACCGTCTCAGTTGAATGGTTTGAACTTTATGACTACATTGAGTGTCTATACAATATATACTCAAGGAAATGGTAAAGTACCATTTGACCCGAAATAATGAAACCTTCATAGCTAATTGGTAGCTTAAAGTGACTACAATCAAAGAGAATGGTTGACTTTGAAGGAACCATCTTTGACGTAGCCTTAGTTTCAATTAATTCGAAGATTGCTAGCTACAACTAAATGGTGATTCAATGTTTGGACATGATATAGGTTTCCGAAACCATTATTAAGATAGTCTTGATAATTTATGTCTAAAACTATGAATCACAAGACATGTAAGTTGTAGAGATCCAACCATCATGGATCTTAGCAAGCTAGTGGGAGCCATAAGCGTCTTATGAAAGAAAGATCAAATTGTTTGATTTCTCATATAGATGTAAATGAATCTTTTGTTTACTAGGTTTACAAAAGATTAGTGGGAGTTAATCATGTTCCTAAAATTTAGAATATATATATATGATATATTAATTTTGGAAATGAAAAGAACACTTCTTCGTTAAAGTTATGACTTTAAACTTTCTATAACGATAGAATGTATATGGGAGACATAGTCTATATACATGGGATGGAAATCTATAATGATAGATTTTAGGATATAATTGGATTATATCATGCCCTAATAATAGACAAAAGGATGCTAGGACGTTTCTCATATGATGATAAACTTCAATAAGAAGAACAACTCTAGTGAGACTAGGAGGTAGCTCTTCTCAAAGGGAACATACCCTTTGACTCCCAAAGAAATAATGCGTAAATCGAATCCTTTATGCATACGCACAAAGGTAATTTATGTATTTCATATTTTATGAAAAACATTGATATGAGTTGTACCTAGAAAGGTACAAGGCGATATCAGTGCAAGCCCAGGATCAGAACCATGGCAACTGTCAAGTGAATCCTTAAGTATTTAAGAAATACTAAAGGATAGGTTCCTCGAAGAATGAGGAAGAATTAGAGTAACGGAATGGAAGCGTAAATGTATTAGATTGTGAATCTAATCCATCATTGGATGTTTCTTCATTTATAAATGAAGAGATAAACAGATATCTCTTTATTATGACTAAAGAGATATTTGGATGGAAACATTAAAGTAATGACTTTAGTGTGTTCCATTATGAATGCAAAATATATTGCCATATAGAAGTTTACAACAATGTTGTTTGGATGGGAAAGTTCATTTATGAACTCTCTATTCGGTTCCAACCAGAAAGTGTATCTAGTGTACTGACACTATGACACTAATGGGGCGATAGCTCAAGCCAGGGAATCAAGGTCTCATCAAGATCCGAACTCATATGAGAGAACTGAACCACATGATTAGGAATCATGTATAATGGTGACGTCGATATTCTCAAGGTTGCTTCTATGGATAACATATAGATATCCATTGCCTAGGCCTACTACTCAGCCATTTATGAAATGACTACAGAAGAGGAATCATCACAGATGAACAAGCTGATTGGCTCTAGTGCAAGTGGGAGATTGTTGGAAATGTGCCCTAAAGCCAATCATATGATGATACTTTACGAACATTTCACATGTTAAACTAATCTAGTTTACATATAAAGGGCAAACATTATTGTTTGAGCCGTCTCATGTAAAAGTTATATGCTTAAACGATAAAGTCCAAGGAATATGTGATTGGGAGAATGCAATCTAATGAAGTTAGATTAATGAGACCATTCTTTCGTAGACACATCCTAAACGTTCCTGATCATAGGATTGCCAATTGGGCATTGACAGTCCGTTAAGATCAGTACGTGCTATGTCTTCTCTCAGGGAGAGTGACTAGTCTCGAGTCATTGGTGTGTGTGACATCAAGACAAGCATGTATGTGCTCAATAGCGAATGAGTCCACTGAACACGATCAACGAAGAGTTCTCATACTCATGTCACATGAGAACTCATGGTTGGGATAATGCAAATTAGTCTTTTGACCTGAGGCATCACAGTTGTCTTGTGGTTAAGTCCTTGATCTTTGATTATGTCAAAGTCACCCCATCGGGGTGTCCACGACATCATTGGGGTTAAGCCACTTAGTTATGGAGACAAGTGAATGTGCAACAAGGGATCTCTAACCTTCAAATGGTTTGAGGGAGAATACTCTATGATATGATTAAATCTCTGGCCAGAGTATGAATGAGATTTGGGAATGCGTTCCAATTCACATTCAAGGTAATCATATAAGCAAACGAATCACATTGGATAGTAGACATGAATAAATAAACTATAAAACCAAACAATGTGGTCAAGAGTATTAGATTAGAGAAAGACCGTATTGCATTTGTAATCCTAAACTGAATAGGTTCTCTACCTCTTCTGATTAGCTTGGGTAGCCATGATATGCTGCTAGGTGTCACTCATGGTTTGTGGAAGCCCTAAACGTGTGTAATCACTAAAGGGAGAATTGAAAGTAAGTTTCAATTCACAATCGATGTAAAATGGTTTTAATCGCCCACTGCCTCGCTAAAAGGAACCTAATGTATCGTACACCGTGTAAGGTGGAGATTGAAGAAACAAAGGAGATGAGTAAGAATAATTAAATGGTTTAATTATTTATGGCAATGATTAATTAATATGTTAATTAATCAAACGAATAAGTTCGTTAAAGACCTCGGGATAGTTTTGGACCTTAAGGCCCAATGGGCTTCGAACGTCAAAGCCCATTGACTTAAGTTGTATGACAACTTAATGAATAATGATTCACAAAGGCCCAATTAGCCCAATTAGCCCATAATTAAGGAGGGTAGTGAACTTGGCTTAATTGCAAGTTTGCCACTCCATTGTGAGGTGGTATAAAGGCAACTTTATAGCGATTTCATCCTTAGGGTTTTTGTGGAGAAAAGATGAGAACAAAAGCTCTCTTTGCTCTCAAAAATTCAGCCACCCTAGAGGAAATTATCTAGCAATTTTACTTCCTCTAGGTCACTCATTTCTTCTTCAATTTAACCTTGGTGTAGAATCTTTAGAGGTTCTCAATTTTGGGAACTTGGAGAACCTTTTCTTCTAACCAAATCCATGGAGCTAAGAAGCAAGGAATGAAGGCCCTATCTCTTGGGTGATTATCCTTTGCATATGCAAAGAGGAATCTACAAAGGTAAATATTTCTCAACTAACAAATGTTGTTTTAAGTTGAGTCAAGGTTCACCAATCTACTAGGCTTTGAATTTCATGGTTGATGTTTTGTTTTTGAGTGCATGTAAGCATGATTCCGCCTTTAATTTGTTAATTGCATGCTATTGATGTTGCTCAAATGAACATGTTTTTCACAAAATTTCCTTCAGGCCTGGGCCGAGATGTGACAACATGGACCAACAAATATTTAACCAAAAACCATCCAAAAATGTTATTTAACCAAAAGGGCTCAAAGTTTAATAAAAAACCATCCAAAACTATTGTCCACAGTCCAAACTTAAAAGCCCAAGCCATTACAAATGTACACTTCCGTAAATACCCCTAAATGATTCGATATTGTCCTGACTCTTCACTAACCTCAAACCAGCACGAAACTGCCATAATAACTCCCTGTTTCCCACCAAATTGAATTCCCCCATTTCAAAAACCACCAAATCAAAGTTGAAAAATGAAGCATTCATTGGAACAAAGCCGCTAAAACAAGTTCAAAGAAGTTAAATGGCAGAAACTCTGTTGAAAAACAAAAAAAATAACATTGTTTCTGGAAAAAAAAAACCAAAATATAACACGTTTCTGGAAAAACAAAAAAAATAACATTGTTTTTGGAAAAAACTAACACTATCTCTGGAAAAAAAGAACCAAAACATAAAACTATTTCTGGAAAAACAAAAAAATAACACTGGTTTTTTAAAAAACTAGCACTGTCTCTGAAAAAAAAGAAACAAAACATAAAACTGTTTCTGGAAAAACCAAAACATAACGCTGTTTCAAGAAAAATAATCTGATACAGTGTTTGTTTTGTTTCTGTACAAATAAACATTGTATTTGAAAAAAAAACCAAAATATAACACTGTTTCTGGAAAACAAAAAAATAACACTGTTTCTGGAAAAAAAATGTTGGCAAAACTATATCTGGAAAAAAAAATACATTGTATCTGAAAAAAAAGCTAACAAATCTCAAAATTATTTTCTGGAGAAACAAACGATGAACTCCACTGAAGAAGAAAAATTGAAAAACAGTACCTCTAATTCTTCTTTTCTTCTTCATCATATTGAAAGGTTAATAATCAGATGAACGAGGAGGGAAGGGCAGAAATTCACCTTTGGCTTTTTTGCCAAAGTCGGTGAAAGTGTAGATCCCTTGGTCATCTTTACAGAGAAGAGAGAGAGAGATTGTGAGAAATTTTGGGAGGGAGGGAGAGAGAGAGAGACAGTGACAAAATCATACCGTTTTGCTTGTAAGAGATCGTTTCCGATTTTCACAGAGATGGAGACGGCTCAAAATTAGGTTTGGGGTCGAATCTGTGGTTTTTACATAGTGATAGAAATGGAGTTGCTATGCGAGATTGAAAGAAAAATGGAAGGTTTTGAATGTCAGGAAAAAAATGGGGGAGAGAATATGAGAGAGATCCATAATGAAGAGAGATTAACGGACAAAAACTTGTCGTTAGGGATAAAATCGTAAACTCAATATTTGGGCCATTTTAATTAAACTGATTTAGTATTGGGCTTTTTCCTAACCATTAAATAAAATTATTACATGATTTTTTGTTAAAACTCGAAGTTTTTATGCCATTTTCATTAGTTTTCCTTTAAATCTTTTGTTGAGTTTTATTTTTGCTAACTTTTTGTTTTTGACTTTGCCTTTGCAGGACTTACTTTAGATCTCTTTTATGTCTTTTCAGGTTCTTTTCTCCCACTCCATATTTTAATTATGGTCATAGTGCAAACGAATTCACAAGAGCGGGACTATTACTTCATTTGCACTATGACCATAATTAAAAATGGAGAACAACGTCTAATTTATGACCATAAAACTTTTTCTCTTCAAGTTACCATTACTTCTTTGCTCTACAAGTCATAGCTTTGCTAATAAAATGGAAAACAACATCTAATTTAGTATTTTTTTTAAGGAAAACTAATGAAAAGGGCTTGAAAACTTTGAGTTTTAACGATAAAGATAAAATAAAGGGTAACGTGAATAGTACCAGGATTGACTTTTTGGTGTAAAAATATGGTTTTTCGTTAAAGTGAACAGTACTGAGAGCTTTTCGTTAAAGTTCCCTAATTTTTTATTTCCCAAAATGTCTGATTTATTTCAACTTTTCTATTTTTGATAATTCCCTTGCCCTTGGTTTGATAGCATTTGGCTTTTATATAAGCGTTGATATAAAGTAGGGTAAAGTACAAAAAACTACCTCAACTATTGGTGTCTCGACACTTTCATACCTCATCTTTTAAAATTGACAATGTAATACCTCATCTTTAGAATTTGTGTCAATGTCATACCTCCGTCAGTTTTTTCTGTTAATTTTTCTGTTAAGTGCTGACGTGGCTACATGCGGGATCCACTCACTAATAATTAAATATATTTTTAATAATTAAAAATTAAAAAAAATATTTTTTATTATTAAATCTCTCTCTCTCTCTCTCCCCCCTCTTTCTCTATCCTCCCCTCTCTCTCCCCAGTTTGTCCCCCCTCCCCAACAAACCCAGAGAAAAGAAGGAAGAAGAAGAAGAAGAAGAAAAAGAAAAAAAAAAACCCAAACCAAACCCAGTTCGTCCCCCTCCCCCACCACAAACCCAACCCCCTGCAACCCATAAAGAAGAAGAATGAGGAAGAAGAAGAAGAAAAAAAAAAACCCAACCCGCCCTCCCCCCCCCACCCAACCTGAAGAAGAAGAAAAAAAAGAAAAAGAAGAAGAAGAAGAAGAGAGAAGGAAAAAAAAAAAAAAAAAAAGGGGACACCCAGTTCGTCCGTCCCCCCCGCACCCACCCTCAGTTCTTTTTTTTTTCTTCTTCTTCTTCCTCTCTTCTTCCTCCTCCTCTTCTTCTTCTTCTTCTTCTTCCTCTAAGAGAGAGAAGGTGAAAAAAAAAAAAAAAAAAGAAGGGGACACCTAGTTCGTCCGTCCCCCCCGGCACCCACCCTCAGTTCTTTTTTTTTTTCTTTTCTTCTTCTCCCTCTCTTCTTCCTCCTCATCATCTTCTTCTTCCTCTAAGAAAGACAACTTAAAAAAAAAAAAAAAAAAAAAAGGGGACACCCAGTTCGTCCGTCCCCCCCCGCACCCACCCTCATTTTTTTTTTTTTTCTTCTTCTCCCTCTCTTCTTCCTCCTCCCCTTCTTCTTCTTCCTCTTCTTCCTCTTCTTCCTCTTTATGGGTTGCAGGGGGAGGCGGGTTGGATTTTTTCTTCTTCTTCGAGGGGGGGGGGGGTTGGTTGATGGGTTTTCAAAATTCAAAATTTTTTTAGGGAAAGAGAGAGGAGGGGGCGGGACGAAGAGGGATTTAGGTTTTTTTTTTTTTTAAACTTTTCTTTATTATTTTAAAAAAATATTAAATAAATTTCTTTTAGTTTTTAATAATATTTTATTAATTTTTTAATAGAAAATGGGTCCCGAATCAAGCCACGTCAGCATTTAATAGAAAAATTAACAGAAAAACTGACGGAGGTATGACATTGGCACAATTTCTAAAGATGAGGTATGACATTGTCAATTTTAAAAGATGAGGTATGAAAGTGTCGAGACACCAATAGTTGAGGTATTTTTTTGTACTTTACCCTATAAAGTATCTCGTTCCAATGATCAAGTCATATTTTAACTCTTCTTCTGTTTATTTTTGTCTATAGGTACACAAAATATGCACATTTTGCTACAAATTGAGCAGCTTAAGGACAATCTCTGTTTAGAGAAATAAGTTGGACAAAGAGAGGACATGGATATGGGAACAAGATTTGTTTTTATATTACTTAGGGACGAGTTTTGATATTTTAGAGATTGATTGAGTTTGTGGAGATTTTGCTTTTCACATCTTGCTTTGCATTTAAACTTAATCATTAGAATTGAATTTTAATTTTTAAATTATAAGACTTCAAGATGCGACGGTTGGGATCAGAGAGGGTGAAGTATATTGTTGCGAACCTAGGCATTGCAAGTCTATAATTTCCTATTTGTATTATTTGCTAAACCATATGTACCAAATGTAATTAGGAATTAAATTTAGTACAAGCTACATGTAGATGGAGAAAGTGATATATAAGGAGAGCCAAAAAATACTTGGAGACAATCAAATATTGCACAAATTGGTGACAAGTTGAGTTGACGAGTAAATGACAATTTGGGGTTTTTCAAGATTTTGTTTCAAATCATTGGATTCTTGAGTTGAAAGCATGTATGTTGTTCAACTTTCCAGATTTCTTCATTTTTGCTTTGATTTTCTGCGATCTTGAAGAGTTTGTTCAATGGTGGTGGTTCGGATTGTTGACTATCAGGTCGTTTCTTTCTGAGATTTTACTTGTTGATTGCGTTTATCGAAATTGTGTTTCTTGAATTGAAGGCCAATGCCATAAAATAGTGAAAGTAATAGACAATTTCTTGATAATTGAAGGTTGATGCCATAGAATTGTTGTTGAATAAACAATTTCAGATGATGAATTTTTTGAAGGCCAATGCCAGTGATTAGTTGATATCAGAATTTGTTGTTGGAAGATTATTTCTGCTTTCTTGAAAGTTCTTTGTCGATTAAGTATTACAGCATGGCTTCCTCATATGTAAAGATCAATGTTTTAAAGAACTCGCCTCAGGGCGCCCTTGAGGCTGGGCGGCGAGACAAACGCCTCAGTTTTGATGGAGTAGGCGAAATGCTTCGCCGGAGACGCGGAGGCGGCGAAGGCGCGCCTCAAGGCGTCCAGGCGCCCTGGTTTTTTTTTTTTTTTTTTTTTTGAAAAGCCATCCAAACCCAAAACGACGCCGTTTGGGTAAGGATTTTTAGCTTTATACCTGTTATTCATACATACCTTCGATTTTCTTCAGTCTTCTTCGCATTCTTCTTCTTCTCCCGCGCACCAGAACCACACCGCCTGCCGTTCGGAGCAGCAACGTCGCCACGCCGCCGCTTGGAGCAGCACCGACACCGCCATCATCCAGCCGCCGTCACCCCAGTACCGTCACCCTAGCGCCATCAGCAAGATCGCAAAGGTTAGGGTTTGGGTTTCAGAAATTGAAGTCACAGAAGCATAAAAATTTGGGATTTAGGGATTTAGTTTTCTGGGGAAGTCTCTGCCTCTGTTTAGGGATTTAGTTTTCTGGGGAAGTCTTTGCCTCTGTTTTCTGGGAAGTCTCTGCCTCTGTTTTCTGTTTTCTGGGAAGTCTCTGCCTCTGTTTTCTTTTTTGGGAAGTCTATGCGTGCAGTGCACCCATGTGCTGCCTTTTTTTGTTTTTTTTTATTTGGTAATCTATGTTGTTTATGTGATAATCTGCAATGTGTGTTTTCATTCTTTGATAATCTGCCATGTGTGTTTATGTGATAATCTGCCATGGCCCATGGTATATAAAATTATAAATACATAAATTGTTGGTTGTTGGTTCATTAACTGTATGCATGCATCGTATGTTTATTGTTTAGGGCATTGAAGAATATGGCTTCTTCTTCTAAGAAAGATTTTGCTTGGCAATGGACAAAGGATTTGGATCCTGTCACCAAACACTTCTATTGTGTTTTTTGTAACCACAAATGCACGTGTTCAATTTCTAGATTCAAACATCACTTGGGTGGTGTAAGTTTGGGAGGAATGATAAATTGTAAAAAAGTCCCACCCAATGTGAAGGAAGAATGCTATGCTAATGTTATGGCAACTAAAGATTGAAAGTATTCTAGGGATGTTAACATTTCGTCTCAATGATACAAATTACACCAAATGGGCTTTTCAGTTTAAGTCAGTTTTAAAGGGTTACAAGTTGTTTGATCACTTTGATGGCACCTCTATATGTCCTCCTAAATTTGTTATCAGTACTGAAACTGGTGTTACTAAAGAGGTTACTTCTACATTTCAAGAATGGGAAACTGTTGATTTGGCATTACTTAGTATTCTTCTTGCCACTTTATCTAATGATACGATTGAACATGTTCTTGGATGTCGAACTACTAATGAGGCTTGGTTTATTCTTGAGGGGTTGATATGCAACTATTTCAAAGTCTAGGATTAACATGCTTAAGACCGAATTTCAGACTTTACAAAAAGGTGCCGATTCTATTGATAAGTATTTGTCTCGACTCAATTCTATTCGAGATCAGTTGATTGCTGCAGGGGAAAGCATCTCTGAAAATGATTTAATCATTGCTGCTCTTGTTGGGCTTCCTCGCGGATATGATATTATTAGGACCATTATTTTGGCTAGAGAGTCATCAATTTCTCTTAAAGAGTTTCGAGCCCAACTGCTAAACACAAAAAAAGACATTGAGGGAATGGAAAATACTCATACTCACTCTATGGCAGCCATGTATATGCAAGGCTATTCTTCCTCTAACCCTACTGAATCAAGGTCATCATCATCTCAATCTGGTTCACACGAACATGTGTTTTCTGCTACAGTTGGTACTATATCACCAGTGTCTTTTTATCCTAACTCAGGCCAATCATCTTTGTCTCCTTCCAATGTCATATATGCTCCCCAGATGTCTCATTAGTTTCCTTCATCATAGCTTATGCCTTCTTATATGCCTCAGCAATTCCCTCATTCTCAGACTATACCTTATGGGTCTGGTTTCGGTTTCACTAGTAGTGCACCATCTAATTTCAAAACAAAAGATCCAAGGTCTTCAACTTACAGAAACTCATATAGAGGATCTCAGAGAAGTGGTTTTAAGCAGTTTTATAATAGGGCAAGGGCTTCAATTCAAATCAAAGGCAATGAGGATGATAACCATGATCTAGCAACACTGATACTCATTTTACTATGCAACCTGAATGTCAGATTTTCCAACGTAGGGGACACACTGCACCTAGCTGTTTCTATAGACATCCAAATTCCACTCTTAATCTTTCAAAATGCCAAATTTGTGGCAAACGTGGATATATAACACTTGATGTAACTTTTCCTAGTACTTCTTAAGATGTTTTAGCTGCCCAATATATCCCTCCTTATCCAACCGATGACACCTGGGTTGTAGACACTAGAGCAAGTCATCACATGACCTCAAATGTGCAGAATCTCACTCAAGCTACTCCTTTCGAAGGTTCATATAAGATTGAAGTGGGCAATGGTCAAGGTTTGCCCATTGAGCATATTGGTTCCACAACACTTATTACACCTTCACGTTCTTTGAAAATGAACAAAGTTTTACATGTTCCTCAGATTACAGAAGACTTATTATCTGTAAAACAGTTATGTAAGGACAATCAATGCTGGTTTATTTGTGCAGGACAAGGTAACAAAGGTGATCCTATACGAAGGAAAGAGTAGGGCTACTGAGCTGTTTCGAATTCCAGTATACAAGGGTGTTCTTCATCAGTGCAGCCTCATTTTTCAACACATCTTAGACAAGTGATCAAGTCAGCTATTTGGCACCAGAGGTTATTGCACCCTACCGATGCAATTTCATCTTCTATGTTACATAGGTATAATGTTTCTTCTGTAGTCGATGAGTCTTGTACAATGTGTTCTGCTTGTATACATGGCAAAATGTCAAGGCTTCCTTTTTTTGAGAAAACTTGTAGAAGTTTGTTTCCTTTTGATAAGATACATCCAATATATAGGGTCTTTCTCCAATTAGATATGTTAAAGGCTACAAGTATTATGTTACATTTGTAGACGATCGTACCAAGTTTGTATGGATCTTTCCATTTTGCAATAAATCAGATGTGTTTCAAATCTTTGTGAGATTTCACACATTTGTTTCAGTGCAATTTGGCATTAGTATTAAATGTTTTTAATCTGATGGTGGTGGTGAGTTCATTAGTAAGCAATTTGAGAATTTCTTGGCTTCTAAAGGAATGGTTCCTAAGATCTCTTGTCCATATACACCTCAACAAAACAGATTTGTTAAGAGAAGACATCGACACGTAGTAGAGACAGCTATCACTTTGTTACACACTGCAGGATTATCTCAGTCTATTTGGTTTCATGCCTGTGCAGATGTAGTCTTTCTCATTAATAGAATGCCTTCTCAATCTCCATTTTTTATTCTCTATCACAAACATCTAGATATTATTCATGTGAAGGTATTTGGATTGGCTATTTTCCCTACATTATACCTTATAATCAACATAAGCTTCAATCTAGGTCTGTTCTTTGCATTTGTTTGGGTTATGCTGTTGGTTATAAAGGGACAATATGTTATCACTTGCCATCCAAAAAGCAATTTTTATGTAAGCATGTGATACATGATGAGGCAAGTTTTCTTGCCAAGCTAACACCTAGTACTTCCTGGTTCCACCTATGATTCTACTTTGAGAACACCAATTGTTGTCACTTTACAAGTACCTCTTTCCAACATTGGATCCAGTAACTCAGTATCTTCCACAGTTAATTCTCAGCATGAGCTATCTTTCTCTAGTTCACATAGTTCATCAATGTTCACAGTTCAACTTCAACACTAGAATCTGCAACTTCTTCATCAAACAATCATTTTAGCCCTATCCATAATCCTGCACAAATTCAAGTATGTCTTCCTTGTCCTCCTAGTTTTACTATTCAAACTAGGCTACAAACTGGTGTTATTACCATAAAGGACTATTATGCATACATTGCCTCTTTACCATAATTACAATCTCTTCAACTTGATGAACATGATTATGGTGTTTCTGGTTATACTTATATTGCTGATATCACTGATGAGGCTGAACCTAAAATTTTTCGGAAAGCTTCCTCCATTTCTCACTGGCAGAAAGCTATGCAAGATGAGTATGATGCTTTACAAACTCAAGGTACCTGGGTTTTGGTTTCTCTTCCCACAAATCGGTCCATTTTTTGTTGTAAATGGGTTTACAAAGTTAAAAAGAACCTTGATGGTAGCATTGCTAGATACCAGGCTCGTTTAGTAGCTCAGGGGTTTACTCAAGAACATGAGATTGATTATTCTGAAACTTTTAGTCTGGTAGTACGGCATTCCACAGTAAGGCTTATACTTGCTCTAGCTACTAGTTGTCATTAGAAGTTAAGGAAATTGGACATAAAAAATGCTTTCCTTCATGAGGATATACATCAACCTCAGGGCTTTGTTGATTCTACCAATCCTTCTTATGTTTGTTGACTTGTTAAATCCTTATATGGGCTTAAGCAAGCACCAAGGGCATGGCATTCTAAGTTCACTAAAGTACTTCCATTGCTGGGATTTGTTGCATCATAATCTGATACTAGTTTATTTGTGAAACATCATAAACGTGCTGTGGTTATTCTGCTTTTGTACGTTGATGACATTATTCTCCCATGATCCAGTGATTCTCTTGTTCAAAAGGTTATCAATGGTCTTGCATAATTGTTTGACCTTAAGGATATGGGTTCTCTCACATATTTTCTTGGATTACAAGTTCAATACAAGCCTAATGGGGATTTTTTTGTTAATCAGACAAAATATGCCAAGGAGCTTCTAGTTAAAGCCGGTATGGAACATTATAAGCCTTCACCAACTTCGGCCAAGCCACACACTCAATTGCTTGTTGAGGAAGGCACACCTCTTTCAGATCCCACTTTATATCGTAGTCTTGATGGAGCTCTTCAATACTTAATGTTCACTCGCCCTGATATGGCTCATTTTGTGAGAGTTGTTTGTCAATATATACAACATCCAACTGAAGCTCATTTCTTTTTGGTTAAACGGATATTACGATATCTTCATGGCACTTTGAATTGTGGTATAACTTACAAGTATTCACCATATACAACTATTATAGCTTATTCCGATTCTGATTAGGTTGCTGATATTAATACTCGAAGATCTATGACAGGGTGTGTAGTTTTCTTTGGTTGTAAACCAGTCTCTTGGCAGTCCAAGAAACAGTATTCAGCGTCTCGTAGCTCTACTGAAATAGAATACAAAGCCTTGGCTCATTGCGTTGCAGATGTTTGTTGGCTCAGGTCTTTGCTTCAACATCCTCATGTATTCCTCCCCTTTCTTCCAGTGTTTCACCATGACAATTTATCCACCATTGCTCTTAGTTCCAATCTTGTGTTACACTCACGTATCAAGCATCTTGACACAGACTTTCATTTTGTCAGGCAAAAGGTGCAAAAGGGTGATTTCTTGGTTCAACATATCTCTACAAAGGAACAGATTGCCGAAATCTTGACAAAGGGTCTTCATGGGCTTTCTTTTGTTCATCATTGTTACAATCTTAACTTTGGTGATGTGGTAAAAACTAACAAACTAAGGATAGAAAGAACCGAGAAACGCTCCAGCACTCCAATGACCTTGGATGGTAGGTCACGGCACAAAGCTCTTATTCTCATTCCTTCCTTGCAAATCTACAACACTCTTTATATTTTTTTTATTCTGAATTTCTTTCTAAAGCTCTCTCCCCCCTAGTGCGGCATATATCGTGCATATATATAGGCTGGCGCGGCACAAAGTTGTAGAGGAGAAGGATAGGCATGGCATAACCCACAACATGAAGGAAAGGGACTAGGAGTGGCAGATTCCTAGGGGGAAAGGGATAGGGTGGTTCTAGAACCAGATAACAGGTGGTTTAATATGAAAAGGAATCCCCCTTGTAGCTGGAAATAAGGTAGGATAATATTAGGATAGGATAGGATAAGATAAGGTTGGTTAAGATAATGTTGGATAAGATAAGGTTGGTTTAGGTTTCCTTCTTTTTAGCTGATTCCTTATCTTCGAGGTCTTGATTTAATTTCTCCAGATTTGTAGCATATTCCTAGCCTCTTTTAAACTTCAAAAACGTCCATCCAACTTGCTCCATGCATATGCTATCCATTCCAAATCCAAAACTGCTCCAAAATGCTCAAAACTGCCATTTCTTGTCACCTTTGCCAATTGGACCTACAAACACACGAAAATAGCTTAAAACACTCTTATAAATAGAAACTAACTAAGTAAATGCAAAGAAATAGGCTAACAAAGTCGCATAAATATGCTCCTATCAAATTCCCCCACACTTAACTTTTGCTAGTCCTCGAGCAAAACAAAGAAAGCAAAACACAACCTAAACCTTCCAACAATTGCCTCAGGGATTTCCATTGAAACATCACTCCCATAGATTTTAGCCATCCTTTCCCTCGAGCTTATACTTAATCGCAGTAACCACTCACTAGCTCGCATTTAATCAATTAAAACAACATTTTGAATGTAGTAACATGCCTTAGAGAATTCACTCAATTCCTCACCGGATATACTCTCTATTTTCACACAGATTTTCTGACTACACTCCCTATACTATGTATATGTGAGAAGTTTGATGTAAATATGTAGACTAGCACTCACATATGTTATAACAAAGAAGGCACTTTCTGGAATTATTAATACAACATGTATATGATCTCATGAACGGAATGCGACTACTTAGAAGCGAGAACCAGGGATTCCATATACTCGTACCAATTTCAAACTCCACATATGGAAACACATAACAAACAAGATAAAAGTCTAGGGTTGTAATGGGGCTAAGGTATTGGCTAACAAAGAAAGATCAAGGATAAACAAAGGTTCTTAAAGTGATAGTAAGCTAAGTAATGAAATCAACACTTAGAATTCAACTTTTTGATTGCAGAAACCAACTTTAAACACAAAGGGGAGATTCGTACAACATTTAGGGTCAGATTCACACTTTTGGACCCTTTCTTCAACAACCAATCTTTGTGAGCTCATTCTCACTTATTTTGAACCTCTTTTTTTTTCTTTTCTCAACTTTTCTTCTTCTTTTTTCTTCTTCTACGTTTTTCTCTTTTTTTTTCTTTTTTTTTTCAAAACATAAAACATACACACTACACTTCACCGGATTCAAAAGAACAAATCCTTCCCCCACACTTATTTCTCTGCAGATCGTAGATCAAAAGGAATTCCCAACAAGTCATGCTTCACTATTCTTTAAGAACAAGGGTATGGATATTCCTATACTAGGCTAGGTAGGGATAATGCAGGCTAACAAAGAAAATAGGCTAAATAAGGCTCAAAGGGGTTAAACCTACAATACATATGCAAGGGATAAGGTTTTTTGGCTCTGGTGGTAACTAAACAACTTCATCTTGTTATTTGTCATGCAATCAATTTTAAGCTTTGAATGAAACGGGCATGAGTTCTAGTATTTGGAACCAAAATGATGAAAAAGCATACCAAGTAGCAACCAAGCAAAGAAATAATGAGATCATGCAACGACTTTAGAAAGCAAGAATATCACAGATTATTATCTCTCCAAACAAAGATAGGCTCAAGTCTCACAGGGTTGTAGCGTTAGTTTGAGTTCCTTCCTTCAAGCATGTTACAAAAACTGATTTTTTTTCCTATGTGATTACATGTGAATTCGTTAATGACGACTACAACTAAGTATTAACCAAAGAGCATATCAAACTTCCACCCATGTTTGTAAGTTTCTTTAACAGTCATGCAATTAAAAACCAAATCCTCATCATTGTGTTGGAAGGTACCCTAAGACACAAACAAACAACAAAAACGACTCTTTTTGGTATTTTTCTCAAATTGTTTCGATTTTTTTTTCAAATATATATATATTTTTTTATATATGACACAAAAACACTTTAAAACAGTGAATAACAACATTAGTAGTGATAGGTGGTGAAATTTGAAAATAAGTCATGAAAAACACTTTGTTTACCCCCCCCCCCCCCCCCCACACTTAAACCAAACATTGTCCTCAATGTTTCAAAAGAAAACTTAAACAAGAAAGCAACAAAAGATGACTAGCAACCAAGACAAACATGGCAAAGTAAAAACAATAAAGAAAAGGGTTAGAGAATGCAAATCTGGTTGTAGGAGCCGGAGAGTCCAAGGTCTCTTTATTCGAACACATGGGTTGCCTCCCAAGAAGCGCTTGCTTTAACGTCTTCCAGTCAGACGATACCTCCATTTAAGCTGCACTAGTGCCCACGACATGGAGGGGTACATCCGCCACGACATGCTTCTCAAAACTTCCATGCATTGGATGAAGGAAATTTTGTGAAAAAACATGTTCATTTGAATAACATCATATAGCATGCAATTAACAATTAAAGGCGGAATCATGCTTTCATGCATTCAAAAACAAAACATCAACCATGAAATTCAAAGCCTAGTAGATTGGTGAACCTTGACTCAACTTTTAAATCAACATTTATTAGTTGAGAAATATTTACCTTTGTAGATTCCTCTTTGCATATGCAAAGGATAATCACCCAAGAGATAGGGCCTTCATTCCTTGCTTCTTAGCTCCATGGATTTGGTTGAATGAAATAGATTCTCCAAGTTCCCAAAATAGAGAACCTCTAAAGATTCTACACCAAGGTTGGATTGGAGAGGAAATGAGTGACCTTGAGGAAGTAGAATTGCTAGACAATATCCCCCAAGGTGGTTGGCCTCTTAGAGAGAAATGGAAGCTTTGTGTTCTCACCAATTTTCTCTAAAATTAACAACTTATGAATTTTAGGTTATAAAGTTCTTTATATAGTCACTTCTTTAAATGACCTAAAGAACCAAAAACCCTAATTCAACACTAAATGGATATGGGCTTTTGGGCCTTTGTGAATCTTTATTCATTAAGTTGTCATACAACTTAAGTCAATGGGCTTTGACGTTCGAAGCCCATTGGGCCTTAAGGTCCAAAACTATCCCGAGGTCTTTAACGAACTTATTCGTTTGATTAATTAACATATTAATTAATCCTTGCCATAAATAATTAAACCATTTAATTATTCTTATTCATCTCCTTTGTTTCTTCAATCTCCACCTTACACGGTGTACGATACATTAGGTTCCTTTTAGCGAGGCAGTGGGCGATTAAAACCATTTTACATCGATTGTGAATTGAAACTTACTTTCAATTCTCCCTTTAGTGATTACACACGTTTAGGGCTTCCACAAACCATGAGTGACACCTAGCAGCATATCATGGCTACCCAAGCTAATCAGAAGAGGTAGAGAACCTATTCAGTTTAGGATTACAAATGCAATACGGTCTTTCTCTAATCTAATACTCTTGACCACATTGTTTGGTTTGATAGTTTATTTATTCATGTCTACTATCCAATGTGATTCGTTTGCTTATATGATTACTTTGAATGTGATTTGGAACGCATTCCCAAATCTCATTCATACTTTGGCCAAAGATTTTAATCATATCATAGAGTATTCTCCCTCAAACCATTTTGAAGGTTAGAGATCCCTTGTTGCACATTCACTTGTCTCCATGACTAAGTGGCTTAACCCCAATGATGTCGTGGACACCCCATGGGGTGACTTTGACATAATCAAAGATCAAGGACTTAACCACAAGACAACAACTGTGATGCCTCAGGTCAAAGGACTAATTTGCATTATCCCAACCATGAGTTCTCATGTGACATGAGTATGAGAACTCCTCGTTGATCGTGTTCAGTGGACTCATTCTCTATTGAGCACCTACGTACTTGTCTTGATGTCACACACACCAATGACTCGAGACTAGTCACTCTCCCTGAGAGAAGACATAGCACGTACTGATCTTATCGGACTGTCAATGTCCAATTGGCAATCCTATGATCAGGAACGCTTAGGATGTGTCTACGAAAGAATGGTCTCATTAATCTAACTTCATTAGATTGCATTCTCCCAATCACATATTCCTTGGACTTTATCGTTTAAGCATATAACATTTATATGAGACGCCTCAAACAATAATGTTTGCCTTTTATATGTAAACTAGATTAGTTTAACATGTGAAATGTCCGTAAAGTATCATCATATGATTGGCTTTAGGGCACATTTCCAACAATCTCCCACTTGCACTAGAGCCAATCAGCTTGGTCATCTGTTATGATTCCTCTTCTGTAGTCATTTCATAAATGGCTGAGTAGTAGGCCTAGACAATGGATATCTATATGTTATCCATAGAAGCAACCTTGAGAATATCGACGTCACCATTATACATGATTCCCAATCATGTGGTTCAGTCTCTCATATGAGTTCGGATCTTGATGAGACCTTGATTCCCAGGCTTGAGCTATCGCCCCATTAGTGTCGTAGTGTCAGTACACTAGATACACTTTCTGGTTGGAACCGAATAGAGAGTTCATAAATGAACTTTCCCATCCAAACAACATTGTTGTAAACTTCTATATATGGCAATATATTTTGCATTCATAATGGAACACACTAAAGTCATTACTTTAATGTTTCCATCCAAATATCTTTTTAGTCATAATAAAGAGGTATCTGTTAATCTCTTCATTCATAATGAAGAAACATTCAACGATGGATTAGATTCATAATCTAACACATTTACGCTTCCTTTACGTTACTCTAATTCTTCCTCATTCTTCGAGGAACCTATCCTTTAGTATTTCTTAAATACTTAAGGACTCACTTGACAGTTGCCATGGTTCTGATCCTGGGCTTGCATTGATATCGCCTTGTACCTTTCTAGGTACAACTCATATCAATGTTTTTCATACAATATGAAATACATAAATCACCTTTCTTCGTATGTATAAAGGATTCGATTTACGCATTATTTCTTTGGGAGTCAAAGGGTACGTTCCCTTTGAGAAGAGCTACCTCCTAGTCTCACTAGAGTTGTTCTTCTTATTGAAGTTTATCATCATATGAGAAACTTCCTAGCATCCTTTTGTCTATTATTAGGGCATGATATAATCCAATTATATCCTAAAATCAATCATTATAGATTTCCATCCCATGTAAATAGACTATGTCTCCCATATACATTCTATCTTTATAGAATGTTTAAAGTCATAACTTTAACAATGAAGTATTCTTTTCATTTCCAAAATTAATATATCATACATATATTTAAATTTAGGAATATGATTAACTCCCACTAATCTTTTTGTAAACCTAGTAAACAAAAGATTCATTTACATCTTTATGAGAAATCAAACGTTTTGATCTTTCTCTCATAAGACGCTTATGGCTCCCACTAGCTTGCTTAGATCCATGATGGTTGGATCTCTACAACTTACATGTCTTGTGATTCATAGTTTTAGACATAAATTATCAAGACTATCTTAATAATGGTTTCGGAAACCTATATCATGTCCAAACATTGAATCACCATTTAGTTGTAGCTAGCAATCTTCGAATTAATTGAAACTAAGACTACGTCAAAGATGGTTCCTTCAAAGTCAACCATTCTCTTTGATTGTAGTCACCTTAAGCTACCAATTAGCTATGAAGGTTTATTTCGGGTCAAATGGTACTTTACCATTTCCTTGAGTATATATCGTATATACACTCAATGTAGTCATAAAGTTCAAACCATTCAACTGAGACGGTTTAAAATTCTTTTTGACTACCTTGGAGCTTGTGGTATAGGAACTAGGTTGTTATATTTTGTTGATTATCATCTTGTCTCTCAAAGAACCCATTCTTTTGAGTTCCTAGTTCATTTGCTCTAAGGCAAATCACATTGTAGGATTACAATGAACTACTCAACAAACAACATTTGTTGGTTGGTTTATAGAAGTGATATCCAAAGGTTAATTTAAGGATATCCACAAGATAATTTTTAAACAAATATTGCTTATTAGCACACAACCCCAAATCTTAACACAATTAAGATTTGTCTTTCTTTCCAACTACATCCTATGGAGTCATGAAAACTTTGGAAGATCTTCTAATTGACAATCATATTGTTTTAGAAGTATATATCCTATATATATGGGTAATTGATAACATCCAACGAACTAAATCTTATTCGAGTTCGTTCTTCTCCTAATGGAGAAAATCATTATCTTATGATGCTAATTTCCTTGATATCTTTCAAGGAAACTCATCTAAAGTGTTACCTTTCCTTAGATCAAATCTGAGGTAAGTACTTTAGACGTCTTACTCATCAACTTACATTTCTTGAATTCTTTGAAACCTTTTGCAAAGTATTCGGACTTGTGTTTATTCAAAAATAAACTATAGTCCAACCGAGAGTGATCTTCGGTGAATGTCAAACAACATGAGTAGTATTATGTTGTGGACAAGTGCCACTAACATCTAAGTGAATTAACCTCAACAACTTTGTGATTCTTTATTCTTTCCAAAAGAATAAAGATTCGAACATTTCGCCTCTATACAATTTTGACAAGAAGGTATTGGATCCGGATCTAACGATCCAAAGCATCCATCTATGACCAACTCGTAATTTATGTTTTAGAGGTATCACAACTCAGTTGGGATTAGTCACTATCTTGCAACCTTTTGGGTTTTAAGCATCATTATATTCTAAACAGTTAACGCTACCATATCATCTCTACTATAGAGACAATCAATTAGATTACTATAATCCAATCAGTGATTAATAAAGAACAATGTTTTGTCAAACAAAACATTCATCCATCTCTACTATAGTGACGGAATTAAGTTCCTTAAAATTGGGATGTAAAGACAATCTTTGGTTTTTCCAATTTCTTTGGTAGTTCATATGAGGAAGTTAGTACCATCTGCTTTCGCAGAGATCTATATTTTATTCACGTTCCGAATGTGAGGTACTTTCTCTTCTCTCATTAATCTTCTACTTCTTATTAGCCACACTTTTACAACGATTGTAAAACATAGTTACTAATACGGAATCAAGCATTCAAGTAGAAGAACCAACTGTTTTGAACTATTCAAGAACAATTTACAACACCTTCGAAATGTGTGTTCTTGACACTTGCAAGACATTTCTTGCAAATACCCCTTCCAATGTCCATCCTTTCATAAAGAAAGTTTGTTCCCTTGGAGTTAATTTTATCTTCTTCATTTGACTTCTCCTTTGACTACAATAGTCATGGTCCCTAAACTCCCACTATCTCTCTTGAAACCTTTTTCAATTGTGTTATACACATCAAACATTTTGGAGAGTGTGTGGTTATTGTTCACTACATAGTTTACAATAAACTTAGTGAACCATTAGGATAGGGACATAAAGGTGAAGTCCTAGCTTAGTTTCCGTCTCGTTAAGTGGTTTATCACTTCAACACTCAATGATTCAAAATCATCATAAGTCCATGTTGATGGACTATTTTTGTCAACCAACCATTATGTTCTAAACATAATTACAAACTTTCAAGAGTTGTTCAAGGCAACTCTTATTTATTCATACAACAATTTGTAAGTGAAGAATCATGGCACTAAAAGTGTCCTTGTTTTTATGCTAATCTTCGTAAGTTCCTTTGTTCATATAACGAAGGAATAAGCATTGGTTGTTTGTGTTGTCCTCTTCATGATAGACATTTCTAACATGTTCTTCCAATGATACATTATCAATAGGAAGATTGTGAGGATGAGACTTCTTAGGTTCATGCACAATCCATTTAAGACAATCTTTGGGATTGTGTTACCAAGTCCGGAAACTAAAACATTCGGCTTTTCTTTGTCAAGTTTTGGATAGCGTTTGCAAATATATTGGTAAACGAATACATAACAAATATAAATTGATTGATTTTAAGCAATTTGATTTGGGTCTTTAAATCAAATAGCACCACCCACTATTTTTGGCAAATTCCATATCCCTCATTGGAATTCGAGAGTTTTGGAGGAAACTCTTAGTAGGTTATGGGAGACTCACTATTACCAAGCCCACCTCACAATGATATGATGTTGGCTAGCATTAATAATAATGAGAGAGTACACTTACTCATTTGCAACTAATGCAAGTACCCATCAATTTGGCCTCTAGAGAATGTTGCCTCACGATGATACGATGTCGGCGCCATTGCACTTAGTTAAGTTATTCCCACCATGCTTAGTTCGTGAAGGGGTTCAAGAATAGCCTCACGATGATACGATGTCGGCCATCCTCGTTGCCTACACTAACCTCATCATATGTTTATGGATTCCTCCTGAGTATAAGCATGCACTTTGTACTCCCCCATGATAGGGTGAAGCCGGTGTACAAGTCATAAACGATTGGATCCCACCACGGTGGAAGGCCACGAAAGAGTGTTCTAAGCACTCTCACGCTTATCAACTTAATAATGGTTTGGTTGAGGGTTTTAGGTCTCATCACATATAACATATTCATTTTAATCTTTATTAAAACAATTTTGGTCCTATTACAACTATTGGTCCATTTGATTCAATTTAGTTGTATATAATACTCCCACTATACTTATAAAACGGTTTTTAAAGCAAGAGTATATGATACTACTAACATAAGGTTTGCATTCATTTGATGGACTATATAGTTGCCTTAGGGCCTTAGGATGACTATGAACCTTTGTTTAGATTCAACACGAGCCTAGTGTTGAATCTCGGACTAGGGATGGAGATTGATTTTAGTTACGCATTTAATCACATTAAGGCGTGTTGTTCCTAGGGGCGTTGGACCCAACTACTTCATTTTCATGCATATCAAATAAAGCAAGAAAGAAGTACTTCAAAGTAAAAGAGAGCTTATGCTCTTTACAACATTTGCATAATTCAAATTACTTTAAAGTAAAGAAGAGCTTATGCTCTTTTACAACATTTGATCAAATCAAATTACAACCAAAATTAATCTACACATTCCCATGGTTCAAACAAATTTGAAACGGCCTTTCACATAGCTCAATTATCGTAGGCTTAGGTTCATAATCACCCTTTAATTAATCAACACTTTAATTAATTAAATTGAATGCAACATTTTCATTTGGTTTTTGTATCCATAAAATTGATTTAAATGGAGCTAAATGAAATGAAAATCCAATTCTCATTTAAAGAGACAAAACAATTTTTGTTCCTTACTTAATTTGGGCCATCATGCAATAACCACAACTTTTTGGGCTATATTGCGAAACACAAACTTTTGGGGTCACTTTGTAAAAACACAAAAGTCCACTACTTCATGTAATTACAACTAGAACCCAAAAATTTCAACAAATACAAAAAAACTTCATTAAAGGAGCAAAACAATTTGTCCTTTAACGTTTTTGGGCCTTAACGTAAAAACGTAAACTTTTGGGCCAAAGTGCAAATACACAAAAGTATCAAAACTTTATGTAATTGAATAAAAGACCCAAAAATGTTCATTTGAATAACATCATATAGCATGCAATTAACAATTAAAGGCGGAATCATGCTTTCATGCATTCAAAAACAAAACATCAACCATGAAATTCAAAGCCTAGTAGATTGGTGAACCTTGACTCAACTTTTAAATCAACATTTATTAGTTGAGAAATATTTACCTTTGTAGATTCCTCTTTGCATATGCAAAGGATAATCACCCAAGAGATAGGGCCTTCATTCCTTGCTTCTTAGCTCCATGGATTTGGTTGAATGAAATAGATTCTCCAAGTTCCCAAAATAGAGAACCTCTAAAGATTCTACACCAAGGTTGGATTGGAGAGGAAATGAGTGACCTTGAGGAAGTAGAATTGCTAGACAATATCCCCCAAGGTGGTTGGCCTCTTAGAGAGAAATGGAAGCTTTGTGTTCTCACCAATTTTCTCTAAAATCAACAACTTATGAATTTTAGGTTATAAAGTTCTTTATATAGTCACTTCTTTAAATGACCTAAAGAACCAAAAACCCTAATTCAACACTAAATGGATATGGGCTTTTGGGCCTTTGTGAATCTTTATTCATTAAGTTGTCATACAACTTAAGTCAATGGGCTTTGACGTTCGAAGCCCATTGGGCCTTAAGGTCCAAAACTATCCCGAGGTCTTTAACGAACTTATTCGTTTGATTAATTAACATATTAATTAATCCTTGCCATAAATAATTAAACCATTTAATTATTCTTATTCATCTCCTTTGTTTCTTCAATCTCCACCTTACACGGTGTACGATACATTAGGTTCCTTTTAGCGAGGCAGTGGGCGATTAAAACCATTTTACATCGATTGTGAATTGAAACTTACTTTCAATTCTCCCTTTAGTGATTACACACGTTTAGGGCTTCCACAAACCATGAGTGACACCTAGCAGCATATCATGGCTACCCAAGCTAATCAGAAGAGGTAGAGAACCTATTCAGTTTAGGATTACAAATGCAATACGGTCTTTCTCTAATCTAATACTCTTGACCACATTGTTTGGTTTGATAGTTTATTTATTCATGTCTACTATCCAATGTGATTCGTTTGCTTATATGATTACTTTGAATGTGATTTGGAACGCATTCCCAAATCTCATTCATACTCTGGCCAGAGATTTTAATCATATCATAGAGTATTCTCCCTCAAACCATTTTGAAGGTTAGAGATCCCTTGTTGCACATTCACTTGTCTCCATGACTAAGTGGCTTAACCCCAATGATGTCGTGGACACCCCGATGGGGTGACTTTGACATAATCAAAGATCAAGGACTTAACCACAAGACAACAACTGTGATGCCTCAGGTCAAAGGACTAATTTGCATTATCCCAACCATGAGTTCTCATGTGACATGAGTATGAGAACTCCTCGTTGATCGTGTTCAGTGGACTCATTCTCTATTGAGCACCTACGTACTTGTCTTGATGTCACACACACCAATGACTCGAGACTAGTCACTCTCCCTGAGAGAAGACATAGCACGTACTGATCTTATCGGACTGTCAATGTCCAATTGGCAATCCTATGATCAGGAACGTTTAGGATGTGTCTACGAAAGAATGGTCTCATTAATCTAACTTCATTAGATTGCATTCTCCCAATCACATATTCCTTGGACTTTATCGTTTAAGCATATAACATTTATATGAGACGCCTCAAACAATAATGTTTGCCTTTTATATGTAAACTAGATTAGTTTAACATGTGAAATGTCCGTAAAGTATCATCATATGATTGGCTTTAGGGCACATTTCCAACATTGGATCTATGAACGGAAGGGGATAGTGATCCTTCCTGATTGTGGCGTTGGACGTTTGTGGATTGGTTCCAACCTCCTTGCCACTTCTCAACGTGATAACCTTAGTGGTTTCAAATCCTTCCTTTGGATTGACAATGTTTGAACTAGGCAGTTTGCCTTGTTCTCTGAATTGTCCCATGAATTCTGCCATCTGCCCTATTTGATTCTTTAACTTGCCCACCTCCTTGACTTGGTTTTGTAAGCCCTACGTCAATGAAGTTAGTACTTGAAGAATTTTATCGTTATCCATTAACGAACTTGAATTTTGTTGGGTAGATTACGGGTGAGGTTGTGATGGTGCGAATGGCCTTTGATAGAGCCCCAAAGGTGGCTGTCTATATCCGCTTTGTGGTTGAGTTTGTTGAGGTTCCCTCCACTTCATATTTGGATGATCTCTCCAGCCCGGATTGTAGGTGTTGGAGAATGGGTCATGCCGTAGTTGATTTTGGCCTTGATAACCTATGGCATTGGCGCTTTCCCATCCCCTATTCTCTATCAATTGAGGACATTGATCAGTGGGGTGTCCTTGCATAGAGCACACGCTACATGTAGTTGTTCCTTGCCCTTTGGATCCTTCAACAACCTGTGATAGAAGAATAAAAAGATTAGCCATTTGAGATTGAAGCTCTGAAATAGCACTTACCTCATTAACTTGAGTTTGCCGTATGGGGTCTCTTTGTCCAACTCCTTCGTATTGTTGTGCATTCAAGGCTTGGTTAGCTATTAAGATCTTTGCAGCAACTAGTATTTTGTCAACCAAAGCACCACCTGCCGAAGCATCAAGCATTTGTCTCTCAATTGGAAGTAGTCCTTCATAGAAATATTAAATTAAGAGTTTTTCCTTCATTTGATGTTGTGGACAGGATGCAACTAAAGTCTTGAAACACTCATAATACGCTGGAAATGATTCTCCTTGGCCTTGTTGAATTCCACTAATTCTCTTCCTCAAGAGAATGACTCTTGACGTCGGGAAGAATTTCTCTAAAAATTCTTTCTTCATACTTTCCCAAGAAGTGACGGTTCCAGGTGCTAATTCAAAGAGCCAATCCTTAGCCTTTTCCAAAAGAGAGAATGGAAAAGCTTTCATCTTCAGAATATTGCCATCCACATTAATTGGTGTCATGCTCGAGCACACCACTTCAAATTCCTTCAAATGCTTGTTCGGATCTTCCATGGACAGCCCATGGTATTTGGGAATATGATGCAGAAAACTAGACTTCAATTCGAACTCATCAGTTTTGCCTTCAGCTGCTGTAGGGTATTGAATGCAAAAAGGGACGACATTTTCCAATCTCGAGGCTGAAAGTTCCTTGATTGTTTGATTGTCTACAGTCATCTCTTGTTCCTCTTCCTCTTCTTCAAGTTCGGATTCAGAACTAGAACTAGGTGGATTGGGTTCTGGCTACTTCTGATTCCTTCTCAAAGTTCATTCAAAATCGTCGTCAAACTCCAATATATGGCCACGAACTGGTTGAGAACTTCTAGTCATAAACTAGTACCTAAAACAAAAAAAAACAAAAAAAAAAAACAAAATCAGAAACACAAGAAAAACAAAAACATAAACAAAGGGAAGATTAGCAATTTGGATAATCCCCGGCAACGGCGCCAAAATTTGATGTGGTAAAAACTAACACACAAATTAAACCCTTTTTAAGATAATTGTAGTATGCGTAAGTAGGGATCGTTCTAGGCTGGGGATTAGGTGGGATGCTAATCTACTCTAACTTGACTCAAAAACTGAAAACTAGACTCAAATACACAAAACAGGCACTAAGGGGTGTTTTGGACGAAAATTGAAGTAAATTGACACGAAATACTAAAGGGGGATTTGTTTGGACAAATTTTAAACTAAAACTAAGTAGGTTGCAGAAACAAAGTGAGGGTGGTACGAAACTAAGGTAACTTAAGGGGTGAAAGGCTAGCTAGAGGGTCCTTCTCCACACATGACACATATGCATACAAATCGATTTCCAGTTATTATTCCTATAAACCATTAATCGTGAAAAGCACAAATTAACTTTCAGATTTTCCTAAATTCATTGAATTGGACTCAGCGACGCAACCAAATTACTCTTATCAAGTTCCCTATATGAACTGCATGATAGAGATACATATCAAAGATCATTAAGTTCTGTGAAAATCATAAGCATTAACAAAGAATTCATAACTATGAACTGCATGATACTCCTGCCAGGAATTTACTTAACTCAATCATGACTAGTGACTTTTACTACTTGCAAATATAAGTTCATAACAATTAGGTGAAATTCTCTTATATTCTAGCATCAAATCCTTGCATGCAAACTAAGTATGCATCCTTAATCAACACACAAGAAGAAGTTCTCAATAAAATAGATAAGTAAATTGCATTCAAGATTTATGAAACAATAACTGGATGTAATCAATTTATATAAAACGTAAATCATGGCTTCGAATTCACCTCTAGCTAAAACGAAATTAGTTCCACATGTTTGCAATTAAACGACACCAATCTAATTTAAACATTGAACTAAAACTAAGGATAGAAAGAACCCAGAAACGCTCCAGCACTCCAATGGCCTTGGATGGCAGGTCACGGCACAAAGCTCTTCTTCTCCTTCCTTCCTTGCAAAGCTGCAGCACTCTTTATATTTTTTTTGATTCTGAATTTCTCTCTAAAGCTCTCTCCCCCCTAGTGCGGCACATATTATGCATATATATAGGCTGGTGCGGCACAAAGTTGTACAGGAGAAGGATAGGCACAGCACAACCTACTCCATGAAGGAAAAGGACTAGGAGCGGCAAATTCCTAGGGGGAAAGGGATAGGGTGGTTCGACACAATCTTAGGGCTTCTAGAACCAGATAACAAGTGGTTTAATATGAAAAGGAATCTCCCTTGCAGCTGGAAATAAGGTAGGATAAGATTAAGATAGGATAGGATAAGATAAGATTGGTTAAAATAATGTTGGATAAGATAAGGTTGGTTTAGGTTTCCTTCTTTTTAGCTGATTCCTTATCTTCCAAGTCTTGATTTAATTTCTCCGGATTTGTAGCACATTCCTATCCTCTTTTAAACTTCAAAAACGTCCATCCAACTTGCTCCATGCGTATGCTATCCATTCCAAATCCAAAACTGGTCCAAATTGCTCCAAATTGCCATTTCTTGTCACCTTTGCCAATTGGACCTACAAACACACAAAAATAGCTTAAAAAACTCTTATAAATAGAAACTAACTAAGTAAATGCAAAGAAATAGGCTAGCAAAGTCGCATAAATATGCTCCTATCACTTGGACACCCAGGTTCAGATTGAGGTGGGGGGTAATAACAGTATTACTGTAATGACAAAAGTAAAGATCTTAGATTGCCAAGTGTCAACCAATTATATGGTGTAAGGTAGGTTAGTTGTTAAGCAAGGTAGTTACCAAATATGTAAAGCTATAAATAGCAACAAGTGTATTGGTTAGTGGTTATGAAAAGAAATAACAAACAACCCAAATTTCTAAGCTCTCTCTCTCTTCTTCTCAGTTTCTTGCTTTTCATTTTTGCAAATTCAGAGGTTTGTTCATATTGTTATCATGCACAAATTTATGACAAATGAGTAAATGACTCTTTGTTTTGCATTTTTCCCATTGGTAAGCTATGTGTAAAACTTTATTCATTTTATTGTTGGATTGAAGAACAAAGATCTTTGTCTTCCGTCAAGCAACTTTTTCTTAATACTGATTGCCAACCTGTTTGCAATAATAATTGGATAGTTTAATTTCTCTTAGTTCAATTTTAGACGTTCTCATAGTAAGTGTGCACACTATTTTTAGCTATAAATTTGTATATGAAATGCTATTTACTTTTTTTTATATGAAAAAGCCTTTTTTGAATGCATTATGAATTACATGGTATGTGGACAAAATTCTATGTAGGCGAAAAAGACTTTTGGCTTGCGATACTGCATAGGGATTGCTTGGTTAAGGAACTTGAAAATTCAAGACCTTTTTTTGGTTCTCTTTTCCGTTTTGTTGGCGTTTGGAATGATTCATTTTTATGTATTTTTCTTCTAAATGGCTAACAATCGGTAATCTAATCGTATCTTTGCTTTTTGTCAAGGGAGTTTTAACGAAAAGAGTCAGGTACTATTCATTCTTAATCAAAATGACATTTTGTGTATGAAAAGTCGATTATGGGTCAAGCTCTTTTCTCTATTTTACTCTTATGCCATTATTTCATTATTGTAGCGGAGTCCACAATGATGTTGACATTTCTGTCTGGAAATACATTATTTTAGATGATGCTATTCAACTTATGCTAATTTGCTGCCAGCTCTTCATGCTTCCATCATGTTGTCGATGTTATGCAGCTCTTCTTTTGTCAAATTGTTCCAGTACTGTTTATCACTTTCTACTAGTTCTGCATCTCTTTCTCTATCTTCTTTCACCTTGTTGTACATTTATGCTGTTTCTTCTTTGAAATTTTGAGGCTTCTAATAGGGCTGATGACTGATCATTGTCTTGCTGTAACTATACATTTCTTCTTCGCCTGCTACTAGTACCATATCATACCTAAAACTTGAAACTCATCTAAGGCTAGCATTTGGATCCATCGAAATTTTAGAATATTTTTGTATGAAGAAGTCCACCTATGTGAGGAGATAGGGGATAGTCCAAATGACTCTTCATTAATCATGGCTATATGCCTAGCTTTCTCCTTATGCATATGTACATACCAATCTGGAGGACTACTAATAAAACTTATGCAAATTTCTTACCACTTTTCCATATAATCTTCTACTACTTTCATAAGTTTTTTAGGAAAGATTCTAGTTGGGAAATATGGTTAATAAATATTTTATCAAGATAGCCAAACTCTAATAGTAAGGTTGTGGTAACTTCTACCACATTATGCTTTTTCTGATGCTCATAACTAAAATGCCATGGTCTAAAATCTCTCATGTTAATCCTGGCCACAGCTATGTTAACCTCTGGTTTGCAAATACAATTTTCAGTACTATCACAATGACATGGTGGATACATCTTTGTAATAATATCCATCCCTGATTTTGGATCAAAGATGGACTGATACAAAGCACATTGTAATTGTCATTGTAACTCTTTCATGGACTGTGATGCTCTGCTCAGGATCTTATTTTGCAAATCTGGTGGCATTATTCTTAATTTTGCTTTTGATATTTCTTCTAATAAGATGTCATCTATTATTAAGTCTAAAGGTAAATTCCTAAGAAAACTTTCATATCTCTCTTGTTTTTCTTTGTCACTCAGATGTCTTATTCTAAGAGCTCAATCTTAATCTCTCCTATGGGCTTATTAGCCTCTTGTTCTATGGGTTCAATAACCTCTTTTTCTATATTCTTATGCTGATCAGTTTCCAAACCTATTTTCAATTCTCTTTTCAAGGTGTCACTTGCCTTTTGCTGCATTCTAAGAGATTGGAGTTCTTGGTTCATTTTGGTAAACTTACCAAGTAATGACTCATGGTCTCTAGAAATGGCTTGACGTTTGTGCTCAAGAGAATGAATATGTTGCTGGTTTTGATGGAAATTAAAATTAAAACTATCAAACTCTTGTTCTAAGGCTCTAATTAGTTTTTCATGACCTAACTTCATACTTAGCTGTTTGATTTAGATATTCCAAAAATTATTTAGAAGAACATGTTGCCTATCATAAAGTCCTGGTACTCTTGGCCTATATCTCAGAGTTGGATTTTTTATTCTTTCAACAATATTGCCATTAAAGTTGAAAGTTGGTACTCGTGGTGATGATGGTCTGCTTATGATATTTTGGAATCCATTGAATGGTGGAGGTCCCTGGTGCATCATTATGCTATTGAAATATGCTCTTCTGCCTTGTGGTCTTGTGCTATTTGAGGATGATGGTCCACGATATTCCATTCCTGTTCAACAAATTAATCTTGATAAGATATCGGCTAATGTATTGTCATTACCTTTTATATGTTCAAAAATTGGTTTAAAACCATTTCCTGTAATTGAATCAACAGAATTAACCCATCTTCGGGTCGCCTGTTTATTAGCATATATCTTGTTATAACGAGAAACTATATTTTGACAATCTATTCTAATCGTAAATACTTCATTATGTAAAAATAAAGAAAATGCCTCAAGTGAGTTAATTATTCTTAAAATTTCTAAATCTGTTGATGGTAATCTTGACTGTACATCACTAAATTTTCCTGATGAATATCTACAAACTTGTTCGTCAGACTTTGGTGACTCTTTATGCTTTTTCTGGTATAGTATACCTGCCCATCCTAATGATGAAGCATCTGTTTCAACTATTTTGTAACTATCATCTAATAGTAATGTTAATGGCTTAAGTTTAGTAATTTCTTCTTTTATATTTTGAACTAATTTAATATCTTCACTATTAAAATACTTTTGTCCTGATTTGCTAGTTTTACTATGTAATACTGCTATTTTTCTGCCTAAATCAAGGATAAAATTTCTTGCATAATTTAACATTCCTAAAAATGCTTGTAATTGTTTTTATCTTCTAATTTGTCTGGAAATTTTAAGACCTTTTTAGCTATATGATCTTGTAATTGTATTGTACCTGACTTGATATACATTCCTAAAAATTCTATATCTTGCTTTTCTAATGCTATTTTATTTTTGCTAATCACAATTCCATTATTGATAAATTCTTGTAAAACGATCTCTAAGTGCTTCCTATGTTCCTTTCTATTTTTACTATGTACTAAAATATCATATACATAAACACTACAAAGATTATCATATTTCTTAAAAATTTGGTCCATCTTTCTTTGAAAGATCGATGGAGCATTTTTAAGTCCAAATGGCATAACAAGCCACTCAAAATGTCCTTCTAGACAAGTAAAAGTTGTCCATTTAATTGATTTTTCTGCTAATCGTATTTGCTAAAATCCTGATTTACATTCAAATTTACTAAAATATTTACTCTCTAGAATTTTATTTATAAACTCATCTTTATTTGGTAACTTATAACTATCTTCATATGTATTATCATTTATTCTCTTGTAATTATAAACTATTCTAGCCTTAACCTCTCTTTAGTTATTAATGTTTTCTCACTATAAATGCTGATGATTTATGTCTAGACTTAGAGGGTCTAATTACTTGTAAATTTAACAACTCTTTTATTTGTTGCTCAAACTCTTGTTTATCTATTAAACTACAAGGCATATCAGCTGTCTTTATGGTTAAATCTGGATTAATTATATCTAATTTTGCTAGTATTTTATTTTTACTCCAATTTAACTGTCGGTCTTCTCCTATAATCCTAGTTTGTTCTACTAATTACAATAATTTTTCTAAACTCTTTGGTTTATTTATTTGTAATATTTCTATACGGGTTCCTTCTTCTAAAATCGGATATTCATGTTCAAATATTTCTTCATCAAACTCTTCTTTATTATTATGCTCATCATTTTCTTTTGGGTTTTCTAAATGATATCTTGGCTACTAGACTCTTCTATACTTATGCTTTTGTATGCTTCTACAGTATTACTTTGGTCAGTTATGGTAATACCTCTTTTGAAAAATGTTATGTTAGGATTCATAAATAAAAAACCTTGTAAACTTTTCAAAAAATTTAAACCTAAAATGAATGGGTATGATCCTTTTGGTGAAACTGACAGACCCCGACCGAAGTCAAGGCATGCTGGCTGTCACGTGAGAGTGACGTAGCCATGTGCACAGTGCGGAAGCGATAAAGATAGCAAATATATAAATAATTAAAAACCACATTACAAGAGTGCACTACTAAACAGAAGGTGATAGGAGTTAATTACAACAGTAAACACTCTTAATTCAGAGCATAAAGTCTAGGTGCAGTCCAGTAGGACAAGTACTAGTTATACAGTACCAGGAATGTCCTACTATAGTATGGATAAGTCAGAACTGCCGACATCCTCTAGCCACCAACAACAAGCTTACTTAAAATCTGGAGGGGCGTAAAACAGAAAACGTGAGTAGGCAAAAACAAATGTTTTACAAAATAATTTCATTTATCAACTTATCTAACCCATCGCTGTAAAACATGTATAATTTCCCCAGAATCGAGATATAAGCATATTCATATAATCATATGTATATATCTGAAATCATATCAATCCAGTTCACGCTTCACATAATCATATGTATATGTATGCCATGCCAAAATATAACAAAGTAAGCAATCCATGTAAGATTAATTTCATAGAAATATGATATGTTAGCCGGAACCCCTGTGGCAGTCTGTACGGTTGAATTCATAGCTCAAATTCAATCTAGCCGGAGTCACTACTATGACCTATACGGCAATATACTACACATAAGTCATAACCACTGAAAAGGGTCTGTACGACAAGGTTGGGTGTAATATAATTATGCTCAATTCTACTATCTCAATGCTAGCTGTGCGATAATAAGTTAGTCACCTACGAGTCGGAACCACCTATAGTGGTCTGTACGACAAGACTGTGCACCTAATTGGATCCAATGTGAGCATATGGTGCGGGATGTGACATAATATACAGGCCTGTGCCAACTCTCTCTGGCTAAATTGCAATCACCCAGGGTGCAGGTTTATGAGCTCATCATTTTCAATCATAACTCATATAGAAAATCAACATGTTCATCTCATTTATTGAATAGCTGCATCTAACCTCTCGTTAGACTGCCTATGTACCCTAAACAGGGATCAAGCCGTTCGTAGTTCACCTATACCAAACATAACTTACCTGAACTTACCTGTGCCTCCACAGCACCACAATTATATATATATGCAACCATGAAATGCATATTCAGAATATAAAGGCATTTGGCATATTATTTCAAAGCATATTTTCATTTAAACCACATTTATGGGAAATATATCAAGTATATAATTATATACTGAAAGAAAAAGCCCATTCACTGATATGTCAAAGGGTCGTAGCTCCCGAGTCGCCCGCGGATACGCTCGTCCTCGGGATAAGTCTCACATATATGCGAATTAACTATAAAAACGTTATTTTAAAGCATATAGGAAAAACTAGATAATAACTTCTCATACATTGCTCAAAATGGGTATATGAATATACCACAATGATCTACACAATCTCAGGATCATCCCCAAATTTTTAGAATTATTTTTGGAGCTCCCACGCGCCGCCACGTGCCGGCAAGGGCATGGCAAAATGAGCCACCACGCGCAAGGAATCCTGACGGATTCCCTAACTGCTGTTAGGAATATTCTTCAGAATATTCCGTTAAATCCCAACGGAATCCGTCAAAACTAACTGACGCCGTGAGAATATTCAGTCAAGTCTGACGGAATATTCCTCCATCCCCTACCTCCAGCTCCGGCGACCGTCACCGGCGCCGGAAATTGGGCAAATTTTCAAACTCGTTAATCTCGCTCATTTCTTCACCATTTTTCATGCAATTTGTACAAAAATGAAGCTAAGGACAAGTAGAAACACGATATAACAATTTGGGTCCTTGAAATTCATGAAAACACGTCGGAAATTACCTCGACTTTCCGGCCAAATTTAAAACGTGTCGATCTCCACTTTCCGACGTCCAAAATCTTCAAACGAACTATCCTTAGCCTCCTAAGGACCTCACAAAGCTTCCTATAAGCTTCAAATTCCATAAAAACAAGCCATAAGCTTTTGCATGAACAGTACCTCATTCGGGGTTAGGGTTTTTACGTGAAAACGAAGTTATGCTTACCTGAAAATGGTATGGATGTGTTCGTCTGAGCTTCACGAACACAATGGTGCCATTTTCCACTTCGATCTGTAATGTTTGCAAAGGTTTTGGTGTTGTCCGTACAATGCCGAGAAAGAGAGTGAAACTGACAGAGAGGGAAGAGAGAGAGAGTATGAGGAAGTGAGAGAGAGAAAGGTATGGGTTTTTGTGTTGTCCAAAAAATGCACACCAATCCCAACTCTTTAATTTTCTTACTTCCAATTGGGTCCAAAATAGTAGGGACTTAACACATTGGTCCTTAATCACACCTAGTCCCACGATGTCACAAACGCTCGAGGGCATTTTAGTCTTTTCACATCAACGATATTTATTTCTCGGGACGGGCTGTGACAGTCTCCCCACCTTATAAAATTTCGTCCTCGAAATTACACATAATAATTACATCCACTAAAAATCATAAAACAATCGTGGATACATCTCTCTCATCTGATCCTCTGTCTCCCAAGTAGATTCTTCCACTGAATGATTTCTCCATAATACCTTTACCAGGTGCATGGTCTTGTTCCTCAGTTCCTTATCCTTCCAATCCAATAGAGTCACTGGTTCCTCATCATAAGTCAAATCCTGATTAATTTCCAAAGGTTGAGGAGGAATCACATGTGAAGGATCTGAAACATAATGTCGAAGCATCGAAACATGAAACTCATCGTGTACCTTGGACAATTCTGGAGGCAACTCAAGCCTGTAAGCAACCTCACCGACTCACTCGGTGATCATATATGGTCCAATGTACCTAGGACTCAACTTTTCTTTCTTTCCAAATCGTACAACACCTTTCCAAGGTGATAGCTTCAGAAATACCCAATCACCTACATCATACTTCCGATCAGTGGCGTGCTTGTCTGCTAAGCTCTTTTGTCGATCTTGGGCCGCTTTCAGGTTAGACTTAATTACCTGAACATTTTGAGTAGTCACATCCACAATCTCAGGGCCCACTAAAAATCTTTCGCCAACCTCTGACCAACATAGAGGCGTACGACAAGATTTCCCATAAAGTGCCTCAAATGGTGCCATACCAATGCTCGAATGATAACTGTTGTTGTAGGCGAATTTCATCAAATCCAAACAATCATGCCAACTATCTCCAAACTGCAACACTGAAGATCTCAACATATCCTCTAATGTCTGAATGGTCTTCTCAGATTGTCCATCTGTCTGAGGATGATATGCCGTACTATAAAGCAATCTCGTACCAAGAGCTTCCTAGAATGCTATCCAGAACTTGGAAGTAAATCTGGGATCCCGATCCGAGATAATATTAACTGGCACACCATGATACTTCACAATCTGTGAAATAAATAACTTAGCTAATCGGCTTAAGGAATACTTCTCCCACACTGGAATAAAATGTGCTGACTTCGTAAGCCGATCCACTACCACCCAAATACCGTCATAACCATTTTGTGTGCGAGGAAGCTTGTACAAAAAATCCATAGTAATTTTTTCCCACTTCCACTGTGGAATGGGAAGTGGCTGCATCAATCCAAACGGCTTCTTCCTTTCAGCTTTAACCTGTTGGCAAATGGCACACCTGCTCACATATTCGACAATTTCTCTTTCCATACCTGGCCAATAATAAAATGGTCTAATGGTATGATACATCTTAGTGCCTCCCGGATGCATCGCATATGCCGAAATATGTGCTTCATCCAAAATTTCTTTCTTTAACTCAGCATTGTTTTGCACATACATTCTGCTTTCCTGCATAAGCATACCATCAAATTCTCGAATCTCAAAATCTTTCTTTTTGCCTTGATGCCTTGCTTGAATTATTTCATGAGTCTCCTCATCAATCATTTGAGCCTCAAGTACACGATCAATTAAAATTGGCCTAACTTGGAAATTATTAAGCAAGGCTTCTTCTCGATCTTTCACTCCTAACTCCACTATAGTGGATCTCAACTCTGCTAGAAGAGGAACATGACAATCATAAATGGCATTAAGTATGGTTGGAGTCTTCCTGCTAAGTACATCAGCCATTGCATTTGCACGACCAGGATGGTACTCAATCGTGCAATCATAGTCACTAAGTAACTCAATCCATCTCCGCTGTCGAAGATTAAGATCTCTCTGAGTAAACAGATACTGAAGACTCTTATGCTCTGTGAAGATCTTACATTTCTCACCATAAAGATAATGTCTCCAAATCTTCAAGGCAAAGATGATACCTGCTAACTCCAAATCATGCGTAGGGTAATTCTTCTCATGAGGTTTCAACTGTCTCAAAGCATAAGCAATTACCCTACCATGTTGCATCAATACACAACCCAAACCATTCAGAGAAGCATCACTATAGACCTCATAATTACCGCTATGATCTGGAAGTGCTAGAACAAGTGCGTGAGTAAGATATACTTCAGCTGCTGGAAACTTTGTTCACATTTACTATCCCACTCAAACTTAACATCCTTTCGAGTCAACCTCGTAAGTGGTAAAGCAATCACTGTAAAATCCTCAACGAACCGTCTATAATAGCCTGCTAAGCCAAGAAAACTTCGTACCTCGGTGACGGTTCGAGGTTGCTCCCAATTCTCCACAGCTGCCACTTTCTGAGAATCCACTTGAATGCCTTGAGCAGAAACGACATGCCCCAAAAATGCTACTTGATTCAACCAAAATTCACATTTGCTAAACTTAGCATATAGTTGGTGTTCCCTCAAACTGCTCAACACCAACTTTAGATGTCTAGCATGCTCAGCCTTAGACTTAGAGTATACCAGAATATCGTCAATGAAGACAATAACAAACTTGTCCAAATATGGCTGGAATACTCGATTCATCAAATCCATAAAAGCTGCTGGTCCATTAGTTAACCCGAATGGCATCACAAGAAACTCATAATGACCATATCGAGTCCTGAATGCAGTTTTAGGGACATCTTCATTTTTAATCTTCAACTGGTAGTAACCCGACCTCAAGTCAATCTTAGAAAATACACAGGCACCTCTGAGCTGATCAAATCAATCGTCTATACGAGGAAATTGATAACGGTTTTTAATGGTTACCCGATTCAGTTGCCTGTAATCAACGCACAACCTCAAAGTTCCATCTTTCTTCCTCACAAATAAAACTGGAGCTCCCCAAGGTGAAGTACTCGGCTGAATAAAACCTTTATCCACTAACTCTTGCAACTACACTTTAAATTCTCTTAATTCGGCATGAGCCATTCTGTAAGAAGTCAAGGATATAGGATTCGTACTTGGAAGCAGATCAATAACAAACTCTACCTCTCTATCTGGCGGCAATCCAGGCAAATCCTCAGGAAATACATCCGGAAAATGTCTGACCACACGAACATCCTCCACACTACTATGAGTGTCATCGTTCAGCACCACATGAGCCAAATATCCCTGACAACCTTTCGACAACATTCTCTTTGCTTTCATGGCTGAAATAATACCATGCCTCACCCCACTAGGCTCTCCTACAAATGCAACTTCAGGTAATCCAGGACAATTAAATGTGACTGTCTTTCCATAATAATCTATCTTGGCACGATTATAGTGCAACCAATCAGTGCCCAAAATCACACCAAAATCATAACCAATCAGAGCAAATGTATGAGAAATAACAGAATGTGTAGCACCACAATCAATCAACACTCCACACGAATAACATTTACAACTACTCTTATCTTTTGGCCCTTTATATTTTCTAATCCAAGGTCTGCCATTTCTTTTTTCTAAATTGTTTTGGAATATATTTTCTCTTCCTATATGCTCTTGAAGGTCTTATGCTGAAATTCTTATGCTGTTTGTGTGGTTTATATGATTTATATTTCTTTTTGTATATTTTCTTATGCTTATTTTTCTTATGACAACCATAGTGTCGTGTAAATCTATATTTTTACAACTCATATATAATTGCTTCCTAATTTGTTTCTTAGCTTTTATTTGAATACACTCTTGTCTAAGTATATCATATACATGTTGAATTCTAGGTCCTATTGCAATATCATTTTTCTTTGGATGCTTTTGCCATTCATTCCAAAAAATTTCTCCTATTAGTCTTTTTATTTTTGTTATATAAGTATCTAATAAACTAATATCACTAATTCTACCTGTTCTTCCTAAATATTTAAAGAAACTGTGGTATACTCAGCTATATACTATAAATCACAAATTTGTAATTGTTCTAAATTTGTAATTGCTCTTATTTGTTCTTGTTCGCTTCTGCCATCTAACCTATGATGATCTAAAAATGCTTGTTTAATCAAAGTAACAAAACCATCAATATTAAAATGCGTTTTAGATACCTGATGCTATTCTAAATTTTGAACTTTGCATGACTGAAAATAATAAAAAACTAAACCATCTAAAGTATGCTCTAAGTAATCTAACATATTTTTTGAATTACTAAAATTTAACATTAATGATGTATGTACGCAACATTTGTCCCATCTCTCAATCGTTCTTTCCCAATCTTGTGGATCTACATTATCTAAATTTAATATATTTCCTGCTATATTAATTTGTTCTAATCCTCTCAAATATGGAATCATATTTTTTCTAGGTGGTTTCATCATACTTTCATCTGTGTAATCTACTTTTGCTTTTTCATTATATTGTTCATTTGTTGGTCTCAAAAATTGTTGATCAGTTCTACTTGCGTGTCCTGAATTTTCTACTCCTGATGTACTACTTTCTTCTGCTAGATTACATTCTTTTTTCAATTCTAATAAATTATTATATTATTTTGATCCTAAAATATGTTCTACTCCTATTTCTAAAATTAAAATTTTCATCTCTTCATCTGAAATTCTACGTAGTCCTAAATCATATGTCTTATATTTTTCTAAGTACTCTTCTTCATCTAAATGATCAATATCTTCTATAAGCTTATCTACAATATGATCAAAACATTTCTCAACTAAATTAATATCTAAATTATCAAAAGCCATATGTATACTCTCATTTTCGATCTTACTCTGATCCTCTTCTATTTTTTCTAGCTGCTTGTAATTACTAAACCTAATTGTTGCTTGACCTGTACTAGTTTCATATATTTGTACTTTATCTAGTTGTCTATTTCTTGCTACTTGTAGATTAGGTAATGTCCACCGAGTTCCTTCTAAAAACCTATTATCTACGGGTTTTGCTTCTATCATATTTACATGTTTACTACCAAATGTTTGAACTATTTTGAAATTCTAAATTAAACTTATGATTGTATCTATCAGACACTTTACCAATATACATTAAGCTAATACACAAATTTTTATACTCTCCCTTCATATTATAATTTTTTGTTCTTATGCTTACTTTAATATATTAACTAAATTCATTAATTGTCATAACATAATTTGGAATACAACCTATGACTGCTAAGTTTGAACTTAAATCTACTTCAGTTGTTGCTTTTGCTGCTTGTTGGTGATTATCCCATCTATCATCATATATGTATACTAATACTTTTGTGCCTACTTGTGCTCTGGTTAATCCTACTTTTCCAATTAATATTGTTCCAATGTGAATCTGACTAAAATGTGATTTTCTCAAATGAGCAACTGCTTCTTTACTAATTAAATCAAGTGTAACTTCTTTATCAATACAGCTAAATTCATGTTGACTAATGCTACTTACAATTCTGCTTCTATTTTCAAATAAACCTAATTGATACAAATTATATTTATTTTTCTGTGTTCTCTCAAAACCTCTTCTAATAAATTCGTGTGCTTCTTCTTCATTTGGATAAATATCTTCAGCTCAAACTACTTGTTTTCCTTTTTTCCTAAAGAGTTCCATTTTCTATTATCAAAAGGATTTAGCTTAGGTCTTCTAATATGATTATTTGTACTAGGTTAAATTTTCTAATTTTTCTAACAAAGATGGTGGAAGTGATGAAGATGTTTTATGTAAAACTTGGTTTATTTCTGCTATTCGTTCTTCAACTTGATCTAATTTTTCAGCCAAACTTAAAACTAATTGAATAATTAAATTATTTTGCCTACTGGGAATATTACTAGCTACTTGTGTTGAAAAATCTGTTAAACCTACTGGTTGTTTATCTAGCTTACTAATTTCTTTCAAAGCTTGGATATATTTTCTACTAGTTCTAGAATCGGTCATTAAACTAATAATTTATCTATTTTATTATGCAACTTATCTACTTGTTCACTCAACTCTTTTTGCACTAATTGAATTTTTTGAACTTCTAATTTTAACTGCTCAACTATTTCTAATGATCTTAGTTCTACTTGCTTCGGCTTACTATCTATGAGGTCAACAAGCTCTTTTATCTCTCTTTTACTAGGAAACCTTTGAATATTTTTATTATTATCTTCTAACTGAGATGTAATATAGTCTAAATTTGTCTAATTGTTTTTAGGGAACTTTAACGAAAAGCACCCGGTACTGTTCACTTTAACGAAAAACCACATTTTAACACTAAAAAGTCAATCCTGGTACTATTCACTTTACCCTTTATTTTGTCCTTATCATTAAAACTCAAAGTTTTCAAGCCCTTTTCATTAGTTTTCCTTTGTTTTTATGGAATTTTTTCTGAAAATGTTCTAACAACTGGTTTAACAAATGATTATGCTTATTATTTTCTAATTTTATATTTTCTGCTTGACTAATAATAAGATCTACAATACTATTGGCTTGTGGATTTTCTTCACTATGCAAAATATGATTATGCTTTCTCAATGGAAAATAACAAACTAAACTATTTTGGTCTAAGGTTATTTTTCTTTTTTTTGAGGTTCACTAATTTCTAAATTAAGATAATCTATTATAAACTACAGTATACCTTTCTCTAAAGTTACGGCTAACTGGTTTCTTAGAAACTCTCTTTCTTCTCTCAAGGTCTCTAAAACTTGATATGTTGCTCTTTTTGCTTCTAAAACTTTATGCTGTACTTCTGTGTTATTATATTTACGAATAAATGAAAGATGTTCAAGATAACCAAGATAAAACTTTTGATTCTTCAAAGTCCTACTAATTCTTTTGGATATATATTCTAATCTTCTCTTTATGCAATTTATAGTTGGGTTCCTAGACACCTACTAAATTCCTGGTAGTTGTGGTTGACAAGGTTTACAAGGACAATAATATATGTTGTTCATACAAAATAAACAAGTGTGATATCAGTTATGTTAATGACTTTCGTCCTCAAGGTACTTTACTATTATAATTATACTATTAAAATGCTAAACTTGGCTCTGATACCAAATTCGCAAAGCAGGCCCGGTTAAATAGTCGGGTGGCCATTATAACAACTAGACATAAAACCTTGCACATGGAACTCGACATGTTTCAGCATGACGGCCACTCACAATGCAGGTATAAGACCTTAACGACTGAACTCAGAGGTACCCTGGTAATGTCCAGTTATTTGTATGGCAAGCATTCAAGTATAACAGAGTGCTTGAACAAAGTATGATCGTCAGTTTAGCAAGTTAATAATATAACTACAATAGTGTTTCCCTGTTTTGGACTAGAAGTCTAATTAAACAAGCACACACTAAGGAAAGGAAAGAAAGCTTACTTAAGACTTGGAGATTGCTTGAATATGTACACTTGAACTTTTATTGATATATAGAATGTTTACAAAGAGAAGTGTTTACAAAGAAATGTTTACAAAGGATGCAAGGAAGGTTTTGGATGCTTGAATGTATGAGGATTCAAGGTTGGTGTGAGTATGGTGTGTCTCTGCTGTGTTGTTTCATGTGTTCTGCATGGGAGGAAAAGCTCCCTTATATACAAAACCTAATTCCTAAACAACAAAATAATTTTCAACTATTTACAACTTTTTTTTAATAATGCCAATACACTGTTTCTGAAAGTTGTCAGCACTGTTTCTGAAAGCTGACTGACTTATTTTTGCTTTAATGAAGGTCATGTGAATCCATGTTGGCTTGGCTGCTGCATGCTTTGCCACCTTATCTTTTATCTTAAATTGTCAGTTCTCATTTTTCCTCTTTTGGATGTATTCTTTGGTGAAGACCACGTGAACTTTGCTGAAGATTGGGCCAATTTTGTATAGATGTTTGAAGGGTAGCATCGCCATTTCCATGCTTGCAGTAAAGGCAGTACAAGAAAAATCAAAGTAATCCCATAAGAAAAAACTGTGGAGAACTACAAATGATGCATTTTTCCTTGGATGTGACTTTTTTTCTTCTTATTTTGTGTCAATGTATGTACATTTTAATTACTACATACTATAATGAATGACACACCCCGACCCGGAATGTCCACCTGGACACCCAAATCGCGAAGTGTTGGCCGACACCTGGAGGGTGACGAAGCCATTAAGTGTAGTGATGTGGAAAATGTGAACAAATTAAAACCTAAAAGTGACTAATTTAGAGTGTGCATGTGAGTGGGATTGAACCCATATCACACAATTGATGTTAGGGCATAGATAAATTGCAGTAAAAGAAGAGTAAGGACATTTATACCGAAATGAGAAGTCTCCTACATAACAGCTTTTACCAGCAATCCTCGTCGTCACGAAACCTCTGCCACTAAAATCCTAGAGGGGCGAAAAACAAGGGTGAGTGGGCCTGAAAAATAAAGTTTTGTACACCGTTTTCGAAAAGTGTAACCCCTCGCTGTAAAACAAGTATATGGTTTCCTAAAAATATTATAATAATAGTATGTAGTGGATACCTGATAGGAGCATATTTATGCGACTTAGTTAGCTTGTTTCTTGGCATGTATGTTGTTAGTTCGTAGTTATTTTAGTATTTTAAGCTATTTTCGTGTGTTTGTAGGTCCAAAGGGTTAATGTGGCAAAGAAGTGCATTTTGGAGCATTTTGGAGCATTTTTGGGCATGGAATGGATAGCATATGCTTGGACCAAAAGGAATGGACGAAATTTGAAGTTTGTGCATCATCCTCTCCCTATAAATAACCATTTTAGCGCACTCATTTCACCCAACACGTTCACCTACCACTACATCCACTCATTTCACCCAACACATTCACCTACCACTACATCCACTCATTTCAACCACCCAACACATTCACCTACCACTACATCCACTCATTTCAACCACCCAACACATTCACCTACCACTACATCCACTCATTTCACCCAACACATCCACTCATTACAACCACCGAACACATACACCCATTACATCCACTCATTACCTAAACATCCATCCACTACACCCATTACATCCACTCATTACCACAACATTCACCCACTACACCCATTACATCCACTCATTACCACAACATTCATCCACTACACCCATTACATCCACTCATTACCACAACATTCACCCACTACACCTATTACATCCACTCATTACCACAACATAAACCACTACCACCTTAATTAGATGGTGGTCCTCTCCCTAGCCTATAAATACATCCACCCTTCACCATAACTAGGGAGATCCATCCAAAGACCTTACATTCATCCATATATTCCCACATCCCAAAAACACATACAATTCCATTCCCCTTGCCGTGGCATTCATCCAACCTAAATACATTCATAACCTTTCCATATATCCATACACATCCTTAGATACTTGTGCTGCAACAAGGTGGTGAAAAAGAAGGTCCTTGGCGTTTCAAGGTTGAAACTTTGGAGCGTTTTAGGTGTACTTCGTTCTTGCTTTCAATGTCTACTTTGTTATTTTCTGATTTTGTTGCAATTATGAGTAGCTAAACCTCTATTTAGTTAGGGGGAATTCAAAACCATGAACATACTTGCAATATGAATTGATTACCTTCAGTTGTGATTTCATAAGTAGTGAATTCAATTTGTTTAACTTCTTGATTGATAACTTATTCGTGTATATTTATTAAGAGTGCACACTTAGTTTGCATGCATGAATATGATGCTAGAGTATAAGGGAGTTTCACCTAATAGTTACAAACTTATATTCACAAGTAGTGGAGGTCGCTTATAAACGATCGCGTTAAATGAATTCTTGGCAGGAGTTTCATGCTCATCATAGTAACGAATGCCTCGTCAATACTTATAGTTTTCATGATGCTTAAAGATCTTTGATTGTATCTTTATTGTGCTGTTCAAGTAAAGGACTTTTGAAGAATGCTTTGAATTGTTGTATGCGCTTTCCCATCCAATTCAATAACTTAAGGAGAACTTGAAGGTTAATTTAAGCGGACCTAATTAATCTGGGGTGTTGAGTTTCATGATTTATCGAAAGACCAACTGAAAATTGGTTTATGTGCAAGAGTGTCATGTGTGGAGAAGAACCCTCTAGCTAGCCCATCATCCATAGTTTACCCAAATTCGCCCAAAATCTGTTTTAGTTTACAATCTGTTTGTTTTGTTTTCAAATTCATCAAAATCAAATCCCCATTTACTTTAAAGTGTTTTATTAGTCAAACTCTGTTTTGATTTGTGTTTTTAAGTGTCTTGAGTCAAGTTAGAACCTAATTTCGTCCAAAACCATCCCTAGAGTCAGTTTAGAGTCTAATTCATTGTTTTAAGCTGTTTTGAGTCTTTTAAATTGTTTTGAGTCTTTTTAGTTTGTATTGCATCTTTTGAGTCTAGTTTGGTGTTTTAAACTTAATTTTACGTTTTTAAGTCAGTTTCAAGTGTTTTAGCAATCCTTCCTAATCCCCGGCCTAGAACGATCCCTACTTACATTCTTTACTACAATTGACAACAAGAGGGTTTAATTTGTGTGTTAAGTTAATTTTCGCATCAGTACCCTGTTGCAGAAGTGAGTCAAGATGTAGGGTACAACAACAAAGTATCTCAACATTAAATCTCAAATCGTTATTATAATGCTCATTAATTTATGTAGGCATACAAGTCCACTGCAGAGATATTCAAATAATGGAATAGGCTAGGTCTAGGTTTTCCATTCTAGTACTACATCACATGAGTTGCGCTAGTCGTGTCACATACGAGTCCAAAAATCACACAAAATGGCAGGCTTAACTCTGGATCCAAAGCGAATGTAAACAGTGCATGTGAACTACACGTGAAGCTAGTCCTTGGCCCATGACAGTACAAATAACTAAGAGACACTGTGCAAACATGTAATAATGAGCAGGTAAAACACAAGGATGTCATGCCACAAGTTTAAGCTCACAAATAATATTAAAAACATAAAGTGTACGAAACGTCTATTTGTAAAGCTAAACATGGCATGTCACATCATAATATATAAAAGCAGTTGTTTGGAAAATCACATATAGATATATATACGTAAAAACAAAATACCCACTCACAAATACTTGCGATGTCACATACATTCGAGCTGGGAAAACCAGAGTCTCTGATAGTAATCGCACATAAGCACAATATTGGAACCTATTAGTAAAACTCAACTTAAACGACTAAATTTGGGAAAATGGAGTACGATTTCGGAATCAGATGGTTGAAATACGCTAAGAGGGGCCTGGGCAAATTTTGTAGAAAGTCAACGAGAAAATCAACGATCAACCTTAAAAAGTCAATCGAGAAGCCGAGCCGGTCAACTACATTAAAACTTTAAAATTCCACTAAACATATGACAAAAGTGGACTTGGGGCGTCAACATTAGCGTATGAGAGATTTTGAGAAAATTTTGAAAAAGTCAACGCAAGGAATATTCTAGAATCCATTTAGAAATTGGGTTGGGCCAGATCCCGGCTTTGAATATGGATCCGGGTTGGAGGGTCATGGGTTTGGGCCGGCTCTAGGTTTGGGTTTGTTTTGTACCGGGTCGGGTTGACCCGTTTGGACTTGCAGGTTGCCCCAAGGTTTTGGGCCAGGTCGGGCCAAAGGTTTAGGCTTAGGCCACTTCTTTTTTCAAACTGGTCGGGTTAGCCCATCTGGGCTCGCGGGTCACACCCACCGACCCAATGAAGAAGAAGGCCGGAATCCTAGGAGAGGTAGCCGGAAAACTTCAAATGGCCATAACAGGTTCATTTCTCAACCAAATTCAAAGATTCAAAAGCCAAAATGAAGCTCAAGAGGTAAGCAACAGAAATATACCATTGGATTCCCTGGCTGTGGCCTGAGTTAGCCAGAAAATGGCTCGAAAGTCGTTGGATCTCCGGCGAAAAACAAGAGGAAGGGTCCCTGAGGTATTTCCTACACCAAAACATCACCAACTCGCACAAATGATCCATAAAACAATCCAAAACGATGATAATGATGTGATTTGAGGCTGTGGGGTCCCTACCTCGTCCGGAAAGTTTGCAGGTCGCTGGAGTTCGTCGGAGGGAGAAAGGTACAGTGGCCTCTGCCACTAGAGGTTCGTAGAGTAAAGAAGATGGTGGTGTGGTACGATGGGGGTGATGGAGTTCACCAAAGCGGCAAGGTGTAGGGGTCTCGGGTTGCCAAGGACGAAAGAGAGAGTCCAAAGTTTTAGAGAGAAGAGAGGGATAGGTAGTACGGGAGAAGGGAGTGGGAAGCTGAGGTGGTTGGGGTGCTCACCGGAAATGCAATGGCATGATGATGGTGGTGCTCCGGTCTCGGTGCCGATAATGGTAGATGGAGGATGAGAGGGATGAGAACGGGAGAGATGAGAGCTGGAAAAGAAAAGAAAAAGAGAGAGTGAGAGGGAAAAGATAGAGAGATAGAGAAGAAAAAGAAGAAAAAGAATAAGAAGAAGAAGAACCGGTTAAAAAAAAGAAGAAAAGAAAGTGAAAAGGAAATGAGGTATGTGTGTCAGAAAGAGAGAGAGCCATGTGAGGGAACTGGCCAAAAAGAAGGGAAAATGATGTGATTTGTGATGGAACAAGTTTTTGGGTTTCTAAAACCCAAAATAATATTTGTTTAAAGCAACTTGCACACCATCCCTCAACATTAAGCCTCTTTGAAGGTTGATATATGCTTCCCACACCTGACCAAGGCAATGTTGCACACTGCACAAGGTTGGTTTTTAAAGTTTGAACCTCTCTTAGGTGAATTTATATTGTTTCGAACATAACTTGTTCGTTATAACTCCAGATTGAGTTCTGTTTGCGGTCATGTGTTTATAAAAATAAGTACTATTCAAAATAGTAAAATAAGACTGGAAAAGTGAAAGGAAAATTGAAGTCCACGTGGAAGGCCCACGTGGCATCTCAAGGGCATTTTGATCATTTCACTAAAATACAATAAATCTCGGGACAGGATGTCACAATGCAATTTACACCTCAACTCGTATTCTCATTCAAAAACTCTGTTTGCAGATATGGAAACAAGCATTAGTGTTGTGGTGGTATTGAATTGACAAAGCAGTTTGCAGGTGGAATGGGAAAGTGAAACATATATATCAAGAAAAAATAGTGTATATTATTCCATGAAGCCACAAACCTATTGATAGGAGCATATTTATGCGACTTTGTTATCTTATTTCTTTGCATTTACTTAGTTAATTTTCATTTTGGTAATTTAAGTTATTTTCGTATTATTGTAGGTCCAGTTGGTAAAGATGACAATAAATAGCCAAATGGAGCAATTTGGAGCTGTTTTGGACTTGGATTGGATAGCATATGGGCTGGATGTTTTTGGTGTTTAAATGGTGTTAGCCATGTGCTAAACTCTGAAGAAATTAAACTTGAGGCTTGGAAGACAAGGAATTACACAAGAAAGAGGAATCCTAATTGGAGAGGAACATTATCTCATCCTATCTTATCTTATCCTATCTTATCCAACATTATCTAATCTTATCTCCAACTGCAAGGAGGAATCCTAATCACATTCCAACACTTTCTACCTGATCCTTAGAGTTCTAAAATAATTTAAAACGCCAAAACTCTTCTCTCCTTGGATTCATCCTTTCCCCTCCTATATATATGAAATTCTTACAACGATTTAAAGGGTGCCGCGCCTGCCATTCATCCATTGAAGTTGCTGGAGTTTTCAGAGCTCTTTCTGCCTTTGTTTTAAGTTTCAATGTTTATTTTAGATTGCTTTTCAGTTATGATGAACATGTGTAACTAAGTTTCTTTTGCAGCTAGACGTGAATTCGTAGCCATGATCATATGTTTTATATATATTGATTACATCCAGTTATTGTTTCATAAAACATGAATGCGATTTACTTATCTGCTTTATAGAGAACTTATTCTTGTATGTTTATTAAGGATGCATACTTAGTTTGCATGCAAGGATTTGATGCTAGAATATAAGGGAATTCCACCTAATCGTTATGAACTTATATTTGTAAGTAGTAAAAGTCACTAGTCATGATCATGGTCTTAAATGCCGATAATATCGGCGATATTTCGCCGATATTATCGGTTTTTTGCTTTACCGATATTTTAATAGGTATCCAAGGAGTTTCGTCAAAATATCGCGATATTATCGATAACATCGATAATATCTCGATAATATCGCGAAATACTTCAAAAATACTGAAAATACTGAAAATATCAGTGTTCTAAAAAACGGCACTGGACGGTGGTGACCCGAGGCGATTTCTTGCAAATCGGTTGGAAAAGTCGGATGGGCTCTAGGCGGTGCTAGGCGGTTTAGGCGGTTCTAGGCAGCGGTGGTTCCTCACCCTCATACATAAATAAATAAATAAAAGCATGTGTTAATCTTCTTATTTTTTCTGTCTCAAATCATCAAATAAACACGTATTCAACAATGGCAAGGGCGATGCTTACCTCTGTGGGAAGATTGGAGCTTCAACGTGCCACCATTTCCATGGTAAGACTCGCTGGTTTTGATTTTTGCAAAGAAGATTGACTATCGTGAGCAGTTAAAGATAAGTGGGTGTATTGAAATGAGAGAGAAGGGTCAAGCATTGGAGCTAAAATGGTAGATGAGGAGCGGCTATGGTTCTTCATTGTAGGGAAATGACTCAAATGAGAGAGAGGTCCGAGAGAAATGGGAGAAAGGGTCGCTAGTGAGAGATATCTCTCATATTCAGATATTCTAGAGAGCCCTAGGGTTTCTAAAAAGTAATTAGAAATGGGGGCACATCTTAACCTTTAATTTGGAATCCTAAGAAGTTCACCACATGGATGCATGACACGTGTGCATGCCATGTCTGTTGAGAGGCCGTTCTGACACGGAGAGACAAGGAGCCGTTTGGGGCTCTGGGCTCGAGGCAAGCAGATGCTAGGTTTTTTTTTAATGATCATGAAGTTGCTAAATTAGCATATATTGTCGATGTTGCTAAAGATTAACACTGGTATGGACTTGGACGTGTTGGTCAGCGTCGCTTCACAAGCTCTCAGGTCTCCAGTTCGAAACCTGCGCCCATCATATTTTTCTTTCTTTTTTGATGCGCCTTTCCCATGGCTCCAGGTCTTGGTTTCAAAAGCCAGTGAGCCATTTCCTTTTTCTTTTTTCTTTTTGTTTTATTATTTGTTTATTTTAAGTTATTTGTTTATTTTATGTTTTTCCTTTCTTTTAGTTTCTTTGTCGTAGATGTTCGTTTTTATTAAAGTAGGACATAAAATCAATTATCTCAAATTTCTATTTTACAATAATTAATTGGAATTTGGTTTGTTTCGCATTATTTAATAATTATTGTCAAGAACGACCTTACGAGATCCGTTTATACTACAATAACCTTGTCATTCTTACAAGTATTATTTAATAATTCTTGCACCCTAATGCATTAAAAGTTGGAAGTGCAAAATTCGGTACAATATTCTGTCATTTTTATTCACTTTCTATTTTCTAATACCCTAAGCAATTTGATCATATCTTGCTTAGTTCATTTAGACATCTCACATTTGACTTGAAATATAGTATGGTACCCCAAATATAGTATTACCATCAGAGATGCTAAATGTGCATTTATCCTTGAAATTGTATTAATCATAAAATAGTGAAAATTCCTCTCTTAGATCTTAAGTGCCCCTCTTTTTTTTGTTTCTCACTCACTCATGTCTAAATCTTGTCGAGTTGCATATATTTAGTTGTACGAATGAGCATTAAATTGTTAATATCATGCAATGTATAAAGTGTAAAATATTGTACTAATTCATTATATATATATGATTATGATGTGTTTAAACTTCTTTCATTAATTACTACATATTTTCTACACTCACAATGTTTGCCAGCTCGCTATATAATCAACTTGATAATGTTAAATTCATCATGCAATGCATTTCCTTCCAATTTTTTGTGATAAACTAATAGATAATTGACTAAATAAACATCCTGCAAAGTTTCAATAAAAATTTCCAAGTTTTTCTTACAATTTCCGTGATTTCCATATTATTTTTATCGATATCGATAATATCCCGATATTTCCATCAATATTTCTGTGTTTTTGGACTATCGATATTTCCGATATCATCGATATTTAATACCTTCGTCATGATTGAGTTAAGTAAATTCTTGGCAGGTGTATCATGCTTTTCATAGTTACAAATGCTTTGTCAATGCTTATGATTTTCACATAACTTAACGATCTTTGAGATGTATCCCTGTCATGCTTTTCATAGTTAGGGAACTTGAGAAGAATAATTTGGTTGCGTCGCTGAGTCCAATTCAATGAACTTAGGAAAATCTAAGAGTTAATTAGTGATGTTTACAGTTAATTTGGGGCATTGTCATTCATGGTTTATAGGAAGAATAACTGGAAATTGATTTGTATGCATATGTTTCATGTGTGGAGAAGAATCCTTTAGCTATCATTTCATCGATATTTCATTCACAACTTAATTTGCTTGCTGCCCTTTACTTTTGTTTAAATGAAATTCGTCCAAACCCCCCCCCCCCAGTCATTGTTTTGTTGTTAGTTTAACTTAGTTTTCAGTTTTATAAGTTTAATCTGTGTTGATTAGCATCCCTTATAATCCCTGGAATAGAACGATCCCTACTTACTTGTACTACAATTGCATAATTTATAAGGTTTAGTTTGTGTGTTAGTTTCTACCACATCAAATTTTGGCACCGTTGCCACGGATTAGTAAAATTGCTAATCACTATGTTTTTTTTGTTACTTTTGACATTTGATTTAGTTTTATTTCTTTGATTTTAGTTACTAGAGAAGCATGACATGGCAATTGCTAATTAATGACTAATATATTTCATACATTTATACCATCCATTCCTAGTCCCTTTGTGATATTTTTGAGTTAAACTAGTTGCATTTTACCCTCTTTTGTGTTAGTGTGCAGCTAATCGTATTTTGGAGCTCAGTTGAGGACAAATAAGGCAAAATGGTGCTAAAAGTGGATAACTGAATAAAGATGTTGATGTTGACAAAGAATTAAAAGTGGAACATCCCAATTAGGTTCCAGATTAGGAGAATTTGATCAAAACCACACATCATATGGCTGATCATATATATGTAAAACAAACTCAGGAAATATGTTGGTAGTTGAAAGGGGGGCATAACTTTATAAACATGAAATTGGTTTTGTAATGGTGAATTCGAATCCCTGGCCTCATCTCCATTGTTTCTACATCACTATATAATTCGTTGCTGCATTCTGCTTGCATTTTAAGTTATTTAAGTTTACAGCACAAAAACTACTCTCAATTGGTTACTTTCACTCTTTAGTTAGGGTTCTTTCAAAGTTAGTAATTTATATAGGTCCAATCAGTCCATGTGGTTCGACACCCTTACTTGTGCCATTATACTAAGTATATTTTTGCACTAGGAAGGAACACAACAAAATTATGGCACCGTTGTCGGGGACTGATTTCAGTCCCCTCTAATTGCTTGCTTTATAAACCCTATCTATTTTTGTTTTCCTAGTTTAGATTTTTCATTTACAATTTAGTTTGTTTTGATTTTCACTTGGTAACCAAGATGTATGGTGAATGTCCGTTATGTGCTAAAATTGGCCATTCCCTTCAATTCTGCCCAATGAGATATGAGTTTCCTACATTTGTTCGAAAGTTATGTTGGATTCTCCTTGTTGTTTTACATCTTTACAGGTGCCATCTTTGGAGTCTTTTGGAGATGAATTGCTCCATATCAAGAGAAAAACAAATTGAAGTTGGATGACGAATCATTGTTGCCCATTCACCATAAGAAAGAAGATTCAGAGCTAAATGATGAGATTGCTTCCTTGAACGAATTTCATTCACCCATTGAAATCATTGCTCCAGCCACATCTTCAACAATTTTCGAGGATATGCTTCTTCACAAAGAGAGACAAAAACACCATCACAATCAAGTCCTTGTGGAAATTCAACGCACTATATTCAAAGTCCCTTGAAAGAAACCACTTATTCTGACCAAGGTTCGGATGTACCTTGACTTCCTGCCACCCAAGGCGTTCATCCATCATACCCACCGCGTCTTGCCTAGACATTAAATAAAGCGCTTGCTAGGAGGCAACCTAGTTGGGTTTGTGTTCTTTCCTTTTAATTGTGTCTTTTTGTTTTTGTTTTATTTTCATTCCATGTGCACTCTACCTATTTGCATTGCATGAGTTCCATTCATATTTAAGCATGGAGGACAATGCTTAGTTTAGGTTTGGGGTTGTTGGAAATTGAAAAGTTTCTTTTGCTTTTACATTTTCGTTAAAGTTTGCTTTTGCTTACTAATGTGAATGTATATGATGGTTGTGTATACAATCTGACTATGGTGTTGTCATGAAAAGTTCCATATCATAATTTTTGTAGTTCACAAAGTTATTACTCTTGAATTATGATGGTTAAAGTACCATGCTCAAATTATAGAAGAAGAATAGTGAAGACTACCCTAGTGAGCTATTTTGAGCCTATTTGCATCTTTGAGAGGGTTTAAAGTATTTCTGCTCCTATCTTTTCTTTCAAATTCAGTTTAAATGATCTCATTATTTCTTGTTGATTGAATACTAAGAATAATTCTCTGTTGCAGATACCATGTGCTTGTTATCACTTATGAATGAACTCATTGAGATGATGTTAGGCTATGCATGTTTTAACCACTAAAAGGCCTAATTCCCATCCTTTGTGTGTTCCATTCATCTTTTTTGCAGCCAAACACTTTTAACCTGATTCTTTCATGTTTGGGGAATACCAAAGTGATGAAGACAAATAGATTGAGCTCTAGATCAAGAATGTGGCGTGTACCGGGTCACATGTGCTTGAATTGCAAAACAAGAAAAAAAAGTTTGAAAAAAAAAATGAATAAAGAAGATGCAATTTCCAAATCCTTCACTATCGCACGTGTGTCCTGGTCACCAAGAACAAACAAACACACTTTGGTATGTCCCAGGCTCTAGTATTTCCTATCCATTCTTTCGTAGCCCCTAGGCTAAGCCTTACATTACAACCTTGTGGAAGACCTAGCTGATCTTTGGGGATATATTCATGGGTGATAAGTATGTGTGCTACCCATATTCTTAGTGTTTGATTCCTTTCATGAGATATATTCAGATATTGTGCTTTTATTTCATATTTCATATGTGAGAATTTTGATTCCCTTTTACATAACTTCACTCACATATGTTTGATGAGAGACAAAACCTTAGGATCTAAGTGAAAATTTGAGTGACAATATGTGAGAATTAGAGTTGAGGAGAATTCTATATTCGGTCTTTGAGTATGGTGCTTTTGAAGTCATGAGTCACGGAGCAATACTTTTACACTACACACATGATATGATTCTTTGAAGTGGCAGTGTTTTGTTTGATGGTATGACTAAGCATTCATTGGTTCTTATTAGTTTGTTTCAAGTGAGTTTTAACCAATTTGTTTGTCGAGTCTGTAGATCTTTGTGGGCGTTATCATTGTAAACCCTCAGGAGACACAACTCCTCCTACTAGGGACACCTAAAGGTTTAAAGGCTTGTTGCACATGCTCAGTGCAATCGTTTAGCCAGCGAAAGTGGTCTAGTTAGATTTTTCTTTGTTTTGTTTGTTTTCAGTTTTAGTTTTGCTCGAGGACCAGCAAAAACCAAGTTTGGGGGTATTTGATGACTAATATATTTCATACATTTATACTATCCATTTCTAGTCCCTTTGTGATATTTTTTTAGTTAAACTAGTTGTATTTTACCCTCTTTTGTGTTAGTGTGCAGCTAATTGTATTTTAGAGCTCAGTTGAGGACAAATAAGGCAAAATGGTGCTAAAAGTGGAGAATAGAATAAAGATGTTGATGTAGACAAAGAATTAAAAGTGGAAATTGAATATGATGATGAATATGGCTCTTTATAAGACCAATAACAACAACAAAAATGCGGGAATTAAATGCCCAATTACTAGGATACATTGGCAATCTGTAACAGCCTCTTTAACATCATAAAACCTAGCTTTTCAACCCCTTTTACACAGACCTTTCATTCTGAGCGAATTTCATAACTCCAATCACTATTTTTCTCTCTTTTCATCCACACTCAAAACTCCACCCATTCTATACACTCTAACATCACCAAAGACTCATCCCGACAGACTATTCTTGGAGAAGTTCAACATCAGAATTGCTTCAAGGGTTTCCTCTCTCCTAAATTTATTTTCACTCATGTTGTGTATTTTCATTTTACTTTCTGTGAACATGATGTGTAACTAAGTTCATAGCTAGGGATTTCGATGTAGCCTTGTGATGTGGTAAAACCTAACACACAAATTAAACCCTATTAAGATAGTTGTATTACACGTAAGTAGGGATCGTTCTAGGCCGGGGATTAGTTAGGGATGCTAATCAACATAAATTAAACTTAAAAACTGAAAACTAGACTCAAACAACTCAAAACAAGCTAAACTGACTCAAATAATACAAAACTAAGTTAAATTGACTCAAAACAAGAACTAGAGGGCGATTTGGATGAAACTTTAACTAAAAAGACTTAGAATACTAAATGGGGGTTGTTTTGACGAATTTAAAGTACTTGCAGAAACAAACTAAAGGTAATACGAAATTAGATGTTTTTAGGGGTGTAAGGCTAGCTAGAGGGTCCTTCTCCACACATGACACATGACACATATGCATACAAATCGATTTCCAGTTATTATTCTTATAAACCATGAATGACAATACCCAAATTAATCGTGAGAAGCACAAATTAATTTTCAGATTTTCCTAAATTCATTGAATTAGACTCAGCGACGCAACCAAATTATTCTTATCAAGTTCCCTATATGAACAACATGATAGAGATACATATCAAAGATCATTAAGTTCTATGAAAATCATAAGCATTGACAAGGCATTCGTAACTATGAACTGCATGATACTTCTGCCAAGAATTCACTTAACACAATCATGACTAGAAACTTTTACTACTTGTGAATATAAGTTCATAACGATTAGGTGAAATTCCCTTATATTCTAGCATCAAATTCATGCATGCAAACTAAGTAGGCCTCCTTAATCAACATACAAGAATAAGTTCTCCATAAAATAGATAAGTAAATTAAATTCACGATTTATGAAACAATAATTGGATTTAATCAATTCATATCACATATATGTGCATGGCTTTGAATTCACCTCTAACTAAAACGAAATTAGTTCCTCATGTTTGCAATTAAACAAAACCAATCTAATTTAAATATTGAACTAAAACTAAGGATAGAAAGAACCCAGAAAAGCTCCAGCACTCCAATGGCCTTGGATGGCAGGCACGGCACAAAGCTCTCTCTCCCTCCTTCAAAAGCTGTTGCACAATTGTGTATTTTTCTGATTTTAGGCTCTTATGTGTGTGGTCTCTAAATGGTGCGAATTTGGTGTATTTATAGGGCTAGGGTTCGGCACAATTTCTGAAGGGAAAAGGATTGCACATCAATAATTTGTAAAGGAGAAGGATAGAACAATCCTAGGAGGAAAGGGAATACAATACACAGCAGGTTTCTAGGCTTCTAGAAAGGGTGGTGTGGCACCAATTTAGGGCAGAGGATAGGGCTTCTAGAACCAAATATTTAGGTGATTTAATGTGAAATTGATTCCCCCTTGGAGCTGGAATTAAGGTAGGATAATATTAGGATAGGATAAGATAAGATAAGTTTAGTTTACATAAGATAAGGTTGGATAATGTTCCTTCCTTTTAGCTGATTCCTTATCTTCCAAGTCTTGAATTAATTCTTCCAGATTTGTAGCACATTTTTGATGTGGTAAAAACTAACACACAAATTAAACCCTATTAAGATAGTTGTAGTACGCGTAAGTAGGGGATCGTTCTAGGCCAGAGATTAGTTAGGGATGCTAATCAACACAAATTAAACCTAAAAAATGAAAACTAAGCTCTAAAACAAAAAACTAAACTCAAACTACTCAAAATAGACTAAATTGACTCAAAACACACAAACTAAGTTAAATTGACTCAAAACAATGACTAGAGAGTAATTTGGACGAAAAATGAACTAAAAAGACTCAAAACAATGTAAAGAAACCAGTTTTGGACAAATTCTAACTAAAACACGAAATATAAAGGGGGAGTTGGTTTTTGACGAATTTAAAGACTAAAACTAAACAGATTTAAGACTCTAAATAACTTTGGATGAAACTGGTGATTTAATGGGTGAATGGCTAGCTAGAGGGTCCTTCTCCACACATGACACATATGCATACAAATCGATTTCCAGTTATTCTTCCTATAAACCATGAATGACAATGCCCCAAATTAATCATGAGAAGCACAAATTAACTTTCAGATTTTCCTAAATTCATTGAATTGGACTCAGCGACGCAACCAAATTATTCTTATCAAGTTCCCTATATGAACAACATGATAGAGATACATATCAAAGATCATTAAGTTTTATGAAAATCATAAGCATTGACAAGGCATTCGTAACTACGAACGACATGATACTCCTGCCAAGAATTCCCTTAACACAATCATGACTAGTGACTTTTACTACTTGTGAATATAAGTTCATAACGATTAGGTGAAATTCCCTTATATTCTAGCATCAAATTCATGCATGCAAACTAAGTAGGCCTCCTTAATCAACACACAAGCACAAGTTATGAAATCATAAGTAAATTGCATTCACGATTTATGCAATCATAACTGGATGTAATCAATTCATATCACATATATGTTCATGGCTTTGAATTCACCTCTAACTAAAACGAAATTAGTTCCACATGTTCATCATAATTGAAAACAAAATTAAACTAAACATTGGACTAAAACTAAGGATAGAAAGAACCCAGAAACGCTCCAACACTCCAATGGCAAATTTGGCACAATCCTTGGCTGCAGGGCACGGTACAAGTCCCTAAACACCCTAAAAAACATGCGGCACTTTTTTATTTTTCTCTCTGAAATTCTCTCTTTTGCGTGTGGTGTGCTGAATGGTGTGGCAAAGATGTGTATTTATAGGGCTAGGGTTTGCACAATTTTTGAAGGAAAAAGGATTGCACAATCCTAGGATGAAAGGGAGTAGGATACACGGCACAAAGCTGATAGGAGCATATTTATGCGACTTAGTTAGCTTGTTTTCTTACATTTTCATAGTTAGTTTGTGTTTATTATAGTGTTTTAAGCTATTTTCGTGTGTTTGTATGTCCAAATGACAAAGTTGGCAAGAAAGTGCAATTTGGAGCAATTTGGAAAAGTTTTGGGCCAAGAATGGATAACATGAGTGGGGAGCACTTTGGATGGACGTTTTTGAAGTTCAAAAGGCTAGGAATATGCTAAGTTGATGAAGAAAATAAATTCAAGACAAAGAACATAAGGGATTAGCTAAAACCTTATCCAACCTTATCTTATCCAAACTAACCTTATCTTATCTTATCCTATCCTAATCTTATCATACCTTAAATCCAGCTGCAAGGGGACCTAAATATCTGATTTCTAGAAGTCTTAATCCTCTCCTACAAAGGTGGCGCCTCATTCCTTTCTAGAAGACCTTGTGTTCCTTCTAGAACCCTATTTTGGTGCCACACCTTAGCCTTTCCAGAACCCCTTTTCCTAGTTTGTGCCGCACCCTATATCCTTGTTCCTGATGGTTTTTTATGTGTAATCCTTTTTCCCCTTGGTTTCTGCCAAACCCTAACCTTTTCCCCTAGGATTGTGCAATCTTTTTCCCTTCATAAATTGTGCACAACCCTAGCTATATATACATGATTCTGCCGCATAATTCACACACCACCCCCCATATAAGTCTACACCACAATTCACACCAATTACACAGAAATTTATCAAGTGCCGTGATAGGAGCATATTTATGCGACTTAGTTAGCTTGTTTTCTTGCATTTTCATAGTTAGTTTGTGTTTATCATAGTGATTTAAGCTATTTTCGTGTGTTTGTAGGTCCAATTGGCAAAGTTAGCAAGAAAGTGCATTTTGAAGCATTTTAGAGCAATTTTGGGCTGGATTGGATTGCATGTGGAGCACAACGAATGGACGTTTTTTAAGATCAAATGAAGCGAGGAATGTGCTAAAGAGATGGAGAAATTAATTCAAGACTTGGAAGATGAGTAATCAGCTGCAAGGGGACCTAAATCCCTTCTAGAAGGCCTATCCTTTCTCTTATACATGTGCCGCACCCACCTTTCTAGAAGCCCTAGAAAGGTGGCGCCCCAAACCCTTTTAGAAGTCTCAATTTATGCACAAAACATTACCTTTCTAGAAGCCCGAGAAAGGTGGCGCCCCAAACCCTTCTAGAAACCCTAAAATCCTCCAGAAACCCTAGTTATTTTCCCCCTTGGATTGGGCCAAGCCTTGTGCCGCAAACCCTAAGCCTTTTCCTCCAGAAATTCGGCCAAACCCTAACCTATAAATATATGTTTTCAGCCATAATTTCGACCTACCACCCCCCCCCCCCCATATAATTCTACACCCTCTTTCAGCTGCAAAAACACCAATTAACACCCTTTGCCGCAACTTTGGAGAAGAAGCCTTTGCCGTGGCTTCCATTGGAGAAGAATGACCTTGTGCGCAAGCCACCTGCAACCATTGGAGTTCTAAGAGTTCTTTCTTCCCTCGTTTCATTTCCATGTTTATTTTCTGTTGCTTTTCAATTGTTATGAACATGTGGAACTAATTCCTTTTTAGTTAGAGGTGAATTCAAAGCCATGGACATATGTTTAATATGAATTGATTACTTTCAGTTTTTGTTTCGTAAAACATGAATGTGATTTACTTATCTGTTTGATTGAGAACTTATTCTTGTGTGTTGATTGAGGATGCATACTTAGTTTGCATGCATGAATCTGATGCTAAAATATAAGGGAGTTTCACCTAATAGTTACAAACTTATATTTACAAGTAGTGAAGGTTGCTAGTCACAATCGTGTTAAGTAGATTCTTGGCATGAGTATGATGCAGTTCATAGTTATGAATGCCATGTCAATGCTTATGATTTTCATAGAACGTAATGATCTTTGATATGTATATCTATCATGTTGTTCGTATAGGGAACTTGATAAGAATAATTTGGTTGCGATGCGTTGTCCATTCAATTCAATGAACTTAGGAAAATCTGAAAGTTAATTAGTGCATTCACAATTAATTTGGGGCATTGTCATTCATGGTTTGAAGAAACAATACTGGAAATCAATTTATGTGCATATGTTTCATGTGTGGAGAAGGACCATCTAACTAGTTTTTCACCCTTGAATTCATCTTAATTTCATTTTAACTTACTTTGTTTGCTGCAATTTACTTAGTTTTGTCAAATTCGTCCAAAAACCCCCTTAGTTCTTATTTGGTGTCTTAGTTTAGTTAATTTCGTTCAAATTTGTCCCCATTTGGTATTTTGAGTCAAGTTAGTTTAGAATTCATCCAAATCACTCTTTAGTAGTTGTTTTGAGTCTTTTTAACTTAGTTTTGTTGTTTTGAGTCAATTTGGTCAGTTTTGAGTCATAAGAGTCTAGTTTTCTGTTTTTGAGTCTAGTTTAGTGTTTTAAAGTTTAAATTGAGTAGATTAGCATCCCTTCTAATCCCCGGCCTTAAACGATCCCTACTTACATATACTACAATCATAGGGTTTTAATCTGAGTGTTGGAATATTTCACATCATGCCGCAGCAAGGAAAGAAGGAAGGAGAAGAATGAGCTTTGTGTCGTGGCTTGCAATCCAAGGAGGGTTCGAAATCTACCATTGGCGTTGTTGGGACGTTCCTGGTTCTTTCTATCCTTAGTTTTAGTTCAATGTTTGTTTTAATTTGGTTTTATGTTTTCAAAGACATGAGGAACTAATTTCTTTATAGTTGGAGGTGAATTCGAAGCCATGATTATATGTTTTATATGAATTGATTACATCCAGTTATTGTTTCTTGAGTCTTGAATGTGATTTGCTTATCTGAGTAATCAAAACTTGTTTATGTATGTTGATTGAGGATGCATACTTAATTTGCATGCATGAATTTGATGCTAGAGTATAAGGGAGTTTCACCTAATCGTTATGAACTTATATTCACAAGTAGTGGAGGTTGCAAGTCACAATCGTGTTAAGTGAATCCTTGGCAGGAGTATCATGCTTTTCATAGTTACGAATGCCTCGTCAATGCCTATGATTTTCAAAGAACTTAATGACCTTCGATATGTCTTTCTATCATGCTTTTCATCGTTAGGGAACTTGATAAGGATAATTTGGTTGCGATGCGTATTCCATCCAATTCAATGAATTAAGGAAAATCTGATAGTTAATTTGTGCTATCACGGTTAACTTGGGGTGTTGTCATTCATAGTCTAAGGGAATAATAACTGGATATTGGTTTGTATGCATATGTCATGTGTGGAGAAGGACCCTCTAACTTGCCTTTCACCCTTTTCAATTCACCAAATTCGTTTTTATAAAGTGTTTTATGCAAAGTTTTTGTTTTAAGTTTTAAATTCGTCAAAAACAATCCCCCATTCATTAAGTCTTGTTAGTTGAGTCATAATATGTTTTCTTTTAATTTTTTGAGTCAAGTTAAGTTTATTTTCGTCAAAATCACTTGTTAGGTCTAGAATTGAGTCTTTTTTATTGTTTGTTGCTGTTTTGAGTGTTTTGAGTCATTTTTGAGTCTATAGAGTCTAATTTAGTGTTTTTAAGTCTTATTTGTGTTGATTAGCATCCCTAGTTAATCCCCGGTTTAGAACGATCCCTACTTACATCTTTACTACAATTGTCAACAATAGGGTTTAATTTGTGTGTTAGTTAAATTTCACATCAAAAGCTTCTAGAAAGGAAAGGGTGTTGCGGCATTCTTTTAGAATCAGGAATAGGGCTTCTTGAAATGGGTTTTGGCAGGTTTCTAGAAGGAAAGGGATAAGAGGGTGCGGCACCAACTTAGGGCAGAGGATAAAGCTTCTAGAACCAGATATTTAGGTGATTAAATGTGAAATTGATTCCCCCTTGCTGCTGGAATTAAGGTAGGATAAGATTAAGATAGGATAAGATAAGATAAGGTTAGTTTGGATAATGTTGGATAAGATAAGGTTGGCTAAGATAATGTTCCTTCCTTTTAGCTGATTCCTTATCTTCTTTGACTTTATTTTCTTCATCTCATCAGCATATTCCTAGCCTCTTGAACTTCAAAAACGTCCATCCACCTTGCTCCATGCATGTGCTATCCATTCTTGGCCCAAACCTGCTCCAAATTGCACTTTCTTGCCAATTTTGTCATTTGAACCTGAAAACACACGAAAATAGCTTAAAACACTCTAATAAGTAGAAATTAGCTATGAAAATGCAAGAAAACAAGCTAACTAAGTCGCATAAATATGCTCCTATCAATTTTTAGCCTTTTTAAACTTCAAAAACGTCCATCCATTATGCTCCATTCATATGTTATCCATTCTTGGCCCAAAACTGCTCCAAAATGCTCCAAATTGCACTTTCTTGCCAACTTTGTCATTTGAACCTGAAAACACACGAAATTAGCTTAAAACACTCTAATAAGCATAAACTAGCTATGTAAATGCAAGAAAACAAGCTAACCAAGTCGCATAAATATGCTCCTATCACCTTGCAAAATTGATCCATGTTTTTAAGTTAAAGTATTCAGTTTATCAATCTGCTTCCTATTTCATTCACTGAATCTAATGTTAAATTTGTTTGTTGATTTTAATGTTTGATCACCATTAGGGTTAACTATAGATTTAATCAAGATTATAGTAAACATCATGCTTAATCTTGGTAGACATGTGAATGAATGAAGAGACTGTTATGCAAAACATCCTGCCATGTATTTTCTTTGGTTCTTTAACATTTTCTTGCATGCTAAAGACTCTTAATTAGGAACCGAAGTTGAACATCCCAATTAGGTTCTAGATTAGGAGAATTTGATAAAAACCATACATCATATGGCTGATCATATATATGTAAGACAAACTCAGGAAACAAGTTGGTAGTTGAATGCAACATAACTTTATAAACATGGAATTGGTTTTGTAATGGTGAATTCGAATCCTTGGCCTTATCTCCATTGTTTCTACATCACTATATTATTCATTGCGACATTCGTCTTGCATTTTAAGTTATTTAAGTTAACAGCACAAAAACTACTCTCAATTGGTTACTTTCATTCTTTAGTTAGGGTTCTTTCAAAGTTTGTAATTTATAGAGGTCCAATCAGACCCTATGGTTCGACACCCTTACTTGTGCCATTATACTAACCATATTTTTGCCCTACGAAGGAATACAACAAAATTATGTCTTCAAGCTCAAATGGCGAATCTTACTTCTCTTATGTCGCAGTATATCGAAAGGTCCACAATGCAAAGTGTGGCTACATTTGGTGTGTCCTATAGGCAAGGTTATCAAACTAATCAACATCCTCAATTAATTGAGAATAGAGGTTGGGATAGTGTCAATGCTTGGGGTTATCAAGGCCATAATCAATCAAGGAACAACTTGTTTTCCAATACTTACAATCCAGGTGAGAGAGATCATTCAAATTTTATGTGGAGGGAACCTCAACAAGTTTAACAAGAAGGATATTGGCAGCCATCTGAGGAGTTCTATTCAAGACCTATGTAGCCATCACAATCTCCCCCACAACAATTCCAACCAAATTCAAGTATGTCCATGGATCATGTTAAAATTCTTCCAACACTAAATATTTATTGTGCTTCTTTGACTCAGGATTTAGAAAACCAAGCTAAAGATATGGTCGAATTGAAAAATCAACTTGGACAGATCCCAAAATTCATGGGACAAATTCGAGAATAAAGCGAACTCTCCAGCTCAACTATTGTCAATTCGACAGGCGATTTTGAAATTGCTGAAGCTATCACTTTGGGAAGTGGTATGGAGGTTGGAGCTGAACCAAAGATGTCCAAACATAGCCTACAAGTTGGCAACTGTTGCTATTTGAAGAGGAGAAGGAAGACTCAGCCATGGTAAGCTTAGAAGAAGCCTTGCCGCAACACCCAATCATCTCTAATCCTATTGCCACAACTATCTTAGCTCAACCTGAAGGAAATTTTGTGAAAAACATGTTCATTTGAGCAACATCAATAGCATGCAATTAACAAATTAAAGGCGGAATCATGCTTGCATGCACTCAAAAAAAAAAACATCAACCATGAAATTCAAAGCCTAGTAGATTGGTGAACCTTGACTCAACTTTAAAACAACATTTGTTAGTTGAGAAATATTTACCTTTGTAGATTCCTCTTTGCATATGCAAAGGATAATCACCCAAGAGATAGGGCCTTCATTCCTTGCTTCTTAGCTCCATGGATTTGGTTGAAAGAATTGGATTCTCCAAGTTCCCAAAATAGAGAACCTCTAAAGATTCTACACCAAGGTTAGATTGAAGAAGAAATGAGTGACCTTGGAGTAGTAGGATTGCTAGATTCACCCTCCAAGGTGGTTGGCCTCTTAGAGAGAAAATGAGAGACATTTCTATCTAATTCTCCCAAAAGAAACCCTAATTGAATTTTGGCTATAAAGTCCTTTATATAGTCCCTTCAAATAAGTGACCTAAAGAACCAAAAGCCCATTCTCTCTAACATGGGTTCATTGGGCTAATTGGGCCTTTGTGAATCATTATTCATTAAGTTGTCATACAACTTAAGTCAATGGGCTTGACGTTCGAAGCCCATTGGGCCTTAAGGTCCAAAACCATCCCGAGGTCTTTAACGAACTTATTCGTTTGATTAATTAACATATTAATTAATCCTTGCCATAAATAATTAAACCATTTAATTATTCTTACTCATCTCCTTTGTTTCTTCAATCTTTACCTTACACGGTGTACGATCCATTAGGTTCCTTTTAGCGAGGCAGTGGGCGATTAAAACCATTTTACATCGATTGTGAATTGAAACTTACTTTCAATTCTCCCTTTAGTGATTACACACGTTTAGGGCTTCCACAAACCATGAGTGACACCTAGCAGCATATCATGGTTACCCAAGCTAATCAGAAGAGGTAGAGAACCTATTCAGTTAAGGATTACAAATGCAATACGGTCTTTCTCTAATCTAATACTCTTGACCACATTGTTTGGTTTGATAGTTTATTTATTCATGTCTACTATCCAATGCGATTCGTTTGCTTATATGATTACCTTGAATGTGATTTGGAACGCATTCCCTAATCTCATTCATACTCTGGCCAGAGATTTTAATCATATCATAGAGTATTCTCCCTCAAACCATTTGAAGGTTAGAGATCCCTTGTTGCACATTCACTTGTCTCCATAACTAAGTGGCTTAACCCCAATGATGTCGTGGACACCCCGATGGGGTGACTTTGACATAATCAAAGATCAAGGACTCAACCACAAGACAATTGTGATGCCTCAGGTCAAAAGACTAATTTGCATTATCCCAACCTTGAGTTCTCATGTGACATGAGTATGAGAACTCCTCGTTGATCGTGTTCAGTGAACTCATTCTCTATTGAGCACCTACGTACTTGTCTTGATGTCACACACACCAATGACTCGAGACTTGTCACTATCCCTGAGAGAAGGCACAGTACGTACTGATCTTATCGGACTGTCAATGCCAAATTTGGCAATCCTATGATCAGGAACGTTTAGGATGTGTCTACGAAAGAATGGTCTCATGAATCTAACTTCATTAGATTGCATTCTCCCAATCACATATTCCTTGGACTTTATCGTTTAAGCATATAACATTTATATGAGACGGCTCAAACAATAATGTTTGCCCTTTATATGTAAACTAGATTAGTTTAACATGTGAAATGTCCGTAAAGTATCATCATATGATTGGCTTTAGGGCACATTTCCAACAATCTCCCACTTGCACTAGAGCCAATCAGCTTGTTCATCTGTTATGATTCCTCTTCTGTAGTCATTTCATAAATGGCTGAGTAGTAGGCCTAGGCAATGGATATCTATATGTTATCCATAGAAGCAATCTTGAGAATATCGACGTCACCATTATACATGATTCCCAATCATGTGGTTCAGTCTCTCATATGAGTTCGGATCTTGATGAGACCTTGATTCCCTGGCTTGAGCTATCGCCCCATTAGTGTCGTAGTGTCAGTACACTAGATACACTTTCTGGTTGGAACCGAATAGAGAGTTCATAAATGAACTTTCCCATCCAAACAACATTGTTGTAAACTTCTATATGGCAATATATTTTGCATTCATAATGGAACACACTAAAGTCATTACTTTAATGTTTCCATCCAAATATCTCTTTAGTCATAATAAAGAGATATCTGTTTATCTCTTCATTCATAATGAAGAAACATCCAATGATGGATTAGATTCACAATCTAATACATTTACGCTTCCATTACGTTACTCTAATTCTTCCTCATTCTTCGAGGAACCTATCCTTTAGTATTTCTCAAATACTTAAGGACTCACTTGACAGTTGCCATGGTTCTGATCCTGGGCTTGCATTGATATCGCCTTGTACCTTTCTAGGTACAACTCATATCAATGTTTCTCATACAATATGAAATACATAAATCACTTTTCTACGTATGCATAAAGGATTCGATTTACGCATTATTTCTTTGGGAGTCAAAGGGTACGTTCCCTTTGAGAAGAGCTACCTCCTAGTCTCACTAGAGTTGTTCTTCTTATTGAAGTTTATCATCATATGAGAAAGTGACGGAATTAAGTTCCTTAAAATTGGAATGTAAAGACAATCTTTGGTTTTTCCAATTTCTTTGGTAGTTCATATGAGGAAGTTAGTATCATCTGCTTTCGCAGAGATCTATATTTTATTCACGTTCCGAATGTGAAGTACTTTCTCTTCTCTCATTAATCTTCTACTTCTTATTAGCCACACTTTTACAATGATTGTAAAACATAGTTACTAATATGGAATCAAGCATTCAAGTAGAAGAACCAACTGTTTTGAACTTTTCAAGAACAATTTACAACACCTTCGAAAGGTGTGTTCTTGACACTTGCAAGACATTTCTTGCAAATACCCCTTCCAATGTCCATCCTTTCATAAAGAAAGTTTGTTCCCTTGGAGTTAATTTTATCTTCTTCATTTGACTTCTCCTTTGACTACAATAGTCATGGTCCCTAAACTCCCACTATCTCTCTTGAAACCTTTTTCAATTGTGTTATACACATCAAACATTTTGGAGAGTGTGTGGTTATTGTTCACTACATAGTTTACAATAAACTTAGTGAACCATTAGGATAGGGACATAAAGGTGAAGTCCTAGCTTAGTTTCCATCTCGTTAAGTGGTTTATCACTTCAACACTCAATGATTCAAAATCATCATAAGTCCATGTTGATGGACTATTTTTGTCAACCAACCATTATGTTCTAAACATAATTACAAACTTTCAAGAGTTGTTCAAGGCAACTCTCATTTCTTCATACAACAATTTGTAAGTGAAGAATCATGGCACTAAAAGTGTCCTTGTCTTTATGCTAATCTTCGTAAGTTCCTTTGTTCATATAACGAAGGAATAAGCATTGGTTGTTTGTGTTGTCCTCTTCATGATAGACATTTCTAACATGTTCTTCCAATGATACATTATCAATAGGAAGATTGTGAGGATGAGACTTCTTAGGTACATGCACAATCCATTTAAGACAATCTTTGGGATTGTGTTACCAAGTCCGGAAACTAAAACATTCGGCTTTTCTTTGTCAAGTTTTGGATAGCGTTTGCAAATATATTGGTAAACGAATACATAACGAATATAAATTGATTGATTTTAAGCCATTTGATTCGGGTCTTTAAATCAAATAGCACCACCCACTATTTTTGGCAAATTCCATATCCCTCATTGGAATTCGAGAGTTTTGGAGGAAACTCTTAGTAGGTTATGGGAGACTCACTATTACCAAGCCTACCTCACAATGATATGATATTGGCTAGCATTAATAATAATGAGAGAGTACACTTACTCATTTGCAACTAATGCAAGTACCCATCAATTTGGCCTCTAGAGAATGTTGCCTCACAATGATATGATATTGGCGTCATTGCACTTAGTTAAGTCATTCCCACCATGCTTAGTTCGTGAAGGGGTTCAAGAATAGCCTCACGATGATACGATATTGGCCATCCTCGTTGCCTACACTCACCTCATCAAGTATGTATATAGACTCCTCCTGAGTATAAGCATGCACTTTGTACTCCCCCATGATAGGGTGAAGCCGGTGTACAAGTCATAAACGATTGGAGCTACCACGGTGGAAGGCCACGAAAGAGTGTTCTAAGCACTCTCACGCTTTTCAACTTAATAATGGTTTGGTTGAGGGTTTTAGGTCTCATCACATAAACATATTCATTTTAATGTTTATTAAAACAATTTTGGTCCTATTACAACTATTGGTCCATTTGATTCAATTTAGTTGTATATAATACTCCCACTATACTTATAAAACGGTTTTTTAAACCAAGAGTATATGATACTACTAACATAAGGTTTGCATTCATTTGATGGACTATATAGTTGCCTTAGGGCCTTAGGATGACTATGAACCTTTGTTTAGATTCAACACGAGCCTAGTGTTGAATCTCGGACTAGGGATGGAGATTGATTTTAGTTACGCGTTTAATCACATTAAGGCGTGTTGTCTTAGGGGCGTTGGACCCTCTACTCCATTTTCATGCATATCAAATAAAGCATGAAAGAAGTACTTCAAAGTAAAGGTGAGCTTATGCTCATTACAACATTTGCATAATTCAAATTACTTTAAAGTAAAGAAGAGCTTATGCTCTTTTACAACATTTGATCAAATCAAATTACAACCAAAATTAATCTACACATTCCCATGGTTCAAACAAATTTGAAACGGCCTTTCATATAGCTCAATTATCGTAGGCTTAGGTTCATAATCACCCTTTAATTAATCAACACTTTAATTAATTAAATTGAATGCAACATTTTCATTTGGTTTTTGTATCCATAAAATTGATTTAAATGGAGCTAAATAAAATGAAAATCCAATTCTCATTTAAAGAGACAAAACAATTTTTGTTCCCTACTTAATTTGGGCCATCATGCAATAACCACAACTTTTTGGGCTATATTGCGAAACACAAACTTTTGGGGTCACTTTGTAAAAACACAAAAGTCCACTACTTCATGTAATTACAACTTTTGGGCCTTAACGGATCAAAACAATTTGTCCTTTAGCGTTTTTGGGCCTTAACGTAAAAACGTAAACTTTTGGGCCAAAGTGCAAATACACAAAAGTATCAAAACTTTATGTAATTGAATAAAAGACCCAAAAATACCCTATTCTATTAGGGTGGCCGGCCATGATAAAAAAAATAAGATTTTTACAAAGTTTTTGTAAGTGGGTTTTGTTAGGTGAGGTAAAGATGAAATATATATGATATATTTTGAATTTATGTCAAACTTTTTTAAAAAAAATTGTCTACCATTATAGCCATTAATAATACTTTACCAATAACCATCACCCACTAAAATTAAATCAAAACTTTATGTAAAACATAAATCTTTTGAATCAAAACTTCAAAACTTTTTGTTCTTGGCAAGAACTTCAAGAACATTGAAGAACACTCATGAAAACTCATAATAGCTCCATGAATGTTTTCACTCACCAAAACTCAAATTTTCACCACTCAAAAGAGGGCTAACATCCTAGGGTACTTAGGGGTTCCAAAAGTCACTTTAAAACCATTTTAACAAGACAAACATGAACCCAAAAAATCACCCTTTGGATTTGGCCGAATTTCCCCAAAAACATGGCACCAAATTTTAGCTCCAAAATTCATGCTCATATGAACTACATCTACAACATTTGAGATGGCAAATTTTCTAACAAAATTTACATTCAAAGAAACAAGAATAAAGCTTGTAACATATTACAACTTTTAAATCAAAAACTATGAACTACAAAACCCAAAATGATTCACCAACTACTAGACCTAGGCTCTTGATACCACTTGAAGGAAATTTTGTGAAAAACATGTTCATTTGAGCAACATCAATAGCATGCAATTAACAAATTAAAGGAGGAATCATGCTTGCATGCACTCAAAAACAAAAACATCAACCATGAAATTCAAAGCCTAGTAGATTGGTGAACCTTGACTCAACTTTAAAACAACATTTGTTAGTTGAGAAATATTTACCTTTGTAGATTCCTCTTTGCATATGCAAAGGATAATCACCCAAGAGATAGGGCCTTCATTCCTTGCTTCTTAGCTCCATGGATTTGGTTGAAAGAATTGGATTCTCCAAGTTCCCAAAATAGAGAACCTCTAAAGATTCTACACCAAGGTTAGATTGAAGAAGAAATGAGTGACCTTGGAGTAGTAGGATTGCTAGATTCACCCTCCAAGGTGGTTGGCCTCTTAGAGAGAAAATGAGAGACATTTCTATCTAATTCTCCCAAAAGAAACCCTAATTGAATTTTGGCTATAAAGTCCTTTATATAGTCCCTTCAAATAAGTGACCTAAAGAACCAAAAGCCCATTCTCTCTAACATGGGTTCATTGGGCTAATTGGGCCTTTGTGAATCATTATTCATTAAGTTGTCATACAACTTAAGTCAATGGGCTTGACGTTCGAAGCCCATTGGGCCTTAAGGTCCAAAACCATCCCGAGGTCTTTAACGAACTTATTCGTTTGATTAATTAACATATTAATTAATCCTTGCCATAAATAATTAAACCATTTAATTATTCTTACTCATCTCCTTTGTTTCTTCAATCTTTACCTTACACGGTGTACGATCCATTAGGTTCCTTTTAGCGAGGCAGTGGGCGATTAAAACCATTTTACATCGATTGTGAATTGAAACTTACTTTCAATTCTCCCTTTAGTGATTACACACGTTTAGGGCTTCCACAAACCATGAGTGACACCTAGCAGCATATCATGGTTACCCAAGCTAATCAGAAGAGGTAGAGAACCTATTCAGTTAAGGATTACAAATGCAATACGGTCTTTCTCTAATCTAATACTCTTGACCACATTGTTTGGTTTGATAGTTTATTTATTCATGTCTACTATCCAATGCGATTCGTTTGCTTATATGATTACCTTGAATGTGATTTGGAACGCATTCCCTAATCTCATTCATACTCTGGCCAGAGATTTTAATCATATCATAGAGTATTCTCCCTCAAACCATTTGAAGGTTAGAGATCCCTTGTTGCACATTCACTTGTCTCCATAACTAAGTGGCTTAACCCCAATGATGTCGTGGACACCCCGATGGGGTGACTTTAACATAATCAAAGATCAAGGACTTAACCACAAGACAACTGTGATGCCTCAGGTCAAAAGACTAATTTGCATTATCCCAACCTTGAGTTCTCATGTGACATGAGTATGAGAACTCCTCGTTGATCGTGTTCAGTGAACTCATTCTCTATTGAGCACCTACGTACTTGTCTTGATGTCACACACACCAATGACTCGAGACTAGTCACTCTCCCTGTGAGAAGGCACAGTACGTACTGATCTTATCGGACTGTCAATGCCCAATTTGGCAATCCTATGATCAGGAACGTTTAGGATGTGTCTACGAAAGAATGGTCTCATGAATCTAACTTCATTAGATTGCATTCTCCCAATCACATATTCCTTGGACTTTATCGTTTAAGCATATAACATTTATATGAGACGGCTCAAACAATAATGTTTGCCCTTTATATGTAAACTAGATTAGTTTAACATGTGAAATGTCCGTAAAGTATCATCATATGATTGGCTTTAGGGCACATTTCCAACACCACCACCATCCAATTCTAGTAAGGTTGTTCCGAATTCAATTATTTCTAACCTTATTCTACCAAATGTACCTTGTCCTAGCAGGTTTATGCAATCCAAGAATGAAAATAGTGAAAAAGACATCTTGGAAGCCTTCTGAAAGTTGCAAGTTAATATCTCGATTCTTGGTACAATAAAGCAAGTTCTAGAATGTGCTGAATTTTTTAAAGAGCTTTGTACAACAAGAAGAAGGATTCAAGAGAAAGAAGTGGTTAGGGAATATCTAGAATTCATCAAAGAGGATGTACTTGAGACAACCATCCCCAAAGAAGTTGGATTTTATAACATATGACAAGTCACTGCCCTCACACCAAATCTCGCCAAGAACAACATTCCTAAAACTTTCGAAGAAGTGTTTGTCCTTGAGTTCTTGTCGTAGCACACAGGTAAGCCACCTCTTCAAATTTCAATTTCATTTTCTACTAACATGTTGTTGATTTCCATGATTCAAGCACCCACTTTAGAATTTAAACCGTTACCATATCATTTCAAGTATCACCTTCCATTCAAAGATCAACTCCACGCCGCTGGTTCTAGTGAGGATTAAATGGAGTTGTTGTCCGACAGGAAGACAATAAAGCAAGTGCTTCTTGGGAGGCAACCCATGTGTTCAAATAAAGAGACAATGGAATTTCTGACTTCTACAACCAGATTTGCTCTCTTTTACCCTTCTCTTTATGTTTTTACTTTGTCATGATGGTCTTGTTTGCTAGTTATCTTTTATTGCTTTCTTGTTTAAGTTTATTCTTGAAACATTGAGGATAATGTTTGGTTTAATTGTGGGGGCGTAACCAGACTATTTTTTGTGATTTCTCTTCAAATTTTGCCACCTATCACTACTAATATTGTTATTCACTATTTTAAAGTGTTTTATTGTGTGTCATATAACAAAATTTGAAAGAAAAAAAATCGAAAAAGCTTGAGAAAATACCAAAAAGAGCATTTTCATTGCCTGTTTGTGTCTTAGGGTACCTTCCAACACAATGATGAGGATTTGGTTTTTAATTGCATGACTTTTAAAGGAAGTTACACACATGGGTGGAAGTTTGATATGCTCTTTGGTTAATACTTAGTTGTAGTTGTCATTTACGAATTCACATGTAATCACAAGAAGAAGAAAAAAATCAGTTTTCGTAACATGCTTGAAGGAAGAAACTCAAATTAATGCTACAATCCTATGAGACTTGAGCCTATTCCTTTGTTTGGAGAGTTATTAATCTGTGACATTCTTGTTTTCTAAAGTCGTTGCATGATCTCATTATTTCTTTGCTTGGTTGCTACTTATAATGCTCTTTCATCATTTTAGTTCCAAACACTAGAACTCATGTTTGTTTCATTCAAAGAATAAAATTGATTGCATAACAAATAACAAGATGAAAGTGTTTAGTTACAACCAGAGCCAAAAAGCCTTATCCCTTGCATTTATATTGTAGGTTTAACCCTTTGAGCCTTATTCAGCCTATATTCCTTGTTAGCTGCATTATCCCTACCTAGCCTAGTATAGGAATATCCATACCATTGTTCTTAAAGAATAGTAAAGCATGACTTGTTGGGAGTTCCTTTTGATTTATGATTTGTAGAAAAACAAGTGTTGGGCAAGAATTTGTTTTTTTTTTTTAATCCAGTGAAGTAGTGCTTATGGTTATTGTTTCATGAAAAAAAAAAGAGAAAAAGAACGAAGAAGAAAAATGTTGAAAAAAAAGTTCTGAAAAGAAAAAAAAAGGTTGAAAAGAAGTGAGAATGAGTTCGTAAGTGTTGGTTGTTGAAGAAGGGTCCATAAATGTGAATCTGACCCTAAAGTTGTACGAATCTCCCCTTTGTGTTTAAAGTTGGGTGCTGCAATCAAAAGTTGAATTCTAAGTGTTGATTTCATTACTTGCTTACTATCACTTTAAGAACCCTTGTTTATCCTTAACCTTTCTTTGTTAGCCAATACCTTAGCCCCATTACAACCCTTAGACTTTTATCTTGATTGTTATGTGATTCAATATGTGGAGTTTGAAATTGGTACGAGCATATGGAATCCCTGGTTCTCGCTTCTAAGTAGTGGCATTCCGTTCATGAGATCATATACATGTTTGTATTAATAATTCAAGAGAAGGTGCCTTCTTTGTTATAACATACGTGCTAGTCTACATGTTTACATCAATCTTTTCACATATAGTTTAGGGAGTGTAGTCAGAAAATCTGTGTGAAAATAAAGAGCATATCCGGTGAAGAATTGAGTGCATTCTCTAAGGCATGTTACTACTTTCAAATGTTGTTTTAATTGATTAAATGAGAGCTATTGAGTGGTTACTGCGGTTAAGTATAAGCTCAAGAGTAAGGATTGCTAAAATCTATGACAGTAATGATTTTTAACATGTCATATTTCATTGGAAATCCCTGAGGCAATTGTTGGAAGGTTTAGGTTTAGGTTTTGTTTTGTTTTCTTTGTTTTGCTCGGGGACTAGCAAAGGTTAAGTGTGGGGAAATTTGATAGGAGCATATTTATGCGACTTTGTTATCTTATTTCTTTGCATTTACTTAGTTAATTTTCATTTATTTTGGTAATTTAAGTTATTTTTGTATTATTGTAGGTCTAGTTGGTAAAGATGACAATAAATAACCAAATGGAGCAATTTGGAGCAGTTTTGGACTTGGATTGGATAGCATGCGTGGATAGCATATGGCTGGACTTTTTTGTGTTTAAATGGTGTGAGACATGTGCTAAACTCTGGAGAAATTAAAGTTGAGCTTTGGAAGACAAGGAATTATGCAAGAAAGAGGAATCCTAGTTGGAGAGGAACATTATCTCATCCTATCTTATCTTATCTTATCCTATCTTATCCAACATTATCTAATCTTATCTCTAGCTACAAGGAGGAATCATAATCACATTCCAACACTTTCTACATGATTCTTAAAGTTCTAAAATAATTTAAAACGCCAAAACCTTTTTCTCGTTGGATTCAGCCGTTCCCCTCCTATATATATGAAATTCATGCAACGATTTAGGGGGTGCCGCGCCTGCCATTCATCCATTGAAGTTGCTGGAGTTTTCAAAGTTCTTTCTCTCTTTGTTTTAAGTTTCAATGTTTATTTTAGATTGCTTTTCAGTTATGATGAACATGTGTAACTAAGTTTCTTTTTAGCTAGAGGAGAATTTGAAGCCATGATCATATGTTTTATATAAATTGATTACATACAGTTATTGTTTCATAAAACATGAATGTGATTTACTTATCTGCTTTATAGAGAACTTATTCTTGTATGTTTATTAAGGATGCATACTTAGTTTGCATGTAAGGATTTGATGCTAGAATATAAGGGAATTCCACCTAATCGTTATGAACTTATATTTGTAAGTGGTAAAAGTCACTAGTCATGATTGAGTTAAGTAAATTCTTGGCAGGAGTATCATGCTTTTGATAGTTACAAATGTTTTGTCGATGCTTATGATTTTCACATAACTTAATGATCTTTGATATGTATCTCTATCATGCTTTTCATAGTTAGGGAACTTGAGAAGAATAATTTGGTTGTGTCGCTGAGTCCAATTTAATGAACTTAGGAAAACCTGAGAGTTAATTAGTGTTGTTCACAGTTAATTTGGGGCATTGTCATTCATGGTTTATAGGAGGAATAACTGGAAATCGATTTGTATGCATATGTTTCATGTGTGGAAAAGAATCCTTAAGCTATCGTTTCATCCATATTTCATTCACAACTTAAATTATTTGCTGCCAATTACTTTTGCTTAAATTAAATTCGTCCAAAACCTCCCCAGCCATTATTTTGCTGTTAGTTTAACTTAGTTTTTAGTTTTATAAGTTTAATTTGTGTTAATGCATCCCTTCTAATCCCCGAAATAGAATGATCCCTACTTACTCGTACTACAATTGCATAATTTATAGGGTTTAATTTGTGTGTTAGTTTCTACCACATCACCTATCAACTTACTTTTAGCAACTTTTAATAAGATAAACGGCAACGAAAAGATTATATATATGAAATATCTTAGTTCCTTGCTGTATTTCTTCTTTTATTCATTACTAACCTCTTCCAATGTGCTTTCGTACGTGCAAAGAGTCTTTCTTTTCTCATGCATTTTACATGCGAATTCATTATGTTTTATTTCCTTTTATTTTCAATGTATGATATATTTTATTTTAAGACACAATATGAGAAAGAAAACAACTAGTACAACACATCTCAAGGTGCGCGTAGCACTCGTGACAAAAAAAAAATGCCTCTCATATGCGAGTGAGAGCGTGCAGAGAGGCTAAAACGTTCAAGGTTCCTTAACCTTGAAACGTAGCTCCTTTCATGTTGCATATCCTTGAATATTTGGTATTTTGTAGTAATGTACTAATGTTTTTCTGTCCCATCCCGGCCCGGGCCCCCACCACATCCCAGGCTTGCCTCCGCCGTAGCACGATATTGTCCACTTTGGGCCCCGACCACGCCCTCATGGTTTTGTTTCTGGGAACTCACGCGAGCAGAGCTTCCCAGTGGCTCACCCATCTTGGGATTGCTCTCACTCGAACTCGCTTAACTTCGGAGTTCCTACGGAACCTGAAGCCAGTGAGCTCCCAAAAAGCCTTGTGCTAGGTAGAGATGAGAATATACATATAAGGCTTAAAGGATCCACACCCCTGGGCGATGTGGGATGTAACAATCCACCCCCGTTAGGGACCCAACGTCCTCGTCGACACACTCGCACCACACGATAGAGTGGCTTTGATACCAAATTGACACACTTCAGCCCGAGCCCCCACCACATCCCGGTCTTGCCTCCGCCGTAGCAAGATATTGTCTGCTTTAGGCCCTGACCACGCCCTCATGGTTTTGTTTCTAGGAACTCACGCGAGCAGAGCTTCCCAGTGGCTCACCCATCCTGGGATTGCTCTCACGTGAACTCGCTTAACTTCGGAGTTCCTACAAAACTCAAAGCCAGTGAGCTCCCAAAAGGCCTTGTGCTAGGTAGAGATGAGAATATACATATAAGGCTTAAAGGATCCACACCCCTGGGCGATGTGGGATGTAACAATCCACCCCCTTAGGGGCCAGACGTCCTTGTCGACACACTCGCACCACACGATAGAGTGGCTTTGATCCAAATTGACACACCCCAGCCCGAGCCCCCACCACATCCCGGTCTCGCCTCCGCCGTAGCATGATGTCCGCTTTGGGCCCCGACCACGCCCTCACGGTTTTGTTTCTGGGAACTCACGCGAGCAGAACTTCCCAATGGCTCACCCATCCTGGGATTGCTCTCGCACGAACTCTCTTAACTTCGGAGTTCCTACAGAATCTGAAGCCAGTGAGCTCCCAAAAGGCATCGTGCTAGGTAGAGATGGGAATATACATATAAGGCTTAGAGGATCCACACCCCTGGGCAATGTGGGATGTAACATTTTCATTAGGCTCTTATTTTAGGGTATGTAATACTTGAAAGACAAATGTTTTTTTATTTTATTTTTTATGCTTTGAAGTAATATTTATGTGACAATGTGGTAAAATATATTTTCTTTAATGGGCAACGGGTCGGGTCATATTACCTGATAATATTAACGGGTCGAGTTATATTACTTGTAATATTAACGGGTCAATTGCAAGTCGAGTCATATTACCTATTTACTTTATCGGATGTTACACGACACGACCCATTAAGATATCGGGTATGTCACGAAAACGACACAAACACGGAAAACATGTACGAATTTCAGGTTTACTGAAAATAGTAGTTTAATCTATTTGCAATAATTAATAGTTGGGTATGCGTGTGACATGGTGGCGGTGGTAGAGGTTTTTAGGTTGTGGGCTACTTTAACACACTTGTGCGGAAGCGTGACGCGTAATATAAGCATAAATAATCTAATGAACATGCATGATTAGTGGAATGTTGGATTCCATTTAGTCATATTAAATCAATCCATGTGACCCTAACATGCTTGTGTTCATGCAAAATTAAATTAAGATCACATGTATAAAGATAGATTAAGTTTGGACTTCCAACCTTTAGATTTCATATGCGGATGAATTCGATATTGTTGAGGCTCCCAAATGTTAGCCCTCTACTAGTATCCATATGAATGCATATCTAGTTGGTGAACCATGAAGACGACAATCTACAAGGACCTTCTCCTTCAGGTGGTGCAACAAAGGATGTAGGATGTGGTGTTTTGCTTCTCTAAATTTCTCTAAATTGGAAAACCTAATCCCCTTCTCTCTAATTTTTATTTTGCAACTTGTGAATTGCCTTTCACATTAGGTCTATATACCCCTGAGGCTTATATAGAAAACAATTCTTTAAACAAGTAGGATTACAATTTAATTTTCCACCACATATCTGTGTTGCAAGTTCCAGGAGACCTTTTCTTGGGCTTGGCGCACCTCTCCTTTGCCACTGGGCTTTTGCAAGGGCCCCTAGTTAATTTATTTAATTAATTCGATATTTTAATCGGACTAGGATTTCTTATTTTATTTAGTTCAAATAACTAATAATAAATAGATGGCCCAAACCAACTAATTAAATTTATAAAATAGAATATTTAAATGAACAGTTTATCTTCAACTTAATCTTCACTAATCTTATATTTTGATGTCCATCTATTGTATATGAGCGCTTAAGGTTCCAATTAAAGCTGGCAGTGGATAATTTGATTAATTAAGAATATCTAAAAACTGAATAGTAAAATCTAGCAATAGTTTTTATGTAAGATCCTAAAATTTTAGAAGTGTTTTTATGAATTTTGGAGTGCCTATGAATTTTATAATTTCTAGTTCCTTTTAAATTGGTGATAATTTTACTTGAGTTCAAAGATTATTTTAAGGTACAAAAGGTGAAAATGGGTGAGATTATGAGCTCGTGACATCTTTTTGATAAATTTTCAGAGCTCAAACGAACTTACAATGAAACTTTAAATATGACGGATTGGAGAACACCATGTGACAACCAAAGAATGGTTGACTTTGACACATGGCAGCAAAGAATGGCTGGTACTAATGCATAAGTTAGCTTCACTAAAGCAAGAGGTGGCTTATTATTTGCAAGCATTAAGCTGGAGGTGATCGTGAGTTAACATGCAGTCAACATGTGTGTGTATGACTCATGGTTCTATAGTAGGAGCTGTCAAATTAATGGCTTAAGTCATCCATGAGCAAACTTATTACTTTCTGCCGTCCATTTGGTCGAATTAGAGGCTAGTGTTAGCTGCCTTATTTGTAGTATAAATAGGAGCTATCTCCATTTGTTTTTGAACTACAATTGGCATGCACTAGTTTACGTAGAGATGGTTATATACATATGTGGAGAGAGATAAGAAAAGAAATACGGGTGAAAGAAATACATTGATTTAGGAGTGATCAAGGAGTTTGCTCAAGTACTTGGAGCTTAGCTATTGCAGTAGTGACGTGGATTTTCATTTTAGCTTTGGAATCGAGGTATTGGTGAGGAATATTGCTTGCTTGGCTTGGAGACCAGGTAGGGGGATCCTCACTTACCCTAGTTATGAAATTTTGTGCATGTATGTATATGTAAATATACAAATGCCTGTGAAAGCTGCATAGATTTTGTTGTGATAGAACCAGGAGGAAAATGCTTGTGTTTTATATCATGATATGTATGTTGTTTTATGCTACAAATTAAAGTGATGACTTGAGAGTGAAAGGAGCATAGCGACCGCCTTGGGTTTCGATCCCCTAAACCTACGGAGGGGCTACTATGAAGGGATTAGTACCGCTACCTTTCTAGGAGAGGTACTAGGATATCTAAGAGTAGAGCATTAAAGGACACTCTCGCTACACCTTACCATAAGTATGTTTGTTCGGAGTTGGTCCAGGTAAGAGGGTAGTTGGTCATTGGACCGGTCATCAGGCATGTAGTGATTTATTGGGATCCCTGTTTTTTTTTTTTAAAAAGGAAATTGTGTGAGCATACAATCTATATTCAAAACTAAACAAAGCTTTTGTTTTGCATCAATCATTTTCCTATAGTATATATAGTGTTGTATACTATTTTCAAACCTAGTTGGGGTGGATTCCCTGAGGGGGAGCGATGAACGTTTGTGATGCTCACCCCTACTTTATTACAGGACCGGTGCACCTACAAATAGACGATCTAGACTAAAATTGAGACAAGCGTTGTTTGTTACTTGTCAACTTCTTAATCGCTCATTGACTTTCCACGGGTTTTTTGTTTGTACATATGCTTGATTCCCTCTGTCTTGAAGGAATCTTTTGTAGCTAAACTTAGCACTTTGTACTCTCCAAATCGTACCTAAGAGTTGGTTTAGTATGTTTACTTACTTCAAACTTTTGGTTTGGTTGTAAGTTGTAAACTCTGTCTTTGATGTAAAAAATTTATCCAAATTCAGTTGCCCTTTTATTCTTTGTTTTACCAAAATGATTTCCGCTTCTGTATTGCTTAAAAATAAATTATTTTACTTCCCCTCAAATAGCCTTACGTTTTATTGGGAATGTAATGTTATTGTGTTGGAATTTATATAATATTGCATTGCTAATAGAGTGTGGCACTGTTACGTGTCTGTTTTTGGGGCGTGACATTTTAGCTACCTAGATTAGTCAAAATATGTTTGAATTCATACAACACATATTTTGAACTTTAGTTATAGTTACAATGCAATTTGATTCTTTTGTCTACTGTATTCCAATCATATATTTTAGAGCATGGAACTATTGTCAAATTTAGATATAAGTATGATACGATCACCTAGATGTATGGGAAATTTCAGGAGATAAATTGTCAATGCGCTCTAGGAATACCTACCTTCATGATTACTTTAAAGGTAACAGATTTCTTGTTATGCATTCACATATCTCCATCATGCTCACCAAATTCCCTTAAACATGATTGATTAAGAGAAACAAAAAAAAAACACAACAATAAACTTTATGGACCTAACTGGATTTAATTTCCTTTGAAAAGTATACAAACCTGCCTTTTCTTATGACAAACAAGAATAAAATATGCACGTTTCTAAGGTGTGGATGAAGCGTATGGCCCATTCGTGTGGACAAGGATCTAACGGCTGAGAATGGATGAGCTCACGAGTAGAACCAGGTTGTTGTGATCCGGTAGATTCAGAAAATTTTCAATTTTTTTTATGTAGTTAGTATCTTTTATCTAACAGATGGAAACAGGGAGCAAGGGAGAAAAAGTGGTAGGGCATTGCGCGTGTTGAAAGGGAAAGAAACGGGAAGAGAGGCAAAAAGAGGGAGCTGGAGTTTGGAACGAATTTGAGGTGGATTGAAGCTGGGTTGTGGCTGCTACTCGGTAATCCAATAACTTTAATTTTGCTCTTTTTTAGTTTTTTACAGCGAGGGAAGGGTAGATTATGGTTGTCTCCGCTGAGTGTGGTTTTCATAAACATTCACAAGTTTTCATAACACATAATGGTTGGTTGCTAGAACTGTCATAGCTTCTTAAGAAATAAGTTTTGTTGGAAATGTGCCCTAAAGCCAATCATATGATGATACTTTATGGACATTTCACATGTTACACTAATCTTGGTTAATATAAGGGCAGAGATTATTGTTTAAAACCATCACATATAAATGTTATATACATGAACAATAAGTCCAAGGAATATGTAATTAGGAGAATGTGATATAAAGAATTTAGATTCACGAGACCATTCTCTTTCATACACATATCCTAAACATTCTTGATCATAAGATTATCAATTGGGCCTTGCCAGTCTATTAAGATCAGTATGTGATATGTCTTCTCCCATGAAAAGTAACTGGTCTCGAGTCATTGGTGTGACTGACACCAAGACAAGTACGCAGGTGCTCAATAGAGAATGCGTGCACTAAACGCGACCAACAAGGAGTTCTCAAACTCATGTCACATGAGAACTCATGGTTGGGATAATGCAAAGTAGTCATTTGACCTAAGGCATCATAGTTGTCTTGTGGATAGGTCCTTGATCTTTGATTATGTCAAAGGCACTCCATTAGAGAGTGCCCACGACATAGTTGGGGTTAAGCCACTAAACTATAGAGGCAGGTGAATGCAGAATAAGGGATCCCTAACCTTCAAACCGTTGAGGGAGAATACTCTATGATATGATCAAGAACATCTAGCCAAAGTATGAACGCGATTTAGGAAGTCATTCCAAATCACATTCAAGGTAATCATATAAGTAAGAGGATCACATTAGATAGTAGACATGAATAAACTATCAAACCAAACAACGTGGTAAGGAGTATTATATTAGAGAAAGACCGTATTGCATTTGTAATCCCAAACTAAATAGGTTCTCCAACCTCTTCTGATTAGCTTAGGTAGCCAAGATATGCTGTTAGATGACACTCATGACTTGTGGAAGCCCTAAAGATGTATAATCAATGAAGAGAGAATTGAAAGTAAGTTTCAATTCACAATAGATTAGTAAGAGTTCTAATCGCCCACTGCCTTATTCAAAGGAACCTTATGGATTGCACACCGAGTAAGGTAATGATTGAAGGATATAACGAAGATAAGTAAGGATAATTAAATAGTTTAATTGTATATGGCAAGGATTAATTAAAAGTTAATTAATCAAGAACGAAACGTTCGTTTTAAGCCTTAAGTTAGTGTCAGGTTTCAGGAGTCAAAATGGTTTTAGCCCACAAGGCGCATAAGGTTTAAGTTGTGTGAGAACTAAAACAAAATGGGCAATTAACCCACTAACAATAGCATGGCCGGCCATAGAGAGAGGAAAGGAGATGGTGGATTTATTACAAGTTTGCCATTCATTTGGAATGACTATAAAAGCAACTTTATAGCTCCATCCCTCATTAGGGTTTTCTTTGAGGAAAGATGAGGGAACACAAGCTCTCTCTTTCTCTCTAGGAGGCCGGACACTGTGGGTGAAGATTGCTAGCATTTTCTTCATCCATAGTCACTCATCTTCTTCCTTCACCATTCTTGGTGTTGGAACTTAGAGGTCTCCAACTTTGGAGACTTTTGGATAATCCATTCACCCATCCTTCTCCAATAAATCATGGAGCAAAAAAGCAAGGAATAAAGGCCCTCTCTCTGGTGATTAGCGTTTGCTTACGCAAAGAAGATTCAACAAAGGTATAAAAGTTTATCAACTATGTTTGTGTTTTGAGTTGAGTCTTAGTTCACCACAACTACTAGGCTTTGAATTTTATAGTTTAAGTTTTGTTTTAAAGTCCATAGAAACATGGTTCTGCCATTTAATCATTAAATGCATGTGTTATGTTGCTTAATGAACTTAGCTTTTCACAAATTTTCCTTCAAGTGAGAGTCTAGGTCTAGTAGTTGGTGAACTCTTTTGGGTTTTGCTGTTCATAGTCTTTGATAAGAATGTTGTAATGATTACAAGCATGTTCTTGCTTCTTTGAATGTAAATTTAGTTTGAAAATTTGTCATCTCAAATGTTGTAGATGTAGCTCTTATGAGCATGAATTTTGGAGTTAAAATTTGGTGCCTTTTGTTTGAGGAAATTCGGCCAAATCCATGGGGTGGATTCTTTGGCTTCATGTTTGTCTCGTTAAAATGGTTTTAAAGTGACATTAGGAACCCTTAAGTACCCTAGTATGCTAATATGTTATTTTCCTTAAGTTTGAGGGGTTTTGGGGTGTCTTTAGGTGAAAAATGTTCATGGAGCTCTTATGGGTTTTCATGAATGTTCTCAAATGTTCTTGATGTGTTCGTCATGTTCATAACATGAACATAAAGTTTTGGGTGTTTGATTCAATTTTTTTTTATTTAAAATTTTTTTTCTAATAATTGATGTGAAATGATTTGCACTATTCACATCAAAACTTTTCCATGTTTCATGGAACCTTATTTCATGGATATCACCTATCACTTTTTGTTTTTCGAAACTTCCAAAAGTGTCACACCCACACTCTCTCTACCAAAACCGGCCACCCTATTAAAGTATGGTACTTTTGGAGCTTTTATGCAATTACACAAAGTTTTGATACTCTTGTTTATTTGTACTTTAACCCGAAAGTTTACGTTTTTACGTAAAGGCCCAAATTCACTAAAGGACAAATTGTTTTGCTCCTTTAATGAAGTTTTTGTATTTGTTGAAATTTTCCGGTTCTAGTTGTAATGACATGAAGTAGTGGACTTTTGTGTTTTATCAAAGTGACCCCAAAAGTTTGTGTTTTGCAATATAGCCCAAAAGTTGAGGTTATTGCATTTTGGCCCAAATTAGGTTGAGAACATAATAGTTTTGTCTCTTTAAATGAGAATTGGATTTTCATTTCATTTAGCTCCATTTAAATCAATTCTATGGATACAAAAACCAAATGATATTGTTGCATTCTAGTTTAATTAGTTAAAGCTTTATTTAATTAAAGAAAGGTTGATTATGAACCTAAGCCTACAATAATTGAGTTATGTAACAGGCCGTCTCTCAAATTTCTTTGAAACATAGGAATGTGTAGATTAGATTTTGGTTGTAATTTGATTTGATCAAATGTTGTAAAAGAGCATAAGCTCTTCTTTACTTTAAAGTACTTCTTTCTTATTTTATTTGATATGCATGAAATTGGAGTAGTTGGGTCTAACGCCCCATAGGAAAAACACGCCTTAATGTGATTAACCCTGTAACTAAAATCAACCACCATCCCTAGTCCGAGATCCAACACTAGTCTCATGTTGGATCAAATCGAAGGTTCATAGTCATCCTTAGCCCCTAAGGAAACTATATAGTTCATCAATGAATGCAAAGCTTATATTAGTAGTACCATATACTCTTGCTTTAAAAATCGTTTTACAAGCATAGTGGGAGTATCATATACTACTAAATCAATCGAATGGACCAATAGTTTTGATATGACCAAATTGTTTTAATGTGATTAAAATGCATGCTTATATGTGATGAGACCTAAAAACCCTCAATCAAATCATTATTAAGTTGACAAGCGTGAAAGTGCTTTGAACACTTTTTCATGGCCTTCCACCGTGGTAAACTCCAATCGTTTATGACTCATACACCACCTTCGCCCAATGCTGGGGAATACAGTGTATGTGCTTACACTCAGGAGGGGTTTTATATACATACATGATGTTGTGACAATAAGCAATGAGTATGGCCAATACGATATTCTTCTGTGGCCATTCTTGAACCCCTACACGAATTGGCATGGTGGGAATAACTTAAGTAAGTTCAATGGATCCAATATGAGATTCTTCTGAGGCATCATTCTCTCAAGGCCAAATAAGATGGGTACTTACATGAGATGTAAATGAGTAAATGTATTCTCCCATTATTATTAAAGCTAGCCAATATGATATTCTTCTGATGTGGGCTTTGTAATAGTGAGACTCTCATACCCTACTAAGAGTCTCCTCCAAAACTCTTGAATTCCTTTGAGGGATATGGAATTTGTCAAAATAGTGGGTGGTACTATTTGATTTCAAGACCCGAATCAAATGGCTTAAAATCAATCAATTTATATTTGTTATGTATATGTTTACCGATAAATTTGCAAACACTATCCAAAACTTGACAAAGAAAAGCAGAAGGCTTTAGTTTCCATATCTTGGTACCACAATCTCATAGATTGTCTTGAATGGATTGTACATGTACCTAAGTCTCATCCACACAAACTTGGACGTTGTCGTTGTGCACGGGACTTTCTTCTTGGTTCCCACATGATGCCCATCGAGTGTGATCACCACTTCATCATCATCATCTGAACCCTTCACATCTTCAGGCTCCTCTGTTACCGGCTCTCGAACCAAACCAACCATATTCGCGCATACATGTAAAGGACTGGCCCAATCAACGGTCATTGTAAACTCATTCCAACCGTCTTCCTTCTCAACGTTCATATCCTCATCTCCCTCGCCATCCCCCTCTACTCTACCTCTACCTCTCCTTGAAGCAGCAAATGAGAGGCTATCATGAAGTTGTTCAAAGGAGATGGAACCCATGCAAAGCCATTGAACCTATCCATATCCTCCACAAGGTCAAGTTAGTCTAGATTCACAGCAACATTGTTCTTCGCCCCTATCAATACAACATCGGCAAAGTATACCATCCCTAGCTTGAAGGCATAATCCCTGGTCTTGCACTCCTTAAACATCATTTCAAGCTCGCAACAAGTCACATACATTTTTTTACTGACTTTCTTGGAGACGACCTTCGTTTTACCTTTCCCTTTTTCTTTCCTCCCCTTGCTAGCTTCACCTACCAACCCTAATTTCCTAGGAAAATAATCCCTCAGTAGCCTAATCCTTTGTGGCTCTACCTCTATTTCATGGGTTCATCACTTCGTAGCCCGGTAATGAGGCAGAATTCCTGTTTTGTGAACCAGGTCACAACCTATTAAATAGGTTAGCCCTTCGAAGTCTTTAACCCCTTGATTTGCTACTCAACAGAGCGATAACTCATGGACCAATTGCCCACTGAAGGCCAATTCATCCACACCTTAAAGGTGGCCAATGCAGGTTGCCCCAAATGCACCAAGCTCTGCCTCATTAAACTTATCCCTAATCAATCCTAACACATGGGGGGCTTGGGATAGGTTGTTAACCCTTCGCCTATGCGTTTCTTATTATCTCGTTGCTAGTTGAACACCCTGAGTTGCCATATCATGTACACATAACAATAGACACACATCAACAATCAATGGTACATAACCTAATGACGACCTGTCACTAAAAAAGCTTCATAGCTTTACATCTGCTGTTAACAAAGCATCACTACTTAAGCAATTTCAATTCCCACCATAAAATTAACAATAATTTAGATACAAAAATCAATCCCTACCACCATAAATTAACAATAATTCAAATACAAAATTCAATCCCTACTCAAAACAACAACTTTACTAGAACAATAGATAATGCCCCATCATCCACACAACCCATTAACACAGCTTCATAAGTTCATAACTCACCCTAACAAAAATAGTTAAATGAAATTCTAGGGTTCCATTTTCAAAACTTACCAAATTTGAAATTCAGTGGGGAATAAAATATGACCACGGTTATCGCGGAAGCGGTTTGAACCCAACTCGAATGAAGCAAAAAACACGTCATTTCTTTGGAACCCATCTCACAACCTCCAACCAAAGTCCCCTAATTTTCTTCACTGTTGTCTAGAATTTATGTGAGGCCGAATAACACAACCACAGACCAACTATAACTGGGTTGAAACAAGAAGCAAGTTTTCAAACGGGAATGATGTTTTCGATGGCAACGATGTTTGAGCAAACGCGGGAGAGGGGGTGTTTTTGTAGGAGAACAAGACTTATTTAAGACGGAAAGTGTTGGTGTCAGGAGATACAGTTTAAATTCCAAGAAATTTTGAATTCATGCCGGTACCATTTTAATTAACTGACGGATCATTTATGACTCGGTTTCATCATAAGCTCATTATGATGGAAATCGTTTTCAGCTGTTCAATTTTCATCCAACAAACCACATTCCATCCACACGTGTGGTCCGCAAAGTGTTGTCCACACCTTAAAAATCATGAATAAAAGATAGGATTTAACATGAATGGGCTTACCCAATTGGAATAGTATCGTAATCAAATGGACTACTACAAGATCCCCAATTTGGGTCGAATCCCTAATTCTCTCTCCCGCCGCCATATCGGGATAGGCCTATTTTTTCTTCTGTAGTTTGACGATTGAATTACCAAATTGTGAGATGAAATCAGATGCCAACCCTTGTATTTATCTCCCCTTTGTTTCCAATAAACCACTTCCTATTTTCATCTTTTTAAACCCTAATTTCCTTTGCGTTCTCTACATCAATTACCAAACCAAATAATATAGCTCTAATTATAAGAAAGAGTAATAATCCCCCCCTGAAATTTACATTAGGTCAAGCTAGAGATCTCTAGGAAAAACTGTTAAAAATCAATCAAATGTCAAGTATATAATATATAATAATTTGCACAGTTTATTTTCAAATGAAAAATTAAAAAACAAATACAATATATAAAAATATAATCACTTAATGAAATTCCTTATAGAATCACAAATCACTGACTTGTTCTTTGAAGATAGAGGCTTGCAGAAGCAATCTCCTAAGACAGAAATTCGCCCCTACACCAGTGCAGTAGTTCACTGGACGTCTATCTTGCAGGATACAACTATCTAATCCAAGTTCTTGCACACGAACTTGGATTCTTGGTGAATTGGTTGTGGTGTTTCTCTGTGAAATATGAAAAAATAGAAGTGATGGAATTGATTGTTAGTTTCTGATATTGTAGCCATATTTATAATGGCATTCATGAACAGTTATGACTGTTCAAACTTATCCTTTCAGATATAACTGTTAAAAACTGAATCCTTAAAATCAAAACCGAAAAATATTAGACTTGTGATTTTCGTCCATCCGAGCCCAAGGCCAATCTTTGACATTTAATATATGCACCGAAACCCTCCAAGTCTAAGGCCCACGGTCCATGGCTTTGGCCCAATTTCTTTCAAACCATAAGTATGAGAACACACTTATAAAGAGGACTTGAAGTAGAGAAATGGGCGATGTGGGACTGGGAGTCCCACATAATCACAGGTTCCAACAATACCCCACATTTTCTATTCAAACTCTAGCAATACCCCACATTTGAATAAAAAATAAGATACTAACTAAATTAGTAACGTCCTTCCAGAGAACTTAGATATGATACACATCGGGATAGGTGTCTATTGGACTTGAACCTTCTCTAGTGAGTACTTATCGGATTTACCTAATGAAGCAGTGAATTTAATATCTTTAACTGATCATTCTTAGTAGTAAATCGAAACAATAAGTATCACACATATCATATCTTGACACACTTCAATTCATATGGTTATGTTCATTTTGGTCCTGAACATATCCTGATTTCATGAGACCTTTAGAGAATTGTAGCCATATCAATTCTCAAAGATGCGACCCCACATCAATCTCATATAGGTAATGCTAATTAAGAATAGCCTGTTGTATTCATCTTAACCATAAGATATTAGCATTATTAAGAATATTGATTCACCCTTTACGTCTTACAGGCAACACACTGTTTTTCATAATAGAAATGAGTAAAGATTGTGTGTTTCTTACTTTGAGTTTTCCTCAACTAGTTTGCCAATTGAACCTAGACCATGGGATCTCCAATTAGCTAGGTTAGGTTTCCGTCAAGTTATAACTCATTGAGTTGGCTTTAAACCCATTCCCCATTACGTCTTAAGAATATAATCAATGGAAATAGTTCCATTCTTGAGTAGCTATCTAATGGTTTTATGTCGTCGCCTTATATGTCTCAACTTCCCATTATATTAAGCGTTTTTTGCTCGACCTTGTGCAGCCATGCTGTCACAATGTATACATACTGCAGTCACAGGCTTTGGCCATAATGGAATATCTTCCAGAAATTTTTAAGCCATTCAGCTTTATCAGCAGCTGCATCTAAAGCTATAAACTCTGATTCCATTGTTGAACATGTTATACACGTTTGCTTAGACGATTTCCATGACACAGCTGCTCCACCATGTGTAAATACATATCCACTTGTGGATTTACTGTCTGTGCTCCCTAAAATCCAATTTGCATCACTATATCCTTCTAATACTGGGGGATATTGAGTGTAATGCAAGCCATAGTTCATTGTATGCTTTAAGTATCTTAATACCCTTATTAAAGCATTCTAATGATTCTTTCCAGGATTACTTGAATACCTGCTTAATCGGCTTATTGAATAAGCGAGATCGGGTCTTGTACAATTCATAATGTATATCAAGCAACCTATAACTTGTGTATACTCCAATTGAGATACGCATCTTCTTCATTTTTAGTAAGTTTATGAATGGGATCAAATGGAGTTACTACAGGTTTACAATCATAATGTCCAAACCTTTTTAGAACCTTTTCAACATAATGTGATTGAGTGAGAACGTATCCATCTGAATTCCTTAGAATTCGAACTCCAAGAATCACATCAGCTATTCCCATATCTTTCATATCAAAACTATAATTTAGCATTTTCTTTGTGGAGTTTATCACATCTTTGTTTGTTCCTAGTATAAGCATGTCATCAACATATAGACATACAATAACACAAGCATTTTTTGTTTGCTTAACATAAATGCATTTATCACTTTCATTGATCACAAATCCATTTGTGATCATATTATGATCAAATTTTTCATGCCATTGCTTAGACGCTTGTTTAAGTCCATATAATGACTTAATCAATTTGCAAACTTTCTTTTCTTGACCTTTGACAATGAAACCTTCAGGTTGTTCCATATATATTTCTTCGTCTAATTCACCATTTAGAAATGCAGTCTTAACATCCATTTGATGTATCTTGAGATTGTACACAGATGTTATAGCTATTAATAACCTTATAGATGTTATTCTAGCTACGGGTAAATAAGTGTCAAAATAGTCAATTCCTTCTTTTTGTCGATACCCTTTGGCAACTAGACGAGCTTTATACTTGTCTATGGTACCATCCGGTCTCAATTTCCTCTTAAAAATCCATTTGTGTCCTATTAGTTTATTTCCAGGAGGCAAATTAACCAATTCCCATGTATTATTTTGCATGATGGATTCTATTTCACTTTGAATAGCTTCTTTCCAATAAGGCGCTTCAGATGATTCTAATGCAGCATTATAAGTTTGAGGCTCTTCTTCGGTTACAAAAGTGAGGAAATCAGGTCCAAAATCCTTTGCAAATTTTGCTCTTTTACTCTTCCGTGGTTCCAAATCTTGGCTTTGAACTCTAGAAGTTGAGGCATGATTTTTGTCATCATTTGTTGTAGTACCATCATGTACTCTTTTGTTCAAAACATATGACCTATCTTTATAAGGAAAATTTTCCTCAAAGAACTCAGCTTCTGCAGATAAGTATTGTATTTACATGAATATCAGCAATTTCAGATTTATGAACCAAAAATCTATATGCCGAACTATTATTGGCGTCACCAATAAATATACAATCTACTGTTTTTGGTCCAAGTTTTTGTCTCTTTGGAAGAGGCACTTGAACTTTCGCAAGACAACCCCACACTTTCAAGGTTTTGTATGTAGGTAACCTACCTTTCCAGATTTCACAAGGAGATTGATTAGTCTTCCTATGTGGAATTCGGTTCAAAATTGTGTTTGCAGCAAGGAGTGCCTCACCCCATAAATTATGTGGTGCACCAGAACTATTCAACATGGAATTAATCATATCCTTCAATGTACGATTTTTTCGTTCAACCACTCCATTTTGTTGAGGAGTATATGGTGATGTCGTTTGATATATTATTCCATGTGTTGAAGAAAATTCTGCAAAGTCATTAGATTCGTATTCACCACCTCTATCCGATCTTAAGACTTTTATTCTCTTGTCTAGTTGATTTTTGGCTTCGGCTTTAAATGTCTTAAACATGTCTAAAGCTTCATCTTTACTATGAATCAAATAGACATAACAGTACTTGCTGCAATCATCAATGAAAGAAATATAGTAGTTCTTTCCTCCACGAGTTGGTGTGGATTTGAAATCACAAAGATCACTATGGATTAAACCAAGTATTTCGTTTGATTTTTCCACTGATTTATATGAGTGTCTTGCATATTTAGATTCTGTGCATATCTCACATTTAGATACTTTGTTCATGGAACATTTAGGCAATAGGCCTAAGTTAACCATTCTTTGAAGAGAACGAAAATTAACATGACCTAATCTTGCATGCCATAATGTAGATGACTCAATCAAGTAAGCAGAAGAAGCACTAGGCTTGTTATTCTTATTAATAGCATCAGCAGAAAGTACATTAAGTTTGAAGAGCCCCTCAGCCGGGTAGCCCTTTCCCACATACACCCCACCCTTGGTGATTACAAACTTATCAGATTCAAACACTATTTTGAAACCTTTGTTACTTAGAAACAATCCAGAAATCAGGTTCTTGCGAATATCAGGAACATGCAGAACATTGGTGAGTGAAAGCTCTTTTCCAGAAGTGAGTTTGAACGTCACTTTTCCCTTCCCTGCAACGACAGATGCAGTTGCATTTCCCATGTACAGATTTTCTCCACCATCAACAGATTGGTAAGTAACAAATAAATTTCGATCAGCACACACATGCCTTGTTGCTTCTGTATCAACCCACCAGTCATTGGAATTAGTTAATAAATTGACTTCAGATACAACTGCAACAAACTTGTCTTCTGCAACGTTTGCTTGATTAGAATTCTCAGAATTCTGATCCTTCTTGTGGCGGCAATCCTTTGCCCTATGACCTGTCTTTCCACAATCCCATCAACTGAAGGAAATTTTGTGAAAAACATGTTCATTTGAGCAACATCAATAGCATGCAATTAACAAATTAAAGGCGGAATCATGCTTGCATGCACTCAAAAACAAAAACATCAACCATGAAATTCAAAGCCTAGTAGATTGGTGAACCTTGACTCAACTTTTAAATCAACATTTGTTAGTTGAGAAATATTTACCTTTGTAGATTCCTCTTTGCATATGCAAAGGATAATCACCCAAGAGATAGGGCCTTCATTCCTTGCTTCTTAGCTCCATGGATTTGGTTGAAAGAATTGGATTCTCCAAGTTCCCAAAATAGAGAACCTCTAAAGATTCTACACCAAGGTTGGATTGGAGAAGAAATGAGTGACCTTGGAGTAGTGGGATTGCTAGATGCACCCCCCAAGGAGGCCGGCCTCTTTAGAGAGAAAATGAGATACATGTTCTCTCTAATTCTCCCAAAAGAAACCCTAATGAAGAAATAGCTATAAAATCATATTTATACCTACCTTCATTGGAGTGGCAAACTTGTAATAAGTCCAAAATCCACTCCTCTCTAACTATGGCCGGCCTTAAGGGTTTATTGGGCTAATTGGGCCTTTGTGAATCTTTATTCATTAAGTTGTCATACAACTTAAGTCAATGGGCTTGACGTTCGAAGCCCATTGGGCCTTAAGGTCCAAAACTATCCCGAGGTCTTTAACGAACTTATTCGTTTGATTAATTAACATATTAATTAATCCTTGCCATAAGTAATTAAACCATTTAATTATTCTTACTCATTTCCATTGTTTCTTCAATCTCCACCTTACATGGTGTACGATCCATTAGGTTCCTTTTAGCGAGGCAGTGGGCGATTAAAACCATTTTACATCGATTGTGAATTGAAACTTACTTTCAATTCTCCCTTTAGTGATTTCACACGTTTAGGGCTTCCACAAACCATGAGTGACACCTAGCAGCATATCATGGTTACCCAAGCTAATCAGAAGAGGTAGAGAACCTATTCAGTTCAGGATTACAAATGCAATACGGTCTTTCTCTAATCTAATACTCTTGACCACATTGTTTGGTTTGATAGTTTATTTATTCATGTCTACTATCAAATGTGATTCGTTTGCTTATATGATTACCTTGAATGTGATTTGGAACGCATTCCCAAATCTCATTCATACTCTGGCCAGAGATTTTAATCATATCATAGAGTATTCTCCCTCAAACCATTTGAAGGTTAGAGATCCCTTGTTGCACATTCACTTGTCTCCATAACTAAGTGGTTTAACCCCAATGATGTCGTGGACACCCCGATGGGGTGACTTTGACATAATCAAAGATCAAGGACTTAACCACAAGACAACTGTGATGCCTCAGGTCAAAAGACTAATTTGCATTATCCCAACCATGAATTCTCATGTGACATGAATATGAGAACTCCTCGTTGATCGTGTTCAGTGAACTCATTCTCTATTGAGCACCTACGTACTTGTCTTGATGTCACACACACCAATGACTCGAGACTAGTCACTATCCCTGAGAGAAGACATAGCACGTACTGATCTTAACGGACTGTCAATGCCTAATTGGCAATCCTATGATCAGGAACGTTTAGGATGTGTCTACGAAAGAATGGTCTCATTAATCTAACTTCATTAGATTGCATTCTCCCAATCACATATTCCTTGGACTTTATCGTTTAAGCATATAACATTTATATGAGACGGCTCAAACAATAATGTTTGCCCTTTATATGTAAACTAGATTAGTTTAACATGTGAAATGTCCGTAAAGTATCATCATATGATTGGCTTTAGGGCACATTTCCAACAGCAACCTCCTTTGATTTTCTTGAAGGTTTTCCCTTTCACAGCCGTGAGTGCTTTCTTTGCGACATCCTTGCCTCTGTTTTTTCTGATTGTGCCTTGCCTTGTGTGAGTCACCTCATTCCACAACATTGGCTTTTGCCTCCAGCGATGAGACATCATACTTCTCATTTCTGCGATGATCCTCTTCCACACGCAGTTTGACAATCAATTGATCCATGCTCATGTCCTCAGTTAGATGCTTCAGATAAATCTTAAAGTCCTTCTAATTCGAAGGCAGTTTCTCTATAATAGAGCAAACCACAAAACCTTCTTTTAGACCAAGATTTTCTTCATCTAACTCATGAACAATCACTTGGAGTTGTTCAATTTGCTTGACAACAGACTTTGTGTCACTCATCCTGTAATTCAGAAATTTTCCAATTACAAACTTCTTGGAACTTGCCACTTTAGACTTATAGTTCTTGTCCAGAGACTCCCACAGTTCTTTCGATGTCTTATATGATAAATAAGCATCATACAGAGAGTCATCTAAAGCATTTAGAATGTAGTTCCTGCATAGAAATTCACTGTGAGTCCAAGCTTCTATAGCCTGCAGAATTTCGGCAGGAATATCTCCCTCTTTTGGCGCTTTAGGGGCCTCAGAAATAATCACATGACTCAAGTCTAGAGTTGTCAAATAGAACAACATTTTTTGTTGCCAACGTTTGAAATCAACTCCCTTGAATTTCTCAGGTTTCTCAACGTGTTGCTTGACGACACCAACATTTGATTGATCCATGGTTTCACAGATAATAATTTTTGTCTTAGAATGTTAAAAATCAATCAAATGTCAAGTACATAATATTTAATAATTTGCACAGTTTATTTTCAAATGAAAAATTAAACAACAAATACAATATATCAAAATATAATCACTTAATGAAATTGCTTATAGAATCACAAATCACTGACTTGTTCTTTGAAGATAGAGGCTTGCAAAAGCAATCTCCTAAGACAGAAATTCACCCCTACACCAGTGCAGTAGTTCAGTGGACGTCTATCTTGCGGGATACAACTATCTAATCCAAGTTCTTGCACACGAACTTGGATTCTTGGCGAATTGGTTGTGGTGTTTCTCTGTGAAATATGAAAAAATAGAAGCGATGTAATTGATTGTTCGTTTATGATATTGTAGCCATATTTATAATGGCATTCATGAACAGTTATGACTATTCAAACTTATCCTTTTAGATATAACTATTAAAAACTGAATCCTTAAAATCAAAACTGAAAAATATTAGACTTGTGATTTTCGTCCATCCGAACCCTCCAAGTCTAAGGCCCAAGGTCCATGGCTTTGGCCCAATTTCTTTCAAAGCATAAGTATGAGAACACACTTATAAAGAGGACTTGAAGTAGAGAAATGGGCGATGTGGGACTGGGAGTCCCACATAATCACAAGTTCCAACAAAAACCATGAGAAATACCTACCCTAAGGGCTAAGTCCCTCTCCCTCACCACGAGAGAGAGAACCATCTCATGCTTGGGTGGTTACAAAAATGAAACTAAAAACAAAAAACCAAATGGTTATCAAACAAACCCGTAGTTAACTAGCTAGCAAAAACGGTATAATTGTTCTAATTACTACTGACCTATTACAGTTTGAAGAAGCGATATTATAAAAGAAAGAGGATTGAACACAAGATATCATCACAAGCTGAATAAATGTTCTGAACCGCCACTTCACTACCTGAACTACAAGGCCCCTACGAAATTCTAATGCATGCAGTGTTTGTTCGATATTACTACTATCATATACATCACGCTCACCAGTACTCATCCTGATGCCATTATCCCTAAATTGGCAGAGTACGTACATGCATGTCTTTATCCCCTTGGTAACTTCAGTTAGGAGCCAAATTTTTCAATGGTGTGGTTGTCATTTTGTCAAATACAATGAAAATTGTTGTGTGGTACGCACAGAGTTAGAAGCAAGAGCAGTCAAGTTGAAGATTAACTAAACTCCATTGCTTAGAGTCCAGAGAGTGACCACGCCTTGTATTGATAACATTGACATGCAAAATTGTGAATGATGCAATCTGCTACACAACTTTAGTTAACAGACAACCAATAATTAGCTCATTAATTAGTACTCTAATGCTCCTTGGTCTTCCAGCCCAGTTAACCTAAAAGGAAACATGTTCGGTTAAACACAGTCAAAGGCCTTCATACCTACCACAATTTAAGCCTCCCAATCAAAACCATCTTCATGCCCTGGATTCTTTTGCCAATTTGGCATGTGCCACGTGCCATTCTTGCATGTTGCATTAGGAAAAGAAGAGAATAAAAAGATGGAATTTGGTAAGCTGGTAGACAAGTTCACAACTTCACTCTAATGAGGAATGAGATAATAGGAATCTTTGGCCGCACTTAAGCGAGTATGGTCGTAATCCCAACTATCCAAGGGCCACGGATTCATGATTAAGACAAGAATTAGGTTTAATTAACCCACTAATCACTGCAAAACAAATCGTTAATGGTCCCAAAGCAAAGGGATAAATAGGTCAAATACGAAGGGCATTTTAGCCAGGAAAATACAAACAGCAGAAAGGACAAAGTTTGGAAATCGTGGAGCCCACAATCATTGTCTGATCAAGTCTCCAAATACTAAAATCCGAGGGTTACCCTTTGCGTCATCACTAATCATCCAATATATATAAAGCTTTTAAACTGATTAAGCAGCCGGATTTATAAAATTCCAATCCGACGTCCCATATCCGTTCTTCATTTGCAAAATGACAAGCTCGGACCGCCTTTTCTTCTGTCCGATACTCTACGTACTATTTGATTTTTCAGAGTCAAGCAAGCTCTGCTCAGCTCTGATTAAGCCAGATTCTCAAAGATTATTGTTGGCTAATTGATAACTCATACTGCATCTCCAATGCGATAAACTACATTTGGCGTACGTGCTAAAGTAATTGGTTTTAGCTCTCCTTTGCACCTCCGGATAGAGAAATGGGAATCCAAAGAAATTTTTTGGGAGCCAAACGGGGGTTCCCCTACATCAAGTTGTAAAGTTGTAAGAACATGTGCAGAAGTCCAAGAAAATCTAGCAACTCTGGTAAGATATTGTTAAAACCCCATTTTATTTAGACGTAGCAATAAAGATGTTCTATTGCATCAATAATTTCTTATACATACCACGAAATTATACAATATATCTAGTAAATCACATGTTATATATTTTGATGTATATATGAAGATCACTCAAATAAATGCACAATACTGTTATATTATCTAAAATCACACTCTATTTTAACATGTAAATTCGATATACCACATCTTTATGATAACATGATTTATGACAATATTCTATAATGACAACGTACGATTAAAACTGTTTTAAGCATAAACACACAAATGGAAAATCGAGACTCGTCAAAAGCAACACAAATTTGTATTCATCATTAAGGCTAGGGTTAAGATTGATGGAGTCCTTATCAGCTAGCTAGCCGATGTCACACTTCTTAAGCCAAGCTAAGCCAACTTTGAAGTAAATCATGCACACGGTTAAGAATAAAATATTGTGTAGGAGATGAAGGCCAAGACAAACAAATAATAGAGATGGGTATATATTTATATTGTAAAATAATAATAATCAATTCTTGGAGCAACCATATATATAGGGCCAAATGATTACAATTCAACTCCATGTGTTTTCACATGTTCAGCAAGAAAAGAAAAAAAAAAGCCCTTAAACAAAGCTCAAGTATCAAACACCCTAGCTCCAAGCTAGAAACCCTAGATATAATAATTGTATTGTGAATGGCGGAACCTGAAGTACTCACAAAAACCACTATTGCCACAAGCACCAACACCAATAACAAAAACATGCTGACGAAATCACCATCAAACACTAAAACTGCACTCCGGAGGTTTGTTGGGGTTAGGCAAAGGCCATCTGGAAGATGGGTAGCAGAGATCAAGGACTCATCCCAACGTGTGAGGCTATGGCTAGGCACTTATGACACACCTGAAGAAGCAGCAAGAGCTTATGATGAAGCTGCTAGAGCGCTGCGTGGCGAAAACGCTCGCACAAACTTTGCACCCCCCGGGCCAGCCACAAACCCTAACTCAAGCCCATTGGTTTCTTGTGCTTCCAACGGGGGCTTTGTGTCGGGGTCTGATGGTCGTCATGCCGGTGCAGGGCTTAGCTTCTCTTCCTTCAAGGCCAAGTTAAGCAAGAACCTCCAAAGTATCATGGCTAGGAGTAGTGATCATAACAAGTCCTCAAAAAGTAGGGTGAGTGATCACTTCACTTTTGCAAGTATTTTCCACTTTAGGAAATACCAAAACCAAAACACAGTAAACCCTTTAACTGATATGAAGAATATAGAGAAAGTGGTGCAGCCTAGCATAATAGTGCCCCATACAAGTACTGATCCTTCCTCTTGGGAGAACTCTAGTATTTCAGACTGCAGCGCCGAGTGGGCCCACGGGTTCCAGCAAGTAGGGGTGGATTCTGAAGGATCTGAAATTGGGGAAGGGAGTATCATGGACCAAGTTATGGGGTGGATGGATAGTCCAGATAATCAGATAGGTCGGATTAGCCTTGGTGATGATAGTGAGGAGGGTTCAAGGAGTAAGAGGTTCAAGGTTTCCTCTTCAGTAATGGTTCCTCCGACATTTAGCACCGGATCTCCATTTAATAATAATGAAGGAGAAATTTCGAATTAAGGCACCAAGGTGCAGGTCATGATAATATATACATGCAGGTACTATTTGTAAGAAGTTGCTCCTGTTGCATGCTATTGTTATTAGAAGTCTTTTGATATGGGTCCAATTGGACTAAAAATTGGACCTATTTTAAAAGTCAAAAATCACTAAAAATTGGACCTATTTCAAAAAATGGGCTATAAAATTGGACTTCTTTCAAATTTTCCCTTGTTATTTTGTGATGAGTGACGTCTCAAAAATAGAAGTTCTTCATCAAACCAATTAATGTACAGAGAAATCTAGAGAGAAAGAGAGAGAGAGAGAGAGAGAGAGAGAGAGAGAGAGGGAGGGAGATTATATTAGTGACTGAATTATGAAGTACTGTCTGTTTCCAATGACATAAACAAGTTTGGTGGTAATGACAAGCAATAAGTTAGACTTACAGAGAAGACAAGTCTTGCTTACCTCTTATAATATTGTCTATTGGTTTAATTAATAGGTAATGCTAAGGAGATTAAATTTCCAAACTAAATTTTGTAAACCAAACGATGTGGTTGTTGATGATTGAATTATTACTTAAGTGTTGATTAATGTGCTTACTTCCTATTGGTGGCACATCATTTAGTTTGCAAATTTGATTTAAAAATTGGTTAATGCTAAAGACCAAATTTTTAAACCAAATGAAGTTGTTGATAATTGAATTATTAATTAAGTATCGATTAACGTACTCGACAAAGAAGAATAGGGTGAGTGGTCACTTCACTTTTGCAAGTATTCTCCACTTTAGGAAATATCAATACCGAAACACAGTGAACCCTTTAATTGATATGAAGAATTTAGAGAAAGTGCATAATGGTACCCCATAATAATGGAGAGTATTACTAGTACTGAGCCTTCCTCTTGGGAGAACTCTAGCATTTCAGACGGCAGCGCCGAATGGCCCACGGGTTCCGGCAAGCAGGGGTGGATTCTGAAGGGGTCTGAAATTGGGGAAGAGGTTCAAGGTTTCATTTTGAAAACTAAAAAAAATAGTTACTAAATAAGTTTTCAGGTCTCTCATTTTTGTGAAAACTGAAAACAAAATGATTATCAAACGGCTAAGTTTTTTATTTTTAATTTTGTTTGTTTAAAAAAAAATTGTAATCCGTAAGTAGTTACCAAATGAGTCTTTGGCTTTCAGTTTAAAAAGACAGTGAAACAAAAAATAAAACAGTTATAAACGGTCCTTAATTGTTTAGGTTTATGATTAATTAAAAGGTTAAAGAATTACATGACAAGTTTTAAAAAGGCTTTAAATTAGTTTTAGGTTTCATAGCTCACTGGGCTTCGGCTCATTGGACCCATAGGACAATCCTTCCTCCCTTTTTTTTCTCTAATAGACTGGCCATCTAAAAGCATTTTCAGTGTGTAAAGGTTTCTCATGGCAATGGGCCATTGAATCCCATTAAGTGAATAGTAATTGGCTTTAATGAACAGTAATTGTCTTTTACATTTCTACTCCTAAACTGAATAGCCATGACAATAGTGACACACCCCGACCTGGGAAGGTCGAAGCATGTTGGCCATCACTGTGAGGTGACGTAACCATAAGGGTAAGTGATGAAAAAGTGAATAATTTCAAGACTAATTGAAACTAATTACACTAAATAGTGGAAGAGTGTGCAATCGTGGGAAGAACCCACTACGATTATTCAGAGCGTAATAGATAGTGAGACTACAGAAGAGTAGTCAAAGTAACTAAAGTACACTCATTACATAACAGTGATAAGTTCATACGTCTAAACATAAGAGAATGTCAGAACTGCCGAGATTCCTCGAGGGCCACAAAAAGTACAGCTATCTAGGTCCTGGAGGGGCGAAAAAAGACAAAGTTGAGTGGGTCGGCAAAACAATGCTTAAACGAAATCCTTTATTTTCAAATATACTAACCCCTTACCGTAAGAGAAGTATAGTTTCCTTAAAACATACTACGTAGGTATGTAAACAATAAATCAACAGCATTGTAATAATATTATAACCAGAAATATGCCAAGTCGTGATGTATCAAATGCCACAATAATATAATCATGTGAAAATCAAGTATAGCTAAGTGCTCATCCATCTAGGCTGACACACGAGTTCGAACAGATAATTTCTGACATGAACAGGACTGGGTGAAATCAATATGCTCTAGTACTACGATCATGTGAATGCTGGTGTAGAAGCACGGTCACATACAAGTCGGATTGCCTAATGCAATCTACCCGACAGGACTGGCACCTAACTTGGATCCAAGACGAGTGAACGGTGCGATGTGAACATACACGTGAAGGACTGGCATTGGCCCTGTGGCGAGTTCTAACACCGGTGCAACAAGATGAGCATGTAAAAATATGTATAAATGTCATGACAGTAATATCTCAACTATATAGCAGCATTTATCACAATTATATCGCAGTTATCAATTATTTGGCAATATAAACGTAAAGTGATGTATTTATGCAATTCTGGAAACTATAAATACGTATAGATATAAAAATAAACTGCCCACTCACAAGTACGTCGCTGGGTCATAGCCCCCGAGCCTAGCTTGGCCTCGAACGTCCTCGGGATACGTTTCCCCTATATGTGAAATAACTAATTTCGAATTAATTAAAGCACATAAACGTAAACCTAAATAAAACCCCCATAGTTTGCTCAAACCTAGGATTTAAATATACCATTATGACCTACTCGACGTCACGAACATCCTCAAATTTTTAAAATAATTTTTGGACAACTCACACGCCCCCACGCACAGGCCAGTGCCGTCAGCTAGCCTAACGCCGTCAGGAATATTCCACAAAATATTCCGTTAAATGCTAACAGAGATTAACGGCGTTACCTAATGCCGTCTGGAATATTTCGTCACCTTCTCCAATTGTCCTCGCCGTCGCCACCATCCACGCCAGACGCAACTAAAGTTTTGCCTGATTTCTGGGAAAATTTCAAATTAGCATAACTTCTTCATTTATCATCCATTTTCAACCTACTTTATATGGATTTGAAGTTTATGAAGAGTAGAATCGCATTATACCTGTTTGGAGTCCAAAAAGTGGACGGAGGTTGCCTGAAAATGCCTCAAAAGTTCCGGCCAAAAGTGAACTCCTCGAAACTTAGTTGTTTCGACGTCCAAGCTTCTTCAAAAATGTCCTAGAGGCCTCGGGGAGTTGTGGGAAGGCTTCCTCTACCTTCAAAACTCCTTAACTCAGCCTGAAATCTGATGAACTCAGATCACTGAGTTCGAACCTCACGAGTTCGACGTTGAAAACTTGTCCATTCCGGGTTTCAAGAACATGGTTGTGATCATGGGACTGAGATGAGTACAATGGGGTAGTTTTTGGGTTCGATCTGTGAGGTTTAGGGTTCATTCAAGGGGTTTGCAGAAAGGGAGAGTATACGGGAGAGAGAGAGAGAGAGAGAGAGAGAGAAGGAAGAGAGAGAGTCCCTTTTCTCTTTTTCTGATTGGTTGCTGCAAAAAGGGAATGGATGGGATTGGTGGAGTGCACAAGATGGCCTAAATAGAAGGCTAGGGATAGGGTTTTAGATTTTGTACATAAAGGAAATCGAAAATCTATCCGGAATAGTGTTTTCACACTGATAAAATCTACGCAATCTCATAATAACGTGCACAATTTATTTACGAAGACGATAAAATAAATTATGCACGTTATTATGAGATTGCGTAGATTTTATCAGTGTGAAAACATTATTCCGGATAGATTTTCGATTTTCTTTTCTGTACAAAATCTAAAACCCTATCCCTAGCCTTTTATTTAGGCCATCACATGCACTCCACCAATCCCATCCATTCCCTATTTGCAGCAACCAATCAGAAAAAAGAGAAAATGGACTCTCTCTCTCTCTCTCTCGCGTATACTCTCCCTCTCTGCAAACCCCTTGAACGAACCCTAAACCTCACAGATCGAACCCAAAAACTACCCTATTGTACTCATCTCAGTCCCACGATCACAACCATGTTCTTGAAACCCGGAATGGACGAGTTTTCAACGTCGAACTCGTGAGGTCCGAACTCAGTGATCTGAGTTCATCAGATTTCAGGCCGAGTTAAGGAGTTTTGAAGGTAGAGGAAGCCTAATTGTCACATCCCAACCCGGGGTCCACCACATCCCGGGCTCGACTCCACCGTAGCAAGATATTTTTCGCTTTGGGCCCCGACCACGCCCTCACGGTTTTGTTTTTGGGAACTCACACGAGAACTTCCCAGTGGGTCACCCATCATGGAATTGCTCTCGCAGGAACTTGCTTAACTTTGGAGTTCCAATGGACCCTGAAGCCAGTGGGCTCCCAAAAGGCTTCGTGCTAGGTAGAGATGGGAATATACATATAAAGCTTACAGGATCCACTCCCTTGGGCGATGTGGGATGTTACAATCCACCCCCCTTAGGAGCCCGACGTCCTCTTCAGCACACTTCCACCAAGGGATTGGCTCTGATACCAAATTGTCATATTCCGACCCGGGGTCCACCACATCCCGAGCTCGACTCCACCGTAGCACAATATTGTACGCTTTGATCCCCGACCACGCCATCACAGTTTTGTTTCTAGGAACTCACACGAGAACTTCCCAGTGGGTCACCCATCATGGGATTGCTCTCACGCAAACTCGCTTAACTTCGGAGTTCTGATGGAACCTGAAGCCAGTGAACTCCCAAAATGCCTCGTGCTAGGTAGAGATGGGAATATACATATAAGGCTTACATGATCCACTCCCCTGGGCGATGTGGGATGTTACAATAGGCAATAAAATATTAGTATTTTTATTTTATAAAAAAGTAATAAATAATTTTAAATTTTGAATAGGATTTTTAACTAATCTCGTTACGCCACGTGTCATTATCCGAAGGTAAAAGTTTTGTAGATAGATACAATAAGATTATTAACCAATTCTGTCACGCAACATGTCCTTAACTGTTTAGAATCGTTGAAAATATTGAAATGTGGTGTAAAGTGGGAGAAAATGATAAGGTATTTATAGAAAAACAAATATATACTTTTTTTGAAATTTTTCAGATCTTAAATATTTTACAAAAAAATTATTAACTTAATTAATTTGGACTGTTGGATTACAAAAAAAATTTTGAAATCCAACAATCCAGAATGTGACACGTCGCCCACCATAACATTTCTGATTTTTTCCATTTTTTCTTCTTTTTTTATTTTTATTTTTAAAGCCTAAAAACCTGGATCGTTGATCTGGAAATCAACCGTCCAGATTCAAAGGTGACTGAGTGAGGCTGACATGTATGTCCCAGCGTTTGAAAATGTGTCAGAGACGCGCCCCTACACACGCTTGTTAGCCACTTGCCTGATGCAAATTTTTTTAGAACATGGCTGACGTCAGCCTTGCATCACTCTCCCCTCAGGCACTTGGGCCTTAGGTTTGCGCTTGAGCTCTCCCTCGGGCTCCCCCTCAGCCCAATAGCCCGAATGGGCTGGAACCACTTTAGCATGCAATTGGGTTGCTGGAGCAGCTTGTCCACAGGGCCAAAAGGCACGCTAGAGCTGCTCTAAGAGAAATTTTTCTAGCACCAAACGCCTCCTTAGGTCATTCATCACCACCTTTATGCCTTTACCTTGGTGTAGACACCTAGACGTTTCATTTCTTTGGGACTTGGAGATTCCATTTCAAACCAACAAAAGAGCAAAGGAGCAAGGATAGAAGACCAATATTGGGTGTAAACTTTGGGATTTTTTACTTACAAGGAATGAGAATTGGAATTATTTTGATTCTTGAGTTCCTTAGGTTTACTAAAATATGGGTAAGGGAATCATTTCACTACTTAATTCTCTCATGTGTTACATGTGAAGAATAAAAAAAAGTGCAAGTTTTTCATTAATATCCGTAATCAAATATTAAAAGACTAGGGAATCGGGTCGACAAGGGGGCACTAATTGTTCTGATTCCCTTTCCTTACTTCTCCTATTTTTAAGCTTTCCGATTCATTCATTTTTCCATTTCTGTTATGTAACGGTGTGCTCGTGAGAACAAAGATGGTCTTCAAAGGAATAAAGATACATTTTTCCCTCTATCTGGTTTTTTTTTTTTTTTTTTTTTTGTTCATGAACTCTTAGGCCTTGAAAGTCATTGGAAAATGATTTTATTTTGAGTTCATGTTATCTTGCTTCCACTTTTAATTCAATTTGAATACATTATATTATTCAAAATCCTATATTTCAACAAATTTCATATACACCGGGTCAGAATAAAATATGGAGCTTAATCGTTCAACAAAAGATTAAGTTATTTAGTTGGTTATAGATTAAAGAGAAAATACAAACAAGGAAGAGAATGAAAAGATTTATCTGTGACCTAGTAGGTGTGCTCTTTGTGGTGCAACTTAAGAATATCAAGATCATATCTTCAATACGTGCAGTTACGCCAGGGAGTTGTGAAGGTTACTACTTGACCTTACCCCTCCTAATTCTTTGAGGGTCCGTTTGGTGGCTAGATGGGATTGGACCGTAGCGATAAGATTGGATTGGCAATGACTTGTAACCTATGTATAAGGATATGTTAGACAATCCACTCTATTGTGGATTCACAACCCATCATGTCCAGTCACGTCCATCTCACATTTTGACACAACAAGCAGCAGATTGGACTCAATTCCATTTTAATTGATCACAACCTATCCTATCTAGCCCACCAAACGAGACCTGAATGCCAACAATAACTTTCTTGACTGGTTAGATTAATTCTCTTTCAAATTCTGAAACCACTGAACTATCAAAGCTTAGTAAAGCTTGATTGATATGTTAGCAAATAGGGAATAACTTGATTTTTAGAAATGTGCAGCCCACCCAGCTTAAGTTCGTTCTTTAGCTGTTGTGGATGGCTTGGATTACATTAACTTAAATACTAAAGGTAAGAAGAGGAAATCTGATCTAGTCCAAGAGGTGATCAAGAAGTTACTTTTGTGAAGATCAACTTCGATGGAACTGTGGCAATGGCGTAACCAGGATTTTTAAATAATAGGGTCATAATATCAATAAAAAAACTTCATTGACTATTTCGTCGAGCACCCAATAGGCACCTTACAATTGCTGTCAACATATGCAAAAAGTTCAGCCAACATATGTCGACAACTAGTATTATTTGTAGAGGCTTGTCGAGAATGGATGCAGAATACTGTGGAGTAATGTTGAAGGCTGCCAAGGCTTTTCAACCAAAGTATTTCATATAAGGAGAGAGAAAAGAAAGACAAATATGATAGAAGAAAATAGAAGCAGGAGGAGAATGTTGTAATTTAGTATGCCTAAGCTGTTTATAGGCCAAATACAATATAACATTAGGTTTTTGGAGTTATTGGGGTCAAGGACAACCAATGACCCCATGTTGGCTTTGCCACTAATCTGTGGTGGGAAGTAACACAGGGGCTGGGTTTGTGATTTGAGGCGAAAATGGTGGTCCTGTTATCGCTGGAGCTAGGAATCTGGGAGAAAAGACCATGTCGATTTGCAAAGCAGAAAGATTCCCCCGAAAATAAGTGTAGAGGGAGATTCTAAGCTTGTTATTGATGCAGTTCAGAACAATGCATGGAGAACTAGACGAATTATTGAATACATTCGTTGGTTCGTTGGCATCCTCATTCCAATGTGCCAAGTGGAAGCATATTGGATATTATGGATATTGTAGATTATCAAATAATTACTCCAATCCTTTGCTATTGCTATTGCTAGGAATACAGGTGGCAGCAGAGTGGGTTTGATAATTGATTCCACCCACAAGACAACAACTTAGCTGAAGCTTCACCCTTTCCCATCCCCCATTTCATGTGGTGTTTCATGACCAAATTTTAATTTGATTTGTCGGCGCCAATTAGAGTACCTCCTTCCTTATCTCCTGATTTTTTGGTTAATTATATATCTCTAACAGTTTCTTCATACCTATACTTTTGTCGGCGCCCAATTAGATCATCTCCTTCCCTATCTCTTATTATTTTTGTAACCCTCAATTTCTTTTAGTTGATAACGAAAGAAGTGGGGACTTTACTATAATCACTTAATAATATGGAGAGCACGTAATTTAACTTCTTATAAGTCCATGTAAGATTGGATAAATTTTTAATGTCGAACCTCACAGACAAAAATAAAGAGTAATACTAAGAAGACTACATATGTATTTATATCACATAATATTAATGTGTCATCTTTAACAAGTGATGCATACAATCACTATTTTATAATATAAATTCATTAATAGACATGACATGTACACATTGTCAAATATTCAGAGAGACGTACCACTACCTCACTCTTAGCCACACCAGTATTGTCCCAACTAAACCACCTATTGCTACAAGTTAGATTTAATCAGAAAATGCCACGATAATAGTAAGAGTAGAATCATACACTTATATATTGTCTTATATTTTTCTTTAGTTCCCGATGCCGAACTTGTATTCAACATGCATCACTTTCTACATCATATGATATCTGATTTTTATGGGTTTCATTGCCCGTCATCAGTGGCATGTATACAGTATCCATAAATCAAAGGTTGATCACCTCATAAAAAAGCTTTGTCATTGCTAAAGACCACGCCATATTTTGCAGGATGTATGAATGGCCTAATGAAGTATTGACACATATCAAATAGCATGTCACTCCATGGAGATGCTCAGAACTTTCAAAAGAGATAAGTGTGGTTGGTTGGTTGGTGATAACAAATAAGCCAAAGGAAACTAGACGTGCCAACTATGCAAACGTTTAACCAACAATTGTTCCTAGATGCTAAATTACTCTTTATTAGATAAAGAATTGGAGTATTGTGGCCAATTAGGCCTCGTTTGGTACGTCGTATATAGCATTAGATAGGACTAATAATACGGAGTCGGGTGTTTGGTGCTCTAACATACTAAATAGTATCCGGACTAAATATCCGGCCCCAACACTTTAATACTCCTCACACCCAGCTAATTATCCTCCCTAAAAAGGGCGTATTATTAATCTACCCGCTTCGTCAAGTTCCTACCTTTTCTTTCTCTTCTCCTCTCTATCAAAGCAACGCCCCTTCCATCCATCCTTAGATCCGTTACGATCTGCGAGGTCGACCCATGGCTTCCAAACAGATCTTGAAGGAGCTCAAAGATCTTGACAAGGACCCCCGACCTCTTGCAGGCAGATAGAGTCTCCTCCTTCATCGACCCCTGTTCTTATTTACCTGTTTTTTTTGTTTAGTTTTACAGTTTATTTTCATTTTTCGTCGTCCTTAGCATGTTTCGAAGTTCGATCTGAGAATTTTAGAGTCTCCTTCTTCTTCGTCCCCTGTTCTTATTTACCTGTTTTTTGTTTAGTTTTACAATGGCTTTCATTTTTCATCATCCTCAGCATGTTTCGAAGTTCAATTTGGAAATTTTAATCCTTTTGGTGACATGGGTTGTTTGTAAAATAGTATAATCTGACATGGATTATTCTTATTTTGTGTGCTTGTAAGCCTGTTTAGTTCTTGCTTTGTTGTTTTTACCCCCATTTTCTTTTCCATTAACCATCAGTTTTTTCTTTAAAAGTAATAATATTTCAAAGTTCTCATATCTGGTACAATACCAAACACAGTATAAACAATATGATATTGCACCAAACGCTCGACTAATTTAGTCAGTACTATCTGATGACAAATTATTCTATTCGTCTGAGATAGTCAGTATTGTCCGAGCTGCCAAACGAGGCATTGGATGACACTCCTGTAAGTTGTGAGTGTCAAAGGACATGTGCTTGCTGTTTCTTGACATACAAGTAACTTGGTCAATCCTAGTTAATAGTTAAGAAAATTATAAAACCTTATTTGGTTAGGTTTAGGAGTCCTTATTTGATGCAATTAATTATGAAAACCTTAAATAGTTGACAAAAAATTCGTTACCAGTTAGGACTATTATGATACCCTAAATTATATGGAATGTCTCATGTAATCAATTAATAGGCCGGATTACAGTATATTAGGAGATCCCTGCACTCACAGTAATTATCTGTTTCGTGATAAACCCTAGGGATAATTATCAGTATATTAGGAGGTCTCTGCACTCACAATAATTATCCTTGTTTCGTGCTAAACCCTATTCACTAGCAAAAGGGCTTACAACTTCGTGATCCTAATCTCTTGTTGTTGTGATTTCAGAATATGTATTACATGTGGTATCAAAACCACACAACAAGCTTAGGGTTCAGATTAAAGGTAAGGTGTTTGATTATAATTTCATAAATGATCAAACACGTCCGCTACTTTATCGTGCTGGGGTTTTACCTAATGAGTCTTAGTGTTATGAAAACATATATGCGACTAAGGATACATATACACTTCTCCATTGGGTTCCTTCTTGGTTAATTTCATAATTCCTTTCAACCTTATTATGAGTAAAGAGACATAATATATTTGCATCCATTGGTATGACTATTAATTATAATATCAGTACTGGTCTGGGTAGTGATGCATATTGCTACTGCTAATTAGTATTGATGAATTCTTATTTGGGACTCTCTTATATTTATTTGATGAAAGTTATATATATACAATGTTGCATTGAATTAGATCTTCGTCTGGTTAATTTGATAATTTCTTCTTAATTTGTTGTGACCTTAATTAATTATATGTGTGTATATTATCAATTTCTGGAGTTTGGAGGCTTGTCACAATTTGCATCTAAATAGGTTGATTTAATTATTTTAATATGATTAATATCAAGATTGACTTGGATGGCAATGCTGTTGCTATTGGGCAGTGTTTAGGGTTCCTTGTTTTGGAATCCCATTTAAAATAATAATAACTATGCACGATGTAAACAAACAAAAAAAAGGGATTTTTAACGAAAATGGCCTGGGTCTATTCATTCTTAATCAAAAGGACATTTTGTGTGTGAAAAGTCCATAATGGATCAGACTCTTTTCTTTATTTACTCTTATGCCATTACAGCGGGGTCCACAATGATGTTGACATTTCTGTCTGGGAAAACATCATTTTACATTATGCTATTAAACTTATGCTAATTTACAGCCAGTTCTTCATGCTTCCATCATGTTGTCGATGTTATGCAACTCCTCTTCTGTCAAATTATTCAAGTATTGTTCATCGCCTTCTACTATCTTTGCATCTCTTTCTCTATCTTCTTTCACCTTGTAGTACATTTCTGTTGTTTCTTCTTTGACATTTTGAGACTTCCAATAAGGCTGATGACTGATCTTTGTCTTGCTGTAAATATACATCTCTTCTTCCTCTGCTACTAATACCATATCATACCTAAAATCTTCAAACTCATCTAAGGCAAACATTTGGATCCCTCTAAATTTTAAAATATCTTTGTATGAAGGAGTCCACCTATGTGAAGAGATAGGGGATAGTCTAAAAGACTCTTCATTAATCATGGCTATATGCCTAGCTTTCTCCTTATGCATATGTGCATACCAATCCGGAGGATTACTAATAAAGCTTATGCAAATTTCTTTCCATCTTTCCAGATAATCTTCTACTACTTTTATAAGTTTTTCAAGAAATGATTCTAGTTGGGAAATACGGTTAATGAATATTTTATCAAGATAACCAAACTCTAATAGTAAGGCAGAGGTAACTTCTACCACATTATGCTTTTTCTGATGCTCATAACTAAAATGCCATGATTTAAAATCTCTCATGTTAATCATGGCCACAGCTATGCTAACCTCTGGTTTACAAATACAATTCTCTGTACTATCACAAAGACATGGTGGATACATCTTTGTAATAATATTTATCCCTGGTTTTGGATCAAAGATGGACTGATACAAGGCACATTGTAATTGTAATTGTAACTCTTTCATGGACTGTAATGCTCTGCTCAGGATCTCATTTTGCATATCTGTTGGCATTATTCTTAATTTTGCTTTTGAAATTTCTTCTAATAAAATATCATCTAATATTAAGTCTGAAGATATATTCCTAAGAAAACTTTCCTATTTTTCTTGTTTTTCTTTGTCACTCAGAATCTGATGATGCTCATTATTTTTCTCCATTTCAATGTCTTCTTCTAAGAGCTCTATCTTAATTTCTTCTATGGGCTCATTAGCCTCTTGTTCTATAAGTTCAATAACCTTTTTTCCTTTATTCTTATGTTGATCAATTTCTAAACCTATTTTTAATTCTCCTTTCAGGGTGTCACTTGCCTTCTGCTGCATTCTAAGAGCTTGGAGTTCTTGGTTCATTTTGGTAAACTTATTGAGTAAAGACTCGTGTTCTCTAGAGATGACTTGAAGGTTATGTATGCTCAAGAGAATGAATATGATGCTGGCTTTGATGGAAATTAAAATTAAAACTATCAAACTCTTGTTCCAAGGCTCTAATTAATTTTTCATGACCTAACCTCATGCTTGGCTGCTTGATTTGGATATTCCAAAAATTATCTAAGAGAACCTGTTGCCTATCAGAAAGCCTTGGTGCTCTGGACCTATATCTCAGGGTTGGATTTCTGATTCCTTCAACAATATTGCCATTAAAGTTGAAAGTAGGTACTGGTGGTGATGCTGGTCTGGTTATGCTATTTTGAAATCCATTGAAGGGTGGAGGTTGATGGTGCATCATTATGCTATTGAAAGAAGCTCTTCTACCTTGCGCCTTGTGCTATTTGCTGATGATGGTCCACGATATTCCATACATGTTCAACAAATTAATCATTATAAGATATCGGCTAATGTATTGTCATTACCTATTATATGTTCAAAAATTGGTTTAAAACCATTTCCTATAATTGAATCAACAAAATTAACCCATCTTCTGGCTGCCTGTTTATTAGCATGTATCTTATTATAATGAGAAACTATGTTTTGACAATCTGTTCTAATCGTAAATACATCATTATGTAAAAATAAAGAAAATGCTTCAAGTGAATTAATTATCCCTAAAATTTCTAAATCTGTTGATGATCTTGACTGTACATCACTAAATTTTCCTGATGAATATCTACAAACTTGTTCGTCAGTCTTTGGTGACTCCTTATGCTTTTTCTAGTATAGTATACCTGCCCATCCTAATGAAGAAGCATCTGTTTCAACTATCTTGTAACTATCATCTAATGGTAATGTTAATGGATTAAGTTTAGTAATTTCTTCTTTTATATTTTGTCCTATTTTGCTAGTTTTACTATGTAATACTGTTATTTTTCTTCCTAAATGAGGGATAAAATTTCTTGCATAATTTAACAATCCTAAAAATTCTTGTAATTGTTTCTTATCTTCTAATTTGTCTGGAAATTCTAACACCTTTTTAGCTATATGATCGTGTAATTGTATTGTACCTGACTTGATATACATTCCTAAAAATTCTATATCTTGCTTTTCTAATGCTATTTTATTTTTGCTAATCACAATTCCATTATTGATAAATTCTTGTAATACTATCTCTAAATGCTTCATATGTTCATTTTTATTTTTACTATGTACTAAAATATCATCTACATAAACACTACAAAAATTATCATATTTTTTGAAAATTTGATCCTTCTTTCTTTGAAAGATTGAAGGAGCATTTTAAAGTCCAAATGGCATAACAAGCCACTCAAAATGTCCTTTTGAACAAGTAAAAGTTGTCCACTCAATTGATTCTTCTGCTAATCTTATTTGCCAAAAACCTGATTTACAATCAAATTTACTAAAATATTTACTCTCTTGAATTTTAGTTATAAGCTCATCCTTATTTGGTAACTTATAACTATCTTCATATGTATTATCATTTAATCTCTTGTAATTATAAACTATTCTAGCCTTACCTCTCTTTAGTTCTGAATGTTTTCTTACAATAAATGTTGTTGATCGATGTCTAGACTTTGAGGGTCTAATTACTTTTAAATTTAACAACTCTTTTATTTGTTGCTCAAACTCTTGTTTATCTATTAAGCTACAAGGCATATCAGCCGTCTTAATGGTTAAATATGGGTTAATTATATCTAATTTTGCTAGTATTTTATTTTTACTCCAATGTAACTGTGGGTCTTCTCCTATAATTCTAGTTTGTTCTGCTAATTGTAATAATTCTTCTAAACTCCTTGGTATACTTAACTGTAATTTTTCTATACGGTTTCCTTCTTCTAAAATCGGGTATTCATGTTCAAATATGTCTTCATCAAACTCTTCTACGTTATTATGCTCATCATTTTCTTTTGAGTTTTCTAAATGATAACTATCTTGGCCACTAGGCTCTTCTATACTTATGTTTTTGTATGCTTCTACAGTATTACTTTGGTCAGTTATTGTAATGCCTCTTTTGAAAAATGTTATGTTAGGGTTCATAAATAAAAAATCTTGCAACTTTTCAAAAAGTTTAAACCTAAAATAAATGGATATGATCCTACTGGTGAAACAAATGTTAATGGTAAATTAAATTGTTGTTTTTCTACTTTAATTGTGTTTTTGGGATTTTCATGCTTCCGCTCACTCTTATTCTACTATTATTCATGAATATATTACCCTTGTATTGAAGAGAAGAATTGCAGTGGTAGTGTTGAGATTTTTTAACTACATTAACTTATATTTTAACTACATTGGCTTAATGAATTAAAAGGATAGTAGTGTGATTTTTGCATTGAAATTTGATATGATTAACAAATTTGGATATTTTGCTGATGTAGACTTTAAGAGAAGTTGTCTAAATGACTAAATCCTTTTCTTTTATGGTGGAAAGTGTTGGAGATATGCCTTGAAAGTCAATCTTTGGAAGAAACCTTTCAGGACAATGAATGTGTGTATAGATGATTCTTATACACCAAAAGGCAAAGATACTAATTAGGACTGTCTCAATTAACGATATATGTCCTAAATAGTGAATCCATGGACAATGGATCGATGGAAGAAGTAATCTAATGATGTTAGACTACATAGACCTTCTTCACATAACCATCATGTCCAAAAGGTTCCTGGTCATAGGATTGTCAGAGGGATACTGACAATGCATAGAACAGTACATACTATGTCCCCTTCAATTAGAAGGATGGAAAGTCTCATCCCATTCGTGTAGTGACACTAAGACAGGTATGTAGGTGCTCATTAGGAGAATGAGTTCACTGAACACAATCGAACGAGAGTACTTGCATGGAGGTCTACTCACATGTCAAGCAAGTAACTCTAATGGTTGGAATAATGTAAGTAATCCTTTGACCTGAGACATCATAGTTGTCTTGGGGATACGTTGTTGATCATTTTGATAATGAGACGTGACCACACCTCATCTTGGGTGTGTTCTATGCATTGTTGGGGTCAGTGATTTATTCTCAGAGGCATGTGAATGATCAACAAGGGATCTCTAATCCTCGTTATGAGAGGATGAATACTCTAAGATATGATTCGGGAATCTTCGGCCGAAGTATCGAGCGTAATGAAGGAAAACATTCCTATACGACTCAATTGAATCATATAACATGGAATAATCATATTATGGGTTTGACATTAAATATCCATACCCTAGTAATATGATTGTGAGTATTGTTTTATAGAAGGATCGAATTGCATTGTAATTCCAACTGAATAGGTTCTCCGAACAAATTCTACATTAGCTTGGGTAGCCATGATATATGGTTAGATGTCACTCATGGCTTGTGAGTTCTTCTAGATGATTAAATAAGTAGTCGTCAAAGAAGAAGGAGAATTAAAAGTAAGTTTTAATTCACTAAGTGATTGGATTAAATATAATCAATTGGATTGGTGCCAATCACCTCACTGCCTTGCTAATTAGAACCTAAAATGATTGTACACCGATACACTCTTGTAGTGAGACAACTAAAGGATGATGGAATAAATTAATTGGATTAATTAAGTGTTATGATTAATTAGAAAGTCTAAAGAAATCATAGAAGCGATGAAAGATCGTTTTTGGACTTAAAGAAAAGTTCGGGTTAATATGGGCCCATTAAGCCCAAACCCATTGGGCTTTTATTTAAGCATAGGATGACTTGAAATGATAAAAGCCCAAAGCCCAAACAACACAAAAGGGGCCGGCCATTGAAGAGAGAGAGAGAGAGAGAGAGTCAAGTTGTTGATTCATTTCTTAGACATTTATAAAGGACTTTTAGTGAAAAGTTTCATTAGGGTTTTTTGTGTGTTCTTTTCACAAAATAAGAAAAACATCTCTCTCTCTCAAAATTCACACAAAAGGCCGGCCACCATAAGGGAGAAATAGCTAATCATCTTCTCTCCCTTTTTGGTCATTCCTCCATCCATCTCACTACACTAGTGGGTGTGGATCTTTAGAGGTCTTCAACCTTGGAGACTAAAGGAGAACGAAGGAGCACTCATTCTAGCAAGGTGGAGGAAGCAAGGAGGGAGGCTAGGCTCAAGGAGTTCCAAGAACAAAGAGCTTAGAGGTGGTCCATCCTTGGTCTCAAGTCAAGATCAAGAGGTATAAAACTATATCTTCACTTTGTTCTTCAATAAAATGTTTAGATGCATCAAATATGGACCTATGCTTCTTGAAGGGGATTTGCATGACTATAGCTTTGATATTATGTAATAACATGCTTCCGTTGCTTATGTATATAAATTTTGAATTGTATATGCATGCTAGTCACTAGAAATCCCACTTAAATCTCATTATTTCCCTTCAGAAAGGGATGCCTTGCTTGTTGTAATCACCAAAAGAATGAAATTTTTGTTACCCATTTGCATTTGGTGTAGCAAATATATAGTGAATGGCCATTGTTTAGCCAAATTCTCATCAATGCATATTTATCTCATTTTATTGTGACCTGATTAGAAGGTCTTGTAAATTTCAGTCACCACTCCAGAACAATAATTTGATAAATTTTCCTAACTCCAATTTTGATGAAATTAAGTCATGTTATGTTCTATAATGAATTCTATACATGGAAAAAATTTCATGTCTTTCGGACAAGAAATGGATTTATGGTAAAAGTTTAAGTGTTACACAATGTTGCTGGAATTCTGCATCATAGTCTATTTGTGACAGTATTTTGATATATCTATGTAACTCATAAATTCATGAACTTTAGTATGATATACATTGAGATATTTATTTTAGGTTTGAAAATTTTCACACGCATTGGTTTGAAAATGACTTATTGGTGAATTTTTAATCTTGGGATTGTGCTGCAGAATTTACGCAGTTTATGCAGCACATTCCATTTCGATTTTATTTTTAGCCCACTTTTAAGATGGTAAAAATTATGGAATTTTTTGTGACAGTAAATTTATATGTCTAATTCATTTCTGGAAGTTTTCATGAACATTGGAGAAAAAAATTAATTTTTGGTGAATCATTTAGTCTTGGGTATGTACTGCAGCATTTTTGTCATTTCTGCAGCACATCCCATTTCTAATTTTCTTTTAGTACACTTGTAAAATCTCAAAAATTATGAAAATTTTGGGAATTAACAGCTTTGTATGTTTACTTTATGTCTGAAAATTTTCATGCATTATCGGATGAACAATGAATATTTGGTGAATTTGTAATCTCAGGTATGTACTGAACATTTTCTGCGGCACCTCTCTTTTCAAATTCATTTTTGGCTCGCTTATAAACTTTTAAAAATCATGAAATTTTGCGGAATAGTAGCCATATATGTCTAGTTCATACTTGAAAATTTTCATGACAACCTAACAAGAATTGAGTTTTTAGTGAATTTACAAAATAATTTTGTGCTGCTGAATTTTGGGACTTCAAACAACTAGTTGTGTTCTGGGATATTATTTCACTGATTTGTGCACATCTATTTGCACTAACTATTAGACAAGTTTATTGTTCCATATGTCCTTATTTTATGCAATTCTCTATACTAATGACTTTTATTAGGCAACACTGATTAAGTTTTGATTCAAAGGTGTATTGGTTTATTTTGCTCAAACCAATGTTATGTTTGGTCATCAATTTTGATTATGATGATCATTGTCTTTTGAGACAAAAATTGGAAAGTGGGATCAGTTTACTAATTGATCATTTTAGTCCCTATCGAATAACTGAATAATTATGTTTCCTCTTTCGAGAATTTTATTGTTCAATGTCAATAACGACATACTCTTGTGTCTGATTTGATATTTTAAGAATCATTGAATATACAACAAAATGGATTACTTAATACTGTTCTAAATGATTATTTTGAAAAATCAGAATTCTAATTTATATGGTGAATACTTTTGTCCCAAAGGGAATTTTAGGAAATCATTTACCAACTATAAATTAGTATTATAGCAAATCATGAAGTACTTCTAACATATTTTCATCCGGCCAAAGTTGTTGAAGCTATATGTATTTTGTGTATTTTATGTTTTGGCTAACTATGCAAGTATTTCCTTTGCATGATTTGATTCTGCCAAAGGTGTAACAATCATGCAATTTGCAGTTGGTTCGATCCTCCATACCCCGACTACTTCCATGATGAATCTTGCATAATCGAGAATGAGGAGGTAAATTTGTCAATCTTTCGCCTTAATTTTCTCTGAGCTCTAAATTGGATTAAAATTATTGTTAAAAATTGATGTTATCGAGATATCTAAACTAAGTGTTTATTTTAATCGACTTTATTTTAGAATTAAAACATAAATTTTGAGTTTGGACTCTCTTATTAAGTTTCATTTTAATATATGACCTAATTTTTTAACACATATGTGAGTTTTCTCTCATGCACTAAAATAAAATAAAAATTGTAATCATTGCGTAAGTTTTTTTTATTTATGGAACTTTTTAATTCTAACCTACTTTTAGGAAAAATTTATGTATCTGATCCATTGATTCAACTTACTTGCATTTTGGTTGTTAATTAGACATTAACGCAAGCCTATATTTTGTTCTATGAAAACCAATTTCTCTAGTGTTTAATCTTGCAATTTTGAGTGTTTGCCCAAGTGGGAGAAATAATGTATTATGGGTTTCACACTCATCAATTTTGCATGCTTAATGGTCATGGTTTTAGTAGATAAAATGTAAATCAAAAGTATTTTGCTTATTAATTCTTGTTTGTTGTTCAAGAAATTGGACTTGTGATTTACATGTTATTGATGGATAATTAATCTGCTCAAAAGTGTTTTCTTATTCATTAAAACTATAAATCAATGAACAATTAAACATGGAATTGACAAGATTGTATATACTTCATCTGCTTAAAAGTGTTGAAATTATTTACGTTTGCCCTTGTATTTTATGTTTTAGCTGTGAAAACCTAATGTAATCAAATTTTGTCCAAAGATGATTTTGGAATTATATGCTTATGTTGCAATCAGAAAATGTTCCATTAAAGTTTTATGTTTCTGTCAAATTTTAGATGAATAAAATTGACCATTTGATTTTGTTTAGTTTTTCAGTCACTCACTTCCTTGCAATATCTGGCATAGAGATGAAGTAAAAAAAAAAATAGTAGTTGATGAATTCTCAAAATTTGTAATTATAAATAATTGACTAATGTTTTATCAGTGGGAGCATTTAAGAGGTATGTGTGGTTATGAGATTTTTTACTCTTTTAACCATTGAGAGTTTGAAATTGCTTTTGTATTATTGAATTGAAGTGTTAGTGGAAAATGGTTTAATAGTAAACTTTTATTCATAAATCTTGATAAGAGAGTAATTGTGTAACAATATATTGTATTTGCATCTTCTCTTATTTTTATGTTTTAATTGACAAAAAACATGAGTCATGCTTGCATGAGGCTTAGTTCAGGAGTTGATATTTTTGCTTATCAACCTGAATTTCACAAATGATGTCAGACAACATTGTGCTCGTAATTTTATATTCGTGGTAATAAAGTAAACAAGTAGAAGCAATTACATGTTATTTCTATAATCCAATATTTAAACTACTAGTGACAAGTTGTTAAAGGTATAATTGCAAATTTTGTGGGACTCAGTGATCACCTACCACCTAGCCAAGTAAGTATGTAGCCAAGTAAGTATCATGTTCTTGGACACTCAAGTGGGAGAATGTAAGTTGTGAGTGTCAAAGGACATGTGCTCCCTGTTTCTTGACATACAAGTAACTTGGTCAATCCGAGTTAATAGTTGAGAAAATTATGGAGCCTTATTTGGTTAGGTTTAGGAGTCCTTATTTAGTGAAATTAATTAGGAAAACCTTAAATAGTTGACAAAGAATTCATTACCATTTAGGACTATTATGATACCCTAATTGATATGAAATATCCCATGTAATCAGTTAATTGGCCGGATTACATGGATAATTATCAACATATTAGGAGGTCCCCGCACTCACAATAATTATCCTTGTTTTGTGCTAAACCCTATTCACCAGCAAAAGGGACTTACGACCGCTTGAGTGGAGAAGACCCTTCCTTCAAACCCTAGCACCATGTCTTCCTCTTATCTTTAAGGGAAGGGATCCCCTTTTTTTTATAATAAAAATGGGGATTAGTTGTGGGGTCCATACTACATCGAACTTTAATGATCCGAACCGTCTATTTTTCAAGTTGCACCTCATAGTTCATCCCTGCAAAATATTAGCTCAATCGGAAATGTTTAAGACATCTAATTGGGTTCAAAGAAATTAACGAATACTTTGTTATGTAAGAAACAATGAAATTTTATCTTGATAATTAAATAGGTAAATGGTTTCGAATTGTATTGAATTTTTGCAAGGATGATCTATGAATCGAGACTTACAAAATAGACTGTTCGGATCATTGAAGTTCGATGTGGAGTGAGCCCTACACCTAATCCCCAATTTTTTTTTTAACAAAAAATGGGGATCCCTTTGCATAAAGGGCCTATAAGTCTATTTCCTTTTTCATGTTGATTTGATTATCGCATTTGTGATCCTAATGTCATGTTGTTGTGATTTCAGAAAATGTCTTACGACTCCAACTCTGCAAGGGAAGGCAAAGGGGAATTGGCCACAATACTCACTTTTTGTTAACCTCAATCAACCATACTCAAAACCCCAATAATTATCCCATTATGTACAGTACCAAAGTGAGTATTTCGCATTGAAATTAACAAATAGTGAGTATTTTAGCCCTTTTTTTTTATGACAAATGGTTAATAGGGAGAACAACTTGTATGAAACAGATTTATTGTCATGTGACTTCTTGATCCAGTAATATTATGTTAGGTGGAAAACATTTGTACATAATATGACATTATTGAATCAAAACACCTTAATAACAATAGACTTATTTCATATAAGTCATTCTCGTTGACAGGAGCACTATCACTGGTTTTTTGTACAATTTGGTAACAAGTGAACAAACTTTCAGAGCTTTGAGAAATCATGCACAAACCTACTTTTTGCATTTTATATTTGGGCACTCACTCCATTGTGCATCGACAAATTCATTCCCTCTTTATCTTTATTCTCATTCAATTAGCTTATTGGCACCAACTGAATCATCAAACTGATTTTTTGTGTTACTTAGGGAAATTGACAATTATACCCCTCTTTGGTTGGAGAAAAACTTTATGACACGAGTATATTGTCACAATGACATTCTCTGTCGATAATACAAGAATTTGTGTTAGTTTTTCTTAACGCGTTTCTGTATTATTAGTATAGAACATAGTGTAACGGTGTATACAACTTTGTTATCCTTTAGTTGGTCATGTATTTATGTTTTCGAGCCATACTCGTTTGTACAATTATGTTTTGTTACTATTGTATTGTACCATCAGAATGTGGCCCCTAACCTAACATTAAAGTGCCATATATATAATACATACATGGACCAAGAGTAAAAGAAAGTGCTCATATAATTGATATTATTTTATAATTTCATGCACAACTTACTAGTTCTAGAGAGTACGCGTACAACTTGTGCACATTATTCCTACATTTTTTAACTGAAAATATGAGTACATTATTTGGAATTCAATTTTCTTTAACTAAAATCCATCATAATAAATTTCTCTAACAAAAACTCAATGATTAGGCTCCAACTAAGCAATATCCATAATTAAGTTTGACTTGGTAAAATTTGTATTTTTGGATGTCTAAATTACCCCTAATAACACTTACTTTGAGCCTCTCACTTATTACATACATTTATTTTACATTATTTCATTCAATTAAATGTCTTCAAATACCTTATGCAGATTTGGAAAAAAATAATTAAATGTCATTATTCATATGCATTTAATAACAAAAATTTACATGATTTTCAATATTCTTTATATAGTTGTTTTCACATGATGCTAACAGATAAATTAGTATATCCTACAAATATAAAAAAGTTATTTTATTCAAAATTATCAATATTTTAAATATAATATAGGTAAATTAGTTTGCACGACATATATATAATAACAATATAAATTCCTAGTAAACTATGTAATAATACATGTAAAATGATTTACCTACAAAATAAAAGAATGTTGATTGATTGCACACACCATATAATAATAACAAAATGTGGCTAGTATATATGTAATATCAAATGAAAAATAATTTACCTACAAAATAAAATAATGTTGATTGATTGCACATACCATATACTAATAACAAAATATGGCTAGTATATATGTAATATCATATGAAAAATAATTTACCTACGAAATAAATAAATGTTTTTAGCCAATTGATTCAAAATTAATTAATTACCTATATTTTACATAAAAATATAGGTAAATTATTTGTACGCATATATGTAATTTTAACAAAATGTGCTTAATACATACATGCAAAATAATTTACTTACAATGATTGTCAAACAAATAAAAGAAATGGAACATATGATGGTAAGACAAGTATAAAGTAGATAATTTTTTAATAATAAGGCACTTAATTCCCTTTATTATGGTGGATAATTAAATTCATTAACATAATTAGTGTGTTGTGGCACAATTGTAAATACTTTTAAAATAATAGGTATTTATTTGTTTACATGGCTGTCTATTTCAAATTTAGGTTTTATTTGGATGTTTAAAATGAAATGAGTTTTTGTCAAGAAAATAAGTGTTGTATGGACTTATATCTAAAGAACTTTTTTTTAATATCATATGACCTGAACACTTGATTTCTGTAGCATTTTTTATATTATATTTATTAAGGAATGGAGAAGTAGGCAAATTTTATAATGAAATAGTCATAATAATTGGTACGAATTCGTTTTTAGTGAAAATTGAACCTATGACATTTCATTTACAGGTAAAGAGGAATACTGCTAGATCGTAGTACTAAGTGGCTTGATTTTTGTTGCGTGTTACGAATTTTGAAGAATTCTCTCACACTATGGAGAAACTTTGTTGTGTTTATCATGACACACCCCGACTGACGGAGGTCGGAGCATGTTGGCCGTCACCATCATACGTTGAAAAATGCCAATCGTATGTAGACCAGAAAGCTAGTGTCAATGGGGTCACAAGAAAGACCTCGTCAACTAGTAGAGAGTAGTGCTAGTTTCTTTTCTTTTTTTTTGACAAATGAGATGATATTTATTTTTATTTTTACTTACAATGAGTCACTAATTCATCACAAGAAGTAAATATCGAGCTACAATATAGTATTGAATTTATTACAAAATATGTTGTTCTGAATTCATGTGAATTAAATTTAAAATCTTCTTTTAAGTAGGTGATGAAGTTATGCTGGTAAAGGAATTGACCATTTGTAAGCTTTTAAGTCAGATGAAGTGATAAGAGTGGTAAGAAATTTTTTTTTACGTTAATAAAGATTGGATTACATCAATTAATATTCAACTGCCAAAGTGTAGCTCATTTCCTGTATCAAATTATTAACAAATAGATTTATTCAATAATTGACACACCCCGATCCAGAGGATCAAGGCGTGCTGGCCGTCACGTGAGCGTGACGTAACCAACAGTGCGACACGGAAGCATGATAATACAAAATACAAAGGAATTTAAGCCAATCTCTAGATAAACAACCTACTAGAGTAATATGAGAGTTAAGATAAATACACAAATTCAGAGCATAGGTTTTAGTGCAGTCAAGTAAGATTAAAATAAAGGTACTTCACCCTCGGGTGAGTCCTACATGTCAAGAGTCTGTCAGAATGCCGGAAAAGGACCTCGAGAGTCACCAACCGCTAACTAGAACCTGGAGGGGCGCAAAACAAAATGAGTGGGTCAGTAAAATCAAGATTTTTCCAAAACATTTCATTAAAATCATTTCTATCCCCTCACTGTAAAACCTGTATACTTTCCCAGAAAAATAGTATATATATAAAATCATATATATATAATCTCAAAACTCATATCCCAAATCTTTAACATTTTTCAAGAAAAACATGCCATGCCATGAATCAAATTATAAATCAGGTGAATAATAAGGAATCAATCGGAGACCCTGCAGTTGGTCCTATACGATTAATTCTAAGCTCAACATCCTCACTAACCGGAGTCACCTCGATGACCTATACGGTCTAACTCTGCACGTCACTCGGAACTACATAAGGTAGTCTGTACGATGACAGGTGTATAATTACGCTCTAGTGCTTCTCACGTCAATCAACTGTGCACATAATCTAAAATCACCCACCAGTCGGAACCCCTCTAATGGTCTGTACAACTGGCATGTCGGAACCCTCACATGGTCTGTACGACATCCACCTACTTGGATCCAAGACGAGCGTGCGGTGTGGTGAAACTAATATAAGCACTAACACCTAGGGTGCAGGTTATGAGCTTAAACATTTCAACATCAATAAATTAAATGAATAATGAACTCACCTGACTTACCTGTGCCTCCACAGCACCATGCAACATGTATGCATCATATATCAATTCATGTTTATATATATATATCTATATCCATTATCAAATCAAATATTCAATGTTTTCATGCATGGCAATTTAAATTCATTGTCTCATATAAAAGCATTTTCTGGGAAAACAATAGTATATAGGTAAATATGAAATCAAAACTGCCCACTCACTGATATGTCGATGGGTCGTAACCCCCGCGACGTCCCTGGATACGCTCGTCCTCGGGATACTCGTCACCTATATGAGAAATAACTAAAATAACATTATTTTTAAGCACATCACCAACATTTCGAAATAACTTCTCATACGATGCTCAATTTGGGTATATGAATATACCACATCGACCTACTCGACGTCACGGACGTCTCATAATTTTTAGAATAATTTTTCGAGGTCTCACGCGCCCCCACGCGCCGAATTAGGCACGGGTCTGTTGGAAATGTGCCCTAAAGCCATTCATATGATGATACTTTACGGATATTTCACATGTTAAACTAATCTAGTTTACATATAAAAGGCAAACATTATTGTTTGAGGCGTCTCATATAAATGTTATATGCTTAAACGATAAAGTCCAAGGAATATGTGATTGGAAGAATGCAATCTAATGTAGTTAGATTAATGAGACCATTCTTTCGTAGACACATCCTAAACGTTCCTGATCATAGGATTGCCAATTGGGCATTGACAGTCCGATAAGATCAGTACGTGCTATGTCTTCTCTCAGGGAGAGTGACTAGTCTCGAGTCATTGGTGTGTGTGACATCAAGACAAGTACGTAGGTGCTCAATAGAGAATGAGTTCACTGAACACGATCAACGAGGAGTTCTCATACTCATGTCACATGAGAACTCATGTTTGGGATAATGCAAATTAGTCCTTTGACCTGAGGCATCACAGTTGTTGTCTTGTGGTTAAGTCCTTGATCTTTGATTATGCCAAAGTCACCCCATCGGGGTGTCCACGACATCATTGGGGTTAAGTCACTTAGTCATGGAGACAAGTGAATGCGCAACAAGGGATCTCTAACCTTCAATTGGCTTGAGGGAGAATACTCTATGATATGATTAAAATCTCTGGCCAGAGTATGAATGAGATTGGGGAATGCGTTCCAAATCACATTCAAGGTAATCATAAAATGCAAATGAATCACATTGGATAGTAGACATGAATAAATAAACTATCAAACCAAACAATGTGGTCAAGAGTATTAGATTAGAGAAAGACCGTATTGCATTTGTAATCCTAAACTGAATAGGTTCTCTACCTCTTCTTATTAGCTTGGGTAGCCATGATATGCTGCTAGGTGTCATTCATGGTTTGTGGAAGCCCTAAACGTGTGTAATCACTAAAGGCAGAATTGAAAGTAAGTTTCAATTCACAATCGATGTAAAATGGTTTTAATCGCCCACTGCCTCGCTAAAAGGAACCTAATGTATCGTACACCAAATAAGGTGGAGATTGAAGAAACAAAGGAGATGAATTAAATGGTTTAATTATTTATGGCAAGGATTAATTAATATGTTAATTAATCAAACGAATAAGTTCGTTAAAGACCTCGGGATAGTTTTGGACCTTAAGGCCCAATGGGCTTCGAACGTCAAAGCCCATTGACTTAAGTTGTATGACAACTTAATGAATAAAGATTCACAAAGGCCCAAAAGCCCATATCCATTTAGTGTTGAATTAGGGTTTTTTGGTTCTTTAGGTCATTTAAAGAAGTGACTATACAAAGAACTTAATAACCTAAAATTCAAAAAGTTGTTGATTTTAGAGAAAATTGGTGAGAACACAAAGCTTCCATTTCTCTCTAAGAGGCCAACCACCTTGGGGGATATTGTCTAGCAATTCTATTTCCTCAAGGTCACTCATTTCCTCTCCAATCCAACCTTGGTGTAGAATCTTTAGAGGTTCTCAATTTTGGGAACTTGGAGAACCTATTCTTCTAACCAAATCCATGGAGCTAAGAAGCAAGGAATGAAGGCCCTATCTCTTGGGTGATTATCCTTTGCATATGCAAAGAGGAATCTACAAAGGTAAATATTTCTCAACTAACAAATTGTTGTTTTTAAGTTGAGTCAAGGTTCACCAATCTACTAGGCTTTGAATTTCATGGTAGATGTTTTGTTTTTGAATGCATGAAAGCATGATTCCGCCTTTAATTGTTAATTGCATGCTATATGATGTTATTCAAATGAACATGTTTTTCACAAAATTTCCTTCAGGGTCTACGCGCCCCCTACGCGCAGCCACGTGCAGGGCTTGCTGACGGCGTCAGTTGACGCCGTTAGGAATATTCCGGAATATTCCGTCAGGACTGACGGTTACCGTTACTGCCGATAGGAATATTCCGTTAAAACTAACGGAATATTCCTCCTTCTTCTCCGACCTACCCTCGCCGGACTCCGGTCACCGGAAAACTGGGAAAATTTTCCAATTCCTTATTCTCACTCGATTTTCATCCAAATTCCTCGAATTTTATTCCAAAATGAAGCCCTAGATGAGTACTATCACGATGAACTAGTTTTAAGCACTAAAAAGCACGGAATCAAACCTTCCAAAAATCCAAGAATTCGGCCAAACTTGAACTGGATGATCCCGACGTTCAAATCTTCCAAATGAAGCACTCCGAGCTTCCTTAGGACTTCACCAAGCTTCCTTAGGACTTCACCAAGCTTCCTACAAGCTTCAAATCCCCAAAAACATAAGAATTTACGTGTGCATGAACAGTGCACCTTCACGGGGACTTTGAAAGTTAAGGTTTTCGAAGGAGATGTTACCTGGAAATGGTACCAATGTACTCGTGGTGTCCTCAGGAGTCCAAAGGTGGTCCTAAGTCCGTCGATCCGTGAAGTTTTGGGGTGGTGTTGGGTGTGCCGTACAATGGGTGCCTAGAGAGAGAGACTGTCGAGAGGGAGGAGAGAGAGAGTGATAAACTCATATTTATACATATTTTACATCAAATTCTCTTGTCTTTTCTTTTTTATTTCCTCATATTTTTGTGCTTTTTACTTTGTTTTTGTATTTTATAGAATTTATCTAGCTAAGAAAATAAAATTAGCACAAGTAAGATTTTAAGTGACAAAATTCGTAAAAATTATCTTGCTCACTTATTTGATTTTTGTAGCTTTAGAAAAAAATAAAATAACAAAAAAACCGGCCTTCACCATTTCACCTCCTACTTCTATTCTCTTCTTGTCATTGTTGTGTTTTAATTTTTGTGGTTATTTATGTTTTCATATGATTATTTTATGAGACGAGGATGTACTTTAATACATAATGTAAAGGGCAGCTGAGCTCTAGTGGGCAAGAGAGTGGAGAAGCACGAAAGAAAAAGCAAGGAGGGGCTGCGGAAAGGGAGACGTGCAGGAGCCTAGGCAGCGTGGAGGATAAAATAAAAAAAAGAAAAGCAAGGATTCAAAGGCAGGGAACGTGAGAAGAAACAGACAGCAGTGGGGGAAATGACACTTTGGGTGACCAACTATCCACGTTTTTTAGTGCATAATAGTAATTGGAAGCAGCATATCAGATTATAATATAATCCCATTAGAAAAGGGTGGAAATAAAAGGCATGCTGAAATAATAAAAGAAGGAAAGCATGGAGTGCGGAGATGGAAAGAGGCAGTCAGCAAAGATTAAACAAAGGAGGAATAAGGCTCGTAGAAAAGAATAAAAGGAGGTCTCGGTCTTGGGGGGAGAAAGAAGGGGGGACATTGGCACGGAAAAAGAGGAAGCTGCCTCGGGCAGCTTGAGAGGGGAGCTGTTTTGGGCAGGAAGGCTCTCGGCAGTGCTGCCTTGGGCAGCACGTGAAGCAGGAGACGCCAAGAAGGAGGGAGGAAGTCAGCGACAGGGAAGAGAAGGGGGGTCAGACGCAGAACGCAAGGCAAGCTGCCTTGGCAGCTGGCGAGCGCGGACGAATGGAACGAAGAAACTGTGCAGGAGCAGGCGCGCGAGCTGGAGCTGAGAGACGCAAAGGAGAGACGCACGGAAAGAGACAGCGAGACGCGGGAAGCGGTCAGCGAGGTAGAACACGGAAGAGAGCTGCTCTCCTTTGGCAGCTGAGAGACTGACGGCAGCAGGAAAGAAAGGCTGTTTGGGCTGCCCACTTGGCAGCGTGTGAAGCTGCGAGGAAGGTCAGTGCGCGGAAGGTCAGTGCGAGGAAGGAGGAAGGTCAGCACGCGGGTCAGCAAGGTGAGGTCGCTGCCTTTGGGCAGCTGGAGAAAAACAGGAACCGTGCAGAAGCACAGTGGCGCAGAAGCAGCACCTATTTGGGCAGTGTGCACGAAACAGAGAGGAGCAAACTCTCTCCATTTGGTTTTATTCCTTTTATTTTTATTTACATGTTTAATTTAATTTAATTTACTTTTAAATTATGTTAAACATGTGTACTTAATTTCTGTTTAGTTAGAGGTGAATTTGAAGCCATGAATATTTGTTTATTATAATTTGATTTACTCTAGTTATGAATTTATAAATGTTGGATGTGGTTTATTTTTCTGTGTTGATTAATAACTTGTTTATGTATGTGGGTTAAGGGTCGACACTTAATCTGCATGCTTAGACTTGATGCTAGGATATAAGGGAATTTCACCTAATCGTTATGAACTTATATCCATGAGTAGTAAAAATCGCTAGTCACGATTGTGTTTAGTGAACCCTAGGTTGGATTAACATGCGTATTCCATAGTTATGAATGCCTAGTCAATGCTTATGATTTCCATTGAACTTAATGATCTTTGATATGTCTCTCTATCATGCGTATTCCATAGTTAGGGAACTTGATAAGAATAATTTGGTTGTGATGCGTATCCCGTCCAATTCAATGAATCTAGGGAAATCTGAAGGTTAATTTAAGCGGACCTAATTAACTTGGAGCATTGTCATTTATTCGTTTGTTGAAGTCATAACTGGGAATCAAATTATATGCATTTGTTCATGTGTGGATAAGGAACCCTCTAACTAACGTTTCGTCATTTTATTTCTAAAAAAATATATTTTCTTTGAAGTTTGTTTTTAAAGTTTCTAGTTTAATTTACTTTTCATAAAAAAATCAATCCCCCGTTTATTTTAAAGTGTTAGATTTATTAGAAATAAATTTAGTTTGTGTTTTCTTGAATTTTGAATTGTTTTGAGTCTTTGGATTTGTTTTGGTTTATTTGTTAGTTTTATTTTGAGTGATTCTAGTTAAGTGTTTTAATTTTAGTTTAGTGTTTTGAATTTTGTTTTTACGTTTTTAATTTAAATTTGACTTTGATTAGCAATCCCTCCTAATCCCCGGCCTAGAACGATACCCTACTTACATCTATACTACAATTGTCAAAAAGAGGGTTTAAATTTGTGCGTTAGTTAATTTTCGCATCAGAGAGACAGAGACAGTGACGGGGAAGGGAGAGATCAGGGAGTGCTTTGTGTGGTCCAAACCAATCCACACCATCCAAAACCTTTCTTAAGTCCCTAACCACACAATACAAAAATCATTTTCAACATATATCTAACTTAAACAATTTCCTCATAAGCTTAGGGACCAAGAAAATTTTAAAACGTAATACACACATACCTACGTACCTTAATGTCCCATAAGGGTAATTCTGACATTTCACATTCTCGTCAACAGTACCTCCGGGACGGGCTGTGACAATCATCCCTCCTTATAGAATTTCGTCCCCGAAATTCCTGTAACCATGTAACCCACTTAATACCCATAAAATAACCTTGGGTACATCTCTCTCATCCGATCTTCCGTCTCCCAGGTAGCTTCCTCTACTGAATGGTTCTTCCACAACACTTTCACCAAACTCACCGTCTTATTCCTTAGAACCTTATCTTTCCAATCCAAGATCATGACTGGTTCCTCATCATATGATAAATCTGGATTAATCTCTAACGGTTGAGGAGGGATCACATGAGATGGATCAGAAATATAATGTCGAAGCATAGAGACGTGGAACACATTATGGACCTTAGATAGCTCCGGAGGCAACTCCAACCGGTAGGCAACCTCACCAACTCTTTCAGTAATCACATAAGGTCCAATGTATCTCGGACTTAGCTTTCCTCTTTTCCCAAATCTTACCACACCTCTCCATGGTGACAATTTCAAAAACACCAAATCACCCACACCATACACTCGGTCCGTAGTATGCCGATCCGCTAAACTCTTCTGTCGATCCTGGGCTGCTTTCAGGTTAAACTTAATCACCTGAATATTTTGAGTTGTCTCATCCACAATCTCTGGGCCTTCTAACACCCTTTCACCAACTTCAGACCAACATAGTGGCGTACGACACGCCCTACCATACAGTGCCTCAAATGGTGACATACCAATGCTCGAGTGGAAACTGTTGTTGTAGGCAAATTCCATCAAATCTAGGCGATCATGCCAAGAATCACCAAATTGTAACACCGAAGATCTCAACATATCCTCCAACGTCTGAATCGTCCTTTCTGATTGCCCATCAGTTTGAGGATGATAAGCAGTGCTATAAAGCAATTTTGTACCAAGAGCTTCCTGAAAAGCCACCCAAAACTTAGAAGTAAATCTTGGGTCTCTATCAGAAATAATATTCACTGGGACTCCATGATACTTTACAATCTTCGAAATGAACAACTTAGCCAATTTATTCAGAGGATACTTCTCCCTCACTGGAATGAAATGCGCTGACTTGGTAAGTCGATCCACAATCACCCAAATACCGTCGAATCCATTTCGTGTACGAGGAAGTTTATACACGAAATCCATGGTTATATTTTCCCATTTCCACTGGGGAACGGGAAGTGGCTGCATTCGCCCAAAAGGCTTCTTTCTTTCTGCTTTAACTTGCTGGCAAATAATACACCTGCTCACATACTCAGCAATCTCCCGTTTCATACCCGGCCAATAATAAAATGGTCGAATGGTATGATACATCTTAGTTCCTCCCGGGTGCATCGCATAAGCTGAACAATGCGCCTCATCCAAAATTTCCTTCTTTAATTCTTCATTATTCGGAACATACATTCTGTTTTCTTGCATGAGCATACCATCTGATTCCCGAATTCTGAGGTCTTTCTTTTTCCCTTCACTTCTTAACTGAACCAACTCCTGAATTTCCTCATCCACCATCTGAGCTGTAAGTATACGATCAACCAAAATTGGCCTGACTTGAAAACTAGCAAGAAAAGCTCCATTTCGATTTTCCAACTCCAACCTTACTCCAGTTGCCCTCAGTTCAGTAAGAAGGGGGACACGACTAGCATATAAGGCATTGAGTCTACCTTGAGGCTTCCTACTTAATGCATCCGCTACCACATTAGCACGACCCAGATGATACTCAATAGAACAGTCATAATCACTTAGCAATTCCATCCACCTCCGCTGACGAAGATTAAGATCATGCTGGGTAAACAGATACTGAAGACTCTTGTGATCAGTGAAGATCTTACACTTCTCACCATACAAATAATGCCTCCAAAATCTTTAAAGCAAAAACAATTGCTGCCAATTCAAGATCGTGAGTAGGATAATTCCTTTCATGATTCTTCAACTGCCTAGAAGCATAGGCAATTACCTTTTTATGTTGCATCAAAACACATCCCAAACCATTTAAGGAAGCATCACTATAAATCTCATAATTACCGCTATCATCCGGAAGCACCAATATTAGAGCATGAGTGAGGCAATATTTCAATTGCTGAAAACTCCGCTCACAATTCTCATTCCACTCAAATTTAACATCCTTCCTGGTCAACTTCGTTAACGGCAAGGCAATCATAGAAAAATCCTGAACAAACCGTCGATAATAACCTGCCAAACCAAGAAAGCTTCGTACCTCAGAGACGGTTCGAGGTTGTTCCCAATTCTCTACCGCTGCTATCTTTTGAGGATCAACTTGAATTCCTTGAGCCGATACAACATGCCCCAAAAATGCTACTTCAGTCAACCAAAACTGACATTTACTGAACTTAGCGTACAGTTGATGCTCCCTCAATTTCCTTAACACCAAATTAAGGTGTCGGATATGATCTGATTGAGATTTAGAGTATACCAGAATATCATCAATAAAAACAATAACGAATTTATCAAGATATTGCTGGAATACCTCGTTCATCAGCCTCATGAAAGCTGCAGGTGCATTGGTTAACCCAAATGGCATAACCAAAAATTCATAATGTCCGTAACGGGTTCTGAATGCCGTCTTAGGTACATCATCATCTTTGATCTTCAACTGGTAATAACCGGATCTCAAATCAATCTTAGAAAATACACACGCACCTTTCAGCTGATCAAACAAATCATCAATACGAGGCAATGGATAACGATTTTTAATCGTCACCCGGTTCAATTGCCTATAGTCAATACATAACCGCAGAGTTCCATCTTTCTTCCTCACAAATAATACTGGGGCACCCCAAGGCGAAGAACTAGGTTGAATGAAACCTTTATCAAGTAATTCTTGCAACTGAATTTTTAATTCTCTTAACTCAGCAGGAGCCATTCTATAAGGAGTTAGAGATATAGGGTCAGTACCTGGAAGCAAATCAATAGAGAATTCCACCTCTCTGTCTGGCGGCAACCCCGGCAGATCATCAGGAAATACATCAGGATAATGTCTGACCACACCAACTTCTTCTATACTAGTAGGAGCAGCATCATTTAATACCACATGTGCTAAATACCCCTGGCAACCCTTCGATAATAATTTCCTCGCCCTTATGGCAGAAATGACACCATGTCTCACCCCACTTCTCTCGCCCACAAAAGTAACCTCAGGTAGTCCAGGACGGTAAAAAGTAACTGATTTACCATAACAATCAATGTGGGCACGATTATAATGCAACCAATCGGCTCCTAGAATCACATCAAAATCCACAATATCTAACGGAATAAGATCAGCTAGCATAACTACGCCCTCTACCATCACTGGACATCCAGGATACACAATATCAACATAACACTTATCTCCTCTAGGCATGGCAAACTCTAAATCAAATCCTAGAGGTGAAGGGTGAGGTTGGGTCGCTTGAGCAAACGTATGAGAAATCACAGAGTGCGTAGCACCACAATCAATCAAAACCTTAGCAAAATGACCAAGAACATTTAACGTACCCATGATCAAGTCTGGATGGTTCTGAGCCTCCTGCAGAGAAATATGATTAACTCGCCCCTGAGCTTGTCGTCCACCTCGGCCTCTACTGCCCTGATTACCTCGTCCCTGAGGATTACGTCCCTGGCCTGACTGACCAGGCTGCCTGGATGATCCTGCACCACCAGTAGCAGCTTCCCTCTGACGGAACTGACCTCCCTGATGCCACTGCGATCCACCTGCTGGCATAGAGGAATAAGAAGAATAACCTCCAAAGTCCTGAGAATAAGGCTCCTGGGAATACTGATGAGGTCCAGAGGCATAAGGAGCAGCATCCCCTGGTAATGGTAGGCACCACCACGACCTGACTGGCCATAACTGTCTGATCCAAAACTCTGCTGAACCAGAGCTGGAGGTGGCATAGTGGTCTGCTGAGGTCTCTGCTGACCCTGGGGACACTGAGAAGCCCGATGTCCCATTCGTCCACAAGTAAAACAAGCACCACCACTACTTCTTCTGCATTCACCATGATGACGAGAGTTACATCGGCGGCACCACGGGGCGCCAGAACCACCAGTACCACCAGAATCTCTTTGTCCCTGAAATCTGGGTCCACCAGAAAATCTTCCACCACCTCTCCTCGGGCCAGTAAAACTATATCCCCCGCTCGAAGAACTCGAACTCGCTCCACTCTTCTTAAAATTCTGTGTCTGCCGAGGTCTCGGAATGGAGATACCCTTACCTTTATCATTCTTCTTCTGACCATCATTCTTATCTTCGTCATCCTCACTATCAGGAAGATTATCAGAGTCCTCCATCCTAACCAAAATCTCGAAATACTCATGATAATCGGCGCAGGGAAGTGCATTAGCAAAAGTCCTCCATTTCTTCTTAGATCCCAACTTAAAGCGACGAAGCATCTCTACTGGATTACCAGCTATATCCGGATCATAACGAGACAAATCAGTAAACTTTCTGTAGTACTCATGAGCTGACATATTCTTCTGCTTCAGATGGGTGAACTCCTGCTTCTTCCGGTCAATATACTCTGGAGGGACAAATCTTTTCTTGAAATTATCTTTAAATACTGCCCAATCAGATGCCATCGCTGGGGTCATAAACTGAGTCTGATTCCTCCACCAACTAGCCGGCTCTTGACCCAAAAACCAGGTAGTGGTCTCGACCCACCTATTAGCAGGAAAGTTCCCCTGACTTTGCATCACCTGAAACGTCTTTTCCAAATGATCTAGCCATTTCTCAGCCCCCTCGTGACCTTCATTACCCATAAAACGATCTAGTTTCAAATTATACATGGCCTCCAGGGGTGTCCTCTGAGGTGGGGGAGGAGGACGAATTGCATTCTGAAAAGCATGGGCAATTGCTTCCCCCAACTGAGCAATGTCAGGGAAGTTAGGTTCAGGAGCACGGCGGGACTCCCTACGCTCTCTACGAGGCGGCATAATTCTGATAGAAACATCAAAAGATCATTAGAACATTAACAATTATACAGGACTGCAACCTAAGCTCTGATACCAAACTGACACACCCCGATCCAGAGGATCAAGGCGTGCTGGCCGTCACGTGAGCGTGACGTAACCAACAGTGCGACACGGAAGCATGATAATACAAAATACGAAGGAATTTAAGCCAATCTCTAGATAAACAACCTACTAGAGTAATAGGAGAGTTAAGATAAATACACAAATTCAGAGCATAGGTTTTAGTGCAGTCAAGTAAGATTAAAATAAAGGTACTTCACCCTCGGGTGAGTCCTACATGTCAAGAGTCTGTCAGAATGCCAGAAAAGGACCTCGAGAGTCACCAACCGCTAACTAGAACCTGGAGGGGCGCAAAACAAAATGAGTGGGTCAGTAAAATCAAGATTTTTCCAAAACATTTCATTAAAATCATTTCTATCCCCTCACTGTAAAACCTGTATACTTTCCCAGAAAAATAGTATATATATAAAATCATATATATATAATCTCAAAACTCATATCCCAAATCTTTAACATTTTTCAAGAAAAACATGCCATGCCATGAATCAAATTATAAATCAGGTGAATAATAAGGAATCAATCGGAGACCCTGCAGTTGGTCCTATACGATTAATTCTAAGCTCAACATCCTCACTAACCGGAGTCACCTCGATGACCTATACGGTCTAACTCTGCACGTCACTCGGAACTACATAAGGTAGTCTGTACGATGACAGGTGTATAATTACGCTCTAGTGCTTCTCACGTCAATCAACTGTGCACATAATCTAAAATCACCCACCAGTCGGAACCCCTCTAATGGTCTGTACAACTGGCATGTCGGAACCCTCACATGGTCTGTACGACATCCACCTACTTGGATCCAAGACGAGCGTGCGGTGTGGTGAAACTAATATAAGCACTAACACCTAGGGTGCAGGTTATGAGCTTAAACATTTCAACATCAATAAATTAAATGAATAATGAACTCACCTGACTTACCTGTGCCTCCACAGCACCATGCAACATGTATGCATCATATATCAATTCATGTTTATATATATATCTATATCCATTATCAAATCAAATATTCAATGTTTTCATGCATGGCAATTTAAATTCATTGTCTCATATAAAAGCATTTTCTGGGAAAACAATAGTATATAGGTAAATATGAAATCAAAACTGCCCACTCACTGATATGTCGATGGGTCGTAACCCCCGCGACGTCCCTGGATACGCTCGTCCTCGGGATACTCGTCACCTATATGAGAAATAACTAAAATAACATTATTTTTAAGCACATCACCAACATTTCGAAATAACTTCTCATACGATGCTCAATTTGGGTATATGAATATACCACATCGACCTACTCGACGTCACGGACGTCTCATAATTTTTAGAATAATTTTTCGAGGTCTCACGCGCCCCCACGCGCCGAATTAGGCACGGGTCTACGCGCCCCCTACGCGCAGCCACGTGCAGGGCTTGCTGACGGCATCAGTTGACGCCGTTAGGAATATTCCGGAATATTCCGTCAGGACTGACGGTTACCGTTACTGCCGATAGGAATATTCCCTTAAAACTAACGGAATATTCCTCCTTCTTCTCCGACCTACCCTCGCCGGACTCCGGTCACCGGAAAACTGGGAAAATTTTCCAATTCCTTATTCTCACTCGATTTTCATCCAAATTCCTCGAATTTTATACCAAAATGAAGCCCTAGATGAGTACTATCACGATGAACTAGTTTTAAGCACTAAAAAGCACGGAATCAAACCTTCCAAAAATCCAAGAATTCGGCCAAACTTGAACTGGATGATCCCGACGTTCAAATCTTCCAAATGAAGCACTCCGAGCTTCCTTAGGACTTCACCAAGCTTCCTACAAGCTTCAAATCCCCAAAAACATAAGAATTTACGTGTGCATGAACAGTGCACCTTCACGGGGACTTTGAAAGTTAGGGTTTTCGAAGGAGATGTTACCTAGAAATGGTACCAATGTACTCGTGGTGTCCTCATGAGTCCAAAGGTGGTCCTAAGTCCGTCGATCCGTGAAGTTTTGGGGTGGTGTTGGGTGTGCCGTACAATGGGTGCCTAGAGAGAGAGACTGTCGAGAGGGAGGAGAGAGAGAGACAGAGACAGTGACGGGGAATGGAGAGATCAGGGAGTGCTTTGTGTGGTCCAAACCAATCCACACCATCCAAAACCTTTCTTAAGTCCCTAACCACACAATACAAAAATCATTTTCAACATATATCTAACTTAAACAATTTCCTCATAAGCTTAGGGACCAAGAAAATTTTAAAACGTAATACACACATACCTACGTACCTTAATGTCCCATAAGGGTAATTCTGACATTTCACATTCTCGTCAACAGTACCTCCGGGACGGGCTGTGACAATAATACATCACAACATTATATAAAGAAAAGAAGAATAAAGTTGATCTAGTAATTAAAAATATTAATAATGATTTAAAACGGAGGACAAATCTTAAGAAAAAATTGGAGTATTGATCACTAAATTTGGTCAATAAATTATAAATTTGTGAGTATTTAAATTTAGTTTAAAATAAAAAAAAATTTAAGACCATCTCCAACTCTTGTGTTAAAATCTAATATTTTTAATCCATAAAACCCAAAAACAGTTTTTCTGCTCCAATCTTTCTAGATTAAATTTTTAGCCCTAGATTATTAAAGAATGAATTTGGTATAATAAAGTAACTTTAAAAAAAAATATTATGTAGACTATTTTAATTTTGTTGTGGCTTATATTAATCTGACAGGGGAGAGGGGGTGCACCGGCAGAGAGAGAGAGTATGGAGAGAGATGTGTTTGTAGGGTTGTGTAGAGGATGTGTTATACCCCTTACGCAGTGCCTTTATTTATAGTAATATGGGAGAGAATAATCATTCTCCTCCAAGGAATACAAGTCTTAATACAGAAAAATAACTAGTATCAAATCTAATTTAGGATTTACACAATCACACTTAAATACAATGTTTATAACACTCCTTGAGTATGTAAATACTCAAGTAGCGTCGTCATCATGTAGAGTTACGGAAGTCAACTCGTCGGCATTGATTTTGGGAACACGCTAGTCTCAAAGTAAAGTAGGAACTTGCATATGGAACTAAGTCTCATAAAAAACCCAATGGCTACGGTAAAACCCAAGTAGGAACAAAATCCATAGTCTAAAGAAAAATGCATGAGAAATGCAAAGTCAAATAAAACGTCTATGGGACGTCATCAGGGATATGATCAACCCAAGGTGCGTGCCTCGTCAAAACCTCGTTAGGTAGCAAAACCCCAATGGGAAAAATGCTTCTAATCGTAGGGAAAAAGAGTACATGAAGATCAAGCAAGTATACTTCAGAATACTCCCCCTGAGTTTGACATAATTCTAAAGAGAACTAACAATGTTACAACTCATAAAGTTTAGGCATACCTATTCCTAAACATTTCTGAAACGTCGCCTTCGGTAGTGATTTGGTGAAGAGGTCGGCCAGATTGTCTTGTGAACGGATTTACGTGACTTCAATCATTTGATGCTTTTGTTATTGATGTGAGAAGAAGAACTTCGGCGCAATGTGCATGGTGTTGTCTCCTTTGATGTAACCCTTGTTGAGCTGTTCGATGCATGTTACGCTGTCTTCAAAGATTGTCATCGGGATGTCAACGACGGGGTAAAGATCGCAGGAGCTTCGAATATGGCCCACAATTGCTCTCAGCTAGAAGCATTCTTAAGTTGCTTCATGTAGGGCAAGAATTTCAACATGGTTAGACGAAGTGGCAACTAAGGTCTGTTTAGTTGACCTCTAAGAGATTGCGGTGCCTCTAATGGTAAAGACATAACCCGTTTGAGAGTGCGCCTTGTGCGGATCAGATAAGTATCTTGTGTCGGCATAACCAACAAGGCAATAATCGACTCAAGATAAAGGGGTGCATCATCACTCGAGGATCCGTAGGGATAGAACAAGCCCAGATCCGTAGTACCCTTAAGGTAACGGAAGATGTCTTTAACACCAGTTCAATGTTTACGTGTTGGTGCATTATTGTACCTTGCCAAAAGATTAACAGCGAAGTAGATATTTGATCTAGTGCATTGAGCTAAGTACAATAAAATGCCTATCGCACTTAGATAAGGAACATTGGGCTCCAAAATCTCTTCATCATCCTCATTCTCACGTAAAGGATATTGTTTTGCATCTAGCGACGGAACGATCATAAGAGTACTCAAAGGCTTCACTTTATCCTCGTTAAAGCGCCGCAACACCTTCTGGGTGTAGTTCGATTGATGTACTAAGATTCCATCTGAACGGTGCTCTATCTCCATACCGAGACAGTATCGAGTCTTTCCTAGACCTTTCAACTCAAATTCTGACTTTAGGTGTACGACAATTCTCGCGAGCTTTTCAGGAGTTCCGATGAGGTTCATGTCATCGACATAAACTGCAATAATCGCAAAATCAGAATGTGACTTCTTAATGAACGCGCAAGGGCATATTTTGCTTTCACATAACCCCGACTAGTCAAATACTCACTTAGACAGGTATACCACATTCTTCCAAATAGCATCAAACCTTAGAGTGAATGCCTCAGTCGAGTTGAAAGCGTGTTCCGGGGTTTGGAAATATTTAATCCAGTCAATGTAAGTCCTTTGGGAACTTTCATAGAAATTTTCGTATCAAGATTCTCATAGAGATACGCAATTACTACGTCCAACAACTGCATACTCAATTTTTCAAAAACTACCAAACTGATAAGGTAGCGAAAAGTAATCATATCCATAACAGGTGAATAAGTTTCATTAGAGTCAATCCTCGGGCGTTGTGAGAAACATTGAGCAACAAGACAAGCTTTGTAATGTAAAATTTCGTTCTTCTCATTACATTTCTGAACTAAAACCTACTTGTAGCCAACAAGCTTCACATGTGGAGGAGTATGAGCTACATGTCCATACACCTTACGTTTTGCAAGCAAATCGAGTTCGACTTGGATTGCTTGTTTCCAGTTTGATTAATCAGTTCTACGTCGACATTCATCAACAGAACGGGGTTCAATGTCATCATTCAACATGATTTTAGTAACTACTGCATATGTTAATGCATAGTCGATAATCATCTCATTTCTACACCAAACATCATCCAAGCTAGCATAATGGACCGAAATCTCTCGATTCTCGCGACGTGGATTCGTCTATTCAAATATTGCATAGCCCCAAGTAGCGATCGAAAGCTTGGTACGTATGACCAATGATCGAGCAATCATTTGTAAGTGCTTAATGAATGTCTCTGCCACGCTGTTTTGGGTGTGAACCTAGGGTACTGGATGTTCAACTTCAACCCCAACCAACATGCAATAACCATCAAAAGTTTTAGATGTGAATTATCCAGCATTATCCAATTGAATAGATTTGATCGGATAATCAGGGTGGTGAGCCCTAAGCATGATAATCTGAGCCAACAGTTTCAAGAATGCAGCATTCCTTATGGACAACAAGCACACATGTGACCAACGTGTGGAAACGTCAACCAAAATCATAAAATATCTAAATGGTCAGCAAAGAAGGTTGAATTGGTCCATAAATCCCCTTGAATCCTTTGTAGAAAAATAGGAAAAATCAAGCAAATCTTGTCATAAGAAGGCTTAATAATATGCTTTCACATGGAGCAGGTTTGACATGCGATTCCTTGAACCTAAACTTCGGGTTAGTGGATGCCCATGTGATGATCTGAGGATACGGCGCATCGTTGCTTGTCCAGGGTGTCCCAAATGATCATGTCAAAGTGTAATTTTGGTGCGCGGTCCCTGAGGTAGGGTCGACCACATAGTGGCTTTTTATAGGGCGTATGGTTATAATATACAAACCACTCGGGATGCGCTCCATCTTCTCTAGAATATGCTTCTGGCCATATTCGTAGGAAGTATTGCACAAAAATTCAACTCCATTTTCTACATATGTTCAGCATGGTAATTATTATCTCTAATGTCCTTGAAACTCAACAACATTTTTCCGGACGTGGAGAATAAAGTGCCTCATCAATGGTCAAAATTGTACCATTGTACAACATTATACGTGTCTTACCGTATCCTTCAATCATGTTGGATGGGCCTGAGAGGGTTGTCAGAGGTGCATTTTTAAGTATGAAGTTAGTGAAATAGACGCGTTCACGCAAAATGGTGTGCGTGGTTGCATTATTTGCCGAACAACTAACTTTCGCACTAGTCATACCTAGAAATAAAAATTAATTTGAATTGGTCACATGCATAAAAGTTCTAAAAGCAAATATCCATCCAAAATAATTTAAGTATTCAAGGATGGTAATTTAAAAAAACTTAATATCCAAAAAAAAAAATCACCAACAAGTAATCCAAATATAAAGGAAAATTGTTCAAACTTAAACAAAAAAAACAAGGAGGGGGTTCGGCCACTAGGTGTAATTCGGCCCTATTGTTCTAAAAATGCAACTAAAAATAGTTTATGTCTAAGATTCTAATCTTCCATAGGGGTAATAGCCTTCTAAAAGTCAGAAACCTCCATTTTGGTACTCTCTGGTTCATCCACTTGCATAAAGTTTGATTCAAACTTCTTACGACCAGAATGATATTCAGTTACAACCTTCTGGGGAGCACGACAAACACGAGACCAATGGTCTTTTAAACCATAGTGGTAGCACATGTCTGCATCCATGGTGTCAGGTGCCTTGCCCTTATTCTTAAAGCCCAAGGCCTTGGGAGCAAGGTTAGGACTTTTCTGGATTCGATTTCCTCCCTTAGATGGGCCTTAGCTTTGTTGGCCTTGACGGGGTGGCTTCTGGCTGTCCTTACCACGCTTATGTTGGCGTTTTGGGCATTGATTTGTGTTGTAGTGTGCTTTAGGCACAACAGTCGCCCCAGTAGGTCGAGCTTGATGATTTTCCATCAACAATTATGCTTTTCAGCAAGAAGTAAAACAGAGATCAAATTCGAAAATTTAGTGAACTTCTTAGCCTTACATTATTGCTGCAGGAAAATATTGGTAGCACATAAGGTCGAATAGGTCTTATCTAGAAGATTCTCTTTGGTCAAGTTCTCGTTACAAAATTTAAGAAGTGATCGGATTCGCAAACTTCATAATTATATTCATTTACAGACTTAAAGTCTTGGAAGCGCATATGCTGCCAGTCATTTCTTGCTTCAGGCAAGAAGATGGCCTTTTGGTGATCGAAATGATCAGCCAAAGCGACCTAAAATGCTCGTGGATCTTCCTCAGCAAGGTGCTCGGTTTGCAGTGCATCATGAACGTGTCTTCGGATGAAGATCATTGCAGTGGCTTTCTCAACTTCGCCAGTCAGGTTGATCGTCTCATCTTCAATGGCGGGAAGCAAATTTTTCGCGATGAGGTGGAGCTTCACATCTTAGACCCACTTGAGGTAGTTTCTTCCAAAGACATCTAAAACGGTGAAGTCGAGTTTGTTCAAATTCGACATGTCCTTATCACAAATAAATAGACAAGAATGTGGTAGTGTAGTGGAGAAAAAATCAATCCATTCACATAGGAGTAGAACATTCAGGTTCTAATAGACATGCTTTGGTTTAAAGTTTCATGAAAAAGCTTCAGGTTTTTCATGGCTGATGTTTTTAAGGAAAACTTCAGGTTTTCAAACATTCTAGAAACTTCAGGCTTCGAAGGAATTATGAACTTCAGGTTCATATGTTCTTGCAGACAAACACAAATATATATACAAAAATATGCAACAAGAACATATGCAAATAGATTTTTAGGGTCTATTATTATAATTGAATTATAATAAAGAGTCGGTGAAAAATTATAATAAACAATTAAGCTCGGGGCCCAAAAACATGGACCAAAGCCCACGTATGGGCTAAGAAAATTGGGATTGTTTGGTCCAGGCCCAAAAATTACATTGGGTTGGGATCAGACGTAACATGCAAGCAAGCCCAACATCACAAAATAAATGGGCTGTATGAGCAAGCCCAAAGACAGAAGCCCATAAAGGGCTCTGATCAGGTGCGATGCGTACACGGATACAACAGTGCGTGGGCTAAGATCTGGTGCAACACGAACACAGATACACCAGCGCATGGGCTGGGATCCGGTGCAATGTGGAGCAGGTGTACCGATGCATCAGCGGTAGGTTGGGATCAAGTGCGACGGGAAGTATGGAAACCGGGACAGCCATGCGGGGCGGGGTTTCTCTGTGGTACGAGACACGGGAACACCGTGGCCAAAAGGGCCGATGTTGGGCCGAGGGAAGCTCCAAAGCCCAAAGGGCCGGTGCGTCACCCAGAGCAGGCCAAGCCCAAGTGGGCTTGGGTTTGTGATCCAAACACCCCAGCACGAGCTGGGTGAACTTCGCTAGAGAAGAAGACCAACACACTGCTTCAGGCGGTTGTGTCGTGCATAAAAATCACGGTAAAAAAATTGTGGGTTCGTCGGTGACCCAAAAGTGTGAACGGAGAGTAAAAACTCTCAACGTTTTAGAAACCCTAAAAAAAATTGTATTGGCGTTTCAAACAAATCCGATGAGAATCAAAACGAATCTCGACCAAAATCCGTCAGGGGACAATCTTCAGGTCATCAGGACGAGGACCCATGGTCAAGGTTAGGCTGCAGGCCCACCTATGATGGTGGAGACGCAATTGAAGGCGTCAAGTTTTTTTCTAGGTTCCAAACCAGGAGCCCATGGCTTTTGCTTGTGGTCTCGCAGCTCAGGGAGAAACTAGAATTTTATTTTTATTTTTTTCTTCATATTAATTCAATATAATTTCATGTATATGCAACATATAGATCAATGCATGGACATATTTGATGCAATTTATGGCAATATCAATTCACATAATTCAACAATTATGGATATAATTCATACACAATTTATGTAGAATCTAAAATTCAAAAAACTTAAAGTTGGGTCATGCATTATGGTGAATGTTCATGCTATTAGGGTTGCAAAAATATCAAGATAAAAATCGTTGTTTTGGAAGAACCAGATTGCATAATGATATTGATGAATTGGTTTGATGTAGAAAACTTCCACATCAGATTCCTAAGCGCAGCGGTAAGAGCGTGCTGATAACGTGTTGTGGCTTATATTAATCTGACAGGGGAGAGAAGGCTCACAGCAGAGAGAGTAGGGAGAGAGATGTGTTTGTGGTGTTGTGTAGAGGATGTGTTATTCTCCCTACGCAGTGCCTTTATTTATAGTAATAAGGGAGGGAAGAATCCTTCTCCTCCAATGAATACAAGTCCTAATAGGGAGAATTAACTAGTAACAAATCTAATCTAGAATTTACACAATCACATTTAAATACAATGGATATAACAAATTTAATTTTATGAACATTTTAACCTAAAAATATTTAGATTCCGATAAATATTTGAAAAATCACTAAACCGACATCATGAAACTCGTGGAACACTATGAAAAAATAATAAACACATGAAAGATTTTTTTTTTTTAAATTATTTTAGCCATTGGATTTAAATTTGGATAGTTAGATTTTTATTTTTATTTTACCATTGGATTTGATCTTATTAGATCTTAGCCGTTTGATTCAATGAATTTATAAATATAAGAAAAAATTGTAGCAATGGTCCGTGAACTTTAACCCAATTAGAGCAATGGTTCCTTAACAAAAAAATTTATCACCATTGGTCTCTTAACTCATCAAAACGTGATGCTATGGTCTTTTTTGTCAACACCAATATAATTCTGGAAAATGACTTATGTTGGAATGATCATTCCTACAATTGGGTTAAAGTTGAGGGACCATTGCTACGATTGAGTTAAATTTGAGGGGCCATTACTCCAATTGGGTTAAAGTGGAGAGCCTATTTCTTTAATTGAGTTAAAGTTGATGGACCATTGCCACAAATTTTTTTTTTTTCATTTGGTTTTCTATAGAGAGCTGATAAACCCACCCCACAATCATATTTCTTCACTCACCTTATATTTTCACCCCGCATAAAGAAATTAAAAAATAAACACACTATTTTCTCACCCTCTAATATTCCTAAAATGTCCTTGCATTAATTTAACTTTTCTCTAAAAATTAAAATAAATAAAAACAGAGAATAAGAAAGCCACCCTCCCACCCGAGCCTGACACCACCAAACCCAACTCGACGACAACCTCTTTCACTGCCAGCCGACCTTTTCTCTCTATGGAAATTTGGAGGAGAAAACATTAACTAGCAACAACATCCTCGATGGAATTGTAATTGTTCACAGACCGACAATGACGATTTCAGTTGAATTGAGTTTGATTGAGATGGAGAAAGAAAAATGATTAGGGTTGCAGAAAAAAGAGGATGGCTGCAGTAAGCAGTCAATTTGGTTTGGGAGTGGCTCTGGCTTGTGGTTTTGGGGGTGGGGGGAAGGGGTTGCTGGGATATTCCCTTTTCATCTAATTTTCAGTTTTGTTTGCTTCCAATTTTAACATTGAATGGATGCATGGCTCGAGCTTGTAATATTCTTCTCGGATGGGATTGTTCATGGCTTCTCATATTCTTCTCCGATAGGATTGTTCATGGCTTCTCATATTCTTCTTCAGAAATAAAACATTGTTCTTTCACTTTTATTTTTATGTTTTTTAGCTAAAAAAACAGATTAGGGTTCATTTTTATTAGGGTTTTAAAAGTCATTTCACAAATGGTCAAATATGACATTAAATTTATTATTAAAAAGTGGGTGTGAAAAGAGAGTTGGGGTGGGTATAACACCATTCTTTCTATATTTGCCTCTTGGTTTATATTTTTTTTTCCAATTGAATTAAAGTTGAGGGACCATTGATACAAATTCCTCTAAATATTAAACTAAAAAATAATTACATATACACGGTGGGCCAGCCCACTAACCTAGGGGGAATTCTAGCCTAAATTTGTCCAAAAAATGAGTTTTGGGTTAAAATTCATATTTGGCATGAAGCAAATTGAGGTATGTTTAAAACCTAAAATAAGAATTTTATTTCAAAGATTAGAGTAGGTCTAAGAACAAATAAAAAACGGTAGTTCTAACAAAGTTTGTCAAAAATATTAATGTTGTGCATTGTAACAAGTTAGCATCACATATTTTTTGGGGTTGAATCAAATGAAAATTCAACACCAATACTCTAATTTTCTGAATTTACAAAGGAAAAGGATATGAAGAAAAACAAAGTAACGCTTGAGTGAGTGAGAGGTGATAAAGATGATAACATGCAGCCGCTTTTGCCCTTGTCTCAATTCAAGGCCGTAGCCTCACTACCTCTCTCTCTCTCTCTCTCTCTCTCTCATAAATTTATTTGGTACTCTTTTTTCTGCATTCTCTCTCACTAAACTTTCTCTCTCTAAGAAGAGGAGGAGGAGGCAGCAGCAGCAGCAGAAGATGAGTCCTCCTAGAATCTCCTTCCACTGCATCTTCGGGTCCTGAAAGAAAAAGTAGAGAGGGAGAGAGAAGTGATGGATTCGTAGGCTGTGCTGTGCGGCAGAATTGCAAGCGTCTTTTGTGGGTAGTTATTCTATTCCCTCTCATTCTCTCTCTTCACCATCTCCTTCCTTTCTTTCCCTTTTGGGTTTTGTTTATTTGTTTTTCTTTACTTTTACTATTTTTTGTTCATATGTGGTGTGTCCTAATTGCTTTTTCTTCTGATTTGCAGCTTCGCAAAAGTTGGGCTCTTTGGAGGTAATGTGGAGGGTGCACTGCTTCTTCTTCAATAGCTATGGCCGCGGATTCTTCTCACGGTACCCTTTTTGTTATTTTTACTCTAATTTTTGCTTTTTATGCTCAAATTATTTCTGGGTTTTGATTCATCATGGTCTGTGAATGTTTGGATTTTATATTTTTGTTGATTGGGGGATCAAAGTTGAATCCTTTGCTGAGTTTGGAATATGCATGTTATACTCAGATTGCAGGAAATTTGTGGGTTTTTGTTATGTAGAAAAATTTGAAAAATTATTTGGGAATTTGGTGTTCTTTTTGTTTGTGATTTGAGCTTCTGGGTTTTGAAGGGTATGGTATCTATGGATAATTATCGACGGGTAATTGCGTCTGTTATATTTGTTATGTATGATTGACTTTTGTTTAGTGCTTATTGTTTCCAGATTGATGTTTGATTTTAGATCATCTTCTTACTGATGATATTCAGCATTTGAGGGTTAAATTGTCAAGGGTAGATTTCTGAGTTCAGCTGCATTTAATCTGATGATATAATGCAGCGGCGTCTTTTTCGCTGCTTAATATTATTTCTTAGAGGAGAAGTGAGCTGGTATCTCTTTTCTAATGGGGTATGCTACCTTATCAAATAACTCATGTGAAAGCTCTTAAGAAAATGCAGAGCCAGGGGCATTCCAAAGTCAACTGAATATTGTGTTTAGTTTAAGGATTCATGTGGGCTTGATGTATCGTACACAATTATGCGTGCCTGTTCCATACTATTCTTATTCTATTTGGTGTAGTTGAGCTGTCTTTGTAAATGAAAGTAAACCCTTTTTCTTTAATGATTTTGGTATTGCCGGTAATATGTTACAGCTTAGTACTGGGCTCAGTCCATGGCATAAATCAAAATCTGAACTGTGATTCTTAATGGATCTCTGAAATGGCAGGCAATGGAGATTAGTAAACAGTTTTATATGGGTGCATGCTAGTTGATTAAGGATTTTTGCTACTGATCAAATAATATCATGTTTCTTGTTCCTCATTGTTGAGAACTGATATGTTAATCGTATGGATTATGGATTCAAATAGATGGTCCTAATTGAGATAAGATGTAACTAAGGAATTTTGATTAGCTTTCTCATTATTTCCCTTTCAATATCTTTCCCTTTCTCTTAGGAATTTTCAGAGATCTATGGTTTTGCTTTCTTCTGTTCAACGACTCTACTTTCTATATACTGATATACGTTCCTTTCTCCTTGGCTTTAGGACTTGGACTTGATCGAAACAACAGCAAGTTAAGTATGGATAAAAAGAGAGAGTTTGTCTATGAAGTATCAAAGTGGTCAGACGGTGCCTCTGAAGTGTTACAGTCATGGAGCCGTCAGGAGATTTTACAGATCCTATGTGCAGAAATGGGGAAAGAAAGGAAATATACTGGCTTGACAAAATTGAAAATAATAGAGCACCTTCTGAAAGTTGTGTCTGAAAAGAAACCAGGGGTAAGTGAGGATGTAACAGACCTTAAACCACAGTCATCTAATGCCACTGGCCAAAGAACTACTAAAAGGCAAAGGAAAACTGAGAATCCATCTAGACTACATGTTCCGGAGAATAGTATTTCTAACAATAGTAGTGGGAGTGACCTAGCCAATACTACATTCTGCAAAAACTCAGCTTGTCGAGCTACCATAAATCGAGAAGATGCATTTTGCAAGAGATGTTCGTGTTGCATTTGTCACAAGTTTGATGACAACAAGGACCCGAGCCTTTGGTTGGTTTGCAGCTCAGAGCCGCCATTTGAGGGTAATTCATGTGGCATGTCATGCCACCTTGAGTGTGCTTTAAAACGTGAAAGTTCTGGTATTGGAAAAGAGAAAGGACATAGAGGACTGGATGGGAGCTTTTACTGTATATCTTGTGGCAAAGTGAATGATCTGCTCGGGTAAATTTTCCTACCTATTAACTATTTTTTATACCATTTTTCTTTTATAATTTTTTGGATTTTTATAGACAACTGCTCCTAGTTGTGATGAATTTCTTCAAAGTTTATCCCAAGTCTTCCACTAAAAAAATAAAAATTTTGCAACATTTTAAGTTACTTATTGTTGATGAATTTTATTTCATTGCAGTATCTTGGGAATACTGGTTATTTATATTGTACATTGGCCTTATTTTCGCTATAGTGGTTCTATGAGTGTAACATAATTTACACGATCATTCACACTTGGAATGAAATATTTTGTTTCATTATTGCGTCCACTGTTCTAAAAATCCCCGCCTATCTTAGATCAATGTGTTGCAAATCATAATCCTGACGCCTTAAACAGAAGCTTTATGCATTACCTCAATTTAATATCAAGGATTATCCATTTCTTTTTTGAAACTTTCCTAACACCTAAGAATGATCGAGTTGACAAGTTACTGATGGAGGAGCCAAGTGAAAATTTAATAAAGGCTTATCAACTGACTTGCCCCCTGAAACTTGCCTTTAGTCTCACTTTACCCCTGAAACTGGTTTTGTCTCACTTCGTACCGATACTGTCATTTTTTCCTCATTTAGTCTCAGTTAACCCTATTTTCGTCCATTCTGTCAAATAAATGTTAAATTAAAGGATCGTAGGCACATTTTACTTTTTGACACAATGTTTTGCCTCTAATTTGCCTACTAAAACAATCCCAAACTCATTTTCGATGACTCTAATTTAAACCCCTGTCTCTCTCTCTCTCTTGAGATTGATGCAGGGCTGTAGTTGCAGCCTGGCTTCAATGAGTGGTTTGAATTAGGTTTTGAAACACAACCCATTACTTGCTATTGAAACACAAACCATTATTTGCTTTTGTCAACGCCTGCAGCTACAGCTCCACACCAATCCGCAAGAGAGACAGACAAGGATTTGAATCAGAGTTATCGAAAATGGAATTGGGATTGTTTTAGCATGCAAGTTGGAGGCAAAGAGTTGTATCAAAAATAAAATGTCCATACTACTCTTTAGTTTAACATCTATTTGACTAAATGGACGAAAATGGGGTGAATTGAGACTAAATGAGACAAAAATGATTGTTTCATAGGGCAAAGTGAGACAAAATCAGTTTTAGGGGATAAAGTGCGACTAAATGGTAGTTTCATGGGGCAGATCAATAAATTAGAGTCTTTCTACTTTCCTTTGTAATAAATGCAGCTTAGTATGCAAGTTCTTTGTGTTTGAGTCTCTCTATGTTGCTATATTATTATTAGGTGTCATAAATTAGTCTTTAGAATTTCTATTTATATTTATGTGGATCGTTCCAGATTCATGTACCAACTAGCCTATAAAAGGGCTACTTTGTAAGCTTTTAAAAATAAGATTGTTAGTGAAAAAAATTCTGGGTTTCCGGCTTGTGTGTGAAGCACAGCAACCTTTGAGTGATTCCAAGGCACCTTCAGGGTGAAGCTGAAGGCCAGTGTCATGCCGGAATTTCTCTAATTTCTCTATTGGTGTGATTCCAGTACACCTTTGGCCGAAGTGAGTCCGGATCTCTTCTATATTCCTATCTATTTCTACTGTCCTACATCACTTATGTTGACTTGTCCTTAGATTCTGTGAGCGGTGAGCACAGATATGGAGTGGGTAGTGTGGTGGCACTACCCTATTTGTTGGGTCAATAACTTTCACTTGAAACTGCTACAATTCTGGTTTCATGACATGGTAACTTGCAGATCTTGATTGTAATATAAAAAAGAGAATGTTTAGTGCTTTTGAAAATGTGGTTTGGGGGTCTTTGCTGCTAAAGCGATATGGTAGATACATACATATACATACATATATATATATATACATATACATGCATATATATATATACATATACATACATACATACATACATATATATATATACGTACGTACATACATACATACATATATATATATATAGGAAACCTTTAAAGGAACTAATCTCCATATATATATATATATCTCTCTCTCGAAAGGCAAGCATGTAAATATATATATATATATATATATATATCACGCGAACATGCAGGTGTTCATGTGTTATTTCTATTGTCTGAAAATTAGGAGTTCTGTCTTAATCAGTCATTACAGTTGATACTATTTCTTTTTGCCAAAAGCTCTCTCTCTCTCTATGATAAATAAAGTGAGAGTAGCTTGTGATTGTTTGTTGACAAGTGAGGCACTTGAAGACATCATGAATGGTTGACTAATACATTTATTTCATGTTCTTTTAACACAATTAAATGGTTCTTAGTTCTTTTCTGAGTGAATGATTATGATGAAATTCTTAAAGCACATAATTAATACTAATTTTTTGTACTGGTTTCCTTAGATGTTACTTTTTCCTCATGTATAGCAATCTGATAGGCCTATGTTCTTACATGTATTTAGATCCTGGCGAAAACAGCTAGTAATAGCAAAGGATACCAGGCGGGTAGACATACTGTGCTATCGTATTTCCTTGAGTCATAAGCTCCTCAAGGGGACTGCAAAGTATCAAAAGCTTTATGAGATTGTGGATGAAGCTATGATGAAGCTTCAAGGTGAAGTGGGTCCGCTAACTGGCTTACCATTAAAGATGGGTCGGGGTATTGTTAACAGGCTTTCTTCTGGACCAGAGATTCAGAAACTTTGTGCATTTGCTGTGGAGTCACTGGATTTGGTGCTTCAGAAGGCAACATTTCCTCCATTGGCCAAGCCTAATGTACAAGGTGATCTATTTGTCAGTAACTGTCACACCCTATCCCTAATCACTGGATTTGCTTGCATTCAATAACTCTGTAAATGTCTGCAATTTTCATGCCTCCACAATCATTGAATTTACTTGCATTCCACATATTTTCTGACAATAATTTAAATAACAATGATGTAGTTGTGGTAAGTACTTAGTTTCATATGATCTCTTCATTCATTTGATTCTGAGTTTCTGGTATTTTTGTTTCGGTCCTCGCCACTTCCTAATCGAATCACAGAAATTCCATGAGGTTATTGGAGAATGGAGAGAATGCATTTTATCTTGATTACTGGTTTATCCAGAGAGAAGGAATTTTAATGGATGTTTTCTGTTGTACATTTTTAAACATTTCAGATCCAAGTTTTATTGCTCCGGACATGGTTAGATTTGAGAATGTCCATGCTACATCGCTCACAGTGGTTTTGAGTTCCGAATATCCTCCCTCAGAAATTTTAGTTGGTTACAAATTATGGCACTGTAAGGCTGATGTTATGAATTATCCAACAGAACCGACTGCAACACTGTTGTTTGCACCAAAGACGAGATTTGTTGTCACTGGACTAACTCCAGCTACAGAGTACTGTTTCAAAGTGACTTCGTTCAATGATTCAAGACATTTGGGCATGTGTGAAGTTCGGTTTTCCACAAGTACTGGTGGAGATGAAGTCCCTAATTGTTTAGTAACACAGAGAAGTCAGAGCCCAGCTACCAACTATAGCAGCCTTTCTAATCCTTCTTCAGTGGAAGATGAAACTAATAATATAACTCCATATGGCGATCAAGCTGATAACCGAGCAGACAACTATATTACTTTTTGCCAGGACACTGATAATACTGTCTCTGCTGATTTATCCAATGATGCTGTCAACGGCAACAGCATGGACAGAGGACCTACAGCAGATAAAATTTCGTTGCTGGACGAGGAGCACATAAATGGGATGATTGGCTCCATATCCAAATCTGATGTCATAGAACATGAGCACAAGCAATCACCAGATGGCCATATTGTCGAAGAAATCAGCACTGATAACGGTTCAAATTCCCCTGCTCGAACTGGAATGGAATGTGTCCCATTTGGTGGTAGCTCAGAGGCTGGCTTACCCATCACTCCTTGCAAAATCGACATACTTACAGATGGGCTGGGAAGGAATGTACGATCAAATTCCAGTAGCAAGGATTTAAAAAATGGAAGTGGGAAAGGAGAGGAACCCCAAGATGGCAGCACATCGAAGAAGAGAAGTGCTGAAAGGAAAGATGAGGAGTGTGTGGCAAACAACATCTCAGATAGGGATTTTGAGTATTACGTGAAGATTATCAGATGGTTAGAGTGCGAGGGACATCTCGAGCAGAACTTCCGGCAGAAATTTCTTACCTGGTATAGCTTGAGAGCTACACCTCAGGAGGTAAGGATTGTGAAAGTGTTTGTAGATACCTTTATAGGAGATCCTGCATCGCTTGCAGGGCAACTTGTCGACACCTTCTCAGAGAGTATTTCGAGTAAGAAATCATCTGTCGTGCCAAACGGGTTCTGCATGAAGCTTTGGCATTAAGTTACTTGCAAGCATAAATAGTTGTGGATCTCCTCTCCTCCTAGCATTTGTTATTTATGTCGTATCATCAATTCTAGTACCATTCCTCATTTGCCATTCTTATGATGTAAAAATTGCTAGAATTCTTCCCATCACAATGTAGGTTTGGCTTCATTCATTCATATAAACTGATATGTTGTTTCTACTTTCTATAAAATCCGACAAGCAAACATGAAAAAGAATGCCAAAGGAGATCGATATGCGGGGTTTTTTTATTTTTGGAGAAATTTTTTTGTTTGATTGTAATATTGTCATGTGGTGTTACTAATTTATGTGTTGTCTGAGCGGCATTCAAGAAATTATTATTTTTCCATTATTTTAGGATCTTTTTGGAGAAAAGCTTTGGTCATTGCCTAACCACGTTAGATGGTACCCAAATCAAATGTCCTTGGCTTGTGTACTTGTTGGCCTGCTTTGAAGTGGTCAAACAGTCATTCCCTTGAAGAGGTCACCTTAAAGTGGTGGCAACTGTTACAGGGTTGACTACTCCGATGTCTTAGCTGGAACTTTTATCCTAATTGAAGACTTTTGGGAATTGTGTTTTTATGTTTTTGTGGAGTTTTTATAGTAGTGAAAGCTCATTTCCTTCGTTGTACTTCTCCGATGTGAGATTTAAGGTAATGTGGCCCTAATGAGTGCCTATGAAGCACGCTACAACAGTACTACTAGTTCGCCATCTATAATTCTATCGTTCTTCGGCGACCGTGCATGAGTTTTGCCATCAGGTGGGAGAAATAGGTGCGTGACAAGCATATCGAAAGGTTATTTATTGTGGACATGTAATTTATATTATTGATAATTCGATTCTATAGTTGTTTTATATATTTTCTAAGTGAAAGTTTACGTGATAATTAACTGACGATTTGGCATCATCTTATTGAATGACCTAATGATCAGACAGAAGTTTGTCTTGTCTCCTAGGCCACTAGAATGACTTGCAAATGAAGACGCTATGATGGTGATATTCTTAACTAATCATGCACTGCTATACAAAAAAGTTGAAATGTGACGACTCGTCCCAAATTTTCTGTGTAATTTCTTCCCGAGTGTCTAAATTGACCTTTATGCCCTTGTTGGTGAAGTGACGTGGATGTGGTTATGCAGCTTTAAATTATTTTTCTGCTATCGTAATTTATTAGTACTTGTTGTTACGATCGCGTGAGCGTGAGTTAGACCCGAATCGGAATCGTAACGAAAAAGTTATGTTAAAGTAGGTGTATGTCGGGTAGAATTGTACACGAGTGCGTGTTAATTTATCAATGTTAGAAACACTATTTTGGATAGATTTTCTTATTTCCTTTCTACTGTGCAAATTTGAAAATCTTATCCCTTGTTCTTTTTTAAATTAGACCCATGCCCTCAAATTCCTCACAACTAATCAAACACTCCCCTCAATTCTCTCACCCAACCAGACAACTTCCCTCACTTTTCCACCAATCAGAAGTTGTTAGTCACTCTCACTCTCTCTCTCTCTCTCTCTCATCTCCTTCTCTCTCCCTCACCGTAACTCTCTCTTCTCAGTGACCACCAAGAACACGTACCAAAACTCATAGATCGAACCTTCAAGTAGCACCATTGTGTTCCTCTCGAACTCATGAACACAACCATACCAACCGATTCTCGAATGGTTGACTTTTGAGTGGTCAACGTGGAGCAACTTAGAAGCTCTGACTCGGTCGAGTTGGTATCGTCGTGATCCCAACCAAGTTACAAGACTTTAGGACATGGGGAAGCTTCTACTCAACTCCCTGGAGTCCCTAGTCTAGTTTGGAAGTGGAAACAACATCGAAACAAGCAAGTTCTAGAAGGTGAGTTTTAGGTCGAGACTTGCAAGGCTTTTTCAGGCCATTTCCCTTCCGTTTTCGGACTTCCAAAAGGTATAGACTTGTTCTACTCCTCAAGAGCTTCATTTCCATATAAATTTCATGAAAAATGATTGAGAAATGAGCAAGATATTAAGGTTTAAAGTTTTTCCAAAAACCGACGAGAAATTCCCAGTTTCCGACGAACCAGACGGGGGCGATAGCGGCAACGGACAGCGAAGCTCACTGGAGAAGACGAATAATATTCTGTCAAACTTGACGAAATATTCTTACGGCGTCAAGTAATGCTGTTAACTGTTTAATGGAATATTCCGTCAAGTCTGACGAAATATTCTTGGTTTCCGTTAAGGTTCTGATGTGCATGTGCCTGCGCGTGGGCTCGTGAAGGCGGGTCCGGCCTCTGGTCGGTGAGTGGCTTTTACGTGCAGGTCCGTGACTTCGAGTAGAACATTTTCGTATATTCAAACATTTCGTTTGAGCAAATTATGGGGAGTTATTCCCAGTTTTTAGAGTATGTCCTTATTAACTAATTAGTATTAGTTGTTTCGCATATAGGAGAGACTTACCCTGAAGACGCGTGTGGACAAGTGAGATTAGGGGGCTACGATCCTTCGACATACCAGTGAATAGGCATTTTGTTTATATATATATATATATATATATATAGTTTCCACAAATGCTTTTAAGTTGATTTATGCATGTTATGCCACATTTTACTTACTTTTATAATAATGTCGTGGTGGTTGAGATTTATATTTGATCATGGCATATTCATATGCATTTTACTTGCTCATAAATACTATGTTATTATGAAATGCTAAGTAATTCTATGGGACGCGCAGGTGAGTTCACGTGAGTTTATTGTGTTGTTTGGAATGTTTGAGTTATGGCATGCTCATTTTCATACAGTGGCTCATCATTGCTACACCCAATGTTAGTGCTCCCGCCCCAGGCCAAGGCCAGTCCTTCACGTGATGTTCACCTTGCACTGCAAGCTTGCCTTGGATCCAAGTAGGTGCTAGCCCTGTCGTACAAGTCACATTAGGTGACTCCGACTTGTAGGTGACGCGCATAGCGCTAACCTTCACATGATCGTAGCACTAAATCATATATTATTACACCTAGCCCTGTCGTACATGTCACATTAGGTGACTCCGACTCATGTGTTAGCATAGATGGATGAGCAATAGGTGCAGTCGTACAGGTCACATTAGGTGACTTCGACTTGCGTGCTGGTATAGCTTGTTGAGCACATGATTATATTTATATTGTTGTTGAGTTATTGTGATGTGGCATACTTCTAGATTTACTGTTGGCATGCATTTGATTTCATACTTATACGTAGTATGATTTTTTGGAAACTATACGTGTTTTACAACGAGGGGTTATTATGTTCGTAAAATAAATGAATTTTATAAACCTTTATTTTTGTGCCCACTCGCCCTTCTGTTTTTCGCCCTTCCAGGTCCTAGATAGCTGACCTACTCTGTGGCACTCAAGGATTACCCGACGATTCTGACATATCTCCATTTTAACGTAGGAACTTGTCTCTAGTTGTGTAATAAGTACTTCTCTCGTTCGACTGCTTACCTTTATGTTATCTATGCTCTGAATATTTGTAGTTTTTGGGTTGTAACCACTACTGCGCACTCACCTTATTAGTTAATTAAGTTCTAGTTTCAGTTTTAATTTATTCATATTTTTCTTACATCATTTGCACCTTTGGTTACGTCACATTCACGTGACGGCCAACACGCCTTGATTCCGGTCGGGGTGTGTTATGAAACACCCGTGAAATCGTAATAAATTTGTGACAACACCACCTTGACGTATTTGTCTTATGCAAGCCTCTCAAACTTGTTGGCTACATTAATATATTTACACTAAAAATTGAGAAAACAAATTAATTTCAAACTCACCATTAACGATATTCGAGCATAATACCTCTAATAATTAAAAAACCGAGTTTAATTATGTTGTGCGAAAATCTCCTTAGCGTAATTTTTTACACTTTTGAGGCTGTTAGGTTTATACGAAAGTAACAGAAAAATACAGATAAACCCACCGGCCACCGTTCCTCTACACCCACCCAACCCCGTGACCACCCAGTCGCCGGCAAACCTTCTCCCTCCTCACCGCCGACAAAAGCTCATCTTTTGAACCTTCTGCCTCTTCCTCTCACCTTTCTTCTCTACCCAACCAAAGCAAGCCAACATAAACTGTAGGTGCAGATAAGTTTTTATTTAAATATACACACAAATATATATACAGCTGTTATTAGCACTCCAAAAGTTTTTATTTGTGAGGTGCTAATAACAGCTCCATATATATATAGCTATTAGCACTTCACAAATCTCATTTTACACTCTCAACTTTCTATAATTAGAAATAAAATACACTTATGAGAAGTGTAGAACGAGATTTTTTAAGTGCTAATAACAATATATATATATATATATATATGTATATATATTTGTATGCCTGTATGACACTAAAGAATTAGAGTGGGAGAGAGAGATGCGGCACACAGAGAGAGAGATTTGATGTAATGTTATCTAGGAAGCTAAATTCCTTACATTTTAGATATTACAACTTAATCAAGAAACTCTCTGTTAGTACTGCAACAATCTTGAGTTTTTATCATATATGGCCAAATTTTAGTCCCTAATTTTATAAATGTCAGCTTATAAAAAAAATTCATACATAGCCAAAACCATTCTTGAACCCTCAAAATAAAAAAAATAAAAAAGCATAATCTTAAACCCTTTCTGGTCCATACCTTTTTCATATGCATGTCCTTGGCTTTTTCTCTGAATGAATGAGCGCAAGAATGCAAAATTTCATAGGCTTAACAATGAATTTAAATTCGCTACGAAGAACATTGTTGCTCGAATATATCAACCCACAGCTAATGAATTAACTTCATCTTTCAATTGAATGCGGGACATGCTAACTCATGGTCCGAACATTTTTATGAGACGAGAATTTATCAACAAATTTATATCTACTAAAACTCAGCAAAAAAGTACTGTTCATCATGCGAGAGAGTGTACTGTTCATTAACAGTGAAAGGACGGGAATGCCCTTGGTTTCTGCTTTGGTCCCCGTACTGTTTACACTTTGCTACATTAAGAAGTCTGTTTTGTCCTTCCCAGCCTCGCGTCTCTCATCAGCTTTGGATTCGGTTCGCATTGCCTGCTTTGTACAGTGAAGGGCATAAAGTAATGGGACCTGGCTTCTCAGCCCTCCCAGTTTCCATAAACTCTCATCCCTCTTATTTGTGCGGTCACAGTTAAGCCATATCAATATTTTATATCACTATTGTTTTTTGTCTTATTATCTCTATAAAAAAATCAATATAAAATATTGACGTGGCTTAACCGTTGACTGCAAATAAGAGGAGATGGTAATGTATGGAAACTGGGACTGGGAGGCATCTCATCTCTCATCCCCTCACATCTCTCTCTTTCTCCTCATTTTCATTGTTTTATCGTCTCTGTTTTTGGCTGCGATCCGTTGGGTTTCGAGCCTCTCTTTTGAGGGTTGGGGGGAAGATTAGAAAAATTTTCATTATTTTTTTGGATTTGGATTTCTCTGTCCCCCTCTCTCTCTTTCTTGCTAAAAACGACGAAACGATTTTGGGGATTTTGTTTGTAGCTCCGGATTCCTCATCATCATCTGGGCCCTTCTAGAGACTTTTTTCTTTCTTTCAGCTGAAGCAGTCTTGAATATTGTGCTTACTGCGAAATTTAGCTGATTAGTACAGGGTTAACATAAACGTTTATTTTCTGTCCTAAATGTATTCATGAGGACCCCGCGCAAGATGCGGCTGCTGCAGCTGTTGCTTATGCTACTGTTGGACTGCCTCCACATCAAAGGTTTAGTCTCTCATCCAGCTCTGAAGAATTATAGTTTTTGTTTGGGATTTTTGTTAATTTGGACAAAACCCTAACGGTTTGGTTTTCCGGTGAGTTGTGGTGTTTTTTTAGGGATTTCCAGGCTAAAAGGGTATTCTGCGTTTTGCTTTCTCAGTTGATGAATATGAGATTTGACAGCAGCTGGAACGGTGCTGCTACTTTTGGGTATGTTTTCTGTCCTCATGTTTTTTCCCAATTTGAACATTCATTTATGATTGTTGGATTAAAATGCATGTGTAATCTTTGGGAAGAGATGAGAAAAATAACTGGAATTTTGGGAAGCTTTGCGTGGTTTGCTTTAATCCCACAGAGGGAACACGAACAGGGAGAGGAAGAGAGAAAAACATTAATTTTAAATGTGATTTTCAATTTTTTTTTTTATAGAATTGAAATTGAAAGTACCCAATTGTATAATTTGATCATGTGGAAGATATAATTAGTATGCTTTGTGTAATATGTGTTATTTTCTCGGATTTGTGGTTAAATTTGATAGTTTGATGTGGAAACATTTATTTGTGTTCTACTTTTTTTGTGATGATTTTGAAAAGCTTTTCAAATATTATATGGATGATATATAGTTGACTTATTAAATAACATAAGGTTGTGTCATGGTTTAATGTTTCTACATTTCTTAACTGTTAGGATTATTTGTTTCCTTTCTGAAATTTTCACCTCTTGCTTTTCAGTTAAGCAGACTGATTACTGTTTGCAATTTTGTGGTGTGTCACTGATGGATATTACTGAATTATTTTGATTAATTCAAAGTGGAAGGTAACTTTGGAAGATTTTATCACTTAAACCTGTTAAATTATAGGGAGAAGTGCAACTATAGTTCTTAGATTATTGCTTATGATCTTTTCATGCATGCAAACGTACTGAAGTTACTTGGGAAGACGAATATAGGCGCCTATTAGACTAGATTGTTTTTGAGTGGTTGATATGGGTCTATGTTTGTTAAATTTTGTGCGGAAGTCTTTCTTGCTCAAATTGTCCATTTTTAGGGCAGTCCGATAATGAAGTGTCTCTAACAACTCTACAGATTAGTTGAAGCTGCTAATTATAGAGATGGTGTAGTGTGCATGGATAAATCCAGTAGTTGTTTTCATAATCAGAAAGTAATCTCTCAACTTCTTTGTGATTATAGTTGCTTTGATACTGTCATAGGGACTTTTATCATACTTTCAAATTGATTTTGATATATCCATTCGTAGGTTTAAAATTTTTGTCAAACCCAAAAGTTACCTTGCTGGGTATGGTTAAAAAGTAGTTTAATTAATCAATATTACTATGGTAGTTTTAAAGTATATGTTAATTGGAATGAATCCTTTTGGTTTTATTTTTAAAACTACATATCTGTGGTAAGGAGAGATACATATTGAAGTTTTGAATTTCCAGTAAATCTGATCATCAGGTGCATAAAGATTTGAATTTTTAAAGTAGTTCCGCAAAACCTGTAAACTGGTTCCACAGAACCTGGAAAGTGGTTCCACAAAAATCTGCAAAGTGGACGTTATGTTGCTTGCAGCAGTAGATTGTTCTTTTCTATTTAAGTTGTAAGCTTTGTTTTCAGTTGATAACAAGAGAAAAAACTTGCAGTGTTCAAGCACTGTGAAATACATTTGTTCAAGCATCCTTTTACGTTTAAGTTAATTCCAGTTTCCAACAAGTTGATCCTGTGGCCGTTTATAAATTTATAAAATTTGTATTTCGTTTGTATAGATTAAATGGAAGACAAAGGTCCAACTCGGCTTGATCAATTGGTGGCATATAAAAATGTTGTCATAATTAAAGTCTGTGTATCCAAAACAAACAAGTATTGGTTCACATTTTTTGTGTGTAAATAGTTGATAAGGCATTTGATAATGTCTTTTCTGTAAGTTATATAAACTTAGACAGCTTTGTAAAAGTATTTATTCCATTTTCCGTTTAGTATTTACATGTTAAAAACATAGTCTATAGTTATATTTTCGCTCCTGCAACAACGTGCGGCTAAAATTTACTAGTATCATCTAATTCCCCTCTCACAGGCCCACATTCTAAAGATGTAAAATAGTCTATTGAAGGGTTTCCGATCAACAATATAAATGTAAAATGCTCATTTCAAGGCATTTTGTATCTGCATCCATTGAATTAAGGTTGGTGTTAGATAAATTAAGAACATATACAAGGGCATTGGTGTTCTTAGATCCAACAAAATTTCTTTTTCAAAACAAATTATCCAACAGTAGGTACCTTTTTTCTTCAAGAATCCCCTACAGCTTTTGCCCTAGAAGAAAGAACATAAAACCCCAACCCCATCTATTTCTCTACCAAAGTCCCCACCCATCGCTCTACCATCAATCGGAATAAGAGGGCTTAACGTCAACAAGAAGCCGGCTTGTGAGCCCTGGTGGATGTGAGCAGGGGAAGAAAAATGAAATACTCGGAAGTTATAAACGTATCAAAATGAGACAACGCTGCTTTGGCCCCTCTGGCTTGTTGGATACAACTTCATATAGATCGAATGAGCTGCTGCTAATACGCTACATATTATCCACCGGGAAGTCATAACCTCTGGTTCAAGGAACACCACCCCTACAGCTTGTTGGTACATCCTGTTTAAGTCATTACCGCTGCTGAAGTCTCCCTAACATAGGAGAGTATAGCTTATGCTAAATAGCCTGACATTGCACTGCAAATCTTCAATTGTGTTCAATATATGAATTCGGAATGTAAAAGCTACTATAAAATGATTAATTTGTTCAAAAAAAAAAAACCCGACGTAACATCATCACATGAATCTCTCATGGGAATCCATCATTAGATGCAAAATACAATGAACTAGAGAAAACCTTACATGGTTGATTTAGTCTCCACATGGTTCAGCTCATGCTGGAAGACCATCATCTGCATTTTAAACAAACTGATAATTAGAAATATCCAAACTAAAACAAAGAAAAATTGCACATGACAATACTAAAAACATCCCTGGACTCTGTAAATCTAAATAGTTATGCCTCAAACTTAGAGTAATAAGAGCAAGTCCACTGGGGACTTTTAGGCCAGCACCCAGCACCATTTTTGGCCCGGTACCCAGCCAATCCCCTCCAGCCCATGTGGATAGGATGGCACCTAGCCCAATCTAGTATCCAGACCAGCCCAAAATCGACAGACCCATGGGACGGCCCATCTAACATCATGCTGACGCCAGCGTGACGTCAAAGGCCATTTAAATTTTTTTTTTTGCACCAAGCCACGTCACTAGCCATTGGATTTCCAACGGTCAAAAAATTTTGAATTTGACATCCAGCGGCTAGTGACATGGCTTGATCTGGACCGTCCGATCCAGAGATCATCGGTCCACGTTTTTTCCCCAAAAAAAAAAAAAAGGCACAATGGTCAGAATTATGACCATTGACCACGTGTCAATGTATAGGCTGTTGGATTTGAATTTTTTTTCAAATCCAACGGTCCATATTAATTACCTAAATTAAAATTTATTAAAAATTGTTAAAAATACAGAAAAAAAATTAATTTTTTTTTCTTCCTATAAATACATAAGCCTCATCTTCCACCTTACACTATACTTCAACATTTTCAACACTTTCTACCAAAGCTTTCATATACTTTTTGTGTGAAAAAAATACCAAGAACCTCATCCTTTCTTTTTTTTGTCCATATAAACCCTATATCCCTACATCCATTTTCATCGTTTTCAAATCTTGAGTTCTTACAATGTCTTCTTCAAGGAGAGTGTATAAACAGTTTGAGGAGCAACATAAAAGATTGTTAGCACAACAGGAAGAATTGGTGAGATGAGGCTTTCGCAATGGAGGAGGATGAGGATGATGACCATAGAAGGCAGAGGGCCTCACATTCCTGACGTGTCATGGAAGCTGTGGGTCAGATATCCAAACCCAGACATGCTGCAAACTTCTATAGAAAGAGGGAAAAACGAGGTACAAATCTCTTGGAAGATTATTTTATCCCAATTGTGTATTCCCTGATCATGTTTTTAGATGTCGTTTTAGAATGCAACGAAGTTTGTTCGACAAAATCATGAATGCTATTTGCAACCATGATCAATACTTTGTGCAAAAAATGATGCTTTTCATGTTCTAGGTCTTCTTCCCGAGCAAAAAGTTATTGTTGCCTTGCGGATGCTTGCATATGGAGCATCTACAGATCAAGTGGATGAGATAAGGAGGATGGGAAAATCAACTGTTCTGGAGTCTCTGATGCGGTTTTGCTTTGCAATCGAAGCCCTCTATACGAAGGAGTACCTTTGGAAACTGACGCCTAGGGATCTGCGAAGGTTACTGAGGAAGGGTGAGATGCGAGGCTTCCCTGTCATGATTGGAAGCATCGACTGCATGCACTGGACCTGGAAAAATTGTCTAACTGCGTGGCAAGGAGCGTATGGCGACAGAAAAGGAGCCAAAAGTATCATTTTGGAAGCGGCAGCTTCATTTGATACATGGATTTAACATGCATTTTTTGGTGTTCCAGGAGCTCAGAATGACCTAAATGTCCTTGCCCAATCTCCAGTCTTCGACGAAGTGCTGCAAGGAAAAGCACCTAGAGTCACATATTCAGTCAATGGCCATACATACGAAATGCCGTACTACCTTGCAGACGACATTTACCAAGGTGGACAACGTTTGTAAAAAAAGTCCCACATCCACAAAGTGAAAAAGAAAAACACTTTGCAAAATGTCAAGAGGGGTGTAGGAAGGATGTGGAACGTTGTTTTGGTATCCTGCAAGCTCGTTGGGCGATTGTCAGGTCAGCGGCCAGAATGTTTGATGTCGAGGCACTTCGATCCATCATGATGAAGTGTATCATTCTCCACAACATGATTGTGGAAGATGAGTATGATTATTATGTCGTTGACGAATACAAGCAAGACATAATGAAACTCAAAAACACGTATCTCTTGTGCTCATGACGACACCGAAGATCTCATGCAACACGAGCCATTGGAACGGGATGGACGTTACAATCAATTGATCGCTGAGTGGTACATTTCATTGCAAGAGCCATACTGGCACTGTACTCGTCAAAGTGACTTGATTGAGCATCAATGGGGATTGCAACAAGGTCAAGATAATTAAAAGGAGCTTGCGGTGAAACAATAAAGTTCTTAGTTTATTTAGTGTGTTTTTTTAAGTTTATTTATGAGTTTATGTAATTTTATTTAGTTTGTTTTTTTAAGTTTATTTGATGAGTTTATGTAATTTTATTATGATAATGACACATGGCGTGACGAGATTGGTTAAAAATCCTATCCGAAATTAAAACTATTTATTTATTTATTATTTTATAAAAAAATTAATAATATTTTAAATGGACTCGATGCCAACGCATTTTGTAGGGTTGGAGATTGTTTGTGCCAGCATATTTTTTAGACTTTGTGCCTGCACATTTTTTATGGGTGGAGATGGATTTGATCTATTACTGTTCATTGGGGTCTATCACTATTCATTGAGTGGATTAAATGGGCTGGATGCTAGCGCATTTTTTGAAGGGTGGACTTGCTCTAAGAACATAACTCAAATTTTCCTGGACATTTTAATTGAAAAACAGCTGACAAAAAAACCAAGGACCACTTATAAAACAAAACTTCCATTTGTAGTATCCCAACTTCCAAACCCATTTTATCTTATGTCTTCAGCCTCCATACGGTTAACAAACATTACAGCAAAAACAAATAAACTCATATACAAAAGAATCAACAGAACACACCTATCACAGCTTTTGAAGTCACCCCGTAACAAAGACAAATTCTATGCTCATATGAAAACATTGATTCACAGCTCAATCTAATAGAGAATTTGCTAAATACACAGTACGCACATCTTTCTAGTTTTCATTGCTTCAATACAACACTTTCAGGAATGCCCTGAAAGCCTTTGCTGGATATATGCATCAAACTATTTATTGATTCTTACCTTAAAAACATGTTTGATGTATTCATTGTCAATATATTTTATTCACAATAACATCACATATCCAAGCATCCCAGCCTTACCCCAAAAGCAAGAAAAGCTCTACCAAAGAAAAATTAACGTATTTAAAAATCAGGTTCAGTTAGGGAAGGAGGACAAACCATATATGATATATCCCAGGAAGGAAAATTTATGATAAAAAGGAGCCAAGCCAAAAATCGATTCACACAAGGTAGCAGAAAAGACGTGAACATTCAGACTATCTAGATAACTTGGAGATGACTTCCATAAGTGAATTTCCATTCAAACTAACAGACCAAAAGGAATCATCTTGACTCTCGAATACATCTGTCAGTATTGAGCAAATTTAGCAATGCCAAATGATGCTGCATTGGGGATGTTTTTAGTATGAAGGCCTAAATGTTAAGGCCTAGTTCTTATCTCTACTTGACATACATTCAAATATAATCCCTATATCTTCAAAACTAGCAAACAGATACTAGAGAGTTGTACCACACAAGTTAACAAATGGGCACGAGTTTAGCCCATAAATATGTTAGGTTTTTGGCTCGTCAAATATGTCTAGTTGGTTTAGGATTGTTTTAGGAAACCTAAAGGTATACCGATTCTTGTCCTAGAGGGATTAGGAAAGAATTTCAGTTTCTTTATTCAATTTAGGTTTGGATTTCTAGAAGTCTATTTGGATTTGGATAGTGTAATTTCCTAATCCACTTATAAATAGGAATTCAATCAGCCTTGGGACATGTAAGCCAACCCTATGTCTATAAATAGGGTGCGGCAAGACTGTTTTTTTAAAGAGAGAAAGTAAACAGCCAGACAACCAAGAGTTTTGATATTAGTTCTAGGGTTTGCAAAAGTTCTGTAATCTTTATTATTAATCAAAGGAGCGGTGATTTCTCTACCTAGAGAAATCACAACTGGACGTAGGCAAAAGTTCTGCCGAACCAGTATAATTCTTGTGTGTTTCTAAGTTTTCTAATATTTGCTAGTTTAGTCTATTGTCGTTGGTTACATTAAAGAACAAGGTCTAGTGTGCGGGTTTTTCAACAATTGGTATCAAGAGCTAGGATCAAGGTGTTCTACGATGTCAAAAGGGAAGATGAATGCGGATCAAGGACCTGCGTTAAAGCCCTTTGATGGCAAGGATGACTTCACGGACTGGCAAAGGATGATGAAGAACGTACTGATACAGCAGGACTTGGATGATGCACTCGATGGTGAGAAGCCGAAAAACATGACAGAGGCAGGATGGACTAAGGTTCTCAAGAAGGCCAAGAGTTCCATCGAGATCCATCTCACAAGATCAGTTCGGTCACACATCACCGAAAAGATGATTGCCCAGGAAGCATGGGAAAAGTTGGAGAATGTTTATATGGGCAAAACCGTGTCCAATAAACTTTTTCTAAAGGATGAACTATTCGGGCTTCGACTAGAAGAAAGAGGTGATATTGAAGATCATGTATGCAGGTTCCAGAATTGCATAGCTAATCTTCAGAAGGTCGAAGAAACTTACAAAGATGATGATATGGCTATCATCTTGCTGAGATCTCTACCTTCGTCTTTCAAGCACTTTCGAACAACTTTAATGTTGAAAAGAGTCCCTGAAGCTTGAAGACGTAATTCAAGCTCTTCAGTCATATGCTAAACTGGATGATATAACTGAAAGCTCTCAAGGCCTTTATGCCAAAGGCAAGGAGAGGGGGCGGGAAAAGACAAAGGAAGAGAAAATCGGCAATAGAGGTAGGTCAAAATCCAAGAAGAAAAAGATAAAAAAGGAAGGTTGCTTCGAATGTGGTTCAACCGATCATTGGAAGAGGAACTGCAAGATTTGGAAAGAGAAGAAAGCCAAGATGGAAGGAAGCTCAGGTTCAGCTAGTGCAGTCACCGGGCATGAGAGTGACAGGGAGCTTCTTTCAGTAACATCAGGCTCCAAGGCTTTCACCAATTGGATTTTGGATACTGGATGCACTTTTCATGTGTGCTGCAAGGGAATGGTTCGATACTTACAAAGAAGTCAGTAGCGGGGAAGTCTTAATGGGGGATGATTCTTCATGTCCTGTAAGAGAAATTGGCACTGTTCGAATCAGAATGTTCGATGGGATGATACGAGCTTTAGGGAACGTCAGGTATGTCCCTAGACTAAGAAAGAATTTGATTTCCTTGGGTACTTTAGATGAGGCCGGTTATGAGTACAAGTCCAAAAAAAGGAAGACTCAGGGTAACCAAAGGATCGCTAGTGGTAATGCGAGGTGACCTACAACCCAATAAGTTGTATAAGTTAATTGGGACCACTATAGTCGGTGGAGCAGCTGTTTCTGTAAATCAGAGTGTAGAAGACAAGAATGAACTTTAGCATCATAGGCTCGGGCACATAAGCCAGAAAGGGTTGCAAGAATTACACAAGCAAGGCCTGTTGGAAGGCGTGTCATCTTGCAAACTGGACTTTTGTGAATACTGTGTTCTCGGAAAGTAAAGAAATGTATCATTCGCAAGTAGCAGTGCAGATAACCGAAGCAAGGAGCAACTTAGCTATATTCACTCAGATGTTTGGGGCCCTACAACAACTAAATCAAATGGTGGAGCCAGGTATTTTGTTACTTTCATGGATGATTTTTCTAGGAAGGTTTGGGTTTATTTCATGAAGCAGAAATCCGAGGTTTTTGCAAAGTTCAAGGAATGAAAAACAGAAGTCGAGAATCAAACTGGAAGAAAGATCAAGTACCTGAGAAGTGATAATGGAGGTGAATATACAAGTAATGAGTTTACCAATTATTGCAAGCAGGAAGGCATCATAAGGCACTTCACAGTAAAGAAGAATCCCCAACAAAATGGAGCTGCTGAGAGGATGAACCGAACTCTCATGGAGAGAGAGAGGAGCATGCGATTTCATGCACGATTGCCTGATAGTTTTTGGGCAGAGGTTAATCATGCAAGTTATTTGATTAATAGGTCACCATCTATAGTTCTCGGTTTTAAGAGTGCAGAAGAGGTATGGTCTGAGAAGTCGGTGGACTATTCCATGCTCAGGGCGTTCGGCTGTAATGCTTATGCACATATTCCAAGTGATGAAAGGTCCAAGCTCAAACTGAAGTCTACACATTGCATATTCTTATGTTTTGAGAAAGGAGTTAAGGGTTTCAAGCTTTGGGATTTCAACAACAGGAAAAAGGTTGTCAGTCGAGATGTTGTCTTTGATGAGACAACCATGCCTCTTAATAAAGTCGAGAGCAGTAGGGAGAAGATGGACGATGCTGAAATTGAAGCAACAAAGATTCCATTAATCAGTTCAGATGAAAAAGAAGCTCAGGTGGAGCAAATCGAGCAAGAGACCGAATCTGATGGTTTTGAGGAAGAAGAAGAGCATCAGCATCGTTCACCAGTTAGGAATCAGGTGGAGCAAGAAACAGGGCAGATTGAAGGCACTCCAATCCGCCAGACATACCAAAGGGTTCGAACTCCAACCAACAATCCACTTGCATTCCAGAGATGCATAGCACTAGACAAACCTAAGCGGAACAAGAAGAAACCTAACAGATTTGGGTTTGACCAAGACGAAGTTAATTATGCTCTTAACATTAGTCAAGGAGATCCGACTACTTATCGAGAAGCTATAGCTAGTGATGAGCGAGATAGTTGGATAAGTTCTATGACAGAAGAAATGGAGTCTCTTTACAAGAACTCTGTTTGGGAGTTGGTTCCTAAGCCCAAAGACAGAAAGCTAGTTGGATGCAAGTGGGTATTTAGGAAAAAGGAAGGACTACATGAACAAGATGTCGTGAGATTCAAAGCAAGGCTCGTGGCTAAGGGGTACTCACAAAAGGAAGGGGTGGATTATGATGAGATCTTTTCACTTGTAGTCAAGCATACTTCTATCAGATTACTCTTAGCTATGGCAGCTCAGCATGACATGGAGATTGAGCAGATGGATGTGAAGACAACGTTTCTTCATGGAGATCTAGAGGAGACGATTTTCATGGCTCAACCAGAAGGGTTTGTTGAATATGGGAAAGAGAACCTAGTATGTCAGCTAAGGAAGTCCCTGTATGGCCTGAAATAGTCTCCAAGACAGTGGTACAAGAAGTTTGATTCATTCATGCTGAAAATCGATTTTAGAAGATGTTTATATGACTGTTGCATGTATTATCATGTGTTCCAAGATGGGATGATCATATTGCTATTGCTATATGTGGATGACATGCTAATTGCTTGTCAAGACAAGTCTAGAATTCAAGACTTAGAAGATGTTGAGCGAGGAGTTTGACATGAAGGATCTAGGTGCTGCACAGAAGATTCTTGGCATGGAAATTCAGAGAGATAGGACAGCTGGAAGAATTTGGATATCACAAGCCAAGTATATTCAGAAGGTTCTTGAGAAGTTCAACATGCAAGAAGCAGAGGTAGTTTCGACTCCCTTGGCGGCTCACTTCAGGTTAAGTGGGCAACAGTGTCCTACATCCGAGGAAGAGCAACAAGTAATGAAGAATGTGCCTTATGCTAATGCAGTGGGCTGCCTCATGTATGCAATGGTATGCACACGTCCCGACATAGCTCAAGCAATCAGTGTCGTTTCCAGATACATGGCAAATCCAGGAAAGCAACATTGGGATGCAGTAAAGTGGATTTTGCGTTATTTGAAGGGTTCTTGGCGACAAAGGATTATGTTTGAGAGGCAAAAGGAAAGTGCAGGGGTGTTAGGATATGTGGATGCCGATTATGCTGGGGACTTGGACAAGAGAAGATCAACTTCTGGTTATGTGTTTACATGTGCAGGAGGACCAATCAGTTGGAGGGCACTACTGCAACCAATTACAGCTTTGTCGACCACAAAGGCAAAGTATATTGCATTGGCCGAAGCTGGAAAGGAAGCGATTTGGCTTAGTAGCTTGGTAAGTCAAATGGGAATCACTCAAGATTGTGTGAAGCTGAAGTGTGATAGTCAAAGTGCCATTCACTTGGCAAAGAATCAGGTTTTTTCTGGAAGATCAAAGCACATTGAAGCAAGGTATCACAGAATCAGAGATTGGGTGGAGTCTAAGGAAATTTGGATTGAAAAGGTTCATACGGATGACAATGCCGCAGATTTCCTTACAATGATAGTGTCGGCCAAGAAGTTCAAGCATTGCTTGAACTTGATCAATCTCGTTGATTGATTAAAGTGGAGCACCTCCTCACTTGAGGTGCAATGGGGTAAGAAGAAGATTGCCAAGGTGAAGACTCTTGAAGATTTCCAGAGCTGCTTCAAGAAGGTTCAAAGATACTCTCGGGTGCAACGATCAAGACTTGGTTTGACTCACCAAGGTGGAGATTGTTAGGTTTTTGGCTCGTCAAATATGTCCTAGTTGGTTTAGGATTGTTTTAGGAAACCTAGAGGTATACCGATTCTTGTTCTAGAGGGATTAGGAAAGAATTTCAGTTTCCTTATTCAATTTAGGTTTGGATTTTTAGAAGTCTATTTGGATTTGTATAGTGTAATTTCCTAGTCCACTGAGAAATAGGAATTCAATCAGCCTTGGGACATGTAAACCAACCCTATGTCTATAAATAGGGTGCGGCAAGACTTTTTTTAAAGAGAGAAAGAAAACAGCCAGACAGCCAAGAGTTTTGAGATTAGTTCTAGGGTTTGCAAAAGTTTTGTAATCTCTATTATTAATCAAAGGAGCGGTGATTTCTCTACCTAGAGAAATCACAACTGGACGTAGGCAAAAGTTCTGCCGAACCAGTATAATTCTTGTGTGTTTCTAAGTTTTCTAATATTTGTTAGTTTAGTCTATTGTCGTTGGTTACATTAAAGAACAAGGTCTAGTGTGCGGGTTTTTTCAACAAAATAAACCCTCCATCCCACTTCGCAAGTAAAACGAACTGTCCCCCTCGATACTAAAAACATGAATAAACTTACCCTAGAAGGCTATAACCCATAAAATTACGAATTGATTCCCACCTTAATATCTCTAGATTATAGCTAACAAAAGGATGAATACACAAAAACATAGATAGGTTGATGAATTTAAGTCAATTGCACCACAAAACATGAAATTAGTAAGCTCAGAATTCTAATTACCAGAACACGAATAAAAGAAATCATAAACTAACATTATACCACTCAACAATATCCAACTTATAATGTAAACTTGAAGGAGCAGAAGTAAGAACATTCCAAAACCCTAATTCAATCAGCAAATAAGGGGATTATAAACCCTAACCAGTAATCTAGCGATTGCGCTCGGCAGGCAACGGCCGATTAAATCCACCGCGGCGATTCATATACTGTCTCGGCTGCCGCTTAGTGACCGCCCTAACGCCACTCACATCTGCGCCCGCCACTGGCTTCCCTTTTGTCGAGTCAAACCCAATCGGAATCCCCAATTTCTTCATCATCTCAATCTCGTCCTCGTCCATACCCTCACCACCACCACCATCGCTGCTCGGCTTCTGCTGAGTTTTATGCTCCTTCGAGATGCCCTCAACGGAGTCCGAAACCGCCGCCTTCTGCCGCTCCCTCTCGTCCTCTACAGTCGACTCACGCCGCTGGCGCTTGCGTGGCTCTGGCGAGGGGCTGCGGTGGTGGTGCTGGCGCCGCCGGTGGGACCTGTCGTCTGGAGACCGAGAACGGGAGATGGAGCGAGTGCGGGAGCGGTACCGGTCGGGCGAGCGCGTGGGGGAGCGGGTGTGGCGTGGTCTGGTGCGTTCGGGTGTACGCGACCTCTTGATGCTGACGCGGTCACGGTCGCGGTCGTCTCGCTCTCGGCGTCTTTCTCGGTCACGGTCTCTGTCCCGAATTCGGTCACGATCCCGGTCCCTGTATCGTTCCCGGTCCCCCATAGTCCGCGTGAGAGTAAGGAGTAACTGGGAGGTGGTTCATGATTTTAGGAGAAGGTGCTTTTATCAAAGAAAACCAAGTTGATTCCGGTGTGAGTTTGGATTTAGGGCTTATTCTATTAACACCTCATATATTATTGATTAAACCTCATATGCTTAATACATCACACATTTACTTTTTCATTTAAAATTTATTTTAATACACTTCACGTACTTTCTCACAATACCCTTACACCTCACGTTCTCATACACCTAATATTTTCCACATACACCCCACATTTTCTATACACCCCACATTCTTTAAATCTTATAATACTCATTTTCATTTTTTATAAATTAAATTGACTTAGAATTAAAACCTTAATATTCTCTAAAAAGAGAAGTCTAGAATCTGGTATGTTGAGCTTGAATTTCATTGGATCATCACAACCAATCTCCTTTTCTCTGTCTCTTAAGCCTTTTGCTAACAAAAAAGAGGATTTCTGCTAAAAAATGACAACTAGGAGGAACCTAACAAAGTAAAAGTAAACCCCATAAGATGAATAAGAATGGAAAAGGTGTTGTTGGGTTGGCCTCCTATGAAATTGGGTAGTACGGAAAGCAAAAGCAAGCTTAAATAATTACCGATGTCGTTGAATAATTAAAACAATAACAAATATGAAATTTTACCTTATGTGAAGTTTCCAAAATATTGATATCGTGTTCGATTCGTTAAATTTTTTTTCTCAATCAATGTGTTTATAGTTTCAATAGTTAGAATTTTATTCAACAATGGAGTGGAGGGTGAGAGGGGTTTTGATAGTTGAATAAGATAAATAATACGTTAAAAGTAATTTGGGGTGTATTTAGAAATTTCTTATTTTCTTTAAACCTCATAAAGTCGAAATTGTCATTGTATAGTATGTTACATAAGCCACTTAATATTAAATTTTAATGTGTGGTGCATTCAACATTATGTGGGGTGCTAATAAAAAAAGCCCTTAGCATATATGTTTTTACTTAATTATGTTTTATGTTTTTTTAGTTTTTTCAATCAGACTGTGAAAAATAAAAATAAAAAATTTGAGGAGTGAAAAAAAGTATGTGAAAATTATTTATCAAGGAAAAATAATTTTTTGTTGTAGTCTTATTTACCTGGAGAATGATACAGAGACAAAGAGGTGTAGCATGAAATAGAGAGAATTCAGTGAATTCTAAGATGTGATTTCTCACCTTTATTTATAGTAGCAGAAAAGTAAATTCCTTAGCCTTTAAGTATTACAATACAATTCGGGAACTATCTGTAAGATATAAATTGAATCTCATAAGGAATTACACAATCACATTCCTAATTAGGTTAGGACTGCAACATTCCCTCTTGGGTGTGTAAATACTCAAGTAAATGGCGCATCATGTCTTCAGCGATGAAGTAAGTTCAGTTGATAAAGTCGTTGGCACAATGAGCGAATGCGAGTTTCAAATTAAAAGAAAGAATGCATAAAAAGGTAAAACTCACAAAACATCGCTATGGTGGAACCCAATATGAGAGAGAAACTCATAGTCTAAGAAGAACACATGAGAAGTTTGCAATCGTCTTCTGGAGGTAAGTAGGAAAGTAAGACCAGCCCAGGATGAGTGCCTCGTTAAAACCTGGTTAGATAGCAAAAATCCGATGGATGTAATAAACCATGAGTAGTATTATGCAATGGATATATACCACTATTACCTAAGTGCATTAACCTCAACAACCTTGTGAATCATTCTTCTTTCTCAAAGAATAAAGATTCTAACATTTTGCCTTTGTACAAGTTTAAGATGAGCTCATTGGATCCGGATCAAACGATCCAAATTAAAGCATCTATCTAAGGCCAACTTGTAATTTATGTTACCAAGGTGTTACAACCAAATAGGGTTAGTCACTCCTCTGTAAGGCATTATTGTATTCTAAATGGTTAACACTGCCACATCACCTCTATCGATGTAGAGATTATTAATTGGATTACAATAGGGAAGTGTTATTGGCACTCCAAAAATCTCATTCTAAGTGCCTGACAAGTGTATTTTTCTTTCCTAATATAGAAAGTTTGGAGTGTAGAATGAGATTTTTGGAGTGCTAATAACAATTCCCTTACAATAATGCAATCATTAATTAATAAAGAACAATGTTTTGTCAAACTGTTTGGCCCCAAAATATTTGGGCCTGAGCCTAGTAACTCTTTGGGTTCGGCCAAAATGGAAGCTTTCAGTACCTTGGGTTGGTTTGAGTTCGGTCTGGCCCAAGGAAAAGTAGCCGAATCTTATAATAGCATGACATTCGAAAAGTCAGGGTTGGATTCGATTAAGTCCTCAATTGGTAAACTTGTCAAGGATTAAGATAAATATTGATCAAATTCGTAATATTCTGAGGATTAATATTTGTAGCAAATTAGGATTAGAATGAATGAAATATGAAGAAGGGACTAGGTCCATATTCTCGAGCTTTATGAAGAGATTGGAACAGATTGGTGCCAAGGAAGTATAATCCATATAGGACTCTACTTCGGCATAAGGTGAAAATCACTCTTATAAATAGAAGGGGATTTGCAACATTCAAGTGACCTTCAACACAACACACAAATATGCACATTGAAAGCCAAACCTATTTTATGGTTGGATATTCGCAAGTGCATTTTAGACTTCGGCATTTCGACTACCGAACCATATTTACAGTCAAGACACTTATCTCTTTTGAATATTGTGTCTTTACAGCTCGGTACCAATTCAGCGCACTTATATTTGCACAAATATAATTGAAGCAGTTGAGCCTGATGTAGACGATCTTGAACTTCGTAGTGACTAGCAGCTTTGTCTTCGGACTCTAGAAACCAGAGGCCAAGACTAGTTCATTCCTCGACCACAATTGCTTGGATAAGAAGTCAGTAGTGCGTTCGACACCACCACCACACATTCATTTACTCATCGACCGAGCTCGATCATCGAGTTGGCATGCCCTGCATTCAACTGAAGGATGCAGTTAACTCATTTGTTGTTCAGCATGCGTGCCACATAAGCTTGGTAGTTTGTAAGGTCTACCTAAACATAACAATTCATTCATCTCTTAAAATTACAATGACATAATTAAGTTCCTCGCTCAAATTGAAATGTATGACATTTGTCTTGGTCTGACATTTGTCTCCCTGATGCTGAGGGACCTTGGCTTAAACAGATTACAAGGTTGGAATAAAGCTCTTATGAACTGTCATATTTGGAGCTTAATTTATGGTCTATCTAGGTGAAGGTGTATTTACTTCAAGGTAATTCTTTGTGGAATGCCTCTTTTCCTTTAGTTTGCTCTTAGAATTGGAGGAAATTTCTTCATCTCATAGGACTTGTTAGACCCTTCTTCTTTCATGTCATTAGTGATGGGCGCTCCACCTCTCTATGGTGACAATTGGCACCTATTTGGGTCTCGTACCCTTAGATGGCCTTCTAGTATCATTATGGAATCAGGGCTCTAACCAAATTCTTTGGTCAGAGAGATTATTGATAAGAATGGTTCCGACTGGACTATCACTCTAGTTGAAAATTGACTCCCTAAACTATTTTTTTGGTAAATTAATCCCATGAACTATTTAAAATCAGTCAATTAACCCCTTGCCATTAGATTGCGAAATCAATTCCGTCAAATTCAAGGACAAATTAGTCCTTTCATCATCAATTGTTACTTGTCCGCTATAACCACCAATAAAATTTTGACACATAGACACAGAGTAATTCGAAAACATATAGTGACATGCCCCGATCCTGATGTTCGAAGGACATCGGGATGGCCATGTGCTGGCCGACACCCGAGGGTGACGCAAGCTATTTAATGAATTTATATGCCGATAACATGTGAAACATGCATATAAATTTTGCACATAACTACGCAAAGTAGTATTCAAATATAAGTCTTACAAAATACAATAATAATATTCAACTGTCAACAATGAATATAATGATGCATGACATGTTCAGAGCATACAACTAAATCCAGAGTACAAGCGGAAGGTACGATAGAGAAGTGCTATTACAATAGATGTCAAAGCAGAGATGATGATATAATATCACTGGTAGGGAAATGCCTAGTAGTTCGGATCGTATGCCTTGTTCCTATGTCCTGAGGGGGCACAAAACAAACATAAGTGGACCAAGTTACTGAAACAATTATTAACATATTATCCCCCAAAGTTTTATGAAAACTCATAGCATAATAAGTAGTAGGTTTTCCGAAAACCCTAGCATGCCATAAAACCTTTCATAAAACATATCTCGTATATAATGTGCTAAATAGTGGTATAAGTGTCTCCCGAAGGCACATAGAACTCTTCATTCATTCGAAGGCCTTCCTTCATAAATACTTCTAATATCAATCGCCCGTAGGCTCCTACAGCACCCACTCGAGGACATATATAAGTATCATTGCATGTAAGCTCCTACAGCACCCACCCGAAGGCATATATGTGACCACTATATAAGCACAAAAATCATTGAATATAATATTTCCAACATAAACATATATATCAAAAAACATCTTCATAGCTTATAGTCATCCATCATATATACTACAAAGAAGTGTAAAAACATGTTCATAAATAGTATATAGTCATCCATCATATATACTACAAAGAACATAAATTCGATAAAGTATGGTATTCCAAAATATTCTCAATAAAGCATAATAATAATAAAGTGTAAATCTAATTTACTCATAAAATGTTTCGTAGAACGTAACCATTAAATCATATTTTTCATGTATGCATTTCTACTATTAAAACATGCATTTTAGAAGGGGTCCACTCACAGATACTTCATTGTCGAAGAGCTATACGAAATAGGAATGACGGGTAAGCACATAAAGGGTCCAATTAATAAAACTATACCCAAACGATTGAATTTCGGAAAACGGACTTAAAAAACGGATCTAGGACGTCGAAAGTAGCCTAGGAGGGGTCTTGGACAAAACCCAAAAAAGTAAAAAAAAAGTCAACGTTGACCGATCAAAGTCAACGGTCAAAACGGGTCAACGAGTTTGGGTTGGGTCAACTGAGTCACAGGTCGGTCAACAGGCCGGGTCAAAAGTCGATCAACGGGCCTAGGGTTTGGGCCGGACCAGTTCAATAGGCTGGGCCGAGGCTTAAAGGGATTTGGTCTTGAAGCTATCGGGTCGAAGGCCTCAACGGGCCTGGCTTGATAGCCCGGCCCAGGGTAAAAGGGTTATGGGTTGGGGAAACAGGCTGGTTCCCTTGGGTTTAGGCTAAAGGGTTTAGCGGGCCAAGGCCTGAGCTGGCAAGGCCCAAAGGCCTGGGTTATATGGGTTTGGGTTTCCGGGTATAAGTCTTTCGACCCGTTTCTCATCGGGAATGAAGGCCGGACCCTCCTGAGCCCTGGCCGACGCCGATCGACCAAACTAACCTATGATCTAACCATAAAAAGGAAGGTTCCTAAGAGAGGAAGATAATTTGTACTTGTGACGCACTATAAAGTGGCCAGAGACGGCTGAGATTTCGCTCAAAGGTCTCAAGGGTTTCTTTGTGCTTCGCCGTGCTTCACAGAGATGAGGGAGAGTGAGAGAGAGTCCACGCAATGTTGGTGGTGGTGGTGAGGTCGCTGGTGTGCCTCCTCGGGTGTGCGTGGGTGTGGGTGTTGCTGGGAAAGGGAGAGGGAGGGCGTCCGAGAGAGCTTCAGGATAGAGAGTGAGAGTGTGTGAGTTGAGAGAGAGTGTGTGTTGACTCGGGGGGGGGGGAAGAGAGAAGGAGATAGGGTGTTACCACGTGGCAGATAGAGAGAGGAGAAAAATCTAGAAAGGGAACCCGGATTGGGTAGAAAGTTTTTTTGGGGGGGGGTAGTTTTGTAATTTCATTAATCTTTTAACAAAAATGTGAAATTACAATCTTTATTGAGGGTGCGGTTTCACATATAGTATAATGAGAAAACATAAAAAAAAAATCAAACGTTTACATGGCGGACCATCTCACATTGTCATTACATATTATTTTGTTTTCACATGTGAATAATTTTATTGGTGGTTACGGTTGAGAAGTAAAAATTGATGAATGAAAGATTAATTTTCCTTTGAATTTGACATAATAGTGAATGAAATTTACGGACAATGGGTCAATTGGCTTATTTCAAATAGTTCAAGAGGTTAATGTACCAAAAAAATAGTCCAAGTGGTCAATTTTAATTGGAGTAATAGTTTAAAGGGTCAAATAGCAGTTTACCCTTGTTTTTAGCTTGATCTTTGTTGTCATTGTTGTGTTGTAGATTGTTGCTTCTTTTAGTGTCCCCAAAAAAAAAAAAAAAAAAGAAAAGTAAATTACCCCATGCATGGGTAACCATCATTCCTCCCAAGTCCCACAACACCCACACCCACAAAAACAGGACAAATCACTTCCTTCGAAGTTTGAACCAAGACAAAAGAAACAGACATCCCTTGCCCCTGCCCCATCTGCCTCTTTCTCCTTAAATTGAGAGAGAAAGACTTTGGTCCCCTTTGTTTCTGCTTTTTCACTTGAGAGCTGGCTCTGGCTGGAGATTTGTTGCTCAATTGCCCATTTGCTCTGCATATGAGAAAGTGCTTTTCACAGTTCAGAAATTTGCAGGAATGAAATACATTAGAACAAACAGCCTGAAAAGGCTATTCTCCCTCAAATGGAGAAGCCTAGAGGAAGCCACTAGTCCGAATGGCTCCAAAGGCGTAGAAAACAATGAAATCCTGAAGAATGTTGAAGCAAAAGAGATTTCTCCAAGACCCACTTGGAAATGCTTCTCCTATGAAGAGATTTCTGATGCCACAAATGCTTTTAGCTCAGGTAGGTTTTTGTTTGTTTTCCTTCAAAACCTGTTTGATCTTTCCGGGGTTTTCTTTGGGTGATTGAAATTTATATAGTATTCATATTTTGTGATGTGGGCTTTGGCAGAAAATTTGGTTGGGAAAGGAGGGTATGCAGAAATTTATAGAGGAGTTCTGGAAAATGGTGAGGAAATTGCAGTGAAGAGGCTCACAAAAGCTGTGACTGATGAGAGGAAAGAGAAGGAGTTCTTGAATGAGATTGGGACCATTGGCCATGTTTGCCACTCAAATGTGTTGTCTCTTGTGGGTTGTTGTATTGATAATGGCCTTTATCTCATCTTCCACTTCTCCTCCAAAGGCTCCGTTGCTTCTCTTCTCCATGGTAAACATTTCACCATAACTTATATGGGAATGATTTCCGCGCACCTCTGGCCCTTGATTATTCTTTAAAAAGGTGCGCATAAATCATTTTCTGACACAAATTTACCAATTTTAGAAATCTTGTTTTGCTTATTGGGCTTTGAATTTCTGTGATAATATATTTTTCTTGAAATCCTTGTTGCAGATGAGGATTTGGCACCTCTGGATTGGAAAACAAGGTACAAGATAGCTATTGGGACAACAAGAGGCCTCGGCTACTTGCACAAGGGCTGCCAGAGAAGGATAATTCACAGGGACATAAAGTCCACAAATATTCTATTGACTCTAGATTTGGAACCACAGGTTCACATAGAATCGTAGTCTCTTGCTCTCTTCTTAACCAAGATTTGAAACCAATGTATTGAATGTGATGTTTTTTTATTGTTTGAAATGTCACAGATATCAGATTTTGGACTGGCAAAGTGGCTTCCATCTCAATGGACTCATCATTCAATTGCTCCAATTGAAGGGACATTTGGGTAAGTCTGAATAAACATCAAATCCATGATTTATTAAAATTCTGAATCCCATTTTTCTTAAATGATTAATCGACCGTGCGTAGTGGCATTCTAGGATGCACCACTTAGTGAGATAAAGCTTTGTTGTTGTTATTGTTGATTAATCGATGATGTTGTATATAACTGTGCAGGCACTTAGCACCAGAGTACTATATGCATGGGATTGTGGATGAGAAAACAGATGTGTTTGCTTTTGGAGTGATTTTATTAGAGCTCATCTCAGGCAGGAAACCAGTGGATGGCTCTAACCAAAGCTTACATGGCTGGGTAAGTAATGGAAACCCTCCCAAATCTTATTATATGATTTTTGTTTATTGCAACTTACCATATTCCACGGAGGGGAAGGACTTACATATACCCCTCAACATTTCAAGCTAAAAATACAATATCATCTGTTTCAGCTTTCCACAAAATATAATAAAATATTTGTCTGAGACGCCGCCTCGAGAGGTGCATGCAAGTCACTATCCTATGCCATCTTAGCAAGACTAATTAAGTGATTAATAATTCAGAATATATATATATATATATATATATTATATTATATTTTGCAAATTGTTGTGGTTTTTCAACAGGCAAAACCAATTTTGAATCTTGGGGAGATTGAAAGGCTAGTAGATCCAAGGCTTAGAGGGGCCTTTGATGTTACACAGCTGAAAAGACTCGCCTTTGCAGGATCTCTCTGCATTAGAGCATCTCCAACATGGCGCCCTACTATGAACGAGGTAGCTATTTATTTTATTTATAAGCTCATTTGTGTGTCAATTGTCATATTGATGAATGCAAATTCCCAATCGTAAAATTCTGATTTACCAGTCACCTAACTAGCTATTCTTTCGCAAAAAATTGACATTTGTACAATGTACTTTAGCCCGAAACTATTCTTGTTGAAAGCACTTTTGTTATGTTCACAAAAAGATGCTTATAAACACTTTTAATTATCAAAATTTATCCCAAGTGCTAGTTTTGATTATCTAAAAGCATTTTTAGCCGTAAAAAACACATTACTACATGACCTCCTTAGTTAAAGTAGTCATTTATGGTATGCGGTTGTTTGCCTGAAAGAAGATGAAACTAATTATAATTACCTTTCCTTTTGGAAGTTGGTGTCGGGCAGGGCATTTGGTTTTTTTTTCTTCACGCAATTCCCTATTGTCCAACAAATGGTTCCTTCCCACCTAAACTTAATATATATGCTAAAATTGAGAATATCTATAATAAGGAACAATCATGCACCATGATTTAAAAAAAGATTAAGATGTGATCACCAAATTGATTAGGCGAGTGGGTCCTAATTGTCTCATTTTTTTTAACCCATGTCATCTTCGCTAGTCATTTTCATTTGCATATATAATACATGGGTGCTGTTAGGGAGATCAAATTTTTTAAACAAAATTTGTAAAATAAATGATATGGTTGTAGATGATTGAATTATTAATTAAGTATCGATTAACGTGTTTGTTTCTTATTGGTGACACATTATTTGGTTTGAAAAAATTTGGTCACGCAAAACTGCACAATGTGAATCACAACAAGTTCATCCATATCATTTCCCCTTGCATAAATTTATGAGTTTAAGATAGAAGTATATAAAAATTAGTTGTATCATAATTATGTTGTAGGTTGTACACATATCTTTTCCTTCTGCACACTTCTAATTATTTATGATATTTAATAGACAAAAATAAAAAGAGTATGCATAAGAAAAAAAAAGCGTGCGAAAATCATTATCCAATCTAATCAATGAGTTTGTGGATTTAGTATACTTGTTATGGTATATAGAAAATACATTATGGTTCAATATTATTAATGTGAAGTCCAATAATCAGTCCAAATACTAAACTTAGAAATTAAAATGTATTTCATCAACTTTAAGAAACGAGGGTCACTTAGTACTACGGTCTAGTGATATTTCTTTTTACTTGTAAATGAGGTCTTTAGATTTGATTATCGTCAAAAGAGAATTCAAACTACATTATTGCTAACTCATTGTGAGGTTATGCGGATCCCCTCCTCTTAGTGAAGATAACATCGTTTGTTCAAAAAAAAAAAAAAAAACGAAGAATTGACATGAATACATTCGATATAGTAATTTAATTTGCCACTATATTTGCAGGTATTGGAGGTTATGGAATCAGAAGGGCAAATAGACAAAGAGAGGTGGAAGATGGCAGAGGAAGAAGTAGATGAGTTTTGGGGTTTTGAGGATCTAGAATATGAGTGCAACGCTTCCTTCTCAATTTCACCACACGATTCCATATCAACAGCAAGTTGTTAATTAGCTGTAATAATTCTGGTTGAAGAGCTATAAAGAAAAGGGGTTGGGCACGAACTTTATGTCAATTTTATTATTATTATATATGACTTCCTAACCTTGAATTTCATCAACGTGTACATATATATATAGGTTTACACATGTTTGGTACATAAATTACATTTTACCTCCTTAAGTTTGGGATCAATTTCAATTCCTTACAACATCTTTAAAACATTTCAATTTCATACATTTACTTATCATTTTATTTCAATTTCATACATCCGTTAGAAAATCTGTTAAGTAAACCGTTAAGTGATGATGTGGCAAATATAGGATCCACATTTATACTGACGTGGTTGCCAAATATCTACCACGTGGTAAAAATAATAAATTTTTAAGCATTTAAAATATAATAATAATTTACCCTATTATTAAAATAAAATAATTATAAAAAAAAACCTAAACATCTTCCCCGACCCCGACCCCTTCCCCGCAACCCAACCCCTCCCACCCCATCCCACCCCGAGCGATCCCTAGATCTGGACCTCGACAACCTCAAGTCAATAGCCCAGATGCGCTGAACAACCCAGAAACCTCCGAATTCGGTGATGGTCTTCTTGCCGAGCTCGAGTCCCTCCGCCAATCACACCAGGCCCTGCTATCGAAGTCGGCGGCGATGGAGGAAAACTGTATTCTTCCTCCAGAAGGCCTTCTTCTTCAATGACTGCTTACTCATTCCACGGCTTCTCACAGTTCCTGTGGTGGCAGGACCCGTCATTGGGGTTGATCTTTCGAGATTCGGGTTTGAGTGACTCGGAGAACCGTGTGGAGGACTCGTGGGAGTGGCGGCCGATGGAGGAGTGGGAATGGGAGGCGAACCGGAGGGGCTGATGATAGGGGTGGACTGAAACGACTTGGCAGTCTTTTCTCCATCGTGGGAGTCGCTCGAGGGGCTCTAGAAGTAGTAGACGGGGCGGTGGCTTGGGGATCTGGTGGGGGACGACGGCGCAAGGCTGGTCACCTCGGAGTCGGTCTTGGTGTGCATTGTGGCGGAGGTTGGATTGTTTGGTGGTGGATTGGGGGGATTTAATGGAGGGCGATTTGGGGTAATATTGTGTGAGCTCAGCTGAAATGAAGGGGGAAAATGGGTTGCAGCTTGTAGGGAAGGGGAAGGGGTCGGGGAAGATGTTTAGGGTTTTTTTATTTTATTTATTTATTTTTAATAAATAGGGTAAATTATTATAATATTTTAAATGAATAAAAAATTTATTTTTGGCCATGTGGCACAAATTTGGCAGTCACATCAGCTCTTAACGGATCAATGAATGAAAAATGTAACGGAGGTACTATATTGAAATAAAATAGTAGGTGAAGTATGAAAGTGAAATGTTTTAAAGATGTTGTAAGGAATTGAAATCGACCCCAAATCTGAGAAGGTAAAATGTAATATATATATATATATATATAAAGAAAATATTTATATTTAAATTTATATAGCAAATATATATAAAGACAGACGATGTTGTTAGCAAGGCCACTGCTTCACGTGAAGTGTTAATAGTGATTTGACTCCACAGAGCTGGACATTATCACTTTTGCAAGATTGTGAAATTGAGATCGAAAAGGAAGCTGATATAATGAATAATTTTAATTGTCAATTAACCCAGCCACCATTAAAATTTTGGGAAATTAGTACACAAACCCACTGCAAAATTAAAAAATTTAATAAAAGAACCTCATAAATAATTCTTTATTTTAGACACTAACCAATAGAGTGACTCACTACTTGAATAATGGTGTTTATTCATACATTTTTGCTACATAAATTGAGCTGGTAAGAGCTTAAACAATAACTGTGGAGCCAAAAATAATCACAAGGCGACACGTGAATTTTTGGACAAAAGAGGACAAAAATACCCTTGAGTTACAACGGGATTCCTATGCGCGAGCAGCGGGCAATCATCCTTCAACTAAATCAAAAGTGCCCAAGATAGGTAACAATTCCTATCTCATTAAATCCCTTATACAAGGTAACTCCCAAAACCTATTTCATTCCATATATCTTTTACCTCATTTTCCCTTTTTTAGCTAATCAATTAGCTATTTATTTTATTCATTCCATAACCTCCAAAACCTTCTTTCTAAAAATGTGTTAATTGACTAATCAATAGATTAATTGCCAAATAAATCACACATTAAACCACAAAATACACCCAAAAACATCCCAAAGGCCAGCCACCTTTTCTCCAAAGGGGACCGGCCATACTCTATATATTGAACCCCATTTTCTCTAAAAACCTAGGTCCACACTCTTGCAAAACTCCAAAAACTCTCTAAACACTTTTCTCTCTAAATTCTAACTTTGGCATCGGAGGTTCTTCGGCCAAAGCGCCCCCCCCCGCATTCATCGTGGGCGCGTGAGGCTCTTGGCCTTGACCCTAAGGTGTTAATTGTTTTGTAGGTGCAATTTTGTCCAAGATCAAGGAGGAAGAAATGTGGCCTACCATAGAAGGCTCTTAACGTAGGCTACTGATGGCCTACCATGCATCGAGATGCTAAAGAGTTAGTACAAAAGTGTGACCGTTGCCAACGCTACAAGCCGATACCAGCACTGCCTGCTAGTGAGCTACACTCGCAGACGAGTCCTTGGCCGTTCATACAGTGGGCAATCGACCTGGTAGGAACTATGTAGCCTGCTACTGGGGGCAGATGCATGATGATTGTGGCAACCGACTACTTCACCAAATGGGTAGAGGCATAACCCATGACGACCACAACTCGGACGGACATAGAGCGCTCTATATGGAGGAATATCATTTGTCGATTTGGCATCATTCAATCCATCGTCATCGACAACAGTCCGTAATTCGTGGGCAAAGATTTGATGAAGCTCTTCCAAAAATATGGCATTAAGCAGCACATATCCATGCCAAGATATTCTCAAGGCAATAGGCGGGTCGAAGCATCCAACAAGATGATCATTGACTGCCTCAAGAAATCCCTCACCAACAAGAAGGGAAAATGGCCAGACGAACTCCCCAGATGTCTATGGGTATATCGTACCACCAAAAGACGAGCAACCGGTTAGACTGCTTTCTTTTTGGCATTTGGCTCAAAAACAATCATTCATCCTAATGTCATCAAGCCAAGTATCACCGCTCTACTTCCAAGCATTGAGTAGAACAGTAAGGAGATGGCCATAAGCTTAGATTTGGCAGAGGAGAAGCGTGAGCAGACCATCACCCGCATCGCAGCCTACTAGTAGCAGCTCTTCTCCAGCTACAACAAAAGGGCCAAGATCCGGCAGTTTCAGCTTGAAGATCTAGTCGTAAGAAAAGCCTTCGTCACTGCCCCCAGAGAAGGCTAAAAAAAAGATGGATCCCATATGGGAAAGTCCGTGCAAGATCAGCAGAGTAGGCGTAAAGAGTAATTACACCTTTGCCACCATGAAACGACAAAAAGATCGAAAATCAGTGGAACGCCTACAATATGAGGAAGTACCATGTGTGACCTCCCGTTACATCAAAGCTCGAAGACTTAAGCAGCTTGACGGGCACCACCTCATAAGCTGAGGATTATCCAGTTGTTATGCAGTTCTGTTGACCCTAAAAACTACCAAGTCTACGTGGCGCGCAGGCCGAATAATCTATGAGCTAACTACGTCCTTCGGTGAATGCGGGCGTGCCAACTCGTCGGTCGAGCTCGACCGAGGAGTAAATTTGTTGATGTTGCGTTGGGTCGCGCTACTGACTTCTGCGTCTTGCGATTGCGGCCGAGAAAGGAACACGTCTCGGCCTCTTGGGCTCTCGAACCTGAAGACAAGGTTACTATTCTTACGAAGTTCAATATCAAATTCGGCTTTCAATGTGCCGAATATAATAACTGTAACACCTCACTTTGCCGAGAAGGCTGATGAGATGACCTCGACCAATAAGGATCTAGAAACCCTTCTCGACCGAGACTTGGATAGGTAATCAACCGTCCTCGCCGTAGTGCTGTTGATGCCAACGGAAGATGCTGCGAGACCGGCTGATTCTACGGTGACAGAGCTATCTATGCCGACTTAAGATATCACCGGTTGCTTCCACAGTGCTGTTGATGCCAACGGAAGATGTGTCAGCGAAAAGAGAAAATAAAAAAGTCTCAAGTTGTTGAGAGAGTTTGCGCAGGGCAGTTGTGTGTTGAATTCGAGATCTTTTTACTGACGCACAGCTGCCCCTATTTATAGCACTAGACCTTGAGTTAAAATCCTACTCGAACTAGGTTTTCTTCTCCGGATCAACATCACCTCGACCAGTCCTATCTTGACTAGGATTGTGAACCTAGTCCCTTATTGAGTCGGATTCCTTCCGGGTTATCAAACTTGCCGAGACTCCCTATTGTACTAGGACTCGACTTGTCATTGCGTTTTGACCTAACCGACCTCGGTTTGGAAGCCCACGAGCTGAACGATCCATGGTCTTCTTGTCGCAAGGCCTCCCGGGCCGAGAATGATTCTACACTCGGCCCAAATTGTCATTTTGGGCCCAAACAAGTTCATACCTTACAGCTAAGTTCTCGTTCGTTTTTTCAATGAGGAATTCAGAAGTAATCACAACTTGGCTCGGCTGCATGCTTACAACAACTGATCACTCCTGCATTTCAAAAGAAGACCGCGCCCTTCTTAGGGACTCATCGCCGGAATTGCGCCCCCCGAAGGACTAACCATGCTCTCCAGTGTGAGAGGATAAACTAATTGCTCTCCAATGCGATAGGGTAAACCAATTCACTGACACCCACATGGGTCGGCTCTCCAAGACGGGAGGATAAACTCTACGCTCCGAATATCCAGACGTGGATGAGTATGGCTGAACTAGTATAACTAGATGCACGATGGCTTGCACCGGGATTCCTAGAAGTAGCCATAATGGTATTTTTCAAGGCTTAGCTAACTGAAGGATTTTGGGTCTCTTGGCCTAATCTGCTGGGAATCGGGCCCTAGAGACGGATGGGGCACATTACACAGTACGCCCTACAGACGGCTGCCCTGGAACCCTAAAGTTGCTACCGAGTGCACTAAGGTAGCCTACGGTTTCCGGAAGACTGCCTACGGCTTGCTCTTCGAGCAGTAAAACCACGCTAGACTTATACAATTGCACATTCTTGTGAAAGGTTAAACAAGCTAGCGTGTATATAAGAAGCTTTATCCACTGCCGACATGCTACGTAGTCGATAAGCTTCACCTCTGCCAAGTGCAGAACAACCTACACCAAGTCCTAAAGTGTTGTGATACTTGCTACGCAACCTACAGAATTGGAGAAAGCCAAGGTTAACAGCCTAGTGGTTATGCGGACTTGTCTACTTCTATAAGTAAGGCATCCGGCTGCCAACCCTATGGCTAACAACTTTGCAAAGTTCTACACTAACACCTCCAGCTGCATAGGCTACACGGGCCTGTCTGCTTATAGAAAAGTAGCACGCCTGCCACTGGTCTATAAAGTCTAAAGGTTAGGGCATGAACAAAAGAAGTGAAGATGAAGAAAAGCGAAGGAAACATGTTTATAAACAACTAGCAAAGGCGAAGGAGTTCAAGCAAAACAAGAGCTACAAGGAAAAACAAAGAAAATTCTAAAGGCTACCTAGAAGACTACACTTCAGCAGCTTAGACATCCCACGGCAACTCGGTTGCCACACCTTCAGCAGCCACGATGCTCTTAGCAGTGGCATCATCCAGTGCTTCACCCATGGCTGCCCCAGCCTGGGCACCACCTTCTCCAACTACTTCACCAATGGAAGCCTCAAAAGTAAAAACAAGCAAGTATTCCGGAGAAATAGAGAAGGTCTCGAAACCTCGAGCCCATCCTTCTCACCCTTCAACTGCTCATCTTCCTCGAGCAGACCAACATGGACGCGCTGCAACTCATCCACTTCCTTCTTCAGACTTTCGTTGATCTTCAGTACACTTTGAAGTTCCAACACTTAGGGTTCAAGCCTATCAACGACCTTCTTGAAGTGGATCACTTGATTATAAGCAGCAATCTACTCTTCATCCTTTGCATAAGCAGTGAAACGAAGCTCATAAACTGCAAACTCAAGATCTTGAATCTGAGGTATGTAACATCCAATCTCATTCTCTGCACTTTCATCCTTAACTTGGATCGCGACAAGCTTAGTCTTCAAGTCAACAATATCTTGGCGAGCGGTTTCAAGCTGCAGAGAAGTGGGGGCAGAAATATTAGACCTCTTCAAAGCAACGAGGTCAGAATCTAACCTCTTGATCTCTTTGGCCGAGGAATAAGCTTCAACTGCCATAATTTTTGCGACCTCCTTGGCAACCTTGCTATATCTGCATCATAGCAAGCAGAGTAGTCATTCTATATTGGGTTGTAAGCTTTGCAAAGGAACTTGGGCAAACAAACCTTTCTAAACGCCATCAACAAACTTGGCACAAACGTCCATGTCTTCAACCAGATATGGTTTCAAGAGCACACAGATCTCAGCAGCCTCCCTAGAAGCAGGCTTAGTGGATTTCTCACAGCTGTCCACGTGAGCAGTCTCCTCCTTCCCAGCAGGCGAATCGGTCTCAGCAGCAGAGGAAGTGGGCCTTAGCGCCATTTTAGCAGCATAGTCCACCTTACCGCTCTTCATAATAGCAAGCCTTTCTGAAAGAGAACCGGACTTAGCGCCCAATGGACATCTTGGCACAGACTTCGGCACTGGGGGCATGACAAGACCTTTACACTGAGCAGTACTATCAGCAATCATACAAGCCATTCTTGACATGGCAGGCGCCACATTCTCATATCTAGCAACCTCATTTTTCTTCCCATTGGAACAAGCCATTCTCGACATGGCAGACGCCACATGCTTAGATCTAGTAGCCTTATTTTTCTTCCCATTGGAAGAAGTTATGTCAATCACAGGCCTTTCGGCAGCAGGCGGACCTTCACAAGCAGCAGAGGAAGTCTTTAGTTTTTCTCAACCGGCATCTCTTGAGCAGGCGGGGAAGATATCTTCTTTCCACCTTCATTCATAGTAGGCCCCACAATAGCATTCAGATGAACCAATGCATCTGCCTTGATCCTCTTTACCTCTTCTATCAGGAGCAGTATACCTTTCTCCCAGCCAAGAGGATTAAGCAGCCAACGCCATTCATAGTACTCAGCAGAGGAGCTCAACCCATACATGCTTTTCCCTCATTTTTATCTCGGACCAGCAGGCAGGACGCCTATATGCCCAGCATTTCAGCAGCCCATAAGGCCCGCGACCTCCTCGTTTATCTCAAAGGACATGAGTTATGCGGCTCGCCTAGCACTGCGCCCCAACGCCTCAATCCGCAGCCCCAGCCGTACGGCTACCCTTGGCTTTAGCCAAACCAAGGAGCTTAAGCAGTGGTCTCTGCCACAGCACCCTAACGGATGCCCCTGCGGCATCGCTATCCAAGAAAAAGACAAGGAAAATTAAATTCTTCTTACTTCGGTGTGGCGCGGAGAAGACGAAGAAAGCAACAAAAGATGGTCCTTTGCACGGGCAAGATGTAGAAGATTGCTAGAGGAGGGAGAACAAATATCCTCTAAGCTCTATCTCTCTTGTAGGGTAGAATAAATTGCTCTCCAAAGTTGATTTAATAACCCACTTAAGGTGGACTTAAATAGGCTTTGAGAGAAATTTATTTCCCTTTCCTAGAAGGATCTAATTTCCAATTAAAGAGGTAATCAACATCAAAATAGGAAACAATCTTATGTTTCCTCAAGCAAGAAGATCTTTACACCTGCTGCCCTTTCCTGTAAGCAGCCCAACAGGTGTGGGGACATTTGTGGAGCCAAAAATAATCACAAGGCGACACGTGGATTTTTGGACAAAAAAGGACAAAAATACCCTTGTGGTACAACAGGATTCCTACGCGCGAGCAGCAGGCAATCATCCTTCAACTAAATCAAAAGTGCCCAAAATAGGTAACAATTCAAAACCTATCTCATCAAATCCCTTCTACAAGGTAACTCCCAAAACCTATTTCATTCCATATATCTTTTACCTCATTTTCCCTTTTTTAGCTAATCAATTAGCTATTTATTTCATTCATTCCATAACCTCCAAAAGTTTCTTTCTAAAAATGTGTTAATTGGCTAATCAATGGATTAATTGCCAAATAAATCACACATTAAGCCACAAAATACACCCAAAAAACATCCCAAAGGCCGGCCACCTTTTCTCCCCACACTCTTGCAAAACTCCAAAAACTCTCTAAACACTTTTCTCTCTAAATTCTAACTTTGGCATCGGAGGTTCTTCGGCCAAAGCCCCCCCCCCCATTCATTGTGGGCGTGTGAGGCTCTTGGCCTAGACCCTAAGGTGTTAATTGTTTTGTAGGTGCAATTTTGTCCAAGATCAAGGAGGAAGAAATTTGCATCCACAATAACAAAAATGACTTAAAAACACATTCTAATTTTAAAGTTTAAACACTTGAGTTTAGCTCCTTGAGGCGAGGAACAAGTGAAGTGATGAGAATATGTTCAAAATTCAATTTACTCTCATATAACAAAATAAAAGAACCTTATTTTTTTAGGTTAAGTAGTCGCCGTTGATTTTGATAGGTTTACATAAATTAAAAAAATAATGTTATTCTTGCCATCCTATTATACCACATTTTCCTTCCGTGAGCTTCAAAACCTATATCTAGAAGAAACTCAACCCCAATTTCCAGCTCTTGCTCAGGGTAGGCAGCAACCTGTTACTCCTCCTTGTTCCCATCCTTCCATTCTCTCTCCTTTGCCTTTTGCCCTTTCCCTCTTTCCTCCCCTCTCATCTCCTCTACACCTTCCCCCTCCCTGTATCCCACCTCCTCTTTCTTCCTCATTTCCAGTCTTCTTCCTTCTTTTTTATTCTTGATTCTCCCGTGAGTTTTATCTTAGCTTCTTTGAGCCGGGTGAGCTTGTCTCAGATTTGGGCTTCATGCCATTTTCGTCAGCTTTTATTGCTTTCTGTCTTTTAATTTTCCTTCCTCCATCCTCCGTAACCGTGATATTCATGCTTAACCCACCATGTGCTCGAATCGGCAGGCTCTGATCAGAAACATCCACTTCATTCCCTCACTTCCCCTCCTCCCCCAACTGGCATACCGGATCCCGATCGAGACCAAGTGTTGAGTATTTTACATACCCCCTTAGCCTCACTTTCTACCCATAAAGATACTTTGTTTGTATATATTTGGAATTATGATATGATGATGGAGATTGTTAAACGTATGCTTGCAAAACCTAATGCATTGCCTGTAAATCATTCTAGCTCCACGAAGATGTTGAAGATCTTTGGTTGAGATATGACAAGATTCATGTCTGCACAAATAGTTGTTATTTTTTTATGGTGAATTCGAGAAGTTAGACAGTTATCCAAAGTGCAATGACCCGAAATGGTAATGTTGGGGAGAACAAATTTCTAAACCAAATTATGTAAACCAAATGATGTATATGTTGATGACTGGATAATTACTTAAGTGTTAATTAACGTGCTTATTTCTTATTGGGGACACATCATTTGGTTTGCAAATTTGGTTTCCCTAGATAAAATATATCTTGATTTTGTGGCAAACCCGTGAAATGTCAGACTAGGACTTGCTAGTGATGGCTTCAATCCTTTTGGAAAATCGAACGACACCATGAAGATTCGTATTGGCATGCAAGAAATAGGGATAAGGTCCAAACTATGGCCACAATTTTCAATAGTAAATACAAGAAGAGATATTCCAATTATACTTTCGACTAGATGGCAAGAAGGGATTCTTGAGGTGGCTACAAGGTGTGAAATTTCTGGACGGGTACGCTGGCAATATATCATGACACGTTAAAATGGACAGTGAGATATTGTTGGGTTTGAAGAGTCATGGTTGTCATGTGTTACTGTAGCGACTCTTTCCGGTTAGTATTCAGCGCTACTTGAACGACTAGGTTGTTTTGAGATGATTGTACCTTTGGCTCGGTTCCTCCAATAACTTTGTGCTAAAGCTTTTCGAAAAATTGGACGTGGATGACATGATCGAAGATATTGTGTACATCATATGCCGACTAGAGCAAATATATCCACCATAATTTTTCTCCAATATGGTTCACTTAATGATACATCTGTCGGAGGAGACAAATCTTGATGGGCCGGTGCATAATCGTTGGATATATCCAATTGAGAGATAATCTTGTTAGTATATTTGTTAATATTCTTTGTCCACCGATTGAAATTAAAAATTCTCATAATATTGATGTTTTTAGATTGTTAGGCGGTTACAAGCAATCCGTCCACAACAAGGCACAACCTGAAGGTTCTATAGCGGAGGCAATCCATGCACACCTTATCTTTTGTGCGAGGTACCTCCAGAATGTTGAAACTTCCTTCAACAAGTGCCCACGCAATTTTGATGGGGGTGAGCAAGGAAAAAAAACTCTCTATCTTTGCTCAACCTACACGCCCATTATGCAAAGGACCTTCGTTTGAACCTTTCAAAGAGGGCGACTTGGAGGTGACTCATTGGTTCATATTAAACAACTACAATGAAGTCTGACCATTCCACGAACAACATGGCATTGTTGAGACCAAATTTCCTTCAAATTGGGTTGAAACAGATAGACAATTATATCCGCATTGGTTTTGCCCAACATGTAAGTTCTTTATTTTGAAATTAGTTTGATTGTCTGTTGGAAAAACTTACATATACAGTGATATTTAGATTTTATTAAATGCGACATTGAAGAGAAGACAAATTGCCATTGTTTGACAAAGAATTATTGCAACTGGCATGTGGTCCTGTTAAATGCAGTGACACGTACTTTGGCTATCACATGAACATAGTTAAACTCTTGACATTTGAAAGAGACGATAAGTTGTGCACTCAAAACAGTGGGGATTTTGTTCCGAGGGTAAATGCAAATACTTTTTTCTTTGACAAACTTATAAGTGTGGTTGAATTGTTATGCACAAACCACAAGGAAGTCATGATGTTCAAGTGTGTCATTAGTATGATACAAATCCAAACAACTCATGCAGCGTCATTCAGGATTTGTACTTATTATCTGTCAATACAAACATCCAATAGTTTGAGGATTTTCCTACATCCTCGTAAATATGGTGAAACAAGTATTCTACCTCAATGATCCAAGGGCGAAGGGTGGTTGGAAAGTAGTCCAATTCATACAACATAGAAATATTTGGGACTTTCCAAACACACAATAGGATGACGATGACCAAAATGTTTGCCAAGAGGTAGTGGTGGAGCCAAAATTTTTGGTGAGGATGGGCCTCTTATAAAGGTTTTTTTTTATTTGATAAAAAAGGTATTTACAAATCTACTAAATATCATATATATTATTTATGTATACATCAAAAGTAATCAAATGTCCAAAATAACATATGCATTGATAATATTACATATTAACAAAAATTATAATTGTCCGTGACGAGTTTTTATATTGTAAAATGGTTGTATAATAACCTCGTTGCCTATTGACACACCCCGACCCGGGATGTCCACTAGGTTTCCGAATCGAGCTGCGCTGGCCGACACTTGGAAGGTGACGAAGCCATAAAGTGTGATGATGTGGAAAAATGTGAATAAATTTAAACCTAAGAGTGCCTAAATACCAGAGTGCGCTGGTGAGTGGGAAGGAACCCACTTCACACGTGACGTTAGAGCATAAGTAAGTACAGTAGAGTGGATTAAGAATCGTACCCTCGAAAGAATCTCCAATACTAAAAATCGCCACGAATCTTCGACGATAAGAAAGCTTAGCTAATAAAACCTGGAGGATGAAAACAAAATAAGGGTGAATGGCCCTGGAGATAAAATTTTAATAGAAACCATATAAAACATTATAACCCCTTACTGCAACACCTGTATAATTTCCAGAAAAATTATAAATATACCACAACACAGCATCTCATCAGTAATATCAAATAATCATGTGAATAATAACTCATACTAGCACGCAAGTCGGAGTCACTTATGGTGACCTCTACGACTCACCCATATCTCATCACATATACTAGTTCATCGCATATTTCATCACATATGCTAGCTCATCTCATATTCATCACATATGCTAGCTCATCACATATGCTAGTTCATAGACCGGAGTCACCTCTTGTGACCTGTATGACTTATCCATAGCTCAATAAGTATACCTGCACACGAGTCGGAACCACCTAAAGTGGTCTGTACGACAGAACTTGGTTTAAGAAAATACGCTTTAGTGCTACGATCACGTGAAGACTGTGCGAATAATCGCGGGTCACCTACGAGTTGGAACCACCTATAGTGGTCTATACGACAGGACTGTGCACCTACCTTGGATCCAAGGTGAGCGTAAGGTGCGGGAGGTGAACATCACGTGAAGGACTGTGCCCTGGCCACGGACGGGAGCATTAACATCGGGGTGCAGGTTTATGAGCTCTCAATGTATCTCAACATAACATGTACGACTCATGGGCAACCCGTACGACAATGTCGGTGTTGCTTAAAACATGCATGTAGTCATGCCATAACTCCATCATTTCAACTAATACTATAAACTTACCTGAACTTACCTGGGTGTCCTGCGTTCACCTTTGCACTTCAAGCGTTCACAATAATTATGCGCATGTAATATTGTTTGGACCCGAATTTACACTATCGGCCCGTGCAATCAAGATCGTTGAGTGAGCATAGTTTCACATCGTCAAATGAAAAGTAGAGATAATTCATTTTATTATTATTAAAGGATAATGTTATGGTGTTTTATCACAATTATCTTTTAATAGTAATTTATTATGGAAGATGAGATATATATTTCCAACTAGAAACATGGCAGCACAAGTCAAGTTGACTTGGGTGTTCTAGGTGGCTAGCCACCGCCCCGATTAATGCCTAGGCATTTAAAAATTAAGAATGGGCACCTAGACCTAATGAGGTACCCGCCTAGACCGCCTAGGCACCCGCTTAGCCCGCCCAGACCCGCCTACGCACCCGCTTAGGTTGCGACTTACTTAGATAGAAAATAGATAACTTTCATTTTGTATTTTATTTTTTTCAATAAATTGTAAGAGACTTGCTGAATAGTTAAATGAACACATATCATATGCTTGTTCCCCACGTTTTCATTATGTTCCAATGCTTCATAATATATATGTCATTCTATTTTGTAGTTTATGATGAAAATATATATATTTTAAATATAAACAGACACTTATATACATGAAATATAATAGATTTACTTAAATCCGCATAGTCCGCCTAGCCGCCTAGGCGCTAGGCCCCAACCCGCCGCCCGACTAACGCCTAGCATTTTTTTAGAACCTTGTATAAAACGAAATATTAGAAAATTTTGAAATCGTTTGCAATTTCTTTCATAGATGTCGAGATCACGCAACATCCGCATTAGGGACGAAGGAAGAATGAAGGTTGAATAAAACCCAAAACATATATGTGTGCACCCCGAAGTCCATATTATGTTGAATCAAGTGATAGAAGCCATCATTCACATGAGGTGTCCCATGACAACCTCTAAATGGAAGCATATCTCTCCTAAGGTAAAGGAGGCCATGTTGACAGCACTCTCAGTAAATGTGTTTTTTAAAATTTAATTTTTCACAATTTACTTATTCAAGATAATTAATTATTTATTTAGTATATTTTTATAATTAACACTTGTTTTTGGTTGGAAAGTGATAGTTCTAGTGTTATTTCTGCTCTTCAATCCTATGTTCAAAGCCATGATGAAGTTTAGACCCATCCACCTCATGGTTTTGAACATAGGATTGACAAGTAGCTCTGCATATATTTTTTTGAACTTATAATTTCTAGAGATTGAAGTTTCCAAAGTGAAGCAGTTGGAAATCTTAGAGACAATGTGCCACTGAAAATAAATTTATTTTTGAATTTTAATATAATTGTATGAACATTTTAGTTTTAGTAATAAAATAATTTTCTTTATATAGTGATATCTTGTGGGAATAATATAGTAAAAATAAATTAATTAAAATTAACCATAATTTAAGGGAACTGTTATTAGCATTACAAATCTCAAAACTCCTCACATGTAACAACCCGTCCCTAATTTTACGGTTTTATGAATTTTAAAAGTGTGAATTTACAAAAATGCCATTTGAGGCGAAATTGTAGACTTTCATTGACCCTCATATTGGGAGATGTACAACCCATTCTTTTAATGTATCTTTCTAGTACTCGTCGCTACGAATGCGTAGGCACAAGCGGAATTGAAATCAGAGTTACGACAAAGATTTTACGGAACTACTAATCCAAAAGATATCTGGGAATGATACCTTTGTGCCAGAACGTCGGTTCATAGTTTCAGGGGTAACGAACAATATAAAAAAAAAAATCATAAATGCGTTAATTAGCGGCGCGACTGATAGCTGATTAACAGTGACAACCTGGGCCGAAGAAATTAAAATCATAGAAACTTAAGCGCAAGCCTTTTAGGATTACAATGAACTCATTGTTGTTTTAACTTTATTACCCATTTAGGTAACCCAAACTTTCTCGACCAGTCATTCTTGTGGTCACATCCACCGACAAATATTAGATTTGAAGCACGACTTAATTCCCATTGTAAGAACGAATTGAGTATCGAGAAAGCTGTGAAGACCTATTAGTATGTGTCGTAAAGAAAAGAAGTAGTATGGTAGGTTCTGAGGACGTATGTCTCTGGCGTCATTTCTCAAAATTTCTTGGGAGACCATTGAAGCATGAAGTAGAATACACCATCGATCCACTTTCTCGTACTACACCTATTCCCCTTGCATCTTATTAACGACTCCTACATCATTGAGAGAAATTAGTTACAAAAGCTTACCAATTAGGAATTTACCCAACCAAACACTTTATCTAGGGAGCCTCAAACCTATCCGCAAAGGTGAAAGACCAAATCTTAGGATAGTACCTAGATTTTAACAACTCAATCGGGTGACGACTAAAACCGTTAACCCATACTTCGAATTGATTGTCTCTTCGACTAACTTCTAAAGCCCGAGTTTTCTTCTATAGCCTGACAAATTCGTAGTAGTCTTACTGACGACTTTCTCACCTACTTCAGCAACGAGACAAAATTTTCTAAACATCGACAATCAACTTTATATCAAATTTCCCCAAATGTTAGCTTTGTTTAAATTGGTATTTTTCTTGGGAGACATGATCTCAATAGACGACAGTCTTGTCATTTCCCAAAAAGGTTGCAAAAGTAGAAAATTGGTTATTCCCACAAATTGTTGTGAAATATGCGATATCTTTGGTCTTGTCCATAACTATCGGCAGTTTGTTAGCGATTTTTTGATTATGGCATTTTTCTTTACAACTTGACCGAGGAAAGTTAGGCTAGTTTCAGATGTGGAATATGATTAAAGTTGTGACAACTGCAGTATTGTCCCTTTCCGACCATTGTTCATACACTTTTCAATAACATCGATAATTTCAAAACCCATAGTAATGTTTCTTTGGATGTATTGGTTGCATGCTGGTGTAGTATAACGGAGTATCACTTATGTTTCCAAAGGTCGGAACTGTACGAAATGAACCATCTTACTCATGACCAAGGTATTAAATATCGGTAATATCGGAAATATCGGTAGTCCGAAAAAACGGAAATATCGATGGAAATATCGGGATAATATCGATATTGATAAAAATTACATGGAAACCACGGAAATTGTAAGAAAAACTTGGAAATTTTTATTGAAACTTTGCAGGATGTTTATTTAGTCAATTATCTATTAGTTTATCACAAAAAATTGGAAGGAAATGCATTGCATGATGGATTTAACATTATCAAGTTGATTATATAGCGAGCTGACAAACATTGTGAGTGTAGAAAATATGTAGTAATTAATGAAAGAAGTTTAAACACACCAATTGGGGCTTATTGCGGCAAGTTTTTTAGATATGACCTCGCATCAAGTCGTCTTTTGTGTTAATTTGTAATCTTAACTGGTTTTGTTGTGTTGTGTCAATTAGTTAAATTAAGCGGTACATCCAATTGGGGCTTATAAACATTTTAATTCTCCTTAAAAATCTAAGGGCATTTAATCAGGATTTTAAGTGATTCTTTAAAGTTTAAGGGGTATTCGATCATGATTTTTAAGAAATTCATACATTCCAAATGTATTCATTTAGAAATTGATTCGAAGAGATTTTTAAAAAGTTGGGAAACTCGAAAAAATTAGACATATTTCACATAATATTTTAAACATTCTCAAATCGCTCCCTGAAAATTTGAGGGAATTCACTTAAAATTTTACATAAAAGTTTTAAAAATTATTAAACTTCATCAAAATTCATAAATTTTTAAATCTATTATAATCCTTTAAAATCTGAATGGAGCAACAAATTCAAATCTAAACCTAATATGAAACAATCACTAAATTACATAGAATTTCTGTCACAGCCCGTCCCGAGATTTTCATATCGGGGGTATGAAATGACGGAATTACCCTTAGCGGGTATTAAGGTACGTTATGTGACATTATTGGTTCAATTAATAGTATAGATTAAAAAGGAAATATTTATGTGAATGGGACATAATTTTTGTAAGGTTGAATTATTGTTGTTTAGGGGTTAAGAAATGGATGGTGTGGATTGTTTGTGGACCTCACAAACACTCTCCCTGATCTCTCCCTTTCCCCGTCACTCTCTCTCTCCTCCCCCGACATTCTCACTCTCTCTCTAGACACCCATCGTACGGCCACCCTCCAAACCTTGCAAAACTCGACGGATCGAAGCAAATAAGGTATGTATCTTCATCCTTGAGACGTTGTGAGTCGTTTGGTACTAGTCTTAGGCCGTGAAACCTTCGATTTCACGTGGAATCCGAAACCTCCATTTTTGGGTACTGTTCATGCAATCATTAAATGTCGTGTTTCAGGGAATTCCAAGCTTGTAGTGGGCTTTAGGAGGTCCTAAGGAAGCTCGGGGACGTTCGTTGGACAATTTTGGACGTCGGGATCGTGGGTTTCAAAGTTGGCCGAAATCTTGGATTTTTCTCGGTGAGATTTCTTGATTTTTAGACCCTAAAACTAGTCCAACGTGATAGTACACTCTTAGGGCTTCAATTTGATATAAAATACGAAGAAAATGGGTGAAAAACGAAGGAGATATGGGCGTTTTAAAAGTCGCCGGAAACCGGCCGCCGGAAAGTTCAGTCCGGCGAGCCTTAGGTAGGAGATGATGCACGTGGGGGCGCGTGTCCCCGTGGCTGTGCTGGCGCGTGGGGGCGCGTGCGGGCTCCTAAAATTTTTCTAAAAATTGTGCGACGTCCGTGACGTCGAGTAGGTCGATGTGGTATATTCATATACCCAAATTGAGCATCGTATGAGAAGTTATTTCGAAATGTTGGTGATGTGCTTAAAAATAATGTTATTTTAGTTGTTTCTCATATAGGTGACGAGTATCCCGAGGACGAGCGTATCCAGGGACGTCGCGGGGGTTACGACCCATCGACATACCAGTGAGTGGGCAGTTTTGATTTCGTAATTACCTATATACATTTATTTTCCCAGAAAATACGCATTTTATGAAAGTTATGAATTTAAATTGCCATGCATGAAAACATTGAAATATTTGATTTGATAATTGATATATATATATGTACATGAATTGATATATGATGCATACATGTTGCATGGTGCTGTGGAGGCACAGGTAAGTCAGGTGAGTTCATTTATTCATTTAATTGATTGATGTTGAGACGTTTTAGGCTCATAACCTGCACCATAGGTGTTAGTGCTTATATTAGTATTCACCACACCGCACGCTCGCCTTGGATCCAAGTAGGTGGATGTCGTACAGACCATGTGAGGGTTCCGACATGCCAGTTGTACAGACCATTAGAGGGGTTCCGACTGGTGGGTGACTTTAGATTATGTGCACAGTTGATCGATGTGAGAAGCACTAGAGCGTAATTATACACCTGTCATCGTACAGACTACCTTATGTAGTTCCGAGTGACGTGCAGAGTTAGACCGTACAGGTCACCGAGGTGACTCCGGTTAGTGAGGATGTTGAGCTTTAGAACCAACCGTACAGGACCATTTTAGAGTCTCCGGTTGACTTATTATTCACCTGATTTATATTGATGCATTCATATTATACTTTGACATGGCATGGCATATTCTTTCTTAAAAGCGTTGAAGGATTGTGATTTGAGTTTTTGATGATATATATATATGTATATATACTATTTTCTGGGAAAGTATACAGGTTTTACAGTGAGGGGAAATAAATGATTTTAATGAAATGTTTTTGGAAAAATCTTGATTTTACTGACCCACTCATTTTGTTTTGCGCCCCTCCAGGTTCTAGTTAGCGGTTTTGGTGGCTCTCGAGGTCTTTTTCCGGCATTCTGACAGACTCTTGACATGTAGGACTCACCCGAGGGTGAAGTACCTTTATTTTAGTCCTACTTGACTGCACTAAAACCTATGCTCTGAATTTGTGTATTATCTTAACTCTCCTATTACTCTTGTAGGTTGTTTATCTAGAGATTGGTTTAAATTCCTTCGTATTCTATATTATCATGCTTCCGTGTCGCACTGTTGGTTACGTCACGCTCACGTGACGGCCAGCACGCCTTGATCCTCTGGATCGGGGTGTGTCGGTTTGGTATCAGAGCTTAGGTTGCAGTCTTGTATAATTGTTAATGTTCTAATGATCTTTTGATGTTTCTGTCAGAATTATGCCGCCTCGTAGAGAGCGTAGGGAGTCCCACCGTGCTCCTGAACCTAACTTCCCTAACATAGCTCAGTTAGGGGAAGCGATTGCCCATGCTTTTCAGAATGTGGTTCGTCCTCCTCCCCCACCTCAGAGGACACCCCTGGAGACCATGTACAACCTGAAGTTAGACCGCTTTATGGGAAATGAGGGGCATGAAGGGGCAAAAAAGTGGCTAGACCACATAGAAAAGACTTTTCAGGTAATGCAGAGTCAGGGAAACCTTCCTGCTAACAGATGGGTTGAAACCATTTCTTGGTTTTTGGGGCGAGAGCCAGCAGGTTGGTGGCAGAATCAGACTCGGTTTATGTCACCGGAGATGGCATCTGACTGGGCAGTGTTTAAGGATAATTTTAAGAAGAGATTTGTCCCTCCAGAGTACATTGACCGTAAGAAGCAGGAATTCACCAGGTTGAAACAAAGAGATATGTCAGCTCATGAGTACTACAGAAAATTTACAGACTTGTCTCGTTATGATCCGGATATAGCTGGTAATCCAGTAGAGATGCTTCGTCGCTTTAAGTTGGGATCTAAGAAGAAATGGAGGACTTTTGCTAATGCAATTCCCTGTGCCGATTATCATGAGTATTTCGAGATTTTGGTTAGGATGGAGGACTCTGATAATCTTCCTGACAGTGAGGATGACGAGGATAAGAATGATGGTCAGAAGAAGAATGATAAAGGTAAGGCTATCTCCATTCCGGGACCTCGGCAGACGCAGAATTTTAAGAAGAGTGGAGCGAGTTCGAGTTCTTCTAGCGGGGGATATAGTTTTACTGGTCCGAGGAGAGGTGGTGGCAGATTTTCTGGTGGACCCAGATTTCAGGGACAAAGGGATTCTGGTGGTTCTGGCGCTCCGTGGTGCCGCCGTTGTAACTCTCGTCATCATGGTGAGTGCAGGAGAGGTAGTGGTGGTGCTTGTTTTACTTGTGGACAAATGGGACACCGGGCTTCTCAGTGTCCCCAGGGTCAGCAGAGACCGCAGCAGACCACTATGCCACCTCCAGCACCGATTCAGCAGAGCTTTGGATCAAGTGGTTATGGCCAGTCGAGTCGTGGTGGTGCCTACCACTACCAGGGGGATGCTGCTCCATATGCTTCAAGACCTTATCAGTATTCCCAGGAGCCTTATTCTCAGGATTTTGGAGGTTAATTTTCTTATTCCTCTATGCCAGCAGGTGGATCGCAGTGGCATCAGGGAGGTCAGCCCCGTCAGAGGGAAGTTGCTACTGGTGGTGCAGGATCATCCAGGCAGCCTGGTCAGCCAGGCCAGGGGCGTAATCCTCAGGGACGAGGTAATCAGGGCAGTAGAGGCCGAGGTGGACGACAAGCTCAGGGGCGAGTTAATCATATTTCTCTGCAAGAGGCTCAGAACCATCCAGACTTGATTATGGGTACGTTAAATGTTCTTGGTCATTTTGCTAAGGTTTTGATTGATTGTGGTGCTACGCACTCTGTGATTTCTCATACGTTTGCTCAAATGACCCAACCTCACCCTTCACCTCTAGGATTTGATTTAGAGTTTGCCATGCCTAGAGGAGATAAATGTTATGTTGATAGTGTGTATCTTGGATGTCCAGTGATGGTAGAGGGCGTAATTATGCTAGCTGATCTTATTCCGTTAGATATTGTGGATTTTGATGTGATTCTAGGGGCTGATTGGTTGCATCATAATCGTGCCCATATTGATTGTTATGGGAAATCAGTTACTTTTTATCGCCCTGGACTACCCGAGGTTACTTTTGTGGGCGAAAGAAGTGGGGTGAGACATGGTGTTATTTCTGCCATGAGAGCAAGGAAATTATTATCGAAGGGTTGCCAAGGATATTTAGCACATGTGGTGTTAAATGATACTGCTCCTACTAGTATAGAAGAAGTTGGTGTGGTCAGACATTATCCGGATGTATTCCCTGATGATTTGCCGGGGTTGCCGCCAGACAGAGAAGTGGAATTCGCCATTGAATTGTTTCCAGGTACTGACCCTATATCTCTAACTCCTTATCGAATGGCTCTTGCTGAGTTGAGAGAATTGAAAATTCAGTTGCAAGAATTACTTGATAAAGGTTTCATTCAACCTAGTTCTTCACCTTGGGGTGCCCCAGTATTATTTGTGAGGAAGAAAGATGGAACTCTGCGGTTATGTATTGACTATAGGCAATTGAACCGGGTGACGATTAAAAACCGTTATCCATTGCCTCGTATTGATGATTTGTTTGATCAGCTGAAAGGTGCGTGTGTATTTTCTAAGATTGATTTGAGATCCAGTTATTATCAGTTGAAGATCAAAGATGATGATGTACCTAAGACGGCTTTCAGAACCCGTTACGGACATTATGAATTTTTGGTTATGCCATTTGGGTTAACCAATGCACCTGCAGCTTTCAGGAGATTGATGAACGAGGTATTCCAGCAATATCTTGATAAATTCGTTATTGTTTTTATTGATGATATTCTGGTATACTCTAAATCTCAAGCAGATCATATCCGACACCTTAATTTGGTGTTAAGGAAATTGAGGGAGCATCAGCTGTACGCTAAGTTCAGTAAATGTCAGTTTTGGTTGACTGAGGTAGCATTTTTGGGGCATGTTGTATCGGCTCAAGGAATTCAAGTTGATCCTCAAAAGATATCAGCGGTGGAGAATTGGGAACAACCTCGAACCGTCACTGAGGTACGAAGCTTTCTTGGTTTGGCAGGTTATTATCGACGGTTTGTTCAGGATTTTTCTATGATTGCCTTGCCGTTAACGAAGTTGACTAGGAAGGATGTTAAATTTGAGTGGGATGAGAATTGTGAGCGGAGTTTCCAGCAATTGAAATATTGCCTCACTCATGCTCCAGTATTGGTGCTTCCGGATGATAACGGTAATTATGAGATTTATAGTGATGCTTCCTTAAATGGTTTGGGATGTGTTTTGATGCAGCATAATAAGGTAATTGCCTATGCTTCTAGGCAGTTGAAGAATCATGAAAGGAATTATCCTACTCACGATCTTGAATTGGCAGCAATTGTTTTTGCTTTGAAGATTTGGAGGCATTATTTGTATGGTGAGAACTGTAAGATCTTCACTGATCACAAGAGTCTTCAGTATGTGTTTACCCAGCATGATCTTAATCTTCGTCAGCGGAGGTGGATGGAATTGCTAAGTGATTATGACTGTTCTATAGAGTATCATCCAGGTCGTGCTAATGTGGTAGCGGATGCATTAAGTAGGAAGCCTCAAGGTAGACTCAATGCTTTATATGCTAGTCGTGTTCCTCTTCTTGCTGAACTGAGGGCAACAGGAGTAAGGTTGGAATTGGGAAATCAAAGTGGAGCTTTTCTTGCTAGTTTTCAAGTCAAGCCAGTTTTGGTTGATCGTATACTTGAAGCTCAGACGGTGAATGAGGAAATTCAGGAGTTGATTCAGTTAAGAAATGAAGGGAAAAAGAAAGACCTCAGAATTCGAGAATCAGATGGAATGCTCATGCAAGAAAACATAATGTATGTTCCGAATAATGAAGAATTAAAGAAGGAAATTTTGGATGAGGCGCATTGTTCAGCTTATGCGATGCACCCGGGAGGAACTAAGATGTATCATACTATTCGACCATTTTATTATTGGCCGGGTATGAAACGGGAGATTGCTGAGTATGTGAGCAGATGTATTATTTGCCAGCAGGTGAAAGCAGAAAGAAAGAAGCCTTTTGGGCGAATGCAGCCACTTCCCGTTCCCCAATGGAAATGGGAAAATATAACCATGGATTTCGTGTATAAACTTCCTCGTACACGAAATGGATTCGACGGTATTTGGGTGATTGTGGATCGACTTACCAAGTCAGCGCATTTCATTCCAGTAAGGGAGAAGTATCCTCTGAATAAATTGGCTAAGTTGTTCATTTCGAAGATTGTAAAGTATCATGGAGTTCTAGTGAATATTATTTCTGATCGAGACCCAAGATTTACTTCTAAGTTTTGGGTAGCTTTTCAAGAAGCTCTTGGTACGAAATTGCTTTATAGCACTGCTTATCATCCTCAGACAGATGGACAATCTGAGAGGACGATTCAGACGTTTGAGGATATGTTGAGATCTTCAGTGTTGCAATTTGGTGATTCCTGGCATGATCGTCTAGACTTGATGGAATTTGCCTACAACAACAGTTTTCACTCGAGCATTAGTATGTCACCATTTGAGGCACTTTATGGTAGGGCGTGTCGTACGCCATTATGCTGGTCTGAGGTTGGTGAAAGGGTGTTAGAAGGCCCAGAGATTGTGGACGAGACAACTCAAAATATTCAGGTGATTAAGTCTAACCTGAAAGCAGCCCAGAATCGACATAAGAGTTTAGCGGATCGGCATACTACTGACCGAGTGTATGATGTGGGTGATTGGGTGTTTTTGAAATTGTCACCTTGGAGAGGTGTGGTACGATTTGGGAAAAGAGGAAAGCTAAGTCCGAGATACATTGGACCTTATGTGATTACTGAAAGAGTTGGTGAAGTTGCCTACCGGTTGGAGTTGCCTCCGGAGCTATCTAAGGTCCATAATGTGTTCCACGTCTCTATGCTTCGACATTATATTTCTGATCCTTCTCATGTGATCCCTCCTCAACCGTTAGAGATTAATCCGGATTTGTCATATGATGAGGAACCAGTCACGATTTTGGATTGGAAAGATAAGGTTCTAAGGAACAAGACGGTGAGTTTGGTGAAGGTGTTGTGGAAGAACCATTCTGTGGAGGAAGCTACCTGGGAGACGGAAGATCGGATGAGAGAGATTTACCCAAGATTATTTTATGAATATTAAGTGGTTTACTTGGTTATGGGAATTTCGGGTACGAAATTCTATAAGGAGGGAAGATTGTCACATCCCGTCCCGAGATTTTCATATCGGGGGTATGAAATGACGGAATTACCCTTAGCGGGTATTAAGGTACGTTATGTGGCATTATTGGTTCAATTAATAGTATAGATTAAAAAGGAAATATTTATGTGAATTGGACATAATTTTTGTAAGGTTGAATTATTGTTGTTTAGGGGTTAAGAAATGGATGGTGTGGATTGTTTGTGGACCTCACAAACACTCTCCCTGATCTCTCCCTTTCCCCGTCACTCTCTCTCTCCTCCCCCGACATTCTCACTCTCTCTCTAGACACCCATCGTACGGCCACCCTCCAAACCTTGCAAAACTCGACAGATCGAAGCAAATAAGGTATGTATCTTCATCCTTGAGACGTTGTGAGTCGTTTGGTACTAGTCTTAGGTCGTGAAACCTTCGATTTCACGTGGAATCCGAAACCTCCATTTTTGGGTACTGTTCATGCAATCGTTAAATGTCGTGTTTCAGGGAATTCCAAGCTTGTAGTGGGCTTTAGGAGGTCCTAAGGAAGCTCGGGGACGTTCGTTGGACAGTTTTGGACGTCGGAATCGTGGGTTTCAAAGTTGGCCGAAATCTTGGATTTTGCTCGGTGAGATTTCTTGATTTTTAGACCCTAAAACTAGTCCAACATGATAGTATACTCTTAGGGCTTCAATTTGATATAAAATACGAAGAAAATGGGTGAAAAACGAAGGAGATATGGGCGTTTTAAAAGTCGCCGGAAACCGGCCGCCGGAAAGTTCAGTCCGGCGAGCCTTAGGTAGGAGATGATGCGCGTGGGGGCGCGTGTCCCCGTGGCTGTGCTGGAGCGTGGGGGCGCGTGCGGGCTCCTAAAATTTTTCTAAAAATTGTGCGACGTCCGTGACGTCGAGTAGGTCGATGTGGTATATTCATATACCCAAATTGAGCATCGTATGAGAAGTTATTTCGAAATGTTGGTGATGTGCTTAAAAATAATGTTATTTTAGTTGTTTCTCATATAGGTGACGAGTATCCCGAGGACGAGCGTATCCAGGGACGTCGCGGGGGTTACGACCCATCGACATACCAGTGAGTGGGCAGTTTTGATTTCGTAATTACCTATATACATTTATTTTCCCAGAAAATACGCGTTTTATGAAAGTTATGAATTTAAATTGCCATGCATGAAAACATTGAAATATTTGATTTGATAATTGATATATATATATGTACATGAATTGATATATGATGCATACATGTTGCATGGTGCTGTGGAGGCACAGGTAAGTCAGGTGAGTTCATTTATTCATTTAATTGATTGATGTTGAGACGTTTTAGGCTCATAACCTGCACCTTAGGTGTTAGTGCTTATATTAGTATTCACCACACCGCACGCTCGCCTTGGATCCAAGTAGGTGGATGTCGTACAGACCATGTGAGGGTTCCGACATGCCAGTTGTACAGACCATTAGAGGGGTTCCGACTGGTGGGTGACTTTAGATTATGTGCACAGTTGATCGATGTGAGAAGCACTAGAGCGTAATTATACACCTGTCATCGTACAGACTACCTTATGTAGTTCCGAGTGACGTGCAGAGTTCGACCGTACAGGTCACCGAGGTGACTCCGGTTAGTGAGGATGTTGAGCTTTAGAACCAACCCTACAGGACCATTTTAGAGTCTCCGGTTGACTTATTATTCACCTGATTTATATTGATGCATTCATATTATACTTTGACATGGCATGGCATATTCTTTCTTAAAAGCGTTGAAGGATTGTGATTTGAGTTTTTGATGATATATATATATATGTATATATACTATTTTCTGGGAAAGTATACAGGTTTTACAGTGAGGGGATAGAAATGATTTTAATGAAATGTTTTTGGAAAAATCTTGATTTTACTGACCCACTCATTTTGTTTTGCGCCCCTCCAGGTTCTAGTTAGCGGTTTTGGTGGCTCTCGAGGTCTTTTTCCGGCATTCTGACATACTCTTGACATGTAGGACTCACCCGAGGGTGAAGTACCTTTATTTTAGTCCTACTTGACTGCACTAAAACCTATGCTCTGAATTTGTGTATTATCTTAACTCTCATATTACTCTTGTAGGTTGTTTATCTAGAGATTGGTTTAAATTCCTTCGTATTCTATATTATCATGCTTCCGTGTCGACTGTTGGTTACGCCACGCTCACGTGACGGCCAGCACGCCTTGATCCTCTGGATCGGGGTGTGTCAATTTCTAAACCAAATCTAACAAGGATCAATTACAATTCTAATACGATGTTGTAATTACTTGGAGTTTTTTAGGGCAATATAAGTAGATGATTTGGGGGCCTGAAACTTGCTTAAATCCCTAAATTGCCAATTGAAACGAGAAAGAAGAGAAGACAGAGAGAACGAGTCAACGATCCCTCCTCCTCCTCATCGCCCTCCTCTCCCTCTTCGCACTCTCCGCCCCTGCAAAACCCTCTTCGTTTCCTCCTACTCCTTCTCCCTCCGCCGCCTCCCCTCCTCCTCTTCCTCCTCCGGCTTCGTCACCATCGTCACCGAGATCAACCAGATCCTACCCGAGACCCCATTTCTTTCTTCTTCTCTTTCTTTCCTTCTCTGCACACTCTCTTATCTCTCAAAACCCTTTCATCACTCTCACTCTTTCTCCCATGATTACCCTAGTACACGGCACCCACACCATCGTTTCGTAGGCGGCATCACCATCAAAACCTCATCTTTCTCTCTCTTCCTATTGTCTCTGCAAGATCGACGAAACCCAGAAACCTCCGGCTAGTTTTCTTCATTTTCTCCGGTTAGGTAAGCTTAGGTGTGTGTTATGGAACGAGATCAGGTCGGGGGAAAGCTCACCCAACTCTGGCGAACTCGTGACTGTTGAGGAGCTTTCCGAACACCTTCGGCCATTTCACGGCGAACCAAGGGTATAAACTTACTCCTCTCTCTTTCCTCTTCACGTTGGTAATTAGATCGGAGTCTAAGGTTTGCGTTTGTAATCGGCTGGAGCTGTAGAAGCTCCGGCGTTCTTCTCCGAGTAGCACAGTTCCAAAATATCGCGATAGTTTCAGAAATATCGCGATATTATCGATAACACTTTCAGTCTGTCCTATCCCATTTCAGCTGAGTATTGATATGATGTTACTTACCAATCATCAAAAAATCGTTCGAGTGGTTATAATCACTTCCTATGTTCAAATGGAGATGGGGAAATATCACCATAAGTTTTCGGTACGAGGTATTTTGTACATGTGGAGATTATGATGATATTTCGATTATTATCAACCGACTTAACATGTCAGCTCACTCTTCGTTGGTCCTAGAGGGACTACATTTTAGACCATTTGGTAAAATTACTCATTCTTGAATTTTTCAGATTTTCTGGTAGTTTCGATAAGCATCTACTCTAACTGTGATTCCATATTGACCTCCTTGCACCGGAAGGTATTCTAGTCGACCTTGGGTACATGTCTACCCTATTGCACTTCGTATTATTTCTTTTAAGCGGACAAACCATTTAGGAGAATCGCTCGGACGTTGAAATTTTAGTTGTGACCATTAATTTCTCAATCACCCAATAAATACTTTGCCAAACGAATCTTTACCATTGGCGATTGAATATTCCGGAAGCTACCATTGCAGCGAGATGTTATGCATTCAATCATGTTACCTTGTACTTTAGATTTGATGGACTTGTTTTGACCCTCAAACTCTTGAGTGTTCTTTTAGCCTTTTCGACATAGTTTTTCGCTAAATCTGAGAGCAATTCACAATGAATCTACTCGCTAAGGCGTTGTTAACTACATTGTTCGGCTACATAGTGTGCATGTCACTACTGTATCTCACTATGATGCGCATTTCACTACTGTATCTCACGTGGTATAGAGATTCTATACATAATACAGGATTGACAAAGAGTATTGCAAACAGGTATTCGAAGGATCGAGTTTATGATATAGGAAATTGCATACTATTGACGATATCGCCCGAGAAGGTAGTGCGTGAGTGCAATCGAGACTTAGATCAGGCAATTTATGTGTATTTCCCAATGCGGAGCATGATGGTAATATTGCACCCTCGAAAATTTATTACTTGCTTATCGGGACAACGGTGAGTTGTCGGTATTGCGAGCTGCAGACCGTAATATCAATAACTTATTCGTTGGGTTCGTTAAGCAAGTGGACAAGTAGTCCCGTCTATGTAGTATTTTTATTATTTATTTATGTACTGCTTGGGCTTGACCCAAAGATACTACATACATATCTTCGAAGTATGTGACGCTACAGGTGAATAGGTGAAAAAAAAAACTTTCTATTTTCAATTTTAATTTTAGTATGACTATTTTAATTTTACGTTATTATATATGTAATTTGTTATTATGTTATTATATATCTATTTTTGACTCTATGTTTTTATAAAGGTATTATATTATAGTTTTGTACTGAAGGAGAAGGAAAGTATGAGTTTAGAGGCATAAAAGAGGAATCACTGCAATCTGATCGCGATGGAATGACATTCTCTTATATATTTTCTTTCTATCTTTAGTATTTTATGTATAGCAACTTATTTCAAATTTCGGGGATGAAATTTTTTTAAGATGGGTAGACTGTAACAACCCGTCCCTAATTTTACGGTTTTATTAAATTTAAAAGTGTGAATTTACAAAAATGCTATTTGAGGCAAAATAGTAGACTTTCGTTGACCCTCGTATCGGGAGATGCATAACCCATTCTTCTAATGTATCATTGTAGTACTCATCGCTACGAACGCGTTGGCGCTAGGGCTGGGTTCAGTTCGGTTTTTTTCGGTTTCAATTTTTTTCCAGTTGGGTTTCGGTTTTTCTTGTTTTTTGTTTTCTTCAAAAAATGATGTAAATGGAAGGAACCTACCTATCAACCTCCCAATTCTCATATATTAGATAATTGAGAGCCTCAAAATCTTGAATATATTTAAGTAATTCAACTACTTACTATCAAGCAGATTGAATTCAAATTTTCAAAACTTAAGCAATTACATAAACATATATTTCTTCAAGGAAATGTACATTGCTAGGATTCAAAATTCTAAAACTTTAAAATTTGCAAAATCATGAAATAATTCAACAAATTAACTGATCGATGCAGATCGAAACAAAAACAAAGCAAATGGGTTCGTTTGAATACCATAATCGGACTCTAATATCACATACCCGGTGCCCACATTCAAATTCAAAGTCAAGTGCACAATAGATCTATAAAATTTCAAAACATATTCAGAGAAAATACAAACTTTTCCACCTTAAATTACATAAATTTCAAATGGGTAACCATAAAATTAAAAACCCATAAACTGAAAAATAAATAAAATCCACAACCTTTGCTGTAGCGATATCACCGTGATCGTCGCAAGCTCTTACAATTCCTTTTCGTCGGGTCTCGTCCAGGAAAACAGTTTTGGAAATAGGTGGAGTGGTGGATATATCTGAAGCAACCAAGAAGTACTTTCATGAATCTTCTTACCCTCTAATGGTAAAACTTGAAGGAAAGAGAGAGACAGAGACTGAGGAAGCAGAGAGGAAGAAAGCAGCGGAGGGGAGAGAGAGAGTGTTTGAGAAAGTGAAAACTGAAATGGGAATGACAGCTAGGGTTTGTAAACTTTAGAAATTTTATAAAGAATTAAAGATTAGAATACCTATAAATAAATTACTGGTACAATTATAACAACACAAAGCCTACATTCAAGTTGGCTTGAAGCAACTATTCCTTCCCTCCAGGTCAGGGGTTCAAACCCTGACGGCAACATGTTTTTTAGTATTTATATATGATTTTGTTTTTGGTTCGGTTCAGTTTTTTTTTCAATTCGGTTTTTTCGGCGTCGGTCAGGTCCGATTTTCGGTTTTTTGAACCCACCCCTAGTTGGCGCAAGTGGAATTGAAATCGAAGTTACGACAAACATTTTACGGAACTACAAATCCGAAATATATGTTTGTGAAATTTCTATTTTAATTATTTTATTGTTATATTATTTTTATATTAATTTTTAGGTAGGATTTTTGTGGCCACTAGGGCCCACAATCTCTCTCTCTCCCAACTCCTTCATCTCTCTGTTCACTCACTCTCTCTTCTCACCCTCACTTCTCTCTTTTCTCTTCTCTCTCGCTCTCTCTTTCTAAATTTCTCATTGTGCACAAAAGGTGCACAAATTTCAAACTACCAACGTCTAAACCAAGGGCACCACAAGCTTCATCTTATTCTCACAAGCCCAAAACACCCAACCTCAGCTAGAAATTCCTTCCAGATCGTCAGGATCAAAACTCAATCGGGCCGTGACCTTTCCGGCCATTTTCCAGCCAAACCACAACAAGTTAGCTGTCGAGAAAGTTTTCGTCAACCTCAGATGCTTTGCAAGCATTTTTTGGCCATCTCTGGCCACTTTTTGAACTCCAAATAGGTTTTAGTAGTAGAGCTTTCGTGTCAACGAGGATTTCGGGCAAAACGTTGTTATGGGAATACTCCCGATGGTATAATTCCCCTTTTACTTTTACTGTTCTTTGCTTATGCTCTGACATCACGTGTGAATTGGGTTCAATCCCGCTCACATGCTCACTCTTCCTTTTAGGGACTTTTAGGTTTAAATTTATTCACATTTTTCACCTCACTACACTTAGGCCATCTCGAACCGATGGCTGGGCAAAGGACTCGTTTTAGCCCTATGGCCCTCCAAGAAATTAATATTTTAATGAATAGTACAGGGCCATATTTGCCTTCGTCTCCAACCGAGGGCCAAAGGGACATAGGGCCAAACATAATTTTATATTCGTTAATGTTATTTAATGTTGTTTCATATTGTTTAATGTTGTTTCATGTTACTTAATTTAATTTAATGTTGTATAATGACTTAGGAAGAAAAAAAAAATGGAATTTCAAAAAAATATGAAACAAATTTTGTAAAATAGAAGTTATAGTAAAAAAATAGAATGAAGTGAGATTGTATGGAATGGTGAAAATTATGTGAGAAATGGTGTAGAAATGACTTAGGTATTTATAGGAAAAAAAAGGTTTAAATTCATTAAAAAAAAATTGAATACAACGGCTAGTCAGCTAGCCCCTTTGGCCCTTTGGCCCTTTCAGATTCCGTGGGGCCCACGAGCCCTCTGGCCTAGTCCTCGGTTGAAGACGATTTTCAGGCTAATTTCGACCCTCTGTGCCTCTGGATCCTTCTGTTGGAAATGGCCTTAACGTACCTTTTCTTTTTTCTGGTTTTGTGATTATTGAGTAACGATTTATATTGGATCCTTACTACCTTATCAGCTAATCTGCTTGCTGTCATGCCACGAGGCATGTTATGCTTCGAGCCCTACCCAAAAGGCAACAAAGCTGTCATCGATGGAACCTAAGGAATGATCTTTCACGTATATCTAGGAGGATCTTCGTCGGATTTTCTTTGTGAAGATCTTGATAATCTTCCAATTACATCCGTTCATTGTATATCATGTGGTCAGAAATCATTGTAAATTTTTTATTTAAAATTAAATATAAACAGTACCTAACAAAAACTGACTGTACGATTTACGATGAACGGAAGTGATTAGAGGATCTTCATGATCCTCACAAAAAGAATCTGATGAGGATCCTCACTCCCCGTATATATAATCATGTATAGAATGCCAGCAGCTGATCATCTGTTAAATAATTGCGTTGCTACATTATTTTCATGCGGCTCCATTGCCCACGTCAATCATTGAATCAACATTTTTCAAATAAATTAAATTAATTGATGCTTGAATAATAGGCTTGGTCAACTTAATTTTCTCCTAAAGACCCTGAATTTGATCATTAAAATTGCTGGAAATAATAATACACATAAGGTCTTAGCCCATAAAAAGAATGTGTTACAATTTTTCAATAGTGTTATGATAATCAATTTTTTTTCATTATTACTATAGATGATATGGCAATTGATGTGTTACCATTTTTCAATATTGTTATGATAATCAAATTTATTTATTTATTATTATTACAGATGATATGGCAGTTGATATAATAATAGTTATATGATTGAATGGTCTCATATTTTGTAGACAAAATTTTATTTGTAAGTTTAGTCTTTCTAGGATTACTCTTGTTTTAATACACAAGTGCGTGTGTGTTGTGCTTTCAACTATTGTTTCCCATTTCAGGGTAGGGAGACTATGAATTCAGGCTAGATGTTATATATACTAGATTTATACGTGACTATTATCCACAGACCGCTGCATACATAAATATCTTCATATCTTTGGTAACCACAATAACAATGTATGTATCTGCATGCGTTGAATTTAATTAAACAGAAATTTAAAAAGCTATGTACCTTCTGAGAAGTGAGAAATATATAACAACGTATGCCTCTTTGCATGTAAACACATCTAACTGGGCAGTAGAGACTTTTTATCTTTTCTTTGGGCTGCGCATATAGAGCTCGTTTTGATGTACTTTTAAAATAATTAAAAACGCTTTTAGTAAAAATATTTTTGGAACCAATTCTTGCACGTAAATTCTGGAAAAGCACTTAAAGTGTTTCCTGGAAGAAGCGCATAACTGGTGATTATTGCATAAAGCACTTCAAGTGCTTTTGGAGCCCAAAAACATTTTCTATAAAAGCGTTTTTAGTCATTTTAAAAACACTTCTAAATGAGCTGTATTAATGCTCCAAATATACCAATATTATTATGAGGTCACATATTATGTGCTGTGTTGGTTGAACAGGAAAGAGAGAGTGAGTGAGCATTGGGTTGAAGTTAGGTTAACTTATTAAGACTGGGGATTCCTTGTGGGAATAATAGCTAGGTAGTGCAACGAAAATAACGATAATTGCAGTTCACCAGGAAAAAAAAAAACAAAAAACAAAAGGAACACGATAATTTCGGAAAACTGTAGTGGCCTGGAGCCTTTACTTTTAGGAGAAAACTATATGAAGCACAAACTTTAAAGTTGTTGCTCTAGTGGTTAAACCCACTCTTTTTTTCTTTTCTTTTTATGGTTAAACAAAGGGGCTAATAACCGACAAAAATGAAAATAAAATATGACGTCCCGCGGTCAATAGACCCCAAAAATATCAAACAATAATAATTGCTTACAAAAAAAAAAAAAATGAAGCTTGCACAAAATAGACCAGACTCAAAAAAATCAAGTCAGCCAACACATCATCAACCAAATTCATCTTACAATAGATATGTCGAATATCATATTTCTAATCATGTTGTAACATTGCACGACAAATTTGAATCAATTCACCAAGAGGATGATTATTAGTGGCACCATGTGATATCAACTAGACAACAATTGTGGAATCAGACTCCACCAAAGCACTCAACCCCTTTATTCCATGCAAGTTGTTATCCCAAAAAGACGCCCCAAATTTTAGCGTTGAGAATCTTTGCACACCTAAAATTAACATAAAACACAGCATGTAAAGCTCCAAATGAGTTCCTAAGTATTAACTACATTGCAAAAGATAAAGAATTGGTACAAAGATGAAGAATTGGTACAGGGGAAGAGGAAGATGATAGAGAAAAACAAGTGAGATTGTATTGATTAGAGAAAATGTATACAATCGAACTGAAGAAAATGATAGCTATACAATTCCTTATATAGCCATATATCCCAATTACAATAATATTCTTTTAACTATATTAACAAACTCAACCACTAGAATAATGCCATGTGGCATTTCTGTTATATCAATTATTACAACAAAACAACTTAACCAACATGTGTCTTCACCCACTTCACAAAACAACTTGAGTTGTGCATTTCTTCAAACATGTGGACTGCACAAATGTTGAACTTTCCTCCATACCAGATAAAAACGAACGCTGATCAAAGTGGCAAAAATAGAGCTCAAATAGGTGATCTGCGAACTCCACCAAGAGGAAAGAAATAGACCCAAGGCGCCGATGAAAAAGCACCATAAAAAAAACCCAAAAATCACTCTTGACATTTCGTCGAACATATAATGTGCAATACCCAGAAACAATTCAACTCTTAAAAAAAAAAAAACCATAAACAATTCAACTCTTGAATCTTCGAAGACCTTTCGTTTTCTTCGTGGTTACTCACACCTCAGCGAAATACCATTCCCTGAATCCCCTCGCATTACTCTGACTCGCCACCGCCACCACTCATTACAGAGTCCAAGAAACCTAGTGGTTTAATAGGCCTTCCGATGCAACTAATTGTAGCAATTCTAATTCCAATGAAAATCAGCCTTCCGATGCTTCAAATATTGATAGGAGAGAGAAGCTTACCGAGAAAGAAGTCTTTATTAATCATGCGGAGGTAGCTTGGCAAGAGAGAAGATCCAGATGATTTAGAGCCACCAAGATCCATGGCGAGAATCAGAACCTGAAGAAACCCAGCGAACACCATTTCAGAAAATCTCCCGGAAACGATTGCTGTTGTGGGTTTTGGCGATTTTCTCTAAGATTTTGTTGTGGGTTTCTTGATTTTCCCTGAAACGATTGCTATTCGTGGGATTTTGTTGATGATTTTGTGCACATCGCCAGCAGAAGAAGAAGAATGGTCGATGAGGTTTGAAGTTGGAAGCGTAAAGATCCTGGAAGCTCTTCGCATTTTAGAAGATTTTCAAGTGCTCGGACTTCGGAGTAAACACCAAAAGCTATCAGCGTGAATGGCCTCTTTTTCTATGGACGGCGGCGGAGAGCTTCAGTTCTTGGAGGTGGTGAAGGCGTCGGTGGTGAAATCTCCAAACCAGAATCAACCCAACAATCGCAATCCCAAGTTCGCGGAAGCACCGAAAATCTAATGGAAAATTGGAAAGAAACTAAGCTAGAAACAGATGAAAAATAATAAGAAATGGTTGCAAAAGATGAAGAATTAGGAAGAGGAAGATAGACAGAGAGAAACAAGAGTGATTGTATTGATTAGAGAAAATGTATATATTGATTAGAGAAAATGTATACAACTGAACTGAAGGAAATGATAACAATACAATCCCTTGTATAGCCATATATCCCAACTACAATAATATCCTGCCAACTATATTAACAAACTCAACCACTAAAATAATGACATGTAGCATTTCTGTTATATCAGTTATTACTAAGTACACCACGTGCTCCAATATAATTATGAGGGCTTTTTTGCAACCGTCCACATTGAATTTAAAACACCCTTCTAAAGAGGCGGTTCTCAATGAAGATAAGCAATGGCTTTGATTGCCTTATGACTTATGAGAGGTTATAATATTAGCTTAAATCCTCAATTTCAATCAACTACATTTTGGATTCAAATCCTCATTTTCTCCTTAGCGTACGTTAATGTAGAATATCGTTGTATTAAAAAATTAATATACGCTATAATAATCGTAATTACGTAGTTTCAGTGGCTTGGCAAAGCTTAATATGTATTATATGATTAGTTAATTGATATTGTTTGCCATTACCTTAGTTAGTTTAAAAAACTTAAATAATTTTACTTAGATCATCTCCAACGAAAATGTCAAATTTTAAACATAAAATTTAAATTTGAAAGTGTGACATCCCACATCGACCTACGGAAAAGGGGTGATGTGCCTTATATGTACATGCCCACCTCCATATAGCATGAGGCCTTTTAGGAATTCACTGGCTTCGGATTCCATCGAAACTAAAAAGTTAAGCGAGTTCGGGCGAGAGCAATCCTAGGATGGGTGACCCACTGTGAAGTTCTTGCGTGAATTCCCAGAAACAAAACCGTGAGGGCGTGGCCGGAGCCCAAAACGGACAATATCGTGCTACGATGGAGTTGAGACTGGGATGTGACAGAATGGTATCGGAGCCACTCTACCGTGTGGTGCGAGTGTGCCAACGAGGATGTCGGGCCCCTAATGGGGGTGGATTGTGACATCCCACATCAACCAATGAAGAGGGGGTGATGTGCCTTATATGTACATGCCCACCTTCATATAACACGAGGCATTTTGGGAACTCACTGGCTTCAGATTGCTACGGCGGAGTCGAGACTGGGATGTGACAAAATGGTATCAGAGCCACTCTGCAGTGTGGTACGAGTGTGCTGACGAGGACGTTGGGCCCCTAAGGGGGGTGGATTGTGACATCCCACATCGACCAACAGAGAATGGGTGATGTGCCTTATATGTAAATGCCCACCTCCATATAGCACGAGGCTTTTTGGGAGCTCATTGGCTTCAGATTCCATCGGAACTCCGAAGTTAAGCGAGTTCGGGCGAGAGCAATCCTAGGATGGGTGACCCACTGGGAAGTTCTCGCGTGAATTCCCAGGAACAAAACCGTGAGGGCGTGGCCGGGGCTCAAAGCGGATAATATCGTGCTACAGCGGAGTCGAGACTGAGATGTGACAGAAAGCTCATGTGACACTTTGATTATTATTTGTTTTTAAATTTTGTTCTCCACCCGATATGTCAAATTGAAACTATTATTTATTTTTCATAATTCTAATGTCTTTTTAAAACAAAAAATATTAATAAAAATGATGAAAAGAATTTATTAATCACTAAAAATAGATTTGAAGTTGCTATTGAATTTGACAGCAACCACCTTTGACGTCAATCCACATCCATGCCACATAAAAATTGACATTTCAGTTGAAAAATACTAATCTTGTTGTTTTTTTTACTGTTATTACTGATGTTGACTTTTTGACTTCTCCTTTGGAGATGCTCTTAAGTGGATTTAGATCACATCATGTAGAGCCAAAAATAATCACAAGGCGACACGTGGATTTTTGGACAAAAGAGGACAAAAATACCCGAGGTACAACAGGATTCCTACGCGTGAGCAGCGGGCAATCATTCTTCAACCAAATCAAAAGTGCCCAAAATAGGTAACAATTCAAAACCTATCTCATCAAATCCCTTCTACAAGGTAATTTGTCACAGCCCGTCCCGGGAATTATATATTTGGGGCGTGAAATGACTATTTTACCCTTGACGGGTACTAAGGTACGTGTGTATGTGACGTTATTTTGGTTCAAATATTAATCAAATTGGGAGAAATATATATATTAGTAAGTTGGAATATTTTGAAAGGATGATTTTGTTTGTTGGTTAGGGATTTCTAAATGGAGGGTGGGGATTGAATTGGACATCAAAACTCACACTCTCTCTCTAACCCGTAACCCTCTCTCTCTCTGTCTCCACCCCGACACTCTCTCTCTCTCTCTCTCTCTACACACCCATACGTACGGCCACCCTCAAAACCTTGCAAATCTCGACGGATCGAAGCAACCAAGGTATGTATCTTCATCCTTGAGACGTTGTGAGTCGTTTGGTACCAGTTTTAGGAAGTAAAACCTTCGATTTCACGTGAACCCGAAACCTCCATTTTTGGTCACTGTTCATGCGAACGTAAAATGTTGTGTTTCAGGGAATTCTAAGCTTATAGTGAGCTTAATGAGGTCCTAAGGAAGCTCGGAGTGCTTCGTTTGAAGGATTTGGACGTCGGGATCACGTGGTTCAAGTTTGGCCGAATTCCTTGGAATTTTTCCGGTGAGATTTAGTTGTTTTTAGAGCCTTAAACTAGTCTATTATGATTCTACATGTTTGGGGCTTCAATTTGGTATAAAAAACGAAGAAAATGGATGAAAAACGAAGGAGAACGAAGAGTTACAAAATTTCCAGATTTCCGGCCGCCGGAAAGTTCAGTCCGGCGAGCCCAGGGTTGAAGATGGTGCGCGTGGGGGCGCGTGTCCCCGTGCTTGTCCTGGCGCGTGGGGGCGCGTGTCCCCGTGCTTGTCCTGGCGCGTGGGGGCGCGTGCGGCCTCCAAAAATTATTTTAAAAATATGTCGACGTCCGTGACGTCGAGTAGATCACTGTGGTATATTCATATACCCAATTTGAGCACCGTATGAGAAAGTTATTAAGAATTGTTGGTTAGGTGCTTTAAATAACGTTTTATAGTTTTCGCAATAGGTGAAAATGTGATTTGACGATCCGACCGTTGGATCGTCACCAAACTTTGATGCGTTGTAATACGTAATATTTGAGGATTATAGGAACTTACGGATTGGGAATCCGATTTACGGATCTTCCGGAATTGGAGTTGTAAGTCCATAATATAGAATGTTAACCGTCACTTGGTTTAGTTAATTGACGGAGATCCGACCGTTGGATGGTAATGAAATTTTAGGATGTTGTTCTAGGGTTATATTGTGGACCTCTGAAAGTTATGGAGTGGAAATCTGAGTTGCAGATCTTCCGGATCGAACTGCGTAGTGACGTGTTTTATATAAGTTATATTCTATTGATATGAATTCTGAGGTTGGATTTGATTATTGTTCTAGGCGCCGATCGTCATGACGCCTTGATGTGTTGTGCTAGGGAGTTGTAGGGCGAACTCCAGGTGAGTGGGCAATTTTGTTTTCGTATTACCTATATACTATTGTTTTCCCAAAAAATGCTTTTATATGAGAAAATGTTTTTAAGTTGCCATGCATAGAAATTTATGAAAAGTATGAATTGAAATGCTAAGCATAGAAGTTTATGAAAAACATGAATTGATATATGATGCATACATGTTGCATGGTGCTGTGGAGGCACAGGTAAGTCAGGTGAGTTCATTATTCATTGAATTATTTGATGTTGAGACGTTAAGCTCATAACCTGCACCCTAGGTGTTAGTGCTTATATTTATTCACCACACCGCACGCTTGTCTTGGATCCAAGTAGGTGGATGTCGTACAGACCATGTGAGGGTTCCGACATGCTAGTCGTATAGATCATTAGATGTGATTCCGACTAGTGGGTGACCTTAGTTATGCGCGCTGATGATTGATGAGAGAAGCACTAGAGCGTATTTTTACACCTTTCATCGTACAGACTACCTTACGTAGTTCCGAGTGATGTGCAGAGTAGGGCCGTATAGGTCACTGTGGTGACTCTGGCTGAGTGGGATATTGAGCTATAGAATTAATCGTATAGGACCAACTGCAGGGTCTCCGATTGATTCCTTATTTCACCTGATTTATATTTTGATTCATGGCATGGCATGTTTTTCTTGAAAAATGTTAAAGATTTGGGATTTGAGTTTTGAGATTATATATGGTTTTATATATACTATTTTCTGGGAAAGTATACAGGTTTTACAGCGAGGGGTTAGAAATGTTTTAAATGAAATGTTTTCGAAAAACTTTGTTTTACTGACCCACTCAATTTTGTTTTGCGCCCCTCCAGGTTCCAGTTAGCAGAGCTTTGGTGGCCACGAGGAATCCAACGGTGTTCTGACAGAATTCACAAAAATAGGACTCACCCTCGGGTGTTTTATATTAGTAACTGTATTCTTTAAAACTTCTGAACTGTGTAAATGGTTACGTCACTCTCACGTGACGGCCAGCATGCCCTCCTCCGGGACGGGGTGTGTCAGTTGGTATCAGAGCCTAGGTTGCAATTCTGGACATCTTGAGAATTTCCTAGTGTCTTCTGTCAGAACTATACCGCCTCGTAGCGAGCCACGTAGTTCGGATGAACCTAATTTCCCTGATAAAGTAGTTTGGGGGAGAATTATTGCCATGGTGATTCAATCTAATATCTAAAGGAACTTTTGAGACTGGTTATAAGTTAAATTTGAATCCCTTTAGGGATATGAAGGACCGAAGGGAGCAGATTGATGGCTTAATCATTTGGGAAAAGGCGTTTCAGATTATGCAAAGTCAAGGGAATCTTCCTCCCGACAGGTGGGTCGTGATGACTACCTAGTTTTTGAGTGTTGAATCTGCATTTTGATGGAGATAGGAATGTTATCCGATGATATCGGAAGGACAGCTGTTTGGAAATTGTTTAAAGAATTGTTTAAGAAAAGTTCATTCCTCTGGCATATTGTGATGGTGGTAAGCAAGAATTTGCAAATGTGAGACAAGGAAAATGACGACGGATGAATATTATAAAAAGTTTACAGACTTGCCTTGTTTCCATTCGGATGTTGTTGTTAATCCCGTCGAGGTGTTATGTCGTTTTTGGCTGGATAATAAGAAGAAATGGCATTCTTTGGCGACCAATATCCAATGTACTAATTACCAAGAATTTACGAGATGTTGTTGAGAATTGAGGACTCTGAGCATGATCAGCGAGAGTAAAGAAGAATAAGAAAAGAATGGTAATTTGAGGAAAGACGATAAAGTTAAAGATCCGTCATATCAAGGACATCGAAAGACTCAGAGCTTCAAAAGAAGTGAAGTTAGAACTAATTCTTCCAGCTTAGGTTTTAATGCCACTGGTCAGAGGCGAAGTGATAGATCTACTGGTGATCCCAGATCTTAAAGACAAGGTGACTTCGACTTATGTACTAGCATGGATGGTTGAGTTAGAAAATCAGCCATACAGGTCATTCTAGCTGACTCCGACTGATATATTTCTTATTATGGACGATGTTGCCAAAGAAAGTAATGTTGGAGCACGATCGAGGCGTATTTATGTGTTTCTAAGGAAGAACAAGATGGCAGTATTACACCTTCAGGAATTGTTACTTACTTATCGAGACAACAGTGAGTTATTTGTATTGCGGGCTGCAGACCGTAATATTTATAACTTATTTGTTGGATTCGTTAAGCAAGTAAACAGGTAGAGCACTCTATGTTGATTTGGGTTATTCAAGATGCATAATGATGGGGGAAGATATAGTTATGCCAGTGAATCTTATTTCGTTGGACATCGAGGTTTTGGATGTGAATTTAGGCACATATTAGTTGCGTTATAATTATAACAAGATAGATTGCTACGGGAAACCAGTTACCTCCCACCAATTTGGATGACTAGAGATTACTTTGTGGGTATGCAAAGTGGATTGAGTTAGGCCGTTATTTATGCTGTGAGAGCAAAGAGATTGTTATCAAAAGGCTGCCAAGGATACTTAGCTCTTATGGTGCTAAATGATGTTGCTTCTAGTAGTTTGGGAGATGTAAAGGTGGTTAGACATTTTCTTGATGTTTTCCCCGAGGAATTACCTGGATTGCCGTTAGGCGGAGATATGGAGTTCACTACTGATTTGTCTCCAGGCACAAATTTTATGTTAAAGATTGGTTCATGATGAATTAAGGGAATTGAAAATTCGGTTACAGGAATTGGTTGACAAAGGTATCATTTAAAGTACATCACGTTGGGGGAGCACCAGTTTATTGGTGTGGAAGAAAATGGACATTAAGGCTATGTTTTAATTATAGGTAATTGAATCGGGTAATGATCAAGAACCGTTATCCATTGTTGCGCATTGATGATTGTTTGATCAGCTTAGAGGTGCCTATGTGTTTTCTAGGAAAGAGTTGAAGTCTGATATATTCTTAAGTGAAAGCAAAGTATACTAGTCATATTGAGTTGGTGTTAAAATGTTCGAGGGAACATCGGTTGTATGCTAAGTTTAGCAAATGTCAATTTTGGACGAATCAAGTGACACTTCTGGGACATGTTATATCCGCTCAAGGTATTCAAGTTGATCCTCGAAAGATTGCAGCAGTGGAGAATTGGGAACAGCCAAGAACCGTCACCGAGGTACGGAGTTTCCTTGGTCTAGCAGGTTAGTATCGACGGGTTGTTCAAGATTTCTCTATGATTGCGTTACCACTAACGAAGTTAACCAGGAAAGATGTTAAATTTGTTTGGGGATGAGAATTGTGAGCAAAGTTTCCAGCAGCTGAAACATTACCTCACTCACGCTCCAGTTTTGGTACTTCCTAACGATAGTGGTAACTATGAGATTTATAGTGATGCTTCCTTGAATGGTCTGGGATGTGTCTTGATGCAGCATAGCAGAATGATCTCCTATGCTTCTCGACAGTTGAAGATTTATGAAAGGAATTATCCTACTCACAATCTGGAGTTGGCAGCCATTGTTTTTGCTTTGAAGATTTGGAGGCATTATCTCTATGGTGAGAAATGTAAGATCTTCACAGATCATAAGAGTCTTCAGTATCTTTTCACTCAGCATGATCTTAATCTTCGTCAGCGAAGATGGATGGAATTGCTAAGTGATTATGACTGCATCAGTGACTATCATCCGGGTCGTGCAAACGTGGTAGCTGATGCACTGAGTAGGAAACCTCAAGGTCGACTTAATGCCTTGTATACTTGCCGTGTTCCTCTTCTTGCAGATTTGAGAGCTACTGGAGTAAAGTTGGAAATGGAAGAGCAAAGAGAAGCTTTTCTTGCTAGTTTCCAAATCAGGCCAGTTTTGGTTGATCGTGTACTTGAAGCTCAGTTGGTTGATGAGGAGATTCAAGAATTGATTCAATTGAGAAGTGAAGGGAAAAAGAAAGACCTCAGGATTTGGGAATCAGATGGTATGCTTATGCAAGAGAATAGAATGTATGTGCCGAATAACGAGGAACTAAAGAAAGAAATTTTGGATGAAGCACATTGTTCGGCTTATGCGATGCACCCAGGAGGAACCAAGATGTATCATACCATTCGACCATTTTATTATTGGCCGGGTATGATGAGGGAGATTGCTGAGTACGTAAGTAGGTGTATTGTTTGCCAGCAAGTCAAAGCAGAAAGGAAGAAGCCTTTTGGTCGGGTGCAGCCACTTCTCGTTCCTCAGTGGAAATGGGAAAATATAACTATGGATTTTGTGTATAAGTTTCCCCGTACTCAGAATGGATTTGATGGCATTTGGGTGATTGTAGATCGACTTACCAAGTCAGCACACTTCATTCCAGTGAGAGAGAAGTACCCTCTGAATAAATTGGCTAAGTTGTTCATCACGGAGATTGTGAAGTATCATGGAGTTCCAGTGAATGTTATTTCTGATCGAGATCCAAGATTTACTTCTAAGTTTTGGATAGCTTTTCAGGAGGCTCTTGGTACGAAATTACTTTACAGTACTGCTTATCATCCTCAAACAAATGGACAATCGGAGAGGACTATTCAGACGTTAGAGGATATGTTGAAATCTTCAGTGTTGCAGTTTTGTGATTCTTGGCATGATCGCATAGATTTGATGGAATTTGCCTACAACAATAGTTTTCGTTCGAGCATCGGTATGTCACCATTTGAGGCACTCTATGGTAGAGCTTGTCGTACGCCATTGTGTTGGTCAGAGGTTGGTGAAAGAGTGCTAGAGGGCCCAGAGATTGTGGATGAGACTACTCAGAATGTTCAGGTGATTAAGGCTAACCTGAAAGCGGCCCAAGATCGACAAAAGAGTTTAGCAGATAGACATGCTACTGATCAAGTTTATGATGTGGGTAATTTGGTGCTCTTGAAGTTGTCACCTTGGAGAGGTGTAGTACGGTTTGGAAAGAGAGGCAAGCTAAGTCCTAGGTACATAGGACCTTATGAGATCACCGAGAGGAGTGGTGAAATTGCTTACAGATTGGAGTTACCTCCGGAGTTATCTAAGGTACATAATGTATTTCATGTCTCGATGCTTCGACATTACGTTTCAGACCCTTCACATGTGATTTCCCCTCAACCGTTGGAGATCAATCTGGATTTGACGTATGATGAGGAACCTATCACTATCTTGGATTGGAAAGACAAGGTTCTAAGAAATAAGACGGTAAGTTTGGTGAAAGTATTGTGGAAAAACCACTATGTGGAAGAAGCTACCTGGGAAACGGAAGATCGGATGAGAGAGATGTACCCAAGGTTATTTTATGGGTATTAAGTGCGTTATTTGGTTCTGGGAATTTCGGGGACGAAATTCTATAAGGAGGGGAGATTGTCACAGCCCGTCCCGGGAATTATATATTTGGGGCGTGAAATGACTATTTTACCCTTGACGGGTACTAAGGTACGTGTGTATGTGACGTTATTTTGGTTCAAATATTAATCAAATTGGGAGAAATATATATATTAGTAAGTTGGAATATTTTGAAAGGATGATTTTGTTTGTTGGTTAGGGATTTCTAAATGGAGGGTGGGGATTGAATTGGACATCAAAACTCACACTCTCTCTCTAACCCGTAACCCTCTCTCTCTGTCTCCACCCCGACACTCTCTCTCTCTCTCTCTACACACCCATACGTACGGCCACCCTCAAAACCTTGCAAATCTCGACGGATCGAAGCAACCAAGGTATGTATCTTCATCCTTGAGACGTTGTGAGTCGTTTGGTACCAGTTTTAGGAAGTAAAACCTTCGATTTCACGTGAACCCGAAACCTCCATTTTTGGTCACTGTTCATGCGAACGTAAAATGTTGTGTTTCAGGGAATTCTAAGCTTATAGTGAGCTTAGTGAGGTCCTAAGGAAGCTCGGAGTGCTTCGTTTGAAGGATTTGGACGTCGGGATCACGTGGTTCAAGTTTGGCCGAATTCCTTGGAATTGTTCCGGTGAGATTTAGTTGTTTTTAGAGCCTTAAACTAGTCTATTATGATTCTACATGTTTGGGGCTTCAATTTGGTATAAAAAACGAAGAAAATGGGTGAAAAACGAAGGAGAACGAAGAGTTACAAAATTTCCAAATTTCCGGCCGCCGAAAAGTTCAGTCTGGCGAGCCCAGGGTTGAAGATGGTGCGCGTGGGGGCGCGTGCGACCTCAAAAAATTATTTTAAAAATATGTCGACGTCCGTGACGTCGAGTAGATCACTGTGGTATATTCATATACCCAATTTGAGCACCGTATGAGAAAGTTATTAAGAATTGTTGGTTAGGTGCTTTAAATAACGTTTTATAGTTTTCGCAATAGGTGAAAATGTGATTTGACGATCCGACCGTTGGATCGTCACCAAACTTTGATGCGTTGTAATACGTAATATTTGAGGATTATAGGAACTTACGGATTGGGAATCCGATTTACGGATCTTCCGGAATTGGAGTTGTAAGTCCATAATATAGAATGTTAACCGTCACTTGGTTTAGTTAATTGACGGAGATCCGACCGTTGGATGGTAATGAAATTTTAGGATGTTGTTCTAGGGTTATATTGTGGACCTCTGAAAGTTATGGAGTGGAAATCTGAGTTGCAGATCTTCCGGATCGAACTGCGTAGTGACGTGTTTTATATAAGTTATATTCTATTGATATGAATTCTGAGGTTGGATTTGATTATTGTTCTAGGCGCCGATCGTCATGACGCCTTGATGTGTTGTGCTAGGGAGTTGTAGGGCGAACTCCAGGTGAGTGGGCAATTTTGTTTTCGTATTACCTATATACTATTGTTTTCCCAAAAAATGCTTTTATATGAGAAAATGTTTTTAAGTTGCCATGCATAGAAATTTATGAAAAGTATGAATTGAAATGCTAAGCATAGAAGTTTATGAAAAATATGAATTGATATATGATGCATACATGTTGCATGGTGCTGTGGAGGCACAGTTAAGTCAGGTGAGTTCATTATTCATTGAATTATTTGATGTTGAGACGTTAAGCTCATAACCTGCACCCTAGGTGTTAGTGCTTATATTTATTCACCACACCGCACGCTCGTCTTGGATCCAAGTAGGTGGATGTCGTACAGACCATGTGAGGGTTCCGACATGCTAGTCGTATAGATCATTAGATGTGATTCCGACTAGTGGGTGACCTTAGTTATGCGCGCTGATGATTGATGAGAGAAGCACTAGAGCGTATTTTTACACCTTTCATCGTACAGACTACCTTACGTAGTTCCGAGTGATGTGCAGAGTAGGGCCGTATAGGTCACTGTGGTGACTCCGGCTGAGTGGGATATTGAGCTATAGAATTAATCGTATAGGACCAACTGCAGGGTCTCCGATTGATTCCTTATTTCACCTGATTTATATTTTGATTCATGGCATGGCATGTTTTTCTTGAAAAATGTTAAAGATTTGGGATTTGAGTTTTGAGATTATATATGGTTTTATATATACTATTTTCTGGGAAAGTATACAGGTTTTACAGCGAGGGGTTAGAAATGTTTTAAATGAAATGTTTTCGAAAAACTTTGTTTTACTGACCCACTCAATTTTGTTTTGCGCCCCTCCAGGTTCCAGTTAGCAGAGCTTTGGTGGCCACGAGGAATCCAACGGTGTTCTGACAGAATTCACAAAAGTAGGACTCACCCTCGGGTGTTTTATATTAGTAACTGTATTCTTTAAAGCTTCCGAACTGTGTAAATGGTTACGTCACTCTCACGTGACGGCCAGCATGCCCTCCTCCGGGACGGGGTGTGTCATAATTCCCAAAACCTATTTCATTCCATATATATTTTTACCTCTTTTTCCCTTTTTAGCTAATCAATTAGCTATTTATTTTAATCATTCCATAACTTCCAAAACATTCCCTTTAAAAATATGTTAATTGGCTAATTAATGGATTTATTACCTAATTAATCCATTAATTGCCAATTACATTACCCATTAACCACAAAATACACTCAAAAACATCCCAAAGGCCCAGCCACCTTTTCTCCAAAGGGGACCGGCCATGCCCTATATAAGCTACCCCATTTTCTCCAAAAACCTAAGTCTACACTCTTGCAAAACTCCAAAAACTCTCTAAATTCTAACTTTGGCATCAGAGGTTCTTCGATCAAAGCCCCCTCATCCATCGTGGGCGCATGAGGCTCTTGACCTTGACCCTAAGGTGTTAATTGTTTTGTAGGTGCAGTTTTGTCCAAGATCAAGGAGGAAGAAATTTGCATCCACAAATTGGTGCTTTCATTGAGGGAAGAGTCACACACTCGTAGAAGACTCTCGCATAAAAAGGTTTTTTCTCTATTTTCTAGTCCACTTGTAGTTTTTCGTACGTTCTTATTATTAGAGTTTTTTATTTGCAAAAATTCTTTGATAAAACGTAAAAGAGAAGTGCAATGGCTAGAAACTTAGAAAATTCAACAAGTGAAAATTCCAATATTCAAGAGATGGGACCGCGGCGATCCACGAGGCTAAATGTGACAATAGGTGGAGCAGCACCACCACCACGAGTTTCCACCACGGGAACCACCGCGGTGGCTACCTTGGTAGCCACCCGCGGCGAGGTTCATGGCACCACTACCACTTCCCGAGCCGTGCCACTAAAGCAATCCTAAGATATGCCATCTAAGGCCTACGACACTAAGGCCATGACCCAAGCCATGTCACACCAAGCCCAACGATAGATCAATGCGTTGCCAAGCTGAGCCCAAGCCTCACATTCGTGTGCATCATGCACTGAGCAGCCCACTCTCGTGGCCCAACTTGCTCCTGCAGCCTAGCCCGCTCCCGTGGTTTCCCAAACAGCCCAACTCGGTCTGAGACTATCTCAACCATCTGAACCGATCATCGAGCCGGGGGCATTTTCACCTCATTTCTCGACGAATTTGACATTTCCCAACTCAAATTTTGCGCTTGGAGTCTACCACCCTTCCACTGCTCAAGGAGGCATATTCCTTCTAAGCTCTTCAAATCCGAATGGTGAACAATACTTGTCCCGACAAGTCATGGAGTTAACGAGCGCCTTTGCACAACAGACGACCTTGGTGAATCAACTTTTGCAATGCACCGAGATCCAACGTGCCCCAGACGAGGAACCTCTCCAGCAGCGCCCTGGTAAGCAGCCACTCAACCAACCATAAACCGAGCATTCGGGTAGTGTACACTCCAAATTGGGTCCCCAAGATAACGTATATTCCCGTCTTAGCGCCCGAAGGAGCGTGCACTCTTGATTAGGCCCACGGGCAAGTATACATTCATGGTTAGGCCACGCTCCGATAATCAACATGAGCAGCCTTCTAGGAAAAACGTTCATTTGCGGTTAGGTCCTCAAGGAGCATTCTCCACATCGCATCGGAGCAGGCAGCATGACGGACAGAGAGAAGCAGTCACTCAATCCGAATCAAGTTCAACCGGCAGCCTGCAAAGAATTCCCTTGCCTGCTAGGGATGGGCCATATGCACCGCCGCCTTGGCGTGAACAAACCAAGAGCATGGAAGAGCAGCCAAGAACAGTAGGTCAAGACCGAGGGCAGCCAAGAGCTCCTCTACCTTAGTAAAGGCAAATCCAATAAGAGGTAGATAGACTTTTCAACGAACGATTGCATGATTTTCAACGCAACGAAGTGGCCGATGAGGCACTACGACGGGACATGACCAATATAAGTAGATCACCCTTCACCGACGAGATCGAGCAGGCATAGCCTTCACGCAAATTTAGCATGCCGCACTTCACATCTTTCAAAGGAGATGAAGATCTAGAGAGGCACTTGAAGCACTACCGAAACGCGATGGTCCTTTACCGGAACAACGATGCTCTTATGTGCAAAATGTTCACCACCATTCTACAAGGCGAGGCGCAAGATTGGTTTCACACCTTACCACCACGATCCATCCAGAATTTTGATGATCTTTCCTTGGTTTTCACCAAAGAATACTTATCCTACCCCTCGATCAAGAAAAAGTCCGATCACTTGTTCAACGTGAAGAAAAACCCAAAGGAGTCGCTCCACGACTACGTGAAGAGGTTCAAAGCAGAGAAGGCAAAGATCGTCGGGTGTGACGACTCAATAATAAGTGAAACCTTCCAAAAAGGACTCCCAGCAGACCTAACTCTAGCAGATTCCTTTGCCCTAGCAGAAGCATGCACTTTGGGATGAGGCTCAACGAGCAGAAAATGCGCCCGAGCAGCCTCAAAAAGAGTCAGCAGCGGCTCAAAGGAAGGAAGACGGGAAGCAGCCCAGCAAGAGCAGGCAGGAGGCCAAACATTGGGACCAACCCACGACCAAAGAAGGCCCGATAACCAAGAGCTATTCTAAGTTCTCAATTCTGATCCATCAAATCTTTCTTGACATCAAGAACGAGCCATGGTTCAAGTTACCGAAACAATCAAAATGAGGTACTTCCAAGTTGGACCACACCAAGTATTGCGCATTCCACCGAGGTCCTGGTCACACAACCGACGACTGCTACACTTGGAAGAACTGTCTAGATAAGCTCGTGAAAGAAGGCAAGGTCGATAGATACTTGGATAAGCCAGCTACGCAGCCAAGAAGGAATGCAGACAATGATGAGGAGCCGCCAACCAAGACGATTCGAATCAATGACATCTCATCTATGAATCTAGGAAAGCTTAAAAATGATGAAGTTATCATCCAATTAGCTGATCGTTCTAATGCATATCTGAAAGAAGATTTGGAAGATGTTTTGGTGCAGGTTAACCATTTGATCTTTCCAGCCGATTTCTATGTGCTTGAGATGGAAGATTTAGCCCACTCTCCACCATTGCCAATCTTACTTGGACGACCTTAGATGAAAACATCCCCAAACCAAGATTGATGTGGCCAAGGGAGCGTTAATGATGGAGTTTGGTGGCGGTATGATTAAATTCAATGTTTCTGACTCTGTTAAGAATTCTAATGATGTTCGTTCTTGTTTTGCCATAAATGTGATCACAAATTTAGGACATGAACATTCAGCCGCACCAATCAAGAAGGATGTATCTAGAACCACCATCGAAGAGAGAATTGGAGTGAAGCACAAGGAACACGCCACTACCCTCAAAATACCCAATCTGGCCAAGAGCACCCCTAGTGAATTTGTTGACAGTGCTGCTACTTTTGAGTCTTCATCGCAGTACATTGGTAAGCCTCCAATCCCAATTCCAATTCCCATTTCAACTAATAGGTTGTTATCTTCTTTGGTTCAGGTGCCCAATCGAATCCAAGCTGGTGGGAGAGTTTACATTGACTTTAGGAAGCTCAACACCACAATCAGGAATGATCACTATGCCTTTCCATTCATAGATCCAATGCATGGAAGTTTTAAGGAGCATGTCATAGAGGATGTACCCCTTCATGCCGTGGGCTCGAATGAAGCTTAAAAATGAGGTATCGTCCGACTGGAAGACGTTAAAGCAAGCGCTTCTTGGGAAGCAACCCATGCGTTCAAATAAAGAAGACCTAGGAATCTTCGACTCCATAACCAGATTTGCGTTCTTTAAGGGTGCGTTTGGTACGCAGACGGGACGGAACGGGACGGGACGGGACGGGACGAAACGAAGGTGTAATTTTTGAAAAAGACATGGGGTATATTGTCTTAAAATGGTAAAACATTGTGTTCCACTGACGTGGAACAAACCCGTTCCAGGGGGGGAGGTGGGACGCAAAAACACCCAAAATCTGTCCCGTGGAACAGCTCGTTCCACCCATTTTTGGCACACCAAACGCGGGACGGAACGCCTCGTCCCGTTCCGTCCCGTCCCGTCCCACGTACCAAACGCACCCTAAGTCTACTCCTTATTGCTTTTACTTTGCCATAATTGTCATGTTTGTTAGTTGTGTTGTTTGCTTGCTTGCGTGTTAGTCTATGTTTGAAACATTGAGGACAATGTTTGGTTTAAGTGTAGGGGGTAAACAAAGTATTTTTCATTGATTTTCATGGGATTTTACCACCTAGCACCACTAGAGTTGTTTTTCACTGTTTTTAAGTGTTTTTAGTGTGTTTTGAAGTGTTTAATGTGTTTTGAAAGAAAAATACGAAAATTTGAAAAAAAAAATTAGAAAAAGTTTTGAAAAACCCAAAAAGAGTCGTTTTTTGTGTGTTGGTGTCATAGGGTACCTTCCAACACAATGATGACGATTTGGTTTTTAATTGCATGACTATTAAAGAAAGTTACAAACATGGGTGGAAGTTTGATATGCTCTTTGGTTAATACTTGGTTGTAGTTGTCATTAATGAATTCACATGTAATCACAAAAGAGAGAGAAAAAAATCAGTTTTTGTAACATGCTTGAAGGAAGGAACTCAAACTAACGCTACAACCCTGAGAGACTTGAGCCTAAACTTTGTTTGGAGAGTTATTAATCTGTGATTTGTTGTTTTCTAAAGTCGTTGCATGATCTCATTATTTCTTTGCTTGGTTGCTACTTGGAATGCTTTTTCATCATTTTAGTTCCAAATATTAGAATTCATGCCCATTTCATTCAAAGCATTAAATTGAGTGCATAACATATAACAAGATGAAGTTGCTTAGTTACCACCAGAGCCAAAAAGCCTTAATCCCTTGCATATGTATTGTAGGTTTAACCCATTTGAGCCTTAATTAGCCTATTTTCTTTGTTAGCCTCATTATCCTTACCTAGCCTAGAATAGGATGATCCATACCCTTGTTCTTAAAGTATAGTGGAGCATGACTTAGAGGGAATTCCTTTTGATCAAACATTATGCAGAAAACAAGTGTGGGGGAAGGTTAATTCCAACAAAAAAATAATCATGAAAAAGAAAGAAATAGAAGGAAAAAAGAAGAAGGAAAAGAATTGAGAAATAAGTGAGAATGAACTCACAAGTATTGGTTGTTGAAGAAAGGGTCCAAAAGTTTGAATCTGGCCCTAAGTGTTTTGTGAATCTCCCATGGGTGTTTAAAGTTGGTTGCTGCATTCAAAAGTGAATTCTAAGTGTCAATTTCATTATTTTTGCTTACTATTGCTTTAAGAACCTTTGTTTATCCTTAACCTTTCTTTGTTAGCCAATACCCTTAGCCCCATTACAACCCTTAGACTTCTATCTTGGTTGTTATGTGTTTCAATATGTGGAGTTTGAAATTGGTATGAGCATATGGAATCCCTAGTTCTCGCTTTTAAGTAGTCGCATTCCGTTCATGAGATCATATATATACATGCATTAACAATTCCAAAAAGTGCCTTCTTTGATTATAACATATGTGAGTGCTAGTCTACATGTTTACATCAATCTTCTCACATATACCTAGTATAAGGAGTGTAGTCAGAAAATCTGTGTGAAAATAGAGAGTATATCCAATGAGGAATTGAGGGAATTCTCTAAGGCATGTTACTACATTCAAAACATTATTTTAATTGATTAAATGTGAGCTAGTGAGTGGTGACAGCGATTAAGTGTGTGCTCAAGGGTAATGATAGCTAAAATATGTGGGAGTAGTGATTTTTAACATGTCATGTTTCATTGGAAATCCCTGAGGCAAACATTGGAAGGTCTAGGTTGTGTTTTGTTTGTTTTGTTTTGCTCGAGGACTAGCAAAAGCTAAGTGTGGGGGAATTTGATAGGAGCATATTTATGTGACTTAGTTAGCTTGTTTTCTTGCATTTTCATAGCTAGTTTCTGTTTATTATAGTGATTTAAGCTATTTTCGTGTGTTTGTAGGTCCAAATGACAAAGTTGGCAAGAAAGTGCAATTTGGAGCATTTTGGAGTAGTTTTGGGCCAAGAATGGATAGCATATGAATGGAGCAAGGTGGATGGACGTTTTTGAAGTTCAAAGAGGCTAGGAATGTGCTAAAGATCCGGAAGAAATGAATTCAAGACAAAGAAGATAAGGAATCAGCCAAAAAAGAAGGAACATTATCCAAAACATTATCCAACCTTATCTTATCCAAACTAACCTTATTTGTCTTATCCTATCCTAATCTTATCCTACCTTAATTCCAGCTGAAAGGGGAGGGATCAATTTCACATTAAAGCACCTACAAATCAGGTTTCTAGAAGCCAAGACCCTATCCCTAAATTGGTGCCGCACCTAGCTCTTTTAGAAGCTATATTTCCTGCTGAAAGGACTACTCCTTTTCCTCCCTGGAATATGATGAGAAATGTCCTTTTTCCTTGCTAATTTGGAGTCCTAATTCCCTTCTTTCTCAGCCTATGCCGTGCCTTCCTTTCTCCCTATAAATACAATTGCCGCAACACTCAGAATTCACCCATCTCTCACCACAATTTCGCACCAAACACCGTACATCCATCATACACAGAAAATCCCTCTTGTGCCGCAGCTTTGCAGGGAGAAAGGAGAGGAGACCCTTTGCCGTGCCCTGCCATTCAAGACCTTTGGATTGCTGGAGCGTTCTTAGGTGTATTCTATCTTTTGTTTTCAATGTTTAATTTAAATTATCTTTGTTTAAGTGCGAACATTAATAACTAAACTCGTTTTGGCTAGGGGCGAATTCAAAGCCATGAACATATATTGCATATGAATTGATTATGTTCAGTTATTATTTCATAAATCATGAATGCAATTTGCCTAACTGTTTGATTCAGAACTTATTCTTGTATGTTGATTAAGGGTGCACACTTGGTTTGCATGCATGAATTTGATGCTAGAATATAAGAGAGTTTCACCTAATAGTTATGAACTTATATTTATAAGTAGTGGAGGTCACTGGTCATGATCGTGTTCAGTAAAATTCCTGGTAGGAGTATCATGTTGTTCATAGTTACGAATGCCTTGTCAATGCTTATGATTTTCATATAACTTAATGATCTTTGATATGTATCTCTATCATGAAGTTCGTGTAAGGAACTTGATATGAATAATTTGGTTGCGACGCTGGGTCCAATTCAATGAATTTAGGAAAATCTGAGGGTTAATTAGTGTTGTTCATGGTTAATCTGGGGCGTTGTCATTCATGGTTTATAGGAAGAATAACTGGAAATCGATTTGTATGCATCTGTGTCATGTGTGAAGAAGGACCCTCTAGCTAGCCATTCACCCATTAAATCACCAATTTCGTCCAAACTTATTTAGAGTCTTTAAATATGTTTGCTTTTACTTTAAATCCGTCAAAAACCATTCCCCCTTTATATTTCGTGTTTTTAGTTAGAATTTGTCCAAACTGGGTTCCTTTTAGTGTTTTGAGTCAACATAAGTTAGAATTAGTCCATACACATTGTTTTGAGTCTTTTGAGTTCAATTTTCGTCCCAATTACCCTCTAGTTCTTGTCTTGAGTCAATTTAACTTAGTTTGTGTGTTTTGAGTCAGTTTAGTCTATTTTGAGTAGTTTGAGTTTAGTTTTCTGTTTTAGAGTCTAGTTTTGAGTTTTTAGGTTTAATTTGTGTCGATTAGCATCCCTAACTAATCCCCGGCCTAGAACGATCCCTACTTACGCGTACTACAACTATCTTAATAGGGTTTAATTTGTGTGTTAGTTTTTACCACATCACTGAGCGGGATGCAGAAGGCGTCGATTTCCCACACGATGACGTACTAGTAGTATCTGTCCAACTAGCCCATGCTATAGTTGACAGGATGATGGTTGACAATGGAAGTGCAGTCAATCTACTTCAACTCTTAGTCATTCAGAAGATGGCCTTGGAAAGCATAATCATACGCCGAGCAGAGGTACTCACCGGATTCAACAGACATACCTCAACTGCCATCGGTCATATCACACTTGACGTGAAAACACTGTCACTTGTCTCTAAGCAGACATTCATGATCATAAGTGACTCGTCTCCTTACAATGGGATTCTTGGGAGACCTTGGTTGATTAAGCTGGACACCGTCACTTCCGTTAAGTATCAAAAAATCTGATTCCGCATCCCGGGAGAAGGAGTCGGAAAGATTAAGTCTGACCAGGCCATATCCCCACGATGAACTGTGCAAATGTTGAAAGAATAAAAAAAGAAAACCTTTACCCCCATAGAAGTTACCGAAGTCCAAAGGGACGGAGAGGTTACCAAATAGCAATTACAGTAAAAGGATCGAGAAGATGGCACCCAAGTAGACGAGATAGGATGGAAACCCGAAGAGAACGCCGAAGACATCATTCTGGATCCCCAGCAGCCGAAAAAGACGACTAGAATTGGCTCATGACTAAGCCCAACCGAGAAGGAAGAACTCACGACTTTCTTTAGAGAAAATCGAGACTTTTTTGCATGGTCACCATCCGACATGCTTGGCATTGACCCCGAGATGGCCTGCCACAAGCTGCACATCGACCCCATTGCCAAACCGATGATCCAAAAGAGGAGACATTTTACACCCAAACGTGTAGCGATCATTGAGGCGAAAATTGACAAGCTATTGAAGGCCGGATTCATAAAAGAGGTAGCACACTCGGCATGGCTTGCCAATGTCGTACTAGTCATGAAGAAAGAGAATGGAAAATGTAAGGTTTGCGTAGACTACACCGACCTGAACGAAGCATGCCCAAAAGATCCTTATCCTGTCCCTCAGATCGATTTGTTAGTAGATTCAACTTCTGGGAACCAGCAGCTTAGCTTCTTAGACGCATACTCCGGCTACAACCAAATAGCCATGTATGAGCCCGACAACGAGAAAACCGCGTTCGTGATTGAGCAGGGCACCTACTGCTACAAGGTCATGCCTTTTGGCCTCAAGAGCGCGGGAGCCACTTACCAAAGGTTAGTAAATATGATGTTCAAGAAGCAAATTGGGGAAACCAATGAGGTCTATGTCGACGACATAATGGTAAAGGGCAAGCGGCGGTTAGATCATATCCGCAACTTGGCAGAAACTTTCAGCATCCTCATAAAGTACAAGATGAAGCTCAACCCCACCAAATGCACATTTGGGGTATCTTTAGGCAGATTCCTAGGGTACTTAGTAACCCAACGAGGAATACAAGCACATCCCAAGCAAATCCGAGCAATCTTAAAGATGAAGTCTCCAACCACCTTGAAGGAGATCCAAAGTTTGACCAGATGAGCGACAGCCCTCAACCGCTTCCTCTCGTGGTCCACCGATCGATGCAAGCCCTTTTTCAAAGCTATCAAGAGGGCACAACGAGACAAGTGCGATGAAGAGTGGGAAAGAGCCTTCCAAGACCTGAAGAAGTATCTCACATCACCTCCCTTACTATCAAAGCCGGAAGCTGCGGAGGATTTATACATCTACCTAGTAGTCTTTAAAGTAGCAGTAAGTTCTGCCCTCATACGAGAAGAGCTGGGGGCACAACTGCTAGTATTCTACACTTCTAAAGATCTTCTCGATGCAGAAACAAGATATCCAAAGATCGAAAAATTAATTTTGGCACTAATTGTTGCGGCTCAGAAGCTCAGACCATACTTTCAAGCTCATACAGTCATTGTCATGACTCAGTATCCTCTACGATCAATCTTACATGGTCCGGACGCATCTCAATGAGTGATGAAGTGAGTGTTGGAACTTGGCCAATACGGCTTAGTTTTTCGACCCCGCACGGCAATAAAGGCCCAAGCCTTAGCAGACTTTATAACAGAATTCGCGCCTAGCCTAGGCGACGCCACAGAGCAGCGTAGTAGTACCCCAGAAGCAGCCAAACACACCTCAGCCGTGCCTGCTCCCCCAAACTAAGATTTCTGGCATTTACATGTTGACGGCACATCCAACTATAAAGGCTCGGGAGCAGGCGTGGTCCTTGTCACCCCAGACGGCTCAATGCTCGAGCAGCCAATCACTCTAGGTTTCAAAGCATCCATTAATGAAGCAGAGTACGAGGCCCTACTAGCAGGTCTCCGTATGGCAAAAGACTTGGCAGTGAAGAAATTCGCAATTCATTTCGATTCCTAGTTAATCACCAGCCAGACTACTGGAGAATACACGACAAAACATCCGAGGATGGCGCAATACCTAGAGAAGGTACGCAAGCAGCTTAAGGCATTTCAAACTTACACTCTCACTCAAGTCCCACCGGCAGACAACACCCACGCATATGTGTTAGCCAGCCTAGGCTCCGCCCTCGACCACCAATTCAAACGCTATATTCCGGTGGAATATTTAGACAAGCCAAGCATAGAGGCGGAGCCAAGGACCGAAGTGTCACAGGTGAGTATAACTCCCAATTAGCAAAGTTCTATTATAGACTACCTGGTCAACGGCACACTCCCCTCGGAAAGATTGGAGTCTAGGAAGCTCTAAATCAAGGTAGCATGCTATTATATGTGGAACGACATTCTCATCCGAAGATCCTACACCGGACCACATCTTCGCTGCCTAGCACCTCCCGATGACTTGAATGTTCTAAGCTCAATCCACGAAGGCATTTGTGGAAATCACTCCGGAGGCCGATCCTTAGTACATAAGGCTCTTAACGCAGGCTACTACTAGTCTACCATGCACCAAGATGCTAAGGAGTAAGTAAAAAAATACGACGGTTGCCAACGCTACAAACCCGTACCAGCACTGCCTGCCAGCGAACTACACCCACAGACGAGTCTTTGGCCATTCATGCAGTGGGCAATCGACGTGGTAGGACCAATACCGCCTGCTACTGGGGGCAGAGACATGATGATCGTGGCAATCGACTACTTCACCAAATGGGTAGAAGCAGAGCCCATGACAACCACCACTCAAACGGACATAGAACGCTTCATATGGAGGAACATCATTTGCTGATTTGGCATCCCTCAGTCCATCGTCACCGACAACGGCCAACAATTTCTGGGTAAAGATTTGGTGAAGTTCTTCCAAAAGTACAATAAAAGGGCCAAGATCCGGCAATTCCAACCCGGAGATCTAGTCTTAAGAAAAGCCTTCATCACTACCCGCAGAGAAGGCTAAAAAAAGATGGATCCCATCTGGGAAGGTCCGTATAAGATCAGCAGAGTAGGTGGCAATGGTAACTACACCCTCGCCACCATGAACGACAAAGAGATCAAGAAGCAATGGAACGCCTACAATTTGAGAAAGTACCATGTATGACCTCCCACTATATCAAGACTCGAAGACTCAAGCAGCTCAAGGGCACCACCTCGCAAGCCGAGAACTATCCAGTTGTTATGCAGTCTTTTACAGCTAAGTTATTCGTTCGTTTCATTCATTTTTCAATAAGGAATTCAGAAGTAATTTAAAACTTGGCTTGACTACATGTCTACAACAACTCATCTCTCCTACACTTCAAAAGAAGATTGCACCCTTCTTAGGGGCTCACCGCAGGAATTGCACCCCCCTCCCCCGAGGGGCTAACCATGCTTTTGAGAGCGGGAGGATAAACTCTATACTCTGAATATCCAGATGTGGATGAGCCTAGCTGCCCTAGTATAACTAGATGCACGAAGGCTTGCGCTGGGATTCCTAGAAGTAGCCACAATGGTCTTTTTCAAGGATTAGCTAACTGAAGGATTTTAGGTATCTTGGCCTAATCCACGGGGAACCGAGCCCTAGAGACGGAGGAGGTACATTACGCAGCGTATCCGATGGACGACTGCCCTGGAAATCTAAAACTGCTACCGAGTGCACTAAGGTAGCTTACGATTTTCAGAAGATTGCCTATGGCTTGCCCTTCAAGCAGTAAAACCACGCTAGACTTATACAACTGCACATTCTTGTGAAAGGTTAAACAAGCTAATGTGTATATATAAAGCCTCAATCACTACTGACATGCTACGTAGTCGATAAGCTTCACCACTGCCAAGCGCGGAACAACCTAGACCAAGTTCTTGAAGGAAATTTTTGTGAAAAACATGTTCATTTAAGCAACATCTATAGCATGCAATTAACAAATTAAAGGCGGAATCATGCTTGCATGCACTCAAAACAAAACATAACCCATGAAATTCAAAGCCTAGTAGTTAGGTGAACCAAGACTCAACTCAAAACAAAGTGAGTTGAGAAATTTATACCTTTGTAGATTCCTCTTTGCAAAAGCAAAGGATAATCACCCAAGAGATAGGGCCTTCATTCCTTGCTTCTTAGATCCATGGATTTGGATGGAAGAATAGGTTTCTCCAAGTTCTCAAAATTGAGAACCTCTAAGTCTCCACACCAAGGAAAGATTGATGAAGAAATGAGTGACCTAGAGGAAGTAAGATTGCTAGCTATGTTCCTCTAGGGTGGCCGGCCTCTTAGAGAGAAAAGAGAGGTTTGTGTTCTCATCTTTTCTCCAAAAGAAACCCTAATGAAGAAAAGGCTATAAAGTCATATTTATACCTTTGTTCATTGGAGTGGCAAACTTGTAATTAAGTCCAAAACCCATTCCTTTATCAATATGGCCGGCCATAGGGTTTTATTGGGCTATTTGGGCCTTTGTGAATTTTAGTCATTAAGTTGTCATACAACTTAAGTCAATCGGCTTGACGTTCGAAGCCCATTGGGCCTTGAGGCCCAAAACTAACCCCTGGTCTTTTAACGAACTTTATTCGTTTGATTAATTAACATATTAATTAATCCTTGCCATAAATAATTAAACCATTTAATTATTCTTACTCATCTCCATTGTTTCTTCAATCTCTACCTTACACGGTGTACGATCCATTAGGTTCCTTTTAGCGAGGCAGTGGGCGATTGTTACTTTTAACGATCGATTGTGAATTGAAACTTACTTTCAATTCTCCCTTTAGCGTTTATACACGTTTAGGGCTTCCACAAACCATGAGTGACACCTAGCAGTATGTCATGGTTACCCAAGCTAATCAGAAGAGGTGGAGAACCTATTCAGTTTAGGATTACAATGCAATACGGTCTTTCTCTAATACAATACTCTTGACCACATTGTTTGGTTTGATAGTTTATTCATGTCTACTATCCAATGTGATTCATTTACTTATATGATTTCCTTGAATGTGATTTGGAATGACTTCCTAAATCTCATTCATACTCTGGCCAGAGATTCTTAATCATATCATAGAGTATTCTCCCTCAAACGGTTTGAAGGTTAGAGATCCCTTGTTGCACATTTACTTGCCTCCATGGCTATGTGGCTTAACCCCAACTATGCCGTGGACACCCTCTGACGGAGTGACTTTGACATAGTCAAAGATGAAGGACCTAACCACAAGACAAATATGATGCCTCAGGTCAAATGACTACTTTGCATTATCCCAACCATGAGTTCTCATGTGACATGAGTATGAGAACTCCTCGTTGATCGTGTTCAGTGAACTCATTCGCTATTGAGCACCTACATGCTTGTCTTGGTGTCAATCACACCAATGACTTGAGACCAGCCACTCTCCCTGAGAGAAGACACAGCACGTACTGATCTTAACGGACTGTCAATGCCCAATTGGCTATGATCAGGAACGTTTAGGATATGTATACGAAAGAGAATGGTCTCATAAATCTAACTTGTTTAAATTACATTCTCCTAATTACATATTCCTTGGACTTATCGTTTAAGCATATAACATTTATATGAGACGGCTTAAAACAATTATCTTTGCCCTTGACATTAAACTAGATTAGTTTAACATGTGAAATGTCCGTAAAGTATCATCACATAATTGGTTTTAGGGCACATTTCCAACAATCTCCCACTTGCACTAGAGCCAATCAGCTTGGTCATCAATGATGATACCTCTTCTGTAGTCATTTCAAAAATGGCTGAGTAGTAGGCCTAGACAATGGATATCTATATGTTATCCATAGAAGCAACCTTGAGAATAACGACGTCACCATTATACATGATTCTTAATCATGTGGTTTAGTCTCTCATTTGAGTTCGGATCTTGATGAGACCTTGATTTGTTTTATCTCCTCCTTCGAGGGTAGCCCACTTTTTTCCCTACGAAGATGACTAAGCAGCCAACGCCACTCACGAAAGGGATACCCAGAGCGACATGTACTTTCTTCATGTCCGGAGAAACCTTAGGAGTTGAGCCAAATTCTGAATCTACAAAAGCAGCGGAGGATAATCAAAAAATTGAAGAGCAGCTTAGTATTAAAACAAAGCAGTTGAAAAGGTTAAGCAGCCTACTTACCTTACCAGGTATGAAGACCGTTGGTACATGCAGCTCGGGGGAAGAATCAGATTCCCATTCTCCACTTATCTCCAAAGTCTCTTTGGCCCAGTTATGATCTCCCTTGCTCGAGTTATCAAAAAGCCTATGACGAGATCGCAACTGCCCAACTCCATCAATGTGACTATGTCAAAAAAATACCAAAATTCGTTGACAGTTAGATCTAAGTCAAAGAATTGGCTTAGATTATGGAATCCCACCATCACGCGGACCGCGTTTGGAGAACATTGAGCAAGGGCGCATTTCATAGAGTAGAGCACTTCTTGGAAGAAACGCGACATAGGAAAAGTAAACCCTAACACGAAATAATAGGGGTGAAACTTGATGGCTTTCCGAGCCCTATCGCATGGCTCACGACTACTACCATCCTTGACTCGTTTCACACGCACTCCCGACGGAATGGCATGCCAATATGCCTCAAGGAAGTCTTTAAACAAATCATCGGAGCTAATCTTGAAGTAAGCAGCCTTGAAGTAGCCAACCTTGCATAAAGACCCGCCTTAACAATACAACGGTGGCACACCATCATCATTCTTGTAGCTTGAGGAAGACATACTTGAAGGAATTCTACAAACGTACAAAAAAGATTCATTAGAGGGTTGTTCCAAAAAACAAAAAAACAAAAAGCTCAACAGGCCCCTCGGCCCAAAAAAGGCACTCAGCCTCACCTTCTTTCTTCCTCAGGCATGGGCTCGAGCCCAGCCTTCTTTAAAAAAAAAATGGCAATGCAGGGAGCCCAGCCCGCGTTGGCTCCCCCATCATTTTTCTTGGTCCAAGGGCCTTGATGCCCAGCTTAGCTGACAGGGGGTAAACGCCCTTACACATTCTCTTTCCTTACAGCCCAGCCACAAAGTCTCAGACTGCAGCACCAACCCATGGCCCAAGCCACAGGTAGCCCAACGCCCATGCCAAGCTCCACGGCATGGCTTGTTCACTCCCACCACCCACGGCAACAGTGCCGCAACCTCCCTAGGTCATTTTTCAAATCTCCTTGACCCTTGTCGAGACAATTTCAAGCCCCGAGGCTTCCAAAAAAAATCAAGAAGACAAGAAAAATAATTTTTTCTTACCTAGAAGCAATGAGAAGACTAAGCAAGCAATGAAAGATGATCCTTTGCATGGGCAAGATGCGGAAGATTGCCAGAGGAGGGGGAACAAATATCCTCTAAGCTCTCTCCCTCTTGTAAGGTAGAATAAATTGCTCTCCAAAGTTGATTTAATAATCCACTTAAGGTGGACTTAAGTAGGCTTTGAGAGAAATTTATTTCTTTTTCCTAGAAGGATCTAATTTCCTATTAAAATAGAGAATCAACATCAAAATAGGAAACAATTCAAAGTTTCCTAAGGAAAGAAAATCTCTACACCTGTTGCCCTTTTCTACGAGCAGCCCAACAGGAGTGGAGGCATTTGTGGAGCCAAAAATAATCACAAGGCGACACGTGGATTTTTGGACAAAAGAGGACAAAAATACCCTTGAGATACAACAGGATTCCTACGCGCGAGCAGCGGGCAATCATTCTTCAACCAAATCAAAAGTGCCCAAAATAGGTAACAATTCAAAACCTATCTCATCAAATCCCTTATACAAGGTAATTCCCAAAACCTATTTCATTCCATATATATTTTTACCTCTTTTTCCCTTTTTAGCTAATCAATTAGCTATTTATTTTAATCATTCCATAACTTCCAAAACAGTCCCTCTAAAAATATGTTAATTGGCTAATTAATGGATTTATTACCTAATTAGTCCATTAATTGCCGATTACATTACCCATTAACCACAAAATACACTCAAAAACATCCCAAAGGGCCGGCCACCTTTTCTCCAAAGGGGGCCGGCCATGCCCTATATAAGCTACCCCATTTTCTCCAAAACCCTAGGTCCACACTCTTGCAAAACTCCAAAAAGTCTTTAAACACTTTTCTCTCTAAATTCTAACTTTGGCATCGAAGGTTCTTCGGCCAAAGCCCCCCCATCCATCGTGGGCGCAAGAGGCTCTGGGCCTTGACCCTAAGGTGTTAATTGTTTTGTCGGTGCAGTTTTGTCCAAGATCAAGGAGGAAGAAATTTGCATCCACACATCCTATCCGTTCATCGTACATCGTGCAGTGATAGGAGCATATTTATGCGACTTAGTTAGCTTGTTTTCTTGCGTTTTCGTAGTTAGTTTGTGTTTATTATAGTAATTTAAGCTATTTTCGTGTGTTTGTAGGTCCAAATGACAAAGTTGGCAAAAAAGTGCGTTTTGGAGCATTTTGGAGCAGTTTTGGGCATTAAATGGATAACACATGTATGGGCCAAGATGGATGGACGAATTTGGAGTTCAAAAGGCTAGGAATCTGATAAGGAGATGAAGAAATTAAATTCAAGACAAAGGAGATAATGAATCAGCTCAAAAGAAGAAACATTATCCAAAACCTTATCCAACCTTATCTTATCCAAACTAACCTTATCTTATCTTATCCTATCCTAATCTCATCATACCTTAAATTTAGTTGCAAGGGGACCTAAATATCTATTTCTAGAAGCTATTTCTAGAAGCATTATCTTCTATAAGTCCCAAATCAGCCACAAAACACATTGTTTCTAGAATCCCTACAAAAGTGGCGCATATTTCCTCTAGAAGGCTTTTGCCTTGCCTTGCCTTGCAATCCTTTTCCTTTCCCTTCAATTCTTGCCGTGCCTTTCCTCACCCAATTCCCATTGGATTATGATTTTGTTAGCCTTATTCCTTGTGGATTTGGGTTATGAAAATCCTTTTCAGAAATTAATTGGGCCAAACCCTTTTCTTGGTGGATTCAAACCCTTGTGCCGCACCTTTAGGCCCTAATCCTTAATTTCTGCTAAGTTCTAAACCTAAACTGATTGCCCTAGGGTTTGTGCCGTGCCTATATATACATATTTTCAGCCAATATTCGTGACCACCCCCCATACCATTCAGAAATACAATATGCCGCAACTCATACACCATTCTACACAATTCTACATCTTTGCCGCACCCTTTGGAGAAGAAGGAGATCCTTGCCATGCTTTCCATTGATGCAGGAGGACCTTGTGCACAAGCCACCTGCATCCTTGGGAGTTCTAAGAGTTATTTCATCCCTCGTTTTAGTTTCAATGTTTATTTCAATTTGCTTTTCAATTGCTGTGAACATGTGTAACTAAGTTCTTATTAGTTAGTGGTGAATTCGAAGCCATGGACATATGTTTAATATGAATTGATTCTTTTCAGTTATTGTTTCGTAAAACATGGATGTGATTTACTTATCTATTTGATTGATAACTGATTCTTGTGTGTTGATTAAGGATGCATACTTAGTTTGCATACATGAATCTGATGCTAAATTATAAGGGACTTTCACCTAATCGTTAGGAACTTATAATTACAAGTAGTGGAGATTGTTAGTCACAATCGTGTTAAGTAGATTCTTGGAAAGAGTATCATGCAGTTCATAGTGATAATTGCCTTGTCAATGCTTATGATTTCCATGGAACTTAATGATCTTTGAATGTATCTCTATCATGCTGTTCATATAGGGAACTTGAGAAGAATAATTTGGTTGCGATGCGTTGTCCATTCAATTCAATGAATTTAGGGAAATCTGAGAGTTAATTTGTGCATTCACGATTAATTTGGGACATTGTCATTCATGGTTTAAAGAAACAATACTGGAAATCGATTTATGTTGCATATGTTTATGTGTAGAGAAGGATCCTCTAACTAGCCTATTTCACCATTCAATTCATCCAATTTCATATCTAGTTTGCTTTAGTTTACAACCTGTTTAGTTTAATCAAATTCGTCCTGATCAACCCCCTTTTCAATTAAGTGTCTTAGATTAGTTAAAAAGGTGTTTCAATCTGTCCAAATTAGTGTTTTGAGTCTCACTAGTGTTAAATTCGCCCAAATAGTCCTTAGAACCTGTTTTGAGTCTTTTTAAGTTAGTTTTGTTGTTTTGAGTGTTTTAGGTCAGTTTAGAGTCTATAGAGTCTAGTCTTGTGCTTTTAAGTCTAGTTTAGTGTTTTAGAGTTTAATTTAAGTAGATTAGCAGTCCTAGTTAATCCTCGATTTAGAACGATCCCTACTTGCTTAATACTACAATTACATATTCAATAGGGTTTAATTTGCATGTTGGATTATTTCACATCATGCAATCATAAATCATTTTGAATTTTTTATTTAAAATTAAATATAAATAGTACTTAACGAAAGGTGACCGCACGATGTACAAGGAACGGATTGGACAAAGAGGATCCGGAGAGAATCTCATCCCTCTTAAGCAGCCAATAGATGAGAGAAAGGGCTCGCTAGTCAATGTTGTGAATTACCAACTTCTATGTTCATTGCATTTGGCTGGTTAAATGGATACATAATTAGTAGCTATATACTATATATAGTACAATATAGTATACTAGGTATGTGTACACGCACACATATAGCTACTATAATTATGCTTTCACAAGAATATTTATGGTACAGGCCTAAATCAAATATACTTTTATTAAGAATATTCAACCTATAGTTAGGACTCCGGTTCATTACATAAGAATATTATATAAGTAAATAATGTAACAAATAACATTTATATTGGTTAGAGTTTTCTTAATTTCTACCAGAAATAATTAGTGAGATTCTGAATGTAATTTACAAAATAAACATTGGTTTACTTAGAAAGAATATTGTGGGTCAATTAATCTATTAAAGCATAGCACTCTACGAATTTAAAATTACTCATAGTGAGACAAACCAATATTAATACTTTGACTATTGGTCTCAAATAGAACAAAAACAAATCACATGAACCATCAAGGAGTGTTTGGCTACTTAACCAGCTAATTAGGGTGAATGTATAAATGTTAAACATGAGTGTAGACATGTAAATTTCGTTGCATACAAATGATGCATCATAAAGCTCCACGTGGCATATGACTCATCACAAATAGACAAGTCATCAATGACATGTGGCACAAATCAAGCAAAGGAAGAATAAAACTTCCCCAAAACTCGGCAAAAGGGGGAAGAAATCCTTTAAAATCGGCAAGGAGCCCAAATTGCTCCCAAAATCAGAAAGAAAGATAAAGCATCTTCACAAAACAAGCAAGAATTGAAGATTGCTCACAAAATAAGCAAAAAAGTCCCATAATTCGGCCAAGGTAAGAGAAAGTGGCTGAAATTAAGACACAAAACATGCCTAAATTCTCCCATGGACGAATCAAGACAAAATCAAAGCCAAATCCATCCAAAGGCAAGTTTTGAGAAGTCTATAAATACAAGGTCCCCAGACACAAATAGGGGTCGACAATTTCTACATTGAAGGGCTGAAATTCTCACAAAAGGAGAACCTCTGCCAAATCTTTGAAGACTAAAACGCTGTCAAAGCTCTCTTCGAAGAACGTACAACCAAAGCTGAAGCATTCCCTTGAAGAATCAACAAGCACTTGTGCTGATTCCTTCAAGACTTTGTTACAAGCTCAAAACTCGTAACGACGTTCGATTCAAGATCAAGTCGCCAAGACCCTTGAATCAACAAAATTCTACATCAACATTCCCTTTGCCGTAGCCCTAAACTTGAGATGAAGACTATCCGCACATTGTTTCAAGCTCAAAACTTGAAGCAATCGTTCAATCATTTGTCCGAGATCAAGTCATTGTGACCCTTGGATCAACAACCTACGCATCTACATAAAATTTGAAGACTGAATTAGAGGAAAATTGTAAACAGAGATTGTAACCCTACAAATTCATCAATACAAATCTACTTTGTACACGTGTTCTCGTTTCATATGATACCAAATTTTAGTGTTTACAAATTTGGCATGCCCAGTGGGACTTCTCTACCTCTGATCTCTGTCTTCAAATCCTCAAGAAGCACAAATGGCATCAAGAAAGGATCAAGTTGTTCCCGCAACCAACGCGAAGGGCAAGAACATCTTTGCCGCAAATGGTGGCACTTTGGGCGTCACAACCCAAACCAAGGCAAGAACTTTCTCTATCGTGCCTTCCATCCCTACATCAACTCTGTTGAAAGATCAAGAGCACCCGAGGCACAAGCCCGTGATCACCCTGGCCTCGCTAAGGGCGTTAAAGGAAGAAAGCCTGAGGAGGTACTCTGAGTCGTTAACTTTTGATGTCGACTTAAGCAGCAGCTCGTATCCTATAGCCATGCAAGTTATGACTACTAGTGCGACGTCCGTTAAGGAGCAGCTGGTCCAAATGAACGAAGCAATTGCAAGGCTAACAAAGACCGTGGAGGAAAATGACTTATAGATTGCTACACTCGTTAACTGTATGGAAGAGCAGCAAGACGAGAAAGCTGACCCGAAGGTTGATCCGCCAAAGGAAAAAACCGACGAGAAAGAAGAGCCTCTGGTGGAGAAAGCTGAGGATAAGCTAGAGGAGGATCGAGTTGCGACGCTTATGGGATCTTTTTTTATCCAACAGCTGCAAGAGATGATCACAAGCACGATCAAGGGGCATTACGAAGGAAGCTCACATGACTCCGTGATGTACCCAAAGCCATACTCCAAGAAGATTGACGCCTTGAGGATGCCAATGGGTTATCAGCCGCCAAAATTCATGCAATTGGATAGAAAGGGCAATCCCAAACAACATATTGCCCATTTCATCGAAACTTGCAACAATGCTGGGACGGAGAGAGACTACCTCGTCAAGCAGTTTGTGCGCTCAGTAAAAGGTAATGCCTTTAACTGGTACACCGACCTCGAGCCCGAGTCTATCAACAGTTGGGACCAGCTTGAAAGGGAATTCCTCAACCGCTTCTACAGCACTCGTCGCACCGTAAGCATGTTGAAGCTGACAAGTACGAAGCAATGGAAGGATGAACCTATTGTCGACTACATCAATATATGGCGTTTATTAAGTCTGGATTGCAAAGATTGGTTTTCTGAAACCTCCGCCATTGCGATGTGTGCTCAAGGCATACACTAAGGGTTATATTTCATCCTCCAAGGCATAAAACTGAGAACATTTGAAGAGCTCACTGTTGGAAATGTGCCCTAAAGCCAATCATATGATGATACTTTACGGACATTTCACATGTTAAACTAATCTAGTTTACATATAAAGGGCAAACATTATTGTTTGAGCCGTCTCATATAAATGTTATATGCTTAAACGATAAAGTCCAAGGAATATGTGATTGGGAGAATGCAATCTAATGAAGTGAGATTAATGAGACCATTCTTTCGTAGACACATCCTAAACGTTCCTGATCATAGGATTGCCAATTGGGCATTGACAGTCCGTTAAGATCAGTACGTGCTATGTCTTCTCTCAGGGAGAGTGACTAGTCTCGAGTCATTGGTGTGTGTGACATCAAGACAAGTACGTAGGTGCTCAATAGAGAATGAGTCCACTGAACACGATCAACGAGGAGTTCTCATACTCATGTCACATGAGAACTCATGGTTGGGATAATGCAAATTAGTCATTTGACCTGAGGCATCACAGTTGTCTTGTGGTTAAGTCCTTGATCTTTGATTATGTCAAAGTCACCCCATCGGGGTGTCCACGACATCATTGGGGTTAAGCCACTTAGTTATGGAGACAAGTGAATGTGCAACAAGGGATCTCTAACCTTCAAATGGTTTGAGGGAGAATACTCTATGATATGATTAAAATCTCTGGCCAGAGTATGAATGAGATTAGGGAATGCGTTCCAAATCACATTCAAGGTAATCATATAAGCAAACGAATCACATTGGATATTAGACATAAATAAATAAACTATCAAACCAAACAATGTGGTCAAGAGTATTAGATTAGAGAAGGACCGTATTGCATTTGTAATCCTTAACTGAATAGGTTCTCTACCTCTTCTGATTAGCTTGGGTAACCATGATATGCTGCTAGGTGTCACTCATGGTTTGTGGAAGCCCTAAACGTGTATAATCACTAAAGGGAGAATTGAAAGTAAGTTTCAATTCACAATCGATGTAAAATGGTTTTAATCGCTCACTGCCTCGCTAAAAGGAACCTAATGGATCGTACACCGTGTAAGGTGGAGATTGAAGAAACAATGGAGATGAGTAAGAATAATTAAATGGTTTAATTATTTATGGCAAGGATTAATTAATATGTTAATTAATCAAACGAATAAGTTCGTTAAAGACCTCGGGATAGTTTTGACAACTTAATGAATAAAGATTCACAAAGGCCCAAAAGCCCATATCCATTTTGTGTAGAATTAGGGTTTTTGGTTCTTTAGGTCATTTAAAGAAGTGACTATATAAAGAACTTTATAGCCTAAAATTCATAAGGGTTTGTTTTAGAGAAAATTGGTGAGAACTTGTTTCTTCATTTTCTCTCTAAGAGGCCAACCACCTTGGAGGGTGAATCTAGCAATCCTACTACTCCAAGGTCACTCATTTCTTCTTCAATCTAACCTTAGTGTAGAATCTTTAGAGGTTCTCTATTTTGGGAACTTGGAGAATCCAATTCTTTCAACCAAATCCATGGAGCTAAGAAGCAAGGAATGAAGGCCCTATCTCTTGGGTGATTATCCTTTGCATATGCAAAGAGGAATCTACAAAGGTAAATATTTCTCAACTAACAAATGTTGATTTAAGTTGAGTCAAGGTTCACCAATCTACTAGGCTTTGAATTTCATGGTTGATGTTTTGTTTTGAGTGCATGTAAGCATGATTCCGCCTTTAATTTGTTAATTGCATGCTATTGATGTTGCTCAAATGAACATGTTTTTCACAAAATTTCCTTCACTCACAACTCGTTCCCACGACATGGAGCTACGTATGGCCAATCATGGGAAAAATGAGCGGATCACCGACTTCAAGAAAGATGAGATGTTCTCCTTAAAGGTAGACAAAACTGAGAAGATGCCCGCCAATGAAGCTTTTATTGTCAATACTACCCCCATTAAGACCTCCTTTGTGCCCGTCAAGATCTCCTCCAAGAACAAAGCGAAGGAGATGAAGAGACGTGAGCCTTCTCACACCTAAGATAGGTACAAAAACACCTTGAAAGAACTGGAGTAGAAGATGTACCTTTTTCCTGACTTTGATGTGGCTGCAATGTTAGACAACTTGCTGGAAAAGAAAGTGATCGAGCTACCCCAATGCAAACGCCCTGAAGAGATGAATCGCGTTAACGATCTTAGGTACTGCAAATATCATCGTATCGTGAGTCATCATGTTGGCAAGTGCTTCGTTCTCAAAGAGCTCATCATGAAGTTGGCACAATAAGCGCATATCGAGCTTGACCTTGAAGACACGGCCACAACACATATTACTACGATTACGTTTGGATTATTCGATCATGTGCATCTCCAAGTAACGCCTGACCATCACTGGGGGCAAGCGACCAAAATGCACCTACCGACGATGAAGAAGGGTGGACACTAGTGACCTACAAAAAGACAAGGAAACCCAGACCACAAGCCACAAAGCCAAAGGTGGAACAAGGGAGAAAGCACCGTCGTCGCAACATTAGGAAGCCCAAATGAAATGTAAGAGCTGCTAAGCCAATGTACACTGGGGAACTTATGGAGCAAGAGCCACACATTCTCGTCTCCTTGCACGAGTACTTCTTCCAACAATGCACTACCGTTACCTGTCATATGGTTAAAGTAAATATAGGCAAAGTTATTGCCATCAAGGAAGAGAAGACCCTCACACCCAAAGAAGGCCTGCCAACCTACTTTAGCATCGAAAAGCACTGGTAGTGGTCTTGGCGAGTCCCGACGACCACGAAGTGCAAGAAAGCAAAGACGAAAGCTTGGAACTCTAGCCACATAAGTATGCCACATGTTGTGCCACCCATGACACAATCAACTTCACTAACGAAGACTTGCTGCTGATCAAAACCTCACAATCGTCATCTCTTAGTCTCTGGGCACATAAGGGAGCACAAAGTCAACCGCATGCTTGTGGATGGTGGATCGGCCATAAACATCATGCCAAAGTCAACAATGACCATAATCGGCATCATGATGGATGAACTATCCTGAAGCTGCCTTTTAATTCAAGGTTTTAACCAAGGAGGACAAAGAGCAATGGGTATGATCCGAGTCAAGATGACCATTGGCGAACTCAAATCAAGCACGCTATTCCACGTGATTGATGCAAGAACTTCCTACATCTTGCTCTGAAGAATGCCTTGGATCCATGAGAATGGAGAAGTGTCGTCTACTCTCCACTAATGCCTAAAGTTCTACCAAGAAGGGGTGAACATGATACAAGGCGACACCAAGCCGTTCACTGATGTTTAATCATACTTCGCAGATGCCAAGTTCTACATGGATGAAGACATGGTACCCAAAGCTTTTCCAAAGGAAATCAAATCAACAAGCAAAGCCGCACCCAAAAAGAATGAGTGGCAAGCCATGCCCAAGAAGCAAGAAGGGGAAGCCATGTCATCTTCAAACAAAGACGACAATGAGCCTGCTAAGCCTGTAACAATCAAAAGAAGTGTGACGCCCTCAAAAGGATCAAACACACCGGTCTTCTGATACATCTCTGTGTCGAGAAAAAAGAATGGGTAATCCCCATTCAAAACTGGAACAAGCAAAGCCGACACACAACTGCATAATTTCAACCACAACACACACACATTTTCTGCCCTATTTTCCTTTACATTTACACACACATGCTTCATCATTTCAAGCACCAAATACCCACATTTTCTGCCCTATGCCGTGTGCTCCCATGTGGTTGCTTCAATGTTCTTCTCTTTGCCATGTGTTTGCTTTCTTTGCCATGTGTTTGCTGCCATGTTTTCCCCTTTACATTTACACACACATGCTTCATCATTTCAACTACAAAACACACACAATTCCTTCTCCTTTGCCGTGAGTTTTGTTTTCACTTTGCATGTGGGTGTCTTTGCATGTGTTTTCTCCCTCTCTTGCCATGTGTTTGCATGTGTATGAGTTGTCATTGTTTATCCTTGCAATTGCACACACACACATGCACACACATATGCCCAAAATGTCCATCCTCATGCATGCAATCCATTTCAACCCAATATTGATCCAACATGCACCAAAATGCACTTTTCTTGCCAAGGTTGTTATTAAGACCTACAAACAAATGAAAATGGCTTTAAACACTAAAATAACTAAGGAAACACAACGTAAACGCACGAGAACAAGACAATTAAGTCGCATAAATATGCTCCTATCACTCACTAAGACTCAAAAGAAGTTAAAGGAGCATGGTTACAGACCTGACAACAACAAAGCTGGACTTGGCTTCACACCAAATACGCCCATGAAGATTTCAAGAAAAGTGAAAAACGCTAGCGCTCAACACATCAGCATGAACATTGAACAAAGTCAAGAGCAGCCTAAACCCACCTCTCATACATCAGTCTTCGATAGGCTGAACCGTTCAAAACCCAGAATTTCGACAATTGATCGCATTGGTGGTCATGATCGAACCTCCATCTTCAAAAGGCTTAACACGCCAACACCCCCAAAGCTCTGTTTTCGAAAGGTTGTCAAAACCCAAGAAACAAAGCAACATGGCTAGCTCTCTTCCACGACGGTCGGCCTTGGAAAGACCTGAAGAAACCAAGAAACCTTCTAGAAAGAGGAAGACAATGCCCAAGGAAGAAAAGCTCGACGGTCTAGCAGAAAAAGACGATGTTCGAAGCTCGATTCCTTCAAGGATAAAGTACTAAACAACCTTGGAAGTTGACACAAAATGACAACTAAAGGTAAAGAGGCGCACCTTCATCCATACTGGCTAATCTTCACATCAACAAGCTCAAGAGGATGGTGCTAAAAAGGAGGTCCAAGACTTCTTCCACATCACAGTCCAAGAAGATGAAATCCCCGAGGAGGACGTCACTGCTGCGCCACCACAACTCGAGGATGGGGGGCAAGCCACAGTCAATGATCTCAATGAGCGCAACTTAGGCACAAGCCTATCTTCGTAAGTGCACTACTAATTGTGGACAAGATCAAGGAGTACTACCAACTACTAATGGAGTACAAAGATGTCTTTACTTGGACCTACAAAGAAATACCCGGCCTTGACCCTACCATCCCCATGCAATGTCTTGCAGTCAAGCCTGGAATGCGACCGATAAAGCAAACTGAAAGACGCTATCGATCCGAGCTCATCCCACAAATTGAGGCTGAGATTGACAAGCTAATCAAAGCAGAATTCATTCAAGAGGTGCAATACCCTAAATGGATCTTTAACATCGTCATTGTCCTTAAGAAATCTGGACAAATACATGTTTGCATAGATTTTCGCGACCTCAACCATGCTTGCTCGAATGATGACTTTCCCTTGCCAATCATCGAAATCATGGTGGACGCAACCACTTGCCATAAGGCACTATCATTGATGGACGGCTCCTCTGGGTACAATCAAATCCACATGGCTCCCGAAGACGAGGAGCTAACAGCTTTCTGCACTCCAAAAGGTATATACTGCTACAAGGTAATGCCATTTGGCTTGAAAAACGTTGGGGCTACATATCAACGTGCAATGCAGAAGACCTTCAATGACATGCTACACAAAAATGTAGAATGTTATGTAGACGAGGTAGTTGTCAAGACCAAGAAGAGATCTGATCACTTGAAGGATTTGTGAATGGTGTTCAAAAAACTACGGCACTACAACCTTAAGATGAACCCGTTGAAGTGTGCATTTGGCATCACCTCTGAGAAGTTCATCAGCTTCATTGTCAAGCACCGTGGCATTGAAGTGGACCAATTAAAGATTAAGGCCATTCAAAGTATGCTCAAGCCAAGAAATCTACACGAGCTAAAAAGTCTACAAGGATGACTAGCCTTCATTAGGCGCTTCATCTCTAACCTTGCTAGACGCTGTCAACCCTTCAGTTAACTCATGAAAAATGACGCTCCATTCATATGGAATGACTCATCCCACAATGTCTTCGAGAGCATAAAACGGTACCTGGCAAGCCCACTTGTCTTAAGAGCACTCATACCTGGAAAGCCGCTCATCCTATACATTGTTGCACAAGAGGGTATGAAGACCATAAGAAAAGAGCACTCTACTACCTAAGAAGAACTCTCATTGGTGCCGAGCTTAACTATTCACCAATCGAGAAGATGTGTCTTACCTTAGTATTTGCCATCCAAAAGCTTAGACACTACATCCATGTTTACATCATCCACTTGGTTACTAAAGCCGACCCGGTCAAGTACATTATGTCCAAACCGGTTTTGACAGGGTGACTGGCTAAATAGGTGTTGCTTTTCAAACAACATGAGATCATCTACGTCTCAGCTAAAGCCGTCAAGGGATAAGCCCTAGCGGACTTCCTTGCCGATCATCCAATCCCAGACGACTTGCCTAACGAGGAAGTGTTCTACATTGACATCTTCCTGATGTGGACAATGTTCTTCGATGGATTCACACGAGCAGATGGAGGTAGTATTCATGTCACCACAAAGACAAGTATTACCCTATTCCTTCCGATTAAGCGAGCTGTGCTCCAACAACATCGCCGGTACCAAACACTAATCACTAGACTCCAAATGGCGATCAACATGGAAATCACAACGCTAGAAGTGTATGGCGATTCCAAACTCATAATCAATCAACTCTTGACTGAATATGAAATGAGGAAAGATGATCTCGTCCTATACTTCCGGCTAGCAACTCAACTGCTACAAAAATTCAAGGTCGTGACGCTAGAACATGTGCCAAGAAAAGAGAATCAAATGGCGGATGCTCTCGCTAACTTAGCCTCAAGTATGGCGCTAGGAAAAGACGAAGCTACAGACGTGCCAGTTTGCCAAAGATAAGTGATCTCGCTCGTCACTAAAATGTTATTGGATGATACAAACGTTATCTCAGTACTTCCAGTTAACACTGAAGAGTGGAGATAGCCACTGATCGACTACTTTGAGCATGGAAAGCTTCTAAACGATCCTAGACACCGTTCTAAAATACGTCGACGAGCACCTCACTTCCTCTACTACAAAGAAACACTCTACCGACGTTCTTTTGAATGAGTACTTCTAAGATGCCTAGGTGAGGAAGAAGCCAATCAAGCCATGGAAGAAGCACACTTAGGCGTATGCGGGGCACATCAGTCTAGACCAAAGCTACATTTCCAGTCAAAAGAATGGGCTATTGCTGGCCAAGTATGGTGAAGAATTGCAGAGTACGCCAAAAGGTGCCAAGCCTGCCAATTCCACGCTAACTTCATACATCAACCACCTGAGCCATTACACCCTACAGTTTCTTCATGGCCATTTGATGCATGGGCATTGGACGTCATAGGACTAATCACACCAAAGTCATCTACAAGATAAGCTTACATCCTAGCTGCAACAGATTACTTTTCCAAGTAGGCTAAAGTCGTACCCCTAAGGGAAGTCAAGAAGAAAACTATCGTCTGTTTCACCAAAGGGCATATCATCCACCAATATGGTGTGCCTCGCTACATCATCATCGACAACAAAAAACAGTTCTCTAACCGACTCATGGACGAGCTCTGCGAGAAATACAAGTCTAAACAGCGCAAGTCTTCCATGTATCATGCTCCGACCAACGGTCTCATAGAAGCATTCAACAAAACATTGTGCAACATTCTGAAGAAGGTAATCGGCCGAACAAAGAGAGACCGGCACGAAAGAATAAGCGAAGCACTTTGGGCATATAGGACGACACATATGACTCCTACCCAAGTTATGCCTTATTCTCTCGCATATGGCATGGAAGCTGTTCTGCCGCTCGAAAGTCAAATCCCCTCACTAAGGATGGCTATATAAGAAGGCTTGACTGAAAAGGAAAAAGCAAAACTACGACTTCAAGAGTTGGAAGCACTCGACGAAATGAGCCTCGAAGCTCAACAACACTTGGAATGTAACGAAGCACGGTTATCCAAGGCATTCAGAAGACCACGATTTGATATGCATCGAGTTGTCTTTCAGAGGAAGAACAAGCACCTTAGGGCCAGTCAACAGCGCACAAAGCTTCTCCTCTATCTTGCGAATTGCCTTCCTTCGCAAGAATGGTGATGGTATTACTCTTAAAGCACTCAAAAAATACCATGGCTGCAACAAAAAAAAAGAAAAAAAACAACATAAGCATAAGGTGGGACGGCAAAAAGAAGAAAAAAAAGAAGAGAAGATTGCTTCACTAGAGCAAAAGACATGCGAGACAAACCTCGTGAGCGTTGAAGGATGATGATGACAAAGTCACAACAACGAAAAGCAATCAGCCACAAAGCTTAAGTAGCACAGTACAGAGAGAAGCAACAAAATGGTCCTTCAAAGCATGCTACAGTAACAAAGAAAACCAAAATGCTACGCAACCGCACTATGCAACCCCGTAGCAATTACGCAAGCAGTTTCTTGCACTGCACGACAACGTCACCACTGAGGGAAAACTGTGACCAAAAGGCACTACACAACGAAACCCTGCTACAGTCTTTTGCATAGCACCATATGGTAAAAAGCAACGCACTGCAACAAGCTCCAAGCAAGCAGCCCACGACAACAACAGCAGCATCACACACAACAAGCACAATTGCAATGCATGGCAAGGGTGTGTTGTGGCAAAAAAGGACACCCAATTGTCCTATAAATAGGGGTCAATTACTTCCTAATGCTATAAGGGAAAGTACATACCAAATAGCGAAAGGAAATCAAAACAAGGAAGCACATTCCAACCAAAAGAAGGAAGCAAATTCCAAGCAAAAAATGGCAAGTTTCAACCAATCTGCGTAAGAATGACGTTTTTTGTGATAATTCAACTTTCCAGAGAAGTATTGATGCAAGGCCAATGGGAGAAGGAAGCTAAGAGGCTGATGATCATTGTGTCCAAATTTCATAATTTTCCCTAAAGTCAAACGTTCCAGTTTTCAAAGTTAATCCCGCAGAAGTTGTTTTCCAATCAGAACTGCACAGCTGTGGGAAAATGAAGAGTTGAAGGCTTTCCCGATTTTTCCTAGTGGTGTGCAATATATGCCTGAAAAGATAAGAGATAAAGAAACATTTTCCATATTTTTACAAGATTTTCCAGAATAGAAATCAACCTCAAACTTGGCATGCAAGTCAGATGACGTGTTTCCCAAACCAACAAGGGAAATACATGATGTTTTTGTAACAAAAATCAGCAAAGAAAAGAAAATGAAACAAAAAAAAATAAGGAAAGGGCTTTAATCAAGGGAAAGTACCTTTCCTTGCCAAAATACAAAAGGGAATCCCTCCAAAGCAAGGACAAGTCTTCAAGTTTCCCAAACTAAGAGGGAAAATACCCCCTGGCCGAAAAAAAAATGCAAATCCTACCATACCCAAAGACAGGCATTAAATCTTTCCAAAACCTTGAAGGAAATCACCAAATCTTTCCAAAACCTTGAAGGAAATCACCATAGTTTTTCAAACACTTGAAGGAAATCACCCTCATTGCCAAAATTGAACGAGATTCCTACCTAAGGGAGGAAAAGCATTTTTTTGTCATACCCACAAGAAAAAAAATCCAAGCTTCAAAACACACCAAATGTATTTTGTCAAAAAATTATGGAAAATCAATAGGCACAATAAGTATGTGCCAATTTATCCATTTCCAAAATTTGTTTCAAGATCAAGCGTCTACGGCCCTTGAAGAAAAATTTCATTCTTTCAAGATCAAGCCTCTACGGCCCTTGAAGCAAATTTACATTTCATTCAAGATCAAGCATTAACGGCCCTTGAAGAAATATTTCGTTCAAGAAATACGCCTCAACGGCCCTTGACAAAATCCATCACTTCAAATCATGACCAAGCCTAAACAGTCCTTGAAGAAATATTTTCGTTCAAGAAATACGCCTCTACGGCCCTTGAAGAAGAAAACTAATTCAAGATCAAGACTCGACGACCCTTGAGTTAGAACATTCATATTGCAGGACTTCAAAACACGTTTCCTACATGTGACAAGCATATGCCTACAATGCGCCTTGAAGTGGGGGCATTTGTAGACATGTAAATTTCGTTGCATACAAATCATGCATCACAAAGCTTCACGTGGCATATAACTCATCACAAATAGACAAGTCATCAATGTGATGTGGGACAAATCAAGCCAAGGAAGAATTAAACTTCCCCAAAACTCGGCAAAAGGGGGAAGAAATCCTTTAAAATCGGCAAGGGGCCCAAATTGCTCCCAACACTCCCTTTGTCGCAGCCCTAAACTTGAGGTGAAGACTATTCACACATTGTTTGAAGCTCAAAACTTGAAGAAATCGTTCAATCGTTTGTTTGAAATCAAGTCACCGCGACCCTTGGATCAATAACCTACGCATCTACATCAAATTTGAAGACTGAATCAAAGGAAAATTGTAAACAGAGATTGTAACCCTACAAATTCATCAATACAAATCTACTTTGTACACGTGTTCTCATTTCATTCGATATAGAATTTTCGTGTTTACAATGAGTTTTTGAATAGAGATCTACTAACACCATGGATGAAGGGGAGGTGATTAATCTTTAGTAATTTACTAATTTACACTTTTTTAAGATTAATTTTATACCAAATATTGACAGAGTATAAATCAAATATCCTAATAAAAAAATCTACCAAGTACCAGATATATATGGTATACTGGTACTCCATTTCAGACAATATTTTCCCAAACAATGAAATCTGACTTCTTGATGGGCTGTCATCAACATTTGATAAGCAACTTGTAATAATTAATCACATTATCAATTGATTAAAATAATAGGTATCTCCGTGTCCACGGGGACATGCAATACGATTCGCATGGCTCTTCCGCAAGGATGGTCATGTACCTAAATCTAGAGTTAAATGTTAGCTGCATATAGTGATTCACTTGAGTCTGTTAAGTTCCTCAGCTTGTAAGAGAAGCTCCTTTGAGCTATAAATACTGTTGTATATCACAGTGTACCAATCAAGTAAATCTAATGCAAACAATCTATCGATTCCTCAACTTTCTTCTTCTCTCTAGCTTCTAGCTTTCTTCTGCAATACTGTATTTCTTCATTTTCTGCATCTGTGGAGTCCTATTATCATGTTACCAATCGCCGAAAATCGATTGGAATTTTCTTGTATTGGCTTCCACTCAAGACTGTTCTTAGCCAATTTGCGCTTCTGGGATTTTGAAATCATGGCTTAATCAACTTTTAAAATTGAGGTTTAGTAACACTTCAAAATGATAATTTTGTTAAGTAGAGCTATCAGTTTCAATCTGTGATAGGGGATGTAATTTGTTTTATTTTTGTACTGTTGATTCTCCATGTCCACCTAAATTTGTCCTTAGCACAGAAATTGGTATTACAAAGGAAGTTACTTCTGCATATAAAGAATGGGTGAAAAAGGATTCGGCTTTACTCAAGCTTATTAATTGCTACACTCGTAAATGATGCAATGGAAAATATATTTGGTTGTAAGACTTCTCAGGAAGCTTGGACCAGTTTACAAGAAGGACTTGATTCTGTTTCAATGGTTCAAGTGACTGAGTTTCATACTGCACAGAGAAGTAGTGAATCTGTGGATAAGTTCTTGTTCAGATTGAAGGACATAATGGATCGGTTGGTCTTTGCTGGAGAAAAGATCATTGTAATGATCTCATTATAGCAACGTTATCTGGTTTGTCTGCTGAATTTGAGTTGATCAGGACAGTAATTCTTACGAAGGACAAATCCATGTCTCTAAAAGATTTCAATGTTCAACTTCTTGTAGCAGAAGGGAATATTAAGCCAAGAATGCACTCAATGACAAGTTCCATGGCTGGAATGTATGTGCAAGGAGAAGGTTCCAATTCATAATGGTATGAAGGTGGATATCAGAGGTTTGAACACGGTGAAAGCTCTAATTCTCAAAGATATCAAGGAGGGTATCATAGAGATCAGCTTGATAATGGTTTTTAAGGAGGTTCTGGATTTATGAGCAATGGCCACAAGTCTTTTCATCCTCAACAAAGAGCAAATTTTAGTAACAGTAAGTTTGCTAATGGGAACAATTTTTCAAAACCTTACTCAGGCTTCAATAATAGGTTAGGACTTAGGACGTAATAGTTTCTCTGGAAATGGAAGAAGCACTTAGTATAGAAGTTCTTTCTCTGGAAGTAGTTCTAACAAGGGCAATTGAAGTGGAAACACTAATTACAAATCTCCTATATCACCTGAGTGCCAAATTTGTTCTGGAATGGAGCACATTGTACCTAATTGTTACTATAGGTATGAGAGTGAATAATCAATCTTCTAGGTATATAGTCTGTCAAATCTGTGGAAAAAGAGGGCACATTGCTCTTGAATGCTATCATATGAACAATTATGTATATCAAGGCAATCCACCACCACCGTCTCTTACTGCAATGACTGCTCAGGCTAACATAAACTATAACGAAGCTTCTGGTTCCAGTTTTTCAAATGATAATGGTCATGGTTTCTCAGCTGGTGATAATTGGATCATTAACACAGGTGCAACATACCATAGGACAGCCACTTTAAACAATCTCAATCAAGTCACTCCCTACCATGGAGATGAAAAGATAACTACTGGGAATGGTGCAGGTTTGGCATTGACTCATACTGGCTCTACTTCCATATCTACTTTCAATAATTCCTTATTATTGAGAAATGTTTTATGTGTGCCTAAGAGTATTGTGAATATCTTATTTGTTAAAAAGCTTTGTAAAGATAATAGATGCTGGTTTAGATGTGATACTGTTGTATTCTTTATACAGGACAAGACAACATGGGTGATTTTGTATTTTGTACCAAGGACAGAGTGATGGTAGGGATTTTTTTACAATTCCAGCGAATGTCTTCTCAAATTCCTTTGCTGCAAGGTTGGAAATATATGTTACTTTTCTTGGAAAGAATGTTCAGACTTGCGTTAGGCATAAAAGTTTAGGACACCCATCTGAGAAGGTAATTGCTGCAATATTGAAGACTTCAGAAATTTCAGGTAGTACAGATTCATGTACATCTTTGTGTTCCTTTTGTATTCATAGCAAAATAAGTAGCAGCATTAGCAAGTTAAAGCTACTTTCTTGTTTGAAAATGTTCATTATGAGGGATTGGGTCTATCTCCAAAATAGTCCATAGAGGAATATAGGTATTGCATAAGCTTTGTAGATGAATATTCCATATTTTCTAGATATTTCCAATGAATAATAAATCACAAGCTTTGCAACTATTTTTCAACTTTCATGCTTTGTGCCAAATCAATTTAATGTCTCAATTAAGTGTTTGCAGTTTGCTGGTAGGGGTGAATATATGGGTAAAATGATTGTTAATTTTTGGAAAATAAAGGAATTGCTCATATGATATTATGTCTTCATACTCCTCAGCAAAATGCCATGTAAGACATTAAGCATGAGACCACAATATCAACTTTTGCTTGGCCGAGTCCCAGAAGTGTAACATTTAAAAGTCTTTGGAGCTGTTGTTTATCCTTTCTTAAGGCCATATAATGTGAGCAAGCTGCAACCAAGGTCTACTCAATGCTTTTTTCTTAGATATGTTATGGGGTACAAAAGAGTGGCTTACTATGATATAAACACAAAAAATTGATTATATTAAGGCATGCTATACATGATGAAGAGGTCATTCCATATAAAAAGAGGTCAGTTTCAGTGTCTCAAGGTTCAAAAGAGTCATACAAGTCCAATTAAACTTCCATTGTGGTTCGGTTGCCTTCCTTTACTGAGAATTCATTTGCAACACCTAATCATGATTTTCATTAGAGCAATAATTCAGTATTAATTATAGAAATTGATCCACAATCTGGATCTTCTAGATTTTGAAGGCCCTTGAGTTCTGAAATTCAAAGTTCCTGTTCCCATCACTCTAGTATTTCATTTGATACATCACCTTTGTTAACCTATCCATCACAACTCACAACTTGGGGTACTTCTTCCTTTCTCTCCAGTGTCTAATCTCACTTCCGAATCTTCAACAATTAGTCTAGATTCATTACTAGTACATGCAATGATGACAAGGTTGAAGAGTGGTGCTATAGAAGATAAAATTATGTAGCTTTACGAGCTACGTTTCCTAAGCTCCGTTCATTATAGTTGAATGATGATGTCATTTATTGGTGGGTTTTCATTTATCTCTAAAATAAAATATTCAACTAAACATTCATGATTTATAAAAGCTGCTTCTATATCTTATTGGAAAACTGAATACAAGAAGTATGACTCTCTTAGACCTCAAGGCACCGGGATTTTAGTTCCTGCTCCTGCAAATAGATCTAGAGTTCGCAGCAAATAGGTGTATAAAGTGAAAAAGAACCTTTATGGCAGTATCTTTAGGTATAAGGGTAGACTTGTAACCCAAGGTGTGAGACACACAACAAGGAGGATTATACTTGCCTTAGTTGCTGTTAATCATTAGTATTTAAAATAATTAGACATCAGGAATACATTTTTACATGGTGGTTTACACGAAGAAGTATATATGAAGCAGCCATAAGGATTTGTTGATGCTAGTCATTCTACTCATGTTTGCAACTTGTTAAAATTCTTGTATAGTCTAAAAAAAGCTCCAAGAGCATGGAATTCAAAATTTACAAGCTATTTTCTCGCTATATGCTTTAATGCATCAACTTCAGATACAAGTTTGTCCATGAAGACATATGAGACAAATATTATCATTCTTCCTCTTTATGTAGATGGTATAATTCTGACTGGATCTAATTTATCAAAGGTTCATCAAGTAATTCAAGAACTGTCTACAATGTTTGATTTGAAGGATTTGTGTAAACTCGCATATTCTCTTGGTTTACTGATTCAATATAAACCAAATAGAGATATATTTGTCAATCAGTCCAAATATGTCAAAGATTTGATTCATAAGGCAAGAATAGATTCTGGCAAACCTGCTTCAACTTCTTGTAAACCTCATAACCAATTGATGGTCTCAAAGGATACATTACTTGCAGATCCAATACAAAGCATTGTTGGATCCTTACAATATTTGATCTTTACTAGGTCATATATTGCATTTACAGTGAATTCAGTTTGTCAATATATGACTACACCAACAGATGTTCATTTTGGTGCTATTAAAGGATCCTAAGATACCTTCAAGGAACAATGCAACGTGGCATTATGTATCTACAATATGAGAACCTAATCTCAGAGACGCTGATTTGACTGCAGACCTAACACCAGAAGGTCAGTTACAGGGTATGTGGTATTTCTTGGGAACAGTCCTATCTCTTAGCAGTCTAAGAAATAATATTTGGTGTCCAAAGTTTTGACAGAAGCTGAATAAAAAGCTTTAGCCTGCACTGCTACTAATATTGCTTGGGTGAGAAATTTTGAAAGATTTGAAGTTTGTTCTACCTCAACCACTCAACATTCATTGTGATAATATGTCTGATATAACATTGAGTGCTAATCCAATATTGCATTCCAAAATAAAGCACTTAGATACAAATTATCACTTTGTAAAGGAAATGGTACAAAAATGAGACTTAAGGTGCTTTATGTTCCTAATGATGATCAAACTGCAGATGAGTTAACTAAAGGCCTTTGTCAAACACTGTTACAATCTCGAGCTGGGGAATCCTTGATGAGATTGAGGGAGGATGTTGACTATCATTGACTGATCCAGCTTATATGCCGGCTTAGTAAAGTTGTTGGAAAGGTAGTTAGACAATTAGTAATTCAATCAAAACCATTCATGTAACACTAACTTGTTGGAAAAGTTATTTGTTATTTGAGTGACACATACGGGTGAGTGCATTCAACAGAACTTAGGATGCAGCCCCTTGAAATTTGAGGAATAGGTTGGAAAACCGCTCAAATGACTAAAACCGTTTACCCTTCCACTGCAATTGCATAATGTCAAAAAAAACCATCTAGTGTAAAACAAGCTCCAAAATTTACAAAATCTTCTTTACAAGTATAAGATTACAAAATTTTACAAAATCTAGCAGTGATTCCATAAAATCTGAACACAGTTTGGTTAGGGGCGGAAGTTCTCATCCGATGACCCACTAAATATGGTCTCCCAAGGCCTCTGTGATGGAGCAGATGGGGTCAAGGTCTGGTCTCTCTTTATATCAAACTTCGGTAGCTCCCCGTAGATAGATGCATATCCAAATTCCCCTGGTATATGAAAAATTAATTAATTACAAGATACGATACTGTCATACAGGTATTTAAACACACATCATGTAGAAACCCAAATATCATTCTTCGGCTCTCAACAACTGAAATCATGATGTCAACATTTTTCTGCTAGAAAGCATATATCTGAATATCGTTTCATTCATAAAAAGCTTACGTACCAACATATAAATCAACTTTTTCTAACCTGTTCTGAACAATTATCTAATGTACTTGCATATATTTATGTATGTGTGTATGCATAAATGCATGAGGATAATATGTTAACTCACGAGTATATGTCAAATTCCAAACTGAGTTTGAAACCCATGGCGACTATGGGCAATTTGGCATCTATACGGGACATCTCATCTTCTACTAGAAAGTCGGTCCAAATATGAGGGCTAAGGGCTTCTATTTAAACCCAGCATTTGAGTTTCCTTTCCCATATACTACACGACAAATTTACAAAAAGTAGAATACGGATTCATCAATATGATAACACATTATGTTATGAGCATGTTATTTTAAAATTAACAATATTATATATGGGCTCCTTGTTCACCCATCATGCTAAGATTTCCCATATATTACACCACTAATGCACAAGGAAGCTCTACCTGTTTCATCAGAGGTATATTGATGGTCACCATTAATATAGACAAGCAAAGCTTGTGGTCCGTTGCCATCTAAAATATTTTGCTGGAAGGAAATTTGGTCGCTGTTGAGAAAAGCAAGCCCCCCTCCCTTAGCCTGCAATATAAGCATAAAGGATTAAAATACAATTCATTCTTTTCTAATACTAGAGCTAAAATGTGCATCACAAAATGGTTTATTAGATTTTTCCTTATTTATTTTTATATTTATTCTATCGGATTCTCTCCATATGATTATCTCGTCTGTTTTCCGTGAGTTGATTCAATTACAGTTAGCCCAATGGATTCTAAAAGTAAAAAGAAAATGGGGATGGATATATGAAGAAAGGCTAAAAAGCAGAGATTTTAAGTATAAACCTTCCTTACAGACCACATAGCCAATGGAACAGGATCTGCTGCATTGAATAATAAGATTACCCATCTTTTCCTTGTAAAGATAGAACTGCAAATGATGATGAATCTACCGCACAGGTAACAGCTGAAAAAAATTAGAAATAGCAGATGTCAAATGAAGGTACAACACTAGAGACATGACTGTCACAATTATTAAATACAGGAACATTCAGCTTGTCGTCACCACACTATAAATGGGACACTATGTTCAATGTTACCAGTGCTGCTCTGAACACTTCAAGAGCTATAAACATGCATGGCTGGTTTAATCTATTACTTAGTTCTTATCCTGGGAAACCATACAAGCTGATAGCTAGTAAAACACGGTTTCCATAGAAGCAGTTATTGAGGGGCTTCCTTAGCTCTTAGGCTACGTTTGGTATGTGGACAAGAAAGCTTGGGAATGGGAAAGTGGTGGCTTTCCCATGTTTGAAATGTCCAGGCGTGGAAAATGATTTCCTATCCCATGGGAAAATTGGGGGGAAGTGAAGCCCTCAACCCCCCTTGGTATCCATTTCCCTTCTCCATGGGAAACCCAAAAAAAAAAAAAAAAAAAAAAAAAGGAGCATTGATTGCTTTCTTTTGAAGACAATTATGTCCTCATTCACAATTAAAAAATGCCCATTATATTCCAAAAAAAGTGGCATTTCAACATACTTTTTCATCGTTACCAAACATAGGAAAGGAAATTTAGACTTCCTTTCCCCCAGGAAAAGTCATGGGAAATCATTTCCCATTAATTTCTTTCCAAGTACCAAACGCAGCCTTAGTGTATGCATTAAACAGAGTTGTACACCAGGACAAAGATAAAACTACATCACTTGAGTTGCATTTTTTACACAAACAACATTGATGTTATTAGGAAAACCTTAAGAGAAAAAAAGTACACATGACACAATTTAAAAAGTTCTTTGCACACTGGGTGAGGAGGAGAAAGAGAAAGAGCTTCTGACCTTCTACGTGCAGCTTATATGACCAAGATTCAGAGAGTTCTGACATGCTCCACACCGATAGTTGCGGTTTTGAACCTTGAGTGACAGACACGAGACACTCTGATTTCCCAGCAAATGACAGGGTCACAAATGGCTGAGGAAAAAAAATTATATGAGAGCAGGTTTGAAATACATTTCAATATCTTCCATCAACTCTATTGAGTGTACCAGCATCAAAATGATGTGGTAAGCATAATTAAAAAGGGTGTATATTCTGAAGATACTCCCTACTTCAGGCATTTGAAGATCACCCATACCCAAAAAACTTACAACCGCCAATACCACAAAAAACTTACAACCACCATGCTCAACTTGAAGCAGCAGAGATGTCTAGTTCTCAATTAAAGAAAGATCAGAACCCAGTGTAAAGATTTTAGAAGTAGAAAGGCCATGACTCAAATTTCTTTCACTCATTTGAAGACCATCCATACCCCAAAAAAACTTAAGACAACCCAAACCTGGACAACTTAAGACCACCATGCTAAACCAGGAGCAGCAAAGACGTCTGATATAATGATTTAGAACCCAGTGTAAAGATTACAAGTAGAAAGGGCAAGCCACATTTTCCACACACTAATATAATGATTGGGATCTGAAACAATCACCATCTGCATCTCTCCAATCATAGCTACAAGTGCATTGTTGTCGGGATCCCGTAGTGTGATTACATTTTCGGCTGCAACTGCCAGAACAGAACCATCACCAGAAAATGCAGCAGCTGTCATTGGCTTATTCCTGAGAAGGAAATGAATATCCATAAGATACAGTTATCAAAGCAGTTCAGATATGTTACAAAGACAACCAAAAACCAAGAGTTTTGAACACCAGGTTATGTTATATGTGCAAAAGCATCTAAAATGTACATCATTCCTTTTTCCTTTTTACCCTGGTACTCTATCCCCCGCCCATTTTTCCATGAGTTGTATTCCGCACCTGAGGTGTCCACTTTTATATAGAAAACAAATTTTCATAAAAGAAAAATGGAGTGCGAAACAGATGACAAGGTTTCCTCTTGCCTATAAAAACAGTACTCTAAAACACTACAATATCAAAACCCTTATAGAAGTACACCAGAACAAGAAATTCACACAGCAGAGTTAGCTACTACAACTAAACAATATTCAGTTCGAGATATCATGATTGACATCCAACTCCAATCCAAAAAAAAATATGTGTTTGTAAAACACAATAAAATCTTAATAATTGACCAAAAATTTTGGCCATTCATGAATTAATAATCTCTTTATGGTTAGTAAATTATTTTCATCCTCATTATTCATTGATCTTCCATTCATTAGTTTGCCACCATCAGAAAATGTACCTTTACCAAATCCTGTCCAGATTAGAATTCTCCCACTTGTATCATCTGCGGCAACAGTTGTCTGAGTTGGATGAAATGCAAGAACGTTAAAGTTTCTTGTATGATGCAGAGTAATATTCTTAGCAATCATGAGTTTCGAGTCTATAGCAGGGACTCTCCATATATGAAGCTTCCGCTTGTTCCGGATGCCGAAGAATTTTCCTGAGGGACTGATAGTTATAGCGTCTGGTTTTCGAGTCTGTCAAATTCAAACCCATTGTCAGTTTTTCATGCCTCTTAAATTGCTGGAATTAAATAACAATAGTTACCGCGGGGGTGGGGGTTCCAATTCCTTTCATATTGATTCAGATGTCCAACAAATTTAATGTAGTTAAGTAAAAGCTATTCCTATACAAGATACTGATAAAGGACTCAAGAATGAATGGAATTATCTTCATGTATCTCTTAAAGGAAGTTTCATCTCAAAAAAGTTAAATGAATTCCTGAGAGGGAATTAAATAATTCTTTCAGTCTTGGATAATATAAAGGAAATTGGTCACGGATCTCCAAGCCACCGCCATTAAGCTTTTCTTCTCCGACCGTCGCATCCTTCTCCAGGCCGTTAAGCGCTCCGCCAGGAAGATTCGTCCGCAAGTTTGTCATCGATTTGCAGAGATCAATAGAAATCAATTTGCAAATCCGACGATCCGAGCCTCTGCAAATTGAAAAAAAAAAAGGGTTTGACCTGAAGAGAAAGTAAATTAATAGAAGAGAAATATGGGTTTTAGTTGAAGAGAAAGCAAATGAAAAGAAGAGAAAGTTTATGGGTTTGATTATTAGTGGGAGAAAATATGGGCTTGTGAAGAACATAATGCAAACCAGAGAAGAAAAGTAGAGGGACTGGGGGATGAGAGTCCAATACAAAAAGTGTGTATTAATAATAAAATACTAGCATTTCGCACGCGCTCACGCGCGTGCAAAAGACATTTTTTTTATCACGGCGCGCTACGCACGACTTACATATAGAAACATAAAATAAAGACGATTATCATCTCTAATAATACAGGCAGTAATTTAAAGTATTTATCTAGAATTTGTTAAAAAAAAAAAAAAAGGTAATATATAACAGAAAAGATCCTTATAATTTAGTTGCAACTAAAAGCTAAGTAAAAAATATAAAAACAATCCAAGAACATCAATTGGCCTTGATACACTTGACGGTTCTTCATATCATGAACTCATATCGCCGTCCTGTTGAAAATTTAATGTATTCGATTAGAATCAAATATTAGCATTATTTGTAATTGAATTGCATTAAAAGTTGAAAACGGAAATTAAACATTAAAAGAAAGAATATAACCTTATGTTGAATTCGAGGGAAGCAAAATATCTTTCTACACAACATTCTTTGTGAAGACTCCTTCATGACCGTGTAATTCTCCTTTCTTTATCAAGATTTTTGTTGTAGACGCTGATACTTCTTGGTCTAGGGAGTTTTTGTGTAAAAGGAGACATAGTGTTTATCTATTCAGTAACCTCCCACAACTACCCCGAGCCAAACATATACCACCCTAACCAAAGTTAAGTCAGCAGGCATAAAAAGGTGATGCCTTTGACGACATTCAAAGTAAATATTAAACATGTTGTGCGATTATGTACCATCTAACAAAATTAAGAATGAATAGGGGAATATCTCAGTAATGAAATGAGGGAAATACCTTAGTAATGCAGTATTTTTGTTTGTATTTTTGTTTAAATGCTCCACTAATTCACTGCACCAAACCCTGTTTAACCAAAAAGAAATGAGGAGAATGTAGACATGGAATTGATATTAGTAATGCAAACCACTAAATGAAACGCATATACACCCACTACCGATTAATAGTCCAAGTCTGTAATCCCTATTTCATTTATGGGTGACATAAAAATGCATGGACAAAACAGACAATGTCATTTGGTGAGGCAGATTAGATAATCGTGTCATAGTGTTGTGCTATAACAAATGACAAATGTTTAATTTTTCTACCTATTTACATTTTGGCAAGAAAATATATAACATCAAATGAAGAGTATTCACAATAAAGAAGTAAGGATGCGTGTCGTATTTGAAGAACATATGAGTACTAAATAGAAAACAGAACAATAAAGACACATATAATATGTTTTTTTTCTCATATTTTTATGGTGGGTGAATGAATTGACTTTAAGGATCACAAAGAGGGGATTATTCCATTTATGGGTGACATAAAAATGCATGGACAAAACAGACAGTGTCATTTGGTGAGGCAGATTACATAATCGTGTCATAGTGTTCTACCTATTCTATTGCTAGCACTTGCACTGTTAATCGTATGCTATCTTTCTCTAGGGCTTGGTTTTTAGAAATGGTGTCGAGAATGAAGTTTACTTCAAGTCACTTTGTCACGCCCCGAACCCAACATACGTCCAGGATCGACGCGTGACGTCACCCAGCATCCTTATATCTAACAGATCCCGCCTCCGAGATATGTACAAGGCATAACTCAAGATCCAACTGCATAATAATTTTTCGTAAGCTTTATGGATGCATCTAATCTCCTCGTTAGACTGCCTACGTACCCTAAACAGGGATCAAGCCATTCATAGTTCATCATTCATTACCCATCTACATTTACCACAGTACGTTCAAGCCGAAAGATATAACATTCTTCAATCAATCATTAGAACTTGACAAGTATGGAAGTACTAGATTCAGGGCTACATAACAATCTAATATGACAAACAACATTTCCACTTCCTCCATCATATAAATCACTATGATTTCAACAGGAAACCTTAATCCATCACATGTAACATATCCAAGAACCAACAAGGCACAATATTATTCTCAAGCCACTTTGAACAACGAGACTAATCATAATAATAACAATCATATCCCACATCATTCCGCAATCATTCTACTTAATCAATCCTAAAAATCAAAGATGCATGATATCTACAATTACTATGTTATTCAACCAATAAGGTCCCATATCAATTCACAAATTTTAATAAAGGATCCCTACATAATTCCCCACCTAGATTCCAAGTACTAACATGATAAGTCTAATTTATACACAATATCTACTGTGAACAATTCATATTCACTCGACTCTAAGGTCGGACTACCTTTATGGAAATGAGCAAGCGTAGGGATTCTAGACCACTCAACATAATCCAACTAAAATACCAAGCGACCTCTTGTAATCTCTTCAGACCTGACATCTGTACAATCAGTGCCTACACCATGGGAATGGTGCATCGGCATCAAGAATTCAGATAAACTACAAAGCTCGGATGAGTGACAATAATACAAGGATGTGATAATAATGATAAAGCCAACCATTAATCACAATTTACATCTCTTGAATATAAATCCTTCATAAGGAATCAATACCAAACCTTTGTAACTCCGAATGAGTCACCCAGACATACAACGGTTCATCTGAAACAAATCACACCAGCTCACAATCATAATCTCATACAACACAATGAAAAGTAGGGTTAGAGCGACACAGTTCGGCCGAAGTCTATATCTCTGAAGCTATCTCAATCCAAATTCAATAAACCCCAAGGTGAACACGATCCCAGACCATCTCTCAACAGAATCTCGAAGTATGAGGGATTCCGGACCCTCTTAACGGGATCCAAGTGGGTACGATTCCGGACCATCTCTCAACGAAATCGCGGAGTACAATGCATAATCACCACTAAATGAAACCCAAGTTAGATACGATTCTGGAACATCACTCAACGGAATCGCGGAGTATAAGGGATTCCGGACCATCTCTGAACGGAATCCGAGTAGATACGATTCCGGACCATCACTCAACGGAATCGCAGAGTAGAAGGGATTTCGGACCATCACTCAACGAAATCCAGACCAGGATACGATTCCGGACCATCACTCAACGGAATCGCGGAGTAGAATGTGTAACACCAATCAATGAAACAAGACATGGATCAAGTTCTTCAAGGTACAAAGACTCAACGAAACAAGAATGAAATAATGACACGAGGGTTGAAACATGTTTCGAAGTAACAAACCCCATATTAATGGGTTAATGGTCCACTACTAGCCCTCGCATTTCATCACATAAATCCAATCATACAATACAAACCATATTTCCAATATGCACGTCAAATCACACCATAAAACTACATCAATGTCTAAATATAAAAATTAACAATTTTATAGGAAACATAATTATAAAACCATCTCATATCCACACAGGATAGTAGTTATGAAAATAAGATAATCACCAATATCACATATTAGTCATTCACATTTCTCCACATCACACCAACAATTGAATTTCGGGAAACCAAGCTAGACATAGGTTCACATGGTCACTAGAAGGTATTTGATACTTAGACAACACTCGTGGACGGTCCCACGCACCGCCACACGCAATGGTAGCCATGGTGAAGGATTTGAAAACTCAAATTTTCAACCTTAACCCAAGAGGCTCAAATTCACATGGTAACTAGAGCTCAACAAGGGAGACATTATTCACAACTAGACCAATGACAAATTCTAACCGGAATCATCCAAATTCTTCGGGGAAACCGGGTTTCTAGGGTTCTAAACACCCAACTCTAAAACGAATACGAAAGCACGAACCAAGCATACCAACTTGAAGATTATAAAGAGTAGATGAAGTTTCATACCTCACTTGAGGGAAATGGTTGCCGGAATCACCGGAAAAATGACAAAACCGCCGGAAAACCAACGGGACTTTGCTGCCTCGAACTGGAAAAATGGATAAGAAAATGGAAAATCTAACATTACAGAGTTGTAGGGCACGTCAAGAGCTTTCCATGGACACCAAGATCATCCAAAACAGAGATCGGATGAAGGAGATATGAGAGGGTCAAGTTGGCGGGTTAACGGGTTGAAATCTCCCCAAAAACGGGTCAAAAATCAGACCCCCTCCCCTTCTTTTTTTCATTCGCTGCTGTCTAATCCCTTAACCCAAATATATGTTTTTTTTTGGGCCTTTTACTCACAAGTGGAAGTTAAATAATTCCTACAAACTATAGTATCATAACTTCAAACGTCCGTAACTATACCGTTATAATTCGGACTCGCAAACAGCTTTCGCCTATGCACTCGTAGTTTCAAGATCTATTCAAATACGTTACTTGTGACCTCGAAAGGTCAACGAATTTTAGATAAATACTTTCCAAACTTCAAACTTTGTAACTAATTTAATTAAAATCTAAATCCAAATAAATTAATATAATTTCTCGAAAAATAATACAAAATCTCAATAATACAAATACGTAGATTATAACAGTGAAATCCAGGAACGAGATTTCACACACTTACCCTTCATGCAGTCACTTTTTGCTATTATTTTTGTTGTACCATTTCTATGCTTTCCCGTCTCTGTTTCTGGTGTTTTGCCTTAGTTCGTAAGTCTTTGGGCATGACCTTCCTTTTCTATTCTACTTACTGTGAAAAAAAACTCCACCTGAAGCTTCCATGACATAATCTAACAAGAAGAAGAAAAATTTGCATCCAAAATGAAACTAAAAATGAAAGAGAAGGAGATACCTACCACTGGAGATACTTTTATTTGGAAACACCGTTTGGAAAGCAAAAGCAAGTACATGTTTAATATTGACCACGATGGCGTTGAAATCATTCAAATACGAAAAATGTAAAGTCTTAGCTCATGTGAAGCCTCCCAAAACGTCAATTTTATGTTTCATTCGTCAAAAATAATATTTTCTCATCAACTTGTTTGTACTTTTATTAATTAGAGTTTTGTTCTAAAGTAGGCATAAAAAGGCGATACCTTTGACGGCATTCAAAGTAAATATTAAACATGTTGTGCGATTGTCTACCATCTAACAAATTAAGAATGAATAGGGAATTACCTCAGTAATGAAATGAGGGAAATACCTTAGTAATGTAGTAATTCTGTTTGTATTTATGTTTCCCAATTCACTGCACCAAAGCCTATTTAACCAAAAAGAAATGAGGAGAATGTAGACAGGGAATTGATATTAGTAATGCAAACCACTAAATGAAACGCATATGTACCCACTACCAATTAATAGTCCAATAGTCTAAGTCTGTAAACCCTATTTAAGATTGCCAAAATGAAACTAAAAATGAATTATGGTAAGTATGAACTAAAAAATGAATTATGGTAAGTATACATATATGCACGTCCAAGTTTGTAAACCCTATTTAAGCTTGACAGGACCAAAACGAATGAAGTTGAGAATTGAGAATAAAAGATTAAGATTGAGAGTTGAAAAGTTGTACCGAGCTAGACTCTTTCTCAACCTTCAACCTGACATGATGCTGTTATAACAATATTATGCCAGTAGAATGCAAACAGCAAGAGAAGGAGATACCTACCACTGGAGATTCTTTTATTTGGAAACACCGCTGGGAAGTATTTAACCCGCTCTCACCCGAATGTATTTCTGGCATATCGAAAACAACAGAAAAGAACATTCCTATTAATTTCACTATTCGTGATAATAAAAATTGAAAACAGATAACAAATTTTATAACACATAGCAGATACCTTTGAAGTCATTCGCAAGAATTTTCTTCCAACCCTTCGATTTCCATTTCCTACTCTTGTATATAGTCTGTAAACATAGTAGTAAAACACACAATTAAGTAAATTCCATAGCTTGAAACATAATTTAGTAAAATTTCATAGCCTTATGATATAAATCACACATTTCGATCAAATCCCATATTCTGAAAACCTCAAAAAAAAAAAAAAAAATATATCAAGATCAGTGACAAACTACAAAAAAAGCTTCACTTTGTACTCCCAATCCCTTGGGGATTGAGGATTTTCCGTGGCTCTGTAGATGCCCAATCCCTTTTAACACACACAATCTCACCCATTGAGCAAGATAGTCACCATTCCCAAATTAACTGACAGAAAAAAAAAAATTAATTGGGAAGTTGGGTACCTGGAGTAGATGGCACTAAAGACGTTGGGGCCAAAATATCATCGTGTCTGTAATCTGGTGCCATACAATTTGTTTTTCTAAAGGAGACATGAATCCATTAGTTAATTTGAACCATTAATGCTGCAAGTTTAGAAACCTCTCCGCACACATAAGCAAAATGATTGGCTATAACCCTGTTGGGGGATGATGATCGTGCGAGGTAGGCCTTTCAAAAAGGGACAAGGATTGTCTGCCCTCCACTTCCCGTGCCCTCCTGTTTTGTGTGGTCACGGTTAAGCCACGTCAACATTTTATATTGTTTTTTTTTATAGATATAATAAGACAAAAATGAATAGTAATATAAAATGTTGACGTGACTTAACCGTGACCACACAAACAGGAGGGCACGGGGAGGGCACCGGAAGTGGAGGGCAGACAATCCTTGTCCTTCAAAAAGAACTAAAAACAGTCCTTGATTCATCCCGTCCAATCTATTAATAATTGTTCAGGCAATTAGGCAAAGAAATTAAGGAAAACTAATGAAAAAGGTTTGAAAACTTTGAATTTTAACGATAAGGACAAAATAAAAGGTCAAGTGAATAGTACCATGATTGACTTTTTAGTGTAAAAATGTGGTTTTTAAAGTGAACAGTACCGAGAGCTTTTCGTTAAAGTTCTCAAAAAATTATTACCTTAGTGAATAGTAATTATTCGAGTGCATCTCTATCCCGTAAAAGATAATTTTTTATAAAAAAAAATTAACAAAAAGATAAATTTATGTTTAATTTCAAATAAGATTTTTAACCAACCCTGTTATGTCTCGTGTCATGATCTATAATTAATATGAATCGTTGGATTACATTTTTTTTGTAATTCGACAACTCATATTGTGCCATGTGGGCCGAAAAGGTAATAGCTAATTTTTTTATAGATTTTTCCTTTTTAAAAAATTTTTTTATAGAAAAATTTGGACCGTAGGATAGAATTTTAGTGCAAATCGAACGGTTGAGGGGTGGACCCTAATGCTGCAGGTTTGGACAGCTAACTCGCGCTTCACGAGCGTGTGAAGCGCACACGCTTGGTACAAAAAAATATAACGTGAATGACGTCATACTCCCTCAGGCGTTGGGTTGGGCGATTGTGGCTCAATTCAGCAGTCGAGCCTACTTCCTTTCACTGTAGCCTGACTAATTAGGCTTGACGTGGAGAGGATTTTGTCGGTTTTGGGGGATTCAATCACCCAATTACTTGGCCAATTGGGAGGGGTGGACTTGTCTCAGAGCACTGCCACCCTAACAAATATCCCTTAGGAGGTAGTTGATTTAATCCCCCTCCAAAAAACACCACTGGCCTCCCAGGGAGCCCAGTTGCTCACCTAGTGAATAATCAATTGGCCCAGCCCCCAGGGGCAGTGACGTGACATCAAGTTATTAAAAAGTAATAAAAAATTAATTGAAAATACAAAAAATTATAAAAATGGAATTGCTATTAACACTCCAAAAATCTTATTTAGCATTCCAAACTTTCTATAATTAGAAAGAAAAATACACTTGTGAGAAGTGTAGAATAAGATTTTTGAGTGCTAATAACAGTTCCCTAAAAAAATTTAAAAAAATAAAAAAACTAATTAAGAATACAAAAAATTATAATTCTTTTCTATAAATACATAATCATCTTCTTCCACCTTCCACCACATTTCAAATACTTGCAACCGATCTTTTATTATATTCCAAAATTAAAAATAAAATTATTTTATAAAAATAATAATAATATTTTAATAGAATTGATTGGCAATTACTATTCATTTAGGGGGATTGTATTACCCCTATTGCCCATAGCCCTTACACTTTCCAATCCATTTAGGTTTTTTTTTTTTTTTTGGTCAAATTAAATAACTTTCCATTAATTAAAAGAGTAAATTACAAAAAATTACCTTAACTATAGGTCGAACCACAATCTCATACCTCATATTTTAAACATTGCAATTAATACCTCAACTTATGAATTCGTTTCAATGTCATACCTCCGTTAAGTTTTCTATCAATTTGACTGTTAAATGATGTTGTGGCAGGAGCGAGGTTCCCTCTTTCGCCAACTGCAATAAAAATTAATTATTAATTTTTTTTTGTCAAACAATAGATTTTTTTATATTAGATGGAAGATTAGCCACCGACGGGGTTTGAACCCACACCGTCATGCAATGGCTCAACTCCTTTCCACCACTGTGGTAATTTTTAATTTTTTAATAAAACATTAATAATTTGGCTATTAGATGATGATGTGGCGAAGGAGTGGGCCCTGCTCCTGCCACATCATCATTTAACTGCCAAATTGACAGAAAGCTTAACAAAGGTAAGACAATGGAACAAATTTATAAGTTGAGGTATGACATTACAATGTTTAAAATATGAGGTATGAGATTGTAGTTCGACCCATAATTAAGGTAGTTTTGTGTAATTTACCCTAATTAAAAAGGCTAGTACAAAGAGAATTCTTAGGTTAGAATCTTGTGGATGGCTAATTCGATATCAAATTAGGCTAGCCATTGTGTAGTTTAGCCGAACTCCCCCCTCCCCTAATGTAAAAATATCAATGGACTCAGAAGAAAAAAAAAATCCTAGTAGAACATATATAGAAGCCAAAAGACAATTAAGTACAAACAGAAGTTTGTGAATGACTCCACCGACGAGGGTGAGAATGTTTAGTTTTAGGGTAAATTACACAGAACTACCTCAATTATTGGGTCATTAACAGTTTCATACCTCGTCTTTAAAAAGTTTCAATGTCATACCGTATCTTCGAATTTGTTGCAATGTCATACCTTCCGTCAGTTGACTGTTAGTTCCTCTGTTAAATGCTGACGTGGCATGAGGCAGAGTCCACTTTTTATTAAAAAAAAATTAAAAACTTAAAAAAAAATTATAAATATTAATTAAATATTACAAAATTAAAATAATAATAAAATATAAAAAAAAACCCAAACCAAACCTAGTCCCCCACCCCCTACAACCTAGAAAGAAGGAGGAGGACGAAGAAGAAGAAGAAGAAGAAAAAAAACCCAAACCAAACCCAGTTCGTCCCCCCCCCCCCCCGCCCACAAACCCAACCCCTTGCAACCCAGAAAGAAGAAGAAGGAGGAAGAAAAAGAAGAAGAAAAAAAAAAACCCAAACCAAACCCAATTCATCCCCCAGCCCACAAAGACAACCCCCTGCAACCCAGAAAGAAGAAGAAGAAAAAAAAAAAAACACCAAACCAAAACCAGTTCGTCCCCCACCCCCACCCTTGCAATCCAGAAAGAAGAAGAAGAAGAAAAAAAAAACAAAATGTTCTTCCCCCCCCCCCCCAACCTAACCCGCTTCTCCCCCACCCAACCTGCAACCTAGAAGAAGAAGAAGAAGAAGAAGATGGGTTTTTTTTTTCTAGGTTGCGGGTTGGGCTCGGGTGGAGGGGGGAGGAAGATGGGAAAGATGGGTGCGCGGATGAGGTGGAGGATGGGTTGCGGGTTGGGCTCTGATTTTGGTTTTTTTTTTTTTTTTTTTTTTTTCTTTTCTTCTTCTTCCTCCTCCTTCTTCTTCTTCTTCTTTTGGGTTTCAGGGGGTTGGGTTTTTTTTTTTAATTTTAATTTTTAAATATTTAGTTGATATTTTTTAAGTTTTTAATAATTTTTTAATAAAAAATGGACCCCGCCTCATGCCACATCAGCATTTAACAGAGGAACTAACAGTCAACTGACGGAAGGTATGACATTGCAACAAATTGGAAGATACGGTATGACATTGAAACTTTTTAAAGACGAGGTATGAAACTGTTAATGACCCAATAGTTGAGGTAGTTCTGTATAATTTACCCTTAGTTTTATTCTTTTAAGTGTTAGGACAATTTTTTACAGGAATGGAGGCATGTTGCTTCCAGCAATTGAATTTATTTTGCCTTGTCATGGGACTTGAATTTAAACCTTTTTTACTTGGATATTTCGTGAAGCACTTTACTCAAATCATTAATCCTTTTAAGAGTAAAACACGTAAAACTTTTCATCATTTGCTTCCATTTCTTGGAATATAGTTTTAACGGCGACAACCTTTCCAGATTAGACATGTTTCAGAGTTAGGAGCTGCGGAACCAAATATGATTTAAGCTTGTACGATAAGGCATAAGTCTGCCTATTTGCTTTTCAACACGTGGGTAAAAAAGTGTTTGTATCCTAAACTTTTGTGTTTTGGAGGAGTATCACTGCGATTATCGAAGTACCGTTCTACTCTGATATAAGGCCAATGGAGTCAGTTCTAAATTCATTCAAGAAAGCCCCCGTCGAGGGATCAGAATGGTGTACTCATCATCTTTGCAGGTGAGCATAACTTAATGTGGGATAAATCATGTTATTGCATTTAGATAACACAACAAATATGACATGAAAATCTTGTGTTATTTCTCACCCATTGTGCCTTTATTTATAGAAGTAGGAAATGATAATTCTTTCCTTTCAAGTAATACATTACAATCATGAAACTAAATAAAAGATATTATAGAGGGCATGTGCTTGGTGCTTGCGCCATCTTGAATATACAGTTTGTTAGTTCAGTGGCTGCATAAATCTTAGTTGTCATTGAGGTGGTTCCAGATGCTTGGGTCCTGAATTGAAAACACATTTGGATCGAAGCTGCTCTTTGGTTTCGCATTATCTTTATAAGCCCCCACTTCAATTACTCGGTTTATTTTTGTTCATTGGAATTGTTGGAAGACTATAAATATATTGCAAGGCACGTGTGTCCCTTTTATGAGGAAGCTTGAATCTCAACACGCTCCTACATACACGAACAACTACTCTAACCCTCCGTGCACATCTAGAACCTCCAAGTCGTTAGGTTGACTACGGTATGTCGAGTTGCCCCTTGGTTTTCGCCTTCCAAGACCTAGAGCCGAAAGTGATAGCTCTAAAGACCGAACTAGAATATTTGAACTGTGGAAAAGCTTGTGTTTCTTATATTTTCTCTCTTCCCCAAAGCCTCCTTATATAGTGGTTGGGAAGAGTGTACAAAGGCTGAAAAACCCTTGAAAATCCCAAGTATATTCTAATATGAATATCTCTTGATTTTCATCTAATTATCACATAGACAATTAGGAGGTCAATATCCTCATGTGAGTGGAATATCCTTTGATATTTATTTATCCCATAAGATAAATCCTACATCTCCCACTCACCCACATAGAGTGTGGCATAGTCCCAATCACTTAGTTCACATCCATTCTAGTCTATCTCCTCATACAGGAAATGGGACGCCATTAAGCTATCACTAAACTAACAACAGTGCATCACTCAGAAGTTCATCGCTTTATGCCCTAGACTGTTCGTCACACACCAGACTTGACATTCTTTATCCCTTGTTAAAAACAATGTCATGTCTCACAAGTATCATATATCCATGTCTTATGTTTGATGACAAATATCAAAAGACGCCACGCAACTAATGATTCACATGACATGGTGTTATCTTCGAATTGTCTTCCTTAAGCTCTCATGTCAGTCTAATTTGATTTAACTACTTGCCTACACACGCCTCTTGGGACAAAAGCTCACTTGACCATCTTAGATAAACGTGCTAAAGTAGTGATCATTAAACCTCATCTTTCTAACGCAGACTTTAGTTCAAAAGGCATAAGGGTGCAATCGTATAGATTCCTTGTGGTTCACATAGTGATTAAAACAGGGATCAATTCATCACTCCCACTATCAATTGGTTATAACACGTACAATATGATTGTATGCTATGGTGTATCCTCATTTCAATGAGTGTGTCACATGTCCATTGGACATACACCATACGGATCTTAGTCTAGTCGCTACATAAGCGCCTAACCTGAGTCTTCTAGCCTAGTTGCCTTCTTGGCGGCCACCTAGATACTCATATCCGGCTTTACAAGCTTCAACATGAAACAAATCTCATGTTCGACTTTTGTTAAGTCTCATCTTAGACATTTCTAAGGCGACATTTACCTTGTGCATATTGGTACTTTCAACATACACGTGTCCGGTCTCCCAGCCCAATGCATTGAGGACACAAATGTCTCATCTAACTCGCTATCTCAGCGCCAGGGCGAATCGTTCGTGTGAAAAACGGATTCTAGCTTGGTGACACTCGTAAGGATGTGTAAACAATCATTTCAAAAATAAATAAATATGAAATGAAAAACTTCAATGCCTTTTTATTCAATAATAATGTCAAATACAAAGAAAAACACATCAAACCCTACATAAACCCATATTCTTTACATGAGTCAGAAACAAGTTTCTAATTATGGGTTTAGTCATGGGATCAGGGAGCATATTGCTGGTTGAGATATGTTTCAACACTACTTCACCCTTGGTAACCTTGTTCCTAAAGAAATGATATCGTGTATCTATGTGCTTAGATTTGCCATGATACTTAGGATCTTTAGTGTATGCTAAGGCTGAAGTACTATCACAGTAGACAAGTACAACTTCTGGAGCATAAGCCATAACTCCCATATGTCGTAGAAACCTCTTAAGCCAAATAGCTGATCCAAGGGTAACATACTTTGACTCCATTATGGACAGAGCAATACAAGTTTGCTTTTTGCTACACCAAGAAACAATTCCACCTCCAAGGAAAAAAGCATAACCTGAGGTGGACTTGCGTTCATCTCTATCGCTTGCCCAGTCTACATCACTATATCCTCTCAATTTTAGATCCCCTACTTGGTAACATAGGGCTAAATCTTTTGTTCCTTGCAGGTATCTCATAATCTTCTTGACGGCTTGCCAGTGAGCTTGTCCAGGATTACTTTGATAGCGGCTTACCATGCCCATGGCATGGTAAATGTCAAAACGCGTGCAAAGCATCGCGTACATCAAACTTCCTACTGCAGAGGCATATGGGACGTTTGCCATTTGTTATTTCTCTTTCTTAGTGATAGGAGCATATTTATGCGACTTAGTTAGCTTGTTTCTTGGCATTTATGTTGTTAGTTCGTAGTTATTTTAGTATTTTAAGCTATTTTCGTGTGTTTGTAGGTCCAAAGGGTTAATGTGGCAAATAAGTGCATTTTGGAGCATTTTCGAGCATTTTTGGGCATGGAATGGATAGCATATGCTTGGAGCAAAAGGAATGGACGAAATTTGAAGTTTGTGCATCATCCTCTCCCTATAAATAACCATTTTAGCACACTCATTTCACCCAACACATCCATTCACCTACCACTACATCCACTCATTTCACCCAACACATCCACTCATTACAACCACCCAACACATTCACCTACCACTACATCCACTCATTTCACCCAACACATCCATTCACTTACCACTACATCCACTCATTTCACCCAATACATCCACTCATTTCAACCACCCAACACATTCACCTACCACTACATCCACTCATTACCACCACCCACTACATCCCCTCCCTAGCCTATAAATACATCCATCCACCCTTCACCATAATAGACATAGATCAATCCAAAACACACACACACATCATCTACACAATTCTCCACTCTTTGCCGCATTCAATACAACCTTCATCCAAACACATCCATTCATCTTCACATCCATTCCTCCATACAAACAAACCTTCAAACACTCACCAACACCTTGTGCCGTAGCAAAGGAATGGAAGGAAAGTGCTTGGACGTGCTTGCTGTCCAACTTGGATCGTTGGAGCGTTTAGGTGTTTTCTTTCTTTTGTTTCCAATGTTTAAATTCATTTTCTTTTGTTTTGTTGTGAATATGAGTGGCTAAACCCCTCTTGGCTATGGGTGATTTCAAAGCCATGATTATGTGTGTAATATGATTTGATAAATTCCAGTTATGAACTCTTGAATCGTAAATGCAATTGGCTTAACTATTTGATTGATAACTTATTTGTATCTGTTGATTAAGGGTCGACACTTAATTGGCATGCATAAATCCGATGCTAGAATATAAGAAAGTTTCACATAATCGTTACAAACTTATATTCATAAGTAGTGGAGGTCGCTTATAAACGATCGCGTTAAGTTTAATTCCTAGCATGAGTGACATGATGTCATAGTTGCAAGTGCTTTGTCAATGCTTATGATTTTCATTAAACGTAATGATCTTTGATTGTATCTCTATTATGATGTCATGTATAGAACTTTTGAAGAATGTTTTGGGTTGTCGAATGATGTCATCCAATCCAATAATACAAGGAAAATCTAAAGGTTGACTAGTGATGTCACGGTTAATTTGGGGCATTGTCGTTTATAATTCAATGAAGTAGTAACTGGAAATCGAGTTGTTTGCATACATGTCATGTGTGGAGAAAAAGCCTCTAGCTATCCCATCCATCATCTTATTTCTCAAATTTGTTTTACAATCTGCCTAGTTTTATAACTTGTTTGTTTGTTTCAAATTCGTCCAAATCAAAACCCCCCTTTTATTTTCTTGTTTCAAAGTGTTTCAAATCTGTTTTATTTGTGTTTTGAGTGTTTTGATTCAAGCCAAAACACTAAATTCGTCCAAAGTTCTGTTTAGAGTTAGAAACTGCCTAGTTGGTGTTTTTAGGCAGTTTTGAGTGTCTTTAAGTTATTTTGAGTCTTGTGCACCTGTTTTGAGTCCTTTGAGTCTATTCAAGCGTTTTTAACTTTGTGTTTATGTTTTTGAGTCAGTTTAGAGGTTTTAGCAAGCCCTCCTAATCCCCGGTCCAAAACGATCCCTACTTACATTCTTTACTACAATTGATACAAGAGGGTTTAATTTGTGTGTTAAGTTAATTTTCGCATCACTTAGTCTTTGGACACTGTTCTAAGCACAATATCGCGCCTCTTTCCATAGGAGTGTCTATGGGTTTGGAGTTCTCCATCTTAAATCGTTCAAGTACCTTCTTAATGTAAGTCTCTTGAGGCAAACTTAGAAGCTTCCTTGAGCGATCTCTCGTGATCTTAACTCCAAGCACATAATGTGCTTCACCCATATCTGTCATCTCAAAATGGGATGACAACCACGCTTTCGTGGTTTCTGTAGAGGTTTTGTCATTTCCCACTATTAGGATGTCGTCAACATACAGAGAAAGTATGAGAATATTTTTCTCAGATTTCTTAAGATACACACAGTGGTCTTCCTCAATCATCTCAAAACCAAATGAAGTGATTGAATTATGGAATCTAATGTTCCACTATCCAGACCCTTGCTTTCGCTCTTGTCCCTTAGCCTCGAAGCCTAGAGGTTGATCCATGTATATCTCCTTGTCTAGTTCTCCATTGAGAAATGTTGTCTTAACATCCATTTGGTAAAGTTCCAAATCTAGTTGAGCAATAATAGCTAAAATGAGGCAAATAGAGGCAAACCTCACCACAGGGGAGAATGTCTCTTCATAGTCTACACCCAATTGCTGAGTGTATCCTTTCGCCACAAGGCGTGCCTTATATTTGTCAATTGAACCATCTGCCTTGCGTTTGATTTTTAAAACCCACTTGTTTCTAATGGTTTTACGCCTAAGTGGAAGGTCAACTAACTCCCAAACAATATTTTTGTCCATGGAGCTCATCTCTTCCTCCATTGCAGTTATCCACTTTTCTTTGGCCGTTGAAAACAATGCTTCTTTGTAAGAAGAAGGTTTGTCTTCCTCTGAAGGTATGCAAATGTAGGCCTCTTCATCAACCTCAAAATGACGTTTTGGAATGTGGCCTTTATTTCTTCTTCGAACTATGTGACCTTGAATTTCAGAGGGTACGCTCCCATCATTAGGCGTATTTTCTTGAATGTTTATGGATACATTACTCCTACTGGGTTGTTTACTCCCACACAGATCAAGTCCTCCTACATTATATTCAGCGACCATCGGATTGGAAATTAATTCCCCTCCTTCGCTTGATGATGTTACGAGTTCTTCATCTTTTTCCAACTCATGGAGATCAAGGTTTTTGATAGTATCGCCAAATTTTGGGAAGTCATTCTCTATGAATTCCACATCACGTGAATCAATCTCGGTTCTTCCTCCATCTGGATGTTCACCATACATCACATAACCTTTCGAGTTTTCACAATATCTTATAAAGATATGTTTATTTGTTCTAGGACCCAACTTTCCAAACTTATTTGATTGATTATGAACAAATCCAGCACAACCCCAAGGATGCAAATTACCCAGATTGGGTTTTACATTATTCCAAAGTTTGTATGGGCCTCCGTAAATGCGGCCAGGTCAAATCCGGGAGGGATGGTTACACGAAGCTTTTAAAAACTGAACCTCTTTGACACCCAAAGTGTCTCCTTAAAGATTTTTCCTAGACACCACATCAAATAAGAGGTGACCATTAATGAACCTCAGTTTAATTTCATTTTTTTTATTAATTAGGTAATCCTTATTAAATATTCTCCTAAAGAATATTCCTTTCTAATTTAAAATGCTCAATCAACATGAGCAAATTTGATCGACATAATCTCTTTTTTATTTTCCTAAAATCCAATGTGTTGGATGTTTTTTAAAGGTTAATTAAGAATGTTTTCTAAATTTTTGTAAACTAAAAACGTCTCTAATACCAAACCTAAATATAGACTTACGTAGGTCAATGAACCACAATGATTCACTCGCCAGCTGTGTCCCAAAAACACAGCACACGCGCTGCCACGAGCCGCCCAAAGCGGCGGTGCAAAATTAATTAATTTTTTTTAATAATTAATTTAATATTGCGCGAACCCACTCGCCGTGGGTGGCGCGTGACACACATGCGCCGCCTTCTGGCGGTCCGATGCTGTTCTTTTAACCTTCGTTGGAATGAACTCCCTGAGATGAATCCAACAGTGTAGCTAATATCCATGAAAGCCTAGTGTTGTACTTGTACTTGCTTAGGCCGAGAGTGGAAGAGATGAACCATTGTTCATCATCTTCTTCCAAAAAATCTGGAATTTCCAGATTTTTCACTCTCGTGAGGCCTGTTTACAGAGACCATAACTTAGCGAATATGCATCAGTTTTATGCGTATTTTATGTCGTTAAAAATATCAGATTACCATCTACAATTAAGTCTTCTTTGGCGAATTCCAAAAACAACTCTAACCTCACGAAAAAAGGGTCGCAAAAACCTTGAAAATTTTTGTTTTTCATGCTATTACGAAACTAGGGTTTCAATTATCTCTCTAACCACTTGGTTTTTCTTTACCAAATTTTAAACATAATCTCATATGAATGTAAAGAACATAACCCAATCATTAAAACCCAGAAAAAATAAGCATGGCAAAAACGACAATTTTAAAGACAAGCATTCATGGGATATTCATATATATCTCATGCTATCAAGGTTTTCATACATGGCATATTCATATATATCTCATGCTTTCATGTGAGGAGTGTGTGAGTGGCTCTGATACCACTGTTGGAAGACTATAAATAAATTCAAAAGGACGTGTGTACCTTTTATGTGGAAGCTTGAATCTCAACACGCTCCTACATACACGAACAACTGCTCTGACCCTCCAGGCACGTCCAGAACCTCGCTGGTCGTCGGGTTGGCTACGGTGAAGGAAATATTTGTGAAAGCAAGTTCATTTGAGCAACATCTATAATATGCAATTAACAATTAAAGGCGGAATCATGCTTGTATACACTCAAAAACAAAACTTTACCCATGAAATTCAAGGCCTAGTGAGTGTGGCGAACCAAGACTCAACTCAAGAACAAATTGAGTTGAGAAATATTATACCTTTGTTAATTCCTCTTTGTATAAGCAAAGGCTAATCACCCAAGAGATAGAGCCTTCATTCCTTACTTCTTCTCTCCATGAATTTCTTGGATGAGGATGGTAGAATGGATTCTCCAAGTTCCCAAAATAGAGAACCTCTAAGTCTCCACACCAAGGAGAGACTAGAAGAAGAGATGAGTAACCTTGGAGGAGGGAAGATTGCTAGCTAATATCCTCCAAGGGGCCGGCCTCCTAAAGAGAAAGGGAGAGACTTGTTCTATCCAATTGTTGGAAATATGCCCTAAAGCCAATCATATGATGATACTTTACGGATATTTCACATGTTAAACTAATCTAGTTTACATATAAAAGGCAAACATTATTGTTTGAGCCGTCTCATATAAATGTTATATGCTTAAACGATAAAGTCCAAGGAATATGTGATTGGGAGAATGCAATCTAATGAAGTTAGATTAATGAGACCATTCTTTCGTAGATACATCCTAAACGTTCCTGATCATAGGATTGCCAATTGGGCATTGACAGTCCGTTAAGATCAGTACGTGCTATGTCTTCTCTCAGGGAGAGTGACTAGTCTCGAGTCATTGGTGTGTGTGACATCAAGACAAGTACGTAGGTGCTCAATAGAGAATGAGTCCACTGAACACGATCAACGAGGAGTTCTCATACTCATGTCACATGAGAACTCATGGTTGGGATAATGCAAATTAGTCCTTTGACCTGAGGCATCACAGTTGTCTTGTGGTTAAGTCCTTGATCTTTGATTATGTCAAAGTCACCCCATCGGGGTGTCCACGACATCATTGGGGTTAAGCCACTTAGTTATGGAGACAAATGAATGTGCAACAAGGGATCTCTAACCTTCAAATGGTTTGAGGGAGAATACTCTATGATATGATTAAAATCTCTGGCCAGAGTATGAATGAGATTTGGGAATGCGTTCCAATTCACATTCAAGGTAATCATATAAGCAAACGAATCACATTGGATAGTAGACATGAATAAATAAACTATCAAACCAAACAATGTGGTCAAGAGTATTAGATTAGAGAAAGACCGTATTGCATTTGTAATCCTAAACTGAATAGGTTCTCTACCTCTTCTGATTAGCTTGGGTAGCCATGATATGCTGCTAGGTGTCACTCATGGTTTGTGGAAGCCCTAAACGTGTGTAATCACCAAAGGGAGAATTGAAAGTAAGTTTCAATTCACAATCGATGTAAAATGGTTTTAATCGCCCACTGCCTCGCTAAAAGGAACCTAATGTATCGTACACCGTGTAAGGTGGACATTGAAGAAACAAAGGAGATGAGTAAGAATAATTAAATGGTTTAATTATTTATGGCAATGATTAATTAATATGTTAATTAATCAAACGAATAAGTTCGTTAAAGACCTCGGGATAGTTTTGGACCTTAAGGCCCAATGGGCTTCGAACGTCAAAGCCCATTGACTTAAGTTATATGACAACTTAATGAATAATGATTCACAAAGGCCCAATTAGCCCAATTAGCCCATAATTAAGGAGGGTGGTGAACTTGGCTTAATTGCAAGCTTGCCACTCCATTGTGAGGTGGTATAAAGGCAACTTTATAGCCATTTCATCCTAAGGGTTTTTGTGGAGAAAAGATGAGAACAAAAGCTCTCTTTGCTCTAAAAAATTCAGCCACCCTAGAGGAAATTATCTAGCAATTTTACTTCCTCTATGTCACTCATTTCTTCTTCAATTTAACCTTGGTGTAGAATCTTTAGAGGTTCTCAATTTTGGGAACTTGGAGAACCTTTTCTTCTAACCAAATCCATGGAGCTAAGAAGCAAGGAATGAAGGCCCTATCTCTTGGGTGATTATCCTTTGCATATGCAAAGAGGAATCTACAAAGGTAAATATTTCTCAACTAACAAATGTTGTTTTAAGTTGAGTCAAGGTTCACCAATCTACTAGGCTTTGAATTTCATGGTTGATGTTTTGTTTTTGAGTGCATGTAAGCATGATTCCGCCTTTAATTTGTTAATTGCATGCTATTGATGTTGCTCAAATGAACATGTTTTTCACAAAATTTCCTTCAAGTGGTATCAGAGCCTAGGTCTAGTAGTTGGTGAATCATTTTGGGTTTTGTAGTTCATAGTTTTTGATTTAAAAGTTGTAATATGTTACAAGCTTTATTCTTGTTTCTTTGAATGTAAATTTTGTTAGAAAATTTGCCATCTCAAATGTTGTAGATGTAGTTCATATGAGCATGAATTTTGGAGCTAAAATTTGGTGCCATGTTTTTGGGGAAATTCGGCCAAATCCAAAGGGTGATTTTTTGGGTTCATGTTTGTCTTGTTAAAATGGTTTTAAAGTGACTTTTGGAACCCCTAAGTACCCTAGGATGTTAGCCCTCTTTTGAGTGGTGAAAATTTGAGTTTTGGTGAGTGAAAACATTCATGGAGCTATTATGAGTTTTCATGAGTGTTCTTCAATGTTCTTGAAGTTCTTGCCAAGAACAAAAAGTTTTGAAGTTTTGATTCAAAAAGTTTTATGTTTTTACATAAAGTTTTGGTTTAATTTTAGTGGGTGATTTTAGTGGGTGATGATTATTAGTAAAGTATTATTAATGGTTTTAATGGTAGACAAACTTTTTTAAAAGTTTGACATAAATTCAATTAATGGCTATAATGGTAGACAAACTTTTTAAAAAAGTTTGACATAAATTCAAAATATTTCATCTTTACCTCACCTAACAAAACCCACTTACAAAAACTTTGTAAAAATCTTATTATTATTTACTCATGGCCGGCCACCCTACATGTAGGGTATTTTTGGGTCTTTTATTCAATTACATAAAGTTTTGATACTTTTGTGTATTTGCACTTTGGCCCAAAAGTTTACGTTTTTACGTTAAGGCCCAAAACGCTAAAGGACAAATTGTTTTGCTCCTTTAATGAAGTTTTTTTGTATTTGTTGAAATTTTTGGGTTCTAGTTGTAATTACATGAAGTAGTGGACTTTTGTGTTTTTACAAAGTGACCCCAAAAGTTTGTGTTTCGCAATATAGCCCAAAAAGTTGTGGTTATTGCATGATGGCCCAAATTAAGTAGGAAACAAAAATTGTTTTGTCTCTTTAAATGAGAATTGGATTTTCATTTCATTTAGCTCCATTTAAATCAATTTTATGGATACAAAAACAAAATGAAAATGTTGCATTCAAATTTAATTAGTTAAAGTGTTAATTAATTAAAGGGTGATTATGAACCTAAGCCTACGATAATTGAGCTATGTGAAAGGCCGTTTCAAATTTGATTGAACCATGGGAATGTGTAGATTAATTTTGGTTGTAATTTGATTTGATCAAATGTTGTAAAAGAGCATAAGCTCTTCTTTACTTTAAAGTAATTTTAATTATGCAAATGTTGTAATGAGCATAAGCTCACCTTTACTTTGAAGTACTTCTTTCTTGCTTTATTTGATATGCATGAAAATGGAGTAGAGGGTCCAACACCCCTAAGACAACACGCCTTAATGTGATTAAACGCGTAACTAAAATCAATCTTCATCCCTAGTCCGAGATTCAACACTAGGCTCGTGTTGAATCTAAACAAAGGTTCATAGTCATCCTAAGGCCCTAAGGCAACTATATAGTCCATCAAATGAATGCAAACCTTATGTTAGTAGTATCATATACTCTTGCTTTAAAAACCGTTTTATAAGTATAGTGGGAGTATTATATACAACTAAATTGAATCAAATGGACCAATAGTTGTAATAGGACCAAAATTGTTTTAATGAAGATTAAAATGAATACTTATATGTGATGAGACCTAAAACCCTCAAACAAACCATTATTAAGTTGATAAGCGTGAGAGTGCTTAGAACACTCTTTCGTGGCCTTCCACCGTGGTGGGATCCAATCGTTTATGACTTGTACACCGGCTTCACCCTATCATGGGGGAGTACAAAGTGCATGCTTATACTCAGGAGGAATCCATAAACATATGATGAGGTTAGTGTAGGCAACGAGGATGGCTGACATCGTATCATCGTGAGGCTATTCTTGAACCCCTTCACGAACTAAGCATGGTGGGAATAACTTAACTAAGTGCAATGGCGCCGACATCGTATCATCGTGAGGCAACATTCTCTAGAGGCCAAATTGATGGGTACTTGCATTAGTTGCAAATGAGTAAGCGTACTCCTTCATTATTATTAATGCTAGCCAACATCATATCATTGTGAGGTGGGCTTGGTAATAGTGAGTCTCCCATAACCTACTAAGAGTTTCCTCCAAAACTCTCGAATTCCAATGAGGGATATGGAATTTGCCAAAAATAGTGGGTAGTGCTATTTGATTTAAAGACCCAAATCAAATGGCTTAAAATCAATCAATTTATATTCGTTATGTATTTGTTTACCAATATATATTTGCAAACGCTATCCAAAACTTGACAAAGAAAAGCCGAATATTTTAGTTTCCGGACTTGGTAACACAATCCCAAAGATTGTCTTAAATGGATTGTGCATGTACCTAAGAAGTCTCATCCTCACAATCTTCCTATTGATAATGTATCATTGGAAGAACATGTTAGAAATGTCTATCATGAAGAGGACAACACAAACAACCAATGCTTATTCCTTCGTTATATGAACAAACGAACTTACGAAGATTAGCATAAAGACAAGGACACTTTTAGTGTCATAGTTCTTCACTTACAAATTGTTGTATGAAGAAATGAGAGTTGCCTTGAACAACTCTTGAAAGTTTGTAATTATGTTTAGAACATAATGGTTGGTTGACAAAAATAGTCCATCAACATGGACTTATGATGATTTTGAATCATTGAGTGTTGAAGTGATAAACCACTTAACGAGACAGAAACTAAGCTAAGACTTCACCTTTATGTCCCTATCCTAATGGTTCACTAAGTTTATTGTAAACTATGTAGTGAACAATAACCACACACTCTCCAAAATGTTTGATGTGTATAACACAATTGAAAAAGGTTTCAAGAGAGATAGTGGGAGTTTAGGGACCATGACTATTGTAGTCAAAGGAGAAGTCAAATGAAGAAGATAAAATTAACTCCAAGGGAACAAACTTTCTTTATGAAAGGATGGACATTGGAAGGGGTATTTGCAAGAAATGTCTTGCAAGTGTCAAGAACACACATTTCGAAGGTGTTGTAAATTGTTCTTGAATAGTTCAAAACAGTTGGTTCTTCTACTTGAATGCATGATTCCGTATTAGTAACTATGTTTTACAATCGTTGTAAAAGTGTGGCTAATAAGAAGTAGAAGATTAATGAGAGAAGAGAAAGTACTTCACATTCGGAATGTGAATAAAATATAGATCTCTGTGAAAGCAGATGGTACTAACTTCCTCATATGAACTACCAAAGAAATTGGAAAAACCAAAGATTGTCTTTACATTCCAATTTTAAGGAACTTAATTCCGTCACTATAGTAGAGATGGATTAATGTTTTGTTTGACAAAACATTGTTCTTTATTAATCACTGATTGGATTATAGTAATCTAATTGATTGTCTTTATAGTAGAGATGATATGGTAGCGTTAACTGTTTAGAATATAATGATGCTTAAAACCCAAAAGGTTGCAAGATAGTGACTAATCCCAACTGAGTTGTGATACCTCTAAAACATAAATTACGAGTTGGTCATAGATGGATGCTTTGGATCGTTAGATCCGGATCCAATACCTTCTTGTCAAAATTGTATAGAGGCGAAATGTTCGAATCTTTATTCTTTTGGAAAGAAGAAAGAATCACAAAGTTATTGAGGTTAATTCACTTAGATGTTAGTGGCACTTGTCCACAACATAATACTACTCATGTTGTTTGACATTCACCGAAGATCACTCTCGGTTGGACTATAGTTTATTATGAATAAACACAAGTCCGAATACTTTGCAAAAGGTTTCAAAGAATTCAAGAAATGTAAGTTGATGAGTAAGACGTCTAAAGTACTTACCCTCTTAGATTTGATCTAAGGAAAGGCAACACTTTAGATGAGTTTCCTTGAAAGATATCAAGGAAATTAGCATCATAAGATAATGATTTTCTCCATTAGGAGAAGAACGAACTCGAATAAGATTTAGTTCGTTGGATGTTATCAATTACCCATATATATAGGATATATACTTCTAAAACAATATGATTGTCAATTAGAAGATCTTCCAAAATTTTCATAACTCCATAGGATGTAGTTGGAAAGAAAGACAAATCTTAATCATGTTAAGATTTGGGGTTGTGTGCTAATAAGCAATATTTGTTTAAAAATTATCTTGTGGATATCCTTAAATTAACCTTTGGATATCACTTCTATAAACCAACCAACAAATGTTGTTTGTTGAGTAGTTCATTGTAATCCTACAATGTGATTTGCCTTAGAGCAAATGATCTAGGAATAGAACTCAAAAGAATGGGTTCTTTGAGAGACAAGATGATAATCAACAAATATAACAACCTAGTTCCTATACCACAAGCTCCAAGGTAGTCAAGAAGGATTTATAAACCGTCTCAGTTGAATGGTTTGAACTTTATGACTACATTGAGTGTATATTCAATATATACTCAAGGAAATGGTAAAGTACCATTTGACCCGAAATAATGAAACCTTCATAGCTAATTGGTAGCTTAAGGTGACTACAATCAAAGAGAATGGTTGACTTTGAAGGAACCATCTTTGACGTAGTCTTAGTTTCAATTAATTCGAAGATTGCTAGCTACAACTAAATGTTGATTCAATGTTTGGACATCATATAGGTTTCCGAAACCATTATTAAGATAGTCCTAATAATATATATGTCTAAAACTATGAATCACAAAACATATAAGTTGTAGAGATCCAACCATCATGAATCTTAGCCAGCTAGTGGGAGCCATAAGCGTCTTATGAGAGAAAGATCAAATTGTTTGATTTCTCATAAAGATGTAAGTGAATCTTTTGTTTACTAGGTTTACAAAAGATTAGTGGGAGTTAATCATGTTCCTAAAATTCAATATATATATATATGCACATATATGATATATTAATGAAAAGAACACTTCTTCGTTAAAGTTATGACTTTAAACTTTCTATAACGATAGAATGTATATGGGAGATATAGTCTATATACATGGGATGGAAATCTATAATGATATATTTCAAGATATAATTAGATTATATCAAGCCCTAATAATAGACAAAAGATGCTAGGAAGTTTCTCATATGATGATAAACTTCAATCAGAAGAACAACTCTAGTGAGACTAGGAGGTAGCTCTTCTCAAAGGGAACATACCCTTTGACTCCCAAAGAAATAATGCGTAAATCGAATCCTTTATGCATACGCAGAAAGGTGATTTATGTATTTCATATTGTATGAAAAACATTGATATGAGTTGTACCTAGAAAGGTACAAGGCGATATCAGTGCAAGCCCAGGATCAGAACCATGGCAACTGTCAAGTGAATCCTTAAGTATTTAAGAAATACTAAAGGATAAATTCCTCAAAGATCGAGGAAGAATTAGAGTAACGTAATGGAAGCGTAAATGTGTTAGATTATGAATCTAATCCATCGTTGAATGTTTCTTCATTATGAATGAAGAGATTAACAGATATCTCTTCATTATGACTAAAGAGATATTTGGATGGAAACATTAAAGTAATGACTTTAGTGTGTTCCATTATGAATGCAAAATATATTGCCATATATAGAAGTTTACAACAATGTTGTTTGGATGGGAAAGTTCATTTATGAACTCTCTATTCGGTTCCAACCAGAAAGTGTATCTAGTGTACTGACACTACGACACTAATGGGGCGATAGCTCAAGCCAGGGAAGCAAGGTCTCGTCAAGATCCGAACTCATATGAGAGACTGAACCACATGATTGAGAATCATGTATAATGGTGACGTCGATATTCTCAAGGTTGCTTCTATGGATAACATATAGATATCCATTGCCTAGGCCTACTACTCAGCCATTTATGAAATGACTACAGAAGAGGAATCATAACAGATGACCAAGCTGATTGGCTCTAGTGCAAGTGGGAGATTGTTGGAAATATGCCCTAAAGCCAATCATATGATGATACTTTACGGATATTTCACATGTTAAACTAATCTAGTTTACATATAAAAGGCAAACATTATTGTTTGAGCCGTCTCATATAAATGTTATATGCTTAAACGATAAAGTCCAAGGAATATGTGATTGGGAGAATGCAATCTAATGAAGTTAGATTACTGAGACCATTCTTTCGTAGACACATCCTAAACGTTCCTGATCATAGGATTGCCAATTGGGCATTGACAGTCCGTTAAGATCAGTACGTGTTATGTCTTCTCTCAGGGAGAGTGACTAGTCTCGAGTCATTGGTGTGTGTGACATCAAGACAAGTACGTAGGTGCTCAATAGAGAATGAGTCCACTGAACACGATCAACGAGGAGTTCTCATACTCATGTCACATGAGAACTCATGGTTGGGATAATGCAAATTAGTCCTTTGACCTGAGGCATCACAGTTGTCTTGTGGTTAAGTCCTTGATCTTTGATTATGTCAAAGTCACCCCATCGGGGTGTCCACGACATCATTGGGGTTAAGCCACTTAGTTATGGAGACAAGTGAATGTGCAACAAGGGATCTCTAACCTTCAAATGGTTTGAGGGAGAATACTCTATGATATGATTAAAATCTCTGGCCAGAGTATGAATGAGATTTGGGAATGCGTTCCAATTCACATTCAAGGTAATCATATAAGCAAACGAATCACATTGGATAGTAGACATGAATAAATAAACTATCAAACCAAACAATGTGGTCAAGAGTATTAGATTAGAGAAAGACCGTATTGCATTTGTAATCCTAAACTGAATAGGTTCTCTACCTCTTCTGATTAGCTTGGGTAGCCATGATATGCTGCTAGGTGTCACTCATGGTTTGTGGAAGCCCTAAACGTGTGTAATCACTAAAGGGAGAATTGAAAGTAAGTTTCAATTCACAATCGATGTAAAATGGTTTTAATCGCCCACTGCCTCGCTAAAAGGAACCTAATGTATCGTACACCGTGTAAGGTGGAGATTGAAGAAACAAAGGAGATGAGTAAGAATAATTAAATGGTTTAATTATTTATGGCAATGATTAATTAATATGTTAATTAACCAAACGAATAAGTTCGTTAAAGACCTCGGGATAGTGTTGGACCTTAAGGCCCAATGGGCTTCGAACGTCAAAGCCCATTGACTTAAGTTGTATGACAACTTAATGAATAATGATTCACAAAGGCCCAATTAGCCCAATTAGCCCATAATTAAGGAGGGTGGTGAACTTGGCTTAATTGCAAGCTTGCCACTCCATTGTGAGGTGGTATAAAGGCAACTTTATAGCCATTTCATCCTAAGGGTTTTTGTGGAGAAAAGATGAGAACAAAAGCTCTCTTTGCTCTCAAAAATTCAGCCACCCTAGAGGAAATTATCTAGCAATTTTACTTCCTCTAGGTCACTCATTTCTTCTTCAATTTAACCTTGGTGTAGAATCTTTAGAGGTTCTCAATTTTGGGAACTTGGAGAACCTTTTCTTCTAACCAAATCCATGGAGCTAAGAAGCAAGGAATGAAGGCCCTATCTCTTGGGTGATTATCCTTTGCATATGCAAAGAGGAATCTACAAAGGTAAATATTTCTCAACTAACAAATGTTGTTTTAAGTTGAGTCAAGGTTCACCAATCTACTAGGCTTTGAATTTCATGGTTGATGTTTTGTTTTTGAGTGCATGTAAGCATGATTCCGCCTTTAATTTGTTAATTGCATGCTATTGATGTTGCTCAAATGAACATGTTTTTCACAAAATTTCCTTCACCAATTTCCTCTAAAAGAACCCTTAATGAATTTTGGCTATAAAGTTCTTTATATAGTCACTTCACTTAAGTGACAAAAAGAACCAAAACCCTATTTCATCAATATGGCTGGCCTTCTATGGTCTTTGGGCTGTTTAGGCCCTCTTGAATCTTTATTCATTAAGTTGTCATACAACTTAAGTCAATGGGCTTGACATTCGAAGCCCATTGGGCCTTGAGGCCCAAAACTAACCCCGATGTTTAAAAAGAACTTATTCGTTAGATTAATTAACATATTAATTAATCCTAGCCATAACCAATTAAACCATTTAATTGTTCGTACTCAACTCCGTTGTTTCTTCAATCTCTACCTTACAAGGTATACGATCCACTAGGTTCCTTTTAGCGAGGCAGTGGGCGATTGTTACTCTTAACGATCGATTGTGAATTGAAACAACATTTCAATTCTCCCTTTGATGAAGATTACCAGGGCTTCCACAAACCATGAGTGACACCTAGCATTATGTCATGGCTACCTAAGCTAATCAGAAGAGGTGGAGAACCTATTCAGTTTAGGATTACAATGCAATACGGTCTTTCTCTAATAGAATACTCTTGACGACATTGTTTGGTTTGATAGTTTATTCATATCTACTATCCAATGTGATTCTTTTACTTATATGATTACCTTGAATGTGATTTGGAACGACTTCCTAAATCTCATTCATACTTTGGCCAGAGATTCTTAATCATATCATAGAGTATTCTCCCTCAAACGGTTTGAAGGTTAGAGATCCCTTGTTGTGCATTCACTTGCCTCCATGGCTAAATGGCTTAACCCCAACTATGTCGTGGACACGCTATGATGGAGTGACTTTGATATAGTCAAAGATCAAGGACCTAACCACAAGACAACTATGATGCCTCAAGTCAAAGGACTACTTCACATTATCCAACCATGAGTTCTCATGTGACATAAGTATGAGAACTCCTTGTTGATCGTGTTCAGTGGACTCGTTCTCTATTGAGCACCTACATGCTTATCTTGATGTCAGCCACACTAATGACTCGAGACCAATCACTCTCCCTAAGAGAAGACATAGCACGTACTGATCTTAACGGACTATCAATGCCCAATTGGTAATCCTATGATCAAGAACGTTTAGGATATGTATACGAAAAAAGAATGGTCTCATGAATCTAACTTCTTTAGATCACATCCTCCCAATTACATATTCCTTGGACTTATCGTTTAAGCATATAACATTTATATGAGACGACTTCAAACAATAATCTTGCCCTTTATATTAAACTTGATTAGTTTAACATGTGAAATGTTCGTAATGTATCATCATATGATTGGATTTAGGGCACATTTCCAACAATCTCCCACTTGCACTAGAGCCAATCAACTTGGTCATCAGTGATGATACCTCTTCTGAATTCATTTAAAAATGGCTAAGTAGTAGGCCTAGACAACAAATATCTATATGTTATCCATAGAAGCAACCTTGAGAATAACGACGTCACCATTATACATGATTCTCAATCATGTGGTTCAGTCTTTCATTTGAGTTCGGATCTTGATGAGACCTTGATTCCCTGGCTTGAGCTATCGCCTCATTAGTGTCGTAGTGTCGGTACACTAGAGACACTTTCTGGTTGGAACCGAATAGAGAGTTCATAAATGAACTTTCCTATCCAAACATTGTTGTAAGCTTCTGTATGGTGATATATTTTGCATGATGGAACACACTAAAGTCATTACTTTTAACGTTTCCACCCAAATATCTCTTTAGTCATAATAAAGAGATATCATATTGTCTCTTCATTCAAAATGAAGAGACATCCAATGTTGGATACAATATTAGATTCATAATCTAATACATTTCCTTTGCGTTACTCTAATTCTTCCTCATCCTTAAGGAATCTATCCTTTAGTATTTCTTAAATACTTAAGGACTCACTTGACGGTTGCCATGGTTCTGATTCTGGGCTTGCACTAATATCGTCTTGTACCGTTCTAGGTACAACTCATATCAATATTTTCCATACAATATGAAATACGTAAATCACCTTTCTGCGTATGCATAAAGGATTGTATTTACGCATTATTTCTTTGGGAGTCAAAGGGTATGTTCCCTTTGAGAAGAGCAACTTCCTAGTCTCACTAGAGTTGTCCTTCTGATTGAAGTTATCATCATATGAGAAACTTCCTAACATATTTTGTCTATCATTAGGGCTTGATATAATCCAATTATATCCTGAAATCTATCATTATAGATGTCCATCCCATGTATATAGACTATGTCTCCCATATACATTATATCGTTATAGAATGTTTAAAATCATAACTTTAATGAAGAAGAATTCCTAAAATTAATATATCATATATATGTTCAAATTTAGGAATATGATTAACTCCCACTAATCTTTTGTAAACCTAGTAAACAAAAGAATCATTTACATCTTTATGAGAAATCAAACGATTTGATCTTTTTATCATAAAACGCTTATAGCTCCCACTAGCTTGCTAAGATTCATGATGGACGGATCTGTACAACTTACATGTCTTGTGATTTTTAGTCTTAGACATATATTATCAAGACTATCTTGATAATGGTTTCGGAAACCCATATTATGTCCTAACATTGAATCACCGTTTAGTTGTAGCTAGCAATCTTCGAATTAATAGAAACCAAGACTACATCAAAGATGGTTTCTTCCAAGTCAACCAATCTCATTGATTGTAGTCACCTTAAGCTACCATTTAGCTATGAAGGTTTCATTATTTCAGGTCAAATGGTACTATACCATTTCCTTGAGTATATATCGTATATACACTCAATGTAGTCATAAGGATTTTCATTCTTATTTCTTTCGAATTAAGAGGTGTAACTCTATGACATAGTCATAAAGTTCAAACTATTCAACTGAGACGGTTTATAAATCCTTCTCAACTACCTTGGAGCTTGTGGTGTAGGAACTAGGTTGTAATATTTGTTGATCATCATCTTGTCTCTCAAAGAACCCATTCCTTGAGTTCTATCTCTCGTTCATTTGCTTTTAGGCAAATCCTAGTGTAGGATTACAATGAACTACCCAACAAACAACATTTGTTAGTTGGTTTATAGAAGTAATATCCAAAGGTTAATTTAAGGATATCCCACAAGATTGTTCTCAAACAAATATTGCTTATTAGCACACAACCCCAAATCTTAACACGCTTAAGACTTGCCTTTCTTTCCAACTACATCCTACGGAGTCATGAAAATTTTGGAGGATCTTCTAATTGACAATCATATTGTCTTAGAAGTATATATCCTATATATGGGTATTTGATAACATCCAATTAACTAAATCTTATTCGAGTTCGTTATTCTCCCAATGGAGAAATCCATTATCTTATGATGCTACTTTCCTTGATATCTTTCAAGGAAACTCTTCTAAAATATTATTTTTCCTTGGATCAAATCTAAGGAGATAAATTCTTTAGACATCTTACTCATCAACTTACATTCTTGAATTCTTTGAAACCTTTTGCAAAGAATTTGGACTTGTGTTTATTAAAAATAAACGATAGTCCAACCGAGAGCGATCGTCGGTGAATGTCATACAACATGAGTAGTATTATGTTGTGGACAAGTGCCACTAACATCTAAGTGAATTAACCTCAACAACTTTGTGATTCTTTATTCTTTCCAAAAGAATAAAGATTCGAACATTTTGCCTCTATACAATTTTAACAAGAAGGCATTGGATCCGGATCTAACGATCCAAAGCATCCATCTATAACCAACTTGTAATTTATGTTTTAGAGGTGTCACAACTCAATGAGATTAGTTACTACCTTGCAACCTTTTGGGTTTTAAGCATTGTTATATTCTAAACAATTAACACTACCACATCATCTCTACCATAGAGACAATCAATTAGATTACAATAATCCAATCATTCATTAATAAAGAATAATGTTTTGTCAAACAAAACATTCATCCATCTCTTATAGTTACGGAATTAAGTTCCTTATTCAAATTGGAATGTAAAGACAATCTTTGGTAGTTCATATGAGGAAGTAAGTATTATCTGCTTTCACAGAGATCTATATTTTATTCACGTTCCGAATGTGAAGTACTTTCTCTTCTCTCATTAATCTTCTACTTCTTATTAGCCACACTTTTAGAACTATTGTAAAAAAATAGTTACTAATACGGAATCAAGCATTCAAGTAGAAGAACCAACTGTTTTGAACTTATTCAAGAACAATTTTCAACACCTTCGAAAGGTGTGTTCTTGACACTTGCAAGACATTTCTTGCAAATACCCCTTCCAATGTCCATCCTTTCATAAAGAAAGTTTGTTCCCTTAGAGTTTTTCGCCTTCTTCATTTGACTTCTCCTTTGACTACAATAGTCATGGTCCCTAAACTCCCATTATCTCTCTTGAAACTTATTTCAATTGTGTTATACACATCAAATAATTTGGAGAGTGTGCAGTTAATGTTCACTATATAGTTTACAATAAACTTAGTGAACCATTTGGATAGGGACACAAAGGTGAAGTCCTTGCCTAGTTTCCGTCTCTTGAAGTGGTTTAACACTTCAACACTCAATTATTCAAAATCATCATAAGTCCATGTTGATGGACAATTTTTGTCAATCAACCATTATGTTCTAAACATAATTACAAACTTTCAAGAATTGTTCAAGGCAACTCTCATTTCTTCATACAACAATTTGTAAGTGAAGAATCATGGCACATAAAGTGTCCATGCCCTTGTGCTTACTTCTCAAGTTCCTTGTTCATTTAACAAAGTAACAAGCACTAGTGTTTGCGTTAACTAAGGGTTGTTCAAAGCAATTCTTATTTCTTCATACAACGATTTGTAAGTGAAGAATTATGACACTAAAAGTGTTGTCCTCTTTATGATAGACTTATCTAACATGTTCTTCCAATGATACATTATCAATAGGAAGATTGTGAGGATGAGACTACTTAGGTACATATACAATCCATTCAAGACAATCTATGGGATTGTGGCACCACGTATGGAAACTAAAGCCTTCGGCTTTTCTTTGTCAAGTTTTGGATAGCGTTTGCAAATATATCGGTAAATAAATACATAACGAATATAAATTGATTGATTTTAAGCTATTTGATCTCGGTCTTTAAATCAAATAGCACCACCCACTATTTTTGGCAAATTCCATATCCCTCATCGGAATTCGAGAGTTTTTTTAGGAAACTCTTAGTAGGGGATGGGAGGCTCACTATTACCAAGCCCACCTCACAATGATATGATGTTGGCTAGCATCAATAATAATGAGAGAGTACGCTTACTCATTTGCATCTCTTGCAAGTACCGTAAAGATGTCTGCCAGCTGCTTCTTTGTTGGACAATATACCAAATCAATGACACCCTTTTTGCAATGCTTCCTTAATGAAGTGATACCTCATGTTAATGTGCTTAGTCTTCAGGTGGAATATAGAATTTCTAGTGATCACAACTGTTGATGTATTATCACAATTCAAGGAGTTGCTATAGTTTAAAGTTCACCAAACTCCTCTAGACCAAATCGAAGCCAAGTAGCTTGTGTCGTTGCTTCTTATGCACTTATGGTACTCTGCTTCTACAGTGGATAAAGCTACACAATGTTACTTGACAGAGGCCCAAGAAAATACCCCACTTCCAAATGTGAAAGCATAGCCTGAGGTGCTCCTCATACCATTCTCAGATCCACTCCAATCACCATCACAGAAGCCAACCAACACAGCTCATTTTCCTTTCACATACTCCAGACCAAAATCCAATGTTCCTTGGATATACCTTAGAATTCTTTTGGCAGTATTCTTTTGGCAGTTCCAAAATGCTTGTTAGATGGACAATGCATGGACCTTGCCAATAAGCTTGCTGCATACATGATGTTAGGTCATGTTGTAGTGAGATATAAAAAGACTACCAACAATCTTTCTATGCTCAACCTCATCAGTTGAACCACTTCCATCTTCCTTTTTTAGTTTTTCACTGGGGACAAGTGGTATGCTCACTGCTTTGCAGTCTTGCAAACTAAATTTCTTAAGCAGAGATGAAGCATACTTCTTCTAATGAATGAAGATGCTTGTCTCAGTTTGCATAATCCTTATGCCAAGAAAATGGTGCAAAAGTCCAAGGTCTATCATTTCATACTTGCCCATCATATCAGCTTTTAAATTCTACAATAGCTCCTAACTATCAGTAACCACAATGTCATCCATATAAATGGACACAATCAATATTTCTCAATTCTCCTTACTCTTTGTATAAAGTGTTGCTTCACTGGTACTTTATGAAACTCACACTGAGCAAAGTAGGAATCTATCTCTCCATACCATGCCATTGGGGCTTGCTTCAACCTATACAAAGCTTTGAGAAGCTTATAGACCTTATCCGCTTGTCATTGAACAACAAAACCCTCAGGTAAATCTACAAACACTTCTTCTTCCAGCACACCATTCAAAAAGGTAGATTTTACGTCAAACTTAAATAACTTCCACTTCTTCTATGCAACAAGAGCAATGAGTGTTCGAATTGTGTCAAGTCTTGCAATTGGAGCACATGTTTCATTGTAGTCAACTTCAAGTTTATGTGCATAACCTTTTGCCACAAGCCTTGCCTTATTCTTTTGCACAAAACCATCAAGATTCAACTTAGTTTTGTAAACCCATTTAACTCCAATCACATGTTTATCTGTTGGCCTATCCACAAGCTCCCAAGTATTGTTCTTCTCAATCATGGAGATCTCATTTTCTATAACTTTCTACTAGGATTCATCCAGAGAGGCATCATCATAGCTCTCAGGCTCAATAATATAGATATTGCAGTGCTCATATACTTCACTCAAGTTTCTCTACTCAATGGGATCGAATCATATACTTCTGAATGTAAATGACTAGTTTGAGGACTATAAGCAATGGTCAGTGAACTTGAAGCTTTACTAGGACTGAACTAAGATGGAGAGGTCTTAGTAGTTGCTTGATTTTGTTGCCTAGATTCAATGACTTCATCATTCTCACTCAAGTCCAAAAAAACATTGGAAATGAATGGCACACATATTCCTTTTCATTCAACATACACTTTGCCATTTCAACCACTGTTTTGTTCTTTCTCTCTGCAACTCCAATTTGTTGTGGAGTGTAAGCCATATTGAGTTGCCTATCCATGCCTATAGATTTATAAAACTCTGAATTTCTTTGAAGTGAACTCTCATCCTCTATTTGTTCTCAATTTCTTTAGTGAATAACCACTTTGAAGCTCCACCATTGCCTTGAATTTCTTGAAAATAAAGAAAACCTTTGGCTTGTTTCTCAAGAAATATATCCTACACCTTCTTGAATAGCCATCAATGAATGTGAGGACGTATTTATTTCCACTTGGAGTTGGAGTTTGCATAGGGCCACACAAATCTGAGTGAACCAACTCTAGTGGCTCCTTTGCTCTCCATGCTTGATTCTTTGGAAATGCATCCCTATGATGTTTGCCCACAGTTCAACCTTGGCATACATTTTTCAACCACCTGAATTTCAGACAGTCCCAACATCGTTACTTGTTCTTGTAGCTACTTTAAGCTTCTGTAATTCAAGTAACGAAACCTTTAATTTTGTGCCATATTAGCACTTAATGCAATGTGGTTTCCATACTTGAATACATGAGGGAAACATTATTTCCTTTTTGCTTGACACTCACCACCAAGTTATTCAGAGATCTATCATAAAATATAACAACCATATATTCTCCAAATAGCAAGAAGAATCCATGTTCAATCCTTTGTCCAACACTTAACAGATTTTCTGCAAGTCTTGGCACCAACATTACCTCTCTTGTGTATCTTTTGCCCCTCATGCTATCAATCACAAGTGTACCATTTCCAACTACATCAACCAATATTCATGTACCAACTTGTACTTTTGCCTTGACATTTCAAATCCACAAGTAGATCTTCTCATGAGGTAATATGGTTGCTACACCCATTATCAATGTACCGTACATCACTGATTTTCTTCACACTGTTGGAGTGACTAGCATAGAACAAATTTCCAGTCTCCTTGAATTGAGTAGCATACACTTGTTGCAAAGGTTTGTTGAGATTACTATCCTTAGCAATGTCACCAAATTTACTACACTTACAACACTTAGACTTCCCTTTATTCTAACATCTCCATATGCGATTTATCACATATTTTGTAAGGAACCTTAACTCTACTGCCACCTTGCCATTCCTTCACAATGTTGTGGTCTTGTTAGGCATTGTTTCCCTTTGAATTTCGAACTCTTTTGAAACTTAATAGTGCTAGATTGCCCTCCAGACTTATTAGTTGGTTTCGAGATCTCTAAGCTAGCAAATGCGTTATATGCACTACCCTCATTATGTCTACTCAATCTTTGTTCATATCCCTTCAAAATTGCAACATCTTGTGCATCTATAGTCTGTAGGTTCTTTGTGTTTTCAATCACAGAGGCAATACCATCATAGGTTTTAGGTAAACTAATCAACAACTTCTAAACAATCTGTAGGTTACTCAAATCTTCACCATAGCTTCTCATTTGGTTAATCAAATCAAACAGTTTAGCCAAATACACAGACAGTAAATCATCATCATTCATCCTAGAATATTCAAAAATCTCATCTAAGACCTTGAAGTGGCACAGATCTTACTTGTTTATTACCAACAAATTCTTGCTTCAGAATATCTCAAGCCGCCTTTGCAGTCTCTTGAGTAGAATTTCTCAGGAATATTTAATCTGAAACAGCACCTTGGATGATGCCAAGTGCTCTGGCATCCTTCATCAGATTCTCTTGCAAAAGCTTACACTCAGTTTCTGTGTTTGTTTTTTAATGCAAGTTGTAGGATTTAATGTGATTCATTGGATCATATTTCATATGGCATCTTAGACTAGATATTATTGAGTCATAGTTCATGACAGGTATAAGCATCTTATATGATGACTTAAGATTGAATGGTTCAGATGATTTTGTAATGAGGAGAAAGTAAGTTGGCTCCTCCTCTAACGGTAACATATTCTCTCCACACTTTCAGTGATAGAATCCAATGAAGAATTTTCAAGCTCTAATACATTCATGATTCTCTGATCTTCATCTTCTACAAATTTTTGATTTCATACATTCATTTCATTGAACCCATTTACCCATAATCAAAATACTAACATGGCCTCAAAGCCAGGTTCCTTCGTATTTTAGGCATGAATCTGTGACGTTTTGGTAGCGAAGAAACTCAAAGAAAAATCAAGCTTCGCTGCAACAGAAGAAAATCTTGAAAGTTTCTGGGTCACTCGATAACAAGTCTAACATGGCTAGATCGAGTGATGCTAATTTTCGAGCACTAGTTTTCAATGGAGAAAACTTTGATTTCTGGCAGATAAGAATGAAGACCATGTTCAGATCCCATGAGCTTTGGGATATGGTTGAAAAGGATTTCAGTTCTCCAGCAAAGAATGAGGAAGAGCTCACTGCAAGGATGCTATGGCTCTCGGCATCATTTAAGGGGCTGTGTCTGATCAAATCTTCCCAAGGATCACCACATAAAAGACGGCAAAAGAAGCCTGGGATGTATTGAAGCAAGAGTTTGTGGGAGATAAACATGTAAGATCTGTGAAACTTCAAAGTTTAAGGCGTGATTTTGAATATACTTGAATGGCTAAGCATGAGACATTTTTTGTGTATCTTGTTCGATTACTTGAGCTTGTTAAACAAATAAAGAGTTATGGTGACGATCTTGGAAACCTAAGAATTGCGCAGAAGTTATTGATTAGTCTTCCTAAATCTTACGATAGTATTGTGTCTGTAATTAAGAATACTAAAGATTTAGGGACTGTTGATGTTCAAGATGTTGTGGCTAATCTAAAAGGGTATGGACAACTAATTGAGAGACATTCTAAAAATAGCAGTGAGAAGGCATTTGCTAGTTTGAGTATAGCTCCCAAGAACAACAATTACAATGCCAATCAAAACTTCAAACCAACGAAGAATTGGAAGACAAATGGCAAGAAATGGGATAACAAATATGTGTACCAGCAAGGGAAACCTGTTAGAACTTCTGATGGTGCCAAGAATCCTTGCAAATATTGTGACAAATTGCACTTTGGTGAATGTTGGTTCAAGGGAAAGCCCAAATGTCACAACTGTGATAAGCTAGGTCACATTGCCAAAGATTGCAGGTCTAAGAAAGCCACTTAGCATGTGAACTATGCAGGCCAAGTGGAGAACACTCTAACAATGTTCTATGCATGTAAGGCAGCTATTATGAAGAAGTGTGAAGATATTTGGTATGTTGACAGTGGTTGTAGTAACCACATGACAGGGATAGAATATCTCTTGGTGAATATTGAAAGGAGTGTCACTACCAAAGTTGAAATGGGCACAAGACAACTAGTTGATGTAGTTGGAAAAGGTCATCTAGTGGTTGAAACTAAGCAAGGCAAAAGGTGCATAAAAGAAGTAATGTTAATACCTAGTTTGAAGGAAAATCTGTTAAGTGTAGGACAAATGACGGAGCATGGGTACTACCTTGTATTTGGGGGAATAGAAGTCAGCATTTATGATGGTTTCACATGTTCTAACTTAATTGTTAAGATCCCTATGAAAGGAAATAGAAGTTTTCCTCTGAAATTGCAACTAGGAATTCAAATAGCCATGAGAGCTAGTGTTGGGCAAGCTGCTGAGATATGGCATAGAAGACTGGGGCATTTGAACATAAGTGCTCTGATGCAGCTACAAGAACAAGAAATGGTGACTGGATTGCCTGAGTTGAAAGTGAGTGCTACAGTATATGAGGGATGTGCACTTGGCAAACACTGTAGAGATGCATTTCCCTAGGAAACAAATTGAAGGGTTGCTCTACCACAGGAGTTGGTTCACACTGACATTTGTGGACCTATGCAAACACATACAAAAGCTGGAAACAAGTATTTCATTACTTTTATAAATGATTGTACCAGAATGAGATGGGTCTACTTTCTGAGAAATTCACAGAGTTTTATGAATCTATAGGAGGTGAATACACTTCTCTTGAGTTTTCTCAGTTCTGTGAAGATCTTGGTCTGGAAAGACAACTTATAGTGGCATATTCCCCTCAACGGAATGGTGTTGCATAGAGGAGAAATAGGACCATTGTAGAAATGGATAAATGCATGATGTTGGAGAAGGGCATTCCACTTGAATTCTGGGTAGAGGCAATTAACACTGCAGTTTATATCCTCAGTAGATGTCCTACTAAGGCTTTGAATAAGAAGACTCCATTGAAGCCTATAGTGGAAGAAAACATGGAGTTAAACACCTAAGAGTGTTTGGATCTCTATGCTATGCTCAAGTTCCAATTCAGATGAGATAGAAATTTGATGCAACAAGTTCCAAGTATGTATTTCTTGGTTATGGAACCTGTGAGAAAGGTTACAAACTATACAATCTAGAAACCAAGAAGATGGTTATCTCTAGAGATGTAATTTTAAATGAAAATGCTAGCTAGGCTTGGAAATATTGTACTAAGAAGGTCATGACTGTTGCATTCGCTAAAGGAACACATGGAGAGGAAGGAAGTGCTGTTGAGATTGAAGAGAATAATGGAGATGTGGAGTGCACAGAATCATTGCAGAATCAACATGATCAAGTTGTTGCTTCTTCTCCAAGTCAAGAAGAACAAATGGTGCACACAGGTCCACAAGAGTTTGATCATATTCCTCTCAAGTTTAAACGCTTCAAGTTAGTAAATTCACTATTTTTGGATGAATTGTCCCTCATTATTTTATTAATTTCTGTTGAGATTTTTTTTATGTCAACGGGGCCCACGCCCATTCTTCCGTGTTCCCATTTCTCCTAAACCACCATTCAATTGCTGCCACCTCACCCTACTCCCGCTCTCATCTCTCTCGCTCTCAACCACCAGCGCTGAGACCAGAGCACCACCATCACCATACCATCACATTTCCGGCAAGCATCGAAACCCCCAGACTCCCTCAACCGCAATCTCCAACCAGCATAAACCTTTTTCTCCTTCCTTCTCTCTCTGCATAGTGACACCATCATTGTTTATATTTTTTTTCTCTGGCAAGATATCGAGTTCCGACGATGGTAAGTTCCAAAAACCACCCAAAATGTCGTGGATCGTGTTTTGGTTTATGTTTCTATCTTTTCTAAGGTCTTTGGTGGAGGTTTTGGTTCATAAATGGCATGGGGGAAATTCCTTAGATTTTTCGGCGGACCAGTGTGCTGGAGGACTTTTTCCGGCCATGACTGAGGACCAAAATGGTATAACTCGAATCCTTACCCTCATAGCTTCATTTTGGTTTTTAAATGGTGAATTTTGGTTGAGTTTTGAAGCCGTGGAAGTTTTCCGGCCATATTTTTCCAGAAATCGACGACCGGGCCCACGATTGGGACCGGGTCAACCCGATTTGTTTAAAAAAAAGGCCCAGACCCATAACTCGAATCTACGAGACCGATCTAGATCCATTTAAGATTTAAGAGGGAATATTCCCTTGAATATTCCGTTAACCTTTCAGTTAACTTTAACAGAATATTCCATCTGAGAATTAGAATATTCCATTAAAGTTAACTGTTGACCATTAGTTGACTTTTTTGAAATTTTCTTGGAAACCCTTCTTGGCTAATTTCGACGCCCCAAGTCTGTTTTTGATATCTATTTAGTAAAATTCCAAAGTTTTAACGTAGTTGACCGCTGGGCCTTTCAACCGTTGACTTTTTGTTGACTTTTTACAAAATTTGCCCAGGACCATTCTTAGCGTATTTTGACGCGCTAATTCCGAATATGCACTTCATTTTCTCAAATTTGATCATTTTAGTTAAGTTTTACTAATGGGTCCCACTATTATGCTTAGGTGTGATTACTATCGGAGACTCTGGTTTTCCTAATTCGAACCGCTAGGATCTCACAAGTATCGGTGAGTGGGTCTTTGCTTTTAAATATTATATATTTAATTAGTTTCCATTTATATATTTGAAAAAGAATTTCCTACGTATGCCTAGATTAGACTAATGTTTATAAGAATGAGCGAAATGATAGAATTTACGAAATTATCCTAAATCCTACAGGATGCACAAGTTTGCATACTTTTATGCGATTGGCCATGATTAATATTTATTGAATAGTATTTTGTCGACGTGAATTATCAATTTATTGTTGCATGATCGTATGTACGTTATTTGCTCATCGTGTGCTACACTAATGTCAGTACTCACCTGGGTCAGGGCCAGGATTCACGTGTATGTGCACATCACACCGTACGCTCATTTTGGATCCATTGTAGGTGTCAATCATATCCTAGATTGCTATAGGCAATTAGGACTCGTATGTGATGCGCATAGCGCTAATCTTCATGTGATTGTAGTACTAAAGCGTAAATCATTATTACACCCAGTCATGTTCATGTCAGAATACATCTGCATGAACTCATATGTCAGCATATGTTGATGAGCACTAGATGTGATATGTTTATTTCTGCGAGATGTGATTACTAGAAGTTATATGCATATTTACGAATTTTGTGACGTATTGAATTCTTGAGATATTGCAGGCTACGGTAAGTACTTTCATACTATATGTAGTATGTATATTTTGGAAACTATACTTGTTTTACAGTGAGGGGTTATAATGTTTTCAAAAAGAATTTTATACAAGTTTATTTTTAGTCCCACTCACCCTTATTTTTCGCCCCTCCAGGATTTAGTGGCAATGTTAGTGTCGACGAAGATTTTCGGAAAAAGCTGATATCAGAAACTACATCCAATGGTATAATTCTCAATCTACTTTATTGTACTTTACTTATGCTCTGACATCACGTGTGAAATGGGTTCATTCCCGCTCACTAGCGCACTCTTATACTTAGGCACTTTTAGGTTTAAATTTACTCAAATTTTCCACATCACTACACTTTATGGCTTCGTCGCCCTCATGGTGTCAGCCAGCACAGTTCGATTTCAGAGCCTAAGTAGGCATTCTGGGTCGGGGTGTGTCATTAAGTCTGCATTTCTGAATGGTACACTACATGAGGAGATGTATGTTGATCAACCATTGGGATTTGAAGTGAAGGGACAAAAAGACAAGGTCTACATACTGAAAAAGGCCTTATATAGTCTGAAGCAAGCTCCCAAATCTTGGTATGATGAGATAGATACCTATTTCAACAAGTCTGGATTTGAGAAAAGCCCAAGTGAAGCCACCCTATATATCAAATCCAGTGATGCATGTATTCTTATTGTATCTCTGTATCATCTACATAGGGAGTTCTGATACAATGATTCAAGAATTCAAAATGAAATGATGAAACAATATGAGTTGTCAGACATGGGATTGCTACATCGGTTTGGGTATAATTCAAATTGAGAAGAGCATATTTATTCACCAGAATAAATATGCCAAGTCATTGCTTGAGAAGTTTGGTCTAAAGGACTATAAGGTTGTGGGAACACCACTAGCAATCAATGAAAAATTGTCTAAGGCTGATGGCAATGAGGATGCTGATGAAAGTCTATATAGGAAGATTGTTGGTAGTCTATTATATCTAACAGTTATTAGACCAGATTTGATGTATGCATCTTGTTTGTTAGCAAGATTTATGCATAAACCTACCAGAAAACACATGGGGACAGCTAAAAGAGTTCTAAGATATGTGCAGGGGACACTGGATTTTGGGATTAAGTATGTGAAGGGTAAAGCAGCTATGTCAATAGGTTGTTGTGACAGTGATTGGGCAGGGAGTGAAGATGATATGAAAATTACATCAAGCTATGCATTCAGTTTTGGCTCAAGGATGTTCTCTTGGGCTTCTATCAAGCAATGCAATGTGGCTTTATCCACTGCAGAAGCTAAATATGTGAGTGCTGCAGAAGCCACAGCACAAGCAATCTGGTTCAGGTTTGTGCTAGCTGATTTTGGAGAGGAACAAATGGAAGCTACACCTTTATTATGTGACAATACATATGTTATAGTAATGTCCAAGAATTCAATTTTTCACCAGAAAACCAGACATATAAACAGAAGATATCATTTTGTAAGGGATGCAATTCAAGATGGCACAATTGAATTGAAATACTGCAAAACAGAAAAACGATTAGCAGACATTTTCACCAAGGCTCTAACTAAAGATCAATTTGAATAATTGAGAGCTGCACTTAGAGTGAAATCAACAAAACATTTAGAAGGGAGTGTTGATGTGTAAATGTATTTGTTGTGTTTGTTTTTTAATGCAAGTTGTATGATTTAATGTGAGCCATTGGATCATATTCCATATGGCATCTTAGACTAGATATTATTGAGTCATAGCTCATGACAGGTGTAAGCATCTTATATGATGACTTAAGATTGAATGGTTGAGATGATTTTGTAATGAGGATAGAGAGTGAGTTGGCTCCTTCTAACAGTAACATATTCTCTCCACATTTCAGTGTGAGATGGAATCCAATGAAGAATTTTCAAGCTCTGATACATTCATGATTCTCTGATCTTCATCTTCTGCAATTTTCTGATTTCCTACATTCATTTCATTGAACCCATTTACCCATAATCAAAATACTAACACTTCCTCCTTCTTCGCTGGAGTAGCGAAGCCCTTGTCAACTAGAATCCACAACTTGTGGGATCGGAAAATGGTATTCATTCTAATTTTCCAAAAGTCGAAGTTATCACCATTGAAAATCGGAGCTTGTAGCTCCCCTCCGCCAGACCCAGCCATGTTAGACTTGAATCTTGAGATATCGAAGCTCGTCGAAGCAAGAAACAGCTCCGATTCAACTCGCCGAATTTCACAAACTCTAACGCCCATAAATTAGAACACAACCTGGCTCTGAGGCCATATTAGCTTTTGGAATGCAGAGGTATAAACAAAACACAGAAACTATGGAAGCAATAGAGAATTTGGATCAAAGAGGGAGCTGAAAAATGCAAGGAAATCTAACTCAGAGAATGTGACTCTGAGTTGCTCTATTCATTCATTCACACGCAGAGCATATGTGCTAGTACAAAATAACCGTTAGAAGTTGAAATCAATCTCAGCCTTTTACTATCCTAGCCTATGAGTCAAAGACACATGGCTCATCTAAGACTTATTCTAACCCATTCTCCAATACAAAAAGGACACTTGTATTAAAACTAAATCAGTGTACAAATTTAAATTTCAACATCCGAAAGATTGATGTTAAGATTCTTTCTCCTACCTATGATCTCAGACAATAGCATCCCAAAGCTGTAAAGTCAAATTTGTGTTAGAGCCTCGTTGCTATTGAATGAGAGCTTGTCAAGCCAGCCATTTTCCCTATACTCATAACTCAGTGCTCTAAGGTTTCTCTCAAAGAAAGCAGTAACCATAAAGCCGGACCAGATTGAAACCATGAATTCTTCCAATTGTTATTACCAAATCCGCCTTGAGTTGTTCCTCAATTCTCTTGACCGAGCTCCGATTTAGAACCTTTACAGTGACAAGGACTCCATTACCAAATATCCCTTTGCAGTTGTTGAGCACTAGACCTGATGGGTTTCTCTCTTTCCATATCATTTAGGAAGTTGTGAAATTCCAGACTAACGGACCTTCTACTTTTCTTTCTTCTTTTCTTGTATACTACAACAAAGATGGTGACCTCCACAATTAGTACCAACTATGTTCTTCATCAATTAGTACCAACTTCCTCAGATTCTAGAAGATAAATTGCATGATAGGAGTTTCAGGAAGCACACGAATTGTCTGAACGTCATATGAAGACTGTCACGCACCAAGATGGATGTTGAAAAATGACTCTTAGTTAACGAGCCATGATTGTTCAACCTAAGGTTGATATACAGCAATAACAAGGCATTATCCCACTAAGTGAGGCCGGCTGTAGGAATCCTAGAACGTCAGTGTGCTCACTAAAGTTGATTCCATTAATCTAGTGATATTCCTCTTTCCGATGTTCGAATAGGTCCCGAGTTCTTGGAAAGTGATACTTGGGAATATTTTTATCACCTTCACCATTTTCTCATGCTGTAAGTTACCTCATCCATATGTAGCTCATGTTATTAGTAAATTAGACAATCTTGTCTCACACGCAAAATGCAACTCCGCTACCCTGATTTAATGGGTTCCAAGAATGGCTTAGAACAAAACCGCCCTGCCCTCCAAAAAGATTAAAACACAGTGCATGGTTATGATCTTGAGTTGGCGAAACCTAGATTCAACTGATTTAGTTGATTAAAGCGCGATGTCCGGGACTGACCCAGTTATTATGTGACCTAAATTCAGCAGTGAATCAACGATGAGGAACAACAAATACATGCCGAAAAAGCATCTCCTACAATCATAAGCCACAAATTACGGCTTTCACGAAAAATACAAATACACCAATAAGCCAAAAGTACAGAACCCACACGTACGACAACAACAAATACAATCAGCTGGCAGCTTAAAGGAGTACATGAACAAAACTTTGGTTGAAAACTATAGACTTGGATGGCTTATAAACTGTTAGACAACCAAATTCAGCTGTTGCAGCAGGCGGAGAATTGAATTAACCAGAAACCCAGATGTTGGTTGGATTCTACAGATTCAGATGCACTTCTTCTACTCCATACATATGCATATAATTATAGTATACACAAAAGATTTCTGCACGAGGCTCTCTTGCAATTAATTCTGCAAACCAATGTAAATTCAGTGGAAAAGCTAAAAAACGTTTCTGAAACCTGACATAAAGTGGTATTTAAACATCATGTTATCCTTACCCGTCCAGAAACCATGTTACACACTCTGCATTTTGCTAGATATCTCTTTTGGTTTTGCACCGTCCTTTTCCTGTAATCAAGTAAAAGCATCAAGTTATTGGTTACAGATAACAGCAACAACGGTTAGACAGTAATAAAGGCAAGTTAAAGTAGTAACAAAGCTCATTTGTAATCAAGTAAGCTAAATGTTATCATTACACTCAAGTTAGCAAAACATCATTCAAAAATGTATAACACACACAGAATCCTTGGAGATACGTGAATAGTTGGCTTAGACATGCTTTATTTCAAACAAGTTAAGGGTTAAAGGGGTTATGGTTGGTAGGCTAGTCTCCCTTACATTGACAAGCTGCGTTCAAGGGGTTATACAGAGGCTAGGGATTCAATCATGGAGAAGTATCTGCTGTGGTTCCCATCCCACTTCATAGGTAAATAATGGCAATACAAGGTGGGAGCATATATCAATAGTTAACGGGGCCAGGTATGTGAAAACCAAATGTGGGGTTATTGTGCGATGAACCACGGCCTGATGTATTTTTTACTAGATGCCAAGAATGGTGCTCAGGGCTTATATCAGAATAAGTTGAGAAAAAGATGCAGGGATGAGATGGCAATAATAATAAATTAATAATAATAATACTAATGTAACACAAGTTTATAAGCACGGTCTCAAGGACCAGCTGCTATAAGGCTGAATATCTTATTCCACACAAGTTTATCCTTATTGGGTACACAACTCAATACTTGTTTTACTTCTCAAACATGTTCTTACAAGTAACCCTACTTAAATTTTACATCACAAAACAAATGGTGACGCGGGGGTTGTTCTTGTAAAATATATTACAATTAAGTATCAAGTTTACCTTAACACACCCGAAGTATGGGGAAGTAATACTACATTACAATGGATCTTTGATTTTCTATATCATAAATTTGAATCATTTATTGGATAAGGTTAGGTTTAAGTTGTGTACTCGGCCATTCTACTTGAGAACTATTTTAACATCAAAACAAGTGTTTAGATACCAATTTTATGTCCTTTCTTTCAACATTCTACCAATATTCCTTCACCCTTGCACTACGATGTGATATCAAATATAGTGACTATTGCTGAAGTTTGATCCCTATTTCAAAAGGAGTTGTAAGTTGGAGTAGGTCAACACACATACTGTAAACTTTAAAGAGACATCGATCTCTCTTTCTGTTCAGGACCTGTTATAATGCAACCTTCTAACTGAAAACAAAAAAGACGTTTTAAAAAACAAAATAAGAGCATTCACTGGCCAGAGGATTAAAAACCCTCGACTTTCATAATACTGGTCTTAGGAAGACATTTGTATATACAAAACAGGACTTCGCACAAGAACTTAATCAATACAAATTACAAATGCATTAGTACTGATTGTATGACGGCGCATGATGAGACACTGACAAGGAAACTAAACCGATGATTTTATTCAATTGCTTATATCTGTATCAATCAACATCTGCACACTTGAATTTATCCAATGCTCATTTATCAAGACATCAAGCTTAAGCTACTAAACATTACAACATAAAAATGCAACGAAAGCAAACAAGTAATATGTATGCAAGCATTCAAATGCTTACCACCCCCTTGCTCTGATAATAATCATCTAGTGCCCATTGATATTTTGACTGATTTAACCCAAACCAACGTGCCAAATGATCGTCCAAACTTGAATGAGCTGCAACATAACCAAAGAGGCATCCCTTAGTTGTGGTTCACTTGCAATGAAAATATCAACAAAAGTATTCACTATTCACCAAACCTCCGCCTCAAACATTTAACAAGTGTAGGACTGGTGAAACTATAAAATGAAAATTCAGATTGCCGAGTATTCGCTTTCAAGTTTCTGCAAACCAAAACCTTAAGGGCCCCTTTGGTGGGCTAGATGGGATTGGGCCTCGAGATAGGATTGGACTGGCATGGACTTGTAACCCATGTATAACGATAGATTAGATAACCCACTTTATTGTGGATTCATAACCCATCATGTCTTGTCCAGTCTAACTCACATTTTGGCACAACAAACAACGGACTGGGCTCAAGTTCATTTTAATTGATCACAACCTATCTTATTCACCCCACCAAACGAGGAAAGCACAGAAACCATAACACCGTGTAATCTACTATCTATTCTCTCCGAAAACCAAGCAGGGGTAACAAAATCACCAATCAACTCTGCTTACATTCCATCAAGCATAAAAAAATAAATTGAAAAAAAAACTATTAAAACATCAAATCTAATGGTAATTTAATCTTCCTAACAAATAAAAATTATTTACACCATTTACTCAACAATTCACAACAAAATTTCATCTGGGCTTTCTTTCTGTTCATTAATTTCATGTCAAAATCATAAGTAAACAAAAACATGCATTTACCCTTCTGCACTTTGGTGACCGCATTCTTAAAAATACCCAACACCGACCCATCGGCCGAGGAATCCGATGATACGGCAATGGGCTTCACCAATTGCTGAGGCGGCGGCTGGACCGGAGGCGGGGCCACCTTCTTGGGGGACTCAAAGACCGGCGCCGCCACCTTCCGGGGAGATTCAAAGACCAGTTCAGGTGGCTTAGGGGTGGAGGGCGGAGTCATGAACACAGTGTAGGGCCCAATCTTGCCGATCATTGGAGGGGGAGTGGAGTCCCTGTTGATGGCCATCTGGGTTGTGTTTGGTTTGGAGGAAAATGAGAGAGGAAGTGAGGGATCTGTGTGGGTTTTGGGTGAGAAGGGGAGTGGAGTTGCTTTAAGTGAGAGAGAGTGAACTTGTGAGTAGGTGGATAGAAGAAGTAGTCCTGTCGACTGCACGCAAACCCAACTGGTCAGACCTCTGTCTTTGTATTTATTTTTTATTTTTATTTTTATTTTTTTAATAATAGTAATTTATCTAGGGATTTGGATCCTCTATGAGGCAATTGGTCGGGATCCTCCTGACCGGTGTTTGTGGACAGTTGGATTTTATCCAACGGTTACAAACAGGGGACCCCACTAAAAGTTATAATAATTGTAGTCGTTGGATAAAAATTCAACGACCCATAGACACCGATCAGGAGGATCCCGACCAATTGCCTCGGAGATGATCCAAATCCTTTTTCTAGTTGCTAGTTGGTGGTAGCTAGTATCGTAGTTGCGGAAGAATAATATTTTGCTACTTAAATGATGAGTATGAGTTTTTTATTCAAAAATTTTAGTTTCAAATTCATAAATCTTCATGTTTATAATGTAGTATAATCAAGGAAGAAAATATCGGAAATATCGGTAGTCCGAAAACACGGAAATATCGATGGAAATATCGGTAAAATATCGATATCGATAAAAATTACATAGAAACCACGGAAATTGTAAGAAAAAACTTGGAAATTTTTATTGAAACTTTGCAGAATGTTTATTTAGTCAATTATCTATTAGTTTATCACAAAAAATTGGAAGGAAATGCATTGCATGATGGATTTAACATTATCAAGTTCATTATATAGCGAGCTGACAAACATTGTGAGTGTAGAAAATATGTAGTAATTAATGAAAGAGGTCTAAACACACCATAATCATTTATATATAATGAATTAGTACAATATTTTACACTTTATACATTGCATTTTTTGTTCTTCTCTGACATAATTTGGTCTTCACGTGGAGAATAAGATAAAGTAAGCAGATTTTTTGGTTCTTCTTTGACAGAATATTTGGTTCTTCAAAGTCACTTCCAATTCTTTCATACAAAACCGTGTGCCACACACACACACCCTCAAAGTTTTTTTCTTTTTCTCTCGGATAACACACACACACACACATAACCATACACACACACACACACAAAACCATGGTTTCATACAAAACCGTGTGCCAAACCCGTGTGCCACACACACACACACACACACACACCCTCAATCCTTCCTTCTCTCTCGAATCGTCTCGATCCTTCCTTCTCTCTCTTATCTATCTGAGTCTTCTCCCTTCCTATAATTGTTCTCAGTCTTCTCCCTTCCCCCTTCTCCAGTTCTTCCACACACACACAGAGACATCATCTCTCGAATCTCGATCCATCTCTCGATCCTCCTCGTCCGCGTCTCCCTCTGCTCCTCCCATCTCACCCGCCCTAAACCCAGCCGTCGACACCACTCCATAACCGCCTTCTAAACCACCTTGTTCCATGGAGAAGCCGTGTCGTTAGTCCCAGTCGTCGAGTCGTAACTGTCGCGTCATCGCAAATCAACGGTTGTGGAGAAACTGAGCGGAGGCAGCGGACACCGGACGATGGACCGGAATTCATCGTAGTCGTCGGTGAGGAGCACGACGTTGTCCCAGCCGTCTTGGATTCGTGAGGAATACGACATTCCCAGGCTCCTACTACCATATTCTTCTCGGCTTGTAATTTAATTTTTGTACAGATTTCGAATTTTCTGCATGTTGCACCATTTTTGTACTGAATTCGATTTTAGGGATTTAGGAATTAGGGATTCAGTTCATTTGCTTTGAATTCAAATTTGGGGATTTAGGGATTCAGTTCATTTGCTTTGAAATCGAATTTGGGGATTTAGGGATTCGGTTAATTTGCTCCGGCGTTCTTCTCCGATTTGAACAGTGCCAAAATATCGCGATAGTTTCAAAAATATCGCGATATTATCGATAATATCGCGATATTTTGACGAAAACCATTCGGATACCACTTAAAATATCAATCCCCCGAAAAACCGATAATATCGGCGATATTTCGCCGATATTATCGGCATTTTCTTCCATGAGTATAATATAGTCTACCAAAAAATGGTATGCACAGTAGGAGGAAAAATGAGACTATATTCTTCTAATTAGAATGTTTATTTATAATCTTAGGTTTTTTTTTTGGCCATAACGTAAATTTTATTACCAACACATAGGCCTGGCAATTCCTGACACGACCCGATAACCCGACACGACACGACACGAAATTAACAGGTGTTCGGGTCGACACGATAACGAAACGGGTCGTTATCGGGTAACCCGATAAGTACCTGTTAAGATAACGGGTTGATTCGGGTATACACGTGGGTAACACGATACACGATAAGCAGAATATTAATTTAATAATTTTATAACCCTAAAAAAATACTATAATAATTATATATATTAATTTAACAATTTTATACCCCTAAAAACTATAATAATTATATATATATATATATATATATTAAATTAACTATAATAATTATAATAATTATATATACTATAATAATTATACCCCCAAAATATTAACTATAATAGTTTTATATATATATATATTAAATTTTAAATTGAATTTTAAATTGAATTTTATACCCCTAAAAACTATAATAATTATACATACAAAATAAATAGATTTAAATCTACTTAATAAATAAATATATATATATATACACACACACACCATTGAACTTCATGGGATACGAATTATACGAAACTAATTTCAACGATCCAACCGTCAAACTTGTTTGAATATGCTTCGAGATCGCATCAGCAAAAAATTACAAAAAAAAAACATTCACAGATCAAGTAATGAGACAAAACTACGAAAAATCACGATTTAACGGTTATTTTAACTCCGATTTTGATGATTTTTTACAGCTACACTCCTTGACCCTATATGAATACATTGAATGAATTCGATCTTCAATTTAAAATATTTACACTAGGGGATACCACAAAATCTTATGTTATACTTGATGAAAGTATGAATAAACTCTTAAGTGTTAGTGAATCTATTGTTTTGATGGGATACGCATTCTACGAAACTAGTTTCAACAATTCAACCGTCAAACATGTTTTTATATACTTCGAGATCGCATACGCCAAAAATTACAAAAAACAAACATTCAGAGATCAAGTAACGAGACAAAACTTTTCAACGGTTATAAACGAAAAATCACGATTTAACGGTTATTTTAACTCCAATTTTGATAATTTTTTACAGCTACATTCCTTGTGACACACCCCGTCCCGAAGGAGGGCGTGCTGGCCGTCACGTGAGAGTGACGTAACCATTTACACAGTTCGGAAGCTTTAAAAAAATTACAATTACTAAGATGACCCACCCGAGGGTGAGTCCTACTTTTGTGAATTCTGTCAGAACACCGGTGGATTCCTCGTGGCCACCAAAGCTCTGCTATTTAGGACCTGGAGGGGCGCAAAACAAAATTGAGTGGGTCAGTAAAACAAAGTTTTTCGAAAACTTTTCATTTAAAACATTTCTAACCCCTCACCGTAAAACCTGTATACTTTCCCAGAAAATAGCACATATATATAAACATATATATAAGCAAAATCTCAAATCACAATCCTTTAACACTTTTCAGAAAAATATGCCATGCCAAGTGTCGAAAACATAATTAGAATGCATCAATATCAATCAGGTGAAATAATAAGTCAACCGGAGACCCTATAATGGTCTTGTACGGTTGATTCTAAAGCTCATCATCCAAACTAACCGGAGTCACCTCGGTGACCTGTACGGTCTAACTATGCACGTCACTCGGAACTACATAAGGTAGTCTGTACGATGACAGGTGTATAAATACGCTCTAGTGCTTCTCACATCAATCATCAGCGCGCATATCTAAGGTCACCCACCAGTCGGAACCCCTCTAATGGTCTGTACGACTGGCATGTCGGAACCCTCACATGGTCTGTACGACATCCACCTACTTGGATCCAAGGCGAGCGTGCGGTGTGGTGAAAATAATATAAGCACTAACACCTAGGGGCAGGCTATGAGCTTTTCAATGCAATTCATGATAAATAACTCAGCTGAAAATAAATAAACTCACCTGAGCGTCCACCGCGTCACTTCACATATATATGCATCATTTATCAACTAAATATCTCAACAATTTCATGCATGGCAATTAAATTCGTAATTTTTCATAAAAAACGTATTTTCTGGGGAAAACAGTTGTATAAAGGTAATACGAAAATAAAACTGCCCACTCACCTGGAGTTCGCCCAACAACTCCCTAGCACCGTACATCAAGGCGTCATGACGATCAGTGCCTAGAACAATAATCAAATCCAACCTCAGAAATCCTGCCGATCGAATACATAACTTATATAAGACACGTCACTACGTAGTTCGATCCGGATGATCTGCAACTCAGATTTCAAATCCGTAACTTCCAGAGGTCCACAATATACCTCTAGGACAACATCCTAAAATTTCATTACCATCCAACGGTCGGATCTCCGTCAATTTCCAAAACTAAGTGACGGTTAACATTCTATTTTATGAACTTACAACTCCAATTCCGAAAGATCCGTAAATCGGATTCCCAATCCGTAAGTTCCTATAATCCTCAAATATTACGTATTACAACGTATCAAAGTTTGGTGACGATCCAACGGTCGGATCGTCAATTCACATTTTCACCTAACCACGAATCGTAACCAACTTAGGTTCAATTATTCAATTTACGTCCATCAATTATCAAAACTGAACCTAGAACCTTAAACACATGCTAATAACGACATTGGCGGGCCTTTGGCCACGCGCCGCCGCGTGGGCCGCCGCGGGTGGCGGTTGGCCGCCCCGGCTCGCCGGAAAATTCAACTATTTCCAAAAATTACCAAAATTTGCCGATTTGAAGATCTCAATGAGTAGAACAGCTTTCATACCTGTGGCCAAGGCCAATTTGGCCTGGAAGTGCTTCAATTTCACCAAAACCGTGAAGAACCCTAGAATTGGGTGTTTCCAATTCGACCTTCAAACTTGTTCCAACGCCTCTACTACCTCTTGGGCTTTGTTCTAGGTCCTAAAGGAATGCTAATGGTGTTAGTAATTGAAAGAAAACATTTCAAAATTTGAAGAATTTAGGCAAGAAAGTCGCGGCACCCGTAGGGGTGTTCTTCGCGAAATCACCATGAAATTCAATGATTCTTGGGGTGAAACGTGAAGAGGGAAGGCCTAGATGTTGATTGGGAGTGGTACTTTGATCCAATTCGTCGGAAAAGTGGACGAAAACGGCAAGAACCCGCCGATTTGGAAGCATGGGTCGCGCGGGTATACGGGTTGGGGAAAACCCATTTCTTCCTTCTCTCCTCCGCTTCTCGCCCTCTCTCCTTTCCTCCTTTCCCTCCTCTGGTTGGTCAGCTTCTCCCTCTCTCTTCTCCTGATTCGCCTCTCCTCCTTCTTCTCCGATTGGGCAGTTTTGCCCAATCTCTCTTGCTTTCTGTTTTCTTGTTCTTCTCACACACACACACACACAAAACTTTCTTTTTCTCATCCCAACCATCCATTTCAAATTCCATTAAATCTGGGCCGTCCATTTTCATACAAGAATTTCTATATTTTACTAAAATTATAATTCCTTAAAATCTCAAATTTCAAACGTTAATAACTTCTTCGATATAACTCCAAATCACAAACCGTCTGCGCCCACGCGTCCGTAACGACGAGTACTACAAGGATATGCCAAGAAAACAAATCTTAGATGGCACGACATGACGATTAACCTCGAATGACGTGCGTGCCTCAAAGGGCATTTTTGTAAAATCCTTTATTAAAACTTTACAAATTCTTAAAATTAGGGACGGGCTGTCACACCTTGACCCTATATGAATACAATGAATGAATTCGATCTTCAATTTAAAATATTTACACTAGTGGATACCACAAAATCTTATGTTATACTTAATGAAAATATGAATAAACTCTTAAGTGTTAGTGAATCTATTGTTTTGATGAGATACGCATTTTGCAAAACTAGTTTCAACGATCCAACCGTCAAACTTGTTTGTATATGCTTCGAGATCGCATACGCCAAAAATTGCAAAAAACAAACATTCAGAGATCAAGTAACGGGACAAAACTTTTCGACGGTTATAAACGAAAAATCACGATTTAACAGTTATTTTAACTCCGATTTTGATGATTTTTTACATCTACACTCCTTGACCCTATATGAATACAATGAATGAATTCGATCTTCAATTTAAAATATTTACACTAGTGGATACCACAAAATCTTATGTTATACTTGATAAAGTATGAATAAACTCTTAGTATTAGTGAATCTATTTTTTGATGGGATACGCATTATACGAAACTATCCAACCGTCAAACATGTTTGTATAAACTTCGAGATCGCATACACCAAAAATTACAAAAAACAAACATTCAGAGATCAAGTAACGAAACAAAACTTTTCGACGGTTATAAACGAAAAATCACGATTTAACGGTTATTTTAACTCCAATTTTGATGATTTTTTACATCTACACTCCTTGACCCTATATGAATACAATAAATGAATTCGATCTTCAATTTAAAATATTTACACTAGTGGATACCACAAAATCTTATGTTATACTTGATAAAGTATGAATAAACTCTTAAGTATTAGTGAATCTATTGTTTTGATGGGATACGCATTATACGAAACTAGTTTCAACGATCCAACCGTCAAACATGTTTGTATATACTTCGAGATCGCATACGCCAAAAATTACAAAAAACAAACATTCAGAGATCAAGTAACGAGACAAAACTTTTCGACGGTTATAAACGAAAAATCACGATTTAACGGTTATTTTAACTCTAATTTTGATAATTTTTTACAGCTACACTCATTGACCCTATATGAATACAATGAATGAATTCGATCTTCAATTTAAAATATTTACACTAGTGGATACCACAAAATCTTATGTTATACTTAATGAAAATATGAATAAACTCTTAAGTGTAAGTGAATATATTGTTTTGATGAGATACACATTTTGCGAAACTAGTTTCAACGATCCAACCGTCAAACTTGTTTGTATATGCTTCGAGATCGCATATGCCAAAAATTGCAAAAAAACAAACATTCAGAGATCAAGTAACGGGACAAAACGTTTCGACGGTTATAAAAAGAAAAATCATGATTTAACGGTTATTTTAACTCTGATTTTGATAATTTTTTACAGCTACACTCTTTGACCATATATGAATACAATAAATGAATTCGATCTTCAATTTAAAATATTTACACTAGTGGATACCACAAAATCTTATGTTATACTTAATGAAAATATTAATAAACTCTTAAGTGTAAGTGAATATATTGTTTTGATGAGATACACATTTTGCGAAACTAGTTTCAACGATCCAACCGTCAAACTTGTTTGTATATGTTTCGAGATCGCATATGCCAAAAATTGCAAAAAAACAAACATTCAGAGATCAAGTAACGGGACAAAACTTTTCGACGGTTATAAAAAGAAAATCATGATTTAACGGTTATTTTAACTCTGATTTTGATGATTCTTTACAGCTACACTCCTTGACCCTATATGAATACAATGAATGAATTCGATCTTCAATTTAAAATATTTACACTAGTGGATACCACAAAATCTTATGTTATACTTAATGAAAGTATAAATAAACTCTTAAGTGTTAGTGAATCTATTGTTTTGATGGGATATGCATTCTACGAAACTAGTTTCAACGATCTAACCGTCAAACTTGTTTGTATATGCTTCGAGATCGCATACGCCAAAAATTGCAAAAAAAAAAAACATTTAAAGATTAAGTAACGGGACAAAACTTTTCGACGGTTATAAACGAAAAATCACAATTTAACGGTTATTTTAACTCTGATTTTGATGATTTTTTACAACTACACTCCTTGATCCTATATGAATACAATGAATAAATTCGATCTTCAATTTAAATTATTTACACTAGTGGATACCACAAAATCTTATGTTATACTTAATGAAAGTACGAATAAACACACTAGTGGGTCACTTTCATTAAGTTTTGAGTTCCATTGACAATGTTTAAACTTTTGAGAAAGGCTTCACAACCTTGAAAACAAAAACGCTTTCATTTTGCATATCCTTGCACATTTAATATTTGTAATATATTAGTAGTGTATGGATGTATTTTTTATGAGGCTCTTATTTTCGAGTGTAGATGTAATACTTAAACGAAAAATGTGTTTTAATGTTTTGAAGTAATATTTATGTGACAATGTGTGGTATGTGCAAATTTAAGAAAAAAAAAATATTTTTCTTAACGGGTCATAACGGGTCGGGTCACTTTACCCGTGTTAAGGACCCGTTAAGATAACAGGTGTGACACGACACGACCCGTTAAGATAACAGGTGTGACACGACACGACCCGTTAAGATAACAGATGTTACACGAAAACGACACGAACACGACCGACACGACCCGTTTGCCAGGCCTACCAACACACAACATACACACGCAACTGGATGCCCAAATTTACATAACAAACTTCCAAAACTCCAACAAAAGAAGAGCCCAACTCGAAAGTTGAGCCCAAAATAGAAAAATACACACCTAAATGACGTAAACTTTTTCCGCAGAAGCACACTTCGCCGACCACAAACCAGGCCCCTTACAAATGCCGAAGATCAATCCCAGCCATGCCCACAGAACGAAACCAGAAACAAATTGCATCATCCACAAACAATACCCCACAGATCGAGTCTGCAGCCACCAAGAGAAGGAAGTCAATAGGAAAGAAACTCCCACAAGCAACAGTGCCAAAACTGACACACAAACGAAGGGTGGTGGTGTGACCACCCGAGCCGAAGCTCTACACATATTCCTTGAAAGCCGTGAAACACAATAGTACGAAAAGGTTACAGATCCAAACGATTGTGGAATGAAGATCGGACGAAGCCAAATGGGAGAGAAAGAAAATGGGTTGAGTAAATGCATAGAGGTGGAAAGATTATTGGGAGGATAAGAAAGGAGAGATCGAAAAAGGAGACTTTCCGATCTAGGTCAAAGGCCAGTTAAATCAGAAACGCAAGGGGGTGGATGACAGAGGAAAAGCGGGTCAGAAAAACAAAGAACAACAGACAAGAAGAAGAAAAAGAAAAGAGGTTGCCATCAACCCTGACCACTGCTAGGACCGACGGCTGATTGATTCACCGGAATTGGAAGCACTAACTCACAGAAAGTGAGAAGACCTCTCACACATAGAGAAAGACTCTCACACAGAGAAAAAAAAATTATATGCTTAGGGTTTATGCAAAATTGCTTATAGACAACTTTTGGGCTACATTTCACTGCCAAAACTATTCCTAAGAAAACTTCTAAAAGCTTCTGGGCAATGGTTATTGGTTAAGATGTTCCAACTTTTCCAACTCAACACCCAACAAAAGAAAAAGTAAATTCAACCGCAACAGTTTCTTTTTTGCAAAAACAATACTACCACTACTAAAAGTGGCATGTGTGGATAATTTTAAGTCTTTTTCACTAAAGCATTTTTGCCTTGAAGACAAACTCAATTAGACCTGGCAATTTCAGGTCAACACGATAACTAATCGGATCATTATCAAGTTACATGATAAGAACCCGTTAATAACAAGTGTTTAACATGTTTACACAAGGGTGACACGCGAATAACCCGTTTCGACACGTTAAGAAAAAAATTATTTTGATGATTTTAATTTTTTTTAAACTACTAAAAAAACTTACTAAGAAATACAATAGTCATAGTGTATATGTATATATTGTAAATTAAATATGTATTATTGTATTTTTATTCTATATAAATTTAAAAATTTTAAGTTTTATTTATTTATTTTTATAGTACGCTATAGGTGTCACAGCCCGTCCCGGGAATTATATATTTGGGGAGTGAAATGACTATTTTACCCTTGACGGGTACTAAGGTACGTGTGTATGTGACGTTATTTTGGTTCAAATATTAATCAAATTGGGAGAAATATATATATTAGTAAGTTGGAATATTTTGAAAGGATGATTTTGTTTGTTGGTTAGGGATTTCTAAATGGAGGGTGGGGATTGAATTGGACATCAAAACTCACACTCTCTCTCTAACCCGTAACCCTCTCTCTCTCTGTCTCCACCCCGACACTCTCTCTCTTTCTCTACACACCCATACGTACGGCCACCCTCAAAACCTTGCAAATCTCGACGGATCGAAGCAACCAAGGTATGTATCTTCATCCTTGAGACGTTGTGAGTCGTTTGGTACCAGTTTTAGGAAGTAAAACCTTCGATTTCACGTGAACCCGAAACCTCCATTTTTGGTCACTGTTCATGCGAACGTAAAATGTTGTGTTTTAGGGAATTCTAAGCTTATAGTGAGCTTAGTGAGGTCCTAAGGAAGCTCGGAGTGCTTCGTTTGAAGGATTTGGACGTCGGGATCACGTGGTTCAAGTTTGGCCGAATTCCTTGGAATTTTTCCGGTGAGATTTAGTTGTTTTTAGAGCCTTAAACTAGTCTATTATGATTCTACATGTCTGGGGCTTCAATTTGGTATAAAAAACGAAGAAAATGGGTGAAAAACGAAGGAGGACGAAGAGTTACAAAATTTCAGATTTCCGGCCGCCGGAAAGTTCAGTCCGGCGAGCCCAGGGTTGAAGATGGTGCGCGTGGGGGCGCGTGTCCCCGTGCTTGTCCTGGCGCGTGGGGGCGCGTGCGGCCTCCAAAAATTATTTTAAAAATATGTCGACGTCCGTGACATCGAGTAGATCACTGTGGTATATTCATATACCCAATTTGAGCACCGTATGAGAAAGTTATTAAGAATTGTTGGTTAGGTGCTTTAAATAACGTTTTATAGTTTTCGCAATAGGTGAAAATGTGATTTGACGATCCGACCGTTGGATCGTCACCAAACTTTGATGCGTTGTAATACGTAATATTTGAGGATTATAGGAACTTACGGATTGGGAATCCAATTTACGGATCTTCCGGAATTGGAGTTGTAAGTCCATAATATAGAATGTTAACCGTCACTTGGTTTAGTTAATTGACGGAGATCCGACCGTTGGATGGTAATGAAATTTTAGGATGTTGTTCTAGGGTTATATTGTGGACCTCTGAAAGTTATGGATTGGAAATCTGAGTTGCAGATCTTCCGGATCGAACTGCGTAGTGACGTGTTTTATATAAGTTATATTCTATTGATATGAATTCTGAGGTTGGATTTGATTATTGTTCTAGGCGCCGATCGTCATGACGCCTTGATGTGTTGTGCTAGGGAGTTGTAGGGCGAACTCCAGGTGAGTGGGCAGTTTTGTTTTCGTATTACCTATATACTATTGTTTTCCCAGAAAATGCTTTTATATGAGAAAATGTTTTTAAGTTGCCATGCATAGAAATTTATGAAAAGTATGAATTGAAATGCTAAGCATAGAAGTTTATGAAAAACATGAATTGATATATGATGCATACATGTTGCATGGTGCTGTGGAGGCACAGGTAAGTCAGGTGAGTTCATTATTCATTGAATTATTTGATGTTGAGACGTTAAGCTCATAACCTGCACCCTAGGTGTTAGTGCTTATATTTATTCACCACACCGCACGCTCGTCTTGGATCCAAGTAGGTGGATGTCGTACAGACCATGTGAGGGTTCCGACATGCTAGTCGTATAGATCATTAGATGTGATTCCGACTAGTGGGTGACCTTAGTTATGCGCGCTGATGATTGATGAGAGAAGCACTAGAGCGTATTTTTACACCTTTCATCGTACAGACTACCTTACGTAGTTCCGAGTGATGTGCAGAGTAGGGCCGTATAGGTCACTGTGGTGACTCCGGCTGAGTGGGATATTGAGCTATAGAATTAATCGTATAGGACCAACTGCAGGGTCTCCGATTGATTCCTTATTTCACCTGATTTATATTTTGATTCATGGCATGGCATGTTTTTCTTGAAAAGTGTTAAAGATTTGGGATTTGAGTTTTGAGATTATATATGGTTTTATATATACTATTTTCTGGGAAAGTATACAGGTTTTACAGCGAGGGGTTAGAAATGTTTTAAATGAAATGTTTTCGAAAAACTTTGTTTTACTGACCCACTCAATTTTGTTTTGCGCCCCTCCAGGTTCCAGTTAGCAGAGCTTTGGTGGCCACGAGGAATCCAATGGTGTTCTGACAGAATTCACAAAAGTATGACTCACCCTCGGGTGTTTTATATTAGTAACTGTATTCTTTAAAGCTTCCGAACTGTGTAAATGGTTACGTCACTCTCACGTGACGGCCAGCATGCCCTCCTCCGGGACGGGGTGTGTCAATAGGCAAAGAGTGAGACTAAAAAATTATAAAACACATTAAATATAAAAATATCAAGTAATTTAAAAATACCAAACACATTAAAAAATTATAATAATTAATTTACAAGTGCAAAAAATGTGAAAACAAATATGCAAATACTCGTGATCGCATACTCTACGCTTTGAGGATTGGCACATCATCGTTTGAGTTTATAAAACCATAGAAACTCTCACGAATAGTATTTTTAAGGGAGTTCAAAATAAATAAAATTTGGTATTTTGCATATCCTTGAATATTTGGTATTTTGTAATACTTGAAAGACAAATGTTTTTTTCTATTTTTTGAAGTAATATTTATGTGACAATGTGATATGCATATACTAATTTAGTATTATGTTTTCCATTTTTTTGGTCCAATTATGTTTTTCATTTTCATTATTTATTGATTTAAAACATATTTTCTTTAACGGGTAACAGATCAGGTCATATTACTTGATAATATTAATGGGTCGATTTTGTGTCGGGTCATATTACTCGTTTACTTTAACTGGTGTTACACGACACGACACGACCCATTAAGATATCGGGTATGCCACGAAAACAACATGAACACGGAAAATATCTCTCTCGTAAACACTTTCTATGTAAACTCTTGTATATCTATAAAGTTCAAGTGTACATATTCAAGCTTAAGTAAACACTCTCTCTTTTCTTTTTGACTGTTTGAGCACTCTTTTATAGTTGAATGTTTGTTATACAAATGTTTGACATTAATCAGAGTACCTCTGAGTTCTTAATATATATGAGTTTAGCCCTTGCATGTGACAAATAACACGTAGTAAAAATAAGGTAATTTAGCCAAAGATCAATAAAAATTTGACTATTTAACCATATATGAGTGACATATTTTTGTTGTGGACTTAATCAATGATATATTTTTATTAATTAGGTATAGGTCAATGATAAATGCTACATGGGCTTTAAGGTATTATCAATAGTTAGAATTTTACCCGTCTCTCCTTCTCTCTCATTTTTTTCAAAAAAAAAATTGTGATTACATGCTACCCAACCTTTTTCTTCCACCCCACAACCAATCGCCAACTTGATCTACGAAATATGCAGTCAAGTCGTCCACATGCGCTCCGTCTTCCCCTGCAAGGACACCACATTGATCTCTCTCAGCCTTCTCCCACTCCCAATCCAGCAACCTGTTCTTAGCAGAACTCATCGACAATGCCACACTACCACCACCCGCAGGAGAAAAAAGACTCAAAATCAGACCCAAAAAGCTCTAATTTCAATACACATGCCTATTTGCTGCCATCTTTCACCGACAAAGCCTTTTCGGTGAGCCCAAAACGGGTAAAGTCGTGATGAGGATCTGCAGGGATGAATTTAGGGTTGAATTTTATGGGTTTTGATATTTTCTTCTTTTGGGTTTGAAATGTTTTTGCATTTTGATTAATTTGATAGGTTCTATCTCCTTTTATTCTATGATATGAAATTTATAGTTTTTTTTAAGAAGTAATTTTATGGGTCGAGAGTGACTCTATGAAATGTGGAAATGATGATGGGAAGAAGAAGAGAACCAGGAAATAGACACTACAATGCAGCGTCTAAATAGAAATGTAAAAACAGAATAGGAAACAAACATTGCATTACAGTGTTTGAATCAAAATGCAAAAGAGCAAAAAAAAAAAAAAAAAAAAACAGAACTAGGAAACAGACACTATATTGCAAGGTCTGAATCAAAATGTAAAAAAGAAAAAAGAAAAAACAGAACCGGGTAACAAACACAACATTGTAGTTTCTGAATCAAAATGTAAAAAAGAAAAACAAAACAGGGAAATGGACACTGCATTTCAGTGTCTGAATCTAAACATAAAAATAAATAGTTGCTCGAAGAATGAAAACAGACACTGCGTTGCAATGTCTGATCCGTATTGACCTATTCCAAAATATGAAAAATATGAGAAAAGGGGTGTCAGTTGAAGTAGGTGTCAGCTGTAATATCAGATTCTGTAATTTTTGTTTATTTTAAATGCATTTAAGTGTCACAATACATGATTAACCTATTTATAATTAACATAAATATTGTTGATCTATTGTCAATATGGTAACTTTGTATTGATTTTGTCACTCTTAAATATTTAATGTGGTCAATTTATTAATTGACATGAAATTTACACATAATTTACCACATTAGATATACCGAATGTGGTTTAAAAATGTAATATTCCGAGTATTTTACATTTGATACTATGTCATTTTTTAAACTAAAATATGAAGGAAAATGTTACGGCATACCACATTGTATCACATCTCTAATAAATATGAGATCTACTTGTATTGGTGGACTATACCTCTGTCATAGAGGCACTACAATGTAGTTTACCAAGCTGTGCTCTCTCTAGAAAGTAGGAGGAATGAGAGTGTGTATTATTCTCTTTATAATGCCTATTTATAGGCTTATGGTTTTCTTGGAGTTGGACACAGAGCAAGTTCCCCTACTTACATGCCAAAGTGGACAGCTACATAACTGACAATATTTACAACGCTTCCACATGAATGTCCACCGATCAATGGTAGTTGCATCATAAAAATCCTACTTGAAAACCTAATGAGATAAAACTAAAGAAAAGGAAATATAGTACAACCATTTGTGAATTCTTGATAAGGGGTTGGACGCGAACAATAATGTCTCACTAAAACCTCGCTAGGAAAAACCTAATGGGATAAAAGACTGGTTGAGAAAAAAAAAAGAAAAAAAAAATGAGAAGGAAGAGCATGGCATGGTGCATTTATGTCTGGAATAGCATATTGTCGAACACTCTCCTTGACGAAAATCTCCTTAGATGAATTGCTCCCCTGAAAGTAAACATTAATGCAATTGTCGTTATTATGTTGAGTTTGAAATAGTCAAAATCAATCTCCAAGGAATTAAAATTTAGTTTAACGTGTTCTTTGGAAGCACGCGAGTTTATTGGAAATGAAAGACAACAACAGCTCTTCACTTCCAAATCCAACTCCCTCAATACACTGCTCCAAACTTCAACCAGTTATGCCTCTTGAAATTGAGTTTTGGATTATTTCCTTCAAACCAGTTATGTAAAATCGAGTCGTTCTTTAGAAACAGTTCGATGTCAATGAAAGATTCATTGGGCTATGTTTAAGTGAGACATTTCAAAATTATGGGATTGGAAGCCATATATAAGGAAGATGAAAATGTTGGATAGGAAAAATGTGCATCATGGAGCATTACAAGGGCATATAAAGAGGTATTTGCAAGGGACAACTTCTAAGGAGCTTAAAAATCTCTCATCCAAACATAGCCTTAGCCATAACTTTGATGTCATCATTCTTAAGGGGTCAGATTGAGTAATGATTCGGCTGAGTACTGATTAAATTGAAATTACCAAGGATCACAATAATTTGATAAGATTCAAATTATTCTAAGAATCGGGACTTGCAATGGGTCAAATAAGAAGTTAATTAAACACATAAAAGGACTAGGTTCATAATCCTAGTCCAGATCAAAGCGACCAAACCCATGTGCGGATTAGTGAAAGGATAATGTCATGGATATTCTGAAAAGCGCCGAAGAAGTATAGTTCTATCAGGAGTCTACTGTGGCATGCTTGGCCATCAAGAAACTCACCCCTAAAAATAGAAGTGGTGTTGTAATTAGAAGAGGACCTCCAACTCAACACGCGAATGCTCTGCGCAAAACCTCGTTTTACGTGAATCTTTCTCACACTATGAGAGATTACTGTTTATTCCAACCGCTCCATCAATAGCACTGTGTTGACAACCGACAACATCTTCAATTTGGATTAATAACACTGGAGCTATAGAATTAGGCATTAGACAAGTATCTTCATTTTGGACTAACAACACTGCTTCATGTTCGGCTGGTTATCCATCCAAATCTCTAACAGCTAGGAGTCTTTGACTCTCTCACTGAAAGAGGTGTTCTCATTAGCCTTGTCGGCGAAGTGAGATGTTACCAGGTTACGTAGTGTTCATCACATTGAAAACCAAACCTTTATTGAACTTTGCAGTGACTAACCTTGTCTTCAAGTTCTAGAACCCAAGGCCAAGACGTTTTCCTTCCTCGGCAGTAATCGCTCGAATACAGGAGTCAACAACGCATTCGACACTACCACCACATTTACCTTACTTGCCGACCAAGCTCGAATGCGAGCTGGCATGCTGCATTCACCAAAAGGATGTAGTTAGCTCTTAGTTACTCAGTATGCACGTCACGTAGGCTTGGTAATTTTTAGGGTCAGCACGTTCAAGAACCAAAGACCGTCTAGTACATAGGTAGTCCTTTAGAAATCACACCCTAAACCTAAAGATTAGGTCCAACTCAGTCCCTGGATATTGGATGTTGTACCCCAAACATCAACGACTTTCGTATAACTTATCATAGGATCAGTTACATTTTGCAGCGTTATAATTTCCCAGTACTCGGATGGATCTACTGCTTCATGAAGAAGCCAAGATTATAGGTTTCCTTCCATACCATCGATGATCATCGAACATACACGAGTGACTTTGATGGTAAAATATGCGAAACATAAAGGCCCAAGGGGAAAAAGCAATCAAATGAAAGAAGATTATTCTAAAGGAATCAAATCGTCCTTGTCCTCTTCTATATTCTCTTCCCTTTTTAGCTCACAAAACACAAGTAGTGATATGCCAACTCAATGAAACAAACAGATGTCATATTCCTATTCCTTCCAATCAATCCTTTACCATTACACAAACTGAGCAAGTGTGTACAAACGAGAGCAACAGTCACACAGTCGCAGTCAAATTTACATAACAAATATATCTGGCCAAAGGTAAGGAGGAAAATGAAAGACAACACGGAATCAAAGAGAACTAAAGAGCAAAGATTCAGGGCAGCAAACCGAAGAAGCCACATTCCTTTGAGACTGAAAATTCTTGAATCTTGGTCACAAAACTTGATCTGCACCCAAAAATGGCACACCCTTGCTCTGCAGAGTTGAATGCTGGCTTCTACAGAAAATCTGCCACACAATCTTATCTTGTATATCTTTTAAGCTGGATGACAAGTTTTAAACGAAAGAAGGATTCATTACATATATAGGAGAGGACTAGCAATACGTTACTATAAACATAGCATCATTTTCACGTTTTGCTCAAATTACAGAACGTAAAATTAAAACAACACATAGGCATAATAAGACTAAGCCTACATATATAAAACCTACCTATCCACTATGTACTCCTAACCTGCCAAAGGAAGAATTATTCATTGTCCATACTGAAGGGCAGTCTCATACAAACCTCACAAAAAACAAACATGGTTCAAGTCGCTCGTGAAATTATTGAAACTTCATCTCGAGCCAGGACAATTCCATATAAGAAATGTGCACCATCACTAACACCCAAAACACGTCCCGACTAAAGTAACTTTTGTCAAGAGCTATTAGTGACTGAAGCAGCAATCTCTGCCTAGCTGATTCAGAATCAGAATGATCCCCAATCTTGCACTTGAAGGCTAATGTGGTTACAGCGTGTTCCCATATACACACTCAATCAGATTACAGAGTTTGCCAACGAAAGCTCATGGAGTTCACTTAACATCCACTCTTCTCCAGTTTGACCACCAAGGACAATTGCCCTTGTCCCTCCAACAACACAAGTACTATGTCCCCAGGCGAATCTTGGGGGCTGCCCAGGTACATTCAATATCCTCCATGTAGGTTTTTCATCTGTTGGATCCAAGAGATAAAGTTGTGATGCAGAGTGAAGACCAGCAACAGAACCACCAAAGATCAGTATTCTCCCACCTGGAAGGCTCACAGCTACGTGATCAAGTCTAGGAGGAGGAGCCATACCCCCTGGATTTCCAGAACCTGGCATTCCACTCCCTGTAACACACCTCCAACACGGTTCATCCTCACTCAGATCCATTGTGAACACATCGCTGGAACGAAAACGAAGTGGACCACTTTTGGCCAGGCCCCCAAACATCAAAATTTTTCTACCACCATATACGGACAGGGTGTGGCCCAATCTTGAAGGGGGCTTCCATGCTACTGGTATCTCTCTCCAGACAGGTTTCTCCATTGAGAGATCAAGCAAGAAAGTATCACTCAGGAGTACTCCAGAATCTGTACAACCACCTGAAACTATCAACTTGGTGCCATCAAGAGTGCAGGAACTGTGCCATGATCTTGGTAGCGGAGGAGCCAACCCAGATATTTCACGCCAAGTTGGAGGCTTTGCATCCAAATCCAGTACGAAAACATCATTCAGCAAGCCCTGCCTTCCACAGCCTCCAAATACCACCAAATGGGACCCATTCACACAAGATAGTGTATGGCCCCAACGACCAGGAGGAGGAGAGCTGACTTGGACATGCTGCCACTCTGGGTTACTGGCGTTTAGATCCAATACGAAGGTGTCATTCATCGGTTGCATATTAACCCCTTCACCACCAAAAAGGACAACACGATTTCCAACTGCACAAGCACTAAAATTACAGCGCGAGGGTTCAACAGAACCTCCAACAGTCACCTTTCTCCATGTCGCTGCTTCAAGAGTAGTCAGCTCCCGTGCCAACCTACCCCAACCGAGCCTCTTTGCACCAGGCACGGCCTCTAAAACCCGAGTTGTTTCACTACCCCATGCATTTTGGCAGACCATTCTCCAAAGGTCTTCATTCTTCGAAAGCTCATACAGCCGCCTACAGACTGAACCAATAGATGCAATGTCTCTAGGTGCCAATTTTGATAGAATCTTGAGAGCAAGTACCTCATCACTCAACTGCAACATCCCACAAACCCCACGACATATATTTCGCTCCCCCAGGAGGACAGAAGGACGGAAAGCAGAAAGACAAGAACGAAACCGATCAGAAGATTTCACAGACTCCTTGATTGAAGTGCCAGGCACTGGACCTAGATCAATTTCTGCCTCTGTGAAGAACTGAATCCCGATGACGTGGGTTATGATATCATCATCCCCATATATTGGTGTCAGGCGCAATCTATTCATCATTGGAGATCCATCCTTCCTAAAGTTTAATAACTCGCCTTGGAATTCAATACCCTCCTCCAGACATCTTTTAATTTCTGCAACTACTGCAGAGTCAACTAGTGGATGCCTTCTTTTTGCAAATGGCCCTCTATATTGCAAAAACCGGCTGTGAAAAAAGCACCAACATCAGAACAAAACAGAGAAGGGAACAGAAAGAAAGATGCATTATTTCTTTATGCTAACATCCAATTCCAACAAAAGAGAGCCCTCAAATAAAAAGAAACGCAAAAACTATTTGATTTGTCTCCAACGTCCAAACATAAAAAAAAAATATATATATATATACACTGTATTATATAGCAGCAAAATATCGAATTTTTATTAATGCTTTGCCTTGAATAAGGTCAATTTTAATCACAATAGAACCAAATGTCAAAGATGTAGCAAAGTTTATACTGACCTCCCCAACAAATCAGGAAATCTTATAGCAGTCCCCTTAAACTTTGTAATAATTCGCGTGTAGCAGCTTTGCTATTGTAATTTTGACTCAATTACTGTCATTGTTAACTTAATCTCAATTTTCCAATACTATATATTGAAAAGGAACAATTTTATGAGATATATAAATAATAACAAAAGTTTAAAGCTGTCAAAAGTACTAAAAATTATGAAACTTCAATCTTTTGTTTCCCCTCAAGGTAGCTACTCAGATAATGAAATCAATCGTTTCTCCCATGGTTGAAACTTTGGAGCACACACTCCATCTGATTCTTAAGGCCCATGATGGATCAAAGACTAGGAATGACAAGGGCAAATAATGTTATTGTTGTCATGACATATGGCCAATCAATATTACTTATCCTAAGCTAAGGGCAAAAGCACTAGGTAAGGTCATTGATACAGTGACCATAATTTCAATGATTCAACTCAGATTCAACTGAATGCTAGTTGCATCCAGTGCCTGTCATATGGCCATAATGTCACATGACATATGCCCATTGATTCAACTCAGGTCATTGATACAGTGCCCATAATGTCAAAATATTCAACTCAGAATCTATTGAATGTTCTAGTAGTTGGTTTCTTGATTTTGGTTGTTCTTTTCACATATCCAAGTATGGTTCTCTTTTGACAAGAGTGAAGAATGTGTTGCATTCACTGTAGATGGACAACCTTATAAAATAGCTAGTAGATAAACAATTATACATGTCTAGTACTACTAATTACAACAACAACAAAGCCTTATCCCACTAAGTGGGGTTAGATGTATGAATCCTACAATGCCCCTGCGCTCGTTTTTGTGCCAAGTCTTCCGTTAGATCCTAGTAAAGAGACCAAAATAGGAAAAATAAACACGCATTTAGCAATAAAACTTGAAACACCATCCTCAACAAATGTTACAAATAACCAAACAATAACCCTAGTACACAATTTTCCTTTATTACAAAATACACACACACACACGTGTACATACATACATACATACATATAGTTCCCTTCCTAAGAGGGATCCCTTTCGATAAGAACCAAAAGGGATTGCATTGGAAGGACCACCCAGCAATGCGGCTCAATCATCCAAATTGAGCAATTTTTAGATCTCTTTATAAGTTTCCCATTTAAATTATTTTGCTGATTTTTCGCATGGATACTTCTTAAATGGAAATCCAAATTAGACACTTTGCATCATTGGACCGTAGTGTAAAGTGGGACCCAAAAATACCATCCATTTTACATCAGGTTTTTTATACTTGTAAGGGTCCAATACACACCAACCCATTCTTGATTATGATCCTGGTAAGTTACACTTAAATCTGATGATAAAAAATTCTAAGGAAAACTAATGAAAAGGGCTTGAAAACTTTGAGTTTTAACGATAAGGACAAAATAAAGGATAAAGTGAATAGTACCAGGATTGACTTTTTAGTGTTAAAATGTGGTTTTTCGTTAAAGTGAATAGTACCGGGAGCTTTTCGTTAAAGTTCCCAAAATTCTAAGACTGGATTAGATCATTTCTTGAGCTTGTTCAATATCTTCATAACTCAGTTAAGCCACAAACACCAAGAATCTCACAAACAGAAACATTAGCGAATTTCAGAATGAAGATTCAAATAATTGTCTGTAAAGTATAAGAAAAACTAAAGAGTGTTGCTCTAAACGATTGCATCATAGAATTGGCTCGTGTAAGTCACAAAATATAAGTGTTGACTACTAAGGAGTTGGGCATAAACAGCTCAGCTTCAGTGACTAACACCTTATGATATGTATAAGATTACACTATTCTAAGGTATGTAAAATGAATAAAACCAATCAAAAAATATCACATGGTTATGCAAATTGTTTTTTGTAAAACAACTGTTTCTAGTATATCTACTTTGTTAAAACCCTGAGGGAAACTTTACTTCAAAACTTAAACTTTGGTGTAGAGTTTAAGTAATCCTTCCTATTGACACCATCTCTCTACGCTCAAACAGGTTTATCAAACGACAATTAATTAGAGGGAGAATATTGAGCACAAACATCTCGCCGGTTGGAGGGGACATCCTAATATTATACAAGAAGGCGGCGAACATTTAAGCTTTATCCTACTTTAAAGTGACCAATTATGGTACCTATAATTTCATAAGAGACTCATGCTCCCTCTTCTTTATTTGCTTCTAATCACGAAAAATCTAAACACTTTTGTGCGACCTTAGGCATTTAGCTACTCAACTAGATAGGACAATGATAGAAAAATAGATGGACCATATTAGGTACCATCTAGCATATGAATCTTAAAAAATTAACTTGATGGTTGCAATCAGATGTATTCATTTTATGACATTTACTCATGATGCTACAACCAGGAGACAAAACCATAAAAAACATGAACCCCTTACATAAAATATTTCAACTATTAGGTAAAGCACCAAAAAAAATACCTACAATGTAATCTTTAATATTATGACTAATAGAAAGAAAATAAAAGCATTGATTTCAATAGTATTATAGATTTTAGCTAAACAAAGCTACGATACAACTCGTGTTAATGAACCTACTAATGGATTTCAAGCATTATAGTAGCAACTATCAAATTCACCAAGCTTATACCCCAGATTAGATGTGGAGAAGACTTTGTGTCAAAATAAATTTTAAATTACATAAATTCAAGGTATAAAACAAAATTTTGAAGATACAGAAGGCAATTAGAGTTTTCATTTGGGACATCCATAGAGTTTTGGACCCCTTGAGCACTCTAGAGATGTTCTAATTAGTGTGATTCATCAACTACAGTGGAGTTCTGTATCGAGTGTGGCTTGTTTTATTCCTTTTATGTAGTGTTTTCTAATTGGGATACCTAGAAGGACCACTTGTCCATCCCATTTTCCATTATTTTGTTCCTCAAAATTTTCACTTCTTAAAAAAAATTAAAATTAAAACTTTGATAAGAATAGAGCGATAGGATGACAAGGCAACACCCAAACCTATAGAAACCTTTCGCATCAAATTTCGTAGTAATTGTATCCTAATTTGCTTTGACAACTACAGAATGAGAAATTTGTATTGCTCCTACAAGAAGTAACACTCAACACAACATGCCTGAGCGTTCAAGACCACAAAGAATCAACAAAACAACCATTTGCAGCTCCAATTTGCTTAATTTTCATCCAATTCCCGAGCCCAAACAAAACCCTAGACAGCTCACAAACCCCAGGAGCAGCCCAATACCAACCACGATCACCACAGAGAAAAGCAATTCAATCCAAAACACCCATTACGCAGCACCTCTAACAAAGCAAAATACAATTTCCCCACGGTTTCCGCAACCAAAGTTAAACATTTCCAAAAAAGCCAATTCAATCCCCCACCGAAAACCAAACACGCAACCCTAAAACCCCCAATTCAAAACCCTAATATCAAAATCCGAAGAAAGGAAACTGACCAATTGCGACCAAGAACCTCCTCGGCACGGTACCCCGAGACCAGTTCAAACACAGTGTTCACGTAGATGATAGGGTGGTCAGGGTCAAGAGCGTCCGTGACAACGAAACCACACGGGGCCGTTTGGAGCAAATTCTCGACTGGGAACGGAAGCGGACCAGGTCCGGGGCCCGAAACGTCATCGTCGTCGGGGAAAATAAAGCTCCCTTCCTCGTCCTCCTCCTCCTCGGTGCTCAGATCCGAATTGCTATCCCACTCCATTAATACTGCTTTCAATCGCCCGGAAGAATTTGAATCGTCGCCGTCCTCCTTGATCGAAGGCGAACGGAGGAGGTGGGAGGTGTGTGTAAAGGTTGAGAGATACGAGTGGTGGGAAGTGTTTGGGGAATTGAGCTAAAAGCCCAACGGGTGGTCGGCTAAACTTTTAACTGCTTTGATCGTATTTTCGCACCCAAAATATTATATATAGTATAAAAATATGTGGAGTAAAAATGGAAACTCTGTGGACCGGCCGGAGTTCGTTGGGGAAAAATCTAAAGAGCCGGGTCGGGGTTTCCACCAGTGGGCGCCGTTTGATACGAATCAGAAGAAACGAGCAGACCAGCGTCTTAATATACGGTCAGTCACGCGTGGTTAAGCAGACAACTAAACTAATAGGTACCATTCAACAGGTGCAAACATTGTTGATGTTTGTAAGTTGTAAACCCTTATAAGAGGTTGTTTGGGTCGAGCAGACCAGTAATGATCATTTAAGCCAATATGGGCTTTCAGCCCAAGAAATTGTTGATTCGATCGAGTTCTCATGGAAGTGGATTGTGAAAGGATTAAGTTCAGATATGGCTTGCCCGAGTTCTAAGTAAAATAAAATTGCCATGGATCAGGATGGCTTTGGTAGGGGGTGGGCATAAACACTGTGGAACCGCAAAACCAAATCGAACTGCGACAAAGTAAACCTTAAAAAACTGTGTTGACCAAAAAAGTCAACGCAGGTACAAGAACCGAAAGAACCATTCATAACGGTTCCGGTGGTTTTCATGTTAGTAGAACCGAACCGAACCGTAAATATATATATAATTAATTAAATTTAATAATTGTATACATGTGTCTTTAAATAAGAAGTAAAAACCAAACTGGTTTCACCTATTGCAACTACATGGGAGTATTTCTCAATTAGGTCTTTCTCTCCACGGTTCACCTATTGAGATAAGGCACATATTTGAAAAGAGAAGGTCATTTTCTCTTCTAGATCTCCAAATTTGACATTCAAGTTTCGATTTCATTTTTTTTTTTTTTTTTTTTTTTTTGATAGAATGATCTTAAGGTGTTTAATTACATCCTGCTTTTTTCTCTCTCTTTTTCCTGGACCTTTTTTTCAATCTCTTGATAAGTCCCTTTTGGCTTAAATTATTGTGCTCGAACTAACATTCTTACTGCATGGTAGATGTATTTGTATGTGTGGATGTATATTTGTATTATGGATGCATATGTACATTTGAATTGTGTTTCTTTTTCTGTTTGCTTGGTGTCAAGGACATTTGCATTTTGATTTAGGGTAAATTACACAAAACTATCTCAACTATTGGGTCATCCATAATTTCATACCTCATCTTTAAAAAATTTCAATGTCCATACCTTATGTACGAATTTGTTGCAATGTTCTACCTCCGTTATGTTGTCTGTCAATTCATTCATTATATGCTAACGTGGCTTATGCTGGGTCCCACCCTCTTCACATATGGACTTGCACGTTGGTCTGCCACGTAGATTTCCCGCCAAAAATTTTCCACGTCATTTTTTCAAAAATAATTTTTTTGAAAAAAAAAAAAAATTTAACACAATTTTTTCCCACCAAAAGTAGTCCACGTCATATTAAAAAAATCATTTTTAAAGGGTCCAATTTTAGAAGATAATACAACCTAAAAAAACCAAAATTCTACATAAACACAAATCCCACATCAACACATGATGTAAGCTAGAGATGAACACAAATCCCACATAAATACTCATACAACCAAAAGATGAACACAAAGTCCACTTCAAACAAAACATTTCCAAGACCAAAAGATGAACTGTAATTCATATAGCATCCTTAATCCATCTAACATTTACAAAGATATGCATTAGACATCCTTAAATATCCCAAAATGCACAATGTACTGATTCAAAAAACCTACTAAAATCCACTAACAAAAATCGATACGGGATTCGGAATCCCACATGCCTTTGTTCGGTAATCCCGAACCGTACCGAAATATAAATTATACATACATATATATATATATATATATATATGTATTTAATTTTTAATTAGTTTTCAGGATTGTCGGATTAGTTGAGATTAAATCTCAACCGTCCAATTCAGTCTCATCTCTCTCAGTCTCTCATCATTTTCTCTCTCTCGTCATACTCATCTTGAACCCTCTCAACTCAATCTCATCACTCTACACCTTGACTCCGCCTCTCCTCCGCCCACCTTCTCCGAATGTCGACTCTGGCCACAAATTTGAACCCAGCTTAAGCCAAGATCTACTACGTCGTCTTTCCCTCTTCAAATGTTATAGTCCTACGTCTTTCGTTCTGGAAATCCAACTCCATCTACTCAATGTGTGAAAGTCCAACCCTAAAAAGGTAAAATCAAGCAAAACCTTATATCATTCATATGTCCATCTTTGGAATTCAAAGAACTTGAGTGTAACATCCCAAACTGTACCTGTCGTACCAAAAATATGTCGTCTTTAGTCTTGACGAATTTGTACTTACAAAACAATCAATACCTTTGATCAAAGATCAAAGCTTCACACGCCCACGGGAGGGGGGTTTGACCAACGGACCTCTAATGCATAAGTTAGCTTTTTTCAAAAGAGTGAATGTTTAGGGCTTGTATATGTAGCAGAAAATTTACCAAAATTTGGTGGAGATAGAGGCATGTATAGGAGGAGGTGGCTGGCCATGGGGTTAGTGTTTTGCCCTAAACCATTTAATGAGAGCAATCTTGTCTTTCTCGAGAAAAAAATCCACATGTCATATTTTGAATTTTTGGGATGTTTTTTAGCTCAACAGTACAGAAATCCCGAAAAAATTACAAGAATCCCAAAATTCAGAAAGACCAAAATTTCTGTTCGGTTTTGGTTTTCGGAAATCCGGTCTAAAAGGGATTGGTTTGGGATTCGAGTAGTGAGTTTCGTATGAGATCCTGACCCGAACCACCCCGACACCTTATCAACGGTATGACTCGTTTTCAATCAGTTGGAATTATACTCTTTCGTTGATCATTCAACGGTTTAACTCTTTCATTTGAATTTTTGGCACTACGAATTAGGATGTTTATCGAATATGTATTGATAAGTAAAACCAATTATAAATGGTTTCAAACTCGGAAATAGGTCAATTTGGTATATATGTCTATTAACAAACGCTTGTTGTCACAACGAAAGCACCATTCCTTACATTAAGAAATTCACAACAATACCCAACAACAAAGTAACAAAGGTCTCTATAGGACAACCAAATAGCTGAATGTTACATTCTTTTACAATTACATTCGCTGGAAACCCTATATATGCAGGTGCTATTACAGAAAGAGCAAAAAGAAACCAACAGTGAACAGTCAATAATTCATGAATCCAAATTGCCCCGAATGCGAGAAGCGAGTCTTTGCACATATTGATCATCAATCGAACTATCAATCTCCTTAATCTTGGACAGAAAGTCTATGGCTTCTTTATATTTTCTCGCTTTACAATAACCATCCACCGCAATCTTGTAGCTCAGCTCATTCGGCCTGCAATTGTTCTGAGTCATATAGCTAATCACTTCATCTATTTCTGAGAACATTCCCTGCCCTGCATAGCCTGTGATGAAAGTATTGTAGGTGAAAATACATGGCCGAATTCCTCTAGTTGTCATCTCCGAGAGAATTCTTATGGCCTCCTGCATGTGCCCTTGCCTGCAAAACCCTTTGATGACTGTGTTATAAGAGACAAGGTCTGGTTTCCCACCAGAATTTTGTAGGGCCATGAGGATTTCTTCTGCTTTCCAGCACTCTCCCTTTCTGGCGTACATGTCCATCAAGCTATTGTAAGTTATGAGATCTGGCTGAAGGCCATTTTCACGAATCATGTACAACATGTCATTGGCCCGATCATACATGTTGTTTCTAGCAAAAATTGAAAGCATGGAGTTGAATACAACCAAGTCAGGTTTGTATCCGATGTTCTGCAATTGATGGAATGCCCTCTCCATGCCGTCCAGGGCTCTACACTTGAAATTTGCAAGAATAAGCGTTCTCAAAAGAATCCAGCTGGGAAAAATATAACCGCCATAAATTTCTCTCTCAATTCTCTCGATCCCCTTTACATTCCCTCCTTTAGCATAACAGTTGATCATCAATGAATACGAGGTTTCATTAGGCTTGAAGCCTTTATTTCTCATGTCTAGCATAGCAGCTTCTGCTGCTCTCCAGTCCCCTCGCCGTGCCAGAGCATTTAGAAGTGCATTGTAAGTTGTAACGCATGGAGTAAATCCTGCTTTGATCATCTCATCGTACATCTGTGCAGCATCTATTTCTGATCCACACCGTCCATATGCACTGATCAAGGTATTGAATGTGTCTCTGTCAGGCTCAAAACCACAATTCTTCATTTCTCGAAATACCTGGTTCACATACTTGTGCCTACCCTTATCACCACACATGGCAAGCATTGTGTTCCATGTAATACGGTTTGGGGCACATCCACTTGACTTCATTTCACAAAGTATCTTTATCATCTCCTCGGGCAGTGACTTCTTTCCCAGCAGTCCGAGAACAGCATTGTATGTGCAAACATTAGGAACACAACCTGTTGCCTTCATACGGTTGAACAACCTTAGAGCCTCCTCCTCCTTTCCAGCTTTACCGTATGCATTTATCACAGTTGTGTATGTAACAGCATTTGGCATTGTTCCTTTTTGGGTCATCGTCTCTATGACAGATGCACCTTCCTCGGAGAATCCTGCCCTCACATAAGCTGCCACAAGCTCATTGTAAGTAACAGCATCAGGTGGGCAATTATTATCCTCCATTTCTTTTAATATGCTCAAGGCCTCTGTAAATACCCCTGCCTTGCCAAAAACTTGTAACAACGCATTATAGGTTACAGTTCCGGGTACATACCCTTGTGACTTTAATCCAATAAAGAACTCATTTGCTTCATTCAACAAACCCTCTCTTCCACAGGCAGATATCACCGTACTACAAGTAAACTCATCAAATTCAAATCCCTTGCTCCTCATCTCATCCAAGAGGCCTAAAATCTTATCCCAAGATCGACCCATCTTCCCATAAACATCAAGCATGACATTGTAAGTGACCAAAGTTGGTGAGATTCCAATTTCCACCATTTTGTCAAACAAGTCAATTGCACTTTCGTACTTACCAGTACGAGAGTGCGCATGAAGGATTGTCGTGTAAGCTCGGACATCCAGCGTGTATTCTTCTATGGGAATTACATCAAACAGCTTCGATGCAATCGTATGCTGCGACTCTCTCCCAAGAATTCTAACCATTAACTCAATCATCTGGCTATTTAATTTTAAATTTTCAGAGCTTAAGTTGGACAGAATCCATTCAAACAACAAAAAGGCTCTTTCCCAATTGCCAGAAAGGTCTAATGCTTTCAACAAACTAATCAAATCAACTTCAAGTAACTCAAACTTCACAGAACCAAAGTAATAGTTCAAACCATGCAAAGGCTGCTCTACAATGGAATTGAACATCAACTTACCCTTTATAGTCAAAAAGTCGAGAACCCCATCTCCTGATTTCAGCAGCTCTCGATCGTCCTCGAAATTTGGGACTAAAACTGAAGTGGGTTTCTTCATTTGATGCTGTTTGGAGGTCGAATCCGCCGAAATTTGAAGAGAAAGGAGACTGCCATTGGTTTGGTGAGGTGGGTTTAAGGGTTTGAGCTTGTGGGGAGTGTTGGGCGGCGAGGAGAGGCTCAGGAGGTGCTGGAGGATGGAGTCTATAGGAAACGGCGGAGCTGGCGACTGAGGAGGCGGTGGCAGCGTCGTTGAATTGAATTTCACAGGAGGGTTTGGCTGAGTTGGTCTGTTTGCTGGGATGGGATACACAGGTCGAGATGGAAAGAGAGTACCTTCCATTGTTTCAGAGAAATAGGATTTCTCGGTTTTGTTACAGTGGAGGAGACGAAGCTATATGGGTGAGGAGTTGGAGAAGGAGCATAGGAGATTGGATTTGGTGGGAGCGAGAGATAAGAAGTGCATTTCTGTGTGGGTTTTGATACAAGAAAGAGATGTTTGTTTTTATGGAAGAGGGTGTTGGATTGGAAGATTGATTTTGTATAACAGACACAGAGGGAGTGGGATGTGAGAGATGACTGACTGGTCTCTATTCAAGATCATATTGGGGAAAAGATTGGGTTTCAAAAGGTTACTATATTCACACCCTAATATATCATTTTTAAGTTCATTTTTAAGAAGTATGACCTTCATATTTGGATAAAATTGGGCACGACGAACTAATTCAACCACATAATATAAATCTGATCAAATTAACAACCATACTCAACCAAAACTACCAAAAAAAAAAAAAAAACCTAATTCGGCACTTTTAGTCTTAGTGTATGAGACTTGGCTAATAAAAGTAAGTTAATGAACTAATGGAAAGTTATGTCCAATGCCTAATGGAATTTGGAACTAACTAATGAAAAATTATGGATTTTCTATAATATTTCATCTGCTGCTACTAATATATAATAGTCTAATGCCCAATATTTCATCAGCTGCTGTTATAGGGGTTAGCAAATTTTTCAAACTGACAAATTTAGAAACCTCTTGGGGTCAAGGGATGCCAATGCCCCCACATTGGCTCTGCTAGTGTAAAGAACACACATGATTATAGTGGTTCAAAAAATGTAGCCTACACTCACTTTCAAAGAGAGACAAGCTTCATATTCATAGAGACTCTAGAATAATCTCCTCAATTATATACATAGTACAACCACCATCTATCATCAAACTACAACAATTTCCTAAGAAAATTTAAGCAAGCATCTCCAATATCAAGATTCAAATTCTAGATCCTCCGTGTGGAGCCAAAAATAATCAAGAGGCGACACGTGGATTTTTTTTTGGGTAAAAATGACAAAATTACCCTCGAGGCACACCGGAATTCCTACGCGCGAGCAGTTAACAATCATCCCTCAATCAAGTCAAAAGTGCCCAAAATAGGTATTTATTTATAACCTATTTCATCCATTCTCATCAAATCTTCTCCACAAGGTAACCCCCAAATCATTCCTTTTTATTATATTAATTAGCTAATTAATTGATTTATTATTCAATTAATTTGCTAATTAACCACAAATCATGAACTTCACCCACAAAGCCATCCAAGTGGCCGATCCATCTCCACCCAAGGGGGCCGGCCACACCCCTATATAAACACCCTCCTTCTCTCCAAAACTCAATTCCAATTCTCTTGCTAAATTCTCTAAATTATCCAAACACTTTTCCCTCAAAATTCTAACTTTGGCATCGGAGGTTCTTCGACCAAAGCCACCCCCCCCCAATTCATCGCGGGCGCATGAGGCTCTTAGCCTTGACCTAAGGTGTTGTTTGTTTTGTAGGTGCAATTTTGTCCAAGAACAAGGAGGAAGAAATTTGCATCCACAAATTGGTGCTTTCATTGAGAGTCTTGATTAAACGCTCGTAGAAGACTCCCACATTCAAGTACAATGGCAAGAGATTCGAAAACCTCAACGAACGGAAATTCCAACGTTCATGGATTAGGACTGCGATGATCTACAAGACTCAACATAGCGGTGAGTGGAGAGGCACCCTATGAGGCACCACCATGGCAACCACCATGGTGGCCACCACGACAACCACATTTAGTAAAACCCACGGCTCTAAGGTCACGGCCCAAGCCGTGCCTCTTCAACCTTCAAGGGCCCAAGCCCTAGTCGAGTTGGCCCACACCGCCTAAACCCAATGCGAGCCCAAGTCTCGCACTTGCATGCACCACACCCCAGGCAGCCCACTTCCATGGTCTAACCTGCTCCCGTGGCCCAACATACTCCCATGGCTTCCTAAGCAACCCAAGTCGGCCTAAGATTAGTTCAACCATCCCGGCTTTAAATTTCATAACCTACGATCGAGCTGGGGGCATTTTCACCACATTTCTCCGCGGATTTGACATTTCCCAACTCAAATCTCTCTCTCGGAGTCTACCACTCTTCCACTGCTTAAAGAGGCGCATTCTTTCCAAGCTCTTCAAATCCGAATGGCGAACAACACTTGTCCCAACAAGTCATAGAGTTGACGAGCGCCCTTGCACAACAGACAACCTTGGTGAATCAACTCTTGCAGCGCACCAAGATCCAACGTGCCCCAGACGATGTGTCTCGAAGTAGGACAAAGGTAGATGAGGAACCTCTCTAGTAACGTCCCGACAAGCAGCCACTCGACCATCCACGAACAGAGTGTTCAAGCAGCGTACACTCCCGATTGGGCCACCAAGATAACATATACTCTTGTCTTAGCTCACAGAGGAGTGTGCACTCTCGACTAGGCCCACGAACGAGTATACACTCACGGTTGGGACCACACTTCGATAATCAACATGAGCAGCCTTCCAAGCGAAACGTTCATTCGCGACTAAGCCGGCAAGGTTCATCATCCACATCACATCGGAGTAGGCAACACGACGGACGAAGATAAGCAGTCACTCAATCCGGCTCAAGTTCAACTGGCAACCTGCGAAGAATTCCCTTACCTACTACGAATTTACCTTATGCACTATAGTCGCGGCGTAGACGAGCCGAGTATGTAGAAGAGCAGCCTAGACCAGTAGGCCAAGATCGGGGGCAGCCGAAAGCTCCATTACCCCCAACAAAGGAAAATTCAGGAAGAGGTAGAAAAGCTCTTCAACGAACGATTGTGTGATTTCCAATGCAACGAAGTGGCCGACGAAGCACTACGATGGTACATGACCAACATGAGCAGGTCACCCTTCAAGGACGAGATCGAGCAGGCAGAGCCTCCACGCAAGTTTAGCATGCCACATTTCACATCTTTTAAATGAGATGGAGATCTTGAGAGGCACTTGAAGCACTACCGAAGCATGATGGTCCTTTATCGGAACAACGATGCCTTTATGTGCAAAATATTTACCGCCACTTTACAAGGCGAGGCAGAAGATTGGTTTCATACCTTGCCACCATGATCCATTTGAAGTTTTGATGATCTTTCCTTGGTTTTCACCAAAGAATACTCATCCTACCGCTCGATCAAGAAAAGTCTGACCACTTGTTCAACGTGAAGAAGAACTCAAATGAGTCGCTTCGCGACTATGTGAAGAGGTTCAAAGCAGAGAAGGAGAAGATCGTTGGATGCGACAACTCGATAGCAAGTGCAGCCTTCCAAAAAGAACTCCCAGCAAACCACCCAATGTTCGAAGAAATGATTATGAAAGAATATTTAACTCTAGCATACTTCTTTGCTCTGGCAGAGAAACATGCACTTTGGGATGAAGCTCGACAAGCAGACAAAGCGCCCGAGCAGCCTTGAAAAGAGTCGGCAGTGGCTCAAAAGAATGAGGATGGGAAACAGTCCAACAAAAGCAGGCAGAAGGCCAAACGTAGGGACCGACCCACGACCAAAGAAGGCTTGACGACCAAGAACTACTCTAAGTTCTTAATTCTGATCCACCAAATCCTTCGCAACATCAAGAATGAGCCATGGTTCAAGCTGCCAAAACAATCAAAGGGAGATATTTCCAAATTAGATCACATCAAATACTACGCATTCCACCGAGGTCCTGGACACACAACCGACGACTGCTATACTTGGAAGAACTACCTAGAAAAGCTCGTGAAATAAGGCAAGGTCGACAGATGCTTCAACAAGCTAGTTGTGCAGCCTAGAAGGAACACAGATGATGATGAAGAGCCATCAACCAAGGCGATTTGAATCAATGGCATTTTCGCCCGATCCGAGCACTTGGGGGCCACCAACAACTCCAAAAAGAGGAAGATCCAGCAAGCTCTACTAGTCTCACAGGTCCAAACAGTCAACACTCAACCTGGAACCATCATTGGCTTCATCAAGCAGGATGCAGAAGGCGTCGATTATCCACACGACGACGTACTAGTAGTATATGTCCAACTAGCCTATGCTATAGTTGACATAATGATGGTCGACAATGGAAGTGTAGTTAATCTACTTCAACTTTCAGTCATTCAGAAGATGAGCCTAAAAAGCACAATTATACGTCGAGCAGAGGTATTCACCGGGTTCAACAAGCACACCTCAACTACCATCGGCCACATCACACTTGACGTGAAAACACCACCAGTTGTCTCAAAGCAGACGTTCACGATCGTAAGTGACCCATCTCCCTACAATGGGATTCTTGGGAAACCTTGGTTGATCAAGCTGGATGCCGTCACTTCCGTCAAGTATCAAAAGATTTGATTCCGCATCCCGGGAGGAAGAGCCGGAGAGATCAAGTCTGACCAGGCCACATCTCAACAATGCACTGTGCAAGTATTGAATAAGACAAAGAAGAAAACTTTTACCCCCGTAAAGGCTACCGAGGTCCAAAGGGACGAAGAGGCTACCAAATAACAATCATAGCAAACGAATCAAGAAGATGGCGCCCAAGCAGACAAGATAGGATGGAAACCCGAAAAGGACGCCGATGACATCATTCTTGATCCTTAGCAGCCGAAAAAGACAGCTAGAATCGGCTCACGTTTAAGCCCAGCTGAGAAGGAAGAACTCACAGCTTTCCTTAGGGAAAATCGTAACATTTTTGCATAGTCACCTTCCGACATGCCAGACATCGATCCCAAGATAGCTTGCCACAAACTGCCGTCGGCCCTGCTACCAAGCCAGTGATCCAAAAGAGAAGACATTTCGTACCCTAGCGAGTAGTGATCATTGAAGCAGAAATTGACAAGTTACTGGAGGTCGAATTCATATAAGAGGTAGCACACTCAACATAGCTTGCCAACGTCGTGCTAGTCGTGAAGAAAGAGAATGGCAAATGGAGGGTTTGTGTAGACTACACTGACCTCAACAAAGCATGCTCAAAAGATTCGTATCCGCTTCCCCGAATCGATCTACTAGTAGATTCAACTTCTTGGAACCAGCTGCTCAGCTTCTTGGACGCATACTTCGGCTACAACCAAATAGCCATGTACGAGCCTGGCAAGGATATTGGGGTAACCATGGAAAGTCATGCCCTTTGGCCTTTGGCCTCAAGAACACGAAAGCCATTTACTGCGGCTTCGTGATCGAGCGAGACACCTACTGCTACAAAGTCATGCCCTTTGGCCTCAAGAACACGAAAGCCATTTACCAGAGGTTAGTAAACATGATGTTCAAGAAGCAAATTGGGGTAACCATGGAAGTCTATGTCGATGACATCATGGTGAAGGGCAAGCAGCGGTCAGACCACATCGACAACCTGGCGAAAACTTTTAGCATCCTTAGAAAGTACAAGATGAAGCTCAACCCCACCAAATGCACATTCGGAGTATCTTCAGGCAGATTCTTAGGGTACCTAGTAACCCAACGAGGAATCGAAGTACATCCCAAGCAAATCCGAGCAATCCTAGAGATGAAATCTCTCACTACCTTGAAGGAGATCTAAAGCTTGACTGGACGAGTAGCCACCCTCAACCGTTTTTTCTCACGATCCACTGATCGATGCAAGCCCTTTTTCAAGGCCATCAAGAGGGCACAATGAGACAAATGGGATGAAAAGTGTGAAAGAGCTTTCCAAGACCTAAAGAAGCATCTTACATCACCTCCCTTACTATCCAAGCTGAAGTAGCGGATGACTTATACATCTACTTAGCAGTCTTCGAAGTAGCAGTGAGCTCTGCCTTCATACGAGAAGAGTTAGGGGCCCAACTACCGGTATTATACATTTCTAAAGCTCTTCTCGATGTGGAAACTAGATACCTGAAGATCGAAAAATTAATTTTGGAGCTAGTTGTTGCAACTTGAAAGCTTAGACCATATTTTCAAGCGTATATAGTCATCATCATGACTCAATATCCTCTACGATTAATCATACATGGTCCGGACACTTCTCAACGAGTGATGAAGTAAACGTTGGAACTTGGCCAATACGGTTTAGTTTTTCGACCCCGCACGGCGATAAAGGCCTAAGCCTTGGCTGACTTTATAGCAGAATTCACGCCCAGCCTAGGTGACGCAACAAAACAGCCCAACAACACCCCAGAAGCAGCCGAGCACACCTTAGCAGCGCCTGCTCCCCCCAACGGAGACTTCTGGCATTTGCATGTCGACGGCATGTAAAACTACAAAGGCTCGGGAGCAGGTGTGGTCCTTGTCACCCCAGACGGTTCAATGCTCGAGCAAGCGATCACTCTGGGCTTTAAAGCATCCAACAATGAAGCAGAGTACGAGGCCCTACTAGCAGGCCTTCAAATGGCTAAAGACTTGAGGGTGAAGAAGCTTGCAATTCATTTTTATTCCCAGCTAATCACTAGCCAGACTACTGGGGAATACATGGAAAAACATACAAGAATGGCATAATACATAGAGAAGGTACGCAAGCAACTTGAGGCATTTCTGACTTACACTCTCACTCAAGTTTCGCGGGCTGACAACACCCACGCGGATCCATTAGCCAGCCTAGGCTCCGCCCTCGACCATCAACTCAAACGCTCTATTCCGGTGGAATATCTAGACAAGCCAAGCATAAAGGCGGAACCGACAACCGAAATGTCACAGGTTAGTATAAATCCCAATTGGCAAAGTTCTATTATAGACTACCTAGTCAATGGCACACTCTCCACGGAAAGGTTGGAATCTAGAAAGCTCCATATAAAGGCGGTACACTACTACATGTGGAATGGCATTCTCATCCGAAGATCTTACACTGGTCCACATCTTCGCTGCCTAGCGCCTCCCGATGACTTGAAGGTTCTAAGCTCAATCCACGAAGGCGTTTGTGGAAATCACTCGTGAGGCCGATCCTTAGCACAAAATGCTCTTAACGCAGGCTACTACTGGTCTACCATGCACCAAGATGCTAAGAAGTTAGTACAAAAGTACGATCGCTGCCAACGCTACAAGTTGGTACCAACACTGCCTACCAGCGAACTACATCCGCAAACGAGTCATTGGCCATTCATGCAATGGGCAATCAACCTGGTAGGACATATGCCGTCTGCTACTAGGGCAAAGGCATGATGATCATGGTAACATATTACTTCACCAAATGGATAGAAGCAGAGCCCATGACGACCACAACTCAAACGAACATAGAGCGTTTTATATGAAGGAACATCATTTGCTGATTTGGCATCCCTCAGTCCATCGTCACCGACAACGGCTCGTAATTCATGGGCAAAGATTTGGCGAAATTCTTCAAAAAGTATGGCATCAAGCAGCATATGTCTACGCCGAGATATCCTCAAGGCAATGGGCAAGCCAAAGCATCCAACAAGACGATCCCAGACTGCCTCAAGAAATCCTTCACTGACAAGAAGGGAAAATGGCCAGACGAACTCCCCAGATGCCTATGGGCATATTGTACCACCAAAAGTAGAGTGCTGATGCTTGGCACGATAATGGGTCTTTTGGCCTAATCCACTGGGAATCGGACCCTAGAGACGAAGGGGGTACATTACGCAGTACGCCCAATGGATGGCTGCCCTGGAAACCTAAAGCTGCTACCGAGTACACAAAGGTAGCCTACAATTTTCGGAAGACTACTTACGGCTTGCCCTTTGAGCAGTAAAGCCACGCTAGACTTATACAATTGCACATTCTTGTGAAAGGTTAAACAAGCTATCATGCATATACGAAGCCTTATCCACTGCCGACATGCTACGTAGTCGATAAGCTTCACCACTGCCGAACGCGGGACAACCTACACCAAGTCCTAAAGTGTTGTGATACTTGCTACGCAACCTACGAAATTGGAGAAAGCCAAGGTTAACAGCCTAGTGGTTACGCGAACTTGTCTGCTTCTGTAAGTAAGGCATCTAGCGGCCAACCCTATGGCTAACAACTTTGCAAAGTTCTACACCAACACCTACGACTGCGTAGGTTACGCAGGCCTGTCTGCTTATAGAAAAGTAGCACGCCCGCCATTGGCCTATAAAGTCTAAAGATTAAGGCATGAACAAAAGAAGCGAAGATGGAGAAAAGCAAAAGAAACAAATTTATTAAATTTTCTAGCAAAATTGATAAACAACTAACAAAGACTGAAGGGGTTTAAGCAAAAGCAACAAGGAAAAACAAAGAAAATCCTAAGGGCTACCTAGAAGACTACTCTTCAGTAACTTGGACATCCCACGACTACTTGGTCGCGACATCTTCAGCAGTCGTGACGCCCTCAACAGCGACACCATCTGGCGCTTCACCCCCAACTGCCCTAGCCTGGGCACCAACCTCTCCGACTACTTCACCAGTAGAAGATTCAAAAGTGAAGGTGAGCAAGTCTTCCGGAGAAATAAAGAAGGTCTCGAAGTCTTTACCAGAAAACTCAAAGTCAGACGGCCGCCCAAAGAGATGATCTACATAACCTAGCTTGTAGAAGTCGATTTGAATATGAGTAAGCGAAGCCTCGAACCCAGCCTCAAACTGAAGGAAATTTTGTGAAAAACATGTTTATTTGAGCAACATCAATAGCATGCAATTAACAAATTAAAGGCGGAATCATGCTTGCATGCACTCAAAACAAAAACATCAACCATGAAATTCAAAGCCTAGTAGATTGGTGAACCTTGACTCAACTTAAATCAACATTTGTTAGTTGAGAAATATTTACCTTTGTAGATTCCTCTTTGCATATGCAAAGGATAATCACCCAAGAGATAGGGCCTTCATTCCTTGCTTCTTAGCTCCATGGATTTGGTTGAATGAATTAGATTCTCCAAGTTCCCAAAATAGAGAACCTCTAAAGATTCTACACCAAGGTTGGATTGGAGAAGAAATGAGTGACCTTGAGGAAGTAAAATTGCTAGATAATTTCCCCCAAGGTGGTTGGCCTCTTAGAGAGAAATGGAAGCTTTGTGTTCTCACCAATTTTCTCTAAAATCAACAACTTATGAATTTTAGGCTATAAAGTTCTTTATATAGTCACTTCATTAAATGACCTAAAGAACCAAAAACCCTAATTCAACACTAAATGGCCGGCCACATTAATGGATATGGGCTTTTGGGCCTTTGTGAATCTTTATTCATTAAGTTGTCATACAACTTAAGTCAATGGGCTTTGACGTTCGAAGCCCATTGGGCCTTAAGGTCCAAAACTATCCCGAGGTCTTTAACGAACTTATTCGTTTGATTAATTAACATATTAATTAATCCTTGCCATAAATAATTAAACCATTTAATTATTCTTACTCATCTCCTTTGTTTCTTCAATCTCCACCTTACACGGTGTACGATACATTAGGTTCCTTTTAGCGAGGCAGTGGGCGATTAAAACCATTTTACATCGATTGTGAATTGAAACTTACTTTCAATTCTCCCTTTAGTGATTACACACGTTTAGGGCTTCCACAAACCATGAGTGACACCTAGCAGCATATCATGGCTACCCAAGCTAATCAGAAGAGGTAGAGAACCTATTCAGTTTAGGATTACAAATGCAATACGGTCTTTCTCTAATCTAATACTCTTGACCACATTGTTTGGTTTTGATAGTTTATTTATTCATGTCTACTATCCAATGTGATTCGTTTGCTTATATGATTACCTTGAATGTGATTTGGAACGCATTCCCAAATCTCATTCATACTCTGGCCAGAGATTTAATCATATCATAGAGTATTCTCCCTCAAACCATTTGAAGGTTAGAGATCCCTTGTTGCACATTCACTTGTCTCCATAACTAAGTGACTTAACCCCAATGATGTCGTGGACACCCCGATGGGGTGACTTTGACATAATCAAAGATCAAGGACTTAACCACAAGACAACTGTGATGCCTCAGGTCAAAGGACTAATTTGCATTATCCCAACCATGAGTTCTCATGTGACATGAGTATGAGAACTCCTCGTTGATCGTGTTCAGTGAACTCATTCTCTGTTGAGCACCTACGTACTTGTCTTGATGTCACACACACCAATGACTCGAGACTAGTCACTCTCCCTGAGAGAAGGCATAGTACGTACTGATCTTATCGGACTGTCAATGCCCAATTGGCAATCCTATGATCAGGAACGTTTAGGATGTGTCTACGAAAGAATGGTCTCATGAATCTAACTTCATTAGATTGCATTCTTCCAATCACATATTCCTTGGACTTTATCGTTTAAGCATATAACATTTATATGAGACGGCTCAAACAATAATCTTTGCCCTTTATATGTAAACTAGATTAGTTTAACATGTGAAATGTCCGTAAAGTATCATCATATGATTGGCTTTAGGGCACATTTCCAACACAAACCATTCAACTGCTCATTCTCCTTAAGTAGACAAGCACGAACCAGCTGTAGCTCATCCACTTCTTTCTTCAGATTGTCGTTGATCTTCAAAGCACCTTGGAGTTCCAACACTTGAGGCTCAAGCCTATCAATAACCTTCTTGAAGTGGATCACTTGGTTGTAAGCAACGATCATTTCTTCATCCTTTGCATAAGCAACGGAGCAGAATTCAGAGATGGCACGCTCAAGATCTTGAATCTGAGGTATGTAACACTCGATCCCATTCTTTGCACTTTCATACTTTACTTGGATCGCGTCAAGCCTAATCTTCAAATCCACGATCTCTTGGCGGGCGGCCTCAAGTTGCAAAGAAGTGGGGGGCAGAGATATTAGACCCCTTCAAAGCAGTAAGCTTAAATTCTAATTTCTTGACTTTGTCGACCGAGGAGTAAGCTTCGGCTGCCACAGTTCTTGCCAATTCCTTGGCAGCCTTGGTATCCTCTTGATCAAGAAGCATAGACTCGGTTTCCAGAATTGCCATTTTCTGCATCATGGCCAGCAGAGCAGTCATCCTATAGTTGGTCTTATGCTTCGCAAAAGAACTTGGGCCAACAACTCATTTGACACCATCAATAAACTTGGCATATATGTCCATGTCCTCAAGCAGATCTGGTTTCAAAAGTGCACAAATCTCAACAACTTCCCTAGAAACAGACTTGGTGGATTTCTCACAACTGCCTGCACGAGCAGTCTCTTTCTTCTTAGCAAATGAGTCAGTTTCAGCAGCAGAGGGAACGAGTTTTGGCACCACTTTAGCAAGCAGTGGTACCTTGTCACTCTTCATAGTAGCAAGCCTCTCCAAAGGTGAACTAGACTTAGCCCCAGACGGACGCTTTGGCACACACTTCAGCACCAGAGGCAGGGAGAAACTTCTACGCTGGGCAATCTTATCAGAAATCGAACTAGTAGCCTTCGGAATGGTAAGAACCACCGACACAGATCTAGCAGCCTCTTCTTTCTCGCCCTTAAAGGAAGTCAAGTCAATCACAAGCTTGGGAGTAGCTGGTGAACCCTCATGAGCAGCCAAAGAAGTTTTCAGCTTCTTCTCAGCATGCGTCTCTTAAGCAGGCAGGGAAGGCATTTTTTCCCACCTTCATTTGTAGCAGGCTCCACCATAGTGATAGGACGAGCCAACGCCTCAGCCTTGATTCATTTTATCTCTTTTCTTGGGGACATCCCACATTTTTCCCTACGAAGATGACTAAGCAGCCAACGCCATTCACGGTACTCGGAGGGGATACCCAGAACAACATGCACTTTCTTCATGTCTGGAGAAGTCTTAGGAGTGGAGCTGAATTTCGAATCTACAGAAGCAGTGGAAGACAATCAGAAAATTAAAGAGCAGCTTAGCACAAATACAAAACAGCCGAGAGATTAAGCAGCTTACTTACCGAATATGAAGACCTGATGGAACACACAGCTCGGGGGAAGAATCAAACTCCAATTCTTCACTTATCTCCAAAGTCTCCTTGGCCCTGTCATGATCTCACTTGCTCGAGTTATCAAAAAGCCTATGGCGAAATCGATGCTGCCCAACTCCCTCAATGTGACATATGTCAAATAAGTACCAAAATTCGTTGATGGTTAGATTTAAGTCAAAGAATTGGCTTAGATTGTGGAATCCCACCATCACATAGACCGCATTCGGAGAACACGGAGAACATTGGGTGAGGGCACATCTCATGGAGCAAAGCACTTCTTGAAAGAAACGCGACATAGGAAAAGTAAACCCCAACATAAAATAGTAGGGGTGGAACTTAATGGCTCTATGAGCCCCATCACATAGCTCACTATTGCTACTATCCTTAACACGCTTCACAGGCACTCCTGATGGAATGACGTGCCAATATGCCTCAAGGAAGTCTCTAAACAAGTCATCAGAGCTAATCTTGAAGTAAGCAGCCTTGAAGTAACCAACCTTGCTCAAAGACCTGCCTTAACGGTATAATGGCGACACACCATCATCATTCTTGTGGTTCGAGGAAGACATGCTTGAAGAAATTCTACAAAGATGCAAGAAAGATTCATTAGGTGGTTGCAGCTCTCGACCCAAACTTCAAGCAGGCCAAACCTTAGCCCTTCCTCATTTCCTCTTATACCAGGTACGGACCCAAGCCCAGCCTTAAAAAAAAAAAAAAAAAAAAAAGATACCCGCAGGCCACGGCCTGGACTGGCCCACAACCTATTCCTCTCCTCCCTCAAGCACGGGCCCAAGCCCAACTTATAAATAAATAAATAAATAAATAAAAGGGAGGCCCGCGCCTCACCTCCTGGCCCGTCACTAATGGTCCGAGTGCCAGGCCCAATCCCACGCCCTGCTCCCTGGCCCGAGCCAGCCATGCGCCACTAACTCTCGGCCCGAGCCGAGTTACCCTCATGCCAAGGCTACCCCACAACAACCTTTGAAACCGTGGCTTTTCAAGCCACTCTTTCACACTTCCTCGACCCCCGTCGAGCCAAGTTTCAAGCCTCGAGGCTCCCAAAAATTAAGAAGACAAGAAAATTAATTTTTTCTTTGCTAGAAGCAACGAGAAGACGAAGCAAGTAACGAAAGACGATCATTTGCACGAGCAAGATGTAGAAGATTGCTAGAGAAGGGGGAACACATATCCTCTAAGCTTTCTCTCTCTTGTAGGGTTGAATAAATCGCTCTCCAAAGTTGATTTAATAATCCACTTAAGGTGGACTTAAATAAGCTTTGAGAGAAATTTATTTCTCTTTCCTAGAAGGATCTAATTTTCTATTAAAGAGGGAATCTACATCAAAATAGGAAACAATCATATGTTTCCCAAAGCAAGAAAATCTTTACACATGTTGCCCTTTTCTACGAGTAGCCCAATAGGTGTGGGGGTATTTGTGGAGCAAAAAATAATCAAAAGGCGACACGTGGATTTTTGGGTTAAAAGGACAAAATTACCCTTGAGGCACACCAGAATTCCTACGCGCGAGCAGTGGACAATCATTCCTCAATCAAGTCAAAAGTGCCCAAAATAGGTATTTATTTATAACTTATTTCATCCATCCTCATCAAATCTTCTCCACAAGGCAACCCCCAAATCATTCCTTTTTATTATATTAATTAGCTAATTAATTGATTTATTATTCAATTAATTTGCTAATTAACCACAAATCATGAACTTCACCCATAAAGCCATCCAAGTGGCCGGTCCATCTCCACCCAAGGGGACTGGCCACACCCCTATATAAACATCCTCATTCTCTCCAAAACTCAATTCCAATTCTCTTGCTAAATTCTCTAAATTCTCTAAATTCTCCAAACATTTTCCGCTCAAAATTCTAACTTTGGCATCGGAAGTTCTTCGACCAAAGCCCACCCCCCCCCCCCAAAAATTCATCGTGGGCGCGTGAGGCTCTTAGCCTTGACCTAAGGTATTGTTTGTTTTGTAGGTGCAATTTTGTCCAAGAATAAGGAGGAAGAAATTTGCATCCACACTCCAGTGCATGAGAGATAATTTGCCTCATCTAAACTCAAATATAAGATTTGAGTCCTAACTTTTCAGAAGAATGGAGATGCTCTAAAGGTGGATTAAGATTAAGGAATGGACTTATGGTAGCTACCATTCACTTAAATAGTTGACTAACATCGCACTGACTATTGACAATCTATCCCCACTGTGACAATGAGTTATTTTATTTTTGATGTATAATTCAATTATTTAATGGATGAGATTAATTTAGAATAGATGATTATGATTATGCACACGTCTTTGTCCATAAAAAATATTAAATTTTCAAGTAGGTTTCCGTGGTCGACCATGCGGTTTCGGTTTTGACTCCACCTTCGACGAGAGATGTCACTTTTGTAAGCACAAACAATGTAGAAAATGAAATAAGAATGTAAAGAAATAAGGATATAAAAGATTGTATTGAGTTTTGGTGTGGGAAGTAATAAAAAAAAAAAAACCTTACGATTTTTTGAAAAAAAAAAAAATCAAAGAAGGGGTTCAAAATTAGGGATGGCAACAGAAATGTTATATTCATCCCCATAATCACGAAAATTAACCATATCCATAACCGCAAATTAACTATCGGGTATTATCCATAACCATACCCACCGGATAACGAATTTCCCATCGGTTAAAAGTTATATTCATCTTCATTAATACAAAAAATATATTCGCCCAATTGACGAATGATAATTTAGTAAATATTAATTTCGTCATTAAATATTTGATGTATAAAATGATTTAATTAATGGATCTTGTGGAACATAAAAATTAAAGCTAAACATTGATAATGTTGGTTGATATTTGATATCTCGCATAAATACTATTAAATTCTCATAGATTTTGATTCATATCAAAACTTTTGAACTTTGCCACAAAATAAAACTCACACAATGCAATTTTTGTATTATCAAGGTAATGGATTCACTGAATAATGAAATACATATATATAAGTATAATTATATTATATATTATTCGGTTCGGATTCAGGTACGGATATGGATTGGGAACCCCTATAACCATATCCAAAATCATAACCGAATAATATTCACGGTTTTTCCCCATACCCGAATTTTCATACTCAAATCCAATCCATTCGGACGGTTATCGGGTTTAACGGTTAGAATTGTCATCCCTATTCGAAATTTTATTATTTCTTATTATTATGATTTTTTTTCAATTTTTAAAAAAAAATCATTATTATGGAAAATAATAGTACCGTTGAATTAAAGTGTGATAATTTGAAGTGGCTTCTAAGATTTGCACACGTGTCCTGACAACCATTGTGGTAGGACTCATGCAACAGAATATGTCGTGCCACTCTTGGATCTCGGCTTGTGTGGCGCACGCGTCTGGTAAAAACGTCAATGCAAACGTTTGAGCTTGGACTTTAGAATCGATATGACACAAACCATCTCTAACCAAAGAAGGTAAATATAATCTCGTACAAAATTACACCTGCAAGAAATTATTTTTAAACAAACAATATCATGCTATAATCACATCATCTTCAACCAAAATAATTAAACATAATCTCTCAATAATTTATTCTATTTTCTTTTAATAAACAATATTGTCTACATTAAAGGAGAAGGAGTGTGCTTAGCCTCACAATAGGTTAACAATAATATGGTTCAAATTCATCTTTGATGAGAATCGTACCAAAGATCATTCACTTACAAGTGAAGATGAATATCACTGAGCAACCCAGAATGGATGGGGTATGTTTTGAGTTGGATTTTGAATCAAACTTTATAAGGCTAACAACAACATTCAACTACCTACTAGCGACATCAGAGTTTGCTAACCAAAGAAGCTAAATATAATCTCGTTCAAAATTACACCTGCAAGAAATTGTTTTTTAACAAACAATGTCATGCTATAATTGTCACAGCCCGTCCCAAAAGTGTACTTTATTTTATCATCGTGGTTGTGAAAAGACAGATTTACCCTTGAGCGTCGGATGTGTGTTTGTGTGGAGTTAAAGAATTGAATCAATTAGTTATATCCCTAACTAATTGGACCCAATTGGAACTAAAAGATTTAAAGAGTTGGGATTGGTGTGCATTTTTGGACCACACAAATCCATACCCTTCTCTCTCTTTCCCCGTGCTCTCTCTCTCATCTCGCAGACTCTCTCTTCACTCTCCTCCGTACGGACCACCTTGAAATTGAGCCAAATATTCATAGATCGAGGAAGAAAATGGTACCATTGTGTTCGTGAGGACCCTACGAGTTCAAAGTTACCCATTTCAGGTAAGAACTCGTTCGATTTCACGTTGAAAACTCAAGCTCCGACTTGAACACTATTCATGAACTTTTGAATGGTTATGTTTTAGGATAATCTAAGCTTTCAGCGAACTCCAGGAGGTTCTCACGAAGCTCGGAGTGCTTCGTTGGCTCGATTTTGATGTCGGGATCACGAGGTTCGAAGGTGGCCGGTTTTGATGAGATTTTTCCAACGTGTTTTCGAAGGATTTGAGGCTCCAAAAAGGTATAACCTTCTTCCTCTTGAAATTTGTGACATTTTGGTGGAAATTTCGTAGAAAATTGTGCAAAAACGAGAGAGATATGGGCAGTTGCAGGTCTACCCAGAATCCGGCGCCGGTGGCACTATTCTAGCGTCTGGAGGTTGAAGGTGATGCGCGTGATGCCGTGCCCTCCCTGACGCGTGAGGGCGCGTGAGCTATAGGAATTTTTTTCTAAAAATATCACGATGTTCGTGAGGTTATGTAGGTCACTATGGTATATTCATATACCCATTTTGAGCAATGTATGAGAAGTTATTAGCTAGTTTTGCCTATGTGCTTTAAAATAACGTTTTTATAGTTAATTCGCATATAGGTGAGACTTATCTCGAGGACGAGCGTATCCACGGGCGACTCGGAGGCTACGACCCTTCGACATACCAGTGAGTGGGCTTTTGTTTTCATTATATATTTATATACTTGATTTATTTCCCAGAAATGTGTTTTAAATTAAAGTATGCTTTGAAACAATATGCCAAATGCCTTTATATTCTGAATATGCATTTCATGGTTGCATATATATATAAATGTGGTGCTGTGGAGGCACAAGTAAGTTCAGGTAAGTTATGTTTGAATAGGTGAACTACGAACGGCTTGATCTTAATTTAGGGTACGTAGGCAGTCTAACGAGAGGTTAGATGCAGCCATTCAATAAATGAGATGAACATGTTGATTGTCTATATGAGATATGATTGAGAAACGATGAGCTCATAAGCCTGCACCCCGGGTGATTGCGATTTAGCCAGAGAGAGTTGGCACAGGCCTGTATATTATGTCACATATGCTCACATTGGATCCAATTTAGGTGCACAATCTTGTGGTACAGACCACTATAAGTGGTTCCGACTCGTAGGTGACTAACGATTTATCGCACAGCTAGCATGAAGGCGTAGCATTGAGCATAACTATATTACACCCAACCTTGTCGTACAGACCATTTTTAGTGGTTCCGACTTATGTGCAGTATATTGCAATATAGGTCATAGTAGTGACTCCGGCTAGATTGAGTTTGAGCTATGAATTCAGCCGTACAAACTACCACATGGGTTCCGGCTAACATATCACATTTCTATGAAACTATTCTTACCTGGATTGTTTACTTTGTTATATTTTGGCATGGCATACATATGAAAATGATTATGTGAAGCATGAATGGAAGTGATATGATTTCAGATATATATATGTATATGTTTATATCTTGATTCTAGGAAAACTATACATGTTTTACAGCGAGGGGTTAGTTGTTGATAAATGAAATGTTTTAGTAAAACATTTGTTTTTGCCCACTCATGTTTTCTGTTTTGTGCCCCTTCAGGTTTTAAGTAAGATTGTTGTTGGTGGCTAGAGGACGTCGGCAGTTCTGACTTATCCATATAATAGTAGGACATTCCTGGTATTGTATAACTAGTACTTGTCCTACTGGACTGCACCTAGCCTTTATGCTATGAATTAGGAGTGTTTACTGTTGTAACTAACTCCTATCACTTTCTGGCTAGTAGTGCACTCTAGATTGTGGTTTTTAATTATTCGTATATTTGCTATCTTTATCGCTTCCGCACTGTGCATATGGCTACGTCACTTTCACGTGATGGCCAGCATGCCTTGATCTCGGTCGGGGTGTGTCAGTTTGGTATCAGAGCCTAGGTTTAGCAGTCCTGTATAATTCTTGAATGTTCTAATCCTTGTGATGTCTTATGTTAGAACTATGCCGCCTCGTAGAGAGCCCCGTCAACCAACTGAATCTAGTTTCCCCGATATTGCTCAGTCAGGGGAAGCTATAGTTTCTGCCATTCAGACAGCATTCCGTACTCCTCAGAGGACACCTCTTAAGACAGTTCATAATCTGAAATTGAATACCTTCATGGGAAATGAAGGTCATGAGGGGGCGGAAAGATGGTTAAATCATATGGAGAAGACTTTTCAGGTGATGCAGAGTCAGGGGAATCTTTCTTCTGATAGGTGGGTCGAGACGACTTCCTGGTTTTTGGGAGAACATCCTGCATCCTGGTGGAGATAGGAGTCTTACGAGATGACCCCAGAAGAGATTGTGGACTGGGGAGTGTTTAAGGAGCGGTTTCGAAAAAGGTTCATTCCTCATGCGTATATCGATCTTAAGAAACATGAGTTTACTCATCTAAGGCAAGGGAAGATCTCTGCTAATGAGTATTACAGGATGTTTAATGATCTGTCTAGATATGATCCGGAGGTTGCTGTTAATCCGATAGAGATGCTTCGCCGTTTCAGTTTGGGTACTAAGAAGAAATGGCGTTCCATAGCGACATCTACTCATTGTGCCTCTTACCAAGAGTTCTATGAGATTCTATTGAGGATTGAGGCTTCAGTGAGCATGCCTAGTGAGAGTGAGGATGAGGAAGGAAATAATGGGGGCCAGAGGCGAGATAATAAAGGAAAAGGGCAAGCTTTTCAGGAACCCCGCAAGACCCAGAACTTTAAGAGGAGTGGTGGCAGTTCCAGCTCTTCTAGCGGGGGCTTGAGTACTAGGTTCTAGAGGCAGAAAGATTTTGGTGGTTCAGGTGGATCGGGTGCTCCCGTATGCCGTAGGTGTAATAATCGGCATTTTAGGGAGTGTAGGAGAGGCAGCAACATATGTTTTACTTGTGGCCAGATGGGTCATAGGGCTGTTCAATGCCCTCAGAGTCAGCAGAGACCCCAGCAGCCTTCATTCCCACCATCTGCACCTACCCAGTACGCTTCAGGATCTGGTGGTTATACTCAGACTTGACGAGGATGTGCCTACCACTACCAGGGCGACGCCGCTCCCTACACCTCTAGACAGCAGCAGTACTCTCAGGATCCTTAGTATCAGAGTAGATATCCTCAGCATCAGGGAAGATCTATGTCTTATCAGCCTCATTCAGCCGGAGGATCTCAGTGGTATCAAGGAGGACAGCCCCAGCAGGGAGAGATTGCTGCTAGTAGTGCAGGATCTTCGAGGCAGTCAGGTCAGCAGAGGCAGGGACGTGGTATTCACGCCAACAGAGGTCACGGTGGACGATAGCAGAATCAAGGGTGTATCCACAACATGTCACTACAAGATGCCCAGAATAATCCAGATTTAATCATGGGTACGTTAAATATTCTTGGTCACTTTGCTAGAGTATTAATTGATTGTGGTGCTACACATTCTGTTATTTCTCATACATTTGCTCAAGTGACACAACCCCATCCTACACCTCTAGGATATAATTTATAATTTTCTATGCCTAGAAGGGATAACTGTTTTATGGATCGGGTATATCCAGGATGTCCAGTGATAGTAGAGGGTATTATTATGCCGGCTAATCTTATGTCGTTGGATATTATGGATTTTGATGTGATTTTGGGCACATATTGGTTGCACTATAATTGTGCCAAGATAAATTGTTATGGAAATACAGTCACGTTTCATTGTCCTGGATTACCTGAAGGTACGTTTGTAGGAGAGCCTAGTGGGGTGAGGCATGGTATTATTTTGGCCATGAAAGCAAGGAGAATGTTGTCGAAAGGTTGTCAAGGATATTTGGCTCATGTGGTGCTGAACGATGATACTCCTAGTAGTGTGGCGTATGTTCGTGTGGTCAGATATTTTTCGGATGTATTCCCTGAGGATTTGCCTGGATTGCCGCCAGATAGAGAGGTGGAGTTTGTTATTGATCTACTTCTAGGTACGAATCTTATATCCTTAACTCCTTATAGAATGGCTCATGCTGAATTAAGAGAATTGAAAGTGCAGTTGCAAGAGTTAGTGGATAAAGGTTTTATTCAGCCGAGTACTTCACCTTGGGGAGCTCCAGTTTTATTTGTGAGGAAGAAAGATGGAACTTTGAGGCTATGCATTGATTACAGGCAATTGAATCAGGTGACCATTAAGAACCGTTATCCATTGCCTCGTATAGATGATTTGTTTGATCAGCTCATAGGTGCCTGTGTATTTTCTAAGATTGATTTGAGATCGAGTTACTATCAGTTGAAGATTAAAAATGAAGATGTCCTTAAAACCGCATCTAGGACTCGATATGGTCATTATGAGTTTCTTGTGATGCCATTCGGGTTAACTAATGCATCGGCAGCTTTTATGGATTTGATGAATCAAGTATTCCAGCCATATTTGGACAGGTTTGTTATTGTCTTCATTGACGATATCCTGGTATACTCTAAGTCTAAGGCTGAGCATGCTAGACATCTGAAGTTGGTGTTGAGCAGTTTGAGGGAACACCAACTATATGCTAAGTTTAGCAAATGTGAATTTTGGTTGAATCAAGTGGCATTTTTGGGACATGTCATTTCTGCTCAAGGCATTCAAGTGGATTCTCAGAAAGTGGCAGCTGTGGAGAATTGGGAGCAACCTCGAACCGTGACCGAGGTACGGAGTTTTCTTGGCCTAGCAGGCTACTATAGACGGTTCATTAAGGATTTTTCAGTGATTACTCTGCCATTGACAAGGTTGACTCGAAATGATGTTAAGTTTGAGTGGGATAATAAATGTGAGCAAAGTTTCCAACAGCTGAAGTACTATCTCACTCATGCACCTGTTCTAGCACTTCCAGATGATAGCAATAATTATGAGGTCTATAGTGATGCTTCTCTGAATGGTTTGGGTTGTGTATTGATGCAACCTGGTAGGGTAATTGCTTATACTTCGAGACAGTTGAAACCTCATCAGAAGAATTACCCTACACATGATTTGGAGTTAACAGCTATCATCTTTGCCTTGAAGATTTGGAGACATTATCTTTATGGTGAGAAATGTAAGATCTTCACAGATCATAAGAGTCTTCAGTATTTGTTTACTCAGAGAGACCTCAATCTTCGACAGCGAAGGTGGATTGAGCTACTTAGTGACTATGATTGCACGATCGAGTATCACCCTGGTCGTGCAAATGCAGTGGCGGGCGCACTTAGTAGAAAGACTCGAGCCAGACTTAATGCCATTTATGATTGCCATGTTCATCTCCTAGCATATTTGAGGTCCACTGGAGTGGAGCTAGGAGTGGAAGATCAAGAAGAAGCCTTGCTTGCTAATTTTCAGGTTATGCCAGTTTTAATTGATCGTGTGCTTGAGGCTCAGATGATTAATGAGGAGACTCGGGAAATAATTCAAGCAAGGCATCAAGGCAAAAAGAAAGATTTTGATATTCGAGAAACTGATGGCATGCTTATGCAGGAAAACAGAATGTATGTGCCGAATAATGCAGAATTAAAGAAAGAAATTTTGGATGAAGCACATATTTCGGCATATGCGATGCATCCATGAGGCACTAAGATGTATCATACCATTAGACTATTTTATTATTGGCCAGGTATGAAAAGAGAAATTGCCGAATATGTGAGTAGGTGTGCCATTTGCCAACAGGTTAAAGCTGAAAGGAAGAAGCCATTTGGGTTGATGCAGCCACTTCCCATTCCACAGTGGAAATGGGAAAATATTACTATGGATTTTGTGTACAAGCTTCCTCGCACACAGAATAGTTATGACGACATTTGGGTGGTAGTTGATCGGCTTACGAAGTCAGCGCATTTTATTCCAGTGAGGGAGAATTATTCATTAAGCCGATTAGTTAAGTTATTTATTTCACAGATTATGAAGTACCATGGTGTGCCAGTTAATATTATCTCGGATCATATATGATCACCGAGTGCGTCGATGAGGTTGCTTACAGGCTTGAGTTGCCTCCAGAGTTGTCCAAGGTACATGATGTGTTTCACCGAGTGAGTCGATTTGGAAAGAAAGAAAAGTTGAGCCCTAGGTACATTGGACCATATATGATCACCGAGTGAGTCGATGAGGTTGCTTACAGGCTTGAGTTGCCTCCAGAGTTGTCCAAGGTACATGATGTGTTTCATGTTTCGATGCTTCGACATTATGTTTCAGATCCTTCACATGTGATTCCTCCTCAACCTTTGGAAATTAATCAGGATTTGACTTATGATGAGGAACCAGTGACTCTATTGGATTGGAAGGATAAGGAACTAAGGAACAAGACCGTGCGTTTGGTGAAGGTATTATGGAGAAATCATTCGGTAGAAGAAGCTACTTGGGATACAGATGATCGGATGAGAGAGATGTATCCACGCTTGTTTTACGATTATTAGTGGATGTAGTGGTTGTATGTAATTTCGAGGATGAAATTTTATAAGTTGGGGAGATTGTCACAGCCTGTCCCAGAAATATACTTTATTTTATCATCGTGGTTGTGAAAAGATAGATTTACCCTTGAGCGTCGGATGTGTGTTTGTGTGGAGTTAAAGAATTGAGTCAATTAGTTCTATCCCTAACTAATTGGACCCAATTGGAACTAAAAGATTTAAAGAGTTGGGATTGGTGTGCATTTTTGGACCACACAAATCCATACCCTTCTCTCTCTTTCCCCGTGCTTGCTCTCTCATCTCACAGACTCTCTCTTCACTCTCCTCCGTACGAACCACCTTGAAACTGAGCCAAATATTCATAGATCGAGGAAGAAAATAGTACCATTGTGTTCGTGAGGACCCTACGCGTTCAAAGGTACCCATTTCAGGTAAGAACTCGTTCGATTTCACGTTGAAAACTCAAGCTCCGAGTTGAACACTATTCATGAACTTTTGAATGGTTATGTTTTAAGACAATCCAAGCTTTCAGCGAACTCCAGGAGGTTCTCACGAAGCTCGGAGTGCTTCGTTGGCTCGATTTTGACGTCAGGATCACGAGGTTCGAAAGTGGTCGGTTTTGATGAGATTTTTCCGACGTGTTTTCAAAGGATTTGAGGCTCCAAAGAGGTATAATCTTCTTCCTCTTGAAATTTGTGACATTTGGGTGAAAATTTCGTAGAAAATGGTGCAAAAACGAGAGAGAAATTGGCAGTTGCAGGTCTGCCCAGAATCCGGCGCCGGTGGCACTATTCCGGCGTTTGGAGGTTGAAGGTGATACGCATGATGCCGTGCCCTCTCCGGCGCGTGAGCTATAGGAATTTTTTTCTAAAAATATCACGATGTTCGTGAGGTTGTGTAGGTCACTGTGGTATATTCATATACCCATTTTGAACAATGTATGAGAAGTTATTAGCTAGTTTTGCCTATGTGCTTTAAAATAACGTTTTTATAGTTAATTCGCATATAGGTGAGACTTATCCCGAGGACGAGCGTATCCACAGGCAACTCGGAGGCTACGACTCTTCGACATACCAGTGAGTGGGCTTTTGTTTTCAGTATATATTTATATACTTGATTTATTTCCCAGAAATGTGTTTTAAATTAAAGTATGCTTTGAAACAATAGGCCAAATGCCTTTATATTCTGAATATGCATTTCATGGTTGCATATATATATATATATATAAATGTGGTGCTGTGGAGGCACAGGTAAGTTCAGGTAAGTTATGTTTGAATAGGTGAACTCTGAACGGCTTGATCCCAATTTAGGGTACATAGGCAGTCTAACGAGAGGTTAGATGCAGCCATTCAATAAATGAGATGAACATGTTGATTGTCTATATGAGATATGATTGAGAAACGATGAGCTCATAAACCTGCACCCCGAGTGATTGCGATTTAGCCAAAAAGAGTTGGTACAGGCCTGTATATTATGTCACCTCCCGCACCATATGCTCACATTGGATCCAATTTAGGTGCACAGTCTTGTTGTACAGACCACTATAAGTGGTTCTGACTCGTAGGTGACTAACGATTTATCGCACAGCTAGCATGATGACATAGCATTGAGCATAACTATATTACACCCAACCTTGTTGTACATACCCTTTTTAGTGGTTCCGACTTATGTGCAATATATTGCCGTATAGGTCATAGTAGTGACTCCGGCTAGATTGAGTTTGAGCTATGAATTCAGCCGTACAGACTACCACAAGGGTTCCGGCTAACATATCACATTTCTATGAAACTATTCTTACCTGGATTGTTTACTTTGTTATATTTTGGCATGGCATACATATGGAAATGATTATGTGAAGCATGAATGGAAGTGATATTTTTCAGATATATATATGTATATGTTTATATCTTGATTCTGGGAAAACTATACATGTTTTACAGTAAGGGGTTAGTTGTTGATAAATGAAATGTTTTAGTAAAACATTTGTTTTTGCCCATTCATGTTTTCTGTTTTGCGCCCCTCCAGGTTTTAAGTAAGATTGATGTTGGTGGCTAGAGGACGTCGGCAGTTCTGACTTATCCATATAATAGTAGGACATTCCTGGTACTGTATAACTAGTACTTGTCCTACTGGACTGCACCTAGCCTTTATGCTCTGAATTAGGAGTGTTTATTGTTGTAACTAACTCCTATCACTTTCTGGCTAGTAGTGCACTCTAGATTGTGGTTTTTAATTATTCGTATATTTGCTATCTTTATCACTTCCGCACTATGCATATGGCTACGTCACTTTCACGTGAGGGCCAGCATGCCTTGATCTCGGTCGGGGTGTGTCAATAATCACATCATCTTCAACCAAAATAATTAAACATAATCTCTCAGTAATTTATTCCATTTTCTTTTAACAAACAATATTGTCTACATTAAGGGAGAAGGAGTGTGCTTAGCCTCACAATGGGTTAGCAATAATGTGGTTCAAATTCATCTTTGACGAGCATCGTACAAAAGATCATTCACTTACAAGTGGAGACAGTGGCAGATATACAGAGCGACCTGGGAGGTCCCAGGACCCCTCGACGACCCTAAATCGTTGCTAGAAATTTTTCAGGGACCCCTCGTACTCGAACACGAGGTCTATGCAATGTGTTCTGTAATTTCTGGGTTTCGTGGTTATGTTCTTGCGAAGACGAAAAGAGGAAGAAGATGATTAAATGAGTCTTTCTCATCCTTTCATTCCCACGTGACCACCCTCAAACTTTCCCATTTAATGTATTTTTTAATTGGTCCAATCACGTTTGGACAACTAGCATCAAATTGATCTTTCCAAAAAAGAAAATGGGTTGTCAGTCCCTAGGTGTATTTTTGCTAATTGGTGTGGTTGCCCTCTTTATGCGTCCAGTGCCTCATTTTGCTTTCTACACCCACATATTTAACACACTTATTTATCTTAAAATTCAATATAAATCAATATGATCTCTAAAAATATTATGTAAATTACTATGAACTTGTAATTATTTGAACTTTTATCTTATACCTTAAATTCACCAAAATACTAAAGGTATATAATAAATTTACTTAAATCCACATACTCCGCCTAGACCGAACTTGGAGAAGAAAGAAAATATGACCCTTTTTAAGAATTGGTATATGTTTTGTGTTTGTTTTGTTAAATGTGTAGTTTAGAAATAAAAAATATGGAGAGATTTTTCAAGCCAAAGTCAATAGCACCATTTATTTGTTCATTGAGAAAGATGGTTGAGTGACAACTTAGTTATTTATATTGAGAAATATGTTTTTTTATGTATTGGTAATGAAGCTATCATAGAACATTTTCAGACTATGAAATCCCGTCATGGACGCTCAAATTAGGATTTTATAGCTTGTAATGTTGTTTTGCTTATGATTTTTGAATTAAATGTATTATATTTAACTTTTCAATGTTAATTTTGTTTATAAATTTTTTTACCTTTATTAATGGGACCCCTCAAATTTAAAATCCTGGATCCGCCACTAAGTGGAGATGAGTATCACTGAGCAACCCATAATGGGTGGGGTATGTTTTAAGTTGGATTTTGAATGAAACTTTATAAGGCTAACAACAACATTCAACTACCTACTAGTGACGTCAGAGTTTGCTAACCAAAGAAGCTAAATATAATCTTGTTCAAAATTACACCCACAAGAAATTATTTTTTAACAAACAATGTAATGCTATAATCACATCATCTTCAACCAAAATAATTAAACATAATCTCTCAGTAAGGGAGAGAGAGTATGCTTAGTCTCACAATGAGTTCGCAATAATGTGGTTCAAATTCATCTTTGACGAGAATCGTACGAAAGATCATTCACTTACAAGTGGAGATGAATATCACTTAGCAACCCAGAATGGGTGGGGTATGTTTTGAGTTGGATTTTGAATCAAACTTTATAAGGCTAACAACAACATTCAACTACCCACTAGCGCCGTCAGAGTTTGCTTTGTTGGTCCAGATATTTTTGGTAAGGTAATGAGCAGTTGAGTTTGCAAGGTTCGACCCTACAGCATGTCAGAACATTTACGGGCTTCTGAATTGCACGTCAAATTGAACGTTGAAAGGCACTGGTACCCGCCTGGACAAATTGAAGGGCACATGGTCAAATTGAAGGGCACTGGACCACTGGTACCCGCGTGGACAATGGACTCGCATGTCGCATCCATTTCATTGTTTATGGTATCAAATAACCTCACTGGTTACATTTTAATTACGTAACTCTCCCTCTCTCCCTCTCTCCCTCTCTCCCTCTCCTGAGTGCTTACTTAAAGGCAGTGAGTTTTCACAGTGGTCTCAGTTGAACTGAAGCATCGATTTCTTTGTTGGCTGAAGCACATGGACTCTGCGCTTGTTGGGTCCTTCTCCAAAGCATCTTTGGGTATTGTGATATCAGTTTTACAGAAAATATTCATTTCTTTCTCTGGCTTTCTCTTGTTCTTGATTTATTAAGGTCTCTGATTATTTCTTTATTTGTTTATTTCCTCTGAAATTAGTAACTGTTTCAGATGCTTCAAATGCTGGTTTTATTATTTTTTATTTTAAATTTTTAAATTTTTAAAATTTTAAAATTTTTTATTCTATTTTGTGGTATTGTAGGTACTTATTATCTGGGAAAATCTTTGTCTGTTCAAAGATTCCTTCTTTTTAGTCTTTAGAATCAGCAGACTGAAATAATTTACATTTATTCGGCTGGGTTTTCTTAAATTTTAAATTTTTCTTCTTTACTTTTTGTTGTTATATCAAGATGTGACTAGGTTGAGTTGACTCTACCTTTGCTTGTACCATTTATGGAATTGAATTTGGTATTTTAGGGCGGATTTGATAACCATTCGTTTAAACTTTTTAGTTTTTATTTTCTTTTTGCTAGAGATAGAGATGGTATATGAGCGAAATGAGGAATGCGGAAGGAAAAATGAAGGAGCTCATATGAAAACAGAAGCTCAAAAATAAAAAGAACTTAACAATTCTTTTCAGCTTTTGGTTTTTAGTTTTCACTTTTTCTTGTCATTTTCCTTCCTTCACCTTTTTTGGTTCCTCCTTTCTCCCACATTCTTTTATACTATCTATAGCACAAAAAGTGAAAACCAACAAATAGCACAAAAAGTGAAAACCAACAACAAAAAAACGAAATGGTTATTAAACGGGCACTCATTGTTTAGTTGTGAGTTTATTCCTGCTAATTGCACCGCTTAATGTGAATTCTGATGCATTATAAAAATTCATAGGTGGGAACGTTTGGAGAAGGGATAATCTCCACAAGAACTGCTTTTCAGGTGTGACTGGTCCCATCACGACGTCTGATTCTCCCTTTTGACTTTCGAGCAATAAAAATTTCGTATTATGATTCCATGTATGCTGTATACAAAACATATGCTGGATATGAGCATAGTATTTAATTTAAGCTTAGTGTGATTGCTGTTTAAATACTGATAGTACTATTTCAAGACATTATAGTCATCAATGTTTGTAGCTAACCATGCAGCGTTGCTGAATCTGCACATTGAGATCTGTAAGAGAGCTTTCTTTACTGTTTTATTCACTTTCCATTGTATGTGTTTGGGCTTCTTAGTCTTTATATCTTAGTTGGGATTACACATGGTGGAAGTTTTTAACAGCAAGGTAGTGATGGATGTTTTTATTCAAAGAATTAGCTCAAAGTGTACTGGCTTACATCTCAAGTTCCAAGATAACAACTCATTAGTTTAGGATTCTGATTTATAATGTGGATAAGAAGCGTACTGTAATTCACAGTGGGCCTACTGATTCATGTTTTCTTATATGAAAGAAATTTTGTCTCACAAAATCTATTAATCAGAATAACAAATACAACAACAAAGCCTTATCCCACTAAGTGGGGTCGGCTATATGAATCCTAGAACGCCATTGCGCTCTATTTTGTGCCATGTCTTCCGTTAGATCCAACATCCAAGTAGTCCAAGTCTTTTCTTAAAGTCTCTGTCCAGGTCTTCCTAGGTCTTGCTCTACCCTTTTGGCCCTGAGCGTCTGTCTCGTAATCGCATCTTCTAACCGGAGTGTCTGTAGGTCTTCTAACTGGAGCGTCTATAGGTCTCGTAATCACATCTTCTAACCGGAGCATCTGTTAATCAGAATACTGTGCATTATTTGATATGGCGCTTCACTTAGCAATGTATTGTGCAATCTACTCTTATTATTAGCTTATCCAAATTTAAGAAACGGTAAGACAGTAAGCTTCGAATTCTCATTTGACATTAAAACTGATGTATGATTTGCCTTTCTCAGTTCATATTGAAACTTACTGGAACCCGGATCTTTGTTCTTATAGGTTCATATGTAGCAGTCAGAGTTTCAAGGTGCAGAGCATGGGATATCCTAGAAAGTTACTGTGGTGTTGGATCTCAGCAACATCTTTTTCAGCGAAATACCGGAGGCACTAAGGAAAAGTCTACATTCTACAGGGGGCATGATAAAAAGTTCTTGGTGAATGCTACTGCAGGCAACCCTCTTGAATCTGAACCTGAAGCCTATAATCCGAAAAGCATATGGAACTCTATTAAAAATGCCATAGATGCTTTTTACAGGTTTTCAAGGCCGCACACAGTTATAGGCACAGTTAAGTTTGGGACAGAATCATCATCACCAATCTTGACATTGTCCAATTTAGCTTTTTGATATACAACTCCACTAATATGTGCTTGAGATTAGTTAGGATCGTTACTGTTATTTTTTTGTCCTTTCCTTTCCTTTTTTCAAATCGATTTAGAGAGACCTGACCTATTTTTTTCTCTAAACAGGCATTGAGCATAATTTCAGTTTCTCTCCTTGCAGTCAAGAATCTGTCAGATTTGTCTCCATTATTTTTCACGGGGGTGCTGGAGGTGATGCCTCTAATAAATATTGATAATCTTAAATGATTACATGGGTACAGTCGTCATTGCTATTCTTACATGCTTCGTTTTTTTATTTTCAGGCTGTAGTTGCTGCTTTCTTTATGAATATTTACATTGTTGGGTTGAATCAGTTGTCTGACATCGACATAGACAAGGTAGGTTTTGTGAGTTTACTGGTAGAATTGCAATGATTGGGGAATAAGAATTGTAAATTATGTCGCCTTTTTGTTTCTTAAGGGGGCATTCCATTAGGATGGTTCTACATGTAGAATTCCAGGATAGGTTCTTTTATCTAGAGTTATCAAGCTGCCTACTAAGCCATTATTTCAAGCTTCCTTCACTACACTCACGGATGTTCAAACGTTACCAATTACCAAGTTGTGCTCAATTTATTAAGCGCCACTTTGGATTATTTGGCTTATATTCTTGGAAGTCATGAACAAAAAGATTATTTACTGGAGCATATGTGAATTGTCTAATTGTATACTTGTATTTTATGGTATGTTGCAGGTTAACAAGCCTTATCTTCCGTTGGCATCTGGGGAATATTCAGTTGGAACCGGCATCATGATTGTGACATCTTTTCTAATTATGGTATCAAAGGCAATGTTTGGATTAGAAAAAATTAAAACTAAAAACTGAAGACCATTTAAAACTGTTATTAGATTTTATTTTGAAAGCCACTATATTATCCTTGTTCCTTTATGCTTTGCATCTCTCGTCTTTCATCTTCTTCATCACCTGCTCTTTAATCACAAAGAAAATAAGATTACCAAATGGGCCCGTAATGTGATTCCCTAACTTTTGCTTGCAAACTGCTTCCTGTTCTTCACTAGAAATTTAGTTATTATGGTTAAAATTGTTAAGGATTCGAGTGCTCTCGATAGTGTGTTTATTTCTTATTCCTCTAACTATTTGTGTAGCCAGCATTGTCATTGTTTCCATGCAAGAAATAAACTTCATCGGATTTTTCAGACATCTGAATACTACCAAATTACTAGTACCTTAATATACATGCAAAATCAGAATTAAGACTAAGGAAACTGGATTGAATGTTCAATATTTACTTAGTGTATGGATTTATCATCAAGCGTAATCATATTGTGACTGAAAAACATTCTGACCGTAACCATTCTTTTCTACAGAGCTTTTGGCTTGGATGGGTTGTTGGTTCATGGCCATTGTTTTGGGCCCTTTTTGTCAGTTTTGTACTTGGAACTGCTTATTCAATGAATGTGAGTTGGCTTTTGCTCATGTGTAATCTTATTGACGTTCCTTAAATAGCTATATGAGGAAAGCTTATGTCACTCGTGATAACCAATTTGATGAATGAAATTTAGTTTAAGAGTGTTTTTATTCCATAGTATATGGAAGGCTGGACTTTAGTATCTAAAATTTTTCCATGTAAATCTAGCGATTGTACTAAAGCATAAGTCAGAACCCGTCTTTTATAATCGCAGTTGCCACTTTTGAGATGGAAGAGGTCTGCTGTGGTTGCTGCAATGTGTATCCTAGCTGTTCGGGCGGTGATAGTCCAACTTGCTTTTTTCCTGCACGTGCAGGTTTGTTATTTTTATATTAGGAAATCAATTAATACCTTCCCATTGTTTCATTCTCTCAGAAAATACTTGATTTACACAATACGTTTTCCACATTGAGCGGCATTTGCTATTATAATTTCAACCTATAACATCATCGAAAGATATCTGTCACTTGAGCAATGGTTGCCAGTGTCCGATGAAATGCTTGTAGGACAAACATATCTGCGTGCGCACACACATAAGACGGTTGTGAGGGCAATTGTTTGGATAAAGTAGTTACTATAATAATTGATTGCTCTCAACAGATACTGTTAACGGATCATCTCTGTCATGTAGTTGGATGAGCTCTCAGTGGTTGAGTTCTAATTTATCTAATGATTTCCAGATGCATGTGTACAAAAGACCAGCTGCCTTCTCGAGGCCACTAATCTTTGCAACTGCATTTATGAGCTTCTTCTCAGTTGTTATAGCATTATTTAAGGTAAAACCTTTTCTTTTTGTTCATTTCAAGTAGAACACGAGTAGATTTATGCGTTTGCTATTATTTCACTTCGTGAAGTTATGATAAAACAAAAAATGATGATCAATTTTATTCACACCGTGGAATCATGTAGGACATACCTGATATTGATGGAGATAAAATATTCGGCATCCGGTCTTTTACAGTACGCATGGGACAAAAGCGGGTAGCCTTTTAAGTTTTAATGCACGCGTATATACAGTTTCACTGATATACATGTATTCGTACATCTGTAAAGTATTCAGACTTTTATGGTGGTAAGCGAGCATATATAGTTTTGATCCTAATTATCTTTGGGCAGGTCTTTTGGATTTGTATTTCGCTACTTGAAATGGCTTACGGTGTTGCCGTTTTATTGGGAGCATCATCGGGCTTCATGTTGAGCAAATGCGTCACGGTAATGTTTCAGTTTTCTAAATTTAAAGAGAACAGTAGTGAGCGTTACCAATCTTCACTTATTCTAGGTTACTGAATGGCACAATTTCTCCTTTCTCTATAATTTTTGAATTATACGCGCTTAATTCTGAAGAACGTATAAATGCAGTGGCAAGCATGAATTTAATGATTTATTTTCAGTTGTATTTTTCTGCCCTCACATGCCGTTCGCTATTATGAAATAGTTGGTAATGTTGTGAAGTTTAGGTGTCCACGTAAAGGGTTCTTAAAATTCTACCGATCGCTCTTTAACTCTGAATTTCTGATTCTAACTCATTGCCTTCCTTTTCAAATGCAAACATATGAAGTGTTAAAGTTTTTCATGTGTTTGGTTTTACATGAGAACAAGCGGTGCTCCTATATTCTCAAGAGAAGTTAATAATATTTTGGGGAACCTTAAGTGCGTTTTCATAATCCCATCTTTCTGTTGAGTTTTTGTTCATCTATAACCTCTTTGTTCAGATACTGGAAACTGAAGAATGCGCCAAGAACGCAGATATTGATTTATTCTGTATTTGCATTGTTTTAGGTTTTGGGACATACAATTTTGGCTTTGGTACTGTGGAACAGAGCCAAATCTGTCGATCTCAACAGCAAAGCTGCAATCACATCCTTTTACATGTTTATATGGAAGGTAAATGCTTGCTACCGCTACTTGAATGCAATTGCAGTGGAATAGATTATATCAAAAACCAAAGGTGACCCTAATTTGCCTCATCAGTTTTGCTGTTAACATCTTACAAACATTCCACACGCTAATTCAAGCCCTCATACTGCTGTTTCAAGTATTGCTTGTTGGTTGCTTTATCTTTATCGAGGCCTCGAATTTTGTTCAGGCACAACAAATGCCTATATTCTTGGAGATGAGAAAATCCCTCAAAAACTCTAAGAACCGTTGGTTTGTGCGGTCTGGAACTTGGACTCCGTCTGGAGACTCCAACCTAAGACCGATTTCCAGCTTTACTTGTTTCAACGTGCCATTTGCTAGCGTTGATTTTATGGATTGTACACAACTTGTTTGTGATTTCATTTAGGTATGTTTAAATTCCAATGTGGCATACTTTTTATTCATTTCTTTCTGTTTTCTTCTTGCAGCTTTTCTACGCTGAGTATCTACTTATACCGCTTGTTAGATGACGATGCAACTTATGTCAGAGTAAAGGTTGCTTTCGGAATCTTAGGGGGTAAAAATCGAACGCTGTTGCTGGGTTATTCAACGTACATTGTACTCTCCGATATTTCCTTGGTACATTATTTCCCCGTCCCGGGCTGGATTCCGGGGAAAAGCTGGAAAGTTTGAGGCATAAGACCTTTGCATATCGATTGAAATTGAAGTTTAAGCAAATATTATGAATATTTGGTTGAAATTGAAGTTTAAGCAAATATTATGAACATTGAAATCTCAATGAATCCGTTCGTTTATGAAATCTAATGTTGGAGTTCTAAACCTCATCTAAGTTCATGCACGTGTTCTTCATTCATTTTTGCATGATCACAAGTACATTGTTTAATCACGATCACATGGATTAGTTTAATATGATTAAACGGAATTCAATGTTCCACTAACTATGCATGTTAATATGATTTTTTATACTTATGTCATCCCGTCATGCTTTTGCACATATGTACTAAAATAGTTCACAACCCAACAAGATAGAGTCAGACAACGAAGATCCTAACCATCGTAAAAAGTTGCAAAAGAACTGTAACCCAATTAGAGAAATGTCATTTCAAGGTTCATTGTTTTAATACATACAATATTGTTATGCCCCGACTCGGAGTTGGTGAAAAAAAATTAAATCTTGCGCCCGGTGCACCAGTAGAAATAAAATAAAATGAACATATAACTCCAAAAGCTTTTACAAGGTGTGCAGAAATATATAAAACCCTTAAATCTCCCGTCTAACACAACCTCAACCCGTCTACCTTTTTATTTATCTTGTACCAAACCTGCAAGGTCTAAAATGTAAAAGGTGAGCGAAACCACAGCTCAATAGGGACAAAAGTGTTATCAAGGATAATTGTCAAGGTTAAACCAAGTGTCATGCAACACTTAACATGTGAGATCCTACATCAACCAACATAGAGGGTGTGATGTGCCTTATATGTACATATTTCCCTCCCTATAGCACGAGGCCTTTTGGGAACTCGCTGGCTTCGGATTCCATCGGAACTCCGAAGTTAAGCGAGTTCGGGCGAGAGCAATCCTAGGATGGGTGACCCATTGGAAAGTTCTCGTCTGAGTTACCAGAAACAAATTCGTGAGGGAATAAAAAGCCCAAAGCAGACAATATCGTGTTACGGCAGAGTTGAGACTAAGATGTGACAGAATGGTATCAGAGCCACTCTGTCGTTCGGTGCGGATTGTGAGATCCCACATCGACTAACGGAGAAGGGGTGATGTGCCTTATATGTACATACTTCCCTCCCTATAGCACGAGTTTCCATCGGAACTCCGAAGTTAAGCTTCAGGCGAGAGCAATCCTAGGATGGGTGACCCACTAGGAAGTTCTCGTCTAAGTTCCCAGAAACAAATCCGTGAGGGAATGGTAAGCTCAAAGTGGACAATATCGTGCTACGGCGGAGTTGAGACTGTGATGTGACATAACAACAAATGAAGAGGAACACCACCATATTGTAGTACTATTTTTAAACTACATTAGTTTGAAAAGTTTCAAAAAAATTTAAGCATGTATATCAGGATAAGGGCTTACTTACGTACACTTAATTTGCTATTGTGTAGAGATCTCTATCGAATTAGCGCGATTGTGTTTTAGCTTTATCACATGACATTCATGGGCGGAGTCAGGATTTTTTCTTTGTGTGGGCTAACTGAAAATAGTATTATAAAATCATATGTTTATTTTTTTTTCTTGTATAAACTTATATAATAATCAATATAAAAGAACAATAATATAATATAAACTATTCTCAAAATCAAGGTTCTAAAAAATGATAGGCGCTAGTCGAGCGGCGGACTGGGGCCTAGCGCCTAGGCGGATTTAAGTAAATTTACTATATAATATGTAAATAAACATTGAATAATATGTTATTTCTTAAAAAGAAAAAAAATATATGTATGAAAATATTTAAAAATTTAGACTCTTTTTGTTAGTTTTGTATCATTTTGTAAGGCTATAAATAAAATGCAAGTTGGGCCTTGCATTCCTTGTTTTAACATTAAATAGAATTGTTAAGTCCATTATAGATGGGCATAATGGACCCTAACAAAAAACGCAAAGTCATCTAATCCATTTATTATCCTATTAGAATAAAAAAAACCAAAGACACTTGTATTTAGCATCCCGATTCCCAATCACCGATTCACTTTCAAAAAAAAAAAAAAAAAAAACCCTAAGCTGCTAAGCAAAAACCATTGATGCCGTCTACTTATCACCATATCTGCAATTGCATATTCACTCACTCTCTCTCTCTCTCTCTCTCTCTCTCTCTCTCGTAGACCATCGTCACACCTAGAGTAGACGGTCAGACGCATAGCGCCCAGATTTTCCAGTGTCTACCTGCTTCTGGGTAGGCAATCGTATTTTCCCAGGCCACCCAGACCGTCCAACTTCCATCTAGCCCGCCCAACGACCGTTTAGTCCGCCTAGGCGTCCGACTTACGCCGCCTAATAGCTTTGCCGATTTAGTAAACGATTTCGGGATAATCATGGCGGAGCACCGCTGTCTAGCGCCTAGGCCATGTTTTAGAACACTGCTCAAAATCATAACCCTAACCGATAAATTCAAGGACCATATAAATAATTAACCTACTAATTAAATCAAGAATAAGTAAATAATAAAGAGATTAAGAAAGTACCAAAGGTGACATTTATTGGAAAATCAAAACGGAAATTAAGGAATTGCGGAGATAATGATTTAATTGTGGATTTAAAGAAATTATTTTTCTTTTCTTGAGTAAGAAGCACATAGGCTAAATTACATAGGGTAAATGGTCTTTTTCCTTAAAGAATAGGATAAAGGGAGATTGGAGAGATAACTAATTTATAATTTTTAGTATAAAACGTATTATTTATTACTTATCCTCTATAAAATATACATTAAATAATAATTTCTATTGAAATTGAGCAAGCTATAAGCATGAGTTTACAAAAAGAATAGTTCTATTCACAAACTCATTTTTACTTCCAATACCCTTATTAATTTTTTGTCAGTGATCATCTCCAACTCATTAGATTCGAACAACCAAAAATTGAGAGGGGTGTGTGAGAAGTAAAAATAAGTGCATAGATAACACTACTCTTATAGAAAACCTCCTTGGACTACGGGGTGGTTTGGGAGTGAGGTGCTTAAAAAAAAAGCACCCATGAAAAAAAGCTGTGAGAGTTTTAGGTGTTTAGTAAACTGAAAAAAATGGCTTATTTTGGAAGCTGTTGTGAGAATAAGCTGAAATCAAAGGAAAAAGTTGAAGCTGCTATTTGCAGCTTTGGAAAACTGGCTTTTTTTCAAAGCACACGGAGCTACAGTGCTCCTTTAATGAAAATACCCACTATCAGACTGCTTTTTTTTTTCCAAAATCACTTTTACAAAAAAGTTTACCAGACACTCTGTTGATTTATTTCACAGCTGCTTATTCTCACAGCATAGCCGCTTATTCTCACAACAGTTTTTTTTCAAAGCACAGCAGTACCAAACTAGCCCTACATCCCACCTTAGCCTTGTGGGTGGCTACACCATTGATGACATCGCGTTATTGACTTATAATGTTATGGCGGCATACCGGAGGAGGAATTCTTCTATTCATCGAGACGTATGCAACAATAAATTCAACTTATGGAGTCAATTTGAAGTGGGTGAAACATAGTACAACCTGGCCTACATTTGGTGTGATTGTGCTGCAGAGGCCAGCACGTCTAGAAAGTCATACGTGAAATTTCTCGTATGTATTAATTTGTTAGTAACTTGCAAAAATGTTAAGAACCTAATAGTAATTTTGTAAACTAACATATGACTTTAGGTAAACAAATACTAATGTAAACCACATCAAGTGACCCATTGGTGAGGGCGCGGACTGTGGCTCCTCAACAGGGCCGGCCCAGGCCCAGTGCAGGCAGGGCGACCGTCCAGGGCCCAAAAAAATTAGGGGCACCAAAATTATTAGGGTGATATATTTATATATGTTTTTATAAGAGTATAAATTTATAACATTTGGTTAAAAAATACATAAATTTAACTAGAAGTGGTGGTTTGTCATTTGAAAATAATGAGGAGGTCTTGGGTTCAAAACACCAAGTGTGCTTATTTACTTTCCATTTTTTACAAATTTCTTTTTATAAGAGTATAAATTTATAAAATTTGGTTAAAGGATCAAGAAGTTTAATTAGAAACAATGATTTTGTTGTTTAAAATTAACAAGAGGACCTAAGTTCGAAATGCTATGTGCATGTTTATTTTTTTCAATTTTTACAAATTTTTGTTTGGTTGTTAATTTATTTTTAGTTACTATCTAGTAGCTATGTAGGTTGTTATTTTTAAATATTCGTTTTAATTCAAGTCTAATCTTCAACAAAGAATAATACGTAGACCAAATTTGCAAATTATATGACGTGCCATCAAAATGTTTAATTTAGAGCCCATTCATTAATAATACATATCAATTAAAGACTCGAAAACATCATTATTTTTTAGTCTCATATTGACAAGGTTAGTAAATAAGAAAAAAAACATCTCACGATTTATTCAAAAACGAATAATACGTATACCAAATTTGCAAATTATATGACGTGTCATCAAAATGTTTAATTTAGTGCACATTCATTAATAATACATATCAATTAAAGACTCGAAAACATCATTATTTTTTAGTCTCATATTGACAAGGTTAGTAAATAAGAAAAAAAACATCTCACGATTTATTCAAAAACACATTCAAAGTTCAGATGGAAAACAAAACTCATCATCTATCTACTTGTAAGCCCGAAGTTTTTTTGTTTCCCTCTCTCAATACAAAATAAATTAGTCTTTCTGTGTTTCTAAATTATTGAGTTTGAAGTGTTTTTCTAAGTATAATTTTTTCGATGTCTTATGTATGAAAATAAATAATTTTCTTACATGAAGTTAGGACACTTTTTTTTACGTCACCCCGGGCCTCAAAAATCTCTGGATCGGCCCTGCTCCTCAATAAACAAAAAAATGTGGGAGATCCGGGGTTCGATGCTCCGAGTTGGTGAGTTTACTAGACTGTGATCACGAGCAGAGTGAAATTTCCAAAAGCCTCTCTGAGCTCAGAAATGGTGGATAATCTTGGCTTGCTACCAGTAGTTCCCCTTTAAAAAAAAAAAATACTAACGTAACAGTTTCCAAACAAAAATAAATAAATATAATGAGACTTAAAATTTTGGAAATAAAATTTGCATACAAAGTAATTCTTAAGAGGGTGGAAAGAAGAAAATAGAAACATGGACATGCAAGTTCTAAAAGATAAGCGACAAAATCACATTTCTACATGACTCGTGTTATTGGTTTAAAATGTTATAATGGGATACAGGAGGAGTGAATCTTTTATTCGCCTAGAAGTATCAGACAATAGACTCAACTTGTATGGTCAATTTTGGGCTAGGCGATAAATGTCAAGAACCTAATAGTATTTTTGTAAACTAAAAAATGACTTTAGGTAAACAAGTAATACAATAATTACGCAAAAAAAACAATAGCATAAGCAGAAGACCAAAATTTGCCAAAATAAAAACTTGCATAGGAAATAATTCAAAGGCAATGTTCTAACAATCCGCCTAGGTGGTGGAAGACCGATGTGATTTAAGCCAATATGTGGAGAAAAATCGGGTAGGGGTTAGGAAGCTACCTAGGTGGGCAAGGCGGTTTGACACACCCAGATCCTGATATCCCTCAATTACCAGGATGGGCACATGCATGTAAGTTATAAAGAAAGAACAAACGTAAATAAAATAAGTAATTTTAAATATAATGAAATATGCGGATGCAAGAACGTGTTTAGAGCATACAACTAATCAAGAATAGTATGAAATGAATATTATAAAATAATGAGATTACAAAGAAAGTGGATCCTACACCGAGAGGGGAACTCGAAGCTACTGATGCGAGTGTGCCTCAACGCCAAGATCGTACGCCTCGATTCTAAGTCTTAAAGGGGGCACAAAACAAAAGGGTGAGTGGACCAAAGTTTATAATAACAATACTAAGTAAAACCAATTTTCTTTTGAACATACTAACCCCCTGTTTTGAAAACACATATATATAATACCACGTACTAGATTTTTCTGAAAACCCTAACGTGCCATGAAAACATCTAAAATGTGTATGTATAAAACAATGCTCAGTAATGATAACATAGTCGCCTAAAGACAAATCCATAAAACCTTCGTAAATCCAAAATAATAAAGTACTCAACTAGGGGTATCATAGTTTCCCGAAGGCATAATCATCACTCGAGGGTGAAGCTGTACGACACTGGGTTACGCCAGTGAAAAAATATGATAGGTCCCATCACCCGAAGGTGAAGTTGTACGACTCTGGGTTACGCCAGAGAATAAACATAACATAACACACTGACACTAGCCGTGGCTAGTAAAGCTGTCCGACACTAGTTTTGCCAGTGAAGCTGGGAGTATGTCATAAATATCTCACTACATCAATTGTCCTATGGCCATAGACGTATACATACCCAGGTTGTGTGTATGTGTTGTATGATTACCCACTAAGCAAGCACGTAAAACATAAATCACATTTCTCGTATCAAATCATCGGAGTTCAAAAGCTCAAAGCATCATATCATAAATCCATAGGAGCGTTCTAGCTCAAATTATTATCATAAACCATATTCACAAAGTCATAATAAAACATATTTGTAAATTCGTAATATTTTGTAAGCATAAATCCAATAATTGATAACGTTTCATAAAATGTAAATTCAATAAATCATAAATAATGCATAAAATGTAAAAATCATGCAATCATGTTTTCATGAATGCAAGCCTAGCAGTTAATAAAGAATCATGCAATTTAAGAAGGGGTCCACTCACAAATACTCCGTCGCCGAAGAGCCATTCGAACTAGGGAGGACGGGATCGCCACTAACAAACGCACCTAAGCACATAAAGGGACCAATTAGTAAAATCGTACTAAAATGATTGAATTTGGGAAAACGGAGTGCAGATTTGGAACCAGGAGTCGAATTACCCTAAGAGGGGTTTGGGGCAAATTTTGTAAAACGTCAACGGGAAAGTCAATGGTCAACTCAAAAAGTCAACCGAGACGCCAAGCCAGTCAACTATGTAAAAACTTCAAAGTTTCACTAAATAGATGTCAAAAATAAACTCGGGGCATCGAAATTAACATATGAGGGTTTCCGAGAAAATTTCAAATTTTAGGGAATATTTTAGGAATATTCTAGGGAATATTCCAAGAATATTTTGAGCCCATTTCGGAACTGGGTCGGGCTTGGCCCAGGTTTGGGCTTAGGCCTTTTTTTTCCTCATGGGTCGAGTTGACCTGTTTGGGCTTGCGGGTCGGCTGGACCTGTCACATCCCAGTTCGACTCCACCGTAGCACAATATTGTCGCATTTGGGCTTACCATTCCCTAAGGTATCGTTTGGTATGCAGACAGGACGGGACGAGATGAGACAAAATGGGATGGAATGGAGAGGGAGCAAAGATGCCCTCGGATGGAAACAAGGAAGAAGAAGAAGGAGACGGAGAAGTTATAATTTTGTGTTTCATGGATGTGGAACGAGTCGTTTCAGGGGGTGAGGCGGAACGAAAATTCACCCAAAATTCGTCCCGTGGAACAGCGCGTTACACCCGTGTTAGGAGCACCAATCGTGGGACAGAACGCCTTTTCCCACTCTGTTCCGTCCAGTCCCACGTACCAAACGATTCCTCACATATTTGTTTCTGGGAACTCACACGAGAACTTCCCAGTGGGTCACCCATCTTGGGAATGCTCTCGCCCGAACTTGCTTAACTTCAGAGTTCTGATGGAATCCGAAGCCAGTGAGTTCCCAAAAGGCCCTGTGCTATATGAAGGTGGGCATGTACATATAAGGCACATCACCCTCTCTCTGTTGGTTGATGTGGGATGTTACAATCCACCACTCTTAGGGGCCCGACGTCCTCGTCGGCACACTCGCACCGAACGGCAGAGTGGCTCTGATACCATTATGTCACATCCCAGTTCGACTCCGCCGTAGCACGATATTGTCCGCTTTGGGCTTACCATTCCCTCACGGTTTTGTTTCTGGGAACTCAGACGAGAACTTCCCAGTGGGTCATCCATCCTAGGAGAGCTCTCGCTCGAACTCGCTTAACTTCAGAGTTCCAATGGAACCCGAAACCAATGAATTCCCAAAATGCATCATGCTATATGGAGGTGGGCATGTACATATAAGGCACATCACCCCTTCTTCGTTGGTTGATGTGGGATGTTACAGGACCCAACGAAGAAGAAGGCCGGACTGGGCCGAGTTTGGCCAGGAAACTTCACGAGCTCTGTTCAAGCTCGATTCTTAACCAAAATTGACGTTCTACTTATGGAAATGAAGCTTCGAGTGAGGAGAAGAGATTCCTACCAAAAAAAGGTTGGGTCGTGGCCAGAGTTGGCCGGAAATAGCATGCAAACACACGGGTCCTTCACTGGAAAACCGGGGAAGTTTTCATGAGGTATTTCTGCGTCCAAACAACACTAAAACTTCTTAAAAACATCTTAATTGTACTCCTCAGCATGATCTATGAAGATCTTGGGGGTTTTCGAAACTTACCTTCGCCGGGGACGGTGAGAACTCACCGGAGGAATTTTTGTGAACAGTGGCAGCGCCACTGTGGAGAAAGAGGGTGTCCAGTCCAGGGTTTTTAGTTCATGACATAGGTGGTCAGGTGGGGTTTGTGATGGTGCTCGCCAGAGTGACAACAGTGTGGCGGTGGCGGTATACTGTGGTTCTCAGAGAGGGAGGGTGAGTGATAGGGTAATAAAGAACTGAGAAAGATTATAGGGACGAGAGAGATTGAGGGAAGAGGGATGAGATACACATGGCAAGGAGAGAGTGGAGAGTTTTGAGATGTGTGGGCTCCACAGCCAAAAGTAAATTATTAAAATATTTAAAATATCAAATCAGAAATATTAAAATAATAATATTAAAATATAAAATATAAAATAGTAATTTTCACAAAAGTATTTTTCGGATTCAAAGTTCTGTAAGATCTTCATCGTAACTCCAAATTCGATTCCATCTATGCCTATGCGTTCGTACCGTTGAGTACTTCGAGGTTAGGGGTAAAATAATAGCTCATACGCATCTTGAAATGATGGTCAATGAAAGTCAACAATCTCGCCTCTAAGGGTATTTTCGTCCATTCACTCCTTTAAAATTAATAAAATCTTAAAATTAGGGACTAGTTGTTACACGGTTCCATTATTTTTAATTTTTTTAATTAAGTTAAAGGGTGTTTTGGGTAACTTATCAAAAAAGAACCCATATATGAATTAGTAAACTTTTGAATTTGGTTTTCTAGTTTTGGGTTTTTCTTATTTTTGCTGTATTAGATTGTGATGATGGCAATGTCACGATTGCTTAAGTTTTATGTTTTGACTTGTTCAAATTCTCAATACAAAAAGCTCCAACTCGCCATCTGACTAGCGTATAACATCTTTTCCAACCTTGATCGAAAGGTTCACCTAAAAAACAAAATATTCAAAAGTGAAACTTTGGACGGCAAGTTCGGAAAGAGAGAAGGAAAAATGAGTGCATCATTGATCCAATATAAAGGAAGGTATTGACACAGACCCATCACATACCCAACCTTATCTCGACTAGGGATGGGCAAAATACCCAGGGTTATGGGTATATGGTATAACCGTTTACCCGTGAAATTAAAATGGGTGGTTATGATTATTAACCGCGGTTATAAACGGGTAACCGTTTACCTATTTATTTTATATATGTAATGTTGAATATTTTAAAAATTATATATATATATATATATATATATATATATATATATGAGGCTGTTTGATATGGGATGGGAAGTTGTGTTATTAACCCAACAATCACATCTCTTCAATTTGAATGCTGCATCTTTTGATTGTTGCCGAAAAGACATGATTCATGGTCAACAAGTGTAATCCTTCTCCTAACAAATATGGCCTTTAGGTTATTGGTGCTCTCCATCAGGCATACTCGTTAAAATGTCTTTTGGATAATGCTTTGTATATGTTCAAACAGACATGACCTCTTGAACTAATATGACTTCAAAAGTTATGTATTTGTAATTAACTTAAACATGTGCAATTCTCTTTATATATTGATAACATTGGAAGAAGAGAAAATCATTCAGACATTTGTTGTCTACATAATTTCTTTGCTCTCTCTTCTCTCTCCATCACATTCATACAATTTCTTTCTAGTTATTTCTAAGGGAATATAATTCGGTTTTGCTAATCTAATATTCCATACTTTGTTGTATCCTGAAAGTGATTTGCCAAGAACCCATTAGCAAACTCATTCGAGTGGGGGCAAATAACACTTTAAGGAAACGATTCAAGTCGTACCTCAAAGTCATCATTCAGATTATTCTCTATATTTCTACATTAACTCTAACATGTAAAATTAACACAAACCATGTTCTTTATCAGACAAAACTTAAATCAATGTTATTGACTATAGTGCATGGTTTATATAGCTAATTATAATATAATGTAGCTCATTATATATATTATGTTAATACCTTACATTATGGGTTAAATAACCCAAGAATACTGTCTTCTAAACAATTTTCGTAACCCAAGAATACTTATCAAATATTATATTATCTTCATTGGTAACAGTTAAAAATATCGTTCGTAAACTATTATTTCAATTATTGGAATGATATAAGGACTTCAAAAATTAAAATACTAAAATGTACGATGAATGTACCTATAACGGTGTTTAATTGTCAAAAAAGAGAAAATTATGGCAAATTTTTTTTTAAAATTTTCAAGTTGTTAAAAAACATGTAAACGAGTGAAAAAGTAATGGTAAAAAAAAAGATAAACGGGTTAAAAAGGGTAAATGAGTATTAAACGGTTACGGTTAAATGAGTATGCAATTATGGATATGGTTAACCGTTTATAAAAAGGTTATGGATATGTGTATAACCGTTTAAGCAATTAACCAACGGGTAAACGATTATGTGGATATGAGCATAAACGGTTATGGATAAATAACCGTGGTTTCCTAATCCCGACCCGACCGGCCTATAACGGAATCAAATGTTTTAATACCCATTTGCAAACCCTAGCTAGCTTCCACATCCATTGCCACACAAAAACCCCAGAAAAGCCTCCTCTCACTCAACGCTCTCCGCTCTAGTACTGAATCGCTACAATGGCAGGCACACCCGAAAAAACGGCGAAAGCGGTCGCAGATTTGACATTGGAATCGGAAGGAGCTATGAGCAAAAAGTACGTCCCGATTAACCCCTGTTTGGTTCCTGGGAAAATAAAAGATTGCGTGTGAACCGATTAAAGATGTCCAATTCCGGCTATGTTTATTTTTTATTTTGTTTTTAGTCCAAATGGTTTTGTGTTTTAGCTGCGAAAGCTGTTAATTTTTATTTCTTGGTTTTGATTGTGTTGAATTTTTTGTGGGGTGCTTACAGTGCACGGAAGAAGGAGTTGAAGAACAAGCAAAGGGAAGAAGAAAGGCGCCGGAAAGAGGAGGAGAAGGCCAAGCAGGTACCTATTGTCTTACAATGCTGTTATTTCTTTCTTTGGTTATAGAGTGATGGCGGGTTCCGTCACGTATGTTGATAGATAATGGGCGTGAACATCATAATCGGTTATCTTATCCGAATTTGACCAAGTATTTTATCTAGTTTTACACAAGTAGTGTTTTTTGCGGTTATTCAGTATGTTTTGGTTATTAATTTGTTTTATAAAATCAATTTTTGACCCTGGAAATGAGTTGATACGCAAAGTCATGATACAGCATAATGTTTTTTTTTACTTTTTTTCACGAATTTGTATTAATGCTATGCTAATCAATCTGATACATTTGTTGCCTGTATAAGTTTTGGTTTCTCATTAACCCAAATATATTTGGTGTTTTGTTGATACATAAAATCAATATGTTTAGTGCGAATTGGTACGAAATTGTCACTTGAAATCTGGATACACTTGAATGATAGTGTGTAATTGCTTATTGTCTAGGAAATTGCTTACCGTATTTGATTATGGAATCTTTATATGAAATAAATTTGATATTATCTTGCAGGCTGCTGCCGTGGCAAGCTCGCAAGTTAAGAAAGATGTAGCAACTGAAGATGACGAAATGGATCCAACGGTACTTTCTAATTTGTGTTGTAATATAGTTTTTCCATCTAAATCTTTGGTGTGAATTCAAATCATACCTAATTATGACCTGAGCATCGTGACTATTTGTTCTTTTGCAGCAATACTATGAAAACAGATTGAAGTATCTTGCTACCCAGAAGGTAGATAAAAATCCATATCCTCACAAATTCTCTTGTTCAATCACCGTGCGTGAATGTGTAGACAAGTATGCAGGCTTAAGCGATGGGGAGCATCTTGAGGATATCAGTGTTTCATTGGCTGGTATATAAATTTATGGGCTAATATTTATATGGTATCATCCGTCACTTTCATTTTAGTTTGGCTGATTTGAATAATTTACTCCTATGCAAGGGCGAATCATGAGTAAAAGATCGTCAAGCTCAAAACTTTTCTTTTATGACTTACATGGTGGAGGACCTGATGGTGAGAAGGTCCAAGTCATGGCTGATTTAAGGTATAAAACTGTTCTAGCTCCTATTCTTTGTGCATTTCTAACAGTTCTTTTCCTCTTTTTGTTGAAGTGTGGTTTACCAATTGGGAAATATGCTCTCTTAGTTGCAGGCCAGTGTGTTTTTTAATTCTCTTTGTTAGAACTCAGAAGGACTAAAAACTACAAACTATCTGATGCTGTTCAATAACTAATTGATTAATTAGCAACAGGATGAATGTTCTTTTTAAGACAATATTATGTGAGATTAAACTTAATGAAAAATAAAGAATTTCAATGCAGAAGGATGAATGTCAATTTTAAGACAGGTTTATGTTTGTGTTATTGTCCAATTAAACTCTTTTAGTTACGACCACATTGAATATTCACTTTCTTCTTATTCTTCTCTCTTTTTTCCCCAGTATCTTATTTTGTAGTCCTGTAAGAAATGAAAGAAATGGTAAACTTGTTTCAGCTTTGTCATTACTATATGGAAAATTTAACTTGGCTACAAAAAGTGATGGTTTGTTGATTATGCTCTATCAAGTGTTGTTGGACATTTGGTAGTTTGGTCAATAAAGGACTTGTGTGGCTTACTATCTTCATCTCTAATTCTGCGTTTCTTTTCATGTGTTAAATGAATATAATACATCAAAATGTAGTAGCTAGGACAATGTAATCAGCCACTTTTTCTGCCATTGCATTTTATGTCAAATACTTATTTTTGTGTGCAAATAATAGCCACTGATTCTATCCATCCTTTCTCTTCTAGTTGTCTTCCATCTAATTTCCCAATTCTATGAAATTGAAATTCTGTGATCACATGATATAGTGAAATTAGTCTTGCATAAATTAGAAATCTGATTATTGTCTTAAAGGATTGCTGGATGGCAATTCCCATGGAAATTCTGGATTTATCCCTGCTTAGGTAGATGCAAGCTTTTTGCTTCTCATTAGATGTGGTTGAGTTATATTAGTACATCCCCTTTCTTGAGTTTATTTAGTTTGTCAATTTTACAAGGACTTCGTTTTTCATGCAGAAAATCAGAGCTGGATGAATCTGAATTTTCTAAGTTCCATTCTAGTGTTAAGCGTGGTGATATTGTCGGTATTACTGGGTTTCCAGGTTTGTATTAGCTGTTCATTTACCCTTTACATGTTAGTTATGGTTATTTATTTTTGAATGATATGATTATATATATATATATAAAATGCGAGCCCTTGAGCCGAGTTCAAATCCTCTCCCCATAGATTATAATAGTTAAGAATTTTCTTTTTTTTCAGAAGAAAAACAAATTGCTGAATTGGTATTCACTGTGTGGCCAATCAGGGGAAGGATTTAGTTGCTTTATGTTTTGTAGATTATTGATCAATTCGATTAGCCACTCCATGTTTGTGTGTTTTGAAAACGTTTATTTGGTTAAAAAATGATAAGGGAGAAGGTTCAAAAGCTACAATGAAAGAGAAAAAAATTACAAGGTTGCTGGGTTCCTAGTCTTCGCATTTCTGCCATATTATATTGCATATTTTCTTTAATCTCATACTCATAAGCCAGAGTTACAAGATTCTTGTGCTTGCACTCATTGTGGATTTGCTATTTGTCTGACTGGTTGTGGATCTAATGAAAATTTCATGCAAAACAACTTTCAAGTTATCTCACTCTTAATGTTATAAAAAGTTTGGCTTTCCTGCTCTCCAGTCTAGTTGACTGAAGCTTTAATTTTAGGGTCCCGAAAATTCATTTTGTCAGTATAGGCCGCTCATGTGCATGACATCGTTCTGAGCTTTCTGCCATTATCAACTTAGAACATCTGCTTTTTTACTTTTGTGGTTTCTCTCTAATTCAATGGGGCCTTGTGATGTAACATGTCCTTAGGCATCTAATGATGCATGCTCTGCTGGATTTTGCTTTGTTTCGGATTATGATCTGTTAGTTGTTCTGAATTATACAGTTTTCTGTTTTGTTTCTCTTTTTCATCTCACAGGAAAGACTAAGAGGGGGGAGTTGAGCATTTTCCCAAGATCATTTATAGTGTTATCACATTGTCTTCATATGATGCCAAGGCAGAAACCTGGTCCTGCTTCTGATAGTGCTAATGTGAAGGTGAGCAAAGATTGTATCTTGACTTTGTTTATGCTACCTGGGCTCTTTTCATGACACCACTACGTACACTTCTGCAGAAAACTGATCGATGGGTCCCAGGAAGTCCCAGGAATCCTGAAGCATACATTTTAAAAGACCAGGTATCGATTGAAAAAAATACTTTTACAATTATTTTTTGCTAAGCTTTGAACACACTAAGATTAAAGTTTTGGGTCGGAATTACTAATGATTTATATCTATCTAAAACACGCGTTCTTGTTTTTGCCTTGTTGATTTCTGTTTATAAATCTTATGCTACAGCAACTTGATGTATTTTTTTTATAAACTCAGGAAAATATATTTCTGGTCCTTTAGGTATTGACCTTTGTTTTGAAATTTTAATCATGTAGACATACTTAGTTTTTTGAAGTGTTGGAGATAACTACCAAATCAACTTTGTACCCCCATTTCTCTATTAGGTTTTTGTTTGTTGACTCTGTTGTCTTGTTCCACCCTTTTTCCTCGTTTCTGTTTTGTTTGATCAATTTTTGAGTTGGTTATGACTATTGTTTTTTTAAATGTAAATAGTCATACGACGTTATTCCCTTTATATTCTCAAGATTTTATGTGGTTCATTTTCTATTGTTTAACGTGTTAATCGTCTTTCTTGGTAGGAAACTCGCTATCGTCAACGTTATTTGGATCTAATATTGACTAATGAGGTTCGACAAATATTCAAGACCAGATTTAAGGTCATTCAATATATTAGAAGGTTCCTGGACAATCTGGACTTCTTAGAGGTTAGTCTTTCTTCAGGTTGCCTTTTGTATTCACGGCGTCTCCATGTTTGTTTGTTGGTAGTCTCTTACGTTTTGGTGTCTTTTCTATCTGTCATTTGCTTCTACATTCTCCCACCCACAGGTCGAAACTCCTATGATGAATATGATTGCTGGTGGAGCGGCTGCCCGTCCTTTTGTGACTTATCACAATGAACTTGACATGAAGCTTTTCATGCGCATTGCACCTGAACTCTATCTTAAACAGCTAGTTGTTGGTGGCCTGGATCGTGTTTATGAGATTGGAAAACAATTTAGAAATGAGGGCATTGATTTGACTCATAATCCTGAGTTCACTACCTGTGAATTCTATATGGCTTATGCAGACTACAATGACTTGATGACGCTGACTGAGGAAATGTTGAGTGGTATGGCTCAAATGATGCATGTCTTGAAGATAGATTACCTTATCCCTTTCCCTGTTGAGAGTACTTGGATTTGTTTGCTAATATATTAAGTCTAAAATAGGGATGGTCAAGGAACTAACTGGTGGATATAAAATCAAGTATCATTCGAATGGGCTCGACAAAGATCCAATTGAGATTGACTTTACTCCTCCTTTCAGGTCTGTAAACTGTATTTTGGTCATGCATGTTACAGCTTAAACATGTGTTAAAAAACTTATCTGGTGGTTTTAACTGTTACTGCTGCAGAAGGATCGACATGGTTGAGGAATTAAATAAGATTGCAGGTCTCAACATAAATCCAGAGAATATCTCCAGTGCAGAAGCTAACCAATATCTTAAGGATGCGTGCAAGAAATTTGATATCAAATGTTCCCCTCCTGAAACAACAACTCGTTTGTTGGACAAGGTAACTCATTTTCTTCTTCCTCCCATATATTCTTTAAAATCAAGTACATGAATCAGGATACCACCTCTGGTTTTATGTGATGGCAGGGACTGGCATTGTAATCAATGCAATGTTATGCTTTTCTCAAATTTCTAGTGTTGATGACAATTTTCAGTTATAATACTTTCTGATATGACATTTTTTTGTTCATAACAATTCCCATGAATCTTGCGTCATTGCATCTGTCCTGCTCTGGGGTTTGTTTGCATTTGTCAGTTATTGCTTGGCGAATTATCAAAAGGTCTTATAGATGTCTATATTTTCTTTCCATTTGTCAGTTAAGAAAAAACCTAGTCATTTGCTTGGAATCTTAATGTGTGATGGGTATGGAAAATGACTTGATCATCAGTTTTTACTTTTTGGTTCATTTTCTATTTTTGCAGCTTGTGGGGCACTTTTTGGAAGAGACGTGTGTAAATCCCGCGTTCATCATTAACCATCCTGAGATAATGAGTCCTTTAGCAAAGTGGCATCGATCGAAACCTGGGCTGACTGAACGTTTTGAATTGTTTGTCAACAAGCATGAAGTATGCTTACCAACTTGAAGATTTGAATGATTTCTTTATTGACTACCTTTTTCTTTGTCATTAAACTTGTTAACGATTTTCATTTGCTTTCCAGCTTGCCAATGCATACACAGAATTGAATGATCCTGTGGTACAACGCCAACGATTTGCTGATCAACTCAAGGTATCACTTAATTGTTTAGTTATGGTATCTTACTGAAAACTGTTTGGAAAGTTTTCTAATGATATATGGTTTTGAGTTCAGGACCGACAATCAGGTGATGATGAAGCAATGGCTCTGGACGAAACATTTTGCAGAGCTCTTGAGTATGGGTTACCTCCAACTGGTGGTTGGGGTTTGGGCGTTGACCGGCTGTGTATGTGGTTAACTGATTCACAGAATATTAAGGTTTGTGTGTGTGTGTGTGTGTGTGTTGTCTCTCTCTCTCTCTCATCTTGTATTTGTATTTGTTACGTGTGAGCAGTTTCTCACCGTGTATTGTTTGTGGTTGGACAGGAAGTTCTACTCTTCCCGGCTATGAAACCACAGGATGAGCCTTCTGCTAAAGGTGCTAACTTCTTTTGAAATAACTTTCCTCGAAAAATTTATAAAACCTTCTTGTGTATTGTTTGTGCGTTTTGTGTAAGCACATTTGGATCTCTAACTGTTGTTCTTTTGACATTGTTCAGCCGTTTAGGCGCCTGAGATTATTGGGACGCATCAATCGATTTTTGTAGCATTCATCGGACTCGAAGCGGTCGTCTTATCAATGGCCTGGTGAACCTTTTTGGTTTGATTTTTTACTGTCATATCTGAAGTGTTTTTGGGTAGATCTATAATTGTCCGACTATTCATTAGTAAATGCGACTAATATTTATCCGAAGTGCTAAATTTGTATTGCTCCGTTGTGTTAGTTTCATCGATCACATTTGCCCCTTATGGTTTTTTTCTCTTACAATCATCCGTTGGTTTGGTTTCTTCATTTGCCATCATTATTTCATGAGAGTTTTAACGAAACACTTTCGGTACTGTTCATTTTTAATGAAAAAACACATTTTTACCTTTTCCTGGTACTATTCACCACATCTTTATTTGTCATTTTTCATTAAAACTAAAGTTTTTTTGGACTTTTTCGGTAGTTTTCTTTTATTTCATAGGTAAAGTCTGTCAAGGATAACGAATTCGTAGTAAAAATTTGGGCGATACGGTCTAGTCTTTTACCCTACATCTCCCACATCCTCATTATCTCTCACATCTTAATAATGAGGGTAAACTGCTTATTTCCCCTCCAAAATTTTTAATTGGAAAATCAAGGACATAAACTATTTTTTTTTGTTGATTTTTCCCTGCCATTAGTTTTTCATAAATATCATCTAAATTAATGTTAAATGACTCTTTTGAGGAAAAAATGGTCACTTTGCTAGACTTTCAAACATAAAAGCTATAAAATAACATAGATTTTGCATATGTCGACATTTTAGAAATATGGAGTTTTCAATTATTTTAAAGAACAAAGCGATTGAATTGCTCTCACATGTTGTGCACATGCTTCTATTTAACATAAATTTGGATGTAATGAATAAAAAATTAACAGTAGGGGGAAATCGGTTAAAAAAAATTAGTTTGAATCCTTAATTATCCAATTGAAAAGTTTCGAGGGGAAATCAAAAGCTAATTTACTTCAAGGGATCTATGAGGAGTTTACTCTAATAATGAAATATCATTTGACAAAAAATAAAAAATAACATAAAATATCGTAGTGTATGCACATAAAACATAAAATGAGAATCGACAAGCACATCAATTTTTTTTGTTTTTGTTTTTACAGTTTAATTTTTATTTTTTTGAGAAAAAAATACACAATTTTATTTAATTATGGTGGATGTTAGTGTTTGATTTATTCAGTTTGATAGGAGAAAAATACAAGGAAAACTAATGAAAATGGTTTGAAAGCTTTGAGTTTTAACTATAGGGATAAAATAAAGGGTAAAGTGAATAGTATCATGATTGACTTTTTAATGTAAAAATATGATTTTTCGTTAAAATGAACACTGAAAGTTTTTCGTTAAAGTTCCAAATCAGATCAAAGTATCATTAGGGTGATACACCGTGTAGCACAACCGACCTCTTATGCAAGTAGGATTTTAGTCCGAACCAATCTTATAATAATTTAACTTTGTTTTTACTTGATTAGCAAGAAAATAAGAATATTCCTAATCCTAGAAGGAAAAGATAAATTAGTCAGCACTAAGCAGCCGCCTTGGTTTCCTTTCCTTTGAGAGAGAGAGAGAGAGAGAGAGAGAGAGCGAGACATGGAAGGAGGATCAGCGTTCAACAAGCTCGAATACCTTTCGCTTGTCTCCAACATTTGTTCTGAACTCGAAGCTAACCTCGGCATATCCGACAGAGTCTTGGCCGAGTTCATAGCCGAGACAGGTCGCAACTCCGACGTTGTCGACGACTTCCAGGCAACCTTAAAACAAAAGGGTGCGGACATGCCGGAATATCTCAGCCGTTCCTTGTTGAAGATCATCCACGCTATTCTTCCTCCAAATGGAAACCCCTCTCACTCTCACTCTCACAAGAACCCTGCCGCCATTGAGGAAGGAGTTGAAAGGATTCAGAGGAGCAAGAGGCAGAGGGATGACGATGTTAGGACCGGGTACCGATGTAGAAGGAGGTATTCGGATTCGGAAGAGGATGAGCAGGAGAGATGGGAGATGAAGCAGCTGATTGCCTCCGGTGTTTCGGGTGCTGCAATGCGTGATGGACACGAATTGCAATTTCGAGAAGAGGGTTTTGGGGAAGAAGAGCATGAGACCGAGTTTGACGAGGAGCAATTAGCACTTTTGCAAGGGCAGAGTGGATACTCGATTGATATGTCACCGGTTAGGATTGTGCCGAATCCCAACGGGTCATTGAGTCGTGCAGCAGCTCTTCGATCAGCGCTGCAAAAGGAGAGTAGAGAAATAACAAGAGTGGAAGAGAACATGAGGCTCAATGCAGCTCCAAAGGATTTGAATCGCGCTTGGGAAGACCCTATGCCGGGAAGGGGTGAGAGGCATTTTGCACAAGAGCTTCAGGGTGCTACTGCTGCTCGCTATTCGGGTTATGACAGGCCCGAGTGGAACAAGAGTGCTTACGAAGGAGCCCTGGATCTTGGGCAGAGTTCAAGCCTTTCTCTTTGCGAACAGCGCCAGAGCTTACCAGTTTACAGGTTGAAGAAAGAACTGATTCAGGCTGTGAAAGAACATCGGCTTCTTGTTGTCATTGGTGAGACTGGTTCGGGTAAAACTACGCAGATAACTCAATATCTTGCTGAAGCAGGTTACACCACAAGGGGAAAAATCGGTTGCACTCAACCGCGAAGAGTTGCAGCCACGTCTGTGGCCAAGAGAGTTGCTGAGGAATTTGGTTGTCGATTAGGGGAGGAAGTTGGGTACTCTATACGATTTGATGATTGCACTGGACCGGATACTGTGATCAAGTACATGACCGATGGGATGCTTTTAAGGGAAATTTTGAGTGATAAAAACCTGTCTCAGTACTCCGTGATCATCCTTGATGAAGCTCATGAAAGAACAGTCTCCACTGACGTTCTTTTTGGATTGCTGAAGCAACTTGTTGAAAGGCGACCTGATCTTCGCTTGATTGTTACGTCTGCCACATTGGATGCAGTGAAGTTTTCAGATTATTTCTTTCATTGTCAGATATTTACGATTCCTGGTAGAACTTATCCGGTAGAATTAATGTACTCGAAACAGCCAGAAAGTGATTACTTGGATGCAGCTATATTGACTGTTCTGCAACTTCACTTGACTAAACCCGAAGGTGACATACTTGTGTTCCTGACGGGTGAGGAGGAGATTGAATTTGCTTGTCAGTCTCTGTATGAAAGGATGAAAGTACTCGGTAGAGAAGCTCCGGAATTGATTATTCTACCAGCTTATGGTGCCCAACCGAGTGCAGAGCAATCGAAGATATTCAAGCCTGCTCCTTCAGGGAAGAGAAAAGTGGTTGTTGCTACCAAAATTGCTGAAGCCTCTTTGACCATTGATGGGATATACTACGTAATTGATCCGGGATTTGCAAAGCAAAATGTATTTAACCCAAAGCTTGGGATTGATTTACTGGTTGTAACTCCAATTTCTCAAGCATCAGCCAAACAACGAGCTGGGCGCGCTGGGCGGACAGGAGCAGGGGAATGTTACCGCCTTTACACTGAGAGCGCTTTTCACAATGAGATGTCTCCTACCACAGTTCCAGAAATCCTAAGAACAAATCTTGTGCATACTACACTTATGATGAAAGCAATGGGGATACACGACCTCAAATCTTTTGATTTTATGGATCCACCGTCATCCCAAGCACTCGAGTCTGCCATGAAACAGCTGCAAAGTCTAGGAGCTTTGGATGAGGAGGGGTTACTGACCAAATTGGGTAGTAGAATGGCAGTGTTGCCACTGGATCCACCTTTATCGAAAATGCTGCTTTCCAGTGCGAACCTTGGGTGCAGTGATGAGATTGTGACAATCATTGCCATGCTTCAGGCCGGAAATATCTTCTACAGGCCTAGAGCAAAACAAAGCCAAGCAGATCAAAAGAAGGCCAAGTTTTTCCAGCCTGAGGGAGACCATCTGACTTTGCTCACTGTTTACGAGGCTTGGAAAGCCAAGGATTTTTCTAAACCCTGGTGTTCTGAGAACTTTTTACAGTTTCGGTCGTTGAGCAGGGCAAGGGATATCAGGAAACAGCTTCTTACTGTCATGGGCAAGTATGAATTAGAGGTTGTAAGTGCAGGAAGAAATGTCGTAATGGTCAGAAAGGCAATAATTGCTGGATGCTTCTTCAGAGTAGCAAGAAAGGATCCAAGGGAGGGTTATAGAACCTTAGTCGATAATCAGCAAGTTTATATCCACCCGAGCAGCGTTCTTTTCCAGAGACAACCAGCTTGGGTCATCTACAATGAGCTCGTGATGACTACGAAGGAGTACATGCGTGAGGTCAGTGCCATAGAACCCAAGTGGCTGATGGAGCAGGTTCCAAGATTCTTTAAGGCGGCAAATCCTACAAAGATGAGCAACGGCAAACGTCAAGAACGTACTGAACCACTGTATGACAGATATCATGAGCCCAACTCATGGCGCCTGAGCAGAAGGCATGCTTGATTATGTATAGATAAGAAATTTTACAACTCTTGTGTGCAGCCACCTCGTGTAGATATATTTCACCACCTCATGCAGATATATATATTCCTGCCAAAATTGTGCCTTCGGGTTTGTATGCTACAATATTTACTTTCCACGGATTATACACATGTATGATTTGCTTACTTATCCTTCATTTATCAATCTAGTTTACTTATCTCTTTCTGTCTTGTTGTGGAACTAGTTGACTTATCGGATCTTGCTGAACTTTAAAGCTGAATCACAGTTTGTTGCATTGATATGTAAGCACATTATGGTTGTTGCTGGTTTGCAGAAGTTGGCTGCATTGAGGTTGAGATGTGTTTTGATGTTTAACCGGATTTTCTGCTACAGCGTTATTTGCATTTATGTTGGATTTTGGTTTTAGTATTAATGATTTTTCAGACGGACATCTTGGAAGTGATACAATTCTACTGGATCAAAAAACTTTTATATGATTTTCTTTATACATCTGAGTACAAGCGTCTAGTTGTGCTAATCTGCTTCTGTTATTGCCAATTTGAATGAATGTTTGAACAAGTCTGTCTTAAGTGGAAAATTGATTCCTAGCTCTGATAATAATCTTGCCGTGATTGCTCTGATTTATAAAGATTATCAATTTTTACAGTGATTAACATTTCTCTGTTTATGTTTGAACAGAACAAGTGCACGATCATCATTCGTTTGTGGAGTGCCAGCAACATTTCTCACTTCATGTTTTTACGGAACAAGTGCATGATCATCTTTCATTCGTGGAGTGCCAGAAAGGACTGTCTGCAGTGACTCTCCGACTGCCAACTGCAGGTTTTATATATTTAACTCTGCACGATATCAAATTGTCAATGAGTGAGGCTGCTACTTCTACTTGTGCAGTTGCTCTCTCTTGACGAAGTTCAGTCTCCATCTCCATACGTTACGATGTGTTTACTCATGTAATATGTTTTACAGACGCAGTTACACAACATAATATTTTCATTTTGTTTTGTAGCCATCTTATGTTGCTAATCATGAGACTCTAGAAGGTAAAATGGGGGTTATAAAATACTCTGGGGATCTACCTGGGTCTTACTATTGACTAATATTTCATCCAGTTTTATATATATCTCATCTTATTTATCTCAAGCCTGATTCACGAGGTGTAAGTCATAAATCAAAGATGAAGTGATAAATAATTGAATACATGTAATAATTTGCACTTGATTATCTCTCACATGACGTAACATGCGTGATGTGAGTTAAAGATAAGAAGTTATGATTAACCTGTTACATGAAGAATTTAGCGCTTGATCTGGTGCACAAAATGTTCTAAAAGACGATAGGCGCTAGTCAAGTGGTGGATTGTGGCCTAGCGCCTAGGCGGTACCTATGTGGATACGGGCGTTTCTAAGGTGCGGACCTAAATCGGACGGAGGAGATGAGCCGAGTGTATCTGTGAAACCGGGTGTTTGAGTGTATCTCAATACCCGTAAAGTTCATGGGTAAAACCTGGGAAAATTTCTGGGAAAGCCTGAGGAAGCGGAAGGGAGCTGGCGGTGCATTAGGGGAAGAGGAAGGGAGTTGGCCTGAGGAAGTCGAATTCAGTCATTTTTGTAGTCAATTTTGGGGTATGAGCATAAATTGGTAGTTAATTCTAGTGTATGTGCAAATTGATGTAGAACTATCTTCAGTCTAATTACATGCTTGCAGGTGGTCTTGGCCTGTCTGGTATTGTGTCAGTATTGTTCACAGGAATGGTAAGTGGACGAATATTGCATCCTGTATGTTTGCTGTGATGAGACTTTGGTCACAATCTTATTTTATTAGTCTTTCAATTTCTTTACATTTTTTGTTTCATTTTCCATCTTGTCCATTTTGTATAAATCGCTGTATTTTGGTATGGAAACTCTTAATCAGTTTGCCGAATGATTTTCTGCAGGGCAGCTAATGTTTATTTTTTTCTTGTGCGTATTTGGTCTACTTGGTTCGACTTGGATCTGCACAGAGACTATATTCACTGCAACCACTGTCATAGTGGTTCTCAGACTTCTGACGGTACACATGATGCAAAAATTAACTTAACACACAAATTAAACCCTCTTGTTGACAATTGTAGTATGGATAAGTAGGGATCGTTCTAAAACGGGAATTAGGAGGGCTTGCTAAAACCTCTAAACTTACTCAAAAACATAAAAACAAAGTTAAAAACGTTTGAATAGACTCAAGGGACTCAAAACAGATTCTAAAGACTCAAAACAACTTAAAAACACTCAAAACTGCCTAAAAACACAAACTGGGCAGATTTGACTCTAACACAACTTTGGATGAATTTAGTGTTTTGACTTAAATCAAAACACTCTAAAACACAAACAAAATAGATTTTAAACACTTTGGAACAAGAAAGTAAAATGAGGGTTTTGATTTGGATGAATTTGAAATAAACAAGCAAGTTATAAAACTAGGCAGATTATAAAATGAATTTGAAAAATAAAATGATGGATGGATTAGTTAGATGTCCGTTCTTCACACATGACACACTTGTACATGAATCGATTTCCAATTGCTTTTCAATAAACTATGATACTCAACACCCCAGATTAACCGTGATGCACAAATTAACCCTCAGATTTTCCTTTACTCATTGAGTTGGATGAATGCATGCAACAACCCAAATCATTCTCTAAAAGTCCCCTATATGAATGCATAATAGAGATACAATCAGAGATCATTACGTGCAATGAAAATCATAAGTGTTGACGAGACAATTATAACTATGAATGCATGATACATTGGCCAAGAATTCAATTAACACGATTGTGATAAACAACCTTCACTACTCATGAATATAAACATCTAACGATTAGGTGAAACTCATTTATATTCTAGCATCTAATTCATGCATGAAAACTAAGTATGCATCCTTAATAAACATACAAGAATCAGTTATGAATAAAATAGATAATTGAATTGCAATCACAACTTATCAAATCACAATTGGAAGAAATCAATTCATATCTCAAGCATGTTCATGGCTTCAAACTTCCCCCTAACTAAATAGGGGTTTAGCCACTCATAGTTGCAACAAAATCAGAAAATAACAAAGTAGACATTGAAAGCAAGAACGAAGTACACCTAAAACGCTCCAATCTTCAAGCTTGAAACGCCAAAGACCTTCTTTTTCACCACCTTGTTGCGGCACAAGAAAGGGGAGTGGCTAAATGGAGGTCACGGCAAGGGATGAAAGTGTAAGTGTATGGAGTTGTGAGATGTGAAAATGTAGTGTCTTTGGATGGAGATGGAATTATGTATGGGAGTGAATGGATGTGTAGAATGGTGAATTCCCAATGAAATGCATGGCAATGGTATTTATAGGGAAATGATGGATTATGTGAGTTAGGTGAGTGCACATTCCATTCAATTTAGGTGGGTTAGATGAGTACACCAACAACTCAAATTTTGGTAGGTTAAATGAGTGCACCAACAATTCAATTTCTGGTAGGTTAAATGAGTGGATGTGTTGGGTGATTATAATGAGTGGATGTAGTGGTAGGTGAATGTGTTGGGTGGTTGAAATGAGTGGATGTGTTGGGTGAAATGAGTGGATGTAGTGGTAGGTGAATGTGTTGGGTGAAATGAGTGTGCTAAAATGGTTATTTATAGGGAGAGGATGATGCACAAACTTCAAATTTCGTCCATTCCTTTTGCTCCAAGCATATGCTATCCATTCCATGCCCAAAAATGCTCCAAAATGCACTTCTTTGCCACATTAACCCTTTGGACCTACAAACACACGAAAATAGCTTAAAATACTAAAATAACTACAAACTAACAACATAAATGCCAAGAAAAAAAACTAACTAAGTCGCATAAATATGCTTCTATCAAATTCCCCCACACTTAGCTTTTGCTAGTCCTCGAGCAAAACAAAACAAACAAAACAAAACCTAGACCTTCCAACAATTGCCTCAGGGATTTTTAATGAAACATGACATGTTAAAAATCATCATTCCCACAGATTTTGGTCATCCTTACACTTGAGCACATACTTAATCACAGTCACCACTTACTAGTTCACAATTAACCAATTAAAACGATGTTTTGAATGTAGTAACATGCCTTAGAGAATTTGCTCAATTCCTTACAAGATACTCTCTATTTTCACACACATTTTCTGACTACACACCCTACACTAGTATATGTGAGAAGATTGATGTAAACACGAAAGATTAGGACTCACATATGTTATAACAAAGAAAGCAATTTTCTGGAGTTATTAAGCATGTTTAGATATGATCTCATGAATGGAATGCTACTACTTAGATGCGAGAACCAGTGACACCATATGCTCAAACCAATTTCGAACTCCACAAATTGAAACACACAACACTCAAGATTGAAGTCAAGGGTTGTAACAGGGCTTGGGGGTAATGGCTAACAAAGAAAGGATATGGATAACAAACGTTCTTAAAGCGATAGCAAGCAAAGCAATGAAATAGACACTTGGAAATTACTTTAGAATGCATAATCAACTTTTAATTACAAGGGGAAGATTTATGCAACACTTAGGGCCGAATTCAATGTTTTGAACCCTTTCTTTAACAAACAACACTTTAGAGCTCTTTTTCATACTCTTTTATTTATTTATTTTTATATATTTATATATTTATTTATTTTTTTACCCGTGCCTTATTAAGGACTTTGGCGCGCACACACACACACAAGAATCACTTCCCCCACACTTGCTTTCTGCAATACATTGATAAAAAAAAGGAGTTCATTTTAAGTCATGCTTTACTATGCTTCAAGAACAAGGGTATGGATGGTCCTAATCTAGGCTAGGTGAGGATAGTGTGGGTTAACAAATAACATAGGCTACACAAGGCTCAACGGGGTTAAACTTAAACACATAATGAAATAGGGCACGACAATTTGGCTGTGGTGGTCATTACACAACTTCATCTTGAATATGTGTTATGCAAATCAATAGCATGCTTTGAATGAAATAGGCATGAGTTCTAGCATTTGGAACTAAATGATGAAACGCCTTCTAAGTAGCAACCAAGCAAAGAATAATGAGATCATGCAAAGACTTTAGAAAACAATGATGCACAGATTACTAACTCTCCAAATAAACGTTTAGGCTCAAGTCTCACAAGGTTGTAGCGTACATTTGAGTTCCTTCTTTCAAGCATGTTACAAAACTGATTTTTCCTTTATGATTGCATGTGAATTCATAAATTATAACCACAACCAAGCATACACCAAAAAGTAAATCAAATTTTCATCCATGTTTATAACTCTCTTTAACAGTCTGTAATTAAAAACCAAATCCTCATCATTGTGTTGGAAGGTACCCTAAGACACAAATAAACACACAAAAACAACTCATTTTGGTTTTTTTCAAAACAATTTTTCAAATTTTTATCAAATTTTCGGATTTTTATGTCAAAACACACTACAAACGCTTAAAAACAGTGAAAAACAACATTGTAAGTGATAGGTGAATAAAACCCACGAAAATCATGCAAAATAGCTTGTTTACCCCCCCACACTTAAATCAAACATTGTCCTCAATGTTTCACACATAGACTTACACTCAAACAAGCAAATAAACAAACGACGAATAAACATGACAAGAATAGCAAAGTAAAAACCAGACAGAGTAGAGTTTAAGAACGCAAATCTGGTTATGGAGAGATGATCTTGTTGACTTTCCACATCTTTGATCTCGAACTGGGCTAGGGAACTTCTTAGCAAGGAAAATGAGACTTGATTGGTGGTGGTGATTTGATGGCCTTGTACGGCGAGGCTTTGCTCTTTGGCGACTGATGCGTCCATATGTTGTTGAAGCTTCTCGAGCTCTTGGTTTCAACTCAGACTCATTCTGCTGGGTTGATTGAGTGTGCAGACAACCTTCTTCTCTGCTTGTTTCTTTTGCACGGCAGGTAGGCACGAGGTAGAGGTGATGGTCTGTTTCTTTGTTCAATCTGTCCACGTGCCGACCGATTGCTTTCTTTCTCCTTGTCTCGCAGGCAAGAGCAAGGGTAAAGGAAAAGCATGCCATGAGATATCTTTGCCTTTGACTTTGATGATATGAGATACTTTTGCTTTTGAAGAAGTATCTTTCCACAGGTTTATTCTTGAACTGGGCTGGGGAACTTCTTAGCAAGGAAAATGAGACTTGATCTTGAAGATGAATTAGCACGTTGTCTCCACATGCTTCAAGGTATCATTTTCACTTGCCTTATCTGTTCTCCAGGCAGATGTGACATCTTCTTCGGAAGTACATCAATAGTTGAAGATGAGCACTCGAGAGCAATGCTAGGTAAGCAATCAGGAAGGAGTTCCAGGCAGTCGGTTTTTAGATCGGAAGATTGACACCAAGTACTGGCTGATTGCTCGCTTTCTCCTTGTCACAAAGACAAGGAAAAGGACAGGGAGAAAGCATGATATGAGATACTCTTGCTTTCAACCTTCATGATATGAAATACTTTTGCTCTTGATGACTTGTTTGCAGAGGTACCCCAAGGGATGAGGAACACTGAGTGACTCGAGAGGCTTCGTTGGGAATGCATTTTCGAAGATGAAGAAGGGTTATGTATGTCTGCCTTGCTATGGAGGGTGAAGGACGACATTTATAGGAATTAATAACCGGTACTATTCTTTCACTCTTGTCCGCACCCGTTGGATGAATGAACAGTAAACTTCACGTGCTTTCTACTTTGCCAGAAATCTTCGACAGATTGCCCGTAATTTCTGCAAGGCTGAGTGTGCATGTGACAAATGCTGACACGTCTGGATAAAGCAGATGCCTTTTTGATATTTGGAATCGGCGCATCGACAAATTGACCGTGATTTCAGCAAAGCTGAATTTGCGTGTGACAGGTGATGACGAGGCTGAAAATGACTGGCGCCTCTTCGATATCTGAGTTCGGCGATTCGACAAATTATCCTTGATTTTTGCAAAGCTGAGTGTGCATGTGACAGGTGATGACACGTCTGAAAAAGCAAGTGCCTCTTTGATTTCTGAGATCGGCGCTTGGTTTCTGAGCAGCCCAGCTTTTGAGAAATCAAGCGTCTCTTCGATTTCTGAGCTCGCCTCTTCAATTTCTGAAGCTCTGTCACGTGCTGATTTTTAAAGAGAGGCACGCATCACATTCCAAAGCACACTTGAATTTGCCGCCTGTAGAAATTCCCTTCTTGCACTTCTAAAATCTTGATTTGTCCGACCTCTTCTTTTTCTTCACACCTTCGAATATGTCTTGCCCTTCTGACCGTCGCCTTAACTTGAATGTCGGGGAAGATAGTGACATATCTCCTCCAAAGAACATTTGGCAGCCGTCATTCGTATCCCCAAATGGTCCTCTTACAGTTGGGGATTCCATGATGATGAATGATACAACCGCTTCGGTGGTGGCTATAAATCTTCTCACTCCTAGAGACACTAGGATACTTTTCAGGCGGTCCGACGAACTGGCTGTTCAGGACTCTCTAGCCTACAGCGTCCGATGTGCAGGCTCAGTATCAAACATGGGCCAGCGCCTTCTTGCTCGATCTCGTCAGGTTGAGTCGTTGATGGCTGAGGTGGCCAGTCTTCGGCAAGAGGTCAGAGTGCTTAGGCACGAGAATAAAGAGTTGCACATGCTCGCAACTAATTACTCAACAAGCATGAAGAGGAAGCTTGACCAACTGCAGGAGTCCGAAGTTCGGATTCAGAGTGATCATCAGAGGTTTGTGGTGTTACTCTAGCGGCAACTTCTGCCTTCGTCCTCTGGCGCTTCACCAAGTGTTGGGGCTCCGAATAATCAATCTCTGGTGCTTCATCTTTCTGGAGGTCCGTCGAATGCTGAGGCACCACTTGACCAATGAAGACTCCTTACTGTTTATTTGCACTTTCTTGTACTTTTCTACCTTTCTACCTAATGTTTCTCTTCCACGAAAATTAATGTAAAAAAAAAAAAAACTTTGTTTACCTGTCAAAGTTTCAAACATAAACCCACACCAAAAAAAATCAAACAAGCAACAAATAAATATGACAAACATGGCAAAATAAAACTGCAGAAAAGGGAAGGTTTTAGGAACGCAAAACCAATCGTGGAGCAATTCAAAAATCTTCCTTATTTGAATACATGGGTTGCTTCCCAAGAAGCGCTTGCTTTAACGTCTTCCAGCCGGACGATATCTCCATTTAAGCTTGAACAGGGCCCACGACATGGAGGGGTACATTCTTCACGACATGCTCCTCAAAGGCCTCATAATAGGGCTTCAAACGATGCCCATTCATTTTGAATTCTTGTTGCGTCTTCAAACTTTGTAATTGGACTGTACCATGAGGAAAAACATTAGTAACCACAAAAGGACCAATCCATTTGGAACGCAACTTGCCCGGAAACAAACGAAGATGGGAATTGAAGAGTAACACTTTCTGCCTTATGGAGAATGTTTTGCCACGAATCATTTTGTCATGGAAAGCTTTCGTCTTTTCCTTGTAAATGCGGGCATTTTCATACGCCTCGTTACTTATCTCATCAAGTTCATGTAATTGAAGTTTCCTTTGACTTCCCGCTGCACCTAGGTCCATGTTGAACTTCTTGACTGCCCAATGAGCTTTGTGCTCCAATTCGACGGGGAGATGGCATGGCTTGCCATAGATGAGCCAAAATGGGGACATCCCAATGGGTGTTTTGTACGCCGTACGATATGCCCATAGTGCATCATCTAAGCGTAAGCTCCAATCCTTCCTTGTTGGCCCAACGGTCTTCTCTAGAATCTGTTTGATCTCTCGATTCGAAACCTCAGCTTGGCCATTTGTTTGAGGATGGTAAGGTGTAGAAACCTTATGGTTGACATTGTGCTTCCTCAATAACGCCTCAATGGTCCGATTGCAAAAGTGAGACCCTCCATCACTGATGATCACTCGTGGCATGCCAAACCTTGCAAATATGTTAGTTCTAATGAAATCTGCAACCACTTTAGAATCATTAGTCCGGGTGGTTTTTGCTTCCACCCACTTTGACACATAATCAACTGCAAGAAAAATATACATGAAACCATTCGAGGAAGGAAAGGGACCCATAAAATCAATACCCCAAATGTCAAAAATTTCAACATTGAGGATGGAAACCTGCGGCATTTGATCCCTTGCACTTATATTTCCTGTTCTTTGACATTTATCACATGTGAAGCAAAAAGTTCTATCATCGTTAAAGATACTAGGCCAATAGAACCCACATTGTAACACCTTAAGTGCTGTTCTTTGTGTGCCAAAGTGACCACCACATGCATATGTATGACGAAAGCTTAAAATGGAATGAAACTCAGAATCATGCACACATCGACGAATAATCTGATCAGGGCAATATTTCCACAAATATGGATCATCCCATACATAAAACCGTGCATCATTTCTAAGCTTATCACGTTGGTGTCTAGTGAGAGTGCTTGGAATTCGTTTAGACACCAAAAAGTTGACCAAATAAGCATACCAAGGTTCACTTACCTTCATGGTCATCAATTGTTCATCAGGAAACGTTTCAGCAATGGGTAGGGACTCCTCATTATGCATCATACGACTTAGGTGGTCAGCCACCACGTTTTCACTTCCCTTTTTGTCTCGAATCTCAATGTCGAACTCTTGAAAAAGCAATATCCATCGAATTAGCCTTGGCTTGGCCTCCTTCTTGCTGAGCAAATATTTTAAAGCTGCATGATCAGTGAAAACAATTACTTTAGTACCAATTAAATATGATCGAAATTTATCTAAAGCAAAGACAACGGCAAGAAGTTCTTTTTCCGTTGTGGAATAGTTTAATTGGGCATCATTCAACGTCCGTGAAGCATAGTAGATGACATGCGGCCTCTTATCCTTCCTTTGTCCTAAAAAAGCCCCTAAAGCATAATCGGATGCGTCACACATGAGCTCAAAAGGAAGGCTCCAATCCGGTGGAACAATAATGGGAGCCGTGGTCAGCAACTCCTTGAGTTGTTTGAAAGATGCCGTGCATTCCTTATTGAAGTCAAACGCCACATCTTTTTGAAGGAGACGACAAAGAGGTTGGGAAACCTTTGAGAAATCTTTGATAAATCTTCGATAGAAACCTGCATGTCCAAGAAAAGAACGAACCTCTCTAACCGAAGTAGGAGAGGGTAAGTGACATACAAGATCGATCTTTGATTTATCAACCTCCATTCCTTTTTCAGAGATGATATGTCCTAAAACTATGCCTTGTTTAACCATGAAATGACATTTTTCCCAATTGAGAACAAGGTTAGTTTCAACACATCGTTTTAAGATCAAACTGAGATTATGCAAACAACCATCAAATGAATCACCAAAAACGCTGAAATCATCCATAAAAACTTCAATAATTTTCTCAACATAATCAGAAAATATGCTCATCATGCATCTTTGAAATGTGGCAGGTGCATTACATAAACCAAATGGCATGCGACGATAAGCAAATGTACCAAAGGGGCATGTGAAAGTGGTTTTTTCTTGGTCCTCGGGTGCTATGACAATTTGATTATAACCAGAATAACCATCAAGAAAACAATAGAAAGCATAACCCGCTAACCTCTCAAGCATTTGATCAATGAATGGCAAAGGGAAGTGGTCATTCCTAGTGGTGGCGTTGAGCTTCCTGTAATCGATACACACCCTCCAACCTGTTTGGATTCGAGTAGGCACAAGCTCATTTTCGGCATTTGTCACCACAGTTACTTCGGATTTCTTTGGAACACATTGAACGGGCGAAACCCAACGACTATCAGAAATAGGATAGATCACTCCGCAATCTAAAAGCTTGATTATTTCCTTCTTCACAACTTCCATCATCGGAGGGTTGAGTCGGCGTTGAGCCTCTCGAGATGTTTTAGACCCCTCATCCAAAAATATGCGATGCATGCAAGTGGTGGGACTGATTCCTTTTATGTCGGCCAATGTCCACCCAATTGCTGTTTTGTACTCCCTTAGCACCCTTACCAACTTGTCCTCTTCTTATGCCGTGAGTGTGCTTGAGATGATGACGGGCAATGTCTCATCATCGCCCAAGAAAACGTACTTTAAATGGCTTGGCAATGGCTTAAGTTCAAGTGTAGGTGGCTGCACAACTGAGGGAAGTAACTTATTAGCCAAAACTGAAATGGAAATTGGGTCCAAAAACTTACCAGAGTGTAGTGGCAATGATTCGAGGGCAGCCACCATCTCCATCACGTCTTCATTAGGTGGTACGGCATGGGAAAAATCATTCATGCCGTGGGGGTGCATGGTTACTACTTCATTGTTTTGAATGTCCATTCCTCGTGCAATGACCAATTCAAGTGCATCGTCATTCAATTGTTCAAAATGGTCCTACGCCAAAGAAGCAAATACATCAATAGAAAAACATGAGTGATCCTCACTATGATACTTGATAGAATCAGAAAGATTGAAATTGATAACTTCCCCATCAAATTCCATCGTCAAAGTTCCATTAAACACATTAATCTTAGTACGGGCAGTTTTCATGAATGGTCCGACTCGTCCATTTCAAGCACGTAGAAATCCGCCAGAAAGATTAAGTGATTGACCTGCACTAAAACATCTTCCAAAACTCCCTTTGGATAGGCACTAGATCGATCGGCCAATTGTATAATCACACCATCATTTTTCAATTCGCCTAAGTGCATAGATGCATAGATTAAATAAGGCATGACATTTATAGATGCACCTAAGTCTAACATGGCAGATTCAAAACGAGTATTACCAATTACACAAGGAATGGTAAAACTACCCGGATCCTTGCATTTAGTGGGCAGTTTACGTTGTAAAACAGCTGAGACATTTTCACTTACCTTGACAACCTCCTTGCTCGAAATTCTCTTCCTAGTTGTGCAAAGTTCTTTTAAAAACTTGGCATACCTTGGAACTTGCTTAATTGCATCCAAAAGTGGTATATTGACTTGAACTTTTCTAAACATTTCCAAAATATCTTTTTCAGCCTCCTCCTTCTTTGATTGCATAAACCTACGAGGAAAGGATACATTTGGAGGAACAACGTTAGAATTAATCAAAATTGGAACTTCCTTACCTTTGTTAGCCGAATTGGATGATTTAGGAGCATTTGAGGCCTGCGGCAAAGGTGTTTCCACCCTTTCCGTGGGCCTGCTTTGCTCATTCTCTTCAATTATCAACTCTTCAACCTCATTGGAACGTGATTTGGAAGGTTGGGGGTCAGATCCAACTTGTTTTCCACTTCACAAACTCATGGCTTTGGCAGATTCGAATCCTCCCTTTGGGTTGACAACGGTTGAACTAGACAACTTACCTTGCTCTCTGAATTGTCCTACAAACTCCGCAATCTGCCCAATTTGCTTCTCCATTTGGTCCACTCTTTTGTCTTGGTTTTGCATTGCTTTGGCTTGATTTTCTTGCCCCTGAGACAAATTGGTGAGTAACTTAAGAAGTGTCTCATTATCTAAAGATGTACCTGAGGTGTTTTGGGCAGGCTGTTGTGGGGCTTGTGTTGGTGCGTATTGCTTGGTATAGAAGCCCGGAGGTTGCTGCCTAAAGCCTCCTTGTTGTTGGGGTTGTTGGGGCTCCCTCCACCTGAAATTTGGATGGTCTCTCCAACCTGGATTGTACGTATTAGAATATGGATCGTTCCTTGGCTGGTTTTGGCCTTGAAATCCAATTGCATTGGCGCTTTCCCATCCACCATTTTCAATCAATTGAGGGCACTTTTCAGAGGCATGTCCTTGGATAGAACACACACCACATACACTTGGTTCTTTCATCCTCATTCCTTCGGCCATCTGAGACACAATGGAAGTAAGATTAGCTAATTGCGATTGAATGTCGGATGTGGAGTTTACCTCATTCACTTGCTGCCGTGGGGTGTCCCTTTGACCAACGCCTTCATATTGTTGAGCATTCAATGCTCGGTTAGCAATTAAGGTCTTGGCAGCCATGGGTGTTTTGTCCACCAAAGCTCATTCCGCTGAGGCGTCTAGCATTTGGCGTTCAATTGGTAGAAGCCATTCGTAGAAATATTGAAGAAGAAGCTCCTCCTTCATCTAGTGCTGTGGACATGAAGCAACAAGGGTTTTAAAACGCTCATAGTAAGTGGGAAATGATTCACCTTGGTTTTGCTGAATGCCACTAATCCTTTTGCGTAGTAGAATGACTTGAGAAGTTGGGAAAAACTTCTCCAAAAATGCCCGTTTCATACTCTCCCATGATGTGACAGTTCCGGGGGCTAGCTCATACAACCAATCTTTAGCCTTTTCTAAGAGAGAAAAGAGAAAAGCCTTCATTTTCAGAATGTTCCCATCAACATTCACAGGGGTCATGCTCGAGCAAACAACCTCAAACTCCTTCAAGTGTTTATTAGGATCTTCCATGGACATCCCGTGGAACTTAGGAATGTGATACAACAAACTTGATTTCAATTCGAACTCGTCCGTCTTTCCTAGGGCAGCCATGGGGTATTGGATGCATAGGGGAGCGGCATTGTCCAATCCCGAAGCGGAAAGCTCCTTGATTGTTCGATTGTCCGCTGCCATGTTGGGATCTTCCTCTTCTTCTTCAAGTGGATGTTCTTCAAACTCAAGTTTAGGAATAGGTGGGTTACGATCTTGCTGATTCCTATTCCTTCTCAAAGTCCTCTCAAAATTGTCGTCAAAGTCCAAGATATGCTCACGAACCGGATGAGAACTCCGAATCATAAACTAGTACCTAAAACAAGAAAACAAACAAGGTCAGTAACTAACATAAAAACACACGAAAATAAACAAAAAGAAATAACAAGGGATTAGCAAAGTTGCTAATCCCCGGCAACGGCGCCAAAAATTTGGTGCAAAAATTAACTTAACACACAAATTAAACCCTCTTGTTGACAATTGTAGTATGGATAAGTAGGGATCGTTCTAAACCGGGGATTATGAGGGCTTGCTAAAACCTCTAAACTTACTCAAAAACATAAAAACAAAGTTAAAACCGTTTGAATAGACTCAAGGGACTCAAAACAGATTCTAAAGACTCAAAACAACTTAAAAACACTCAAAACTGCCTAAAAACACAAAATGGGCAGTTTGACTTTAACACAACTTTGGATGAATTTAGTGTTTTGACTTAAATCAAAACACTCTAAAACACAAACAAAATAGATTTTAAACACTTTAGAACAAGAAAGTAAAATGGGGGTTTTGATTTCGATGAATTTGAAATAAACAAGCAAGTTATAAAACTAGGCAGATTATAAAATGAATTTGAGAAATAAAATGATGGATGAATTAGTTAGAGGTCCGTTCCTCACACATGACACACTTGTACATGAATCGATTTCCAATTGCTTTTCAATAAACTATGATACTCAACACCCCAAATTAACCGTGATGCACAAATTAACCCTCAGATTTTCCTTTACTCATTGAGTTGGATGAATGCATGCAACAACCCAAATCATTCTCTAAAAGTCCCCTATATGAATACATAATAGAGATACAATCAGAGATCATTACGTGCAATGAAAATCATAAGTGTTGACGAGACAATTATAACTATGAATGCATGATACATTGGCCAAGAATTCAATTAACACGATTGTGATAAACAACCTGCACTACTCATGAATATAAACATGTAACGATTAGGTGAAACTCATTTATATTCTAGCATCTAATTCATGCATGAAAACTAAGTATGCATCCTTAATAAACATACAAGAATCAGTTATGAATAAAATAGATAATTGAATTGCAATCACAACTTATCAAATCACAATTGGAAGAAATCAATTCATATCTCAAGCATGTTCATGGCTTCAAACTTCCCCCTAACTAAATAGGGGTTTAGCCACTCATAGTTGCAACAAAATCAGAAAATAACAAAGTAGACATTGAAAGCAAGAACGAAGTACACCTAAAACGCTCCAATCTTCAAGCTTGAAACGCCAAAGACCTTCTTTTTCACCACCTTGTTGCGGCACAAGAAAGGGGAGTGGCTAAATGGAGGTCACGGCAAGGGATGAAAGTGTAAGTGTATGGAGTTGTGAGATGTGAAAATGTAGTGTCTTTGGATGGAGATGGAATTATGTATGGGAGTGAATGGATGTGTAGAATGGTGAATTCCCAATGAAATGCATGGCAATGGTATTTATAGGGAAATGATGGATTATGTGAGTTAGGTGAGTGCACATTCCATTCAATTTAGGTGGGTTAGATGAGTACACCAACAACTCAAATTTTGGTAGGTTAAATGAGTGCACCAACAATTCAATTTCTGGTAGGTTAAATGAGTGGATGTGTTGGGTGATTATAATGAGTGGATGTAGTGGTAGGTGAATGTGTTGGGTGGTTGAAATGAGTGGATGTGTTGGGTGAAATGAGTGGATGTAGTGGTAGGTGAATGTGTTGGGTGAAATGAGTGTGCTAAAATGGTTATTTATAGGGAGATGATGATGCACAAACTTCAAATTTCGTCCATTCCTTTTGCTCCAAGCATATGCTATCCATTCCATGCCCAAAAATGCTCCAAAATGCACTTCTTTGCCACATTAACCCTTTGGACCTACAAACACACGAAAATAGCTTAAAATACTAAAACAACTACAAACTAACAACATAAATGCCAAGAAAAAAAACTAACTAAGTCACATAAATGTGCTCCTATCAACACAAACTGATCTTTGTCATCAATTTCGAATCTTCTTCAAATGTCTGGTGAATATTGAGGACATGTTTCCTCCAATAGATATGAGTAGAGAAATACGTCGTCTTGCCCTTTGTTAAAATACTAGTCATGAATTGAATCTGATTTCTGCACTTTGTCAATATTGAGGACATGTTCCGAGGATACCAACAAGTATTTTGCTCAATTAAAAAGCTCGTAACGATATTATCTGGTCTTTTCTGTTTCACTATATCCATGCTCTTGCACCTCCACTGAAAGTTGTTTCTCTGAAATGGCTCCATTTCAGAAAGGAGCAAAAGTTTTGTTCGGAACAAGGGGTTTCTCGGCTTTCCAAAATCCAACATAGTAGTTGGATGGCTGCATTCAACAAGAATGAACTTATACTAGTGATATTTAACAATGACGAACAGTGACATTTTCCCCCAATGTTGTGAGATTTGGACTGTGTTGGTTGTTATAGCAGTGATGAATTGAGGCTATACAGCTTGGTTTTGTAGTGGTTTATGTTATATTGATACGGGTTATGAAATTTAAGGCTAAATATTATTTGTTATGAAAGTTTGTGAACACTAAAGATATACGCACTAATTTAAACAATAGACCAAGTTAGCATTTGTAAATGGTACTAATGACTGACTTTATAGATAAGTTTAATTTGGATGATCATAACATGTCACAAGTCTCACAAGTCATCATAATAAAATACCAATTTTGGATGATAAATTGTAATATCGTTAGGTACTTGGTGTTATGTTACATAATATTGTATAAGTTTCATGAACATTTGCATATTATTTTTTTTCACATTTATAAATTAATTATTATGAGCTTTTTTTAATATAATTTGATTTTCCTACATAATACCAATGCATGATAAAAAAATTCATTATAATTAATTTACAAGTGTGAAAAATGTGAATAAATATGCAAACACACGTGATTGCATCCTCTATACTTTGACGATTGTTTCATCGTTGTTTGGATTTTACAACCCTCCAAACCCTCTTGAGCAGTATTTTAGGGGAGTCATTATTTAATAAAAATTCATACTAATTAACGTAAAAATGAAAAAAAATATGCAAACCTTTAGGACCACACATTCTACCCTTTAGCGATGGTTAGATCGTCATTTGTATTTTTGAAACCCTTCAAACCCTCTTGAATTGACACACCCCGACCGAGATCAAGGCATACTGGCCGTCACGTGAGAGTGACGTAGCCACGTGCACAGTGCGAAAACAATAATGATAAGAAATATACTAATAATTAAAAACCAAATTACTAGAGTGCACTACTAAACAGGAAGTGATAGGAGATAGTACAAACATAAACACTCCTAATCAGAGCATAATAAGTCTAGGTGCAGTCCAGTAAGACAAGTACTAGTTATACAGTACCAGGAATGTCCTACTATTATTTAGATAGGTCAGAATTGCCGACGTCCTCAAGCCACCAACATTAAGCTTACTTAAAACCTGGAGGGGCGCAAAACAGAAAATGTGAGTGGGCAAAAACAAATGTTTTACAAAATCATTTCATTTATCAACATATCTAACCCCTCGCTGTAAAACATGTATAATTTTTCCCAGAATCAAGAAATAAGCATATACATAAATATATACGAAATCATATCAATTCATGCTTCACAATATCATTTTCATAAGTATGCCATGCCAAGATATAATAAAGTAAGCAATTCAAGTAAGATTAATTTCATAGGAATATAACATGTGAGCCGAAACCCCTAAGGTAGTCTGTACGGCTGAATTCATAGCTCAAAGTTACTCTAGCCGGAGTCACTACAATGACCTATACGGCAACATATTGCACAAGAGTCGGAACCAAACAAACAGGTCTATACGACAATAATGGGTGTAATATAAACATGCTCAAAACCATTCTCACATAATAGCTGGGCGATAAATCACTAGTCACCTACGAGTGGGAACTATAATTAAGGTCTGTAAGACAAGACTGTGCACCTAAATTGGATCCAATATGAGCATATGGTGCGGGATGTGACATAATAAACACTCCTGTGCCATATCTATGGCTAAATCACAATCACCCTAAGTGCAGTTTTATGAGCTCAACATTATTCAATCACATATCACATCATCAACAATTCACATCATCGAACATAACTTACCTGAGCTTACCTGAGCCTCCACAGCACCACATATACATATAAAGTATCACACACCAATTCATAAACGAATTATAGACTCATATGCATGGCATTCAAGGCAATCATTTAAACATATTTTTCTGGGAAAATATCAAGTATATAATATATACTGAAAACCAAAAGCCCACTCACTGGTATGTCGAAGGGTCGTAGCCCCCGAGTCGCCCTTGGATACGCTCGTCCTCGGAATAAGTCTCACCTATATGCGAATTAACTATAAAAACGTTATTTTAGAGCATATAGACAAAACTAGCTAATATCTTCTTATACAATGCTCAATTTTGGTATTTGAATATACCAACGTGATCTACACAACTCCACGAACATCCCCAAATTTTTAGATTATTTTTCCAATCATCCACGCGCCGCCACGCGCAGGGAATCCTGACGGATTCCCTAACTACAGTTAGGAATATTCCTCGGAATCTTCTGTTAAGCTCAACGGTAACCATCCAAACTAACTGACGGCGTCAGAATATTCCATCCAAACTGACGGAATATTCTGTCTTCGTCTTTGGCGAGTCGCCGGTCGTCGGAAAACTGGGTAAAACTTCAAAACGTCTATTCTCACTCATTTTTCAACCATTTTCTTCGAAATTCAAACCAAATGAAAGCTTAGAGTGAGAAAAATGGCGTTATACCTATTTGAAGCTTCGAATCTCACGAAATCACGTCGGGGAAGCTTTGAAATTCCGACAAAACCTGCAACTCGTCGTTTCTTGCGATCCCGACGTCCAAATTCCTCAAACGAATTACCCCGAGACTCGTGAGGACCTCATTAAGCTTCCCATGAGCTTAGATTTCCCTAAAACACAAGGTTTTACGTGAGTATGAACAATGCATGAAAATTGGGTTACGGGTTCACGAGTTTTCGAAGGATTCTTTACCTGAAACTGGTACCAAACGATTCGTAGCACCACGAGGAACACAATGGTGCACTCAAAACCTTCGATCTGCGAAGTTTGGGGTGTTCTTGCCCTTGTGCGTACGTATAACAAGGAGAGAGAGAGTGAAACAGAGAGAGAGAGAGTACGGGAGAGAAGAGAGAGAATGGAGGAGTGATGTGTGTGGTCCAAAACTAGTCAACAACCCAATCACAACTAAAGTTTCTTAGTTCCTAAGTGGTTCCAAAAACTTAGGAAAACTTAATTAATCAAATTCAAAACAATTCACACACCACACATTTTAACGTCCAAGGGTAAACTAGTCTTTTCACATTAGCAATAAATATTTCTCGGGACGAGCTGTGACATGAATAGTGTTTTTTCGGTGACTTAAAAAAATTATTAATAATTAATTTACAAGTGTGAAATATAGAAAGAAAAAAATAATATAGAAACACTTGATGACATGGCCTACAACTTTCGTGAAGGAGTCAACTTCAAAACTCGATACTATAATCCATGAACCTTAATGACAAACATCATGGCTTCCCAAGCTAATGTAGAATTTGTTCGGAGAACCTATTCAGTTGGAATTACAATGTAATTCGATCATTCTCTAATACAATACTCTCAATCACATTATTAGGGTAAGGATATATTATGTCAAACCCCTAATGTGATTATTCCATGTTATATGATTCAATTGAGTCGTATAGGAACGCTTTCCTTTATTACGCTTGATACTTCGGCCGAAGATTCCCGAATCATATCTTAGAGTATTCATCCTCTCATAACGAGGATTAGAGATCCCTTGTTGAACATTCACATGCCTCTGAGAATAAGTCACTGGCCCCAACAATGCATAGAACACACCCAAGATGAGGTGTGGTCACGTCTCATTATCAAAATGATCAGCAACGTATCCCCAAGACAACTATGATGTCTCAGGTCAAGGATTACTTACATTATTCCAACCATTAGAGTTACTTGCTTGACATGTGAGTAGACCTCCATGCAAGTACTCTCGTTCGATTGTGTTCAGTGAACTCATTCCCTTAATGAGCACCTACATACCTGTCTTAGTGTCACTACACGAATGGGATGAGACTTTCCATTCTTCCAATTGAAGGGGACATAGTATGTAGTGGTCTATGCATTGTCAGTATCCCTCTGACAATCCTATGACCAGGAACCTTTTTGGACATTATGGTTATGTGAAGAAGGTCTCTGTAGTCTAACATCATTAGATTACTTCTTCCATCGATCCATTGTCCATGGATTCACTATTTAGGACATATATCGTTTATTGAGATAGTCCTAATTAGTATCTTTGCCCTTTGATGTATAAGAGTCATTTATACACACATTCATTTTCCTGAAAGGTTTCTTCCAAAGATTAACTTTCAGGGCATATCTCCAACAATCTCCCACTTGCACTAAAGTCAATTACTAGTGTATCTTATACATACTAGTTGAGTGAACTTACGCTCATAGGTAAACTTGGTTATGTATTAATCCTTTTAATTTATAAAAGTGATTTACTTATCAAACGTTTCTAAAACATTTGATGATGTCTTTTTCTTGTGTTCAAATACTTTGATGAGACCTTGATTCCATGGCTTGAGCTATCGCCCCATTACGTCGTAGTGTCCTACTAACGACCTTATGGTTTGGATTCAATCATTGGTTCTTTAGGAACCCCTTCTATTCAAAAGACCTTTTGAAGCAGTTTCTAAAACTATATATCGACATATATTTCGTTTGTATACTCTATACATACTTTGCTCCAACCTTGAGACCATTGTAGTACAATACTAACAATACATTCATATGATTAGTACTTCATCCATTATGAAGTTCCATTTGTTAAAATGGGTCATTTTCACTTTGGTTTATAACCTAAGTGAACGCACGCTTCCAGAGTCCGACTCTGATGTTCCTTTCTTAAAGGCAATAATACTCTATCAGTTGCTACGGTTCTGATAATGGGCTATATTAATATCTTAAAGTGACAACCCCAATGATTTTTCACCTTTGGATATTGTCTCACAAGTCCATACATGTGTTCCTTTTGTGATTTTGTAACACATTCATTATAAGGGTCACGAAAGTGATTTTCTATCATATAAGAAAATACTTTCTCAAACCTTCAACATTTGAGATTTAATTTCCCCATATAACTTCCTTGAGATAGCCTTGCTATATCATTAAGTCCAATTTCAAGTCTATACTTCAAAATTGACCGTGTCACCTTTTGTCATTTTGAGTAACATCTATGTTTTATCAAGTCTATCAAATAGACTTTATTCATATCTGGTTGCTCAAATTATGACATCACTCCCATTGGCCTTGTTGTAACTTAGCATTCATTCAAAAACTTGACACTTATATTTTCTTGATTTGAATGCCTATTGCTCCCACTAACTTGTCTTGGATCCATTGACAATCATTGAGATCCATTAGCTTATTGATGATGTCTCAACAATTTTGAGACTATCAACAACTCTAGCTAACACAAGTTATTTAAACGAACATACACAAAATAATTCCTTCTCAAGTAATTCCACTTGAAATGTGTGACTTGCTCTATTAAGTCCATTCATTTAAATTATATGGTGTCATACACCATAGTTCAAGTTTTAGTCATACTAAGACCTTTAATGTAGTCATATAAGAATTATCCAAGTCATTAGTGGAAGCATGGCTCCTACTAAGGATATAGAAACTCAACCATACCTTCTAGGTGGTTGATATAATTCTTTATCAAAACTACATAGAGCGTTATAGTTACATTAGGTGCCGAATTTGGATTGTCTTGTTGTTAAACCATATGTTGCGACTCATTTTGAAACTATTCCCTTTTGTTTCATCAACTTGTCCATTTGCTTTGTACTTGGCATGTTCTCATAAAAGAGAATGATGGACAACTCCCAACATATAACCATTTTATGCTAGGTTGACGAAACCAACATTCATAGACTATTATTTAGAATGTTACACCACATAGAATTTCAACGTTTTGAAGAGCTTGAGACTTTTAACAATTAAAATTACAAACTCATTAATAATAGTCATGTACTATTAATTTTAGACAACTATAAACCAATCATATTCAAGTTTATATCCTTTTCTCACCTCCCACTGTTTCTCATGACTTTAATGAGAATTTACATTATACATTCAAAATGTATAAACGTGGAGTATACGGGTAGAGGATAATGTGGAGTAGCTTTAAAACCTTTCAAGCTTATTTGTTTTAATCTCCACTAAGTTGATGTCTTGTTATTAAGTGACTAAAGAGTTTAAACATTTCATAGATTTAGACACTTCGTTCTTGGTTTAATCACTAACACACTTGACATTTTAAAACAATTTTAAGAATACCCAATTAGTTGTTCAAAACTACTAATTGAATCAAGAGTGATCTTGGTTATTGTGGTTAAGTGATAACCATATAAGAAACGTTTTCTTATTACTTATATCATTATAATGTGATCTTCCTTTTCTTCAAGAAAGGAATCTCTAGACCCTTTTCAATTCATATAGAACTCATATGTAGGCAATTGGAACCAAATCTTAAAGATTCATTGTATCCATCTATGGCCAACATGTGATATCTATCCATAATTGATAAGTCCAAAGTTTGGTTATCGCATTACATAAGTGATATAAATCTTGTATCTCAACTAGGATACAACAAGACAATATTCAATTCATAACACTACTTTGAGGAAATAATATAGTAGAAGGCATTCATCACATTACATTGATATGATAATTCAAACATTCATAATGTTTAATACAAAAGGAATTAGCTCTATACATTTAGAGACTAATTATATACCTTCATATAGGCACCAATAGTGGTCTTCCATCATATGAAGCCACATAATAAGTTCTTAACAAAATAAGAAAGTTTAAAGACTATCTTTAAGTGCCTAACAAACTTCCTAAGTAGTTAGCAAAAAATGGTGGCCGAACCCTTCTCCATCCTTTTTCTTTGCTTGTTCATCTTCTACTTGGCTCCATCACCTACATACAATTGCATAAGTGATTAGCATTTTATATCAAATATAAAGGTTAGAAGATCTAACAATTAGAATTGAAGATAAGAATATAAACCATACCTTGTGGCTTGTCCTTAAGAGTTGCAAGGTATAACTTGCAATTCCTCTTCCAATGCCCGTCCTTTCCACAGTGGTGGCAAGTCCCCTTGGGCTCATTTGCCTTCTTTTTCCTCACTCCTCCTTGCGGCTCAGGAGTGGGTGACTTCTTCTCCTTCCCTTTGCCTTTGCCTTTCGGCTTGGCCTTGGAAGAGGATGGCTTGTTGTAGGTTACTGCAGCAGTCCCTACAACGTTCTCTTTCTTCATAGTCTTCTCAGGGGTTACTAACATGTTTAGTAACTCAGAGAGAGTACTATCCATCTTGTTCATATTGTAGTTCATAACGAACTGCGAGAACGAGTCAGAAAGAGAAGCCAAGATGAAGTCCTGGGCCAATTCCCCGTCAAGTGGAGTACCTAGGTTCTCCAATTGTTCAACGAGTCCAATCATCTTCAGTACATGTTGATGCACTGGAGCTCCCTTGACCATCTTGGTCTTCACAAGTTCACTGACAGTGCTAAAACGACGGTTGCGCATCCCTTCACCATATAACTCCGTAAGATGGAGTATGATGGAAGATGCACTGTCCATGCCTTCGTGCTGTCTCTGCAACTCCTCATTCATGGAAGCCAACAGATAGCACTTGGCTTGTGTATCATCCTCAACGTGCTTGTCATACTTAGCACGTTCATCCTCAGTGGCCTCAGGGCCAAGAGGTATGTGAGGTGGAGCTTTGTCTAGTACGTAAACAATCTTCTCCAAGGTTAGGAGAATCTTGACATTACAATACCACGATGGGAAATTGTGCCCCTCTAGGCAATGTTTGTCGAGTATTTTCGCGAGTGTGCTTCCAACCATATCTAAATACATAAACAATAAAATAAATTAGTTTGATTGTTGATTAAGTCAAACGATTCAGGTCTTTAAACCGAATGACACCACCCACCATTTTTGGCAAATCCCATATCCCTCAAGATGGAATCTGGGATATTTCAAAGAAAGCTCGTAGCGGGTTATGGGAGGCTCACTATTACCAAGCCCACCTCACGATGATACGATGTTGGCTAGCAAAAATAATAATGAGAGGGTATGACTACCCATTCACAACAACCTCTTGTGATTACCCATCTTATTGGCCTCTAGAGAACAATGCCTCACAATGATATGATGTTGGCATCATTTCTCTTAGTTAAGTTTTGACCCACCATGCCGGTTTAGATAGGGGTTCAAGTATGACCTCACAATGATACGATGTTGGCCACACTCGTTGCCTACCTTCACCACATCAAATGTTGAAATAGACTCCTCCTGAGTATAAGCACGCACTTCGCACTCCCCCATGATAGGGTGAAGGCGGTGTACGAGTCATAAACGATTGGAGCCTACCATGGTGGAAGGCCACGAAGAAGTGTTCAAAGCACCTCTCCGCTTTCAACTTAATATTGGATATTGGTTGAGGGATTTTAAGGTCTCATCATTTTATTTATTTAATCATATTAAAATAAATTGTGTCCTATTATAACTACTAGTCCAAAGTTAATGAAATTAGTAGCATATGATATCCCCACTATTCGTTTTCATAAAACAAATCAATATCAAAACATTTTTCAAAATATTGGAGATATATATAATTACTAATTTTGTTCATTATAGTTTAGTAGCGTATGATACTCCCACTATTTGTTTTGAGAAAAACAAATCAATATCAAAAACGAATTTTTCAAATATTGGAAGTAACTACTACTACTATGGTTTTTGCAGTCCTTTGAAATTGGACTTTATAGTTATCTTAGGCTCTTTGGATGACCATGGACTTATTGGGTTAATTCAATCAACGAGCCAACATTGTTGAATAAGATCTAGGGAAGGTTGTGTCGTTTTAATTACGTGCTTTCAATCCAATTAAAACATTTTTCATTGAGCCATTAGAAATGAAAGACAATCATTCATTGCTAATTAGGGCGTTGAACCCAATTAATCTTTAATCTCATGTCAAAACCCTCTTTTAATCATGTCTCTTTACCAATAGTTAAAGAAACTCTAGTCTAGTACTAGAGGGAATCAACTAATTGAAAGAGATTAAGAAGTAATAAGAAGTACAAACCGATTTGTACAAATTCCTACAAATTACATATACTAAGAGGGAGAGAAAGATTAATGTCTATCATGACAAGGTCCAATTGAAATAGTAATTAAAACACATTCCCAAGGTTCAAACAATTTGAGTTTAGCGCCCTTTCTCATAGCTCAATTATCGTTTAAGGCATAAGTCCATAGTCAACCATTTTCTAACTACTTAATCACATTAAATAATAAAATGGAATGCAACATAAACAATTAGATTTAGTGCATATGGGCATAATTGTATGATGAGATTAAACAACTAACAAAATTAAAATCAAGATATTTTAACTTATTAGAGAGATGGGGCCTAATATGCAAATATGAAAAGTTAAGGGTCAAACCGCAAATACTAGAAAGTATTATCAACTTTTAAAAATTACAAAATAGCCCCACAAGTGGATAATCCACTAGGGTGGCCGGCCATGTTAAGGGGGGGATGAGAGGTTTCAAACAACTTGCATTAATTCAAATTAAAGTAGATAAAACCCAAGATATTTCTTGCCACTTGACATGCTTTAAGGACTTTAGTGTAAAGGTGATGGAAATTCTCCTAGTCAAGTCTAGGATTGAATAAATTTTGGGTAGGCTATGGATGGTAAGTTTATCATCCAAAACCAAAAAACAATTTATGAATACAAAACAAAACCATTTACACCAAAACAAAACCATGAACACCAAGAACAAAACCATGAACACAATTTCAAGATTTGTACTTTCTTGGTGATTTTTCAAACCCAAAAACAAAAGTGATAAGGTCTAGATTTTCTAGCTTTAAAAGGATGTGTGAGTGACTTACAATAAAACACAAACACATGCCAAAAAAATCCCCCAAAACCGTGCAAACCCTATGGTACTTTAGCCCCAAATTTTGTTCCAAAACTCACTCTACATTCATGCATCCAAAACACTTTTTGCATACATATCTTTTTCAACTCTTGAAACACATTTTTCAACAATTGAAAAACTAAAGATAAACATATTTTGAATGAAGAAATAATATGTCAAACATAAAATTAAAACCCATATGCATAAAATCCAAAAGGACACATCAAATATAAACCTTTGGCTCTGATACCACTTAAAGGGAAATAATGAGATTTATGTGGGATTTCTAGTGACTAGCATGCATATACAATTCAAAATTTATATACATAAGCAACGGAAGCATGTTATCACATAATATCAAAGCTATAGTCATGCAAATCCCCTTCAAGAAGCATAGGTCCATATTTGATGCATCTAAACATTTTATTGAAGAACAAAGTGAAGGTATTTGCATGACTATACCTCTTGATCTAGACTTGAGACCAAGGATGGACCACCTCCAAGCTCTTTGTTCTTGGAACTCCTTGAGCCTAGCCTCTCTCCTTGCTTCCTCCACCTTGCTAGAATGAGTGCTCCTTGGTTCTCCTTTAGTCTCCAAGGTGGAAGACCTCTAAAGATTCACACCCACTAGTGTAGTGAGATGGATGGAAGAATGACCAAAAGGAGAGAAGATGATTAGCTATTTTCTCCCCAATGGTGGCCGGCCTTTGTGTGTATTTTTAGAGAGAGAGATGTTTACTTCTTTTGTGAAATGAACACACAAAAAACCCTAATGAAACTTTTCACTAAAAATTCCTTTTATATCTCAAAGATAGTTAGCCAACAACTTGACTCCCTCTCTCCCCCTTTCCCTTTATTTGGCCGGCCCCTTTAGTGTTGTTTGGGCTTCGGGCTTTTATTATTTCAAGTCATCCTATGCTTAAATAAAAACCCAATGGGTTTGGGCTTAATGGGCCCATATTAACCCGAACTTTTCTTTAAGCCCAAAACGATCTTTTATCGCTTTTATGATTTCTTTAGACTTTCTAATTAATCACAACACTTAATTAATCCAATTAATTATTTCCATCATCCATTATTTGTCTCACCATAAGAGTGTATCGGTGTACAATCATTTTAGGTTCTAATTAGCAAGGCGGTGAGGTGATTGGCACCAATCCAATTGATTATATTTAATCCAATCACTTAGTGAATTAAAACTTACTTTTAATTCTCCTTCTTCTTTGATGACTACTTATTTAATCATCTAGAAGAACCCACAAGCTATGAGTGACATCTAACCATATATCATGGCTTCCCAAGCTAATGTAGAATTTGTTCGGAGAACCTATTCAGTTGGAATTACAATGTAATTCGATCCTTCTCTAATACAATACTCTCAATCACATTATTAGGGTATGGATATATTATGTCAAACCCCTAATGTGATTATTCCATGTTATATGATTCAATTGAGTCGTATAGGAACGCTTTCCTTTATTACGCTCGATACTTCGGCCGAAGATTCCTGAATCATATCTTAGAGTATTCATCCTCTCATAATGAGGATTAGAGATCCCTTGTTGAACATTCACATGCCTCTGAGAATAAGTCACTGACCTCAACAATGCATAGAACACACCCAAGATGAGGTGTGGTCACGTCTCATTATCAAAATGATCAGCAACGTATCCCCAAGACAACTATGATGTCTCAGGTCAAGGATTACTTACGTTATTCCAACCATTAGAGTTACTTGCTTGACATGTGAGTAGACCTCCATGCAAGTACTCTTGTTCGATTGTGTTCAGTGAACTCATTCCCTTAATGAGCACCTACATACCTGTCTTAGTGTCACTACACGAATGGGATGAGACTTTCCATTCTTCCAATTGAAGGGGACATAGTATGTACTGGTCTATGCATTGTCAGTATCCCTCTAACAATCCTATGACCAGGAACCTTTTTGGACATTATGGTTATGTGAAGAAGGTCTCTGTAGTCTAACATCATTAGATTACTTCTTCCATCGATCCATTGTCCATGGATTCACTATTTAGGACATATATCGTTTATTGAGATAGTCCTAATTAGTATCTTTGCCTTTTGATGTATAAGAGTCATTTATACACACATTCATTGTCCTGAAAGGTTTCTTCCAAAGATTGACTTTCAGGGCATATCTCCAACACTTTTGGTGATCAAAACGATCAGCCAAAGCGACCCATAGTGCTCGTGGATCCTCCTAAAAAAGATATTCAGCTTGTTGTGCATCATGAATATGTCTACGGATGAAGATCATAACGGTGGCTTTCTCAGCTTCGCCAACAGGGTTGTCTGTCTCATCTTCAATGGCGGGACGCAAATTCTTTGCAGTGAGGTGGATCTTCACATCTTTGACCCACTTGAGGTAGTTCCTTCCAGAGACCTCCAAAGCGTTGAAGTCGAGTTTGTTTAAATTCGACATGTTCCGATCACAAAATAAAGGACAAGATGTGATTAGTGCAATAGAGAAAAAGAATCAATCCATTCACATAGGAGTAGAACATTCAGGTTCTAATAGACATGTATTGGTTAAAATTCGCATGAAAAAACTTCAGGTTTTCATGGGTGATGTTTGTAATGAAAACTTCAGGTTTTCAAACAAGGCATGTTTATAGAAACTTCAAGTTTCAAAATAATTATGAACTTCAGGTTCATATGTTTCTGCAGACAAACGCAAATATATGCATAGAAATATGCAATAAGAAAATATGCAAATAGAACTTCAGGTCTAAAATTATAATCGAATTAATTATTTGGACTTCGAGCCAAATTAAAGTGTGGGTGAAAAAAATATAAAACCCATTGGGCCTAAAAATAATTGAATTAATTATTTGAACTCGGGGCCCAAAAATTGGACCAAAGGCCATAGATAAGCTAAGTAAATAAGACTCGTGCGGCCCAGGCCCAAGAATGGGCGGGGATAGGCTTGGGTAGATTAGGCCTAAAGATTAATAGTGGGCTGCAGGCCTATAGCAACAAACCGGCTGCAAGGGAGCTGGGCCAAAGAGAGGCCCAGATTAAGGTTGATTGTGTGTGATGCGACATGGGGGAACACAGATACTCCAGCGGAGCTGGAATCCGGTGCGACACACAACACTAGGCCACCATAGCCCTACGGGCTGGTGTTGGGTCGAGCCCAGGTATTGGGCCATATAATGCGAGCCCGTTTTAGAAATTTTTTTTTTTTGGCTGGCCGAGAAAGTTAGCCCAAGTATTGGGCTTAGGGTTTCACCTAATAACACCCCAGCCGGAGTTGGGTGTAGTCATCGGGGACGAAAGCTAGCACCGCCGCTACAAGCAGTTGTGTTTTGGAAGAAATTTCTCTATGCATGGTCATGGGTTCGACGACGAGCAAATTTCGAGGGATGGAGGGAGTACCTCGACATCGGGGGAAAAGGAAACCTATGAAATTTCAATTGGAATTTCACCCAAATTTGATGAAATTCTTCTGGAATTTCAATGATATTGGTTCAAAAAATCACGACATCATGTCGGATTTTGCCAGAAAATTGCATGGCAAGGATGTGGTCTCGCTGCAGACGAGTTGGGTTTTCTGGGTTGGACGCCATAGGCGTCGGGTTTCAAGGAGCTTGATGCTCCATGTTTGCTTAGGGTCACGAGTTCGAAGAACCTAGATGGTGTTTTCCATTTTTTTTTCTTCAAATTATAAAATTCAATTATATGTATATACAATTCAATAATTTAATGCATGTACATATATTTGATGCAATTCATGGCAAATATTAAATTCACATAATTCAACAATTATGGATATAATGCAAACACAATTTATGTAGAATCTAAATTTAGAAAAACGTAAAGTTGAGTCATGCATTATGGTGAATGTTCATGCTATCAGGGCTGCAAAAATATTGAGATAAAAACCGTTGTTTTGGAAGAACCTGATTGCGTGATGATATGGATGAACTGGTTTGATGCAGAAAAGCTTCCACATAAGATTCCTAAGCGCAGCGGTAAGAGCATGTTGATAACGTGTTGTAGCCTATTTTATCTGACTAAGGGGAGAGGGCCGGCGACAAGGGAGGAGAGAGAGAAGATATATGTGTTTGTAGAATTGTAGGGGAATGTGTGTTATTCCCTCCTACGTAGTACCTTTATTTATAGTAATAAAAGGGAGAAGAAATCCTTCATCCCTAAGGAATACAAGTTCATATAGGAAATAATAATTAAAATTAAATCTAATCTAATATTTACACAATCACACTTAAATTAGGAATGTTTACAACAAATGTATAATTTTGGTACAAAGAATACTATAACATACTAGGAAATGTCGGCAGGCTGATATTTGTTAGTTTGGCACCCTTTTGTTTTTAATTTTTTGTAAAAACAGCTAGTTAGCCACTTGGATAGTACAATTTGTACTCACACATGTACCTGCAGACCAGCAAAATAAGAGTATCATGCATCCAAGGGACAAAACAAATGACATGTCACATCCATACTGTTTACCATTTAGCTATCGATCCCAAAGGGCCAATTTTGTGATTAACTAGCTTTCGAGGCACATGCATTCTTCTTACTGGTCAACGCGTAACCAGTTGGAAAGCTGTCAAATGTGTTGATATTTGGGGCGGGAAATCACTTGTGCTGTGAGAGAAATGATATAATTTTTTACACAATATCTATATAATTAACTTTATATGACACTAGACGACCAACTCATCACCAATAAATTTTTCTTTATATAATGGTATTCTAATCCAAAGAGAGGAGGGATTAGACGAGGCTATAAAATAGGTTAATCACTAATTATGTATTGAACTCAACACAAATATAATACATCAACGTTATTCATAGAAGTTGAACTTGAGATATACTAGCAACTGAAAATGCATACCACTAAATAGAAATACTATTTGGTTGTGAATATGATATTTGACCTCAGGGGCTCGTTTACCAAACTATGGAAGTTATATGATATTTGATGTGGATTGAAAGAAATATGATCTGTGATAATGCAAGGAAATGCCATTACATAATTTGCGTGTTGCACGGTTGTAATCCGTGATGCATATACCCAAGAAGTGTTATAACAACAACTCCTCTCATAAGATGTCGTCAAGTAATTATTTGGGTATATCTCACATGTTGGAATGTTATCTTAGTCTGCCATTTGAATACAAGAAGTTAATATATGTCCATCAGTGAATAATGTTTATTTTTCGATTGAAAAATTGGAGAGATATTTGGCTCAACAAAATATTTGGAAGAGTTTTTACAAAAGGCAGTTTGTGTGTTGGTTGGCGAAATTTTTGTTTATGATTAGAATATGTCATATTATAATTAATTATCTATATAGATTATGTTTGCAAAATATCAACAAAACATGATTGCATTTCCAATAGAGTTTACATACGTGACTATTTGATGAAATATAAATTTGTTAACTTACGTGGCAAATTAAAGACTTAATTTTGCTACTTCACATTTACACTCTATGTAAGATCCCACATCGCCCAGGGGAGTGATACTTATATATATATTCCCATCCCTACCTAGCATGAGGCTTTTTGGGAGCTCACTGGCTTCGAGTTCCATCAGAACTCTGAAGTTAAGCAAGTAGCGCGCGAGAGCAATCCTAGGATGGGTGACCCACTGGGAAGTTCTTGTGTGAGTTCCCAGAAACAAAACCGTGAGGGCATGGTCATCTGTCACATCCTGGCCCGAGGTCCACCACATCCTAGGCTCACTCCACCACCGTAGCACGATATTGTCCGCTTTGGGCCCCGACTACGCCTTCACGGTTTTGTTTCTGGGAACTCACACGAGAACTTCCCAGTGGGTCACCCATCCTGGGATTGCTCTCGCTCGCTACTCGTTTAACTTCGGAGTTCTGATGGAACCCGAAGCCAGTGAGCTCCCAAAAGGCCTCATGCTAGGTAGGGATGAGAATATACATATAAGGATTACTCCCCTGGGCGATGTGGGATCTTACAATCCACCCCCCTTAAGGGGCTCGACGCCCTCGTCGGCACACTTCCAGCCAGGGATTGGCTTTGATACCAATCTGTCACATCCCGGCCCGAGGTCTCCTTCATTATTCACTCTCACCTATCCCATCTCTTCCTCATTTCTGTCCCCCAATCAGAAAAGCAACATCCCATCACTCTCTCTCTCTCTCTCTCTTCTCCCACTCCCTCGCCGAGCTTCTTCTTCCTCTCTGCAACCATCACAAAAACACACCAAAACACTCAAACTGGAAAACAAACTACACCATTGTGATCATCTCAGTCCCACGATCACAACAATGTCCTTGAAATCTAGTGTAGACGAGTTTTGACTCACCAACTCAGAAGGTCGACTCGGCGAGTTTGACATATTGATTTTCAGGCCATTCATGGCTTAGGTAAGCCTTGAGAAACCCTTAGAACCTTCATTTCACTTCTATGGGTTGTTATTGATCTCTTGTTTGTGCCTTGAACGTATGGTTTTACCCAGAAAACTCGAGGAGAAGGAGAACCTGCACGTTTTTCAGTCAAGGACCGTGACCATTTGGTCACTTTCAAACCATTTTTTCGGTCAACCTCGACCACATCTAGACTCCTACTAGGTATAAACTTGTTCTCTACATTCCTAACTTCAAAATGGCTGTTGAATCACTGAGTTTGGTTAAGTAACGAGTTAGAAATCAACTCTGGAAGTTGGGAAGAAAATTTCAGTTTTCTGGAAAATTTCAAGCGTGGTCGTTTGGCCACTTTCAGGCCAAATTTCTGAACAACACGGACCATATTTGAATTTTCTGTGAAATGGGATCGATACATCACATTCCTAGCTTTAATTTGGCTTTTGTAGAAGTGAATTTGGTTGAGAATCGAGCTCTTTAGGAGCCCTGGACGTTGGCCCAAAAATCTGCATAATTGCAGAAAATCACGAGGAAGGCGAGTGCACTGTACTCGTAGGCGCGTGTGGCGCGCGTGGGCATTCTGTGCAGCCCCTTTGGGCGGTGCGTGAGGGCGCGTCCGGCCTCCGGCCGGCGTGTGGTCGACACGTGTGTGTTCGTGTCGTCGAGTAGATCGATTTCATATATTTAAACCCTAGGTTTGAGCAAACTATGGGGGTTTTATTTAGGTTTCCGTTATGTGCTTTAATTAATATTATTTTAGTTATTTCACATATAGGGGAAACCCATCCCGAGGATTTACGAGGCCAAGCTAGGCTCAGGGGCTACGATCCAGCGACGTACTTGTGAGTGGGCAGTTGTTTTATACCTATACATATTTATAGTTTCCATAAATGCGTATTTACTTCACTTTCACGCTTATATTGCCAAGTATCGTTATTGTGATATATATTGTGTTAAATGCTGCTATATGGCTGAGATATTACTGTCATGACATTCATACATGCTTATATACATGCTCATCTTGCTGCATCCTGATGTTAGGACTCGCCCCAGGGCCAGGGCCAGTCCTTCACGTGTATGTTCACATCCGCACCATTCGCTCGCCTTGGATCTAAGTTAGGTGCTAGTCATGTCGGGTAGATTGCATTAGGCAATCCGACTTGTATGTGATGTGCTTTTGCACCAGTCTTCACATGATTGTAGTACTAGAGCATATTGATTACACTCAGTCATGTTCGTGTCAGAAACTATATGTTCGAACTTGTGTGTCAGAAACTGACACACCCTGACCTGGAAAGGTCGAAGCATGCTGGCCATCACCGTGAGGTGACGTAACCATAAGGGTAAGTGATGCAAAAAGTGAATAAATTTAAAACTAATTAGAACTAAACAGCGAAAGAGTGCGCAATTCGTGGGTTGAACCCACTACAATTATTCAGAGTGTAATAGACAGTGAGACTACGAAAGAGTAGTCAAAACAACCAAAGTACACTTATTACATAATAGTGATAAGTTCGTACGTCTAAAACAGAAGGAAATGTCAGAATTGCCGGGATTCCTCGAGTGCCACAAAGAGTACAACTATCTAGGTTCTGGAGGGGCGAAAAACAAAGTTGAGTGGGTCAGCAAAACAATGCTTATAAGAAAACCTTTAACTTTGAAAATACTAACCCCTCGCCGTAAAACAAGTATAGTTTCCTTAAAACATACTACTCAGGTATATAAACAATAATTCGGTAATATTATAGCAGTAATATAACCAGGAATATGCCAAGTAAAGATGTATCTAATGCCACAGTACTAATCATGTGATAATCAAGTATAACTAAGTGCTCATCCATCTAAGCTGATACACAAGTTCGAACATATAGTTTCTAACACGAACAGGACTGGGTGTAATTAATATACTCTAGTATTACAATCACGTGAAGACTGGTGCAAAAGCACATCACATACAAGTCGGATTGCCTAATGCAATCTACCCGACAGGACTGGCACCTAACTTGGATATGATAGGAGCATATTTATGCGACTTAGTTAGCTTGTTTTCTTGCACTTTTATAGTTAGTTTGTGGTTATTATAGTGTTTTAAGCTATTTTCGTGTGTTTGTAGGTCCAAATGACAAAGTTGGCAAGAAAGTGCATTTTGGAGCAGTTTTGGGCACTAAATGGATAGCACATGTATGGGCCAAGATGGATGGATGAATTTGGAGTTCAAAAGGCTAGGAATCTGATAAGAAGATGAAGAAATTAAATTCAAGACAAAGAAGATAAGGAATAAGCTCAAAAGAGGAAACATTATCCACAACCTTATCTTATCCAAACCAACCTTATCTTATCTTATCCTATCCTAATCTTATCATGTCTTAATCCTAGCTGCAAGGGGACCTAAATATATATTTCTAGAACCTATTTCTAGAAGATTTCCCTTCTAGAAGTCCCAAATCAGCCACAAAACACATTGTTTCTAGAAACCCTACAAAAGTGGCGCCTATTTCCCTTCTAGAAGGCTTTTGCCTTGCCTTGCAAGCTATTCTCTTGTCCCTCCAATGTGTGCCGCACCCTCTAGCCCTTTCCTTTGTGGATTCTGATCTATTAGGCCTTATTCCTTGTGGATTTGGGTTATACAAATTCTTTTCTGAAATTAATTGGGCTAAACCTTTTCCTTTGTGGATTTAACTCCTTGTGTCGAACCCTAGGGCCCTAATTCTCCTAGTGTGCTGATTTCTAACCCTAATCTGATTTACCCTAGAGTTTTGTTAAGCCTATATATACATATTTTCAGCACAAATTCGTCACCACCCTTTATACCATTCAGAAATACCTTTGCCGCAACCCTAACCACCATTCTACATCACAAAACACCATCCTACATCCATATACATCTCTGCCGCACCTTTTGGAGAAGAATGAGAGCTTTACCGTGCATTCCATTGATGAATGAGGGCCTTGTGCGCAGGCCATCTGCATCATTGGGAGTTTTAAGAGTTTTTTCTTCCCTCGTTTCAGTTTCGATGTTTATTTCAATTTGCTTTTCAATTGCTATGAACATGTGGAACTAAATTCTTATTAGTTAGTGGTGAATTTGAAACCGTGGACATATGTTAATATGAATTGATTCCTTTCAGTTATTGTTTCGTAAAACATGAATGCGATTTACTTATCTATTTGATTGATAACTTATTCTTGTGTGTTGATTAAGGAGGCCTACTTAGTTTGCATGCTTGAATCTGATGCTAAATTATAAGTGACTTTCACCTAATCGTTAGAAACTTATAAATACAAGTAGTGGAGATTGTTAGTCACAATCGTGTTAAGTAGATTCTTGGCAAAAGTATCATGCAGTTCATAGTTATAATTGCCTTGTCAATGCTTATGATTTCCATGGAATTTAATGATCTTTGAATGTATCTCTATCATGCTGTTCATATAGGGAACTTGAGAAGAATAATTTGGGTTGTTGCATGCATTCATCCAATTCAATGAATTTAAGGAAATCTGATAGTTAATTTGTGCATTCACGATTAATTTGGGGCATTGTCGTTCATGGTTTAAAGAAACAATCTTGGAAATTGATTTGTGTTGCATATGTTCATGTGTGGAGAAGGATCCTCTAACTAACTTTTCACCCTTGAATTCATCTCAATGTCGTTTTAGTTTACTTTAATTTGCAATTTGTTTAGTTTTAATTCAATTTCGTCAGAAATCAAACCCCATTTTCTGTTTTATGTTATTAGGTCAGAATCTGTCCTAATTAGGTTCTTTAGAGTGTTTTGAGTCAATATAGGTTAGGATTAGTCCATAAACATTGTTTGGGTCTTAGTTTAGTCTTAAATTCGTCCAATTTCATCTCTAGAATCTGTTTTGAGTCTAATTGTTAGTATTGTGCTGTTTTGAGTCTTTTAAGTGTTTTCTGAGTTAGTTAAGTTACAATCTGTTTTCTTTTAATCTTTTGAGTCAAAGTAAGTTTTAATTTCGTCCAAATCACTTGTTAGGTCTAGAATTGAGTCAATTTCATTTAGTTTTGCAGATTTGAGTAGTTTAGGTCAGTTTAGAGTCTATAGAGTTTATTCTTGTGTTTTTAAGTCTAGTTTAGTGTTTTAGAGTTTAATTTGAGTAGATTAGCAGCCATAGTTAATCTCTGGTTTAGAATGATCCCTACTTACATCTTTGCTACAATTGTCATCAATAGGGTCTAATTTGTGTGTCAAGTAATTTTCACATCAGGATCCAAGGCGAGCGAATGGTGCGGATGTGAACATACACGTGAAGGACTGGCCCCGGTCCTGGGGCGAGTACTAACACCGGGGTGCAGCAAGATGAGCATGTATATAAGCATGTATGAATGTCATGACAGTAATATCTCAGCCATATAGCAGCATTTATCACAATATATATCACAATAACGATACTTGGCAATATAAGCGTAAAAGTGAAGTAAATACGCATTTATGGAAACTATAAATATGTATAGGTATAAAACAACTGCCCATTCACAAGTACGTCGCTGGGTCGTAGCCCCCAAGCCTAGCTTGGCCTCGTAAATCCTCAGGATAAGTTTCCCCTATATGTGAAATAACTAAAATAACATTAATTAAAGCACATAACGGAAACCTAAATAAAACCCCCATAGTTTGCTCAAACCTAGGGTTTAAATATATGATATCGATCTACTCGACGACACAAACACACACATGTCGACCACACACAGGCCGGAGGCTGGACGCGCCCTCACGCGCTGCCCAAAGGGGCTGCATAGAATGCCCACGCGCGCCCCATGCGCCCGCGAGTACAGTGCACTCGCCTTCTTCGCGATTTTCTACAATTTTGCAAATTTTTGGGCCAACTTCCAGGGCTCCTAACGAGCTTGATTCTCAACCAAATTCACTTCTACAAAAGCCAAATTAAAGCTAGGAATGTGATGTATCGATCCCATTTCACAGAAAGTTCAAATATGGTCCGTGTTTTTCAGACATTTGGCCTGAAAGTGGCCAAACGACCACAGTTGAAATTTTCCAGAAAACTGAAATTTTCTTCCCAACTTCCAGAGTTGATTTCTAACTCGTTACTTAACCAAACTCAGTGATTCAAAAGCCATTTTGAAGTTAGGAATGTAGAGAACACGTTTGTACCTTGTAGGAGTCCATATGTGGTCAAGGTTGACCAGAAAAATGGTTTGAAGGTGACCAAATGGTCACGTTCATTGACTGAAAAACGTGCAGGTTCTCTTTCTCCTCGAGTTTTCTGGGTAAAACCATTCATTCAAGGCACAAACAAGAGATCAATAACAACCCATAGAAGTGAAATTAAGGTTCTAAGGGTTTCTCAAGGCTTACCTAAGCCATGAATGGCCTGAAAATTGATATGTTGAACTCCCCGAGTCGACCTTCCGAGTTTGTGAGTCAAAACTTGTCTACACTAGATTTCAAGGACATGGTTGTGATCGTGGGACTAAGATGATCACAATGGTGTAGTTTGTTTTCCACGTTTGAGTGTTTTGGTGCGTTTTTGTGATGGTTGCAGAGAGAAAGAAGAAGCTCGGCGAGGGAGAGGGAGAAGAGAGAGAGAAAGTGATGGGATGTTGCTTTTCTGATTGGGGGACAGAAATGAGGAAGAGATGGGATAGGTGAGAGTGAATAATGAAGGAGGGGATGCACAGGATGGAATAAAAAGGGAATCCAATGGATATGATTTCAGATTTCCTACAGTAAAAGGAAATCGAAATCTATCCGAAGTAGATATTTTTACACTTTAAAATCTACACCTACTCGTACTAGCTTGTACAATTTAAATGCGATAGCGAGAACTAAAAAGGAAAGCGATAAGAATAAGTCCACGTCATTTGCCAATAAGGGCATAATCGTCAAATTACATACTCGGGGAGAAATTACATATGAAAATTAGGGACGGGTCGTCACAATCTACCCCCTTATAAAAATTTCGTCCCCAAAATTTCAATACTGACTATCATCAAAGCCATAAAATAGACATGGATACATATCTCGCATACGCTCTTCTGTCTCCCAAGTGGCTTCCTCCACTAAGTGGTTCCTCCATAAAACCTTCACCATCTGCACGGTCTTGTTCCTAAGAACCTTATCCTTCCAATCACGAATAGTCACTAGAACCTCATCATAGGTCAAATCTGGATTGATCTCCAGTGGATGAGGAGGGATTACATGTGACGGATCATAAATGTACCTCCATAACATCGACACATGAAACACATTATGCACTTTCGCCAACTCTGGTGGCAAAGCAAGTCGATAAGCAACTTCACCGACTCTTCAACGATCTGGTATGGTCCGATGTATCTAGGGCTGAGCTTCCCTTTCTTTTCGAATCGCACAACACCTTTCCACGACGATAACTTCAAGAATACCTAATCACCAACCTTATAAACTCTGTCGGTAGAATGTTTGTTTGCGATACTCTTCTGCCGATCCTGGGCCGCTTTCAGGTTAGCCTTTATCACCTGAATGTTCTGTGTCGTCTCATCCACGATCTCAGGGCCCACCAAAACTCGCTCACCGACCTCGGACCAACAAAGTGGAATACGACACCGTTTCCCATACAATGCTTCAAATGGTGCCATACCGATACTAGAATGGAAGCTGTTGTTGTATGCGAACTTTATCAATGGTAAGCGCTTGTGCCAAGCATCTCCAAACTTTAGAACTGACGATCTCAACATATCTTCCAAAGTCTGGATAGTTCTCTTTGACTGTCCATCAGTCTGAGGATGATAGGCGGTGCTGTAGAGTAATCTCGATCCCAAAGCTTCCTGAAAAGCTACCTAGAACTTCGAAGTAATCGGGGATCCCGGTCAGAAATGATACTAATTGGGACTCCATGGTACCTAACCACTTCAGAGACGAATCGTTCGGCCAACTGACTTAACGAGTAATTCTCACGAATGGGTATGAAGTGCGCTGACTTGGTAAGTCGATCAACTACCACCCAGATACCATCGTAACCATTTCGAGTACGAGGTAACTTGTACACGAAATCCATTGTAATATCTTTCCACTTCCACTGAGGTATCAGGAATGGTTGTAGTAATCCAAACGGCTTTTTCCTCTCTGCCTTAACCTGCTGGCAAATTGCACAACGACTAACATACTCCGCAATATCTCTTTTCATACCTGGCAAATAATAAAAGTGTCGGATGGTATGATACATCTTGGTGCTCCCTGGATGCATCGCATAAGCAAAAATATGCGCTTCATCCAATATGTCTCTTTTCAGTTCCTCAACATTCGATACATACATCTGTTCACCTTGCTTAGCATGCCGTCAGGATCTTTAATCCAGAGGTCCTTATTTTTCCCGTTTGACACTGCCTGTACCAATTCCTGAGATTCTGTATCGTTCCTCTGGGCTTCGAGAACACAATCCAACAGAACCGGTCTGACCTGAAAACTGGCAATTAGGGCCCCCTGACATCCCTCTTTCAAAACTACTCCAGTGGATCTTAGGTCAGTCAGTAAAGGAATGCGACTAGCATAAAGAACATTAAGTTGGCCATGAGACTTCCTACTAAGAGCATCAGCTACTGAATTGGCACGACCTGGGTGAAACTCAAGGGTACAGTCATAATCACTGAGCAACTCTACCCACCTCCGCTGTCGGAGATTGAGGTTTGGCTGATTGAAGATGTACTTAAGGCTCTTATGATCAGTGAAGATCTTACACTTTTCCCCATAAAGATAGTGCCTCCAAATTTTCAAAGCAAAGATCATCGCTGCCAACTCGAGATCGTGAGTATGATAGTTCTTCTCATGGGGTTTTAACTGCCGCGAAGCATAAGCAATCACTTTATCATGCTGCATTAACACACAACCAAGACCATTCAGAGACGCATCACTGTAGATCTCGAAGTTCCCACCATCATCAGGAAGTGCTAAGACAGGTGCATGAGTGAGAAGATACTTCAACTGCTAGAAACTCTGCTCACACTCACTACTCCACACAAAAGGAACGTCCTTTCTAGTCAATTTTGTCAGAGGTGGTGCTATGGTCGAAAAGTCTTTCACGAAGCGTCGATAATAACCAGCAAGACCAAGAAAGCTTCGAACTTCCGTAATTGTCTGAGGTTGTTCCCAATTCTCCACAGCTACTATTTTCTAAGGATCCACAATCACACCCTGAGCTGATACTACGTGCCCTAAAAATGACACTTGATCCAGCCAAAATTGACATTGGCTGAACTTAGCATACAACCGATTTGCCCTTAGCGTCTTTAGAACCAAACGTAGATGCCTGGCATGATCAGTTTCATTCTTCGAATACACCAAAATGTCATCTATGAAAACAATGACGAACCTGTCGAGATATGGATGGAATACTCGATTCATCATGTTCATGAAAGCTGCTGGTGCATTAGTCAATCCAAATGGCATCACTAGGAACTCGTAATGATCATATTGAGTTCTGAAAGCTATCTTCGGAACGTCGTCGCTTCTGATCTTCAATTGGTAGTAACCAGACCTTAGATCAATCTTCGAGAACACATAAGCACCTTTGAGCTGATCAAATAGGTCATCAATACGAGGTAACAGATAATGATTTTTAATCGTCACCCGATTCAACTGCCTGTAATCGATGCATAACCTCAAGGTTCCATTTTTCTTCCTTACAAACAGAACTGGAGCTCCTCATGGGGAAGTGCTTGGCTGAATGAAACCCTTATCAACCAACTCTTGTAACTGAGTTTTAAGTTCCCTTAACTTTGCAGGAGCCATACGGTAAGGTGTAAGGGAAATAGGATTAGTACCTGGAAGTAGATCGATGGTGAACTCCACTTCACGATCCGGGGGTAAGCCAGGTAATTCCTCGGGAAAAACATCAGGAAAGTACCTAACTACTCCGACGTCCTCCACAGATGCAGTAGTCTCCTCGCTAGCACAACATGAGCTAAGTAACCTTGACAACCTTTACTCAACAGTCGTCTCGCCCTCATAGCAGTGATAACTCCGTGCTTTAGACCACTATGCTCACCGATAAACGTGACAGTAGGCATGCCTGGTCAGTGAAAAGTGACCACTTTCTCATAACAGTTTAACCTAGCACGATTGTAGTGTAACCAATCCATGCCTAAGATAACGTCAAAATCAACGATATCCAAAGGAACAAGATTAGCCGGCATGACTACATCTTCGACAAGGATGTGACATCCAATTAACATAACAGATTTCACCCCTAGGCATCGGGAACTCCAACTCGTAGTCGAGTGAAGTAGGATGTGGTTGAGTCGTTTGAGCAAACTTATGGGAAATAACTGAATGTGTAGCACCAGAATCAATTAAAACTTTAGCAAAATGGCCTAGAACATTCAACGTACCCATGATCAAGTCCGGATTCTCCTGAGCATCCTGAAGGGTGATGTTGTTGACTCTTCCTTGAACTTGCTGTCTGCCTCCACGACCCCTATTTGCTTGAGTCTGATTACCTCAACCCTGATTACCCCGGCCCTGCTGGGGTGGATTTGCATGTCTGCCTGAACATCCACTGCTAGACGCTACGTCTAGGTTCTGATACTGTCCTCCATTTTACATATGTGCTCCGCCGCCTTGATACGGCGTATAATCTCCTTGGAACTGTGGATAACCTCCCTAAGTCTGCTAATAGCCTCCCTGATAGTAGGCAACTTCTGGTGTATACTGGTATGGTCTTCCCTGATTCGAGGCTACGCCCCCTTGGTAGTGGAAAGCTCCACCGTGGCCTATCTGCTAACGGTTACCAGGTGCTGGAAGCTGCTGTAGAGGGACTGCAGGTGGTAGATTAGCAGGCTGATTCTTCTAATTCTGAGGACAATTATAGGCCATATGCCCTGTTTGTCCGCAAATGAAACATCCACTGCTTCCTTTCTTACACTCGCCATAGTGACGGGTGTTACATCTGCGACAAAACTGAGCACCTGATATGCTGGAGTTTCCTTGATTCTAAAAATGAGAACCACCAGCGGACCTGCCTCCTCTCTGAGGTGTACCGGAGTTAGAACCCCCGCTCGAGGATCCAGAGTTATTTCCACTCCTTTTAAAATTCCAAGTCCTTCTCGGGCCAAGTGACGATTGCCCCATGTTATTGTACCTCTGGACATTCCTGCCAACATCCTCCTCATCCTCATCATCAGGAGCATTCTCCGAATCTTCAATCCGAAGCAATACCTCGAAGAACTCCTGGTAAGTAGCACAGGGAGTAGAGGTTGCTATAGTACGCCATTTCTTGCAAGTTCCCCTCTTAAACAAACGAAGCATCTCCCGGGGATTAGCGGTAGTCTCGGGGCAATAACGAGATAAGTCTGTGAACCTTCGATGATACTCAGTGGCTGACATATTGCCTTACCTCAGGTCTGTGAACTCATTCGTTTTACTATCCAAATACTCAGGAGAAACAAATCTGGTCTGAAATAACCGTTTGAAAACATCCCAATTTATAGCATCCGCATCAGATAAGGATCTCCTCTCATGATCCTACCAAGATTCTGCTCCCAATCGAAAGAACCAGGTCGCTGTCTTGACCCATCTCTTTAAGGAAAGATTACCTTGCCTGTGCATAACTCGAAAAGTCTTCTCCACATGATCGAACCATATCTCTGACTTCTCCTATCCCTCATTACCAAAGAAATCATTAATCGTTAGGCGAGATACAATATCCAGAGTATTCCTCGAGGTAGGACGGAGTGAAGACTGAACAGCAGTGGCGATAGCCTCACCAAACTGCCTAAAGTTCGGAAAGTTATTCTTAGCTGAAGAACGTGGCTCTATACAAGGTGGCATGGTTCTGACATAAGACAACAAGAGTTAAAACACACTAGGAAGTGTAGGACTGTCTAAACCTAGGCTCTGATACCAAACTGTTACATATTGTAAGATCCCACATCGCCTAGGGGAGTGATCCTTATATGTATATTCTCATCCCTACCTAACACGAGGCCTTTTGGGAGCTCACTGGCTTCGGGCTCCAACGGAACTCCGAAGTTAAGCGAGTTCGCGTGAGAGCATTCCCAGGATGGGTGACCCACTGGGAAGTTCTCGTGTGAGTTCCCAAAAACAAAACCATGAGGGCGTGGTCGGGGCCCAAAGCGGACAATATCGTGTTACCGTGGAGTCGAGCCCGGGATGTGGTGAGGGCCCGGGCCGAGATGTGACAGATTGGTATCAGAGCCAATCCCTGGCCGGAAGTGTGCCGACGAGGGCGTCAGACCCCTTAAGGGGGGTGGATTGTAAGATCCCACATCGCCCAAGGGAGTGATCCTTATATGTATATTCCCATCCCTACCTAGCATGAGGCATTTTGGGAGCTCACTGGCTTCGGGTTCCATCGGAACTCCGAAGTTAAGCGAGTAGCGCGCGAGAACAATCCCAGGATGGGTGACCCACTGGGAAGTTCTCGTGTGAGTTCCCAGAAACAAAACCGTGAGGGCGTAGTCGGGGCCCAAAGCGGCCAATATTGTGCTACGGTGGTGGAGCGGGCCCAGGATGTGGTGGACCTCGGGCCGGGATGTGACACTCTAACATAGTCCACAAATCTTTAGTATTTTATTAGGGAATTGGTATTAGCACTCCAAAAATCTCATTATACACTCTTCACAAGTGTATTTTGTTTTCTAATTATAGAAAGTTTGGAGTGTTAATTGAAGTTTTGGAGTGCCAATAGTAATAGGAAACAATAGCCGACCCCACTTAGTGGGAAAAGGCTTTGTTGTTGTTGTATTTAATAATAGGAAACAACTTGACAAAGATAACTTTTTAACACCAGCTTCAATGGTTAGGGTTAAAACCTAAATTTTTAGCCCAGAAAATTTAGATTCTAACCCAAAAATAACTTTTCTTCTTCAATGGTTTGGGCAAAATTTTCACCCGAGATAAAGAGTGATTTTAGCCTAATTTTGTTTCAGTAAATTTAAACAAAAAAATTATATAGATTATACTAGTTTATTTTATGAAAATTTTAACCTAAAACTATTTAAATTATGATAAATAATGAAGAATCACTAAACTACCTCATCCTTACACATATCCACCACATGAATGAGCATGGAAAACCACACAACCTATCCCATTCTTAAACACAAATACATAGGTGGGTAGAAAGGAAAAAGGAAGAATTGTAGAACGAAAGTGAATTTTGTGTTTATGTTTGAACAAATACATAGGTACATATATAGATTTAATTTTGGAAGGTTAGATCTATTTTACCATTAGATTTGCTTATATTCAAATTCAGCCGTTAGATTTAATGTATTTATAAATTTGATTAAAAAAAAATTGAATTTGGACTGGTAGATCAACCAACTGTCCAACCACGTGAGCCATCCGATAAAAAAAAAAATAGCCGTTGGCCTTTATGCAAGTGGCTGACAATGTAGCAGTTGGGTCCCAGCCACTATCATTGACTCATTTTCTGGGCTAAAGTTGGCCCAAAAGTAAGTTTTAATATAGACCAATGATTGGAGAAGCTTTGGGGGAGTTTAAAACTCAAATTTTAAGTTTTAACCCAACCATTGGAGTTGGTCTAAGAAACAAGTTGACGAAGACATTTTTTAACAATTGAAAAAAAAAGTTTGTGGAGTGGGATAGAGTTTCTAAATCTAGAGATTGGACAAACGCTTTGAGTTTGTAGAGTGAATTTATAAACTCTTGGCAAAAATCCCTACATGGCACTTTAAATTTAGCAAAAAGTGAAATTTGTGGAGTATGTTGGAGTCATCAAACTGTATAAATACAAAATAGTCAAAACCTGTAAAAGTACTACAAACTGTCTATCTATTGTCTATCTTAACAATGTGTATATAATATAAATGGTTCTAATTACAGGAAATCTTGTAAATCTGCCATGATGTTTTGTGTCAAAATCCCTCCAAATTTTTGTGAAGCCTAGTATGTCACATCCCGGCCCGGGGCGGATCACTTCCCGGGCCCGCTCAACCACGGTAGCACGATATTGTCCGCTTTGGGCTTACCATTCCCTCACGGTTTTGTTTTTGGGAACTCACGAGCAACTTCCTAGTGGGTCACCCATCATGGGAGTGCTCTGGCCTCCTTCTCGCTTAACTTCGGAGTTCCTACGGAACCCGAAGCCAGTGAGCTCCCAAAAGGCCTCGTGCTAGGTAGGGATGAGAATATACATTTAATGATCACTCCCCTGGGCGATGTGGGATGTTACATAGTATCTCTGAAAATAAAAAATATAGAATAATAGATTTCAACTCAGTTGCATTAGGATATGTTAAGAAAGGGAATTGTTATTAGCACTCCAAAAATCTCATTTTGCACACCAAACTTTCTATAATTGGAAAGAAAAATACACCTGTGAGGAGTGTAGAATGAGATTTTTAGAGTGCTAATAATAAATCCCCTAATAAAAACCCAATCATCTTTTGACTATCATTTAATGTTAAAAAATTACCATAGTGAATTGGTAAGGTCAGTTAATAGTTATGGTTCTCATTTTTCATTTTATTTCATGCCTAATTTATCCTCTAGATTTCTCTTTTTTCGTCAACATCATTTTTCTAATTTAATGTTATTGATGTTGAACAAATTGATTTTTGGGTTTAAAAATTATTAGATTAGTCACTTAGTACTACGGTCTAGTGATATTCCTTTTCACTTGTAAGTGAGACGTCTTAGGTTCGATTTTCATCAAAGGTGAATTTGAACCACATTATTGCTAGTATATTTTGAGGCTAAGCCCACCCCCTCCCCATTAATGTAGATAATATCGTCTGTTAAAAAATATATTATTCTATTTGAACCTTATATATTGGTAATGTGGATGAGTTTGATATACTGAATGTGTAGATAATGTATTTGAGTTTGATACCGAATGTATAGATAATGTAGATTTATAGGTTTTGATACTTATTGCAAAGGTGACGTAGATAGGATTTGCTTACCTAATGGTAAAGTTTCAATATGCATGCAAAGTATTTATGTATTGATTGTCTTTGGCCTTTATTTATTGTTTATTTTAAAAGAAATTTTATTCAACCTTAGCAATAGGTTTTATGACTGAAAAAATTGTTTTGTATAAATAAATCTTTAGGCCAATTTGGGATTGCTGTGCTTTAAAAAAAAAAACTACTTCTACTGTGTTTTAAGAATAATCAGATGTAAAATAAAGCAGATGAGAGTTTAATTAACTGTATTTTAAAAGTGTTGTTGAGTATAGGGCTGGGCACGGGCCGGGCCGGGCCCATTTTTGAAGGAACCGGACCGGACCCGGAATTAGAGGAGACGGGGCGGGCCGGGCCGGGGATTACAATTCTAAAAATAGGAACCGGACCTTACCCGGCCCGGTTGAAACGGGCCGGTTCGGTCCGGGTACACGGGTCCTTTTTTTTTTTTTTTTCCTGTTTAAACTTTAAAAATGTTTGCTGCACACAGAAACTGCACAGATTGCAGTTTTTACACATAACATATTTCACATATTGCAGTTTGAAAAAACTGCACAAATTTCACAAATTGCAGTTTGAAAAAACTGCACAGATTGCAGTTTCTCAAACTGCACAGATTGCAATTAAAAACTGCACAGATTGCAGTTTGAAAAAACTGCACAGATTGCAATTAAAAACTGCACAGATTGCAGTTTCTCAAACTGCACAGATTGGAGCTCCCTTGCAAGGTTCTCTAACAAAGGCCGTTGAGGAAGTTCTGCAACAATGATGCCATTTTTAAATAAGGGGCCTAAGGACCAATAAGGTAGTTTTAGCAACCTATCATTGAAACAGCATTTTGCAAACAGCAAGGAAAATCATACAAGTTTGAAGAAAACAGGGAAACAACTTTTTATTATAACAACCAATATATTAAACATTTTTAAAGGATTTTACCAGCAACACTAGGGTCAAGGTCTGTATCGTCTGCTGAAGCCGCAGCACATGAAACCCTTGGGAAACGGAAGACACCAGCAAGCTTTTCTAGTTCACGTTTATTGATATTGGGAAGAGAGAAACGCCTTACAACCTTTATGGCTTCCCCAACGATATAAACTTTAAAGAGAACACCACCTACAATGCGGCAAACATGAGGTAGAAAAAGTATAATTAACAACGTGGTTGAAAAAGAAATAGTAATCAAGTACCAGTTACCACATTATACCGTGATTTACAAACTCCTGCAGGACCAAGGGAGGTTCGAGTTCTGAGAGGGAGCATTGGTCGTAAGCAAGAAATAGTTCATGTGACTTGGCACTACCATCCACAACCAGTGGTTTGACAACTGAAATACAAAATAAACAGAGGTCAATAGTTGCAGTATCCAAGTCGGGATTCATCAGTCTGCAATAGCTGACAACAAAGCTCCCCTACCAAATTGTTCAAAGAAACTGTGTCCTAACACTAAAAGAAAAAACCAATGCCCCTGAAAACATACCCAAAACACACGAGAAGAAGGATAAAGTAACTGATTTGGAATAGAATAAATGATGGATCTTTAGTGACAATCAACTGCTTTGGAACACCAACCTTGCCTATCAGTACAGAATAATATACATACCTAGATACGAAAACATATATTGAAATTCAATAGTGTCCCCCAAATTGTATACAACATATATCTCATTTCCTACAGAAACCTACAGAAACCTATAGGAAATCAGGTGCAGTAACCTACAGAAACCTCAATTCCTTCTTCAGATTGGGAAGGGAAATGAAATCCTGTCGAGCAATTCTCCAACATTTTTAGGGGTTTATAACTCAATCATCGATCTACAAATTCTACAAATTCTAACTTAAAAACCCTAAAAATCCCTACACCAGAAATTCACAATAATAGTAAAACCTAATTCAAAAATACCTAAATTTTAGAGGGATGATGGTTGGTACTTGCCTTGGTACTGGTAGTAGCAGTGTCCTCGGCGGTGGTGATGGGGTGATGATGGTGGTTGCGACGGCGGAGGTGGTGATGAGGGGTGATGATGTTGGTCGCGACTCGCGACAGCGTTGTGAGTCGGAGTCGAGGGAAGGGATAGGGAGAGGGATTCGAGGGAGAGGGATAGGGAGAGGGACTCAGGGAGAGGGAGTCGAGCCGTCGAGGGAGAGTCTGAGAATCCGAGAGACTGAGGTCCCTCTGAGGATGCTTCTGCCTTCTGGAACTCGGGTCGGGACTCGGGGAAGGTTAGCTAGGGTTGAAAGTTGAAAACTTGAACTGACGGTTGAGATTGGATGGAGAGATGATATTAAATCTCGTCCGTCCAATCTAACACAAACGGGCCGGTCCGGGTACCCGCGGATCATATAATTTTGGAACCGGCCCGCCCCTAAAACTTCAATTACCCGGCCCGCCCCGCCCCTTTCTATTTTTACAAAACTAAGAACCGGCCCGTACCCGCCCCGTACCCGTATTACCCGCCCCTACCCGCGGGTCCATGACCCATTTGCCCAGCCCTAGTTGAGTATGAAAAGCAATGTAAAAGCGTTTGGTAAATTGTGATGTAAAAGTGATATAATTTTATGAGTAAATTGTAGCAATGGTCCCTCAATTTTAACTCAAGTAGAGGAATGATCCCTCAACTAAAAATCCATTACCATTGGTCCCTCAACTCATCAAAACGTACTGCTATGGTCCTTTTCGTCAACTTCATTAGAACTTCCGTCAAAATGAATCACGTGCCATGAACGTGAGGCTAAATCAAGGGGCAAATATGGAAAATCAAATAAGAAAAATTGTATCAATGGTCATTCAACTTTAATTCAACTGGAGAAATGGTCCCTCAACTTTAACCCAATTGGAGCAATGGTCCCTCAACTCTAACCCAGTTGTAGCAATGGTCCTTCTAACATAACTCATTTTGACAAAATTTTGATGGAGTTGACGAAGAGAACCATAGCTACACGTTTTGATGGGTTGAGGGACCAATAGTAATGAAATTTTAGTTGAGGGACCATTGCTCCATTTTGATTAAAGTTGAGGGATCATTGCTAAAATTTACTCTAATTTTATAGAATGACAAAATGGACATAGTAGTTGGAACGGGAGCGACGACAACAGTGGCATGGATTGTGGTGGTGATGGTGGTGGTGGTGGTTACGGTGATGGCGGTGGTAGCATCAATAGTGGAGGTATGGTGGTGGTGCGTGCTAATAGTGGGATGTGGTGGTTATTAAAGTACCTCTTAGTAATTAGATAAAAAAGAGGTATATAAAGATTTTAGTTTTGTACCTTTATATAGCATTCTTTTTTTTAGACTACCTTTTTAATTGATAAAATACCTGCTAGTTAGGAATTATATCTTTAGTTTGTAATATACAAAATTGTTTAGGATCATTATCAAAGTTAAACATTGGGTAAATTTGAGATATATTTTAAATGTTCGAATTTTGAACAAAGAGATTTTAATTAAATTCCCATATCTACATCAAGGGGTAAAACGTAAGAAATATGGAAAACAAATCAGACTTAAATCTAATAACAGCTTGTGTTTTTTGAACTGGATCAAATGGCCCTAAAATGTAAGGATTGGAGATCTTACTAAATACAGGAAGGCATTTGCATTTGCATGCGTACGTATTTTGTTCTTTCTGGTAGAGCATATATATACGTATATATATTGCTCTCAATAATTAATTTCACAAAGAGATAGGGGTAAACAAAAGGTCAATATATAGAAAGAGTAGTTAACAGAAAATAAACGTTGTCAAGACATGGTATCCTATCATGCCAATCAGAGTATCGTCCCGCAGCTTGGTTGTCAGTTTGATTCGTAATTTGACTCCAAATAATACATAATGTTATATATATGTATGTGTGTGTGTGTGTGTTTGTGTATTATAATAGATTAGGTTTAGTAAGACATCTATCAGGCGTGCCGTCGACCTTTATATGAAACATACGTTGTTGCCTTTCAATTCTTCTAATCTTACAAAAATTTCAGTCTTATCACTTGCGAAGGAGTCTAATATTAGAATATGGATTAGACGGGCGGACTACAAACATACTCTTATGCATTTTAACTCCTAAAATAATAACCAAATTTGCAAAAGTAGGTATCCTTGTATGCATGTATAGTTGACCCTTGCAGAGAATAATAATATAAAACTTAGTCCTTCGTAGGTCCCTTTCCCCAGCATGCACGCGCATGGATAGAAAACCTGATGTTCGGATACTAAAGCAAATTTGTTTTCTTTTTCTCTTGTATAATAATCCATACCAGCCAAAAAATGGAATTAATTTAGAGTGTTCTCTTTAAAATTTGTATTTTTCTCAAATTAATTACTTAATACGACGCAAAAACTACGTGTTTAGACCAATTTCATAATTTTTTCTTCATGATCCAAGCTGTTCATTTTTTCAGATCTCATTCCTAGACCATCCCGAAAATTCGTCCAAATGAAAAAGCATTTCAAGATCTAATTGCGACAAAGAAAAAAAATACGAACACAGTATCATTTATTTTGTCAAAGACAAACATGGTGTCGTTGTGAAAACATACGAACACATTGTCATTTATTTTGTCACAGACAAACACGGTGTCGTTGTGAACACAATAAATATTCACAACAACAATCAAATGATTAAATAATTTTTTATTCAAACAACTTTCTGTAAGTATGATATTTGAATAAATATTTACAAAAATAAACGGTTTGAATTATGAAAAAATATGGAGTGAGTCTAAATGCATGATAGCATCATATTAAATTACTAACGGGTAATGCTTAAACACTCTTGCAAACGTTTATATTATCTGCCACCAGGTTTCAAAACTACTGATGAATTTCGAATTCAATTAGTACCCAAGAACTCAATTATTCAAGTACCACATGTCTGCCTTATCAAATAATTGATTTTTGTGTGTGTCGTTTTACAGAGTGTCTACAATAGTACCTAAAGTTACTACTGGAAAAATATATAAAAGATTGTTTGGCCATATGGGCTCTCCGTAATAATTATGACCCATCCCTTCAGCCAATTTAGTTCTTAACAGAGGATCATTCAAGTCAGGTTTTTTTGTTATTAGGATAGGTGAATTATAGTAAGAGAGAGGGGTTGAGATCCTCTCCACACTAAGTATAACACAAAACGTCGCTGTTTGGGCCCAAAATATTAATTTGGGCCGAGGACAGAACCATTCTCGGCCCGGAAGGCCTGGCAACAAGGGAGCCTTGGGCCGTTCGGTTCGTGGGCCTCTAAAACTAGGTCGGCTAGGTTGTGCTACATTTGCGAAGCCGAATCCTAATGCAACAAGGAGTCTCGGCAAGTTGGATAACCAGGAATGGATTCGACTCAATAAGGGACTAGGTTCACAATCCTAGTCAAGATAGGACTGGTCGAACTAGGGTTGATCCGGAGAGAAAATCCTAGTCCGTGTAGGGTTTTAAGCCGAATTCGAGGAAATCCAATGCTATAAATAGGGGTGATTGTGCAACGTTCAAAGGACGACAAAATCAATACAAAATTGCCCTGCGCAAATCCTCAACAACTTGAGAACTTTTTCTTTTTCTTTTTCGCTGACACATCTTCCGTTGGCATCAACAGCACTGTGAAAGCAACCGGTGATATCTTAAGTCGGCATAGATAGCTCTGTCACCGTAGAATTGGCCGAACTCGCAGTACCTTCCGTTGGCATCAACAGCACTGCGGCGGGCACGGTCAATTGTCTATCCAAGTCTCGGTCGAGAAGGGTTTCTAAATCCTTTTTGGTTGAGGTCATCTCATTAGTCTTCTCGACGAAGTGAGGTGTTACAGTTATTACATTCGGCACATTGAAAGCCGAATTCGATTTGTGAGCTTTGTGATAATAGCAACCTTGTCTTCAGGTTTGAGAATCCAGGAGGCCGAGACGTGTTCCTTTCTCGGCCGCAATCGCAAGACGCAGAAGTCAGTAGCGCGACCCAACGCGACATCAACAAATTTACTCCTCGGCCGAGCTCGGCCGACGAGTTGGCACGCCCGCATTCACCGAAGGACGTAGTTAGCTTTAGATTACTCGGCCTGCGCGCCACGTAGGCTTTGTAGTTTTTAGGGTCAACATTTTGGCACGCCCAGTGGGACCTAGTGCTAAACTACGAAGTTCATGCCAATTGAAACGCGATCGGTAAAAAAGAAAACAGCTATGGGAAAATCAACAGCCGATTTGCCGATTCAGAACACAGGACAGAATGTGCCCCAAGCACAGAATCCCCTTAGCGCTGTGACACCCGAGTCCACAAGCGCAACTCGCCGAGAGAGGGAAATTAATCTCGGCAGTCAACCCCGCGGTCTGGAAATCCCTAACAGGAACACCTGCGTTCTCATTGAAGGGATAGTGGAGGATTGCGATGAGGATGGCGGTGAAGGATCCGACCCACCAACAAGGTCGTTTCTTCGAAAGCGACTCGACGAACAGTCTCGGTCAGTCGAGCAGACGTTTAGTCGAGGTATTGACAAGCTACATGACGTGATACTCAGTTCCAATGAGCAACAGACCAGGTTGCTCGAAATGCTGGTTAGTAAAGTCAGTGACGGCAGGCCTTTCGATTTTCCCCAGCGCTTGCCACCAAGAAATAATCCGTTACCAATCGTACAGGCCGAGCCAATTCCTGCTCGGCTCAAGCCAATTGACTTGGAAAAAGTAGGAGGGTCGAATAGTAGGTCAGGCGGAATCGACCAGAGGGTCGAAGCAACACATGTTGATATGACCGAAGTCCAGCGGATGATCGACTCGGCCATAAAGAAGGGGCCGAAGTTTCCTAAGTTTATCCATCCGTACCCGGCCTACGTAGAAACGTTCGGATACCCGAAAGGTTTTAAGATTCCAGATTTTAGCCTCTTTGCCGGTGAATCGTCTCTGTCTTCGTTGGAGCACGTGGCTCGATTCACCGCGCAATGCGGAGATGTTAATGGTGATTTCCATAAGCTAAGGCTGTTCAACTTTTCATTAACCGGCTCGGCATTTGCTTGGTATATCAATCTTCCTCCTAATTCCGTCCAAAACTGGGAAGAGTTGGTCGAGAAATTCCACGAGCAGTTTTATCGGCCGGGGATGGAGGTGTCGGTTTCTTCATTAGCAAGGATGGCTCAGGCATCTGATGAGTCACCAATGGATTATCTCACCAGGTTCAAATCATCCAGGAACTGGTGCCGAGTGCCTTTACCCGAAGTTGAATTCTTCAGACTCGCTTTGAACGGCCTCGACGTCGAATACAAAAAGAAGTTCTTGGGGGCAAACTTTCGGGATATGTACGAATTAGCCCAACATGTCGAACAATATGATTATTTTCTCCGCGAGGAAAAGGTTTCGAAAGCTCCATCTCGGGGGACGATTTACAAGAATCCTACTGTCAATTATGCGTCAACCGAGGATGAGTGCGTTAGCGTGGATGCAGCCGAGATAGTGATAGATAAGCCTTTTGTTTGCAAGGCATTGACTCAAGTTGACTCTAGGGAAGTCAAAAGCCGTTCAGCCGCTGAAGGAACATCGAAACCGTCAAAAGTTTATACTTTTGATATTACAAAGGCTGACGCAATTTTCGACCAACTGTTATCAGCAAGAATCATTAAGCTTCGGCCTGGCCACAACATTCCCAAGGCCGAAGAACTTAAAGGAAAGGTGTATTGCAAATACCACGATTCAAGCAAACATACGACGAACAATTGCGTCGTCTTTCGTGACAACGTCCAAAGCTGGATCGATAATGGTAAATTGAAATTTCCAGAGAAAAAGATGAGTGTCGATACTGACCCGTTTCCCACGGCAACAATAAATATGGTCGATGCATGCCTCTCTAAGGACAAAGGGAAAGGGAAGGTCGAAGTTGTTAAGACACAACATTTTCATAATCAGAATTCTCGGCCTCGTTTCATGGCCGATTTTCGTGCAAACAAGCCACCTACAGCTTTAACGGGGCCCGCTATTGTTAAACCTATGAGGGATTATAGCACCGATGAAGACAATGGAACAGCAGTTTTGTGCAGAAAATGTAGAACCGAGGTCGGCAGTGAGCCAGAGGTGAAGCCCTTTTCGCTGATAACGGAACGACCTACGGTCGCAATCCAGCAAAAAGTAGCCAACGTGAGCCGGCATCGGGGGGTTTTTGATCGGCTCGGCCCTAAAGCACGGATAGAAGAGACATCATCAGTCAGGCGGCGCCTCGACTTTGATACTGCATTTTACGACGATGCCTACTATAAACGTAATTCTGGCAGTTCAGAATCATCGCGGAACCAAAAAACTTTCAAACCTCCCGAGCCTAGAGATCAACGTTGGTATACGTATCATTCTTCAAAAGGTGTCTACACTGCACTGTCCAAATCCCAGAAACGCCGGCACCAAAGGATCGATTGCATGGCACGCCGACGGGAAGCCCAAGAGGCTTCGGTCCCTAAATGGCGGCCGAATGACATAATTGCTAATGACAACAAGCAACCGCATCCAGCTGTTCTGACAACGTCGAAGCAAGGGAAGCAGTTGGTCGACCAAGATGTCGAAACCATGTTTGAAGAGGCTGATAAACGGATCAAACTTCTTATTCGACCAGGGGAGATAAAGGCACGCCTTGAACATTTCAGGCAGGAGGCCGAAGGCGAATTAGCCCCGTCGGCCATACAAGAACCTCTAATCAAAATTCGACGAAATTTGCATCCACCGTTCCTTGGGGAGGCTTTGGCGTATATGCGAGAATTTCACAAGAAGCATTCGGCCAACGACCTGTATGGTTTGCCGAAGGCATGCCAGGACACCATTGATCTGGTCCAGGTTTGTCCTGATGCCGAGCGAATTATCCAGAAAACTTCAGACCCAGGATTGAAAGCAAGGTTCCAGCACATACGAGAAGCCCGCGTCTTTGGATTTGAAGTTGACCCATACATTGATATGGAAGCAGCCGAACTTCCTTTCTCAATGGAGGACCTTCAGTATTTACGATGTCACTTCGAGGTATTTTCGGCTGTTTCTCTCTTCGGCCTTACGACCGATGAAATGGCACGTGTTGCGCGTTTGGATGCATATCTCGATACCAGGGATGCTCGGATACATTACCAGGAGCGGGTTCGGATCTCGGCCCCAAGCACGCTGTCGCGCTCACCCTCACCTGAGGCAGTTTCACGGACCCAACAAGCGGCCGAAGCAGCACCGCCGGAGCAAGCCATTGAAGAAGGAACAGAAAAGTCTCTTTGTCCGGCTTTGACAAAAACGGAGTCCATAGTTGATGATCAAACGCAAGATGAGGATAACGAGGAGAATTCCAACCCAATGGGCCCGTCAATCTTGGATGACATGGACATTAGTATGGTCCATGTGTTACCCGCTGATTTTCAATCAAGCACGGCTCAACCGAATTTCCTCGATGGTGATGTCGTCGCCGAAGACGCCGGCCATGTGGATTTTGTATCTGTTGTTGAAGGTGAGTCAGCATCAAAAGATGAGAGCTTAAAGGCCGCCTTAGCCGAATTGTTCCCTCGTTCATCATCGGCCGCGCTTCACCATTTAAAGCCATTGTATGTGACGGCCCATATCGAGGGATACCCAGTTTCTAAAGTTTTTGTCGACTGTGGGGCTACCGTCAATATCATGCCTCTGACCATTATGAAGGCCTTGCGTCGCTCGAATGACGAACTGATTCCGTCAGGGATCACAATGAGTAGTTTTGTCGGTGACAAGTCCCAAACCAAAGGTGTACTTCCGTTAACTGTGAATATTGCCGGTCGCACTCACATGACCGCCTTTTTCGTGGTTGATTCCAAAACCGAGTATAACGCACTGCTCGGTCGAGATTGGATTCATCAAACCAGTTGTATTCCTTCGTCATTATATCAAGTGCTTGTTTTTTGGGACGGCAAATCGGTCATTGTTCATCCGGCCGATAGCCAGCCCTTCGAGGCTAACATGATCCAAGCACGGTATTACGATGACCACGTCGGCTACATTACTTTACAAGGCTTCAATGATGAAGGACGGCCGACTCGGATTTCTGTACAGAAAGCTATCGAGGTTGGCGCCGAGACTGTCCATCAGGATTCGGCGAGACTCGGATTAGCTAACTTCCTCCCCGACGCCGATGTCTGACATCGATCGGGAAATACGTAGGGCCGCGGTTTCATCCACGATGGAACGACTGCTGGCCCATTGGTATACTATATCTAGACGACCAAATTCGGCCGTTAATCTCGTTGAGTTCCTGGCCGAAGGGGATAATGGTCCTGTCTTATCTCTTGATAAAATTCAAGCAGCCCCGGCCGAGCTCGAAGATCATCGGCCCCAAGTTAAAGACCCCCTGGAGGAAATTAATGTTGGGACGACCGCTGACCCACGACCTTTGTTTATTAGTGCTTTACTTCCTCAGCAAATGAAAGACGAGCTTCGTGCCTTGCTCACGGAGTTCAAAGATTGTTTTGCTTGGAGCTACCATGAAATGCCCGGTTTAGATCGTACTCTTGTCGAGCATGAATTACGTATTAAGCCCGGATGTAAGCCTTTCCGTCAGCCACCACGTCGTTTCTCAACGGAAGTGCAACTCAGCATCAAGGACGAACTGGTTCGGCTTTTGAAAGCCGGGTTCATTCGGACAGCTCGATATGTTGAATGGTTGGCGAATATCGTACCTGTCTTAAAGAAAAACGGTGCCCTGCGCATTTGCATCGATTTCAGAAATCTCAATCTGGCAACTCCCAAAGATGAATACACAATGCCGATTTCAGATCTGTTAATCGATGCCGCGGCGAATCATGCAATCTTATCTTTTATGGATGGACACGCGGGGTACAACCAAATATTCATTACCGAAGCTGACGTGCACAAAACTGCTTTCCGTTGCCCGGGGGCACTCGGCACTTACCAATGGGTTGTCATGCCATTCGGTCTAAAAAATGCCGGCGCCACATACCAACGGGCGATGAACACCATTTTCCACGATCTAATTGGAACCATTGTCGAAGTTTACATCGACGATGTTGTCATCAAATCTAAACGCCGACAGACACATCTGGACGACCTCCGACAGGCTTTTCTCCGCATGCGTCAGCATAATCTCAAGATGAATCCCGCCAAATGTGCCTTCGGCGTGTCGGCCGGAAATTTCCTTGGTTTCCTCGTGCATCACCGTGGGATTGAAGTCGATGCGAATAAGGCACGCGCAATAATCAATGCCCCACCTCCAACGACGAAGAAACAACTCCAGTCCTTACTCGGTCAGGTCAATTTCCTCCGCCGATTTATTTCTAACTCGGCCGGTAAAATGAAAGCGTTCTCCACGCTTTTGAAACTCGGACGAACATCAGGCGGCGTTTACGCAAATCAAAGTCTCCCTCACGAAACCACCTGTCCTGGTTCCTCATCGGCGCGGGAAACCTCTTAAGCTTTATATCTCGGCGGCCGAAGAGTCAATCGGCTGCCTCCTCGCACAAGACAGCGACGCCGGTCGAGAGCAGGCGATTTTTTATCTAAGTCGCCATCTCAGCCCTCCAGAGATCAATTATCCCACCGTCGAGAAGCTGTGCCTGGCCTTATTTTTCGCCGCATCCAAGCTTCGGCATTACATGCTCCCATCCGTCACCCAAGTCATTGCCCAGACCGACGTTATCCGGTACATGCTTACCCGACCAATCGTAAAAGGCCGAATTGGGAAGTGGACGATGGCGTTGTCCGAATTTAGCTTGCAATACGTGCCTTAGAAAGCCGTTAAGGGCCAGGCGATGGCCGATTTCCTTGCTCAACACCCTTCCCCTTACGGTTTTGGGGATGCCGATGTCGAAATCGGCATGGTCGTGACGCGCGACAATCATTGGACGATGTACTTTGACGGTTCTAGTACGTCATCCTCAGCGGGCGTAGGAATTGTCGTTCAATCCCCCAACCACGATCGTTGGTATTTTTCGCTTAAGTTGGATTTCGAATGCACCAACAATCAGGCCGAATATGAAGCCCTAATCATCGGCCTTGGGATCCTTCATGACCTGCGGGCGACCCGCGCCCTCGTCCTCGGCGACTCCGAACTTGTGATTAACCAACTTAATGGTTCTTTTCGTTGCATGAGTTGCACCCTGGCGCCTTACCACATGATCGCCAGCTATTTGGCCGAGTCCTTCGACGGTATTACATTTCAACATATTTCCCGGAGTCGTAATACCGACGCAGACGAGTTGGCTCAAATCGCCTCCGGCGCACAACTCTTGGGGGGCAAGCTAGGCCGAGAAATACCCGTGTTGCGACAGCTATACCCGGCCTTGGTTAACCAACAAGTCCTCCAGCGTGACAACGTGATACGTACACGAGTTATGTCCCTACCTTCGTTGCTAGATCGAGACGACCTCATAGACGTTTGCGCTGTCGAGGCAATACCGGATGATTGGAGGAGGCCGATTATGCAATATCTCGACAATCCCAATAATAAACACGATCGCAAGACAAGGGTTCACGCCACGAACTATGTCATGTATCAGCGTGAGTTATATCGAAAAGGCGAAGATGGTTTGTTATTACTGTGCCTCGGTCCCCAAGAAAGTGCTCAGGCGATTTCAGAAGTCCACGAAGGGATATGCGGAGCTCATCAATCCGGACGAAAAATGCGATGGCTACTTCGACGGCACGGTTATTTTTGGCCAAGGATACTAAAGGATTGTATTGAGTTCGCACGAGGGTGTGTACAATGCCAGATACATGGACCTATACAGAGGGTCCCGGCCGAATCATTGCATTCGGTCATAAAGCCATGGCCGTTTAGAGGATGGGCCATGGACGTGATCGGCAAAATCACGCCGTCTTCTGGAGCCGCTAAACATGCATGGATACTAGTCGCAACCGATTACTTCACCAAGTGGGTCGAAGCAAAGTCATATGCCGAACTAACATCTAAAGAGGTTTGCGACTTCGTGGAGGAACACATCGTGACCCGATTTGGCGTACCAGAAACGATAATAACTGACAATGGAACAATTTTTACAGCCGAAAGGTTTAAAGAGTATACAGCCAATTTGAAAATTCGGCTCGAACAGTCTACACCGTATTATCCGCAAGCGAATGGGCAGGCCGAGGCAAGTAATAAAGTGTTGATCGGCATCCTCGAAAAAATAATAAAAGAAAGGCCTGGCATGTGGCATTTGAAGTTGAACGAGGCATTATGGGCATATCGAACATCGCCTCGATCAGCGACTGCGACAACCCCGTACGCATTAACTTACGGACATGATGCAATGTTACCAGTCGAGCTAAGCATAAATTCGTTGCGATTAATCGAGCAAAGTAGTTTGTTTAGTGCCGAATATAATCAGTCCATGAGACAGGAGTTAGAAGACTTGGAAGAAGCACGACTTGACGCTTATAACTTACTAGTGGCACAAAAACGGATTGCCGAGCGAGCCTATAATCAAAATGTACGACAAAAAACATTCGGCGAAGGTGAGTTAGTGTGGCAAACGGTGTTGCCCGTTGGACTAAAGGATCCTAGGTTCGGCAAATGGTCGCCGAATTGGGAAGGACCGTTTGTCGTGCATAAAGTATATGGCAAGGGGGCATATCACCTTAAAGACCGAACCGGTGTGGTCCATAGGTTACCAATCAACAGAAAATTTTTGAAGAAATACTATCCGGTCACATGGAAGATGCAAGAATAATAGAAGACCAATTCATTAAAGATTGATAAGTATTTACAAATAAGTAGGCCGACCGATTTACAGCCAGATACATTCAAGGTGAAGAAGGTAGAAGGGTGCTGAGTAAGGCTTTCAGCTCAAACCACCGCACTTCTCCCATAATGACCTGGGCCTGCCGATTCTTCTTCTCCAGCTTCAATTGCTCGACCCGCCTCGCATTCGCCGTGAACTCAGTTAAGCAATCCTTGCCGCCCGACTCGAAGTCCTTGGCAAGATCAGAAGCAACGGCCGATCTCCTCTTCGACAACTCAGCCATTTGACGGTCGAGGTCGGCCAGGACATCCCCTTTAGCCTTCAGGGCGTCAACCTTCGGGCGAAGGTTCTCTTGTACGGCCATGGCAGCTTGTAGGTCTTGCTCGGCCCTTAAAGCACTATCGGAAACAGTGAAAGTTTCTCGAACGCGCTCCAAGGCAGTTGAGGCCTGAACAACGGCCTCGCCGCTCAGTTGACCGTCGGCTCCGAGGTCATTCAGACTCTCACCCAGCCGATCAAGACCTTTGCTCCCAAGAACTTGCGAGGCCGAGAGCGACAGGATTTCTTGCAGCCGAGTCAAAGCAGTTGAATCGGCAGGTTCGGTCACGGCGGCAGAAGGGCCAGCCCCTCCAGTGGTACCGGACAGAAGAGCTTTGAATTCGACCTCCCATGTTGCCTGCACGCACAAATCGGGTTAAGCTCACAGAAAATATAAAAAAAAAATGGCGTGAAGGTTTCGTCTCTTTTAACCTGCTGAGAGGAGACTTCGGCCATGTCCTCAGGATCGTTGCTTGAACCCAAAGAACTCAATGGCCGAGCCTAGTGTCTCAGATTGCTTCTCAGTTCTCGTGGTCGATGGAGGTTATCTACGTTTGATGGCCACTGAGGCGGCCACGAAATATAGATAACGCCCTTCGGCGCGTAGAACTTTCGATGAAAAGAATGTACAGGTACCTGACAGTTTTTTCGGGTTTAGAATTCTAAAGCAGTAAAGTAATCAAAGAAAGGTGGTAAAGGGTACTTACGAAGGCCGAAGTAGCTTCCTGCGAAGGAATGTGGAGGTCTTGATCCTGAGGATGCACGGGCGTCTCCGCCGTTGCCTCTGGCTCCCCGACCGGTCGTTTGCCGCGATCGGCTGTGGAAGGGCCGACTGGGACAGCAGCTTCGGGCGAGGGGGGGACGCCCTGGTCCTGGAGAGAAGCGGAAGGTTCGGCCACCATGACTGGTTCCTCGGCCGGACGTTTGCCACAGTCAGCCACGGAGGGACTTGCTTGAGCAACCCTCTCGGATGAGGGAGGAGGTTGTCGACGCGTGCGAGGACGAGTTGCCAGCGGAGTCTCGTCGCTCCCTTCGCTCTCATCCAGAACGAAGACAGAGGGTTTTGGATTTACAGGGGAAGTTCCCTCGGCCGCAGAAACCGTTTTTTCCAAAATCGGCGCAGCCTCGACAGAATGAGGTACAACTGGTGTACCGGCCCCGGAAACAGGTCGCGTCTGAACTGTCTCTGCGGCCGGAACTGGTCGCTCCTCGACCAAGCGTTGGCCGACGGCAGGTGGAGGGGAAACACTGGGGGTCGTCGTTCCAGTAGTATGACTGGAGATGACGTGGATCTCCCGTGCGCCTTTATTTGCCAGTTTCTTTACCCGCTTGGCAGGCGGTGGAGATTGGACAACCGGCGCGGCCTCTTGGCGAGGCCGTTTGGTCAACCTGGCCCGGCCAGCAGTTTTATCTGTCTTCGCCACAACCGATTCTTTCCCGGCTGCGGCGACTGCCCCTACTTTTCTCAATGGCCGACTACCTGGGAAGATAAAAGCAAATTAGCACGGCAAATCGAAGAACTTAAAGGAAAAGTGAAAAAAATGAACAGTTACCTTGAGTTTGGGGGGCAGAGGACTTCTTAGGCCGGTCGCCGAAGAGTTTGTCCAGCACGTCTTCGACCGGAGCACCAAAGAATTCCTGGATGTAGGCCTCCCACCAATCACCGAAGATGTCAGTGCATAGGGTTTCTGGGGTGGTCGGTCGATGGCGGAACTTTTGGCACTGCTCTTGAAACTCCCTCGCAGCAGTTCGGCATTCCTTCTCCGAAGAACGAGGCTCACGTCCGCGGCTTAGGACTGTCCGGGAGGAGAGAAGGGGGACCGGGCAGCCTTGAAGATAACCGAGTTGTCGGGCAAGGAAGTTAGGATGGTACACTTCCCAACCCGCTCGTTTCCCATCGCAGCCAAGGGGAAGGTCGCGAGTAAGCACAAACGACCCCCAGGATTGGCGAAGGTCGGCGTCTTCCCCCGCGCCCCACATGGATGTAGGCAGTCTGATGGAGGAAGGGTAGTCCCGACGACGGCATATCAGGAACTCGTCGTTGGAGAGGTCATCAAGGGCGAAGAGGTACCTAAATACCTCTTCGGCGTGATGAGGGGGTGTCGGTAGGGAGGCCAACTGAAGACCAAGTGCCTCCGTTGGTAAGAAGTCGGCTATAGCCGGCCGAATGGAGGTGAAATACACTTGTAACCAGAGCTGGAAGACCCAGAGGGGACCGTTCTGGTGTGGGTCGATCTTGTGCAGGGTCGCCTCGGCCAGGCAGCGGAAGAGGTGGGCAAGAATGTTGGAGCTCAGTGACAGGACATGGCCACTAGCCAGGGCCTCGGCCACCGGCATATTCTCGACCAAGCACTTGTTCGATTTGGTACAACAAATGTATTTGTTGTACCAGTAGAAGAGGAAGGCTTCATGTTCCCCTTCTCGTAGGTCCTCTTCTCCTCGGCCGGCGAAGTGGAGGTAGAGGGTGTTGTAATTGAAGAAGTTTTTGTGAAGCTTGTGAATGTCTTCTTTCGACGGGATTCGGCCTTCACGGTTTAACGTCTCGAAAGCCCGTCGATCAAAAAGCGTCTTCAGGTCAATGTTCGACGGGTACCCAAAGAGGGCCGCGTCGATAGAGAGCCCGGTCGTTGAAGTACCCAGGATGGCGGTGACATCCAGAGTGGTGGGGCCAATGGGACCAAGTGGAAGCACCATGGTGTTGGTGGCCGAGCACCAAAAGCACAAGGCGGCTTGGAGAAGCTCCTTGTCGGGAACGATTTCCATTGACGAGAGGAGGATGGCGTCGTGGATGCCAAGGACCTTCCATTGATCGCCGAAGAACTTCTCCATTCGGACAACCCAGGCTGCCCAGGTTGTGGTCGTCGAGGGCCAGGAGCTTTGGGGTTTCGCCGCGTCCCATCTCGACCATTCAAACCCTTGGAGTAAGGGTGTTAGGCAGTGCTCCTGGAGAAGGCCAGTAATGGCCGACGGAACGGCCGCCTTGAAAAGAGGACCCAGGATTTGGTGGGGAGTGCTCATATCACTCTCAAACCGTATGGTTTTGATCGAGCTTCGATCGAGTATTTTTTGATGTTGTTCGCACTCCCTGGAAAGCTTTGAGATGAAGGATGCCATTTTAGGAGATTCAAAGGGACGGTGTAAAAAGAAGAGTTTTCTGGGTTGAGGGATTTAAGAACAAAGACTTGGCAGAAAGGAGCAGCAAGAAAGTTCAGAAAGTTTTGAGAGCGTAAAAGTGCAAATGGAAAATTCCGGTATTTATAGAGTTGGGGAAGGAAGTGCAATCGTCCGAAATTCAAAATAAAGGGTAAAATCGACCGAAGAAATCACTGATCATGATGAACATTCAGGGAATGCAGTTGAGAAGACCGAAGGTCTCAGATTTTGGGGACGCACGATTGCGTGTGACGGCAAGATTAATGGCGAAAGACGTTTCGGCGTCCGCACGCTGAAAAGTGGCTCGCGGATCGAGATAAGAGTGGCTAGGGTTAGCCATAAGGTCATGATGACCTGACGGTTCGAGTGACCGCACGCCTCAGACGTGTGCCGAGTCGCAGGCTGCCACGTGGGGTGGAGGTTTGCAGGTTCAAGATCGTGCGATCGTGCTCAATAAATGCGCCTTGAAAATAGAGTACTTGGGTTCTGTGAATTAGATTCGCTTCTTCAAGGTCGAAATTCGGCCAAGAAGGTCAGGCCGAAGACCTCAGAAGCGAGGGGGCAATGTTTGGGCCCAAAATATTAATTTGGGCCGAGGACAGAACCATTCTCGGCCCGGAAGGCCTGGCAACAAGGGAGCCTTGGGCCGTTCGGTTCGTGGGCCTCTAAAACTAGGCCGGCTAGGTTGTGCTACATTTGCGAAGCCGAATCCTAATGCAACAAGGAGTCTCGGCAAGTTGGATAACCAGGAATGGATTCGACTCAATAAGGGACTAGGTTCACAATCCTAGTCAAGATAGGACTGGTCGAACTAGGGTTGATCCGGAGAGAAAATCCTAGTCCGTGTAGGGTTTTAAGCCGAATTCGAGGAAATCCAATGCTATAAATAGGGGTGATTGTGCAACGTTCAAAGGACGACAAAATCAATACAAAATTGCCCTGCGCAAATCCTCAACAACTTGAGAACTTTTTCTTTTTCTTTTTCGCTGACACATCTTCCGTTGGCATCAACAGCACTGTGAAAGCAACCGGTGATATCTTAAGTCGGCATAGATAGCTCTGTCACCGTAGAATTGGCCGAACTCGCAGTACCTTCCGTTGGCATCAACAGCACTGCGGCGGGCACGGTCAATTGTCTATCCAAGTCTCGGTCGAGAAGGGTTTCTAAATCCTTTTTGGTTGAGGTCATCTCATTAGTCTTCTCGACGAAGTGAGGTGTTACAGTTATTACATTCGGCACATTGAAAGCCGAATTCGATTTGTGAGCTTCGTGATAATAGCAACCTTGTCTTCAGGTTTGAGAATCAAGGAGGCCGAGACGTGTTCCTTTCTCGGCCGCAATCGCAAGACGCAGAAGTCAGTAGCGCGACCCAACGCGACATCAACAAATTTACTCCTCGGCCGAGCTCGGCCGACGAGTTGGCACGCCCGCATTCACCGAAGGACGTAGTTAGCTTTCGATTACTCGGCCTGCGCGCCACGTAGGCTTTGTAGTTTTTAGGGTCAACAGTCGCGCAAACTGCCTTTGCGTGACGGAACTTTGCACGACGAAGGTTGGCGTCGCGCAAAACAGCTTTGCGCGACGCAGACGTTCCTACGTCGCGCAAAACGGCTTTGCGCGACGCCAACCTTCGTCGTGCAAAGTTCCGTCCAGCAAAGGCAGTTTGCGCGACGAAGACTGTCGTCGTGCAAAGTTTTTTTTTTTTTTTTTTTTTGGTTCTTGCATTGCCTTTTTCTTTTGTGGTATCCACATGTGTAAATGTTTTAAATTGATGATCAAATTAGTTCATTGTATTCATATAAGGTTAAAGAGTGTAGCTGTAAAAAATCATCAAAATCGGAGTTAAAATAACCGTTAAATCGTGATTTTTCGTTTATAACCATCGAAAAGTTTTGTGCCGTTACTTGATCTTTGAATGTTTTTTTTTTTGCGATTTTTGGCGTATGCGATCTCGAAGAATATACAAACAAGTTTGATGGTTGGATCGTTCAAACTAGTTTCATACAATGGGTTTCCCATCAAAACAATAGATTTACTAACACTTGGAATTTATTAATACTTTCATCAACTATAACATAAGAATTTGTGGTATCCACTTGTGTAAATATTTTAAATTGACGATCGAATCAGTTCGTTGTATTCATATAGGGTCAAGGAGTGTAGCTGTAAAAAATCATCAAAATCGGAGTTAATAGAACCGTTAAATCGTGATTTTTCGTTTATAACCGTCGAAAAGTTTTGTCCCGTTACTTGATCTCTAAATGTTTTTTTTTTTTTGCGATTTTTGACGTATGCGATTTCGAAGCATATACAAACAAGTTTGACGGTTGGATCGTTCAAACTAGTTTCGTACAATGCGTTTCTCATCAAAATCAATGGTATATGTATTTACTAAGTATATTTTCATTTATTTATTTTTTACTTATAAGCACAAGGGCCAAAAAAAAAATTGAAGACTTTGCGCGACGTAGGTACAACTACGTCGCGCAAAGCCGTTTTGCGCGACACAAAAGTACCTTCGTGGCGCAAAGTCTTCATTTTTTTTTTTTTTTTTTTTGGGTTCTTGCATTGCCTTTTTCTTTTGTGGTATCCACTTGTGTAAATGTTTTAAATTGATGATCGAATTAGTCATTGTATTCATATAGGGTTAAAGAGTGTAGCTGTAAAAAATTATCAAAATTAGAGTTAAAATAACCGTTAAATTGTGATTTTTCGTTTATAACCGTCGAAAAGTTTTGTCCCGTTCATTGATCTCTGAATTTTTTTTTTTTGTGATTTTTGGCATATGCGATCTCGAAGCATATACAAACAATTTGACGGTTGGATCGTTCAAACTAGTTTCGTACAATACGTTTCCCATCAAAATCAATGGTATATGTATTTACTAAGTATATTTTCATTTATTTATTTTGTACTTATAAGTAAAAGGGCCAAAAAAAAAAAAAACTTTGCGCGACGTAGGTACAATTACGTCGCGCAAAGCCGTTTTGCGCGACGAAAATGTGCCTACGTCGCGCAAAGTCTTCTGTTTTTTTTTTTTTTTTTTGGCCCTTGCATTGCCTTTTTCTTTTGTGGTATCCACTTGTGTAAATGTTTTAAATTGACGATCGAATTAGTTCATTGTATTCATATAGATTTAAAGAGTGTAGCTATAAAAAATTATCAAAATCGGAGTTAAAACTACCGTTAAATCATGATTTTTTCGTTTATAGCCTTCGAAAAGATTTGTCCCGTTACATAATCTCTGAATGTTTGTTTTTTGCGATTTTTGGCGTATGCGATCTCGAAGCATATGCAAACAAGTTTGAAGGTTGGATCGTTGAAACTAGTTTCATACAATGCGTATCCCATCAAAATAATAGATTCACTAACACTTGGAATTTATTTGTACTTTCATTAAGTATAACATAAGATTTTGTGGTATCCACTTGTGTAAATATTTTAAATTGACGATCGAATTAGTTCATTGTATTCATATAGGATTCAAGAGTGTAGCTGTAAAAAAATCATCAAAATTGGAGTTAAAACTACCGTTAAATTGTGATTTTTCGTTTATAACCGTCGAAAAGTTTTGTCTCGTTACTCAACCTTTGAATGTTTGTTTTTTGCGATTTTTTGTGTATGCGATCTCGAAGCATATACAAACAAGTTTGACGGTTTGATTGTTGAAATTAGTTTCGTAGAATGCGTATCCCATCAAAACGATAGATTCACTAACACTTAAAAGTTTATTTATACTTTCATTAAGTATAATATAAAGATTTTGTGGTATCCACTAGTGTAAATATTTTAAATTGACGATCGAATTAGTTCATTGTATTATATAGGATCAAGTACTGTAGCTATAAAAAATAATCAAAATCGGAGTTAAAACTACCGTTAAATCGTGATTTTTGGTTTATAACTGTCGAAAAGTTTTGTCTCGTTACTCGACCTTTGAATGTTTGTTTTTTTCGATTTTTTGTGTATGTGATCTCGATGCATATACAAACAAGTTTGACGGTTGGGTCCTTGAAATTAGCTTCATAGAATGCGTATCCCATCAAAACGATAGATTCACTAACACTTAGAGTTTATTTATACTTTTATTAAGTATAACATAAAGATTTTGTGGTATCCATTTGTGTAAATATTCTAAATTGATGATCGAATTAGTTCATTGTATTCATATAGGATGAAGTACTGTAGCTATAAAAAATAATCAAAATCGGAGTTAAAACTACCGTTAAATCGTGATTTTTGGTTTATAACCGTTGAAAAGTTTTGTCCCGTTACTCGACCTTTGAATGTTTGTTTTTTTCGATTTTTTGCGTGTGTGATCTCAAAGCATATACAAACAAGTTTGACGGTTGGATCCTTGAAATTAGCTTCATAGAATGCGTATCCCATCAAAATGATAGATTCACTAACACTTAGAGTTTATTTATACTTTCATTAAGTATAACATAAAGATTTTGTGGTATCCACTTGTGTAAATATTCTAAATTGACGATCGAATTAGTTCATTGTATTCATATAGGATCAAGGAGTGTAGCTGTAAAAAATCATTAACATCAGAGTTAAAACTACCGTTAAATCGTGATTTTTCATTTATAACCGTCGCAAAGTTTTGTCCCGTTACTTAATCTCTGAATGTTTTTTTTTGCAATTTTTGGTGTATGCGATCTCGAAGTATATACAAACAAGTTTGACGGTTTGATCGTTCAAATTAGTTTCGTACAATGCGTATCTCATCAATTTCAATGGTATGTGTGTATATATATATATTAAGTAAATTTAAATTTATTTATTTTGTACGTATAACACTTAAGAAATTGAAAAACATGTATATTTATTAAGTAGCTTTAAATTTATTGCAATTGTTATAAAAATATATTATTGTGGGTTTTATGTAAAAAAAAAAATTGAATTTGAAGGCAGTAAAATTACATTTTCAGTACATTTTATAATATTTATAAAAAAAAAAAAACCTTGCGCGACGCCACGTGTACTCGTCGCGCAAAAACCCTTTGCGCGACGTCGAAAGGTAAACCTGCGTCGCGCAATGTGTGATAATTTTGGCGGTGCACTTGTTAAAAATAGGCGCTTTGTTTAAATTTTCGCTATCTGTGATAAACCCGAACTCTCTCTTCTCACTGAACTCTCTCCTCTCACGCAGGTGAATCACCCTGTCTCTCCCTCTCGCTCATATCGCTCTCTCTCTCCCTTTCGCTCATTCGGTCTCTCTCTCCCCAAACCTGAACCCTCCCTCTTTCTTTCCCTCTTTATTTCTGAGTTGTGATAAATCTGAACCCTCCCTCCTTCTTTCCCCGCAGACCCCAAATCTCCCTTTCTTTCTTTCCTTCCTTCTTTCCCCTTCTTTCGAACCCAATCTTGAACCCTCATTTCCCCGTAGACCCAAAATCCCCCTCTCTTTCTTTCCCTCTTTCTTTCCCTCGATTTACTGAAACAAAAGTAGGAAGGAGAAACTGTTTGATCATCAATGACTGGATTTCACGACAACGAGTCCGCGGCTGGGTTTCACGACAACGAGTCCGACTCGGAACGAGTCGAATCGGGTATTGGGCCGTGGAAGGGACTTTTTAGTTTCTTCTTTTTCTTCTGTAGGTGTATGGGTAAGGAAGGGACTTTTTAAAAATTTGGTGGAAGTTTACATGTGTTGATCTGCTTGAAGTGATGCTCGTGGAACATCTGCAGAAGTTATTATTAATTCGCATTGCAATATACGACTCGTTAGTTTCCTATGTTGAATATTTGTTATGATTTTTTATTTAGCACTTTTTTTCCTTCACCTTGGCAGGGTACAGGACTTTTTTTCAGTCAGATTACTTTCACATGTAAATGAGCAAGTGACACTGCTTTGTTTTCTCTAGAAAGAATTTTGTTTCGTTATGAGTAATTATCGATGTGTTGCAGTTAATGATCTTTTTCATATGCCACCCATGCTGGGAAGTTCGAAGAATGAATTATGACACAACCAGAAGGATAGTTTCTGCTGCTCCGCAATTGACTGAACCTCTTTTAGTTGAATTCATGAATTTCACGTCTGTAGTTGAAGAGAAACTTTGTATTTCAAAGTTAAGGTGCAACTCTTTTTTATATACGCCACTTATCCTTTTTAATTCTTCCCATTGGGGTGGGTGCAGGCAGAATAAGCATCTTGAACCTTGACCATCATTGTTAAGTTCGGTTTGTTCTTCTTATGGTTCTGTAGCTTTAGTTGATGCTGTTGGTTCTTCCTTTCAATCATATTTAAATATACTATTAATAACAATATTAAATACAAGTGTTTGTGGTGGTTTAAGTGTATTGATTTGTACATTTAAGTACCCATCTCTGCACATTGTTTCTCATATCCTCTCTGATATGGTGGCGGGGATTTAATTTTCTATGTGTTATAGTGAAACAGATAATTCATTGGACACTCAAGTACCATTCCTCCCTTTGGTTGAGGTTTCAGTGAAGGCTTTACTTGTCATATCATCATATCATCAGTAGCTCTACCTGCAGCTCCAAGTGCAGCGACACGAGTTTTGTTCTGTGCTCATCATCCATACTTGGTTGGAACTGCAAAGAGAGACGCAGTTTGGAAGGTAAATCTTTCTCATCAGTAGCTGTATAATCTGATACATTCTAATGCAAACCTTCCTAGTATTGGGCCGTGGAGATAGCTCTATGCTTTGTTTGATGCTTTTCCAAACCTCACTTGGTGTTTCTCAATTCCAAATTTGTCAATTCGGAAAACAGGAATCTGTAATATGTCTTACAGCATGGTATTTTGGAGATAGATCTACTGCTGGTTGATTAGCTCACCTGGCCCTCAAGTTGTGCCAAGTTTCAATTTTACAATATAGACAATCCATAGTAGAGGTTACTTACATTAGTACGGAATTGATTGTTAATTTATTGTGTAAAGATAAAGTAGATCCCACTTTGTTGGCATTTATAGAAAGACCATGATGAAATTGTTTTGCATCTTTTCAGTTTTGACGAATGATAAGTGTTATTAATTTATGAAGTGATGGATCAACCTTTATGTTATTATGAAATCTGTTGGAGAAGCAAAGTATATGGACTGATATGAAATTCGTAGACATATTTATGGCTTGGTTTAACTTTTCAGTTATTTTTTTGTGATAATTTCTGTTAAGGAGAAGCAATGGAGAAAATGATAGCTACAGAAGGACTCGAATGCATTTCTTAAAATTCTGCACTTGCTCTAAACACCAAATAGACATCGGATCAAACGATGAATTGTAATTAGAAGGATGTAAGAATGCCATCTATGCTTATACATTGTTCTATGTGCACTATAAAATATTGAAAGAACAGACTGTTTGGAGCATGTCCTTAGTAACAGCTATTTGGAAGCCAACGTGATTAACTTACTGTTAAAGTGGGATATGAAATGCTTGTATGCAATAGGTTACCTTTATGGAATTGCATTAAATTGTACATGCATGACTTTTTTTTCTTTTTAGGTAAAGTATATATAATAGTAGTTGGCTTACATCCTAACAAATCATTTAACATGCTACTGGAATAGTTGATCTTGAGTTACAGTCAGTGCAGTTACAACCTCTCTATAAAATGTTGAATTTCCACCTTTGGTCTCTGTACCGGTGGAAAGAGGCTCGCATGGGAGATCAGAACCCCACTCTTGAGATCTTTCAGAATATAAACATTATATTGTTTGCTTCCTAACAAATTAAGATTCTAGTTATTATTGTAAACCGACAAACTTTATCAATATCTTATAAACTAGTTGTCAATTATTCTGATACATGGTCATTTTGTTTGTCATTTTGTTTTTCATATTTGTAGGTCGTTTTTGAAATGGAGGACATATCCCCTGAGGTCAGTGCCTACTTAGAGGAGACCTTAGCAAGACGGTACAAAGATTGGAAGAGCGCTCTTCACAAGCATTTTCAGCTATGGGAATCTCCGGAGATTGCTCGCCTACAGGGTTGACCACATTAGGGCCCAGGACGAGAGGATCAATATGATTGTTCAGGCCTTAGCAATGTCCGGCCTCCAAATCCCGACGATGCCAGCACCTAATGTTGCTCCACCTTCGACTTCCCAGCCATTTCGCCCAGACGATACCGAGTAGCATGATGTATTAAACTTAGAAGACTTGTAGTTTTTTATTTTTTTGTTCGGACAAACGTACATTTTCATATATTCTATAATTAATTACTTTTTCTTGGTTTATTAATTATTGTTTAGAATTTAATTATAATATTTATTAAAAATTAAATAAAAAAATATAAATGACAAAAAAAAAAAAAAGGTTTGCGCGACGCAGTGCCTACCTACGTCGCGCAAAGTCGTTTTGCGCGACGTAGGTAGGCACTACGTCGCGCGACGGTTCTTGCGCGACGAAGGTTCGTTTGGCTAATTTTTGGGCGACGTATTTTTTACTTTGCGCGACGACGGTCCTACGTCGCGCAAAGTCTTTTTTGTACTAGTGCCATGCCGCGCCGTCAAAATATCATATTAAACACGGTTATACCTTTTGTGTCTGTCATGTTAAGATTTCAATGTTATAGATATTTTAGTCATTCGATGTAATTTTCACAATTATTCAGTGTGGATTTCAATGTTACGGATATTAGGGCTATTCAATGTGCCCTAAAACTAATCATATGATGATACTTTACGGACATTTCACATGTTAAACTAATCTAGTTTAATATTAAGGGCAAAGATTATTGTTTTAAGCCGTCTCATATAAATGTTATATGTTTAAACGATAAGTCCAAGGAATATGTAATTAGGAGAATGTAATTTAAACAAGTTAGATTTATGAGACCATTCTCTTTCGTATACATATCCTAAACGTTCCTGATCATAGGATTGCCAATTGGGCATTGACAGTCCGTTAAGATCAGTACGTGCTGTGTCTTCTCTCAGGGAGAGTGACTGGTCTCAAGTCATTGGTGTGATTGACACCAAGACAAGCATGTAGGTGCTCAATAGCGAATGAGTCCACTGAACAAGATCAACGAGGAGTTCTCATACTCATGTCACATGAGAACTCATGGTTGGGATAATGCAAAGTAGTCCTTTGACCTGAGGCATCATATTTGTCTTGTGGTTAAGTCCTTGATCTTTGACTATGTCAAAGTCACTCTGTCAGAGGGTGTCCACGACATAGTTGGGGTTAAGCCACTTAGCCATGGAGGCAAGTGAATGCGCAACAAGGGATCTCTAACCTTCAAATCGTTTGAGGGAGAATACTCTATGATATGATTAAGAATCTCTGGCCAGAGTATGAATGAGATTTAGGAAGTCGTTCCAAATCACATTCAAGGTAATCATATAAGTAAATGAATCACATTGGATAGTAGACATGAATAAACTATCAAACCAAACAATGTGGTCAAGAGTATTGTATTAGAGAAAGACCGTATTGCATTGTAATCCTAAACTGAATAGGTTCTCCACCTCTTCTGATTAGCTTGGGTAACCATGACATACTACTAGGTGTCACTCATGGTTTGTGGAAGCCTTAAACGTGTATAATCACTAAAGGGAGAATTGAAAGTAAGTTTCAATTCACAATCGATTTGAAAGAGTTCTAATCGCCCACTGCCTCGCTAAAAGGAACCTAATGGATCGTACACCGAGTAAGGTAGAGATTGAAGAAACAACGGAGATGAGTAAGGATAATTAAATGGTTTAATTATTTATGGCAAGGATGAATTAATATGTTAATTAATCAAACGAATAAAGTTCGTTAAAAGACCTTGGGTTAGTTTTGGGCCTCAAGGCCCAATTGGCTTCGAACGTCAAGCCCATTGACTTAAGTTGTATGACAACTTAATGACTAATAATTCACAAAGGCCCAAATAGCCCAATAAAACCCTATGGCCGACCATATTGATAAAGGAGTGGGTTTTGGACTTATTACAAGTTTGCCACTCCAATGAAGGTAGGTATAAATATGACTTTATAGCCTTTTCTTCATTAAGGTTTTCTTTAGAGAAAATTGGAGAGAACATGTCTATCCATTTCTCTCTAGAGGCCGGCCCCCTTGGAGGAGATTAGCTAGCAATCTCTCATCCTCCAAGGTCACTCCTCTCTTCTTCAAGTCTCTCCTTGGTGTGGTAAATTAGAGGTTCTCTATTTTGAGAACTTGGAGAATCTTTTCTACCATCCTCCTCCAAGAAATCGATGGATCTAAGAAGCAAGGAATGAAGGCCCTCTCCTTGGGTGATTAGCCTTTGCTTATGCAAAGAGGAATCAACAATAGTATAATATTTCTCAACTCACTTTGTTCTTGAGTTGAGTCTTGGTTCACCTTTCTACTAGGCTTTGAATTTCATGGGTAATGTTTTGTTTTTGAGTGCATACAAGCATGATTCCGCCTTTAATTGTTAATTGCATGCTATAGATGTTGCTCAAATGAACATGTTTTTCAAAAAATTTCCTTCAAATTTATTGTCTCGTTCAACTATAAAAAATTTAACTCAGTTCACGTGACAACCAGAGTACGTTTTGGCTATAAAGGAACCACATGCCAGCTCGAGTAATTCTTCGTCAAACACGGCGATTTATTTTCTCTTAATTGTCTCATCTAGCAAAGTCCAATACCACTGTATATATAAGTTTTTGCAACAAGTAAAATCAGTTTTATTTAAAAATAAAGACACTTATATGCTGGCAAATCAATGTGAAATAATTTTTTGTGCATTTCAACCCAATTTCTATACGTGTGCATGTTGCCTCCCATTCCAAGAATATTCGGAGAATATTCCAAATCCAATTAGAAACTGGTCGGGTCAGATCCGGGTTTGGGTAGGAACTGGGTGTGGCCTTTTCCCCTTTTTTTGTATCGGGTCGGGTTGACCCATTTAGGCTCGCGGGTTGCACCCACTGGACCCAGGGAAGAAGAATCGTAGGATTTCGTTAGGAAACTTCCTGAGCTCCGCTTGAGCTAAAAAATCTCAATCATTTTTAGCATAATGTTTGGGCCCAAAATAATACTATTGGGCCGAGCATAGGTTTATGTTCGATCTAAAGCCTTTCCGAAAATACTGTGGGCCGGCCAAGGGTTATGGGCTGCCCAGTTAGGGCGGTCGAGTCTTATTGCAAGAAAGATTAATCTGGATAAGAGTGAATGGGTCGAGTCCTAGTATGATAAGGAGTCTTAATGGAATAAGGATGCTGAGATTTGAGAAGTGAAGGTGGCTGGATAAGGAGTTTGGTTCAGAGTCCTAGTGGAGGTAGGATTAACCGAGGCTTGGTTGGATTAGGATAAAGAATCCTAATCCGAGTATAGGTCTAATTCGGCTAAGAGGAGATTGATTGCTATAAACATGAGGGGGGTGTGTCATTCAAGAGCCCAACGAAAAACACAAACTGCCCTGCGCAAACTCTCGCTCTACGCCAACACATCTTCTGTTTGGATAAACAACAATGTGAAGGCAACCGGAAAACATCTTCAATTTAAATAAACAGCACTGCCACCGTAGAATCAGCCGACTGCGAAACACCTTCAGTTTGGATAAACATCACTGCGTCAAGGCCGACTAGTTATCTATCTCACAAGCCTTCCCAGCGAAATGAGGTGTTACGAATCACTAGACTCGGCGCATTGAACGCTGAGTTGTTTTATGATTGGATACTTACAAGTTGGATTTAGAGTTTGACATTCCGACGGTCAAACTGCATTTACTATTAAGACGTACATCTGCTTTGAATACTTGTGTCCATATAGTCTGGTGTCGATTCAGTGTTCTTATACTCTTACAAATATAATCACCGTGACCGAATCCGACACCGACGATTTGTGAACTTCGTAGAACTAGCAACCTTGTCTTCAGGCTCTAGAACCCGAAGGCCGAGACGTGTTCCTTCCTCGGCCGCAATCGCATGATCAAGAAGTCAGCAGTGCATCCGACGCAACATCAACATATTTTACTCCTTGGCCGAGCTCTGCCGATGAGTTGGCACGCCCGCATACAACCGAATAACGTAGTTAGCTCATTAGTTACTCGGGTTACGAAGTTCATGACCGTCAAAACATGATCGGTTAAAAAGAAAACAATCATGGGAAAGTCAACGACTGATCTGCCAGTTCAGAGTCCTGGACAAGAACTGTCACATGCACGAAATCCTCTTGTTGCTGTGACACATGAGGCTGCAAGTGTGACACACCGAGAAAAGGAAGTTTGTCTCGGTACCCAACCTTTGAACACAGAAGTCCCCAATAGAACCGTAGGTGTTTTCATTGAAGGGATAATGGAGGACTGCGACGAAGTTGGTGGTGAAGGCTCTGACCCTCCAACTAGATCGTTTCTTCAAAGACGACTTGATGAGCAATCTTGGCAGGTTGAACAGACAGTTATCCAAAAAATGAACAGTTTGCTCGAGGTAATAATGACTTCCATAAATTGCAACTTGCTGGAGAATCGTCCCTGTCCTCGTTAGAACATGTGGCCCGGTTCACTACGCAATGCAAAGATGTCAATAGTGACTTCCATAAACTGCGACTATTCAACTTTTCGTTGACGGGCTCGACATTCGCATGGTACATCAACCTCCCACCTAATTTCATCCAAAGTTGGGAGGAAATGGTCGAGAAATTCCACGAGCAATTCTATCGGTCGGGGATGGAAATGTCAGTTTCTTAATTGGCTAGGATGGCTCAAGCGTCTGATGAGTCACCAATAGATTACCTTACAAGGTTTAAATCGGGTAGGAATTGGTGTCGAGTCCCTCTACCCGAAGTCGAATTTGTTAGGCTTGCTTTGAATGGGTTAGACGTGGAGTGCAAAAAAAATTCCTGGGGGCAAACTTCCGAGATATGTACGAACTGGCCCAACATGTCAAGCAATATTATTATTTGCTCTGAGAGGAAAAGATCTTGAAGTCCCCATCCTGGGGAACGATTTACAAAAATCCCACAGTGACCTACGCATCGACCAAAGGCGAGGATTCCCAATATGTCAGTGTGGACGCGGCCGAAATAGTGTTAGATAAATCATACGTTTGCAAGGCATTGGCTCACATTAACTCCAAGGATGCTAAAACCCGCTCGGTTTTTGAAGAGACAGTTAAAACTTTAAAAGTTTACACTTTCGATATCACCAAGGTCGATGCAATCTTTGACCAATGGCTGATGGCAAAGATCATCAAACTTCGGCCAAAACACAACATTTCTAAGGCCAAAGAGTTGAAAGAAAAGACGTATTGCAAATACCATAAATCGAATAAGCATACCACAAACAACTGCGTTGTGTTTCGTGATGCTATTCAAAGTTGGATCGATAAAGGCAAGCTAAAATTTCTTGAGAAAAAGATGACTGTCGACGTTGATCCTTTCCCTTCGGCGACAGTTGGCATGGTAGATGCTCATTTGCCCAAAAACAAAAGGAAAGGGAATGTCGAGTTTGTTCCAACACGACACGTCCCAAAGCAGAACTCTTGGCCGTGACTCAAGATTGATCTATTTTCAAACGAGCCACCTACAGAGTTTTCGAGACCGGCCATAGTCGAATCCATGTTAGACACCAGTACAGAGGAAGCTGAGGGGCCGATGGTTTTGTGTAGTCGTTGTAAAACATGCATCGTCCTAATCGAGCCAAAGGAGAAACTACCTCAGGCTCCGACACCACGACAACCATCAAAGGCCACGACAACACCTCCAAAGGAACTCTGCGGAAGCCAGCGCCAAAAGGTGTTTGATAGGCTCGGCCCTCAAACACGAACGGACGGCCTCCCCTTAGCCAGACGACGTCTTGATTTCCACACGCCATTTTATAATGAGGATTATTAGTCACGTAACTCTAGCAGCTCGAGTTCATTGGCGAATCAGAAAACCATTAAGCCACCTGAGCCACGCGACCAACGTTGGTATAGTTACAATTCTCTTACTACTGTGTATACTGCATTATCTAAATCTCAGAAATGTCGATGCCAGCAGATGGACTGCATGGCTCGACGATAGGCATCACAAGCCACTTCGGCTACTAAATGGCAGCCGAAAGAAGCAACATGAAGCGGAAATGATCAATAAACCCCAACAATCATGGCCGAATTACTTCAAGGGAAAAAGGTAATTGATCGCGACTTTGAAACCACAATTGAAGAATCCGAGAAGCGTATCAACTCCTCATTCGGCCCAGGGAGATGAAAGCTCATTTTGAGCATTTCAAACAAGAAGCTGAAAGCAAGCTTCCCCCACTACCCTAGCGAGAATGGTTAATAAGAGTCCGACGGAATTTACATCATCCATTCCTCGGAGAATCCTTGGAGTACATGCGAGAATTTCACAAGACACATTCTGTCAATAACTTGTATGGCCTACCCAAGGCGTCGCAAGAAGCCCTCGACCTGGCACTCACTTGCCCTGATGCTAAACAGATTATTCAGAAAACTACTGACCCAGTAATGAAGGCCAAGTTCCAGCACATACGTGACGCTGGGTCCTCGGCTTCGAGGTCGACCCGTACACAGACATAGACACTGCTAAGCTCCCTTTCATTTCGAAGACCTTCAGTACTTACGACATCATTTCGAAGTCTTCTCAGCCGTATCTCTTTTCGGCCTTACGGTCGATGAGAATGATCGTGTGGCGTGTTTGGATGCCTACCTAGACACAAGGGACACCCGAATTGCCTATGAAGAACGAGCCCGTAAAATACTGCAAGGACAAAACCAAGCCCTAACAACGATCGAGCTTGACGATGATAGCCAGAATGAAAGAGGTTCAATTGACACACCACAAGAGCTGGTACTCAATGAGGTGAGAGATGATCAGGTCGAGGAAGCTCTAAAGCATGATACCATACTCGATAACCCAGTCGACGACGACCAAGACCCGATGGGCCCTTCAGTCCTCGACAATATTGAAATCAGCATGGTCCATGTCCTATCTGCTGAATTTCAACCAACTACACCCCAACCAAATTCCTTGGATGGGGATATGGTTGTCGAGGAAGCAACACAAGTTGATTTTATCTTTACCGAAGAAGATGAGCAAGCGAGTAAAGCCTACAAACTTAAAGCAGCTCTGGCCATACTGTTTCCCCGCTGTTCAACATTTGAAGCCGTTGTAATTCACGGTTCACATCAAAGGTTATCCAATCTCCAAAATCTTCGTCGATTGTGGGGCTACAGTCAATATCATGCCAGTATCCGTCATGAAGGCACTACGATGGTCCAACGAAGAACTCATCCTATCAGGAATAACCATGAGCAGCTTCGTCGGCGACAAGTTTTAGACCAAATGAGTGCTTCCTTTGGAGGTAAGCGTTGCAGGTCGCAATCACATGATTGCATTCTTTATCATTGACTCCAAGACCGAGTACAATGCATTGCTCGGTTAGGATTGGATCCATCAAACAAACTGCATTCCATCTTCACTATATCAGGTTCTCAATTTTTGGGACGGTAAATCCGTTGTGGTGCATCCGGCCGATATTCAACCTTTTGAAGCTAATATGATCCAAGCACGGTATTACGATGATCATGTCGGCTATATTACCTTACATGGTTTGAACGAGGAATGACGATCAACTCGAATTTCGGTACAGAAAGCAATCGAGGTAGGCGCCGAGACTGTCCATCAGGATTTGGTGAAGCTTGGATTGGCTAATCTGATCGCAGATACTGATGTTTGAAGGCTGCCAGGACAGATGACAGGCCGCGGTTTCATTTACCATTAAACGACTGCTGGCCCATTGGTATGTTATTTCCAAACAACCAAATTCGGGCGTCAACTTAGTTGAATTTTTGGCCGAATGAGACAACGGCCCAGTGCTTTCACTAGACAAAGTTCAGGTTGCACCAGCTGAGCTCGAGGATAATCAACCTCAAGTCAATGATCCTTTAGAGGAGATAAATGTTGGAACGGCCGAAGACCCACGACCCTTGTTCATTAGTACTTCGTTACCCCAACATGTAAAAACTGAGCTTTGTAATTTGCTTAAAGAATTTAAAGATTGTTTTGCTTGGAGTTACCATGAAATGCCTGGATTAGATAGAACGCTGGTTGAACATGAATTACACATCAAACCTAGGTGCAAACCATTCCGCCAACCACCTCAACGATCCTCCATCGAAGTTTAACTTGGCATAAAGTTGAACTCATTCGGATAGCTGGATACGTCGAATGGTTGGCGAACATTGTCCCATTATTAAAGAAAAGTAGTGCCCTACGTATCTGTATTGATTTCCGCAATTTGAATCTGGCAACTCCCAAAGATGAATATGCAATGCCAATTTCAGATTTGTTAATCAATGCAGCAGCAAACCATGAGATCTTATCCTTTATGGATGGACATGTTGGTTATAACCAGATTTTCATCGCCGAGGCTGATGTCCATAAGACCGTTTTTCATTGTCTGGGGGCACTTAGCATATACGAATAGGTCGTCATGCCATTCGGCCTCAAGAACGCCGATGCCACATACCAACGAGCCATGAATACTATATTCCATGATTTGATTGGTACCACCGTCGAAGTCTACATTGATGATGTTGTAATCAAATCAGAGCATCGGCATACACATCTAGACGATCTTCGACATGCTTTCCTGCGTATGCGCCAGCACAACCTTAAAATGAATCCGGCCAAATGTGTTTTCGGCGTATCAGCCGACAATTTTTTAGGATTCCTTGCACATCATCGTGGTATTGAGGTGGATGAGAATAAGGCACAAGCAATCATCAACGCTCCACCCCCGACTACCAAGAAACAATTACAGTCGTTGCTTGGCAAGATTAACTTTCTCCGCCGATTCATTGCCAACTCGACGGGAAAAATGAAAGCATTCTCCACGCTTTTGAAACTTAAGAATACTGACACCTTCGAATGGCGTGTCGAACATCAAGAGGCGTTCACAAAAATTAAGGTCTCCCTCACAACTCCACCCGTCTTGGTCCCACCACAACGTGGCAGACTTCTCAAGCAATACATCTCTGCGGCCGAGGAGTCCATTGGATGCCTTCTTGCACAAGACAATGATGCTGGGCACGAACATGCCATTTTTTATCTTAGCCAAAATCTCAACCCACTAGAGATTAATTATTCCGCTGTCGAGAAGCTTTGCCTAGCTTTATTTTTCGCCACATCAAAACTCCCATCGGTCACTCATGTTATCGCCGCATCAAAACTCAAGCATTACATGCTCCCATTGGAATATGGACAATGGCGTTGTCCGAATTCAGTTTGCATTATGTGCCCCAAAAAGCTGTCAAAGGCCAAGCGCTGGCTGATTTCTTGGCCCAACATACATCGCCATACGAGTTTGGGGGCCTCGACGTTGAAATCGGCATGGTGGAAACATGTGATAACTATTGGACGATGTACTTTGATGGTTCTAGTACTTCAGTCTTGGTTGGCGTTGGGATTGTTATTCAATCCCCAAATCACAGCCGCTGGTATTTTTCTCTTAAGCTCGATTTTGATTGTATGAATAATCAGGCCGAATACGAAGCTCTTGTCATCGGCCTCGGTATCCTACACGATTTGCGGGCAACTCGTGTCCTTATCCTTGGTGATTCTGAACTTGTGATTAACCAACTTAACGGGACTTTTCGTTGCATAAGTTGTACTCTGGCACCCTATCATATGGTTGCCAGCTATTTGGTCGAGTCTTTCGATGGCGTTACTTTCAAACACATCTCACGAGTTCACAACACTAACGCCGACGAATTAGCTCAAATAGCATTCAAAGCACAACTTCTGGAGGGCAAACTAGGTCGAGAAGTACATGTGTTACGACTAGCATACTCGACCTTGGTTAATCAGCAAGTTCTCCAACACGATTGCGTGATCCGTACACGCGTCATGTCCTTACCTTCGTTGTTGGAGTGGAACGACCCTATAAAGGTTTGCGCTGTCGAGACATTACCAAACGATTGGAGAATGGCGATTATGTAATATCTTGATAACCCCAGTGATAGACACGACCGAAAGACAAGGGTCCATGCCACCAACTACGTGTCATACCAGAATAAATTATACTGTAAAGGTAATGATGGTCTATTGCTACTATGCCTTGGCCCGCAGGAGGTCGCCCAAGCAATTACAGAAGTACACGAAGGAATTTGCGAAGCTCATCAATCCGGATGAAAGATGCGTTGGTTGCTTCGGGCACAGTTACTTCTAGCCGATCATATTGAAGGACTGTATCAAGTACGCACGACGATGTGTGCAATGTCAAATTCACGGACATGTACAGAAAGTCCCGGCCAAATCACTTCATTCGGTCACCGAACCTTGGCCGTTTAGAGGATGGGCAATGGACGTAATCAACAAAATTACGCCATCCTCTGGAGCAGCAAAACACACATGGATACTCGTGGCAACCAACTACTTCACTAAGTGGGTCGAAGAAAATATTATGACCAGATTCGGCATGCCAGAAAAGATCATAACTAACAATAGTACGATCTTTACATCTGGCAGGTTTCAGGAGTATATGGCAAATCTAAAAATTCAACTCAAGCAGTCTACATAGTATTACCCACAGGTGAACGGACATGCCGAAGCAAGTAATAAGTGTTAATCGGTATTCTTGAGAAAATGGTAAAAGAAAGGCCTGGTATGTGGCATTTAAAGTTAAACGAAGCGTTATGGGCTTATCGAACTTCACCCCGATCGGCCACTGGAACGGCTCCATACGCATTAACCTATGGCCACGATGCTATGTTATCAGTCGAGCTAAGTATAAACTCGTTGCGAGTGATTGAACAAAGTAGTTTGTTCAGTGCCGAGTACAGTCAGACCATGAGACAAGAGTTAAAAGATTTGGATTAAAATCGGCTTGACGTTTACAATTTATTGGTGGCACAGAAAAAAATTGCCGAGCGAGCCTATAATCAGCGAGTCAGACAAAAAACATTTGGAGAGGGCTAGTTAGTTTGGCAAACTGTGCTGCCCATAGGAATTAAAGACCCCAAGTTTGGTAAATGGTCGCCGAATTGGGAAAGACCGTTCATCGTTCACAAAGTTTTCGGCAAGGGGGCATACCACTTCAAGGATCGAACTGGTTTAATTCACAAGTTTCCAATCAACGGGAAATTTTTAAAGAAATACTATCCAGTCACTTGGGAGATGCGAGAATAAAAGATCATTTCATTGATTTTGCAAAGAGACGTACAAGCGAAGTTAAAAAAGATTCCTAAAGACCAAAATCCTAAGACGTCGAAGGAAAAAAGGCTTCAAGAGCGGCATTCAGCTCCAACCACCTTACTTCACCCATGGTGACTTCAGCTTGCCTCGTCTTTCTATTAAGCTGAAGTTGCTGGATCTGCCTTGCGCCAGCCGTGAAGTCCGTTACCCGAGCCTTATTTGCTTCAAAATTCTTTTCGAGGTCCGAAGCAACGCCCAACCTTTGCCGTTGAAGTTCGGTAATTTGACGTTGTAGCTCGACAATTTGATGATCAAAGTCGGCCAACTGCGTTTTCTTTGCTTTAATGGCCTCAACCTCCGCCCGACTGGCTTTATGAGCGGTCTTGGCAGCTTTTAAGTCGTTTTCATCCCGGAGAGCTCATTCAAAAGTAATAAAGAACTGCCGAGTTCACTCCAGGATATCGGATAGGTGGACGACATTCTCGGTACTCAGTAGACCACTAGCTGCAAGAGCGTTCAGGCACTCTCTTATGGAGTCGAGGCCTTTGCATTGAAGGATTTGTGACGCAAATAGGGATATGAGTTCTTGCAACTTGACGAGGGCATTAGATTCGGCCTCGGTTGCCGAAGGCTCGGCTGATGTAGTAGATGATACAGCTACTCCAGCAGTATTCGAAAGAATAATGTTGAGCTCGGCTTGAGCTCGGCTTCCCATGAAAGCTGCACATGAAAAGGTTTTAGGCGAAAGGAAAATCGTAAAGAATATAACAGAGAGAATTTTCTTTAGACCTGCCGGGAGGAGACTTCGGCCATGTCCTCTGGTTCATTGCTCGAACTTAAAGAGCTTAATGGCCGAGCCCAGTATTTAAGACTGCTTCTCAATTCACGCAGCCGATGAAGGTTATCTATGTTCGACGGCCACTGAGGTGGCCATGAAATATAGAATTTTCGATGAAATGAATAATCGGCGCATAGAATTTTCGGTGAAATGAATAATCGGGCACCTGGCATTTAATATTATTCTTGGTTCAGACTTGTTATAGTAAAATCAACGAAAGAAAGGGATCGAGCCTTACAAAAGTCGAAGTAACTTCTTGAGGAGGAATGCCAAGGTCCTGATCTTGCGGATGGATTGGTGTCTCCGCCGTCGCTTCAAGCTCGACAAGGAGCCTTTTTCTACGGTCGGCTGTAAGAGGATCAACTTGGTCAGTCGCCTCAACCACAGGTAGAGGATTGTTGGTAGGAAGTCTAGTTGGTCGATGACGACTCGTTAGCAGGAGTTCTTCATTGTCGTCGTCCTGAAATAAGAATTGTTTAGGATTCAGAATCTAGTGAAAGGAAAAGTTACCAGCAACATAGTCATACCTCTTCCTCTAGAACGACCGTTGTTTTTGTTTTTGGATTCAGGGAGAGAGTTTTCTCGGCCAAGGTGGTCGTTTCCTTCAAAACGAGAGCAACGGCCGACCCTGGAGCTACGGGTTCCTAGACCACCAGATCAACGGTCGGCTCAACTATAACTTGTTCAACCGGATGAACCTCAGGAGCTTGACAGGTGGGGGGTTTCGATGATGAAGGGAGGATTCGGTGACCTAGCAGTTCGTGGTTCAAGGTGGCGTAGGTATGTGTAGCAGCAGAATTAATGACAAAGTGATGTTTAGCGTCTACACGCACGTTTCAAGTGTCATCATTAGAGGACAGACGTGCCCAGAAAATGCCACATGGCAGGATGTATGACAAGATTAGGACTGTGCGATTGTGTTTCATAAATGCGCTTGATGGATGAAATATTGGAAACTTTTCAGATACCTAGGGTTCACTTCTTCAAGGTCGAAACTCGGTTAAGGAGTTATAAGCCGAAAACCTCAGAAGTGAGGGGGCAATGTTTGGGCCCAAAATAATACTATTGGGCCGAACATAGGTTTATGTTCGATCCAAAGCTTTTTCGAAAATAGTGTGGGCTGGCCAGAGGTCATGGGCTACCCAGTTAGGGCTGTCAAGTCTTATTGCAAGAAGGATTAATCTGGATAACAGATAATGGGTCGAGTCCTAGTACGATGAGGAGTCTTAATGGAATAAGGATGCTGAGATTTGAGAAGTGAAGGTGGCCGGATAAGGAGTTTGGTTCAGAGTCCTAGTGGAGGTAGGACTGACCGAGGCATAGTTGGATGAGGATAAAGAATCCTAATCCGAGTATAGGTCTGATTCGGCCAAGAGGAGATTGACTGCTATAAATAGGAGGGGTGCGTCATTCGAGAGCCCAACGAAAACACAAACTGCCCTGCGTAAACTATCACTCTACGCGAAACCTCTAAACAACCTTGAGATTTTTTATTTTCTTTTCTGCCAACACATCTTCAGTTTGGATAAACAGCACTGTGAAGGTAACTGGCGAACATCTTCAGTTTGGATAAACATTACTGCCGCCGTAGAATCAGCTGACCATGAAGCACCTTCAGTTTTGATAAACACCACTGCGACAAGGCCGACTGGTTATCTATCCAAGTCTCGGTCAAGAAGGGTTTTCGAATCCTTATTAGCAGAGGTCGTCTCACAAGCCTTCTCGGCGAAGTGAGGTGTTACGAATCACTAGACTCGGCGCATTGAACGCCGAGTTGTTTTATGATTGGATACTCATAAGTTGGATTTAGAGTTTGGCATTCCCACGGCTGAACCACATTCACGATTAAGACGTACATCTGCTTTGAATACTTGTGTCCATATAGTCTGGTGTCGATTTGGTGTGCTTATACTCTTACAAATATAATCATCGTGACCGAATCCGACACCGACGATTTGTGAACTTCGTAGAACTAGCAACCTTGTCTTCAGGCTCTAGAACCCGAAGGCCGAGACGTGTTCCTTCCTCGGCCGCAATCGCAAGATCAAGAAGTCAGCAGCGCATCCGACGCAACATCAACATATTTTACTCCTTGGCCGAGCTCTGCCGATGAGTTGGCACGCCTGCATACAACCCAATAACGTAGTTAGCTCATTAGTTACTCAGCCTACGCGCCACGTAGGCTTGGTAGTTTTTAGGGTCAACACATATAAATAGTCAAATTGAAGATAGAGAGATAGAGATTCAAAATTTACCCATTTGGACTACAGCCGTGGCTGGAGTTGCCTGGAAAAAGCCTGCAAACTCAGTGTTTTTAGCCAGAAAACAGGGGAACTTTCCCCCGTGGTATTTTTGCATCAAAACGTTGCCAAAACACATGTATAATGAGTCATTCACCATTAAAACGAAACGAGGAAGGCAAATTGAGTGATCCAAACCCTTACCTTGGTCTGAAAAATTTGAGAACTTGCCTGAGTTCTCCATTTCTTCTTTCTTCGATTTGAGTGCGAGTCCTAGGGTCGTATAAGTTTCTGGGCTCGGGAAGAGAGATGGGACAAGGTGGGGGTGATGGTGGTGTGGCTCGTTGGAGAAAAAGGCGGGTTGGTGGACATTGGCCTCGGAGCCAGTGGTTGCAGAGGGATGAGAGAGTTAAATCTGAGAGAGAGAGAGATGAAGGAGAAGATAGAGAGAAAAGATAGAGTGTCCGAGAGATAAGGAAGGAGGACAAGTGGCGAGAGAGGAGATGAGAGTTTGGGTGAGGTACAGGTCCCATGGGCCAGAAAAAATATTAAAATAATAAAATATCCCACCAGAAATTATTAAAATAATCAAGGATCAAAATTCCAAAATGAAATTACTAAAGTACCCTCAAATTTGTAGTACCGTAACACCGATTTCGATTCCGCTTGTGCCCATGCGTTCGTAGTAACGAGATTTTTGTCAATTCATTCTTTTAAAACTAGTAAAATCATAAAATTATGGACGGATTGTTACATTTAGACTCTCAAGGGGGAGTGTGATGAATGTTATCAAATTGTGATTATGTAAATTCTAGATAGATTAGGTTTCTATATTATCCATTATTCTAGTGATTCTTTTCCTACATGATTGTACTTACTTGGAGTACAAGTTAATCTTCCCGTCTCAATTTACTATAAATAAAGACACTAACATAGAAACAATAACACCAATCTCTAAGCATTCTACAATTTCTCCTCTCTCTTCATATACTGCCGCACTTTCTCTTTCCCTCTAACAGTGCAGAAATTTTTAAATTTTCAAACATGAAAATAAGGGAGTTCAACAATGTTGCTGCTTGTGTGTATATAGCTTCAATGGTTGCCAAACCAAAATCAAAGAGAGCTAATAATCTCACATGGTAAATTATATAACAAAGAATATGCTCGACTGGCACGATGTTATTCTAATTAGGGACAGACATAACACATTTTTCATACAAATATGTTACCTTCCACTACATCCAGCCAATTTAAGTATATAGTTTAATATTAGAGAAAAAAATTAAATCACCTTGCACCTGAACGTATCACTCCCGCTAATCCTGGCATGTCCTTAGTGGGCGTTCTCAATTCTCCAAGCCAATAAATTAATGACTACTCATTTAAATTAGGCTTTTTTTATTAGCACCCCACATAATGTTGAATGCACCCCACATTAAAATTTAATATTAAGTGGCTTATGTAACCTACTATGTAATGACAATTTCGACCTTATGAAGTTTAAAGAAAATAAGAAATTTCTAAATACACCCCAATTTACTTTTAACATATTATTTATCTTCTTCAACTATCAAAACCCCTCTCACCCTCCACTCCATTGTTGAATAAAATTCTAACTATTGAAACTATAAACACGTTGATTGAGAAAAAATTTAACGAATGGAACACGATATCAATATTTCGGAAACTTCACATGAGGTAAGATTTCATATTTGTTGTTGTTTTAATTATTCAACGACATCGGTAATTATTTAAACTTGCTTTTGCTTTCCATACTACGCAATTTCATAGGAGGCCAACTCAGCAACGCCTTTTCCATTCTTAGTCATCTTATGGGGTTTACTTTTACTCTGTTAGGTTCCTCCCAGTTGCCATTTTTTAGCAAAAATCCTCTTTTTTGTTAGCAAAAGGCTTAAGAGACAAAGAAAAGGAGATTGGATGTGATGACCCAATGAAATTCAAGCTCAACAGACCGGATTGTAGACTTCTCTTTTAGAGAATGTTAGGTGTGGAGCCAAAAATAATCAAGAGGCGACACGTAGATTTTTGGGTTAAAAGGACAAAAATTACCCTCGAGGTACATAGGAATTCCTATGCACGAGCAGTGGACAATCATCCCTCAATCAAGTCAAAAGTGCCCAAATAGGTATTTATTTATAACCTATTTCATCCATCCCTCATCATATCTTCTCCACAAGGTAACCCCCAAAACATTCCTTGTAAATTATGTTAATTAGCTAATTAATGGATTTATTACCTAATTAATCTATTAATGGCTAATTAAACTACCAATTGCACCCAAAAAACACACAAGAGGCCGGTCACCTGCTCCCCCAAGGGGGCCGGCCATGCCTTATATATTCTACCTCATTTTCTCTAAAAACCTAAGTTTTCACTCTTGCTAAACACTCAAAAAATTCTCCGAACACTTTTCCCTCAAAATTCTAACTTTGGCATCGGAGGTTTTTTGGCCAAAGCCCCCCTCCCATTCATCGTGGGTGCGTCAGGCTTTTGGCCTTGACCTAAGGTGCTATTTGTTTTGTAGGTGCAATTTTGTCCAAGAACAAGGAGGAAGAAATTTGCATCCACAAATTGGTGCTTTCATTGAGAGTTGAGTCCCACACTCTCGCATCCAAGGTTTTTCTATTTTCTTGTCTATTTGTAGATTTTTCGTACGTTTTTATTATTATAATTTTTTATTTGTGAAAATTCTTTGATAAAACGTAAAAGAGAAGTACAATGGCTAGAAATTTAGAAAATTCAACAAGTGAAAATTCCAATATTCAAGAGATAGGACCGCGGCGATCCACGAGGCTAAATGTGATAATAAGTGGAGCGGCACCACCACCACGAGTTTCCACCATAGGAACCACCGTGATGGCCACCACGGTAGCCACCCACGGCGAGGTCCATGGTGTCACCACCACGGCTTGAGCCGTGCCATTTAAGCAAGCCCAAGCCATGCCATCCAAGGCTCATGGCTCCAAAGCCGCGGCCCAAGCCATGTCACTCCACGCCCAACGCGAACCTAACATGTTGCCAAGCCAAGCCCAAGCCTCACACCCGCGTGCATCACACGCCGATCATCCCACTCTCACAGCCTAGCCTGCTTCCATTGTTTCCCAAGCAACCCAAGTCGGCCTGAAAATATCCCAACCATCCGGACCAGCCATCGAGCCGGGAGCATTTTCACCACATTTCTCTACGGATTTGACACTTCCCAATTCCACTACTTAATGAGGAATATTCCTTCCAAGCCCTTCCAATCCAAATGGCGAACAACACTTGTCCCGACAAGCCATAGAGTTGACAAGCACCTTTGCACAACAGACGACCTTGGTGAATCAGCTCTAGTGATGCACCGAGATCCAACATGCCCCAAACGAGGTGTCTCGAAGTAGAACAAGGGCAGATGAGGAACCTCTCCAGCAGAGTCCTGGCAAGCAGCCACTCGACCAACCACGAACCGAGCGTTCAAGCAGTGTACACTCCCAATTGGGCCCTCGAGATAGCGTATACTCTCGTCTTAGCGCGTGGAGGATCGTGCACTCTCGATTAGGCCCACAGACGAGTATACATTCACGATTGGGATCACACTCCTATAGTCAACATGAGCAACCTTACATGCGAAGTGTTCATTTGTGGCTAAGCCCGCAAGGAGTATCCTCCACCACACATCGGAGTAGGTAGCACGACGGACGGAGAAAAACAGTCACTCAATCCAGCTCAAGTTCAACCGGTAGCCTGCGAAGAACTCGCTCGCCTACTAGGAACGCACCACACTCACCGTATCCGCGGCATAGACGTTCCAAACACATAGAAGAGCAGCCTAAACCAGTAAGTCACGACTGGGGGCAGCCAAAAGCTCCACTACCCCCAACAAAGGCAAATTCAGGAAAAAATAGAGAGACTCTTGACCAAGCGATTGTGCGATTTCCAACGCAACGAGGTCACCAACGAGGCATTACGACGGAACATGACCAATATAAGCAGGTCACCCTTCACAGACGAGATCGAGTAGGCAGAGCCTCCACGCGAGTTCAGCATGCCACATTTCACATCTTTCAAAGGGGATGCAGACCCGGAGAGACACTTAAAGCACTACCGAAGCGCAATGATCCTTTATCGAAACAACGGCGATCTCATGTGCAAGATATTCGCCACTACTCTACAAAGCGAGGTGCAATATTGGTTCTACACCCTGCCGTCACAATCCATCTGGAGTTTCGACGAACTTTCTTTGGTTTTCACCAAAAAATATTCATCATATCGCTCGATCAAGAAAAAGTCCGACCATTTGTTCAACGTCAAAAAGAACACAAAAGAGTCGCTTCGCGACTATGTGAAGAGGTTCAAAGCAGAGAAGGCAAGGATAGTCGGACGCAATGACTCGATAGCTAGAGCAGCCTTCCACAAAGGACTTCTACTAGACCACCCGCTATTCGAAAAATTGATCATGAAAGAAAATCTAACTCTAGCAGACTCTTTCACTCTGGCAGAAAAGCATTCACTTTGGGACGAGGCTCGCTGATCCAGATTTAAAGACTTGACCTCACATTCCTACTATCCAAACCGAAAGCAGCGGAGGACCTATGCACATGTTTGATGGTATCCGAAGCAACAATAAGCTCTACCATCATACAAGAAAGGCTGGGGGCCCGACTACCTGTATTCCACAGTTCAAAAGCTCTCCTCGATGCTACCAGAAATTAAAAAATTAACTTTGACGATGGTTGTTGCAACCCGAAAGCTCAAGTTTTACCTTCAGACGCACACAGTCATCCTCATGACGCACTATTCCACCCAATCCTGACGCGTGACGATAAAGGCGTAGACATTAACAGATGCAAAGTTTTTTTATGAACGCAACAACTCGCCCTGAAAAACGCACCAAGGGCAGACGAACACTAGAAAAACACACTTATAAGCAAGTTTTGTCCTCGTTGCCTCAAAAGATTCTACATAGGAGCAACATATACCGGCAGTTGAACATCATCTCTTCCTACGTATAACATGGCCCAACTTCATGGCTCTCTACCGCGCATTCACAATGCAACAGGGTGACCCAATGACAGCTCCACGACTCCCTACTGCATATTCACAACATAACAGAGTGGCCCAACGATGCCCCGGAGGTAGCCGAGCACGCCCTAGCAATGCCTACTCCACCCGATGAATAGTTCTGGCATTTACATGTCGACAGCGCATCCAATTACAAAGGTTCAGAGGCAAGCCTGGTCCTTGTCACCCAACACGGTTCGTTGCTCGAGCAGGCGATCACTCTAGGTTTCAAAGCATCCAACAACGAAACAGAGTACAAGGCTCTATTAGCAAGCCTCTGAATGGTAAAAGACTTGGTGGTGAAAAAGCTTGCAATTCATTCTTATTCCCATCTAATCACTAGCCAGACTACTTGAGGCGTTTCAGACTTACACCTTCACTCAAGTTCTATGGGCAGACAACGCTCACACGGATGTACTAGCTGGCCTAGGCTCCGCCCTCAACCACCAACTCAAACCCTCTATTCCGGTAGAGTATCTAGAAAAGCCAAGCATAGAGGCGGACCAGCAGCCGAAGTGTCACAGGTTAGTACAACTCTAAATTGGCAAAGTTCTATTATAAACTACATGGTCAATGGCACATTCCCCACGGAAAGGTTGGAGTCTAGAAAGCTCCAAATAAATGTAGCACACTACTACATGTGGAACGACATTCTCGTCCAAAGATCCTACACTAGACCACATCTCCACTACCTAGCGCCTCCTGACGACCTAAAGGTTCCAAGCTCAATCCACAGAAGGCTCTTAACGTAGGCTATTATTGGCCTACCATGCACCAAGATGCTAAGGAGTTGGTACAAAAGTGCGACTATTGCCAACGCTACAAGCCAATACCAGCACTTCATATGAAGGAACATCATTTGCCGATTTGGCATCCTTCAATCCATCGTCACCGACAAAGATTTGGCGAAGTTCTTCCAAAAATATTGCATCGAGCAGCACATGTCAAAATCGACAAATAAGCAGGCCGAAGCATCCAATAAGATGATCCTCGATTGCCTCAAGAAATCCCTCACCAACAAGAAGGGCAAATGGCCAGACGAACTCCCCGGATGTCTATGGGCATATCACACCACCAAAAGATAAGCAACCGGTGAGACTCACTTCTCTTTGGCATTTGGCTCAGAAGCAATCATTCATCCCAATGTCATCAAGCCAAGTATCACCGATCTTCTGCCAAGAATTAAGCAGAACAGTAAGGAGATGGCCACAAGCTTAGATCTGGCAGAGGAGAAGCGCGAGCAGACCATCACCTGCATCACAGCCTACCAGCAACAACTTATCTCCAGCTACAACAAAAGGGCCAAGATCCGGCAGTTCCAGCCCGAAGATCTAGTCCTAAGAAAAGCCTTCATCACTGCCCACAGAGAAGGCTCCAAAAAGATGGATCCCATCTGGGAAGGTCCGTACAAGATTAGCAGAGTAGGCGCTACCATGAAACGACAAAAAGATCGAAAAACAGTGGAACGCCTACAAATCTGAGGAAGTACCATGTGTGACCTTCCATTACATCAAAGCCCGAAGACTCAAGCAGCTAGACGGGCACCACCTCACAAGCCGATGACTATCCAGTTGTTATGCAGTTCTTACCTTCTCATTCGTTTCACTCATTTTTCAATGAGGAATTCAGAAGTAATCTACAACTTGGCTCGGCTGCATGCTTACAATAATTGCTCACTCATGCACTTCAAAAGAATATCGCGCTCTTCTTAGGGACCCATCGCAGAAATTGTGCCCCCCGAATGACCAACCATGCTCTCTAGTGCGAGAAGGTAAACTAATTGCTCTCCAATGCGAGAGGGTAAACTAATTCTCTGACACCCACATTGGTCTGCTCTCTAAGGCGGGAGGATAAACATACACTCCGAATATCCAGACGTAGATGAGTTGGGCTACCATGGTATAATTAGGTGCATGATGGCTTGCGCCGGGATTCCTAGAAGTAGCCACAATGGCATTTTTAAAGGCTTAGCTAGCTAAAGGATTTTGGGTCTCTTGGCCTAATCCACGGGGAATCGGGCCCCAGAGACGAAGGAGGCACATTACGCAGTACGCCTTACAGACGGCTGCCCTGGAACCCTAAAGCTGTTACCGAGTGCACTAAGGTAGCTTACGGTTTTCAGAAGACCACCTATGGCTTGCCCTTTGAGCAGTAAAGCTGCGCTAGACTTATACAACCGCACATTCTTGTGAAAGGTTAAACAAGCTAGTGTGCATATATGAAGCTTTATCCACTGCCGACATGCTACGTAGTCAATAAGCTTTACCTCTGCTAAACGCATAACAACCTACATCAAGTCCTAAAGTGTTGTGATACTTGCTACGCAACCTACGAAATTGAAGAAAGCCAAGGTTAACGGCCTAGTGGTTACGCGGACTTGTCTGCTACTGTAAGTAAGGCATCTGGCTGCCAACCCTATGGCTAACAACTTTGCAAATTTCTACACCAACACCTATGGCTGCATAGGCTACGTAAGCCTGTCTGCTTATAGAAAAGTAGCACGCCTGCCACTGGTCTATAAAGTCTAAAGGTTAAGGCATGAACAAAAGAAGTGAAGATGGAGAAAAGCGAAGGAAACAAGTTTATTAAATTTTCTAGCAAAATTGATAAGTGACTAGCAAAGACCTTAGGAGTTCAAGCAAAGAAAAAGCAATAAGGAACACAAAGAAAATCCTAAAGACTACCTAGAAGACTACTCTTCGGCAACTTGGACACTCCACGACTATTCGGTCGTCACACCTTCAGCAGCCGCGACATTCTCAACAGCGGCACCCTCCAGCGCTTCACCCTGGCTGCTCTACCAATCTCTTCGACTACTTCACCAATAGAAGCCTCAAAAGTAAAGGCAAGCAAGCCTTTCGAAGAAATAAAGAAACAAGCTTCCATGTCTTCAAGCAGATCTGGTTTCAAAAGCGCACAGGTCTCAGCAGCCTTTCCAGAAGCAGGCTTAGTGGATTTCTTACAGCTGCCCACGCGAGCAGTCTCATCTTTCCTAGCAGGCGAATCAATCTCAGTAGCAGAATGAGTGGGCTTTAGCGCCACTTTAGTAGTAGAGTCCACCTTATCGATGTTCATAATAGCAAGCCTCTCCAAAGGTGAACCGGACTTAGCTCCCAATAGACATCTTGGTACAAACTTCGGCATTGGGGGCATGACAGGACCTTTACGCTAAGCAATCCTATCAGCAATCGCATTAGTCATTCTCGACATGGCAGACACTGAAAACTCAGATTTAGCAGCCTCATTTTTCTTCCCATTAGAAGAAGTCATGTCAATCACAGACCTCTCGGCAACAGATGGACCTTCACAAGCAGCGGAGGAAGTCTTCAGTTTTTTCTCAACCGGCATCTCTTGAGTAGGTGGGGAAGATCTCTTCTTTCTACTTTCATTCATAGTAGGCTTCACGACAGCGATCAGATGAGCCACTGCATTCGCCTTGATCTTCTTTACCTCCTCTCTCGGGAGCAGCCCACCTTTCTCCTGGTGAAGAGAACTAAGCAACCAATGTCATTCACGGTACTCAGCAGGGGAGCTCAACCCATGCTGGCTTCTTCCTCATTTTTTCTCTCGGACCAACAGGCAGGAGACCTGCATGCCTAGCATTCTAGTAGCGCATGAGGCCCGCGACCTCTTCATTTCTCTCAATCGTCGGCCTAGCCCGCGTTAAGTCCAAGAGTCCAAAGGACATGAGCCATGCGGCTCGCTTAGCATTGCACCCCAACGCCTCAATATGCCGCCCTAGCCGCACAAGTTGCCCTTGGCTCTAGCCAAGCCATGCAGCCTAAGCAGTGGTCTTTGCCACAACACCTCCTCGGCCCATGCCGAGCCGACTCCTGGCCCCTGCCAGCTGACGTGACGCACCATCCCCACAGCTGCCCCGCGACAACACTATCTAAGAAGAAGACGAGAAAAATTAAATTTTTCGTACCTCGGTGCGGCACAGAGAAGACGAAGCAAGCAACGAAAGACGATCTTTTTCACGGGCAAGATGTAGAAGATTGCTAGAAGAGGGGGAACAAATATCCTCTAAGCTTTCTCTCTCTTGTAGGGTAGGATAAATTGCTCTCCAAAGTTGATTTAATAATCCACTTAAGGTGGACTTAAATAGGCTTTGAGAGAAATTTATTTCCCTTTCCTAGAAGGATCTAATTTCCAATTCAAGAGGGAATCAACATCAAAATAGGAAACAATCCAAAGTTTCCAAAAGCAAGAAAATCTTTACACCTGTTGCCCATTTCTACGAGCAGCGCAACAGGTGTGGGGGCATTTGTGGAGCCAAAACTAATCAAGAGGCGACACGTGGATTTTTGGGTAAAAATGACAAAATGAGTATTATAAAATTTAAAGAATATGGGGGTTTATAGAAAATGAGGGGTGTATGTGGAAAATATTAGGTGTATGAGAATGTGGAGTGTAAGGGTATTATGAGAAAGTATGTGGGGTGTATTAAGATAAATTTTAATTGAAAAAGCAAATGTGGAGTGTATTAAGTATATGGGGTTTAATCAACAATATGTGGGGTGTTAATAGAATAAGCCTTAAATTATAGAGTTATTTAGTTTAAGTTTATGAGATCATTTTATATATGAATTAAGCTTCAGGAATTCCCCATGTATTCTCAAATTTGTTTGATTTTCTTTTACGAGAGCGACAATAAATTTATGAGCTTTTTTAACTTTAATCATTTAAGAAGATTGAAATTTAAAATAAACATAGTGTTGTCTTACATATTGATTATAATCCCTTAATGTCGCAGCCCGTCCCGAGATTTTCATATCGAGGGTATGAAATGACGGAGATGCCCTTGACGTTATTAAGGTATGTGGGTGTGTGATATTATTTGGTCTAACCTTAAATTGTGTTGGAAGAAAATTATAAGATAAGTTGGATTATTAATTTAAATTATGTTATGTTGATTAAGGATGAGGACAAATGAATGGTGTGGATTGTTTGTGGACATCACAAACCCTCATTCCCTGCACCCTCTTCCCCGTCACTCTCTCTCTCTCTCTCCTCCCTCACGACATTCTCACTCTCTCTCACACCCAACGTTCGGACCTCACCCAGAAACCCTCCAAAACTCGACGGATCGAGGCAACCAAGGTATGCATCTTCATCCCTGAGTCCTTGTGAGTCGATTGGTACTAGTTTTAGGCCGTGAAACCTTCGATTTCACGTGAACCCGAAACCTCCATTTTTGGTTACTGTTCATGCGAACGTAAAATGTTGTGTTTCAGGGAATTCTAAGCTTATAGTGAGCTTAGTGAGGTCCTAAGGAAGCTCGGAGTGCTTCGTTTGAAGGATTTGGACGTCGGGATCACGTGGTTCAAGTTTGGCCGAATTCTTGTGGAATTGTTCCAGTGAGATTTCGTAGTTTTTAGAGCTTTAAAGTAGTATATTGTGAAACTACATGTTTAGGGCTTCAAATTGATATAAAATACGAAGAAAATGGTTGAGAAACGAAGGAGAACAAGGCATTTGAAAAATGCCCAGTTTTTCGGCCACCGGAAAAACCAGTCCGGCGAGCTCGCGAGGAAGAAGGTGCGCGTGGGCGCGCGTGTGCCCGTGCTTGTCCTGGCGCGTGGGGGCGCGTGACACATCAAAAAATTATTTTAAAAATATGTCGACGTCCGTGACGTCGAGTAGATCACTGTGGTATATTCATATACCCAATTTGAGCACCGTATGAGAAAGTTATTAAGAATTGTTGGTTAGGTGCTTTAAATAACGTTTTATAGTTTTCGCAATAGGTGAAAATGTGATTTGACGATCCGACCGTTGGATCGTCACCAAACTTTGATGCGTTGTAATACGTAATATTTGAGGATTATAGGAACTTACGGATTGGGAATCCGATTTACGGATCTTCTGGAATTGGAGTTGTAAGTCCATAATATAGAATGTTAACCGTCACTTGGTTTAGTTAATTGATGGAGATCCGACCGTTGGATGGTAATGAAATTTTAGGATGTTGTTCTAGGGTTATATTGTGGACCTCTGAAAGTTATGGATTGGAAATCTGAGTTGCAGATCTTCCGGATCGAACTGCGTAGTGACGTGTTTTATATAAGTTATATTCTATCGATATGAATTCTGAGGTTGGATTTGATTATTGTTCTAGGCGCCGATCGTCATGACGCCTTGATGTGTTGTGCTAGGGAGTTGTAGGGCGAACTCCAGGTGAGTGGGCAGTTTTGTTTTCGTATTACCTATTTACTATTATTTTCCCAGAAAATGCTTTTATGTGAGAAAATGTTTTTAAGTTGCCATGCATAGAAGTTTATGAAAAGTATGAATTGAAATGCCAAGCATAGAAATTTATGAAAAACATGAATTGATATATGATGCATACATGTTGCATGGTGCTGTGGAGGCACAGGTAAGTCAGGTGAGTTCATTTATTCATTTAATTGATTGATGTTGAGATGTTTTGAGCTCATAACCTGCACCCTAGGTGTTAGTGCTTATATTATTCACCACACCGCACGCTCGTCTTGGATCCAAGTAGGTGGATGTCGTACAGACCATGTGAGGGTTCCGACATGCTAGTCGTACAGACCACCGAGGTGATTCCGACTAGTGGGTGACCTTAGTTATGCGCGCTGATGATTGATGAGAGAAGCATTAGAGCGTATTTTTACACCTTTCATCGTATAGACTACCTTATGTAGTTCCGAGTGATGTGCAGTGTAGGGCCGTATAGGTCACTGTGGTGACTCCGGCTGAGTGGGATATTGAGCTATTGAATTAATCGTATAGGACCAACTGCAGGGTCTCCGATTGATTCCTTATTTCACCTGATTTATATTTTGATTCATGGCATGGCATGTTTTTCTTGAAAAATGTTAAAGATTTGGGATTTGAGTTTTGAGATTATATATGGTTTTATATATACTATTTTCTGGGAAAGTATACAGGTTTTACAGCGAGGGGTTAGAAATGTTTTAAATGAAATGTTTTCGAAAAACTTTGTTTTACTGACCCACTTAATTTTGTTTTGCGCCCCTCCAGGTTCCAGTTAGCAGAGCTTTGGTGGCCACGAGGAATCCAACGGTGTTCTGACAGAATTCACAAAAGTAGGACTCACCCTCGGGTGTTTTATATTAGTAACTGTATTCTTTAAAGCTTCAGAACTGTGTAAATGGTTACGTCACTCTCACGTGACGGCCAGCATGCCCTCCTCCGGGACGGGGTGTATCACTTAATGTGTCCTTAATTCAAACTAATTAATGTGCGTTTTATTTAATGTCTCCCATTAAATATTTAAATTTATTAATATACAAATTTTAATTTATTTTTTGACCAAAAAACAGTTTTTTAATATATCAATTTTATTTAACATTCTTCGAACTTGAAAGACTCAACTAATGTACCTAAATGTTAGTACCAAAATGTATTATATTGAACTAATGTATTTAAATGTTTGTACCGAAATGTATGTACCGAAATATATGCACCGAAATATATGCATCGAAATGTATTATATTAAATTAATGTACCTAAATGTGTGTATAGAAATGTATTATATTAAATTAATGTACCTAAATATTTGTATCAAAATATATGTACCGAAATATGTGTACCTAAATGTATACACCGTAATGTATGATAATGAATTGAATGTTCCTAAATGAAGAAAACAAAGTACATCTAATGTCACATCCCGGGCTCGACTCCACCATAGCACGATATTGTCCGCTTTGGGCCCGACCACGCCCTCACGGTTTTGTTTCTGGGAACTCACACGAGAACTTCCCAATGGGTCACCCATCATGGGATTGCTCTCGCACGAACTCGCTTAACTTCGGAGTTCCGATGGAACCCAAAGCCAAAAAGGCCTCGTGCTAGGTAGAGATGGGAATATTCATATAAGGCTTACAGGATCCACTCCGCTGGGCGATGTGGGATGTTACAATCCACCCCCCTTAGGGGCCCGACGTCCTCGTCGGCATACATCCGGTTAGGGATTGGCTCTGATACCAAATTGTCACATCCTGGCCCGGGCCCCCACCACATCCCAGGCTCGACTCTGCAGTAGCACGATATTGTCCGCTTTGGGCCCCGACCACGCCCTCACAGTTTTGTTTCTCATAACTCACACGAGAACTTCCCAGTGGGTCACCCATCCTGGGATTGCTCTCACACGAACTTGCTTAACTTCAGAGTTCCGATGGAACCCGAAGCCAGTGAGCTCCCAAAATGCCTCATGCTAGGTAGAGATGAGAATATACATATAAGGCTTATAGGATCCACTCCCCTGGGCGATGTGGGATGTTACATCTAAATATATTGTATAACAAAAATTAATTTATCTAAATGTTTACAACAAAACATATTACGATAAATAAAATGAAAATGAAAATTATAATGAAATAAAATTAATACATTATAAATTAGGAAGAAAAAGAGAAATAATTAAAAAAATCAAAATATAATTAATAAATGAGGTTATTAATGTATCAAGGGACTAAAATTAGATTTTGATCTTACTCATGGTTTTAATCTAAAAGTCATCTTTGCCAAGCATTAAAATGAAGTTTTCTATAAATTTTATTTATGAAAGAGAAAAATAGAAGATTTACACATATGAAAAGCATTTTCAAGAAGAGGTTATTGCAAACAAAGATTCTAAAACAACAAAATAATAATCACCTATGTTGCAAGACAATGCTGAATAGAGATGACAATGAGGTGTTGGGTTGGGGTGCAATTACCATAACTGCCTCATCAAGTATAATAATGGGAACTTTAACGAAAAACCACATTTTTACACTAAAAAGTCAATCCTGGTACTATTCACTTTACCCTTTATTTTGTCCTTATCGTTAAAATTCAAAGTTTTTAAGCCATTTTCATTAGTTTTCCTTATAATATATGAAACCTCGTTAGGTGTAGAAGGTGTGGATCCCGAGCATAATTTCACAGTAGATCTGACAAACTCGACCCAGCTGATAAGCTCATATTTATATATATTTTACATCAAATTCTCTCGTCTTTTCTTTGTTATTTCCTCATATTTTTGTGCTATTTACTTTGTTTTTGTGTTTTATCGAATTTATCTAGCTAAGAAAATAAAAATAGCACAAGTGTGATTTTAAGTAATAAATTCGTCATTTTTACATGACTCACTTATTTTATTAACTTAAGAAAACATTTTGGCAGACAAAATGGAGCGAAAGAGAGCAAAAAGAAATAAAGGAAAGCATGAGGGAGCTGCCCCTTGGCAGCTGGAAAGAATAAGAGGTGTACTGCGTGCCAGGTAGGAAAAGGAGAAAGCCTCAGCATGAGGAGAGAAGCATGGGAACTGGGCAGCGTGTGGAGAATAAAGAAAAGAAATATTGGGGTGTACAGGGAGTCAGCAAGAGACTTTAAAGCAATAAAATAGGAAGGTTAACGTGTTGGCAGCTTAAAGAAAATAAGAAAGAATAAATAATAGAGGGTGGAAGATAATGGCCAGACGTGGAAGGCATTTGGAAAGCTGCCTTAGCGCAGCAAGGCAGGAAGTGGACAGCACAGAGATTTAAGAAATAAAAGAAGGCCTCGGGGACGTGAAGTTGGCGTGGAGGGGAGTGGAAAGAAAGGGCAGGCTGCATTTGGCAGCTTGCGAGTGAGACACGCGGAAATGGAGACGAGGACAGCAGCGTGAAAGAGAGAACAGGAAGGGGAGAAGGCAAGCTGCCTTAGCGCAGCAAGGCAGGAAGTGGACAGCACATAGATTTAAGAAATAAAAGAAGGCCTCGGGGACGTGAAGTTGGCGTGGAGGGGAGTGGAAAGAAAGGGCAGGCTGCCTTTGGCAGCTTGCGAGTGAGACACGCGGAAATGGAGACGAGGACAGCAGCGTGAAAGAGAGAACAGGAAGGGGAGAAGGCAAGCTGCCTTTGCAGCTTGCGAGGAGGCCACAGACTGGCGCGCGCAGGAGGTCAGCGAGACGTGCGAGGAAGGGAGACGCGACATGCGAAAGAAGGAGGGAACTTGAGGGAGGGCAGGCACGCTGCCCTTGGCAGCTCAAAAGGCCTTTGGCAGCTTGAAAGGACAGAAGCAGCGAGGGAAGGCTGCCTTGGTCGCGCAGAAGAGAAGACCAGCAGAAGGCGGAAGCTGCTGCCCTTGGCAGCTGGCACACGCAGAAAGGAAGGCTGCCTCGCAAGGGATTGGAAGGCGAGACGCGCGGAGAGATATGAGGGAGCAAAGGAGAAAGAGAGCTCGCACACGGGAAAAAGAAGAAAAAAAGCACAGAGGAGCAGGCTGCCTCATTTGGTTTTAATTTTCTAAAAATCATGTTTAATTTAATTTGCTTTTCAATTATATTAAACATGTGTAATTAATTTCTGTTTAGTTAGAGGTGAATTTGAAACCATGGATAAATGTTTATTATGATTTGATTTACTCCAGTTATGAATTCTTGAACGTTGGATGTGGTTTATTTTTTTGTGTTGATTAATAAGTTGTTTATGTATGTGGGTTAAGGGTCGACACTTAATTTGCATGCTTAGACTTGATGCTAGGATATAAGGGAATTTCACCTAATCGTTATAAACTTATATCCATGAGTAGTAAAAATCGCTAGTCACGATTGTGTTTAGTAAACCCTAGGTTGGATTAACATGCGTATTCCATAGTTATGAATGCCTAGTCGATGTTTATGATTTCCATTAAACTTAATGATCTTTGATATGTCTCTCTATCATGCGTATTCCATAGTTAGGGAACTTGATAAGAATAATTTGGTTGTGATGCGTATCCCGTCCAATTCAATTAATATAGGGAAATCTGAAAGTTAATTTAAGCGGACCTAATTAACTTGGAGCGTTGTCATTCATTCGTTTGTGAAATCATAACTGGGAATCAAATTGTATGCATTTATTCATGTGTGGATAAGGAACCCTCTAACTAACGTCTCATCATTTTATTTCTATAAAATATATTTTCTTTGAAGTTTGTTTTTAAGTTTCTGTTTTAAATTCAATTTCGTCAAAAATCAATCCCCCGTTTATTTTAAAGTGTTAGATTTGTTAGAAATAAATTTAGTTTGTGTTTTCTTGAGTCTTGAATTATTTTGAGTCTTTGGATTTGTTTTGGTTTATTTGTTAGTTTTATTTTGAGTGATTCTAGTTAAGTGTTTTGATTTTAGTTTAGTGTTTTAAATTTTGTTTTTTACGTTTTTAATTTAATTTAACTTTGGTTAGCATCCCTAGTTAATCCCCGGCCTAGAACGATCCCTACTTACATCATTACTACAATTGTCACAAATAGGGTTTAAATTTGTGCGTTAGTTAATTTTCGCATCACCAGCTTACCTCTGTTAGTCTTGTAAAGAACTATCAGATCAACCTCGTCATGAACAAACTCGCATATACCGATATTATTTAGCACGCTTAAGTAAGAATACTAGGCTCGCCTAAAGTGAGTTTATGGAATAATTACCGATTACAACGATAAATTAATGCTGAAGTTAGTTTGAATATTGAACCCGACCTAACCAAACCAAAACCGAACCAATCTATTCAAACCAAAATCAAACAGACGACCAACAGAATGGCCAAATCAGATCAGTTCATAGCAGCGAAGGGGAGAGGAAGAGAAAAGGTGATTTGAGAGGGAGAGGAATTGGAGGAGTTTTTTGTGAGACAAGGAGGAATTTTAAGGTTTCAATATGATGTAGTGAGGTGTAGGTATATGCTAGGGTTGGGGTAAGCTATTACACCATTTTCTTTTTGAACAAATGATATAATCTACACTATGTCACAGCCCGTCCCGGAACATTAGTTTCGATGACGTGAAATGACTAGTTTACCCTTAGACATTAAAATGTGTGGTGTGTGATTTGTTTTAAGATGGATTAATTAAGCTTCTCCTAAGTTTTTGGAACCACTTAGGAACTAAGAAGCTTTGGTTGTGATTGGGTGGTTGGCTAGTTTTGGATAACACACATTACTCCTCCCTTCTCTCTCTCACTCCCATACTCTCTCTCTCTCTCGGTTTTCACTCTCTCTCTTCCCTCTTTCGTACGGACAACTCTTTCGTACGGACAAGCTTCAACTCACCCCAAACCTTGCAGATCGAGGGTGCAATTGTCACCATTGTGTTCCTTGTGATGCTAAGAATCGTTTGACACCAATTTCAGGTAAGGAATCATTCGAAAACTCATGAACCCGTAACCCAATTTTCATGCACTGTTCATACTCACGTAAAACCTTGTGTTTTAGGGAAATCTAAGCTCATAGGAAGCTTAATGAGGTCCTCACGAGTCTCGGGGTAGTTCGTTCGAGGAATTTGGACGTCAGGATCACGAGAAACGTCGAGTTGCAGTTTTGGTCGGAATTTCAAAGCTTCCCCGACGTGATTTCGTGAGATTGGAAGCTTCAAATAGGTATAACGCCATTCTTCTCACTCTAAGCTTTCATATGGTTCAAATTTCATGAAAAATGGTTGAAAAACGAGTGAGAATAGTGAGTTTAAAGTTTTACCCAGTTTTCCGGCGACCGGCGACTCGCCGGGGACGAAGACGGAATATTCCGTCAGTTTGGACGGAATATGCTGACGCCGTCAGTTAGTTTGGACGGTTACCGTTGGACTTAACGGAATATTCGAAAGAATATTCCTAACGGCAATCAGGGAATCCGTCAGGATTCCCTGCGCGTGGCCACGCGTTCTGCCGTGCGCTCGCCGGCGCGTGAGGGGTCAAAAAATTATTCTAAAAATTTGGGGATGATCCTGAGGTTGTGTAGGTCACTATGGTATATTCATATACCCATTTTGAGCTATGTATGAGAAGTTATTAGCTAGTTTTGCCTATGTGCTTTAAAATAACGTTTTTATAGTTAATTCGCATATAGGTGAGACTTATCCCAAGGACGAGCGTATCCACGGGCGACTCGGGGGCTACGACCCGTCGACATACCAGTGAATGGGCTTTTGTTTTCAGTATATATTTATATACTTAATATATTCCCCAGAAATGCATTTTTTTAAGGAAAGTATGCTTTGAATTAATACGCCAAATGCTTTTATATTCTGACTATGCATTTCATGGTTCCATATATATAAATGTGGTGCTGTGGAGGCAAAGGTAAGTTCAGGTAAGTTATGTTTGATTATGTGAATCATCGATAATGTGATATGTGATTGAATGATGTTGAGCTCATAAAACTGCACCTAGGGTGATTGTTATAATTTCAGATATATATATATATATATATATATATATGCCTATACCTTGATTCTGGGAAAATTATACATGTTTTACAGCGAGGGGTTAGATATGTTGATAAATGAAATGATTTTGTAAAACAATTATTTTTGCCCACTCACGTTTTCTGTTTTGCGCCCCTCCAGGTTTTAAGTAAGCTTGCTGTTGGTGGCTTGAGGACGTCGGCAGTTCTGACTTATCTAAATAATAGTAGGACATTCCTGGTACTGTATATCTAGTACTTGTCATACTGGACTGCACCTAGACTTTATGCTCTGATTATGAGTGTTCACTGTTGTAACTAACTCCTATCACTTTCTGTTTAGTAGTGCACTCTAGTAATTTGGTTTTCAATTATTCCTATAATTCTTATCATTATCGCTTCCGCACTGTGCACATGGTTACGTCACTCTCAGGTGACGGCCAACATGCCTTGATCTCGGTCGGGGTGTGTCACACTAAGTGAGAAGGAGTGGACTTAGCCTCACAATGGACTAGCAATAATGTGGTTCGAATTTGCCCTTGACGAGAATCGAACCTAAGACCGCTAATTAAATGTGAAGATTAGACCTCTCACTTATACAACTTTTTTTTTATTGAAAACATACGTGTTAATTTATTTATTTTTTTTTAGTAAAGAAAACTTATGCGTTATTAAATATCAAGATAATGAAACATGATAGCATAAAATTATCAATACCCAAACGTGAATATTACCACTTAGTACTACGGTCTAGTGATATTATTCTTCTCTTGTAAGTGAGAGGTCGTAGGTTCAATTATCGCCAAAGGCGAATTTGAACCACATTATTGCTAGTCCATTGTGAGGCTTAGCTCAGTCCTCCATCCTTAGTGTAGATAATATCGTTTTAATTTGTTGAAGAAAAAAAATACTCAAACGTAAATATTAAGAACTTTAACCACGTCTTTAAGAAAATATATGAGCATCAAGGCATAAATACAATTAGAGGGTGTATTCAATTGAGAATTTGAGGGATTTTAATTATTTTAATGAATTTAGGGGTATTCAATAAGGATTTGAAGTGATTTTCTGAAATTAGCGTGTATTCAATCATGATTTTAAGATAGTTTATTAAAATCCTTAGAAATCCGGGTGTATTCAATTAGGACTTCAAAGAAATTTATAACATTCCATGTATATTCAATTAGGAATTTATTTTAAAGAATTTTAAAAAGTCGAGAAATTTGAAAGAATTGGAGAGATTTCATAGTGCAATTTAAGCATTCACAAATCTCTCATCCCCTGAGATTTCGAGAAAATTGAATCAAAATTTTTCATGAAATATCTAGAAATCAATTAAACTTCCTTAAACTCTATGAATTTATATCCATTAAAATATCTCAAATTCTTAATTGAATACCCTCGCATAGGATGCACTAGCGTCAATACTCCTTTCTAGAATGAGTTAACAGGCTAGGCGATGTACATAGTGATGTGGGCCTCAATAATAAAACCTTCTTGAAGATCAAAAAGTTGCAAAATCAAAAATAAAATCCGACGGTGGGGATTTGTTAGCCGAAATGGCAATGGTTATCGAGGTCCACAGTCCATCTCGACCATGGCCTCTATTATTGTTGTTTTTCCACTTAGATATTGTTATTATAAGAATCTGTGTTTACGTTTAAGCTGCCGCAGGTGCGACGACTTTGGATTATTGGGGGTCCCCAACTAATTAAAGTCAAATCCTCTTAATTTGCAACAATAAAAAACCAGAATTATACTCTATTTTATAATCATCTAAAATTAATAAAAAATATTTAATATATTTATTTTATGGGGCAAAGCATATTTACACAAAAAATATCCCTACCATACCATGTGCGACTAGTTCCGTAGTATGAGGGGACCCGCTTGAGTCGTAGTATGGACTCTTTGAAGTGGATGAAGGAGGAGAGGAGATGCATGCATGCTTTTTTTTTCAACAATATTTACACTAAGATGGTGGAGAACGAGCTAATAATAATATGTTTTAAATTTAAGTCTCACAATTGGTTAACAATAATATGGTTTAAACTAACATTTGGCGAAAGTCGAAACTAAAACCTCTCACTTACAAGTGAAGCGAAATACTATACCGTAGTACTAAGTAGTCTGTTTTCTTTATTATTGATGTGAAAGTTGAGCAATTTTATATGTATAACAGTATACAGTTGAATGTGAAATATGGGATAATTTCACGAATTTGTCACATGAAAAAGTGTATTATATGACAATTGATGTGTCGATTAACAATTGTCATCGGAATTTTTGTATAAAGAAAATTGTTTTGGTTTGTTCAGGGTTCACTATGCAACATGCTCTTATGGTCCAATTGAACCTTTTTATTGCTTTTTGAGTTTCTCTTGTAGAAAAAAAAAATCAGACAAAATTATAGACTCTGTAGCGATTTGATTAGTTGTCATTTTTGTATTGAAAAAATACGTATGTTCGTCTATTTATCTCTCTTTTTTAAAGGATTAAACATCTTTACAAGATGTAATAATTGATTTTGGAATACAACGATAAACTTACACAAATGGATCTGAAATTTGATAAACTTACACAAATGGATCCGAAATTCAATCTATACTAAAACTGAAAACACACTGAATCACTGTTCATAAGCACAGTGCACTGACGATTTTGCCCCTGTTTAATTTTTGTCATTGCATGTTTGCCACTGTCTGAGAAAATATATAAAGACTATTTTTTTCCATTTCTTTTTCTCCTATTTTCACCCTTAAATCTGTAGTTGCTGCTTTTGTTCGACACAGTCCTAAGCCTTCTCGAATCACACCTGTGCTCCTCTCTACGACTTCTGAAAACTCTCAAACCTCAAACCAACCAAAACGAAATGTTCTCCTCATATTCTTCCTTCTCCCTTCTATCTCTTCTCCCTCACTCTTCTCTCCACGACTCGCTGGATACACAGTTGCGGCCAGCGATGATTTCGACAATTCCATTGGTCTGAAACGGCTCCTCATCACCTCAAGTACTTTCTACACCTATTGCATGGCAAGCTATGCTTCGAATTTGTAGTTTCCGCTTCAAACCCTAACTGCTCTGTTTCCAGCGAATTTACAGAGAACTGGCAATCCCGCTTCGGACTCCTCTCTAATCCAACCTGTCCATCTCTCTCTGCATCTCATCATTTTCCTATTTTCTGTTTGTTTCCTCAGAAAAATAATTAAAAAGCAAGGAAACCTAGAAACTGAGCATAATTTTATTTTAATTTTTTTTTATTTAAAGAGGAAAAAGTTGGTTCTTTCGTTACATGCATGATTGGGTGGTATTATTTTATTAAAGATCGTATTTTTATTGATGGGTTATCAGGTCATAGGCCACGAAGCTTCGAATTCAGGGCAGTACCCTGTGGTTGTGAGCACATGGCCCTTCATAAATGTTGTCAGAGCATCCTAGCGGGCTGTGGATAATGGATTCTCCATTGTGGATTCCGTTGTTGAGGGTTGCTCGACTTGCGAGGAACTTAGATGTGATGGTACAAGTAGAGGTAGTTCTTGGAATGTTGGATTTAGTTGATTTTATCTTCATATAAGAACAATGTTACTAGGAAATTGATATTTGCATTATTTGTATGAATTGATTGGTTAGTCAGTGTTTTTGTGCATTGGAATTACACATTAGGCAGGGAGAAAGACAATTTTTTTGAGTCGAAAGTTCATGGTATAGAAGATGAAAATGGCAAAAAAATTGTTGCTTCTCGGCTTGGCCGCGAAATTTATGATATAAACAAATTAATGAATTACCAATCATGGTCTAATTGTTAGGATCTTAGCTCTTGGTGTGCTTGGAAAACCAGGCCAAATAGTTTCTTACCAATGGCAATCGTAGTATGTAGCTTATTTTAGTATCACTGCTTATGGGAGTGGAAACCTCAAATGATATTAGAATGTATGTATGAATTGAGTTTTTAAAGTGTGTGATCCTAATGAATTGAGCTTTTAAAGGATGTAATCATAACCACAAGTAAGTTTTGTTTTCTTTGTATGCTAAAACCTTCTCCTGAATTATGTAATTAATTTTGTGATTTCTGATTTGGAATGTTGATGGGTTTGATAGCTACTATAAGAAATAATAATATATAATGTTATTGGGACAGTTGGGACTGGTGGGAGTTCAGATGAGAATGGAGAAACTACTTCGATGTTTGGTCATGGATGGCGTAAGTAGTATTCACGTCACACATGTGATCAACAACAAGCAGGTAAGCATCATCCTCTTCCTTCTTTTGTTAGGATTGATTGTATAGAGAATTGAGAAAAAGGTTGAAGACAATTTTGCGTTTTTGAGTTAGAGCAATTAGTAAATATATAATGACATTGATTAGTTCACTTAAGAGTTGAATCCTACGTTGGTTTATTTGTATTGTGTGCTTGAGAATGAAAGCAATGGACACATTGTGGAATTGATGTTCCTTTTAATATCCATATAGATAAGGAATTGTTCCTTTTATTGGCAATTATATGAAGTAGGCATATTATGCAATACAAGTTCAACATTCATTTAGATGTTTGTTAGATGTTTGTATTTTGAAAATTGATTTCAATGGTCTTTTAGGATTTTTTTTCTTTTTTCTTTTTTTGCTTACATAATTATGTGCTACTTCAGGGACACCTACTGTAGTGGGCACATCTTATGAGACTCAGAAGGAATGACGACTGCTCGTTTCACTTCCAGATGATCCCTTACTTAATGATCGTGAGTTTGAAAATCTTTGGCAATGATTTCAAAACAAAGAAATTTTTTGTTGTTAGTATTCCATCCACAGTTAACGAAGGTTTGTTGTAATTTTTTTTCCTCTGTTGGATGTGTTCGAATGCTATGTTTTCCATTGCACAACTGATGAATTGTTCTCTTATCACTCAAATTTCAATTTGAATATCAGATGGGTTGGAAAGCTTCTTTTCACAATTTGATAAATAGATTAATTTTCTATGACCCAATCTTTCATATCTTTCAAACATAATCTTCCATACAATTTTCAATCCCGCAGCAACGCGCGGGTTGAAGTTTCTAGTTTGATCTAAATAACACAGTAGAATAGTCATAATAATGTCATGCAACCATATTTTTCACGGAAAGATCATTCTTATTGGCCATTTGATAACCTATTTTGTCAAACTTTTACTTTTTTTGAAAATTTAAATTTGAAAACATATTTGTTAACTATTCTCAGTTTTTGGTTAAAACAAAAAACAAAAAAGTGAAAACTACTTTCTTGATTTTCAAATTTTGGTTTTCAGTCTTCAGTTTTTGGTTTGAAAGCTAAAAAACTAAATATAGTTATCAAACAAGTTTTCAATCTAAAAAAATATAAGGATTAAGAACTGAAAGCGAAAAATAAAAATGAAATATTTATTACACATTCCATTGGAAGACACTGTAAGATGATTGAACATGAGAAATGTTGAGGAGATTTTCTTAAAAGTGGGACTCTCGATGGACTCTTTACCACCTCACAGTTTTACGTTATTTGTCGTTCCAACATCATAAATCATTATCACGATGTGGAAAGGTTTACGGCAATCACGATGTGGAACCAAGTGTCCGTAGAGGGAAGATATTAGAGTGGGCAAGCGAGAAAGGAAGAGTGTCAGTAAACAAGAAAGAATAAGTTACACAAGACAAGCATGGTTATTATTCACCGAGCCTACTCGGAAGAGTGAGAAGGAAGAACTCAATAGCCACTCGGAAAAAATTGGCATTTTGTTACAAAAGGTTAGTTAGCGCAGCATGGAAACCCCAAGTTAATCGAGCAACATGTAGACGTGGTTCGAACATCAGGCCACTGTTTGTAAATGAAAGACTTGCCCGATCCCCTGTGAGGGGGTGTAAGAAATTTACTCATGTACGGAGAGTTTTTCCCTTTTGATAGAAAAGAAGTTTGTTGGAAAACAAATTGTCCAGATCGGTCTCCTTTACACTAAAACACTTGCACCTACACAACTACCCAACCATTATTTACTTAAGATATTTAAATGAATCATCACTATCACAACTTAGTTTAATCTACGATCTACCAAGCATCCAAACAACGATAATGGTTGAAAGAAAACACATTTCATAAAGATATTAAAAAATGACCCCTAAAGGGCCTTGTCCTAAATAAGATGTGAAAATTATTGCAAACTTTGAATTTGTTCTGTCGAACAAAAAAACTTAAAAATAAGAAAGGCATAGGAAGTTATGGAGTGGAGGTTGGTCTGGTTGAATTGTTGGCTACTAGGTTGTCAGAGACGGTTGGTTTAACTCGCTTGAGAGGAACATTTGAGAGGTCGCTTGACGATAGAAGTGACAGTTCGTTGGAAGGCTTGGTTTGGGGCTCGACGGTATGCTTGGTAACCTACTTCAAGGGGTCAGGTAGACACCTCGTTGGACGGAGGTTCATCAACCACGCGAACCTCCTCTTTCTCCTCTGGGTCGGAACCCTCATTGTCATCCCTGACATCTAGGTCATATTCGAGATGGGCTACCTTCACTTTCTTATAAAACTCCATGTAGTCTTGGAAGTGAAGTTTATCGACAAACTCCTGACCTGTTAAAGTGTGAAGGTAACTGTCCATGTCGTGGTCGGTGAAGGAAACTGAACCATGACCTGGTTAGCCAAGGAAGATTTTCTTAATGCTTTTTACAAGCACTCGTTTTCTCCATGTAAGGCCCGAGCAGCGTCTTTGGCTTGGTCCAGCTCCAGGGCATCATTGAGCTTGTTGGAGGCTGCTTCGCTCAACTGCCTCCTCAGGCTTTCATTCCTCTAATGCAAACGAACGACCTCCTTTGTAGCCATCTTCACCACCTTCTTGACGGCCCTGAGCTCCCCCTCTTGGGCTGCATGGCTTCCTGCAGCCTCTTCAGGTCCCGCTCATAGTCATTGTGCTTATTTTTCTCTCTAAGGAGGTGCCCCTGGAACTAGGCAAAAAAAGTGTGCGATAGGGAAATGACAGGTTAGCTTGGAAATGAATGGTTATTGGATTTAAAGAAAGACATGGAATTGAGACAAGACTTACCCCAACTTGGAGGGACATAGCTACTTGCTCGTGGTTATTCCCATTGACGCCCTGATAGGAGCATATTTGTGCGACTTAGTTAGCTTGTTTTCTTGCATTTTCATAGCTAGTTTCTACTTATTAGAGTGTTTTAAGCTATTTTCGTGTGTTTTCAGGTTTAAATGACAAAGTTGGCAAAAAAGTGCAATTTGGAGCATTTTAGAGCAGTTTTGGGTCAAGAATGGATAACATATGCATGGAGCAAGGTGGATGGACGTTTTTGAAGTTCAAGAGACTAGGAATATGCTGAAGAGATGAAGAAAATAAAGTCAAGACAAAGAAGATAAGGAATCAGCTAAAAGGAAGGAACATTATCCAAAATCTTATCCAACATTATCCAGACTAACCTTATCTTATCATATCCTATCCTAATCTTATCCTACCTTAATTCCAGCTGCAAGGGGAACTCCTTATCACATTAGATACCTAATATCTGATTCTAGAAGCCCTGAAACAATGCAAATAACCTGATCCCTTTTTCCCCTAGAAATCTCACGAATTTAATCCTTTCTCTTCTAGAAACCTGCCGTGTATCCTACTTCATTTCATCCTAGGATTGTGCAATCCTTTTTCCTTTAGAAATTGTGCAAACCCTAGGCCTATAAATACATATTTATCACCACAATTTCGTACACCACACACACAAGAGCCAAAACATCAGAAAAATACAATTGTGTCGCAGCTTTGCAAGGAAGGAAGGAAAGGAGACCCTTAGAACCGTGCCTGCCATTCAAGGCTTTGGATTGCTGGAACGTTCCTAGGTGTATTCTATCCTTAGTTTTAGTTCAATGTTTAAATTAGATTGTTTTTGTTTAATTGCAACCATGTGGAACTAAATTCGTTTTAGCTAGAGGTGAATTCAAAGCCATGAACATATGTGTGATATGAATTGATTACACCCAGTTATGATTTCATAAATCGTGAATGCAATTTACTTATCTGTTTGATTGATAACTTGTTCTTGTGTGTTGATTAAGGATGCATACTTAGTTTGCATGCAGGGGTTTGATGCTAAAATATAAGGGAGTTTCACCTAATAGTTATGAACTTATATTATAAAAGTCACTAGTCATGATTGTGTTAAGTAAATTCCTGGCAGGAGTATCATGGTTACGAATGCCATGTCAATGCTTATGATTTTCATAGAACTTAATAATATTTTATATGTATCTCTATCATGATGTTCGTGTAGGGAACTTGATAAGAATAATTTGGTTGCGTCGCTGAGTCCAATTCAATGAATTTAGGAAAATCTGAAAGTTAATTTGTGCTTCTCACGATTAATTTGGGGCATTGTCATTCATGGTTTATAGGAAGAATAACTGGAGATCGATTTGTATAAATATGTGTCATGTGTGGAGAAGGATCTTCTAACTAGCCTTTCACCCCTTTCATTCACCATAATTTCGTATCAATTAGTTTGTTTTCTGCAGGTTACTTAGTTTTAGTCTTAAATTCGTCAAAACCAGTCTCCATTTAGTATTTGGAGTCTTTTTAGTTTAATTTTTGTCCAAATCACCCTCTAGTTCTTGTTTTGAGTCAATTTAAGTTAGTTTTGTGTTATTTGAGTCAGTTTAGCTTGTTTTGAGTTTTTGAGTCTAGTTTTCAGTTTTTAAGTTTAATTTGTGTTGATTAGCATCCCTAACTAATCCCCGGCCTAGAACGATCCCTACTTACGCATACTACAACTATCTTAATAGGGTTTAATTTGTGTGTTAGTTTCTACCACATCACGCCCCACACTACACTTGCCATGTTCTTCCCACAAAGGATACAAATTCTTATGAAGGAATTGATTTATTAAGGAAAGGTGTCCCCTGACCGCATAATTATCACAGCAGTCGGCTCTGTCCCTTATAACCGGAGAATAGCGAATGAGTCGGTTGTTTTCCTCTTAGGAGAGAGCATCCTAGCCAATGGTGGTCGAACGCTTCCTTGTGGATTTACCCATGCCCACACTCGGTGAGGTGTTCGGTGTCGTCCTTGGGGCCTGGCCATGACTGCCAGGGGCGCCGCTCGGCTCATGCTTTCCAGTGTTCTTCTTGTTCATGGCTTGACGTGCGATCTTATTGGCTCATCATCAATTTTAGTCATTTCTCCCTTTGAAAATGAGAAGATTAAAGAAGTGAGCAAATAAGTAATGCGAGCTCGTGTAGGTGAGAGATGATGGTGTTGAGAATTGCCTCACTTACCCCTTAAAAAATCGACCACTCTAAGACAAGAATCAGTGAGTATAGCAATGATAGAGAGCTCTGTTGCAAGTAAGGAAGTGATGATTGCCAACTGAAGTTCCTCTTCATCTGAGAAGAAAGCCTGATTGGACTAATCAACTGCAAGGAAAGCAATAAAAGGTTAATTATGGTAAGACGATAAGGCTCATACATATCGCAAGTTAAGAGAAAAGTATATGTGTTCCGACCTTTATTCCTAAAACATCTAGCTACCTGAGCACCTGTTGCCGCAACCTCTGTCGCACATTCCCAGTTTCCACTCACGAGAAACTAACTTTCCTTTTAGGGTCTCTGGTTGGAAGGATTATCGGCAAAAATTAAATAGGAACCAAGCACATGATAGAACCCAATATGCCCAGGGTTGTTCCTGTTGGAAATGTGCCCTAAAGCCATTCATATGATGATACTTTACGGATATTTCACATGTTAAACTAATCTAGTTTACATATAAAGGGCAAACATTATTGTTTGAGACGTCTCATATAAATGTTATATGCTTAAACGATAAAGTCCAAGGAATATGTGATTGGAAGAATGCAATCTAATGTAGTTAGATTAATGAGACCATTCTTTCGTAGACACATCCTAAACGTTCCTGATCATAGGATTGCCAATTGGGCATTGACAGTCCGATAAGATCAGTACGTGCTATGTCTTCTCTCAGGGAGAGTGACTAGTCTCGAGTCATTGGTGTGTGTGACATCAAGACAAGTACGTAGGTGCTCAATAGAGAATGAGTTCACTGAACACGATCAACGAGGAGTTCTCATACTCATGTCACATGAGAACTCATGTTTGGGATAATGCAAATTAGTCCTTTGACCTGAGGCATCATAGTTGGTGTCTTGTGGTTAAGTCCTTGATCTTTGATTATGCCAAAGTCACCCCATCGGGGTGTCCACGACATCATTGGGGTTAAGCCACTTAGTCATGGAGACAAGTGAATGCGCAACAAGGGATCTCTAACCTTCAATTGGCTTGAGGGAGAATACTCTATGATATGATTAAAATCTCTGGCCAGAGTATGAATGAGATTTGGGAATGCGTTCCAATTCACATTCAAAGTAATCATATAAGCACAAGAATCACATTGGATAGTAGACATGAATAAATAAACTATCAAACCAAACAATGTGGTCAAGAGTATTAGATTAGAGAAAGACCGTATTGCATTTGTAATCCTAAACTGAATAGGTTCTCTACCTCTTCTGATTAGCTTGGGTAGCCATGATATGCTGCTAGGGGTCACTCATGGTTTGTGGAAGCCCTAAACGTGTGTAATCACTAAAGGGAGAATTGAAAGTAAGTTTCAATTCACAATCGATGTAAAATGGTTTTAATCGCCCACTGCCTCGCTAAAAGGAACCTAATGTATCGTACACCAAATAAGGTGGAGATTGAAGAAACAAAGGAGATGAATAAGAATAATTAAATGGTTTAATTATTTATGGCAAGGATTAATTAATATGTTAATTAATCAAACGAATAAGTTCGTTAAAGACCTCGGGATAGTTTTGGACCTTAAGGCCCAATGGGCTTCGAACGTCAAAGCCCATTGACTTAAGTTGTATGACAACTTAATGAATAAAGATTCACAAAGGCCCAAAAGCCCATATCCATTTAGTGTTGAATTAGGGTTTTTGGTTCTTTAGGTCATTTAAAGAAGTGACTATATAAAGAACTTTATAAACTAAAATTGATAAGTTGTTGATTTTAGAGAAAATTGGTGAGAACACAAAGCTTCCATTTCTCTCTAAGAGGCCAACCACCTTGGGGGATATTGTCTAGCAATTCTATTTCCTCAAGGTCACTCATTTCCTCTCCAATCCAACCTTGGTGTAGAATCTTTAGAGGTTCTCAATTTTGGGAACTTGGAGAACCTATTCTTCTAACCAAATCCATGGAGCTAAGAAGCAAGGAATGAAGGCCCTATCTCTTGGGTGATTATCCTTTGCATATGCAAAGAGGAATCTACAAAGGTAAATATTTCTCAACTAACAAATTGTTGTTTTTAAGTTGAGTCAATGTTCACCAATCTACTAGGCTTTGAATTTCATGGTAGATGTTTTGTTTTTGAATGCATGAAAGCATGATTCCGCCTTTAATTGTTAATTGCATGCTATATGATGTTATTCAAATGAACATGTTTTACACAAAATTTCCTTCAAGTGGTATCAAGAGCCTAGGTCTAGTAGTTGGTGAATCATTTTGGGTTTTGTAGTTCATAGTTTTTGATTTAAAAGTTGTAATATGTTACAAGCTTTATTCTTGTTTCTTTGAATGTAAATTTTGTTAGAAAATTTGCCATCTCAAATGTTGTAGATGTAGTTCATATGAGCATGAATTTTGGAGCTAAAATTTGGTGCCATGTTTTTTGGGAAATTCGGCCAAATCCAAAGGGTGATTTTTTGGGTTCATGTTTGTCTTGTTAAAATGGTTTTAAAGTGACTTTTGGAACCCCTAAGTACCCTAGGATGTTAACCCTCTTTTGAGTGATGAAAATTTGAGTTTTGGTGAGTGAAAACATTCATGGAGCTATTATGAGTTTTCATGAGTGTTCTTCAATGTTCTTGAAGTTCTTGCCAAGAACAAAAAGTTTTGAAGTTTTGATTCAAAATGTTTTATGTTTTTACATAAAGTTTTGTTTTAATTTTAGTGGGTGATTTTAGTGGGTGATGATTATTTGTAAAGTATTATTAATGGTTTTAATGGTAGACAAACTTTTTTAAAAGTTTGACATAAATTCAATTAATGGTTATAATGGTAGACAAACTTTTTTAAAAGTTTAACATAAATTCAAAATATTTCATCTTTACCTCACCTAATAAAACCCACTTACAAAAACTTTGTAAAAATCATATTTTTTCTATCATGGCCGGCCACCCTAATAGAATAGGGTATTTTTGGGTCTTTTATTCAATTACATAAAGTTTTGATACTTTTGTGTATTTGCACTTTGGCCCAAAAGTTTACGTTTTTACGTTAAGGCCCAAAAACGTTAAAGGACAAATTGTTTTGCTCCTTTAATGAAGTTTTTTGTATTTGTTGAAATTTTTGGGTTCTAGTTGTAATTACATGAAGTAGTGGACTTTTGTGTTTTTACAAAGTGACCCCAAAAGTTTGTGTTTCGCAATATAGCCCAAAAAGTTGTGGTTATTGCATGATGGCCCAAATTAAGTAGGGAACAAAAATTGTTTTGTCTCTTTAAATGAGAATTGGATTTTCATTTCATTTAGCTCCATTTAAATCAATTTTATGGATACAAAAAACCAAATGAAAATGTTGCATTCAATTTAATTAATTAAAGTGTTGATTAATTAAAGGGTGATTATGAACCTAAGCCTACGATAATTGAGATATGTGAAAGGCCGTTTCAAATTTGTTTGAACCATGGGAATGTGTAGATTAATTTTGGTTGTAATTTGATTTGATCAAATGTTGTAAAAAAGCATAAGCTCTTCTTTACTTTAAAGTAATTTGAATTATGCAAATGTTGTAAAGAGCATAAGCTCTCTTTTACTTTGAAGTACTTCTTTCTTGCTTTATTTGATATGCATGAAAATGAAGTAGTTGGGTCCAACGCCCCTAGGAACAACACGCCTTAATGTGATTAAACGCGTAACTAAAATCAATCTCCATCCCTAGTCCGAGATTCAACACTAGGCTCGTGTTGAATCTAAACAAAGGTTCATAGTCATCCTAAGGCCCTAAGGCAACTATATAGTCCATCAAATGAATGCAAACCTTACGTTAGTAGTATCATATACTCTTGCTTTAAAAAACCGTTTTATAAATATAGTGGGAGTATTATATACAACTAAATTGAATCAAATGGACCAATAGTTGTAATAGGACCAAAATTGTTTTAATAAAGATTAAAATGAATATGTTTATGTGATGAGACCTAAAACCCTCAACCAAACCATTATTAAGTTGAAAAGCGTGAGAGTGCTTAGAACACTCTTTCGTGGCCTTCCACCGTGGTAGGCTCCAATCGTTTATGACTTGTACACCGGCTTCACCCTATCATGGGGGAGTACAAAGTGCATGCTTATACTCAGGAGGAGTCTATATACATACTTGATGAGGTGAGTGTAGGCAACGAGGATGGCCGACATCGTATCATCGTGAGGCTATTCTTGAACCCCTTCACGCACTAAGCATGGTGGGAATGACTTAACTAAGTGCAATGGCGCCGACATCGTATCATCGTGAGGCAACATTCTCTAGAGGCCAAATTGATGGGTACTTGCATTAGTTGCAAATGAGTAAGCGTACTCTCTCATTATTATTAATGCTAGCCAACATCATATCATTGTGAGGTGGGCTTGGTAATAGTGAGTCTCCCATAACCTACTAAGAGTTTCCTCCAAAACTCTCGAATTCCAATGAGGGATATGGAATTTGCCAAAAATAGTGGGTGGTGCTATTTGATTTAAAGACCCGAATCAAATGGCTTAAAATCAATCAATTTATATTCGTTATGTATTTGTTTACCAATATATTTGCAAACGCTATCCAAAACTTGACAAAGAAAATCCGAATGTTTTAGTTTCCGGACTTGGTAACACAATCCCAAAGATTGTCTTAAATGGATTGTGCATGTACCTAAGAAGTCTCATCCTCACAATCTTCCTATTGATAATGTATCATTGGAAGAACATGTTAGAAATGTCTATCATGAAGAGGACAACACAAACAAACAATGTTTATTCCTTCGTTATATGAACAAAGGAACTTAAGAAGATTAGCATAAAGACAAGGACACTTTTAGTGCCATAATTCTTCACTTACAAATTGTTGTATGAAGAAATAAGAGTTGCCTTGAACAACTCTTGAAAGTTTGTAATTATGTTTAGAACATAATGGTTGGTTGACAAAAATAGTCAATCAACATGGACTTATGATGATTTTGAATCATTGAGTGTTGAAGTGATAAACCACTTAACGAGACGGAAACTAAGCTAGGACTTCACCTTTATGTCCCTATCCTAATGGTTCACTAAGTTTATTGTAAACTATGTAGTGAACAATAACCACACACTCTCCAAAATGTTTGATGTGTATAAACACAATTGAAAAAGGTTTCAAGAGAGATGGTGGGAGTTTAGGGACCAAGACTATTGTAGTCAAAGGAGAAGTCAAATGAAGAAGATAAAATTAACTCCAAGGGAACAAACTTTCTTTATGAAAGGATGGACATTGGAAGGGGTATTTGCAAGAAATGTCTTGCAAGTGTCAAGAACACACCTTTCGAAGGTGTTGTAAAATGTTCTTGAAAAGTTCAAAACAGTTGGTTCTTCTACTTGAATACATGATTCCGTATTAGTAACTATGTTTTACAATCGTTGTAAAAGTATGGCTAATAAGAAGTAGAAGATTAATGAGAGAAGAGAAAGTACTTCACATTCGGAACGTGAATAAAATATAGATCTCTGCGAAAGCAGATGGTACTAACTTCCTCATATGAACTACCAAAGAAATTGGAAAAACCAAAGATTGTCTTTACATTCCAATTTTAAGGAACTTAATTCCGTCACTATAGTAGAGATGGATGAATGTTTTGTTTGACAAAACATTGTTCTTTATGAATCACTGATTGGATTATAGTAATCTAATTGATTGTCTCTATAGTAGAGATGATATGGTAGCGTTAACTGTTTAGAATATAATGATGCTTAAAACCCAAAAGGTTGCAAGATAGTGGCAATTGTCCACAACATAATACTACTCATGTTGTATGACATTCACCGAAGATCACTCTCGGTTGGACTATAGTTTATTATGAATAAACACAAGTCCGAATACTTTGCAAAAGGTTTCAAAGAATTCAAGAAATGTAAGTTGATGAGTAAGACGTCTAAAGTACTTACCTCCTTAGATTTGATCCAAGGAAAGGTAACACTTTAGATGAGTTTCCTTGAAAGATATCAAGGAAATTAGCATCATAAGATAAATGATTTTCTCCATTAGGAGAAGAACGAACTTGAATAAGATTTAGTTCGTTGGATATTATCAATTACCCATATATAGGATATATATGCTTCTAAGACAATATGATTGTCAATTAGAAGATCTTCCAAAATTTTCATAACTCCATAGGATGTAGTTGGAAAGAAAGACAAATCTTAATCATGTTAAGATTTGGGGTTGTGTGCTAATAAGCAATATTTGTTTAAAAATTATCTTGTGGATATCCTTAAATTAACCTTTGGATATCACTTCTATAAACCAACCAACAAATGTTGTTTGTTGAGTAGTTCATTGTAATCCTACAATGTGATTTGCCTTAGAGCAAATGAACTAGGAATAGAACTCAAAAGAATGGGTTCTTTGAGAGACAAGATGATAATCAACAAATATAACAACCTAGTTCCTATACCACAAGCTCCAAGGTAGTCAAGAAGGATTTATAAACCGTCTCAGTTGAATGGTTTGAACTTTATGACTACATTGAGTGTATATACGATATATACTCAAGGAAATGGTAAAGTACCATTTGACCCGAAATAATGAAACCTTCATAGCTAATTGGTAGCTTAAGGTGACTACAATCAAAGAGAATGGTTGACTTTGAAGGAACCATCTTTGACGTAGTCTTAGTTTCAATTAATTCGAAGATTGCTAGCTACAACTAAATGGTGATTCAATGTTTGAACATGATATAGGTTTCCGAAACCATTATTAAGATAGTCTTGATAATTTATGTCTAAAACTATGAATCACAAAACATGTAAGTTGTAGAGATCCAACCATCATGGATCTAAGCAAGCTAGTGGGAGCCATAAACGTCTTATGAGGGAAAGATCAAATTGTTTGATTTCTCATAAAGATGTAAATGAATCTTTTGTTTACTAGGTTTACAAAAGATTAGTGGGAGTTAATCATATTCCTAAATTTAAATATATGTATGATATATTAATTTTGGAAATGAAAAGAATACTTCATTATTAAAGTTATGACTTTAAACTTTCTATAACGATAGAATGTATATGGGAGACATAGTCTATATACATGGGATGGAAATCTATAATGATAGATTTTAGGATATAATTGGATTATATCATGCCCTAATAATAGACAAAAGGATGCTAGGAAGTTTCTCATATGATGATAAACTTCAATCAGAAGAACAACTCTAGTGGACTAGGAGGTAGCTCTTCTCAAAGGGAACGTACCCTTTGACTCCCAAAGAAATAATGCATAAATAGAATCCTTTATGCATAGGCAAAAAGGTGATTTACGTATTTCATATTGTATGAAAACGTTGATATGAATTGTACCTAGATCGGTACAAGGCGATATCAGTGCAAGCCCAGGATCAGAACCATGGCAACTGTCAAGTGAATCCTTAAGTATTTAAGAAATACTAAAGGATAGGTTCCTCGAAGAATGAGGAAGAATTAGAGTAACGTAATGGAAGCGTAAATGTATTAGATTGTGAATCTAATCCATCATTGGATGTTTCTTCATTATGAATGAAGAGATAAACAGATATCTCTTTATTATGACTAAAAAGATATTTGGATGGAAACATTAAAGTAATGACTTTAGTGTGTTCCATTATGAATGCAAAATATATTGCCATATAGAAGTTTACAACAATGTTGTTTGGATGGGAAAGTTCATTTATGAACTCTCTATTCGGTTCCAACCAGAAAGTGTATCTAGTGTACTGACACTACGACACTAATGGGGCGATAGCTCAAGCCTGGGAATCAAGGTCTCATCAAGATCCGAACTCATATGAGAGACCGAACCACATGATTGGGAATCATGTATAATGGTGACGTCGATATTCTCAAGGTTGCTTCTATGGATAACATATAGATATCCATTGCCTAGGCCTACTATTCAGCCATTTAGGAAATGACTACAGAAGAGGAATCATAACAGATGACCAAGCTGATTGGCTCTAGTGCAAGTGGGAGATTGTTGGAAATGTGCCCTAAAGCCATTCATATGATGATACTTTACGGATATTTCACATGTTAAACTAATCTAGTTTACATATAAAGGGCAAACATTATTGTTTGAGACGTCTCATATAAATGTTATATGCTTAAACGATAAAGTCCAAGGAATATGTGATTGGAAGAATGCAATCTAATGTAGTTAGATTAATGAGACCATTCTTTCGTAGACACATCCTAAACGTTCCTGATCATAGGATTGCCAATTGGGCATTGACAGTCCGATAAGATCAGTATGTGCTATGTCTTCTCTCAGGGAGAGTGACTAGTCTCGAGTCATTGGTGTGTGTGACATCAAGACAAGTACGTAGGTGCTCAATAGAGAATGAGTTCACTGAACACGATCAACGAGGAGTTCTCATACTCATGTCACATGAGAACTCATGTTTGGGATAATGCAAATTAGTCCTTTGACCTGAGGCATCACAGTTGGTGTCTTGTGGTTAAGTCCTTGATCTTTGATTATGCCAAAGTCACCCCATCGGGGTGTCCACGACATCATTGGGGTTAAGCCACTTAGTCATGGAGACAAGTGAATGCGCAACAAGGGATCTCTAACCTTCAATTGGCTTGAGGGAGAATACTCTATGATATGATTAAAATCTCTGGCCAGAGTATGAATGAGATTTGGGAATGCGTTCCAATTCACATTCAAAGTAATCATATAAGCACAAGAATCACATTGGATAGTAGACATGAATAAATAAACTATCAAACCAAACAATGTGGTCAAGAGTATTAGATTAGAGAAAGACCGTATTGCATTTGTAATCCTAAACTGAATAGGTTCTCTACCTCTTCTGATTAGCTTGGGTAGCCATGATATGCTGCTAGGGGTCACTCATGGTTTGTGGAAGCCCTAAACGTGTGTAATCACTAAAGGGAGAATTGAAAGTAAGTTTCAATTCACAATCGATGTAAAATGGTTTTAATCGCCCACTGCCTCGCTAAAAGGAACCTAATGTATCGTACACCAAATAAGGTGGAGATTGAAGAAACAAAGGAGATGAATAAGAATAATTAAATGGTTTAATTATTTATGGCAAGGATTAATTAATATGTTAATTAATCAAACGAATAAGTTCGTTAAAGACCTCGGGATAGTTTTGGACCTTAAGGCCCAATGGGCTTCGAACGTCAAAGCCCATTGACTTAAGTTGTATGACAACTTAATGAATAAAGATTCACAAAGGCCCAAAAGCCCATATCCATTTAGTGTTGAATTAGGGTTTTTGGTTCTTTAGGTCATTTAAAGAAGTGACTATATAAAGAACTTTATAAACTAAAATTGATAAGTTGTTGATTTTAGAGAAAATTGGTGAGAACACAAAGCTTCCATTTCTCTCTAAGAGGCCAACCACCTTGGGGGATATTGTCTAGCAATTCTATTTCCTCAAGGTCACTCATTTCCTCTCCAATCCAACCTTGGTGTAGAATCTTTAGAGGTTCTCAATTTTGGGAACTTGGAGAACCTATTCTTCTAACCAAATCCATGGAGCTAAGAAGCAAGGAATGAAGGCCCTATCTCTTGGGTGATTATCCTTTGCATATGCAAAGAGGAATCTACAAAGGTAAATATTTCTCAACTAACAAATTGTTGTTTTTAAGTTGAGTCAATGTTCACCAATCTACTAGGCTTTGAATTTCATGGTAGATGTTTTGTTTTTGAATGCATGAAAGCATGATTCCGCCTTTAATTGTTAATTGCATGCTATATGATGTTATTCAAATGAACATGTTTTACACAAAATTTCCTTCAGTTCCTCTATAAGTACTTTCTCTAGAACACATACATGGTGAGGAAGAAGCAAGAAAGCATTAAGGTTGAGTTGATGTGGAGCTAAACTATTGTAGGATATAATGCAGTGAAGAAAAAGGTGTAATGGTAGTTAAATCCTCGACTTGAAGATCACAGCAGAAAAACCACTCAACATAGTGGTGACTAGTTAGGCCTCTCTTCGAGGAACGATACCCAAAGGACAACATCATCAGGAATGTTGTAACGGCTCCTCAACTCATATATCTTATGATGGGTCATGACGCTAGGGTTGTGGTTTGTGTTGTGGTCCTTAGCATCATAGTAATATGGGCCAATAAGAACACCAGCTCGGTGTGTGTAAGGAGAACCTCCCAATCTCAAGGGTCACATTTAGGGACTAATGGCCCGGGCACTCAGGCACCCCAAGGATTATTCATAGTATACCTATGATGTTTAACCCTACATTATTGTGTTCATCAAGAATATCGGAGTTACCACCGCCAGAGGGTACATAAATCAACAGTAATGCAGACGTATGTCCCACTATGAAGACCTACGAGGACAACGAAACAAATCTAATTATCCAAAAAACATAAAGAATATGAGAAAAATGAGAAAATGGACTTACCTAAGAGAAAAAGGCAGAGAAAGAAGGAAAGCTGGAAGAAAAAACTTTTAGGTTGTCGGAGGAGTTGCGATGTAATATTGGCAGAACTTCAGAATCTTCAAAGTATAGAGTGGGGAAGAGCTTGAGGGTTGTTTAAATAGTCTCGAATGAGTAATCTTAGCCGTAATTGTGAAACGCTTAATCTCCAAGCTCACGGCACGTGACAGTCTACCTACTCTGCTCTGGGGACTAAAGAGACATAAAGTGATGTCACAGTGCACAAGGCCACATCTGTTTGCCATGCCTTCAATACACAGGCTTCTCGATTACTCCGTTGGTCTATAACTAATGCAAACCTTAGGTACTCAAAAGTCTTCCGACCTTTACTCTATATAAGGATAAAGTTGACCAGCCATTGCAACTTCATGCCTAAGAATGGGCCTTTGACGAAGGAGTTGTGGGACTGTTGAGTATAATGATCCAATGGTTTGATGGACAGCCAGCTCCATATCATAAGGATTACTAGCTCACTATCTAAACTTTAACAAAAATATGTCAGCTCAGCAATATAGTTACAAAGGAGCGGATAATATGTTAGTTAGTTAGTTAATAAGATAGCTTGCTAACTAAGATTGTAATCAACATATATAGCTTGTAAACACATATTGTAATTCATTCAGTCATTTTACAAATCAATACAAACAATTCTTCCATTCCTCTCTTTACATTCGTTTTCTGTGTTCTTCATATTCTAGTTCTTGGTACTGTTATCATGGTATCAATCGCCTATGACGATCTTTTGGGAGTTTTCTGCTGAAGTTTCCTGTTCTGAAGGTTTGATTTACTGAAGGATTTCTGGGTTTTTGCTGGCATATCAATTCGTCTTCTGGGTTGATAGTATTTTCGTTCTTCAACTTATCAAAGTTCTTGAAGTTTATGTATGTGATCTGTCTGATAGTATATCTCAATGATGTATATGATTGTTGTGAGAATTTAGAAGGCTGATGCCAATTACTTTCATGAGTATTATGATTGTTGTGAGGAATTAAAAAGGTCGATGCCAATTCTTGTTGATTGATTGAAAATATTGTTGATTGAAAGATTATGATTGTTCAAGATTGAAAGATTGTTGAATTTTGTCATTTCATAAAAAGGATGAATCCATAAATGATATTGTTGTTCTCTATGAATCAAGATTCAAAATTGATATTGTTGATTTAGAAATATTTGCTTTATATCTGTTACAATGGTCATAAATCTAGTCAAGATCGAAAGCTTACTTGTAGGGATGGAAATGGTTTGGTTTGGGGACAGAAATGTTATATCCATCCCCATAACCACGAAAATTAACCATATTAATGACCGCAAATTAACAATCGGGAATTGTCCATAACCATACCCACCGGGTAACGGATTCATCATCGGTTAACGGATTCATCATCGGTTAACGGATATATCCATCTTTGTCAATACCAAAAATATATTCGTTCAATTAACGTATTATAATCTAATATATAGTAAGTTCATCATTATAATATAATAGATACATTGATGATGTTGGCTTATGTTTGATCTCTCCCCTAAGCACCATTGACTTCTCATATATTGGTTTTGATTCAAAACTTTTGAACTTTCTCACAAAATGCAACTTTTGTAATTCTCAAGGTAATGGGTTGTATACATATATATTATACAATACTATATTTATCATATAAAAATTATATTATATATATAAACATGTAACATTCAGATCTGATTCGGGGACAGATACGGATCGAAGACCCTTATAACCATATTCGAAACCATAACCGAATAATATTTTCGGTTTTTCCCCATATCCAAAACATAACCGAATTTTCATCCCCAAAACCGTTCTATTTGGGCGGTTATCCACGGTTATGGGGGTTTAACGGTTTGAATTGCCATCCCCAGTTACTTGGTATGATCGCAATCAAATTACAACAAGACAACTTTGTCAAGTGGAGTTATCAGTTTTCATTAGTTCTTAGAGGGTATGGTTTGTTCGATTACTTCAATGGGGAATCACAGTGTCCACCAAAGTATTACATTACTCCTGAAGGTGGTGTTACTAAGGAAATTACACAGGCTTACAAACAATGGAGTCATAATGATTTGGCTTTGCACAGCTTGCTCATTGCTACATTGAGTGATGAAACTATGGATTATGTGATAGGATGCATGACTGCTCAATAGGCTTAGGAAAGTTTACAAGAAATATTTGCCTTCGTTTCTACTGTGAAGATAAATCAGTTAAAATATGAGTTTCATGCTACACAAAAAGGATCTGATTCAGTTGACAAATTCTTCTTAAGATTGAAAGTTATTAAAGATCAACTAGTGTTTGCAAGGAAGAAAATTACTTAGAATGAATTGATGATTGCTGTATTGTCAGGATTGCCACCAGAGTTTGAAGTCATAAAACTTATAATTCTTTCAAGGGAAACATCCATTTCCTTGATTTCAAAGCTCAGTTAATTGGTGTTGAAGGATCTCTTGAAACAAAGATGAATACTCTTGTTGAAACAATGTCAGCTATGTATGTAAATGGTGAACCATCAAATGCACAAGGAATTCAAGGTGACTATCAGAATTTTGAGCAAGGAGAGAGTTCCAACTCACAAAGATTTCAAGGAGGTTTCAATGGTGGTTCTGGTTTTGCTGAGAATGGTGAAAGACCTTTTCAATAAAGATCAAATTTCAACAATAACAAGATATTTAATGGTAGCAACATTAACTTAAGAACTTATTCCAATTATGGAAATAGGTCTTATGGTCCTAATGATTCCAATGGTTCTAATGGGTCCAATGAATCTACTGATAATAACAAAGGGTTGCAGAGTCAATATGGTAGCTTAAATAACTTTTCTAGTGGAAATAGATTGAAGCAAGGAAGCAATTGAAATGGCAATATAAACTATAATTCTGTTGTCTCTCCTAAGTGCCATATTTGCTCAAGAATAGGCCATACTGCACCAAACTACTATTACAAGACTGATAATGATCAAGCTACTACTAGAAGGCCAATTTTTTGTCAAATTTGTGGCACAAGGACCATATTGTTATACAATGTTATCATAGGAATAACTATTCCTATCAAGGGCCTCCTCCACCTCAGTCACTAACTTAGTCATCTATAGGAATTACAGCTCAGACATCCAATACAACTCAAATGGCTCAAAATGTTCATGGCTTCTAAAATGCTGATACATGGGTAGTTGACACAGGTGCAACTCATCACATGATAGTAAATCTTGAACACTTAATCATATCACTCCTTACAATGGTGAAGCTAAAATCACCATAGGCAATGGAGAAGGTTTGAATGTCAAGAATATTGGTGCATCCAAACTTATTATAGATAATCATACATTTGTATTGAATAATGTGCTGCATGTTCCTCTTATTGCAATGAATCTGTTATCAGTTAAGAAACTATGTAGAGATAATGGTTGTTTCATTTGTGATGATTTGATTTTTTTTTTTTTATACAGAACAAGGTAGTTTGGGTGATTATGTACCAAGGAAAAAGTGATGATGGGGAATTGTTCAAGAAACCAGTCTCAGTTTTCAGAAGTTTATTGGCTGCATAGTTAGAGAATTGTGCCGCATTTCTTGGAAAGAAAGTAAGAATTTTAGTTTGGCATAAAAAGTTGAGGCATCCATCTGAGGAAGTATTGTCTACAATGTTGAAAACTGCAGATGTCTTAGTTAGTAGTGATTCTTGTCAATCAATATGTTCAACTTGTATTATGGTAAAATGTGTAAATTGCCATTTTCTATAAAAGTTAGAACACATGTTTAAAAAGATACATTCAGATGTATGGGGTCCATTTCCCCAGAAGTCTACAAAAGGATATAGGTATTATGTGAGCTTTCTAGATGATTACTCAAGATTTGTATAAATTTTCCCAATGATAAGTAAATCATATGTGTTCCAAATTTTTGCCAAGTTTCATGCTTTTGTCAATACTCAGTTTAATGGTTTAATCAAGTGTCTACAATCTGATGGTGATGGGGAGTATGTGAGTAAAATGATGAAGAGTTTCTTAGATTAATAGGGTATTATACATCAGGTATCATGTCCTCGCATACCTCAACAAAATGGCCTTACTAAGAGAAAGCATAGGCATGGTTGAAAAAGCTTTAAGTTTAATGACAGAAGCTTATATTCCAGCTAGTTTCTGGTATCATGCTTGCTCATATGTTGCATTCTTGATAAATAGGATGCCATGTCAAGTTCTAGATAATACCTTATCAGAAACTCTTTGGTGAAAAACTTGCAATTCATAGTCTCAAAGTTTTTAGGACTGCAGTATACCCTTATCTCAGACCTTACAATAATAATAAATTGCAAATCATATCAAGTCAATTTGTTTTTCTGGGATTTGCAGTGGGATATAAAGGAGAGACTTGTTATGATATTCACAAGGAAATTCATCATTTCAAGACATGCTATACATGATGAGGATGTATATCATTTCAAGCAGTTTTCTGTCACAAAGGATACTGGTTCAAGATTGCCTCAAAGGTCAAGTCAAAATCGTGTAGTCATTCAAGTACCTATTCCAGGACCTTGTCATCAAATTGCACAGAATGGTGAATATGGAATTCAAAAAGAAAATTCAGTATCAGCTATCAACAATAGTACTGAGTTACAGTCTGCAACTCCAAGCTTCTCTACATCAGTGACAAATAGTGGCAATGAATTACAGTCAACAGAGTAAAAAATTAGTTCACAGCAATATGCAGATCAAAGTTCCCCACATCATCACTCTGGTAAATCTCTAATGTTGCATGTCCATACAGATTCTCAACTTTAGATAGTGAATCACCCATTAACACTAACAACTCTATTGATGTGAATACTTCTGGTTATGTGCGCACTATTTAGAAACAGAACTATAGTGCATTCATAGCATCATTTCCTGAATTATAGTTTCTATAGATAACTGAAGAAGATCAAGTTGTTGGAGAGTATAGTTTTATATCTGTAATAATTGATGCCTTAGAAAAAACTACATTCATAAAAGCTACTTCATTGCCATTATGGCAACAAGCATGTCACACCCTAATCGGAGTATTAACTTAAAACTCTAATTAAAGCATGATTCACAATTCAATATGGAATAAAATCTTTAAGAATAGATTAATCCATAGTTAAATAGTGAAGAAAGAAAAGAAAAAATTATTTAGAAGATATAAATCTGTTCAAACATAATTCACATTTATTCACCAAGAGATAATTCTCAAGTTTTACAAAGCACACTTTACATAAATTTACATAAAGCCTCTTGTTCCTTATTCAAACAAAAAAGCAAACACCACCAAGCTCTTTGTTTTATTTCTATTTACACATATCATACAACATGTAACATCTCTAGCACATGACTTAATTATCTGGTTCCAAACCTGCACAAATTTAATTAGGGTGAGCATAAAGCTCAGTAGGGACATTATACCTCTATATATATATATATAACCATGAGTAAAAAAAATGTAGCTAAAACACATTAGACAAATGATATGTATGAAGTATGAATGCACAAAATTTCTCTCTTCAAACCCATTAACCTGAACCCAAACACCATATTTCCCTTTTGTTAGTGCTATTGCCTAATTCCCTTTCGCCAGTCCCGTATTACCCTTAAATTATTGTGCACTTTGGGGCTGGCCTGAGACCTGCTACCTGCCAAGAATTAGGCTCAACTACACAAAAGCCTTCCTCATTGCCCATTTCCCTATCTACTTCACAAGAATCTCAACTCAAGGTAATCAGTTCATTGTTTAACAAATGAATGAAAAACATGTATATCAATCCATCCAAGTAATCGTATAGGCAATGAGTTTATGAATCCAACCACATAGATAAATATCAATCCATATGTATTAATCAGATAATAAAAGAATAAATATTTATAAGGTTTCCCAAGCACCCCCTACCTGGTTCCAAAGTTACAATGTAAATCCACGTAACTGCCAAACTGATCTAGTATCTTGGTCCAACTCGTGAGTTCCTATTCAAAGTATAAACTATCACTATTTAAGCATACAATTTAAAATATAACTCGTACTATAAATAGATTTTGTAGAATATGTACTTTAATAAGTATGTATAATAATAACCCAAACAACACATACTTCAGTTTTCTAGTAAAAATAGTTTTAAAACTAAAAGTTTTTGTATGGTGGAAATTTGTTATGCTAAATTAATATTGGATATATGTACGAATCCACCAATAATATCCAAATATATTATTACAATCAAAACTCGTTTCCAACACCAAAATTTGTGTATTGAATTGGATGACTAGTTCAACAGTTTCATGTTTAAAAAATTCACCTTAAAATCCCTTCCTTCATACCAATCTATAACCAAAACCTCAACATAAATGACCCTTTCTTTTTGAGTTTATGAAAGCTCTATATTTTAAACAGTAACATAACATAAGTATATTTTGAAATCAAAGGGGAAACTGAACATTCTATAATAAAATTATGAGGGTTTTTGGCTGAAAGAGATTGACTATTGATTAACCCAACCTCTTCAAAGCACCCCTCCCCGCCCCAAAAAAATGAAACAAATAAAAGGAATGAGAAGTCTAACCAAAAGAAAAATACTTAACTCTTAGTACCCTTTCTCCTTCACTAGCCTTCTGAAACTATAAAGCTTTTTATCTAGCATTTTTATTACTGTTGATTCTCAAGAGAACTATTGACTCCCTATTTATATAGCTTTTTGTTTCACTTTAACTAGATAAAAACTCGTACTTAGCCCTAACAATCATGATACCTAACTCTAGACACTTCACCACCTGCTTCTTAGACCTCCACCTCCTGCTTCCATAAACTCCACAAGTTCTCCTGGAACAAACACTCAGGTGACACAAGCCACCACTACTACAATATTAGCTTTAGGTGGTGGATGATGGTGGCAGATTTAGAAAAATATTGTCGGATAAATTATATCCGACACATTATTTAATTAGTGGCGGATATTAGAAAAATCTTGTCGGTTATATTCGACATAAATTCCTGGCGGATATTACACCAAACAATTATTATTTTACTTTTTAAAATCATAACAAAATTTTGGGGGGAATTTAAAATTTTGGGAGGGGATTTTGGGGGGATGCCATTTTGTTACTGTCGGTTATAACAGACAGTAATTAAAATTTTCTATCGGTAAAAAATATTTATGTCGGTTTTAACCGACAGTAATGAAAATTATCCAAAATAAAACTCCTTCCCTTCTCCCTTTTTTCCCCCATTTCTCCTCTACTCATTTCCTTCTCCACATCTTATTCCCCTTCCTCGAATAGGGCCGCGAAGCCACGAACAACCTTGCTTCCAAAATAGGACCGCGAAGTCATCGATCCCAACTACGATCCCCTCGATGCTGTCGTCTTCTCCACATCGGCGACCCTTTCAAGCCTCTTGCCATCAACACCATCGTTGCTGCTGCTACCATAGCTGCTGCTTCTCCATCTCTTCCTTGCACCGTTTTTTCTGCTAACACATTTTCATGAGCCTCAGTTATTTTTAGGGTTTCCATTTCGCCGAATCCTTCAAATCTTCACCTCCTCCTTACCAATTTCATCCCAATTTTCCAATTTTCCAATTTTCAAGTACGATTAGGCCATTCTGAAGTCGGTAGAACTCCCATTTTTCTACTCCACTCGGTTCCCCCTCCAGATCCGAGCCAGGTCTGGGTCGTCGAATTTGCTCGAATCCGGAAATGTCATACCCATGAAGGCAATTTCTCATTTTCTTCATCCATTTATAATATATATATGTAAAGATTGAAAATTTATGAGTGATTTGAATTTTGGGGTCTTTGATTGTGTAGATTCACAGGGACCAGGACAGTGGGAAGATTCTGAATTTGGTGTTTGTTTGGGAGGATGAGGGCTCCGAGCTGAAAGTTAATGTCCATGTTGTTTTCAAAGGTGAAGATGTTTGTCCTGGTCAAAAAAAAAGTAATTTAATTTTCTTTGGCTGCACATTGTTTGGTTTGTTTCATATCATTGGTAAACAGAAGTTGCGTATTTGATCCCAAACCCGTAACATTGAAGTTGGATTTTTTAGGAATAGGTAGAAACTTTGGTCATCAATGTGATACATTGCTTGATTTAAGGGTTGTTCTATCATCCTTTGTGCAATTTCGTCCCAAAATTGCAGAAAAGAGTGAAGAAAAGCGAGAGGCTCTGTTGGTGGCCACTGCTTCTCTGTTTTCTCTCTTCTTTTTGTGTGTGCGTGGGTGGATATTTATAGAATGTGGAAGAATGAATTGAAAGGGCAAAGGTGGGTGAGAATACGGAAGAGGAAGGATGAATTGCAAAAGTTGATAACCACATTGTGCAGGAAGGAAGGAAGCAACTGTCTCTCTCCTCTCGCTCTCTGGCTCAACTTGAAAGGGAAAGAAATAATTCATAAAGTTGTTTATATTTTTTTTATTATTAATATATTTTCTATCGGTTTTATCCGACAATAATGCTTTTATTTATTCATTATTAATAAATTTTCTGTCGGTTATATCCGACACAATTTCTGTCGGTTTTAGAGTATTTTCTGTTGGAAAATTCATTTCCTGACGCTGGCAATTCTGTCGCTTCTTATATCCGCCACTGCATTCATTTTCTGTCGGATTTTGCTTAATATCCGACAGTAATACACATTTCTTGGCAGTTTTCATAGCGACACTAATAAATGGATTTGTAGTAGTGCACCAAGCCACAAAAATTGAACACCTCCTGCTTGCTAGGAGTAAGAGGAGGTTTTACCTGACTACCCACACGGTAACTAGATTGAGATGAAAATCCTAGCAGATGAAAATCCTAGCAAATGAAAATAACAAACCTCCTGATTTCAAATTCCTACGTGGTGGTAAGAGAGAAAGAAGCATGTAAAACATAAGCTCAATGTACAGTCATAAGGAAACAAAAACAAACTTACCTCATGAATTACTTGTTGGCTACTCCAATTTGACTCTAGACAAGTATGGAATTGAAGACTCAAAGACCAAAAAAAAAAAAAAAAAAAAACTTATTTCTTGCTTCTGAAATTCGAAGAGAGGAAAAGCTAGGGTTTCTTTTTCCCCTTTTCAGACTAAAGGAGATAAGGAGATTGTGAACTCCTTATTGGAGTTGTCGTCCAGAAGAAGGAAACAAATAAAAAAATCAATAAATTAATAACAAAATATTGTTTTTGTCCTTTTAAAAAAAATTAATATATATATATAATGAATCTCAAATATATGAACCAATTTACATATTTACATATTAGTCTAAACTATATAATTTAGAGAGTTAAATCAAACACTTGCACCACTAACTAATTAAAAAAAAATTCGGGTTCTCACAAAGCAATGCAAGAAGAATATGATTCTCTCCGAAGTTAAGGAACATGGACTCTAGTGCCCTCTCCTGATGATAGATCCATTGTTGACAGCAAGTGAGTTTATAAGGTGAAGAAAAATCCTAATGGGAGTGTTCCCAGATACATGGCAAGGCTTGTGGCTCAAGGGTTTTCTCAAGAACAAGGTTACTTAGACACTTTCAGTCCAGTGGTTAGACATATTACTGTGAGAATAGTGCTAGCCTTAGCTGCAATCAATCATTGGAAGCTTAGACAGCTTGATATCAAAAATGCATTTCTGCATGGTGATTTACAAGAAGAAATTTCTATGAAACAACCATATGGTTTTGAGGATGCATCTCACCCAATTTATGTGTGTAAACTAATCAAGTCTTTGTATGGATTAAAGCAGGCCCTAAGGGCATGGAATTCAAGTTCACATCCTATTTTGCAGCTATGGAATTTCACGCTTTAACTTCTAATACAAACTTGTTCATCAAGAAAGATGGCAGTGATATTGTTATTCTTATCTTAAATGTGGATGATATCATCCTCACACGATCTAACTCTATTAAAGTACAGAAAATGGTTGATGACTTGTCTGAAGTTTTTGAACTCAAGGACATGGGACAATTGACATATTTTATGGGGTTAAAAATTGCTTATAAACCAAGTGGTGATAGTTTTGATAATCAGTCAAAGTATATAAAGGATTTTATCCATAAGGCAGGTATGGATTCATGCAAACCTGCTACTGCTCCATGTAAACCACTTGATCAAATGTTGATTTCATATGGTCCTATAATGTCAAATGCCTCTCTTTATAGGAGCATTGTAGGGTCACTGCAGTACTTGACCTTTACTAGGCCAAATATTGCATATGCTATAAATACAGTGTGCCGGTTCACGAATTCTCCTACAAAAATGCATTATGGAGCAGTAAAGAGAATACTGAGGTATCTCCAAGGAACATTGCACCATGGGATCTTATATTCTGCTGATACAGTGCCAACATTGACTACATTCTCAGATGCAGATTAGGCAGCTAATCTTAACACTCGAATGACAACAACAGGATATGTAGTATGTTTGGGAAGTAATCCAATATCTTGGCAATCAAAGAAGTAAAGCTCAGTGTCAAGGAGTTTAACAGAGGCATAATATAAGGTTTTTGCCTATACTACAGCTGATATTGCTTCGTTGAAGGGAATATTGAAGGATTTGGAAGTGTTTTTGCCTTCACCTCCCATAATTCATTGTGATAAAATGTCAGTAATTGCACTTAGTGCAACTCATGTGTTTCATTCTTGAATAAAACACCTTGATACAAACTTTCACTTTGTGAGAAAGAGAGAGTTCAACAAGGAGATTTAGAAGTGGTCTATATTCCAACTGAAGATCAAACAACTGATGTACTTACAAAAATCCTTCACAATCCATCATTTCTTAGACATTGTTACAATCTTAGGCTTGGTACCCCAGCCAATATTGATGCGATGAAAGTTAAGCACTCAAATTAAACCCTCTTGTTGTCAAATTGTAGTATAAATGCAAGTAGGGATCGTTCTAAACCGGGGATTAGGAGGGCTTGCTAAAACCTCTAAACTAACTAAAAAACAAAGTTAAAAACGTTTGAATAGACTCACAAGACTCAAAACAACTTAACAACACTCAAAACTGCCTAAAAACACAAACTAGGCAGTTTCTGACTCTAACACAACTTTGGACGAATTTAGTGTTTTGGCTTGAATCAAAACACTCAAAAACACAAACAAAACAGAAATTTAACACTTTGAAACAAGAAAGTAAAAAGGGGGATTTTGGTTTTGATGAATTTGAAACAAACAAACAAGTTATAAAACTAGACAGATTGTAAAACAAAATTGAGGAATACTGATGCGAAAATTACTTGACGCACAAATTTAAACCCTATTTGTGACAGTTGTAGTATATGGATAAGTAGGGATCGTTCTAGGCCGGGGATTAACTAGGGATGCTAACCAAAGTAAAATTAAATTAAAAACGTAAAAACAAAATTTAAAACACTAAACTAGACTCAAAACACTTAACTAGAATAACTCAAAATAAAACTAACAAATAATCTAAAAAGACACAAAATAATTCAAGACTCAAGAAAATACAAACTAAATTGATTTCTAATAAATCTAACACTTTAAAATAAAATGGGGGATTGATTTTGATGAAAAGTAAATTAAACTTAAATAAATTACAAAATTGACAAAAACATCAAATTAAGGTAAAATGATAAATGACGGAATGGCTAGAGGATTATTCTCCACACATGACACATATGCAGCCTAAATTGATTTTCAGTTGTTCTTTCAATAAATTGTAAATTCTCAACGCCCCAAATTAATTAGGTTCGCTTAAATTAATTCTCAGATTTTCCTTAAGTTAATGGATTGGATGATTGCATACGACAACCCAAAACATTCCCTACAAGTTCCCTACATGAATTGCATAATAGAGATACAAGCAAGAATCATTAAGTTTTATGAAAATCATAAGCATTGACGAGGCACTTGTTACTATGAATTGCATGAAACTTATGCCAAGAATTTACCTAACGCGATCGTTTATAAGCGACCTTCACTACTTGTGAATATAAGTTCATAACGATTAGGTGAAATTCACTTATATTCTAGCATCAAATTCATGCATGTAAATTAAGTATGCATCCTTAATCGACATACAAAAATAAGTTATCAATCAAGCAGTTAAGCAAATTAAATCACAACTCAGAAATCACAACCAAAAGTAATCAATTCATATTACAAATATATCCATGGTTTCGAATTAATCTCTAGCCAAAACAAAATTAGTTACACATTATTAAAATTAAAACAGAAATAAAAGTGAAAGAAAACATGAGTTTGGAGGATTAAACCGAATGAGGAATTTCTTTCGCTGCCACGTGTCCCCGCAACCAGTCCTGCTGCACAGCACCTCTGCACGTGTCAGCTGCTTCCTCGCGTCAGGCCCTTCTTTCCCTTGCGTGCTGACCGCCAGCTTGCGTGCTGACCTCCTTGCTGCTGAACTCCGTCCTTCCTCGCGTCTATCTCCTCTTCTTTTCTGCGTCGTCCTTGTCTTTCCTCCGTGCTGACCCGAGTCAGCCCTCCACTGCACGTAGCTCCTCCTCTCGACAGCCCTTTCTGTGCTGCTCCCTGCCCTAAGCCTTTCCGCGCCTGTCTCCTCTACCAGGCAGCCTTCCTGCTGCCTCACTGCAGCGCTTCACTGCCAAGAGAGCAGTCCTGCTCTCTGATTCCGTCACTCGTCTGTCCCGCGTGCACCTCCAGCTGCGCTGTTCGTCCGCGTTCCCGCGTCTCGCTTCTGCTGTTTTCGTCACCTAGGCAGCTGCTCGTGGAGAGCCGCTCCACTCAACCCTCTCGCTCCTTCCCGCTTTCTTCTGTAGCTGCCTTATTGTTTCCTTTCTTTCGCTGCCAGGAAGGCCGCGTGCCCCCGAGCTTCTCGCAAGCTTTATGTATATCTCGCCTATCCTCCACCCAATTCTTTTTTTATATTTCCTCCTGCACACACATGCACCCACTTTTCATTATTTTTCTGCACCCATTCCTTAGTGTTCCTGCTGTCTCCATTAATATCATAAATATATATATATATATATATAAATAGATATATATATATATATATTACTTTCTTATTATTACAGTGGGCAAGACAGTTTTGACGATTTTATCACTTAAAATCTCACTTGTGCAATATTTATTTTATTTACTAGATAAATACTATAAAACACAAAAACAAAGTAAATAGCTCAAAAATATAAGAAACTGACTAAGAAAAGACGAGAGAATTTGATGTAAAATATGTATAAATATAATCCGATCAAATACCCCCACACTTAGCTTTTGCTAGTCCTCGAGCAAAACAGAGAAAACAGAAAAAGTAATAACATGAAAATTATTAGTTTTCCCCTATATTACCCTCATAGAATTTCATTTGAGAACATAATCATCAAGAACCATAGCTAACAACAACAAGCAATTCAAGTTCATTTTCCTTATTCAAATATTAGCAGTAATCTTTGAAACATCCTTGAAGTGTAGTGTGTGAGATAGCCATGCTAATGCAATTTCAAGTTTTTATTTTAAAAATCACCATATGCAAACTAGCGACCTTCTCACTGGATGTACACTCAATCACACATGTGTTTAGTTTTAATGTGTTTCTCTCAAAGAAACGAATGTGAAAGTTCTACCATAAGCTTGCATAAAGATCACTTCTCCACAGTCATAATTGCACAACTTAAATCAAGAGGACTTTTATTGGATGTAATGAGGTTTAGGGAGAGGGTTATTGAAATGAAAGAATAGGAAAACACAAGTTCCAAGCTACATTGCAAGCAATTATTTTCTTTAGATTTATAAGAACTCAAGCTCTCCAACGATTCTTCTGACATCTCCAACCACACCCTTAACTGAAACTTAAAACTCTTTTTATTTTCTTTGTATACAATCTTTCTTTTTCTTTTCCTTTTCTTTTCTTTCTTTTTTTTTTTTTTTTTTTTTTTTTTTTTTTTTTTTTTTTTTAAATACAAACATGAAATACCCCCACACTTATTCTTTTGCCAAACACCTTCAAAGTACTTCACAAACGTTTCTCATAAGATAATTTCACAGTACTCACTAGCTTGCTTGCTTGGAAAAGGTAAGGAAAAATATTTCAGGCATAAGGGTAGACATATCTGGTGATAAGAAATAAAAGGCTCACAAATACGGCTCAAATTGGCAATCTAATGATATCATTTTTCTTTGGGAAACAAGGTTATTTGGGCCATGGTGGTAAACCTAATGCCTCTATCATTTTCGAGTTCATGCAATCAATGACAAATATTTCGAAAGATCGTTATGCAAGTTCTAGAGAAGTATCTCACATAAGTTCATCACACAAGAAAGAATAGGAGTGTATGAAAAATGCACACACTTTCAATAGGCTCAAAAACTCACATAGGATGTATATGGTCACTAAATTCACATATGGAGCTTTAAATCATGCTTTAGTTTCACATCAACAAGGCTATGTGCGTTTGGTTTTTCAAAGATGATCAAATATGTACAAACTAACACGAGAATAAGGAATTTCACAAAACACATGTTAACTAAGTTCTTGATAATCATGGTTCAAATTTTATCCAATTATATCATTAGGTCGGGGAAACTAACAAAAAACTAATTCAAAACAATAAGGAAAACAAGGAAATATTTTTGGATTTTTTAAATTTTTCGAATTTTTTTTTTTTTTTTTTTTTTTTTAAATAAAACAAAACTAATTAAGAAAACAAAGCAATAACATGGAAACAAATGAAATCAGTTCAAAGTCGAAGGTACAAAAATTTTCAATTTGGTCATTTTTCATACTCTTTACCCCCACACTTAAACTAGACATTGTCCCCAATGTCAGAAAATATAATAAAATGCAAATAAAAATAAAATAAATAAATATAAGGAAACAAAATAAAGCAATAGGACTGAAAACTTCCCTAATTTGCAGAAAAATCAAGCGATGACTCCCAAGCTAAAATTCTGCAATCAACTTCAAGGGTGGAAATAACCAAAAGTTCCTGCAAAGAAAAGAAATAAATCAGTTAAGCACGCAAGAAAATATAAAAAAAACAAATAAACGAAAAATTGAAAATGAAAATAAAAGATAATAATAAAACTAAAAGTGATCATTGGTCCTGTTTGGTGACTTTCCACAGCTTTGAACTTGAACTGGCCTCGGAACTTCTTAGCAAGGAAAATGAGACTTGATTGGTGGTGTTGTTGAGGCTTCTCGAGCTCTTGGTTTCAACTCAGACTCCTTCTGCCGGGTTGATTGAGTCTGCAGGCTACATTCTTCTCTTTTTGTTCTTCTGCATGGCAGGTAGGCACGAGGAATAGGTGGTGGTCTGCTTCTTTGTTCAATCTGTCCAAGTGCCGACCGATTGCCTTTCTTTCACCTTGCCCCGTAGCCAAGAGCAAGGGTAAAGGAAAAGCATGCCATGAGAAATCTTTGCCTCTGACTCTGATGATATGGGATACTTTTGCTTTTGAAGAAGTATCGTTCCACAGGTGTGTTCTTGAACTGGGCTGGGGAACTTCTTAGCAAGGAAAATGAGACTTGATCTTGAAGATGAAGCAGCACCTTGTCTCCACATGCTTCAAGTAACATTTTCACTTGCCTTGGCTGTTCTCCAGGCAGATGTGGCGACTTCTTCGGAGGTACATCAGCGGTTGAAGATGAGCACTCGAGAGCAATGCTAGGTAAGCAATGCTAGGTAAGCAATCAGGAAGGATTTCCAGGCAGTCGGTTCTTAGATTGGAAGATTGACACCGAGTGCTGGCTGATTGCCCGCTTTCTCCTTATCACAAAGACAAGGACAAGGACAGGGAGAAAGCGTGATATGAGATACTCTTGCTTTCAACCTTCATGATATGAAATACTCTAGCTCTAGATGACTTATTTGTAAAGGTATCCCAGGGAATGAGAAACACAGAGAAACTCGAGAGGGTTTGTTGGAAAGGCATTTTTGGGAGATGAAAAATTTCGGAGATGAAGAAGTGTTGAGAGTGTGCCTTTGCTGTTGAAGGCGAAGGTAGACGTTTATAGAATTTTTCTTCACAACCGAAACTATTCCTTTACCCCTGTCGGCAGCCGGTGGATGGATGAACAGTACAGGTCACGCGCTTTCTGAAAAAGCAGCCCGTAATTTGCGCAAAGCTGACAGCGCGTGACGAGTGACGACAAAATTGGAAAAATCAGGGAGTGGCTCGTGGTTTCTGAGCAATCCCGACTTTTGAGAAAGGAATTGCATGTGACACGTCTGGACAAATCAGGGAACGGCTCGCCTCGTGATTCCTGACTGCTCCGGCTTTTGAGAGAGACGCCCGACTTTTGAGAGAACGGCGTCCGACTTTTGAGAAAGGAACCGACTTTTGAGACGGAGACGCCGCTTTCGAGAAAAGAATCCGGCTTTTGAGAAAGGAGCCCGGCTCTTCGATTTGCGAGAGGGCGTCTCTTCGACTGCTGAGTGATGCCTCAACGATTTCTTTTTCTTATAAGAACGCTCATTTTTGTTCCACAACACACTTAAGCTCCCCCTGTAAACACTCCCTCCTGTAAACACTTCCTCCTTGCACTTCTTTTTATCTTGATCAGTTCGACTCTTCATTCTCAACACCTTTAGAAAATGTCTTGCCCTTCTGACCGTCGCCTTAACTTGAATGTTGGGGAAGATAGTGATATATCTTCTCCAACCAACATTTGGCAGCCGTCCTTCATATCCCCAAATGGTCCTCTTACAGTTGGGGATTCCATGATGATGAACGAAACAACCGCATCGGTGGTGGCCAGAAATCTGCTCACTCCTAGAGACACTAGGATACTTTCTAGGCGGTCCGACGAACTAGCTGTCCAGGACTCTATGGCCTACAGCGTCCGATGCGCAGGCTCAGTATCAAACATGGGCCAGCGCCTTCTTGCACGAACCCGTCAGGTGGAATCGTTGATGGCTGAAGTGGCTAGTCTTCGGCAGGAGGTCAGAGTGCTTAGGCATGAGAACAGGGATTTGCACATGCTTGCAACCAATTACTCAACCAGCATGAAGAGGAAGCTGGATCAGATGCAGGAGTCCGAAGTGCGGATTCAGAGTGATCATCAACGGTTTATGACGTTACTCCCGAGGTTTGTGTTGCCTTCGTCCTCGGGAGCAGCACCAAGTATTGAGGCTCTGAATGATCCAGCTCTGGCGCTTCGTCTTTCAGGGGCTCCGACGACCTCCGAGGCACCACCAACCAATGACCAATGAACGAAATTAAATTACAAGTTATTGTAAAAAAATTTATGCATTTAAGTTTTTTTTTTTTTTTTTTTTTTTTTTTTTTTTTTTTAAATAACAATGTAAAATAAGTAAAACAAAGTAAAAAGACTAAGTTTAACTTTCTAAACAAAAATCACAACTAAATAAACAAAACAAAATGAAATCAACGTAAAAAAAAATCAACGTAAAATAAATTCACACAAAAGCCAACAAACAATGAAAGAACTAAATAGAGTAAAATAAATTCAGTAAGGAGAAGGGATTAGGAATGCAAATCTGATTGTGGGTGATTCCTAGGCCTCCCTTCATTATTCAAATGCATGAGTTTATCCTTGAACGGACGGTGGTAATTGAAATGATCCGACAACGGTCTAAGTTCTAATGACGGTGCCTGAATCATCAAAATTAAAAACAAGTTAGTATAAATTAAAATAAAAAATGGAGAAGATGGCTTACAGTCACGTTCAAACTCAATTACAAACACCACGTCTTTGAACGTTTCCGGGACTTTGAACTTAGCCAGGTTTACTATGATGGTTGTGGCTTGTCCCGTGTCCTCAGTCTTAACTCATTTGGACTTGTTTGTCTCATGCACAGCCTCTTTGATATGTTCAACAAATTCTCCGGCCACCTCATTTTTTGGAATATCTTCCACAACGTCTTTTTCATTCACTTCTTCCTTGAGATTTAAAAACCTGCAAGGAAAAAGGACATTTGGTGGAACGATGTTAGAATGAATTGAATTTTGAACCTCCTCACCTGAGTTGGATGACATAAGGACTTGGGGGGTTTGCGATAAGAATTCTTCTAAACTGCCCAAGTAGTCATCCTCATCTTCTTCTTGAATCGGCAATTCATCCATGTCCGGGCTATGTGTGGAAGGTTCTGGGACAACTTCATACTCCATGTCACCTTCCAAAGTGATGGCTTCATCGATTTCCATTTCTCCCCTTGAATTTGCAAATGTGGAGTTGGAGAGTTCTCTTTGATCTTGAATTTGTGCCATGAATTCCATAATCTGCCCAACTTGCTCCTCCAATGCATCCACCTTGTTGGCTTTATTTTGCATCTCCATGTTTCGATTTTCTACGTCCTGCGTCAAAGAGGTTAGTAACTTATTCAAAATGTCATTATCCGAAGACGTACCTGAATTTGATTGGGGAGATTGCTGTGGTGGTTCATATGGCCATTGATAGAACTCTTCCGATGGAGGCAATTGTTCTTCTTTTTGTGAACCCTGTACCGAAGAAATTAATTCTTCAAGCATTTGATTATAATCCACGGGCATACTTTGATTCGATTGGAATTGTTGTGGGGGATGCTGTGGTGGTTGCATAGATCTTGAATAGAACACGTCCTCTTGCTGCCAATATCCACCTTGTTGGAATTGTTGAGGTTCTCCCCACATGTAATCTGAATAATCTCTCCAATCTGAATTGTAAGCATTGGAAAACATGTTGCCCCTTGATTGGTTATAGCCTTGATATCCCCAAATGTCTTCATTTGCAGAAAATTGGGGATATTGATGAGTTTGAAATCCTTGCTCATAGGGCACATCAAGTGTAGGGACACTTGGCATTGTGGTCCGTTCGGCATTATGAGTTAATTGAGCAGTGAGCTGTGCCAATAGATCTTGAATGCTAGTAGAATCCAGGTCTTGCTCCATTTGTACCTCAATTCAAAGAAAGAAAAATAAATCAAATATCAAAAGTAACATACACAAACACAAATAAACATAAGCAAAAACAAAAATAAAAGGATTAGCAAATTTGCTAATCCCCGGCAACGGCGCCAAAAATTTGATGCGAAAATTACTTGACGCACAAATTTAAACCCTATTTGTGACAGTTGTAGTATATGGATAAGTAGGGATCGTTCTAGGCCGGGGATTAACTAGGGATGCTAACCAAAGTAAAATTAAATTAAAAACGTAAAAACAAAATTTAAAACACTAAACTAGACTCAAAACACTTAACTAGAATAACTCAAAATAAAACTAACAAATAATCTAAAAAGACACAAAATAATTCAAGACTCAAGAAAATACAAACTAAATTGATTTCTAATAAATCTAACACTTTAAAATAAAATGGGGGATTGATTTTGATGAAAAGTAAATTAAACTTAAATAAATTACAAAATTGACAAAAACATAAAATTAAGGTAAAATGATAAATGACGGAATGGCTAGAGGATTATTCTCCACACATGACACATATGCAGCCTAAATTGATTTTCAGTTGTTCTTTCAATAAATTGTAAATTCTCAACGCCCCAAATTAATTAGGTTCGCTTAAATTAATTCTCAGATTTTCCTTAAGTTAATGGATTGGATGATTGCATACGACAACCCAAAACATTCCCTACAAGTTCCCTACATGAATTGCATAATAGAGATACAAGCAAGAATCATTAAGTTTTATGAAAATCATAAGCATTGACGAGGCACTTGTTACTATGAATTGCATGAAACTTATGCCAAGAATTTACCTAACGCGATCGTTTATAAGCGACCTTCACTACTTGTGAATATAAGTTCATAACGATTAGGTGAAATTCACTTATATTCTAGCATCAAATTCATGCATGTAAATTAAGTATGCATCCTTAATCGACATACAAAAATAAGTTATCAATCAAGCAGTTAAGCAAATTAAATCACAACTCAGAAATCACAACCAAAAGTAATCAATTCATATTACAAATATATCCATGGTTTCGAATTAATCTCTAGCCAAAACAAAATTAGTTACACATTATTAAAATTAAAACAGAAATAAAAGTGAAAGAAAACATGAGTTTGGAGGATTAAACCGAATGAGGAATTTCTTTCGCTGCCACGTGTCCCCGCAACCAGTCCTGCTGCACAGCACCTCTGCACGTGTCAGCTGCTTCCTCGCGTCAGGCCCTTCTTTCCCTTGCGTGCTGACCGCCAGCTTGCGTGCTGACCTCCTTGCTGCTGAACTCCGTCCTTCCTCGCGTCTATCTCCTCTTCTTTTCTGCGTCGTCCTTGTCTTTCCTCCGTGCTGACCCGAGTCAGCCCTCCACTGCACGTAGCTCCTCCTCTCGACAGCCCTTTCTGTGCTGCTCCCTGCCCTAAGCCTTTCCGCGCCTGTCTCCTCTACCAGGCAGCCTTCATGCTGCCTCACTGCAGCGCTTCACTGCCAAGAGAGCAGTCCTGCTCTCTGATTCCGTCACTCGTCTGTCCCGCGTGCACCTCCAGCTGCGCTGTTCGTCCGCGTTCCCGCGTCTCGCTTCTGCTGTTTTCGTCACCTAGGCAGCTGCTCGTGGAGAGCCGCTCCACTCAACCCTCTCGCTCCTTCCCGCTTTCTTCTGTAGCTGCCTTATTGTTTCCTTTCTTTCGCTGCCAGGAAGGCCACGTGCCCCCGAGCTTCTCGCAAGCTTTATGTATATCTCGCCTATCCTCCACCCAATTCTTTTTTTATATTTCCTCCTGCACACACATGCACCCACTTTTCATTATTTTTCTGCACCCATTCCTTAGTGTTCCTGCTGTCTCCATTAATATCATAAATATATATATATATATATATATAAATAGATATATATATATATATATTACTTTCTTATTATTACAGTGGGCAAGACAGTTTTGACGATTTTATCACTTAAAATCTCACTTGTGCAATATTTATTTTATTTACTAGATAAATACTATAAAACACAAAAACAAAGTAAATAGCTCAAAAATATAAGAAACTGACTAAGAAAAGACGAGAGAATTTGATGTAAAATATGTATAAATATAATCCGATCAAATACGATGATGGATGGATTAGTTAGAGGTCCGTTCTTCACACATGACACACTTACACATGAATTGATTTCCAATTGCTTTTCAATAAACTATGATGCTCAACACCCCAGATTAACCGTGATGCACAAATTAACCCTCAGATTTTCCTTTACTCATTGAATTGGATGAATGCATGCGACAACCCAAATCATTCTCTAAAAGTCCCCTATATGAATGCATAATAGAGATACAATCAGAGATCATTACGTTCAATGAAAATCATAAGTGTTGACGAGGCAATTATAACTATGAATGCATGATACAATTGCCAAGAATTCAATTAACGCGATTGTGATAAACAACCTTCACTACTCATGAATATAAACTTGTAACGATTGGTTTTTGATCCATAGAATTGATTTAAATGGGACTAAGTGAAATGAAAATCCAATTCTCATTAAAGAGACAAAACAATTTTGTTCTCATTTTATTTGGGCCAAAAGGAAACTATGACCACAACAATTGGGCCATAATGCAAAAACACAAACTTTTGGGGTCACTTTGAAAAAACACAAAAGTCCACAACTTCATGTAATTTCAACTAGAACCCAAAATTTTAATAATGTAAAAACATCATTAAAGGATCAAAACAATTTGTCCTTTAGAGTTTTTAAGCCTAAACGTAAAAATGTAAACTTTTGGGCCAAAATACAAAAACACAAAAGTATCAAAATTTTATGTAATTGCACAAAAGGCCCCAAAAGTACCCCCACTAGGGGTGGCCGGTTTTTAGAGAAGTAAAGTAGTGTGAATGGGAGTTTTGTGCAAGTGGTGCATGCATGTGTAATATGCAAGTTGATTTTGGTGGGTGAGGTAAAGGTGAAATTGATGGTTTGTAAGAAAAATAAAAGATCTATGACAAAACATTAAAACCATTTCATCACATCTCACCAATAACCTTCAACCATCAATTAATAAACCAAAACTTTATGAAAAACATAAAACTTTTGAATCAAAACTTCAAAACCCTTTTGTTCTTGGCAAGAACTTCAAGAACATTGAAGAACACCATGAAAACTCATAATAGCTCCATGAATGTTTTCAATCACCAAAACTCAATTTTTCACCATTCAAAAGAGGGCTAATATCCTAGGGTACTTAGGGGTTCCGAAAGTCACCTTAAAACCATTTTAACAAGACAAACATGAACCCAAAAAATCACCCTTTGGATTTGGCCGAATTTCCCAAAATACATGGCACCAAATTTTAGTTCCAATATTCATGCTTAAATGAAATACATCTACAACATTTGAGATGCTAAATTTTCTAGCAAAATTTATGTATTCAAAAGCAAGAACAAAGCTTGTAACATTTACAACATTTAAATCATAAATCATGAAAATCACAAAACCCAAAAGGATTCACCATAAACTAGGCCTAGGCTCTGATACCACTTGAAGGAAAAATTTTGTCCTAGCTAAGAACATTGAAGAACATTTGAATACATATGCAAACTATTAACACATTAAAGTAGGCATGCATTAAAAAACAATTCATAAAACCCATGACTTTCAAAGCCTAGTATATGGTGAACCAATAAACTCTTTAACAACATTAAAGAGAAGTAAAGATTTAGAGTTTCTTTACCCTTGAAGCTCATCCTTGTTTACACAAGGGATTCACCCAAGTGGAGGGCCTTCAAGTCACCTCCAAACTCCTTGGATATTGCTTGTGATTTCCTTCTCCTTTTGTGCTCCTTTGGTCCTTGAGGATGTAAGGAAAGGATCTCCAAAACACCAAAGATTTGGTGTCTCTAAGTCTCCACACCAAGGGTTAAGTGTGAAGATGAAATGGATGACTTAGAGAAGAAAAGATTGCTAGATTAATCTCTCTAAGTGGCCGGCCTCTTTAGAGAAATAGAGAGAAAGTGTTTCACCTCATTTCACCAAGAAAAACCCTTATGAGAAATAAAGCTATAAAGTTGATTTTATACTTCATTTCATGTGAGTGGCAAACTTGTAATTAATCCAAGCTTGCCCATTCACCCTAATGGCCAGCCATATTAATGTTATTGGGCTATTTGCCCATTTTGTTTTAGTTGTCATACAACTTAAACATAATGGGCCTTGTGGACCAAAACGCTTTTGAGCCCCGAAGCCCAAAACCAACTTAAAAGCCCAATACGAACCTTTCGTAAAATGAATTAACTAATTAATTAATCTTGACCATTCTCAATTAAACCATTTAATTGTTTATCCATCTCATTTAATTTCTTCACTATCGCCCTTACTCGGTGTATGATCCATTTGGTTCCAATTAGCGAGGCAGTGGGCGATTGTTACTCTTAACGATCGATTGTGAATTGAAACCACATTTCAATTCTCCCTTTGATGATTAGTGTTTGCTAATCATTAGGGCTTCCACAAACCATGAGTGACACCTAGCAGCATATCATGGTTACCCAAGCGAAGTAGAATTGGTTGGAGAACCTATCCAGTTACAACTACAATGCAATACGGTCATTCTCTAATACAATACTCTTAATCACATTGTTTGAATGATAGTTTGTTTCATGTCTACTATCCAATGCGATACTTCTCTATATGATTCCCTTGAACATGATTTGGAACAAACTTCCTAAGTCATATTCATTTGCTTTGGCCAAAGACTTTAGAATCATATCTTAGAGTATTCTCCTTCCACCATGGAAGGTTAGAGATCCCTTGTTGTGTATTCATATGCCTACACGACTAGATAGCTTGACCCCAACAATGCCGTGGACACTCCGATGGAACGCCGTTGACATGATCAAAGATCAAGGACCTAACCATTAGACATCTATGATGCCTCAGGTCAAAGGACTACTTTGCATATTGCAACTTTCGAGTTCTTACATGACATGTATGTTCGAACTCTCTTTTGATCGTTGTTCAGTGTACTCGATTACTCTTTCGAGCACCTATGTGTTTGTCTTAGTGTCCAACACCAAATGACTTGAGACTAGTCATACTCACGCTTGAGTCAACATAACACATACTAACCTTAGCGGATTGTCAATGCCCAATTGGCAATCCTATGGCTAGGAACGTTTTAGGAATGAACATAAGAGAATGGTCTCGATAATCTAACTCACTTAGATCACTTGTCTCTTAGATCAAATACATCCCTTGGATTCCCTTATTGCATAAACACATGATACAATAAATGGTGTCTGACAATAAGCTTTGCCCTTCATTAAACATATAAAAGTTTAATACATTAAGTATTCCAAAAAGCTATTACATCAAATGAGTGGCTTTGTGGGCATACTTCCAACAGCATGTTCATGGCTTCTAACTTCCCCCTAACTAAATAGGGGTTTAGCCACTCATAATTGCAACAAAATTAGAAAATAACAAAGTAGACATTGAAAGCAAGAACGAAGTACACCTAAAACGCTCCAAAGTTCCAAGCTTGAAACGCCAAGGACCTTTGTTTTCACCACCTTGTTGTAGCACAAGTGTCTAGGATGTGTATGGATATATGGATGGAATGGATTTGCACGGCTAAGAGATGAAAGTGTATGGATTGGTGAGATGTAGTATGGCTAGATGAATGGATGGAGGTCATGGCAAGGAAATTGTGTTTGTGAATGAAGCTCTTTTGATGGATCAAGATTGTCCTAGTTATGGTGAATGGTGGATGTATTTATAGGCCAGGGAGAGGAGTGTATGGAGTTGTGGTAATGAGTGGATGTAATGGGTGTAGTGGGTGTAGTGGGTGAATGTTGTGGTAATGAGTGGATGTAATGGGTGTAGTGGGTGAGTGTTGTGGTAATGAGTGGATGTAATGGGTGTAGTGGATGGATGTTGTGGTAATGAGTGTCTTTGCATGTGTGTGTTCCTCTTTGCATTTGCACACACATGCTCTTCACCATTTCAGCCCAAAATCAACACATTTTCTGCCCATGTCGTGCCTTTCTTGTTGTGTGTGTGATGTCCATGTAGAGTGTGTGTATGCCCTCCAACCTGTGCAGTTTGCATGTGTGTAGCTGTCCATGTTTCTCTTTTGCATGTGCATTTCCACTTGCTCCAAAGCCAAATAAGTGCAATCATAACCCCATTTGCTGCTGAGTGTTGATGACAAAGCAAAACACAAAACAAGTGCCTTTACTTTCTCATTTTATTAGCCAAATCTGCTTAGCCCTTTTCTGAAACTTTCAGTGTTACAATGCCATAACTTCTTCTAGAAAAATGATATTAACAATCCGTAAATTTCTCCAGAAAATAGACATCCGTAGCTTTTGATGCGAAATATATAAGCACACAAATTAAACCCTCTTTTTATCAAATGTAGTAAAGTATGTAAGTAGGGATCGTTCTAGGCCGGGGATTAGGAGGGATTGCTAAATCACTTGGAAACTGACTTGAAAACGTAAAAACAAAGTTTAAAACACTAAACTAGACTCAAAGAATGTAAAACTATACTTTAAAATACTAAGATAAACCAAAAAAATTCAAAACAGCAACCAAAGACTCAAAACTGCCTTAAAAACACTTTCTGGGCAGTTTAGAGCACAAACACAAACTTGGACGAATTTTGGTTTTCTAATGAACTAAAACACTTAAAAACATAATCTAAGACAAGTTCTAATTAATATGACTCAAAGAAATAAGATGGGGTTGATTTTGGACGAAAATAATTAAATTAAGACATGAACAAAGTAAACAGATTCTTAGGCAAATTTGGATGAATCAAAACACTTAAAAACACAAACTAAAGTGATTACTAACTAATCTAATACTTGGAAATAAATGGGAGATTGGTTCTTGACGAATTTGAAAACAAAACAAACTTTGTAAAACAAAACATATTGTAAATGAATTTGAATGAAACTTATGGATGGAAGGCTAGCTAGGAGGTTCTTCTCCACACATGTCACACTTGCATACAAAACGATTTCCAGTTGCTTTTCGATAAACTATGAATACTCAACGCCCCAAATTAACCGTGAATTGCACTAATTAACCCTCAGTTTTTCCACAAGTTATTGGGTTGGATGATTGCATACGACAACCCAAAACATTCCCTACAAGTTCCCTACATGAATTTCATAATAGAGATACAAGCAAGAATCATTAAGTTCTATGAAAAACATAAGCATTGACGAGGCACTCGTTACTATGATTTGCATGAAACTTATGCCAAGAATTTACTTAACGTGATTGTGACTAGCAACCTTCACTACTTGTGAATATAAGTTCATAACGATTAGGTGAAACTCCCTTATATTCTAGCGTCAAATTCATGCATGAAAATACACAAATCAGTTTTTATACGAATCAGTTTTTATACGAACGGATAAGTAAATTGAATTCACAACTTATGAATCACAACTGGATGTAATCAAATCATATTGCAAGCATGAACATAGTTTCGAATCACCCCCTAACTAAGAGGGGTTTAGTTCCTCATACTCACAAAGTAAAGATGCATAAATTTAGACATTAAAAACAAAGATAGAAAACACCTAGAAACACTCCAACACTCCCAAGGCTTGGGCTTAGGCACGGCACCAGGTTTCTTCTTCTTTCTCGTTCCTTGCAAGTTGCGGCACTAGAGGTTTTGGACAGGTTTTGGGTGGTTTTGATGGTGTAGAATGGATGTGAGATGGTATGGTAGTGTTTAGGATAGGTGGAGGGTGCGGCAAAGGTAAGGAATTATGGATGTATGGTGATTTGGGAGTGTAGAATGGTGTGGAATGTGGCTGGACGAATTTCTGAGATGAAAGGGAGTCTTTTTCATGTGTATGGGAGGTGGTATTTATAGGCTTAAGAGAGGACCACTCCATTTCCTTTGCATGTGCAGCTTGTGTGGGTGTGAATTGTCATGTTTCCCCTTTACATTTACACACACATGCTTCATCATTTCAACCTCAAAGCACACACATTTTCTGCCATGCTTTCCTTTACATTTACACACACATGCTTCATCATTTCAACCACCAACCCACATTTTCTGTCCATGCCGTGTGCTCCATGTGTTTGCTGCCATGTTCTTTTCTTTGCCATGTGTTTTCTGCCATGTTATCATCCTAGCTATTACACTTGCACACACACATGTTCTTTGCATCATTTCAGCCACAAAACAAGCACAATTCCTTCCCTTTTGTCGTGCCTTTCTTCCACTTTGCATGTGGGTGTCTTTGCATGTGTTTTGTAGCAGAAATGTTGTGTAATGATGAGGGGTTGTTGCTGCATTTGTGTGAATGATGATTCCAGCTCCTCTTTGCATGTGTGTGCTGCCATGTTTCATCCTAGTTGTTACACTTGCACACACATCTGCTTCAAAACGTCCATCCTCATGCATGCAATCCATTTCCGCCCAATTTTGGTCCAAAATGCACCAAAATGCACTTTTCTTGCCAACGTTGTTATTAAGACCTACAAACATACGAAAATGACTTTAAACGCTAAAATAACTAAGGAAACACAACGTAAACGCACGAGAACAAGCCAATTAAGTCGCATAAATATGCTCCTATCAGCTTTCCAAGCATATAAGGCTCATTCTATCATTCATTCTGAGCTGTTCGTGACATGCTTCCAAAGTCAGCTAATCTGCACAGGCAGTTTTGACGAATTTGTTACTTAATATCTCACTTGTGCTACTTTTCTTTTCTTTGCTTGATAAATCACACAAAACACAAAAACATAGTAAATAGCTCAAAAATATAAGGAACTAACTAAGAAAAGACAAGTGAATTTTATGTAAAATATATATAAATATGAGCTTATCAAATATTAATGGGGAATGTTGAGTACAATGATCCAATGGTCAGATGGACAGCCAGCTCAATATCACAAGGATTGCCAGCTTACTATCTAAACTTAACAACAATATGTCAACTCAGGAATATAGTTACAAAGGATTGGACGACTGTTCATAGTCTGTTAGTTAGCTAGTAAGATAGCTTGCAAGCTAAGATTGTAATCGACATATATAGCTTGTAAACACATATTGTAATTTATTCAGTCATTTTACAAATCAATACAAACATTTCTTCCATTCCTTTCTCTCTTCATTTATTTTCTGGTATTCTGTGTTCTTCATATTCTAGTTCTTGGTACTGTTATCAGGGACTTGTTAACTATGGGCACTTTTAGGCCCAAATAGTGGGACTCAGTGGCGGAGCCACCCACAAGGCTAAGGTAAGCTGTAGCTCAGAGACGTTTTAACACACTCATTTTTATTTCTCACACACTTCTCTTAATTTTCAGATGTCGGATAGAATGAATTGAAGATGATCAATGGAAAAAAAATTAATAAGAGTGTGTTGGAGGTAAAAATGAGTGTGTGAATAACACTATTCTTTTGTAAATGCATGCTTATAGCCCACTCTGTTTCAATACAGGTTATTATTTAATGTATAATTTAATAGAAGATAGGTAATAAATAATAATTTTTGTGCTAAAAATTAAAAATTAGTTCTATCTCTCGTCCCCCGTTGTCCTATTTGTAAAAGAAAAAGACCATTTAGCCTATGTGATTTAGCCTCTGTGCTTCTTACCAATAAAAGAATAATATTTGTTTTAAATCCACAATTAAATCTCTATCTTCGCAATTCCTTACTTTCCGTTGCGATTTTCCAATGAAAATGATTTTGAGAATAATTTATATTCTATTGTTGTTCTTTTATATTGATTATTATAACTTTATATAAGCAAAAAAAAAATAAACATATAATTTTATGGTACTAATTTCATGGCTCTGCTCTTGGTGGGAGTGGCCAAGAAATGAACCCTAATAAGCCTACTAAGAGGTCGAGAAGCCCAAGGCCCAAGGGGCTTAAAAGACGACAAGCTTATGCGTAACAGTCGACAATCCCTAATAGGGAGCGCAAGAAGAAGCACAACTACCACAAGCACGTGGACAAACAACAACTTTAAGACAAATTCCCAGTGACAGATCTACCTAGATACCAATCATGCCACAAGACAACCACCATTAGGTGACAGGGAAGTCTATGACAGGATATAAAGGCAATCGAAACGACACTCGAATAGGCGAGATTAGATAACCAAGGTCGAGCAGGTGCTTGGTTCGCACAGTTCTGACAAGATACGTTATTCAAGCTGAGCACCTATCACTTCAACGCCAAAAGTCGAAACTGAGTCAGGGAAATGTTGTCAACACTCTAGGCTACGTAGGTGGCACATTAAATGCCAAGCGGGATGATTTGATTGAAGGGGTTCATTGAGGGCCTATATAAAGGAGTGAAGGCCTCCCAAATGAGGGTTGGATAACTAAGAACAAGAGAATAACTTATATTAGTCGAGCGCTATTTTCAGTCTTGATATCAATACAAATCCTAGTACCATAGTGGACATAGCCCAGTTTTAAGGGGTGAACCATTTATGTGACAACCCATCCCTAATTTTACAATTTTATTAAATTTAAATGAGTGAATTGTCGAAAATGCCCCTAGAGGTGAGGGTGTTGACTTTCGTTGACCAACGCATAGTGAGACGTATGAAAAATTATTTTAGCGTATTCTTGAAGTACTCAACAATACGAACGCGTAAGCGCAAGCGGAATTGAAATCAGAACTACGGTTAAAGTTTTACGGACCTACGAATTCGAAAGTATTTTTTAAGAAATCATTATTTTAATTATATTATACTATTTCTATTACTAAATTGTTATGCCACATGTGTGTGGCTGAGTGGGGAAAAGAAAGGAATTGGGGAGAAGGAGAAACAGAAGGAAGGAAGAGATTGGACAGAGCTGCCCAATTTAATGAGAGAAGGAGAGAGGGCTATTGCCCTATCAAGAAGAAGGAGATGAGGATTTGACCAATGGTAGAAGAGAGCAAGGAGAGGAAAGGAGGAAGAATGGGGTGCGTTAGATCCCCTGACCCGTTTCTTCCTTCCACACGACCCAGTTGCCCGACAACATTCTGGCGGTCTTCCGCCATTTTTCCTGCAAATTTCACCAAATTATCACCTAGAAACTCCCCACCGGCCTTCTCTTTCCATCCTACACCCAAGATTGATGGGGTTTTGACCCCGTATCGCAAAGAACGGAACAGTTGGTTCCGGGGGTGCCACGGTGGAAATCCGCCGATAGTGAAAGCAACATCAACCCCCACCACCATCAAAACACTTATCTAGAGGTCAGGAACAAAGCCCAAATAGTTTTAGGGATGGTGGTGTTACAGATTGATCAAATTGAAGAACACCTAAATTCTAGGGTTCTGGCGGGTTCGTGGCGATTTGAAGCTTTTCTCGACCAAATTGGACTTGGCCACAGGTTTTGCTCTACTCGTTGAGATCTTCATTTCTGTAAAATTTGAGAATTTTTAGAATTAATTGAATTTTCCGGCGAGTCGGGGCGGAACATGGGCTGAGGTGCCCTCTGACCTTCCCAGGCTAAGTTTGATACTCCAATTCCATAGTTGAAGTCTAATTAATTAAATCTCATCGTTTGAACATAGTTTTGATAAAGACCGCCACTTGGTCCTTATATGAATCGACGATCTGACCGTTGGATGGTTACCAAAATTTAATATGTTGTAGTACATAATATTTGAGGATATTAGAAATGTACAGATCAGGAATCTGACGTACGGATCTTCCCGAATTAGATTTGTAAGCTCATAAAATAAAACGTTGACCACCACTTGAATTGCAATTGGCGAAGATCCAACCGTTGGATTGTTCCAAAACTTTAGGATGTCATTCTAGAAGCTTATTAAAACTCTTAGGAAGTTACGGATTGGAAATCCGAGATGTGGATCTTCCAGATCGAGTTACATAGGGTTGTGGACCCTACCGTCGATCTTTGACCAACAGTTGACTTTTGGTCTGTGGTTCAAATCATTCTAGAAGTCCTTGGGGATGTGTTTTATGTAAGTTACGTATTCTATCGATAAGAATTATGAGACGTGATTTGGTAATTGTTCTAGGCGCCGATCGTTTATGACGCCTCGGTATTCGTACTAGGGAGTTGTAGTGCGAACATCAGGTGAGTGGGTCTTTTCCTTTTTATAGTGTGTGTGTGTATATATATATATATTTATATATATGGATGGATGGTTGATAGTTTCCACAAATGTTTTTGAATTGATTTATGCATATCATGCCATTATTAAATATCGTTATTAGAAATGTTGTACTATGGTGAAACGCTCAATAATCCTACAGGATGCGCAGGTAAGTTTATTGACATGTAAGGTTATTATGTTGTTTGGAATTATTGCATCATTATGGCATGCTTATATTCATATAGTTTGCTCATCATTGCTACACCCAGATGTTAGTGCTCAGCCCAAGGCTAGGCTAGTCTTTCACGTGTTGTTCACATCAGTACCGCATGCTCGCCTAGGATCCAAGTAGGTGCTAGTCCTATCGTACATATTGCAATAGGCAATTCTGACTCGTATGTGATAGCAAATAACGCTAGTCTTCACGTGATTATAGCACTAGAGCGTATATTATTACACCTAGTCCTATCGTACAGGTCACATTATGTGACTCAGACTCGTGTACTAGCGTAGATTGATGAACAATAGGTCCAGTCGTACAGGTCACTTTAGGTGAATTTGACTCGTGTGCTCGCATAGGTTGTTGAGCACCTGATTTCACTCATGTTACGTTTGCGATATTGTGATGTGGCATGCTTCTGGATTGATTATTAATTTGCAATTAATTTCATACTTAAACGTAGTATGATTTTCTGGAAACTATACATGTTTTACGGCGAGGGGTTATAACATTTTCAAAAAGTTTTTATTAAAATTTTATTTTCAGGCCTACTCACCCTTGTTTTCCACCCTTCCAGGTTTAGCAGTTGAACTTTTGTATCGACGATGATTCTTGGTAGGTCTCAGTATAAGTGACTACCTTTCATGGTATAATCTCTATCCTGTCTTACTGTACTTTACTTATGCTATGTCATCACGTGTGAAATGGGTTCATTCTCACTCATAGCGCACTCTTATATTTAGGCACTTTTAGGTTTAAATTTATTCACATTTTCCAACTACACTTTATGGTTTCGTCACCTTCCAGGTGTCGGTCAGCACAGCTCGATTCGGAGTCCTAGTGGACATTCCGGGTCGAGATGTGTCATTTTGGTATCAGAGCATAAGTTGGGCAGTATTGCGTTCATCACACACGTGATGTAAGCATCCTAGGTTCTTGAACCTAATTTTCGAATCTTACCACCTCGTCGAGCACCAAAAATTTATTAGCTTTTTCTAAGTCTTAAGTGACTTAGTCGACTTATCAACCTTTTAGAAGATCATTTTGGCGAACACCTCTAAATTATAAGTGAAGAATTTCCCTGCCAAGGAAAGATGTAGATTTGAGATAAGTTGATGGCCCTGAAGCAGGGCTATTATATCGACAGTTCTGCATCACGGGAGAATTACCTACCAATTATACTACCATCTAGTCATTTCTACCAACCCTTTCGAGAATGGAAGCTAAGAATAGTTTTGATCCCTTGGCAGTATCTGTTAGTATACCTTCTATTGGAATTCTTACGAAGTTGTACTTTCGTCAAAATTTCCAGAAATATCTCTAGTGACAATGTGGTGCTAAAGGGGTAGCACTCAACGTAAGAACATCAGGGGGATAGTCACTTTTGGTCCCTGATAGCACTAATTTTTCCAAACGCACTAGTGATCATTCCGGATCTTCAGGAGGAAGATGGAATTCTGTTTAAGTCCATCCTAAAGTACATTTACACACACATGCTTCATCATTTCAACCACCAACCCACATTTTCTGTCCATGCCGTGTACTCCATGTGTTTGCTGCCATGTTCTTTTCTTTGCCATGTGTTTTCTGCCATGTTATCATCCTAGCTATTACACTTGCACACACACATGTTCTTTGCATCATTTCAGCCACAAAACAAGCACAATTCTTTCCCCTTTGTCGTGCCTTTCTTCCACTTTGCATGTGGGTGTCTTTGCATGTGTTTTGTAGCAGAAATGTTGTGTAATGATGAGGGGTTGTTGCTGCATTTGTGTGAATTATGATTCCAGCTCCTCTTTGCATGTGTGTGCTGCCATGTTTCATCCTAGTTGTTACACTTGCACACACATCTGCTTCAAAACGTCCATCCTCATGCATGCAATCCATTTCCGCCCAATTTTGGTCCAAAATGCACCAAAATGCACTTTTCTTGCCAACGTTGTTATTAAGACCTACAAACATACGAAAATGACTTTAAACGCTAAAATAACTAAGGAAACACAACGTAAACGCACGAGAACAAGCCAATTAAGTCGCATAAATATGCTCCTATCAAATTCCCCCACACTTAGCTTTTGCTAGTCCTCGAGCAAAACAAAGAAATAAAACGAAACAAAACAAATAAAACACAACCTAAACCTTCCAACATTTTCCTCAGGGATTTCCAATGCACATGACATGTTAAAAATCATTATCCCCCACAGATTTCAATCATCATACACTTAAGCACATACTTAATCATAGTCACCATTTACTTGTTCACAATTAATCGATTAAAACAATGTTTTTGATGTAGTAACATGCCTTAGAGAATTTACTCAATTCCTTACAAAGTATGCACTCAATTTTCACTCAGATTTTCTAACTACACACCCTATACTAGTCATATGTGAGAAGATTGATGTAGATATGAAAACGAACACTCACATATATGTATCACAAAGAACGCAATTTCTGGAGTTAATAAGCATGTTCAGATATGATCTCATGAATGGAATGCTACTACTTAGATGCGAGAACCAGTGACACCATATGCTCATACCAAATTCAAACTCCACAAATTGAAACACATAACACTCAAGATAGAAGTCAAGGGTTGTAACGGGGTTTAGGGTAATGGTTAACAAAGGAAAGATAGGGATAACAAACGTTCCTAATGAAGGAAAAATTTTGTCCTAGCTAAGAACATGTAAGAACATTTGAATACATATGCTAACTATTAACTCTTTAAAGTAGGCATGCATCCAAAAACAATTCATAAAACCCATGACTTTCAAAGCCTAGTATATGGTGAACCAAAAGACTCTTTAACAATATTAAAGAGAATGAAGAATTTAGAGTTTCTTTACCCTTGAAGCTCATCCTTGTTTACACAAGGGATTCACCCAAGTGGAGGGCCTTCAAGTCACCTCCTTGCTCCTTGGATCTTCCTTGTGATTTTCCTCCTTTTAGTGCTCCTTTGCTTCTTTGAGGATTTGAGGATTAGTTCTCCAAAACACCAAAAGTTTGATGTCTCTAAGTCTCTTCACCAAGGATGTATCTTGTGAGGTTGAAATGGATGACTTAGGGAAGTAGAGATTGCTAGATGACTCTCCCTAGGTGGCCGGCCTCCTTGAAGAAATTAGAGAGAAAATGTTTCACCCAATTTCCACAAGAAAAACCCTAATTGAATTTTGCTATAAAGTCCTTTATATAGTCCCTTCAAATAAGTGACCTAAAGGACCAAAAGCCCAATACTTCTAACATGGCCGGCCATTTAAGGTTATTGGGCTTATTGCCCATTTTGTTTTAGTTGTCATACAACTTAAACATAATGGGCCTTGTGGACCAAAACACTTTTGGGCCCCGAAGCCCTAAAACCAACTTAAAAGCCCAATACGAACATTTTGTATAATTAATTAACTAATTAATTAATCTTGACCATTCTTCAATTAAACCATTTAATTGCTTATCCATTTCATTTAATTGATTCACATACATCCTTACTCGGTGTGCGATCCATTAGGTTCCAATTAGCGAGGCAGTGGGCGATGTTACTCTTAACGATCGATTGTGAATTGAAACCACATTTCAATTCTCCCTTTGATGATAAGTGTTTGCTAATCATTAGGGCTTCCACAAACCATGAGTGACACCTAGCAGTATGTCATGGTTACCCAAGCTAAGTAGAATTGGTTAGAGAACCTATCCAGTTACAATTACAATGCAATACGGTCCTTCTCTAATACAATACTCTTAATCACATTGTTTAAGTGATAGTTTGTTTCATGTCTACTATCCAATGTGATACTTTCTTATATGATTCCCTTGAATATGATTTGGAACATCTTCCTTAGTCATATTCATTTGCTTTGGCCAAAGACTTTAGAATCATATTTTAGAGTATTCTCCTCCCACCATGGAAGGTTAGAGATCCCTTGTTGTGCATTCATATGCCTACATGACTAGATCGCATGACCCCAACAATGCCGTGGACAATCCGAAGGAATGCCTTTGTCATGATCAAAGATCAAGGACCTAACCATTAGACATCTATGATGCCTCAGGTCAAAGGACTACTTTGCATATTGTAACCTTAGAGTTTATACATGACATGTATGTTCTAACTCTCTTTTGATCGTAGTTCAGTGTACTCGATTACTTTTTCGAGCACCTATGTGTTTGTCTTAGTGTCCAACACCAAATGACTTTGAGACTAGTTCATACTCACGTTTGAGTCAACATAACACATACTAACCTTAGCGGATTGTCAATGCCCAATTGGCAATCCTATGGTTAGGAACATTTTAGGAATGAACATAAGAGAAATGTCTCGTTAATCTAACTCATTAGATCACTTATCTCTTAGACCAAATACATCCCTTGGATTCTCTTATTGCTTAAACACATGATACAATAAATAGTGATTAACAATAAGTATTGCCCTTCCATTAAACATATAATAGTTTAACATATTAAGTATTCCAAAAAGCTATTACATCAAATGAGTGGCTTTGTGGGCATACTTCCAACACCTAAGGCAATAGCAAGCAAAGTAATGAAATCGAAACTTAGAATTCACTTTAGAATGCAGAACTCAACTTTTAACACAAATGGAAGATTTGAGCAACACTTAGGGCCGAATTCAATGTTTTGGACCATTTCTTCAACAAACAACACTTTAGAACTCTTTTTTTTTCTTTTCTTTTCTTTTCTTTCCACCCGTGCCTATGGCTCACTACTTACATGAGAAACACTTCCCCCACACTTGTTTTCTGCCAAACATTACTCAACAGGAATTCAATTTGAATCATGCTTTACTATGCTTCAAGAACAAGTGTGTGGATGGTCCTAATCTAGGCTAGGTGGAAATGATGTGATTAACAAAGAAAAACAGGCTAAACAAGGCTCAATGGGGTTTACACTTGAACATATAATGAAGTAGTATACATGGCAATTTGGCTAAGGTGGTGGTCACTACACAACTTCTTCTTGAATATGTATTATGCAAATCAATAGCATGCTTTGAATGAAATGGGCATGAGTTCTAGCATTTGGAACTAAATGATGAAACGCCTTCTAAGTAGTAACCAAGCAAAGAATAATGAGATCATGCAACGACTTAGAAAACAATAATGCACAGATTATCAACTCTCCAAATAAACGTTTAGGCTCAAGTCTCACAAGGTTGGAGCGTTCATTTGAGTTCCTTCTTTCAAGCATGTTACAAAAACTGATTTTTCCTTTATGATTGCATGTGAATTCATAAATTATAACCACAACCAAGCATACACCAAAGAGTAAATCAAATTTTCATCCATGTTTATAACTCTCTTTAACAGTCATGTAATTAAAAACCAAATCCTCATCATTGTGTTGGAAGGTACCCTAAGACACAAACAAACACACAAAAACAACTCTTTTTGGGTTTTTCAAAACAATTTTTTCAAATTTTTATGAGATTTTCGGATTTTTATGTCAAAACACTCCAAAACAGCATAAAAACACTTAAAAACAACAAGGAACAACACTAGAAGTAATGGGTGATAAACTCCCGCGAATTTCATGCAAAACAACTTGGTTACCCCCCCCCCACACTTAAATCAAACATTGTCCTCAATGTTTTAAGCATAAACTCACACAAAAACAAGCAAACAAACAATTAACGAATAAACATGACAAGTATGGCAAAGTAAAAACCAGACAGAGTAGAGTTTAAGAACGCAAATCTGGTTATGGAGAGATGATCTTGTTGACTTTCCACAGCTTTGATCTCGAACTGGGCTAGGGAACTTCTTAGCAAGGAAAATGAGACTTGATTGGTGGTGGTGATTTGATGGCCTTGTACGACGAGGCTTTGCTCTTTAGCGACTGATGCGTCCATATGTTGTTGAAGCTTCTCGAGCTCTTGGTTTCAACTCGGACTCCTTTTGCCGGGTAGATTGAGTCTGCAGGCTGCATTCTTCTCTACTTGTTTCTTCTGCACGGCAGGTAGGCACGAGGTAGAGGTGGTGGTCTGTTTCTTTGTTCAATCTGTCCAAGTGCCGACCGATTGCTTTCTTTCTCCTTGTCCCACAGGCAAGAGCAAGGGTAAAGGAAAAGCATGCCATGAGATATCTTTGCCTTTGACTCTGATGATATGAGATACTTTTTCTTTTGAAGAAGTATCGTTCCACAGGTTTATTCTTGAACTGGGCTGGGGAACTTCTTAGCAAGGAAAATGAGACTTGATCTTGATGATGAACTAGCACGTTGTCTCCATATGCTTCAAGGTATCATTTTCACTTGCCTTATCTGTTTTCCAGGCAGATGTGGCATCTTCTTCGGAAGTACATCAGCAGTTGAAGATGAGTACTCGAGAGCAATGCTAGGTAAGCAATCAGGAAGGAGTTCCAGGCAGTCGGTTCTTAGATCGGAAGATTGACACCAAGTGCTGGCTGATTGTTCGCTTTCTCCTTGTCATAAAGACAAGGAAAATGACAGGGAGAAAGCATGATATGAGATACTCTTGCTTTCAACCTTCATGATATGAAATACTTTTGCTCTTGATGACTTGTTTGCAGAGGTACCCCAAGGGATGAGAAACACAGAGTAACTCGAGAGGCTTCGTTGGGAATGCATTTTCGGAGATGAAGAAGGATTATGTATGTCTTTCTTGCTATGGAGGGTGGAGGACGACATTTATAGGAATTAATAACCGGTATTATTCTTTCACTCTTGTCGGCACCCGTTGGATGATTGAACAGTAAACTTCATGTGCTTTCTACTTCACCAGAAATCTTCGACAGATTGCCCGTAATTTCTACAAGGCTGAGTGTGCATGTGACAGATGTTGACGAGGCTGAAAAAGACTGGCACCTCTTCGATATGTGGAATCCACGCTTCGACAAACTGCCCGTGATTTCCTCAAAGCTGACGTTGCATGTGACAGATGTTGATACGTCTGGAAAAGCAGATAGTTGGAATCGGCGCTTCGACAAACTGCCCGTGATTTCCTCAAAGCTGACGCTGCATGTGACAGGTGCTGACGAGGCTGAAAAACACTGGCGCCTCTTCGATATCTGGAATCGGCGCTTGGTTTCTGAGCAGCCCATCTTTTGAGAAAGAAGACGTCTCTTCGATCTCTGGAATCCGCACTTCGACAAACTGCCCGTGATTTCCTCAAAGCTGACGCTGCATGTGACAGGTGCTGACGAGGCTGAAAAAAAGACTGGCGCCTCTTCGATATCTAGAATCGGCGCTTGGTTTCTGAGCAGCCCATCTTTTGAGAAAGCAGACGTCTCTTCGATCTCTGAACTCGCCTCTTCAATTTCTGAAGCTCCGTCGAGTGCTGATTTTTAAAGAGAGGCACGCATCACATTCCAAAGCACACTTGAATTTTCCGCCTGTAGAAGCTCCCTACTTGTACTTCTAAGAACTTTGATTTGTCCGACCTCTTATTTTTCTTCACACCTTCGAATATGTCTTGCCCTTCTGACCGTCGCCTTAACTTGAATGTCGGGGAAGATAGTGACATATCTTCTCCAACCAACATTTGGCAGCCGTCCTCCGTATCCCCAAATGGGCCTCTTACAGTTGGGGATTCCATGATGATGAATGATACAACCGCTTCGGTGGTGGCCAGAAATCTTCTCACTCCTAGAGACACTAGGATACTTTCCAGGCGGTCCGACGAACTGGCTGTTCAGGACTCTCTGGCCTACAGCGTCAGATGTGCAGGCTCAATATCAAACATGGGCCAGCGTCTTCTTGCTCGATCTCGTCAGGTTGAGTCGTTGATGGCTGAAGTGGCTAGTCTTCGGCAAGAGGTCAGAGTGCTTAGGCATGAGAATAAGGAGTTGCACATGCTCGCAACTAATTACTCAATAAGCATGAAGAGGAAGCTTGATCAGCTGCAGGAGTCCGAAGTGCGGATTCAGAATGATCATCAGAGGTTTGTGGCGTTACTCCAGAGGCAACTTCTGCCTTCATCCTCTGGCGCTTCACCAAGTGTTGAGGCTCCGGATAATCAATCTCTGGTGCTTCGTCTTTCTGGAGCTCCGTCGAATGTTGAGGCACCTCCTGACCAATGAAGACTCATTCTTGTTTGTATGTACATCTTTGAAATTTTCTACTAAATGTTCCTTCTCTACTAAAGTCAATGTAAAAGCACTTTGTTTACCTATCAATGTTTCAAACAAAAATCCACACCAAAAACAATCAAACAAGCAACAAATAAAAATGACAAACAAGGCAAAATAAACGCAGTAAAAGGGAAGGTTTTTAGAAACGCAAAACTGATTGTGGAGCGATTCAAAAATCTTCCTTATTTGAATTCATGGGTTGCCTCCCAAGAAGCGCTTTCTTTAACGTCTTTGAGCCGGACGAGACTTCCATTTAAGCTTGAATAGGGCCCACGACATGGAGGGGTATGTCCTCTACGGCATGCTCCTCAAAATATTCATGCATTGGCTCTATGAATGGAAGGGGATAGTAATCATTCCCAATTGGGGTGTTGAGCATCCTTAAGTCAATGTAATCATTCCCACCAGCTTGGATTCGATTGGGGACCTGCACCATACACGGTAACAACCTATTATTCGAAATGGGAATTGAAAGTGGAGAAGATGGCTTACCCATGTGCTGCACTGAAGTGGCAGTACATTGAACAAATGCACAATGGGTATTCTCGGCCAGATTTGGTGATTTGGAGGTTGGGACGTGCTCCTTGTGCTTTAATCCAAGTCCCTCCTTGATTGTGGTGCGAGAAACATTCCTCTTGATTATTGTTGAGCATTCCTGCCCTATATTTTCAATTACATCAATAGCACAACAAGAACGAACATCATTAGTCTTCTCAACAGATTCAGAAATCTTAAAGTTAATCATATCACCACCGAATGCCATGGTTACTGCTCCCTTGGCCACGTCAATCTTGGTTTGAGCCGTTTTCATGAAAGGTCGTCCAAGTAAGAGCGGTGATGGTGAAGAGTGTCTTGAATCCTCCATATCAAGCACATAGAAATCTGCAGGAAAAATTAAGTGGTCTACCTGCACCAAAACATCTTCCAACACTCCTTTTGGATATGCATTAGATCGATCGGCTAATTGAATAATCACACCATCATTTTTAAGTTCTCCTAGATTCATAGATGCATAAACAGAATATGGCATGACATTAATTGATGCACCTAAATCTAGCATAGCATGCTCAAATCTTGTATTACCAATTACACACGGAATTGTGAAACTACCCGGATCTTTGCATTTAGGTGGCAGCTTTCTTTGCAAAATTGCAGAGACATTTTCGCTTACATGTACCACTTCTTTCTCCCGAATACGCTTCCTTGTTGTACAAAGCTTCTTCAAACACTTGGCATACTTTGGAATTTGCTTAATAGCATCAAGGAGTGGGATGTTGACATGCACTTTTCTAAACGTCTCCAGAACATCTTTTTCCTCCTCTTCGTTCTTAGCTTGCAAAAATCTGCTAGGGAAGGGTACATTTGGAGGAATAACGTTAGAATTAATTGGAATTGGAACTTTCTTACCTGAGTTGGACGGATTGGATTGATTATGGGATGTAGGAGGCTGCGGCAAGGGTGCTTCCTTCCTTGCCGTGGCCTTGGCTTGCGGCAAAGGTGTTTCCACCCTTGCCGTGGGTGGCATTTGTTCTTCCTCTTCAATCATCAACTCCTCCACCTCGTTAGAACGTGATTTGGAGTGTTGGGGGTCAGACCCTACGTGCTTCCCACTTCGCAAAGTTATAGCTTTTGCATATTCGAATCCACCTTTTGGATTGACCACGGTTGAGCTAGGCAACTTGCCTTGCTCTCGAAACTGCCCCATAAACTCGGCAATTTGCCCCACTTGCTTCTCTAACTCGTCCACCTTCTTGTCCCTAGTTTGCATGCCCTGCGCCATAGAAGTTAGTAAATTAAAAATCTGATCGTTATCAATAGAAGAACCTGATTTTTGGGCGGGTTGTGCTTGGGGTTGAGTTGGTGCAAACGGCTTTTGATAGAAACCCGGGGGTTGTTGCCTAAATGTGCTTTGTTGTTGGCCTTGGTTGGGTTCTCGCCATTTGAAATTTGGATGATCACGCCAACCGGGATTGTAAGTATTAGAAAATGGGTCATTCCTCGGTTGGTATTGGTTGCCAAATCCCACGGCATTGAGGGTCTCCCAACCTCCATTCTCTATCAATTGTGGGCACTTGTCCGTAAGGTGTCCTTGCATGGAGCATACGCCACAAGCTGCCACGTTTTGCACTTTTGGACCTTCCACCACCTGAGAAAGCAAAGTAGTAAGGTTAGCCATTTGATTTTGAAGTTCGGTTATGGCACTTACCTCATTCACTTGGTGTTGCCGTGGGTTGCTCCTTTGTCCAACACCTTCGTATTGTTGGGCATTCAACGCTCGATTGGAGATTAATGTCTTGGCTGCCGTGGGGGTCTTGTCCACCAAGGCTCCTCCCACCGAGGCATCTAGCATTTGACGTTCGATTGGTAGTAGCCCCTCGTAGAAGTATTGTAAAAGAAGTTCATCCTTCATCTGATGCTGTGGACATGAAGCAACAAGAGATTTAAAACGTTCATAGTAAGTAGGAAAAGATTCACCTTCATCTTGTTGAATTCCACTTATCCTTTTTCGTAGGAGGATGACTCGAGAAGTTGGGAAAAACTTCTCCAAGAAAGACCGTTTCATGCTCTCCCAAGATGTGACCGTTCCGGGAGCTAATTCATACAACCAATCTTTCGCCTTTTCCAAGAGAGAGAAGGGAAACGCCTTCATCTTCAATATGCTCCCATCGACGTTGATTGGAGTCATGCTTGAACACACCACCTCGAACTCTTTCAAGTGCTTGTTAGGATCCTCCATGGACAACCCATGGTACTTCGGAATGTGGTGTAGCAAACTTGACTTCAACTCGAATTCCTCGGTCTTTCCTTGGGCCGCCGCGGGGTATTGGATGCATAAGGGTGCGGCATTGTCCAATCCCGAAGCCGAAAGCTCCTTGATTGTACGATTGTCTTGTGCCATGACTTCCTCAAATTCACCCACTCTTGCCGTGGGTATCTCTTCCTCAAACTCAATTTCCGCTTCTGAATTCGAACTTGATTCACTAGGTTCTGGATTCTTCCTTTTTCGTCTCAATTCTCGCTCGAAATCGTCGTCAAAGTCCAAGATGTGTTCACGAACCGGATGAGAACTCCGAGTCATAAACTAGTACCTAAAAACAAGAAAACAAAACAAACTCAGAATCAGGAACGAATTAAAACAAACTGAAATAAAACAATCCAAAGGATTAGCAAAGTTGCTCATCCCCGGCAACGGCGCCAAAAATTTGATGCGAAATATATAAGCACACAAATTAAACCCTCTTTTTATCAAATGTAGTAAAGTATGTAAGTAGGGATCGTTCTAGGCCGGGGATTAGGAGGGATTGCTAAATCACTTGGAAACTGACTTGAAAACGTAAAAACAAAGTTTAAAACACTAAACTAGACTCAAAGAATGTAAAACTATACTTTAAAATACTAAGATAAACCAAAAAAATTCAAAACAGCAACCAAAGACTCAAAACTACCTTAAAAACACTTTCTGGGCAGTTTAGAGCACAAACACAAACTTGGACGAATTTTGGTTTTCTAATGAACTAAAACACTTAAAAACATAATCTAAGACAAGTTCTAATTAATATGACTCAAAGAAATAAGATGGGGTTGATTTTGGACGAAAATAATTAAATTACGACATGAACAAAGTAAACAGATTCTTAGGCAAATTTGGGTGAATCAAAACACTTAAAAACACAAACTAAAGTGATTACTAACTAATCTAATACTTGGAAATAAATGGGAGATTGGTTCTTGACGAATTTGAAAACAAAACAAACTTTGTAAAACAAAACAGATTGTAAATGAATTTGAATGCAACTTATGGATGGAAGGCTAGCTAGGAGGTTCTTCTCCACACATGTCACACTTGCATACAAAACGATTTCCCGTTGCTTTTCGATAAACTATGAATACTCAACGCCCCAAATTAACCGTGAATTGCACTAATTAACCCTCAGTTTTTCCACAAGTTATTGGGTTGGATGATTGCATACGACAACCCAAAACATTCCCTACAAGTTCCCTACATGAATTGCATAATAGAGATACAAGCAAGAATCATTAAGTTCTATGAAAAACATAAGCATTGACGAGGCACTCGTTACTATGATTTGCATGAAACTTATGCCAAGAATTTACTTAACGTGATTGTGACTAGCAACCTTCACTACTTGTGAATATAAGTTAATAACGATTAGGTGAAACTCCCTTATATTCTAGCGTCAAATTCATGCATGAAAATTAAGCGTGCACTCTCAACCAACATACACAAATTAGTTTTTATACGAACGGATAAGTAAATTGAATTCACAACTTATGAATCACAACTGGATGTAATCAAATCATATTGCAAGCATGAACATAGTTTCGAATCACCCCCTAACTAAGAGGGGTTTAGTTCCTCATACTCACAAAGCAAAGATGCATAAATTTAGACATTAAAAACAAAGATAGAAAACACCTAGAAACGCTCCAACACTCCCAAGGCTTGGGCTTAGGCACAGCACCAGGTTTCTTCTTCTTTCTCGTTCCTTGCAAGCTGCGGCACTAGAGGTTTTGGACAGGTTTTGGGTGGTTTTTATGGTGTAGAATGGATGTGAGATGGTATGGTAGTGTTTAGGATAGGTGGAGGGTGCAGCAAAGGTAAGGAATTATGGATGTATGGTGATTTGGAAGTGTAGAATGGTGTGGAATGTGGCTGGACGAATTTCTGAGATGAAAGGGAGTCTTTTTCATGTGTATGGGAGGTGGTATTTATAGGCTTGAGAGAGGACCACTCCATTTCCTTTGCATGTGCAGCTTGTGTGGGTGTGAGTTGTCATGTTTCCCCTTTACATTTACACACACATGCTTCATCATTTCAACCTCAAAGCACACACATTTTCTGCCATGCTTTCCTTTACATTTACACACACATGCTTCATCATTTCAACCACCAGCCCACATTTTCTGTCCATGCCGTGTGCTCCATGTGTTTGCTGCCATGTTCTTTTCTTTGCCATGTGTTTTCTGCCATGTTATCATCCTAGCTATTACACTTGCACACACACATGTTCTTTGCATCATTTCAGCCACAAAACAAGCACAATTTCTTCCCCTTTGTCGTGCCTTTCTTCCACTTTGCATGTGGGTGTCTTTGCATGTGTTTTGTAGCAGAAATGTTGTGTAATGATGAGGGGTTGTTGCTGCATTTGTGTAAAGGATGATTCCAGCTCCTCTTTGCATGTGTGTGCTGCCATGTTTCATCCTAGTTGTTACACTTGCACACACATCTGCTTCAAAACGTCCATCATCATGCATGCAATCCATTTCAGCCCAATTTTGGTCCAAAATGCACCAAAATGCACTTTTCTTGCCAACGTTGTTATTAAGACCTACAAACATACGAAAATGACTTTAAACGCTAAAATAACTAAGGAAACACAACGTAAACGCACGAGAACAAGCCAATTAAGTCGCATAAATATGCTCCTATCAGCTTTCCAAGCATATAAGGCTCATTCTATCATTCATTCTGAGCTGTTCGTGACATGCTTCCAAAGTCAGCTAATCTGCACAGGCAGTTTTGACGAATTTGTTACTTAATATCTCACTTGTGCTACTTTTCTTTTCTTTGCTTGATAAATCACACAAAACATAAAAACATAGTAAATAGCTCAAAAATATAAGGAACTAACTAAGAAAAGACAAGTGAATTTTATGTAAAATATATATAAATATGAGCTTATCAAATATTGATGGGGAATGTTGAGTACAATGATCCAATGGTCAGATGGACAGCCAGCTCAATATCACAAGGATTGCCAGCTTACTATCTAAACTTAACAACAATATGTCAACTCAGGAATATAGTTACAAAGGATTGGACGACTGTTCATAGTCTGTTAGTTAGCTAGTAAGATAGCTTGCAAGCTAAGATTGTAATCGACATATATAGCTTGTAAACACATATTGTAATTTATTCAGTCATTTTACAAATCAATACAAACATTTCTTCCATTCCTTTCTCTCTTCATTTATTTTCTGGTATTATGTGTTCTTCATATTCTAGTTCTTGGTACTGTTATCAGGGACTTGTTAACTATGGGCACTTTTAGGCCCAAATAGTGGGACTCAGTGGCGGAGCCACCCACAAGGCTAAGGTAAGTTGTAGCTCAGAGACGTTTTAACACACTCATTTTTATTTCTCACACACTTCTCTTAATTTTCAGATGTCGGATAGAATGAATTGAAGATGATCAATGGAAAAAAAATTAATAAGAGTGTGTTGGAGGTAAAAATGAGTGTGTGAATAACACTATTCTTTTGTAAATGCATGCTTATAGCCCACTCAGTTTCAATACAGGTTATTATTTAATGTATAATTTAATAGAAGATAGGTAATAAATAATAATTTTTGTGCTAAAAATTAAAAATTAGTTCTATCTCTCGTCCCCCGTTGTCCTATTTGTAAAAGAAAAAGACCATTTAGCCTATGTGATTTAGCCTCTGTGCTTCTTACCAATAAAAGAATAATATTTTTTTAAATCCACAATTAAATCCCTATCTTCGCAATTCCTTACTTTCCGTTGCGATTTTCCAATGAAAATGATTTTGAGAATAATTTATATTCTATTGTTGTTCTTTTATATTGATTATTATAACTTTATATAAGCAAAAAAAAAAATAAACATATAATTTTATGGTACTAATTTCATGGCTCTGCTCTTGGTGGGAGTGGCCAAGAAATGAACCCTAATTGAAGGGAAATTTATGAGATTCTATGTATGGGATTTCAATATGACTATCATGCATATACAAATCATATTTCATATACGAAAGCAGCGGAAGCATTTATAACATATTATCAAAGCTATAGTCATGCAAATCCCCTTCAAGGTTCATTGGTTTATATATAATGCATCAATAACATTTTATAGAGAAGAACAAAGTGGAGGTTTAGTCTTATACCTCTTGATCTAGACTTGAGACCAAGGATGGACCACCTCCAAGCCCTTTGTTCCTTGAACTCCTTGTGCCTAGCTTCCCTCCTTGTCTCCTCCACTTTGATAGAATGAGTGCTCCTAGGTTCTCTTCAAGTTTCCAAAGTAGGAAACCTCTAAAGATCCTCACCCACTAGTGTAGTGAGAAGGATGAAGGAATAACCAAAAGGGTGTAAGATATGTTAGTAAAAACCCCCAATGGTGGCCGGCCTTTGTGTAGTTAGAGAGCTATTTTTCTTTTGCCTCTTTGTTGTTTAAACACACAAAAACCCTTATGAACAATATCTCTATAAAGTTCCTTATATAGACAAAAGAAACCTAGCCAACAACTTGACTAAATATCTCTCCTCTCCACTTGTACATGGCCGGCCTCTTTGTTGTTTGTTTGGGCTTTGGGCTTTTATTATTTCAAGTCATCCAATGCTTGAATAAAAGCCCAATGGGTTTAGGCCCAATGGGCCCAATTAAACCCGAACATTTCTTTAAGCCCAAAACGATCTTTATCGCTTTTATGATTTATTTAGACTTTCTAAATTAATCACAACACTTAATTAATCCAATTAATTGTTTCCATCATCCATTAATTACTCACTACAATAGTGTATTGGTGAACAATCTTTTAGGTTCTAATTAGCAAGGCAGTGAGGTGATTGGCATCAATCCAATTGATTATATTTAATTCAATCACTTAGTGAATTGAAACTTCATTTTAATTCACCTTCTTCTTTGATGACTACATTTAATCATCTAGAAGAACTCACAAGCTATGAGTGACATCTAACCATATGTCATAGCTACCCAAGCTAATGTAGAAGTTTATTCGGAGAACCTATTCCGTTGGAATTACAATGTAATTCGATCCTTCTCTAATACAATACTCTCAATCACATTACTAGGGTATGGATATATTATGTCAAACCCCTAATGCGATTATTCCTTCTTATATGATTCTTTTGAGTCGTATAGGAACGCTTTCCTTTTAATACGCTCGATACTTCGGCCAAAGATTCCTGAATCATATCTTAGAGTATTCTTCCTCTCTTATCGAGGATTAGAGATTCCTTGTTGCGCATACACTTGCCTTCATGACTAAGTGGCTTAACCCCAACTATGCCGTTGACGCTCTGATAGAGTGACGTTTGACATAATCAAAGATTAAGTACTTAACCACAAGACAACGACGATGCCTCAGGTCAAAGGACTACTTACATTATTCCAACCATTAGAGTTACTTGCTTGACATGTGAGTAGACCTCCATGCAAGTACTCTCGTTCGATTGTGTTCAGTGAACTCATTCCCTTAATGAGCACCTACATACTTGTCTTAGTGTCACCACACGAATGGGATGAGACTTTCCATCCTTCCAATTGAAGCAGACACAGTATGTACCGGTCTATGCATTGTCAGTATCCCTCCGACAATCCTATGACCAGGAACCTTTTTGGACATTTGGTTATGTGAAGAAGGTCTCTGTAGTCTAACATCATTAGATTACTTCTTCAATCGATCCATTGTCCATGGATACACTATTTAAGACATATATCGTTTATTGAGATAGTCCTAATTCGTGTCTTTGCCATATGATGTATAAGAATCATCTATACATCCATTCATTTGTCCTGAAAGGTTTCTTCCAAAGATTGACTTTCAGGGCATATTTCCAACACTAATAAGCCTACTAAGAGGTCGAGAAGCCCAAGGCCCAAGGGGCTTAAAAGACGACAAGCTTATGCGTAACAGTCGACAATCCCTAATAGGGAGCGCAAGAAGAAGCACAACTACCACAAGCACGTGGACAAACAACAACTTTAAGACAAATTCCCAGTGACAGATCTACCTAGATACCAATCATGCCACAAGACAACCACCATTAGGTGACAGGGAAGTCTAGGACAGGATATAAAGGCAATCGAAACGACACTCGAATAGGCGAGATTAGATAACCAAGGTCGAGCAGGTGCTTGGTTCGCACAGTTCTGACAAGATACGTTATTCAAGCTGAGCACCTATCACTTCAACGCCAAAAGTCGAAACTGAGTCAGGGAAATGTTGTCAACACTCTAGGCTACGTAGGTGGCACATTAAATGCCAAGCGGGATGATTTGATTGAAGGGGTTCATTGAGGGCCTATATAAAGGAGTGAAGGCCTCCCAAATGAGGGTTGGATAACTAAGAACAAGAGAATAACTTATATTAGTCGAGCGCTATTTTCAGTCTTGATATCAATACAAATCCTAGTACCATAGTGGACATAGCCCAGTTTTAAGGGGTGAACCATTTATGTGACAACCCATCCCTAATTTTACAATTTTATTAAATTTAAATGAGTGAATTGTCGAAAATGCCCCTAGAGGTGAGGGTGTTGACTTTCGTTGACCAACGCATAGTAAGACGTATGAAAAATTATTTTAGCGTCTTCTTGAAGTACTCAACAATACGAACGCGTAAGCGCAAGCGGAATTGAAATCAGAGCTACGGTTAAAGCTTTACGGACCTACGAATTCGAAAGTATTTTTTAAGAAATCACTATTTTAATTATATTATACTATTTCTATTACTAAATTGTTATGCCACATGTGTGTGGCTGAGTGGGGAAAAGAAAGGAATTGGGGAGAAGGAGAAACAGAATGAAGGAAGAGATTGGACAGAGCTGCCCAATTTAATGAGAGAATGAGAGAGGGCTATTGCCCTATCAAGAAGAAGGAGATGAGGATTTGACCAGTGGTAGAAGAGAGCAAGGAGAGGAAAGGAGGAAGAATGGGGTGCGTTAGATCCCCTGACCCGTTTCTTCCTTCCACACGACCCAGTTGCCCGACAACATTTTGGCGGTCTTCCGCCACTTTTCCTGCAAATTTCACCAAATTATCACCTAGAAACTCCCCACCGGCCTTCTCTTTCCATCCTACACCCAAGATTGATGGGGTTTTGACCCCGTATCGCAAAGAACGGAACAGTTGGTTCCGGGGATGCCACGGTGGAAATCCGCCGATAGTGAAAGCAACATCAACCACCACCACCATCAAAACACTTCTCTAGAGGTCAGGAACAAAGCCCAAATAGTTTTAGGGATGGTGGTCTTACAAATTGATCAAATTGAAGAACACCTAAATTCTAGGGTTCTGGCGGGTTTGTGGCGATTTGAAACTTTTCTCGACCAAATTGGACTTGGCCACAGGTTTTGCTCTACTCGTTGAGATCTTCATTTCTGTAAAATTTGAGAATTTTTAGAATTAATTGAATTTTCCGGCGAGTCGGGGCGGAACATGGGCTGAGGTGCCCTCTGACCTTCCCAGGCTAAGTTTGATAATCCAATTCCATAGTTGAAGTCTAATTAATTAAATCTCATCGTTTGAACATAGTTTTGATAAAGACCGCCACTTGATCCTTATATGAATCGACGATCTGACCGTTGGATGGTTACCAAAATTTAATATGTTGTAGTACATAATATTTGAGGATATTAGAAATGTACAGATCAGGAATCTGACGTACGGATCTTCCCGAATTAGATTTGTAAGCTCATAAAATAAAACGTTGACCGCCACTTGAATTGCAATTGGCGAAGATCCAACCGTTGGATTGTTCCAAAACTTTAGGATGTCATTCTAGAAGCTTATTAAAACTCTTAGGAAGTTACGGATTGGAAATCCGAGATGTGGATCTTCCAGATCGAGTTACATAGGGTTGTGGACCCTACCGTCGATCTTTGACCGACAGTTGACTTTTGGTATGTGGTTCAAATCATTCTAGAAGTCCTTGGGGATGTGTTTTATGTAAGTTACGTATTCTATCGATAAGAATTATGAGACGTGATTTGGTAATTGTTCTAGGCGCCGATCGTTTATGATGCCTCGGTATTCGTACTAGGGAGTTGTAGTGCGAACATCAGGTGAGTGGGTCTTTTCCTTTTTATAGTGTGTGTGTGTATATATATATATATATTTATATATATGGATGGATGGTTGATAGTTTCCACAAATGTTTTTGAATTGATTTATGCATATCATGCCATTATTAAATATCGTTATTAGAAATGTTGTACTATGGTGAAACGCTCAATAATCCTACAGGATGCGCAGGTAAGTTTATTGACATGTAAGGTTATTATGTTGTTTGGAATTATTGCATCATTATGGCATGCTTATATTCATATAGTTTGCTCATCATTGCTACACCCAGATGTTAGTGCTCAGCCCAAGGCTAGGCTAGTCTTTCACGTGTTGTTCACATCAGTACCGCATGCTCGCCTAAGATCCAAGTAGGTGCTAGTCCTATCGTACATATTGCAATAGGCAATTCTGACTCGTATGTGATAGCAAATAACGCTAGTCTTCACGTGATTATAGCACTAGAGCGTATATTATTACACCTAGTCCTATCGTACAGGTCACATTATGTGACTCCGACTCGTGTACTAGCGTAGATTGATGAACAATAGGTCCAGTCGTACAGGTCACTTTAGGTGACTTTGACTCGTGTGCTCGCATAGGTTGTTGAGCACCTGATTTCACTCATGTTACGTTTGCGATATTGTGATGTGGCATGCTTCTGGATTGATTATTAATTTGCAATTAATTTCATACTTAAACGTAGTATGATTTTCTGGAAACTATACATGTTTTACGGCGAGGGGTTATAACATTTTCAAAAAGTTTTTATTAAAATTTTATTTTCAGGCCTACTCACCCTTGTTTTCCACCCTTCCAAGTTTAGCAGTTGAACTTTTGTATCGACGATGATTCTTGGTAGGTCTCAGTATAAGTGACTACCTTTCATGGTATAATCTCTATCCTGTCTTACTGTACTTTACTTATGCTCTGTCATCACTTGTGAAATGGGTTCATTCTCACTCATAGCGCACTCTTATATTTAGGCACTTTTAGGTTTAAATTTATTCACATTTTCCAACTACACTTTATGGTTTCGTCACCTTCCAGGTGTCGGCCAGCACAGCTCGATTCGGAGTCCTAGTGGACATTCCGGGTCGAGATGTGTCATTTTGGTATCAGAGCATAAGTTAGGCAGTATTGCGTTCATCACACACGTGATGTAAGCATTCTAGGTTCTTGAACCTAATTTTCGAATCTTACCACCTCGTCGAGCACCAAAAATTTATTAGCTTTTTCTAAGTCTTAAGTGACTTAGTCGACTTATCAACCTTTTAGAAGATCATTTTGGCGAACACCTCTAAATTATAAGTGAAGAATTTCCCTGCCAAGGAAAGATGTAGATTTGAGATAAGTTGATGGCCCTGAAGCAGGGCTATTATATCGACAGTTCTGCATCACGAGAGAATTACCTACCAATTATACTACCATCTAGTCATTTCTACCAACCCTTTCGAGAATGGAAGCTAAGAATAGTTTTGATCCCTTGGCAGTATCTGTTAGTATACCTTCTATCGGAATTCTTACGAAGTTGTACTTTCGTCAAAATTTCCAGAAATATCTCTAGTGACAATGTGGTGCTAAAGGGGTAGCACTCGACGTAAGAACATCAGGGGGATAGTCACTTTTGGTCCCTGATAGCACTAATTTTTCCAAACGCACTAGTGATCATTCCGGATCTTCAGGAGGAAGATGGAATTCTGTTTAAGTCCATCCTAAAGTAGATTATTAGAAAATCTTTTTTCCGGCCTTAGGACGTTCCAGTCAATGCTAGTTTCCCAAGTTTCTTTTAGTGATGTACTCGTCATTTCGACAAGCCTAGGTACAGGTGTACAAGTTGTTATACCTACGGTCAGTGGAAATCCCTGAAATAGTAAGTATTTTCTCTAGAACTAATGAAACCACCTCACCAGACCAACTCCTTACCAATCGTCGAAAACCAATTATCCGAGCGGGCTCTAGCCTGTAATCAGCCAATGGTGGCACTATTAATTGATGATATTGTCCAATATCCAAGAACTATCAACCAGTATTCAGGTGATATGATTTCTGATACCAAACACATGCTAGTTTCAATGTAGCGAGCAATATGAAATTATCATAATTGTGTTAATTAGCGGCGCGACTGATAGACTGATTAACAATGACTACTTGAGCCGAAGAAACTAAATCGTGGAAACTTAGGAGCATACTTTGTATTAAGACAATAAACTCATGGTTATGTTAACCATATTACCCATTTAGGTGATCAAAACTTCTTCGACTAGCCACCTCTCGATCACTTCCACAGGTAGACAGTAAAATGGAAATACGAGATGATATCTCACTGTTAGAGTGATTTGAGAATCTAGAAAACTGTGAAGACCTTTTAGTTCATGTCGTAGAGTTGGTTAGTAGTATAGTACATTTCGAGGACGTATACCTTTGGCATCATTTCTCAAAATTGTACTTGGGATGCCACCGAATGTGAGAAGTATAGTACACCATCAATCCACTTTCTCGTACTACATCAGTTTTCCTTGCATCTTTTCGAGCAAGTCCTACATTATTGAGATAACTTAGTTGCTAAATCTTAACTATTAGGAATTTACCCAACCAAACACCTTATCTAGGGAACCTCGAGCCTATTTGTGAAGGCGAAAGATCAAACTTTAGGTTCGTACCTAGATTTTAGCAACTTAATCAGGTGACGATTAAAACTGTTAACCCATACTTCGAATTGATGGTCTACCCGACCACTTTTGGAACTTGAATTTTCTTCCATAGCTTGTCGAATTCGTAATGATCTTACCAATGACTTTCTTACCTATCCAAGTGACAAGATTAAATTCTCTACATACCGACAGTCAGCTTTATAGGAAATTTCTCAAATGTTAGTTGGTTAAATTGGTACTTTTCTGGGGAGGCATGATCTGGGTAAACGATATTCTTTTCTTTTTCCAAAAGGTTGTAGTGGAAGAAAGTTGAAATTCTCACAAAGTGTTGTGAAATTCAAGATATCTTTGGTCTTGTCGCTTTTATCGACAATTTGTTAGCGATCTTTCGGCTACAATGTTTTTCTTCACCCATCAACCAAGGAAAGTTAGTTGAGTTGTGATATTTATGAATAAAGTTTCTGACAACCGAACTGTTGTCTCACCTCACCTTTGTTTTACACCTTTCGATGGCATTGATCATTTCGAAATCCAGGATGATGTGTTCTGTGTAAAGGCAGCATGGCAGGGTATCGCTTATATTTCCCAATGTGTAGAACCGTTCGAAATGAATCATCTTATTATGACCTAGAGTCAATTGTCATCATCTTCATTTGGAAAACTGGATGACACTTCTCTGTGGAGAAACGTGTCTAGAACCTTCACCGATCTCACAAACTTCTTTAATACACTTTCTCTTGAAAAGAGCTAAATTTCTATTAGCGGTGATGGAAGAACCAAATCAACGTCTACGTTTGCATTATCGTGTATTACCCCGATTGTGCGAATGTAATTACTATTACAACAAAAAAAGACATAATTACCTTTGAATATTTTCAGTCTTTCCTATCCCATTCCAATTGGAGTTCGCAAACATTGATTTGACGTTATTTCTAAATCAATCAGAAATTCTTTAAGTGTTATAATCACTTCTTGTATCCAATTTGAGATAGGGAAATATCACTATAAGCTCCATGTACAAGGTATCTTGTGCATGTGGAGATTATTATGATATTTCGATAATTATAGATCGACTTGAAAAGTTAGCTTACTTTATGTTGGTCCAGGTGGACTACATTTTAGACCACTTGGTAAAATTGCTCATTTTTGAATTTATCGGATTTTCTGGCGTTTCGATCAACATCCACTTTGATTGTGATTCCATATTCACCCCTTGGTGCTGGAAGCCATTCCAGTCAATCTTGGGTATGTGTCTACCCTACTACACTTTGTATTATTCTTGAAACAGAAAACTGTCTAAAAGAATTGCTCGGATATTGAAATCTAGTGGTAATCGTTAATTCTTCAATCACCCGACAAATACTATGTTGAACAAATCCTTACCGTTGGCGATTGAATATTTCGGAAACTATGGTTGTAGTGAGATGTTATACATTCAATCCAGTTATCTTGTACTCTAGATTTGATGGACTTGTTTTGACCCTCAAATTCTTGAGTGTTCTTTTAACTTTCTCGACATAGTTTTCACTAAATTCGAGGGAAATTCACAACGAATCTGCTCACCAATGTATTTGTGAACTACATTGTTAGGCTACATGGTGTGTATGTCACTAATGTGTCTCACCGTGACATGTGTTCATTCCCAAGCTTTAGGAAGCCTTTTTGAAAGCTATGAGTACAAAGTTGTTATTTATTACCACACTTCACCTCAGACTAACGACCAGTCTAAAGGAACTATCCAGACTTTAGCGGACGTGTTGCATGTTGTTTGTCCTACAATTAGCAGGGTTACAACATACAAATATCTCTATTTTTAGTTGCATGTAACTACGATTACAATTTTGGTTTTTTTTTTTTGGATATGACACTGTTGAGACGTAGTATGGAGATTTTATACATAGCACATGATTGACAGGTGAGTATTGCGATCAGGTTTTGAATGGTCAATATTTCAAGGTAGCAAATTGTGTGCTATTGACTTTATCACCTGAGAGGGTAGTACGTGAGCACGGTTGAGGCGCTAATCAGATGATGTATATGTATTTCCCAAGGAGGGGCAAGATGGTAATATTGCACCCTCTGGAATTATTTCTTTGTTTAACGTGACAACAAAGAGTTGTCAGTATCGCGGGTTGTAGACCATAATATCGATAACTTATTTGTTGAACTCATTAAGCAAGTGGACATTTAGGTCCATCTACGTTAGTGTTTTTATTTATTTATACGTCTAGTTATTTATTTATCGTTTGGGCTTAACCCAGTGTTACTATATGCTTATTCTCGGAGTGCGTTACGCTACAAGTGCGTAGGTGGAACCTTTCTATGTTCATTTTTTTATTTCAGTACAACTATTTGAAGTCGTACATTATATTATATACATATTTTGACTATATATTACTATATATCTATTTTTGACTTGATGTTTTCATAAAGGATTTTATATTGTAGTATTATATTTTAGTATTGTACCAAAGGAGAAGGAAAGTACGAGTTTGGGGGCATGTAAGAGGAATTACTGCACTCTGATCGCGACGGAATGGCATTGTCTTTTATGCAACCGCTCTAGCTTCATTTCTTCCTTATATGTATGCTTTCTTCCTATCTTTTGGAGTATATTATGTATAACAAGTGATTTCAAATTTCGGAGACGAAATTTTTTTTAAGGTGGGTAGATTGTGACAACCCGTCCCTAATTTTACAATTTTATTAAATTGAAATGAGTGAATTGTCAAAAATGCTCCTAGAGGTGAGGGTGTTGACTTTCATTGACCAACGCATAGTGAGATGTACGAAATATTCTTTTAGCGTATTCTTGAAGTACTCAACGATACGAACGCGTAAGCGCAAACGGAATTGAAATCAAAGCTACGATTAAAGTTTTACGGAGCTACGAATCCAAAAGTATTTTTGAAGAAATCACTATTTTAATTATATTATACTATTTCTATTACTAAATTGTTATGCCACATGTGTGTGGCTAAGTGGGGAAAAGAAAGGAATCGGGGAGAAGGAGAAACATGAGGAACAAAGAGATTGGGTAGAGCTGCCCAATCGAATGAGAGAATCAGATAGGGCTGCTACACTATCAGGAAGAAGGAGATGAGGATTGGACCAATGGGAGAAGAGAGCAAGAAGGGGGAAAGGAGGGAGAGTGAGGTGCGTCGGATCCTCTGACCCGTTTCTTCCTTCCGCACGACTTGGTTGCCAGACAACATTTACGCGGTCTTCTGCCATTTTTCTGGCAAATTTAACCAAATTATCACCTAGAAACTCCCCATTGGCCTTCCCTCTCCATCCTACACCCAAGATTGATGGGGTTTTGACCCTGTATCACAAAGAACGAAGCAGTTGGTTCCAGGGGTGCCACGGTGGAAATCCGCCGATCGTGAAAGCAACATCGACCACCACCACCATCAAAACACTTCTCTAGAGGTCAAGAACAAAGCCTAAACAATTTTAGGGGTGGTGGTGTTACAGATTGATCGAATTGAAGAACACCCAAATTCTAGGGTTCTGACGGGTTCGTGGCGATTTGAAGCTTTTCCTGGCCAAATTGGACTTGGGCACAGGTATGAAACTTGCTCTACTAGTTGAGATCTTCATTTCTTGGTGAGGATTCTTGGCAAGTCTCAGTATAAGTGGCTACCTTTGAGGGTATAATCTTTATCCTGTCTTACTGTACTTTACTTATACTTTGTCATCACGTGTGAAATGGGTTCATTCCCGCTCACAGCGCACTCTTATATTTAGGCACTTTTAGGTTTAAATTTATTCACATTTTCCACAGCACTACACTTTATGGCTTTGTCACCTTCCAGGTGTCGGCCAACACAACTCGATTCGGAGTCCTAGTGGACATTCCGGGTCGAGGTGTGTCAATTTATCTCTGAGTTCGATTCGCTTTACTTCATACCAACGTTTATTCAAGTGTTTATTATTTTAATTTGTTAACTTGCATGTTTTGAGAGTTAACATATAGTATAGCGTTAACATATGGTATACATGTTTAAGGGATTATTTGATCAGTCAGATATGTAAGAATGAACTAAGCATTTGCATGTTAACTAAGCAATATTTTGAATTGCTAGAAGTAGAAGTCTATATCGATTTTTTATGGTTATAACTCTGTAAGAGTTTGAGAAAACTACCTCGCACCTGAAGACGAAATTTGAGATGAAGGATCTTGGGAAAACTCGTTTATGCCTTGGCTTGAAGTTCGAGCATTGTTCTGACACTGTTCTGGTCCACTAGTGGAACTACACCCCGAAGGTGTTACCTTTTGAGTATATCCATGATCATCTATATGCTAGATGCAAATGAGACCCTTGAAGAGGTTGCACTTTGTTGTATTTGGCTCATTTCATGACATCTCCGCCACAACTACTTGTCATTAAAAACGTTTTTTTCTTTACTCTGAAGGTACTATGAATTTGGGCTTATCCCTATACATCCTGAGTGGATCCAACCCTCCTGATCCTCGAAATGATGTTGCCTTGTTTGTTAGGATGACACTGGTTACTTATCAAACCCACACAAAGCATGTTCCCAAATGGTTATGTCTTTACCATTAGAGATACCACAATATCTTGAAGGTCTACGATATAAACCTTACTTGCGAAATCTTCGGAAAGTTCCAAGCTCACTGCACCTCACTATGTCACACATGAGAGATGTGGTGTGTTCAACATATTCGAAGTACCTGTAGTTTTTCATCCATCATTGAGTTCCAATGACAACCATGAAGACAGTACCACATGTATCAACCAGACCAAGATATGATACACCGATAAAGTAAACACTACGCATATTGCTCCATTCTCACCTCAGCAAAGCATTAGAAGATTGAAGTCAAGCAAGTCTGATCCCAAGACAACCATGGCGACCTTTCTAGGAAGTCACTGCCAAAGTCTACTTTCCAAAAACTTATCCAAGGAATTGGTATGTGTGAATTGTTTGATTTTCAATTGTTGTTGTTCTCATTTGGAAGTTTTGTCAAACTCAGGGCGAGTATCCAGATGTATACTCACTTGACCTTAATGTACTCTTTTTCCCTTAGATTAGTAGCATTTTTTCCACTAGTTTTTGCTACTTGACAAGGTTTTAACGAGGCACTTATCTTAGGTTGGTCATACCCTTGTGTGCGTCCTACATGAGTCCCAAAGACATTTAGTTTTGACTTAATGCAACTTCTCACTTTTCTCCTTACTTTATGGGTTTTATCCTACCTTGGCTTTTATCATAACGAGGTTTTCTGAGTTTTACAACATATGCATTTTTCCGTTTAGTTTTTAGACTCGCATTCACTCTTTGTGCTGACTAGATGAGACGACTTTATCAGCTATTTCTACATAATCACTTGAAGACCTGATACACCATTTACTTAAGTATATACACACTTAAGAGGGATTATTGCAGTCCTAATTTCATTAGGAATGTGATTATGTAAATCTTAGAGGTTATGCATAGGAATCCTATGAGATCTATAGTAGATCTTTTCTTGTACAACTTGTATTACTTGGAGAGCAAGTTTCTTTCTCCTTTTTAGTATAAATAAAGACACAAGGCATGAGGAACAAGCTATGCACTCCATTCTCTTCTCTTTGGCCGATCTACCTCTTTCTTCCCTCACTAAATTCATACTACAACATCTTGTACTATTTAACTTTTTTTTTCTCATTATTATATAGATTACGAGATGTATTATATTTTAAACTAGTGATATATTTACTTATTGAAAATAGGGAGATCATAAATTGGGGGAGAGAAAAATGAATGGAAATTGGATCAACTAATCTCTCCTAATTAATCTGATTCATGATTTTCAAGTATTGAGATTACAAATTTCAAGGTGGAATTCACACTTCTTTTATATCATATGTGTTAATAAGCACATGAGAACGAAGCCAATCATTGAAATGATTGAAATTTTTATCACGTATAAGTAAACATGTCATTCGTTAAAAGATGAAGATCCAAACTCGGTTTGCTAAAGAGCATGTCAGTCATTAAGAGATGATGATCCGACCTCGGTTTGCAAGAGAGCTGGATGTTGTCCTAACAAACTGGAGTAATCTTGAACATTCATTTTTATAAGTGCACAATGGTTACTTTGAAATATCAAATAATAACCTCTTTATTTAATTTTGTTGCAGTCATATTTAGATTAGAAATGTGATTGTGTAAATCCTAGGGAATCTGGGAATGTATCTTATATTCCTATTAGGACTAGATTACCTATTAAATGTTGTAATCCTAAAGAGAAAGGTTTTACCATTTCTACTACTATAAATAACGGCACAATGGGGTGAATCAAACACACCTCACAATTAAATCATTCTCTCTTCTCCCTAAAGCTTGCCGCACTCCTCTCTCTCTCTCTAACCCTAGATCGCTCAATCAAATAGGCCTACAACAAATTTTAATTTATTACTCTTTTTTTATATTTATTTTCCAGAAGTAGAAAGAGTACACAGCATAAGAGCAACTCCAACGTGGTCTATTGTCCCTAGGGCAATCCACTATGCTATCCATCCAGTGAATAGTAACTGCCATTAATGAACAGTAATCGCCTTTTGCATCTCCACCCCTACACTCAATAGCCCTGGCAATTGGCAATAAAATATTAATATTTTATTTATTTATAAAATAATACAAAATAATTTTATTTGTAATTTCGGATAAGATTTTTAATCGTTCTCGTTGCGTCATTTGTCATTAATCGAAAAGAATATAGCAATAAAATATTAGTATTTTTTTATTTATAAAATAATACAAAATAATTTTATTCGTAATTTCGGATAAGATTTTTAATCGTTCTCGTTGCGCCACGTGTCATTATCCGAAAAGACAATTATTGGTGATGGATTTCCGATAAGATTTTTAATCATTCTTGATGCGCCACGTGTCATTATCCGAAAAGACAATTATTGGTGATGGATTTCCGATAAGATTTTTAACCAATCGCGTCGCGCCACGTGTTACAATCTGTTTACAATCTTTGAGGATAGATTTCCACCAGATTTTTAACGAATGACAGCATGCCACGTGGCATTATCTACAACCTAATCCTTTCTGAATCCTCCATATAATCCATCATCCATCCTCAGAAATTTCACACCAATTTTCTCAAGATCTCTATCATTATTCATAGTTTCTGCTTCCTTATTCACCTAAATTTCTATCATTATTCATAGTTTTTGCTTCCTTCTTACAATGTCTTCTTCTTCCTCAAGGATGATGTGGGAAATCGATCAGCAAGAGGAAGAATTGTTTACCAATCAGAATGAATGTTCAAACGCCAGGCGGCCCAAATTCAGAAGGAAAAGGATGAGGAGCGTAGACGGAGAGACGACGAATCAAGAATGGCAAGAGCCTCACATTCCCGTCGAGTCATCCAAGTTGTGGCTCAGATCTACAGGCCCAGCCGTGCTGTAAACATTGATAGAGACAGGCAACGATGAGGTGAGTATCTCTTGGATGATTATTTTGTCCGTAACAGTGCATTCCCTGATACGTACTTTAGACGTCGTTTTAGAATGGAACGTCATTTGTTCAACAAAATCATGGGCGCTGTTTGCAACCATGATTCTTACTTTGTGCAAAAGCCGGATGCTTTTGGTGCTATGGGTCTCCTGCTTGAGCAAAAAATTATTGCTGCCTTGCGGATGCTTGCGTATGGAGCATCTGCAGACCAAGTGGACGAGATAGCGAGGATGGGAAAATCAACCATTCTTGAGTCCCTGATGAGGTTTTACTCAGCAATCGAATCTATCTACACCGCAGAGTACCTCCGGAAACCTACTAATATGGACTTGGAAAGGCTTCTGAAGAAATAGGAGATGCGAGGTTTTCCAGGGATGATTGGAAGCATTGATTGTATGCACTGGACTTGGAAAAACTGTCCAAGTGCATGGCAAGGCGCTTTTGGGGACAGAAAAGGATCAAAAAGTATCATTTTGGAGGCGGTGGCATCTTTTGATACATGGATTTGGCATGCCTTTTCCGGGGTTCCGGGATCTCAAAATGACCTCAACGTGCTTGCACAATCCCCAGTGTTCAACAATGTCCTGCAAGGAAAGGCATTAAAAGTGACATACTATGTCAACGGACATAAGTACGACGAGCCATACTACCTAGCAGACGGCATTTACCCAAGGTGGGAAACATTTGTCAAAACAGTGCCACGTCCGCGAAGTGCAAAGGAAAAACACTTTGCAAGCTGTCAAAAGGGGTGCAGGAAGGATGTGGAGCGTTGTTTTGGTATCCTCCAAGCTCGCTGGACGATTGTTAGGGGTGCTGCCAGAATGTTTGATTTAGAGTCGCTTCGATCCATCATGATGACGTGCATCATTCTTCACAACATGATTGTGGAAGATGACTACGATTATGATGTCGTTGATGAATATGAGCCAGACATGATGAATAATTCCAGAACACAAATCTATTGTGCTCATGACGCCACCGAAGAACCCGTGCAACACGAGCCATTAGAAAGGGATGGACGTTACAATGATAGGGCCATTCAACGATATACTGCAATTCAAAGGCCATATATGAACAATGCCCGGCAAATTGACTTGATAGAGCACCAGTGGGAATTGAAACAAGCTGAAGATAATTAAGTTCATTAGTGTTTGTTTTTATTTGGTGTGTTTATTTAATTTTATGTGGTGTGTTTTTTTAAGTTCATTTAGTGTTTTTTTTTTTTTTGGTATGTTGATGTAATTTGATTTGGTGTGTGTTGATGTAATTTTATTTGGTATGTTGATGTAATTTTATTTGGTTTGTTTCAATGTGTTTTGAATAAAGATTCTCTTAGTATAAATAAATTACCAAATTAAATAAATAAGAAATTACAACCCAAATTGATTGGAAACAACATAAAGTACTCTATTCAATAAATAAGAAATTACAACCCAAATTGATTGGAAAATTATGGGCTCCGATTACAAACAAAGTGATTGGAAAATTATGGGTTCGTGAATGGATAATCATCACCTAACCAATTTGTGGTGCTAGGATGATCTTCTCTTGTGGTGCTAAGATGATCTTCTCTTGTCGTGCTAGGACCATCTCCTCTTGCTCTCGCCTCTCTTGCACGCCTCCTTCGCACCACGTCCGCTTTCTCCGACTTCCAAAAATATTTAGAGCTTGGAGACTTCCCTTCTAAAGGCTCCTTCATAATGTCACGATCTTGTTGAGCCATTCTTTCTTCTCTAGCCTGTTCCCTTTCTTGCCAAAGTAGTTCTCTTTCTCTCTCATTAGCTTGAAATTCTTTCTCAATAGCTGCAGTTTTTACATCCTCTCTAGCCTTATCAGCCTCAAATTTGGCAATTTCCCGAGCCAAACTCAATTCACCTTGGTGGGAAAGTTCTTGCATATACTTTGCATAATCATTCTTGGAAGCATTACCTTTTCTCTTTGAAGCTTTCCTACCTTGTTGAGGCCTAATTGGAAAACGGGTCGACCCCGACGCTTGTTCAACAGGGGGCGTTTCGGGCACTTCTTCTGCATCACTTCATCATGATCATGTGAGGCATGATCGGGCGTAGAGTGTAGAGGGGTGCTGTTAAAGGCCACTTCTGGACCGATAGGCACAACTTTGAATTTAGAACAATCTTTGACAATATTCTGTTGGAAATGTGCCCTAAAACCAATCATATGATGATACTTTACGGACATTTCACATGTTAAACTAATCTAGTTTAATATCAAGGGCAAAGATTATTGTTTTAAGCCATCTCATATAAATGTTATATGCTTAAACGATAAAGTCCAAGGAATATGTGATTGGGAGAATGCAATCTAAAGAAGTTAGATTCATGAGACCATTCTTTCGTAGACACATCCTAAATGTTCCTGATCATAGGATTGCCAATTGGGCATTGACAGTCCGTTAATATCAGTACGTGCTATGTCTTCTCTCAGGGAGAGTGACTAGTCTCGAGTCATTGGTGTGTGTGACATCAAGACAAGTACGTAGGTACTCAATAGAGAATGAGTTCACTGAACACGGTCAACGAAGAGTTCTCATATTCATGTCACATGAGAACTCATGGTTGGGATAATGTAAAGTAGTCATTTGACCTGAGGCATCATAGTTGTCTTGTGGTTAGGTACTTGATCTTTGATTATGTCAAAGTCACCCCATCCGCGGGTGTCCACGGCATCGTTGAGGTTAAGCCACTTAGCCATGGAGGCAATTAAATGCGCAACAAGGGATCTCTAACCTTCAAACCTTTTGAGGGAGAATACTCTATGATATGATTAAGAATCTCTAGCCAGAGTATGAATGAGATTTAGGAAGTCGTTCCAAATCACATTCAAGGTAATCATATAAGCACACGAATCACATTGGATAGTAGACATGAATAAACTATCAAACCAAACAATGTGGTCAAGAGTATTGCATTAGAGAAAGACCGTATTGCATTTGTAATCCTAAACTGAATAGGTTCTCCACCTCTTCTGATTAGCTGGGGTAACCATGATATGCTGCTAGGTGTCACTCATGGTTTGTGGAAGCCCTAAACGTGTATAAACACTAAAGGGAGAATTGAAAGTAAGTTTCAATTCACAATCGATTTGAAATGGTTTTAATCGCCCACTGCCTCGCTAAAATGAACCTAATGGATCGTACACCGTGTAAGGTAGAGATTGAAGAAACAACGGAGATGAGTAAGAATAATTAAATGGTTTAATTATTTATGGCAAGGATTAATTAATATGTTAATTAATCAAACGAATAAAGTTCGTTAAAAGACCACGGGTTAGTTTTGGGCCTCAAGGCCCAATGGGCTTCGAACGTCAAACCCATTGACTTAAGTTGTATGACAACTTAATGAAAAATAATTCACAAAGGCCTTAAAAGCCCAATGAAACCCTATGGCCGGCCATTTTAGAGAAGGAGTGGGTTTTGGACTTATTTACAAGTTTGCCACTCCCATGAATTAAGGTATAAATATGACTTTATAGCCAAAATTCATTTAGGGTTTCTTTTGGAGAAAATAGGTGAGAACATGTCTCTCCATTTCTCTCTAAAGAGGCCGGCCCCTTTGGAGGGATTAGCTAGTAATCTTTCTCCTCCAAGGTCACTCATTTCTTCATCAATCTTTCCTTGGTATGGAGACTTAGAGGTTCTCAATTTTGAGAACTTGGAGAAACCTATTCTTCCATCCAAATCCATGGATCTAAGAAGCAAGGAATGAAGGCCCTATCTCTTGGGTGATTATCCTTTGCTTTTGCAAAGAGGAATCTACAAAGGTATAAATTTCTCAACTCACTTTGTTCTTGAGTTGAGTCTTGGTTCATCAATCTACTAGGCTTTGAATTTCATGGTTTATGTTTTTGTTTTAAGTGCATACAAGCATGATTCCGCCTTTAATTGTTAATTGCATGCTAATAGATGTTGCTTAAATGAACATGTTTTTCACAAAATTTCCTTCAAGTGGTATCAGAGCCTAGGTCTAGTAGTTGGTGAATCATTTTGGGTTTTGTTCTTCATAGTATTTGATTTAAAAGTTGTAATATGTTACAAGCTTTATTCTTGCTTCTTTGAATGTAAATTTTGTTAGAAAATTTGCCATCTCAAATGTTGTAGATGTAGTTCATATGAGCATGAATATTGGAACTAAAATTTGGTGCCATGTTTTTGGGGAAATTCGGCCAAATCCAAAGGGTGGATTTTTGGGTTCTTGTTTGACTTGTTAAAAGTGTTTTCAAGTGACTTTTGGAACCCCTATGTACCCTAGTATGGTTATATGTTATTTCCCTTAAGTTTGAGTGGTTTTGGGATGTCTTTGGATGAAAAATGTTCATGAAGCGTTTATGGGTTTTTCATGAATGTTCTTCATTGTTCTTGAAGTTTTAGCCAAGAACAAAAAGTTTGGTGTTTTGATTCAAAGTTTTGGTTAATTTCATAAAGTCTTTGTTTTGTGTTGGTGGGTGTGACTTATCTATCATCAAAACATTTATTGAAATTTTGAAAGGTGATAGAAATGGTGATAGGTGTGTAAGAAGTACTTCTCTTACACACACACCACTTGCATGGTTTTGTTCACACCAAACTATTTCCACTTGCATGGCTTTATGACTTAGTTGAAAAATTGTGGACTCCCTCTCCAAAACCGGCCACCCTACAAGTGGGGTGCTTTTGGGGCTTTTATGCAATTACATAAAGTTTTGGTACTTTTGTGTATTTTGTAGTTTGACCCAAAAGTTTACGTATTTACGTAATGGCCCAAAATCATTAAAGGTCAAATTGTTTTGTTCCTTTAATGAAGTTTTTGAATTTATTGAAATTTTTGAGTTCTAGTTGTAATTACATGAAGTAGTGGACTTTTGTGTTTTTACAAAATGAGCTCAAAAGTTTAAGTTTTGCAACATAGCCCAAAGGTTGAGGTTATTGCATTTTGGCCCAAATTAGGTTGAGAACAAAATGATTTTGTCTCTTTAAATGAGAATTGGATTTTCATTTCATTTAGCTCCATTTAAATCAATTCTATGGATACAAAAACCAAATGAAAATGTTGCATTCAAGTTTAATTAGTTAAAGCGTTAATTAATTAAAGAAATGGTGATTATGAACCTAAGCCTACGATAATTGAGCTATGTGAAAGGCCGTTTCAAATTTGTTTGAACCATGGGAATGTGTAGATTAGATTTTGGTTGTAATTTGATATGATCAAATGTTGTAAAAGAGCATAAGCTCTTCTTTACTTTAAAGTAATTTGTTTTGATCAAATGTTGTAAAAGAGCATAAGCTCTTCTTTACTTTAAAGTACTCCTTTCTTGTTTTATTTGATATGCATGAAATTGGAGTAGCGGGTCCAACGCCCAATAGGAACAACACGCCTTAATATGATTAAACGCGTAACTAAAATCAATCACCATCCCTAGACCGAGATTCAACACAAGGCTCGTGTTGGATCTAATTAAAAAGGTTCATAGTCATCCTAAGGCCCTAAGACAACTATATAGTCCATCAATGAATGCAAACCTTATGTTAGTAGTACCATATACTCTTGCTTTAAAAACCGTTTTATAAGCATAGTGGGAGTATTATATACTACTAAAACAATCACATGGACCAATAGTTGTAATAGGACCAAATTGTTTTAATAAGATTAAAATGAATGTGTATATATGTGATGAGACCTAAAACCCTCAACCAAACCATTATTAAGTTGATAAAGCGTGAGAGTGCTTTGAACACTCTTTCGTGGCCTTCCACCATGGTAGACTCCGATCGTTTGTGACTCGTACACCGGCTTCACCCTATAATGGGGGAGTAAAAAGTGCGTGCTTACACTCAGGAGGAGTTCTATATACATACATGATGAAGTGAGGTAGGCAACGAGTTTAGCCAACATGATATAATTCTGAGGCTATGCTTGAACCCCTACACGAACTAGGCATGGTGGGAATGACTTATCTAAGTACAATGACGCCAACATGATATAATTTTGAGGCATCATTTTCTAGAGGCCAAATTAGATGGGTACTTGCAAGAGATGCAAATGAGTAAGCGTACTCTCTCATTATTATTAACGCTAGCCAACATGATATAATTCTGAGGTGGGCTTGGTAATAGTGAGCCTCCCATACCCTACTAAGAGTTTCTTCCAAAACTCTCGAATTCCAATGAGGGATATGGAATTTGCCAAAAATAGTGGGTGGTGCTATTTGATTTAAAGACCCGAATCAAATGGCTTAAAATCAATCAATTTATATTCGTTATGTATTTGTTTACCAATATATTTGCAAACGCTATCCAAAACTTGACAAAGAAAAGCCGAATGCTTTAGTTTCAGAACTTGGTACCACAATCCCAAAGATTGTCTTAAATGGATTGTATATGTACCTAAGTAGTCTCATCCTCAAAATCTTCCTATTGGTAATGTATCATTGGAAGAAAATGTTAGATAAGTCTATCATGAAGAGGACAACACAAACAACCAATGCTTAATCCTTTGTTAAATGAACAAAGGAACTTACGAAGATTAGCATAAAGAAAATGACACTTTTAGTGTTATTAGTTCTTCACTTACAAATTGTTGTATGAAGAAATAAGAGTTGCTTTGAACAACCCTTAGTCAATACAAACACTATTGCTTGTTTCTTCGTTAAATGAACAAAGAACTTGAGAAGAAAGCACAATGGCATGGACACTTTATGTGCCATGATTCTTCACTTACAAATTGTTGTATGAAGAAATGAGAGTTGCCTTGAACAACTCTTGGAAGTTTGTAATTATGTTTAGAATAATGGTTGGTTGACAAAAATAGTCCATCAACATGGACTTATGATGATTTTGAATCATTGAGTGTTGAAGTGTAACACCACTTAAAGAAACGGAAACTAAGCAAGGACTTCACCTTTGTGTCCTTATCCCGTTCACTAAGTTTATTGTAAACTATAATGTGAACAATAACCACACACTCTCCAAATCGTTTGATGTGTATAACACAATTGAAATAAGTTTCAAGAGAGATAATGGGAGTTTAGGGACCATGACTATTGTAGTCAAAGGAGAAGTCAAATGAAGAAGGCAAAATAACTCCAAGGGAACAAACTTTCTTTATGAAAGGATGGACATTAGAAGGGGTATTTGCAAGAAATGTCTTGCAAGTGTCAAGAACACACCTTTCGAAGGTGTTGTAAAATGTTCTTGAATAGTTCAAAACAGTTGGTTCTTCTACTTGAATGCTTGATTCCGTATTAGTAACTATGTTTTACAATCGTTGTAAAAGTGTGGCTAATAAGAAGTAGAAGATAAATGAGAGAAGAGAAAGTACTTCACATTCGGAACGTGAATCAAATGTAGATCTCTGCGAAAGCAAATGGTACTTACTTCCTCATATAAACTACCAAAGAAATTGGAAAAACCAAAGATTGTCTTTACATTCCAATTTTAAGGAACTTAATTCTGTCACTATTAGAGATGGATGAATGTTTTGTTTGACAAAACATTGTTCTTTATTAATTAATAATTGGATTATTGTAATCTAATTGATTGTCTCTATAGTAGAGATGATATGGTAGTGTTAACTGTTTAGAATATAACGATGCTTAAAACCCAAAAGGTTGCAAGGTAGTGACTAATCCCAACTGAGTTGTGTTACCTCTAAAACATAAATTACGAGTTGGTCATAGATGGATGCTTTGGATCGTTAGATCCGGATCCAATACCTTCTTGTTAAAATTGTATAGAGGCGAAATGTTCGAATCTTTATTCTTTTTGAAAGACAAAAGAATCACAAAGTTGTTGAGGTTAATTCACTTAGATGTTAGTGGCACTTGTCCACAACATAATACTACTCATGTTTTATGACATTCACCAAAGATCACTCTTGGTTGGACTATAATTAATTTTAAATAAAAACAAGTCCGAATACTTTGCAAAAGGTTTCAAAGAATTCAAGAATGTAAGTTGATGAGTAAGACGTCTAAAGTATTTACCTCCTTAGATTTGATCCAAGGAAAGGTAACACTTTAGAACAGTTTCCTTGAAAGATATCAAGGAAAGAAGCATCATGAGATAATGGATTTCTCCATTAGGAGAAAAACGAACTTGAATAAGATTTAGTTCGTTGGACATTATCAATTACCCATATATAGGATATATACTTCTAAGACAATATGATTGTCAATTAGAAGATCTTCCAAAATCTTCATAACTTCATAGGATGTAGTTGGAAAGAAAGACAAAACTTAATCATGTTAAGATTTGGGGTTGTGTGCTAATAAGCAATATTTGTTTGAAAATTATCTTGTGGGTATCCTTAAATTAACATTTGGATATCACTTCTATAAACCAACTAACAAATGTTGTTTTGTTGAAAAGTTCATTGTAATCCTACAATATGATTTGCCTAAGATAGAGCAATGAATGAGAGATAGAACTCAAAGAATGGGTTCTTTGAGAGACAAGATGATAATCAACAAATATAACAACCTACTTCCTATAACAAAAGCTCCAAGGTAGTCGAGAAGGATTTATAAACCGTCTCAGTTGAATGGTTTGAACTTTATGACTATGTCATAGAGTTGCACCTCTTAATTCGAAAGAAATAAGAATGAAAATCCTTATGGCTACATTGAGTGTATATACGATATATACTCAAGGAGATGGTAAAGTACCATTTGACCCGAAATAATGAAACCTTCATAGCTAATTGGTAGCTTAAGGTGACTACAATCAAAGAGATTGGTTGACTTTGAAGAAACCATCTTTGACGTAGTCTTAGTTTCAATTAATTCGAAGATTGCTAGCTACAACTAAATGGTGATTCAACGTTTGGACATAATATGGGTTTCCGAAACCATTATTAAGATAGTCTTGATAATATATGTCTAAAACTATGAATCACAAGACATGTAAGTTGTAGAGATCCATCCATCATGGATCTCAGCAAGCTAGTGGGAGCCATAAGCGTCTTATGAGAGAAAGATCAAATTGTTTGATTTCTCATAAAGATGTAAATGAATCTTTTGTTTACTAGGTTTACAAAAGATTAGTGGGAGTTAATCATGTTCCTAAATTTAAATATATATATATACATACACATATATGATATATTAATTTTGGAAATGAAAAGAATACTTCTTCGTTAAAGTTATGACTTTAAACATTCTATAACGATAGAATGTATATGGGAGACATAGTCTATAAACATGGGATGGAAATCTATAATGATAGATTTCAGGATATAATTGGATTATATCAAGCCCTAATGATAGACAAGAGATGCTAGGAAGTTTCTCATATGATGACAAACTTCAAATCAAAAGGACAACTCTAGTAAGACTACGAAGTTGTTCTTCTCAAAGGAAACTTACTCTTTTGACTCCTAAAGAAACATAATGCATAAATAGAATCCTTTATGCATACGCAGAAAGGTGATTTACGTATTTCATATTGTATGAAAAACGTTGATATGAGTTGTACCAAGATCGGTACAAGACAATATCAATGCAAGCCCAGGATCAGAACCATGGCAACTGTCAAGTGAGTCCTTAAGTATTTAAGAAATACTAAAGGATAGATTCCTCAAAGAATGAGGAAGAATTAGAGTAACGTAATGGAAGCGTAAATGTATTAGATTATGAATCTAATCCATCATTGGATGTTTCTTCATTATGAATGAAGAGATAATCAGATATCTCTTTATTATGACTAAAGAGATATTTGGATGGAAACATTAAGGTAATGACTTTAGCGTGTTCCATTATGAATGCAAAATATATTGCCATATGGAAGTTTACAACAATGTTGTTTGGATGGGAAAGTTCATTTATGAACTCTCTATTCGGTTCCAACCAGAAAGTGACTGACACTAATGGGGCGATAGCTCAAGCCAGGGAATCAAGGTCTCATCAAGATCCGAACTCATATGAGAGACTAAACCACATGATTGAGAATCATGTATAATGGTGACGTCGTTATTCTCAAGGTTGCTTCTATGGATAACACATAGATATCCATTGCCTAGGCCTACTACTCAGCCATTTCTGAAATGACTACAGAAGAGGTATCATCACTGATGACCAAGCTGATTGGCTCTAGTACAAGTGGGAGATTGTTGGAAATGTGCCCTAAAACCAATCATATGATGATACTTTACGGACATTTCACATGTTAAACTAATCTAGTTTAATATCAAGGGCAAAGATTATTGTTTTAAGCCATCTCATATAAATGTTATATGCTTAAACGATAAAGTCCAAGGAATATGTGATTGGGAGAATGCAATCTAAAGAAGTTAGATTCATGAGACCATTCTTTCGTAGACACATCCTAAACGTTCCTGATCATAGGATTGCCAATTGGGCATTGACAGTCCGTTAAGATCAGTACGTGCTATGTCTTCTCTCAGGGAGAGTGACTAGTCTCGAGTCATTGGTGTGTGTGACATCAAGACAAGTACGTAGGTGCTCAATAGAGAATGAGTTCACTGAACACGGTCAACGAAGAGTTCTCATATTCATGTCACATGAGAACTCATGGTTGGGATAATGCAAAGTAGTCCTTTGACCTGAGGCATCATAGTTGTCTTGTGGTTAGGTACTTGATCTTTGATTATGTCAAAGTCACCCCATCCGCGGGTGTCCACGGCATCGTTGGGGTTAAGCCACTTAGCCATGGAGGCAATTAAATGCGCAACAAGGGATCTCTAACCTTCAAACCTTTTGAGGGAGAATACTCTATGATATGATTAAGAATCTCTAGCCAGAGTATGAATGAGATTTAGGAAGTCGTTCCAAATCACATTCAAGGTAATCATATAAGCACACGAATCACATTGGATAGTAGACATGAATAAACTATCAAACCAAACAATGTGGTCAAGAGTATTGCATTAGAGAAAGACCGTATTGCATTTGTAATCCTAAACTGAATAGGTTCTCCACCTCTTCTGATTAGCTTGGGTAACCATGATATGCTGCTAGGTGTCACTCATGGTTTGTGGAAGCCTTAAACGTGTATAAACACTAAAGGGAGAATTGAAAGTAAGTTTCAATTCACAATCGATTTGAAATGGTTTTAATCGCCCACTGCCTCACTAAAAGGAACCTAATGGATCGTACACCGTGTAAGGTAGAGATTGAAGAAACAACGGAGATGAGTAAGAATAATTAAATGGTTTGATTATTTATGGCAAGGATTAATTAATATGTTAATTAATCAAACGAATAAAGTTCGTTAAAAGACCACGGGTTAGTTTTGGGCCTCAAGGCCCAATGGGCTTCGAACGTCAAGCCCATTGACTTAAGTTGTATGACAACTTAATGACAAATAATTCACAAAGGCCTTAAAAGCCCAATGAAACCCATTGGCCGGCCATTTTAAAGCAGGAGTGGGTTTTGGACTTATTTACAAGTTTGCCACTCCCATGAATTAAGGTATAAATATAACTTTATAGCCAAAATTCATTTAGGGTTTCTTTTGGAGAAAATTAGTGAGAACATGTCTCTCCATTTCTCTCTAAAGAGGCCGGGCCCCTTGGAGGGATTAGCTAGTAATCTTTCTCCTCCAAGGTCACTCATTTCTTCATCAATCTTTCCTTGGTGTGGAGACTTAGAGGTTCTCAATTTTGAGAACTTGGAGAAACCTATTCTTCCATCCAAATCCATGGATCTAAGAAGCAAGGAATGAAGGCCCTATCTCTTGGGTGATTATCCTTTGCTTTTGCAAAGAGGAATCTACAAAGGTATAAATTTCTCAACTCACTTTGTTCTTGAGTTGAGTCTTGGTTCACCAATCTACTAGGCTTTGAATTTCATGGTTTATGTTTTTGTTTAAGTGCATACAAGCATGATTCCGCCTTTAATTGTTAATTGCATGCTAATAGATGTTGCTTAAATGAACATGTTTTTCACAAAATTTCCTTCATATTCCAACACTCCCACCGGTTGAACGATTTGTTTTTGCTTGTGGTTTTGGCACTATACCAAGCTTGTGCTTGAAGGTCCTACACAATGCGGGAGAAGAAATAATTATAATCAAAGTAGGTAATGTAAATTTGGGTATAGTACAAACAAATAAAAAATATATCGTTACCTGATCCTCTAAACTTTCCCCACTTCGAAGATTAGCACTAGCTTGTGCCAAGGCGTCTCTCCACGTACTAAAAGATTTGCTCAGTAGTCTTCAACGACTGGACAAAGATTCTTTGGTTCTTTTCCCACCAATTTTCTCAAGATAATTGGTATGAATAAGACCCCACATTTCTCTCAACTACATCTCATTACCCGAAATCGGATCATGAGTAACTTCAACCCAGTTAGTACACAATGTAACATCTTCAGTAAGCGTCCAATTCGTACCTGCATCATTAGTCATTTTCTTGGGAAAAAATTGGATTGAAACTTTGAGAGAAAGATACGTATTTAAGAAAAAGCAAATATATAAAATTAGATTTATAGAAAGATAGAAAAGTAGATTATAGAAAAGGTAGGTATTTAAGAAAGATAGGTATGAAATTGGATTGAAACTTGACAATATATGAAATTAGATTTATAGAAAAGTAAATATATAAAAGTATGAAATTGAATTCAAACTTGACAATATATGTTGAATTTATAGAAAAGTAAATATATAAAACTATGAAATTGGATTGAAACTTGACAATATATGAAATTAGATTTATAGAAAAGTAAATATATAAAAGTATGAAATTGAATTCAAACTTGACAATATATGTTGAATTTATAGAAAAGTAAATATATAAAACTATGAAATTGGATTCAAACTTGACAATATATGAAATTGGATTGAAACTTTGAGAAGATATGAAATTATGGTGTAAGGTAGAAGATAATGAGAAGGTATTTATAGAAAAGTAAAATCATTTTTTTTTTAATTTTTCAAATTTTTTTTTCTGATTTTTAATAATTTTTACATTTTTTCAAAATTTTTATTCACCTAATTAATCTATACCGTTGGATTTAAACCAATTTGAATTCCAACACTCCAAATTGTGCCACGTGGCACAACGGTAACATTTCTGATTTTTTAACTGTTTTTTTTAAGTCTAATAACGTGGACCGTTGATCTCAGATCTAACGGGTGATATTAAATGAAGTTTTTTTTATTTTTTTTACCGTTGGAAATCCAACGGTTCACAATTTATATCTGTTGAAATCCAACGGATGTGGGGAAGCCACGTGGCTCCCCAACGGTAACAAAAAAAAATCTACGTCGTGGGCCCGTTTTCTGATTTTGTGTCTCCTGACGCGCGCCCACGCGCGCTTGAATGGCACGCGCCTGACAAAAAAAAAATTAATAAAGGCGTCTGACGTCAGCTGACGTCAGACCCATCTCGAGCTCAATGGCAGGCACCAATCCACGGGCCTGGCGCTCGGGCTTGCTCCAGCTCCCTCGCCAGCCAACGCTGGCCTTGCTCCCTCGGGCGATCCGGCCCTGTTCCTCCCACTGTCCCTCCAGCGATTCATCCCGCTGGAGTTGCTCTAAGGATGGATTAAAAGTCATAGTAGACTAGACCTGTAAACAGGTCGGGTTTACTGGGTTTGGGTCGGGTTGAACATGACCCGTTAATTTAACGGGTCACATGAACCCAACTCGTTAAGCTAACGGGTCATCCGTTTCAACCCGTTTCACCGTTAACCTTTGTTTTTTTTAACATTTCATCCAAATCAATTACAGCCCCATTTTATTTATAAAAACAAAAACAAATTGTCAAACCAATGGCAGCTAATCCTCAATGCATAACAAAAGTAATGCTTACAATCAGTAAACTAATTCCAATCTGATTCCAATCTGCATTCCAGCAAGAATTGAAGGATTAAAAGTAATGCTAACCGTAACATTAAGAATTAAGAATTGAGAATAATCAGTAAACTAATTATGAGCTAGCAATCAGTAAACTAGAAATAGCACTGAATCTAACGCCATGCAAGAAGAGGTGGAAGGGAATAGCTTACCAGAGAGAGTGGTAATTTCTGAGGAAGAAGATGGGGGAGAAAACTGCAATGAGGAAGAAGAACGGGAGGCTAGGAGCCTAGGAGCCAGAACCAGAAGCAGCGTGCACAAAACTGCAATGCGAGACAGAGTGCACAAAACTGCAAGTCTGCAATGCGGGTAAACTGCAAGTCTGCAATGCTTATAATTGACTACTGAAATTACACAAAAGCCCTCAATAACGGGTGCAACGGGTGGTTAACAGGTTTCGCAGATTCATCCAAAATGACATTTTATTTAACGGGTGCTTAACGGGTTGACCCGTTAACCACCCGACCCGTTAAACACTCACCTGAATACTCATTTTAACGGGTCGAATCGGATCGGGTTAACGGGTCAGGTTTGAAATGTAAGGTCTATAGTAGACTACTAGGAGAGTGGAGGGTGAGGGTCCACTCTGGGGACGGGGTTAAACGGCGGGGATCAATATCACATCACATACCACCTTCCTAACATTATTACGAGTCATGAGGGGTGTGGCCTTCCTCGGAGACGTATAAAAATAGAGCAACCATAAGCACTTTTCCACAAGCACTTGTTCTCTCAAGTCTCGCTCTCCCTTTGATTTCTTGGGATTCAGAAACCTCATTCAATGCCCTTTTAATATCCTCCTCCTCCTCCTCCTCCTCCTCCTATCTTTCAATCCACCTCTCCTCCTCCTCCATTGTTGCTAATCAAGCTTATTGCTCTGGTTCTGGTTTAAACTTGTGAAAAGATGGGGAGTACGGACAAGGCCATCAGCCTGGAGGAGATCAAGAACGAGACTGTCGATCTGGTATATTTTTCTTTCTTTCACTTTATCACCTCTATTTTCTCCCTCATCTCGGGAAACTAGGGTTCGTGATTTTGTTTTGTGTGAGTTTTTACATTTTCATGAGTTGGGTTTTTGCTTAATCTTTGGACTGAGTGAGTTTTATTGTTGCATGATCTTAGTTTTCTTGCTGTGTTCGAAAATCATATACTTTTGAGCTGGCTTTTACGTAATAAACAGTTGTGTTTACATGGGTTCATCTCAAAAGATTGGAAGTTTCCCATTTTCTCGCTATATTTTCCCACCAACCAAGCAGAGTATATAATCATGTCCTCAGGTAGTATCCAAACGGGATGGATCTACACATGTGAATGACAGAGAGGTTGAGTCCACTACGGTTAATAATTCCCCCAAATATGTTTTTTTATATAAACACACACACACACACACTCTCAAACGAATTCACTGTCGCATTACATCTAGGTCTATAACAATTTTAATTATAAAAAAAAAGTTATACATAAAATAAAATTATTGAACTAAAACATCACAATAACAGTAAATAGTACCGGTGTTTGTCTTCCTTCTGTAATTTGAAGTACCTTTTCCGTGGTACTTTGGACTTTTCCCGTTCTGAGGAATTCTCCTTTTGTTTAACTCAAAAGACACACCATTGGATTAGAAAACCCATATATTTATTGTTTGTTTTGTTTTACTATACCTTATTTACCCTTCTTTCATTCTTTTGTTATTTACACTAGCATCCAAACGCGGTTTATCATGTTGGAGCGCGTGTATGTCACGCACCAATCACGCTCTTGCCTTGAAAAGTAGTGCTGTGCCACTGACGCAAACAATTTTTTATGTTTGACCATTTTAATAAATAAAATGTAATATATTAATATTTTGTGGGTCAACACTTTAGTGATTGGCTAGCATCCCTAGGAGGGGAGGGCAGAAATGGGAAGTACCATATTAATCCGACCGGGTTCGTACACTGAGTGAGCGCCGAGTCGACTACTTGGTTGGACAAAATATCAAAATATATTGAGGTTTGATGTTCGGGTCATCGTAACCGTTGAAAATCAAAATTCATGGTCAATAATCTAAACCCCAAACATTTCATATTATTTCTTTTTCCAAATGGTTTTTTTTTTCAAATAGTTGGTGATCAACATAAAAGCTCTGTGTAATTTTTTCAATTTTTTTTGTCATATTATTTTTTTTTGCTGTTTTTTTAAGTATAGTTGTTGACGAATTATTATTAGGTACAATACATTACATATATATTATCTGCGGGTACGTTTGAATTTACAAAAATCATTAATTGGTACATTTATTTGCAATTTTGGTACGTTTGATTTGATACATATTGTTAATATTGGTACATTATTTTTATTTTGGTACGTTTTATTTTGTACACATTGTGTATTGGTACGTTTATATTATTCTCAATATTTTTTTCTCTTAACGTACTAAAAGAAAAACTTATTTCGGTACGTTTGATTTTGTGGGATTTAAAAATATTTTAAACTATTTTGGAAAGAAAATATCTTAAATCGTAGATAATTATTGCTAAATTGTAGCATTATTGTGAAAATAAATTGAATCTAACCAACTTTTTTTTTTTACAATTATCTCTAACGAATGAGAGTGTAATTAAAAGGCTAGATTATAGGAAATTTGTTACAATATAATGTGCATATAGCACCAAAATTATGACAAAAAAAAGTTTAATCAAATCACTAAAAGGCAAGGATGTTTAATCTAAAAAATTCAAAAATGAGGCGCATATATCAAAAGATCCCTAGAAAATAAGATGAGACTTTATGAGATTTGTTTCAGAATTCACTTATATTTAGCATTGGGATGTGATAATAGGGAATATTCTAATCGACCACCATTATGTCATTCACTTTGAACATTAATAGTAGTAGAATAGAGCATTTCCTTTGGACAAATTAAAGAAGAATTAAAGGATTATAATATAACAAGAGTATATAGAAGGAGAAAATGCGTACAAGAAATTTTCCTACCTAAAAGCTATATATCTTGTTTGCCCTATATCTATTTCTTTTTTAATTTCCAATTATTTATTCATTTTTTTTATGAGGTGGGTTGATTTGAAAAGTAGTATGCATTTATTTTTGCGGGATCTACTGATCTAGCAAGTGAAACAATCATGTATGTGGCTATTAATGTACAAAGAATGTCAAACCAATGAACTGGCTAATATAGCCACCTGGATGACCCAATGGTTGAGGATAAATTTCAAGTTCGCATTCTACACGGCACGTCTTGGGTTCCATTCCCGGCGCTCATGAATCGAGATGGTGGTCAGAGACTGCCCCCAGAATGGTGGACTACTGTGGTGAAGTCATTAGCTGGTCCCCTTTTTAAAAAATGAACTGGCTAATATACTTTGAAATAAAAATTAAAATAATAATATGAACTTTCAAATACTTGTATTACATATTTACGTTGAGATTTACAATATAACTATCGTGTGATATGTGGATTTTGGAAATTATGTAGTGAGTATTACAACTTTTGTCCTAACAAAGAGTTGGTTTACAGGAGCGGATTCCGATCGAGGAAGTATTTGGACAGTTGAAATGCTCCAGAGAAGGTTTGAGCTCCGAGGAAGGAGGCCAAAGGCTGGAGATTTTTGGTCCCAACAAGCTAGAAGAGAAAAAGGTCATTTTCCGAATAATATAACTAGCCTCTCTGCACGAGCGAGTGCAAGAGACATTTTCCTTTTACTGTAACGATTATATACGTTAAATTTTGTTTTTACTAGCTTTGAGTATAGTTTAGTTCATAATATCTAAATATTTGTTACTGGTTACAATGAACAGGAAAGCAAATTTCTCAAGTTCCTGGGGTTTATGTGGAATCCTCTATCATGGGTCATGGAAGCTGCAGCCATCATGGCAATTGCTCTGGCCAACGGCGATGGGAAGCCACCAGATTGGCAAGATTTTGTTGGTATTCTCTGCCTGTTGGTCATCAACTCTACCATCAGTTTTATTGAAGAAAACAATGCTGGAAATGCAGCTGCTGCCCTTATGGCTGGTCTTGCTCCTAAGACTAAGGTAATTCAAATCAAACATTTCGATACGGTCCTGGATTCAGTGGCTTTGTACTCAAGTAACTAACTTTAGGTTTAGGGAGCCTTTTCAGCAGTTCAAGAAAACGGTGGCTAAAACAACTATAATAATTAACATACAGAATTATCGGTGGCTAAAAGTTTGAGCCGCCTCATCTTGTTGTTTTCTTGCAGCGCAAGCATATCGCCATTTTTTGTTTTTGTTAATAGAATACATGCTCATATGTATGCTAGTAGGGAAACTGCCATGTCGTGAACCTATGTGAACAGGGTAACATAATAAGATTTCTAATATTCACGAATCCATAACAAAATCAAATAAATTTCTCACCGTTGTTTATGTAGACAGATCGATATGAGTTTCAGACACATCACACAACTATGCACCATACTAACTGGAGGCAACAACATAATTCAAATGTGTTTGATGGCGATGCATATGTAGGTCCTTAGAGATGGAAAATGGAGTGAGCAGGATGCTGCCATTTTGGTTCCAGGGGACATCATCAGTATCAAATTGGGAGATATTGTCCCAGCTGATGCTCGTCTTCTTGAGGGTGATCCTTTAAAGATTGATCAATCTGCTCTCACAGGAGAATCACTTCCAGTGACCAAGCATCCAGGTGATGAGGTTTTCTCCGGTTCTACTTGCAAGCAGGGTGAAATTGAAGCTGTTGTTATTGCCACCGGTGTCCATACCTTCTTCGGGAAGGCTGCACATCTTGTGGACAGCACTAACCAAGTCGGACACTTCCAGAAGGTGCTCACTGCCATCGGGAACTTCTGCATCTGTTCCATTGCCATTGGAATGCTGATTGAGATCGTAGTCATGTACCCAATTCAGCACCGCAAGTACCGGAGTGGAATTGACAATCTCTTGGTGCTCTTGATTGGAGGCATCCCCATTGCCATGCCCACTGTCTTGTCTGTTACTATGGCCATTGGTTCTCACAGGCTATCTCAGCAGGGTGCCATCACCAAGAGGATGACTGCCATTGAGGAACTGGCGGGTATGGATGTGCTTTGCAGTGATAAGACAGGAACACTAACTCTTAACAAGCTTAGTGTTGATAAAAACTTGATTGAGGTGTTTGCAAAGGGTGTGGAGAATGAACATGTCATTCTTCTAGCTGCAAGGTCATCCAGAACTGAAAACCAGGATGCCATTGATGCTGCTATGGTTGGAATGCTTGCCGACCCAAAGGAGGTATAAATCATTTCCAACCTTTCTTGTATGCCCTATACTTGCTTGTTCAATATTTCTGAGACGGAATTTGCAATGGATATGCTCATCTTAATGAATCAATTTTCACACAGGCCCGGGCTGGTATTAGAGAGGTGCACTTCTTACCATTTAATCCCGTCGACAAGAGAACTGCTTTGACATACATTGATAACGATGGAAACTGGCATAGAGCAAGCAAAGGTGCTCCTGAGCAGGTACTTCTGTTTTTCCTATAGTTACCGGCCAAAAATTGAATTACATTATTGAAAGGTAACCGTTCATACCCATATACTAATGACTTGATTTCTGAAATTAGATTTTGGAACTTTGCAACTGCAAAGAGGATTTCAAGAAGAAGGCTTTTGCCATTATTGACAAGTATGCTGAACGTGGTCTTCGGTCATTGGCTGTTGCTAGACAGGTTTTATACCAACCTTGGCATTTTTAGTATTGTCTTGCATCTTTTTCAGTTTTATTAGAAATAAAGCACCCTCTTATCATTGTGATTGGTATATGTCTACAGGAAGTGCCTGAAAAAGCAAAAGAAAGTGCTGGTGGTCCATGGCAGTTGGTTGGATTGTTGCCTCTTTTCGACCCTCCAAGACATGATAGTGCAGAAACTATCCGCCAGGCTCTTAACCTTGGTGTAAATGTTAAGATGATTACTGGTAAGTCGGTTAATATTTTCAACCTACTTTAATGGATTCATTTTAATTTTGAGTGTTGTTGTGCTTACTTGCCGCCACTCTCTATCTGCAGGCGATCAACTTGCCATTGCCAAGGAAACTGGTCGGAGACTTGGAATGGGAACAAACATGTACCCATCTGCTTCCTTACTTGGTCAAGGCAAGGATGCTAGCATAGCTGCCCTTCCAATTGAAGAGTTAATTGAGAGGGCTGACGGGTTCGCTGGAGTGTTTCCAGGTGAATACTTTAAGTACCGACTAATTAGAGGGTTTTGCTGTTTTTGAATAGGGAAAGTTATTTTTTTGTTTATTTTAAACACATTTTCTTGCTTCTTGTAGAGCACAAATACGAAATTGTGAAGAAGTTGCAGGAAAAAAAGCACATTTGTGGAATGACGGGAGATGGTGTCAATGATGCCCCTGCATTGAAGAAGGCAGATATTGGAATTGCTGTTGCTGATGCTACAGATGCTGCACGAAGTGCTTCCGACATTGTTCTTACAGAACCCGGATTGAGTGTCATCATTAGTGCAGTGTTGACCAGTAGAGCTATTTTCCAGAGAATGAAGAACTACACAGTTAATTTTTCTGCCTTTCTTATCAACAGACCACTCTGATCAAACAGTTTATGATGGGAAGTCTAACTTTTTCCTTCTCTTTCTGTTTTCTTTGGCTTTTGAAGATCTATGCAGTTTCGATCACCATTCGTATTGTGGTAAGTAAATAGTGGTGGTTTAACAATTTGTGGTTTCTCTCCCTAATTAAGTCTTCATCTAATTGTTTTTTGTTTTTGGCAAACATTGCAGTTCGGTTTCATGTTCATTGCTCTCATATGGAAGTTCGACTTCTCACCTTTCATGGTTTTGATTATTGCCATATTGAACGATGGTAAGTTTTTAGGAAGCGAACTTTCAAGTAGCATGTAATATAAATTGATAAATGTGACTGCTGACACCATGCACTTGTTAAATTTTGAAGGCACAATTATGACAATATCAAAGGATAGAGTAAAGCCATCTCCCCTGCCTGATAGCTGGAAATTGAAAGAGATTTTTGCTACCGGGATTGTGCTTGGCGGTTACTTGGCATTGATGACTGTTATCTTCTTCTGGTTAATCAAAGAAACTGACTTCTTCTCTGTAAGATGATCTTTGTTATGCTTTTCTCTTTTTGATCCATCTTTTTTTACAGAAACTTCATGAAGTTCAGATTCCAATTTGCATTTTCTGCTCATTGTTTTGCAGGACCAATTTGGTGTAAGATCCTTAAGGGAGACTCCTGAGGAACTAATGGCTGCCTTGTACCTGCAAGTGAGTATTGTAAGCCAGGCCCTCATTTTTGTGACTCGATCCCGCGGCTTCTCCTTTATGGAACGCCCTGGAATGCTTCTACTCGGTGCTTTCTTGATTGCGCAGCTGGTAAGAAGAATGCCGCTTATATCCTCTATTAAATACAGCAAGTTTTTATGTATATGTTATTGAAAGCTGAAGATTATCCTTTCTTCAGATTGCAACTTTGATAGCAGTATATGCCAACTGGAGTTTTGCAAGAATACACGGATGTGGTTGGGGATGGGCCGGTGTCATCTGGATTTACAGCATTGTCTTCTATTTCCCACTAGACTTGATGAAATTCGCCATCCGTTACATCTTGAGTGGAAAGGCGTGGCTCAACTTGCTAGAGAACAAGGTAAATCTTTTTTCTTTCGAATATAAGGTGAAACCATTTAGTTTGATCCGGTGAAGTTAAAGTTTTCTGATGATTCATCCTACTGTAACAGACTGCCTTTACCACCAAGAAAGATTATGGAAAAGAAGAGAGAGAAGCTCAATGGGCTCATGCTCAAAGGACCCTTCACGGTCTCGAAGCACCAGAATCTTCTAGTATCTTCAATGACAAGAGCAGCTACAGAGAGCTGTCTGAGATTGCTGAACAGGCCAAGAGACGAGCTGAAGTTGCAAGGTAAGCTACCATTCAGAATTTCAAAATGTTACCTACAGGAAACAATTGTTTGCCAATTCCTGAGACATACATCACTTTTAAAGTTATCCGAATGATGGGTAACATTCTCTTGTTAGATATTTAGCGTGTTATGTTGTCATACTGTAAACTTGGACCGCACTACTAGCTCAGTAATCCAGATTGACAACCTAGCATCATGTTGACATAACATGTCACATATTTTGGCCAGAAAACATTTTCCTATAAGAGACAGTATCTTCTTGCATGCCATCGGTTTAATGAATATCTTGTTAATTTGTGGTTGTAGACTTCGGGAGCTTCACACGCTCAAGGGACATGTGGAATCAGTTGTGAAGCTAAAAGGCCTGGACATTGACACAATCCAGCAGCATTATACAGTGTAACAATCCAGAAGAAACGCTATCTGGGACAAGAAGGGCGGAGTTCAACAATGTAACAAAGCGATGAGGAGAGACAAATTGAAAGCAGGCATAATTAGTTAAACATTTCTAGATATGTTGGAGAGCCTGTCTGTGCTATATGTAAAACTCTCCTCTGTTTCATATTTGCATTCTAATGTATTTCAAGTGCAAGATAAGGGGTTATATTTGGTATATTTTTGCTCGTGTAAGGGACTAAACAGTACCCTGCAGTTTTCTAGCAATAATCTACTTTCTTTCTTCGATTGTTTGCACTATCTTTGTATCCACTATTTTTATATCCACTCTTTGAGCATTTATCTAACGCAGGATGTGAGACAGCATTAGAACGCTGTTGGCACAACCCTCGGATGCTGACCATGGTCGTTCAAGTGCTGTGTCACATTCTGTACTATTCCAGCATTAGAGAACAATTGCTCATTTTTCCACATTAGAGAACAATTTACCTTGTTCTCTGGTAAATTGGGAGCCAATATGTACCAGGATTGTGAATTTCATAGTCTAGTGGAAAATGGAAGACGATGCTGTAAATCCAGATGACACCGGCCCATCTCAACCAAGTCCGAGTAATTTTCTGAAACCCCAGTTGATACTGCTACCCAAGTTGGGAATCTGAAAAGGGTAAAACTCAGCTGTATTTAAAAGAGGATATACATGGAAATGGAATTGTTCTTGCCAGCTGCGCGATCATGAAAGCATGGACTAAAAGCAGTCCAGGGCGTTCCACGAAGGAGGAGCCGTGGAATCAAGTCACAAAAATGGGGGCATGGCTCACAATACTCACTTTGCAGGTACAAGGCAGCCATTAGTTTCTCAGGACTCTCTCATGGATCTTATAGCAAATTTTTCTGGCAAAACAATGAGCAGAAAGTTTCTACAAAAATGATGGATCGAAAAGCATGACAAAGATCATCTTACAAAAAAGAAGTTGGTTTCTTTGATAATCACTAAGAGCCATCCCTGTAGCAAAATCTTTGTACAAACATGTTACTAAGAAGCTTTGGAGCATCTCAAAGAGGATTTAAAACTGCTTGGCTGCCTATTTTAACAAGAAAATCAAGAAAATATAGCTTCAAGAGACTCTTTAAATGACTCCTTTAACAAAATGAATAGCCTTATGGAAGAAGAGAGAGAATTTAACAAAAAATTAAACATACATTTCAGGAAAATTTCGTATAAACACGTTACTCATGAGTTGTAAACCTCTTCAAAGAGCCCCTTTTTTTTATAGGAAAACTAATGAAAATGGCTTGAAAACTTTGAGTTTTAACGATAAGGACAAAATAAAGGGTAAAGTGAATAGTACCATGACTGACTTTTTAGTGTAAAAATATGGTTTTTCGTTAAAGTGAACAATACCGGGAGCTTTTCGTTAAAGTTCCTTTTTTTTTCGCATCTTGCGCCATTTCCCAAGAAAGCCAAAAAAATTATAGCTAAATCTTGACGAATTTGTATATACAAAATAAATAAACACGTTGGCCAAAGCCACGTGAGCACACGAGGTAGGGGGTGTTGGGCCCATGAATCTCTGATGTCTAAGTTAGTTTCTCTAAAAAGATAGAGAGTTGAGGGCTTAACTAAGCATCAAAAGTTTACCAAACATTGGTGGAGATGGGGCATTTATAAGAACTAGGTCAGCCACATATGTAAGGTTTACCTTTGATTTTTCTACTTGCCATAGGCAGGAGAGCTTGATGAGTTTGCAGTCAGCTGCTCAAATCTTCAAGAGGGTTGAACTACGCATCGAGCGGATGTGGGTCTCACCAATTTAATGAGGTCATTCTCGTCACTTGTGGGTAAAAGTTCACGTGTCAGCTCCAAGATTTTTTGTATTATTTTTGGCTCCAGGAATGCCCCTACACATGTTGTGCACCACGTAGGAGGTGCAAGAGGTGTAGAAGTCTAAGTTGAGTAGGTCTGCCAAAAATGAGTTCTTCGACTACATTGGATTTTGAGCTCTGACTTGTAGTAAATGTCTTATGAGAGGTGAAGTTCAACTGTCTATAAAATTTATTTAATTTTACCTTAAGTAGAGATTAAATAAACCTAGACAGCAATTTTCTTCCAAACAAGAAAGAAAGAATCAGAAGATATTGTTCCTCATCCTCGAATTTTCTTCTTTGCTTGTCCTGTGAAGAGTCGATTGCCGTCGTCGTTGTTGCGGCAAAAGGTAAGAAAAAAAATTTCCTACAATCCAAACAATTGGAATTAGGAAACTACCTAATAAAATGAGTAGTAAATGTGGCTTTTTATTATTTTATTTTCATATAAACTATACAAACTCATTATTCCTCATATTCTGTAAATTTTGAAGTTAAACGAAATGTAATTAGAGTTTTCAACATACTAATGAATGCAACACTTTGAATTTTAGGTAATTAGTGTGACTCAAAGATCATATTCATTTTGTTTTTGTTATGAGACAATGGAACTTTCTATATGTATGTACGGTTTTAAAACCGCAGCACCCGTCCATGCAGTGTTTTTGTTGTCCATTTGGCCTTCTCGTGGCAACGCGCGGGCTAAAGCACTAGTGCTAAACTATTGCGCTGTATCAGTGTAGAGATCAGGATCGGACTAGACTCAAAAACTGAAAACCTTGAGAAGGAAGATCAGTTGGGAAGATCATCAACTGATAATTATTCTACAAGAAGGTAGTAGAGCAGTTGAACAAAATCGGCGAAAGAAAATGGGCCGAGCAATATATCCATTCTCTGCATCACAAATTCACAACATATTTAATTTTTGATGGTATTTATCATTCTATCAACTGAACAGCTGCGATGACAGGTATTTTTTCCCTCAACTTTTGTGTTAGAGCTACACGAACTGTCATGACTCCGGCTGCTGGTCCACTTAACCGAACTTTCACTACGTAGTCATTGATTTGTACAAGCTCGAGGATTCCACCTCCTGTGCCAGCCAGATATGGTCTAATCTCAGAAAGAATCTGTAAAGAAGTGTATAGCTAGTTAGTTTAGTACAACACAAATTGGTTAACTATTACTTTCATTCATGAACCCTATCTGTACGAGGTTTTCATAGTGACTTATGGAATGAAGATCGACATTTGAGTCAAATATAACTTTGTAACTCTCAATTTTCAATCTTCGGGTTGGAGGTGGCCTAAAAATTCATCATCAGAATGTGAAACCATTTCACAGAAGTGGTGTAAAATATAAATAGGCTACTTAGTTGGTAATGATGATTTCTCTAACCTTCTCAACATTTTCTTCATTTAGCTCAAGACCTGTTTCTCTGTCCAAAATCTGTTCTACTTCCATAATCTCAGGTATTTTATCTCGCAGGCGGGTTTCGATTCCCATCTTCAGCGTCATAGTTGAGCTTGGACAAGATCCACAAGCTCCTTGTAGCTTTAATACCACAACAAGGCCATCTATCTCATGGAGGGCCACATTCCCTCCATCAGCCATCAAACCAGGCCGTACCTCATCCAAGACTTTCTCCACATTTTCTTCTGTTAGCGGAAGGACACATCGTGGTGAAACGACATGCCCTACATGCATTATTTCCCAAAATCCAAACAAGCACATTAAAATCCAATCCATGTGGAAAATCATTTCATTAGATGTAAACAGTATGTTAAAACCTATATAAATATTTTATTTGAAGGATGTAGTAGCAAATATGGACTTAAAGTTAATACATGGTTTAACATTGCTGCAACTTGAAAGCATTTTCATGAATACATTGGTAAATTTCCTTTGACCAAAGAAGAACATAATAGCAGTAAATTCAAAGCTTCAATTTCTTCTTATTTGCAATCAACTTGGAGATATAAGTTATCAACAGAATTAAGAGAAGCACATAAATTAATAAATGGTCACAGATACCTGCTGGTTTTCTTGGAGCACGATTGTAATCGAGCGCAAGAAAGTGCCTACTGCAGAATTGGCCTCTGAGAAAAGCGGCTTGCTTTGAAGAAAATCCACAGGCAATTGAATTGGAGTTCTAGCAACAACAAAAATTCCAAAACATTCCAAAAGTAAGAAATGAGCTGAAAAGCGAAACCCCGTCACCAAAACCAACAGGAATGAGTTAACAACACTGAGTGGCACCCAAGTTAGAATCTCTCTTTCCGTGGTTTAGATTAAATAAGTATATGTCGCTCGAATAAAAACAGATAATTGAGTGGCACCTTGAAGAGTGAAAGATGAGAAGTTGAATGCAGTTCAGATGATGAAGGGAGAGATGGGTTGTGCAGAGCAGTGGTTTGGGCTGAGAATGCACCCACCATTGAATCAGAGTGGCGCTGACTAGGCCAATTGTTTCTCTATTCTCTCAGTAAAACAGAAACACTTGTTTTGGGGGTCTTTTTTGCCCTTTTTGTCTCTGTAGGTTGGAGAAAGTAATGGTGGGAAGTTTGATAGGAAGCATTGTTTGATTGGCTGCAGATAGACAACTTGAATTACTGGTGTTGCAGATTCTGTGGATAGGAATGTGATCTAGCATTTTCTGTTTCACAAAGTCTTTTATGTCGACAACTTTCAGTGAGGTACTTGTGCTGGGTATGGGCCCAAGTTTAAAAGTCCCATATTGGGCTAGATCCAGTTCATTGCAATTCCTATCATTTTTTTTTTTTTTTGTCAAATGATAGATTTTGTTATATTAGATGTTAGATTAGTCACCGACAGTGTTTGAACCCACGTCGTCATACAAGGGCTCAACATTTTTCCATCACTATGGTAAAGGGTTACTTGCTGTAAGATTACTCATTGAAACTCAAAAATGTTCAAGACCTAACGTCAGTTGAATTCTTGGGATGAAATTATCTCTTGTATAGTTTGATAACAATTTTGATTTCATGTTGTGTTTTTTTTCTTGTCAAAAAGATATTCTAAGAGGTAGTTTGATAATCATTTTTTTTTCAATTTTCTCTTAAAAATTTGAAAACCAAAAATCAGGCCAAATTTAAAAAATAGAAAACAAAAATTGAAATGGTGGCACACATGAACAAATCCTGAAAGACCACTCTTTGTCTAAGGATGCCTAACTGCCGGACCGAGATGAGGACATTGCGAGTTTGGTGGTTTTATCGAATTAACTACCTAATCTACGTTGGATTCAAACTTAATTGTAAGAGGGCCGACACACTATTCATGTCCAGATGTTATGTCTTTAAATTTTGGTGCTTATAGTTTGTAAAGAAATGTGGAAAAGCTTTTTGTTTCGCTTGCATTTTTATTTTGGTGTGAAGAGCTTAATGCGTCTTAAAGTTTTAATTGCAATCAAATCCTTTGTCTAGCTCGAGAACCCCTCAAGAACAACTCGAGCTCTTTTTTTTTGTCTCGAGTGTTATCATATTACTTGAGGGTCGCCCGAACTATTCTCGATAGTATCTCGAGCAATGGAAACTAGGAAAAAGGTTTTAATGCAATTAGGATAAGTTAATCTTTTTACTTGTTAAAGGATAGAAATTTAAGAATTTTTAAAAAATGGACAAAAAAAGTTTTGAGTCCATTTTAAAAAAATTCAATTTTAACTAATTTGCATCATACTGGTTAAGGATTTCCCATCTAACACATGGACACCTTTGATCCTTAATTCTCCAAATTTATTTAAATGATTCCTTATCATAGAGACCCCCTTGCAGAAATGCAACATATCAGGATTGGAGATCCTTGTCTGTACCCTTCCTCAATATATGTTTCTTCCATGTGATTATGCACACACCTACACTTGTGGACCATTTTAGCTAATTTAAATAACTCATGTAAAACTAAAAAAAAAGCAGGTATATATAAATGCCATTGTCAAAAGAGAAGGGGACAATTAAAATTAAAAGAGTTGTGAATGAATGCCAAGCTGTTCAAATGATGATGATCTTGCTTTCAAAAATTTGGTGGTCAAAATAGTACATCAATAATTGGGGAGCCAAGGATAAACAAAAAAACAAAAATAAAAACAAATAAAATATGAGCATTACAACATCGTGGGATGAGAAGATATGATATGAAAATGAGAGAAGGTCTCCAGACAGAGCAGATAAGCCTTTGGTCCGAAACTAGAGAGATTCCCCTTGAGTGACCATTTTTAAAACTGAATTTTAACGAAAAGTTTCTGGTACAATTCATTTTAACGAAAAATTAAATTTTTACACTAAAAAGTCAATCCTGGTACTATTCATTTTACCCCTTTATTTTGTCCTTATTGTTAAAACTCAAAGTTTTCAAGTCATTTTCATTAGTTTTCTTTTTTTAAATCCAATCCTCCCTTTGGTTTTTTTTTTTTTTTTTTTAACAAACGATATTATCCACATTAAAAGGAGAGTGAGTGGACTAAGTCTTACAATAGGCTAGCAATAACGTAGTTCAAATTATTCTTTAGCGAGAATCGAATCTAAGACTTCTCACTTACTAGTTAAGAGGAATACCTCTATACCGTAATACTAAATGACAATCAAATCCCCTGCTCTTGTTTCTTATTTTTATAATTTAAATTCTATGTTTTGTTTATTATTGGTTGAGAAGTCATCCCAGAATCTGATACATTGAATGTGAGAACCGAACTGAAAGAGGGAGGGGACAATGTTAAGGTTAAAAAAAGAAAGAAAAAAGAAGGCTTATCAGCATCTTTCTTTCCAGACTGACAATGTTATTTCTTATCTAAGTTGGCTGGCCCATGGGTAGCTAAGTATGGAAGTGAAGATGTGTGAAGATTGTCAATTTGCTATCAAAGAATCGACTATCTTTCACTCGTCTTATAATTTGGTGCGAGAAATTCATTTTCCTTCGTTTGGGTACCAAGTAAAATGGTGCTAATTATATAATCTGTGTGCTGGGAAACCATTAGGCATTAGCTATGATTACTGCCTGTTTTGTTTTGTTTTGTTTTTTGAAGTTGCATTATTTGGCTCTGTTAATTAAGCTTCATTAATTTGTAGCTTGCTACAATATTGTAGGTTTGCTGCAAGGTTAAATTATATATCTTATATTTGGTTACGTTGAGAGAATCAAGCGTTCTAACTTATTTATCACTTAGTACTACAGTCTAGCAATATTCCTTTTCACTTGTAAGCGAGAAGTCTTAGGTCCGATTCATGGCAAAGGCGAATTTGAACCACATTAGGCTAACTCATTGTGAGGTTAAACTCACCCTCTTCCATTCCCCTTAGTGTAAGAGCAATTCCACCCCTAAAAACTTTACGCCAGCACCCAGCCCATTTATCCACTCAAGTGAACAGTAATAGACCCCAATGAACATTAATAGACCAAAGCATCTTCACCCCTAACAAAAAATAGCCCAATCAATTTTATTAAAATATTATTAATTTTTTATTATAAAATAATAAAAATTAATTATTTTATTTTTAATTTCTGACTTTAATTTTTTTGGAGGGGGGAACGTGGACCGTTGATCTATGATCGGACGGTCTAGTTTAAAAGTGAAATTCAATTTTTTTTTACCGTTGGAAATCCAACGGTCTAGAATAACTAGCTGTTGGAAATCCAATGGTAGAAATTGGGCCACGTCGTCCACCCGCCTCTGATTTGTTTGTCTGCTACTCACGCCCACGCGCGAGTGTAGGACTCGCGCCAGGCGCAACAACACAAATGGCTCAGTCCCAAGGTCTGTCAAAAATGGGCTGGGTGCCAGGCAAACACACGGGCTGGAGTGGATTGGCTGAGTCCCAGCCTATTTTTTTCACTGGGTGCTGGCCTCTTTTTGCTCCGGTGGAACTGCTCTAAATGATATTGTTTGTTAAAAAAGAAAAATGAAAAAAAACCATTTTAATGTATTCAATATCTAGCTGTTTCACCCAACCTCACTATAATCCAAGGGGCTTCATTATTCTTTTTTCAGATATTTATTTTTACACAAATTCTTTCTTTTTGGAGTTAGATAACTTTGATTGATTAGTCGCAAGTGGTCATTTATCACAGTAGTGAAAATGTGTTAAGTCTTTGCATGACGGTGTGAGTTCAAGCTTCATCGGTGGCTAATATAACAAAATCTATCATTTGACAAAAAACAAAAAAACTTTGATTAGTCAACAAAGTTACGTACACTACATAATTGAATTCATAATGCTCCTCTTAAGTCGTGACCAAATTTAGGTTACTCCACTTGCATGATTTCATTGATTTGATGACAAAAATGGTGGTCCAACAAATCAACATACGAACTTTGTTTGGTAAAATGAAAATATGTTTTGAAATTAAGCACTCATAAGTCACAACATGAAGTATTGAAGATAGAAGAGTCAAGTCAGAAAGTGACCATTAGTTCATTTCCACTTGGATAAAAAACAACATGAGAAGTTGATATAAAAACTCAAAACAACTTACGGGGTAGGTGGGTGACATGTATCTTTCATGCTAACTATTTAACTTTATTTTTTAATTGTTTTACTACCTACAATACTTTACATCAAAAAAGGAGAAAACGTATGAACCCAAGCGGAACACATGAAGATGAAAGGAAAGCGCTATCTAGCATGATACTCCACCACTTACACTATCTCACCCGGTATTAAGTTAACATTTTTCTTTTTTCTTTGTTTTTTGCAGTCCCCTTTCCTTAACAGCATACCAAACCCTTGCCATGTCTTCAGATTGAGTTCTAATTGATCAGAATAAGGTACAAATCTCCAATTATTTTCTATTCTCCGATTTTTTTTTTCTTTTTTGGTCAAAAGGAGATTTTATTAAACAACAACTACACAATTACAAGCAAACAAGGTCCAAGACACACCTATTAACAAACAAAAAGAGGGCCTAAGACTAAAAAAAACCAACAGAGAAAGAGCCCACAGAAACAGTAAAGCCCAAAGAACTGCACCGCAGCCGAGAAACTGAGAAGCTTCCACTACCATTCCACCATCAGCATTCCAGTCCATCCAAGCAAAACCCAGTCCACCACCATCGAGTAATACCTCACCATACGCCATCTTCGACCCCTAAAAACTACCTGAGCACAGTCATAAGCAGGGGATAGTCGGCAATAGAATGAGAGAAGCCAACTACCCGTATGAAGCTTGCGAGAAGCTTCCACTACCATTCCACCATCAGCATTCCAATCCATCCAAGCAAAACCCAGTCCATCGCCACCGAGTAATACCTCACCATACGCCATCTTCGACCCCAAAAAACTACCTGAGAACAGTCACAAACAGTGAGAAGGACTCTCAGTGTGGAGAGAAAATCTCTCACCTTGGGGAGAAAGTGTCTCTTCTCTGATTCTTTGCATGCTAAAAGTATATATACAATCCTTGTTATCATATTTTTGGGGTTTGATTCAACAATCGGAATAATTGAGTTTTTTTATCCTCAAGAATTGTCTAGTCTTTAATTATTTAGTCCTTTGATAATGAATAACTATTTTGTTTTGTACATTTTACATGACGACATTTTTTTAGATTAACAATTTGCAAGGATAACATTTAATAATGACAAATTATATAAGATTCGGATACAGAATACAATTCTATCATCACCTTATCTATCCTATTAACGAACTTCAAAGTAAAGACGTGACTTGTCTCTCCATCCTTAATTTCAAGGATCTTGACTTCTTTTTTTGTAAAAAATTCCTCATCATTTCTTGGAACTCCTTTTGAGTTTCGTCTTCATTCTAAACATCTTCGGGGGGAGAGGTTGATAGAGTTCAAGAATTTGAACTTTATACTTTAGTTCTCTGAACTCTTCTTGGTAGTATTGATTTCATGCTGTAATTCTTAAGAGTTGGTTTCTTCTTATTGGTGCTTTCAGCTATCCTATCGTCTAGTTTTGTAGCTATAAGCGTTAACTGGTTATTTTTAAAGTTCTTTCTTTCTGCTTTCTTCAGCCATAGTCAAGTATCTTTCTAGGGTTTCTCATTTCTCTAATGGATCTTCAATTTTATCAATTAAGTTTAATATCAGACCTTCTTCTCTACTTATGACACAAAGATTAAGATTAATACAGTTGTCGACTCAAAAAAAAAAATCGTCTTCAAGAACTGCTACTTCACAATCGCTTTCTTCTAAATCAGAAGAATTTAGCATTAGTTCATACAATTGTCGTTCCATGCCGAGTAATCTATGAGCTAACTACGTCCTTCGGTTGAATGCGGGCCGTGCCAACTCGACGGCTGAGCTCGACCGATGAGTAAAATGTGTTGATGTTGCGTTGGATGCGCGGCTGACTTCTGCATCTTGCGATTGCGACCGAGGAAGGAACACGTCTAGGCCTCTTGGGTTCTCGAACCTGAAGACAAGGCTACTATTCTTACGAAGTTCACAAATCGTCGTCGTCGGATTCGGTCACAGTGATGGTATTCTTCTGAGTAAACTCACGCCGAATCGACACCAAAGTGTAAAGGCACAAATACTCAAAGCGAATATAAGTCTTAATAGTAAACGTGGTTCGGCCGTCGAAATACCGAACTCTAAATCCCACTTGAGAGTATCCAATTATAAAATAACTCGGCGTGCAATGTACGGAGCCCAGTAGACTGTAACACCTCACTTCGCCGAGAAGGCTGATGAGATGACCTCGACCAACAAGGATTCGGAAATCTTTCTCGACCGAGACTTGGATAGATAACCAGTCGCCCTCGACGCAGTGCTGTTTATGCCAACTGAAGATGCTACGAGATCGGCTGATTCTACGGTGACAATGCTATCTATGCCTACTGAAGATATCACCGGTTGCCTTCACAGTGCTGTTTATCCAAACTGAAGGTGTGTCGGCGAAAAGAGAAAAGGAAAAAATCTCAAGGTTGTTGAGAAAAATTGCGCAGGGCAGTTGTGTGTTGAATTGGAGGGGCTCTTCCCGTTGTTTGTAGCTTGGTATTTATAGAGATCTGCATACCTAAGTCGTGGAAACCAATCCCAATTGCACTATGACTCTGAGTCTCTATTTGTTGCCGACAACCACACACTTATCACATCAATCAAAACTTGACCCCATATTTTCCATCCTGACCGTCCAATATAACCTTTTCGAAGACTCAACCCAATTGCGTCATCACCATGCAATCTATTTGTCTAGATTCTTGGCATCCTGCCAAGGATATTCAGTGGTTATATTTATTCCACCACCACATCATGATCTTTATCCAATCCATGCATTGATTTCGGCATGCATGGATTTCGCCTTTATCCTAAACCAAAATATATGATGAGGCCACGTGCATGCTTGATGACATATATTGAATCTTAAACATAACTCTAGGCCACGTGGGCTTCTCTGCCAAAATGTTGCATGCATGCTCCATACACTTTTATTAACTCAAATGGATAATCACAAACCACCCAATTCAATTGTGATTCAACCCAATCTCCACGTGATGCATGCTTTTCAAATCATATAGACTAGCTCAATCCATTATCCAAGCAAAAAGGCACGACTTTGTAAACTTCCACAACCCTCGCACCATGTTAATCCCATTTCATCCCGATATCCTTAGACTCAAAAAAATCTCTCTTAAGATAATTACCATAATTAAAATTAATAGTAATATCAAGAAAAAATCAGTTTAGTCTTGGAGCCATCTAATGGTTTCAACGCAACGGGCCGATAGCGTAAAATCGGGTCCAAACAGTAGCACAAACCCATAGGTTTCCACTCAAAGTAGATAGAGTTTTTGTTGCCCCAACAGAGGCAAATCCATAAGGAAGTAAAAAAAAGCTCTTAGCCGAGCAACTATGAGGATTCTAGAGCATCTAAACCACTAACGAAACACTCTGAAAGGATGTGAACAGATGAGTAGGTCATCTTTCACTGACGAGGTCGAGTAGATGGACCCACCTTGCAAGTTCAACATGCCGCATTTCACTCTTTTCAAAGAAGATAAAGATCCAGATAAGCATCTAAAGCAGTACCATAGTGCGATGATCCTATATAGGAACAACAGCGCCCCCATGTGCAAGATATTCTTCACTACTCTACAAGGTGAGGTGCAAGACTGGTTTCACACCCTGTCCCCGCAGTCCATCTGGATCTTCAATGAACTGTCCTTGGTTTCACTAAGGAAAATTCATCTCACCACTTGATTAAGAAGAAATCTGACCACCTATTCAACATCAAGAATGAACCATAGAAGTCAGTTCGCAGTTACGTGAAGAGGTTCAAGGTGGAGAAGGCCAAGATCGCCGTGTACAACGGCACGTTAGTCAGAGCAACTTTTAGAAATGAACTCCCAGCATACCACCCTATGTTCGAAGAATTGATCATTGGATATGACTTAACCTTGGCGAGCTTCTTCGCTTTAGCAGAGAAGTATGCACTCTAGATCGATGGCCAGTGAGACCACAAAGCACTGGAGCAACCTCAAAGGGACCATAAGCCGCCTAGAAGAAAGCAAATCAGAAGCAGTACAACAACAAAAAGAAATAAGGTACCAAGTGCATGGACCGTTCCTCAATGAAAGGGGGCCCGACTAGACGTACACGAAGTTCTTAATCTTGATTAACTAAATCCTCCACGACCTCAAGAATGAACCATAATTCAAGTTGGCACCACCAATGAAGGGTGATACCTCCAAGTTGGATCACACCAAGGATTATGCTTTCCACCGAAGTGTAGGGCATACCACGAAATGCTACTTCAAATGGAAGAACTACTTCGAAAAGCTCGTGAAGGAGGACATGTGTGACAAGTGCCTAGACAAACTAGCAACACATCTCAGATGGGATGCAGAAGCAAATGTAGAGCCACCTGCCAAGGTGATCCGAATAAATGAAATCTTCGTCGAATCCGAGTACCTGCGACTACCAACAATTCCAAGAAAAGGAAGATCCAATAGGCGAGATCGGTAGAAACACAGTATAAAAAAAGAAGCATTTATGATACTTATTTTCTAGATGGGAATCAAGAACAAGAAAATCTTCATGTTCAAGCCGTAGATATTGTACACGAAATATTACCATAAGACTCGTATAACGGTGTACCTGTAACATGAAAATTATTCTCGAAAGTAAGTTAGCTAAGACAGAATACTGAACCAATTAATTGGGACTGAAGGAAGAAGATTTGTTTAAGTGGAGAGCAATGGAAAGATTAATAATACCAATTGGAGAAGAATCTTATATTATTGCTTATGTCAAGAAAAGAGGATCGGGGTTGCTTTATACTAGTAACCAAACAAGGGGGGTATTGGAAGTAAGAGCAAAGGGCCCACTATATTACGGCTTGCGCCTCAAATAGGGAACAACGCGTGCTTATTCCCAATCCATACAAAAACAACTTGAAGAGATGCCATCGCCATCACTTTTTTAGTTTGTCTTTGTTGTTTCTTATTAGGAGAATAAGTATGATTTGTAGATAAGTATGTCATCCCTCTCTCCCGTTTTTCATACTCATGAACTTTTTACTTTTGTGTAACTTTATGAGCAGAGTGATACAAGTGAAATCGTTTACTTGAATTATATTTTGTAAAAATATAGTCTAAAATATGTCTCTCAAACATTTTTTTTTATGAGCACATCTCGCCTCGCTACTGAGCAAACAACATTCTAATGCCATTTAATCTATATATCAGACTCTGGGATGTTATAATCTTTGTTCTCCCTTACTAGTCGATTGATGGATGTCCATTGATCGTTTAGGGTTTATGTCTTAGGTTTCGACTTTGCTCGAAAGTTGAAACATTAGAACTAAACCTTAGAATATGAACTTTAAAAAGTGATTTCATATTTTATGGCTCATTTGATAATCGTTTCGTTTTAATTGTTGTTAGAATTAAAAAAGAAAATACACGAAAGAAATGACGGTAAAATAAGAAAAGAAAAACGATTGTGGCAAGATATGGAAGGAATGAACATAAAATGATACACACATCTAAAACTAAAACGAAAAATTGAAAACAATTTTAAATAGGTTTCATTTGCTATTTATTATTTTCACTTCGTATACCATGTGCATTTTCCCCTCTTCACTAGCAAAACCAAAAGAAAACTAAAAATAAAATTGTCATCAAACGGACCCTAATTAAATAATGGGAAAATTAGGTTCACATCCTTCTTTTTGTTACTCCATTGATTAAAATTCTATTCATTTTCAATTTTTTATCAAGGTCCTTGGGTATTAATAGCATCATTAATTATTTGAATAATAAAATATTTTTATTTTTAAATATATTCATTTAGTGTTAAAAATGTTACAATTAGTATATTTATATTTATGACTAAATTTTTTATCATATATTTTTATTTTTAGTTTGTACCTATTTTTAATTGCAAATATTTTTTAATTTGTACCAATTTTCTTTTCATTTTTAATTTGTACCCATATATTAGTTTCTTTTTGTGCCCAATTTTTTAAAGTTTTATTTATGTTTGTACCCATGTGTATACCGTCACGTGACATTGTATATTTAATCAATGATAGAAAAATTACATATAGTATGTTTTATGCCTAAACTTTGTATCATATATTTATATTTTTAGTTTGTACCCACTTTTAATTTGCAACATTTTTTTTTCAATTTGTAGTATTTTCTTTTTAGTTTTATTTTGTACCCATGTATTAATTTCTTTTAGCACCTATAATTTTTAAAAATTCATTTGTACTCATAATTTTTTAATCTTTTATCTGTACCCTAATTTATTTATAATGTACCCATTCTTCTTTATTAATGTACCACTTTGTTATACGTGAAATGTACCTATCTTTTTGTAAAATGTACCAATTTTTTTAACACTATGGATACATTCTTTTGCCATTTATTATTTCTTATTTTTACATAGTTTTTATCCATTTATTAAATCAAAATGTTTGAATTTTTTTATTGTAACCGTTTCTAATAATTAATGAGGGATTTTAAATTTATAGGATTATAAATCTCATAAATATCAAACAATTAATGTCAAAACTATAAAAATATAAATATTAATAGTAATATAATGAGGTGTACAAAGTCAAGGGACTTTGATCAAACTTTGAATATTATTAAGGTTTTAATCAAAGAATGTCAAGGATTAGGGACCGCATCCAAAGTATCCCTTAAATAATAGTCAACCATACCAAGAATAGGACTAAAAACTAACTCCGAACAAATTTTACTCTACCTAGCACTTGGTAACTATTTGTCGATTGTCTTTAGATATTTTGGAAATTTAAGACATATTGGATGGCGTAAACATGTCTGGCTGTTAGGCTTTACACGTAGGCCAATTTACTTTGATACTATAAGAAGTTAAGATTCTACTATAAAACCTATTTTCAATATACATGGAAAGTAGTTCAATTCCTTATAAGCATATATGCATTGTATGTTTTTATTCTACAATGTGAGACTCATACGTTCAACATCAGGTCATATAATATCTCATATCATACATAAATTTCATTCGATGTGTCTTTAATCATCTTAACAAACTCTACTAATTATTGCATTCAACTTGGTTTCAGCTTATTTGAGCTTAACATGTAAAAAGAAACACATCAATTTTAAGAAAAAAAAATATAATAAAAGATTGGATATGATTGACTTTTAAAATTAGTGAGAGTAGGCAATTGTACCACTTAACTAAATTGCTACACATAAGATTGTTAAGTATGTCTTTATTTATTTTTTTTTTGGTAACATTGTTGCTAGAGGAAAATTAAAATGTTTCACAAAACTCAACGAAGTTCATTTGGTTGGGAACTAAAGGCAAATTGGTAAATTAACGTGCTGATTTCATATCGCCCTCAAAACTGAAAAATATAATTCATCCACCATTATATGTGGCAGACAAAAGTACAAGTAGATATTTAAATAAAAAGAGATATATGCACAAATAAACATGACACAAAAGTAGATTGTATGCCAACTTGTTACAAATAAACATGACTCAAAAGTTTATTGATTCTAAGAATACCCAGATTAAAAACAAATGAAATTCTCACCAAAAACACCTTGAGAAATCTAGGCTTGCAAGTGTTTTGTAGGCTTGATACCCATTACATACATTGAACTCTTCGCACAAATTAACATGATGCACGAACCGAATTTATCCCATACAATGAGCCCAATACCAAATACTTATGATGATTCTTAGATGCTCTTAATACATGAAATATTATTAAATTATACTTTCTAATACAATGCTTAGACTTAATCACAGCAAGTGGTCTAGTGGTAAGAGCGCGGACTGCTGCTGCCCAATAAACAAAAAGTGTAGGAGGTTTTGGGTTCGATGTTCCGAGCTGGTGAGTCTACTTGACTGTGGCCACATGCAGGATGAAATTTCTGGCCTCTTTGAGCCCATAAGGAGTGGATAACTGTGGCTTGCTGCCAATTGTCCGCCTTTTTATAGATAAAAAAAAAATACAATGCGTAGACTTCCTTGTGCATGAATTTTATCCATTGTTCTAAAAATCCCCGCCTAGGCGCTAGGCGGCTGGTCACCGCCCCAATTAATGCCTAGACGTTTGAAAATTAAGAAATGGCGCCTAAATCTGCTGAGGCACCCGGACTTGTTGAGTACTTAAATGAACACACATTATAGGCTTGTTTCCCATGTTTTAATTATGTTCCAATACTTCATAATATATATGTCGCTCTATTTTGTAGTATATGATGAAATTATATATATTTTAAGTATAAACGGATATTTATTTACATGAAATATAATAGATTTACTTAAATCTGCCTAGGTGCCTGCCTAGCCGCCTAGGCGCTAGGCCCCAATAATTCATGTAGGCAAGTGCTACTTTGTCTGTATCACATACACGGATAAAATATATGAAATGACATGAAATTGAGAGAGGACTATACTACTGCAAATCAAGTTAATTTTCTTATAATTATCTTTAGGGTAAATTACATAGTAACCCCTCAGGTTTGAGGTCTATTACAACCTCATACAACATCTTTAAAACATTTCACTTTCATACCTCACGTACTATTTTATTTCAAAATAATACATCCGTTACATTTTCTATCCATTGATCCGTTAAAAGCTGACGTGGCTGCCACATTTGTGTGGCTGCCAAATTTATGCCACGTGGCAAAAAAATAATTTTTTTATACATTTAAAAATAATTAATTATAAAAAAATTTCCCCATAACCCATCTTCCCTCCCCCAGACCCACTTCCCTCTCCTGCTCCCCACCCACCCACCCTTCCTCCCTCCATCCCCTCCCTTTTCTCTCCACAGCCGACGCCCAGGACTTACACCCATAAAAATGGCGCCCTTCTCCTCAGATCCCACAGAGCCCCCGTCTCTTCCCACAGCCAGCGCCCTCGTTTCCCTCACCTACGTCAGAACCCCCGCCGGTATGGCCTCATTTTGGCTCTTCTCCGACGCTAAGCACAACGACAGCAGCTCTCCCGCTGCGTATTCCGTCACATGGTCCGAGATGGGTTGAGGTTCCAATCTGGGTTTTTGATTGGAGGGGTCCGATTGAGATTTGGATCGGGTGGAAGTGAGAGAGAGAGATGAACGAAGTTGGGAGACAAGGGCAAAGATCTGGTGCGGCGGGGGTGCACCACCAGCGACAATATTCTGATAATTTCTTGGAGATTTCGTCCAACGAAAGGTGGCTTCAGTCAACTGGTCTTCAACACCTTCAGTTTTCCAACTCATCTGGTTCTCTTCCTCATGTATTTTTTTGCTTTCATCCGAATTTAATCAAAACATTGTACCAAATCTGAAATTTGGGTGCATTGTAATCAACATTTATTGTTTTTTCCCTTGAATTTTTTAATTTTTAAACTTTTTTGGGTACATTCTGATCAAACCCATATGAGATTTTGACTAAAATGTTGAAGCTTTGATCTTTGTAGATCTTATGGTATACTTTTGTATCTAAAATGTAGAAGCCTGGATTGGATTTTTTGGGGTTTGGGGTTCTGTCAACGAAGGAGAAGGGGTGGGGAAGGTGAGGTAGGCGACGGCTCTATGGGATCTGAGGAGGAGGGCGCCATTTTTATGGGTGTGAGTTCTTCTGGGCGTTAGCTGTGGAAAAGGATTGTGAGGGAGGGAGGGAGGGTGGGTAGGGTGCAGAGGGGGGGATGGGATGGGGGATTTGGAGACGGGATCTGGGTTTTTTTTTTTTTTTTTTTCTGGGTTGCAGGTAGGGGTCGGGGAAGAAGATGAAGATGAGGGAGAAGAAAGGGGAAGAGGGGGGCCGGAAAGACGAACTGAAGGGGTTTTTTTTTTCTTTCTGGATTGCAGGGAAGAAGATGAAGATAGGGAAGAAGAAGAAGAAGAAAAAAAAAAAAAAAAAAAAAAGTGGATAACAAGTTTTTTTTTTTTAATTAAAAAATTATTTTATTTGCCACGTGGCTGACATTTGGCAGCCACATGGCATACATGTGGCAGCCACGTCAGCATTTAACAGATCCATGGATGGAAAATGTAACGGTTGTATGAAATTGAAATAAAATAGTACTTGAGGTATGAAAGTGAAATGTTTTAAAGATGTTGTATAAGATTGCAATAGACCTCAAACCTGAGGGGCTACTATGTAATTTACCCTTATCTTTATTATGGCAACCAATGAATTGACCAAATGTGTAGACTGTTGCACGATCATGCGAAGAAAGTTTAGGAATGAAAAGGATAATGTTAAAGAGATTAATTTTTAAATCAAATTTGTAAATTAACTGATGTGGTACCAATAAGAAATAAACACGTTAATCAGCAATTAAGTAATAATCTAATTATCAACAACCACTTCCTTTTGATTTGTCAAATTTAACTTAAAAATTTGGTCTTCATAACATTATAAGTAAAAAAATATGAGAGGGACTAGATTCCCAACGTATACATTTATATCAACTGATTATTAAATTCTCAAGCTACCAAACCAAAACAAATGAATGACAGATATTGATAGCTTGGAATTTTAGAGATGGCAGTATCATCTCCAAGAAAAATGGAAATAAATAGAATCTCCTATCCTCTCTCTCTCTTAGGATTTAGAGATTTATTTGTTTTTGTTTTAATTTTAGTGGCGATGAGATTATTTGTCATGTAGATGATTCACGTGGCCAACCCAAAACCTCCCATATGATGCATGTAGCCGTCCCAACTTGGATGGTTTTTAAACTAATAGATTTTATGGTTGAAGTATTTCACTAATTATGCAGTTATTTTATTCATTGATTTGCAAGCTTTGTAGGACTACGGACCAAGCAGAATGAACTCTCATTCAGCTCATTGTTCTTTTCAATTGCCAGCTTACAGTCAAACATTAGGTACAATGGTGGAACATTAAGCATTAAACTAGATAACCAATTATGGAAAAAAAAATAAGAAATTAAAAATAAATGTCTCCTTTGGTGGGGGTTATTACGTCATTGCATCCGATCAAGCCTGATATATTCTCCATCAAGTTTATCTTTCTAACAAAAGTTTTATTGTTTACCTTGTAGGTAACACTGTTATCAAAGTGTATAACAATGTTCTATAACATTTTTATTGAATTAATGATCTTCAGTTTGGACCATCTATACGTACATTATTCTACCTAACTAGTATTTTAATTGAGTTAAATAATATACCAATAATTTTGCTAAAAAAAATAATAATATACCAATAAGTCTTTTTATTATACCCAATCTAGCCCTATTGTTTTTATAAAATAAAATAAAATAAAAATAGTGGCATTTCCTAGTTTTTTTTTTCTTTCTAAAAATGAATCGTCCATTTCCCATTTTCTAGGAAAAAGACATAAAAATTATTTCACATGAATTTCTTTTCGTATATCAAAATGCAGCCTTAGGGTTCCCCGGGAGAGAAAATATATGGATAAGGAGGAGTGAGAATTGAGGGTTTAATTGTAGAGTAATTGCTGCATATCGGTTAAGCCCTCCATTCTCCTTTTAGTGTAGATAGATAGAATATCGTTTATAATAATAATAACAAAACTCATTAAAAGACTCAGTGAAGGACTTACACTTCTCACTAAGAGATGAAAAATTCAAATCTTGGGTTTTATTCTAAATTTAAGGAGAGATTCGACTGTAAATTAGGATCCGTTTGATAACCATTTTGTTTTTTAATTTTTACTTTTCTACTTAACTTATGGGGAAAGTATGTGGAAGAAAAGAGCGAGGAAGAAGGTTGGTGCGAAGCAAGGAATGAAATAAAAAGGAAAGAACAAAAACAAAATATTTAAAATGAAAACAACTTTAAAATATTTTTTAGTTTCTAATTTTTAACTTTCATTTTGTGTCTATTTTTTTTATACATTCTTCTACATCTTCCTCACTACTCTTCTTTCTGTTCTATATCCGTTTGATTTTCCATTGTTTCCACAATAACATAAACACTAAAAACGGGGAAATGAAATAGTCATGGAAAAAAACCCTAGTTATCCTTTTTTGTTTCGTTCGAAAAACCCTGGTTATCCAAACTTGCAAACTCCATTCGTGTGGAATTAGGGCATGTTCAGCCGCGTGCGTGCAATGGGAGCACAGTCAATACAGATGATGACCGAAGCCCTTGTTACCATAGGATAATGAGAAGCCAATAAACAAGTACAAGACAAGAGAAAGCAAAGGCATGCCCAAATCCAAATCCAAATCCAAATCCAAATCCACACCACATAGTTTATCTCATATATATCAAGATCATATGTAGCTGAAGCTACCTTGGGATTTATTTAATTTTTAAATGCTTGGGACAGCTATGTTTTTGGCCCTTCATCTTTTTGCTGAAAGTGATGTGTGCCAAGTTTCCCTTTCCCTCATCTCCAATCTCTATGGGTTTTTAATTTGTTGTTGCACGATCGTTCAAATTAACATTGGATTTCTCTGTTTGCCTCAATCTTTTGAAGAAGTAAAATTCCAAATCTTTAAACCCCACTATCTATTTGTTAATTACTTCTTAAGGAATGAATAAGACTTGATTATTTTATTTTTATTTTCTTAATATATATCGACAGGCTCACAATATGTAGAGAATTGTTGGTCCTTTTTTATGTGTTGCACTCGAACGACCATATTATTTTTGTGCATTAAGTACATACAAAGATTAACAAAGCATAAAAATGGTTGAAAATCGTTGCCCGAAGCAGAGATGCCAATGGTTAATTACTTGTACGCATGTTTGGTTTGTGCATAAACATTATGGATTTGGTCCTTAATCTTTCACATTCATATAACTGAAAATTACCCTTGAGCAGTACAGTGCATGGATATGGCTTTCTGTATTTTATAAAGACACAAATTAGATTCTTTTCTCTATCACTATAGTAGGTGGTTTAATCTAGTTTATGATCCCATACACTATGCATTAATTCAGATGCAACCTTAACCCAAGATCGGATCATGGCTAGCTGTCAAAAGACTCAAAACCGGAATAATTAAATAGAATTGGTCTCCACATTATTAAAAAGAAAATTTAAAAAAAAATAATTCCTTCCTCTTTTTATGGAAAAATATTTTATGTGGTATGATATTCAGATATTGTTATCTGCACATGAATTATAAGGGGTTGGTTGTGATTACATTTGTTGAACAGTTAGTAACCTTCAATTGTCACACAATAAGTCAACAATATATATCAAGTAAAACTCGATGAAGATGATTCACTTGTTGAGGAATTAAAAAACAATTATAGAACTCCAACACCTGCATTTTTGCACTATCATAAAAACTCGAATGCAACCCTGGACTAGTTGTTTTTTGGTACGGAGATAATAATCAAACATGGATCGTATTATTTGAACAAAGGGAAAAAAAATTATATTAAGATTGGTGTTGTTCTGGGAAAGAAGCACCAGCTTTCGATCCATCAATATATTTTACACAAATCTTTGGTGTTCTGTAAGACTTTGTCTGGAATATCTTGTTCACTGGCCTACCTTGGCCCATGTATTAGGATTTTCATTTGGTTTTTTATCATATATGACTCTTCTCTGGACCCCACAAATTTGATCTTCTTCCATGTTACAATTCAAATATATATAAACGTAAAATACAGAATCAAACAATACTATGTATGAATAATATTTAACAAAATTTTAACTCTCTCTCTCTCTCTCTCTCTCTCTCTCTCTGTAGATATGAATATTGTGTACACCAAGACATTGGTATATTAGTTTACCTTCTTTTGCCATGCCTCCTAACTTCACAGCCTGTCAAGCCTGAATTATTAACATGACCAAGAACATGATTAAGAATTGTTTAATTTAGTGAGAGGAGTGAGGAAGGGTGAGGTTTGTTGCCTTGTTGTTTCCCTAGACCTAGTGGGGAGCTTGGAAATTAATATTGGCCTGCCTTGCCCTGCCAAAGAGATTTGCTGGTGTAGAGGTGTCGAAGAATCTTCACCCAATTCACACAGCAGGAGGGGGAGGGCTTAACTATTGCTAGCTGCACTCCTTAGATTGCTCTGTTCACTCGACTCCGATTAGTACGGATGATCAAATGACTGATGATATTGATGGATGCTTATCTTAATTCTCTACTAATTGGGTTGTTTTGGCTTACCAGTATCATAGGATGATTGGCATGAAGAAGCAAACCTTACAATGATCCTCACACTAGACGACCTCCACTTCTGCTCTTTCTTTTTCAGGTACTAAATATAACTCAACTATGTATGTTTAGTAAGCCTAGATGTTGATGCTCTTGCTTTTCTTTTTCTTCTTTTTCAAAACTTATCCAATTTTGGAAGTTTTGGTCTTCTGGGAAATCATAATTCTTGAAATTTAATAGTTGGTTTCGAGTATCAGTACAGATATAGTCTCTATATCTATATATGCCAAATCAGATAAAGGTGAAAGAGATCCTTTTTTATTTTCCATACAAATTCAACAGTTCTTAATTGTAAATTGCAATAGATCCTTTTTAGTTTCTATTTCTTGCAATATTTACCTTGGTTTTGTTTATGCTGTCAAAATCTTGTTATCTGATTACATAGTACTGTAGATTTAGCATATATATAGAGTCTTTAGCTTCAAAAGAAACAAGAAGAGGTGGGCACTTGTGGAGAGCAAATTCACAAAAATGAAGGCTACTGATGACACCAGCAGAAATATTGTACTGACAAAGAAAAAATAGAGTAGACAACCCACATTCCATATCAGGTCTCACTATTTGCCGGCACCCCACCTTTCCTTTTTCATCCTTTCTGTGTCTGGTAACTTTCGGATTACGCACTTTCGGAGCTGCTGTGACAATTCTGGGCCATTCTTTTGTGTTCATCCTTCATCCAACACCTTAATGTCCCTTTCATGATATATTGTTTCATGTAGGGAGCTAGAGTCCTATTCCCAAATGATACTTGAATTTGTACACCAAAAAGGGGGACATGGATCCTCTCCGGATCCATGCATTCTAATCATAGGGATCCACCAATCCGAGCCATTGAAATTTGATCCAACTGCTAAAATTATTATAATTTTTAAAGTAGGCCCCTGTTTGTAGCCGTTTGATCAAATTTCAATGGCCCGAATTGATAGATTCCTAGGATTAGGATGCGTGGATCCGGAGATGATCCATGTCCCAAAAAGGGAACCAATAAAATCATGGAGCACAAATATAGTATATAAGGCCTTCTGTCAGTGAATTTTGGGAGATAGATTTCCACTACCTTGATGGGTTAGATTGGCTCACTTGCATTTGGGATTGAGGATAATTCAAAAATAAAATAATCACACCAATTCAATTATTCCTTGGTATTCAGATGTGGTAGGATAATTGTAGACCTGGTGTCCAACTAGACTGTGTTTCCACCTTCAGTCAGTGGGTTTATGTATCACACCTACTCCACTCAAGTCCGAAAAAGTACTTTCTTTTTTCTAAATTTTTATTTTTTACTGTTCATTATACTCGAAATTTAATCTTATAAGAACTGTTTGGAAAAAAAGAATTACTGTGGCAGATCTCATAATACAATAGCAACAGTTCTGTGTGTTTCCTCAAAATATACGTTTCTCTGTAGTTACCAACATTTTTTAACTGGTATATTACTTCAGGAATGGTATATTACTTCAGAAATGGGAACAAAAATTGAATATATGATCAATATATTAGGAAGCTCACAAAATAGCAGCAGCTTAACGGTGCATCGGGTGGATGACTGGGACTATTTTCAGAAAACTGGGCTGAAGGAGAAGTATCAAAAGGCTAGAGTTGAGGACGCACTTTGGAACTTGACGGACAAGATGCTTGACAAGCACAGCATGGATATCATCAAGAAGACAATGCAGATGCATGAAGATACCTTTAAATACCAGGTTTGATCAACTTTAATGCATGTATGAGCTCGAATTGTAGTCGATCATGTTCCATGAAGCATGAGTTCTTTTGGTTTCATGGAAATCCAATATATTCAGCTTGGGGAATTTGATTTTGTAGCTAGTCAGTCACCAACATCTAAATTTCTCATCCAACAATACCTTTCTGGATAAGCAAACCAGTCAAAATACTCCAAGAAAAAAATTTAATTACAGCCTTTTTGCTTATTAGATCCTAAGTCTTATACTTGTCCGATCAGATCCTAAGTCCTAACCAAAAACCAAAATTGCAGATTCGAGAGCTACACCGTCTGTACAGTGTACAAAAGATGCTAATGGAAGAACTGAAAAAAGAGATTAAACAAAATAGACTTTGGGGTCCAATAACTAGTAGTGCAGATCACATTAACCAATCCCAGTTGATTAACTGGCAGCACTCGATAACTCAAACTTCTTCTGGATATAATTTCCACCTTCAGAGATTGAGGGATGATCCAAACTCTAGAGAGCGTAGTGGAAGTTGCTCAGGAGACATTCAGAGAGTGTCAAGGGGATTTGACCTTGAATGGCCTGCCGAGGAAGACATCTCAACAAGATTCAGTACAATTGACCAATTACAAGCAGGACCAAGCTCTCACATGTCCCTCAAAAGTGAAAGTACAAGTGCAGCTAGTTGTGATGAAGATAGTGAAGTGGAGCTTTCATTAAGCATCGGAAGTAACAAGAACAGGAAGAGATCGAAACCTTACCAGCCTCAGTTAGGATGTTCGGAACTGATCCAGAAAGCAAAAGAACTCGATACGCCAGCCTCATTCAAATCAGATAGAGGAGAAGATTGCAGTTATCCGACAACTCCCATGAGCAGCTCTAGTGCAACATGTGACCAAGAAAGAAAGCAGCCACATTGGCTCTTCCATGGTTTAAGGCTCAAATAGAACTAATACTTCAGCTTTCGTGGATGTTTCTTCGAAAATCTACATGCTGTTCATTAGTGAAATTCTAATAAAACTTGTCACTTTAATAAATAGACAATCGAGAAACTGTTGTCATCATGCATGACATTGGTATATATAAGAAATTTTCGAACGTTGGTTGCTCCATATTTCAGTGCATTGGTTCATTATTTTCGTTGGCATTTGACTGAATTTGAAGCGTAAGAAAGTACGTGATCATTATGACCAACTCATGCAAGAACTATTGAAAGTTTACTGTAGTTATTTTCGAAAGAGATGCATCACAGATAAGACAAGAAGAAAATTGTAAATTACAATGGTTAAATACTATTGCACAAAGACTCTTGCAATCTCAATTTTCGGTAAATATATGGACAAATTAAGAGCAGGTTGAACTCAAATTTGTCACCAGGTATTTGTCGATTACTAATGCACATAATGCATTGCTTTGTTGTTATTGCTCATATAGTTCCTTATCCATCATAAGATTCATAACCTCCACATCCACCAAAAGACCGAGACAGGGAAGAAACTATATAAAAGCATAGTAGTACTGTTTGGACTTTGAATTTTATCTCCCAAATCACATTTTTATTTGAATTCCTTGTCTTAAACTGGTTCCTTGGGCCCATTAAACATTCTTCTAATGAGAATCATAGGAGCGTAGTTGCCTATACTATTTCTTTGGAACCATTCGATACTGGTACCCTAATGACATGAAACATGAAACATGTGTTGTACATGTTTTTATTTTCATCTATAAAATTAAACAGTAGAGGGCGTGCTTGGCCAAAGCTAGCGGATGGTTGCAAGTGCATAATTTCTCTGTGAGAAACTCTTTTGAAACCAATATATTGTACATCATCCGTCCATCAGATAGTGAGAGTCTCTCATTTTGGAATTCCTCTTTAGCATTTTCAATACCACAAAAATGATCTTCTTTGATATATGGTATGATTGAATTACACTTAGTGCACGCAGTCTCAATCTTTCGCGCTGCCGTCCTAATCCGTCTTTCGGTTTTCAACTTCAAGCCGGATAGTCACCATTTAAAATATTAGGGTGCCGCAGGCCAAAGTGTTTTGCTTTGTTGTGCTTCCTCCAATCCTTCTTGTAACTCTTGAAAACAAAAAGAACAAGAAGATTTAATGTTGTTAGTAAATGCCACTGCAAGCTAGCTCGTATGCGTCCAACTACATAATTCCAACCTAGTCATTTCCTTGAAAACAATTAAGCTCCACAACCTCGTCTACTTCTGCAACAATTCCAAAAATATGTTATTTCCTTGGTCACATCTATCTATATCTCAGGCCTATTCTATCCAAGTTCAATACATTAGGTCCAGTTTCATATTCAGATGAGCTGTGAAATGTAACATGCTTGATATACTTAATTATTCAATCTCCATGGGCTTATAGTGAAACTGATCGTAATACTATCCCTTTATGATTGTATTAATTGCAAGGTAAGGAATCCTATCCAATTTACTAGAAATAAAGGCACCAGACATGAGGAATAACACACACATAATTCTCCAAGCCCTTCTCCGTCTCTCTCCATTCAGTAAAATAGGCAACACCATTACCACTTAGTGGATAGTAACCCTGATTTTCATCTTTTTGAAAATTTAATTATATAACAAATATTCTAAAATGATTTTCCAACTTAAATGTTGTGTTCCTTCCAAGTGCAAATATATGGTTAGTATAATGGCACAAGTAAGGGTGTCGAACCACAGGGACTAATTGGACCCCTATAAATTACTAGCTTTGAAAAAACCCTAACTAAACAATGAAAGTAACAGATTGAATGTAGTTTTTGTGTTGTAAACGAAAATCACTTGAAACGCAAGAAAAATGTAACAACGAATGATATGTTGATTGAGAAACAATGAGGATGGGACCAGAGATTTCACGTCCCCATTACAAAACCAATTCCATGTTTATAAGGTATTAAGCCATATTCAATTACCAACCTGTTTACAAAGTTCGTTTTACATATATATGTATGATCAGCCATACGATGTGTGATTTGATCAAACTCTCCTAATCAACACCTAATTGGGATATGCAACTTCGGTTCCAAATTGCGAGACAATAGCATGCAAGAAAACGTCAAAGAACCAAAGAAAATACACTGTAAGATGTTTGCATAGCATTCTCCTCGTTCATTCACATATCCACCAAAAAATTAAGAATGATGTATACTATAACCTTGATCAAATAATCTACAAGCAACCTTAATGGTAATCAATCATTAAAATTAACAAAAAAAATTAACAATAGATTCAGTGAATGAAACAACAGACAGATTGATGAATTGAATATTTTAACTTAAAAACATGGACCAATTTTGCAAGGCTATATCGAAATCCCTAGCTATGAATTTAGTTACACATCATGTTTACATAGATTAAATTGGAAATACACAACATGAGTGAAAATAACTCAAAGAGAGGAAACCCTTGAAGCAATTCTGATGTTGAACTTCTCCAAGAACATCCTATTAGGATGAGTGTTCGGTGATGGCGGAAATGTATGGAACAACTAGAGTTTTGAGTGTGGATGAAAAGAGAGAAAGATAATGGCTAAAGTTGTGAAATTCGTCCAAAATGAAAGGTGTACGTAAAAGTGGCTAAAAGACAAGTTTTTATGAGGTTAAAGAGATTGTTACAGAATGCAAAGACATCCCAGTAATTGAGCATTTACTTTACACATTTTTTTTTTTTTTTTTTTTTTTTTTGTTATTGATCTTCTAAAGGGTTTTGTTCATCACCATCTTCAATTTTCCACTTGTAATTTTCTCTCTACATCAACATCCTTATTCAATTCTCCACATTTAGCACCATTTTGCCTCATTGGCCCTCAAATGGACTCTAAAATATGATTAACTACACACTAACCCAATAGAGGGTAATACGTAACTAGTTTAACTCAAAAATATCACAAAGAGACTAAGAATAGATGTATGAAATATGTAAGTTATCAATAAACAAAAAAAAAATAGAAGAAAAAAAATGTGGCACGGTCGTTAGTGTGTGCTAAGGGCAAGTTTATACTAATGGGAAGCAAGAGAGTTTGAAGTTGGACACAATAGATTGAAAAGCAGGGCCCTAACAACATGATAGTCCGCTACTTGCTAAACTAGACAAAATTGAGTAGGGAGACCAAATAGGTAAAGTCCTATTTTATTTTCTTTCCATACCCCACTAATCACAGTTAGATGAGTTTGATTTAATCTATCTAACTACCTGATTCTTAAAATGTAAACTCATCAAACAATGATTAGCAGAGCGGTGAGCATTTTCACCACTTTAGAATGATGAGTAGAAATACAATCTTACCGTTATCTTATATCCGTGTCATATTTATCCACAAAGAATCTATACTACTAATTAAGAGAAGTGTGCTAGCATTTTATTTAAACAAAACGATACGTAGGGCTTGATTTTTTTACTCATGTTGAACTAGGCAATATTAACTACATTGATGGAGTAGGGCAAATGGATAGGCAATATTTGCCTACTCAATTGCATACACAGTTAAATCAAGCTTTTGTGTAGGTGACTCATCAAAACAGGTTTGATTAAGGTGGATACTTTTGACCGGCAAGCGGACTCGCTACGCAGCCGAAGTACAGTCTACCATGGGGCGAACGGAAAATCCAATACCATTTCGAAATTCTTCACGAGAATTTTGAAAAAAAAATAAAGGCCATTTTCCTGACAAGCATATGTTCAAATTTCATCTCGCTTTTTCCGTGGATCACGAGCAATGTATAATATAAATCGAATGTAAAACGAAAATAACATTTACTTTCAACCCATGTAAGAGATTTCTTTTAATAGAAACATGTAATCTCTCATCCACCGTGACCATTTTCACTCGACGTAATTTCCTTCCACAAAATTCGACTTTAAAAACATATTATCTTGAGTCATGTACTCATGATTCGATCATTTCACCCCACACACTAAACTTCTCCCAGTGAAAATAGTGAGCAGAATTTGTTGTCCCGGCCGATGTACATGTGCAACAACATACCTGCAGAATAAAAGGTATACACTAGAGACTATTACCAACTTAGTTATGATCATACCAATAACACAAACGGTACATTAGCGTTTTCTTCAATTCACATATCCATGAAACCATACCCCTCTGCATTCCCCAATCCTCAAAAATCTCTTCTGAGAATATGAGAGGTTGATTGAACTAAAACCTGAACTACCCATCTCTCTACCACCATAACCCATAAACCAAATTACATTGCAAAAACAAATGATGCATGAAATCCCTTTCCTTTTAGTTACTAACATACTTCAGCAGAGAGAATAACAGAAGCAGATACAATTAATTCATTGTGTGTGAAATAAATTAAAGTAATAAAAACATTTCGGGTAGGCTTAGCCAATTTTATGAAAGGTGGAAAGGTGCCAACGAGCTAACATTCAAAATCGTTACAGTTTGTTACCATCGGTAAGTACGAATTCATTCTAATGCTAATGCTTTAACTTTTCAAGGAAGGCCTACTTGATGTATCGGACATTAGTGACGGAGTCAAAGGCCAGCACCAAATGTTTGATTAGATATTCAGCAGTTTTAACTCTCGGGGAAAGTACCTGTACAAAATATAGGCCAGCATGAGGGACCTTTCAGATTCCCTGGAGAACCTTTCGAGGATCAAGTTGTCCGCTGCAGTAACTGGAAGGAACAGCTGAAAGCTCCTGCCTTCCTCTCCACTCCTCTCCAGGTTTCAATGTTATTGGTTTCTCAATAGCAGCGGCCTCCACACACAGCATATGCTTGTATTCATCATCTCCAAAATCAGTCAAAGCCTTCGCCTTCTTATCCCAGGGATTCCATACAACTGAATGGGGAAACAGAAAACTAATCACTACAGTACAAAATACAATTCCAACGAACACTATGAGGGCAGGTATTTGACATTATAATTCTTCAATGTCAACTTGTAAATAAATCAAATCGGAGAATAATATTTTAAAAGCACGAAGAAAGAACAATAGTTCCCTCCATTAATCCTAGTTATATCATGAGTCATATGATACAGCAATTCGATCCGTTGTGTTGTTAGTTATGTTAAGCCACAATATGCTTCAGTCAGGACTCTGGAAATTTTGAAAATAAAGAAAATAAATTCAGGCAGCAATAACTTCATTATGAATGATTGAACATGTTAATTCTAACCGGCATCTGGAAGACCATCTTTGCGTATTACAAATGTTCTCTTCTTCTCATGATCCAGAATGGCAATCTTTGTAGGAGTGCTGAGATATATCTTGTCCACCTAATTATTATTAGGAAAATAAAGTGAAAAGAAATGAACAAAATTAATAAATGCAACAAATTAAGAATGAATAGCAACTTAAGCTTACCTCTGACTCAAATGTTATAGCATCGCCTTGTTCAGTGCAACGTTTCCTGTTCTGCATGTTGTCAAGATAATCCAATGTTTCCAATCCTTCTACACGAACTTCGCTGAACACAGGCACAATGAAAAATTCAAAATTTCAATACCATCCAGAACTGTTGCTTTCTTTCAACTGTATGTTACATGATATGGCATTAAAATTGAGGACAAGCACAATGATGCAGTAATCCCTGCTGGTATAATAACGACTGATGCAAAAGGCAGAGACAAAGGTTTTACATTTCCATTCCAACTGTCATATTGCACAAATTCGCAAAAACTAAGATCTGATTAACGTTGAATTTTTAAGTGGTCCTTCATTGAAGGATCTACCAATAATCTTATCATTTTAACATTTCGGATTAAGATTTATTGTCATCAATTAAAAGTGATTTAGTTTTACCCATGTTATGAGCTTGGTGGATTTTTGTCAGTGGCCTTTACTTTATCTTCGAAGTTTTTTTCACATGGATGCGACCTAGTACATAACTTTAAGTAATTAACCATTTAGTAAAAAAAATGCAGCACAGACAGCCTTAGACAGATGAAACGTTTACGCCAGTCATACTCTGGTGACTACTGAAGTGAAGGAAAAACTGTTCCTAAGGGGTAACAATTTCCAACCCCTACAAAATTGATACCCACACTGTGCTATGCTTACATATTCAATAGTATTTAAAGCAGGAAACAAGACAACAATCTTTCAATTTTAGAGTCCCTTTACATGTTTGGTTCATTTGGTGGCTAAATAAATATGCCAACTAACAATAAATATCATTTCTAGCACTGATCAAGTGGATGAATAACCTGATATCTGAAACAGAGAAGTAAGTGTGATATGCGAATGTGAATGTGAACGGCTTCCCATCGGTGTTAGTATTCCTGATGCGAGATATCAACGTCAGATCTCCTCCGGGTCCCAAAGCTACCCGCAGTCGGAACTCATAACTTCAGTTGAACATGAAATCAAGTAAAAGAAACCTTATAAAGTTGAAGCAACAACAGAAGATTATGTAGATTCCAATTAGAATCTTCCTCCAATGGCTTAAAAAATAATATATCAATAATTATTCCCAGTATTTACCTGTGAGGCCAGGTCTTCATATCTTCCTCAGTAGGCTTAAGGATCAAGTCAACAGAAACTTTATTGGGGCTATTTGTTGGGAAAGGAGATGGATCGGTGTCGATGCTCCAAACTCTGTTTCTAGCAAATCCATGTGCATCAAGAGAACCAAGATTGGAAAACTGCATAAATAAGGTACAAGTTCCCTTCATGAGGATGAACAATAAAATTAAGCAAGATCGACAGTCAGAAAGGAATGCATACTTGCGGAAAGCATAATGGGATTCCCCCACGAATTGCTTTTGGGGGCTTAAATATAGCCTGCAGAAGAAAAAAGAAATTATACACTTCAGATGATTTTTTTTGGATGAATAAAGGAAGAGCAAAAATAAAAGGAGGAAGAAATATGCCACGAAATCAGTCCCCTTGCCATTGTGAAATGCATGTAAGTAAATAAGGTGATATCCCTTTCTGCATATATTGATAGCAAAATCCATTTAAACAGAATAATATGATATGAAATAAAAAAAAATCCGGGTGGGGAACAGGGATGGGAATGAGGATGGGTATGGGGCAGGGACCTCAGTCTGCATCCCCATACGCTAACCTGATTTGGAAGAAAAAAGACTGCCGTCCCCAACCCCATGCCTTCCCCATTTTTTGTGGGTCCCTGAGAGAACTGAGCGTCACAGGGAAAACTGTCATCCCTAGTCGTCTCACGTTTCATGGCAGGAATTGAAAACAGTGTTGCAAGATTTCCAAGAACTTATAATCAACATCCTTATATCCTCCCAGGAGTGCAGACCATCCAGTAAAGCAACTGACCAAATCCTAGAGACTGCCTAAACTAAAAGAATAAGAAGTAAACTGAGTTGGTACGCAAAAATTTGGACGACATAACTTTATTACGGTGTATGCCAACACGGCTCACTCCACATAATGCAGAACCACAATGCCAACATGCACTGATATCCTTTCACATGTTTGTTACTACAATACAATAAGCTTCCATCTGTTTAATGCATACATAACACATTAGCACTTGTTCATCCAAGTAGTTAGATTAGGTGCTCTGATTAATACAAAGCTTAAAGCATTTTCGAAATTAAGAGCAAAAAGAAGTATGTCAAAGAATCCCCATTGATATTACACAGCATTGTACAATTCAAAAGAAAATAAAAAAATAAATGGAAATTTCTCCAGTGATGTTCATTAGAAAAATCAAGATAACTTACGCCTAGAAAAACAAAATAATTAAAGTATTGACATAAATAGCTGCATAGCACCTTACTGCTAACAAATAGCAATTCCTCTCCATGATCGTTCTTCCATGAAGTTACATGAGCCCCGTACAGATACACCTGAAAAGCCCAAGAACAAATAATTATAAGGCACAGAAATTGAAAGGCCACTATAATCATCCTTGGGAATATGCTTCTGCAGCCTGATTATATTCTCAAACGTATCAACCCCTAATGGTAAAACATTACTTTTGACGACTACTAAAAACTAAACAAAACAAAGATAGAAAGTGAAACTATGCAGACCAAAATAATTCAGGGTGCAGTACCAATGAATATATTAGTGTTTAAATCTAGCAAGAATAGTCAAACCAAGCAAGATGAGGCGGTAAATCAAAAATGGAGCATTAGCATGTGTTGAGAATATCGCGTTTAAGAATGGGAAAAACAAGAACAAACTCCGGAAATCGAAAAACAAATAACCAAGATAAATAACACCAAGAATTTACATGGTTCGGCAATATGTGCCTACATCCACGGGACAGCAACAACAATCTTTCACTATATCAATAATGAGTACAACCAATAATCTTGCCAAATCTATAGAACTAGGACTTGACGAAAAACCTGAAAGAACAAGAACAAGAAATAACCTCTCTTTTCTTTTCTCTCGCACACTTTACAATATTCTCTCACTCTAATCCCTTGAGTGGTATACAATTTATTGTTTTGCTCCCTCCCCAAAACTAGTACAATAGCCCCTTTATATAGACATAATAAAGGTCTTCTTCAATAAGGATTACTAATCTTAATTGGAATCTAGTCATGAATCCTTCTCCAATTGAGAAACTAACTCCAATTGGGAAAACAACTCCAACTAGAAAAACAATTTAATCCTCTAAGACTATTAATTCCCAATAGACTTAGGACAACTTATCATGGGCGGGAAAAAACCCAACAGCATGTACTCGTGGAATTGTATCCAAATTCAAGTGTCATCAAGGAAGAGAAGTGAACCAAATTGGCATTCTACATAGGCAATAAACAGCGAGCTATTTTCTCATGGGAAACCCAATGGAATTAAACATCATTGGATATTTCACCACAAGTAGATGGTTGCCCAGAAATATTAATAAACTATCACATTTATCAGATTAATTAACAAAATCACAATTATTTGAGTGTTTCTTTAACAACAACAACAACAACAAAGCCTTATCCCATTAAGTGGGGTCGGTTGTATGAATCCTAGAACGCCATTGCGATCGGTTTTGTGTCACGTCTTCCGTTAGATTCAAGTACTCCAAGTCTTTTCTTAGAGTCTCTTTCCAAGTATTCTTAGGTCTTCCTCTACCCCTTCGGTCTTGAACCTTTATCTAGTAATCGCATCTTCTAACCGAAGCATCTGTAGGCCTTCGTTTCACATGTCCAAATCACCTTAACCGATTTTCTCTCATCTTTCCTTCAATTTCGGCCACTCCTACTTTACCTCGAATATCCTCATTCCTAAACCTATCATTTCTCGTGTGCCCACACATCCAACAAAGCATCCTCATCTCCGTTACACTAATTTTATGTATGTGTTGATGCTTCACCGCCCAACATTCCATGCCATAAAGCATTGTTGGCCTTATTGGGGTCCTATAAAATTTTCCCTTGAGCTTTAGTGACATACAACGATCGCACAACACACCTGATGCACTCTTCCACTTCATCCATCCAGCTTGCTTGTATTCTATGGTTGAGGTCTCCATCCAACTCTCCATTCTTTTGCAAGATAGATCCTAGGTAGCGAAAGCGGTCGCTCTTTGGTACTTCTGATCTCCAATCCTCATCCGTAACTCATTTGAACCTCCGTTCGCACTGAACTTGCACTCCATAGACTCCTCTCCAACACTTCTCTCCAAAGGTTAAGCTTCGCATATACTCCTTCCTGTTTCATCTATCAACACTATATCGTCTGCAAAAAGCATACACCAAGGAATATCATCTTGAATATCTCCTGTTAACTCATCCATTACCAATGCAAAAAGGTAAGGACTTAAAGATGAGCCTTGGTGTAACCCTACAGTTATGGGAAAGCTTTCGATTTGTCCTTCATGAGTTCTTACGGCAGTCCTTTCGGTTTGTCCTTCATGAGTGTTTATTTAAGGTAATAAAAATTTTGATTTTATGATAAATCTAATAATTTGCACAAGCATAACACCAGTAACTATCTCACATGTCCTCATTTCAATGCCCTACTTCTTGAACTAATAGAACTTTGATGTGCATCTCCTTACAAATATCTATTTTAGCAAGGAAAATCAAAGCTGTCATACTGATTCATTTAAAACTTCATGAACTTCCAAACCTTTGGAAAGCCCCTAATGGTATTGGTGGACCTATTGATCCTCGCAAATCAGACTTCAATTATACCCAGAAAGGAAATGATGAGTTCTGTCCTTCAATAATATAATTTTTGTCCACAATAGACCGCAACAACTAGTTTCTAATATGAACAAACAGTAAAATTAATTGGGAGTAACAAGAAAATAAAACTGCATGACTCGCAGCCTGAAACTCACATCAACATGACGGTACATCCAACAATTAATAGAACCGCAGACACTTCCCAATCCTCCAAAATTGTACAAAAATGGGAAATTACTAAAAAACTTGAAGCCGATACGATGATGAGGCTTACGTTTGTGCAAGGAAATTTCACAATAACAAACAGATTTCTACACTTGGAAACCATAGAGAAACACATTGTTTGTCCTTAAAACAATTAAGGCCAAGATTAAACTTAGCCTGACAAACGCAAAAAACCTAGTAATCAATTGATCAAGAACTTAAACCAAACAAATCGAAGCAAACAATTTAAAAGAGGACAAAATCGGAAAGCAGAGAATCAACAAACCCTAAATTCACCAAACGGCAATAAACAAAAGAAATAAAAAAACAAGGATATCAAAATGAATCGAAGAATATCAGTTCTCAAACAGAAACACGAAGCCGAGCGACCAAGCAAGCATCAGATCTCGAAGGCGAACAAAAGAGAGAAGGACGTCGTTTCAGAGGAATTACCTCCGCGGAACTGCCTCGTGGATCATGGAGGACGAGCTTGTCGAGGCCATTGACGCCCTTGCTGGATTCAACGCCGGGATGAAGGCTTGCGTTAGCATTAGCAACAGCGCCAGCGCCATTGCTAGTATCAATGGATGCATTAATGGCCGCTGCAGCAGAAGCAGCGGTTGGATTCGGAGCCTTGTCGCTGCTCATTCTCTGTGTAAATCGATCGATCTCGTGAATGGGTTATTTCTTGCTGTTGGTGTTGCTTGAGAAACTGAAAGGCAGAGGAGGCTAATATCTGAAATTCTGTAGGCCCCTGTGAGAGAGTAGAAGTGTGATAGTATCAGCAGACCAACTGTCAACTTTCTGTCACCAAAATTACGAAACCTGTTTCTCTCTCATGAAACTTCCTCTTGTCTCCTTTATTTATTTATTTATACACCTAAAATGTCTCTCAAATTCCCTCTAATTCCTCAACTTTCTCAAATTCTTTAAAATCAATTTCTAATTAAATACACCTAAAATGTTATAAACTTTTTTAAAATCTTAATTGAATACACCCAGATTTCTAAAGATTTTAATAAAGTATCTTAAAATTCTAATTGAATACACCTTGAATTTCAGAGAATCACTTAAAATCCTAATTGAATATCCCTAGATTTCTAAGTGTTCTCTCTTCTGTCTTTTTTTATGTTGTACTAACATTTACCTACACACTTTGTGTGTATGAATACATTTTTAGGAAAACTAATGAAAAGGGTTTCAATATTTTGAATTTTAACCAAAAACCAGGTAATAGTTTTATTTAATGGTTAGGACAAAACCTAATGTCAAACCAGCCCATTAAGATTGGCCCAAACAAAATAATTTATCGAACTACCGGTTTTACCCCTTAACATCAGTCTTGCTCCACCGTTAGGTTTGACGAATGTCGTTGCTAAGCTCTGCGCGACTGCGCCCATGGAGGTCGTTTCCATACTATGCCCATTCAAAAGAAGTATGTAATAGATATACATCTGATCCTCCATTTCAAATTTCTCCAAGTACTCCCGTACAAATTGATCCAATTGCTATCTATTTTCACACTCGACAACCTAATTCCCGTCCACCCCCTCTCTCCCTCTCTCTCCGCTCACCTTCTTCCCTCTCTAAAATCCCCAATTCCAAGTCTGATTCCTATCGAAGCCTCATCAATCAACAAAAAGGTACTCAAAATTCTCAAACCGTTGCTAAATTAGGATTGATATTATGTAATTCTTCTTCCTCTCTGTTTTTTTTTTTTCGATTTTTCAAGAATTATTCTGTAAAAACATTTTCCATTTTAGTTGATATTATGTAATCCAACTAAATTAGGATACTAAATATGTTCCATCTTCGTGTAAAAACTTGTTCCATCTTCGTGTTCATGGATACTAAATCTGTTTTTGTATTAGTGGAGTGTTTCACGAATAAAAATGAGGAAGCTGAGTTATATCAAGTATCACAACCCAACGGCGGTGGTGATTGTGGCAAGCATGGTGATCAAGACAAGGGTAGATACAGTTGGATTTTCCCCTCTGGTCGTGTCTTGTTAAGTCATTGGTTCAATGGGAAGTTATATATGTTGTTTCCTGTATGGGAAAGCGATTTGGGAACAGGCACCTCCACCAAGTGGTTGTCTATGGGACGTACTTTTGACCATCATCACAAGTTAACAGGTAAATTCAAGGCCCCTGATTCACTGGAACCATGTGGAGCTCTCATTCTGCCTATGACAACCGTTATTACCTTGCACAGCCAAGGGTCCATGGGGAGCTGTCGAGCCCCTTTCAGTGTTATCATCTCGGTTCTGACACTTGGAAAGATCTGCCAAGAATTCCCCCCGATCTTCGTCATAATCTACATGACACTGTAGCTGGTTATGCAGTCTGCAGAGGTCATATTTTGGTTTCGATTAGCAACAGATTATTTGCCTATCATGTGCATGAGAAAAAGTGGCATTCTGTATCTAAACCCAACAGGTTTTTTGGTATTTCCGGTAGGGCAGTGGTTTTAGGCGACTATATCTATTATGTAGATTCAATGTCTGGTCTGGTTTGCGAAATTACATTTGACTGCACTGACTATAATCTGAGAACACATGTGTTTTTGGAAGGTTTGACATCTTTTTGTGAATGAAAATCATGGATTTGTGCATGAAAATTTATGTGGTGTTATTGTTGTATTTGTAGGTGCCCTGTAATTGTGTTTTTGTTTCATGCATGTTCAGTTTAAGAAATAGTGATACTCGTGCTCAGTTCTATGTTCAGTTTAAGAAATAGTAATAATATAATGTTCAGTTTAAGAATAGTATATCCGAGAACCCTCTCAATGATGCATGCGCACATTTTATCTTTTAACTATCTTGGAAAATTGCAAGGGTGAAGTGCTTTCCTTGTAGCTCAATTCATCTCAACTTTGATTTTTGTTCCTTGTCAATTATTCTTAGTATTATGTTTTCGTTTTGTAAATTTTCTTTTCATATTGCCACTGTTTCGGTGGTCTCTTCTTTGCAGCCCTTTACAGCTTGAGTATGGAGTGCTTCCGTATCACAAGTTGAATTGTTCGTTGCTTTCTAATCTCTGTTTTCATTTTCAATTCCATTCGAATTCACCATTATTTCGAATCACCATATTAAGAGTCTTTGATTCACTAGTACTATCACTGTTTCGTAAACTAAACACTGACTATTTATTAAACGGAACACTAGTACTATCACTGTTTCGTAGTACTATCACTGTTTCGTAAACTAAACACTGACTATTTCTTAAACGGAACACTAGTACTATCATTGTTTCGTAAACTAAACACTGACTATTTATCAAACGAACAATAGTATTATCACTGTTTCGTAAACTAAACATTGACTAATTCTTAAACAGAACACTAGTACTATCACTGTTTCGTAAACTAAACATTGACTATTTATCAAACGAACACTAGTACTATCATTGTTTCGTAAATTAAACACTGACTATTTATTAAACGGAACACTAGTACTATCACTGTTTCGTAAACAAAACATTGATTATTTCTCAAACGGAACACTAGTACTATCACTGTTTCGTAAACGAAACACTGACTATTTGTTAAACGGAACACTAGTACTATCATTGTTTCGTAAACTAAACATTGACTATTAATTAAACGAACAATAGTACTATCACTGTTTCGTAAACTAAAAACTGATTATTTCTTAAACGAAACAATAGTACTATCACTATTTCGTAAATTAAACACTGACTATTTATCAAACGAACAATAGTACTATCACTGTTTCGTAAACTAAACACTGACTATTTCTAAAACCGAACACTAGTAAACTAAACACTGACTATTTCTAAAACCGAACACTAGTACTATCATTGTTTCGTAAACTAAACACTGACTATTTCTTAAACGGAACACTAGTACTATCACTGTTTCGTAAACTAAACATTGATTATTTATCAAATGAACACTAGTACTATCACTGTTTTGTAAACTAAACACTAACTATTTATCAAACGGAACACTAGTACTATCACTGTTTCGTAAACTAAACATTGACTATTTATTAAACAGAACACTAGTACTATCACTCTAACACTGACTATTTATTAAACAGAACACTAGTACTATCACTGTTTCGTAAAACTAAACACTGATTATTTCTCAAACGGAACACTATACACACACACACACACACATGAGTTCAATTTTATAATGAGATAGATCCAAGGCAATTGCATGAGACTTCCAAACATAATTCAGACCAAACATAATCATAAACTAGTTTCCAAACATAATTCAGACCAAACATAATCAAAAAAAAAAAAAACATAATCATAAACGTTGATGTGAGTCTCGCACTTTAAGTTTCACTGATCCAAGAAATCTTCCCTTAACCTTCATTATTTTGTAGTGATTTGTGTAGAAGTTTGGATTATACAAGTGAATGTGCAATGTGTTACACTCGGTGAAATTATGTCATTTTCCAATCTAAAGTTCATTATTGTGTAGTGATTTGTGGAATTTAAATTTTTTTGAATTTATTTGATGAGAGGCGAGGCGAAGAATTGGAGATACTTAATTATGTTGGGGGTTAATTGGTATCGACTGGAAAAAGTTTTTTTTATTTTTTTATTTTTGACGAATCCTCTAGAAAATTGCATATTTGTAAATAAATGAGGCAATGACATATTTGTAAATAAATGAAAGTTTAATTCTAACAAAAGTGGGCTGACGGAAGGCAGGGGCATGGATGCAAAATGAATTTCTTATTTTGCACGTGAGGCTTCCTTGTTTTGGTTGTTCTTTCTAGTTTTTGTCATTTTTCATTAAAGTTTAAGTCCTTTGTATTAAATAAAGTTAGTAAATGAATTTTGGTTAAAAAAAAGTTTGAAAAAACCTTTTTCATTAAAGCTCGGGTCAAAGGTGAATAAATATTTGGAATAAACAACATGTCAATTTTTATTCCTAAAGAATGTTAAACACGACCTGTAAATAAAAAAAGTTAATTGCAGATCTATTACAGTTATGGTCTAGTGAATGGTTATTTTGTCCTAGCTATTCTCGAGTAACAAAAGTGGGTTGCCAGCTTTGGAGCAAATGTTAAAATAAATTATCAAATTGGGAATAAAAATTGTCATGATATAGGTTTTCAATTGGTAGAATGATTGCAATCGTTTCAGGAAAAAAAAAAGTTGAAAATGAATTAGTTTTTGTTTTATTTGACTTTTGGGCTCGATGGCAATTTCGTAAATAATATGACGTTATATTAACAGATTTTGGTTAACATCTGTCAGGGGCAAAGCTGGAAGAAAAATTTGATGTTGCATGCTGGGCTTTGCTTCATCCCGTGGGACTTTTGTTTTTTTTTGGCCTGTTGTATGTTACTTGTGTCATTTTCATTAAATGTCAAGCCATTTTCATTAAATAAAAGTTGTTAATGGTTTTTTTATTAAGAAAAAGTTGCCCCAAGCCCTTTTCATTAAAACTCCCTACATTTTTTTAGAAAATGAGAATGAGAGGGAGAGAGAGAGAACGTGGGGGAGTGGGAGGTTTTTGGTTTTTTTTTTTAAATATTGGAGGTATTTTAACATCACCTGTAGATGAGGCTTCAATAAAAAAACAGTAAATTTTGAACCTATGAAATTACATTATTGCCCATCATTTTTTTGTGTGATAGAAGACTAAGTAGTCTTTTTACCATCCTTTGGTTGACAAAGATGGTTTCATTAATTAATAGAGATAACCATCTCTTAAGAAAATATCAAAACTGCCACAAAGACATGTAACAATAACAAATGGCAGCAAACTCTCTCCAATCAAGTCTTCATTTTCTTATGTGGTACTGAGTCAATTGATGGCAAATATCAAATTTATTAAATGATTTTTTATAGGTTTATATTATACATAATAAATATTGTTACGTTATTCAAGTATTTTTTTTTAAACAAGTACGATATTCATTCATAACAGGAACAACGTACAATCAGAAAAAGGGTGCTAACAGTGGGCCTCGATAAAAACCTTCCCAGGAAGTAACTCGAATGGAGGGAAAAAGAGTGTTCCGAACCAACGAAATAATAAATAGGACTAGCCTTCCAAACAAACAAAATATTAACTATGAAACCCATCATCCAACAAGAGGTCAGAAATTAAATCGGGTGATCCAAGGTTAAACTGAATCTGGCTAGCCGATGAGCCATTGAATTTGCATCTCTACGCACAAAACTTGCTTTCCACGATTTGAATGACTGCATAATCCTTCGGGTGTCCTCCAATAAAAGCCCAAAAGGCCCGTGAATAGTCACTGCATTGTTTTGAATTGCAATGATTACTAACAATGCATCTCCTTCCAAAATAAACTGGTCAGCTCGTCATTGATGTGCAAAGACAGCTGCTTCACGAGCGGTAACAACCCCCGCCTGCATCGAAGATGCAATGCCAATCAACTTCATAGCCAAAGTTGCTATAAATTCCCCAGCTACATTCCTAATGATGACGCCAACACCTCCCATAGCTACATGTTCATCCCACACACCATCAAAATTACACTTGAACTAGCCTTCCTCTGGTGTCCTCCGTGGCTGCGTGTCAATAGGCTTATTATGCTTCTAAACTACATTCCACTTCTTAAACTCCAACAGCCAAGGCTGAGCTTGTAATTGGATATCGTGTGGTGGTGAAACCGAACCCTGCCAAAGTAATTCATTATGAGTATTCCAAATCTTCCAGAGCAACACCAACGCCAAATCAAAGCTCTCCCTAGAGATAAATTGAGCCAACCGAGATAACCACTCCTGAAACCCAACCTCTCTATGCCGCAGCGTTTGTAGCCCCAATGGACTAGAAAACCATATCGCTGCTGCTCGAGAACAATGCAGTAGACCATGTTCAACTGTTTCAGGAACGTTAGTACAAAAAGGGCAACAATCACCAATAAGAATCTTCCTCTTCTTCAAATTGACTCTAGTTGGCAGAGTGTTCAAACAGCTCCTCCAAATATATATTATAACTTTACCTGGTACCTTAGCACGCCACAATGCCTTCCAAAGAAACTGAATCTCCGTCGTCATAGCTAAACCATTCAGTATATCACCACATATTTCACTACACGACCGAGCGACGAAGTATGCACTTTTAGTCGTAAAAATTCCTTTGGGCTCCTTCATCCAAATCAACTCATCAGGTGGTCCAAACAAACTCAAAGGGATGCTCATAATAAGGTTGCCCTCTTCTTCGAAGAACATCTTGAGAATCAAAGGTGAATTCCATTGAACACGGACCGAATCCATCATGAGTGATTGCACGGTAAGGTTAGGGTGAACACAAACTGGTATAGAGCTAAGGACCTTTGCATAATTTTCTCTCGGAAGCCAACTATCACCCCATATTTTTATATTCAACCCATCTCCCACCCTCCAACGTGCTCCTCACTGAATCAACACTCTAGCAGCTGCTACACTTTTCCAACAATAGGACGAGTTTGACTTCACGGTAGCTTGAAGAAAATCTGTATCAGGGAAATAATGGGCTTTAAAAATTTGAGCAATAAGAGATTGAGGGTGGTGAATAATTCGCCAACCTTGCTTAGCTAGCAAGGCAAGGTTGAAAGCATACAAGTGTTTAAAATCCAACCCTCCTTCACTTTTAGGCTTACGCATCCTCTGCCAACTTATCCAATGTATACTCCTTTTACCCGCTTCTTTCCCCCACCAAAAATGTGCCACAATTTGATTTAACTCATCACATAACATCTTTGGAAGCAAAAAAATTTGCATGGTATATAGGGGAACTGCCTGAGCCACAAATTTAATGAGAATCTCTTTACCCGCACTACTGAGGAAACTCCCACGCCAACCATTAAGCTTTTTCCAAAGCCGATCTATTAAGCTTTTTCCAAAGCCAATCTTTAATATATGCAAACGTTTTCTTCTTAGATTTACCAGTGAGAACCGACAATCCAAGATAACGGTCATGGTATTCCATCCGGTTCATACCAGGCAATTGGCAAGTACTTGAACATCCATTTCATTCACATACGCACTTAACGACATGCAACTTTTGGTAAGATTAACCACTTGTCTCGAAGCCAATTCATAACATTTTAACAACTCCTTAAATTCACAACATTCCTGCAAAGAGCTTCTGGCAAAAATAAAGCTATTATCGGCAAAGAGGAGATGATGAATACTTGGAGCACCATTGCAAACCTTGATACCTTGTATCCGTCCTTGAGTTTCCCAATCATCCAGCAAAGCCGAAAGGCCTTCTGTACAAATTACAAATAAGAACGAAGACAACGGATCTCCTTGCGGAATCCCTTTTTTAGGGTGTACAAGACCCATTGGTTCCCCATTAAGCTTAAAGGAGTAAGACACAGAAGTGACACATCATAACCCAATTAATCCATTCCTCAGCAAACACCAAAGGTCTCATCATTTGCTCTAGAAACAACCATTCAATGCAATCATATGCTTTACTTATGTCTAACTTCAGCGCCATCACACCATTCCAACCATTATTCTTAGTTTTCATAGCATGAGCAATTTCTGAAGCCACCGAACAATTATCTGAAATCAAACGTCCAAAGATAAACGCACTTTGGGAAGGTGAAATAATGTCGGGTAAAATCAGCTTCAATTTGTTTGTGAGCACTTTTGAGCAGATTTTATATATGACATTACACAAACTGATTAGCCGAAGTTGAGACAAGGAAGTATGGTCCATTTTCTTAGGAATAAGAGTGACATGCGTAAAATTAATTTGGCGCATCATACTCCCTGAAGAAATGAGAGTACGAACACCTTCACAAATATCATGACCAACAATAGCCCAATGTTTCTGATAGAATCCTGGTGTCATCCCATATGGTCCGGGCGCTTTAGTAGGATGCATTTGAAATAGGGCAGTCTTGATCTCGTCTTTAGAAAATGGTACCAAGAGGCCTTGATTCATCTCGACCATCACTTTTGGTGAAACTGTACGAAGAACTACCGACGCATCCACCTCGCCCGTGAAATCAAACAATTTCTGAAAATAATTCACTATTACCAAAGCCATACCGTCCTTACTTTCATGCCACTGCCCAGCTTCATCGAACAATCCATATAGCCCATTACATCATTGCCGTCGAGAAGCCTTTTGATGAAAATATCTTGTATTTTGATCACCAAGACGCAACCAATTCTCTTTGGACCGTTGACGCTAGAACTCCTCTTCTTGTGCCAATAGCGAGTGTAAACGATATACAACTCGTGCCTTTGAGCAATAGTAGTGTCCGTGAAAGGCTTACCAAAGAGGGCATGTAGTTTATCTTTCGTCTCGACAATCTCCCCAGGAATGGATTGCTCAGTACTCCTAACCCATTTTAGCAATTGTACCCATGTGGCCTTAATCTTTTTGACAACTTGAAACATAGGAGACCCTACACGGTTTGTAGACCATTATTCTTTTACTGCTGTCTCGCAACCATCTCGCACTGACCACCCATCTTCATACCTAAAACTCTTCTTAAACTTGGCTCGTTTCCTTACCTCCCATTCCAACAAGATCGATATATGGTCGAATGATGTAGGCTTCAAATGAACAACTCTAAACCTCAGAAATAAGTCTAACCAATCTTGTTTAGCCAACGCTCGGTCTAATCGAACCTTGATATCGCCACCCTTCGTCGTTGCCCAAGTTAACGTGTTACCTACAAAACCCATATCTTTCAGAGCACAATCCCTTAGCACATTCCGAAACCCTTCCATTTGTCTTTCGCTATGTGCATCACCACCCTCCTGTTCAATGGCTTGGAGAACTTCATTAAAATCTCCTAAACAACACCATGTTAAAACCGAATTCTCCTTAAGTCGACAAAGCAACTCCCATGACTTGTATCGATAAACTTCAACTGGAAAGCCATAAAAGAACGTAAGCCTCAAGTTAATAGCATCTCCAATTCCGCCCACTTCAAGATCGATGTGATTTGAAGAGTATGTTATTCAAGTATTTGATTGGTTGTCTCAATTATTGGACCCCATAAAAGGATAAAAAGATTTATTAAATGACATTATTATTTAACAACTAAAATTGATAAAGAATGCAAAGATTTCTTTTGGGGGAGAAATACTAAACTCAAAACAATGGCTTGGAAAAAGGTTTGTTCTCCAAAGAATCATGGTGGTTTAGGAATCAAACGGATTGATCATTTTAACAATGCTTGTTTAGCCAAATTAGGTTGGAAAGTTTTAACCAACAAAGAAAATTGGTGGGCTAAAATAGTCAAAAGTAAATACTTACGTAAGACCGATTTTTTTTTAATTTGAAGATTAAACAAAACTACTCACTTGCTTTGAAAGACATTATTTCTAATAGAAACATCATTCATGAGGGAATGAGATGGATTGTGGGTAATGGTGAAGACATACTCTTCTAGACCCATCATTGGGTTTTTCCTTACCCCCTTTTTCATTTAATCCCATGAATGATAGGAATAATATTGATTGGAATCTTAAAGTAAGCAACTTTATAGTTCATAATAGTTGGGATATCATTAAATTAGCTACTGTAGTTGATGATGACATCATTAGAAAAATTTGTTGCATTCCCGTCCCTCTACAAGAGTCGAAGGACAAGTTAAGTTTGGGCTTAACCAATAATGGAAGCTTTTCTATTAAGTCTGCTACTTGGCTACAAAATCGGAACAATCACTCTAGTAATCGCCTTACTTTGTTAAAGAAAATGTGGAAGCTAACTATTGCTCTTAAGCTTAAAATGTTTGCTTGGCTTATGATTCAAGAAAGATTGCAAACAAAAAAACGCTTAAGTTGTTTTGTTAAAAACATTGATGAGTTATGTCGGTTATGTAATACAACTGAAGTCATCTCTTTTGTAATTGTGTTTTTGCTAATAAAGTTTGGGGCTTAACTCTTGGTAGTTTTAATAATGGTAACATAAGTACTAATGATAATTTTTTTTTATTGGATGGAATCCTTAAGTTCTAATGACAAAGACGGCCTTTCTGATCTTAGTAAAGTAATTCTGAACTGCTGGCAAATCTAGATGGAAAGAAATAACTTGGTGTTCAAAAGTGTGCCCCCAATCCCAGCGCGTTGTGTTTCTATCGTCGGTAGTGTTGGTTTGGTTATTTTCAAGGCTAATGGGAAGTGTGACTCCAAGGAGGCTTTACCTATCTCTTCCTTTATTAAATGGCATCCTCCTGACCGGCATGATGTGATTAAACTCAATTTTGATGGTTCAGTTTCAAACAACCGTGCTGTTGCTGCCTTTGTGCTCTGTAACAGTAATTCATAGGTGATTGGGGCGGGGGCTCTTAACCTTGATGGTGCTACTATTTTGGTAGCAGAAACGATGGGTTTGCGAGAAGGGCTCCAGTGTGCTAGGCGCAAGGGTTTCACCAAAGTGATGGTGGATGGGGACTCTAAACTCATCATTGAAGTTGTGCAAGGTTACTGGGGGATTCCTTGGAGAGTCAGCTCTATAATCAATGATATTCGTATCCTAACTCGGTCTTTTAGTCATGTTGACTGGAAGCACATTTTGAGAGAGGCAACCTTTGTTGTGGATGCTTTAGCTCACCTTGGCCTCTCCCTTTAGAATCCTCATTATTGGGATTTCTGTTTACCTGATGTTGCTCTTCCTGCCTTTAATTTTGATTGTATTGGAAACGGTTGTACTAGAGGTTTCGTGCTTTAATGAATTTCTCTACATCAAAAAAAAAAAAAAAAAGACATTATTTAACATATTGGGTGAAGCAAAATATTGTACAAAATGTCAAATTATCACATAAGCCATCAAATATCATTTTGATGTTTTAAATTTAACACCTCCTTTGGTAAGTTGAGATTTTACTATAGGCAGTAACTCAACTCTTTATAAGTCTTTGTAAGGTGAGACCTTTTTACTTTTATATCTTCAAATGCCCGCTCATGGGTGGGGATTTTTTTGTGACGTGGAGCACATGTGAGAGGAGAAATCATGCAAAGACTTATAAGAGGTAGGGCAACTCTACATATTGCTAACTGATTTTATGGTAGAAACTCAAATTTCTTCATAGTATCAGAGCAAGTTGGCCCACGTGTGAAGCTCAACAGCCCTCCACATCACCCAATTCGTGTTGTTTATGTGTTTAGCTTGAAAATTCGCCACATATGAGGGAGCGTGTGATGATGTGAAGGTAAAAGAGTTTCATATCGGTGAAAAAAGAAACGTTGCAAAGGCTTATAAGATGTTGCTCTACTTTTATATTGCCAATTGATTTTATGATGGAATCCCAACTTTCTTCAATTGTAGCTAGCTAAATGACTGAAATGTTAATTTGGCTAGCAACTTCAAACAATACTAGCTTTTTCTCGGAGCCCTAATCTCAACCCACCAACTTGATTCTCCATCCCCAGCTCTCATCTCCCTTGCTTAGCATCTCAAAAATAAAATAAATAATGGGTTGAGTTTTGGAGCTAAATCATTTTATGGTCTCTCTCTTCAAGTTCATTATTTAAATGGATATGGAAGTCGAGAAGAAGAAAGATAAATTATAATTCATAAATGGGGAGGAGGGGAGGCAAAGAGAGGCAAAAATCACACTTTTATTGTCAAACTCAAAACAGGAGCGAATTGGTTTTTACACTCCGCTGTACACACTTTTCCCATCCTCTCATATCAATACAACCTAAGTATGCATATGCAAGCCCCCTAATTTTCTCTACCAAAATCAACTCCGAACCCCGGTCAAACGAAAAAAAGATTTTCGATTTTTGAATGATAAATTGAAAATTGACTGACCAAATGCGCTCACAACAAACCTGTCACCACAAAGAATACCAAGAACTAACTAAGCCAAAATGCAAACCTAGACATTCAGACCAACTCAAAACACCGACAAGGGGAAAAACAGAAGAAAAAAATCGTTTGTTCCTGTCCAATCATGAAAACTAGCTTCTTGGGAGCAGAAGCAGCTAAAAATGCACTGATGCTGTCCCTTTCCCTCCTGAGAAATTGTGTTCCCCCACTGTAGGAAGAAAGAAAGCAAAATGTTAATCAGAATGCTTCCATGGTTAGAAGTCAACGAAAATCAAACTGTAGTTTTTGTAAGGAAAGATTATGTACAGTTGGTGGGCAAGCATTCCGACGCATGCAACATAAACTTCAGCAAGCTGAAGAAAATGAAGAGTACGAAGATATTCAAAACAATTGAAGGGCCATTTTAAGCTTGTTCTGTTTCCATTTGGGAAACTTATGGAAAGCATCCTTTGCCATCCCGAAATGCTCCCTAAACTCCTCTGCTGACAAGTAAATCTGCTTGTGCCAAACCCACATATATAAGGATGGAATCGAATACGTATGCTTATGATGCTATAATCATTATATGGAATTCCAGTATGTTACCTCTCGCTTCGTCACATCAATATCTGTAACAGGATCTTGTGATGTTGTTTTAAGGCGTTCATATGGGTAAACTGGGAGGTTCTCATCTTCTGCTTCACCCTCCTTCACATCTTCGTGTATGGTGAGGGATTCTAGTTTACCGCTCACAGAATTCTCCTTGTTATTCGTTTCCTGTTGTTTTGGTTTGGGGGGCCCTTGGCTCACTGCAGCCATGGAAAAGAATGCTTCAAATTAAGTACCTCTTAAGGAACTGAGTGCTTCAATTTTTAGTGTGAAGGAGGGAGCTTAACCGATACTTACCCTTCGGCGATCTTGGTATATTAGATTCTCTTGCTGGTCCTGTTTTCTCGAAGCTAGCAGTGAGTGCTGCTATAGCTGATGATTTTGAAGCCAATTTTGATGAATCTGGAGTCACAGATTTGGGGTACAGCTTTCTGACCATTGGAGGTGGAGTTGAAAGGTTTCTGGCATTAGCATTCTCAAAAGTAGCAGCCAGTGCATTGAAAGCTGGAGATCTACCCCTCACACGAACTCGATCGGGGCTGAAAGACATGCTTCTGGAACGCTGTGATTTATCTGGTACACTAGACCTTCCACCATAAGATACTGGTGCTCTCCGTTTTGGTTTCTAGTTAAGCATCAGATAATTAATCAGGCAATAAATAATATATGTATTAATCTGGAAACAAGATGCGACAAGTTGCATGTGTACAGTCAAAATGTAGAAGTGCCACACTTGCATTAACCACACAGATCTCAACAATGTGTGAGTATTGATGGTTGACTAATATTATGAATACTAATCTTTCTTTCCTATATACTTCCTGTGCACTTGGATTACACCTGTTAGATAAAACTTTTTACCTATAAAAAAGTAAATTGTGACTAAACTTTCATACAGAAATTTATAGCACATAAACACCATGGCTAGCAACTCTGGCATATACATTTGAGCATCCTAACCCACCCTAAATAGAACCACCAAATGGGATGGCTCTTATGCAAATACGAGGAGATACGTGGTACTTAGTCAACTTAATTTGGCATTTCAGGTAGCTCTGGTTCCAAAGGTGCTACAGCTATGTTTTGAAGGGATTTTATCAGATCAGATGTGAAGCCCGCAAAACTTTACAGACACGGAGAACTTAATGTCTCAAATTCTACACATTCTTTGAATTTGTGAGACAATCATGGGAGATAGTCAATATTTACTTAGAACTGAAGCCAAACAAAACACCAAAAACCAATATATATTGATATAATATTCTCCGTGTAATATCTCATTACAAGATATGGGAGATCGTCCACTGAATTTGGGGTTGTAGTCAATATCCCATAATAGACTTATTGAAACTTGAACAAAAGTTCGATCAGGTATGCCATAGAAAATTCAAAATAAGTATAGATGTGAACAAACTCATAAGATTACTCACGATCAACTTCTAATGCAATCAATACTACAAAAGAAGGCTTACGTTTAGAGTTGGAGTACCCCCATTTTTTAGTATAGTAAGCTTCCTTTGGAAAGAGTTCCCATGCATCTGTACCAAGACATAAGGACAATCAGATTCTCAAAAAGATCTCAAATTGTGGTGACAACTTGATAATGATTATAGGACTCACAGCAGATTTTGCAGAGTCCCAAATGAAGAAGCGTGTGAAGAAAGGTGGCTCACTTCCTTCCATGACGATATATATTGAAGCTTCACGAGATAATTTTTCCATTAAAAAATCATGCTCAAGAAATTTCTGTCAAAAGTCAAAATTGCCAAGAAATAGTAACATTAGAAAGTCTTAAAGATAGTTCATACAATGACAATTGTTAGCCAATATGAGAAACATAACACTCAGATTAAGTTTCTACCGAAAGTCAATAAAATTTCAAAGTGAGTGACATGTATCTTAAAGGACGGTTGACACAGTTGTTCTAATATTACAATCTCCAGTCAGATTACAAAATTATTCAGGTAAATAATTGTGTCGAGCAATATTAGAAGTTTCAGTATATAGATTTAAGAGTTTCTATTTCACGGTGGACAGTTCACATCAGACTGAAAGGAAAAAAGACACTTTGATATATAAATACTAGCTTGTGAACAAAAACAAAAATACAGCTATTGCTTCAAGACGAACTATAAAAAGTCGTACCTCCCCAATAGTTAAAGCCTGCATCCTATCCTTGGATTTGACCTGTTGGCCGACCCAAACGAAGATGTCTGAGTGACAATCCAAGATGAATATATCTTCAGTCATCAAATCGTCCTGGGTGAAGTTGTATATCTCTACTACCTGCAACAATGACTTCAGTTTAAAGCTGTGTGCAAAGATAAATCCGAAGTAAGGTTCCATAACTTTGATCAGTTGATGCAAGAAATCTCAATATTTCATGCAAGTTGAATTATTTTAATCACCTCATTCTTGAGTTTCATAATCTGTTTATGCTATGATTTACGGACATAGACAGAACTATCAAGTATCATGTGTAGATAAAGCCAGGTGTCAGACATGTCAACTCCCAGAAACCTAGACAAAGGGATGAGCTGAATATCATATTTTTGGTTTTTGAAACCTAATGTGTGCAATACACCAAGTTCGATAGTAGGCGAGCATGAAAGATCGAAAATTAACCATGTTGATTTATCATGTTAGAAATGCAAAACACAACCCTTTATAACTTTATTTTGTTTCGATTACAACCCTTTTTAACTTTTCTCAAGTAACTGAAGCAAATTTTTTGAAAGTATTAGTATCCGGATGAATGTCTGAAACAGGGGCACAAGAATGTCATGTTCTTAGGTTTCTAAAAAGGCTGCTTTTTTAAAAGAAGAATGTCATGTTCTTAGGGGTGAGGATCGGAGATCAGGAAGTACCAAAGAGCGACGGCTTTCGCTACCTAGGATCTATCTGGCAAAAGAACGGAGAATTAGATGGAGACCTCAACCATAGAATACAAGCTGGATGGATGAAGTGGAAGAGTGCATCCGGCGTGTTGTGTGACTGCCGTATACCACTGAAGCTCAAGGGAAAATTTTATAGGACAGCAATAAGGCCGGCGATGCTGTATGGCACAGAATGTTGGGCGGTGAAGCATCAACACGTACATAAAATGGGTGTAGCGGAGATGAGGATGCTTCGTTGGATGTGTGGGCACACGAGATAGGATAAGATTAGGAATGAGGATATCTGAGGTACAGTAGGAGTAGCCGAAATTGAAGGAAAGATGAGAGAAAATCGGTTACGGTGGTTTGGACATGTGCAAAGAAGGCCTACTGACGCTCCGGTTTGAAGATGTGACTACGGGACAGAGGTCCAGGGCCGAAGGGGTAGAGGAAGACCTAGGAAAACTTTGGAAGAAACGCTAAGAAAAGACTTAAGAGTACTTGGATCTAACGGAGGACATGACACAGAACCGAGCGCAATGGCGTTCTAGGATTCGTATAGCCGACCTCACTTAGTGGGAAAAGGCTTTGTTGTTGTTGTTGTTGTTGTTTGTATTAAATCATAAGGTTACGACATAATACAAAAAAATACGTCTCATGAAACAATAGTATAAAAAATCGTTCAAAAAATTTCTGTACTTCATAATACATATAACTGAAAAGATCATGCATCTTGCATAGTCTAACATTCATGTTGTGGATTGATGATTCACCTTTATACTATATATTTTACCCTAATCCTAGCATTAATTTATTGATTATTTTGGTGAGATTTTGATACTTTGAATTATATTTCTAATGTAGCACATTCAACTTCCTCTTGAGCATAAAGTAATCAAATGGACGAATTTTGGAGTGATTCCAATTGGAGATGTTCATGAGTCTTTCAAGCTGATTGAATCAAAGTTTCAAATTTTTCTACTGAGCCGTTTGACTGTGGCAATGAAATAAAGGCCCAGTGCGCAGTTTTCCCAGATTGACGTTTTTGAATGTTTTGGGTATTTTGGAGGTCAAGATGGCATATTTTGAGGAAAATTCCTTCTAAGAATTTGTTGGGGGACGACTTAAGCTTTAAAAAGAGACATTTTGGGACCAAATCGGAGTTGATTTGGTCTGTCAAAAGTCTGATTTTCTGAGAAGTTCGAATTTCAGTTCAAATAGGAAACCTTTTATTTGCTAGTTTATTATTTTATTATGTTTCCTAGTTTTATTCTAAGACCTTTTCTAGGTAGAGTTTTATTTTGCATTAGTATAAATAAGGCTATTTAGCCATGAGAGGGAAACGCACACACTAATTGGGAGAAGTTGGCTAGGGTTTGACAATTTGTATTTTTCTTTCAAGGTGTTTTCTATCCTTTTTCTATTTCAATAAAATTCCTTTTGTTTTATGGTTGTTCGTAACTAATTTCAGTTTGCTAGGGCTAGGCCATGAGCCTTAGCATGAATAAGTAATCTTTATTTAATTGTTTATGATATTATGCATGCATAATTTGAATTATTAATCACTGTGTTTAAACTGTCTCTATCTTAATGCTTAGCTACTATTAGGATGTTTAGATAAGTAATCGGATGCTATTAGGTCAGAATATCACCGGAGGATGTAGTATTGCTTCTTATTGTTAATAATTGCAATTTCACAGGTGAACATCACCCTCTTAGGGGTTGCATGGTTTTTCAAAGGGTTTTCAAAAAACTCAATGAGTCTTGCATGTTCATATTTGATCTGAATATCACAGACGGGTTGCATGTTAGATATACGCTCTTGCTTAATATCATAAGGAGAATATGCATTAGGAAAACCTAACCTTCAAAGTTGCATGTGTAATTCATAAGTAATTGGTAAAGTTAATAGGATTGTTAGGGTGATAGCGGAACCCTAGGCTTCTACAAATTGATTTTCAAAACCGTTTACTTTTGTTTTCTTTACTTTGTTGATTTATTTAACTGTTTTTATTTTAAATTCGTTTTTAATATTTTGATCACAAAATCAACATTTTCCAAACTTTGTTTTGAATAATTAATTAAGAGTTGGTTTTAAATACAAATTATTCATTCAATCCCTATGGAAAACGACCTTGTTTGAGCTGCTATACTATACTACGACAACCCTTTACTCTTGCAAGTATTTTTAAGTGTTTTTATCCCTACTTTTGCAGGTGGTAAAAATCTTATCATGGATTAGAAATGATAAACCGAATTATGTACCTTCAAATTTCCTGAAGTTCGATGTGCAGCGTGGTCATAGTCAGAACAACAGAAAGGGGAGAAAAAGGTCAAAAACTTCAAGGTTTAAACCAAACTGAAGATAGAAAAATACAAGATATGAAAATTTTATCATCTGCTCAGATAAGTTTCATACCATTTGAGAAGGTGCAAGAAAATAGGCGAGGGTCACTTTCGGAAGATCGTACAATCTTTTGGCTGGGATACTCGGTCTTTCCTCCTAATAACTCCCAAAACTGTTCAGACTCGGAATTTTCCTTTTGCGTTTTCGACTGAAGATCCGGCTGTAGACAATTGAGACAATATAAGAATGAGATTAATAAGTAGATGATCCCACTAAAAAAACATACATTATAAGGACCCCTTCACACACAAAACAGATGTTCAATAAAAGAATCAAGAGCACCCTCGTGAAATAAAATGTTAGAAGTTGAATCAGCCAAATCGACCTTACTGTAGTTCACCTGTGAGTAGGATGACAATATTTATACAAATGGTATACATGCAACGATGCATTTCACAAGAGGGGCCAGCCTTTCTACTGTTAGAGATATTTACAAATAAATATCTCACCTAGAAAGGTCTATCTTCTATAGCACTTTCTATAGCTAAAAGAAAACATAGAGGATAACCTTTATTAAATCGAGCTGCCTCTCAACAAGTTCCTGATCATCTGAGTTTGTGAGGCTTCCAGACCAGGTAAAGACAGTTGAGCCACTATGTAATATATAACAGTATGAGGAATTCAAAGATGATGCAACCTGATGGAAGGGATTAAGAGGAAAAGGAAAGAAGGGATGATTGTTAACATAACTTCCAAATACATGACAGAAATATACAGGTCTATCTTCTATAGGGATCCTTCTGCTAACAGAACCAGGAGAGAAAAGAAAGAAAGAAGAGACTTACTGCATCAACTTGTATTGCTTGCATATTATCAGGTCCAGATCCCTGAACACGAAATAATGCAACACCATCTTCTTGATATGTCTCATCTGGAACTTCTTTCTCCACAACATAACTTTTGTATCCATCACTGAGACCACCCTAATAGAATTCACATAGTCCATGTTGTGGTAATTTGAAAACATGCAATTATGATCTAACGATGATTACAATAACTTTCTTTCCTTTCTTTTACTTCAATATAATTTCCTCCATGGTGGCATAAAATTCACAAACCTTCAAAACAATTATGCTTTGGAAGATTGAATAGAACTGAATTGGTTCATTTCCTTCATAGATACGAGCCTACAAAATTAGGGACAAAATATCATCAGTAAGCAACAAAGAAATAAGGACATTCAATTACATCAGTGTATCAATGACATCTTTAGTTGAAGGAAAACTACCTGGGCAGCAAGAAACTTCATTGACTCAACCATCTTGCTTGCTAGTGAAATAGCTGATGCTCTTTCTTCCTGTTTTGAGTATAAGATCATATTTAGTAAGCCTTCGGCTAAACTCTACGAACAAATATACATCTCCCTAATCTCGTAAATACGTCACATTGCAAGTCCATGCCAGACCATCAATCATATTGCCAGAAAATACATACTAAAGTTTTGGAAGCAATCTGATTTAGGTTGAAAATGTCTGATCTCTGTACTAATTAAATTAAACAGAAGACATCTTTCAAGGTCCCTGGACTTTTTAAGGGAATTGTTGTAAAGCCTTTCAACAGTTTATGTTATTCTGAGCACGGTGTCAAGATTAACAAGATGCTTGGTAAATTATTACCTCAACGCTTTGCTTTCCAAACCATGTTCCTATAAGATGTTCCTCTTTATCCTCTCCTGGATATGCATAATGGAAAATATAGCAATCTCCACTGTAAAATTTTGATTGATCAGAAGATTGAAGGCTAATCTTTTCCTGGCCATTCACACGCCAAACCTGCCAAAACATGATATTCCATTAGCAAGATTGCTGATTGCATAACAAAAAAGTTGACATGAGGTTTATATTCACATATCTAGCTTAGTTCCTTCTGCGTGGGGTTAAGGTTTTACGATTCATCAAATATGCACTTCTCAAAGCCTAAAAAGCATTTCTAAATAATGAATAAATATAGCAACAGTAATATGGAACTACAGAAAAAGCAAAACGTAGAATTTCCAAATGAATGTTCATGTTTCCCTGGGACCTCATGTGTGATGAGTCAGAGATGGTTCTTGTAGAATGTTACAACCCCTTAGTTTTATGGTTAGAATTCAAAACTAAATATTAGGCTTTCTAACCAAGTTAGTGGTATTTCCATACAATTTATGAATTGATTCTGAAGCCTTCTTCTTTTATAGCTTCCTCATATACATAGACAACTTTTATATCTTCCTTTTTAACAATTTTGAAAACAAAGACAAAAAGAGCAGTCAACCAGCTTTGTGGAGTTTGTGTTAACAAAAGAGGTTCTTGGTTCAAAGGAAACTTTTCCATAAAGAGTTGAACTAACAAACAAGTACTAAAGGAACCAGAAAAATATGAGAAACAACAAAAAGTGCAATAAATACAGATATACAGCACCTGCAAGTTTCCTGTGCAATCAATGTATGGTTGGGGTTCTTCTTTTACAGGATCAGCTTTCAACAGACCCTTCACATTAACCCCTTGACGCTTTAAGAGTGCTGCAGAAAGAATGAGAAACAACAGAAGGAGATTTTGCTTGGTTATGATCATAAGAACAATATATGTTGCAAGCAAGAACAAGAAAAAGAAAAAGAAGAAGAAAAATCAGAAGCAAAACAGTTCAATGACTGACCTGCAACCTTGCCCCTACCATCTTCTGACACAGCTACATCAGCTGTTTGGGGCCATGAATTGAATTTAGACCTAAACATTACTGTCTCAAAGCCCTCAATTACACGAATTATGTGGGATTTCGATCGATCAGGAACATGAACTAACTCCTATATGGTGAAATTGACAGAAAACAAGGGTTACTGAGGACATACATCAAGATGCAACGTTGATGATAGATGGAAAAAGAAAAGGCAATGATAGTACTTCTGCAGCTCCACTTGCACTCCTTCTTTCGTCAAGAGATGTATTTCTCCCCATCCAAACAAACACTTCCAACCCACAATCTAGAAGATAGCACTTATTTGTGTCTAGCAAATCCCTCATTAAAGCATCACCCTCAACTGGTTCTGCCTGTCCCTTCACAACACTTAAAAGGAAAATATCTTTGTGTCAGAACTACAATATTGTTGGATCTCATAATTCATAATCACAAATGAAACTTCACTATACCAAACGAAGTTATCATTATTGCAGACAATGCTGCAAGTATCTGATTTCTGTTTTTGTCCAAAAGAAGGGGAAATGAATAGATTTTTCAAATGGTCAAAGAGTTGGAAAGAAAAGAAATGGATGACTACATGCACTTATGAATATGTAAGACTATGAAGTAACATATTATGCCTTCTAAAAACAATGAGGTCCACTTAATATGGCAGAGATCCTTATAAGATTATACATAATAGAAAAGGGTCAAATTAGATGGAAAATTACCAAAGAAGCTTAGTAGGATAAGAATCAAAACTTTTGTCCTCATCGGTGGCTGTTTTCTTTGGAAGTGGAGCAAAACCACCAAATAAACCCCAAAATTCTCCACTTTCAGCATCAGCCATCAACTTTCCATCCTCTACATAAGTAGATTGACTCAGTGAGACCGAATATGATGGTTAAATATCAACATTGAACTTTCCACTATGTAATTTGACTTACCAATGGAAGCTATCTCACATTTCCCATCATGATATGTGTCTTTAATGTACTGGACAACTTCTAACGCCTTAGCTCTTTCTTGAATAGATGAGTTCGAACCATTAAATTGAAAAATTTTAGACTTCGTATCCAAAATAAAAATGTCATCATGGCTGAGTGAAGATCGAGCAAAAGCAACCTGTAATATGTATGTATGTGTGTGACCATTAAATACGTACACAACTTGCACATATACGTGTATGTATGTGACCATGCATGTGTTATGCAGATCAAGTCTTATTCATCATCACCAGAGAACATATGCTATAGACTTGCCTCTTTGACATGGACAACATGTTTTCCTTTGCACACAAACAATCGTGTCTTGTGTTCTTCAGCCACAGCATGTTTGAACCCAGATGCAACTCCACCCTCTTGAGGTATGATACATGGTTTGAAATAAGATAGGAACTTGGCAGTTTCGTGACCCTGTACTTCACGATACTGGACAGCACGTCCCCCAATGGTTGCATCTAATTCAACTGTCTTAATGGCTGCAGCCCCAGCTTCATCCTGTTTTAACATATCCCCCATGTCAGAAAGATATGCCGAGAATTCAAAATCAGATAATAACTTCAATAGCGTAAATTGTAGAGTTTACCTGAGAAGTATCCTTGCCAAGCCAATAATGGATTTCATGCCGCAAGGCACCACTTTTTGAGGCTGTTGTCTGAATAGGAAGTTAATGAACTCAGAAGTTAGTCAAAGTCTGAAAATGCACAAAACAGAAGCTTAACGCAAAATATAACAGATTGAATATCCAGAATACTAAAATCATTTGATTAACTCATATTTCACAAATAAACTTGTCATGTGGCTCACATCACGACAAAGACAAGGCATGGTTTTAAATGTTTAAGGAAAACCAGCAATCACAAAGAAAGCTTCTGGAGGTTGCAGTATACAACTAAGAGTGATTAAAATATATTGGTACATGAGAAATGAGTTTGATTACATCTATTTACTTACTTTTAGGACCACATAAGAGTCCCCCATAAAAAACTTGCCATAAGACGATTTTGGGACAGGAGCAGGACGAAAGTTTTCAATGCGCCATATTTCAAGTCCACTATACATTTTCAAGGAGATAACATAAAAAACATACAAATCCAAACTTAAAAGAGCAGAAATAGATCAGCAGCAACACTATGGTAACAGTTGCTGCCCTTATGTTTGGTTTCCTTCATAAATTGCAAACTACTGCATTGATCAGAAAACTACGTCAGAAAGACAAATGTCAAAAATTGTAAAGAAGCTGAACATTTCATGAGATAAAGGATACGCCTTTTGTCCAGCTCCCTGGAAAGCAGGATCTAAATCTCTCATGGAAACAGCCATTTTGTTTTTGCAGCTGTATCTATTAACTTATCCACAACTTGGCAAGAAGGTTGGCGTCAAAGCTGCCTCAAACAATTCGGCACTACAAAAGAGCATACAAATGAAATGATTGATTACCAAAAAATTCAGATACAACTAGGTACACCTTGCAAATTATTCTAGTAGATAGGGACAATCCACATTTCAGAAACAAGTGTCAGTTATTTATTTGGTGAAGCACAGAACAAAGTTTATCTATACAAAGACAAAATGAACACATACTGATTACTACAACATGAAAGTTACCATAGAGTCAACAAAGTGTGTCATCATATACATGTGGATGCAACGTTATGGCTTGGTTTATTCAAACGGTTAGGATTGCACTGAAATTTTAGCAGGATTAGTACAGAATGCTCGCTACATAGGTACAGTCCTTAACGCCAAAGACTATAAAGCTTCACACAATGCAGCTCCAACCAAAATGCATATCATCCTACCGGGAGATTTTAGTCTAGTTATTCACAATTTTTTCTGTCCAATCCGACTAAAACTACTTCTGCAGGCCAAATGCACTAAAATAAATACTTAATATAGCGAAAGGAGAAGGGTACATAGAAAACAAACGATATTTAACTGAACAAAGAGGACAATGGAAAATACAAAAATGAAGCAAAACTGGTTATTGAAAACCCAGAAAGCATTTCGGATAACACAGACAAAAAGTGCAAGTGAACCATTAATGAAAATAGACACAGAGGGAGAGAAGCAATTCCCATTTCCCACCCAGGTCACATTTTAACACACACACACACACTCATGTGCGGCCTCACATGCACCCGCACGCATTCACATTCACAGAGTCATGGCAGCGAAAACGGAAGGAGTGAAATAACTTCACTGATACTCAGAACCGAAAAAATTAAAATTCTAAGACCATGACGGAGATATACTACGAGTTCCAAGTTTCGAATTTCGGGACGACTAAATTAGAATATTTAGCTCTAAAAATCATGGAAAATATTATTTAAACAAGTGCAACAATTAAAAATCTCAGCTGAAATAAGCAACAAAACACGGTGATTTCTCTTGGATCAGTGACATTCAATCACAACACACCAATCCGATCAAACCCAGATCATCAGAACATAGAAAAATACTCAAAACCCAAATTTTTTTCTAGTAATTTTACGATTAAAAAAATGTTAAATGGGTTTATCGCATTTAATTCAGAAAAAAAAAAAAACCCAATGAGCAAAACATTGAAAAACTACAAGATGGTAAAAACCCATAATCGAAAGCTTGAATTTTGAGCATACCTGGAGGTTTTTGGCGAGAAAATCCCAACCGGAGGAGGCCCAGATCCAATCTAAAGAAGATAAATTACAGAAAAAAAATTCAAGTCATATGCATTTTCTGGAAAATTGATAAAGTGAGAGAGGGTGATGGAAAATTAAAAAAAAAAACAAAAGCTGAGAGGAAAGAGAGTAGAGTGTGGGGCCGCAGGAAACGAAGAAGAAAATGGAAAACTGTAGAGAGAGAAAGAAAAAGGTGATGAGAGAGAGAGAGAGAGAGAGAGAGAGGGAGGGAGGTTGGAGGGAATGATGAGCTGCCAGGCGTGCTTATCACTAACGGCACAAAGCACAGATGAACTGTAAATTCCCCTATTCAATTATATATTTTAATTTTTTTTAGTAACATTTATAGTAATTAATTATTGTGTTTTCTGCCTAATTTATGCTTACTTTTCAATTTTCCCATTTTTTTTCAGGTGAAAATTTGTTGGGTTTTCAGTATTTTATTTAATCACTTGATCGAATCCGTTTAGCATTTGATGAAATGTGTCTGATGACATATTATACGAATTTATGAATAGATAGCTCATATGAAAACGATCAATGAAAAGAAACGCTAATTACCTATCAAATTTGGATTAATCAGTCAAACATGTGAAGATTGTTGTTGTTGTAGCTTCTGCAGCAGCTTGGTGTTATGTGCTGTGTTTTTATTGGCATTAAGTTTTATCAAATCCTTTCTGGGTCCGAATCACATTTTCATTTGTTTTTTCTTCTGTATATTTGTAAATTTTAGTAAAATTATAAATTAATTTAAGAAAAAATGGAAGTAAAAGGGAAAAAATTAAAAGAAAAAAAAGGAAGGAAAGGGTGATCCGAGAAAGACTTGATGGTTGGTGGTGTAGGGAGCTGACTTCCGCTTTGGGAGGGTTGATTTGGAAAGAGAGAAAAACTGGGAAAGGGAAAAGGTCGGGCACCGCCCATCATTCCTACTTTTGCCCATAAAGCCTAAGGTGGGGCTTCATGTTAGGGACTCCCCTTCTCTCTCTCCTCTCTCTCCTCTCTCTCCTCTATCTCTACTCTCTAGATGTCGAAAAAAACTTGTGTGGGGCTTGGCATGCCACTGAACTTTGTTGAGTTGCATTACAATCCATTCAAAAATGACCTCATGGCAAATCTTAAATATAATTTTTTTTCTCATTCTTCCATATTTAAAATTCTCATAATTATTTTTTTCACTAATTAATATGCATCAATTTAATGGCTTATATTTTGTTCGTTCCCCACCTCCTCCCAAATATTCCCTCCAGTTTATTTTGCAGGGCATGCCTATCTTCTTTAACTTCCCAAACAATCTCATTGTATAATATTATTTGATTTATCTCTTCGAATATGCCCTGTACGAAGATTGAACCCTTTCCTCATAGCATAAGCACTGCATACTTGAAAGGCTTCAGCGTCAGAATTCACCACCATTCTAATTTTTACATCTTCGTAAAACTCCATTATCTCAGCAGCAACCTACCAATTGAAAAAAAAAAAAAAAAAGGAATCCACATTAATAAAATACTCATCTATATATCTATATATATATAAAGGGAGAAGGCCAGTTTGGTGGAGCATTCAAAAATGCCAAGAAAGCCCGCATGTCATATTTAAGTAACCGGATAACTGCCCATAGAAATAGGGTCAAATTTGTAAATATGATATGATTCATAAATTATTTACAAGTTGAAAAACAAAATATCAAAAACAGAATTATCTACTGCAAACACTACATGCACCCATCACAAGAATGACAATTACGAACCACTAGATGAAAACACACACACTTTAAATTCATTGTCATGCCTTAAATTAATCAGCCTATAACTACATCATCACATTCTATCTTTTCACTGTACAGAAAACAAGAAGTAAATAAATAAAAGAAAAATAGTACTCTAGATGGGCACGAAGCCACGAACTCCCAACAGCAGGTGCAGCGGTTGCAAACTGCAGAGATGGAACTCTCCACAACAGTTGCAGCGATTGCAAACTGCAGAGATGGAACTGCCATATACCGCACGTTTAAAGTGAGCAACGGTGACTCCACCTCCCCCCCCCGGCAACGCATACAAAAAAGGTAAACGAATTCACTTTCTTCTCCTACACAGACCAATCTCCTCCGCAAGTTTTTTCGAAGTTTCTTCCAAATTTCCGTCAGATTGCTCCTGTCGTCCAGAATCATCTCAAACCGGTACATATTCCTCTTTCCCCCAACTAATTTTCAATTTATAGAGGGAGATTAGAAAGTGGTAGACAACCCAATATAAGGGGGACAGAGAGAGTGTCCTTGCGAACATCAAATTTGTATCCAACTCGATTGAATTTTCTTCATTCTTACCTTTTTCTCTTTCTTCGTCTCCGTTTCTATCTCTATCTCTCTCTTCTTAAACCAGATCAAATGCTATTCCATCACTCTCCTCCTTCCCTCGCCTACATTCTTATATGCACACAAATACATGCATGTATCACATCATATCATCTCATCATGATCATCTACATGCATGATCATGATCCATTACATTGTGTATAGATATTAAATGACACTCTTTGCTGCCTTATTTAAGAAGTTGCATGACTCTAATTGTTTAACAAATTATTTTTCTTTGTTTGCTTTTTTTTGTTTTTTTGTTTTTTTTATGCGTAGGACTGGACAATTTAGGCATGGTGCAACAATTGTTACAGTTTGATTCCCCTTTCGTTCAATTTTAATTATCTTAATGTGCTATACGTGTGCTATGGTAATTTCAATTATTTGGAGTTAATTTACCTTGCCTAACAGTTTACTTCAATTGTTTGGAGTTAATTTCAATTATACTGCACATTTGAGGTTTTTTTCTTATTACAACAATGTCTGCTTAATTTCAAAATGGTTTCTTAATTTTTTTGGCAATTGGCATTTGTACGTCACTTTAGGGTCGATCAAGTGCACAATGATTGCTTAATTTCAATTGATTTTTTTTAGTGTGATTTCTTTTAGCATCCATTTTCTCTTGGTTGTTTTTACTGCACATTTGGGTATTTCAATTGCAGGATCATCCACAAATTTCTACAAGAAACAATTAAGGAGAGATGGTTCAAATAAACAATGAGATTGATAGCTTTATATTGTAAAATACTACTCCTTATCACATGGATTAAGGTGTAAGTTTATGTTGTACTATGTTAGTAAATGTCACATATCTTCTCATTATTTGAAACTTCGATGCATTTCAAGATCCATAGTCTCGAAGGGTTAGGAACATGCTTGCGAAGGTAATGTCAGAGAAGACAGGTAAAGGTACTGGTGTGTGTGAGAGAGTATCCACATCTTAGGGGCACTTATCAATAACAGGTAAAAGCCTCTCTTTGCATGCACAATTCATAAAACAATTTCTTACGAAACAACAATGTTAAACAACAAGAAACATAACTAAAGCAAACCCTATCTTTAAGGGGCGCGTAGCGCCCATGATTAAAAAAAGGCCTCTCACATGAGCGTGAGCGCATGCGGAGAGGCTAGTAGTAAATAAAGAACGGAAAAAACTATTGTATAAATATGTGGGTAATTCGTATCAACATATTAACCATAACATTGATTAACATTTGAGCTCTAATATTAGATTAACATGTTAACGAAAACAAATAAAAATTAGGCTAACCCTAATACGCCTATATATATGGGTTATTAATGTCAAGTTCACATGATCAAATCAAGTATTGTATAAATAAAGAAAAAACCAAAAGATTCTTGATTGCTTTCTATGACAAAAGTTGGAGAAAGTGATTAGGGTACATAATTTTTTCTGAAGAACAGTGAGAGAAAAAAGTCGAAGAGACAAAGAAGTGGGAGAGAGAAGAAAGTGAAAGAGTCCTACAACATAAATTGGAGGGAATATTTTGGGTGGATAACCGTGGCTTACCACTAGTTATCCCTTTTTTTTTTTAAAGAAAGAAAACAAAAATATATCCATTAGATTGATGTATATTAATTAGTGAGAAGTATAATTATGAGAATCCTAAATATAAAAGAATGGGAAAAAAATATATATTTAAGACTTGTCACGTGACGATTTTTTAGTGGATTGTAGTGTCACTCAGCAAAGTTTAGTGGTAAGCCAAGCCTGACACAAGTTTTTCTCCTGGATGTACCACATCTATCACTACATCAGTGTTTAAAATATCGATATCGATGAAAATTAATATATAAATCTATATTCATGAAAAATATAAATGAATATATCAATATCAATATTGTTATCGTTATCGTTATCGTTATCGATTGCTTGAAATGATGGAAATTTGCATAAAAACGTGGAAATTCAAACTAAAACTTTACAAAATATCATATCAAATCATACTACATTTATTAATCAAGAATTAATAATTAAATACTACATCACTTGTCCATGTTTTACCCACATAAGACTCAAGGACATCTTATCCCACTAATCTTTTTTATTTTGTTGATTTTTTTTCTCATCTACAATTCAAATGATGTTCAAATAATACATAATTTAATTCAAACGAGAACAATCTTAAAAAAAAAAAATTCAATCCAACACATCTGATTAGGTGTTTATATAAATTTATACTAATATAATAGGAGACAATGACTAATATATGAAATAAGTAAATAAAAATATTAAAAGGTTTAAAATTTTAGGTCGGTAATATAGATGCGTTCGGAATTTTGAGGGTGGGGAACAAGGATACCCACGGACAGACTTGAAGATGGAGAGATCAAGTTCCGGAAGGCTTTAATTTGGGGTGGATATATCAACTTATTCAAATTTAGTTAAAATTAGAGAAAAATTTGCAAAAGAAAATTTTAAAAGTTTGAATACTGCAATGGGTTCCAACTAAATTTTCATAGTGAATCGATAAATATCATCAATATTCATGAATTTTCCAATATCTCTCCAATAAAGGGGGTGAAGTTTGCATTATACCCCTTCTTTCCATATCGATCCTTGATTTTTTAGATATTTCGACGAAAATATCGAAAATTTCGTCTATATTTTAAACAGTGCAATAAATTTTAGATTATTTTAGGCTTAAGATGATTTTACCAACTAGTACTACAATATAATGATATTGTTTTTCACTTGTAAGTGAGAGTTCTCAAGTTTGACTCACATGAATGATGATGACGTATTATATATATTTTGAGTTTGGTACCTAATTAGTGGCTAACTTATTGCATGGCTTAACCCAATCCTCTCTTTCCTAAGAATAGAATATCCCTTTCCTAAGAGTAAAACATCCATGTAGACATCGAAATTTCGGTAAATAAATGTTGACCGATAAATCAAAGTTTCAACGCTCATGTATTACATAAATTTTACACGCAGCGTGTGTCTAAACAAAAAATCGAAATAAGTTAGAAAAGTCATCAAACATGACACGTGTCAACACCTGGCAGAAACGACTTATTTCATCTGGGATATTATATTCAAAATTAGGCATTGGAAAATTCTATAAATAGAAGCCAATTTCATTCATTTGAGGTGACTAATTCATATTACACCAAAACCTTGAAGCTCTGAAACTCCGAAGCTCTCAAGCATCCAGGTTCCCGAAGAATCAAGAAAGCCCTCTTCGTTCTTCGTTCATCGTTCTTCCAAGATCAAGCCCCGACGGCCCTTGGATCAACAATCATCCACATTCAAGATCAAGCCCCGACGGCCCTTTGAAGAACTTCCACCAATTCAAGATCAAGCCCCGACGACCCTTGAAGAAAGTGTTCATCGTTCATCATCCGTTCATCCTAAGATCAAGCCCCAACGGCCCTTTGGATCAACAACGTCGACAAATCCATACATCCAACCGTTCTTCAAGATCAAGCCCAAAAGCCCTTGAAGATCCATTCATCACTGTTCTTCAAGATCAACCCAAAAGCCCTTGAAGATCTATTCATCACCATTATTCAAGATCAAGCCTCAACGGCCCTTGAAGAAACACTCATCCTCAAGATCAAGCCCCAACGGCTCCTTGAAGATCCGCTTAAATCCACCTTCAAAGATCAAGCCCACGGCCCTTAAAGAACGTTCATCCTTAGATCAAGCCCCAACGGCCCTTTGGATCAATCACACATCCACAAATCAACACCTTACGGGGATCGAATCAGAGGATCAAATTTGAGAGAGATTGTAACCCAAAATCATCAAATACAAATATTATTTTGTGCACGTTGTTCTTGTCTCTTTCGTTTCAGGAATTTTTCGTGTTCACAATCCCTTTCTCCCTTTAGAGTAGATTGTTGTATAAAGATAAAAAGTTTGAGGTGATTTTTAAACTAGACCATGAGATTCCATTTCTCACATTATTACATGAAATTGTATCAATTTATGTTTAAATTTGTTTGAAACGTCATTGATACAATTCAATACCTTATAGTGTAATATAGGAAGGGCTTTTTTTTATTTTTTTTTATTTTTTTTTATCATTAATGGTCCCTGAATTTGACCAAAACCATCAAGATGTTCCAAGAAATTGAAAATCGATCAATTTAGTCTCTGAAAATAGGTGTCACAAATCAATGTGGTCATTCCATCACAATTCTGTGAAAAAAAACTCTATTATTTGATGATGTGGCAAATAAATGGGCTCCACAAGATTTAAAGGCTTGATCACAAGTGGTCCCTAAAATTGACCCACACCATCAAGATAGTCCTTGAAATTGAAAATTGATCAATGTAGTTCATAAACATAGGTTTTGCAATCAATGTGGTCATTTCATCACAATTACGTAAAGAATTTTGTATATGTAGATGTGAGGTTAATAATTTAACAAATAATTTTAAAAGTTTTCAAAATACCTTTTTGTACAGTGAGATTATCTCAAGGCAGAACTTGCCATTCTCCGCATCACCAAGATTACTTGAGAGCGCCCAACAAGCTCTCCAAAATGAAGGTTATGAGGCTGTCTACGGCCTAAATGTTGACGGTAATGTCGTATATGTCATCCCCAATCCCTTGGCGACACCAAAGATGTTCTTGATCCTAGTCCAATTCAATGAAAGATGTCGAAGGGTATAAAGATGGGTGTCTTGAATTTTTTTTTTTTTTAGAGAAGAGACGATGAAGGCTACCATAAATGGTGGTACAGGAGTGTGGGTTGGGATTCGAGGTGAATGCGGCACTAGGTTTCTATGTTGAGAGCTTTTTAAATTAATTATTAAATTAGTAAACCTCTTTCTAATTTATTTTTAATTTAAATAGACTTGTGTAATCCATTTATGTATCACATTAATACGTAACATAATTTTTGACAGATTGTGACAGAATGACCATATTAATTTGCAACCCATTTTCAAGGACTATATTGATCGATTTATAATTTCAGTGATCATCTTGGTATTATGGACAAAAATCCATATAAAAAATTTAAAATTCGTAGCCTTTTATAAAAGTCACTCTAAACCTAAAAGATTTGAAATGTAGTTAGCCATTCTGTTTATGCTTATTTTCTCATTTTTATCATGGATGGTCATATATGGCAAACACCAACATCTTTTATCATTTTGCTCGTACTCCAACTTTGTAGTGATGCCTCCTCTTGTACAATGGAATATTCTCTAAATCCTTTTGAAGAAAATATTGGGTTGTGTGTATGAAAACCTAAATACTAGTAATTAATGTGACATCCCACATCGTCCAGGGGAGTGATCCTTAAATGTATATTTCCATCCCTACTTAGCACGAGGCCTTTTGGGAGCTCACTGGCTTCGGGTTCCGTAGGAACTCCGAAGTTAAGCGAGAAGGAGGGCATAGCACTCCCAGGATGGATGACCCACTGGGAAGTTGCTCGTGAGTTCCCAAAAACAAAACCGTGAGGGAATGGTAAACCCAAAGCGGACAATATCGTGCTACGGTGGTGGAACGGGCTCGGGATGTGGTGGACCCGGGCCGGGATGTGACAAATGGTATCAGAGCCAATCCCTGGCCGGAAGTGTGCCGACGAGGACGTCGGGCCCCTAAGGGGGGTGGATTGTGACATCCCACATCGCACAGGGGAGTGATCCTTAAATGTATATTTCTATCCCTACCTAGCACGAGGCATTTTGGGAGCTCACTGGCTTCGAGTTCCGTAGGAACTCCGAAGTTAAGCGAGAAGGAGGCCAGAGCACTCTCAGGATGGGTGACCCACTGGGAAGTTGCTCGTGAGTTCCCAAAAACAAGACCGTGAGGGAATGGTAAGCCCAAAGCGGACAATATCGTGTTACGGTGGTGGAACGGGCTCGAGATGTGGTGGACCCGGGCTCGGGATGTGACAGTTAAAGTATGTATAACAAATATTGACAAAGGGGGCTGTTATTGACCAAACTTTTATGACATACCAAACTCATCTTTAATGCAATGAAGAAACTTCCATCCTTACTAAGCAAGAAATCTTAATGATAATCGAAAAATAATAAAGTAAATACAAATAAACATAATATTATTTTTTTATTAGTAAATAAACATAATAGTCTGACAAGGAAATATACAGTTTTAAAAGATTAATGTTTAGAATAAAATTAATGTCCAGTTGTAAGTGAGAGATCTAAATAGATGGTGATTTTTTTTCTCTCGAAAACATATATATGATATTATCCATCTTAAGGGTGGGGTGGGGGAGCAGGCTAAGCCTTACGATGGACTAACCATAATAATTTGGAGAGAATACACCTGTGGTGAGAACCGAACCTAAGATCTCTCACTTACAAGTAAAGACAAATATCACTAGACCGTAAATCAGTAAATGAATTACTTACTCAAGAAACTATCTATTACAATCACAACGAAAAATGGTAAAGATTAAATGTGACAAGTTTATTTTATTGATAGTTTATTTATTTATGTATTCATGTCTTTTTGCCTTTCTAAATTCTAATCCTCTCAAAATGAATAATTATTCTCCTCTACTTTCAATATACATTGAATATATAATGAGTATGTTACTTAGTATTAAGTGTGATATCTCAAATTTGACTTATAAATAAAGAATTCAATTCCTAATTATGGCTACCCACTAAGCAACTTAGCCTAAATCTTCATCATTGTATAAATTAAAAATAGGCCTAATTGGTTAAAAAAAAAAAAGGTAAATTACATTTTACTCCCTCAAGTTTAAGTACAATTGAAACCTTATACAACATTTTTAATACATTTCAATCTCATACAACAACTTGTATTTAATTGCAATTTCATACATTCGTTAATCAAACCATCAGCTTGACCGTTAAATAATGATGTGACAAATGTCTGTCCCATTTTTTTGTTGATATGGCAGTCAATAATATGCCATATAGGATAGAAAAGTAATTTTATTTAGAAATGTTAATCTAAGAAGGAAAAGAAATAAAAATATATAATTTGTTTTCAAATAATAGTGGGCCCACCCCTTACCTCTACACTCATCTTCAACCTCTCTCTGTCTACCCCTCCCCCACTCAACCCTAGCCGCAACCCTTCATCCAGCCACACCTACATCTCCCTCCCCTCCGCCGCCGAGTCATCATCAGTCTGCCCAGCCGTCTTTCCTTTGGATGTGGTGGAGGAGGACGAAACTGATAGGATCATACATGGTCAAAGGGAAATTGCAAGAAAGGAAAAGGAAATCAAAGGAAATTCATATCTTCATTGATAGTCTCTTTACATCATAAAAGGGGTTTAAATACACCCAAAGATAGCTAGGGTTTGAGGTATAGAAGGGCCTAATAATATTACCTAAGTAATGGGCCTAATGGATAGTAATGATAATAGGTGGTCTAACTAGTCATAACCGAAGCCCAATAACTTAGAGTCGCATCAATCCCTCCCCCTTAACATGAGGCTTGTCCTCGAGCCGCTCAAACTGTGAAAGAAGCATGGGACAATTTAGGAAAGAAAGCAGCCAAGTTTTCAAACCGTGTGCCAGAAACATCTCAAATCTTAGCTTAAGGTAGTGCCAACAATTTCCAAAGGGAGCAAAATGGTATAAGTGTGGACCATGCATGTAGCGATCTGAAATAAGAAAGGTCCCACTGTGACATGAAAGAACAACTCCACAATGGATTGCTGCAATTTCACCATGATCACTAATACCCCAAAAAATCACAATGTTTGTTCAAATGGTTTTCTGAAACAATGGAAGATAGGAGAGGTAGTGCACCAGATTGCATAGCATCATGCAAAAGTAAAGATTGTCATACTCTTTTAGTGTCAAGTAGTCTGATCAATTGCTTTCTAGTCAAACATGCATTTTATGCAGCTAGTACCTAAGTCTCAGTAATTGTGGTCAAGAATAGACAATTTCGAATATTGGCATTCAGATTTTGAGGCTCAGTAACTCCCAAGGGGTGGTCAATCCAACTTGTAGCGCTAAAGACAATGAGATCGCTGTTGGTGCTAATAAACAAATGCTCCAATAAATTGCAGACCCAATTATGGACAATAGGGAAAGACAAGGATACCATGGTGAATAAGAATACCCCAAGATTACCGACTGAAGGCCAATTGTTGTTCAGCAATACACCAAAAAATTTCGAAGAAATCTTCTACCGGTTGAGAAATTCCATGGATGATTGAATGGCTTGATTGTCCCTTAAGTAGAGCAGCGAATTGGCACAGAGCATCCTATAATTTGCCCTCTTATGCTGCAAAACAAGGTGCTAAATCAACAAGACCCTTCCAATAATGGAAACATTTTGGCACACCATCAAAGGGGTTTGTTCTCTGGTCTACTCCAGAGCAAACATGTCTAATCCAAGCTGCAGATGAACTATCACTCGTGAGGAACCATATGTCAGCAGACTCATTACTCTGGATTGCATAGGTGAATAAGTGAATCAGATAAGCATTTCTATTACACTCTGTTGTTTGACCCCTGTCCACCTTGTGAAAGTAATGTTTGTATTCCTTCCCCATAAAGAATATTGATCATATTCACCAAAGTTAGAACAATCAGAAGAGTGTTATGATTACATTCATGTTGAACATAATACAATTTCCAGCCATCAGTAATAATTTTCATGTACACCAGAGAAAACCATCTTCCAAATTCTAGTATGGCTCTCATATTTGCCAAGGTAACTCGCACTTGGGCATGATGACAAAAAAGATCAGCTACAACAAAGTTTCTGCTCAACACTTCACTCCATGTGAACAATGACACGAAAACTATCTGTTTCTCAACCCATTTGGCAATAAACAAAACATTCACATTCAACCAATAACGAAGGGTGGCAGCAACTTGAGTTATCATCCCCACTGAGACATTATCTAATTCATGCTTATGAAGGTGAAAAACTAAACCATGAACAAACGTGGTCACTGGAGGCTGAACATGAGTATGAGACATTGAAGTAGTACGACCTCTCCATTAAATGAACATGAGTCGTTTGAGTCACAGACACGACTGCCATAAGATCAACATTACATGTAACATTGAAGTGGCACCATGTTACATATTTGATAGGAGCATATTTATGCGACTTAATTGGCTTGTTCTCGTGTGTTTACGTTGTGTTTCCTTAGTTATTTTAGTGTTTAAAGCCATTTTCATTTGTTTGTAGGTCTTAATAACAACCTTGGCAAGAAAAGTGCATTTTGGTGCATGTTGGATCAATTTTGGGCTAAAATGGATTGCATGCATGAGGATGGACGTTTTGGGCTTTTGTGTGTGTGAAATTGCAAGGATAAACAATGACAACTCATACACATGCAAACTCAAGGCAAGAGAGGGAGAAAACACATGCAAAGAAGCCCACATGCAAAGTGAAAGGGATACACATGGCAAAGGGGAAGGAAATGGTGTGTTTTGTGGTTGAAATGATGAAGCATGTGTGTGTAAATGTAAAGGGAAAAACATGGCAGAAAATGTGTGTGTTTTGTGGTTGAAATGATGAAGCATGTGTGTGTAAATGTAAAGGGGAAACATGCCAACACACACCCACACAAGCTCACATGCAAAGGAAATGGAGTGGTCCTCTCTCAAGCCTATAAATACCACCTCCCATATTCATAAAAAACGGAACAGATTTTGATCCTTGTTTGGCCGAAAATTCCCACCACCATTCTCTCTAATTTCAGCCAAAAACCACCCCTAGCCACACCACCCATCAATCCTAAACCTTTCCATACCATTCCCCATCCACTCTACACCATAAAAACCACCCAAAACCGTCCAAAACCTCTAGTGCCGCTGCTTGCAAGGAAGGAAAGAGAAGGAACATCTTGTGCCGTGCCTATACCCAAGCCTTGGGAGTGTTGGAGCGTTTCTAGGTGTTTTCTATCTTTGATTTCAATGTTTAAATTAAGTTATCTTTATGTAATTGCGAGTATGAGGAACTAAACCCCCCTTGGCTAGGGGGGATTCAAAACCATGTTTATGCTTGCTATATGATTTGATTACTTCCAATTGCGTTTCATGAATTGTGAATTTAATTTACTTATCTCTATGAATTAAAACTAATTTGTGTATGTTGGTTGAGAGTGCACGCTTAATTTTCATGCATAAGTTTGATGCTAGGATATAAGGAAGTTTCACCTAATCGTTATGAACTTATATTCATAAGTAGTAAAGGTTGTTGATCACAATCGTGTTAAGTAAATTCTTGGCATAAGTTTCATGCAATTCATAGTAACGAGTGCCTCGTCAATGCTTATGTTTTTCATAGAACTTAATGATTCTTGCGCGTATCTCTATTATGCAATTCATGTAGGGAACTTGTAGGGAATGTTTTGGGTTGTTGTATGCAATCATCCAACCTAATAACTTGTGGAAAAACTGAGGGTTAATTAGTGCAATTCACGGTTAATTTGGGGCATTGAGTATTCATGGTTTATTGAGAAGCAATTGGAAATCGTTTTGTATGCAAGTGTGACATGTGTGGAGAAGAACCCCTTATCTAGCTTTCCATCCATTCACTTTTATCAAATTCGTTTTAGAATCTGTTCAATTTACAAAGTTTGTTCTTGTTTTCAATTTTCGTCAAAACTCAATCCCCATTTATTTTGAAGTGTTAGATTAGTTAGAAATCAATTTAGTTTGTGTTTTTAAGTGTCTTGAGTCAAGTCATAAAAACAATTTCGTCCAATTTAGTGTTAGGTGTTCAAAACTGCCTAGAAAAACACTTTCTAGGCAGTTTTGAGTGTTTATTTGCTGTTTTGAGTCTTTTGGTTTGTTTTTGTGTTTTATAGTTTAGTTTTGCATTCTTTGAGTCTAGTTTAGTGTTTTAAACTTTGTTTTTACGTTTTGAGTCAGTTTCAAGTGATTTGGCAATCCCTCCTAATCCCCGGCCTAGAACGATCCCTACTTACATACTTTGCTACAATTGATAAAAAAAGGGTTTAATTTGTGTGCTTATATATTTCGCATCAATATTCCTCACTATCCCAATGCTTGTCAAAAGCAGTTCTCAAAACACCTTGATTTTCATAACTGATATAGGTGGCTGCCATTGGATTCATGTACTTAAACATAACTTCTGTGAATGGTAAAAACCTCTGCAACTCAAAAAGATATTCCATCTTCAGCGCACCTTTATGATGCAAGCCAATAAGTTGTGTTATCCAACTTATCCATATGGTATCAAATATTTCCATGAATTTCTCAACATGCTTGGTACAAGGCAATCGATGCAAAAGCATTCTCTATTGACTCACTCATATGAAAAGACAAAAAAGAGCAACAAAATTACATATATGCAGCTTATGAACTCCACTTTGCAGATATCAAGGAGAGAATAATATCCTCGTATGACAGTAAAGAGGTTCGATTATCTGCAGAATATTCCCATGCTATATGCACTATGCGCCTCGAGCAATGAGATTGAACTACAAGGAATGGCCAAAGCCAACTAATTTCAATGGAACATGTCAAATTCGCTTCAAACCCAACATTTGTAGTTGTGCACTCCGCTAATGCATTTAAGAAAATCATAACATGAATGGATGACAAATCACGTGGGAGCTGAGTATCCTCACAACCCATTTGTTCTATTGAATCAGAATCATACCGCCATGAGCAGAATGCTAGATAAAGTTTGAGAAGAGCAATAGCAATGCATTGATAGGTACGAATTGTGTGGCCTCCCCTTTTGGCATGTATGCCCATGTGCCTAATTGAAAGAGCATATCCAAATCTCATATCATAGAATAAACTTTCTGAAGTCAACATTTCATCAAAGTTGGTCCAACCAGTAGGGGACATAACATGCTTTAGAGAGAATTACTTAACAAGGAAGCACAAACAAGTAAATCATGAGAACTATGATCCGTGAATACCTTAGAGACATGTGTAGATGGGACCTCCATTATAATGAAAGACTGAATTATAAGTTTTGCTTTTGGCATTTCATCAAACAACTTGACTGTATTCCTTTGTGAATGGCAAAGAGGAGCCCACGGTTGATCTCCAACAAGAGTGAGAATATCAAATTGAAACGGAAGATACATTTTCTCAGCTGTAACATTAGAACAGTGAATATCCTTTGTGCTTGGTCCGAATGACCGACCCTTGTCGAAGAGTTTACACTTCACACGACGTTGTCGAACTCGGAAGATTGGCTTAGAACCTTGGACTCGTCGACCCCCTTACGACCTGACACCATCTTCATCTTCCTCTTATGCAATAAGACCTGACCTGATGGTGCAGGATCTCCCATGGACACTGTTTTGGCATCCATGAGTCGTCGAAGTGCAACAGGCATGTGTTTGTCTGGTCTCTTTCGGATTGCGATAGGTGTGCGTGTGCTCCTATTTGTTGAAGAAGTTTGTTCTTGTGCCTGTGGTAAAGGTACCAAGGGCAATGATGGAGTAGCAGAGAACGACGGAAGCACGAGATTCTGTTGTCGTCTTTGGCAAAAACTTATGGACGGAGCCTTCCTTTTCATCTTCACATGAGAACCCACTGCAAGTTTATGCTTTGCTCGAGCCGATTTAAGCATGCTGAAGACATTTCTTGCTGTAGAAGTTGTATGCACTTTCGAATAGGGACCCAAGTCAAGTTCGTAAGGAGATACATGATTAGGTGGTCTAACTAGTCATAACCGAAGCCCAATACTTTGAACCCGTCGTCGAGCGCGACTCCTACTTCCAATTCCTCACCAAATCCAAACAAAAAGAGGGAAATTAAAAATGGAGTTCCCAGAAAACTTGAGTTTTTGTCATATTTTCCCATGTCCAGTCCTACCTATTGCCCAAATGAAAATTCCATCGCTATACCAAAAATAAGTTGCAAACAAATTCCTCCCATTCAAGAAATTCTTCATAACATCAAACACAAAATACACATACTATCTACTTAGATCCTCCTAATCAATCAAGCAATTAAATTCTCAAAAATATTCTCATCAAGAAAATATTATTATCCTGAGGTAGTGGGGTTTCAGACGAATTGGGTCAAAACCCGCGGAACCACCGGGTCGAACTCGACGGCGAATTAATATCCAAGAAAACACTTTTTTAGGGTTCGTATTTTGCAGGGGCAATGAGTGGTCCAAGTTGTGGAGCGACCCTGAGTTATTGTCATTGGAGTCGGAGTGAAAGTGAAGATGAAGACCCCGAATTTGATTTGAGTGAGTGGCGCGGCGACGACAACCTGGTCTCACCTCTTTTAGCTGGCGGGAGGTTGAGGTGGAGAGAGGGCGGCGAGCTTGGATCTGCTGTGACGGTGGCTGCCATGTCGCAGCTTTGCAAGGAAGGAAGGAGAAGAAGAAGCTTGGAGCCATGCCTGCCATTCAAGACCTTTGGATTGTTGGAGCGTTTCTAGGTGTATTTTATCTTTTGTTTTCAATGTTTAATTTTAATTGTCTTTGTTTAATTGCAAACATGTGGAACTAATTTCGTTTTAGCTAGAGGTGAATTCAAAGCCATGAACATATGTGTAATATGAATTGATTACATCCAGTTATTGTTTCATAAATCGTGAATGCAATTTACTTATATGTTTGATTGATAACTTGTTCTTGTGTGTTGATTAAGGATGCATACTTAGTTTGCATGCATGAATTTGATGCTAGAATATAAGGGAATTTCACCTAATCGTTATGAACTTATATTAACAAGTAGTAAAAGTCACTAGTCATGATTGTGTTAAGTAAATTCTTGGCAGGAATATCATGCAGTTCATAGTTACGAATGCCTTGTCAATGCTTATGATATTCATAGAACTTAATGATCTTTGATATGTATCTCTATTATGCAGTTCATGTAGGGAACTTGATAAGAATAATTTGGTTGTGTCGCTGAGTCCAACTTAATGAATTTAGGAAAAATTGATGGTTAATTTGTGCAATTCACGATTAACTTGGGGCATTGTCATTCATGGTTTATAGGAAGCATAACTGAAAATCGATTCGTATGCATATGTGTCATGTGTGGAGAATGACCATCTAGTTAACCATTCACCCATTAATACACCCAAATTCATCCAAAGTTATTTAGAGTCTTTAAATCTGTTTGTTTTTACTTTAAATTTGTCAAAAACCACTCCCCCCTTTATATTTTGTGTCTTTTAGTTAGAATCTGTCCGAACTAGTTTCTTTTTAGTATTTTGAGTCAACATAAGTTGGAATTCGTCCATACACATTGTTTTGGGTCTTTTTAGTTCAATTTTCGTCCAAAGTCATCCTTAGTGTTTGTTTTGAGTCGATTTGTTTGTTTTGTGTATTTTTGAGTAGTTTGAGTCAGTCTTGAGTCATAAGAGTCTAGTTAAGTGTAATTGAATCTAATTTGAGTAGATTAGCAGTCCCTCCTAATCCCCGGCCTAGAACGATTCATACTTATCCATACTACAATTGTCAAAAAGAGGGTTTAAGTTTGAGTGCTAGTTTATATCGCATCAATTACTACTAAGAATCTTATTGCCAATTCAAGCTTTCTGTTCTTTTTCGTGTAATCATGTTATTGTAAGGGTGCAAGCATCTTCCAAAGCCTATTTATATTGGTAACTGTACTTAGACTGAATAACACATTATGAACTAATCAATTGTTGAGGAAAAATGGTTAATTTTGAGACATTTGATTTAAGAAGCACTACTTGTTTTGATTAGTTAAAATTATTTTTTGTAAAGAAATCACAATTCAAATGAGAAAATAAAAGAAAAGACATATTTGATTGGTTTATATTTCCATATCAATATACATATGCTTATGTCCTTTTCAGATTGTGCATTGAGAAAAGAATTTATGTTGTTGGAGTCAAAAAAGAAATCCTAAGAACCATGAAAGAAATCCATACAAATCCATAGAAATCCATAATAATTTGCCAAAATCCATATGGAATTGTAGAATCTATTAAAATCCTTTGAAATCTATCAGTTAAAAAAGTCCATTAAAACTCTCTGAAATCTAAATTGACTACAACCCCTAATTCATTTTTGACACATGACCATAGGGTAGATGATATTGTCAGCAAATATATGGGACCTGCAATTTGCCACATCATTATTTAACAGTCAAATTGATAGTTTGATTAACGGATGTATGAAATCATAACTAAATATAAGTTTGTGTATGAGATTGAAATGTTTTAAAGATATTGTATGAAGTTGTAGTTGCACATAAACCTGAGAGGGTAAATTGTAAATTACCCCCAAAAAAAAAAAAAAGGATTTAAGCCCCTATGGTGAAATTTTGTTAGGATGTAGGCCCAAAATTGAAAATTCCGTCAACTATCTGTTAACTATTAGCATGTGAGCCACACATATGAGATTAAAACGGAACTTTCGTTAATTGTTAGCACGTGAGACTTACATGTGAGGCTACTTTATATTTTTAGCCTCATATGTGAACCTCATGTGCTAGCAATTAACAGATAATTGACGAAATTTTCAATTTTGGATTTAAATACTAATAGACTTCACCACAGGAGCTTAAATCGTAATTTTCTTTATCACATGGGCTAGCTTTTGACTACCCTATCGCCACAAAAACTATTAATCCAATTAAACCTTAAAAATAACAAAAAGACGGTCAATCATGTGGTGTTACCAAGTCAACCATATGAACAAGGGTTTCTTTAGCCAACAAGCTTGGTGTATGAATTGGCTTTAAAAAAATGCCAAGGATCTTAAACTGATTAGTTCTTTTCTTGAATATAATAATATATTTGAATTAAAGAGTAACATGGTTGGGCTAAATTAATAACAGGCCAACAATAAAAATTTGATATCGATCGAATTCGATATTCAAATTCCAACGAAATGAGAATTTTTTATTTTATTTTTTATATCCGATTTTCATGTCTGGACACTCTCACTTTAATTTTAAAGTTTCCTTGGACACCCCATTGAAATTTATAGTATTTCAAATTTGACTCTAAATTAAAGTTCACTTATTAAATGAATATTAAATCAACAAAAAGGGGCAATGCAGCATCCAAGAGGGAAACCTAACATCCAAATTCTTTGTTCTTCTCATCCAACTACTATTTTTTACAATTGAGTTTGTTCTACTCTTCATTTATGGTTACCCTAATATAATCTAGAGGCATTGTAAGAGATTGAGAATAAAAAAGGGGCGTTATGGCGTGTTATGTCAGTTTAAAAATGCATTTGGAAAGTCTTGAATAGGCATTAATCTCTTTTAAATGAGTTATTGTTAGTGTCAGGCGTGCTACTGTTGGCTCAGGCCAATAGAATATTGTATCGTAAACTTGTGCCACAAGTAAACAGAGCTTCTAATCAAGAGATTGTGCCATAGTGGATTTAAATATGTGTTAAGTTAATTATTTTTTATGCCTCGTAAAGCCAACGACTTTAAATATTTCTTTGTGTATGTGTTGACCCTAAAAACTACAAAGCCTACGTGGCGCGCATGCCGAGTAATCTAAAAGCTAACTACGTCCTTCGGTGAATGCGGGAGTGCCAACTCGTCGGCCGAGCTCGGCCGAGGAGTAAATTTGTTGATGTTGCGTTGGGTCGCGCTACTGACTTCTGCGTCTTGCGATTGCGGCCGAGAAAGGAACACGCCTCGGCCTCTTGGATTCTCAAACCTGAAGACAAGGTTACTATTATTACGAAGTTCACGAATCGCTGTCGTCGGATTCGGTTACAGTGATGGTATTCGTCAGAGTGAACTCACGCCGAATCGACACCAAAGTGTAAGGACACAAATACTCGAAGCAGATATAAGTTTTTATAGTGAACGTAGTTCGGCCGCCTGAATGCCGAACTCTAAATTCCACTTGAGAATATCCAATCATAAAACAACTCGGCGTGCAATGCGCCGAGCTCAGTAAATGGTAACACTTCACTTCGCCGAGAAGGCTGATGAAATGACCTCAATCGATAAGGACTCGGTCGTCCCTCTCGACCAAGACTTGGATAGATAACTGACCGTGCCCGCTGCAGTGCTGTTGATGCCAACGGAAGGTACTGCGAGTTCGGCCAATTCTACGGTGATAGAGCTATCTATGCCGACTTAAGATATCACCGGTTGCTTTCACAGTGCTGTTGATGCCAACGGAAGATGTGTCAGCGAAAAAGAAAAGGGAAAAGTTCTCAAGTTGTTGAGGATTTGCGCAGGGCAATTTTGTATTGATTTTGTGGGGGCTTTACTGGCTTGCAGCCTCCCCTATTTATAGCACTGGACCTTGAGTTACAATCCTACTCGAACTAGGCTTTCTTCTCCGGATCAACAACAACTCGACCAGTCCTATCTTGACTAGGATTGTGAACCTAGTCCATTTTTTAGTCGGCTCCCTTCCGGGTTATCATACTTGCCGAGACTCTTTGTTGTACCAGGACTCGTCTTCGTAAATAACCTAGCCGGCCTAGTTTTAGAAGCCCACGACCCGAGCGACCCGAGGCTCCCTTGTTGTCAGGTCTTCCGGGCCGAGATGGTTCTGTACTCGGCCCAAATTGATATTTTGGGCCCAAACATTGCCCCCTCGCTTCTGAGGTCTTCAGCCTGAACTCTTTGGCCGAGTTTCGACCTTGAAGAAGCGAATCTAGTTCACAGAACCCAAGTACTCTATTTTCAAGGCGCATTTATTGAACACGATCGTACGATCTTGAACCTGCAAACCTCCACTCCACGTGGCAGCCTGTGACTTGGTATTTCCTAATAATGACGTCTGAAGCGTGCAGTTACTCGAACCGTCAGGTCATCATGACCTTATGGCTAAACCTAGCCATCATTATCTCAATCCGTGAGCCACTTCTCAGCGTGCGGACGCCGAAACGTCTTTCGCCATCAATCTCGCCGTCACACGCAATCGTGCGCCCCCAAAACCTGAAACCCTCGGTCTTCTCAACTGCATTCCCTGAATGCTCATTATGATCAGTGATTTCTTCGGTCGATTTTACCCTTTATTTTGAATTTCGAACGGTTGCACTTCCTTTCCCATCTTTATAAATACTGGAATTCTCCATTTGTACTGTACGCTCTCAAAACTTTCTGAAATTTCTTGCCGTTTTTCTCTCGAATTCATCTCTTTCTTCCAGGTCTTTGCTTTCAAACCCCCAACCCAGAAAACCCTTTTACGCCGTGTTTTCTTCCTACAATGGCATCCTTCATCTCAAAGCTTTCCAGGGAGTGCGAACAACATCAAAAAATACTCGATCGAAGCTCGATCAAAACCATACGGTTTGAGAGTGACATGAGCACTCCCCACCAAATCCTGGGTCCTCTTTTCAAGGCGACCGTTCCGTCGGCCATTACTGGCCTTCTCCAGGAGCACTGCCTAACACCCTTACTCCAAGGGTTTGAATGGTCGAGATGGGACGCGGCGAAACCCCAAAGCTCCTGGCCCTCGACGACCACAACCTGGGCAGCCTGGGTTGTCCGAATGGAGAAGTTCTTCGGCGATCAATGGAAGGTCCTTGGCATCCACGACGCCATCCTCCTCTCGTCAATGGAAATCGTTCCCGACAAGGAGCTCCTCCAAGCCGCCTTGTGCTTTTGGTGCTCGGCCACCAACACCATGGTGCTTCCACTTGGTCCCATTGGCCCCACCACTCTGGATGTCACCGCCATCCTGGGCACTTCAACGACCGGACTCTCTATCGACGCGGCCCTCTCTGGGTACCCGTCGAACATCGACCTGAAGACGCTTTTTGATCGACGGGCTTTCGAGACGTTAAACCGTGAAGGCCGAATCCCGTCGAAAGAAGACATTCACAAGCTTCACAAAAACTTCTTCAATTACAACACCCTCTACCTCCACTTCGCCGGCCGAGGAGAAGATGACCTACGAGAAGGGGAACATGAAGCCTTCCTCTTCTACTGGTACAACAAATACATTTGTTGTACCAAATCGAACAAGTGCTTGGTCGAGAATATGCCGGTGGCCGAGGCCCTGGCTAGTGGCCATGTCCTGTCACTGAGCTCCAACATTCTCGCCCACCTCTTCCGCTGCCTGGCCGAGGCGACCCTGCACAAGATCGACCCACACCAGAACGGTCCCCTCTAGGTCTTCCAGCTCTGGTTACAAGTGTATTTCACCTCCCTTCGGCCGGCTATAGCCGACTTCTCACCAACGGAGGCACTTGGTCTTCAGTTGGCCTCCCTACCGACACCCCCTCATCACGCCGAAGAGGTATTTAGGTACCTCTTCGCTCTTGATGACCTCTCCAACGACGAGTTCCTGATATGCCGTCGTCGGGACTACCCATCCTTCATCAGACTGCCTATATCTATGTGGGGCGCGGGGGAAGACGCCGACCTTCGTCAGTCCTGGGGGTCATTTGTGCTTACTCGCGACCTTCCCCTTGGCTGTGATGGGAAACGAGCGGGTTGGGAAGTGTACCATCCTAACTTCCTTGCCCGACAGCTCGGTTATCTTCAAGGCTGCCCGGTCCCCCTTCTCTCCTCCCGGACAGTCCTAAGCCGCGGACGTGAGCCTCGTTCTTCGGAGAAGGAATGCCGAACTGCTGCGAGGGAGTTTCAAGAGCAGTGCCAAAAGTTCCGCCTTCGACCGACCACCCCAGAAACCCTATGCACTGACACCTTCGGTGATTGGTGGGAGGCCTACATCCAGGAATTCTTTGGTGCTCCGGTCGAAGACGTGCTGGACAAACTCTTCAGCGACCGGCCTAAGAAGTCCTCTGCCCCCCAAACTCAAGGTAACTGTTCATTTTTTTTTTTTTTTTTTTTTTTTTTTTTTGCATATCAATTTGCCGTGCTAATTTGCTTTTATCTTCCCAGGTAGTCGGCCATTGAGAAAAGTAGGGGCAGTCGCCGCAGCCGGGAAAGAATCAGTCGTGGCGAAGGCAGATAAAACTGCTGGCCGGGCCAGGTTGACCAAACGGCCTCGCCAAGAGGCCGCGCCGGCTGTCCAATCTCCACCGCCTGCCAAGCGGGTAAAGAAACTGGCAAATAAAGGCGCACGGGAGATCCACGTCATCTCCAGTCATACTACTAGAACGACGACCCCCAGTGTTTCCCCTCCACCTGCCGTCGGCCATCGCTTGGTCGAGGAGCGACCAGTTCCGGCCGCAGAGACAGTTCAGACGCGACCTGTTTCCGGGGCCGGTACACCAGTTGTACCTCCTTCTGTCGAGGCTGCGCCGATTTTGGAAAAAACGGTTTCAGCGGCCGAGGGAACTTCCCCTGTAAATCCAAAACCCTCTGTCTTCGTTCTGGATGAGAGCGAAGGGAGCGACGAGACTCCGCTGGCAACTCGTCCTCGTACGCGTCGACAACCTCCTCCCACATCCGAGAGGGTTGCTCAAGCAAGTCCCTCCGTGGCTGACTGTGGCAAGCGTCCGGCCGAGGAACCGGTCATGGTGGCCGAACCTTCCGCTTCTCTCCAGGACCAGGGCGTCCCCCCTTCGCCCGAAGCTGCTGTCCCAGTCGGCCCTTCCACAGCCGATCGCGGCAAACGACCGGTCGGGGAGCCAGAGGCAACGGCGGAGACGCCCGTGCATCCTCAGGATCAGGACCTCCACATTCCTTCGCAGGAAGCTACTTCGGCCTTCGTAAGTACCCTTTACCACCTTTCTTTGATTACTTCACTGCTTTAGAATTCTAAACACGGAAAATACTAAATGTCAGGTGCCTATACACTCTTTTCATCAAAAGTTCTATGAGCCGAAGGGCGTTATTTATATTTCGTGGCCGCCTCAATGGCCATCGAACGTAGATAACCTCCATCGGCCGCGAGAACTGAGAAGCAATCTAAGACATTGGGCTCGGCCATTGAGTTCTTTAGGTTCGAGCAACGATCCTGGAGACATGGCCGAGGTCTCCTCTCGGCAGGTTAAAAACAAAACTTTTCTTGCTCTTTTATAACTTCTTTGGAGCTTAATTTGATTTGTGTGTGCAGGCGACATGGGAGGTCGAATTCAAAGCTCTCCTGTCCCGTACTACTGGAGGGGCTGGTCCTTCTGCTGCCGCGACCGAACCTGCCGATTCAGACGCTCTGACTCGGCTGCAAGAAGTTCTGTCGCTCTCGGCGTCGCAAGTCCTTGAGCGCAAAGGCCTTGATCGGCTGGGCGAATGTCTGAACGACCTCGGAGCCGACGGTCAACTGAGCGGCGAGGCTGTTGTTCAGGCCTCAACTGCCTTGGAGCGCGTTCGAGAAACTTTCAATGTTTCCGAGAGTGCTTTGAGGGCCGAGCAGAACCTGCAGGCTGCCCTGGCCGTTCAAGAGACCCTTCGCCCGAAAATTGACGCTTTGAAGGCCAAAGGGGATGTCTTGGCCGACCTCGATCGTCAGATGGCCGAACTGGCGAAACGAAGATCGGCCATTGCTTCCGATCTTGCCAAGGACTTCGAGTCGGGCGGCAAAGCCTGCTTGACCGAGTATGCGGCAAATGCAACACGGGTCGAGCAGTTGAAGCTGGAGAAAAAGAATCGGCAGGCTCAGGTTATCATGGGCGAAGTACGGTGGCTGGAGCTGAAGGCCTTGCTCGGCATTCTTCTACCTCCTTCACCTTGAATGTATCCGACTGTAAATCGGTCGACCTACTTATTTTGTACATACCTATTAATCTTAATGAATCGGGTTTTTTTTTTATTCTCGCATTTCCCATGTGACCGGATAATATTTCTTCAAAAATTTTCCGTTGATTGGTAACCTGTGGACTACACCGGTCCGGTCCTTAAGATGATATGCCCCTTTGCCATATACTTTATGCACCACGAACGGCCCTTCCCAATTCGGCGACCACTTGCCGAACCTAGGATCTTTTAGTCCAACGGGCAACACCGTTTGCCACACCAACTCACCCTCGCCGAACGTTTTCTGTCGCACCTTTTGATTATAGGCTCGCTCGGCAATCCGTTTTTGTGCCGCCAGTAAGTTATAAGCGTCAAGTCGCGCTTCTTCCAAATCTTCTAGTTCTTGTCTCATGGATTGATTATATTCGGCGCTAAACAAACTACTTTGTTCGATTAATCGCAACGAATTTACGCTTAACTCGACCGGTAACATCGCATCGTGTCCGTAGGTTAATGCATACGGGGTTGTCGCAGTTGCTGATCGGGGCGATGTTCGATATGCCCATAATGCCTCGTTCAACTTCAAATGCCACATGCCGGGCCTTTCTTTTATTATTTTTTCGAGGATGCCGATCAACACTTTATTACTCGCTTCGGCCTGTCCATTCGCCTGTGGATAATACGGTGTAGATTGTTCGAGCCGAATGCTCAGATTCGCCGTATACTCTTTAAACCTCTCGGCTGTGAAAATGGTTCCATTGTCGGTTATGATCGTTTCTGGTATGCCAAATCTGGTCACTATGTGTTCCTCCACGAAGTCGCAAACTTCTTTAGATGTTAGTTCGACGTATGATTTCGCTTCGACCCACTTGGTAAAGTAGTCGGTTGTGACTATTATCCATGCGTGCCTAGCGGCTCCAGAAGATGGCGTGATTTTGCCGATCACGTCCATGGCCCATCCTCTAAACGGCCATGGCTTTATGACCGAATGAAATGATTCGGCTGGGACCCTTTGTATAGGTCCGTGGATTTGGCACTGTACGCATCCTCGCACAAACTCGATACAATCCTTTAGTATCCTTGGCCAAAAATAGCCGTGCCGTCGAAGTAGCCATCGCATTTTTCGTCCGGATTGATGAGCTCCGCATATCCCTTCATGGACTTCTGTAATCGCCCGACCACTCTCTTGGGGGCCGAGACATAGCAATAATAAACCATCTTCGCCTTTTCGGTATAACTCGTTCTGATACATGACATAGTTCGTGGCATGAACTCTTGTCTTGCGATCGTGTTTATTATTGGGATTGTCAAGGTATCGCATAATGGGCCCTCTCCAATCATCTGGTATTGCTTCGACGGCGTAAACGTCGACTGGGTCGTCTCGATCTAACAACGAAGGTAAGGACATGACTCTTGTACGTATCACGTTGTCGCGCTGGAGGACTTGTTGGTTAACTAAGGCCGGGTATTGCTGTCGCAACACGGGTATTTCTCGGCCTAGCTTGCCCCCCAAGAGTTGTGCGCCGGAGGCGATTTGAGCCAACTCGTCCGCGTCGGTATTATGACTCCGGGAAATATGTTGAAATGTAATACCGTCGAAGGACTCGGCCAAATAGCTGGCGATCATATGGTAAGGCGCCAGGGTGCAACTCATGCAACGAAAAGAACCATTAAGTTGGTTAATCACAAGTTCGGAGTCACCGAGAATGAGGGCACGGGTCGCCCGTAGATCATGAAGGATCCCAAGGCCGATGATTAGGGCTTCGTATTCGGCCTGATTGTTGGTGCATTCAAAATCCAACTTAAGCGAAAAATACCAACGATCATGATTGGGGGATTGAACGACAATTCCTACGCCTGCCGAGGATGACGTACTGGAACCGTCAAAGTACATCGTCCAATGATTGTCGCGCGTCGCAACCATGCCGATTTCGACATCGGCATCCCCAAAACCGTAGGGGGAAGGGTGTTGAGCAAGGAAGTCGGCCATCGCCTGGCCCTTGACGGCTTTCTGAGGCACGTATTGTAAGCTAAATTCGGACAACGCCATTGTCCACTTCCCAATTCGGCCTTTTACGATTGGTCGGGTAAGCATGTACCGGATAACGTCGGTCTGGGCAATGACTTGGGTGACTGACGGGAGCATGTAATGCCGAAGCTTGGATGCGGCGAAAAATAAGGCCAGGCACAGCTTCTCGACGGCGGGATAATTGATCTCTGGGTGGCTGAGATGGCGACTTAGATAAAAAATCGCCTGCTCTCGACCGGCGTCGTTGTCTTGTGCGAGGAGGCAGCCGATGGACTCTTCGGCCGCCGAGATATAAAGCTTAAGAGGTTTCCCGCGCCGAGGAGGAACCAAGACAGGTGGTTTCGTGAGGGAAACTTTGATTTGCGTAAACGCCGCCTGATGTTCGTCGTTCCATACGAATTTATCTGAGTCCTTGAGTTTCAAAAGCGTGGAGAACGCTTTCATTTTACCGGCTGAGTTAGCAATAAATCGGCGGAGGAAATTGACCTGACCGAGTAAGGACTGGAGTTGTTTCTTCGTCGTTGGAGGTGGGGCACTGATTATTGCGCGTGCCTTATTCGCATCGACTTCAATCCCACGGTGATGCACGAGGAAACCAAGGAAATTTCCGGCCGATACGCCGAAGGCACATTTGGCGGGATTCATCTTGAGATTATGCTGACGCATGCGGAGAAAAGCCTGTCGGAGGTCGTCCAGATGTGTCTGTCGGCGTTTAGATTTGATGACAACATCGTCGATGTAAACTTCGACAATGGTTCCAATTAGATCGTGGAAAATGGTGTTCATTGCCCGTTGGTATGTGGCGCCGGCATTTTTTAGACCGAATGGCATGACAACCCATTCGTAAGTGCCGAGTGCCCCCGGGCAACGGAAAGCAGTTTTGTGCACGTCGGCTTCGGCAATGAATATTTGGTTGTACCCCGCGTGTCCATCCATAAAAGATAAGATTGCATGATTCGCCACGGCATCGATTAACAGATCTGAAATCGGCATTGTGTATTCATCTTTGGGAGTTGCCAGATTGAGATTTCTGAAATCGATGCAGATGCGCAGGGCACCGTTTTTCTTTAAGACAGGTACGATATTCGCCAACCACTCAACATATCGAGCTGTCCGAATGAACCCGGCTTTCAAAAGCCGAACCAGTTCGTCCTTGATGCTGAGTTGCACTTCCGTTGAGAAACGACGTGGTGGCTGACGGAAAGGCTTACATCCGGGCTTAATACGTAATTCATGCTCGACAAGAGTACGATCTAAACCGGGCATTTCATGGTAGCTCCAAGCAAAACAATCTTTGAACTCCGTGAGCAAGGCACGAAGCTCGTCTTTCATTTGCTGAGGAAGTAAAGCACTAATAAACAAAGGTCGTGGGTCATCGGTTGTCCCAACATTAATTTCCTCCAGGGGGTCTTTAACTTGGGGCCGATGATCTTCGAGCTCGGCCGGGGCTGCTTGAATTTTATCAAGAGACAAGACAGGACCATTATCCCCTTCGGCCAGGAACTCAACGAGATTAACGGCCGAATTTGGTCGTCTAGATATAGTATACCAATGGGCCAGCAGTCGTTCCATCGTGGATGAAACCGCGGCCCTACGTATTTCCCGATCGATGTCAGACATCGGCGTCGGGGAGGAAGTTAGCTAATCCGAGTCTCGCCGAATCCTGATGGACAGTCTCGGCGCCAACCTCGATAGCTTTCTGTACAGAAATCCGAGTCGGCCGTCCTTCATCATTGAAGCCTTGTAAAGTAATGTAGCCGACGTGGTCATCGTAATACCGTGCTTGGATCATGTTAGCCTCGAAGGGCTGGCTATCGGCTGGATGAACAATGACCGATTTGCCGTCCCAAAAAACAAGCACTTGATATAATGACGAAGGAATACAACTGGTTTGATGAATCCAATCTCGACCGAGCAATGCGTTATACTCGGTTTTGGAATCAACCATGAAAAAGGCGGTCATGTGAGTGCGACCGGCAATATTTACAGTTAACGGAAGTACACCTTTGGTTTGGGACTTGTCACCGACAAAACTACTCATTGTGATCCCTGACAGAATCAGTTCGTCATTCGAGCGACGCAAGGCCTTCATAATGGTCAGAGGCATGATATTGACGGTAGCCCCACAGTCGACAAAAACTTTAGAAACTGGGTATCCCTCGATATGGGCCGTCACATACAATGGCTTTAAATGGTGAAGCGCGGCCGATGATGAACGAGGGAACAATTCGGCTAAGGCGGCCTTTAAGCTCTCATCTTTTGATGCTGACTCACCTTCAACAACAGAGACAAAATCCACATGGCCGGCGTCTTCGGCGACGACATCACCATCGAGGAAATTCGGTTGAGCCGTGCTTGATTGAAAATCAGCGGGTAACACATGGACCATACTAATGTCCATGTCATCCAAGATTGACGGGCCCATCGGGTTGGAATTCTCCTCGTTATCCTCATCTTGCGTTTGATCATCAACTACGGACTCCGTTTTTGTCAAAGCCGGACAAAGAGACTTTTCTGTTCCTTCTTCAATGGCTTGCTCCGGCGGTGCTGCTTCGGCCGCTTGTTGGGTCCGTGAAACTGCCTCAGGTGAGGGTGAGTGCGACAGTGTGCTTGGGGCCGAGATCCGAACCCGCTCCTGGTAATGTATCCGGGCATCCCTGGTATCGAGATATGCATCCAAACGCGCAACACGTGCCATTTCATCGGTCGTAAGGCCGAAGAGAGAAACAGCCGAAAATACCTCGAAGTGACATCGTAAATACTGAAGGTCCTCCATTGAGAAAGGAAGTTCGGCTGCTTCCATATCAATGTATGGGTCAACTTCAAATCCAAAGACGCGGGCTTCTCGTATGTGCTGGAACCTTGCTTTCAATCCTGGGTCTGAAGTTTTCTGGATAATTCGCTCGGCATCAGGACAAACCTGGACCAGATCAATGGTGTCCTGGCATGCCTTCGGCAAACCATACAGGTCGTTGGCCGAATGCTTCTTGTGAAATTCTCGCATATACTCCAAAGCTTCCCCAAGGAACGGTGGATGCAAATTTCGTCGAATTTTGATTAGAGGTTCTTGTACGGCCGACGATGCTAATTCGCCTTCGGCCTCCTGCCTGAAATGTTCAAGGCGTGCCTTTATCTCCCCTGGTCGAATAAGAAGTTTGATCCGTTTATCAGCCTCTTCAAACATGGTTTCGACATCTTGGTCGACCAGCTGCTTCCCTTGCATCGACGTTGTCAGAACAGCTGGATGCGGTTGCTTGTTGTCATTAGCAATTATGTCCTTCGGCCGCCATTTAGGGACCGAAGCCTCTTGGGTTTCCCGTCGGCGTGCCATGCAATCGATCCTTTGGTGCCGGCGTTTCTGGGATTTGGATAGTGCAATGTAGACACCTTTTGAAGAATGATACGTATACCAACGTTGATCTCTAGGCTCGGGAGGTTTGAAAGTTTTTTGGCTCCGCGATGATTCCGAACTGCCAGAATTACGTTTATAGTAGGCATCGTCGTAAAATGCCGTATCAAAGTCGAGGCGCCGCCTGACTGATGGTGTCTTTTCCATCCATGCTTTAGGGCCGAGCCGATCAAAAACCCCCTGATGCCGGCTCACGTTGGTTACTTTTTGCTGGATTGCGACCGTAGGTCGTTCCGTTATCAGCGAAAAGGGCTTCACCTCTGGCTCACTGCCGACCTCGGTTCTACATTTTCTGCACAAAACTGCTGTTCCATTGTCTTCATCGGTGCTATAATCCCTCATAGGTTTAACAATAGCGGGCCCCGTTAAAGCTGTAGGTGGCTTGTTTGCACGAAAATCGGCCATGAAACGAGGCCGAGAATTCTGATTATGAAAACGTTGTGTCTTAACAACTTCGACCTTCCATTTCCCTTTGTCCTTAGGGAGGCATGCATCGACCATATTTACTGTTGCCGTGGGAAACGGGTCAGTATCGACACTCATCTTTTTCTCTGGAAATTTCAATTTACCATTATCGATCCAGCTTTGGACGTTGTCACGAAAGACGACGCAATTGTTCGTCGTATGTTTGCTTGAATCGTGGTATTTGCAATACACATTTCCTTTAAGTTCTTCGGCCTTGGGAATGTTGTGGCCAGGCCGAAGCTTAATGATTCTTGCTGATAACAGTTGGTCGAAAATTGCGTCAGCCTTTGTAATATCAAAAGTATAAACTTTTGACGGTTTCGATGTTCCTTCAGCGGCTGAACGGCTTTTGACTTCCCTAGAGTCAACTTGAGTCAATGCCTTGCAAACAAAAGGCTTATCTATCACTATCTCGGCTGCATCCACGCTAACGCATTCATCCTCGGTTGACGCATAATTGACAGTAGGATTCTTGTAAATCGTCCCCCGAGATGGAGCTTTCGAAACCTTTTCCTCGCGGAGCAAATAGTCATATTGTTCGACATGTTGGGCTAATTCGTACATATCCCGAAAGTTTGCCCCCAAGAACTTCTTTTTGTATTCGACGTCGAGGCCGTTCAAAGCGAGTCTGACGAATTCAACTTCGGGTAAAGGCACTCGGCACCAGTTCCTGGATGATTTGAACCTGGTGAGATAATCCATTGGTGACTCATCAGATGCCTGAGCCATCCTTGCTAATGAAGAAACCGACACCTCCATCCCCGGCCGATAAAACTGCTCGTGGAATTTCTCGACCAACTCTTCCCAGTTTTGGACGAAATTAGGAGGAAGATTGATATACCAAGCAAATGCCGAGCCGGTCAATGAAAAGTTGAACAGCCTTAGCTTATGGAAATCACCATTAACATCTCCGCACTGCGCGGTGAATCGAGCCACGTGCTCCAACGAAGACAGAGACGATTCACCGGTAAAGAGGCTAAAATCTGGAATCTTGAAACCTTTCGGGTATCCGAACGTTTCTACGTAGGCCGGGTACGGATGGATAAACTTAGGAAACTTCGGCCCCTTCTTTATGGCCGAGTCGATCATCCGCTGGACTTCGGTCATATCAACATGTGTTGCTTCGACCCTCTGGTCGATTCCGTCTGACCTACTATTCGACCCTCCTACTTTTTCCAAGTCAATTGGCTTGAGCCGAGCAGGAATTGGCTCGGCCTGTACGATTGGTAACGGATTATTTCTTGGTGGCAAGCGCTGGGGAAAATCGAAAGGCCTGCCGTCACTGACTTTACTAACCAGCATTTCGAGCAACCTGGTCTGTTGCTCATTGGAACTGAGTATCACGTCATGTAGCTTGTCAATACCTCGACTAAACGTCTGCTCGACTGACCGAGACTGCTCGTCGAGTCGCTTTCGAAGAAACGACCTTGTTGGTGGGTCGGATCCTTCACCGCCATCCTCATCGCAATCCTCCACTATCCCTTCATTGAGAACGCAGGTGTTCCTGTTAGGGATTTCTAGACCGCGGGGTTGACTACCGAGGTTAATTTCCCTCTCTCGGCGAGTTGCGCTACTCGGGTGTCACAGCGCTAAGGGGATTCTGTGCCTGGGGCACATTCTGTCCTGTGTTCTGAATCGGCAAATCGGCTGTTGATTTTCCCATAGCTGTTTTCTTTTTTACCGATCGCGTTTCAATTGGCATGAACTTCGTAGTTTAGCACTAGGTCCCACTGGGCATGCCAAAATGTTGACCCTAAAAACTACAAAGCCTACGTGGCGCGCAGGCCGAGTAATCTAAAAGCTAACTACGTCCTTCGGTGAATGCGGGCGTGCCAACTCGTCGGCCGAGCTCGGCCGAGGAGTAAATTTGTTGATGTTGCGTTGGGTCGCGCTACTGACTTCTGCGTCTTGCGATTGCGGCCGAGAAAGGAACACGCCTCGACCTCTTGGATTCTCAAACCTGAAGACAAGGTTACTATTATTACGAAGTTCACGAATCGCTGTCGTCGGATTCGGTTACAGTGATGGTATTCGTCAGAGTGAACTCACGCCGAATCGACACCAAAGTGTAAGGACACAAATACTCGAAGCAGATATAAGTTTTTATAGTGAACGTAGTTCGGCCGCCTGAATGCCGAACTCTAAATTCCACTTGAGAATATCCAATCATAAAACAACTCGGCGTGCAATGCGCCGAGCTCAGTAAATGGTAACACTTCACTTCGCCGAGAAGGCTGATGAAATGACCTCAATCGATAAGGACTCGGTCGTCCCTCTCGACCAAGACTTGGATAGATAACTGACCGTGCCCGCCGCAGTGCTGTTGATGCCAACGGAAGGTACTGCGAGTTCGGCCAATTCTACGGTGATAGAGCTATCTATGCCGACTTAAGATATCACCGGTTGCTTTCACAGTGCTGTTGATGCCAACGGAAGATGTGTCAGCGAAAAAGAAAAGGGAAAAGTTCTCAAGTTGTTGAGGATTTGCGCAGGGCAATTTTGTATTGATTTTGTGGGGGCTTTACTGGCTTGCAGCCTCCCCTATTTATAGCACTGGACCTTGAGTTACAATCCTACTCGAACTAGGCTTTCTTCTCCGGATCAACAACAACTCGACCAGTCCTATCTTGACTAGGATTGTGAACCTAGTCCCTTTTTTAGTCGGCTCCCTTCCGGGTTATCATACTTGCCGAGACTCTTTGTTGTACCAGGACTCGTCTTCGTAAATAACCTAGCCGGCCTAGTTTTAGAAGCCCACGACCCGAGCGACCCGAGGCTCCCTTGTTGTCAGGTCTTCCGGGCCGAGATGGTTCTGTACTCGGCCCAAATTGATATTTTGGGCCCAAACAGTATGTCAAGTGATAACCACAACCCGGTCGAGTCTTGGTTCAACTCAATCTGCAATTTTCATATAAATGTAAGAACATAATGTAGGACAAATTATATGAAAAGGGAAAGACAGAAAGTAAAGGAAGTTAGACACTTGTTAAATATTCAGCAACGAAGTAATAACTTGAACAACAAAGTAATTTGAAGGAAATGCAAATTACAAGCAATCGGACAAAAATTAAACCCATTCGGACAAGTTCAACTGCTAATCGAGCAAGTTTTTAATAATAGTAAAATTAAAAAATAATAATCTTTTTATTGTTTGCATAATTATGAAAGCATTAAATATAAATTATAAATAAGAAAGTCATGCATAAATCTGAACAAGCGACAAATTTTGAGTGGCCAAACTCTGCATTTTTATTTGATTGATATAATTGCATTCAAATAAAACCTGGCAACCACGGCCACTGACAAGTAGCTGTTCAAGGGATGCAAAAACTGACAAGATTTAGAGAAGAGTTGATGTTGTTGCCAAGAGAAAATAAGATTCACAGTAGCTCAAACACGGAGCTCTGCTTCTCTCTTTTATTCATGGGGGGAGAGAAACGATTACGTAGCCAAAACTCATCAAGCTAAGCTTGGGACAAAACCCTAAGTCAGCTCAAATCCTAACCATCCGTTGGCTTTGAATCAGGATCATAGGTTATTGTTTGTGGTCTTAGTTTTCAAGTAATATGTCATATGTTGACAAAAAAGATAATCATCTTAGGGCATCAACTGAATGAACGAGTGTGATTTTGTATTTTCTGGGTTGGTGGAGAAATTAGGTCAAAACCACCGTGGCTCAGTGGTTGGGGACGAATTCCAGGTCCGTATTCCACACGGCACGTCCTGGGTCAATTTATGGTGTTGGTGAATCACACGATGGTGGTTAGGGGGAGGCTGAAATGCCTCTGTGAGTCTTCTCGGCCTTCAGAAAAATGAACTGCCGGAGCGAAGCCACTAGCTGGTCCCTTTTTTTTTTTTTTTTTTAAAAAGTTAAAAAAAGAGAAATTAGGCCAAAAACAAAAGTTTACTAATACAAAGTCAAATATAACCGAGGACCATCACCTCCACTAGGCGTTAGTTTGGTTAATTTTGGTTAAAATTAAACGACCCAATATTCTTTTGAAGCATATATATCTGTAAGTCCTCCCATTTAGTTTACTTACCAAATCATCAATTTTTTTAAAACCCATTTTGCTCTGTCTTTCTTCTTTTTCTTCTTCATTGGCACGTAGAAATTATGAAGCCATTGTTGTGGGTGCTCCCTGATTTGTTGTTGGTTTCAAACTTGCATTATTCTTGTTTTGTTGATGGGGCACCACAAGTTCCATGTTACTTCATATTTGGATACTCATTATCCGACAGTGGAAACGACAATGGCCTTTTAACGTTGGCTAAGGCGAATTATAAACCCTACGGCATTGATTTTCCAAGAGGTCCAACCGGAAGGTTTTCCAACGGACGTAATTTGGTTGATGTTATTGGTCAGTCGTTTGGTCTTTTTGCACAAAATTTAGTGACATTTCTTCACGTTAAAAACTCAACATTTGTTGCTCAGTATTACGGTCTGGTGGTATTCTTCTTCACTTATAAGTGAGAGTAGGGCTGGTTCAATATGGGATACCGGACCGAAAACCATATCCCGATTCCCAAACCAAATTTTCGGAAATCCCAAATTTCTGAAATCCCGAAATAGTTTTGGGATTTCAGGACAAATCGGGATTACCAAAAGCCGTAGAGGAGCCAACAGGACCCATTCAAAAGGGCAATACCAAAACGGAAAGAACTATAACAGACATATAACAAGCATACTAAGCTGTTGATATGTTCGTTCATGCAACCAATTCACATAGATGATCCAAGATACAAGAAGCATACTTTGTGTTCATTTCACTTATAGTCCCGGTTCTCTCTTTTAAACATATGCAAAGAAGGAAAAACAGTTTTACCTCTTTCCAGTCCCCAAAATGCTGAGTCACTTGATTGTGAGTAATCCTGATGAAGAAAGCTAGTTTAAGACTTCTTTTGTGAGCGAGTCTGAGGGAGAAACTTCAATCGTGGAGAAAATTGCAGCTCTTGCTTACTCTGGAAGTAGACTTCCTCTTCTGGCCTTGGCTTTTACCACCACTTCCTGAAACTTTTCCTGCACTATACATAATTCGAAGATTAGAATGCTGAAATTAAAAAGGGGTTAAACAGTGACTGAGTGAGGTGAGGTCGAGAGAGAGTCTGATAGGGTGGCTGAGAAAATAATATCTATATTTTTTTTATTTCGGTTTGGTTCGGGCTTACCAAACGAAATGAAAAGTGAGACTGATTTTGGAATCGGTTCGGTATTAGGTACCGAAATGTTCGGGATTTTCGGTTTGGGATTTTTTCGGTTCGGTTTCGGGATTTTTTTGGTTCAGTTTGGAATTTTTGGTATTTTTTTCCACCCCTAAGTGGGAGGTCTTAGGTTGATTGTCACCAAAGATGAATTTGAATCACATTATTATTAGCCAATTGTGAGGCTAAGCCCACCCACTATTTCCTTTTAGTGTAGATAATATCGTTTGTCCAAAAAAAAAAAAAAAAACCAATACTTAACTTTATATTCAATATCTAATCTAATTAACCATAAGGATCGGATACATTTGTTTTTAATTTCGTACTTAAGTTTTCTATTTGGCTTATGAGATTCATGTGTTTTATTTTGTTAACAATTTTGGTTATTTTTGGGTAATTTATAAATCGATTAATTGGTGCATTTTTTTTTTTCTTCTCAAGATTGGTAAATTTTTTTTTGTATTTGATATACATAAAAGGGAAAATGCGAGGGGAAAATGGAATGAGATATGATACACTTTTGGTACATAGATAGGTAACTTATAAGATTATTTGGTACATCTTTTGGCATAGCAAGCGGTGGATATGACGTTTTTTTTTTGTTTTCAATCCATTATCTCGAGTTCAAATCTTCCATTTTATTGCTTGAAATAAAATAAAATAAAATAAAAAAACTTCTTAGCATTAACTCATTTATAAATCTACATCATCATGCTAATTAGTTTAACATTTCATAATAAGCTGAATTACTAGGCTTTAGTCATTACATTCCACCTTTTGCTACTGCGATGGGATCGAAAATACTCAACGGTGTGAACTATGCATCTGGTGCAGCAGGTATTCGTGAAGAATCAGGACGGAACCAGGCAACTGTATAATTTCACATAACTTTGCAGGGGAAATCAAGCATAAAGATAAAAAAGCGTACGTGAAATTATAATTGTTGACTCTAAAAATTACCAAGCCTATATGACGCATAAGCTGAGTAACTAAGAGCTAACTACGTCCTTCTTGTGGTTGATGCAAGCGTGCCAACTCGCCACGTAGGTGAGTCGAGCGAGTAAGATTGTGGTTGTGGTGTCAAAGCTGTGGATGCAAATTTCTTCCTCTTTCTTCTTGGACAAAATTGCACCTACAAAACAATTAACACCTTAGAGTTAAGGCCAAGAGCCTCACGCGCCCACGATGAATGGGGGGGCTTTGGCCGAAGAAACTCCGATGCCAAAGTTAGAATTTAGAGAGAAAAAGTGTTTAGAGAGTTTGTGGAATTTTGCAAGAGTGTTGGAATGATTTTTTGGTGAAAATGGGAGCCTATTTATAGGGCTAGGCCGGTCCTCTTTGGAGAAGGAGAGGCCGGTTAGGTTGGCTTTTGGAATTATTTTTAGTTTAATTAGCCAATTTATTATGATTAATTTGGCTAATTAAACATAAAGGGAATGTTTTAGTGGTTATGAAATTAATTGGCTAGCTAATTAGTGTAATAAAAAGGGAGAAATGATGAAAAAAGGTAGAAAAAGTGTTGAACTCCTTTTTGAATGGGGATGGCCGGCCTTTGCTTGTTTTTGGGATTGAATGAGTGTTTTAATTGACAATTAAGGGATTGATTAGGTGATTAATCCCTTAATTAGTCAATTATTATGATTTTTAAAGAAAGGTTTTAGGGACTATGAAAGGAATGTATTATTTAGCTAATTTGATTAGCTAAATAATGAAGTAGAAAATATATGGAATGAAATAGGTTTTGGGAATTACCTTGTGGATGGGATTTGATGAAATATGTTTTGAATTGTTACCTATTTTGGGCACTTTTGACTTTGTTGAGGAATGATTACCCGCTGCTCGCGCGTAGGAATTCCTTTGTACCTCAAGGATATTTTTGTCCTCTTTTGTCCCGAAATCCACGTGTCACTTTGTGATTATTTTTGGCTCCACAAATGCCCCCACACCTGTTGGGTTGCTCGCAGAAAAGGGCAACAGGTGTAGAGATTTTCTTGCCTTAGGAAACTTTGAATTGTTTCCCTTTTTTGGGATGATTCTCTTTTTTAATAGGAAATTAGATCCTTATAGGAAAAGGAAATAAATCCCTCTCAAAGTTTATTTAAGTCCACCTTAAGTGGATTATTAAATCAACTTTTTGAGAGAAACTTATTTCACCCTACATGTCACAACCCGTCCCGAATATTTAATTCTGACAATGTGAATTGACTATGATACCCTTGAACGTGAGTGTTGTGGTGTGTATTATGCATGATAGGGGTGGTTCAAACTTGCATTTCTCCTTAATCTTTGGACAAAAATTGGACTAAGTTTATGTGGTTTTGGTTGGTGAACCACGTGGACCACTCACACACACACACCCTTCCTCTCTCTTCTCTCCCGTGCTCTCTCCTCTCTCGGACTCACTCTCTCTCTCCTTCCCTCATGTACAAACAACATCAAATTCAGAAGAAAACTTGCAGATCGAAGGTTTAAAGGACACCATTGTGTTCCTGAGGTCCATACGAGTTGAATGGTACCATTTCTAGGTAAGGACTCATTCGAAAACCCTAGTTTCCTCGATCTCCGATTATGGCACTATTCATGCAAACGTAAAATCTTATGTTTTTGGGAATTTGGAGCTTATAGGTAGCTTAAGGAGGTCCTCACGAGGCTAGGAGTGGTTCGTTGGAAGAAATTGGACGTCGGAATAGCGAGAACGGTGAGTTGCAGGTTTTGGTCGGAATATCGAGGAGTTTTCCGGCGAATCTCGTGGGATTTAGGTCCTAAAACTGGTATGGATTTGTTCTAATTGTTCTAAGCTTCATTTTGACATAAAATTCGTGAAATTTGGTTGAATATCGAGTGAGATATCAAGGTTGCAAGTTTTGCCCAGTTTCTGGCCCCAGCGACGGTCGCCGGAGGTTTGAGGTTAGGGATGACGGAATATTCCGTCAACTTTGACGGAATATTCCACGGCGTTAGTTAACTTTAACGGTTTCTGTTACTATTTAACGGAATATTCCTAACGGCGTCACTGTTGCCGTTGGTGTGCCAGGCACGTGCCCGCGCGTATGGCCGTGCCTTGGCCTGTGCGTGGCGGCGTGTGGGTGGTCAGAAAATTATTCTAAAAATATGGGGATGTTCGTGAAGTTGTGTAGATCACATTGGTATATTCAAACACCCGATTTGAGCATTGTATGAGAAGTTATTAGCTAGTTTTGCCTATGTGCTTTAAATAACGTTTATATAGTTAATTCGCATATAGGTGAGACTTATCCCGAGGACGAGCACGTTCAAGGGCGACTCGAGGGCTACTACCCTTCGACAATCCAGTGAGTGGGCTTTTGGTTTTTAGTATATATTAATATACTTGATATTTTCCTAGAAAATATGTTTAAATAAGAGTATGCCTTGAATGCCATGCATATAAATTTATAATTCGTATATGAATTGATATATGATGCATTATATATATAATTGTGGTGCTGTGGACGCTCAGGTAAGCTCAGGTGAGTTATGTTTGGTTATGTGAATTATCGACGAAGTGATATGTGATTGAATAACGTTGAGCTCATAAAATTGCACCTAGGGTGATAGTGATTTAGCCAGAGATATGGAACATGCCTGTTTATAATGTCACCTCCTGCACCGTATGCTCATATTGGATCCAATTTAGGTGCACAGTCTTGTCGTACAAACCTTTACTATGGTTCCGACTCGTAGGTGACCGGCGCTTTATCGCCCAGCTATTATGTGAGAGTAGTATTGAGCATAATTATATTACACCCAGTATTGTCGTACAGACCTTTTCATTTGGTTCCGACTCTTGTGCAATATAGTGCCGTATAGGTCATTGTAGTGACTCCGGCTAGATTGACTTTTGAGCTATGAATTCAGCCGTACAGATTACCACAGGGGTTCCGGCTAATATATTACATTTCTATGAAATTATTCTCACCTGAATTACTTACTCTGTTATATCTTGGCATGGCATACATATGATTATGATTATGTGAAGCATGAATTGAATTGAGATATTTACTTATATATTTATGTATATGCTTATATTCTGATTCTGGGAAAAAATTATACATGTTTTACAGCGAGGGGTTAGAAATGTTGATAAATGAATTGGTTTTGTAAAACATTTGTTTTTGCCCACTCACGTTTTCTGTTTTGTGCCCCTCCAGGTTTTAGGTAAGTTTGCTGTTGGTGGCCTTGAGGATTTCGGCGGTTTTGACATATCAAAATAATTGTAGGACATCTTATGGTACTGTATAACTAGTACTTGTCCTACTAGACTGCACCTAGACTTTCTATGCTCTGATTAGGAGTACTTACTTTTGTATCTTACTCCTAACACTTCTCGTTTTCTAGTGCACTCGAGTAGTTTCGGTTTTTAATTATTCGTATATTACTTATCCTTAATGCTTCCGCATTGTGCACATGGCTACGTCACCCTCACGTGATGGCCAGCATGCCTTGATCTCGGTCGATGTGTGTCACTACAAGCGAGAGAAAGCTTAGAGGATATTTATTCCCCCTCCTCTAGCCATCTTCTACATCTTGCCCATGCAAAGGATCGTCTTTCGTTGCTTGCTTCATCTTCTCGTTGCTTCTAGGTAAGAAAAAATTACTTTTCTTGTCTTCTTGAATTTTTTTTTGATGCCTTGGGGCCTGTGAATGGCTCGACGGGGTGTCTAGGTTGCCTGAGAAGGTAGCTTGGGAGGCCATGGCATGATTATGCCGTGGATGGCTTCTTTGATTTGGGCGCAAGGGAGCGAACGTGAAGAAGAATAGGGCTTGGTAGGTTAGCTAGGCCCTGCGGCTTTAGGCCTTTCTAATTTTTTTTAAGCAACTCTTTGACGAATTCCACTTGTGGTTTTTGTAGAATTTTCAAGCATGTCTTCCTCGAGCTACAAGAATGATGATGGTGTGCCATCGTTGTACCGTCTGGGCGGGTCTTTGAGCAAGGTTGAATACTTCAAAGCTGCTCACTTCAAGATTAGCTTCGATGATTTGTTTAGAGATTTTCTTGAGGCGTATTGGCATGCCATTCCGTCGGGAGTGCGTGTGAGGCGAGTTAAGGATGACAGTAGCCAGGAACCGTGCAATGGAACTCGGAGAGCCATCAAGTTCCACCCCTACTATTTTGTGTTAGGGTTTACTGTCCCTATGCCGCGTTTCTTCCAATAAGTGCTTTGCTCCATGAGATGTGCCCCAGCCCAATGTTCCCTGAACGCGGTCCGTGTGGTGATGGGATTCCACAATCTAAGCCAATTCTTTGACTTAGATCTAACCGTCAACGAATTCTGGTACTTCTTTGACATAGGTCACATTGACGGAGTTGGGCAACTGCGATCTCGCCATAAGCTTTTTGATAACTCGAGCAAAGGAGATCATGACTGGGCCAAAGAGGCTTTGGAGATAAGTGGAGAATGAGAGTCTGATTCTTCCCCCCAGCTGCGTGTACCAACGGTCTTCATATCTGGTAAGCAGGCTGCTTAATCTTCTCGGCTGCTTTGCTTTAGTGCCAAGTTACTCTTCAATTTTCTGTTTATCTTCCGCTATTTTTTGTAGATTCGGAATTCGGCTCAACTCCTAAGGTTTCTCCGGACATGAAGAAAGTACATGTCGCTCTGGGTATCCCTTCCGAATATCTTGGGTGGCATTGGCTGCTTAGTCCTCTTCGTAGGGAAAAAAGTGGGCTACCCCCAAAAGAGGAAATAAAAAGGATCAAGGCAGATGCGATGGCTCGTCTTATCACTGTGGTAGAGCCTGCTATCAATGAAGGTGGGAAAAAGAAACATTCCCCGCCTGCTCAAGAGATGTTTGCTGAAAAGAAACCGAAGATTGCTCGCCGGGATTCTCCGGCTGCTCAAGAAATACCTCTTGAGAAGAAACCGAAGATTGCTTCCGCTGCTCGTGAGGGTTTATCAAATGTTCCTAAGATTGTGATTGACTTGACTTCCTCTAAGGGCGAGAAAGAAAGAACTGCTAGATTTGTGGCGGTAACGCCTATTGCTCCGAAGGCTGCTAGCTCGATTGCTGAAAGGATTGCCCAGAGCAGAAGTTCCTCCATGCCTCCGGTGCCGAAGTTTGTGCCAAAGCGTTCGTCTGGGGCTAAGTCTGGCTCACCTTTGGAGAGGCCTTCTACTATGAAGAGTGATAAGGTGCCCCTGCCTGCTAAAGTAGCGCCAAAACCTGTTTCCTCCGCTACTGCAACCAACTCGTCTGTTGATAAGAAGGAAACTACTCGTTCAGGCAGGCTTGAAGAATCCACCAAGGCTGTTTCTAGGGAAGCTGCTAAGATTTGCGCGTTTTTTAAGCCAGATCTACTTGAAGACATGGATGTATGTGCCAAGTTTGTTGATGGTGTCAAGGAGATTGTTGGTCCGAGTCTTTTCGCGAAGCACACACCCGAGTATAGGAAGACTGCTCTAGCCATGATGCAGAAAACAACAATTCTGGCAGCTGAGTCTATGCTCCTTGACCAAAAGGATACCAAGGCTAATAAAGAGATGGCAAGAACCATGGCTGCCGAACCTTACTCCACGGTAAAAAAAAATCAAGAAATTGGAATCTGAGCTTGCTGCTTTGAAGGCATCTAACATTTCTGCCCCCACTTCTCTGCAGCTTGAGGCTGCTCGCTAAGAGATCATGGATTTGAAGACTAGGCTTGATGCAATCCAAGTAAAGTATGAAAGTGCAGAGAAGGAAATCGAGGGTTACATACCTCATATTCAAGATCTTGAGCGTTCCATCTCTGAATTTCGCTCCGTTGCTTATGCAAAGGATGAAGAATTGATTGCTACTTACAACCAAGTGATCCACTTCAAAAAGGTTGTTGACAAGCTTGAGCCTCAAGTGTTGGAACTTAAAAGTGCTTTGAAGACCAACGACAATCTGAAGAAGGAAATTGAGGAGTTGCAACGGGTTCGTGCTTGCTTGCTTGAGGAGAATGAGCAGTTGAAGGGTTCGAGGCTGGGTTCGAGGCTTCGCTTACTCAGAGTCAAGTCGATTTCTACAAGCTGGGCTATGTAGATCATCTCTATGGGCGGCCGTCTGACTTTGAGTTTTCTGGTAAAGACTTCGAGACCTTCTCTATTTCTCCAGAAGACTTGCTCACTTACTTTTGAGTCTTCTATCGGTGAAGTAGTTGGAGAAGTTGGTGCCCAGGCTGGGGCAGCCGAGGGTAAAGAGTCGGAGGATGCCGCTGCTGAGAACATCAAGGCTGCTGAAGGTGTGGCGACCGAGTAGTCGTGAGATGTCCAAGCTATTGAAGAGTAATCTTCTAGGTAGCCTTTAGGATTTTCTTTGTTTTCCTTTGTTGCTTTTGCTTGAACTCCTTCGGTATTTGCTAGTTGTTTATCAATTTTGCTATAAAATTTAATAAACTTGCTTCCTTTGCTTTTCCTCATCTTTGCTTCTTTTTTGTCCATGCCCTAACCTTTAGACCTTATAGACCAGTGGCAGGAGTGCTACTTTTCTATAAGCAGAGAGGCCTGCGTAGCCTACTCAGCCGTAGGTGTTGGTGTTGAACTTTTGCAAAGTTGTTAGCCATAGGGTTGGCAGCCGGATGCCTTACTTACAGAAGCAGACAAATCCGCGTAACCACTAGGCTGTTAACCTTGGCTTTTTCCAATTCCGTAGGTTGTGTAGCAAGTATCACAACATTTCAGGACTCGGTGTAGGTTGTTCTGTGCTTGGCAGAAGTGAAGCTTATTGACTACGTATCATGTCAGCAGTGGATAAAGCTTCGTATATGCATGCTAACTTGTTTAACCTTTCACAAGAATGTGAGGTTGTATAAGCCTAGCATGGTTTTACTGCTTGAAGGGCAGGCCGTAGGCAGTCTTCCGGAAATCCGTAGGCTACCTTAGTGCACTCAGTAGCAGCTTTAGGTTTCCAGGGCAGCCGCCCGTAGGGTGTACTGCATAATGTGCCCCCTCTGTCTTTAGAGCCTGGTTCCCTGTAGATTAGGACAAGAGACCCGAAATCCTTCAACTAGCTAAGCTTTGAAAAAGACCATTGTGGCTACTTCTAGGAATCCCGGCGCAAGCCATCGTACATCTAGTTATACTAGAGCAGTCAGGCTCATCCACGTTTGGATATTCAGAGTGTTGAGTTTATCCTCCCGCTTTGGAAATCGTGGTTGGTCCCTCAGGGGGTGCAATTCATGCGGTGAGTTCCAGAAGGGGGTATGTTCTTCTTTTGAAGTGCAAGAAAGATAGGTTGTTGTAAACATGCAGTCGAGCCAAGTTGCAAATTACTTCTGAATTCTTTATTGAAAAATGAACAAAATGAGCGAATAACTTAGCTACAAAAGACTGCATGACGACTGGATAGTCTTCGGCTTACGAGGTGGTGTCCGTTGAGCTGCTTGAGTCTTCGGGTCTTGATATAGTGGGAACACACATGGTATTTCCTCAAATTGTAGGTGTTTCATTGCTTCTCGATCTCTTTATCATTCATGGTAGCAAGGGTGTAGCTACCCTTGCCGCCTACTCTGCTGATCTTGTAAGGACTTTTCCAAATGGGATCCATCTTTTTCGAGCCTTCTCTACAGGCAGTGATGAAGGTCTTTCTTAGGACTAGATCTCCGGGTTGGAACTGTTGGATCTTGGCCCTTTTATTGTAACTGGAAAGGAGCTGCTGTTGGTAGGCTGCGATGCGGGTGATGGTCTATTCGCACCTCTCTTATGCCAGATCTAAGTCTGTGGCCATCTCTTTACTGTTCTGCTCAATGTTTGGCAGTAGAGTGTTGATGCTTAGCACGATGATGTTGGGAGGAATGATTGCTTCCGAACCAAATGCCAAAGAGAAAGGAGTTTCACCGGTCGCTCGTCTTTTGGTGGTGCGATATGCCCATAAACATCTGGGGAGCTCATCTGGCCATTTTCCCTTTTTATCGGTGAGGGATTTCTTGAGGCAGTCGAGGATCGTCTTGTTGGATACTTCGGCCTGCCCATTACCTTGAGGATATCTTGGCGTGGACATGTGTTGTTTGATGCCGTATTTTTTGAAGAACTTCACCAAATCTTTTCCCATAAATTGTTGGCCGTTGTCGGTGATGATGGACTAAGGGATGCCAAATCGACAAATTATGTTCCTCCATATGAAGCGCTCTATATCCGTCTGGGTCGTGGTCGTCATGGGTTCTGCTTCTACCCATTTGGTGAAATAGTCGGTTGCCCCGATCATTATGCATCTGCCCCCAGTAGCAGGGGGCATAGGCCCTACCAGGTCGATTGCCCATTGCATGAATGGCCAAGGACTCGTCTGTGGATGTAGCTCGTTAGCAGGCAGTGCGGTAGCACTTTTGTACTAACTCCTTAGCATCTTAGTGCATGGTAGGCCAGTAGTAGCCTGCGTTAAGAGCCTTCTATGGTAAGGATCGGCCTCCAGAGTGATTCCCACAAACGCTTTCGTGGATTGAGCTTAGAACATTCAAGTCATCGGGATGTGTTAGGCAGCGGAGATGCGGTTCAGTGTAGGATCTTCGGACGAGAATGCCATTCCACATGTAGTAGCGTGCCGCCTTGATTTGGAGCTTCCTTGATTCCAATCTTTCAGTGGGTAGTGTGCCGCTGACCAAGTAGTCTATAATAGAACTTTGCCAGTTGGGAGTTACACTAACCTGTGACACTTTGGCTATCGACTCCATCTCTATGCTTGGCTTATCTAGATATTCCACCGGAATTGAGCATTTAAATTGGTGGTCGAGGGCGGAGCCTAAACCGGTTAACGCATCTGCATGGGTGTTGTCTACCCACGAAACTTGAGTGAGAGTGTAAGTCTGAAATGCCTCAAGCTGCTGGCGTACTTTCTCTAGGTATTGCACCATCCTTGGGTGTTTTGTCGTGTATTCCCTAGTAGCCTGGCTGGTGATTAGTTGGGAATCAGAATGAATTGCAAGTTTCTTCACCGACAAGTCTTTTGCCATTCGGAGGCCTGCTAGTAGGGCCTCGTACTCTGCTTCGTTATTGGATGCTTTGAAGCCTAGAGTGATCGCCTGCTCGAGCATTAAGTCGTCTGGGGTAACAAGAACCACGCCTGCTCTTGAACCTTTGTTGTTGGATGCGCCGTCAACGTGCAAATGCCAGAAATATTCGCTTGGGGGTATAAGCATGGCTAAAGTGTGTTCGGCTTCTAGAGTATTGCTAGGCTGCTCTGTTGCATCGCCTAGGCTAGGTGCAAATTCTGCTATGAAATCTGCTAAGGCTTGGGCCTTTATCGCTGTGCGAGGTCGGAAAACTAAACCATATTAGCCAAGTTCCAATGCCCATTTCATCACTCGTTGAGAAGCGTGCGGACCATGTAAGATTGATCGTAAAGGATATTGAGTCATGACAATGACTATATGAGCTTGAAAGTATGGTCTGAGCTTCCGAGCAGCAACAACTAATGCCAAAATTAATTTTTCAATCTTCGGATACCTTGTTTCCGCATCGAGAAGAGCTTTAGAAGTGTAGAATACCGGCAGTTGGGCCCCCAACTCTTCTCGTATAAGGGCATAGCTCACTGCTACTTTGGAGACTGCCAAATAAATGTATAAATCCTCCGCTGCTTCTGGCTTGAATAGTAAGGGAGGTGATGTGAAATACTTCTTCAAGTCCTGGAAAGCTTTTTCATACTCTTCATCCCATTTGTCTTTTTGTGCCCTCTTGATAGCTTTGAAAAAAGGCTTGCATCGATCGGTGGATCGTGAGAGGAAGCGGTTGAGGGCAGCTGCTCGTCTGGTCAAGCTTTGGATCTCCTTCAAGGTAGTTGGAGACTTCATCTCTAGGATTGCTCGGATTTGCTTGGGATGTGCTTCAATTCCTCATTGGGTTACTAAGTACCCTAGGAATCGACCTGAAGATACTCCAAACGTGCATTTGGTAAGGTTGAGCTTCATCTTGTACTTTCTAAGGATATTGAAAGTTTCTGCCAAATTGCGAATGTGATCTGACCGTTGTTTGCCCTTTACCATGATATCGTCGACATAGACCTCCATGGTTACCCCAATTTGCTTCTTGAACATCATATTTACTAGCCTTTGGTAAGTGGCTCCCGCGTTCTTGAGGCCAAAGGGCATGACCTTGTAGCAATAAGTGCCCCGCTCTATCACGAACGCGGTTTTCTCCTTATCGGGTTCGTACATGGCTATTTGGTTGTAGCTGGAGTATGCGTCTAAGAAACTGAGCAGCTGGTTCCCAGAAGTTGAATCTACTAATAGATCAATTTGGGGGACAAGATAAGGGTCTTTTGGGCATGCTTTATTGAGGTCGGCGTAGTCTACGCAAACCCTCCATTTGCCTTTCTCTTTCTTCATGACTAGCACGACATTGGCAAGCCATGCCGAGTGTGCTACCTCTTCTATGAATCCGGCCTCCAATAGCTTGCCGATTTCTGCCTCAATGATCGCTGCTCGTTAGGGTGCGAAATGTCTTCTCTTTTGGATTACCGGTTTGGCAGTAGGGTCGACGTCCAGCTTGTGGCAGGCCACCTTGGGGTATATGTCGGGCATGTCAGATGGTGACCATGTGAAGACGTCTCGGTTGTCTCTAAGGAAAATCGTGAGTTTTTCCTTCTCGGCTGGGCGTAGTCGTAAGCCAATTTTAGCCGTCTTTTTCGGCTGCTGGGGATCAAGAATGATGTCTTCGGCGTCCTCTTCGGGTTTCCACCCTATCTCGTCTGCTTGGGCGCCATCTTCTTGATCCATCTGCTATAATTGCTATTTGGTAGCCTCTTTGTCTTTTTGGACTTCAGTAACCTCTACGGGGGTAAAGGTCTTCTTCTTTGATTCTTTCAACATTTGCACAGTGCATCGCCGGGATGAAGCCTGGTCAGACTTGATGTTTCCGACTCCTCCTCCCGGGATGCGGAATCAGATTTTTTGATACTTGACGGAAGTGACGGCATCCAGCTTGATCAACCAAGGTCTCCCAAGAATCCCATTGTAAGGAGATGGATCGCTTAAGGCCGTGAATGTTTGCTTTGAGACGACTGACAGTGTTTTCACGTCAAGTGTGATGTGGCCAATGGCAGTTGAGGTGTGTCCGTTGAATCCAGTAAGTACCTCTGCTCGGCGTATGATTGTGTTTTCCAGACCCATCTTTTAAATGACTGAGAGTTGAAGTAGGTTGACTGCACTTCCATTGTCAACCACCATCATGTCGACTATAGAGTGGGCTAGTTGGATAGATACTACTAGTGCATCATCGTGTGGGAAATTGACTCATTCTGCATCCTGCTCAGTAAAGCCAATAATAAGTCCAAGTTGGGTATCGACTGCTTGAACTTGTGAAATTAGTAAAGCCTGCTGGATCTTCCTCTTTTGGAGTTATTAGTGGCCCCCAAGTGCTCAGATTCGGCGAAAATGCCATTAATTCGAATCATCTTGGTTGGCGGCTCTTCATCACCGTCTACATTCCTTCTTGGCTACGCAGCTGGCTTGTCCAAGTATCTATCGACTTTGCCTTCTTTTACGAGCTTCTCTAGGTAGTTCTTCCAAGTATAGCAGTCGTCGGTTGTGTGACCAGGACCTCGATGGAATGCACAATACTTGGTGTGGTCCAACTTGGAAGTATCTCCTTTTGATTGTTTCGGCAGCTTGAACCATAGTTCGTTCTTGATGTCTCGAAAGATTTGATGAATCGGAATTGAGAACTTAGAATAGCTCTTGGTTATCGGACCTTCTTTGGTCGTGGGTCGGTTATTGCGTTTGACCTCATGCCTGCCCTTGTTGGGTTGCTTTCCATCCTCTTTCCTTTGAGCAGTTGCCGACTCTTTTCGAGGCTGTTCGGGTGCCTTTTCTGCTTGTCGAGCCTCGTCCTAAAGTGCATGATTCTCTGCCAGAGCAAAGGAATCTGCTAGAGTTAGGTCTTCTTTCATGATCATTTCTCCGAACAGTGGGTGGTCTGCTGGGAGTCATTTTTGGAAGGCTGCACTTACTATTGAGTTATCGCATCCGACGATCTTCGCCTTCTCTGCCTTGAATCTCTTCACGTAATCGCGAAGTGACTCATTTGGGTTTTTCTTTACGTTGAACAAGTGATCGGACTTTTTCTTGATCGAATGATAAGATGAGTATTCTTTGGTGAAAACCAAGGAAATATCATCAAAATTCTAGATGGATCACGCCGGTAAGGTATGAAACCAACCTTGTGCCTCGCCTTGTAAAGTGGTGGAAAATATTTTGCACATAAGGGCGTCATTGTTCCGATAAAGGACCATCGCGCTTCGGTAATGCTTCAAGTGTCTTTCTGGATCCCCATCTCATTTGAAAGTCGTGAAGTGCGACATGCTAAACTTGCGTGGAGGCTCTGCCTGCTCGATCTCGTCCGTGAAAGGTGACCTACTTATGTTGGTCATATCCCGCATTAAGGCTTCATCAGTCATTTCGTTGCGTTGGAAATCACGCATTTGTTCATTGAAAAGTCTTTCTACCTCTTCTTGGATTTGCCTTTGTTGGGGTAGCGGAGCTCTCAGCTGCCCCTGGTCTTGACCTGCCGGTCTAGGCTGCTTTTCTACACGCTCGGCTCGTCTATGTCATGGCTGTGGTGTATAAGATGGGTTCCTAGCAGGCGAGGGATTTCTTTGCAGGCTGCCGGTTGAACTAGAGCCGGATTGAATGACTGCTTCATTCCGTTCGCCAGGTTACCTGCTCTGATGTGATGTGGAGGATGCTCCTTGCGGGCCTAACCGCGAATGAACGATTTGCCTAGAAGGCTGCCCATGTTGATTATCGAAGCATGGCCCTAACCGTGAATGTGTACTTGCCCGTGGGCCAAGTCGAGAGTGCACGTTCCTCCGCGCGCTAAGACGGGAGTATACGCTATCTCGGGGGCCCAATCGGGAATGTGCACTGCCTGAATGCTCGGTTTGTGGTTGGTTGAGTGGTTGCTTCCCTGGACGCTGCTTAAGAGGTTCCTCGTCTGCCTTTTTCCTACTTCGGGATACCTCATATGGGGCACGTTGAATCTCGGTGCGTTGCAAAGGTTGATTCACCAAGGTTGTTTGTTGTGCAAGGGCGCTCGTCAACTCTATGACTTGTCGAGACAAGTGTTGTTCGCCATTTGGATTGGAAGAGTTTGGATGGAAAGTGCCTCCTTGAGCAGTGGAAGGGTAGTATACTCCGGGTACGAGATTTGAGTTGGGAAATGTCAAATCCGCGGAGAAATGAGGTGTAAATACCACCGGCTCAATGATTGGTCTGGATGGTTGAGATAGTCTCAAGCTGACTTGGGCTGCTTGGGAAGCCATGAGAGCAGGCTGGGCTGCAGGAGCAGGCTGGATTACGGGAGCAGGCTGCTCAGTGCGTGGTGCATGCGAATGCGATGCTTGGGCTCGGGCCCGTGCAAGCTTGGATGGCACGACTTGGGCCATGGTGGAACCTCGTAGTGATGGTGCCACTCTGTTTACGACCGTATTTTGCCTCGTGGATCTCCGCGATCCCATTTCTTGAGTATTGGAATTTTCACTTGTGAAATTTTCTAAATTTCTAGCCATTATATTTTTCTTATACGTTTTTATCAAGGAACCTTTGCAAGTAAAAAAATCTAATAATAAGAATGTATGAAAAATATTCAAATGGACTAGAAAATAGAGAAAAAACCTTTTTGTGCGAGAGTCTTCTACGAGTATGGATTTCTACTCTCAATGAAAGCACCAATTTGTGGATGCAAATTTCTTCCTCCTTCTTCTTGGACAAAATTGCACCTACAAAACAATTAACACCTTAGAGTTAAGGCCAAGAGCCTCACGCGCCCACGATGAATTTGGGGGGGGGGGGCTTTGGCCAAAGAAACTCCGATGTCAAAGTTAGAATTTAGAGAGAAAAAGTGTTTAGAGAGTTTGTGGAATTTTGCAAGAGTGTTGGAATGATTTTTTTGTGAAAATGGGAGCCTATTTATAGGGGTAGGCTGGCCATTAGGTTGGCTTTTGGAATTATTTTTAGTTTAATTAGCCAATTTATTATGATTAATTTGGCTAATTAAACATAAAGGGAGTGTTTTGCCAATTGCCCTAGTGGACAATATGACTTTTATGCCTGGCGTCAGATCTTATTTTAGTGGTTATGAAATTAATTGGCTAGCTAATTAGTGTAATAAAAAGGGAGAAATGATGAAAAAAGGTAGAAAAAGTGGTGAACTCCTTTTTGAATGGGGATGGCCGGCCTTTGCTTGTTTTTTGGATTGAATGAGTGTTTTAATTGACAATTAAGGGATTGATAAGGTGATTAATCCCTTATTTAGTCAATTATTATGATTTTTAAAGAAAGGTTTTAGGGAATATGAAAGGAATGTATTATTTAGCTAATTTGATTAGCTAAATAATGAAGTAGAAAATATATGGAATGAAATAGGTTTTGGGAATTACCTTGTGGATGGGATTTGATGAAATAGGTTTTGAATTGTTACCTATTTTGGGCACTTTTGACTTTGTTGAGGAATGATTGCCCGCTGCTCGCGCGTAGGAATTCCTTTGTACCTCAAGGATATTTGTGTCCTCTTTTGTCCCCGAAATCCACGTGTCACTTTGTGATTATTTTTGGCTCCACAAAAGCAAGCTGCTTTCTAGACCGAGCGACTACGGTCGAGGAAAAAACAGTGTCAGCCTAGGGTTCTTAAAACCTAAAGATAAGGTTACTAATCTCGGTGCGAAGTTCAACAATTGATTTGACTTTCGTTGTGCTGAACAATGAGTAACATGGGAACCCTTCACTTTGCCGAAACTGATGAGATGACCTCTTCAGACAAAAAAATAAAGAATTCCTCGTCTGCCGAGACTTGGATAGATAACCAACAAGGATATGAGAGTGTTGTTTAACCAAACTGAAGGTCTCCTAGGTCAGGTAGGTTCTGCGACTCTAGTAACATTTAACCAAACTAAAGGTGTCGCCGGTTGTTGACACATTGATGTTTAACCAAATTGAAAAGCTACCAACGGGGACGAGTTAGTGAGCAGTTAAGATTTTTCTCAGGGTGTGAGAAGGTTTTACGCAGAGCATTGATTCTTGTGTTGAGTTGAAGATCATTTTCTCGTTGTGAAGCCCCTCCTATATATAGGCAAGGCTTTAAGGATAAGTCGATTTGTTGAGGCAGAGTCCTGATAGGACTGAGCCTTCTCGGCATTTATCTGAATATTCCAACCTATCCTTCATTAACCGAAACTTAAACTTGATCCAGTCTCAACTTCTCCATTCGAAACATGACTCTGAACCTAGTCCCATTTTTGAACTTATTTCTTTCTTATCTGATTAAGCATGCATTCTGATCCTTTGAATAACCCCAATTTATCAGAATCGATTGTCAATCCTTAACAGTTTTAGTTCATTTAGGACTCGGCCGAACCCTGCTCAAATGTAATTTCTCCACAGTCCTTCAATCATAAGAACTCGGCTGGGCTATTGTTGTCCTAAACCGCTCAAATGTAATCGCTCCACAGTCCTTCAATCATGTAGTTTGTTACCGTTATAAAGTGTCGTAATGCTTTCACTTTCTGATTAATTGGAAACCACTCAGATTCTTGCTTTCGTTGCTCTCTCTCTTTCTCTTTCTCTTGTTCTTTCTCCAAATTCATCAAAACTTTCTTTAATCTTCTTCTTCTTCATCAATGGAGATTATCTCAGCATTATTAGTAACCTGATCATCCAATAGCATTCTCAACTCGAAAATATAGCACCCTTTTCTAGCTTTGGCATTCATAATAGAGCATCTTCAATGGTTGTAGGAGCATCTCTAATAAAGAAAATTTGAGATGTAAAAGTCATATATTACATTTTTCAGGAGGTGTAAATGCTAGTTCTACTCTTATGAGAGTGATGTAAATTTGAGATTCTATTTATTGTTCGTTCTTTGACTGCCAGGACCCACCTCCAAAACATGTAAAAAGAGATGTAAATTTACATTTTTATTTACATCTCCCGGTGAAAATGGGTATTCTACATCCCGCCATTAGAATGTTTTCCAGCCAACATAAAATGTAAATGTAGACATCGAAATTTCAGTAAAATAAATGTTAACCGATAATTAAAATTTCAACGCTTACGTGTCACATAAATTTTACACGTAGCGTGTGACTATACGAAAAATCAAAATAAATTGGAAAAGTCATCAAACATGACACGTGTCAACACCTGGCAAAAACGATTTATTTCATCTGAATATAATATTCAAAATTAGGCCTTGGAAAATTCTATAAATAGAAGTCATTTCATTCACAAGGGGAATTAAGAAGGAATTCACATATACATTTCTCTACTCCCAAATTGGAAGAGAATTCCCTAAATCCTTGAAGCTTTGAAGTTCTAAAGCTTTGAAGTTCTAAAGCTTTCAAGCATCCAACCTCCTAAATTCCCAAGAAATCCCGAAGGATCAAGAAAGCCTTCTTCGTTTTTCGTCAAATCCTCCTTCAAGACCAAGCCCCGACGGCCCTTGAAGAACTTCCACCAATTCAAGATCAAGCCCCGACGGCCCTTGAAGAAAGTGTTCATCGTTCATCATCCGTTCATCCTAAGATCAAGCCCCAACGACTCTTTGGATCAACAACATCAACAAATCACATATCCAATCGTTCATCAAGATCAAGCCCCAAAGGCCCTTGAAGATCCGTTCATCAACAGTTCTTCAAGATCAAGCCCAAAAGCCCTTAAAGATCCGTTCATCCATCAACCTTCAAGATCAAGCCTAAAAGACCCCTTGAAGAAACTTCCAACTGTTCATCCAAGATCAAGCCTCGACGGCCCTTGGATCTCCACAAATCAACACCTTACGAAGATCGAATCAGAGGATCAAATTTGAGAGAGATTGTAACCCCAAAAACATTAATACAAAATATTATTTTGTACACGTGTTCTTGTCTCGTTCATCGCAGGAATTTCCGTGTTCACAAATTTGGCATGCCCAGTGGGACCATCTCTACCTCTCATCTCTTTCTTCGTTCAAGGAATCCAAACACGCCTCAAAGTCAATGGCATCAAGCAAGGGACAAGCTGTTCTCGCAACCACCAAGGGAAGGATCCTGAGCACTTCTGCCACGAACGGACAATCCATTGGCGCCACAACCGCTCCTCAACATGCCACTTCAAAGTTGGTGCTGCTAAAGGAGCAAGGGGAGCATCAAAGGTGCGAGTCTGTCGTCAACCTGACCTCGCTGAGGGCACCGAAGCATGCTGCTGAGGCACACAAGATGACATCCCAAAGCAGCCAACGACGTTCTTCGTCAGCATCCTGGATGTCTAAAGGAAAGTCACGTCTATTGGTTGCACAAGTCATGACCATCGGCGTTACCAAGATGACATCTCAAATGAATGAAGCGATTGCAAGGCTAACACGGATTGTTGAAGAAAAAAACTTGCAAATCGATACACTCGTCAGCCGACTGGAGCCACAGGACGACGAGAACCCCGACCCAGAGGATGATCCACTAAAGAGAGGAGCTGGCGAAGAAGAGGAGCCTCCGGTGGAGAAAAATCGATGTGAAGCCGGAGCCAGACCAAGCAGCGGCACTCATGGGATCTCTTTCTATCCAATAGCTGCAGGAGATGATCACCAACACCATCAAGGCACAATACAAAGGGAGCTCACATACCTCCTTGTTCTACTCGAAGCCTTACTCGAAGAAGATTGATGCCCTGAAGATGCCAAGGGGTTATCAACCACCAAAGTTCATGCAGTTTGATGGAAAATGAAACCCAAAGCAGCACGTTGCACATTTCGTCGAAACTTACAACAACACGGGGACGGAGGGAGACTACCTCGCCAAGCAGTTTGTGCGCTCGCTGAAAGGAAACGCCTTTGAGTGGTATACGGACTTAGAGCCTGAGTCCATCAACAACTGGGAGCAATTGGAAAGAGAATTCCTTAATCGCTTCTACAGCACCTGCCGCACTGTAAGCATGCTGGAGCTGACAAGTACAAAGCAATGGAAAGATGAGCCAGTCGTGGACTACATCAACCGATGGCGCACTCTAAGTCTCGACTGCAAAGACAGACTTTGGAAGACCTCCTCGATCGAGATGTGTGTTCAAGGCATGCAGTGGGGATTACACTACATCCTTCAAGGCATCAAACCACGGACCTTTGAGGAGTTAGCCACCCGCACCCATGACATGGAGTAGAGCATCGCCCATCATGGGAAGAAAGAACCGATCACCGACTACAAGAGCGACAAAGTTCTTGGGACAAAAGTGGAGAAGGCTGCATGGAAACCCACCAAGGAAGCAATGACGGTCAACACAGCTCCTGTTAAAATCTCTACACGAGGCAAGGCGATTCAAGCCGAAACTTTTCGTGATCAAGAAATGCGTAAACACACTTTGAAAGAGCTCGAGGAGAAGACTTATCCATTCCCCGACTCTGATGTAGTTGCCATGTTGAAAGACTTGCTTGACAAAAAGGTGATCGACCTACCTGAGTTCAGACGGCCGGAAGAGATGAATCGTACTGACAGTCCAAGGTACTGTAAATTCCACCGTTTCATCAGTCATCCAACGTAAAAGTGCTTCGTACTGAAAGAGCTCATCCTGAAGCTAGCACAACAAGGGAAAATCGAGCTTGCCTCGAAGACACGGTTGCGGCACACATTACTACTATCGTGTTTGGATCACTCGATCCTATGCCTCTCCAAAGTATGCATGACCATTCCCGTCAATGTTCAAGTCACACGGCACCTTCTACACAACCATCACCGGGGGCAAGCAACCAAGATGCATCTACCGGTGATAAGGAATGGTGCATATCGGTGACCTACAAAAAAACGAGGAAGCCAAGACCACAAGCCACAAGGCCAAAAAATGAGCCTAAACCCGCCCCTCGAACTTCAGTCTTCGACATGCTGAATCATTCAAAACCTAGAATTTCGGCACTTGATCCCATCAGTGGTCGAGACCGAACTTCCGTCTTCAAAAGGCTTAAGACGCCAACACCGCAAAGATCTGTCTTTGAAAGGTTATCAAAACCCAAGAAACAAAGCGGCACAACTAGATCTCCTCCGCAACGGTCGGTTTCGGACAGACTTGAAGAAATTAATAAACCTTCTAGAAACAGGAAGACAACGCCAAAGGAAGAAAAGCTCGACAGTCTAGCAGGAAAAGACAATCTTCAAAGCTTGATTCCTTCAATGATGAAGCGCCAAGCAACTTTGGAGGTTGACACAAAAGGACCACTGAAGGTAAAGAGGCGCACCATCATCTACACTGGCCAATCTTCATGCCAACAAACCCAGGAGAATGGCACTAAAGAAGAGGCCCAAGAAGACAAAGAAGACGAAATCCCGGAAGAAGACGTCACTTCCGGCTCTGTCAACTCAAAATCTTCACCTCAATCGCTGGGGGCATGCTCCAAAACCATGCCAGTCAAGCCAAGTGAAGTTGAAGGATGGACTCATGTTACTTCGAAGAAACTGCACAAGAAGCATACGTCTCCTCCACAAGTTCACCCATCGGAAAGGGGGCAAAGCAGCTTTCGCCAACCTCCAAAGCAATGTGAAAGTGTTGAAGATGAGGAAATTTCGACACAAAGATCGACCACGCTCGATCTCTTCTTCCTCAGAAAATTATTCAGCTACTCGGTCAAGGCTCCTTGCTATAAAGATTGCGAGGAAAGCCTCTCCAGGCAGCAACCATCTCTTCCACAAGTTCACCAATGGGAAAGGGGGCAAAGCAGCTCCTGTCAACCTCCAGAACAATGTGAAAGTGTTGGAGATAATGAAACTTTGACACGAAGATCATCCATCCCCATCACGATGCGTGATCTCTTCCCAGAAGACTTCTTCAACTACTCAGTCAAGGCTCCTTACTATGAAGATTGCGAGGAACGACTCTCCCGGAGCAATTGACAACAATGCTCCTCGTTCACACAAGCCTCAAAGGTGACAACAAAGCTCCTTGTTCGCACGAGCCTAAACTGCACGAACCAAAGCTCCTCGACTGCACGAGCCTAAACTGCACGACACCATGCTCTTTGTCCGCACGAGCTTAAAAGGCGACACACCATGCTCATTGTCCGCACGAGCTTAAAAGGTGACACACCAAGCTCATCGCTAGCACAAGCATAAACTGCGTACGGCACAAAAAAAATGTATTTGAACTACGTCATGACTTGATCTCTTCTTTAGAAGGGTACGTAGGCGGCTCGAACATTTAATTTTGAGTTCAGTCATATCAAAATAAAAAAATAAATGTTTTATTAAAGAAAGTCAATTTTATTACGAAAAAAAATGAATACATATGTTATTATGTATTTACAAAAAAAAAAAAAAACAAAACAAAAGAAAGGAAAAAGAAATAATATATGTATGAGTGTCTCGGCTCAGCAGCAACAAAAGGCTCAAGTCACAAGCCACAAGCCCAATTCGGTTCTTCATATGAGAAGAAGCCCATACCCAGACCTCTTCAAAGCTACGGATACGATCACCGGTGCTAGCCCGAGTCCGAGCCCACAGTGAAAATGGAAGCTTTTTCAGAGGTTGTCGCCGGTAATTCCGTCGAAAACTTCAAAGCCGCAATCTCCTACAGAGTTCCTCTGTCCAATCCCCGATTCTCTGATGACTCCCGTGGCCTATCCTCACTCGACTTCAAGCTGGTCCAACCCAAAGCTTCCTTGAGTCCTACAAACCACTGCGAGTTCAACAGCCTCAACTCGCCGTTCGATCCGCGGACCCGACCCGAAATGGAGAGAAGCACTCCGGTGAGGAAACCCACACACCCACTGCCGATCTGCTCACCTGGTCCGAGACTCCACTTGTCTTCATCTCTAGTTAGTGCGGCGGACCCCCTCTTCCTCACCAACCTCGGCGCCGACGCCATCTACAACACCTGCCGCAGACTACCGCGATTCACCAACCTTCTCTGCGGCTCTCCTGCAAGAGGTATCCGTCCTGTTGTCGGTGGCTGTTGCTGTTGTAGAGACCGGGAGAATAGACTGAGGTGCGTCTGCTGCTGCGGATCCGGCGAAACCAGGATCTCTCCGTCCATGCTCGTCTTCTACAGCGGCCATCGTCATGCTCTCCGTCCAAGCTTCACGACTCCCGCGTCTTCCGCCACATTTCATTCTTATGCCAAATTTTGAGCGAAGTTGTTTCCACAAGATTGGGATCCTATTGGCATAATAAAAAGTCGTCATCGCAACGAGTGGGGAACAGCCATCATCCCAGCAAGCATTGGGTAGCCGTCATCCCAGCCGGCAGTGGTCGTCAAAGAAGCCGCAAGCAGTCACGAGCAGTAGCAAACATGTGGTGCAGCAGACAGCAGCAGCGCAGCGAGCGGCGGTGTGCAACAATCTCTAGCAGCCTGCTTTTCTTCATCATCACTTGGCTCTCCCTCGTCTTCTCCACTAAAGCCCATGAACAGAGCCAAAAGATCACCATCTCCTCAATGATTTGCATTCTGCTCATCGCCCAGCGCCGCACCTCCGCTGCAACTCCTCCACTTCAAACTCATTACTCTGGCCGGTGAGGACGTTGCGGGCGTGGTAGACTTTGGCGAAATATTGCAGAGAAGTTGAAGATGTCGACAACGTGGCAGTGGCACAGCTGGTGATCCCTTCCTCCGTGACGGCAGGCGGTGCAACGGGTGCTCAGTGGCTATGCTCGGTGGCTATGCTCGGTGGTGGTAACGGGTGGAGCTTCTTCCTCTGCCTTCTCTACAAGACCTCCCCCTCTTGCCTTCTGCTGCTCCAAGGTCCTCCGCATTTCCTCCCTGCACCATGTGGGGAATATATATTAAAAAAAAAAGGAGACAAGCCAATCTGGAAAGAAGAAGAAATGATATATAAAAAAATGATGGAAGCTTGGTGGACGACGACACCATGCGAAAAAAAAAATAAAATAAAAAATAAAAAAAAATAAAAAAAATGAAAAGCTTTGGAATGGTGCACAACATAAAGAAAGAAAATGGGAGACATCATGATAATGCCTCTTCTTTCTTTTGGAAAGTAAAGGCTACTTTTTTATATTGTCTTATTCGTTGAGCGCGCTCGGATGGATAACACAAAGGGAGAATCTTAGCACCGAAAGCACCATATGAAGAGCAAGTGGATCAGCACCACCGAAACAAAGAAGAAAAAAAATAATAATATGAAAGAATGATGGTGCATCTGGCACCATGTGCAAGAAAAGAAAAGAAAAAAAAAATATATAAAAAAATGAATGGTGGATCAGCACCATGTGAAATATATATATATATATATATATATATATATATACATATACTGAATGAAGAAAGCATCATTTATTGATTGCTCTGAAAATTTACAGAAATGTACATTTTACACATAAAAAAAAAAAAAAAAGAGCAAACAGGAGGGAGCCTTCACAAAGGTTGATCAGATGGCGCCTCAGCACTCGGCGGAGCTCTAGGAAGAAGTGGCGCTGTAGGTTGACTGTTTGGAGCCTCAACACTTGGTAAAACTCTAGAGGACGAAGGCAATAGGTGCCTCTGGAGTAAAGCCATAAACATCTGATGGTCATTCTGAATCTGACCTTCGAATTCCTGCAGCTGGTCGAGATTTCTCTTCATGCTCGTCGAGTAACTATTGGCAAACATGTGCAACTCTTTGTTTTCACGCTTAAGCCCTCTGATCTCTTGCTTAAGACTCGCCACCTCAGCCATCAGTGACTCGACTTGACGAGTTTGAGCAAGAAGGCGTTGACCCATATTTGATACGGAGCCCGCACACTGAACACTGAAAGCCAGAGAGTCCTGAACAACCAGCCCATCAGACCGCTTGGAAAGGATCCTGTTGTCCTTGAGGGTGAGAAGATTTCTAGCTACCACCGTAGCGGTTATGTCGTTCTTCATCACAGAGTCCCCAACCGTAAGAGGACCAGTAGGGGATAAGAATAATGGGTGCCATATGTTGTCTGGATAAGACATATCAACATCTTCCCCAATATTCAAATCAAGACGACGGTCAGATGGGCAAGCCATTTGCAGGAATGATGAAGGAAGAAGAGGTTATGTAAATCGAGTTCTTAGAAATACAAAAAGAGGGAAATTCCTAAAGGCGGCAACTCTCTAAGTGTGTTTTTTTTAACACGATTCATGCCTCTATAAAAAAGAAGAGGCAACAAGGCCTGTTCAGAAATTGGAGAGGCAACATGACCGTTCAGAAATCAAAGAGGCACCTATCCCCGAATTTCAAAAGCCGGGTCATTTGTTCAGAAATCGAAGAGGCAACAAGGCCACCGGTTCAAAGATCGAAGAGGCACTGCTCTCTGAATTTCAAAAGACCGGATTTTCCGGATTTGTCAGCACCTTCCACACGCAACCTCAACTTTGCAAAAAGCACGGGCGATTTTGTCAAAGATTTCTGACAAAGTTGAAAACGCATGAATCTTACTGTTTCAATTACCCAACGATTGCCGACAAGAGTAAAGGAATAGTGCCACTGCTGGCTGTTGGAAAATTCCTATATATGTCGACCTTCGTCCTCCATAGCAAGGCAGACCTGCAAAAAATGCCGAACCCTTCCTCACTTCCGAGAGTGCACTCCCAGCAGAGCCTCTTGAAATACTCAGTTTTCTTCCTCTCCGGGAATACCTCTCCAAACAAATGACACCAAAGCAAAAGTATCTCATATCACCAGGGTAGAAAGCAAGAGTATCTCATATCATGCTTTCTCTCTGTCCCTTCCTTTGTCCTTGTTCTTACCTACAAAGACAAGGATAAAGAAAGTAATATGTCGGAACCTCCACTCAAACTCCGGGTAAGGAACCGACTACCTGGAACCTTTGCCTGGTTGCTTACCTGGCATTGCTCTCAAGTACTCGTCTTCAGCTGCTGATGTACTTCTGAAGAAGATGCCACATTTGCCTGGAGAACAGATAAGGCAAGTGAAAAATGATACCTTGAAGCATGTGGAGACAACGTGCTGATTTCCTTCAAGATCAAGTCTCCCCTTCCCTGCACAATCAACCAACCTAGCAGAAGGAGTCTGAGTTGAATCCAAGAGCTCGAGAAGCTTCAACAACATATTGATGGCACCATCGCCGAATAGCAAAGGCTCGCTGTGCAATGATGCCAAATCGCCACCACTTCTTCAAAAGCAAGAGTATTTCGTATCATGTTTTCTCCCTATCCTTTTCTTTGTCCTTGTTCTTACCTGCGGGACAAGGAGAAAAAGAGCAATCAGCCAGCACTTGGTATCAATCTTCCAATCTGGAACCGACTGCCTGGAACCCTTCCCTGATTGCTTACCTAGCACTACTCTCGAAGTACCCATTGTTTCAACATCTTATGCTTCCAGAGAAGATACCACATCTGCCCGAAGAACAGATAAGGCAAGGGAAAATGATACATTGAAGCATGTGGAGACAAGCACAACAAAGCACGTGTCAATTCATCCACTACTTCTTCAAAGTCAAAAGTATCTCATATCATCAGGGTTGCAATCACTCTTTGGTGGACTCGTTTTGACCCTCAAATTCTTGGGTCGACTCGTTAGGCGTTGTGAGCTGCACGTGCCGATCCACCACCCTTGAATCAAATCCTTAAAGATCAAGTCACCAACTGGAAGAAGAGCCCATCACTCTTGAAGATCATATTGTTGACCAAACTGCTCAGGTGTGAATTAGCAAGATTGAACAAAGAAACAGGCCGTCACCTTCACCTCGTGCCTGCTTGCCATGTGTTCGAATCAACCTTTAAGATCAAGCCTCAACGACCCTTGAAGAAGCTTCCAGCCCAATTCAAGATCAAGCATCGACGGCCCTTGAAGAAATCACAAGTACGATTCAAAATCAAGTGTCCATCACCCTTGAATCAAATCCAGCTCCACATAAAAAAAGAGTAAGTTCAAACCTTCGGAGGAAACCAGAAAATCCTCCAACCCAGTTCAAGAATAAGCTGTGGAAAGTCAACAATCGGAGGAAGCCAGAAAGTCCTCCAACCCAGTTCAAGAATAAGCTGTGGAAAGTTAACAATCGAATCCTCCAACCCAGTTCAAGAATAAGCTGTGGAAAGTCAACAATCGGAGGAAGCCAGAAAGTCCTCCAACCCAGTTCAAGAATAAGCCTGTGGAAAGTCAACAATTGGAGGAAACCAGAAAATCCTCCGATCCAGTTCAAGATCAAAGCTGTGGAAAGTCAACAAGCGCAACAAAATACGTGCTGATTCATCCACTACCAAATCCAAAGATCATCTACCACGTGAAGCTCTTTGTGGTCCAATTTCAACCTTCAAGATCAAGCCTCGACAGCCCTTGAAGAAATTTCAAACAAAGTTCAAGAACAAGCCTCAACGGCCATTGAAGAAATCTCCAGCCCGATTCAAGATCAAGCCTCGATGGCCCTTGGATCTACGTCTACATTAAGGTACTCCAAAACGCATCTCCTACACGTGACAAACACATGTATACGACGCGCCTTGAAGTGGGGGCATTTGTAGACATCGAAATTTCGGTAAAATAAATGTTAACCGATAATTAAAATTTCAACGCTTATGTGTCACATAAATTTTACACGTAGCGTGTGACTAAACGAAAAATCAAAATAAATCGGAAAAGTCATCAAACAAAACACGTGTCAACACCTGGCAGAAACGATTTATTTCATCTGAATATTATATTCAAAATTAGGCCTTGGAAAATTATATAAATAGAAGCCATTTCATTCACAAGGGGAATTAAGAAGGAATTCACATATACATTTCTCTACTCCCAAATTGGAAGAGAATTCCCTAAACCCTTTAAGCTTTGAAGTTCTAAAGCTTTCAAGCATCCAACCTCCTAAATTCCCAAGAAATCCCGAAGGATCAAGAAAGCGCTCTTCGTTTTTCGTCAAATCTTCCTTCAAGACCAAGCCTCGACGGCCCTTGAAGAACCCACCAATTCAAGATCAAGCCCCGACGGCCCTTGAAGAAAGTGTTCATCGTTCATCATCCGTTCATCCTAAGATCAAGCCCCAACGGCTCTTTGGATCAACAACATCAACAAATCCATATATCCAATCGTTCATCAAGATCAAGCCCCAAAGGCCCTTGAAGATCCGTTCATCAACAGTTCTTCAAGATCAAGCCCAAAAGCCCTTGAAGGTCCGTTCATCCATCAACCTTCAAGATCAAGCCCAAAAGGCCCCTTGAAGAAACTTCCAACCGTTCATCCAAGATCAAGCCTCGACGGCCCTTGGATCAGCATCACAATCCACAAATCAACACCTTACGGAGATCGAATCAGAGGATCAAATTTGAGAGAGATTGTAACCCCAAAATCATTAATACAAAATATTATTTTGTACACGTGTTCTTATCTCGTTCATCGCAGGAATTTCCGTGTTCACACTAAAATACAAATTTCAAAACATTTTGCATCTTCCATTAGAAATTCTCTAAGCAATTGAGTAGGCAAAACTACTTTGATGAGCTAGGTCAGTAAAACCTATCTCTAATAATACAGGCAATTGAGTACAAATTTTGCCTACTCACCCAAAATGGGCAATATTGCCTACTACACAATGAATAGGCAAATCGAGCCCCACATTTCTTCTTATAATAAAATATTTCATGTGAAGAATGATGACAAAACTACAAAATAAATATAGATGTAATCTAGATGAAAGAGTAATAAAATATAATTGTGCTTAATTTATTGGAGTGACGTACTTTTTCTATGAGACAATCGAATAAGCTTTGACATTTTAAGCGAAGAATCAGAAACCAAACCGACTTGACTGATGCAGTGTTCAAATGTTCTATTTTAATCTATTTTGTATTATTTAATTAAGAAATTTGATAAAACTTGTAAAATATTCGTAAAAAAGTGTAACGAGGTAGGGTCGGGGTAAACTTGTAATCAAACATGAGTAAGAAAATATGACAAGCTAGAATAGCAATATCAAAAAATAAAAAAATCCATGTCGATTTTGTAACATGGAGATAAACATTGAGAAAACACTAATGCGGAATAAAACTATAGATATATCATTTTCTTTTAAGGAAAACTAATGAAAAGAACTTTAAAACTTTGAGTTTTAACGATAAGAACAAAATAAAGGGTAAAGTGAATAGTACTAGGTTTGACTTTTTAGTATAAAAATGTGGTTTTTCATTAAAGTGAACAGTACCGCAGACTTTTTATTAAAACTCCCTTTCTTTTAGTAGGATGATATCATTAGTAGATTAAATAGGACTAGGATTCTCTCCCCTCATTTTTCCATCTCCTTCCATCCCCTCCTCTCACGTTCTCTTATTTAGTTTTTCTCTTGCTATAAAAAATTAATATAAGATTTTGACATGGCTTAACCGTGATCGTTCAAATAAGAGGGGAGGGAAGGGGAGGGGAAAAAAGAGGAAAGAAAATCCTTCTCCGATTCAGTAAGGAAAGAAAATCCTTCTCCGATTCAATAAGGTACTTGCTAAACGAGAAGGGAATAAATGAGAATACATATATCATTTTTGAATGAAAAGTGCTAGTAGGTGTGCAAGAAAGCACTGAATGGTGATGATTTTATTTTAAGGAAAACTAATGAAAATGGCTTGTAAACTTTGAGTTTTAATGATAAGGACAAAATAAAGGGTAAATTAAATAGTACCAGGATTGACTTTTTAGTGTAAAAATATGATTTTTCGTTAAAATGAACAGTATCATGAGCTTTTTCGTTAAAATTCTCTTTATTTTATTCTCCATTAGTTGTTGAACCCTAGCTCAACACTTGTACTCACAAAAACAAGAAGTATAGAAAGGAGCTCCAACGCTATAACAGTATCCACTTCCTTCTTGTGGTCCAGGATATTTGGAAGCACGCTGTGAGTTACAATCACTCTCTAAGCAGTTCTCAACCCATATTCCCAAACTGATTTTGCACTTTTTCGAGTATGGCAGCGGTGATGGAGGTCCACAGTCGTAGAAGCATCTGCAAACCGGGTTGTTGTTGTTCAAATCACAACTGGCCTTAGCCCCAGGATGTGCAGATCTGCACCTTGACTGCAGTCAGGATCGCATGCACCCACCATATCTTCGGTGCAAACGTCACCTTTCACCATGGGCATGAGTGTCCCTAATGAAACCATTAACCATCATCATAGATTAAAACAAAATATTAGTGTAAATTATGAATAAAGCAATTACTTCAAGGAAATATAGAATAAAACAAAGTATACCTGCAGTGAATATAAGAAGCAAGACAAGGATGTTGGAAGAAGCTCCGGATAGAGTAGCCATTGTCATGAAATCCAATATCTTCAGGTCTTGTGTGATTCTAATGCTTCTGTGAGGAGATTATCATGATTAGTTAAGGAGGAGTATTTTTCCCAAAAAAAATTAACAGGAAATAGAAGCTAGAGATCCTGATTTAATTGAGAATCCAAGAAGTTAACCTTATTTGTATGGTGGTACGGATGCCGCAGAATATCTATGGTAACATTTCATGCCAATTAGACATCATAGAAGGATTTATTACCATTATAAAACGCTAGTCAAATCAAATGTTCCTGCTATTACTTTCTTTGATTAATTATAAATATAAATTTGCATTTTATTCCATACAACTATCTAAAATGAGAAGTTAACTTTTTCTTTTCAAATGATAGATTTTAGGCTTATTATATTAACACCCTATATATTGTTGAATAAATTCCACATACTTAATACACTTCACATTTATTTTTTTAATTAAAAATTATCTTAATACACCTCATTTACTTCTCCATAATATCCTCACACTCCACATTCTCAACATATACCTTATATTTTCCACAACACTTACACCCCACATTTTCTATAAATCCCACATCTTCACCTTATAGTACTCATTTTTAATTTTATAAATTAAATTGACCTAGGAGTAAAACCCTCCCTGAGAATCATACACCTCAAATTTTTGCTAAGAATCATACATGTGGAGCCTAGAATAATCCCAAAAATTTCAGAGGTGACACGTGGACTTTTTGTGAAATCCCGTCCCCAGATTTCACTATTTAAAATTACGTATTTCGTATTCTTAGTTTCGACGCGTTTATAATTACAGCGTATAGTTTTTTTTTTCGATAAGTAAAAGGACAAAAACGCCTTTAATGATCTAAACGGACTTTTTTAGGACGTATTTAATTCTTATATGTTTTGTCACTTTTATTTACATATTTGGATAGAGCTTGACCTCATGAGTACGTAGGTGAAAACCGTTTGTGAAACGAAGTTTTAACGAAGGAGAAATTAGCGATTAAACGCATGGGTAAAATAGTAATTAACCATTAATCTGGAAGGCTCCAGATTTACTGGAGCAGTAATCTGAGTGCCACGTGTACGACTGAGATGGGAAGAAGATAAGAGAAATGAGGGAAAGGAGGGGAGAAATTGGCTTCCTTTTCACCTAAACTCGACAAGGATTGGCTTCCTTTTCTGGAAGAATGGCGTCGGTGGCGCCGAGAGGTCTATTACCACCATCAATCAACTCCTTTCAACCCCAGGCACAATGCCCATAGGTTGGTTGAGGCGTCAGAGCTTGTTTTGGAGTCGAATCAAGAACACCTATTTTTAGGGTTCCAACAGATAGATGGCAATTTCAGGTATTTCTCGGCCGAATTGGACTTCGGCCCAGGTATGAAAGTTCTTCCCCTTGTTGTGTTCTACAATTTGAAAAAATTTGGTAATTTTTGGAGTTTGTCGAAAAATTGGGTTTCCGTTCGTCGGAAACCACCTCCTGCGGCAGCTCGTGGTCAGTGGGCCGACGATGCCTTTTTAAGTTAAATTAGATTTCCTAATTTCAGATTTGATATCTGTTTGATGTGATTTGATTGTTTGAACTTAGTTTCATTATGGTACGCCATTTGATCATTATATGAATCGACGATCCAACCATTGGATCGACACCAAACTTTAGTACATTATAGTACGTAATATTTTAGCACATTAGAAACTAACGGATCGGGAATCCGACATACATATCTTGATGAATTGAATTACTAGGGTTGACTTTGATCCAAATGTTGGTAACCGTCCTTAAGTTCTAAAATTAGTATTACTAGAGAATCAATGAGGATTTGCAGGCCTATCTCGGTGAGTGACTTTAACATATGTGATATGGTTATTACCCTGATTTTGTATTTAGTATCCTTTGTGGATATGACTTGGTTTTATAAATGTGATTTCCATTAAAATGTGATTTTTAATAATTAGCCATCGATATATTATTATGAAATGTGATTTGACTTGTGCATTGGCAATATTTGTTAAATGTGATTTGAAATGCATGTTGGATTGTTTGTTAAATGTGAGGGCTTGCAGTGGATCGTTAACCCATTGTCGTGAGGATTCGTTGCTTCGATATCGTTTCATTTCTTGCTTCGTTGATTTGTTCTAAATTTAGTACTTGTGCTTGTTTCATTTCGTTGAGCCTTAGTGAATTGAGTAACTTGATTCATGTCTTGTTTCTTTGAGCCGTTGTTATGTTTCTTGGACTTCCGCTCGGTTCTGTTGAGTGGTCCGAAACTGGGTTCCGCTGAGGTTCCGTTGAGTGGTCCAGTTCCCCGCTCCGTCTGGATTCCGTTGAGTGGTCTGGAATCCCCCATGCTCCACGATTTAGTTGAGTGGTCCATAATCGTATCATGCTTTGGATTTTGTTGAGCGGTCTGATATCCATTGTACTCCACGATTTCGTTGAGTGGTCCAGAATCGTATTCACTCGGATTCCGTTGAGAGGTCCGGAATCCCTTCTACTCTGCGATTTCGTTGAGTGGTTCGGAATCGTATCCTGGTTGGATTCCATTGAGTGGTCTGAATCCCACTTAGTATTTTGGTTCTGCTGAGTGGTTCGGAACCCGATGTTGTTGGATTTCATTGAGTGGTCCAAAATCACATCCTTGACTTCATTGATTCGTTGGATTCGATCTAAATTGAGAAAGCTTCAGAGATGTAGGCTTCGGCCGAACTATGTCGCTCTAGCCCTATATTTTGGTGTATTGCATGAGTTATTAATTGACGTGATTATGGAATGGTGTTGGAAAGCATATGTGTGTGTGAATGACTACTCTTGTTTGGCTTATGGTTGATGTGTAGTGTGGTACTCTATATTTTATGCTAGGAAGTCTTTTACGGAAAGTTCAGAGTTTAACAAATGGTGAACAACGAATGGCTTGATCTCGTCGGAGAGTACGTAGGCAGTCTAACAAAGAGGTTAGATGCAGCCATAGAGTAAACGAAGAATTACTATGCAATTCGAATCTTGAGTTGTGCTTTGTCCATATCCCAGAGGTGGGGTAAGTTAGATATACGGGTACTTGGTGACGTCACATGTCGATCCCAGACATACGTCGGGATCGGGGCGTGACACTTTTGCTTTAGAAAGACAAAATTGCCCTCATTAAATGGGCAGGCTCCTCAAATACTCTCACGCGCAGCTCACACCCCTAAAGGTCCATGCAGTTGAATATAACTTCCCAAAGCTCACATGCCCTTGAGAAGGAAAAGTCAAAACAATAAAGATAAGGAATAATACCCAAATCCTATCTTTAATGCATTCCCAATTGAATATTGACTCCATTCTAGTAAGCAATCCATATTTAAATCAATTAGGGATATTTACTCTATAATCTCAAGATATTATTTCCTATTTAATATCGTGAGAATATTTCTCCATAAACCTTGGTCAATAGTAGACCTGGCAATTTCTTACACAACACGTAAACGACATAAAAATAGCAGGTTTCGGGTCAACATGATAACTAATCAGGTTGTTATCGGGTCACATGATAAGAACCCATTAATAACGGATCCTTAACAGGTTTACATGAAAGTGACACGCGGGTAACCCATTTCGATACATTAGGAAAAAAGTTATTTTGATGATTTTAATTTTTTAAACTACTAAAAATCTTATTATAAAATACAATAGCCATAGTGTATATGTATATCTTGTATATTAAATATGTATTATTCTATTATTATTCTATATAAATTTAATAAATTTAAGTTTTATTTATTTTTTTTTTATAGTATACTATTGGCAAGAATGAGATTAAAAAATTATAAAACACATTAAAAATAAAAAAATCAAGTAATTTAAAAATACCAAACACACTAACAAATTATAATAATTAATTTACATGTGCGAAAAATGTGAGCTGATTCATTGAGAGCTTTCATTGAGAGCTGATTCAAATACTCGAAGAAGACTCTCGCAATTGTTTTTTAGAATTTTCTATTACGCTGAATTTCTCACACATCATACCAATTAATTTTTCCTAGAAAAGTTTATTCATCAATCCCTAGAGAAAGGATACGATGGTAGGAAATTCAGAAACCACGACGAACGGAACCTCATACGTTCACGGATTTGGACCGGAGAGCGGAATCGAGGACGTAGCCCCACGACTGTGATCCTCAAGGTTCAACGTGACGGCAGGAGGAGCCCCACCACCACAGAGTCGCACCTTCACCGCCACTGCAACCCAGCAGCCACGACAAGGCCACCAAGCCGCAGCCGAAGTTCCTACATCCCTTGCAGCGCACGGACCACCAATAGGATGCCGCCATGCCCTTTCCTCTATATATATCTCCAATTCTACCAAATTTCAGTAAGGTTTAGCTACCCTAAAACAGTTACTCTTTTTTCAGAGAAACTAACTTAGGCATCGAAGATCCATTGGCCTAACCCCCACCTCATCCCCCCTCCCAACCACCTCATGGGCGCGTGAGGCTTAGGCCTAGGTGTTGATTGTTTTGCAGGTGCATTTTCTTCAAACTTAGAGACGGCTGAAATTTGCATCAACAATACACCTTAAGAATACCCTTACACTCCACATTTCAACATACACCTTATATTTTCTACAACACTTACCCCCTACATTTTCTATACATCCCACATTTTCACATCTTATAGTACTCATTTTTTATTTTATAAATTAAATTGACTTAGGAGTAAAACCCTCTTTGAGAATCATAAATCTCAATTATTTGCTAAGAATCATACACCTCAAGGTGAAAATTATTTGAAATTGTTGATTAGTAGTAGTAGTGGCGTTGGGTAATATGGTTTTCGGGGAATTGTAGATAAATATTAGGCTCAAATCAATAATAAGCTTAAATAAATATTGGGTAGTATGGATTCTTGGGGAATCACAAGCAGCTATTTGGAAAGAAAAGAAAGCCCTCCCATGAATTAATTTAATCCTATTAAATTGTAACCCTGCGATCCAGACTGAGCAGATAACACAAACTTATAGCTTAAAAATCCATAAGTATATTAGAAAGGCTTAAATAACACATGCTTATAGCTTAAATAACGCAGGTATTTTGGGAAGTAAAAGCAAGCTTAAATAATCATCCATGTCGTTGAAATCACTAAAACAATAAAAAATATAAACTCGTATCTCATGTGAACTTTTGAAACGTCGATTTCGTGTTCCATTCGTCAAAAATAATAATTGAGAATTAATGTGTGTGGATTCAAATTTCTTCCTCCTTGATCTTGGACAAAATTGCACCTACAAAACAATTAACATCTTTGGTTAAGGCCAAAAGCCTCAAGCGCCCACAATGAATGGGGGGCTATGGCCGAAGAACCTCCGATGCCAAAATTAGAATTTAGAGAGAAAAGTGTTTAGAGAGTTTTTGGAGTTTTGCAAGAGTGTGGACCTAGGTTTTTAGAGAAAATGGGGTTCAATATATAGAGCATGGCTGGCCCTCTTGGGAGAGAGAGTGGCCGGCCTTTTGGGTAATTTTTTAGTGTAATGGGTGATTTATTTGGCAATTAATGGATTAATTAGGTAATTAATCCATTAATTGGCCAATTAACTCAATTTATATGGAATGTTTTGAAGGTTATGGAATAATTACCTTGTAGGGAATATAAGTTGAGGATGGATGAAATAATTTTGAATTTGTTACCTTTTGTGGGCACTTTTGACTTGATTGAGGGATGATTGTCCACTGCTTGCGCGTAGGAAATCCAATGTGCCTCAAGGGTAATTTTGTCCTTTTTACCCAAAAATCCACGTGTCGCCTTGTGATTATTTTTAGCTCCACAAATGCCTCCACACACCTATTGGGCTGCTCGCTGGAAATGGCAGCAGGTGTAGAGATCTTCTTGCTTTAGGAAACATAGGATTGCTTCCTATTTTGATGTAAATTCCCTCTTTAATTGGAAATTAGATCCTTCTAGGAAAGGGAAATAAATTTCTCTCAAAGCCTATTTAAGTCCACCTTAAGGGGACGTTTGTTTGCCCTCACTAACTGTCACTGGACTAGACTGGACTAGACTGGACTAACTATTAGTCCAGTCCGGTGCTTGTTATCATGCAGGACTAGTCTTAATGAGACTAGCCCGGACTCGCCTACACTAAAGGCTTCACTAAGAGGTCTTAGTGAGACCCCCCAAAAACTACGGGATTGCTAGTCCCGTCTCCCTCTTCTGCAAGCAGCGTCGTGCAAACCCTCCCCGGCGCCTTTTCGTCACCGTGTCTGCTAGAAAACTCACCTTCATCTCTCTAAAACAGAAATCAGAAGTCACAGAAGATATTCCATTCAAGACTGACCTTCATATCTCTAAAAACAGAGCAAAAACCAAGAACAGAAAAAAGGGGAAAAAAAAGTCGCTTATTGCGCAATCAGCAGAGAAAGAAAGAAGGAAGAAAATAAGGGAACCCACAATTCTCTACCCACTCCCAACACCTTATCACGCTCAGTTTGATAACCAAGTTGTATATGGATTCAACCACGACCTCAGTGGAGATAGAGAGGTTGGGGATTTTGAGTGAATTTTTGGGGTGAGGGATGATCTATGGGTTTGTGGGAATAAGAGGTGAGGAAGATTGAGGATTTTAGTTGCATCGTTGGTGAGGCAAATAGAGAGACTCTCTGCCATCACTTTGGTTGCATCGCTTGTTTGGGTTAGAGAGAGACAGTGGGGGGAGAGAAATGGCCGGTGGGTGGAAGGGACAAAAATGGGAAAAAGGGGAAAGGGGGATGGAGAGGCAAAAGGTTACAGGGCTGCTTCTTAGTCCTGTAATAATAAAATGGATAAAAAAAGGAAAGGGGAAAAAAGAAAAAAAAAAAGGAAAAAGATAAAGTAATAATAAAATATTAATTAATATATATTAAATTAATATAAAATATTTTAATATTACAGTCCTGCTTTTTAGTCCAACACTGCATCAAACACTTCACTAAATTTGTCCAGCTTAGTCTAGTCTAAGCCAGTCCAGCTTAGTCCCTGCAGCTAGTCCAGTCCGAGACAGTCCAGTGCAACAAACGCACCCTAAGTGGATTATTAAATCAACTTTGGATAGCGATTTATTCTACCCTACAAGAGAGAGAAAGCTTAGAGGATATGTGTTCCCCCTTCTCTAGCAATCTTTTACATCTTGCCCGTGCAAATGACCGTCTTTCGTTGCTTTCTTCGTCTTCTCCACACCTCACCGAAGTAAGAAAAAATTAATTTTCCTTGTCTTCTTCTTGGATAGTGCTGTCGTGGGGCAACCGTCGGGGTGGTGGGGTACGTCGTCTGGCAGGGGCCAGGAGTCGGCTCGACATGGGCCAATGAGGTGTTGTGGCAGGGACCACTGCTTGGGCCGCTTGGCTTGGCTAGTGCCAAGGGCAGCTTGCGCGACTGGGGCCACAGATTAAGGCGTTGGGGCGCAGTGCTAGGCGAGTCGCATGGTTCTTGTCATTTGGGCTCTTGGTCTTGACACGGGCCAAGCCGGCAATTGAGAGAAATGAAAAGGTCACGGGCCTCATGAGTTACTAGAATGTTGGGCATGCAAGCCTCCTGCCTACTGGTCCGAGAAAAAAAAATGAGGGAAAAGCCAATATGGGTTGAGCTCCCCTGTTGAGTACCGTGAATGGCGCTAACTGCTTAGTTTTCTTCGCTGGGGAGAAATGTGGGCTACTCCCGAGAGAGAAGGTAAAGAGGATCGAGGCGGATGCATTGGCTCGTCTGAACACTGTTGTGGAGCCTATTATGAATGAAGGTGGAAAGAAGAGATCTTCCCCGCCTGCTCAAGAGATGCCGGTTGAGAAAACTGAAGACTTCATCCACTGCTTGTGAGGGTCCGCCTGCTGTCGAGAGTCCTGTGATTGACATGACTTCTTCCAATGGGAAGAAAAATGAGGCTGCTAGATCTGGGCATGTGGCGCCTGCTATGTCGAGAATGGCCTGTACGATTGTTGATAGTATTGCTCAGTGTAAAGGTCATATTATGCCCCCAATGCCGAAGTCTGTACCAAGACGTCCGTTAGGAGCCAAGTCCAGTTCACCTTTGGAGAGGCTTGTTATTATGAAGAGCAATAAGGTAGACTATGCTGCTAAAGTGGCGCTAAGGCCTACTACCTCTGCTGCTGAGATTGATTCGCATGCTGGGAAGGAGAAGACTGCTCGCGTGGGCAGTTGTGAGAAATCCACTAAGCCTACTTCTGGGGAGGCTGCTGAGATCTGTGTGCTCTTGAAACCAGATCTGCTTGAAGACATGGACGTTTGTGCCAAGTTTGTTGATGGCGTTTAGAAAGGTTTGTTTGCCCAAATTCCTTTGCGAAGCATACGACCCAATATAAAGCGACTGCTCTGCTTGCTATGATGCAGATATAGCAAGGTTGCCAATGACGCGCCCCGACCCTGATATTCCCTGAATACCAGGATAGACACGTGCTGGCCGACACCCGAGGGTGACGAAAGCCATTAATTGATACAAAAGCTAAGGATAAGAAGTAAATAAGGGTTATGAATTTAAAATACAATGAATTAGCAATTTAGGAACGTGTTCAGAGCATACAACTAAACCTAATCACTAAAAAGAATTAAGATAAAATTGAATGAATAAAGAAGTGGGTCCTACATCAAGAGGATTCAAAGATGCTGCTGCGGAAGTGTCTTGACGCCGGGATTAGGTGCCTTGACCCTAAGTCCTGAATGGGGGCACAAAACAAAGCTGAGTGGACCAAGTTCATATATACAATAATAATAAAACAGTTATCAAGATACTAACCCCCACAGTTTATATAATGAAAACTACTAGCATAATAAGTGATGGATTTAATAAAAATCCTAGCATGCCAAAATATCTCAAAAGTCATATTGCGGAAACGCATCGCGGAAATCAAAACAGTAAACGTATCATAGATCATCTCGTAAGCGCGGTGTGCTGCTAGAAAGATCACCGAATAAATATATCTCCCGGCCCAATACCTGCTCCGTGGTCTCTGCGCCCGTAGCCAGAGATTACCAACTCCCGGCCCAATGCCTGCTCCATGTCCCTCAGCCTGTAGCTAGGGATTACCAACTCCCGGCCTAAATGCCAACACCAGATCCTCGCCCCAGGCGGCATAGTGTCCTCTAGGTACGCACAAATAGTTACGCCTCTCATAAATAACCACTTCATAGTATAAAGTCATCTATCGTCTATATTATAAAGAGGGGTTTCTAAAACATGTTCTAGCATCCTTTCGTCATCCATCAGATAGTCTACCAGGTCATGGTTTTTATAGAAAATACGATATATTAAAATATAGCTTAAAATAGGCTAACATTTATTTCCTCACCAAAAACATGAGACGAATTCAATAAATTCAGTAAACAAGCTTAACATAAATCGAATCATAAATTCATAGGCATGCTAATCATTTATGCAATTAATTTATAAAATCATGCAATTTTAGAAGGGGTCCACTCACAAATATTCCTTAGCAGAAGAGTCGCGCGAATAAGGATTAAGAATTTCTCCACTAGCAACTTTACCTAAGCACAAAAATGTAATAAATAAATAAAAGGATTTTCTAAAAGATTGGGCTTGAACTAAATAAAATAAGGAGATTGGTTTGGATGGGTTAGGCCCTAATAGGTTTTAGGATTCTAAGGTTTTGGGTTAAAAAGGCTTTAGGGTGAAGGAAAGGGGTTTGGGCTTAAGCCCAAACACATACACACCACAAACACACACACACATGCACGACATGCATATACACACACGCACACACACACACACACGCCTAAACACACACACACACACACACGCGCGCCTAAACACACACACACACACACACACTCACACACGGGCTGCACAAAGGCAGGCCCTCACAACACACACACACACCACAAAGGCCCTAAGGCCTCATTAAAAGAGCTGGGCTTTAAGACCCTTCTAAAGACACCGGCTCAAGGTCCTTCAAAATAAAGGCATGAGGCCTTTGGGTTTTAAAAACTTATAACTAAAAGAAAAACCAAACGGGCTGGGGTACTGGGCTAGCCCAAATGGCTAAGGCTCGAGGGGAAGGGAAAGGCCGGATGGCCTGGTTGCCGAGGAAGAATAAGGCCGAAGCTGCTACAGCTCCGGTCACCTGAAAACAAGGGCTCTAGGCTCTGATCTAAGTATGAACATGAAGAACAGGGAGAGAGGAAGAGGTTGCTACTTTCCAAAAACCGTGACTCGGTCGGAGGTGACCGAAAAAGCCTCCAAAGTCCACAGGTTTGCCGGAAAATGGGTGTGCTCAACCCAAAACGATTCTGAAGCAAAACCTACGTAAAAATGGAAGGATCTAGTTCATAAAACACAACCAAGCATCATGCTAACAGCGAGAAGGAGAGGTTCAAGACTTACCCAAAGGAAAAAATAACTTACCCAACGGAAAAAAGAGAAAAGGTTTGCCGGAGCTTTGCTCCGTGCCGTCGAACTCGCAGGGCAGGGGTCCTGGGCTCGTTGCGAGCCTCTCCTGTTGGTGACACGGTCCTAGTGAGTCCAGAGCGAGAGAGTGACGAGAGGTTGAGGGAGAGAGATACGGGAGAGCTGAGAGAGAGAGAGTTACGGGAAAGAGATGAAGAAGAAAGAGGTCACGGGTTGAGACAGAAAGAGAGAAAAGAGATAGAGGTTAGATGGCTGACACATGGCAGCTTGGGGGTGAAAATAACATATAATACAATTATTTGGGGGTGGTTGTAACAGCCAAGGAGGTGGCGAAGACTATAGCAGCTGAAGCTTATTCCTCGACCGAGGAGATCAAGAGGCTGGATTCTGAGCTTGTTGCTTTGAAGGGGTCTAATATTTTTTCCCCCACTTCTCTGCAACTCAGATTCAAGATCTTGAGTTTGCAGTTTTTGAGCTTCGTTTCGCTGTTTATGTAAAGGATGAAGAGTTGATTACTACTTATAATCAAGTGATACACTTCAAGAGAATCATCGATAGGCTTGAACCCCAAGTGTTGGACATTCAAGGTGTACTAAAGATCAACGTAAGTCTAAAGAAAGAAGTGGATGAGCTGCAGTGCATCCGTGTTGGTTTGCTTTTACTTTTGAGGCTTCCATTGGTGAAGTAGTTGGAGAAGTTGGTGCCCAGGCTGGGGCAACCGGGGGTGAAGCGTTGGATGATGCCACTGCTAAGAGCGTCGTGGCTGCTGAAGGTGTGGCGACGGAGTAGTCGTGGGATGTCTAAGCTGCTGAAGTGTAGTCTTTTAGGTAGCCTTTAGGATTTTCTTTGTTTTTCCTTGTAGCTCTTGTTTTGCTTGAACTTCTTCGGCCTTTGCTAGTTGTTTATAAACATGTTTCCTTTGTTTTTCTTCATCTTCACTTCTTTTGTTCATGCCCTAACCTTTAGACTTTATAGACCAGTGGCAGGCGTGCTACTTTTCTATAAGCAGACAGGCCTGCATAGCTTATGCAGCTGTAGGTGTTGGTGTAGAACTTTGCAAAGTTGTTAGCCATAGGATTGGCAGCCCGATGCCTTACTTACAGAAGTAGACAAGTCTGCATAACCGCTAGGCTGTTAACCTTGGCTTTCTCCAATTCCATAGGTTGCGTAGGAAGTATCATAACATTTTAGGACTTGGTGTAGGTTGTTTTGTGCTTGGCAGATGTGAAGCTTATCGACTGCGTAGCATGTCGGCAGTGGATAAAGCTTCATATATGCACGCTAGCTTGTTTAACCTTTCACAAGAATGTGCGGTTGTATAAGTCTAACGCGGTTTTACTGCTTGAATGGCAAGTCGTAGACAGTCTTCCGGAAATCGTAGGCTACCTTAGTAGAGCGTACTACGTAATGTTCCCCCTCCGTCTCTAGGGCCCGATTCCCCACGGATTAGGCCAAGAGACCCAAAACCCTTCAGTTAGCTAAGCCTTGAAAAAGACCATTATGGCTACTTCTAGAAATCCCGGCGTAAGCCATCGTGCATCTAGTTATACTGGAGCAGCCAGGCTCATCCATGTTTGGATATTCGGAGTGTAGAGTTTATCCTCCTGTCTTTGAGAGCTGACCCATATGGGTGTCGAGGAATTGGTTTACCCTCTCGCATTGGAGAGCAATAAGTTTACCCTCTCGCACTGGAGAGCATGGTTGGTCCATCGGGGGCGCAATTCCTGTGATGAGTCCCTAAGAAAGGCGCGGTCTTCTTTTGAACTGCAGGAGTGATCAGTTGTTGTAAACATGCAGCCGAGCCAAGTTGTGATTACTTCTAAATTCCCCATTGAAAAACAAGTGGAACAAGCGAGAACTTAGCTATAAGGTAGGAACTGCATAACAACTGGATAGTCCTCGGCTTGTAAGGTGGTGCCCGTCGAGCTACTTGAGTCTTCGGGCTTTGATGTAGCGAGAGGTCACACATGGTACTTCCTTAGATTGTAGGCGTTCCACTACTTTTTGATCTTTTTATCGTTTCATGGTGGCGAGGGTGTAATTACTCTTGTTGCCTACTCTGTTGATCTTGTACAGATCTTCACAGATGAGATCCATCTTTTTGGAGCCTTCTCTGCGGGCAATGATGAATGTTTTTCTTTGGACTAGATCTTCGGGTTAGAACTACCGAATCTTGGCCCTTTTGTTGTAGTTGGAAATGAATTGTTGCTGCTAGGCTGCGATGCAGGTGATGGTCTGCTCGCGCTTCTCCTCTACCAGATCTAAGCTTGTGGCCATCTCCTTATTGTTCTGTTCAATGCTTAGTAGTAGAGTCGTGATAGTTAGCTTGATGACATTGGGATAAATGATTGCTTCTGAGCCAAATGCCAAAAAGAAAGAAGTCTCACCGGTTGCTCGTCTTTTGGTGGTGCGATATGCCCATAGACATCCAGGGAGTTCATCTGGCCATTTTCCCTTCTTATTGGTGAGGGATTTCTTGAGTCAGTCGAGGATCATCTTGTTCGTCTGGCCACTGCCTTAAGGATATCTTGGCATGGACATGTGTTGCTTGATGCCATACTTTTGGAAGAACTTCGCCACATCTTGGCCCACGAATTGCGGGCCGTTATCGGTGACGATGGACTGAGGGATGCCAAATCGACAAATGATGTTCCTCCATATGAAGTGCTCTATGTCCATCTGAGTCGTGGTCATCTTGGGCTCTGCTTCTACCCATTTGGTGAAGTAGTCGGTTGCCATAATCATCATGCCTCTGCTCCCAGTAGCAGGCGGCATATGTCTTACCAGGTTGATTGCCCACTACATGAACGACCAAGGAATCGTCTGTGGGTGTAGCTCACTGGCAGGTAATGCTGGTACCAGCTTGTAGCGTTGGCACGGTCGTACTTTTGTACTAACTCCTTAGCGTCTTGTTGCATGGTAGGCCAGTAGTAGCCTGCGTTAAGAGCCTTTTGTGCTAAGGATCGACCTCCGAAGTGATTTCCACAAACACCTTCGTGGATTGAACTAAGAACCTTCAAGTCATCGGGAGGTGCTAAGTAGCGGAGATGTGGTCCGGTGTAGGATTTTCAGATGAGAATGTCGTTCCACATGTAGTAGTGTGTTGCCTTGATTTGGAGCTTCCTAGACTCCAATCTTTTCGTGGGGAATGTGTCATTGACCAAGTAGTTTACAATGGAATCTTGTCAGTTTGGAGTTGTACTAACCTGTGACATCTCGGCTGCTGGCTTCACCTCTATGCTTAGCTCGTCTAGATACTCAACTGAAATAGAGCGTTTGAGTTGGTGGTTGGCGAAGCCTAGGCCGGCTAGTATGTCAACGTGAGCGTTGTCTACCTGTGGAACATGAGTGAGGGTGTAAGTTTGAAACGCCTCAAGCAGTCTGGCTAGTGATTAGCTAGGAATCAAAATGAATTGTGAGCTTTTTCACTGCCAAGTCTTTTGCCATTCGGAAGCCTGCTAGTAGGGTCCCGTATTCTGCTTCGTTGTTGGATACTTTGAAACCTAGGCATTGAACCGTCTGGATGACAAGGACTACGCCTGCTCTTCAACCTTTGTAGTTGGATGCGCCGTGGACATGCAAATGCCAGAAGTCTCCATCGGGTGGAGCAGGTGCAGCTAGGGCATGCTTAGCTACCTCAGGGGCGTCGTTGGGCCGCTATGTTGCGTCATGAATGCGTGGTAGGGAGCCGTGGAGCTGGGGCCATGTTACACGAAGCAGGAGATGTTCAACTGCCAATATTGGACCACTATAGAGTTGAAGTATAAAGCAAGAGTCAGTTGGGACCATGTGACACGTAGCAAGAAGTGGTGCTGAACTGCTGGTACATGTTGCTCCTATATAGAATCTTTTGGGGAGACAAGGACAAAACTTGCTTTCGAGTGTGTCCTTCCAGTATTCGTCTGCCCTTGGCGTGTCTTTTGGGCCGAGTTGTTATGTTCGTCAGAAAACTTTGCATTCGCCAAGGTCTTACACCTTTATCGTCACGTGTCTGGATTGGGCAAAATAATGTGTCATGAGGATGACTGCATGCGTTTGAAGGTAAAACTTGAGCTTCCGGGTTACAACAACTATCGCCAAAGTTAGCTTTTGAATTTCTAACAGCATCGAGGAGAGCTTTTGAATTGTAGAATACAGGTAGTCGGGCCTCCAGCTCTTCTCGCATGATGGTAGAGCTTATTGCTGCTTTAGATACCGTCAAACATGCAAATAAGTCATCCGCTACTTCCGGTTTGGATAGTAGGCAGGTGATGTCGGGTACTTCTTCAAGTCCTTGAATATGCATTGGCGAGCCTCGTCCCAAAGTGCATGCTTCTCTGCCAGAGTTATATCTTTTTTCATGATCAATTTTCCGAATAGCGGGTGGTCTGCTGGAAGTCCTTTTTAGAAGGTTACTCTAGCTATCGAGTCGTTGCATCCGATTATCCTTGCCTTCTCTGCTTTGAACATCTTCACATAGTCGTTTAGAAGCGACTCATTTGGGTTCTTCTTGATGTTGAACAAATGGTCGGACTTCTTTTTGATCGAGCGATATGATGAATATTCTTTGGTGAAAACCAAAGAAAGTTTGTCGAAACTCCTGATGGATTGTGGCGGTAGAGTGTAGAACCAATCTTGCGCCTCGTCTTGTAGAGTGATGGTGAATATCTTGCACATGAGATCATTGTTGTTTCGATAGAGGATCATTGCGATTCGGTAGTGCTTTAAGTGTCTCTCTGGGTCTTAATCCCCTTTGAAATATGTGAAATGTGGCATGCTGAACTCACGTGGAGGCTCTGTCTACTCGATCTCGTCCGTGAAGGGTGACCTGCTTATGTTGGTCATGTTCCGTCGTAGTGTCTTGTCAATGACCTCGTTGCGTTGGAAATTGCATAATCGTTTAGTCAATAGTCTCTTTACTTCTTCCTGAATTTGCCTTTGTTAGGGTAGTAGAGTTATCGGTTGCCCCTAGCCGTGACTTGCTGGTCTAGGCTACTCTTCCATGTGTTTGGCTCGTCTATGCCGCGGATGTGATACGTGTGGTGTGTTCCTAGCAAGCAAGCGAGTTCTTCGCATGCTGCCTGTTGAACTTGAGCCGCATTAAGTGACTGTTTCTCTCCGTCCATCGTGCTGCCTACTCCGATGTGGGGTGAAGGATGCTCTTTGCAGGCTTAGCCGCGAATGAACATTTCGCTTGGAAGGTTGCTCATGTTGACTATCGGAGTGTGACCCCAACTGTGAATGTATGCTCGTCCATGGGCCTCGTCGAGAGTGCACGCTCCTCTGCGCGCTAAGACGAGAGTGTACACTATCTCCGGGGCCCAATCGGGAGTGTACATTTCCCGAACGCTCGGTTCGTAGCTGGTTGAGTGGCTGCTTGCCGGGACATTGATGGAGAGGTTCTTTGTCTGCCCTTGTCCAACTTCGGGACACCTCATCTGGGGTACGTTGCATCTCGGTGCGCTGCAAAAGCTGGTTCACCCAAGGTCGTCTGTTATGCGAGGGCGCTCGTCAACTCTATGACTTGTCGAGACAAGTGTTGTTCTCCATTTGGGTTGGAATAGCTTGGAATGAATGCATCTCCTTGAGCAGTGGAAGTGTGGTAGACTCCGGGTGCGAGTTTTGAGTTGGGAAATGTCAAATCCGCAGAAAAATGTGGTGAAAATGTTCCCAGTTCGATCGTCTGTCCGAAAATTTGAAGCCGGGACGATTGAACTAATCTTGAATCGATTTGGGCTGCTTGGAAAGCCATAAGAGTAGGCTGCTTGGCGAGAACAGGCTGGGCCACGAGAGTGGGCTATTCGGCGGGAGTAGGCTGGGCCACGAGAATGGGCTGCTTGGCGGGAGCAGGCTGCTCGGAGTGTGATGCACACGGGTGCGAAGCTTGGGCTCGGCTTGGCAACGCGTTAAGTTCGTGTTGGGCTTGGAGTGACATGGCTTGGGTCATGGCCTTAATGTCGTGAGCCTTGGATGGCACGGCTCGGGCCGTGGTAGCAGTGCCATAGACCTCGCCGCGGGTAGTGGTGACCGTGGTGGCCACCGCGGTGGTTGCCATGGTGGAGCCCTGTAGCGATGGTGCTACTCTTATGATCACATTTAGCCTCGTGGATCGCCGTGGTCTCATTTCTTGAATATTGGAATTTTCACTTGTGGAATTTTCTAAATTTCTAGTCATTGTATTTCTCTTTTACGTTTTATCAAAGAATCTTTGCAAATAAAAAATTCTAATAATAAGAATGTACGAAAAATCTACAAATGGACAAGAAAATAGAAAAACTTTTGATGCAGGAGTCTTCTACGAGTGTGTGACTCTTCTCTCAATGAAAGCACCAATTTGTGGATGCAAATTTCTTCCTCCTTGATTTTGGACAAAATTGCACCTACAAAATGATTGAGGGATGATTGTCCACTGCTCGAGCGTAGGAAATCCGATGTGCCTCAAGGGTAATTTTGTCATTTTCACCCAAAAATTCACGTGTCACCTTGTGATTATTTTTTGCTCCACAATGTGTTTGTAGTTTTATTAGTTAGGGTTTTGCTCTACAATGGTGGGTGAGAGTTGTTTTGAGAGTTGAAGAAGATAAATAATACGTTAAAAGTGATTTGGGGTTGTTTGGGCCCAAAATGTTAATTTGGGCCGAGTATAGAACCATTCTCGGCCCGGAAGGCCTGGCAACAAGGGAGCCTCGGGTCGTTCAGATCGTGGGCTTCTAAAACTAGGCCGGCTAGGTCATTTGCAAGACGAGTCCTAGTACAACAAGGAGTTTCGGCAAGTTTAATAGTCCGGAAGGGATCCGACTCAATAAGGGATTAGGTTCACAATCCTAATCAAGATAGGACTGGTCGAGGTGATGATGATCCGGAGAAGAAAAACCTAGTTCGAGTAGGATTTTGACTCAAGGTCCAGTGCTATAAATAGGGGAAGCTGTGCGTCAGTAAAGAACTGGAATTCAACACACAAAACTGCCCTGCGCAAACTCTCTCAACAACTTTGAGATTTTTATTTTCTCTTTTCGCTGACACATCTTCCGTTGGCATCAACAGCACTGTGAAAGCAACCGGTGATATCTTAAGTCGGCATAGATAACTCTGTCACCGTAGAATTGGCCGAACTCGCAGTACCTTCCGTTGGCATCAACAGCACTGCGGCGGGCACGATCGGTTATCTATCCAAGTCTTGGTCGAGACGGACGTCCGAGTCCTTATCGATTGAGGTCATTTCATCAGCCTTCTCGGCGAAGTGAAGTGTTACCATTTACCGAGCTCGGCGCATTGCACGCCGAGTTGTTTTATGATTGGATACTCTCAAGTGGGATTTAGAGTTCGGCATTCAGACGGCCGAACTACGTTCACTATAAAGACTTATATTTGCTTTGAGTATTTGTGTCCTTACACTTTGGTGTCGATTCGGCGTGAGTTTACTCTGACGAATACCATCACTGTGACCGAATCCGACGACAGCGATTCGTGAACTTCGTAATAATAGTAACCTTGTCTTCAGGTTTGAGAATCCAAGAGGCCGAGACGTGTTCCTTTCTCGGCCGCAATCGCAAGACGCAGAAGTCAGTAGCGCGACCCAACGCAACATCAACAAATTTACTCCTCGGCCGAGCTCGGCCGACGAGTTGGCACGCCCGCATTCACCGAATGACGTAGTTAGCTTTTAGATTACTCGGCATGCGCGCCACGTAGGTTTTGTAGTTTCTAGGGTTAACAGGGGTGTATTTAGAAATTTCTTACTATTTTAAAACCTAATAAGGTCGAAATTGTCATTGCATAATAGAATACATAATAAGGTCGAAATTGCCATTGCTTAGTCGAATTCCCCCTCCTCTTAGTGTAAAAATATGGATGTAAAAAAATAAAATAAAAATCAGGCCATCAGGCCCTATACAATCCCATACCATAGAGCCTCCAAAGTAGGAAGTTACAGCGTCCGCAGCACGGTTCCCACCCCTAGTCACGAATAGGAACTTCACTGAATCCATCTTCTGCGCCAACTTCGCATCCGATTCAGCCCAGAGAATCCAGTATAGCGGTGGCTTCCGCCACTGCAGCCGACTGAAACCTCCCTCCGTGCCCCTCCCGCTGCGCGTAGCAGCCCAGCAAAATCCCGTTCCACCCGTCCCACGCCACCACCCCCAGTTTTTGCACTCCTCGCCGCATCACAATTAAATTTAATCGTTCGAACTCGGGTCATCCATTTGGCTACCGTTCGCTTGTCCCCCCGCACCTCCACATCCCCAGCCTTTTCAGTCCGCCGCTGCATAACATGTCCACCCAAGCTAGCATTCTGAGCACCTCGGAAGTCCAGTAGTGTTCTACAAAGATTCACGGCCTCCAATGGTGTTCTACGTGCATCTTGGAATACCATCTCATTCCTACGCTTCCACACCATCCACAGACCAAATGCAATCTCTTGGAAACTTTCGTCGACTCTTCCCGTTGGTTTGTACTTACTCCATCAACTTTCCCAGGTTGAAACAAAATCATACTTGATTATCTCTTTAGCATTAAATTGTAATGGGGAGCATAATAAAAAAATATGACTCAACTGGCATTTGTTGAGAAAATTAGATAAGTAAAATTAATCTCATTAAGGGGTGTATTCAATTGGGATTTTGAGAAATTTTAATTCTTTTAATGAATTTAGGGGTATTCAATCAGGATTTTAAGTGATTATCTGAAGTTCAAGGTGTATTTAATTAGAATTTTAAGATAGTTTATTAAAATCCTTAGAAATTCAGGTGTATTCAATTATGATTTTAAATAAGCTTATAACATTCCAGGTGTATTCAATTAGAATTTGATTTTAAAGAATTTGAGAAAGTTGAGGAATTAGAGGAAATTGGAGAGATTTCGTAGTGTATTTTAAGCATCCACAAATCTCACCTCTCTTTCGAGAGAATTGAATCAAAATTTTATATGGAATCTCTACAAATCAATTAAACTCCATAAAAATCCATGGATTTATAAATCCATGTGAGAATTTGAGAGATTTTAATGGATTTATAAATCCATGGATTTTTATGGAGTTTAATTGATTTGTAGAGATTCCATGTAAAATTTTGATTCAATTCCCTCGAAATCTCTTGGGGGGAGGTGAGATTTGTGGATGCTCAAAATACATTACGAAATCTCTCCAATTCCCTCTAATTCCTCAACTTTCTCAAATTCTTTAAAATCAAATTCTAATTGAATACACCTGGAATGTTATAAACTTCTTTAAAATTCTAATTGAATACACCCGGATTTCTAAGGATTTTCATAAACTATCTTAAAATCTTGATTGAATACACATTGAATTTCAGAGAATCACTTAAATTCCTTATTGAATACCCCTAGATTCATTAAAAGAATTAAAATCCCTCAAAATCCTAATTGAATACACCCCCCTAAGTCTCAAATTTTAGTGCTCGCAAATATACAAATCATATGACAATATAGCATATAAGCACGGATATCTTCCCACAGAGATTGAATTGATTCTAAAAAATCTTACTAATTAAATTGAAACAAATTATAATGGAGAATTTTGAATTAAACTAAAATGAATTAAAACTTGAAAATAATAAATTCACTAGTACAAAAAACAGTCTGCGCGACGCAGGTATCTTTGTCGCGCGAAGTCGAAAAACGTTGCCTGCAAATTAGCCCAACGAAACTTTCGTCGCGCACAAACCGTCGCGCCAAGACAGTGAAAGCAAGGTTTGCACGACGCAAGTGGTCTCTTTGTCACGCAAAATGTTTTTGCGCGATGCAAGCTCTCTTCGTCGTGCAAAGTCACTTTGCGCAACAAAGAGACCACCCACATTGCGCAAACCCTTGTTTTTTTTTTGGCAAAAAAATATTTTATTTATTTTTTTATAAATATTGTAATTAAATTATAAACAATAATTAATAAACCAAGAAAAAGTATTTAATTATAAAATATATAAAAATGTACATACAAGATGTCCGAACATAAAAAATAAAAAAAATAAACCTACAACAAGTAGTCTTCTAGGTTTGATGCTTAATGTTTTCTTCTATTACAAATTCTCTCCAGGTAAGATTAATTGGGTAAACAGAATTATCAATTAAAATGTACTTCTATTGATAATTTCAGAGATGTAACACGATCATCGGCATGCCATGCATGAGTTAATTCAGCTTTAAGCTCATGCAACCGAGAAACATATTCCTGGCCCGTGATGACCTTGCCCCCCTCTTCTGCAATTTTTTCTGGATCTTCCAGTTCCTCCAAATGTATACTTGTCGAAGATTTCTCATGTGCTGTAAATTCATATCAGTAAAACAAATCAAAGTGATTATCATAGCTGCTCTAGTTGAGCAACAAAAATACTTGTGATAAGAATACTTGTTCCAAAAAATTATAGGAACAAAGCGAAGGAGGTTGACATACTTTTCCTGCCTTTCGTCATGTCGGACATCTCTAAGCAATAAGAAAAAGGAAAATAAAAAGTTAGAAGATAGGTTATAGCTTTCAGTGAGAAACTTAGGGAAATAAATAGCTGGATGAGAATAGAAGGTATGGAAAACCAAAATTTCTTTTCGAAAACCTAAGAAAGGAAAACACTTATAGAAACCGATATATGATAAGAACATTCTGAATACCCATATCATACTTCATGGTTTCGAAAACTAGCCAACAATAATTGGAGTAACATTCATCCAGGAAACGCAAAATTCAAACTCTATTTCAATATAGAAAAAATACAGAATATGAAAGTGAGGTCAGAATACAAGCCCCACTAGCTAAGATGCTTAACGGTTGTGTTTTGAAAAATACCTAGCAACAATTGAAAAAGAATTCTTCTAGGAACCCAGACATCAAACTCTATGCCATTACAAAATACACGGAAACGAAACTGATGTCATAAATGGGCTCCACCATCTAAGATACGACCAAACATGCTCGCTAGCTTGACAATTACTTAAGACGACATGAAGCCTCAGAAGATTGCGTACTTTTGATTATAAAACAGCATGTGGAACTAATAAAATCAAGAAGCGTGAAATGCTTACTGAATAAGTCAAAACTGTTTTGGAAACTGGAAACCTCTGCATCAGGGATCTCTGAAAAATGGCCCATTCTTTAGACAAATTTTGAATAGAAGCTTCACCAGAGAGTCCTGCAGTAGAACTGGTTTCAATTTCCACCAAATCCTCTCTAGAAGCTTCGGCATTGTTATCCGACCTTCTGAGGGGGTCAAAGTACTCCTCATTCCCATCATCCACGACCTCAACCTATATTAAGATGCTGAACTTTGTAAATTCCAAAATTTTCATGATCAAAACACCAAACAGCCAATACATACACCATTAGCATTCGAGTTTCTTAATCTGATGCTATTTGTTTCCTTTTTAATCCCACATGTTTTCGTTACAAGGTACCAAACGAACACGCGAACTACAACGAAGCGAAGAGATGGCTATGGTAATTGACAAAGTAGGAAAACAGGAATCTAAACTTGGATGGTGGTAAATGACACGAAGGAACAGTGTGACATCAGACTGCTAATCAACTGTATTCTAACACATTCAACATAAAGGGGAAGCAAAACTGAAAAGGATTAAGAGCTATTCATAAACGAACACATTATGCTTGAAAGTCGTATACAAATCAATTCATGGCTGTGCACTAATGAGGATGACATTAACATCACTTACAGAGTTTCAACTTTCTAAAATATGCGGATACCACGGATTTCAGGTACGGCTTTATGGCGAGACAAGTTGGGAAGTTTTCGGGTTGTTCAATCCAGAGCTTGTGTGCTATGCCACCTTAACAGTGAGAATTGGAAATCAGTGGTCCTAGCATTGTAGTTCACTTTGTTATAACTGGAAATCTTAATTAAGTTTGGACCACTCTAATTTATTCAATGCATGTATGGAGATCGATATATATCATGTATGCATGATTAACCAGAAAATGCTGTACCTGATGACAGAGGTGGTTCACACACAACTAATGAAGCGTTGGATGTTACTATTATTGAAGAAGTGAGAAAATAGTTGGAGTACAGAATATTCTGTCTTTGAGAGGAGTGATGAATGAGAGGGGAGTGAGGTTACATCTCAAGGGTCCCAAGTTGGAAGACGACTCACTCTTTGGTTGGTCCTCAAACAATTGTAAAGGCAAAGACTCGTAAGAGTGCTGATGGTGTTGGTATCACCAAAATAGGATTGCCTAAGAATTTATGCTTAATTAAAAAGTAAGGTCAGTTCAGTAGAGTGCGTATTAGAAGTTCATGAACAGCCTCAAAATTAAAAAAGCACTACGTAACAAGGAAAAACATTCCAAAAAAGTTGAAAACATGAGATCTTTCAATTGGCTAATTTGAACGTGCCAAACAAAAACTAATAATGCCAAGTATCATACAATCAAAACCACCCTTATATTAGACTTCATAGTTGGTTAAACAAGAACCTGATGAGAATTGCTGATGCTTGTTAAGCAAGACCTTAAGAAACCCCTGCTTTGAAGCTGGCTTAAGAAATATTTTTCATGATCTACACAAAACAATGCATCAAAACATAGAGTGCCATTTGTTTCCCAAGTTCACTGCCTTCAGTAGCATCCTTTATTACCTGAACATTCACAGTTAAAGAGAAATATGTTGACAATATTGAAAATAGCTAAGAAGCAAAGCATATAGCCTGAAAACAATGATTAATGAAGATCAGATGCTGATTGAAAGAGTTTAAACAAGCATGGAGGAGAAAACTGATATCCTGACCAGGAACATACCGTCTCCTTAAGGCTTCTGATGATTCTTGTCTAAGAATTGCCAGCGTAAGCTTTAAACAGGATTGAGTGACAAGCTCCATTTGGTAATTGTTTTGCCATGATAATGTCAAACTATCAGAACTAAGACCACCAGGAAATAAAAATCTGTCATCTCTTAACTTTGCCATGCATGTCAGAGCAACCTAAGGAATTTTCAATTTTTAGTAAGACAAAGACCAATAACTTTCAACTGCAGCAAATTTGTATGAACAGAAAAATAAATCAGACATACCTGGCATACCAACCCACCACCCTAAAAAGAGGTGGGGGGGAAAAAACCATACACAGAGACGATATCCGATACGGAAATTCTTCCAAATGCTTATCACACCCAGAGATTCATGATGTCAAATTTATCAAAGTTTACTTGGTTTTTCATTCACACTCACAACGCACAACACCATCAACATCTTAATATTCGATTTAACACTCAAACCCTAATTTCTAATTTAATTTTCCAAATTGAATCTAATTACAATACCAAAATCTTCAAATTAAAGCATTAAAGCTTGATTATGACCTTAGAAAGAAGAAAAATTAAGAATTAAGAAAATATAGATACCTGGGTCAATACCTGCTGGCTGGGTGCAGTCGGGAGGGATGGAAAGAGGATGAGGAGGAAGGCTACGGGAAAAGAAAATTTTGTCCAAACTTGGGAAGAGAGAGACCGAGTGAGAGAGCGTTCGGGTCTGGGAAAATTTTGTCCAAACTTGGAAAAATATAAAAGAAGCGCCTATTTTTTACAATTTCACCGCCAAAATTATCACAAATGGCACGGGGCAGGGATACATTTTGACGTCGATGTCGTGCAAAGTGCTTTTACTCAACAATTACATTGTGGCGTCGCCCAAGGTATTTAAAATAAATATTATAAAATTTACTACAATTTTGACTTTACTCCCTTTAAATTCAATTTTTTTTACTAAAAAATTATTATAAAAGTGGATTCAACTTTTTTATTTGAACCAGAACTCTGAATTGATCAAGCATGAATTTTGATCCTTATAATGATTCGCATCTTATCAGAATTCGGCTTGATCTTTGGCGATTTTAACGCTCTTAAGGCTCGACCAAGCCACGCAAGAGCTTGATCCATTAATAGTCATATTCCTACAAAGACTTGGCCGAATCAATACTCTCTTTTGGGTTGAAAGCCCACTAGCCTGAGGGATCATTATTGGGCCGAGAATCATGACTTTTAAACTTAATTTAGCTCATTCTCGACCCAAACTGTTATTTCAAGTCTAAACAAGAATGTAATCCAAAATTGAATTCCACTATATCTAGGCATGTATTTTAAGAAAGCAATCCAAAATATAGCTATATAAAATCTTTAGTTTGAAGAGCACTAGTTACTTGAGAATCATATAGCTTCAATGCGAATCTAACTAACTTTAGACATAATTATTTCATGCATGAAAATGAACTACTTGGTTTGCAATCTGATTTTGTCAAACATTTTTACTATAAAGTTTTGGTGAACAGATTTCTTTACAAATTTATGCAGCAACCAATTTGTTAAAGAAATATTTTTTTATCGAGATAGATGTACAATTATAGAAAATAATCCCAACTTCAACTATATAATTGTAGCTTTGGGGCACACTAGTAGCTCAAAATTAAGTTTAAGCAGAATACAATTCAACAATCATCATAATTTTTTGCCTCTATCTATCAACAAAGAGATATGGAGAAAGGTTCACTCAAGTTGGCCTTGTTTGTTGTGCTGTTGATTGTTGCATATGGTAAAATACTTGTCACTAATACTTTTTACCATATGATCCCTACATAGACGAGATATACATGTTTATGTATTTTGCTTTCTTAACTCTCAAGTTGAATTGATCGGAGAAAAAAAAACCCTCAAGTTCTACATGAATTAGTATTTAAGTAGAAAATGCAATTTCAATATTACTTAAGGAAATAATGATATTGCAGGTCTACAAATTGGAGTAGAAGCAAGGGGTCCAATAGTGAGGTTTCCCTGCAAAACATCTGCTGAATGTCCTGACCCAGCCAAATGCTCCTGCATCAACACTATGTGTAAGTGCCCGCCAGAAGGAGTACTGAAGTTCATTGCTCAAGACTTCTCTGCACCCTCACAAGTAGCCAACGAAGCGCCATAATCACTTTCTTTTAAACAAATGTTGGTGTTACCACAATAAAAAAACTTTGATTCTCGCACTATGTTCTCAAACTCTTTGTGATGCTCGCCAAAAAGCGTACAAGTTTTTGATCCAATAAGATTTGAATAAATATAGTAAACAACATCAACTTGTTACATACGACTTTCGTTGGTTTGGTTTGCTTGTTTTTCTATAGAAGAGCGTTGGAAGAAACTCTCGTAAGTCTAAATTAATAACTTAACATAAATTCACAACAAACCTAGTTAAGTATCAATCCTTTTATTGATATCAAACACTTATAACGAATGGCCTTCTATTATCCGACTGTGGTAGTAAATAGTCAATATATTTCACTAGCTTTAATTATTTACTACTTTGATCACTTGAACATAAATTATAAATTTGTGGGTAACATAATTCTTAACTAATAACATCAACTTAATTTATTGGCGTAAGGATTGTTTTCCTTCAACATGTTATCAACCCGAACTGTGTCTCGAAGGAGGGGATCGCTCTAGAATAGTATTTAAGCAATCGACACCCATGAATTTTCTATATTTTATCTTTGTCAAAGTTGTATAAGCGTTTATGCATATTAACCATCCCATGAACCATGAATTCTATTCTCAATTTCGGATTATATATCTTGCTATGTTTGCGATGGATTATTGTGATTTGATATTGGATTGCTTAATTAAATTGTGTGTGGAAAAGCATGAAAAAATAATCAAAAGAAAGAGGGATTAAAAACCCTAACCCGCGTGTTAAGCCGTGGCTTCCAATCACGCAGCGCGCGCTGTGCATCCACACAAAGACCAAACGACACCACCGATGACTATAGGTCGTCGTAGATGACCAAAATCTCCATCTCTGATCTCTGTTGTCGATGAACATCATTTTCCCCGGGTTTGAACGGAACTTGATGGAACTCACTACACCACCGTTGATTTCAACGAGGCCAATATCGGTGGGTTTGCAGCGAGCAAAACTGCAAACCCTAGTGGCAACCAAAGCCACCATCGTCGAGCCCAATCTTCGGTGGTGCCCTAGTCTCCTACGGCCTTCCTCCTTAACAATGTTTGTTCTCCTGCCATGAAAAATTAGATTTTCAACCCATGGCACTCTCTCTCTTTCCCCATTCAATGAACTATAGGCAGGAAGACAATGGTGGCCTTGAGCTACACTTGGCCACGTTGTGGTGACACAATTGTAAGCGAAGCCGTCATCCACGCCAGGGATAATGACCCGGATCCGCCGGCTATACATGGTGTATTGACGGACCCGACCCAAATGAAACCCTTCATTGCCGTGATGGGCCTTGTGCCACATAGTATATATCTAACGCATTGGAAAGGCATATTGAGAGTCTCGTTGACTCCCATACTCATGGATACTAATTAAATTAGTTTGGATGATATATGATGAGATAAATTGTTTGCATTCACACATATATATATATGTGTGTGTGTGTGTGTTTAATATAGTATGGATCAAAGGTTCATAAAGCTCGTGCACGGAGTTGTAGAGCATGTTATAGAGATTTATTTCCCAAATACGTGCCACTCATGTTTAAGGTTTTAGAATATTCATCATTAATTTGTTAGACCATTTCATGTCTATGTTGATTGCTTTAGAGGATTTATACTCAAGCACTGATTCCACATTTTGCTTTTTCATAGAATGTCAAATCTCAACAAGATTGACTTTACCGCTTTAGAGGTGTTTGGTACAACCTACCTCAAGTGGGTGCAAGGCAAGAAGCTACACCTAGCTGCTAAGAACTTGAGAGATGTGATCGAGGCTAATTATACAGCAAGCAAAGTTGACAAAGCACTCGCTATGATCTTCATTAGAACGTATATGCATGATGCTCTATAGACGGAGTACCTCGTGGAATAGGACCCTTATGCTCTTTGGCAAACCTTGACTGATTGTTTCACCCACCAATAGTTTATACAAAAGCCACAAGTGAGGCACGATTGGCTTAATCTTTGGTTCCAAGACTTTAAATTTTTTAACGAATATAATTATGAAGTTTGTCGAATTTGATCCATACTGGAATTTTGTAATGAGGTGTTGACTAATAGGGATCTTTTGGAAAAGATCTTTTCCACCTTCGATGCCGAGAATATTGTCTTGTAATAGCAATATTGGGAACAAAACTTTTAAAAGTTCTTAGATTTGATATCTGCCTTACTAGTAGCTGAGAAGAACAACCAGCTCTTGATGAAAAACCATAAGTCTCGCTCTACTAGCTCAAATAATATTCCTTTGCCATAAGCAAATGCGAGCGCGCTTTAAGGCTCAAAACACTAAAGGAGGCATAGGGGTCACAGTAGGGAAAAGTCTCCCAAGTTTGCGAATACGAGGAGACATACCCAAAGCCAAGCAAATAGTTTGAGTTGTGGCCCTAAGCCCGACTCTTTAGCTCCTAAGGCTCAGGACTTCAAGAATAAGGTAAAGTGAAAGAGTATTTTGCTAACCTTGTTATGTGTTACCGTTGTGGCTGATCTGACCGTTGGTTTAAGGTTTGCAAAGCCCCGACACAAGTACTGAAATAATACCACACCAAGAGGCAGGCTAGGGAGGCCAATTTTGCTCAAGAGTCAAGTTTCATCCAAGTCGAGAATCATGGTGATACAACGTTGGAGATTTCTAATTTTCAAGAGGATGTTGCACCTGTGGAAGATTAGATTTTTAGACATGGGGCCCTATGTTGGCCGAAATTTGCTAGTATTTTGGTCTAAGTTTGCGAACAATTTTATGATTGCGGATTTCTAGGTTTGGTGTTTCTATTTCAGTTTATTATTAAATTGGATACTGTTATGGATTTTCTAGTATCATTTAATTGAATTTAAATTTTCTTTATAAATGTGACCGATTCAATTAAATTTGACTATGGTATGTCTTGTGTGGAAGTTAGTTGTATGGTTGATAGTGCTACGACACATATCATCTTGCATGATTGTAAGTACTTCACTAACTTCATACCTAAAACCTTGTCTCTGACAACTCTCTCAAGCCCATCCAACCTGATCGAGGGGCAGTGAAAAGCCTATCTAATATTGTCCAATGGTACGATGTTTACCTTAAAGGCGTTGTATTCTCAACATTCTGGAAAAAAGTTGTTGAGCTTTAAGGATATTTGATAAAGTGGATTTCATGTTGAAACACCTGTTGGAAAAGGAAAACAATATATGTTGGAGTATACCATAAAAGCAATTGATGTGGCAACACATAGTTAGTTATTTGTGGCAAAACATAGTTAGTTATTTGTGGCAACCCAATGTCGAGTCATTGACGACAAGGGCAAGTGAGAACATCCGTCGATAGAGCACATGATCTCATAGCAGATAAGGAAAGTTCGTCATTGATTATGATGAGTCCGAGGAATACCATAAGTTGTAGGGATGAGACTACAACGAAGTTCCAATCCTAAGATATGTGCCCTACAAATCTTAAGTCCTAAGTCATGTTCTTAGCCATAAAATGATAGAATTGACTATCTAACATCCACAAAGGCCAATTTATGACGTATTCAGTAGTAAGTCTAAGACTAAGCATGTATTGGCATGGAATAGATATAAATGTGCTCATCTATGAAATTAAGTTCACTGAACATTGACTAACATAGAGTGTACGAATGTAAAGATTACCTACTTGTCAATCACACCACACTTTTGAGTATGGATGCAAGTAGTTCTTACCTGAGGCATTATTGGTCATCTTTCGCCTCACCTCGAAGCTCTCAAACGATATTGGAGCTTTACACTGTGAGGTTCAGGATGATGTGTGTTAATATGGAGATATGTGAATGCACAACAAGAAATCTGTCACCTTTTAGGTAATTATTAAGGTAGATATTCCTAGAACCTTTTGATTTTCTATCTTCAAAAGTCTTTGGCCAAAGCAACATACATGAGATACATCATGGTGATAGTGGGACGATGATTTTTCAGTGCTAGAGTAAGGCAGTTCGGAATACGCATACCTCAAAAGTCCAGTCTTGGACTCAACAACCTCCGTTGCGGAGCTAAATAAACGAAACAACTATGCCGCTATCATCCTGTTTTTGGATTAGTGGGTGAAGTTCGACGACTTTGTTGAGATTGACCATGCTTATTCTATAAAATACTGAAACCAATCCAGCAATAAATCGATAGGTTTCCTATAATTTTTGTGCATCTCCACAATCAACGACGGTGCTTGAATGTGGTTCCAATAGTGACTATATTTATATATACAATTTGACAATGGTTCCTTGCTCTAAAGTATATGATTGGAATATAGTAGGCAGATGAACCGAATTGCATTATAATCATAACTAAGGTTCTAAATATGTGTTGTATGAATTCAAACATACTTTCACTAATTTGGGTAGCAGAAATCCATTACTAGATGCTACTATTCGATGTGTGGATATTTCTATAATGTTGAAATAGAATGGTTTCTAATTATGTAAAATTAGATTATTAGATTATTTTGATTAATCAAGTTATGTAAAATTAGGTTATAGTTGCATACAATCAACACAATAGAGTGCACAATAAGCACTTGCAATGATTGCTAAAGTGATGAGAATGAAGAAATGGTAGGTACCGCTGACAGTTTGCATGGAGTGAGAAGAGCAGGTGTTGCATTCGTAGGAATGCTTGAGGTACATTGATAGGTGGTCTAGTGAAAAAATGAATGGAAGAGATCTAGTTAGTCTAATGAGTCTGTTTGTACCATACTTAACCAATCCCGAAACTACTGAGCATCGGTCAACGTTATACCGTCAAAGACCCAGAAGAGCTTCCCTTCAACCAGGAGGCCAATCACAAAGCGACACGTGTCGACATCAGAAGCCAATCACAACGCGACACGTGTCAATATCAGAAGCCAATCACAACACGACATGTGTCAATGCCAGAACAAAACTAGAAACTCTCTTCTATAAATAGGGATCATTCTCCCACAATAATCTCTAATGTCATTTTGTACTAAACTATTCACTAGACTCACAAAAGGAGAGCTTGAACCTATGTATTTGTGTAAACCCTTCACAATTAATGAGAACTCCTCTACTTCGTGGACGTAGCCAATCTGGGTGAACCACGTACATCTTGTGTTTGCTTCCCTATCCCTATTCATTTACGTACTTATCTTCACTAGTGACCGAAGCAACCAGGCGAAGGTCACAAACCTGACACTTTCTGTTGTACCAAAGTCCTCGCTGATTTTGTGCATCAACATTTGGCGCCGTATGTGGGAAAGACACTTACTCCCACTCTCTTCAGCTTTGTCAAGCTGGTTTCCACCGCTCGTACACTTTCTTTTGGCCAAGCATCTCTCTCCAACATGGGGAGCGAAAGAAGCCATAGCACACAGAATGACACCCCCATTGGACCTAGTATGAAGCAACGAAAGCAGGAAGGAAATAGAGTTACTCTTCAAGCTAAAGTCGATGAGCTAGAAGCTCAGAACAACAAGATAGTGATGAGGAACGAGGTCCTCCATGAGCAATATGAAAAGCTTTTCGAGAGGCTTCACGAGGCTAGGCATGCTCAAACACACAAGCTCGTCGCCCCGGTCGAGGTCAACAATCATCTGAATGCCCCCCAACACGGAGGGTCACCGATATCCAACACAGACATCCCTGATAGGGATCGAGCTACCCATCAATGTGATAGTCAACATGAGACTTCTCTCAACCCAGCTCCTTCAACCCGAAGTAGGAGAAGTAGAGGAAAACACCTCCTCACAGAGGGAGTGGAATGATCAAAAGCCGTCTATCGCGATTGTCGAGACTTCCTAAAGCAACGTCGAGAGAATCCCATCCACATAAGCTCGAAGATCAATGACCCAAGAGTTTCTGAAAGACTCGGTCCTCTTCCACGACCCAGGCCAGTCGCCAATATAGGGAATGGGCAACAAGTCCCAGAAGAACATGAAGGTACAGGGGACTCGGAAATGTTCCGACATACTCACTCTAGGAGTCAGTGTGACGAGTCCAAGGAAAAACCACGTTATCTTGATCAAACTTTCCTACTTCCAAGAGGCGATGGGGACTTACGGAAGAAAACTTCAGTGGTGCACGACTCCACTCAGGACCCCTTTGTCCTACAGCTCCTCGATGAGGTAAACAAGTTGAAGGTTGAACGTCAAACGGAGATACCTGACTGGAACCAACCCAGGCCTGGCCCCCTCACAAGAAGGATCCTCAACACCCCCTCCAAGCGAAGACAAAGCAGAAGCTTGACTTACAACTCTATACTGGAAGGGAAGACCCGATTAAACACCTTAACCTTTTTGAGTCCACCATGGTATACCGGAGACACACCGATGAAGAACGGTGCATTCTCTTCCCCTCTACCCTTTCTGGCGGAGCTTTAAACTGGTATTGCCGTCCTCTACCCGAGACGGTAGACTCATTTGAAGAGTTGAGGAAGTTGTTTGTCTCTCAACACATCTTCCAGACCGATCGCTTGCATTCCGCAGATGACTTGTACATTATTCGCCAGAAGCCGGACGAGTCATTACTAAAGTATGCTGGCCGCTTCAGCCATGAGTATTCCCGCTGCGCTGAGGCAGATGACAACACCGCCCTCAAGGCCTTCACGGCAGGCTTACGTGACTGTTTCTTCAAGTACATGATCAATGCCAACACTTGGAAGACTTACTCTGAGGTGATGGCACAAGCTTACAACCATGCCTCTGCCGAGGCAAAGACATATCAAGGGAAACTCCCTATAGTCACCCCTTATCAGCAAGTAGGGAGTGGAGGCCAGATCCAACCGAATGAGAAGACCTCAACCTTCCAAACGGTAGCAGCACACCCCCCGGCCTCATTTAATGCTTCGCCAAGTCAGCAGACATATCAATCCTAGGGCAAAAGGAAAGATTTCCATCCTTACCAATCTCATTTTAATAAAAAGAATAAGGGGCACTATCGCGATAACTCAGGATATCGTCACAATAACGCCCGTCCCCAGGCAGTCAACGCAGTGGGCCAATCACATGTCAAAACAGGACCTACCCCGAGGTATGAGACATACACACCTTTGAACGCTACATGCGCGGCCATCTACCACAGTATAGCTCACCTGATACCAAAGCCAAAGCCAAGATAGCCAGATTACAAGTCCACGAAGAACACGGGTGTGTTTTGTTGCTACCACGAGTATAATGGCCATGATGGCGAGAAGTGCGTCATCCTCCATGATCATATTGAAGCTTTGGCACGTGAAGGAAAAATTGATCAGTTCCTCCTTCACCCTCCAAGGGATAACCGTAACCAACGCCAGGTGAATGTGATATACTCCATAAGCGGCGGCACACCCATGTCTGAATCTTCCAATAGGGCCATGAAAAACAGTGAACGAACTTTGAGACATGGCCATCAAGTGTTTCACGTGGAAGACATCAGGGGAGGCAAGTATCAAAAACCTAACTGGGATCCAATATGTTTCTACTCTGAGGAAGAAAGAGGTATCATCTACCCTCAAAACGACCCACTGATCGTGGAGGCTCACATAGCAAATTTTGATGTGAAACGAATCCTGATAGACACAGGTGTTTCAGTCAATATCATGTTTGCTGAAGCTTTCAAATCACTTAATGTAGCTGAACACTTGCTCGATCGCTCGATTTCTCCTCTGATAAGCTTCTATGGCGATATCTTACAACCTTTAGGGAGTATACACTTACCCCTCACCATTGGTACAGGCCCCTACACAGCTACTATTACCACTAACTTCCGAGTGGTCAATTGCCCGACGACATACAATGTCATCTTTGGGCGCACAGGCATCAATGACCTCAAGGCCATGGTATTCACACATATGTTGTTGATGAAGTTTCCAACCCCTTTCGACAATGGATACATCAGGGGAGATCAACTTAGTGCTCGATCATGTTACAACACTTCAGTTAAGCAACAACACCTGCATGTCCCCAAGGAGACCCTCTCTATACATAACCAGGTAGTAAAGACCAGTCCAGATGAAGCTAACTCGGATCTTCATGATGGCAACAGTCAACCTGACGACCCTCGAGATGACTCATTCACCCAGCAAGCACAACCCGCTGAAGAGTTAGAGAATGTCTTTATCTCCAAAAACCATCCAGATCGCATGGTGAAGATTGGCACCACTTTGTCACCACTCATTCGGTTGTCGCTGATCTCCTTTTTGCAAGAGAACGCCGAGGTCTTCGCTTGGTCATATAAAGATATGCCGGGCATCTCTCCCGATATCATCTATCACCACTTGAGTATTGATCCCAAGACCAAACCAGTGAAACAGAAGCGAAGATCTTATGATGTTGAACGATACGAGGCGATGAAAGCAGAAGTTGAAAAACTCAAGGACATAGGCTTCGTCCGTGAAGTCAATTACCCAACATGGGTAGCAAATGTTGTCCTTGTTAAGAAAAATCTGACCAAGGAAAGTCTCCTGCTTCAAAAGGTCTTGTGGAGAATGTGTGTCGACTACACCGACCTAAACAAAGGATGCCCGAAGGATAGTTTCCCTCTTCCTCTCATTGATAGACTTATAGACTCTACAGCAGGGTGTGAGCTCTTGAGCTTCATGGACGCTTATTCAGGATACAACCAAATCCTCATGAACCCCTCAGACCAAGAACACACAGCCTTCACTACTGACAGGGGACTATATTGCTACAAAGTCATGCCTTTCGGCCTAAAGAATGCAAGAGCAACTTATCAGAGACTTGTCAATTCAATGTTCGCTGAACAGATTGGGAAGAGCATGGAAGTTTACGTTGATGATATGTTAGTCAAGAGCAAACATGCTGACCAACACATCACCAACCTATCTGAAACTTTCACCATTCTAAAGAGGTATCAAATGAGGTTGAACCCCAATAAATGTGCCTTCGGCGTGGGTTCTGGCAAATTCTTAGGCTTCATGATTAGCCAACGAGGCATTGAAGCTAACCCCGAAAAGATCAAAGCAATCCTCGACATGAAAGAGCCAGTAACTTCAAAAGACATCCAAAGCCTTACTGGCAAGGTGGCAGCCTTAACCAGATTCATCTCTAAGGCCACAGACAGATGTGCTCCTTTCTTCAAAGCACTCAAGGGAAATAAGAAGTACATTACATGAACGGAGGAATGTGCCAAGGCATTCAGGAACCTCAAAGAGTACATGAGTAAAGCCCTTCTGCTCTCCAAACCAGAAGTTGGTGACACTCTCATTATCTATCTATCGGTTTCGGCTTCAGCAGTCAATTCTATTCTTATTCGAAAGGACTGTGGGGTCGAAAGGCCCGTCTACTACGCTAGCAAGGCCCTACAAGATGCGGAGACACGATACTCCAACATTGAGAAATTAGCTCTAGCATTGGTCATGTCTGCTCGAAAACTTCGCCCTTATTTCCAAGCACACGCAATTATCGTGCTTACCAATCACCATCTTCGACAGATACTCCAGAGTCCTGACACGTCTGGGCGAATGATCAAATGGGCGATAGCATTGGGTGAGTTTGACATCTCCTACCAACCAAAACCAGCCGAAAAAGGTCAAGCAGTAGCAGATTTCATCGCCGACTTCACATATCCTGTTGACATTGCTTCTACACCTGAAGCAGTAGCTTCATTACCATCGGAAGCTCAGAAGATAGAATCAACAACCCCAGCATGGAGTCTGTATGTTGATGGCTCATCCAACCAACATGGCTGCGAAGCAGGATTAGTCCTCACTACCCCCGACAAAGTGGCGATGGAATACGCTATTCGTTTCAAATTCAAGGCATCGAACAACGAGGCCGAATACGAAGCCCTTCTAGCAGGCTTACGTTTGGCCAAACACCTCGGGGTTAAACGAATTGATATCTTCAGTGACTCCCAATTAGTGGTCAACCAGGTCACAAACAACTTTGATGCTAAGGATAGCTCCATGGCAGCATATCTTGCGCAAACGCGACTTTTGCTCAAGCACTTCCACTACCAGATCACCCAAGTTCCTCGAGCGGCAAAAAGTCATGCAAACACTTTGGCTCGCCTCGCCTCGGCAGTGGAAGACAAAATTGGGAGAAAAATTCATGTCGAATTGTTGGCAGCACCAAGCACCATGGTCGCGGAAGTGTGCAATTTACAACAAGGAGATAGTTGGATCACCCCAATTTATAAATTCTTTGCTCATGGCACCCTCCCAATTGACAAAGTCCAAGCTAAGCAGATTCGATACAAGTCTGCCCGCTACCTGATCATTAATGACCAACTCTACAAGCGTAATTTTACCCTGCCATACCTAAGATGTCTTACACCTACGGAGGCGGAAATTGTCCTTCGGGAAATACATGAAGGAGTCTGCGGAGATCATGATGGGTCTCGATCCCTAGCACATAAGACTTTTCGCCAAGGATACTATTGGCCAACACTCCACCAAGATGCCATCTGAATATCTCGCTCATGTGATAAGTGTCAACGCTACGCAACTATCCCTCACTCCCCTCTCGAGCCGCTCACTCCTATGATCAGCCTTTGGCCCTTCGCCCAATGGGGACTTGATTTGATCGGCCCAATGCATGTAGGGAAGGGCAAGGTCCGCTATGCAATCGTTGCAGTTGACTATTTCACAAAGTGGGTTGAAGTAAAACCCTTAGCAACCATTACTAAGGCAAAAATAGAAGACTTCGTATGGAAGAACACCCTCTGCAGATTCGGCATTCCCAATGCGATAGTCACGGACAATGGGTGACAGTTCAACAACAAGAAGTTCAGGATGTTCTGCTCTAAGTTCAACATTAACTTATGTTTTGCCTCTCCAGCCCATCCCCAGTCTAATGGACAAGTCGAGGCCGTTAACAAAATAATCAAGCGCACTTTGAAAACTAGCTTGGACAAAGCTAAAGGTTGTTGGCCAGAATTCGTACCCCAAGTTCTTTGGTTATTCCGCACTTCATATCGGACTTCCACAGGAGAAACTCCATTTTCACTTGCTTTTGGTACAGAAGCAGTTGTCCCGGTTGAGCTTGAGCAAGCAACATACCGAATCCAGAACTACATGCAGAGTGAGAACGACAAACAACTCACCCTCAACCTGGATCTAGTCGAGGAACACAGAAATCAGGCTCACCTGAGGAACGTCGCCTACAAGCAGCGCATCTCCAACTACTACGACTCAAGGGTCAAACCTCGCTCTTTCAAAATGGGAGACTGGGTACTGAAGAAAAGATTACTCTGTGATAGAGTCCCGAGTGAAGGAACATTCAGTCCTAACTGGGATGGACTGTTCGAGGTCGTCGGCATCAGCCGCCCTGGCTCCTACAAGCTCAGAAGCTCCGACGGCAAGACCCTTGGCCATCCATGGAATGCTGACCATTTGAAGTACTATTACAAATAGACTCATATTGTACAAGTGTTAAGCTACAGCCGTTCGGCATCATATGTAACAAAGACCATTTGGCATGAATTCAATAAAGAGGTGATTTAGCCAACTCGGCCCTAAACTTTTTTACATTCTGAGCAATGAAACACTCAAGTGTTGAAGCTTCAACGCAAATGTTTCCAATACAAAACAAAATCTAAGTATGTGTCAACAAGACTATACAAAGGATCTACATCATACATTCCAACACATTCATACATTCCAACACATTCATACATAAACATCATACATTCCAACACATTCATACATAAACATCAGACATTCCAACACATCCATACATAAGCCAACTGTGCTTCGAAAGGGTTCAACACACTTTGTGTCATTCGACATTTGCCACAATGTGCCTCAACACCTTGCCCTTATTCTCGCCAACTAGGTGATGAAGGAACTCACCTTCGTGCCACCAACTAGGTGATGAAATGTACAACCCGTACTCTAATATTATTTGGAAACTTGCCACTCTTATCACCAATCAGGTGAAGAAGGAACTCATCTTCATGCCACCAACCAGGTGATGAAATGTACAACGCGTACTCTCCTTCATGCCACCAACCAGGTGATGAAATGTACAACGCGTACTCTCCTTCATGTCACCAACCAGGTGATGAAATGTGATGAAAGGTGATTAAGGAACTCACATTCGAACCACCAACCAAGTGATGAAAGCAACCCACCATTCATTCCACCAACCAGAAGACGAGTGGTACAACTTGTACATGTGAACTCCTAGCATTCACAAATAATCAAAAACCCTCAAGCTTTACAACTCAACTAGGGGAGCACTTATGCCTAACAAGAGTTATAGTCACCAACAAAGTCTTATTGCAAGCCAACAATGGCTTCAGTGCATGGTATACGAAGATCAAGCTCTTCAGCCCTCTTGCATCTGCTTCAGACATTTCTCCTCTGTAACAATGCAAACACTACAACTCATAGAAAGCTTCACACGCTCTTGATCAAGACTGTTCGAAGCAAATTCAATTTATATGGTTCATCCAAACCTTCGACTACTACAAGATGTGGCTTGCATCACAATCTCTTGCTCAACAGTGTGGAAGCAAAATTTGTATATCAATTTATGGTGCCAACAAAAGCTTCATCAATGGAGGACAAATATCAATCTCCAAAGCTTTGCACTATCTTCATCAAGATAGTGTGAAGCAAAATCAATTTAGGGTGCCAACAAAAGCTTCATCAATGGAGGACAAATATCAATCTCAAAAGCTTTGCACTATCTTCATCAAGATAGTGTGAAGCAAAATCAATTTATAGTGCCACCCAAAGCTTCACCTATAAATCTTCAACCCTAAAGCTTCACCTATAAAGTTTCAACACCAAAGCTTCACTTATCAAGCTTCAACCCCAAAGCTTCACCTACAATACAAAATTTCAACACCAAAACATATAAAAGCTTCACACACTTTTCATCAAGATAGTGCGAAGCTAATTCCAGTGGAGCTGAATTTTGGACATCTTATAGTTCTTGAGCAGATGAACAACTTTCACGAAGGAAATGTTTCTATTTGAGCGACAGAAGTTAGAGTGTTGAAGCTCCAAACATGACGGTCAGATTTCTGCAGGCTTTAAAGCTGCCGTAATGTTTCAAAGATTTGGAAATATTCAACCGTTAGTTTGTTCTGAATTTTTTATATGCTATGGAAGAGATGATGAGGAACAACTTTTATGAAGAAAGTATGTTGATCTGAACAAGATAAAATGGAGTTTCGAAGCTCACAACAAGTCTGATGGGTTAACAGAAAAATGATGAATAGTTACTCATCATACCTGAATGTCTGGAGTTGTACTAATCTGATGGATCTCAAATTTGGGTATGTTGTAGTTCACAGGCTAAGGAACAATTTTCATGAAGACAATTTTGCGATTTGAGCTACAGATGATGGTGTTATATTGAAGAGCTACCGCTCCCTCTACGATGACTCCCTTTGGGCTTGCCATTTTGGGCTACACAAAATTTTTGGGCCCTCGCAAAGCTAAAACCAGTTTGAAATATTTTTGGATAAGGCATATATGAAGGTGTGACATCGAAACAAGGCTTCGTTACTTTGACAAATTAGTAGCAAGCAAGACACCTCATTCGGCAACTCTCCTCGCCTGAAGACTTGGGGGACTCCCACCATATGCTACTGCACTTTGATACTCGGAAGTCTCACAACCACTCAGTGACTTGGATTTTCAAGTCTCCAACCGAAAATTTTTCCTCACTCGGGAAATTAAGGGAACACTACCTCAAACTACATGCTTCACTCACAAAGCTTCAACAATACAAGTTTCAACAAAAGAAAAAAATTCAGAGAACTTTCTGAAGAAGGCTTTGATGTATTTAACACAATACGTTGAAATGAAGCAAAACTTATTTATTAATATTTCCGATAAGCTACAAATATGTACATATACATGAGTCAAAATAAACAAACAAGAGGGAGCCTTCACAAAGGTTGCTTAGGGGAAGTCTTAGCAGTCGGTAGAGCCCCAGAAAGAGAAAGCACCGGAGGGTGGTTATCCGGAGCCTCAGTACTGGACAGAACCCCAGAAGGATGAGGTATTGGAGGTTGATCATTTGGAGCTTCATTATGCGGTACAGCCCCAGAAGACGAAGGCAATAAATGCCTTTGGAACAAACCCACAAACCTTTGATGATCAAGTAAAGCCTGACCATCGGATTCCTACATCTGGTCAAGCTTCCTCTTCATGTTTGTAGCATAGTCATGTGCGAGCCCGTGCAACTGTTTATTCTCATGCTTGAGCCCTCTGATCTCCTGTTTGAGACTTATCACTTCAGCCACCAATGATTCAACTTGGCGGGTTCTAGCAAATAGGCGTTGGGCCATATTAGACACAGAACCTGCACACTGAACACTCAGAGCCAGAGAATCCTTAACAGCCAACTCATCAGACCGTTTGGAAAGTAGTATGTTATCTTTGGGAGTGAGAAGGTTCCTGGCCACCACCGCATCGGTCATATCATTCTTCATCACGGAATCCTCAACGGTAAGAGGACCAGTAGGGGATAAGAAGGATGGGCGCCATATGTTGTCTGGAGAAGGCGTGGCTGCCTCTTCAACAAGGTTCAAATCAAAACGACGGTCGAATGGGCCAGGCATTTTCAAAGGTGTTGAAGAGATAAGAGGTTGGACAAATCAAGATCTTAGAAGTGCAAGAAGGGAGCTTCTACTGGTGGAGATTCAAGTGTGATGTGGAACTTAATGCCAGCCTCTAAAAAAATCTGCACTCGACGGAGCTTCAGAAATCGAAGAGGCGTTTGCTTTCTCAAAAGCTGGGCTGACCACGAGGGCCGATCTCAAAAATCGAAGAGGCGCTTGCTTTCTCAAAAGCTGGGCTGCTCAGAGACCACGAGGGCCAATCTCAGAAATCGAAGAGGCACCTGCTTTTTCAGCCTCGTCAGCACCTGTCACATGCACACTCAGCTTTGCGGAAATTACGGGCTATATGTCGAAGATTTCTGGTGAAGTAGAAAGCACGTGAACCTTACTGTTCAATCATCCACTCTCTACACGCAACATCAACTCCTCGGGTACCACATATAACTTTGCCAAAGATCTCTGACAAAGTTTAGGCACGAGAATTTCGAAGTTCCAGCTACCCTACTATTACCCACAAGGGTAAAGGAACAGCACCACTGCTTGACAACTGGAAAGTCCCTATGTGTGTCGACCTCCGTGTTCCGTGGCAAGACAGACTGGCAAGAACGTCCAACCTTTACTCACATTCGAGAAAAGACTCCCAACATAATTACTTTCTCAAAAATCGAAACGGCGCCGCTCTCCGAATCTCGAGAGCCAGACTCCCAACGGGATTACTTTCTTGAAAACCGAAGAGGCACAACTCTCAGAACTTCGAGAACCAGATTTCCTTAGATAAAGCTTGTATGTAATCTTCACACGCAACATCAGCTTTCCAGATACCACACACCACTTTTTCAAAGTGCTCTGACAAAGTTAAAACATGTGAAGCTGGCAGCTCCCACTACATTGTTGTGACCAAGAAGGGTAAAGGAATAGCATTACTACTTGCTATTGGGAAATCCCTATATACGTCGACCTCCATCCTCTAAGGACAGGCAAACCTGCAAAAATGCTCAATTATTTCTCGCATTCGAGAAGGCACCCTCAACATAACCTCTCGAAATACTCAGCTTTATTTCCCCCCGATAATACCTCAGCAAATAAGCCACACCAAGAACAAGAGTATCTCATATCATCAGGGTCGAAAGCAAGAGTATCTCATATCATGCTTTCTCCATGTCCTTGTCTTTGTCCTTATCCACACCTGCAGGACAAGGAGAAAGAGAGCAGTCTGTCGGAACCTGAAATCAAACCTCCAATCTGGAACTGACTGCCTGAGACCTTTGCCTGGTTGCTTACTTAGCATTGCTCTCGAGTACTCATCCTCAACTGCTGTCAAGGTCACGAATTCCACCAGCAAATACCTCATGACAGTTGATCAGATATTGGCTCTTTACACTGAAGCTGCCAAGCGTGGATGAGTCACTAGGAAGGAATGTTCTGAAGCACCATTTAAATGCAAAGGGTACACACCACTTCTGCCAGGCAAAAGATTGAAGCAGAGGGTTCAACGATGAGCTAAAACAGATCGCTACAACACAAGAAGCTTCAACAACCTTTCACTAGCACCGCCGCCGAAGAGCAAAACCTCGCCATACCACATTTACTACTTTGTCAACAGCAAGAGTATCCCATATCATCAGGGTCAATCATATTCTAGATTTGATGGACTTGTTTTGACCCTCAAATTCTTGAGTCGACTCACTAAGGCGTCGTGAACTGCACGTGTTGATTCATCACTCTTGAATCAAATCCTTAAAGATCAAGTCACCAACGGCCCTTGAAGATATCACAAGCCCAATTCAAGATCAAGTGTCCACCACCTTGAATCAAATCCAGTTCAAGATTAAGTCTGTGGAAAGTCCTTTGGAGGAAACTAGAAAACCCTCCAGCACAGTTCAAGAATAAGCCTGTGGAAAGTTACTTCTTCAAAAGCAAAAGTATCTCATATCATCTCTTCTCCATTTGATTCTCCTTATCCTGGCAGCTGAATGAGAGACAAAGAGAAGGAGAACAATCAACCGGAAGCCGAAGTCGAACCTCCGATCCTGGGTTGCTTGCTTGGAAGTCTGACTGCTTACCTTGTCTGTCACCTCCTTCGGCAGATCTCCTAGCTCGGCGACTTGGGGGACTCCTATTATAGGGTTTGTATCGCACTTGACCAAGCCCGAAACTACAAGTAAGCCTCAAGTGAAATTGATACATTACCTTGTGCATCTTCATCGGTTAAAGATATCACCCCTGGATGGAGGAAAAGTACTTCCAGAGAAGATGCAACATCTACATATGAGACAGATAAGGTAAATGAAAATGATACCACACTTCGGTACTTAGAAGTTTCGTGATTACTCAATGGATTGGATCTTGCAAGTCCCCAACCGAGGAGCTTCCCTCACTCGGGAACTTAGGGGAGCACTTTTTGTACCATACTTGACCAATCCCGAAACTACTGAGCACCGGTCAACGTTATACCGTTAAGGACCCAGAAGAGCTTCCCTTCAACTAGGAGGCCAATCACAAAGCGACACGTGTCGACATCAGAAGCCAATCACAACGCGACACGTGTCAACATCAGAAGCCAATCACAACACGACACGTGTCAATGCCAGAATAAAACTAGAAACTCTCTTCTATAAATAGGGATCATTCTCCCATAATAATCTCTAATGTCATTTTGTACTAAACTATTCACTAGACTCACAAAAGGAGAGCTTGAACCTATGTATTTGTGTAAACCCTTCACAATTAATGAGAACTCCTCTACTCCGTGGACGTAGCCAATCTGGGTGAACCACGTACATCTTGTGTTTGCTTCCCTGTCCATATTCATTTACGTACTTATCTTCACTAGTGACCGAAGCAACCAAGCGAAGGTCACAAACCTGACACTTTCTGTTGTACCAAAGTCCTCGCTGATTTTGTGCATCAACAGAGTCAAAATAAAAACAACACCTATAACAAAAATCCACTAATATAATATTAATTTTCTAATAAAAATAATTATAGTAAATATGCAGTTTTAAAAATACGGATCCTCAAATATCCACTACAAGGTCATACACAATAGAATGATATCAGAGAATAAAATTAGTGAAGATTGAACTTCATATAAACTGTTTATTTAATAGTTGATTAATTGGTTGGGCTTTATATTTATTGTTAGTTATTTGAACTAAAATAAATAATGAAGTCCAGTTCTAAAGGAAAAACCGGATTACAACAACAACAACAAAACCTTATCTTACTAAATGGGGTCGGTAAGTCTTTGTTTCACATGCCAAACCATCTTAACCGATTATCTCATCTTATCTTCAATTGCAGGTCATCCATACTTTACATTGAATATCCTTGTTCTTAATATTTTCCTTTCTCGTGTGCCCACTGTGGAGCCAAAAATAATCACAAGGCGACACGTGGATTTTTGGATAAAAGAGGACAAAAATACCCTTGAGGTATAACGGGATTCCTACGCGCAAGCAGCGGGCAATCATCCCTCAACCAAGTCAAAAGTGCCCAAAATAGGTAACAATTCAAAACATATCTCATCAAATCCCTTCTACAAGGTAACTCCCAAAACGTATTTCATTCCATATATTTTTTACCCTTTTTTAGCTAATCAATTATCTATTTATGTTATTCATTCCATAACATCCAAAACTTTCTTTCTAAAAATGTGTTAATTGGCTAATTAATGGATTAATTGCCTAAATAATCCATTAATGGCCAAATAAATCACACATTAAACCCCAAAATACACCCCAAAAAATCCCAAAGGCCAACCACCTTTTCTCCAAAGAGGACCATCCATACTCTATATATTGAGCCCCATTTTCTCTACAAACCTAAGTCCACACTCTTGCAAAACTCCAAAAACTCTCTAAACACTTTTCTCTCTAAAATTCTAACTTCAGCATCGGAGGTTCTTCGGCCAAAGCCCCCCCCCATTCATCGTGGGCGCGTGAGGCTCTTGGCCTTGACCTTAAGGTGTTGATTGTTTTGTAGGTGCAATTTTGTCCAAGAAGAAGGAGGAAGAAATTTGCATCCACACCCACACTTCTAACGAAGCATTTTCATATTAGCTGCACTCTTTTTTTGCACGTGTTGATGCTTGACCTCCCAACATTCTGTGCCATAAAAGCATTGTTGGCCTTATTGTTGTCCTATAAGATTTTCCCTTGAGCTTTAGTGACAATACGACAGTCGCACAACACATCCAATGCATTCTTCCACTGCATCCATCCAACTTGTATTTTATGGTTGAGATCTTCATCCAATTCTCCGTTCTTTTGCAAGATAGATCCAAGATAACAAAAGCGTTCACTCTTTGGTACTTCTTAATCTCCAATCCTCACCTCTATCTCATTTGGACCCTCACCACTGAACTTGCACTCAATATGTCTTTGACCTACTTAGGCAAAGATCTTTGGATTCCAACACTTCCCGCCAAAGGTTAAGCTTTACATTTACTCCCTCTTGTGTTTCATATATCAACACTATACTCCCTTTGAATTAACTAAATAAATAAAATAGGAGTGAATGGGGCCAAAGAATAGTTGCAAAGGAAAGGTGCAACGTGGCAAAGGAAAGGCTCTTTAGAGCTTGCGGCACAAATGTGGTGGTGGAGGATTAATTAGTAATCCTATTAGCTATTGAAATTGTTTTTATATAAGTCTAGGGGTCTTTAGACCTAGTGTGAGAAATCACAAGTCGCACACAGATTAGAGAAACGGAAACTAGGTTTTCCGATTTAGAGAAATTGAAAAACAAAACACCACACCAAAACCTCTTCGCTGCTGCACCCCTTGTAAGAGAATGTCTTAGCAAATCATTGTCTTCCTGCTTCACCAACCGAAGATTCATCCGTGTGGATACTGATATAGAGCTAACACTTGGGAGTCTTAACAACATTGAATTTGTTCACATATGAAATCTAAAGGTATTTATCTGACCTGCACAGGGCAAGGTTCCACTATTGGTGGAACTGCAATATCATGGAGTTTTATTAAGCAGACTTTAGTTACTACGTCTTTGAACCATGTTGAGATACTTGCCATCTATGAGGCTCATGTACATGTCTTAGTGTCATTATCGAGCATATTCGAAGAACTTGTGGATTTCGTCTGTCATTGATGTCCCCACAATGATGTTTGAGGATAATTTCGCATATATAGACTAGATTCGGAAAGGATACATCAAGAGAGACCATACTAAGAACATTGCATTGAAGTTCTCTTCTCTCATCAGCAATATGAGAATCAAAAGATCAAAATCAAGTGAATTTGTTCCCATGACGACCTCGTCGATCTCTTTACCAAGTCATTGTCGAAGTCCAGTTTTTTGAAGCTTACCCGAGGAATTGGAATGCATCAATTGTCCGATTACTTTGCTTGCAATCTAAATAAGGAGTTTTGTCAAACTCAGAGGAAATATCTAGTAGATACCTAGTTGACCTTAATGTACTCGTTTTACCTTAGTTTATGAGCATTTTTTCCATTGGTTTTTGCTAACATAACAACGTTTAAATATGGCACCTATCCTAGCTAGGTTGGTCATATCCTGATGTGAGTTAATCACCGCTTGTTTTTTCAAGCTTCAACTTTGCACTCACTTTTTTCTACAAGACTTAGGGTTTTGTTCCGCTTTGGGTTTTACCATTGTCAGGTTTTTGTGAGTTTATATTTCCTTAATGCAACCTTAATTTAGGTTTCACGCATGTAACTGCCTATGCTGCTTGAAGACTTCAACAATCATATGATAAGACCTGATGTGACTACTTCTTAAGGTTTACACACTCAAGGGGAGTGTTGTAGTTATTCTTACTTAGAAATGTGATTGTGTAAAGATAAATGTAGGATTCCAATAGGATTTGGGAATCAAATCTCTTTATGACTTGTGTTACTTGTGGAGCAAGTAAAGCCCATTTTATTAGTATAAATATAGGTATAAGACCGCCAAGGAAAAACAAGCAATTACAAACCAGTTGATCTCCCATTCTCTCTCTCTTGCCATCCCTCTCCTGCCGATCTCTAAATTTTTCTTCAACATTAACCTATTTGTAAGATAAGTATTAAGATTCTTTTTAAGTTGTACCTGAGTTCAAGATTACTTTTCTATTTGTTCAAACATTAACCTATTTGTAAGATAAGTATTAAGATTCTTTTTAAGTTGTACTTGAGTTCAAGATTATTTTTCTATTTGTTCAAAAAAAACAAAAAAAAACTTTTCTATTTGTTTAGAATTAGGTCTTCAAAAATATACCTCTTGTAACTCCATTAATTAAGTGTAACGTACTATTTTTCTCCTTTCGTTCTTTTTTTTCTTTTTTGTTTCAATGACATAAGATCTGAATTTGCAATCGATTATTCTTTCTTTTGCTCTTCCTTGGATTTGTTAACTCCATTTTCAAAGTTGTCTTCTCACGCTGACACCGACCCAATATTCACGAACACACAATCCCATAAGAATCAACCATTTAAAATTCAAGAACATTGCTTTCACAATTTCTCCTTTTTTATGATCTACTATCTCCTTCCTTACGATCTTTTTCCATAAAAAAACTCGAACTCCGGATTTTTCTTTAGTTTCATCAAAGTTACCAAAGAAACCATCACATCCCAAAACTGACTGAGATACATTGCTCACACACATCCTTTATATATAAATTGCTCTATTTATTAATTAATTTGCATAGCTAAATTTGGCTGCCTTACCATTTGAAGGGTACGGTTGAAAAAATAAATGACGACGTAAAATTAATCAGAGGGAGACATGACCAGCCCTAACCTAAAGGAAAAATGTCACGTGATGTATCAAGTTTTATATTCAGTGGTTAAATTTGTTTCAGAAGTTATTTGCAACAGTAGAATGGGATGAAGTAGTTAATTAACTTGTACAAAGTATATATCTTGAAAGTTCTGTAGTAATATCTACTTGAAATCCACATACGAAATAATTACAAATAAAGAATTCTTACTACAGAACAACTTTTAGGAGAAATGATAGTTGATTTATTGATTAAGAAATTAGTACAAATTTTCGAGTACATCATCAAGGATAAGTCCGGAGGTCTTTCCCGATCAGTTCCTTATTTCTTGATTTATTGATTAAGAAATGATAGTTAAACTATGCCCTTGCATAATATAATGATCAATTTCACGCTCATAATACAAGTTATTCATATAATATCTTCATAGAAGTGCTTCTTAAAAGCATCCATATGGGCAACTTGTAGACACAAGGCCACAATCGCAGAACCATTTCCATCAGGACTTGGAAGGATCAGAGAGTCCCCATCAAAACCATGCGTTCCAGGACCCATATAAATCTCCTTTCCCCATCCAAAATCAAGACCATATAGAGGCAGTGTCAACCAGCTCACTACCCCAAGATTAGGGTTTCCATAAAAAGGCCCCTGGTCACTCCCTAGAGCATGAAGATCTTGGAACCTTGTCAAGTCCGGTTGGTTCCTCAAGTTATCAATTGCTGACAGCACATAATCGTTCGTCACTTTCTCGATCGCCTCCCTTATTCTACTTGATGCGTACCCTAAGGGCTTGGTCACCAAGTCACCAGCAAGACTCGTAGCAATTACATCAAACGTTGCGTTCCCAAAGTATCCTTGTGGCAGTGGGGGTTGCATGCGACTCCGCGAGTCAACACAAACCCCCATAGCTGTAGGCTGTTCATTTTTGTGATCTCTAGCTTTAGAAGCACATCTCCAGATGTGTCCAGCCACAGACTCATACCGCGTGTAAGCTCGCTTAGTGTCAGTGTTGTTGAAATTGGTACCCTCATTCGCCATCCGCTTAAGCTTCTCAACTTGATCTTTAGTAAGACTCAACATGGCGACAGTGGTCTTCTTCTTCCTCTCCTCAATATTATCTGCTTGCCCAAGTAAAAGGGGAGGATGGTTGAACTCTGAATGGTCAAGCCCTAGAGTAGCACTTCCAGCTGGGAGGTTTAAAGCTTGAAAGACTTTTCGATCAAGAAATGGCATCACCTTAATTGGCTCACCCCTTGCAAGCCTAGCCCACTCAGAAATAAAATGCAATGCACTTTGCCCATCAACAACAGCATGTGATATTGCCAAGCTAAGACTAACACCACCACATTTGAACGTAGTCAATTGCACAAGCAATATTGGAAGTTCATGAATTGGGAGGGTGTAGTCCACAGTTGGGATAAGATAGTGATATTCTGCAGAAGGAGAGAAGTCACCAAAGTCGTCGAGTTTTGAACTAGACTCAGCTTCAATGAATCGAACCCCCACGGCATTGCAATCAAGCTCAAGGCGGCCTCCGCCAATCCAATGCAAACGACCTGCTAGTGGATAGAACGGCACCAGTGCACGACTTAATGAGTCTTTGAGGGTGTTTGCGATGGTGTCAGATGATGTGACAAAGTTATGGTCTGGTTTATAGAAGTAGATTGTGGGAACATGAGTTATGACGCCGACTTGATCCCATTCCGATAGAGTTAGGCAACCTTGCCATGTTGGCTGAGAGGGTTTCAGTGCACAGCAGTCTTTGAATTTCACCACCATTGTTTCGGGTTTTTTTAAAGTTTGAGTGAGATGTAGATAAACGGGGTACTGGTTTTTATAAGCTTGATTGTTATGGTTGTGATGAATTCACTCTCTCTGGATAGTAACAAGAGGAGATTGTTATAAATAAAAAAAGGCAACACAATTTGGTTTTCCGAAAATTCTGTGAAATTGTTGAGAATAAATTTCACATGAGTCCGGTAGTTCCTTCAAAGTCGCATTTTCAGTTGGTTTCCTACGGCATGCTCTTTGGGTTTGTTATGATTTTCCGTCAGTGCGCCAAAAAGAATTCTCATTGTTACATCTTGCTAGAAGTAACATGATATACAAATGCAAAAATACAATTCTTACTAGGGTTGTTTTATTAAAACCATTTTGTTGACCACACCCCATGTACTAAAACACCCCACATTTACTTTTTAAATTAAAAATTATCTTAATCCATCCCACCTAATTTCCTACATTACCCTTACACCCCACAAGGAAATAATAAAGGTTGTTGCTGCCTTGTTGGGAGATTTATCCAGTGTTAGAAAGAATTGCTTCTGTTTGTCCAGGAAATAAAATGCGCCTAACTTCTAGTGTACTGCTATCTGTATAATTTAGCTGTTTTTGTTTGGTTCTTGCTCTAGTCTCTGACTTGACCTCTTACATTTTTATCCTATTTTGCTCTAGGGTTTCAAACTTCAGCTAACTTTTCTCTTCTTGAAGTCTCTCCTTTCAACCGAAAAAAATGAGAAATGAAACTCTCATTTCCAGACATTCTTAACTGCCAAATGGAATCAGTTTCTGATTCATAATTAATGATTATGCATGTATCAGCATCAATATATTTCCTTTACGAAAAATCTCATGGGTTCCTTGTAGCATTTGCGATTGCGATCGTGATTACACCCCCAACTTATGAAAATTATCTTTAAAAAAGTGAAATCGGAATTTGCAGAAAATGTTTTCAAATTTGAACTCTTTGACTACAACTCGAAAACAAGAAAAATCGATCTCAACATGTTCTTGAATTATTATTAGGTTTTGCTGTTAAAAGAACTTACGGAGTGTACTTAAATATAAATAGTCATTTTGTATCAAGATATATGAGTTATTTATTATTAAATTTTATGTGGAGTGTATTCAACAAAATGTGGAGTGTTAATAAAAAAAACCCTTCTTACTACCACATTTTCATACCACTTTGTATCACCTTTTTAATAGAGGTGAGACTCACTTGTATTGGTGGGCCTTACCTCTATTAGAGAGGTGATATAAATGTGACATGAAGAATGTGGTAATTAACATTGAACTAGGTATTCATGAAATTCAAATTTATGATCTTTAACTTACTACAATTGTAAGGAATATCACACTAAACTAGACCGAGCAATTTCTTACACGATAAGGAATACCACAATAACAGGTTTCCGGTCAACACGATAACTAATCGGGTCGTTATCAGGTCACACGTTAATAACACATTAATAACGGGTTCTTAACAGGTTTACACGCGGGTAACCCGTGGGTAACCTGTTTCGACCCGTTAAGAAAAAAGTTATTTTGATGATTTTAAACTACTAAAAAAGATTACTATAAAATACTATAGCCATAGTGTATATATTGTATAAATATGTATTTTTATTTTATTTTATTTAATTAATAAAAAAGTTAAAAGTTTTATTATGAGAGTTTCTTATTATCATTGTGATAAGTTTTACTTGGTCTGTTGTCCAAAATTCAAATCAACTATTATAGTATAGAAAAAAAGACCTTCAATTTTAGAGTCAATAATCTAACAAAGTTTTTTACTCTCTCTTATTTAGTCATACTCATAAATGTTTTATCCTCTTAAAAGTGAGATTAAAAGTTATAAAACACATTAAAAAAAATATCATCAATATAACTCTTGAAGACATATATCAAGCGAAAGTTCCAATACCATTTCCCTTGGTGATTGATGAAAATTGAAGGGTTTTATTGTCAAGAAACGTGCAAGGGTTCCTCAACCTTGAAACACAACTCCCTTCATTTTGCATATCCTTGAACATTTGATATTTTGTAGTAATGTACTAATATTTTTTTTTTCATTTGGGTGAAGGACAAATGTGTTTTTATGTATTGAAGTAATATTTATGTGACAATGTGGTATGTAAATAATACTAATTTAGTATTATGTTTTTCATTTGATTATCCATTGATTTAAAACATATTTTCTTTAACGGATAACAAGTCGGGTTATATTACCTATTTGTCTTAACGAGTGTTATACAACATAACCCGTTAAGATATTGGGTATGTCATGTAAACGACACGAACACAGGAAACACAACACGAATGCCAGATCCACACTAAACTAAGTGGCCATGTTTATTTTTTAGTAAGAGTAAAATTATCAAACTTCGACCATTTAGTACTGCGGTCTCATGATATTTCTCTTCAATTGGAAGTGAGAGGCCTTAGGTTTGAATTTTGTGGATGGCAAATTCGATACCAAATTTAGGCTGCCCATGATGTGGTTTAGCCGAACTCCCCCACCCCTTAGTATAAAAATATCGATATACTCGAAATTTTTTTTTTATCAAACTTCGCAACTAAAATTTGGCTCGACAGGGACATTGGTCTCTTATGTAAATACGAAGTAAAACCAGTCCCAGCAAATCTATGCCGACAGTCCCTCTTGAAGAAATGGGGACATAAAGTATTTTCACAAGGTTTCTATAGCAATTTACTTTTTACAAGGTTGACAAATATTTTTTTTTTTCAATATATAATAGTTTATAGATAATTGGGAGTAGAAATAATTTTAAAAGTTCTAGAAGCAGACAAGAATGTTCTTATTAAAAGGGCATGACTAGGGCTAGTTCGGATCGGGATCCTAAACCGAAATCCGAAGCCTGAATCCCCAACCGATAATTTCGTGACAGGATTCTAAAACCCGAAACTGAACCGAAAATTCGAGATTCCTGAATTTCGGGATGGCCGAATTTTTTTTCGAGATGTTGGGACGGTTCGGGATTGAGCCTTATTGTTGGGTTTTTTTTTTTTAATTTATTTGGATTTTGGACTGGATATTGGTTAGCCCAATTGTTTATGATAGCTGAAAGTGTAACAAAAATTCAAGGCCTATTTCCAATTCTTATAAAAATTCATAATTTCATACCAGTTGCCAATTCAAATTCATACCAATTCATAATTTCATACCAAATCCGATCATACGAACCCAAATTTTCTAGTCTATCAAACAACTTAAATTAAAAGTTTAAAACCCTAATCCTCAATTTTAGAAACCAAATCAAAACCAAGGTACAATAATTTCATGAATCTTGGTAACTTCAGATCAGGGAAGCTTCGATTTGGAGGTTGTGGTGGGAGATGGAGGTGAAATCGTGGAAGTCTGGATCTTGAATATGATGGAGTCATAGAGGTGTGGTGGTCGACGACTCGATGACCAACGTGTTGAGTCTATTGATAGAGGGAGGAAAAGGGGGGGGGGGGTAAAGAGTGCAGAGATGATTTGAGAGATTAGAGAGAGTATTGAGTTTGTTGATAGAGCAGAGGAGGGGATGAGAGAATGGCGAGATGATTAGAAGGGTATGAGTGAGAGAGAGAGAGTGCAGGCTCTGTGGAGCCAAAAATAATCCTGAAAATTATTGAGGTGATACATGGATTTTTGTACAAGAAGGACGAGATTACCCTCAAAGCACATCGAAATTCCCACGCGCATGCAATAGACAATAACGACTCAATCGAGGAAGAGTCAAATGTGATCTTTATGGAATTTATTCAAATTCCACTCATCACTCCCTTGTTGATTTTATTCAAAAAGGTAACTCCCAAAACTTCCTATCTAATATGGGAATAATTACCATGATAATTGCAAGATAGTATTTCACATAATATCTTGCAATAATTCGCTGATTACCATCGCAAAGGGTCGGCCATTCTCCACCCAAAAGGCCAGCCACCCTCATATAAATACCCCACTTATCCCACTAAAATGGTAAGGCATTTGCTACCCACAAACTCAAAATTACATTCTTTTTTTAAAATGTAACTTTGGCATCGGAGATTCTTCGACCAAAGTGCCCCCCTAACAAATTCATCGTGGACACTTTAGGCTTTTTGCCTGAATCAAATGTGTTATTGTTTTGCAGGTGCATTTTTGTCAAAGGAAGAGATGACAAAAGTTTGCACCCATATACTCGATTTGAGATATTAGAGAATGAGTGAGGCCTTTTACCCAATAGTTGATATTTAATCTCAACCAAATCCAACAATTACAACTTATTCTAATATATATTTATCGGTTTAGGATTATCGAACATTTTGGCGACCAAGTCCCAATTCCCGTACTGAAATATCGGGATTCTTTGGGTATGGTTTACCGAACTTTTTAGGATTTTATTTCGGGATTTTTTGGTTTTGAGTTTGGAACTTTTCGGTCGGGTTCGGAATTTTTTTTTTGCGGCCCAGTGCATGAGGCACAAAGATTCCCACGAGCAGTCCAACATCACTAGAGGCTAGACCAGTTGACTACGACATCACCAAGCTCTCTTACTCGTGGCAAGGGAAAAAAGTCGAAAACATTAAAGATAAGATTAATTACCAAATCCTATATTTAATAGTTTGAAGATCAACTCAAACAAGTAAAGAGTCTAAATCATATCCAGTCAATGATACTTCTAAGATATTATTTAATAAATAATGTCTTCGGGATTATTTTTCCCCATCTATCTTTACGAATGATCACCTTGACTAATTGGATACCGTCACGAGTAAGGCAAAACCCTACCCTTATGGTCGGCCGCCTCCCTATAAATACCCCATCTCGATCAATTTATGTTTGCTACGCACTTAAGCCTCAAACTCTTCATTTTTCAGAGAAACTAAGTTAGGCATCAACATTGCCAAACACCCCCCCGCCCCCACAAAACACAAAAATCTCATGGGCGCATGAGGCTTTGACCTTGATCAAAGATGTTATTTTATTTTGTTGTAGGTACAATTTCGTCAAGATTGAAGAAGACAAAAAATTTCAATTTCATACACATTTATTTCAACGTCATACATCTGTTACATTTTTCGTTAATTTGGCTATTAAATGATGACATATCAAATGTGGGGCCTATATTTTTACTAATGTGGAAACCAAATCTTTACTATATGAATAAAAAATAAAAAAAATAAATTAACAATTAACTATTTAAAAAATATTATAATTGTCTTTTCTCTTTCATCTTCTCCTAAATTATGAGGTGGGTCTAGTTCTCAATTTTTAATTGTGACGGGAACATAGGTGGTATAACACGAGTTTTTATGTAAATGGTGGAAACTTTTATTTTTTAGGTTATTAACTTTTTAACACACATATTCCATCATTTGTATAATGACACATGATATACCACCTCGTGTACCAGTCAAATTGAAAAATCACTTTCCCTTTCTGGCACTATCTTTTCTATGTCTCTCTCTCCCTTCCTCAGCGCGACTACGATCATAGCACAACCCACAAAGCAATAATCAAATAAATACAACGGTGAACAGTGAACAATTGATTCCCAAATAGTTGAAGTGAGGCCTGAGAAATTCAAATAAAAAATATACAATATTGATACATAAAAATTGTAAAAATTGCAAATCCTATACAACATTTTCAGTCCAAACTTTTCACAAAACCATCTACATTTTTGACAATTACAGACCGAAAAGTTATAAACAAAATTTGAAAGAGGATCAAGGAGAACGCCTTGATGGTTCCGCTGTAAATGCACCTAAACCCTCCTTCCCAAATCAGCACCTCCCTGTTGAATCCCCTGATCGCCGCCTTCAGCTTCGAGAACGTGAACACCCTCAGATCATTGGCCCACCGCAGACTCAACAACCTGGAACGCCACCGAGTCTGGGTCGGGTTCAAAGATTAGGCGCAAGGATGCTGGGTCGAGCTCTGCTCGCCGAACTCGAGGTGAGGGTGTTTAGGAGGTCGTCTTGTGAGAGAACGAGAATGAATGGACGGGCGGCGAGAGAGAAAACAGAGAGAGAAGAAGAGCTTTCAAGCTACAAATTCATTATTGTTACCAAAACTAACAGAAGATGAAGGAGAGCAGACGATGGAGATATTTTTCAATATGAATGGTACATGAGGTGGCACACTACGTGTTACTAAGATTGAAAAAAAATACCAAAATTCCCGAAAATTTCGGTACCCAATACCGAACCGATCCCAAAATTTCGGTACAGGAATCAGTCTCAAGTTTTTGAGATTTCGGTAATCCCGAACCGAACCGAGATAAAAAAATAATACTTTTAAATATATATTCGGAATTGTAATAGCTATCGGATTCGGTTGAGATTTAATCTCAACCGTTGAATATTATCAAACCTACTCAGAAGTCAGAACAGAACTCACTCACTCACTCACAGAGTCATGACTCACAGTCTCACACTCACTCTCTCTCACCTCAGACTCAAACCTCGCTCACCCTCCTCGCCGATTTCTCTTTCCGTTTTCAAATCCGGCCACACAAGTGACTCACCTGAGTAATATTTTTAGTCTGCGCGTTCAAAAAGGCACTTCTCCATCTAGGGTTTTGCCTGCGCTTTAACTCCAGCCTCTGAAGAGTAAGGAGGGATTCGGAATTCCATTCGGCTGCTCAGGGATCCCAATTCTTCATCGTCAAGGTTTGTTTCACTTTAATCTTTATTATTGTTATTCATCTTTCAAATTGCTCAACTTTAACAACCTAGTTGATGCTCATATTTTAGGGTTTTAATTCAATTCAATTGTCGTAGGTGGTGTAAAGATTTGAGCTCTTGGAATTTACCCAATAATTAATTTCCCTAATTGTTCGACATTGTGGTTTATCAAATATGTTTGAGATGGTTATGAATATTTGTTGTATCTGTAATTCCACAACTTAAAAAATTCAACTTTAGTGCTACCTTCGCAGTTAATTTGTGGTGGTTGCTTTGAAAATCTATGTCAATTGATTTGGGAACACTGCCCTACACTACACAATAAAATCTAATTATATATATGGTAAGTAGAACAAGGAAGAGAAAACACATGCATTTAATCTAGTTTTAATTTGTGGTGGTTGCATGTTGTTCAAGTGCAAGCAGTGTTTAGAACTTTGGATCAAAACATTCTTGACGTCCTTTATTTATTGGTTGATAGATATATTTCTTCAAGACTTGGTATCAAATCAATTAGGTCTTGTTTGGTATCCTTCTTGGATCAAATTTTTAGTTTTTCTTTAAGCTAATGAGTGTTAAATGTTAAGTAATTTAGTTACATTCAGCATTTTTAAAACAAAACATTGGATCCAAGAAGGATGCCAAACAAACTCTTAGCTTCCTTGCTGAATTCCACCATTGTAATGCAAGGCTATGAATATTGTAGAACAATCTAATTATATATTGTAGAACAATCAAATCCCACCATCAAGTTCAAGATGCATATATACATATTTATGATTATTTTTCCCGAGCCTTGAGGCATTTGTGAATATATTGTTTGTATCTCTCATTTGCTCTTCTGTAATTCTTGTTGGGGCATTACTGTGAGATGTTGTATATGTTATTCTTGCTAGGGCATTACTGAAGAACTGTTCTGTTATGCAGATTTGGCCGATTGGCTATTCTGCCTATTCTGCACACTGCACAGTGCACAGACCCACTATTATAGGCCAAAAGCTGAAAAGCCCAAATGCCCAAAAACCCAAAAACCCAAAAGCCCAAAATTATTTTGGGATTTCCCGATTTGTCCCGAAATCCCGAAATTATTTCGGGATTCCCAAAAATTTGATTTGGGATCGGTCTTAAAATTGGGAATCCCGAAAAATTCGGTTTGGGAATCGGGACTAGGGTTTTGGTTTGGTATCCCATACCGAACCACCCCTACATGTTACTATACAAATGATGAAATATGTATGTTAAAAAGGTAATAACCTAAAAAGTAAAATTTTCCACCATTTACATAAAAACACATGATATACCACATATTCCTGTCATAATTAAAAATTTCTCCACAACTGCACGGTTAAGAGCCTTGCTCTGGACAACAGTTTCATTTATATTTAACAAATAGGTAGAAATATGCGAAGCGAAAACTAACAAGAAGAAGGTCTTTCAAAAAATTAAAAAAAAAACTAACAAGAAGAGAAACAAGTCACTCAAATAACTGTTTTGTTGTCCGCGACCTCAGCTTGCTCGCTTTCTCAGTCGGTGGGTTCTCTCTCCCCCCCCCCCCCTCTCTCTCAAATTCAGTTCTCTAATTTCCGAATGAAAGCAAACAATACCTATATCAATCAATATTGATTAAGTCTTCAGTTTTTGATTTTGTCCTTGATTGCTTGTTGTTGTGCTTTTGTTATCCTTTTTCCAATTGATAATATTGGGTAAATAATAATTCTTTGATTATCATAAATTTTTTATCTTTCTGCTTGATTCCTCAGAAAACAGACGAATTTGTTTTGGTGCTGATGGTAATTTTGAGTCTTTGGTTTGATTTTTTCATGATACAATATCTTCAATTTTTTTTTGTTTTTACAAAAGGAGATAACTAGTGGCAAACCGTTATCCACTATTTCGTGCCTGAAGAGACTATGGAGAATTTCACCATGCTCAGGCCACAGTTATGCACACTCACCAGCGCGGAGCATTGAACCCGGGGTCTCCTACATTTTTTTTGTTTATTGGAGAGCCGCCCACTGGGCCACTTACTGTTGGTTAATGTCTTCAACTTTATTAGGGTTTTCATATTCTTTGTACAGTCGCCAAGTTAGGTTATTGTTCGCTTGGCTCGTTCAATCATTTGTGTGTATGCGAAATTTTACGAGCTACATTTGGAATGAATGGAAAAATGAAGTCCTCTAAACCACTCTTTGGTTTTTCTTATTTCTGTAACACTATCCTTGTTAGTGCTTACCCAAAGTTTAAGCTTCTTTAATGTATTTGCTACTTATATTGTATCATCAGTTGCTTTGATATAACGATAACGAAAATGAATTTTTCATACACAATTACGCATTTTCATTATCTATGAATAAGTTTTGATCTCGTTTGAGTTTCCTTTTTGCATGGATTGCATCTTTGAACACTCTATTTTAACGAGGACGATAATATGAGTGCGTTCATGGATGATGGATATAAAAATGTTGCAAGAGATTCATATATGCACCTTCAAAACATTGATGCCCAATTGTGATTTCTGTTTGAACATTGTATGATTCTTATCTACAAAAATTTCTATACAGAAATACAGTTATGGCATTGAGAACAGTGACGAGGAAGTTAGGGAGTAAACTATTACCCCTGTTTTCTCCTGCGGCTCTATTGCATTCGCATGCTACAAGCTTTGGTTAGTCCCTCTCTCCACCCACTCTCACTTTTTTTTGTTGATAGACGTTTAGATTTCAATGTATAGTTAATATGAAAAAGGACGACACAGTGGTTAGTGTGATGTGCAGAATATGAGTGTTGAATCCTTTAGAAACGTGTAATATTTTGGTGCATCATGGATAGTGTTCTACACATCATTACCTTGGTTCAGTTGGTTTATAAATTATAGTTGTTTAAGTGTTTCCTTTGCAGGATTTAAACAAGGAGGAGAATAGGAAAAAAGTCGAATGATTGGTAATGTCTTCGGCAATGTTGCTTCGAACTATGATCTAATGAATGATGTGATGAGTGCAGGATTACACAGATTATGGAAGGATAGGTAAACCTATTGAAGATTTGCTTTAATGCTTTTTTCCCCCCTCTGTTATTTTCTTTTATAAACGAGCATGTTGTTAGGCACTTTGACATTTTACACTGCTCTATATAATGCCCGATTTCTTTTCAGATTAGTTTCCAAACTGAATCCTTTTCCTGGAATGAAGCACCTCGATGTGGCTGGTGGGACAGGTAAAGCTTGTGATATGCATTTACTGTGGTAACTTTGTCAATGTGGGACCTTAAGACTTGAGGACACATGTATTATATCCAAGGTCTAAAATATCGATGATATCGGTAGTCCAAAAACACGGAAATTTCGATGGAAATATCGGGATATTATCGATATCGATAAAAATTGAATAAAAACCACAGAAATTATAAGAAAAACTTGGAAATTGTTATTGAAACTTTGCATGATGTTTATTTAGTCAATTATCTATTAGTTTATCACAAAAAATTGGAAGGAAATGCATTGCATGATGGATTTAACTGATTTAAGTTGATTATATAGCGAGCTGGTAAACATTGTGAGTGTAGAAAATATGTAGTAATTAATGAAAGAAGTTTAAACACACCATAATCATTTATATATAATGAATTAGTACAATATTTTACACTTTATACATTGCATGGTAAGATACATGAGTGACTTAGTACCACATAGAGTTCCTATGAGGTTCAAAATTTTCACTATCTTCATCATCTCTATGTGTAGAGTAAGTGTATTGTGAAGAGTAGTCATCAAATGATAAATCCCCAAAATTGATAAGGACATCCAATTGGACTCAATCCGAAAGTAGCTGATTTTTTGGACATAGATCTAAATGCCCCTTTAATCTAATCGAATGTGTCTACATTCTTAATATTCTCGTTACATTTTCGTCTTTATCATCAGTGTGCATTGAGAATGCTCCATCTACATCTCGTTTAGTTGTGTAATCCAAAAGGAAAAGGACATCTACGTCTCATCTAGTCAATTTTAATGGATACATTAATATGAGTGGCATTTGCAGTATGTTTCACAAAATCCAAATTAAAAGTTGCCTGCATTGGTGTGATTTATTCATAATTTTACAACCCAACATAAAGTATGGGCCTCTACGATGGGCCGGACGAAAACAATGTAATGGCTTAGTCCAAAAAAAAAACATTTTCCTCGGTACCCATCTTACCTTTGTTTCACAAAACAATCTCAGCCGTCCAATCAACCAAAACCCTAAATCTCTCTCATTTAACATTTCCCACACTTCAGTCTCGCGCCTCCAAGCTCATAGCGTGCAGAGACACACAGAGCCCCCAGGAGAGGAGACCCCAAACCCTAGAGAGCAACACCATGGCTGCCCCAGCTATCGAGTCCGTGCAATGCTTCGGTCGGAAGAAGACGGCGGTGGCAGTGACCTACTGCAAGCGCGGACGTGGCCTGATCAAGATCAATGGCTGCCCAATCGAGCTCGTCGAGCCTGAGATCCTCCGATTCAAGGCCTACGAGCCGATCCTACTGCTCGGATGACAGCGCTTCGCCGGCGTCGACGTGAAGATCCGAGTCAAAGGCGGAGGCCACACCTCCCAGATCTACGCCATCCGTCAGAGCATCGCCAAGGCCCTTGTGGCGTTTTACCAGAAATACGTCGACGAGCAGAGCAAGAAGGAGATGAAGGACATCCTGGTCAGGTACGACAGGACTCTCCTCATCGCTGCGAGCCCAAGAAGTTCAGTGGTTGCGGTGCCAGAGCCAGGTTCCAGAAGTCCTACCGTTGAGAGTATTGCCCCTTTCAAGTATTTTTGGGTTTCATCTTGCGATATTATAGATATTATCGATAATATCGCGATATATTGCCTAAATACTGTATTAAAATGCTGAAAATATCATTTCCGATATTATCACGATAATATCGACAAAAATATCGATATATTGACGATAATTAAGTGGATAAGTGTGAAAATATCGTCCTCTAATAAAACGATATTATCGGCGAAATATTGCCGATAATATCGATATTTTAGAACCTTGATTATATCTGGATGATTTATTGTCATACGAGATAACAGTAAGTGGTGGTATTTTTATAAGAAGTAACAAGTGGTATCAATATTGGAGGAGGATTCTCTCCCCTCCTAATCTCTTTCCCCTTCTCTCCCCACCTATTTGAACGGTTATGGTTAAGTCACGTCAATATCTTATATTGATTTTTTTATAGAGACAATAAGACAAAAAACAATATATGACAGGAGAGGAGGGAAGGAGATGGAAATAGGAGGGGAGATAATCCTACTCCATCAATATTACCAACTATCCTCCTGACAACATGACGCTACTGTCTTGTCTGGATTCAAATCATTCCAAATGTAAGTTGTTGCCTTTTTTTTTTGGAGAAACCCAGATTTAGTCTGGCATGTGCACTTATCTCCTTGCGAAAGGAGGAGGTCCAAGTATGTAACCCAGTTTGAATTTTTTACATTGTCCAACTTTTGTATACTGTTGGTTGCCTGGGCTCCGCTTTGGGCATTTTAATAGAAGTTACATGCCTGTCAGAAAGTATGAAATCCAGTTTGGGTTGGGAAAAGATCTGACGTATGGAGTGGGCTAAGGATAGCCGATGAAATAAAAAGGAGAATCATTATGCACAAGAATTATATGTTCTAATTTGAGAATAAGAAAGTTAGGCTAAATTGCCCTAAGGCCAAAATGGAGTTGGGCGCAAATGACTCCATCCCATGATTCCCATCATATATTATGGAGTGGATGGTGATCTTGCAGGTGTGTTACCTGCTGGGTGCTGGAGTGCATCCGCCAGATGTAAAAAGAAAATTAATATAATTCATAAGACAATCTGTTTCCATGTCTAAAACAATACAGAAATAAGTTGTTTTGGTTCGAACCTAATTTAAAGCTCTTAATCTTCTAATTGCATATGTCAATCTTACTGGTGGTTTTATTTTGTCAGGTGATGTTGCCTTCAGAATAGTAGACTCGGTAAACAGCATCAGAAGTAGAGCTATGGAAGATGTTCTCAAAGACGATTTACAAGAAGAAACTAAGATTTATGTATCTGACATAAACCCTACTATGTTGAATGTTGGTAAGAAGAGGGCATTGGAGAGAGGTAAGATAATGCTGTGACTTTGACTTAGGTTGCATTATGCATTCTCCTTACACATTGGACAAACAAATTTTACGTTTTTTTTGTAAATGTACAATTGTGTACCGAAATTTATAGGTATTGGAGAAGACAAATCCCTTCTATGGGTGGAGGGAGACGCAGAAGCCTTGTCTTTTGGAGATAATACAATGGATGGCTACACAATTGCATTTGGAATTAGTAATGTTACACACATAGAGAAAGTGCTTTATGAAGCCTATCGGTAAGGTCAAACCTCTGTACTGGTTAACATATGCTAACAGTTACTAATAATGCAAGGCAAATTATCATCATGGAAAATTCGTAAATGGTCTCTGTAAATAGGCTGTGACTCCCTATATACGAGTGTGACATAACTGTAGGCATGCATGATTGAAGACTTAATATGCTATCTCTTCTTGTGTATCATCTACTGTTGAATAGGTAACTTATTTCAATTAATTTTGAGTAGTTAAATTGTCCATCATTGTGAAACATGCCAGTTTCCACCTCTCTCTCTCTCTCTCTCTCTCTCTCTCTCTCTCTCTCTCTCTCTCTCAGATGTTATAGACAACTAGGCAAACTTATATATAAAACATTTTTATTCCTGCTTTGCTGTAAAGAAGAATAAAAATGTCAAATGGTTTCCAAATTTCCATTACATTTGATATATGGAAGTCTTCCTTTATAAACAATCCTGTGGATGTGCTCAAGGTGATACACATGAGGAGCCAATATCTAGAGATACGGTAGGTAGAAAGAACCAGTGAAAACCTGAGTCATTTTTTATTGGTGTGGGGCTGAAGCTTGGGACAGATCTTGCTATTGGTGTGCATATGCAGTTCTAAATGATGAAACTTTGAAGTTAAAAAAGGTGATGTATTACTGAGGGGATACGAAGTAAGATGAAACTAGCAGTATATAACTTGATCAAAACGAAACTAGAGGAATAAACCGATATGCTGACACTACTAATATATGTAGCAAAACCAGTGAAACAATCTTCCTCTAGGGCAGATCTGAAATTTTTGCAGTCATGATATAAGTTTTGTGCTAATGTTTTGTTACGGTGGTCATTTTGATTATGAGTAAACTGTTATGTATTTCTGCGGGAAGAGGCGTTAAAGTAGTTTGTAACTTGATATACTTATCGTATTTGCTTTTTATGGTTTCATTAATAGAGTGCTAAAGCGTGGAGGAAGGTTCCTGTGCCTTGAATTGAGCCATGTAGACATTCCTGTATTCAAAGAATTGTAAGGATTCTTGACACTTGGTTACGTTAAAATCACACTTTCTAAAGTACATGTTAGGTTTTTCCAGCCCATGATAAGTTGTCCTAAGTCTATAAGGAATTATAGTCTTAGAGGATTAAATTGTTTTCCCAATTGGAGTTGTTTTCCCAATTGGAGTTAGTTTCTCAATTGGAGTAGGTTTTATAACTAGTTTCCAATTAGGATTAATAATCCTTACTGAAGAAGACCTTTATTATGTCTATATAAAGGGGCTATTGTACTAGTTTTGAATTGAAGGGAGCAAAACAATAAATTGTATACCACTCAAGGGATTAGAGTGAGAGAATATTGTAAAGTGTGTGCGAGAGAAAAGAAAAGAGATAGTGTATTTCTTGTTCTTGTTCTTTCAGGTTTTTCGTCAAGTCCTAGTTCTAGAGATTTGGCAAGAGTATTGGTTGTACTCATTATTGATATAGTGAAAGATTGTTGTTGCTGTCCCGTGGACGTAAGCACATATTGCCGAACCACGTAAATTCTTGGTGTTATTTATCTTGGTTATTTGTTTTTCGATTTCCGGAGTTTGTTCTTGTTTTTCCCATTCTTAAATGCGATATTCTCAACAGTACATGTACCTATGACGGAATCTCATTTTAGTTTACTGAAAAAGAAAAGGCATCATCATCTTTGTTCAGAGAATGTCATAGATAGTCTATATTTTTGTGATAAATTTAAAAAAAAGATTTATTTCATAAACGTTATTCTTTTGTTATGAAAATTTGACACTTATGCAGCTGCTCTTCCTTGTAGAAATTGGGGGAGGGTGGTTGGGGAAACGAATTCTCCCTTTAGTTTAACATTTATTGATTTTCTTTATTTACAAGCACCACATACTTGAATGTGCATGCGCATACAGTGCATGGCAAACTGGCATGAACATGTGTCATTTGATATTTACACAAGTCGTATTTTTGTTGAAATGGGATGGTGTTCAAACTTCCGAAGTGTAGTCAAGACAACTCGATCTTAGAGAACAATCTTTTCCTCTAGAGATTTGAGTCATTGACAAATATTGTTATGGTGGGCACTATTGTCATATTATGGTGGGAACAGTGCATGTGGGACAATCACACGGTGCCACATTGTTTGGATTTTAGCACAGCGCCATTTGACAGTGTCACTCGCACAGTAGAATATTTTATTATCAATGTTTGACTATGTTACCATAAGATAGACCCTTGTTTTTCTTTCTGGTATATTTCTTCTAGTTGTGTAATTTTAAGGTTTCCGTCTCGTGCAGCTATGATTATTACTCATTCTCAGTCATTCCCGCGCTGGGAGAGCTCGTTGCAGGAGATAGAGAATCTTACCAGTACTTGGTAGAGAGTATCCGTCGTTTCCCCCCACAGGTTTTGTTTTCAGATTCCATACTTGAATTCTCTGTTTCAGTATTATCTGCATTTTGATTGATACTGCTCGTAGCTCTTGTAGCTTTTGTTATATTCTTTATGATTGCAGTACAAGCTTGCTTTGATGATTGCAGATGCAGGTTTCCAACAAGTTGAATATGAAAACCTTGTTGGAGGAGTGGTTGCTATCCATTCCAGGTTAAAAGTTTAGTAGTGTTTACGAATTATGATCTCGAAAATCAAAAGCGTATGCTTGAACAATTTTTGGCATTGAGCTTTTTGTTTTACCTCGTTTGAATCACATGTAGGAGAGCAACATGAGCAATTTTTTCGGTCTTGGGTAATACTTACTCGATTGATTTGGTGTATAGTTTTCGAATGATTAAATGAAGCAAATAAAAAGTACAAGCACATTTACACCGGAAAGTCACTTCCGTCCACCTGCTGACTCGAACCATTACGCCTCAAATTCTACACCACCATTTCTATCGGCACCACCACAGACCACCTCCTTTGGCATCAACCTTGTACCTCCAGTCAATACTTGAAAAGGTAAGCATTTGGCTCTCTGAGGTTAATATTTGATGAACGAAGCCAATGAGTTGAGGAATTCTGACATGTCACTTGATGTATATTTAAACTAACCTAAAAAATAGATTAATTTAAACCCAATTCAACTCGCAAGCGCACAAATCAATTGTAGGAATATATGCAAATACGAGGTCAATTTCACAGGGATTACTTTAACACCAATTAAACCAGTTGATTACGCGAAACTTAACTTAATTGATTACGAAAAATAATTAAAACTCCAACTTATTCAAACCAGAAAGATGAATAAAGAAAACACACAACGAATGAAACTCGAAACAAATTAAGGTGATGAAAGCCTAAGGTCATCAAACTCTAAACACAACGATTTTCTTTCTACCTTCTTGCACTACTGTTTCTGTAGCTGGTGTTTGTGCTTGTTTGCCTCGTTGTAGGCCTTCTTGTAATATTTTGGCATCTTTGCTCGGATATTGCATTTCCAGTTTACCAAAAAAAAGGTCATGAATCCACCAATAACAATCCTATTCCCTTTTCTTCAAGCCGATTACTATTCAATTACCATGCCAATATTTAAGGTTGTTTTTTCTAAGATATGAATTAATCCGTGGTCAGACATCAACTTGTGTATCTAAATACAATAACTATATCATATTGGTTACGCATACAGTTAAACACAAAAACCCATTATGCGTAGAAGAATCATGTCAACCAAGTAGGACTAGCTTGATATTGGTCATCTTCACTAGTTTGTCTACTCTTCTTAATCTTAGTTCCAATAAACCTAATTGATTGGTCATCCTCTGAGATTTATCTAATTATCTAGAAACAAGTTCACAATGATGGCCAGTCACAAGAACATTCGAAACTAGAATAAATTAAACACAAAGATTAAGAATTAAACATGGCATGTAATTGAATAATAATCAACAAGGTACTTCGGAAATAATCATGTCATGGTTTCATCATAAACCTTAGAAAATTAGTTTAGTTACACATAGTCATAATAAATAAGAAGTCATGTAAGAAGATAAAACCCGGAAAAGAATGGTAAAACCCATGCTAAGCTTCCCTCCCTTTTGGACGAATTTTGTGTATTTTTTGCCCAGTCTTCAGAGAGCTTAGGGTAATATATTTAGTCTAGAAAAACCTTAAAAAGTCTGGTAGAAACTATCCTAAATAATTAATAAACAAACTAGGAAAGAATCCTTCTTGGCTTGGGAAACACGTCATCTGTCTTGCACGCCAAATTTGGGGTCAATTTATCTTATGGAAAATTCTGTAAAAATATAGAAAACATAACTTTATCTCTTATTTTTGCAAGCATATGTCTCACGCCACTAAGAAAAATCGGGAAAGCTTTCAAATTATCATTCTTTCACAGCTGCGCAGTACTGACAGGATTGCAACTTCTGCGAGATTGATTTGTTAAACTGGAACATTTTGCTTCATGGAAAATTATAAAATTTGGATACAACGAGCTTCAGCCTCTTAGCTTCCTTCTCCAACTGGCCTTGCATCAAAATTCCTCCGGAAAGTCGAATTATCACAAAAAACGTCTTGCGTGCGCAGATTGGCTAAAACTAGAAAAAGGAAAGTAATAAGGTTCTTTTAAGACCAATTTGTTAACAAAACATAGGGATAAATGATATGAAATAATATCAAATAATGCACTTATCATCACTCAGCCTCAGGTGTTGTATATGCAATAGTAAAGTTTTCTCTACGGATCTTTAAACCATACCTGTCAAATTAAACCTAGGAATGACAACCGTAGGAAAGTTACCAAACAAGACACAAGGATGGTCATATAATGTCAAATGTTTGCAAAACTGTCTGCATCCATATAAGCTTTGCGATATCTTTCTCGCCTTGAGATCAAGCCAACAACTGTGAACATGGTAAGTAACTGAAAGTTACCGATGTTACGACCATATCATCTACGTAAACTTCCATAGTCTCTCCGATCTTTTCTTTGAAGATTCAATTAACAAGCCTTTGATAAGTTGCCACTGTATTTTTAAGAACAAAAGGCATAACTTTGTACCATGTACCTTAGTCAATAACAAAGGACGTTGCTTCCATGTCCAGCTCATTCATCTTTATCTGATTTTATCCAGAGTAAGCATCCTTGAAGCTTAGCAGCTCGTGCTCTGCTATCGAATCTACCAGCAGGCTAATATGTGGAAGAGGATACAAATCTTTTGGGTATGCCTTGTTCAAATCAGTGAAGTCTACGCACACTTTCCATTTGCCGTTTTCCTTCTACACCAGCACGACATTGGCCAGCCAGTCTGGATGATGTACTTCAATGAAGAAGTTGGTGTCCTTGAGTTTGTCGATCTCGAATTCTATGATCTTGCTTCATTCAATTATGTGATTTCGTTTACGCTAGATAACTGGTATGGCAGTTGTGTTTAAGTGGAGGCGATGGTAGATCACGGAAGGATCGATCGCGGGTATATCTTCTGCGAACCAGGCAAACACATATTTGTTGGCTCGTGAGAAGTTAGTGAATATTTCTTTCTCTCGATCGATTAGCTTTCATTCAATCTTGGCTTTGTGCTCTAGCTTGTCGGGACCGAGGATAATTTATATGGCGTCCTTATCAGCCTTTGATTCCTAGAAGTGTTGTAGTCTTGGGGATCGAGATTTAGGTCGAATTCTTTGTAACTCGTCTGTTGACCCGCCGATTGTGATTACTATGCTGACTCGTCCATGGGAGTGCTAGAGTATTCCTCTCATTTTTGGATTATGTTCATGCTCTCAAAAGCACATCAGTGCGCTACAGCTTGGTCTCCCTTATCTCCTTTACCCCAACTAGAATGGGGTAGCAGAGCAGCTGATGGTAAGTTTATGAAATGACCCTCATCTTGTGCAGCTCGTTTCGACCAAGAATGGCGTTGTGTTGAGTTGGGCAGTCCACAACATGGAAGGTCACCAGATGGTTGTAAGGTTCTGCTCGAACCATAGCTTCAACATCTCTAGGGATCGGACGGTGGCCCATTGAATGTGTGGATGGTGGTTTTTCCCTTGTTGGTGTTGTAAAAAATGTTCATCTTCTTAGCGGCGTCTTTGAAGAGGATGTTTACTCCTGATCCGTTGTCCACCAAGACCCAGCTGACTAGGGCGTTAGAGATTTGCACCTTAACAATAAGGGTGTCATCGTGGGGAGAGTAGACATCTTTCAAGTCTCGAAAAGAGCACACCAAGATGTTAGAGTCGATAATCAATGATTTGTTAATTGAAGCCACCATTTGAGGCTTCTTGCATGATGTACCGGGCAGGATAAAGACCATTAAGCCTTCTAGATTTTCTACATTGTCTTTCGGGAGAAGGTCGTTGGATCGACGCATCTGGGCTCAGATCAACAATTTTTGTTGGGATCTAGGTGGGAATTGCCTGGATCAATACCTCCTTAAAACGGGAGACGACATCTTCAAGATCATTCATTCACATCTTCAGGTCGACGAGTCTTGCTCGTTCTTTGGCTAGAGGGCTCACTCAGATGTCTTCCACAGATGGACATATTTCCATCAGATCTTCCCATGTAGGATTTATGGTGGAAACCCCATTGTTCCTGAGGTCAACATCGTGCGTGGGGATGACACGAACACAATATGATGGTTTAGGATGGGTCTCCATAAGGGTAGAGTGATTTGATTGAGAGGAATATGAGTTCACTCTCAATGAAAGCACCAATTGTTGGAACCAAATTCGCGCACCACCGTGGATAATGGAGGAACAAATCCGAGTAACTTATAAAACAACAGACAACCGTGAGCAAGCTTGAAACCTCGAGGGGAGCCGTGCAGGCTAAAGGCTCTCCGAATGTCAAGTTAGTAAATAAATATAAGACTCAAGCAGTGGACAAGAAAATTAAAGTGCAATACTTGCGTTACAGAGACAAACCCTAGAATGGCATATTTATACCAAACAGGAGAGAGACCTTTGTAGAAAAGAATCTTTGTTCTAAGCTGAGAGAATCCTAGAGGATATCTAGAAGTAGATATTGTGTTCTCTTTAGAAGTGTGATTATTTGGGGCGCACGCCAATTCTTAGATTGTAGGAACTCCAAGACATATGGAGGATCTGGCTAATTTCAACCCAAATTAGATCCATGTGTCTTGTGGAACAAGCATGGTCATTATGGTAAAGTCGCTCAGACTTCGCTTATTGCTCCGGAACAGGATGATGGTGGCACCACTACTTCGTTAATCTAGCCCCGCTCGAAGCTATCCAGTCCATGACTGAGATTCTGAGGTAACTATATTCCGATTCACTTGCTCTGGCCCTAGAAAATCATGGTTCCACAAGCTTTAAGCTTTGTCTCAGGCCCACAAGCTTACTCGTGTTTTGCTCTGTTAGTCGCTTTCTCTAATAGTTCATTTACTTTGGAAAGATTTATCATATTAAAGTTTTATTCTATAAACAAGGAAGCAAAGGATGAGAAAAATCGCGCAATTACATGTTTATTATCAAATTCCCATGAATAGGCACAAAAAGTACAACTATTTGGGGGAGACAAGCGTCACCCTTCGCATGCAGAACTTTGCTATGAAGACTATGCAGCAGACTTGATGAGGATCATAAACTTTGACGAGGTTCAATCGTCGTCAGAAAACTCTCACGAGCATAAGAGAAAGCTCCAATAAAGAAGAAGAACCCCCTCAACACCTTACTGAAGTTGAACCCATATGCGAAGACTGCGAGGAGGATGTCACATATGGGAGGGTAATGGATGAATGTTATGGAATAAATTGTAAGAAGAAAATGAAGCTATTATGATATTAGGGCTTAACTTCATCTTGCCTAATTTTGCTTGATAGTGACAAATATGGAGAAAGTATATTTCTAGTTTGGAAATTCTAGGGGTGGAGTCGGAATATAGTGCGGGCTTTACTTCATCTAACCTCAACTGTGTAATATATTTTGGGACTCGGTGTTCTAATCATGCAATGACATGACTCAGGTTTTGATTAAACCTCACTGCTTATCAGCTTGTTGATTAACCAGATCGGGAGTAATCACTTCCGATCGTGACTACCCAGCTCATCTCATCCCTCGTGAATTGTGTGTCGAAGGCTATTTGGGCGAGTTCATTGGCATCACTACTTTGGATTCGTGAGATGTGTTTGCACATGATGCCAGAGAACGTGCTGGCGAAATAGGTGGTGACCATGTGATAAAGAGCCAACGTGCAACTCATGCAACGAAAAATGCCTTTGATTTGGTTAATCACAACCTCTAAGTTTCCTAACACCAGAACTCTAGTTACTTTTAAGTCATGCACCATTCCAAGACTAATTACCAACGCTTCATACTTGGTCTGGTTGTTGGTGCAGTCAAAGTCGAGTTTAAAAGTGAACAACCAACACTGTCATTTTGGTAACTGAATGATTATACCAACACCGGCTGACGTTATGGTACTTAACCTGTTGAAATAAGTGGTCCAAAAATTATCTTGCATGTGAACCATGTCGATCTCAACGTCTTCGCCCCTGAACCTATATAGAAAAGGATACTAGAGTGGCGCCTTCAAGACTTGATTATAATATCGTTAATATCTACCTCAACAGCTAATAAGATCATGGAAAATAGTATTCATCACACGTTGATACGTAGCGCCAACATTTTTCAGGTCGAACGACATCACAACCCATTTGTATGTGCCAAGAGCACATGGACATCGAAAGGACGTTTTATGCACATTTGCTTCGGTAATGAAAATTTAGCTGTAGTCAGCATGGCCATCCATGAAAGTGAGAATCTCATGAATGGTCTCGGCATCGATTAGCAAATTAGATATTGGCATTGTGTATTCATCTTTAGGAGTTGCCAAATTCAAATTGTGAAAATCAATGCAGATCAGAAAAACACCATTCTTTTTCAGACCGACATAATGTTCACTAGCCACTCCACATACCAAGCTATCCTAATGAAGTCAATATTTAATAGATGAACAATCTTGTGTTTGATGTCGAGTTGCACTTCGGTCGAAAATCGTCGTGGTGGTTGGCGAAATGGTTTGCATCCTTCTTTATTTTAAACTCATGTTCAACCAGACATTTTGTGGTAACTCCAAGCAAAAAATTCTTTGAACTCAATGAACAAATAACAAAGCTCGGCCTTTAGGGGCCGATGTAATAAAGCACTAATAAAAAGAGGCCGATGATCATCGGTCGTTCCTACATTAATTTCCTCTAAAGGGTCTTAGACTTGTGGCTTATTATCTTCAAGTTCGGCAAGAGCTACTTTAACCTTCTTGAGGGGAAAAGTTTCATTGTTATACACTTCGACAAGGAACTCAATAAAGTTAATCCCAGAGTTAAGGTCCTGGGAAATTGCATACCAATGGGCCAGCATACGTTCCATGATCAATGAAATTGCTGCATGTCGTCTCTCATGAATGGTTGTACTAACCATCAGATAGGTTGTCAACCAGACCGAGTGTTACCAAATCCTATTTAATGGTTTCGGTGCTAACCTCGATGGCTTTTTAAATAGATATCCTTATTGGTTGCCCCGTCAGTGTTAAAGCCTTGGAGCGTGATGTAGCCGATGTTTTCATCATAATAGTTAGATTGGATTATGTTGGTTTCGAATGGTTGACTATCGGCTACATATACTACAACCGACTTACCATATCAGAAGATTAAAACTTGATACAATGAAGATGAGATGCACCTGGCTTGGTGGATCCAATCCTGGCCGAACAAAGCATTATACTCGGTCTTTGAATTGACAATGAAAAATGTCGTCATGTACGGTTGACCAACAATCATGACTTCCAAAGGTAATACACCCTTGGTTTGGGATTTGTCTCCCACAAAGCAACTCATGGTGATGCCAAATGGAATGAGCTTATCCTTTGATCGCTTGAGGGCTTTCATTACCAAGACTAGAATAATGTTCACCATCCCTCATCAGAAGTTACTATTATAATGTGGTCTAGGGCAGAATGAAGACTCATATGAATGTTTCTTCTATTCGCTTCCTAGAGGGGTGATGCAACTCATTTGTTTTCCCATTAAAATAACATATCATTTAGTTTCTATATTATTTTTTAAATATTGTACTTCTGCACAACAATGATTTAAACTTTTTATGTATACACAAAATACATTTACACGCTATTTTCCAATAAATATTGATAATTATAATATTCAATGCTTATTGCATATGAATCAACAAGTCAAACTCATGGTAAGTGAACTTCTACATGAATTAAGGACTAGTTTGGCATTGATGTGCTTTTTAAACAAAAATTGATTATGTTATACTATGAGAATAAACAATTGCAAAATAAAGTTGTTGAGTATTTGTAAAAGTGTTTTAACAAAGACAGAATGTCTAAGTGTATGATAAACTTTTATATAAATTGTTGTGAATATGTTAAATGACTAAAAAGAATACGGTCTTTAATGTAATATAATAATTGTCAAAGACATAATGTAGGGGTAAAGATTGTAATTTTTAAAAATATGTGGGGGTATACTTGTGTTGACCCTAAAAAATACTTAGCTTACGTGGCGCGCATGCTGAATAGCTAATAAGTGTCCTTTGGTTGAATGCAGGGCCTGCCAACTCGTTAGCCAAGCTCGGCCGAGGAGTGAATGAATGTTGATGTGGTGTTAGGTGCGCTGATGACTTCTAAGACCTAGTTTGGGAGTGAGGTGCTTAAAAAAAAAGCACACATGAAAAAAAGCTGTGAGGGTTTTAGGTGTTTGGTAAACTGAAAAAAAGGGCTTATTTTGGAAGCTGCTGTGAGAATAAGCTGAAATCAAAGGAAAAAGCTGAAGCTACTATTTGCAGCTTTGGAAAACTGGTTTTTTTTCAAAGCACACAGAGCTACAGTGCTTCTTTAATGAAAAGACCCACTATTAGACTGTTTTTTTTTTTCCAAAAGCACTTTTACAAAAAAGTTTACCAAACACTCTGCTGATTTATTTCACAACCGCTTATTCTCACAGCACAGCCGCTTATTCTCACATCAGCTTTTTTTCAAAGCACAGCAATACCAAACCAGCCCTAAATCTTGCAACTGCGGCTGAGGAAAGAACACGTCTCAGCCTTCGGGTTCTAGAGCCTGAAGACAAGACTGATAGTACTATGAAGTTCAGTAATGATAGGAGCATATTTATGTGACTTTGTTATTTTATTTCTTTGCATTTACTTAGTTAATTTCCATTTATTGTAGTAATTTAAGTTATTTTCGTATTATTGAAGGTCCAGTTGGTAAAGATGTTAATAAATGGCAAAATGAAGCAATTTGGAGCAGTTTTGAACTTGGATTGGATAACATGTGTGGATAGCATATGGGCTGGATGTTTTTGGTGTTTAAATGGTGCTAGATATGTGCTAAAATCTGGAGAAATTAAAGTTGAGGCTTGGAAGACAAGGAATTACACAAGGAAGAGGAATCCTAGTTGGAGAAGATCTTATCTTATCTTATCTTATCATATCTTATTCAACCTTATCTCATCTTATCTCCAGCTGTAAGGAGGAATCCTAATCACAATCCAACACTCTCTACCTAATTCTTAGAGTCTTAAAATAATTCAAAAAGCCAAAACCTTTTCCTCCTTGGATTCAGCCATTCCCTCCCTATATATATGAAATTCCTGCATGTTTTAGAGTGTGACGCGCCTTAAGGCTGATAAATCTGATTTGTTACTGGTCGAACCCAAGGTTATAAAAGACGCTAGGCGCTAATCGGGCAACGGGCTAGAGCCTAGCGCCTAGGCGCCTAAGCAGGGTCTAGGCGGGCGCTTAGGCAGACTAGGCGGATTTAAGTAAATCTATTATATTTCGTGTAAATAAGTGTCTGTTTATACTTAAAATATATATAATTTCATCATAAACTACAAATAGAATGACATATTGTTGACCCTAAAAACTACCAAGCCTACGTGGCGTGCATGCCGAATAATTTATAAGCTAACTACGTCATTCGGTGAATGCGGGGTGTGCCAACTCGTCGGCCGAGCTCGGCCGAGGAGTAAATTTGTTGATGTTGCGTTGGGTGCGCGGCTGACTTCTGCGTCTTACGATTGCAGCCGAGAAAGGAACACGTCTCGGCCTCTTGGGCTCTCGAACCTGAAGACAAGGTTACTATTCTTACGAAGTTTACGAATCGCCGTCGTCGGATTCGGTCACAGTGATGTTATTCGTCAGAGTAAACTCTCGCCGAATCGACACCAAAGTGTAAGGGCACAAATACTCAAAGCGAATATAAGTCTTAATAGTGAACGTGGTTCGGCCGTCTGAATGCCGAACTCTAAATCCCACTTGGGAGTATCCAATCATAAAATAACTCGGCGTGCAATGCGCCGAGCTCAGTAAACTGTAACACCTCACTTCACCGAGAAGGCTAATGAGATGACCTCAATCAATAAGGATTCGGAAATCCTTCTCGACCGAGACTTGGATAGGTAACCAACCGTCCTCGCCGCAGTGCTGTTGATGCCAAGGGAAGATACTGCGAGACCGGCTGATTCTACGATGATAGAGCTATCTATGTCGACTTAAGATATCACCGGTTGCTTTCACAGTGCTGTTGATGCCAACGGAAGATGTGTCAACGAAAAGAGAAAATAAAAAATCTCAAAGTTGTTGAGAGAGTTTGCGCAGGGCAGTTGTGTGTTGAATTGGGCCCTTGAATGATGCACAACCTCCTCTATTTATAGCACTGGATACCTTTGAAGTCGAGTCAAAACCCTACTCGAACTAGGTCTTGTTCTCCGGATCAAACACCCACTCGACCAGTCCTACTTTTACTAGGATTGTGAACCTAGTCCTTTATTGAGCCAGATTCACTTCCGGGTTATTACTCTTGCCGAGACTCCTTATCGCGTTAGGATTTGACTCGTAAATGTAATATGACCTAGCCGACCTAGGTTTAGAAGCCCACGTACTAAACAATCCAGGGTCCCCTTGTCGCCAGGTCTTCCGGGCCGAGAATGGTTCTATATTCGGCCCAAACTAATATTTTGGGCCCAAACATTGCCCCCTTGCTTCTGAGGTCCTCGGCCAGAATTCTTTGGTCGAGTTTCGACCTTGAAGAAGCGAATCTAATGCTCAGAACCCAAGTGCTCTATTTCCAAGGCGCATTTATTGAACACGATTGCACGATCTTAATCCTGCTAACCGACATACCACGTGGCAGCCTTTAACTCGGCCAATCCCCAATAATGACGTCTAAGGCGTGCGGCTACCTGAACCGTCATGTCATCATGACCTTATGGCTGAACATAGCCACTCCACCTCAATCCGCGAGCCACTTGTCATCGTGCAGACGCCGAAACATCTTTCGCCATTAATCTCGCCGTCACACGCAATCGTGCGCCCCCAAAACCTGAGACCCTCGGTCTTCTCAACTGCATTTCCAGAATGCTCATCATGATCAGTGATTTGTCCGGTCTATTTTACCCTTTATTTTGAATTTCGAACGATTGCACTTCCTTCTACAACTCTATAAATACTGAAATCCCTCATTCATACTTTACGCTTTCAAAATCTTTCTGAAATTTCTTGCCCTTGTTCTCCAGTACATCCCTTACTTCCAGATCTTCGTTCTCAAATCTCTCAACTCAGAAAACTCCTTCCACATCGTGCTTTTTAACCCTCCTACCATGGCCTCCTTCATCTCTAAGCTTTTCAGGGAATGTGATCAGTATCAAAAAATTCTTGATCGAAGCTCAATCAAAACCATACGGTTTGAAAGTGACATGAGCACTTCTCACCAAATCTTGGGTCCTCTTTTTAAAGCGGCCGTACCATCAACCATTAATGGACTTCTCCAGGAGCATTGCCTATCACCCTTGCTCAAAGGGTTTGAATGGTCGAGATGGGATGCGGCAAGGCCTCAAGGGTCTTGGCCTTCGACCACTACAACCTGGGCGGCCTGGGTTGTACGATTGGAAAAGATTTTCGGCGAGCAATGGAAAGCCCTCGGCATCTACGACGCGATGTCGTTCTCGACAAGGAGCTCCTCCTAGCAGCCCTGTGCTTCTGGTGTTCGGCCACCAACATCATGGTCCTCCCTCTTGGTCCCATTGGCCCCACCATTCTTGACATCAGCACCATTTTGGGAACCTCGGCATCTGGAATCCCCATCGATGCTGCCCTCTCTGGGTACCCGTCGAACCTTGACTTGAAGACGCTTTTCGACAGACGGGCCTTTGAGACGTTGAGCAGTGAGGGTCAAACACCATCGAAAGAAGACGCTAAAAAACTTCACAAGAACTTCTTCAACTACAACACCCTTTATCTCCATTTTGCCGGCCGAGGAGAAGAGGCTCTGCGAGAAGGGGAACATGAGGCTTTCCTCTTCTATTGGTACAACAAGTACATTTGTTGAACTAAATCTAACAAATGCTTGGTCGAGAACATGCCGGTGGCCGAAGCCCTGGCTAGTGGTCACGTCCTGTCACTTAGCTCCAACATTTTTGCCCATCTCTTCCGCTGTCTGTCCTAGACGACCCTTCACACGATCGACCCACACCAGAATGGTCTCCTCTGGGTCTTTCAACTCTGGCTGCAAATTTACTTCGCCTCCCTTAGGCCGGAAATCGTCGATTTCTCGCCAACGGAAGCGCTTGGACCCCAGCTGGCCTCCCGACCAACACCCCCTCACCAAGCCGAAGAGGTATTTAGATACTTTTTTACCCTTGATGACCTTTCCAACGACGAGTTCTTGATATGTCGTCGTCGAGAATATCCTTCCTCAGTCAAGCTACCTACATCAATGTGGGGCGCAGACAAAGATGCCGACCTTCGTCAGTCCTGGGGGTCATTCGTGCTCACTCGCGACCTTCATCTCGGCTGCGATAGGAAACGAGCGGGCTGGGAGGTGTACCATCTTAACTTCCTTGCTCGACAGCTTGGCTACCTCCAAGGCTGCCTGGTCCCCCTTCTCTCTTCACGAACCGTCCTAAGCCGTGGACGCGAACCTGGTTCCTCGGAGAAGGAATGCAATATCGCCAATAGGGAGTTTCAAGAGCAATGTCAAAGTTTCCGCCTTCGACCGGCCACCCCAGAAACACTTAGCACCGATACTTTCGACGAGTGGTGGGAAAAGTATACCCAGGAGTTCTTCGGTGTTCCGGTCGAAACCGTTTTGGACAAACTTTTCGGTGGTCGACCTAAGAAGGCTTATGCCTCCCAAGCCCAAGGTAACTGTTTTATTTTCCCCTTTTTCCTTTCAATTTTGAACTATTGATTGGTTTTGCTGATTTACTTTTACGTTCTCAGGTAGTCGGCCGTTGAAAAAGGTAGAGGCGGTCGCTGCAGCTGTGGCCAAGAAAAAATCGGTCGTCTCTAAGAAGACAAAGGTTGCCGCGTAGGCTTTGCAGAGTAAACGGCCTCGTCGAGAAGCCGAGCCGACCGTCGAACCCCTTCGGCCCGCCAAACGGGTCAAAAGGCTGGCGAGGAAAGGAGAACGGGAGATTCACGTCATCTCCAATCAAACCACGGGAGCGACGACTCCCAGCGTTTCCCCTTCTCCCCCCGTTGCCTAAGCCTTGGTCGAGAATCGGCCAATTCCGACCGAGGAAGCAGTCCAAGCACGGCCTGTTTCTAAGGTTGGGAAACCAGTTGTTGTTCCCTTGGTCGAGGCTGCACCTGTCTTAGAAAAGGCAGTCCCTTCGACCGAGAAAACTTCTTCTGCAAAACCCTCGGTCGTCGTTCTGGAGGAGAGTGAGGGGAGCGACGAAGTGCCTCTGGCGAGTCGCCCTAGTTCCCATCGTCAACCTCCTCCCGTGTCCGAGGCGGCTGTCCAAGTCGGCCTTACGACGGCCGACCATGGTAAATCATCGGTCGGAGAGCCAGCAGCGGCGGCGGAAACACCCATTCACTCGCAAGACCAGGACCTCCACTCCGTGCCCGAAGCTGCTGTCCGAGTCAGCCCGTCTACGGCTGACCGCGGTAAACGACCTGTCGGGGAGCCAGAAGCGTCGGCAGAGACGCCCGTTCATCCGCAGGACCAGGATCTCAATATTCCTCCGCAGGAGGTTACTTCGGCCTTTATAAGTACATCCCTCCGCCTTTTCTTGGTTAGTTTTCTGTCGTAAAAACTCTAAACCAGGAAAATACTAAATGTCAGGTGCCTGCACACTCTTTTCATCGAAAATTCTATGCGCCGAAGGGTGTTATCTATATTTCTTGGCCGCCGCAGTGGCCATCAAATGTAGATAACCTTCATCGGCCGCGTGAACAGAGAAGCAGCCTAAGACAATGGGCTCGGACATTAAGCTCTTTAGGTTCGAGCAACAATCCTGAAGACATGGCCGAAGTCTCATCTCGGCAGGTTAAAAGAAACGAAATCTTCTTGCTATCTTTTTAGGATTTCTTTGAGCTCAACTTTATTTTGTGTGCAGGCTTCATGGGAAGTTGAATTCAAAGCCCTCATGTCTAGCACAACCGGAGGGGCTGGTCATTCGGCTGCCTCGACTGAAGCTGCTGATTCAACTACTCTAACTCGGTTGCAAGAGGTCTTGTCGTTTTCGGCGTCACAAGTACTCGAGCGCAACGGTCTTGATTTGCTCGGTGCATGTCTAAACGACCTCGGAGCCGATGGTCACCTGAGCGGCAAGGCTATCGTTCAGGCGTCGTCTGCCTTGGATCGGGTTCGGGAGACCTTTAGTATCTTCCAGAACGCTCTAAAGGCCGAACAAGACCTGCAAGCTGCCACGGCTGTCCAAGATACTCTCCGTCCAAAGATCGATGCTTTAAAGGCAAAATGAGAGTCCTTGGCCGACCTCGACCGTCAAATGGCCGAATTGGCGAAACGTAGGTCGGCCATTGCCTTCGAGCTTGCTAAGGACTTCGAGTCGGGTGGCAAAGCTTGCTTAACTGAGTATGCGGCGAACACAAAAGGGGTCGAGCAGTTGAAGCTGGAGAAGAAGAACCGGCAGGCCGAGGTCATCATGGGCGAGGTGTGGTGGTTAGAGCTGAAGGCCCTGCTCGGCACTCTTTTACCTTCTTCGCCTTGAATTTATTTTAACTTTTATGTAAATTGGTCGACCAGCTCACTTTGTATACTATCGATCTTAATGAAATGAATTTTTACTCCCGCATTTCCCAAGTGACCGGATAATACTTCTTCAGAAACTGCCCATTGATTGGTAATTTATGAACTAAACCGGTCCGATCTCTAAGATGATACGCTCCTTTGCCGTATATGGTGCGAAAATAAATTCACGCACAAATTTAAACCCTATTTGTGACAGTTGTAGTATATGGATAAGTAGGGATCGTTCTAGGCCGGGGATTAACTAGGGATGCTAACCAAATTAAAATTAAATTAAAAACGTAAAAACAAAATTTAAAACACTAAACTAGACTCAAAACACTTAACTAGAATAACTCAAAATAAAACTAACAAATAATCTAAAAAGACACAAAATAATTCAAGACTCAAGAAAATACAAACTAAATTGATTTCTAATAAATCTAACACCTTAAAATAAACGGGGGATTGATTTTTGATGAAAAGTAAATTAAACTTAAATAAATTACAAAATTGACAAAAACATAAAATTAAGGTAAAATGATAAATGACGGACTGGCTAGAGGATTATTCTCCACACATGCCACATATGCAACCTAAATTGATTTTCAGTTGTTCTTTCAATAAATTGTAAATTCTCAACGCCCCAAGTTAATTAGGTCCGCTTAAATTAACCTTCAGATTTTCCTACTTTTATTCGGTTGGATGATTGCATACGACAACCCAAAACATTCCCCACAAGTTCCCTACATGAATTGCATAATAGAGATACAAGCAAGAATCATTAAGTTTTATGAAAATCATAAGCATTGACGAGGCACTTGTTACTATGAATTGCATGAAACTTATGCCAAGAATTTACCTAACGCGATCGTTTATAAGCGACCTTCACTACTTGTGAATATAAGTTCATAACGATTAGGTGAAATTCACTTATATTCTAGCATCAAATTCATGCATGTAAATTAAGTATGCATCCTTAATCGACATACAAAAATAAGTTATCAATCAAGCAGTTAAGCAAATTAAATCACAACTCAGAAATCACAACTGAAGGTAATCAATTCATATTACAAATATATCCATGGTTTTGAATTAAACTCTAGCCAAAATAAAATTAGTTACACATTATTAAAATTAAACAGGAATAAAACGTGAGTTGGAGGATTAAACCGAATGAGGACTGCAGTGTTGTTGCGCTCCCTGCACTGTTGCCGTGCTGACCAGGCAGGATTGCTGCCGTGTTGACCCTTTCCTGCTCGCTGCGCCTTGTCTCTGACCTCGCTGCCAAAGGGCAGTTGTCCGTCTCCAAGCTCCGCGTCTCGCCCAAGCTGCCAGCAAGTCGCTTCCTCGCGCAAGTTGCTTCCGCTGCTCAAAGCAGCCTTCCCTTTCCGCAGCTGCGTCTGACCTTCCGCCAGGCAGCACTTCTCGCCTGCTGCCAGTCCTCACGCTGCTGCTAGGCAGCGCCTAACTTCAATGCCTGGTTTCTCCCCTCACGTTCTCGCTGCCAGCTGCCAAGTGCAGCTGGTTTCTAAAAATGCCGAGCCCTCGGAGGACTTCAATTCCCTGCCTCCTTGGCAATTCTTCTTTTATTTCTGTCCGTTCCGCGCCTGCCAAGTTCCACCTGTCGCGCCACTGACAAGGCAGCAAAGCTGCCTTGTTATTCCTCTTAGTTCTCACGCTGTGCTCCTCTGCGCGCGTCAGTCAGCTGCAAGCTGCCAGCCTGCTCCTTCCTCCCTCCTTGTGCTGACTCACATCTCGCTGCCAAAGGCAGCGTTACTTCTTTATTCCCGCTGCTGCACGAGGGCAGCACTCCTGCTCCAACCCCCGGCCTTCACACCGAGAGCACCCCCCTTCGTTTTCTCAAAGGACAGCTCCCTGTCCTTCTTTCCTTTCTCCCTCCTCTCTCGCTGCTGCCAAGACGTGCAGCTGCCTGTTTTCTTTCCTTATCCCCCCCCATCTTCTGTCTTCGTGACCTCTCTTTTTATTTCTTTTTCCGCATGGTTCCCTGCGCCTGACCCTCCTTGCAGCTGGTGCTCTCTCCTCTTTTCTGTCAGTGCCTCCTCCACTTGCTGCTTGTTTCCCACGTTCTTTTATTTTATTTTCTTTTTTTGGTTCCTGCTGTCTCCATTAATATCATAAATATATATATATATATATATATATATATATAAATAGATATATATATATATATAAATAGATATATATATATATATTACTTTCTTATTTTATTAACCAATTACAGTGGGCAAGACAGTTTTGACGATTTTATCACTTAAAATCTCACTTGTGCAATATTTATTTTATTTACTAGATAAATACTATAAAACACAAAAACAAAGTAAATAGCTCAAAAATATAAGAAACTGACTAAGAAAAGACGAGAGAATTTGATGTAAAATATGTATAAATATAATCCGATCAAATACCCCCACACTTAGCTTTTGCTAGTCCTCGAGCAAAACAGAGAAAACAGAAAAAGTAATAACATGAAAATTATTAGTTTTCCCCTATATTACCCTCATAGAATTTCATTTGAGAACATAATCATCAAGAACCATAGCTAACAACAACAAGCAATTCAAGTTCATTTTCCTTATTCAAATATTAGCACTAATCTTTGAAACATCCTTGAAGTGTAGTGTGTGAGATAGCCATGCTAATGCAATTTCAAGTTTTTATTTCAAAAATCACCATATGCAAACTAGCGACCTTCTCACTGGATGTACACTCAATCACACATGTGTTTAGTTTTAATGTGTTTCTCTCAAAGAAACGAATGTGAAAGTTCTACCATAAGCTTGCATAAAGATCACTTCTCCACAGTCATAATTGCAAAACTTAAATCAAGAGGACTTTTATTGGATGTAATGAGGTTTAGGGAGAGGGTTATTGAAATGAAAGAATAGGAAAACACAAGTTCCAAGCTACATTGCAAGCAATTATTTTCTTTAGATTTATAAGAACTCAAGCTCTCCAACGATTCTTCAGACATCTCTAACCATACCCATAAACTGAAACTTTAAAAACTTTTTATTTTCTTTGTATACAATCTTTCTTTTTCTTTTCCTTTTCTTTTCTTTTCTTTTTCTTCTTTTTTTTTTTTTTTTTTTTTTTTTTTTTTTTTTTTCAAACAGAAACAAATATGAAAAACCCCCACACTTATTCTTTTGCCAAACACCCTCAAAGTACTTCACAAACATTCACATAAGATAATCTTGCATTGCTCGCTTGGAAAGGGTAAGGAAAAATATTTATTTCAGGCATAAGGGTAGACATATCTGGTGATAAGAAATAAAAGGCTCACATATACGGCTCAAATTGGCAATCTAATGATATCATTTTTCTTTGGGAAACAAAGTTATTTGGGCCATGGTGGTAAACCTAATGCCTCTATCATTTTCAAGTTCATGCAATCAATGACAAAAATTTCGAAAGATCGTTATGCAAGTTCTAGAGAAGTATCTCACATAAGTTCATCACACATGAAAGAATAGGAGTGTATGAAAAATGCACACACTTTCAATAGGCTCAAAAACTCACATAGGATGTATATGGTCACTAAATTCACATATGGAGCTTTAAATCATGCTTTAGTTTCACATCAACAAGGCTATGTGCATTTGGTTTTTTCAAAGATGAACAAAAATGTACAAACTAACACGAGAATTAGGAATTTCACACAACACATGTTAACTAAGTTCTTGAAGATCATGGTTCAAATTTGATCCAATTATATCACTGGGTCGGGAAACTAACAAAAAACTAATTCAAAACAAGAAGGAAAACAAGGAAATATTTTTGGATTTTTAAAATTTTCAAATATATATATATATATATATATATATATATTTTTTTTTTAAAACAAAATTAATTAAGAAAACAAAGCAATAACATGGAAACACATGAAATAAGTTCAAAGTCGAAGGTACAAAAAATTTCAATTTGGTCATTTTTATACTCTTTACCCCCACACTTAAACTAGACATTGTCCCCAATGTCAGAAAATATAATAAAATGCAAATAAAAATAAAATAAATAAATATAAAGAAACAAAATAAAGTAATAGGACTGAAAACTTCCCTAATTTGCAGAAAATCAAGCGATGACCCCCAAGCTTCCATTTTGCAATCAACTTCAATGGTGGAAATTGCCAAAAGTTCCTGCAAAGAAAAGAAATAAGTCAGTTAAGCACGCAAGAAAATATAAAATAAAAAAAACAAACGAAAAATTGAAAATGAAAATAAAAGATAATGAATAAAACTAATAAAAGAACATTGGTCCTGTTTGGTGACTTTCCACAGCTTTGAACTTGAACTGGCCTCGGAACTTCTTAGCAAGGAAAATGAGACTTGATTGGTAGTGTTGTTGAAGCTTCTCGAGCTCTTGGTTTCAACTCAGACTCCTTCTGCCGGGTTGATTGAGTCTGCAGGCTACATTCTTCTCTTTTTGTTCTTCTGCATGGCAGGTAGGCACGAGGAATAGGTGGTGGTCTGCTTCTTTGTTCAATCTGTCCAAGTGCCGACCGATTGCCTTTCTTTCGCCTTGCCCCGTAGCCAAGAGCAAGGGTAAAGGAAAAGCGTGCCATGAGAAATCTTTGCCTCTGACTCTGATGATATGGGATACTTTTGCTTTTGAAGAAGTATCGTTCCACAGGTGTATGCTTGAACTGGGCTGGGGAACTTCTTAGCAAGGAAAATGAGACTTGATCTTGAAGATGAAGCAGCACCTTGTCTCCACATGCTTCAAGTATCATTTTCACTTGCCATGTCTGTTCTCCAGGCAGATGTGGCGACTTCTTCGGAAGTACATCAGTGGTTGAAGAAAAGCACTCGAGAGCAATGCTAGGTAAGCAATCAGGAAGGATTTCCAGGCAGTCGGTTCTTAGATTGGAAGATTGACACCGAGTGCTGGCTGATTGCCCGCTTTCTCCTTGCCACAAAGACAAGGACAAGGACAGGAAGAAAGCGTGATATGAGATACTCTTGCTTTCAACCTTCATGATATGAAATACTCTAGCTCTTGATGACTTATTTGGAAAGGTATCCCAAGGAATGAGAAACACAGAGAAACTCGAGAGGGTTTGTTGGAAAGGCATTTTCGGAGATGAAAAATTTCGGAGATGAAGAAGTGTTGAGAGAGTTTGCCTTTGCTGTTGAAGGCAAAGGTAGACGTTTATAGGACTTTTCTTCACAACCGAAACTATTCTTTTACCCCTGTCGGCAGCCGGTGGATGGATGAACAGTACAGGTCACGCGCTTTCTGAAAAAGCAACCCGTAATTTGCGCAAAGCTGACAGCGCGTGACGAGTGACGACAAAATTGGAAAAGTTGTTCGCCTCGTGATTCCTGACCGCTCCGACTTTTGAGAGAGACGCCCGACTTTTGAGAGAACGGCGTCCGACTTTTGAGAAAGGAACCGGCTTTTGAGAAAGGAGCCCGGCTCTTCGATTTGCGAGAGGACGCCTCTTCGACTGCTGAGTAGCGCCTCTTGATTTCTTCTTTTTATAGAGGCGCAATTTTGTTCCACAACACACTTGAGCTCCCTTCTGTAAACACTCACTCCTGCAAACACTCCCTCTTGCACTTCTTTTAATCTTGATCAGTCCAACTCTTCATTCTCAACACCTTCAAATATGTCTTGCCCTTCTGACCGTCGCCTTAACTTGAATGTTGGGGAAGATAGTGATATATCTTCTCCAACCAACATTTGGCAGCCGTCCTTCATATCCCCGAATTGTCCTCTTACAGTTGGGGATTCCATGATGATGAACGAAACAACCGCATCGGTGGTGGCCAGAAATCTGCTCACTCCTAGAGACACTAGGATACTTTCTAGGCGGTCCGACGAACTAGTTGTCCAGGACTCTTTGGCTTACAGCGTCCGATGCGCAGGCTCAGTATCAAACATGGGCCAGCGCCTTCTTGCACGAACCCGTCAGGTGGAATCGTTGATGGCTGAAGTGGCTAGTCTTCGGCAGGAGGTCAGAGTGCTTAGGCATGAGAACAGGGATTTGCACATGCTTGCAACCAATTACTCCACAAGCATGAAGAGGAAGCTGGATCAGATGCAGGAGTCCGAAGTGCGGATTCAGAGTGATCATCAACGGTTTATGGCGTTACTCCCGAGGTTTGTGTTGCCTTCGTCCTCGGGAGCAGCACCAAGTATTGATGCTCCGAATGATCCAACTCTGGCGCTTCGTCTTTCTGGGGCTCCGTCGATCTCCGAGGCACCACCAACCAACGACCAATGAACGAGATTAATTTACAAGTTATTGTAAAAAAAATTTATGCATTTAAGTTTTTTTTTATTTTTTTATTTTTTTATTTTTTTTTTATTTTTTATTTTTATTTTTTATTTATATGAATGTTTATGTTTTTAAGTTTTTTTATTTTTTTTATTTTTTATTTTTTTATTTTTTTATTTTTTTATTTTTTTATTTTTTATGTATTTTTAACAACTTAATTAAGAAAACACAACAATAAGTAAAACAAAGTAAAAAGACTATGTTTAACTTTCTAAACAAAAATCACAACTAAATAAACAAAACAAAATAAAATCAACGTAAAATAAAAAAAATCAACGTAAAATAAATTCACACAAGAGCAAACAAACAATGAAAGAACTAAACAAAGTAAAATAAATTCAGTAAAGAGAAGGGATTAGGAATGCAAATCTGATTGTGGGTGATTCCTAGGCCTCCCTTCATTATTCAAATGCATGGGCTTATCATTAAACGGACGGTGGTACTTGAAATGATCCGGCAATGGTTTAAATTCAAGAGTGGGTGCCTGAATCATCAAAATTAGAAACAAGTTAGTATAAATTAAAATAAAAAATGGAGAAGATGGCTTACAGTCACATTCAAACTCAATTATAAACACCACGTCTTTGAACGTTTCCGGGACTTTGAACTTGGCCAGGTTTACTATGATGGTTGTGGCTTGTCCCGTGTCCTCAGTCTTAACTCCTTTGGGCTTGATTGTCTCATGCACAGCCTTTTTGATATGATCAACAGATTCTCCGGCCACCTCATTTTCTGGAATAATTATTCTTGGTGTACAAGTCTCTTTGAACGTTTCAATACCATCGGGAACTTGATTTGGTACACCAAGAATTTGGATATCACATTGCACCTTGGGAAGATCTTCCACAACGTATTTTTCATTCACTTCTTCCTTGGGATTTAAAAACCTGCAAGGAAAAAGGACATTTGGTGGAACGATGTCAGAATAAATTGAACTTAGAACCTCCTCACCTGAGTTGGATGGCATAAAGACTTGAGGGGTTTGCGATAAGAATTCTTCTAAACTGCCCAAGTCGTCATCCTCATCTTCTTCTTGAATTGGCAATTCATCCATGTTCGGGCTCTGTTTGGATGGTTCAGGAACAACTTCATCCTCCATATCACTTCCCAAAGTGATGGCTTCATTAATTTCCATTTCTCCCTCTGAATTTGCAAATGTGGAGTTGGAGAGTTCACTTTGATCTTGAATTTGTACCATGAACTCCATAATCTGCCCAATTTGCTTCTCCAACTCATCCACCTTGTTGGCTTTATTTTGCATCTCCATGTTTCGATTTTCTACGTCCTGGGTCAAAGAGGTGAGTAACTTATTCAACATATCATTATCCGAAGACGTACCTGAATTTGGTTGGGGAGATTGTGGTGGATGTGACGGTTCAAATGGCCACTGATAGAACTCTTCCGATGGCGGCAATTGTTCTTCTTTTTGTGAACCCTGTACCGAAGAAATTAATTCTTCAAGCATTTGATTATAATCCACGGGCATACTTTGATTCGATTGGAATTGTTGTGGGGGATGCTGTGGTGGCTGCATAGGTCTTGAATAGAACTCGTCTTGCTGCCAATATCCACCTTGTTGAAATTGTTGAGGTTCATCCCACATATACTCTGAATTACTTCTCCAATCCGAATTATAAGTGTTGGAAAACATGTTGCCCCTTGATTGGTTATAGCCTTGATATCCCCAAACATCTTCATTTGCAGAAAATTGGGGATATTGATGAGTTTGAAATCCTTGCTCATAGGGCATATCAAATGTAGGGACACTTGGCATTGTGGTCCGTTCGGCATTATGAGTTAATTGAGCAGTGAGCTGTGCCAATAGATCTTGAATGCTAGTAGAATCCAGGTCTTGCTCCATTTGTACCTCAATTCAAAGAAAGAAAAATAAATCAAATATCAAAAGTAACATACACAAACACAAATAAACATAAGCAAAAACAAAAATAAAAGGATTAGCAAATTTGCTAATCCCCGGCAACGGCGCCAAAAATTTGGTGCGAAAATAAATTCACGCACAAATTTAAACCCTATTTGTGACAGTTGTAGTATATGGATAAGTAGGGATCGTTCTAGGCCGGGGATTAACTAGGGATGCTAACCAAATTAAAATTAAATTAAAAACGTAAAAACAAAATTTAAAACACTAAACTAGACTCAAAACACTTAACTAGAATAACTCAAAATAAAACTAACAAATAATCTAAAAAGACACAAAATAATTCAAGACTCAAGAAAATACAAACTAAATTGATTTCTAATAAATCTAACACCTTAAAATAAACGGGGGATTGATTTTTGATGAAAAGTAAATTAAACTTAAATAAATTACAAAATTGACAAAAACATAAAATTAAGGTAAAATGATAAATGACGGACTGGCTAGAGGATTATTCTCCACACATGCCACATATGCAACCTAAATTGATTTTCAGTTGTTCTTTCAATAAATTGTAAATTCTCAACGCCCCAAGTTAATTAGGTCCGCTTAAATTAACCTTCAGATTTTCCTACTTTTATTAGGTTGGATGATTGCATACGACAACCCAAAACATTCCCCACAAGTTCCCTACATGAATTGCATAATAGAGATACAAGCAAGAATCATTAAGTTTTATGAAAATCATAAGCATTGACGAGGCACTTGTTACTATGAATTGCATGAAACTTATGCCAAGAATTTACCTAACGCGATCGTTTATAAGCGACCTTCACTACTTGTGAATATAAGTTCATAACGATTAGGTGAAATTCACTTATATTCTAGCATCAAATTCATGCATGTAAATTAAGTATGCATCCTTAATCGACATACAAAAATAAGTTATCAATCAAGCAGTTAAGCAAATTAAATCACAACTCAGAAATCACAACTGAAGGTAATCAATTCATATTACAAATATATCCATGGTTTTGAATTAAACTCTAGCCAAAATAAAATTAGTTACACATTATTAAAATTAAACAGGAATAAAACGTGAGTTGGAGGATTAAACCGAATGAGGACTGCAGTGTTGTTGCGCTCCCTGCACTGTTGCCGTGCTGACCAGGCAGGATTGCTGCCGTGTTGACCCTTTCCTGCTCGCTGCGCCTTGTCTCTGACCTCGCTGCCAAAGGGCAGTTGTCCGTCTCCAAGCTCCGCGTCTCGCCCAAGCTGCCAGCAAGTCGCTTCCTCGCGCAAGTTGCTTCCGCTGCTCAAAGCAGCCTTCCCTTTCCGCAGCTGCGTCTGACCTTCCGCCAGGCAGCACTTCTCGCCTGCTGCCAGTCCTCACGCTGCTGCTAGGCAGCGCCTAACTTCAATGCCTGGTTTCTCCCCTCACGTTCTCGCTGCCAGCTGCCAAGTGCAGCTGGTTTCTAAAAATGCCGAGCCCTCGGAGGACTTCACTTCCCTGCCTCCTTGGCAATTCTTCTTTTATTTCTGTCCGTTCCGCGCCTGCCAAGTTCCACCTGTCGCGCCACTGACAAGGCAGCAAAGCTGCCTTGTTATTCCTCTTAGTTCTCACGCTGTGCTCCTCTGCGCGCGTCAGTCAGCTGCAAGCTGCCAGCCTGCTCCTTCCTCCCTCCTTGTGCTGACTCACATCTCGCTGCCAAAGGCAGCGTTACTTCTTTATTCCCGCTGCTGCACGAGGGCAGCACTCCTGCTCCAACCCCCGGCCTTCACACCGAGAGCACCCCCCTTCGTTTTCTCGCTGGCCTTCCCGCGTGTCTCCCTTCGCAGCTGTCAAAGGACAGCTCCCTGTCCTTCTTTCCTTTCTCCCTCCTCTCTCGCTGCTGCCAAGACGTGCAGCTGCCTGTTTTCTTTCCTTATCCCCCCCCATCTTCTGTCTTCGTGACCTCTCTTTTTATTTCTTTTTCCGCATGGTTCCCTGCGCCTGACCCTCCTTGCAGCTGGTGCTCTCTCCTCTTTTCTGTCAGTGCCTCCTCCACTTGCTGCTTGTTTCCCACGTTCTTTTATTTTATTTTCTTTTTTTGGTTCCTGCTGTCTCCATTAATATCATAAATATATATATATATATATATATAAATAGATATATATATATATATAAATAGATATATATATATATTACTTTCTTATTTTATTACCCAATTACAGTGGGCAAGACAGTTTTGATGATTTTATCACTTAAAATCTCACTTGTGCAATATTTATTTTATTTACTAGATAAATACTATAAAACACAAAAACAAAGTAAATAGCTCAAAAATATAAGAAACTGACTAAGAAAAGACGAGAGAATTTGATGTAAAATATGTATAAATATAATCCGATCAGTATACTTTATGTACAACAAACGACCCTTCCCAATTTGGCGACCACTTGCCGAACCTAGGGTCTTTTAGTCCTACGGGTAACACCGTTTGCCAAACCAATTCACGCTCGCCGAATGATTTCTGTCGTACCTTTTGATTATAGGCTCGCTCGGCAATCCGTTTTTGTGCCACCAGCAAGTTATAAGCGTCAAGTCGCGTTTCTTCCAGATCTTCTAATTCCTGTCTCATGGACTGATTATATTCGGCGCTAAACAAACTACTTTGTTCAATTAATCACAACAAATTTATGCTTAACTCGACTGGTAACATTGCATCGTGTCCGTAGGTTAATGCATACGGGGTTGTCGCAGTCACCGATGGGGGCGATGTTCGATATGCCCATAATGCCTCGTTCAACTTCAAATGCCACATGCCAGGCCTTTCTTTTATTATTTTTTCGAGAATGCCGATCAACACTTTATTACTTGCCTCGGCCTGCCCATTTGCTTGTGGATAATACGGTGTAGACTGTTCGAGCCGAATTTTCAAATTTGCCGTATACTCTTTAAACCTCTCGGCTGTGAAGATTGTGCCATTGTCAGTTATGATCGTTTCTGGTACGCCAAATCTGGTCACAATGTGTTCCTCCACAAAGTCGCAGACTTCTTTAGATGTTAGTTCGGTATATGATTTCACTTCGACCCACTTAGTAAAGTAATCGGTTGCTACTATTATCCATGCGTGCTTGGCAGCCCCAGAAGATGGCGTGATTTTGCCGATTACGTCCATGACCCATCCTCTAAACGGCCATGATTTAATGACCGAATGCAACGATTCGGCCGGGACCCTTTGTATAGGCCCGTGAATCTGGCACGGTATGCATCCTCGTGCAAACTCGATACAATCCTTTAGTATTCTTGGCCAAAAATAGCCATGTCGTCGAAGTAACCATCGTATTTTTCGTCCGGATTGATGAGCTCCGCAAACCCCTTCATGGACTTATGTGATTGCCTGAGCACCCTCTTGGGGGTTGAGGCATAGCAGTAATAAACCATCATCGCCTTTTCGGTATAACTCGTTTTGATACATGACATAGTTCGTGGCGTGAACTCTTGTTTTGCGATCGTGTTTACCATTGGGGTTGTCAAGATACTGCATAATGGGCTTTCTCCAATCATCTGGTATTGCCTTGACGGCGCACACATCTATAGGGTCGTCTCGATCTAACAACGAAGGTAAGGACATGATTCTTGTACGTGAGATATGTTTAAATGTAATACCGTCGAAGGATTCGGCCAAATAGCTGGCGACCATGTGGTAAGGTGCCAGGGTACAACTCATGCAGCGAAAAGAACCATTAAGTTGGTTAATCACAAGTTCGGAGTCGCCAAGAACGAGAGCGCGGGTCGCCCGCAGGTCATGAAGGATTCCAAGGCCGATGATAAGGGCTTCATATTCGGCCTGATTATTGGTGCACTCGAAATCCAACTGAAGCAAAAAATACCAGCGATCATGGTTTGGGGATTGAATGACAATTCCAACGCCAGCCGAGGATGACGTACTTGAGCCGTCAAAGTACATCGTCCAGTGGTTGTCGCGCGTTTGAACCATGCCGATTTCGACGTCGTTGCCCCCGAACCCATATGGCGTTGAGCAAGGAAATCAGCCAGTGCCTGGCCTTTGACAGCTTTCTGGGCCACGTATTGCAAGTTAAATTCGGACAACGCCATCGTCCATTTCCCAATGCGGCCTTTGACGATTGGTCGGGTGAGCATGTAGCGGATGACGTCGGTCTGAGCAATGACTTGGGTGACTGATGGGAGCATATAATGCCTAAGCTTGGAAGCGGCAAAAAATACGGCTAGACACAGCTTCTCGACGGCGGGATAATTGATCTCTGGTTGATTGAGATTTCGGCTTAGATAAAATATAGCCTGCTCTCGGCCGGCGTCGTTGTCTTGCGCGAGGAGGCAGCCGATGGACTCTTCGGCCGCCGAGATATAAAGCTTAAGAGGTTTACCGCGCCGAGGGGGAACGAGGACATGTGGTTTTGTGAGGGAGACTTTGATTTGCGTAAACGCCGCCTGATGCTCGTCGTTCCCCACGAATTTATCTGAGTCCTTAAGTTTCAAAAGCTTGGAGAATGCTTTCATTTTACCTGCCGAGTTAGCGATAAATCGGCGGAGGAAATTTATCTGACCGAGTAAGGACTGGAGTTGTTTCTTCGTCGCCGGGGGTGGGGCATTGATGATTGCGCGTGCCTTATTCTCATCGACTTCAATCCCACGGTGATGCACGAGGAAACCAAGAAAATTTCCGGCTGACACGCCGAAGGCACATTTGGCAGGATTCATTTTGAGGTTGTGCTGACGCATGCGAAGGAAAGCCTGTCGGAGATCGTCCAGATGTGTCTGTCGGCGTTTAGATTTGACGACAACATTGTCAATGTAAACTTCGACGATGGTTCCAATTAAATCATGAAAGATGGTCTTCATTGCGCGTTGGTAGGTGGCACCGGCGTTCTTGAGGCCGAATGGCATGACAACCCATTCGTATGTGCCGAGTGCCCCCAGGCATCGAAATGCAGTCTTGTGGACATCGGCTTCGGCAATAAAAATCTGATTGTACCCGGCATGTCCATCCATAAAAGATAAGATCGCATGATTTGCCGCAGCATCAATTAATAGATCCGAAATCGGCATTGGATACTCATCTTTGGGAGTTGCCAGATTCAGGTTGCGGAAGTTGACACAAATGCGCAATGCACCACTTTTCTGTAAAACAGGAACGATATTTGCCAACCATTCAACATATCGAGCTGTCCGAATGAACCCTGCTTTCAAGAGCCGAACGAGTTCATCCTTGATGCCGAGAATCGTCGAGGCGGTTGACGGAAAGGTTTACACCCAGGTTTAATGCGTAACTCATGCTCGACGAGAGTGCGATCTAATCCGGGCATCTCGTCGTAGCTCCAAGCAAAACAATCTTTGAACTCCTCCAGCAGGACACGAAGTTCGGCTTTCATAGGTTGAGGGAGCAAAACACTAATAAACAAGGGTCGTGGGCCATCGGCCGTCCCAACGTTAATTTCTTCTAATGGGTCCTTGACTTGGGGCCGAGTGTCTTCCAGCTCGGCCGGGGCAGCTTGAATTTTGTCAAGAGATAAAACGGGACCGTTTTCTCCTTCGGCGAGGAACTCTACGAGGTTAACGCCTGAATTGGGTTGTTTAGAGATGGTATGCCAATGGGCCAGCAGTCGTTCCATAGTAGATGAAACCGCATCCCGACGTTTTTCCCGATCGGTGTCAGACATCGGGGTCAGAGATAAAGTTCGCTAATCCGAGTCTCGCGAAATCCTGGTGGACAGTTTCGGCGCCAACCTCGATAGCTTTCTGAATAGAAATCCGAGTCGGCCGTCCTTCATCATTGAAACCTTGTAGGGTGATGTAGCCGACGTGGTCATCATAATACCGTGCTTGGATCATATTAGTCTCGAACGGTTGAGAATCGGCCGGGTGAACAGTGACCGATTTACCGTCCCAAAAGACGAGCACTTGATATAATGACGAAGGAATATAACTTGTTTGATGAATCCAGTCTCGACCGAGCAGTGCATTATACTCGGTCTTGCCCGACGATGAAAAAGGTCGTCATGTGGTTACGGCCGGCGATGTTTACCGCTAAAGGAAGCACTCATTTGGTCTGAGACTTGTCACCGACAAAACTACTCATGGTTATTCCTGAAGGAATGAGTTCGTCGGTGGATCATCGTAAGGCTTTCATTACCGAAACATGCATGATGTTGACTGTGGCTCCACAATCAACGAAGATCTTGGAGATCGGGTAGCCTTCAATATGGGTCGTGACATACAACGGTTTTAAATGTTGAAGGTTAGCCGATGAGGAACGGGGAAACAAGATGTCCAAGGCCGTGTTAAGCTGATGATCATCTTTAGTAGGCTCATCGTCAGGATTGACGAAATCAACTTGTGTTGCTTCTTCGGTGACCACATCGCCGTCCAAGAAACTTGGTTGGTGCGCGGTCTGTTGAAATTCGACAGGCAAAACATGGACCATGCTGATTTCCATATTTTCAAGAACTGAAGGGCCCATTGGATCCTGGTCGTCTTCTTCCGGAGTGGAGAGGACTATATCGTTGTGCTCCCGAACATTTGCGACCAGTTAGCTGTGTGTCTCAACATGGTCAGATGTTTGAGTCACACAATCCGATGCTGTATTTCGGTGACTGTTGTCTTCGGATTCGCATACATCTGGCGTCGGGTTCTGATCCTGCCGTGTCTGGCGAGCTCGTTCCTCATAGGCGATCCGAGCGTTCCTGGTGTCCAAGTAAGCGTCCAATCGTTCCACCCGTTTTATCTCATCGGCTGTCAATCCGAACAAGGAAACGGTCGAAAAGACTTTGAAATGATATCGAAGATGTTGAAGGTCCTCGAAAGAGAAAGGGAGCTCGGCTGTGTCAATGTCTATGTAGGGATCGACCTCGAAGCTGAGAACTTTAGCATCTCGAATGTGCTGGAATCTAGCTTTCATCGCCGGATCGGTGGTTTTCTGGATGATCTGCTCGGCATCGGGGCAAGTTAATGCCAGGTCTAGAGCTTCTTGGCAAGCCTTGGGTAACCCATATAAATCATTGGCAGAATACCTCTTGTGAAACTCTTTCATATATTCCAATGATTCGCCGAGGAATGAAGGATGCAGGTTTCGCCGCACTTTGACGATGGGTTCTCGTGGCGGCAACGGGGGCAGTTGGCTTTCAGCCTCTTTCTTAAATTGCTCGAAACGAGCTTTCATTTTGCCAGGCCGAAGAAGAAGTTTGATCCGCTTCTCGGCTGCTTCAATGGTAGTTTCGAAGTCTCGATTGGTTTCTTTTTTTCCTTGTAATTCAGCCATGATTGTCGGGGTTGGCCGATCATCTCCACTCCCTGCCGTCCCTTTCGGCTGCCATTTGGTAGCCGAAACAGGCTGGGCCACTTGACGTCGAGCCAAGCAATCTATGCGCTGACGTCGACATTTCTGAGACTTGGACAACGCGGTGTACATGCCCGTAGGAGAATTATAGCTATACCACCGTTGATCACGTGGCTCAGGCGGCTTGAAGCTTTTCGGATTCGCTGATGAACTTGAGCTACTAGAGTTACGTGAATAATACTCCTCGTTATAAAATGGTGCGTCGAACTCAAGACGCCGTCTAACCGAGGTAGAATCATCCGCCTGTTGCTTAGGGCCGAGTCTTTCGAATACTCTGACGCGCTGGCCTTCACTTGGTTTCTTCGAAGATGTTTCTGAGATCGCCGACTGTTGCCGAGGCGTCGGCGTTTGAGGCAGCTTTTTCTTGGGCTCGGCTAAGATAACACGTGTTTTACAATTACTGCACAAGACTACCGAACCACCATTTTCTTCGTCACTGGATTCTGACATGGATTGAACTATTGCCGGTCCGGAGAATTCAGTAGGGAGTGCATTGGAAGATAGATCAATCTTGAGCCGAGGCCGAGAATTTTTCTTGAGGATGCGTTGCATTGGGGCAAGCTCGATCTTCTCTTTCCCTTTGTTTTTGGGTAAACAGGCGTCTACCATGCCGACTGTTGCCGAAGGGAATGGGTCCGTATCGACCGTCATGCGCTTTTCAGGAAATTTTAACTTGCCTTTGTCGATCCAGCTTTGGATATCATCACGGAAAACGACACAATTGTTTGTGGCATGCTTGGTCGAGTTATGATATTTACAATATGTCTTTCCTTTAAGCTCCTCGGCCGTGGGAATATTATGCCCTGGCCGAAGCTTGATGATCTTCACTGATAGCAACTGATCAAAAATTGCTTCGACCTTTGTAATATCAAAGGTATAGACTTTTGAAGTTTTCGCTGTCCCTTCTGTCGCCGAGTGAACTTTGGCATCCTTGGAATTAATTTTAGTTAACGCCTTACAGATATATGGTTTATCTATGAATATCTCGGCCGCGTCCACGCTGACGTACTGAGACTCTTCACCTTCGGTCGAAGCATAACTGACCGTGGGATTTTTGTAGATCGTCCATCGGGACAGAATTTTCGAGATCTTCTCCTCTCGGAGCAAATAGTCATATTGCTCGACATGCTGGGCTAATTCATACATATCTCGAAAGTTTGCCCCCAAAAATTTCTTTTTGTATTCCACATCGAGGCCGTTCAAAGCAAGCCTGACAAATTCGACTTCGGGTAAAGGCACCCGGCACCAATTCCTGGCTGATTTGAATCTGGCAAGATAATCCATTGGTGACTCATCAGATGCCTGAGCCATCCTTGCTAATGAAGAGACTGACATCTCCATCCCTGGTCGATAAAACTGCTCGTGGAATTTCTCGACCAACTTCTCCCAGTTTTGGACGGAATTAGGAGGGAGGTTGATATACCAGGCAAATGCCGAGCCGATCAATGAGAATTTGAACAGTCGTAACTTATGAAAATCACTATTAACATCTCCGCATTGCGCGGTGAAACGAGCCACGTGCTCCAACGAAGACAGAGACGATTCACCGGCAAAAAGGCTAAAATATGGGATTTTGAAACCTTTCGGGTATCCGAACGTTTCCACGTAGGCTGGGTACGGATGGATAAACTTAGGGAACTTCGACCCTTTTTTCATGGCTGAGTCGATCATCCGCTGAACTTCGGTCATATCAACGGGTGTTGCTTCGACTCTCTGGTCGGATCCGTCTGACCTACTATTCGACCCTCCTCATTTTTCCAATTCAATTGGTTTGAGCCGAGCAGGGACTGGCTCGGCCTGTACCATTGATAACGGATTATTTCTTGGTGGCAAGTGTTGGGAGAGATCGAAAGACCCACCGTCACTGACCTTACTAACCAGTATTTCGAGCAATCTGGTTTGTTGCTCATTGGAACTACGTATCACGTCATGCAGTTTGTCAATTCCTCGACTAAACGTTTGCTCGACTGACCGAGACTGCTCGTCAAGTCGTTTTCGAAGAAACGACCTTGTTGGTTGGTCAGATCCTTCACCACCATTCTCGTCGCAATCCTCCACTATCCCTTCATTGAGAACGCAGGTGTTTCTGTTAGGGATTTCTAGACTGCGGAGCTGACCGCTGAGATTAACTTCCTTTTCTCGGCGAGTCACGCTTGTGGACTCGGGTGTCACGGCGCTAAGGGGATTCTGCGCATGTGGCACACTTTGTCCTATGTTCTGAACTGGCAAATCGGCTGTTGATTTTCCCATAGCTGTTTTCTTTTTTACCGATCGCGTTTCAATTGGCATGAACTTCGTAGTTTAGCATTGGGTCCCACTGGGCGTGACAAAATGTTGACCCTAAAAACTACCAAGCCTACGTGGCGCGCAGGCCGAATAATTTATAAGCTAACTACGTCCTTCGGTGAATGCGGGGCGTGCCAACTCGTCGGCCGAGCTCGGCCGATGAGTAAATTTGTTGATGTTGCGTTGGGTGCGCGGCTGACTTCTGCGTCTTGCGATTGCGGTCGAGAAAGGAACACGTCTCGGCCTCTTGGGCTCTCGAACCTGAAGACAAGGTTACTATTCTTACGAAGTTTACGAATCGCCGTCGTCGGATTCGGTCACAGTGATGTTATTCGTCAGAGTAAACTCTCGCCGAATCGACACCAAAGTGTAAGGGCACAAATACGCAAAGCGAATATAAGTCTTAATAGTGAACGTGGTTCGGCCGTCTGAATGCCGAACTCTAAATCCCACTTGGGAGTATCCAATCATAAAATAACTCGGCGTGCAATGCGCCGAGCTCAGTAAACTGTAACACCTCACTTCACCGAGAAGGCTAATGAGATGACCTCAATCAATAAGGATTCGGAAATCCTTCTCGACCGAGACTTGGATAGGTAACCAACCGTCCTCGCCGCAATGCTGTTGATGCCAACGGAAGATACTGCGAGACCGGCTGATTCTACGATGACAGAGCTATCTATGCCGACTTAAGATATCACCGGTTGCTTTCACAGTGCTGTTGATGCCAACGGAAGATGTGTCAGCGAAAAGAGAAAATAAAAAATCTCAAAGTTGTTGAGAGAGTTTGCGCAGGGCAGTTGTGTGTTGAATTGGGCCCTTGAATGATGCACATCCTCCTCTATTTATAGCACTGGATACCTTTGAAGTCGAGTCAAAACCCTACTCGAACTAGGTCTTCTTCTCCGGATCAAACACCCACTCGACCAGTCCTATTTTTACTAGGATTGTGAACCTAGTCCTTTATTGAGCCGGATTCACTTCCGGGTTATTACTCTTGTCGAGACTCCTTATCGCGTTAGGACTCGACTCGTAAATGTAATATGACCTAGCCGACCTAGGTTTAGAAGCCCACGTACTAAACGATCCAGGGTCCCCTTGTCGCCAGGTCTTCCGGGCCGAGAATGGTTCTATACTCGGCCCAAACTAATATTTTGGGCCCAAACACATATATATTATGAAGTATTGGAACATAATAAAAACATGGGGAACAAACATATAATGTGTGTTCATTTAACTATTAAGCAAGTCTTTTATAATTTATTGAAAAAAATAAAATACAAAATGAAAATGATCTATTTTCTATCTAAGTGAGTCGCAACCTAAGAGGGTGCCTCATCAGGTATATGCGCCATTTCTTAATTTTCAAACGCATAGATATTAATCGGGAGTGTAATCAGCCGCTTTTTTAGAACAATGGTCGAACCACAACCAATAAAAAAGTAGAAATGGAATTGTGAAAGATGATAGGGTGAAATTTGTCTTTGTGAATTGTTAAGCGGCTGCTAGGGTTTTGGCATCGTATTGTACATATAGAGCAAAACTCAGAGTAAACAGCCGTCTTGCCCGTGTCGTCTCAAAGCGCCAAAATCTACATCACAGAAACCAGCGTTAGGGTTAGCGTTTTCGATTCGCCATGGGAGTGTTCACCTTCGTGTTGAGGACCTCCGGGGGAGAGTGGTGCGCCAAGCAGCAGAATGGAGACCTTGAGGCCACCGCTCCATCCACATTCGAGCTCCAGAGGAAGCTTGTCCAGTCCGCTCTCTCTTCCGACTCCTCCGGCGGTGTCCAGACCTCCTACTCTCCTGTCACTCCCACCTCAGCCGTCTTCCAGGTCTCTCTCTCTCTCCCTCCCCCTAAATCTCGTGTTGTATTATTGGTCCTAGCCTCCTATGCCTTTGATTCTTCAGTTCTGTATTTTGCTTACGGTTTTCAGTTGACATGGAAAATTCAAATCTGGGATTTGATTTGATTTGTTTTGTTGTTTATTGTTTCTTGATCTCTCTGATCTTTTTGATCTGTTAATTTGTTATTTTTTGATCTTTTAATTTGTTATATGCTTTCCCAGAAATGTAATCGATTGTTGCAAAAGTAAAATAATAATAATGATGGAGTGAACTGTAGAATTATGATTGCCCAAATCGTCTGCGGACGCATTCGTTACATTGCCAAATTGTATGTCTTGTTTTACATGTAAAATATGCTCCACCCTTGGGTTTGGGTTTTTGCTTCAAATTAGTCAGAATTATGTTCGCTCAATTCGTTCGTGGATGCATTCGTTACTCTGCCAAGCTGTATTTTTTGTTTGACATGTAAAATCTGTTCCACATCCCTTGTGTTTGGGTTTTTGCTTCAAACCAGTTTGAATTGTGTTTGCTCAAATCGTCTGTGGTTGCTTTCGTTACTATGCCTAATTGTATGACTTGTTTTACGTGTAAAATATGATCCAATCGTTTGAGGCATCCATAATCATGAGTCGATGCTTGTATGCCTTTTTATTGCCCCGTAAGACCAGTTGTTTTAGACAAATGCTACAGCATCAAAGAACTTTGAAAACCAAGTGTGGGTGTTATAAATTGTTTATGCGTGCTAGTCTCTTTTTAAGTTATCGTGTTGTGGTGCTGAATTTGTATGTTGAAACTTAATTGGTTCAGGTGATCGTTGGTGGCGGTGGTGGTGGCGGTGCCTTCATTGGAGGTGGTGCTACTGCTGCGGCCCCAGGAGGTGGTGCAGCGGCTGCTGCAGAGGCTCCCGCAGCTGAGGAGAAGAAGGAAGAGAAGGAGGAGAGCGATGATGACATGGGATTCTCTCTCTTTGATTAGTCTAGTCATAACTCTGTCGCTACCGAGTTACATATTATGTCGTAATCTTTACTTGTTCCTTTCTTCAAATTGCATGTAGTGTTGGATGTTTTTGAATTGGTTGGATGAGAGATTATGAGATCAGAAGAAATGGTTATGTGGTTATGTTTAAAGTGGTATCCTCTGTTAGTTATGTGGTTATGTTTAAAGTGTTATCCTCTGTTTGGCTTTGTTTCTGCATTTGTCGACCGATTTGACATTTAAGCCTAAAATCTTCATTCGTAAGTTATCCGTGCAAAATACTAAATATGTTTGAAATTGCTAAGCATCTCCAAAGTAGATGTTAAAAAGTCAACATCAGTAATAACATTAACAACAAAAAAAAGATAATTGTTATAGGCCTATTTGATTGAACGATCTAGGGTTTAGAGAGAGAAAGGGGTTTGGCAATATTGAGAGAGAAGAAAGATTGATTTAATTGTGATGTGTGTTTGATTCATTCCATTGTGCCTTTATTTATAGTAGTAGGAAGGGTAAAACCTTTCCTTTTAGGATTACAATATTAATAAGTAATCTAATCCTAATAGGAATATAAGATACTTTCCCAGATTCCCAGGATTTACACAATCACATTCTTATTCTAAATATGACTGCAACACTCTCTCTTGAGTGTGTAAATACTCAACAAACCATCGCATCAGATCTTTAGCAGAATAGTTGACGAAGTCATCGGCATAACGGGTGATCGCAAGTCTCAAATTTAAGTGAAGTATGCATTTGTAGTAAAACTCACAAAACCTCGCTATGGTAAAACCCAAGGCATGTGGAAAACCCATAGACTAAGGAGAAAAGTGAGAAGTATACATAATGTCTAAAACGAACATCAAACTGGACGAAGGTAGTAAACTTAACGGAGTATAATCATTCCAGGATGGGTGCCTCATTAAAACCTCGTTAGGTAGCAAAAACCCAGTGGGAAAAATTCTCCTAATTGTAGGAAAAAGAGTACATTAAGATCATGTGAGTATGCTTCTAGATACTCCTCATGAGGTAAATGTTGGAAATGTGCCCTAAAGCCAATCATACGATGATACTTTACGGACATTTCACATGTTAAACTAATATAGTTTACATATAAAAGGCAAACATTATTGTTTGAGGCGTCTCATATAAATGTTATATGCTCAAACGATAAAGTCCAAGGAATATGTGATTGGGAGAATGCAATCTAATGAAGTTAGATTAATGAGACCATTCTTTCGTAGACACATCCTAAACATTCCTGATCATAGGATTGCCAATTGGGCATTGACAGTCCGTTAAGATCAGTACGTGCTATGTCTTCTCTCAGGGAGAGTGACTAGTCTCGAGTCATTGGTTTGTGTGACATCAAGACAAGTACGTAGGTGCTCAATAGAGAATGAGTTCACTGAACACGATCAACGAGGAGTTCTCATACTCATGTCACATGAGAACTCATGTTTGGGATAATGCAAATTAGTCCTTTGACCTGAGGCATCACAGTTGTTGTCTTGTGGTTAAGTCCTTGATCTTTGATTATGTCAAAGTCACCCCATCGGGGTGTCCACGACATCATTGGGGTTAAGCCACTTAGTCATGGAGACAAGTGAATGCGCAACAAGGGATCTCTAACCTTCAATTGGCTTGAGGGAGAATACTCTATGATATGATTAAAATCTCTGGCCAGAGTATGAATGAGATTGGGGAATGCGTTCCAAATCACATTCAAGGTAATCATAAAATGCAAATGAATCACATTGGATAGTAGACATGAATAAATAAACTATCAAACCAAACAATGTGGTCAAGAGTATTAGATTAGAGAAAGACCGTATTGCATTTGTAATCCTAAACTGAATAGGTTCTCTACCTCTTCTGATTAGCTTGGGTAGCCATGATATGCTGCTAGGTGTCACTCATGGTTTGTGGAAGCCCTAAACGTGTGTAATAACTAAAGGGAGAATTGAAAGTAAGTTTCAATTCACAATCGATGTAAAATGGTTTTAATCGCCCACTGCCTCGCTAAAAGGAACCTAATGTATCGTACACCGTGTAAGGTGGAGATTGAAGAAACAAAGGAGATGAATAAGAATAATTAAATGGTTTAATTATTTATGGTAAGGATTAATTAATATGTTAATTAATCAAACGAATAAGTTCGTTAAAGACCTCGGGATAGTTTTGGACCTTAAGGCCCAATGGGCTTCGAACGTCAAAGCCCATTGACTTAAGTTGTATGACAACTTAATGAATAAAGATTCACAAAGGCCCAAAAGCCCAAATCCATTTAGTGTTGAATTAGGGTTTTTGGTTCTTTAGGTCATTTAAAGAAGTGACTATATAAAGAACTTTATAACCTAAAATTCATAAGTTGTTGATTTTAGAGAAAATTGGTGAGAACACAAAGCTTCCATTTCTCTCTAAGAGGCCAACCACCTTGGGGGATATTGTCTAGCAATTCTACTTCCTCAAGGTCACTCATTTCCTCTCCAATCCAACCTTGGTGTAGAATCTTTAGAGGTTCTCTATTTTGGGAACTTGGAGAATCCTATTCTTTCAACCAAATCCATGGAGCTAAGAAGCAAGGAATGAAGGCCCTATCTCTTGGGTGATTATCCTTTGCATATGCAAAGAGGAATCTACAAAGGTAAATATTTCTCAACTAATAAATGTTGATTTAAAAGTTGAGTCAAGGTTCACCAATCTACTAGGCTTTGAATTTCATGGTTGATGTTTTGTTTTTGAATGCATGAAAGCATGATTCCGCCTTTAATTTGTTAATTGCATGCTATATGATGTTATTCAAATGAACATGTTTTTCACAAAATTTCCTTCAAGTGGTATCAAAGCCTAGGTCTAGTAGTTGGTGAATCATTTTGGGTTTTGTAGTTCATAGTTTTTGATTTAAAAGTTGTAATATGTTACAAGCTTTATTCTTGTTTCTTTGAATGTAAATTTTGTTAGAAAATTTGCCATCTCAAATGTTGTAGATGTAGTTCATATGAGCATGAATTTTGGAGCTAAAATTTGGTGCCATGTTTTTGGGGAAATTCGGCCAAATCCAAAGGGTGATTTTTTGGGTTCATGTTTGTCTTGTTAAAATGATTTTAAAGTGACTTTTGGAACCCCTAAGTACCCTAGGATGTTAACCCTCTTTTGAGTGATGAAAATTTGAGTTTTGGTGAGTGAAAACATTCATGGAGCTATTATGAGTTTTCATGAGTGTTCTTTAATGTTCTTGAAGTTCTTGCCAAGAACAAAAAATTTTGAAGTTTTGATTCAAAATGTTTTATGTTTTTACATAAAGTTTTGGTTTAATTTTAGTGGGTGATTTTAGTGGGTGATAATTATTGGTAAAGTATTATTAATGGTTTTAATGGTAGACAAACTTTTTTAAAAGTTTGACATAAATTCAATTAATGGCTATAATGGTAGACAAACTTTTTTAAAAGTTTAACATAAATTCAAAATATTTCATCTTTACCTCACCTAACAAAACCCACTTACAAAAACTTTGTAAAAATCATATTTTTTCTATCATGGCCGGCCACCCTAATAGAATAGGGTATTTTTGGGTCTTTTATTCAATTACATAAAGTTTTGATACTTTTGTGTATTTGCACTTTGGCCCAAAAGTTTACGTTTTTACGTTAAGGCCCAAAAACGCTAAAGGACAAATTGTTTTGCTCCTTTAATGAAGTTTTTTTTGTATTTGTTGAAATTTTTGGGTTCTAGTTGTAATTACATGAAGTAGTGGACTTTTGTGTTTTTACAAGTGACCCCAAAAGTTTGTGTTTCGCAATATAGCCCAAAAAGTTGTGGTTATTGCATGATGGCCCAAATTAAGTAGGGAACAAAAAATGTTTTGTCTCTTTAAATGAGAATTGGATTTTCATTTCATTTAGCTCCATTTAAATCAATTTTATGGATACAAAAACCAAATGAAAATGTTGCATTCAATTTAATTAATTAAAGTGTTGATTAATTAAAGGGTGATTATGAACCTAAGCCTACGATAATTGAGCTATGTGAAAGGCCGTTTCAAATTTGTTTGAACCATGGGAATGTGTAGATTAATTTTGGTTGTAATTTGATTTGATCAAATGTTGTAAAAGAGCATAAGCTCTTCTTTACTTTAAAGTAATTTGAATTATGCAAATGTTGTAAAGAGCATAAACTCTCTTTTACTTTGAAGTACTTCTTTCTTGCTTTATTTGATATGCATGAAAATGAAGTAGTTGGGTCCAATGCCCCTAGGAACAACACGCCTTAATGTGATTAAACGCGTAACTAAAATCAATCTCCATCCCTAGTCCGAGATTCAACACTAGGCTCGTGTTGAATCTAAACAAAGGTTCATAGTCATCCTAAGGCCCTAAGGCAACTATATAGTCCATCAAATGAATGCAAACCTTACGTTAGTAGTATCATATACTCTTGCTTTAAAAAACCGTTTTATAAATATAGTGGGAGTATTATATACAACTAAATTGAATCAAATGGACCAATAGTTGTAATAGGACCAAAATTGTTTTAATAAAGATTAAAATGAATATGTTTATGTGATGAGACCTAAAACCCTCAACCAAACCATTATTAAGTTGAAAAGCGTGAGAATGCTTAGAACACTCTTTCGTGGCCTTCCACCGTGGTGGGATCCAATCGTTTATGACTTGTACACCGGCTTCACCCTATCATGGGGGAGTACAAAGTGCATGCTTATACTCAGGAGGAATCCATAAACATATGATGAGGTTAGTGTAGGCAACGAGGATGGCCGACATCGTATCATCGTGAGGCTATTCTTGAACCCCTTCACGAACTAAGCATGGTGGGAATAACTTAACTAAGTGCAATGGCGCCGACATCGTATCATCGTGAGGCAACATTCTCTAGAGGCCAAATTGATGGGTACTTGCATTAGTTGCAAATGAGTAAGTGTACTCTCTCATTATTATTAATGCTAGCCAACATCATATCATTGTGAGGTGAGCTTGGTAATAGTGAGTCTCCCATAACCTACTAAGAGTTTCCTCCAAAACTCTCGAATTCCAATGAGGGATATGGAATTTGCCAAAAATAGCGGGTGGTGCTATTTGATTTAAAGACCCAAATCAAATGGCTTAAAATCAATCAATTTATATTCGTTATGTATTTGTTTACCAATATATTTGCAAACGCTATCCAAAACTTGACAAAGAAAATCCGAATGTTTTAGTTTCCGGACTTGGTAACACAATCCCAAAGATTGTCTTAAATGGATTGTGCATGTACCTAAGAAGTCTCATCCTCACAATCTTCCTATTGATAATGTATCATTGGAAGAACATGTTAGAAATGTCTATCATGAAGAGGACAACACAAACAACCAATGCTTATTCCTTCGTTATATGAACAAAGGAACTTATGAACAAATAAGAGTTGCCTTGAACAACTCTTGAAAGTTTGTAATTATGTTTAGAACATAATGGTTGGTTGACAAAAATAGTCCATCAACATGGACTTATGATGATTTTGAATCATTGAGTGTTGAAGTGATAAACCACTTAACGAGATGGAAACTAAGCTAGGACTTCACCTTTATGTCCCTATCCTAAATGGTTCACTAAGTTTATTGTAAACTATGTAGTGAACAATAACCACACACTCTCCAAAATGTTTGATGTGTATAACACAATTGAAAAAGGTTTCAAGAGAGATAGTGGGAGTTTAGGGACCATGACTATTGTAGTCAAAGGAGAAGTCAAATGAAGAAGATAAAATCAACTCCAAGGGAACAAACTTTCTTTATGAAAGGATGGACATTGGAAGGGGTATTTGCAAGAAATGTCTTGCAAGTGTCAAGAACACACCTTTCGAAGGTGTTGTAAATTGTTCTTGAATAGTTCAAAACAGTTGGTTCTTCTACTTGAATGCTTGATTCCGTATTAGTAACAATGTTTTACAATCGTTGTAAAAGTGTGGCTAATAAGAAGTAGAAGATTAATGAGAGAAGAGAAAGTATTTCACATTCGGAACGTGAATAAAATATAGATCTCTGCGAAAGCAGATGGTACTAACTTCCTCATATGAACTACCAACGAAATTGGAAAAACCAAAGATTGTCTTTACATTCCAATTTTAAGGAACTTAATTCCGTCACTATAGTAGAGATGGATGAATGTTTTGTTTGACAAAACATTGTTCTTTATTAATCACTGATTGGATTATAGTAATCTAATTGATTGTCTCTATAGTAGAGATGATATGGTAGCGTTAACTGTTTAGAATATAATGATGCTTAAAACCCAAAAGGTTGCAAGATAGTGACTAACCCCAACTGAGTTGTGATACCTCTAAAACATAAATTACGAGTTGGTCATAGATGGATGCTTTGGATCGTTAGATCCGGATCCAATACCTTCTTGTCAAAATTGTATAGAGGCGAAATGTTCGAATCTTTATTCTTTTGGAAAGAAGAAAGAATCACAAAGTTATTGAGGTTAATTCACTTAGATGTTAGTGGCACTTGTCCACAACATAATACTACTCATGTTGTTTGACATTCACCGAAGATCACTCTCGGTTGGACTATAGTTTATTATGAATAAACACAAGTCCGAATACTTTGCAAAAGATTTCAAAGAATTCAAGAAATGTAAGTTGATGAGTAAGACGTCTAAAGTACTTACCTCCTTAGATTTGATCCAAGGAAAGGTAACACTTTAGATGAGTTTCCTTGAAAGATATCAAGGAAATTAGCATCATAAGATAATGATTTTCTCCATTAGGAGAAGAACGAACTTGAATAAGATTTAGTTCGTTGAATATTATCAATTACCCATATATATAGGATATATACTTCTAAAACAATATGATTGTCAATTAGGAGATCTTCCAAATTTTCATAACTCCATAGGATGTAGTTGGAAAGAAAGACAAATCTTAATCATGTTAAGATTTGGGGTTGTGTGCTAATGAGCAATATTTGTTTAAAAATTATCTTGTGGATATCCTTAAATTAACCTTTGGATATCACTTCTATAAACCAACCAACAAATGTTGTTTGTTGAGTAGTTCATTGTAATCCTACAATGTGATTTGCCTTAGAGCAAATGAACTAGGAATAGAACTCAAAAGAATGGGTTCTTTGAGAGACAAGATGATAATCAACAAATATAACAACCTAGTTCCTATACCACAAGCTCCAAGGTAGTCAAAAAGAATTTTAAACCGTCTCAGTTGAATGGTTTGAACTTTATGACTACATTGAGTGTATATACAACATATACTCAAGGAAATGGTAAAGTACCATTTGACCCGAAATAATGAAACCTTCATAGCTAATTGGTAGCTTAAGGTGACTACAATAAAAGAGAATGGTTGACTTTGAAGGAACCATCTTTGACGTAGTCTTAGTTTCAATTAATTCGAAGATTGCTAGCTACAACTAAATGGTGATTCAATGTTTGGACATGATATAGGTTTCCGAAACCATTATTAAGATAGTCTTGATAATTTATGTCTAAAACTATGAATCACAAAACATGTAAGTTGTAGAGATCCAACCATCATGGATCTTAGCAAGCTAGTGGGAGCCATAAGCGTCTTATGAAAGAAAGATCAAATTGTTTGATTTCTCATATAGATATAAATGAATCTTTTGTTTACTAGGTTTACAAAAGATTAGTGGGAGTTAATCATGTTCCTAAAATTTAGAATATATATATATGATATATTAATTTTGGAAATGAAAAGAATACTTCATTGTTAAAGTTATGACTTTAAACTTTCTATAACGATAGAATGTATATGGGAGACATAGTCTATATACATGGGATGGAAATCTATAATGATAGATTTTAGGATATAATTGGATTATATCATGCCCTAATAATAGACAAAAGGATGCTAGGAAGTTTCTCATATGATGATAAACTTCAATAAGAAGAACAACTCTAGTGAGACTAGGAGGTAGCTCTTCTCAAAGGGAACGTACCCTTTGACTCCCAAAGAAATAATGCGTAAATCGAATCCTTTATGCATACGCACAAAGGTAATTTATGTATTTCATATTGTATGAAAAACATTGATATGAGTTGTACCTAGAAAGGTACAAGGCGATATCAATGCAAGCCCAGGATCAGAACCATGGCAACTGTCAAGTGAGTCCTTAAGTATTTAAGAAATATTAAAGGATAGGTTCCTCGAAGAATGAGGAAGAATTAGAGTAACGTAATGGAAGCGTAAATGTATTAGATTATGAATCTAATCCATCATTGGATGTTTCTTCATTATGAATGAAGAGATAAACAGGTATCCCTTTATTATGACTAAAGAGATATTTGGATGGAAACATTAAAGTAATGACTTTAGTGTGTTCCATTATGAATGCAAAATATATTGCCATATAGAAGTTTACAACAATGTTGTTTGGATGGGAAAGTTCATTTATGAACTCTCTATTCGGTTCCAACCAGAAAGTGTATCTAGTGTACTGACACTACGACACTAATGGGGCGATAGCTCAAGCCAGGGAATCAAGGTCTCATCAAGATCCGAACTCATATGAGAGATTGAACCACATGATTGGGAATCATGTATAATGGTGACGTCGATATTCTCAAGGTTGCTTCTATGGATAACATATAGATATCCATTGCCTAGGCCTACTACTCAGCCATTTATGAAATGACTACAGAAGAGGAATCATCACAGATGAACAAGCTGATTGGCTCTAGTGCAAGTGGGAGATTGTTGGAAATGTGCCCTAAAGCCAATCATATGATGATACTTTACGGACATTTCACATGTTAAACTAATCTAGTTTACATATAAAAGGCAAACATTATTGTTTGAGGCGTCTCATATAAATGTTATATGCTCAAACGATAAAGTCCAAGGAATATGTGATTGGGAGAATGCAATCTAATGAAGTTAGATTAATGAGACCATTCTTTCGTAGACACATCCTAAACATTCCTGATCATAGGATTGCCAATTGGGCATTGACAGTCCGTTAAGATCAGTACGTGTTATATCTTCTCTCAGGGAGAGTGACTAGTCTCGAGTCATTGGTGTGTGTGACATCAAGACAAGTACGTAGGTGCTCAATAGAGAATGAGTTCACTGAACACGATCAACGAGGAGTTCTCATACTCATGTCACATGAGAACTCATGTTTGGGATAATGCAAATTAGTCCTTTGACCTGAGGCATCACAGTTGTTGTCTTGTGGTTAAGTTCTTGATCTTTGATTATGTCAAAGTCACCCCATCGGGGTGTCCACGACATCATTGGGGTTAAGCCACTTAGTCATGGAGACAAGTGAATGCGCAACAAGGGATCTCTAACCTTCAATTGGCTTGAGGGAGAATACTCTATGATATGATTAAAATCTCTGGCCAGAGTATGAATGAGATTGGGGAATGCGTTCCAAATCACATTCAAGGTAATCATAAAATGCAAATGAATCACATTGGATAGTAGACATGAATAAATAAACTATCAAACCAAACAATGTGGTCAAGAGTATTAGATTAGAGAAAGACCGTATTGCATTTGTAATCCTAAACTGAATAGGTTCTCTACCTCTTGTGATTAGCTTGGGTAGCCATGATATGCTGCTAGGTGTCACTCATGGTTTGTGGAAGCCCTAAACGTGTGTAATCACTAAAGGGAGAATTGAAAGTAAGTTTCAATTCACAATCGATGTAAAATGGTTTTAATCGCCCACTGCCTCGCTAAAAGGAACCTAATGTATCGTACACCGTGTAAGGTGGAGATTGAAGAAACAAAGGAGATGAATAAGAATAATTAAATGGTTTAATTATTTATGGCAAGGATTAATTAATATGTTAATTAATCAAATGAATAAGTTCGTTAAAGACCTCGGGATAGTTTTGGACCTTAAGGCCCAATGGGCTTTGAACGTCAAAGCCCATTGACTTAAGTTGTATGACAACTTAATGAATAAAGATTCACAAAGGCCCAAAAGCCCAAATCCATTTAGTGTTGAATTAGGGTTTTTGGTTCTTTAGGTCATTTAAAGAAGTGACTATATAAAGAACTTTATAACCTAAAATTCATAAGTTGTTGATTTTAGAGAAAATTGGTGAGAACACAAAGCTTCCATTTCTCTCTAAGAGGCCAACCACCTTGGGGGATATTGTCTAGCAATTCTACTTCCTCAAGGTCACTCATTTCCTCTCCAATCCAACCTTGGTGTAGAATCTTTAGAGGTTCTCTATTTTGGGAACTTGGAGAATCCTATTCTTTCAACCAAATCCATGGAGCTAAGAAGCAAGGAATGAAGGCCCTATCTCTTGGGTGATTATCCTTTGCATATGCAAAGAGGAATCTAAAAAGGTAAATATTTCTCAACTAATAAATGTTGATTTAAAAGTTGAGTCAAGGTTCACCAATCTACTAGGCTTTGAATTTCATGGTTGATGTTTTGTTTTTGAATGCATGAAAGCATGATTCCGCCTTTAATTTGTTAATTGCATGCTATATGATGTTATTCAAATGAACATGTTTTTCACAAAATTTCCTTCAGTAAACATAACTTCTAAATAAGAGAACTACAAGCGATTCAACTCAGATAATTTACTCATACTGATTCCTTGGACGAGCTTCTGAAATGTAGACTTGGGCAATGACTTGGTAAAGAGATCGACCAGGTTATCTTGGGAACGGATTTGCTTGACTTCAATGTTCTGATGCTGCTGCTGCTGGTGCGAGTAAAAGAACTTCAACGCTATGTGCTTGGTGTTGTCTCCCTTGATGTATCCCTTCTTCAGCTGCTCGATACATGCTGCATTGTCTTCAAAGATCGTCGTAGGAAGGTCAACGACTGATGTAAGACCACTAGTGTTTCGAATATGTTTCGAATATGTTTCATAACTTCTCTCAGCCAAAAGCACTCACGCGATGCTTCATGTAGGGCGAGAATCTCAGCATGGTTAGACGAAGTCGCAACTAGCGTTTGCTTGGTAGACCTCCAAGATATAGCAGTGTCTCTAACGGTAAAGACATAACCCGTTTGAGAACGTGCTCTATGTGGATCAGACAGATATCCAGCATCTGCGTAACCAATAAGGCGAGAATTAATCAGAGGGCCATAGGGGGCGACAGCACTTAGAGATTCACGAGTATAGAACAAACCTAAATCCGTAGTACCTTTGAGGTAGCGGAAAATGTCTTTAACACCATTCCAGTGCCTGCGTGTGGGCGCATTGCTGTATCTAGCCAATAGATTAACAGTGAAGGAGATGTCGGGTCTAGTGCACTGAGCCAAGTACAATAAAGCCTCAATTGCACTTAAGTAAGGAACTTCGGGTTCCAAAATATCTTCCTCATCCTCATTTGGACGGAAGGGATCTCGTTTAGCATCTAGAGTTCGAACGACCATGGGTGTACTCGAAGGCTTCGCTTTATCCTTATTAAAACGTCGCAACACCTTTTGGGTGTAGTTCGATTGAAGTACTAGGATTACATCCAAACAATACTCGATCTCTAGACCGAGACAATATCGAGTTTTCCCAAGATCTTTCATCTCAAATTTCGATTTCAACTGTGTAGCAATTTCCTCAAGCTCCGCGGGAGTCCTAATGAGGTTCATGTCATCGACATAAACTGTAACGATTGCAAATCCGGAATGTGACTTATTTATGAACACGCATGAGCATAGTTCGTTGTTCATAAAACCCTGACTTGTCAAATATTCACTCAGACAGTTATACCACATCCGCCCGGATTGTTTTAATCCGTAGAGTGACCTCCTCAACCTAATTGAGACAGTGTTCCGTGGTTTATAACTATTTGAACCAGTCAATGGAAGTCCTTCTAGAACTTTCATATAAATTTCCGTATCTAGATCCCCATAGAGATACGCGGTTACCACGTCCATAAGCTACATATTCAATTTTTCGGAAACTACCAAATTGATTAGGTAGCGGAACGTTATAAAGTCCATTACGGGGGAATACGTCTCCTCGTAATCAATCCCTAGGCGCTGAGAGAAGCTTTGCGCTACAAGGCGTGCTTTGTATCACACTATTTCATTCTTCTCATTACTCTTCCTCACGAAAACCCACTTGTAGCCAACGGGCTTCACGAGTGGTGGTGTAGGAACGATAGGTCCAAATACCTTACGTTTTGCGAGCGAATCGAGTTCGACCTGGATTGCTTGTTTCCAGTTTGACCAATCGGTTCTACATCGGCATTCATCGACGGAACGTGGTTCAATGTCATCGCTAAGCATGATGCTAGTAGCTACTGAGTACGCTAATGCATCATCGACGATCATCTCATTCCTATTCCAAACCTCATCCAATACTGTGTAGTGGACCGAAATCTCGCGATTCTCGGGAGGCTGGCATGTTTCATCTGAAGCATCACCGTAATCTAGAATAACCTCATGCGTTGGAACAGATGAGTGAGCGATGGTTGGATTCAAACTAGGGTCACTAGTTGGTACCATTTTCCTCTTTCGGGGTTGTGAATCCTTTGAACCAAGGGATCTGCCACGCTTCAGGGTCAGAGCATATGATTGGCTAGTCGCCAATGTACCTTGCAGCGTGGAGGGTGCGGCCTCCCCATCTTCGGGGATGGTCCAGCCTTCCTAGGCGGGTTGTTGACGTACACGGGGTACATCTATCCTTGCAGGTGTGTTTGCAGCGGGTATGTGTGATATTGTCACCTTTGTTAGATCATTAAAAGCATCCGGCATGCTTTGAGCAATGTTCTAAAGATCTATAATTCGATGCACCTTAGTTTCAGACTAGGCAGTGCGGGGATCTAAATGACACATAGTGGGAGCATACCACGACAATTTGCGGCATTCTACGGGAACGTTAGCATGCTTATCTCCCCCTAACGACGGGAACACTGTCTCATCAAAGTGACAATCCGCAAAACGTGCGGTAAAGAGATCTCCTGTCAAGGGTTCTAAGTAGCGAACAATTGATGGCGAATCATAACCGACATAGATTCCCATTTTTCTCTGAGGACCCATTTTGGTACGTAGCGGCGGCGCTATTGGCACATAAATGGCGCACCCAAACAGCCGTAAATGCGAAACGTCAGGCTCGTATCCAGTGACCAACTGTAACTGTGAATGTGGTTGGGTAGCGATGGGCCTCAGGCGGACCAACATAGCTGCGTGCAATATTGCATAGCCCCAGGAAAATATCGGCAGTTTGGTTCTCATAACTAAAGTCCGAGCTATCAATTGAAGGCGCTTTATGAAAACTTCTGCCAGGCCGTTTTGGGTGTAAACATGGGGCATATGATGTTTTACATCAATCTCTACTGACATGCAATAATCATCAAAAGTCTGTGACGTAAACTCTCCAGCGTTATCCAGTCGAATTGACTTGATCGGATAATCAGGGTGGTGAGCCCTTAGCTTAATGATTTGAGTTAGGAGTTTAGCAAACGCGGCGTTGCGTGTGGACAACAAGCAAAAATGTGACCATCTTGTTGATGCATCAACCAACACCATAAAATATTTAAATGGTTCGCAGGTTGGTTGGATTGGTCCACAAATGTCCCCTTGAATCCTTTGAAGAAATTTAGGGGGGTCATGAATAATCTTTGTATATGAGGGTTGAGTATTTAACTTCCCTAAAGAACATGCTTTGCATGGTGGGAGTCCAACATAGGGATGTAACTTATGCCTGTGTGAAGATTTGAGGATACGGCGCATCATGTCATGTCCATGATGTCCCAAACAATCATGCCAAAGCAACAAAGTGTCCAGGAACTCAGGCATAAGGCCGACCACACTATAGGCTTCTATGCCGCGAATGGTTGTGATGTACAACCCATTCGGCAAGCGTTCCAACTTCTCGTGAATATGTTTCTTACCATATTCATACGAAGTGATACAAAGAAATTCAGAACCATGATCTTCAGTGATTTCAAGATGATATTTATTATCTCGAATATCTCTAAAACTCAGCAAGGTACTTCCGGAACGTGGAGAATAGAGTGCCTCCTTAATGGTCAAAATTGTACCATTAGACAACATGATACGTGCCTTTCCGTATCCTTCAATCAGGTTGGATGGGCCTGAGAGAGTTGTCAAATGAGCTTTCTTGGGTATTAAGTTAGTAAAATAGTGTCGTTCACGCAAGATGGTATGCGTGGTTGCACTATCTAAAAGACAACTAACTTCCCCACTAGACATACCTAGAAATAAATTGATTGAATTGGTCACATGTATAAATATAAGTCAATTCATTCAATTAAGCAATTCGAGAAAATAATATCCATTCAAATAACAACCCATAATTCAAAACAAACCAAAACCAAACAAATTATTCCAAATACATAGAAAAATTGTTCAAAATTAAACCATAAACCTAGCAAAATAGGGGGGTAGGGCCAGCCACTCCTAGTGGGTTCGGCCACTAGGGGTAAACACCCTAAAAACATGTCTAATTTATTCATCCATAGGTGCTAACGCCTCCTGGAAATCCGATATCTCCATTGATGTAGTTGCATCTTCCGGATGATCCACATGTGCAAAGTTAGCCTCACGACGAGAATGATATTTGGCAATAGCCTCAGGGGAAGCTCGGCATATGCGTGACCAACGATCCCTTGATCCACAGCGATAGCACATGTCCAGTTCAATACAAGCAGCCTGAATGGGAGCTTTGCCCTTGTTCTTGAAGTTTGGGACCTTAGGGGCGAGTGGTGGACGCTGCTGGATCACATTTCTTCCCTTAGGTGCGGCACTTTGTTGACCTTGGGCCCGTGGTTGGGCTTGCCGCCCATTGCCACGGCCACGACCATTCTTTGTCGTTTATGGCTGCTAGAATAGGTCGCATGCGCTTTAGGCCAAGCGTTCGAGCCAGTGGATCGAGCTTGATGATTCTTCATCAAAGTTGGTTCTGCTTTTCAACGATAAGTAAAACAAAGATCAAATCCGAAAACTTGGTGAATTTATGTGCCCTATATTGTTGTTGCATGACAATATTGGTGGCATGGAAGGTCAAATAGGTCTTCTCCAAGAGATCTGATTCGATTAGTTCCACTTTGTAGAATTTCAATAGAGAACGGATTCTACAAACTTCAGAGTTGTATTCATTCACGGACTTAAAGTCCTGGAAGTGAAGATGTTGCTAGTCGTGTCTTGCTTCAGGCAAGTATATGTCTTTCTGGTGATCGAAATGGTCGGCCAGAGCAAGCCAGAGGGTGCGTGGGTCCTCCTCAGTGAGATACTCAGTCTGCAGTGCATCATGAATGTGTCTTCAGATGATCATTGCAGTAGCCTTCTGAGCTTCGTCAACAGGTTTGTCGGCGATAGGTGCCTCGATGGTGGCTCTAATACCTTTTGCAGTGAGATGGAGCTTCACATCTTGAACCCACTTCAAATAGTTTCTTCCAGAGACTTCTAGAGTGGATAAATCGAGTTTGTTCAAGTTTGACATGTCCCTAAAACGGAGGGAGAAAACGTGATTAGTCATATGGTAAGCCATAGACATATATCGTAGAACATATAGGTTCTATAGGCATGTAGTGGTTTAATTTATGCATGAAAACTACGGGTTTCATGTGGTATGTTTTGAATGAAAACTTCGGGTTTCAAAGGCACTAAATTTGAAACTACAGGTTCAATTTAGTTTTATGAACAACTAGTTCATAATGAGAGGTTCCTGCAAGAAACACAGAATGCAATATACTAATTTGGATATAGTGGATTTGAGGTTCTTCGAGAACTCAAGTGTGAGAGCTTCGTTACTACGAAAGTATGTGACAGTTCAAAGTATAAAAATAAATTATTGAATCGTTAATGTCCAAAAGTGATATTCAGGTCAATAATTTTGGATTCATTATCAGATGAATGGATTGCATGTCACTTTTAATTAATTCAATAAATCGGGCCATACCGAGTCGATTGTAGAAGCTAAATAATATTATTGGATCGAAAATATAGCCCCGAAATAATTTGGGCTTGGTGCCGTGAGGAAAAAGCTCAGGTAGCTGCTAAAGCAACCCATGGGGTGGCTGCAGGCCATGGGTCTAGAGACGGGATAGGCCTAAGGGCCTACGGGGTGGCACGGGCAGGTCCAACAAAAGCTGGCATGCGGGTTTGGGTTACGGGAGAAAAGGCCCAGCCTTGTAAGCTGGTGCATGTCGTGGGAAACACCCAGCCAACTGGGCTGGATTTGAATAAAGGCTGCGGGCCTGGGTTTGTTGTGTGGCTATGGGCCACGGTGCAAGGGTGAAGGGTTACAAGCCCATCCATTTGGACCCTAGGTCGAGGCCTGGTATTAGTACGCATAGTGGTGGTGCGGTGGGTGTGCCGCACCATGCCCAATTTCCCTTCTTTTTTTTTTCAAATCCCTTAGGGTTTAGGAAACCCATATTTGCTTCTAATTTAATTTTGTACTTTGACTCACAAATTCCACATAACAATTTAATTGTGCGATGCATGAAACCAATATATATATTGACAAATATATGAACATATACAATATATATATCAAAAGGAAAATATAAACATAGAGGGGTTCATGCATCATGGGGAATGTTTTCATGCTTTTTGGACGTTTCAAATATCTTCTTTTATTCTAAGCGTACCTGATTAGTAGAAAACGAATAAGCCTTTGAATTTGGTGGATGATAGCCTCCTCCAACGATGCTTCAATTCCTCAGCTTCTGGCAAGAGCGTGCTGATAACTTGTTGTAGGCCTATTTGATTGAACGATCTAGGGTTTAGAGAGAGAAAGAGGGGTTCGGCAATATTGAGAGAGAAAAGAGATTGATTTAATTGTGAGGTGTGTTTGATTCACCCCATTGTGCCTTTATTTATAGTAGTAGGAAGGGTAAAACCTTTCCCTTTTAAGATTACAATATTTAATAGGTAATCTAATCCTAATAAGAATATAAGATATTTTCCCAGATTCCCTAGGATTTACACAATCACATTTCTATTCTAAATATGACTGCAACAATAATATCAATGTTTTCTAACCAAAATGTCAATTCTTATGTGGCATGACGTTGATTGGCAACAAATGAGGTTGCAAAGGTTAAATGTACTACGTACCTGCATCTTGTGGCAATCGAGCAGCTCCGAAAGCAAAGGTTGCAAAGAAAACCACCAAAAGAGAATGAAGAAGAAGAAGTCGAGGGAAGAATTAACATATTCATCATTATTTTATTAACAAACTTTCGCATCTGAAGAAGAAACTTAGATGAGTGTTTTAAAGGCACGTCAAACATAAAGATGGGAGGGAGTAGACTTGCAAGGACTTGAATAGAAGTCAAGTTCTACTTACCTAGCTTACCCTTGGAAGCCTCTTAGTAGTTAGTATTATAGTTTAGTGATATTTCTCTTCACTTGTACGTGAGAGGTCTTAGGTTTGATTCTCGCCAAAGACAAATTTGAACCACATTATTGCTAACTCATTGTGAGGCTAAGCCCACCCCCTCCCTCTTAGTATAGATAATACTGTTTGTTAAAAAAAAAAAAACTTGCCTTTGGAAAAAGACACAGAAAAAAACAAAGAAAAACAAATTAGAGTTAATTACACGTAATACACCAAAAATGTTTAATTGGGTCACTTTCAAAAAGGCGACCTTTCAAAATTTTCACATTACTACCTAAAATATTAAATAGTTAACGATTTAAGTCATTTTAGTTTTTCCTCCAAAGAAAAAAAAAAAGAAAAAGAAAAAGAAAGAAGTCACTCCAGTGTACTGTTAACGACTTGCCAAACGGAAATTGCAATGTTAAATTGTTCGCAAAGAAAAATAACATGCTTCGTATTGTTGACAGAGGGGGATTACATGTTTCTACTACTGTTGCCTGTTGGCAATTCGAGAGTGGCTTAAAATGTCAATTATTAATACCTCTGATATTAATTTGAAAAAATTGGAAGTTTAGGCCTCCTTTTTAAAATGACCCCAATTGTTTTTTTTTTCCACCCCAAATGTTATATGCTTAAATGATAAGTTCAAGGAATATGTAATTGGGAGGATGTGATCTAAAGAAGTTAGATTCATGAGACCATTCTCTTTCGTATACATATCTTAAATGTTCCTGATCATAGAATTGCCAATTAGGCATTGATAGTCCGTTAAGATTAGTACGTGCTATGTCTTCTCTTACGGTGAGTGACTGGTCTCGAGTCATTGGTGTGACTGACACCAAGACAAGCATGTAGGTGCTCAATAGAGAATGAGTCAACTGAACACGATCAACAAGGAGTTCTCATACTCATGTCACATGAGAACTCATGGTTGGGATAATGCAAAGTAGTCATTTGACCTGAGGCATCATAGTTGTCTTGTGGTTAAGTCCTTGATCTTTGACTATATCAAAGTCACTCCGTCAGAGGGTGTCCACGGCATAGTTAGGGTTAAGCCACTTAGCCATGGAGGCAAGTGAATGCACAACAAGGGATCTCTAACCTTCAAACCGTTTGAGGGAGAATATTCTATGATATGATTAAGAATCTCTGGCCAGAGTATGAATGAGATTTAGGAAGTCGTTCCAAATCACATTCAAGGTAATCATATAAGTAAAAGAATCACATTGGATAGTAGACATGAATAAACTATCAAACCAAACAATGTGGTCAAGAGTATTGTATTAGAGAAAGACCGTATTGCATTGTAATCAATCCTAAACTGAATAGGTTCTCCACCTCTTCTGATTAGCTTGGGTAGCGATGACATACTGCTAGGTGTCACTCATGGTTTGTGGAAGCCTTGGTAATCTTCATCAAAGGGAGAATTGAAATGTTGTTTCAATTCACAATCGATCGTTAAGAGTAACAATCACTCACTGCCTCGCTAAAAGGAACCTAATGGATCGTACACCGTGTAAGGTAAAGATTGAAGAGACAACGGAGTTGAGTAAGAACAATTAAATGGTTTAATTGTTTATGACTAGGATTAATTAATATGTTAATTAATCAAACGAATAAGTTCGTTTTAGACCTCGGGTTAGTTTTGGGCCTCAAGGCCCAATGGCCTTCGAATGTCTAGCCCATTGACTTAAGTTGTATGTCAACTTAATGAATAAAGATTCAAGAGGGCCCAAACAGCCCAAAGACCATAGAAGGCCGGCCATATTGATGAAATAGGGTTTAGGTTCTTTTTGTCACTTAAGTGAAGTGACTATATAAAGAACTTTATAGCCAAAATTCATTTAAGGGTTCTTTTAAAGGAAATTGGATAGAACAAGTCTCTCCCTTTCTCTCTAGGAGGCCGGCCCCCTGGAGGAGATTAGCTAGCAATCTTCCCTCCTCCAAGGTTACTCATCTCTTCTTCTAGTCTCTCCTTGGTGTGGAGACTTAGAGGTTCTCTATTTTGGGAACTTGGAGAATCCATTCTACCATCCTCATCTAAGAAATCCACAGAGCTAAGAAGTAAGGAATGAAGGCCCTATCTCTTGGGTGATTAGCCTTTGCTTATGCAAAGAGGAATCAACAAAGGTATAATATTTCTCAACTCACTTTGTTCTTGAGTTGAGTCTTGGTTCACCACACTCACTAGGCCTTGAATATCATGGGTAAAGTTTTGTTTTTTAGTGCATACAAGCATGATTCCGCCTTTAATTGTTAATTGCATGTTGTAGATGTTGCTCAAATGAACTTGTTTTCACAAATATATCCTTCAAGTGGGATTAAGAGCCTATGTCTAGTAGTTGGTGAATCCTTTTGGGTTTTGTAGTTTATAGTCTTTGATTTGAATGTTGTAATGGTTACAAGCTTTATTATTGCTTCTTTGAATGTAAATTTTGTTAGAAAATTTGCCATCTCAAATGTTGTAGATGTAGTTCATATGAGAATGAATTTTGGAGCTAAAATTTGGTGTCATGTTTTTGGGGAAATTCGGTCAAATCCAAATGGTGGATTTTTGGGTTCATGTTTATGTTGTTAAAAGTGTTTTAAAGTGACTTTTGGAACCCCCTAAGTACTCTAGTATGGTAATATGTTATTTCCCTTAAGTTTGAGAGATTTTGGGTGAAAAATGTTCATGGAGCTCTTATGGGTTTTCATGGATGTTCTTCATTGTTTTTGTTATGTTCTTGGCCAGAACAAAAAGATTGGGAATTTTGATTCAAAATTTTTGGTTGTTTACAGAAAGTCTTGTTTTATGATGGATGGTGTGACTTTTCAATCAACAAGTTTTTTTTTGAAAAAAATTGATTGAATTTGTTGAAAGAGTGTTTGAAATTTTGTACATGATTGGTACTTTTCTTACACACCCATACCTATTTTTTCAACACCAACCCATCACCAACCTTTTCAACATACTTGACTTTATGACTTTGTTTTTCAACAAAAACCAATCCAACCACTCACACTACCATAACCGGCCAACCCTATAAGATGGGTACTTTTGGGGTTTTTATGCAATTACATAAAGTTTTGATACTTTTGTGTATTTGCACGTTGACCCGAAAGTTTACGCTTTTACGTAAAGGCCTAAAACCACTGGAGGACAAATTGTTTTGCTCCTTTAATGAAGTTTTTGCATTTGTTGAAATTTTTGGGTTCTAATTGTAATTACATGACTTTTGTGTTTTTACAAAGTGACCTCAAAAGTTTTGTGTTTTGCAATATAGCCCAAAAAGTTGAGGTTATTGCATTTTGGCCCAAATTAGTTGAGAACAAAATAGTTTTGTATCTTTAAATGAGAATTGGATTTTCATTTCATTTAGCTCCATCTAAATCAAGTATATGGGTACAAAAACCAAATGACAATGTTGCATTCAAGTTTAATTAGTTAAAACATTAATTAATTTAAGAAAGGGTGATTATGAACCTAAGCCTATGATAATTGAGCTGTGTGAAAGGCCGTTCCTCAAATTGTTTGAACCATGGGAATGTGTAGATTAGATTTTGGTTGTAATTTGATATGATCAAATATTGTAAAAGAGCATAAGCTCTTCTTTACTTTAAAGAAATTTGATTTGTTCAAATGTTGTAAAAGAGCATAAGCTCTTCTTTACTTTGAAGTACTCATTTTCTTGTTTTATTTGATATGCATGAAATTGGAGTAGTAGGGTCCAACGCCCAATAAGAAAACACGCCTTAATGTGATTAAACGCGTAACTAAAATCAATCACCATTCCTAGACCGAGATCCAACACTAGGCTCGTGTTGGATCAAATCAAAGGTTCATAGTCATCATAAGGCCCTAAGGCAACTATATAGTCCATCAATGAATGCAAAGCTTATGTTAGTAGTACCATATATTGTTGCTTTAAAAACCGTTTTACAAGCATAGTGGGAGTATCATATACAACTAAATCAATCACATGGACCAATAGTTGTAATAGGACCAAATTGTTTTAATAAGATTAAAATGTATGCTTATATGTGATGAGACCTAAAACCCTCAACCAAACCATTATTAAGTTGACAAGCGTGAGAGTGCTTTGAACACTCTTTCGTGGCCTTCCACCATGGTAGGCTCCGATTGTTTGTGACTCATACACCGACTTCACCCTATCATGGGGGAGTACAAAGTGCGTACTTACACTCAGGAGGAGTCCTATACGTATACATGATGTTGTGAAGGTAGGCAACAAGAATTATCAACATCATATCATTGTGAGGTTGTTCTTGAACCCCTACCCGAACTTACATGGTGGGAATGACTTAACTAAGTGTAATGGAGCCAACATCATATCATTGTGAGGCATCATTCTCTAGAGGCCAAATAAGATGGGTACTTGTAAGAGATGCAAATGAGTAAGCGTACTCTCTCATTATTATTGATGCTAGCCAACATCATATCATTTTGAGGTGGGCTTGGTAATAGTGAGCCTCCCATACCCTACTAAAAGTTTCCTCCAAAACTCTCGATTTCCGATGAGGGATATGGAAATTGCCAAAACTAGTGGGTGGTGCTATTTGATTTAAAGACCGAGATCAAATAGCTTAAAATCAATCAATTTATATTCGTTATGTATTTATTTACCGATATATTTGCAAACACTATTCAAACTTGACAAAGAAATGCCGAAGGCTTTAGTTTCCGGACTTAGTACCACAATCCCATAGATTGTCTTGAATGGATTGTATATGTACCTAAGTAGTCTCATTCTCACAATCTTCCTATTGATAATGTATCATTGGAAGAACATGTTAGATAAGTCTATCCTACAGAGGATAACACTTTTTTGTGTCATAATTCTTCACTTACAAATCATTGTATGAAGAAGGCTGGCCCCTTGGAGGAAATTGGATAAAAACAAGTATCTCCCTTTCTCTCTAGGAGGCCGGCCCCTTGGAGGAGATTAGCTAGCAATCTTCCCTCTTCCAAGGTTACTCATCTCTTCTTCTAGTCTCTCCTTGGTGTGGAGACTTAGATGTTCTCTATTTTGAGAACTTGGAGAATCCATTCTACCATCCTCATCCAAGAAATCCACGGAGCTAAGAAGTAAGGAATGAATGCCCTATCGCTTGGGTGATTAGCCTTTGCTTATGCAAAGAGGAATCAACAAAGGTATAATATTTCTCAACTCACTTTGTTCTTAAGTTGAGTTTTGGTTCACCACTCATTAGGCCTTGAATTTCATGGGTAAAGTTTTGTTTTTTAGTGCATACAAGCATGATTCCGCACTTAATTGTTAATTGCATGTTGTAGATGTTGCTCAAATGAACTTGTTTTCACAAATATATCCTTCAAAGGTAAGGGGATAATGGGTCACCTTGCCTAAGACCACGTGATGGCCCGAACTTTGAACCCGGGTGACCATTGAGCAAGATGGCAAATTTCATCGAAGAAATATAGCCCATTATCAACTTTCTCCATCTGTCATTGAAGCCCAATTTCTCCATAACCGCCATTAAGAAATCCCATTCCACTCTATCGTAGGCCTTGTGCATATCCAACTCCCAACTCAAATTTACATTTCGCTTTTCTCGTTTTTAGGATGTGGAAAAGCTTATGTGCAATACCAATATTATCTTGAATTTGCCTACCTGCCACGAAAGCATTTTGGGCAGGAGAGATCAAGTCCGGCAAAATCTGCTTGAGGTAGTTGGCTAACACCTTGGAAAGCACCTTATAGGAATAATTGCATAAACTAATGGGGTGAAATTATGACACAAACACTGGATTTTGAACCTTTGGAATCAACACCAAGTGAGTAGCATTGATGTGCCGAGGGTTTTCAGTTCCATGCATCAATTCCTTAATTATTTCATTCACATTCGTTGCAATAATATCCCCGTGAGCCTGATAGAAAATGCCAGGAAAACCATTGATAAGCTCATATTTATATATATTTTACATCAAATTCTCTTGTCTTTTGTTAGTTAGTTTCTTGTATTTTTGAGCTATTTACTTTATTTTCGTGTTTTATGTGATTTGGCTAGCAAAGAAATTAATAATAGCTTAAGTGTATATTTTTAGTAATAAAATCGTCAAAACTGCATTGCCCATTATTTTTGGTTAATAAAAATAAGATAGTATTATAAATATATATATATATATATATATATATATGATGTTGAATAAGTGCAGCAAATAAAATAAGAACCAAATGAAAAAGAATTAGAAAGAATAATGGGCAGTGGGGGAGTGACAGAAGAAGGCAAAGAAAAGGTGAGAAAAATAATAAACAGGAAAATGGAACATGGGTGGACCACTAGAAAAATAATGGAGCAAATAAAAGAAAATAAAAACGTGGGGAGAGCACTGAGGTGCACTGACAGAAAAGAAAAAAAATATAAAAACAAGGAGGTCAGTGGGGGGTAGGACTGACGGGGGTGTACTGAGGATATAAAAATAAATCCTGTGCTAGCAGGTAAAATGGGGGGGAAGGAATCAGGAAATAGGAGGCACGCTGAGCAAGCTGCCTAAGGCAGCGAGAAAACTGTGCAGAAACCAGGGAGGTCAGAGCACGAGGAGAGGGCTGCCTTGGGCAGCACGAGCAGTGAAGAACACAGGGGGGACTGACGGAGAGGCGGGACGCGAGAGACGCCAAGAGGAGAAGCTGAGGGCGCGAGGGCTGTGCAGGAAGTGGAGGTGCAGCGCAAGAAATAAGGAGAGGAACTTAAAGGAGTGACGTGCTCGGGAAGGACAGAGAAACAGCACGAAGAGAGGACAGCTGCCAGCTGGCAGCGTGTGAAGGACTGCTGCCTTGGCAGCGTGAGAACCAGCTGGCGCAAGGAGAAACTGCGCAGAGATCAGAGAAAGAAATATGCAGCTTACGCACAGATCCTTGCACATCCTCAATTCGGTTTAATCCTCCAAACTCATGTTTTACTTTCAGTTTAATTTCTGTTTTAATTTATAAATAATGTGTAATTAATTTATTTGGCTAGAGGTTAATTCAAAGCCATGGATATATTTGTAATTTAAATTGATTACCTTCAGTTGTGATTTCTGAGTTGTGATTTAATTTGCTTAACTGCTTGATTGATAACTTATTTTTGTATGTCGATTAAGGATGCATACTTAATTTACATGCATGAATTTGATGTTAGAATATAAGTGAATTTCACCTAATCGTTATGAACTTATATTCACAAGTAGTGAAGGTCGCTTATAAACGATCGCGTTAGGTAAATTCTTGGCATAAGTTTCATGCAATTCATAGTAACAAGTGCCTCGTCAATGCTTATGATTTTCATAAAACTTAATGATTCTTGCTTGTATCTCTATTATGCAATTCATGTAGGGAACTTGTAGGGAATGTTTTGGGTTGTCGTATGCAATCATCCAACCTAATAAAAGAAGGAAAATCTGAGAATTAATTTAAGCGGACCTAATTAATTTGGGGCGTTGAGAATTTACAATTTATTGAAAGAACAACTGAAAATCAATTTAGGTTGCATATGTGTCATGTGTGGAGAATAATCCTCTAGCCAGTCCGTCGTCCATCCATTCACCTTAATTTCATGTTTTTGTCAATTCTGTAATTTATTTGTTTTAATTTCAATTTCATCAAAAATCAATCCCCCGTTTATTTTAAAGTGTTAGATTTATTAGAAATAAATTTAGTTTGTGTTTTCTTGAGTTTTGAATTATTTTGAGTCTTTGGATTTGTTTTGGTTTATTTGTTAGTTTTATTTTGAGTGATTCTAGTTAAGTGTTTTGAGTCTAGTTTAGTGTTTTAAATTTTGTTTTTACGTTTTTAATTTAATTTTACTTTGGTTAGCATCCCTAGTTAATCCCCGGCCTAGAACGATCCCTACTTACATCATTACTACAACTGCCACAAATAGGGTTTAAATTTGTGCGTTAATTTATTTTCGCATCAACCATCAGCGCCTGGGGCCTTCAAACTCCCCATCTGCATAACGGCATTTTTTACCTCTTTCACTCGAAACCAATTCTGAAAGAGTAGCGTTCATCTCGTCAGAAACCCTTAGGATAACGCAGTCTAAAATCTCACCCCATTCCTAATGTCCCGACGACGTGAACAATTCCATGAAGTACTCATCAAACATGCGTCGAACCTGCCTTGGGTTCTCAACCCAATTACCACTGCTATTTTTTAAGGAGACCACCTTATTTCTTCTTCTTCTATGCAGAGTAGATTAATGAAAGAATTTCGTATTAGTGTATCCCTCCTTAAGCCACTGAACCCTCGATCTCTGCTGCCAGTAGCACTCCTCTTGGCTCCATAAAAAATCCACTTCTTTGGATAAAGCTTGAATCTCCGCAGAGTTCTTACCCCAGTTTTGTTGAAGCCGACCTAACTGACCCATCATATCCTTGATCTGCCATCTCCTTTGTTTGAATTTAACATTACTCCATCTTGCAAGGGAATTACGGCATTCATGAATTTTTGCATTCCATCTCTGTAAAGGATTTCCCACTCTGCTTAATTCCCATGCACCTTTCATGACGTCATTACATTCACTAACCTTAGCCCAAAACGCCTCGAAGCGGAACAACTTCTTAGTCCTTTTAGACTTCGGCTCACTTTGCACCAAAACAAGACAGCGATCGGATCCCATAGTCGTGCCATTTGTAACTGGGGAGTTTGGCCATTGAGATAACCATGATTCATTTACCAGACCCTTGTCTAAGCGGACCTCCACTAATTGCCCATTTCGAGTCCCTCTCCAGGTGAAATTTTGGCCATTATAATCCAAATCCACAACCTTCAATTTATCCATAAATTCCTCCAAGTACCTTGGCCGGTTGTATCGCACTTCAGCTCCCCCCGATTTCTCATTATCCCACAAGAATTCATTGAAATCGCCACCACAAATCCACAGAATGCACTCTGGCCCAAATTTATGTATCATTCCCATCCAGAATACCTTCTTCTCCGCCCTGTAAGACGTACCGTAAATTCTGGTAAACCTAAACACCATCGCCGAGTCAATAAGATAGCCCCGAGCATCAATGAAATGGTTAGACGATTCAATAACCTCCACCTGCACTGAATCATCCCACCATAGGCTGAGGCCACCCGCTCTACCAATCGGAGCAACGTCAAAACCATTAGAATAACCCATTCTCCTTCTTACCCCTGCAATTCTATGATTTTTCATTTTGTTTATGAGAGAAAAATCATAGAGGGTCTGTGTTCTCTAATTTGCCCATGTAAGGCTTGAAATACTATGTCAGACCCTTCTCTTCTCCTCAGTAGTTTTTTATTTTTTCAGAGATGAGTGGCCCACCTCCTTGGTTGATGCTTCCAACACCCTCTTATTTGTACTTCCAGATCCTTTAGCACACGATTCCGTGTAACCCATTTCTTCTAAATTTTCCATGCTCGAAGGTTGTACCTAGGTTGGCTGGTCGATTTGGGAGTGGATCCCTTCCTGGATCTCCTCAATCAGGACTGATTGGATTCTTCCATGCTCAGTTTGACTCACCAAGGGCTTGAAACCCATGAACAAACGATGGAGAGCCATCGGCCTATTTCCTTCCATGATCCATTGAGCCAGGTTGAAAGTCAGTCCATCCTTAGTTCTTGGCATTCTACTCCACGTTTTCAAGATTTTCCCCTTCTTTTGTTGCTGCATAGTATGCATGTGGTCCTCCCCAATAATTACTTCTACCTCACTCGGGTCCCCTGAGCCTTGTTTCTTTCGCTATTGTTTCGAGATCCTTATTCCCACTCGAGTTGCTCCTGCATGTCTACGTTCCCCCATGGTAATAGCCAGAGGTTTCAGAGGTTCAATGAAGTCTCTCACATGTGCTGTTTTGGTCCACTCTCCGTATCCTGCCATACCACCTTTCACTGACTCAAACGTACACTCAGTGTTTGAATGTTCGATTCTCCCACATCGATAACAAAAGTCCTGTAGCCTTTCATACCTGAACTCAATCCATGATTCATTATTATTGTCCCTCGGGAGCCAACACCCTGTGGTTAAAGCTGTCAAAGTATCCACCTCTACCTTGACTCTCAAAAAGCCCCTTGCCTTCGATGGGTCATCCACAGTTTCAACTTTCCCAATCTTTGATGCCAAACCCTGAGATTCTTCTCTGAGCTTAGATAAGGCGGGACACCCCTGATTTGCACCCAAAATGAGATTACATTCATATTAATTTCCTTCAAGGCTAACTTATGTGGCCATCTCTTGATAGAGAAATTTTGCTTCATAACCGCCCATGGGACCTGGTCAATGATCATGGTAGCTGTACTCTCATCATTTAGTGATAATGAAAGTATTGTCTTTGACCCACTTGATGTCAACCTCACCCATCTCTTTCCAGGAAGCTCTAAGGATGTTGCGAGTGCCCCATTTGTTGAGGATTTTCTTGGCCAAAACAGTACCCACGAGCTTGATTCCTTGTTCCATGTTAGATAAGTCCATACTTTTCTCCAAATTGACCACTAATTCCTCCACCTCCGCTCCAGCCATTTGACGCGACGATTGGGAAGCTTCACAGACTATCAGAATCACAGAAAGCCACAAGTATACTTTTGATTTTTACCCAGATTAGTCCTTTATTTTATTGTATCTCCCTCTTCGCCTTTCGAATTTGTTGAAGATAAATGGAGGTACAGCAGACCCACAAGCACACTACCCGGGTTATTAAGATTGACCTCTTCATAAATACCCCCATTATGACTTCTTAGGTAGTTGGCTTTGATTTTTTGTGTAGATCGTTGCCGTGGATATCGAGACTTTACTATCTTGCTTGGATGTGGTGGGTTGTACTTATTGCTGTACCCATAACACCCCGGGATTGTTCTGTTATCCTTCTTTGAAATATTTATCCCTTTATGTCTGGTGGGTGGAGATCTGATTTCTCGTAGTCCAGTCATCCCTGCAAAACAGATCCACAGCTCTAGATCTGACCCAATACGGGAATAAGGAAGGAAGAAGTAAAGATGGATCAGAAGGAAGTACAGAGTTGTAGGTTGGGGTTGAGCAGAAAGATCTGAAGTTAATTTCAGAGGTGTAGGTTTGAATGCAGAGAGAGAAAGCCAAAATGGAGGGTAGGTTTGTGTATTAATGAGATAGAGAAAGATATGGATCAGGTGGGTAGGCTGATTAAGAGAAGATCTGGGTTCATGAATCTTGTGTATTAATGAGATTGGGAAAAGTATGGACCTGGTGGATAAGTTGATTAAGAAGAGATCAGGGCTCAGTAACCTCAGGATCGCAGACGAAACCCACACACAGGAGGGACTCTCACGGATGAGAGAAATTTTTGCTCCTTCATCATATTTCTTTCATCAATTGGTGCCTGGTTTTGTAAATTGGTAGCTGTGACAAAGTCCCTTTTATTTGGTGGGGGGCCCAGGCCCCAGAAGTTGTCACACGGTAGGGGTGGGTTCGGTTCAAATCGGTTCGGTTTTTTGCCAAACCGAAACTGAACCAAAATTTCGGTTCGGTTCAATTTTTTTCGGTTCTGTTTTTTCCGGTTTGGTTTCGGTTCGGTTTCAGTTTTTTTTCAAAAAATGAAAAAAATTGAAATCTTAAATTTTAACATATCCAACACAATCATAACATAAATATTCCGACTAGACTTAAAGATAATGAAAATAAACATTTAAAGTTCAACTAGAATTATAACATAAAGGTTTTTTTTAAATATTTTGGGTTTAAAGTTTAACTGTAAATAGATTTCTTTTTAGACGATGATGATGGAGTACGACCTTATTCATTCCTCTCTTTCTCTCAATCTCTCTCTCTCTCTCTCTCTCTCTCTCTATATACATGTATTCTTCACTAGCAATAAGATAAACATTCTATAATATACTATTTATTTTGATTATTGTCTAGGTAACAAATTTTGATATTTTCTTTATCTTTATGGTCCGAATTTTTTTTATCCATATATGTGGTTACATAATATAATTTCTACATTATGTGTTCAGCTTCTACCACTAGCAAATTTTGAAGAGGTGTTCATCAATATTTTTGAATATATTGATATACTTTTCAAAATTGTTAGGCCACGGAAGCTACTATACTTGGCCATAGGTGAGAAAGTTTGAATTTTGTTTTTGATCTCGTAGTGTTTAATAAACTCATGAGACTTTTATACGCTGTTTGCTTTCCCTAATCAACTGCAGAGCAGTTGAGATATGTGTTCTTATATATGTGTTGCACTTAATGATATAAACTAGAAATATTGCATGTAATGGTATAAGTTCTAATTTTTGTTGTAGATGGAGAAGCTGAGAAGACAATTTGAATTGGAAAGCAAACAAGTCCTACCAAAGCAGCTTGAAGTATCATATTCTAATATAATAAAATCAAATAATTAAATAAATAAAATTAAAAAAAATATTAATTTAATTATTTCGGTTTGGTTCGGTTTTTTCAATTCGGTTCGGTTTTTTCGTTCGGTTCGGTTTTTTCGGTTTCGGTTCGGTTCGTTTTCGGTTTTTTTCGGTTTTTGGTTTTTTGAACCCACCCCTATCACACAGTACTTTAACTCAAATTCCAGGCTAAAAAAAAACTGATAAATGGCAAACGGTACAAATTGTACAATACAGCGGGGAAAGGTAAATGGACATAGCTAGAAATTAACTGCAGATAATAGAAAACCTAATTTGTATCTGGGCTTCGTGTACAAGTTATTGTAGCAGAAGTATCAACACAAAGATTCAAGAATATTACCAAATGACTAATCCTTGGTAAGAACTGACACTCCAACAAAATACAATCATTTTCTTTTTTTATCAAAGCGTCACTTTTTTTGTAACTTTGTTTGGGCCCAAAATATCAATTTGGGCCGAGTACAGAACCATCTCGGCCCGGAAGACCTGACAACAAGGGAGCCTCGAGTCGCTCGGGTCGTGGGCTTCTAAAACTAGGCCAGCTAGGTTATTTACAAAGACAAGTCCTGGTACAACAAGGAGTCTCGGCAAGTATGATAACCCGGAAGGGAGCCGACTAAAAAAGGGACTAGGTTCACAATCCTAGTCAGGATAGGACTGGTCGAGTTGTTGTTGATCCGGAGAAGAAAGCCTAGTTCGAGTAGGATTGTAACTCAAGGTCCAGTGCTATAAATAGGGGAGGCTGCAAGCCAGTGAGATCCCCACAAAATCAATAAAAAATTGCCCTGCGCAAATCCTCAACAACTTGAGAAGTTTTTCCTTTTCTTTTTCGCTGACACATCTTCCGTTGGCATCAACAGCACTGTGAAAGCAACCGGTGATATCTTAAGTCGGCATAGATAGCTCTATCACCGTAGAATTGGCCGAACTCGCAGTACCTTCCGTTGGCATCAACAGCACTGCGGCGGGCACGGTCAGTTATCTATCCAAGTCTTGGTCGAGAGGGACGACCGAGTCCTTATCGATTGAGGTCATTTCATCAGCCTTCTCGGCGAAGTGAAGTGTTACCATTTACTGAGCTCGGCGCATTGCACGCCGAGTTGTTTTATGATTGGATATTCTCAAGTGGAATTTAGAGTTCGGCATTCAGGCGGCCGAACTACGTTCACTATAAAAACTTATATCTGCTTCGAGTATTTGTGTCCTTACACTTTGGTGTCGATTCGGCGTGAGTTCACTCTGACGAATACTATCATTGTAACCAAATCCGACGACAGCGATTCGTGAACTTCGTAATAATAGTAACCTTGTCTTCAGTTTGAGAATCCAAGAGGCCGAGGCGTGTTCCTTTCTCGGCCGCAATCGCAAGACGCAGAAGTCAGTAGCGCGACCCAACGCAACATCAACAAATTTACTCCTCGGCCGAGCTCGGCCGACGAGTTGGCACGCCCGCATTCACCGAAGGACGTAGTTAGCTTTTAGATTACTCGGCCTGCGCGCCACGTAGGCTTTGTAGTTTTTAGGGTCAACATATTGGCACGCCCGGTGGGACCTAGTGCTAAACTACGAAGTTCATGCCAATTGAAACGAGATCGGTAAAAAAGAAAACAGCTATGGGAAAATCAACAGCCGATTTGCCGATTCAGAACACAGGACAGAATGTGCCCCAGGCACAGAATCCCCTTAGCGCTGCGACACCCGAGTCCACAAGCGCGACTCGCCGAGAGAGGGAGATTAATCTCGGCAGTCAACCCCGCGGTCTAGAAATCCCTAACAGGAACACTTGCGTTCTCAATGAAGGGATAGTGGAGGATTGCGACGAGGATGGCGGTGAGGGATCTGACCCACCAACAAGGTTGTTTCTTCGAAAGCGACTCGACGGGCAGTCTCGGTCAGTCGAGTAGACGTTTAGTCGAGGTATTGACAAGCTACATGACGTGATACTCAGTTCCAATGAGCAACAGACCAGGTTGCTCGAAATACTGGTTAGTAAAGTCAGTGACGGCAGGCCTTTCGATTTTCCCCAGCGCCTGCCACCAAGAAATAATCCGTTACCAATTGTACAGGCCGAGCCAATTCCTGCTCGGCTCGAGCCAATTGACCTGGAAAAAGTAGGAGGGTCGAATAGTAGGTCAGACGGAATCGACCAGAGGGTCGAAGCAACACATGTTGATATGACCGAAGTCCAGAGGATGATCGACTCGGCCATAAAGAAGGGGCCGAAGTTTCCTAAGTTTATCCATCCGTACCCGGCCTACGTAGAAACGTTCGGATACCCGAAAGGTTTCAAGATTCCAGATTTTAGCCTCTTTGCCGGTGAATCATCTCTGTCTTCGTTGGAGCACGTGGCTCGATTCACCGCGCAATGCGGAGATGTTAATGGTGATTTCCATAAGCTAAGGCTGTTCAATTTTTCATTGACCGGCTCGGCATTTGCTTGGTATATCAATCTTCCTCCTAATTCCGTCCAAAACTGGGAGGAGTTGGTCGAGAAATTCCACGAGCAGTTTTATCGGCCGGGGATGGAGGTGTCGGTTTCTTCATTAGCAAGGATGGCTCAGGCATCTGATGAGTCACCAATGGATTATCTCACCAGGTTCAAATCATCCAGGAACTGGTGCCGAGTGCCTTTACCCGAAGTTGAATTCGTCAGACTCGCTTTGAACGGCCTCGACGTCGAATACAAAAAGAAGTTCTTGGGGGCAAACTTTCGGGATATGTACGAATTAGCCCAACATGTCGAACAATATGACTATTTGCTCCGCGAGGAAAAGGTTTCGAAAGCTCCATCTCGGGGGACGATTTACAAGAATCCTACTGTCAATTATGCGTCAACCGAGGATGAATGCGTTAGCGTGGATGCAGCCGAGATAGTGATAGATAAGCCGTTTGTTTGCAAGGCATTGACTCAAGTTGACTCTAGGGAAGTCAAAAGCCGTTCAGCCGCTGAAGGAACATCGAAACCGTCAAAAGTTTATACTTTTGATATTACAAAGGATGACGCAATTTTCGACCAACTGTTATCAGCAAGAATCATTAAGCTTCGGCCTGGCCACAACATTCCCAAGGCCGAAGAACTTAAAGGAAAGGTGTATTGCAAATACCACGATTCAAGCAAACATACGACAAACAATTGCGTCGTCTTTCGTGACAACGTCCAAAGCTGGATCGATAATGGTAAATTGAAATTTCCAGAGAAGAAGATGAGTGTCGATACTGACCCGTTTCCCACGGCAACAGTAAATATGGTCGATGCATGCCTCCCTAAGGACAAAGGGAAAAGGAAGGTCGAAGTTGTTAAGACACAACGTTTTCATAATCAGAATTCTCGGCCTCGTTTCATGGCCGATTTTCGTGCAAACAAGCCACCTACAGCTTTAACGGGGCCCGCTATTGTTAAACATATGAGGGATTATAGCACCGATGAAGACAATGGAACAGCAGTTTTGTGCAGAAAATGTAGAACCGAGGTCGGCAGTGAGCCAGAGGTGAAGCCCTTTTCGCTTATAACGGAACGACCTACGGTCGCAATCCAGCAAAAAGTAGCCAACGTGAGCCGGCATTAGGGGGTTTTTGATCGGCTCGGCCCTAAAGCACGGATGGAAGAGACACCATCAGTCAGGCGGCGCCTCGACTTTGATACTGCATTTTACGACGATGCCTACTATAAACGTAATTCTGGCAGTTCGGAATCATCGCGGAGCCAAAAAACTTTCAAACCTCCCGAGCCTAGAGATCAACGTTGGTATACGTATCATTCTTCAAAAGGTGTCTACACTGCACTGTCCAAATCCCAGAAACGCCGGCACCAAAGGATCGATTGCATGGCACGCCGACGGGAAGCCCAAGAGGCTTCGGTCCCTAAATGGCGGCCGAAGGACATAATTGCTAATGCCAAGAAGCAACCGCATCCAGCTGTTCTGACAACGTCGATGCAAAGGAAGCAGCTGGTCGACCAAGATGTCGAAACCATGTTTGAAGAGGTTGATAAACGGATCAAACTTCTTATTCGACCAGGGGAGATAAAGGCACGCCTTGAACATTTCAGGCAGGAGGCCGAAGGCGAATTAGCATCGTCGGCCATACAAGAACCTCTAATCAAAATTCGACGAAATTTGCATCCACCGTTCCTTGGGGAAGCTTTGGAGTATATGCGAGAATTTCAAAAGAAGCATTCGGCCAACGACCTGTATGGTTTGCCGAAGGCATGCCAGGACACCATTGATCTGGTCCAGGTTTGTCCTGATGCCGAGCGAATTATCCAGAAAACTTCAGACCCAGGATTGAAAGCAAGGTTCCAGCACATACGAGAAGCCCGCGTCTTTGGATTTGAAGTTGACCCATACATTGATATGGAAGCAGCCGAACTTCCTTTCTCAATGGAGGACCTTCAGTATTTACGATGTCACTTCGAGGTATTTTCGGCTGTTTCTCTTTTCGGCCTTACGACCGATGAAATGGCACGTGTTGCGCGTTTGGATGCATATCTCGATACCAGGGATGCCCGGATACATTACCAGGAGCGGGTTCGGATCTCGGCCCCAAGCACACTGTCGCACTCACCCTCACCTGAGGCAGTTTCACGGACCCAACAAGCGGCCGAAGCAGCATCGCCGGAGCAAGCCATTGAAGAAGGAACAGAAAAGTCTCTTTGTCCGGCTTTGACAAAAACGGAGTCCGTAGTTGCTGATCAAACGCAAGATGAGGATAACGAGGAGAATTCCAACCCGATGGGCCCGTCAATCTTGGATGACATGGACATTAGTATGGTCCATGTGTTACCCGCTGATTTTCAATCAAGCACGGCTCAACCGAATTTCCTCGATGGTGATGTCGTCGCCGAAGACGCCGGCCATGTGGATTTTGTCTCTGTTGTTGAAGGTGAGTCAGCATCAAAAGATGAGAGCTTAAAGGCCGCCTTAGCCGAATTGTTCCCTCGTTCATCATCGGCCGCGCTTCACCATTTAAAGCCATTGTATGTGAGGGCCCATATCGAGGGATACCCAGTTTCTAAAGTTTTTGTCGACTGTGGGGCTACCGTCAATATCATGCCTCTGACCATTATGAAGGCCTTGCGTCGCTCGAATGACGAACTGATTCCGTCAGGGATCACAATGAGTAGTTTTGTCGGTGACAAGTCCCAAACCAAAGGTGTACTTCCGTTAACTGTAAATATTGCCGGTCGCACTCACATGACCGCCTTTTTCGTGGTTGATTCCAAAACCGAGTATAACGCACTGCTCGGTCGAGATTGGATTCATCAAACCAGTTGTATTCCTTCGTCATTATATCAAGTGCTTGTTTTTTGGGACGGCAAATCGGTCATTGTTCATCCGGCTGATAGCCAGCCCTTCGAGGCTAACATGATCCGAGCACGGTATTACGATGACCACGTCGGCTACATTACTTTACAAGGCTTCAATGATGAAGGACGGCCGACTCGGATTTCTGTACAGAAAGCTATCGAGGTTGGCGCCGAGACTGTCCATCAGGATTCGGCGAGACTCGGATTAGCTAACTTCCTCCCCGACGCTGATGTCTGACATCGATCGGAAAATACGTAGGGCCGCGGTTTCATCCACGATGGAACGACTGCTGGCCCATTGGTATACTATATCTAGACGACCAAATTCGGCCGTTAATCTCGTTGAGTTCCTGGCCGAAAGGGGATAATGGTCCTGTCTTATCTCTTGATAAAATTCAAGCAGCCCCGGCCGAGCTCGAAGATCATCGGCCCCAAGTTAAAGACCCCCTGGAAGAAGTTAATGTTGGGACAACCGATGACCCACGACCTTTGTTTATTAGTGCTTTACTTCCTCAGCAAATGAAAGACGAGCTTCGTGCCTTGCTCACGGAGTTCAAAGATTGTTTTGCTTGGAGCTACCATGAAATGCCTGGTTTAGATCGTACTCTTGTCGAGCATGAATTACGTATTAAGCCCGGATGTAAGCCTTTCCGTCAGCCACCACGTCGTTTCTCAACGGAAGTGCAACTCAGCATCAAGGACGAACTGGTTCGGCTTTTGAAAGCCGGGTTCATTCGGACAGCTCGATATGTTGAGTGGTTGGCGAATATCGTACCTGTCTTAAAGAAAAACGGTGCCCTGCGCATCTGCATCGATTTCAGAAATCTCAATCTGGCAACTCCCAAAGATGAATACACAATGCCGATTTCAGATCTGTTAATCGATGCCGCGGCGAATCATGCAATCTTATCTTTTATGGATGGACACGCGGGGTACAACCAAATATTCATTACCGAAGCCGACGTGCACAAAACTGCTTTCCGTTGCCCGGGGGCACTCGGCACTTACGAATGGGTTGTCATGCCATTCGGTCTAAAAAATGCCGGCGCCACATACCAACGGGCGATGAACACCATTTTCCACGATCTAATTGGAACCATTGTCGAAGTTTACATCGACGATGTTGTCATCAAATCTAAACGCCGACAGACACATCTGGACGACCTCCGACAGGCTTTTCTCCGCATGCGTCAGCATAATCTCAAGATGAATCCCGCCAAATATGCCTTCGGCGTGTCGGCCGGAAATTTCCTTGGTTTCCTCGTGCATCACCGTGGGATTGAAGTCGATGCGAATAAGGCACGCGCAATAATCAGTGCCCCACCTCCAACGACGAAGAAACAACTCCAGTCCTTACTCGGTCAGGTCAATTTCCTCCGCCGATTTATTGCTAACTCGGCCGGTAAAATGAAAGCGTTCTCCACGCTTTTGAAACTCAAGGACTCAGATAAATTCGTATGGAACGACGAACATCAGGCGGCGTTTACGCAAATCAAAGTCTCCCTCACGAAACCACCTGTCTTGGTTCCTCCTCGGCGCGGGAAACCTCTTAAGCTTTATATCTCGGCGGCCGAAGAGTCCATCGGCTGCCTCCTCGCACAAGACAACGACGCCGGTCGAGAGCAGGCGATTTTTTATCTAAGTCGCCATCTCAGCCACCCAGAGATCAATTATCCCGCCGTTGAGAAGCTGTGCCTGGCCTTATTTTTCGCCGCATCCAAGCTTCGGCATTACATGCTCCCGTCAGTCACCCAAGTCATTGCCCAGACCGACGTTATCTGGTACATGCTTACCCGACCAATCGTAAAAGGCCGAATTGGGAAGTGGACAATGGCGTTGTCCGAATTTAGCTTACAATACGTGCCTCAGAAAGCCGTCAAGGGCCAGGCGATGGCCGACTTCCTTGCTCAACACCCTTCCCCCTACGGTTTTGGGGATGCCGATGTCGAAATCGGCATGGTTGCGACGCGCGACAATCATTGGACGATGTACTTTGACGGTTCCAGTACGTCATCCTCGGCGGGCGTAGGAATTGTCGTTCAATCCCCCAACCATGATCGTTGGTATTTTTCGCTTAAGTTGGATTTTGAATGCACCAACAATCAGGCCGAATACGAAGCCCTAATCATCGGCCTTGGGATCCTTCATGATCTACGGGCGACCCGCGCCCTCGTCCTTGGTGACTCCGAACTTGTGATTAACCAACTTAATGGTTCTTTTCGTTGCATGAGTTGCACCCTGGCGCCTTACCATATGATCGCCAGCTATTTGGCCGAGTCCTTCGACGGTATTACATTTCAACATATTTCCCGGAGTCATAATACCGACGCGGACGAGTTGGCTCAAATCGCCTCCGGCGCACAACTCTTGGGGGGCAAGCTAGGCCGAGAAATACCCGTGTTGCGACAGCTATACCCGGCCTTGGTTAACCAACAAGTCCTCCAGCGCGACAACGTGATACGTACAAGAGTCATGTCCTTACCTTCGTTGTTAGATCGAGACGACCCAGTCGACGTTTGCGCCGTCGAAGCAATACCAGATGATTGGAGAGGGCCCATTATGCGATACCTTGACAATCCCAATAATAAACACGATCGCAAGACAAGAGTTCATGCCACGAACTATGTCATGTATCAGAACGAGTTATACCGAAAAGGCGAAGATGGTTTATTATTGCTATGTCTCGGCCCCCAAGAGAGTGGTCGGGCGATTACAGAAGTCCATGAAGGGATATGCGGAGCTCATCAATCCGGACGAAAAATGCGATGGCTACTTCAACGGCACGGCTATTTTTGGCCAAGGATACTAAAGGATTGTATCGAGTTTGCGCGAGGATGTATACAGTGCCAAATCCACGAACCTATACAAAGGGTCCCAGCCGAATCATTGCATTCGGTCATAAAGCCATGGCCGTTTAGAGGATGGGCCATGGACGTGATCGGCAAAATCACGCCATCTTCTGGTGCCGCTAGGCACGCATGGATAATAGTCGCAACCGACTACTTTACCAAGTGGGTCGAAGCGAAATCATACGCCGAACTAACATCTAAAGAAGTTTGCGACTTCGTGGAGGAACACATAGTGACCAGATTTGGCATACCAGAAACGATCATAACCGACAATGGAACCATTTTCACAGCCGAGAGGTTTAAAGAGTATACGGCGAATCTGAGCATTCGGCTCGAACAATCTACACCGTATTATCCACAGGCGAATGGACAGGCCGAAGCAAGTAATAAAGTGTTGATCGGCATCCTCGAAAAAATAATAAAAGAAAGGCCCGGCATGTGGCATTTGAAGTTGAACGAGGCATTATGGGCATATCGAACATCGCCCCGATCAGCAACTGCGACAACCCCGTATGCATTAACCTACGGACACGATGCGATGTTACCGGTCGAGTTAAGCGTAAATTCGTTGCGATTAATCGAACAAAGTAGTTTGTTTAGCGCCGAATATAATCAATCCATGAGACAGGAACTAGAAGATTTGGAAGAAGCGCGACTCGACGCTTATAACTTACTGGCGGCACAAAAACGGATTGCCGAGCGAGCCTATAATCAAAAGGTGCGACAGAAAACGTTCGGCGAGGGTGAGTTGGTGTGGCAAACGGTGTTACCCGTTGGACTAAAAGATCCTAGGTTCGGCAAGTGGTCGCCGAATTGGGAAGGGCCGTTCGTGGTGCATAAAGTATATGGCAAAGGGGCATATCATCTTAAGGACCCGATTCATTAAGATTAATAGGTAAGTACAAAATAAGTAGGTCGACCGATTTACAGTCGGATACATTCAAGGTGAAGGAGGTAGAAGAATGCCGAGCAAGGCCTTCAGCTCCAGCCACCGTACTTCGCCCATGATAACCTGAGCTTGCCGATTTTTTTTCTCCAGCTTCAACTGCTCGACCCGTGTTGCATTTGCCGCATACTCGGTCAAGCAGGCTTTGCCGCCCGACTCGAAGTCCTTGGCAAGATCGGAAGCAATGGCCGATCTTCGTTTCGCCAGTTCGGCCATCTGACGATCGAGGTCGGCCAAGACATCCCCTTTGGCCTTCAAAGCGTCAATTTTCGAGCGAAGGGTCTCTTGAACGGCCAGGGCAGCCTGCAGGTTCTGCTCAGCCCTCAAAGCACTCTCGGAAACATTGAAAGTTTCTCGAACGCGCTCCAAGGCAGTTGAGGCCTGAACAACAGATCGAGGTCGGCTCCGAGTGAAGGGAAAATTATGAGTTTTCTAGATTTGGGATTTCAAAATGACTAGCATGCATATACAATTCTAGATTTATATACATACGCAACGGAAGCATTTATAACAAGTTATTAAAGTTATAGTCATGTAAATCCCCTTCAAGGTTCATAGGTTTAAATATAATGCATCAAAACAATTTTGCTTAAGAACAAAGTCAAGGAATAGATCTATACCTCTTGTTCTTGATTTTAGACCAAGGATGGACCACCTCCAAGCTCTTTGTTCCTTGAATTCCTTGAGCCTAGCTTCCCTCCTTGCCTCCTCCACTTTGATAGAATGAGTGCTCCTAGGTTCTCTTCAAGTCCCCAAAGTAGAAGACCTCTAAAGATCCTCACCCACTAGTATAATGAGAAGGATGAAGGAATGACCAAAAGGATGAAAAGTTGTTAGCCAATTCACCCTCAAGGTGGCAAGCCTAATTGAGAGAGAGAGAGAGATGGTTGTTTTGATTTTTGTGTTTCTAAAACTCACAAAACAATTAAAAGAATCAATCTCTATAAAGTTCCTTATATATTATCAAAACCCTAGTCAACAAATTGACCAAACAACTCTCCCAAACCCTTAGTATGGCCGGCCCTATTGTGTTAATTTGGGCTTTGGGCTTTCATTTATTTCAAGTCATCCAATGCTTGAATAAAAGCCCAATGGGTTTAGGCCCAATGGGCCCAATTAAACCCGAACATTTCTTTAAGCCCAAAACGATCTTTTATCGCTTTTATGATTTCTTTAGACTTTCTAAATTAATCAAAACACTTAATTAATCCAATTAATTAATTCCATCATCCATTAATTACCCACTACAATAGTGTTTTGGTGAACAATCTTTTAGGTTCTAATTAGCAAGGCAGTGAGGTGATTGGTCATTAATTCAATTTAATTTCAATCACTAGTGAATCAAAACTTCATTTTAATTCACCATTCTTCTTTGATGACTATGTTTATTTATCTTAGAAGAACTCACAAACTATGAGTGACATCTAACCATATGTCATAGCTACCCAAGCTAATGTAGAAGTTTATTCGGAGAACCTATTCAGTTGGAATTACAATGTAATTCGATCCTTCTCTAATACAATACTCTCAATCATATTACTAGGGTATGGATATATTATGTCAAACCCCTAATGTGACTATTCCTTCTTATATGATTCTTTTGAGTCGTATAGGAACGCATTCCTTTCAATACGCTCGATACTTCGGCCGAAGATTTCCGAATCATATCTTAGAGTATTCTTCATCTCTTACCGAGGATTAGAGATTCCTTGTTGCGCATACACTTGCCTTCATGACTAAGTGGCTTAACCCCAACTATGCCGTTGACATTCTGAAAGATTGACGTTTGACATAATCAAAGATTAAGTACTTAACCACAAGACAACGACGATGCCTCAGGTCTAAGGACTACTTACATTATTCCAACCTTTAGAGTTACTTGCTTGACATGTGAGTAGACCTCCATGCAAGTACTCTCGTTCGATTGTGTTCAGTGAACTCATTCCCCTAATGAGCACCTACATACTTGTCTTAGTGTCACAACACGAATGGGATGAGACTTCCCATCCTTCCATTTGAAGCAGACACAGTATGTACCGATCTACGGATTGTCAGTTTCCCTCTGACAATCCAATGACCAGGAACCTTTTGGACATTTGGTTATCTGAAGAAGGTCTCTGTAGTCTAACATCATTAGATTACTTCTTCAATCCATCCATTGTCCATGGATACACTATTTAAGACATATATCGTTTATTGAGATAGTCCTAATTCGTGTTTTTGCCATTTGACGTATAAGAATCATCTATACATCTATTCTTTTGTCCTGAAAGGTTTCTTCCAAAGATTGGCTTTCAGGGCATATTTCCAACACCGAGGTCGTTCAGACATTCGCCCAGCCGATCAAGGCCTTTGCGCTCAAGGACTTGCGACGCCGAGAGCGACAGAACTTCTTGCAGCCGAGTCAGAGCGTCTGAATCGGCAGGTTCGGTCGCGGCAGCAGAAGGACCAGCCCCTCCAGTAGTACGGGACAGGAGAGCTTTGAATTCGACCTCCCATGTCGCCTGCACACACAGATCAAATTAAGCTCCAAAGAAGTTATAAAAGAGCAAGAAAAGTTTTGTTTTTAACCTGCCGAGAGGAGACCTCGGCCATGTCTCCAGGATCGTTGCTCGAACCTAAAGAACTCAATGGCCGAGCCCAATGTCTCAGATTGCTTCTCAGTTCTCGCGGCCGATGGAGGTTATCTACGTTCGATGGCCATTGAGGCGGCCACGAAATATAAATAACGCCCTTCGGCGCATAGAACTTTTGATGAAAAGAGTGTATAGGCACCTGACATTTAGTATTTTCCGTGTTTAGAATTCTAAAGCAGTAAAGTAATCAAAGAAAGGTGGTAAAGGGTACTTACGAAGGCCGAAGTAGCTTCCTGCGAAGGAATGTGGAGGTCCTGATCCTGAGGATGCACGGGCGTCTCCGCCGTTGCCTCTGGCTCCCCGACCGGTCGTTTGCCGCGATCGGCTGTGGAAGGGCCGACTGGGACAGCAGCTTCGGGCGAAGGGGGGACGCCCTGGTCCTGGAGAGAAGCGGAAGGTTCGGCCACCATGACCGTTTCCTCGGCCGGACGTTTGCCACAGTCAGCCACGGAGGGACTTGCTTGAGCAACCCTCTCGGATGTGGGAGGAGGTTGTCGACGCGTACGAGGACGAGTTGCCAGCGGAGTCTCGTCGCTCCCTTCGCTCTCATCCAGAACGAAGACAGAGGGTTTTGGATTTACAGGGGAAGTTCCCTCGGCCGCAGAAACCGTCTTTTCCAAAATCGGCGCAGCCTCGACAGAAGAAGGTACAACTGGTGTACCGGCCCCGGAAACAGGTCGCGTCTGAACTGTTTCTGCGGCCGGAACTGGTTGCTCCTCGACCAAGCGATGGCCGACGGCAGGTGGAGGGGAAACACTGGGGGTCGTCGTTCCAGTAGTATGACTGGAAATGACGTGGATCTCCCGTGCGCCTTTATTTGCCAGTTTCTTTACCCGCTTGGCAGGCGGTGGAGATTTGACAGCCGGCGCGGCCTCTTGGCGAGGCCGTTTGGTCAACCTGGCCCGGCCAGCAGTTTTATCTGCCTTCGCCACGACCGATTCTTTCCCGGCTGCGGCGACTGCCCCTACTTTTCTCAATGGCCAACTACCTGGGAAGATAAAAGCAAATTAGCACGGCAAATTGATATGCAAAAGGAAAATTAAAAAAAAAATGAACAGTTACCTTGAGTTTGGGGGCAGAGGACTTCTTAGGCCGGTCGCTGAAGAGTTTGTCCAGCACGTCTTCGACCGGAGCACCAAAGAATTCCTGGATGTAGGCCTCCCACCAATCACCGAAGGTGTCAGTGCATAGGGTTTCTGGGGTGGTCGGTCGAAGGCGGAACTTTTGGCACTGCTCTTGAAACTCCCTCGCAGCAGTTCGGCATTCCTTCTCCGAAGAACGAGGCTCACGTCCGCGGCTTAGGACTGTCCGGGAGGAGAGAAGGGGGACCGGGCAGACTTGAAGATAACCGAGCTGTCGGGCAAGGAAGTTAGGATGGTACACTTCCCAACCCGCTCGTTTCCCATCGCAGCCAAGGGGAAGGTCGCGAGTAAGCACAAACGACCCCCAGGACTGACGAAGGTCGGCGTCTTCCCCCGCGCCCCACATAGATATAGGCAGTCTGATGGAGGAAGGGTAGTCCCGACGACGGCATATCAGGAACTCGTCGTTGGATAGGTCATCAAGAGCGAAGAGGTACCTAAATACCTCTTCGGCGTGATGAGGGGGTGTCGGTAGGGAGGCCAACTGAAGACCAAGTGCCTCCGTTGGTGAGAAGTCGGCTATAGCCGGCCGAAGGGAGGTGAAATACACTTGTAACCAGAGGTGGAAGACCCAGAGGGGACCGTTCTGGTGTGGGTCGATCTTGTGCAGGGTCGCCTCGGCCAGGCAGCGGAAGAGGTGGGCGAGAATGTTGGAGCTCAGTGACAGGACATGGCCACTAGCCAGGGCCTCGGCCACCGGCATATTCCCGACCAAGCACTTGTTCGATTTGGTACAACAAATGTATTTGTTGTACCAGTAGAAGAGGAAGGCTTCATGTTCCCCTTCTCGTAGGTCCTCTTCTCCTCGGCCGGCGAAGTGGAGGTAGAGGGTGTTGTAATTGAAGAAGTTTTTGTGAAGCTTGTGAATGTCTTATTTCGACGGGATTCGGCCTTCACGGTTTAACGTCTCGAAAGCCCGTCGATCAAAAAGCGTCCTCAGGTCAATGTTCGACGGGTACCCAGAGAGGGCCGCGTCGATAGAGAGCCCGGTCGTTGAAGTGCCCAGGATGGCGGTGACATCCAGAGTGGTGGGGCCAATGGGACCAAGTGGAAGCACCATGGTGTTGGTGGCCGAGCACCAAAAGCACAAGGCGGCTTGGAGGAGCTCCTTGTCGGGAACGATTTCCATTGACGAGAGGAGGATGGCGTCGTGGATGCCAAGGGCCTTCCATTGATCGCCGAAGAACTTCTCCATTCGGACAACCCAGGCTGCCCAGGTTGTGGTCGTCGAGGGCCAGGAGCTTTGGGGTTTCGCCGCGTCCCATCTCGACCATTCAAACCCTTGGAGTAAGGGTGTTAGGCAGTGCTCCTGGAGAAGGCCAGTAATGGCCGACGGAACGGTCGCCTTGAAAAGAGGACCCAAGATTTGGTGGGGAGTGCTCATGTCACTCTCAAACCGTATGGTTTTGATCGAGCTTCGATCGAGTATTTTTTGATGTTGTTCGCACTCCCTGGAAAGCTTTGAGATGAAGGATGCCATTGTAGGAAGGAAACACGGCGTAAAAGGGTTTTCTGGGTTGGGGGTTTGAAAGCAAAGACCTGGAAGAAAGAGATGAATTCGAGAGAAAAACGGCAAGAAATTTCAGAAAGTTTTGAGAGCGTACAGTACAAATGGAAAATTCCAGTATTTATAGAGATGGGAAAGGAAGTGCAATCGTTCGAAATTCAAAATAAAGGGTAAAATCGACTGAAGAAATCACTGATCATAATGAGCATTCAGGGAATGCAGTTGAGAAGACCGAGGGTTTCAGGTTTTGGGGGCGCACGATTGCGTGTGACGGCGAGATTGATGGCGAAAGACGTTTCGGCGTCCGCACGCTGAGAAGTGGCTCACGGATTGAGATAAGGATGGCTAGGTTTAGCCATAAGGTCATGATGACCTGACGGTTCGAGTAACCGCACGCTTCAGACGTCATTATTAGGAAATACCAAGTCACAGGCTGCCACGTGGAGTGGAGGTTTGCAGGTTCAAGATCGTGCGATCGTGTTCAATAAATGCGCCTTGAAAATAGAGTACTTGGGTTCTGTGAACTAGATTCGCTTCTTCAAGGTCGAAACTCGGCCAAAGAGTTCAGGCCGAAGACCTCAGAAGCGAGGGGGCAATGTTTGGGCCCAAAATATCAATTTGGGCCGAGTACAGAACCATCTCGGCCCGGAAGACCTGACAACAAGGGAGCCTCGAGTCGCTCGGGTCGTGGGCTTCTAAAACTAGGCCGGCTAGGTTATTTACAAAGACAAGTCCTGGTACAACAAGGAGTCTCGGCAAGTATGATAACCCGGAAGGGAGCCGACTAAAAAAGGGACTAGGTTCACAATCCTAGTCAGGATAGGACTGGTCGAGTTGTTGTTGATCCGGAGAAGAAAGCCTAGTTCGAGTAGGATTGTAACTCAAGGTCCAGTGCTATAAATAGGGGAGGCTGCAAGCCAGTGAGATCCCCACAAAATCAATACAAAATTGCCCTGCGCAAATCCTCAACAACTTGAGAACTTTTTCCTTTTCTTTTTCGCTGACACATCTTCCGTTGGCATCAACAGCACTGTGAAAGCAACCGGTGATATCTTAAGTCGGTATAGATAGCTCTATCACCTTAGAATTGGCCGAACTCGCAGTACCTTCCGTTGGCATCAACAGCACTGCGGCGGGCACGGTCAGTTATCTATCCAAGTCTTGGTCGAGAGGGACGACCGAGTCCTTATCGATTGAGGTCATTTCATCAGCCTTCTCGGCGAAGTGAAGTGTTACCATTTACTGAGCTCGGCGCATTGCACGCCGAGTTGTTTTATGATTGGATATTCTCAAGTGGAATTTAGAGTTCGGCATTCAGGCGGCCGAACTACGTTCACTATAAAAACTTATATCTGCTTCGAGTATTTGTGTCCTTACACTTTGGTGTCGATTCGGCGTGAGTTCACTCTGACGAATACTATCACTGTAACCGAATCCGACGACAGCGATTCGTGAACTTCGTAATAATAGTAACCTTGTCTTCAGGTTTGAGAATCCAAGAGGCCGAGGCGTGTTCCTTTCTCGGCCGCAATCGCAAGACGCAGAAGTCAGTAGCGCGACCCAACGCAACATCAACAAATTTACTCCTCGGCCGAGCTCGGCCGACGAGTTGGCACGCCCGCATTCACCGAAGGACGTAGTTAGCTTTTAGATTACTCGGCCTGCGCGCCACGTAGGCTTTGTAGTTTTTAGGGTCAACAAACTTATAATTGAATTATGAATTAAGTGGATTTGAATATTTTAACTTTTATTTGTACTTACTATGTCATTTTCTCACCAATGGAGTTTAGTGATTGCATGACTAAACAGCCTGCAGACCCTTGTTGACCATAATGCAATCATATTACCTGAAAAGAAAGATGATTGTAGAAGTTATTTTGTTGCATACAATTATCGATGTCTAAAGTTCCTTTTCTCATTTTTCTAACACTATTTATGAAATTTTAGTTTTCCAACTAAATGAAAAGTTCAATCCTCTCCTCATGCGCTTCCTTCTCATGTAAGTGCTTCCTCAAAATTGATACTTTCAAATTTAGTTCTAAAAATGGTGTGGCGGTATTTAGTTTTAGAAATAGTGGCAGTGTTCAGTTCTAGAAATAGTGGTAATGTCAATGTTTAGTTACATAAATAGTGATAGTATCAATATTGAGTTATAGAAGTAGTCAGTATTCAGTTTAAGAAATAAAGATAGTATTAGTATTTAATTTAAGAAATAGTGATATTACTAGTATTCAGTTTCAGAAATAATGATAATACATGTAGTTTAAGATATAGTTAGTGTTAAGTTTAAAAAATAATGATAGTAACAGTGTTCAGTTTAAAAAATAATGATAATATACAAGTTCAGTTCTAGAAATAATCAGTGTTCGGTTTAAAAAATAATGATAGTACTAGTATTCAGTTTAAGAAATTTACGAGACAACACCATATCTACCACAATTAATTCACCACGGGAATAAAGGACCCGTTGGGGAAAACCCAACTTTACCACAAACATTGAAAGTTCGTTGTGAATAAATAAATGGTTTTAACAATGAGTAAAACTGGCCCGTAATAAAATATTATTAAAATAATAACGCACAAGTAAAGTCCATTGTATTTAATTGATATGACCACAAGGGTAGCCCGTTGATTAAATAAATTTAATCACAACGCCTTTTTGAAATCAATCACAGTTCATAAATGTTGTAGATGTAATTTATTTAATCAACCAATATAATAATATAATATGATTTTTTTTTTTTTTAATATCTGATATTTGTTATTACCTACTCTATCTAAATAAAATTCCCAATATGTACCAATTCCATATCTGACGAACACCAACCGCCGAGGCTCACCCATTCACTTCCATCGGCGGTTTCTCCGAAATAAACTACTCATTTCTCTCTCACAGTCCCACCCCCAACCTTCACCCCCACCCCCACATTCACCCCCACCTTCTTCGCAATCGCAACCGTCTCTCTAATCTGTACGGTTCAATAATTATTTGGATTGTGATGATTCCTTTTATATTCTTGTGACTTGACATCAGTGTGTGAAATGTAGGTAAAAATTGCACAAGTGCCATGAAGATTATACAATTGATACAACGAAGCCAACTCTTTCACTTTACTGCTTTCTGAGAGCTCTCTCAGGTACTGCAGCTCTATTTCTCTATTTTGGGAGATTTTTTGGATTAAGACGAACCTCTATTCGAACCCTAAGTTCTGTATTTACACCATTCATTGTATATGTAATGTTAATTTTACACTCATGCTCTTGTCAAAGTTGTTCTATATATCTGTTCGAGTATTTATTAGTTAATTTTTGGTTTCTTGTATGGACTGTTGGAGACTCGTACATCTGTTCAAGTCTTTACTGGTTAACTTTTGGCTTCAAGTTTTGTATATCTATTCACTTTTCTTGATTGAGATCAAATGTATATTCCCACCTATAGATCTATATGCTTATGTCCATGCAAATATAGAGACGCAACAATTGTTGAGGCTCAAGCGTTAGGGGCAGTAGTTCACTCTGAAAGTCCTTTGTTTGGAGGTGTCCAAAGAAATGTGAAGTCTTCAAGTGACAATGTTCTTGTTATTAGAGGCATATTTGATACTTTGTGGGTAGTTTGGTATTTCTTAATATAACTTATTATTTTGTTGTTAGCTTTAGTGTATAGTTTGTAATATTTGAATCATGATTTTTTTATGAAATTATTAAATCGCAGTAAATGTGCAATTTTGTATATAAATAATATATATATATATATATATCTATATATTTAGTACATGATGTTCTATTTTATTTTTTTTTTTTTTTTTTTGTATAACGGGCATTAGACGTGGTCAATCTATAATCCACAACGCCATAGTGCACATGGTTTTAGATCCCAATTTACCACGGTCACAATCCGTGGTTATATCACATTTGACAACGGGCATAGCTCGTGGTAGAAACTGAGACTTTTTATTACATCCAGATTACTAACGGACGCTGACACACCCCGTCCCGAAGGAAGGCATGCTGGCCGTCACGTGGGAGTGACGTAACCATTTACACAGTTCGGAAGCTTTAAAGAATACGGTTACTAAGATATAACACCCGAGAGTGAATCCTACTTTTGTGAATTCTGTCAGAACACCGTTGGATTCCTCGTGGCCACCAAAGCTCTGCTAACTTGAACCTGGAGGGGCGCAAAACAAAATTGAGTGGGTCAGTAAAACAAAGTTTTTCAAAAACATTTCATTTAAAATCATCTCTAACCCCTCGCTGTAAAACCTGTATACTTTCCCAGAAAATAGCATAATAGCATATAGTTTTTCATAAATCTCAAATCATCATCTTTCTTAAAACCAGAGTGTACGCCATGTAAAACTTTAAAAAGAAATCAGTTTGAATGATGCATCAGTGTAACATATATAATCTCAGAACTCAAATCCCAAATCTTTAACATTTTTCAAGAAAAACATGCCATGCCATGAATCAAAATATAAATCAGGTGAAATAAGTCAACCGGAGTCACCTCGGTGACCTGTACGGTCTAACTCTGCACGTCACTCGGAACTACATAAGGTAGTCTGTACGATGACAGGTGTATAATTACGCTCTAGTGCTTCTCACATCAATCATCAGCGCGCATATCTAAAGTCACCCACCAGTCGGAACCCCTCTAATGGTCTGTACGACTGGCATGTCGGAACCCTCACATGGTCTGTACGACATCCACCTACTTGGATCCAAGGCGAGCGTGCGGTGTGGTGAATACTAATATAAGCACTAACACCTAGGGTGCAGGTTATGAGCTTTTACGTCTCAACATTAATTAATTCAATGAATAATGAACTCACCTGACTTACCTGCGCCTCCACAGCACCATGCAACATGTATGCATCATATATAAATTCATACTTTTCATAAACTTCTATGCTTGGCATTTCAATTCATACTTTTCATAAATTTCTATGCATGGCAACTTAAAACATTTTCTCATATAAAGCATTTTCCGGGAAATTAATAGTATATAGGTAATACGAAAACAAAACTGCCCACTCACCTGGAGTTCGCCCAACAACTCCCTAGTACAACACCTCGAGGCGTCATGATGATCAGTGCCTAGAACCATAATCAAATCTAATCTCAGAATCATATCGATAGAATATAACTTATATAAAATACGTCACTACGCAGTTCGATCTGGAAGATCTGCAACTCAGATTTCCGATCCATAACTTCCAGAGGTCCACAATATACCTCTAGGACAACATCCTAAAATTTCATTACCATCCAACGGTCGGATCTCCGTCAATTTCCAAAACTAAGTGACGGTTAACGTTCTATTTAATGAACTTACAACTCCAATTCCGAAAGATCCGTAAATCGGATTTCTGATCCGTAAGTTCCTATAATCCTCAAATATTACGTATTACAACGTATCAAAGTTTGGTGACGATCCAACGGTCGGATCGTAAATTCACATTTTTACCTAACCCCGAATCGTAACCGACTTAGGTTCAATTATTCAATTTACGTCCATCAATTATCAAAACTGAACCTAGAGCATTAAACACATGCTAAGGATGACATTGGCGGGCCATTGGCCACGCGCCGCCGCACGGGCCGCCGCGGGTGGCGGTTGGCCGCCCCGGTTCACCGGAAAATCTAACTATTTCCAAAAATTCTAAAAAAATACAGAATTGAAGATCTCAATGAGTAGAACAACTTTCATACCTGAGGCCAAGGCCAATTTGGCCTGGAAGTGCTTCAATTTCACCAAAACCGTGAAGAACCCTAGAATTTGGGTGTTTTCAATTCGTCTTCAAATCAACTCCGCCGCCCCAACCATTGCTTGGGCATTGTTCTAGGCCTCAAGGGAAGTCTAATGATGGCAACAATTGAGAGAAATTGTTTCAAAATTAAGAGAATCGAAGACACAAAGTTGCCGCACCCTTTGGTGCGTTTTTCCCAATTTCAATACCAAATCTCTCCAAATTTGAGATGAAAATGATGAGGAAGGAGTAGTAGGATACTTACTAAGTGAAATCATGGCTCAATTCGTCGGAAAATTGGTGGAATTTCGACGAAATCGTGAAGAAACCCGACGGGTCGCGCGCGGGTTGTGCGGGTCGCCCAACCCGTTTCCCTTCTCTCCTCCGCTTCTCGCTCTCTCTCCTTTCCTCCTTGCTCTGCTCTGATTGGCCGGCTTCCTCCCTCTCTCCTCTCCCCATTGGCTTCTCCTTCATTTTCTCCGATTGGGCAGCTTGCCCAATCCTAATTTTTTTTCTGTTCTTCCCCTTCTTCTCACGCACACACACATACAAAACCTTATTTCCTATCATCTCAACCATCCATTTCAAATTCCATTAAATCTGGGCCGTCCATTTCATAAAAGAAAATTCCAGATTTATTTAAAATTATAATTCCTAAATGCCCAATTTTCAAAAGTTAATAACTTCTTCGATATAACTCCAAATCACGAACCGTCTGCGCCCACGCGTCCGTGACGACGAGTACTACAAGGATATGCCAAGAAAACAAATCTTAGATGGCACGACACGACGACTAGTCTCAAATAATGTGCGTGCCTCAAAGGGCATTTTTGTAAAATCCTTTATTAAACTTTAAAAATTCTTAAAATTAGGGACGGGCTGTGACAGACGCAGTGTCCATGGTGGATTGCAATCTATCACGGGCATTCATCGTGGTAGATGAGCTTTTTTTTACTAGTGAAATAGTGATATTACTAATATTCAGTTTCAGAAATAGTGACAATACCCGGTTTTAGTTTAAGAAATAGTTAGTGTTAAGTTTAAAAAAATAGTGATAGTAGCAGTGTTCAGTTTAAGAAATAGTGATAATAGAAATAGTTAGTGTTCACTTTAAAAATTAGTGATAGTATCAGCGCTCAGTTTAAAAAAATATTGATAGTACCGTTATTCAATTTGATAAATAGTTAGTGTGCAGTTTAATAAATAGTCATTTTTCAATTTTAGAAATAATCAGTGTTTAATTTAAAAAATAGTGACAGTACCCGTGTTCAGTTCTAAAATAGTTAGTGTTCAGTTTAAGAACTAGTCAGTATTCAATTTAAGAAATAGAGATAATATTAGTGTGTGTGTGTGTGTGCGTTTTTTTTTTTTTTTGGACAAAAGAGATAATATTAGTGTTAAGTTTAAATAATAGTGATAATACCCATATTCAGTTTAAGAAATAGTAATAATACCCGTGTTTAGTTTTCGAAATAGTGAATGTTCAATTTACAGAATAGTGAATGTTCAATTTAAGAAATAGTGATAGTATCAGTGCTCAGTTTAAAAAATAATTATAGTACCCTTGTTTAATTCAAGTAATGATTAGTGTTCAGTTTAAGAAATAATGATAGTACAAGTGTTCAGTTTAATAAATAGCCCGTTTTTAGTTCTAGAAATAGTCAGTGTTTAGTTTAAGAAATAGTGACAATACCCAGATTCAGTTCTAAAAATAGTCCGTGTTCAGTTTAAGAAATAGTGATAATATCACTGTTCAAAAGAAATAGTGATAATACATGTGATCAGTTTACGAAATAGTGAGTGCTCAGTTTAAGAAATAATGATAATAGTTGTATTCAGTTTACGAAATAGTGAGTGCTCAGTTTAACAAATAGTGATACTATCAGTGTTCAGTTTAAGAAATAGTGATAAAATCCATGTTCAGTTCTAGAACTAGAATAATCAATGTTCAGTTTAAGAAATAATGATTGTAACAACCCGTCCCGATTTTTATTTACGGATTTTGGAACAAGAGCATTTTGGAAATTTCACGGGTGAAAAATATTTTGGGTTGTTACTTTTAGGCCTTAAATGGTGAGCCGGGCGGGGCCCACCTTTCTTTTTGGTCCCCCGCGCTCCCTTCTTATTTGCCTGCCATGTGGCACCCCCACCTCATCTTTCCCTTTTCTCTCATTCTTCCCGAGCTCTTTCACTCTCTCTCAGACCTTTCTCCCTCTTGAAGACCTCTCTTTCTCACTCTTCTCTCCTTCCTCAAGGACTAACGCACACACCCACCCACTCCTCACGTCGGCACCACCACCACCACCGTGATGGGCCTCTCTCTCTCCCTCTCATCTGTGAAGCACAGAGAACCCAATGATTTCCTCCTGCGATGGACCGCAGCTCCACTTGGATTTCCCGACCACAGCTGGGCTTAAAAAATGGTATGTTTCGCTTCTTTCTCACTTGTAGTTTCATTTCCTTGGTTTAATCACTGAGTATAGTTGAGAAGCCGAGTTGAACGGAGCTCGGGAAGCTCCGACCTCATTTTCCGTCAAAACCAGGTCAACCGACCCAAACCCTGATACCCAGGTCCTCTGGCCCAAAGCTTTGGGCCGGGCTACCAAGCCCAAAACCCTTTCTGAACCCATTAAACCTGAGACCCAATCAGGCTTTTGGGCCATGAAACCTTTGGCCCAGATTCTCGGCCCAGGCCCGACCTTACAGCCCAGGCCTTTGGGCCGTGCAACTCGGGCCTTCTGCCCAATAAACCCCAAGCCCAAACCCTAGGGAGCCTAAGCCCAGGATCCGGCCCAGACCCAATCAGACCCCAGAACCCAGGCCGCGCGTGAAAGGTTACCTATGCTGGTGTGTGGAGCACATGTTCCTCTGTCGGAGGTATTGTGCTCCGCCACCGTCCACAGCAGTGCCGGCAACTTTTCCGGCAACTCAAAATGGAGCGTGAGGTGGCGCGTGGCCGTCGGGGCCGCCACCCCATGGCGATGCGTGAGGGCGTGTGGGGGTACCCAAGGTCCCCCTTTATGTTTTTCTACGTCCCGAATCTGTTTATGACGTCCGTTTTCCGAAATTCAATTGTTATGGTAGAGTTTTATTAATTGGACCTTTATGTGCTTAGGTGTATTTATTGTGGCGTTTCTGTCTTCGCTAGTTTGCGTGGCTCTTCGACGGCGATGTATCTATGAGTGGACCCCTTCCAAAATGCATAATTTTTGCTATTAGAAATGCATACATGAAAAACATGATTTAATGGTTACGTTTTATAAAACGTTTTATGATTAAATTAGATTTTACTTTTTATGGGATATCATGTTTTACTAAGAATATTTTGGAATATCATGCTTTATCAAATTTACGTTCTTTGTAGTATATATGATGGATGACTATATACTATGAAGATGTTTTGAGATATTATATTTGAACTACTGAGCTTCGTTATGATATATATAAAATTATGTTGGAAAGATTATATGCAATGTTTTTGCGCTTATCTAGTGGTCATTGTCCTACCTACGGGCGTATGTCCTGCCTACGGGCGCATGATGGAGAGCCTTCGGGCAATTAAGATACCACTAGTTAGCACACTATATATGATATATATTTTATGAAAGGTTTATGGCATGCTAGGGTTTTCGGAAAACCTATCACATATTATGCTATTAGTTTTCATAAACTTTGGGGGTTAGTATGTTGTGGAATAACTATGTTTGTATTACTTATATATCAACTTGGTCCACTCATGTTTTGTTTTGCGCCCCCTCAGGACTTAGAATCGAGGCGTACAATCCTGGTGTCAAGGCATTCCCACATCGGCATCTTCGAGTCCTCTTGGTGTAGGCCCATTCCTTTGTTCATTCAATTTTATATTATTTCTTTTTAGTGCTCTAAATTAGTTGTATACTCTGAACACATTCCTCATTTGCATATTAATTATATTTAAATTTATAAGTATTTATTTATATTCTTTGGTTCTCAAGCATCTTAGTATGGTTTCGTCACCTTCGGGTGTCGGCCAGCATGTGCCTACCCTGGTGATCGGAGGATGTCAGGGTCGGGCATGTCAATGATAGTACCAGTTTTCAATTTAAGAAATAGTGACAGTACTCGTATCTAATTCAAGAGATAGGTAGTGTTCAATGTTTATAATTGATAATTTTGTTTACTTGGGGAAATATTGTAGCTATTTGATCTTTCTTTTTTTTACTCAAAGACGTAAAGTATCAAATTGTTAGTAACTTATCGATGCATTTTTTGTTAATTTGTTTTCAAGATGTTGCTAGGACAAAACAAAACCATGAACAACATTGTGGGGAAGGCCAGATAATGAGGAAAAGGTGGTGGTATTGGAAACATCCGAGTCGCTGAAAACACCGAAGCTCTACGGGCAAATCTATAAGACCATTGTTTTATCCATCAAGAGTCAAGACCCCACAAGCAAATCTACCAAAACTCACCAAGTGAAAATGAAACTAGGATAATTTCTTATGGAAGTGGCTCCTGCATTCTAGGAAAGTGGGTTCTAAGTGACAAGCAAAATTAAAGGTAGAGTTTGATCAACAAAAGAATCTGAACCACCTAATTACAAATAAATAATAATAAATAAATAAATAATATATATATATATATAGTAAAAGAGGAGGTGGCCACTTTCCTTCACACACGTTGGGTTTTAATTCCCTTTCAGGTGGAAGGGGGACGACAAGAAGAAAACAAAAAAAATAAATAAGCAAAACCATGAGAGAACGAGCGGCAAAAAAAAAAAAAGAAAAAAAAGAAAGAGAGAAGGAACTTGCTGATAGAATGGCATACTTGTAAATAAAGATAAGTTTTTTTCTAACAGAATTGGCTGACATAATGGGATTGTTGTTAGGGGCAAGGTTGGAAAAAAAATTATTTCGTTTTGGACTTTTAATTCAGCCCATGTGTGTTAAATGTGTGTGGGTGTGATATAGATTGGTTTTGTCTTTATAATTAAATATAAAACCCTTTTGATTAAATAATAGTATAGGGTAGTTTTTTGTTAAATTAAACTTAACCCAAATCTTTTTCATTAAAGCTCCCGATTCAAAGCGCATTATAAATAGTTGAAACTGCCTCATACATGTCAAGTTTCACTAAATCAACATGTGGAGATTAATATCTCTCTTAACTCATTCCTAGAACAATTTGAACACATATAAGGCAGTTTCTCCAGTCAAATAGTTTAAGGAAGAAACCAACTTGAACCCTAAAACTAGGTTTAATGAAGATTTGAAACTTGAAAGTTAGACCATGTAGACAATGCAAACCTATTTCTCAATGGGGAATTTTTATGCATGAAAAATAGTTTGGCAGCTAAGGTTCCATAACTGAGAAGAGGCAAGCTCAAAAAGCTTTTTGAAATCACTCTATCTCTTTGAAATTTAATATGGACAACCAAGTGAAAAATGAAGCCAAGCTAGGGCTTTAAGCAAAAGGATTGCTTGTTTTGAGCTAGCAAGTACAAGAAGCAATTGTCAACCCAGAAAACGATATGAGTAGATCAAGTGCTAAAAGCAATCCCTCGGCCAAAAAATGTCAATCAGCCCATGCGGGGAGCGTTAATTTTCGTGGCCAGCTAGCTAGAAAGCAACAACCAATTCTGACCAGACATCACTAATCAAAAGCGGTAGAAAATTTTAAATGTGAAAAGCATGTGCATGAACAAACCTTTGAAGTGGCCCAAACCCTAGAGTAAATATTTCCAACAATAGCAGCCCTTTGTGCAATATCCTCAAACTAATTTGAGCATGTATGGTACGTATTACATTATTGACAAGGAAAACCAAATACATAAGTCTAGACTTTACGTAAACAACATTTAGCATTTAGTAATTTTATGTTGGAGATTGTCTTAAAACAGAATAAAGTCTCTCTTTTCTTAAACTAGTTAAGGCTACAGGACTGAATCATATAACAACCAGATCCGTTGCCCGGAGAGATCTGTTTATAATCTGCTTTACACGGCACCTTCCAGCACTGAAGAGAAAATGGTAATGCCTTCGTAGACGCCTGTACAAACTGTGTAAAGCAAACACTAAAGCCATCGCTCCAAAACTGTATGATATAGTCCGGGTGTAAGATCAAAATCGAGCTTTTCTTTTCCGAGCTGTGTATTTGGTGTCTGGTGGAACAACATTTCCCTTTTTTCTCATCTGTTCCTTCTTCTTTAGTATCCATTCTCTTCCCTTGCCTTTCTTATTTGTCTTCTGCTTTTTCCTCGGCCTGTGCCTGTCTGAGTTTGAAACCTGCTCCCCACGAATAAAATATAACAAATTAGAAATTCATGTAAGAGCACACAGATAGATTTAAGTTTAGCAGCTCTGACTTTACATTAGACTTCGAGAAAAACAAGAAATATAGTAATAGTACATGCATCCGTAAAAACTTACTGTCTGATTTTCTTCATCTTCACTACTCTCATCATCAGTGGAACCGTCGCCATCTTCGCCTTTTCCCTTGGGAGTAGAAGTGGTAATAGATGGTGAACTGCAAGTGAGGACAAGGTACTCCTTTCGTTTCTTGGAACTGTAACAAGATATTCCTTAAGTTAGAGGAAAATACTACTGAAAGAATTTAGATATTAAAAATTCCATGTGAAGTCAGAATCCGACATTTTGCCCTATATTTTGTACTAGTTCCCTGACCCTCTCTCAATAGTTTCCGTGAAGCATAAATATTCAAACTCCATGCACGTGCATTTTTGTTAGCAATGTTCAGACCCTTTTATGTATTATAAAGGCCGATCAGATGCATTTTGCAAAAGCTGATGCAGAAGCCCTACAAAGGTTCATATACCAGAAGCCATTTGTTTAGTGGATATGTGGGATCATGCATGAGCAGCTTAGAAAGTAATCTAGTAACCACATTGTTTCAGACGAGCTAACAGCCTATGACACAAGAAAACATAATTGGTTTCTTGCATACCTGTTGGGAAAATCAACAACGACGCCCCCCGCAAATCCAGCACGCATTGCGGTACTCAAAATCAACTCGCGCTGGTCCAGATTTTCAGGATAAACTTGAAATGCTGCCCTTGCTCCCCTTGCTAAGCATCTGTATAATGATCCAAAGAAAGCCCTACAAAGGAATTAAGACAGCAACATTTATACTGAAATTGAAAAAGGGATTGCAGGCTCAACCGATGCTTAATGTCATAAAAAGTCCAAGAATAAGAAGATCATGGCACACTTTTCATTGCATTTCAAGCATATAATGATATAGAATTTAGGGTAAAGTACAAAAAACTACCTCAACTATTGGTGTCACGACACTTTCATACCTCATCTTTTAAAATTGACAATGTCATACCTCATCTTCAGAATTTGTGCCAATGTCATACCTCCGTCAGTTTTTCTGTTAAGTGCTGACGTGGCTACATGCAGAGTCGCTCACTAATAATTAAATATATTTTTAATAATTAAAAATTAAAAAAATAATTTTTTTTAAACTCTCTCTCTCCCCCCTCTCTCTTCCCATTTTTAATAGAAAGTCGTCCCTCCCCCTCCCTCTCTCTTCCCCATCTTCCTGCAACCCAGAAAGAAGAAGGAGGAAGAAAAAAAAAAAAAAAAAAAAAACCCAACCTTGTTTGTCCCCCCCCCCCCAACAAACCCAGAAAGAAGGAGGAAAAAGAAGAAGAAGAAGAAGGAAAAAAAAAAAAAAAAAAAAAAAAACCCAAACCAAACCCAGTTCGTCCCCCCTCCCCCCACCATATACCCAATCCCCTGCAACCCAGAAAGAAGGAGGAGGAGGAAGAAGAAGAAAAGGAAAAAAAAAAATGGAAACCGAGTTCGTCCGTTCCCCCCCCCCCCAACACCCAACCTGCAGAAGAAGAAGAGAGAGAAGGAAAAGAAAAAAACAAAAGGACACCCAGTTCGTCCATCCCCCCCCCCCCCCGGCCGCGTACCCACCCTCTTCCCTCCACATCCATTCCCCCCATTTTCCTGATTCCACCTCAACGAGATTTGGGTTTTTTTATTTTTTGGATTGCAGGTAGTGGGTGCGAGGTTGGGTGCAGAGGATGGGTGGGAAGGTGGGGAGGTTGGGTGCGGAGAGTGGGTGCGGGGAGAAGAGGGGGTGGGGAGCGGGAAAGACAAATTGGTTTTTTTTTTTTTTCTCTTCTTTTTTCTGGGTTGAAGTTGCAGGAAGGGGGAAGAAGAGAAGATGGGGAGAAGAGAGAGAAGGGGGGAAGGGGACAAACTGATTGTTGGTTTTTTTTTTTTTTTCTTTATTATTTTAATATTTAAAAAATATTAAATGATTTTTTTTTTAGTTTTTAATAATTTTTTAATAAAAAATGGGCCCCGGATCAAACCATGTCAGCATTTAACTGAAAAATTCACGCCAAGCTAACAGAAGGTATAACATTGGCACAAATTCATAAGATGAGGTATGACATTGTCAATTTTAAAAGATGAGGTATAACATTGTCAATTTTAAAAGATGAGGTATGAAAGTGTCGTGACACCAATAGTTGAGGTATTTTTTGTACTTTACCCTAGAATTTATGACGAGGATATAAAAACCAACAAGAAACACAACATACTTCAATCGTAATCGTGGATTATGTGATGACTTATCAGCATTGCACAACCACTGCATTGAACAAAATGATAAAGAGAAATTGGCGTAATATTCATATAGTAAACCGCATCAAAACATTAAAAAAGCATACATGAAGTAGTCTCAGTAGTTTAGAAAATTGAAGAAACAAAAAAACAGGTACAACATTGCAAAAACTTCAGCAAAAATATTCAAAACAGAAAGGAAATAATTGAATTTTGAGCGCTTAACTATTGGGTATATAAATATAAAATAAAAAACTGACAAAACAAGGGACACAAGCTAAGATAGGAAAAAAAATCCAGCTAAACAGGGCCTTTAAGGGAAGGGATTGGAACCCACTCTACATCGAACTTAAACGATCCGAACCGTCTATTTTGTAAGTCTCGATTCATAAATCATCCTTGCAAAAATTCAATTCAATCCGAAACCATTTGCCTATTTAATTATCACAATGAAATTTCAGTGTTTCTTATAAAACAAAGTGTTCGTCAATTTATGTCTCAAATATTTTCGATTTGGATAATATTTTGCAAGGATGATCTAAGAGCTTTTAAGTAGACGGTTCGGATTGTTGAAGTTCGATGTGGTGAGGGTATATCCATTATCCATCATTGCAAGTATTAGTGAGTGAAAACACAAAGTAAACCTGAACGGCTGAGATGCTTATCGCTCCATCAATAACTCCTGAACGAAGTCCAAAGCCCTGAAACAAAATCGAACAATTACGATATGCTGATAGAAAAACAATTTCAGGTTGAACCATATCATATTTGTATGCAGTTTTTCCCTCTTTTTTCCGTCCACGAAAAACTGAAGCACGAGCCATTAAGTGTGATACCTGACCCATGTCCCCGAGCAAAAGGTCACCCTCAACCTCATTCTCCAATGCCACATCTCCAATCATCAAAGAAATGTAATTCCCATTTAGAAACAAACCATGGAATCCATCAAAGAAGCTCAAAACCAAAACAAAACATCGAAAACGAATAAGCAAAACCCGAAAAAACCACATACCAAGCATCGACTGGGAAATATCTAAACCAATCCACTGATGCCCACTCTCTGACAATGTATCTCCGCTGAGCCCCGACCCACATCCTGCAGTAAAAAGCTCAATCACTCACTCCGATTTTTCACCGTTCAGTGAATAAAATCAAACCCCTTTGGGACTTTTTTACGAAAACAGAATTGAAAGATTGCGGGAGTTGGGTTTCGAAGGACTACCAATATCGAGGAGCAGCCTGGGGACGCCGTCGTCGGGGAGAGCGAGAAGCTCGAGGGCTCGGTGGGAGAGCTCCGACTGAATTTCCATGATTCGGGAATTGCGAGTGTACTTTCGAGCTTCCTCTTCATTGTAGAATATCTCGGGTGGAGCTTGTAGCTCCGGCCGAGACATGTTCGCTTTTCTCTTCTGTTCCTTGAAAGGGGAGGGAGAGATAGGGGAGGTGGGGGAGGGAGGGAGGGAGGGAGACAGAGGGAGCTTAAACCCTAGCAGCGTCTTCCTTCGCGAGTTTGGAAGTTTTGGGCTCCATGGGCTTCCGTTTACGTCTCTAATAGGAGTGTAGTCTAGTTTGTGGCCCAGCCCCAAAATGCGAGGAAGAGTTTTGTTTGGTGTTGGGGATACAGGTCCCCGAATCTGTATCCCTAACACCAGGATCACTGGTTGAGGTCCAAGGTTTCAAGACTTAGGCGCTGGAGTTTCAGACCTTGGTATTGAGTGATGACGTCACCCAGATCAGTCTCTAGTGGCCACAACCCTGAAGTTGAGCTTTAGGCATTAGGGTCTCGGTCATCGGGTTTTCAGAGTTTGGTTCAAGTTTCACAGTTAGTGTATTGAGTGATCTAAAAACAAGAGGTGCAAAGTCACGTAGTTCAAGTTTTACTTGTCATTGAGATTTTAGGTTCAATACTAAATTATTATTGCTAGTCCATTGTGCAGTTTAGCTTAAATCACAATTGTTGTATAGAAAGAAAAATTAACTCCCCTCTTTTAAAGGATTAAGTTTCTCCAAAAGATGCACATGATGAGACAAACTCACACATCAGCTTTTAAACATTGCAATGTCATACATCAACTTACGATTCATTGCAATGTCAGACCTTTATTAAATTTTCTGTCAATTTGGGCGTTAAATGATGATGTAGCAGGCGTGGGGCCCACTCCCTCTCCCAAACTTTAAAAAATAAAAATTGATAAATTACATTTTACCACCTCAACTTTGAGTCACAGAACAAAATCATACCTCATCTTTTGAACATTACAATGTCATACATTAACTTATGAATTTGTTGCAATCGTTTCCTTGTCTGTTAATTTGTATGTTAGCTATTGACGTGGTAAACACGCTTCTGAATTAGCAGATGAAGTGGGAGATGTAGGCGTTGAAAAAGTAGGAAGCGAAAAGAAAGCCGAAACAGAAGAAAAGTCGGGGACGAAATGATTCCCAAGTGGATGAGCAATCTGTGGTGAAGAAAGAGAACGGATACAAACGTGAACGTGAATCTGAATTTGAGTAAAGACCAAACGAAGCTACGCTACTCGGTTCAACAATCGCGTCAGTATCCGTACTCGCTGGTTCAGCAAATGGTATATATTTAGCGAATGGGATTAGCCACACTTCTCCGTGGACAAGTCAGCAATATGGAGTTTCAGTGGGCGAGGGTAGTTACTAGACAAATAGACAGACAAGGAAACGAAATCTAACATTGCAACAAATTGTAAGTTGATGTATGACATTGCAATGTTCAAAAGATGAGATATGAGTTTGTTATATCCAAAGTTCAGGTGGTAAAATGTAATTTGTCCTTTAAAAAAAATTGGACAAGGGAGTGGGCCTCGTGCTTGCCATGTCATCATTTAACAGTCAAATTGACAGAAAACTTAACGGAAGTCTGACATTACAATGAACCGTAAGTTGATGCAAGACATTGTAATGTTTAAAAGATGAGGTATGAGTTTGTTATAGGAGTCAGAATGAGCCTTATACTTGTAGGGGTGGTCACAAAACATAGTACTTTGAACCAACCCGACTGACCGACCTACCAACAAAACATCAACCCTCTCTTACTGATGGTCGAATTGCACATGAAGCCGCATGACAACTTTGGTGCTTACCGAGCCTACACGGCCAAGCTACAGCTCCAACGAACAGGGTGCCACAGTAAACTAATCTCATGCTATTCTCCTCAATTTCAACTGGGTGCACATTCCCTGTATGCATTGACAAACCACCGATTCACTGAAGGTACTTGGCCATTTTCCCTTTGTTGCCATCACGATCATGATAGATTTTCTGCAAGCCAAAGAAAAACAAGCGTATGGTTCAAATAATCGAAAATACTTGTGAGATTGTGTTTGCAAAGTGAGGCACGCCAAATATGTTTCCCTGTCATTTCCTCTTTCAACTATCCATTTCTTGCCATATGATCAACTATAGAGGACATACAAGCCCCTAATAATATTACACTTCACAGAAGAACGCTTCAAAAAGCTAATACTTTAGAAAAACCACCTTCTCACTTTGCAATGGAAGAAGGACACCAAATGAATTTTCCCTTTTAGAATCAATTAGAACGTGACAAGTGGATGGTCGAAGGGTTTTTTCTCCGATTGAGATTTTGAAGTGTTTTTCTTTTTATAAAACTGATAATTGTTTGGATGTTTTCTCTAATTTACAGAAGAAAAAAAATTAAATAACAGAAAAGAGATTTCAAATGTAGTTGAAGCTACTTCAGCTACATTTTGGTCATTTCCTCCTCTCCAAGTTAATAGAGTGTTCAACGTATTCCATATTCAAATCCATGCAGCAGTAATCATTATACGGTACACCAACAATGATATAGAGTTTAAGAATACACACCTTCACCAAATAGCTGCTCAAACCGAGCTACGATGTGCTTCCTGTAAGTGTACTTCTTCAATGTGTTTGTATGGCCCCTTATACGATTAATTAATAACACCCGTTGACTATCAGTACAGATTTCAAGAGTCTTCTGCACCACATAATTTGCATATTGGTCCTTCATCATTACCTAGGACAAAAAAGAAATGGAGGTTAAGCAAAGCTTCAAATGAACGTGTGCTGCTTTGTAAACTATAAATTGGCATATGTGTGTGTGCATATACACATAAATAACACAACTAATGGATTTTTCCTCTATGACTAAAGGGTCAATGAAGAATTCCTCATACCAACAAATTATCATTTCCTTCATTATGCCCAACAATCTCCTTAATTAACAGTTCTCGTTCCGCAGCACCACCATATTCCAAACATTTCTCAACAACATTTGAAGCAAACTTGTGCTGGCTCAGCGGTACAAAATGACCTGACAACTTGTTAATAATTTCCTTCTTTCATTAGGTTTTCCCCTCTCCAATACATGCTGTCAAGCATAAAAATAAAATTCATTAGCCAAACAAATGATGAAAGATCAATCACATGTATATAGAGATAATGAAATATGTAGTTGTAACTAGAAAGCATAAAGCACATCAGAAATATAGTTGGAAAGAAGTGTTGCACATATAGGACACGAAATATACGTGTCAACATTCAACTATTAGGACATAAAAAAAGGCTAAACATGTACATGTATACCTACAGAGTCATTAGGTTAGGAGAACCAAATAGGAATGAGAGAGACTGTTTTTCAACACCTCTCTTGTGTCATTCTACTAAAAACATGTGTGCCTAACAGTGTAAGTAGGTGTGTGGAAGGCAATTTTTGGACAACTTCTGGTGTAGACACAGTGACACACTGAACTACAAGCTCTCTTCTATTGCAAAACAGCTAGTCAACTTCTGGGGTCATGCCTTTCCAATAAAAATTTATGCCATCTGAGTTATTCTCACTATTGGATGCCTGTTTCTCCACAAATTCATGCCTGTGTCAAAGAAATTTCCTCCATCAATTAACTACACTGTTTACTGCTTGAGCCAAACACCTAAGAGATTTTGAATTGCTAGTACCTTATGGCTATCCTCATCCTATAAGAGGGCAAATCTTCTCATGACATACGTATGACTGTGATACCTATACGTAATACCACTGTATTAAGTATGACCACTAAGACGTCGACTGAGTTCCAATATGCGTAAATTAAACGTTCAGCAAGGCACATTTGTTCTTCAGCGTGAGACTAAGTGTCATAAATTCATAATGAATAGTAATCATAGTAGAGAGTCCAATACAAACCTGTGTGACATAGTTGCCATACTGGTCCTGGGCAAGACCAGCAACAAACTCCAAGATCTCGTCAACTATAAACTGGCATTGCAGCTTATCTGTACAATGCTCCAGAACTCTCTACAGCAAAACCAAAAAACAGAGAAACAAGTTCATTTTTGTCTGGTAACCAAAGGAAGAGTGGCAAAGGGGAAGAGAAATGTTCCAACCCCTCAAGTTTAGTGATACCTGTATAACACGACAGCCATAAGGATGGATTGAAAGTGTTGGAACTTGACCACGGAAAGCAGAGATTATAAACCCAATTTTTTTCTGTAGGAATGCTCTCAATGCACTTTTGTATGACATGGTTTCCATTTTGATCACGAACACATCTCATAATATGCCCATCCAGCTCATGTACAAGCTGCACTTTCTGTTCAAGTTCAATAACCTCAAGTGCCTGTACCCACCATAAACAATAAATGACATAGGCATATTATTATTGAACCAAGAACACTAAGCTGGGAAGGCAATTATGTAATACACATTGCTTCCAATTACTGTTAACACTTTTTTGTTCGGCCATTTACAATTACCTTTTATTTATTCATTGATTTTTTAAGAAACAGACCATTTCATTATGGCAAATATCGTTAGCAGCTTGTCAATGGGTGCACTATTCTAAAAAGAATATTAAAGCATCTACAATCCCCAGCCCCGTCTCAGAAAAATTAAAGAAGATGCAAGGAGATAGAATTACAAGTCAGACATATAAGAATAAAGTGCATCAACTCTTTCATGCACCAATAACTACAATAAAAGGTTTCTTATAAAACACAATACAATACAACGAAGGCTAAAACCATAATACTGCTGTTGCAAAAATAGCAATATTGATAAACAAATATTTGATGTTGGAAAAGATAAATAATAAATATTATCTAAAAAAATCAGAAATATAAGCAATTACACCCACAAATCTCTACATTCAGTTTTGTACTTCAAACATCACTGGTAATACTACTTGGTATCAAAAACATATTCAGCACCTCCAAATACATCTATATTGTATAGCGTAAACATCTCAACATATGGAGCTAAAATTTAGCATAATTTCCAGACAAGTCAAGATAAGCTATCAGTCAATTCAATACAATTAGACCCCTTTAAAACTGCTCTAGACCACCCGCATCCATTGAAATAAAAAATAAAAGTGATAAGATGAGTTGTATTATAAAATTGCAAATCATCAAACATGAACATGCCACATGAAGTTCATTCGCACACAATCTGCAACATCTTATCACCCTCTCATACCTTTTGGATTACACGATAGCCATACATTTGCAAACTTAAGGGCAAAATTTGACCTAAAAGTTGATTGGCAAGTTCCTTCCTCTGCTGAGGGGTTCCATACTCAAGAAACTGAAATATAAAACGAAGTTGAAATTAATAAAATGGCATGAACCTTGACATCATAGAGAGAGAAAAAAAAACATAGAAACATACCTTCTGAATCACATGGTTACCAAAAACATCATTCATTAGTTTAGAGGCATGTGGGAGAACTTCTTTGAATACAGAAGCCTTCTCTTCAACACTACAGTTTTCCAACTTCTGCTGAATAAATCTACTCCCATGTTGATCAGCACTGAAATTGAAAAATTCTTGATGACTTACTTGTTCCAAACAATTAATAATGAAATCAACAACTTGAGCACAAACAAAGTACCTAAATTCAACAATATGTCCTGTGATATCAGATAGCTCAAATCTGCGGCCTTTGCCAGATTTCAACTCTTCAAGAAAATTATAAATCTTGGGGTCGTCATAACTCTCAAAGCCTCTGTGCCCTGGCCATGCATACAAGCCAGTATTTCTGCCTGAACCTATGGGGGGGTACTGGTGAAACTGGACTAGTAAGGGGAGGGGTTGGATACTGCATTAAGGGGAGGGGTTGGATACTGCATTAAAATACCAACATTTGGTGCACTTCCAAAATAGTTAGAAGTCACTGTCACTAACCCTCCTCTTTGTGGGTTCAAATTCCCCATGTTTCCAATTCTCTGATGTTGGCTTTTGTGTTCATCCAAATAAGTACCATGACTGGACACTTTCTTTGAGTCAACACCACCTCTTGATGCCAATGGATCAAATTGGCTAGGAACACCATACGACTGCATAAAAGGCCGTTGATGGTATTGCATGTACATAGGTTCAGAAAAAGAAGATTGCAGCGGATATCCAAGTTGACCATAGAACTTGCTTGAATGTTGCATATCAGCACCAGGTGAAAGGATGCTTGCAGTTGCAACCCCAGATGTTCGAGCATTAAAGCTTGGACCCACAGTTCCATCAACAACCACAGGGACAGCAACCGGAGGATGATATCCACCGATATATGGAGAAAAAGCAGTAGGATTCACACATCCGCCAACATACTATGGAGGGAGAAAAACTGGTCCTTGAATATTTGAGTAATATGGATTAGCTGAATTCACGTAGGCTGCTGCGGTTGCATATAGTGGTGGTGTGAACCCAGATGTCTGGAGAACTGGTTGTACATCCGCCGCAAACTTAGATGTATTATGGAGATGCAGATCCATGCTAATATATGTACCGTCAGTTCCTTGAGAAGTTATTTGCGTCTTGCCACTTTGAACTTGACAAAAATTGTTTTGTTGCTGAGCCTGCTGCTGCAAGAAATGATTCTGGCAACTGCGCTCCCATTGTTCGTGTTTCTTTTGATTCTCTATCAAGTCCGATATGTTAAGAGCCTTCATCTCAGGTTCAATGACTGCAACACATGCATCATTAACGGCCGTGCTCCTGGAAACAGAGGTTGGCGAGGAATTATCATTTGGTGAAAGTGCTGTTGCATCGGCAGTATCTGCACCTACGCTGGGCCTAATGGTGGTTGTCGCATTAATAACAGGATCATGCAAAGAACTGGAATCACTACTGTGATCAATGAATTCCTCAGGTATTCCATCGCCTAATGTATAAGAGTGATTAGGTACAGGTGGTGCAGAGCCCCCAAAATCTTCCTGAAAATAAAAAGATAAGTTACATTTACAAACCATGATATGGTAAGGAAAGCGAAGTTAAAAATAACTGGTGACTACTTTACTGACAACAACTCCTGAGTTTCTCCAACAATAATTTTTTTCTGGATTCAAAATATGGGCAAAATTTTAAGTTCATTTAGACAATAGAAGCTATTCTTTAAGAGAAATATTTCAGACATTACAACCCAACTAAAAATAAACAAGAATGAAATTCTCAAGGTAATCATAAATAGGAATATATGCACCTAGTTGACTAAAATGTCAAGGTATCGAGTTCTAACCTGTATTAAATCACTCGCATTTTGGTGTTGGTGGTCTACAAATGATGCTGCACCCTCACCGGACCAAACTTCACTTGTCTGATTTACCCAATCATTAGAAACGTGTTGGGAAGACTGATCATCCTCATATTCTTCCTTGTGTGTATGAAGTGATCCTTGAGACACATGCAACAGAAAATTGCCACTGCAATCTACAGGTCCCCCGTTCTGGCTGAAACTACCAATATAGCTTGCCAGACATCGATTCTCCCAAGAAAAAAGTGGACGAGGAAGTCTAGGATTCAAATTGACATTGGCACAGTAATATGCCAAACAAGCTGGAACAGCCTGTAATTGTTCCTCAATCTCACACCTTTCAATAACACTACTTAGACTTGCCAAGCTTCCATTCATGCTAGTGTCTTGCTGGGATAGAAGGTTATCGATGGCCAAAAACGAACCCTCCATACATGGGGGTGCACTTGCACTTCGATTAGGAGAAACCTCCTGTTTGTTGCTTAAGCAATTTCAACTCCTCTGCTGCCATATCAGCAGATGACAGTGCAAATTTAGCAGTCTTCTTACGAGGAGCCCATTTTCCACTAGTTTCTGACATTCTTATTGGAATTTCTGTCGCCATGCTATCAGAAAATAACATGCCCCCTTCTTAGTATGATAGTATAAGGAACCTCACATGCTCCCTGAAAAACCAAGATATAAGGGGCATTTCAATCAGAATATGGGGGAAAGAGCAAGACAAGATACAAGGTAACTAGAAAGGTGACAAGGAGCCCCTAGTCCTTAAGCAGCATATGATTTGTGGAGAAATTCACTAAAATGTCCAAGAAAATATGTTGTCCTAAAGAAGCAGAGGTATTAACAAATTCTCAATCATATAATCGCTTCATCGGTCTTCATATCCACCTTTTCTCAAATAGTCCTAGACAAATAGACTGTTTGCTCAAAAGTTTTCTACCCTTTTCAATTTTGTTCTTCACTTCCAAATATCAGCAAAAAAATAATAATTCTGAAACTTCATTGCAAGTGAGTGCTTAGACCAGCAGATAATGGTCTAAAACATCATACATGAATGAAAAGGAGCAAAAGAAGCAAAGCCCCAACAGCATATTACGCAGCCAAAACCATGTGAAAACCCCACACTTTACAGTAGCAACCATTCAAACACATAGAAATGGAAGAGTAAAAAAAACCCATTACAATCCAAGCATTTAAATTCAGAAAAATGACCAGAAAATGGTACCAGAGAACTGGAGACTAAATAGAAATACAGAGACAGAGAGAGTTGAGATTTGAAAACCCTAGGTGGACCTTCTCTGTGACAGGAAAGTTTGGGTGAAACGTTAGAGATTCCCTTACTAGTAATAGCAGCAGCTGACGGGAAAGGAAAGATTCACTGCTACAAACAAACCCCAGATTCTCTTCCGAGAGAGAGAGAGAGAGAGAGAGAGAGAGAGAGACTAGGGTGGGTTCAAAAAATCGAAAACCGAAAAAAACCGAAAACCAAACCGAAAAAACCGAACCGAACGAAAAAACCGAACCGAATTGAAAAAACCGAACCGAACCGAATTCTTTTGGTTCGGTTCGGTTTTAGTGATCTAGAAACCGAACCAAACCGAACCGAACCGAATTAATTAAATTAATTTTTTTATTTAATTATTTGTTTTGGGTATTATTTTCTAAACCCAATTTGTAAGTTAAAATGTGCTAAACCCAATGTGTTGCCAAACTTTAAGCTCAAAATATTAAAAAAATGCCTATAAAAACTCTAAACCCTAACCTATTATTTCTCCCCCATATAAGGTTCCGGAACTAAACCTCCTCGTGAAGTACCTACATCCATTTTCATAGAACTGTCTACTTCTGCCCCAGCTTTCTTTTCCAAATCTACTCTCATATAACATGTAACAGAATCCATAAACATTTATTTCGGGTAGATTACTTGGGTAATTTGTGATGGAAAAGAATTCCAACACACACTAAATAAATCCACCCACGCATTACTTTTACTAATCAAGTTGTCAACATGCAATTACAAGCAAACAACCTTGATCTTTGAACAACATCATACAATTTAACTTTTCTAAGTCATTTGTACGATTTTTGTGTTGTGAGGTTGTTAGTTTGGACTTTGGAAGACTTGATTGATGATTTTAGTTCAACTTTAAATGTTTATGTTCATTGTCTTTGATTCTAGTTAGAATGCTTATGTTATGATTGTGTTGGATATGTTAAAATTTAAAATTTCAATGTTTTTCATTTTTAAAAAAAAAAACAAAAACCAAAAAACCGAAACCGAACCGGAAAAAACCGAACCGAAAAAAAACCGAACCGAAAAAAACCGAAAAAAAAATGAACCGAACCGAACCGAACCGAAATTTCGATTTGGTTTCGGTTTTGGCAAAAAACCGAACCGATTTAAACCGAACCCACCCCTAAGAGAGACGGAGATGCATAGGGATGGCAACGGTTCGGTTTGGGGACGGAAATGTTATATCCATCCCCATAACCATGAAAATTAACCATATTCATAACCGCAAATTAACCATCGGGTATTATCCATAGCTATACCCACCGGGTAACGGATTTCTCATCGGTTAACGGGTATATCCTTCTTCGTCAATACAAAAAATATATTCGTTCAATTAAGACATTGTAAGTTAATAGATATTAATTTCGTCATTAAACATTTGATGTATAAATTGATCCAATGAATGGATCTTGTTGAGTATAAAAAATTAAAACACTGATGATGTTGGTTTGTCTTTGATATCTCACATAAGCACCATTGAGTTCACATTGATTTTGATTCAAAACTTTACTTTCCTACAAAATGCAACTTTTGTATTCTTAAGGTAATGGTTGGGTGAATAATGGATATATATATATATATATATATAATACTATTATATTATATATAAATTATATTACTTACTAATCAGGTCGGATTCGGTTATGGATACGGTTTGGGGACCTCTGTAACCATATACAAACCATAACCGAATAATATAAACGGTTTTTCCCCATATCTAGAATATACCCAAACTTCCATACCGAAATTCGTTCCATTCGGGCGGTTATCCACGATTATCGGATTTAACGGTTAGAATTGTCATCCCTAGAGATGCACTGGCCCCCTCCTTTTCCTATATGATGGGTCTACTGAAAAAATGATGTATTTGGCTCGTTTCAGCGGGTATTTACAATTTAAAGCTCTTTTCTTTTCTTTTCTTTTCTTTTTTTATGAAAAAGGGGGAGGAGGTCGCAATGGATTAGCAATAATGTAGTTCAAATTCATCTTTAGCAAAAATTAAATTTAAGACATCTCACTTACAATTTTTGGTAGGGTTATGGGTTTGGTTGACTTCAAGTGGCACGGAGAATGGACAAAAAAAATGTATGCTTTTAATTAGGTATAGCAAATGTGCCATGTTTGTCGTATTCATATTGTTTTCGTGTTATACTCGTTATCTTTATTGGTTGTGTCGTGTTAAACTAATTATCTTAACGAGTTCCTAACAGGTGATCCAATAACAACCTGATTCATTAACAGGTCGTGTCGGGATAATGGACTATACAAGAAATTATTATACCTAATGTCTAGATCTGGAAAACAATATCTTATTGGATTCTTAATGAATGATCTGATAATAACCCGACTCGTTAACCGGTTCTTAAAGGGTGACTTAGTACCGACTTTAATCATTAACGTATCAACTTGTTGACCCTAAAAACTACTAAGCTTACGTGGCGCGCAGGCCGAGTAACTAATAAGTTAACTATGTCCTTCGGTTGTTTGCGGGGCGTGCCAACTCATCGGCCGAGCTCGGCCGATGAGTAAAATATGTTGATGTTGCTTTAAGGGCGCGGCTGAATTCTTGATCTTGCGACTGCGGCCGAGGAAAGAACACGTCTCGGCCTTGGTTCTAGAGCTTGAAGACAAAGCTACTAATTCTGCGAAGTTCACAAATCGTCGGCGCCAGATTCGGTCACGGTGATTATGTTCGTGAGAGTATAAGCACGCCGAATCGACACCAAAGTATAGGAACACAAATACTCAAAACAAATGTACGTCTTGATTGTGAAAGTGGTTCAGCCGTCAGAATGCCGAACTCTAAAACCTACTTGTGAATAACCAATCATAAACAACTCGGCATTCAATGTGCCGAGTATAGTAACTTGTAACACCTCGCTTCGCCGAGAAGGCTAACAAAATGACCTCTACCAATAAGGATTCGAAAATCTTTCTCGACCGAGACTTGGATAGATAACCAGTCGGCCCTGTCGTAATGCTATTTATCCAAACTGAAGATGTTCGCCGGTTGCCTTCACAGTGCTGTTTATCCAAACTGAAGATGTGTTGGCGAAAAAGGAAAACAAAAATCTTAAGGTTGTTGAGAGGTTTCGCGTAGAGCGAGGGTTTACACAGGGCAGTTTGTGTGTTGAATTGGATGGGCTCTGTTCGATGTCCTCCCTCCCCTATTTATAGTAGCCAACCTGTGTTGAATCCCAATCATTTTCGGATTAGAACTTATTTCCCCGATCCAACCTTATCTCGGCCAGTCCTACTCCTACTAGGACTTTGAACTTACCTCGTTATCAGGCCACATTCAATCTCAAACTTCAACATCCTTATCCTGTCGAAAGTTCTTCTCGTAATAGGACTCACTCACATCCCATAGGTTCCCGATGGGACACGGTCAGCTTCGACTGCGCGGCCCATGGGTTGGATAACCCCCAACGACACCTAAACACGGCCTCTGGGCCGAGAACAATTCTAAACTCGGCCCAAACCAATATTTTTGGACCCAAACATTGCCCCCTCGCTTCTAAGGTCGCCGTCCTATACTCCTTGGTTCGAGCCTCGACCTTGAAGAAGTGAAACCGACTCTTGGGAAATACCACCATGCGCATTTATGAGACGTAACCCCACGATTTCGATTTCCCAACTGTCCTGCCACATGTCAGCTCCCTGGTTACCCTAGCAGCCTTCAATCTGAAGGGAAATTTATGAGATTTCATGTGGGATTCATAATGACTAGCATGCATATACAATTCAAAATTTATATACGAAAGCAACGGAAGCATGTTATCAAATAATATCAAAGCACTAGTCAAATAAATCCCCTTCAAGATGCATAGGTTTATGTAAGATGCATCATAACATTTAAATGAAGAACAAAGTTTAGGAATATATCTATACCTCTTGATCTAGATTTTAGACCAAGGATGGACCACCTCCAAGCCCTTTGTTCCTTGAACTCCTTGAGCCTAGCCTCCTTCCTTGCCTCCTCCACTTTGTTAGTATGAGTGCTCCTAGGTTCTCTTCAAGTTTCCAAGATTGAAAACCTCTAAAGATCCTCACCCACTAGTGTAGTGAGAAGGATGAAGAAATAACCAAAAGGGGTGAATAGATGATTAGCTAAAAAACCCCCAATGGTGGCCGGCCCTTTGAGTGTGAAAGAGATATATTTCTTTTTTCTCTTTTGTTCTTCAAACACTTCAAAAAACCCTAATGAAAACATTTGCTATAAAGTTCCTTTTATAGCCAAAGAGACCTAGCCAACAACTTGACTACATATCTCTCCTTTTCACTCTATATGGCCGGCCCCTTTAGTGTTGTTTGGGCTTTGGGCTTTTATTTATTTCAAGTCATCCAATGCTTGAATAAAAGCCCAATGGGTTTAGGCCCAATGGGCCCAATTAAACCCCGAACGTTTCTTTAAGCCCAAAACGATCTTATATCGCTTTTATGATTTCTTTAGACTTTCTAATTAATCACAACACTTAATTAATCCAATTAATTATTTCCATCATCCATTAATTACTCACTACAAGAGTGTATTGGTGAACAATCGTTTTAGGTTCTAATTAGCAAGGCAGTGAGGTGATTGGCACCAATCCAATTGATTATAGTTAATCCAATCACTTAGTGAATTAAAACTTACTTTTAATTCATCTTCTTCTTTGACGATTACATTTAATCATCTAGAAGAACTCACAAGCCATGAGTGACATCTAACCATATATCATGGCTACCCAAGCTAATGTAGAAGTTGTTCAGAGAACCTATTCAGTTGGAATTACAATGTAATTCGATCATTCTCTAAAACAATACTCTCAATCACATCACTAGGGTACGGATATATTATGTCAAACCCCTAATGTGATTATTCCTTCTTATATGATTCAATTGAGTCGTATAGGAACGCTTTCCTTAATTACGCTCGATACTTCGGCCGAAGATTCCCGAATCATATCTTAGAGTATTCATCCTCTCATAACGAGGATTAGAGATTCCTTGTTGAACATTCACTTGCCTTCATGACTAAGTGGCTTAACCCCGACTATGCCGTGGACACTCTGATAGAGTGACTTTGACATAATCAAAGATCAAGTACTTAACCACAAGACAACGATGATGTCTCAGGTCAAAGGACTACTTACATTATTCCAACCATTAGAGTTACTTGCTTGACATGTGAGTAGACCTCCATGCAAGTACTCTCGTTCGATTGTGTTCAGTGAACTCATTCCCTTAATGAGCACCTACATACTTGTCTTAGTGTCACCACACGAATGGGATGAGACTTTCCATCCTTCTAATCGAAGCGGACACAGTATGTACCGGTCTATGCATTGTCAGTATCCCTCCGACAATCCTATGACCAGGAACCTTTTGGACATGATGGTTATGTGAAGAATGTCTCTGTAGTCTAACATCATTAGATTACATCTTCCATCAATCCATTGTCCATGGATTCACTATTTATGACATATATCGTTTATAGAGATAGTCCTAATTAGTATCTTTGCCATTTGATGTATAAGAGTCATCTATACATCCATTCATTGTCCTGAAAGGTTTCTTCCAAAGATTGACTTTCAGGGCATATTTCCAACACAATCATGATTCTCGAAAACATGCGACCGTCGAAATGTCTCTCTTGCACTAAACCCACCGTAACACGCCATCGTGCGTCCTCAAACCCCGAAAACCTTGGTCATTTCACCTTGATTCTCTGAGCTGAAGGAAATTTTGTGAAAAACATGTTCATTTGAGCAACATCTATAGCATGCAATTAATAAATTAAAGGCGGAATCATGCTTACATGCACTCAAAAACAAAACATTACCCATGAAATTCAAAGCCTAGTAGTTAGGTGAACCAAGACTCAACTCAAAACAAAGTGAGTTGAGAAATTTATACCTTTATTGATTCCTCTTTGCATAAGCAAAGGATAATCACCCAAGAGATAGGGCCTTCATTCCTTGCTTCTTAGATCCATGCTTTCTAGGATGAAGATGGTTGAAAAGATTATCCAAGTTCCCAAATTTGAGAACCTCTAAGTCTCCACACCAAGGAAGGATTGATGAAGAAATGAGTGACCTAGAGGAAGAAAGATTGCTAGCTAAAATTCCTCTAGGGTGGCCGGTCTCTTAGAGAGAAAAGGGAGCTTTTGTTCTCATTTTTTCTCCCAAAAGAAACCCTAATGAAGAAATAGCTATAAAGTCATATTTATACCTACCTTCATTGGAATGGCAAACTTGTAATTAAGTCCAAAACCCACTCCTTTATCAATATGGCCGGCCATAGGGTGTTATTGGGCTATTTGGGCCTTTGTGAATATTTAGTCATTAAGTTGTCATACAACTTAAGTCAATGGGCTTGACGTTAGAAGCCCATTGGGCCTTGAGGCCCAAAACTAACCCGAGGTCTTTAACGAACTTTATTCGTTTGATTAATTAACATATTAATTAATCCTTGCCATAAATAATTAAACCATTTAATTATCCTTACTCATCTTTGTGGTTTCTTCAATCTCTGCCTTACACGGTGTACGATCCATTAGGTTCCTTTTAGCGAGGCAGTGGGCGATTAGAACTCTTTCAAATCGATTGTGAATTGAAACTTACTTTCAATTCTCCCTTTAGTGATTATACACGTTTAGGGCTTCCACAAACCATGAGTGACACCTAGCAGTATGTCATGGTTACCCAAGCTAATCAGAAGAGGTGGAGAACCTATTCAGTTTAGGATTACAATGCAATACGGTCTTTCTCTAATACAATACTCTTGACCACATTGTTTGGATTGATAGTTTATTCATGTCTACTATCCAATGTTATATGATTACCTTGAATGTGATTTGGAACCACTTCCTAAATCTCATTCATACTCTGGCCAGAGATTCTTAATCATATCATAGAGTATTATCCCTCAAACGATTTGAAGGTTAGAGATCCCTTGTTGCGCATTCACTTGCCTCCATGGCTAAGTGGCTTAACCCTAACTATGCCGTGGACACCCTCTGACGGAGTGACTTTGACATAGTCAAAGATCAAGGACCTAACCACAAGACAAATGTGATGCCTCAGGTCAAATGACTACTTTGCATTATCCCAACCATGAGTTCTCATGTGACATGAGTATGAGAACTCCTCGTTGATCGTGTTCAGTGGACTCATTCGCTATTGAGCACCTACATGCTTGTCTTGGTGTCAATCACACCAATGACTCGAGACCAGTCACTTTCCCTAAGAGAAGACATAACATGTACTGATCTTAACGGACTGTCAATGCCCAATTGGCAATCCTATGATCAGGAACGTTTAGGATATGTATACGAAAGAGAATGGTCTCATGAACCTAACTTGTTTAAATTACATTCTCCTAATTACATATTCCTTGGACTTATCGTTTAAGCATATAACATTTATATGAGACGGCTTAAAACAATAACCTTTGCCTTTGACATTAAACTAGATTAGTTTAACATGTGAAATGTCCGTAAAGTATCATCATATGATTGGTTTTATGGCACATTTCCAACATGAGCATGCATAATGATTACCAACTCTCCCGCTCGATTATATCCTTGATTTTGAAAATCAAACGCTTAGCCTTTCGTCTCAAATGCCTATAAATACCTGGATCCCTTCCATTCGTATCTTACGCTTTTCAAAACCCTTGAGGCTTTCTCATCACTCTGTTTTCAAAACCTTCAAAAATCAGAAAATCCCGAGCTTTCATCTCAGAAATCTTTAAGCCTTCATCCATGGCACCCTTCATCTCAGATATCTCCAATGAGTGCAACAAATGCAAGGACTTCATAGATTGAAACACCATCAAGACTCTGCGTTTTGAGAGTGACCTAAACACTACTCACCAAATCTTGGGCCCACACTTCAAGGACACAGTGCAATCATCCATCATCAACCTGTTAAAAAACACTGCTGGGCATATTTGCTGCAAGGATTCGATTGGTCAAAGTGGTGCCAGGCAAAACCCCAATGATCCTGGCCTTCGACCAATGCGAATTGGGTGGCCTGGGTCGTATGAATGGAAAAATTCTTCGGTAAAGATTAGGAGGCTCTCGGTATCCACGACGCCATTAAGCTCTCAACCATGGAGATTACCATGGATAAAGTACTCCTTATGGTAGCTCTAAGCCTCTAGTGTTCGGCCACCAACACTATGGTCATTCCGTTCGGCCCTATAACCCCCACCATCCTCGACATCTCGGCTATCATCCGAACTTCTCCTTCTGACATTCTGATCGACGCCACCCTTATTGGATGCCCATCAAACCTTGACCTCAATGCGCTGTTCGACGAACGGGCCATCGAGGCGTTGAGCCAAGAAGGTCAAGAACCTTCAAAAGAGGAAGTTCAGAAATTACACAAGAATTTTCTGAACTACAACACCCTTATCCTTCATTTTGCTGGTCGAGGGGAGGCGAGTTTACTAAAGGGAGAACACGAGGCCTTCCTATTTTACTGGTACAATAAGTTCATCTATTGTACCAAGTTGAATAAGTGCTTGGTCGAGAATATGTTGGTGGTGGAAGCCTTGGCTAGTGGTCACTCTCTAGCGCTCAGTCCCGCCATCCTCGCCAACCTCCTACGCTGTCTGGCGGAAACGACCATCAACAAGATCGACCCGCACCAGAATGGACCTCTTTGGGTATTCCAACTCTGGCTGCAGGTTTATTTCTCCACACTTCGGCCAGAAATCTTCAACCTCTAGTCCACAGTAGCACTCGGCCTTCAGTTGGCCCCTCGACCAGTGCCTCATCACCGAGCTGAAGAAGTTTTCAAACACCTCTTCGGCCTGGACGTCATTTCCGACGATGAATTTTTGATATGTCGTCGTCATGAATACCCTCACTCTATCAGACTTCCTACATCGACTTGGAGTGAAAACGAAGATGCTGGTTTTCGTCAAAATTGGGGGTCGTTCGTGTTACCTCGCGACCTTCCCTTCGGTTGCGATGCTCGCCGAGCAAGTTGGGAAGTCTACCACCCCCACTTTGCTGCCCGATAGCTTGGCTACCTCCAAGGTTGCCCGGTGCCTCTACTTTATTCCCGCTCCCTTCTAAGCCGAGGACGCTTCTCTGGTTCCTCAGAAAGGGAATGCAGAGACACCGAGAAAGAATTTCAGAAACGATGCAAGAAATTTCGCCTTCGATCAACTGTTCCTGATCTCTCGGCACCGACACCTTTGGCGACTGGTGGGAAGAATATACTCATAACTTTTTTGGCACTTCGGTTGAGGACGTAGCCAACAAAATTTTTGGTGATCGACCCAAAAAAACTTCTGCCCCTTAACTAAAAAGGCGCCCCAAGGTATACAATTATTTATACCTTTATTTTTCAAACACTTGAACGGTTTTACTAACGAGATTTCACTTTTTTAGGCGGTTGGGTACTGAAACAGGTGGACGCGGTCGCCCTGTGGTCAAGAAAAAATTAGCCCCTTCCTCCAAGAAATCCAAAGCCGCCGCACAAAACACACCGAGCAAACGACCTCACCCTGATGCCGAGACGACAAGTGAAGTCCCCCGTCCCTCAAAATGCGTCAAGAAATTGGCGAAGAATGGAGCATGGAAGATTCATGTTATCTCTAGCCACATCACCGGGACAACTGCTCCGAATCAACCATCGGCAACCCAAGCTCAACCAGCACTTGAGGTCCCCGAGGTCATGGTTGAACTAGTTGCTGTACCGCTGGTCGACATGCCTGCAGCTCCAGGGCCTACCGTAGAACCTGTACTGGGGAGGCAACCCATTCGATTGGGAAGAATCTCCCCAAGAATCCAAAACAATCGACGATCATCTTAGAAGATGTATTACTATGCTGGCCACTCCCTTTACTCATTAAATTCAAAAGTATTAACAACTCTTTTGTTTCAGGATGACGAGAGTGATGAGATTCTGCCGGCAAGTCGCTCTCGACCAACCGAAACTCCTTCTGTTGACCTTCCTCTTATGGTTGAGGCGGTCGACCCGGTTGATCCTCCTGCAACTGATCGTGGGAAAAGGCTCATTATTGAACCTGAGGCGACGTCAGAAACTCCAATTGACCCCTGGGACCAGGACCTTGGCATCCCCTCTCAAGAAGTTACCTCGGCTTTTGTAAGGCTCAACTACTTTCTCTTGTCAATTTTGTTATAACAAGTCTGAACCGAGAAAAATATTAAATGTCAGGTGCCCAGTTATTCATTTCACGGAAAATTCTATGCGCCGAAGAGTGTTATCTATATTTCCTAGCCACCTCAGCGGCCATCGAACGTAGATAACCTTCATTGGCCACGTGAATTAAGAAGCAGTCTGAAACACTAGGCTCGGCCATTAAGTTCTCTAGGTTCGAGCAATGAACCTGGAGACATGGCCGAAGTCTCCTCTCGGCAGGTCTAAAAAAAATCCTCTATGCTACGTTATTTTACGATTTTCCTTGCGCCTAAACTCTTTTTCGTGGGCAGCCTTCATGGGAAGTCGAGTTTGATGCTCTCCTATAGAGTACTTCGGGAACGGCTGGCTCTTCGGTAGCTACGACTGAGCCAGCCGAATCAACTGCTATTGTTCGGTTGCAGGAGTTATTGTCTCTCTTAGCTTCGCAAGTCCTCGAGTGCCAAGACCTTGATTCGATGGGTGCATGCCTGAACGATCTCGGAGCTGATTGTCAATTGAGCATCGAGGCTATCACTCAAGCGTCTTCTACCTTGGAACGGACCCGATAATATTTCAGTATTTTCGAGAAAGCTCTTCGGGCTGACGACGATTTGAAAGCTGCAACAGCCGTTCGAGACACTCTTCATCCAAAGGTCGAAGTTTTAAAGGCAAAAAAAGAGACCATGGCTGACCTTGACCGTCAAATCGTCGAACTCCAAAATCGAAGGTCGGCCATAGCTTTCGAGCTTGCAAAGGATTTTGAGTCCAGTGGCAAATCCTGCTTAACCGAATACGTGGCTAGCGTGAAGCTGGTATAGCAGCTGAAGATGGACAATAAGAATCGGCAAGCTGAGGTGGTTGATAAGCTCATATTTATACATATTTTACATCAAATTCTCTCGTCTTTTCTTAGTTAGTTTCTTATATTTTTGAGTTATTTGCTTTGTTTTTGTGTTTTATCGAATTTATCTAGCTAAGAAAATAAAAATAACATAAGTGTGATTTTATGTAATAAATTCGTGTCAAAACTGTTTAGCTTTTAAATTAAATAAAATATAGATATATATATATATATAATAATAATAATTGTTTGTTTTGTAAACAGTGGGGAACCAAGTGGAGCACGAAGAAAAGAAAAAATAAAAGCTGCTGAGTGCAGCTTGGTAGGTGGGCAGCTGGTGGGAAAAGCACTGAGGAAAATGGGCAGAAAGGAATAAAAAGAAGAAAGTCAGACGTGAGCTCTAGCGTGGGGGGAGAAGCTGCCTTTGGCAGCTTGAAGGAAAGAAGGGACGCAGGACAGCAAGCTTGTGCAGCTTGCGAGGGCAGAGAGAAAGAATAATCAAGGCTGCCTTTTAGCAACTTGGAAGTTGCCATTGGCAGCTTGAGAGAGACAAGCTTGCGGGAAAGTAGAGGTCAGCACGTGAAGGACAGCGCAGCTGTCAGCAAGGTAGGCGCTGCCAATTGGCAGCTTGAGACAGATGCTGGCGCGGAACGAGGGAAGCTGGCAGCTGGGGCAAAGAGTGAAGGAAGACATGCAGCGCAGGAGAAATGTGAAGCCAGGGGTCAGCGTGCAGCGGAAACGACGAGCTGCCTTGGCAGCGTGAGGTGACTGACGCGGAAGGAGGAAGGAGTCTCGGCCGAGGTTGGGACAGCTGCCTTGTGCAGCGTGACAGAGAGCTGGGCAGCTGGCGGTCAGCACAGCAAGAGAGACGAGGGGAGACACCAGCGACGTGGCAGCGAGCGAGCTGCCTTCCTGGCAGCTAGGAGCAGGAACTGACAGCTGGCAGCGGGAGCTGAGAAGAAACAGAAGCTGTCCATCTCTCTCGGTTTAATCCTCCAAACTCAAGTTTAATTTCTGTTTTAATTTATAAATAATGTGTAATTAATTTGTTGTGGCTAGAGGTTAATTCAAAACATGGATATATTTGTAATATGAATTGATTACCTTCAGTTGTGATTTCTGAGTTGTGAATTTAATTTGCTTAACTGTTTGATTGATAACTTATTTTTGTATGTCAATTAAGGATGCATACTTAATTTATATGCATGAATTTGATGCTAGAATATAAGTAAATTTCACCTAATCGTTATGAACTTATATTCACAAGTAGTAAAGGTTGTTGACCACAATCGTGTTAAGTAAATTCTTGGCATAAGTTTCATGCGTATTCCATAGTAACAAGTGCCTCGTCAATGCTTATGATTTCCATTGAACTTAATGATCTATGATATGTCTCTCTATCATGCGTATTCCATAGTTAGGGAACTTGATAAGAATAATTTGGTTGTGATGCGTATCCCGTCCAATTCAATGAATCTAGGGAAATCTGAAGGTTAATTTAAGCGGACCTAATTAACTTGGGGCGTTGAGAATTTACAATTTATTGAAAGAACAACTGAAAATCAATTTAGGTTGCATATGTGTCATGTGTGGAGAATAATCCTCTAGCCAGTCCGTCGTCCATCCATTCACCTTAATTTCATGTTTTTGTCAATTCTGTAATTTATTTAAGTTTAATTTACTTTTCATCAAAAATCAATCCCCCATTTATTTTAAAGTGTTAGGTTTGTTAGAAATTAATTTAGTTTGTGTTTTCTTGAGTTTTGAAGTATTTTGAGTCTTTTGATTTGTTTTAGTTTATTTGTTAGTTTTATTTTGAGTGATTCTATTTAAGTGTTTTGAGTCTAGTTTAGTGTTTTAAATTTTGTTTTTACGTTTTTAATTTAATTTTACTTTGGTTAGCATCCCTAGTTAATCCCCGGCCTAGAACGATCCCTACTTATCCATATACTACAACTGTCACAAATAGGGTTTAAATTTGTGCGTTAATTTATTTTCGCATCAGTGGTTATACCCACGCTCGGCGATTTTCTTTTGTGCCATTAATAAGTTATAAGCATCAAGCCGAGCTTCTTCTAAATCTTCTAACTCTTGTCTCATGGCTTGACTGTACTCGGCACTGAACAAACTACTTTGTTCAATTATTCGCAACGAGTTTATACTTAGCTCGACGGGCAACATTGCGTCATGTCCGTAAGTTAACGCGTAAGGAGTCGTTCCAATGGCTGTCCGTAGAGAAGTTCGATAAGCCCATAATGCTTCGTTTATCCTTAAGTGCCATATGCATAGCCTTTCTTTTATCATATTTTCAAGAATACCAATCAGAACCTTATTACTTGTTTCGGCCTATCCATTCGCCTGCGGGTAATATGGCGTAGACTGCTCGAGTCGAATCTTTAGATTTGCCGTATATTCCTTAAATCTGTCGGATGTAAAGATCGTACCGTTATCTGTTATGATTGTTTCTGGCACGCTGAATCTAGTCACAATATTTTCTTCAACGAAACTACAAACTTCTTTAGACGTTAGCTCGACATATGACTTGGCTTCGACCCATTTGGTGAAGTAGTTCGTTGCGACGAGTATCCATGCATGTTTGGCTGCGCCAGAAGATGGTGTGATTTTACAGATAACATCCATGGCCCATCCTCAGAACGGCCATGGTTTGGTGACCGAATGTAATGATTCGGCCGGTACTCTCTGTATAGGCCCATGGATTTGACACTGTACACAAACCTTTGCGTACTCAATGCAATCATTCAGAATACTCGGCCAGAAATAGCCGTCCCGCCGAAGTAGCCAGCGTCTTTTTCGTCCAGATTGGTGGGCCCTACAAATTCCTTCGTGTACTTCTGCCATTGCTTGAGCAGCTTCCTGCGGGCTGAGGCACAGCAACAGTAACCCATCCTCACCTTTTTGATACAGCTCATTCTGGTATAATACGTAGTTTGTGGCATGAACCTTTGTCCGTCAGTCGTGTTTTTCGTTGGGGTTATCAATATATAGCATAATCGTCATTCTCCAATCGTCTGGTAATGCCTCGACGACACAAACCTTAATAGTGTCATTCTGTTCTAACAACGAAGGCAAATACATGACCCGTGTACGGATCACGCAATCACGTTGGAGAACTTGCTGATTAATCAAGGCTGAATGTGCTTGTCGTGACACAGGTATTTTTTGGCCTAATTTGCCCCCCATGAGTTGGGCTCCTGAGGCTATTTGAGCCAATTCGTCGGCGTCAGTGTTATGAACTCGTGAAATATGTTTGAAAGTTACGCCGTCGAAATATTCGACCAAATAGCTGGCAACCATGTGGTAAGGCGCCAGAGTACAACTCATGCAATGAAAAGTCTCGTTGAGTTGATTAATGACAAGTTCGGAGTCACTAAGAACAAGAACACGAGTTGCCTGCAAATCGTGTAGCACACCCAGGCCGATAACAAGGGCTTCATATTCGGCGTGATTATTCGTACAATAGAAATCGGGCTTTCGAGAAAAATACCAACGATTATGAGTGGGGGATTGAATAACGATCCCAACGCTAGCCGAGACTGAAGTACTGGAACCATCAAAGTACATCGTCCAGTAATTATCACGTGTTTGTATTAAGCCGATGTCAACGTCATTGCCCCCGAACTCATACGGGGAAGGGTGTTGGGCCAAAAAATCGGCTAGAGCTTAACCTTTAACAGCTTTCTGGGGCACATATTGCAAGCTGAATTCAGAAAGGGCCATCGTCCACTTGCCGATTCGGCCCTTTACGATCTGCCGAGTAAGCATGTAACGAATGACATCAGTCTGGGCGATGACTTGAGTGACGGAATGGAGCATGTAATGTCTGAGTTTCGACGCGGCGAAAAATAAGGCAAGACAGAGCTTCTCGACAGCGGAGTAATTAATCTCTGGTGGGTTGAGATTTCGGCTAAGGTAAAAAATGGCATGTTCTCGCCCGGCGTCATTGTGTTGTGCAAGAAGGCAACCGATGGATTCTTCGACCGTCGAGATGTATAACTTAAGAGGTTGGCCCTGTCGTGGGAGGACGAGGACGGGTGGAGTCGTTAAAGAGACCTTGATCTGCGTGAATGCCTCTTGGTGCTCGGTGCGCCATTCGAAGATGTCGGAGTCCTTAAGTTTCAAAAGCGTGGAAAAGGCTTTCATTTTCTCGGCCGAATTAGCAATAAATCGTCGGAAAAAGTTAATTTTGCCGAGCAACGATTGTAATTGTTTCTTAGTCGTCGGGGGTGGCACATTAATGATTGCGCGAGCCTTGTTGTTGTCCACCTCAATACCACGGTGATGCACGAGGAAGCCTAAAAAATTTCCAGCGGATACGCCAAAAGCACATTTTGCGGGATTCATTTTCAGATTGTGCTGGTGTATGCGTAGGAACGCCCGACGGAGGTCATCCAAATGCGTCTGCCGACGTGCTGACTTGATGACCACATCGTCGATGTAAACTTCGACGACGGTACCAATTAAATCATAAAAGATTGTGTTCATAGCTCGTTGGTATGTGGCATCGGCGTTCTTGAGGCTGAAAGGCATGACGACCTATTTGTATGTGCCGAACGCCCCGGGGCACCGAAAAGCGGTCTTATGGACATCAGCTTCGGCGATGAAAATCTTGTTATAACCGGCATGCCCATCCATAAAGGATAAGATCTCGTGATGTGCTGCGGCGTCAATTAACAAGTCGGAGATCGGTATCAGGTACTCATATTTGGGCGTTGCCAGGTTCAGATTGCGAAAATCGATACAGATGCGTAGGGTGCCATTTTTCTTTAGCACTGGGACGATATTGGCCAGCCACTCGACGTATCGAGCGGTCTGAATAAACCCAGCTTTTAAAAGTCGAACTAGTTCGTCTTTTATGCTTAGTTGTACTTTAGTCGAGAATCGGCGAGGGGGCTGGCAGAAAGGCTTACAACCAGCTTTGATGCGTAATTCGTGTTCAACAAGGGTCTGATTAAGGCCCGGCATTTCATTATAACTTCAAGCAAAACAATCTTTAAACTCGTTGAGTAATTGACCAAGTTCGACTTTTATGGAATGGGGTAGCAATGCACTAATAAATAATGGCCGAGGGTCATCAGTCGTTCCGACATTTATTTATTCTAAGGGGTCCTTAACCTGGGGTCGATTGTTTTCGAGTTCGGCTGGTGCGGCCTGAACTTTTTCCAACGATAATACTGGGCCGTTATCGTCCTCGGCAAAAAAATTGATTAAGTTTATGCCCGATCGTGGATGTTGGGAAATAACATACCAATGAGCCAGCAGACGTTCCATCGTGGATGAAATCGCGGCCCGACACCTTTCTCTTGTGGCGTCAGTCATCAATGTTGGTAATTAAATCAGCCAAGCCGAGTCTTGCCAAATCCTGGTGGACAGTCTCGGTGCCTACCTTGATGGATTTCTGGACTGAGATCCGAGTCGGCCGTCCATCTTCATTAATACCCTGCAGGGTAATGTAGCTGACATGATCGTCATAATAGCGGGCATGAATCATGTTGGTTTCGAATGGCTGATTATCGGCTGGGTGGACCACGACCGATTTGCCGTCCCAAAAAATGAGAACTTGGTATAAAGAAGAATGGATGCAATTCGTTTGATGAATGCAATCCTTACCGAGCAAAGCATTATATTCGGTCTTGGAGTCGACGATAAAAAATGCGGTCATGTGATTGCAACCTGCAATGTTCACCTCCAAAGGGAGTACTCCTTTGGTTTGAGACTTGTCACCGACGAAGCTGTTCATGGTTATTCCTGAAAGAATGAGTTCATCGTTGGATTGTTCATGATATACAACGGCTTTAAATGCTGAAGATTAGCCGAGGATGAGCGAGGAAACAAGATGGCCAGGGCTGTTTTAAGTTTGTCGTCATTGTTTGCTGGCTCATCTTCAATGGTGGTGATGAAATCAACTTGTGTTGCTTCCTCGGCGACCGCATCACCATCCAAGGAATTTGGTTGGTGTGTAGTTAGCTGGAATTCAGTAGGTAGAACACAGACCATGTTGATTTCCATATTCTCAATGACTGAAAAGCCCATTGGATCTTGTCGTCGTCTTCCGAGTTATTGAGGACTATAGCATCGTGCGTTAGAGCATCCTCGGCTTGATGGTAGAGTGTCTCAACAAGTACTTGCTCTGGTGCCAAGGATCCCGACCTTGTTTCCTTGGGACTGTAATTGTCAAGCACGTTTGTTTCCGGTGTCTGACTTTGCTCCTACAGTATTTTTCGAGCACGTTTTTCATAGGCGATCTGGGCGTCCCTTGTGTCTAGGTAGGCATCCAAACGTGCCACCCGATCTTTCTCATCAGCCGTTAGACCGAATAAGGACGCGGCTGAGAAGACTTCGAAGTGATATCGTAGGTGTTGAAGGTCTTCGAGAGAAAAAGGGAGTTCGGCTGTATTAATGTCCATGTATGGGCCAAGAACCTTAGCCTATCGTATATGCTGGAATATAGCTTTCATTGCTGGGTCGGTGGTTTTTTGGATGATCTGTTCAGCATCGGGGCAAGTTAGTGCCAGGTCGAGAGCTTCTTAACACGCTTTGGGTAGTCCATACAAATCGTTGGCAGAATACTTCTTGTGAAACTCTTTCATGTATTCAAAGGGTTCGTCGAGGAACAGAGGGTGTAGATTCTGCCAAACTCTTATTAACGGCTCTTTCAGGGGTAACGGGGAAAGTTGGCTTTCAGCCTCTTTCTTAAATTGCTCGAAGCGAGCTTTCATCTCCCCGGGCCGAATGAGGAGTTTGATGCGTTTCTCGAACTCTTCAATGGTAGTTTCGTAGTCACGATTGGTTTCCTTCTGCCCTTGTAATTCAGCCATGATTGTTGGGGTTGGCCGGTCGTCTCCGCTTCCTACCACCTCTTTCGGCTGCCATCTAGTGGCTGAAACAGTCTAGGCCACCTGCCGTCAAGCCATGCAGTCTATACGCTGACGTCGATGTTTCTGAGATTTGGATAGCGCAATATACATGCCGGTGGGAGAATTGTAATTCTACCGACGTTGGTCGCGTGGTTCAGGCGGCCTGAAGGTTTTTGGATTCTCTGATGAACTTGAGCTACTGGAATTAAGCGAATAATAATCCTCGTTATAAAATGGTGCGTCAAAATCAAGACGTCGTCTGACCAAGGTAGGGTCGTCCGTCTGTTTCTGGAGGCCTAGCCTATCGAACACTTTCTGGCGCTGGCATTCACTAGGTTCCTTTGGAGGTGCCGTTGTGGCCGTATATTGTTGTTGTGATGTCAGAGTCTGAGTCTGAGGCAGTTTCTCCTTGGGTTCGGTTATTACAACGTGTGCCCTACAATTGCTGTACAAAACTATCGGCCCGTCACTTTCTTCTACACTGGAATCTGACATGGATTCAACTACAGCAGGTCCCGAAAACTCGGTAGGTGGTTCATTGGAAAATAGGTCGATCTTGAGTCGTGGCTGGGAATGTTTCTTTGGGACATGTTGTACTGGGACAAACTAGGCCTTCCATTTCCCTTTGCTCTTAGGCAAACGAGCGTCTACCATGCCAACTGTTGCCAAAGGGAATGGATCAGCATTGACCGTCATCCGTTTTTCGGGAAACTTTAGCTTGCTTTTGTCAATCCAACTCTGGATATTATCACGGAATACGACACAGTTGTTTGTGGCATGCTTGGTCAAGTTATGATACTTGTAATACGTCTTTCATTTAAGCTCTTCGGCCTTGGGAATGTTATGTCCTGGCCGAAGTTTGATGATTTTTGCTAATAACAATTGGTCGAAAATTGCCTCTGCCTTTGTGATATCAAACATGTAAACTTTCGATGTTTTCGCCGTTTCTTCAGTGGCCGAGCGGGTTTTGGCATCCTTGGAATTAATTTGAGTCAATGCCTTGCAAATGTATGGTTTATCTATTACTATCTCGGTCGCGTCCACGCTGACATATTGGGAATCTTCGCCTTCGATCGATGCGTAGCTGACCGTGGGATTTTTGTACATCGTTCCTCGGGATGGGGATTTCGATATCTTTTCTTCTCGGAGCAAATAATCATATTGCTCGACATGCAGGGCTAATTCATACATATCCCGAAAGTTTGCCCCAAGAACTTCTTTTTGTACTCCACGTCGAGCCCATTCAGAGCAAGCCTAACAAATTCGACTTCGGGAAAAGGTACTCGGCGCCAATTCCTGGCCGATTTAAATCTTGTAAGATAATCCATTGGTGACTCATCAGATGCTTGAGCCATTCTAGCCAATGAAGAAACTGACATTTCCATTCCCGGCCGATAAAACTGTTCGTGAAATTTCTCGACCAACTCCTCCCAGCTTTGGATAGAATTAGGTTGGAGGTTGATATACCATGCGAATGCTAAGTCTGTCAACGAAAAGTTGAACAACCGTAGTTTATGAAAATCACTATTAACATCTCCGCATTGCGCAGTGAAATGAGCCACATGTTCTAACGAAGATAATGACGATTCTTCAGCAAAAAGGCTGAAATCTGGAATCTTGAAACCTTTAGGATATTCGAACTTTTCTACATAAGCTGGATATGGGTGGATGAATTTCGGGAATTTCGGCCCTTTTTTCATGGCCGAATCGATCATCCGTTGGACCTCGGTCATATCGACGGGTGTTGCTTCCACTATCTGGTCGGATTCATCTGACCTACTACTTGATCTTCCCCTCTTTTCTAAGTCAATCGTTTTGGGCCGAGTAGATACTACTTCGGCCTGTAGGGGATTACCTTTAAGTGGAAGCTGCCGAGCCTGATCAACAGGTCCTCATTCGAAGACTTTGCTAACTAATAGTTCGAGCAATCTGGTGTAGGTCTCACCATTGCTTCGTATCACTTCGAGCAAATTGTTCATTTTTTGACCAACTGTCTGTTCAACTTGTCGAGATTGTTCATCAAGTCATATTCGAAGACTACCTAGTCGGATGGTCAGAGCCTTTACCACCGTCTTCGTCGCAGTCCTCTACTATTCCTTCAATGAAAACGCCTGTGGTTCGATTGGGTACTTCTGTGTTTCGAGGCTGGGTACCGAGGCAAACTTCATTTTCTCGGTGTGTCACACTTGCAGCCTCAGGGGTCACAGCGACGATAGGATTTCACGCATGTGACATCTCTTGTCCAGGACTTTAAACTGGTAGATCGGTCGCTGATTTTCCCATGGTTGTTTTCTTTTTTACTGATCGTGTCTCGATGGTCATGAACTTTGTAGTTTTAGCGCTAGGTCTCACTGGGCGTGCCAAAATGTTGACCCTAAAAACTACTAAGCCTACGTGGCGCGCAGGCCGAGTAATTAATAAGCTAACTACGTCATTCGATTGTTTGTAGGGCGTGCTAACTCGTCGGCCGAGGAGTAAAATATGTTGATGTTAGGTTGAGCGCATGTCTGACTTCTTGATCTTGCGACTGCTGCCGAGGAAGGAACACGTCTTGACCTTCAGGTTCTAGAGCTTGAAGATAAAGCTACTAATTCTACAAAGTTCACAAATCGTCAGCGCAAGATTCGGTCACGGTGATCATGTTCGTGAAAGTATAAGCACGCAGAATCAACACCAAAGTATACGGACACAAATACTCAAAACAAATGTACGTCTTGATTGTGAAAGTGGTTCGGCCGTCAGAATGTCGAACTCTAAAACCTACTTGCGAATAACCAATCATAAACAACTCGGCGTTCAATGTGCCGAGTATAGTAACTTGTAACACCTAGCTTCGCCGAGAAGGCTAACGAGATGACCTCTGCTAATAAGGATTCGAAAATCCTTCTCGACCGAGACTTGGATAGATAACCAGTCGGCCCTGTCGCAGTGTTGTTTATCCAAACTGAAGGTGTTTCACGGTCGGCTGATTCTACGGCAACAGTGCTGTTTATCCAAACTGAAGATGTTCGCCGGTTGCCTTCACAGTGCTGTTTATCCAAACTGAAGATGTGTTGGCGAAAAAGGAAAACAAAAATCTCAAGGTTGTTGAGAGGTTTTGCGTAGAGCGAGGGTTTGCGTAGGGCAGTTTATGTGTTGAATTGGAGGGGCTCTGTTCGATGTCCTCCCTCCCCTATTTATAGTAGCCAACCTGTGTTGAATCCCAATCATTCTCGGATTAGAACTCATTTCCCCGATCCAACCTTATCTCTGCCAGTCCTACTCCTACTAGGACTTTGAACTTACCTCGTTATCAGGACGCTTTCAATCTCAAACTCCAACATCCTTATCATGTCGAAACTCCTTCTCGTAATAGGACTCACTCACATACCACAGGTTCCCGATAGGACACGGCCAGCTTCGACTGCGCGGCCCATGGACTGGATAACCCCCAACGACACCTTAACACGACCTCTGAGCCGAGAATAATTCTAAACTCGGCCCAAACCAATATTTTTGGGCCCAAACACAACTCGAAACCTATTATTTTCGTATCATTTAGTCTCGAGTGAATGGATCATCCACAAAATTATCATTCATACTTATCTATTCTACTATATATATAAAGTCGAAAGCCCATTTGGGGTCACGAGCTTCACCAAAATAAATGGGACAAAAATGCCCCCTCAAACAAAAAAGTTCAAAAGCAGCCCAAAATAATATAGGGGTATTATCATCATATAAACAATATTTTTTAATAATTAAAATTTTTTACAGTTGTTTTTATATATGATTAGCATCTCACAATGGACTAGCAATAATGTCATTCAATCAGTTGTTTATTAAATATTATTTTCTCTACTTTAAAACACGTTCAAAATATCTTAAGAGGCGTGTAGTACCGGTTATAAAAAAGGTTTTTCGCGCGCGCATAATAATGTGATTCAACTAGTTGTCAGATGATTGTTTTGTTGTTGTTGAACAAACGATATTATCTACACTAAGGGGATGAGGTGAGCTTAGCTTCACAATGAGCTAGCAATAATGTGATTAAAAAAATGTGCAGTCACGCGTAGCACGCCGTGATTCAAAAAAAGTCTTTTGCGCGTGCATGAAGGCAAGTAAGTTCTAACCTAACATCTTGTTTTGCATAAGCTACCTAACCTAGCATTATGCGCTTGCATGAAGGGCTAGTAAGTTATAACCTAGCATCTTGTTTTGCATAGGCTACCTAACATAGCATCTTGTCTTTGCGTTTTTAGTCAAGTAACATCAAGCATAACTGATTATGTACAAGAAAAGTTTACCTGATTAATATACTATTATATTTAGCTTTTGTATTTTCAAAGAAACTTGACATGGGACCTATTAAGCTTGGGTAATGCTAGGATGTCAAATTTTTTAAACCAAATGATAGATGATTTGATTATTAATGAAGTGTCGATTAACATACTTGTTTTCTTATTAGTGAAACATCATTTGGTTTAAAGTTTTGGTTTATAAATTTGATTACCCATTAATTTTTGTGTCTTGACATTGTTTTTTTTTTCTTTTCAAACATCGTTAACCGTTTTGGGAGCATGCTTACTTACATGTTATAGAACAATTATGAAATAAAAAATGAAAGAAAATGAATACGCATGTGATAAACATATCTTCATTTTTCACGTGTCATACCCAAAACTAATAGGACCCATCTACTTTTTCATATATTTAGTTAGGGATGTGATATCCACACACCCCTTTTTACTTCTCACACACCCTTTTAATTTTCGGCCGTCGGATCGGATGAATTGAAGAAGATCAAAAGACATAAATTAACAAGGGGTGTGAGAGAAGTAAAAAGGGATGTGTGGATAGCACACCCCTTTAGTTATTATTAGGATCCAAAGATTTCAAGCAAGGCTCAAGAGGATTGAAGGCCCAAAAGCTTTATACTGTCATACAATTTCATTTTTCTTTTAATACACAGTCATACAATTTCATGATAATCCTATTTATATTATACATATTTATCTAAAAAAGTAGTAGTTAAGCAAGGTTTTAATTAATTATCATGTCACTTCAACCAAAAAAATTATCATGCTAGATTATGCACATTCTTTTAAACATAACACCTACCAAACTCATATGGAACCCAAGATATGTAGTTTAATGGGGCTTGCTTGAGGGGTTGAGATGTGGAAGGTTATGGAGGTCCACAAGACGCATGGGAAACTCTTTGATATTGGAGACATTGGCCTACTTGGGAGTACTAAAGTCCAATCCCAACTTAGAGTGATCCCATGCTGGGTAAGCAAATAACATATTTTCCTACATGTTATTTTAGTCGTGCGCTGTCATTGGCCCCCACTCCACTACAACTTATCTTCCCAAGAAACTTAATCTTGCACCAAGCTATTTCATCATGTTCCTACACTAGACATATTTTACCCATGAGCATATTCCTACTGCAAAGCCATCTCAACCTTTGGTCTATAGGTTGCTAAATAGATTCAGTTCCACTTTTTTAACCGTTGGAAATAATCTTATTATCCATAGGACATATGGAGGTTCCAAGCCATCCATTTACCTACTGGAACAAGTAGTTTCCAACACAACTTTTTACCGAAGAGAAACAAAAAAGAGCCTTCACCCTTTATTCAAACAGAGCAAGGATCAAAAGCAAACGGGGAGATCATGCTCGTAAGAAGGGGAGACACACTATCTTAGCTGCAAGCCTAACCCTAACCCTAAGTTTCCCACTCTTCTCACTCCAATGTTTTCCTTCATCTACTACAAAAATATCAAATCTACAGACCAAACCTTCTTCAACACGCCATTTCAACCTCATGCTTAGAGAAAACCATCTTTATTCTACTACAAGAATGCTTCTTCTTACTCCAAGAATTCCCTGTACCTGCAGTAGAAACTCTTCTTGACGGTTGCAAGCCTTCTAGTAAACCGTAGAATCCAGGTTTAAGCTTTCTCATTTCACGAGAAAACCCGACCATCCACTACACCAAAATGGCTTATGCACTCTCATTTGCTAAACTTTGTGGATCTATAGCTCTCCCATTTCAAGCTTCCATGTCAAGCATTTTTTAACGTTAACTCATAACTTCAACAGTCGTGTGAAACATTTCAACAGCCGCTGAAAGAACATCGACAACTGATAAGAGCATATTTATGCGACTTAGTTAGCTTGTTTTCTTGCATTTTCATAGCTAGTTCTTACTTATTATAGTGTTTTAAGCTATTTTCGTGTGTTTGTAGGTCCAAATGACAAAGTTGGCAAGAAAGTGCAATTTGGAGCAGTTTTGGGCATCAAATGGATAGCTTATGAGTGGAGCAAGATAGATGGACGAATGTGAAGACCAAAGATGTCAAGGAATGTGCTAAAGAGTTGAAGAAATAAATCCAAGACAAAGAAGATAAGGAATCAGCTCAAAAGAAGGAAACCTTATCCAACCTTATCTTATCCAAACTAACCTTATCTTATCTTATCCTATCCTAATCTTATCATGCCTTAAATCCAGCTGCAAGGGGACCTAAATACCTGATTTCTAGAAGGCCTATCTTTTCCCCTAAACTTATGTTGCACCACCTTTTCTAGAATCCCTAGAAAGGTGGCGCCTTCCCCTTTTCTAGAAGCATAAGAATCTGCCATAAGACATTCCTTCTAGAACCCTTAAAAGAGTGCCGCACCTTTCATCTTCTAGAAGCCCTAAAATCTGCTGGAAACCTTAGAGCCTGTTTGGTACTCTACTTGAATTCAACTTTTTAAACTCAAAAACAATTTTCAAGTTTTAGGCCTTAAAATTTGTTTGGTAGGACTATTTTAAAAAACTGAACTCAAGACTAACTCAAAAATATAGTCTATTATCTAAAAACACAAAAAGTGAGTTTTTAGAGTTTTTAAACTTATACGCACTTTTTTCTTTCTCTCCCTCATCCCCTCTCACTCCAAATCTATCTCTCTTTTCTTCTTTCTCTCTCCCCCTTCTCTTTTTTCTTTTACCTTTTTCATCTCTCATCCAATCCGCTCTCTTCATTCTCTCAGTTCTTTCTCTCACTCATCTTCCTCTCTATCTCCTCCGATCTTCTCACTTCTTTCTCTTTTCTCCAATCATCTCTTACTTTCTTTCCTCATCTCTCCTATTTCTCTATTTTTCTCTCTCAACCCCCTTTTTATGGATCTTTTTGTCCAGTTTAAGTTGTAAGATTTAAAATTTTTAAATATCATACCAAACAAGTTTTTGAGTCTTAAAGAAAATTGTTTTCAAGAAAAATTCTTAAGAAATGTTTTGAGAAATTATAAAAAATTTCAAATAGGATACCAAACAAGCCCTTAATCCTTTTCCCCCTTGGTTTCTCCCTAACCCTAACCTTTTCCCCAAGGATTGTGCAATCCTTTTCCTTTAAAAAATTGTGCATAACCCTAGCTATAAATATACATCTCTGCAGCATAATTCAGACTACCCACGCACCCATATATTCAGATACAATTGAGAGATTTCAGAGAGTTCAAAGGTGTGCTTGCATGGAAGGAAGGAATGAATGAGCTTTGTGTCGTGGCTTGCAATCCAAGGGGGTTCGAATCTGCCATTGGAGTTGCTTGGACATTTCTGGTTCTTTCTATCCTTAGATTTGTTTCAATGTTTGTTTTAATTTGGTTTTATGTTTTCAAAGACATGAGGAACTAATTTCTTTATAGTTGGAGGTGAATTCGAAGCCATGATTATATGCTTTATATGAACTGATTACGTCCAGTTATTGTTTCTTGAGCCTTGAATGTGATTTGCTTATCTGAGTTATTAAAACTTGTTTATGTATGTTGATTGAGGATGCATACTTAATTTGCATGCATGAACTTGATGCTAGAGTATAAGGGAATTTCACCTAATCGTTATGAGCTTATATTTACAAGTAGTAAAAGTCACCAATCATGATTGTGTTAAGTGAATCCTAGGCAGAAATATCATGCTTTTCATAGTTACGAATGTCTCGTCAATACTTATGGTTTTCAAGGAACTTAATGACATTTGATACGTCTTTCTATCATGCTTTTCATAGTTAGGGGACTTGAGAAGGATAATTTGGTTGCGATGCGTATTCCATCCAATTCAATGAATTAAGGAAAATCTGATGCTTAATTTGTGCTATCACGGTTAACTTGGGGTGTTGTCATTCATGGTTTAAAGGAATAATAACTGGAAATTGGTTTGTTTGCATATGCCATGTGTGGAGAAGGACCCTCTAACTAGTCTATTTCACCATTCAATTCACCTGATTTCGTACCTAGTTTGCTTTAGTTTTGCAATCTGTTTAGTTTAATTAATTTCGTCCAAATCAATTCCCCCTTTAATTAAGTGTGTTAGATTAGTTAGAAAAGTGTTTAAATCTGTCCAATTTAGCGTTTTGAGTCTTAATAGTCTTAAATTCGTCCAAATAACTCCTTAGAGTCTGTTTTGAGTCAATTTTCACTTAGTTGTGCTGTTTTGAGTGTTTTGAGTCAGTTTTAAGTTTTAAGTGTCTAGTTTAGTGTTTTAAAGTCTTATTTGTGTTGATTAGCAGCCCTAGTTAATCCCCAGTCTAGAATGATCCCTACTTGCTTAATACTACAATTACATGTTTAATAGGGTTTAATTTGTGTGTCGAGTTTATTTTCACATCAACAACCGCAAGAAGCACCTCAATAGATCATCCTCAAAGCCACCGGAAACACTTCATTAATGATGAAGCATTTAACATAACACCAGACCAAGCACCTATCAGCTACTGGAAGAATAACAAAACATTCTCTAGGACTTGCTTTTCCTTCGGGATGCTTTGTGGATAATTCTAGCTAACTATTAGACTGAGCGCATGAAAGAAACGATATTAAACTGGGCACGACACTCAGATTGGACTAGAGTGAGAAATGGTAGCTAAGCAAAGCTCCAAATATTAGTCCGAGTGTTTGAATGATTTTCTGACCCCTTTCTCTGTCTTGGATCCTCGTATTTATGGACTTTCTAACACTTGCTTATGGATAGATTTGACCTTGAATGTGGGCTTGATTAATTGACGAAATAACCAAGACTCGATATGTGGCTTAGTTTGTGATTTAACCCCATCAATTAATATTTGATTTAATTAAAATCAAATCAAATAAATCATTTCCGCCAAGTGTTGACACTTGTCTTTCTTGATGTCTCGTCCAATATGGATAAGTCACATCCATGTATACGATTTGTGAGACACATGACACATGACACATGCCACATAAGCCATGATATATCGAAACTTCAATCTGTTGGTAAACATTTACTTCACCAAAATTTTGAAATCTACATTAATCCACCTTGCACAATTAGTTTGATATATATCTATCTTAGTCTTGCAAGCTAAGATTCCACAACAATAATCACTACAACTAATCTTCTAATCTAATGACAAGTGTCAAACATCTAACAAGGGTCCCTTGAGCTAGTTGAAATATACACATCCACATTAATTTGGATAACCATTCTTAGTATCCTATCAACACCCCAAGCTCAGAATTCCTCAATGGAAGATATGGGTGCAACCCTTTGAAAATCTAAGATGCCTTTAAAAGCTGCTTTCCAAATGACTCTAGGGGCACTAGGCATGGTAGTTACTAGTCTCATGTCCTTGTATACATTTCTATAGGCATCTTGTCGATATGTTTAGTTGGCACATGTTGACATCTGTAGGCATGATCGTTAAAAAACTATTGACATAAGTCGACATGCTAGCTCGGAAGTTGTTAGCATATGGCGACATGTGTGCAATATGACTTGACAAAAAACCTCAGGTCTAAGGCTTGATAAATTACCAATTTGCACGCTCAACTGTCCAAAAGATTTTGCATGTTGCACTAATCGTACTGACCCACAATAATATTCTTGAATCTGCCACTAGTACTAAGATGAGTGTTTGTTGGACGAGACATAAACTAAGCAACAAACGCAACTAGTTAAGGTAATATACTGTAAGGAGCACAAGAGATGCCTCAATTACTTATCATGTTTCAAAATGCAAATCCCGACGACATTCTATTAGAATATTGATAGGAGCATATTTATGCGACTTAGTTAGCATGTTTTCTTGCATTTACTTAGTTAGGTTATGCTTATTATAGTGTTTTAAGCTATTTTCGTGCGTTTGTAGGTCCTAATGGCAAAGTTGGTCAGAAAGTGCATTTTGGTGCATTTTGGGCTGAAATAGATTGCATGCATATGGAGCAAGTTGGATGGACGTTTTTGGTGCTTAAATGAGGCTAGGAATGTGCTACAAATCTGGAGAAATTATTTCAAGACTTGGAAGATAAGGAATCCACAAGAAAGAATGAACATTATCCAAACCTTATCCAAACTGCCTTATCTTATCCAAACTGTAACTAACCTAATCTTTTCCTAACTTAATTCCTGCTGCAAGGGGGAGTTAATTTCTGATTTAAATCACCTAGAAACCTTTCTAGAAGGCCTTATCTGTTCCTACATTGGTGCTGCATGTTTTTAGGCCTTGTTCTTCTAGAAATCAGCCACATAACATTGTTTCTAGAATTCCCTACAAAAGTGGCGCCCCAAATCCTTCTAGAAACCCTAAAATCTGCACAAACCCTAGTTTTTTCCCCCTTGGATTGAGGCCCAAGCCTTTGCCGAAAATCCTAAGCCTTTTCCCATCAGAATTTGTCAAAACCCTAGGCTATAAATATGTGTTTTCAGCCATAATTTCGCACCACCACCCCCCATATAATTCTACACCCTTTTCAGCCACAAAAACACCACCCACCACACCATAATTCATTCTACACCACCACCTATTCAGAAATCCATATTTTGCCGCAGAGGAGAGAAGACAAGACCTTGTCGTGGCTTCCATTGGAGAAGGAGGAGTGTGCCGCAAGCCTACCTGCATCCTTTGGAGTTTCTAGAGTTCTTTCTTCCCTTGTTTTGTTTCCATGTTTATTTCAGATTGCTTTTCAATTGTTATGAACATGTGTAACTAATTTTCTTATTAGTTAGAGGTGAATTCAAAGCCATGGACATATGTTTGATATGAATTGATTACCTTCAGTTTTTGTTTCGTAAAACATGAATGTGGTTTACTTATCTGATTGATTGAGAACTTATTTGTGTATGTTGATTGAGGGTGCACACTTAATTTGCATGCATGAATCTGATGCTAAAATATAAGGGAGTTTCACCTAATCGTTATGAACTTATAATTACAAGTAGTGGAGGTTGCTAGTCACAATCGTGTTAGGTAAATCCATGGTAGGAGTATCATGCGGTTCATAGTTACGAATGTCATGTCAATGCTTATGATTTTCTAATGATCTTTTATTGTATCTCTATCATGCTGTTCATATAGGGAACTTGAGAAGAATAATTTGGTTGCCAATGCGTATTCCATCCAATTCAATGAACTTAGGAAAATCTGAAAGTTAATTTGTGCTTTTCACGATTAATTTGGGGCATTGTTGTTCATGGTTTAAAGAAACAATACTGGAAATCAATTTATGTTGCATATGTTTCATGTGTGGAGAAGAATCATCTAGCTAGATTTTCACCATTCAATTCACCTAATTTCGTGCCTAGTTTGATTTAGTTTTGCAATCTGTTCAATTTAATTAATTTCGTTCAATTCAATCCCCCTTTTACTTAGGTGTGTTAGATTAGTTTAAAAAGTGTTTCAATCTGTCCAATTGAGTGTTTTGAGTCTTATTAGTCTTAAATTCGTTCAAATAACTCCTTAGAGTCTGTTTTGAGTCTCATTGTTAGTATTGTGCTGTTTTGAGTCTTTTTAGTGTGTTTTGAGTTAGTTGAGTCATAATTTGTTTTAATTGAGTCTTTTGAGTCAAGTTAAGTTTTATTTTCGTCCAAATCACTTGTTAGGTCTAGAATTGAGTCTCTTTGATTGTTTGTTGTTGTTTTAAGTCATTTAAGTCAGTTTTGAGTTTATAGAGTCTAGTTTAGTGTTTTTGAGTTTTATTTGCATTGATTAGCAGCCCTAGTTAATCCCCGGTTTAGAACGATCCCTACTTGCTTAATACTACAATTACATGTTTAATAGAATTTAATTTGTGTGTCAAGTTAATTTTCACATCAAATCTCGTGTTTCCAGTCATGGAAATGACTTCTCGAAGTCAAGTTGTAGAGGTCACCGAAAGTCGATGATGATTGGGGGAATTAGAGGGAAAATATACCAGTGAATAAGAGGGAGAAGACACCAGTGAAATGAGTCCTTCCGATCCAAAGGTTTAGGGTTTTGGCATGTAGCGGCTCATCGGATACAGTAGTTTGAACGAAAAATTGAAGTGAATGCCCTAGGCCTTTTGGTAGTTGGGCCTTGACTCGGATCCGGCCCATTTAATACTCCACGACCCATTTGCGGAAACACCCAATTTCCCAGAAGCCCGAGGCAAGAACACCCCCCTCCCCAGTCTCTCTCTCTCTCACTGTTATTCTGCAACACCCGCCATTGACAAGAAAAAACACCCTAACCTGCTTGCTTCTGGATTTGAATTCAGAAAGGCAGCATCTGACTGGGTTTTACAGGTTATATGGAAGATTACACTCTCGTCGCGAGAAAGTCCTGCTTCGGCTTGCCCACTGCATGCCCTTCATGCTTGCCCGTCTACTTTTACCTCAAATTTGCCAAAGTTCCTTTCCGCTTAGATTTCAATCTTACCTACCCCGACTCTGGTAATCAAATCTTTCCCTTCTCTGCAAATATTTAATTTAATTTGATTTTATTCTTTTTGGGAGGGTTTGGCAGGTTTGGTGGTCTGAAATTCGTTGCTGCTAACTTTTTGAATTGGGGTTTTATTTTTACATGCATTGAGTTGATTGTTCCAACTTCCATGGCATATGGGTTTTGGATTTGTTACTTTATTTATTTTTTGAACAAACAATATTATCTACGCTAAGGGTTAGCAATAATGTGACTCAAATTCGCATTTGGCGAGAATTAAACCTAAGACTTCTTACATACAAGTGAAGATGAATAGCTTGCTACTTGAATGTGTTCTTAATTACAAACTGCTTTTTTATTCAAATAGTTTTGTAATATATTGGCAACTGTAGGAGAGTACCTTACATGGTAAGGGTACACCACCACTCTAGGCATCCTGTGCTAACAATTCAATGACAGGCGGACATAATCTTACACGTCATTATATCATTGGCACGGGTTGCCACGGTGGCTGTGTACCCATGCTATAAGTCCCTCTCCAACTTTTTTGGATGTATCGTTGGTTCTGTGAATGGTGCCTGTTATGTATACAATTGGGATATATATGTGGCTAAAAATATATAGGATTTGTGTGTTCGGTATGTATTTAAATGGGCTTCTTTGTATAGTTAAGGTATATCTTATGTAACTGGACAAACATGGCCAGAACAATTGCCACTGTGTTTGTGCTGGAGCCTTGACATTGGCAACTGTTTCTTTTTTCACTTGCTGAATATATTTGAATTAATATAAGAACGAGTTTAGTTTCTATGGTTGCACTTCTGTTGGTTTATTGTTTCGCATTTATATTTTAGTATGCATGTAAGCATGCACATATATATCAAGAAGATGAAAATCATGGTATCGGTTGTGGCTTTTGTGTAGATAAAATCCCTTACATTGAATCTGGCGAGTATGTGATCTATAATAATGAGAAGGGTGGCATTATCGAAAGACTGAAAGAAGATCGCATTGCTGATTTGGACACTGAGTTTCACACAAACCCAGAATGGATATCTACAAAGGCAATGATCAGCTCCTGGATTTCTGATGCCCTTACGTATGAACTCTGGGTGGGAACTGATGGTTGTTCTGCCAAAGAGATATATTATTCTGATCTCCCATGGCCAATTGGAAAGATTCTATTCTATAAGAAATTTTACACTGTAAAGCAGCAACTTGGGATTACTAATGACAGCGCTGAGAAAGTAGAAGAACATGTACTTTTTTCTCACTGACCCTACTACTTTGTGCTAAGTAATAAGTGCTGTCTTGTTTGATTATTATTCAAATCATGTGGTTATATTGATTTGAAAAATTGATGGACAGATATACAGGAGAGCCAGCCTTGCATTTGGAGCTCTGTCACGTCGGTTGGAGGAACAAAAGTTTTTATTTGAAGACAGGTGATTTTCTATCCTATTCTAGGTACCTATTTCCTTTTACATGAAATCATGGGAACTGCTTGTTATTATTTAACTTCCTTTCTTTAGTACTAGTATTTTTTTACACGCAAAGTGGCAATTAATACTATCATGCTGATTATGTATCTACATGCATTGTTCCTTTTATGCAGGCCATCAAGTTTGGACGCAGTCTTTCTTGGGCAGGCACTTATCACTCTTCAAGCATTACCAGTAAGTCATTGTATTTATAGGCAAACAGATTAGAAAAGTTTATATTAGCAATTAAACAACATTTGCGTTCTATTAGCTCAACTATATAGTTTAAATCTATTAAGAAGTTGAGATTCCAACTTGAATCTTGAGCTTATCTTGTAGATTAGTATTCTGCATGAATTCAGATAACATTATTTGCTTGAATGGGAGATGAAAGAGATAGAAAACGCATGCCAATTTTAATTTGGAATGGCACTCTGATGTAGAAAATTAAGACCGGCACCATTGTCTTTATCAGTCCCTTAATTACTTTTAGCATTAAAACTTTATTGAGCTTACAGAACCTTGCGTAAATTCTAGTGCCCCTAGCGTTAATTCTAAGAGAAATATACTTCCATAGAAGTGAACATTATGCTTCTAACTTCCACCATCACTTCTATGAACTTTTTTTTATTTTTTATTTTTTTTTCGTGATGGTTTCTGGATTGTAATCTACAATACAAAGAAGGGTATCACAAATGGTCCTTGATGTTTTGGAAATCATAATTTCGGCCCTTATGCTTCAATATTTAATCAATTTGGTCCTTAACGTTTGCTCCCGCACATCAGTTTGGTCCTTGCCGTCCAAATCCGTTGAAAACTCTGTTAATGTGCTGACATGGCACATGTATGGGACTCATAACTACACTTATGTGTTGCCGTGTGGATTAAAAAAATATCAATTTGTAAAAATAGCTTAAAGTTTTTCAAACCATAAAGAAAAACTAAAAAAATGAAAGTGAGAAGGTAAATTAATAAACACCAACCCAAAAGGGCCAAAACTCAAAACTTCATCCGCCATCGCCCCCCCAACTCTAAACGCACAAACCACCTCAACCCAGATTGGACCCCTCCCTTGACATCCCTGCCACTCACTACCCTCCCCCACCCACCCACCGAAAATCCAACTACACATTTCCCCAATCTCCAGACCTCTGTCACCCGAGATCTTCCCAGTTATCTGTGTAAGACCGACCAAAAAAAAAAAAAAACAATCTGTGCAAGGCACAAATGCTACCCCTTTGTCACTAAATTTTCTCTCCTCTCTACAACCCAAACAGAACCACCTTAATTGTTTTCATACTGATACAATAAATTGGTGGTTGAATCAATTGAGGCACATCTTCAGTTCAACTTCATCTTTCCATTTTTTAGAGAGGGAGAGAAGAGGGGAGGGAGGGGGGGGGGGGGAAGCGGGCGGTTTGGGTGTTTGGGGGTTTGGATTGGTTGAATGTGTGCCACATCACACAAATGTAACTTTAAACGAATTTGGACAAAAGGACCAAACTGATGTGTGTGAACAAACATGGAGGACCAAATTGATTGAACTGAAACACATTGAATGAAAATTATGATTTTCCAAACATCAAGGGCCTTTGTGATAAAAACCCATACATAGAATAAACATACAGTACAATATGTATAATTCAATAGGAAGCAGAATTCTTCGATTCTATATATCTTCTCGAAAACAGAATTTTGACATTTTATTTGGTGAAATTTTGTTTGCTAGTATCTTCAACAAAGTATTGCTTTTCTTTTTTGGGTCTGTGAGATTAAAATTTTGGTCTGAACGACTTGGATTTCAAGTTGCACTCTCAGGAATCAAAATGGGAAAATCGGCCTTGATATATACACTTTTGCATCGGGTCTGGAACTCTGACTGAATTTGAGCTTAGGAAGAGGTACTACACTTATAAATGACAGTTTCAGTTGCAGAAGACTACCTTTTCCACCGAAGTGATAAATTAAAACTACAAGAAACGATACTGGTCTGAATTTACACTCAGATGTCAGTGTTTTGTGCACAAAATTCGCCCCCCATAAATAACCTAGTTTCAGCTGGCATAAGACTCATTTCTATCAAAGTTAAAAGTTTGAACAACTAAAGAATGGTACTTGTTCTGACCTCTCTCAGAAGCAGTGTTTTAAAAGGCTCGCCTAAGGGCGAGCCTAGGCGGCCTCTGAGGCTGAGCGTCAGTGTTCCCGCCTCTATTTTGAGGGAGTGGGCGGAAGGTTTCGCGGGAGCGCGTCTGGGCGGCGGAGGCGCGCCTCAGGGCATTCGGGGTGTTCTGGGCCTTTTTTTCTTCAAAATCCAGGTTTTCTGAAATGTTTTTTGCCGTTCTAGTTTCAACGAAGAAGGAGAGACTTTCTCTCTCCAAATCCCATAAATTTCCATAATAATTGCTCCACTCTGCCTTTATTTCATTTTAAATACCCTATAAATACTCCACTCAACCCTTTATTTTCGCCATTTATTTCTTTTTAAATACTCTATAAATACTCCACTCAACCCTTTATTTTCCTTTAAATTCCCATAATTATTGCTTTATATCATTTTAAATACCCTATAATTACTACACTCAACCTTTATTTCCTTTTAAATTACTTATAATTGCAACATTTAGCCTTTATTTTGCTTGAAATTTTCCTATAATTGTGACCATTCATCTAGACCTGCCATTCGTGTCGTGTTTCCCATGTTTGTGTCGTTTTCGTGTCATACCCGATATTTTAACGGGTCGTGTCGTGTAACACCCGTTAAAATAAACGGGTAAAATGACCCGACTTGATAATATTAACAGGTAATATAACCCGACCCGTTACCCGTTAAGGAAAATATATTTTAAACCAATAAATAATCAAATAAAAAACATAATACTAAATAAGTATATACATACCGTATTATCACATTCAAAACATAAAAACGCATTTGTCTTTCAAGTATTACATATTTACATACCCAAAATAAGAGCATAATAAAAAAAAAAACATTAGAACATTACAAAATATCAAATGTTCAAAAGATTTACAAAATTAAGGGAGTTATGTTTCAAGGTTTGGAACCTTGCACATTTTCTTACAATCAAACTCTTCAATTTTCATCAATCACCATGGGAAACAGTATTGGAACTTTGACTTGATATTTTGTCAAGAGTTATATTGATGATATTTTCAGTGAGGCTTTCTACATTAGCACTCTCTTCTCATTTATCCTATGGCTATTGTTTAAGTAAAGTCTTTAATAGTTTTTTAATTAATGTAGAAGTGTGAAAAATATAGAAAAATATATAAACGCTCGTAATGACAAGCTTTACAACTTTCGTGAAGGGCTTAGTTTTGAAATGTGCCACTATAATCATATAAATCATAGATCAAAATTTAACCGTCGACTATTGTTTACATTTGTGCTTCATTTTTCTCACCAAATTTTGTTTTTTTCTTTTAGATTTTCTTTTTTGAAAACATGATCTATTAGAGGATTCAAGAAGATGAACGGTTCGGATCGTTGATATTATGTTTAGAGTTTTACCGTTAGTGAAAATATTGCTTGCTGTTTATAAAGTCTCTACAAACTATATAACATCGACTCATATTTCAATTAACCGTAAATATTGGGACGTGATATCAAAGATCCGAACTGTTCATCTTCCTACATCCCCCCAGAAGATCATGTTTTCAAAAAAGAAAATTTAAAAATGAAATTCAATATAAAGAATAAAGCCTAAACGACAATCGATGGTTAAATACAAATTTAAGGTTTATGGATTATAGTGTCGGATTTCGAAGTTGACCCCTTCACGAAAGTTGTAAAGCTTGTTACTACAAGTGATTGTATATATATATATTTTTTTTTTTTTTTTACATTTCTTACACTTCTACAATAATTATTATTAATTTTATTACTTTTACACTCAAATAAAAAACACTATTCATGACGGTTTGGAGGGTTTTAAAAATCTAAACGATAATGTAAGTGTAACCATTGTCTACTCGTGGAGGAATGATGAATCACGAGTGTTTATATATTCTTTCATATTTTTCATAATTGTAGGGACGTCTTATTGCCTAGACTAATACTATACTAGTTGATTTTAATTTTGGACAACATGTTAAGTAAAATTTATCTTATTAATGATAATAAGAAACTCTCATAATAAAAATAAATAAATGAATAAAACTTAATTTTTTTAACTTATATAGAATAATAATACAAAAATATATATTTAATATAGAATATACCAATATATACAATATGGCTATTGTATTTTATAATAATTATTTTAGTAATTAAACTTTAAAATTATAATTTATTTTTCTTAACGGATCGAAACGGGTTGCCCAAGTGTTACCCGCGTGTATATCCGTTAAGAACCCATTATTAACGGGTTCTTAACGGGTCACCCAATAATGACCCAATTAGTTATCGTGTTGACCCGAAATCTGTTATTTTCTTGTCGTTTTCGTGTCGTGTCACCGTGTCATGTAAGAAACTGCCGGGTTTACATTCATCCTTAGTTTCCTTGAAGTTCTCTATAATTGCTTACAAGAAAATAAATAATTATAACAGTTTGAGACTATATGACATAGTTTCCAAGTACAACTAGACTTAGTAATAAAGAAGATATTATCTTTGATTTAGTTATAGTTATATTTGTTTTTACAAAGTATTAAATTGTTATAAATATACTTATTTATATAATATATATTAAAATTTTAGGTTCGAAGCCTCACGCCTCACGCCTTGCGCCTAGGCTGGGCTATCCATTGGACGCCTCGGCCACACCCCCACATTTTTAATACATTGCTCAGAAGTCAGTGTTTTGGTCACAGAATTAGACCATGGGATTTAATTTTTGAGTTAGTGAAGTCTTGGAACCACTTTCGTAGATTTTCATTTTAGCTTCCCAATTTGTATCTTTGTGTTCATCACTCAAATGGGATTATGCGTGATCTCCCCTTGGCCCTTCAGATTTCCTAATGGCATTATACTGTCTCTCTCTCTCTCTCTCTCTCTCTCTCTCTCTCTCAATGGAATTATGCTTGATCTCCCTTGGCCCTTCAGATTTTCTGATGGCATTACATTATTTAGTTACCTCTAGTTTTCAAGTATCATGCCTTCTCTATCCATATAGCCCAGTTTATATATTATTTTATTTTCTTTTATTTCCTCGCATTAAACTGCCCTCCTTACTTTTTATCGTGCATTAGCCTAGTTTCCATGTGACCTATGATCGGCTATTAATACAATCATTTCTTTATCAATCTTTTTGGTATTTCAATCTTAGATAATCAATTATTATACTCACGAGTTAGTAGGAATTTGATCTTTGTACAGATGACTAAACTTGTGTAATTAATTTATTCATAAATATATTTGGTTCCACTGAATGAACTTGGCCTATGGGCAACACCAAGTTATACAGTATATTTTGTTCAATCTTAATAGTTTTAGGGAGTATTTGGTCATGATTCCTGACACTTTGTGCTTTTAGGAAACATCGGTACTGCGGAGCAAGCTTTTAGAACATGAAAACCTTGTTAAGTATGCTGATAGGCTTAAGGTGGAGTTTGTGGACTCAGGTTCAACATGTTCAGTTCCAAACTTTCATGGAAACTCTTCATCAGCAGCTCCTAGAAGAGGTCCTTCAAACTCGAGTGAGATACTTTTACATTCAAGGCTTGTGTCTCTCTATTTATCTTTTTCCATACTATAATTTAAAGGATTTATTGCCTTTACCAAACCGGATCATTTTTTGCTCCGTTTTCTTTTTCTTTAGTGAACCTCTGTTCTTATCGTGGAAAATTCGAGAGTAGATTTGGCTTGCACACATGCAGTTTCCAACACCATATTTTTGCTTTAGAAAACATAGTAATTTACTTCGGAGTGTTAACAGTTAGAAACTTGAGCAAGTTGCACATTAGGCCTCTCTTGAAGTGGAAGCTGCATTTTGCAGCTTGGAATCTGAGATCATGTGATACTTCCCGCTTTCTAGCATAACTAATGCAAGAGCTGACTAATAGGGACATGGGTGATATAAATCATCTGAAGGAGGTAGATTGTAGGTTTTTGATGAGTTAGCGTATCCACTTTGCATGTGGACTTTAACATGCAAGTTTTCCAGTTGTATAGATGTGCCAACCTATTTGTATATACGGCATTCATGGGATTGAAGTTTTATTTAATCATATTGGTTCTATCTGATATTTGTATCAGGGTCACCTAGGTCGCAACTTAATTCTCCTCAAATGCAATTTTTCTTATGCTTATTTGTTATCAGGTTCTAAGCCCAAGAGTAAACCCAAAAGGGAAGAGACAAAGGAGGAGAAAAGTTTTAAGAGAAGGGCCAGATATTTTTTAACAGCACAGCTGGTTTCAGTTGTACTTTTCGTCACTCTCCTAAGTCGAGTTGATGAGGCTGATGTCGAGGTTGATGATGATGGGTATGAATAGTTGTGTTCTTAGCACCAGCATTTTTTACATGAAAACCAGCTATAGGATTAGCAGCCTGACGACGAAGAGAGAATTTCTGTAATCCCGTTCTTTCAATTTTGTAGTATGACGTTGTTGAAATTTTGGGAAAATAAGCACCTGTATAAATACATGATATGATTTGCTGGAAAGTTGAAGTTAGAAACCTAGAATTGGAGGTATTCTTCACCTGCAGGATTCCAATGTTCGACTTTTGAAGCAGTGCTGACAATTTGTAAATTTCATTGGATATGAATTGGTGAGAAGGGTTTAACTGTGATGCAATTTCGTACTTTTATGTTTTTTGCCCTTTTTATTCTGTGGAAGTTCTTTGTTGATTTCTTAGAAAGGAAGTTACAATGTCACATATACAGTAAGACTGAATTCTGGAACCCATCAGCTGGGTGTGTTTTGACAGAGGTCATGGTGCTGCTAGGATGCATTTGTTTGACTTCTAGCCGATGTTCGAGCACCTGGATTAGGGTTTTGAACGTTTTGGTGCCTCGCTGAGCCGTATCAATCGGCGACTGCATCGGAGTAGTTTGGACAGCCTTGGTTGATTTTACAAGGAATCTTGTTGTGTCCAAATGAATTAGTATTTTGCTACGTTTACTACAGTCCAGGCTCTAAACGAAAAAAAGGCAGCACTTGGATTAGTAGTTCAATGGTGGTTATTCCGGCGTATGATTATTTTCGAAGACAAGACACGACTTGGTTACGGTGCAGGGAAGAATTGAAGGCAAGGCCTCGTAGATTAATTATACCCCTCACCTGACACATTCTGATTCGGAATATCCACTAAGACTCCAAATTGAGCTGTGCTGGCCGACACCTGGAAGGTGACGAAGTCATAAAGTGTAGTGATGTGGAAAATGTGAATAAATTTAAACCTAAAGTGCCTAAGTACAAGAGTGCACTTGTGAGCGAGAATGAACCTATTTCACACGTGATGACAGAACATAAGTACAGTAAGGTAAAATAGGGATTATACCATCAAAAGGTAGCCACCTATATTGAGATTTGCCAAGAATCCTCGTCGATACGTAAGCTCCACTACTAAAACCTAGAGGGGCAAAAAACAAGGGTGAGTGAGCCTAAAAATAAAGATTTATAAAAACCTTTTTAAAAAAACGTTATAACCCCTCGCCATAAAACAAATATAGTTTCCAAAATAAACATACTATGTATAGTATGAAAATACTTACCATAACTTGCAAAATCACAGAATGCCATACGTCGCAATATTGCGTAAATAAACATACAATAGCCAATATCATATAATCTCGCATAAACAAACATGTCATATCGAGTGCTCATCGACACATGCTAACACACGAGTTCATGCAAATATATTCTGACATGAACATGACTGGGTGTAATAATGATATACACTCTAGTACTACAATCACGTGAAGACTGGCGCTATGCGCAGCATATACGAGTCGGAGTTGCCTATGGCAACCTATACGACAGGACTGACACCTACAATGGATCCAAAGTGAGCGTATGGTGCGATGTGCACATACACGTGAAAGATTGGCCCTGGCCTGAGCGAGTACCAACACCAGTGTAGCAAACGATGAGCAAATACTATAAATATAGTCATGTCACAACCATTCAACAATTCTAGTCAATATCATACTATTCATGACCATAAATATAATCAAGGCATCCCCTTATAGTAAGCTTACCTATGCATCTCGTAGGATTATTTCATCATTTCCCAACATTAAGGTATTTCTTATAAACGTTAATTTAATCATGGAAATCGCATAGAGAATTTATTAATGATTGTATATATGGAAACTAACCAATATATATATATATATATATATAAGAAAAGACCCACTCACATATCATGTTGTCGAGTCGAACCTGTTCGAACTAGAACAACCGAAGTCACCAATAATAATTGCACCAAAGCATAATATTAGGACCCATTAGTAAAACTCCACTAAAACAATTAAATTTGGGAAAACGGAGTGCAGATTTGGAATCAGGGTGTCGAAATACGCTAACGAGGGTCCCTGACATATTTTACAAAAAGTCAACTGAGACGCCCCGGTGGTCAACTATGTTCAAACTTTATAATTTCACTAAATGGATGTCAAAAACGGACTCGGGACGTCGAAATTAGCCTAGGAGGGTAATCGAAAAATTTCCGAAAAAGACAACATAGAATATTCCAAGAACATTCCAAGAATATTCCTGAGAATATTCCAAACCCAACTCAAAAATGGGTATGGGCCGGGTTTTTGGCTTAAGACCCTTTTTTTTTTCCTTCTTCTCTTATTTTCTTCTTCTCCGGCAGGTCGCCCGATTCTGAGCAGAAATTTCCGAGCTCCATACGAGCTCAAAACTCAACCATTTTTCACCTTCTTCCTACCAAAATGAAAAATGAGTGTAGTTTAGGATTATACCTTCCCCCTGAGTCACATGTGGCTGGAGTTGGCTTGAAAGGTATGCAACTCACATCATATATCACTGGAAAACTAGGGAAGACTCCCTGAGGTAGCTCTGCGTTCAAATGTCACCCAAAATCCTTAAGAGCACTAGAAACGTAAAGTAAAACACAATCCATGAATATTTGGGTGGTTTTTGGAACTTACCATCGTCGGAGGTCGAGATCTCGCTGGAGAAAACATAAACAGTGATGGTATCATTGTGCAGAGTAAGGAAGAAGGAGAAAGAGGTTTTTGCCGGTAGGAGATCGTAGTTGAGGGAATCTGGGGGTTGCGGTGCTTGCTGGAGACAACATCAAAAGGTGGTGGTCCCGTGTCGGCGTTGTTGCAGAGGTGGAACAAGGGACATAAATGAAGGGGAGAGATGTAGGACGAGAGACAGAGAGGGGTGGTTTGGTAAAGAAATGGTGGTTTCATGGCCTGAGGGCTCGCTAGAGTTGAGTGTGGTTCTCGACGCAACTGTAGAGGGAGGAGAGAGTTAGAGAGAGACACGAGAGAAGACTAAGAGAAAAGAGAGAAAGAGAGTCCGAGAGTGTGAGGTGAGGGAGAATGTACACGTGGTGAGAAAGGGCTGGAGAGCTTGTGTGGGTGTGGGCCCCACGGGCCAGAACAATTATAAAATATTCAAAATATCCACTTAGAAAATATTAAAATAAGAAAATACTCAAAATTCAAATTTCATAAAACACCCTTATGTTTCGTAGTTCCGTAAAATCTTCATCGTAGCTCCAAAATCATTTCCGCTTGCGCCTACGTGTTCGTAGTGACGAGCACTACGAGGATATGTTAAAAGAATGTTTCATACGTCTCCCAATACGCTGGTCAACGAAAGTCAACACCCTTGCCTCTAGGGACATTTTCGTCAATTCACTCATTTAAAATCAATAAAAACATAAAATTAGGGAAGGGTTGTCACAATCTACCCACCTTAAAAAAAAATTTCATCCCTGAAATTTGAAATCATTTACTATACATAATATACTCCATAAGATAGGAAGAAAGTATATATATAAGGAAAAAATTAAGCTAGAGCAGTTGCGTAAAAGAAAGTGCCATTCCGTCGCGATCGGATTGCAATGATTCATCCTTCATGCCTCCAAACTCATACTTTCCTTCTCCTTCAGTACAATACTATAATATAATACTTCTTATAAAACAATAAGTCGAAAGTATTTATATATGTATGAAAACCTCCTGTCAAAATACACATATATATATAATAATGTAAAGTTAAACTAATTGCACTGAAATTAAAACTGAACATAGAAAAAATTCACCTAGGCACTTGTAGCGTCATGTACTCCAAGAATAAGTGTAGCATCTTTGGGTCAAGCCCAAACAATAAATATACAAATATATAACTAAAAATGCTAACGTAAACGGACCTACTTGTCCACTTACTTAACGAATCCAACGAATAAGTTATCGATATTACAGTCTGTAGCCTGCAATACCGACAACTCACTGTTGTCACGATAAGTAAGCAGATAATTCCCGAGGGTGCAATACTACCATCTTGCCCCTCATTGGGAATTACATATAAATCGTCTGATTAGCGCCTCGACCGCGCTCACGTACTACCTTCTCAGGCGACAATGCAACTAGCACAATTGTAATCTCGATTATTCAAATATATGTTCGTAATACTCTGCTGTCAATCATGTGCTATGCATAAAATCTCCATACTACGTCTCAACAGTGTCATACCCAAAACCAAAAATTGTAGCCATAGTTACAAGCAACTAAAATAAAGATAAATATGTGTTACAACCATGCTAATTGTAGAACAGACAAAATACAATATGTCCACTAAGGTCTGGATAGTTCGTTCAGACTGGTCGTTAGTCTAAGGAAAAAAATGTGATACTAGACAAAAACTTAGTACTCATAACCTTCAAAAAGGCTTCCTAAGACTTGGAAATGAAATGCGTGTCATAGGGAGATACAGTAGTGACATGCACACCAAATAGTCAAACAATGTAATTCACAATGCCTTAGTGAGCAGCCTCATGTTGAATTCCTCTCGAATTTAGCAAAAAACTATGTCGAGAAGACTAAAAGAACACTTAAGTATATGAGGGTCAAAACAAGTCCAACAACTCTAGGATACACAGTAACTGGTTTAGATGCATATATCTCGCTTCAATTGTAGCTTCCTGAACATTCGATCACCAACAGTAAAGATTTGTTTAGCAGAGTATTCAATGGGTGATTGAGGAATTAATGGTCGCAACTAAAATTTCAACATCCGAGCGATTCTCCTGAATAGTCTACCTGCCTCAGAGATAATACGAAATGCAGTGGGGTAGACATGTACTCAAGGTTGACTAGAATGCCTTCCAGCACCAAGAGGTGAATATGGAATCACAGTCAAAGTAGATGATGATCAAAACGCCAGAAAATCCGATAATTTAAAAAATGAGCAATTTCACCAAAAGATAAAAAATGTAGTCCCTATGGACCAATGGAAGGTGAGTTAACTTGTCAAGTCAGTTAGTAATCATCGAACATTTTCATATTCTCTACATGTACGAGATGCCTCGTACTAGAAGCTTATGGTGACATTTCCCCATCTCCATTTGGATACTGGAAGTGACTATAACCATTCGAACAAATTCTTGATGGTTTGAAGGTAACGTCATATCGATACTCGTAAATCCCAACTAGAATGGGATAGGACAAGCTAAAGATGTTCAAGGGTAGATATGTCTTTTGTTGATGTAACAGTAATTACGTTTGTACAACCAGGGTGATACACGATAATGCAATCGTAGACGTTGATTTTGTATCTCCATTGTCACTGTCAGAAATTTAGCTCTTTTCAAAAGAAAATGTATTTGAAAGGTCTAAGGTTGATAAAGATTCTGGATACGCTTCTCCACAGAGAAATGTCATCAGGTTTTCAAACGAAAGTGATGATTGTTGACTCTAAGTCATGGGCAAGGTGAGTTATTTCATACGGTTCCAACTGTTGGGAAACATAAGCAATACTCCGTCATGCTGCATTTACCTAGCCAAAACATCCAAAGAAATTGTCACCATGGATTTATAAATGATCAATGTCATCTAAAAGTGTAAAGCAATGGTGACGTGAGACAACAGTTCGGTTGTCAGAAACTTTATTCATATTCAACATCTCACACTAAACTAACTCTCCTCGGTTGATAAGTGAGGAAAACTCTATAGACGAAAAAATCACTAACAAATTGTTGATAAAATCGACAAGACCAAAAATATCTCACATTTCACAACACTTTGTGAGAATTTCAACTTTCTTCCGCTACAACCTTCTTGGAAATTGACAAGGATGTCATCTGCTGAGATCATGTCTCCCGAGAAAAGTACCAACTAAACAAAGGTAATATTTGAGGAATATGGTGTGAAGTTGAATGTTGGTGATTAGAGAATTTAATCTCGTCGCTGGGGTAGGTGAGAAAGTTGTTTATAAGACTACTCCGATTTCTTCAGAAAGACCAACAATTCGAAAAATGGGTTAACGGTTTTACTCATCACCCGATTGAGTTGCTAAAATCTAGGTACGATCCTAAGATTCAGTCTTTCGCCTTCATGAATAGGTTCAAGGTTCCCTAGATAAGGTGTTTGGTTGGGTAAATTCCTAATAGATAAGCTTTAGTAACTAGGTTCTCTCAATAATGTAGGACTTGTTCGAAAAGAAGGAAAACTGGTGTAGTACGAGAAAGTGGATTGATAGTGTATTTCACTTCACCATTTGGTGATATCCCGTAAAATTTGGAGAAATGAAGCCAGAGATGTACGTCCTCAAAATGTACCATACTACTTCCTTTTACTAAGCCACGTGCTAATAGGTCTTCAAAGCTTTCTCAACACTCAAATTGCTTTTACAATGGGAAATTAACTCGTGCTTCGATTGTGCTGTCTACTTGTGGAAGTGATTGAAAAAGTGGCTAGTCGAAGAGGTTCTGTTTATTTAGATAGGTAATAAGGTGAAAACAACCATGAGTTTACTGTCCTAACACAAAGCTTGCTCCTAAGTTTCTTCGGCTCTGGTAGTCACTGTTAATCGATCTACTAGTTGCGTCACTAATTAACGCATTTATGATATTTTTGATATTGTTCGTTACCCTAAAACTGTGAATCAGTGTTCTGGCATAAAGGTATCACTCTCAGATACTAGTACATATGTCTGGTATCAGAAATCATACTGCTTGAATACTGGTTGACAGTTTCTGGATATCGGACATCATCGTCAATTAGTAGCGCCACCATAGGCTGATTACAGGTTAGAGCCCGCTCGGGTAGATGGTTTTAGATGATTAGTAAGGAACTGGTCCGGTGAGATGGTTCAGTTGATTCTAAGGAGAAATACTTACTACTTCGGGGATTTCTACTAACCGTAGGTATAACAACTTGTACTATCATGCCTATACTCAGTGTTCTAAAAAACGGTTGAGGCGGCCGCCTAGGCGGCGGTGCTCCGCCACGATTAACTCAAAATCATTTCTTAAATCAGCAAGGTCTGTGCGGATGCTGGGCTGTTTGGCGGCTAGAAAAGAGAGAGAAAGAGTGAGCGCCTTGGAAGCAAGAAGGAGCTCGGAGAAGAAGCGAGAGAGGCTGCTGTGGAAATTTATAGAGCAACAGAAGAAGAAGAAATGGAAAAACAGAGTAATCGGAGAAGGAGAAGAAGAGGAAAAGGAAAAAAAAATTCAAAACGGCTTTCCTCTTTCCAAGGAAGAAGAGGAAAAGAAAACCCAAAAAAATTAATGCGTCCGCTTTCCAAGGCTTACAAACGGCTCCACCTTTTGAATCCAATCTGATGTGAGAAAGTGGGGTGGATGGGAGGTGTCGAACCTCACATCACACGTGGACTTTTATGAACCAAGCTTTTCATTTTTAAATGTTTATGAACTACCCAAGCCACTAGGTGGGGTTTTTTTTTAATATTTATTGTTTAAAAACTAAATACTAATTATTTAAAATGTCTTGAATTATATTTCATCTCTCTGAATTTAATTAATTTAACTTACTAATCATTCAAAATGTCTTAAGTTATATGGTACATATGTTTACTGTGTTTTTAAATTTTGAACTTGTTAGATACTCTTTTTGTATTTTATCATTCATTTATTATCTTATCCATGAATTTCATGCAAGTATAATTTTTTATGTGTCAATATGCACTTATTTACAAGATATACAAGAAATTTACCTAAATCCGCCTAGGCGCCCGCCTAGATCCCGCCTAGCCTCCTAGCCGCTAGGCTCTAGCTCGCAGCCCGACTAGCGCCTAGCGTTTTTTAGAACCTTGCCTATACTCATCAAAATGATGAGTATAACATCAAATGAATTCTGGGAACTAGTATTGGTTGAGACGCCCTAAGGTTGAAAAAGAAATTGCTAATAACTTACTTTAGAACATGTCTAAAAAGATTCGATCTTCCTCATGAATATCCGGAATTATAACTAGTGCGTTTAAGAAGATTAGTGCTATCGGGGACCAAAAGTGACTGTCCCCCAGATGTTTCTTCCGTCGAGTGTTACCACTTTAGCACTAGGTTGTCGCTTAAGACAATTCTGGAATCTTGACGAAGTAAACTTCGTAAGAATCCTAATAAATGGTATGCAAACGGGTAATACCAAGGAATCAAAACTATTTATGGTTTCCTAACTTGAAAAGGTTGGTAGAAATGACTAGATGGTAGTGGGATCGATTGTTAAATCTCTGGTGGCACACAATTATCGATATGTTAACCCTGCTTCAGGGCCATCAACTCATTCCAAAACGGGATTTTCCTTGGCAGCGAGATTCTTTGTTTAAAGTCTAGAGGTGGTCACTGAAATGTTCATCTAGTACGTCAATAAGACGTCCAAGTCACTCAAAACTTAGAAAAGGTTAACACATTTTTTGTCCTCGACGAGATGGCAATATTCAAAGATTAGGTTCAAGGACCAAGAATGCTTACATCAAACGTGTGATGAATGCAATACTGCCCAACTTATGCTTTGATACCAAACCGACACACCCCGACCCAGAATGTCCACTAGGACTTCGAATCGAGCTGTGTTGGCCGACACTTGGAAGGTGACAAAGCCATAAATAAATTTAAACCTAAAGTGCCTAAATACAAGAGTGCACTTGTGAGCAGGAATGAACCCATTTCACACGTGATGACAGAGCATAAGTAAAGTATAGTAAGGTAAAATAAGGATTATAGCATCAAATCAGCTACTAAAACCTGGATGGGTGAAAAAAAGGGTGAGTGGGCCTAAAAATAAAGTTTTATAAAAACCTTTTTTATAAAAACGTTATAACCCCTCGCCGTAAAACAAGTATAGTTTCCAAAATATACATAATATGTATAGTATGAAAATACTTACCATAGCTTGCAAAATCACAGAATGCCATACGTCGCAATATTGCGTAAATAAACACACAATAGCCAATATCATATAATCTCGCATACACAAACATGTCATATCAAGTGCTCATCTTCACATGCTAACATATGAGTTCATGCAGAGATATTCTGACATGAACAAGACTGGGTGTAATAATGATATACGCTCTAGTACTACAATCACGTGAAGATTGGTGCTATACGTAGTACATACGAGTCAGAGTTGCCTATGGAAACCTGTATGACAGGACTAGCACCTACAATGGATCCAAAGTGAGCGTACAGTGCGATGTGCACATACACGTGAAAGACTGGCCTTGACCCGGGTGAGTACCAAACCCAACTCAAAAATGGGTCTGGGCCAGATCTGGGCTTGGGTCATGGGCCAATAGCCTAAAGGCCGGGTTTTGGGCTTAAGGCCCTTTGTTTTTTTTTTCTTCTTCTCCGGTAGGTTGTCGGATTCTGAGCAGAAATTCCCGATCTCCACACGAGCTCAAAACTCAACCATTTTTTACCCTCTTCTTACCAAAATGAAGATCAATGAGTGCAGTTTAGGATTATACCTTCCCCCCGAGTCACCCGTGGCCGGAGTTGGCCTGAAAATGTCTGCAACTCACGTCATATATCACCGGAAATTGGAGAAGACTCCCCGAGGTAGCTCTGAGTTCAAATGTCACCCAAAATCCTTAGGAGCACTAGAAACGTAAAGTAAAACATGATCCACAAAGATTTAGGTGGTTTTTGGAACTTACCATCGTCGGAAGTCGAGATCTCGCCGAATAAAATATAAACAGTGATGGTGTCACTGTGCAGAGTGAGGAAGAAGGAGAAAGAGGTTTTTGCCGGTAGGAGATCGCGGCTGAGGGAGTTTGGGGGTTGCGGTGCTTGCCGAAGACGACATCAAAAGGTGGTGGTCCGGTGTCGACGTTGTTGTATAGGTGGAACATGGGACAGAAACGAGGGGTAGAGATGTAGAATGAGAGACAGAGAGGGGTGGTCTGGTAAAGAAATGGTGGTTCCATGGCATAAGGGCTCGTCGGAGTTGGCTGTGGTTCTCAGCGTAGCTGCTGCAGTGGGATGAGAGAGTTAAAGGGAGACACGGGAGAAAACTGAGAGAAGAGAGAGAGTCCGAGAGTGTGAGGTGAGGGAGAAGGGACGCATGGCGAGAAAAGGGTGGAGAGCTTGTATGGGTGTGGGCCCCACGAACTAGTAAAATTATAAAATATTTAAAATATCCACTCAGAAAATATTAAAATAAGAAAATACTCAAAATTCAAATTTCATAAAACACCTTTAAGTTTCGTAGTTCCGTAAAATCTTCATCGTAGCTCCAAATTCATTTTCGCTTGTGCCTACACGTTCGTAGTGACGAGCACTACGAGGATATGCTAAAAGAATGTTTAGTACGTCTCCCAATACGCTGGTCATCGAAAATCAACACCCTTGCCTCGCCTCTAGGGACATTTTCGTCAATCACTCATTTAAAATCAATAAAAACGTAAAATTAGGGACGGGTTGTCACATCAGCGATATTACAGCCAATGTTTAAAATTTATTCGATACAGTAGATATATTCATGGAAATATCCAAAAAATAGAGAAAGATATGGAAATGGGTGGTGAAGTCTAAACTTCACCTCATATCAGAGAAACTCTTTTAGGCTAAAAATCAACAAATATTGTGATATTTCTGACAAAAATTTTAAATATCAGAGAAATTATTATATTTCGTCCAAACCAATGTTTGATAATTCCTAAAGTTTCATTTTAAATTTCCATAATTTCTGATAGAAGCAACCAATATCAATATCGATATTCGATATATCTGTCGATATTTTCACAAATCTACATATCTACCTTTCTACCGATACTTATATTTTTTTTTTGGAAACTCCGATACCTATATTTTAAACACTGTTTATAGCTATATCAGGCACTAGCTGCAATTAGGGTGCAAAATCTCTATGCTAAATTGCTAATATTCATAGATATTAGATTAATTTTTATAATTATATTGACAGCCATCACTAAACTACCCCATAAACATGAACATCACAACGTCATAATATTCCAGCAGCTCCAGCCTTGGCCTTGTCCCATTGATTCACAAGCTCAGCATATCCCTCAGCCGAAGCGAAAGCAAACTCTGTCAGTGAGCTCATCGTAACTGACATTCCGGCACAAAGTACTCTTATCGCGACCTCAGCCATTTTGTCTGCAGTCATTACTTGTTCCACTTCGCCAGCTTCCACCATTTCCATACCCCCGCTGAACTCCTCCGCTGATCCACCTCCGAACCTCCTTGAACCTACCCTAACTCGGTGCGAATCCTCTCTAAGCTGTTGTGCGTATAGGGATCCCATACCAGCTGCAAAGAAATCTAGTCCATCCAGCACCGGTGTCTCCTGTACGGAATCCAGAAGTCTTGACCATTGGATGCAAATTCCAAATATTGGAAGAGCCCCACTGGAATGGCGTGGAGAGAATGGGAACTTTGATGTGTCGGGATCAGCCCTCATGCAACGGAGGAGCCAACCTGTTAATGCGTGCATGTAGGATCGTTGAGAAGTGATCCATGACTCGAAATAGGATCTCCAGTTCCTCAGCTCTGTCTCAAGACTGGCTGCTGAACGTGCTAGCCGGTTTGGATCAGCAGCTGAAATGGAAGACTGTCGTTTAGCTTCCAGTTTTGACGGTGTGCCTGCTAGTAAAAGCTTGGCTTCATCTAGGCTTCGTTTCTGCGACTTATGACACTCTGCCATTACTGTCCACATCCTTGCTAACCTGGTTTTGTTAATCAATTGATTAATACAGAAGAATAATTACATGAAGCATGGAGTACATATTTGAGCAAACGATTTATAAAATCTGCGTGGCATATACCCTTGCACCAATTCCGAGAGTTGAGGCTGCAATTCTTCATCCCTTAAGGTTTCAATCCTCTTTGAAATAGCTTCAACTGTGTGTATTGAAACCTTCATCTGAGTATGCAGATCTCTAATTGCTACCCTTGTTTTTTCTACCACAGAATGGTCATCTCCTTTTACATCTTGGTTCCGTAGTTGCGTCACTTTCTTTTCGTATGCAATCCGAACTTTTTCTCCGGACTGTTTTAAGTAATGATGCACAGATCAGTTCTTCATGATTTTCTTTTAATCTCTTTTAAATATTTAAACTATTTGATAGATCAAGTATTTTGCAACAGAAGTTGGTGCCATTTAGAAGTAATACCTTGACTTCCTCGTAGAGTTTCTTCTCCCAAGCATATAATCTGTCTAATGTTGATTGGTGGCTACCCGAAAACATGCAGGGCTCTTCAGAGACATCACTACTGCTTTCATAACTTTCATCTTTAGTGCACGAAGAATTCATTAAAAATCTGGACGATGCTGAGCGAGAAGAAGCTGAACGAAATAATGCTACTGGGTTCAACATTTTCATGGCTGCAACAACAAAGTACTTACTATATAACAGCCTGAAAGTTTAAAGAAAATACAAAAACCAAAATGTTTTCTACTGCAGAATAAGCATTCATGAACCAAGTAAGCAAGCAAACCTGAAAGTTCATTGGAGGATGAAGAGTACTGCTCTTTGCTCGCCTCCAACAACGCTGATATCTCATTGGCGGCATTGCAAACAATTGTGAACTGAGTTTCTAATTCCTTGATAACTTCTGCCATACTCGTTGGCCTTCGGTTAACATAAACAGTAAAGCCTGGTTTTTCTTCCTTACCCTCCCGGAGACCAACAGCTCTTTCTTGGCTATTAGTTTTAACTTGTCTAGCAGTCTGAGATCGTGACACCTCCATAGTCACATTATTATGTGATGGCATTTGTACTTCATGATCAATCTCTATTCCGCCATCCGTTTCCTCATCCTCCTCTTCTTCCTCCTCCTCCTCCTCCTCAACATCTTCAACAATGACTTCTTCTCTATTGCAGTTTAGATCAACTTTATCCCTTTCTTGTGGCACATTTTCCTCATGATCACATTCCTCCTCCTGTTCGGTTTCAACTTCTTCCAAGTCAGGGATCCCCTCTTCTTCTCTGACCTGCCTTAGTCCTCTAACCTCATCATCCATGACTGTCTGATCAAGACTATTTCGAGTGGGATAACTGTAGTAATCTAGTGATGAAAACGGGTTCCAGAAAAAATCCCACTGAGAATTTTGAGGCGAAGGTGGAGGGATGTTTGGCCTATTGTTAGGAGAATAAGAGAACAATGACGAAGAATTCATCGCTGAAGATTGCATTCCAAAAAACCCGTCCATCCCATAATGGTGCATTGGAGAGTAAGCTTCAACTCTGCCTGTTACGGGGGATTGAGGTCTCTCTTCTACTGAAACTGCTGGATTCCCTCCCGATCTTAGATAACATATTTTCACACATGAACGGGGTTCAGACTGGATTGTTGCAGGGGAGAAGGATTTTGGGGAAATTGAGATAAAACCAGGATTTGCTTTCTTAACAGGTGTGAAAGGTGGGGTTACGAAGGAATCTAATAAGAACTCACGAGGCTCATCGCCATCGATATAATCACGAAGAGCAGCTGAAACTCTTTTTAAGGACTGAATATACGCCATGTGTCCAGAGGCGAATCGTGTTCTTTGCTCAAGAGCCTGTTTAATAAATCTCTTTCGATCTTTACAAAGCTGAACTGCTTCTTCATCATCTAGCTTTGATGTAGAACATCCCATCTCTTGCTTCCTTCTTACCTACTTCTTTTTTTTTTGACCGAAATCTTACCTACTTCTTTCACCCTATGAATTTTTCAGGCTAGAATCAAAACCGAAATCACGAGGATAGTCGCCTGTATTTCTGGCCAGATTCATAAGGATATTTCCCAACCTGATCAACGAAAGTAGAGTTCGATAACCTCACTCCAACATGAAGAATTATAACATGTAAAAGCGAGAAACGAACGACAACAGGAAAGAATCTGAAGAGAAATCTAATTTGTAAATAACTACATTTTCAGATATCTAATTTGTTCTACAGAATAAAAAATACTTGATAAAAAAGGTCTGAATACTTTTCTTTATATCTACATTTTGAGTCACAGAAACCTTCAGCACATCTAAAACTGTTCTACCGAGTTTTATCAAGCGTGAAAAATATTATAAGAAAAAGGAGGGAACAAAGCATATAACTTTTGGTTAGGAAACTACTGGCAAATATTAAAGAGGAGTGGGATATTCACATACTCATATTTACTTGTCACACATTTTTTTTAATTTTTGACAGTTGAATCAAATAAATTAAAAAAAGATTAAAGTATATAAATTAACAAGGTGTGGGTGATAACGCACACCCCCATTAAATAACCTCCTACCGTAACATGAAAAGAAAGATTTATCTTTTATAATTGTTGCATAAAATTAATAGGATAAAATTTTCATATCTTAATTTTTTTTGTTTTGCAAATTTGAAAGAAAAGAATCAAGGGAAGATTTGTTAAAAGCATATTAAACAATGATAGAAAAATAATGGATAGTCAAATAAGAGAAGGGCACCGCAAAAGAAGATAAAGGTCTAAAGTCGACTAATGAAAGCGATATAATATTCGTACACTAACCCGAGTAATTTCTGAGTTTTAGATTTGAGTAAATCAAACGAGAATAAAATGATAAAAATAATAAATAAGGTGTGAAAAAAAAAATACTGAGCTAAAATCATTTTACTATTGAAATTGGCAATAAAACATATTCTAAAAAGGAGAGATTAAAATAGGAAAAACCATCCTCTCTTTTTTCTCATTTTCTTCTAAAGAAAAATTGCAATGTTATTATTCAGATATAATAAACAGAGATCTAATTGGGTAAAAAAAAAGGATAAACAGAAATTTCAAAATTTGAAAACAAAATTAAATAGCTAATATTCATGAACAAAGAAGACGAGCTATAATAATTTTTTGGAAAATAATAAAGCAGTTTAAAACATTTATGATTTATGAAGAGATCAAAAGTAATACTGACATAAACACGAGAAACCAATTACAGTATTTCTTTCCTGCTTCAAGTAATGTGAATAACTTAACTGCTCACCAAAATCTCTTATGAACAGAAAACCAGATCACCCATTTAAAAAACTGGAAAACTGAAAATTTCAAAGGTTTTTATTTGTATATGGTGAAGATTCAAGCCTAATTCAACACACAGATGCAAAAAGAAAAACCCATTTCATATATTGATATTTTTTTTTAAACTAGAGCTGAAAAATACTGATAAAACAAAAAGAGCTTCCAATAGCAAAGAAGTAACAAAACTCAGGAAAAAAAGGAGCTTAATTGGCTGATTTTTTTAACAAATAATTACAACAAACAGAAAGAAAATAATACAAATTAATTGGTGGAATGGATTGCAGTTGAGAAGCATTACCTGGGATTGCGGGCGGGAATAAGAACAGGAGCTGTGATCAGTGATGAATGTGAGAGAGAGAGAGAGGGAGAGAGAGAGAAGCAGAGAGAGACGTTGGGCAAAAGTAACGGTCAAAAACCAAGTGAGAAGAAAAAGAAAAAACATAAAAAAACAAAACTTAAAGTTCGAGGTTCGGAGGACTCGAAAAAGAAAAAGAAAAAGTGGGGAACAAGCCAATGGGCAGAGAATATGACAGCACTATAACTTTGCCCTCCATGCTTGCTTAAATTCCGGATATGCCATTTTCGATTTTTATTGTATTTCTGAGCGATGACAGGTCACCAGATCAAGTTGTTGTATTTTGAAATTATTGTATTGGGTTCCCATGTGATCCAGTTAAAACTTTCTAGAGATTTGAAATCAAATTGTTGTACCAAGTTGTTGCACAACATCCTTAAGATAAAACAAAAAAGCCAAACTGAACATGAAATTACAAAAAATGTGTGGACTGTTGCGGCGAAAACACCAGTTAGTCTCCTTTTATAAAAAAAAATAAAAAAAAGATAAAATTACAAAAAACTAAAATTTTATGAAACTAGATTAATATTAACATTATTAGATAGGAAGATGGTTATTGGCTTTCTTTTTTGGTTCAAAGATGTAATTTGACACTTTAGATAATACAATTGGTTGGTGCCTGCATTTTTAAAATTTTCAATCAATTATATTCTTACACTTGGTGTATCGGACAGTGTTTCCGATATATTGAAAAATGACTCACAATTGATGCATATTTATGAACTATTATATCATATGATTAGTTAGTGACGGAGCGTGATTATTAAAGAAACTCCTAACCTCACAACATTAGTCTTCTCATTTTACTTTTGAGGCATTTCAACAAACATTTTATAGTCCTAATTGAACATGGACACGAAGATATTTGAAAGAAAACACCATTGTTATTGGTTGTGGAAAGAAAATTTAATCTGAGTTTTGCTATTGGTTTAGAAATTAAACACTCTAATCTCTTAGTATTGTCTTCTTGTATATATTTAGTTAAAAATAATTTCTAGTTATAATAATTTGAAGAAAAAAAAGAAGCAAAATATCATACCTTACCCAAAAACATGGGATCCTCGTTCAGTCGTTCTCACCATCACTCGTGCACAGTGTTCTATGTACACGTGGCAGATTGTATTCTCACACCTCACAAATGACATTTTTTATGTGACTAAAACATGAGAATGTACGTCAAATATAATTACATAATTGAAAAAAGTATTTTTAAATATTTTTTTAAGGAATACTTTGGATGCGGTCCCTAATTCTTAACATTCTTTGACTAAAACCTTAATGATATTCAAAGTTTGATCAAAGTCCCTTGACTTTGTACACCTCATTATATTACAATTAATATTTATATTTTTATAATTTTGACATTAATTGTTTGATATTTTATGAGATTTATAATCCTATAAATTTAAAATCCATCATTATAATACTATTAGAAAAGGTTACAATAAAAAAATTCGAACATTTTGATTGAATAAATGGATAAAAACTATGTAAAAATAAGAAATAATAAATGGCAAAAGAATGCATCCGTAGTGTTAAAAAATTGGTACATTTTACAAAAAAATTGGTACATTTCTGTTTGGGCCCAAAATATTGGTTTGGGCCGAGCACTAAATTGTTCTTGGCCCGGAGGCCGTACTTAGGAATCATTGGGGGTCATCTGGTTTATGGGCCACATAGCCAAGGCCGGCCGTGTCCTATTAGGAATCCATGGGTAGTTGAATCCTGATACGAGAAGGAGTTTCGATAAGATAAGGATGTTGGAGTTTGGGATTGAATCCGGCTTGATAACGGGTTGAGTTCAAAGTCCTAGTAGGAGTAGGACTGGCCGAGATAAGGGGGGATCGAGGAAATGAGTCCTAATTTGAGAATGGTTGTGATTCGATCAGAAGCAGGTTAGCTACTATAAATAAGGGAAAAGGAGATCATTCAAGCACCCTCCAATTCAACACACAAACTGCCCTGCTCAAACTCTCGCTCAACGCGAAACCTCTCAACAACCTTGAGATTTTTACTTTCTTTTTCCGCCACACATCTTCAGTTTGGATAAACAGCACTGTGGAGGCAACCAGCGAACATCTTCAGTTTGGATAAACAGCACTGTTGCCGTAGAATCAGCCAACCGTGAAGCACCTTCAGTTTGGATAAACAGCACTGCGACAAGGCCGACTGGTTATCTATCCAAGTCTCGGTCGAGAAGGATTTTCGGATCCTTATTAGCAGAGGTCATCTCATCAGCCTTCTCGGCGAAGTGAGGTGTTACTAGAGCTCGACACATTGAACGCCGAGTTGTTTTATGATTGGATACTCAAAAGTAGGCTTTAGAGTTCGGCATTCTGACAGCCGAACCACATTTACCATCAAGACATATATCTGTTTTGAGTATCTGTGCCCCTATACTCTGTTGTCGATTCGGCGTGCTTATACTCTTACGAATATAATCACTGTGACCGAATCCGGCGCCGACGATTTGTGAACTTCGCAGAACTAGTAGCCTTGTCTTCAGGCTCTAGAACCCAAAGGCTCTAGTAGCCTTGTCTTCGCAAGATCTAGAAGTCAGCCTCGCGCTCAACGCAACATCAACATATTTTAGTCCTCGGTCGAACTCGGCCGACGAGTTGGCGCGCCCTGCATCAACCGAAGGACGTAGTTAGCTTATTAGTTACTCGGCCTGCGCGCCACGTAGGCTTGGTAGTTTTTAGGGTCAACAATTTCACATATAACAAAGTGGTACATTAATAAAGAAGAATGGATACATTATAAATAAATTAGGGTACATATAAAAGATTAAAAAATTATGAGAACAAATGAATTTTTAAAAAATATAGGCGCTAAAAGAAATTAATACATGGGTACAAAATAAAACTAAAAATAAAATACTACAAATTTAAAAAAAATGTTGCAAATTAAAAGTGGGTACAAACTAAAAATATAAATATATGATACGAAGTTTAGGCATAAAACATAAATATACCATATGTAATTTTTCTATCATTGATTAAATATACAATGTCACGTGACGGTATACACATGGGTTGTCACATCCTAGCCCGGGTCCACCACATCCCGGGCCCGTTCCACCATCGTAGCACGATATTGTCCGCTTTGGGCTTACCATTCCCTCACGGTTTTTTTTTTAGAAACTCACGAGCAACTTTCCAGTGGGTCACCCATCATAGGAGTGTTCTGGCCTCCTTCTCGCTTAACTTCGAGTTCCCCAGGGAAGTGATCCTTAAATGTATATTCTCATCCCTACCTAGCACAAGGCCTTTTGAGAGCTCACTGGCTTCGGGTTCCGTAGGAACTCCAAAATTAAGTGAGAAGGAGGCCAGAGCACTCCCAGGATATGTGACCCACTGTGAAGTTGCTCGTGAGTTCCCAAAAACAAAACCGTGAGGGAATGGTAAGCCCAAAGCGGACAATATTGTGCTACAGTGATGGAACGGGCCCGGGATGTGGTGGACCCGAGCCAGGATGTGACAAATGGTATCAGAGCCAATCCCTGGCCGGAAGTGTGCCGACGAGGACGTCGGGCCCTTAAGGGGGGTGGATTGTAACATCCCACATCGCCCTGGGGAGTGATCCTTAAATGTATATTCTCATCCCTACCTAGCATGAGGCCTTTTGGGAGCTCACTGACTTCGGGTTCCGTAGGAACTCCGAAGTTAAGCGAGAAGGAGGCCATAGCACTCCCAGGATGGGTGACCCACTGGGAAGTTGCTCGTGAGTTCAAAAAAAAAAAAAACCGTGAGGGAATGGTAAGCCCAAAGCTGATAATATCGTGCTACGGTGGTAGAGCGGGCCCGAGATGTGACAAATGGTATCAGAGCCAATCCCTGGCCGGAAGTGTGCCGACGAGGACGTCGGGCCCCTAAGGGGGATGGAATGTAACATCCCACATCGCCCAGGGGAGTGATCCTTAAATGTATATTCCCATCCCTACCTAGCACAAGGCTTTTTGGGAGATCATTGGCTTCGAGTTCCGTAGGAACTCCGATGTTACGCGAGAAGGAGACCAGAGCACTCCCAGGATGGGTGACCCACTGAGAAGTTGCTTGTGAGTTCCCAAAAACAAAACCGTGAGGGAATGGTAAGCTCAAAGCGGACAATATAATACTACGGTGGTGGAACGAGTCCGAGATGTGGTGGACCCGGGCCGGGATGTGACATGGGTACAAACACAAATAAAACTTTAAAAAATATGGGCACAAAAAGAAACTAATATATGGGTACAAATTAAAAATGAAAAAAAAAATTGGTACAAATTAAAAATAGGTACAAACTAAAAATAAAAATATATGATAAAAAATTTAACCATAAATATAAATATATTAATTGTAACATTTTTAATACTAAAGGAATATATTTAAAAATAAAAATATTTTATTATTCAAATAATTAATGATGTTATTAATACCCAAGGACCTTGATCAAAAATTGAAAATGAATATGATTTTAATCAATGGAGTAGCAAAAAGAAGGATGTGAACCTAATTTCTCATTTCTTTAATTATATAATGATGTATGTCATAGTCATTGTATTTTCGATCACATCGAAAAATCTCTCACTCACAAACCGTGTTTACTTTGCATTCATAAGGCAAAAGAATATTTTGGTAATTTTGGCCAGCATACCATAAATTGGTAAATTTAGAGAACAAAATTGAGATAAAAGAACTTTGAAAAGCGAAAGAGAGTCGGCTGTAAAGAAAAAGGAACGGAGCTGGTCCCACTAAAGCCTTGGGATGCCGCTAGTGGCCCCTTTGTACCGAAATACCCTTCAATTCGGCTGAAATATCAGAAATGCAATTGTGTGCTGTGTATTGTAAAATATAAATAAAATGTGAAATTTACATTTTTAAGCATTTCATAGTGGTTTACATCAGGGTAATACCTATATGGAAGAATCGGACACGGACACCGTGAACTTAATTCTTACTAGCCTTCATGCACGTGCCTGATTTTTTGAATCCCGGTGTGTTACGCGTGACTTACATGTTTTAAATGTATTTATATGCTTAAATTGATAAAAGAAAAGTCAAATATTTGAAGTAAATGAATAATCTTAGTTTATGCTAGAAAAAATCCTTCATAAACCAATCAAAGCAATTGAATTCACGTAATAAAATCAGTCTCTATTGAATTTACATTAAGAATATAGAAAATAATATTTAATAAATAATTGATTGAATTACATTATTGCTAGCTCATTGTGAGGCGAAACACACCTTCTCCCACTTAGTGTAGATAATATTGTTTGTTTAAAAAAAAAAATCAATCATTTGACAACTAATTTAATCACATTATTATGAATGTGCGAAATACTTTTTTTTATAACCGACATTGCACGTCTCTTAAGATGCTTTGAATGTGTTTAAGAATAGAGAAAATAATATTTAATGAACAACTGATTGAATCACATTATTGCTAGCCTATTGTTAGGTACTAATTATAATAAAAAAAATTGTACAAAAAAAATTAATTATTAAAAAAACACTGTTAAAATGACGAAAATACACTTGCCACATTTGATGCATTATTTTGGGTTACTTTTGAAGTTTTTTGTTTGAGGGGCATTTCTGTCTCTTCATTTGGTGAAGCTTGTGACCCTAAAAAGGATTGTTGGCTTTATATATAAAGAAGATTACACTATTGTCCTAGTTGTTTAAGTTTGATACAACTGACATTGAAACTAAATCGTAAGTTTCACATAACCATTAACAGATGTATGACAATGAAATTAAATCGTAAGTTTGTGTATGACATTGCAAGGTTTTAAAAATGATGTATGAAGTTGCAATTGGATCCAAATTTAAGAGTGTGTAATATAATTTATCCTTTTATTTATAGGAAAACTAATGAAAAAAGTTTGAAAATTTTGAGTTTTAACGATAAGGACAAAATAAATGGTAAAGTGAATAGTATCATGATTGACTTTTTAGTGTAAAAATGTGGTTTTTCGTTAAAGTGAACAGTACCGTGAACAGTACCTGGAGCTTTTCATTAAAGTTCCCTGTATTTATTAGTCAATTAGGTTCGCATCCCCCTTTTTCAACTCCATTGATTGGAACCTTATTCCTTTTCAAATTTTTATCAAGGTCCGTTGGTTTTAATAAACATCATTAATTATTTCAATAATAAAATATTTTACATGTCAAGATGATTAAATTTTATTTCTAAATATATTCATTTAGTGTTAGAAACGTTACATTTGAGATATATATATATATATATATTTTTTTTTTTTAATTTATGGCTAAATTATGTATCATATATTTTTCTTTTTAGTTTGTACCCATTTTAATTTGCAACCCTTGTTTTAAACTATACCAATTTTCTTTTCAGTTTTAGTTTGTACCCATATATCAATTTCTTTTTGTGTCCATATTTTTCAAAGTTTTATTTGTACCAATAATTTATTAATAATGTACCCATTTGTCCTTTAAAATTTACCACTTTGTTATTTGTAAAATGTACCAATTTTTATTTATTTTTTTAATTTTTTTTGTAAGTACCATTTTTATGTAAAATGTACCCCTTTTTTTAATGTAAGACCTATTTAATTTTTTTTATCTAAAATGTACCCATGTTTTTTTTTATTTATAAATGTACCCATTGATTTTTTTATATAAAATGTACCTTTTTTTTTTAATATTAAACGTACCACATTTTTTTGTATAAAATGTACCACTTTTTGTATGTAAAACGTGCGGGCCTCCTGCTGGGGGCCCACTATGCCAAAAGCGAGAGAAACCTCATCCCTCTCTTTCCTTTTTAACGCCCCCACGTTGCCACACGGGAGGGACATGGGAACGTAAAAAAGGGGATCCTATCAACTTGTTCCGACATAGGATAATAAGCTCATGAGCTTAGTCTTACTTCACCGTTGAGAAACGAAAGAAGACTTCCATCCCCAAGTCTAACTCAGACGTACCGAACATGATAATTTTTCATTATCTAGCTCGAGCACGAATCAAACGAATCAAATGGATCCATATAAAAAAAAATCGATATGTTATCCATATCCACACATATATGAATGATTCTATGCAAGAAAATGGATTTCCTTTTTCGCAGTTGCAACAACTAACCATTGCAAGGAATTCAGTTCTTACAGATAAATGCTCAATACCCAAGTAGGCTTGCAATTGGCCTTTATCCCTTAAATATCAAGAATGTTTACATACAAAGCAAAGGATTTACCTATTACTAGTATAGTCTATCCTCTGTTGTCTTTTGCCTGCCCATGGATTAAACAGCAGTTTGAAAGGTTAAGCTATTTTGGAATCTCCGGATCTACGCTTATTTTCAACTCCCTGAAGCATTTCGTCGCTTACTATGCCCTTCCTCGTCTTTGGGTGCCTAGGTATCCACCGTAAGCCTTTCCTCGTTTGAACCTCACCTTTAACTTTATTTAAGGCTATGCCATCCCCTAAGGTGCTGCTAAGGATCTTATCAACGTCCATGGATTATTTTGTGAAAGAATTTTTGGGCCTATAAAAAGTGGGATTTGTGCATGTGGAAATTATTGAGTAATCGGAGATGAAAAAAAAGACCCGAGATTTTGTGAACAGTGTGGAGTCGAATTTGTTGACAAAACTTGGGTTTTAATTAAATATAATTTATCTTAATGACAAATCATGTGATTAAGATGAATTATAATTTTTGATATAAGTATAATTTATTTTTTAATATTTTCAATCTCACAAATCATGGATTTTATTTAAAATCTTACTAATATAAGTAACTATAAATATCAAATTGTTTTAGGCCTAATTTACTGAATCATTATAAAGGATAGAGAAAGGGGGTGTGATATCAGTAGAGAGAAAGAGAGAGATGTGTAATCGTGAGGTGTGTGTTATCTCATCCCATTGTGCCTTTATTTATAGTAGTAGGGAAGATAAATTCCTTACCCCAATAGGATTACACCTCTAATAGGATGATTTTTAGTTTAAGAGATATGGTAGAATTCCATAAGGATATACTAGATATGATAGGATTTACACGATAACATTCCTAAATAAATAGTACTGCAACATTCCCACTTGAATGTGTAAATACTCAAGCAAATGGCGCATTAGGTCTTCAGTGATGGTGAGTACAATTGATGAAGTCGTCAGCACAATGAGCGAATGTGAGTCTTAGATCAATGAAAGAATGCATAAAAGGTAAAACTCACAAAACCTCGATATGGTAAAACCCAGGGTGGGAGAAAATCCCATAGACCAAGGAGAAAAGTGAGAAGTTACATTAAGGCAAACTATACGTCTTCTAGACGCAAGTAGAAGAGCTCAAAAGGGTATGACCAACCCAGGATGGGTGCCTCGTCAAAACCTAGTCAGGTAGCAAAAACTCAGTGGGAAAAATGCTCATAATTGTAGGGAAGAAGAGTACATTAAGATCAAGTAAGTATACTTATGGATACTCCCCTGAGTTTGACAAAACTTCAAAAGGAGAACTACAAGCATTGCATATGAATAATTAGGCATACCAATTCCTTGGACAAACTTCTGATAGGTTGACTTCGGCAGTGATGTTGTGAAGAGTTCAGCAAGGTTGTCTGGGATCAGCTTGCATGACTTCAATCTCCTGATACTCTGCTGATGTGATGTAGGGGCAATATGTCTTGGCGTTGAATTCGTTGATGTATCATGTCTTGGTTTGGTGAATACATGCGACATAATATTCATGGATCGTCGTCGAGACTCAATGATGGATGAAAACAACAAGAGCTTTCAACCATTCTCACGTGTGGCCTAGTAAAGTGAGGTGAGTCTTGGAATGATTTGAAGATTTTGTAACTAAGATCATATTGTGGACCTCAAAGATATTGCAATATCCCTAACGGTAAAGACATAACCATTCGATGATATGCCTTGTATAGGGTTGATAAGTTACCAGCGTCAGCATAATAAACAAGGCAAATATCATTCTAAGGATCAAGGGGATTGGATCCACTCGGGATGCGTTGGATTTAGCCCAAATCCGTAGTATATTTCAGGGTAGTGGAAAAATGTCTTTAAAACCAATTCAGTGGCTGCATACAGGTGCGGTGCTGCATATTTACCAATATATCAAAAGGGAATGAGATGTTCTGTCTAACACAATGAGCTAAGTACAACAAAGCACAAAGTTGAACTCAGATATGGAACTTTGGATTCCATAACCTCTTTAAGGGTCTCATTTGCATATAGCATATGAAAGATCATATGTATACTCAAATGTAACACCTCCGGGGTGTAGTTCGATTGGTAGACCGAAGTAACATTAGAACAACGCTTGGACTTTAGGTCAAGGCATAAACAAGTTTTCCCAAGATCCTTCATCTCAAATTCCGTATTCAGGTGCAAGGCAGTTTTCTCAAGCTATTCTAGCGTCTTAGTGAGATTCATGTCAACGACATAAACTACAACCCTAGTAATTCAAAATAAGACTTCATAGTTTAACATGCAAAGGCATAATTCATATCCCTAAATGATCAAATAATCACTTAGACGGGTATACCACATCCATTGGATTGCTTCAATCCGTAAGCGAACACCTCAAACGAGTTGAGAAACACCAACCACATTTCATAATGCTGCAATCAATCACAGGGCATTTGAGAGAAACCTTGTGCCGTAAGGCGTGCATCATATCACACTATTTCATTCATTTCATTATGCTTCCTTTCCCACCTGCAACACAACAGGGTTACCTTGGGAAGTGTAGGAAGTACAAGTCCAAACACACTTTGGTAAGGAATTTAACCTGGATTGTGATTTCAGTTGCCAATCAGTTTTATGTTGTCATTAATGAACGGAACACAATTTGATATCGTCGCTTTTCATTTATGTTGGTAGCTACCATATAAGTGAAAACATCATCGATGATTATCTCATTCCAATTCCATTATCTCATCCAAACTAATATACTAGACCAAGAACTTTAAGTCTTGGGAGTAATCCAGATTAATCTAATGAGATGGAAATGATTGAGACATCAATCGAGTATAGATTCATTTTGTGTCGTGATCTTCCTCTTATAGGGAAGTGAATCCTATGAACCGAGTGATCTGTCGTGCTTTAGGCCAAGACAGATTGATTGGCTATCTACTTGTGTACCAGACCATCCAACAAAGGCGGTATACCATTTGAGGATGTTGACTCGATGTCCGTTAAGTACGTCTATATTTGCAGGCATGTTTGTAGCTGGTATATGATCTCATCACTTTGGCTATATCAGATGAATGCGCCTGGAACAACATTTTGAAAGCTAGAATACGTCGTACTTGCTTATCACACTTGTGCATTACTAGGATCCATATGAGACATAGTGGATAACGTCTATTTCATCGTTCTACATGAATGTTGATGTTCTTGTAGAATGGCGAAATAGACGTTACAGGAATGTTGACGTTCCTATTTCCCCCTAACGGTGGGAAAACTATCTTATTGAAGTGACAATCTGCAAATGAACGGTAAAGAGATTGCTTGCAGGGCTCTAAGAGAGTTAGTGTAAAGGAGAATCATAATCGACAAAGATTCACATCCTTTTTTGAGGACCCACATTGGTACGTTGTGGCGGCGTAACTTGGCATATGGAATGCACACCCAAAATGTGTAAATACGAAGCATCAGGTTCGTACCCAGTAACCAACTGTAACGTTGAATAGGTTGGGTGTCAATGGGTTTCAAGGCGAACCAATCATAGCTGCGTATAAGATTGCATAGCCCTAGGCAGAAATCGAAAGCTTGGTGTTTTCACCAAGGGTCGGGCGATCATTTAAATTGCCCTTTATGATCACTCTGTGAGGTTGTTTTGGGGTGAACATGGGAATTCGATGTCCAATTTTAAACCCAAAAGAGATGTAATACTTATTGAAAACCTTCAGTATAAACTCTTTGGCATTATCCAGTCTTCTAGACTTTATGGGATAATTAGGATGGTGAACCCTTAAAATCGGGCAAGAGGTTTAGCAGCATTGCATATGGACAAACATGTGACCAGTTTGTCGATTCATCAACCAAAACCATAAAGTATTTGTATGGTCCACATTGTGGTTGGATTAATCCACATATATTCCCTTGAGTCCACTGTGAAAATAGGGTAGTTTTGTATCTTTGCGAGGGATGGTATAGAAAATCAAATTCCCTAACGAGTGAGCTTGGCAAAGTGTGCTTGTAAGCACAAGATTCTTACTTCAGGTAACTAGATACGTTGTAGCATCATTGTTCGACCTAAGTGTCCCCAATGGTTGTGCCAAAGCAAGTAAACTACACAATCACTAGGCTCTAGGGCAGTCACATGTGGCGCATCCCAATTGGGAGGCAGCCCATTGGCCCCAAAATATAGCTTCGGGCTTTGTATTTTGGAGGTGGTGCAAAGATATTCCACTCTATTTTCTTCAATGGTTTCATTCATGATCATTCTTCTCTCGAATATCCATAAAACTCAACGACGTTTGTCTGGAATGGGGAGAATATAAGGTCTTTTAAATGGTAATTTAGTACCATTCATACAACGAGGAGCATGCTAATGCTCTTAATCATGTTGGATAGATCTGAAGTCGTTGCTAGGGATGTGATTTAGGTATAAAGTTAGTGTGTGTAGTATCACAATCATCCAGATAACTAACATTCCCACATTCGTACCTAATCACATGTTTGATTGAATTCAGTCACATGTTTTAAGAAACATGATTCAATTAACTCATATTCGAGGACAATATCAATAACATTATCCATAAACTAAAACAAACACCAAACTTGAATCCAATAACATAGAAAATATGTTTGCAAAGTAAACCAAAGTTACTAAGAGGATTTGGCCAACAAACGCCATTCATGTCAAAATTCTACTATTCTAACGGTGTTTGGTAGAGTAAAATTAGTCTCACATATTGACAACAAGATTGGTAAGGGCACGAATTCATACATAACCAATGATTTCTTCCATCAAAAGGGAAGTAGATTGTGATGGGTTGAGGTTCGAGAATACTATCCCTTATTCTTGAAGTTTTAGGTCTTAGGTGCTAAGGATCACATTTATGACGTGATGCCACACCTTGGTAGGCCCTGATTCAACATTGTTGTAAAAACAAACCTTAAAGTGGGTGAAAGAGACAAACATGTTCGAAAGGTTCCTACCAAAGCTGGAGAGGACTGTTCAGTACGCCTTTGCTAAAGCAGAGTAATATATTTTGGGGTCCTCAGCCGAAATTAGGTTAGGCTATTCGATAGACTTTAGCCAAACTGGGTTTACACCATTCGATAGACTCCAGCTGAAGCTGGGTCTATACATTTCTCTCACATTTGTGGTAGTAATTAGATTCAAGAATTTGGTAACTTTAGCTTTCTATACTGCTACTTTGGGAGTGAGTTTGAAAAATGGAAAGATGAGAAAAGTGTTCTCCAGTCAAAATTCAATCGAAGTTATAAACTTCAGAATTGTACTCATTCATGGACGTAATCATGGTGTGCTTTAGGCAATATCTTTCATGATTAAACGGTTCGTAGGGGCGAGCATAAAGAGCCATGAAATCATCATCTGGGAGGTACTTTCATTTGTAATGCTTCAGGCTAAGTCTTCGAATGAAAATCATGGCAGAGGTTTATTCAGCACTTCCATGCCATTGTTGGCTTCAATAGTTTCTCAGCTTCTTGATAGTCAAGTGGAGGTTCAAGTCTTATACCCACATAAAGTGGTTTATGTTAGAAACGTCCAAATCAGGAAAAATGAACTTATGACGGTTCGACAATCCAATGAATGAAGGGAACAAGATTGTGATTGGTGCTATGAGAAATAAAATATCCATAAGCATCAAAGTTAGAACATTCAGGTTCTAAGACATGGTTTTCATGAAAAACTTCGAGTTTCCATGGGTGTATTGTTTTATGAAAACTTCGAGTTTCAAAGGCACTAAATTCGAAACTACAGGTTCAATTTAGTTGTGAAAATTTAATTCATAAAAAGGAGGTTCCTGCAAGAACACATAATACAACGTACTAATTTAAGTGCAGTGGATCTATGTTGCTTCATGCACTCAAGTGTGAGTGCTTTGGGACTATGAAAGGATGTCAACGGTTCAAAGAAAAAAAATAAATTATTGAATCGTTAATGGCAAGAAGTGATATTCAGGCCGATAATTTTGGATTTCTTGTCAGATTAATGAACTATTGGTCATTTTTAATTAATTCAATAGATCGGGATCATACAAGGTCGATCATGGAAGCAAAATAATGAAAATACGGGTCATATTAGCTTCGATTGGCGATGGGCCAAATGACAAATGAATTATAGCTTAATTAGCTTTAGCCCAAAACGTCCCAAAAATTATATTTTTTGGTATGGTTCAGTAGAGGGGATGCCAAAATATGGCATCGGGTTGAAAAAAATTACGCAGCCCAAAATGTGATTGCTGGCTGTAGTGGGTCACTGCCCTGCAGCAAGCTGTAGGCCTTTGGGCTCGGGATAGGGGCAGCAGCATCAGCCATCAAGTTGCAAAGCAGCGGGCATAGTTGGGAGCAAAGCCCAACAGCGCATGGGCTGCTGGATGGTGGGTTGAGGAGCGTGGGAAGCCCAACGAATTGCTGGCTTTGGGCAGAGGTGCGAAGGAAGCCTATGGGCTATTTGCTTCGATTTTTGGGCTAAAACACAGAAGCCTAGCGAAGTTGGCTTCTGAGGCTGGCCAAGTCGGGAGAAGCCCATTAAAGGTTGCTGGCTTTTAGAATTGACCGAGGGTGTGAAGCCCATGTAGCACGCCTAGTCCAATTTGGGTAGTAAGCCCAGATGGCTGCCCTGTCGCTGACCTAAGCTTCAGGCTTGGTGAGGTTCGCATGGCATTAGCTTCGCATGGCTGGAGGTTGCAGCTTAGCCGCAAAAACACTAATTTTTTTAATTTTTTTTCAACTCTAGGGTTTTAATTTTTTTTTTTTACTCTAGTGTTTGAAAAACCATAATTGCCTCTAATTTCTTTCGATTCTTTGATTCACAAATTCCACATAGCAAAAATTGCGTAATGCATGAAACGTGTATATATATATATATATATATATATTGATAAATATATGAAACATATACAATATATATCGGAAGGTAAATGTAAATGTAGGGGGTTCATGCATCATGAGGAATGTTTTCATGCTTCATGGTCATTTCAAATATCTTCCTTTATTTTAAGCGTACCTGATTGGCAGAAAACAACAAAAGCCTTTGAATTTGTAGAAGATCTTTCTCGGAATGCCGGAATTGCATCTCCAATGCATTGTATCACATTCAGCAAAGAAAAATTAAATTGAATAAATAGCATGTAGATCAATTCAATAAAATAATAAGTTAATCATAAAAAAGAATGATTAAAACGTAATACTCCCCTGATTGAAGATCAAACTCTCTTTAGCGCAGCGTTAGGAGCATGTTGATAATGTGTTGTAAGCCTAATTTACTGAATCATTATAAAGGACAGAGAGAAGGGATGTGGTGATAGGATTAAAAGCACACCACAAAGTAGCACATGAATGTCCTATTGATTTTCCTTATTAACACTAAGATTTGTCAATTGTAGCATATGAAAATAAGGGTCTTTTCCGCAGAAGATTGTTTTATCTAACTACTTAAAATGTCACAAAAACTGGTTGCTGTCCCTACTGACCAGCCACCGAAAAATAATTATTAGACCGACTTACACTTATCTAAATTCTACAAAATTTTATATGAGGACACTAGACACACAGAGCTACACTCAGACAAATTGTTTGGATTTTTGGAGTTGATTTGCTATTTAAATTAAATTGAACAAAAACAGGACAGAAATAGATTTTAAGTAGTTCACAAATTAAGAAAAACGAGTTAGGGGAACTGCTATCCACCACCATATAATCATGCAAACATGTTATGTTTCATTCAAATTCCTTTTATTTCTCGATGAAGATGCTCAAGTTGGCTCAATGTTAGAACTCAACCTATTACTCTTTCTTATGTGGTATGTTAAGAGAATGACGTTTTCAACTTAACTTAGTCCCTAGCATGCAATCGAGAATGGCGTGTTCATAGATTTAACAAGTAGAAATCATTAAGAACGAAAAGAGTTTGAGTCATCACAAGACATCATAAGTACTGGCGTTGTCTTATCCTAGAAATTGGTTCACATGTTAATCGCAATTAATAAGTACTACTCTAGAACACATGTAGGTCCTCATTCGACAATGGCAGACACACACATATTCATAGCGTTAAAATCCTAGATATGCTTACTACGTATGCATCCATAGAAAACAAATAAAGAATTCATCAATGAGACAAGTAGTGAACCACTTTTCATCCATTCATAAAAGTAATTCAAACAAAATGTCATAACAAACTTGCAATCATATTCGGGGCTTCAAAGCAGCCCCTAACTACTAAAAATTTAGTTACACACAATCCTTGAGTTAAAACAAAAGATAGACATGAGTTTGAGAAGATAGAATCGAAGGAAATCGACCGAGGCCTCCTCCTCTTTTCCTTCCTTCCCCAACGCTGCTTTTAAACCAATTCTTGCTGCATCCTTTTCTTCTCCTTAACTCACCCACTAATAGCCATTTAGTGATGACAATAATTGAGAGGAAATGTGGTAAAACAATTGTAACACTTTCGGTAGCCTTTATGCCAATTACTCCCTCTTAATCCTCATTTTTAATTCCATTTCCTCTGATATTTGAATAGGTGTCAGCTGACTTGTTCTTGGCTGCATCAGTTTTGGCTGCTAGATTTATTGGGTTTATTGCTTCCATTGCAATTACAAACTGCTCAGTCTCTTGTGAACCTTTCAGTGTTAAAACAGCCATAACTTCTTCTAAAAAAATGATATTAGCAATCCGTGAAATGCCCAAGAAAATAGACATCCGTAGCTTTCCAAGCATATAAGGCTTATTCTCTAATTCATTCTGAGCTGTTCAAAACTTGCTTCCAAAGTCAGCTGATCTGCACAGGCAGTTTTGACGAATTTGTTACTAAAAATCCTACTTGTGCTATTTTTCTTTTCTTGGCTTGACAAATCCCACAAAACACAAAAACAATGTAAATAGCTCAAAAATATAAGGAACTAACTAAGAAAAGACAAGTGAATTTGATGTAAAATATATATAAATACGAGCTTATCAAATACCCCCACACTTAGCTTTTGCTAGTCCTCGAGCAAAACAATGAAAACATGAAAAAGTAGCAACATGAAAAACATTAGTTCCCCACTATGTGACCCTCATAGAATTTCATTCAAGAAAACAAATCATCAAGAACCTTAGCTAGCACCAAACAAGCTAATCCAAATTCATCTTCCTTATTCAAATGTTAGCAGGAAACTTTTAATCATCCTTGAAGTGTAGTGTGTGTAATAGCCATGCTAATGCAATTTTAAGTTTTTATTTTTATTTTTAAAACACCACATGCTCACTAGTTACCTTCTCACGGGACATACACTCAATCACACATATATTTAGTTTAACGTATTTTGCTCAAAGAATCAAATGTGAAAGATCTACCATAAGCTTGCATAAAGATCTCATCTCCACAATCATAATTGCAAAACTTAGACTTTTATTGCATGTAATGAGGCTTAGGGAGAGGGTTATAGAAATGAAAGGATAGGTAAACACAAGTTCCAAGCTACATTGCAAGCAATTCTCTTGTTGAGATTTATAAGAACTCAAGCTCTCCAACCACTCTACTAATACCTCCAACCACACCCCTAAACTGAAACTTAAAAAAAAAAATTTATTTACTTTGTATACTTTTTTTTTCTTCATTTTTTTTTGAATCAATTTTGCACATAACTAAATACAAACCTTAAATACCCCCACACTTATTCTTTTTTCAAAACTCCTTCGAAGTACTTCACAAATATTTCTCATAAGACAATCTCACATTGCTCACTAGCCAGCTTGGAAAGGGTAAGGAAAAATGTTTAAGGTATAAGGGTAGACATATCTGGTGATAAGAAATAAAAGGCTAAACATATACGGCTCAAATTGGCAATCTAATGATATCATTTTTCTTTAGAAAACATGCTTATTTGGGCCATGATGATAAACCTAATGCCTCTATCCTTTTCAAGTTCATGCAATCAAATGACAAACATTTCGAAAGATCGTTACGCAAGTTCTAGAGATGTAAGTCACATAAGTTCATCACACATGAAAGAATATGAGTGTATGAAAAATGCACACACTTTCAATAGGCTCAAAAACTCACATAGGTTGTATATGGTCACTATATTCACATGCGAAGCTTTAAGTCATACTTTAGTTTCACATCAACAAGGCTGTGGATTTGGTTTTTCAAAGATGATTAAACATGTACAAAACTAACAAGAGAATCAGGAATTTCACACAACACATGCTTACTAAGTTCTTGATCACCGTGGTTCAAATTTAATCGAATTATATCATTGGGTCGGGAAACTAACAAAAATCTAATTCAAAACAATAAAGAAAACAAGACAATATTTTTTTAATTTTCAAATCTTCTGAATTTTTTTTAGGGTTATTTTTTTATATTTTTTTAGAGTAAACAGAACTAATGAAGAAAACAAAAAGAAACAGCACATAAACAAATCAAACCAGTTCTTAGTCGAAGGTATGAAAATTTTCAATTTCGTCATTTTTTTAATCCTTACCCCCAAACTTAAACTGGACATTGTCCCCAATGTCAGAAAACACAATAATGCATAAAATAAAAATAAAATAAAATAGTAAGAAACAAAATAAAGCATTTAGACTGAAAACTTCCCCAATTTGCAGTAAAAGCAAGCGATGACCCCCAAACTCCAATTATGCTATCAACTCCAATGGTGGACACGATCAAATTTTCCTACAAAGAAAAGAAATAATTCAGTTTAGCATGCAAGAAAATTCAGAAAACAAAAACAAATGGAAAATTGAAAATGACATAAAAAGACAATGAGTAGAAATATTGGGTTGCCTCCCAATAAGCGCTTGCTTTTACGTCTGCAGCCGGACGGTACCAAGAGTAATCATCCAAGGGGATATGGTTCTTGGAGGGGTACAACCTCCACATCATGCTCCTCAAAAGACTTGTAATATGGCTTGAGTCTATGTCCATTCACTTTGAACACGTTTCCAGTCTTTGCACTGTGGAGTTCCACTGCACCATGAGGAAAAATATTAGTTATAACAAATGGACCAACCCATCGAGAACGAAGCTTACCTGGAAATAACCGAAGGAGACAATTAAATAGAAGAACTTTTTGTCCAATGGAAAAGCTCTTACTTAAGATCATCTTGTCATGAAATGCCTTTGATTTCTCCTTGTATATTTGACTAGACTCGTATGCATCATTCCGGATTTCATCTAACTTATTCAATTGAAGCTTCCTCTGTTGTCCGACAACACTCATGTCCATGTTGTAGGCTTTGATCGCCCAATAAGCTTTGTGCTCTAACTCTACTGGAAGGCGGCATGGTTTCCCATAAACTAACCGAAATGGGAACATTCCAATAGGAGTCTTATAGGCAGTCCTATAAGCCCACAATGCATCGTTTAAGTGCATGCTCCAATCCTTCCTACTAGGACTCACAGTTTTCTCCAAAATTTGCTTCACCTCACGGTTTGATACTTCTGCTTGACCACTAGTTTGTGGATGATAAGGTGTAGACACCTTATGTGTGACATTGTACTTCTTAAGCAACGCTTCAAATGTTCTATTGCAAAAGTGACTCCCTCCATCGCTGATGATTGCTCTAGGTATTCCAAATCTTGCAAAGATGTTACTCTTAATAAAATCTGAAACAACTTTTGAATCATTAGTTTTGGTGGCTTTTGCTTCCACCCATTTAGAAACATAATCCACAACCAATAAAATGTAAAGAAAACCATTAGAAGATGAAAAAGGTCCCATGAAATCAATGCCCCACACATCAAAGATCTCAATAATCAAAATTGGGGTTTGTGGCATTTGATTTCTTGGGCCCAAGTTACCTGTTCGTTGACAACGATCACATGTTGCACAAAACTCGTACGCATCCTTAAACAAACTAGGCCAATAAAAACCACTCTCTAACACCTTAAGAGATGTCCTATTTGCTCCAAAATGGCCGCCACATGCATAAGAATGACAAAAAGTTTTAAACTCAGATTCGGGGACACACCTTCTAATCAATTGATCAGAGCAATATTTCCACAAATAAGGATCATCCCACTCGTAGTATTTGGCGATTTTGACAAGCTTATCTTTCTGAGCACGTGTAAAATCATCCGGAATCTTTTTGGTGACCTTGTAATTGATAATATCTGCAAACCAAGGGTCAGTAGCCTTTAATGAAAACAATTGCTCATCTGGAAAACTCTCACGTAAAGGGATGAGATCTTCCTCTGTGTTTGAATGCACAAGTCTGCTAAGATGATCTGCTACAACATTCTTACTCCCTTTCTTATCCTTGATCTCCAAGTCAAACTCTTGAAGTAGAAGTATCCATCGAATGAGTCGTGGTTTTGCATCTTTTTTTGTGAGTAGATACTTCAAAGCTGCATGGTCAGAAAACACAATAACTTTAGTCCCAATCAGATAAGATCTAAATTTTTCTAAAGCAAATACAACAGCTAAAAGCTCATTCTCTGTTGTTGAATAATTTAACTGTGCATCATTGAGTGTTCGAGATGCATAATAGATGACATGTGGCACTTTGTTTATACGCTGCCCTAGAACTGCACCGACAGCATAATCTGAAGCATCGCACATCAACTCAAAAGGTAAACTCCAATCTGGTGGCATGATCACATGAGCCGTGGATAACAACTCCTTAAGCTTGTTGAATGCTACCACACACTCTTCATTCATATCAAATGTTACATCTTTTTGAAGCAAACAGCACAAAGGTCTAGAAATCATTGAGAAGTCCTTCATAAACCTACGGTAAAAACCTGCATGCCCAAGAAAAGAACGAACCTCCCTGACAGTAGTAGGGAGGGGTAAAGAACTGACAAGTTCTACTTTAGATTTATCAACTTCAATTCCATTTTCAGATATGATATGCCCTAGAACTAATCCATGTGAAACCATGAAATGACATTTTTCCCAATTTAAGACTAGATTAGTTTCTTGGCAACGTTTTAAAACTAGAGACAAATTATGTAGACATGTATCAAAAGAATCACAATAAACTGAAAAATCATCCATGAACACTTCAATTATTTTCTCAATCATATCAGAAAAGATACTTACCATACACCTTTGAAATGTGGCGGGAGCGTTGCAAAGTCCAGACGGCATCCTCCGGTATGCAAATGTGCCAAATGGGCATGTGAAAGTCGTCTTTTCTTGATCCTCCGGAGCAACTGCAATCTGATTATATCCAGAATAGCCATCAAGAAAGCAATAATGAGAATGACCAGCTAACCTTTCTAACAATTGATCAATGAATGAGACTGGAAAGTGATCCTTGCGTGTGGTGTTGTTTATCTTCCGATAGTCTGTACAGACTCTCCAACTATTTTGCACACATGTAGGCACTAGCTCATTAGCTTCATTCTTAACAACTGTGACTCCGGATTATTTCGGAACTACTTGAACGGGGCTCACCCACTTGCTATCCGAGATAGGATATATGATGCCAACATCAAGAAGTTTGATAACCTCTTTCTTGACGACCTCCATCATGAGTGGGTTCAAACGGCGTTGAGCTTCCCTTGTTGGTTTTGCACCTTCCTCCAACAGAATCATATGCATGCATGTAGCTAGATTTATACCTTTAATATCTGCAATGCTCCAAGCTATGGCAGTTTTGTGATCCTTCAGTACCCGGATCAGTTTCTCCCTCTCTTCTGCTGTGAGTTGTGATGATATGATAACCGGTAATGTTTCATCCTCTCCCAAAAATGCATACTTCAGATGTTCAGGAATCGGTTTAAGCTCTAATTTGGGTGCCTGAATCACAGAAGGAAGAGTTTTTTCGTTAGAAGTAGGAAGAGAAATAAAATAGGAAGAAGACTTACCACGAATTGGTGAAAGAGACTCAAGAGCGGCCACTGTTTGGATTAATTCTTCTTCAATGTGCTCTGAATAATTAAAATTTCCATGTGTAATGCTATGCACTAATGCCTTCTCTAAATTATCTTGTCCCACACCTTCATTAAAACAATCCTGCACAAAATAGTCAAACACATCAATAGACAAACAAGATTCAAAATCACTAGGGTACCTCATAGCATTGAAGATTCTGAACTTGACGCTTTCCCCATCAATTTCCATGGTTAAGGTACCATCGTAGACATCAATCTTTGTCCATGCCGTTCTAAGGAATGGTCTTCCCAATATAAGAGGAAGTGCAGTAGGCATAGGGTCATGTTCCATCTCAAGAACAACAAAGTCAGCGGGAAAAATGAGCTCATTCACTTGCACAAGTACATCATTCAATAGGCCTTTGGGATATCTATTTGAACGATCTGCCAACTGGATTACTACCTTTGTTTCCTTCAAGTCTCCAAGGTTCAATGATTCATACACTGAATATGGCATCAAATTAATGGATGCACCCAAATCACACAATGCTCTCCTAAACTCTTTCCTTCCGATTACACATGGAATGGTAAAGCTACCAGCATTTTTCAACTTCGATGGCAGCTTCCTCTGCAAAACAGCTGATACTTCCTCGCTTAATGCCACAGTTTCTTGATCATTGAATCTCCTCTTGTTCGTACACAGCTCTTTAAGGAACTTTGCATACTTGGGCACTTGTTTTATGGCATCTAAAAGAGGTAAGTTCACTTGGACTTTCCGGAAAGTATCCAAGATTTCCTTATTAGTTTGCTCTTTCTTAGACTTCATAAACCTACGAGGAAAAGGAACAGGGACACATGAGTTAAATAAATTTTGAACTTCTTTACTTACCTTATCAGAATCTTTTGTGTTCAATTCTGTAGCTTTAGGAGACTTTTCAGTTTCTGTTGAAGCCTCATCTTGCTCAAGATTCTTGGTTTGTAGCTCCCCTTGCTCATTTGTATCTTTTCTAGTCCTCTTTTGCATCCTTGACTGCTCAAAAACTTCTTTTCCACTCCTTAAAGTCACAACATTCATCTGCTCCGCATTTGGATTCACCACAGTCTGGCTAGGCAACCTTTCTGGTTGGTGTTGTTGCCCCCATCAAACTTGCTAACTGACTCATTTGGCGCTCAAGGTTTTCAATTGCTTTGTCTGTTTTCTATTGATGAGATTGAGTAGAGTTAGCTAAAGAAGCAATTAAATCCTCAAGAGACTTACTTGGAACTTGTTGTTGTTGAGGCTGAAATGGTGCCTGCGGTCTTGCTTGAAAGAAGCCAGGTGGACGGTTATAGTTGTTGGGAACAGATTGTTGTCCGTTGTCTTGATTGTTCCACTTTAAGTGTGGATGATCGCGCCACCCCGCATTATAGTTGTTGGAGTATGGATCATACTTTTGCCTTTGTTGCCCCTGAAACCCTCCTAACACATTAGCTTGCTCAAGACCACCTTGATCCATCAATGAAGGGCACATGTCCGTGGCATGTCCCATCATTGAACATACACCGCACACTTGTTTTGGAGCCACCATAACTTGTTGCACAAGATTAGTCAAGTTAGCTAATTGTAATTCAATACTAGAATTAGCACTTACCTCATTAACTTTCTTAAGAGGTAGCTCATCTCTCCCTCCAAATTGTCTTGTGCTGCCAGCAATGTTCTTTAATAATGCCTTAGCATTTGTTGGTGTCTTGTCCATGAATGAGCCACTTGCTGCATCAAGCATTACACGATCAGTACCACACAATCCTTCATAAAAATACTGTATTAAAAGATGCTCTGAAATTTGATGATTAGGACAAGATGCAACTAAATGTGTGAATCGCTCATAGTAATCTCCAAAGGGTTCTCCATGTTGTTGTCGGATTGCACATATGTCATTCCTTATGCTTGCAGCTTTTGTGGCCGGAAAATATTGCTCTAAGAATGCTTGCTTCACTTGGTTCCATGTGTTCATTGATCCCGGAGGTAAATTGTAAAGCCACTCCTTTGCCTTAGCTTCTAATGTAAATGGGAATGCCCTCAACTTGACTTGCTCCTCATCAACATTTGCTGGTCTCATTCCCGAGCATACCACGTGAAACTCCACGAGATGCTTGTTGGCATCCTCTGTTGAGAAGCCATGGAACTTAGGCAAGTAGTGAATCATGCCGGACTTGAGCTCAAATCCTCCTTCTGCATTTGGATAGGTGATGCACAATGGTTGTTGATCCGTATTTGGCGTTGCCAACTCCCTCAAAGTACGGTTATCAGCCATGCCTTCTTGTGGTTCTTCCTCCTCTTCCGAACTCAAATGTGGTGGAGAAGATGGTGCTAAAGACACTGATGCACGCTTCTGCTTGATTTTTCTCTGAAGCTTTCGAAGTGTTCGTTCCAGCTCAAGATCGTAGGAAGCAAGATCAATACTCTTAGACCTTCGAGTATGCATATACTACGAAGAGTACCTGAAATAAAAACAAAAACAAAAACACCAATTAGGCAAGAAAATAAAACAATAGAAAAATAAGTAATTATAAATAACAATCCCCTGCAGCGGCGCCAAAAATTTGATAGGATTAAAAGCACACTACAAAGTAGCACACAAATGTCCTATTGATTTTCCTTATTAACACTAAGATTTGTCAATTGTAGCATATGAAAATAAGGGTCTTTCCCGCAGAAGATTGTTTTATCTAACTACTTAAAATGTCACAAAAACTGGTTGCTGTCCTTACTGACCAGCCACCGAAAAATAATTACTAGACCAACTTACACTTATCTAAATTATACGAAATTTTATATGAAGACACTAGACACACAGAGCTACACTCACACAAATTTTGGGATTTTTGGAGTTGATTTGCTATTTAAATTAAATTGAACAAAAACAGGACAGAAATAGATTTTAAGTAGTTCACAAATTAAGAAAAACGAGTTAGGGGAACTGCTATCCACCACCATATAATCATGCAAACATGTTATGTTTCATTCAAATTCCTTTTATTTTTGGATGAAGATGCTCAAGTTGGCTCAATGTTAGAACTCAACCTATTACTCTTTCTTATGTGGTATGTTAAGAGAATGACGTTTTCAACTTAACTTAGTCCCTAGCATGCAATCGAGAATGGCGTGTTCATAGATTTAACAAGTAGAAATCATTAAGAACGAAAAGAGTTTGAGTCATCACAAGGCATCGTAAGTACTGGCGTTGTCTTACTTATCCTAGAAATTGGTTCACATGTTAATCGCAATTAACAAGTACTACTCTAGAACATATGTAGGTCCTCATTCGACAAGGGCAGGCACACACATATTCATAGCGTTAAAATCCTAGATATGCTTACTACGTATGCATCCATAGAAAACAAATAAAGAATTCATCAATGAGACAAGTAGTGAACCAATTTTCATCCATTCATAAAAGTAATTCAAACAAAATGTCATAACAAACTTGCAATCATATTCGGGGCTTCAAAGCAGCCTCTAACTACTAAAAATTTAGTTACACACAATCCTTGAGTTAAAACAAAAGATAGACATGAGTTTGAGAAGATAGAACCGAAAGAAATCGACCGAGGCCTCCTCCTCTTTTCCTTCCTTCCCCAATGCTGCTTTTAAACCAATTCTTGCTGCATCATTTTCTTCTCCTTAACTCACCCACTAATAGCCATTTAGTGATGACAATAAGTGAGAGGAAATGTGGTAAAACAATTGTAACACTTTAGGTAGTCTTTATGCCAATTACTCCCTCTTAATCCTCATTTTTAATTCCATTTCCTCTGATATTTGAATAGGTGTCAGCTGACTTGTTCTTGGCTTCATGAGTTTTGGCTGCTAGATTGATTAGGTTTATTGCTTCCATTGCAGTTACAAACTGCTCAGTCTCTTGTGAACCTTTCAGTGTTAAAACGACCATAACTTCTTCTAGAAACATGATATTAGCAATCCGTGAAATGCTCCAGAAAATAGACATCCGTAGCTTTCCAAGCATATAAGGCTCATTCTCTAATTCATTATGAGCTATTCGCAAGTTTCTTCCAAAGTCAGCTGATCTGCACAGGCAATTTTGACGAATTTGTTACTAAAAATCCTACTTGTGCTATTTTTCTTTTCTTGGCTTGACAAATCCCACAAAACACAAAAACAATGTAAATAGCTAAAAAATATAAGGAACTAACTAAGAAAAGACAAGTGAATTTGATGTAAAATATATATAAATACGAGCTTATCATGTGGCAGTAGTTGAGAGAAAGAGAGAAATGTGTAATTGTGAGGTGTGTGTTATCTCACCCCATTGTGCTTTTATTTATAGTAGTTTTGAAGGTAAATTCCTTATCCCAATAGGATTACAACTCTAAAAGGATAATATCTAGTCTAAGAGATATGGTAGAATCCCATAAGGATATACCAGATATGATAGGATTACATGATCAGATTCCTAAATAAATAGTATTGCAACACAAATTTTAATTTAAAATTATAATAACCTACGTAGAAATGCATTATTGCATTAATTTCAGGGACTTTTGGTCAAAAACTAAAAACCAACAAGGTTTCAGTCAAAGAACGTTGATAAATAAGGACCGCATCCAAAGTCACCCATTATATAAACTTATGACTGTCTCAACTCTATATAGTTGCCCATCTTGTCAGTTATAACTAATGAGATTCCAACAAATTAAATTATGTTGTAGGCTTATTTAACTGAAGAGTTATAGATGGGAGAAAGAGGGTGTCGCAAAAAGAGAGAGAAGAGAGAATTAGTGAATTCTGAGTTGTGTGTTGTCTCACTCCATCGTGCCTTTATTTATAGTAGTAAGGGAGAATCTTTGTTTTTCAAGTAATACAACTTAAGTAGGACACTATCTAAAAAATACTATACAATCCCAAAAGAATTTGCACAATCACTTTCTTAGCTAAATTAGGACTGCAACACGCCCCCTTTAGTGTGTAAATACTCAAACAAAATGTCGCACCAGGTTTTCAGCGATGAAGCAAAGCAGTTGATGAAGTCGTCGACACAATGAGAAAATGTGACTTTCAAAACAAACAGAAAAATGCATAAGTAGTAGAACTCATAAAACCTCACTATAGTAAAATCCAAAGTAGGATAAAAACCCATAGTCTAAAGAGAAAAATGAGAACTTGCATTAAGCCAAAATTAAACACCTACAGGACGTAAGTAAAACGCATACAAGGATATGACCAACCTAGGATGGGTGTCTTGTTCAAACCTAGTCATGTAACACAGTAGAAAAAATGCCTATCATCATACGAAAGAGTACATTAATATCAAGTGAGTATACTTTTGGATACTTCTCCAGAATTTGACAAAACTTCCAAATGAGAAGTACAAGCAATTCAAATCAGACAATTTACACATACAAATTTCTTGAAAAAGCTTTTGAAAAGTAGACTTCGACAGTGGCTTTGTAAAGAGATCGGCCACGTTGTCCTGGAAACAAATTTGCTTGACTTCAATCTTCTGACGACTCTTGTTGCTAGTGTGAAAAGAAGAATTTTGGCGCAATATGCTTGGTGTTGTCTCCTTTGATGTATCCCTTCTTAATCTGGTCGATACATGATGCGTTATATTCGTAAATCGGTATAGGGAATCAAAGATGGAAGAAAGTTTGAAAATGCTTCGTATATGCTCCACAACTGTTTTCAGCCATAAGCATTTAGTGTACCTTCATGTAAGGCGAGAATTTCAACATGGTTCGAAGAAGTTGAAATAAAGGTCTGCTTGGTTGACCTCCATGATATTGTGGTGTCTGCAACTGTAAATACATAACCCATTTGAGGACGTGCCTTGTGCAGATTAGATAAGTAACCTACATCAGCATAACCAACAAGGGAGAATTAACTTGAGGACTGAAGGACAACGACACTCGAGGACCGAGGGGGTAGTGATACTCAAGGACACATAGGGGTAGAACAAGCCTAAATCCGTATTACCTTTGAGGTAATGGTAGATGTCGTTAATACCAATTAAGTGTCTGCATGTACGTGCGCTGCTATATCTTGCCAAAAGATTAATATCAAAGGAGATGTCTTGTCTATTGCACTGAGCTAAGTACAATAAAGCGTCGATTGCACTAATGTATGGAACTTCAAGCTCCAAAACCTCTTCCTCATCCTCTCTAGGATGGCAATGATTTCGTTTTGCATCTAGCATCCAAACAACCATAGGAATGCTCGAAGGCTTTGCTTTATCCTCATTAAAATAACCCAACACCTTATGAGTGTATGTCGATTGATGAACTAGAATACATTCCAAACAATGCTTAATCTCCAGGCCGAGATAGTATCGACTTTTCCCCAGATCTTTCATCTCAAATTCTGACTTCAATTGCGCAAGATTTTTCTCAAGATTTTCAGGAGTCCCCATGAGATTCATGTCATCAACATAAACTACAACGATCGCAAATTTGGAATGTGACTTCTTAATAGAAACGCATGTACATAGTTCATTGTTCACATAACCCTGACTAATCAAAGGCTAACTCAGACGGGTATACCACATCTGCCTGTATTGTTTCAATCTGTAGAGTGCACCCCTTAACCTAATTAAGAGGTGTTTAGTGGCCTAGAACCATTTGGTACAGTCAATGCAAGTCCTTTCGGTTACCACGTCCATAAACTAAATAATTATTTATTTATTTATTTATTTTTATTTTTTTCCGGAAATTGCCAAGGTAATAAGGTAGTAGAATGTTATAAAATCCATTATGGGGGAACATGTCTCTTCGTAAGCAATCTCAAGGCATTAAGAGAAGCCTCAATCTATGAGGTGTGCCTTATATCACACTATTTCATTCTACTCATTACACTTCCTTATGAAAACCCGCTTAGCCAACGAGCTTCACATGTGGAGGTGTAGGAACTATAGGCTCAAACACCTTGCATTTTGCAAGTGATTTGAGTTCGACCTGGATTGCTTGTTTCTAGCTGGACCAATATGTTCTACGTCAATATTGATCAACATAACGTGGTACAATTTCATTGCTCAGCATGATATTAGTAGTTACTGTGTATGCAAATACATCGTCGACTACCATCTCATTTCGATTCCAAACTCATCCAAGCTAGCATAATGGACCAAAATCTCACGATTCTCGGAAGTGGATGCGTCTCTTCAAGGACGTTTACGTAGTCTAGAATAATTTCATGCTTTGCAACGGCTGAGTAGGCGATGGTAGGATTCACACTTGTTTCACTAAGCCTTGGTTTTCTTGTTCTGGGGTTTTGAATCCTTTGAACTGACATGTTTACCATGCTTAAGAGCAAATGATTGGTTAGCTGCCAATGTACCAAGTCGTACATTGGGTGCAGATAATTGTCCTTCAAGGGAAGTTTGTCCTTCAGGGTCGATATTTCTACGTAGGTGAGGTACATCTTTCCTTGTAGGCGCGTTTGCAACGGGTATATGTGGTCTCGTCACCTTTGTTAGATTGATAAAACCTTCGCGGAGTTCTTCAAGAACGTTAACATTCTTATCTCTCTTTTCAATACATAGTGACGGCGTTGTTGGCACATAGACTGCGCACCGAATCACGCGTAAATGCAAGACATCATGCTTGTACCTAGTAGCCAACTATAACAGTGAACATGATTAGGTAGTGGTGGGTCTGAGATGGACCAACATAGTTGCGTGCAAAATTGTATAGCCCCATGCAAAGATCGATAGCTTGGTGCGCATAATTAAGGTCCGAGCGATCACTTGAAGGCGCTTAATGAACGCTTTTGCAAGCCATTTTGGTTGTGAACATGGGTACTAGATTTCATCCATTTTTTTACATATTTGGAAAACCCTTATTAGCGTTTTAATGTGATTCCATCTTGCCATGCAGCCCAAAGATCTGACAAGCAACAAAGAGTACAAGTGATAAGTCCTTTAATCATGGCGGGTGAGTTTTATATGGACATGTTAGTTTGATTTCTATAACATTAAGTGTGAGTTTGATAAGCATGAGTTCTATCTATTAATTAGTTATTCTCATTTCTCTATTTCAAATGGTTAGCCATTTCAAACTCATGAGTTTAGAATGAACTCAAAAATCAGAATCATTCTTACAGAACTCTATTTTCTGATCCATTATGGAATCGAATAAAGAAGTGAATTGGTCGATGATTTGGTGTTGCAATGTAAAAACATTAGGGTTAACATGCATAATATCAGAAATAGGGTTAGCATGAAATAATACAGTATAAAATCATGATGCTTATTCCATCTCTAGTTTTGGTTTGTGCAGTGTTGATTAAGACCTATACCTGATGAAGACATTCTGTTGATCGATAAAGCTTCTCCCTCGATTAATCTTCTACTCAATGGAAACCTTAAGTTCACTCTAGTAATGGATCTAGAAAATTCTTAGATGGAACGTGTACTTTCCATGAGCAGGGACCGATACATTTACACGATATCAAACTGCCTCCCACCCATTATGGACAGCAATTGACAACTGCAAGCAGTTTGCTTGCTGTAAACGTGGGTTCTTCCACTACTCTAACAAGTATTCCTAAAAGTACCGTTTGGTACGTAGACGGGATGGAATGAGATAGAACGGGATGGAATGGAGGTTCTGTGCTATGTTTGGTAAGCACAGGATGGAATGGGACAATTGTTCTATTCTGCATTTGGTACATGCAGGGAGGAATGGAACAAATGATTAAATGACAAATGTACCCATGGTTCTCCGTCAACTCCATCAACTCAACCCCATAGATTTTCTGTAGAAATTGGATGTTCTGCAGCCGTCATGGCTGTGGGAAGGAAGGTTAGGCAACGTGCGGGACCATCATCAGGACCATTGTGTAGGACCATCGTTGCCGGAGCTCTGTACCTCATCACTTGGCGCACCATTGGGCCTTCCCCCGGACCTCTGACACCGCCCCCAATAGTGACGAAAAGGTATAAGAGAGAGAGGCTACGAGAGAAAGAGAGAGGGTAGAAGCTCTAATCTTGTGAGGACGCTAGAGAAGCAGCGGGGCATCGTCGAGCAACAGCGTTCGCCACATCCTATTGCCTTGAGGTTGGTGCGATGAAGGGCGACATTGGGTTCGGGTGGGTTTGTTGGGATTGGGGTAGCCTTGGGGCCAATTAGAGAGCGAGGATGAAGTCGTTCTACGGAAGCCATGGTTGGGTTGCTGGATTTGTGGTGGAGTAGGAGGATAAGAGGGGGAGGCTACAGGAGAGACAAAGGGTAGACAGTGGAATTAATGAAAAAGATAAGGGCTATTGTTGTCCAAAAATTTATAATTTTGTGTTCCACATGGTGGAACAAGTCCGTTCCCTGGGGGGGGGGTGTAAGGGTGGAACCAAAATTTATCTAAAATCTGTTCCACGGGACAATGTGTCCCACTCTTTTTAGGGCACCAAACATGGGACAAGCACGTTCTGTCCCACTGCGTTTCATCCCATCCCACGTACCAAATCTAAGTTCCTACTTATAAAGGAATGTACTTAACCTGATTATTAACTCGTAACCGATATTAACTTAAAGTATATAGTAATTAACCTTATCATGATTTGTAGAATCCAAACTAAGTTTCAAGATTCTATGACTTTGGACTTTACTAATCATGTAGCAATATTTTTCTACAAATATCAGTTCCTTAGCGACCACATGAGTTAATACCGGTCATTCATTTCCTCACTCTTCTGTCATGACCAATTTATAAGTTCGAACTTCAGAAAATCTTGCACATTATTTAGCACAAACATTTTGAAATCACAATCTTTTTCATCATTTACACATGATGCTGCAAAGAGAACGAGAGCCCTTGTCATTGCACTCCCATATAAACAACCATGTGCCTCTTGATTAAGTTCTCATATCTTAACTTAATCAAACCTTAATGGATCCAGTATTTCGAACTCTCCTTAACTCCGTCCTAATGATTGATTGCACCCTTAATATTCATAATACATATTTGCATGTACACATAAATTTCATGCAACATACAATAGTCTGAAATTGTTAATTCAAGCCATAACAATGCAGCATATGCTTGCAAATGTTCAGATACAAAGAGTAAACAGTAACACGAAGCTATAAACAAAGGCTTTGAAAACATACGAACTTTTACTCCCACGCTTTAGTAGAGTAAAAAAAGCCAAGAATCCCTACCTTGGCAACATGTTCTTTGAAAATTCTCACTGCTAAAGGCTTTGTGAGAGGATCTGCAATCATTGAGGCTAAATCAATTTCTTCAATTGACAATACTCCCTTCCTGACATTCTCCTTCACTGATAAAAAACTTACATTCATAAGTCTTGTAGCCGACGACTTCTTCTTGTTTTTGGAGTATAAAACTGCTGATTTATTGTCGCAATAGATAACCAGTGGCTTAGGTATGGTGTCTACTACCATTAAGAACGAAATGATGTTCTTCAACAATAACCCCTGTTAGAGATTCTTGAAGCAAGCTATTACTCAGCTTGCATGGTAGAGATTGCCAATGTTTTCTGTATAGCACTCCTCCGTGACATGGCTCCATCAGGTAGGAAAAATATATAATCACTGGTAGATCTTCCATCATCAATACATCCTACCACATCAGAATCTGTGTATCCAAACAGCTCCAGGTTATCAACCTTTTTGTAAACTAACATGAAATTCTTAGTCCTCTGCAAGTATCTCATCACCTTAGGATTAGCTTGAAATCTACCTAATACACTGATCGAAAAAGCCAGATCAGGTCTAGTACATACCTGGATGTACTATTTGGATGTACATTAGGCTTATCAAAAGTGAGGCATATGGCTTGTTTCGCATGCCTTGTCTCTCTAGATTGTTCTTAGGGCACTGATTGTTGTTGAGTTTGTCACCCTTCCCCATTGGAACCTCGCCACCCGAACAGTTTTGCATATTGAATCTACTCAGAATTTTATCTATAAAAGACCTTTGTGACAAAGAGATTCCTTTTTCTATCTTGTATATTCTCAAGACCAAAGACAAAAGATGCTTCTCCCAAGTCTTTCATGTCAAAGGTTTTGGCTATCAACTTTTTGGTCTCCAACAATAGCTTCAAATCATTGCTTATTAGAAGAATGTCATCAACATACAGTACAAGAAAAATGAATTTTGACCACAAATTTTAATATACAAGCAGTCGTTAACTTTGTTATTGACAAAACTAAAAGCTGTTACCTTTTTCTTCAAATTTCAGGAACCATTGTCCCGAGCCTCCAGCCAAGCTTTTGCAGCCATTCCCCAAGCCACCCCAGCACCCACCCTAGTAGTTTACGTGTTTTTTTTTTTTTAGTTTTTGTAAATGTAATTGTACGAATAATTTTATTTTGATTGTGAATGTTTTTTTTAAATAAATTTTTTATAAATATTGTTTTAAAAAAATTAGAATAAAAAATTATTTAATATAAATATTGTTTTAAATTAAAAACTGTAAGCTCGACGGACCTTTTGCCGCACAAAATTTTCAATAATTTTTAAATTTGGTGTGTTAGAGTTGGTCCAACGACTATTCGTCGGGTCAAGTTCAGTAAATTATTTAATTTTTTGTTAGCCGATGAGATATCATCGTCGGCCAAGAGGAGATATCCTCGTCGGACAAGAGGATTCGTCGGGTCAATTCGGTCAACACACGTTTGCCCAACGAATATATCCGTCGTGCTAATTGTCATTTGCCGACATAATATATTTTTATCGTTTAAGGTTTTTGGCGACGGGTTTTGCCCGACTAGTCTTTCTCGACTACCTCCGTCAGCTAAATGCTGTGTGGCTATGAAACCAACTTTGAGCCGACGAAATATTTCCCTTTGGCTAAGTGTTTTTTGTTGTAATGGTTGCATGTATGCAGGCGGGGGGAACAAATATAAGTAGTGGTTGACTTGTTAAACAATTTTCACAAATCTCGTTGTGTTCAAAGTCCAAAGGCATAATAAACAAAACGAGCTCTAATATGAAATTGCATCATATATTTTCCCTTTCAAAAATTCTGTTCTTACCATCTGTTTATACTATCATTTGTATCATTTCTCTAATAGAGATGAGACCCACATGTATTTACGGGCCCTACCTCTATTAGAGAGATGGTGTAAGTGTTGGAGTTTGTATGCAAATTGTCACATATATATATTGGAGTTTGTATGCAAATTGTCACATATATATATCGTTAGTGTATATATTGTCAAGATACTTGATATTATAATCTTCATATTAATAGTAATTTGGTGCGAATAATATTTTATATAGGTCAGATGGTATAAGACCGAACATGTATTTGGATAAGCCAAATTCAAATTTTCATACTTATCTCTTCAATTTGAATTTGGATTATGCGGGCAGTTTCTTAACTTCCTAATACCTGTTGGGAAGGGATACCTAATATCTTATATAATAGCAAAGAGGTCAGACACGAGAAAGGATATAATAATATACATCCACTGCATATAAGATACATATCATTTGGAAGAGAAAGTATTCAAAGGTTCGCCAGAATTCAAAGTTCCGGTGCTGGAACTTTGAATTATAGATAGTTGGATCTTGGGGGACGGACGCCCGTTGAACTACAAGCACGGAGTAGGGGCGCAATTCTGTCTTTAGGACACTGCAAATCTGCAGGCCTCTATCTTTTCGATCAAATCAGTTTTTCTACTTTCTTGTTTCTTTTATTTTACAATATTTCAATACGAATTGGTTGTAATACAATATTGGATTATAGTTATTTTAGTTGAATATTATAATTTGTTATCAATAAAGTAGTATTCTGATTGTTTGTTCCAACAATCTAAAGACAGAATTTGTTGTGATGGATCAAACATCAGCGAATGCAACAGGCGTTAAGAATCCTCTCCCTGAGAAACCAGAGAAATTCAAAGGTGTGGACTTCAAAAGATGGCAACAAAAGATGTTATTCTTTCTGACCACAATGAACCTAGCCCATGTTGTGAAGGAGGAGGCTCCTGTGGTGACTGAACTACCAGCGGATAAGGACATGTTGTCTGCAATAGACGCTTGGACTCACTCTAAGTTTCTTTGTAGAAACTATATTTTGAATGGGCTGGACGATTGTCTGTATGATGTATATTCATCATGCAAGACTGCCAAGGACCTTTGGGATTCACCGACCAAGAAATATATCACTGAAGATGCTGGATCAAAGAAGTTTATCATTGGTAAATTTCTGAAATTCAACATGGTGGATTCCAAACCTGTCATGGGCCAAGTTGAAGAACTCCAACGCTTAATCCATGATTTACATGCTGAAGGATGCTCTATTAATGAACACTTCCAAGTTGGGGCAATCATTGAAAAACTACCTTCATCTTGGAATGATTTTAAAATCTATCTAAAGCATAAGCGCAGGGAGATGTCTCTGGAAGATTTAATTCTCAGGCTAAGGGTCGAAGAGGATCACAGGAAAGGCGACAAAGCTGATGCGTCTTCCATGGAAGCCAAGGCCAACTTCGTTGAGGCTAGCAATCCAAGGCCAAAGCATTTCCAGAAAAACAAGGAGAAGAATGCTAAAAAGAAAAACAACTCTGCTATCCATGCACCAAAAGCAAAGGACTTCAAAAAAAAAAAAATCAAAGGAGCATGCTGGGTGTGCGGAAAACCGGGGCATAGGGCACAAGATTGTCCTTTCCGAAAGGATATGAAATCTACCAATTCAAACACCAACAATGGCAAGACCATCGAAGCCAATGTGACTGAAGGAGATATGTTGGTTGGTGTTGTTTCAGAAACCAACATTGTATCTGATACAAATGATTGGTGGATTGACACCGGAGCAACGAGGCATATTTGTGGGGACAAAAACTTGTTCTCTACCTATGAACCAAATTCAAGTGGTGAAAAGCTTTATATGGGGAATGCCTCCGCTGCAGAAGTTGTTGGAAAATGAAGAGTTGTATTAAAGTTCACTTTTGGGAAGGAACTTACCTTGCTGAATGTTCTCCATGTTCCTGAAATTAGGAAGAACTTAGTTTCAGGACCTTTGTTAAGCAACAAGGGCTTTAAGTTAGTGTTCGAATCCGACAAATTCGTGCTTAGCAAGGGAGGAATGTTTGTAGGCAAGGGTTATTTGGCTGAGGGATTATTCAAACTCAATGTAATTGTTGATGTTTCTATTAATAATATAAATAAGGCTTCCGTTTATTCTGTTGAGTCTATTGAACTTTGGCATGCTAGATTAGGCCATATTAATTATCGATCAATGCATAGAATGGCTAATTTAGGATTAATACCGAAACATGCTATAGATTTCAATAAAAAATGTGAAATATGCGTTGAATCAAAGTTTGCTAGACAAACTTTTAAATCAGTTTTCAATAAGTCAAGTGAGTTACTTGATTTAATACATAGTGATCTATGTGACTTTAAATCAACACCAACTCGAGGAGGAAAGAATTATTATATTTCTTTCATTGACGATTGCAGTAAGTATTGCTATGTTTATTTAGTTCATAGCAAGGATGAAGCCTTGAATATGTTTAAGACATATAAAGCCGAAGTTGAAAATCAACTTAACAAGAAAATCAAAGTTCTACGATCGGATAGAGGATGCGGGTATGAATCTTCTGCCTTTGCAGATTTTTGTAATGAACATGGAATTGTACATCAAACGACGGCACCATATACGCCTCAACAAAACGGTGTAGCGGAAGGAAAAAATAGAACTTTAAAAGATATGATCAATTCCATGCTTAATAGTTCTGGGCTTCCACATAATATGTGGGGTGAAACTTTGCTTACTGCAAACAAAATCTTAAATCAAATTCCACATAAGAGGACAAATCAATCTCCTTATGAATTGTGGAAGGGAAGGATGCCCACATATAAAATATTGAAAGTGTGGGGTTGTTTAGCAAAAGTTCGAGTTCCTTTGCCGAAGAGAACTAAGCTCGGACCAAAAACTGTCGATTGTGCATTCATTGGCTATGCTAATAACAGTGCAGCGTTCAGATTTTTAGTTGTAAAATCTGAGATTGTGGATATACATGTGAACACAATTTTGGAATCTATTGATGCTGAGTTCTTTGAGAAGATATTTCCATATAAAGATAATAAATTAAGTTCTAGTAAAAAGAGATCACATGAACAAATTCATGATGATGCTCCACCGACATATAATGTCCAAGTTACAGACTTGGAACCAAGAAGAAGCACTAGAATAAAAATTCCTAAAAGCTTTGGGCCTGACTTTATAGCTCTTTTGTCAGAAGCCGAACCAAAAAATTTTAAGGAAGCAATATCCTCTACTGAGGCTCCTTTCTGGAAGGAGGCAATACGTAGTGAAATGGAGTCGATAATGCAAAATAACACATGGGAATTGGTTGATTTACCACCCGGTAATAAACCGATAGGTTACAAGTGGATATTCAAAAAGAAATTCAAACCAGACGGCTCTATGGATAAATATAAAGCACGTATTGTAGCCAAAGGTTATCGACAAAGAGAAGGGCTAGATTATTTTGATACGTACTCGCCTGTATCAAGAATTACATTCGATTAGGATGTTAATTTCTATTGCAGCCTTATATAATTTGGAAATACACCAAATGGACGTTAAGACGGCTTTCTTAAATGGATAACTTGAAGAAGAAATATACATGGAACAACCAGAAGGTTTCATAGTGAAAGGACAAGAGAATAAAGTCTGTAAACTTGTTAAGTCCCTATATGGACTAAAACAAGCACAAAAAATGTGGCATGAAAAATTTGATCATACAATGATTACATACGGATTTAAAATAAATGAAAGTGATAAGTGTGTGTATGTAAAGAGCTATAAAAACTCGTGTGTCATTGTATGCTTGTATGTAGATGACATGCTCATTTTGGGAACTGATAAAGACGTTATTAATTCCACAAAGAAGATGTTGAATTCTAATTTTGACATGAAAGACTTGGGTCTTGCAGATGTCATATTAGGAATTCGAATTAAAAGAATTGATGAAGGTTATATACTGACACAATCTCACTATGTGGAATCAATACTTAAAAAATTTGGTCATTATAATGACAATGCTGCTGTAACTCCATTTGATCCCAGCTGCAAATTAAAAACACATGTTGGAGATCCAGTCTCCCAATTGGAATATGCACGAGCTATTGGAATCTTAATGTACCTAATGAACTCTACAAGACCTGATTTGACATATTCCATAAGCAGACTTAGTAGATATACAAGCAATCCAGGGAAAGACCATTGGAACGCTTTGGTTAGAGTACTACGTTATTTAAAAGGCACAATGAACTTTGGACTGCATTATTCAAAATATCCACCGGTACTTGAAGGATATAATGATGCAAACTGGATTTCAGATAGCTCGGAAACTAAATCCACTAGTGGATATGTTTTCACATTTGGAGGAGCAGCAGTGGCATGGAAATCTTCCAAGCAAACGTGTATAGCACGTTCAACCATGGAATCAGAGTTCATTGCTTTAGAAATGAGCGCAAATGAAGTAGAGTGGCTTCGAAATTTTATGGAAGATATTCCGTTGGTGTCGAAGCCTGTAACATCTATTTGTATACATTGTGATTGCATGGCGGCAATTGCAAGAGCAAAAAATAAGATGTACAATGGAACATCGAGACATATACGACGTAGACATAATACAATTAGACAATTGCTCAAAAATGGAATTATATCCATTGATTACGTGAAGTCAAAGGAAAATATAGCAGATCCTTTGACAAAAGGCCTACCACGTGAGCAAATTAAATTTTCATTGAGGGGAATGGGTCTAAAGCCAATACAATGAGTTGAACTGGACGGAAACCTAACCTAGCTGATTGGAGATCCCATGGTCTAAGTTCAATAGGCAAACTGGTTGGGTGAGACTCAATAGTTGAACACACAATTTGACCATTCCTAGGATGAATTTGTGTTGTCTGCAGTATGTTTAGGTTATGTATTTTACATTTAATGACACCGATATCTTTGTATAAGAGGAATGTAGCAGAACATTCTTAATTAGTGGTCACCTATATGAGAGTAATGTGGGGTCGCATTTATGAGAATATTTTTGGCTAAATTCTCTAAAGCTCTCATGAAACCAGGATGTTGTTCAGGACCAAAACGAACCAAAACGAACCCAAATGTATGAACCTACGTATGTAGAAATGAAATATGTATGATTCTTATTGTATCAGTTTATCACAAAAAGATGAACAATTCAAGATCGTCTATATCCATTGCGTCATCAGGTAGACCCGATAAGTACTCACTAAGAAAGGTTCAAGTCCAAAAGACACCTCTTCTGATGCATATTTTGTTTCGTTTTTCTCTTCCAAGGCTGCATGCATTTCATTTGTGACAATTTCCATACAAATGTGGGGTATTGTTGGAGTTTGTATGCAAATTGTCACATATATATATTGGAGTTTGTATGCAAATTGTCACATATATATATCGTTAGTGTATATTGATAGGAGCATATTTATGCGCCTTAGTTAGCTAGTTCTTATGCATTTCCATGGTGTTTTCTTAGTTAAAGTAGTCTTTTAAGCCATTTTTGTGTGTTTTCAGGTTTTAAGGGCATATTATACAAAAAAAAATATGCAATTTGGAGCCTTTTGGAGCAAAAGTGAGCTTGGATTGACTAGCACATGCTTGGAACAAAAGGTTTGGACGAATTTGAAGATTTGAAGAATTTGAAGACTTGAAGATTTGAGGAGTCCTAATCCAAGAAGGAGTCCTAATTGTAGAAGGAGTCCTAATTGTAGAAGGATTCCTAATCAACGAAGGATTCCTAGTTGAACATGGATTCCTAGTTGAACATGGATTCCTAGAAGAATGAAGATTCATACTCAAACAAGGTTTCCTACTTGAAGTAGGAAAGTTAAGCCTAAAGTTTCCTATTTTGGGTTGATCTTTCCTAAACCTAGATGGCCTTAAGTTTCAGCAACATTGGTGGTTTCCTAAGTGTTTTTGGACACAAAGAAAGGTTCTATAACACTTCCTTATCCTTGCCGTGGGTTATGTCCTATTTCTAGAAGTCTTATCCTTTTCCCCTTATACCTGCTGCACCTATTTCAGCAAGGAAACCTCTTTTCCTTGCCTTGCAAGGCATTTTAGAAGCCTTATCCTTCTCATCCATACCTGCCGCACCTATTGGACTTTTCCCTTTAGAATTCTGATTGTTTAAGCCTTTTTCCTGATGGATTTGGGTTCTCCAAGTCCACATCTGATTACCCTAGGGTTTTAGGTGCCTATATATATTCATATTTCAACCTTGGCCGAATTACCACCTCCCATATACATCATTCATGCCATAAATTCATCCTTGCTACCTGCCGCAGCCACCATCACCACTCTTCCATAATTCCTGACCAGAACCACCCCTTGCCGCACCACCCATCCATCCTAAACACCACCATACTATCTCCCATCCATTCTACACCATTCATAACCCCAAAACCTGTCCCCAAGCTTTGTGCCGCAGCAAGGAGGAATGAGAAGTTCGTGGATGCACCTGCTATCCAAGTTGGCGCGTCTAGGTGTTTTCTTTCTTTGGATTTTGTTTGTACCATACTTGACCAATCCCGAAACTACTGAGCACCAGTCAACGTTATACCATCAAGGACCCAGAAGAGCTTCCCTTCAACCAGGAGGCTAATCACAATGCGACACGTGTCGACATCAGAAGCCAATCACAGCGCGACACGTGTCAACATCAGAAGCCAATCACAACACGACACGTGTCAATGTCAGAACAAAACTAGAAACCTTCTTCTATAAATAGGGATCATTCTCCCACAATAATCTCTAACGTCATTTTGTACTAAACTATTCACTAGAACTCACAAAATGAGAGCTTGAACCTATGTATTTGTGTAAACCCTTCACAATTAATGAGAACTCCTCTATTCCGTGGACGTAGCCAATCTGGGTGAACCACGTACATCTTGTGTTTGCTTCCCTGTCCCTATTCATTTACGTACTTATCTTCACTAGTGACCGAAGCAACTAAGCGAAGGTTACAAACCTGACACTTTCTGTTGTACCAAAGTCATCGCTGATTTTGTGCATCAACATTTGGCGCCGTCTGTGGGAAAGACACTTATTCCCACTCTCTTCAGCTTTGTCAAGCTGGTTTCCACCACTCGTACACTCTCTTTTGGCCAAGCGTCTATCTCCGACATGGGGAGCGAAAGAAGCCATAGCACACAGAATGACACCCCCATTGGACCTAGTATGAAGCAACGAAAGCAGGAAGGAAATAAAGTTACTCTTTAAGCTAAAGTCGATGAGCTAGAAGCTCAGAACAACAAGATAGTGATGAGGAACGAGGTCCTCCAAGAGCAATATGAAAAGCTTTTCGAGAGGCTTCACGAGGCTAGGCATGCTCAAACACACAAGCTCGTCGCCCCTGTCGAGGTCAACAATCATCTGAATGCCCCCCAACACGGAGGGTCATCGATATCCAACACAGACATCCCTGATAGGGATCGAGCTACCCATCAATGTGATAATCAACATGAGACTTCTCTCAACCCAGCTGCTTCAACCCGAAGCAGGAGAAGTAGAGGAAAGCACCTCCTCACAGAGGGAGTGGAAGGATCAAAAGCCGTCTATCGCGATTGTCGAGACTTCCTAAAGCAACGTCGAGAGAATCCCATCCACATAAGCTCGAAGATCAATGACCCAAGAGTTTCTGAAAGACTCGGTCTTCTTCCACGACCCAGGCCAGTCGCCAATCTAGGGAATGGGCAACAAGTCCCAGAAGAACATGAAGGTACAGGGAATGGGCAACAAGTCCCAGAAAGACTCGGTCTTCTTCCACGACCCAGGCCAGTCGCCAATCTTGTTCCGACATACTCACTCTAGGAGTCAGTGTGACGAGTCCAAGGAAAAATCACGCTATCTTGATCAAACTTTCCTACTTCCAAGAGGTGATGGGGACTTACGGAAGAAAACTTCAGTGGTGCATGACTCCACTCAGGACCCCCTTGTCCTACAGCTTCTGGAGGTTGTAAACAAGTTGAAGGCTGAACGTCAAGCAGAGATACCTGACTGGAACCAACCCAGGCCTGGCCCCCTCACAAGAAGGATCCTCAACACCCCCTCCAAGCGAAGACAAAGGAGAAGCTTGACTTACAACTCTATACTGGAAGGGAAGACCCGATTGAACACCTTAACCTTTTTGAGTCCACCATGGTATACCGGAGACACACCGATGAAGAACGGTGCCTTCTCTTCCCCTCCACCCTCTCTGGCGGTAGACTCATTTGAAGAGTTGAGGAAGTTGTTTGTCTCTCAACACATCTTCCAGACCGATCGCTTGCATTCCGCAGATGACTTGTACACTATTCGCCAGAAGCCGGACGAGTCATTACGAAAATATGCTGGCCGCTTCAGCCATGAGTATTCTCGTTGCGCTGAGGCAGATGACAAGACTGCCCTCAAGGCCTTCACGGCAGGCTTACGTGACTGTTTCTTCAAGTACATGATCAATGCCAACACTTGGAAGACTTACTCTGAGGTGATGGCACAAGCTTACAACCATGCCTCCGCCGAGGCAATGACATATCAAGGGAAACCCCCTACAGTTACCCCTTATCAGCAAGTAGGGAGTGGAGGCCAGATCCAACCGAATGAGAAGACCTCAACCTTCTAAACGGTAACAGCACACCCCTCTGCCTCATTTAATGCTTCGCCAAGTCAGCAGACATATCAATCCCAGGGTAAAAGGAAAGATTTCCATCCTCACCAATCTCATTTTAATAAAAAGAATAAGGGGCACTATCACGATAACTCAGGATATCGTCACAATAACGCCCGTCCCCAGGCAGTCAACGCAGTGGGCCAATCACGTGTCAAGACAGGCCCTACCCCGAGGTATGAGACATACACACCTTTGAACGCTACATGCACAACCATTTACCCCAGTATAGCTCACCTGATACCAAAGCCAAAGCCAAAGCCAAGACAGCCAGATTACAAGTCCACGAAGAACACGGGCGTGTTTTGTTGCTACCACGAGTATAATGGCCATGATGGCGAGAAGTGCATCATCCTCCGTGATCATATTGAAGCTTTGGCACGTGAAGGAAAAATTGATCAGTTCCTTCTTCACCCTCCAAGGGATAACCGTAACCAACGCCAGATGAATGTGATATACTCCAGAAGCGGCGGCACACCCATGTCTGAATCTTCCAATAGGGCCATGAAAAACAGTGAACGAACTTTGAGACATGGCCATCAAGGGTTTCACGTGGACGACATCAGGGGAGGCAAGTATCAAAAACCTAACTGGGATCCAATATGTTTTTACCCTGAGGAAGAAAGAGGTATCATCTACCCTCACAACGACTCGCTGATCGTGGAGGCTCACATAGCAAATTTTGATGTGAAACGAATCCTGATAGACACAGGTGCTTCAGTCAATATCATGTTTGCTGAAGCTTTCAAGGTACTTAATGTAGCTGAACACTTGCTCGATCGCTCGATTTCTCCTATGATAAGCTTCTCTGGCGATATCGTACAACCTTTAGGGAGTATACACTTACCCCTCACCATTGGTACATGCCCCTACACAGCTACTATTACCACTAACTTCCTAGTGGTCAATTGCCCGACGGCATACAATGTCATCTTTGGGCGCACAAGCATCAATGATCTCAAGGCCATGGTATCCACACATATGTTGTTGATGAAGTTTCCAACCCCTTTCGGCAATGGATACATCATGGGAGATCAACTTAGTGCTCGATCATGTTACAATACTTCAGTTAAGCAACAACACCTGCCTATCCCCAAGGAGACCCTCTCTATACATAACCAGGTAGTAAAGACCAGTCCAGATGAAGCCAACTCGGATCTTCGTGATGGCAACAGTCAACCCGATGACCCTCGAGATGACTCCTTCACCCAGCAAGCATAACCCGCTGAAGAGTTAGAGAATGTCTCTATCTCCAAAGACCATCCAGATCGCATGGTGAAGATTGGCACCACTTTGTCACCACCCCTTTGGTTGTCGCTGATCTCCTTTTTGCAAGAGAACGCCGAGGTCTTCGCTTGGTCATATAAAGATATGCCGGGCATCTCTCCCGATATCATCTGTCACCACTTGAGTATTGATCCCAAGACTAAACCAGTAAAACAGAAGCGAAGATCTTATGATGTTAAACGATACGAGGCGATGAAAGCAGAAGTTGAAAAACTCAAGGACATAGGCTTCGTCCGTGAAGTCAATTACCCAACATGGGTAGCAAATGTTGTCCTTGTTAAGAAAAATCCTACCAAGGAAAGTCTCCTGCTTCAAAAGGTCTTGTGGAGAATGTGTGTCGACTACACCGACCTAAACAAAGGATGCCCGAAGGATAGTTTCCCCCTTCCTCTCATTGATAGACTTATAGACTCTACGGCAGGGTGTGAGCTCTTGAGCTTCATGGACGCTTATTCAGGATACAACCAAATCCTCATGAACCCCTCAGACCAAGAACACACAGCCTTCACTACTGACAGGGGACTATATTGCTACAAAGTCATGCCTTTCGGCCTAAAGAATGCAGGAGCAACTTATCAGAGACTGGTCAATTCAATGTTCACCGAACAGATTGGGAAGAGCATGGAAGTTTACGTTGATGATATGCTAGTCAAGAGCAAACATGCTGACCAACACATCACCAACCTATCTGAAACTTTCACCATTCTAAAGAGATATCGAATGAGGTTGAACCCCAATAAATGTGCCTTCGGCGTGGGTTCTGGCAAATTCTTAGGCTTCATGATTAGCCAATGAGGCATTGAAGCTAACCTCGAAAAGATCAAAGCAATCCTCGACATGAAAGAGCCAGTAACTTCAAAAGACATCCAAAGCCTTACTGGCAAGGTGGCAGCCTTAACCAGATTCATCTCTAAGGCCACAGATAGATGTGCTCATTTCTTCAAAGCACTCAAGGGAAATAAGAAGTACATTACATGGACGGAGGAATGTGCCAAGGCATTCAGGAACCTCAAAGAGTACATGAGTAAAGCCCCTCTACTCTCCAAACCAGAAGTTGGTGACACTCTCATTATCTATCTATCGGTTTCGGCTTCAGCAGTCAGTTCTGTTCTTATTCGAAATGACAGTGGGGTCGAAAGGCCCGTCTACTACGCTAGCAAAGCCCTACAAAATGCGGAGACACGATACTCCAACATTGAGAAATTAGCTCTAGCATTGGTCATGTCTGCTCGAAAACTTCGCCCTTATTTCCAAACACATGCCATCATCGTGCTTACCAATCACCCTCTTTGACAGATACTCCAGAGTCCTGACACGTTTGGGCGAATGATCAAATGGGCGATAGCGTTGGGTGAGTTTGACATCTCCTACCAACCAAAACCAGCCGAAAAAGGTCAAGCAGTATCAGATTTCATCGCCGACTTCACATATCCTGTTGACATTGCTTCTACACCTGAAGCAATAGCTTCATTACCATCGGAAGCTCAGAAGATAGAATCAACAACCCCAGCATGAAGTCTGTATGTTGATGGCTCATCCAACCAACAGGGCTGCGGAGCAGGATTAGTCCTCACTACCCCCGACAAAGTGGCGATGGAATACGCTCTTCGTTTCAAATTCAAGGCATGCCCTTCTAGCAGGCTTACGTTTGGCCAAACACCTCGAGGTTAAACGAATTGATATCTTCAGTGACTCCCAATTAGTGGTCAACCAGGTCACAAACAACTTTGATGCTAAGGATAGCTCCATGGCAGCATATCTTGCGCAAACGCGACTTTTGCTCAAGCACTTCCAAGTTCCTCGAGCGGCAAACAGTCATGCAGACGCTTTGGCTCGCCTCGCCTCGGCAGTGGAAGACAAAATTGGGAGAAAAATTCATGTCGAATTGTTGGCAGCACCAAGCACCTTGGTCGCGGAAATGTGCAATTTACAACAAGGAGATAGTTGGATCACCCCAATTTATAAATTCCTTGCTCATGGCACCCTCCCAAATGACAAAGTCCAAGCTAAGCAGATTCGATACAAGTCTGCCTGCTACCTGATCATTAATGACTAACTCTACAAGCGTAGTTTTACCCTGCTATACCTAAGATGCCTTACACATGCGGAGGCGGAAATTGTCCTTCGGGAAATACATGAAGGAGTCTGCGGAGATCATGCTGGGTCTCGATCCCTAGCACACAAGACTTTTCGCCAAGGATACTATTGGCCAACACTCCACCAAGATGCCATCAGAATATCTCGCTCATGTGATAAGTGTCAACGCTACGCAACTATCCCTCACTCCCCTCCCGAGCCGCTCACTCCTATGATCAACCCTTGGCCCTTCGCCCAATGGGGACTTGATTTGATCGGCCCAATGCCTGCAGGGAAGGGCAAGGTCCGCTATGCAATCGTTGCAGTTGACTACTTCACAAAGTGGGCTGAAGTAGAACCCTTGGCAACCATTACTGAGGCAAAAATAGAAGACTTCGTATGGAAGAACATCCTCTGCAGATTCGGCATTCCCAATGCGATAGTCACGGACAATGGGCGGCAGTTCGACAACAAGAAGTTCAGGATGTTCTGCTCTAAGTTCAACATCAACTTATGTTTTGCCTCTCCAGCCCATCCCCAGTCTAATGGACAAGTCGAGGCCGTTAACAAAATAATCAAGCGCACTCTGAAAACTAGCTTGGACAAAGCTAAAGGTTGTTGGCCAAAATTCGTACCCCAAGTTCTTTGGTCATACCGCACTTCATATCAGACTTCCACAGGAGAAACTCCATTCTCACTTGCTTTTGGTACAGAAGCAGTTGTCCCGGTTGAGCTTGAGCAAGCAACATACCGAATCCAGAACTACATGCAGAGTGAGAACGACAAACAACTCACCCTCAACCTGGATCTAGTCGAGGAACACAGAAATCAGGCTCACCTGAGGAATGTCGCCTACAAGCAGCGCATCTCCAACTACTACGACTCAAGGGTCAAACCTCGCTCTTTCAAAGTGGGAGACTGGGTACTGAAGAAAAGATTACTCTGTGATAGAATCCCGAGTGAAGGAACACTCAGTCCTAACTGGGACGGACCGTTCGAGGTCGTTGGCATCAGCCACCCTGGCTCCAACAAGCTCAGAAGCTCCGACGGCAAGACCCTTGGCCATCCGTGGAATGCTGACCACTTGAAGTACTATTACAAATAGACTCATATTGTACAAGTGTTAAGCTACAGTCGTTCGGCATCCTATGTAACAAAGACCATTTGGTATGAATTCAATAAAGAGGTGATTTAGCCAACTCGGCCCTAAACTCTTTTACATTCTGAGCAATGAAACACTCAAGTGTTGAAGCTTCAACGCAAATGTTTCCAATACAAAACAAAATCTAAGTATGTGTCAACAAGACTATACAAAGAATCTACATCATACATTCCAACACATTCATACATAAACATCATACATTCCAACACATTCATACATAAACATCATACATTCCAACACATCCATACATAAGCCAACTCTGCTTCGAAAGGGTTCAACACACTTTGTGTCATTTGACATTTGCCACAATGTGCCTCGACACCTTGCCCTTATTCTCACCAACTAGGTGATGAAGGAACTCACATTCGTGCCACCAACTAGGTGATGAAATGTACAACCCGTACTCTAATATTATTTGGAAACTTGCCATTCTTATCACCAATCAGGTGAAGAAGGAACTCATCTTCATGCCACCAACCAGGTGATGAAATGTACAACGCGTACTCTCCTTCATGCCACCAACCAGGTGATGAAATGTACAACGCGTACTCTCCTTCATGTCACCAACCAGGTGATGAAATGTGATGAAAGGTGATTAAGGAACTCACATTCATACCACCAACCAAGTGATGAAAGCAACCCACCATTCATTCCACAAACCAGAAGACGAGTGGTACAACTTGTACATGTGAACTCCTAGCATTCACAAATAATCAAAAACCCTCAAGCTTTACAACTCAACTAGGGGAGCACTTATGCCTAACAAGAGTTATAGTCACCAACAAAGTCTTATTGCAAGCCAACAATGGCTTCAGTGCATGGTATACGAAGATCAAGCTCTTCAGCCCTTTTGCATCTGCTTCAGACATTTCTCCTCTGTAACAATGCAAACACTACAACTCATAGAAAGCTTCACACGCTCTTGATCAAGACTGTTCGAAGCAAATTCAATTTATATGGTTCATCCAAACCTTCGACTACTACAAGATGTGGCTTGCATCACAATCTCTTGCTCAACAGTGTGGAAGCAAAATTTGTATACGTTGTCTCTCCCACATTTTCAAATTTCTAGTTTTCCCCAAAAAAAAAAAAAAAAAAAGGAAATTGGAAATTGGGAAATTCAACAAAGATTCATCAATGGAACACAAATATCAATCTCAAAAGCTTCGCACTATCTTTATCAAGATAGTGTGAAGAAAAATCAATTTATGGTGCCACCAAAAGCTTCATCAATGGAGGACAAATATCAATCTCAAAAGCTTCGCACTATCTTCATCAAGATAGTGTAAAGCAAAATCAATTTATGGTGCCAACAAAAGCTTCATCAATGGAGGACAAATATCAATGTCAAAAGCTTTGCACTATCTTCATCAAGATAGTGTGAAGCAAAATCAATCTATGGTGCCACCAAAAGCTTCACCTATAAAGCTTCAACACCAAAGCTACACTTATAAAGCTTCAACCCCAAAGCTTCACCTATAAAGCTTTAACACCAAAAGCTTCACCTATAAAGCTTCAACCCTTCAACACCAAAGCTTCACCTATAAAGTTTCAACACTAAAGCTTCACCTATCAAGCTTCAACCTCAAAGCTTCACCTACAATACAAAATTTCAACACCAAAACATATAAAAGCTTCACACACTCTTCATCAAGATAGTGCGAAGCTAATTCCAGTGGAGCTGAATTTTGGACATCTTATAGTTCTTGAGCAGATGAACAACTTTCACGAAGGAAATGTTTCTATTTGAGCGACGGAAGTTAGAGTGTTGAAGCTCCAAACATGACGGTCAAATTTCTGCAGGCTTCAAAGCTGCCGTAATGTTTCGAAGATCTGGAAATATTCAACCGTTAGTTTGTTCTGAATTTTTGATATGCTATGGACGAGATGATGAGGAACAACTTTTATGAAGAAAGTATGTTGATCTGAATAAGAGAAAATGGAGTTTCGAAGCTCACAACAAGTCTGACGGGTTAACAGAAAAATGATGAACAGTTACTCATCATACCTGAATGTCTGGAGTTGTACTACTCCGATGGATCTCAAATTTGGGTATGTTGTAGTTCACACGCTAAGGAACAATTTTCATGAAGACAATTTTGCGATTTGAGCTACAGAGGATGGTGTTATATTGAATAGCTACCGCTCCCTCTACGATGACTCCTTTTGGGCTTGCCATTTTGGGCAACATAAAAATTTTGGGCCCTCGCAAAGCTAAAACCAGTTTGAAATATATTTGGATAAGGCATATATGAAGGTGTGACATCAAAACAAGGCTTCGTTACTTTGATAAATTAGTAGCAAGCAAGACACCTCATTCGGCAACTCTCCTCGCCTGAAGACTTGGGGGACTCCCACCATATGCTACTGCACCTTGATACTCGGAAGTCTCACAACCACTCAGTGACTTGGATTTTCAAGTCTTGAACCGAGAAGTTTTCCTCACTCGGGAAATTAAGGGAACACTACCTCAAACTACATGCTTCACTCACAAAGCTTCAACAATACAAGTTTCAACAAAAGGAAAAATTCAAAGAACTTTCTGAATGAGACTTTGGTGTATTTAACACAATACGTTGAAATGAAGCAAAGCTTATTTATTAATATTTCCGATAAGCTACAAATATGTACATATACATGAGTCAAAATAAACAAACAAGAGGGAGCATTCACAAAGGTTGCTTAGGGGAAGTCTCAGCAGTCGGTAGAGCCCCAGAAAGAGAAAGCATCGGAGGGTGGTTATCCGGAGCCTCAGTACTGGACAAAACCCCAGAAGGAGGAGGTATTGGAGGTTGATCATTTGGAGCTTCATTATGCGGTACAGCCCCAGAAGACGAAGGCAATAAATGCCTTTGGAACAAACCCACAAACCTTTGATGATCAAGTAAAGCCTGACCATCAGATTCCTGCATCTGGTTAAGCTTCTTCTTCATGTTTGTAGCATAGTCATGTGCGAGCCTGTGCAACTGTTTATTCTCATGCTTGAGCCCTCTGATCTCCTGTTTGAGACTTATCACTTCAGCCACCAATGATTCAACTTGGTGGGTTCTAGCAAATAGACGTTGGGCCATATTAGACATAGTACCTGCACACTGAACACTCAGAGCCAGAGAATCCTTAACAGCCAACTCATCAGACCGTTTGGAAAGTAGTCTGTTATCTTTGGGAGTGAGAAGGTTCCTAGCCACCACCGCAGCGGTCATATCATTCTTCATCACGGAATCCCCAACGGTAAGAGGACCAGTAGGGGATAAGAAGGATGGGCGCCATATGTTGTCTGGAGAAGGCGTGGTTGCCTATTCAACGAGGTTCAAATCAAACGACGGTCGGAGGGGCCAGACATTTTCAAAGGTGTTGAAGAGAGAAGAGGTTGGACAAATCAAGATCATAGAAGTGCAAGAAGGGAGCTTCTACTAGTGGAGATTCAAGTGTGCTGTGGAACTTAATGCCAGCCTCTATAAAAATCTGCACTCGACGGAGCTTCAGAAATCGAAGAGGCGTTTGCTTTCTCAAAAGCTGGGCTGCTCAAAGACCACAAGGGCCGATCTCAAAAATCGAAGAGGCGTTTGCTTTCTCAAAAGCTGGGCTGCTTAGAGACCACGAGGGCCGATCTCAGAAATCGAAGAGGCACCTGCTTTTTCAGCCTCGTCAGCACCTGTCACATGCACACTCAGTTTTGCGGAAATTACGGGCGATCTGTCAAAGATTTCTGGTGAAGTAGAAAGCACGTGAACCTTACTGTTCAATCATCCACTCTCTACACGCAACATCAACTCCTCGGGTACCACATATAACTTTGCCAAAAATCTCTGACAAAGTTTAGGCACGAGAATTTCGAAGTTCCAGCTACCCTACTATTACCCACAAGAGTAAAGGAACAACACCACTGCTTGACAACTGGAAAGTCCCTATGTGTGTCGACCTCCGTGTTCCGTGGCAAGACAGACTGGCAAGAACGTCCAACCTTTACTCACATTCGAGAAAAGACTCCCAACATAATTACTTTCTCAAAAACCGAAACGGCGCCGCTCTCCGAATCTCGAGAGCAAGACTCCCAACGGGATTACTTTCTTGAAAACCGAAGAGGCACAGCTCTCATAACTTCAAGAACCAGATTTCCTTAGATAAAGCTTATCTGTAATCTTCACACGCAACATCAGCTTTCCAGATACCACACACCACTTTTTCAAAGTGCTCTGACAAAGTTAAAACACGTGAAGCTGACAGCTCCCACTACATTGCTGTGACCAAGAAGGGTAAAGGAATAACATTACTACTTGCTATTGGGAAATCCCTATATACGTCGACCTCCCTCCTCTAAGGACAGGCAAACCTGCAAAAATGCTCAACCTTTTCTCGCATTCGAGAAGGCACCCTCAACATAACCTCTAGAAATACTCAGCTTTATTTCCCCCCGATAATACCTCAGCAAATAAGCCACACCAAGAACATGGGTATCTCATATCATCAGGGTCGAAAGCAAGAGTATCCCATATCATGCTTTCTCCATGTCCTTGTCTTTGTCCTTGTCCACACCTGCAGGACAAGGAGAAAGAGAGCAGTCAGTCAGAACCTGAAATCAAACCTCCAATCTGGAACTGACTGCCTGAGACCTTTGCCTGGTTGCTTACTTAGCATTGCTCTCGAGTACTCATCCTCAACTGCTGTCAAGGTCACGAATTCCACCGGCAAATACCTCATGACAGTTGATCAGATATTGGCTCTTTACACTGAAGCTACCAAGCGTGGATGAGTCACTAGGAAGGAATTTTCTGAAGGACCATTTAAATGCAAAGGGTACACACCACTTTTGCCAGGCAAAAGATTGAAGCAGAAGGTTCAACGATGAGCTGAAATAGATCACTACAAAACGAGAAGCTTCAACAACCTTTCACTAGCACCGCCGTCGAAGAGCAAAACCTCGCCATACCACATTCACTACTTTGTCAACAGTAAGAGTATCCCATATCATCAGGGTCGATCATACTCTAGATTTGATGGACTTGTTTTGACCTTCAAATTCTTGAGTCGACTCACTAAGGCGTCGTGAACTGCACGTGTTAATTCATCACCCTTGAATCAAATCCTTAAAGATCAGGTCACCAACAGCCCGTGAAGATATCACAAGCCCGATTCAAGATCAAGTGTCCACCACCTTGAATCAAATCCAGTTCAAGATTAAGTCTGTGGAAAGTCCTTTGGAGGAAACTAGAAAACCCTCCAGCACAGTTCAAGAATAAGCATGTGGAAAGTTACTTATTTAAAAGCAAAAGTATCTCATATCATCTCTTCTCCATTTGCTTCTCCTTATCCTGGCAGCTGAATGAGATACAAGGAGAATGAGAACAATCAACCGGAAGCCGAAGTCGAACCTCCGATCCTGGGTTGCTTGCTTGGAAGTCTGACTGCTTACCTTGTCTGTCACCTCCTTCGGCATATCTCCTAGCTCGGCGACTTGGGGGACTCCTACTATAGGGTTTGTATCGCACTTGACCAAGCCCGAAACTACAAGTAAGCTTCAAGTGAAATTGATACATTACCTTGTGCATCTTCATCGATTAAAGATACCACCCCTGGATGGAGGAAAAGTACTTCCAGAGAAGATGCTACATCTATATATGAGACAGATAAGGCAAGTGAAAATGATACCACACTTCGGTACTTAGAAGTTTCGTGATTACTCAATGGCTTGGATCTTGCAAGTCCCCAACCGATGAGCTTCCCTCACTCGGGAACTTAGGGGAGCACTGTTTGTACCATACTTGACCAATCCCGAAACTACTGAGCACCAGTCAACGTTATACCATCAAAGACCCAGAAGAGCTTCCCTTCAACCAGGAGGCTAATCACAATGCGACACGTGTCGACATCAGAAGCCAATCACAGCGCGACACGTGTCAACATCAGAAGCCAATCACAACACGACACGTGTTAATGTCAGAACAAAACTAGAAACCTTCTTCTATAAATAGGGATCATTCTCCCACAATAATCTCTAATGTCATTTTGTACTAAACTATTCACTAGAACTCACAAAATGAGAGCTTGAACCTATGTATTTGTGTAAACCCTTCACAATTAATGAGAACTCCTCTATTCCGTGGACATAGCCAATCTGGGTGAACCACGTACATCTTGTGTTTGCTTCCCTGTCCCTATTCATTTACGTACTTATCTTCACTAGTGACCGAAGTAACCAAGCGAAGGTCACAAACCTGACACTTTCTGTTGTACCAAAGTCATCGCTGATTTTGTGCATCAACAGATTTCAATGTCTAAATTTATTTATCTTTGCTTTGTGCGTATGAGGAACTAAACCCCCCTTGGCTAGGGGGGATTCGAAATCATGTTCATGCTTGCTATATGATTTAATTACTTCTAATTGTGTTTCATAAGTTGTGAATTCAATTAACTTATCTATATGAATTAAATTGATTTGTGTGTGTTGGTTGAGAGTGCATGCTTAATTGTCATGCATAAATCTAATGCTAGGATATAAGGGAGTTTCACCTAATCGTTATGAACTTATATTCGCAAGTAGTAAAGGTTGTTGATCACAATCGTGTTAAGTAAATTCTTGGCATAAGTTTCATGCAATTCATAGTAACAAGTGCTTCGTCAATGCTTATGGTTTTCATAGAACTTAATGATTCTTGCTTGTATCTCTATTATGCAATTCATGTAGGGAACTTGTGGGGAATGCTTTGGGTTGTCGTATGCAATCATCCAATTCACTAACTTTAGGAAAATCTGAGGGTTAATTAGTGCAATTCACGGTTAATCTGGGGCGTTGAGAATTCATGGTTTATTGAAACGCAATTGGAAATCGTTTTGTATGCAAGTGTGACATGTGTGGAGAAGAACCCCTTAGCTAGCTTCCCATCCATTCACTTTAATCAAATTCGTTTTAAAATCTGTTTTAGTTTACAAAGTTTTTGTTTTGTTTTCAATTTCGTCAAAACCAAATTCCCCTTTATTTTGAAGTGTTAGATTAGTTAGAAATCAATTTAGTTTGTGTTTTTAAGTGTCTTGAGTCAAGTTATCACCTATTTTCGTCCAAATTTGTGTTTGGTGTTCAAAACTGCCCAGATTGTGTTTTTAAGGCAGTTTTGAGTGTTTATGTGCTGTTTTGAATCTTTTGGTTTGTTTTAGTGTTTTAGAGTTTAGTTTTGCATTCTTTGAGTCTAATTTAGTGTTTTAAACTTTGTTTTATGTTTTTGAGTCAGTTTTAAGTGTTTTAGCAATCCCTCATAATCCCCGGCCTAGAACGATCCCTACTTACATACTTTGCTACAATTGATAAAAAAAGGGTTTAATTTGTGTGTTTATATATTTCGCATCATATATATTGTCAAGATACTTGATATTATAATCTTCATATTAATAGTAATTTGGTGCGAATAATATTTTATATAGGTCAGTTGGTATAAGACCGAACAAGTATTTGGATAAGCCAAATTCAAATTTTCATACTTATCTCTTCAATTTGAATTTGGATTATGCGGGCAGTTTCTTAACTTCCTAATACCTGTTAGGAAGGGATACCTAATATCTTATATAATAGCAAAGATGTCAGACACGAGAAAGGATATAATAATATACATCCACTGCATATAAGATACATATCATTTGGAAGAGAAAGCATTCAAAGGTTCGCCAGAATTCAAAGTTCCGGTGCTGGAACTTTGAATTATAGATAGTTGGATCTTGGGGGACAGACGCACGTTGAACTACAAGCACGGAGTAGGGGCGCAATTTTGTCTTTAGGACATTGCAAATCTGCAGGCCTCTATCTTTTCGATCAAGTCAGTTTTTCTACTTTCTTGTCTCTTTTATTTTACAATATTTCAATACGAATTGGTTGTAATACAATATTGGATTATAGTTATTTCAGTTGTATATTATAATTTGTTATCAATAGAGTTGTCTTCTGATTGTTTGTTCCAACAAGTATAACACTACTCTTTCCATTTCCGCATCTCAAACAAATAAATAAATGTTATTATAAACTGCATTTTACTTTTTATCTTTGCTTTCTGATTTTTGTTTTACCAAACGATATGATCTACACTAAGAGGTGGGGGAGTGGGCTAAGCCTCACAATGAGCTAATAATAATGTGGTTCAAATTCACCTTTGGTGAGAATCGAATCTAAGACTTCTCAGTTACAAGTGAAAAGGAATAGCACTATACTATAGTACTAAGTGATTGCTTTCTTGTTTAAATTGAAAAAAGGGCCAAGATAAGGAATGGGGATACCTAGCTAATTGAATGTAATGGACTAGCGGGTCATATTGAGCATGCAACGATTACACTTACAAAGTATCGAGTTGGATTTCCTAATCTCCACTAAACATTGTCTTGCCTTTTGCCGCCCCACGTCCGCCTAGGGATGGGCAAATACCCATTGGTTATGGGTAACCGCGGTTACCCGCCCATTTAAATTAAACGGTTACGGTTATGGGTAACCGTTTAGATAAATAAACGGTTATGGGTATAACCGTTTGCCCGCGAAATTTAAATGGGCGGTTATGGGTATTAACCACGGTTATAAACGGGTAACCGTTTACCCATTTATTTTATATATGTAAAACTAACACAAACCATGTTCTCGATCCAATAATACTTAGCACCCAATAAATTAGCAAGGAATTCATCGGTCATTCTCTCAATAACACTACTACAGGAATGATGATTCTCATCATCAAGGAATTGGCCAAATTAATTTAAATTCCTTGCGTGTAACCATGAAATTGATAGAAATGCTTTGACAGAAATGTCTTCTAAACAATTTTTGTAACCCAATAATACTTAGCAAATATTATAATTATCTTCATTGGTAACAGTTAAAAATATCGTCCGTAAACTATTATTTCAATTATTGGAATGATATAAGGACTTAAAAAATTAAAATATGGAAATGTATGATGAATGTACCTATAACGGTGTTTAATTGTCAAAAAAAAAAAAATTATGACAATTTTTTTTTATTTTCAAGTTGTTAAAAAACATGTAGACGGGTGAAAAAAGGGTAATGGTAAAAAAAAAGAAGATAAACGGGTTAAAAAGGATAAATGGGTAAACGGGCATTAAACGGTTACGGTTAAATGGGTATGCGGTTATGGGTATGGTTAATCGTTTATAAACGGTTATGGGTATGGATATAACCGTTTAGGCAATTACCCAACGGGTAAACGGTTATGCGGGTATGAGTATAAACGGTTATGGGTAAATTAACTGCGGTTACCCGCTCACATAACCATTGCCCATCCCTACGTCCGCCCCATGTCTACATTAAATTGTTTATGACGATCGTCCGCCCCACGCCCTTTACATGTCTACATTAAATTGTTTATGACGATTTTGGCCATGAATATGATACCCCGATGGCTTAGAAAAAGAAGAATACGTGCTTTTAACGAAATCATGCATGTAGTTGGATTTATGCTAGGAAAGAAATTGTATATCTTTATAAGCAGAGATAAGTTTTTAAATGTTTTATAAACCACGTCAAGAGAGCATTATTGCTTGCTCTCTCTTTCGATTTTTGACCGTTTCATTGCTTTATCTCATTGATTTATTAGATTTGAATATTATTTTTTAGTGACACCTTCATTTGTTTTACGAAAACGGAAACACCACTTAACAGGATTGAGATTAAATTAGGAAGAGATATAATACAAAATATTAGATAGAAAGAATTATAACTTCATTTCATTAGCATTGCAAACATATGTGCAAGAGATTTGTAAATGGCTTCTTTCAAGTATGAGTTGCAATGACTTAAATTCATCAAGTACATTTCTATCCACTCTATCTAATATTATTTGGTCCATTCCTTACTAATTTGAACTCAATCTCGTGGGCCTTGAAAACCTCTCACCCAACATAACCTAAGGTTAAAGGTTTGAAAACTGCAAAGCCCATCGTGAGAGTAGAAATAAGTAGTCTAGCACTAAATTGATAGGAGAAGTGACTTTTTTTAGGCTCATAAGTAAATTGAGTTACTTGTCATATTTTCAATTGATTTTATGGTGAAATCTCAGGTTTCTTCCCTTTGCTTCTACTCGTGTCTTTGTTTTCCATTAGTCCTTTAAAATTTGTAACAACCGAAAAGTATAAACAAGAATAAGAACTTTATTAGTCGTCTTTACAAAAGTGAACTTTTATATGTTGCGCATCTAATGCACGATGGCAGGGGAACACACATAAATTTCCACTAGAGAGTAAAAGCATTGGTGGCCTAGGATGATGTATTGCCTCCGATGTTTACAGGCGGGGGAGCAAATATGAGTTTTGATTAAATGATAGAAAAAGGTGGTCAAGGATCGAATTCGCCACCTCGACTTATAAGGTGGTCGTTTAATCATCTAATAATAATTTTGTTTTCAATTTTTTTATAAATAAAAAAATAGGAAACAAAAATTCTTATAGTTAACGTATACACACGGGGGAGAAAGTAATGGTAGAAAATTTATAATTTCGTTTTCTTCTAGTTTTCCATTTTAAACAAGAATTAGGATTTGTTTTTTTTTTTTTAGTACATCGATATTTTATTTGTTTTAGTTTGAACATTAATTCTTATATTTTCCACCTTTAGTTTAAAATAAGTAATAAATCTAAGTTTTATATTTTGTTATGCATGCACTCATTGTTAATTGGCCGGTGGAATTATGGATCCCTATGGTTAAACCACTACCAAAATGCATGGATGATTTCCACATCAGTCGAAAGGAGTGAAATCTCACAACAGTTTGATCTCTCTTATTCTTTTATACAAATTCTCAGAGAGGAAACCGTGCACGTTTTTGTCCAACGGTGCTGGATTGCTGACATGTATCCACTAAACTTTGTTCGGCCTTAAAACGTAGCCAGACTAAGTGCTATAACGCATCAACTGAATACTAGTGCTTCCCCCAACCACAGAGATTTTTCTGGCCCCCTCGGAGATGAGGATACTGGTATGTAGTAAATCTCAACTAGGTGCAATGTGTAACTAAAACAATCAATCTCTGCAAGTTGCCCTTTACCACAGTGATGGAAAGGAGTTATGCCATTGCATCTCGGTGTAGGTTCAAACCCGTCGGCTCCCTAATCTAACATCTAATCACTAAGATATCTATTGTGGCTTATTTTATCTGACAAGAGAGAGAGGGAGGCCCGGCAACAAAGAGACAATAGAGAAAGATGTTTTTGTAGGGTTGTGTAAAGGATATGTTATTCCCCCTACGCAGTGCCTTTATAGTAATAAGGGAGGGAAGAATCCTTCTCCTCCAAGGAATACAAGGCCTAATAGGGAAGAATAATTAGTATCAAATTTAATCTACGATTACACAATCACACTTTGATACAATGTTTACAACTTCCCCTTGAGTGTGTAAATACTCAAGTAGATTCGGCATCATGTAGAGTTGAGGTAGTTGACTCGTCGACACTAATTCTGGGACCACACTACTCTCAAACAAAGAAAGAACTTGCATATGGAACTAAGTCTCACAAAAAACCCAACGGCTATGGTAAAACCTGAGTAGGGACAAAGCCCATAGTCTAAGGAAAAGTGCGTTAGAAAATGCAAAGTCAAATAAAACGTCTACGGGACGTCATCAGGGATATGATCAACCCAAGGTGGGTGCCTCATCAAAATCTTTTTAGGTAGCAAAAACCCAAAGGGAAAAATGCTCCTAATAGTAGGGAAAAAGAGTACATTAAGATCAAGCAAGTATACTTCAGGATACTCCCCCTGAGTTCGACATAATTCCAAAGAGAACTAACAATGTTACAACTCAGAAAGTTTACGCATACCTATTCCTTGAATAAGCTTCTGAAATGTCGCCTTTGGTAATGATTTGGTGAAGAGGTCCGCCAAGTTGTCTTGTGAACGAATTTGAGTGACTTCAATCTTCTAATGCTCTTGTTGTTGATGTGAGAACAAGAACTTCGGCGCAATGTACTTGATGTTGTCTCCTTTGATGTAACCCTTATTGAGATGTTCGATGCATGCTGGGTTATCTTCATAGATCATCGTAGGGATGTCAACAATAGGGTAAAGATCGTAGGAGCTTCGAATATGGCCCACCACTGCTCTCAACTAGAAGCATTCCCGAGTAGCTTCGTGTAAGGCAAGTATCTCAGAATGGTTATACGAAGTGGTAACTAAGGTCTGTTTGGTTGACCTCCAAGATATTAAGGTGCCTCAAACGGTAAAGACGTAACCCGTTTGAGAGCCCGCCTTGTGCAGGTTAGATAAGTAACCCGTGTCGGCATAACCAACAAGGCGGGAATCGACTCGAGAATCGATGGGGGTTGCAGCATCACTCGAGGATCCGTAGGGATAGAATAGGCTTAGATTCGTCGTACTCTTAAGGTAACGGAAGATGTCTTTAACACCAGTCTAGTGTTTGTGTGTCGGTGCATTACTGTATCTTGCCAAAAGATTAACAGGGAAGGAGATGTCAGGTTTAGTGCATTGAGCTACGTACAATAAAGCGCCTATCGCACTTAGATAAGGAACTTTGGGTTCCAAAATCTCTCTTTCATTTTCCTTCGGACGGAAGGGATCTTGTTTTGCATCTAGCTATCGAACGACCATAGGAGTACTCAAAGACTTCACTTTATCCTCGTTAAAGCGGCGTAACACCTTCTGGGCGTAGTTCGACTGATGTACTAAGATTCTATCCGAACGGTGCTCTATCTCGAGGTCGAGACAGTATCAAGTTTACCCTAGATCTTTCATCTCAAATTCTGACTTCAGGTGCGTGGTAGTTTTCTTGAGCTCTTCAAGAGTTCCAATGAGACTCATGTCGTCGACATAAATTGCAACTATCGCAAAACCAAAATGTGACTTCTTAATCGGCATGCAAGGACATAGTTCATTGTTCATATATCCCTGAGTAGTCAAATATTTACTCAGACGGTTATACCACATTTTTCCGGATTGTTTCAAACCGTATAGTGAACACCTCAGTCGAATTGAGAGCGTGTTCCGAGGTCTGGAACTATTTGATCCAGTTAAAGTAAGTCATTCGGGAACTTTCATATAAATTTCCGTATCAAGATCCTCATAGAGATACTCAGTTACTACGTCCATAAGCTGCATACTTAGTTTTTCGGAAACTACCAACCTGATAATGTAGCGAAAAGTAATCACATCCATAGCGGGTGAATAAATTTCATCATAGTCAGTCCGGGAGCGTTGTGAGAAGCCTTGCGCAACAAGACAAGCTTTATAACGCACAATTTCGTTCTTCTCATTACACTTTCAAATGAAAACCCATTTGTAGCCAATGGGTTTCACATGTGGAGGAGTAAGAGCTATATGTCCAAACATCTTACGTTTCACAAGCAAATCGAGTTCGACTTGGATTGCTTGTTTCCAGTTTGACCAATTAGTTATACGTCGACATTCATCAATAAAACGAGGTTTAATGTCATCGCACAATATGATCTCAGTATGCCTACGCTAATGCATTGTTGATTATCATCTCATTTCTACACCAAACATCATCCAAGCCACCATAATGGACCAAAATCTCACAATTCTCGGGAGGTGAATTCATCTCTTCCAAGACGCTTCCATAATCTAGAATTTCCTCATGAGTTGGATAGAGTGGGTAGGCATTTGTTGGATTTATAGTAGGCTCAACTGTCTGTGTTGTGTGTTTCCTCTTCCGGGGTTGTGAATCATTTGAACCAAGAGGTCTACCATGCTTTTGTGTAGGGGCAAAGGATTGGCGAGTCGCTAATGTACGTGAATTAGCCACTAGGGCGTCTCGGGCCTCCAGGAGGGAAGTCCGTCGTACATTTGGTACATCCATCTTTGTATGCACATTTGTAGCCATAATATATGATATTATCACTCTCGCTAGAACTGTGAATGCATCTGGCATACTTGGAGCTACGCTCTAAAGATCTAATATGCGTTGCACTTTAGCTTCAGACTGAGTTGTGTAGGATCTAAATGAGACAAAGTGGGAGTCGTCCATGATAATTCGCGTCATTCTTCAAGAACGGGGATGTTCTTATCTCCCCCTAACGACAATAATACTACCTCATAGAAGTGACAATCCGCGAAACGAGCAGTAATAAGATCGCTCGTCAAAGGTTTTAAGTAACGAATAATTGAAGGAGAATTATATTCGACATAGATTCTCATTCTTCTCTGAGGCTCTAGTTTTGTACGCTTGGGCGGCAAAATCGGCACATAGACCGCACAACCAAAAATATGCAGATGCGATATGTCGGTTTCATATCCGGTAACCGACTAAAAGGCGCTATATGGTTGGGTCGCAACATGCCTTAGGCGGACCAACATGACTGCATGCAATATTGCATGGCCCTAAGCAACGATCGAGAGCTTAGTACGTATAACCAACGATCTAGCAATCATTTGTAAGCACTTAATGAATGCATCAGCCAAGACATTCTGGGTGTGAGCATGGGGTACATGATGTTCAACTTAAACCCCAACTGGCATGCAATAATCATCAAAAGTTTTAGATGTGAATTCTTGTCACGCCCCGGACCCGGGGTAGGTGGAAAAATACTCGAACCCGAATCCGAAACGTGAGCTAAAAGCTTAATAAATAAAAGGAAATTGACACGGGTTGGAAAAAAAATACTCCTCTTATTAAAATAACTCCAAAATCCTTACAGGGTGTACCAAAGTAATAAATTAAAATCCTTAAAACTCTTATCTAACATAACCTCTGCTCATCTATCACCTGTCTTGCCAAATAACTCATCTGTAAAATATAAAGGTGAGGAGTGAGCAACAACCACCGTCACTTAATAAGTAGAATATGAAATATGCCAGTCAAGCGATGCCATTTTAAACATACTATAAAATAGGATAATAATATCAAAGCTTTAGCCATGTAATTCCATATCACATCATCCCTTTATGTGTTCATTATATCCTTCATAAATTGTAACTCACCACGTGACCCCTAATGACCTTCTTGCCCTAATGTCCCAGTGTGTAGTTTGCATTTATCCCTTTGATTAATGCAACACTAAAGTTCTCATGCTCCATGAACATCTCAAGTAATTTCATATACAATATATATCCCATCATAAAACATTTACACAAAATCTAACATGCTTGACTTAAAATAGATACAGATTTATAAATAGACAAAACCCACAATAGTTCGTGGTTTTCATTTATAAAAAAATAAGAACATTTTGAAACACTTTACATAAACCACTCACCTCGATAATCCAAGCTTTGGCAAGACAACCCAACTAACAATCTCCACACAACCGGTATACTAACCTAAACTCTATTTCTTGTCTACCGTACAAATATTATTAAGTATGTGTTGCATGCTGCCTCAAGTACTAAAAACAGGTAACTTGATTCCTATATATAGTGCACGATGGTCGGTTGGTATAACATGAGGTGCCAACTATTACATGCAATTAGCATGAGCTGTCAATAGTTTACATGTAATCAGCTTGACACATCAAGCCTCATCCTCCAACATGCAAACAAGTGTCCACGTTTCATCTAGCTATAACAACACTAATTAACCTAGGAAAAGAAGTAGCTAAGTAAACTTGTCAACCAAATAAAAATAATAATAATATCCACAAATACAACTAAAAATACGGGACGTTACAATTCTCTACCATTATCCAATCGAATATATTTGACCAGATAATCAGGGTGGTGAGCCCTGAGCTTGATAATCTGAGCTAACAGTTTGGAGAATGCAGCGTTCCTTGTGGACAACAAGCATATGTGTGACCATCGTGTAGAAACGTAAACCAATACCATAAAGTATCTAAATGGTCCGCATGAAGGGTGAATCGGTCCATAAATGTCCCCTGAATCATTTGGAGAAAAGTAGAAGGATTCGAACGAAATAAGAAGGCTTAATGATAAGCTTTCTCATAAAATAGGGTTGATATGCGATTCCTTGAATCAAACCTAAACTACGAGTTAGTGGATGCCTGTGTGAAGATTTCGGGATACAACACATCCGCTGTTCATCCAGGGTGTCCCAAACGATCATGCCAAAGTGTAATTTCATGGCAGTCCTTGAGGTAGGGCCTGCCACATAATGACTCTCTATAGGGCATATGGTTGTAGTATATAGACCACTCGGGATACTCTCCATCTTCTCTAGAATACGCTTCTGGCCATCTTTAGTATGGTAATTATTGTCTCGAATGTTTTTGAAGCTCAGCAACGTTCTTCTGGAACGTGAAGAATAAAGTGCCTCATCAATGGTCAAAATTGTACCATTGGACAACATTATACGTGCCTTACCGTAACCTTCGACCATGTTGGATGGACCTGAAAGGGTTGTCAAAAGTGCATTTTTAAGTACAAAGTTTGTGAAATACGTTCACGCAAAACGGAGTGTGTGGTCGCACTATTGGTCTGACAACTAACTTTCCCACTAGTTATACCTAGAAAGTAAAATTAATTTGAATCGGTCACATGCATAAAAGTTCTAAAAACATATATCCATTCAAAATAATTGAAGTATTTGAGGATGGTAATTAATAAACTTAATATCCAAAAATTAAAACAAATCACCAACAAATAATCCAAACATAAAGGAAAATTGTTCAAACTTTAACCAAAAACAAGGGGGGGTGTTTGGCCACTTAGTGGAATTCAGCCCCAGGGCTCTAAAATTCAACTAAAAAATGGTCCATGTCTGATATTCTAATCTTCCATATGGGTAACAACCTCTTGAAAATCAGAAAACTCCATCTTGGTATTCTCCGGTTCATCCATTTGCATTAAGTTTGATTCAAACTTCTTATGACAAGAATGATATTCAGCTACAACCTTTGAAGGAGCATGGCAAACACGGGACCAATGGTCCTTTGAACCATAGTGGTAGCACATATTCTCATTCATGGTACCGGGTGCTTTTCCTTTATTCTTGAAGTTCGAGGCCTTGGGAGCGAGGTTAGAATGCTTATTGGCTCAGATTCCTCCCTTAGATGTGGCCTTGGCTCTGTTAACCTTGACGGGGTGGCTTCTGGCCGCCCCTACCATGCCTATGTTGGCGTTTTGTGTGTTGGTTCTCACTATGGTGTGCTTTAGGCACATCAATTACCCCAGTAGGTCGAGCTTAATGATTCTTCATCAATATATGATTTTGTTTTTTTAGCAAGAAGTAAAACAGAGATCAAATCCGAAAACTTAGTGAACTTCTGAGCCCTATATTGTTACTGCAGGACAATATTGGTCGCATAGAAGGATAGGTCTTCTCTAGGAGATCCTCTTCGGTCAAGTCCTCATTGCAGAGCTTAAAGAGTGATCAAATTTGACAAATGTCAGAATTATATTCATTCACAAACTTAAAATCTTGGAAGGGCAGATGCTACCAGTCGTGTCTTGCTTCAGGCAAAAAGATGTCCATTTGGTGATCAAAACAATCGGCCAAAGAGACCCAAAGTGCTCGTGGATCTTCCTCACCAAGGTACTTGGTTTGTAGTGCATCATGAATATGTCTTCGGATGAAGATCATAGCAGTGGCTTTCTCAGATTCGCCAATCGGGTTATCTGTCTCAACTTCAATAATTGTGCGCAAATTCTTTGCGGTGAGGTAGAGCTTCACATTTTGGACCCATTTAAGGTAGTTTCTTCCAGAGACCTCTAAAGTGGTGAAGTTGAGTTTGTTCAAATTCGACATGTCCCTGTCACAAAATAAATGGATAAGAATGTGGTTAATGAATGGAGACAAATCAATCCATTCATATATGAGTAGAACATTCAGGTTCTAATAGACATTTATTGGTTTAAAGTTACATGAAAAAGCTTCGGGTTTTCATGGGTGATGTTTTAAGAAAAACTTAAGGTTTTCAAACAAAGCATGTTTCGAAAAACTTCGTGTTTTGAAAGAATTATGAACTTCAGGTTCATATGTTCCTGCAGATAAACACAAATATATATATATATATATATATATGCAACAAGAATATGCAAATAGGTCTTCGGAGCCTATGATAATTGGACTTCGGACCAAAATTAAAGGTTGGGCAAAAGATTGTAAACCCAAAATGCTAAAAAAAATAAAATAAATAGGCGATTAAAACTCGGAGCGAAAACAGTGGGCCAAAAAACTAGGCGAGTAAACTGGAGCCATGAGGTCTAGGCATAAAACTGGGCTAGGATAGGTACGACCCTAACTGTAGGCAGGCCCATATCTAAAAAATGGGCTATAGGTGGAGGCCCAAGGACAAAGGCCTAAAAGGGCTATAATCTAGTGTTGTGCTGACATGGATGCACCAGCACAAGGGTTAAGATCTGGTATGACACGGGGCATGGATAGTGCCTTAGCCACAGGGGTTAGGATCCGCTGCTACGCGTAGCAAGGAGACACCGAAACCCTTTTTTGGGCTGGTGTCATTCGTAGGCCAAGCTAGGGCAATAAGCCATTGTGCACAGAGATGGGCTGCAGACGCATGCCCAAATGGCATAGGCCCAAAATAGGGCGCCAGTCTTATGCATCGTGTACACGAATGCACCATCACAGAGGCTAGGATCTAATGTGATGCGATGTAGGGAATCCTCAACAACTATGCGGGCTAGGTTCTACTACGGCGCAGGACATGGAAACACTGTGGCCAAGAAGGCTAGTGTTAGGTCGAGAGGAGCTCCGAAGCCCAAAGAGCTGGTGCTCACAAAAAACGGGCCAAGCCCATATGGGCTTGGGTTTTGAACTTGGACACCCCAGGGCAAGCTGGGTGAATTCACCGGAGAAGAAGACCGACACCAACGTTGCAGGTGGTCTAGTCTTGGCACAAAAATCACAACGAAGAGTCGTTGGTTCGACGGAGACCCATAAAGTGAACGGAGAGAGAAATTCTCAACGTTTTAAAGCCCTATAAATTTTTGATCGAATTTTTAACAAGAGATCCATCAAATTTCAGTCAAAAGACTCGTCAGTGATGACTTTAGGTCGTCGGGGAGGTAGCCGCAATGGCTGGGCATGGTTGCAGGCCATGATATATGACGGTGTGATGAGTATAATGCTATATAGGCGTCAGGTTCTGGGTTTAGGCCTGAAGTGGCTCCATGGTTGGATTTTTTGGCTAATGGAGGACTCGGCGTCGCGACTTAGAGCCGCTACATGCTGGGTTTTCACCGAAGCCCTAATTTAATTTTGTTTTTTCTTTAGATTATAATCATGCATATACAACATATAATTCAATGCATGAACATATATCTGATGTAATTCATGGCAATATCAATTCACATAATTCAACAATTATGAATATAATGCTTACACAATTTGTGTAGAATCTCAAATTTGAAAAACGTAAAGTTGGGTATGCCTTATGGTGAATGTTTAAGTTTATCAAGGCTGCAAAAATATCGAGATAAAAACCGTTGTTTTGGAAGAACCTAATTGCGTGATGATATTGATGAACTGGTTTGATGTAGAAAATTCCACGTCAAATTCCTAAGCGCAACGGTAGGAGCGTGTGACTTATTTTATTTGACAAAGAAAAGAGGGAGGTGCAACAGCAGAGAGAGAATAGAGAAAAAGATGTGTTTGTAGGGTTGTGTATAGGATGTGTTATTCCCCTTACGCAGTGCCTTTATTTATAGTAATAAGAGAGGGAAGAATCCTTCTCCTCCAAGGAGTACAAGTCCTAATAGGGAAGATTAACTAGTATCAAATCTAATATAGGATTTACACAATCACACTTTAATACAATGTTCATAACAATATCATTTTTTTTTCAAAAGTCAATCTTTACTATTGTTGATACACATATATCTAGGGTTGAAAAAAAAAACACAAAAATCCCCAACCGTACCGAAAAAATCCCGATTCCGAGCCGAAAAATCTCGAACCGAGAATCTTGAAATTTTTGTACCTGATCCCCAGTGGCGTAGCTAGGATTTTTAAATAATGGGCTCATAATATTAACCAAAAAAGCTTCATTTTTTGTTGAGCACCTAGTAGGCATCTACCAATTCTTGTCAACATATGCCGAAAGTTTATGCAAACATACGTCGATAACTACTATTATTTGTAGAGGCTTGTCGAGGGTGGATGCAGGATAATATAGAGTAATGTTGAAGATACCAAGGCTTTTCAACTACGGTATTTCATTGAGCACATGGTGCGCACAATAGAGTCGCACACAAGAAACCATATATTTATATATATGGTTTTTGAAGTTGTTGAGATCAAGGGCAACCAATGACCCCATGCTGGCTCTGCCACTGCCGATCCTGAACTGTTTGGTATGAAAATCAGTCTCACATTTTCATTCATTCAGGAATCCCGAATCGTACCGAAACATTTAAAATATATATGTACGTATGTGTGTGTGTGTGTAATTTTAAATCAGATTTAGGAATTATGTGGTTCGTTGATTTGGATGAGATTTAATCTCAACCGTTCATGAACCCTAATTGTGTGTGTAAGAAACGATGTAGCCACCACGCACCATCACCAACTCTCTCTCTCTCTCTCTCTCTCTCTCTCTCTCTCTCTCTCTCTCTCTCTCTCCTCTGAGTTCTTTTTGTTTTCTCCGTCGCCCAATCACCACGCACCACCACCAAACGACTTTGTCATGCAGCAACCACCATGTCCACCTGGACCACCACAACGTCGTGCATGCCATGACTTGCTTCTTGTTTCTCTGTCTCTCGATCTCTCCTCCTCCCTTATTCTCCACCCCGGCTAGTCCATGGCACCATTGGTGTCCTCAATTATATATGATATATCATTGACAATTCTATATTAAAGGTTGGTACGAGTAACCATTTCAATTTTAGTTTGTAATTTTAATATTTTTTGTAGAAAAAGAGAAAATATATGTGAGAAATAAAAGATAAATAACGGTAAAGAAGAATGGCGTGAGAGATATAGAAGAAATGCATATAAAATTGTGGGTAAAGTGAAGACCCAAAAAAATTTAAGTAGTTCCCATCTAGGTGCTGGCACAGAGTGCATGGTTTGACCTATTTGCTTCCCTTTTTTTTTTTTTTTAACAATTCTGAATTAAAACTTTTTTTTTTGTTTGGGGTAATGCTAGGGAGACTCAATTTAGAGATCAAATTTGCAAACTAAATGTTGTGTTATCAATACGCTTAAGTAATAAACCAATTATCAATGCTTAAGTAATAAACCAATGATCAACTTCCATGTCTTTAAGTTTCTAAAACTTAGTTTCCAAATTTAGTTTCCCTAGCATTATCCTTTTGTTTAATACGAAGAATAGAGATACACTATCGAGAAGCGAACCAATAAAAAAGTTGAAAAAACAATAAAACTAGAAAGAAGCCATAGCTGTACCCATTATCTACAAATTTAGTCTCTCTAGTTACCCATTTATTAATCCCCCACCCCACCTTTTAAAATTCTTTTGAGGTACATTACCAAGAAAACTAAAATAGCCAAGCAAAACTCCTAAAGAAAAAATAATTAATAAAAGGAAAAGCAAAACTAGAATGGACCCACTGTCACTCCTCTTGGCTTCATGCCGTGTAGCTAAAATGACGGATTTATCAACAGGGTTGACAAAATTGGGTAACATGACACGAAGCGAGAGTATATGGAGCAAACTAACTCAATATAAACCTTAAAGGGTGTAGACATAAACTTAGCTAAATTGAATAAATCATTGTAATTGATGTATATGCTTGGGGTACTAACAAATTAAATAAACCAAACACAATTTAATTCGCAAGTGCACAAGATCAAAGGGAATATAACTAAGGCAAATACGAAATTGATCCCACAATGATTGCTTTTAATACCAATTTACCAGCTAATTACGTGAAACTTAACTTAGAAAACGAATGATTGATTAACTGGTTATGAAACTTAACCAACTACAACGTATAATAAAGTCAGAAAGATGAATAATTAAAACACAGAACGAACGAAAGTTTAAACAATTTAAAGTGATGAAAGCCTAAGGTCATGAATCCACCAATAACAATCCTATTTTCCTTTTCTTCAAGCCTATTACTATCCAATTACCATGAAAGTAATATTTGTATTAATGAGTTTATGGTTACAATTACTATCCAATTACCATGAAAGTAATATTTGTATTAATGAGTTTATGGTTACAATCTCTTTACAACTTTGAATTCTTTGATTCGATCTCCTAGGTAAAAGATGTGTGTATTGTTGATCTGAGGGTCACGATGACTTGATCACGAATGAATGAACAACTCAAGGTTTTGGCTTGTGGCAATGGAAGAACGGGCACATACTTGATGATTCCTCATGGGTTTGATGAAGGACACAAAGAGTTTTCTGAGCCCTCTGAGTATTTGAGTGTTTGGGAATTTGAGAGTTTAGGGGGGGGGGGGGGCTTAAGAGCTTCAGCTTCTGGGTGAGATAATGATTTTCTAGCCCTTTTTCTTTGTCGTAGAGCCTCCTATTTATAGGCTCTCGATATCTTGCCTACGGCTAGATTTACCCTTGATTGTGGACTCAATTAATTGACGAACAAACCAATACTTGATTTGTGGCTTGATTCGTGATTTGACAATTAATATTTGATTTAATCAAATAAATCAATCTTCCCCAATTTGGCATTTTTTTCCGTCAAGTGTTGACATGTGTCCCTTTTGATGACTCATCCAATTTTGATGAGTCACGTGCCATGTGTACGATTTCTGAGACACATGGTGCATGCCATATAAACCCTGGCATGTCAAAGTTTAAGGTGTTGGTGAACATTTACTTTCACTAAAATTTACGTGCTTACAAATGCTCCCACTTCAAGGCGCGGCGCATACATGTGCTTGTCACGTGTAAAATGTCAATTCAAGGGCCGTCGAGGCTTGAACTTGAATTGGGTTGGAGGTTTCTTCAAGGGTTGTCAAGGCTTGGTCTTGAATTAGGCTGGAAGTTTCTTCAAGGGGCCGTTGAGGGTTGGTCTTGAATGAAACGGGACCAAGAGCAGTTTCATGTGGTGGTTCATCTTCGGCTTTGGTGGTTGATAAATCGGCATGTGTTTGTTGTGCTTGTTGAATCTCCACAAACTTGATGAAGAACAAGAGTATTTGCTTTGGCCAGAGAGCTTTCTGGTTTCCTCCAAAGGTTTGGATTTACTTATGGCTCGTTTACTAATCCGTAATCAGATTGAGGATAATTGAGTTGAGGAGGAATTGAATTGAGAAGGAATTAGAATGGGGTGGAATCAGAATCAAATTCCTGTTAGAGTTGTTTACTAAAACTGTCTGGAATTGGAGTAGGAATGACATTAACTTATATAAATTGTTTACTAATTCACTTGAATTGGAATGAAAACTAACGTGATTACTAAAATACCCAGATTGTAACTAATCTAATTTATATGCTAATTATTTTTAGTTAAACTTTTTTATTTTTTTTTTATAGTAGAAAGTATATTTTTTCTTTAGTACAACTTTTATTCTTTTTTTCATTTTTTATTGAGACCCTCTGTCCTACCCCATTACCCAAAAAAGCGACAATCAAAAATTAAAAGTTAAAAAAAAAAAAATAATAATAATAATAACCAGCGTTAGTCACGCGGCAATATTTTTGGATTAGGATTGATAATTCAATAAACCTCCAAAAAATCAATTAATTAAAATAAAAATAGATATAAAAACCTAGCCACTCGGTTGCAGCTTGTCTCAACTCGCTCCGTATCCTTCCATCGCTTTGTTTTGCAGCAGTCCCTTCCAACAAATTTCACAGTCGAGTCTCCTCAGCGGTGCGACGATCGGGTGCGGCGGCGAAAAGGTACCTTTCCAATCACCACCAATTGCCTCCCCTTGCTCTCTCTCCCTCCCCTACAAATCCCTCTCTCTTCATCTGCGACCGCCTCCCCTTTCTAGTCACCACTAGCCGCTCCCATTTCCAGTCACAGTCGAGTCTCCTCTGTGGCCGACGAATGATCAAAATTGAAATTCCAAAATCCTCATCTTCTTCCCTTCTGATTTTGGTCATGAAACCATAATCCCACAGGCCACGAAACCTGCTAAATCTTCCTTTGATAGAGAGAGCAGAGACAGAGGTTGAAGGAAGAAGGAGATAAGGGTATATTGGGCAGAAAAAGTTGATTCCGAATGGATGCTTTCTCAGGGAGTCCGAATACCACCTATTGTTCGGTAGTAAAATTCTGAGGAAATCAGTAACCTGATTCCCCATTTTAGATGGGTCCCACCCACACTTTCATTCCCCCAGTGTTGGTAAAGATCGGAATCCCTTGAAAGTAGTACAATTCCCATTCCCTCCTTTCTATTCCCCTTACGTAAACACGCCATTAATTTCTTTGGAGTCGAATTTGATTTAAGGGTGGTGGACACTTGATCTTGAATCGTACTTGTGATTTCTTCAAGGGTCGTCAAGGCTTGATCTTGAATGAAATTGGACCATGAGGAGCTTCATGTGACGAGTGGTCTTCGACTTTAATGTGGATGAACCGGCATGTGTATTTTTTGTGCTTGTTGATTCCCCACGAACTTGATGAAGAGCATGAGTGTAGGCCCTGAAATATGGTTCATGGACTTGTGATTTGAAGTTACCACTGTTCTAACAATTCATGCCTAGCACCGCTTATGCATTTGAAAATTAAGAAAGGACGCCTAGACCTGCTTAGGTGCCCGTCTAGCCTGCCTAGGCCACAACTCGTACTTAGAAAAAAAAAATAGATAACTTTCATTTTGCATTTTATTTTTTTACTAAATTGTAAGAGACTTGTTGAATACTTTGATGAACACTCATTATACACTTGTTCAACATGTTCTAATACTTTATAATCTATACGTCATTCTAATTTGCAATTTAACTATCCCAATACAATTATGTATCTTTTTTAAATATATATATAGGCACTTATTTATACGATATATAAAAATTTAATTAAATCCGCCTAGTCCACCTAGACCCTACCTCGCCACCTACGCACTAGGCACCAGCCCGCAGGCCGACTAACGCCTAGCGTTTTTTATAACCTTGGAAGTTACCCTCAAAGTGAGTGATTTAATACTTACTTAGGATACTGTTGTTAATGTTAAATGAATGGAGGAGCAAATGAGGACCCCTTGAGACGGGCTTGTAATTTAATTCGAAGTCTCCCCACTTATTTTGGACTTGTATTTGAAGCCTCTTATTTTGTTTTGGCCAAGGTGCACACTCCTTTATACGTTTAGCACTATAAGGCTTTAGTAGACTTCGCTCTTTCCTCATGAATGTGGTGAGTTATTGAGTGTGTAATAGCTCGAAAGTACTTCGGGAATATAGGCGAGACTTAGGGAATGTAATGGAAGTGAATCAGACGAAAAACAGAAAGTCCGATAAGTTTTCCAAACTTCAAAATGCAATTTGGGGGGTCTAAATGACCTCAGATGGCTGAAATCCATCTTATGACACGACGAAGTGGTGATTTTGAGTTGGGACATCGTTCTTTTTCAGGAAAGGTATGGTGGGCCCAAATCAGAGCTCGGATGACTTTTTCACTAATTCCAGTTGTATCTTTTTTGCCTTTTTTATTTTTTTTTCAAATTTGTTTCTCTTTTTTTTTCCCTCTAAAATGCACAATTCTTCCTTCTCCATTCATGATTTCAAATGAAGAAAATCATGCATTCAATCCTGATTTTGAACAAGAATTCATGCCGCCTTTACTCTTGATCTTCTTTCCCTAATTTGCAGGATTTGATTAGAATTTGACCAGTGAAGATTTTCTTCCCTCCTGGGCATAAGCTTGACTTCAAACGTAGAATCCATGGCTTTGCTTCCTTCACAATAGAACCCATGGCTGTCGCCGCCACCTCTAAGAAAAACTGTCCAATTTGAGTTCCTCAACGGGTGCTTTTGCCATCATCTTCTTCGGTGAGTGATAGAAACCTCTACAATCGATTGTCCAATTGACTGGATTGACACGAATGGTTGACCTTCTTCCCTAGCCATTTGTCAGTAAGTTTTAATTCTTTTCGTAATCGACAGCGCACTCACTCAGTAAGGTAAAACAAACTTGTCTCACGATGATCTCATGTTCCCTGTTGATGGGTGAACATCCAACATTTGGTGAATTTTGCTTCACAATGATAGGAAGATACAACATCGAAGGATTAAAAAGCAACGTCACTAAGAGCGTTTGGCTTTCCCAAGCTAGTTATCCTTGTGGTAACTTTTTTGACACCTCTAGCTTCAAATTCCAAAGGTCTAAAAGATCGATAAACCACGCTTCCACTGTTTGTATTCATATAGGAAATCAAAATCAAACAAGCTTTTACCCTTTTGTTCCACACGAGATTTATGTTCTCGTTGAGCTCATCTTAGGACAATTGCATTATCTTTTAATAAATAGGCCACCTCAGCCAAACACCCTAACTGACAATGTCTTCTACCTAGATCATCTTGTAAGCAAACCTTTGTTCCAAAGAGAGGGGCGATGCCTTGCCTCCTATTCACGGAATAAATAAAATAACGTTAAAAGTAGTGGTATTTCAATTTCGCCGTGAAGCTCCTGCTTATACTACACCTCTCAAGTCATTTCACAAAGTCGGACTAGAGTCAAGCTCAACAGGGTATTCTTTTCCCATTGATTGCTTGTGGCACACGCCAATCCCTAGATTGTAGTAACTCCAAGACTTATGAAGGATCTGATTGAGTCCATATCCAAATCAGATCATGTCTTACGAAGCAAACATGGTCATCTAGCGAGGACGCTCGGACTTCGCCTATTGAAATGATGAAACTTGATGTGGTCATATTTTCATACATTTTTATCATATATTTCCTTTGGATTTTATATATTTAAATAGGTTAAATGCACTAAATTTAATCGTTTTATTTTATAGGCATTCAATACCGGAGTTATGCAAAAAAGGAGTGGAAAACAAGCTTTTCACATGTCTATAGTAATTCCAGTGGAGCAACAGGCTAGGCTAATTAACTGCAACGGTTTGGAGATCAAATGGACATGGGGATGCTATTCAATGGACTTTAGGAGAAAACATAATTATTTATTTTTATTATTTCCGTTTATTTTCTTTTTATTTAATAAGAACTTAAAATGCATTAGTTATGTTGTAGCCTATTTTATCTGACAAGGGTAAGGGGTCAACGGCAAGGAGAAGAGAGATTGAGAGAGATGTGTTTGTAGAATTATGCTCCTAATTGTTAAAACCTAGTTAAGTAGCAAAAACCCAGTGGGAAAAATGCTCCTAATTGTAGGGAAAAGAGTACATTAAGATCAATCAAGTATTCTTCAAGATACTCCCCCTGAGTTTAACACAATTCCAAAGAGAAATAGCAATGTTACAACCAGAAAGTTTATGCATACCAATTCCTTGAACAAGCTTCTGAAACATCGCATTCGGTAGTGATTTGGTGAAGAGGTTAGCCAGATTGTCTTGTGAACGGATTTACGTGACTTCAATCTTCTGATGCTCTTGTTGTTGATGCAAAAAGAAGAACTTCAGGGCAATGTGCTTGGTGTTGTCTCATTTGATATAACCCTTCTTAAGTTGTTCGATCCATGCTGCGTTGTCTTCAAAGATTGTCGTCGGGATATCAACGGCGGGGTAAAGATCGTAGGGGCTAATATATGGCTCACAACTACTCTCAACCAAAAACATTCCCGAGTTGCTTCATGTAAGGCGAGAATTTCAGCATGGTTAGACAAAGTGGCAACTAAGATCTGTTTAGTTGATCTCCAAGAGATTGCGGTGCCTCTAACGGTAAAGAGATAGCTCATTTAACAATGCGTCTTGTGTGGATTAGACAAGTATCCTGCGTCGACATAACCAACAAGGCGAGAATTGTCTCGAGAACCAAAGAGTGCGACATCACTCCAGGATCCTAAGGGATAGAACAAGTCCAAATCCATAGTACCCTTAAGGTAATGGAAGATGTCTTTCACGCCAGTCCAGTGTCTGCGTGTATGTGCATTACTATATCTTGCCAACAGATTTAGAGTGAATGAGATGTCGGGTCTAGTGCATTGAGCTAAGTACAATAAAGCACCTATCACACTTAGATAAGGAACTTCAGGCTCCAAAATCTCTTGATCATCCTCCTTTGGACATAATGGATCTCGTTTTGCATCTAGCGATCGAACGACCATAAGAGTACTTGAAGGCTTCGATTTATCCTTATTAAAGTTGTGCAACACCTTCTGGGTGTAGTTCGATTAATGTACTAGGATTCCATCTGAACGGTGCTCTATCTCGAGACTGAGACAATATCGAGTCTTACCTAGATCTTTCATCTCAAATTTCGACTTTAGGTGCGTGACATTTCTTGCGAGCTCTTTAGGAGTTCCGATAAGGTTCATATCATCGACATATACTAACAATCGCAAATCCGGAATGTGACTTCTTAATGAACACACAAGTGCATAGTTCGTTGTTCACATATCCCTGACTAGTCAAATACTCACTCAGACTACCACATTCTTCCAGATTGTTTTAAACCATAAAGTGAATGCCTTAGCCGAATTGAGAGCGTGTTCCGAGGTTTGGAAATATTTTAACCAGCCAATGTAAGTCCTTCGGGAACTTTCATATAAATTTCCGTATCAAGATCCTCATAGGGATACGCAGTTACTACGTTCATCAGCTGCATACTAAGTTTTTTGGAAACTACCAAACTGATAAGGTAGCGAAAAGTAATTACATTCATAACGGGTGAATAAGTTTCGTCATAGTCAATCCCGGGGCATTGTGAGAAGCCTTGCGCAACAAGACGAGCTTTGTAATGCACAATTTCGTTCTTCTCATTACGCTTCGGAACGAAAACACACTTGTAGCCAACGGGTTTCACATGTGGAGGAATAGGAGCTACAGGTTGAAACACCTTACGTTTCGCAAGTGAATCAAGTTCGACTTGGATTGCTTGTTTCCAGTTTGACTAATCAGTTCTACGTCGACATTCATCAATGGAACGCGGTTCAATGTCATAGCTCAACATGATCCCAGTAGATACTGCAAATGCTAATGCATCGTCGACAATCATCTCATTTCTATGCCACACATCATCTAAGCTAGCATAATAGACCGAAATCTCACGATTCTCAGGAGGAGGATTTGTCTCTTCAAGGACGCTTCCATAATCTAGAATTTCCTCATGTATTGGATAGAATGAGTAAGCAATAGTCGGATTCACGGTAAGCTCTTCAGGACCTTGTGTCGTGGATTTCCTCTTTCAGGGGTGTGAATCCTTTGAACTAAGGGGTCTGCCATGCTTTTGTGTAGGGGCAGATGATTGGCTAGCCGCTAATGTACGTGGATCACCAAGATTATCATCCCAGGCCTACAGGAGGCAAGTTCGTCATACATTTGGTACATCCATCTTTGTAGGCATATTCACAGCTGGAATATGTGACCTTGTCAATTGCGCTAGATCGGTGAAAGTATCTGGCATGCTCTAAGCTATGCTCTGGAGATCTAATATGCATTGCACTTTAGTTTCAGACAAAGTGGGGGTCATCCACAATAATTCGCGTCGTTCTTCAGGAACATTGATGTTCTTATCTCCCCCTAACGACGATAATATTGTCTCATAGAAGTGACAATCCGCGAAACGAGTGGTAAACGGATCACCTATCAAAGGGTCTAAGTAACGAATAATCTAAGGAGAATCATATCCGACATAAATTCCCATCATTCGTTGAGGCCCCATTTTTGTACGTAAGGGCAGCGGGATCGGCACATAGACCACACAACCAAAAATGCACAGATGCGATATGTCGAGTTTGTATCCAGTAACCAACTAAATGGCACTAAATGGTTGTGTCACTACATGCCTCAGATGGACAACTTTGTTGGGTGTAATATTGCATGGCCCCAAGCAATGATCGAGAGCTTGGTACGTATGACCAACGATCGAGCAATCATTTGTACGCGCTTAATGAAAGCCTCTGTCAGGTTTGGGTGTGAACGTGAGGTATGGGATGCTCAACTTCAACCCCAACCGACATGCAATAGTCATCAAAAGTTTTAAATGTGAATTCTCCAGCATTATCCAATCGAATATATTTAATCTGATAATTAGGGTAGTGAACCCTGAGCTTGATAACCTGAGCCAACTATTTGGAGAATGCAGCGTTCCTTGTGGACAACAAGCACACGTGTGACCAACGTGTGGAAGCATCAACCAAAACCATAAAGTATCTAAATGGTCCGCAGGGAGGGTGAATCGGGCCACAAATGTCCCCCTAAACCTGTTGTAGAAAAATAGGAGGATTTGAACGAATCTTCTCATAAGAAGACTTAGTAATAAGTTTTCCCATAGAACATGTTTGACATGCAATTCGTTGGATCGAACCTAAACTTTGGGTTAGTGGATGCCCGTGTGATGATTTGAGGATACGGCACATCTCTATTCGTCCAAGATGTCCTAAAAGATCATGCCAAAGTGTAATTTCATGCACGGTCCTAGTAGTAAGGTCAGCCACATAGTGGCATTCTATGGGGCGTATGGTCGCAGTATACAGACCATTCGAGATATGCTTCATATTCTCTAGAATACGCTTCTGGCCATATTCGTAGGAGGTTATGCACAGAAATTCAACTCTGTTTTCTACATGGGTTTCAGCATGGTAATTATTATTTCTAATTTCCTTGAAACTCAACAATGTTCCTCTATAACGTGGAGAATATAGTGCCTCAACAATGTCAAGATTGTACCATTGGACAACATTATACGTGCCTTACTGTATCCTTCTATCAGGTTGGATGGGCCTGAGAGGGTTGTTAGAGGTGCATTATTAGGTATGAAGTTAGTGAAATAGATGCATTCACACAAAACGGTGTGCGTGGTTGCAGTATCTGCCAAACAACTAACTTCCCCATTAGTCATATCTAGAATGAAAATTTAATTTGAATCGATCACATGCATAAAACTTCTAAAAACAAATATCAATTCAAAATAATTTCATTTATTCAAGGATGGTAATTAATGAAAACTTATTAGCCAGAAACAAATCACCAACAAATAATCCAAACATAAAGGAAAATTGTTCAAAAAATCAACCAAAAACCAAGGGGGGTTCGACCACTAGGTGGAATTTGGCCCCATTGTGCAATTTTAACTAAAAAAATAGTTTATGTCTAAGATTCTAATCTTCCATAGGGGCGGTATCCTCTTGAAAGTCAGAAAGCTCCATCTTTGTAGTCTCTGGTTCGTCAACTTGCACGAAGTTTGATTCAAACTTCTTATGACGAGAATAATATTCAGCTACAACCTTCTGGGGAGCTCGACAAACATGGGACCAATGGTCCTTTGAACCACAACGATATCACATATCTGCATCCATGGTTTCAAGTGCTTTACCCTTATTCTTGAAGTTCGGGGCTTTGGGAGCGAGGTTTGAGTGCTTCTGGGCTTTGTTTCCTCCCTTGGATGGGCCTTGACTATGTTGACCTTCTCGGGGTGGCTTCTGGCCACCCCTACCACGCCTCTTTTGGCATCTTAGGTGTTAGTTTGTGCTATAATATGCTTCAGGCACAACAGTTGCCCCAGTAGGTCAAGCTTGATAGTTCTTCACAGGGCCGGCCCAGGCCCAGTGCAGGCAGGGCGACCGTCCAGGGCCCAAAAAAATTAGGGGCACCAAAATTATTAGGGTGGTATATTTATATATGTTTTTATGAGAGTATAAATTTATAAAATTTGGTTCAAAGACACATAAATTTAACTAGAAGTGCTGGTTTGTCATTTGAAAATAATGAGGAGGTCTTGGGTTCAAAACACCATGTGTGCTTATTTACTTTCCATTTTTTACAAATTTCTTTAAGAGTATAAATTTATAAAATTTGGTTAAAGGATCAAGAAGTTTAATTAGAAACAATGATTTTTGTTGTTTAAAATTAACAAGAGGTCCTAAGTTCGAAATGCTATGTGTGCATGTTTATTTTTTTCAATTTTTACAAATTTTTTTTTGGTTATTAATTTTTTTTTTGTTACTATCTAGTAGTTATGTGGGTTGTTATTTTTAAATATTCGTTTTAATTCAAGTCTAATCTTCAACAAATAATAATACGTAGATCAAATTTGTAAATTATATGACGTGTCATCAAAATGTTTAATTTAGTGCCCATTCATTAATAATACATATCAATTAAAGACTCAAAAACATCATTACTTTTTAGTCCCATATTGACAAGGTTAGTAAATAAGAAAAAAAAACATCTCACGATTTATTCAAAAACACATTCAAAGTTCAGATGGAAAACAAAACTCATCATCTATCTACTTGTAAGACCGAAGTTTTTTTGTTTCCCTCTCTCAATACAAAATAAATTAGTCTTTCTGTATTTCTAAATTATTGAGTTTAAAGTGTTTTTCTAAGTATAATTTTTTCGATGTCTTATGTGTGAAAATAAATAATTTTCTAGGGCACTTTTTTTGACGTCGCCCCGGGCCTCAAAAATCTCTGGACCGGCCCTGGTACAACTGGTTCTGCTTTTCAGCGAGAAGTAAAACAAAGATCAAATTCGAGAACTTAGTGACCTTCTAAGCTTTATATTGTTATTGCAGGACAATATTAGTAGCAGAGAAGGTTGAATAGGTCTTCTCTAGGAGATCCTCTTCGGTCAAAGTTTCATTACAAAACTTGAGAAGTGATCGAATTCAACAAACTTCATAATTATATTCATTCACAAACTTAAAGTCTTGGAAGCGCAAATGTTGTTAGTCAAGTCTTGCTTCAGGCAAGAATATGTCCTTTTGGTGATAGAAATGATCAGCCAAAGGGACCCATAGTGCACATGGATCCTTCTAAGTAAGGTACTCGATTTGCAAGGCGTCATGAATATGTCTTCGAATGAAGATCATAGCAGTGGCTTTCTCAACTTTGCCAACTAGATTGTCCATCTCTTCTTCAACGGCAGGACGCAAGTTCTTTGTAGTGAGGTGGAGCTTCACATCTTGGACCCACTTGAGGTAGTTCCTTCCAGAGACCTCCAAAGCGATGAAGTCGAGTTTGTTCAAATTCGACATGTTCCTATCACAAAATAAAGGGCAAGATGTGATTAATGCAATGGAGAAAAAAAATCAATCCATTCACATAGGAGTAGAACATTCATGTTCTAATAGACATGTATTGGTTAATATTCGCATGAAAAAAACTTCGGGTTTTCTTGGGTGATGTTTTGTTTAATGAAAACTTCAGGTTTTCAAACAATGCATGTTTATAGAAACTTCAAGTTCATATGTTCTTGCAGACAAACGATTTATATACACAGAAATATGCAACAAGAAAATATGCAAATAGAACTTCAGGTCTACAATTATAATTGAATTAATTATTTGGACTTTGGGCCAAAATTAAAATGTGGGTGAAAAAATATAAAACCCATTGGGCCTAAAATAATTAGGCAAATAAACTCGGGGCCCAAAAGAAGGCTAAAGCCCACGGGTGGGCTGAGTAAACTAGTGTCATGAGGTCCAGGTCGGCCTGGCAAACGGGTCGTGTTTGTCGTGTTCGTGTAACATCTTTTATCTTAATGGGTCATGTCGTGTTACACCCGTTATGACTCGTTAAGAAAAATATATTTTGTTTCTTAAATTTGTACATACCACACATTGCCACATAAATATTACTTCAAAACATTAAAACACATTTGTCGTTTAAGTACTACATCTACACTTGAAAATAAGAGCCTAATAAAAAAACATTCATACACTACTAGTCTATTACAAAATATTAAATGTGCAAGGATATGCAAAATGAAAGAGTTTTTGTTTTCAAGGTTGTGAAGCCTTTCTCAAAAGATTAAACCTTGCCAATGGAACTCAAAGCTTGCATGTTATTCCTTTTACACGACTTTTACCATCTTCAAAAATAGTAGTCAATTTGTTGAAAGTTTTCCAAACAGGAGACCTAAGTGTTCACTTACCTAATTTGATCACTCTAGCCTTTTGTCTTTGACAGACTTATATTTGTATCTTCTGTATTTTCACTTCCATGATCAAGTTGTATTCCCATTGTAACTTCCATTGACCCTCCATCACTAAGGTTCGTAAAATATTGCTCTACAACATCCATTGCTTCAAGAAAGAAAAACAAAACTATAAAATCTCGCTCATACCAATTTCATACCATATCCATTTCAAATTCACATATCCATTTCAATTTCAATTTCACATATCCATATCCATTCAAATTCACATATTCATTTCAATTTCAATTTCAATTTCACATATCCAATTTAATTTCACCTATCTATATCTATTTCAAATTCACATATCCAATTCAAATTCAAAATCCAATTCACATATCCACAAATCACAATCCAATTCAAATTTACTTTCAAATTCACAATTCAATTAAAAATACCTTGCACTTGCAGGTTGCAGCCTTGCTTAATTGGTTTGCTTGTTCCAAATCTCCAAATCTGGAAAACAAGTATAGACCCTACTTATTAACTTCAAGTAAATAGACCCCAAATGAAAAATAGATACAAATGAACTCGCAGTGTTAACAATAAAAAAAAGGACCTGCCTGCCAATTGCCAATACTTGGGAAAAATAATTCCATACAAATAATTAAGACATTGCATTTACTACAGCAAAACAAAAACAGGTGGGGCGTCACTACTCTGCCGTTGCTTGCCTCACAGGCCACCTGAATTCTAACCTCCCCAGTCCCCTGATAACATATCCCCAATATATATATATATATATGACATTAAGTAATGAATCTCACCTTACGGCTTACAATACGACTAAATGGCATGAAATAATAAAGTTGATTTACATAACTACATCTATACTCCTAAATTCCAGTGCCTGATTCTATTTCTGCCTCGTCCTTTTGTGAGTTTCAAGCTTGCGACGCCAACTCGAAGCACGCTTGCTCGATCGCTGGGTTTTTTGAATCTTTACAAACATGTCCCAACCCAGAAACTCCAGAATCTCAAAAATAAAAAAACCCCAGAAACCCCAAACCCAGAAAATCCCCAACCATTAGTTTTAATTTTAACGAAAACCCCAAATCACTAGTTTTTGAAAAAAACACAGAATACCCAAAAATACAAAATCATACATTTAGCGTGTGCTTGCCTGTGTGTGGTTTTCTTATGGTTGCGGAAGTGAACAGAGGAGGATGCGAGAGAGATGCGGATTAAGGAGACGGTGAGGGAGTAAGTCTGGACTGGAGAGATCAGAATGAATGAGAGAGAAGAGAAGGATAGCCACCAACCTAATGCACAATGGACGGCTGAGATTAAATCTCAGCCGATCCAATGTTCACCAATTTTTTAAATGTAATATCTATATAATTATTATAGTTTTTAGGGGTATAAAATTGTTAAATTAATATAAATATAATTATTATAGTAATTTTTTAAGGTTATAAAATTATAAAATTAATATTTTGCTTATCGTGTATCGTGTTACCCACCTGTTTACCCGAACCAACCCGTTATCTCAACAGGAGCTTATCGGGTTACCCAATAACGACCCGATTCGTTATCGTGTCAATCCAAACACCTGCTAATTTTGTGTCGTGTCGTGTCGTGTCGGGTTATCAGGTCGTGTCAGGAATTGCCAGGCCTAAGTTCAGGCCCAAAAATTGGGCTGGAATATGGTGGGACGAGCCATGTAGGAAAAGCTGCAAGCTTTTCTGGATTGGGTTGTGCTCGGCTGGGTTGCAGGCCCAAATCAGAGGCAGCACAATTTTAGTGAAGTGGGGACACATAGACACCCAAGCCCAAGTGGGCTAATGTCACAAGTGGATCAATAGAGGTGGTCAGTGAATGGGCTCGGTTCGCAAGCCCAAAAAAGAGGGGGTTCAGGCCCAAAGGGCAGGTGTTGAACGAAACACAAAAACCCAGCCGTGTTGGGTGTCCATATTGGAAGAGAAGCACGGCACCGTCGCTACTGTTGGCGTGAGGGGGTTGTTAGGACTCAGGTTGAGTGATGGTGGTCATTGACGACCATGGTGGTGAACGGAGATGATGTAATCTCAACGTTATAACAACCAAACCCAAGAAAATTTGAATCGAATTTTTGAAAAATTCCGATGAGATTCAATCGAATCTCAGTCCAATTTCCGACGTGTGACGACTTCTGGTCGTCAACGACATGAACCAAAGGTTCAGGGCAGTGGCTGTAGGGTTTCTACCTAGAGCTCTCAGCTCTGGCTTTGGGACTTTTAGCTTCGGCACAGCTCAGCCATCAAGTTGCACTCTTGGGCGAGCGGCTCGAGGTCATGGGTTCGAAGAACCCAGACTGTGGTTTCTGATTTCTTTTGTTTCCCTTTTTTTTCAATTCAATTCATATACAATTCAATTCAATAGTTTAATGCATGTACATATATTTGATGCAATTCATGGAAAATATAAAATTCACATAATTTAACAATTATGAATATAATGCATACACAATTGATGTAGAATCTAAAATTTGAAAAACATAAAGTTGGGTCATGCATTATGGTGAATGTTCATGCTATCAGGGCTGTATAAATATCGAGATAAAAACCGTTGTTTTGAAAGAACCTGATTACGTGATGATATGGATGAACTGGTTTGATGCATAAAAAGCTTCAACGTCAGATTCCTAAGCGCAGTGGTAGGAGTGTGTTGATAACGTGTTGTAGCCTATTTTATCTGACAAGGGTAAGGGGGGGCGGCAAGGAGAAGAGAGATTGAGAGAGATGTGTTTGTATAATTGTAGGGGAATGTATGTGTTATCCCTCCTACATAGTGCCTTTATTTATATTAGTAAAGGAGAGAAGAAATTCCTTCATCCCTAAGGAATACAAGTTGTAATAGAAAAGGATAACTAGAATCAAATCTAATCTAGGATTTACACAATCACACTTACACTATGAAAGTTTACAACAAGTTAGGATTTTAGTGGGGTTTAATTAGGTATTTTCCTACCATTGCCGTGTGATTTATAAGATGATTCATTCTCCTTGTTTTTTTATTAGAAAGCCACCAAAATATATCACGCTTTAGGGGGGGGGGTTGTGGCAAAGAAGGGAAAAGGAAGATAAGTTTATAGTTTTCTTTTGAAGGGCTATGATGTAACCTAGACATGAATATTTAATTACCTTGTGGCATTGTTATTATCAAGTTTTTCTTCTATGTTGAGTATCTTTTGCTATTCGTAATGCGCTTAATTTTTATTTAGATGCTTGATCACCATCTAGGTTTAGATTAAGTTGATTTAATGCAAGTTAGAGTAGATGCCATACTTCACTTGGGTTTAGCTTCTTGCAATTGATACCATAAGCACCTATTTGTAGATACCATGGAATTATGATTTGTGTGATTGTCCAACGATTTCCATAGAGCTTAATGGGTTCTTACTTGTTTAAATATATCAAGATGCCATAGAGGGTTAAAATGTAAGGATACTTTCGATCGACCAGATGCCATGACCATTAAATAAATTAGGGAAAATCGATCATCAATATTGGAGAACTACTTGAGCATAACATATTAAGGAATTAAGCAGAATTGGTTACGGTGAATTCTTATGGCCTAGGTCTTCTTTTCTTATGTTTTCATTTTATTATTTACATGCATTATATTTCCAGTTTTATTTAATTTCAGTTTATTTCACAATATCATATCTTTTTCGTTAAAGCTTCTCCACTTTAATTTATTTTAATTTAGTTAGTAAGATTTTTATAATCAATTTGATCTCTGTGGGACGATATCCGTGCTTATATGCTATACTATCATTTGATTCGTATACTTGCGAGCACAAAAATTCGAGACTTAATGAGGTTAATTTCGGTTATCAACAAAACTGTCCTTTTGTTGCGTATGCACGAAAACAAAAAAAATTACCTTAGATATTCTTCACTAACTTTAACCGTTAGATTTGTTGGTCCCGAGAGAAGCTGCTCTATATTCAACGATTTTGCTCTTCCCGAAGTACACTTATATTTTCCTGGAATGACTTAGATGCCTATGAATATTCTGCTTAGTTCATTTCACTCAAGTCATTAAGCTTGTTTGAGTAAAACACTTGGAACTTTTCATCCTTTGCTTCGTAAACGCGAAATATAGTTTAATCCGTCAATCTTTCTTAAGTAAACTAACTTCTAAGTGATGAGTACTATGGCAAAACACGAGTAAGCTTATGGGCACAGGACAGAGCTCAAAAACCTCCCTTGGTGACGTTGATTAGGAAAAACATCATCTCCCAAACTTAATATTTATAAATATTCCAATAGTGATATCCGGAGTACCACCTTACTCCGATACCAGGTACCACCTTAGTCAGATCCTATGTGTCGGACCTGAGCATTCCCGATTGGACTACATTTAGCTGACTTGGGGAGTTTTTTTTGTGTTTGCTTTTTTTTTCGTATCCTAACTTTTGTTTGAGCCGCGCTTATAGGTTTTCAACTCAACGAACATTTGTTTTGTGTGCCATATGCAGTTTATGCTCTTGTGGGCTAGGAGCGTTTGGTGTCACCTTTTAGGCTTGCGGACAAGAAACATTTTGTGTCGCCTTTTAGGCTCGTGAGGATGAGGAGCATTTTTCATTGCTTCTTAAGCTCGTGCAGACAAGGAGGATGTTGATGTGAATTTGTCAAGCAATCTTGAAGAGGTGATTCTCACAAACTTCATAACAAGGAGTCAAGATCATTTGATTCTTGAAGAAGACTTCGGGGAAGAAAATCACCCATCGTGATAGGGATGGAGATCTCGTATCAAAATTTCATCATCCTCAACCATTCCATGTCACTTTGGAGGTTGACGATAGCTTATTTGTTTCTATTTGATTAGTCAACTTTTGGACGAGGCATATGCTTTTTGCGCTATTTCTTCGAAGTGACACGAGTCCATCCTTCGACTTCACTGGGCTTGACTTGCATGGTTCTAGAGCATGACCCCAACGATTGAGGTGAAGATGTTGAGGTGAAAGAGCCAAAAGTGACAGTGATATGGTTTGACTCTACCACATCATCAAGATCTAGCTCGATGATTCCTTCTTGGGCCAACTTCATGATGAGATATTTCAGCATGAAGCACACTTTTCAATCAAATGACTGATGACGCGGTGGTACTTGCAATATCTTATGTTGTCGGTGCAATTTATTTATTCAAGTCGATTGCACTCTGGCAACTCGATCACCTTCTTTTTGAGCAAGTCATTCAACAGAGGAGCGACGTCTAAGTCGGGAAAAGAATACTTCTTCTCTTCCGTTTCTTACAGTGTGTGTCATGGCCTTTCTAGGACTTAACTTGACTCGGTTTTTTTCTCACCCTTATTGCCTCGTACTAAGGACACAAATGGACCAGTGCTTATTTTCATGGAATCTATGATGGGTTTCTTTAAACAGGACATCTTGTCACCAACTGTATCCTTTCTTTCATCGAGACTCACGATGCTTAGCTCCATGTCATGAGCTCAAGTGGTCAGTTCTTCAAAGGTACAGGTTTGATCGCTTGGAGGTTGTATTACAAACTCCAATACATTCCATGTATACGCATCTCCATAGAAGACAACTCCGAGAGACGATCTTTGCAATCAAGGCTTAATGCACCCTAACGGCTGATGTAGTCGAGCACTTGTTCATCCATTCGTTGCTTTGTGTTGGTGAGTTCCATCATGCTTACCATACGACGTGTGCTAAAGAAGCGATTGAGGAATTCCCTCTCCATATGTTCCCAATTGTTGGTTGACTTATGTCCCAAGTATATGTATTTGTCAAACACAGTGTGAAGTGAGCAGACGAACTGCTTCACGAGGTAATTGCCATCAATGCTAGCGATATTGCACGTCTCGATAAAGTGAGTGATATGTTGGTTTGGATTGCCTTTTTCATCAAACTGTAAGAATTTAGAAGGCTGGAACCCAATCAGCATTAAGAGATTATCAAGCTTCTTCGTGTATGGCTTGGAGTACATGAGTGAATCTCGAGAAGAACCTCCATATTGTGTTTTGATAGTGTTGGCGACCATGTCTTAGAGTTGTTGGATTGAAAAAAGATGATTTCTGAGACACATAGTGCTTGCCACTTAGGCCACTACAAGATATTGAATTACTATAGGCAGAAATATTTGCCTCTAAAAACCACCAATAGGGGCAAATATATAGAAAAATCACCCATAATAACAAGGAGTGGCAGAAAGTAGATTTGCCATTAAAAAGGCCGTTGCTATTATTATTAGATGCAAAAAACGTCAAATATCCGCCACTATTGTTTTTGTTGCCACGTTGGCAGGTTTTATGAATACACATAATTACAAGCAAAAATACACATAATTACAAGCAGAAACATCCGCCCCTACTACTTTTAATTATATATAAAAATAAAAAAATAAAAAAACCACAAGATAATAAATGCATTAATCCACCCAACGTCAGTTATTGGTTTTGAATCATTCAAAATATTCAAACCCAGCATAGTTCCATCTTCATCTTTCCAGATCTCAGAAAAAACAGAATAATTTTTAAAAAAAATTACAAGAAAAAACATTTTCTTCCTTCAATCTTCTCCTTTCTTTCAGTCTCAAGCTTTGTAGACCAGATCTCTGAGTCCATCTTCTTATGTTGCAGCAGCACATGAGTCTATATAAAAGCAAAAAAGAAAACATAATCAACAACAAAGCCAAATTACAAACTACAGTAATTTGTAAAAACAAATAGGAAAAATCAAACCTGAATTTCAATCAATTAAACGGATAAGAAAACCGATAAACAAAGATTAACACATGGCAATTACCTCTAAAATTGAAAGTTCTTGAGAATCTCTTTCTCACTATCAATCAAATGATATTTCTATTCCAACCAAATTCATGAAATTCTCTTCCACTCTAAATTATTCAAAATCTCATGAAGTGTACCCGCAAAGCAATTCAAGATGGGAAAAAAAAAAAAACTTCGATCAAACCAAATAAAACAAGTTTTACCTTCTCTGTGACAAACCTTTCTTTCGGTCCTCCAGGAGTAGCAAAGGAGTAATAGACAACAAAAGATTATTAAGAATTAAAGTGTAAACATGGAAATTCCTGCAATTAATGAGACAAGAACACGTGCACAAAATAATATTTGTATTAATGATTTAGGGGTTACAATCCCTCTCAGATTTAATCCTCTGATTCGATCTCTGTAAGGTGTTGATTTTGTGGATGTGTGATTGATTCAAGGGGCTGTCGAGGCTTGATCTTGGATGAACGATTGAAAGTTTCTTCAATGGCCGTTGGGGCTTGATATTGACGGTTGATGAACGGATCTTCAAGGGGCTTTTGGGCTTGATCTTGAAGAACAGTTGTGCGGATTTCTTCAAAGGCTTTTGGGCTTGATCTTGAAGGTTGATGGATGAATGGGTCTTCAAGGGCTTTTGGGCTTGATCTTGAAGAACGGTGATGAACGGATCTTCAAGGGGCTTTTGGGCTTGATCTTGGAGAACAGTTGGATGTGTGGATTTGTTGATGTTGTTGATCCAAAGGGCCGTTGGGGCTTGATCTTAGGATGAACGGATGATGAACGATGAACACTTTCTTCAAGGGCCATCGGGACTTGATCTTGAATGAGGATTTGACGAAGAACGAATAGAGCTTTCTTGATCCTTTGGGATTTGCTTGGGAGCTTTAGAGTTTCAAAGCTTCAAGGTTTTTATGTGATGTGAATTGGCAAGGTTCTAAAAAACGTTAGGCGCTAGTCGGGCGGTGGGCTGGCGCCTAGCGCTTAGGCGGCTAGGCGGGGTCTAGGCGGGCGCCTAGCGCTTAGGCGGCTAGGCGGGGTCTAGGCGGCCTAGGCGGATTTAGGTAATTTTCTTGTATATCTTGTAAATAAGTGCATATTGACACTTAAAAAAAATTATACTTGTATGAAATCCTTGAATAAGATAATAAAAAAATGATAAAATGCAAAAAGAGTATCCAACAAGTGCAAAATTTAAAAACACATTAAGCATATATGTCATATAACCATAGTGAGGAGTATTGTAGGATGACAAATGTACAACAAGTTCACAATTTTAAACCACTTAGACTTAGATAGGATTTTTTATTTTATTTTTTAATTTCATTAAAAAAAAAAAAACCGCCTAGCTCCGCCTAGCCCCGCCTAGCCCGCCTAGGCGGCCGCCTAGAGCCAATCCAATTTTTCCAACCGATTTGCAAGAAAACGCCTCGGCTCACCACCGCCTAGCGCCTAGGCGCCGCCTAGGCCGTTTTTTAGAACAGTGTGAATTGGTTATCAATTGGTGTCCCAAAATGAATGCCTTGGCTTCCTATTTATAGAATTCCAAAACTTGATTTTTGGATTTAAATAATCAGATGAAATAAATCATTTCTGCCAAGTGTTGACACGTGTCATGTTTGATGACTTTTCTGATGATTCTCGATTTTTCGTTGAGTCACATGCTATGTGTAAAATTTATGTGACACGTGAACGTTGAAATTTTAATTATTGATCAACATTTATTTCACCGAAATTTTGATGTCTACAAATGCCCCCACTTCAAGGCGCATCGTATACATGTGCATGTCACGTGTAGAAGATGCGTTTTGAAGTCCCTTAATGTAGATGTCGATCCAAGGGCCGTTGAGGCTTGATCTTGAACTGGCTGGTAATTTCTTCAAGGGCCGTCGGGGCTTGATCTTGAATTTGGCTGGAAGATTTTCTGGTTTCCTCCAATTGTTGATTTTCCACAGGCTTAATCTTAAACTAGGCTAAAGGGTTTTTTTGGTTTCCTCCAAAGGTCTGAACTTACTCATTTTATCTGGAGCTGAATTTGATTCAAGGGTGGAGGAGACTTGTGATTTCTTCAAGGGATGTTGAGGCTTGATCTTGAACTTAAACATGACCACGAGCGGTTTCAGGATTTGGACACATGGCAGGTAGGCACGAGATGGAGGTGGTGGTCTGTTTCTTTGTTCAATCTTTCCAATTCATATTGAAGAAGGTCAGGGGATAAGGTCAGATGCTGCAAAAAAATTGCTTTGAAAGATCAAGGAAGTTCGCAGCATTTTCATATGAACCCTGAGCAGTTTGGTATGATCTTCAAGGGTTGTCGAGACTTTGCTCTTCGGTGACAGTGCCAGTGAAAGGATGTTGAAGCTTCTTGAGCTCTTTGATTATAGCAACGATGGCGGGCTTGGATTTGACTTAGACTCCTCCGTCTGGATTATGCAGTTCTGCCGAGAAGGGTGTCCTGTTATAATGATTTGTTCCAGCTCATCGTGCTACATTCTTCTCTGCTTGTTTCTTTTGCATAGCAGAAGTGGTGCGCAACCTTTTACTTTAAATGGTCTTTCAGAGCATCACTTCTCAGCTACCCATTCATGCTTGGCAGCTTCAGTGTAAAGAGCCAACATCATATCAACTGTCTTGAAGTATTTGCCGAGGAAATTCGAGACCCGTCAACAGTTGAAGATGAGCACTCGAGAGCAATGATAGGTAAGCAAACAGGCAAAGGTTCCGGGCAATCAGTTCCTGATCGGAAGTTTGATTTCGGGTTCTGACTGATTGCTTTCTTTCTCCTTGTCCTGCAGGCAAAAGCAAGGGCAAAGGAAATGACAGGGGAAAAGCATGATATGAGATACCTTTGCTTTCGACCCTGATGATATGAGATACTTTTGCTTTTGAAGAAGTAGCGGATGATCAGCACATGTATTTGTTGCGCTCGTCTCTACCTGCTTCGATGCATCACTTTCACTTGCCTCATCTGTTCTCCAGGCATCTGGTATCTTCTTTGGCAGTGCACCAACAGTTGAAGATGAGTACTTGAAAGTAGTGCTAGGTGAGCAATCAGTGAAGGGATTCCAGGCAGTCGGTTCCAAATCGGAAGGCTGATTCCAAGTGATGACTGATTGCTTTCTTTCTCCTTGCCCTGCAGAGAAGAACGAGGACAAAGAAAAAGATAGGGAGAAAGCGTGCTATGAGATACTCTTGCTTTCAACCCTAGTGATATGAGATACTTTTGCTCTGGTGTGACTTGGTTGAAGATGTGTTTCCAGGGAGGAAGAAAACTGAGTACGTTGAAAGGTTTGGTTGCAGATGCATTTGGCAAGGAAGAAGAGTTAGGCGTTTTGGATGTGTGCCTTGCCATAGAGGATGGAGGTCGAACTATATAGTGATTTCCCAATAGCATGTGGTAGTGCGGATGCGGCTTTGTCACCCACGCTTGTCGGCCAAAAGTGTGGTAGTTGGAATAATGAACTTTGCGTGTTTTCAACTCTGTCAGTGATCTTTGACAAAGTTGCACGTGATAGCCGAAAAGCTGAGATTGCGTCTGAAAAGTATTGACGGACTTTACGCAGGAAAATTCGGCTTTTGAAATTTGAAGAGTGGTGTCTCTTCGATTTTTGAACAAGTGATTGTGTTGCCTCTCCTTTTAAAGAGGTGTCAATCGTATTCAACATGCACACTTTGAAGATTGCCCGCTCGTGAAAGTCGTCTCCGGTGTATTTCTGAGCTTTTACTCTATCCAACCCTTTTCTTTTAACATTTTTGAAAATGGCTTACTCGTCTAACATTTGCTTAGATTTGAGTCTCAGCAGTGACACAGGTGCGCAGTGTAAGGGTAATATATGGCGCCCGTCCTTCTTTTCTTCTAATGGCCTTTTTACAGTTGAAGACTCTAAGATGAGGGATGCAACAACGACTACGGTTGTAGCTAGGAACCTTCTCACTCCTAGAGATAATAGGCTACTTTCAAGGTGGTCCGATAAGTTGGTTGTTCAAGACTCCTGGGCTCTCAGTGTTCAGTGTGCGAGCTCTGTGTCCAACATGGGCCAACGCTTACTTGCTCGAACTCGCCAAGTTGAATCATTGACGGCCGAGGTGGAAAGTTTTGGACAAGAGATCAAACGTTTCAAGCGCGAGAATCGATAGTTGCGCATACTTGCAAATGATTATTCGACGAGCGTGAAGAGAAAGCTTGATCGTCTGCAGGAATCTGAAGGTCGGATTCAAAGCGACCATCAAAAGTTTGTGGCTTTCTTCCAGATGCACCTTCTACCTTCCCTTTCTGGCGCTCGACCAAGTATTGAGGCGCCACATGATCAATCTTTAGTGCCTTCTTCTTCTAGAGTTCTGCCGAGTGCTGAGGCTTTACGTGAGCAACCTTTGTGAAGTCTCCCTTTTTTTGTTTTTTTTGTACTTGTAATTTCTCGGAGACATCAATAGACATGCTTTATTTTATTTGGTGTATTGTGCTAAAACACATATCTCACTAAGACGTGTTACTTCCCTTTTTTTTCTTTTTTCTTTTTTCTTTTTTTTTTAGGATAGTGGCATGCATAATCATATTTTCCAAATGCACCATCCCATCACCTCTCATTGTGCCATGCATAATCATATTTTCCAAGTGCACTATCCCATCACCTCTCATTTTGGTTTTCTTTCCTAGGCACGGGTCGTCGTTTGCATAGTCAGTGTTATTTGCATAGTCACCGCGCTTCACTCTTCTCTGCATCCTTTTCTGCATGCGGGTTACTATTTACGCAGTCGAGGACCTGCATTCTTCTCTGCATGTGGACTTGCACAGTCACCGCACTCCATCTGCTTATCTGGGTTCCTGTACACACACACACACATATATATATATATATATACATGTATATATATATATGGGATTGCACCATCACTGCGCAACCATTGCACAGCCGCTGCAATACTTGTTGAAAGCTCCCCCACAGTTGTTTCGTGTTGCACTGCCAGCCTTGCCTTCTGCTGCACTTTGAGCAAATTCGACATCTCTTTATCCAACTCGCCTTGTTTCTCGTGGATTTTCCTTGGCAGAAGCACAACCTCCTTTGCATCCCTTCCTTTATGCAGCCTCAATATCCCGAATAGTATTCTTAAAGACCTGTCTGATTTAACGAGTTGATATGTGGCTCGTGGTGCACGCAGAAGGTGCTGGAGTTTGCAGCTGACGATAAAAGCTTCATTGGGGGGCTTCTTCCCAGTCTTGTCTACATTTGGGGAGAACACCTTATCCTTCTTGAAGTCGGTGATCGGCTCTTTATTCCCGTGATTGGCGATATTTAGCTCCATGTCGTGGGAACGAGTTGCTAGCTCATCAAACGTTCTTGGTTTTATGCCCTGAAGGATGTAATGTAACCCCCAGTGCATGCCTTGAACGCAGATCTCAATGGCGGAGGTTTCAGAAAGTCGATCTTTGTAATCCAGACTTAACGAACGCCATCTATTGATGTAGTCGACGACAAGTTCATCCTTCCACTGTTTCGTACTGGTCAGCTCCAGCATGCTTACGGTGCGGCACGTGCTGTAGAAGCGATTGAGGAATTCCCTTTCTAGCTGATCCCAACTGTTGACAAATTCGGGCTCGAGGTCGGTGTACCAGTCAAAGGCGTTACCTTTCAACGAGCACCCAAACTGCTTGACGAGGTAGTCTCCCTCCGTTCCAGCATTGTTGCAAGTTTCAATGAAATGGGTGACATGTTGCTTTAGGTTTCCTTTTCCATCGAATTGCATGAATTTTGGTAGCTGATAACCCATCGGCATCTTCAAAGCGTCAATCTTCTTGGAGTAGGGCTTTGAGTACAGCACGGAGTCATGTGAGTTTCCTTCGTATTGCATCCTGATTGTGTTTGCGATCATCTTCTACAGCTGCTGGATAGAGAGAGATCCCATGAACGCCGTTGCTTGGTCTGGCTCTAGATTATCTTTGATTTTCTCCACCGGAGGCTCCTCTTCTTCATCGGCTCCTTTCTTTAGTGGATCAACCCTTGGCTCTACTTTCAGGCCGGGATTCGCATCTAGTTGGTTGACGAGTGTGGCGATTTGCAAGTCTTTCTCCTCCACAGTCCGTGTGAGTTTTGCAATCGCTTCATTCATTTGAGCCAGCTGTTTCTCGATTGAAGTTGCTTCGGTAGTCATGACTTGCATGGCTATGTTGCTGCTTGAGTCGGCATCGGAAAGTAAGGGCTCTGAGTACTTCATCGAGCTTTCCTCTCTTGGCGCCCTTAGCGAGGCCAGGGTGATCACAGGCTCGTGCCTCGGGTGCTCTTGTTCAATAAGTTCCCCAGCGTACGTTGGCTTAGTAGCTCTTGCGTTTTCTTTGGGCTTCATATTGTTGCGATGGCTGTGCTTTCTCCCTTGCTCCCCCTTTGGCCTTGTGGCTTGTGGTCTTGGCTTCCTCATCTTTTTATAGGTCAAAAATGTCCACCCTTCTTCATCATCTGTAGGTGCGTCTTGGTCGTTTGCCCCCAGTGATGGTTGTGCAGAATGTGCCATACAACTTGAGCATTGACGGGAATGGTCAAGTGTCACTTGGAGAGGCACGGGATCGAAAGATCCAAACATAATTGTAGTAGTATGTGTTGCGGCCGTGTCTTCAAGGTCGAGCTCGATTTGCCCTTGTTGCGTTAGCTTCATGATGAGTTCTTTGAGGATGAAGCACTTACCAACAGGATGACTCACGATACGATGGTACTTGCAGTACCTAGGGTCATTCACGCGATTCATCTTTTCAGGGCGCTTACATTCCGATAACTCGATCACCTTCTTTTTCAGCAAGTCGTCTAACATTGCATCCATGTCTGAGTCAGGAAAAAGGTACGCCTTCTGCTCCAATTCCCTCAAGGTGTTTTTGTACATGTCTTGGGTGCGAGGAGGCTCACCTCTCTTTATCTCCTTTGCTTTGGTCTTGGAGGAGATCTTGATAAGCGCGGAGGAGGTCTTGATGGGCGCAGTGTTGATGGTAAAAGCTTTATTGGTGATCGTATCTGTAACGGAGCTATGGCTTGGAGTAGCACCCTGTCGACTACTGGAGGAGCCACCTTTGTTGAGTTTTATTGGGAATGGCTTGAAGATGTCTTGAGCCGCTCCAAAGATGTGCTTACCAACACGGGCCTTTATCATGTTGTATACGCATCTTTGTTCAGTTATGATCGTCATCCTTCCGTCCCTCGTGCATTCTTTGAGTGTTCAGCGACCAACACGCTTCACACGGCTCGAGGGGAGATGTCGATTTCACTTAGGGATCTCCACAAGATAGGAGGTCTGCCTATCGAGGGAAAATTTTATGACGAGGTTGTTCCTAGTGTGGATGAGTTTTCTTATCGCAACAGTCGAAGATTGCTTACGAGCTGCCGCTATTTGTTTTGGGCGTACCATAAGCTTTTCCAAGAGGCTCTGGGTAAGTCAAGCGTGAAGATTTCTTCATGGATCCAATTTTGGTATTGGGATGTCATGAAGTACAAGAGGTTTTCGAAGAAAAGTGGTCGTAACAAGACAACCAGGCCTAAGGGAGACTCTGATCCGTCAGGTGTCATTGGTCCAGCTGGGCGTCATACCCTTACCGAGTTGAGGGCATTTGAGGATCTTGGCGTGGCGTCAGAGCACTTGGAAGAATCTTACTTAGCTACTTTCTTAGCTTGTTGGCTTTGTAAGTTTGTTTTCCCTAAAGACGACGTCAACTTGGTCCTTCCTGGAATCTTCAAAGTTACTAGCAAGATGGCTGCAGGTGAATCTTTTAGCCTTGCTATTCCGGTCTTAGCCAACATTTACAACGGCTTAAGTGTTGTTTCAGGCTCGGCAAGCACTGAAGATCGTGCTGCGGTACTTCCTTACCATTTTGTGTATGGTTGGTTGGGTGAGTACTTTGGCACTCATTTTTCTTCATCAACTTTAGACAAGTATGGGCCTTCTATAGTCAAGTTGGGGCCTTTGATGACGAAGTATTCTGGCTTGCTTTTTTAGAAGAGTCTCGATGATTCGCAGGCGCAAGCATTGTTTAGAAGCTGTGAAAGATTGAGGATGGACCGTCTGGCAAGAGTTGGCTCGGTGCGTCGAGGCATCATGGATGATTCGCATCTTCGCTTCTCAGACTTGTCTTACCTTATAAGTCTTCACTCGGGGTATGTTTCTTTGCGGCAAGAAAACCGATGCATCATTCAGCCGTATAGTCCCCACCGTTTTAGCAGGCAATTTGATTTTGTCCAGAATGTGCCAAGCAAGCTGAGGGAGAAAGCCCAATCGGAATCCTTGCAAGCCGTGTATATGCATTGGGAGTCTTGTACCCATGCATGTACAAATGCTTCTATCACCCTGCCGACCAAGGACGAGTTCAAGAGTAATCCAGTGACTCGTGCTTACGTACTTTGGTGGTCAAAGGTATATTATGAGAATTTAGGGATGGCAAGTGGTACCAATTCTTCCTATTCGCGCCATGATGCGTCGAAAGAGGGTTGTTCTATGGTTCCTACACAGACGGTACCTTTTGATTGGGTGAGTGCAACTCTCTTGCAAGATAGACCTATGGGTTTAGCTTGTTAATGCGTGTGCTTGTCTTCTCACCCTCTGGACGCTTCTGAAGAGGTGAGTGACGAAGTTGATTCGCACGAAGATGGACTTGTTTTGCAGCGGTGCCAACAAGTTTTAAACAAGCGACCACTTGAAGTTGCTCAGGTTGACATCGATGTCAATTTTCGTCATAAGAAGAAAGAAGTGTTTAGGCCACCTCAATCCGATGGTCGTGTGTCATTTGAGAAAAATGTATGTACTTCTTTCTCTCTCATGATTTCTTCTTCTTTCATTATTTTAGCTTTCGTTTCTAACACATTTCTTTCTCTTTTTTAGGTTGAGCCTTCTTATTCTTTTGATTTGGCGATCGCGGGCATTTATTCCTATACGGATATGCTACTTAGAGGCAATCTACCTACAGACGAGGAGGTTGGGGATCCACCTGGTGCAGAGCTCGTTCAAAATCGGCCCAATTTCCCAAGTTTGCCGTGTGTAGGTGAAGGTGTACAAGAGTCCGTCATGCGTCCAACACCTTTGCCAGCTAGTTCTGGGCTCTCTTTGAGAGGCCCGAACCTTAGCGGTACTGAGCAGCTTATCCATCGCATCTACCTTCGTGCAACCATGGATGTCAAGAGCCATATTGAGAGTAGGATTTCAAAGTGCCCGTTTGAAGACCTTGCGTTGCTCAAAGAGGATTTGTCAAAGCTTGTTTCTGCGATTGACAACCTTAATGTTGATTCTTCATCCTTGAAGATCAAGATTGCCGAACTTATGGCCGCCTCGACTAAGTATTCTTCCTTGCATGTTATTTCCTTGAAGAAATTGAGCCCAGATGTTAGAGCTCAACAACTTGCACAATAGACTTCTTTAGCTTCCATCCAGGTACGTCTTCTCAGCAGCTTCCATCCGGTCTTCTCAGCAAGCTGCTTCGGGAGATTATCAAGTCAAAGAGGCTTCTTTAGCTTCCATCCAGGTACGTCTAGATGCGTTGGTACGAGAGCGAGAGCAGTTGGGAATCGAAGCATCACAACTTGAAAATGTTCTTGCGGAGCATGGAGCTACACTTTCTTAGTACCAAGAGGAGATTTCACGCCTAGAATAAGAGAAAGGCATGGCTATGGAGTTGCCCATCTTGTTTCCAACCGAGGTAGAGACTTTGAAGACTTTGGAAGGCTTGCTTGAAGATCGCCTCTGTAGTTTTAGGGACATAGCTTTCAAGTAGTGTCTTCCGTTTTTTTTTTTTTTTTTTTTTTGGGTAATAAGGCTTTGGAGCCGACTTCTTCTTTTCAAGTTGCCTACATACCCTCGGTTGAGGAGGGATCAAATCATGACGTAGTTCAAAGGAGTGATGGTTTTTTTTATTTTTTTTATTTTGCCGTACACAGTTTATGCTCTTGCTGGCTAGGAGCATGGTGCGTTTGTTTTAAGGGTAGTAGCGCTTCAAGAATCGGCCATTGATGGGGCCAATCTTCAAGCCGTCTTCTACCATGATTAAGTAGGCACCATTGGTGTAAACTTCTTGTTTTACGTAAGGTCCGTCCCACTTTGATGTGAACTTGCTTTTCGTTTTGTGAGTTGTGATGATAGGCCTACGTAATGCAAGGACAAGATCTCTCATTTGAAAAGAACGAGGGCGAACTTTCTTGTTGAAAGCCTTGGAGAGTCGTGCTTGATAACACTCCAAGTGCTGCTGAGCTTCGAGCCTTCTCTCATCCAACGCTTCCAGCTCTTGAAGGCACAATTTTGCATTCTCTTCATCAGTCAAGCCTTCTTGTATAGCCATCCTTAGTGAGGGGATTTGACTTTCGAGCGGTAGAACAGCTTCCACGCCATATACGAGAGAATAAGGCGTAGCTTGGGTAGGAGTCATATGTGTCGTCCTATATGCCCAAAGTGCTTCGCTTATTCTTTCGTGCCAGTCTCTCTTTGTTCGGCCGATCACCTTCTTTAGGAGGTTGCACAATGTTTTGTTGAATGCTTCTGCAAGACCGTTGGCCGGAGCGTGATACATGGAAGACTTGTGCTGCTTGAACTTGTATTTCTCGCAGAGCTCGTCCACGAGTCGGTTGGAGAATTGTTTTCCATTGTCAGTGATAATGTAGCGAGGCACACCATATCGGTGGATGATATGCTCCTTGATGAAACGGACGACAGTTTCCTTCTTGACTTCCCTTAAGGGTATAGCTTCAGCCCACTTAGAAAAGTAATCTGTTGCAGCTAGGATGTAAGCTTCTCCTGCAGATGACTTTGGAGTAATTGGTCCTACGACGTCTAATCCCCATGCATCGAATGGCCATGAAGCAACTGTAGGGTATAAAGATTCAGGTGGTTGATGTATGAAGTTGGAGTGGAATTGGCAGGCTTGGCACCTTTTGGCATGTTCCAGACAGTCCTTCCACATGCTTGGCCAGTAGTAACCCATTCTTTTGAGCTAGAAATGTAGCTTTGGTCTAGACTGTTACGCCCCGCATACGTCTGAGTGTGCTTCTTCCATGGCTTGATTGGTTTCTTCCTCACCTAGGCATCTCAGAAGTACTCCTTCTAAAGAGCGCCGGTAGAGTGTTTCTTTGTAATAGAGAAAGCGAGGTGCTCGTCGACGTATTTCGAAGAGGTGTCTAGGATCATCTGGAAGTTTTCCTTGCTCTAAGTAGTCAATCAGCGATTGTCTCCACTCTTCAATATCAACTGGAAGTACTGAGATGACATTTGTATCATCTAGTAGCATTTCAGCGACGAGGGGGATCACCCATCTTTGGCAGACTGGCACGTCTGCAGCTTCGTCTTCTCCTAGTGTCATACTCGAGGCTAGGTTGGCAAGAGCGTCTGCCATTTGATTTTCTTTTCTTGGCACATGTTCTAGTGTCACAGTCTCGAACTTTTGTAGCAGTTGAGTTGATTGATTGATTATGAGCTTGGAGTCACCAAATACCTCAAGGGCTGTGATTCCCATGTTGATCGCCATTTGTGCTTTTTGCGGATTCAAAGATAGAGATGAGAGGTGGAGATAGTCCCACCGGGCGTGCCAAATTTGTAAACACGAAAATTCCTGCAATGAATGAGACAAGAACACGTGTACAAAATAATATTTTTATTAATGATTTAAGGGTTACAATCTCTCTCAGATTTAATCCTCTGATTCGATCTCCGTAAGGTGTTGATTTGTGGATGTGCGATTGATCCAAGAGGCTGTCGAGGCTTGATCTTGGATGAAGGATTAAAAGTTTCTTCAAGGGCCGTTGGGGCTTGATCTTGACGGTTGATGAACGGATCTTCAAGGGGTTTTTGGGCTTGATCTTGAAGAACAGTTGTGCGGATTTCTTCAATGGCTTTTGGGCTTGATCTTGAAGGTTGATGGATGAACGAGTCTTCAAAGGCTTTTGGGCTTGATCTTGAAGAACGGTGATGAACGGATCTTCAAGGGGTTTTTGGGCTTGATCTTGGAGAACAGTTGGACGTGTGGATTTGTTGATGTTGTTGATCCAAAGGGCCGTTGGGGCTTGATCTTAGGATGAACGGATGATGAACGATGAACACTTTCTTCAAGGGCCGTCGGGGCTTGATCTTGAAGGAGGATTTGACGAAGAACGAAGAGAGCTTTTTTGATCCTTCGGGATTTGCTTGGGAGTTTTAGAGTTTCAAAGCTTCAAGGTTTTGGTGTGATGTGAATTGGTTATCAATTGGTGTCCCAAAATGAATGCCTTGACTTCCTATTTATAGAATTCCAAAACTTGATTTTTGGATTTAAATAATCGGATGAAATAAATCATTTCTGCCAAGTGTTGACACGTGTCATGTTTGATGACTTTTCTGATGATTCTCGATTTTTCGTTGAGTCACATGTTATGTGTAAAATTTATGCGACACGTGAACGTTGAAATTTTAATTATTGATCAACATTTATTTCACCGAAATTTCGATGTCTACAGAAAGAAAGAGAGGACGGATTGGGATCTGCACAAGAGAAAGATATGGGAAGAAAAATGAAGGAAAAATGGAAAACTAATTGATAGTTGTGCGGCAGTTGAAGAAGGGAAAAGAGAAAAATGAGGGGAAGTGGGTTTGTGTTGGATTAGGGTTTAGATAATTGATGGTTTTTTCCTAGTAAATAATAATATCCTTTTATTTTTATTCTTTGTAGACATTAATTTGTAACTAAACATATCCGGCTTAAATAGAAAAAAAAAAATTAAATAAATAAGTATAAAGTCTAAATAAACATAATTGACTGGTCATTCTCTTAGATTTATCCAAGTATCTAGCAACAACTTCACAATGATGGCCGAATTTTGTGTGTAAGGTGTTGTCTTGAGAGATATTAGGGCATTATATTTATGCTAGAAAACCCTAAAAAGTCTAGTAGAAAGTCTCCTAAGACCTACTTCAATCCTTGGAGTAAAACTCAAACATTAGGTTCTAAACCTACCCCAACTTGCTCTAACCCTTGGGCCAAATATGAATTTTAGCCCAAAACTCAGTTTTGGGACAAATTTAGGCCAGAATTCCTCCTAGATTAGTGGGCTGGCCCACAATATATGTTTTTTTTAGTTTTACATTTTTTAAATTCATTGAATCCAACGGCTAAAATCTAATATGATCAAATCCAACGGTAAAAAAAAAGATCTTACAGTCCAAATTTAAATCCAATGGCTAAAATAATTTTTTTTAAAAGAATCTTTCATATGTTTCATATTTATTCATAGTGTTCCACGAATTTCATGATGTCGGTTTAGTAATTTTTCAATATTTATCATAATTTAAATATTTTTAGTTTAAAATGTTCATAAAATTAAATTACAATAGTCTACATAATTTTTTTTAAAGTTACTTTAAGAAAAAAATTATCCTAAAGTTTTTCTTTAAGAATCTCGGGTTAAAAATCTTACTTTAAGAAAAAATTTGTCCTAAATTTATTCTTTAAGAATTTCGGGCTAAAAATGTAACCCATAATGATTGGAGCAGAAAAACTATTTATGGGTTAAAAATTTTAGGTTTTAACCCAAGGGTTGGAGATAGCCTAAAAGAAAACAAATTCCTAAAACTATTAATGAAACAAACTAGGAAAGAATCCTTCTTGGCTTGGGAATCACAACATCTGATTTGCAAGCCAAATTTGGGGTCGATTTATCTTCTATAAAATTTTGTAAAAATAATAAACTTGTAACTCTATCTCTTATCTTTCCAAGCATATATCGCACGTCATGTGAAAAACATCGGGAAAGCTTTTAAATCGTCATTCTCCCACAGTTGCGCAATACTAACGGGGTTGCAATTTCCATTGGATTAACTTGAAAAACTAAAATGTTTGGCTTCATGGAAAATTATGAAATTCGGATACAACGATCTTCAACCTCTTAACTTTCTTCTCCAATTGGCCTTGTATCAAACCTCCTATGGAAGGTTGAATGATCACAAAAAAAATTCCTAAGTGCCCGAATTGGCTGAAATTGAGAAAAAGAAAGTAATAAAGTTCTTTCAAGACCAATTCCTTAACAATCTAGGGAAAAACAACATGAAATAATGCACTTATCAGTACTTGCCTTTCCACACAAAGTCGCAATCTCCATTCTTATAGTTTAGATGAATTACTGTATATTTTCCAAAAGCAAAAGTTAAAGGGTGAAAGTGTTTATTTGGAAAAACAAGCCTATATTTATGGCTCCACATGGGCCATAAAAATAGGTCTCTTGTATCTATTTTGTTTAATCGAAGTGATAGCGATTATCTATTAAATATAAACACAATTATAACACGATTACAAGGTGTCAACCGAGCACATCTTCTCGAGTGATCAAATTCTTGATCTAGGTAGAATAAATGCACAACAAGCAAATATAATATATCCCCTATATAGCAGCCACAATAAAAAAAGAACACACAAGAACCAATAGTGTAAATTTGCCAACAATATATAGATTAAGGGTGGCAGATTCGAAACTGAGGAACACATAAAGCCATCGGTAAAAATTTGAGGCCGCACAAACCGCAAGCAGTAAAAACATACACAAACACAACTAAGCCGATAATGAAATCATCGAAGCCTTTTCGTCAACCACCCGCAACGATTTTCTACTAAAGTACAACTCGGCATCAAAGACGAGATAATTCGTTTATTAAATGTCGATTTTATTCGGACAGCTCGGTACATGGAGTGGTTGGCGAATATTGTGCTAGTCATAAAGAAAAATGAAACCCTTCAAAACATGGAACATTGATTTTGTCACAATATTCGACTAGCACAATATTTTCCAACCACTCCATGTACCGAGCCGTTTAATTATCCTTGGGTTCTATTACCTTGACAGGAATTCTTTTTTATTGCATCTACAAAATATTTAACATCATCTACTCACAACCCTTGGCCTTCCAGCAATTTTGGCAGACCGCCAGGTGTTTGTGTGTTTTATGTTTTCAATAATATGCCTATGCCTTTGCATCAGATATATGGACACTCAAATTGCATTAATTTGTTGTTATATGCAATATGCTTTTCTATTTTTCTTTCATTTTTTTTTTTTATTTGTAGTTCAATATTTGATCAATTTACATTAACTCTTTGTATGAATCTCTGTACAACAGTCTAACAATTTACAAGTAAATTGCCAAAGGCTCTGAAATCAATACTATATTTCAAAGCCTTAAATATCCATGCAGGTGCTTTCCAATATTCAACCACGTGAGGATGTGAATTCAAACCAAACCGCTTGGATAAATCAAAGGCTTTGAAGGTTTTACTCTTACTCTCCTGCTTTTGCTTAACTATTCTGCAGTGTGATTTGATTTTTTGAATGGCTTTTCTGGTTTGTTCTTAACTTTATGTTTGCTGTTTGCATTTGATTTGGTTCAATGAAGTTAATATGTAATTATTGCGATTTTATTGGTAATTTTACTTAATTTCGCTATGATGCAGAGTTTTTTATGGTTTTTTATTTATGTTGTATTTGGGTCCTTGGGTAACCTCAGAAACCTTTGTAGATGCCGCATGCATGTATTTTTTCTTCAAACATATGAAGAATTGTTAGTATGCTATACAATTTCCTCTTCCACCCTTGGAAAATCAACATGCACAGGCATTTATTAAGAACCAGAAGACCACAGGAGTAGCTACCTGCAATTTTGAGTCTCAAACAAAATTATATACCTTGAAAAGAATGAAAAACAGAACTCAGAGTGTTTGGATATAAAGAAATTAGGAAGTAAGAGAGATGTTAACGTAATGAAAATAATTCCACCGTTTCTTATTTCGAATGTGTTTGCCTTACCATTGGAAATTGCTGGAGCTCCTTTTGTTCTTTCTCTTGCTCACAAGCATATTGATATGTACATGTATCTAAGAATTTTTGTACTGATAAGATATATGCATTACACATGTTATGTTTGTTAGTGTTTAAAGCATTATTATTTTTAAAACATTATTAGATAGCATGTTGCATATTCTTTTAATACTTACTTCATTATTGCAAATTTGTGAATCTTATACCATAGCAAATCTTATGAATTCTCTTTTTCCAGTGTATCCAAGGTTTGGTAGAGGGTGTGCTTCGGTGTATCATTTTGATAGCGTTTGGTGATCTTCAGGTATGAAATCCTAACATGAGTCGGAATGTGAACATTTTCAATTGAAATTTGTGTACTAAACTAAATTCATTGTACTACAACAATGATCAATGTAGAAGAAAAAGGTTAGCTTCTTCCAGTGACCGAATTTTTTTGTCAAATTGATAATTAGCTTTCAGATATAGATTTGTACAATTCAATCAAACTGTTAGGTAGATGTGAATATAAAGCTTGATTTGTTTTGCGTTAATTATATTCTTATGAATGTATTAATTAGAATATACAATCTCAATTGCTTTGCTGGATAATCTTTTACATTTTTACAGTATTTAAAAACTGTATCTTTATTTTACAGTATCAATACATTTCTTTACCAATCATCTCATCACTCATCATGTGAGTGGATAATGTGTAATGGTCCTCCACCCATTATACCCATTATACAACTTAGTTTAATGGGAAAACAACAATTAATTAGTTTCTAATCAAATTGGATTAGTTCTGGAAGGATGAAAGAAATGTAGAGTTCACTGTGACAACATTTCAGTGCTTGAGTGATTCAGTGTTTAAATTTAATCTTTCAAGCAGTATCTAAATTGATGAGTGCTTGAGTCTTTTTATATTTGAGTTTGATCTTTTAAATTGTACTTAAATTGCAGTCCTGTAGTGACATTTCTATTAAGTATAAGAAAAAAATGGGATTTTTTTTCTTGACACTAAATATATATGCTTTCTTATATGCTTTCTTATCATTTTTTTTTCCATAGCTCTTCCTTTTTATTCATCCCTACTATATTTATTGAGTGTCTTAGAATTGTCTTATTTTTTTTCACTGCAAGTTTGTTAACATTTACATATTACCAACATAGATTTTGATATATAGACACACTTTCTTTCTAACAATATGTATATTTTGTCTGCAGATTTACAAGACAATGAGCATCGTACCAATATGTGAATTAAAGCCTCTTAGAAACGATATGAAGATCAAAGTTAGAATATGCCGGATGAGGAGACCCAAAATGTTTGGACACCAAAACCAGTTCAATGGCTTACAATGTGTACTGGTTGATGAACTGGTGAGAAAACCTTTTTGTTTAAATGTAATATAGTTAAAACTATAATTTTAAAAACAAAGACAAAGCTATAATTAACTCTCTATAATTTTTATAATGCAGAATGATGCCATTGAAGCCTCGGTCTTAGAAGCAGACTATGAGAGAGTAGCTCCAAAGATAAAAGTTGGTTGTATATATGAGATCGCACAGTTGCACAGTCGTTCCAATAAACGAACGTTCAAGGTCGTACCACACACTGCACAAGTGTTCTTCAATGGGAAAACAACTTACAAACAAATAACAGAAAGACCTCCACACATTCCTGAACATCGCTTTTATATAGTGGATTACAGTGAATTGTTATCCCGTGTAGATAAAGTTGAAATTCTCACAGGTAATTAAACACATTTATAAACCTACATCTATATGCCATCTTTGTTTGCCAACATTTTTTCATGCTGTAATCTTATGATATTGGATTGCCAAATTGCAAGATGTTGTGGGACGCATCACGGCAGTGCAACCATTGGAAGACAAAACCTATGGTTTAAGACAATTTTGAATCCCGCAGCATCGCGCGGGCTTTACTACTTGTATATATAGTTTTGCAACGTAAAAAGGACCCTTAACTCCACACACAATCAACGCTTATGCGAAACCCTCTGATCACACCTCTAAAAAAATACTAACTACTCTACTATCATGTCCGCACAAATTTAGTTTGGTTAAATATCACTGGTTGATAATCAGCGAAGGTGATAGTTTGGTTAAACAACACTAGAGTCGCATAACTAGATTGGTCCAGAAGTCTTGGCAGTTTGGTTAAACAACAAACTCTCCTCTTTCGACTGACTATCTATCCCAAGTCCCAGCCGGCGAAGAGTCTCTGATTCTTTCGCCGAAAAATATCACTTCATCAACTTTCCTAGTTAAATAGAGTGTTCTATGATCGATTATTCACAAGTATCATTTAGAGTTTCTCATATCGACAACCGAACAATTTTTACCACAAAGATGCTCATTTCTTTTGTGTATCTTTATCCTTACAGTTTGGTACTGATTTGGCGCACTTATATTTTCATAAATATAGTTGAAGCTACCTAACATGGTATAGGAGATCTTGAACTTAGTAGTGAATGCATAACCTCGTCTTCAGGGTATAGAACCCCAGCTGAAGTCGCTCGGTGTAGAAGTTAGCTGAGCATTTCATCACCACACCACCACATCCATCTTACTCGCCAAACTAGGCTTGGTAGCGAGTTGGCACGCCCACATCAATAGTCAACCATATAAGGACTTAGTTAACTCATTAATTACTCGACCTGCATGCCATATAGACTTTGTAATTTTTAAGGTCAACATGTGTACTTGCTAGATCAATTGCAATGGCAAACTAGTGTTTGCACATCAACCGACATATAATGGGTAGTTAGCGTGATAAGAAAATGTAATCTAACATTACACAAAGGGAAATATATTTTCCAAATTATCCTATTTTATCTCTTTATACTTCCCCTCTTATATCCAGCTAGAGAACTGAAAATTAACGTTAAATCAAGAGACAAATACACGCAGGAAAGTGGAGATGGCAAAAAGAGTGTGAAAATGATTTCCTTGGACAAAAAAGTAAAAGTTGGAAAGGGAGGATAGCAAAGATGGAGGAGGGTTGGAAAAAATAAAAATAAAAATAAAAATTGGTGAAAATATAAACTAATGTAAATTAAAGAAAAGTTCAAAATCTCAATCAGTTTGAGCACAGATGCTATTAAAAACAAGCGTTAATGTGGATTTACATGTGGATTCCATTCTTCTTCCCTCCTACTAATTCTCCACTATTTGTGTCTCATCAACAAGAGAAAGGTGAACCAATTATTCCAACCAAAGAAAGTTGTTTTGGTAAAGAATTCTTCATTAATTTCAGATATTCTCTGTACATGTCCCTCTATAAGTTAGAATCCTTCCCCTTCTTATATATATATATATATAGTTCCCACAACTTCTTCAACTTCAACATTTCTGAGCCTATTACTCTCTCTGAATTAAGCTTGAAGAATCCCCAGACCTCCCCTTACCTACAAGGTGATTTTCTTTAAGCCTCCATTTCTACTCTTCAATTTTCATCCTATTGATTTTGGTTTTCTTCTTCCACCCTCTTCATTCACCACTTATTCCTTCCACAACTCTCTCTCTCTCTCTCTCGCACACACACAAACACATGAACTTCTGACCCAATAATTTCCAGAACTTTACTCTTCACAAATCAGGCACAATGCTTGTTTACAAAATGTAAAAAAGCTAACAGAAAATTAAGAAAATTAATGATTTGTCATGATGTCCTCTGTATTTGCAGAAGTTGGGAGATAATTAAGCAAGATGGCTTCTGCCCAGGTCAAAGAAAAGGTAGCAGCCAAAAAATTTCAGAAGAGCTACTTTGATGTCTTGGGGTTGTGCTGCTCATCAGAAGTTCCACTCATAGAGAATATCCTCAAGCCTCTTGAAGGTGTGAAAGAGGTTTCAGTGATTGTGCCTTCCAGAACTGTAATTGTTGTCCATGATATCCTCCTCATTTCCCAGCTTCAAATTGGTAAGTACCCAACAATCTTTATATTCTCTCAAATTATTACACCAGTTACTATTAATATTTTCCATTAAGTGAAATTTTATTTAAATCCATGTAACATATTTTTACACCCAACTTAAATTTCAAATGTTAATTGTCTTTTTTATACAATTACATAATTACTATCAAGTAAAAAATGAAATTAATAATAAAACAAAAATTTATTAATAAACCCACACACTATAATTAAGCTCTACCATGACTTCTTGTTTATCCTACGTTCATTCCGCCTAAAACCCTAATAACATTTATAGAGAAAAACAAGTTTCTTTTTCGCTGGATATTAATTTTGAAGTTTTGAATCCTCCAACTAAGGTGGGAATCGATTTATTAAAAAAATTTATTCGTTTGATTTCATTTGTTTTAGAGTTTAGAAAATGAGTATTTGGATTTCAATTCTTTTCGTCAATCCCAGATTGGGCATAGTTTGAACTTTCTGCAACAGCCGTAAGCAGAAAAATTACGACTTTGTTGATGTTTGTGGGATTTTCTAAAACAAATCTTTATGAATGTCGTGTTTGTTCCAATATTAAGTTTAACTATTGGCGTGTTTGTTTCAAATACAAAATTATTAGAGATTAATTCCAAGAGTTCGGACCAACCAGGTCCATTATCTCTAAACAATCACAATCTTGAGTCTTTGAGAAGACAGAATTAATAGTTTGGAACTGCTTATCCAACAACCACCTATGAAATGAAAATGAAATCAAATACTGATCAAAACTAATTAAGATGAAAACTGGATGGGGCAATTAGAATGCAGAAGGTAGATTACTTCATCAGAATTACAACTTCTAATAAATTGGTTGGGGCAACTAGAAATCCAGAAGGTAGATAACCTCATCAAAATTACAACTTCTTGAAATGTTTAAACGAATAATTAAATCGCAGTTATAATCCAACAAACTGTAGAAACAAATTAACCAGAACGTAAGGAAAAGATGAATTGCTTAATCCCAAATAATACGTTCCAGAATTAGGAGCACTTCGAATTTTTGGGAAAACAATTGATCAAACAAACAATGACAACTTACGTTAACAGTGGAGTTGTTCTTTTTCGAAAGAACAAAAATTTGCAGAGAGGAAAGTTGGTATGTGAAGAGAAGGTGATGGGTTATTATTGTGGTAGTCTTAATAGCAACCCAAGTAACTGGTTTGGCTGAGAGAGAGGGCATGCGTCTTGGTTTGGTAGAGAGAGAAAGCAAATGGGTGTAAAGATAACTATATATTTTAAAGTGGGTCTGGAATTGTAGTTTAGGTAATAAATTTGAGTTTAAAGAGATACTAATTCTTTAATAAAAAATAATATGGGTGTAAAGAGTAAGTTGGGTGTAGAAAGATGTTAATTAAATTTTCCTTCCATTAATTCTCTAATATCTGTGTTAAATTATTATTATTATTTTTTTTTCTTTTTCAATTCCTTGCACAACAGAAAGCAAATAGTTTTTGGGAAAAGATGAAAAAAAAAGATAGCAGTCGGTGGACATTACTTTTTCTGTTGTCGAAGGGAATTATTAATCAGCAGATCGTGTACAATCATGAACCAACAAGAGTTCGTAAGATGTTTTGCTTTCCTTTTCATCACCCACTACGATATCCCACTAATTTATAGAATATAAAAGTATTTCAAATAATTTCGTATCTTTTAGATGCTTTCTGCAATTTTTATGATGGGATTGTACCAAAACATCTTACGAACTCTTGTTCTTCGTAACTCCTTTCACTGCTTGTTATTTTGAACTTCTTTGAACCTTACTTTGGTTTCACAGTTTATTATTTATAATATACCTAAAACTAGCTTTCTGTTGGGCGGCTAATTCTTTGTCCGCTTTACCTTATTTTTCTTGTGATCATATATAATACTACATAATATTTCACTCCTTTGGTGTGAAGCCTGAGACTCTTTAACTATGAGGAAGAAAGACATTAGTTTTCTGAAAAAGAGTGCGTGTTAGACCACTCTTATGGTGCGATTACGTAAGGGGAGTGGGACAAGAGGAATGGGAATTGCACTCCTCCCTGGTTATTCAAGTGTTTACCAACACTTGAGGGAATGAAATGTATGTGGGACCCATCTAATATGGGGAATCAGACTCCCAATATACTCAGAACCGGTCTCTCGAACAATAGATGAGATTTGAATTCCGGGAGAAAGCCTCAATCCAGAATTCCTTTTTTCTACCCAAAATACCCTTATCACGTCTCCCTTCCATCTCTTTCTCTGCTTCTCTATGTCTCTGCGGGCAGTGACCAATATCAAAGAACAAGAAAAATCAGAAGGGAAGAAGAAGAAGATGGAGAAAAGAGATAGAGAAGCTAAAAAGAATTGGGGAATGGGGTGTTGTGCGGTCTTCACGAGAAAGAAAAAACAATTGGCAGATGGGGAAGAAGAATCAGAAGAAAACAAGAAGAAGAAGGGAAGAATTAGAAGAAGGGCAGGCTGAAAAGAGTTGGGGGATGGCTGAAAAGAATTAGGCGATTGGGTGCAGTTTGGGCTTCAGGAGAAAGAAAAATAATTTAGAAATGAGGATCTGGAGAAAAAATTTGATAAACCGTACAAATTCTTTTTTAAAGCTTTTTCATACAGTCTTCTAAAAAAAATTATCAAACATATAAAAACTATGTACTTGGAATATGGGCAATTTAGTAATTACATTAGTTTTCATTCCGATTCATGTATTTAAGTAAACAACTTATATAAATAAATATGATTCTTACTCTGATTCCAAAAATTTTAGTTAACAGTTTTATTAGGAATCTGATTCTGATTCCACCCCATTTCAATTCCCCCTCAATCCAATTCCTCCTCAATTCAATTCCCCTCATTTTGATTATGGATTAGTAAATGAGCCCTTAATCTTAATACCAAACCAAATATTACTTGTAAGAATAAGATTCTTTTGTTTTGTCCCATCAAATGACATTTAGAAACTTGTTCGAAGTTGAAAGAAATTAATACGACAACGGTCGCACATGATGAAAATGCCCTTGTGATCTTGATAAACTAAAAAGAGTACATAATATGTTTCTTTTATATACCAAAAGAAGAGAGAAGTTCCTTGAGTACGAAGAAATTAATTAATACTATGGTCTAGTACTATTAGTTGATTTACCTGAATGTGCGTCTAAATTCGCTTTACCTGAATGTGCGTCTAAATTCGCAGTCTTACATTTGTTATCCCATGGACAGTTAAGGCATTAAACCAAGCAAGGTTAGAAGCAAATGTGAGAGTGTATGGGGCAGGGGACAGTTACAAGAAAACGTGGCCAAGTCCATATGCAATTGGTAGTGGCGTGTTACTTGTTTTATCATTTCTCAAGTCTGTGTATCGGCCATTAGGGTGGTTGGCCCTTGGAGCGGTGGCCCTGGGCACTTTTCCCATTGCTATGAAAGGTTTTGCGTCAATTCGAAATTTCAGGTTTCATGACATAAACATTCTTGTTATCATTGCCGGTGAGTCAATACTTGGTCTTAATATTCAACTTTTTGTCATTTTATTCTACACAATATGTTAATTGTCTGCCACTCTAATATTGGTCTTACACTGCCGTATGGTGTTACAATAATTATATGATGACATATACTTACAATCATAAAACACATCCACTTTTGTCAATCATCTATCATGGGAACAATACATGAGGAGTGAAAAAAACGCATGCAGCAATTCGTTAATAATATTAAAAAAAATTAAAAAGTTATTGGTCAAATTAATAATATTTGTGCTCTACAAAATTTTGGTAAGCTATTTTATAATAATTGGTTAAAAGAAAATGACTAAAAGGTTGGGTTTAATTTGGACAAGTAAATTATGGTATTAATAAATCTCGGCCGTCTGCTTTTTATTACAACTTTGATTAGTTTTGAGTAATGCTATATTTATCTTATTTACCGTATCATATTTGTACTAGCTTTCTAATAGAGGTATGACTCACCAACACATATGGAATCCATTTCTATTAAATATAGTACAAATGTGGTATAAAAAATATAGTAAGAATAACATTTTATTTTAGTTCCTTTTGAACTTATAAGATTCTTGTTCGTTATATTGTACATATGCACTTGATTATTATGGGTACCGAGCTCTTTGGATGTTTTAAAATGACTTTGCTGACCTTCACACCAGAGAGATTTTTTAGTATGTCGAGGATATTGTCTTGTACACTAAAGGTATTAATATAATTGGTTGAAAATTTAAAAAAAAAATTAACTAATTATATTATAATACTTGATATATCAAGTCGTATTTCCATACTGAAAAGTTTCTCGTCACACCGAACTAACCAAAACAATTGATCCTTATGTTTTTTTTTTTCTTTTTGTTGAGAAAAATTGCAACACATCACGTTTTCTTGGAAAGTTTGAATGGATACATGTCGGTTTCAGAGTTCCAATCCAAATGATTTAGTCTTTGGCTTCCTGCAAGTTTGAATGGATATGCGTGTTTAAACTAAAAGTTTGGATGGATATTTGGATTTTGTTAAATATCGCTTCCCGATCTGTTTCCCTCAGATGATATAGTTTTTGGAGAAATGCAAACCTAGCCATTGTTTTAACATTTGAAAAACTTAAAGTCCCTATTTTGCAGGGTTCCTAAATCTAACTATTCGAGGCTTTCTTATGTAACGCTCGGGGGTTTCGAGCATTTTTTAAGTAATCCTCTTATAGCATGTTCGGCATTTTGTACTTCCACATTTCTTCTTAGATTTAAAATCTTTTCTTTTTAGAGTAGGTTTTCTAATTTTTTTAGTCCACCTTAAAGTCTAATTTCATTGCCCTAGCAAATCATTGACTTTCCATTTTTTGTGAATAAGGGTGCTATAGCTAAGGTACCTAACTATTTCGTGAACCGTATGTTTTGACTTGCTAGGCTAAGCTACCTAACTATTTTAGTCCTCTACACCTATTTTTATAGTTTATAGTCTCAGCGGATTCCATTAGAGCATCATCTCTTTCGTCACGTCTTATGGTTGTTATGTAACTTTAACAAATAAATGGTTCTTCAACTCAAATGCGAGATACATGGAAATGAAGAAGCAATTGAGTAAAAGAATAAAACACTACCAAATTAAAAATTTTAAATCTACTGAATTATGATTTTAGTCGGAGTTTTGGAGAAAAATGCTGTAAAAAATGGGACTGTATTTTCAGATCTTTAAGTAAAATAATACAAAAATATTTATAAATCGAAGGAAAAACATTAGCTTATTGCAGTATCAGTAAATCCTTTTTTTTTTTTGGGTGCTATAGTTTATGTATAGTTTACTGGTTACTGGTATCGATAAACTGATAGATAGTGTAACTTTTGACAGTGGTTGGAACAATTGCTTTGAAGGACTATACCGAAGCTGCCTCTATTGTCTTTCTGTTCATCATTGCAGAGTGGCTTCAGTCTTGTGCAGGATACAAGGTTAGCATAAAACCCTCATCCTTGTTTTTATGAAACATTTCAGAACGAATTAAACAAAATACAAGTAACAATAAGTGGCAGAAAAACGTAGCAATGGATTTGAAAGTTTGAGTATGCGGAACAGATTTCGGAACAAGAAGTTTTGCTGAAGACAGTTTTGTACATAATTATGTGATAAACCAAGTACTAATACATTAAAGTGTTATTTTAGGGATTAATGAATGACTTGCTAATGTGTATCATAGACAGTCAAAAATCTAGAATGACAAGCTAGAATGACATGCTTTTATGTACTCAGGCGAAAGCAGTGATGTCGTCGTTGATGAGCATGGCGCCCCAAAAAGCAGTCTTAGCTGAGAGTGGAGAAGTTGTAGATGTTGATGAGGTTAAGTTGAACACAATTCTTGCTGTTAAAGCCGGCGAAGTTATACCGATTGATGGAATAGTTGTTGAAGGAAAAGGCGAAGTGGATGAGAAAACACTAACCGGGGAATCCTATCCAGTAGCCAAAGAAAAGGACTCCACTGTTTGGGCGGGCACTATCAATCTTAATGGTAAAATAAACCTCCCTCCCATCATTCTTACATCTTGAATAAAAGAGTTATGTTTTCATTTCTGAAAAATTTTGGTTTGTATTTGTGAAGGTTATATTAGTGTTAAAACTACAGCGTTAGCTGAAGATTGTGCGGTTGCCAAAATGGCCAAACTTGTCGAAGAGGCTCAAAACAGCAAAACCAGAACTCAAAGATTCATTGACAAATGCGCAATGTTCTATACCCCAGGTTAGTCTACTTTCCCCATACGTTTCATATGTTTCCCTATTCTTTTACTACTAAGGAGAATGCAAACGGTTAGATTTATACGTTTTGTTCTGCTGTTTTGCAGCGGTCCTAGTCATATCTGTATCTATCGCGGTGATTCCGGCAGCATTACATGTTCACAATTGGAGCAAGTGGTTTCACTTAGCTTTGGTTGTTTTAGTGAGTGCATGTCCTTGCGGCCTCATCCTCTCTACACCCGTTGTGACTTTTTGCACACTCACAAAGGCAGCAACATCCGGACTGCTAATCAAAGGAGGTGACTACATTGAGATCCTTGCTAAAGTCAAGATCATGGCTTTTGACAAAACTGGGACAATAACAAGGGGTGAATTTGTGGTGATGGATTTTCAATCTCTTCGTGATGACATTAGCTTGAACACATTGCTTTACTGGTATAGACTGGAACTCCTCTATTCATCAACATGTTGAATAACACACCAAAATTATGATGGAAAGAAAAATTTTAATTCATGAAATTCAGAAAGCGACTTCTAGTTTAAAGAATAATTTAAGGCTGTTTTAAATGCTGCATTTTAAAAATCGGAAAAGGAATGGTTGGATTGTATTCTTCACTGGAAGAATTTCCTTTGTCCACTAAATTTACAGTTTATTTATCCTCTTGAAGGGTTGCAAGCATTGAGAGGAAGTCCAGTCATCCAATGGCAGATGCGCTGGTTGACTATGGAAGATCGCTTTCGATTGAGACAAAACCTGAAAATGTGGAGGAGTTTCAAAATTTTCCCGGGGAAGGTATCCATGGGAAAATTGATGGACAAGATATCTACATTGGAAACAGAAAAATAGCTTTACGAGCTGGTTGTGAAATAGGTAAATGCCATCAACTCCTTATCTTCTAAACTACCAACTCCTTTATCTTCTATTTCCAAACGATAGCTAGTGATTCCAAAGTTATGATCCATTTTTCTTTTGTTTATGGACTTTTGGATCTCTCATCATTGGTTCTGTTTGAAACTCCAGTTCCAACAACTGAAGGTTCTAATGGCGGGAAAACGATTGGATACATATACTCTGGAGGAACCCATGCCGGAGTCTTTACAATATCTGATGCTTGTCGATCTGGGGCCGCAGAGGCTATCAGAGAGCTGAAGAAGTTGGGTATTAAAACAGCTATGCTCACTGGAGATAGTAATGCTGCCGCATTGCATACAAATGAGCAGGTGCATTATTTCTAACATATTAGCTTATGCCTGAATCCGGGCGCTCACTTTATTGATTCAATTTATGATTTGCCTTGGTATACATCGCTGTAGAACTGCATATATATTTCATTTGTAGATTAAGGGGAAAAGGGAACTAATAAGAGTAGCAATTTATCTGACTTGCAGCTTAAGCAAGCTCTCGAGGTAGTACATGCAGAACTTCTACCTGAAGATAAGGCAAGAATCGTTAAAGAATTTAAAACGGAAGGAAATACAGCAATGGTTGGAGACGGTATCAATGATGCCCCTGCATTAGCCACAGCGGATATTGGTATCTCAATGGGCATTTCAGGATCAGCCCTTGCTCAAGAAACTGGGAATATAATTTTACTGTCAAATGACATTAGGAAACTACCGAAAGCAGTCCAACTGGCGAGAAGAGCTAATAGAAAAGTGGTTGAGAATGTTGTTTTGTCAATCACTACTAAGGTTAGTATCCTTGCACTGGGATTTGCAGGGCATCCGCTTGTTTGGGCTGCGGTTCTTGCTGATGTTGGGACATGCATGCTTGTTATATTCAACAGCATGCTACTCTTACAAGGAACCCAAAAGCATGGACGGAATACTTCTGCACCATATGCCCATAAACATGGAAGCCATGGACATAGCCTCTCTCACAAAAACCAACGTTGTTGCTCGGATAGCAAACCCGTGAAAGCCTGTAAACCTCAAAAGTGTTCATCGCAGTGCCAGCCTACTCCCTTGAATTCAAGCTTGCCCTGTATGCTTAAGTGCAGTGATGACTTACGCAAGGCACGACACTGTGATGAAGCAAGCTGCATGAAAGTCAATAAAGATCTCGAGTCACAGAATAAACACAATCATGGTTGTTTGAGTCATCATGAATTGAGCTCATGTGCAGAAGGTGATAAAATTCACGAGGCAAAGCACTGCAACGGTTCTGCTTCTTCTTTGGTGGAAATTCAAAAGTTGACAAGCAAAGGTCATTGCCACTCAACGCACTGCAGCAAAGAGCACAGCACGAAGGAAAGTGATGGAGTCCATGAGGAAAAACACTGCAATCATTCTATCTTTTCTTTGGATGAAAGCAAAAGATTGACAGATAGTGACATTTCCCACTCAAGACACTGTGGAAAGGAGCATAGTAGAAAGGAAGGTGATGCAATACACGAGCCAAAACACTGCAACCATTCTGCTTTTTCAATGGTGGAATGCCAAAAATTGACGAGTACCGGTCATTGCCACTCAACTCACTGTGGCAAAGATCATATTCACAATGAAGCGTTAGGAGAGACGTTTGCCACATGCTGTGATCATCAGCATCACTGTAATCTAGATGAAAACTCACCTCCTCATACGACTATTGATATTGTACCGGGTTGTGACCAAGCAGAATCAGCCCCAACGAATTCTTGCATTGGCTCAGGGACAGTGGAAAAGGAAGCGTGTTGCTCGGAATCAGTAGCAATTCAAGCTTGTGTGTTAGAGAAAAGAGAAGTCGGTGGGTGCTGCAAAAGCTACATGAAGGAATGCTGTGGTAGTCATGGGCATATTGGTTCTAGCTTTAAGGGTTGTTTATCAGAAATCACAATTGAATAGATGTAACTGACTGAAAAAGTTATATATATATATATATATATATATATATATATATATATCGAACTTCAATGATCCAAACTATCTATGTTTCAAGTTGCACCTCATGAATTATCCTTGCAAAATATTAGCCAAATCGAAAATATTTGAGATATCTATTATTATTATTTTTTAAGCTTTTAGACATCTAATTGAGGAATGAAAAACAGGATTAGAACATATGGCAAGTGCAGACATATCATCACAATGCAAACAAGGAGGTAAGGGAAGAAACTGATGTATGTCCCTGAGCAATGATCGAATCCAGAAAATGTCAGCTACACTACTGGCTAATGCTTTTTACTCTGCTTTTGTTGAACTTAAAACAATTAACTGCCATGATACTGGATTGCCCAAACACACAACATAACCAGTGATGGATCTTCTAGTGTTAATATTAGCAACCTAGTCAGAATCTGAGAAAGCAGTTATAGACATATCCTCACTCTTAGTATACCTCAAACCAAAATCAATTGTACCTTGCAGATACTTTAGAATTCTTTTATCCAAATAAAAATGCAATTATGTAGGATTAGTCATGAATGGACAAACCATGTTAACTAAGTGAGCTACATCAGTCCCTTGTAAAAGTCAAGTATTGCAGAGCACGAGCCAAACTTCTGTAATGACATGGATCAGTCATAGGTGTTTCTTCAGTAGCAAGTAATTGTGTACGAGGTTTGGATGGTGTAGATGTAGGCTTACAATGTTCCATACCAGCCTTTGTCAACAATTCCCTAGCATACTTGGACTGATTAATGAATAGAGAACTATCTTGTTGATATTGAATGTGCACGCCTAAGAAATATGTAAGTTTCCCCATGTCTCTGAGATGAAAGACTTTAGCAAGACTTGTAACAACCGATTGAATCTTTGAAAGACTTGAACCGGTAAATATTATTTCATCAACATACAGTAAGATAATAAGAACATCTCCATCATCCTCTTTAACAAACAAACTTGTATCAGGCAATGAAGTTTTAAATCCTAAAACATGCAAATAACTTGTGAATTTTTAATTCCAAACTTTGGGAGCTTGTTTCAAACCATAAAAAGACTATATTAATCTGCATACATGATTGGGATCCTTTGGATCCCAGAGTTGCTTCATATAAATCTCTTCTTCAAGATCACCTTGTAGAAAAAGCATATTTCATCTCCAATTGTCTCAATGTTCAACCAAACTGAGCTGCTAAAGCAAGAATAAGTCTAATAGTAGTATGTCTAACTACAAGACAGGTCTCAGAGTAATCCAATCCTTGCTCTTGGCTATATACTTGGCCTACTAACCAAGCCTTATATCTAGAAATGGTTCAATCAGGGTTCTTTTTGATCTTATAAACCCACTTACTACCAATAATTCCTCTATTAGTAGGAGGAGGTACAATACACCAAGTTCCCTGTGCATTTAAATCATCAAATTCTTCTTGCATGACATTTTCCCACTATTTTGTAAGACTAGCAATTCTGAAATTTTTATGTTCCTCAATATCAGTCACATCAGCCAAGGAAGAAAAACCACCAGAAAACTCATCAAGAATATTTAAAGTGGATATTTCAGGTAAAGAGACAAGATATGCAACATAATTCTTCCTAGAAATAGTACCAGTTTGAAGCCTGGTTTGTATCCCAGTGTTTCTAGATATTGATATAGGAGCATTTATGGAGTCTGTGTCATGTGATGAAGGACAGATAGGAAGAATTACCTGTAACTGTGCATGATTGAAGATAGGAAGCAAAGGAGTTGTATCTGTTGAAGTGGAAAGAGTATGGCCTGATGTAACTGGTACTTCACAGTCTTGAACTTGAGAATTCTCATTACTTTCAGCAGTAGAAGGTACTGACATTCCATAATGATTCAAAGATAAGGAGACAGAATCAATCACAGGATCTTGAGAAATAACACCAATTGAAGGTTGAGTAACTGGTATTGGACCTAATATTTGAGAAATACTAGATTGATATTGTACCATTTGCTCTCTAATTGTGTATTGTAATTTTTTTTCAAAATGAAATATTGTCTCATCTTGAATAACATGCCTAGAAATAATACATTTCTTTGTCTTCAATTCATAACAAATAACACCTTTATAACCCATGGAATACCCTAAGATGTACATAATAGTGATGTTGGACTGTAGCTTATTGGCATTGTAAGATCTTAGGCAAGATAACACTGATGTACCAAAGGTTTTTAGGGGTTTTAAAGTGAATAATTTGGATTTTCCGTCCTATATATCAGTCTTTGTAATATTACTTATCGGGCACTTCTCAGTAGTGCATTTCTAATAATCAATGTGATTTTGCACCACAAAAATCTATTGTGGATAATATTTTAGTTGCCCATGAGATTTTTAGCAATTTCAATAAAAAGAAAGGTCCTATGGGTCTTATGGCGGTCAAACTAGACTTGGAGAAAACCTATAATTTCTTGAATATTAGGACTATATTAAGTTATGCCTTTTAAAGTTAGAAAAAATCTGAGTTGGAGGTCCACCAACTATACCTTTACACTAGTACACATTTTTAACTAGGGCTGGAAAAAAATCCCAAAAATCCCAAACCGAACCAAAAAATTCCCGAAACCAAACCGAAAAAATTCTAAACCGAAATTCCCGAAAATTTCGGTACCCAATACCGAACCGATCCCGAAATTTCGGTACGGGAATCGGTCTCAAGTTTTTGGGATTTCGGTATTCCCAAACCGAACCAAAAAAAAAATATATATATATATTGTTTAATTTTTAAATATATATTTAGAATTTTAATAGCCGTCGGATTCTGTTGAGATTTAATCTCAACCATTGAATATAAATCAAAGTTATCAAAAGTTCAAAACCTAGTCTCTGTCTCTGACTCTCTCTCGGTCTCTCAAGTCTCGACACTCACCTCACCTCTCAGACTCAAAACCTCACCTCACCTCACCACATCCGTCGCCTGAATCCCGAATCTACCCACACCAGTCGTCATTCCTCTCATTCCTTAGTCCTCACTTGAATCGCGCCTTCACCCACTGTTTATACCACCCGAATCCGACTTCTGAATCGAGCTCTCGATCTTAGTCCGCACTCCTCCTCACTGCAAAGGTAAGAAATTCCTGCAATAAACTCAACAAAGTTCATACAAATTGTTTGATTCCAAATTCGATTAGGGATTTTGAATTTGGGTTTCTGAAATTAGGGTTTCTGAATTAGGAATTCTGAAATTAGGGAGTCCCATTTCACTTCCGTTATTCCATCGAACTCGAATCGAAGAAGCGCAGCCCCTGAGCTTCCCTCACCGAGCCCTCATCTCCAGCCCCTGAGCCTCTCATTGTCGAATTCCGGCCGGAAGTCACATAACTCTCGATCCCAAATTAGGTAATTAATTTAGTGTTTTAAAATCTAATTTATGTCTTCCTTTTGAAATTTAATTTAGGGTTTGGAATTAATTTAGTGTTTTGAAATCTAATCTCTGATATGCTTTCCGCCTGAAGAGTTCTAGGGATTGAAATATACTTGTATGGTCATACAATGTCATAATGCATTAAGAAAAGCAAAGATCTGTTATTACTAAATTTTCCGTTTAGCATTTCCCTTAATTTGTTTTACTTGTTCCTGTTTATGGATTTAGACCAGGTCTTGGATATGGAGAGTTTAAATGTGATATACAGTCAGAGGTGTCTGACATTGAAATCTGACAAAAATTGTAGATAGCAAATGAAAAAATCTTTGTAGTTATTGAAGTTTATTCTTTGAATTTTGTGGCCTTTGACGAGTTTTAATTTCTTTTGAATTTCTCAGCACTTGCTGCAGAAGTTAGTGTGGTGCCACCACCAAGATTAACAGCTCTAATTGTTCAGGCTCTGAAGTGGCAGCAGCACCAAGGTGAATTTTTGCATCTGTTCATTTGTTTTGTTGATTATTTGGTACAAGGTTCTCTTTGAAAATTATCCTCCCGTGGAAGAGCTTAAATTTGATTATTTGATTATTTGATACCTTGCCCCTCCTTAATAATTCTTCATCTGGATGGTTCACATATGCATTGAGATGAAAGATTCATGTGCTATATAGAAATTTAAGCTGGTGTATTATTTTTTATGCTACAATTGTACTTACTGGTGTACACAGACTTTCTTTTTCCTATCATCCATTATTAAATCCATTTTTACTTACTGGTGTACACGGACTCAAATTTGTGCACAAATTAGTACAAACATGCCTTGCCATTTGATTGGTAGAAACAAATTGGCAAATTGAGCCCAAAAGCATAATATGTCAAATTTTAGTCCAAAAGCCCAAAAGCCCAAAATCATTTCGGGATTCCCGATTTGTCCCGAAATCCCGAAACTATTTCGGGATTCCCGAAAATTGGGATTCCCGAAAATTTGGTTTGGGATCGGTATTGAAATTGGGATTCCCGAAAATTTCGGTTTGGGAATCGGGACAAGGGTTTGGGTATGGGATCCCATACCGAACCACCCCTATTTTTAACACCACCCACCTTTTGAAAAATAAACAAATTAAGCATATTGGGGTTAGGGCTCCACTAGGCTCTCCTTTCTCTCATTCATTCTTTGGGAAACTGAAAGGCTTTTTTGTGAAACAACCACCGGCCTTCTCTGAGTTCCCTCTTACTCTCCCTTCGTCATCTCGCATGCCAGCAACCAAGCAATCTCAAACCAAAACATCAAGGCATTTAAATTATTCAAAATCATAACTCAACAATTTAATTTCAAAATTATCCAATTTTTTCAAATTCATGTTTTAGTTGGACGATACTGGAGTTTCGGGGTGGGTTCATGGTGATATGGTTGTTGAGTGGAGGGCATTAACATTAAGTGGATGATCTTGGCTATGGCAGTAGCGGAAGTTTGGATGCAAATTGTGGGAACGTTTTGGTTGGAGATTGCCTGGAAAAATATGCCATATAAGGCTTTCATTTTTTGGTCAACAAATAAAAAGACTTTTCAGTTTTCAAAGAAGGAGAGAGGAAAGAGAGACCGATGGGGCCCAAACCCCAACATGTTTTATTTTTTTTATTGTTAAATGGTGGGGTGGTGTTTAAATGTGTGTAGTTGGCAAATTATGATTGGTGGAATTCCAAGGAGCTCGGAATCTAGAAAAATTTATCGCAGCCATGGACGGAGCTACATAAGGCCCAGGGAGGGCATCCGCCCCCACTCAGATTTTGGGGTGAGGAAAGCAAAAATGTCATGACAATTAAAACAACAATTAAAATTTTGATTTTGGTTCTAAATATTCCACGTTTTCTAACCTAAATCAAACTCAATTGAACTGGGGGTTTCATAAATATATTGGATTCAACTGATGAAGTATCATAATTTAATACAAAAATTTTACTCCAAAGTATTTTATATGAATTTACTTTATTCATTTGTTTGTGGCATTACAATTTAGAATTTAACTTTCTAATTTAGAGATTTTTTACTGTATCTGGTCCTCAATAACCTAAAACCCATTATTTTACTTGGTTGTTTTAAGACGCCCCCAATCAAAAAAATTTCTAGCTCCGTCCTTGATTGCAGCGTACCTCTGTAGCTTCTAACTCTACAGTAGGCCTAGCAAACGGGTCGTGTCTGTCGTGTTTGTGTCGTTTTCGTGTAACACTTGTTATCTTAACGAGTCGTGTCGTGTCACACCCGTTATCTTAACGGGTCCTTAACAGGTCGGGTCACTTTACCCAACAGGAAAAGTGACCCGACCTGTTATGACCCGTTAAGAAAAATATTTTTTTTTCTTAAATTTGCACATATCACACATTGCCACATAAATATTACCTCAAAACATTAAAACACATTTGTCGTTTAAGTACTACATCTACACTCGAAAATAAGAGCCTAATAAACAAACATCCATACACTACTAGTCTATTACAAAATATTAAATGTGCAAGGATATGAAAAATGAAAGAGTTTTTGTTTTCAAGGTTGTGAAGCCTTTCTCAAAAGTTTAAACCTTGCCAATGGAACTCAAAGCTTGCATGTTATTACTTTTACAAAATCCTCAATTTTCATCGATCATCATGACATAAGATTTTGTGGTATCCACTAGTCTAAATATTTTAAATTGAAGATCGAATTCATTCATTATACTCATATAGGGTCAAGAAGTATAGCTGTAAAAAATCATCAAAGTCGGAGTTAAAATAACCGTTAAATCGTGACTTTTCGTTGATAACCGTCGAAAAGTTTTGTCCCGTTACTTGATCTCTGAATGTTTGTTTTTTGCGATTTTTGGCACATGCGATCTTGAAGAATATAAAAACAAGTTTGACGGTTGGATCGTTGAAATTAGTTTTGTAGAATATGTATCCCATCAAAACAATAGATTCACTAACACTTGGAGTTTATTTATACTTTCACTAAGTATAACATAAGATTTTGTGGTATCCACTAGTGTAAATATTTTAAATTGAAGATCGAATTGATTCATTGTACTCATATAGGGTCAAGGAGTGTAGCTGTAAAAAATCATCAAAATCGGAGTAAAAATAACCGTTAAATCGTGATTTTTCGTTGAGAACCGTCAAAAAGTTTCGTCGCGTTACTTGATCTCTAAATGTTCGTTTTTTGCAATTTTTGGCGTATGCGATCTCGAAGTATATACAAACATGTTTGATGGTTGGATCGTTGAAACTAGTTTCGTAGAATGTGCATCCCATCAAAACAATAGATTAACTAACACTTAAGAGTTTATTCAGACTTTCATTAAGTACAACATAAGATTTTGTAGTATCCACTAGTGTAAATATTTTAAATTGAAGATCGAGTTCATTCATTGTATTCATATACGGTCAAATAGTGTAGCTGTAAAAAATCATCAAAATCGGAGTTTAAATAACCATTAAAACGTGATTTTTCGTTGATAACCGTCGAAAAGTTTTATCCCGTTACTTAATCTCTAAATGTTTTTTTTTTGCAATTTTTGGCGTATGCGATCTCGAAGTATATACAAACATGTTTGATGGTTGGATCGTTGAAACTAGTTTCGTAGAATGTGCATCCCATCAAAACAATAGATTCACTAACACTTAAGAGTTTATTCATACTTTCATCAAGTATAACAAGTGTAAATATTTTAAATTGAAGATCGAGTTCATTCATTGTATTCATATAGGGTCAAGGAGTGTATCTGTAAAAAGTCATCAAAATCGGAGTTAAAATAACCGTTAAACCGTGATTATTCGTTTAAAACCGTCGAAAAGTTTTGTCCCGTTACTTGATCTCTGAATGTTTCTATTTTGCAATTTTTGGCGTATGCGATCTCGAAGTATATACAAACATGTTTGACGGTTGGATCATTGAAACTAGTTTCATAGAGTGCGTATCCCATCAAAACAATAGATTCACTAACACTTAAGAGTTTATTCATACTTTCATTAAGTATAACATAAGATTTTGTGGTATCCACTAGCGTAAATATTTTAAATTGAAGATCGAATTTATTCATTGTATTCATATAGGGTCAAAGAGTGTAGTTGTAAAAAAGCATCAAAATCGGAGTTAAAATAACCGTTAAATCGTGATTTTTCGTTGATAACCGTTGAAATGTTTTGTCCCGTTACTTAATCTCTGAATGTTTGTTTTTTGCGATTTTTGGAGTATGCGATCTTGAAGCATATACAAACAAGTTTGACGGTTGGATTGTTGAAATTAGTTTCGTAGAATGCGTATCCCATCAAAACAATAGATTCACTAACACTTAAGAGTTTATTTATACTTTCATTAAGTATAACATAAGATTTTGTGGTATCCACTAGTGTAAATATTTTCAATTGAAGATCGAATTCATTCATTGTATTCATATAGGGTCAAGAAGTGTAGCTATAAAAAATCATCAAAGTCGAAGTTAAAATAACCGTTAAATCGTGATTTTTCGTTGATAACAGTCGAAAAGTTTTGTCCCGTCACTTGATCTCTGAATGTTTAGTTTCGTAGAATGCGTATCCCATCAAAACGATAGATTCACTAACACTTAGAGTTTATTTATACTTTCATTAATTATTGTAAATATTTTAAATTGAAGATCGAGTTCATTCATTGTATTTATATAGGGCCAAGGAGTGTAGCTGTAAAAAATCATCAAAGTCGGGGTTAAAATAACCGTTAAATCGTGCTTTTCGTTGATAACCGTCGAATAGTTTTGTTCCATTACTTGATCTCTGAATATTTGTTTTTTGCGATTTTTGGCATATGTGATCTTGAAGCGTATACAAATAAGTTTGACGGTTGGATCGTTGAAATTAGTTTCGTAGAATGCGTATCCCATCAAAACGATTGATTCACTAACACTTAGAGTGTATTTATACTTTCATTAAGTGTAACATAAGATTTTGTGGTATCCACTAGTGTAAATATTTCAAATTGAAGATTGAGTTCGTTCATTGTATTCATATAGGGTCAAGGAGTGTAGCTGTAAAAAATCATCAAAATCGGAGTTAAAATAACAGTTAAATCGTGATTTTTCGTGGATAACCATCGAAAAGTTTTGTCCCGTTACTTTGTCTCTCAATGTTTGTGCTTTGCGATTTTTTGCTGATGCGATCTCGAAGCATATACAAACAAGTTTGACGGTTGGATCGTTGAAATTAGTTTCGTAGAATTTGTATCCCATCAAGTTCAATGGTATATATATATATATATATGTCATTCAAAATCAGTTGTTATGAAAATATTCTTCATAATGAAAATAATGAACTCAAAGTAATGATGCAAATATAATTTGAAAATAAGTTTTATTGTAAAACTTACACTGGAAATTGCAATTGATTTGCTGACGATTGAGTTAGCAAAGAAGAAAATGACTGATGAAAAGGATATTGGTGCACGCAGGCATCATTGACATTCTAAAATGAAAAGTGTGGAAATTCCAAACTTGAAACCTTCTCATCCGTAGTTCACTTCTTAAAGACTTGGAAAAGGTCTTGAAAGACTTGCTTTCATTATTGGTGAATGATGACTTTGAATGATTACTTTCTTTCACTATTGATGAACAATGAAATTTGTTGGAATAATTGTTACTTTTACTATGGAAGAATATTTGCTGCCATTATTGTGGAAGCACAGGATGGATGAATGAATGAATGACTCCAAACTTTGTCAGAATCATTGGTGAGAATAATTCCTGAATGTTTCACATGGAAAATGACTATGTTCACATGGTGACTTGGCATGATGATTGAAGTTTTCACATGGTTTTAAGAAAATGGGTCCTGGGAATCCTGGTAGTCGACCCACTCAGCTGATTGTGTTTTTTGGCTTGCTGAGTTGGATGGTTGTTGTGAGGATGCGTATGAAGATTCAGAGTCTGTGGCTTCTTCGTCTTCAGTATGGAGCATCGCTGCTTCTGCAAGTAATTGTTGTGCTAAATCTTCAAGCTGAGTGGCTTTATTTTTCTTTGAGCCAGACAATTTAGTAGACTTGACTATTCATTTAAGGGGCGAAGATGGACTATTCCTTTATTCTGGTTATGCCGGAATGATTGGGAGTGGAGTAATGGGAAATTCGGTGAGGACCTGACTGATGGTCTTCTGATGGTTGAATTTATCCCACCACTTGATTGATCTGGCTCTGTAAGCTTCACCTGTTTCGACTTCATAATTCCACTTCAAGATCCATGGGACTTTGTACTTGGCTATGAATATTGGGAGAAGTGTAATTTTGTAGTTGAATCGGCTTCTGTCAAAATTTTGTTGGAAACTGGTAGAGAGACCCTGCATAAGTTCTTCTGGTATGAGACTGGCTGTTGGGCCGTGAGTTGACCACCATTTTGGGAACCATGCAGGAAAATTCAATCTGAAACTCTTGTCAAAATTAATGAACCGAATGACTAAAATCTTCTGTTTGATGGAGAAAGATGTTAGTCTATGCATCAATGTAATCAAAATAATTGTAATGGTTGTTAGGAATATGGATATATTGGGTATGAAGAGTTTTGGTTTTGTAAAGGGGGATTCCCCAATCTGATTCGGTTAAAAACCTTCCAATGTAAAGAGAATGGTAGAGGGTTTTGTTTTCATGGGTTTTGCTGTAGAGAGGTTTGATTGAAATGGACTCAGTTTCGCTGAGGATGGCTTGATAGTATTTCAGTGTTTTATGTGGTTCTGTAGGATGATAATGGAAATTGGGTGGAAAAACTATTTTGGCTAATTTTTATGGTGCTTGTTCTTGATTGAGATTGAAAGGGATACTGAAAAGATATTCACTGGGGTTTTTCTTGACATATGGTGATGTTTTGGTATAACTAACTAGTTGGGAAGATGATGATTGGTATGTTGGGGTTGAATAAGAGTCATATTTACTGACTAATGCCGTTTGATAATTAGGACATGGTGATTGGTAGTTTGGCCTAAGGTTTCCTATTGTTGAACCTAAGGGAGTGAATCGGTTGGTAATGGCTAAGGCTGATGAAGAATCTGGGCTTGATTCTTGTTTGACTGGTGGTGGTGGTAGAGTGGCTGGAAGCCTCCTCTAATCAGGTCTTCTTGCTGTCATTCTTCCCCTGCAGAAATTGTCTGGTTAGGAAATCAGGGATGCAATTTTGACTACCTTTGATGTATTCGATTTCAAAATAAAAAATACTTAATATAGCTTGGCATCGTGCAAAAATATGTTTTGATGCAATTTTGAACATCTTTTTGTAAAACATGTTTTGCATATTTGCAATCGACTCTGACTAAAAACTTTTGATTTAATAAATCATCTTGAAATTTGCTAATGCTTAATATTATAGATAATATTTCTTTCTGAATAGTACTATAATTACTTTGTGCTGGATTCCATACTCCTGAGTGGAAACGAACAATTTTTTTAGGAGATCTGGAAGAAATTGACTATTTGAGAATACCTTCGTAACCGATTTCAGAGGCATTAGTTTCAACAATTTTGAATGTGGGAGTTGGAATGCCAAGACAGGGCAAAGTCTTAACATGTGATTTGATTTGTTTGAATATAGAAGTATGAGTATTGGACCATGATGAGGGATTTTCTTTTAGACGATCAAACAAGGGTTTGCATTGTTGTCTAAGATGTGGATAAAATTCTGCAACATAATTTAAAGATCCTAGAAATCTCTGTAATTGGGTTTTGTCAGTGATTTCATCTGGAAACTTATTTGCAAATTGACTTACCCTATCTATTGGTTGAATGGTTGACTGGTGGATATTTTATCCTAAAAACCTAATTTTGGTTTGGAATAACTTAATTTTGGTTGCTGAGACAACTAATCCGGTTGACTTAATTATCCTAGCAAACATGTTCAAGTGTTTCCAATGCTCATCTATCTATCAAGAATAAGTGAGAACATCATCAATATAAACAATTAAAAAATGACTGTATTGAATAAATATTTCGTTCATGATATTTTAAAGCTCACTGGGTGCATTCTTAAGACCGAATGACATTACATTCTATTCATAATGACCAAAAGGAGTGACAAATGCTGTTTTGTTTTTATCATCCTCATGAATTTGAATTTGCCAAATTCCAGACTTCATGTCAAATTTTGAGAAAATTACAGCTTGACTAAGTCTCTTAATTAAATCTCTTTTGTTGGGAATTGGATACCGTATCCATTCCAAGACTTCATTAAGAGGTTTGTAATTAATGACTAACCTAGGAGTTTATCTTTCTAATTTAGCATTTTTCTGGACATAAAACGCAGGACAAGACTAGGGTGATTTGCTTTTTCTAATGATTCCTTTATTGAGAAGTTCTTGGATTTCTTTTTTGCATAATTCCATAACTTCTTGATTCATTTGGATTGGTCTGGCTTTTGTTGGTATTTTCTTTTCATTAAATTCCTTATTGTGAGGAAGTTTAACAATGTGTTGTTTTTGTACCAAAAGGCGTTGGGAATATCCGAACAAATTTCATTAACAAGTTTCTTTTGAAAATTGTCAATGCTACAACAAAGATTTGTTTGTTAATTGTTCTTCAATTCTTTTGTAATTAATTTCTTCTTTTAAGAAATTAATTTGTTGTGATTTTTTGGTAACTAAATTGATGGTTTTTGAGATGCTATCTTTTTGTAATTGTCTTAATTTTTTGAGATATGTTTCTGTGCAGAACTCAAATGTGATTTTTTGTCTTAACATTCTGGTGGTTATACAATTATGGTGTACCTTAAAAGGATATAGGAGAGCTATGAAGGGGAGACCTAGAATGACTGGGTTTGTAATATTTTTTTTATCAAAACAAATGGAGTTTTAAAGCAAACATTGTTTTGACAAACATGGGATTTTGGGATTTCATATTTTAATTGCATCGATGACTGATTTGCAGCGCTAAGAATTTTTGTTGATTTATGAAAATACTTAGTGGGAATTAAACCTTCTTGGATACAATTCAAGTCTGCACCTGAGTCAATTAAGGCAATTGCTTCTAACTAGAAGTCTTCAATTATTATTTTTATTTTACAATACCATTTATGGATCCTAATTTTTTGTAGTAATCCTCAAACTAGATGTTCTGTTGGGGTTTCTATGGATTTGGATTCTGACTCTTGGTCGGAGGAAGAACTATTGTGTTCTTCATCATTATTGCCAAGGAGTGCTTATGTTTGGATATTACTGAGATGTGAGCGAATTTCTATATTTTATGATTTTAAGGACTTAATTTCTTCCTTAATTTTAATGACTTCTCTTTGTAAATCTTTGACTGTAATTTCTTTCTTAGCCCTATTAAACCTTTCTAGGGTTGTGCTAAGACATATTTTTGGGGCCTCTTGGGATTGACTAGTACTAACTTCTTCAGGAGAGACTAACTTCTTAAGTTTCTTTAAATAAAATGACTTTAATTCAGGGTCATCTACTTTGCTGATTAATTCGATAAGAAGACCTTGTTCTTCTTGATTATTGAGGACTAAAATCTTTTTACAACAAGTATCAGTGCACCCTATTTTAATGTTGGGGGATGAAAGACTACTTGAGGAATTATTGGAAGAAGATGAATTAGAACTTAAATCATCTTCGGATTGACTATGGTATGAGTCTCTTAATTCTAAAGCCTGGATTAATTGGGTTTTCTCTTCCTCAGAGATTTTCAACTGGTTGATTGTTTTCTTGACTCTACATTTATTTGCATAATGACCAAATTTGCCACACTTGTAGCAATTTCCTTTTCGTTCTTGGTTTTTGGAGTGGAATTTTCCTGAGGGTTTCCTATTCCACTTGCTGGGCTTGGGTTTCTAGTAAAATTTATTTGTTTCAAAATTCTTATTTTTATATTTGGGATGTCTCCTACTTGAGTACTTATTTGGGTACCTATTGTAGGCTTCTAATTTTTTCTTTTTGTTGGATGGAGCAATAGGAGGTAATCCACATTGTTCACAAAATGTTCCTAATTCATATTTGGCTATTGACTTGTCTTTGTTGACTTGTTTTGTAATTTTCATATCAATACACATTTTCAATCCTTCTTTCTGGATAATATTAATAATATTTCCATAAGTAAGGGTATGATATGGTATGATACCTTCTTCATTAACTAAAACATTACTAATTTTATGGACTAATAGATTTGGTAATCCGTTAATGAATTTTTCTTTCCAAAATGGTTGATTACTATCCTCTCTAAGTATGACTCTAGACATGAAAACATCTTTGTACCATCTAAAATCGCTTAGGGACGGACATCTTAAGTTACTAAGTTGGTCATGAATTTTGGAGTTGACATTACTAGGTGTCCTTATGAAATGTTCTATAATGGTGAAAAGTAATGTGTTGACTGCATCTGGGACTCCTCATCCTATATGCTCATCAAAGATGGGTGTTCCATCTTTGTCTCTTTTGACTGCATTTTTAATTTCATTTCTGGATTGTTTAGTGAGATGTTTTTTCACCAGAAATGGAGCATTCTTGTAAATCCAGTGACCAAAAGGTCAACAACTTGTGTTTGACTGAGGTTATGATTGGTAATATAACTATTAGCAACCATGAAGATGCGTTGTAATTTATTTAAAAGTTCTTGTTCTGATAATCCATCTACGTTCCATTCATAGAGCTTTTCAGCTGAGACTGAGAATTGATTTTGGATGTTTCTTTCTTCAAATTAAATATCTGGAGGTGTTGGCCTTGGATACCAATTTTTGGTAAGAGTTGTTGGATTGACTCATTTGTTCGTGCTTCATTTTAGTTCAAGATTTTGAAAAGCTTCTTCTACTTTTCTGATGGAATTTGTTTCACTCTCGTCTTCTGAATCCCATATTGTAGAGGTTGTTTCTGGTTGAGATTCATATGGATGTTGTAAAACATTGACTGTTTTTTCTTGTTTTAATTCTTGTAACATTTGATCTATTTTTTGACTTGTGGAAATTATTTTTAAAGCTATTGTGCTAGAGGAAGATTACGGGAAATTGACTAAGGGTTTTTCCCTAATTGTTGGTTTTGGTTGAGAAAGTCTATCTATTTTGTCTAATTGTTTTCCTATGGTATGTAGACTTTGGTTTGTAAAATTGTTTTGTTCGATGACTGGCTTGACTCTTGCATCTTCTTTTGGAAGTTTGAAAGGAGTGGCTGGTACTTGTGTGTTTGCAGTTGTAATTAAAATTGTTTCTTGTGGAGGGTAACTAGAAGAGACTATGGTGATGACCTTTATCTTCTTTTCAGACTTGTAATATTTTTCAATGAAATCGAAAAAAAATTCTTCAAATCTATCTTTTTCATGAAATTAGTCCATTTATTGTAAATGTCCAATTTTTGTTCTTTTGTATATTTATTTCGAAAAATATTTCTTCTGGGAATACTTTCTGTTGCTTAGATGTCAGCATTGAGTTTCTTCCATCGAATTTTGAATGGTTTATTCAATACGAGTAATTGGTGGTTAATTTGACTTGCTTCGAAGTCGGATTCTGTTGGAGAGGTTTGTTCTCCTTGGTTCTGAGTGTTAGGCTGGTATCGTGGGTGAGTTACCTGAGAGGTTGTTTCTAACGATTTTAATTTTATGTTGATCAAATCATTAATTAATTATTGCTGGGTGACTGCTGAGCTAGTTTCTACTGCTTTTAATTTTCTATTGACTAAGGAATTAATTAAATCTTGATCTCGACCCACCATATCGGCTGATGTGGATCCAGAAAAAGAATTCCTATTTGGTTCTAAAGATTTGTGTGACTGGGCTAACTCGTGTAAGTGGACACTAGATTTTCTGGCTGGATGGTCAAATTTGATTTTAACTATTTCGTCAAAATATTGTTCTATGTTGTCTAGGTTGACTAAACTATTTTGGATACTAACTGGTTTGCTTTCATTGATCAAGCACCAATCTGAAGGTAGACTGATATCTAACCACCTAATGGTTCTGGGTATTTTAATGTTGGCATTTTCTTGATTGGTTTGTATCAAGAGTGTGTGGTCTCGAGGACTTTTAACTAAGGCTTGGAAGTTCATGTTTGTTCCTGTGACTTTGTAGTAAACTCTGAAAATTAAAGCTAATGGTTGGACTCCTTCAAGGACTTGGTATCCTGAAGTTTTTATGTTTAATGTGAGTGTTTTCAGCATGTGGGGGTCTGAAAGACTTACTGTGAGATCTGGGAAGCAATCAAAATGAATTGGTCCATTGTAAAGACTTGAATCAATCATTCCAAGAATACTATCAGAGCAGTTCCAACGTGGGAACCCCCCAGGCAATACACTATGCTATCCACCCAGTGAACAGTAACTGCCATTATTGAACAGTAACCGCCTTTTACATCTCCACCGTTGCACTTCAATAGCCCTGGCAATAGGTAATAAAATATTAGTATTTTATTTATTTATAAAATAATACAAAATAATTTTATTTGTAATTTCGGATAAGATTTTTAATCGTTCTCGTTACGCCACGTGTCATTATCCGAAAAGTTATAAAATAATACAAAATAATTTTATTTGTAATTTCGGATAAGATTTTTAATCGTTCTCGTTGCGTCACGTGTCATAAAATCCGAAAAGACAATTATTGGTGATGGATTTCCTATAAAAGTTTAAATTGTACTCGTTGTGCCACGTGTCATTATCCAAAAATACAATTATTGGTGATGGATTTCCAATAAGATTATTAACCAATCACGTCGCGCCACGTGTCACAATCTTTGAGGATAGATTTCCATAAGATTTTTAACGAATGACGGCATGCCACGTGTCATTATCTGCAACCTAATCCTTTTTGAATCCTCTATATAATCCACCATCCATCCTCACAAATCTCACACCAATTTTCTCAAGATCTCTATCATTATTCATAGTTTTTGCTTCCTTCTTCACCAAAATCTCTATCATTATTCATAGTTTCTGCTTCATTTTTACAATGTCTTCTTCTTCAAGGATGATGTGGGAAATCGATCAGCAAGCGGAATAATTGTTTAACCAATCAGAAGGAATGTTCAATCTCCAGGTGGCCCAAAATGAGAGGGAAGAGGATGAAGAGCGTAGAATGAGAGATGACGAAACAAGAATGGGCAGAGCCTCACATTCCCGTCAAGTCATCCAAGCTGTGGGTCAGATCTGCAAGCCCAACCGTTCCGGAAACCTTGATAGAAGCAGGCAACGACGAGGTACAGAACTTTTGGACTATTATTTTGTCCGTAATAGTGCATTCCCTGATATGTACTTTAGACGTCGTTTTAGAATGGAACGACATTTGTTCAACAAAATCATGATTGCTGTTTGCAACAATGATTCTTACTTTGTGCAAAAGAATGATGGTTTTGGTGTTATGGGTCTCCTTCCTCAGCAAAAAATTACTGCTGCCTTGCGGATGCTTGCATATGGAGCATCTACAGACCAAGTGGATGAGATAACGAGGATGGGGAAATCAACCATTCTTGAGTCCCTGATGAGGTTTTGCGGAGCAATCAAATCTATCTACATCTCAGAGTACCTCCGGAAACCTACTAACATGGCCTTGCAAAGGCTTCTGAAGAAGGACGAGATGCGAGGTTTTCTTGGGATGATTGGAAGCATCGATTGTATGCATTGGACCTGGAAAAATTGTCCAAGTGCATGGCAAGGCGCTTATGGGGATAGAAAATGAGCAAAAAATATCATTTTGGAGGCGGTGGCATCTATTGATACATGGATTTGGCACACATTTTTCGGGATTCCAGGAGCTCAAAATGACCTCAATGTCTTTGCCCAATCCTCAGTGTTCAACGATGTCCTGCAAGGAAAGGCACCAAAAGTCACGTACTGGGTCAACGAACGTTAGTACGACGGGCCATACTACCTAGCAGACGGTATTTACCCAACGTGGTCAACGTTTGTCAAAACAGTGCCACATCCGCGAAGTGCAAAGGAAAAACACTTTGCAAGTTGTCAAGATGGGTGGAGGAAGGATGTGGAGTGTTGTTTTGGTATCCTCCATGCTCGATGGACGATTATCAGGGGTGCTGCCAGAATGTTTGATGTAGAGTCCCTTCGATCCATCATGATGACGTGCATCATTCTTCACAACATGATTGTGGAAGATGAGTACGATTATGATGCCGTTGATGAATATGAGCCAGACAAGATGAACAATTCCATAACACAAATATATTGTGCTCATGACGCCACTGAAGAACCTATGCAACACGAGCCATTAGAAAGGGATAGACGTTACAATGAAAGGCTCATTCAACGATATACTGCACTTCAAAGGCCATATATGCACAATGCCCGGCAAATTGACTTGATAGAGCACCAGTGGGAATTGAAACAAGCTCAAGATGCTTAAGTTCATATAGTGTGTTTGTTTTTATTTCGTGTGTTTATTTAATTTTATTTGGTGTGTTTTTATTTGTTCATTTAGTGAGTTTTTTATTATTTGGTATGTTTATGTAATTTGAATAAAGATTCTCTTAGTATAAATAAATTACCAAATTAAATAAATTTACTCTTACTTTAAATAAATTACTAAATTCAATAAATTGGAAACAACATATGTACTCTATTCAATAAATAATAAATTACAACCAAAAGTGATTGGAAAATTTTGGGCTCTGATTACAAACAAAGTGATTGAAAAATTATGAGGTCATGAATTCATCATCATCACCTAACCAATTTGTGGTGCTAGGATGATATTCTCTTGTCGTACTAGGACCATCTCCACTTGCTCTCGCTTCTCTTGCACGCCTCCTTCGCACCACGTTCGCTTTCTCCGACTTCCAAAAATATTTAGAATTTGGAGACTTCCCTTCTAAAGGCGTGTTCATAATGTCACGATCTCGTTGAGCTATTCTTTCTTCTCTAACATGTGCCCTTTCTTGCCTAAGTAGCTCTCTTTCTCTCTCATTAGCTTGAAATTCTCTCTCAATAGCTGCAGATTTTGCCTCCTATGTAGCCTTATCAGCCTCAAATTTAACCATTTCCCGCGCCAAACTCAATTCACCTTGGCGAGCAAGTTCTTCCATATACTTTGCATAATCATTCTTGGAAGCACTCCCTTTTCTCTTTGAAGCCTTCTTACCTTAAGGCCTAATTGGATAACGGGTCGACCCCGACGCTTATTCAGGGGGGGTGTTTCGGGCACTTCTTCTGCTTCATCTTCATGAACATGCGAGGAATGATCGGGCGTAGAGTGTAGATGGGTGCTGTTCATGAAAACTTCGGGAACAACATGCACAACTCTGAATTTAGGACAATATTTGACAATATTCCAACATTCCCACTGGTTGAATGATTGCTTCTGGTTTTTGGATTTGGCAATATACCAAGATTGTGCTTGAAGTGTCTACATAATGCGGGAGAAGAAATAATTTTAATGAAAGTAGTAACAAATAAATAATACAAACAAATTAATGAAAGTAGCTAACAAATAAATAATACAAACAAATAATTTTAATGAAAGTAGCTAACAAATAAATAATACAAACAAATAATTTTAATGAAAGTAGCTAACAAATAAATCATAAAAACAAATAATTTTAATGAAAGCAGTAACAAATAAATAATACAAACAAATTAATGAAAGTAGGTAATAAATAACTAATACAAACAAATAATTATAATCAAAGTAGCTCACAAATAAATAAGACAAAAAAATAAATAATACATTGTTACCACATCCGCTAAATTTTCCCCACTTCGAAGATTACCACTAGCTTGTGCCAAGGTATCTCTCCACATACTAAACGATTGGCTAAGTAATTTCCAATGGCTGGACATCGATTCTTTGGTTCTTTTCCCACCCATTTTCGGTATGAATAAGACTCCACATTACTCGCAACTGCATCTCATTACCTGTAAGCGAATTATGAGTAACTTAACCTAGCTAGTACACAACGCAACATCTTCTAGAAGCGTCCAATTTGTACCTGCATCATTAGTCATTTTGTTGGAAAAAAATTGGATTCAAACTTTGAGAGAAAGATAGGAATGTGGTTGAAAGTAGTTGAGAAAATATGAAATTGTGGTGTAAGGTAGAAGATAATGAGAAGGTATTTATAGAAAACTTAAATCAATTTTTTTACAAATTTTTCAAATTTTTTTTTTCGGATTTTTATTAATTTTTTTAAATTTTTATTCACCAAATTAATCTCTGCCGTTGGATTAAAAAAATTTGAATTCCAACACTCCATATTGTGCCACATGGCACAACGGTAAGATTTCTGATTTTTAAACTGTTTTTTTTTAATTTATAAAGGTGAATAACGTGGACCGTTGATCTCAGATCCAACGGTTGCAATTAAATAAGGATTTGAAATTATTATTACCGTTGGAAATCCAACGGTTTAAAATCAATAGCCGTTGAGATCCATCGAACACCAACGCGCCACGTGGCCTCCAACAGGTACTAACGCGCCTACGCCTGCAGGCCCCACCGATTGACCCAAAACAAAACAAAAACGTGGCTAACGTCAGGGCGACGTCAGCCTTGCATCACACCCACCCCGGGCTCTCGGGCTGGCAACTCTCCACGGGCCTTTCCCTCTGGGCCTGCTCGGGCTTTCTCGCCAGCACACGCTGCCTTGATTGCTCGGGCTATCTGCCCTGTTCCCTGGCCTTTCCCTATGGCTCCAGCCCATGCTAGAGCTACTCTCACTGAAGTCAATGAATCTTGCATCTCGGAGACATAACAAAATAGAGGTATTCATGCCTCTTCTTGTTAAGGGCTTGACTGCTATTTGAACTAGACCTATGTGAAAGTAATTGTAACCATCTTTTCTATGAGTTCTGATTTGTTTTGGTGTGAATAATTGACAAGTTTCATGTTCTTTACTAAGAGCATAAGCTTTTTTCAACTATTTTGACGTGGTGTTCAATTCTAAAAGAGGCTACTGACCATTTCTTTTTGTAAATATTTTTACTGGAAACCTTGGGGATATTCCAATCTCCAAAGTCGACACTGTTATCCGTTTGAAATTTTAATTTTTGTTCTTCATTTACTATGTCTGGAATTCTACTTAAATTGGTTCTGGAGCAGGTGCTGGCAGTTGAATTAGAGCTAAATAATCTACTCATATTGTTCAAAATGCAGGTTTTCAATATGCAGAAAAATCTTACTGGCTATTACCTTCCTTGCGTATTCGCTAAACTCCCACTTCGCTCATGCGATCCGCTCATGCCAATCCTATGGACTTATTGTTTGGAACACGCCTTACTGTTTGGGTTGAGAGTAAACAATCCTACTTAGAAGGTTAACAAATAAGATAAGCTGTAAATGAAAACTGAATAATGAACAAATGTAGTGATTAAAAAGATGATAACTCAATTAAATCTACTTAATATATATATATTAAGTAGATTTAAATTTATTTATTTTGTACGTATAACACTTAAGAAATTGAATAGTATGTATATTTAAGCCGATCCAATGGTCACCAATTTTTAATATTTAATTTAATATATATATATATATATAATTATTATAGTATTTTTTTAGGGGTATAAAATTATAAAATTAATATTTTGCTTATCGTGTATCGTGTTACCCACGTGTATACCTAAACCAACCCGTTATCTTAACAGGTGCTTCTCTGGTTACCCGATAACGACCCAATTCGTTATCGTGTCGACCCGAACACCTGTTAATTTCGTGTCGAGTTATCGGGTCATGTCAGGAATTGCCAGGCCTAAGTTTGCAGGTAAGCTGCAACCTTTGTGGTAGCTCTGATCTCTAACAACTCCACGGAAATCCATAAAGCCAAGTGAATATATAAACAAATCAATTGTAACTTTGGAAAGAGAAGGAATATTGTTTGCACTTTGAGGCGTTGTTTTGGAGAGCAGAAAAATTAAAAACAGAAAGAAAGAGAAGGAAAGGGGGAGGGACCCATTCTGTAACATGAGGAATAGACCTGACATTCGTGTCGTGTTTTCCGTGTTCGTGTCGTTTTCGTGTCATACCTGATATCTTAACGGGTCGTGTCGTGTAACACCCGTTAAAATAAACAGGTAAAATGACCCGACCCGATAATATTAACAGGTAATATGACCCGACCCCTTACCCATTAAGAAAAATATATTTTAAACCAATAAATAATCAAATGAAAAACATAATACTAAATAAGTATATACATACCATATTGTCACATCCAAAACATAAAAACGCATTTTTTAAAGTATATTTTCACTTACCTTAAGTCTTTAATAGTTTTTTAATTAATGTAGAAGTGTAAAAAAATATAGAAAAAATATATAATCGCTCATAATGACAAGCTTTACAACTTTCATGAAGAGCTTAACTTCGAAATTCCCCACTATAATCATATAAATCATAGATCAAAATTTAACCGTTGATTGTTGTTTACATTTACGCTTCATTGTTCTCATCAAATTTTATTTTTTCAGATTTTCTTTTTTGAAAACTTGATATATAAAAGGATGCAGGAAGATGAACGGTTTGGATCGTTGATATTATATTCAGAGTTTTACGGTTAGTGAAAATATTGCTTGATGTTTATAAAGTTTCTACAAACTATATGACATCGACTCATATTTCAGTTAATCGTAAATATCGAAACGTGATATCAAAGATCCGAATCATTCATCTTCTTACATCCGCCATATGATCATGTTTTCAAAAAAGAAAATTTAAAAAATGAAATTCAGTAAGAAGAATAAAGCGTAAATGGCAATCGGTGGTTAAATATAAATTTAAGGTTTATGAATTATAGTGTTGGATTTTGAAGCTGACCCCTTCATGAAAGTTGTAAAGTTTGTCACTATGAGTGATTGTATATTTTTTTTACATTTTTTACACTTCTACAATAATTATTATTAATTTTTCCCTCAAATAAAAAACATTATTCATGAAGGTTTGAAGGATTTTAAAAATCTAAACGATAATGTAAGTGTAACCATTATCTACTCGTGAAGGAATAATGATGAATCACAAGTGTTTATATATTCTTTCACATTTTTCATACTTATATGTATGTCTTCTTAGTTCTTGCCTATACAAATACTATATTAGTTTATTTTAATTTTGGACAACAACATATTAAGTAAAATTTATCCTAGTAATGATAAAAATAAATAATGACTAAAACTTTTTTTTAAAACTTATATAGAATAATAATACAAAACTATATATTTAATGTAGAATATATTGTATATATTAATATGGCTATTGTATTTTATAATAAATCTTTTAGTAATTAAACTTTAAAATTATCAAAATAATTTTTTTCTTAACGGGTCGAAACAGGTTACCCACGTGTTACCCGCGTGTATACCCATTAAGAACCCGTTATTAACGGGTTCTTAATGGGTTACCCGATAATGACCCGATAAGTTATCGTGTTGACCCGAAACCCATTATTTTCGTGTCGTTTTCGTGTCGTATCACTGTGTCGTGTCAGAAACTGCCGGGTCTAATGAGGAACCCTTGGACGCTCAAATCCATTTAGGCTTGTTTTTAATTTGCTGTTACTTTCTTCTAATCCATTTAGCATAGTTTTCAATTTGGAGGCCCCAAACCATGTGACGAGGTTCCCAAATTCGACTATCTTTCAAAATAGTAAACAACCGCGAGCAAGCTTAAGACTAGGGGGTGTGCCGGCCAAATGGTCTCGGATGGTCAAGTTTGTGAACAATTTTAGACTAAAGCAATGAGAAATATATTCAGGTGTTTATATTACTTTACTAAAGATGAACCCTAGACGGGTGTATTTATACCGTGGGTATAGACCTTTTAGGATAAAATCCTCATTCTGAGCCAATAGAATCCTAGAGGATATCTAGAAGTAGATATTGCATTCTCTGAGGAGTTGTGATTACTTGCGCCGCATGCCAATTTCTAGATTGTAGGAACTCCAAGAACTATAAGGATTTGATTGAGTCCATATCCGTATCAGATCGCATATCTTGCGGAATACACATGGCTATCCACCAGAGTCGCTAGGACTTCGCCTATTGCCCTGGAACAGAGTGATATTGGCATTGCTGCTCCGTCTGATCCAACTCCGTGCCAGAGCTGGTGTGTCCATGACCAGACTTTTGAGGTAAAAGTATTCGGATCAGCCTTACTAAGGCACCAGAAAATTATAATCCTACAATTTTCCCTAGCTATGTATCTGAGAGGCAACTTGTTCCCCTTAAGGATGGATTGTTATCCAAAGATCATGTCTTTCAGAGTAAACTGGAATCCGTACTATTTAGTATTTTATCTTTGTGTGTTGATCTGACTTTTGGTGTTAAAATAAAGGCATTTCGAATCCAAACGTGCGTCCTCAAGTACCGTGTCATAAAGTTTGTAATGATGAGACTTTGCATTTATGGCATGTACACGAAAAACAAGAAATCTTTTCCGATATTCTGTACTGATGTCTTCAGCTGTCGGATTCACTGAGCCCAAGGTAAGTCAGTCAGTATTCAACAGTCGAATGATGCTATCAAATGAAGCTTTTATAATCTTGGATCTTTCCCTTCCGTTTATCAAAACCCTTAAATCATTCATTGTAAAAAAAGGCTCCAACTTTTTTCTTATACTAATTCAAAAACCCTCCTTATTGTTTTGAAGCCTTACCCATGGTGTCTTCAAGCAAAAATACCAAATCCCCCAAAATTTCGCCCTATAACCTTCCACTAACGAGGGTTCGTAACTAGGAGGAAGGCCAAACCTTCATTGAAAATCATCAAGATCTCTTGGGCCAATGTAAAGTCAAGTGGGAGTTGGGTCAAGATATTCACACTGCATTCTAAACATCGTCTTATCCTTAGCGTCCCTGCACTAGGATTTATCCTTGGTTTTGCGACTTGGGTATTCGTTTCCCTCTTTCTGATTTCTTGAAAAGCATCTTACTATGCTATGACATGGCCAATTGCAATCTATCCCCAGCGGCCTTCAGACTTATCACTCGCTTCGAATTACTAAATCAATGGTATAGAGCCGAGTTAGGCATTCAAGAAGTTAGAATGATGCACAACCTTAGGAAGGGTTTTGACGATTACTACTACTTCTGAGCCTGACCTAGCCTCATTTGGTAGTCATACATTCAGGATTCCCTTTACCAAGACAAGGACTGGTTCAGGGACATCTTGGTTGTCGATGGGAATTAGGAGGGAGAGATAGATGGGGTTAGGGTTACAGTTCTTCATTCTTACAATTTAGAATTTAGCAACGAGTTGGAAAACATTGAGGTATGTCGTCTAGAATTGATGCATCATGCAATGCAAATTCCTGCCACATTTCAACTGAAAGTGGTTGCTATCCCCTGAACGCTTCACCAATCGAGGAAAATGATCATGCCATCAATCACTGCTTGAAACTCCCTATACCGGATCTAAAATGGGTTGAAGCCAAGGATGTCCATAGATGGATTCGATCTTTCAAGTCGAAGGCTGCTCCGTCTTCTAGCTTGAAAAAGAGGGAGCAATCTAGCAGTTCATCCTCATAACCATTGGTTGTTCCTTCACAACCTTAGTTGCTGATTAGGGATACGATGCCCGAATGCCTTGAAGACAAGGAAATGATCACCCTTCAAACGAAAAAACGCATAGCTTCTTTGGCCTCCACGATTTTTAGAACATCTACCCTATTACTTTTGGTGAACAAACCACCAGTTTCATATTCCTTACTTTTAGAGCCAGTACCACTGTAGTTACTTAAGCCTAAGCCCAAACTTCCATCTTTTACATTTCCACTACCTCTTCCACCACAGTTAAGCGGAGTCACCACTTCTACTCATGCGTCATCCTCTGCCCCCGTCATTCCATAAAAAATACATGTGGAGGTGCTTCCCCAGAACAACAATCCTCCACCTTTAGCCCTAACGAGGTTTGAAGGAACGACGCGACCTCCTCTAGTGATTAAGCCTTCAGTCGATCATGTTGCCATTCCTTCTTATGCCAATAGCATTTGACATATGGACTACACTCGAGCCTTCCTAGGAGCCACAATGTCTCTGCGAACTACAAAGAAGTCTGAACGCCTCTTGAAGATGTCCTGAAGCGATGCTATGGAAGCCACTACGTTGTTTTCTTTGTAAGTATGTTTCAATATAGCTATCCCTTTTTTATAGCTTTTGTTTATTAGGCTAATGTATAGACGGAGGTGGCCATATTCCTTCAAGTGAGGCGAATCTGAGAGTTTGAATGGAGTTAGAACAACAATTGTCAAAAGACTTAAGAAGATGCAGGCTGAGGAGAAAGCTTTGAGGACACCCATGAGGAAAAAATCAGAATACACTGATGCTACTACATTCGAGGAGATGAAGGTCAGGACTACTTGATAGACCTTACGAAGGCAAGGGAGAAATTAAGGTTAGAGCGGCGATCTATGGCCGAAGTTGATAGGACCTTGGCATATTTGAGGGATGAATTGGAACGTGTATTGACTTTGAAGCGAAGTGATTGGGCAACAGAGCGGGTTGTTATTCAATTGGAACAAATTTGCCAGGAGGTTAACGAGAAAGAAAAAAATCGCATCGCGAACCTCCAACTGCTCACTGACGTGCACGTCTCTGAAATTTCAGTTCTCCGGGATAACCTTTAGAATATGCATGTAGAGGAATATGAGGAAGGTTATAACCTCGACTATTTTACTAGTTATGCTCGGCGAGATCACCTCCAGGGTTGGGACACCTTCAAGATCTTAGATGAGATCAAACACATTGACTTTCCTGTTCTAGAGCATCTGTTGAATGAAATTACAGACTTGAAAATAGAACAAGAGTAAGAGTCTGATCTGATGGTGATCCAGCACCCGATACACTTTAATAGTTTCCAACCACTACTAAGGGAAAAAAAGTCACAAAAGGAATCCGGCCTTGAAGTTTCCTAGTCACGATGGGGGCTTGTCCCTTCCGTTATTCAAGTTTTTCTTTTCATCGTACTACACTTCTTTTTTTTTGTTTCTTCTTCGTGTATTGAAAGGTCCCAATCTGATAAATCTCTCTGAAGTAGACGAACTTTATAAGAGAATTAAGTGACGAAGCAGAAAAAGAGTAAGCTTGTGGGCCACAGACAGAGTTAAAAAAACCCCTGGCAATATTGATTCGGAAAAACATTACCTCCTAAATGTAGCATTCATAAAGCATTCTCATCGCAATATCCAGAGTACCACATTACTACGTTACCAGGAATTAAACATTAAACCCATGAGAAAACTTTTGCTCTGCACTAATTGAAACACATTTATGGGATTCAGAGTTTTGAATCGTGCTAGAAAGTAACTTGTAGATAGAGGCTAATTCTTCTATGCCTTGCCCCAATTCTTGGGCCAAAAGCTTCAATACTTGCAATGTGGTGCCAAGGAAAGGGTTATTCCCTAGCCCGAGTTATGTGTCTGTTTCCAGTGAATCTTAAACGACATTTCTTTGGAGACTTGGTCGTCAACATGTGGGTCGGAAACACTTTAAGAATCTTTTTGTCAGGCCCTACGGATTGGACCTGAGCCAGACTACCTTGACTGGGTTGGTCAAAGCATTTTCGTGTATTGGAGCTCCAATGGAATAAAATTACTCTTGGAGATTACCTAGTTTGGATGCCCCATTCGGACTGCTAATAGATGATGTTGCAAAATATACTTGTCTTTGTACGTTGGTCCGACATAGAAGTAGTCATACTCGGGGTCGAAGTTCAGAGTCACTTTCGAATGATTTTCGAATCGCCCTTTTGACTATTCCCTTGAATGGTGCTAAGCCGGGTTTGAATGTTATAACCTACAACTTTGTTAGTTGTATAACCTTTCCATAGGCTGGAGGGTGCATTAAACTTCCAGGTCAGGGCATCATGTGCCCGTGCCTATAACTTGCTTATTGTTACCGCACTTATTAGGGTTCAAGTCTCATAAGCAGTTAACTGTTCAACACAGAATGGGCTAAAAGAGACTTATCTGACAGTGCTACTTTGAATTTTAGACTTGTATTCGAATGGTGCCTTACCTAGACCACTTGGAGAGGTCTGCATTCGAATAGCTCTTCCTCCTAATATTGGTTCTTCATTTTCCCTAGCGTTCCATCTTCTATTGTTTGCTCTCATGGCTGGTGATATGTATTTTTACCAGCTGCAAAAGTAGGGATAAAAACACTTTAAATACTTGCAAAAGTACAAGGTAATTGTAGTATAGATGGCTCTAGCAAGGTCGTTCTCCACAGGGATTGAATGAATAATTTATGTTAAATCAAATCTTAATTAATTATCTAAAACAAAGTTTGATAAAATGTTGATTTTGTGATTTAAAATAATAAAAACGAAATTAATAGAAAATAATTAAATAAAGTGACAAAATAAAATAAACTAAACGAAAATGGTTTTTGAAACTTAAATTGTAAAAGCCTAGGGTTTTGCCGTCACCTTAACAATCCTATATAGTTCTTCCAATTACTTATGACTTACACATGCATATTTGAAGGTTAGGTTTTCCTAAAGTATGCCTACTTGGACCTCCAACATAGAACGTATATCAAACATGCAATTCGTCTGTGGTATTCAGATCAAATCTAAACATACATGGCTCATTAAGTTTTGTGAAACCTTTTGAAAAACCATACAACCCTTAAGACGTGGTATTCATCCTAAGTGAACTTGCACATATTAATCATAAGAAGCCTTCGTCAATTTCAGGGACCGACCTCCGACCAAAATTGCATCAAATTACTTTTCTAAAAATCCTAATGGTAGCTAAGCATTAAGACAATTAGATAGTTTAAACTGGTGATTAATAATTCAAAGTATGCATGTATAATATCATAAGCAAATTGAAAAGAAACTACATATTCTTGCTAAGGCTCGTGACTTTGCCCTAGCAAACGAAACTAGTTACAAACAATCATAAACAAAATATTATTAAAAACAAGGATAGAAAACACCTTGAAAATAACCTTCAAAAGCTCTATAGAGGAGTGCGTGCGTTCTCTTTCCGTCTCTCCCCTAATGGCTAAAAAGCCTTATTTATAGTACTAGAAAATAAAACCCTACCTAGAAAAGGTCTTAGAATAATACTAGGAAACCAAATAAATTAAAATAAATTAGGAAACATAATCATAAATTGACTAGTAAAATTCGCCCAAAATCTGCATAGTTTCAAAACAGCCACGTTTCTGGATCTTCAGGGCTCCAAAATAGGCCCAAAACAGCTAGAGTTAAAGCTTGAGATATCCCAAACATAATTACAGAAGGCCTCGAACCCAAAAGACATCACCTTGGATGTCAAAAAGACCAAAGAAGCTTATAATGTTAGTTTGACAGCACTGCACGCTACTCCTTTATTTCATCACCATAAATAAACCGCTTGGAAGAAAATTATGTAACTTTGATATGATCAAATCAACAGAATCATGAACATCCTACAATTAGAATCACTCCAAAATTCATCTGGTTGACTACTTTTTGCTCCAGAGGAAGTCGAATATCCTATATTAAGAATATAAACAAAGTATCAAAATTCTCACAAAATAACCAATAAATTAATACTAAGAATAGAGTAAAATATATAGTATAAAATTGACTCATCAGCTGGATAACGGGCAAGAGATTGTCACCCAAGGGATTCTTACTCATGCCATGCATCCATTCTCAACCAAGGATAGCATTGTAAGGAGATGGGTAGTCCATGACATGGAAGGTCATCAAATGTTCAGACGGTTTTGCTTGTACCAAAGCTGTATTGTCCCCATAGTATTGAGCGGAGTCTTATCATAGGTTTGGGTAGTGGGCCTTCTAAAGTTGACCCTTGAAGATGCCCATCTTCTCAGTCGTGCCCCTAAAAAGGATGTTGCCTTATGATCCATTATCTATCAAAACTCAACCTACCATGGCATCAAAGATTTGCAACTTAATGATGAGAGGACCATCGAGGGGAAAGTAGGTTTCGGTCTTGTGACGGAGATCGTGGGAATATTTGGTTGGTGTCTTTAATGCGTCGCCTTCCTTCCCTTATGTGCTTTTTGGAAGCGTTCCTGCTTTCCTTTATGCGGTTGACTCTAGGAAATGACCTCCTTCTAGAATAGCAGGCCGGGGGTAAACCTTAGGTTCTCTGCGGCTTTCCATGGCGTACTTTTGTGACGAGTTCTCGGGTCAACATGCTTGGACCTTGATTGATCATCTTTGAGGTTGCTTGGTCGACTAGATTTTCGAAGCAAGTGTTGGCATCTTCGATGTTTTTCATCTTCTCGTCTAGCTTGGAGAGTCTTGCCTATTCCCTGGATTGCATATTTTTTCTGGAGATCTTTCACTGTTGCACGTATCTTTAACAAGTCATCCCAAGCTTGATCTATGAAATGTGCATCTTCATTATTCAGGTCTATGGCCTGACTGTAAGATGACTATTTGAGTAAAGTTTCCATAGAGTAAAGTGATCGAGTCGAGATGAATAAGAGTTCATTCTTAATGAAAGCACCAATTGTTGGAACCAAATTTTTGCATCATCGTGTGAGGAGAAAGTGCTTTGAACTCGACTACTTGCAAAATAGTAGACGACTATGATCAAGCCTAAGATCAGGAGGGGGTGTGTGTGCCAGCTAAAGGTTATTCGACAGTCAAGTTAGTGAACAGTTTTGGACTCAAACAGTACTGGGCAAGAGATTCAAGTGTTTAGATTGAATACCAGAGATAAACCCTAAATGGGTGTATTTATACTATGGGGAGAGAGACCTTTTAGGATAGAATCCTCGTTCTAAGTTGGCAAAATCCTAGAGGATATCTAAAAGCCTCTTAGGAGTTGTGATTACTTGCTGTGCTTGATAGGATTAAAAGCACACCACAAAGTAGCACACAAATGTCCTATTGTTTTTCCTTATTAACACTAAGATTTGTCAATTCTAGCATATGAAAATAAGGGTCTTTCCCGCAGAAGATTGTCTTCTCTAACTACTTAAAATGTCACAAAAACTGGGATGTTGTCCCTACAGACCAGTCACTGAAAAATAATTATTAGACCAACTTACACTTATCTAAATTCAACAAAATTTTATATGCAGAAACTAGACATACAGAGGTACACTCACACAAATGTTTGGGATTTTTGGAGTTGATTTGCTATTTTAATTAAATCGAACAAAAATAGGACAGAAGAGAATTTTAAATAATAAAAGTAGATTGCAGTTCACAAGTTAAGAAAATGAGTTACGGGAATTGCTATCCACCACCAAATAATCATGCAAACATGTTATGTTTCATTCAAATTCCTTTTATTTCTGGATGAAGATGCTCAAGTTGGCTCAATGTTAGAACTCAACATATTACTCTTTCTTATGTAGTATGGTAAGAGAATGGCTTTTTCAACTTAACTTAGTCCCTAGCATGCCATCTAGAATGGCGTGTTCATAGATTTAACAAGTAGAAATCATTAATAATGAAACGAGGCATCATAAATACTGGTGTTGTCTTACTTATCCTAGAAATCGGTTCACATGTTAATCGCAATTAACAAGCACTACTCTAGAACATATGTAGGTCCTCATTTGATAAGGGCAGGCACACACATATTCATGGCATTAGAATCCTAGATATGCTTACTAAGTATGCATCCATAGAAAACATATAAAGAATTCATCACTAACATAAGTAGTGAACCAATTTTCATCATTTCATAAAAGAAAATGAAACGAAATGTCATAACATATTTGCAATCATATTAGGGGTTTCAAAACAGTCCCTAACTTCTAAAAATTAGTTACACATAATCTTAAAATAAAACTTAAAGAAAGACATGAGTTTGAGAAGATAAAACTGAAAGAAGAGAAATACCAAGATTTCTCCCTTCCTCCTCTATTGCTACCCGTCAGCTCCCCTTTTGTTTTCCCTTTTATTTTTGTTCTATTTTTTCTATCCTTCCCATGCCACCTTGCCGCTGGGCATTCTTTACCTTTCCCATAACTCACCAAACTTAATAGCCACTTTATTGTCATAAAAAAGAGGAAATGGAAATACAATTTTAACTACTTGCTAACCTCTTAGTATTCCACCTGCCATAGCCTTTATGTCAATTAATCCTCCACTTAATCCTCATCTTTATTTCCAATTTAACTTTGCTAAAACTTCTCTTTCTCTTGATTTGTGTGACCGGCTGACCATGGAAAATGGGAGAGAATTATGAAGCTTTTTCTCCCTTGGTGTGACAAGATTGGATAAAAATCTTATCTGAAATTAAAACTAATTTTTTTTTTACTTATTTTATAAAAAAAATTATTAATATTTGAAATGGGTTAGGTGTCAGCGCATTTTGTAGGGGTGGAGATCGTTTGTGCCAATGCATTTTTTAGGGGTGGAGATGCTTTTGACCAATTAATGTTCATTAGGTATATCATTGTTCCCTGAGTAGATTAAATGGGCAGGGTGCTGACGCATTTTTTTAGGGCTGGATGACACACCCCGACCCGGAATGTCCACCTGGACTCAGAATTGAGCTGTGTTAGCTGACACCTGGAGGGTGACGAAGCCATAAAGTGTAGTGAAAATTGTGAATTAAATAGGGAACTTTAACGAAAAGCTCCCGGTATTGTTCACTTTAACAAAAAAAACCACATTTTTACACTAAAAAGTCAATTCTGGTACTATTCACTTTACCTTTTATTTTGTCCTTATTGTTAAAACTCAAAGTTTTGAAGTAATTTCCATTAGTTTTCCTTAAATGGAAACCTAAAAGTGCCCAAATATTAGAGTGTGTTGTGAGCCGGAATGAACTCATTTCACATGTGATGTCAGAGCATAAGTACAGTATAGTAAGATAGGGTGAGAATTATGTTGGAAATGTGCCCTAAAGCCAATCATATGATGATACTTTACGGACATTTCACATGTTAAACTAATCTAGTTTACATATAAAAGGCAAACATTATTGTTTGAGGCGTCTCATATAAATGTTATATGTGAAGGAAAAATTTTGTCCTAGCTAAGAACATGTAAGAACATTTGAATACATATGCTAACAATTAACTCTTTAAAGTAGGCATGCATCCAAAAAACAATTCATAAAACCCATGACTTTCAAAGCCTAGTATATGGTGAATCAAAAGACTCTTTAACAACATTAAAGAATATGAAGAATTTAGAGATTCTTTACCCTTGAAGCTCATCCTTGATTACACAAGGGATTCACCCAAGTGGAGGGCATTCAAGTCACCTCCTTGCTCCTTGGATCTTCCTTGTGATTTTCCTCCTTTTAGTGCTCATTTGCTTCTTTGAGGATTTGAGGATTAGTTCTCCAAAACACCAAAAGTTTGATGTCTCTAAGTCTCTTCACCAAGGATGTATTTTGTGAGGATGAAAATGGATCACTTAGGGAAGTAAATTTGCTAGATAACTATCCCTAAGTAGCCAAGAAAACCCTAATTGAAAACAAAGCTATAAAGATGAATTTATACTTCATTTCAAGTGAGTGGCAAACTTGTAATTAATCCAAATTTGCCTACCCTCACCCTTATGGCCGGCCTATGTATTGTTATTGGGCTTATTGCCCATTTTGTTTTAGTTGTCATACAACTTAAACATAATGGGCCTTGTGGACCAAAACACTTTTGGGCCCCGAAGCCCCAAAACCAACTTAAAAGCCCAATACGAACATTTCGTATAATTAATTAACTAATTAATTAATCTTGACCATTCTTCAATTAAACCATTTAATTGCTTATCCATTTCATTTAATTTCTTCACATATATCCTTATTTGGTGTGCGATCCATTAGGTTCCAATTAGCGAGGCAGTGGGCGATGTTACTCTTAACTATCGATTGTGAATTGAAACCACATTTCAATTCTCCCTTTTTGATGATTAGTGTTTGCTAATCAATAGGGCTTCCACAAACCATGAGTGACACCTAGCAGTATGTCATGGTTACCCAAGCTAAGTAGAATTGGTTGGAGAACCTATCCAGTTACAATTACAATGCAATACGGTCATTCTCTAATACAATACTCTTAATCACATTGTTTAAGTGATAGTTTGTTTCATGTCTACTATCCAATGTGATACTTTCTTATATGATTCCCTTGAATATGATTTGGAACATCTTCCTTAGTCATATTCATTTGCTTTGGCCAAAGACTTTAGAATCATATTTTAGAGTATTCTCCTTCCACCATGGAAGGTTAGAGATCCTTTGTTGTGCATTCATATGCCTACATGACTAGATCACATGACCCCAACAATGCCGTGGACAATCCGAGGGAATGCCTTTGGCATGATCAAAGATCAAGGACCTAACCATTAGACATCTATGATGCCTCAGGTCTAAGGACTAATTTGCATATTGTAACCTTAGAGTTCGTACATGACATGTATGTTTGAACTCTCTTTAATCGCAGTTCAGTGTACTCGATCACTCTTTCGAGCACCTATGTGTTTGTCTTAGTGTCCAACACCAAATGACTTGAGACTAGTTCATACTCACGTTTGAGTCAACATAACACATACTAACCTTAGCGGATTGTCAATGCCCAATTGGCAATCCTATGGCTAGGAACGTTTTAGGAATGAACATAAGAGAAAGGTCTCCTTAATCTAACTCATTAGATCACTTATCTCTTATGTCAAATACATCCCTTGGATTCTCTTATTGTTTAAACACATGATACAATAAATAGTGAATAACAATAAGTATTGCCCTTCCATTAAACATATAAAAGTTTAACATATTAAGTATTCCAAAAAGCTATTACATCAAATGAGTGGCTTTGTGGGCATACTTCCAACAATCTCCCACTTGCACTCAAAGCCATCCTCCCATGTATCTAATACCCATTTTATCCATATGACGATCAAGCTGGATTTGAGTCATTGGCTTTGTCAGTGGATCTGCTACGTTATCGGCTGAAGCAACTTTGAGGATGTTGACTTTCCCCTCGGCAGCATATCTTCTTATGATATTAAAGCGCCTATCCAAATGCTTGTTCTTTTGATGAGCCCTGGGTTCCTTGGCTTGAGCTATCGCCCCACTATTATCAGAGTACAAAGTTACTGGTGATGTGATGGTTGGAACCACTCCAAGTTCAGTAATGAACTTTTTCATCCAGAACGCTTCTTTGCCGGCTTCAGCTGCAACGACATATTCAGCCTCTGTCGTGGAATCAGCAATTACACTTTGTTTCTTGCTTTTCCAACTGACAGCCCCACCATTCAGAGTGAATACATATCCGGAGTTGGAACTTCTATCATCGACGTCAGATTGGAAATCTGCGTCTGTATAAGCTTCCACTCGCAACTCTGATGCTCCTCCATAAACGAGGAACATGTCCTTAGTTCTTCTTAAGTACTTAAGGACCGTCTTGACAGCTGCCCAGTGTTCTGATCCTGGGTTAGATTGATATCGACTAGTAATGCTCACAGCATATGCGATATCAGGCCTTGTGCATATCATGGCATACATGAGACTCCCTATGGCAGAAGCATAAGGAATTTCATTCATTAGCCGTATCTCTTCAGGAGTCTTAGGTCCCATGGACTTAGAAAGGTGAATTCCATGTCTCACAGGAAGAAAACCTTTCTTAGATTGTTCCATCTGGAACCTACTTAGCACCTTATCAATGTACATTGATTGGGATAATCCAATTAATTTTCTGGATCTATCACGATAGAGTTTTATCCCAAGTACATAAGATGCATCTCCTAAATCTTTCATGTGGAAGGTTTTAGACAACCACACTTTTACAGAAGAAAGTACTGCAGTGTCATTCCCGAATAGTAATATGTCATCTACATATAACACTAGGAATACTACTGCATCCCCAAAGACTTTTTGATAAACACAATTGTCGTCTTCGTTTTGAGTAAAACCAAACGTTTTGATTTCAGTATCGAAACGAATGTTCCAGCTCCTGGAGGCTTGCTTAAGTCCATAAATGGACCTTTGAAACTTGCATACCTTAGTCTTTTCAGACTCGGACACGAAACCTTCGGGTTGAGTCATATAGAGCTCTTCCTGTAGGTAGCCGTTCAGAAAAGCCGTCTTCACGTCCATTTGCCAGATTTCATAATCATGGTACGCAGCTATAGCAAGCAAAATCCGAATGGACTTAATCATGGCTACAGGAGAGAAGGTTTCTTCATAGTCAATCCCTTCTATTTGCCTGTATCCCTTGGCTACTAGTCTAGCCTTATAAGTCTCCACGTTCCCATCAACGCCTATCTTCCTCTTGAAGACCCATTTGTTTCCAACAGGTACAATACCTTCTGGAGGGTCTACAAGAGTCCAGACCTGATTTTGATACATGGAATCCATCTCGGATTTCATGGCCTCTTGCCATCTCTTTGAATCAATGTCGGACATTGCTTCAGTGTAGTCTCTAGGGTCCTCCTTTGTTTCATTGTCACCTAGAAGGTACAATTCATCAAAGTCATTATTTAAGCCAAACCTCATAGGTGGCTTACTAACCCGTTCAGATCTACGTGGAGCTAGGGGTTCAGGAACAGGGTTGTCAATATGTCGAGTGCTTGTTTGTGGTTCATTATTAATCTCATTAATTTCCATCTGTTTGCTTATAGTTCCTTTGAGAACAAATTCGTCCTCTAGAAACTTAGCAGTTCTGGGGACAAAGACTTTCTGGTCGTCAGGATGGTAGAACTCATATCCCATAGTTTCTTTAGGATATCCCACAAAATAACATCTTACTGATCTCGCTTCAAGCTTAGTAGCCTCAAGCTTCTTGACATATGCTTCACAACCCCAAATCTTAATATGATTAAGACTTGGCTTTCTTCCATGCCATATCTCATAGGGTGTTTGTGAAACTGATTTGGAAGGTACTCTATTAAGCAAGTAAGCTGCTGTATATAGAGCGTATCCCCAGAATGTTACTGGTAGATCAGCGGAACTCATCATAGAACGAACCATGTTCATCAAGGTTCGATTTCTCCTTTCAGAAACTCCATTAAGTTGTGGAGTTCCCGGTGGAGTCCACTGTGATATTATTCCACACTCTTTGAGATAATCTAGGAACTCATTACTCAGATATTCACCCCCTCGATCTGATCTTAGGATTTTTATCTGTTTCCCAGTTTGCTTCTCAACTTCATTCTTGAATTCTTTGAACCTTTCAAAGGATTCTGACTTGTACTTCATAAGATATACATAGCCAAACCGAGAGTGATCGTCGGTGAATGTGATATAGTATGAGAAGCCTTCTCTCGACATAGTAGACATAGGTCCACATACGTCAGTGTGGATTAACCCTAGAATTTCAGTGGCACGCTCTCCTTTTCCAGTAAATGGAGATTTGGTCATCTTCCCTTTCAAGCAACATTCACAAGTACCCATCCGGTCATTACCTAATGGGTGGAAATATCCGTCTTTCGACATCTTGCGAATCTTATAAAGGTTCACATGTCCAAGTTTAAGATGCCACATCTTTTCTTGGTTAACTTCTTCTCTACCCTTTTTGGGTTTTGAGGTATTCCCGCTTTCAATACAGTGCATCCCACTATTCGTCTCTAGGTGAAAAAGTCCCTCTATCATATTACCATGAGAGATAATACGACCGTTCAAGTATAAAGTGCAACTCATTTTGTCAAACAATACTGAGTGCCCATCTCGTAAAAGCTTTAGAGATGGAAATCAAATTCTTTATACATGAAGGAAAGTATAAACAATTTTTAAGTTCCAGGACTTCCCCAGAGGGTAGGTTAAGCATATAGGTGCCTATTGCTTTTGCAGAGATTTTAGTGCCGTTCCCAACTCGCACAACCATCTCCTCATTGCGCAGTGATCTGCTCCCTGTTAGTCTCTGCAACGTATTACAGATATGTTGACTAGCACCTGAATCAAATATCCAGGAATTGGAGCTCACTGTAAAAGCACTCTCTATGACAGAAATAGTCTCTTCAAAAGTTCGTGTCATAAGGCTCGCAATGCGCACCCTGTATTTCTTCTTCCAACGTTCATCCTTTCCACAATGAAAGCATGTTCCTTTGGATTTCTTTGCCTTCTTCTTACGCAACCTTTTCCTTATCATTGCATTCTCACTCCCACTGTCCTTTTTGAAACCTTTTTCAAATTTACAGCACATGTCAATCATCTCTTTCAAAGAATGATCGAATCTATTCACTTTATAGTTTACGATAAACTTAGTGAAATCATCCGAGAGAGATGCAAGGAAAAAGTCTTGGGCCATTTTCCCATCCATGGAAGTTCCTAAACTTTGAAGATCTTTAAAGATCCTTTCCATCTTTTGTCCATGTTTATGGACCGATGTCCCCTTTGCCATTTTGGCATTCATTAGACTACAAATATTTGAGAATCGTACATTACTAGTCTCAATGTCATGCATCTTATGCAAACTTTCAACCATGGCACAAGAAGTGTCCATGTGCTTATGTAGCTTCATAAGCTCCTCACTAAGTGAAGTGAGGATTAAGCATTTGACTTGTAAGTCATCCTCATAGTGTCTAACATAATTTTGACACTCCTCCTTTGAAGCTAGTTTCGTAGGAGGTACATGAGGAGGGGATTGCTTAAGTACATACAATATGTCTTTCACCTTTGAGACATTCTCAATGTGGCGATACCAAGCAAGGAAACGTTGGCCTTTTAGGCCCTTTTTGTCAAGTATAATGGTGGGTATAATTTTAGGCATGTCGTTCACTACATAACATAACAGAAATCGAATTAGCATTGTTGTTTAAAACTATTTTGATTGGGTCTTTGAATCAAATAGTACCACCCACTATTTTTGGCAAATTCCACATCCCTCAATAGAATTCGAGAGTTATATTGAACTCTTAGTGGGTTATGGGAGACTCACCATTACCAAGCCCACCTCACGATGATACGATGTTGGCTAGCAAAAATAATGATGAGAGAATAACACATTATTCATTTACAACCTTTTGTAATTACCCATCCGTTTGGCCTCTAGAGAATGTTGCCTCACGATGATACGATGTTGGCACCATTGCACTTAGTTTAAGTTATTCCCACCATGCTTAGTTCGTGAAGGGGTTCAAGAATAGCCTCACGATGATACGATGTTGGCTATCCTTGTTGCCTACACTCACCTCATCATATGTATATGGATTCCTCCTGGATATAAGCACATGCTTTGTACTTCCCCATGATAGGGTGAAGCCGGTGCATGAGTCACAAACGCTTGGAACCCACCACGGTGGAAGGCCTACGAAGAGATATTCTAAACATCTCTCGCTTATCAACTTAAATATTCGTTTGTTGAGGGAATTGTTTTGGGCTACATCAAAACATTTTAATCACATTAAAAGAACTTGGGCCTATCACAACCATTGGTCCAAGTTTATATGAATTAGTAGTATATAATACTCCCACTGTTTCGTTGAAACAAGCGAGACTATATGGAACTACTAACGAATGCCTTGCATCCTCATATGGACTATATAGTCATATTAGGTTTTAGGATGATTATGAACCGTTTGATTTGATCCAACACGAGCCTTGTGTTGGACCTTGGGTCTAAGGTAGATTGTTGTTGATTTTAGTTACGCGTTTAATCCAATTAAACCGTTATTTCCTATTGGGCGTTGGACCCAACTATTCCATTTTGCATACATTTAAACAAAAGGAATACATGAAATAAAAATAAGGGCTTATGCCCTTTTACAACACAAATGATGGACTTATGTCCATTTACAACAAACTTGAACTAATCAAATTACATTCAAATCTACACTACCAAGCCCAAACATTCATAATGTAAAGCGGCCAATCACATAGCTCAATTATCGAGGCATTTGGTTCATAATCACCCTTCTCTTAATCAAACACATTTAATTAAGAAAACAACTTTAAAACAATTGGTTTTCGGATCCATAGAATTGATTTAAATGGAACTAAATAAAATGAAAATCCAATTCTCATTTAAAGAGACAAACAATTTTGTTCTCATCTAATTTGGGCCAAAAACAATGACCACAACTTTTTGGGCCATTTTCTAAAAACAAAAACTTTTGGGGTCACTTTGTAAAAACACAAGAGTCCACAACTTCATGTAATTACAACTTAGAACCCAAACATTTTTAATAATGTCAAAACATCATTAAAGGAGCAAAACAATTTGTCCTTTAAAGTTTTTGGACCTTAACGTAAAAACGTAAACTTTTGGGCCAAAATGCAAATACACAAAAGTATCAAAACTTTATGTAAGTGCACAAAACACCCAAAAATACCCTATTTTAAAGGGTGGCCGGCCATAAGTGTTTTTAGTGATGAAAAATTCAAATTTTATACAAAGTTTTGTAAGTGGGTTATGTTAGGTGAGGTAAAGATGAAATAAAATTTTGTAAGAAATAATTTATGTCATTCTTTAAAACAAAGTTTGTCTCCCATTAAAATTACTTAATCATTAACCATCACCCACTAAAATTAAATCAAAACTTTATGTAAAAACATAAAACTTTTTGAATCAAAACTTCAAAACTTTTTGTTCTTGGCAAGAACTCCAAGAACATTGAAGAACACTTATGAAAACTCAAAATACAAGGCACCAAATTTTAGTTCCAATATTCATGCTTAAATGAAATACATCTACAACATTTGAGATGCAAAATTTTCTAGCAAAATTTATATTCAAAGCAAGAACAAAGCTTGTAACATTTACAACATTTAAATCATAAAACATGAAAATCACAAAACCCAAAAGGATCCACCATACACTAGACCTAGGCTCTGATACCACTTGAAGGAAAAATTTTGTCCTAGCTAAGAACATGTAAGAACATTTGAATACATATGCTAACAATTAACTCTTTAAAGTAGGCATGCATCAAAAAACAATTCATAAAACCCATGACTTTCAAAGCCTAGTATATGGTGAATCAAAAGACTCTTTAACAACATTAAAGAATATGAAGAATTTAGAGATTCTTTACCCTTGAAGCTCATCCTTGATTACACAAGGGATTCACCCAAGTGGAGGGCCTTCAAGTCACCTCCTTGCTCCTTGGATCTTCCTTGTGATTTTCCTCCTTTTAGTGCTCCTTTGCTTCTTTGAGGATTTGAGGATTAGTTCTCCAAAACACCAAAAGTTTGATGTCTCTAAGTCTCTTCACCAAGGATGTATTTTGTGAGGATGAAAATGGATCACTTAGGGAAGTAAATTTGCTAGATAACTATCCCTAAGTAGCCAAGAAAACCCTAATTGAAAACAAAGCTATAAAGATGAATTTATACTTCATTTCAAGTGAGTGGCAAACTTGTAATTAATCCAAATTTGCCTACCCTCACCCTTATGGCCGGCCTATGTATTGTTATTGGGCTTATTGCCCATTTTGTTTTAGTTGTCATACAACTTAAACATAATGGGCCTTGTGGACCAAAACACTTTTGGGCCCCGAAGCCCCAAAACCAACTTAAAAGCCCAATACGAACATTTCGTATAATTAATTAACTAATTAATTAATCTTGACCATTCTTCAATTAAACCATTTAATTGCTTATCCATTTCATTTAATTTCTTCACATATATCCTTATTTGGTGTGCGATCCATTAGGTTCCAATTAGCGAGGCAGTGGGCGATGTTACTCTTAACTATCGATTGTGAATTGAAACCACATTTCAATTCTCCCTTTTTGATGATTAGTGTTTGCTAATCAATAGGGCTTCCACAAACCATGAGTGACACCTAGCAGTATGTCATGGTTACCCAAGCTAAGTAGAATTGGTTGGAGAACCTATCCAGTTACAATTACAATGCAATACGGTCCTTCTCTAATACAATACTCTTAATCACATTGTTTAAGTGATAGTTTGTTTCATGTCTACTATCCAATGTGATACTTTCTTATGTGATTCCCTTGAATATGATTTGGAACATCTTCCTTAGTCATATTCATTTGCTTTGGCCAAAGACTTTAGAATCATATTTTAGAGTATTCTCCTTCCACCATGGAAGGTTAGAGATCCCTTGTTGTGCATTCATATGCCTACATGACTAGATCACATGACCCCAACAATGCCGTGGACAATCCGAGGGAATGCCTTTGTCATGATCAAAGATCAAGGACCTAACCATTAGACATCTATGATGCCTCAGGTCTAAGGACTAATTTGCATATTGTAACCTTAGAGTTCGTACATGACATGTATGTTTGAACTCTCTTTAATCGCAGTTCAGTGTACTCGATCACTCTTTCGAGCACCTATGTGTTTGTCTTAGTGTCCAACACCAAATGACTTGAGACTAGTTCATACTCACGTTTGAGTCAACATAACACATACTAACCTTAGCGGATTGTCAATGCCCAATTGGCAATCCTATGGCTAGGAACGTTTTAGGAATGAACATAAGAGAAAGGTCTCCTTAATCTAACTCATTAGATCACTTATCTCTTATGTCAAATACATCCCTTGGATTCTCTTATTGTTTAAACACATGATACAATAAATAGTGAATAACAATAAGTATTGCCCTTCCATTAAACATATAAAAGTTTAACATATTAAGTATTCCAAAAAGCTATTACATCAAATGAGTGGCTTTGTGGGCATACTTCCAACAATATGCTTAAACGATAAAGTCCAAGGAATATGTGATTGGGAGAATGCAATCTAATGAAGTTAGATTAATGAGACCATTCTTTCGTAGACACATCCTAAACGTTCCTGATCATAGGATTGCCAATTGGGCATTGACAGTCCGATAAGATCAGTACGTGCTATGTCTTCTCTCAGGGAGAGTGACTAGTCTCGAGTCATTGGTGTGTGTGACATCAAGACAAGTACGTAGGTGCTCAATAGAGAATGAGTCCACTGAACACGATCAACGAGGAGTTCTCATACTCATGTCACATGAGAACTCATGGTTGGGATAATGCAAATTAGTCCTTTGACCTGAGGCATCACAGTTGTTGTCTTGTGGTTAAGTCCTTGATCTTTGATTATGTCAAAGTCACCCCATCGGGGTGTCCACGACATCATTGGGGTTAAGCCACTTAGTCATGGAGACAAGTGAATGTGCAACAAGGGATCTCTAACCTTCAAATGGTTTGAGGGAGAATACTCTATGATATGATTAAAATCTCTGGCCAGAGTATGAATGAGATTTGGGAATGCGTTCCAATTCACATTCAAGGTAATCATATAAGCAAACGAATCACATTGGATAGTAGACATGAATAAATAAACTATCAAACCAAACAATGTGGTCAAGAGTATTAGATTAGAGAAAGACCGTATTGCATTTGTAATCCTAAACTGAATAGGTTCTCTACCTCTTCTGATTAGCTTGGGTAGCCATGATATGCTGCTAGGTGTCACTCATGGTTTGTGGAAGCCCTAAACGTGTGTAATCACTAAAGGGAGAATTGAAAGTAAGTTTCAATTCACAATCGATGTAAAATGGTTTTAATCGCCCACTGCCTCGCTAAAAGGAACCTAATGTATCGTACACCGTGTAAGGTGGAGATTGAAGAAACAAAGGAGATGAGTAAGAATAATTAAATGGTTTAATTATTTATGGCAATGATTAATTAATATGTTAATTAATCAAACGAATAAGTTCGTTAAAGACCTCGGGATAGTTTTGGACCTTAAGGCCCAATGGGCTTCGAACGTCAAAGCCCATTGACTTAAGTTGTATGACAACTTAATGAATAATGATTCACAAAGGCCCAATTAGCCCAATTAGCCCATAATTAAGGAGGGTAGTGAACTTGGCTTAATTGCAAGTTTGCCACTCCATTGTGAGGTGGTATAAAGGCAACTTTATAGCCATTTCATCCTAAGGGTTTTTGTGGAGAAAAGATGAGAACAAAAGCTCTCTTTGCTCTCAAAAATTCAGCCACCCTAGAGGAAATTATCTAGCAATTTTACTTCCTCTAGGTCACTCATTTCTTCTTCAATTTAACCTTGGTGTAGAATCTTTAGAGGTTCTCAATTTTGGGAACTTGGAGAACCTTTTCTTCTAACCAAATCCATGGAGCTAAGAAGCAAGGAATGAAGGCCCTATCTCTTGGGTGATTATCCTTTGCATATGCAAAGAGGAATCTACAAAGGTAAATATTTCTCAACTAACAAATGTTGTTTTAAAGTTGAGTCAAGGTTCACCAATCTACTCGGCTTTGAATTTCATGGTTGATGTTTTGTTTTTGAATGCATGAAAGCATGATTCCGCCTCTAATTGTTAATTGCATGCTATATGATGTTATTCAAATGAACATGTTTTTCACAAAATTTCCTTCAAATTATACCATCGAAGCTACTACACCAAGCTTGCCAAGAAACTTCGTCGACATGTAAGCCTAGCAATAAAACCTAGAGGGGTGAAAAACAAGGGTGAGTGGGCCTAGAAACAAATCTTTGTAGGAAAAAAAAAAAAAAAAAAAACCTTTTCGAAAGCATAATAACCCCTCGTTGTAAAACAAGTATAGATTCTAAAATATACATACTATGTATCGTAAGAAAATACTTACTGTAGCTTGCAAAATCTCAAGAATTCAATACGGCACAATATCTCGTAAATAAGGGCACGACATCCATAATCACAAAATCTCGCATAAACAACATATCATATCGGGTGCTCATCGACACATGCTGACACACGAGTTCATGCAGAGGTATTCTGACATGGATAAGACTTGGTGTAATAATGATATACACTCTAGTACTACAATCACATGAAGACCGGCCCTATGCGTAGCACATACGAGTCGGAGTTGCCTATGGCAACCTGTACGACAGGACTGGCACCTATAATGGATCCAAAGTGAGTGTACGGTGCGGTGTGCACATACACATGAAAGCATGGCCCTAGCCCGGCTGAGTACAAACACCAGTGCAGCAAACGATGAGCAAATAACATAAATGTATTCATGCCATAATGATTCGATAATTCTAGTCATCATAATATTATTCATAGCCGTAATTTTAGCTAAGGCATCTCGTAAGATTCATAATGATTTCCTAATTTTCTTCGTTACATCATTTCAGATAAATATTAATTTAACTATGGCATTCATATAAAAAATTCATTATCAGCTGTATACATGGAAACTAAACATGTATATATGTATCTATCAAAGAAAAGACCCACTCACAGATCATGTCGTCGAGTCGAACCCGTTTGAACTAGAATAGGCGAAGTCACCAATAGTAATCGCACCTAAGCATAATATTAGGACCCATTAATAAAACTCCACTAAAACAATTAAATTTGGGAAAACGGAGTGCGAATTTGGAATCGGGACGTCGACATACGCTAAGGAGGGTCCACAACCCTATACAAGTCAATCTAGAACATCCGCCCATGGATTTCTGATCCGTAACTTCCCAAAGTCCACACTATGCTTCTAAAACAACATACTAAAACTTCTTTACGATCCAACAGTCGGATCTTCGCCAATTGCTAGAATTAGGTTGCTATCAACGTTTGTTTTACAAACTTAGAAATTCAATTTTTGAAGATCCGTACGTCAGATTCCTAATCCGTCAGTTCCTATGGTCCTCAAGTATTGCGTACTATAATGTATTAAGATTTGGTGACGATCCAATGGTCGGATCATCAGATCATAAAATGGTAAAGTGGCTAGTAATTCATACTAGATTCAAACTATCGAACTATAACAAATGGTTATCAAATTGAAATTAGAACATCGAATTTAACTTAAAAATGCAGCGTCAGCCCACTGGCCATGCGCCGCTTCACATGGCAGTTGGCCACCTCGACTTGCCAGAAAATCGAACAACTCCAAAAATTTCCAAATTTTACAGGAATGAAGATCTCATTGAGAGGAACAACTTTCATACCTGGGCCGAAGTCCAATTCGGCCGAGAAGTGGCCTGAAAATGCCTCAATCCGCCGGAAACCCTTGAAATAGGTGTTCTTGATTAGATGCCTAAACGAACTCTGACGCCTCATCTAATGCTTGGGCCCTGTTCCTAGGGTTGTGGGAAGTCTATTAGGGGTGATGGTTGACGGAGTTTGCTTCAGGAATGGCGGATTCTGCCGCGGTGAAGCTTGTGGCTCCCGTTCTATTCTTCTCGAAACTGTGGTGAAACCCCATCGGGTTTGGGTGGAAAATGGAATGGAAAGTGACGCGATGATGATGGCAGGTGATGGAGGCCTTGAATCACCTGAAAATTTGACGGAATTTCGTAGGAAAAATGCCCAAAAAATCCGAGTCAAAAATGGGTCGAAGGTATTCGGTTGGGGTTGGGTCTCTCATTTCCCTCATGTTCTCTCTTTTCTGATTGGTTCCCACACTTCCCTCTCTTCTCCTCATTGGTTGCCCTTTTCCCCTTCTTTCTTTCCTGATTGGGCAAACCATTCCCCACCATCTCTAATTTCTTCCTCCTCTCATTCGTCCCTCTCTCTCCTTTCTCTTCCCCATTCTTCATCACAACCGTCCACATGGCTTAATCAGATTGCTCCAGAAAATCTGGAGCCTTCCAGAGTAAAGGTTAAATTTACTAAAATGCCCTCGACTTTAAACGTTAATAACTCTTTCGTTATAGCTCCAAATTACGTTCTGTTTGTGCCCACGCGTTCGTAGCGATGAATACTATGAGAATATGCCAAGAAAACGGATCTTACATGACACAACAAGGAGGTCAACAAAAATCAACACCTTTGTCTCAAGGGCATTTTTGTAATTTCACTCATTTAAAATCAATAAAATCGTAAAGTTAGGGACTGGTTGTCTCACTTGCTCTAAGCTTGTGATTCTACAAATTGTCATGTGCTGGTGACTTCACCAAGTAATTCCAATAAGTTACCTACATGCAAGTTAAATGAAAATGATTTAAGCCACATGTATCTTCTGTAGTCAAGTAGTCTATTATACTTCAACCAAAGGCTATAGGCATAAAGACTTAAATTAGAAGAAATCACCTGATTAAATTAAAACCAAGGAATTATAACATGATTTTCTCCAACTCATTAATTTAATTATATAAACACAAAACCATGTAATTCCTTTCATTTAAATCCAAAATTAAAAAAGAAAATGTAGCTTTCGGGATAAAATAGATATTAAAATATGCACTCATCAGCGCCCGCCAATTCCTAGATTATAGGAACTCTAGGACTTATAAGGATCTGATTGAGTCCATATCCAAATCAGATCATGTATCTTGCTGAACAAACATGATCATCCAGCGGAGTCGTTAAGACTCCACCTATTATCCTGGAACAGAGTGGTGGTGGCACTGTTGCTCCGTCTGATCCAGCTCTGCCTGGAGCTGGTGAGTCCATGACCAGACTTCTTAGGTAACAGTATTCAGATCAACCTTAGTCTGACCCCAAAAAATTATGATCCCACAATAATGTGAGGTCATGGATGAAATAAAATCGTTATCTTTTTAAAATACCCATGTTACATTTTATAATTCCGTAATTTATAACCAAATTTCTGTTAATATTTCATGGTCAAGATTTCAATGTTTTTGTTCAAAATTTATTGGGGCATATGTATTCTCTTTGTGGCCTAATTGATATTGACACACCCCGACCCAGAGGATCAAGGCGTGCTGGCCGTCACGTGAGCGTGACGTAACCAAAAGTGTGACACGGAAGCAAGATATAAAAGAATACGAAGGAATTTAGACCAATCTCTAGTAGAACAACCTACTAGAATAAAAGGATGAGTTAATACAAACACATAAATTCAGAGCATAGGTTTAAGTGCAGTCAAGTAGGACTAAAATAGAAGTACATCACCCTCAGGTGAGTCCTACATGTCAAGAGTCTGTCAGAATGCCGGAAAAAGACCTCGAGAGTCACCAACCGCTAACTAGAACCAGGAGGGGCGCAAAACAAAATGAGTGGGTCAGTAAAACCAAAGATTTTCCAAAACATTTCATTTAAAACATTTCTAACCCCTCACCGTAAAAACCTGTATACTTTCCCAGAAAATAGTATATAAACATATATATATACACATCAACAAAACTCAGCTCACATCCATCAACATAATATCTCAGTAATGATATGCCATGCCCAAAGTGTAAACAGAATGTATCAATATCAATCAGGTGAAATAATAAATCAACCGGAGACCCTACAATAGTCCTGTACGGTTGATTCTAAAGCTCAACATCCAATCCAACCGGAGTCACCTCGGTGACCTGTACGGTCCAACTCTGCACGTCACTCGGAACTACATATAGTAGTCTGTACGATGAAAGGTGTATAAATACGCTCTAGTGCTTCTCTCATCAATCATCAGCGCGCATAACTAAGGTCACCCACTAGTCGGAATCACATCTAGTGATCTATACGACTAGCATGTCGGAACCCTCACATGGTCTGTACGACATCCACCTACTTGGATCCAAGACGAGCGTGCGGTGTGGTGAATAAATATAAGCACTAACACCTAAGTGCAGGTTATGAGCTTTCAATGCAATTCATATAAAATAACTCAGCTGAATAATAATAAAACTCACCTGTGCGTCCACCGCGTCAATTCATATATATATATGCATCAATTATCAAACTAAATATCTCAACAATTGCATGCATGGCAAATTAATTCATAACTTTCATAAAAGCGCATTTTCTGGGAAAAACAGTTGTATATAGGTAATACGAAATCAAAACTGCCCACTCACTGGTAAGTCGATGGGTCGTAACCCCCGTGACGTCCCTGGATACGCTCGTCCTCGGGATAGGTGTCACCTATATGCGAAATAACTATAAAAACGTTAATTTAACACATAACCAAACAATTCGAAATAACTTCTCATACGATGCTTAAATTGGGTATATGAATATACCACAGCGACCTACTCGACGTCACGGACGTCGACATATTTTTAGAAAAAATTTCTTACGTGGCACGCGCCCCCACGCGCCAGGGAAGGCACGGGTCCACGCGCACCTTATTCTTCCTTGGCTCGCCGGACTGGTTTTTCCGGCGGCCGGTTTCCGGCGAGTTTTAAAACTCTTCGTTCTCCTTTGTTTTTCACCCATTTTCTTCGTATTTTATATCAAATTGAAGCCCCAATCATGAATAATCACAATAGACTAGTTTAAGGCTCTAAAAACAACCAAATCTCACCGGAAAAATTCAAGCAAAACCGGCCAAAACCAAACCTCGTGATCCCGACGTCCAAATCCTTCAAACGAACGTCCCCGAGCTTCCTTAGGACCTCCTAAAGCTCACCGTGAGCTTGGATTGTCCTAAAAATCAACCAACATAAAGTTCATGAATAGTGCCACATTCGGTCCTCGGGTTTTAAACGTGAAAACGAAGGAGTTTTTACCTGAAAATGGTATCTTTGAGTTCGTAGGACACTCACGAACACGATGGTACTAATTTCCACGTCGATCCATGAAGTTTGGGTTGGATTTGGGTGTCGTCCGTACGTTTTGGGTGAGAGAGAGTAAGAGAATCGTGCGGGAGGAGAGAGAGAGAGAGGCTACAGGATGGAGAGAGAGGGAGAGAGTGTTTTTGATAATCACATTCAATCCACACCATCCATTTCTACATCCCAAACCAAAATAACAAAAATCAAATTTAATAATCCAACTCACTTATATATATTTCTTTTAAGCTTGTCTAATATTTGAACCAAATAACGTCACACACACGTACCTTAATGCCCGTTAAGGGTAATTACGTCATTTCACGTCCCCGACATAGAAATCTCGGGACGGGCTGTGACAGATATGACACGTGTGGTTTTTGATATTACGAGAAAGATGTTGCAACTTGGAATGTAATGATTTCTGGGTAAAATGGAATCAAGAACATCCCTGGACATTTCACTGCTTCAACGTGGGATGTAACCAACCAAGCATAAACAAGGTGACTTTTTAATGGGGATTTGGAAATAGTCAGCATCTAGTTTAACAAATAGTGATAGTACTAGTATTTAGTATAAGAAATAGTGACAGTACCGGTATTCAGTTCTAGAAATGGTCAGTGTTTTGTTATAAAAATATTCAGTTTTCAGTTTAAGAAATAGTCAGTATTCAGTTTAAGAAATAGTCAGTATTCAGTTTGAGAAATATAGATAGTATCAGTGTCCAATATAAGAAATAGTCATAGTACCCATATTCAGTTCTAGAAATAGTCAGTGTTCAGTTTAAGAATTAATGATAGTACTAGTGTTCAGTTTAACAGATAGTCAGTGTTTTGTTCTAGAAATAGTTAGTGAACAGTTTAAGAAATAGGGATAGGTGTTTAGTTCTAGAAATAGTCGGTGTTCAGTTCTAAAAATAATCAATGTTTAATTTTAGAAATAATCAGTGTTTGTTCTAAAAATAGTCAGTGTCTATATGACATGATATAAACTTAAAAACTTGTCCAAACTAACATTAAAATCACTATTTTGCAATTAAAATAAACACTGTTTATGAAACTGAAAAATAAAAATTTTCTTCATTTTTTATCTTATAATATTATTACTTAATTTGTTCTAAAAAAATTATGAAACAATGGTCAAATAAACAAACAACAACAAATATATATATATATATATGTATATTCGTTTATGGAGTGAAAGTAAAGTGACATGAGAGAGTGGGAGAAGCGAAAGGAGATAGGAGAGAGAAAATTGATGTGGATAGGTGAGAGATGAGTGGAGAGAGAAAGGTGATGAGAATATATGAAAGAGGGGAGAGCAATGAGGGGGAAAGAGAGAGTGTGTGACATGATGCGTGGGACTACAAGTCATTTTGTTTTTATTTTTTTTTATTCAACTATTTTGTCTTTTACATTAAAGTTTAAGTTTTTTTATTATTAAAATTTAAGCCTTTTTATTAAGAGTAATGCTAAGGAGATTAAAATTTTAAACTAAATGATGTGTCACCAATAGGAAATAAGCACGTCAATCAGTACTTAAGTAATAATCTAATCATTAACAACCATATCATTTAATTTAAAAAATTTAGTTTACCTAACATTATCCTTTCATTAAATAATGTCATTACATGGTTTTTTGTTAATAAAAAAAATTGGAAAAACCTTTTCATTAAAGCTCCCTTTAAAGTTTGGCTTCTATGATCATATGTTAATCTTATTATGACTCGTTCCTTCTCTATTCTTATTAAGGGTAACCCACAAGGGTTTTTCACTCCTCCTAGTAAGTATTTCACAAGGTGACCTATTATCTCCTTATATTTTTATTTTGTGCACGGAGCCTTTTATTAGACAGCTTAATAGATTCACTTCAGCACAAAACATCATGTTGGAATTCTTTCATCTCCTTGAAGTTTTCGTTTTTCTAATTTCTATTTTGTAGATGACCGCTTAATTTTTGGTAAGACTTCTTTGAAAGCCGCACAATATTGGTCAAATCCTTCGTCAGTTCTCTTTAGCCTCAAGATAAAAGATAAAATGGGGGTTTTAGAGATAAGGGCTTAACTCATATGATTCTTAGAAGGAAAATTTTATTTAAATTCATGTAACCTCTTTCTACACTCAACTTAAATTTTAAATATTAATTATCTTTTTTATCCTATTACAGAATTACCATCAAGTACAATATGAAATTAATAATAAAACTTAAATTTATTAATAAATCCACACACTATAATTAAACCCTACCATCACTCCTTATTTATCCTATGTTCATTCCGGTTAAAATTGACACACCCCGACCGGAGTGGAGACATGCTGGCCGTCACATAAGAGTGACGTAGCCATGAGTGCAAAGCGGAAGCGATAAAGAGTAAGAGAAATACTAACAATTTAAAACCAAGCGACTCATAATCCCAATTAAGAAAGGATGCTAGTGAGAGTTTAAGTGTGTAAATACACTTTCAGAGCAATAAGAAAGTCTAGTTGCAGTCAAGTAGGACAATTACTAAAATACAACACCCGAAGGTCAATCCTACTTTTTCGGATTCTGTCAGAACACCGTTGGATTCCTCGTGGCCAACAAACTCTGCTACCTAAGACCTGGAGGGGCGAAAAACAAAGTTGAGTGGGTCAGTAAAACACATTTACATGAAAACCTATTTTTCCTTTTAATATACTAACCCCTCGCCGTAAAACAAGTATAACTTTTCCCATAATTAATATATAAGAATATACATAAATATATATGTGTAACTATATCATTTCAATCATGCTTCACATAATCATAAACATATGTATGCCATGCCACGATATAATAGAGTAAGCCAATCAAGTAAGAATAATTTCATAGAAATATGATATGTTAGCCGGAACCCCTGTGGTAGTCTGTACGGCTGAATTCATAGCTCAAAAGTCACTATAACCAGAGTCACTACAATGACATATACGGCAATATATTGCACATAAGTCGGAACCACTAACAAGGGGTCTGTACGACAAGATTGGGTGTAATATAATTATGCTCAATTCTATTCTCTCATAATAGCCGGGCGATAAATCGCTAGTCACCTATGAGTTGGAACCATAAATAAGGTCTGTACGACAAGACTGTGCACCTAAATGGGATCCAATGTGAGCATATGGTGCGGGAGGTGACGTAAATAAATAGGCATGTACTTCATATCTCTGGCTAAATCACAATCACCCTAAGTGCAGTTTTATGAGCTCAACATTATTCAATCACATATCACATCATTGACAATTCACATACTCAAAACATAACTCACCTGAGCTTACCTGGGCCTCCACAGCACCATGCAACAATATGCATAATTATGATAATGCATATACTAAAATAAAATATAGGCATTGGCATAGCATGACATTTAAATCACATTTCCTTTAAATACGTTTTCTAAGAAAAACGTCAAGTATATATATATACTGAAAATAACTGCCCACTCACAGATATGTCGATGGGTTGTAGCCCCCGAGCCTCGATTGATTACGCACGTCCTGAGAATAGGTCTCACCTATAGGCGTAATAATCGAATAAACATTATTTAACACACATAATCAACAATAGGTAATAACTTCTCATATATTGCTCAATTTGGGTATATGAATATACCACAGTGACCTACACAATCTCAGGATCGTCCCCATATTTTTAAAATAATTTTTCATCCACTCACGCGCCAGCGAGTGCACGGCAAGACGCACGGCCACGCGCAGGGAGCCCTAACGGAAACAGTAACGGCATTTAGGGAATATTCCGTTAAATCCTAATAGATTCTGTTAAACTTAACTGACGGCGTCAGAATATTCCATCAGAATTGACGGAATATTCCGTCGTCTTCAACCTCAGACTCCGGCGACCGTCGCCGTCGCCGGAAAACTGGGAATTTTTCAAAACCTTATAACTCAGCCATTTCTCAACCAAAATGCACGAAACTTGAACCAATTCAAAGCTTATAACATGAGGATCAAGTTTATACCAATTTTGAGTCCCAAATATCGCTGGATCTCGCCGGAGAACTCTCGAAAGTTCGGCCACCTCTGCAACTCCTCCGTTCTACGCTTTTTGACGTCCAAATCCTTCAAACGAACGTCCCCGAGCCTCGTATGGACCTCCTAAAGCTTCCTAGAGGCTTGAAAACTCCTATAAATTACACGTTAGAAAGTGCATGAACAATGCATATCTTGGAGGTTAAGGTTTCTACGTGAAATCATAGGTTTCCTTACCTGAAACTGGTACCAAACGATTCTACTGAGCTTCAGGAACACAATGGTTCCCTTTTCCACTTCGATCCATCACGATTACAAGGGTTTTGGGTCTCGTCCGTACAAGAGAGAAGAGAGAGATAGAGAGTACGGGAGGGTGAGAGAGAGAAAGTGGTACTTTTGTGTGTGTGTGTGGTTTACAAACAACCAACCAATCACCACCAATTTCTTTTAGTTCCAATTGGTCCCAAAAACTTAGGAATTTAACATATTAGTCCACTTTCAATTGCATGTCACACACAACACATCTCAACGCCTAAGGGCATTTTAGTCTTTTCACATCAACGATAATTATTTCTCGGGACGGGCTGTCACAAAAATCCCTTAAGCTCTTATAGAGAAAAAAACAAGTTTCTTTTTATTTTTTTTATTTTTTTTATCAATAGATGGTGATAGAGTTTTGATCAATCCTCCAACTAAGTTATGACTCGACTTATGGAAATTTTTTGTTCGTTTGGTTTCAATTTTTTTTTTTAGAGTTTGAAGATGAGTATTTGATTTTCAATTTTTTTTTCTTCAATCCCAGGCTGCTCATAGTTTAAACTTTTTACACCGCCAAAGTGAAAGTATTAAAAAATTATTGCACACACCAAAATTTTGGGATATATATGAGGAAAGAGATCCTCTTCGGATCTTTCCCTCCAAAGCCCAGGGATCAAGTGATCTGGGCCTTTAAAATTTGATCAAGCGGCTAAAAACGTAGAAGTTAGTAAAAACTTTTTAAAAGCTATATATACTAATGAATGGAAAGAAATGAACGGTTTGGATCTGCGAAAAGCGCCGCCGAAGCTACACGAGCAGGCTTCTATTGCTACAGTTCAAGTCACACATTCCCATAATCCATTTTATCTTCGGAAAATTCACTTCAACTATGAGTGTCAGAAAAATAATACATTTTTAAATTAGCGGGCGAATATTTACTGTTTCAACATTCAGTTGTAAGATTAGTCTATGACATGACCTCTCAGAATAAATGAATAAATATTTACTGATGAACGTACAGGAAAACTCTCTTAGCCGCTTGATCAAATTTTAAAGGCCCGAATCACTTGATTCCTGGGATTTGGAGGGAAAGATCCGGAGAGGATGTCTTTTCTATATATGAAACCCTTTCTATGAATATAAGTTTTTTAATCTTTGTTTAAAGGAGATCTCCACATCAATTTGATTGCAAACAAAACAGTTTGGTTTATGGCCCAAAATAACAGCTACTGTACTTGAATATGCTCACAAAAACTTTAACCCTCAGAAGATTCAAGTATATTCAAAACTCAAGATTTTGATTAGAAAAATATGAGTATAAATTACAAAAACTGTAACATGTGAAGATGAATGTTAGTTTTAAACAACTATATTTTCTCCAATGTTAATAACAGCAACCTTACTAGTCACTAGTATATATACAAAGAGTATCGTTGTTTAAATCTCAAGGCTTTGTTAGATATATTGACACTTGCCACGAAAACAATTGAAGAATTTGGACATGGATTGGAATTGGGACCAGTTAGTTGAAGAGATCACGGTGGGAGAAGGGACAAAGGACCCATAATGTTTTTTGACTTTCGAGTCTCTTTGAAAACAAAACTATTCAATTTGAGAGTTTATTTTTTAAATGGATGTAAATATGACTTTATGTTTTGAATTGGATTTGGGAGGGTAGTTTATGTAATAAATTTGGGTTTAAAGAGATATTAGTTCTTTAATTAAAAATAATATGTGTGTAGAGAATAAGTTGGGTGTAGAAAGAAGTTAAATGAGTTCAAATACTTCTTAGAATATAACCTGAAAGGTTTTTATATCTAAAAATGATTTTTATTTTAATGCACCATGACATGTTACTTATAATAAATCCACAAATTTTACAAGAATGCATCTGTATTATCTACAATGTAACCTCCACCATCAAAGTTTGAAAAATGTAACTGTAGATTCATTATCACCAATAAATGTAACCTCCATCTTCATTGTTTAAAAATATGCCATCGTTATTGTCTATAACTACCTACTTTTTGTTTTTTGTTTTGTTTTTTATATTTATTCAAGTTTGAATGCTGTATAACTAGCTCCATTTTCATACTTTTGAAAGCTCTCATAATTTGTGTGGAGAATGCACTAATTTAGGTCTGATAGTTTCGTTACAGTCAATTAGGTACATTATATAGTTTAGATCCGATAGTTTCAGTATGGTTAATTTGGTACTGTTTGTATTTTTAGTTTTAGTTCATTAGGTCTTATAGATTATGTCTGATAAATTAGGTACGTTATATAGTTTATGTGGATGCAAATTTCTTCCTTCTTATTCTTGGACAAAATTGCACGCATCCACAATGAATTTGGGGGGGGGGGGAGGGGAATTTGGCTGAAGAACCTCCGATGCCAAAGTGTTTGGAGAATTTAGAGAATTTAGCAAGAGAATTGGAATTTAGTTTTGGAGAGAATGAGGGTGTTTATGTAAGGGTGTGGCCGGCCACTTGGATGGTTTTGTGGGTGAAGTTCATGATTTGTGTTTAATTAGCAAATTAATTGAATAATAAGTCAATTAATTAGCTAATTAATATAATAAAAAAGGAATAATTTGAGGGTTACCTTGTGGAGAAGATTTGATGAGGATGAATGAAATAGGTTATAAATAAATAACTATTTTGGGCACTTTTGACTTTATTGAGGGATGATTGTCCACTGTTTTCACGTAGGAGTTTCAGTGTTTCTTGAGGGTAATTTGATCCTTTTTACCCTAGAATCCACGTGTCGCCTTCATATTTTTCTTGATTATTTTTGGCTCCATAGTTTATGTCTGATGGATTAAGTACGGTCAATTTGGTACAATTTGTATTTTTTATGTTTTAGTTCACTACGTCTGATAGATTCGGTATGGTCAATTAGGCATGGTTTGTACTTTTTATGTTTTAGTTCATTAGGTTCGATAGATTCCCTCCGGTCAATTTGGTACGGTTTGTATTTTTTATGTTTTAGTTCATTAGGTCCGGTCAATTTGGTACGGGTTTTGTTTTTTTATGTTTTAGTTCATTAGGTTCGATAATTTTTGGATTATTGATTCGTTAGGCCTCATACATTAGTTATGATTACAAAATGCTTTTCATTTTTTTTTTGTGTTTGAATCCATAAAAAGGGTAATATTGTAACATCCCACATCACCCAAGGGAGTGGATCCTGTAAGCCTTATATGTATATTCCCATCTCTACCTAGCACGAGGCCTTTTGGGAGCTCATTGGCTTCGGGTTCCATCGAAACTCCGAAATTAAGCGAGTTCGCACGAGAGCAATCCCATGATGGGTGACCCACTAGGAAGTTCTCATGTGAGTTCCCAGAAATAAAACAGTGAGGGTGTGGTTGGGGCCCAAAGTGGACAATATCGTGCTACGGCAGAGTCAAGCCCGGGATGTGGTAGGGGCCCGGGCTGGGATGTGACAATTTGGTATCGCCAATCCATGGCCGGAAGTGTGCTGACGAGGACGTCGGGCCCCTAAGGGGGTTGGATTGTAACATCCCACATCGCCTAGGGGAGTGGATCCTGTAAGCCTTATATGTATATTCCCATCTCTACCTAGCACGAGGCCTTTTGGGAGCTCACTGGCTTTGGGTTCCATCGGAACTACGAAATTAAGCGAGTTCGCGCGAGAGCAATCCCATGATGGGTGACCTACTGGGAAGTTCTCGTGTGAGTTCCCAAAAACAAAACCGTGAGGGCGTGGTCGGTGCCCAAAGCGGACAATATTGTGCTACGGTGGAGTCGAGCCCGGGATGCGGTGGGGGTCCGGGCAGGGATGTGACAAATATAGGAAAACTAAAAACACACTAAATTCATAGAAAAGTAATTAAATCTAACATGGAATAATAAGCTAACGTGGAGACGAGTCAAAGGACTATTTTTAGTTTTTCATCTTACATACGGTATGATTAAAAACATGATCTTCTTTAGGGATTGAAATGAAGTTTTCTAAAGATGGGTCTTCACTATATTTCTCTACTAATATGTTTGTGATAAGCAATTTTCTGCGTAATGAAAATTGTCATTGGAAATACTTGGGATTCATTTTGAAAGACCCAATTAATCCAAAAGAGTTAATTTTCAAGATTCAACAACGGCTTGCTGGTTGGAAAAGTAGCTCTCTCTCCGGGGCGGGTAAGTTAACCTTGTTAAAATCAACTATTTCAAGCATGCCTAACCACATTTTTTTGTCTTGCCTTCCGTGCTCTTCGAGTAGATCTTTCTTTTCGGGTGCTACTGGTGCTCCCCTTGTTGCTTGGAAAGAGGGTTGTAAACCTGTTGATAAGGGTGGTTTGGGACTTAGACCTGTTTTAATAAAACGGCTCTCACTACTACAATATTAGCTTTAGATGTCTGATAATAGTGTCAGTTTAATAAGCCATTATGTCGGATATCCGACACATCATTCAGTTAGTGTCGGATAACAATGAAATCATGTCGGTTATATCTGACATAAATTCCTGACGGATATTTAGTGTCGGATGCAACTGCCATAAAATTATTATAACCACCAGTATTTTTGAATTCTTTTTCTTTTATAATATTTTTAACATATTCCGGCTGTTTTTAAGTTAGTAGTGGCGGTTATAACCGACATAAATTGACTATTTTATTATTTTAGTTTCTGGTGGTTATTATTTTAGTATTTTGGCAATTATAACTGACAGAAATTGACTATTTTATTATTTTAAATGTTATATTGATTATAAATAAATAAATAAACACATGGTTTAAATAATTTTTTTTTCACTCATGGCCCTGTTGGATATAATCAACACAAACAAAGCAAAATTTTGGGCTGCAGCCAGAATAATCTCTGAATGTTTTTTTTTTTTCACTCATGGTCCCGTTACCTAATCTCTTAATGTTTTTTTTTTGCGATTGTTTACACATGCTATCTCGGAGTATATACAAACATATATGACGGTTGGGGCCCAAAGACAAAACCGTGAGGGCGTGGTCGGGGCCCAAAGAGGACAATATTGTGCTACGGTGGAGTCGAGCCCAGGATGTGGTGGGGGCCCGGGCCGGGATGTGACAGTTTCGTTGAAACTAGTTTCGTAGAATGCATATCCTATCAAATTGATATATTTAACAAACACTTAAGAGTTAATGTTATACTTTCATTAAATATAAAATAAGATTTATCCACTAGTATAAATATTTTAAATTTAAGATCGAATTCATTCATTGCATTCTTATAGGGTTGAGGAGTGTAGCTGTAAAAAAACATCAGAATTGGAGCTAAAATAGCCCTTAAATTGTGATTTTTCGTTTATAACCATTGAAAACTTTTGTTCCGTTACCTAATCTCTGAATATTTATTTTTTGCGATTTTTTATGTAAGCGATGTCGGAGTGTGAACAAACAAATTTGACGGTTGGATCGTTGAAAAATATTTCGTAGAATGCGTGTCGCATCAAAACAATAGATTAAACAAACACTTAGAGTTAATGTTATACTTCCCCATCAAGTATAAAATAAGATTTTGTGGTATCCACTAGTGTAAATATTTTAAATTGAAGATCGAATTCATTCAATGCATTCTTATAGGGTCAAGGAGTGTAGCTGTAAAAAATCATCAAAATCGGAGCTAAAATAACCGTTAAATTGTGATTTTTCATTTATAACCGTCGAAAACTTTTGTTCTGTTACCTAATATCTGAATGTTTGTTTTTTGTGATTTTTTATGTATGCGATCCTGGAGTGTGTACAAACAAGTTTGATGGTTAGATCATTGAAAAAAGTTTCGTAGAATGTGTATCACGTCAAAACGGTAGATTAAATAAACACTTAAGAGTTAATGTTGTACTTCCATTAAGTATAAAATATCCACTAGTGTAAACATTTTAAATTGAAGATCGAACTTATTCATTGCATTCTTATAGGGTCGAGTAGTATAGCTATAAAAAATCATTAAAATCGGAGCTAAAATAACCATTAAATTGTGATTTTTCGTTTATAACCGTCGAAAACTTTTGTTCCGTTACGTAATCTCTAAATGTTTGTTTTCCACGATTTTTTACGTATGCAATCTCAGAGTGTACAAATAAGTTTGACGGGATTGTTGAAAAAAGTTTCGTATAATGCATATTGCGTCAAAACGGTAGATTAAACAAACATTTAGAGTTAATATTATACTTCCATTAAGTATAAAATAAGATTTTGTGGTATCCACTAGTGTAAATATTTTAAATTGAAGATCGAATTCGTTCATTGCATTCTTATAGGGTCGAGGACTGTAGCTGTAAAAAAATAATCAAAACCAGAGCTAAAATAACCGTTAAATTGTGATTTTTCGTTTATAACCGTCGAAGACTTTTGTTTCGTTACCTAATCTCTGAATTTTTTTTTTTTTTTTTGTGATTTTTTACGTATGCGATCTTGTAGTATCTACAAACAAGTTTGACGGTTAGATCATTGAAACTAGTTTCGTAGAATGCATATCTCCGTTAAATTTGCCTAAATTTTGAAGTGGGAAAAGTAATTTGTGCTAAATTTTTATTTATGTTTTTCAAGTATTGATTAGACAATATTTAGTTTGTGTGATGACATTTTCATTGTACAATTATCTTTTTGTTTCTTTATCGCGTATTTTACATTGGTTATTATCTATTTAACCAAACAATTATTTATTTAATTTTAAAAAACGTATTCTACTTAAATACATATTATTTATTTATTTATTAAACCAAACAATTATTATTTTATTTTTTAAAATCGTAACAAATTTTGGGGGGGGGGATTTAAAATTTTGGGAGGGAATTTAAAATTTTGGGATGGAATTTTGGCGGGATTTTTGCCCCCATTTTTTTTTGTCGGTTATAACCGACAGTAATGAAAATTTTCCAAAATAAAACCCGTTCATCTCTTCCTTACGCCGGTGCCTTCTCCCTTCCCCCTTCATTCCCCCTTTTCTCCTCTCCTCATTTCCTTCTCCTTCTCTTCTCCCCTTCTCCTTCTCGCTTCAATCACCATGGATGAACAATTCGAGAAGCAGCATTCCAAAACCAGTACGTTTTAAATTATTTGTATTACGTTCAGTTTGTGTTTTAAATTTTGATTATGTTCTTAAATCGAGTTTGTATTTTGAATCTTGACTTGAGATATCTTATCAAATATTATGCATATATTGAAAATTGGTCTTTGTTTAGAGCTTTTATGTAGGTTTTTTTTTTTTTTTTGTAAATATGCATCACTAATGTTTTTTTGTTATTAACAAGGAGCAACCTGATTCAGTATGCAACCTCTTCAATTTGGAGACACTGAAACTTTTGCGTTGTCCTTGGATTTTCAATTTGCCCAAGAACTTGAAAAATCTTGTCAACCTAAGACATCTGGAGCTAGATGAAATTTTCTGGTTCAAGACCTTGATGTTGCCACGAAGCATGGGGTGTCTAACCAGTCTGCACAACTTGCATAAATTTCCGATTTGTCTTTTCTTTTCTTTTTCAAATATATTTATCTGTCTTTCCAATCCTTTTCTTGTTGTTCGGGGTCAAACTTCTGTCGAACTATATATATATATATATATTCAGGTTAGCTGCGAAACAGGAAACAAACTTGAAGAATTGAAGAATATGGTGTACTTTAGAGGAACGCTGCACATCTCAAAGCTGGAAAATGCAGTGAATGCAATGGAGGCAACCTTGAAAGGGAAGGAAATGATTCAAAAAGTGGTTTATATTTTTTTTATAATTAACATATTTTCTGTCGGTTTTATCCGACAGAGAATGCTCTTATTTATTCATTAATAATAAATTCTCTGTCGGTTATATCCGACACAAGTTCTATCGATTTTAGAGTATTTTCTGTCAGTTTTATCCAATAGAGAATGCTCTTATTTATTCATTATTAATATATTCTGTCACAGCCCGTCCCAAAAATTCAGTTATCGTGGATGTGATTTGACGGAATTACCCTTAAGGTGACTGAGGTACGTGTGACGTATAATTTGGAATAATTCATACTCTCCCAAATTTTTGGAAGATTTTAAATGGATTAAAGGTTATTTGAAATTTGTGTGGTTGGGGAATGAAAGTATGGCTTGTTTTGGGTGGACCACACATACACACACGGGACAAGTTCTTCCCCGTGCTCTCTCTCTCTCCTCCCTCGCAGTTCTCTCTCTCTTCCTCTCGAACCCGTACGGACCAAAGCACCAATCCCTCAATTTCTTCGCGGATCGAAGCCAAAAATGTGAGTTTCTTCATCCTTTCAACCTCCTAATTCGATTGGTGTCATTTTTAGAATTGGAAACCCTCGATATCACGTTGAAACCTCGAGGTCCGATTTGAGTATTGTTCATGCACACGTGAATTGTTGAATTTCAAGGAATTCTAAGCTTACAGTGAGCTTAGTAAGGTCCTAAGGAAGCTCGGAGTGTTTAGTTTGAAGGTTTTGGACGTCGGGATCGCCGGGTTCGAAGTTGGCATAAAAATGCATGAAAAATGGTTGAGAAATAATGGAGAACAAGGAGATTGAAAAATCTCCAGTTTTCCGGCGACCGGCAAAACCAGTCCAGTGACTGGAGGAAGAAGGTGACGCGTGTGGGGGCGCGTGGGTCCGTGCCCCTCCCGGTGCGTGTGGCCTAAATTTTTTCTAAAAATACCTCGACGTCCGTGACGTCGAGTAGGTCACTGTGGTATATTCATATACCCAAATTGAGCATCGTATGAGAAGTTATTTCGTATTGTTGGTTATGTGCTTTAAAATAATGTTTTTATAGTTGTTTCGCATATAGGTGATACCTATCCCGAGGACGAGCGGATTCAAGGGCGTGACGGAGGTTAAAGACTTACCAGTGAGTGGGCAGTATTTTCTGTAATTACCTATATACTATCGATTTTCCCAGAAATTGAATTTAAATGAAAGTATGTTTTAAAATGCCATGCATGCATAACATATGAAATATATGAATTAGTAGTTGATGCATATATATGAATTGGTGATGTGGACGCACAGGTGAGTATCAGGTGAGTTTGATGTTATTCATATGGTTTATTGTGATATGAATTGTATTGAAAGCTCAAACCTACACCCCTGGTGTTAGTGCTTATATTATTCACCCCGCACCACACGATCACCTTGGATCCAAGTTGATGCATGTTGTACAGACCATGAGAGGGTTCCGACATGTCGTACAGACCATAGAGTGGTTCTGACTGTAGGTGATTTTAGATTATTATACAGTTGTTGATGAGAGAAGCACTAGAGCGTATTCTTACACCATTCTTATCGTACAGACTGCTTCAGGTAGTTCCGATTTATGTGCAGAGTATTGTCGTATAGGTCACTGTGGTGACTCCGGTTGGTTTGGATATTGAGCTATAAAATTAACCGTACAGGACCAACTGCAGGGTCTCCGGTTGATTCCTTATTTCACTTGTTATATTGATGCATCCTTATTCCGTTATTGACATTTATAGCATGGCATACTTTCTGGTTTTTGATAAAGATTGGTGATTTGAATTATTTGAAGAATTATATGCATATTATGTTATTTTCTGGGAAAGTATACATGTTTTACAACTAGGGGTTAGAAATGTTATTAAATGAAAGGTTTTCGAAAAACTTTGGTTTTACTGACCCACTCAACTTTGTTTTGCGCCCTTCCAGGTTCTAGTTAGCGGTGTTGGTGGCTCACGAGGATTCCCACGGCATTCTGACAAACTACATAAATGTAGGACTCACCTTCGGGTGTTGTAATTTCGTTATGGTCATACTTGACTACACTTAGTACTTATGCTCTGAATATGTGTGTTTTACACTTAAACTCACTCTAGGATGTTAGTTGGATATTATTGCTAGTAGTTGGTTTTTGTTCCTTCGTAATTCCTTTATCTTTTGCTTCCGCATCGCACTTTTGGTTACGTCACGCTCACGTGACGGCCAGCACGCCTTGATTCTAGGATCAAGGTGTGTCAGTTTGGTATCAGAGCCTAGGTTGCATTCCTGTATAAATTGTTAATGCTCTAATTATCTTTTGGTGTCTTCTGTTAAAACTATGCCGCCTCGTAGGGAACCACGTCGTGCTTCTGAGTCTAATTTCCCTGATATAACTCAATTAGGGGAAGCGATGGCTCATGCCTTTCAGAATGCAATCCGTCATCCTCCTCCTTAGAGAATACCCTTGGAGACTATGTACAATCTGAAATTAGACCGCTTTATGGGTAATGAGGGTCATGAAGGGGCAGAAAAGTTGCTAGACCATATTGAGAAGACTTTTCAGGTGATGCAGAGTCAAGGGAATCTTCCTGCTAATAGGTGGGTGGAGACCACTACTTGGTTTTTAGGACGAGAGCCAGCAGCTTAGTAGGTGAATCAAACTTAGTTTATGTCACCTGAAGCGGCATCTGATTGGGCAGTATTCAAAGAGAATTTTAAGAAAAGATTTGTTCCCCCGAAGTATATTGATCGTAAGAAGCAGGAGTTCACTCAATTAAAGCAAAAGAATATGTCGGCGCATGAGTATTACAGGAAGTTTACAGACTTATCCCGCTATGACCCTGATACAGCTGGTAATCAGGCTGAGATGCTTCACCGTTTTAAGTTGGGAACTAAGAGGAAATGGCGGACGTTTGCTAGTGCGATTCATTGCACCACTTATCATGAGTTTTCTGAGATTTTGGTTCGGATGGAGGATTCCGAAAACCTTCCTAGTAATAGTGAGGAATATGAGGATAAGAATGATAATCAGAGGAAATATGACAAGGGTAAAGGTATCTCCACTCAGGGACCCCGCAAGACACAGAATTTCAAGAGAATTGGAGCGAGCTCGAGTTCTTCCAACGGAGGATTTAGTGTCACAGGCCCGATGAGAGGTGGAAGATTTGCTGGTGGACCCAGGTTTCAGAGACAGAGAGACTTTGGTGGTGCTGGTGGTTCTGGTGCTCCGTTGTGCCGCCGTTGTAACTTCAGACATCATGGAGAGTGTAGGAGAAGTGGTGGTGGTGGTGGTTGCTACACTTGTGGACAGATGGGACATAGAGCTGCACAGTGTCCCCAGAGTCAGCAGAGGCCTCAGCAGTCTGTTATGCCACCTCCAGCGCCGATTCAACAGAACTTTGGATCAGGCAGTTATGGTCAGACGGGTCGTGGTGGTGCTTACCACTATCAGGGTGATACTGCTCCCTATGCTTCCGGACAGCATCAGTACTCTCAGGATCCTTATTTTCAGTCTGGGTATTCCCAAGATCCTGGAGGTTATTCTTCATATCCTTCCATGCCAGCTAGCGGATCTCAGTGGCATCAGGGAGGTCAGCCCCCACAGGGAGAGGTTGCTGCTAGCAGTGCAGGACCGTCTAGGCAGTCTAGCCAGACAAGACAGGGACGTACTTCTCAGGGGCGAGGTAATCAAGGTAACAGAGGTCGTGGTGGACAACAACAAGCTCAGGGACGTGTTAATCACATCTCACTGTAAGATGCTCAGAACCATCCAGACTTAATTATGGGTACGTTAAATATCCTTGGTCACTTTGCTAGAGTTTTGATTGATTGTGGTGCTACACATTCTGTGATTTCTCATACATTTGCTCAAATGACACAACCTCACCCTACACTTCTAGGATTCGATTTAGAGTTTGCTATGCCTAGAGGGGATACATGTTATGTTGATAGTGTTTATCCAGGGTGTCCAGTGATGGTAGATGGTGTAGTTATGCTAGCTAATCTTATCCCGTTAGATATTATGGATTTTGATGTGATTTTAGGGGCAGATCGGTTGCATTATAATCTTGCCCATATAGATTGTTACGGGAAATCAGTTACTTTTCATCGTCCTGGACTACCAGAGGTTACTTTTGTGGGTGAAAGAAGTGAGGTGAGACATGGTGTTATTTCTGCCATGAGAGCAAAGAAGTTGTTATCGAAAGGTTGTCAAGGATACTTAGCACATGCGGTGTTAAATGATGTTGTTCCTAGCAGTGTGGAGGAAGTTGGAGTAGTCAGGCACTATCCTGATGTATTCCCAGATGATTTGCCTGGATTACCGCCAAACAGAGATGTGGAGTTTTCTATTGATTTGCTTCCAGGTACGGATCCTATATCTTTGACTCCCTATAGAATGGCTCCAGCTAAATTGAGAGAATTGAAAATTCAGTTATAGGAATTAACTGATAAAGGTTTCATTCAACCTAGTACTTCACCTTGGGGAGCTCCGGTATTGTTTGTAAGAAAGAAATAAGGAACTTTGAGACTATGTATTGATTACAGGCAATTGAATTGGGTAACGATTAAAAACCGTTATCCATTGCCTCGTATCGATGATTTGTTTGATCAACTTAAAGGTGCATGTGTGTTCTCTAAGATTGATTTGAGATCTGGATATTATCAGTTGAAGATTAAAGATGAAGATGTACCTAAAACGGCTTTTAGGACCCGTTATGGACATTATGAGTTTTTGGTGATGCCATTTGGATTGACTAACGCACCTGCAGCTTTCATGAGATTGATGAATGAAGTATTCCAGCAATATCTTGATAGGTTTGTCATTGTTTTTATTGATGATATTCTGGTATACACTAAGTCAAAAGCAGATCATATTCGACACCTGAATATGGTATTAAAGAAATTGAGGGAACATCGGTTGTATGCCAAGTTTAGCAAATGCCAGTTTTGGTTGAATCAAGTGGCATTTTTGGGGCATGTAGTATCGGCACAAGGAATTCAAGTAGATCCTCAAAAGATAGCAGCAGTGGAGAATTGGGAACAGCCACGAACCGTCACTGAGGTATGGAATTTTCTTGGTCTAGCAGGTTATTATCGACGGTTTGTTCAAGATTTTTCTATTATTGCTTTACCACTAACGAAGTTAACCAGGAAGGATGTTAAGTTTGATTGGGACGAGAATTGTGAACAAAGTTTCCAGCAGCTGAAATATTGCCTCACTCATGCTCCAGTATTGGTACTTCCTGACGACAGTGGGAACTTTGAGATTTACAGTGATGCTTCCTTGAATGGTTTGGGATGTGTCTTGATGCAGCATAATAGAGTGATTGCCTATGCTTCTCGACATTTGAAGATTCATGAAAGGAATTATCCGACTCACGATCTTGAGTTGGCAGCCATTGTCTTTGCTTTGAAGATTTGGAGGCATTATCTCTATGGTGAGAAGTGTAAGATCTTCACAGATCATAAGAGTCTTCAATATCTTTTCACTCAGCATGATCTTAATCTTCGTCAGCGAAGGTGGATGGAGTTACTAAGTGATTATGACTGCACTATTGAGTATCATCCGGGTCGTGCAAATGTGGTAGCTGATGCACTAAGTAGGAAACCTCAAGGTCGACTCAATACTTTGTATGCTTGCCGTGTTCCTCTTCTTGCAGATTTGAAAGCTAATGGAGTAAAGTTGGAGATCGAAGAACAAAGAGAAGCTTTTCTTGCTAGTTTCCAAGTCAGGCCAGTTTTAGTCGATCGTGTACTTGAAGCTCAGATGGTTGATGAAGAAATCCAAGAGATGATCCAATTGAGAAATGAAGGGAAAAAGAAAGACCTCAGGATTCGGGAATCAGATGGCATGCTTATGCAGGAGAACAGAATGTATGTGCCGAATAATGAGGAATTAAAGAAGGAAATTTTGGATGGAGCACATTGTTTGGCTTATGCGATGCACCCAGGAGGAACTAAGATGTACCATACCATTCGACCATTTTATTATTGGCCGGGTATGAAAAGGGAAATTGCAGAATATGTAAGTAGGTGTATTGTTTGTCAGCAAGTCAAAGCAGAAAGAAAGAAGCCTTTTGGGCGGATGCAACCACTTCCTGTTCCTCAGTGGAAATGGGAAAACATAACTATGGATTTTGTGTATAAGCTTCCACGTACACATAATGGATTTGATGGGGTTTGGGTGGTTGTAGATCGACTTACCAAGTCAGCACACTTCATTCCAGTGAGGGAAAAGTATCCTTTGAATAAATTGGCTAAGTTGTTCATCACGAAGATTGTGAAGTATCATGGAGTTCCAATGAATATTATTTCTGATCGAGATCCAAGATACTTCTAAGTTTTGGATAGCTTTTCAGGAAGCTCTTGGTAAGAAATTGCTTTACAGCACTGTTTATCATCCTCAAACAGATGGACAATCAGAGAGGACTATTCAGACGTTAGAGGATATGATGAGATCTTCAGTGTTACAATTTGGTGATTCTTGGCATGATCGCCTAGACTTGATGGAATTTGCCTACAATAATAGTTTTCATTCGAGCATTGGTATGTCACCATTTGAGGCACTTTATGGTAGAGCTTGTCGTACGCCATTGTGTTGGTCAGAGGTTGGCGAAATAGTGCTAGAGGGCCCAGAGATTGTGGATGAGACTACTCAAAATGTTCAGGTGATTAAGTCTAACCTGAAAGCGGCCCAGGATCGACAAAAGAGTTTAGCAGATAGGCAAACTACGGATCGAGTATATGATGTGGGTAATTTGGTATTCTTGAAATTGTCACCTTGGAGAGGTGTAGTGCGGTTCGGAAAGAAAGGCAAGCTAAGTCCTAGGTACATAGGACCTTATGAGATCACCGAAATGATTGGTGAAGTTGCTTACAGATTGGAGTTGCCTCCGGAGTTATCTAAGGTATATAATGTGTTTCATGTCTCGATGCTTCGACATTATGTTTCAGATCCTTCACATGTGATTCCTCCTCAACCTTTGGAGATTAATCCGGATTTAACGTATGATGAAGAACCAGTGACTATCTTGGATTGGAAAGACAAGGTTCTAAGGAATAAGACAGTGAGCTTGGTAAAAGTATTGTGGAGGAACCACTCAGTAGAAGAAGCTACTTGGGAGACAGAAGATCGAATGAGAGAGATGTACCCAAGGTTGTTTTATGAGTATTAGTGAATTGATTGAGTGTTGTATGAATTTCAAGGACGAAATTCTATAAGGAGGGAAGATTGTCACAGCCCGTCCCGAAAATTCAGTTATCGTGGATGTGATTTGACGGAATTACCCTTAAGGTGACTAAGGTACGTGTGACGTATAATTTGGAATAATTCATACTCTCCCAAATTTTTGGAAGATTTTAAATGGATTAAAAGTTATTTGAAATTTATGTGGTTAGGGAATGAAAGTATGGCTTGTTTTGGGTGGACCACACATACACACACGGGACAAGTTCTTCCCCGTGCTCTCTCTCTCTCCTCACTCGCAGTTCTCTCTCTTCCTCTCGAACCCATACGGACCAAAGCACCAATCCCTCAATTTCTTCGCGGATCGAAGCCAAAAAGGTGAGTTTCTTCATCATTTCAACCTCCTAATTCGATTGGTGTCATTTTTAGAACTGGAAACCCTCGATATCACGTTGAAACCTCGAGGTCCGATTTGAGTATTGTTCATGCACACATGAATTGTTGAATTTCAGGGAATTCTAAGCTTACAGTGAGCTTAGTAAGGTCCTAAGGAAGCTCGGAGTGTTTAGTTTGAAGGTTTTGGACGTCAAGATCGCTGGGTTCGAAGTTGGCCGGTTTTCTTGGAATTTCTCCGGTGAGATTTCGTATGTTTTTTAACCTTAAAGTAGTGTAACGTGATTCTACACGCTTAGGGCTTCAATTTGATATAAAATGCGTGAAAAATGGTTTAGAAATGACGGAGAACAAGGAGATTGAAAAATCTCCAGTTTTCCGGCGACTGGAGGAAGAAGGTGACGCGTGTGCGGGCGCGTGGGTCCGTGCCCCTCCCGGCGTGTGCGGCCTCAAAATTTTTTTCTAAAAATACCTCGACGTCCGTGACGTCGAGTAGGTCACTGTGGTATATTCGTATACCCAAATTGAGCATCGTATGAGAAGTTATTTCGTATTGTTGGTTATGTGCTTTAAAATAATGTTTTTATAGTTGTTTCGCATATAAGTGATACCTATCCCGAGGACGAGCGGATTCAAGGGCGTCACGGGGGTTACGACCCTTCGACTTACCAGTGAGTGGGCAGTATTTTCTATAATTACCTATATACTATCGATTTTCCCAGAAATTGAATTTAAATGAAAGTATGTTTTAAAATGCCATGCATGCATAACATATGAAATATATGAATTAGTAGTTGATGCATATATATGAATTGGTGATGTGGACGCACAAGTGAGTATCAGGTGAGTTTTATGTTATTCATATGGTTTATTGTGATATGAATTGTATTGAAAGCTCAAACCTGCACCCCTGGTGTTAGTGCTTATATTATTCACCCAGCACCACACGCTCACCTTGGATCCAAGTAAGTGCAAGTCATACAAACCAGGAGAGGGTTCCGACATGTCGTACAGACCATAGAGTGGTTCCAACTGTAGGTGATTTTAGATTATTATACAGCTATTGATGAGAGAAGCACTAGAGCGTATTCTTACACCATTCTTATCGTACAGACTACTTCAGGTAGTTCGGATTTATGTGCAGAGTATTGCCGTACAGGTCACCGTGGTGACTCCGGTTGGTTTGGATATTAATCTATAAAATTAACCATACAGGACCAACTGCAGGGTCTCCGGTTGATTCCTTATTTCACCTGTTATATTGATGCATCCTTATTCCGTTATTGACATTTATAGCATGGCATACTTTCTGGTTTTTGATAAAGATTGGTGATTTGAATTATTTGAAGAATTATATGCATATTATGTTATTTTCTGGGAAAGTATACAGGTTTTACAGCGAGGGGTTAGAAATGTCATTAAATGAAAGGTTTTCGAAAAACTATGGTTTTACTGACCCACTCAACTTTGTTTTGCGCCCCTCCAGGTTCTAGCTAGCGGTGTTGGTGGCTCACGAGGATTCCCACGGCGTTCTGACAGACTACATAAATGTAGGACTCACCTTCGGGTGTTGTAATTTAGTTATGGTCCTACTTGACTGCACTTAGTACTTATGCTCTGAATATGTGTGTTTCACACTTAAACTCACTCTAGCATGTTAGTTGGATATTATTGCTAGTAGTTGGTTTTTGTTCCTTCGTAATTCCTTTATCTTTTGCTTCCGCATCGCACTTTTGGTTACGTCACGCTCACGTGACGGCCAGCACTCCTTGATTCTAGGATCGGGGTGTGTCATATTCTCTGTCGGTTATATCCAACACAATTTCTGTCAGTTTTAGAGTATTTTCTGTCGAAAAATCCATTTCCTGACGCTGGCAATTCTGTCGCTTATTATTTCCGCCACTACATCCATTTTCTGTCGGATTTTACTTAATATCCTACAGTAATATACGTTTCTTGTCGGTTATCATAGTGACACTAATAAATGGTTTTGTAGTAGTATCTTGCCAAGCTTGGATGGAGGGTACTCATCATTGATAATTCCAATTGGTGGGTTCAACTTGTTAGACTTAGTACTGATTTGGTTTAGCTGAACTTTAAAAAAAAAAGGGTATAAAAAAAGTCAGGGCATTTTAAGTGTTTGGTAAACACTTGAAATGAACTTTTTTTTTCTTCAAAGTTTTGGGGGGAAAAAAAGGCCAAATATCCGTAGCTAGAAAAAGTAGCTTTAGAAAACTAGCTTTTTTTGGAGAAACACAGGTGAACAGTAACAAATAAATGAATTTTTCAATTTTCCAATCCTGCCTTCCTTTCTCACACTATCAGTCTTGCCACTCTCTCAGAACCCCATCTCACACTAGATTTGAAAAAAGGCGTCCTTCCTCCCATTGATCTCTCTTGTTCTCCAAGTCGCATTCTCCCGACTCGGCAACCTTCCTCTGGTAAGTTTTACTTATCTGAAATTTTATTATTTATTTGTTTGGGTTTTTTAATTTGGGGATGGGAGAGTTTGAGTGAAAGAGGAGAGGGAAGAGTGAAGGGATGAGGTTTGTAACGATACATGTTTATGGGTTTGATTCAGTGGGTAAATTCTAATAACGAAGCTATAAGGTTTGGAGAAATGGTGACGGCAAAATAAATTGTGGAAGAAGGGTTGGAAAAATAAATTGGGGAATGATGTATGGGTGTTTGCAGTGGCTAGTCTCCACCTTTATTGAGTGAGAAGCAGGGAAAATTGATTACTTTTGCAAACTCATTGATGAGGCAATTTCATATAGGCAGTAATATTCCGAAAGTGATTGTGGTTGTTGCACAATTACTTGGTTGTGAGCCACCTAGCAAGTTATGATTGTTTGCTACTTGTTTATTTTGTAGTGCAGAGAAGCGAGAGATGTTCGCTACTATAAAACATCACGAAGTCCGGCTTACTTGGTTGAAATTTATGTTTAACAAAAAACAATGAGCTGAAACTATGAATTACAACTATGTGTTGAATGTTGCTTTTATTTTGTGTTTGAATGTTGGATTATATGTTGAATGTTGGATTATGATTTCTTGTTGAACATTAGATTATGACTTATTCTTGAATGTAGGATTATGATTTCTTATTGATTGTTGGATTATGACTTATGGAATGTTGAATTATGTATTAGGTTGCAGGTGTATATTCAATATGAACACCTCTGATGATGATGAGGATTTGAAAGATAGTCTAATTATATGCGTTGTAGCGAGAGTTGTTGAAATATTTTATTTATTTAAAATATGTCCACAAAACTCCGTGTATGAATTCTTCCCAAACAGGTAATATTTGATTAATGGAAGTACTACAAGGGAATTACATGCGATGCTATAGAATGTTTAGGATAAACAAAGATGTCTTTTTATTGATTATCCAATTACTTGCTAACTAATTATCGAGTGAGAGGTTCCACGAGAATGAATGCAACTGAAATATTAGGAATGTTCTTGCATATGTTGGGACATGGTGTGAAAAATAGATAACCGCAAGAGAGAATTCAACATTCTGGTGACGTTGTTAGTAGATACTTTGGTGCTATATTGGATATTGTATGTAAGATGGCAATAGATATTCTCACACCGATGGATTCAGAGTGTCATGGTAAGGAGAGATACAAGATACATGCCTCATTTTAAGGTAAAGTTTGACTCTTCTTCTAACTTCTTTGCAAACTATAAGTGTAGGTTGACGGTTTTCTTCTATGCTATTATTTTTAGGATAGATGGAGTACATGTTGATGCTTCAATACCACCTCCGGATCAAGTTCCATACATTGGTAGGAAAGGAAGGCCGACTCAAAATGTTATGGCTACATGTAATTTTGACATGCAATCCACATTTACTTGTCTTGGATGGGAAAGCACTGCACATGATACAAGGGTATTTTTATCCGTGCTACGAAACCCAAATTTAATTTTTTTTAAGTCTCCAAATGGTAATCTTCATACTTGTTGTTTTGCCGGAATCTTCATACTTATTATAACATTTTACATGCATGCTTTGTATAATTATTACATTATTCCAAAACAAAAATTTTCAATTGTCAGAAAAATATTATTGGCAGATGCAGGGTGCCCACGAATGAGAGGTAATTTGGGACCTTATAAAGTTGAAAGATATCATATCCTGGCCTTGGTAGGGGTGCTGAACCAAGGGGTCATAAAGAGGTATTCAACCACATGAATTCTTCTCTTAGGAGCATCATTGAATGAACATTTGGTGTATGGAAGAAAAGATAGGCAATTTTAAGAGATATGCCTAATTACCCGTTCAATAAGTAAGTGAAGATTGTCATTGCTACAATGGCTCTTCATAAAGATCCTTATGGGTTGAAAAAAGCCCCTCATCTCAACATGTTTGTGGGCTTCGTAAAGATCCTTATGGGTTGAAAAAAGCCCCTCGAGCTTGGTCCAATGGTTGAATGATGTGGTAGAAACTAACACACAAATTAAACCCTATAAATTATGCAATCATAGTACGCATAAGTAGGGATCATTCTATTTCGGGGATTAGAAGGGATGCTAAACAACACAAATTAAACTTATAAAACTGAAAAATAAGTTAAACTAACAATAAAACAAGATTGAGGGGATTTTGGACGAATTTAATTAAAACAAAAGTAAAGTGCAGCAAGTAAATTAAGTTGTGAATGAAATATGGATGAAAGGATAGCTAAAGGATTCTTCTCCACACATGAAACATATGCATACAAATATATTTCCAGTTATTCTTCCTATAAACCATGAATGATAATGCCCCAAATTAATTGTGAACAACACTAATTAATTCTCAGATTTTCCTAAGTTCATTGAATTGCACTCAGCGACGCAACCAAATTATTCTTCTCAAGTTCCCTAACTATGAAAAGCATTATAGAGATACATCTCCAAGATCATTAAGTTTTGTGAAAATCATAAGCATTGACAAAGCATTCGTAACTATGAAAAGCATGATACTCCTGCTAAGAATTTACTTAACTCAATCATGACTAGTGACTTTTACTACTTACAAATATAAGTTCGTAACGATTAGGTGAAATTCCCTTATATTCTAGCATCAAATCCTTGCATGCAAACTAAGTGTGCACCCTTAATAAATATACAAGAATACGTTCTCTATAAAGCAGATAAGTAAATCGCATTCATGTCTTATGAAACAATAACTGGATGTAATCAATTTATATAAAACATATGATCATGGCTTCGAATTCACCTTTAGCTAAAAAGAAACTTAGTTACACATGTTGATCATAACTGAAAAACAATCTAAAATAAACATTGAAACTTAAAACAAATATAGAAAGAACTCTGAAAATTCCAGCAACTTCAATGGATGATTGGTAGGCATGGCACACCCTAAATCTCTGCAAGAATTTCATATATATAGGGGGAAATGGATGAATCCAAGGAGGAAAGGGTTTTGGCGTTTTTGAGTTATTTTAGGACTCTAAAAATCAGGTAGAAAGTGTTGGAATGTGATTAGGATTCCTCCTTGCAGCTGGAGATAAGATAAGATAATGTTGGATAAGATAGGATAAGATAAGATAAGATAATGTCCCTTTCCAACTAGGATTCCTCTTTCTTGTGTAATTCCTTGTCTTCCAAGCCTCAACTTTAATTTCTCCAGATTTTGACACATGTCTAGCACCATTTAAACACCAAAAACGTCCAACCCATATGATATCCACGCATGTTATCCAATCCAAGTCCAAAACTGCTCCAAATTGCTCCATTTAGCTATTTATCGTCATGTTTACCAATTGGACCTGCAATAATACGAAAATAATTTAAATTACCAAAATGGAAATTAATGAAATAAATGCAAAGAAATAAGATAACAAAGTCGCATAAATATACTCCTATCAAATTCCCCCACACTTAGCTTTTGCTAGTCTCCGATCAAAACGAAGAAAACAAAACAAAACCTAAACCTTCCAACAATTACCTTAGGGATTTCCAATGAAACATGACATGTTAGAAATCATTACTTACATAGATTTTAGCCATCCTTATTTTTGAGCTTATACTTAACCGCAGTAACCACTCACTAGCTCGCATTTAATCAAACAACATTTGGAAGTAGTAAACATGCCTTAGGGAATTCACTCAATTCCTCACTGGATATACTCTCTATTTTCACACAGATTTTCTGACTACACTCCCTAAACTAAGTATATGTGAGAAGATTGATGTAAACATGTAGACTAGCACTCACATATGATAGAACAAAGAAGGCACTTTCTGAATTTTATTAATACAAACATATATATGATCTCATGAACGGAATGACATTACTTAGAAGCAAGAACTAGGGATTCCATATGCTCGTACCAATTTCAAACTCCACATATTGAAACACATAACAATCAAGATAAAAGTCTAAGGGTTGTAATGGGGCTAAGGTATTGGCTAACAAAGAAAGGTTAAGGACAAACAAGGGTTCTTAAAGTGATAGTAAGCAAAGTAATGAAATCAACACTTAGAATTCAACTTTTGATTGTAGCACCCAACTTTAAACACAAAGGGGATATTCATACAACTTTAGGGTCAGATTCACATTTTTTGACCCTTCTTCAACAACCAACACTTATGAATTCATTCTCACTTCCTTTCAACCTCTTTTTCTTTTCTCCTTTTTTTTTTCAACGTTTTTCTTCTTCTTCTTTTTTCTTCTTCTTTTCTGTTTTCTTTGAAACATAAAACATAAGAACTACTTCACCGGATTCAAAAGAACAAATCCTTCCCCCACACTGATTCTTCTGCAAATCGTAAATCAAAAGGAATTCCCAACAAGTCATGCTTCACTATTCTTTAAGAACAAAGGTATGGATATTCCTGTGCTAGGCTAGGTAGGGATAATGTAGGCTAACAAAGAAAATAAGCTAAATAAGGCTCAAAGGAGTTAAACCTACAATACATATGCAAGGGATAAGGCTTTTTGGCTCTGGTGGTAACTAAACAACTTCATCTTGTTATTTGTCATGCAATCAATTTTATGCTTTGAATGAAATGGGTATGAGTTCTAGTATTTGGAACTAAAATGATGAAAAAGCATTCCAAGTAGCAACCAAGCAAAGAAATAATGAGATCATGCAAAGACTTTAGAAAGCAACAATATCACAGATTAATAACTCTCCAAACAAAGAATAGGCTCAAGTCTCACGGGGTTATAGCGTTAGTTTGAGTTTCTTCCTTCAAGCATGTTACAAAAACTGATTTTTTTTTTTTTCTCTTTGTGATTACATGTGAATTCATAAATGACAACTACAACAAAGTATTAACCAAATACCATATCAAACTTCCACCCATGTTTGTAACTTTCTTTAACAGTCATGCAATTAAAAGCCAAATCCTCATCATTGTGTTGGAAGTACCCTAAGACACAAGCAAGCAACAAAAACGACTCTTTTTGGTCTTTTTCTCAAGTTTTTTCGATTTTTTTTTTCAAATTTTTTTATATGACACACAAGAAAACACTTTAAAACAGTGAATAACAACGTTAATATTGATAGGTGGTGAAATTCGAAGATAAGTCATGAAAAGCAATTTGTTTACCCCCCCCCCCCACTCTTAAACAAAACATTGTCCTCGATGTTTAAAAAATAAACTTTAACAAGAAAGCAACAAAAGATAACCAGCAGACAAGACAATCACAGCAAAGTAAAAACAATAAAGAGAAGGGTAAAAGAAAGCAAATCTGGTTGTAAGAGCTGGAAATTCCAATGTCTCTTTATTTGAACACATGGGTTGCCTCCCAAGAAGCGCTTGCTTTAACGTCTTCCAGCCGGACAAGCGGAGTTGATCTTTGAATGGAATGTGATACTTGAAATGATCTGGTAATGGTTTAAATTCTACATTGGGTGCTTGAATCATTGAAATCAACAACATGTTAGTAGAAAACGAAATTGAAATTTGAGGAGGTGGCTTACCTGTGTGCTGCGGCAAGAACTCAAAGATAAACACTACTTCGAAAGTTTCAGGAATGTTGCTCTCGGCCAGATTTGGTATGAGGGCAGTGACTTGTCCCGTGTTATAAAATCCAACTTCTTTGAGGATGGTTGTCTCAGGTACATCCTCTTTGATGAATTCTGGATACTCCCTAGCCACTTCTTTCTCTTGAATCCTCCTTCTTGTTGTACAAAGCTCTTTAAAAAATTCAGCACATTCTGGAACTTGCTTTATTGTACCAAGAATCGGGATATTAACTTGCAACTTTTGGAAGGCTTCCAGGATATCTTTTTCACTCTCTTCTTTCTTGGATTGCATAAACCTGTGAGGAAAATGTACACTTGGTGGAATAAGGTTAGAAATAATTGAATTCAGAACAACCTTACTAGAATTGGATGGTGGTGGAGCTAGGGTATCTGCAGCAATAGGATTAGAGATGATTGGGTGCTGCGGCAAGGCTTCTTCTAAGCTTGTTGTGGCTGAGTCTTCCTCCTCCTATCTCTTTGTCCACTTTTAGGCTATGTTTGGACATCTTTGGTTCAGCTCCAACCTCCATACCACTTCCCAAAGTGATAGCTTTAACAATTTCAAAATCTCCCATTGAAATGACAATAGTTGAGCTGGAAAGTTCGCTTTGTTCTCGAATTTGTCCCATGAATTCTGCGATCTGTCCAAGTTGATTTTTCAATTCGACCATCTCTTTAGCTTGGTTTTCTAAGTCCTGAGTCAAAGAAGCACAAGAAGTATTTAGTGTTTGAAGAATTTTAACATGATCCATGGACATACTTGAATTTGGTTGGAATTGTTGTGGGGGAAGCTGTGGTGGCTGCATATGTCTTGAATAGAACTCCTTAGATGGCTGCCAATATCCTTCTTGTTGAACTTGTTGAGGTTCCATCCACATAAAATTTGAATGATCTCTTCCACCTGGATTGTAAGTGTTGGAAATAAGTTGTTCCTTGATTGATTATGGCCTTGATAATCCCAAGCATTGACACTATCCCAACTTCCATTCTCAATTAATTGAGGATGTTGATTAGTTTGATATCCTTACCTATAGGACACACCAAATGTAGCCACACTTTGCATTGTGGACCTTTCGATATACTACGACATAAGAGAAGTAAGATTTGCCATTTGAGCTTGAAGATTAGCAATTGCCATGTCTTACTTCTCTAGTACCCGAAATCAAAGAAATAAAATAAACAAAAAACAGAGTGATTAGCAATTTTACTAATCCCTGGCAACGGCGCCAAAATTTGATGTCGTAGAAACTAACACATAAATTAAACCATATAAATTATGCTATCGTAGTACGAGTAAGTAGGGATCGTTCTATTCCGGGGATTTGAAGGGATGCTAAACAACACAAATTAAACTTATAAAATTGAAAACTAAGTTAAACTATCAACAAAACAAGACTGGGGGGATTTTGGACGAATTTAATTAAAACAAAAGTAAAGTGCAGCAAGTAAATTGAGTTGTGAATGAAATATGGATGAAAGGATATCTAAAGGATTCTTCTCCACACATGAAACATATGCATACAAATCGATTTTCAGTTATTCTTCCTATAAACCATGAATGACAATGCCCCAAATTAACTGTGAACAACACTAATTAATTCTTAGATTTTCCTAAGTTCATTGAATTGGACTCAGCGACGCAACCAAATTATTCTTTTCAAGTTCCCTAACTATGAAAAGCATGATAGAGATACATCTCCAAGATCATTAAGTTTTGTGAAAATCATAAGCATTGACAAAACATTCGTAACTATGAAAAACATGATACTCCTGCCAAGAATTTACTTAACTCAATCATGTCTGGTGACTTTTACTACTTGCAAATATAAGTTAGTAACGATTAGGTGAAATTCCCTTATATTCTAGCATCAAATCCCTGCCAGCAAACTAAGTGTGCACCCTTTATAAACTTACAAGAATAAGTTCTTTATAAAGCAAATAAGTAAATCGCATTCATGTCTTATGAAACAATAACTGGATGTAATCAATTTATATAAACATATGATCATGGCTTCGAATTCATCTCTAGCTAAAAAGAAACTTAGTTAGACATGTTCATCATAATTGAAAAACAATCTAAAATAAACATTGAAACTTAAAAAAAAAATAGAAAGAACTCTGAAAATTCCAGCAACTTCAATGGATGATTGGTAGGCATGGCACACCCTAAATCTCTGCAGGAATTTCATATATATAGGGGAAAATGGTTGAATCCAAGGAGGATAGAGTTTTGGCGTTTTTGAGTTATTTTAGGACTCTAAAAATCAGGTAGAAAGTGTTGGAATGTGATTAGGATTCCTCCTTGCAGTTGGAGATAAGATAAAATAATGTTGGATAAGATAGGATAAGATAAGATAAGATAAGATAATGTTCCTCTCCAACTAGGATTCCTCTTTCTTGTGTAATTCCTTGTCTTACAAGCCTCAACTTTAATTTCTCCAGATTTAAGCACATGTCTAGCACCATTTAAACACCAAAAACGTCCAGCCCATATGCTATCCACGCATGCCATCCAATCCAAGTCCAAAACTGCTCCAAATTGCTCCATTTAGCTATTTATTGTCATTTTTACCAATAATACGAAAATAACTTAAATTACCAAAATAAATGGAAATTAACGAAATAAATGCAAAGAAATAAGATAACAAAGTCGCATAAATATGCTCCTATAATTGAATACATTATTGTGTAGCCAAGGCTTTTCTCAAAGCAAATCCAATGCTTCTTTATTATTCACCACTCATCTGCATATTCATTATATGTTTTAGTATGTTGATGAATTACTCATCACAATGTCTAATTCTGATGCAGTTACTAGTTTAACGGTATGTTATGTGCTACTTTTGCTAGTCGTAAGCTAGGGGATCTTAATTTTTTCCTTGGAATGGAGACCAGAGGATCTTAATTTTTTCTTGGAATGGAGGTCACACGAACAACTAGCCATCTTTCGTTATCTCAAACTCATTATCCTTTCGATTTGTTGAAGAATTTACAATGGACCTGTTCAAAACAAATCCTACGTCATATCCTTCCTCTATGCACTTGTCGGCGCATGAAGGTGAACTCATTTCTAATCCGGAGACTTATCACAGTATGGTGGGTGGGCTCCAATGTTTAACTTTGTCTTGTCCCGACATCGCCTATGCAGTTAATCAAGTATGTCAATTTATGCATAACCTAGAGTCCACTCATCTTCAAGTAGTCAAGCGTATCTATAGTTATATCAAGGGCACCATCGAGCATGGCATACTCTTCTACTCCTTTCAAGACTACTCCAATTGAGTATTTTCCAACGCTGATTCAACATGTTCCATTGACAACCATTTGTCTAATAGGGGTGCATGTATTCTTATGGGTCCTCATTGTGGAGCCAAAAATATAAAGAAAATTATGGAGGCGACACGTGTAATTTTGGGTAAAAGGACAAAATTACCCTCGAGGCACACCAAGATTCCTATGCGCATGCAACGGACAATAACGGCTCAATCAAGGAAGAGTCAAAGGTGATCAAAATGGTATTTATTCAAAACCCTCTCATCACTCCTCATCAAATCCTCACTCAAAAGTTAACAACCAATTTTCCTATTCAATTTGTGATTAATTGCCAAGTTAATTGCAAGATATTATTTCACATAATATCTTGCAATTACACTCATAATTTGACCATATGTGGCCGGCTCCTATTCTCCAAATAGGGCGGGTCACTCCCCTATAAATAGTCATGTTTTCTCACTAAAATGCTAAGCCATTCTCTCCAAAAAAATTCCTAAATACTTTCTCCCTCAAATTCTAACTTTGGCATCGGAGATTCTTTAGCCAAAGCCCCCCCATTCATCGTGGGCGCGTGAGGCTTTAGCCTTAATCTTAGGTGTTATTAGTTTGCAGGCGCATTTTCGTCAAAGGAGAAGACAGCAGAAATTTGCATCCACAAATTGGTGCTTTCATTGAGAGTTTGATTCACATACTCGAAGAAGACTCTCGCATTCAAAGTTTCTCATTTCTCGTTTGTTTGTAAATTTTTCATACGTTCTTATTTCTAGAATTTTTTAATTCTTTGAATAGACTAGGAGAAAAATACAATGGCAAGAAATTTGGAAACCACAACGAACGAAACTTCCTACATTCAAAGATTCAGATCAAATGATGGAGATTGCGATGTAGCCCTACCACAACGATCCACAAGGCTCAACGCGACGGCAAGAGAAGCAACTTTGCCACCACGGAGCACCACCACCATGGCAGCCACGAGGACCACCATGGCAGTGGGGAGTGGGCCAACTCCATGGCAGTAGACCATGGCCTTATGCACTACCACTACAGCAGCCCAAACCCAAGACCAAGCCTAGGCGTTGGCAGCAGCTGCTCAAATAGCCTAGGAGGTGGCCCAATCTACAACCCACATAGCAGGGCAGCCGAGCTAAGCCTAGCGTGAGCAAACTCAAACCACAGCCCAAACAGCGCATGCCCAAGATGCATTACAGGCGCGAGCTGGGTCGACCATCCCCTCGGCCCAAATCCAACATGCTCCCAGAGCCGCACCGCGCCTACGCGCCCCACACGTGGAACGACCCACTTCTACAGCCCAACATCCTCCCGTGGCCTATATGGCGATATCAACCGGTCCAAAACTAGTTCAACCATCCCAACTTCAAATTTCTGGACCAACGATTGAACTGGGGGCATTTTCATCCTGAGTTTCTGCGAATTTGGCCTATCCTAGCTTAAATTTTCCACTCGGAGTCCACTACACTTCCACCACTTATGGAGAAACCTATCATCCATGCCCTTCCATCCCGCATGGCGAATAACACTTGTCCCGACAAGTCATAAAGTTGACAAATGCCCTCACGCAGCAGACAACCTTAGTTAATTAGCTTTTGTAGCGTGCCCCAGACGAGGTGTCCCGAAGCAGGATGAGGGCAAATGACGAACCTCTCCATCAGTGTCCCAGCAATCAGCCTCTCAACCAGTCACGATCCAAGCGTTCTGGCAGTTTACACTCCCGCTTGGATCATGGGGATAGCGTATACTCTCGTCTTAGCACGCGGAGGAGCGTGCACTCCCGATCAAGCCCACGGACGAGCATACGTTCACGGTTGAGGCCAGACTCTGATTATCAACAAAGACAACCTTCCAAGCGAAGTGTTCATTCATTTCTAGGTTTGTAAGGAGCATTTTCCACCTTAATGTCTATAGTCACCAATTGCAAATAGTGTGCAAATATTGGTGTCTTATAACTATAATTCTAGTAGTGGGTGGGACATTCCTAAACTTTCGTCTCTGGTTCCGGGTTCATATTGTTGATATTATTTCTGTTATTCATATTCCTTTAAAAGAAAGAAGGATTATTATGTTTGGGGTCCGAGACTCCAAATCTTTCAACTAAGTTTATTGTTAAATGAGCGGCTGATTGATCTCCAAGAATGAAATTCCTCATTCTTGTACTAATAAGATGTTTAAGAAAATTGTATTCTGCCAAGAGTAGAGATTTTTTCTTGGCTTTTATTGATCACACAAGGGAAGACTGATCAGGGGCAGGGCCTGGATTGAGCTGCTCTTACATACCCGGGTGGAGAAATTTGACTCTTAATTTTGTAAATGTTAGATTTTATAATAACTTTCAAATATGGCAAAACACATGTATAAATTTACCCAAATACCTTCAAATGCTAAAAAAGAAATTCACAAGTTCTAATGCAGAACCTGTTGTAATTGTGTCATTGAATGCAAAAGCATTGTTCTACCTACTATCCAGAGGACAACTTCGTTCGGGAAAAGCCAGAATATTTTGGAAAGCGATATGAATATGTTTAGAGCATCCCAATGAGGGACTCTATATGGGGCTGGAAAAGTGGTGGACAGTCCAATTTAGAGCTTCAAGGACTCTTTGAGGCTCTAAAAAGGAATCACTCACAATGAGGGGCTATATACCTTTCGGGCTCTATATGGGACTAATATTTAATTATATAGTACTTTGAATAGGCACTAAATTTATTTTTGCCTTAATTTTTCTTAAGTCGATTTTAGACGTGTTATCTTAAATTTTTTTAATAAACTTTTCAACCTAAAAAATTCAAATTCTAACAAAGTTATATCTCATCACTTATGCACGGTTGGATTAGGTTTTTTTCTATCTCAATCTCATCCGTTGGTTTGTTTCTATGAAATCAGACAAGAAAAAATTTCATTTCATGACAACCATTGGATTGGATTATCTTATCTCCATCTCATCCGTTGGTTTATTTATCTAATTGACACATTCTCCGAAATCAAACAAAATAAGACTTTATTTCATAACCGTCGTTGGATTGGATTATCTTATCTCAATCTCATCCGTTGGTCTTTCTATTTGATTGGCACATTCTCCGAAATTAGACAAGATAAGATTTCATCTTCCACTAACCGTTAGATCAGATTTCTCTTCTCAAACTAACTCGTTGGATCGTTATCTCTAATATCATTCACTCTTTATAAATGTTATCACACGAATTCTATAATACATAAGCTTCCAATCCCTTTATTCTCAAAAACCACTCAACCACCAAACTGTAATGGCTCAACCATGGAGTGATAACTCCTCATCTGATGAGGATAATGCTACTTTTGCAATGGCAGGGGCCATGTATCAGCACTTTCAGAGACGTTTAGAGGCTGCGGAAGTGAGAACCTTAATTATATATGATAAAAACTCTCCTTTCGGTTGCAAAGTGAGCAACGTAATTATATATGAATCAAAATGCAAGTGCTGAATTGCTATATTAGTTATGAACTTTTCCTTCATCTAGTGTAAATGAAGGGCTTGTTTGGAAATGTTTTTAAATAACTGAAAGCGTTTTTGGTGAAAATGTTTTTGAAACAGATAGGATCCTGGTAAAGCACTTTAAGTGCTTCATACAAGAAGCATGCATCTAATGTTTCTTTAAACAATGTGCTTTTTGAACCCAAAATCAATTTCACAAAAAACGCTTTTAGTAATTTTAAGAACACTTTCAAACGAGTTCTAAAGTTATAATATCGCTTATATTCATATACACACACATATGAATCTAAATGGATTTTGGACCCAAAATCAAAATTTCACCAAAAGCGCTTTCAGTCATTTTAAAAACATTTTCGAACGAGTTCTAAAGTTGTGATATCGCTTGTATTCATATTCACATATGAATCTAAATGGATTGATAAGGGAAAATAATCGAAAGTTTTAATGAGTACAAATGTGGAAGTTCAATTTAATTTCTAAATTAGTTTTCTCTTTATCATACTAATATTACAATATGTATTAGTTAACAATGGTTAGTCATGGTTATCCCATGTGACGTGTGTCGATCCCCTAAATTTGAGTAATATGGTGAATGCTCGCAAGTTATGGAGGTCAGGAAAAAATAGGCGTCACACACCCTTTCTTGATTAAGATTTTGTTCCATGTAGTGAATGTGAAGTGGGACCAAAGATCATCAGCTGGGCCTCACTTTGTTCTCCAAACCAAATGAGGAAATGTCAACTTTGGTGGACGCGGGTTTAGGGATATTCTCTTTTTGTAAAATGAGAAATTTCAAATTTTATGAATGAAACCTACCCACTTAAAAGTGTAATGCTACGTTTATTACATTTTACATTACATTTCGATATCATTTTTTTAATAGAGGTAGGATCCACCATCACATGTGGATCACATATCAATTAAAAATATAGTACAAATATAATACGAAAAATGTGATAAGAGTAACTTTTTTTATTTGAAAATAGGAAAACAATCCTAAATTTTTTACTCACCAGTAGAAAAAACTATTTGCATGACAGATCTTTATGCTACAAAGCAAAATTTGTCACGTTAGTGTGTTTTGCACAACGAAAATGACCCATCGTCATGCAAAATCATCGAACAATGCGCAATGAAACATTTTGTCGCGCAAACGAGCTTTGCAGCACGATATAACGACTTCGCCGCGCAAAGTGTGGGAGAAAAACGCGGGTAAGTCTTTTTTTGGCGGCAAACAAATGCGCGACGAAAATTTACCCCAGGAAATATTAGACAACGAAGGTTTCATCGCGCAAGATATGAACATTTACACCAAACAGCAGTTTTCTAAGTCAGGAGGAATCAATGCTATTGAATTAGAGGAATGTTCTCAAATACTGTATTTAGTGCAGGGTTTTGCGCGACAAACCCTTCGTCCCGCAATGTTCTCAAACTTCCATTAAATATACAGTTTGGCTCTCTCTATTCTTCAGAATTCGTTTTGGAAACACTATACTTTTTTCCAGATTACAATTCCTGTTGTTATTTAAATTTGAGTACGATGGTAGATTTAGGTGCTCGTTCATCAAAGAGAATTGAGGAGATAAAGACGCACTATGAGTTAGAAGTTTGTGTTAATTTATTAGTTAAATAATAATTATTTTTGTTAAATATATTATATTAGTGAAATTTATAATTTATTAATTTTTGCATAACAACCTGATTGGGACATTGATAAAAGTGACCCAAATATGATGAAGTGCATCGACAACATATTCATATCCTCTTTCCGCGAGTGGAAGTTTGGTGTTGAATGTGAGGCAAAACTGCACTGAACCACCAGCGACGGAATAGAATTGTAGTTTTGTTTTTCTTTTATCAATTACTGTTCCTAATAAAATTTACCAAAAAAAAATTATTTATTTAAAACTCATTTTCTAAACATTTTTTTTTAAATTTAAAAATGGTTTGCCTGAAGAAACATTTCGTCGTCCCTATTTACACGCGTGACAACATAGATAAATCTTACGATAAGGAAAGCTTCGTCCCTTAAAACTTTATGCGACGAAGCTTGCCTTCATCACTCTTCTCTTGCACCATGAAAGCCTTTGTCCTTTTAAACTTCATGCGACGACTGGTAGTTCCTCGTGCAAGAAAGTTTGTGCGATGAATATGCTTCGTCCCTTTGTACTTAATGTGACAAATTCTCTTTTCATCGCACAAACTATTTTGCACGATGATTGTTTTTCTCTTTGTCGCGCAATACTTTTCTTTACGAGCCTTGTGCGATGAACTGTGGGCGACGAAGTATTCATCGTGTATCATTTTAACAGCGAAAATCTTTTTTATGCGACGATTTTTATTTCGTCGCGAAAACTATTTTATGTAGTAGTGACTATAAAAATCTAATACATAAAATAGCACATAAGAACTAACAAAAAATAAAAGGAAATTGCTAACTTTTTCAACAGGAAAAGGTCCCAAAAGTTAATTGAATATGGACCATATACTTTTCATGGAAAATTAGGATTCGGTTGTGGCCTTTGGGAGGCATAATCATATTCACACCGCAAAGCTGTTTTCTTTTGATAACTGTAAAGCTGATCAAGTCGGCAATGCAAGTGTCGCGCACTATTATATGAATCTATATCATCTTGTTTCTGCCTATATATATGAATGGAAGTAAACGTATTCGAATGCATATTTCGGGCATTGTATTTGTATATAAAAGTCTCAGAGTGTTTGCATCAAGCAGAAGAGATCGGAATGCAGCCAAGGATGACTTGCCGGCTTTTACAGTATCTTGCTCTAATCAGCAGAGTCTTGCCGGCAAGTTGTTCTTGGCTACATTTAGCTCTCTTCCTCTAATGTCAGCCTCTGAGATTTGGGAAGTTAGAGGAAAGTCTTTGAACTTAGAATGACCAAAACACACTCTCTCCCTCTCTCTCCATTCGTAACCTTTTTAGTTGCTTCATGTGTACTTCGTTTCTTGTATCCTTGCTCCGAGCCCTCCTAAAAAGAATTTTAATCTTAGAGACGTATATGTGAGATGCATAAATAAATGAGATGTAAATTTTAATTTTCATGCGTTAACTTGTTATTTGTGTGTGTGTGGTTTTTTTTTTTTTTTTTTGTGATAATTTATTTATTTTACCAATATTTTTTTTTTGGAACAAATCAAATAATTTTTTTTGAAACTTGGAGAGCAGTTGAGAAGGATTTCAGAATACCTGGGATGTCCTTGGTTGATATGCTTTCATTCGCAGCTAGAAAGCGTGCAAACTGCCCGAGCAATGTTGTCTGGTTACTGTTGCCATGTCTGCTTCATTGATCAGACTTGCTAGATTGGCAATGAAATTCAACATCTCCTCTGAGGTTGAAGAAGCAACGAAGTTTGATATGTGAGGTGAGTTGTAGGGGCCCTTTGAGGAACCCTTGTGATCTCTAAAAAACTTGGGCTTTAATTCTGGATGGAGGATCCAACACCTGTCTATTGAAGGACCACCAGCGTTACAGTGGCTACATTTCAAGACCAGTCGCTTTCTTTTGTAACTTCTCTCCTCTACTAATTTATAATTGAAAGCATAGGCCCTTACTTTAGGCAAGTTGGTCTTGACCTTCTATTCATCACCTTACAGCGGACTTCCTCCCATTTGAATGGTAGCACAGACGCTCGAGAATTATGGAAGGTCAGGGTTAATGAGAATATGACTTCGAAGGTCCTCAAATTATGAGCATAAGCTTGCCAATAGTTGGAATATTTCATCTTCCTCAGCCCTCTTCAACAATACTGCAATATCGGTGGTGTGAGGGCGATAAACATTGAGCTCGTTCCACTTCGTTGTCAAACTTCCAAGGTGTTGCACAAAGGATTTTCCTTCCTATTGCAAGCCAGCGATGTCTTTCTTGAGTCCGAACACTCGAGCTGCATGATTCGGCATAGCTGAAGATCTTAGCAATCTTTCACTCAATAGAGTTAAGCAGCCATGACATGACGAGCTGGTCTTTGCACAACCTGGCCTCATAGGTTCGTGAGTGGATTTAGGCATAGGAAAGACTCCATGACTTAGGCAAGTTTAGATCGTCCTCCCAGAGCTAGTGACACAGCTCTTTCCCTGGGAAGATAGTTGAACTCATTTAATAACACTGGACTAAGACGTTGATTTGGGTTAACTTCAACGTCGAAAAAAGAACAGAATGGAGCAGCTTTCTCCCTCCAGATAAATGAACTCTCTTCGGCCATTGTTGAGGGTTAAAGAAGAGCTCAATGAACACACGAGGATATACAAAGACATGCCTATTAGGGTCACTGCTCTGATACCGTGTTGTAATTTGAATGTTTTATATAATACACTTATCATAAAATGTACAAGAGACCTGATAACAATATAAAGGCAAGGAAGAAGAAACAACCTTCTAACCTTCCTTAAATCACGCTTAAAACCTGCTAACAGCTAATTACAAATCCTTTGAATTAGGGACACAAGACAGCTAAGAGAGGTTACAATCCTTGATTGATGTAAACAACCACCTTACAAGTGACGTTGAAACTTTGCCCTAGAAACTAGGGTTCCAGTATTGTACAGTGGATAAAGAACCTAACCCTAGTTGACTTCCATCTTCCAATAGTTTCTCTGTGATTAACCTCTCATTTGAATCTTTTAAACTTTATACGATTTGAAATAGAGATATTGAGAATTTCAAAAGAGAATGCAAGGGAAGAATCGATGGTGGCATTTGAAACTTAGTGCTCATACTTTAGGGACGAAGCCAAGTGAAAGAAATTATACATGCGTAAATTAATTCATTGTTTGTTTAGGGTATGTTTGGGTGAAGTATCAAACTTCAAGGGAATTAGGCAAAGAGATGAAGAAATTGATCATAAGAAGTTAGACGAGATTAGAAATGGACTACATGGTTTGGCATTTCGTTGAGCACATGGCAAGTCATACCATTATATGTTTAACGTACATCACCCTCTTTTTAAGTCAACATTATTATAATCAATAAAACAAAGAGTCAAATCATATATGTATAGGGTCGGGAGCTCTAATATATACGGCTATTAGGAGGGGTGAAAGTTAATGGGCTTTTTATTATTTTGAGAAAAAAGAATGAGTTACTTTAAACTTTTCTAAAAAATGATGTCGTTTTGTTAAAAACATTTTTTTCTAAGTTACTATAACCAACTCTGATATTAGCCTCTTAGTGGTCTTGAATGAAGATCGAGTGGTAGACTTGCACTGAAGAGATGTTGATGTCGTTTATCTTTTGTCGAACTTGTCTATTTCACGGAGAAGGATTGAAGAACATATACATTGGGGTAGTTTTGTCAAATTAGTTAAAGTAAGTATTGTTTTTGCAACTCAACAAATTTGAGAGGGGGCACGTACCTCCTAGCCCTTCATCAGCTTCGCCACTGCTTCCAAGTAGTCAATTACCATTTCCTTTCAAATGGTTTTTCTAATGCTTTCATGTAGTGTATTTCTAATCCTTATATATAACATGTTAGAAGCAGTTTGCAAACACTTTGCCCAGTTGGTTTTGACAATTCTGAAGAGTGAAACATCGAAGATGATTGATATTGGGAAAGCTCTGCATTTCGATGCCTTCATTGTTTACATAGGTTGTGACGACATGTTGATAGTACGAGATGCTTAATTATATTCTCTCTCTGACCAACTTTACAGGATTACAGTAATCAAAATAAAATATAGGAAAAATTAGGTTCACATCCTTCTTTTTGTTACTCCATTGATTAAAATTCTATTCATTTTTAATTTTTTATCAAGGTTCTTGGGAATTAATAACATCATTAATTATTTGAATAATAAAATATTTTTATTTTTAAATATATTCATTTAGTGTTAAAAATGTTACAATTAGTATATTTATATTTATTGCTAAATTTTTTATCATATATTTTTATTTTTAGTTTGTACCTATTTTTAATTTGCAAATATTTTTTAATTTGTACCAATTTTCTTTTCATTTTTAATTTGTACCCATATATTAGTTTCTCTTTGTGCCCAATTTTTAAAGTTTTATTTGTGTTTGTACCCATGTGTATACCGTCACGTGACATTGTATATTTAATCAATGATAGAAAAATTACATATGGTATATTTATGTTTTATGCCTAAACTTTGTATCATATATTTATATTTTTAGTTTGTACCCACTTTTAATTTGCAACATTTTTTTTAAAATTTGTAGTATTTTCTTTTTAGTTTTATTTTGTACCCATGTATTAATTTCTTTTAGCACCTATATTTTTTAAAAATTCATTTGTACTCATAATTTTTTAATCTTTTATCTGTACCCTAAAAATTCATTTGTAGTATTTTCTTTTTAGTTTTATAATGTACCCATTCTTCTTTATTAATGTACAACTTTGTTATATGTGAAATGTACCCATTTGTTTTGGTAAAATGTACCAATTTTTCTAACACTATGGATACATTCTTTTGCCATTTATTATTTCTTTTTTTTACATAGTTTTTATCCATTTATTAAATCAAAATGTTTGAATTTTTTTATTGTAACCGTTTCTAATAGTATTATAATGAGGGATTTTAAATTTATAGGATTATAAATCTCATAAAATATCAAACAATTAATGTCAAAACTATAAAAATATAAATATTAATAGTAATATAATGAGGTGTACAAAGTCAAGGGACTTTGATCAAACTTTGAATATTATTAAGGTTTTAATTAAAGAATGTTAAGGATTAGGGACCTGTCACGCCCCGGACCCAGGGTCAATAGGAAAAATAACTCCGAATCCGAAACGTGAGATAAAAGCTAACTAATTAAAATAAAACTGAAATAACGGAGTGAAAAATAAAATTCTTCTTATTTAAAATAACTCAATAATTCTTTACAAGGCTAAATAAATAAATACAAAATTTTATCCTCACACTTAATCCGATCTCATCCCGTCTACCCTCTTAGATTGTTTAGTTCGTAAACCTGCATAACAATAGAGGGGTGAGCTTCAACAGCTCAGTATGGACATAACCTTATCACAATAAATTGACAATATTAAATTAAGTGTCATAAAATCATGTAATTAAGTACCAAATCATTATCATCAACAATGCATGAGTGCGATACAATACTCTTCATCTCTACCCGTTAATTCATATAATAAAACACGCGGACCTGCACGTCCCATACCGTGCATTTTACCTCTGCAATGGTGGTTCAAATGTTCTATTATACAAATTAACCCCCTGTAACTCAATCATCCCAATTTCCCCTTTTGTTAGTCATCTTGCCAAAACCCTTCGTCGCCACTCCCGAATTACCCAAAAGAAACTGTGCACTGTGGGCTCGCCTGAGACTTGGTACCTACTAAGAGTTTGGCTCAACTACACAAAAGATCATTTCCAACTACCCTCATTTCCAGAATTCCTTCCTCAACACCGAAACTCCAACTATTCCCATACATGAGTAATGCACAAATAATCTCATTTCATCATTCACATGTACCACAACATATTCTAAGCGAATAGCATTTCACCAATAATTCCATAACCAATAACAAGTAAACATGCAAGAGCAGTATTTGTCCAATTAGTAAACCATATCACATTAATCAACCAACAAGATCAATAACAAGAATAATATAATGCTTCACGAAATTTAATAAAGCCAATCTCCGTAAAGGTCTGCCGTATTTCCCCTACCTGGATTTCAAAGCATTGCTCCGAGATAATAACACAAGAAACCACAACTGTGATAAGCTCCTATTCACAAGTATAAGAAAATTACCAAATGCCTTATGTGAACTTTAATACTAATCAACACACTTAAAACTCATCAGTTCCACGGTACTTAATGCAAAAGTCATTTGGTTGACTATAATGCTGTACAAAATAGTTTCTTATATAGCAAACATGTATAGTGCTTATTCAAAAGTCTTTTGCCTTCTAAACCATTCAAGTAATATGTATAAATTAAACTGTACATAAAACCATTTACCAACATGCTTATTCATTTAACAACAGACATGCATCCATACATATACATATATATGCAGTACATGCTTCGACTCTTCTCTTTGCAATAGAGCAGCATCCAAGTCTCCTAAAGTTAAGTGCCTTTCCAAGAATAGGAATCAATATGGTATTGTTATGTAACATGCGAAATACAGAACATAAGAGGCTATCACTAAAGAACAACATGAATAGAAAGACTTTTCTATAAACACTAGTACAAAAACATGTTTGCGCGACGGCAACTTGCGCGACGTATCAAATTTCGTCGCGCAAAGTATGTTTGCGTGACGCTACATAGAAACCGTCTCGCAAACTGCCTTTGCGCAACGACACTTTGCGCGACGCCAGGCTTCGTCGCGCAAAGTTTTGGCGCCAAATCAAGATGCTTTACCACTTTTTTCCTAATTTTGCGCGACGCTGGTGCACAAACGGCGCGCAAAGATGTTTTGCGCGACGTAGGTACCCCTGCGTCGCGCAAAGCTGTTTTGTGCGACGTATGTCTTTGTCGCGTGAAGCTGTTTTGTGCGACGTAGGGGTACCTACGTTGCGCAAAGTGTTTTTTTTTTTTTTTTCCTTTTGCTTTTCTTTTGGGGTTCTTGCATTGCCTTTTTCTTTTGTGGTATCCACTTGTGTAAATGTTTTAATTCGTTGATCGAATTAGTTCATAAGCAAAAGGGAAATACATATTTTAAAAAAAAAAACACTTTGCGCGACGCATTGCCTTTTTTTTTTTTTGCCTTTTGCTTTTCTTTTGGGGTTCTTGCATTGCATTTTTCTTTTGTTGTATCCACTTGTGTAAATGTTTTAAATTGACGATCAAATTAATTCATTGTATTCATTTAGGGTTAAGGAATGTAGCTGTAAAAAAATCATCAAAATCGGAGTTAAAATAACCTTTAAATCGTGATTTTTCATTTATCGCCGTCGAAAAGGTTTGTCCCGTTACTTGATATCTGAATGTTTTTTTTTTTGCAATTTTTGGCGTATGCGATCTCGAAACATGTACAAACAAGTTTGACGGTTGGATCGTTGAAACTAATTTCGTACAATGTGTTTCCCATCAAAACAATAGATTCACTAACACTTAGAGTTTATTTATACTTTCATTAAGTATAACATAAAATTTTGTGGTATTCACTTTTGTAAATGTTTTAATTCGTTGATCGAATTAGTTCATAAGCAAAAGGGAAATACATATTTAAAATAAAATAAAATAAAATAAACAAAGGCTTTGCGCGACGTAGGTACCCTTGCGTCGTGCAAAGTTTTTTTTTTTTTTTTTTTTTTGGGCCTTTTGCTTTTCTTTTGGGGTTCTTGCGTTGTCTTTTTCTTTTGTTGTATCCACTTGTGTGAATGTTTTAAATTGACGATCAAATTAGTTCATTGTATTCATATAGGGTTAAGGAGTGTAGCTGTAAAAAATCATCAAAATCGGAGTTAAAATAACTGTTAAATAGTGATTTTTCGTTTATCGCCGTCGAAAAGGTTTGTCCCATTACTTGATATCTGAATGTTTTTTTTTTGCAATTTTGGGCGTATACGATCTCGAAGCATGTACAAACAAGTTTGACGGTTGGATCGTTGAAACTAGTTTCGTACAATGCGGTATCCCATCGAAACAATAGATTCACTAACACTTGGAGTTTATTTATACTTTCATTAAGTATAACATAAGATTTTGTGATATCCACTAGTGTAAATATTTTAAATTGACAATCAAATTAGTTCATTGTATTCATATAGGATCAAGGGGTGTAGCTGTAAAAAATCATCAAAATCGGAGTTAAAATAACCGTTAAATCGTGATTTTTCGTTTATAACCGTCGAAAAGTTTTGTCCCGTTACTTGATCTCTGAATGTTTTTTTTTTGCTATTTTTGGCGTATGCGATCTCGAAGCATATACAAACAAGTTTGACGGTTGGATCGTTGAAACTAGTTTTGTACAATGTGTATCTCATCAAAACAATAGATTCACTAACACTTAGAGTTTATTTATACTTTCATTAACTATAACATAAGATTTGTGGTATCCACTTGTGTAAATGTTTTAAATTGACGATCGAATTAGTTCATTGTATTCATATAGGATCAAGGAGTGTAGCTGTAAAAACTCATCAAAATCGGAGTTAAAACTACCGTTAAATCGTGATTTTTCATTTATAAACCATCGAAAAGTTTTGTCCCGTTACTTGATCTCTGAATGTTTGTTTTTTGCGATTTTTGGCCTATGCGATCTCGAATTATATAAAAACAAGTTTGACAGTTGGATCGTGGAAATTAGTTTCGTACAATGTGTTTCCCATCAAAACGATAGATTCACTAACACTTGGAGTTTATTAATACTTTCATCAAGTATAACATAAGATTTTGTGGTATGCACTTGTGTAAATGTTTTAAATTGACGATTGAATTAGTTCATTGTATTCATATAGGTTTAAAGAGTGTAGCTATAAAAAATCATCAAAATCGGAGTTAAAATAACCGTTAGATCGTGATTTTTCGTTTATAACCGTCGAAAAGTTTTATCCATTTACTTGATCTTTGAATGTTTGTTTTTTACGATTTTGGGCGTATGCGATCTCGAAGTTTATACAGATAAGTTTGACGGTTGGATCTTTGAAACTAGTTTAGTAGAATGCGTACCCCATCAAGTTGAATGGTATATATATATTTATTAAGTAGTTTTAAATTTATTTATTTTGTACGTATAACACTTAAGAAATTAAATGGTATATATATATATATTTATTAAGTAGTTTTAAATTTATTATTGTAGTTTGGATCAGATTTTTGTTAGAAAAATATATTATTGTGAGTTTTATGTAAAAAAAAATTAAATTTGAAGGGAATAAAGTTAAATTTTCAGTAAATTTATAATATATTTTTTTTTAAAAAAAATTACCTTGCGGGACGCACAAACCAATGCGTCGCGCAAGTTGTTAAAATTTTGGCGCTCCAAGTGAAAAAAATAGGCGCTGTTTTTAAATTTTTCCCAAATTACTCATAATAGAGGTGCAATTGGAAGAGTCCAGACACTACCCTATCTCTCTCACTCGGTCTCTCTTCCCTCTCGCTCATCTCGCCCTCTCTCTCACTATGTCTCGCTCTTCTCTCCCACTCCATTAGACGAAGACAAAGACGAAGGAAGACCCAGCCACTACACACTCATCTGCTCCTCCTCCGCTCCACCCTCCGTCGGAATTCCTCTCCGTTTCTCAATTTCGAAGGTCCCTTCACATCTCTCTCTCAATGTTTTGCTAGGTCCAGATTTCAATTTTAGTTTGTGTAATTAGATTTCAATTTTAGGTACATCAAAATTGGAATTCAGATTTCAATTTTAGTTTGTGTAATTAGATTTCAATTTCTGGAAATAGGTTGCTGTAAATTTATGGGGTAGTAGAATTTGGTATGTTGTATAGTGTTTCTTGATATTATGAATTTCTGGAAATAGGTTGCTGTAAAATTTACAGAAGTTCGTTTTGTGAATTGGGTGTATGAATGATTTGTGGGTTTTGGTTTTGCAGGAGGAAGCTTGGGGTGTGGGTAAGTTGCGGCATCGGCGGCTTGCAAATTTGATTGTGTATTGCTGTGATGGGGATGAGAGGCTGCTTGTTGCTGAGTACATGGCTACTGATACTTTGGCTAAGCATTTGTTCCACTGTATGTCAAACAAAATCTATCTTTATTTACTATTTGTCTTTCGACTTCACCTGGTTTATTAAGAATGCTATTTTTAGCTCAGCTTCTAAGATTTCTCAGTGACCCTTTTGTGAAGTACGTCTAAATACATAGCTTTTTAACAAGCAAACATTGAAATGCAAGATGGTATTGACATTAGTTTTCTACAACATGACACGTTCCATTAACCTTTGTTTTTTTTTTTTGTTAATGGTTCGGTCATTGATCTTAGTTGGCCAGTAATCTTACGATTCTTACCTTGTAGTTTTGTTAATCCCAGATAATATTAAACATTGCCCTTCATTTGGAGAAGTTGTGGCGAGGTGGTTTTTACTTTTTAGTATACTCTGGTATCTAGTGTACCAGTACTGTGCTTGTCTTTGTACTGCTATTTTATTAAGTTTTGCATAAGCAATCAATTCAATGTTTTGAGTTTTGTTCCTACAAATTGAGAATTAGTTGCTGTGTTCGTCAAAATTTAATTTTTGGGCTCTGCTTGTTTATACAGGGGAGAATCAAACCATTGAGTGGGCCATGCGTTTAAGAGTGGCTCTTTATATTGCTGAAGCTTTAGATTATTGCAGTACTGAGGGCCGCCCGTTATACCACAATTTGAATGCTTATAGGGTTCTCTTTGACGAGGTATTCGATTCTCAAATTCAATCATCTTAGTTTAAAATGTGTTTTCAGTCACTTCAGTGTTCACTACTTTTTAGGGTGATAATGTGGTATCTGAATGGACTTGTAGGATGGTGATCCTCGTCTTTCATGTTTTGGCTTGATGAGAAATAGTAGGGATGGGAAGAGTTACAGCACAAATCTTGCTTACACGCCACCTAAATATTTAAGAAATGGTAATAACTTCTCTAGCCTAGATATCACCTATCCCTTTGATCATTTTTCTTGTCACTATTCTAGTTTTCCTATCTAAACTTCTGCTTGAGATATTCTGACTTTACTGGTTGTTTATTTACTTTGTAGGAAGGGTCACTCCAGAAAGTGTTGTTTATAGCTTTGGCACTGTCCTTCTAGATCTGCTTAGTGGGAAGCACATCCCTCCAAGTCATGTAAGTGGACTGCTATAAATGTGTGGCATCCACATTTTACAGGCACTGTGTCCTACTCCTTTGCTTACGTATTCAAACCAGAGTCTTTAGTGTTGTACTATAGTCATGTTGGAGTGTGTCAACTTGTAATTGTTCGCTCAAAGTTGAAGTTAATTGATTACAAATAATCTTTAGTGGATCTGTTTATACTAAACTTGAGTAGTTCAAAAATAAATGTTAAACAACGTGGTACTCCTTTTGTTTCGTCAATAATGGCTCTGTTTGATAGTTTATTTCAAAGTATTTGGTATGGTATTTATTACAGCTTGTGTATTCGTTTCATGCCAACTACTCCATTTTGATGATGCAATTTACTTTGGATTTATAGCTTGTGTATATAAGGACATGTCATTGCCCTGACGGAGGAAGTGGAATCCCTAAAAGATAAGATTGTGGCCCAAGAAGCAGCCTGGGATGCTCGGGAAGCCCAGATTACTGCCCAGTTTTCGGCCCAAGACGAGAAGATGAGCCTGATCTTACGGGCCTTACAGATGTCCGGCATCCAAATCCCCGATGCCAGCATCTGATCTTGCTCCACCTTTGACCTCCTAGCCGCTTCGCCCAGCCGATATCTAGTAGCCTGATGTATCAAACCTAGAAGACTACTTGTTGTAGTTTTTTCTTTTTTGTTTGGACATCTTGTATGTACATTTTCATATATTTTATAATTAAATACTTTTTCTTGGTTTATTAATTATTGTTTAGAAATTAATTACAATATTTATTAAAAATTAAATAAAAATTATTTTTGCAAAAAAAAAAAAAGGGGGGGGCTTTGCGCGACGCATGTTTCTTTGTCGTCGTGCAAACCTTTATGTCACTGCCTTGGCGTGACGGTTAGTGCGCGCCGAAGGTTCGTTGTGCTAAGTTTTGCGCGACATTTTTTTGACTTTGCGCGACGAAGGACCTGCGTCGCGCAAAGTGTTTTTTTTACTAGTGAAAACTAAATCAGCAGTATGAACGAATTCAAATACATATGCATAACGATGCCCAGCAGCCCCTTTTTGGTTTAGATACAAACATTTATAATTTATTAATAACATACAGTGATATGAGACAAATAACTAAGAGGAAAACCTAGAAAGGAAAACTCTTTAAACCTGAGAGAGAGTAGACCCCGATAGAAAACGTTTCATCTCGCCAGCGAAGAAAACCGAAGCAATAACATTCTATTTATAGGAGAAGGAAGTCGGCACAGAGGAAGGTGAGATCAGACCAAGCAAACTTACACCGCCTCAAAGCTATCTATAGGAATGATGTAATAGCCCTTTAATTGGCTATGGTTTTGGTCCAATTAGAACAGAACACACAGCTTAATAAAATAATGTAAAAGGAAAGAAAATGAATAATATGAATATATAGTTCAAATACTACCGTAATGGTGTACTGAACTTATTTGGTTCAAAATAATAGTAAATTAGAGTATAGAAAAATGAAATAAAGGAATTAACAATTAAATAAGAAGTAATACAAAACTTTTTGAAATTAATAAGTATACACAACACATAATTATATATGATTATTTTTTAAAATACAGGTCCTCACAAGACCGCATCCAAAGTATCCCTAAAATATATCCCATTCTAGTTGTTTTATACATAACCTTTCTCCTCCTCTGCATAGGAGATCAAATTAAGGCTTAGCACAAGATCTTTATTGACCAAATAAAAGCACCAGATTTTTTGGCACACCTCACATCCACTGCATGAAGGATAATAGAAATTTTAATGCGATGTGTTCATATACAAATAAGTTTGCCAAGAAGAAAGTTAAATCTAATTTGAAAGTTAGTAAATTCAACCTCCTTTTCTCTCACGTGGACCACACATTTTAGTGAGCCACACACGTAGGAATCCTTTGTTGACATGTTGAAAATAACGCCAATCTATTTGAATGTTCAACAAATCATAACTTATTGGGGCTAATGCCTCTTCTCGAATGCCCAACAAGAATTAGCACCAATCTTTTCAAAAGCCCAACTAGAACAAACGTTTCTTTTCGAAAGTCCGAGTGTTAAATAATAATCCTCAGAACTAACGCCTATCGAAATGTCAACTAAACTATCGTTAATGTTTTTGAAAGCCCAACTTGAACTAACGTCTTTTTCGAAAGCCCTGATAACTAAATCTCTTGATATGTTGGAACTAACACTTCTTTTCCAAAGTCTAATTGAAACTAAGGCTAGTCTTTTCGCAAACCCATCTAGAACTATTGCCTGTTTTCAAAAGTCTCAACTACCAAATCTCTTTTTTACTTCAATTATTTTTCTTTTTCATCCAAACCTTTTTTTTTTCTCTCGCACAGTGATACTCAAAGATTACCACTACAACTTTGTTTAAAAAAAAAAATACTACTAAAACCATTTTTCATCCTTTCTTCTTTTCTTTTCTTCCTTCATAGCAGCGGAAAAACAACTACAACAAATTTTCCTTTTTTTCAGATCAGTTCCCTTCCACCAGGAGACACCCGGCAGCAACAAGACATACTTCTTTTGGGGCAATTGAATATTAATCCTTTGATAAGATTGGAATTCAATTAAAACCTAATGTAAGATTAAATATTAATTATAGTCATTTGACTAGATATCCACATCAGCATTTATATTTAAATTAATAATTATTTGTTATTAGATACTTAAATACGTTTTTTCATTCCCAAAATGCCCATATTAAATATTTGAGTTTTTTTTTTATCAAACTAAATACTTGACTTCCTCTATTAATAAATGCACTTGAATGGAAAACCATAACAAAAAAATATTAGTGAAACGTTAAGAAAAAAATCGCAAAATACGTAGTCTATCATTATGCAAGTTGCAAAGTAATGAGTATGTACCAAATAATTATAAAATGATTGTACCTACAAATATGTACCAAAGTATGTGTACCGAAATATATGTATCGAAGTATGTGCACCAAAGATGTGCACCTAAGTATGTGTACCGAAGTATATAAATGTACTAATGTTAAACCCCACCCCCGAATTTATATGTAATTTTATAAATTCCCAAAGTTTTATTGAAATCAAATATTTTTATTCTTTATTTTCTCCTCCACTCCCTAGCTGCCACTTGGTAGCACCCTAACTCCCCATTCTTTTCTTCCCTCTTCCCCCACCCCGTGACCTCCCTTCCCATTTTCTGAAAATCATTTCTCTCTCTAACTCTCGGAAACTCTCACTCTCTCTAAAGCTCCGAGAGCTCTTGTTTCCTTTCCTCTTCGAAAATTAATCAAACCCAACAGATTAACCACATATCTAGAATCCTTGGGGCTTAAGGAACTCAGCTATAACCCTGCATGTATCATTAGAACACCTCTGTGTGTTCTGCCAATTGAAGCCGAGAGCTTCAAATGCTCTAAAACTCGAACCCAGGTGAAACTTGTGTTCCTTCTTCAAATTTCTGGGTTATGCATGTTGTTTTATGATTTGTGATGTTGGTTTTATGGCAAAACTCGAGGGTTTTGACCTCAGCTCTTCTCTATGCTAAGAACCCAGCTCCGACGACAAACTCTGGCGAAATGTCGTCGAGTTCGAAGTTGGTGGGTATATTAGTGCATCTAATCCCTTCCTTTTTGTCTCTGTGATAACTGGGATGAGGTTTTGAACCCTTTATTCAAGCCCTAACCCCTGCCATCCTCTATGCATGCATGTCCGGTTCCGACGACGAACTTCGGCGAGTTCGTGGGTGTGTGTTGTGATGGGTGTGTGCGTGTACAGTGTGTGTGTGTGTGTGTGTGTGTGTGTGTGTGTGTGTGTGTATCAGTGTGGGTACGTGTATGGTGAGTGCGTGTGAGTGTGTGTGGTGCATGTGTGTGTGTGTGTGTGTGTGTGTTGTGCCGTGTGTGTGTGATGTGTATACTATGCACCCGTGTGAGTGTGTGTGTGTGTGTTGTTGTGTAAGGGTGTGTGCGTGTACAGTGTGTGTGTGTGTGTATTTAGTGCGTGTGTATGTGTATACGATGTGAGTGTATATGTGTGTGTATGGTGTGGCTGTGTGTGCATATGTGAGTGAATGTGTGATGTGCATGCATGTGTGTGTGTTGGCGTGTGTGTATGTGTGTTGTGTGGGTTTGGGCTCAAGCCCAAACCACCCCTTTGTTCCTAAACTATTCAAACCCAAAACCCAATAGGTCCTAACCTTATTTAACCTAAACCTAAACCCTAATCCAGATCCAAAACCAAGACCCATTTCCATTTCTTGAAATTCTGTAGTTGGGTAATTTGATAAATTGTACATTTTTGTGCTTAGGTGAAGTTGCTAATGGGGATTTCCTTAATCCTTTTCCGCACAACTCTGCTGCTACGGAGTATCTGTGAGTGGACCCCTTCTAAAATTTACATAATTTTATAGTTTATTTGCATAAATGAAATGCATGCCTTACGAGTTTATGAACTGATTTTATTCAGTGATCTTACTGGCAGCACACCGCACTTACGAGACGATCTGTGAGACGTTTGATGTTTTTATTTCCACGATGTTTTTCCACGATATGTCTTTTGAGATATTTTTGGCATGCTAGGGTTTTCAGTAAAACTATCACTTATTATGCTAGTAGTTTTCTTTATATAAATTGTGGGGGTTAGTATCTTGATAACTATTTTATTATTATTGTATATATGAACTTGGTCCACTCACCTTTGTTTTGCACCCCCATTCAAGTCTTAGAAACGAGGATTACGACACAACATATGAGGCATACAATCCCGGCATCCAGGCATTTTCTCATCGGCATCTTTGAGTCTTCTCGGTGTAGGACCCACTCCTTTGTTCAACCAATTTTTTATATTCATTCTTTTAGTGTTCTAGATTAGATGTGTGCTCTGAACACGTTCCTTAAATACATATTCTTTATTCTTTTACATTTATAAACCTTATATATTCCTTGTTCTCAGCATTTGCATTCAATAAATGGCTTTCATCACCTTCGGGTGTCGGCCAACACGTGCCTATCCTGGTATTCAGGGAATATCGGGATCGGGGCTTGTCAGACTGAACCAAGACGTAGTAAGAGGGCTAAGATATCAACGTCTTTTGGACCTGATTTTCTTAATTACTTATTAGAAAATGAGCCTCAAACTTATAAGGAAGCTATATCATCTCCAGAAGCTCCATTTTGGAAAGAGGCTATTAATGCTGAAATTGAATCCATCATGCAAAATCATACATGGGAATTGGTGGATCTTCCTCCTGGAAACAAACCTTTAGGTTATAAATGGATTTTCAAAAGGAAGATGAAAGCAGATGGATCTATTGACAAGTACAAGGCAAGACTTGTCGCCAAAGGTTATAAGCAAAGAGAAGGCTTAGACTATTTTGATACATATTCGCCAGTCACGAGGATAACATCCATATGTATGTTGATTGCTATTGCAGCAATTCATAATCTTGAGATTCATCAAATGGATGTCAAGACTGCTTTTCTAAATGGTGATTTGGACGAGGAAATTTATATGGAACAACCTGAAGGTTTCATAGTGCATGGCCAAGAGAGAAAGGTATGTAGACTTGTTAAATCACTTCATGGTTTAAAACAAGCACCTAAGCAATGGCACCATAAGTTTGACACTGCAATGTTGTCAAATGGATTTAAAATAAATGAGTGTGACAAATGTGTTTACACTAAAAGCACACAAGAGGGATATGTCATTGTGTGTCTATATGTCGATTATATGCTAATTATTGGTAGTAATCATGAGATTATTAAATCTACCAAAAGAATGTTGGCTAGTAAGTTTGATATGAAAGATATGGGAGTTGCATATGTTATACTAGGAACCAATATTTCTAGAACGTCTGAAGGACTAATTTTATCTCAATCACATTATATTGAGAAAATACTTACAAAATTTAGTAATTATGTAAGTAGTCCTGCAAAAACACCATATGATGTCAATTTGCATTTATCAAAGAATATTGGTCAATGTATATCTCAAAGTGAATATGCACGAATAATTGGTAGTCTAATGTACATTACAAATTGTACACGTCCGGACATTGCATATTCAGTTAACAGATTGAGTAGATATACAAGTAATCCGGGAAAGGATCATTGGAAGGCAATTGCAAGGGTTCTTGGTTATTTGAAATTTACACAGAATTATGGATTGCACTTCACAAGATATCTAGCAGTACTTGAAGGCTATTGTGATGCTAACTGGATATCTGATACACAAGACTCGAAGTCCACGAGTGGATATGTTTTTACTCTGGGAGGCGGAGCCATTTCATGGAAATCCTTTAAACAAACGTGTATAGCTAGATCCACTATGGAATCTGAGCTCATTGCTTTAGACAAAACAGGGGAAGAAGCTGAATGGCTTCGTAATTTCTTAGAGGATATTCCCAATTGGCCGAAGCTGGTGCCCGCCATATGTATACATTGTGATAGCCAATCAGCGATTGGAAGGGCACAAAATCATATGTATAACGGTAAGTCTCCACATATACGTCATAGACATAATACTGTTAGGCAACTTCTCTCAAGTGGTATAATTACCATTGATTACATAAGGTCAAAAGAAAATATAGCGGATCCGTTTACTAAAGGTTTGACTAGAGAGCAAGTTTATAAATCATCGAGGGGAATGGGTTTAAAGCCTATGTCTTAAGAATCGCCATAATGGCAACCAAACCTAGCTGACTGGAGATCCCAAGATCTAGGTTCAAAGGGACAACCGAATTGTGGATGATTCAGTGGGAGCACTACGGAGATAATCTCCTACCCATGTCATATGATGAAACAGTGATATCTGCAGTGTGTTTAGGATAAGCTTTGCTTTTAATGATTCCTATACTTGGAAATAACAAGTGGGGTATTGTGCAGGATACTCTTAATGGGATATCACCTACATGAGTGTGAAAAGTGGTTGTTTCTATGAGAATTATAAAGTTGAATTCTCTAAAGCACTCAGGATTACCGGGAATTGTTCAGGGCCAAAATGAACACAACCGTAGAATCATATGTGTTCGGAGGAATACCGTGTGAATATTATTGTCTTGGTTTACATCAACGGCTGAGCAGTTCAAGACGTCGCGTTCACTGATTACCTAGTAAATCCGATAATATTTCACTAAGGAAGGTTCAAAGCCAAAAGCTACCTCTCCCCATACAGTATTTGTCCAATTAAACTCTCTCTAAGTGTTTGCATCTTCATTTGCATTAAATTTTATTAATTTTCATTCATGTGGGGATTGTTAGAAATTTAATAATTTAAATATTAGTATTATTAATATTTAAATATTAAATATTCAAGTGAATGGAAATTAAAATAGAAAAATGGGTTAGTCTTGAATTGGCTATTTATTAGCAGTCTGCAATAGTTCTTTTTAGTCTTAATTTGTTATGAAAGTGGACATGGGTTTGACCGGTTCTTGTTTGAATTCAAACAAGAATATAACTGTCATTTCAAAAGACACATTGGTTAAAAAGGCACTAATACATGTGGGCACTGATACCAACTATCAGACACCTCATTTTGTTCGAATCACTTGGAAACCGAAACAATTTCCTCCAACTTTTTCACAAGGTTGGGATATGGCTGTTGAACAAAGATAGCATCCTTTATCTTTTGGAAGCAAACACAACCTTTGAAAAGGGGGCATGTCAAAGCCTATAAATAGACTACCAAGTCAAGCATTTTAGAAATAGTTTTTGCATCCAGAAATCAATTAGAAATTATAGTTGTTTAGTGTCTGATAAAGAGAGAGTTTTAAACACTTTTGGTTCGCTGTTCTTTGTGGATTGGAGTGCTACTTCCGCAAAGAGAAAGATCATTGTATCCTGGGAGACATTTGCCAACGCAAACCTTGAGGCACCACTGAGGGGCAATCTTGTCTTAAGGCTATAGAATCAAATTCTAGCCTCGATCTCTTAAGGTTCTTCTATTCCTTGTTCTTCTTGCATTTGTAGAAATTTTATTGTGTATTATTTAATAGTTTATAATAAAATATATAACAGCTTTTTCAAAGCTTTTTCCAACAGTAAGAACAAAACCTAATTGACTAGTATGTCCAACTAGTTATAGTCTGCCCAGATCAGTTTCACAACAACAATTCCCAAACTTGAACACATTCGAATATCAGTACATTAAGCTAACAACAATAACAAAGCAATTATGAATTAAAGTATGTTGGATTGACTAGTCAAACTCACCATTGAACTAAGTACATATTTGTCAATTAACTAAATGCAAATCTACGAATCAAACTTAGTTTACTACAAGTTATCCTAGTCAACAACAATTCAGTTCACTACTCATAATATGCAGTGTAAATTTAGTCACATATCAAATAACAACTCATAGGATGCATGCAACATATGCTAGTAAATAAGATATGTGAACAAGTTTTAGAAACAAAAAACGCAAGATATTTTTGGCCAGAAAAAACTCATCTTTGGAATAAAAAACCAGGGACTCTCCACTGAGTCCAATCTACTAATATAATTAAGGTTCTTATAAAGTACCACGCAAAACTCAATTCGTAGATCTAATCTGCAGAGTAGCTTTACCTGTGTGCAACCTTACTTTGCACGTGATGATCCATTCAGTTTTCACGAGGTGGCAGCTCCTCCTAAACTCTTCACCTTGTGGCACCAAAATGGAGTCGTCTTCAGTCTTCACAAGATGGAAGCCCTCCTGAACTCTTCAACTTGTGGCAACAAGACCAACACCAAAAAATGCACATAATTGATAATGATGATAGTGTGCAATCTAGATTCAATGACTAGTCAGTTTCTTCAGTCAAATAGTTGAAGGAAGAAACTGACGTGAATCCAAAAATGGGGTCAGTTTAAAGATTTGAAACTTGAAGAACTTGACCACCAAATTAAAACAAAACCATGAAGACAATGCAACCCTATTATGCAATGATTGGGTGTTTAATGCACGAATATGGTTTTGTGGCTAGGGTTTCTAATGAAGCACACAAGAGGCAGCTCAAAGCTATAAATACACTCTTGAGAAAATTTAAACTTCCTAGCAAAAAAAAAAAAAAAAGAGCTTATAATAAGATTTAAGCAAGCATTTCATGGATAGCTTTATAAATATTCAATGAAAAACATTACTCAGAAAAATGCTTGATGTTCCTAGGGGATCTGAGATGGAGACGAAAAATAAAGCTCTCTAAAATTGTTCTATCTCAGCCAAAAAACCAAATGAGAGCAGCTAGGTATTTAAGCAAAAAGGGGATGTTTATTTTCTACAACAAGGACAAGGGACACTTGTCAACACAAAAGACAATATGTGCAGATAAAAGGTTGAAAATTCAATCTTGGATAAAAGTTGTCAGTCAGCCTATGTGGGCTGTCTTAAATTGTATGTCCAGCCAGCTGGACATCAGCGAATAATTTTGACTAGACAATATCACCAGACAAAAGGCAGTATGAATTTAAGCGTGAAATGCATATGCATGAACAAACCTTCAAATTGAAAGCCCAAACCTTTAAGTGAATATTTCCAACAATAGAAGCCCCTTTTTGCAGAGTATGTCTTAAAACTAATTTGAGCACTTGTGGTACGTATTACATTATTGACAAAGAAAGCCAAACACAAAAGTCTAGACTTAACCCCCTCCGTTCATTTCAATTTTATTAAATAGAGAAAAATATCACACAAAAACCACTACTACAAAAAAAAATTCTAGAGCATCAATTGATAGCTTCTTTTTTTTTTTTTTTTTGGATAAATGCTATTAAAACTACTTTTTTTATTGCGTTTAAGAAAAAAAAAATACTATTGTACTATTTAAAAGGTTGTTATTGTTATAGCATTTTCTACCTTTTATGGCTTTTAACAAAAAAAATGATATTGTATTATTTAATATAACAATAAAAAGAAAGGAAAATAAGTATAAAACACACGGGAAAAAATAAAACAAAAGCATGACTCTCTCATTCTCTCCTTTATGGGAAAAAATATAAAATAAGACTCATTAAATATGTGCCACAACTCAAAGTCATAATTTTTTTTTATTAGTGGACATTAAAAGGAGGGGATGGGAGTGGACATAAATAGAAGGGGAGAGAATTGAAGGATTCTTTGTGTAATAGTGGCATAGATTGGTCATTGAATCTCACATGATAGAAAAGAGAGCAAAGGTGATCCAAGGATGACTTGTCAAAGCATACCAAGTGGAATTGAAGGGCATTCACATACTAGAGATTGTGGCAAGTCATCCTTGGCTCATGTCTACTCTCTCTATCTTCATGCAAGACTCTCAGACAAATACCAGAACTAATCGGTATACCGCTCCAGTTCATTTGTACATATGCTGCCTTGCCATCCTATTTATAGGCAGATAGAGAGATTTGCATGTAAACAACCAATACGATATCCACTTTAATTGGGAACAAAGAATGAAGGGCGTTGACTTATACAGAATTGAGTACTGCTTCTTCACGTGAGTGGGAACCATGCATGCATGCAATTGTGACGTGACATGTCAAAGGGAATTTGTTCTTAAAATATGAATGTTGATCATCAGACCTGATTTCTCTATACTGCAGAGTTAAGGCATCTCTGTCTCTCTCCGCAGAGGACCAGTTCGATTTTCTTATCTTCTTTTATAATGGGATATTTTTATATGAGAAATAATTTCACGTATCCAATTTTTTCCGACTACAAACTCGTTAATATTCTTTGTTTAATTTTCTTTTATTTTATTCAATTTAGTGATAAAAAATAGAGAATATGTTTAGAGAAGAAAATGGGTTCATTTCCCTTTCTACAAAGACTACTAGATGTAGTGCTACTGCTCCGAATCATATTCTGTTTATATCTGTATAAAAGTGTCTGTGTAGCGGAGATGAGGATGCTTCGTTGGATGTGTGGGCACATGAGAAAGAATAAGATTAGGAATGAGGATATCCGAGGTAAAGTAGGAGTAGCCGAAATTGAAGGAAAGGTGATAGAAAATGGGTTACCGTGGTTTGGACATGTGCACAGAAGGCCTACTGACGCTCTGGTTAGAAGATGCGACTACGAGACAGAGGTTCAGGGCCGAAGGGGTAGGGGAAGACCTAGGAAAACTTTGGAAGAGACTCTAACAAAAGACTTAGAGTACTTGGATCTAACGGAGGACATGACACAGGACCGAGCGCAATGACGTTCTAGGATTCATATAGCCGACCCCACTTAATGGGAAAAGGCTTTGTTGTTGTTGTATCTGTATAAAAGTGTCTGCTAAATATTGTATCTTTATTTCATTTTCTGTTCTTGTTAGCTTTTTTCTAAGCTAGGGTCATAATCGTAATATTGACCAGTAGTCTTCGATCGGCTTCGACACTCATGCACATGATGATCTTATGCCTTGAATGGAATTTTAAAATTGTGTACCTTTTGCCTATAGTAAAAGTTCACAGTCTAATACACCAAGTAATCTCGCTAGCTAGTAAATTCTTCTTTTTCCAGGTTAGTTTAAAAAAAAAATAGATTCATCAGCATATAAATGTATTATTAAATGTTGTATAACAAAAATTAGTTTATCTAAATATTTACAACAAAATATATTACAATAAATGATATTAAAATGAAAATTATAATAAAATAAAATTAATACATTAAAAATTAGGAAGAAAAGAGAAATAATAAAAAAATAAAAATATAATTAATAAATGAGGTTATTAATGTATCAATGGACTAAAATTAGATTTTGATCTTACTCATGATTTTAATCAAAAAGTCATCTTTGCCAAGGATTAAAATGAAGTTTTCTATAATTTTTTTGATATTTAGACTAAATTATTAAACAAGCACACACACTGCAAACCCTAGCTTGGCAGTTGGCGTAAATGACTCGACAGCCCTTATAGGTTAGGGGATAAGACCTCGCAGTAACTAGTACCTTAACTAAGAAGTTATCGTCTTGTGTTGAGGATATAAATTAACGAACGTGATTAGGGACAAAACATGAACACACAACACAACATTATACATTTGGGAAAACTATCCAAAACATCCAAAAAGGTTTGCTTTTAATCATCAGGACAAAAGTTTTCAAAAATGCCGATGCTACCCTTCAAACATATGTACAAAATTGGCCAAATTCACGTGGTCTTCACCAAAGAATACATCCAAAAGAAGAAAAAAGAGGACTAACACTTTTAGAAAACACATGGATGCAAAAGTTAAGGTGGCAAATATTGCAGCAGCCAAGACAACATGAATTCACATGACCTTCATTAAAGCAAAGACAAGTCAGCCAAATTCCAGAAACAGTGCTGACAGCTTTCAGAAACAGTGTGCTGTCGCTGCTCAAAAAGTTGTAAATAGATGAAAAGTTATTTTGTTGTTTAGGAATTAGGTTTTGTATATAAGGGAGTTTTTCCTCCCATGCAGAACACACAAAACAATACAGTAGAGACACACCATACTCACACAAACTTTCAATCCTCATACACTCAAGCGTATCATAGCATCCTTTGTAAACATTTCTTTGTAAACACTTCTCTTTGTAAACATTCCATATATCAATAAAAGTTCAAGTGTACATATTCAAGCAATCTCCAAGTCTTAAGTAAGCTTTCTTTTCTTTCTCTAGTGTGTTTGTTTAATTAGACTTCTAGTCCAAAACAGGGAAATACTATTGTAATTATATTATTAACCTGTTAAACTGACGATCATACTTTGTTCGAGTACTCTTACTATACAAATAACTGGACATTAACCAGGGTACCTCTGAGTTCTTCGTACCTCTGAGTTCAGTCTTTAAGGCCTTATACTTGTACTGTGAGTGGCCGTCATGCTGAAACATGTCAAGTTCCATGTGCAAGGTTTTATGTCTAGCTGTTATAATGGACATCCGACTATTTAACCGGGCCTGCTTTGCGAATCTGGTATCAGAACCAAGTTTAGCATTTTAATAGTATAATTATAATAGTAAAGTACCTTGAGGACGAAAGTCATTAACACAACTGATATCACACTTGTTTATTTTGTATGAACATAGATATTATTGTCCTTGTAGACCTTGGCAACCACAACCACCAGGTATTTATTGTCCCAGACACCCAACTATAATTAGCATAAAGAGAAGATTAGCATATATATCCAAAAGAACTAGTAGGACCTTGAAGAAACAGAAGTTTTATCTTGGTTATCTTGAACATCCTTCATTTATTCGTAAATATAATAACACAGAAGTGCAACATAAAGTTTTAGAAGCAAAAAGAGCAACATATCAAGTTTTAGAGACCTTAAGGGAAGAAAGAGAGTTTCTTAGAAACTAATTAGCCGTAACTCTAGAGAAAGGCAGACTATAGTTTATGATAGATTATCTTAATTTAGAAATTAGTGAACCTCAAAAAAGAAAAATAACCTTAGACCAAAATAGTTTAATTTGTTATTTTCCATTGAGAAAGCATAATCATATTTTGCATATTGAAGAAAATTCACAAGCCAATAGTATTGTAGATCTTATTATTAGTCAAGCGGAAAATATAAAATTAGGAAATAATAAGCATAGTCATTTGTTAAACCAGTTGTTAGAGCATTTTCAGAAAAATTCCATAAAAACAATTAGACAAAATTTAGACTATATTACATCTCAGTTAGAAGATAATAATAAAAATATTCAGAGGTTTCCTAGCAAAAGATAGATAATAAGCCTAAGCAAGTAGAACTTAGATCACTAGAAATAGTTGACCAGTTAAAATTAGAAGTTCAAAAAATTCAATTAGTGCAAAAGGAGTTGAGTGAACAAGTAGATAAGCTACATAATAAAATAGATAAATTATTAGTTTAATGACCAATTCTAGAACTAGAAGAAAATATATCCAAGCTTTGAAAGAAATTAGTAAGCTAGATAAAGAACCAGTAGGTTTAACAGATTTTTCAACACAAGTAGCCAGTAGTAATATTCCCATTAGGTAAAATAATTTAATTATTCAATTATTTTTAAGTTTGGCTGAGAAATTAGATGAAGTTGAAAAACAAATAACATAAATAAACCAAGTTTTACATAAAGCATCTTCATCACTTCCACCATCTTTGTTAGAAAAATTAGAAAATTTAACTTTAAGTACAAATAATCATATTAGAAGACCTAAGTTAAATCCTTTTGATAACAGAAAATGGAACTTTTTAGGAGAAAAGGAAAAGAAGTAGTTAGAGCTGAAGATATTTATCCAAATGAAGAAGAAGCACAAGATTTAAATAGAAGAGGTTTTGAGAGAACACAGAAAAATAAATATAATTTGTATCAATTAGGCTTATTTGAAAATAGAAGCAGAATTGTAAGTAGCATCAGTCAACATGAAGTCAGCTGTATTGATAAAGAAGTTACACTTAATTTAATTAGTAAAGAAGTAATTACTCATTTGAGAAAATCATATTTCAGTCAGATTCACATAGGAACAATATTAATTGGAATAGCAGGATTAACCAGAGTACAAGTAGACACAAAAGCTTTAGTGTGTATACATGATGATAGATGGGATAACCACCAACAAACAGCAATAGCAACAGCTGAAGTAGACTTAAGTTCAAACTTAGCAGTTATGACAATTAATGAATTTAGTAAATATATTAAAGTAAGCATAAGAACAAAAAACCATAATATGAAAGGAGAATATAAAAATTTGTGTATTAGCTTAATGTATATTGGTAAAGTGTCTGATAGCTATAACCATAAGTTTAATTTAGAATTTCAAAATTTAGTTCAAACATTTGGTAGTAAACATGTAAATATGATAGAAGCAAAACTCATAGATAATAGCTTTTTAGAAGGAATTCAGTGGACATGCCCTAATTTACAAGTAGCAAGAACTAGACAACCAGATAAAGTACAAATATATGAAAGTAGTAAAAGTCAAGCAACAATTAGGTTTAGTAATTACAAGCAACTAGAAAAATTAGAAGAGGATGAAAGTGAGATCGAAAATGAGAGTATTCATATGGCTTTTGATAATTTAGATATTAATTTAGTTGAGCAAAATTTTGATCATATTGTAGATAAGCTTATAGAAGATATTGATCATTTAGATGAAGAACAATACTTAGAAAAATATAAAACATATGATTTATGTCACATCCCAGCCCGGGCCCTCACCACATCCCAGGCTCGACTCCGCCGTATCACGATATTGTCCACTTTGGGCCCTGACCACACCCTCACGGTTTTGTTTCTGGGAACTCACATGAGAACTTCCCAGTGGGTCACCCATGATGGGATTGCTCTCGCGCGAACTCGCTTAACTTCAGAGTTTCGATGGAACCCGAAGTTAGTGAGCTCGCAAAAAGCCTCGTGCTAGGTAGAGATGGGAATATACATATAAGGCTTACAAGATTCACTCATCTGGGCGATGTGGGATGTTACAATCCACCCCCCTTAGGGCCCGACGTCCTCGTCGGTACACTTCCGACCAGGGATTGGCTTTAATACCAAATTGTCACATCCCAGCCCAGGCCTCCACCACATCCTGGGCTCGACTCCGCCGTAGCACGATATTGTTCGCTTTGGGCCCCAACCACGCCATCACGGTTTTGTTTTTGGGAACTCACACGAGAACTTCCCAGTGGGTCACCCATCATGGGATTGCTCTCGCGCAAACTCGCTTAACTTCGAAGTTCCAATGGAACCCGAAGCCAGTGACCTCCCAAAAGGCCTCGTGCTAGGTAGAGATGGGAATATACATATAAGGCTTATAGGATCCACTCCCCTCGACGATGTGGGATGTTACAATTTAGGACTACACATAATTTCAGATGAAGAGATGAAAATTTTAATTTTAGAAATTGGAGTAGAACATATTTTAGGATCAAAAGAATATAATAATTTATTAAAATTGAAAGCAAAATGTAATCCAACAGAAGAAAGTAGCACATCATGAGTAGAAAATCCAAATCCAGGATACACAGGTAAGACTGACCAACAATTTTTTAGACCAACAAATGAACAATATAATGAAAAAGTAAGAGTAGATTATATAGAAGAAAGTATGATAAAACCATCTAGAAAAAATAGGATTCCATATTTGAGAGGGTTAGAACAAATTAATATAGCAGGAAATATATTAAACTTAGATAATGTAGATCCACAAGATTGGGAGAGAACAATTGAAAGATGGGAAAAAGGTTGCGTACATGCAACATTAATGTTAGATTTTAGTAATTCACAAAATATGTTAGATTATTTTGAACATACTTTAGATGGTTTAGTTTTTTATTATTTCAAGTCATGGAAAGTTCAAAATCCAGAACAGCATCAGGCATCCAAAACACATTTTAATATTGATGGTTTTGTTACTTTGATTAAATAAGAATTTTTAGATCATAATAGGTTAGATGGCAGAATCGAACAAGAACAAATAAGAGCAATTAGAAATTTAGAGCAATTACAAGTTTGTGATTTACAGTATATAGCTGAGTATACTACATATTTCTTTAAGTATTTAGGAAGAACAGGTAGAATTAATGATAATAATTTATTAGATATTTATATGACAAAAATAAAAGCACCAATAGGTGAAAAGATTTGTAATGAATGACAAAAGCATCCAAAGAAAAATGATATTGCAATAGGACCGAGAATTCAACATGTATATGATATACTTAAATAAGAGTGTAGCCAAATAAAAGCTAAGAGACAAATTAGGAAACAATTTTATATGAGTTGCAGAAATATAGATTAACCACAACAGTATGGTTGTCATAAGAAAAATAAGAATAAGAAAATATACAAAAAGAAATATAGGTCATATAAACCCTACAAACATCATAAGAATTTCAGCATAAGACCTTCAAAAACATATAGGAAGAGAAAATATATTCCAAAACAATTTAGGAAAAGAAGTGGCAGACCTTGGATTAGAAAATATAAAGCACCAAAAGATAAGAGTAATTGTAAATGTTATTCATGTGGAGAAGTTGGACACATTAGACCAAATGTCCAAAATTAGGTAAACAGCCGAGAGAAAAAGTACATTTAATGGAGTTGTTTAAGTTAGAAGAAGATGAGGATATAAAGTCAATATATAGCTTACATGATTTAAGTGATAATGAAAGTATTTGTAGTATAGAAAGTATAAATATGATAGATTTAGACACGGAAGATTTAAGTAGCACAAATAATGATTTAGAAGAGTATATGTGTGCATTCATAGAAGAACAGTATGAAGAAGAGTATAAATACATTAATTTAGGTTGGCCAGAAGAATGTCATAAGTGTAGTAAATTAGTTGCAAATAAATACTATAATACATATTCAATATTGTGCGAAAAGTGTTATAATAATAAATTATTAGAAAATAATTCAGCAGAATCACAAGAAAGTACTGAAATATTAGGAAATACTTTTCATAGTATAGAAAAGCCAAAAAATAGTTCTTTAATTACCATAAATTACGAAATAGAATTAGCAAAAAAACTTAAAATACGAACAACAGCTATGATAGATACAGGGAGTACAAAAGAGTGTCATAAGAGAAGAGTTAGTACCAGAAAAATATAGACAAAAGTTAGCAAAACCAGTAAAAATAACACAATTTGATGATAGACTAGTTTATTTAACACATTGCATTAATAATGAGTCTATTAAAGTAGAAAAACAACAATTTAATTTATCATTCAGATTTGTTTCACCAGTAGGATCATACCTATTCATTTTATGTTTAAATTTTTTGAAAATTTTACAAGGTTTTTTATTTATGAATCCTAACATAACATTTTTCAAAATAGGCATTACAATAACTGACCAAGTAATACTGTAGAAGCATACAAAAGCTTAAGTATAGAAGAGTCTAGTGGTTAAGATAGTTATCATTTAGAAAACTCAAAAGAAAATGATGAGCATAATAACATAGAAGAGTTTGATTAAGAAATATTTGAACATGAATATCCGATTTTAGAAGAAGGCACCCGTATAGAAATATTACAGTTAAATAAACCAAAGAGTTTAGAAGAATTATTGCAATTAGCAGAACAAACTAGGATTATAGGAGAAGACCCACAATTACATTGGAGTAAAAATCAAATATTAGCAAAATTAGATATAATTAATCCAGATTTAACCATTAAGACAGTTGATAGGCCTTTTAGTTTAATAGACAAACAAGAATTTGAGCAGCAAATAAAAGAGTTGTTAAATTTAAAAGTAAATAGATCCTCTAAGTCTAGACATAGATCAACATCATTTATCGTGATAAAACATTCAGAGCTTAAGAGAAGTAAGGCTAGAATAGTTTATAATTACAAGAGATTACATGATAATACATATGAAGATAGTTATAAGTTATCAAACAAGGATGAGCTCATAAATAAAATTCAAGAGAGTAAATATTTTAGTAAATTTGATTGTAAAGGATTTTGGCAAATACGATTAGCAGAAGAATCAATTGAGTGGACAGCTTTTACTTGTCCAGAAGGACATTTTGAGTGGCTTGTTATGCCATTTGGACTTAAAAATGCTCCATCTATCTTTCAAAGTAAGATGGATCAAATTTTCAAGAAATATGATAATTTTTGTAGTGTTTATGTAGATGATATTTTAGTGCATAGTAAAAATAGAAATGAACATAGAAAGCACTTAGAGATAATTTTATAAGAATTTATTAATAATGGAATTGTGATTAGCAAAAATAAAATAGCATTGGAAAAGCAAGATATAGAATTTTTAGGAATGTATATCAAGTCAGGTACAATACAATTACAAGATCATATAGCTAAAAGGGTTTTAGAATTTCCAGATAAGTTAGAAGATAAAAAACAGTTACAAGCATTTTTAGGATTGTTAAATTATGCAAGAAATTTTATCCCTGATTTAGGAAGAAAAATAACAGTATTATACAGTAAAACTAGCAAAACTGGACAAAAGTATTTTAATAGTGAAAATATTAAATTAGTTCAAAATATAAAGGAAGAAATTACTAAACTTAAGTCATTAACATTACCATTATATTATACCAGAAAAAGCATAAGGAGTCTCCAAAGTTTGACGAACAAGTTTGTAGATATTCATTGGGAAAATTTAGTGATGTACAGTTAAGATTACCATTAACAGATTTCGAAATTTTAGGAATAATTAACTCACTTGAAGCATTCTCCTTATTTTTACATAATGAAGTATTTACGATTAGAACAGATTGTCAAAATATAGTTTCTCATTATAACAAATTACATGCTAATAAACAGGTAGCCCGAAGATGGGTTAATTTTATTGATTCAATTACAGGAAATGGTTTTAAACAAATTTTCGAGCATATAAAAGGTAATGACAATACATTAGCTGATATCTTATCAAGATTAATTTGTTGAACAGGAATGAAATATCGTGGACCATCATCCTGAAATGGCACAAGACCACAAGGCAGAAGAGCACACTTCAATAGCATAATGATGTACCGTAGACCTCCACCATTCAATAGATTCCAAAATAGCATAAGCAGACCAACATCACCACCAGTACCAACTTTCAACTTTAATGCCAATATTGTTGAAGAAATCAGAAATCCAACTCTGAGGTATAGGTTAAGAGTATCAGGGCTTTCTGATAGGCAGCAAGTTCTCCTAGATAATTTTTGGAATATCCAAATCAAACAGCGAAGCATGAGGCTAGGTCATGAAAAATTAATTAGAGCCTTAGAACAAGAGTTTGATAGTTTTAATTTTAATATCCATCAAAACCAGCATCATATTCATTCTCTTGAGCACAACCTTCAAGTCATTTTTAGGGACCATGAGTCATTAATTAGTAAGTTTACCAAAATGAACCAATAACTCCAATATCTTAGAATGCAGCAGAAGGCAAATGCCACCTTATAAAGAGAATTGAAAATAGGTTTGGAAACTAATCAGCATAAGAATAAAGAAAAAAGAGGTTATTGAACCCATAGAACAAGAGGCTAATGGGCCCATAGAAAATAATAAGATTGAGCTCTTAGAAGAAGACATTGAAATGGAGCAACATCAGCATCTGAGTGACAAAGAAAAGCAAGAAAGATATGAAAGTTTTCTTAGGAATATATATCTAGATTTAATAATAGATGATATCCTATTAGAAGAAATTTCAAAAGCAAAATTAAGAATAATGCCACCAGATATGCAAAATGAGATCCTGAGCAGAGCATCACAATCCATGAAAGAGTTACAATTACAATTACAATGTGCTTTGTATCAATCCATTTTTGATCCAAAACCAGGGATGGATATTATTACAAAGATGTATCCACCATGTTTTTGTGATAGTACAGAGAATTTTATTTGTAAACCAGAGGTTAGCATAGCTGTGGCTAGAATTAACATGAGAGATTTTAGACCATGTCATTTTAGTTGTGAGCATCAGAAAAAGCATAATGTGATAGAAGTTACCCCTGCCTTACTATTAGAGTTTGGCTATCTTGATAAAATATTCATTAACCATATTTCCCAACTAGAATGATTTCCTGAAAAACTTAAAAAAGCAGCAGAAGATTATCTGGAAAAGTGGAAAGAAATTTGCATAAGTTTTATTAGTAGTCCTCCAGATTGGTATGTACGTATGCATAAGGAGAAAACTGCATATAGCCATGATTAATGAAGAGTCCTTTAGACTATCCCCTATCTCCTCACATAGGTGGATTCCTTTATACAAAAATATTCTAAAATTCTGAGGGATCCAAATGCTAGCCTTAGATGAGTTTGAAGATTTTAGGTATGATATGGTATTGTAGCAGAAGAAGAAGAAATGTATATTTACAGCAAGATAAGGATCAGTCATTAGCCCTATTGGAAGCCTCAAAATTTCAAGGAAGAAACAGCATAAATGTACTACAAGGTGAAAGAAGATAAAGAAAGTGATGTAGAGCTAGTAGAAAGCGATGAATAGTATTGGAACAATTTGACAAAAGAAGAGCTGCATAATATCGACAACATGATGGAATCATGAAGAGCTGGTAGTAAATTAGCATAAGTTGAATAGCATCAAGTAAAATAATGTATTTCCGGACAGAAAGGTCAACATCATTGTGAACCCCGCTGCAATAATAAAATAATGGCATAAGAGTAAATAAAGAAAAAAGCTTGATCCATTATGGACTTTTTATACACAAAATGTCATTTTGATTAAGAATGCATAGTGTCAGACCCTTTGCGTTAAAATTCCCCATACATTTAACACGAGATGTATACCCTGTTTATGAATAACATATTTTTTTTGTCTAATGATAAATTTTGTTAGATGAGATGTTACATTAACTACCGATGAAGTTCGAATCCACACCGTCACTCGCATCATAATTAACCCCTTTACTATGTAAGTTTATATAACCTGTTTATGAATAACATTGAATTGAGTCACACTCGCTTCACAATTAATCCCCTTATTACGTTTATAAGTTTTATAACTTAAAACGATTCAAGTTTTACCTAATTTGTATTTAAATTGGGTACCTAATTTTTATTTAAATTGGGTAACTAATAGCAATTCTCAAAATTAAACTTGAGGATCATATCGGTGTTCCATTACCTTCCAAGCTCTTTTCTCTACTAGAATTTTGGCTAAATGACACCCTTACGTTTGGTGTCTATTATAAAGAGTGGGCACTGACATTGGTGGCAAACCTCAATTGCCACCATGCAGCCACCAAATAGGGTACATGTCCTATGTAGAAGTCTCTATTGTAACAATAGCTACCCTTAATACATTGGTGGCATCTGAAAACAGTGCCACCCCCAAATCATTGGTGTCAAAGTTGCAAATTGTGTTTTTTAAAAAAGGATGCCTCGTATGGTACGGGCACCGAGATTGCAATTTCATTTTTTTTTTGTTGGTGAGAAAACAAATTGTAATAGCATTGATATAAGAATACAACTACAAATTTGCATAACTGATCTTTTAAACAATTTTGCACAAATGTCGGTGGGCTTAGTCTCACAATGGGCTAGCAATAAATTGGAGCAAATTCGCCTTTGGCGAGATTTGAACCTAAGACCTCTTACTTATCAGTGAAGAGGAATATCATTAGATCGTAGTACTAGTAGCTGCTATTCTTTATCCTTAAATCAACACAATAAAACAAGGGCTACATTGAATTGGGCATCTAAATCCGCTTGTTTTTTTCAACAAGTCCAATAAGTTCTTTCATGCGTTCAGCAGGCGCTCTCTCCCCAAATATGCTCAAACTTTTTAAGAAGTCCACAAACATTCTAAACTCTGCACCAGTCACATCTTCCAAACTCTGCAATTGAACTCAATGATATTAGTCATAATACGACCTTGCAACAGAAAAGTAAAATAAAATTGAAGAGATTTCTTTTAACTAAAGGTAACATGAGGGGAAGAGAACAACATATCGATTTACTAAATAGAGGCGACAAAGCAATACAGAAAACCAGCATCATGCCACACTCAAATAATACTATCATAGGAGCTTAAGTACACAGTTCCAAGACTTAACAATCATATTAGGCATTCAAAAAAGTAATCTTCTCATCTTATCTCAATGAAGCTTTAAACCTTCTACCGAATGATCTCATATGTGCTTGGTTCCTCAATGATAACAGTGGAAAAAACCTTAGAAGCTAAGGAAACAAGAGAGAGAAATTAGAGAGGGAAACTTGTTTTAACTGAATGAATTCTTTTTATTCAACTTACTTAGAATAATTACAACTCTTGGTATTTATACATCTCTCTACTACTACCACCACCAATAATACATAGACACTTGTCATAATCCTAAGCACTCATCATATTAACACTAACATCCCCCCGCAAGCTCATGGGGCAGATTGCCAAGCATGAGATTGGAGCAATTCCGAGTGAACTGAGGTGAACACAACCCTTTAGTAAACATATCTGCATATTGATCGGCAGAAGCAACAAATTGCAGAACAATTGTCCCTTGTTGAACACGTTCACGAACGAAGTGACAATCAATCTCAATATGTTTGGCTTTAGAGTGCAAAACAGGATTAGTGGCAAGGTCCATGGCGGAAATATTGTCACAGTGAAGGACAGGAGCAGAGGAACAAACAACACGCAAATCGCGAAGAAGCTGTTGGATCCAGATGATTTCAGCAGTGGTCGTGGCCATGGCTCTGTATTCCGCTTCAGTAGACGATCGACTCACAGTATGCTGCTTTTTAGAACTCCAGGAAATGGGAGTGTCACCCAGAAAAATAATAAACCCTGTGGTTGAGCGGCGATCATTGGGATCACCTGCCCAATCGGCATCGGTGTAAGCAGATAACAAAGAGGAGCCAGACTTAAAATTCAAGCCGGCTGTCATAGTACCTTTAAGATATCTCAGAATACGTTTCACAGCAGCAAAATGAGTAGCTAATGGGGAATGCATAAACTGACACACCTGATTGACAGAAAAAGCAATGTCGGGGCGTGTAAAGGTAAGGTACTGGAGAGCCCCAACAATGCTTCTGTAGGTACGAGGATCCGACACAGGTTCACTACCATGATTCAAAAGCTTCTGATTTGGATGACAAGGTGTAGAGCAAGGCTTACAATCCAGCATATTTATCTTTTGAAGCAATTCTTTGACATATTTGGATTGATGAACAAAGAGGCCGTGACACTGATACTCAATCTGGAGACCAAGGAAAAAGTGCAAGAGACCCAAGTCCTTCATGTCAAACTCACGGATTAACTGCGTAATGACATGCTGAACTTTCACAACATCACTGCCAGTGAGGATAATATCATCAACATACAGGAGGAGAACAATAATGGACGACTCATCACACTTGACAAACAAGGAGGGATCGGCATAGGAAGCCTTAAACCCAAGTGTAAGGAGATAGCCAGAGAATCTGTCATTCCAGGCGCGAGGAGCCTGCTTAAGACCATATAAAGATCTTTCCAACTTGCAGACATAATCAGGACATAAAGGATCCACAAACCCTTGTGGCTGAGACATGTAAACTTATTCTTCAAGGAAGCCATGCAGAAAAGCATTCTTAACGTCTAATTGTTTAAGCTGCCAATTGTAAGAAGCAGCTAATGACAGGATTAACCGAATTGTGGTGGGTTTGACCACAGGGCTAAAGGTCTCATAGTAGTCAATTCCAGCCTCTTGAGAACACCCTTTAGCAACAAGACGAGCTTTGTATCGAGCCACAGAACCATCTGAATTTTTCTTAACCTTGTAAATCCACTTGCAGCCGACAAGATTCTTGCCAGGTGGTAAAGGAACCAGTTTCCAAGTGTGTTGTTGAGTGAGAGCATCCATCTCTTCTTGCATGGCAGTCTGCCAGTGAACAGACTTGACTGCAGTAGAGAAAGACTGAGGCTCCTTGATTTCAGAGGCCTGACCAACCTGAGCTGAAAAAACCTTCTTTTTGACAATTCCAGATTTAGACCTGGTTTGCATAGGATGGCAGTTCTGAGCAGGTAGACACACTTGTTGCAGATCCGCAACCTGAAACACAGGAAGATGTGGATGGTCTTCTGACAGGGAAGCAGCCTCAACAGGAGGAAATGAAGGAACAAGATCACCAGAAATATTGTGATGAGAAGCTGTGGACTGAGTAACATGTTGTGGCCTAGATGAAACAGAAGTGGAGTGTGGGGAACAATTGGTCGGAAGGTTAGGGAAATGTGTAAATGTATTTGGATGTATAGCCTGGATCAGTAGGGAAGGATGCTCAGAAACAACTTTGGGAGACACAGACACATTATCAGAGAAAGAAGGAAAACTGGATTCATCAAAAACAACATGACGAGATACCAACAACTTTTGATCTGTGAGAGAGAAACAAATATACCCTTTATGTTGAGAAGCATACCCCAGAAAAACACAGGCATTAGTTTTTGGTGCAAGCTTATGAACTCGGTAAGGTTTCAAAGAAGGATAGCACAAGCAACCAAAAATTCTCAAATGTTCTAGTTTAGGTGGAAAGTTATAGAGACATTCAAAGGGAGACTTCATATGAAGAACAGGTGTAGGCATCCTGTTTATGAGAAAAACTGCAGTAGCACAGGCATGAAACCAGAATTTGGAAGGTAAATAAGCTTGTTGTAACAATGTAATAGCAGTCTCAACAATATGCCGATTTTTTCTCTCAGCCAACCCATTTTGTTCTGGGGTATAAGGACAGGATTTCTGATGAACAATGCCTTTGGAAAGCAGAAAACTTTGAAATTGAGTACTAATATACTCCCCACCCCCATCACTTTGTAAAATTTTTACATGAGCAGCAAATTGATTTGAAATAAAAGCAAAGAAATGGACAAACACAGAGAACACTGCAGCTTTATTAGTCAATGGAAAAATCCATGTATATCATGTACACTCATCAATGAAGGAAACATAATACTTGTAACCTTCAAGAGACATACTAGGTGAGGGACCCCACACATCAGTGTGAATTACTTCAAAGGGAGTGATGGATTTTGAAGCAATTACAGGGAAAGGGAGTTTGGTAAACTTGCCTTGCAAGCAAGCTTTACACATGTGTGACTGAGCATTACAAGCAAAAGGAATATGAGATTTACTAAGTGCTGCAGTGACAATAGACTGTGTAGGATGACCTAATCGACAATGCCACAAGAAAGAAGAAAGTTGTTTTTTGACCCACATAAGCAACAGGAGTAGAGCCATGAGAAAGAGACCGCTGTGGTTTGAACATAGGTATCGGATAGACAGCATTATTACTTAGCCCGTGGAATAGCATTCTCCCGGTGACCTTGTCCTGTATACAAAGAGACACATCATCAACAATACATCGACATTTATTATCTTTGCACAATTGATTCATAGATAACAAATGCTGAGACAATTTCGGAACATGCAACACAGAAGGTAACTTGAAATTATGAGACTTAGTGGGAAGAAAAGAGGGACCAATGTGTTTGATCAATAAACCTTCACCACTAGCACTGGTCACAGTATCAGTGGAAGGATATGATGTTGCCATGTGCAGATTGGATACATCGGAGGTCATATGGTTGGTGGCTCCAGAGTCAAGCAGCCAAAAATCTTGTGGAGGAGCCGATGATGATGATCCAAGACCAGTGTGCATAGCAAGGGGAGCATGGGACTGAGGCATCGCAGAAGAAGGAAACTGAGCACCATGATTCTGTGAAACCATAGACTGTGGAGAACAAAATGGATTCCACATAGGAACCTGACCATATTGACCATATGGACCATTAGACTGCGGAGTAGGCATAGATGGAGGTACACCCGGAGAAAAAGGGCTGGAGAATCCAGAAGAGGTCGTGTTTCGATCAAAACAAGTAGCCGCCACATGACCAACTCGATGACATATCTGACAGCCATGTTGAAAACAGTTCAAGGCAGAATGACCTTTGCGATCACAGATTTGACAGATTTGATTGGGATTATAAGTCGAGGATATAGAAGGTGGTGTGGCATTCTGCTGAAAAGATGAAGAGACTGTATAGTGTTGAGGCTGAGCATACCCTCAAGAACCATTATACTGTCCACCAAAGGTGTGACCACCATTATACTGTCCTCCAGTACCATTATACTGACCACCAGAATTGTGACCATGAAATTTCTTTCCTTGTCCCTTTCCTTTGTGATTATGGCCCCGAAAGTTGTTTCCCCTAAAATTATTGTATGAACCAGAACTTTGTTGAGTGACAAATGCCATGGGAACATTAGACACAGGAGGTAAAGGCAACTGCTGAAACCCGGGAAATCCCTGAAGAGACATATTTGATACGGGCATGAAAGGTGGCATGAAGTTAGGATAGCCAGAAAAACTTTGAACCATTGGAGGGACAGATTTTGTCCCAGATGACTTTCCATGATCAAAATGAGACCCAGAAGCTTGAGTATACATAGCAGACATTAAAGGAATCTGCTTAGTAGCTTCATCCAAGGTGGATTCTTCTGCCTTCAACTGAGATCGCAATTCCTTGAGAGAGACAAGATTTTCCCGTCCACGAATGACTGCCTTAATGGTGTTATATTCACTAGGTAGAGCACGCAGTGCCACAATAACAATATCTTCATCAGAGATAGCAACACCAGCAGCAGCTAGTTGATCTCTAGACTCCTTGATCCGCTGAAGATAGACATCAACAGATTCAGGTCCTTTCTTGATATTCTGCAGGTCAATCTTGAGTTGAACAATACTCGTTCTAGTGACACTGGAGAAACGTTCCCGAAGATTCAACCACATCTCTTTAGAGCTCTGACAACCAATTATGCAAGACAAGGCAGAAGAAGACAATGTAGCAGAAATCAATGTCATTAAAGCTTTGTCATGAATCTTTCATACTTGATAAGCATCAGAGACATGGGGATTATTCTCAACAGTTTCATCATCAGAGGCAGAATCATCAAACTGAGCAGGACAAGGAATAGAACCATTGACAAATCCAACAATTCCATTTCCTTCCAGTAAGAGTTGCATTTGAAAATTCCAGGTAACATAATTGGAATCATCAAGTTTCACTGTGACAGTATTCCCAACACTTGGAATTAAAGACGAAATAGGTGACTGAGTAAAAGCTAATTGCACAGAAGTCACCATAATTGCACAACAAGATTACACAACCAGTAATGGCAATACAACTGCAATAAAATCCACTAGCAACCACAACAACGAGTATGAGCAAGACACCAACACGTTTGAGTAGACACAACACGAAACCCCCAAATCTTAGGGTTACAAAGTCACAAAGAAATTGAAATTCGCACTGCGCAGAGCAAATATATGCATTAATCAAATGCAAAAGAATCGACAACACCTGATACACGAAGACGATTACGACTGCAGCAAATCAATCAACACACAAACCCCGACCAAGAAATCACCGACAATCGATCACAATCAACAACTCCAAAAACACAGCCAACGAAAAACGAAATGGCGAGGCAGAGAAATCACCAAACACCAAGCACTGACGGAAAAACGACGGCGGAAGCACGAGGATCGTCAGCCGGAGGCGTGAGCCAAACCCGGCGAAGATACCATGATAACAGTGGAAAAAACCTTAGAAGCTAAGGAAACAAGAGAGAGAAATTAGAGAGGGAAACTTGTTTTAACTGAATGAATTCTTTTTATTCAACTTACTTAGAATAATTACAACTCTTGGTATTTATACATCTCTCTACTACTACCACCACCAATAATACATAGACACTTGTCATAATCCTAAGCACTCATCATATTAACACTAACACTCAACACTCCCAATGTGCTTGAATAATGTTGTCAAAGAAGATGTACATTCAAGAAGATGAGGTACATTATGAAAGAGAGAGATTTCGATGATCCTAGATGTATCAAGTGTTGAACTTAAGGCTAGTAAGAAAAATACATAAAATGTGTATGCGTTTGTACATATATACATATTTACTTATAAATAAAAATGCTAACTTACAATCTGATGTAATGAAACATCAGTTAATTTGTAATAAACATGTAATCTGTAATCGTGCACTATCACTTAATTTGAATATCACAAATATACCTTTAACATATTGCCTCAAAAGGGCCATACGTGCTTTATGCACAACATCATGCTCCACAAATTCCTCTAAAAGCATCAACAAAGGCCAACATCAGACTCATATAACACAACCTTGATTCACCTTCCTCGTCCCCAATCTTCGACATGCATACAAAAAATCGTATTAAAATTCGAAATCTAGAATCTATCCAAAAACTGAAAGTTTTTATTTTGAGAAAGCACATACACTAGAGAACAGCCCACGAAGAGAGGATCATTTTTACCTATTGGGTTGAGGTCCAATTTCAGCAGACTTCACCGAAAATTGGCCGGAAAACCCGCGGTCACCGTTTCTTAGATCTGAAATTGAGGAAATTCGGCTTCGAATTTGTAGAAACTAAATTGGGGGTTGGAAAGAGAAAGGGAAGAGGATTCTGGAGGTATAATTTGACAGTCGTTGGTGACTGGAGGACGGTGGCGCTGCTACATTAAAGAGAAGAGGGAGAGAGAGGATATCGGAGGGATGAGAGAGAGAATGAAGGTGGAAGGAGCAGAGAGAAAGAAGAGGAGGAGTTGACGTTTGGGAAGGGAAAAGAGGATTAATAGATTTTTTATCTGTTCTATTGGTGCCCAATAAATTCTAAGAAAAATTAATGAAAACGGCCTGAAAACTTTGAGTTTTAATGATAGGGACAAAATAAAGGGTAAAGTGAATAGTACCAGGATTGACTTTTTAGTGTAAAATGTGGTTTTTCGTTAAAGTAAACAGTACCAGGAGCTTTTCGTTAAAGTTCCCTAAATTCTATTGGTGCCCAAGTTAATCACAAATACACAAGAAATTACTTTTTAAGAATTAAAGCATCTAAGGCCCACTCCAACCCTGGGCTAAAACCCAAATTCCCCCCTCTCCCTCCCCCACAAAAAATCCAATCCAACCCAACCCAAGACCTAAACCAAACCTAAAACTTAAAAGGGAGCCAAATACCGGCCAGTTTTTAGCCCACAAATTGAAGTGGGGCCCACGGGTGACAGTGAAAACTGGGTTGTGAAGCCCAGACCCCCAAACCAAGTCGCCTAACCCACTGCACATGCCAGGCATCTTCCCAGCCGTGGGTTGTCCCCCCGCGTGTTAACCGGTACTGTAGCCCAATGGCTACTTTTTTTGATCCAACGCCTTGATTTAAATGGGTCGTTGGTTAATCCAACGGTCCAGGTTCAATTTTTTTTTTTTTTAGTTTTGTATTTATATATTTATTGAATCCAACAGCTTAAATCGAATATAATCAAATCTAACAGTAAAAAAAAAGATCTAACGATTGGTGAAAGTTGAAAGTTTGGTGAAAGTTTAGTGATTTTTTAAAATTTATCGGAATTTAAATATTTTTAGGTTAAAATGTTCATAAAATTAATTTAGGATAGTCTACATAATTTAAAAAAAAAAAACAATTAGCCTAAATTCATTCTTTAATAATCCGGGGCTAAAATTTTAGGCCATAAATGTTGAAGCAGAAAAGCTGTTTATGGGCTAAAACCTAAATTTTATGGGCTAAATATTTTTAGGTTTTAGGCCAGAGTTGGAGATGGTCTAACAGACACTAATGGTTGGTGTCTCATATTTGAAGGCCACCAATATCAGTGGCATCCAACTAAAAAGACACCAAAAAATGTTAAGAGTGTTATCTTTCTATCTATAGTCACCAATTGCAAATAGTGTGAAAACATTCGTGTCCTATAGCCATAATTCTAGTAGTGTTTTTTTGGTTTCTATTGCACTGGCACCATTATCAGGTTTTTTGTTCTATGCTTTTTTACAAAACTACTGGAGATTTTGAGAAAATTGTAGCAATGATCTCTCAACTAAAAGTTCATGACCATTGGCCCCTTAACTCATCAAAACGTTCAACAATGGTCATTTTCGTCAACTCCGTCAAAATGACTCATGTTGGAAGGATCATTGCTACAATTGTGTTAAAGTTGAGGGACCAATATTGCTACAATTTTTTTCATTTGGTTTTTCATATTTGCCCTTGATTCAACCTTATGTGCGTGGATGTGACTCATTTTGACGGAGATTCTAACAGAGTTGACGAAAATGATCATAACTATACATCTTGATGAGTATGGACTAATAGTCATGAATTTTTAGTTGAGAAACTCTTCCTCTAACTGAGTTAAATTTAAGGGACAGTTACTACAATCTCCTCCAAGATTTTAGTTACAAGTGTGGTTTGAAGATCTATGAAAGAATAGCATAGATAGTATGACTCTCTCTCATCATCAGTCGAACAGATGCTATATTCTACAATTATTATATATACCAGAATGTCAACCATTTCCAAATCTGATTTCGATACAACGTGCGCTGACCAGGTGAGATAAAGATCGATATAATATATATATATATATGGCACATAATTTGTCGTCTTTATCACATAATTTATCGTCTTTATTGTTACAATTGCATTCAAATTTTTAAGTGCAATTTGGATATCATGGCAGTATGGCACCCAACATGATCATGTTGCAGTGTAGGTCCTACTACATACCAAGAATAATAATTCAGCTAAACGTCAACTTTTTCTCTACAAAATTGTATTAACAAAATCATTTCTTAACTTTATGACTAATTCACTTTTTATTACTATGACACCGAATAATGGAGATCAAAGAGAAACCACAAGTGAACACTCAAAGATAAACAACTCACAACTGTAAGGAATTCACCAAAGAGATAAGAGTTAAGGATAGGAAGAAAAACACTCTTCACTAAACCAAGTTTAAAAGTAATTCTTAATTTCTTAATGATTTTTTGTTTTCATACATGAGTAAGGGTTTTCAATAGTCTAGGCATAGAACAACCTTCAACCTTCCATGAATAGGTTACTATGCGTGAACTTATGTAATACTAATCATGAACTTAAATGAAAACATGAACCATCTTTGAATTAAATATGATGAATGCACCATGTAATAATTAGACAAGTCCAAATTTAGTGTCAGACGTTTTTGTTTGACAATAACTCGTCCCCAAGTTCTCTTCATCTTCGCAAAGAACGATTCCCTCGAGGCAAGCATGGGAAGCTGAAACCACGAGCTGATGGTCCTTTCAAGGTGCTCACACGTGTAGGAGACTATGCTTACAAGATTGAATTTCCAGGCGACTATGAAGTATCAGCAACCTTCAATGTTGCAGACCTTTCTCCTTATCATGGCTGCGAAGGCGAAGAGAACTCGGGGACAAGTTATTGTGCAGCGGAAGTGTCTGACACCGAATTTGGTCTTGTCTAATTATTACATGGTGCATTCATCATATTTAATTCAAAGATGGTTCATGTTTTCATTTAAGTTCATGATTAGTATTACATAAGTTCACGCATAGTAACCTAGTCATGGAAGGTGAAGGTTGTAACCTATTCATGGAAGGTTGAAGGTTGTTCCATGCCTAGGCTATTTAAAACCCCTACTCATGTATGGAAATAAAAATTATTCAAAAATTAAGAATTACTTTTAAACTTGGTTTAGTGACGAGTGTTTTTCTTCCTATCCTTAAACCCTTATCTCTTTGGTGGATTCCTTAGAGTGGCGAGTTGTTTATCTTTGAGTCTTCACTTGTGGTTTCTCTTTGATCTCCATTATCTAGTGTCAAATTGGTATTAGAGCACTATTCTATCATGGTTGGGAGGAGTGGGTGGAAGCTAACAAGCTTGTCAGGACTCACCCGATCGTGAGAGAGATCTGCGTGACATTGAAATGGACAACCTAAGGAGACAAGTGTAGCATCTCCAACGGCGTCTCGAGCGCTACAAAACTTTGGAACATGATGATCCGTCATGAAATAGAGAATGATGGATCCGATGATGCGGAGGAGAATCCTTTTGTAGGGGACAAATTTCTAAATCTTAATCTTCCTTTAAAGTTTGATCTTTGTTCAAGTGGTTCTTGTGAAATTTGTTGTGATGTATGTCGTTATGATTTTGTCTATGATGATGGTGATGACGAGGGTACAATTGATGTGGTTGATCAAGAAGTTTTTCAATCTTTGTCAGTTTCTAATTATTACAATGGTGATGAAGATGTGATTACAATGGTTGAAGAGTCTCAGGAGCAGCTATATAATGAGGCAAAAGTTGTTGACATCCGTAGAATTCATGATACTTTTTGGGAAGATTTCATTGTTCAAGATATGAGAAGAAAACCATTGAATAGAAGTTTTCAATATGATTTGAATTATTTCTACTCAATCCCAAATTATGAGTATGAAGTGATTCAGAAGCATTATCCCAAGGTGATTGTTTTTAAAGGAAAAAAATTGGCGCATGCCTGGTTTGCAAGAATGTGGAAAATCAAAAGTTCTCTATATTGTTTTGTGTCTTGGGATTTTTCATGGTCTTCAAATTTATTGGTGTTAAATTAGATGAAGTGGAGAATGTTAGTTGGACATCCAAAAGATCGAGGAAGACTAAACAATACTCAAGGATGAGTTATCGCGCAGCGGAAGCATATGACACCAAATCTAGACTCATCTAATTATTAGATGGTGCATTCATCATGTTTAATTAAAAGTTTGTTCAATATTTCATTTAAGTTCATGATTAGTATAAAATAAGTTCATGCATAGTTTTAAGTCCTGGTTATGATCATAAATAAGGATAACCTATTCATGGAAGGTTGTTCCATGCCTACACTATTTAAACCCCTATTCTCATGTATGGAAATAAATCATTCAGAAATTGGGAATTGCGTTTAAACTTGGTTTAGCGAAGAGTGTTTTTCTTCCTATCCCTAAACTCTTATCTCTTTGGTGGATTCCTTAGAGTTGCGTATCTTTGAACGTTCACTTATAATTTCTCTTTGATCTCCACTATCCGGTGTCACACTACAAGAAAACCGAGCATTTTGGGGTTTTCATGTGGGTACATATAATTAATGGTTACGTATTTTGTGCAACTGCCTGCAAATTTGAAGGATTTTTTTTTTTTTTTTTTTTTTTTTGAGTTTATTAAGAACCCAATCATGTGGTCTTATCTTTTTACATTTTATAATATAAATGGATGACAAGAGTTCGAAATATCTCACTTCTATGAATGTCTCTTGAACGTTGTAAGCCTAATTGTTTATTTACGGGGTATTGGTATCACGACCCCGCTATGCCCGCGGTCCTTGTCCATGTTTATTGGGGACTATCCAGATTCTCTTTTCTTCTCAAAAAGATTGTGTCTAATTATTTTTAGGGCGACCCATACCGCACCTCTCTCCGTATACCTCTAATCAGGTTCTGTATTCTTCAAATAAGATCTCCCATGCAGCATGTCAACCATATTCCCCAAATCTGATGATGTGGATGATATATATCACAGTGTTGAGCAAGATGAGATTTATGCTTATTATTGGTCAAGGAGGCCTTCCTGTTCATGTCTGAAAGTGGGTCCAACATGTACTGCACAGAATATGTTCATTTTCCTCATCAATCTCTTCTTCAACTTTCTGTATATATAGCTTGTGCATATCCCACCATTGTAATGCGAGCAGAAACAAATGAAAATAATAGCAAGCATTGCCTGGAAAAGAAGAGAGTGCAATAGAGCCAAGGATGAATTGCCGGCGCTATAGATAATAAGTTCATAAATGTGTATACATGCCACCAAAATCCGTATATATTTGCTTGCCGGCAATTTGTTCTTGGCTATGTTGGGTTCTCCTCGTTCCATGCGATGCCATGATATATACAGAATGTGGAATTTAAATAAGAATTTATTTTTGTTGTTTGTTTAAACTAAGGACCACAACTTGCTACCTCATAAGTGATAACAGTATCATGTAGTCTGGGATCATATTTTCTACTGGACTAATACACTGGGCCTGCCCCATATCGGCTTAAGTTTAGCTGATGAGAAGTTCTTTCACTTATACTTGTATATTCTTTGTCTAGTTATTATAAGATCTGGTTACCATATATCAAGGTTCTAAAAAACACTAGGCGCTAGTCGGGCAGCGGGCTAGCGCCTAGGCGGCCTAGGTGGCCTATGTGGATTTAGGTAAATTTCTTGTATATCTTGTAAATAAGTGCATATTGACACTTACAAAAAATTAAATTTGTATGAAATTTATGGATAAGATAATAAAAGAATAATAAAATGAAAAAAGAGTATTCAACAATTCCAAAATTTAAAAACACATTAAGCATATATGTCATATAACCATAGTGAGGATATTGTAAGATGACACATGTACAATAAGTTCACAATTTAAAACCACATAAAATGCAAAATAGGAGGAAAATAAGGAAATATAGTAATGTACATAGGATTTTTTTTTTAATTTAAAAATAAAAAATAAAAAAACCTCCTAGCCGCCTAGCCCTCCCAGCACCTAGCCCGCCTAGGGCCGCCTAGAGCCCATCCGATTTTTCCAACCGATTTGCAAGAAAACGCCTCGGGTCACCACCGCCTAGTGCCTAGGCCGTTTTTTAGAACATTGCCATATATAGAGGAAGTCATTTGTTGGTTATAATCATTCTTTGAACTTCTAAATTTTTTAGGAGTTTGAATATCAACTAGTTGTTAGTCTAGTTCATCTATATGCAAGTGGCCCTTTACTACAATGGTGGAAACGTTTTGAGCCCTTGCATGATAGTGTGGGTTCAAACCATGTTGGTGGCTAATCTAACATTAAATCTAACAAAATCTATTGTTTGACAAAAAAAAATATATATAGTTCATCGATATAAGTTTCTATTTTGATTGCTAATTTGTAAGGAGAATGACATATATCGTATTTAAAGGAATATTATCTACTCTTACATTTTCTGATAGGGAATAATATCAAATTTATAGCAAAGAGTCTTTTTTTGGCTGCTTAATCATCTTGAACAACAATCTGATATGACAGATAGTTAAAAGAGATGATTTCTGTAAACTCTTTTTTTCTTCCTGCACTTGTATACCTTAGTTTTTCTTTGATTTAGTCGACCTAAAAGCCAAAATAAAAAATGTGCATTGGGTGAAAGGGTGTATAGAAATCATTCCTTAGGTTAATTTATTTGGAAATTAATTTTATGCAAGTATTCTTAGATGGTTGAAAACACTGACAATGGTCTTAAAATACAATATGATATATCGTATATTGTGGGATTCCTCAAATAACCTTATTTGAAAGACACATTGTGAAGCTAATTTCGTAATTTTTTCAATTATTCAAACTGTCGGTATTCTAATTTATCGTGCAAAGATCATCCTTGCAAAAAAAAATTGACAAATTCAAAACCCTTAAGACATCTAATTGTAGTGAAGAAAAACAAACCAATATGAAATTTAACACTACAAACGAATCGTCATTAGTGAGGGTCAAATACCGTCGGAAAAGGCATTTTACCATCACAAATACTTATTTCTAATGGGAAAAAGCCCTTGCTAGGCATCGGAAATTGTGACATTGGAAATACTTTTGTAACGCCCCGCCCTAAAATATTTATTTTAGGAAAATAATTCTGAAATAGGCCCAATTCAAACTCTTGTGTATTTTACTACCATTAAACACTATTCTTTATTTAAATTTCCTAATTACTCACAAAATCTACAACCAAAATTTACTTACCAAAAACATAAGACTTAATTTCATCTTATTCATTGAATTTCTTTTCTTAATTCAACTTCCCAACAAAATATAATTCTCGATTATTTAAGGCTGCATCTAACCCCTGTTAGACTGCCTATGTACCCTTGAGCGGGATCAAACCTTTCGTAGTTCATCATTCATCCTTTTATCCATTTCCAAAAATACTCTAATAACGGCAATAATCAACATTAGATTTCACAATCGAACCACACCAAATGAGTACAAATTACGGATTTAAAATATCAAAATCTTCATGAGAAGACGGCGTCGGCCCACTGGTCATGCGCCTCTGCGGGTGGCGGTTTCCGGCAAACGGAAACCGCAAATTCCGACCAACACTAAAAATTACCAAATTTTACAAGAATATAGAACAAGTCAAGGGAAACAATTTTCATACCTAGGTCGAAGCTTAGTTCGATAGGAAAACACCTCAAATCTCCCTCGATCTGTCGGAACCCTAGAAATGTTCTGGTGTTCCATCAGTCGATCATTCCGGTGTTCCATCGCCCCAAAATATGTTTGGGGTTTGTTCCTGGGACCAAAATGAGTTGAATGATGGTGGTACTCGACGGTGGTACCTGCAAAATTGGCCAATCACCGCCACGAACCCTGTCGCACCCCCCTCACCGGGTGCGGTTTTCACAGTGTCAAGGCCAAATTCCATAAATTTCAGGATGGAATGGGTAGAGGGAAGGTCGTGGAGTGTTTCCCAGGGGTTAGTTTGACGTGGCATGAAGGAGACCGGGGCGGGTCACAAGGTCTAAGTGATCCGGTGTTCTTTCTTCCTCTTCCTTTCCCTCCTGGTTCTCCCCCTCCATTGGTCCACTTCTCCCTCCTTTTCTCTCCCGCAACCTTCTCTTCCTCACAGCGACACACGTGGCATCATCCCATTGCTCCAGATTTTCTAGAGTCTTCCAAATTAATGGTAAAATGCCTATTTTGCCCTGCACTTCAATCGTTAATAACTTCTTTGTTATAACTCCGTTTCACGAACGGTTTCCGCCTACACGCTCGTGGGATCTTCTTCTATCCAATTATGTCAAGAAATACCACGAAACATATAAGGATTAAAATACATCTCCGTATAATTTCGTTTGGTCAACTAAGAGTATTTCGTCTTTTTCACCTATCGATAAATTTTTACGACGTAAATTATAATAATTTTAGGAAACAAAATTTTTACAATTTCTCAATTCAATTTTCATAACCATAAATCGATTTATTTTCGATTTTCTCCACGTATTCATAATTATGAATATCTAATTCATATATTTAATTTTTCAGGGTATTACAACTTTTTTCTGACTAGCCGCCAAAAATACTTTAGTTTCAAAGCACATGACTTGTTGTTAATATTTATCTTTCTGTCGAAATTGAATATTTCAAACGACAAACTTATTTCCTTTCCAATATGTCAATGTGGTCGCAAATACTTATATGGCTGTCGAAAATACTTTTCAAATGACAACGAATATTTTTTGTGATGATATATTTTCGACTAATACTTGTAGTAAAAAATTCTATTTCCAACAATGAATGACTATTTCCGAGAGCACATAGTCGCCACAATTACCATTTAGCAACAATAAGTTTTAGTAAGGCTGGTCGAAAATCGTTTTTCTTGACCAAAACTATAAGCATTATAAAGACTGAGACTGTAAAAATACAAATATATTGTTGAAAGAAAAATAAATAATATTACAAATGCTCAATTGTTATTGAAATGTTACACATTTTCATTAATGAAACAATATTGACAATAAAACATATATAAGACCAATGTAATAAATTGGAAAAATGAGGTACAATCCTCAGAATAATCAACCCTAAAATAAGTACAATCCTCAGAAATGTCTTCTAACACTAGTTCTCAAAGTCTACTTCAAGTCCTCTTGAAGATGGTTAGGTACGGCTTCCTTAAAATGCATGTCCAAATCCAAATTGCTCATCTTTCATATATTCATAGCGATTAGCGATCTTATCCATGACCCTCTAAAATTGTTGAGAGACACACCTATATCATATACAATCTCAATGGTTAGGATCGTACTATTTGCATCAAATTAAATTAAATGTATCAAAAATAAAAATAAAAACATAATGCAAGCCTTCATATTTAACCTGACATAAATTGATTCCCAGTACTAATTCATATAGGTTTATATTCCTTACCTGCAGCAACCTTGTCGAGTTTCATGTCATGTTTTTTCTCTTTTTATACGCTTATTGGCCTTCATCTACCTCGTTAGCACCTGAACTAATCAATAAATAAAGCAACAATTAATAATTCGACAAAATTTATAAGTGCTAATAATATTTGAGCTTTTCGGAAAAAATACAGCAGAACTTTGGAGCTTCTCGTAGTCTTGGTGCAAACTCTTCTATTCAAGACTTGAAAGACTTCTGTTCTCTCTATTTTACATGTATCTTATAGTTGCAGAACAAATTATTAGAAATATCTTTTTCATGTACATATCAAAAGGAAAGACTGAGAGCTTTACTTAAACCATTAACTAACCTGCAACTCTGGCCTTCTAATTAGCAGGCTATTCTAAGACTTGAATTACAAGAACTCACTGCTTTCTCTGTTCCTTCATCCTCTCCTCCACGCTGTGATCGATCAAACTCCATAACTTTTTTCAATGATCTGAATCGTCTGCACACACACACACACACACACACACACACACTCTATATTATTATGTTTCTTTCAAATTTAATTTCGAAGTAGATTCACACTCTGTATATATGTACAAGAATTAAATTTTTTGGAAATTAAGTTAGTTAATGAGGTCCTTCGACTACAAAAACATATTCTTGTGCTTAACTAGTATCACTACTATAAGTTTATCCAAATTAAAAATAAAGATTAATTAAAGGAAATAGAAGAAAGAGTTCAAATTGAATTATCAGCTGGAGGAGAACGAAGGAGCAAATGGTCAGGTGGTAATTTCATCCTTTATATTGACGTTGATTATCAACACTTTTTTTATTGCTGATGGTATTATAAATTATTACCTTGCTTATCAACTAGTTTAATTTATATTTTTTTTTTGTTGTGAAAGTTTGATTTATATGTAGTTTCCAAAAAAAAAAAACTTTGATTTATATGTTGATATGGTAAGTATGTGAAGATTATTAATTGATGGAAATTGTATATTAACAGGATCGGAAAACGGATGTCGTTGGACTATCGATCACAATATGGTGTGAAGGATATGAACATAGTGAATATAGAATTGAAATGTACTTTCTGACATAAAGGGATTTACAAATATATAGATATGCAAGTAACCTTTCTGGAGAAGTTGTGTTCTTCTGGAGAAGTTATAACTTCTCAGGTTGGAATATAACTATTCAAATCCTTTAATTAATTAATTAATTAATTATATTATTTCCTTTATTAATTAATTAACTTATTTCACTACAATCATATGTATATCAGTACACCGATGTTATGGTGTACCTTCACACATGATTACACATATTGTGAAAACCATGTTATCATAATCATATTCCAACATCTCCCACTTGATTATGATGACATAAATGGTTTCCTATTCTGATTTGTTTCTCTAGAGTATGACTCGTAAAGAAATTCAATGTAACATCAGATATGTGGCTTCTTTACCTGGTGCACACCATTCCACTTAATCTGATAACATTTTACTCTTTAGTAAAATGGCATCATATCCAAGTAACTAGGAAAAACAATCCATACCCGGTTACAAATGATGACTTAGCCCCGCACTATACGCCACAATGTTATATAAATTATTTCTTGAAGCTTATTACGGATTTTACTTTCAAGACGATTTATTATAACCTGGTTACCTCGCTAGTGCCCTTTATCTTTAACCGACCAAGTACTAAAGAACCAGATAGAGTCGCATCTACTTGTCCATGTTTCAGGCGTCCCTAAAACCATACAACGATGCCCGCCGCACGTCTCACACTACAACACATCTAGATGTTTTGCAAACCCATTGTAGTCACATGCTCTCTGAATTTTTCCAGAGACAATCCCTTGGTCATCGGATCGGCCACCATCTCTTCGGAGGGTATGTAGTCGACATTTACCTCTCCTCTCTCAACTATATCTTGTATATAGTGATATGTAATATTAATGTGTTTTCCTTTGTAACTATTTGCTCCACTCTTTATCAGAAAGATGGCGGACTTATTATCACAAAACACATTGACGTGCTCCTTAGGTATACCTATATTTAAATTATCGATAAATCGTTTAGCCCATACTGCAGTACTAACTGCTGTGCTACAAGATATATATTCTGCTTCCATGGTAGACTTTGCAACACAGCTTTGTTTCTTACTTAACCAAGAAACAGCCGTTCCTCCAAACAAGACAATGTTACCACTTGTTGACTTTCTGTCATCCAAGTCGCCTGCGAAATCTGCATCGCAATAACAAACTAAATCTAGATCATTTAATCCGAAACATAGTTTCATACCTTGGGTGCCTTTTAGATATCTAATAATTCTCTTTACTGCCGTCCAATGTTGCTTTCCGGGGTTGGATTGATATCTACTTACCAATCCAACTGCATGACATATGTCAGGTCTTGTGCTGGTTATAGCATACATCAAACTTCCAACTGCTTGGGCATATGGAACATTTTGCATATCAATGATGTCTTGCTTATGTACCGGACACATATTTTTGGAAAGCATCATTCCTTTACAAACAGGTGTACTAACTGGCTTGCAATCTTGCATATTAAATCTTTTAAATATTTTATCCAGATAATTTTGTTGATCCAAATAGAGTGTTTTGGCATCTCTATCCCTAGTAATTTTAATTCCTAGAACATAAGATGCTTCTCCCATATCTTTCATTTCAAATTTGGATCCCAAATATGACTTAGTCTTTTCAATCATATCTATAGAGTTACCTGCAAGTAAGATGTCATCTACATACAGTGACAACATACAAAAATTATCTTGGCACTTCCAAGAGTAAACACAATGATCCAATGGATTTATTTTGTAGCCCATTTCTATAATGGCTTGGTGGAACTTTAAATACCATTGTCTTGATGATTGTTTAAGGCCGTACAACGACTTTCTTAATTTATAGACTTTGTTTTCATGTCCTTTGACATGATATCCTTCGGGTTGAATCATATAGATGTCTTCCTTTAAATCTCCATTCAAGAATGCTGTTTTGACATCTAACTGATGAAGTTCTAAATTCATTCTAGCAACAATTGCCATAAGAATACGAATGGATGTAAACTTCGCAACTGGAGAGTAAGTATCCACAAAATCTATACCGGGTTTCTGAGTATAACCCTTAGCTACAAGTCGAGCCTTAAACTTATCTAGGGTACCATCTGATTTGTACTTCTTACGAAGTACCCATTTACAACCGATGGGCTTTCTTCCATTAGGTAGATCAACCAATTCCCAAACTTCATTTTTCTGTATGGAATCTAGTTCTTCATTCATTGCTTGTTGCCATTGTTCAGACTCAAAACTATCCATTGCTTCTTTATAATTCCTTGGGTCTGGATCTCCCACTGAATGATCTACCTTCTCAAGATTGAAAACAAAGTGATCTTTCAATCTTCTAGATGGTTCCCTTTTTCTTTTACTCCCACTGATTTGATCATTTCTCCCACTATTTATATCTTCCATGATAATATCATGATCATCATCCATTTGTATGTCATGATCGACATTGATATGATCACCCACGTTAACGTCTCCCACTTGATCATTGTCAATGTCAGCATCATGAGACAAGTCTAAATTAAGATGGAAATCTTGATCATCCGTAGGAGAATGTTCTTCTTCCAAAGACTCCAATTCGTGTATTGGTTTAAACAAATCAGTAGTTTCAATAAAAGTAGCATCTCTACTTTCGATCAATCCTTTCTCAGGATGATAAAACCTATATCCGATACTATTATCAGGATATCCTATAAATTTACATTCCAAAGTCTTTGCATGTAATTTATTTCTTAATGGCTTTGGAATGAGGATATGCGCTGTACAACCCCAAACTTTTAAGTTTGATAAATCGGGTTTTCGCCCATGCCATAATTCATATGGAGTTAGTGGCTTTGCCTTTGTATGAACTTTATTCAATATATATGCTGCAGTAGCCAAAGCTTCACCCAAAAAATGTAAAGGTAAGTCAGCATAAGACATCATAGATCACATCATATCCATTAGAGTTCGATTTCTTCTTTCTGCGATACCATTTTGTTGCGGTGTATAAGGCATAGTATAATTATGCCTTATACCATTCTCTTTGCAGAAATCATCAAAGGCTTCAAATTCTCCACCTCTATCACTATTAAGGGTCTTTATGGATCTTCCCAATTGGTTCTCTACTTCGGCCTTAAACTCTTTAAATTTTTCTAAGGCTTCATTTTTATGCTGCAAGAAGTAGACATATCCATAACAGGAATAATCATCGATGAAAGTCACAAAATATTTCATTCCTCTATGGGTTTTTGTTCTCATAGGTCCACATAAATCTGTATGCACTATCTCAAGTAAATTTGTAGAAATCCAATGCTGAGAAAACGATTTTCTAGTCATTTTTCCTTTAATACATGATTCGCATGTATCAAAATCATGTGCATTTATTTGAGGCAACATTCCATTTTTACTCATGCGTATTATTTTATTTTTATTTATGTGACCTAAACGTAAATGCCATAAATATGACAAGTTTTGAACAGTAGAGACAAAGGCATACTCGGAAGAAATACTTTTATTAATACAAACTGAGTACATATCATCGACTCTTATTCCCCTTACATAAATATAACCCTTTTTCCCAATAGTGACAGCACCATTCATGAACCTTGTCTCAAAACCTTTCTTTTCTAGGACAGAAACTGAGATAAAATTCCTTCTTATATTTGGTGCAAACAGAACATTTTTAAGTACAATGGTAGATTTACTATTGTTGATTTTGCAATCTCCTTCACCCAAAACATCGACATAAGTATTGTTGCCCATGTAGAGACGATGTTCTCCTAGTGCTTTCTCCTTGAAATTGATGAAGCAACTTTTGTCCTTACTTACATGACGAGTTGCTCCTGAATCTATCCACCATAGTCCTTGATCTTCAACAATGAGTGCTTCAGAGACAGTCAAAATTAGTTCTTTAGGATTTTTGTTGTTTTTGCGTCGTTTTGGGCACTTATACCTATAATGACCAGTCTCTCCACAATTGTAACATGTACTCTCCTTTCCTTTAAACTTGTTCTGCTTGCGGTGTCCAAACTTTTTAAAGTTCGGGCGCTTGTTACTACTATGTGGCTTGTGCATGTGTTGCTTGTTTTTCTGAGAATCTTCTGCTATGAGGAGGTTGGCTCTGCCTTGTCCAGTTTCCTTTTTCCTATAATTTTTACGAACTTCTTCAATAGCCAACATTGCAGGCAATGTATCCATCGTTAATTCAACTTGACCATAAGTCATGGAAGTAACTACATTTTCCCAAGAATTTGGGAGGCTACCAAGAAGAACACTAACTTGCATTTTATCAGAAACTGGATGGCCAGCATTGGCTAAGTCTTTTGCCATTACTTCCATTTTAGTAATATGATCAACCATAGAATCAGTTTCCTCCATTTTTGTCCCATTGTATTTCTCAAGCAATAACTGAATGTATGTTTGAGATTTAGGGCCATACTTCTTTTCAAGTACATCCATGATTTCTTTGGCCGAATCATATTATTCATAGAGAGGTATTAATTTATCTTCCATGTAATTGAGGATTGTGGCTTTAGCCAATTCATTATCTTCCACCCATTTATTATAAACTCGAGAAGGCCCAAGGGGTCTCTCGTCCTTGATAATGTACAAAGTCTTGTCATGGGTTAAAAGATAAGTAATCATTCTCTTCCATATTCGATAATTAACGTTATTCAACCTCTCTATTTTAAAAACTTCGGATTTGGAAGATTTAGTTGCCATAGCTCAGAAAATTACAAAACAAACACAATACTTAATACAAACTTAAATACAAATACAAATACTACTAGTGTACTTTTAATTATTACAAGCCACAAATACTATATGTTCTTAATAAATTAAAGACTAAAACAAAAATAATAATAAATAAAATAGAATAGAGACTTATTTATTCTTAGCAACAGATACCGCACACACTCATTGAGGCTTTGTCCAATCAGTGAAAGACGAGTACTTATTCAGGCGATCACGTCGATAGAAGGCTCGTGGATTTCTTACTTGTCTACTTGGCCAGGTGTGATCAATCCTTCCTCTATTTTCGTGCACAAAAGCAGTCTCTTCTCGACTACGGGATTCTCTTTCAATTCTCAATGGTCTTGGCCCCTTTAAATTTCTTGCAGTCGAAATTTCTCTTTGTGCCAAATCGGGATATATAAAACCGTAACGGGTATTATGTTGATCCAAATAATTAAGCAATTTGACTCTAGAATTCCGAAAATTGAACCCTTGCTTCCACTTTTGATCTTTGTCACTATTATTTAAATTATTCCACAAATCAACTCTATGAGTGAAATTATTAGGGTAAACTGGATTAATAAAACCTGAATTTGGTTCGATAGTAACACCCAAACGAGTAGGAAATGGCTCCAATTGCAGCTGTCCCGAATTTTGCTTAGAGGAGGAGCCCACTTCAAAAATTCTGTCTTCTTGAATTTGTGATGGACACCTATCACTTTCAGAACCCAAAAATCTGCTAGCTTTAGTTTGTTCCCCACGTGAAACCTCACCAAAAGCAAAACCTCCTTTAAATGCACTTTCTTGACTGTAACTTTGTGATGGACACCTTGCTTTCCCACGTGAAGCTTGACTTTGTGATTCTGACCAACACTTAGCCTTTTTATATGCACTGTCAGAATGCAAAGAACCAAAAGAACACCTATTTTTAATTTGCTCCCCACGTGAAGGCTCAAATACAAATGCTCCTTTTTTATTTTCAAAGCAATTCCCCCCTTCTTTATTTTCGAAGCACTCTCTCTGGGAAAAAACAGTTTCTTCTTTCTGCTTCGTTCCGCAGCCCCGCGGATAATCTCGAACGGCAGAGACTAGTTTTCTTGAAGGATATCGATGCCGTCGGTGTTGTGTATTACCACGAAAAGCCGAGACCAAGGTTGAACGACGAGACCACGGGGGAAGAACACGACCACGCAATTGTCTGGTATTGGTCAGTGAGTTGCTGCGGTGAGTCTCTGATTTGATGTAATCTGAGAGCAACTTCGAATCAGACTTAAAGGTGCAGGTAAATCTCTTGGGCTTGGTGACCAAAATGTAGGAAATGGATCTGAACTTGTAGTTTCGATTTCTTGCGTAGATTCGGTTTTTGCCGCCAAAAATCCCGATTGAAATGGGTTGTTTGAAGGCCTAATGGGACTGTAAAAACTTTCTGAATTCTGATAATTGTTGAATGAATTTATATGATGAAATGGTTTATTTTCAGAAAGAATTTTGTTCTCTGTCGAATGAAACGGTGTTGGGGAATAAAGTTCAAATTGTTGGGTTAATTCAGGCCTAGGTTCAAATGGGTTGTAGGTTGGGATTTCGAACGATTGGGTATTTTTGTGAGTTTTGGATTCTACAGGAAAATACTCCGATGACGATTTCGAACTTTCGATCAAAATCGGTTCAATATTCTCCTTGGTCACCAACGTCCTCTTCCCTAAATGCTTCTCAAGTTGAAACTTAGAAAGAACGTTGTTGGATTCGTTACTTGACGGAGAGGAAGTCTCAGATTTTGTTCGAGACGTCCTCGGATGAAAACTGGGCAAATTGTCTTGATTCATGAAAACCTGGCTCTGATACCACTGATGGAAATTGTATATTAACAGGATCGGAAAACGAATGTCGTTGGACTATCGATCACAATATGGTGTGAAGGATATGAACAGAGTGAATATAGAATTGAAATGTACTTTCTGACAGAAAGGGATTTACAAATATATAGATATGCAAGTAACCTTTCTGGAGAAGTTGTGTTCTTCAGGAGAAGTTATAACTTCTCAGGTTGGAATATAACTATTCAAATCCTTTAATTAATTAATTAATTAATTATATTATTTCCTTTATTAATTAATTAACTTATTTCACTACAATCATATGTATATCAGTACACCAATGTTATGGTGTACCTTCACACATGATTACACATATTGTGAAAATCATGTTATCATAATCATATTCCAATATTAATATCTATGTTGCCTTACATACGCATAAAGCATTCATGTAAAGCAAGAAAAAGAATTGAGTTGTATATTATATACAAGGGTTGGAGAATGTCTTAGATATAATAATGAAATCTTGTACATGTCATGCATCGTAGGAAGGGGGAAGGGCTTGAGTATACGGGAAGTACCTATATAATAAAGTAGAAATTAAGAATTTAACTATAAATTGGGCTTAAGGGATTATGAACAGGTGGTAACTCATATTCTAAGGTATTCAGAGTCAAGTGGTATAAACATGATATGCGTGCAACTTGAGTGCCTTAGATACGTGTTAGTGAAATTAGAAGTGAATGTGTTCATTCATCCATCTCATTGCATATATATTATGTATTCTCAAGAACTACTTCATTTTAATTATTGTTTGGTAGATGCCTATTTCATTTTGAGAACTAATTTGTAAAATAGTGAGCATTCCAAATTTTTATTCCGCTGTGCATTCGGTAAACTTTATGTAGTAAACTCAAGTGTTTTTTTATGTAAAAAAAAATATTAGCGAGTGTTGTACGATATATTTTGTAATCATTATATATTAGTAATTTTCTTTCCCTCATGTCTTGGTTATAGAATTTATTTCTACGGCTAAGATATAACTCACACTCTAACTCGAAAATAGTCCTCATTTGCAGATCGAGGCGTGACACCACCGATTATAATCCTATATATACATGTATATTGAAGAAAAATTGTAGTGTAGAAGCTAAAAATCACAAATGAGCAATGAAAGACATGCATGTCATCTCTGATTTTTCATGAGGTGAATCCGGTGATTTAAGGTCTCAGTGTTTGATCGTTCATCGTTAGTTATGGCTGTAGTTCAAGCTTGGTCTGAATTCAAGTGGGCACTAGTGTTACAGTATGGTGGCAGTTTTTCTCATGCTTGTAAGTTTATAAGTTGGAGGTCTTAATTTCGACACTTCTAGATAATATATTTGTTATCAAATGATTATAGTTGACTATTGTGTGGCTTAACTCAAATCTAATTTCTACATAAGATTGGATTTCTCTTGGCATTGGACATGGTATCCATTTCATAGAAGTGTGGAATAAGGAGGCCAAAGATACTCAACATATTTATCAAGAAAATTTCTCAAGATGCTCAACATATTTATGATGAAAATTTCTAAAAAAATTTCCTTTTATTACGTGAAAGGTCAAAGCTTTATTTTTTACTCATTTTTTTTTTTTGAACAAACGATATTATCTACTCTGAAGGGATGGAGGAGTGAGCTCAGCCTCACAATAGGTTAGCAATATTGTAGTTCAAATTCGCCTTGGCGAGAATCGAACCTAAGATTACTCATTTATAAGTGAAAAGGAATATCATTAAACCGTAGTACTAAGTGGCTACTCACCTTTTTATTATTAAGCTACAGATGCAAAGCCTAACCTATTTACTATAAGAAAGAAATCCTAAAAGGAAACAAATCTCACTAATTACAATTAATTACAAAACGAGCAACTCACACGAATATTTTCCCTCGAATTAGTGCATAGATGTCTTTGATGCCTAACTTCTTGGTAGTTGATACGACCTCTGTCGACACATTTGCTATGCAACTATTATTTGTGCCTACAACTTTTTCTTATAGATGCCTATCCACATCAAATGCTTATTACAATTATGTTTAACTGTTGTAGCCTATTATATTTGACAAGAAGAAGAGGGCCGACAGCAAGGGTAGAGAGAGAGAGGAGATATGTGTTTGTAGAATCGTAGGGAAATTGTGTATTTAGGATATGTTATCCCCTACGTACCCACTTGTAGCCAACGGGCTTCACATGTGGAGGCGTAAGAGCTACAAGTCCAAACACCTTACGTTTAGCAAGCGAATCGAGTTTGACTTGGATTGCTTGCTTCCAGTTTGACCAATCGGTTCTACGTCGACATTCATCAACAGAACGGGGTTCAATGTCATCGCTCAACATGATCTCAGTAGCTACTGCAATGCTAATGCATCATCGACAATCATCTCATTTCTACACCACACATCATTTAAGCTAGCATGATAGACCGAAATCTCACGATTCTCTGGAGAAGGATTCGTCTCTTCAAGGACACTTTTGTAATCTAGAATTTCCTCATGAGTTGGATAGAATGAGTAAGCGACAGTCGGATTCACGGTAGGCTCTTCAGGTGTCTGTGCAGTGGGTTTCCTCTTCCAGGGGTGTGAATCCTTTGAACCAAGAGGTCTGCCACGCTTTTGTGTAGGGGCAGATGATTGGCTAGCTGCTAATATATGTGGATCACCAAAGTTGGCGTCCCAGGCCTCTAAGAGGGAAGTCCGTTGTACATTTGGTACATCCATCTTTGCAGGCTCATTCACAACTGGAATATGTGATCTTGTCACGCACGCTAGATTGGTGAAAGCATCTGGCATGCTCTGAGCTATGCTCTGAAGATCTAGAATGCGCTGCACTTCAGTTTCAGACTGAGCGGTGAGAGTCGTCCACGAGCGGTAAATAGAAGTGACAATTCGCGAAACGAGCGGTAAATAGATTACTTGTCAAAGGTTCTAAGTAACGAATAATCGAAGGAGAATCATATCCGACATAGATTCCCATCCTTCGCTGGGGCCCCTTTTTGTACGTAAGGGCGGCGAAATCGGCACATAGACCGCACAACCAAATTTTTAACGTGCAGATGCGATATGTCAAGTTCGTATCCGGTAACCAACTGAAGGGTGCTATATGGTTGGGCCGCAACAAGCCTCAGGCATACCAACATGGTTGTGTGCAATATTGCATGGCCCTAAGCAGAGATCGGAAGCTTGGTACGTATGACCAATGATCAAGCAATCATTTGTAAGTGCTTAATGAATGCCTTTGCTAGGCCGTTTTAGGTGTGAACATAGGGTATTAAATGATCAACTTCAACCCTAACTAACATTCAATAGTCATCAAAAATTTTTTATGTGAATTCTCCAGCATTATCCAATCGAATAGATTTGATCGAATAATCAAGGTGGTAAGCCCTGAGCTTGATAACCTGACCCAACAATTTGGAGAATGCAGCGTTCCTTGTGGACAACAAGCACACGTGTGACCAACGTGTGGAAGCGTCAACCAAAACCATAAAATATCTAAATGGTCTGCATGGAGGGTGAATCGGTCCATAAATGTCCCCCTGAATCTGTTGTAAAAAAATGGGAGGATTCGAACAAATCTTGTCATAAGAAGGCTTAGTGATAAGCTTTCCCATAGAACATGTTTAACATGCGATTCCTTGAATCGAACCCAAACTTTAGGTTAGTGGATGTCCTAAACGATCATGCCAAAGTGTAATTTTGTGCAAGGTCCCAGAGGTAAGGCTGACCACATAGTGGCTTTCTATGGGGCGTATGGTCGTAGTATACAAACCACTCGAGATACACTTCATCTTCTCTAGAATACGCTTCTGGCCATATTCGTAGGAAGTTATGTACAGAAATTCAGCTCCGTTTTCTACGTCAGTTTCAGCGTGGTAATTATTATCTCTAATGTCCTTAAAGCTCAACAATGTTCTTCTGGAACATGGAGAATAAACAGCCTCATCAATGGTCAAGATTGTACCATTGGACAACATTATACGTGTCTTACCGTATCCATCGATCAGGTTGGAAGGGCCTGAGAGGGTTATCAGAGGTGCATTCTTAGGTATGAAGTTAGTGAAATAGATGGGTTCATGCAAAACGGTGTGCATGGTTGCACTATTTGCCATACAACTAACTTCCCCACTAGTCATACCTAGAATGAAAAATTAATTTGAATCGGTCACATGCATAAAAGTTAAAAAACAAATATCCATTCAAAATAATTTTAAGTATTCAAGGACGGAAAATTAATTAAAACTTAATATCCAAAAACAAATCACCAACAAATAATCTAAACATAAAGGAAAATTGTTCAAAATTTAACCAAAAACACAAGGGGGTTTCGGTCACTAGGTGGAATTCAGCCCCATGATCTTATTTCAACTAAAAAATAAGTCTATGTCTAAGATTCTAATCTTCCATAGGTGTGATAGCCTCTTGAAAGTTAGAAACCTCCATCTTTGAAGTCTCCCGGTCGTCCACCTGCACAAAGTTTGATTCAAACTTCTTACGACGAGAATGATATTCAGCTACAACCTTCTAGGGAGCTCGGCAAACACGGGACCAATGGTCCTTTGAACCACAACAATATCACATATCTGCATCCATGGTTTTAGGTGCTTTGCCCTTATTCTTGAAATTTGGGGCCTTGAGAGAGAGGTTTGGGCGCTTCTGAGCTTTATTTCCTCCTTTGGATGGGCCTTGACTCTGTTGACCTTGGCGGGGTGGCTTATGGCTGCCCCTACCACGCCTCTTTTGGCGTTTCGGGCTTTGGTTTGTGTTATAGTGTGCTTTAGGCACATCAGTCACCCCAGTAGGTCAAGTTTGATGATTTTTCATCAACAGTTGATTCTGCTTTTCAGCGATAAGTAAAACAAAGATCAAATCCGAGAACTTAGTGAACTTATGAGCTTTATATTGTTGCTGCAAGACAATATTAGTAGCAGAGAATCTCGAATAGGTATTCTCCAGGAGATCATTTTCGGTCAAAGTTTCATTACAAAACTTGAGAAATGATCGGATTCAACAAACTTCATAATTATATTCATTCACAGACTTAAAGTCTTGGAAGCGCAAATGCTTCCAGTCATGTCTTGCTTCAAGCAAGAAGATGTCCTTTTCGTGATCAAAACAATCAACTAAGGCAACCCATAGTGCTCGTGGATTCTCTTCAGCAAGATATTCAGTTTGCAGGGCATCATGAATATGTTTTCGGATTAAGATCATAGCGGTGGCTTTCTTAACTTCTCCAATAAGGTTGTCCGTCTCGTCTTCAATGGTAAGACGCAAATTCTTTGCAGTGAGGTGGAGCTTCACATCTTAGACCCACTTGAGGTAGTTCCTTCCAGAGACCTCCAAAGCGATGAAGTCGAGTTTTTTCAAATTCGACATGTTTCAATCACAAAATAAAGGACAAAATATGATTAGTGCAATGGAGAAAAAAAAATCAATCCATTCACATAGGAGTAGAACATTCATGTTCTAATAGACATGTAATGGTTAATATTCGCATGAAAAAACTTCGGGTTTTCATGGGTTATGTTTTTAATCAAAAACTTCAGGTTTCCAAATAATGCATGCTTATAGAAACTCCAGGTTTCAAAATAATTATGAATTTCAGGTTCATATGTTCCTGCAGACAAACGCAAATATATACACAGAAATATGCAACAAGAAAATATGCAAATAGAACTTCAGGTCTAAAATTATAATTGAATTAATTTTTTGGACTTGGGGCCAAATTAAAAGTGTGGGTGAAAAAAATATAAAACCCATTGGGCCTAAAAATAATTAGGCAATTAAACTCGGAGGCCCAAAAATTGGACCAAAGGCCACATGTGGGCTAAGTAGACTGAAGTCGTATGGCCCAAGCTCAAGAATAGGCTGGGATAGGCTTGGGTAGATCAGGCCCCAAGTGATGATGGGTTGCAGGCCCAATAGCAACCAAACTGGTTTGCTATGGAAGTCAGGCCCAAGAAGATGGTCCAGACGGGACAGGATCACATGTGACGCGACACGGGGGGGGGGGAACAGATACGCCAGTGGAGCTGGGATCTGGTGCAACATACAACGCCGAGACACCATGGCCCTTCGGGCCGATGTTGGGTTAAGCCTAGGTATTGGGCCGAGAGAAAGGGCGTGCGACAGGTAAACCCTAAAACCAATTTACGTTTTGTTTTGGGCTAAGATAGCAAGCGGCAACAGCAAGCCCAACGGGCGCTGTGCGTTACAAGTCGAGGATCTAAGGCCCACTTGGGCTCGGGTTGAAGTGATTTGAGACACCCAGTGGCGCTGGGTGTCGGAACACAACCGAGAGAACTTCGGCGTCGCTTCAGGCAACTTTCCTCGGGGGTCACGTCATGGCGAAGCACAAGGGTTCAACTAGGAACCCAAATCATAGACAGAAACCTAAGTTTCAACGTCGAGGAGGTCAGAGAATGGTGAGGATTCGAAGAATCCGTCGAAGAATTTCTTCAATGTTCATCGGATTTATGAGAAAAATCCATCGTCTCCGACGATGGCAAAGGGCCCAATCACACTTGCAAGGGTGATTTCCCAGGAACATCGACGGTCAAGCCATGGCCGACTTTGGACAACGTCGTAGGTTAGGGTTTGATGCCAAAGGCATCTTCTCAGATGGAGCAAGGGTGTTGCTCCGGTGCTTCACATCCCATGGTGGGCTCGTGTCAGCCAGTGGTGTCGGGGGGTCACCAGTTCGAGGAACCCTAGGTTTCCCAATTTCAAAAAAATAAAAAAAATTCCAATTCAATTTAATTATATGCATATTCAATTCAACAATATAATGCATGTATATGTATTTGATGCAATTCATGGCAATATCAAATTCACATAATTCAACAATTATGAATATAATGCATACACAATTTATGTATAATCTAAAATTCAAAAAACATTAAGTTGGGTCATGCATTCTGGTGAATGTTCATGCTATCAGGGCTGCAAAAATGTCGAGATAAAAACCGTTGTTTTGAAAGAACATGATTGCGTGATGATATGGATGAACTGGTTTGATGCAGAAAAAACTTCAACATCAAATTCCTAAGCGCAGCAGTAAGAGCTTGCTGATAACGTGTTGTAGCATAGTTTATCTGACAAGAAGAAGAGGGTCGGCGACAAGGGTAGAGAGAAGAGAGATGTTTTTGTAGAATTGTAGGAAATTGTGTATTGAGGATATGTTATCCCCCTACGTAGTGCCTTTATTTATAGTAGTAAAAGGAGAGAAGAAATCCTTCATCCTCAAGGAATACAAATCCATATAGGAAATAATAACTAGAATCAAATCTATTCTAGGATTTACACAATCACACTTAAACTAGGAAAGTTCACAACATTAACTAGATTATTAGAGATCTGAATTTTACTTCAATAAACAAAGCCCTTATGTCATACCTCAAAATTTTACTTTAATATAGAACAGGCCGCCACCTTTTATTTCTTGCTTTTTTAAATGACAAGGTTTCCACCACAATTTTGAAATAAACTTATATGAATTGCCTGTCAATTACATTTCTTGCCCAATCTAAATCAATTTACCTGTCTCTTCAAGTGACCAATCTTTAATATAATTCCTTTGCATGGAGCAGACTTTACTGCATTCATATGATCCTTTTTAAAGAGTGCGTAAATTGGCTTACCACAATCATAACATATGTAATGTCAAGTTAAGACATACTTGCAATCAAGCAACCCTATCTCTATCAACATGTTAAGACATACTTCATCTATGACACAAATAGAGATAAAAACACTTAAAAATACTTGCAAGAGTACAAGGTTATCATAGAATAGCAACTCAAGTAAGGTCGTTCTCCACAGGAATTGAATGAATAATTTGTTTTTAAACTATTTCTTAGTTAATTATTTGAAACAAGGTTTGGAAAATGTTGATTTTGTGACCTAAAATATTAAACATGAATTTTAAATTAAAGCAATTAAAGAAATTAGCAAAGTAAATAAAACTAAAGAAAACGTTCTGAAAACCAAATTGTAAAAGCCTAAGGTTCCACCGTCACCTTAACAATCCTATGTAGTTTTACCAATTACTTACACATGCAACTTTGAAGGTTAGGTTTTCCTAATACATATTCTCCTCGTGATATTCAAGGAAGAACGTATATCTAACATGCAACCCATGTGTGATATTCAGATCAAATATAAACATAAAAGAATCATTAAGTTTTGTGAAAGCCCTGTGAAAAACCAACCCCTAAGAGCGTGATATTCGCTTTAAATGAAATTACGATTATCAATCACAAGAAGCAATAATTAATCCTCCAATGATACTTATCTAAACATCCTAATGATAGCTAAACATTAAGATGGAGAGACAATTTAAACACAATGATTAATAATTCAAAGTATACATGCACAATTTCATAAGTAATTCAATAAAGATTACATATGTAACATCCCATATCGTCCAGGGGAGTGGATCATGTAAACCTTATATGTATATTCTCATCTCTACCTATCACGAGGCCATTTGGGAGCTCACTAGCTTCGGGTTCCATCGGAACTCCGAAGTTAAGCGAGTTCACGTTAGAGCATTCCCAAGATGGGTGACCCATTGGGAAGTTCTCTTGTGAGTTCCCAGAAACAAAACCGTGAATGCGTGGTCGGGTCCCAAAGCGGACAATATCGTGCTACGGTGGAATCAAGCCCGGGATGTAATGGGGGCCCAAGCCGGGATGTGACAACATATTCATGCTAAGGCTCGTGGCCTCGCTAGCAAACGAAAATTAGTTACGAACCATCATAAAACTTATTAAAACAGAAAAATGATAGAATACACCTTGTAAATAAACTTGAATCGTCAAAAGCTCTCTAAACCGAATTCTCTAACACTCTTTTTGGATGAAGAAATTTCAAATTAGTAAAGAATTTTAAAATGACGGAAATTGAAATGACAGAATTTAATTTTTTTAGAATCTGCACAGCCATGTTTTGGACTCACATCTACTCCAAAACTAGCCCGAAATAGCTAGATTTAAAGCTTGAGATATTCTGAACACTTCTCCAGAAGGCCATGAACCCATCAGAGGTCATCTTGGGCTTCAAAAATCGCAATTAAGCCTAAAAACTTCACTTTCTAACACCGCTTACTGCTTCTTTATTTCATGCCAGAAATAAACAGCTTCGTGGAAAATTCTAATATTTTGACACAATCAAGGTGAGAGACTCACGAACGTCCTCCAATTGGAATTACTCTAAAATTCATCCATTTGATCACGTTTTGCCCCAAGGAAAGTTAGAAATCCTATATTGAAAATACAATTAAAAGTATCAAATTCTTTCAAATTAATAACCAAAATAAACTAAGATCGGAGTAAAATATCAAGAAGAGGCACCCCTGCACAGTCAGAACAAGTCTGTTGGGTACGTTTAGGTCTGTACATATTATTGATTGGGCCAATATTTTCAACATTGGTACGTTTGGTTTTTCAGGATTGATACGTTTGATTGGTACCTTATTTTCTTATAAAATAAATATTTTTTTTTTGTCAAAAAGATAGAAATTTATTAAAGCCGAATGACAAAGTTTATATCAGCTGCAAGAATATTAAATAAAAATACAGACCAATTTCATACTAAAGGAACTCGCCCCCATGCTTGGTAGCAAACAAAGCTACCTCGTGAGCAGCCAAGTTACCTTCCCGCGGAACGAACCCAAACTTAACAAAACCAAAATGCATAGCTAAATAATCAATATCAAGCAGTACCCCTTCTAATAATGCATCCCTTTCCATCTGTCTATCAATCATACGAATAAAAGATTGGAAGTCAGATTCCACCTCCACCTTTGTACAGCCGCTATTTCTACAAAACATCAATGCTGCCCTTACGGCAGCAGCCTTAACTGCAACGGCAGAACAAAAAATAAATTTCCCCACAGCCCCAGCTCCCTTTAAAATCCCGGCAAAGTCTCTTAACACCCACCCAAAACCACCCAACCTCGTCTTTGAGTTCCAAGCACCATCGCAATTAATTTTCAAAGTTCCAAATTCTGGCTTCTTCTATTAACTACATTGAGAAAGAATCAGAGGGCAATAAGGAATGGAGGAAAATGAAGAATTAGAGAGAGAAACAATTGAAAGAGAACAAGTAGCTCAAAATGCTTTTGATTATTTAATCTGTGCTTTACAAATGAGATACAACCAGACTTGTATAGCTGGGAGAAGGCACACGTGCCTTAAGCTAAATGTTAACAGACTCAACTAACATTTTAACAAACTCTAACAGCTTTAACAATCATTTAACAAACTCTGCTGAGGTGGCCTTTACTACTGATGCTGATGTGGTATTGATACTCAACATCTTCCAACCTCCCTGCACGCCCCTTGCCGACGGAATACTTCCAGGATGCCACGGTCCCTGGTTATCAATCTTAAGTTCTTAACCATCACATCTCTAAACTCACACACCTGCCCCCTCCACAACTCCAAAGCCTCCGTTGGATTCCACATCGTCCCACGAAAAACCGTAACGTTTCTAACCTTCCAAATTCGCCAAAGACCAAAAACAAATTCTTGCAAAAACTCGTCCTTGGCATCCATATCATGAACCCGTAGACATACATTTTTCCAGCAATCTCGAAAGTCGCTACCCAAAATTGCAAGGGAATCAAGATGAAGCGGTGAACCAAACCAAAACATGCGACTAAACTCACACCTAAAGAAAAGGTGTTCCTTGATGCGAAATATATAAGCACTCAAATTAAACCCTCTTGTGACAATTGTAGTACATGTATAAGTAGGGATCGTTCTAAACCGGGGATTAGGAGGGTTTGCTAAAACCTCTAAACTGACTCAAAAACATAAAAACAAAGTTAAAAAAAATGTAAACAAAAGACTTTAAAATAAGAAAGTAAAAGGGGGATTTGGGTTTGGTGAAGTTGAAAGTAAAACAAACAAACTAAAACTTAAATAGATTTTTAGCTAGGCAAATTGTAAAACGAATTTGAGAAATAAGATGATGGATGGATTAGTTAGAGGTCCGTTCTTCACACATGACACACTTGTACATGAATCGATTTCCAATTGCTTTTTAATAAACTATGATGCTCAACACCCCAGATTAACCGTGAACGGCACTTTTTTAATCTTCAAGTTTTCCTTAAATTATTGAATTGGACGGAAAACGCATACAACAATTCAACACATTCTCTAAAAGTCCCGTACGTGAAAAGCACGATAGAGATATAATTAAAGATCATTAAGTTTCATGAAAACTATAAGCATTGACGAGGCAATCGTAACTATGAAAAGCATGATACGTTTGCCAAGAATTCAATTAACGCGATTGTGACAAGCAACCTTCACTACTCATGAATATAAACTTGTAACGATTAGGTGAAACTCATTTATATTCTAGCATCTAATTCATGTATGAAAACTAAATATGCATCCTTAATAAACATACAAGAATTAGTTATGAAGCAAATAGATAATTGAATTGCAATCACAACTTATCAAATCACAATTGGAAGAAATCAATTCATATCACAAGCATGTTCATGGCTTCAAACTTCCCCCTCACTAAATAGGGGTTTAGTTCCTCATGTTCACAAAACAAAGATAAATAAAATTATACATTGAAAATAAAAGAAAGAAAACACCTAAACGTTCCAACGATCCATGTTGGATAGCAAGCACGTCCAAGGACTTTTCTCCTTCTCTTTGCCACAACAACAAGGTTGGAATGATGTTGAAGGGTTGGTTATTTGGAGGAATGGATGGGAGGGGGTTTAGATATGTAGGGAGAGGCAAGGGAAGGCTTGGAGAATGGTTAATTTCTTGATGATTTGAATGAGGTTGCTGCCATGGTAATTATAGGAAGAGGATGGACATGTTTAATGCAAAAATTTGGTGGAATGAAGTAGGTAAGGCATGGCAAGGTGGAGAATTGTTGGTGAGGGTAGGTTTTGAGTCATCCACTCACATGTCATGGTGAGTTAAGCATTACATCATCCACTCAAATGTCATGGTGAGATAGGCATTGCATCATCACTAAAAAATCTGGTGGAAGTGAAACAAAGGGAAGGCCACGGCATTGATGAATTTTATGGGGTATGCATGGTTTTGAGTGAAGTTTTTGGCTAATCCTTCTAGAAATTTATCCCTTCTTGCAACTTGTATTTGTTTCACCAGATTTTTAGCATGTTCCTAGCTTCTTTTGACTTCAAATTCGTCCATCCATCTAGCTTGGATCATAAGCAATCCATCTTGGGCCCAAAAACACTCCAAACTACTCCAAATTGGCTCAAAATGCACCCTTAGCCCATAAAACCTACAAACACACGAATTTAGCTTTAAACACTATTATAAATACTAAATAATTACCAAAATGCAAGAAAACAAGCAAGCTAAGTCGCATAAATATGCTCCTATCATTCCTCCGTCTCGTCCGCAGATCCACATAGCGCACAAGCTCTCTCAATATTCATACCTCGTCGTACCAAATTCTGTTTCATCGCAAGCGAGCTATTACACCCTCTCCAAACGAAGAACTTCATTTTATTGGGCACAATCTTTAAATATTGTATGTTCTTTCTAAATTGTGGAATTTAAATTTCTTAAGTGGTGGCGTACTTATTGCCAATATTGTATGGATTTACATTTATGGGAAAGTTATATTCCTATCCTCATCTATGATTACTTTTTGAATAAAACCTTGTTTAAGATTAAAAACTAATTTCAATCATTGGCATTTAATTATAATTTTTTAATATAAAATAGGTTGTAATAATTATTGAGTTTTTTATTTGTAGGTTATATTGATTCCCATATTTTCCATAAATAATAAAAATATTATTTATCATTGGTAATTATTATTAAGTTCCCATAATAAGAAAAGTCATATATTATCACTGTTGTAGGCATACTTTACTGAACAATTATGGAGGCCAGAGAGAGAGGGGTGCGACATAGATAGAGAGAAAGAGAGAGATGTGTAATTGTGAATGTGTTCTATTCCACCCCATTGTGCCTTTATTTATAGTAGTAGGGAAGGTTAATTCCTTACCCTTTAGGATTACAACATTTAATAGGCAATCTACTCCTAATAGGAATATAAGACATATTCCAAGATATACTAGGATTTACACAATCACATTCCTAATCTAATAGGACTGCAACACTCCCCCTTGAGTGTGTAAATACTCAAGTAAATGGCGCATCATGTCTTCAGTGATGAAGCAAGGATAGTTGATGAAGTCATCGGCACAATGAGCGAATGCGAGTCTCAAATCAACGGAAGAATTCATAAAAAGTAAAACTCACAAAATCTTGCTATGGTAAAACCCAAGGTGGGGAAAAACTCATAGTCTAAGGAGAAACGTGAGAAGTTGCATTAAGTCAAAACTATACGTCTTTTGGACGCAAGTAGAATAGCTCATAAGGGTATGATCAGCCCAGGATGGGTGCCTCGTTAAAACCTAGTTAGGTAGCAAAAACCTAGTGGGAAAATGCTCCTAATCGTAGGGAAAAAGAGTACATTAAGATCAAGTGAGTATACTTCTGGATACTTCCCTAAGTTTGACATAACTTCCAAATGAGAACTACAAGCATTGCATATGAATAGTTAGGCATACCAATTCCTCGGACAAGCTTCTGGAAGGTTGACTTCGGCAGTGACATCGTATAGAGGTCGGCAAGGTTGTCTGGGATCGGCTTGCATGACTTCAATCTCCTGATGCTTTGCTGATGTAGATGTAGAAGCAATATGTCTTGGTGTTGACTTTGTTGATGTATCATGGCTTGGTCGGGTTGATACATGCGGCATAATCTTTATGGATCGTCGTTGGGACTCAACGATGGATGAAAACACAGCAAGTACTTTGAATATGCTCAACTAGAACTCCTAACCATGTCTCACTTATGGCATAGTAGTGAAGTAAGTTGAGTCTTGGAACGATTCGAAGATTTCGCAACTAAGGTCATATCATGGACCTCCAAGATATTGTGATATCCCTAACGGTAAAGACATAACCATTTTGGGATTTTGCCTTGTGCGAGTTTGATAAGTAACATGCGTCAGCATAACAAACAAGGCAAGCATCATTTCGAGGATCAGGAGGGTTGGATCCGCTGAGATGCGTTGGGATTTGCCCTCGTAGTACCTTCAGGGTACGTCTTTAATACCAATTCAGTGGTTATGTGTAGGCGTGGTGCTGCATCTTTACCAAGATCAACATCGAAGGTGATGTCTTGTCTAAATACAATGAGCTAAGTACAACAAAGCGCAAAGTTGAACTTTAGATATGGAATTTCGGATTCCATAACCTCTTCAAGGGTCTCATTTGTATATAACATATGGACAATCATGGGTATACTAAAATGTGACACATTCAGGGTGTAGTTCGACTGGTAGACCAAAATACTGTTAGAACAATGCTTCAACTTCAGGTCAAGGCATAAACGAGTTTTCCTAAGATCCTTCATCTTAAATTCCATCTTCAGGTGCGAGGCAGTTTTCTCAAGCTTTTCCGGAGTCTTAGTGAGATTCATGTTAACGACATAAACTATAACTCTAGCAATTTGGAATAAGACTTCATAGTTTAACACACAAGGGCATAATTCATATCCCTGACTGATCAAATAATCACTTAGACGGGTATACCACATCCGTTGGATTTTTCAATCCATAAGTGAACGCCTCAAAACAAGTTAAGAAGGTGTTCCGTGGTTTTTGAACTATTTGAACCAGTCCATGTAATTCTTCGGGAACTTACATGTAAATCTCCGTATTTATATCCCCATGGAGAAAACACTAACCACATTTCATAATGTTGTTATCAATCACAGGACGTTTTGAGAGAAACCTTGCGCCGTAAAGCGTGCATCATATCACACTATTTCATTCATCTCATAACGCTTCATTTCCTACTTGTAACACAACAAGGTTACCTTGGGCAGTGTAGGAATGACAGGTCCAATACACACTTTGGTAAGGAATTTGACCTGGATTGTAATTTCAGTTGTCCAATCAGTTTTACGTCGTCACTTAATCAAAGGAACACGGTTTGATATCGTCGCTTTTCATTTATGTCGGTAGCTACCATATAAGTGAAAACATCATCGATAATAATATCATTTCAATTCCATTTAGCTCATCCAAACTAGTATACTGGACCAAGAACTTTAAGTCTAGGGAGAAATCCAGATTAATCTCATGAGATGGAAATGATTTGAGACAGCGATCGAGTTTAGATTCATTTTTGTGCCGTGTCTTCCTCTTCTAGTGAAGTGAATCCTACGAACCGAATGATCTGTCGTGCTCCAGGCCAAGATAGATTGATTGGCTATCCGCCGGTGTACCGGACCATCCAACAGGGGGGCACACCCTCCAGGGATGTTGACTCGACGTCCGTTAAGTACGTCTATCCTTGCAGGCATGTTTGCAGCTGGTATATGATCTCGTCACTTTAGTTAGATCAGAGGAATGCGTCTGGAGCAACATTCTGAAATCTAGAATTTTTCGCACTTGCTTATCATACTTGTGCGATATGGGGATCGAGATAAGACATAGTGGGCAACGTCCACGCAAATTCGTGCCGTTCTACAAGAACGTTGACGTTCTTATCTCCCCCTAACGGAAGGAAGACTGTCTCATTAAAGTGACAACCCGCAAATGAGCGGTAAAGAGATCGCATGCAAGGGCTCGAAGAGAGCTAGTGTGAAGGAGAATCATGATCGACAAAAGATACACATCCTTCTTTGAGGACCCATGGTGGTACGTTGCCGCGGCACAACTTGGCACATGGAATGCACACCCAAATGTGTAAATACGAAAATCGTCAGGTTCGTACCCAGTAACCAACTGTAACGTCATATAGGTTGGGTGGCAATGGGCCTCAAGGTGGACCAACATAAATGCGTACAAGATTGCATAGCCCTAGGTAGAAACCAAAAACTTAGTACGTTTACCAAAATTCGGGCGATCATTTAAATTACGCTTTATGATTACTAGGCGAGGCTCTTTGGGGTGAACATGGGAATTTAATGTTCAATTATAAACCCAAAATACATGCATTACTTTATCGAAAACCGTCGATATAAACTTTCTGGCATTATCCAGTCTCCCGGACCTTAAGGGATAAGTAGGGTGGTGAACCCTTAATCGGCCACGAGGTTTAGCAACAATGTGTGTGGATAAACATGTGACCAGTTTATTGATTCATCAACCAAAACCATAAGTATTTATATGGTCCGCATTTTGGTTGGATTTGTCCACATATATTCCCTTGAATCCACTATGAAAAGAGAGTCGTGTCGTATCTTTGCAAGGAATGATATAGCAAATCAATTCCCTTAATGAGCAGGCTTCGCAAAGTGTGTTTGTAAGCACAAGATCCTTACTTCGGGTAAGGAGATGCATTGTAGCATCATTGTTCGACCTAAGTGTCCTAAAAGATCGTGCCAAAGCAAGTAAACTGCTCAATCACCCATTGGCCCCAAATCAAAGCTTTAGGCTCATTTTTGGAGGTGGTGCAAAGATATCTCATTCTATTTTCTTCAGTGGTTTCATTTATAATCATTGTCATCTCGAATATCCTTAAAAACTCAACGTCAGGGAGAATTTAAGGTTCATTAAATGGTGATGCAATACCATTCATACAACGAGAAGCGTGCCAATGCTCTTAATCAGGTTGGATAGACCTGAAGTCGTTGTTAGAGATGTGATTTAGGTGTAAAGTTAGTGTTTGTAGTACGCATTCATTCATACAACTAACTTTCCCACATTCCTACCTAATCACGTGTTTAATTGAATCGGTCACATGTATTAAGAAACATGATTCAATTAACTACTAGAATGGTACTCCTTAACAACATTGGTATGGGGCACAAACAAGTGCATAACCAATGGTCTATTCCATCGAGACGGAAATAGATTATGCAGGGTTAAGGTTCGGGAATATTTTCCCGTATTCTTGAAGTTTTAGGTCTTAGGTACCAAGGATCACGCTTCGAGCATGATGGCACACCTTGGCAGGCCCTGATTCTACCATATGTTTGTGGTAGTAATCAGATCCGAGAATTTGGTAAACTTCCGCTTTCTACACTGCTGCTTCAGGGGCGAGTCAAAAGCATGGAAGGACGAGAAAAGTATTCTCCAGTCCAAATTCGATCGGATTTATAAACTTTAGAATTGTACTCATTCATAGACGTAATCATGGTGTGCTTCATGCAATGTCTTTCATGATTAGACAGTCCGTAGGAGTGAGCCAAAGAGCCATGGAATCCTCGATCGGGAGGTATTTCCATTTGTAATGCTTTGAGCATAAGTCTTCGAATGAAGATCATGGTGGAGGCTTATTCAGCTCTTCCTTCCCATTGTTGGCGTCAATGGTTTCTCTGCGTCTTGATAGTCAAGTGGAGATTCACGTCTTGTACCCCACATGAAGTGGTTTCTAATAGAAAACGTCCAAATCAGGAAAATCAAACTTTTGACGGTTCAACAATCCACTGAATTGGAGGGAAAAAGATTGTGATTGGTGCTATGGGAAGGAATCATCCATAAGCATCAAAGTTAGAACATTCGAGTTCTAAGACATGGTTTTCATGAAAAACGTCGGGTTTTCATGGGTGTATTGTTTTATGAAAACTTCGGGTTTCAAAGGCACTAAATTTGAAACTACAGATTCAATTTAGTTTATGAACGTTTAGTTCATAAAAGAGAGGTTCTTGCAAGAACACAGAATGTAATATACAACTAAGTGTAGTGGATTTGAGTTTCTTCGAGAACTCAAGTGTGAGCACTTCAGGACTACGAAAGTGAGTCAACAGTTCAAAGAATAAAAATAAATTATTGAATCGATAATGTCCAAAAGTGATCTTAAGTTCAATCAGATTAATGGACTGCAGGTCACTTTTAATTAATTCAATATATCGGGACCATTCGGGGGCGATCATAGAAGCAAAAATAATAATAACATTCGGGTTAAAATTATTTAAAATGCAAAAAAAATAGCATTGGGTCGAAAAAGAATGCAGCCCAACACACTTTGGTTGGCTGCAATACACGGCCTGCAAAAATTGCAAGCCTTGGGTTACATTAGGTTACATTACACAGCTGCACAGCAGCCCAATTTGATTGCAGATCAGCGAGCCATGAGACAGAGCCCAACAGTATAAGGGCTGCAAGAAGTGTGGCATAAGGCGTGAGCAAAAGCCCAGCCTGGGCTGGCTTTTGGGTTAGAGGCCACGGGCCCGAAGTCCAGCATCAAGGAACCCAGTCAGTCGAGCTTGGTTCAATACACGAGTAGCAAGCCCAGTCAGCTTCTGGCTAATGGAAGGTGGGCCGAGACAAAAGGTAAGGCTTAGCAAGTATCAGGCTTGCGAGAGTGGGCCAGGTAGGCTCAAAACCCAGGTCAGAGGCATGGTCAACGCATGCAACAAAGCCCAAAGGGCTGTTGCCTTATAGTTCCAGAACCCAAGGCTCGAGCTGCAAGCTTGGCTTGGGGTGAGTTTGGCGTGACGGCACGCGGCTCAACCGCAAATTGTTTTTTTTTTCTTTTTTTTTCGACATAGTTAGGGTTTGACAAACCCTAAATTGCTTCTAATTTATTTATATTCTTTGACTCACAAATTCCACATAACAATTTAATTGTGCAATGCATGAAACAAATATATATATTGACAAATATATGAACATATACAATATATATATCGGAAGGAAAATATAAACATAGGGGGTTCATGCATCATGAGGAATGTTTTCATGCTTCAAGGTCGTTTCAAATATCTTACTTTATTTTAAGCGTACTTGATTGGCAGAAAACAATAAAAGCCTTTGAATTTGTAGAAGATCCTTCTCAGAAACCGGAATTGCATCTCCAATGCGTTATATCACATTCAACATAAAAAATTAAATTGAATCAATATCATGTAGATCAATTCAATAAAATAATAATTAATCATAAAAAGAATGATTAAAACGTAATACTCCTTGATTGAAGAATAAACTCTCTTTAGCACAGCGTCAAGAGCGTGCTGATAACGTGTTGTAGGCATAATTTACTGAACAATTATGGAGGCTAGAGAGAGGGAGGGGTGCGGCATAGATAGAGAGAAAGAGAGATGTGTAATTGTGGGTGTGTTCTATTCCACCCCATTGTGTCTTTATTTATAGTAGTAGGGAAGGTTAATTCCTTACCCTTTAGGATTACAACATTTAATAAATAATCTACTCCTAATAGGAATATAAGAGATATTCCAAGATATACTAGGATTTACACAATCACATTCCTAATCTAATAGGACTGCAACAATCACATATTTTTCATTGTGTGTGAATTTCTCCATATATATGTATATACATATTACGTACATATGTATGCTATAGATACTATAGTTACGTACCGATACATTTGTACTGGAAGTATGTACCGATACATTCATACCTAAATTTACATACGGATACTTCTATACCTATGAGTAAAATAAGGAATATAAAGTTATGTACCGATACTTTTGTACCTATGAGTAAATAAGGTACTTAAAGTTATGTAGCAATCCTTCCGTACCTTTGAATAAAATAAGGAACCAAAAGTTATGTACCGATATAAATTGGTTTTGTTTTATTGTTGAATTTTTTTAATAATTAAGCATTTGAATTTTGAATAAATTTTTATCTATTAATATGATTGGAGCACAAAAAATACATTAGTTATGAATGGGCTATAATTACTTAAATATGGTAAGTTTATAAATAATAAATGTGCTATAATTACTTAAATATGGTAAGTTTTAAAAATATAGACTTATATTAGATTTTGAAAACCATTTAGGTTAAAATCTAAAAACAATCTTATCGAAACTTTAAAATCTAAAAACCCTTTTAATTATTTTAAATGTATAAATCACGTTTTCTACAATTCCTATATAATATGAAATATGTTTCATTCCAAATATGTGCAGAAAATTGAATGGCAATTGCTGTTTCAGAAGCACCTCAATCAAAATTGCCATATATACTATATAACTCCTCTTTGGAAATTCCGGTCCGATCCTAAAAGAACATATTGATACCTTGTTTCCGATATAATTTTTCCCAAAATCACCAACATCAAGTCTAGTGGTATTCCTCTCAACTTATAAGTAAGAAGTCTTATGTTCGATTCTTGTCAAAGGCGAATTTGAACCAAATTATTGTTAACAGATTAAGCCCACCTCCTCCTCTCACTATAGATAATATCGTTTGTTCAAAAAAAAAAAATATTTTTCTACTATATTGCTTCCGGTCGAATATCTGACTCCGCCTATCACTTTATTATGCTTCCATCATCTCTTTCAAGAAGCCGCGAGTAGTATAGTTTAGCACTCTTGTGTTTGAGAAATTTATTATGCCCGGGATATGAGTAGTGCACTATGTATCATTATATAAGTGGTGAGATATTCTATATTTTAAATTGTTAATTTTTTAACACAAGTATGTCACCATTTATATATCGTGTGATCTACTATCCCATATTCCTCCGAATACGTAGGAAAATCTCTCTTTTGTACCTATTAAACACTAGCCTACTTGCTTGGTATACAATTTTCAATTATTCAGCGCCTCTGACTCTGACTCTGAGGGTCACTTCGAAAAGTGTCTCTTTCTTCCTTCGCTTTCATCAGCGATCACTGCACTCTTGGATGGCACCCTCTAAGCTTTTACTCTTCTCCGTATTCTTAGCCCTATCGTTCACCGGAATTACGGCATACCCACCCCCTCCAGACGACGGCGCTTCTGATTCTGCTCAGGAGGTTGCAGATTCGTCTCTGGCACTCCAACTTCAGCAACTCAAGTCCAGAGTTTCACTTCTAGGTGACCATTTTCAAAGTTTTAGGCTTTGTCATTGCAATCATCATATATATATATATTTATATATTATGAATATTGAATGGGCATTGAGTGCATAGTAAATTGGCAATTCCATACATTAGAATTTTAAATGGCATTGGGTTTGTAATATGGTTTTAATTCCCTTTATTTTTATAATTAATGATCATATGTTCTGTATATTTGTACTTGGATTGTAGGAAAATAAACTTTATTTGACTAATTGGGATTTGAAAATGTGAATCGATTTGTTGAGCATATGGGTAGAGATACAGTTTTTCGTTTTCTGGAAACCAATTCGAAAATGCAGATTGATCAGTTAGTTTCATTCGGTTTTTCAGAGCCCGAAAGAGGTGAAGAAATTGTTTTTAGTACGAGTGAGTACTACATTGCCTCTTCTGCATACATTCCGTTATATTTCTACTGTCACTGGATAGTATGTCTTAGACTCCTTTCCCTTTTGAACTGAGATAGTGTCTCTTACAAAAAATAAGACTGACTACAGAACCCGATTGATTGATAATGTAGTAAGTGCAGTAACTTGACCCCTTGTTATTATACATGATTGGCTGCTGTTTTACATCACTATTTTGTCTGTTTTAGTGACGTTGGTATTCTCATGTTGTTGAAGAATCAAGCATCGATGACAAAAACTGTGAGCTGAGAAAAAAGGATGAAAGTATTAAACTGATGGAGAAGGTTATTCAAGAGAAATCAAATAGCATTGCTTTGTTACAAAGTGCTATAGAGTCTGTCCAGGTAAGGGTTTTATTTTTAAAATGTTTTTCAGTTCAATGCAAAGTATTTCTCTGATACCGTATAGTTCAGTTCATTGAGGTGTTAACTCATGAAGCCACGGTTTGGTTCCCATGGTATGGAAAGTGATTGAGACATTTTTTTTTCTTAGTGGAAATATATGTTTTTGAGAAGTATGTCGTTGTTAACAATATTGAGCCTTGACTGGAGGGTCCATTTCTGTTTTACTCATCCTTTCTAGTCAACAACTGGAGTGTATAAATGTATTAGACCTTGTGAAGCTCCATTATGTCTCTATGTAAACAATCTGCCTCAAACCCATTTGAAAAGATAAGGGTTGATCTGTTTCTTTTTCTTTTGGGTAGGGAAGTGAACCTTTAGATGTTGTTGAGCTTGGAGATAAACCACATGTGCAGGCTGGTGGGCTTGAGAAGCAGGTTATTTTTCCAAAACCTATAACTAACATGAGTTTCATGCTGTCTTACATGGCTTAGTCTTCATGAAAGGTTAAAAGACTTAGAGAGGACATTGCTGTGCAAAATAAGAAAAGAGATGAACTGGAAGCCCAAGCAAGTGTAGCTGAGCAGAAAATTCAGGAACTGAGTATAAAATTAGAAAATGTAAACTAACCGTGCTTATTTCTTGTTTCTTGGAAGGCCTATATTACTGTTTCTGATTGAGTAGTTATATTGTTTTTATTCTGTAACTGTTGTTTTCCTTTTCTAGAAAACAGATGGTTTGGTGCTTATAAATTCACCCTTCTGATGGAATCAGATTTACTGATAGTATTGGACTATTCGTGCAATTATCACATCTAATTTAGCTTGTCCATATATGGTGAAATTATTGGCCCATATTACAGTTTTTAGTTATAGCTGAAAAAAAGGTTTGTATTGCGCCAAACAGATAATCTTAACAGCCAACCTTTGATACAAATCAAAGGAAACTAATGAGTAGCCAGTAGTCAATACCATCTCCATAATCTTATAAATTAAGCCAAAATTCAGAGCTATCTTATTTGAAGTGATGCTAGTCTGCGATTAAGGTCCTATATGGCATAGTGTATACTGATAAACAGCTATTGACACTTCAAATGTAGAAGCTGTTTTCTCTTAGGATTTGGTGTTATTTTGAATTGTTTTGATTAGTTCTGAAAGCTTTTAAATATCTGTGGAGTTGTAGATCAGATATCCCTTCATTTGTGGAGTTCTGCGATCAAAGTCCTACATGGTGCATACAAGTCGACAATCTGTAATCAAGTTTAATTTTCCGTGGGTGCAAAATTTCTTTGTGAAAGCGGACTTTAGTGTAATTTAATTGCCAATTTAATCTCTCTTTCTATTCTTTTTCAGCTTCAAAAGGTAAATGATGAACAGAAGACTGGAATTCAGAAAACTGAACATGATCTTCAAGTTGCAGAGGTTTGTTGTCCGTTTATTTGCTACCTGAAACTATCAATTGCTACATGGTATTAATTGTTTTGATATCTCAGGAAGAAATAGTGAAGGAGAAGTTTGGGATTTCTTCGATATCTGAAGATTTGACTGAGGTAAGGAAATGGTAATGCTATAATTTTCTAATGCCTGCTGTTGTTGGCAACGTTGTTGTTATCACTTTAGGTTTAATTCTTGTGGCTTTACCTCTTTTAGTGAGACTAGTCAATTAGTAAATTTATCAATTGCCTAAAGGTGGATTCTGTTATGGCCCGTCTCTTATTAATAATTAATCATATGCAAACTTTTAAGCTTGAATAACAATGAAGCGTATCATGTTCTTGTTACCATTTACAAGTACTTTAAAATTAAGTTCACCATACTGCCAATAGTTAAATCCTGCTGTGACCCATGATCAGGTCCATGGAGGATGGCTTCCACATACATTTGGAGTTCATGTAGACTATTTTCAGGTAAATCCATGCAGATTAGTTGGATAACAATGTCAGTCTAATTTCATGACAAAGTATTTATGTGCAGACGTACATTGTGACTTACTGGAACGAGCTTGGAAGACCAGCCTTCAATCTGGGAATTGAAAAGGTGTGTCTGTGATATTCCAAACTTTATTTGTTACACTTCTCCAATAAAGATGTTCACTTGCCAGGTGAATAAACTGGAATAGCCAAGTATTCATTTATTTGTTTGTCCTCAGGCCTTAAAAATGAAAGCTCGTGGTGAGGGTTGGACTGAGATCATCGTCGAAAGAATCAGAACAGTACGTTACCCCCAGCTCTTCTTCATATAATACAAAATACAAAGTGGGACACGAGTTGCGTTTTATGGGATTAAGTGGCAAAATTTGAGTTTCAAAACTCGAGTTCTGAAGAGGAGCATAAAGCAGCAAGAGCGTATCTTACTAATAATTAAAATTTTGAAGTCATTAGACTCAGCTTTGGTGTTTGACATCTTCCTCTTTTCTGAACAATTAGTGTACAGTCAACTTTTCTAATTGAGATATTGAACCAAGTTGGCAACCTTTCTAATTCTTCCTCTTTTAATTTGAAGAACTGGATCCCAAGGTTGAAGAAACAGTCTCTGGAATTTAAAGCCTATCTTGAACCAAACATTCGATTAGTCACTGCAAAAACTGTTGATGTATATCGGTCCTCAAAGAGTTCTATAGGAACCCTTGTTTTCAAGGCACAAAATATGGCAGATCCTTACATTCAGGTAAGCCCCTCATGAGAACTTTTTAAATATATGGATTTGGTGGATGGAATTCTTTCTTATGGCATTTCTGTGTTGTGGCAGGAAGCTAAGAAATATACCGAGCCATACATTGATCGGGTTGCTATGGTGACTAAACCACATTTAGATAAATTACATATTGCCTTGAAGCCGTATACCAAAAAAGTACTCAATGCATATAGAAAAGTCATCACCGCTACAACATTTTTGCATCATGAGGTATGAATTTCATACTTTATATTTATGTAAAACATTAGTACCGACGAATTCAATCAATTAATTTCGAAGCACGAGTGGAACGTGCTATGCCTCTTGGACTTTTGAAAAATGATGCATTTGGACATTATTTGACTCTGCTCACAGAACTTAAGGGAAAAAATATATATTCTTGGGAGGTGAGAACTTTGGTGAACACATTTTTTTGAAAGGAGTCAAACGATGAAGAAGGAGCTGATTTGGCTTACTTGGATCCCAATTTTTGTCTATCTGTTCATTACAGAGAAAGTGTTGGAATCTAAAGGTCTTCGCCTAAGTTGGTCAAAGACAAAGTATATGGAGTGCAAGTTCAGTGCAAACGGGGGCTCAAATGAGTTAGGGGTGATGATTGGAGATCAGGAAGTACCAAAGAGTGACCGTTTTCGCTACCTAGGATCTATCTTGGAAAAGAACGGAGAGTTGGATGGAGACCTCAACCATAGAATACAAGCTGGATGGATGACTTGGAAGAGTGCATCCGGCGTGTTGTGTGACCATCGTATGCCAATGAAGCTCCAGGGAAAATTTTATAGGACGGCAATAAGGCTGGCAATGCTTTATGGCACGGAATGTTGGGCAGTGAAGCATCAACATGTATATAAAATGGGTGTAGCGGATAAGAGAATGCTTCATTGGATGTGTTGGCACACGAGAAAGGATAAGATTAGGAATGAGGATATCCGAGGTAAAGTAGGAGTAGCCGAAATTGAAGGAAAGAAGAGAGAAAATCGGTTATGGTGGTTTGGACATGTGAAACGAAGGCCTACTGACGCTCCGATTAGAAGATGCGATTACGGGACAGAGGTTCATGGTCGAAGGGGTAGAGGAAGACCTAGAAGGACTTTGGAAGAGATTCTAAGAAAAGACTTAGATTAACAGAAGACGTGACACAGAACCGAGCGCAATGGCGTTCTAGGATTCATATAGCCGACCCCACTTAGTGGGAAAAGGCTTTGTTATTGTTGTTGTTCATTACAGAGAAAACAGAGTGGAACAGTGCATAGATAAGCAAACATAAAAATCAAAGGGAGTGAATGCTTGCGTGATATACAATATTATTTCTTTTAGTAATCGCGTGTTTTTAATTTAAACTTATTGATCTGGTTTAAATAACAGTAATTCCGGTGACCTGCGGAAATGAGCAGGCAAATATTAGTCTCAGCACTTCTTTGCTTGTTTGGTTTCTTCCACATTGTTGCGTGCTAAAACACACTGTTTGTTGATGGCCAAATTTCATGGGCTTTTCATTTGTTTGAAAGCAGGGTACATCAGAATTGCTAATTTTCTGTTATGGGCAAAACCGCAAAAAATGAAAGGGCAATCATAAATTTGTATAGGAAAGGAAATCCAAATTCACGAGGAGTTGTGGAAATCTCAGTACTTACAAGGACACACACCATATGAGCTTGAACGTTTTTTTTTTTTTTTTTTTTTTTTTTTTGTCAGTAACTTGGATTTTGCATTTATCTGGCACAGGTCAAAGAAATTCTAAAAAATAATGAGTTGACGCAACCTGTTGCAAGTATGGAACTGGCATGGTTTGCGGTATGTGCGTTGTATTCGGCTATCTGAAATATATCAAATTTCAATATGTCGCTGTCCTAACAGTTTTTCTTCTTCTTGTTCCCCAATTAATGTAGGCTACTGCATTACTTGCCCTGCCTGCAGTATTTCTGTTTAAGTTGTATTCGGCTATTTTAGGGTTAGTTTTATCCAGAGATCATCTTGTTTTAATAATACCAAATATATGGTTTCTTCTTTCCAATTCAACTATGATATCAGGTTTCAATTATGCAGAAAAAAGACAAAAAAGCGTAGTCATAGTTCCTATGCGAACCACACACGGCGTAGGCTGAAGCGTGCCCATCCTGCAAGTACATGAGGTAATTGGATGCTTTTTAAATACTTCATTTTTCTAGGAATACTTATCCACAAGTAGTTCTGAAATATTTGAGAATGGTTTGATGTCATACTTGGTCGCATAGCTATGGTTTTATGGTATAAAGCTTATTTGCGCAAGATGTTCAATCAAAGAATATTTCTTTTGTTTACTGGTAAAGCCGTGTATATCATTTTAATGCCTAATTTTTATGCACACGTGGATCTACTAAACTTGCAGCTTGGTACTTTGGGGTGAAATCAATATTTGAGTTCAGGGGATCTAGCTGTGATAAGATTTCAGTTGACAATACATATGTTTAAAATAACAATAATCATTTCCCTTGATAAAATTCCAAAAGGTCTTGTCGGAATTGTCACTGATACACCAGCTCAAGGGAAATTGTATTCTGTTTCTTATAGTTCCTCATAGTCATTGTTTTATTACATTTCCAGTATAGATAGAAGGAATATGCATAATAACTAAGGTCTGCGCAGTTCTTGTGCATCTTCAGTAAATGTTAACTCAAAATTGTGATGGAGCAAATATTGGGAGATTAACACGATGCTTTTTTTCGGATGTTAACATTTCTCATGTTTGCGTCATTATATATTTAAGTTTGGTGTGATTTTGTAAGTATACTTGATTTTTGGTTTTGAATTGCAAAATATAGATGAGCATACTTATCCACGAGTAATTCTGAAATCTTTTAGAGAATGGTTTGATGTCATTTTTTGTCGCGTAGCTATGGTTTTATGGTCTAAAGCTTATTTGCCCAAGATATTCAACAACAACAACAAAGCCTTATCCCACTAAGTTGAGTCGGCTATATGAATTCTAGAATGCGACTGCGCTTGGTTTTGCGCTGTCTTCCATAAGCTCCAAGTACTCCATGTCTTTTCTTAAAGTCTCTTTCCAAGTCTTCCTAGGTCTCCCTCTACCATTTTGCCATGAGCTGTCTCATAATTGCATTTTCTAAACGGAGCATCTGTAGGTCTTCTGTTCGCAGGTCCAAACCACCTTAACCAACTTTCTCTCATCTTATCTACAATCGTGGCCGCTCCTACTTTACTTCGGATATCCTTGTTCTTAATCTGTCCTTTCTCGTGTGCCCACACATCCAACGAAGCATTCTCATCTCCGCTACACTCATTTTTTGCAAGTGTTGATGGTTGACCGCTCGACATTCTATGCCATAAATCATTGCTGGCCTTATCACCCAAGATATTCAATCAAAGAATATTTCTTTTGTTTTCTGGTAAAACCGTGTCTATGTATATCATTTTAACTCCTAATTTATGTGTTTGTCTGGCTAAATGAAATTCCTGAGTATAATCAGCTAGTGTGTGTGAGTATGTGGATGTAAACTTGCAGCTTCGATACTTTAGGGTGAAATCGTTATTTGAGTTAAGGGGGCCTAGCTGTGATAAGATTCCATTTGGCAATACATACTTTTAAAATAACAGTAATCATTTCCCTTGCTAAAATTCCAAAAGGTTTCGTCAGAATTGTCACTTGTGTACCAGCTTCGGTTTCTTATTGTTCCTCATAGGCATTGTTTTAGTACCTTTCAATAAAGATAGACGAAATATGCGTAATAACTAAGGTATGCGCAGTTCTTGTGCATATTCAGTAAATTTTAACTCAAAATTGCGATGCAGCAAGATTGGGAGATTAACATGATGCTTTTTGTTTCGGATGTAAACATTTCTCATGTTTGCCTCGTTATATATTCAAAGCTTGTTGCGATTTCGTCAGTATCCTTCTTTTTATCTACTTGTTGAGGGAGCCTCACTTGATTTTTGGCTTTGAATTACAAAATATAGGTCAGCATAGTTGGAAGTTTTGATCCAAAGGGATGCTGATTCTGTTAGTAGCTTATACATCGATCGCTGTTACATGTGAAATTTTGTGATTGTAGCGACCATTTTGCATGTTTGATGCTTGAGTTTTACTTTTGAGGTACTTGATCATAACCTATTCTTACAGTGGCTTTCACTTACTGCAGATGGTAGAAAGTTTCCCGTTTATCTCAAAATCAAAGTTTCGTTGAAGTCGGGTGTCTTTCATCACTAGAATCAGATATGCTACATTAGAAATCATTACAGAAATTGAGGTTTATGGAATATATAGTTTTTCTCTTTTCTATGAATACATATTATTTTTCCATTGCAGATAGGTAATAAACCTTTATTTGAGACGTTTTTTGGTTAATTTATTGTGTCATCTATGAGATTTTATGATAATTTGTTGAGAATGAACAGCAAGTTTAACTCTCAACACCCCTTATTTTTGTTCTTAGATTTTCTTTTCATTTCTTTAACCCAAAGGCCGTATAACATTATATATTTTTTGGTAATTGGTAACGAAAATTCTCTTCACCACTTAAAAGAAATTGATTGGCTATGTGTGGGATTACTTCATCTATTTTGGTAACGAAAACTCTGAAAATGGGCCGTCGATGACGGACTTGGATCCTCTCCTGAGCCAACCCCAACGGAGCCTAGGGATCAACTTATCCCAGCCCTTCAATTTGATCCTGCGGCCAAGAAAGCTTCCCCACACCTGTCCCTCTCCACCCCCTCAACATCTCCCGCACCTCTCTCTCACTCCCCCTCCCCCTCCTCTCTCTCTCAACCCATCCATGGAAGAAGCTGTCAAATTATTTCACACAACCCATATGGGACTGAAGACGATGATGAGGGGATGAAGAAGATTACACGGAGGACGGTGGCGGAGACGGTGAGGCCGGAGAGGAGGAGAAGAATGACACCGAAGACGAGGAGGGTGAGGAAGCCGACGAGCTGGGCAGAGTTGCGTGCTCTGCCTTGGAGTTGGGTGCACCGGAGACGATGAGGGTGAGGAAGCCGACGGTCGGCCATGGATGGGTTGAGAGAGAGAGAGAGAAGGAGGGCGAGGGGGAGAGAGAGATGTGCGGGAGATGTTGAGGAGGCGGAGGGGGACAGTTGTGGGGAAGCTTTCTTGGCCGCATGATCAAATTGAAGGGCTGGGATAAGTTGATCCCTAGGCTCCGTTGGGGCTGGCTCAGGAGAGGATCCAAGTCCGTCGATGACCATTCCTCATTTACATTCAGTCATTATGAAATTGTTCAAACAATATTTTATGATATCTTAATATTGAGTTGTTCACCTCTTATATGTCAAAGGAAAGAATTAAGTTGTTCACTCGATTCAAAATTTCAAATATTGCGAGAGTATGCCTACAATGTTATAGGTTGTTGTATCTTAGAGGGTAGGGCATCATAATTTGCTACACCGAGACATTATCTTCAAGAGCCGAAATCTACTCTCAAGGACGGTGAACTTACACGTCTCAACCTAAAATCTCGTTCTAGTCAAGCATGGGTGAAGATCAATATATTAAGGATAAGTAATTGTTGTTATTATATTAGTTTTATCGATTTTAAAAATTTTAAGTATAATAATATTTACTAATCATTATCTTAATAACATCAATATAGCCAATATTTCCAACAGTTGCATTAAATTGATCAATTCGCCTGTAGAATGATTACATTGTCACAAGATGTTACTAATACACTCTGGTTGTGTTTGTCATCATTAAAAAATTCCAATGTTAATTCATATGCTCAAATTCAATGTGAGATTAAACATTTGAAAGTATTAAGTAGCAAAATTAACGTTAATGTAATTAATTAAAAGTACTTATGAATTTAAAGAACTGATTATCGTTTTCAAAAAAACAGTAATGCCCTGCTACTAAACATGCTAATGATCATACGCACTTCCAACAAAAACACTTTCAAACAAACCCATTGGCAGCTCAAAGAAATGCTAAAAAATGGTGGCATTCCTTACAGATGTAATCAAAAGATCCCCGCACAGACAGATGCAAATCATATCGATGAACCAACCAAATGGACAAACGATATAAACTAAAATACAACCCATCAACCCATTGGATTCAAATGCATAACTGAGATTAAAACACAAATACGCCTGCATTTCGGACCAAAATTACTAACATTGTCATAGAACAAAATTGACAAACTAATATAAATCTAGTTACGATTGGCACAATCCGGGAGGAAACGCGAGCATTTTCTCTGTTAATACACCACTTTTCCTCCCATGTCTCATTCTTTTACTCAAGAAAACAAAAGACACAACGTAAACACTAACCCAAAACAGTCTACGCAAACAAGGCCTTGTAAATTTAAGGCAGAGGTAAATCACTCGGCTACCCCTAGCCACTTTGTAAAGTTGTCAAACTCGGTGTAGTCACTGTCTGAGATCATAGTTTTGTACCATGCCTTACCAGCGGCCTTAATGGCAGTAGCTTCCTCCTGTATAAAGAGAAATAAACAACACATAAGGAAATTTTCGGATATTCTCAAATCTCATGAGACCGCACAAGAATAGGAAAGAAAAAGGTAAGCGTAGTATGCGTAACTGATCAAAAAGCTTTAACCAGAAATGAAGGAGCAATTCTATTATGAAACAGTAACGACATTATTTCTAGAACGAAGTAGGATTGACAAATTAATATGGAAATCCTACAGAACAATGTAGCAACAAGAAGCATTTGACAACAAACATAATCAAGTTTCGAAGAAAGCAAACACCAATAAAATATGACCAACCTATTTCCTCGTACCAAAAAACAAACTACCAATCCTCACAATCATCAGACATGAAATCAAGATCAATTGAACATAAGAACGCATTTCGTGAACTTGAACTTACTACGATCTATCAATTAATCACATAACACATGCGCATCAACTTTCACAAAAATGGTAGAATCATGGAAACCATAAAATATAAGACTAAAGATACAACTAGGTTTCAATTCACGTATATCAAACACGAATTAAAAACGGGCTTCCAAATAATCTTAACAATCATAAAATTTATCTATAGAATCAATCAAACAAAAAGCAAAGCAAAACAAAAGAAATAACAAGTTAGACTTGATTACCTTGGTAATGGGCTTCCTCTTCTTGTCGAGCTTCTCCTTCTTAGCCTTAACCCTCTCAGCCTCAGCCAACAGAGCCATTCTCCTAGCAGTCTTCGCATATGGATTCAACTTCAACAAAGTATTCAGATTCTTTAGTGGGTTCTTCTTCATTGGAGCCCTCTTCGCATCCTTCTTAATCGGCCTCACAACGCTCTGGACCTCGTCCGAGTTAATAATCCTACCCAGATCAGCATTCACCATCTTCGACCTCGGCAACACATACCCCTTCTTCTTCTCAGAAACCTTATCGAAGGATCCATAAATCGAATCCAGCTTTTCGAAAGCCGACTTGGTCCAGACCACAAACCGACCCAAATGCCCACCGGGAGCAAGCTTCAGCAGACTAAGCCTCTCCACATTGATAATATCGACACCAGGAATGTTCCTAAATGCCTTCACAAGCTTCGCCCCCTCAGTTCCGTACACAATCAACGGCCCCTTACGGTTGATGTACCTCCGATTCCTCATCTTCCCCTTTCCAGGTCGAATCGAATGGCTGTCCTTTGCCTTCTCGGCATCGGCGTAAGCCCCGATCTCCTTCAACACCTTCAGAGCCGCCGAGGTCTTCTCAACCCCCTCAATGGAGTCGTTAACGACCAGGGGCAATTCTGGAACAGTCTCTATTTTATGCCCGCGAGCCATAACCAGAGACGGGACTGCCGAAGCGGCAATGGCCGAAACGACCGCGTAGCGCTTCTGGTTGACGTTGACTCTCCGGTGCCAGCGGCGCCAGATCTTGGTAGGAGCGAACATGCGGCCACCACGGCACATGTTTCCGAAGGCTCCTTGGCCAGCGCGGTGAGTCCCACCTCCGGGAACACGTGGGATACGGGAGACGGCTCGCCCGGTTCCCCAGGACTCGGCGGAGGTCTGGTGGCCGGCTTTTCTGGACACGGCGTAGGGCTGGCGGCTGTTCTTGGAGATGTTGGAGTGGACGAAGGTGACGATGTCGGGCCGGATGGACGCCTTCATGACATCAGGCAAGGAGACGATTTGGCTCTGGTCGGTGGCCATGTCGCCGTCCAGAGACTGGACGGTGACCAAGGGACGCACAGCGGCGGCGGCCATTTGGAATGGGACTGAGAAAATGGAGAGTGGGGGAGAGGGGATGTTCGATTTTAGGGCTGCAAGATGAGCTAGAGTTTTTGTGTTTGATTTGTACTTTATAGAGTGGAAACGTAGAAGTAGGGTTTCAGTTTCTACTTAATTTTTGGGCTTAAAAAAGTTAAGTGGGCTGCCATCATAACTTAAAGAGCTGACATGTTTGACCCAAACCCACGGAAGCATTTAGAGAGTTTAAGTCATGAAACATTTATTGCCCGTTTACTAATAATCAGATTAAATAAAAATGGAGGGAAGAAGAATTGGATTGAGGAGGATTTGATTAAAGAAGAAATAAAATTGTTTTTCTATTAAAGTTATTTACTAAATTATTTGGAATCGGAATATGAATGATGTTGGTTCTATGCACCTTGTTTACTAGTTCATTTGAATCGAAATTAAAACTAGCTTGGTTACTAAATTGACCTTGTTTAAAATAAATCCCCACGTGTCATTATCTGTTACTCTTGTTAATAGGTTCTACAAGCAACTAGGAATGGGATCGGGTGGTTGGAGATGAAGCTGGCTCTAAAGGAAATTGGTGGATTTGGAGAAGACGAATATAGTTGTGTCTATCAACTAGGTGGTGAAGTTGTAAGATCATTTTATATAAGAGAACTGTAAGAGGTCATCTTGGAACATAAGTTGGATTCTATATGGCCACAAATACCCGGATTTTAGGTACCACCATAATATATGGAATTACCTTTGCCAATTTTATGGGTTTGATTCCTGAAATGAGGTGGATCCCACTCTTGTATTGATTCATTAAACAGCGTGCAATTCTATTTTCACCCATTCCATTCATCCTTAGTAAACATATCATTAAAGGATTGAAAGCGCTTTTAACCTTGGTAATGAATTTCCAGTTTTTAAAATAATGTTATGAGACATTCGATAATTTTTTTTTTTTTTAAATAGTCTTTCAAGTCAAGTATGTTTTATGAATTTCCAGTGTTCTAAAACGCGGTCTGGGCGTGTAACAATCCGTCCCGATTTTTATTTATAGATTTTGGAACGAAGGGGTAGTTTTTGGTAATTTCGGTGGGGTTGATAGATATTTTAAATTGTTGCTTTTGGGTCTTGTTTGGTGTGCCCAAGTGGGGCCCACCCTTGATTTTGTTCCCCCGACACAAACACTTCATCTCTCTCTCTCTCTCTCTCTCATTCTCTCCCTCACTTTCTCTCTTTCTCTCATTCTCTCCCTCACTTTCTCACCCCTCTCGGTGCACCATTGCACCACCACCACTGCCCACCTCACCGACGAGCCACACCACCATCACACCAATTCATCATATCTCTCTCCTTGAGACCTGAACTGGAACTAACCATCGGACGTCTCTCGCACGCTCTCTCTGCTCACGACGAGGTCCGACGGCCTTCGAGCTGATTTTCGGCCAACTCCGGCCACTACTGGGGAAACCAAAGGTATAATCCTAATCTACACTTGGTTTTCTTCAATTTGGTGGGTAGATCGTATGTTAGGGTTGAGAATCGAGGTCGACCGGAGCTTGGGAAGCTCCGGTTTTCGTCTCTGTGAGAACCGGTCTGAAAACGGGTCAAACCTGATCCACAAAACCTGAGTCGGATTATCTCGTTGGGCCATGGAACCAGGCCCAATTGGCCAACCCAACCCAATAAAGCTGGAACCCAAAACCAGGCCTCTGGGCCACTCAGCCCAAGCCCACCCTTATAACCTAACCAAAGACCCCAGGCTCAACCTTGTAGCCTAGAATTAAGCCCAAAACCCTCGGCCTAAATCCAAGTGGGAACCGGCCCAACCCAGAACCAAATCTGACCCGGATCTGGTCCAAACCCAATCGGATCTCAGAACCCTGGCCAGTTAGTGGGTGGTGCGTGGGCGCATGTCTTGGCCAGCACGTGGAGCACACGCGCCTCCATCGAAGGTACTGTGCTTCGCCGCCGTCCGCCGGTGACTTTTCCGGCCAACTTTTCAGCAACTCAAATCGGTGCATGAGGGTACTTGAAGTCCCTCTTTATGTTTTTCGACATCTTGAATCCGTTTATGACATCCGTTTCCCGAAATTCAAACGTTATGGTAAAGTTTTATTAATTGGAACTTTTATGTGCTTAGGTGCATTTATTGTGACATTTCCAACTTTGCTAGTTTGCACGGCTTTTCGACGGCGAAGTATCTGTGAGTGGACCCCTTCTAAAATGCATATTTTACTATTAGAAATGCATACATGAAAATCATGAATTAATGGTTACATTTTATGAAACGTTTATGAGTAAATTGGATTTATGCTTTATGATATTCATGCTTTATCAATTTTACGTTCTTCGTAGTATATATGATTGATGACTATATACTACAAATATGTTTTAAGATATGATGTTTGACCTATTGAGCTCCGATGATATATATGCATATGTATTTTGGAAAGATTATATTCACTGATTTTTGTGCTTATCTAGTGGTCGTTATATTCCTATGGGCAAATGATATCTATACATGGCTTCAGTCGAGTGCTGTAAGAGCCTACAAGCAACTGATATTTATACATGGCTTCGGTTGGATGTTGTAGGAGCCTATGGGTGATTGATATTTATATATGGCTTCGGTCGGGTGCTGTAGAGGCCTACGGGCGAATGAAGTGTTCTATATGCCTTCAGGCGATATTGATACCACTATTTAGCATACTATATATGATATATGTTTTATTGAAGGTTTTATGGCATGCTAGGGCTTTCAGAAAACTTATTACATATTATGCTATTGAGTTTTCATAAACTTTGGGGGTTAGTACGTTGTTGAATAACTGTTTTAGTGTTTGTTATTTTAATTATTTTAATATTATTTTATTCTAAAGATTCAAAACTTATTATTATTTTATTTTATTTATTTTTAATATTTAAGAGTTGTGTTTTATTTGAAGAGTCATAATTGTTGTAAAGGTGACTGGATGGTTGGCCACTAATCCACTAATTTGCATTTCACTATGTTGCTCGTGATTTGCTTCTATAAAAGCAAGTCTTATGGAACACAGCACACAAGAAGATAAGAAGTGAGAGACACACGGAAGAGGAAGAGAGAAAAGAGAGGAAGATGAGAGGAGATAATAGAGAGAGTTATTTCTGTACTCTTATTATTCCAAATTATAATGAAAGCACCACTGCTGCCCCGAGGATGTACTCCAGTCACACTGACTGTAGAGGAACCTCGTAAATTTTGTGTCTTGTTTATTTATTCCACTGCACACACCGTCGATTTTACAACACGTTATCAACACGAGAAGCTCTCATGTCAGTGGAAAGCATAGCGCCACAAATCCTGTTCACCTCATTCAGCTGGAATCTCACAGATAAGAAAATCTTTTCATTTCATCTTCAAATCTCAGTACAGTTGATTTTCTTGAAGCAACTATATATATTATTGTATGACTGTATATCATCCTTTGCAGAAGCAAAAGAGTACAGACTCAAAATTCGTAAAGAATTTGACAGCCATGTAAACAGCCTAGGGACTCCAACTTGAGGACCTCGGATTGAAATACTTTCTTCTTGAAAGTTGTTCGTCCGCTCAGTATCTACAACATATCAAAATTTTAGAAAACTTTAATGGTGTGATCGTCTCAGATGTTTGAAATACCAAACCAGTTTCCAATTTCCGCATAAAACTGGACAGCCACCTTATGAGTACCACAACTCCATTTCTGTAGCTCAAATCGAAATTGTTTCTTCACGCGAAAGTTGTTCGGTATCCTCTTATCCATATCATACTAAAATTTGAGCTAAATCTAACGGTTTGATCTTCTCATAAGTTGCAGACACTATTGACTCCAAAATTTATGGGAACCGTTTCGACTTTTTCAAAACTCACGGAGGAGGAACACCAATTGGAACTTATTGTTACTATTATTTCATGAGTAACCAAAATGACTTCAGAACTGTAAAAACAAAAATAAAAAGGAAAATGGGGCCAAAGCATTGAAAAGATATGTTGCACCATGTGAAAGAAAACAAAAGGCAAAGTTGTTTTTTTGGAATTGTGCAGCATGTGAGAAAAGAAAAGGTTTTGAAGCTTGGTGCTGACAGAAAGAAAGAAAAAAAATAAAAGGGACAAAAGGAAGTGGCAAAATAAAAGGTTCTGATACTATTTATTTATGTGAATGGTGTTGGCTTAAAATCCTTTCACAAGTTCTATTTATTTAAAGCAATTTATTTACAGTGGGTAGAATTATTACCCTTTGCTTTAAAGCTTTGATATTTATGTGAATGGTGCTGAATCAAAGCCCTTGTCACAAGCTTTATTTACTTTAAAGCAATTTATTTACCATGGACGGTTTTACCGCCTATTGCTTTAAGTTTTGATTTATGTGAATGGTGTTGAATTAAAGCCCTTGTCACAAGCTTTATTTACTTAAATGCAATTTATTCATTATGGCTGGAATTACCGCCTATTGCTTTAATTTATTTATTGTACTTATCTTGTGTTACAATGAGTATATATAAGACCTGAAGTTCCTTGATCAGATCAGAATCTGCAGTTTCTTGATTCTCATCATATAAAATGATTGGACCCGAAGTTCCATCACGCAAAAAGATCAGGTTTGAAGTCCCTTGATCCTGAAGATCAGGACATGAAATTCCTTGATGAGTACCGTAAGTTTGAAGTGCGGCAGTGCCTCAACTTAATTGTAATAAAAGTCATAAGAGTCTCAGTCTATAGACTATTAAATAAGGACCAGAAGTTCCTTATGTCCATACTCAAAATGGTTTAGCAGAAGCATTTATTAAGCGGATGAAATTGATTACCCGCGCTCTGCTCATGAAAAAGAAATTGCAAGATGGGGACATGCCATTTTACATAATTCATTATTAAGTTCGGTTGAGACCAATTGCTAACCATCAATATTTCTCAGTACAACTCGTGTTTGGGCACCAACCAAACGTTACACATTTACGAGTTTTTGGTTGTGTTATCTATGTGCCTATTGCACTGCCACAATATATTAAAATGAGGCATCAACACAAACTGGGAATTTATGTTGGATTTGATTCACCATTTATCATTCAATACCTAGAACCCTTGACTGGGGATATGTTTACAGCATGGTTTGCGGACTGTCATTTTGATAAGACAATTTTCCCGCCGTTAGGGGGAGAAAATATCATTCCAGAAGAATGATGAGAAAATACCGTTCCAGAAGAACGAATAGAATTTGTCTTATTTTGATTCACGAAGCAATCAATAAGAAAATGAAATAGGAATAATTGAATGATGCAACGAAAGTGATGAAATCATATATACTTGCTGCAAATGTGCCTACAAGAATTGATGTCCTTATTGGAAAAAAAAATAATATGGCAGTAAATGATTTATCTGTTGCACGCTTGAAGCGTGGCAGACCCTCAGATTCAAAAGGTTCAGTCATTCGAAAGAAGAAGAATATGACATTATTGAACTATTGCATTCCTGTAGCATAACTGTTGCATGCCGGAAGCATGACAGTCGCCGCATGAATACATGGTCCATAAGGACAATCTGTGGACACGGGAATTTTGATGTGTCATGCATGAAGCATGATAGACGTATAGGTTCCAATGACTCAACTCCCAGAAGTGGAGATTAAAACCCAAGCTCTATAACGCTCAAGAAGAGGTTATGATCTGCATTATCTAAATTATGACTATTCTAGAAGAGATAGTGTAATGCCCTTGAAGAGGCAATGGATATCCAAAAGAAATGGAAAGCTTTTATGCATGCGCATGCACATGAGAATATAGGATCATAGATTGATGATAACCAATGGTAATTTTGGTTTTTACAAGTAACTACTAAATTCATCAATGAGCTGTGTTGATATTGAGTCTTGTTCTTTTTCGTCAACAAAATTATTGGTCAAAATGGAGAAAGGCAATTCCATTACAATTTTGTAAGAACGTGAAGAAATGGACCTATATATATATTTGAATAGAAGACAAATAGCCAAAAAGATGTTGAACCAAGGAGGTTACATATGGGCATTTGTAATACAGTGAATTACACTCACATGATATGACACAAGGTTACTAATTGAAACCTAAAATTATACTCTTGTAAACGAGTTCATATGAATGGAGAATTATATATGAAGGGTTGTGCGTCGCCCACATTATATCTCCATAAGTAAATCCCTCAAGTATACATGGGAGCAAATTGCTCTGTATAAATTCCAAAGCAAAATGTGTCATGAAGTGTAGAAAATCCTTGAAGGCTTCAAATTGCTTGAAGTAAACCCCCGAAGGGTAAAGCATAAATTATGTACTCAATACCAATGGATGGTATAAATTACCTTAGTGAGTACTATCATTATGATATTGTTGCAACATACTAAAATCTCTTGCAAGAGTCAATGACATTAAATTAGAACTCCTGAAGAGTTGATGATATTAAATTGGGACTCCTGAAGAGTCAAGAAAGATTATAAAGTGTTGAGAGAAATATTGTCTCGAGCTGCAGATCGAACAATCTACCAACACGAATCTTATCCATGATGTCTATGATATTAAAAGAACCATATGGATTGAAGATTATGAGTTGAATGCTCAAATTATGTAGACACTAAGAAAGATCATTTATCTTCGTGAGGGTAAAGATAAATTAATGTTTGGTATAGAAGTACCACATCTTAGTGAAGTATATGCTTTATTGTATTTGGCACAATACACTGAATGAAATAAAGCTTATCTATGAATATCTCCGAGAAATTACAGATATGTGCATACACATGAGTTAAAACAAACAAACAGGATGGAGCCTTCACAAAGGTTGCTCATGTGAAGCCTCAGTACTCGGAAGTACCCCATAATGAAGAGGCACTGGAGATTGATCATGTGGCACCCTAGTACTCAGCAAAACACCAGAAGGGGAAAGTATCGGTTGCTTTCGAAATCTAGCAACGAACCTTTGGTGATCACTTTGAGTCCGACTTTCGGATTCCTGCAACTGGTCGAGCTTTCTTTTCATGCTCGTAGAGTAATTATTTGCAAGCACGTGTAACACTCTATTCTCGTGCTTGAGCCCTTTGATATCTTGTTTAAGACTTGTCACCTCAGCCATCAATGATTCAACTTGGCGAGTTTGAGCAAGTAGGCGTTGGCCCATATTGGAAACAGAGCCATCACACTGAACACTGAGAGCCAAAGAGTCTTGAACGGCCGACTCATCAGACTGTTTTGAAAGGATTCTGTTATCCTTTGGAGTGAGAAGATTCCTAGCTACCACAGTAACAGTTATGTTATTCTTCATCACATAGTCCCCAACTGTAAGAGGACCATTAGAAGATAAGAATGACATACGCCATATGTTATCCTGACGTTGCTAGTCTGTATCACTCATAAGACTCAAATCTAAGCAAATGTTAGATGGGCAAGCCATTTTCAGAAATGATGAAGAAAAAAAAAGGTCAAATAAAACCTCAGAAGTGCAAGAAGGGAAACATTTCTATAGGCAGCAACTTTCTGAGCATACTCTTGAACACAATTGATATCTCTATAAAAGAAGAGGCAACATAGCTACTTGTTCAGAGATCGAAGAGGCACCACTCTCCGAATTTCAAAAGCCAGATTTTCCTGAATAAAGTTCGTTGGTATTTTTCAGACGCAATCTCAGCTTTTTCTACTATCGGGTGCAACTTTGTCAAAGATCTCTGACAAAGTTGAAAACGCGTAAATCTTACTGTTCTAATTACACCATAGTTGCTGACAAGAGTAAAGGCAAAGAACCACTACCTGCTATTGGGGAAATCCCTATATATGTCGACCTTCGTCGTCCATGGCAAGGCACACATCCAAAACTCCTAACTTTCTCTCATCTCCGAGAATGCATCTTCAACAAAGCATCTCGAAATACTCAGTTTTCTTCCTCTCCGAGAATACCTCTTCAAACAAGTCACACCAGAGCAAGAGTATCTCATATCATGTAATCTCCCTGTCATTTCCTTTGTCCTTGTTCTTACCTGCAAAGACAAGGATAAAGAAAGCAATATGTCGGAACCTCCACTCAAACTCTAGGTAAGGAACCGACTGCCTGGAACCTTTCCTGATTGCTTACCTAGTATTGTTCTCGAGTAGCCATCTTTAACTGTTGTTGGAGCTAGGTCTCCAGTCACCAAGAAGTGATGAACTATCCAAATGCAAGGGTTGCTTTCCACTCCTGCATTAGAAGGAAAATACTGCAGGAGAATATGCCACACATGCATGGGGGAAAACCATGGAAAATACTACTTAAGCAAGGGGAGCAAGTAAGGCAAGTGAAAATGATACATTGAAGCATGTGGAGACAAGCGCAACAAACACGCGTTGATTCATCCCCGACAAAGCCGAAGATCACTTGCCACGTGAAGCTCCTCACGGTACAACTTCATTCAAAATCAAGCTTCGAAGGTCCTTGAAGAAATCACAAGTTTGATTCAAGATCAAGTGTCCACCACCCTTGAATTAAATTTAGCTCCAGATAAAAGAAGTAAATTCAGACATTTGGAAGAAGTCTAGCAGAAGGCCCTCCAGCCTAGTTCAAGAACAAGCCTGTGGAAAGTTAACAAGTAAAATACCTCTTTCGGCAACTCTTTTTGCTAAGAGACTGAAGCAGAATGATCAAATTCAGCCTAAATGATTTGAGATCAGGGGGAGATACTCATCAGGGGGAGCATCCAAAACAGATCAAGATTTTAACGAGTCAATCGAAGACTTGTGGCCATCCAAGGGGGAGTGTTGTAAAGGTGACTGGATGGCTGGCCATTAATCCACTAATTTACATTTCACTATGTTGCTCGTGATTTGCTTCTATAAAAGCAAGTCTTATGGAACACAACACACAAGAAGATAAGAAGTGAGAGACACACGGAAGAGGAAGAGAGAAAAGAGAGGAAGATGAGATGAGATAATAGAGAGAGTTATTTCTGTACTCTTATTATTCTAAATTATAATGAAAGCACCACTGCTGCCCCAAGGATGTACTCTAGTCACACTGACTGTAGAGGAACCTCGTAAATTTTGTGTCTTGTTTATTTATTGCACTGCACACACCGTCGATTTTACAACAATAATCCTTTTATAAAAGGGTATGAGAAGTTCTTTAAATATGAAACCTCAGACACAAAACAAAATACACCAAAAACTTTTTGTCTCCCTCAGTTTTCACATCTTAATCAACATTCCTACTTTACAATTCTTGTGCAATTTATCACTACCGTCTGCCGTTGGCGTACATATCGGATCATACATCCTGTGAGGCTTTGGGTTGTATCTTCGAGTTGTAGGCACCGCCATAACCTGCACGTAGGGAGGCGTCTACGGCTTTAGGGCAGCGACATCGCGCCTCTCTTTGGTTCACAGGCCATATATTCTTATTCATTTTTTCCTAATTTAAATTCATAAGTCTGGTAGTGATTATACATTTGATTTGATATATTTGATCATATAAATAATTGATATATTTCTGTAATATATTTCACAATCTGAAGCCGTAAAAGTGTGAAAATATAATTGCAAATTTTACAACCAGTTTACACAGTGCTCTGAAAGCCCAATAATTATAGTGTTCATGTCATTGAACTTTTTGGGAATGCATCTTTGACTCTCTGCATTTTTTTAATTATTATTCGGACTTGTCATTGTTTTTTTATTGCCTCTCTGCACTTTTTTTTTACTTGGGTCCTGTCGTTGAAAGCCAGGGCCGGTCCAGAGATTTTTGAGGCCCGGGGCGACGTCAAAAAAAGTGCCCTAACTTCATGTATTATTTTCACACATAAGACATCGAAAAAATTATACTTAGAAAAATACTTCAAACTCAATAATTTAGAAACACACAAAGACTAATTTATTTTGTATTGAGAGAGGGAAACAAAAAAACTTCGGGCTTACGAGTAGATAGATGATGAGTTTTGTTTTCCATCTGAACTTTGAATGTGTTTTTTGAATAAATCGTGAGGTGTTTTTTTCTTATTTACTAACCTTGTCAATATGGGACTAAAAAATAATGATGTTTTCGAGTCTTTAATTGATATGTATTATTAATGAATGGGCACTAAATTAAACATTTAATGACAGGTCATATAATTTGTAAATTTGGTCTACATATTATTCTTTGTTGAAGATTAGACTTGAATTAAAACGAATATTTAAAAATAACAACTCACATAGCTACTAGATAGTAACTAAAAATAAATTAACAACCAAACAAAAATTTGTAAAAATTGAAAAGAATAAACATGCACATAGCATTTCGAACTTAGGGCCTCTTGTTAATTTTAAACAACAAAAATCATTGTTTCTAATTAAACTTCTTGATCCTTTAACCAAATTTTATAAATTTATACTCTTATAAAAAGAAATTTGTAAAAAAAGGAAAGTAAATAAGCACACATGGTGTTTTGAACCCAAGACCTCTTCATTATTTTTAAATGACAAACCACCACTTCTAGTTAAATTTCTATGTCTTGGAACCAAATTTTATAAATTTATACTCTTATAAAAACATATATAAATATATCGCCCTAATAATTTTGGTGCCCCTAGATGGTCACACTGCCTGCACTGGGCCTGGGCCGGCCCTGCTGAAAGCCTAGGAAGGCTAACCTTTCCCTTCTTTTCATTGCTTAGCCTTTCCCTTCTTTTCATTGCTTTTTTTACCTTGCCCTTCTTTCATTATATTTTGACTTTGTACATTTTTTATTTTTATTTTATTCAATACCAAAATTGTAACATTCCACATCGTCCAGGGAAGTGGATCATGTAAGACTTCTATGTATATTCCCATCTCCACCTAGCACGAAGCCTTTTGGGAGCTCACTGGCTTCGGGTTCCGTAGGAACTCCGAAGTTAAGCGAGTTCGCGCGAGAGCAATCCCATGATAGGTGATCCACTGGGAAGTTCTTGTGTGAGTTCCTAGAAACAAAACCATGAAGGTGTGGTCGGGGCCCAAAGTGGACAATATCGTGCTACGGTGGAGTCGAGCCCGGAATGTGGTGGGGGCCCGGGCCGGGATGTGACAATTTGGTAACAGAGCCAATCCCTGGCCGGATGTGTGCCGACGAGAACGCCGGGCCCCTAAGGGGGGTGGATTGTAACATCCCACATCGCCTAGGGGAGTGGATCTTGTAAGCCTTATATGTATATTCTCATTTCTACCTAGCACGAGGCATTTTGGGAGCTCATTGGCTTCAGGTTCCATCGGAACTCCAAAGTTAAGCGAGTTCGCGCGAGAGCAATCTTAGGATGGGTGACCCATTGGGAAGTTCTCGTGTGAGTTCCTAGAAACAAAACCGTGAGGGCGTGGTCGGGGCTCAAAGCAGACAATATCGTGCTACGGTGGAGTCGAGCCCGAGATGTGGTGGGGGCCCGGACCAGGATGTGACAAAAACGCTTTTGGATACAGTTTCTAAAGGACACGGCTGATCAATTTAAAATACCAGTTTATAACCCACAAAACCCAACGTGATCTAACCAAAAAAATATTGCATACTGATATATATATATTAATTGTTACTTGGTCTTTATGCGTTAATCAAATCTGTTTGTTATATTTAATTCGTAATTGGATATTGACATATAACTTGCTCAGTGATAATCAAGTATGTTTGTTATATTTGATTTGTAATTGAATATTGATATATTATTTGCTCTAAGGTGCCTTTATCAAATCTGTTTGTAGTTAAGGAGAATTTAATTTGGTTCAAGTCATAAATTCAATTAGAATTGAAGAGAAACATAGGTCAAGCTAAAAGATGGAAACCGAAAGGCAAACAACTGTGAACTTAGTTGAGAATGACACCAACAAAATTGGGAAAAACAAAAACAAGTTCACCATAAATAATAAGAGGAATTTCAAACCTAGAAGAACAAATTTTATATTCAAATCACCCAACCAAAATAAGAACTTTCACAAGACTAAGGATCAAGGGAGAGAGAAGGGGGTTTGCTTCATTTGCTGAAGAACTAATCATAAGGCTAAGGATTGCTTCTACAAGAAGACTAAGGAGAACAAGTATAAGTCAAATCATAATGGTCCAAAAGCCCAAGTGAATATGCTGATGGAGCAACAATCTTCTCAAACACATTTTAAGTATGATTCCTTTGTCAATTTTACTTATGAAAATAAGGATTGGTGGGTAGATTTTGGAGCTAACGTGCATGTCTGTTTTGATCGTGAATTTTTTTTAAAACCTATCAGAAATCAGGTGGAGGACGTGTAACTCTAGGAAATTACTCAATGTCGCAAGTGCTTGGAATTGGAGACATAGAACTAAAGATGACATCTGGAAAGGTCTTAACTTTGAAGGACGTGCGACATGTACCTGATATTAGAAGAAATTTAATTAGTGTATCATGTTTAGTAAAGTAAGGCTATAAAGTTGTAATGGAATCAAATAAGGTTGTAATAACTAAGAATAATGTATTTATTGGAAAATGTTTTATCAGTGAAGGATTATTTAAGTTAAGTGTTTCTTCCGAGTGCAATAATATTCCAAAAGTTCTTAATGTTGAATCTAGTAATGTTTGGCATGGACGGTTGGGACATGTAAACTTGTTCAAAATTAAGAAAATGATGGACTTGGACCTAGTCTCAAAGTCAAACATGAATCTCAAGCGTAAGTGTGAAATTTGTGTACAAGCAAAACAACCCAAGAAACCTTTTAAGTCCGTGGAAAGGAATACCCAAATTTTAGAGCTTATACATATTGATGTTTGTGACTCAAATAGATTACCTACTAGAGCCAGTGATAAGTATTTTGTCACATTTATAGATGATTGTTCGAAGTATTGTTATATTTATTTGATAAAGACCAAGGATGAAGTATTTGGTAAATTCAAGATCTACAAGACAAAAGTGGAAAATCAATTAGAGAAAAGGATAAAGAGACTTAGATCTGATAGAGGTGGTGAGTATACTCTTACCGATCTTAGTGTTTTTTGTGAAGAGCATGGTATTATACATGAAGTAACAGCACCCTATTCTCCACAATCAAATGGAGTTGCAGAAAGGAAGAATAGGACCTTATTAGACATGGTGAATGCAATGCTTTTGAGTTCTGGATTACCAGAAAATTTGTGGGGGGAAGCAATTTTGACTGCATGTTTTATATTAAATAGAGTAATCATTAAAGACAACACTACTACTCCATATGAAATTTGGAAAAAGAGAACACCAAATCTCCAAGTCTTGAAAGTGTGGGGGTGTTTGGCTAAAGTTGCAATCCCAGAACCTAAGAGAAAGAAGATAGGACCTAAAACTGTGGATACTGTTTTCTTAGGTTATGCTCATAATAGTAGTGCCAATAGATTTCTAATCATCAACTCTGAAATAAATGAAATTTCGAATAACACTATATTGGAGTCTAGGGATGCAACATATTTTGAAGACATATTTCCTTTCAAGACTAGAATGCAAAAGTAAGTGGTAGATAGATCATGCACTAGTACTGACAAAGTCTCCACTAGTATTAGCCATCAAGTTACAAATGAAGAAGAACCTCTAGCTGAACTTAGAAGGAGTAAGAGACCTAGAGTGGAGAAGAACTTTGGTGATGATTTTTATACTTTTCTATTGAAGGTGATCCAACAACATATAAGGAAGCCATGCATGACCTCCGTCAATGCTCCATTTTGGAAAGAAGCTATAAATAGTGAAGTTGAGTCTATTTTACAAAACAACACTTGGGAGTTAATAGATTTACCACCCGGTACTACACCAATTAGTTGTAAGTGGGTATTTAGGAAGAAACTGAACCCTGATGGAAGTATTGACAAGTACAAAGCTAGGCTAGTAGCCAAGGGATTCACTCAAAATAAAGGAATTGATTATTTTGACACTTACTCTCCTGTGTCTAGGATTACCACAATTAGGATCCTTATAGCATTAGCTTCTATACACAATTTAGTAGTACATCAAATGGATGTTAAAACAACATTTTTGAATGGAGACTTAGATGAAGAAATTTACATGGAGCAACCCGAAGGACTTATAGTGAAAGGCCAAGAACATAAAGTGTGTAAGTTGGTTAAATCGCTATATGGACTCAAGCAAGCTCTTAAGCAATGGCATGAGAAGTTTGATAAAGTCATTTTAGAATATGATTTTGAAATTAATGAGCATGAAAAGTGTGTCTACTATAAGGAATGCAATGGACAATGTGTTATTTTATGTCTTTACGTTTATGATATATTATTATTTGGAACAAGTCTGCAAATTGTGAAAGATGTAAAGTCTTATCTATCAAAGAGATTTAATATGAAAGATCTAGGAGAAGCCAATATTATTTTGGGAATGAAGGTATAAAGAATACAAGCAGGTTTTATTATAAACCAAGCTAGTTCGATTGAGAAAATGCTTAAGAAGTTCAGTTTTTCAATTGCAATCCTGTCTCGACACCATATGAACCAAGTGTGTGCTTACTTAAAAATAGTGGTGAACCTGATAGGAGCATATTTATGCGACTTTGTTAGCTTATTTCTTTGCATTTACTTAGTTAGTTTCTATTTATTATAGTGATTTAAGCTATTTTCGTGTGTTTGTAGGTCCAATTGGCAAAGGTGACAAAAAAGGGCAAAATGGAGCAATTTGGAGCAGTTTTGGACTTGGATTGGATAACATGCGTATGGAGCACAATGGATGAATGTTTTTGGTGACAAATGATGCTAAAAATGTGCTACAAATCTGAAAGAATTAAATTAAGGCTTGGAAGACAAGGAATCAGCTGAAAACAAGGAGACCTTATCCAATCTTATCTTATCCAACCTTATCCAAACTAACCTTATCTTATCCTATCCTAATCCTATCTTACCTTATCTCCAGTTGTAAGGGGGAGTCCTTATCATGTTTTAACAATGCATATCTGATTCTAGAAGTCCTAAAATCATGCAAACAATTTAATCCCTTTTCTCCTAGAATTGTGACGTGCCCTATCCTTGTCCTTCAAGGATTGGTGCCGTGAGTCTGCCTATATATACACACATTGTGCCGCAGCTTTGAGGAGGGGATTTTTCAGAGAGCGAGTTTTAGAGAGAAAATACATCAGTGTGAACAGGTTTCTGAGAATTTTAGAGGCTTGTGCCGTACTTGCGAGAAAGGAAGAAGAGGCCGTGCTGCATCCGAGGATTGTGCAATCTGCCATTGGATTGCTGGAGCGTCTTGGGTTCTTTCTATCCTTTGTTTTAGTTTCGATGTTTATTTTAGATTGCTTTTCAACTATGACAAACATGTGTAACTAAATTTCTTTTTAGCTAGAGGTGAGTTCGAAGCCATGATCATATGTCTTATATAAATTGATTACATCCAGTTATTGTTTTGTAAACCATGAATGTGATTTACTTATCTGTTTTATAGAGAACTTATTTTGGTATGTTGATTAAGGACGCGTACTTAGTTTGCATGCAAGGATTTGATGCTAGAATATAAGGGAATTTCACCTAATTGTTATGAACTTATATTTGCAAGTAGTAAAAGTCACTAGTCATGATTGAGTTAAGTAAATTCCTGGCAGGAGTATCATGCAGTTCATAGTTACGAATGCTTTGTCAATGCTTATGATTTTCACAGAACTTAATGATCTTTGATATGTATCTCTATCATGCTGTTCATAGTTAGGGAACTTGAGAAAAATAATTTGGTTGCGTCGCTGAGTCCAATTCAATGAACTTAGGAAAATCTGAGAGTTAATTTGGGGCATTGTCATTCGTGGTTTATAGGAATAATAATCGGAAATCAATTGTATGCATATGTTTCATGTGTGGAGAAGAATCCTATAGCTAGCCTTTCACCCAATTTTCGTCCAAACCTACTTTGTTTATGCAATTTACTTGTTTTAAGTCAAAATTTCGTCCAAAAACCTCCCCCTTAGTGTTTTGTGTTAGTTTTGTCTAGTTTTCAGTTTTTAAGTCTAATTTGTGTTGATTAGCATCCCTTTTAATCCCCAACCTAGAACGATCTCTACTTATCCATACTACAATTGCATAATTTATAGGGTTTAATTTGTGTGTTAGTTTTTACCACATCAAATTTTGGCGCCATTGTTGAGGATTAGCAAAATTGCTAATCTTCCCTTTCTTTCTGTTTTTTTTCTTCTTATGGTTCTGATTTGTTTAGTTTTGTTTTCTTTATTTTAGGTACTAGTTTATGACTAGAAGTTCTCAACAAGTTCGTAGGCATATATTAGAGTTTGACGACGATTTTGAACGAACTTTGAGAAGGAAGAGGAAGCAGCCAGAACCCAATCCACCTAGTTCTAGTTCTAGTTCTGAATCCGAATTTGAAGAAGAGAAAGAGGAACAAGAACACGACATGGCTGTAGACAATCGAACAATTAAGGAACTTTCAGCCTCGGGATTGGACAATGCCGTCCCTCTTTGCATTTAATACCCTATAGCAACTCAAGGCAAGACCGATGAGTTTAAATTGAAGTCCAGTTTGCTGCATCACATTCCCAAATACCATGGGCTGTCCATGGAAGATCCGAACAAGCATTTGAAGTGGTGTGCTCGAGCATGACACCAATCAACGTGGATGGTAATATTCTGAAGATGAAAGCCTTTCCATTCTCTCTTTTGGAAAATGCTAAGGATTAGCTCTTTGAATTAGCACCTGGAACCGTCACTTTTTGGGAAAGTATGAAGAAAGTGTTCTTAGAGAAATTCTTCCCAACGTTAAGAGTCATTCTTTTGAGGAAGAGAATTAGTGGAATCCAACAAGGCCAAGGAGAATCCTTTCCAGCATATTATGATCGTTTCAAGACTTTAGTTGCATCTTGTCCCCAACATCAAATGAAGGATGAGCTTTTAATTCAATATTTCTACGAAGGACTACTTCCAATTGAGAGACAAATGCTAGATGCCTCGGCATGTGGTGCTTTGGTTGATAAAACACTAGTTGCTGCAAAGATCTTGATAGCAAATCGAGCCTTGAATGCACAACAATACGAAGGAGTTGGACAAAGAGACCCCCCACGGCAGACTCAAGTTAATGAGGTAAGTGCTATTTCAGAACTTCAATCTTAAATGGCTAATCTTTCTGTTCTTCTATCATAGGTTGTTGAAGGATCCAAGGTGCAAGGAACAAGTTCTTGTGGCGTGTGCTCTATGCAAGGACACCGCAATGATCAATGTCATCAATTGATAGAGCATGAGGGATGGGAAAGTGCCAATGCCATAGGTTATCAAGGCCAAAATCAACCAAGGAATGACCCATTCTCCAACACCTACAATCCGGGCTGGAGAGATCATCCAAATATGAAGTGGAGGGAACCTCAATCTCAACAACAAGGCAGATATAGACAACCACCTCCTAGGCTTTATCAAAGGCCATTTGCACCACCACAGCCTCACCCACAATCTGCCCAACCAAATTCAGGTTCGTTAATGGATAATGATAAAATTCTTCAAGTACTAACTTCTTTGACGCAGGGCTTACAAAATCTAGCCAAGGAGGTGGGCGAATTGAAGAATCAAATAGGGCAGATGGCAGAATTCATGGGACAATTCAGAGAACAAGGCAAACTGCCTAGTTCAACCTTTATCAATCTAAATGAAGGTTTTGAAACCGCTAAGGCTATCACGTTAAGAAGTGGCAAAGAGATTGGAACCAACCCAAAATTATCCAAACAAAGCCAAATAGAGGACGAAAAGTTGTTGCAAGAAGAAGAGGAGGAGGATAGAGCCACGGCAAGGGAAGAACAACCCTTGCCGCAACTCCTAAGAATCCCACGCAATCCCACTCAGGTAAGGTTGGTTTGAATCAAATTCCTTCTAACCCTATTCCACCAAATATGCCTTTTCCTCGCAGGTTTATGCAATCTAGGAAAGAAGATAATGAAAAAGACATTCTAGAGACCTTCAGGAAGGTACAAGTCAATATCCCGCTTTTTGATGCTATAAAGCAAGTTCCGAAGTATGCTAAGTTTTTGAAAGAGCTTTGTACAACAAGGAAACAGATCTCAAACAAGGAAGTGGTAAGGGGAAGTGAGAATATTTTAGCAGTTTTAAAAGAAAACTGCCCCCCTAAATGCAAGGATCCAGGTAGTTTTACAATCCCTTGTGTTATTGGCAATACCAAGTTTGAGCATGCTATGTTAGACTTAGGTACTTCCATTAATGTCATGCCCTACTCTATCTATGCATCTATGAACCTAGGAGAGTTGAAAAATGATGGTGTTATTATTCAATTGGCTGATCAATCTAATGGATATCCGAAATGAGTTTTGGAAGATGTTTTGGTGCAGGTTAACCATGATATTTCCAGCCGATTTCTATGTGCTTGAAATGGAAGATTCAGCTTATTCTACACCATTGCCAATCTTACTTGGAAGACCTTTCATGAAAACAGCCCGCACCAAGATAGATGTGTTCAATGTGAAGTTAACAATGGAATTTGATGGCAATGTTATTGACTTCAATATTTTTGAAGCTATAAGGTATCCTATTGATGATCATTCTTGTTTTTCTATTGATATAGTTGATTCTTTGGCGCATGAATATCTCGAAGTCCTAAATAGGGATACCCTTGAAATAACCATTGCCGAAGGAATGAGAGTCACAACCACTGTGGCCAATCCTAACCATGCAGAAATTGGCAAGATGGTGGCTGCCCTTGAGTCTTTGCCACGACACATTGGTAAGCCTTCAATCCCACTTCCAATTCTCGTTTCTACTAATAAGTTGTTACCTTCAGTGATCCAGGCACCCATTCTTGAGTTTAAACCATTGCCAAATCATTTGAAGTATGTCTTCTTGGGAGATAAAGAGACATTGCCTATCATAGTCTCTTCATCACTCACGGAAGTAGAGGAGGAGAAACTGGTTCAGGTGTTGAAAGAGCACAAAACAGCCATTAGATGGACTTTGGCTGACATTAAGGGGATAAGTCCTACAACATGCATGCATCGCATACTTCTAGAGGAGGGGGCTAAACCAACTTGAGAGGCTCAACGCCGACTCAACCCTCCAATGATGGAAGTTGTGAAGAATGAGATTATCAAGCTTCTTGATTGTGGAGTTATTTATTCAATTTCGGATAGTTGTTGGGTTTCACCGGTTCAAGTCATTCCAAAGAAATCTGAAGTCACTATGGTGAAGAATGAAGAGAATGAACTTGTGCCCACTTGCATCCAAATAGGTTGGAGAGTTTGCATTGATTATAGGAAGCTTAATGCCACCACAAGGAAAGATCATTTTCCTCTGCCATTCATTGATCAAATGCTTGAAGGGTTAGTTGGTCATTTGTTTTATTGCTTTCTTGATGGTTATTCGGGATATAATCATATTGTTATAGCTCCAGATGACCAAGAAAAGACTATTTTTACTTGTCCATTTGGTACTTTTGCTTATCATCGAATGCCATTTGGTTTATGTAATGCACCAGCCACTTTTCAGGGATGCATGGTAAGTCTCTTTTCAGACTATGTTGAGAAGATTATTGAAGTTTTCATGGACGACTTTAGTGTCTTTGGTGACACTTTTGATGATTGTTTAGCTAATCTCACTTTGATATTGAAACGCTGCATCGAAACTAACCTTGTTTTAAATTGGGAAAAATGTCACTTTATGGTAAAACAAGGCATAGTTTTAGGTCATATAGTTTCAGAAAAGGGAATTGAAGTTGATAAATCAAAAATAGATCTTGTACGCCACTTACCCTCTCATACTTCGGTGAGAGAGGTTCGTTCTTTCCTTGGACATGCAGGATTCTATAGACGTTTTATCAAAGATTTCTCGAAGATTTCAACACCCATGTGCCGACTCTTACAGAAGGATGTGCCGTTTGTGTTCGATGACGAATGTGAGAAGGCATTCAATCACCTCAAGAAGATGCTCACTTCGGCACCTATCATTGTTCTACCAGATTGGAGCCTTCCTTTTGAGCTTATGTGCGATGCTTCAAATTATGCTTTAGGGGCCGTTTGGGGACAAAGGAAGAATAAGCAGCCGCATGTCATCTACTATGCTTCTCAGACCTTGAATGATGCTCAATTGAACTACTCCACCACTGAAAAAGAACTTCTTGCTGTTGTGTTTGCTTTAGATAAGTTTCATTCTTATTTACTTGGAACTAAAGTTATAATCTATTATGATCATGCAACTTTGAAATACTTACTCACAAAGAAAGAAGCCAAGCTAAGGCTTATTCGCTGGATGCTTTTTCTCCAAAAGTTTGACGTGGAAATCCGGGACAAGAAAGGAAGTGAGAATGTAGTAGCCGACCACTTGAGTCGTTTGGTACATGATGAAGATCCATTACCTATCCCAGAGGCATTCCCAGACGAGCAGCTGTTGGTCATCAAGGTAAGTGAACCATGGTATGTTGATATTGTGAATTATTTAGTGTCTAAACAAAGTCCAAATACCCTAAACAAGCACCAACGTGACAAACTTAAGAAGGATGCACGGTTTTATGTATGGGATGACCCTTATTTGTGGAAATATTGCCCTGATCAAATTCTTTGTAGGTGTGTGCATGATTCTGAATTCAATTCAATTTTAACTTTGTGTCACACTTATGCATGTGGGGGTCATTTTGGTACTCAAACGACAGCACTTAAAGTTTTAGAATGTAGATTTTATTGGCCTACTATATTTAAGGATGCTAGAACCTTTTGCATAACATGTGATCGTTGTCAAAGAACAGGGAATATAGGTTTAAAAGACCAAATGTCGCAGACCCCTATCTTTTCTGTTGAGATTTTTGATGTTTGGGGCATCGATTTCATGGGTCATTTTCCTTTATCTCATGGTTTCAATTATATTTTACTTGCGGTTCATTATGTTTCGAAATGGGTGGAAGCAAAAGCCACCCATACTAATGATTCCAAAGTGGTTGCAGATTTTGTCAAAACTAACATATTTGCTAGATTTGGAATGCCAAGAGTACTTATAAGTGATGGGGGTTCCCAATTTTGTAATTGAACCATAGAGGCGCTGCTCAAGAAGTATAATGTCACACATAAGGTTTCGACACCTTATCATCCTCAAACAAGTGGGCAAGCTGAAGTTTCTAACCGAGAAATCAAGCAAATCTTGGAGAAGACAGTTGGACCAACTCGAAAGGATTGGAGCTTGCGTTTGAATGATGCATTGTGGGCATATCGTATAGCCTACAAAACACCAATTGGAATGTCTCCTTTTCGGCTTATCTATGGGAAACCATGTCATCTTCCAGTTGAGTTGGAACACCAAACACATTGGGCAGTCAAGACGTTCAATATGAACATTGATGCGGTTGGTCTTCATAGGAAGCTACAATTGAATGAGCTTGAGGAAATTCAGAATGAGGCTTATGAGAACACTCATATTTACAAGGAGAAAATGAAGGCATTCCATGACAAGATGATTCGTAGTAAGACGTTTTCTGCAGGGCAGAAAGTGTTACTTTTCAACTTTCACCTTCGATTGTTTTCAGGTAAGTTACGTTCTAAATGGATTGGTCATTTTGTTGTTACTAATGTCTTTCCCTATGGTGCAGTTCAAATTCAAAGTTTAAAGACAGGACACGAATTCAAAGTGAATGGACACCGTTTGAAGCCGTACTATAAGTATTTTGAAGAGCATGTCGTGGAGGATGTACCCCTCCATGCCATAGGCCCTATTAAAGCTTAAGTGGAGGTATCGCCCGGCTGGAAGACGTTAAAGCAAGTGCTTCTTAGGAGGCAACCCATGTGTTCGAATAAAGAGACAATGGACTCTCCGGCTCCTACTACCAGATTTGCGTTCTTTTACCCTTCTCTTTATTGTTTTTACTTTGCCATGCTTATCTTGTTTGCTAGTCGTCTTTTGTTGCTTTCTTGTAAGTTTTATTTTGAAACATTGAGGACAATGTTTGGTTTAAGTGTGGGGGGGAGGGGGTAAACAGATTGCTTTTCATAAGTTTTCTTTGAATTTCATCACCTATCACTACTAATGTTGTTACTCACTATTTTTAAGTGTTTTAAAGTCAAAATTTGAAAGAAAAAAAAATCGAAAATTTTTGAGAAAAATACCAAAAAGAGTCGTTTTTGTTGTTTGTTTGTGTCTTAGGGTACCTTCCAACACAATGATGAGGATTTGGTTTTTAAGTGCATGACTGTTAAAGAAAGTTACAAACATGGGTGGAAGTTTGATATGCTCTTTGGTTAATGCTTAGTTGTAGTTATCATTCACAAATTCACATATAATCACAAAGAAAAAAAAAATCAGTTTTTGTAACATGCTTGAAGGAAGAAACTCAAACTAACGCTACAACCTTGAGAGACTTGAGCCTATGCTTTGTTTGGAGAGTTATTAATCTGTGATAATCTTGTTTTCTAAAGTCGTTGCATGATCTCATTATTTCTTTGCTTGGGTCTTACTTAGAATGCTTTTTCATCATTTTAGATCCAAATACTAGAATTTATGCCCGTTTCATTCAAAGCATAAAATTGATTGCATAACAAATAACAATATGACGTTGTTTAGTTACCACCAGAGCCAAAAAGCCTTATCCCTTGCATATGTATTGTAGGTTTAACCCCCTTGAGCCGTATTTAGTCTATTTTCTTTGTTAGCTTGCATTATCCCTACCTAGCCTAGTATAGGACTATCCATACCCTTGTTCTTAAAGAATAGTGAAGCATGACTTGTTGGGAATTCCTTTTGATCTACAATATGCTCAAAAAAAAAAACAAGTGTGGGGGAAGAATTTGTCGTTATGAATTGGTGAAGTAGTATGTTTTGTGAACCAAAAAGAGAAAAAAAAAAAGTTGGAAAGAAGTGAGAATGAGTTCATAAGTGTTGGTTGTTGAAGAAGGGTCCAAAAATGTGAATCTAATCCTAAATGTTGTACGAATCTCCCCTTTGTGTTTAAAGTTGGGTACTGCAATCAAAATTTGAATTCTAAATGTTGATTTCATTACTTTGCTTACTATCACTTTAAGAACCTTTGTTTATCCTTAACCATTCCTTGTTAGCCAATAGCTTAGCCCCATTACAACCCTTAGACTTTTATCTTGATTGTTATGTTATTCAATATGTGGAGTTTGAAATTGGTACAAGCATATGGAATCCCTGGTTCTTGCTTCTAAGTAGTGGCATTCCGTTCATGAGATCATATACATGTTATATTAATAATTCCAGAAAGTGCCTTCTTTGTTATAACATATGTGAGTGTTAGTCTGCATGTTTACATCAATCTTCTCACATATACTTAGTATAGGGAGTGTAGTCAGAAAATCTGTGTGAAAATATAGAGTATAATTGGTGAGGAATTGAGTGAATTCTCTAAGGCATGTTACTACATTCAAAATGTTGTTTTAATTGATTAAATGCGAGCTAGTGAGTGGTTACTGCGATTAAGTATAAGCTTGAGGGTAAGGATGGCTAAAATCTATGGGAGTAGTGATTTTTAATGTGCCATGTTTCATTGGAAATCCCTGAGGCAATTGTTGGAAGGTTTAGGTTGTGTTTTGTTTTCTTCATTTTGCTCGAGGACTAGCAAAAGCTAAGTGTGGGGGAATTTGATAGGAGCATATTTATGCGACTTTGTTAGCTTATTTCTTTGCATTTACTTAGTTAGTTTCTATTTATTATAGTGATTTAAGCTATTTTCGTGTGTTTGTAGGTCCAATTGGCAAAGGTGACAAAAAGGGCAAAATGGAGCAATTTGGAGCAATTTTGGACTTGGATTGGATAGCATACGTATGGAGCATAATGGATAGATATTTTTGGTGAAAAATGATGCTAAAAATGTGCTACAAATCTGGAAGAATTAAATTAAGGCTTGGAAGACAAGGAATCAGCTGAAAACAAGGAGACCTTATCCAATCTTATCTTATCCAACCTTATCCAAACTAACCTTATCTTATCTTATCCTAATCCTATTTTACCTTATCTCCAGCTGCAAGGGGGAGTCCTTATCATGTTTTAACAATGCATATCTAATTCTAGAAGTCCTAAAATCATGCAAACAATTTAATCCTTTTTCTCCTAGAATTGTGCCGTGCCCTATCCTTGTCCTCCAAGGATTGGTGATGTGAGTCTGCTATATATACACACATTGTGCATCCGCTTTGAGGAGGGGATTTTTCAGAGAGAGAGTTTTAAAGAGAAAATACATCAGTGTGCACAGGTTTCTGAGAATTTTAGAGACTTGTGTCGTGCTTGCGAGAAAGGAATGAGAGAAGGAGTTTTGAGCCGTGCTACATCCGAGGATTATGCAATCTGCCATTGGATTGCTGGAGCGTCTTGGGTTCTTTCTATCCTTAGTTTTAGTTACGATGTTTATTTTAGATTGCTTTTCAGCTATGACAAACATGTGTAACTAAATTTCTTTTTAGCTAGAGGTGAGTTCGAAGCCATGATCATATGTTTTATATAAATTGATTACATTCAGTTATTGTTTCGTAAACCATGAATGTGATTTACTTATCTGTTTTATAGAGAACTTATTCTTGTATGTTGATTAAGGACGTGTACTTAGTTTGCATGCAGGGATTTGAAGCTAGAATATAAGGGAATTTGACACACCCCGACCGAGATCAAGGCATGATGGTCGTCACGTGAGGGTGACGTAGCCATGTGCACAGTGCGGAAGCAATAAGGATAAGAAATTCATGAATAATTAAAAACCGAAACTACTAGAGTGCACAAGTAAACAGGAAATGTTAGGAGTAAGATACAAAATGTAAATACTCCTAATCAGAGCATAGACAGTCTAGGTGCAGTCCAGTAGGACAAGTACTAATTATACAGTACCATAAGATGTCCTACAATTATTTTATTATGTCAGAATCGCCGAAGTCCTCAAGGCCAGCAACAGCAAGCTTACCTAAAACCTGGAGGGGAGCAAAACAGAAAACGTGAGTGGGCAAAAACAATGTTTTACAAAACCATTTCATTTATCAACATTTCTAACCCCTCGCTGTAAAACATGTATAATTTTTCCCAGAATCAGAGTATAAGCATATACATAAATATATATGAAATATATCAATTCAAATCATGCTTCACATAATCATATTCATATGTATGCCATGCCAAGATATAACAGAGTAAGTAAGTCAGGTGAAAATAACTTCATAGAAATATAATATATTAGCCGGAACCCCTGTGGTAGTCTGTACGGCTGATTTCATAGCTCAAAAGTCAATCTAGCCGGAGTCACTACAATGACTTATACATCACTATACTACACAAGAGTCGGAACCAAATGAAAATGTTTGTACGACAATACTGGGTGTAATATAATTATGCACAATACTACCCTCACATAATATCTGGGCGATAAATCGCTAGTCACCTACGAGTCGAAACCATAGTAAAGGTATGTACGACAAGACTGTGCACCTAAATTGGATCCAATATGAGCATATGGTGTGGGAGGTGACATTATAAACAGGCATGTGCCATATCTTTGGCTAAATCACAATCACCCTAGGTGCAGTTTTATGAGCTTAACGTTATTCAATCACATAACACATCATTGATAATTCACATAACCAAACATAACTCACCTGAGCTTACCTGAGCGTCCACAGCACCACAATTATATATATACCAATTCATATACGAATTATAAATTTATATGCATGGCATTCAAGGCATAATCTCATTTAAACATATTTTCTGGGAAAATATCAAGTATATAAATATGCTGAAAACCAAAAGTCCACTCACTGGTATGTCGAAGGGTCGTAGCCCCCGAGTCGCCCTTGAACGCGTTCGTCCTCGGGATAAGTCTCACCTATATGCGAATTAACTATAAAAACGTTATTTAAAGCACATAGACAGAACTAGCTAATAACTTTGCATACAATGCTCAAATGGGGTGTTTGAATATACCAATGTGATCTACACAACTCCACGAACATCCCCATATTTTTAGAAAAAAATTTCGACCACCCACGCGCCGACCAAGGCATGGCCAGATGCGCTGCCCACGAGCGGGCACCTGCCTGGCATACTGACGGCAACTCTAACGGCGTTACGGAATATTCTGTTAAAAAGTAGCATATACCGTTAATTATTAACGGCGTCATCCAACGCCGTTAGCATATTTCGTCAGTTTTGACGGAATATACCTTCGTCTTCTCCGACGAGTCGCAGGACGCCGGTGACTTCGCCGGCTTCTGGGTTAATTTTTAAAACCTTATATCTTTCTCAATTCTTAACCAAATTGTATGAAACTTGTCTCAAAATGAAGCTTATGAAGAGTAGAACAAATCCTTACCTTCCAAAAGTCCTAAAATCCACGGAATTTCGCCGGAAAGACCTCTATAATTCCGGCCAAATTTCAAACTCTTCGATCTCGACTTCCCGACGTCCAACTTTTTCCAACGAATCACCCCGAGCCTCGTGATGACCTCCTAAAGCTCCCTATGAGCTCCAAATTTCTTAAAACCTTCAAAATTACGTGTGCATAAACAGTGCACAAAGTCGGGGTTAGGGTTTCTCGGGTTTTCGAAGCTTTCCATTTTCAAAAATGGTACCAATGAACTCAGAAGCTTGCAAGGAACCAGAATCTTACCTTTTTGACGTCGATCCGTGAAGTTTGAAAGGGTTTTGGGTGTCGTCCGTACGGTTGTACGGAAATAGCTGAAAATAGAGAGGGATAGGGATGAGAGAGAGCAGGGAAGTGATGTGTGGGTGTGTGTGTGGTCCCAGTTTGGTTTCCAACCAAACAAAACAAACACTTTAAGTCCTAAGTGTTCCAAAAACTTAGTAAAAATAATGGATAGGTCTAAAAACTTAAACTTAAACCACACAACACAATTTAACGTCCAAGGGTAAAACCGTCATTTCACGTCCTTGAGAATAAAAGAATATATATCTCCGGGACGGGTTTCACCTAATCGTTATGAACTTATATTTGCAAGTAGTAAAAGTCACTAGTCATGATTGAGTTAAGTAAATTCCTGGTAGGAGTATCATGCAGTTTAAGTTATGAATGCTTTGTCAATGCTTATGATTTTCACAGAACTTAATGATCTTAATGTATCTTTATCATGTTGTTCATAGTTAGGGAACTTGAGAAGAATAATTTGGTTGTGTCGCTGAGTCCAATTCAATGAACTTAGGAAAATTTGAGAGTTAATTTGTGCAGTTCACGGTTAATTTGGGGCATTGTCATTCGTGGTTTATAAGAATAATAACCAGAAATCAATTTGTATGCATATGTTTCATGTGTGGAGAAGAATCCTCTAGCTAGCCCTTCACCCAATTTTTGTCCAAACCTACTTTGTTTCTGCAATTTACTTGTTTTAAGTCAAAATTTCGTCCAAAAACCTCCCCCCCCTTAGTGTTTTGTGTTAGTTTTGTCTAGTTTTCAGTTTTTAAGTCTAATTTGTGTTGATTAGCATCCCTTTTAATCCCTGGCCTAGAACGATCCCTACTTATCCATACTACACTTGCATAATTTATAGGGTTTAATTTGTGTGTTAGTTTTTATCACATCAAATTTTGGCGTCGTTGCCGGGGATTAGCAAAATTGCTAATCTTCCCTTTCTTTTTGTTTTTGTTTTTCTTGTGTTTCTGATTTAGTTTAGTTTAGTTTTCTTTATTTTAGGTACTAGTTTATGACTAGAAGTTCTCAACCAGTTCGTGGGCATATATTAGAGTTTGACGACAATTTTGAAAGAACTTTGAGAAGGAAGAGGAAGTAGCCAGAACCCATAGAGTTTTTGAATCGTGTGGGGGATCGTTGCTTATTTGAATTATTTTAATAATATTTTATTCTAAAGATTCAAAACTTATTATTATTTTATTTTATTTATTTTTAATATTTAAGAGTTGTGTTTTATTTGAAGAGTCATAATCCTTTTCTAGAAGAGTATGAGAAGTTATTTAAATATGAAACCTCAGACACAAAACAAAATACACCAATTTCTATCTCCTTCTGTTTTCACATCTCAATCTACATTCCTACTTTACAATTCTTGGGCAATTAATCACTACTTGGCAATCCCGTCTACCGTTGGCGTGCATATCGGATCAGACATCCTGTGAGGCTTGGGTTGTATCTTGGAGTTGTAGGCACCGCCATAACCTGCACGTAGGGAGACGTCTACGGTTTTAGAGCAGCGACATCGCGCCTCTCTTTGGTTCACGGGCCAGATATTCTTATTCCTTTTTTCCTAATTTAAATTTCGTAAGTCTGATAGTGATTATACATTTGATTTGATATATTTGATAATATAAATAATTGATATATTTCTGCAATATATTTCACATTTAGTACTACTTATATATCAACTTGGTCCACTCATGTTTTGTTTTGTGCCCCCTTAGGACTTAGAATCGAGGCATACAATCCCGGCATCAAGACACTCCCGCATCGGCATCTTCGAGTCCTCTCAGTGGAGTACCCATCCTTCGTTCATTCAATTTTATATTATTCCTTTTTAGTGTCTCAGATTAGTTGTATGCTCAGAACACGATCCACAATTGCATATTCATTATAATTAAATTTACAAGTTTTATTTATGTCGGTTAATTGTTTTTAGTTCTCATGCATCCTAATATGGCTTCGTCACCTTCGGGTGTCGGCCAGCACGTGCCTACCCTAGTGTTTAGAGAATATCAGGGTCGGGTGTGTCAGGGCGACCGCCTGGGCATCGGGCAGCTGCAGCGATTATTTAAAAAATGTTCAGTAAATCGACAAGGGTATTAGGCGGCCTAGATGCCAGGCTAAGCGGCTTTCGCGATGGTTCTATTAAAATATTATACGTTTCACCATTTCACTACACCGCAAGGGTGACGACATAAAATTTGAAAAGAGAAATCGAGAGAACATGAGTGAAGAGTGAGCGTGAGAGAGATCTGTAAAAGGAATCAGAATAATAGTGCAATTGCAGAAAAAAAAAGAGAACTTTGACCTGGAAGCTTCAGATTTCTTCGCCGGAGAGGATTTCTTCGATGTGCTTAAGGAATTTGACTGGACTCATGATTAGGTTTTGGAAAATTATACAGAGCAAGAAGGTGGAAATTAGGCGGAGAAGATGGGGAATCAACCAGAGCAATCGAAGAAGAATGAAAGGGAGAGGAAACGAGAAACCCCAAAATAAAGGCCTTGTCGATTTCCAAGGCGTCGAAAGCCACTCCCCTATGTCAGATGGATTTCCACCATTAGTACTAGGCTTATTAATTATATTAAAAAAAAGTTACCTACTCCATTATTAAACAAATATATTATATATTATTTTTTTTTTCAAATTATGTACTTAAAATTCTTACATTATATATTTTAAGTATATATTTTAAGTATAAACGGACATTTATTTATACGAAATATAATAAATTTAATTAAATCCGCCTACGCCTAGACACCGTCTAGCCACATAGGCACTAGGCCCTAGCCTGCCGCCTGACTAATGCCTAGCGTCTTTTAGAACCTTGTGAATTTCTTTTAAAATTTGGATGTAGTTATGATTTGTTAATGCAAGCGCTATTTATCGCACCCCAACTCAAGGATTAACGTAAATCTTGATTTAGAACGTGATTCACAACCTTAACTGTAAGGCTTAGCTAATATAACTAAAATGTGAAATAAAATATAAAAAAAGAGCATGTATAATTAATTCACTTCGAATAAATTCAGCAGAACAATAGTACCTTTTTTGAAATTATAATTAAAATTACAACTTAGAAACTACTCAAAGTTCACACGAGTAGTTCTTTATTTAAATAAGAGAGCAAAAACCATCAAGTTCATCTTTTTATTTCTTTATACACAGTTACATAACAGACAACAAGTCAAGTAGACTTCTAGATTCTGGTTCCATACTTACAAAATTTAGTTAGGATGAGATTAAAAAGCTCAGTAGGGACTAAACCTTCATCAATAAAATATTAGAGCTTAATTAACAAGGCAAACATAAAACCATAATTAGAATGACATGTAAGGATGCAATGCAAATGCCTTGACTATACTTGTTAATCCATATAACTAAACACTCAGACCTCGTACGTCCCAATCCGTGCTTATACCACTTGATCTTGAGCGCTTAATTATATGAACTAACCTCATCCCAAAACGTCCTAGAACTCCCTTTTTGTTAGTCTTGTTGCCTAAACTCTTCGTCCCTAGTCCTAAATTACCGTAGTAAAACTGTGCATTGTGGGCTTGGCTAAAACTTGGTACCGACTAAGAATTTGACTCAACTACCCAAAAGCTAATAGCCACTACCTTAGATTCCCAAATTTCTTTCCAAGAACCCCAATTCACTCTCACATCATGAATGATTATCAAGTTCCATTTCTTTTTCCAGATAACAAAGATTATCAGAAATCAACCCTTAGACTAAATTAAGTTTAAAAATTATACTCAAGTAACATTCAGATTCAATATTTATACTCAATTCGTATTCAATACAATATCAAACTTTCATGTGTACTTATATAAGTAAGCATTCATCAGATTAATTTATATAAGGTTTCGAAGAACCCTTACCTTAAATTCAATTAATTTTGTTCCTCCAAAAAGTGCGCGTTTACTAATCCGTAATCAGATTGAGAGGAATTGAATTGAGAAGAAATTAGATTGAGGAGGAATTGAAATGAGGTGGAATCAAAATCAAATTCTTGTTGCAGTAGTTTACTAAAACTATCTGGAATCGGAGTAGGAATGATGTTGAGTCCGTATAAGTTGTTTACTAATTCACTTCAATCAGAATTAAAACTAGGTTGATTACTAAACCACCCTTACATAAATAAATTATTTTCATACTAATTAATTAAATTTATCTATATAAAAATATTTAAATAGGTTTTATTTATTTATTAAAAGATGGTTATTTCCATCCATCCCCCACATCTCCATCTTTCCCACTCCTCCCTTTCATTCTGAAGGTATTTGTCCTAGCTGCAAGGCCCTCCACCCACCCCTGCCTTTCCTTGCCCTATCTCTACCGCCCCATAGCTAGGCCATTCATGGTCCAGCGCAGAGCGGTCTCGTCGCTGTCTCAATCTCGGTCCATTATGTCGAGTAAGAGTGCAACGATCGGATTCTGGTAAGAGTCCAGTGATTCGGTGAAACGAGTGGAGATTAGGCTAGGTATATGATGTGGCCTTGCGCGGCGGAGAGTGATGGAGAATAAGCAACGCTAGATGAGTGTCAAATGAAGGGCAATGTTGGGATAATAAGAAACAAGTGAGGGCATAATTGGTAGAAGAAATCCATTCCAAATTCCTTTGATGTCCAGGAATTGAAATACCTCCCCCGTGTGGGGAATCCAATTCCTCCAAGATGAGGAGTGGGATTCCCAAATTGGTGTGGACTCCACATACAATTTAATTCCCCAAAGTTAAGTAAACGAAGGAGTAGTCCATAATCGGAATCCAATTTCATAATTTGATCCCGATTAAGGACACGTAAACACATATAAACCTAGTTGAAACACAAAAGCACAAATAATCAATACAAACATAAGTAACACACATTAGTAACCAAACTAAGTGTTTAATCACAAATTAATATTATGTACAACAAATACACTAATTTTGAAATCTTATAACTCAAATAATGTCACTCAAATAGTAGTAAAGAAACTCAAAAAGAAATTTGGAAAATAAATATAGTGTAGTAAAAACAGTACTTTGCATCTCTAGAAAGTCTACAGAAAAACAGCTCTACTGAATCAAGTTTTGGGCTCCTTTTTTTAACACACAGAACCAAATGGTAAAAACTTGTATAGGTTTTGAAGCTCGTGTTGCTGACGTTAAAAGCATAAATTTTTGCAGAAAATGGAGCTCTGAATCATGTTTGAAACTTTGAATAAGGTTTTGACGAACCAAAACTCAACGACATTGAATGAAAACAGTTGGTTACGATCCCGAACATATCTAGTTCCAATATACTAAAAATTAGCTCCAAAAGAAGACATAAAGATTTGGAAATCAAGAGCCAAAGTAGGCTACTTGAAACTTCATTTTTCTCTACAAAAAAATCAATTTGCAGCTACTTATTCTAATTTATATAAGAATCCCAAAATACTTCAATGTAGTCTGAAAATCATGTATATAACATCTGTTAACTCTAAAAACTACCAAGCCTACGTGGCGCACATGCCGAGTAACTAATGAGCTAACTACGTCATTTGGTTGATGCGGAGAGTGCCAACTCATCGGCCGAGCTGGGCCGAGGAGTAAAATATGTTGATGTTGCGTTGGGTGCGCTGCAGACTTCTCGATCTTGCGATTGCAGCCGAGGAAGGAACAATCTTGACCTTCGGGTTCTAAAGCCTGAAGACAAGGCTGTTAGTTCTTCGAAGTTCACAATCGTCGGCGTCGGATTCGGTCACGGTGATTATATTCGAAAGAGTATAAGCAAACCGAATCGACACCAGACTATATGGACACAAGTATTCAAAGCAGATGTACATTTTAATCGTAAATGTGGTTCGGTCGTCAGAATGCTGAACTCTAAATCCAACTTGTGAGTATCCAATCATAAAATAACTCGGCGTTCAACGCACCGAGTCTGGTGATTCGTAACACCTCACTTCGCCGAGAAGGTTCGTGAGATGACCTCTGCCAATAAGGATTCGAAAACCTTTCTCGACCGAGACTTGGATAGATAACCAGTCGGCCTCGACACAGTGTTGTTTATCCAAACTGAAGGTACTTCACGGTCGGCTGATTCTGCGGCGACAGTGCTGTTTGTCCAAACTGAAAATGTTCGCCGGTTGCCTTCACAGTGTTGTTTATCCAAACTGAAGATGTGTCGGCAAAAAAGAAAATAAAGATCTCAAGGTTGTTGAGATGTTTCGCGTAGAGCGAGAGTTTGCGTATGGCAGTTTGTGTGTTGAATTGGAGGGGGCTTCTCCGTCGCTGAGCATCTTGTATTTATAGCATTCTGTCTTCTGCTTGCCAGATAATAATTTTGTAGAGTCCAATTGCAACTCTAACTCTGTCAAATATCACTTCAGAACTGATGTCTAATCACCTTGGCCGTCCAATATCTCTAAGATATGATAAAGGCTATCTCCTAACTTTCCTTGAAAATATAAATATATCTTTCCACATATGTGACCTCACCAAATGAATGCATCCTATCCCAACTGAAACTTCTCTTTCTCCACCATGTTGGTCCAGGTACAACCATGCATGCACAATAAATTGCATTTCATTTGCAACACAACCTGATCACTTAAAGAGACCATTTTCTATTAAAAACCATATGACGAACCTCATTGTCCTTTATTATTATCTAGGCCTGGCAAACGGGTCGTGTCTGTCGTGTTCGTGTAACACTTGTTATCTTAACAGGTCGTGTCGTGTCACACCCGTTATCTTAACGGGTCCTTAACAGGTCGGGTCACTTTACCCAACGGGTAAAGTGACCCAACCTGTTATGACTCGTTAAGAAAAAAATAATTTTTTTCTTAAATTTGCACATACCACACATTGCCACATAGATATTACTTCAAAACATTAAAACACATTTTTCGTTAAGTACTACATGTACACTAAAAAATAAGAGTCTAATAAACAAACATCCATACACTACTAGTCTATTACAAAATATTAAATGTGCAAGGATATTCAAAATGAAAGAGTTTTTGTTTTCAAGGCTGTGAAGCCTTTCTCAAAAGTTTAAACCTTGCCAATGGAACTCAAAGCTTGCATGTTATTCCTTTTACAAAATCCTCAATTTTCATCGATCATCATGACATAAGAGTTTGTGGTATTCACTAGTGTAAATATTTTCAATTGAAGATCGAATTCATTCATTGTATTCATATAGGGTCAAGGAGTGTAGCTGTAAAAAAATCATTAAAATCGAAGTTAAAATAACCGTTAAATCATGATTTTTCATTGATAATCGTCGAAAAGTTTTGTCTCGTTACTTGATCTCTGAATGTTTGCTTTTTTGCAATTTTTGGCGTATGTGATCTCGAAGTATATACAAACATATTTGACGGTTGGATCGTTGAAACTAGTTTCGTAGAATGTGTATCCCATCAAAACAATAGATTCACGAACACTTAAGAGTTTATTCATACTTTCATTAAGTATAACATAAGATTTTGCGGTATCCACTAGTGTAAATATTTTAAATTGAAGATCGAGCTCATTCATTGTATTCATATAGGGTCAAGGAGTGTAGCTGTAAAAAATCATCAAAATCGGAGTTAAAACAACCATTAAATAGTGATTTTTCGTTGATAACCGTCGAAAAGTTTTATCCCATTACTTGATCTCTGAATGTTTGTTTTTTGCGATTTTTTGCTAATGCGATCTCAAAGCATATACAAACAAGTTTGACGGTTGGATTGTTGAAATTAGATTCGTAAAATTCGTATCTGATCAAGTTCAATGGTATATATATATATATTTATTAAGTAGATTTAAATTTGTTTATTTTGTACATATAACACTTAAGAAATTGAATGATATGTATATTTAAGCCGATCCAATGGTCACCAATTTAATATTTAATTTAATATATATATATATAATTATTATAGGTTTTAGGGGTATAAAATTGTTAAATTAATATATATAATTATTATAGTATTTTTTTAGGGTTATAAAATTATAAAATTAATATTTTGCTTATCGTGTATCGTGTTACCCACGTGTATACCCGAACTAACCCGTTATCTTAACAAGTGCTTATCGGGTTACTCGATAACGACCCGATTCGGTATTGTGTCAACCCGAACACCTATTAATTTCGTGTCGTGTCGGGTTATCGGGTCGTGTCAGGAATTGCCAGGCCTAGTGTGATATCCACACACCCTTTTTTACTTCTCTCACACCCTTTTAATTTTCGGCCGTCGGATTGGATGAATTGAAGAAAATCAAAGGAAATAAATTAACTAAGGATGTGGGAGAAGTAAAAAGGGGTGTGTGGATAGCACACCCCTAAAATTAAACACATGCTTTGTGATGTATCCAAAGTTTTTAGAAAAAAGAGAAAGACAATTACTTAAATAACACTCTCACCAAAGTTAAATCATAAACACATACTAAATTTTGTTTTGGATAATGCTAGAGAGACTAAATTTGTAGATTAAATTTTGGAAATTAAAGGACATGAAAGTTGTTGATTGGTTTATTACTTAAGTGTTGATAAACATGCTCATTCATATTAGTAACGCATTATTTAGTTTATAAATTTAATCTCCTTAGCATTATGTTTTCATTTTTAATGATACTTCTAAAATAGAAGAAAAAAAAATTGTTTAAAGTGACACACACATGACCCTCACATGGTTTATTCTAGTCACGTGTCCCGGTGCAAGAATCCTGTGTGACTCTGCAAGGGAGTATGATTATCTCGCCTCTTTTTTTCTCTCCCCTTCCCTCCCCTCCTATTTGAACGGTTACAGTTAAGCCACGTCACCATCTTATATTAATTTTTTATAGAAAGAGAAAGACAAAATAGAGAATGTGAGAGAAGGGGATGGAAGGGGATAGAAAGAGGAGGGGAGATAATCCTAGTCCCTCTGCAAGACTTTCTTTGTGCGCCTAGGGATGGGCACGGTGCGGTTCGGTGCAGTTCCACGCCTAAACCAGAACCGGAACCTTAAATTATCAACGGTTTGGTTCGGTGCAGTTTCACTTAAATTTATTACTAGAATCGTATGGTTCAGTCTACACCGGTTCCGATTCGGTTCTTGCCGGTTTATGGTTCCGAATACTAAATTATTTGAACACCATATCATCATGCATTCAAATACATCTTCTAAAACTGTTTATATAAAGTTACATACAACACATATCCTTTTTAATGCAAATGCCTTTGTCATTCACATACATATTGAAATTGATCCACAAACTGATCCAATCAATTTGAAATCCACGTAAGCAAAGCTACATAAAACCTGAATACAAAACTTACAACATATTCTAGCAATAAAACAAAAGAATAAAACGGTTCGGTGACATGTGTGTGAGTGAGCCCTAATTGGAATAAGATCCACTGCTTTGCAACTTGGTGAAACTAATTTTTCAACCTATTATACCATGACATGTGTGTATATATATATATTATTTATTTATTTATTATTAATAAAACGGTTTGGTTTGGTTCCGGCCGGTTCTTGTTCATTCGAAACGGGAACCGGAACCAGTTTGAACGGTCCGGTTCGGTTTTTGACTCAAATTTGACTTTTTCTGGTCAACACTGTTCTTTTCGGTTTTTTTTTCATACGGTTTTGATGCGATTTTGCGGTTTGATGGTTTTTATGCCCACCCCTATGTGTGCCCTCATCCAAACCAATTCCAACATCCCATTTACCCAACACTACCGCTGGCGCGTAACCGTCATCCACCTCAGCGCGTAGATCATAATCTCTGCAGTCGTTTCCAGTGGCGGAGCCAGAATTCTGAATGAGGAGGGGCTTTTCACAAATATGTATATATATATATATATAAGTGTGTGTAAAAAGTTGAATTCATAACATGTTGACATATGCAATTTGTGTAATTCTCACAAAACTGAAAAAATTCTCTTAAATTCAATACTAAGAAGAAAAAAATGTAAAAACCCAGACAACCAAGTAAGAGGTAGGTTGTGGAAGGCTAAAGAAAATACAAAGAAGTAGAAAATGGGGAGAGGTCTGCAAATAAAGAAGGTGGGTTGCTTTAGAAAATTATAGGGTGTATATTACTGTTAGGTGAGAGAATCGAACCAGAAGTGGGGTTGCTTTTTTCCATTTAAAATTGCACATCTCTTTTAAAACTCCCCTGCCAAACTTATCGTTTCATTAGACAGCCGAAAAGATTTAAAATTAAAACAGCTTAACGACGTCGTTTGCTTCATCTTCTTCCATGAGGTTCACACCTCAGATGAAGTCAGGATGGGCCAGGGACTACCCTAGTCCCTTGGTGGCTCCGCCCCTGATCGTTTCTCAAGCGTTAACACCGCATCTCTGCAACCACACCATTCCCTCCGTATACCCTATCATCGAAACCGTCAATCAAAATGACTCATACATAACTAACCATATCAATGACTTACATAAACTTATGTCCCTATCATGAATGCAGAGGTCGCAGACTTCAGGCTCCCAATATTACAGGTCCGCTTTTCAAAATTTAAATTCTCACTCAAACCAAACGGCGCTGTCAAACTCGTCTGTCATCTCATCCCGCTATAAAACCCCAGACGTCAGTCTCTAACTCTTTCAAACCCTTCGTCTTCTTCCCTGACCATTTCTCCTTCCGAGAACCTTCTTCTCCTTCCTCACTCCCCCTGTCTCTACAGTAACTCTCTCTCCTCCACTGCTATGTATAAATTATCCATGACTTTTCAGATAAAAAAACAAAACCTAGGCTTATCACATCACCAAAAGCCAGGCCTATCACTCTATTGTCGCATTAACCCACGCATGCATTCATCCATCCTCGCATGCTTCATTGTTGTACGTATCACAATATCCCAAATGGTCAAATCAATGGGGATTTAGACAAATATTAGGTTTAAATAATTTAATATATTACTAAGAGATAATATCATGATTAAAATCACAACATTATTTTTCAATAATAATTGAAAATCATTTCAACCACCCTGTCATTCAACGGCACTCGATTACTTGGGCCGATAATGTAAAATCGGGTCCAAACATTGCCTCCCAGTTTCCTTGAGCTTCGGCCCGTAAGCCGAATGGTTAAGGAAATTAGTGCAGTCGAAGAAATATATGGTCAAGGAATCCACTCCACAACCTGACATGTCTTGAAAAAGACCTCGACAAGCAGGCCGAGAAAAACCAAATGGGGTCGAAGTCTCGAAGACTCTCGCCCACCACTTCTCATGGTACTCAGAATATAAAACGAACATGTGCTGAGCACCAGCTCGCCGAGCTCAGCATGTGTGATATAGGTTGAGAAGAATTGGGGGGTAGGAAGCTGAGAAAAATCTTTCTTGATAGCTCAACTTGCCTCTATATATATATATATATATATATATATATATACCTCGACGTGTTGGCCAAGCTCGGCCCTAAAAAAACTTTCGTCTTTCTAACGAATTCTGACAACTTGGACGTGTTGGCCAAGCTCGGCCCTAAAAAAACTTTCGTCTTTCCAACGGATTCTGACAACTTGGAAGCAAATCATGATTCCCCACCTACAACCGCATGGCCATATGGTGAAGCCTACTACCTTTCTTGTCATATGTCACATCACAATCTGAAGCAAGCATAGAAATATTGGAACCACGTGAAGGCCTACCATCTAATAAAGGTGGCCTTTTCCAAATTGCTTTGTTAAAACAAAGACTTATATATATTCCACCGAAGCCTATATATGTTTGATAGCCGAACTACCAAGTTTCTTGCACCAAGGCTCCAAAGCTGAATGGTTAAGAAAATAATTTAGCAAATGGAAATATAAGTGGCTGAACCATAAACAGGAGGAGGCCATCGATGCTTTATTCCAAGCCGAGATCTTTTAATATCAAAACTCTCAAATTGATTTCACTCTAGGCCGAATAAAGAATTTTCTCCAAATATTTTTGACTTGGTGAAATATTTTTCATTTTCGGCCGCCGAATGTGTTGAACAAGTACTATGCCCCCCAGGCATAATTTCTTCGCCAATTTCGGCTTTCAACTCAAACAACTTAGCCGAATGGGATTTCTCCATATCGGCTTTATCACCAACAATCATATCGATTGGCGTAGTTTCGGCGTCTAAAACCATGTCTCCAATTACCATATCAATTGATGTGGTTTTATGGTCTGAAGTCGTGTATTGGTCTTGTTCGTCATTGGAACACTCCTCTGACAAATAATTTTCTGAGTCAATTTTTGGCTCAGAAACTTGAACATTTTCTTCTAGGCCTACCACACTTTCAGTCTCGACCGAAAAAATAGGTGGCCTTTGTTCTTCGGCCAAATTAACAATTTTCTTAGGCTGAATATTAGGTATGGCCGAAGCGAAAATTGCCCCCCGGTCTCTTGCCTTTCAAGAATTCTACACCACTTCTCAAAGAGTTTTTCTTGCTCCTTTAATAGGCGACAAATCTCGTCCAATGGAGCCTGATCGAGATATATCATGTCAAAGAGTTTTTCTTGCTCCTTTAATAGTTTTAGCAATGTGTCCCACTGGGCGTGCCAAAGTATTGACCTTAAAAACTACCAAGCCTACGTGGCGCGCAGGCCGAGTAACTAATGAGCTAACTACATCATTCGGTTGATGCGGGGCGTGCCAACTTGTCGGCCAAGCTCGGCTGAGGAGTAAAATATGTTGATGTTGTGTTGGGTGCGCTACAAACTTCTCGATCTTGGGATTGCGGCCGAGGAATGAACAATCTCGACCTTCGGGTTCTAAAGCTTGAAGACAAGGTTGCTAGTTCTACGAAATTTACAAATTGTCGGCGTCGGATTCGGTCACGGTGATTATATTCGTAGGAGTATAATCACGCCGAATCGACACCAGAATATATGGACACAAGTATTCAAAGCAGATGTACGTTTTAATCGTAAATGTGGTTCGGCCGTCATAATGTTGAACTCTAAATCCAACTTGTGAGTATCCAATCATAAAATAACTCGGCGTTTAACGCACCGAGTCTGGTGATTCGTAACACCTCACTTCGCCGAGAAAGTTCGTGAGATGACCTCTGCCAATAAGGATTCGAAAACCCTTCTCGACCAAGACTTGGATAGATAACCAGTCGACCTCGACGCAGTGCTGTTTATCCAAACTGAAGGTATTTCGCAGTCGGCTGATTCTGCGGCGACAGTGCTGTTTATCCAAACTGAAGATGTTCGCTGGTTGCCTTCACAGTGCTGTTTATCCAAACTGAAGATGTGTCAGCATAAAAGAAAATAAAAATATCAAGGTTGTTAAAAGGTTTCGCGTAGAGCGAGAGTTTGCGCATGGTAGTTTGTGTGTTGAATTGGAGGGGGCTTCTCCGTCGCTGAGCATCTTGTATTTATAGCATTCTGTCTTCTGCTTGCCAGATAATAATTTTGTAGAGTCCAATTGCAACTCTAACTCTATCAAATATCACTTCAGAATTGGTGTCTAATCACCTTGGCCGTCCAATATCTCTGGCTATCTCCTAATTTTCCTTGAAAATATAAATATATCTTTCCACATACATGACCTCACCAAATGAATGCATCCTATCCCAATTGAAACTTCTCTTTCTCTACCATGTTGGTCCAGGTACAACTGTGCATGCATAATAAATTGCATTTCATTTGCAACACAACTTGATCACTTAAAGAGACCATTTTCTATTAAAAACCATCTGACGAACCTCATTGTCCTTTATGATTATCCATGACTTTTCAGATAAAAAAAAACAAAACCTAGGCTTATCACATCACCAAAAGCCAGGCCTATCACTCTATTGTCGCATTAACCCACACATGCATTCATCCATCCTCGCATGCTTCATTGCTGTATGTATCCCAATATCCCAAATGGTCAAATCAATGGGGATTTAGACAAATATTAGGTTTAAATAATTTATAATATTACTAAGAGATAATATCATGATTAAAATCACAATATTATTTCTCAATAATAATTGAAAATCATTTCAACCACCCTGTCATTCAACGGCACTGAATTACTCGGGCCAATAATGTAAAATCAGGTCCAAACAACAACTAAATCAAATATGATTGAAAATTAACAAGAAATTGACCTTTTGAACCAAACCCTTGATAAAGAAATTTGATCTACACACCCAATCTCAATTACCCAACTCTAATTCCTTTTCAGTTCAAATAAATTAAATTTGAAAATCACATTAAACAAGGAACAAGGAATTTACCCTTCAAATCTCTGAATCCTTCCTTCAAAATCATCTTCTTTAACTCTCAATTTCTCTACCTCTTTTTCTCTATTTTTTATGCCAACCCTTTTCTCTGCAACCCCTTAATCCCTTTTATAGTTTCTCTGTTCTACTCAATCCTATCAAAGCCACGATGATCTTCTAGCTTTCTAGATTGTCCACCTACTGCTTATAGACCTATATGGCTCTTCTCAGTTCATCTTCTGTCAGACACTCCTTGGAGAATTGGGTAAGGGTGCCAAATTTCTTGTCTTTTAGAGAGAGGGTGCGCCAAAGAGTAGAGAGTTGATGAATTTGGAGGTGTGATTTCTTACTCTATTGTGCTTTTATTTATAGCAGCAGTTAAAGTAAATTCCTTACCTTTTAGTATTACAATACAATCTAAAAGATAAAGTATAATCCCAATAGAATTTACATATCACATTTCTAACTAAATTTGGACCGCAACAAGATTTTTCATTAAAAGGGAAAAGACACAATCAACTTACAACAAACAACCCGATAAAAATTTAGGATATACAAGAAGTCCATCCAGTAATAAGACAAAACAGAACAAGAAAACCAAAACCTTAATCCCTGTCTACTTGAATGCCACTGCCGCCGCAACCACTTCTCCAACAGCCGCAAGAGTAGTCACCTTAAGAAAACCAACTTCGATTGAATTCGAGAAAGGTATCGTAACACAACTTTTTCACCCGCCACAAGGAAGTATCCCCAAACAAATTTCACCACCAAAAAGTGCCGCATCAGAGAAGAGTCACCATATCTGAATCACTGATACATGCCCCTTCAAGTAGAAGCAAAAAGCAAAACAAAAAGGAAGAAAATGGGGCTAAGAGGGCATCTAAAACACCCTTGCTTTTGACAAGCCACAACACGCTTACCCAATTTTTCTAGCATGTTGATCGGGCGCGGATCTGCGAAGGGAGGGTATATATCAGAGGGGCAAAAAAAGTGAGGCGCAATTGGCTTTAAGTAAAGGCTGAGGAAGGATGGAATGTGAAAAGGAGGAGCAAATAAAAAAGATGGAAGAGGTGGGTGTCGGGGGTTGAAGAAGGTGGTTTTAGAATGGGGTTAGGGTTGTCAAGTGAAAATTATAATGAAAAACACCGGGAAATAACGAAGGACGCCGAGAATAAAGGTACTGCCTTCACAATCCAACAACCATGGGCAATGGAAGAGCAAGAAGAGAAAGAAAAGAGGAAGAGCAAGGAGGTTGTCACCGACCCTAACTAGAGGAAGGAGTCAGCGGCAAAGAGCAGAGGATTTTGGTAGTTTTTGTATGAGAGAGAAAGAAAAAAAAAAAGGAAGCTTCATAAATTGTTTTTAAAATTTCATTTTTTGTATATTCCACAAGTCATCATATTATTGAAGCAATAAACAAAAATCACTTTTTCTGAATAAAACGAGAAGTGGCAATGGGACCACCTTTTTGGTTTTTTATTTTGGTAATCCACCATTACCTCTATCTACTAAGACCACGCAAAGTTTCATCTTTTTGTTCGTTTTGCTGCCTTCACCACCTGCTATCCGTACCGATTTACCCTCTTCTTCAATTCTCATGGACGTCCATCTGCCTTGACCAATTTCATTCTGATCTGCATTCAGTTTTCAACACAATTTGTTGCGATCTATTGAGAAGGTGTGTAGAATTATGGTGATCATGCTGGCTTGGGTGTTTACAACACCACCTCATTCTCTCTGTCTGCCTGTGTTGGCAATGTTGTTCATGGTAAATCCATTGACTTTTTTCAATTTCTGGCTAAGATCGGCACAACGTTCATGGCTGGGTGATGGGATTTTCGTGCTTTTAATCTCTGCGGTGCTGCTTGGTAAGATTTCTGGCGTTTGCTGGGGAATGAGAAAATGATTGATCGAGAATTACTATTGTGGTGGTGGTAGCAGGACTCTAGAATTTTCTTTTGTTTCTGTTTCTAGCTTTGGGTCGTGGTTGGGCCCTTTTGAGTTTGCTATGGTGGCCCCTATTTTGTTTTGTTTTGTTTATATGAGTATATGGGCCTTTGGTTTGTAATCTAAGTTTGGAATAAAATTTTTGTTCCTTTCTACGGAAAGGATTTACCAAAAAAAAAGACCATCTCCAATCCATGGGATAAAACTTAAAATATAAGCTTTAAAACCCCCACAAATCATCTTCAACCATTTGGCTACAATAAGCTATAGGAAGAAAAAATATTGTTAGGCTAAACTACCCTCAGGATTTAAGTCTGGCTTAAACTATTCTAGACCTATCAAACTATCATATGTTCAAATTTTTTATTTTGGGTAAATTACATAGTAGCCCCTCAGGTTTGAGCTCTATTGCAATCTTATACAACATCTTTAAAACATTTCACTTTCACACCTCAAGTACTATTTTATTTCAATTTCATACAACCGTTAGATTTTCCATCCATGGATCTGTTAAATGCTGACGTGGCTGCCACATATATGACACATGGCTGCCAAATGTCTGCCACGTGGCAAATAAAATAAATTTTTTTTTTTTAAAACCTGAAATTGGAAGAAAAAAAAAAGAAAAGAAAGGGACCGAACCCAGAAGAAGGAGGAAGAAGAAGAAGAGAAGAAGAAAGAGGAGGGAGGAGAAAGAAGAAGAAGAAGAAGAAAAAAAAAAGAAAAAAGAAAGGGGTCTGAACCCAGAAGAAGGAGGAAGAAGAAGAAAGAGGAGGAGGAGGAGGAGGAGGAGGAAGAAGAAGAAGAAGAAGAAAAAAAAAAAAAAAAAAAAAAAGGGACCGAACCCAGAAAAAGGAGGAAGAAGAAGAAGAAGAGAAGAAGAAAGAGGAGGATGATGAGGAAGAAGAAGAAGAAAAAGAAAAAAAAAACAAAGAAAGAAGAAAGGGACCGAACCCAGAAGAAGAAGGAGGAAGAAGAAGAAGAGAAGAAGAAAGAGGAGGAGGAGGGAGAAGAAGAAGAAGAAGAAGAAGAAGAAAAAAAAAAAAAAAAAAAGAATGGGACCGAACCCAGACGAAGAAGAAGGAAGAAGAAGAAGAGAAGAAGAAAGAGGAGGAGGGAGAAGAAGAAGAAGAAGAAAAAAAAAAAAAAAAAAAAAAAAAAAAAAGGTCCGAACCCAGAAGAAGAAGAAGAAAGAGAAAGAGAAGAAAGAGAAAGAGAAAAAAAAAAAAAAAAAAAAAAAGGTCCGAACCCAGAAGAAGAAGAAAGAGAAAGAGAAATAGAAGAAGAAGAAAGAGAAAGAGAAATAGAAGAAGAAGAAAGAGAAAGAGAAAAAAAAAGTGGCAGATATGTTTTTTTTAAAAAAAAAATTAAAAAATTATTTTATTTGCCACGTGGCAGACATTTGGCAGCCACGTGTCATATATATGGCAGCCACGTCAGCATTTAACAGATCCATGGATGGAAAATCTAACGGTTGTATGAAATTGAAATAAAATAGTACTTGAGGTATGAAAGTGAAATGTTTTAAAGATGTTGTATAAGATTGTAATAGAGCTCAAACCTGAGGGGCTACTATGTAATTTACCCTTTTATTTTTTATGTTTTGTACTTATAATCTAAACGATTGTGATTAGATGAGATCAAATCTAACGGTAAAAAAAAAAAGATTTGACAGCCCAAATTAAATCTAACGTCTAAAATAATTTAAGACAATTATTTAAATCAAATTTCACTTAAAACTTTATAAATACCTATGTATTTGTATGATTTTTAATTACTTATCAGAATTTGAATATTTTTAAATTAAAATAAATTAGGATAATCTACATAAATTTTATTTTCAAAAAAGTTACCGAAAAAGAAAAATTAGGCTTAAAATCATTATTTAATAATCTCGGACTAAAATTTTAAACCAGAAGGGTTGGAGTAGAAAAGCAATTTCTTAGTTATGGCTTAAAATTTTTTGGCTTAAATTTTTAAACTTTATCCCAATGGTTGGAGATGGTCTAAGTTTTTGATTAAAAGATGAGAAAATAAGGTGAAAATTTGAATTGTTAGAGAAAGTTGAGAAACCATGAAATCGTAATTACAATCCAATTATATGTCTTGTACAGTAAACTTAATTTTTTTCCTTCGAAATCTAGCATCCTTTTCTCCTATTTTTAGGAGAAAATTATTTGTATGGTTAGAATGACGTAACAAAATAATTTGTTTTTGGAAAATTTTATTCTGATCCATTTATTTTTTTTTACACCCAACTTTTTTTTTTGTCTTGAAATTTCAGAAGTGTCCAACAATTCTCTTTTTACATCCATAATGAAAAGGAGAAATTAAATTCTCATCCCTCTTTTTTCAACTCCATTAATTGAAACCTTATGCCTTTTTCAAATTTTAATCAAGATCCCTTGTTTTTAATAAACATCATTAATTATTTCAATAATAAAATATTTTACATATCAACAACAACAACAAAGCTTTTTCCCACTAAGTGGGGTCGGCTATATGAATCCTAGAATGTCATTGCGCTCAGTTCTATATCAAGATAATTAAATTTTATTTCTAAATTATTCATTTAGTGTTAGAAACGTTACGTTTGATTTATTTATATTTATGGCTAAATTTTGTATCATATATTTTTATTTTTAGTTTGTACCCATTTTAATTTGCAACCTTTTTTTTTTAATTTTGCCAATTTTCTATTCAGTTTTAGTTTGTACCCATATATTAATTTCTTTTTGTGTCCATATTTTTCAAACTTTTACTACCTTTTATTTGTACCCATAATTTATTAATACAGTACCCATTTGTCTTTAAAAAGATAGCACTTTGTTATATGAAAAATGTACCGATTGTTTTTGTTGTAAGTACCATCTCTTTTGTGTAAATTGTGACACACGTTTCATTTCCAAGTCTTGGTAAGCCTTTTTGAAGGTTATGAGTATTAGGTTTTTGTCCAGTATCATAGTTTTACCCTCAAACTAACGACCAGTTTGAACAAAATACTCGGACCTTAGTAGACATGTTGCATTTTGTCCATTCTACAATTAGCGTGGTTGTAACATACAGTTACCTTTATTTTAGTTGCTTGTAACTACGATTACAATTTTGGTTTTGGTTACGACACCGTTGAGACGTAATATGGAGATTTATTACAAAGTACATGATTGACAGAGGAGTATTACGAACATGTATTTGAATAATCGAGATTATGATACAGAAAATTTTATAGTATTGATGATGTTGCCCGAGAGGGTAGTACGTGAGCGCTGTCAAGGCACTAATCAGACGATTTATATGTATTTTCTAATGAGGGGCAAGATGGTAATATTGCACCCTCGGGAATTTGTTGCTTAATTATCGAGACAACAGTGAGCTGTCGATATCACGAGTTGCAGACCATAATAGCGATAACTTATTCGTTGTGTTCGTTAAGTAAGCAGACAAGTAGGCCTTTTTACATTAGCATTTGTATTTGCTTATTTAAATAGTTACTTATTGTTTGGGCTTAACCCAAAGATACTGCACACTTACCTTTGGAGCACGTGACATAACGAGTAGGTAGGTGAAAAATATTCTATTTTCAGTTTTAATTTCAGTATAATTACTTTAACTTTACATTATTATATATATGTATTTTGACAGATGTTATTATACATATATAAATATTTTCGACGTTATGTTTTTATAAAAGCAATATATTATATTACTGTGCTGAAGGAGAAGGAAAGTATGAGTTTTGAGGCATGAAAGGGGAATCACTACACTCCGATCGCGACAAAATGACATTCTCTTTTATGCAACCGCTTTAACTTGATATCTTCTTTGCACATTTATTTTCTGTTTTCTTTTTACTATTCTTGTTTAACAAATAATTTTAAATTTCGGGGATGAAATTTTTTAAGGTGGGTAGATTGTGACAACCCGTTCCTAATTTTATGATTTTATAAATTTTAAATGAGTGAAAGGACAAAAATGCCCTAGAAGCGAAATAGTTGACTTTCGGTGACCTGCATTTCGCGATGTGTACGAGCTTCTAGTTTACTATATTCTTGAAGTGCTCGACAATACGAACGCGTAGGCACAAATGGAATCGAAATCGGAGTTATGGTTAAAATTTTACGAAACATCGAATATTGAAGGCAAATTGATAATTCCATGTTTAGGGATATTTTTGTTTTGAAATGTGAGACATGTGGGGGCCCATAACCCATTTCCCCCCTATCCCCCGTGTTCCCTAACTCTCGGGTCTCTCTCTCTCAAAGTTTCAACTCTCATCGTGTTTAGGGATATTCTTTCAAACTTTTGGACCACACCTTTGTTGACAACTCACACTCTCTCACTAGGATTTTTATTTTAAAACTCTCTCCCTCACTTCCGAGCTCCTCCCTCAACTCTCATCTCTCCCTCACTTCCGAGCTCCTCCCTCAACTCTCATCTCTCCCTAACCTTTTCTCTCTCAGCTCTCTCTCTATCTGCACTCCGCATCTCTCCGAGCATGGATGCGCACGCACAAAGGCAATCATGCCACTCACCACCTCTGTGAGTTCTATAAACCCAGCAACGAAGGGAAACATTTCCAAAACAAAAATATCCCTAAACATGAAATTATTAATTTACTTTCGGTATTCGATGTTTCGTAAAATTTGATTTCGATTCCGCTTGCATCTACGCTTTCGTATTATCGAAGCACTTCGACAATATGATAAAATATAAGCTCGTACACGTCGCGAAATGCCTGTCAACGAAAGTCGACTATTTCGCTTCTAGGGCATTTCTATCCTTTCACTCATTTAAAATTTATAAAATCGTAAAATTAAGGACGGGTTGTCTCATAAAATGTACCCATTATATAAAACGTATCACATTTTTTTGTATAAAATGTACCAACTTTTTATTTAAGTATAATTTCTTTTAATATTTTCAACAAATTATGGATTTTATTTAAAATCTCATTAATATAAATAACTACAAATATCAAATTTTAATTTAAAAATTACAATAACCTACATAGAAATTTATTATTGCATTAATTTCAGGGATTTCAATAAAAATTTGAAAACCAACAAGGTTTCAATCAAAGAAAGTTGATAAATATGGACTGCATCGAAAGTCACCCTAATGAAAAAGAACAAAAAATAAAAAATAAAAGGGGTGTGCTATCCATACTCCCCATTTTACTTCTCACACACCTCTTGATAATGTCTGTCTATATATTCTTCAATTCATCCGATCCGACGGTCGAAAATTAAAAAGGTGTGTGAGAAGTAAAATGGGGTGTGTGGATATCACACCCCAAAATAAAATTATAACATTAAGAAATTCCGGCCACCCTATCTCTCCAAACCCCAACCACCCCCAATTTCTACTCGACCCTAACTGTGACAGCCCGTCTTGAAATATTTTATCGATGGTGTGAAATGACTTATATACCCTTGGACGTTAGATGGTGTTATGTGACACTTTGGTTGTGGACCAAAATATGTTAAGTTCTAATTGTTTGGACCCAATTAGAACTAAGTTTTTCTTTGTTTTTGGGTGGTAGCCCAACCTGGACCACACACACACACCCATACCACTCCCGTTGACCCTCTCTCTCCTCCCTCTCGGATTTTTCCATTCGTCCGTACACTCGTACGGTCATCTCCTTAACTTTCGCCATCTCTCACGGATCGAGGTTGTAGTTGGTGTTTTTGGAATCCTTGCAAGTCCAGGAGTCGAACCATAGCTTTGGTTGGACGTGAGAACCTCAGAAACTCGAGATATCAAGGTGCCTCGATTTGGTGCATTTTTCATCTAACGTGATCGCAGACTTTTCTTCGAGTTTTAAGGGTCTAGGGAGACTTATAATTGCTTCACGAAGCTTAGGGAAGGGTTTTGAAGGGTTTTGGACGTCGGGAAGTCCAAGTTCGTGGAGTTGCAGAGGTGGCCAGAGTATCGAAGTTTTCCCGGCGAGATTTAATGGGTTCTATGACCTAAAAGTGGTAAGGATTTGTTCCTTTCATCCTAAGCTTCAATTTGGTATAAATTTCATGAATTTTGGTTGAGAAATGAAGAAGATTTGACAATTTGAAGTTTTTCCTAGTTTCTGGCAACGGCGACGGAATCCGGCGACTCGCTGGAGAAGAAGGCGAATATTCCGTCAAAGTTGACGGAATATTCCTAATGGCGTTAGGTATATTTAACGGCATATGCTTTTATTTAACGAAATATTCCCTAACGGCGTTAACTGTTCCGTTTGGTGTGCCAGGCACGTGCCTGCGCATGTGGTTGTGCCTTGGCCAGCGCGTGAGGGCGCGTTGGTGCTCGAAATTTTTTTCTAAAAATATGGGGATGTTTGTGAGGTTGAGTAGATCACGTTGGTATATTCAAACACCCCAATTGAGCAATGTATGAGAAGTTATTACCTAGTTTTGGTTATGTGCTTTAAAATAACGTTTATATAGTTGTTTCTCATATATGTGAGACCTATCCAGATGACGAGCGTAATCAAGCGAGACTCGGGGGCTACGACACTTCCAAATATCAGTGAGTGGGCTTTTGGTTTTCAGTATATACTTATATACTTGGTATTTTTCCCAGAAAATGTGTTTAAGTGAAATTATGTTTTGAAATGCCATGCCTATTGATTTATGCTTAGACTATGAATTTGTATGGTATGCATAAATGTGATTTGACGTTGTGGACGCTCAGGTAAGTACCAGGTGAGTTGTAGATTGTTTATGTGAATTGATGATTATGTGAAATGTGTTGAGAGCTCATAAACCTGCACCCCGGTTTTAGTGCTCCTGCCCGTGGTTAGGGCACAGTCTTTCACGTGATGTTCACCTCCTGCAGCATACGCTCACCTTGGATCCAAGTTAGGTGCACAGTCCTGTCGTACAAACCACTATAGGTCGTAGCACTAGAGCGTATTTATTTACACCCAATCCTGCCGTACAGACCACTTTAGGTGGTTCCGACTCGTGTGCAGGCATACTTATTAAGCTATAGATTCAGCCGTACATGCCACTTTAGGTGGATCCAGCTGATATGTTATTTCTCCTGAGTTAATTCACCTGAGTTACTTATTCAGTTATTTTGAGATATTTGGCATGGCATACTTTTGAATATTACTATTCTGAGCATGGTTTTGAGATATGTATATATTTTATTTTCTGTGAAATTATACAGGTTTTACGCCGAGGGGTTACTATCTTTGATGTTGAAATAGTTTTAGAAAACTTTGTTTTTGCCCACTCACACTTTCTGTTTTGCGCCCCTCTAGGTTTTAGGTATGAGTGCTTGTTGGTGGCTTACGAGGATTTGACGAAGGTTCTGACAGATTATCACCAATGTTGGATCACCTTTGGGTGTTGTATAATTAGTATTCGTCCTGCTAGACTGCACTTAGGTTACTTATGCTCTGGTTGTGCAATCACACTTAATATCACACTTGCACCTTATCTTATCTAGTGCTCTAGTTGGTTTGGTTTTTTTGTTTATTCACATTTCTTATATTAATATTGCTTCCGTACTGTGCACATGGCTACGTCACCCTCACGTGACTGCTAACAGGCCTCGATCTAGGTTGGGGTGTGTCAGTTTGGTATCATTGTAAGATCCCACATCGTCCAGGGGAGTGGATCCTGTAAGCCTTATATGTATATTCCCATCTCTACCTAGCACAAGGCCTTTTGAGAGCTCACTGGGTTCGGGTTCCATCGGAACTCCAAAGTTAAACGAGTTCACTTGAGAGCAATCCCATGATGGGTGACCCACTGGGAAGTTCTTGTCTGAGTTCCCAAAAACAAAACCGTGAGGACGTGGTCGGGGTCCAAAGCGGACAATATCGTGCTATGGTGAAGTCGAGCCCGAGATGTGGTGGGGGCCCTAGGTCGGGATGTGACAATTTGGTATCAGAGCCAATCCCTGGTCGGAAGTGTGCCGACAAGGACGTCGAGCCCTTAAAGGGGGTGGATTGTAAGATCCCACATCGCCCAGGGGAGTGGATTATGTAAGCCTTATATGTATATTCCCATCTCTACCTAGCACGAGGCTTTCTGGGAGCTCACTGGCTTCGGGTTCCATCGGAACTCCAAAGTTAAGCGAGTTCGCGCGAGAGCAATCCCATGATGGGTGACCCACTGGGAAGTTCTTGTCTGAGTTCCCAAAAAAAAAACCGTGAGGGCGTGGTCGGGGCCCAAAGCAAACAATATCGTGCTACGGCGAAGTTGAGCCTGAGATATGGTGGGGGCCTCTGGTCGGGATGTGACAATTTGGTATCAGAGCCAATCCCTGGCCGGAAGTGTGCTGACAAGGACGTCGAGCCCCTAAGGGGGTGGATTGTAAGATCCAACATCTCCTAGGGGAGTGGATCATGTAAGCCTTATATGTATATTCCCATCTCTACCTAACATGAGGCTTTTTGGGAGCTCACTGGCTTCGGGTTCCATCGGAACTCCAAAGTTAAGTGAGTTCGCGCGAGAGCAATCCCATGATGGGTGACCCACTGAGAAGTTCTCGTCTGAGTTCCCAGAAACAAAGCCGTGAGGACGTGGTCGGGGTCCAAAGCAGACAATATCGTGTTACGGCGGAGTTGAGCCCGAGATGTGATGGGGGCCTCGGGTTGTGATGTGACACTAACCCACCACAACCACCTCTCCTACCACCCACAACGAAAACTCCAAAGATATCAACCATCACTCACTCTAACTTGTCGTTCAAGGACTTGACAGTTAGATTACTCGGGAACTTTATCACTCATTCTAATTTGTCGCAAATGAACTTTGAAGGACTTGAAACTAGGAGTGTGTCTACAAGAATGTAGACTTGGATTGTCAAACTCATCAAGTTCTTCCATGCATAATGCAAGAACTGCTCCAACGTAAACCCTTTATTTGCCGTCCTATAAAAAAAAAATTTATCAACAAAAAAAAAAGTGTGTTTGTGAGATAATGATCTCCCATGCAAAGTATCCAACAGGTGGATCTCAGTGGTCTATTGTTAAATGGGCTGACTAAGTTTATAGCAAATCCACGTTGTGCTCATACCATTTTTGGGCACGATTCATGAGTCATGACCCATCTTAAACCCACGTGCTTTGATATTCATATATTCTAATTTATGAGAAATTTGCATAAATACCAAGTGAATTATTAGGAGTGTGTGTATTTGTCAGCCAAGTGAAAATCATTTTGCATTTTCCACTTGGCCTTTACATTTGTTTCTAATGTGCCAACTTTGACAGTTTCATTTAAGATTATCATGGAAATTTTGACATAAATTATATAACACATCGACGGCACATGGCGAGTGAATTGTGTTATCAAAATTATGCCTTATATAAGAGTATTTATACTAATCGGTAGAGAGACCTTTTAAGATATAAAATTCTTATAAAACAGGAGAAATCAAGAGAATATCTAAAGTTAGATATCGTTTTTCTCTTGGGAGTGTGTTTACTTGCGGAGCACGCTAATCCTTAGATTGTAGAAATCTCCAAGAATACAGGAAACTCTTTTGATCCCCAATCGGAATCAAGTTTATGTGTCTTGCATAATAAGAATGGTCAATTTCAGTGAAATCGACGGACTTCGCCTACCCTTGTGTGCATCCTACTTGCATCCTGTAGACATTTAAGCATTGACATATTGCATTAATTCACTTTTCTCCTTAAACTATGAGTTTTGTCCCGTCTTGAGTGTTACCATAGCCAGATTTTGTGAGATTTACTTCCTATATGCATTCCCTATTTGTGATTTGCATTTGCTCATTGTGCTGACTAGACGAGACAACTTCATTAACTACTTCTACCTCATTCATAAGGATATGATGCACCATCTACTTGAGTATTTACACACTCAAGGTGAAGTGTTGCAGTTATAATTTAATTAGGAGTGTGGTTGTGTAAATCTTATTAGACTGTATTTTTGAACAATCGATATTATCTACACTAAGTATGACAACCCGTCCCCATTTTTGGCGAATCAAAAGGGCAAATTGGTAATCTTACTTTGGTTGTGGGATATTTGTTTGAAATGTTACATCCCGGGCTCGACTCCTCCGTAGCACGATATTGTCCGTTTTGGGCCCCGACCACGCCCTCACGATTTTGTTTCTAGGAACTCACATGAGAACTTCCCAGTAGATCACCCATCCTGGGATTGCTCTCACTGCGATCTCGCTTAACTTCGGAGTTCCTACGGAACCCGAAGCCAGTGAGCTCCCAAAATGCCTCATGCTAAAGAAGATGAGCATGTACATATAAGGCATAGAGGATCCACTCCTCTGGGTAATATGGGATCTAACACGACGACTTCAAGCCAATTCCCGGCCACGTCCCGACCACTACTGGACCTAAAAATGGTATAATCCTAAACTGCTCTTGGTTGTCTTCAATTTGGTGGGTAGACCGTATGTTAGGGTTGAGAATCATGGTTGATCAGAGCTTGGGAAACTTTGACTTCCTTCTCCGTGAGAATCGGTCTGAAAACTGGGTTGACCCGACTCGGTAGCTCTAAACCCAGAACCAGCCCAGGTCTTTAGGCCATGGACCTCAGCCCAAACCTTGGCCCTTCAAGCCAAGCCCAAGCCCATTGAACCTAAGCCCAATTCTAGTAACCCAAAAACCCAAACCAAGCATTTGGGCCATGTAAACCTGGCCCAAACCCAAATGGCCTTAGCCCAGGAACCAAGCCCAACCCAGAAGCCGGATCCAGCCTAACCCAATCGGATCTCAGACCCCTGGCCAGCGCGTAAGACTGCACGTGGGCGTACGTGGGTGCATGCCTTGACCTGTGCGTGGATCACACGCCTTTCCACTATAGTTACTGTGCTCCGCCGCCGTCGGCTTTTCCGATGACCCAAAATGGTGCGTGGCGGCGCGTGTGGCGGTGCATTTCAATCGTTATAGTATAGTTTTATTAATTGGTACCTTTATGTACTTAGGTGCAATTGTGTATGGTGTTTCCGTCATTTCTTGTTTGCATGGCTCTTCGACAACGAAGTATTTATGAGTGGACCCCTTCTAAAATGCATATTTTACTATTAGAAATGCATACATGAAAATCATGATTTAATGGGTACGTTTTATGAAACGTTTATGAGTAAATTGGTTTCACGCTTTATGAATTATCATGCTTGATCGACTTTACGTTCTTTGTGGTATATATAATTGATGACTATATACCTACTTATGAACGTGGTTTTACGATATGATGTTTTAGTTACTAAGCTCCGATTTGAGATATATATATATATATATATATATATATATTAGGAATATTATGTTAATGTTTTTATGTACTTATTTAGTGGTAACTCAACGATCCTACTTACGAGCCTACGGGCGAACGGTACTGCCTACGGGCGAATGATATTTCTATATATGCCTTCGGGTGTGTGATGTAGGAGCCTACGGGCAATTGATACTTATATGCCTTTAGGTGGGTGCTGTAGGAGCCTATAGGCGATTGAAGGCCTTCGGGCGAATGAAGTGTTCTGAATGAAGTGTTCTAAATGAAGTGTTCTGAATGAAGTATTCAAAATGAAGTGTTCTATATGCCTTTGGGCGATACTGATACCACTACTTAGCACACTATATATAATATATGTTTTAAGAAGGTTTTATGGCATGCTAGGGTTTTTGGAAAACCTATTACATATTATACTATTAAGTTTTCATAGACTTTGGGGGTTAGTACATTGAGAAATAACTGTTTTGGTATTAATTATATATCAACTTCGTCCACTCATTTTTTGTTTTGCGCCCCCTCAAGACTTAGAATCGAGGCGTACAATCCCAGCATCAAGGCCCTCCCGCATTGGCATCTTCGAGTCCTCTCGGTGTCGGATCCATCCTTTTGTTCTTTCAATTTTATATTATTCATTTTTAGTGTCTCGGATTAGTTGTATGCTCTGAACACGTTCCACAATTGCATATTCATTATAATTAAGTTTACAAGTTTTATTTATGTAGTTAATTGTTTCTAGTTCTCATGCATCCTAATATGGCTTCGTCACCTTCAGGTGTCGGCCAGCACGTGGCTACCCTGGTGTTTGGTGAATATTAGGGTCGGGCATGTAAATTTGGTATCAGAGCGTGGTTTGTTCATAGCATACTTAGGATCTTCTGTTACTGTAGTAGTGTGTCGGTCATGACATCATTTGGATGTCACAACTAATAGGATTAAATGCACACCACAAAGTAGCGCACAAATGTCCTATTGATTTTCCTTATTAACACTAAGATTTGTCAATTGTAGCATATGAAAATAAGGATCTTTCCCACATAAGATTGTTTTATCTAACTACTTAAAATGTCAAAAGAATGGGCTGCTGTCCCTACTGACCAGCCACCAAAACATAATTATTAGACCAACTTACACTTATCTAAAGTGTACGAAATTTTATATGCAGACACTAGACACACAGAGCTACACTCACACAAAAGTTTGAGATTTTTGGAGTTGATTTGGTATTTAAATTAAATCGAACAAAAACAGAACAAAAGTGAATTTTAAATAATAAAAATAGATTGTAGTTCACAAGTTAAGAAAAATGAGTTAGGAGAATTGCTATCCACCACCAAATAATCATGCAAACATGTTATGTTTCATTCAAATTCCTTTTATTTCAGGATGAAGATGCTCAAGTTGGCTGAATGTTAGAACTCAACCTATTACTCTTTCTTATGTAGTATGTTAAGAGAATGACATTTTCAACTTAACTTAGTCCCTAGAGTGCAATCTAGAATGGCGTTTTCATAGATTTAAAAAGAGTTTGAGTCATCACAAGGCATCGTAAGTACTGGCGTTGTCTTACTTATCCTAGAAATTTGTTCACATGTTAATCGCAATTAACAAGTACTACTCTAGTACATATGTAGGTCCTCATTCGACAAGGGCAGGCACACACATATTCATAGCATTAGAATTCTAGATATGCTTACTAAGTACGCATCCGTAGAAAACACATAAAGAATTCATCAATGAGACAAGTAGTGAACCAACTTTCATCCATTCATAAAAGTAATTCAATGAAATGTCATAACAAACTTGCAATCATATTCGGGGCTTCAAAACAGCCCCTAACTACTAAAAATTTAGTTACACATAATTCTCAAATAAAACCAAAAGTAAGACATGAGTTTGAGAAGATAAACCGATAGAAGAGAATGCCAAGATTTCCTCCTTCCTCCTCTATTGCTTCCTGTCAGCTCCCTTTTTATCTTGTTGCCCCATTTTCTTCTCCTTAACTCACCCACTAATAGTCATTTAGTGATGACAATAAGTGAGAGGAAATGGTAAAACAATTGTAACTCTTTGGGTAGCTGTTATGCCAATTACTCCCTCTTAATCATCATCTTTAATTCCATTCCCTTTTATATTTGAATAAGTGTCAGCTGGCTTGTTCTTGGCTGCATCAGTTTTGGCTGCTAGATTTATTGGGTTTATTGCTTTCATTGTAGTTACAAACTGCTCAATCTCTTGTGAACCTTTCAGTGTTAAAACAGCCATAACTTCTTCTAGAAAAATGATATTAAGAATCCACGAAATTCTCCAGAAAATAGACATCCGTAGCTTTCCAAGAATATAAGGATCATTCCCCAATTCATTCTGAGCTGTTCACAACTTGCTTCCAAAGTCAGCTGATCTACATGGGCAGTTTTGAGGAATTTGTTACTTAAAATCCCACTTGTGCTATTTTTCTTTTCTTTGCTTGACAAATCCTACAAAACACAAAAACAAAGTAAATAGCTCAAAAATATAAGGAACTAACTAAGAAAAGACAAGTGAATTTGATGTAAAATATATATAAATATGAGCTTATCAACGACTTTTGGATTTGGTGTCATTCGGCACGGTTGTGTAACCCTCATTCTACGTGAATAGTCATATCCTATTGCTGAATAAGAAATTTCATGTCGGGATTGTGCCTCAACGGTGACGTGATGGATTGTTGGACGACTTTCGACATTGTACTGATACTTTGCAGCATGCGTTCCTTAGAAATTGCGGGCAAAGTCGTATCTACACAGGAATGTGGTGAAACGAAAAAAAAAATCTAAGTGGTTTGAATTTAGAAGACTTGAATCGGTGATGTCATGCTGCGACATGCGTTCTTTAGGAATGGCGGGCGGAGTCACATCTATATGGAAATTGCTTGAAACATTCGAAGTTTGTGTTGGAGAGAGCGAGTAAGCGCTAGATGTTGCAAAGTTTAGTAAGTGTTAGTTAGTCGGATCGAATCAATGTCCTCGAACTCACTCATGCTGAGGAAATTCGTGTGGATCTTTAGAACAAATCGTGGTGATTGTTCTATCAATAACCTTCTTGATTACGCCAACCACAAGGTCAAGTTCACTAAACATCGACAGTCAGCAGTACGCCAAATCCTTCAAACGTTATTTTTGTCTAGATTATATATTGTTCTTGGAAGACTCTTTGGTAGCAGACGCTATTCTAATCAATTTCCATAAGGAAATACGACCGTTGGAAATTGAAAATCCTCACAAGATGTTGTGAAATACGAAATGTCTTTGGTCTTGTCAAATCCTATAAGCAATTCTTAACTATCCTTTTGAGCTTCGACCTATTTCCTTTTTAGCTAAGAAACCAGTCAACTTTATTACGATGCTAATGGTGAATGAAGTTTCTGACAACGAGGTATTGTTTCATCTGATCGTAGTTCTTACACTTTTCGAAATCTACGGTGGTGTATTATTAAATGTTTGGCTGCACGCTGATGCAATAGGATCGAGTCACGCGTGTGCCTCTTGACGATTGGAACTACATGATGTGAACCATCATATCATTGACCTAGAGCTGATAACGATCTTCCTTGCTGTAAAATGTGGTGACGTTTTCTCTACAGCGAGAAATGTTACATCCTTTTCGATCAAATAAGGTGTAGTGTATTTCACACAAAAATGGCTGAGTTTGAAATGGAAGCAATGAGATGGAAGCCGTCGGGCATATCTCAATTTCTTTCTATTCATGTTTAGATATGGGAAGAAATTCCCATGGTTGTCCTTCTTGGGTTGTCGGGGACCCACTAAGGATGCGAAGGGAAATGGGTGAATGTCACCATAGATTTCCGGTACAAACCACCTTGTACACATGGAGACTATGATGACATTTTGGTATTTGTTGATCAACTCACTCTTCGTATAATCTACCAGTCCGTGAGGACTATACTTTTGACCACTTGGCAAAATTCTTCATCCTAGACTTTGTTAGACCGATGTCTCAATTACCATCGATCTTGACCGTGATCTCAGTTTCACCTCCTGATACTAGAAAGCATTTTAGTCAACTTTGAGTTTGTGCTTATCCTATCGAGCAAATTTTTACCATTGGTATTTGAGTATCTCTGAGATTATCATTGTAACAAGTTGTTGTGAATTTTGGAATGGGAAAATGTTTGAGTTCCCATGTATCAGATTACTTTAGACTACCACCGAGTTGAGTTCCCACTCAACCATTTTGACTTACCACCACTGAATCAAGTTAGGTACTTACATATATTTTTGCATCAAAGTTACGCATTCACTCCAGTTATCTTGTCTCCTAGCTTTGATGGATTTGTTTTGACCCTTAAATTCGTGAGTGTTCACTTAACCTCCTCGGCATAGCTATTCGCTAAATCCGAGAGAATTTTTTCAATGAATCAGCTTGCGTAGGTGTTGTGAATCACATTGTTATGGTTCTCAGTGTATCGTCATTTTTTACCTCATCGTGATGCTTGTTTCACTTCTAAGTTTTGTGAAGTTTTCGTGAAGGTCTTGAGTACTAAGTTTTTTGTCCTGTATCGCATTTTTATTTGCAGACTGTGGGACTGTTTGAACGACCTATTTAGATCTTGAATGATGTGTTGTGTTCTTTTGATTTGTGGTTTCTGAATGATTAGAGTTTGCACCGATCACTTTTGGAGTAGTCACGACGATAGTTTTATTTTCAGTTTGTGTATGGCACTATTTGAGACTTGGTTTGATAGATTCTATTGGCAGCACTAGTTGGACAGTGGAGTTCTACGAATTGGTTTTCGGATGTTTGATTTTATGATTTGACAAACTGTGTGCTTATTTTGTAGTGGACTTGGGGTTGGACAAATTGGTATGTTTGCACCCTTAGGAAATTACTACTTTCTTATCGAGACAACAATGTGTTGTCGATATCACGGGCGGCCGACTATAATATCGATGGCATATTTGTTGGGTTCATTAAGCAAATGGACAAGTAGACCCATCTTTGATAGTTGTTACTTTTTAGTTGGAGCTCGACCCAAAGATATATTTGTTCTCGAAGTACGTGACATTTCAAATGCTTAGGCGAGACCCACTTCCACTTTTGGTTTTGATTTCAGTATGAGTATATTGTTTTTACCTTATATTAGTGATATATATTGTATTTTTTTCGTTATAAATGTTTAGTTGAGTCATTTCCACTTTCACTGTTAGGTTCAATACGAGTTTTTTGACCTCTATGTTAGTACATATCTATTTTGACGTTATCATATTATACGTTCATACTTTTGACCTTACGTTATTATATATTTTCAACTTTATATCTTTATAAAGTATGTTTCCACTTTTACACTGATGGGGGAAGAAAGTAGAAGCTTGGAGGAATGAAAGATGATTTGGCAACCTGCTAGCGATGGTGTGGCATATTCTCTTTCATGCAACCACTCTGACTTGATTTCTTCTTTACATATAAGCGGATTGCATGTTTTGCAAAAACAGAGTTATACCAGGGAGAAATTATGTCCATGTCATTTCTAGTTTTATTTTCTCTGAATTTTGCCACTTGCCCGAAGAGTGCCGGTTATAACTTTTAAAGCATGAATTTCACGGCGCTGTTGTGTGTTGTATATTTTGCCATTTGAGAGTAGCCCAAAAAAATTAAGTTCTAGAAATGCAACACCGATAGCACAAAATGAAGGGTTCATAGAGATGACAACATATCCTCGTATCATCCCCAAGTAACACTACCCTGTTAGCCTCCTGCCTGACTCCGGCCACCCTAACTGCTCTGCCAGTTGCCCTTGCACTCAAGAATCATGGTCGGGAGGTGGTGAACAATCAAGCCTCTATAATGTGGCAATTTACAACTTCGTCAGCTATACTGGAAATAACATGGAGTGGAACGGTCGAAAGCGATCCAACCAAAGAATATGGAGTAAAAAATATCCGGCTCAAATTGTTGTATAATTGGCAAAAAGGTGCAACAAGTCATTGAGAGTCTCTGGATGGAACTTCCTTGCAAATAAGTAACACGGTCGTTGTATACCATTCCATAAGCAAGGCCATCTCTGTACTACTTTCTGAAAAACAAAACAGAAAAGGTGAATTAAATTGTTAACAAGCTATCGAATTCAATAAGAACGTCTTAGGGATTTTTTAGATGCGTACCTTCGCATCACTGGTTACATGCACGCTCACATCAACTGACTGCAGAGCAAGACAACCAAAGTCACTATCAGAAAATTTGAACTACTTACATTCAAAGCGGTGGTTTTTCTAACATTATCTATGTTGGAAACCGACGGTACAAAGAAAGCAACCATAACTGAAACGTGAAAGCAAAACACATGTGTCGCCCTAAACCATTCCTTTTTCTTAGTTCTTTTTCGTTAGATGAGGACCAATAATTAACAGTCATAACATGAGGAGTATGGGATCAACTACTATGAAATCGGCAGCCAGTGTCAATATACATATGCCACACATATCTAAACTAGATAAACATACATACATGATGGTGCTGTCATCTGTAAATAATACACATGCATATATACATAAAGCTTATAGCAGAATTCTACCGTAATATTCTTCAGAAGCTCATATGTAATATCCTGAGACTTGTATAACTTTGGATGCCACTTTCTTTCAGACCAATCAACATGTGTCACAGACCAGTTTGCAATGCCACCAGGATCAATTATCTGGAAACATGTATAAAGAAAACTTCATTCAGGCAGAGATGCAAATACAAGGAAACACTAAAGAGAATTCTTATGAGGCCTCACATTGAAAAAGGTTGGCAAGTAATGTTCATCAGCAATGCAATTGCGCCCGTCAAAACCTGGCTGTAATAACCACGAAATCCCATATCAAGAAATTGAACCAGTGAACATAGAGTATCATACTTTTAAAGATTACATAAACCTATTTGGGACCGTTAGGAATCCTGCTCAAAAAATTCATCCTTTCTAAAAATATTTCTTAAGACATTTCTTAAGAGCAATTTTTACAAGACTCAAAAACTTGTTTGGTATAAAATTCAAAATTGTATTGTATTCACAATTAAAAAAGAAAAACAAAAGGAAGCATCAACTCATTGGAAAGCAGACAGAGGTAAAAGAGAGAGGATCTGGCATGAGAGTAGAGAGAGGAGAGAGAGATCAGAAGAGAGGAGAGAGATAGAGGAGAGAGAGAGAAGACAGGATATGGCTTTAAAGTAGAGAGAGAGAGAGAGAGGAGATCAGAAGAGAGGTTAGAAGAGATCCGGAAAGAGGAGAAAAAGAGAAGAGAACTGACAAGAGAGAGGAGCGAGAGAAAGAGATAAGATAGAGAGTGAAGCGAGATAGGATGCAGAGAGAGAGAGAGAGAGTGGAGTGTGTGTTGAGTTGGAAAACTCTCAAAGCTGACTTTTTGTGTTTTTAATATATAGGCTATTTTCCGATTGGTTATGAGTTCAATTTCTGAAAACAATTCTACCAAACAAGGATTCTTGGCTTGAAACTAATAAATTGTTTTTGCGTTAAAAAATTGACTTCAAGTTCAATACCAAACAGGCCCTTAGATACTTGCATCTCAGCTGTATAGTGGGCCAAGCATGAGAAGAGGAAAGAAATCCAAATGTTGAAATCAAGCAGATGTTTTACATGAAGACAAAAAATTTCAGCATTGCTAGAGCTTAGATTATCAGAAACAACCAAATAAAGAGCGAACCCAAATCTATTACATCCATAATAGGAGAAAATAAGGATGAAAGTATCATATATGCAGATATGCTATAGCCTATAGGTATATGATAACAAATTATAGGCAAAAATATATACTATAAGAAAATTTAAGAACTAAAGAAGGTAGATATAAAAATGCTGAGAAGGAAAACTTGCCTTACAGTAGTCCCGGAATTTCGAGTAGTAGAGACTATCAGCCATTACTATCACAGCATGCTGACGCTTCATAGAGAACCACTGCATATAATTCAGAATATTAAGTGGTCATACATCTCTACTGTTTACGTTTGTTGATATTGCCGACTAGTAATGCATTCATACAACTAATAAACATGCCCATCAAGAGACGGATAACTACGGTAAGCAAATATCAATTTCCACAGATTATAAAACTACATCGATAGTCTCAACACGATCAAAATTACCTGTGCTCCCTTTCTAAAGTCTTTCTTCTCAATTTCAGGTAACATGTGTTCAGAATACCTCCCGTTTCCATGTGGACCAGGATCCTCAAAGCTGAAAAGAATACACAAGTATACAGGTAATAAAAATAAATTTATCAATTAGGAATAAGTTGGCTCTTTAGTAATTTCAGAGGATTAAAAAATTAATAGTGCTGCTCTCCTAAGGTCCTCATTTTGAGGACCTTTGAGGACCAAATGCATATTTGCCACAAGATTATATTAGTTTAGATCCAAAGGCTTAAAATATTTGATAACTTAATAAAACCAACTTAAACTCCATGAACCATTAGAAAACTCATTTTCTTGTTTTGGTTTATTAAGTTATCAAATATTTTAAGCCTTTGGATCTAAACTAATATAATCTTGTGGTTAATATGAATTTGGTCCTCACAGGTCCTCAAAATGAGGAACTTAGGAGAGCAAGACTCAAAAATTAAAACGTACTTGGGCAGCATTCATAACCATAATTATTCATCAAATTGAAATCCAGTCACACAATGAGCTACCAACACATTTAAACTAGAACAGTAGCTCGTAAAACAAGATTTGACTTAGATTTTACTTACCAGTCAACATAGCTTATATTTGTATTCATCAGATAGTCATAGATATAGTCAAACGTGTACAACGGTACACAACTGCACAACATAAAGAATTAATGAGATATTGATAGCAGCAGAAATAACCAGAACTAGACAAATAGGATGACTAAAGGTACCTAAAATTTAATCACCTTTCAGAAAGTAAGACAAAATGCTGGTTATCAGGATCTTGAAGAGCATTTGCCAATAATCTTCTCTCTGCATCTACCATTGAAATTTTTCCCCAAATCACCTGGAAACATGAATCAACAATCAATCTCATTAATCTGTTAGAATGATTGAGCATAACAACAAAAAATAGAAATATTAGAAATAGTAATGATCCCGTATGCTAGGAAAAAAATTCTACTAAAATTACTATCTATTGCCTGTAAAAGTTTTAATCTTAAGGCAGATGTGGTTTAAGAAAATACATGTGAAGGATATGTGATATGTGTAATCCTTATATTCTTCTACCTATCATTGTAACCTCATCAACGCAAGTATAAACCTTTGCATGACAAATAGTGAAAGATTCAATCTGTCTGTTAGTTTAAAATTGGAAGAAAAAATCAGTAAGTCTCTGCTATTTGAGTTAGTATTAAAGATTATGCTGAGCTTCTTTGAGATTTATATGGATTAAATATGAAATATAAATTTATAAAGCCATGTAATCCAAGCAGGTTTACCGGGTCACTGCGAATCTCTCGATTAGAAAAGTAACGGCTCAAATGAATTGCCTTTTCTTTAGAAGCATGGACATACACAGAGAACCTTCCTTCATGACCCTGCCAACAAAAAACAGAAATGCTCAAGGTAAGCATACGAATCGATAACTACTTGAACAGGCTCTATCAACACTGAAATATTGAGTTAACATGATCAGAAATAATGTTCTATAAAAGGTTGAACATTTACAATCACATATTATTATGGGAAAGACCTAATTTAACATACACACGTGCTGTTGTATACCAACCAACTATAAATCAGAGTCATTAACATGAAAACAATCTCTTGAAATTAAAACGAACTTAAAGCACCAAAAGTAACAGTTAAAGAAGGTTCACTGTTAACCGGTAACCATAATATAATTCAGGCCTGAAAGACTGTTGTATGTGGACGGTCCAACGACTATCCTTGCAAACGATTATAGGGTTAATCATTTTCTACTCTTATACTTTCTTATTAGAAAGCACTATCTGACAAAGATCAGACAGCATCTGAATATGCTTAAACCAACTAAACAGGAGAAGCGTAGCAGGACAAGAGTTCCAAAGAAACCAAAAAAAGAAACAAAAAACACAGAAGATTTCTTTCTTGGGCCAATAAATCAATAGGAGATGAAGCCTTACATGGAGAAACTTATCCCAGAGCTTCTCAAAAGGCAATGCACTTGGAGTAAGGAACATGAATGCAATTTTTGGATTCTTGGATTGAACAGGAGGTTGGCTTAAAATCTCTCTAATTACAACACGGGATGCGATCTCATCGTCGGTAAAATCCCTTGCAGGAGCAGGTGGAAGCCAGTCCGAAATAGCCTTACAACCTCTAGAAGAAAATATGTAACAAGCAGCGCTGCTTTGAGGCGGATAGAGGAAAGCACAAATCACAAAGATGCTGACCAAAGAAACCAAGACAATAATCCACACCGGCCTCTTCAAAGGCGGGCGATGGCGAGGCCCGGGCAAGATCTGCATGTCACCCATGCCTAGACGCCACTGATTCGTCTTCATCTAGAATAAATGCATCACAACTCGATCACATAAAGATTTCATTCCTGACTATTGTCCCTATCCACCATTGCACTGTCCGATTGCTGTGGAAGTTTCTGCAATCTGAAAGTATAAAAGGATTATTTCGTAATTACAAGGTTCTATATGCAACCATAAATGGACTAATCGGAAGAAAGAGTCAAACGCCTGAATATATGTATCAAGGATTTTAGGTATAAAAATCCAAGTAAATAAAAGTCAAACCTACCCACAGACTCCAATCTACCCCCGAAAATTAAAACCCCAACTCCAAGACGCAATCTCCATTCCCCTATTAGTCAACCCAGCAGCCCACAATCCCAGAATTTTCCGCCATTTTCTTGTTTCCCGTTTGGTTGCCGAGAAAATAAGCAAAATCAAAACGACCCAAATGAAAACTCAAGGTCTCAGTGTCTCACACTCGGAGAAGACGAAAGAGATACCTGATGCAATGAGCTGAAAGGAGCTTCAAATCGAGAATTGAAGATCTGGAATGGTGATTTTTCGTTGACTCTCTCAAGATCTAGGGCACGCAGCAGGAAGGAAGGAAGGCCTCCACACACTCTCTCCTCGCACAGAAGAAAGAGAGAGAGAGAGAGAGACAGACAGAGAGATGGAAAATGGGATTTTGAATGGGAAGAAGATGGATGTGTTGGATTGTTGTGATTCCTTGAAAGACGATTCTTTTGTTCTCAAAATTCTCTCTCTCCTCTCTTCTCTCTCCTTCCAGTCAATACAGTCGTTTGCCTTTCTTCCAAACACTATAAAAGCCGGCGATCCGTGAGACATACGCTTAACAAGCCGCGTTGAACAAAACAAACATGCCGGCGATTTATTTTCTCCTTTTTTTTTAATTTTATTTGATTTTTTTTTTTTTTTTGTATAATTTTGTTTGGACTGCTTCTACTCTTCTTCTCGCTCGTGGCGCGTGTTTCTTTGTACCAACCCCACCAAATGCCCTCTTCATTTAAATTTTTTTTTATTTTTAACAAATGATATTATTTATGATGAGCTTAGCTTCATAACAAGTTAACAATAATGTGGTTTAAATTTGGCTTTGATGAGAATCGTACAAAAAGCCTCTCACTTATAAGTGAAGAAAAATATCATTAGGCGCTAGTTCAAATTCTTTTCCGTATTAAAACAAGAATTATTAATTGATTTGCTCTCTGACATTGTCGTTTAGTCTCATTTTACTCCTTAAAACTTGTTTTGTCTCATTTTTCCACTTTAATCTGCCATCTTATTTCATCTCAGTTCACCTATTTTTTTGTCAACTCCCCCACATAGGCCTTGAATTAATGGGTATCGGTCGACTTGAACTCAAGGACTGGATTCGCTTAACCCTAATTTATCTCCCTAACTTTTCTCACCACAATTCACTTGCATCTTGGTAAATATTGCATGGTCAACCAAAATTCTCACCTAAGTGCCACGTCGTAAAAAATAGGGCTTATCTTTGTTTGCATAAAAAATAAAATGTTCTAACTCCTTTTGTTTTAACGTATATTTGACAGAATTGACGAAAATGGGGTGACATGAGACAAAAAATGACAGTTGCAAGAGACAAAGTGGCCACTTAGTATTACATTCTAGTAGTATTCATCTTCACTTGTAAGTGAGAGGTCTTAGGTTCGATTATCGCCAAAAGCGAATTTGAACCACATTATTGCTAGCTCGTTGTGAGGCTTAAGCTCACCCTCTCCCCCTTAATATAATTACTATTGTTTGTTAAAAAAAAAATAAAGAAACAAAGACAAAACAAGTTTCATGTGGTAAAATGAGACTAACTAAATGGCAGTTTTAAAGGGCGAATCAATTCATAAGCATTAACACAATGCCCACATGAAGGAACCATATTTTTCAATTCTAACCATGATGTCATTAGCACTATAGTATGTTGGTGTTATACTCTATTTGTAAGGTGAAGACCTTAAATTTGCCTCCTTCAATATCGCGATATAAAAGATAAATGCATGTGCCTTGAATGGTGATTGTGGCTGGCTATTTAAATTGTTTTTAGTAAACCAGTGTTTATCATTCGGTACATATGGCACTCTATTATCAGTGAAGACCCCCATATATAGTTGATTAAATCTCACATACTTAATACATCCCACATTTGCTTTTTTAATTAAAAATTATCTTGATACACCCCACATACTTTCTCATAATACCCTTACACCCCACATTCTCATACACCTAATATTTTCCACATACACCCCACATTCTTCAAATCTTATAATACTCATTTTCAATTTTTATAAATTAAATTGACTTAGGATTAAAACCCTAACATTCTTTAAAAATAGAAGTCTACAATCCGATCTGTTGAGCTTGAGTTTCATTGGGTCATCACATCCAATCTCCTTTTCTCTGTCTCTTAAGCCTTTTGCTAACAAAAAAAGGATTTCTACTAAAAAATGGCAACTAGGAAGAACCTAACAGAGCAAAAGTAAATCCCAAAAGATGAATAAGAACTGAAAAGGCGTTGCTGGGTTGGCCTCCTATGAAATTGGGTAGTATGGAAAGCAAAAGCAGGCTTAAATAATTACGGATGTCGTTGAATAATTAAAACAATGACAAATATGAAATTTTACCTCATGTGAATCTTCCAAAATATTGATATCATGTTCGATTCGTTAATTTTTTTTCTCAACCAACGTGTTTATAGTTTCAATAGTTATAATTTTATTCAACAATGGAGTGAAGGGTGAGAGGGGTTTTGATAGTTGAAGAAGATAAATAATACGTTAAAAGTAATTTGGGGTGTATTTAGAAATTTCTTATTTTCTTTAAATCTCATAAGGTCGAAATTGTCATTGCATAGTAAGTTACATAAGCCACTTAATATTAAATTTTAATATATGGTGCATTTAACATTATATGGGGTGCTAATAAAAAATGCCTTAAAAAATCTAATTTCACAATAAAATCAATTTGTAATAGGGGGGTATAGTCCATTTTTTTTTATAAGCATATAGATTTCTCTTCACGTGTCGATTCATTTAAACCTAACATGTGGAAGCATGTGTGTTATTGGGCTCAACACGTGGTTAAATTGGTTATGATGGCATGGAAGAAGTTGAGATTCTACTACAAAACTAAATGACAATACGAGTTTAGTCTAATTTCTTGTAGTCATTGCAATCCTTAGTTTCCCAATGTGAGATTCACACTCCATCATGCCAACTTGTCATTAGGTTGGGGGAGCGGCATGATCTGCTTGGTTATGTGGACCATATGTGCTGTAAATAGGGTAAGTTTTTTGGAAAACTGAAAACACGGTCACGTGATATTATTATTCCACTCAAATTATAAAATGTAGATTTTTTTTAATATATCATAAAAGTGAGACATATCAACAATATCGCTTACCATAAAATCCATTACTACTAGAGTGACAACTTGCGTTGGGTTGACCCGAATCCGCCTTTGTCCAAGCCGATTTCAAATCCGATCGGGAGGGTTAGAATTAAGAAAAAAACCCACCCAACCCCAACCCGACATCAACCCAATCATTTATTGGGTTGATGTCTTACTCGCCCACATTTATTGGGCTCAAACCTAACCCGATTTTGAGCTCGAATTTGCTCATGCACATATTACCCATCCAACTTCATATTATATAAGTTATGTATAAGTTTTGGAATGACAATACATGAAGTCTATTGTCGGTTTTTCATGTGGATAGTGAATGTTAGTGTTAGTTTTACATTTCTTTTGGTTGAAGTTTGGTATACGTCTTGTAATTTAGTTTCAACTTTACATGGTTGTTTGTTTTAAATGTTGTGTAGATGATGATATGTAAATGCATTTAACTAATATTGACGTTGTTTGGTTCAAAATTTGAAAAATCATGCAAAATGAGGTGTTATAAGAATGAACTCAATAGAGTTGGATGAACCCGAACTCGACTAAACTCGCATGAATCCAAACTCAACCCAAACTCGAATTGTGAAAGTTAGATTAGAGTTGGATTGACTATCCAACCCGCCAAACCTGACCGAGTTGCATCCCTAATTACTACAATACTTTCGTAATCTAAGTTCGCATGAAAGTGCTTGATATATTTTTGTCAAAAAAATAAAGATATGTAAACGCCCAAAATTCACACAAAAAAGGCGAGCGCGTTGCAGCAACGTTATTGAGTGGCTGGCCTGCTTGTGGCGTATATACGGCGTGCATACGGTTTTAGCGTATCATCTGGGCTGGGCATTGACTGGTGATCGAAACCAGTTTTATCGAAACCAACAGAGTTATTAATTCCATGAAGATAACTTCTATTTAAGGAAAATCATTTTTAATGGCGGTTTGCTATCAACTATATTAATAAAATCTAGTCATTTTCTCAATTTAAAATGTAGGTGGACTTACCCTTGGACTTATTTTTATTTAGTACAACGATGTCTTTTACATTAAGGGAGCTAAAATCACATAATGGACAACTTAATTTGGTATCAAATTTGTCATTTACGGGATTCGAACATAAGACCTCTTACTTACAAGTGAAGATGAATATCATTAGAACGTCGTACTGAGTGACAACTTACCCTTTGGACTTGGATGATGGTGGAAGATGTTTATTACTTTCGTATAGAAATCGAAGTGGCACAAGAGTGTTGTCTATTATGTTTACTCATGTCTTTTTTTTTTCTCACTTTATAACTCAAATATAAAGAACAGTTAATATGAGATGAACAAGAAAAGATAACAAGGCATTCTGACCAAAAAAGTGTGTGTGAGAAAAAAAAAATGAGTGTCCGGACAGTATTATTAAAAAATATATTATAAAATGGGCTAAATACGTGTTTAATATTGTACTAATTTACTAACTTATTAGCATTCGAACATTTCCATATCTATATATAACACTGTCGTCGCTATTTATGTGAATCAAAAATGTCGATGCAAATTTTCGCCGTCTCTAGCTTTGGCGAAAATGCATCTGCAAAACAATCAACACCTTTGATCAATGACCTAAGCCTCACACGCCCACGAGTTGGGGGGTTAGGCCAATGGATCTCCGATGCCCAAGTTAGTTTCTTTGAGAAGAGTAAGTGTTTAGGGCTTTTTAGGGTTGTAAAAGCTTTCCGAAATTTGGTAGAATAAGGGGTATATATAGGGGAGTGGCCGGCCATGGTGTTAGGGTTTTACCCTACACATGGCGGCATCATATTGGACAAGGTTTTATGAAGAAATATTCTCAATATTTTAAATAGGAAATAATATCTTGAGATAATAGAGTAATTATTCTTAATTGATTTAAATATGGATTACTTACTTGAAAGGAGTCAATCTTCAATTGGGAATGTATTAAAGATAGGATTTGGGTAATTAATCTTTATCTTTAATGCTTTAACTTTTCTTTACCAAGGGCAGGTGAGTTGTGGCCAGTCGTATTCAGCTGCAAGGACCTTCAGGGTGTGAGTTGCGCGTGGGAGTATCTGAGAAGCCTGCCCATTTAATGAGGGCAATCTTATCTTTCTTGGGCAAAAATTCACGTGTCACCTCCAAAATATTTGGGATTATTTTAGGCTCCACAAATGCCCCGCCACCTATTGGGCTGCTCGTAAGAAAATGGCAGTAGGTGAATCTGAAGCTGCATGGGCTTGTAGAGTTGTTTCCCAATTTGAACTAGATATCCTTTCTTGATTTGGAGATGGACTTCTAGGAAAAGGAAAGCAATTGCCCCCAATACCTATTTAGTTCTGCCTTAAGCAAGGGATTAAATAAATTTGGAGAACAATCATAATTCTAACAAGGAAAAGAGAAGGAAGAGAGAAGCTAGAGGAAATTTGATCCCATTCCCCTGGCTTTCTTTTTCTCTTGCCCTTGCAAAGAGTCGTCTCTCATTGTTGTTCTTTTTTTTTGTGTCACACCAAGGGAAGAAAATTTTGAATTTTTCCTTCTTCTTGATTTTTTGGGAGTCTTGGGACTTGAAAAATTTGCTCGGCAAGGCCGAGGTGGCATGAGGGACGTGGCAAGGGTGCCACGGGGCTACTGTGCATAGGTGGTGCAACCGCCGAGCTTGGCTGGCGTTGGCCAGGTGCTCAACTCGGCTGGCGTGGGCCAGGTGCTCAGCTCGGCTCGGGCCGAAGTGACAAGTGATTTAGGCACAGAGCTGGGCGAGCCATGAAGCTCTAGTCCATCTGGGTTCGAGCTTAGTGCAGGCTAAGCATGGAGGAGCAGGCTCGGGCATGCTATGGAGCGCGGAAGGGAGAGAGAGACCAACATGGGCCTAGTCTCTCCTCCTGGTAAATTGGGCCAAGAGGCCCTAGGCCCTGTTAGGCGCACTGACGTGAGAGAGAGGTGGTAGGAATCTGGGCCATGGGGCCTGGCGTGCTGCTGGGCGAGAGAGAGAATGAGGGTTGTGCCCTCTATGGCCTGGCCGTGTGGGTGAGCTGGGCTGTGGGGCCTGGCGCTGGGGCGTTGGGCTCTGCGATCCTTTTTTTTTATATATATATTTTTTGTTTCTCTTCTCGCTAATTACCTCATAAATATTTTTCTTCATACTTTTTTGCAGGAATTTTGAGATGTCTTCCTCCGATCGCAAAAGTGATGAATATCCTTCACCTTTATGCCGTCAAGGTGGTTATTCCGACAAAGTGGACTACTTTAAGGCTGTGCATGTCAAGATCAATTTTGATGAGCTATTTTGGGATTTTTTTCGAGACGTACAAGTATGTGATTCCGTCAAGGCTTCATGCCAAGTGGGTGAAGGATGATAGCGGCCATGAACCGTGTGGCGAGGGTGCCACTGCTAGGAAAAAGGCTATAAAATTCCATTCGTATTACCTCATGTTAGGATTTACTTTTCCCATGCCACATCATTTTCAGGAGGTAATCTGCTCCATGAAATACGCGCCTGCTCAGTGCTCCCTGAATGCAATTCGTGCGATGATGGGGTTCTTAAACTTAAGCAGGTTCTTTGATCTTGGCTTGACCATAAATGAGTTATGGTACTTCTTTGAAATCGGCCACAAAGAAGGCGTGGGGCAGCTAAGGTCTCGCCATAGGCTGCTTGATGCTTCCTGCAAAGGTGACCGTGAGTGGGTGAAAGATACCTTGGAGGTAAGTGGAGAGTGGGAGTCTAACTCCTCTCCTGAGCTGCGTGTTCCAATTGTCTTTATCAGTGGTAAATGAACTGCTTCATTCTTGGGCTACTTGAATTTTTGTTGAGCTGCTCCATGACTTCAGTTTATTGATCGTCCTTCTTACTTTGTGTAGATTCAGAATTTGGCTCAACTCCAAGAACTTCGGCGTATATGAAGAAAGTGCACATCACCTTGGGCATTCCTGTTGAGTACCGTGAGTGACACTGGTTACTAAGTCTTATTCGTTGGGAGAAAAGTGGGCTGGCTCTGAAGAAATAGGTTAAACAGATAAAAGATGAGGCGTTTGCTCGATCGATCGTTGCTGTAGAGCCTACTGCCAATGAGGATGGAAAAAAGAGGCTTTCCTCACCTATTTGTGAGCCTTCGACCGAGCAGAAGCCAATGACTTCTTCTGCTGCTCGCGGGGGCTCGTCTGCTGCTAAGAAACTTGTCATTAATCTGACTTCTCCAAATGGGATGAAAAAGACCGTTGATTATGAGCCTGTGAAACCTACTGCTCTGAAGGTAGCCATGACCATTGCTGAGAAGATTGCCCAGTGGAAAGGTTCGATGGTACCCTCGGTGTCTGGGTTTATGTCGAAGCGCACGTTAGAAGCTAAGTCCGGTTTGACTTCTGAGAGGTTCGCCGCTATGAAGAACGAGAAGATGGATTATGCTGCTAAGGTGGCGCCAGGGCCTATTTCTCATTCCGTTGTGACTGATTCGTCTGCTAAGAAATGGAAGTCTGCTCACACAGGCAGTTGTGAGAGATCCACCGAGTCTGAAGCTGAGGAGTTTCTCGAGGTTTGTGCGCTATTGAAGGCTGACCTACTAGAGAACGTTGATGCACGAGCCAATTTTGTTGATAGTGTTGGGAAAGTTGTCGTCCGCTCACTCTTTTGTGAAATGTCCTGCCTACTCGAGGAGGTCCTCCGTGATTGCTACAATGCATAAGACTTTGATCCTGGCAACTGAGTCTATGCGCATCAATCAGGATGCTGTCGAATGTGCTAAGGAGGCCGAAGTGGCGTTGACGGTTCAGCTTCGCTCGGTTGCTGAAAAGATCGAGAAGCTCAAATCTGAACTTCCCATTTTGAAGGGGGTTGATGTCTTTGTCCCCGTTTTTATGCAGCTGGAGACAGTTTATTATGAGGTCGTCCATTTGAAGGCTAAGCTTAGTGCGACTTAGGCGATGTTGGAAGTTGCAGAGAAGGAAGTCAATCGTGTTGCACCGGTGGTCAAAGACCTTGAGCGTGTTAATTCGGAGCTATGATCTGTTTGTTTTGCTAAGGATAAGGATAAGCTGATGGAAGCTTTGGCTACTGAGAGTAGTATGGCTGCTGAAAGCGTGGCAGTCGAAGGACCAGTGGTTGTGCAGGCTACCGATAAGTAGTCTTTTTACTTAGACTTAGGAATTTTCTTTTTTTCCTTTTCATTCTGCTTTATTTGAACTTTGTTGGCCTTCGAGCCAGTTTATCAATTTGCTAGAAATTTAATAAATAGCTTTCCTTGCTTTGCTTCATCCTTATATTTTGCCATGTCTTTTGCAAACTGTACCGTAGGACGGGCGGCTGGGTGAGCCGCTTCAATGAAGCAGTTGATCCCATGTCATCACTTAGGTTTTAGTTTCGGCTTTGATGCTCAATGAGCTTTACCTGCACAAGGAAAAAATGCAAGATTTCTAACCTATAGAGTCGGTGGCCGAACTCGTAACCTCCACAGGAAACAGGCGAGTTCGCGTAGCTGCTACAGTCGTGAATCTCGGCTTTAACGGCTTTACGAGCCTTTGGCCCTCCGAGGGCACGTTGTGAAATTTTTAACTTATAGAGCCAGGGGTCGGACACATGATTCTCGTAGAAAGCAGAGGAATTCGAGTAGCTATTATAGTCGTGAATCTCGGCTTTAGCGGCTGCATGAGCTTTGGCACTCCCGGGGTATATTGCGAAATCTTTAACTTATAGAGCTGGTAGCCGGACACGTAGAAAGTAAAGGAGTCTACGTAGCTACTATAGTCGTGAATCTCGGCTTTAGCGGCTGCACGAGCCTTGGTCTTCCCGGGGTATGTTGTGAAATTTTTAACTTATAGAGTCGGCGGCCGAACACATGCTTCTCGTAGAAAGCAGAGGAGTCCGCGTAACTGCTATAGTCATGAATCTCGGCTTTAGTGGCTGCACGAGCCTTAGCCCTCCGAGGCATGTTGCAAAATTTTTAACTTATAGCCGGCGGCTGGACACATGCTTCTTGCAGAATGCAAAGGACTCCGCGTAGCTGCTATAGTAATACATTTCGACTTTAGCTCTTGCAAGACTTAAATCATATATCGTCGGCCAGAGGTGTTACTTTTAGATAAGCAGACGGGTCCGCGTAGTCATAGTAAGTGTAAGTCTCGGCTTACAGATTGCCTAAGGCTGTTAGTCGTTGGGTCGTCAATCGAGCGTCTTACTTAAAGAAGCAGATGACTCGTGTAACCACTTTAAGCTTAAGGTGTAGGTGAAATCGCACCTTAAAAGCTATATCATTTCGAGCTGCTAGTCCCTTGATCTTCTAAGTTGCACGCAACTCGATACGGATCTTTTGGGCAGCATATGTAAATGATTTCGCATGTCGCTTAACTAGTATTGCAACACTTTAAGGTTAAGTTATGTTCATGAAGACTTGCATGTCAAGGACGGACCATCTAGTCACATGAATTCTTTCATGGGCAAGGATCTTGCACTTAGCGTCTCTTCCGGTTAGAGACCCGAACTCCCACGAAATTGAATCCTTCAATCGGCTAAGTTTTTTTTAGGAAAAATTCTATTGTGGCCAATTCTGGGAGAAGTCTGGCACATGTAGTCGATGCATTTAGGGGAAACTGAGCATTTGTAAAACCCATCCAAGTCTGGATATCCCGGATCAGTTTACCCTTTCCTGATGGGAGAGCACACACCATGTTTGCAAGGGCAGATGCGTCTTCTGCTTTGGATGGGGTAGTCAATTTGTTTATGCATTTGGCCTAGGCTTATGAATAACTTCAATCTTCATGGAAAATAAAGATATGTATTAACTTTGCTTGTAGGCAGTAATAGTATAACAACTGATAATAGCATAACAACTGATAGTATTTGATATGCGAGGTCTTGTTCGTCGAGTTGCTTAAGTCTTCTAACTTTATTTGTCTTAAATAGAGTCCAAGGAATGGTGGAAGGTCACATGTAGTACCTTATTAGGTTCTAGGCATTCCACTACTTTTCTATCTCTTTGTCACTCATAGTGGTGAGGGTGTAGTTGCCCTTCCCGCCTACTCCGCGAACTTTCCTAGATGGGAGCCGTCTTTTTGGAGCCTTCTAGGCAGGCGGTTATAAAGGCATTTCTGAAGATTAAGTCTTCTGGTTGGAACTGCCGGATCCTCGCCTTCTTGTTGTAGCTAGAGATAACCTTTTCGCGCTCTTCCTCTGCCAAGTCTAAGTTTATAGCCATCTCCTTCTCATTCTGCTCGAAATTCGGCAGTACAGTGCTGATGCTCGACACCATGACATTGGGAGGAATGATCTCCTCAGAGCCAAACGTTAGGGAGAATGGAGTTTCGTCGGTTGCTCATCTCTTGGTAGTGTGATAAGCCCACAGAACATCGAGGAGCTCTTCTGGCCACTTGCCCTTCTTGAGGCAGTCGAGAATGGTCTTGTAGGACACCTCAGCCTGCCCATTGCCTTGCAGGTACTGGGACGTGGACATGCGTTGCTTAATGCCATATTTTTTGAAGAACTTCACCAAGTTTTTGCCCATGAACTGCAGACCATTGTCTGTGACGATGAAGTGAGGGATGCCAAAGCGGCAAATTAGGTTCTTCCATATGAAGTACTCTATGTCCATCTTGGTAGTCGTAGTTTCGGTTTGGCTTCGACCAATTTTGTGAAATAGTCAGTCGCTACGATCATCATGCCTCTGCCCCCAGTGGCAAGCGGCATTGATCCCACCATGTCAATCGCCCACTGCATAATGGCCAAAGGCTCATCTACGGGTAGAGTTCGCTGACAGGTAATGCGGGCACAAGCTTGAAGCGCTAGCAGCTATCGCATCTTTGTACATACTCATTGGCGTCTTGATGCATGGTTGGCCAGTAGTAACCTGCATTAAGAGCCTTTTACACCAGGGAGCGGCCTCTATAGTGGTTTCCACAAACGCCTTCGTGGATTGAGCTAAGAATCTTCAGGTCGTAAAGAGGCGATAGGCAACGGATATGTGGTCTTAAGAAGGATATGCGAACGAGCATGTCGTTCCACATGTAATAGCGTGCTACCTTCGTCTGGAGCTTCCTAGACTCTTAGTCTGTCTGCAGGGAGCGTTCCGTTGACTATGTAGTGGATGATGAGATCCTGCCAACTCGGAGTTGTGTTGATCTGCGCCACATCGACTGCTGGTTCCTCATCTATGTTCGCCTTCTCTAAGTACTCGACTGGATTTGCGCTTGAGCTGATGGTTTAAGGCAAAGCCTAGGCCTGCTAGTGCGTCTGCATGGGCATTTTCTGCTCTTGGAACCTAAGTGAGTGTGTATGCTTGGAACGTTGCTAGCTGCTCTTGTACCTTCTCGAGGTATCAGGCCATCCTTAGATGCTTTGCTGCGTACTCCCTTAAGGTTTGGTTGGTGATCAGCTGAGAATCAGAATAGATAGCGAGCTTCTTCACCGCTAGGTCTTTCGCCAATCGGAGACCTGCTAGTAAGGGTTTATACTCTGCTTTGTTGTTTGACACATTGAAGCTTAGAGTAATCGCTTGTTCAAGCATCGAATCTTCTGGGGTAGTAAGAACTAGGCATGCTCCCGATCCTTGGTAGTTGGATGATCTGTCCATGTGCAAACGCCAGAAATCTCTTGCAGGTAGGGCTGGTGCGGCTATGGTGTGCTCGGCTGCTTCTGGGATTTTTCTGGGCTGAGTTGCTACGTCCATTAGAATGTCAGCCAATTTCTGCGCTTTTATCGTCGTGTGTCTGGATTGTGTGAAATATCGCGTCATGACAATGATTGGGTGCATTTGAAGGTACAACTTAAGCTTCCGAGTTGCAACAACTAGCGCCAAAATCAAAGCTTTAATTTTTGGGTATCTAGTTTCCTCATCGATGAGAGCTTTTGAATTATGGAATACAGGTAGTCGGGCCCCCAGCTTTTCTCGTATACGGGTAGAGCTTATTACTACTTCAGATGTCGCCATATAGATGTATAAATTATCAGCTACTTCCGGCTTGGATAGTAAGGGAGGTAATGTCAGGTACTTCTTCAAGTCCTGGATTGCTTTCTCGCACTTCGGCGTTCCATTTGTCCCGCTATGCCTTCTGATTGCCTTGAAAAAAACTTGCATTGGTCAGCAGGTCACAAAAGAAAATGGTCGAGTGCAGCTGCTCGTCAGGTCAGACCTTGGATCTCCTTTAAAGTAGTGGGGACTTCATATACAGGATCGCTCAAATCTTGTTTGGATGTGCATTCGGTGTGGTTTGACCGCTGCTTAGGGTCAAAGAAGATGTGATTGGCGCCTTCTTCGGGTTTTCATCCTTATTTATCTGCCAGGGCATTGTCGACCTTGACGCCATCTTCCCGACCCGTCTACTGTGATTGTTATTTGGTGGAGGTAGAATCGTCTTTTTGAACTTCAGCTGCTACTGTTGGGGCAAAAGACTTCTTCTTCGTCTCATTAAGAATTTGTACAGTGCATCGCCTAAACATAGCCTGGTCGCCTTTGATCTCTCCAACTGCTCCACTTGGGATGCAAAATTGGATTTTCTGATACTCGATCGAGGTCACAACTCCAATCTTCACTAGCTAAGGTTGGCCCAATATCCTGTTATGGCGAGATGGGTCGCTGAATGATGATGAAGGTCTGCGATGAGACAATTGAAGGGCTGGTTATGTCGAGCGTGATTGTGCCAATGGCAGTTGAGGTAAGTCCAATGAATCCGGTCAAGACCTCCGTTTTGCATTTAATCGTGCTTTCCAGTGTTGGAAATGTGCCTTAAAGCCAATCATACGATGATACTTTACGGACATTTCATATGTTAAACTAATCTAGTTTAATATAAAGGGAAAATATTATTGTTTAAAGCATTCTCATATAAATGTAACATGCTTAAATGATAAGTCCAAGGAATATGTAATTGGGAGAATGTGATCTAAAAAAGTTAGATTCATGAGACCATTCTCTTTTGCATACATACCCTAAACGTTCATGATCATAGGATTGCCAATTGGGCATTGACAGTCCGTTAAGATCAATATGTGCTATGTCTTCTCTTAGGGATAATGACTAGTCTTGAGTCATTGGTGTGACTGACATTAAGACAAGCATGTAGGTGCTCAATAAAGAATGAGTCCATTGAACACGATCAACAAGAAGTTCTCATACTCATGTCACATGAGAACTCATGGTTGGGATAATGCAAAGTAGTCATTTGACCTGAGGCATCATAGTTGTCTTGTGCTTAGATCCTTGATCTTTGACTATATCAAAGTTATTCTGTCAGAAGGTGTCCACAGCATAGTTAGGGTCAAGCCACTTAGCCATGGAGGCAAGTGAATGCGCAACAAGGGATCTCTAACCTTCAAACCGTTTGAGGGATAATACTATATCATATGATTAAGAATCTTTGGCCAGAGTATGAATGAGATTTGGGAAGTCGTTCCAAATCACATTCAGGGTAATCATATAAGTAAGAGAATCACATTGGATAGTAGACATGAATAAACTATCAAACCAAACAATGTGGTCAAGAGTATTGTATTGCAGAAAGACCGTATTGCATTGTAATCCTAAACTGAATAGGTTCTCCACCTCTTCTGCTAGGTGTCACTCATGGTTTGTGGAAGCCCTAAAGGTGAGTAATCACTAAAGGGATAATTGAAAGTAAGTTTCAATTCACAATTGATTTGAAGAGTTCTAATCGCCCACTGCCTCGCTAAAAGGAACCTAATGGATCGTACACTGAGTAAGGTAGAGATTGAAGAAACAACGAAGATGAATAAGGATAATTAAATGGTTTAATTATTTAAGGCTATGATGTGATATAAACTATCACTCAAACTTAAACCCTATTTTTGACAATTGTAGTATGGATAAGTAGGAATCGTTCTAGGCCGGGGATTAGGAGGGACTACTAATCGACTCAAATTAGACTCAATTACACTTAACTAGACTCTTATGACTCAAGACTGACTCAAACTACACAAAACAAACAAATTGACTCAACACTAACACTAAGGATGACTTTGGACGAAAATTGAACTAAAAAGACTCAAAACAATGTGTATGGACGAATTCTAATTTATGTTGACTCAAAACACTAAAAAGAAACCAGTTCGGACATATTCTAACTAAAAGAGACAAAATATAAAGGGGGGAGTGGTTTTTGACAAATTTAAAGTAAAAGCAAACAAATTTAAAGACTCTAAACAACTTTGGATGAAATTGGGTGTTTTAATAGGTGAATGGCTAGCTAGAGAGTTCATCTCCACACATGACACATATGCATACAAATCGATTTCTAGTTATTATTCCTATTGACCATGAATGACAACACCCCAGATTAACCGTGGACAACACTAATTAACCCTCAGATTTTCCTAAGTTCATTGAATTGGACTCAGCGTCGCAACCAAATTATTCTTATCAAGTTCCCTACATGAAGAGCATGATAAAGATACATATCAAAGATCATTAAGTTCTATGAAAATCATAAGCATTGACAAAGCATTCGTAATTATGAACAGTATGATACTCTTGCCAGGAATTTTACTTAACGCGATCATGACCAGTGACCTCCACTACTTATAAATATAAGTTCATAACTATTAGGTGAAACTCCCTTATTTTTTAGCATCAAATTCATGCATGCAAACTAAGTAGGCCTAAGAATAAGTTCTGAATCAAACAGTTAAGCAAATTGCATTCACGATTTATGAATCAAACAGTTCATAACTATTAACTGAATGTAATCAATTCATATGCAATATATATTCTTGGCTTTGAATCCACCTCTAGCCAAAACGAGTTTAGTTCCTCATGTTCGCACTTAAACAAAGATAACTTAGATTAAACATTGAAAACAAAAGATAAAATACACCTAGGAACGTTCCAGCAATCCAAGCTTGAATGGCAGGGCACGGCTCCAAGGGTCTCATCTCCTTTCTCCTAGCAAGGCTGCGGCACTAGAGGGATTCCTATGTATGATGGATGTGTGGTGCGAATTTTGGTTAGAGATGGATGATGTATGATTGTTGTGGCACAATGTATTTATAGAGAGAAGGGAAGGCACGGCAAAGGGCTGAGAAGGAGGGGAATCAGGACTCCAAATCAACAAGGAAAAAGGACACTTCTCATTCAGATTCCAGGGAGGAAAAGGAATGGTTCTTGCGGCAGGAAACATAGCTTCTAGAAGGGGTGGATGTGGCACCCTTTTAGGGTTAGGGCTTGGCTTCTAGAAACCTGATTTGTAGGTATCCTAATGTCATTTTAGATGTCCTCCTTGTAGCTGGAAATTAGGTTGATTAGGATAAGGTTAGGATAAAATAAGATTTGGATAATGTAAGATAAGGTTTTTGGATAATGTTTTGGATAATGCTTCTTTGTTTCTTTCTAATTCCTTATCTTCTTTGTCTTGACTTTATTTTCTTCATCTCTTCAGCATATTCCTAGCCTCTTGAACTTCAAAAACGTCCATCCACCTTGCTACATGCTTGCGCTATCCATTCTTGGCCCAAAACTGCTCCAAATTGCACTTTCTTGCCAACTTTGTCATTTGAACCTGAAAACACACGAAAATAGTTTAAAACACTCTAATAAGTAGAAATTAGCTATGTAAATGCAAGAAAACAAGCTAACTAAATCGCATAAATATGCTCATATTAGGCTAGGATTAATTAATATGTTAATTAATCAAACTAATATGTTCGTTATAGACCTAGGGTTAGTTTTGGGCCGCAAGGCCCAATGGGATTTGAATGTCAAGCCGAGGTCTAGGCTCATGTATAGGTCTGCTGTGCAGCAAGGCCTACTGCTATAATGGGCTAGGCCTCCTGCCTTGGGCCTGCTGTGGCAGCTGATGTGGGCTAGGCCTCCTGCCATAGCCCGTTAGCGCCCTAGCAGCTTGGTGGGCAGCTACAGCGTGCGCCTGGGCCTTAGCTTGGGTTGTGAATTGGTTATTCCTAAACGAGTCATGAAGGGTATAACGAACATACCCTGTCTCCACATTGGATCAAGAACAGGATCAAAAGGATAAAAAACTACTACTTCGTATAGAGCCATCGAACCGGCCCATAAAAATACACGGTTAATAATATATGGAATCGTGGGATTCTTTGAAATTTGATCTAATCGATTATAAATTAGAAATTTTTTGTATTTTAATATAGAATTTAACACGTATTCTATTTATAGATAATGTCGTTTTGGTAGAACGCTATAATGAATCTTTATTTTGTTTTTCCTATGGTGGTCGTTGTCGTGGGCTTCAAGGTGGTGTGTCCGGCGGTAGGGCTCCTTCTGCTATCACATTGAGTCTTAAGGACCGTCGTTGTGGGGCTATGTCCTCGTCTCTACTCTCCGGTCCAAATCCTTGTATGTACGGGGTCCCGTTCATCGTGGTTTCCGAATTTCCTACCATTTTATCAATTCTCCAAGGATTGATCAAGAAACTTTTCTAGGAGAAATTAATTTATACAACGTGTGAGAAATTCATCGCAACAAAAAATTCAAGAAACCAAATGCAAGAGGCTTATTCGAGTATTTGAATCAGCTCTCAATGAAAGCATCAATTTGTCGATGCAAATTTCCGCCGTCTGTAGCTTTGACGAAAATGCACCTACAAAACAATCAACACCTTTAATCAAGGACCTAAGCCTCACACGTCCACGAGGTGGAGGGGGGGAGGGTTAGGCCAATGGATCTCCGATGCCTAAGTTAGTCTATCTGAGAAGAGTAAGTGTTTAGGGCTTTTTAGGGTTGTAAAAGCTTATCAAAACTTGGTAGAATAAGAGGTATATATAGGGGAGTGGCCGGCCATGGTGTTAGGGTTTTACTGTATACATGGCAGCATCCTATTGGCCAAGGTTTTATGGAGAAATATTCTTAAGATATTAAATAGGAAATAATATCTTGAGATAATTGAGTAATTATCCCTAATCAATTTAAATAGGGATTACTTACTTGAATGAGGTCAATCTTCAATTAAGAATGTATTAAAGATAGGATTTGGGTAATTAATCCTTATCTTTAATGCTTTGACTTTTCCTTGCCAAGGGCAGGTGAGCTGTGAACAGTCATATTCAGTTGCAGGGACCTTCAGGGGTGTGAGTTGCGCGTGCGAGTATCTGAGAAGCATGTCCATTTAATGAGGGCAATCTTGTCTTTCTTGGACAAAGTTCACGGGTCGCCTCCAAAATATTTGAGATTATTTTAGGCTCCACAAAAACTAATAAAATCATCAAATTAAGTAAAGATATCATTAAATTTAATATATGAAAATTCAAGTTGGTGGGGTTGCATATTGAATTGAAATGGATGGAGCAATGATAGACGCATATTTATGCGACTTAGTTAACTAGTTTTCTTGCATTTACGTTATTAGTTCTTAGTTATTTTAGTACTTTAAGCTATTTTCGTGTGTTTGTAGGTCCAAAGGGCTAAGGTAGCAAGAAAGTGCATTTTGGTGCATTTTGGAGCAGTTTTGAGCTTGGAATGGATTACATATGTTATGAGCAAGATGGATGGACGAATTTGAAGTCAAATGAGGATAGAAACATGCTAAAAATGTGGTGAAACAAATACAAGTTGCAAGAAGGGATAAATTTCTAGAAGGATTGACCAAAACTTCACTCAAAACCAAGAAATTCTTCAATGCCGTGGGCATTGATTCACTTTCACCAGAAATTTGAGTGATGATGCAATGCTTAAATCACCATGACATGTGAGTGGATGATGCAATGCTTAACTCACCATGACATGTGAGTGGATGACTCAAAACCTACCCTCACCAACAATTCTCCACCTTGCCATGCCTTACCTACTTCATTCCACCAGATTTTTGCATTAAACATGTCCATCCTCTTCCTATAAATACCATGGCAGCAACCTCATTCAAATCATCCAGAAATTAACCATTCTCCAAGCCTTCCCTTGCCTCTCCCTACATATCTAAACCCCTTCCCATCCATTCCTCAAAATAACCAACCCTTCAACATCATTCCAACCTTGTTGTTGCGGCAAAGAGAAGGAGAAAAGTCCTTGGACGCGCTTGCTATCCAACATGGATCGTTGGAACGTTTAGGTGCTTTCTTTCCTTTGTTTTTCAATGTTTAAATTTGTTTATCTTTGTTTTGTAATAATGAGGAACTAAACCCCCCTTGGCTAGGGGGGATTGGAAACACATGTCCATGCTTGCAATATGATTTGATTACTTTTAATTGCGTTTCATAAGTTATGAATTCAATTTACTTATCCGTTCGTATAAAAACTGATTTGTGTATGTTGATTGAGGGTCGACACTTAGTTTGCATGCATGAATTTGATGCTAGAATATAAGGGAGTTTCACCTAATCGTCATGAACTTATATTCACAAGTAGTGAAGGTTGCTAGTCACAATCGCGTTAAGTAAATTCTTGGCATAAGTTTCATGCGTATTCCATAGTAACGAGTGTCTCGTCAATGCTTATGATTTTCATAGAACTTAATGATTCTTGCTTGTATCTCTATTATGTAATTCATTTAGGGAACTTGTGAGGAATGCTTTGGGTTGTCGTATGCAATCATCCAACTCAATAAAAGTAGGAAAATCTGAGGGTTAATTTAAGCGTACCTAATTAACTTGGGGCATTGAGAATTAATAAGTTATTGAAATACAATTGGAAATCGTTTTGTATGCAAGCAAGACATGTGTGGAGAAGAACCCCTTAGCTAGCCTTCCATCCATTTATTTAAACCAAATTCGTTTTAAAACTTGTTTTGTTTTCCAAAGTTTATGTTTTGTTTCTAAATTCATCAAATCCAAATCCCCCTTTACTTTTAAAGTCTTTTATTTACATTTGTAACTTTGTTTTTATGTTTTTGAGAGGATTTAGCAAGCCCTCCTAATCCCCGGCCTAGAACGATACCCTACTTACATCTATACTACAATTGTCAAAAAGAGGGTTTAATTTGTGTGTCAAGTAATTTTCACATCAAGCAATTGAATTTTACAGGTTACAAGGTGTCGAATGCCAAATTTGTAGGGAGAAATTGGCTCTTGATTGGACCATATGCCTATAAGTCACGTTGGTTCACGTGAAGGGTGAGCTGTTGACCAGGTGAACCCACAACATTCAATCATTTTTTGGAGCCATACGACCTCATTTTAGCCTAAGCTAATTACTTTAGGTAGTCATGGCTCTTTTTATTGGATGAGAATCCTCTTCACATTCTCTTCATGAGAATCATAGGGATCCTCACATTTTATCCGTTCATCGTATATCGTGCGGCCAGCTTTCGTTAGGTACTGTTTGTGCTTAATTTTAAATAAAAAAGTTCAAAATGATTTCTGGTCGTACAAAGTATAATGAACGGATAGAATGTGAGGATCCTAGAATCCTCACAAAGAGGATCCGGATGGAATCCAAATCCCTTTTTATTTGGTCTCTTGCCTAAGCTTAATTACTTTAGGAAGCAGAGGCAGTCCCCAATTAATTTAGAGGTCTTGCTACTAGACCAGTTTACTTATGCAAGAAGAAATTTTTTTTCATGATTTCAGAACACACGTTATTACATTACGTATCATAATATAATAAGTGAAGAAAGAGTATGTTTTCTAATGTCTCTTAACTTGTTATAACACATAATTTTCTAACTTGTATTTTGAATACACTAAAAATTCTTTACCCTGCAAAAAAGCCCACATCAAAGGGGTGTTTAAAAGTGTCATGGATTCAACTTCATTAAAATCTTCAGTCAATTTATTTATCTACTAAGTCATTTTCTTCTTCTTTTTCTTTAGTTTTTGGCCTAAAATCACAAATCGTCATTGTGGTTATAGTTTTCATCCATTACCAATCTTAGTCAATTCTTCCATTTTGGTTATGGACGCTTATGCTACTACATTAATAAATCATAGAAACGGTTATAGGCCAATTTTAATGAGGGAATAGAGAGAAGGTGTAGCACAGGGAGAAAGAGAAAAAAGAGCGTTAGGGAACTTTTATAGTGTAGTTTCTCACCACTTTGTGCATTTTTTATAGTAAACATATAAAGCTTCCTTGCCTTACAAGAAATACAAAGTCCAATAGGAAGAATTTAGAACATAACCTAAATACAGTCTACTAGCCACTCAGTACTACAGTCTAGTGATATTCCTTTTCATTGGTAAGTGAGAAGTATTAGGTTCGATTTTTCGCCAAGGGTGAATTTGAACCACATTATTGCTAGCCCATTGTGAAGCTAAGCCCACCCCTCCCCTTAGTGACACGCTCGACCCTGATATTCACCAAACACCAGGGTAGGCACGTGTTGGCCGACATCCGAAGATGACGAAGCCATATTAGGATGCATGAGAACTAGAAACAATTAACCTACATAAATAAAACTTGTAAACTTAATTATAATGAATATGCAATTGTGGAACGTGTTCAGAGCATACAACTAATCTGAGACACTAAAAATGAATAATATAAAATTGAACGAACAAAAGGATGGGTCCTACACTGAGAAGACTCGAAGATGCCGATGCGGGAGTGCCTTGACGCCGAGATTGTACGCCTCGATTCTAAGTCCTGAGGGGGCGCAAAACAAAACATGAGTGGACCAAGTTGATATATAAGTAATACTAAAATAGTTATTTCTCAACGTACTAACCCCCAAAGTTTACGAAAACTCAATAGTATAATATGTAATAGGTTTTCAGAAAACCTTCGTAAAACATATATTATATATAGTGTGCTAAGTAGTGGTATCAGTATCGCCAGACATATAAAACACTTCATTTAGAATACTTCATTCAGAACACTTCATTCGCCCTAAGGCCTTCAATTACACGTAGGCTCCTACAGCACCCACCCGAAGACATATATAGAAGTATCATTCGCCCGTAGACAATACCGTTCGCCTGTAGGCAGGGCCGTTGAGTAACCACTAAATAAGTACATAAAAACATTAACATAATATTCCTAATATACATATATATATATATATATATCTCAAATTGGAGCTCAGTAACTAAAACATCATATCGTAAAACCACGTTCATAAGTAGGTAGATAGTCATCAATCATATATACCACAAAGAACGTAAAGTCGATCAAGCATGATAATTCATAAAGCGTGAAACCAATTTACTCATAAACGTTTCATAAAACGTAGCCATTAAATCATGCTTTTCATGTATGCATTTCTAATAGTAAAATATGCATTTTAGATGGGGTCCACTCACAAATACTTCACCGTCGAAGAGCCATGCAAACAAGAGAGGACGGAAACGCCATACACAATAGCACCTAAGCACATATAGGTACCAATTAATAAAACTATACTACAACGATTGAATTTCGAGAAACAGACGTCATAAACGTATTCAGGACGTCAAAAAACAGAATGAGGGACCTCGGGTATCCCCACGTGCTCTCACGTGCCCCCATGTGCCATTTTGGGTCGTCGAAAAGTTCGCCAGAAAAGTTCCCGGCGTTGTTATGGACGGCGGCGAAGCACAGTACCTCCAGTGGAGGTGTGTGCGCTCCACGCGATGGCCAAGGTAGGCACCCACGTGCACCCAGACCCTGGCCAGAGGTCTAAGATCTGACTGGGTTGGGCCGGATCTGGGTTCTAGGTTGGGCTTGGTTCCTGGGCTAAGGCCATTTGGGTTTGGGCCAGGCTTACATTTCCCAAAGGCTTGGTTTGGGTTTATGGGTTACTAGAATTGGGCTTGGGTTCAATGGGCTTGGGCTTGGCTTAAAGGGCCAAGGTCTGGGCTGAGGTCCATGGCCTAAAGACTTGGGTCGGTTCTGGGTTTAGAGCTACCGAGTAGGGTCGACCCAGTTTTCAGACCAATTCTCATGAAGAAGGAAGTCGAAGCTTCCCAAGCTCAGATCAACCACGATTGTCAACCCTAACATACGGTCTACCCACCAAATTGAAGACAACCAAGAGTAGTTTAGGATTATACCATTTCAAGTCCAGCAGTGGCCGGGAAATGGCCTGGAATTGGCTTGAAGTTGTCGGGTACTAGCTGAAATCTGGGTTTAGCTCCTCTGAGGTGTCTCTTCGTAGTTTGACATCCAAAACACACCAACATGGTCAGAAATGAACTACATGGATGAAAAGAGAAGTATTTGGACTGTTTTGAGGCTTACCCAAGTCGGAAAGTTACAAAATCATTCAAAGTTATGTTGAGGAAGTTGTTCTCGTCGGAGCTTCAAGTTAGAGCCTCTAGGCTTGATTTTCCTACGTAACAGAGCTCGGGTTCGAGCTTGTGGGGTCTAGAGGGTGAATGTTGGTTTTTCAGGTGGGGTTTTCCCCCATGGCACCATTCGGTGCTTGCCGAGAGAGAAGGGAGAGAAGTGAGAGTGAGAGTCCACGGGAGAGAGAGAGAGAGAGAGAGAGAGAGAGAGAAAGAGAGAGAGAGAGAGAGAAAAGAGGGAAGAAAGAGAAAGAGAAAGTGGAGTTGGGCCCAGGGACAAAATCAGAGGGTAGGCCCCTCTTGGGCACACCAATTAAGGCCTAATAATAACATTTCATACAAATATCTCACAACCAAAGTAAGATTACCAATTTACCCTTTTGATTCCCCAAAATCGAGGACTGGTTGTCACAACCTACCCCCACTAAGAAAATTTAACTTTCTCTTGTTTGCAAATTATGTATGCTTATCATAAAAACATAAAGAGAAATCGTTCAATTTCTTAGTCTTCATTTGAATATTGAAAAAAAATTATTCAACTAAGATATTGTTTGGTAATTCAAATGTAACAAATAAATCAACGATGAACTGTCCATTTATTTGATACATTTGGATAACTAAATAATCATCGATTTGAATGATTTTTGTAAAGATTATCTTCAAATGAAGATCAAGAATTTACCAAACAAAAAAATAAAGAAAATAAACGGTTCTGATTATAAATTTCGACGATGAAGATACATTTTCTATAAGTGGAAGAATTAGCTCACCTTGTGGTCACACTTTTATGATGGTTGGATGTGGTATTGGCCTTTGAGCAATGAGTTATGCGGTACTGTCTTTCAACGATTACTATATTGATCTCACTCCTCTATGATGAAATTAAGGGGTCTCACTCTTAGCGATGACCAATGTGGGCGTTAGTGTAGCTTTGTTGTGTGGTTTAACTCTTCGACGATGACCAATGTAGGTGCCTATCGTTTTTGTGATAGATCTTTATTTGTGGTATTTGTATGTTTGTGGATGTGATAGTTGTTAACGCTAAAAAATGTAAGGTTAACAAACTAGATTAAATAACCCTTGGTAGGCTTGGGATATGGACTGAAATTAAATGGACTTAGAGATATAAGTGGTTCATCCTTCAAAACTGGGCTACATTAACTATGATGTTCATAATATATTGATATCAAGGCTAAATAGCACTCGGCTAATACATTCACTCTTTTCTGTCATTTTTTGTTCGGCCCCCATATTAGAGGTTAGGTGAGACTAATAAAATGACAGCTCTGTTCTCGTTCCTGTTAGACGACCCATCCACGCATTGCATTTCTAGCGATCGTCCTGGCTGGGGAAATGGTCCGGGTTTCTGGCGTGTCATTTCCGCTAGAAGCTGGAGTGAATTTTGTGATAAGGTTCACCATCCCCTGCACCTTGTTGGCGTGCCTTAGTTGGAAACGAATTTCAAACTCTCATCCTCAATTTCCCACTTAATCAACCTCATCAAGATGTCAGCCTTATTCGGCACTTGATGTAATGAAGATCTGGTGAGTACTGCGATCGAATGAGCTTGGAAATAGGGTCTGGCAATAGGCAAAGTCTGAGCGACTCTGCTAGTATGACCATGCTTGTTCCGCAAGACACGAGATCTAACTTGGGCATGAACACAATCAGATTCCTCATAAATCTTGGAGTTCTTACAATCTAAGAATCAATATGCGCCGCAAGTAATCACAACTCCTAAGAAGGTGCAATATCTACTTCTAGATATCCTCTAGGATTCTCTTGGCTTAGGACTAGGATTCTATCCTAAAAAGGTTTGTTCCCGGTTGGTATAAATAAACCCATCTAGGGTTTGTCTCTGATACCGCAATCTCTATACTCTAACTCTCTTGCCCACTGCTTGAGTCTAAAACTACTTACTAACTTGACGTTCGGAGAGCCTTTGGCTAGCTCACCTCCCATCCCCCCCCCCCAGTTTTAGGCTTACTCATGGTTGTTCTTTGATTTTCTAGTTACTCGGAATTGTGTTTCCACCATCCCCAATGGTCATTTCATTGAAAGGTGAACTTCTATTCCTCTTGACCAAATCACTATACCCTTATGGAAACATTTCCTAGACAATTCCCTAACAATAACCTTGTACGCTTTAACCAAAAATGTCTCAAAAATATTTGGGTATGGTTAAGAAGTGGGGGGATGCCAAAATATGGCATTGGGTCGAAAAAAACAACAGCCCAGCATGTGTGGGTTGGATATGTGAGGCATGACTTTGCAGCAAGCTGCAAGCCTTGGGCCATGAAGTCATGTGGAGGGGGAGAGAGGTTGCACAACAGGCCAAATCTGGCTGTAGGCGGTGGGCCGTGAGTTGGGACAGAGCCTGGTAGCGCAAGGATGATGGCTTTGGGTTTGAGGCATGGGAAGCCCAGCCAAAGGCTGGCTTCTGATGTGGGCCGAGGCAGGGCGACCCAGTAGCACAAGAGGTTGATGTAGGTGGGCCGTGGGCGAATGACTAGCCCATCAAGCATTAGGCTTGCTAGTGGGTTGGAGGCTGGAAACAAGCCCAACCAAAGGCTACAGGCCTTGCTAGATGTGGGTTAGGGCTGCAGGCCCAATTAAAACCTAATCCAGTAAGCCCAAAGGGCTCCTGCCTTAGGTCCAAATGTCAAACGATGTTATCTAGGCTGTGGCTCAGTGTGGCTCAGTGCTAGCGGCGGCGCCTTCCCCAAAAAATAAAATTTTCTTTTCGAATTTCCTATGGTTTGAAAAACCCTAATTGCTTCTAATTTCTTTCGATTCTTTGACTCACAAATTTCACATAGCACAATTATAATTGTGTAATGCATAACATATATATATAGAGACAAATATTTGAACACATACAATATATATATATATATATATCGGAAGGAAAATATAAATATAGAGGGGTTCATGCAACATGAGGAATGTTTTCATGCTTTATGGTCGTTGCAAATATCTTAATTTAGTTTAAAAGAACCTGATTGGCAGAAAATAAATGAGCCTTTGAATTTGTAGAAGAACCTCCTCCACGAACCTTCTATTCCTTAGCTTCTGGCAAGAGTGTGTTGATAACGTGTTGTAGGCCTAATTTGCTGAATAATTTAAAGGACAACGAGAGCGGGTGCGGCAGCAGTAGAGAGAAAGAGGGAGATGTGTAATTGTGAGATTGTGTTGTGCCACTCCATTGTGCCTTTATTTATAGTAGTAGGGAAGGTAAATTTCTTACCCCAGTAGGATTATAACTCTAATAAGATAATATGTAGCCTAAGAGATATGGTAGAATCCCATAAGGATATCGTAGATATGATATTATATGCAATTCATGGCAATAAAAATTCACATAATTCAACAATTATGAATATAATGCATTAGGGTGAAGTGTCGATTTAGTCCCTGAACTATCACCTAAGTGAAAATTTGGTCCCTGAATTATTTTTTTCGGTAAAATAAGTCCCTAAATTCATTAAAAGTTGCTAATTTCATCCCTACTATTATATTCAAAGCTATTTTATCCAATTTTAGTCAACTTAAGTCACTTGCCACACTTTAGATGATACCGTTCTTTTCTTGCCTATAAGTCTTTAACATTTTATATAGGTTGTGAATGTAACATCTAATTTACCCTTCAAGTTAACTTCATACACTATTTCTTTATGAAGAAAATTACCGATCTACCGTTCAATGAAAAATTGAATATAGTAGCTTTAAATATAATATTAGGGATGTAATTGACTGATTTTTATAATTCAAAGACTGATTTTTTCAGAAAAAAAATTTAGGGACTTAATTTTCACTCAGGTGATAATCAGAGAGTAAATTGGCAGTTCACCTCTTTTTTTATTAATGCAAGGAGAATAATTTACCTATAACAAGAAGAAATGTAGTTTGATGCATAGTATAGAAAATATTATGTTATACTCATATTATACAACAACAAAATGTGCCTAATATATGTAACATTACATGTAAAATAATTTACCTACAAGTTAGAGAAATGTTCATTTGATTGAAAATATATAATACGTGTTATAAACTTCTTATTTAAGTGTGATTGTGCAAATCCTAGATTAGATTTTATTCTAGTTATTCTTTCCTATATGGACTTGTATTCCTTGGAGGAGAAGGATTTCTTCTCTCTCTTATTACTAATAATACACATTCCTTTACACAACCCTACAAACACATCTCTCTCTATTCTCTCTCTGTGCTGCCGGCCCCCTTCCCTTGTCAGTTACATATGGGCCGCAACACGTTATCAGCACGCTCATACAGCTGCGCTTAGGAATATGACGTGGAAGTTTTTTGCATCAAACTCGTTCACCAATATCATCACGCAATCAGGGTTTTCCAAAACAATGGTTTTTATCTCGATATTTTTGCAGCCCTGATAGCATAAACATTCACCATAATGCTTGACTCAACTTTACGTTTTTTGAATTTTAGATTCTACATAAATTGTGTATGCATTATATCCATAATTGTTGAATTATGTGAATTTGATATTGCCATGAATAGCATCAAATATATGTTCATTCATTAAAATTATATATGCCTTGAATTAATTGAAAAAAAGAAAAAAATCAAAAACTTTTAGGGTTCTTCGAACCCATGACCTGAGCCGCTAACCCAAACTTGCAGCCTGTGTGGCTGAGCCGAGTCGTGTGTCCAAGAAGCCGGAGCCATGGGCTCATGGTCTGAAACCCATAAACAAACCTGTCATGCCCCAGACCCGGAGTCGGTAATAAAACTCGAACCTAAATCCGAAACGTGAGTTAAAAGCTCAATAAATAAATAAAAAGGAAATTGACATAGGTTGGAAAATGAACTCCTCCTATTAAAATAACTCCAAAACCTTACAGGGTGTACAAAAGTAATAAATTAAAATCCTTAAACTTCTCCACAATCACAACCTCAGCTCGTCCAACATCTGTCTTGCCAAATAACTCATCTGTAAATTAATAGGTGAGGGGTGAGCAACAACCACCGTCGCTCAGTGAGTAGAATATATAATATGTCAGTCAAGCTTGCCATTTTAATCACACTATAAAATATGATAATAATATCAAAGCTTTAGCCACATAATTCCATATCACATCATCCCTTTACGTGTCCATTATATCCTTCATAAATTGTAACTCACCATGTGACTCCTAATGGGCCACCTGCCCTAATGTCCCCGTGTGCAGTTTACATTTATCCCTCGGATTAATGCAACACCAAAGTTCTCATGCTCCATGAACATTTCCAAATAATCCACATATCACGATATATAATAATTCCAAGCGTATTTCAACAAATCCAACATGCTTGACTTGAAATAGATAGAGATTTATAAATAGATAAAACCCACAATAGTTCGTGGTTTTCATTTATCAGAAAATAAGAATACTTTGAAACACATTACATAAACCACTCACCTCGATAATCCAAGCTTTGGCAAGACAACCCAACTAACATCTCCACACACCTCAAACTAGCTTTCCCTTTTTCTTTTCTTTCTAAGCTCTCACTCTAAAGTACATATATAAATATATACGCACAACACACACACACACACATATATATATATACAAGTATGTATGTATGTATATATATACACACACCAATCTCTACGTAATGCATGCTCTGCATGTTTCCTTCTTTTTATGCTCCAAAAACAATGGAGCAAAGCTCCTATTTATAGTGAAATAGAACAGCTCCAAGACTTGAGGTCCAAGGAAAATATACAATAAAATATATGAAGTCCTATCCATAAACTCCTACGTGCCTATGAAGGTAATGCTTTTCTTGCGACACCTATTGTAGTATCAATATCTTAGTCACTAGTTATGCAAGGTGTCAATTGCATGTGTGCAAAAGATGACACATCCAGGTAAATAGCCTTGTAAAATCAGCACACTAGAGTGCTTACTAATCACCCATTTCTCTCTCCCAAGATAATTAAGATTAGTACTGATAGGAGCTAGGCACGTGGTATATAATAATAATAACAAATATTTACTTTTAAAATACGGGGTCTTACAAAACCTAATGCCATCAATGGCACCTCCACCATCACAAGTGAGCCTGCAGCCTAACCTTGACCTTGGGTCACCATCCCGACGGCCTGAAGCTAGTCCACCGACGTAGATTGACCGAGATTCCTTCGAATCTCATTGGATTTTTCGGAGTCCTGATTTTAAATTCTAGGGTTTTTGGTTGAATCGATGAGATTTCACAATCTCCGTTCGTAATCATGGTCGAAAACACCCAAAAAGGGTACCCCTGAGTCTCCTCATCCAAGATTTGTCCATTTGCAGTGGCGGCGCCGGTCATCTTCTCCTGCAAAAATCCCTAGCTTTGCTAGGATTTCTTGGTCCAAGCCCGACCCTAGTTTTTGGGCCTAGCATTGACTCGGGTTGAAAAAAAAAAGAAAGTTTTTTTTTTTGGGCTCATCTGCAGCGACCCATTGCCTTGGGTCGGCCTAACTCGAGACACCAGCCCACTTGGCTTCAGTGTCCCAGTGCATGATGCCGCACCAGATCCTAGCTTGCAGCTAGATAATCTATGCACTGCACCGTGCCCCACTAGACCCGTGCCCTTTTCACGGGCTCTCTTAGATCCAGTCCATTTTTTTGGGCCTGCCGCCCATACCTATTTAACCTAGCCCATTTTTTGGGCCTGGGCTGCACGTTTTTAATCTGCTCAACCCACCCGTGGGCTTTGGCCCATGTTTTTGGGCCTCGACCTTAATTGTTTTTTAAGACAACTTGGGTTTTATAAATTTTTTCGCCTATACTTTAAATTTGGCCAAAGTCGGAATAATTAATTCAATTATAATTATAGACCTGAAGTTATATTTGCATATTTTCTTGTTGCATATTTCTGTATATATATTTGCGTTTGCCTGTAGGAACATATGAACCTGAAGTTCATAATTATTTCGAAACCTAAAGTTTCTAGAAACATACCTTGTTTGAAAACCTGAAGTCTTCCTTAAAAACATCACCCATGAAAACCCGAAGTTTTTCATGTAAATTTAAACCAATACATGTCTATTAGAACCTGAAAGTTCTATTTCTATGTGAATGGATTAATTTTTTTCTCCATTACACTAATCACATCTTGTCCATTTATTTTGTGATAGGAACATGTCGAATTTGAACAAACTCGACTTTACCACTTTGGAGGTTTCTGGAAGAAACTACCTCAAGTGGGTCCAAGATGTGAAGCTTCACCTCACTGCAAAGAATTTGCGTCCTGCCATTGAAGATGAGACGGATAACCTAGTTGGCCAAGCTGAGAAAGCCATTGCCATGATCTTCATCCGAAGACATATTTATGAGGCACTGCAAATCGAGTACCTTGCTGAGGATGATTCACGAGCACTCTGGGTCGCTTTGTCTAATTGCTTTGATCACCAAAAGGACATCTTCTTGCCTGAAGCAAGACATGACTGGCAACATTTGTGCTTCCAAGACTTTAAGTCTATGAATGAATATAATTATGAAGTTTGGCGAATCTGATCACTTCTCAAGTTCTGTAACGAGACCTTGACCGAAGAAGATCTCCTGGAGAATACTCATTCAACTTTTCTACAACTAATATTGTCCTGCAACAACAATATAAGGCTCAGAAGTTCTCAGATTTGATCTCTGTTTTACTTATCACTGAAAAGCAGAATCAGGTGTTGATGAAAAATCATCAAGCTCGACCTACTGGGTGATTGATGTGCTTGAAGCACACTATAGCACAGACAAACACCCAAAATTCCAAAATAGGCGTGGTATGGGCAGCTAGAAGCCACACCTCAAGGTCAACAGAGCCAAAGTCAATCTAAGGGAAGAAACAGAGCTTGGAAGCGCCCTAACCTCGCTCTCAAGGCCCCAAAATTCAAGAATAAGGGCAAAGCACATGAAACCATGGATGCGGACATGTGATATCACTGTGGTTCAAAGGACCATTGGTCCTATGTTTGCCAAGCTCCTCAGAAGGTTGTAGCTGAATATCATTCTCGTCATAAGAAGTTTGAATCAAACTTTGTGCAAGTGGATGAACGGGAGAGTACCAAGATGGAGGTTTCTGACTTTCAAGAGGCTATTACCCCTATGGAAGATTAGAATCTTAGACATAAACTATTTTCCTAGTTGAAATTTAGACATTGGGGTCAAATTCCACCTAGTGGCCGAACCTCACTTTGTTTTTTGGTTTAATTTTGAACAATTTTCCTTTATGTTTGGATTATTTGTTGGTGATTTGTTTTTGGATATTAAGTAATTACCATCCTTGAAAACTTAAATTACTTTGAATGGATATTTGTTTTTAGAACTTTTATGCATGTGACCGATTCAAATTAATTTTTATTCTAGGTATGACTAGTGGGAAAGTTAGTTGTCTGGCAGATAGTGCAACCATGCACAACGTTTTGAGTGAACGCATCTATTTCACTAACTTCATACCTAAGAATGCACCTCTGACAACCCTTTCAGGCCCATCTAACCTGATCGAAGGATATGGTAAGGCACGTATAATGTTGTCCAATGGTACAATTTTGACCATTGATGAGGCACTTTATTCTCCACATTCTGGAAGAATGTTGTTGAGTTTCAAGGACATTAGAGATAATAATTACCATGCTAAAACCTATGTAGAAAATGAAGTTGAATTTCTATGCATAACTTCCTACGAATATGGCCAGAAGCGTATTCTAGAGAAGATGGAGCGTATCCCGAGTGGTTTGTATACTACGACCATATGCCCTATAGAAAGCCACTATGTGGCCGGCCCTACCTCTAGGACCGCGTACGAAATTACCCTTTGGCATGATCGCCCAAAGTTTAGGTTCGATTCAAGGAATAGCATGTCAAACATGCTCCATGGGAAAACTTATTATTAAGCCTTCTTATGACAACATTCGTTCGAATCCTCATATTTTTCTACAAAGGATTCAAGGGGACATTTTTGGACCGATTCACCCTCCCTGCCGACCATTTAGATATTTTATGGTTTTGGTTGACGCTTCCACATGTTGGTGACACGTGTGCTTGTTGTCCACAAGGAACACTGCATTCTCCAAACTGTTGGCTCGGGTTATCAAGCTCAGGGCTTACCACCCTGATTATCCGATCAAATCTATTTGAATGGATAATGCAGGAGAGTTCACATCTAAAACTTTTGATGACTATTGCATGTCGGTTGGGTGAAAGATCACATATTCCAGCTGCGAATGTGCTTGCAAAGATGGATGTACCAAATGTACGATAGACTTCCCTCCTGGAGGCCTGAGATGCCACTTTGGCTGATCCACGTACATTAGTGGCTAGCCAATCATCTGCCCCTACACATAAGCATGGCAGACCATTTGGTTTAAAAGATTCACACCCCCGGAAGAGGAAACCCATGACACAAGCACCTGAAGAGCCTACTGTGAATCCAACTATCGCTTACTCATTCTATCCAACTCATGAATAAATTCTAGATTATGGAAGCGTCCTTGAAGAGACGAATCCACCTCCCGAGAATCATGAGATTTCGGTCCATTATGCTAGCTTGGATGATGTTTTGTGTAGAAATGAGATGATTGTCAACGATGCATTAGCATATACATTAGCTATTGAGATCATGTTGAGCGAGGACATTGAACCCTGTTCTGTTAATGAATGTCGACGTAGAACCGATTGGTTAAACTGGAAGCAAGCAATCCAAGTCGAACTCGATTCGCTTGTGAAACGTAAGGTGTTTGGACATGTAGCTCCTACTCCTCCACATGTGAAACCCGTTGGCTACAAGTGGGTTTTCGTTCGGAAACGTAATGAGAAGAACAAAATTGTACATTATAAAGCTTGCCTTGTTTCGCAAGGCTTCTTACAAAGCCATGTGATTGACTATGACGAAACTTATTCACCTGTTATGGATGTGATTACTTTTCGCTACCTTATCGGTTTGGTAGTTTCTGAAAAACTGAGTATGCAGCTGATGGACGTAGTAACTGCGTATCTTTATGGGGATCTTGATACGGAAATTTATATGAAAGTTCCCGAAGGACTTACATTGACTAGATCAAATATTTCCAAACCTCGGAACACGCTCTCAATTCAGCTAAGGCGTTCACTTTACGGTTTGAAGCAATCCAGAAGAATGTGGTATAATTGTCTGAATGCGTATTTGACTAGTCAGGGATATGTGAACAACAAACTATGCTCTTGTGTGTTCATTAAGAAGTCATATTCCGGTTTTGTGATAGTTGCAGTTTATGTCGATGACATGAATCTCATCGGAACTCCTGAAGAGCTCGCGAGAACTGCCACACACCTGAAGTCAAACTTTGAGATGAAAGATCTAGGAAAGACTCGATACAGTCTTGGTCTCGAGATAGAGCATCGTTCAGATGAAATCTTCCTACATCAATCGAACTACACCTAGAAGGTGTTCCGCCACTTTAATGAGGATAAAGCGAAGCCTTCGAGTACTCCTATGGTCGTTCGATTGCTAAATGCAAACGAGATCCCTTTCGTCAACGCACTAGACCCGACAACTCCTTTGCTATTAATCTTTTGACAAGATACAGTAATGCACCAACACGCAAACACTGGACTGGTGTTAAAGACATCTTCCGCTACCGTAAGGGTACACGCATTAGGGCTTGTTTTATCCCTACGGATCCTCGAACCCCTTATCTCAAGTCAATTCTCACCTTATTGGTTATGCCGACGCATGATACTTATCTGATCCGCACAAGGCGCGCTCTTAAACATGTTGTGTCTTTACCATTAGAGGCACCGCAATCTCTTGGAGGTCAACTAAACAGACCTTAGTTGCCACTTCGTCTAACCATGCTGAAATTCCTGCCTAAAACGAAGCAACTCGGGAATGCTTTTAGTTGAGAGCAGTTATGGGCCATATTCAAAGCTCATACGATCTTTACCCCGACGTTGATGTCTCGATGACGATCTATGAAAACAATGCAACATGCATCGAATAACTCAAGATGGGTTACATCAAATAAGACAACACCAAGCACATTGTGCCAAAATTCTTCTTCTCACATCAACAACAAGAGCATCAGAAGATTGAAGTCACGCAAATTTGTTCACAAGACAATCTGGCCAACCTCTTCACCAAATCACTACCGAAGGAAACGTTTCAGATGCTTGTTCAAGGAATTGGTATGCGTAAACTTTTTGAGTTGTAACATTGCTAGTTCTATTTGGAATTGTGTCAAACTCAAGGGAAGTATCCTGAAGTATACTTGTTTGATCTTAATGTACTCTTTTTCCCTACGATTAAAAGCATTTTTCCCACTGGGTTTTTGCTACCTAACTAGGTTTTGACGAGGCATCCACCTTGGGTTGATCATATCCCTGATGATGTCCCGTAGACGTTTCATTTGACTTTGCATTTCTCGCGCATTTTTCCTTAGACTATGGGTTTTGTCCATACTCGGGTTTGTACCATAACCATAGGATTTTTTTTGTGAAACTTACTTCCTTATGCAAGTTCCTACCTTATTAAGATTAGCGTGTTCCCATAATCAGTGCCGACGAGTCGACTTCCTCAACCTCTACATGATGCCGAATCTACTTGAGTATTTACACACTCAAGGAGGAGTGTTATAAACTTCTTATTTAAGTGTGATTGTGTAAATCCTAGATTAGATTTGATTCTTGTTATTCTTTCCTATATGGACTTGTATTCCTTGGAGGAGAAGAATTTCTTCTCTCTTATTACTATAAATAAAGGCACTGTGTAGGGGGAATAATACACATTCCTCTACACAACCCTACAAACACATATCTCTCTATTTTCTCTCTGTGCCGCTGGCCCCCTTTCCCTGTCAGTTAAATATAGGCCACAACAATATGAACTTAGAATAATTTTTTTCAATAGTTGGAACAAATTAATTTTACCTCCCAATTAATGAAAAATATATCACAAAAAGGTAAATGTTTGGTATGACATGGATACAATTAATACAATACAAAAGTTTGTATATTTTATTTCACTTTTTCTACTATTTTTAATTTGGCATAAATTTAGGGATTTGGAAAGTGGCATGGGTGTAAATAAATTGTACTAATTAATAGTGTTCCGATGTGGCTGCATATTTTAAATTTGGGTTTTCATTGGACGTTTAAAAATAGATGAGTTTTTATCTAGGAATTATGAACTCTAAGGGCCAAAATCGAAATCACCCTATTTTATACTCCATATTCTTTGGTGGGTCGCTTTCGACCCATTTGCTCCATCTAATTTCCAGTATAGCTGACGAAGTTGTAAATTGTCACATTATAGAGGCTTGATTGTTCCCCACCTTGCTCCCGACCGCGATTCTTAAGTGTAAGGGCAACTGGGAGAGCAGTTAGGGTGACCGAAGTCGGGCAGGAGGCTAACAAGGTAGTGTTAATTACATGAAGGACATAATTTCTACCTGGTATAAACCTGTTTTGCAAAAGAACTTCCATTCCGCCTTGGGAATGAGCTCATTTTTCTCTTTACAAATTATGTATCTTCGAATGAAGATTATCTCTACAAAAATCATTCGAATAAGAGATTATTTGGTAATTCAAATGTAACAAGAAAATCAATGGTATAGATATCAAGTAACATATGATGAAAAGTACATTTATTTGATACATTTTTAATGACTAAATGATGCACGATTAGAATGATTTTTTTTAATGATGATCTTCAAATGAAGATCAAGAATTTACAAAAAAAATTGAAAATTAAGAAATTGAATGGTTTTGATTATAAAATTTCTATGATGAAGATACGCTATTTGTAAGTGGCGAAATTAGCTCATCTCTCCAATGGGGGAATGCAAGTATCATTCTTTGCAAAAAGTAAAAAATAAAAATCAAGAAAAAAGTCAGAAGGGCCAATTCAACAACCATTTCGTTTTTAGTTTTTATTGTTTCTTGATAAATACATGAGGAGTGTATGTGGAGGAACGATGAATGAAGGACAAGGGCTCTAGTAGGGAAGGGAGAAAGAAAAAATGAATGAGAAAGTAGGAAAGAAAAACTAGAAAAATGATACTTTCTTAAAATGGTTTTTAGTTTTTAATTTTAGAAAACTTCATTTTAATCCCTAAATAAGATTAACTTTTCAATAATAGCATATTGAAGATTAAAATTAAACATAGTCATTCGACTCGTGTCCACGTCAGATTATACAATCCATGTCATATTTAATTATTTTTCTACAAATTTATTATATTTTTAGTTTTCCTGTATTGCCCTTAGGTATAGATAAATGTTTAAATGTTTTGGAGTTATAGGTTCCTCCGGTCTCTCTGCATTCGGTTACGATTCAGCTCTCCATCTCCGGCCTCATTGAACTTTTTCCCTTTTTCTCTGCCGATGACGATGTTCACACTTCCTTTCTATATTAATCCCGAAAATGAGTTTCCCTTTATTGGTTGGATTGTCTCATTATCAATTTACAGTAATTATCCTGATTTTCAGAATTTTCTTATATAAACTCTTGGGTCCAAAATCAAAGTGAAGCAGTTGTGTTATTGATGGGTCGATTTTATACTATATATTATTCCCTATTCTTGGTATATTTTGGTTATTATTTTGGTGAGATTTTGATGCTTTGTTATGTATTTTTAATGTAGGACATGCGAACTTGTTCTAAGCATAAAATATTCAAACGGTGGAATTTTTTAGTGATTCCAATTGGATCGGGTTCGAGAATTTGTCAAGAAGGTTGTATCAAAATTTCATAATTTTATCCCCAAGCATCTGATCATGGAGAATTAATTTATGCTCAGCATGCAGTGATGGCAGATTGGGTTGTAGAGCTTATTTGCGACTTTTGGGCTGGAAGATGATGGATTTTGGACTTGGGCAATTATCCTTTTATTATTTTATTTCCTAGTTTTTAGAAAACCTTTTGCTATGAGGGTTTTAATTTGGAGTAGTATAAATAAGGCTTTTTAGCCATTAGGGTTAGGGGAGAACGTTGGCATCAATTTGGAGAACTTAGCTAGGCTTCGACGTTTTGTATTTCAAGGTGTTTTCTATCCTTTTTCTATTTCAATAAAATTCCTTTTGTTTTATGGTTATTCGTAACTAATTTTCGTTTGTTAGGGCGATGCCTTGAGCCTTAGCATGAATATGTAGTTTTTATTTAATTGCTTACGATATTATGCATGCATGTTTTGAATTATTAATCACTGTGTTTAAACTATCTCTATATCTTAATGATTAGCTACCATTAGAATGTTTAGATAAGTAATCAGATGCAATTCGGTCAGAATACCACCAGGGGATTGAGTATTGCTTCTTGGGATTGATAGTTGTAATTTCACCTAGGGCGAATACCACGTCTTAGGGGTTGCATGGTTTTTCAAAGGGTTTTCACAAAGCGTAATGAGTCATGCATGTTTATATTTGATCTGAATACCACAGACGGATCACATGTTTGATATACATTCTAGCTTGAATACCACGAGTAGAATGTGCATTAGGAAAACCTAACCTTCAAAGTTGCATTGGTAATTCATAAATAAGTGGTAAATCTACATAGGATTGTTAAGGGGATGGCGGAACTCTAGGCTTTTACAATTTAGATTTTCGAAGTATTTTCTTTTGTTTTATTTACTTTGCCAATTTATTTAATTATTTTTAATTAAATTCGATTTTAATATTTTAGGTCATAAGATCAACCTTTTTCGAACTTTGTTTTCAAATAATTAATTAAGATTTGATTAAAATACAAATTATTCATCCAATCTCTATGGAAAACAACCTTACTTAAGCCGTTTATACTACAACTACCATGTTCTCTTGCAAGTATTTTTATCCCTATTTTTGCAAGTGGTAAATTCACTATAAAAAAAATTGGCACCATCGTAGTGGATTATTTTAAATCATTTATGTTTATCATATTCTTAGTTAATTATTATTGTACATACATATTTTTTTATTTAATTGTTGATTTTTTTTTAAGGTTGGTTTGTTGATTTTTGGGAGCAATTCAACGATGGGCTAGGAACTACCACCACTTGGAGGACCACCTTGATGAGTTTCTTTCGCAAAATAGGGTTTCTATGGATTTAAACCTACAATTTTTGCTCTTTGTTGTTCAAATACCCATGAAATTTTGCAATGCTTAAAAGGAAATATTTTACAGACTATGTGAGAGCATATTAATATGAGAAACAACTTGCATTGGCATTAGAACGATCCCACTTTTGATTTCTACACTCCAGATTTGAAAAAGCATCCTAGTTTTAAATGGGTAGGTACTCAACAACCTTTTGAGCAGCCTAATGTGCCACAAAGTTCAAAGGACGGTTGGGCTACTAGTACATTAGAATGTGTGGAGAGCTCTAATAACATGCTGGGAGATATTGAGATTGAAGAGCCATCAAGGTTTGACTCATGCACAACGGAGGAAACAGAACCTGCTGATCCTAACATATCCCATAAGCCATTCCTACCCAGACCTATACGCCACACATACAATATCCCAAGGCTTCAAAGCAACCAACAAAGCTGCATAAAGGCATTGAAACTGACATGTTCAAAGGGGTTATTCATACAAATTCAAAATCTGATCCAACACATAACCAGCACTTGACAAATCTACCAGATTTCGATACAGGGCAAATAGCTAAAGATAAAATAATTTTTGCTGCTATAACAGACAGTGCACCTGCACAGCCAATCAAACTCAAAGAAATTCAAGATGAGTCCTACCAACAAGATAAGTTCTATGTGGGAATGAAGAAAAAGTTTAATGGCAGCCTTATTCTTCGTCAAGAAATTCGGCCAATGAAAAAATTGTGGTTGTTAAATGCAAGGTTTAAATCAATTCAACAGAGACGCAAGCCTCGCTTGAAGGGACTCTCTTTGATTACAAGAATTCATTCACATAGAAGAGCAGACATTAAGGACTCAACCACAACAGTTAAATACTCGGTCAGTAAACATCAAGTCACTCATTACCTAATATTGTCCGATGATGCTGTTAAAGATTGGTTGACTCTACAAGAACAAATCAATAAACATCAAGTCACTCATTACCTAATAAACATCAACTAAAACGCTAATTAAAAGGCAACCTTATTTTTTCTTTTATGGGAACTTTAACGAAAAGATCCCGGTACAATTCACTTCAACGAAAAATCACATTTTTACAATAAAAAATCAATTCTAATACTATTCACTTTACCTTTTATTTGTCCTTATCGGTAAAACTCAAAGTTTTCAAACTATTTTCATTAGTTTTCCTTTTTTCTTAACTCTTTTCTTTTTAATTTTGTTCAATTTAGTTTTCTTGCTTTTATTTCAATTCCAAAATCACAACAAAAAAAATTGAAAATGGAAAAACACATAAACAACCATATTTTAGCTAATCAGTATTTTATTTTGAGTTTTATTCTAATTAGATTTTTAATGTATGTTTTTTCAAGTTGCATTTGGATTCGATTGCCCCTGAATATCCAGTACGCACACACATTGACCGAATCATGCATTCAGCAACAATCATTCATTTCCCTCAGCACATTTATCAGTCATCGATTCTTCAACATTTATCTGAGCATTCATCATCTACACGAATGCAGAAAAGAATTTGAGGCTGACTTCAGTCATACTTAGGGCTAGTTTGGTATTGCTATGCTTTGAAAAAAAAAAACTACTTTTACTGTGCTGTGAGAATAAGCAGCTGTGAAATAAAGCAGCAGAGTGTTTGGTAAACTTTTTCGTAAAAGTTCTTTTGGAAAAAAAAAAAGCAATATGATAATGTTTGGTAATCGTTTATGTACAACAGTTGTGACTGTGTGAAATGACCAAAAAGGGTATAATACCAGATGTGCCATTAATTTAATTTTCTTAACAAATAAAAGTGAATTACTATATACTTTATTTTTAAAAGAAAAATATTTATAAACTTTATCTTAAATATTAATTAGTATGACAAAGTTATCCCTTTGTTTGTAGTTATTTCAACTTTTAAAGATTTAATTAGTTATGAAAATGTATTTGTTGATATGCCCAAAGTTATCCCTTTCTCAAACTCCTCTCTCAAGGACACAAAATCAAGCAGTTGTGGCGGTCAATAAAAAGGAAGTGCAGGCTTTAGCTTCTAGCGTTGGCTTCTTCGACGAGCTTCAATCCCACTTCGTCGTCCTTCCCCTTCAACCCTTTTTTACTCGACAAAAACTCCACCTCCAATCCCTCCAGTTCCAATCCATAAACCTTTCTGCCCTATCATGTCAGATACCAAAAGACGCATTTCTAAAACCCAAATCCAAATTCAGACAAACTCCAAATCTTTCAAACAAGAAGTTGTGGTTCATGCGTAGGATGATGGAGACAAATCCATCGGGTATCGTAGGAGAGAGAAATCAATTTGAAGCAAAGAAGGGGTTGGGTTCGAGGGACGATTGAGATCGACGAAGACGTTTCTGGTTCAAGGGTGTTATTGGACTTTAGAAAGTTTCATTAAAGATGCACTCTAGCTCCGCGTGCTTTGAAAAAAAAGCCAATTTTCCAAAGCAGCACTTAGCTTCTTCGGCTTTTTTTATGATTTCAGCTGTCAATCACAATGGCTTCCAAAATAATCCCTTTTTTTTTAGTTTACCAAACACCTTCAACATAAAAACTTTAAAAATAAGCAGTTTTTTTTTAAGCACCTCAATGCCAAATCAGGGCTTAGTTTGGGGGTGGTCCAAGTTGCACAAAGGAAGGCCATTGTTCAACTCCAGCACTCAGATCCAGAATCATGCAACGTTTTCGCTCAACATTCTTCTAATGGAGGCATGCACGCACAGAAAATAAATGGCATGAGTATACTGAAAAATAAAATTCGATCTATGGATGCATGCAAGGACAAAATTTACAGAGGCAAACTATATACAATTATCAATGTTCCATGTGAGCCATCATCCTAATGATACGAAGAAATCCCAGCCAATATAGTGAAGGAAGCATGTCTTATACCTTTTTAATTTGGGACCTGAGGATTTCGTGAAATCCACCAGTTTCTTGTCCACCGGATGTCGGGTTTGCTGTGCTTCGTGTTCTTCATCTTTGTTATCACTGTCGCTTCCAGGACCCCTACACAGAAACACATGCATAAGCTATCTTTTCTCTTTCATTGTTTAATCTACATTGTGCTAACGAAATTGAAGGTGGGAAGAGGGAGAGTAGTTACCTTTGTGAGGACTGGGGTCTGGAAGAGACGATATGGACTGAGATGTGCATGAATTTCCAAGACAGCGATTGTGGCATGACATTTGAGGGCTGACAATTTTTGGGTTATGAAGATGCTAGAGAGGAGCGGGAATGGTGTTTCAGGAAATGAGAAACGAGTGCAGGGGCATTTGGCTCTGGGCTCGAGGTGTTATGTTCTGAGTGAGGGAAGAAAATAGACTCGGCAGTTTCTGACACGACACGAAAACGACACGAAAATAACGTGTTATTATGAGAGTTGCTTATTATCATTACTAGGATAAATTTTACTTAACATGTTGTTGTCCAAAATTAGACTAAACTAATATAGTATTTGTATAGGCAAGAACTAAGAGGACATACATACAAGTATGAAAAATGAGAAAGAATATACACTACTACAAAAGGGCCTTATAGTGTCAGTTGTTGCGTCGGTTTAATATAATATAGTGGTGCACAAGAGAATTGCGACACCCACTGAATATGACGTCGGATTTACGAAGCCTGCGTCGCTTTTAAACCGACGTAAACAGTTAATGTCGCTTATAACCGACACACATTTTAATAATTTTAAATACTGGTGTCGCTTTAAATAAAACAGTGTCGCTTTTAAGTGACATAAAGTATGGGTGTCGCATATAGAAGCGACACTAATTGTTGTTTTTATATATTTTAAATCCTGCGTCAGTTCTGAGCGACATATATTTTATTTTTTTAAATATTTTGAAACCCGGTGTCGGTTGTAAGCGACAAATTGATAGTCTTTATATACCCTCCCCCGTGTTTTCTTCTTCTTCTCTTGCATTTATCTCATTCTCAAGATTTACGAAGCCTTCTGGTTCTCTCTTTCACCATTGCAATTTCTTCTTCTCTTTCACCTTCCCGAGTTCTTGCAAGTTCATTCTTCACAAAGGTAAGTTTTTCTTGCTTGTAATATTTTTATTTTCTCCTCTTATGTTTAATTTTTAGATACAATTTATTTTTGTAGGGAATTTATTTGAGCTGGTTGAGTACATAAAGAATTGATCGACGACAGAATTCTTCTATAATTCAGGTTTCTATCACTAATTCTTTAAATTTTAAATTGTATAATACACAAGTTTATTTATTTAAAAATTGTAATTTAAGTAGTTAGATAAATTTCTACTATTTTTGTTAAATTAATTAATATTTAGGCGAATTAATTAATTTTGTCACTTGAATTGTTATGAGAAAATGGAATGAATAATATTTATAAGCATTTATAAACGAAATTAACAATATTAAATATAACATAAACTTATAATATTGAGTAATATACGAATATATTATGTTAAATTAATTTTTTTTGCACTCTAATTGTTATTTTAATTTGTTGTTATTTTGATAATTTTTTGTTGTTATTTACTAGAATGAATTAGATGAGAATAATTTGAATTATTATGAGAAAATGGAATGAATAATATTTATAAGCATTTATGTTAAATTAACAATATTAAATATAACATAAAATTATAATATTTAGTAATATAGGAATATATTATGTTAAATTAATTTTTTTTTTGCAATTTGAATTGTTATGAGAAAATGGAATGAATAATATTTATAAGCATTTATGTTAAATTAAAAATATTAAATATAACATAAACTTATAATATTTAGTAATATAAGAATATATTATGTTAAATAATTTTTTTTTGCAATTTGAATTTTTATGAGAAAATGGAATGAATAATATTTATAAGCATTTATGTTAAATTAACAATATTAAATATAACATAAACTTATAATATTTAGTAATATAAAAATATATTATGTTAAATTAATTTTTTTTCCAATTTGAATGGTTATGAGAAAATGAAATGAATAATATTTATAAGCATTTATGTTAAATTAACAATATTAAATATAACATTAACTTATAATATTTAGTAATATAAAAATATATTATGTTAAATAATTTTTTTTTGCAATTTGAATGGTTATGAGAAAATGAAATGAATAATATTTATAAGCATTTATGTTAAATTAACAATATTAATATAACATAAACTTATCATTTTTAGTAATATAAGAATATATTATGTTAAATTAATTTTTTTTTACAATTTGAATTGTTATGAGAAAATGGAATGAATAATTTAAATAAGCATTTATGTTAAATTAACAATATTAAATATAACTTTTGCACTATAATTGTTATTTTAATTTATTGTTATTTTGATAACTTTTGGTTGTTATTTACTAGAATGGATTAGATGAGCATAATTTTGATAACTTTTTGTTGTTATTTTAATTTTTTTTTACTATAATAGGTGTTGAAAATTAAAAGATTGCAATCGTGTAGAGTTCGAGGGTTGAAAGATAGAAATTGAAAATTCTAATAGTTATGCCTACATGATAGGGATTGCAAGATTGTAGGCATCTTAGTGTCAGCGTAATATTTTACCCTCGTAAACTGGTAAAACATGGACAAGAGTTGGTTAACGATACCCCGAAATTTTGAAGCGTATACAGCTAGAATTAATTTGTTTTTGGATCAAGCAGTTGCAAATGGTGTTGGTCTTGATAAGTTTAGATGTCCTTGCAAAAGATGTTGTAATCGATATACTTTTGTTAGGAACACTATTATTGAACATCTCATATTGTATGATATGGATAAAGATTATAAAAATGCTTGTTGGCGACATCATGGCGAGCAAAACATTGGAGAGCAAAATGTGGCAATTGGAGAAGAAGAAACAGGAGATGAGGTGATTGGCATGCATGACTTTCTTAATGATGTATTTGTCCAACCATTAACAGAAGAAGGTGTTGGGCCGTCTACTGAACCGTCTATTGGGGAAGGGCATCCAGAAGAGGTGGAGACTTTTTTTAGGTTGCTTGAAGAGGCAGATCAAGATTTGTGGCCAGGGTGTAAGGAGTTTAAGAAATTAGAAGCAGTTGTAAGATTGTATCAGATCAAGTGTTTAGCGGGAATGCCAGACGAGATCTTCACAACTTTACTGGAGTTAATTAAAAGAATGTTGCCTGAAGGGGATTGTTTGCCTGAATCTTGTTATAAGGCAAAAAAACTTATAAATGACTTGGGTCTGACGTATGTGAAAATTGATGCATGTCCCAATGATTGCATGATCTATTGGAAAGATACTTCGGATTTGACCGTGTGCTCGGTTTGTGGTGAATCAAGATATAAAATTACCAACGCAGCGGATAGGTCGAGAAAAAAGATCACAGCTAAGGTTATGTGGTATTTTCCTTTAGAACCACGATTGCAACGATTTTTTATGTCGAAGCATACGGCTGAACATATGAGGTGGCATGCAATTGAATGTCCTAAAGATGAGTTTATGAGACATCCTTCAGATTCTCCAGCATGGAAGCATTTGGATAATTTATATCCCGATTTTGCGTCAGAAATTCGAAATGTCCGATTAGGGTTGGCCAGTGATGGATTTAATCCTTTTGGAAAAATGAGGAATGACCATAGCACATGGCCTGTGGTGCTTTCTGTTTACAATTTGCCGCCTTGGATGTGCATGAAGTAACCAAATTTGTTGTTATCTCTTTTAATACCAGGACCGCGCAGTCCTGGTAAAGAGATCGATGTATACATGCGTCCACTGATTGACGAGTTGAATGAGTTGTGGGAGGTGGGCACTCCAACTTATGATGCGTATTCCAACCAAAGTTTTACGATGAAGGTTGCTGTCTTATGGACTATAAGTGATTTTCCGGCTTATGGAATGTTGTCAGGATGGAGTACACATGGCTATAAAGCCTGTCCACATTGCATGCATGATAAAGAATCTATTTACTTGCCGGCGAGTCGTAAAATTTGTTATATGGGGTATCGACGCTTTCTTGAAGATAATCATAGGTTTCGAAGGCAAACCACAGCTTTTAATGGTCGTCGAGAGCATCGTAGTGCACCAAGGCAGTGAACTGGTTTACAATGTCTCGAAGAACTTTGTACATTGAGATTTACTTTTGGAAAACCAAAGAAAAATGCTTCAGTTGGGCAACGCAGAAAAAGAACTTCGAGCAGTACAAGTGGTAACAGTCAGTGGAAGAAGAAATCTATTTTTTATGAACTACCTTATTGGAGGCATCTGTTGATTAGACACAATCTTGATGTTATGCATATCGAGAAGAATATATGTGACAGTGTGGTGGGAACATTTCTAGGTATAGAAAAGTCTAAAGATGGATTGGTTGCACGTGCAGATCTTGAAGTCTTGAACATAAGACGCAGTCAACACCCACGTAAAGAAGGAAATAGAACATTTCTACCTCCAGTTTTGTTCACGTTGAAAAGAGAAGAAAAAACTGCGTTTTGCAATGTGTTGTCTACTATTCGGGTCCCCGATGGATATTCATCAAATTTATCGCGATGTGTGCACGTGAATGAACGAAAAATACATGGGTTGAAAAGTTATGATTGCCATGTTTTAATGCAGCAGTTACTCCCGCTTGTAATACGCCCGGTTTTGCCTAAAGCTGTTACTATGGTATTATTAGAGTTGAGTGCAATTTTCAGACAGTTGTGTAGTAAGAATGAGTGTGAGGAAGGATTCAAGGAACTGAGTTCAAGAATTGCCTTGACATTATGTCAACTTGAAAAAATATTTCCTCCTGCATTTTTTGATATAATGGTGCACCTTCCAGTTCACTTGGCAGATGAAGCAGCTCTTGCAGGGCCTGTTCCCTATAGATGGATGTATCCAATTGAACGGTAATTAATAAATTTTTATAAATTTTTTACAATTGTAGTCATAATTTTAATTTATAATTATAATTGTTTGTGTTTCGTTTATAATTATAGGTATTTGCAAACGTTGAAGCGCTATGTTCGTAATAAGGGTCGTCCTGAAGGTTCTATTGCTGAAGCATATTTGGTGGATGAGTGCTTGTCCTTCTGTTCCATGTATCTTAGAGGTGTCGAGTCTCGTCGTACCCGTAGAGGCCAAAATGAAGATGGTATTGGACATGGAGTGTCTGGTAGGTTATCAATTTTTGACTCCAAAGGATGTTATATGGGTTTAGGAGAACATGTGGAGCTCGATCTAAATGCTATTGATCAGTGCCATAGATACATTCTAAATAATTGTGATGAAGTGAACCCATTTAGAAGGTAAGAACGTTTAATCATACGTCTTAATGTTTTATTGATTTTCTTAACTTCGAAAAATTAATTATCTAAATTTGGACATAATTGTGTAGCCAACATGAGGAATTCTTGAAAACTAAACATCGTCGAGAAAGGTTAACTATGCGACAAATTAAGGAGCTAAGCAAGAAAGAATTTCCAGAATGGTTCAAGCAACATGTGAGTTGATATAACAATCACATTATTTATTTATTGTTTTGCATTTTAATTATAACATTTTATAGTTATTCTGTCAATTTTTATCTTCATACTTATTACAGATGAATTCAAGCTATCATGCTAATGACACGTTGATATCTCAAGACTTGCATTGGCTAGCTAATTATCCTAGTAGGGTTGTGAGTAGATATAAAAGTCACATTGTTCATGGGTTTAGATTTCGTATAAAATCTGTGGATGATAAACATAAGAATCAAAATTGTGGTGTCTTTGTACCTACAAATGTTCCTGGAGAAATTGGGCAAGTGAATTTTTATGGCAGAGTTGTAGATATGTTCAAGGTTAAATATTGTGGTCCTACTGAGGCAGGAGATAGGGGTCGAGCTGTGATGTTATTTAAGTGCGAATGGGTTAATAGTGAAAGTCCACGAGGAATGAAGACCGATCAATATGGATTTACTATGGTGAATTTCAATCAATTGGGATTTAAAGAGGATCCTTTCATACTAGCATCACAAGCATTACAAGCATTTTACGTGGAGGACACAATTGAAAAAGATTGGCACGTAGTTGTTTGAACCCAGCCGAGGGATTTGTTTGACGTACTAGAGGATAGTGATGCTATTGATGATTATGCCATACCGAACTTGGATGATCGAATTCTTGATAATGAAAATTTTCATACAAGGGTTGGCGTGGAAGAGACTCCTTTTCTTGAATCATTAGCGTTGCCTACCGAGTTCGTTAATCATGCAATGTCGACGATGAGCTAACAGATGATGACGGAGAATAAATATGTTAATTATTTTATGTATTAATTATAATATCTTTCATTTTGTATGTTATGATATCTTATTATAAAATTATATTTCTGTTTTTTATTAAGTATTATATATAAGTTAAACCTTTTTTTTTTAATATTGGGTTATACATTTTTTTTTTTAGCTTGTTTCCTGTCGCTTTTAACCGACGACGGTTTAATTGAAATATTTTGGGTGGCACTTTTCCCGGTTTTTTTCTTTCAGTTGGCGTCGGTTTTAACCGATGCAACCTAAGATTATTTCGACGCAATGAAAGCTTATTTCGACACAGACTGTCATGTTGGCGTCGGTTTTAACCGACGCAACCTAAGATTATTTCGACGCAATGAAAGCTTATTTCGACACAGACTGTCATGTTACGTCGGTTTGATCCGACGCAATGTTAGCCTATTTCGACACAATGTTAGTCTATTTCGACGCCAGATAAAAACCTGTTGTGAATTATATGTATTAATGCGAAAAAAGGATGATTATTTTTTCTTATTTACAGTTCACGAAATTTTTGAGTTGTTAATTACACTATTTTTCTTTTTATTTAACAATTTTATACTTCTAAAAACTATAATAATTATATATATATATATATTAAATTCTTTTATTTAACAATTTTATACCCCTAAAAAACGATCGATCTTCAATTTGAAATATTTACACTAGTGGATACCACAAAATCTTATATTATGCGATCTTCACCCTATATGAATACAGTGAATGAATGCGATCTTCAATTTGAAATATTTACACTAGTGGATATCACAAAATCTTGTGCTATACTTAATGAAAGTATGAATAAACTCTTTAAGTGTTAGTGAATCTATCGGTTTGATGGAATACGAATTCTAAGAAACTAATTTCAACGATCAAACCGTCAAACATGTTTGTATATAATTCGAGATCGCATACACCAAAAATTGCAAAAAAAAAACATTCTGAGACAAAGTAACGGGAAAAACTTATTCGACGGTTATTAACGAAAAATCACGATTTAACGGTTATTTTAACTCCGATTTTGATGATTTTTTATATGTACACTCCTTCACCCTATATGAATACAGTGAATGAATGCGATCTTCAATTTGAAATATTTACACTAGTGGATATCACAAAATCTTGTGTTATACTTAATGAAAGTATGAATAAACTCTTCAAGTGTTAGTGAATCTATCGTTTTGATGAAATACGAATTCTAAGAAACTAATTTCTACGATCGAACCGTCAAACATTTTTGTATATAATTCGAGATCGCATACACCAAAAATTGCAAAAAAAAAAACATTCTGAGACAAAGTAAAGGGAAAAACTTATTCGACGGTTATTAACGAAAAATCACGATTTAACGGTTATTTTAACTCCGATTTTGATTATTTTTTATATGTACACTCCTTCACCCTATATGAATACAGTGAATGAATGCGATCTTCAATTTGAAATATTTACACTAGTTATACTTAATGAAAGTATGAATAAACTCTTTAAGTGTTAGTGAATCTATCGTTTTGATGGAATACGAATTCTAAGAAACTAATTTCAACGATCGAACCGTCAAACATGTTTGTATATAATTCAAGATCACATACGCCAAAAATTGCAAAAAAAAACATTCTGAGACAAAGTAACGGGAAAAACTTATTTGACGGTTATTAACGAAAAATCACGATTTAACGGTTATTTTAACTCCGATTTTGATGATTTTTTATATGTACACTCCTTCACCCTATATGAATATAGTGAATGAATGCGATCTTCAATTTGAAATATTTACACTAGTGGACCCAGATTAATACAAATTGGTACGTTATATTTAATATTTGTGCATGTTATATTTATAATTGTATGTTAATATGATGTTTATATGTTTTTATAATTTAATACAACAAATTATTTGCATAAGAAAAATTCATTTTAAACGAATTATGATAAGATAAGATAGGATGTTTGTGGTGATTTTAGAATATTTATCATATTATTTTATGAACTAGTTGGTCCATTATTTACAATAAAAATCAGATTTTTAATTAAAAATTAACAGAAGAATGTTTGATCAAAAGTTTCAAAGTTATAGATGTTTGATTAAAAAATTCAAATTTAAGGCATCTATATCAAAATGATCCTAAAATTATATTTCTGTTTTTTATTAAGTATTATGTATAAGTTAAATTTTATATATTAAAATATTATATGAAATAACATAACTGCTTATTTTTTAATTTTGGGTTAAACTTTTTTTTTTCTCCTGCATTTCCATTTTTTTTTTTAGTTAAACTCTTTTTTATTTTATGTTGGGCGGGAATTTTCCCGGTTTTTTTTGCACGGGGAAATGGATTGGAAGAATTAGGGTGTAATTGAACGTGCGAATGAACCGAGGCAACGAAATAATAAATGGTTGCGTCGAAATAATAAGTAGTGTCGTCAGTTTAAACTGACGCAACTACTTATTATTTCGACGCAACCACTTATTATTTCGACGCCTCGTTTCATGCGTCGATTTAAACCGACGCAACCACTTATTATTTCGACGCAAGCATTTGTTATTTCGATGCCTCGGTTCATTCGCACGACCAATTCCGAGGCCACTGCAATGACTGTCTGTCAGAAGAACGTCGGTTCAAACTGATGCAATTGTCTTCTATTTCGACGCTAGAAAATCTGTCAGACTAACGTCGGTTTTAAGCGACGCAATATGACCATATTTCGACGCTAGTATCCTTGTAGTCAAAAGTGCGTCAGAGGTTGTGTCAGTTTGAAGTGACGTAATGTTTGCATATTTTGACGCTAAGTTTTTTTGTATATTTAAGCTTCTATGACCTATTTCCGTGTGTTTCCTTTTTATTCTCTCATTTCACTCTCTCATTTCACTCCCTTCACTCCCTCATTTCACTCCCTCTCCTTCTCCATCTTTTGTATTCCGCATTTCTTCCGTGATTCCTTTACTTTTGCTATGGATAGTAGTAGTGATCATCAACGTTATGAGGAACTTCATGTGGAAGAGGAGGAGGTCGAAGCTGGTTATTTTTCCATATTATTATTAGTTTCATTTTTTTTTGTGTGTTTAATCTTCTATTATTCTTATAAACTGAAAATTTACATTTGTTTCCTACTTTTTTGGTGTGTTTTAATTGTGGTTTTTGTATGAACAAGGAACATCTCAACGGAGGCGAGGACCCTCAGTTCCCAAATGGACGAAACAACTTTGTTCGTTTGATATGTCCGGAAAATGCATTAGTGATAATTCTAGTGCATTTTCAAAATATGTGGCATCGGAGGTTAGAGACCACAGAAATCTCCCATTGGCGAAGCATTGGCGTAAGATTAAGGATGTAGATAAGGAAGCTTTCTGGAATAGAATCAAGGTATAGATATTTTTATTTTTATTAGAAAATAAAAGAATAATTCAATGATTGTTATAATATTTGACTTGGTTGATTTTTTTTTTTTTTTTTTTTTATGGATGTAGGGAAATATTGTTTTTGAAGATGCAGATATACCAAAAATGCCTTTGATCCGCTTTATGACGCTTAAGGTTGCTGAGCATGCACATAAAGAGTTTAGAAATAAGTTAAAAAAAAAGAATTATACCGAGAGAGCAGCAGAGGAGCGTCGCCAGCCTCCTCCTGATGTGAATCCTACCCAATGGGGTAATTTGTTGGCATACTGGAGTGGAGATAAAACAAAGGTAATCGATGTAGTTTATTTCGTTATAACTATAAATTTGTGTAATAATTTTTTTATTTTTATTTTCAGGAGGTTGCTGAAAAAAAACAAGATTAATCGGCAAAGGAAAACAATGAACCATACTACTGGTACAAAATCTTTTGCAAGAAAGCGGCAAGAATATGTATTGATTGTACAATTTGAAGAAATGTTATTTTAAATATTCTATAGTTGTTATAAATTTTAATTTTAATGAGGTTTACCTAAAATTGTTTGTGTGAAATTTTATTTTTCGTAAAGCGGAAGAAGCATGGGAAAGAAGCCGATCCTGTAACATTTTTTCGTGAATGTCATACACGAAAAAATGAAACTTGGATTGATGAAGCATCAGAGCGTACAGGGGTAATTTATTTTACTGTGTTAGTATTTCATTGTTATTAATTTTTATTATCTATAGCTTATTTTTCTGTTTTACGATTGAATTTTTATTTTTAAAAATTGTAATGCAAGGCAACAATGGAGAGCAATCTGCAAACTTTGATTCAGTCAGGGCAAGAGGATAATGAAGATCTTAGGACTCAAGTGTATGTTGATACAATGGGTCCTGAAATGTATAATAGAGTCAGAGGATACGGTCATGGGGTGACTCCTGATATGGTGTCCTATGCGTCTTCTACATCAATTTCCTCCAAGAGGTCATCTAATAGTGCAATGGCATTGCTGATGACTCAAAATAATGAGTTGAAATTGAGGGACGAAAATAACAATAAATGGATTTCGGACCTAGAGAACAAGCAAAGTCAGATGTTTGCGCGGCTTTTCCAAAGATTTCAGCCACAACCACAACCACAACCACCTTCAGTGGCGGAGCCAGGAATCTTACCACAAGGGGTCGTAGTGTAAAAGTCAAAAAAAAAATTTAGGATGGAAATGTTAAAGTTAATGCTTTACTTAAACTGATTCTGTGTAAAAGGGCTGACTGTTGCCTTTATCAGTCGACCCATTTTATTTATCAGTCGACCCAATTACTTCAGTCGGCTTATGTATTGAGCCATATATATCAGAAATATCTGAATGAAAAGATAAGATCTCTGTTTTAAGAAAAAAAATCAGCCCTCTGTTTCCAAAGCTCTCTGCACTCTGTTTCTTTGATTTTCAATCTTTATCATTTTATCCAAGTTTTATTAATGATGAAAGATTGTTTAAATACCAACAGGAAAAACATGTTGAAAATGAAATCATAGTACTTTCATTCATAATTCATAACGGAAACAATATTACAAGCTATAATTGTCCACGACGAGGTTTCATATTTTGAAAACGAAGCATTATAGCTACATTATACATAGGGTTTAGAACTTACTTGAATTGTGAAATTCCACTAAGCCACGTAACGAATGATAACCACCAAAAACTAAACAGAAAAAAAAAAATCAGCATACCCTGTGACATAAAGAGACTGAAGTATACTCTATATTATGTAACAAACTAACTTTTCCCAGCTCAGAATCAAAAGTAACAGAGACAATGCAATCAAGCAGGCTAACGAAAAAATTTAACATGCGCCAAACTATGAAAAAGGGGATTAATTTTGAGCTGCAAGAACCATGTTCTAACATATATTCGCTCGAAATAAGGCTTCTCATAGATTAATTAAATCAGCCTTTAAAGCAAGCTCATCGCGATTTCAAGGCCTCGAAACCATGATTGATTCTAACATTGAAACTTATCACATACATATTCTGGCAGCAATTTAACTTAATTAGCCCCTGTGCTATACAAATAAATGTGAGACAATGGTTTTATCATTTTCTTTAAGACTAAAGGAAAATCAAGATTACCCAAAGGAACATACTTTAACCTAAAGAAATTCATTGCATCAAACATATCCAGAAACCCTAATTCCAATGCATGAAAAATTGTAAATCTGAAACTTACAGCCGAAATAATACCACAATTTCGGCCCATCCCAAAAAGATCTTACCAGAAATGAAAACCTAAAACCCTAAAATTGAAAGCGAGAATAACCAAAACAAAACTCAAATCAAGACAAAGGGCAAACCTTTTTGCAGGTGAGAGGGGAGGTGAGAAAGTAGACAAATTTGGGGGTTTTGGAATAGGGGAGTCGGGTCTGTGAGCAGAGGAAAGAGAGGTTGCATTTTTTTTTTCTTTTCAGACCTGGCCCAAAACGACGTCGTTTTGGCCAGGTCATTTAAAAAAAAATTCCTTGGGCCAAAACGACGTCGTTTTGCCCAGGTTGTTTTAAAAAAAAAGTCGCGCGGCTCCTTCTTCTTCCTCAACCTGCAAGGCTGCTTCTTCTTTCAGAAGTTTCGTCGAGCACGTGGTGTGTAGCTCCAAGAGGTCACACCAGCAGCTCCAAGGGGTCGCACCAGCAGCTCCAAGGGACCTCTAAGGTTATTTCCATGGCGTCCAAGACGTCGTGCGACCCCATTGACCCCACTGTGGCTCCGCCTTTGACCACCGTATAGCCCGGGAACCCAACAGTCAGGCCAGAGTCAGCCTCCTCCTCCTCAACAATCGGGTCAAAGTCAGCCACCCCCTGCATATCCGTATGCTGGCCATAATCAGCAACCTCCGTATCCTATGTATCTGATGCCTATGCAGCCCACGACATACATGCAGCAGCCGCCTATGCCATACATGCAGCAGCCTCCCATGCCTTACATGCAGGAGCCGTCTTATCAAGTGCCAGTATATCGACCCGAGATGGCTGCTCCTTGTCCTGAATTTCCAGCTAGGGGGTTTGCTGAAATGCTTGCGGGTGTTGGATCTGATGTGGACTTGTCAAGGATGTTGGCATCAAATATAGGACCTCAAGGACGAGAAGGATCTGTGCCACGTTCAGGTGCAGATTCGGTTCAGTAGTTTATTTGGTTCGCTTTCTTGTCGGTTAAATATGACACTTTAATCATTCTATCTTTTTTTGTTTTTTTATGTTATGTTTGTAATGTCGGATTTAGTAGTTGTTATGACGGATGAGTTTTTGTATATTAAGTGGAACGTTAGATGTACAATATTTGTGTATTTTGGCACTATTTTTATTGTTAATTATTTTCATTAATGTATGTACAATATTTGTGTATTTTGGCACTATTTTTCTTGTTAATTATTTTCATTAATGTTTATTTTGGCCTTGGAATTTATTAATATAATTATATAAATTTTTTCTGTTACAATGAATTGAAGACGAATGCAGTTTGTCGGTTTTTTTTATTATTATTAACAAAGGTGGTGTCGGTTAAGACCGTTATTAGTTTGCATATTTTATTTATTTAATTGTTATTTGACGTCGGTTTATGGGATATTAAATTGATTTAATATTATTTCAGTGTCGTTTAAAAGCGACAGTATGATGGATATTTTACAATTAAATTGCTAATGAACGTCGCCTTAAAGCGACGTAACGTGTACGTATACGTCGCTTTAAACCAACGTGAATTTTAGTGTCGCTTTAAAACGACGCTGTTTAGTGGCGGTTTAAGCCAAGAAACCGACGCTAAAGCCCTTTCGTGACCCTAGCAATAGTGTCGCTTTGAAAATGCGACATTACATTGTTTTATGTCGGATTTTTGCCAAAATTCCGACAGAAATCGGATTTCTCGTCGGTTTTTGCTCCGATGGTGATAGCATATATTGTATTAGTGATATAAACACTCGTGATTCATCATTATTCCTCCACGAGTAGATAATGGTTACACTTACATTATCGTTTAGATTTATAAAATCCTCCAAACCTTCATGAATAATGTTTTTTATTTGAGGGAAAAATTAATAAAATTAATAATAATTATTGTAGAAGTGTAAAAAATGTAAAAAAAATATACAATCACTCATAGTGACAAACTTTACAACTTTCATGAAGGGGTTAGCTTCGAAATTCAACACTATAATTCATAAACCTTAAATTTATATTTAACCGTCGATTGCCATTTACACTTTATTATTCTTACTGAATTTCATTTTTTAAATTTTCTTTTTTGAAAACATGATCATCTGGCGGATGTAAGAAGATGAACGGTTCAGATCTTTGATATCACGTTTTGATATTTACGGTTAACTGAAATATGTGTCGATGTCATATAGTTTGTAGAAACTTTATAAACATCAAGCAATATTTTCACTAGTCGTAAAACTCTGAATATAATATCAACGATCCAAACCGTTCATCTTCATGCATCCTCTAATAGATCAAGTTTTCAAAAAACAAAATCTGAAAAAACAAAATTTGATGAGAACAATGAAGCGTAAATGTAAACAACAATCAATGGTTAAATTTTGATCTATGATTTATATGATTATAGTGGCGAATTTCGAAGTAAAGTTCTTCATGAAAGTTGTAAAGCTTGTCATTACGAGCGTTTATATATTTTTTTCTATATTTTTTACACTTTTACATTAATTAAAAAACTATTAAAGACTTTAGGTAAGTGAAAATATACTTAAAAGAAAATTGCGTTTTTATATTTTAGATGTGACAATATGATATGTATATACTTATTTAGTATTATGTTTTTCATTTGATTATTTATTGGTTTAAAATATATTTTCCTTAACGGGTAACGGGTCGGGTCATATTACCTGTTAATATTATCTGGTCGATTTCGGGTCGGGTCATTTTACCCGTTTATTTTAACGGGTATTACACGACACAACCCGTTAAGATATTGGGTATGACACGAAAACGACACGAACACGGAAAACACGACACGAATGTCAGGTCTAGAAGAAAAGAGAGAAAGCTGGAACTACATTTAAATAAGCAACAACTAGGGCTTTGTCTACACATCTGGCTTCATCCGTATTGGCTATGTGCATTCTGTATTGACATAGTGAAGGTTAATCTCATAGTAGAGTCTTTTCTATTTATCGTTGCTTAGACACGAATTCATGAGTTATACTTTGAAAATTTGCACGTTCACACCCCCATGGTTTTTGGGGAGTGAGATTGAAGCACTTGCTTTTCGTCTAAGTGTATTTTAACTTTTTTTCTAAGTAAAGTAAATTTAGTTATCAATAAAGTAATAATTGTTCCACCCGAGACTTTGCTTAGTAACCAGGCTAGTCTTGCCTGATCAGCAGTGATTCTCGCGTCAAACGGTAGAGTTTTGGCATGGAGAAGGGTGGTTAGTTGGTTTTGTAGCCTTTTCAGCTCGAGTTAGTAAGTCCTTAGGGGTGTTCTACACCTAGTGCCCTAAAGCCTTTGTGGTTTTAGGAGTCATTGACCTAAAGCTCGCTACACGGGTTGGATCGAAAGCTTAAGTGAACTGACATTGCACGACCACTACTTTTACTAGAAGAATAAGAAAAAAAGAAATGAAAAATTGAAGAAACAGAAAGAAAAAAATAGTTATGTTTGAAGTTAGTATATGTGAAATAAAGAGGACGAAATGTAGGGATTTTAGTCAAGTCTCCTTAATTATGTTGGTTCACTTTACACCAAAGGAAATTCATGAATTCTTTTCTAATTGATTCTAAATGTCTTAGACTTTATAGTGGAATTGGTTGGAACTAAAGATGTTTTAATTTTTAACGTTTTCTATGGATTGCGACTTGAAGGTGAAAATTTGTTTATGTTAATTTTCGTTTAGAAGTTTAGTTTGCTAGTTTTATTTTCCTTTTTGAGTATTGTTTTGCTTGAGGACAAGCAAAAAGCTAAGTTTGGGGGTATTTGATGGGTCAATTTTATACTATATATTATTCCCTATTCTTGGTATATTTTGGTTATTATTTTGGTGAGATTTTGATGCTTTGTTATGTATTTTTAATGTAGGACATGCGAATGTGTTTTGAGCATAAAGTATTCAAACGGTGGAATTTTCAAGTGATTCCCATTGGAGCGAGTTCATGAATTTGTCAAGAAGGTTGTATCAAAATTTCATAATTTTATCCCGAAGCATCTGATCATGGCGAATTAATTTATGCCCAGCGCGCAGTGCTGGCAGATTGGGTTGCAAAGCTTATTTGCGACTTTTGGGCTGGAAGATGATGGATTTTGGACTTGGGCAGTTATCCTTTTATTATTTTATTTCCTAGTTTTTAGAAAACCTTTTCTATGAGGGTTTTAATTTGGAGTAGTATAAATAAGGCTTTTTAGTCATTAGGGTTAGGGGAGAACGTAGGCATCAATTTGGAGAACCTAGCTAGGCTTCAACGTTCTATATTTCAAGGTGTTTTCTATCATTTTTCTATTTCAATAAAATTCCTTTTGTTTTATGCTTGTTCATAACTAATTTCCATTCGCTAGGGCGATGCCTTGAGTATTAGCATGAATATGTATTTTTTATTTAACTGCTTATGATATTATGCATGCATGCTTTGAATTATTAATCACTGTGTTTAAACTGTCTCTATATCTTAATGCTTAGCTACCATTAGGATGTTTAGATAAGTAATTCGGTTGGAATACCACCAGGGGATTGAGTATTGCTTCTTGTGATTGATAGTGAATACCACGTCTTAGGGGTTGCATGGTTTTTCAAAGGGTTTTCACAAAGCGTAATGAGTCATGCATGTTTATATTTAATCTGAATACTACAGACAGATTGCATGTTTGATATACGTTCTAGCTTTAATACCATGAGTAGAATATGCATTAGCTTCAAAGTTGCATGGATAATTCATAAGTTATTGGAATTTGCATAGGATTGTTAAGGGGACGGCGGAACCCTAGGCTTTTATAATTTAGATTTTCAAACTATTTTCTTTTGTTTTATTTACTTTGCCAATTTATTTAATTATTTTTAATTAAATTCATTTTTGTAACATTCCACATTGTCCAGAGGTGTGGATCTTGTAAGCCTTATATGTATATTCTCATCTCTACCTAGCACGAGGCCTTTTGGGAGCTCACTGGCTTCGGGTTCCATCGGAACTCTGAAGTTAAGCGAGTTCACGCGAGAGCAATCCCATGATGGGTGACCCACTGGGAAAATCTCGTGTGAGTTCCTAGAAACAAAATCGTGAGGGCGTGGTGGGGGCCCAAAGCGGACAATATCGTGGTCGGGATGTGACATTTTGTATCAGAGCCAATCCCTGGCCGGAAGTGTGCCGACGAGAATGTCGGGCCCCTAAGGGGGGTGAATTGTAACATCCCACATCGCACAGGGGTGTGGATCCTGTAAGCCTTATATGTATATTCCCATCTCTACCTAGCATGAGGTCTTTTGGGAGCTCACTAGCTTCGGGTTCTATCGGAACTTCAAAGTTAAGCGAGTTTGCACGAGAGCATTTCCAGGATGGGTGACCCATTGGGAAGTTCTCGTGTGAGTTCCCAAAAACAAAACCGTGAGGGAGTGATCGAGGCCCAAAGCGGACAATATCGTGCTACGGTGGAGTCGAACCCGGGATGTGGTGGGGGTCCGGACCGGGATGTGATAGTTTTTAATATTTTAGGTCATAAAATCAACCTTTTTTTTTCAAACTTGTTTTTCAAATAATTAATTAAGATTTGGTTTAAATACAAATTATTTATTCAATCTCTGTGAAGAACGACTTTACTTGAGCTGTTTATACTACAACTACCTTATTCTTTTGCAAGTATTTTTAAGTGTTTTTATTTGCAAGTATTTTTAAGTGTTTTTATCCCTACTTTTGCAGGTGGTAAAATCACTATCAGTTATTGACTGGTGATTCGTGCACACTGTACTATTTTTCGTTCGGGTTTTCAACACCAATTACGACCAGTCCATCCATTCTGAGGGTAAGTTCTGTAAACTATAAAATGTTATTTTTTATTTGTGATTCAAAGTACCCAGGGGCGGAGCCAGGAATCTTACCACAAGGGGTCGTAGTGTAAAAGTCCAAAAAAAAATTTAGGATGGAAATGTTAAAGTTAATGCTTTACTTAAACTGATTCGGTGTAAAAGGGCTGACTGTTGCCTTTATCAGTCGACCCATTCTATTTATCAGTCGACCCAATTACTTCAGTCGGCTTATGTATTGAGCCATATATATCAGAAATATCTGAATGAAAAGATAAGATCTCTGTTTTAAGAAAAAACATCAGCCCTCTGTTTCCAAAGCTCTCTGCACTCTGTTTCTTTGATTTTCAATCTTTATCATTTTATCCAAGTTTTATTAATGATGAAAGACTGTCTAAATACCAACAGGAAAAACATGTTGAAAATGAAATCATAGTACTTTCATTCATAATTCATAACGGAAACAATATTACAAGCTATAATTGTCCACGACGAGGTTTCATATTTTGAAAACGAAGCATTATAGCTACATTATACATAGGGTTTAGAACTTACTTGAATTGTGAAATTCCACTAAGCCACGTAACGAATGATAACCACCAAAAACTAAACAGAAAAAAAAAATCAGCATACCCTGTGACATAAAGAGACTGAAGTATACTCTATATTATGTAACAAACTAACTTTTCCCAGCTCAGAATCAAAAGTAACAGAGACAATGCAATCAAGCAGGCTAACGAACAAATTTAACATGCGCCAAACTATGAAAAAGGGGATTAATTTTGAGCTGCAAGAACCATGTTCTAACATATATTCGCTCGAAATAAGGCTTCTCATAGATTAATTAAATCAGCCCTTAAAGTAAGCTCATCACGATTTCAAGGCCTCGAAACCATGATTGATTCTAACATTGAAACTTATCACATACATATTCTGGCAGCAATTTAACTTAATTAGCCCCTGTGCTATACAAATAAATGTGAGACAATGGTTTTATCATTTTCTTTAAGACTAAAGGAAAATCAAGATTACCCAAAGGAACATACTTTAACCTAAAGAAATTCATTGCATCAAACATATCCAGAAACCCTAATTCAAATGCATGAAAAATTGTAAATCTGAAACTTACAGCCGAAATAATACCACAATTTCGGCCTATCCCAAAAAGATCTTACTAGAAATGAAAACCTAAAACCCTAAAATTGAAAGTGAGAATAACCAAAACAAAACTCAAATCAAGACAAAGGGCAAACCTTTTTGCAGGTGAGAGGGGAGGCGAGAAAGTAGACAAATTTGGGGGTTTTGGAATGGGGGAGTCGGGTCTGTGAGCAGAGGAAGGAGAGGCTGCATTTTATTTTCTTTTCAGACCTGGCCCAAAACGACGTCGTTTTGGCCAGGTCATTTAAAAAAAAATTCCCTGGGCTAAAACGACGTCGTTTTGCCTAGGTTGTTTTAAAAAAAAAGGCGCGCGGCTCCTCCTTCTTCCTCAACCTGCAAGGCTGCTTCTTCTTTCAGACGTTTCATCGAGCACGTGGTGTGCAGCTCCAAGAGGTCGCACCAGCAGCTCCAAGGGGTCGCACCAGCAGCTCCAAGGGACCTCTAAGGTTATTTCCATGGCGTCCAAGAGGTCGTGCGACCCCATTGACCTCATTGTGGCTCCGCCTCTGTGTAGGAGAAATGGAATTGGCTATCATTGCCTCTTTCAGGTAGTTCAAAAATGGCAGCAATATCTGCAACTATTATCGCCAAACGTTTACCACCTATATCAGAGCAATTAAGATCCTTATTGTATATCTTTAGTATATCAATAACATCGTAGTCGTTCTTCCATGCATCACCTGTCGCAATGCCTTCTCTGTATGTCCTGAACAAACCCCAAAACGGTGTCCTCTCCATAAGTTCTAGGTGGATAGGTTTGATATGATTTTGAAATTTTTGGTAGGCTTTTGCAAAGGTCCCCCATGTTAGACATGTATTGTAAGAATGAATATTCACTCCTCGTTCGTTCCATAATTCCTGTAACCTATGGATTCATACAAGATGGAAACTCATCAGGGTTTACAAAATGATTGAAATGCATAAGGTATTACAACAAGATGGATTAAATAAGTCCTCAGGTGGATTCGAACATAATTAGTACAACAATACCAACTTTTTGATAAAAAATCGTTCGGACCTACACTATAAACGTAATTAATTGAAAGTGTGCCCAAATTGATCGTACCGAATCAAACGGACCTAAACATCATAACATACGTAATTGAATTCACAACCTAATTGACCATACCAAATCAATTGGACCTAAACTACAAAACGTACCTAAATGACCGTACAAAAAAAGGATGTCACTTCACAGCCAACAAAGACTTTAGGCCATATCTTCATTCCCTTCCCAACTAAGATGCACAATACACTATTTTTCAATGAGCTTTCATCCATTTGCTTCACATCCTATTCTACTTGCAAATTTGCAATGTTTCAATCTCATTTTTCTTTACGCTTTTCTCATATGCATTCATTTTTGTTTTTATAGATTTGGATTCAATAATTTAAAAATGAGTCCAGAAATAAATGAAAAGAACAATTTTGTATGCAGATAAAATGACCGTAATGAAACTATATAGTGTACCTAAGTGACCATACCGAATGGAGAGGACCTAATTGACCGTACCGAATGGAGATGACCTAATTGACCATACCGAATGGATAAAACCTAATTGATTGTACCTAATGGAGAGAACCTAATTAACCGTACTGATGTGAAAATTAACTTAACACACAAATTAAACCCTCTTGTTGTCAAATTGTAGTATAAATGCAAGTAGGGATCGTTCTTAAATCGAGGATTATGAGGGCTTGCTAAAACCTCTAAACTGACTCAAAAACATAAAAACAATATTAAAAACGTTTGAATAGACTCAAGGGACTCAAAACAAATTCTAAAGATTCAAAACAACTTAATAACACTCAAAACTGCCAAAAAACACAAATTGGGCAGATTTGGACTCTAAAACAACTTTGGACGAATTTAGTGTTTTGGCTTGAATCAAAACACTCAAAAACAAAAACAAAACAGGAATTTAACACTTTGAAACAAGAAAGTAAAAGGGGGTTTTGTTTTTGTCGAATTTGAAGCAAAACAAGTAAACTAAAAACTCAAACAGAAAGTTGCACGCATTTGGTAAATTGGATGGTTGATGGGCTAGCTAGAGAGTCCTTCTCCACACATGACACACTTGCATACAAATTGATGTTCAGTTGTTCTTTCGATAAACCATAAATCTCAATGCCTCAGATTAACCGTGAATTGCACTAATTAACCCTCATATTTTCCTATTTTCATATAATTGGATGATTGCATGCTACAACCCAAATTATTCCTCACAAGTTCCCTACATGAATTGCATAATAGAGATACGAGCAAAGATCATTAAGTTCTATGAAAATCATAAGCATTGACAAGGCACTTGTAACTATGAATTGCATGAAACTTATGCCAAGAATTTACTTAACGCGATTGTGACTAGCAACCTTCACTACTTGTGAATATAAGTTCATAACGATTAGGTGAAACTCCCTTATATTCTAGCATCAAATTCATGCATGCCAACTAAGTGTCGACCCTCAATCAACATACAAGAATAAGTTTTGAATCAAACAGTTAAATAAATTGCATTCACAATTTATGAAATCACAACTGAAGTAATCAATTCATATTGCAAATATAGTCATGGTTTCAAAATTTCCCCTAACTAAATAGGGGTTTAGCCACTCATAGTTGCAACAAAATCAGAAAATAACAAAGTAGACATTAAAAGCAAGAATGAAGTACACCTAAAACGCTCAAATCTTCAAGTTTGAAACGCCAATGACCTTCTTTTTCACCACCTTGTTGCCGCACAAGTGTCTAAGGATGTGTATGGATATGTGGGAATGAATGGATGAATGTGGCTGAATTGTGTTTGTGAATTGTTGAATGGGGGTCATGGCCAGAGATATGAAAGTGTGTTTGTGGGATGTGTGGGAAATGAATGGATGAAGATGGTATTTGTGTTTGTGAATGTCGCTCTTCCTTTTCTCTCCTTCATTCCGTGTATATATATCCCTTTTTGTCCGTCCCCCCTTTGTTGTATATCCATCCCTGAATTTGTAGAATGTGAAGTAATGATGAAAGGTTGTTGCTACACAAGTGTGAATGATGGTGCTAGCTCCTCTTTGCATGTGTGTGTATGTCCATGTAATCATCATTTCCACTTCTTCATTCTTCATTTTCTGATTTCCTGCTACCCATGTGCCTTCATTCTACATTTCCTGCTGCCCATGCCGTGCCTTTCTTTCCCATGTGCTTGCTGCCATGTGCCTTTCTTTCCCATGTGCTGTGTATCTTCCCTTTGCATGTGTTTGTGCTGTCATCTTTGCATTTGCACACACACATGTTCATCATATCAGCCACAATCAACACATTTTCTCCATCACATGGCAACTATGATGTTTGTTAGTTGTAGGTCAACATACTTGCACACACACATGCTGAATTCTAATCTTCCAAAAACGTCCATCCTCATGTCTCCATGTGCATGCAATCCATTTCAGCCCAAAATTGCTCCAAAATGCACCAAAATGTACTTTTCTTGCCAACTTTGTTATTAGGACCTACAAACATACGAAAATGGCTTAAAACACTCTTATAAGCAATAACTAGCTAAGTAAATGCGAGAAAACATGTTAACTGAGTCGCATAAATATGCTCCTATCACGTACCCAATGGATATAACCTAATTGACTGTACCTAAATGAAAAGAGAGCCAAGATGTACAAAAACCTCCATAAAGGTCTTTCAACAAACACATGGTGTGCATTACAAATATAAATTCTTGCTAAAACAATGAAACTTTTCGGACCAATACATACAAACCATACCAACAAGCTATACAAGTATCAACTGGTGTGTTGGTTATGAGAGCTAAACACATTCTCCACACCATATAGCTTATGATTAAGACAAACCGTACCAACTGCTGTGTTGATTAAGACAAAAGAAAAATATAAACAGTAGCTTAGAAGTGATTAATGGGTTTTGACGAAGGCAGTTAATCGAGGAAGCCAAACAATCGTAGCTTCAAACACATTTTCGTGGAGCATGGGTCTAGATGGTAACAATACTGTTTGTAAGAGTAGACAACCTGTTTGAAAATTTGAAAATTTTCATTGATTACAGGTGCAATTCAAGCCCGCTTTAACGTCGCTCTCTCTCTCTCTAATCGATTGTTACATTTCTGAAACAACAAAGTTGAGGTTACATTTCAAACAATTAAGATGGCAAGCATGTAAATAGCGGTAAAATGTTGGTATTATTATAAGTGACATGTCATCGTGCATTGAAATAAAGGATCTTTTTTAGATACTAGAAACCTCTCAGGTTATATTCTAAAAATCATCTTTGATAAGTCCTTATCTCTAAAAGCCCCTTTTAATTTTTTACTTTGGTGTCTGCTATAGCATTTAATCATGCCCATTCCCCCACTCTTCCTTCATCTTTGCTCATACAAGTTTTTTCCTCTTTATTCCTAACATAAAAAGGTAAAAACTAAAACCTAAAAATGAAATGGTTATCAACTAGATCCATGACTTTAGAAAGCGCCTTCTGAAATTGCCTTTATTTGTTTCTTTGTTTTTTGTGTAGGCATCATATATACTTGTTGACCCTAAAAATTACTTAGCCTACATGGTGTGCAGGTCGAATAACTAATGAGCTAACTACGCCCAAGGTTGAATGCAGGACATGCCAACTCGACAACCAAGCTTGATCGGTGAGTGAATGAATGTGGTGGTGGTGGTGTCAAACGTGTTGTTGACTTCTGTATCTTGCGACTACGACTAAGGAAGAAATTCGTCTCGGCCTCCGGGTTATAGAATCTAAAGACAAGGCTGCTAGATACTTCGAAGTTCATGAATCGTTAACACCGAGCTCGGCTCCTCTAGCCAAACAAAACACAAAACAAAACCACTCAACTAAGACTAGACTCAACAAATTAGTAGCCAATTTCTCAATTCGATTTCATAAATAAGTTCCAACCATGAAATACACTGCCAAGGAGTAAGTAACAAGAGCTCAAAACATCATCCAATAGTTAACCAAATTTCCTTTAAACAAAACGTTGAAAAGCCATGTGCGAGCTAGCCATGTCAATGCAATTCCCATCTCCTTTAAATCATCATATGCAAACATGTGAGTTTCTCACAAGACATACGCTCATTCACTCATAAGTTTTGGTTAATGTGTTTCACTCAAGTGATCTCATTGTACATGCCGCCATATGCTTGCTTGTCCACCTAACTCGTTATCAATATTTAAGTAATACCTTGGATCAATAGGACTTTATTAAGGTTGTAATGGGGCTAAAGGTGATAGGCTAATGAAAGAAAGGATACAGAAATCAAAATTTTTGAGAAAGTACACTTTGGTAGTTTTCCAACACCTCAATATCACACCACCTCAAATTGAAAGCAAATTAATAAAACCTCGAGCACCTGTTACTCCCCAAATTTAACTTCAAAAGGAAATTTATACTCTGCAGACACATTTTCAACAAATCAACACTTTCCAATTTTCATATATTTCGTTTTTTTTTTTTTTTTTTTTTTTTTCAATTGAAAGAAACAAATCTGCAAAGCTACATCACCCATCAAATTCACATTTCATTGTAATACACATGCTCCATCCATCTTTCTACATAAATGAAACCCCCAAGAGCACAACCCATGTAATATTTTCTCAAAACAATAAGGAATCGATTTCTGTGTATGGGCTCAACTCCAATATTGGAGCAAGGTAAAGAGATGTGGCTAACAAAGAAATGGCTTAGTTAAAGGCTCAATGGGCTACTACGGATAAACATAGCATATAAGGTAGGCACGAAAGGCTCAAACGATCCAAAGATGGCCTATATCACTTCCAAGTTATTACATGAATTGATTAATGAATCGAGAAGTATAAAGCAAGTTCTAGAGATACATGTACAGTGAGATCATACGCACAAGAAGGAATGAGATTGATGCATAATGGTTCAATCATGTATAGGCTAAAAAACTCACAAGGTTTACATAATCTCACATGATTCACATATGAAACGCTAAATCATGCTCAAGTTTCACATTGACAAGACTAGGCACATTTATTTTCAAGTTGATTTCTGAAAATCACAGTTAACACAAAGACAACGAAAAGAACTTAGACTTCTTGAAAGTAAGAAGGAAATTAAGATCAAATCTCATCATTGAATTTAGAAGTAGCTACAAACAACAATAAAAATGCAAAAACTTTTTTTTATTTTTTTTTATTTTTTTTTATTTTTGTTTTCAAAACAATTTTTCAAATTTTTATGAGATTTTCGGATTTTAATGTCAAAACACACTAAAACACTCCAAAACAGCTTAAAAACACTTAAAACAGCTAGGAACAACACTAGAAGTAATGGGTGATAACTCCCACGAATTTCATGCAAAACAACTTGGTTACCCCCCACACTTAAATCAAACATTGTCCTCAATGTTTCAGGCATAAACTCACACAAAAACAAGCAAATAAACAAACAACGAATAAACATGACAAGTATGGCAAAGTAAAAACCAGACAAAGTAGAGTTTAAGAACGCAAATCTGGTTTGGAGAGATGATCTTGTTGACTTTCCACAGCTTTGAACTCGAACTGGCCTAGGGAACTTCTTAGCAAGGAAAATGAGACTTGATTGGTGGTGGTGATTTGATGGCCTTGTACGGTGAGGCTGTGCTTTTTGGCTACTGATGCGTCCATATGTTGTTGAAGCTTCTCGAGCTCTTGGTTTCAACTCGGACTCATTCTGCCGGGTTGATTGAGTCTGCAGGCAGCATTCTTCTCTGCTTGTTTCTTCTGCACGGCAGGTAGGCACGAGGTAGAGGTGGTGGTCTGTTTCTTTGTTCAATCTGTCCAAGTGCCGACCGATTGCTTTCTTTCTCCTTGTCTCGCAGGCAAGAGCAAAGGTAAAGGAAAAACATGCCATGAGATATCTTTGCCTTTGACTCTGATGATATGAGATACTTTTGCTTTTGAAGAAGTATCGTTCCACAGGTTTATTCTTGAACTGGGCAGGGGAACTTCTTAGCAAGGAAAATGAGACTTGATCTTGAAGATGAAGTAGCACCTTGTCTCCACATGCTTCAAGGTATCATTTTCACTTGCCTTATCTGTTCTCCAGGCAGATGTGGCATCTTCTTCGGAAGTACATCAGCAGTTGAAGATGAACACTCGAGAGCAATGCTAGGTAAGCAATCAGGAAGGAGTTCCAGGCAGTCGGTTCTTAGATCGGAAGATTGACACCAAGTGCTGGCTGATTGCTCGCTTTCTCCTTGTCACAAAGACAAGGACAAGGACAGGGAGAAAGCATGATATGAGATACTCTTGCTTTCAACCTTCATGATATGAAATACTTTTGCTCTTGATGACTTGTTTGCAGAGGTACCCCAAGGGATGAGAAACACAGAGTAACTCGAGAGGCTTCGTTGGGAATGCATTTTCGGAGATGAAGAAGGATTATGTATGTCTGCCTTGCTATGGAGGGTGAAAGACGACATTTATAGGAATTAATAACCGGTACTTTTCTTTTACTCTTGTCCGCAACCATTAGATGATGGAACAGTAAACTTCACGTGTTTTCCACTTTACCAGAGATCTTTGACAGATGGCCCGTAATTTCCGCAAAGCAGACTCAGCATGTGACAGATGCTGACGAGGCTGAAAAAGACTGACACCTCTTCGATATCTGGAATCCGCGCTTCGACAAACTGCCCGTGATTTCCTCAAAGCTGACGCTGCATGTGACAGATGTTGACACGTCTGGAAAAGCAGATGGTTGGAATCGGCGCTTCGACAAACTGCCCGTGATTTCCTCAAAGTTGACGCTGCATGTGACAGATGCTGACGAGGCTGAAAAAGATTGGCGCCTCTTCGATATCTGGAATCGGCGCTTGGTTTCTGAGCAGCCCATCTTTTGAGAAAGCAGACGTCTCTTCGATCTCTGAACTCGCCTCTTCAATTTCTGAAGCTCCATCGAGTGCTGATTTTTAAAGAGAGGCACGCATCACATTCCAAAGCACACTTGAATTTTCAGCCTGTGGAAGCTCCCTACCTGCACTTCTAAGAACTTGATTTGTTCGACCTCTTCTTTTTCTTCACACCTTCAAATATGTCTTGCCCTTCTGACCGTCGCCTTAACTTGAATGTTGGGGAAGATATTGATATGTCTTCTCCAACCAACATTTGGCAGTCGTCCTTCATATCCCCAAATGGTCCTCTTACAGTTGGGGATTCCATGATGATGAATGATACAACCGCTTCAGTGGTGGCCAGAAATCTGCTCACTCCTAGAGACACTAGGATACTTTCCAGGCGGTCCGACGAACTGGCTGTTCAGGACTCTCTGGCCTACAACGTCCGATGTGCAGGCTCAGTATCAAACATGGGCCAGCGCCTTCTTGCTCGATCTCGTCAGGTTGAGTCGTTGATGGCTGAAGTGGCTAGTCTTCGGCAAGAGGTCAGAGTGCTTAGGCATGAGAACAAAGAGTTGCACATGCTCGCAACTAATTACTCAACAACCATAAAGAGGAAGCTTGATCAGCTGTAGGAGTCCGAAGTGCGGATTCAGAGTGATCATCAGAGGTTTGTGGCGTTACTCCAAAGGCAACTTCTGCCTTCGTCTTCTGGCGCTTCACCAAGTGTTGAGGCTCCGGAAAATCAGACTCTGGCGCTTCGTCTTTCTGGAGGTCCGTCGAATGTTGAGGCACCACCTGACCAATGAAGGCTCATTCCTGCTTGTTTGCACTTTCTTGTATTTATCTGCTTAATGTTCCTTTCGTTTTTATGAATGTACAAATACTTTGCAAGAAGTTGTGGTAGAGATTGCAAAATCATTACCTGCATAAAGGAACAAAAGTAGGACTTAAACACACAAACCAGAAAACAAGAGAAAAACAGAACAAGAACATTTAAAATTATTCAAAATAAAGATGAAAGATAGAAAGGTTGGGTTGCCTCCCAAGAAGCGCTTTAGTTACTGTCTAGAGCTAGACATAAACTTTAATTCTGCAATCAACTCCAAGGGTGGACATAACCTAAATACAAAGAAAATAAATAATTCAGTTTAGCACGCAAGAAAATTGAAAATGACAGAAAAAGGCAATGAATAGAAATATTGGGTTGCCTCCCAATAAGCGCTTGCTTTTACGTCTGCAGCCATACGGTACCAAGAGTAATCATCCAAAGGGAACTGGTTCTTGGAGAGGTACAACCTCCACATCATGCTCCGCAAAAGACTCGTAATAGGGCTTGAGTCTATGCCCATTCACTTTGAACATGTATCCGGTCTTTGCACTTTGGATTTCCACTGCACCATGAGGAAAAATATTTGTTATAACAAATGGACCAACCCATCGAGAACGAAGCTTACCTGGAAATAACCGAAGGCGAGAATTAAATAGAAGAACTTTCTGTCCAATGACAAAGCTCTTCCTTAAGATCATCTTGTCATGAAATGCCTTTGATTTCTCCTTGTATATTCGACTAGACTCGTATGCATCATTCCGGATCGTCTAACTCTTTTAATTGAAGCTTCCTTTGCTTTCCGGCAACACTCATGTCCATGTTGTAGGCTTTGATCGCCAAATAAGCTTTGTGCTCTAACTCTACTGGAAGACGGCATGGTTTCCCATAAATTAACCGAAATGGGGACATTCCAATAGGAGTCTTATAGGCAGTCCTATAAGCCCATAATGCATCGTTCAAGCGCATGCTCCAATCCTTCCTACTAGGACTCACAGTTTTCTCCAAAATTTGCTTCACCTCACGATTTGATACTTCTGCTTGACCGCTAGTTTGCGGATGATAAGGTGTAGACACCTTATGTGTGACATTGTACTTCCTAAGCAACGCTTCAAATGTTCGATTGCAAAAATGACTCCCTCCATCGCTAATGATTGCTCTAGGTATTCCAAATCTTGCAAAGATGTTACTCTTAATAAAATCTGAAACAACTTTTGAATCATTAGTTTTGGTGGCTTTTGCTTCCACCCATTTAGAAACATAATCCACAGCCAATAAAATGTAAAGAAAACCATTTGAAGATGGAAAACGTCCCATGAAATCAATGCCCCACACATCAAAGATCTCAACAACCAAAATAGGGGTTTGTGGCATTTGATTTCTTGGGCCCAAGTTACCTGTTCGTTGACAACGATCACATGTTGCACAAAACTCATACGCATCCTTAAACAAACTAGGCCAATAAAAACCACTCTCTAACACCTCCAGGGATGTCCTCTTTGCTCCAAAATGGCCACCACATGCATAAGAATGACAAAAAGTTAGAATAGATTTAAACTCAGATTCGGGGACACACCTTCTAATCAATTGATCAGTGCAATATTTCCACAAATAAGGATCATCCCACTCGTAGTATTTGGCGGTTTTGACAAGCTTATCTTTTTGAGCACGTGTAAAATCATCCGGAATCTTTTTGATGACCTTATAATTGATAATATCTGCATACCAAGGGTCATTAATCTTTAATGAAAACAGTTGCTCATCCGGAAAACTTTCACGTAAAGGGATGAGATCTTCCTCTGTGTTTGAATGCACAAGTCGGCTAAGATGATCTGCTACAACATTCTCACTCCCTTTCTTATCCTTGATCTCCAAGTCAAACTCTTGAAGCAGAAGTATCCATCGAATGAGTCGTGGTTTTGCATCTTTTTTTGTGAGTAGATACTTCAAAGCTGCATGGTCAGAAAACACAATAACTTTAGTCCCAATCAGATAAGATCTAAATTTTTCTAAAGCAAATACAACAGCTAGAAGCTCCTTCTCTGTTGTTGAATAATTCAACTGTGCATCATTGAGTGTTCGAGATGCATAATAGATGACATGTGGCACTTTGTTGACACGCTGCCCTAGAATTGCACCAACAACATAGTCTGAAGCATCGCACATTAACTCAAAAGGTAAACTCTAATCTGGTGGCATGATTACAGGAGCCGTGGATAACAACTCCTTAAGCTTATTGAATGTTACCACACACTCTTCATTCATATCAAATGTTACATCCTTTTGAAGTAAACGACACAAGGGTCTAGAAATCATTGAGAAGTCCTTCATAAACCTACGGTAGAAACCTGCATGTCCAAGAAAAGAACGAACCTCCCTGACAGTAGTAGGGATGGGTAAAGAACTAACAAGTTCTACTTTAGATTTATCAACTTCAATTCCCTTTTCAGATATGATATGCCCTAGAACTAATCCATGCGAAACCATGAAATGACATTTTTCCCAATTTAACACTAGATTAGTTTCTTGACAACGTTTTAAAACTAGGGACAGATTATGTAGACATGTATCAAAAGAATCACCATAAACTGAAAAATCATCCATGAACACTTCAATTATTTTCTCAATCATGTCAAAAAAGATACTTACCATACACCTCTGAAATGTGGCAGGGGCGTTGCACAGTCCAAACGGCATCCTCCGGTATGCAAATGTGCCAAATGGACATGTGAAAGTCGTCTTTTCTTGATCCTCCGGAGCAACTGCAATTTGATTATACCCAGAATAGCCATCAAGAAAACAATAATGAGAATGACCAGCTAGCCTTTCTAACATTTGATCAATGAATGGGACTGGAAAGTGATCCTTGCATGTGGTGCTATTTATCTTTCGATAGTCTGTACAGACTCTCCAACTATTTTGGACACGTGTAGGCATTAGCTCATTAGCTTCATTCTTAACAACTGTGACTCCAGATCGTTTAGGGACTACTTGAATAAGGCTTACCCACTTGCTATCCGAAATAGGATATATGATGCCAACATCAAGAAGTTTGATAACCTTTTTTTTTACGACTTCCATCATGAGTGGGTTTAAACTGCGTTGAGCTTCCCTAGTTGGTTTTGCACCTTCTTCCAGCAGAATCCTATGCATACATGTAGCTGGATTTATACCTTTGATATCTGCAATGCTCCAAGCTATGGCAGTTTTGTGATCCTTCAGTACCCGGATCAGTTTCTCCCCCTCTTCTGCTGTGAGTTGTGACGATATGATGACTGGTAATGTTTCATCCTCTCCCAAAAATGCATACTTCAAATGTTCAGGAATTGGTTTAAGCTCCAATTTGGGTGCCTGAATCACAGAAGGAAGAGTTTTTTCGTTAGAAGTAGGAAGAGAAATAAAATAGGAAGAATACTTACCACGAATTGGTGAAAGAGACTCAAGAGAGGCCACTGTTTGGATTAATTCTTCTTCAATGTGCTCTGAATAATTAAAATTTCCATGTGTCATGCTATGCACTAATGCCTTCTCTAAATTATCTTGTCCCACACCTTCATTAAAACAATCCTGCACAAAATAGTCAAACACATCAATAGACAAACAAGATTCTAATTCACTAGGATACCTCATAGCATTGAAGATTCTGAACTTGACGCTTTCCCCCTCAATTTCCATGGTTAAGGTACCATCGTAGACATCAATCTTCGTTCGTGCTGTTCTAAGGAATGGTCTTCCCAATATAAGAGGAAGTGCAGTAGGCATAGGATCATGTTCCATCTCAAGAACAAAAAAGTCAGCGGGAAAAATGAGTTCATTCACTTGCACAAGTACATCCTCCAATAGGCCTTTGGGATATCTATTTGAACGATCTGCCAACTGGATTACTACCTTTGTTTCCTTCAAGTCTCCAAGGTTCAATGACTCATACACTGAATATGGCATCAGATTGATGGATGCCCCCAAATCACACAATGCTATCCCGAACTCTTTGCCTCCAATTACACATGGAATGGTAAAGCTACCGACATCTTTCAACTTCGGTGGCAGCTTTCTCTGCAAAACAGCTGATACTTCCTCGCTTAATGCTACAGTTTCTTGATCATTGAATCTCCTCTTGTTCGTACAAAGCTCTTTAAGGAACTTTGCATACTTGGGCACTTGTTTTATGGCATCTAAAATAGGTAAGTTCACTTGGACTTTCCGGAAAGTATCCAAGATTTCCTTATCAGTTTGCTCTTTCTTAGACTTCATAAACCTACGAGGAAAAGGAATAGGGACACATGAGTTAAATGAATTTTGAACTTCTTTATTTACCTTATCAGAATTTTTTTTGTTCAATTATGTATCTTTAGGAAACTTTTCAGTTTCTGTTGAAGCCTCATCTTGCTCAAAAACTTCTTTTCCACTCCTTAAAGTCACAACATTCATCTGCTCCGCATTTGGATTCACCACGGTTTGGCTAGGCAACCTTCCTGGTTGGTGTTGTTGCCCCATCAAACTTGCTAACTGACTCATTTGGCGCTCAAGGTTTTCAATTGCTTTGTCTGTTTTCTGTTGATGAGATTGAGTAGAGTTAGCTAAAGAAGCAATTAAATCCTCAAGAGACTTACTTGGAGCTTGTTGTTGTTGAGGCTGAAATGGTGCCTGTGGTCTTGCTTGAAAGAAGCCAGGCGGACGGTTATAGTTTTTGGGAACAGATTCTTGTCCGTTGTCTTGATTGTTCCACTTTAAGTGTGGATGATCGCGCCATCCTGCATTATAGTTGTTGGAATATGGATCATACTTTTGCCTTTGTTGCCCTTGAAATCCTCCTAATGCATTAGCTTGTTCAAGACCACCTTGATCCATCAACGAAGGGCATATGTCTGTGGCATGTCCCATCTTTGAACATACACCACACACCTGCTTTGGAGCCACAATAACCTGTTGCACAAGATTAGTCAAGTTAGCTAATTGTAATTCAATACTAGAATTAGCACTTACCTCGTTAACTTTCTTAAAAGGTAGCTCATCTCTCCCTCCAAATTGTCGTGTGTTGCCAGCAATGTTCTTTAATAATGCCTTAGCATTTATTGGTGTTTTGTCCATGAATGCTCCTCCACTTGCTGCATCAAGCATTATACGATCAGTACCACCTAATCCTTCATAAAAATACTGTATTAAAAGATGCTCTGAAATTTGATGATTAGGACAAGATGCAACCAAATGTGTGAATCGCTCATAGTAATCTCCAAAGGGCTCTCCATGTTGTTGTCGGATTGCACATATGTCCTTCCTTATGCTTGCAGCTTTTGTGGCCGGAAAATATTGCTCCAAGAATGCTTGCTTCACCTGGTTCCATGTGTTCATTGATCCCGGAGGTAAATTGTAAAGCCACTCATTTGCCTTGGCTTCTAATGTAAATGGGAATGCCCTCAACTTGACTTGCTCCTCATCCACATTTGCTGGTCTCATTCCTGAGCATACCACGTGAAACTCCATGAGATGCTTGTTGGCATCCTCTGTTGAGAAGCCATGGAACTTAGGCAAGTAGTGAATCATGCCGGACTTAAGCTCAAATCATCCTTCTGCATTTGGATATGTGATGCACAATGGTTGTTGATCCGTATTTGGCATTGCCAACTCCCTCAATGTACGGTTATCAACCATGCCTTCTTGTGGTTCCTCCTCCTCTTCCGAACTTAAATGTGGTGGAGAAGATGGTGGTAAAGACACCGATGCACACTTTTGCTTGATTTTTCTCTGAAGCTTTCGAAATGTTCGTTCAATCTCTGGATCGTAGGAAGCTAGATCAATGCTCTTAGACTTTCGAGTATGCATGTACTACAAAGAGTACCTGATGTAAAAACAAAAACATTAATTGGACAAGAAAAGAAAACAATAGAAAAATAAGTAATTTAGAAATAACAATCCCCGGCAACGGCGCCAAAAATTTGATAGTAATTATAACGCACCACAAAGTAGCACACAAATATCCTATTAATTTTCCTTATTAACACTAAAATTTGTCGATTGTAGCATATGAAAATAAGGGTCTTTCCCGCAGAAGATTGTTTTATCCAAATACTTAAAATGTCACAAAAACGGGGTGGCTGTCTCCACTGACCAGCCACCGAACAAAAATTATTAGACTAACTTATACTTATCCAAATGCAACGAAATTTTATATGCAAATAATAGACACACAGTACGACAGTCTCACAAATTGTTGGGATTTTTGGAGTTGATTTGCTATTTAAATTAAATCGTACAAAAACAGTACAGAAACAGATTTTGAGTAGATCACAAGTTTGAGAAAAACGAGTTAGGGGAATTGTTATCCACCACCAAATAATCATGCAAACATGTTATGTTTCATTCAAATTCCTTTTATTTCCGGATGAAGATGCTCAAGTTGGCTCAATGTTAGAACACAACTTATTACTCTTTCTTACGTAGTATGTTAAGAGAATGACGTTTTCAACTTAACGTAGTCCCTAGCATGCAATCTAGAATGACGTGTTCATAGATTTAACAAGTAGAAATCATTAAGAACGAAAAGAGTTTGAGTCATCACAAGGCATGGTAAGTACTGGCGTTGTCTTACTTATCCTAGAAATCGGTTCACATGTTAACCACGATTAACAAGTGCTACTCTAGAACATATGTAGGTCCTCATTCAACAAGGGCAGGCATACATATATTCATAGCATTAAAATCCTAGATATGCTCACTATGTATGCATCCATAGAAACACATAAAGAATTTATCAATGACATAAGTAGTGAAACAATTTTCATCCTTTCATAAAAGTCATTCAAACAAAATATCCCAACAAACTTACAATCATATTCGGGGCTTCAAAATAGCCCCTAACTACTAAAAATTAGTTACACATTATTATCAAATTAAACCAAAAGTAAAACATGAGTTTGAGAAGATAAAACCAAGAAAAATAGAGTGAAGCTTCTTCTTCCCTTCCTGCCGTGCCTCTCTCCTTCTTCTGTCAGTTCTCTTCCTTTGTTTTGCTGTCCTTTTCAGTCAGTCTGCCTCTGACCTGCCGTGCCACTCTCCTTCTCCCTCTTTATTTTTTGCATTCCGTGCCTCTGACCTCTGTGCTCTCCTTCCGATCCCGTGCGCCTGGCAATCCCCCCTCTCTCTCCGTTGTTATATATCCTTTATTTCTTTGCCCTCTGCCCTTTTGTACCCGCTGGTCTCTCTTCCCTCACCTCTTATTCTTTTATTTTTCTTTTCTGCTGCTCGTCCCTACGCACCCATCTCTCTGCGCTATTCTTTTCTGCTTTTATCCCCTTCGGTCTTCTCTTCATTTTCTGTTTTTAGTCTCTTTATTCCTCTGTCAGTGCACTCCCCACTTAAGCCTATTATTCTTCTTTTCCTTTTCCTCTCAGTCTGTGTCTTCCACTGCTTTCTGCTCAGTGTCTTCCCACTCCTTTCTGTCTTCCTTTGTTTATTCTTGCCTTCCAGCACTCCTCTCCACTCGTCCCAATTATTTCTGTTGCTCAGTGTCTCCCCCACTCCCATTTATTTATTTTCTTTTATTTTCTTTTCAGCCCATTTTGTGTGAAATTAATCCTAAAACAAAATTAACTGTACATTAACACAAGGTAAGGTAAAATGCCACAATTTTAACACAAAAACATAACAAAGACTATAGAAATGGATGGTATAAATGCATGAAATATATGAGTGATCACATATATACTTGTTGACCCTAAAAATTACTTAGCCTACATGGTGTGCAGGTCGAATAACTAATGAGCTAACTACGCCCAAGGTTGAATGCAGGACATGCCAACTCGACAACCAAGCTTGATCGGTGAGTGAATGAATGTGGTGGTGGTGGTGTCAAACATGTTGTTGACTTCTGTATCTTGCGACTACGACTAAGGAAGAAATTCGTCTCGGCCTCCGGGTTATAGAATCTAAAGACAAGGCTGCTAGATACTTCGAAGTTCATGAATCGTTAACACCGAGCTCGGCTACTTCAATTATAGTTGTGAAAATATAAGTGCCCCAAATAGGTACCAGACTATATGAACACAAATACTTAAAGTGTCTTGATTGTAAATGTGGTTCGGTTGTCGAACTGCGAAACTCCGAAATGTACTTGTGAATATCCAATCATAAAATAGATTCGGCTTTCAATGTGTCAAACGATGTAACTTGGTAACACCTCAATTTGTCAAGAAAGCTAATGAGGTGACCTCTTCCAACAAAGACCTGATTCCTTATTGATCGAGACTTGGATAAATAACCAATCGGTTTCGAAGCAGTGTTGTTAATCCTACCTGAAGGTGCTCTCAGTCGCCTATTTTACGGCTCTAGTGCTGTTAAACCTAACTAAAGATGTGTTTGACGAAATTAGAAAGGTTAGTGTTTTCTCAAAGATGAGAGGGTTTTGCGTAGAGGGAGAGGGCATTGCAGATTTGTGTGCTGATTTGAAGAGGCTTTGAACATTGCACATCCTCTTCTATTCATAGTCGCAGCTTTTACCTAGTGTTGAGGCAGAGTCCCACTTGGACTAAATCTCCTCGGCATATCTTGAATGAATTGTCTCTTGTTTGGATTAAACTCGATCACTCCTATCAGACTTGGGATTCTGAACCTATCCATTTTTTGGTATCCAATTCATTCCTTGTTCTAACCAGACTCCTAAGAATATTATGCCATCATGATTTTTGAATACTCTTGATTTAATCAGGACTTAGCCGAATTTACCCTTGATCTCTAGATGTCCTTAATTAATTCAAACTCGGCTAAATTACCTTGGGCTGGGTTGCTTACTCACGTGTCTAACCATGGGCCGAACTTATAACCTTACTCGGTCAAATCCATTAATTTAGGCCCAAACAATGTTATAAGGGAAAAAATTACCTTTGTTGCAAAAGCTTTGGAATCGATTTCTATACACTTTTACGAACACCACATGCTTTCAATAGTGCAGTGATATTGTAGGTGGTCTTGACTGGACTGTATTAACACCCGCACATAAATGAACCGACAAGTAGTTCCTTACTCGGAGTAGAGTAGGTTGTATTGTCTAAGCCTAACGAGTGGTTTGGCCGCGCTTTTGTGATGTCTAGATATAGTTTTGTTTTTTGTGTGATGAGTTATGTGGTATTGTCTTTAAACAATTACTTTAAGTGATCCCACTCCTCTGTAATGACTTTATTGTGGTCTCGATCTTCAGCGAGGACCAATGTAGGCTTTGATGTAGGTCTTCTATGTGGTCTAACTCTTCAATGATGATCAATTAATGTGTGTTTGAATTTTTTTGGGATGTGATATAGGAGTTCACTATAACTGTTTGTATGTGTAATTCAATTCAGATCAAGTTTTGGGTCAATGGAACTAATCGACTCAATTGGAGACGATGTATTTATTTTTATGAACGAAGAAATGCCACATTATCATTTTTGGTAAAAAAATATTTAGATGACTGCGTTATTCCTGATAGACATTAATGATAACAAATAAACTAAAGATATGATTAGAGAAAAATTGAAAAGAATTCCTGATATAAATATATAATTAACGGGCTAGGATTGAAGAACACCTATTTTTTGACACACATTATGACAAATTCAAAACCATTTGGTTGTTGAATTAAATGATAGCCATTTTAGAATTCATTGCAAAACTGTGTTCGTTTGTTTTTTACTAAAGATGATTGTCTTAACGGTTTTGGTTTTGCATAATCTTTTGCAAGAATTATTTATGAATGATAAATTAAAAATAGACAGTTCGAATTGTTGAAAAAAGTTATAGAGTGACCCTACAACGTGTGTGTTAAAATGTGATCACTAACATGTGGCGTGCTTTTAAGATGATAGTAATGCTTTTTATTTAGCAAGGATGATGATCAAATTCACACTCTCAGGAGAGGACATAACTATTCATATGCACCAAGATATCACTATGATATTCTCTGATTTTCTTCTAATTATATCATCAAATAATAAGGACAATTGTGGAATTCAACACGCTTAACGTGGATGAATCGCGATTAAATATTGTCTAATTGAATACATCATAATTTCACGTTTCTTTTCAAATGCATATAGTCCTTTCTGAAGTGGTAATCCCTTGTGATAAGAACCAACATATACGCAAGAAGATTATGTCCATATGTATCTTACATCGACTGTATAAAGAAGCACAGCTCTCTCCTGCCTAAAATAAATTCAATGTTGAGGGCTTAGATATGGTAGCCTTATTTGCGAAGTCTACTTCGCACTCTTATTAATTTTGTTATCTTTGTATGGTTATTATGCTTAACCACCACTCTCACCGCCGATACCACCACCAAGTCCACCACCACAAAGCCAAGGCGTTTTGTCAGAAAACTCATTCACCATGATTCTGCTTTCTCCTTACTACAATCCTAATTCAACTATCACAGACCGAGCTATAAGCATGATGAGACGCTCCATGGCACGCTTGGAAGCAAGGGCCCATTATTTCACCAACGATGACATCTGTGCCGGTCTTGTTCCTGGGAACACTGCAGAATTTATGGACAACATTTCAATTGGAGAGCCACCAGTTCCTCAACTCATATCCATAGACTCAGGAAGCAACGTGGTGTGGGTTCAATGTCCTTCTTCTACAAAGTGTTTTGAACAAAAAAGTTCAATTTTTGACCCTTCCAAGTCCTCAACATACACCCAATTACCATGCTCATCCCCCAATTGCACAATTAACGGTGACAAGTGTGACCCCTCAAATAATTGCAAATTCTCTCGCAGGTATGTTGGTGGCAGCATTGTAGACGGACTTGTTGGGACTGAAAAGTTCACCTTCGAGACGTCCGACGAAGGCATTAGCACTGTACCAGATGTTTTTGGTTGTGCCAGTCATACTGATCCTCACTATGGGAAGGCTAGTTAAATACTTGGTCTAGGCCCTTTAAAAATATCTTTGGCAAACCAAATAGGGTCAAAATTCTCTTATTGCATCGGTAGCATAAGGGATCCTAATTACCCTCATAACCACTTAGTCTTAGGGGATGGTGCAAAGATAGAAGGCTCTTCAACTCCACTTATACCCTACGATGACATTTACTATGTAAACCTAGAGAGCATCAGCCCCGGCGAAAGGTGGCTTGAAATTGATTCAAAAATCTTAAAGCGAGATCAATATGGCCAAGGTGGAACGGTCATTCACTCCGGAACAACGTTGATATTGTTAGTCAAAGAAGCATATGATGTGCTCAAAGGTGAAGTTTGATAGAAAATTTGAAAAAGTGGAATCGCATTATATTCCTTCAGCCTTGTGCTACAAGGGGAATATAACCCAAGATTTAACTGGGTTTCCTGTTGTTGTGTTGGAATTCGGAGGAGGGGCTGAATTAGGGTTAGACATACAGAGTTTTTTTCTTGACCATGCTGAGGGTGAGTTCTGCATGGCTGTGATTGTGATCTTCTTGATGATTAATTGGGGTTCATTGTGCATGTTCTTGAGGGAAAAAAGATTTCAATAATAAGGAAAAAGAAAGTTTTTTTTACAACATTGATGTGCCATAAGTTGCCTTGGAATTCAGGTTCTATGAATTGGAAAATAGAAAGCACATTATTGGGACTAAATCAATTTCATAACTATAGAAGGTTAATACTTAATAGACGTGTAGTTAAAATATATATATTTTACTTGAGTAATGTTAGATATATCAACTTCTGAGACTAGATTTGCAAATTATGTGATGTGTCACAATAATAAATAAATATTTTAATCAACACTTAATTAATAATCCAATCAACAACAACCACGTCATATGATTTACAAAAGTTGGTTCAAAAAATTGGTCTCCCTAACATTACTCTTTCGACTTAATTGCCCTTAATGAATGTTATATACATACAAAATAAATTATATTTACTCAAAGGTCAATAAAATCCTTACTAATTAACCACATATTAATGATCAATTCTTGTTTTGGACATAATCAATGAAATATGGGTAAATTACACAGTAACCCCTCAGGTTTGAGGTCTTGCACAAACTCATACAACATCTTTAAAACATTTCACTTTCATACCTCACGTACCATTTTATTTCAAAATAATACATCCGTTACATTTTTCATCAATTAATCCATTAAGTGCTGACATGGCTGCCATGAGACAATTTTTTTTTTTAATTTAAAAAAAAAACCTAAATCTTCTAAAAAAAAAAAACTGAAATGATAACCCCATCCCCGTAACCCCCCCCAGTAACCCCCCCCCCCACCCCACCTGCGTCCCCCACCCCAAAACCTAAAACCCAGAACACACCCCCCAACCCGCGACCCTTCCTCCCCAGATCCCCATTCCTGCAACCAGTTCGTCTTCTCCCCGCACCTGCACTCACCCTCCCCCCCTTCTCCTTCCCCTTCTCCTTCCTCCATGTTCATCTTCTTCCCTCGAAACCCCTTCTTGCAACCAAAAAAAAAAAAAAAAAAAAAAAAAAACCCAATTCGTCTTCCCCTCCGCACCCGCACCCATCCTCGCACCTGATTCCACCTCACAAACCTGACGATGGCGGCGTAGATGCGATCTGGGTTTTTTTTTTTTTTTTTTCCTTCCCTTTCTTTTCTGGATTGCAGGGGGAAGAAGATGAAGATGGGGGAGAAGAGAGGAGGAGGGGGGGAAAGACGAACTAAAGGGGTTTTTTTTTTGTTTTTTTGTTTTTTAGAAGATTTAGGTTTTTTTTTAAAAAAAAATTAAATTTTTTTGCCATGTGGCACACATTTGGCAGCCACGTCAGCACTTAACAAATTAATGGATGAAAAATATAACGGAGCTATTATTTTGAAATAAAATGGTACGTAAGGTATGAAAGTGAAAAGTTTTAAAGATATTGTATGGGTTTGTGCAAGACCTCAAACCTGAGGGGTTACTGTGTAATTTACCCATGAAATATTTATAATAGTTATGCATAGGTAAACGAAGCATGTCACATGCATTTAAACTACTTAGGAAATAACTATTATACCATTCTCTCTTCACTTTATTCCATCCTTATATATATCATTTTTTATATGATTGATTAGACCATCTCCTACCCTTGGTTAAAACCTAAAAATTTTAAACCAAAAAATTTAGGTTTTAAACCAGAAACAATTTTCTCCTCCAACCCTTGTGGGTTAAATTTTTAGGCCGAGAATATTAAAGAATGAATTTAGGATAATTTTTTTCTTAAAGTAACTTTTTAAAAGAAAAAAATTATGTAGACTATCCTAATTTAATTTTATGAACATTTTAACCTAAAAATATTTGGATTCCGGTAAATATTGAAAAATCTTTAAACCAACACCATGAAACTCGTGAAACACTATGAAAGAATATGAAACACATAAATTAAATAAATTTTTTAATTACTTTAGCCGTTGGATTTAAATTTGGACTGTTAGATCTTTTTTTTTTTTTTTTTTTTGTCGTTGGCTTTGATCGTATTAGATCTTAGCCATAAGATTCAATGAATTTATAAATATAAAACTAAAAAAAAAATACCCATATATGGTGGGCCAGCTCTACTAACCTAGAGGGAATCCTGAGCTAAATTTTCCCCTGAAATGAGTTTTGGGTTAAAACTCATATTTTCCCAAGGGTTGGAGCAAGTTGGAGTAAATTTAGAACCTTAAATTTAAGTTTTACTCCAAGAGTTGGAGCAGGTCTTAGTGTCCAATGTATTATCAAGATTCACATGATTTATGTTTTTTCTTTTTCATTTTAAAATACTGAAAACAACCTTTACTGAAACAAGAAAAATTGGAAGAACTCTATTGTTTTACCTTATCGTTCATAATTTTGTTTCCTCTAAAAGACCCCAGACTGTTGTAGCCTATTTTATCTACAAGGGAAGGGGGCCGGCGACACAGAGAGAGAACTTGCAAAAGGTAGGAACTTGCTATTCTCAATAAGGTTGGAACTTGCAAAAGGAACTAAGTCTCACTAAAAAACCATATGGCTATGGTAAAACCCGAGTAGGGACAAAACACATAGTCTAAGGAAAATTGCGTGAGAAATGTAAAGTTAAATGAAACGTCTATGAGACGTCATCAGGGATATGATCAACCTAAGGTGGGTGCCTCGTTAAAACCTAGTTAGGTAGCAAAAACCCAGTGAGAAAAATGCTCCTAATTGTAGGGAAAAAGAGTACATTAAGATCAAACAAGTATACTTTAAGATACTCCCCTGAGTTTGACACAATTCCAAAGAGAACTAACAATGTTACAACTCAGAAAGTTTAAGCATACCAATTCCTTGAACAAGCTTTTGAAATGTCGCCTTTAGTAGTGATTTAGTGAAGAGGTCGACCAGATTATCTTGTGAACGGATTTGCATGACTTCAATCTTTTGATGCTCTTATTGTTGATGTGAGAAGAAGAACTTCGGCGCAATATGCTTTGTGTTGTCTCCTTTGATGTAACCCTTCTTGAGTTGTTCGATGCATGCTGCGTTGTCTTCATAGATCGTTGTTGGGACATTAACGAGAAGGTAAAGATCGCAGGAGCTTTGAATATGGCCCACAACTGCTCTCAACCAAAAGCATTCCCGAGTTGCTTCGTGTAAGGCGAGAATTTCAACATGTTTAGACGAAGTGGCAACTAAGGTCTGTTTAGTTGACCTCTAAGAGATTGTGATGCCTCAAACGGTAAAGACATAACTCGCTTGAGAGCGCACCTTGTGCGGATCAGATAAGTATCCTGTGTCTGCATAACCAATAAGGTGAAAATCCACTTGGCATAACCAATAAGGCGAGAATCGACTCGAGATAAGGGGGTGCGGCATCACTTGAGGATTAGTTGGGATAGAACAAGCCCAAATCCGTAGTACCCTTAAGGTAGCGGAGAATGTCTTTAACTCCAGTCTAATGTCTGCGTGTTGGTGCATTACTGTATCTTGCCAAAAGATTAACAGTGAATGAGATGTCGGGTCTAGTGCATTGAGCTAAGTACAATAAAGCGCCTATCGCACTTAGATAAGGAACTTCAGGCTCCAAACTCTCTTCATCATCCTCCTTCAGACGGAAATGATCTCGTTTTGCATCTAGCGATCGAACGAACATATGAGTACTCGAAGGTTTTACTTTATCTTCATTAAAGCGACACAACACCTTTTGGTGTAGTTCGTTTGATGTACTAAGATTCCATCCGGATGGTGCTCTATCTCAAGACCGAGACAATATCGAGTATTTCCTAGATCTTTCATCTCAAATTCTGACTTTAGGTGCGTGGCAGTTCTCGCGTGCTCTTCAGAAATTCCGATAGGGTTCATGTCATCGACATATACTGCAACAATCACAAAACTGAAATGTGACTTCTTAATGAACACACAAAGGCATAATTCGTTGTTCACATATTCCTGACTAGTCAAATACTCACTTAGACGGTTATACCACATTCTTCTGGATTGCTTCAAATTGTAGAGTGAACACCTCAGCCGAATTGAGAACGTGTTCCAGGGTTTGAAAATATTTGATCTAGTCAATGTAAGTCCTTCGGGAACTTTCATATAAATTTTCATATCAAGATCCTCATAGAGATAGATAGTTACTACGTCCATCAGTTGCATACTCAGTTTTTCGGAAACTACCAAACTGATAAGGTAGCGAAAAGTAATCACATCCATAACGAGTGAATAAGTTTCGTCATAGTCAATCTTGGGGCATTGTGAGAAGCCTTGTGCAACAAGACGAGCTTTGTAATACATAATTTCGTTCTTTTCATTACGCTTCTGAACAAAAATCCACTTGTAGCCTATAGGCTTCACATGTGGAGAAATAGGAGCTACATGTCCAAACACCTTACATTTCACAAGCGAATGGAGTTCAACTTGGATTGCTTGTTTCTAGTTTGATTAATCGGTTCTATGTTGACATTCATCAACGGAACAAGGTTCAATGTCATCGCTTAACATGATCTCAGTAGCCACTGCAATAGCTAGTGCATCGTCGACAATCATCTCATTTCTACACCACACATCATCTAAATTAGCAAAATAGACCGAAATCTAACCATTCTCAAGAGGTTGATTCGTCTCTTCAAGGACGATTCCGTAATCTAGAATTTCCTCATGAGTTGGATAGAATGAGTAAGTGATAATTGGATTCACAGTAGGCTCCTCAGGTACTTGTGTCGTGGGTTTCCTCTTCTAGGGGTGTGAATCCTTTGAACTAAGTGGTATGTCATGCTTTTGTGTAGGGGCAGATGATTGGCTAGCCGCTACTGTACGTGGATCACAAAGTTGGTACCCCGTGCCTCCAGGAAGGAAGTCCGTCATACATTTGGTACATCCATCTTTGCAGGTACATTCACAGCTGGAATATGTGTTCTTGTCACTCGCGCTAGATCGGTGAAAGCATTTGGCATGCTCTGAGCTATGCTCTGAAGATCTAATATGCGATGTACTTCAGTTTCAGACTGAATGGTGTGGGTGTCTAAATGAGACAAAGTGGGAGTCGTCCATGATAATTCACGTCATTCTTCAGGAACGTTGACGTTCTTATCTCCCCCTAACAACGGGAAGATTGTCTCATAGAAGTGACAATCTGCGAAACGAGGGGTAAACAGATCGACTGTCAAAGGTTCTAAGTAACGAATAATCGAAGAAGAATCATATCTAACATATATTCCTATCCTTCGCTGAGGCCCTATTTTTGTACATAAGGGTGGCGAAATCGGCACATAGACCGCATAACAAAAAACATGCAGATGCGATATGTCGGGTTCATATCCGGTAACCAACTGAAGGACACTATATGGTAGGGTTGCAACAGGCCTCAGGCAGACCAACATGGCTGCGTGCAATATTGCATGGTCCCAAGCAATGATCGGGAACTTGGTACGTATGACCAACAATTGAGCAATTATTTGTAAGCACTTAATGAATGCCTCTGCCAGGCTGTTTTGGGTGTGAACATAGGGTACATGATGTTCAACTTCAACCCCAACCGACAGGCAATAGGCATCAAAAGTTTTAGATGTGAATTCTCCAACATTATTCAATTGAATAGATTTGATCGGATAACAACCCCAACCTAAGCTAACAGTTTAGAGAATGCAGTGTTCCTTGTGGACAACAAGCACACGTGTGGAGGCGTAAACCAAAACCATAAAATATCTAAATGGTTCGTAGGGAGGGGTGAATCGGTCCACAAATGTCCCTCGTAATCATTTGTAGAAAAGTAGAAGGATTCGAACGAATCTTATCATAAGAAGGCATAATAATAAGCTTTCCCATATAACATGTTTGACATGCGATTCCTTGAATCGAACCTAAACTTCGGGTTAGTATCTCGTGTGATAATTTGAGGATATTGTGCATCGCTGTTGTTCTAGGGTGTCCTAAACGATCATGCCAAAGTGTAATTTTGTGCGCGGTCCCAGAGGTAGGGCAGGCCACATAGTGGCTCTCTATGGGGCGTATGGTCGTAGTATACAGACCACTCGGGATATGCTCAATCTTCTCTAGAATACGCTTCTAGCCATATTCGTAGAAAGTTAGGCATAGAAATTCAACTCCATATTCTACATAGGTTTCAATGTGGTAATTATTATCTCTAATGTCCTTGAAACTCAACAACGTTCTTCCGGAGCACAGAGAATAAAGTGCCTCATCAATGGTCAAAATTGTACCATTTGACAACATTATACGTGCCTTACCGTATCCGTTGATCAGGTTGGATGGGACTGTGAGGGTTGTCAGAGGTACATTCTTAGGTATGAGGTTAGTGAAATAGATGCATTCATGTAAAACGGTGTGCGTGGTTGCACTATCTGCCAGACGACTAACTTCCCCACTAGTCATACCTAGAATGAAAATTAATTTGAATCGGTCACATGCATAAAAGTTCTATAAAAAAATATCCATTCAAAATAATTTTAAGTATTCAAGGATGGTAATTAATCAAAAAGTTGATATCCAACAACAAATCACCAACAAATAATCCAAACATAAAGGAAAATTGTTCAAAATTAACCAAAAACACAAGGGGGTTCGGCCACTAGGTGAAATTCGGCCCCAATGTCTAAATTTCAACTAGAAAAATAGTTTATGTCTAAGTTTCTAATCTTCCGTAGGGTAACAGCCTCTTGAAAGTTAGAAACCTCCATCTTGGTAATCTCCGGTTCGTTTACTTGCACAAAGTTTGATTCAAACTTCTTACGACGAGAATGATATTTAACTACATCTTTCTGGGGTTTAGCCACAATGATAGCACATATCCGCATCCCATATCCGCATCCATGGTTTTAGGTGCTTTGCTCTTATTCTTGAAGTTTGGGGCCTTGGGAGCGAGGTTAAGGCGCTTCTGGGTTTTGTTTCCTCCCTTAGATGGGCCTTGGCTATGTTAACCTTGACGGGGTGGCTTCTAGCCACCCCTACCACGACTCTTATGGCGTTTTGGGCGTTGGTTCGTGCTATAGTATGCTTCAGGCACAACAGTCGCCCCAGTAGGTCAAGCTTGATGATTCTTCATCAACAGTTGATTCTGCTTTTTAGCGAGAAGTAAAACAGAGATCAAATCCGAGAACTTAGTGAACTTCTGAGATCTATATTGTTGCTGCAGGATAATATTAGTAGCAGAGAAGGTCGAATAGGTCTTCTCCAGGAAATCTTCTTCGGTCAAAGTTTCGTTACAAAACTTGAGAAGTGATTGGATTCAACAAACTTTAGAATTATATTCATTCACAGACTTAAAGTCTTGGAAGCGCAAATGCTGCCAGTCATGTCTTACTTTAGGCAAGAAGATGTCATTTTGGTGATCAAAACGATCATCCAAAGCAACCCATAGTGCTCGTGGATCCCCTTCAGCAAGGTACTTGGTTTGCAGTGCATCATGAGTATGTCTTCGGATGAAGATCATGGCAGTGTCTTTCTCAGCTTCGCCAACCAGGTTGTCCGCCTCATCTTCAATGGTGGGACACAAATTCTTTGCAGTGAGGTGGAGCTTCACATCTTGGACCCACTTGAGGTAGTTCCTTCCAGAGACCTCCAAAGCGGTGAAGTTGAGTTTGTTCAAATTTGACATGTTCCTATCACAAAAATAAAGGACAAGATGTGATTAGCGTAATGGAGAAAAAATCAATTCATTCACATATGAGTAGAACATTCAGGTTCTAATAGACATGTATTGGTTAAAATTCACATGAAAAAACTTCGGGTTTTCATGGGTGATGTTTTTAAGGAAAACTTCAGGTTTTCAAATAAGGCATGTTTCTAGAAACTCCAGGTTTCAAAATAATTATGAACTTTAGGTTCATATGTTACTGCAGACAAACACAAATATATATATACATAAATATGCAACAATAAAATATGCAAATAGAGCTTCAGGTCTATAATTATAATTGAATTAATTATTTGGACTTCAGGCCAAATTTAAAGTGTAGGTGGAAAATTATAAAACTCATTGGGCCTAAAATAATTAGGCAATTAAACTCGGGGCCCAAATTAAGCGGGCAAAGCCCACGGGTGATGTATACCAAAGTATTCGGTCTAAATAATAGTAATTTTTTTTAACAAGCGATATAATTTATACTAGGAGGAGGGGATGGGTTTAGCCTCATAATGGATTAGCAATAATATGGTTCAAATTCGCATTTAGTGAGAATCGAACCTAAGAACTCTCACTTAAAAAAGTCCATGTTCAACGCACAGAAATTCAACCTATGGGTTGGTTTTGTATCATAATTGTAATGGGACAGCTGCTTTGGTTTTATTTTTGTGTTTGATTATACGATTTGGCTCATATTTAGTTATTGGTATCCATATTAAGAAATTTCATTAGACTGGTTTTTAAACATGCTAAAATGTCATCAGATGGCAGCCAAATACCAAAATTATAACACCATCAGTATTCACACACAGTGGCTGAATTAAAATGTAAAAAAAACAAAATAAGACCAAAAAAAAAATTAAAAAATAAGGAAATAATAATGCAGTGTCTGAATCAAAATGTAGAAAACATAACCTCGAAATGGACACTACATTGCAATGTTTGATTGTAAATGTAAAAAGAATGTAAAAAGAATGTAAATATCATAACCAGTAAATGGACACTGCATTTGCAATGTCTGAATCAAAATGTAGAAAACATAACTAGGAAACAGACACTGTATTGTAATGTCTGAATGTAAATGTAAAAATATAACAGAACGAGTAAATGGACACTGCATTGCAGTGCCTAAACTAAAATGTAAAAAATAGAACCAGAAAAGGACATTGCATTGTATTGTCTGAATCCAAATGTAAAAATAATGTAAAAAATATAAACAAAAAATGGACGTTGTGTTGCAGTGTTTGAATCCAAATGCAAAAATCAGGAGTTGCACAAGGGAGGAGGCGTGTGAGTGATGAAAAAAAACAAAATATAACCAAGAAACGAACACTGCAACGCAGTGTTTGAATCTAATAAAAAAAAAAAAAAGCATTGCAACGCAGTGTCTAAATCCGTTCTGACCTATCCCAAAATATAAAAAGTATGAGAAAGGGGGTGTTATTTAAAGTGGATGTCAGCTATAATGATAAATTTTGTAATTTTGTTTATCTTAAATGCATTTAAATATCTCAATACATGATTGACCTATTTCTTAATATTGTAACTTTTTATTGATTTTCTACAAAATCAACCTTATTATTACTAAAAATTTATTTTACTTTTGGCACAAAGGAAGCCGTTTACCAACTCCTTTTAACCGTTTTAGAAGCGTTCGACTCAATGATTGGATTGCAGGGTGAACTCAGGAAGCTTGTGATTATTTTTGTGGATTTGTAGGTGATAGGAGCATATTTATGCGACTTAGTTAGCTTGTTTCTTGGCATTTATGTTGTTAGTTCGTAGTTATTTTAGTATTTTAATCTTTTTTCGTGTGTTTGTAGGTCCAAAGGGTTAATGTGGCAAAGAAGTGCATTTTGGAGCATTTTGGAGCATTTTTGGGCATGGAATGGATAGCATATGCTTGGAGCAAAAGGAATGGACGAAATTTGAAGTTTGTGCATCATCCTCTCCCTATAAATAACCATTTTAGCACACTCATTTCACCCAACACATCCATTCACCTACCACTACATCCACACATTTCACCCACTACATCCACTCATTTCACCCAACACATCCACTCATTTCACCCACTACATCCACTCATTTCACCTAACACATCCATTCACCTACCACTACATCCACTCATTTCACCCAAGACATCCACTCATTTCAACCACCCAACATATTCACCTACCACTACATCCACTCCTTTCACCCAACACATCCATTCACCTACCACTACATCCACTCATTACAACCACCCAACACATTCACCTACCACTACATCCACTCATTACCACCACCCACTACATCCTCTCCCTAGCCTATAAATACATCCATCCACCCTTCACCATAAGATACATAGATCAATCCAAAACACACACACACATCATCTACACAATTCTCCACTCTTTGCCGCATTCAATACAACCTTCATCCAAACATATCCATTCATCTTCACATCCATTCCTCCATACAAACAAACCTTCAAACACTCATCAACACCTTGTACCGTAGCAAAGGAAGGGAAGGAAAGTGCTTGGACGTGCTTGTTGTCCAACTTGGATCGTTGGAGCGTTTAGGTGTTTTCTTTCTTTTGTTTCCAATGTTTAAATTCATTTTCTTTTGTTTTGTTGTGAATATGAGTGGCTAAACTCCTCTTGGCTAGGGGTGATTTCAAAGCCATGATTATGTGTGTAATATGATTTGATAAATTCCAGTTATGAACTCTTGAATTGTAAATGCAATTGGATTAACTATTTGATTGATAACTTATTTGTATTTGTTGATTAAGGGTCGACACTTAATTGGCATGCATAAATCCGATGCTAGAATATAAGAAAGTTTCACATAATCGTTACAAACTTATATTCATAGGTAGTGGAGGTTGCTTATAAACGATCGCGTTAAGTTTAATTCTAGCATGAGTAACATGATGTCATAGTTGCAAGTGCTTTGTCAATGCTTATGATTTTCATTAAACGTAATGATCTTTGATTGTATCTCTATTATGATGTCATGTAGAGAACTTTTGAAGAATGTTTTGGGTTGTCGAATGATGTCATCCAATCCAATAATACAAGGAAAATCTAAGGGTTAACTAGTGATGTCACGGTTAATTTGGGGTATTGTTGTTTATAATTCAATGAAGTAGTAATTGGAAATCGAGTTGTTTGCATACATGTCATGTGTGGAGAAAAAGCCTATAGCTATCTCATCCATCATCTTATTTCTCAAATTTGTTTTACAATCTGTCTAGTTTTTCATACTTGTTTGATTGTTTCAACTTCATCCAAATCAAAACCCCCCCATTTAGTTTCTTGTTTCAAAGTGTTTCAAATTTGTTTTAGTTTGTATTTTTAAGTGTTTTGATTCAAGTAAAAGTCAATTTTCGTCCAAAGTCATTCCTAGTGTCTAGTTTAAGTTTATTTGGTTGTTTTAAGCTGTTTTGAGTATTTTAAGTTTGCTTTGAGCCTTGTGAGTCTTGTTAAGTGTTTTTAAGTTTAGTTTTATGTTTTTGAGTCAGTTTAGAGGTTATTAGCAAGCCCTCCTAATCCCCGGTCCAGAACGATCCCTAGTTGTACTTATACTACAATTGTCAAAAGAGGGTTAAATTTGTGTGTTAAGTTAATTTTCGCATCAAGTTTTTGGCGCCGTTGCCGGGGATTAGCAACTTTGCTAATCCCCCGTTGTTTCTTTTTCGTGTCTTTTGTTTTAGTTACTGACTTTGTTCTGTTTGTGTCTTTTATTTTTTCTTTTGATATTTGATTTAGTTTTGTTTCCTTCATTTCAGGTACTAGAGAAGTAAGACATGGATTTTGCTACCATTCAAGCTCAATTGGTGAAACTTACTTCTCAATTGTCACAATATGCCGAAAGGACCACAATGCAAAGTGTCCCTACATGTGGTGTGTCCTATGGGCAAGGATATCAAACTCATCAATGTTCTCAATTCGCTGCGAATGAAGATGCTTGGGGTTATCAAGGCCATAGCCAATCATGGGACAACATGTTTTCCAACGCTTACAATTCGGATTGGAGAGATTATTTAGATTACATAGAACCTCAACAATTCCAACAAGATGGATATTGGCAGCAAGAAGATGAGTTCTATTCAAGACCTATGCAGCCATCACAACCTCATATACAATATGCTCAATCAAACTCAGGTTCGTCAATAGATTATGATCGAATTTTTGATGAAATAAATTCTTTGGTGCAGGGCTCACAAAATCAAGCCAAGGAGGCTCAACAAGATGGATATTGGCAGCAATCTGAGGAGTTTTATTTAACACCTATGCAACCACCACAGTTTCCCCCACAACAATTCCAATCAAATTCAAGTATGCCCACAGATAGTGATCAAATTCTTTAATTACTAACCTCTTTGGTGCAGGGGCAGAAAAATCAAAATGAAACAATGCTCAATCAAGCTAAGGAGATGAGCGAATTGAAAAATCAACTTGGAGAGATTATGGAGTTCACGGCACAAATTCAAGAGCAAAGTGAACTCTCCGACTCAACTATTGAAAATTTGAAGGAAGATTTTGAAATCCATGATGCTATCACTTTGGGAAATGCTATGGAGGTTGGAGGTGAACCCAAGATGTCCAAACCAAGCCAAAACATGGATGAACAGCTGTTGCTCAAAAAAGAGGAGAATAACAAGGCCACGGCAAGGGAAGAACCACCATTGCCGCAGCCTCATATGCCCTCTATGCCGTCCATTACAGCCAAGGTAAGCCTAAATTCAATTCGTCCTGACCCCGTTTCACCAAATGTCCTTATTCCTTGCAGGATCATGCAATCCAAGGAAGAAGAGGGTGAGAAAGGCATCTTCAAAACCTTTCCAAAGAATCAAGAGCAAGAAATGGATGGGGAATGTCTAGAATTCATCAAAGAAGATACACTTGAGACGAAAATTCTCAAAGAAGTTGGATTTTATGACACGAGACAAGTCATAACTCTCAAAACACCAAATCTAGCCAAGTCCCATATCCCTGCAACCTTCAAAGATGTGATGTTCGTAATTGAGTTTGTGTCGAAGCAAGCGAGTAAGCCATCTTCTCCAACTTCAATTTTATTTTATACTAACTTGCTGATTTTGATGATTCAGGCACCTACACTAGAATTTAAACCATTGCCGGATCACATCAAGTATCACCTTCCATTCAAGGATCAATTCCATGCTATGGGCCCTATCCAAGCTTAGAAGAAAGTTTCGTCCGGCTGCAAGACGTTAAAGAAAACGCTTCTTGGAAGGCAACCCATGTATTCAAATAAGGAAGATCTATGAATCGCTCCACAATCAGTTTTGCGTTTCTAAAAACCTTCCCTTTACTGCATTTATTTTGCCTTGTTTGTCATATTTATTTGTTGCTTGTTTGATTGTTTTTTGTGTGGGTTTATGTTTGAAACTTTGATAGGTAAACAAAGTATTTTTACATTAATTTTCGTGGAAGAGGAACATTAGGTAGAAAGGTAGAAAAATACAAGAAAGTGCAAACAAGCAAGAATGAGCCTTCATTGGTCAGGTGGTGCCTCAGCATTCGATGGACCTCCAGAAAGACGAAGCGCCAGAGTCTAATTTTCCGGAGCCTCAACACTTGGTGAAGCGCCAGAAGACGAAGGCAGAAGTTACCTCTGGAGTAACGCCACAAACCTCTGATGATCACTCTGAATCCGAACTTCGGACTCCTGCAGCTGGTCAAGCTTCCTCTTCATGCTTGTTGAGTAATTAGTTGCGAGCATGTGCAACTCTTTATTCTCGTGCCTAAGCAGTCTGACCTCTTGCCGAAGACTAGCCACCTCAGCCATCAACGACTCAACCTGACGAGATCGAGCAAGAAGGCGCTAGCCCATGTTTGATACTGAGCCTGCACATCAGACGCTGTAGGCCAGAGAGTCCTGAACAGCCAGCTCGTCGGACCGCCTAGAAAGTATCCTAGTGTCTCTAGGAGTGAGAAGATTTATGGCCACCACCGAAGCGATTGTATCATTCATCATCATGGAATCCCTAACTGTAAGAGGACCATTGAGGGATAAGAAGGACGGCTGCCAAATGTTGTTTGGAAAAGACATGTCAATATCATCCCCGACATTCAAGTTAAGACGACGGTCAGAATGGCAAGACATATTCGAAGGTGTGAAGAAAAAGAAGAGGTCGGACGAATCAAGTTCTTAGAAGTGCAAGTAGGGAGCTTCTACAGGCGGAAATTCAAGTGTGCTTTGGAACGTGATGCGTGCCTCTCTATAAAAATCAGCACTCGACGGAGCTTCATAAATCGAAGAGGCGAGTTCAGAAATCGAAGAGGCGAGCTCAGAAATCGAAGAGAAGCTTGCTTTCTCAAAAGCTGGGCTGCTCAGAAACCAAGCGCCGATCTTAGATATCGAAGAGGCTCCAGTCTTTTTCAGCCTTGTCAGCATCTGTCACATGCACACTCAGCTTTGCAGAAACCACGGGCTGATCTCAGAAATCGAAGAGGCACTTGCTTTTTCAGACGTGTCATCACCTGTCACATGCACACTCAGCTTTGCGAAAATCACGGTCAATTTGTCGAAGCGCCGATCTCAGATATCGAAGAGGCGCCAGTCTTTTTCAGCCTCGTTAGCACCTATCACACGCAAACTCAGCTTTGCGGAAATCACGGTCAATGTGTCGATGCGCCGATCTCAGATATCTAAGAGGCGCCAGTCTTTTTCAGCCTCGTCAGCACCTGTCACATGTACACTCAGCTTTGCGGAAATTATGGGCAATTTGTCGAAGATTTCTGAAGAAGAAGAAAGCACGTGAAGCCATACTGTTTAATCATCCAAAGGTTGTCGACACGAGTAAAAGAACAGTGCCTCTACAAGTTATGAAGAAATCCCTATAAATGTCAACATTCACAACAAGGCATACATACTCAACCTTTCTTCATCTCCGAAAATGCATTCTCAACGAAGCCTCTCGAGTCACTCAGTGTTCCTCATCCCTTGGGGTACCTCTACAAACAAGTCATCAAGAGCAAAAGTATTTCATATCATAAAGGTTGAAAGCAAGAGTATCTCATATCATGCTTTCTCCCTGTCATTTTCCTTGTCTTTGTGACAAGGGGAAAGAGAGCAATCAGCCAGCACTTGGTGTCAATCTTCCGATCTAAGAACCGACTGCCTGGAACTCCTTCCTGATTGCTTACCTAGCATTGCTTTCGAGTGCTCATCTTCAACTGCTGATGTACTTCCGAAGAAGATGCCACATCTGCCTAGAGAACAGATAAGGCAAGTGAAAATGATACCTTGAAGCATGTGGAGACAACGTGCTAATTCATCTTCAAGATCAAGTCTCATTTTCCTTGCTAAGAAGTTCCCCAGCCCAGTTCAAGAATAAACCTGTGGAAAGATACTTCTTCAAAAGCAAAAGTATCTCATATCATCAGAGTCGCATGCAAAGATATCTCATGGCATGCTTTTCCTTTACCATTGTTCTTGCCTGCGAGACAAGGAGAAAGAAAGCAATCGGTCGGCACTTGGACAGATTGAACAAAGAAACAGACCATCACCTCTACCTCGTGCTTACCTGCCATGCAGAAGAAACAAGCAGAGAAGAATGTTGCCTGCACACTCAATCAACCCAGCAGAAGGAGTCTGAGTTGAAACCAAGAGCTCGAGAAGCTTCAACAACATATGGACACATCAGTCGCCAAAGAGCAAAGCCTCGCCGTACAAAACCATCACCTCTACCTCGTGCCTGCCTGCCGTGCAGAAGAAACAAGTAGAGAAGAATGCAGACTGCACATTCAAATCAACCCAGTAGAAGGAGTCTGATTTGAAACCAAGGAACTCTCATTTTCCTCGCTCAGAATTCTAAACCAGTTCGAGATCAAAGCTATGGAAAGTCAACAAGATCATCTATCTCCATAACCAGATTTGCGTTCTTAAACTCTACTTTGTCTGGTTTTTACTTTGCCATACTTGTCATGTTTTATTAATTATGTTGTTTGCTTGTTTGAGTGTAAGTCTATGTGTGAAATATTGAGGACAATGTTTGATTTAAGTATGGGGGGGGGGGGGGTAAACAAGCTGTGTTGCATGATTTTCGTTGGTTTTATTTACCTATCACTTACAATGTTGTTTTTCACTGTTTTAAGTGTTTGTAGTGTGTTTTGAAGCATAAGCGTGTTTTGGCATAAAAATCCGAAAATTTGATAAAAATTTGAAAAATTGTGTTGAAAAAGCCAAAAAAAGTTGTTTTTGTGTTTTGTTTGTGTCTTAGGATACCTTCCAACACAATGATGAGGATTTGATTTTTAATTGCATGACTGTTAAAGAAAGTTATAAACATGGATGGAAGTTTGATATGCTCTTTGGTTTATGTTTGGTTGTAGTTATAATTTATGAATTCACATGTAATCACAAAGGATAAAATCAGTTTTTGTAACATGCTTGAAAGAAGGAACTCAAACTAACGCTACATACTTGAGAGACTTGAGCCTAAACGTTTATATGGAGAGTTATTAATCTGTGCAATGTTTTTTTGTTTTCTAAAGTCGTTGCATGATCTCATTATTCTTTGCTTGGTTGCTACTTAGAATGCGTTCATCATTTAGTTCCAAATGCTAGAACTCATGCCTATTTCATTCAAAGCATGTTATTGATTTGCATAACACATATTCAAGATGAAGTTGTTTGGTGAGCCAAGAGCCAAAAAGCATATCCCGTTCATTATGTGTTTAAGTTTAACCCCGTTGAGCCTTGTTAAGCATATGTTCTTTGTTAACCCACACTATCCTTACCTAGCCTAGTTTTAGGACCATCCATACCCTTATTCTTGAAGCATAGTAAAGCATGACTTAAAATGAACTCCTTTTTTTATCAATGTATTGCAGAAAGCAAGTGTGGGGGAAGTGATTCTTGTGTGCGTGTGTGTGCCAAAGTCCTTAATAAGGCATGGGTAGAAAAGAAAAAAAAAAGAATTGAAAAAAAAAAAGTATGAAAAAGAGCTCTTAAGTGTTGTTTGTTAAAGAAAGGGTTCAAAACATTGAATTCGGCCCTAAATGTTGCATGAATCTTACCTTTGTATTTAAAAGTTGATTCTGCATTCTAAAGTGATTTCCAAGTGTCTATTTCATTGCTTTGCTTGCTATCGCTTTAAGAACGTTTGTTATCCCTATCCTTTCTTTGTTAGCCATTACCCCCAAGCCCTGTTACAACCCTTTACTTCAATCTTGAGTGTTGTGTGTTTCAATTTGTGGAGTTCGAAATTGGTATGAGCATATGGTGTCACTGGTTCTCGCATCTAAGTAGTAGCATTCCATTCATGAGATCATATCTAAACATGCTTAATAACTCCAGAAATTGCTTTCTTTGTTATAACATATGTGAGTCCTAATCTTTCGTGTTTACATCAATCTTCTCACATATACTAGTGTAGGGTGTGTAGTCAGAAAATGTGTGTGAAAATAGAGAGTATCTTGTAAGGAATTGAGCAAATTCTCTAAGGCATGTTACTACATTCAAAACATCGTTTTAATTGGTTAATTGTGAACTAGTAAGTGGTGACTGTGATTAAGTATGTGCTCAAGTGTAAGGATGACCAAAATCTGTGGGAATGATGATTTTTAACATGTCATGTTTCATTAAAAATCCCTGAGGCAATTGTTGGAAGGTCTAGGTTGTGTTTTGTTTTGTTTTGTTTTGTTTGTTTTGTTTTGCTCGAGGACTAGCAAAAGCTAAGTGTGGGGGAATTTGATAGGAGCATATTTATGCGACTTAGTTAGCTTGTTTCTTGGCATTTATGTTGTTAGTTCGTAGTTATTTTAGTATTTTAAGCTATTTTCGTGTGTTTGTAGGTCCAAAGGGTTAATGTGGCAAAGAAGTGCATTTTGGAGCATTTTGGAGCATTTTTGGGCATGGAATGGATAGCATATGCTTGGAACAAAAGGAATGAACGAAATTTGAAGTTTGTGCATCATCCTCTCCCTATAAATAACCATTTTAACACACTCATTTCACCCAACACATCCATTCATCTACCACTACATCCACTCATTTCACCCACTACATCCACTCATTTCACCCAACACATCCACTCATTTCACCCACTACATCCACTCATTTCACCCAACACATCCATTCACCTACCACTACATCCACTCATTTCAACCACCCAACACATTCACCTACCACTACATCCACTCATTTCACCCAACACATCCATTCACCTACCACTACATCCACTCATTACAACCACCCAACACATTCACCTACCACTACATCCACTCATTACCACCACCCACTACATCCTCTCGCTAGCCTATAAATACATCCATCCACTCTTCACCATAGGATACATAGATCAATCCAAAACACACACACACATCATCTACACAATTCTCCACTCTTTGCCGCATTCAATACAACCTTCATCCAAACACATCCATTCATCTTCACATCCATTCCTCCATACAAACAAACCTTCAAACACTCACCAACACCTTGTGCCGTAGCAAACGAAGGGAAGGAAAGTCTTTTGTTTCCAATGTTTAAATTCATTTTCTTTTGTTTTGTTGTGAATATGAGTGGCTAAACCCCTCTTGGCTAGGGGTGATTTCAAAGCCATGATTATGTCTGTAATATGATTTGATAAATTCCAATTATGAACTCTTGAATCGTAAATGCAATTGGCTTAACTATTTGATTGATAACTTATTTGTATTTGTTGATTAAGGGTCGACACTTAATTGGCATGCATAAAACCGATGCTAGAATATAAGAAAGTTTCACATAATCGTTACAAACTTATATTCATAAGTAGTGAAGGTCGCTTATAAACGATCGCGTTAAGTTTAATTCTAGCATGAGTAACATGATGTCATAGTTGCAAGTGCTTTGTCAATGCTTATGATTTTCATTAAACGTAATGATCTTTGATTGTATCTCTATTATGATGTCATGTAGAGAACTTTTGAAGAATGTTTTCGGTTGTCGAATCATGTCATCCAATCCAATGATACAAGGAAAATCTAAGGGTTAACTAGCGATGGCACGGTTAATTTGGGGCATTGTCGTTTATAATTCAATGAAGTAGTAACTGGAAATCGAGTTGTTTGCATACATGTCATGTGTGGAGAAAAAACCTCTAGCTATCTCATCCATCATCTTATTTCTCAAATTTGTTTTACAATCTGTCTAGTTTTTCATACTTGTTTGATTGTTTCAACTTCATCCAAATCAAAACCTCCCCTTTTAGTTTCTTGTTTCAAAGTGTTTCAAATCTGTTTTAGTTTGTATTTTTAAGTGTTTTGATTCAAGTAAAAGTCAATTTTTGTCCAAAGTCATTCCTAGTGTCTAGTTTAAGTTTATTTGGTTGTTTTAAGCTGTTTTGAGTATTTTAAGTTTGCTTTGAGTCTTGTGAGTCTTGTTAAGTGTTTTTAAGTTTAGTTTTATGTTTTTGAGTCAGTTTAGAGGTTATTAGCAAGCCCTCCTAATCCCCGGTCCAGAACGATCCCTACTTGTACTTATACTACAATTGTCAAAAGAAGGTTAAATTTGTGTGTTAAGTTAATTTTCGCATCAGTAGGATGTGCAATTTTGTGGACAGCCATCTTTTCCTTTTCAAATTTTCTTTATTAACACGAGTAAGGTTTATGTCACCGAGACGCCCTGATTAGCTTAACTAGGTGTAAAGTTTTTTATTAAAATTGTCCCTCGTAACATTTAAAAAAATATATATCTAGCCTTCCCATTACTGGCTTCTAGATTTTTGTGTTATACTACAATTGTCAAAAGAAGGTTAAATTTATGTGTTAAGTTAATTTTCGCATCAGTAGGATGTGCAATTTTGTGGACAGCCATCTTTTCCTTTTCAAATTTTCTTTATACACGATTAAGGTTTATGTCACCGAGACGCCCTGATTAGCTTAACTAGGTGTAAAGTTTTTTATTCAATAAAATTGTCCCTCGTAACATTTAAAAAAATATATATCTAGCCTTCCCATTACTGGCTTCTAGATTTTTTTTATTCAAGTTACGTTATATACTCATCACTAATACATCACAAGATTCATCATATATGACAGGAGCTTTTGCTCATGGAGCTATACTTTTTATTAGAAATTACAATCCCTACGATGGAAAAAGTCATGAGTTCAAATTAAACCACCCCATGCCACTTATTTATGTTCTTCTGTCATTTTCCATTCTAAACTTTGCTTCTAACATCAATATTTAAGATATTTAACAAAATCCCACAAGCAACAAAGTTTATAGAACTGGCATTCATCAAGAAAATGAAATTTGCCAAAGAGGTTGTTGAACACATTTTTACGTGGAAGGCTGGTTTTGCTCTATAACTCGCCAAAATTAAACATCGAGTTCATATTACAAGCTTTATCATATCTCAATTGTTGTAGTTTATTGCATGCTGTCTTCCTAATGCTTAGGTCTACATTCTACTGACATTTAGAAGGACATCACATGGAAGGGGTTGAGTGTTACCATGACCAAGGTGTGACTTTATCTTCACATTCTCACACACCCCTTTACATGTGGCGAATTTTCAAGACAAACACATGGACAACACAAATTGAGTAATGTGGAGCACGTGCGGTCATTGGGCTTCACACCTGGGTTAACTTGCTCGGATACCATGAACAAAGTTGGGTTCTACCAAAATGCCAATTTGCGATATGGGTAGTAGCCCAATATCTTATAAGTACATGCAACTCTAATACCATTAATGAATGCTCGATGAACTCACTAAAGACATTCTCGAAGGACTTGGCCAAGAATACAGCGACATTCACGACCTCCATTCATCTTCATCCTTCTCTCACCTTTGATATGAATGTTATGACTTGCTTGTTCAGGAAGAAAATCTCATCAATAGGATGTCTTCTTTCTCGAGGACGACTAGTGTGGCCCGTACTGCCAAACGCACCTCCTCCGAACACTCTGGCCCTTCTCATCATGGTCCTGGTTCGCGATGTTGTGGTGGTTGGTGCTCTAACAATTCCAATCGGCATGGCCATTGGAATTCTCATCGGTCTCATCTTGGCCCTTTACGTGATCATCGCCTTCCTCTCCTTCCCACACTGCCAATACCGTCTATGGAACCATATTTTGAATTTGGTGGTCCTTGTCAATTATTCAAAAAATTTGGCCACAAAGCCCGCACATGTCCTCAACGTGGCAATTTCACATATTTCGCTGCTTGTCCTGCTGCCTCGTCATCCACACCTCAGGTTGTCGACTCGAAAGCAATCCACCATAGTCCAATTATCTGTCTCACCTTACTCTGATTCAGACATACACAGGTATCGATTCAATTGGCAATGGTGCTCACTTACCATATCTCATATTGGCAATTTCATCCTCACATGGATCTCTCTCTCTCTCTCTCTCTCTCTCTCTCTCTCTCTCTCTCTCTTACCGATGTTTTATATATTCCAGCCATCAAGAAAAATTAATTGTCAATTTTCGTCGCTTTTATCATGATAATCATTGTTTTTTTTTTAGATGGACAATGAGTGTTTTCATGTGAAGCTGTTGAACAAGAGAACCGACAGATACTTTTGATTTGGCATAATCATGCCAATCTCTACTATATTTGGATTGCTTCTCATGTCACTTCCAAGATTGTATTTTATGGCGAGCGGACATCTCGTGATGTGGCATGCCCGCTTGGGCTATCCTTCAATTTTTTGAAGTGTCAATAAATAAATACAACATTCCTCTTACTGGTGCAGTCTCCTCCATTAAGAGTTGTCACATTTTGTCCATTAGGCAAGGCGTGTTGGTTAGCTTTTCTTCCCAGACTTCTACGGCTTCCTATCCTTTGGATCTTCTACATCTTGATGTCTCTGCCTCTCTCCACCGCCCTATCACTTCTCCATATTTCTCTCCCGCGCATCAGAAGTTAAAAAACGCCAATACTCTCACGTATGGCACATACCTACATCCTCCATCACATGGTTTTATTGGAATAAGTCAATATTTAGAAGAAAAGGAATGTAAATATCTTGTAATTATTAGAGTCATGTTTTAGGAAGGATATTGTGTCCTTTACTTTGTTTCCTTTTGTAACAAGGATTGTATGTACTATTTATTCAGAATATGCAATACATGAAAATTAAACTGTAAATTTCAATTTGGCATCCGAGCCTAGGTTGCCGTAACCCTAGAATATTTTTTCTTCTTCTACTATGCACAGCCGACTGTTTTTTCTGCAATTCCCTTGCAGAACGTCAGGCTGTGTGTGTGTGTGTGTGTGATAGTGCCGTGCGTGAGTAGGAGTATTGTTGTGTTGAAGTATCCCCGTGGGTGTGCTATTGTGTTGTGCGTGGTCTCGACATATTTCTGCGTTCTTGCAGCAATAAGTCAGGCTGCACTGTGTATTGACGTGCAGTGTGTACTTGTCTACTGCTTGTCTGTTTCCTTACAAAGACTTGCGGTTGCTACGGTATTTGTGGTGTGTTCTCAAATCAAAGTTGTTGTCGGTTTGAACTGCTGCAGTACAGATTGCAGGAAGCTGTTGGTTTTTTATTTGTTATGGTGGCTATGCTGGTGTGTGTCAGCACATTGGAACGTGTCTAGCGGCTATACCGTGTGAATTTCAGTGCAGCGTGGGTGATTAGGTGTGATGCTGCCTGGAATGCAGCGTAATATTATTTTTGCTTTTGCCGTGTAGAATTGTTGTGCTTAAGCAATTGCAATATCGTGTAGGAGTATTTTACTCCAAGTTTTGTTCGTGGAGTGTGCTTCAATTACCATATATTGTTGTGATTGCCATGTATCAGTGTCTCGTGAGTTATTACAATGGTGAATATATGTTGGATTTTGGATTCCGGTGCAACCGATCATATGACTTTTGATAAGAATTTATTTACTAGTATGACAACTAGTTCACAGAAGTGTATTGCAACTGCTAATGGAACAACAGCACCAGTTTTGGGGGCCGGCACTGTGAACATCACGCCAGCCCTTCCCCTTCATCACTGCCTACTTGTTCCCTCGTTGTCTCATAATTTGTTATCTATTCCTCAAGTTACTGAGCAATTAGATTGTGTTGTACTTATGTATCCAATGTTTTGTTTGCTTCAGGATATTCAGACCAAGGAGACAATTGGGCGTGGCACTAAGAGAATGGGGTTATATTATGTGGATGACATCGTTCCTGGCAGAGCTAATGCAGTTCGAGCATCCCGTACCAATAATATACAGGAAGTTTGGTTATTGCATCGTTAGTTAGGACATGGTTCGTTTGGTTATTTAAGGCGTATGTTTCCTAGTTTATTTCATGAAATAAAAGAATCAGACTTACATTGTGAGGTATGTATTCTCGGGAAGAGTCATCGCGTTTCGTTTCCTCCTAGTATGAATAAAAGATTGTTTCCTTTTGACCTTATGCACTCTGATGTTTGGGGTCCCTCTTCTGTTAGTACTTTGTCTGGAATTAAATGGTTTGTTACCTTCGTTGATGATTGCACTCGTATGACTTGGATTTATGTGATGAAGAATAAAAGTGATGTGGGTATGGTGTTTCGATCATTCTCTCAAATGGTTGCAACACAATATTCCTCTGTTATTAAGGTTCTCCGCTCTGATAATGGAGGTGAGTATATTGGTTCCGAGTTGTCCGGCTTTCTTCGGGATCAAGGAATTCTACATGAGACTACTTGTCCTCATACCCCACAACAAAATGAGGTTGCTGAAAGAAAGAACCGTAATATCCTGGAAACTGCCCGTGCCTTGCTCATTGGTGCATCTGTACCTAAACGATTCTGGCCTGAAGTTGTCACCTATGCCGTGTATGTGATTAACCGTATGCCATCCCGGGTTGTGGATTTTCATACACCTCTCCACGTATTGACAGAGTTTGTTCCAGTAGTGTCAACTAATACTCTTTCTCCTTGTGTATTTGGGTGTGTAGCCTATGTTCATATTCACAAGATTCATCGTAGTAAGCTCGATCCATGTGCTCACCGGTGTGTTTTTCTGGGATTTGCTCCTCAACAGAAAGGGTATAAGTGCTACCACCCTGAAACTCGTCATATGTATGTAACTATGGATGTTACCTTTTCTGAATCCCAGTTCTTTTATGCTTCCACTCCATTACCTTCCGATCACCCGGGGGAGAATATGAGTGATGATCTTGGGTGATTGGAAATATGTAGCTCATGGGGAGTATTTATTGACAAAAAAAATTGTGAAAGCTCTCGACAAGACACTGCCGAGAATGGAGACAGTGAATCTCGGCAAGACACTTTCGAGAATGTAAGTATCATTCAGCCAAGTAGCACTGAACTAGTTGAGTCTTCTCAGCAATGTGCTGCCGAGTGTGAGGCAGAGTGTCAGCAGGGAGTTGCCTAACCAGTTTCACCACTCCAGCAACCATTAGCTACCGAACCCGCAACCCCCTCTCTCTCAAGCTCAATAGTGGCACCCAATATGTCTTCTTTGAATATTCGTGAGGTAAGTACTACTGATGCTCATGTAACTAATCCAGATAATGTTATGAGTACATATAAGTTGCCGCCAAGGCAAAATCATGGCGTTCCTCTTGACAGGTTTTCTCCTGAAGGAAAAGTGAAGTATCCAATAGCTAATTATGTGTCATGCTCAAACCTTGCACCAGAACGTCAAGCCTGGGTAAACAATGTGGAAGCAATCCAAGCACCAACCCGAGTTGAGGAGGCCTTGAAGGATCCTAAATGGGTTGCTGTGATGGATGCGGAAATGATGGCACTACATAAGAATGATACATGGGAGGTAACTGAGCTACCTAAAGGGAAGAAACCAGTTGGGTGTAGATGGGTCTTTACGATCAAATACAAGGCAGACGCATTGGTAGATAGGTATAAAGCAAGGTTAGTAGCAAAAGGCTATACTCAAACTTATGGTGTTGATTATCAGGAGACTTTTTCTCCAGTAGCAAAATTGAATACAGATTATCAGGAGACTTTTTCTCTAGTAGGGAAGATGATACAGTACGAGTTCTGATTTCTTTAGCTGCAAACTTGAATTGACCACTAAAATAGTTTGATGTGAAAAATGTTTTTCTTCATTGGCACTTGGAAGAAGAGGTATATATGGATTTTCCTCCAGGGTACAATGCCGGAGGGAAAATTGGAGTATGTAGGTTGCGAAAGTCACTCTACGGACTTAAGCAATCGCCTCGTGCGTGGTTTGGTAGATTTACCCAAGTTATGAGGCGGATTGGGTATTATCAAAGTCACTCAGATCATACATTATTTGTGAAACGGGAAAGTGGTAAAGTGACAGCCTTAATTATTTATGTGGATGACATGATAATAACAGGTGATGATTCGGAAGAGATGATGAAGCTAGAACAAAACCTTGCCGTCGAGTTCGAGATGAATAATTTGGGAGATTTGAAATATTTTCTTGGCGTGGAAGTTGCTAGGTCATCTAGAGGTATTTTCTTGTCTCAACGTAAACATGTTCTGGATTTATTAAAGGAAACATGAATGCTGGGATGTAAGCCTGTGGACACTCTTATCGTAGAGAAACATTATTTAGGGATTTATCCAAATCAGGAACTGGTTGACAGAGGTAGATATCAAAGACTAGTGGGGAGGCTGATTTATCTTTCTCACACTCGTCCAGATATTGCCTATGTTGTAAGTGTGGTTAGTCAGTTTATGCAGTCACCAAGTGTGGATCATATGGCGGCAATAATGAGAATCTTGGCATATTTGAAGTCTGCCCCTGGTAAAGGAATTTTGTATGAATGTCATGGACATATGAGGATTGAGGGATTTACTGATGCTGATTGGGCAGGTGATGTGACTGATAGACGGTCTACATCTGGGTATTTTACTTTTGTTGGAGGTAATTTGGTTACGTGGCGAAGCAAGAAGTAGAATGTGGTATCACGGTCTTCTGCCGAAGCCGAGTATAGGGGTATGGCACATGGTGTGTGTGAGATTCTTTGGCTACGAAAGTTACTTTGGAGTCTTGGTTTTAAGCAGAATGAGGCAATGAAGTTGTATTGTGATAATAAGTCCGCCAGGGAAATAACCGAGAATCCAGTACAGTATGACAGGACTAAGCATGTTGAGGTTGATAGACATTTTATCAAAGAAAAGCTGGAGAAAAAGATTATGTCAATACCGTTTGTGAACTCAGAAGAATAACTTGCAGCTATCCTTACCTATGACGTGTGTAGTAGAAGATTTGGTAATTCACTTGTCAAGTTGGGCATAAGTAATATCTATGCTCCAACTTTAGGGGGAGTATTGGAATAAGTCAATATTTAGAAGAAAATGAATGTAAATATCTTGTAATTATTAGAGTCATGTTTTAGGAAGGATATTGTGTCCTTTACTTTGTTTCCTTTTGTAACAAGGATTGTATGTACTATTTATTCAGAATATGCAATACATGAAAATTAAGCCGTAAATTTCAATTGGTTTAACAGCAGATCTCCACGGTACTCTCTCTTTTAAGCCGTCCCACTACACTCGAGCTTCCAAATATTCTAATTGGCAGCCATCGATGAAGTAGGAATATGATTCCCTTCTCTGGAACAGTACGTAGTCCCTTATTCTTGGCAAACCAAATGTGAACATTGTGGGGTGCAAATGGGCCTTTCGATACAAATGGAAAGCATACGACGGCTCCATTGAGATACACAAAGCTCATCTCGTCGCTAAGGCGGTACAATCAACAAGTAGGTCTAGACTACCAAGTGACCTTCAGTCCTGTGGTAAAATAGGGAACTGTTCGGACCATTGTTCCCTTAGCCGTCTCCAAAATTTAGTCATTGCAACATCTCGATGTGCACAATGACTTCTTACATGGGATTTTAGAAAATGAAGGTCACATGAAATAACCACCTTGCTTCGTTGATCCCCAATCATCTCAGCATGTTTGTTGGCTTCGTAAAGATCTTTATGTGTTGAAAAAAGCCCATCGAGCTTGGTCCAATGGTTGAATACATTCTTGTGTGGCCAAGGCTTTTCTCAAAGCAAATCTGATTGCTTCTTTATTATTCACCACTCATCTGCATATTCTTTATATGTTTTAGTATGTTAATGAATTAATCGTCACAAGGTCTAATTCTGATGCCAGTTACTAGTTCATCGGTCTGTTATGTGCTTCTTTTGCTAGTCGTGAGCTAGGGGATCTTAATTTTTTCATGGAATGGAGGTCACACGAACAACTAGCCATCTTTCACTATCTCAGACTCATTATCCTTTCAACTTGTTCAAGAATTTACAATGGACCTGTTCAAAACAAATCCTACTTCATATCCTTCCTCCATGCGCTTGTCGGCGCATGAAGGTGAACTCGTTTCTAATCCGGAGACTTATCATAGTATGGTGGGTGGGCTCCAATGTTTAACTTTGTCTTGTCACGAAATCACCTATGCAGTTAATCAAGTATGTCAATTTATGCATAATCTAGAGTCCACTCATCTTCAAGCAGTCAAGCGTATCTATAGTTATATCAAGGGCACCATCGAGCATGGCATACTCTTCCACTTCTCTCAAGACTACTCCAATTGAGTATTTTCCAAAGCTGATTCAACATGTTCCATTGACAACCATTTGTCTAAGGGGTGTGATATCCACACACCCCTTTTTACTTCTCCCACACCTTTTTAGTTTTCGGCCATCGGATCGGATGAATTGAAGAAGATCAACGGACATAAATTAACAAGGGGTGTGTGAGAAGTAAAAAGGGGTGTGTAGATAGCACACCCCTTTGTCTAATAGGGGTGCATGTATTTTTATGGGTCCTCATTGTGGAGCAAAAAATAATCAAGAAAATTATGGAGGCGACACGTGTACTTTTGGGTAAAAGGACAAAATTACCCTCAAGGCACACCAGGATTCCCATGCGCATGCAACAGACAATAACGGCTCAATCAAGGAAGAGTCAAAGGTGATCAAAATGGTATTTATTCAAAATTGTCTCATCATTCCTCATCAAATCCTCACTCAAAAGGTAACTCCCAATTTTCCTATTCAATTTGTGATTAATTGCCAAGTTAATTGCAAGATATTATTTCACATAATATCTTGCAATTACACTCATAATTTGACCATATATGGCCGGCTCCTATTCTCCAAATAGGGCCGGTCACTCCCCTATAAATAGCCATGTTTTCCTACTAAAATGCTAAGTCATTCTCTCCCCAAAAATTCCTAAACACTTTCTCTCTCAAATTCTAACTTTGGCATCGAAGATTCTTCGGCCAAAGCCCCCCCATTCATTGTGGGCGCGTGAGGCTTTGGCCTTAATCTTAGGTGTTATTATTTGTAGGCGCATTTTCGTCAAAGGAGAACACAGCAGAAATTTGCATCCGCAATTTGGTGCTTTCATTGAGAGTTTGATTCTCATTTCTCGTTCGTTCGTAAATTTTTCATACGTTCTTATTTCTAGAATTTTTTAATTTTTTGAATAGACGTAGGAGAAAAATACAATATCGAGAAATTTGGAAACCACAATGAACGAAACTTCCTACATTCAAAGATTCGGATCAAATGATGGAGATTGTGATGTAGCCCTACCACAACGATCCACAAGGCTCAACGCGGCGGCAAGAGGAGCAACTTTGCCACCCTGGAGCACCACCACCATGGCAGCCACGAGGACCACTGTGGCAGTGGGGAGTAGGCCAGCTCCATGGCAGTAGACCATGACCTTATGCGTTACCACTACAGCAGCCCAAACCCAGTACTAAGCCCAAGCCCAGGTGCTGGCAGCAGCTACGCAAGTAGCCCAGAAGGCGACCCAATCTGCAACCCACATAGCAGGGCAACCGAGCTAAGCCCAGTGCGAGCAAGCCTAAACCACTGCCTAAGATGCATTGCAAGCCCGAGCTGCATTGACCATCCCTTCAGCCCATATCCAACACGCTTCCAGCGCCACACCGCGCCCACATGCCCCGCACGTGGCACAACCCACTTCTGCGGCCCAACCCGCTCCCGTGGCCCACATTGCTATATCGACAAGTCCAAAATTGGTTCAACTATCCCAGATTTAGATTTTTGGACCGACGATTGAATTGGGGGCATTATCACCCCGAGTTTATGCCGATTTGACCTATCCTAGCTTAAATTTTGCACCCGGAGTCCATTACACTTCCACCACCTATGGAGAAATCTACCATCCAAGCCCTTCTATCCCGTATGGCAAACAACACTGGTCCCAACAAGTCATAAAGTTGATAAGTACCCTTACGTAGGAGACCACCTTGGTTAATCAGCTTTTGCAGCGTACCGAGATACAGCGTGCCTCAGACGAGGTGTCCTGAAGCAGGATAAGTGTAGACGACGAACCTCTCCAGCAGCGTCCCGACAAGCAACCCCTCAACTAGCCACGATCCAAGCGTTATGGCAGTTTACGCTCCCGCTTGGGTCATCGGGATAGCGTAAACTCTCGTCTTAGCGCGTGGAGGAGCGTGCACTCTCGATCAAGCCCACATACGAGCATACATTCACGGTTGAGGCTAGACTTCGATTATCAACAAAGACAACCTTCCAAGAGAAGTGTTCATTCACAACTAGGCTTGTAAGGAGCATTTTCCACCTTACATCGGAGTAGGCAGCATGACGCATGTAAAGAAGCAGCCACTCAATCCGACTCAAGTTCAACCGGCAGCCTGCGAGCAGCCCGTTTGCTTGCCAGGAACGTGTCACATGCACCGCAACCGCAGCATAACGAGTCAAGCATAAGGAAGAGCGGCCTAGACCACCAAGGGCAGCCGAAAGTTCTATTGCCCTAGCAGAGGCAAATTCAAGAAGAAGTTGAAAGGCTCTTGACTGAACGATTGCGCAATTTCTAGTGCAACTAGGCTATTGACGATGCGCTTCAGCGGGACATGACCAACATAAGCAGGTCACCATTCACGGATGAGATTGAGCAGACAGATCCACCTCGTGGGTTCACTATGCCTCACTTCACTCTGTACAAAGGAGACAAAGATCTAGATCAACATCTCAAGCATTACCGTAGACAAGAACAACGATGCGCTTATGTGCAACATTTGTACCACAACTCTACAAAGCGAGGTACAAGACTAGTTTCACACCCTATTGCTGCAGTCGATCCGAAGTTTCAATAAACTTTCCTTAGTTTTCATTAAGGAGTATTTGTCTAACCACTTAATCAAGAGGACATCCAACCATCTCTTCAGCATCGTAAAAGACCATTGGGAGACAATTTGTGACTATGTCAAGAGGTTTAAAGCAGAGAAGGCCAAGATTGTTGGCTACAACGAAAACATAGCAACGACAACATTCAGAAATAGGCTTCCCACCGAACACCCTTTATTCGAAAAACTGATCATGGGAGAAGAACTGACCCTAACAGATTCGTATGCTTTGGTAGAGAAGCACGCACTATGGGATGAGGCCAAGTAGTCTAACAAAAAAGAGTCAGAAAAGAAGCGCATGGAGCGTTCCCCGACCAGAGAAGACTCAGAGCCTGAAACATTCACCAAGTTCACAGTTCTAATCGGCCAAATTCTTTGTAAGCTCAAGAACGAACCTTGGTTCGAATTGCCGCCACCCATGAAGTGTGATCTTACCAGGCTAGATTAGACAAAGTATTGCTTATTCCATCAAGGACCAGGCTACACTACCAACGGCTACCTGAAGTAAAAGCAGTACCTTGAGAAGCTGACAAATGAGGGCTGGTGCCACGAGTATCTGATAGGATTAAAAGCACACCACAAAGTAGCACACAAATGTCCTATTGATTTTCCTTATTAACACTAATATTTGTCAATTGTAGCATATGAAAATAAGGGTCTTTCCTGCAAAAGATTGTTTTATCTAACTACTTAAAATGTCACAAAAAACTGGGTTGCTGTCCCTACTAACCAGCCACCAAAAAAATAATTATTAGACCGACTTACACTTATCTAAAGTCTACGAAATTTTATATGAACCCACTAGACACACAGAGCTACACTCATACATATGTTTGGGATTTTTGGAGTTGATTTGCTATTTAAATTAAATCGAACAAAAACAGGACAGAAACAGATTTTAAGTAGTTCACAAATTAAGAAAAACGAGTTAGGGGAATTGCTATCCACCACCAAATAATCATGCAAACATGTTATGTTTCATTCAAATTCCTTTTATTTCAGGATGAAGATCCTCAAGTTGGCTCAATGTTAGAACTCAACCTATTACTCTTTCTTATGTAGTATGTTAAGAGAATGGCATTTTCAACTTAACTTAGGCCCTAGCATGCAATCTAGAATGGCATGTTTATAGATTTAACAAGTAGAAATCATTAAGAATGAAAAGATTTTGAGTCATCACAAGGCATCGTAAGTACTAGCGTTGTCTTACTTATCCTAGAAATTGGTTCACATGTTAATCACAATTAACAAGTACTACTCTAGAACATATGTAGGTCCTCATTCGATAAGGGCAGGCACACATATATTCATAGCGTTAGAATCCTAGATATGCTTACTACGTATGCATCCATAGAAAACAAATAAAGAATTCATCAATGAGACAAGTAGTGAACCAATTTTCATCCATTCATAAAAGTAATTCAAACGAAATGTCATAACAAACTTGCAATCATATGCGGGGCTTCAAAAAAGCCCCTAACTACTAAAAATTTAGTTACACATAATCCTTAAGTTAAAACAAAAGATAGACATGAGTTTGAGAAGATAGAACCGAAAGAAATCGACTGAGGCCTCATCCCCCTCTTTCCTTCCTTCCCCAACTACTCCCTCTTATGCCAATTACTCCCTCTTAATCCTCATCTTTAATTCCATTCCCTTTTATATTTGAATAAGTGTCAGCTAGCTTGTTCTTGGCTGCATCAGTTTTGGCTGCTAGATTTATTGGGTTTATTGCTTTCATTGCAGTCACAAACTGTTCAGCCTCTTGGTAACCTTTCAATGTTAAAACGACCATAACTTCTTCTAGACAAATGATATTAACAATCCGCGAAATGCTCCAGATAATAGACATCCGTAGCTTTCCAAGACTATAAGGCTCATTCTCTAATTCATTCTGAGCTGCATCCAACTTGCTTCCAAAGTCAGCTGATCTGCATAAGAAGTTTTGACGAATTTGTTACTTAAAATCCCACTTGTGCTATTTTTCTTTTCTTTGCTTGACAAATCCTACAAAACACAAAAGAAAAGTAAATAACTCAAAAATACAAGGAACCAACTAAGAAAAGACAAGTGAATTTGATGTAAAATATATATAAAAATGAACTTATTAGTATCTTGATAGGTCAACAACACGGCCTACACAAGCATGGGAAGTCTCCATCACCCCTTGAACCCCGTTAGGGATTTTCCAAATAAGTTCGAAGTCTCAAGCAGCTCGACAAAGAAGACCTCACAAGCAGAGGATTATCTAGTTTGTTATGCAGTTTCTACCTTCCAGCACAATTGATCCATTTCTTTATTCTCAATGAAGATTCAAGAAGTTATTCATAAGCCTGGCTCAACTGCTATCTACAACAATTGCTCAAACCCCTATCTAGGTTTTCTCTCCAGTGTGTGAGGATAAATTAATTGTTCTCCAGTGCGAGAAGGTAAACTAGTTCCCCAACACCCATCTAGTCTGCTCTCCAGTGCGAGAGGGTAAACCAATTCCCCAACACCCATATAGGTCTGCTCTCCAGTGCGAGAGGATAAACTAATTGCTCTCCAGTGCAAGAGGGTAAACTAATTCCCCAATACCCATATAGGTCTGCTCTCCAGTGTAAGAAGATAAACTAATTGTTCTCCAGTGCGAGAGGGTAAACTAATTCCCCGACACCCATCTGGGTCTGCTATCTAATGCGAGAGGATAAACTAATTGCTCTCCAGTGCAAGAGGGTAAACTAATTCCCCGACACCCATCTGGGTTTGCTCTCCAGTGAGAGAGGATAAACTAATTGCTTTTCAGTGCGAGAAGGCCACACATCTTAAAAGATCGAATACTTAAAGACCTGTTAAGCAGCAAATGGTCAGGGGGCAGCAACCTCTTTGCACTCAACAGTTCGGTCATTTGACATTTCTTCTTCAGCAGCTCTGATCTTGGCAGCTCCATCATTGATTGCTCCATCTACAGCAACTGAGAAATCAAACTAAAGCAGTTTCCTCATTCTTGGCAAGCAGCCTAGACGTTGCAGCCCAAACCGTGGCCCATACCACGCCACTTCCTCGATCCATACCGAGCCAGCCCTTGGTTTTAGTTAAACCGAGCTCGAGTTGTGGCACCTACCACACCACCTCCTCTGCCCATGCCAAGTCGAATTCTGGCCCCTGTCAACCGACATGCCACACCACCCCAACAACTGCCCCATGGCAGCACCACTCAAGAAAAAAACAAAGAAAATTAAGTTTTTCTTACATTGATGGTGCGGGAGAAGACAAAGAAATCAACGAAAGACGGTTCTTTGCACCGACAAGCAAAGAAAAGTGCTAGGGGAGGGGGAAAAATATCCTCTAGCTTTCTCTCTTTCTTGTAAGGATAAATATTTGCCCTCCGAAGTTGATTTATTCCCCTACTTAAGGTAGGCTTAAATAGGCTTTGGAGGCAATTTATTTCCCTTGCCTAGAAGAGTCTAATTCCAAGTCCAAGTGGGAATTTGCATCAAAGTTGGAGATCTCTACACCTGTTGCCCTTTCCTGCGAGCAGCCCAGCAGGTGTGGGGGTATTTGTGGAGCCAAAAAATAATAAAAAATATTATGGAGGTGACACGTGTACTTTTGGGTGAAAATGACAAAATTACCCTCGAGGCACAACCGGATTCCCATGCGCATGCAACGGACAATAACGGCTCAATCAAGGAAGAGTCAAAGGTGATCAAATTGGTATTTATTCAAAAACCTCTCATCACTCCTTATCAAATCCTCACTCAAAATGTAACTCCCAATTTTCCTAATCAATTTGGGATTAATTTCCAAGTTAATTGCAAGATATTATTTCAAATAATATCTTGCAATTACACTCACAATTTGACCATATGTGGCCGGCCCCTATTCTCCAAATAGGGCTAGTCTCTCCCCTATAAATAGCCATGTTTTCCCACTAAAATGCTAAGCCATTCTCTCCCCAAAAATTCCTAAACACTTTCTCTCTCAAATTCTAACTTTGGCATCAGAGATTCTTTGGCCAAAGCCCCCCCGCCCTAATTAATCGTGGGCGCGTGAGGCTTTTGGCCTTAATCTTAGGTGTTATTATTTTGCAGGTGCATTTTCGTCAAAAGAGAAGACGGCGGAAATTTTCATCCACACTCATCTCCTTACCTTGACAACCAAGAAGCAAAGCACTGTATCCCGTTCTAGTTCTGAAGCTGAATATCATGATCTTGCCACCGCAACCACTGAACTACGATATGGTTCTATTATCTATTTCATAAACCTATCATTCATATCCGTACCTCACCTTGCATCTTTGTCAACAATGTCTCCAGACTCCCCAAAATTGCAAATCCAATCTTCCATGCTCAAACTCATCACACTGAAATTGACTACCATTTTATCAAGGAATTGCTTGCCCAAGGAGTTCTTGCTACACAGGATATCCCATCTCACCACCAAATCATCGATGTCTTCACCAAATGCCTTTCACATGAACAGTTCTCACTTCCAAGCTTAATCTCCACTTTCTTTTGTTTTGCTTGAGGGGGGATGAAAAGAGTACCATGAATCTAGACCATTCAATAGATACATAAATCATTTATATTTGTTGTTTTATTACTTCCCATAATTAGTTGTACAAAGTCAACTTATATAGGAAGCCTTTTAGGAAAGGGATTCCTATTTTTTTTATTTTTTTATTTTATAAAAATGGGGATTAGTTGTGGAGCCCACACTACATCAAAGTTTAACGATCTGAACCGTCTATTTTTTCAAGTTTCACCTCATAGATCATCATTGTAAAATATTAGCCAAATCGGAGATATTTGAGACACTTATTTTAGTTCAAAGAAATTGACGAACACTTTGTTCTCTAAGAAACATTGAAATTTCATTGTGATAATTAAATAGGCAAATGACTTCGAATTGAAGAGAAGTTTTGTTAGGATGATATATGAATCGAGACTTATAAAATAGACGGTTCAGATCGTTAAAATTCGATGTGGAATGGGTCCCACAACTAATCTCTATTTTTTTTCAAAAATGGGAATCCCTCTACACATATATATAAACACACATATATATATATTGGGACAAGGAATGGAATGCATAGCGCTACCTTTTTAGCATCCTCTCGAAAAGTATTGGGACGAGGAACGGAATGCATGTTGCTACCTTTTTAGCATCCTCTCGAAAAGTGTATACACACACACACACAAAGCTATGCGAATATACAAACCATTGAGTTATTCTCCCAAAATACTTCTCTTTTTTTTCTTCACAAATTCTCTCCGTGCACGAATTCCTCTATGCTGTTATAATGACGGATAGACCGTGGATAATATGCTACAATGTAACACTAGGCCGAGAAATTGGCGGAATACCTGCAGCAACGTCTCATTTTTCAGGTGGAGAAGACTTGGATTTGGACCCTGCAATCTTTGTTTTGCCAATCGACGGAAGGGTTCTTTTGCATGACCGTAACTATAGAAGGCAGTTTATACGAAACTATCTTTACATGTTTCCTTGTTTTTATGTTTCCAAGGGTACATGCTTATTTACTTGTTTCCTTTTTTTCATTGAGATTATAGATATTTTATGAAACTACTACCTTAGAAATTTTATGTTATGTGACGATCGGTGACTTATTCCCAAGATACAATCCTTTTTTTTTTTTCCCTTTTTAATTTAATGTAGTCCTTTTCTTAATTAGGAGTAAATCCCTTACGATATATAAGATCTAACATGCAAAAAGAAAGTTTACGCAAAAAGATTAGTTCCTTATATTGTATATCAGGGATAGAATGGTATATAAATAAGCACAACTTTTCTGCCTAGTCTGCCATTCTGTGTTGAGGGAAGCAAATATGGCAGGCTTATTTGCAAAATCTGCTTCCCTCTCTCTTATTAATCTTGTTATTTTCTTATATTTATCATGCTTAACCACCAATCTCACGGCCTCCACGACCACAACTTCCGCCGTCAAAACACCAAGCCGTTTTGCCACAAAACTCATTCACCGTGATTCGGCTCTCTCTCCGTACTACAATCCTAATGCAACCATCAAAGACCGTGCTATAAGCACATTGAAACGCTCCAGGGCACGCTTAGCATGCTTGGGAGCAAAGGCCGGTTTTTACAGTGACGATGACACCCGTGCTGGTCTTGTTGCCGAGGACAGTGGAGCACAATTTATGGCCAATTTCTCAATCGGTGAGCCACCAATTCCACAGCTCTTAACCATAGACACAGGAAGCAACCTCTTGTGGGTTCAATGCCTTCCTTGCACCAAGTGCTTTGAACAAATAAGTCCGATTTTTGACCCTTCCAAGTCCTCTACATACACCCCATTACCATGCTCATCCCCATATTGCACAATTTCCCCTAGTGACAAATGTGACCCCTCAAACAATTGCAAATTCTCTCACACATACCTTGATAGCACCAAAGTAGCTGGACTTATTGGGACCGAAATTTTCACCTTTGAGACGTCCGACGAAGGCATTAGCACTGTCCCGAATGTTGTTTTTGGTTGTGCCCAGGACAATGATGGTTACAACGGGCAGCCTAGTGGAATAATTGGTCTAGGCCCTTCAAACATATCTTTGGCAAACCACATGGGGTCAAAATTCTCTTATTGCATCGGTAGCATAAGGGATCCTAACTACCCTCATAACCAGTTAGTCTTAGGCGATGGTGCAAAGATAGAAGGCACTTCAACTCCACTAGAAGTCTACAATGAACTTTACTATCTAACCCTAGAGAGCATCAGCCTCGCGGAAAGGCGGCTTGAGATCAATCCGGAAATCTTCAAGAGAACAGAATCAGGCTCGGGTGGAACAGTCATCGATTCCGGAGCAACAGTATCCTTCTTAGCCACAGGTGCATACTATGTGCTTAGAGATGAAGTGCGGAAGTTGCTTGATGGAAGATTGGAAAAAGTGGAAGAGCCCGGTGTTCCTTCAGGTTTGTGCTACAAGGGGAATATAAGGGAAGATTTAACAGGGTTTCCAGATGTTGTGTTGAACTTTGCAGGTGGGGCTGAAGTAGGGTTAGACGTAGAGAGCGCTTTTCAAGATTATGGTGAGGGTGAGTTTTGCATGGCAGTGCAAGTGTCTCCTGAGGGCAGTGACTTGAACGTTGTTGGGATTATGGCGCAGCAGCATTACAATGTTGCCTATGATCTTGCTGCAAGCCAGGTTTATTTCCAGAGGATTGATTGTCAACTTCTTGATGATTAATTGGGGGTTTATTGCGCATGATGTAATAATAATCAGGAAAAACAAAGTAATTAACAGTCACATTGATATGTCATGATGTGTTTTTTATATTAAAAGAATTTTTCTTAAATTTTTGGTTTAGTTGATTTTTGTTTATTTATTGATTTATAAATATGAGAGATGTGGTTGAAGATGGATTAGTCTCTCTAATGCTATATTATTGCAGCTTTTACATAAGGGTTTCTTTATATGATCTAACTACACAAGCCCAAAATCTAATATTATATATGTATAATTTGAAAGAGAACAAAATCACCTGACATAAGCCCCAGAACTAATATAAGATATGTCAAGGTTGTGAAGGGCACTAGGCGTATAGATGGATGGCGGGCAGAAGCCTAGCGCTTAGGCGTCTAGGCAGGGACCTTGGTGGCTTTTTAAATTTTCACTAAATTTATTGTGTAACATATAAACATTGTCTATTTATGTTTAAAAAAAAAAAATATATATATATATATATATATAATTTTATTGGGATATATAAATTGCAAAATAGAATGACATATAAATTATAAAATAACAGAAAATATTGAAAACATGGAGAATAAACATATAGGTACCGTTTGGTATGTAGGACGGGACGGAACAGAGTGGGACGAGACGTTCCATCCCACGTTTGGTGCGTCCAAGCGTATTGCAACATAGAAAATATTGAAAACATGGAGAATAAGCGGTATGAAAATTGCAACATAGGCAGTATGAAAATATTGAAAACATGAAGAATAAGCGGTATGAAAACATGGAAAATATTGCAACATAGGCGGGTGCCTAGGCAAGCTATGCACGAGTCTAAGCAGTTGGACGGGCTATTCACTACTTATGTGTAATATATTTTTAATACTTATTTAATTAGTGAATCCATGCCGCTCCCAAATCGGGATTCATTGAGAATTTTCACGCTCCCGAATCTCCTGGCTCTCGAATCTCTATTCAACTCCCGTATTCATGCTTTCATAGATCTACACTAAGAGGAAAAAAGAGAGAGTTTGACTCATAAAGTAGTGATATGAAAAAGAAGGCCCATCTACCAATTGCATCTTCTTAAGATCGATTCTAAACTTTCTTCCTTTTGATTGTAATCATCCTCTTTTACTATACAAAAATGTTACTCTTACCGTATTTTGCATACCACCTTTCTAATAGAGGTAGGACCTATTTGTATTGGTGAACCCTATCTCCGTTAAGAGAACAATTTAAATGGTACGAGTACAACACCTCGTGGCATATGTGTCATATAATATAAATCATTTTCATTATCATAGAGGTGATACAAACGTGATAAGTTTGTATCTCAATAGTTGTAATTTACTCATGCTCTTCCTATTTATAGCAAGTTGTACATTTGTAATAAACTTGTAATCATGGCTCTCTTTGTTGCCAAAACAAAACCAATTCCGCTGATGGTCAAACTCACGCACCATGATACCATCTTGCATCCGTATTCCACACTAACAACATAACAAGTACGGATTAACACCCTCTCATACGTTGTACAGTTACACTCCAATTAAATTTATACTAGGAGCTATGAGAGAACGATTTGCACAAGAGATTCTTACTCCTAAGAAACTCTTCTAATGAATGTACATTACATGCTAGTGTGATTAAGTTGAAAATCGAAAACCTTAATGCAAAGCTGGGCATAGTACTTGGACCGGAAACTCGACCATGATCGCTGGCAACATAAGTGATCATCTCTACAACTAAAAACAATTGAGGCACATTTTAATGTTGGAGATCACATGGAAAGGGTAGTGTTTATCACAGAAATCCGTACATTATGTTATCAACGCAATACAACTACGCAAGACTACTCTCAAATTTGATGCTTCCTTATTATTCATCACTCATCTGCATATTCATTATAGGTTTTAGTATGTTGATGAATTAATTGTCACAAGGTCTAATTCGGATGCCAGTCACTAGTTCATCGGTCTGTTATGTGCTACTTTTGCTAGTTGTAAGCTAGAGGATTTTAATTTTTACCTTGGAATGGAGGTCACATGAACAACTAGCCATCTTTCACTCTCTCAGACTCATTATCCTTTCGGCTTATTGAAGAATTTAAAATGGACCTGTGCAAAACAAGTCCCAGTTCATATCCTTCCTCTATGCTCTTGTCAGCGCATGAAGGTGATTTCGTTTCTAATCCGGAGACTTATCGCAGTATGGTGGGTGGGCTCCAATGTTTAACTTTGTCTCGTCCCTGCATCGCCGATGCAGTTAATCAAGTATGTCAATTCATGCATAATCTGGAGTCCACTCATCATCAAGCAGTCGAGCGTATCTATAGTTATATCAAGGGCACCATCGAGCATGGCATACTCTTCCACTCCTCTCAGGACTACTCCAATTAAGTATTTTCCGATGCTGATTGGGCAGGTTCCATTGACTACCATGGGTCTAATAGGGATGTATGTATTTTTATGGGTCCTAGGTAATCTCTTTACTGGACAGCTAAGAAGCAAACCACTGTATCCCGTTCTAGTTCTGAAGCTCAATATCGTGCTCTTGCCACGGCAGCCATTGAACTAAGATGGTTTTATTATCTATTTCGTAAATCTGGCATTCCAATCCGTACCTCTCCTTGCATCTTTGTTGACAATGTCTCCACTCTCCCCAAACTACAAATCCAATATTCCATGCTCGAACTCGTCACATTGAAATTGACTACCATTTTATCAGGGAATTGCTTGCCCAAGGAGTTCTTGCTACTCAGTATTCCCATCTCACCACCAAATGGTTGATGTACAAGGTCACTTATATTTGTTGTAATAATTATTACTTCTTATAATTAGTTGTACAAGGTCAACTTGTAATATACATATTCAGAGCTATGTGAATACAAAAACCATTGAGTTATTTTCCCAAAATACAGGTCTCTTTCTTTTCTTCACCAATGTACTTTCTGTGCACGAATTCCTCTATGCAGTTGTAATGACAAATAGACCGTCGATAATGTGCTACAATCAAGGTCTAAAATATCGATGATATCGGAAATATCGGTAGTCCAAGAACACGGAAATTTCGATGGAAATATCGGGATATTATCGATATTGATAAAAATTGAATAAAAACCACGGAAATTGTAAGAAAAACTTAGAAATTTTTATTAAAACTTTGCAGGATGTTTATTTAGTCAATTATCTATTAGTTTATCACAAAAAATTGGAAGGAAATGCATTGCATGATGGATTTAACTGATTTAAGTTGATTATATAGCGAGCTGGCAAACATTGTGAGTGTAGAAAATATGTAGTAATTAATGAAAGAAGTTTAAACACACCATAATCATTTATATATAATGAATTAGTACAATATTTTACACTTTATAGAAATTTATCCTAGATAATAAATATTAGTTTGCAAGCCTTGCAGACATCTTAACGACCATATAAATATTACAGACTGAATATGTAATCACAAACTTAAGACCAACAGATTGATTGATTGCTTTCATGAGCGATAATAAATGAGTTGCAATCCAGTTTCCTCAATTACATTTCTATATATAAAAAATAAAAAAAAATAAAAAAAGTTACAGTTCTGGGCCTAAATATGTTGAACTTTCAGAAATGGGCTGTCACTCAATCAAGGAGACCTCACCAGCCCACAACACACATCCAAAATGATGTCGTCATGATACAACCAAGTGAAACCCTAGGTCATAAAAGCCCAAGGTTCTAAAAAACGCTAGGCGCTAGTCGGGCGGCGAACTGGCGCCTAGCGCCTAGGCGGCTAGGCGGGATCTAGGCGGGCGCCTAGACGGCCTAGGCGGATTTAAGTAAAATTTTTATATATTTTATGAATTAATTAAATTTACTATATCAAATGTAAATAATTATTGACGTTATTTCTTATAGAATAACATACATATGTGAATGTTTTATGTACATATATAATATGTTTGTTTATGAAAATAATTTATAATTTATATATATTCCAAACTTTTAAAAATATGAAAGCCCCACATAGTGGGTGGTTTTCATTATTAAAAATTAAAACCATCAGCCATCCACCTCACCTCTTTCACATCACCCGTCCATCAGACTCAAAGATGTTTGAAATTTCTCTTTGGTAGCAGGCTTCTCGATGTATTCACATCACCTCTTTCATTATTAAATAATTTATAATTTATATATATATATATAATATACTTGGTAGTTGTCATAATTAAAACCGAGTCCATGGTTTTCAATTTCATAATTAAAACCATCTTGGATTTGAGATCCCAGTCAAACACCACATAGAAATGTTTTTTTTTTCTCTCTCTCTCTCTCCCCTTCTTCCCTCATCTTCACAGACGACTCTCTCTCCCTCATCTTCACAGGCGACTCTCTCTCCCTCAGGCGACTCTCTCTCCCTCATCTTCACAGGCGACTCTCTCTCCCTCATCTTCACAGGCGACTCCATCTTCACATACGACTCTCTCTCTCTCTCTCTTCCCTCATCTTCACAGACGAGCTGCAGAAATTCACCGGCAGCACTTTCTCTTCCCTGAGGTGTGAAGGGAAGAATGCAGATCAGCTTCGTCTTTTTCACTTCGCCAAACTCAGAAAAGGCAAGAATGCTGATCAGCTGTATTCTTGAAAAAAACTGAAATTCCTGGACCGCTTAGGCCACTCGTCGCCCGCCTAGGCCGCCTAGGAGTTGATGGCCAAAGGCTTGATCGGGATGGTCTCTGCTCACGCCAGCCAGCATATCTACACCAGGGCTAGCAATACCTAGGTCTCATGCTTTTCTTATGTTGAATTGTCGTTTCGGGTATTGTTACATGTTGTTTTAGACTATTTGGCGTCGATTTTGTTTAATCTACAGTCTTATGGAAACCTAGAGATTTTCAGCATTTTTCAAGTATTTTTGGGTTTCATCTCGCGATATTATCGATAATATCGCGATATATTGCCTAAATAATGCATTAAAATGCTGAAAATATCGACAAAAATATCGATATATTGACGATAATTAAGTGGGTGTGAAAATATCGTCCTCTAAAAAAAATGATATTATCGGTGAAATATCACCGATAGTATCGATATTTTAGACCTTGGCTACAATGGAACTGTAGGCCAAGAAATTGGCGGAATACCTGCAGCAACTTCTCATTTTTCAGGTGGAGTAAACTTGGATTTGGACCCAGCAAGCTTTGTTTTGTCAATCGACAGAAGGGTTTTTTTGCATGACCTTAACTGTAGAAGGCAGTTTATACGAAACCATCTTTACATGTTTCCTTGTTTTTATGTTTCCAAGGGGCACATGCTTATTTACTTGTTTCCTTTTTTTTCATTGAGATTATAGATATTTTATGAAACAACAACTACTACCTTAGAAATTTATGTTATGTGACGATCGGTGACACATGCTCAAGATATACAATCCTTCACTTTTTTTTTCCCTTTTTAATTTAATGTAGTCCTCTTCTTAATTAGAAGTAATGCCTTACGATATATAATATCTAACATGTATAAAGAAAGTTCACGCAAAAAGATTAGTTCCTTATATTCAAGGATAGAATGTTATATAAATAAGCACAGCTTTTCTGCCTAGTCTGCCATTCTGTGTTGATGGAAGTATATATGGCAGGCTTATTTGCAAAATCTGCTTCGCTCTCTCTTAATAACTTTGTTATTTTCTTATATTTATCATGCTTAACCACCAATTTCACGGCCTCCACCACCACAACTTCCGCCGTCAAAACACCGAGCCGTTTTGCCACAAAACTCATTCACCGCGATTCGGCTCTCTCTCCGTACTACATATTGGAAAACTAGTAGTATATAATATTAACAAGTTTCCTAGATTACTAACAGATGTTAACATGATACCTGAGGCAGCCATTGCAAAACAAGAAAATGATATCTTCTACTCGTTGAAAGACTTAATGTTCTTACGGTGATACGCAGAACCTTTCTTTACAAGCAGGGAGTCCTTATATAAATTAACATTCACCAACTTCCCTCTATCATGGAGAGTTGGTTTTTGTCAGTTAACAGCAGTTTCATCAAATAAGTGGGATGTAAGTTATCTCCACAATTGTTATCCATATTTCCTTAATAATAGGTAGCAGTTTTTTTTCCACGTTTGCAACTTACGTCAAACTGTAATGTTACCAAATACATTTCGTCCTTCACTAATTGATAGTTTAGTCCAATTAAGTTTCTAACATTCTCCCACTTGGACGTAAACTGATCATTTCATCGAAATGTTATCACAATTACAATATCGACTCCTTAGTGATCACATCCAGTTACACGTAACTTGCTTCCCCACATCTACCAGTATTAGTTCAAATGTCGAACTCTAGAAAACCATGTGCAACTCATTGGCACATGCACTCTAAAATCACTGTCATTTGAATCTAATTTGTATGATGTCAAACTTTCAATGAACTTAACATTCATTTTTCTATGAATCAATTCAATCAACTTTATGGATCATCTTTGGATAATCCCAGTTCCTTTATTGAATTGAAAATCATATACCACTTTGTGTTATATAAGCTATATAACTCAGAATAATCATAAAGATTCAGCACATGCATATTTATTACTGCAACTCAGTCTTAAACCGTCACTTCATAATTGTAATGGCATACTGAAAATCATGCAAATACATATAAATACACATTCATACATGCAATTACCCAGTGTACCTTTATAAAGCTAACTTTATGTTGCCTTCAACCTTAATCACTGGATACTAGCTTTTCAAGCTTCCTGCATAATCATACGAAACCAACATGCTCTTTGGAACATAAGTCAGTTGTACTAATATATATCATAAACTGAATCAACATGGCATTATTTACAATAACCACAGGGAAAATAAGTTAAGCCAAGCATCACCATAAGGAAAATAAGATAAGCCAAGCATCAGGTCCAGATGCTATCAAAATTACGCAACAGTACTTTCTTTACTCCCACATTTCAGTTGATTCAAAACCATCATGCACACGAATCTGGTGCGCTTGGGTGTACGCAACCTCTACACCCATCAAGAAGAGCCTTTGTCTTTCCTTTTCTTGCAATGAATAAAAATTTGGCTGTCGAAGACATGAAAAACTTGAAACAACCATTAGTGATTGTTAAATGCATGTTTATATCGCACCTTTGGGCAAGAGATATAAACTGCCATTGACCTTCATTGTATAGCCATCATGCAGGAATCTTATCATGCATTTATTATAAGTCTTTGGACAAGAATATGACCTGATCTACATGATACCATACACTGATTAAAAATACAAACAACTTATACATCCCCATCTTTGGAAAAGAATGTGAACATTTCATGAGTTTTAAACCACAAATATTCTTCCTTTACTGTAATAGAACAATGTTCTTAACATTTTACTGCAAACCAAACTGTCAGTATAGGAGCAGAAAAAATAGAACCGAATTGTGAATGAGATAGAATCGGATTAACATAGTGAACAAGCAAACATCTGCAAGTGTGAGTTCATCTCCATACAGGTATCTCCAACTGCTTAAATGATCTTCGATCGTGTCCAGTGTGTCGAACGACTTGTTCACCGCTGTATCATTTTCTTGTTGAGAAATTGGGGTAGATTATGCTATTCCACTTCTCAATCTTATGCTTCAATGGTGTTGGCGAAAGATCCAGACCTGGATTACGAACCAACTCATTGAGTCCGGAGTTGAACAATTGGATTATATGGAAGCTCTCGTTGCAGGCCACTTCCTTCCTCTTCGCATACTAAAGCATTGGTATTGTGGACCTCCCGTCGTACCTTCGAGCCCGGGATAATGGTATCTCTCGTAGAATCCAAAGTGATGTAGTTATTAACAAATGACAAACCAGCAATAACCAAAACAGCTGAGTACCATGTTGTCACTGTCATGCAATTTAACTATACAATGGATCTAGGGCCTGCTAACTTGGCTTTTTGCCACTTTTCATGCTTCAATCTTTGCTCAGCAGTCGAAGTGTCAGTCAGCGGTGCAGGTTCATCCTCTCTCAATGCTAAATCGAGATCCATCAGGCCCAGAAAAATCTCAATGTCTTGTCTCCACCTTTTGAAGTTTCCTCCATTGAGTAGCTCGATCGATGAAAGGCTAAGTGCAGATGATGTTGCTGAGGCAGCCAAATAAAACATTAAATACAATTTTAATTTCATGCATCACTTACACATGTTTATATATCCCCTTTTGGTTAGAAATATAAACACCCCTTCAAAGTCATCATGTACATTCTGACCACTTCAATCATCTTTTATCACAGATATATCAAGTCTTTGGACAAGATAATTACAAGATTATACAAGGAATGATTCTTTGAAACCTTAGGCATTTTATATACTCTTTCCTTTGGAAAAGAGTATGAACATGCAATGAATCTTTAAACCCTTCTTTGCCAGAATATACATCCAAATCATTCACTTTGGTGAATTCAAAATATTATCGTAAGTGCTGCATGACATTTAAAAACTTCTGAGGCAAGACTACCTCATGCATTTTATTGAAAGTATCGGTGCTGTCATGTGTTGTCGGATGGAATAATGGAAAGCATGGGATGGAATAATGGAAAGCATGAGTGCTACTGTCGATGCTGTCATTTCTTTGGTTCAACACATTTCATACAAAATTCACATGCTGAAAACATATGCAGTTTGACACATACATTCGAATCTAGGATTTGTTAATTTGGCTCTAATACCAAATGTTGGAAAACTAGTAGTATATAATATTAACAAGTTTCCTAGATTACTAACAGATGTTTACATGATACCTGAGGCAGCCATTGCAAAACAAGAAAAGGATATATTCTACTTGTTGAAAGACTTAATGTTCTTAAGGTGATAGAACCCAATAACGCAGAACTTTTCTTTACGAGCAGGGAGTCCTTATATAAATTAACATTCACCAACTTCCCTCTATCATGGAGAGTTGGTTTTTGTCAGTTCACAGTAGTTTCATCAAATAAGTGGGATGTAAGTTATCTCCACAATTGTTATCCATATTTCCTTAATAATAGGAGGCAGTTTTTTTCCATGTTTGCAACTTACGTCAAACTGTATTGTTACCAAATACATTTCGTCCTTCACTAAATGATAGTTTAGTCCAATTAAGTTTCTAACACTACAATCCTAATGCAACCATCAAAGACCGTGCTATAAGCACATTGAAACACTCCAGGGCGCGCTTAGCGTGCTTGGGAGCAAAAGCCGGTTTTTCCAATGACGGCGACATCCGTGCTGGTCTTGTTGTCAAGGATAGTGGAGCACAATTTATGGCCCATTTCTCAATCGGTGAGCCACCAGTTCCACAGCTCTTAACCATAGACACAGGAAGCAACCTCTTGTGGGTTCAATGCCTTCCTTGCACCAAGTGCTTTGAACAAACAAGTCCGACCCTTCCAAGTCCTCAACATACACCACATTACCATGCTCATCCCCATATTGCACAATTTCCCCTAGTGACAAATGTGACCCCTCAAACAATTGCAAATTCTCTCACGCATACCTTGATGGCACCAAAGTAGCTGGACTTATCAGGACCGAAAATTTCACCTTTGATCCATCCGACAGAGGCATTAGCACCGTCCCGAATGTTGTTTTTGGTTATGCCCATGACAATGATGGTTACAATGGGCAGCCTAGGACTAGTTGGTCTAGGCTCTTCAAACATATCCTTGGCAAACCACATGGGGTCAAAATTCTCTTATTGCATCGGTAGCATAAGGGATCCCAACTACCCTCATAACCAATAAGTCTTAGGCGATGGTGCAAAGATAGAAGGCACTTCAACTCCAATTCAAGTCTACAATGAACTTTACTATCTAACCCTAAAGAGCATCAGCCTCGCGGAAAGGCGGCTTGAAATTGATCCAGAAATCTTCAAGATAATAGAATCAGGCTCGGGTGGAACAATCATCGATTCCGGAACAACAGTAACCTTCTTAGCCACAGGTGCACACATTGTGCTTAGAGATGAAGTGAAAAAGTTGCTCGATGGAAGATTGGAAAAAGTGGAAGAGCCCGGTAGTGTTCATTCAGGTTTGTGCTACAAGGGGAAAATAAGGCAAGATTTAATAGGGTTTCCAGATGTTGTGTTGAACTTTGCAGGTGGGGCTGAGTTAGGGTTAGACATATAGAGCGCTTTTGAAGATTATGGTGAGGATGAGTTTTGCATGGCAGTACAAGTATCTCCTGAGGGCAGAGAGCTAAATCAGATTGCTTACTGATCGAACACATCGAGACTAAGTGGTATCTTGAATTTAGAATGTGTTGTCTTCTCTCCAGGCAATATCATAGCTGCTATTCCAGATGATGTTGTTGCTCTGCCCCAACCTTCTCAAGTTTGCTAACAATGCATGATAGAAGTAAGTTTTTCCAGTTCCACCGGGACCATCCACAAAAAAAGTTGCATTCTCCGATCGTTGACCTGCACCCATTATTGTGTTAAACGCACTTCTTTGGTCATCATTTAAGCGTTCAATTGCATCAAGATCTTGTTGTGGAATACCTATGGATATTTCATCTTCAATACATCTTGTCATTCTTGAACTTGATTCAATTCCTCTTGTCATTCTAGGCAAATCAAACTCGTTTATACTGTTATTAAATTGAACCAAAAGTGTGTTCAACTCATGCAAGAGTCTGTTGGTAGCAAGTGTGGAAGTTATGTTAGTCATGGAAACATAATCTTCTATCGTGAATGGATAGAACTCATCCCATAACCTTCGAACACCAATTGGTGCACAATATACCAATATGGTGACAAATAATCTTCTTAAAGCCGACGACATCTGAATTGTGGAGGCTTCTAGCAAACATTGTTAAATATTGTCGTCTCTTTCTAACAAACCTTGTTGTTCTGCTGCCTTCTTATATGTTGGATACAAAACTCCATTAACTGTTCTCAAGTTTGTGAAGAATGTTGGTCTTCTAACATGATTAAGAAGAATTTGAAGGTAAAATTTTTCGCCTTCAGCAGGTGAAATTGCATATATTCACCCAATAACCTTATTACGATTCATTCTTTAAGACCACTTTCTTTGAGCTTGAATCCATCTGTAATGTGATGGGATCTCCATGTATAAGTACCGTCACACTTCTACATCTACATGATTAAGTGTGAAAAATTCACTCAACATTGTCTTTCTTGTACTCTTATCATGTAGAATATTTATTATACTCTCGTCGGCACAAAACTGAACTTGGTGCATATTAGGAAGATGTATTTGCAATCGCTCGTCGGCACGAAACTGAACTTGGTGCATATTAGGAAGATGTATTTGCAATCGCTCAACAGATGGGTAAATTCGATTAATAATGAACTTGAATATCTTCCATAATGGCTCTGGTGCGCAAACCCATGTTGCATCTTGAAATTACCTTATTTCATCGTATTCAGGGTCTGATTGCACTTTGCCTATCACTCTATCTAGGCCTTTGTAAACATACTTATATAAGTACTTCACACTTTTTATGCTTGCACAAATTTCAACATTGATGTGACAATCATACCTTAACAGCAACCATGGATTATATGGAATGACCCAACTATTATCAACCATTATGTTTCCTTGTTGATCAAGTGAGACTGGCAATCGATTTCCTCACCTTTGATAAATTGGATAAGAATCATTCCTTTGAACAGTGACTGGTGCAAATGGTTTGGGATACTTTCTCTTACAACTCCCATTTTTCATACATGGAGATTGAGGATTATGAATCCCACATGGGCCATGAATCATATGCTTTAACACCACATTGTAAAGTTGAGGCTCTACATCTTCATTTGGTATTTCAGCTCTAACAATTCTGTCATACTCATCTGGGTTATTGATCTTATCATTTTCATCTAACACCACCAATATATGCACATGTGGAAGACCACGTTTCTGAAACTCAATAACGTATGCGTAAGCAACAACACTGCTCAAGTTTTGCACAAAATACTTTAGTGAGTAAGTCAAGAAGATCTTGTGGTGTTTGTCCAGCGAGTAATTCGTTTTTTATTTCTTCCCAACTTTGGCTACATGTCATGGTAATAAAAAGATCTGGCTTTCCAAATCTTTGAACTAGAGTCATTGCGTCTTGATATCGTTGGTACAGTCACGTGGGCTTCCAACAAATGATGATGGTAAAATAATTCTACGCTCGATGCTACCTGATAATTTTTTATTTTCAATTAGTAGCTATATATATTGTACACACTTTGAACAAAGTTATATTCCTAAATAATGATGACTTAAATGATATATATACTTGCATTGTGTTGACCTGCATTTAAAGAGTCTTCAAGTCCTTTGTAGAGATCCGCTCTAACTGTGGCTTGATTAGAACGCAACCATCTAAGTTTTTGTGATTCAATTTTAATGTAGGTATCTACAACATGTTGTTGCAAGAGACGCCCACCTCAAAGCAAAAGTGATGATCTATTATGGCATATCTGCAAAAGCAAATTTCATATATTGCTTTTAATATGGGAATCATCATTCATCTATATATACTACTGGGAAGTAAATTATGTTATCGGTACAAACCAATAACATATAAGCATAATAGTCGCAACATGTTATTGCTGCACCACGATATCCCTTCCATTTGCAATTGTGGCATTATCTCCATCTATTATAATTGCCGCAACTTGTGATGTTGAAGGTAAACTATACTGACACCGATCTATTGGTTGCTCTTTTAGGATCAACTTGCAATTCGACAAATCTTGGCATTGTCCGAGGCTTCGCAATGTATGAATAAAAGGATTATGGTTGTTCAACATATGTTGTATCTTTTCAACCACGTCTATCTAAAACTTCACTTTCACACATTCGATTTTCAACTTCATGCTCAGTGTCATATATATAAGCTTGTAAAAATCACGGTATGTTCCCTTCATCTGGTAAAAGACCACCAATCTTATGATATAATGCACCTTGAGCACGAAATGTGTAAATCTCACGACCACCAATATTTATTCTTTCATCCACGTGTACTCCCATTGAAGTGAATGCAAATGCGTGATTGTAAGCTCGAATATTTTGCTTGAAGTGTCTACCCTCAGTTGTTTGGTAAGAGAAAAGAGCAACCATTTCTAGTGGAGACTATATTAGGGGTAAAGCAACTCTTCCTTTCAAGAAACACATATTCAAAGTTTCTTGAGTAAACAATCATGCATAGTAGTAAGGACATGTGGTTGGAGCAGGTAATTGGCAACCTAAGATACCCCAGTTCTCATTGTAATTTCTGGCACAATTGTGGTTTCTTCTTCTTCTGCTTTGGCGCACATGATGATTGGTTCTATTAGCATGTTCTTCTTCTGATATTTTTACATGAATATCCAACACTCAGTATAAGAATTTTCTTTGTAACTAATAATATATCTATCTATAGATAGAATTATATACTGAGTTCACCATTATGGGGAGGAATTGAGAGCATCCCATCAGATATTTGTGACCTATTCGAATGTGCTAATTGTCCTATATGAGTACGCATTCTAGCAGAAGTATCGTCATCACGATTTGTGATATCTAACAGAACCCTTGAACTCGCGATTTCATGCTCAATTTGTTCTAATAAATAGACCACATTATAATATGATTAGTTAAAAATTTTGTGTTTAATATTTAATATATTTAGTTGTGAGTCTAATATTTCGCAAGACTACCACTAAAAATAACTACATCATTGAGATCCCGCATACTAACTTCTTCAACTTGAGCTTCTCAACCTCTAGTTCCTTACGCTGCAATTCGAGAGCACACGTCAATTTGCTAACTTTAACAAATTAACCCAGGACACCTTTTTTCTTTTCAAGCCGAAACCCAAACATGGTATCGCGCAACTCTCCCAGTTTCTTGACTAAGGAACCCACTGGCACACCTAAAGCTACCACATCATTAATCATGTCTTGCCAACATAGCAGCCTGTGCTCTGTTATTTCCAATGTGGAAGTATGTTCCATGCCATAAAGCAAGGTCCCCAGTTCCTCAAAAATCATTCCACGCATGAAGGAAGATAAACCTATCAAGCTCACATCTGCATCATCGGCACGCTCAAAGAACTTGCCCAACGCCTCAACTAGTCTGGAGCAAACCTTTACTCCCCTGAAGTCAACCCGAGAAAAGAAAGCTTCGCTCGAAGGGATCAGTTCCTCAATCGAATTTGATACCCTAGTTTCATTAGCGATATTATGCTTAAGCTTCCTGAAGGCTTCAACACCTACTCTGGCCCCCTACAACATCTACTCTGACCCTTACAACATCATTATTCACCTATGAGGCACAAAGTAGCACAGCCCACGGAAGCTATCTGACATGGAATTCCAACAGACCAACATGCTTATACATGCACATGCAAAAACATGAAGAAAACATGCTATGCGAAATTAGCTACTTTCTACATGCAAATGCAAGTCTAAACAAGATTCAAATACTCAAGGATAAGGTAAACAGTAGCAAATTCACGCAAGAGCAAGCATCAACGAAGAAATGTACCTTTGTACCTTCCGTTTCCGCCTGAACGTCATCATACAAAAATCCATCAACTTCGTCAAGATCAACATCCTATGTTGCTTTACTATCATCTTTGTCGCTTGGCTCCCTGCCACTCTCTTCACCCTCTGTGTCCTTCCCTATGGAAGCCTGAGGATGTTCTCCACGTCCAAGGTCAGACTCGGCACTTATATTACTACTTTCCTCAGTGGCCAAGCCTCATCCAGCTGCCTTATTGCCGTCAACTTCCCCAGCACTCCACTTTTCCTCACTTGCTTTAGTGATATCGAGGAACTCATGAGGCTTGGGAGTGCCAAAAGAAGCAGACGCTCAGGCACTCTTAGTCCTACAAGTAAGGCCAGCAAGAGCTACTTCCTTGGTGAGAGTCTTAGCTGTAACAAAGTTATAATTAGCATGCAACCACAAAGTGAGATGAGCGAGAAACAAGGGAACAAGGTCTATTACCAGTCATTGGCTTCACTGTGGAACCTTCTCTTCAATTTCTTCAGAGTAAGGGAAAAGTCAGGCTTGTTGCTAGGTGGACTGTCCTTCACCACCCGAGGCCTGAAGTGTTTCACTGCGTCATCTGAGGCACAACATGTGAAATAGTTAGGAAAAGCATGCAAAAGGAAAGTTAACAAGATAAGTCAAGCTAAGAAAATATATCTGAAGTCACATTCTTCCCTCGACTTGTAGACTTCCCGTCGTCAACACTAGACGCCCTACTCTTCTTCATACTCCGAGGAGAAGCACTGGAAGCATTTCTTTCCTCAGCTGCGGCAGGGTACCGACGCTTCAAACCAGAAGCAACCGATGCAGGCTCTAACACTAGTCGGGGATGGTTGACAACATTGGAAGACAACCGCGAATGTTTGTCACCATGAAACTTGGCAATGGTAGAGAAACATTTCAACCAGTAAGTAGCATAACCTTTAAAGATAGCACCTACTCAGGTCCGATTGGTAATGCATTAGAAATGACGAAAACATGTCGAAGGCTATACACGGAACTCTAAAACAGATTGTTGAAAGAGGTCTTAGCTTCAACAGGGAAACATATTAGCATACCTTAATCAAAACCCAGTTGCCTTCGCACCCGGAAATGAGAGTAAATTGCACTCATTTCCTCACTATCATCCCATTTGAAAGGGATTGAGGGAGCTAACATAGCTAATGATTTTTCGATGAACGAAGGAAAATCTAGATTCTCGAATAGAGGAGTTGACGTCACACTTTGATCATCTTCACATGAAACATCAGTAAAAGAACATCACACAGGCAAAACCTTCAGGGACTAACACGTATGAACGAAAAATAAAACTGTTCACATCATCCAGAAGCTCCAGGAAGTCCTGTTTCTTAGGTAAATAAGAGGCGAAGTCAATAATGTAACGGCTTTTCATTGCGCCAGATGGGTAAAAAGTTATCTTCAAACCCTTGATAAAATTTTTGAAGAAAGGTAGCACATACAAAACTTTTCAATTGGGCATTATCCGCAACTGCTCCTCCAAGGTGTGAAGCTGGTCCAATTCGTGGTAGAGGAGCCCGAGGAACAAAGAAGCCAGCGAAACCCCTTTGCCACGTGCGATTGCCATGGCCCAAGGAATCACTTGGTGACTAAAGGTATCCTTGTTATCACAGAAGATGAAGCAATCTAGCCATAAGCACAACATGGCTTTGAACCTGTAGTTCGACTCTTGTTTATTCTGCCAAAAGTGTTTGATCCATTCATTGAAGTAAAAAGCCTTGCTCGGAGAAGTAAGAGCACATTTCTTCAAAACATCAAAAATGTCGGTGTCTGCCGAAGGAATGACGTAACAGAAGGGATCCACGTTACCCACAATCCAGAGTGGGGGTGAATTCTCCCCAAGCACAAACAAATGTGTGGGTCTCTGTACTCCACCTCCTAACCACGTGGCGAAAAAACTCGAGCTCGAGGTGAACAACCTGCTTCTTGGTCATGAAGACAGTGTCCAAAAACTTGGCCTTGTTAAGGTCGCACACTGGTTCGCAAAGCTGAGCTCGATCTTTACCCAATCCGCCCAGCCAATAGCCTCACCACGGGAAAACTCGAAGTGGATCGGCACGGCGGTAAACAACCCGTTTTCGATGCAACATCGAGAAATATGTCTGGGATCAATAGGAGACACCAAATCTAAGGAGGGCTCTTCATCCTTGAAGGCCTTGCTTTGAAGACCAAGAGGAGGCGGCAGCCTGCCTCATCAAAGATGTTCCTCAGTAGTGATGGAACCATCAACGGCAGTAAGACACTTTGGTGATTCTACGGCCATTATGCACCTATAGAAAGAAAGTGTCAAGCCATAGACATTACAAGCCAGTGCAACATGCAAGAAGGAACATGCAAACATACAAGGCAAAATGCAATAAGGAATTCACCCCGGAAAGCAAGCAAGCGCATCCTGGGAAAGCAAGCGAAAACGCCCCAGGAAAACAAAAGGGTATGTGCATAAACTTCAAAGCCTTTCATGCAAAAGTCTATGACTTTAATATGGGACTATTTTCCCTACATGCTATCACGCAAAGCACATGCATCTTTCCCTACACATGCCATGCTATCAAAGTCCTAAAAGATCTAACCAGAGAAAGTGTGCCTTACGTGTACCCAAGCAAAATACAAGTTATATCCAGTCAAGCTAACATGCCAAGCAGATCAATGCAATAAATCAATCGATCCCGCTCAAGTGCGCACCAACATGCAAAAAGGCTTAGCTAAACGACAATTGCACAGCATACGTGGAAAGCAAGAGAGAAATCGCAGAGGGCAAAAACACATAATTTTGAAGCTGCATGGTTACCCAAGGAGTGGAGTTCGATTTCCCGAAAGAAAGATCCACACCCCTTTCACGTCCATGCTGAAACCCTAAAATCTTTGGAACACATAATCAAGAAAGAAGGATGTATGCTTAATTTCATCACCATGGCAAACACAAAAGACAAAAATGAGAAGAAAAATTCGAAAATAGGTCAAAGGAAGAATTTCCTTACCTGAACAAAGCCTTGTCGCAGAACTTGAAGAAGTATGAACGGGAGAACACAACCCAGGACAAAAAGCAGAGAAGAATTTGGAGAGAAAAGTAGTTATGAAAAATTTGAAGAAGGAAAGAGAATTAAAGGAGGATAGGAAGAGCAAGGACAAATTAAATACTTGTCCTAGGGAGAAGAGTAGTTTGTAAAGGTTACCAAGTGAAGGTGGGGGAATACCCAGAGTTTCTCTATATGATTGGACGTGCCGGGAAGCAAGGGAACACAATGGTAGGAAGTGATCAGCTGCCACGCGAGAAGAAGAAGAGTCCCATCAGGAAGCCCACGTTCCAAAAAATGAGGGAAAAAAATCCCTTGGGCCTGGGGTTGATTATTTAGCCCACTCAAAGTATCTCATAGCCTAATTAATCAAGGGGGCTAATGTTGGGGCCCAAAAAGGTCACACACCAATCCAACCAAGTCTCAAGGCCTAATTATCATGCAAAGCCTACATTCAAGCCCATGCACATGCCAAGGCACAGGATCGACGAGGAATATATTTACAAACATATCATGTCACGGTGATTAAGCCGGATATTCACGCCATGCTTCCTTAGCCACAATTCATGTTAAGCCCAAGTCGCATATTCGGAGCTTGCCAAGTGGATTATGGTGTGGATAAGCTGCTTGGGAGCTCAAAGATCCAAGCCCATACCCTTTGCATTTTACATGGGCAACATTGAGAGAGAACTAGCCTAGTTTATCCCTTTCCCTGGCAGGCCAACTCCCTTAGTTAGGATTAAACTAGATTCTTGAATTAAATGCATGTTAAGCCCAACAAGTCAAGCATTTAATGTTGACTTTCCCTTCCCAGCCTGCACAAATAGCCAACACACAAAAGCCGCAAGGCGCGCTACCAGAATTAGCGTTTGCGGAAGGCCGCCCTAGGGAAGCTGAGTCTCAGGAAGAAGCGACCTGTAGGTCTCAACAGTGTAGCTAGTTTACATCAAAATGAGAATAGTATGAGAGATAGGGAGAAAGGAAGGGAAAACCAAGCCACAAAGGGATGTTCGCTTGAAGCCTAGAGATGAACCTTTAACTTACATGAGGAGGGGGATAAACCATTAGAGGGATTCAGGGAAAAAACACAGAGGGAGAGATAGAGCAAAACATGGTGAGAATGAACAACCCAGGAAAAAGCCCATAGAGTTCCATTTAGTCCAGAAGTATACTCCAAGCCTCAAGCATCACCTTCCATGCAACCTTAGTAATTCCTACAACCTTCAATCAAACATGTCAACCATTAGTAGCTTTACTATCACCCTAGGAAAGCCCAAATCATGTAGCTAAGAATGCCATGCAACCATGTGAACCTTCTCTCTCATGTAAACTACTAATAATCTTCTAGCTTCCACACCACGCTTCACTTGAGCAAGTCATTATCTTGATCTTTCATGCTATCTCCGAGCCGTTGATGTTACCGGGGTATTTCCTAAGACAAGCTATCTCTTTCAAGATATCTCAGGACTTCTTGTGAACCCGCACCAAGGGAGACAAGAGGACATTCTCAAAGCCCAAGTCCACCTCGACCTAAAAGTCCCCCAACATATGGCCTATTCACTACTTAAATGTAATATATTTTTAATATTTATTTAATTAGTGAATCCATGCCGCTCCCAAATCCAGATTCATTGAGAATTTTTACGTTGTCGAATCTCTATTGAACTCCTGTATTCATGCTTTATAGATCTACACTAAAAGAAAGGGAGAGAGTTTGAATCCATAAAGTAATGAGATGAAAACAAAGGCCTATCTACCAGTTGCATCTTCTTAAGATCGATTCTAAACTTTCTTCCTTTTGATTGTAATCATCTTCTTAAGATCGATTCTAAACTTTCTTCCTTTTGATTGTAATCATCTTCTTATACCATACAAAAATGCTACTCTAATCATATTCTGCACACCACCTTTCTAATAGAGGCACAACCTACTTGTATTGGTAAACCCTATCTGTATTAAGAAAACAGTTTAAATGATACGAGTACAGCATCACATGCAATACGTGCCATATAGTATAAATCATTTCCCTTATCAAAGAGGTGATTCAAACGTGATAAGTTTGTATCTCAATAGTTGTAATTTACACATGCTCTTCCTTTTTATAGCAAGTTGTACATTTGTAATAAACTTGTAATCATCTCTTTGTTGCCAAAATAAAACCAAATCCGCCGGTGGTCAAACTCACTCACCATGATACCATTTTGCATCCGCATTCCACACTAACAACATAACAAGTAGGGATTATCACATTCTCATACGTTGTGCAGTTACACTCCAATTAAATTTATACTAGAAGCTATGAGAGAACGATTTGTACAAGAGATTCTTGCTCCTAAGAACCTCATCTAATGAATGTACATTACATGCTAGTGTGATTAAGTTGAAAATCAAAAACCTTATCGGAAAGCTGGGTAGAGTAATTAGACCGGAAACTCAACCCTAATCGCTGGCAACATATGCGACCATCTCTACAACAATTGAGGCACATTTGAATGTTGGAGATCACATGGAGGGGGTTGTGTCTATCATGGAAATCCATACATTATGCTATCATCGCAAGACAGCCATGCAAGAGTCAAATTTGACGCTGAGCAATCTGAACAGTTGAGATTTTACTTAATTGTGTCGTCGCTAGAATAAAGCAGCAACAAAAAACAAAGCACCAGAAGAAACAAATAAAAAAATTCCTGCTCGTTCCTTTAACATGGTACTGCAATCAAACCTGGTGGTTCCAGTCCATGCTGCAAAAAGAAATGGATTGTGTAAAGATGTCCATCGAAGACGGAAACAGGACAAGGAATTCTACATGAAAATGGTCAAGACGAAAACACATCTTACCTGGCTTAGATGCTTTTGACTTGTTACAGAGTCCCATTTATGCCCAACACGTACCTCTAAGCCTCTATCCTTTAGTTTAACAACCATCATCAGATAACACCAACTCTACCAACCACTGCTTGCTATTGGCTGTTCAAGGATAGCACGAACGTAAAATAACAAAAGCTTATGCACCCTTTGTCAAATGCACAGTATAGTTTAACCCAACAAAATGATACTACATACTAGATAACAAGACCCGAAATACCAGCATTCACCAACAGCAAAATCTTTCATCAAAATAATTGAAAAGGTGAACACTGAAAATAACTCAAGATAAACAAAGGTCTTCTAACACCAAGCATGCTTCTAGAGATATCAAAGACTCGAAGCCATAATAAGACAATTGTTGGAAGTATGCCCACAAAGCCACTCATTTGATGTAATAGCTTTTGGAATACTTATTGTATTAAACTATTATATGTTTAATGAAGGGCAAAGCTTATTGTTAATCACTATTTATTGTATCATGTGTTTAAGCAATAAGGGAATCCAAGGAATGTATTTGATCTAAGAGATAAATGATTTAAGTAAGTTAGATTAACGAGACCTTTCTCTTATGTTCATTCCTAAAACGTTCCTAGCCATAGGATTGACAATTGGGCATTGACAATCCGCTAAGGTTAGTATGTGTTATGTCAACTCAAGCGTGAGTATGACTAGTCTCAAGTCATTTAGTGTTGGACACTAAGACAAACACATAGGTGCTCGAAAGAGTAATCGAGTACACTGAACAACGATAAAAAGAGAGTTCGAACATACATGTCATGTAAGAACTCGATAGTTGCAATATGCAAAGTAGTCCTTTGACCTGAGGCATCATAGATGTCTAATGGTTAGGTCATTGATCTTTGATCATGTCAAAGGCATTCCATTGAGAGTGTCCACGGCATTGTTGGGGTCAAGCTATCTAGTCATGTAGGCATATGAATGCACGACAAGGGATCTCTACCCTTGCATGGTAGAAGGAGAATACTCTAAGATATGATTCGAGAGTCTTTGGCCAAAGCATATGAATATGACTTAGGAAGTTTGTTCGAAATCATATTCAATTGAATCATATAGAGAAGTATCACATTGGATAGTAGACATGAAACAAACTATCACTCAAACAATGTGATTAAGAGTATTGTATTAGAGAATGACCGTATTGCGTTGTAGTTGTAACTGGATAGGTTCTCCAACCACTTCTACTTAGCTTGGGTAACCATGACATGCTGCTAGGTGTCACTCATGGTTTGTGGAAGCCCTGAAGATTAGCAAACACTAATCTTAATCAAAGGGAGAATTGAAATGTAGTTTCAATTCATAATCGATCGTTAAGAGCAACAATCGCCCACTGCCTCGCTAATTGGAACCTAATGGATCGTACACCGAGTAAGGATGAAAGTGAAGAAATATAAATGAAATGGATATGCAATTAAATGGTTTAATTGAAAAATGGTCAAGATTAATTAATTAGTTAATTAATTTTACGAAAGGTTCGTATTGGGCTTTTAAGTTGGTTTTGGGTTTCGGAGCCCAAAAGTGTTTTGGTCCACAAGGCCCATTATGTTTAAGTTGTATGACAACTAAAAAAAAATGGGCAATAAGCCCAATCACTTAAAAGAGGCCGGCCATAGTGAGGGGAGTGTGAAGTTTTGCTTAATTGCAAGTTTGCCACTCACCTAAGAAAAGAGATATAAAAACATCTTTATAGCTTTTTCTCATTAGGGTTTCTTGAGACAAAAGATGAGAAACACTTTCTCTCTTTTTTCCAATAGAGGTCGGCCACTTAGAGAGGAGATAGCTAGCAATCTTTTCTTCTCTAAGTCATCCATTTCATCTTCACACCTCATCCTTGGTGTGGAGACTTAGAGACACCAAATCTTTGGTGTTTTGGAGATCCTTTCCTCACATCCTCAAGGAGCAAAGGAGCATCAAAAGGAAGAAAATCACAAGGAAGATACAAGGAGCTAGGAGGTGACTTGAAGGCCCTCCACTTGGGTGAATCCCTTGTGTAAACAAGGATGAGCTTCAAGGGTAAAGAATCTCTAAATCCTACCTTCTCTTTAATGTTGTTAAAGAGTCTTGTGGTTCACCATTCACTAGGCTTTGAAAGTCATGGGTTTTAGAATTAGTTTTGAATGCATGCCTACTTTAATGTGTTATTAGTTTGCATATGTGTTCAAATGTTCTCACATGTTCTTAGCTAGGACAAAATTTTTCCTTCAACAATGAACACATATTTTCAGGGAAAAAACTGAATTGCAAAAAAGAGCAGTAATTAGATATTTTATTAAATAACTTGGTCTGGTCAAGGAAAATAAGCTGATCGACTTCCCATTGTCCTTGAGAGACACTCGCCAAGGCACCAAATCTGTAGTAGAAACGACATTAGCAATCAATTTAAACTTCAAAGACAACAATAATATGTCAAGCAAAATCATCCTATCAACACATGACCAACATATAATCTCCCATATAACATCAAAGAAAGTAGAATAAAAGTTCCCCACATGATAACTTGCACATTCTCATGGTGACAAGAAAATTCCAACAAGAACCTTAATCGCCCGGGTCACATAATATGTTCGTCTCTTTCTTCCACCACATTCCCTTAATGAAAGAGTAAGTGTTTCTCCTGCTCCAACATTGTAAAATGCAGGTGACATGTTGTCCTTGAGAAAACCAGGTTTTCCACTCAACTTCTGTTTGTTTGCTGGAAGCTGGATCTCCCCATAAATTTTCTCTTTCAAACTCCCAACAGTTTCTGACAAAGACTGCACCGTGATCTCCAAAAGTTGTCCCTTTAGATTACCTTCATCCACATTGGGCACAGATATTGTGATGCGAACAGGTCCCTGTAACCAGAAAGATAAAAAGAATAGAAAAGAATAGTTTATGTCAGGCTACCAATAATCCATTATACAATAGCATTGTACTTACTGAAGAATTTATGGTAGAAAGACAAGGATATCGAAAAAATCCATACCAGATGTTGTGCCAGAAACTGATCTTCTGAAATAAGCATAGAATCGTCAAGTTTCTGCAGTTTTGGCTCAGGTTCTTCTGGAAGCGGTGGAGGAGCTCCTTCAGGGGGTGGTGGAGGCATTCCTTGAGGCAAATGTGGGGGTGGCATCATTTGCATTGTAGGTGAAGGAACGAGAAGAGGCATATAAGGTCGGGAAACTTGCATTGGTGTAAACCAAGAACTAGGTGAAAGTGGTACAGAAATACCAGGTGCATTCATAGACATGGATGGAGGCATATGAGGTGGTCGATTGAGCATAGAGGACTGCTGTCCAGAACTCATGGGCATTGGAGGTCTAGGAGGTCGAATTGATTGATATTGGACAACTGGGGGCCTTGGTGAATGAGTAGGGAGACCACTGCTAGTTGGAGCAGAATACTGAACTATGTTTAGAGGAAGAGGTAGATTCAAGGCAAGACCAGGTGGTGGAGGAAGAGGACGAATTGAAGGCACACCAGGTCTTGGAGGAGGAGCTTCAGGACCAGGAAGGTTCCTAGCATCATTGTTGATGCCATCATTTTGGTCCTCTCCATTAATATTCTACGACATTGCTTGATTTGCTGTGCGGCCAATACTTCCAGTGTGACCATCCCAAATGACCTGATTTGGTTGCTCATCTTTTTTTCTCTCAATCTCAGCCTTGACTGCATTAGAAACTTCTTCCTCTACGGTACCAAAAATATCAGGACGGGTTCGTGCAAGGCCCACAATGTTTCTTGAGATTTCATCATCTTGAGCAAGAGTAGTCTCCCGAATCTTAGCAAACATCATTTCCTTTTCCACTTTGTATTTTGGATCAATGAGAGAAATCCTCATGTGTTCAGACATCTCGTTGATAGGGATAAGCTCTCCAGTGATTAGGAAATGACATACTTTGTTGGGTCTCTTTCGGCAGGGATCATGTCCTCGGGTCTCTTCCAGTTCTTCACAATTCTCATTGGTGGTTCGGGGTCCTCTGTCACCATGTTCTCATTCTTCTTTTCATCATCATTCTCTTCAAGTCTGGATGTCCTCAAGCCCTCTTCAACAAGTTGCATCTCTTCTTCATCCATTTCCATTTCCACCTCCTTACCAGGCTCAACGTCTTCTTCCATATCTGCAACCTTGCTTCTCCTTATAACCTCCTCAAAGGTCATCAGAGGAGGTAAATCCTCATCCTCATCATCTGCAAAGTCTATTGTTTCAACCACAACAAAATCATGCCAATCAATCATAGCCATTTGTATCATTTCTTGTTCAACTTCGTCTTGCTTGCTCTTGTGAACGCTTCAGCCTTCTGTCTTGCTTGCTCTTGTGAACGCTCACACTCTAGTCGATGGACACACCCTTCGAGCACAGTTGTCATGTCTGCAACACTTTTCTTACGCTTATCTGGCAAATTCTCCAGATGCATCAACACCTTAGAATACGCATCAGCCAGAGAAGTGAAAAACGTGAACATACTATGCATAGGCTTCAAAAAATGGAATTGGTGGTTGTTCATTTCCCTGCTTGTCAATCCTTGCAAAAATGTTTTCCCGTTTCGAGCTGCAAACTGGGATGTGAGCTTAATAATATCCAACTATTCCCCAGTAATACCTTCAGGAAGACGAACAATATACTCCTCAGCTTGTGGTGGTTCGAGCACTTTGCAGACTGGTCTAAACTGGGTAGAGGGATCAGGCTTTGGGGCTCATGCTTCACCATCAACAGCTGGAGCTGGTGGAGCAGACTCAGGGGAAGCACGGAATTCAGACAACCGATGTTGATAGTATGCATGGTAGGGATCTGTCGAAATCAAGAAACTGAACTTTGCATTTCCGGTATTATTAGCCATAATCCTTTTCTCAAATTCCAATCCATTCTTTGCCACGAATTGGGCAGTTTTGTCAACAATGTTTCTAATGTCTGGATGATGATGTATGATACCAATAACCCTGGTATGCATCGCAACAGATGTAGAGTTGGCTTTGCTTAACTCCTCGTCCAATTGCTTCTCATCCTGATTGACTTCGGTCACTTGGGATTCTGGAAGAGGCCCAAGGTCTCCATCAGAAAAAGGAGCTGGTAAGGGCAAAATGGACCCTATCATTTTCTGTTGAGAAAGAAAAACAGAACACTTAAGTATGAATCGACTAATTAACAGGCATCAAAACAGCCTTGTGCTAACTACAACCTGCACATTACAAATTTCAGGAAAACTCGTGCGAATTGTCCAAGCATTTATAAATACGCATGACCACTTTAGTAAGTACTGAGCTGTTTTACTACTAAATACAAAAAACCCGAATTAATGCCGACTAGAAAAACTTTTGAAGATGGACCCCAAAACGATGGGAACACACACCATGATAGGATTCAAGCACCAGAAAATAAAATAAACAAGAATTGCATCATTAAGCAAAACATACATAAAATTTTGTAGCAAAGCCTAGTTAAGAGATTAGTCCTGCCTGCCTTGTCGATGTGGACGACAAACGAGATCTTCGAACTTTTGGGAGTACGCAAAATATTAGGGTTTAAGGCAGAGAGAGTGTGTGTGTGTGTGTACCTTAGGGTTCTAACCAGATGATTGCACCTGCTCTAGGTAGAGATGGGCAACGGTTATAGCGGGCGGCTAACCGCGGTTAATTACCCATAACCGTTTATGTTCATACCCGCATAACCGTTTACCCGTTGGGTAATTGCATAAACGGTTATACCCATACCTATAACCGTTTATAAACGGTTAACCATACCCATAACCGTGTACCCATTTAACCATAACCATTTACCTGTTTTTGAACCCGTTTGTCCTTTTTTTACCCATTTACCCTTTTTCACCGGTTTACATGTATTTTTTTAACAACTTGAAAATTACAAAAGAAAATTTTGTCATAATTTTCGTTTTCTGACAATTAAACACTGTTATAGGTACATTTTAGCATACATTTCCCTATTTTAATCATTTAAATCCTCATACAATTCCAATAATTGAAATAATAGTTTACCAACGATATTTTTCTCCTACACCCAAGCAAGTCTTTAACTTCAAGACTGATCCCAAATCAAAATTTCGGGAATCCCAAAATAGTTTCAGAATTTTGTAACGAATCGGGAATCCCAAAATTGCTTACTGTTACTCAACCATCGATCCATTCTACAGAAGTTTATCTGGTGGATACCACCATACTAGTAAAATGACAAATACATTCATCATTCGATATTGCAGAAAGCATTTTTTTTTCAGTACATTGCCAGGTAATATACTAGACAACACAAAGCATCAAACTTCTTCCAGCCATAGAAACATATAAACACGGGAAAAAAAAATTATCAGATACAAATATTAAATTTTACATATATTAAATTAAATGGGTAAATGGATATCCGTTATAACCGCGGGTAATACCCATAACCACCCATTTAAATTTCATGGATACACGTTGTTCGTCTAAATGGTTACCCATAACCGTAACCGTGAACTTTAAATGGGCGGGTAACCGCGGTTATCCAAACCCATGGGTATTTTGTCCATCTCTAGTTCTAGGGTTTTGAAGCCCCAATGTTATCGAGGCAAATGAAGATGGGCATTCGGTCTTCTAACTCAAAAGAGTGCAGTCATACTTTTTCATCAATTCCGTTACAATTTTATCAAAATCAGTTATGGTATAAGGACATTGTTACGATTGGGTTAAAGTTGGGGGATTATTTCTTCACTTGGATTAAAATTAGAGAAAACTAATGAAATTAACTTGAAAACTTTGAGGTTTAACGATAAGGACAAAATAAAAGGTAAAGTGAATAGTACTAAGATTGACTTTTTAGTGTAAAAATGTGATTTTTTGTTAAAGTGAACAGTACTGAAAGTTTTTCGTTAAAGTTCCCTTAAAATTAAGGAATTATTGCTACAATTTTTTTCATTTTGTTTTTCATACTTGCCATTTGATTCAGCCAACGTGACTCAACGGAAGTTCTAGCGGACTTGACGAAAATGACTATAACTATACGTTTTGATGATTTAAAGAATCAATAACCACAAAATTTTAGTTGATGTACTATTACTCTAATGGGTTTAAATTGAAGGACTATTGATATCATTTCCTTCGTAAACAAAACAATGCTTAGTACGAGGGCAGCATTGTAATTTTAGCCCATGTTTTGAGTGTCTCCCGAACTTCCAAGTACCACCTCTTTATATGATGATAAGGTTCCGAACAAGAACTCATGTCCGACATTTCTCATCCTTCCGGACAAGAACTATAGTCCAAGAGAGATGGCAGAAGTTGGTCATCTGTTATCAGCAAGGCATATTAAGCTTCTCTCTGTAACTCCGGCAAACCCCAAATTCTCCGATTCGGTGTCTCGTTCTTTCACAATCAGAGCTTCTTCTAAAAGGAACTCTCTCTCTCTGGTACTAACCTCAAACAACACAGATTTCTCTCATGCTTTTTTGCTTTCTTCATTTATGTTGTGTATATTAAGATGCTTATGGTGTCGAACTATAAGTCTGTGTACCATTGATCACGTCGGTTGTTATATGGATGTGTGGTTTTTTGTATGCATACGCGATATAGATTCACAGTTTGATTACGTAAGTCTATAAAACCGAACATTGTTCTAGGCATAACTACTCCATAGCATTATAAATATAGTTGAGCTGCCACTTGTGCTTCAGGGTAACAAAAAGAACAGCAGGAGCAGTAGCCCACGGAGTGTGATCAGATTATCAACAGCAGATGGGAAATGGCATGGGAATTGGAGCTGTGATTACATTCTCTCCCTCCAAGACCTGCGTTTGGATGATTTGATCGAAGATGAAAATACACATGACGCTCAAATTTCGGTTAATCTCTGCGTCCACAAGGTCGCTCCCATTTTTTTCGAATAGCAAATTAGATAATCGTCCTTGACGAGACAGTTTTTTCGATTAAGCACCAGTGTTAATTCCCTTCTGCTTATACCTACCTGCAGCATGCTAGCTTTGGCTTCTCCGTTGATGGAAGGATATTAACATCATTCAACAGAAAATGTAGCAACTGCTCTTCTACCTACTGCAGAAAGGTATTGATTTTCTTAGCAGAAGCATGAAATCTTATTCGTTACTTCAATTATATATAAATTCCAGACAACACAACAATAATAATGCTAGAGATCCTAAATTTATTCACCAAATTATGCGTTGGTAAACATATTAACATCGTACTTTATGGAAATAAACGAGACACAAAGTTTGCAGCGCTCATCTGGTTATGCTGTGTCTAAACAGATTGACACACAATTCAACGTGTGGGTTCTGTCATCAAGCAGAGACCAACACACGGTTCAACTTCCTGAAATCGGTGGCGATGATCCATCATTAAGTCCCTAAACTCTCTGTATCTCTTGCTCTCTTTCTCTCCCTCAGCCCCCCATGATAGTGTGTTAACACAGCTGCATGCTGCAACAGGTTATCTACGTGAAGCCTGGAAATGAAGCAGAACTTGATTCACTCATACAGGACACGATACGGCTTGCAACCTCCATTAAAGTATGAACCAGTAATGAAATAGTTTCGATCATAATACGGACATAAGGCACGAAAGGAAGACCCTTAATGATTGATTAACGACGGGGTGAAATTGTCCTTTGCAGGATACTTGTTCAGAGCTGTGTGAGAAATCATATCCCACTGTGCAGTGTAAGTGTTGCGTGACAAGAAAAAATTAGAAATTATTTTGAGCAAGGAAAGTAATTAATTCCCCATACAATTTGTGATTTGCAGATATTGGTGGAAAAAGCACTGCTTCTGTTGATAAGAGATGGTCTAGGCTTTTGGAGCTAAAGAATATGCAATAATATATGCCTATGATATTATCTGATATTAAGCTCATATATTTTGAACAAGTGTGTGCAATGTATAGTCTATACCACTGTAAATAGTGTAACGCAGTTGGAACTGCGGTTTAGTGATACGCATTTTTAGTAATAAGTTGAAGAGATATTCTGATATAGACGCTTCAAATTTCAAATTTTTAAATCAAGTATCTATAGATTAAGCTTTTCTTTTACTAATTTTTTTAATTTAAAATTTACAACTTTTCAACTTGTATCAATTTTTTCAACAGAAAAAGTTCCACAGGATTTATGGCCATTCTATATACATTGTCAAATCCTCCCAATCCTACAGCATACCCTTCATCGAGTGACTCACATATGTATCAAACAGTGTTGTCTCAATCCCAATGTGTAATTTTAATTGGGGTATGTATAAATATGTTGGTACGTTATGTAATTCTTGTGTTGGTCTCAATCCCAATGTGAATGATCAGTCTCTCGGAATCATCGCCTTAATAAACTATTGTCTCAACAAGTAGCTAATCCCAACAGCAATTCTGCCCCGTCATCTCAGGTTTCTTTTCTCATTACTTTCCGAGCCTCTGATTTAAGATTATCTTCAGCGGCATGGCTTGCTGTTACATTTTGTTGTACTTGTCATCAACTTGTGTGCATCTATTCCTGGTGCCAAATTATGATTAATCCCAAATCAATCTTTTGCCAAACACAAACAAGATCCTCTCCCTCCCCTGCCAAGCACATAGAGGAAAGGATACATAACATCAATGTTTGGTTTGGCAAAAGTCCAACGATGTGCCTCTTTTTCTTATAAATTTCAAGCTAGTTTCCAAGATGTTCGTGTGATTCTTATGCATAATCTTCTTCATTTCTTTCGTCCTAATACCTATTCAATGGATTGGTCCTCCAAGATTTTCCTCATCAATTGCTTGTGTGCCAGTGCCATACAAGAGCCATTGCTTGGGCATGAGGTTGCAGAGGAATACGTGCAAGCCCTTGTAGAAAATGAAGTCCATGTGATCCTTAAAATATGTGGCTTGTCGCAGAAGATGCCTTACTTTCGCGACTCACTCAGCAAGGACACTGGCACTACCCTATTGGTAGAGAATAGAGATAGATGACACTTCTCCAGCCTCTCTTTCCGAGTGTTTCAAGGCTTTCTTTGGGCTTGTTTTGGGAAGCGAGAGTTCTCTGCCGGAATTTGAGCAGATGCAGGTTCCAAAGTAGCGTTCTGAAGCTTGTATCCAAGTGGCTAAATCATTGGCCCAAGCATATGACATTACATATGAAGCAATTATGGATCCCAAAAATGGCTCCTCAGATCCCAAGTCACCGGCAAGGCATCCTCCAGAGTCCAAATCATCCCAACTCACCGGCAAGCATATGACAATCACTGTTTGATTGTGATTGTGAGATATTAGGTGAAGAAAATGAAGAAACTCTACATTTCTGCATTTGCAGCAAAGAAATCGTAATTCGCGTGTCTTTTTTCAAACCAAATGTTAACCAAGCCCAAATCATCCGGAGGTGATGAAACAACGTGCATGGTCCTACAAACACCGTTTTCTTTAAGGCTGCTTTAACACTACTTTCTCTTCTGTTATAGAGCAGGTTGACAACAGGTTTCACCAGACCTCATTTGTTGAGTAATACAGGATTTCATACAAGTTCGGATAATACTAAATCGAACTAGTATCACCGGGTTGTGGCAAGTCCCTTGGCTAAGATTAAAGAGAGAAATTGTTAGCTCATCAATCAATACCGTAAAATTAAGAGAATTAAAAGCACCGAAAGAAAAGAAAGAACATGATTTAGGTGTTATCATACACAATAATCTATTCAGACTCCGCAGTTAAGGTTGCTTACAAGAGAGAAATGTTTGATAATCTGGCGTCATGCTGCAGCTCTCCTCTATAATTATGGAAACGAAAAGTACTTATAGCAGAGGAATCTGCAAGAGGTTCAAGAAAAAAACAATGACAATTCAAGAGAAAAGAAAAAGAAGAAAAAGAAAATGGGTCTTTTGCAGATATACAGACAGAAAGAAAAAAGGCGAACGAAGCAAAATAATCATCACGCCCCAGTTTTAAGTACGAAGCGAGTAGGGAAATGTATATAAAATTTAAAACTTACTTTGAAGACAGAGTATCATCAAGAAAGTCTCAATCCTAGACTAGGTAGCCCAAATATTTGGGGAGGCAATGAAAAAACAGCGCACGTTAAAAAATAAAAAATAAAATAAAAATAAAAACCGGTGAGAGTTTAACCTGTTACTCATGCATCTGAGCTGGTGAATTACCTGGGGCACAAATAACCATCCAGTTTTTCCATCATATACTTTGACGGCAGCAAGGGCGACTTAAGGTTGAACGCCACACAGTGCAGCAGGTTTCCGTAACTAAGCAATAAATACCAATAGACAAAAGAAACAAATAAACAAACAAAGAATTGAAACAATATAGAGGGTTACCTTTTCATCTTCATGATGCCAAAGCAACGAAAAAGTTTATATGGCGCAAAACCATTTCAAAATAACCATCGGTTTCAAGTTCCACCAGCTGATACTGTTTAGTTTGACAGTATTCTGTTGCAGCCAAAACTTATACTTAGGGCATAGTGATCCAAAGAGGTATGTATACATATATGTAAGAACGTCAGTACATATAAATATGCGTTCGCATAGATGCAGAGATTACATAAGCAAAAATACAAATATTAACAGCAAATCATAACAGTGTCAGAACAAAGATATTGAACCATGAAGTATGTTGTTAAATTTTAAACTTTCCATCAATATGTTGAGAAAGATAGCTTATCTGGAAGTCCAAAGTCTTCAGATACCATCAGGAAAAAGCGGATAAATGATGTCACTCATACTTGTATCATCAATTGAATATATGCACACAAAGATTGCAGATAAACAATACATATGTCTTTCCAAGGCTTAAAAATCAAATGGCATAACACAAACAAATAAATAACGAGAGCACACTTACATACCACACACGCAATTAACAATTATCTAATTTGAAAGGGTAGAAAAACCTTCAAAGAATGAGAAGATATACCTGTAACTGCTTTCACGGTACCTGGTCCCTTATTAAAGGGGAAGGAAGTTACAACACCATTTTAGCCAGATTTTTCAATTATACTAACTGCTTTCAATTTGCTAACTGGCTAGCCTTTTGTATCTCCCCACTTGAACAGAGTATAGCAATTTGTTATAGCAATAGTCAAAGTCATTAAACTGAGACCTTCTCTCCATGCCATCATAATTTTCCGCCACCTTCTCTACTTTCTTCATTTCAGAAAGCTGACTATCCAACTCTGCATCGGTGTAGGTTACAAAAGTTGAAACAAGTGTACCAGAAGCCTCCCTGTCATAAGGCTTGTCTAGTTTATGAGATTGTTGGTGAGTATTAGGTGAACCTCTAACAGGGAAAAACATGCACCCAATTTCATTACGGGCAGTAAGTGCTTTTTCGATACAGCCTTGTTCACACAAAGAAACAAGAAACCTTCTAAAGAATCTGTCTCAACCTCAACATCAACTCTGTTTATTAGCCCAACAACAGATTGGGAGTGAAGCATTTCTTTCAAGATGGTTCAGGCTTCTTCCATCCTTCCCTTGGCGCATAGACCTCTTGGTAAATACAAGAAATTTTAAATTTCTATGTTTATGAATCCAAACAAGAGAATTGGTGCATGTCAATTTATAAATTCTACCTTTTACCAAAATTCCATGTTTATTTCCCATCCAAACATAAGCTCGACAAAGAATTCGATAGCCCCTTCCCTATCACCCTTTAGACAAAAGCCATTGATTACAATGCTAACAGTGAATTCATCAGTCTGGAGGGATTTTAAGTCCAATTCATAAAGAACCTTCAAGGCATCATTCATATCTCCAATTTTGCAATAACCATCAATAATCGAGTTGTATACATGTGTATTTGGTTTAAAGCCCTTGAGAACCATCCTCTCAAAAAACTCCTTGGCATCCAGAAGAAACCCCTCTCTACGTAAGGCATCAATCAATGTAGCATAAGTGATTTCCGTGGGTACCAAATTAATTCTCTCTAATGATATCAAGGGTCACCCATTTATTTTTAGCAAAACTACACAGATCTAATGCCTCATTGATATATCCTACTTTACAAAGACTATCAACTATAAGCGAATAATCAAATGCATCCAGAATAGATAGACCATCTCCAGCCACCATGACAAGTTTATATGCATCCAAAACTCTACCATTCTTTATAAGTGTGTTAAAAAGAGTAACAGGCAAAGTGACGGTTGCAGGCTTGTCCTTCATTTTGTCTAGAAATCGGAGGGCATCATCGACGCCCTTCAGACATATGTAGTAAGCCAGAATCCTGCTTACCTTGGGTTCTTCTAGGCCATATTCTTTCAGAAAGATGTTCAAGAAAGACTGAGTTAGTGAATCTTTCCCATCACCAATTAGACCTTTTAAAATTGTATAGTAAGTTTTTCTTGTGGTAACTGACCCTTTCCTCCTCATCACCAAATACACTTCACATGCAGACTCAGGAAAACCTCTCTTGCACAAGAAACTGATAGAATCATTGCTTATAATATCATACACTTCTATCTCCAAATTATCAATATTCGTCGAACCAAATTTAAAACTCCAGCTGAACTTTTTTCTTCAAAAATTGCTTTCAACAGAATTTTATAGATACCAGCATCCTCAAATGCCCCCACCATGAACAGTGCTTTAATAAGTATGTTACACATAACAACATCTATGTAGACTCCAGCTTCCTCCAATCTCATCTTCGTTTCCAGAATCCCAGTGATATTTTCTTCTTCAATATATCCATGTAGCAATGTACAATATGTTATTGTATCTCCAAGTATACCCTTTGAGATCTCATCGGCCTCGGATGTCCTCCCAGATTTGCATAATCCATTCATTACAGTATTGTTTGTGACAATGCTTGGATTAATCCCCCTTTTTACCATTTCATGTAGCAAAACAAAAACACCATCGAGATCCCCTATAATGCAAGACCCGTGAATTAAAGTTGCATACATAAACTCATCAACTTCAATTCCCAAATCTTCAACCATCTTGAAAATAGCAAATGCCTCCTCCATTTTTCCTTTCTTGCAGAACCCCGACATGATGGCAGTACACGTAATCAAATTGGGTTCTAATCCACCTTTCCTCATCTTTATCACAAAACCAAGCGCCTTTTCTACATCTCCTAGCTTGGAAAACCCATATATCGTAATAGTATGGCTAATTGTATCTGATCTTATGCCTTTATCCACCATCTGTTTATTCTTGTCAAATACCTCCATCAGAACCCCGTCCAAAATATAACCACAAATCCAACTACTAAACAGAACAACATCCAATGCCAAACCTTGCTTCTCAATCCTACAAACCAAATCACAAACCTCATTAACTCTGCCCAATTTACAAAGAGCAGCAACTAGTGCTGCATAAGTCACAATATTAGGCTCCAAAGCTCCTGAATCCACGGCATTCTCAAGAAATTTGACTGCGATTTCCGGCTTCCCAATCTTACAAAACCCGGAAATTACTGAACTAGAAACAAAATTATCAAAAGGGTACTTAACTTTCTCATCAGTCATCAACTCCAGCACCTCAATTGCCTTGCTCATATCTCCCTCATTGCTAAACGAATGAATTAACGAGCAAAACGTGAAAGAAGAAGGAAAAATACCGTGGGTCCCCAAGAATCCCGCAACACCAACAAAACCTTCTCGGGGTCTTTCCGGTTGATACACGGGCCTTGAATCAGAGAGTCCCACATCCGATTCCGCCGCAACTTCGAAGCTTCGGTCATCTGGGTCCTCATAAAATGCTCTGCTTCTTCGTATTTCTGCAGATCTAGGAGAGCCCAGGTCACGATGGAGTCCATTTGGGAGAAGAAGTGGAGGAGGGTGTTGAACCGGCGGGTTCGAGAGAGAAAGAGAAGGAATTGGACGATGGATTTGAGCGTGGGAGTGAAGCCGCCTTTGAGTAGAGTTTGAAGGGGTAGGGGTTCCGGAAGACTGGTTCGGCAAGAAGAAGAAGAAAAAGATCGAATTAGTGTGTGGAAGATTGGAGAGAAGATTATCATTGTTTGGGGGAACTTTTGAAGAAACAATTAGTATCCGTCCCTAGTTAAAATGTTATTATTTTTCAGATTTTGATTAAAGTTCTTAACGATAATGCAATTGTCACATGCCGGGCCCATCATATCCAGAGCTCGACTCTACTGTAATATGATATTATCTGCTTTGGACCTCGACCACGCCCTTACAGTTTTGTTTCTGGGAACTCACATGAGAACTTCTCAATGGGTCGCCCATCATGGGATTGCTCTCGCGCGAATTCGCTTAATTTCTGAGTTCCGATGGAACCCGAAGCCAGTGAGCTCCCAAAAAACCTCGTGCTAATAGAGGTGGGCATACACATATAAGGCACACAAGATCCACACCCTGGACGATTACAATCCCACATCGCCCAAGGGTGTGGATCATGTAAGCATTATATGTATATTTTCATCTCTACCTAGCACAAGGCCTTTTGGGAGCTCACTGGCTTCGGGTTCCATCTTAACTCCGAAGTTAAGCGAGTTCGCGCGACAGCAATCCCATGATGGGTGACCTACTAGGAAGTTCTCGTGTGAGTTCCCAGAAACAAAACCGTGAGGGCGTGGTCAGGGCCCAAAGCGGACAATATCGTGCTACGGTGTAGTCGAGCCCAAGATGTGGTGAGGGCCCAGGCCGGGATGTGATACAATAATGAATTTACTTGTAAGTTACGTAATTTTTAAAATAAAAATTAATAATTTATTTAGGATTTTAATACATACACCTTATTAAACTTCTAGCTAATTTTCAATTCAAAACATTTCCAAGAGAAAAAAAGATTAGATAAGTTTGTACCCCTTAATTTTTTATAAAAAGGTTTTCAATTTTTTAATCTTATAATGTGAACAGTCTTAAATATACCAATTTGTTGTATGTAAAATGAATCATTATATATATATATATATATATAATCTAATCAAATTTTTTTCTAATCCATTTTTAAACTAATATGGGTACATTCTTTTTCTTGATTTGAGAATGTATCTGACACACCCTGATACACCCCGATCCTATAATCAAGGCGTGCTGGCCGTCACATGAGCATGACGTAACCAAAAGTGCGACACGGAAGCAATAAGATAGGAGAAATACGAAGGAATAAAAACCAACTACTAGCAATAATATCCAACTAACATGCTAGAGTGAGCTTAAGTGTGAAACACACATGATCAGAGCATAAGTACTAAGTGCAGTCAAGTAGGACCATTACTAAATTACAACACCCGAAGGTGAGTCCTACATTTAAGTAGTCTGTCAGAACGCCGTGGGAATCCTCATGAGTCACCAACACCGCTAACTAGAACCTGGAGGGGCGCAAAACAAGATTGAGTGGGTCAGTAAAACAAAGCTTTTCGAAAATATTTCATTTAATAACATTTCTAACCCCTCGCTGTAAAACCTGTATACTTTCCCAGAAAATAACATAATATGCATATAAATCTTCAAATATCTCAAATCACCAATCTTTATCAAAAACCAGAAAGTATGCCATGCAATAAGCGTCAATAACAGAATAAGGATGCATCAATATAACAGGTGAAATAAGGAATCAACTGGAGACCCTGCAGTGGTCGTGTTTGGCTAATTTTATAGCTCAATATCCAATCTAACCGGAGTCACCACTGTGACCTGTACGACACTACTCTGCACATAAATTGGAATTACCTGAAGTAGTCTGTACGACAAGAATGGTGTAAGAATACGCTCTAGTGCTTCTCTCATCAACAGCTGTATAATAATCTAAAGTCACCTACAAGTCGGAACCACTTCTAATGGTCTGTACGACATGTCGGAACCACCTCTCATGGTCTGTACGACATGCACCTACTTGGATCCAAGGTGAACGTGTGGTGCGGGGTGAATAATATAAACACTAACACCAGGGGTGCAGGTTATGAGCTCTCAACACAATTCACATCATCAATAAATCATATGAACAATATAAACTCACCTGATACTCACATGTGCATCCACATCACCATTTAACATATATATGCAACAATTACTAATTCATATATTTCATATATATGTATGCATGACATTTTAAAACATACTTTCATTTAAATTCAATTTCTGGGAAAAATCAATAGTATATAGGTAAATACAGAAAATACTGCCCACTCACTGGTATGTCGAAGGGTCGTAACCCCCGTGACGCCCTTGAACGCGCTCATCCTCGGGATAGGTCTCACCTATATGCGAAACAACTATAAAAACATTATTTTAAAGCATATAACCAACAATACGTAATAACTTCTCATACGATACTCAATTTGGGTATATGAATATACCACAGTGACCTACTCAACGTTACGGACGTCGAGATATTTTTAGAAAAAAATTTCAACGACGCACGCGCCCCCACGCGCCGGGAGAGGCACGGTGCTACGCGCCCCCATGCGCGTCATCCCCTACCTCCAGACGCCGAAAAATCTCGCCAGCGCCGGAAAACTGGGCAGACCTGCAATTGCTCTTTTCTCACTCGATTTCGCACCATTTTCTACGAAATTTTCACCAAAATGAAGCCCTAAACATGAAGAATCACGATGTACTAATTTAAGGCTAAAAAACACACGAAATCTCACCGGAGAAAATCCAAGAAAACCGGCCAACTTCGAACCCTGCAATCCCGACGCCCAAAACCTTCAAACTAAGTACTCCGAGCTTCCTTGGGACCTCACTAAGTTCCATGTAGGCTTAGAATTCCCTGAAAACCAACATTTCACGTGTGCATGAACAGTGATTTCAAACTGGGCTACGGTTTCGACGTGATATCGAGGGTTTCCAGTTCTAAAAATAGTACCAATCGATTCAGGAGGTTGTAATGATGAAGGAACTCACCTTTTTGACGTCGATCTGTGAAGTTTTGAGGGTTTTTGGTTCTTGTCTGTACGAGTTCGAGAGAGAGAGAGGAAGAGTGAACTGAGAGGGAGGAGAGAGAGGGCACGAGGGAGAGTGCTTGTCCCGTGTGTGTGTGGTCCACCCAAAACAAATCACAATCCAATTTCTTAAGTCCCTAACCACACAAAAATGCATACCATTTAATCCACTTAATTTTTTCCAAGAATTTAGGAGAGTATGCATTTATTCAAATAACATGTCACACGTACCTTAGCAACCATTAAGAGCAATTCCGTCATTTCATATCAACGAATATGAAATTCCGGGACGGGCTGTGACACACCCCGTCCCGAAGGAGGGCGTGTTGGCCGTCACATGCGAGTGACGTAACCATTTGCACAGTGCGGAAGCTAAAAAGATAAATAGAATTACGAATAAATAAAAGCCGAAACACTAGCAATACTAGCTAAGAAATGATGCTAGTGCAAAACTCAGTGTATAAATACATATTCAGAGTAAAAAGAACGTCTAGGTGGAGTCGAGTAGAATAATTACTAAGATATAACACTCGTAGGTAAATCCTACTTTGGTGAATTCTGTCAGGACACCGTTGGATTCCTCGTGGCCACCAAACTCAGCTAATTAGAACCTGGAGGGGTGAAAAACAAAGTTGAGTGAGTCAGTAAAACAAATCTTTTCAAAGACAAAACATTTCTCAAAACGTGGTAACCCCTCTCCGTAAAACCTGTATAGTTTCCCAGGAATATAAAAATATAATTACTTATCTCAGAACCAGCTCATAAATAGTGAAATGTAAAGTATATGCCATGTCAAAATATATTTCATCATATCATATAAGTATATCAGTGAAGTAAGGTCATCATAAATAATAACATGTCAACCGAGTGATCAGCCCGGCTGAAACTATAGCTCATAATCAATCTCATCAATCAATCTAGCCGGAGTCACCACAAGTGACCTGTACGGCACTACACTGCACACGAGTCGGAACCACTGAAATGGTATGTACGACAGAACTGGGTGTAATATAGTTATGCTCACGCTATCCTCTCCTGATAGCTATGCGATAATTCGCTAGTCACCTACGAGTAGTTTGTACGACAAGACTGGGCACCTAAATTGGATCCAATGTGAGCATATGGTGCGGGGGTGACTAAATATATTTACAGGCCTGAATCACATCTCTGATAAATCATAATCACCCTAGTGCAGGTTTATGAGCTTTCAATCACATCAACTCAACAGTCTCATAATTTTAATTTATGAACTTACCTGGCACTTACATGTGCGTCCGCAACACCAATCATGCATGTATGCAATTACTAATGCATAAATAAAATAGATATATATTTTGCATGGCATTTCATAACGCATTTCATATCACATTTCACTTAAATTGATTTTCTGGGAAAATCTTATTTATATAGGTATATACGGAAAACAAAACTGCCCACTCACTTGGAGTTCGCCCTACAACTCCCTAGCACAACACATCAAGGCGTCATGACGATCGGTGCCTAGAAAAATCATCAAGACATGCCTCGGAAATCATATCGATAAAATATAACTTATATAAAACACGTCACTAAGTAGTTCGATCCGGAAGATCTGCAACTCAGATTTCCAATCTAAAACTTCCAGAGATCTACCATATACCTCTAGGACAACATCCTAAAATTTTATTACCATCCAACGGTCGGATCTCAGTCAATTGCCAAAACCAAGTGACGGTTAACATTCTATATTATGAACTTACAACTCCAATTCCGAAAGATCCATAAATTGGATTCCCGATCTGTAAGTTCCTATAATCCTTAAATATTATGTACTACTACGTATCAAAGTTTGGTGACGATCCGACGGTTGGATCGTCGATTCACCTTTTGGCCTAACCATGAATCGTATCGAAATTAAGTCCAAATGATCAACCAACGTTAAGCCACTATCAAAACTGAACTTAGGACATCAAATATAGCTTAAAAATAACATTGGCGGCCCACTGGCCACGTGCCGCCGTGGGTGGCGGTCGGCAGCCCCAGCTGGCCGGAAAATCCAACTATTTCAAAAAATTACCAAAATTTACAGAAATGATGATCTTAATGAGTAGAGTAAACTTTATACATGTGTCCAAGGCCAATTTGGCATGGAAAGGCTCCAATTCCATCAAACCCGTGAAGAACCCTATAAATGGGTGAGTTCCAATTCGTCCTCAAATCAACTCCGTCGTCCCAGCCAAATTTTTATAATAAAATTCATAAAATGCCCAAACTTCAAACTTTATAATCTTTTTCGTTATAACTCCAAATCACGAACCGTCTGCGCCCACGCTTCCGTAGCGACGAGTACTACGAGGATATGTCAAAAAAGAAAATCTTAGATGACACGACACAACGTTTAACCTCGAATAATGCGCGTGCCTCAAAGGGCATTTTTGTAAAATCCTTTATTAAAACTTAAAAACTCTTAAAATCAGGGACGGGCTGTCACAGTATCCATGTCAAGTTTAATCGAAGAAATTTACTAATGTTACTAAGCCTAATATCTATTATTTTTTGTGTGATTTTGAAGTATGTACCCATATTTTGGTACAATAATTTTTTTGTTAATTTTGATGAATGTACCTATGTTTATATACATACATATATATACATACACAAAATATATTGGACGGTATAATTTATATTTTAATATTTTTAATCCCACAAATTATAGTTTTTTTATTTAAAATCTCATTAATATAAACAACTATAAATTTGAATTTTTAAGTTAAAAAATATAGTAACCTACATAGAAATACATTTATCACATTAATTTCAGGGACTTCGATCAAAAATTGAAAACCAACAAGGTTTTAGTCAAAGAATATTGATAGTTAGGGACCGCACCCAAAGTGTCCCGTTTTTTAATTTTGGGGAACGTTGTTTACTGCTGCTCCTCCTCCAAGTGTTTGAGTGGGGGTCATAAGTTTGAAAGATGGACCAAATATGCAAGGGGTTAGTATAATTAATTCATCAGATGAAATTCATGGTGTAATAGTAAGTAAGAGAAGAAATTGGTGGTAGTTTATTCAACCATATGCGTCAAATGAATAAATGGTTTTGGTAGCAATTAAGATCGTCGCAGTAAACTGTTCATTTAGTTTATACATATCAATACAACAACAACAAAACCTTTCCCTACTAAGTGGGGTCAACTGTATAAATCCTAGAACGTCATTACGCTCAGTTCTGTGCCACGTCTTCCGTTAGATCCAAGTACTCTATTGTTTGTGCAAGCTGGGAAGGGAAAGTCAACATTAAATGTCTGACTTGCTAAGTTTGGCATACATTTAGCCCTAGTTTGACTTAGCTTAACTTTTTTAAAGGGGTGTGATATCCACACACCCCATTTTACTTCTCACACACCGTTTTAATTTTCGACCGTCGGATCGGATAAATTGAAGAAGATCAACGAACATAAATTATCAAGGGGTGTGTGAGAAGTAAAATGGGGTGTGTGGATATCACACCCCTTTTTAAAAAGTAGGTATGAAAAAAAGTTGAGACATTTTATGTGTTTGGTAAACATTTAAAATCAGCTTCATTTCAAAGTTACGAGTGAAAAAAAGCTAAGAGCCCAAAGCTTGGAAATACAGCTTTCAAAAATCAGCTTATTTCACCAAAACACTGGTGAACAGTAACAAGTTAATGAAACTTTTCAATTTTCCAATCCTACCCTCCCCTTTCTCACTCGTCTTCCCCATTTTTCCCAGAATCCACTTTCGAGACTTCTCTCTTCTCACTTCCCTCTCTGTTTCAGAAAAATCCTTCAGGTGTGAAGCCATCCTTCCTCCCAACGATCTCTCTCATTCTCCAGGTGCGTTCTCCGGCTCGGTGTCCTTCCTCTGGTAAGCTACTCTTGTCTAAAATTTCGTTATTTATTTGTTTGGATTTTTAATTTGGGGATGGGAGAGTGAAAGGATGAGTGTATGGGTGTTGGGAAAAAAAATTGGGGATGGAGGGTGGGGAAAAATTAACTGGGGAAGGTGATATGGTTTGTGGAAAAAATTATTTGGGAAAAAATTAATTGAGGAAAAAATTAGGGTTCGTGGAGGAAACAAATAGAGACAACACATAATATTGAATTGAATGTAATGCTTGAACATAATTTCATGTTGCCTGCTATTTGGTAACCTAACCTGTGCGAAAGTCACGGTAAAAGTGCAGGACGAAATGTGAAATAGCGAGTAAAACTTAGAGGTGAGTAAACATCATGGCTCCTTACAAGTGACCAAAAGAAGTAGGCATCTTACAGTGCCATGGTGTGTGAGAAATAGATGGATGATATCTTTTGACCTGCTCGTCCTCGTCTTGCTGCTGGCCTGGTAAATTCTAAATCCGGCGATTTATTTCTTTGATTTTGTTTTGTAAATCGTAAAATTATTACTGGGTTCTGACCGATTTTGTTGTTTTGGGTCCGAAATCTATGAAATTATTACTGGGTTCTGATTGATTTTTCGTATAATCCTTCTAGCTTCAAGTTTTGATTCTAAGTTATAGAAGAAATGCGATGGGGGAGATGTTATGCTTTAGATATACCTTCGTTTAATTTGAAGAAATCAAAATCAGTTATGATCAAACTACAAGCAGAGGCCTATGTACCCCTATTTTATTGTTCTCATGCTTTGTTGTAAGTACTCAATGATTGTTCTCATGCGTTGCAAGACGAAAAGAATATCCATTGAAATTGGACCGAGCAGCTTTGCTTCAAGGAATAAGAAGAGTAAAAAGAGCACGACATGATCCACCAAGCGACTTATCTGCAATTTACGAGATTACAGACTTGAAGAAAGAACTGTGATAAAGATTAATTGTTTCTAGCAATTTTTGAAGTATGTGCTAGGTGTGATTTCCTTTTGAAGGTTGTATTTTTTCCTCTAGTGATGTTATTATACCAAAACATTTTGTTCAGTGTAAATTAATCAAGATTTTTCCCATGAATATTGAAATGATTGATGTTTTACCACCTGAGCTGGGTGATGTGGTAATGGATTATCTCATTTGTTTCGTTGAGGCTCGGAATTATCAAAATCAACCTTTCGATCCACCTACCCTGCAAAATTTGAACATTTTCAAGTTCGGTGTTTGTATGGCATTTTGTTAAGTGAGGATGCAACAGATGGAGAGAGAATCAATAAAATAAAATATAATTGAAAATTAATTTTTTGAGCCAAAAAAAATATTTTAGTCCAGGACATAGTCGACACTGTACCAAACAATTCACTATTCTTATCTTAATTAGTCCAAGCCAAGCCATTCCAACTTAGCCCCTCAAGCTAGTCCAATCCGAGATAGTCCGATGCAACAAACGCACCACTATTGTACTAATTAGACTACTTTCAAGTACATTAACAATATTGTACTAATGAATCCTAGCTATTCAATCTAAAATATTTCAATTGAAGTAGTTTGTCATACTAATTAATATTTAAGATAAAGTTTATAAATATTTTTCTTTTAAAAATAAAGTATATTTAGTAATTCACCTTTATTTGTTAAGAAAATTAAATTAATGGCACATCTAATATTATACCATTTTTGGTCATTTCACACAGTCACAGCTGTTTTACATAAAAGTTTACCAAACACTATCATACTGCTTTTTTCCCCCAAAAGCACTTTAACAAAAAAGTTTACCAAACACTATGTTGTTTTATTTCACAACTGATTATTTTCACAGCACAGCAAAAACAGTTTTTTTTTTCCAAAGCACAGCAATACCAAACTAACCCTTAATGTAGGAATCTGGTTTGGTCCTAACTAAGAAGGTTGGCTTGCTAGGGAAAGAGGCAAACTAGGCTAGTTATCTCTCAAACTTACCCACGTGGAATACAAAGGCCATGGGCTTGGACTTTTGGGCTCCCAAGCAACCCAAAGTCTTCCAAAATCTTGACTCCACGTAGGCCCAATGAACTTCCACATGGGCTTGGACTGTGTATTTGTATTCTTTCCTTCTTCTTTTTCTTAATTCTTCTTTCTTTTGCAACTCTTTCTTATACCATTCCTTTATCATTCATCGTACCTCCTACTTGCGTCTTTTTGTGCTTTGAGTTCTTCAGTGTTCTGCATCGAGACATTCTTTCAGGTAAGGAAGAGTTCCTTGACCTTCATCTTCAAAAAATTTCTTGTTTCCTTGTCTTCGCTGACGATCTTGCTGGTGAATCCGAGCATGATGTGGTCTTTTGCTTACGCTTGGGAAATTTAGGGTTTTGATCTTCATAGAGTGAGGGGGGCATGATCTTTCCCCAGGGAAATCGAACTCATGCTCTTTTGTGGCTTTCGATCTTGGGTTTCCCCTTTGTAAACTTCTTCTTTCTTTTCATGTGCATTGTGGTATTGTCATTTAGCCAAACTTTTTTGCATGTTGGTGCGTGCTTGAGCGAGATCGATTGATCAATTGCATTGATCCACTTGGCATGATTAGCTTGACTGCATATAACCTTTTTTTTATAGCATGGCATGTGTAGGGAAAGATGCATGTGTTTTGCGTGATAACATGTAGGGAAACTAGTCTCATGTCAAAGTCTTAGACTCTTGCATGAAAGGCTTTGAATTTTATGCACATACCTTTTTGCTTTCATGGGGCGCACTTGCTTGTTTTCCCAGGGTGCGCTTGCTTGCTTTCCCGGGATAGATTCCTTGCTATGTTTCACTTTGTATGCTTGTATATCTTACCTTGCATGATATGATGTATTGTGCCTTATTGTTCGTTGCCCGTTTCCTGTAGGAATTTTATGGCTCTGGTTTCTCCAAAATACTTAGCCATGGTACAAGAGTTCTTTTTTACTGTTGATCGACTCCTTCGAGGTAGACCACCGCCTCCTCTCGGCTTCCAGAACAAGGCTTTCAAGGGAGAAAAGCCTTTCCTGGACGTGGTTCCTCTCGTAAATCCCAAGTGCATTTCAAGGTGCTGCATAGAGAGCAGATGGTTCCTTGCAGTTCCAATCCATTTTGACTTTTCCTATCGTGAAGCCACCGGCTAGGCTAACTGGGTTGATACTGAATTAGGATTTGCTAACCAGTGCATCATCCTGAAGGTGAAGCACATAAACTCATACCTTTATTTATGCTTGGGGAGAGTTCACCCCCACGTTGGAGGACGTAGCCAACATCTTGCATCTTCATATCGTAGAGAACGTAAACCCCTTCCACTACGACATTCTTCTCGCGGATGCTGAAGTGTACAATATCTTGAAGAAATGTGCTCCCACATTGCCGAGCAAAGCCATCCGGTTCAATGAATAGATAAAGCACTTTTGGCAGAAGAGTTAGGAGCCAAATTGTAGGTTTGAGGCTATGCTATGCTATGTTTATGGCTTGGTCACTTTATATTTTGCGACAGTAAAGACACATTCCATCGCCGAGTGATTCCTTTGGCCTTGGCGATTATGCGGGGCCATGTGGTTCCATTGGCTTCACTATTCATTGGTCTCTTATACCGTGAGTTGGATGAGATTCACACTCTCGAGGAGCAGATAGCCGGCGGTGTCCCCATCAAGAGTTTTTTGCGTGTTAGGTTCCTACAGATCTTCCTTTGGGAAAGGATTAGAGGCTTGAAGATTAGTCCTAACCTCTACAGATCTTATATGCTTGAGAAACTTCTGTTTGCATGTCGTTGGTTTGCGAAGGTTCCCGGGAAAAGGCAAGACTTCCTAGAGCTTCTTAATGACATGAGCAGTTTCATTTTTCGCCCTTACACTGCGCTCCCTAAAAGTTTTGAGCCGGTGATGTTTTATACTGATGTCGTTTGTGGGGGAGACAGTAGCATGACCCAAATTCCCTTGTCTGAGAACTTGGATTTCCCTTCCTTTACTGGGAAATCGTTGGATTTGTTGGCTTCGCCGATTTCGTTCCTTGGAGAGAACGGTAAGGAAATGAATGCAATTTATGCTCCTTTTCGAGTGAGGTGACAGTTCGGTTTTGACCAAGGGGTACCATGGTCTTTCCTAGTCAAATACAGTGCTTCCATTAGTCGGTTATTTTGAAGCTTCTTCTATTTGCCGCCCAAGAACCTTCGGCCTTCCCATTATATTGCCAACATCACCAAAGTGGGTTGCATCTCCAAGGCCTATATGACATATTGGACGAAGTGCTTTAAGGCTATCGCCAAGCTCCTTGGAGACAAGCAACTGAGGTTGCATTCTCATATCTTCAGCCATCCAAGGCTAGTATTAGATAATGTCACTTTTGGCTTGAAATGACGATAACATTCTACGGCTGGAGACAACAACATTCTTGGTGATATTTCCCAAAGCATCAAGAAGAGCAAGGCATCTTGCGATAGGAGGGGGAAGTTTAACAGACAGAATGAGAGGGTAGCTTCATGTATGGTTCTTATCAGAACACCTTTTACTTTTCTTTTTCTACTTGGCCCATGTTTTAGGAATCTTGTATTTTGTGACTTAGGTGGCAAGGTGAAGCACTTCAGGCCTAAGATGGTAAAAGATGGTCATTCCAACAGTAGGAAATTTGTCACTTTTGGTATTCCAAGTGAACCAAAGTGTAAGAGTGTTTCGGCAAAGTCGAGGATGGGTAATGGATCTTCTGACATTGTCTTTCTTTTCCTTGCTTGATCCCTAACGCCTTCACAATTGCATGCTAACCATGGCTCTTCATTGTAATATTTGATAAATAAGCCGTCTCTGCTGGTATGGTATGTAGAACTAGGAGTTCACGGGCTTTTGCGTCATCTGGTGCCCCAAAGTATGCGGGGTATCTTGATACTTCCAGTTCAAGTGAAGAGGATTGGAGTATCAGCGGTGCTACTGATGATAATAAGTCTATTGAGGATTTGGAAGCTACAAAGAGTAGCAATTCAAGTGTCGATTCTGAGCTGGGAAACAGAAGGTATCCTCAGGCTTCCCTCAAGGAAGGTGTTGTCGGCATAGATGATGATGCAGGGTTAAGTGACAAGAGCGACAACAAGTTGATTGGTGATGATAATTTTGATGAGGTTGATGTTTTCCTCAATGATGATTATGAGAGAATGTAGCGTGTTCTTCCATAGTGACTAGTGTTGCGGTTGCAACGAACCGTATAGGTATTATCTTTTCCTCATGGATATCTTCATGTGAATTTTTGCAACTGCTTGCCCATTCTTTCTTGCCCGCATGGATTCATCTATGTGTTATGAGGTGACTAATCCCTATTTGAGCATCGACATGTCTTTCTTCGTGTTGCATGTATGCATGTATATGTATGTTAGCTCGTTGAGGCTTTACCTCAAATAGGCTTAGTGGCTCGTGATATTACATGTTTCTGCTTACTGATTTATCCCTTCATGATGCACGTTTTTTGCTTTCCTCACAGGTGATTGTTGATGTACCGGATGTGGTGATTCATTCATCCGTGCATGCTGAGAATGTTGGGGCGGCTATCTCTCTTGTAAATACGAGCACTACATTGGCTTCCTTGGGTCCTCAAGCCCCCAATGGTGTTCCTTCCTAACCTGTGGCTTTCCCTAAGGAAATGGCAGTAGATGATGGAGTTTTTCCAAGTGATGCCCAAACTTCAAATGTTGTGCTTTCTCCAAAGACTTTTCCTTTGGAAGAACAAGCTTCAATCGAGGAGTGGGCGCCATGGCACGAGGCTTTTGGTGCCCTCAAGAATGAGTTCAAAAATGGTGTGAGAGTGCTAAATTCGATCGAAGAATTGCTTCCCCAAGGCGAGACCTTCATCTCTCGCGTTGACTTCAAAGGTGTAATAGTTCGCTCAAGGTTGCTCGACGTCTTAGGCATGTTCTTTGAGAAGGTGGAGGACGCCGATGGAAACCTAAGGCACCTGTCACCCTATCTGTGCAGCATGGTGCTTGAGGAACTAGGGGTCCTATTGCTAAACATGGAGCGTGTGCCCTGTTCAGATATTACAGAACATAAGATGTTATGCTGGCGTGATATGATTAACGATCTGGCGGCCCTAGGCATGCCTATAAACTCATTGGTCGAGAGATTGGAGAAGCTCTGTGACACAATGTTTGGCCTTTGCCTCGAAAAAAGACAAAGGCATCTTAGGGAAATTCGCCAAGGTTAGGGAGATAGAGCATGCCTTCGAGCTTAAGCGTAAGGAGTTAGAGAATGAGAAGTCCAAGTTGAAGTAGATGTATCATAGGAGTTCAAAAGAGATGGTTAATGCTTCCAGTGTTCATTTGGAAAGCTAGCCCATTGTGGTCAATCTTTTGATTTTCCCAGGCAATGCATGTCACTTGGCTGTTTGCTTTGCTTTACCCTCGCTTCTTTTTTCTTGGCGGAGCATGATCTTTTGTTGTATCTTTCTTTCTGAATGGCTAGTTACTTATTCAAAAAATAGGCATAAGGCCCTCTTCGTTTTATCTTAGTTTTGTTTCTCTGCTTGCTTAGGCTTTGGATTATAATGTTGAACTTGGCATGACGTTTGAGATATTTTCTATTGGAATAACATTGGTACTTACTTTCCATGCGTGGGGATTTGTTGAGTAAAATCCTGTCAGGCCTTGAGATACAGGCTTGAGCTTTTTCTTATTTCTAATGATTGATTTGGCACTTTGTGTTCTGCCAGTGAGTTTCCTTGGGGATGGAGAACACTTGGTCGAGTTTCCCCAGAGAAGCAGAGCGTGCTAGGAAGGCTTGACTGGCTCGAAATTGATTTGCATTGGTAGGCTTAGCATTGATTTGCATCGATGGGCTTAGCATTGATTTGCATCGATAGGCTTAACATTGATTTACATCGATAAGCTTAGCATTGATTTGCATCGATAGGCTTAGGCTTAGCATTGATTTGCATCAATAAACATCAATAAGCTTGGGCTTAGCATTGATAGGCTTTGGCATGTTGCATATGTATAGCTTTGAAAAAGCTTTAGTTGCTTGACTCAATGGTTTTGAATGGTGCGTTGTCGTGGCATGTTGCATAAGCATTGAACCATTAAGCAGCTTGCTTAGCATTGATTTTGCATTGATAGGCTAGGCATCGATTTGCATCGATAGGCTTTGGCATATTACACAAGTATAACTTTTGGAAAAACTTTAGTTACTTGACTCAATGGTTTTGCATGGCATGTTGGCCTGGTATATTGCATGAGTATAGCTTTTGGAAAACCTTTAGTTACTTGACTCAATGGTTTTGCATGGCGTGTTGGCTTGGCATATTGCATGAGCATTGAACCATTGAGCAGCTTTCTTTACATTGATAGGCTTTGGCATGGGCATTTATTATAGCCTTAGCATGTTTTGCCCTTTAGGGCAATTTGCTTGGCGTGGGCTTTTATTAAAGCCTTGGCATGAATGTTTTAGCAGTAATACGACTTTAGCCACAAAAGGTACTTCTCAGTGTAAGGCGAACTTCAAAGGATCTGCCTCCTTATGTGCTCGGCTGTCCTAAGGACGAGATCTCATTCCTTGAAGTTGAGTGGCTTGACTGTGCGATTGTAGGCTTTGATAACCTGGTGGTGGTGTAGGGCTGATTTCTTAGCTGTTTCCACTTTTTTTCCTTGAGTGACTCGAGATCTCTCCACCTTCATTCCACGCAGGCTGTGGTATTCCTTGAAGATGTGTGATGGACCCACAACATATCTGGGAGATGCGTGCTCCAACCCCCAGAGTAATTCTACAAAGTATCGCTCATGATCCTTAGTAGTACCTTATTTGTGACTTTGGCTTAACCGTTTTCCTATGGGTAGTATGACATAAAGCGGCGATGCCTGATCATGTTTATTTTCCCTGATGAAGTTGGGTATTACAGCTCCTGTTACTTTCCTGAGAGGGATTGCTTCCACCCATTTCATGAAGTACTCAGTGGCAACCAAGATCTATATATTGCCTTCGGAAGCCGAGTTGATTGTTCCGGCCAAGTCGAGCCCCCAAGTATGGAACAACCATAAAGTGTGCATGTCTTTAGTTTCCTTGGGGGCTTATTGGCATGTAGTGCCTCCATACTCGGGGCTTTCCTACAAAATGTGGTCAGGCCCCCCCAACCAGTCATAAATGAAAAATTGCGGTATCAACCAAAGCTCGTCTGGTAAAGGCGTCGTTGATTTGTCCTTCTAGGTATAGTGGTCTTCAATGATTAGGGAAAACCACTTCCATATGAAGATCAGCGAAGATAATGGTGTCATTGTTCTCCAGGAAAGTCCTCTGTGGTTGGGTAACGTAGCATTGGGGGCTGTAGTCCTTGGAAACATGCATGAATGTTTTAGCAGCATCGGTCCTTGCCTTTGGTTACATCCAAGCTGATCAAAGGGAGATTTGAATTTTGTATCTCATTGGAAGGCATGTGGTGCAATAGGTCTTTGCCCTTGAGAAAGGTAGCACTTTACTGCATCAGTTTCCACGTCGAAGAGGTTGTACGAAGTCACAGTCGTCATTTCCTGGTTGATTTGTTGTCCTTCTGAGGTTCTCAAGCTATATTCTTCCGACATCTCGACGGTGAAGACATCGTCATTGTAGCTTGGGGAAATATCCATAATCTCTTCACTCCCATCTCTTCATCTATTAACTTAGGATCATGGCGTGTCACAGCTTTGTGGCTTTGAATATTTACACCAGAAAGTCTTTTCCATGCTTCTGGAAGGTTCCCAAAAGGCTTTCAGTGGCTTGGGATCGTTGATCCACAAGTGGTAGGCATCGTCAATGTCGGAGCATATGATGGCAGCTGCTACCTCAGTCCCACAATGTTTCAGCAGAAGGTCAGTGTCTATGGTTTACGTCTTGCATGGCAGCTCTAGCGTCCATTCGCAAATTTTTGCATAGAGAATCCTTCTTAGAGTTTGGCAAGCTGTAGAGGGGTGTCCCATGCACTGGTGATAACGACAGTACTTGGGATCCTTCATATCTTCCCTAGAAGGGACTTTGTAGAGCCTGGGTAGTTTAATAGCTCCGCCTACGAACATGGCACCTAGGGTAGCCTGGAATTCCTCGTCGTTGCAGGCTAGTGGATGATAGGTTTCCCTATCTCTCTTATTTTCCTTCTTTTTCCATGGGTTGTAGTCAGATCTGTCATCCACGGCTACGACATGATGAGTTTCCTTCTTGTCAGTTTTCCAGGATCTCTTTGTGGAAAGCTTGACTGACGTATTGGTCTCTCCCACTGCTTCCAAGATTCTTGAGAACTGGGCACTACCAATGTTCTTCAAGTATGCCCTATAATCAACGACAATGTTGTTGATGCAAATATCCATGAGTGATTCCTCGTCCTCCTCGTCATAGCAGTCAAGGGCAAGGTCTCGGAAATGTTTGACAAAAGTCACCGGATCTTTCCCGTACTTTTGGCGCGTATTGTTGAGCTGAGTTGTCGTGACCCTTTCCTCATGTTAGAAGTATTTTTTATAGAACTTGCCCGCCATCTCGTCCTAAGTCTGGATGGAACCTGGTACGAGGGCAGTGTACTAAGTATAGGCACGGTCAGTTAGGCTTTTCGAGAACTCCTTAAGATAGAGGTTGCAATCACCAACATGAGGACCTAAAGTGTCAATGAAACTGCTTATATGTTCCTTAAGGCTACCCTTCCTCCCGTCAAATAGAACAAGGTTAGGAGTTTTGTATCCCTTAGGATACGGCATGTGGAGAACGTTGACTGGGTATGGTGGCTCAGGAACATACTTCCAACCCTCCGAGCTCTAGTACAACTTCTTTTCCAATATGGCAATAACATCTTCTTAAGTGACAAAGGATGGTGCTTTCTCAGGGCCCTTGCAAGCAGCATCAACTGACTCATCTTGAGAAGTTTTTTCCCTAGGCGTGCAGGCTTTGTCATTACTTTCTTTTTTGGCTTTGGGGTAGAGTTTTTCAACTCATTCACAGATGCATCAATTTCTTTTTGGGGTTCACCCAAAGCATGGAAGGCTGCGATGATGTCTGGTATGGCATATTTATCCAGGTTCTCCTGGCTTTCCTGGTGCTGGCCTTTGTGTTGAGACTTGTCAAGTTAGGAAGTAGCCTCGCCTAGCAGTGAGGTGTTGCCGCTCCTAGTAGCATCTCTATTGGATCTTGGAGTCATTGAATCAAGATGAAAGCTGGTCCCCAGTAGAGTCGCCAATTTATGTTGAGGGACTTTTAGGTCGAGGTGTGATGTGGTAGAAACTAACACACAAATTAAACCCTGTATATTATGCAAACGTAGTACAAGTAAGTGGGGATCGTTTTAATCTAGGGATTAGAAGGGATGCTAGTCAACACAAATTAAACTTATAAAACTAAAAACTAAGTTAAACTAACAACAAAACAGTGACTGGGGAATTTTGGATGAATTTAATTAAAACAAAAGTAAATGGCAGCAAGTAAATTAAGTTGTGAATGAAATATGGATGAAATGATAGCTAAAGTGTAACATCCCACATCGCCCAGGGGAGTGATCCTTAAATGTATATTCCCATCCTTACCTAGCATGAGGCCTTTTGGGAGCTCACTGGCTTCGGGTTCCGTAGGAACTCCGAAGTTAAGCGAGAAGGAGGCCAGAGCACTCCCAGGATGGGTGACCCACTGGGAAGTTGCTCGTGAGTTCCCAAAAACAAAAACCGTGAGGGAATGGTAAGCCCAAAGCGGACAATATGGTGCTACGGTGGTGGAGCGGGCCCGGGAAGTGGTCCGCCCCGGGCCGGGATGTGACAAATGGTATCCGAGCCAATCCCTGGCTGGAAGTGTGCCGACGAGGACGTCGAGCCCCTAAGGGGGGTGGATTGTAACATCCCACATCGCCCAGGGGAGTGATCCTTAAATGTATATTCCCATCCTTACCTAGCACGAGGCATTTTGGGAGCTCACTGGCTTCGGGTTCCGTAGGAACTTCGAAGTTAAGCGAGAAGGAGGCCAGAGCACTCCCAGGATGGGTGACCCACTGAGAAGTTGCTCGTGAGTTCCCAAAAACAAAAACCGTGAGGGAATGGTAAGCCCAAAACGGACAATATGGTGCTACGGTGGTGGAGCGGGCTCGGGAAATGGTCCGCCCCGGGCCGGGATGTGACAAATGGTATCAGAACCAATCCCTGGCCGGAAGTGTGCCGACGAGGACGTCGGGACCCTAAGGGGGGTGGATTGTAACATCCCACATCGCCCAGGGGAGTGATCCTTAAATGTATATTCTCATCCTTACCTAGCACGAGGCCTTTTGGGAGCTCACTGGCTTCGGGTTCCGTAGGAACTCCGAAGTTAAGCGAGAATGAGGCCAGAACACTCCCAGGATGGGTGACCCACTGGGAAGTTGCTCGTGAGTTCCCAAAAACAAAAACCGTGAGGGAATGGTAAGCCCAAAGCAGACAATATCGTGCTACAGTGGTGGAGCGGGCCTGGGAAGTGGTCCGCCCCGGGCCGGGATGTGACATAATGGATTTTTCTCTACACGTGAATGATATGCATACAAATCGATTTCCAGTTATTCTTCTTATAAACCATGAATGACAATACTCCAAATTAACCGTGAACAACACTAATTAACTCTCAGATTTTCCTAAATTCATTAAATTGGACTCAGCGATGCAACCAAATTATTCTTCTCAAGTTCCTTAACTATGAAAAACATGATAGAGATACATCTCGAAGATCATTAAGTTCTGTGAAAATCATAAGTATTGACAAAGCATTCATAACTATGAAAGCATGATACTCCTGCCAAGAATTTACTTAACTCAATCATGACTAGTGACTTTTACTACTAACAAATATAAGTTCATAACGATTAGGTGAAATCTTCTTATATTCTAGCATCAAATCCCTACATGCAAATTAAGTGTGCACCCTTAATAAACGTACAAGAATAAGTTCTCTATAAACCGGATAAGTAAATCGCATTCATATTTTATGAAACAATAATTGGATGTAATCAATTTATATAAAACATATTATCATGGCTTCGAATTCACCTCTAGCTAAAAAGAAACTAGTTACACATGTTCATCATAACTGAAAAGCAATCTAAAATAAACATTGAAACTTAAAACAAAGATAGAAAGAACTCTGAAAATTCCACAACTTCAATGGATAAAAATGACAGGCGCGGCACCCTTCTAAAACGTTGCAGGACATTTCATATATATATATATATATATATAGGGCATGGCTAAATTCAAGGAGGAAAGGGATTAGGTGTTTTGAGTTATTTTAGGACTCTAAGAACAATTGGAGAATGTTGGAATGTGATTAGGATTCTTCCTTGCAGTTGGAGATAAGATAAGATAGGATAAGATAATGTTTCACTCCAACTAGGATTCCTCTTTCCTATGCAATTCCTTGTCTTCCAAGCCTTAACTTTAATTTCTCCAGATTTTAACACATGTTTAACACCTTTTAAACACCAAAAACATCCAGCCCATATGCTATCCAATCCAAGTCCAAAACTGCTCCAAATTGCTCCATTTGACCTTTTATTGTTAACTTTACCAACTGGACCTATAATAAAATGAAAATAACTTAAATTACTATAACAAATGGAAATTAACTAAGTAAATGCAAAGAAATAAGATAACAAAGTCGCATAAATATGCTCCTATCAAGGTGGACTTGGGCTTCGAGAACGTGTTCTTGTCTCCCTTGGTTCGGTTTTGTACCAAGTCCCGGAATATCTCGAAAGAGTTAGCTTGTCTTAGGAAATATCCCGGTTGGATCAACGACTCGAAGATAGCATGATTTAGGCAAATAATGACTTGATCAAGAGAAGCGTGGTGTGGAAGCTAGAAGTTCATCAGTTTAACATGTTAAGAGAGAGTTGGCATGGTTGCATGGTGTTTTCTGGTAGATAATCAAGGTTTACTAGGGTAGCAGCAAGGCTTACGATGACTGGGATTTTAGTGGAAAGTTGTGGGGATTACTAAGGTTGCATGAATGGTGATGCTTAAGGCTTGAAGTATGCTTCTGGACTAAATGGAACTCTTTGGGCTTATTTCCAGGGTTGTTCTCTCCCTTGCGTTCTCTCATATCTCTCTCTGTATTCCTTTCTGCGTGTCATAACCCCCTCCTCTGTTCTGTGCGTTGTGTTACCTCTCATCTTTATATAAGTGAAGGGCTCTTCTCTAGGTTCCAAGGGAATCTCCTTTTGTGGCTTAGTATTCCCCTTCTTTCTCCTTAGGCCTCATATTATACCTCTTTTGGTGTAAGATAGTTGCACTGTTGAGACCTGCAGTTTGCTCATTCCCGAGATGGGCCTATCCCAAGGCGGCCTTCCTTAAATGCTAATTCCGGTAACGCGCCTCACGGCTTTCGCGCATTGGTTGTCTGTGCAAGCTGGGAAGGGGAAATCAACATTAAATGCCTGACTTGCTAAGTTTGGCATACATTTAATGCATGAATCTGGTTTGGTCATAACTAAGAAGGTTGGCTTGCTAAGGAAAGAGTCAAACTAGGCTAGTTCTCGCTCAAACTTACCCACGTGGAATACAAAGGCCATGAGCTTGGACTTTTGGGCTCCCAAGCAACCCAAAGTCTTCCATAATCTTGACTCCCATTAGGACCAATGAACTTCCATAACCATCCACACCACAATTCACTTGACAAGCCCCGGGCATGTGACTTGCGCTTAGCATGAATAGTGACTTGCGTGATAAATAGGCATGGCGTGATCTGGTCTAATTACCGTAGCATGGCATGTTCATAAATATATTTCCTCCTTAATCTCGCACCTTTGCATGACAATTAGGCTTCGAGGCTTGGTCAAGCTTGCGTGTGACATTTTTGGATCTCAACAGACACCAACATACTTTGAACATTAAGAAGATGAAATGCTTAACGGGAATAACATGAATATTTGGTTGAAATTGAAGTTGAAGCAAATAACATGAATATTTTGTTATGAACATAATTGAAATTTATGGCACAAAATGTTGGGCGGTAAAACATCAACACGACATAAAATAGGTGTAGCGGAGATGAGAATGCTTTGTTAGATGTGTGGGCACATGAGAAATGATAAGATTAGGAATGAGGATATCCGAGGTAAAGTAGAAGTAGCCGAAATTGAAGGAAATTTGAGAGGAAATCGGTTACGGTGGTTTGGACATATGAAACGAAGGCCTACTAATGCTCTGGTTAGAAGATGCGATTACAAGACGGAGGTTCATGGCCGAAGAGATAGAGGAAGACCTATGAAGACTGTGGAAGAGACTATGAAAAGACTTAGAGTACTTGGATCTAACGGAATACGTGGCACATAACCGAGCGCAATGGCGTTCTAGGATTCATACAGCCGACCTGACTTAGTGGGAAAAAACTTTGTTGTTGTATTACCTTGCTTCTTAGTCTAGCATTGCACCAAATGTTTCACTAAGTGAGTCCAACTTAGTATATTATAAGTCTGTCCAACTTAGTCGTTGAAGCTAGTCCAATCCGAGATAGTCTAGGGGCAACAAATGCACCTAAAACTTTGAGTTCCCCAAATTTTTAAAGTTGGGGCAATCTCAACTTGGACCATTGGACTCTCACTTCAACAGGGTAATGCTAGGTAGAGTAAGTTTTGTAAACTAAATGACATGGAAGTTGATAATTAGATTATTACTTAAGTGTTGATTAACGTGCTTATTTATAAATTTAGTCTATCTAGCATTGCTTTTCATCCCACGCTTTCCAACTTTTTCTCAGCTCCCAAGCACTTGGAACTAGAATAACCACAACAAGTGGGCCAACGATAAGGGCACATAATGCGGCTCCTTAATAAATAAATAAATGTTGGAGGTTTCGGGTTCGATACTCTGAGTTTGTGAGTTTGCTTGATTGTAACCACGGACATAATAAAATTCCCATAGCCTCTCCGGATTCATAAACGATGGATAACTATGGCTGGCCACCAGTCCTCTTTTTAAGGAAAAAAAAATGAAAATTAATGAAAAGGGCTTGAAAACTTTGAGTTTTAACGATAAGAACAAAATAAAGGGTAAAGTAAACAGTACCATGATTGACTTTTTAGTGTAAAAATATGATTTTTCGTTAAAGTAAACAGTACCGGAGGCTTTTCGTTAAAGTTCTGGAAAAAAAAAAACCTTGAGCTAGAAAAACAGTTCCCAAGAAAATATGAGCAACGCCAGAAGCGCTCTTCTATGTCAAATCCGTTAGTTTAAAACCCCACCCAAACCCCACGTCAGAAAGTTCCCCAAATTTCTTACCAGTCTCCGCTCGTCTCAACGATTCGAGCAGCACCTCCAACCCACAACTCAACCTCTCCGTCCTCCGCTTCACACTATGCATCTCTCTCTCTCTAGATTGAGATTTTGAATGTGATTGGTTGATGGGGTTTGTGTAGGAATCCCTGGGATGGACGAGTCCTACTTACCCAGATGGATTGGATACGGGTTCGGTTCGCTTTTGATTTTGAACCATTTTGTTGGCTCAACTGCAACACCCCCCCAGCACAGCTTGTAAGAGAACGAAACGATTTTTCATGTGTTAATTTTGTTTCAGTTTGTATTGGATTTTATGTTAATTTATGTGGGTTTGTTTTGTTTTCGATTTTTGGATAGAGGACGGAAGCTTTGGGTCTGTCTTTGGCTGCTTTCTCCGTAGCACTTCCCTTCAACAACAACAACAACAAAACCTTTTCCCACTAAGTGGGGTCGGGTCGGCTATATATTCATTCTAGATTCATTTTCATAAGGATTCAATGTAACCTAAGAGTGCCTGCTGTCGACTACCTAACGCCCTCCCCCTCCTCCTTTATCTGGGCTTGTGACCGGCAATGTAAGATAATCTTACACAAGCGGAGCTTCCGTAACACTTCCCTATCTTGCAAAATTTCTCAAGGTATAATTTCCAAGGCCCTTATAAACTCCATTTGATTAGATGTCAATGTGCACAGAACTCGTAAAAATGCAAAGGCGGCTTAAAGTGAGATTCGATACATGAGCCCTTATGGTGTGCTTTGGATGAGGGACTTTAAAGTTCCATGGAACTTTGGCTAAATTTGTTAAGAATGCACCACAAAAATTACAAGGAGCGACTTAAAAATGACTAGATGCAATACGTTTGAGAGAAATTTCAAATGACTCGTTGAAAGGTGTCATTTTGAAGGTCCATGTAGCGCAGTTGTTGTGTTTTTGTAGTGGCTTTGTAGTGCTCAAATAGTTCATTGGTGGTGTCCATGTAACTTTTTATAATTGAGTTTATAGTTCATTGGTACTTTGAAAGTCCGTCATCCAAGTATAGGGTTAATCCATTTTACTTTTTAATATGAAAGAACATACGTGATTCTCAACGGCTGAATCGGATAAGAGAGTAGAATTTCTTTATGTGAGTTAAAATAGGTAGAACTAGTACAATTTGTAGACCAATTCACACCAAGAGTTCAATCCTTATCCATGGGAATATCAGGATCTTACATTCTTAAGCGCCCATCTATTGAGACTGGATCACAATGACTGTGTTTCTCTCATAAAAGTTTGTGAATAGCTTGTTGTATGCACTGCCTAATCAGCATTTTTGTATGCCTGACTATGTGGAATTTATTGCAGGGTGCTATTCCGATGGATCAAACAAGCATCCCACAAGGGTGTGAGCAAATATTTGTGATATCGCAAAATGTCTCAGATACTCAGGAGGAGGACTTGGCTTGGGCTATGTACATCTTGTTGCGCAATACAAACACGATAGCAGTGGTATATAGCAGGTTTTTATTACATTTTGGCACTTCACAGTTATAAAATTTACCTGGCGGATAGATGAAGGGGATAAATCCGTATTATTTTGGAGGACAAGGTACATTTTGTCACGTTAAGTGAGAGTAAATAAAATTGTGCTCTTGGGTTTTTAGATGTTTTGTTTATGGTCTTAAAATGCAGTTGCTAATTTTTCAGATAATATGTGTTGAAAATAAATTGTGCGTATGCGGCTATTGGAATTTGGAACATACCAGATGAGGTTTCAATAGCCGACGTACTTGGTTGGTTTGAGAAACAGATTGAAAGCATTGGCATTTCTGATGTGAAGGAGCCCCTATACCTTTCTCAGATTGAAGGTAGCTATAACTTGGGTATTATTTAATCACTGTTGTTTCCAAAAATGACTGCCTTTATTTACAACAGTATGAAACTTTTGTCTATGTTTCAGATTCTGGACTCTGGGAGATGCTACCGCAGGGGACTTGTTCTCTCTTTGTACAACCGATTTTGCAAGTTCAGCATTCAAGTGACGATGAGATCCAAAAAGTTGAAGGATATGTCTTGTTGGCTTCCAGCATGGGGTATGCATACAGTGATAAGGACAGAGCCTGGATTGGAGCTCTCACAAACAAGATCAGAGGTAAGCGATAAAGATAGAGCCTGGATAGGAGCTCTCTCGAAGAAACAAAACTAAACCAGAAAATAAGTGTAGTTGTATAGCATATGAATTGGAATGCAGGATTGTTCTTTAAAATGTAGCTTTATGGTTTGATTTTTGCTGATACAATCGTAGCAGGTATTAGTTTCGTAGGTACCAATTGCTGTGTTGGAATTCATATAAGATTTGAATGAGAAGAAGTGCACAAATACAATCCTTGCTTGATTTGCAAACTACAGTAAAAGTATAGACATTTTGCTTACTTCTTTTAGGATACCAGAATTAAGTGAACTAGCCTTCATGCACGCGCTCACGCTCGTGTAGAAAGCATTTTTTAAATCACGGCGTGCTACACGCGACTTACAAGTTTTAAATGTATTTATATGTGTGAATTGACAAAAGGAAAGTCAAATATTTGAAGTAAATGAATAATCTTAGATCATGCTAGAAAAAACCCCTCACAAACCAATCAAAGCAGCTAAATTCACATAATAAAATCGGTCTTTCAATTTCCATCTACATTATATTGAATTTACATTAAGAATAGATAAAATAATATTTAATAAACAACTGATTGAATCATATTATTGCTAGTTCATTGTGAGGCTAAGCCTATCCCTCTCTCTCTTAGTGTAGATAATATTTTTTGTTAAAAAAAAAACAATCATTTGACAACTAATTTAATCATATTATTATGCACGTGCGAAAAATGACACACCCCGACCGAGGTCAAGGCATGCTGGCCGTCACGTGAGAGTGACGTAGCCATGTGCACAGTGCGGAAGCGATAAATATAGCAAACATACGAATAATTAAAAACCATATTACTAGCGTGCACTTCGAAACAGAAAGTGGTAGGAGTTAAGTACAACAGTAATACTCCTAGTCAGAGCATAAAGTCTAGGTGCAGTCCAGTAGGACAAGTACTAGTTATACAGTACCATGAATGTCCTACTATTATATGGATAAGTCAGGACTGTCGACGTCCTCTAGCCACCAACAACAATCTCATTTAAAACCTGGAGGGGCGCAAAACAGAAAACGTGAGTGGGCAAAAACAATTGCTTTACAAAATCATTTCATTTATCAACGTACTAACCCCTCGCTGTAAAACATATATTAATTTCCCAAAATCAAGATGTAAGCATATACATATATATCTGAAATCATGTTAAATCAGTTCATGCTTCACGTAATCATATTCATATGTATGCCATGCCAAAGTATAATAAAGTAAGTTATCCAAGTAAGTTTAATTTTGTAGAAATATGATATGTTAGCCGAAACTTCTGTGGTAGTCTGTACGGCTGAATTCATAGCTCAAACTCAATCTAGCCGGAGTCACTACTATGACCTATACGACAATATACTACACATAAGTCGGAACCCCTGGAAATGGTCTGTACGACAAGGTTGGGTGTAATATAATTATGCTCAATTTACTCTCTCAATGCTAGTTGTGCGATAATACGTTAGTCACCTACAAGTCGGAATCACCTATAGTGATCTGTACGACAAGACTGTGCACCTAAATTGGATCCGATGTGAGCATATGGTGCGGGATGTGACATAATATACAGGCATGTGCCAACTCTCTCTGGCTAAATCGCAATCACCCTAGGTGCAGGTTTATGAGCTCATCGTTTCTCAGTCACATCTCATATATCCAACCAAACATGTTCATCACGCTACTCAATTCTTCAAATAAACTTATATCTCAATTATTTCATGTCATATATTGTATGGCTGCACCTAACATTTCGTTAGGCTGCCTACGTGCCCTAAACAGGGATCAAGCAATTCGTAGTTCACATAAACCAAACATAACTTACTTGAACTTACCTGTGCCTCCACATCACCATATATAAGGTATCACACATCAATTCATGCACGAAACATAATTGTATATGCATGGCATTTATGGCATGACACTTAAATTGCATTTCCTTTAAATACATTTTCTGGGAAAAACATGAAGTATATATATATACTGAAAATAACTGCCCACTCATTGATAAGTCGAAGGGTCGTAGCCCCCGATTCGCCCGTGGATACGCTCGTCCTCGGGATAAGTCTCATCTATATGCGAATAAACTATAAAAACGTTATTTTAAAGCACATAGACAAAACTAGCTGATAACTTCTCATACATTGCTCAATTTGGGTATATGAATATGCCACAGTGACCTACTCGACGTCACGGACGTCGAGATATTTTTAAAATAATTTTTCATCATCGCATGCGCCCCCACGCACAGGGAGGGGCACGGTGCCACGCGCCCCCACGTGCGTCATCCCCTACCTCTAGATGCCGGAAAATCTTGCCGGCACCGGAAACTGGGCAAACCTGTAAATGCCGATTTCTCACTCGTTTCTACACCGTTTTCCATGAAATTTTCACCAAAACTTCACAAATTTCGAGAGGAAGAAGGCTATACCTTTTAAAACTTCCAAATCCTTCGAAAACTCATCGGGATAATTTCACCAAAACCGGCCACCTTCGAACTAGGGTTTCCCGACGTCCAAAACTTCCAAACGAACGTCTCGTGGGAACCTCCTAGAGCTCACTGTGAGCTTGGATTGTCCTAAAAACCAACCATTACAAAGTTCGTGAACAGTGCTCAATTCGGAGTTTGATATTTCGACGTGAAATCGAAAGGTTTCTTACCTGAAAATGATACCCTTGGACTCACCACACCACGAGGAATAAAATGGTGCATCCAAAACCTTCGATCTGTGGAGTTTGGGGTGTTCTTGCCCTTGTCCGTACATAAGAAGGAAGAGAGAGAGAGAGTGAGAGTCTGAGAGAGGTGAGAGGACACAGGGGAGAGGAGAGAGGAGGAGTGTATGTGTGGTCTAGGTTTGTCAACCACCAAAATAAACATTACTTAATCCTAATTGATTCAAATCAATTAGAATTTAAGTAGATTAATCCAAAGTTACCTTTAAACCACAATACACAACTAACGTTCAAGGGTATTATTGTCAATTCACGGTGGTTTTTGGAATTCGACATCAATTGTTTTCACACAATGGAACGAATCGACTCACCCCAATCTCCTCCACCACTTCTTTCCTGCTCCAGTGCTCCATTTTGGATAGCCAATCCTCCTCTTTCAACGAGATTCTTCTGTTAAAAAAAAAAAAAAAAACCACCGCCAACCCTAAACCAATTCACCTAAATCCGGCGACTAGCTCCACAGCACACGCGAGAACCGCGACGCACCACCAGTCCATCCGCGCATTTTCCATAACCCTATTTACGGAAGGTAAGCAATTTATCCTAATTTAGATTTTAAAAAACTCTTCACCAAAGAAATTTATCTTCTGGTGATTTTTCTAGGGATCCAAGGATTGAAAATACGGAGTTTTTGTTTCTTGATTTCTACATTGCGGTGAAAATTTCCCTTTCTCAATTGATTCAAAGCATAGCATTAGAAAAAATATGCAACTATTGGGGTTTTTTTGTTCCAATTTTTCAGATTTTGAGGGTTTTGTATCCAGGCTCAAACGTTGTTCGTCGTCTTTCAAATCCCTCTATGCTCATGGTAAGCAATTTAAACTTCTGGGGTTATTGAAATATGTTTGATTATATGGGCACTGAATTTAGTATTCTAGGTTATTGAATTTGAATAACTATTATTGGGGTTATTAAATTTGGTATTCTGTATTATATTGGAGTTATAATAGGTTTGATTTCAGGAACTTTTTGGGCTTATTGAATTTGTATGCTCTGTTTGGTATTGTGATTATTAGGCAGCAACAACACCAACAACAAAGCCTTTTCCCACTAAGTGGGGTCGGCTATATGAATCCTAGAACGTCATTGCCCTCAGTTTTGTGTCATGTCCTCCGTTAGATCCAAGTACTCTAAGTTTTTTCTTAGAATCTCTTCCAAAGTTTTCCTAGGTCTTCCTCTACCCATTCGGCCCTGAACCTCTGTCCCGTAGTCACATCTTCTAACCGGAGCGTCAGTAGAGCTTCTTTGCACATGTCCAAACCACCGTAACCGATTTTCTCTCATATTTCCTTCAATTTTGGCTACTCCTACTTTACCTCGGATTTCCTCATTCCTAATCTTATCCTTTCTTGTGTGCCCACACATCCAACGAAGCATCCTCATCTCTGCTACACCCATTTTATGTACGTGTTGATGGTTCACCGCCCAACATTCCGTGTCATACAGAATCGCCGGCCTTATTGCCGTCCTATAAAATTTTCCCTTGAGCTTCAGTGGCATACGACGGTCACACAACACGCCGGATGCACTCTTCCACTTCATCCATCCAGCTTGTATTCTATGGTTTATTTGGTGCAGAAGAGTCAATTTGGTTTTCTGGTTTATTTGGCATTTGAGTCTGCATTGGAATTTGAATTGCTCATCTCTAAGTTATTCTAAAAACAATCCTATCGTACGTATGGAATATCCAGTTTATTCGATGTTTATTTTCTGATTTATTTGTTATTCCGCTTAAATTTCATGGCTGTATTTTTTTAATAGCTATGCAGTGGAATGGACGAGAATGTTCTGGGTTCCAGTGCTGAACTCTTTTTTGCTCCAATTGATGTTTCTTTTGCTGATGATGCACCTCTTCTACCATCTGGTTTTCGCATCATTCCTCTTGATTATGGGAAGGTTAGCCTCTAAACTAAATCCCATTCCCAAGTGATGTTATATGACAGCTTTTATACCGCACTATGTCTTTAAAGGAAATGTTCATTAGCGCTCTGAAAAATGTTTGCGGAAGTTTCCAGTCCGAATCGTACCATGGACTCTGCTGGTTCTTTTATGATTGTATTTTGTTGTTTTTAATTTATTTTGTTGCATTTTGTTCTTCTTTCAGAATTGCTATTTCATTATCTTTTTGCTCTTTTTTTTTTAAAATTTTTTATAGGTGCTAAAGTCCAGATTTTACTCTTTTTATAGGGTATGTTCTGTTGGATGCTCAGAGAGATAGGAAACTGCAATTTACTTTTGGATATGCTCTATAACAAACTGCAACTTACATTTGGATTTGATTCTTCACTGATGTGGATGTTGTGATGGGGTTTTGTAATTTTCAATATTCTTCAATTCTTTTTAGTCTGCAAAAATCAAATTGCCCATGGAATTAAATTGATATTGCATTAATATGTATGCTAGAGGACTTTACAGTATGCCATCAAGTTTAGACTGACAACAATGAATGACAAACTTAGGATTAATGCCTCTATTAGTTTATTGAAATTTGATGCTCTCTCATATGGTCGAGAAATATATATAGTTGTCATATATTTTATAAGAGAAATTAAGTACATTGACAACATTATTCATCCTCTATGTTTATTTTTAATAATCTGTTTTTCCCGTCATTTTTTTTCTGCTATGTAATCTCATTTGGTTTTTTATTTTCCTACAGGTTTTCATTTTTAATTGCTTTTCTTAATCTATTTTCCCACTCAATTTTTCTGCTATGTAATCTCATTTGGTTTTCGATTTTCCTACAGGTTTTCATCTAAAAAGAAAATACTTCGTCCGTATACATTCTACGTCGCTGCTCAGGTATAGAATTCTTTTTTTTCCTTGCTCAATCATTATTTTCTTTTTACTACATTTTGAATCTTCCCCCAATGATTTTTTTTTTTTTAAAAGAAGAGCAATTTTGTTCTGCTTCAAACCTGCAACGAGTAAGTTCCTCCGATCTGTGATTTTTAGGGTTTCGAAAAAGGTTATCGGCTAGAAATAGTATGAGATTTTGGGAGTTAATGTTTTGAGAAATAGCTCTGAATTTTTTGTTTTATTTTTGCTGATTTTTGAAGTGGTTGTGGAAACCGGTTCTTTTGAACCAGTTTAATCGGTTTTACTGATTGCATGTGGAGTGGGTTTTTTAATTTGTTTAGCCTATCTCAAAAGGTCAAGATTATATTTTCCTTTATTTTCTAACTAACTAAACAGAAAATTAGCTCTCTCTCCCTTGTTTGGTTTAATTTTACCAATTGATACTTTATAAGTTTCTTAAGTTACTTCAACTATTAAGTTTGAAATAATTGAATACTTGAAAGTTGGGTTTCGTTTCATTGTTTGTGCTAATTGAGCTAATCTTTTGTTTTGTAGCAACAAGGAGAAATGAGTCGGCCGGAGGACTCTGAAAGATGATTGTTGTTGCCACTGCTATAGATATGCCGGCGGATCCTTCGGAGGGAGAGTTAAGCTTCGATTGAGAAATGAGATAATCCTCTGCAATGCTATCAATAAAGTTCAAATTGGAGCTGTGCCCAAGGTGACCCTGATCCTTTGATCATTTTCCAAATTCTCACATTTGTGGTTGTTATTGAATGGTATGCATATGGAAGAAATATGGGAACCATTGAAATGTTGAATACTTTGATTTTATGTATTTTCTCAAGGAATGGGAGAACCTTTGAATAAGTATGGTTCCTTAATTGAAGCAATTCATGATATGACTGGATCACTATTTCACCTATCGCCAATGAAAATTATTGTCGACAGTAGGCATTGAAAACTGCCATTATGTCTAAGATGTTTTTATCTGTAAAAACATTCAGATATGGTGTATCTTAACAACTTTCTCATGACCGCCAAAGAAAATTACTGTATCAACTAGGCATTGAAAACTGCCATTATTTCTAAGATGTTTTTATCTGCAAAAACATTCACATATGGTGTATCTTAATAACTTTCTCATGCTATTTTATTTGATTCTATAATCAAAATTTTGTAGCTTTTAGATTTTGTGGATCTTAGTAAATTAGGTAGTACAAAGTACTCTTTTGCTTATTTCATTGAATGTGGGTGAATCATAGTTGCATAAGTAATGATGTAGTTCGCAATTGCTAAAAACATTTGGCTTACTACTCTGTCAGCTGTGCATCTAATCTTCTATAGGTCGGCATTATTCATGCTATCAAAAAGCTCCATAGTGATATTCTAGCTATGGATTAGCGGTTTCACTTATGCATCCGTCCAAGAAATCTGTTGTCAGATAATGCCTGCAGCTCGGGCTTTTCCTTTAGTAAAGCTTATGGATGCATTGCAAGACTACCAAGAGAGCACGTAAAGTTTTATTACACCTCATGTGTTTAATAAATTCTTTTAGCTTTCATTTGTTTGCAATGAAACTTTTACTATCGTTTTACACTCCTAGAGAATCTCACTATACCCCCTTTTATCTGATTATGCAGTCTACAAAAAATCTTCTTTGAATACATAATGTTTGATGGAGTGACTGATGAAGAGCAACATGCACACCTACTCGGGAAAAACTCGGGAAATTGCTAGACATTTCAAGTGGTGAGTTCTAATCTTTATGTACTTGCAGAATAGGAGGAACTTCAATCCCTTTTGTGTGTTTTGTATAATATATACACAACATAACCTTTGCATTTTTTGTCTCCTTTCCTACAATTCATGAATTAATACCTTTTCATCAAATTGGTATTCTGAGTAAATTCACAACCAGTAATGAAAGCAAAGTAATAAGCTTTTTTCTTTTCTTAACTATTTTTTATTTTTTTGATCATGGAATGCTTTTCTCATGCTGAGATTGTAACCCAATCAATAAGCAAGTGAAACACACAAGTTCTTCAATCCATGTTAGTTTTGATCCATTTCTAAAAATCTTATGCATGGTACAAGAAAAACATCTCTTTAGCAGCAAAGAAGAAAGAAGAGTGAAATACTGAACAACAATGTGAAAAGTTGGGACATAGAAAACTAGATTTTTTTCATGTATTATAACCGTATGGATGTAAATAAGATAATTTTTATGTATGATTTGTTCTTTATAGAACATAGGGATGTAAATAGATTTTGATATGGATGTAAATAAATTTTTACAAGTCCCACATATTTAACAAAGTTTTAAAACCCGCGGCATCACGCGGGCTCTTTTGCTCGTATTACTTCAAAACATAAAAATACTTTTGTCTTTCAAGTATTTTATACCCTTAAATAAGATCCTAATGAAAAAATTTAGTACATTACTACAAAATATCAAATGTTCAAGAATATGCAAAATGAAGAGAGTTCAAGGTTGTGGAGCCTTTCTCCAAAGTCAGAACCTTGCCAATCAGACTCAAGGCTTGCACTTTTGTGGAGATGTCAACTCCGCCACTACAATCGCATAAACCATAGATTTAAATTTAATCATTGATTGTTGTAAACGTTTACGCTCTATTCTTCTCACCCAATTTCTTTTTTTCTTTTTTTTTTCTTCAGATTGCTCTCTTTCGAAAACATGATCTTTTAGCAAATGCAGGAAGATGAACGGTTCAGATCGTTGGTATCACGTTCAGATTTTTACGGTTAGTGAAAATATTGCTCGAAGTTTATCAAGTCTTTAGAAACTATATAACACGACTCATATTTCAGTTAACTGTAAACATCAGAATGTGATATCAACCATCTAAACCGTTCATTTTTCTGGACCCGCTAAAAGATCATGTTTTAAAAAAAAACAAAATTTTAAAAACGAAATCCGTTGAGAAGAATAGAGCGTAAACGACAATCAACGGTTAAATATAAAGTTAGGTTTTATGGGTTTTGGTGTTGGATATTGAAATTGAGCCCTTCAAGAAAGTTCTAAAACTTGTCATTACGAGTGATTGTATATATATATATTTTTTTACTTTTTTTACATTTTCAGCTTGTACATTAATTATTATTAATTTTGCACTCAAACAAAAAAATGAGTGGTTGCATATTTTTTTAACATTTGCGGTCATGAGCATTTGCATATTTTTTATGAATTTTTATTAATTTTGCAATCACGAGCGTTTGAATATTTTTTAATATTTTTCACACTTGTAAATGAATTATTTAATGTGTTTTGGTATTTTAAAATTGCTTTGTATTTTTAATATGCTTTGGGAATTTTAGGACTAGATTTGCTAGCGGACTACACTACGAGGGTTTATATTCTAATATTTTTACCACGGGAGTTATCTTCCGATTACCTTACTACCACGTACTATGGTTATTTTTCTGTTAAATACAAGGATAAAAACTAAATTTTTTCTTAACGGGTTGAAACGAGTTACTCGCGTGTAAACAAGTGATCTGATAAGGACCTGATTAGTTATCATATTGACTCGAAATCTTTTATTTTCGTATTGTATTAACAATCGTGTAAGAAATTATCAAATCTACCTCCAACATTAATTCTTGCGTGCTCAACATGTGCATGTTAGCACTTAGTCCCATACCTCCCATACCTTTGCTTTTCTAACATCACGTTGTAGTGCCGACTTCTATGCAACTTTTTACTTCTTGAGAACAAATTCACTTGCATCGGTAGCTATCAGCCGTTAATAAAAATGGATCTCATATTTGAAGTGGAAGAGTCAGAGAGTTGTTTTGGAGTCATGAGTTAGTCTCACCACATGATGCCCCGTGCATAAAACGTCGAGAAAATTTCTTGTTTACTTAACCACTAAAGCAGTAAAGCTAGAATTAATAATGCTCCAAATCACACGACATTGAAATCATTATCAATCACAACCTTCACACAAATTAATTATAATAATGCTCCAAATCATACGACATTGAAATCATTATCAATCACAACCTTCACACAATTAATTATGTTTACTTTAACTGAAACCCAAATTGAAGAACAAGAACAAAAATATTGAATTCAATTTTGAGTCATAGCAAGGTTCTAAAACAAGTTAGGCGCTAGTTGGGCAACAAGTTAGGATCTAGCGGCTAGGGGGGTCTAGGCGAATTTAAGTAAATTTATTATATAAATTATATAGTATTAGAACGTATTAAAAACATGGGGTACAAGCAAGTTCTAAAATATCGATGATATCAGAAATATCGGTAGTCTAAAAATACGGAAATTTCGATGGAAATATCGGGATATTATCGATATCGATAAAAATTAAATAAAAACCACGGAAATTGTAAGAAAAACTTGGAAATTTTTATTGAAACTTTGCAGGATGTTTATTTAGTCAATTATCTATTAGTTTATCACAAAAAATTGGAAGGAAATGCATTGCATGATGGATTTAACTTATTTAGGTTGATTATATAGCGAGCTGGCAAACATTGTGAGTGTAGAAAATATGTAGTAATTAATGAAAGAAGTTTAAACACACCATAATCATTTATATATAATGAATTAGTACAATATTTTACACTTTATACATTGCATGGTAAGATACATGAGTGACTTAGTACCACATAAATTTCCTATCAAGGTCTAAAATATCGATGATATCGGAAATATTGGTAATCCAAAAACACAGAAATTTCGATGGAAATATCGGGATAATATCGATATTTTAAACCTTGGGTACAAGCATATAATGAGTGTCCATTTAAGTATTCAACAAGTCTCTACATTTTATTGACAAAATAAAATGAAAACGAAAATTATTGTTTTCTGTCCAAGTGAAAGTTACGACTTAGGCGAGTTTAGGTGGGCTAGGCGGACTGTCACAGCCAGTCCCGAAAATTCAGTTATCGTGGATGTGATTTGACGGAATTACCCTTAAGATGACTAAGGTACGTGTGACCTTAAATTGATTAATTCATACATTCCTAAGTTCTTGGAAAAATTTAATTAAGTAGATTAAAAGTTGTATCCAATTTGTGTGGTTAGAGATCTAAAGGAATTGGATCGTAATTGTTTTGGGTGGACCACACACACGCACGGGACAAGCCCTCTCTCTTTTCCCCGTGCCCTCTCTCTCCTCCCTCGCAGTTTTCTCTCTCTCTCCCTTCGAATTGTACGGACGAACACCAAAATCCCTCAAAACATCACGGATCAACGTCAAAAAGGTGAGTTTCTTCATCCTTGCAACCTCCTGAGTTGAATGGTACCATTTTTGGAACTTAGAACCTTCGATAACCCCTGAAATCCGAACCCCCAGTTTTGAGTATTGTTCATGTGGACGTGAAATGTTGATTTTCAGGGAATTCTAAGCTTACAGGGAGCTTAGTGAGGTCCCAAGGAAGCTCGGAGTACTTAGTTTGAAGGTTTTGGACGTCGGGATCGTAGGGTTCGAAGTTGGCCGGTTTTCTTGGATTTTCTCCGGTGAGATTTCGTATGTTTTTTAGCCTTAAAGTAGTATAGCGTGATTCTACATGCTTAGGGCTTCATTTTGATATAAAATGCGTAAGAAATGGTTGAGAATTGACGGAGAACAAGGAGATTGAAAAATCCCCAGTTTTCCGGCGTCGGCGAAACCAGTCCGGCGACTGGAGGAAGAAGATGAAGCGCGTGGGGGCGCGTGGGTCCGTGCCCCTCCCTGCGCATGGGGGCGCATGGCAAGTCCAATTTTTTTTCTAAAAATACCTTGACGTCCGTGACGTCGAGTAGGTCACTGTGGTATATTCATATACCCAAATTGAGCATCGTATGAGAAGTTATTACGTATTATTGGTTATGCACTTTAAATAACGTTTTTATAGTTGTTTCGCATATAGGTGATACCTATCCCGAGGACGAGCGCATTCAAGGATGTCACGGGGGTTACGACCCTTCGACATACCAGTGAGTGGATAGTATTTTCTGTATTTACCTATATATTATTGATTTTTCCCAGAAATTGAATTTAAATGAAAGTATGTTTTAAAATGCCATGCATTCATATATATGAAATATATGAATTGGTAATTGTTGCATATATATGTTAAATGGTGCTGTGGACGCACATGTGAGTATTAGGTGAGTTTTATGTTAATCTTGTGATTTATTGTGATGTGAATTGTATTGAAAGCTCAAACCTGCACCCCTGGTGTTAGTGCTTATATTATTCACCCCGCACCAGACGCTCACCTTGGATCCAAGTAGGTGCATGTCGTACAGACCATTAGAGGGTTCCAACATGTCGTACAGACCATGAGAGGTGGTTCCGACTTGTAAGTGATTTTAGATTATTATACAGCTGTTGATGAGAGAAGCACTAGAGCGTATTCTTACACCATTCTTGTCGTACAGACTACTTCAGATAGTTCCGATTTATGTGCAGAGTAATGCCGTACAGGTCACAGTGGTGACTCCAGTTAGATTGGATATTGAGCTATATAATTAACCGCACAGGACCAACTGCAGGGTCTCCGGTTGATTCCTTATTTCACCTGTTATATTGATGCATCCTTATTCTGTTATTGACGCTTATAGCATGGCATGCTTTCTGGTTTTTGATAAAGATTGGTGAATTGAGATATTTGAAGAATTATATGCATATTATGTTATTTTCTGGGAAAGTATACAGGTTTTACAGCGAGGGGTTAGAAATGTTATTAAATGAAAGGTTTTCGAAAAACTTTGTTTTACTGACCCACTCAATTTTGTTTTGCGCCCCTCCAGGTTCTAGTTAGCGGTGTTGGTGGCTCACGAGGATTCCCACGGTGTTCTGACAGACTACTCATGTAGGACTCACCTTCAGGTGTTGTAATTTAGTAATGGTCCTACTAGACTTCACCTAGTATTTATGCTCTGAATATGTGTGTTTCATACGTAAACTTACTCTAGCATGTTATTTAGATATTATTGCTAGTAGTTGGTTTTTATTCCTTCGTAATTCCTTTATCTTTTGCTTCCGCATCGCACTTTTGGTTACGTCACGCTCACGTGACGGCCAGCACGCCTTGATTCTAGGATCGGGGTGTGTCACGGACGCCTAAGCGTGTTAGGTAGGCGTCCAAGTGGTTATAGACGCACTTTTTAAATTTTAAAACGTCTATGGACTAGGCGGGAAATTTTAGAACAGTGAGTTATAATCATTATCCATTGTTTTATTATCGTCTTACGAATATTCATAATTCTATTACGCTCTTGTGTAAAGCATGTACCGAGATAATTGATGATTAAATATACAATCAACGGTTCAATGAATCCGAGGTTTCAGTTGATGTTTGAATCTTATCTTGGTTACTGAAGCAAGTCAACAACACGTGGCCTCTTTTAATTGAGTAAAATGTAGATTTTTTTTCTATTAAACACCACCTCTCATTTAAGTTCACACCATTATTAAGTTTAATTTTTTTAGTTTTTAATTATGTAAAAAAACAAAAAGGACATATTACTTAAAACTTAACAATATTTCTATCTACACCCCACAAACCCTAATCTTTTCTTCTTCTTCCTCAAACAAAGAACAAGATCATAGTTCATATATTACGTAAACCAATTGTCAGTCCAAGCTATATTTAAGCAGTAGAATATAAATCTGGATATTCTATCTATGATTAGGGTCCAATTCCAATATCATCATTCATCCATCAAGCTCTTACAGATTGTTGTTATTTTGGTATTTTTGATAGTCTTATCAAGTTGTAATCAATTGTATGACCTTACCTTTGATTATGCATGGCACAATACATACTTTTGTGATCTACTGTTGTATGCATATTGTTATGCTCCGAATGATGTGATAACAAAGGAATTTAATTCTAGAACTTGTAGGATAAATTATAAATAATTAATAAAAGAGACTTTCCATTCAAATTTATTCACATCATCATTTCCTTTATTACAGATTCATCATTAGGTTGATGGTGGTTCGTCACCTTTACGGTGAGGTTATATTGTCAATTTAGTGTTGACTAGTACATTTTCACCCTTGGCTAGACGGTTAATCGGGTCGGGACGTGTTAGAAAGTAGCTATAAAACAAGTTTTTAGTAAAAAAAAAAAAAAAAACTGACTAAAAAACGAAATGGTTATCAACAACGGCTCCCAAATTATGAAACCTTAAGAAAGTAGTTTTTACTATTTGGTTTTAAGTGTTCAGTTTTTGTTTTTCATTTTTTTAAATGAAAAATGAAAATAGTTACCAAACGGGTTTTCAAATTTCAATAAGTAAAAACGAAACAGCCGTTTGATAACCATTGTCACACCCCGATCCCAAGATACGCCCATAATCAACAAGTGAAAAATAGGATAGTAGCGGTACAATATAAAATATACAGAATCACTGAGACTCATACATACAATATACATCAGAGCTTTAACAAAAATAATTTACGATAAAAGGTGACAATACCTACTCTCGAGTGCGCTGCCCACATCAGCTACATCAATTGGAATCTTCTCCTCTAACCGCTACCCGTTACTCTGCAAAACAACGCTATGTTGTGGGAATGGTGCATCGAGCAAAACAAAACCCGGATAAATTGCAAAGCTCATGCAAGTGACAATAACACAACATATGTGAAAACTAGTGAGATTAATGATTAAATGAAAAAGTAGTGCTAGTTCACATAGGACTTTTCTCTAAATAATGGATCAATCCCTCATTGTGAGCACCGTTAATATCATTCCATCATTCTCTTCGGATTGTGACTCACCACTCGCCTTTTGTCAATTTCGAATAATCACAAGGCTCCAACTGCGACATATTTCATAATTTAACCACCATATGTAATGGGTTAGCAATCCTCTACTGGCACATCACCCCATGTAATGGTTCTTAACTTTGAATCTCACCACATGTAATGGGTTAGCAATCCTCTACTGGCTTTTACATTTCACATTTGAAGCATGGCATATATATAATATATATTTTCGATACCACTATCAAGTTAACATAGCATAGTAGCACACATTTTCATAAAATCATTTGTAATTCAATGTTATATCCACATAGTATATAACAAGGAAGCTTCATGGGTAATAACCATATCACATAATATTAAAGTCACTCACCTGGGTCATTCGCACATCCATATTCACCGACATTGCTCCAAGAAACCTAATACAATGCATGAAACCCCACTTAGGAAACTTAATAATGCTGACACACAAAACAAGACCAATACCACTTGCACGTGAATCGAGACGTCCGTCAATCGGGAACGACACATCATCGTGATAAGCCAACTAAGCTCCATCAAGTCTAAAAAACATTCTATAAAATAAAAGACACATTAGGATAATTCCACGCACGTCGACTAAAAATCAACCATCGATCAAAGGTTAATGATAAGGTCCATAACCCTAGTAATTCAATCCGGAATATCCGCACATCGGATTTCTGATCCGTAACTTTCTAAAGGCATCATTATGCTTATACAACAAAATACTAAAAATTCACGACGATCCAACGGTTAGATCTTTGTCAATCATACAAACGAGTGATGGTCCAATTTGATCACTACACCAAACAATTGAATCTCTGGAAACCGAGCTAGACACAAGTTCACAAGATCACTAGAAGGTTTTTGATACTTGGACAATACATGTGGACGGGTCCCACGCTACGCACCGCCATGTGCGGTGGTAGCCATTGGTGGAGGGTTTGAGAAACCCAAAATTTCAACCTTAACCAAATGGGCTCAAACTTACGGGGTAGCTAGAGCTCAACAAGGGAAACACTTTAACAACAACGCCGATGACAAATTCTAGTCAGAAACTGTCCAAAAGCACTAGAGAAAACCATATTTATAGGGTTATGAAGACCCAACTCTAAAACAACTACCAAACACATCACATTGAAGATCATGAAAAGTAGATGAAGTTTCATACCTCACTCTAAGAAAATTGGAAATCAAACACAATCATAACTCATATATTTCATACATTTATACCATCCATTCCTAGTCTCTTTGTGACATTTTTGAGTTACTGGTTGTGTTTTACTGTCTTTTGTGTTAATGTGTAGTTAATTGTATTTTAGAGCCATTTGAGGGTAAATAAGGCAAAATGATGCTGAAAGTGGAGAATTGAATAAGGATTCCTATGTAGAGAGAGATTCAAAGTGTAAAATTGAATATGGAGATGAATATGGCCCTTTAAGAGACCAATAACAGCAAAAAAAGTCTGAAATAAATGCTCCATTACTGGGATGTCTTGGCATTCTATAACAGCCTCTTTAACCTTATAAAACTGGGAGTTTCAGCCACTTTTACACAAGCTCCCTTGGGGGTCGCCCAGAGCTCTCTCTCTTCTCTTTCTTTAGCATTGCTTCCAGAAACAAAACCCTATTTCCCTTCCCCATCCGCTGATACCTAAGAAACCACGCAGCCGCACTATTCTTGGAGAAGTTCAACATCAGAATTGCTTCAAGGGGGTTTCTTCTATGAACTTTAATTTCACTCATGTTGTTCTTGATATTTATATATTATGTAATCATGTTGTGTAATTCAGTTCATAGCTGGGGATTTCGATGTAGCCTTGCAAAACTACTCTATGTTATTAAGTTAAATTAATCAAACTATCAATCTGTGTTCTTGTTTCATTCATTGATTTTATAGTATAATTTGTTTGTTAATCTTAATGTTTGATCACCATTAGGGCTGCTTATGAATTATTTGATCAAGGTTATAGTACACATCATGCTTAATCTTGGTGGACATGTGAATGAATGAAGAAACTGCTATGCATACATCATGCCATGTGATTTCTTTGGTTCTTTGAAGTTTTCTTGTTCTTAATGGATTCTTACTTGCTATTCTAAGTTGAACATAAAAACTAGGTTGCAGATTAGGAGTACTTGATCACAACCACACATCAAATGGATGATCATAAATAAGTAAAACGAACCCTAGTTGCAGATTGGAGAGTTGAATGCGTTTTGACTTAATTTTCATGGAATTGACTTGTAATGGTGAAATCAGTATCCCTAGTTCCATTCCCATCATTTCTTAATCAACCTATCATTTATCTTTATCTTTCTTGCATTTTTAAGTTATTTTAGTTTTCAATTGAAAAATCTAAATTCAGTTTGCATTTTCATTGTGTAGTTAGAGTTCTCATAAAGCTAGTAATTTGTAGAGTTCTAATCAGTCCCTGTGGTTCGACACCCTTACTTGTGCCATTATACTATCCTTATATTTGCACTTGAAATGAGCACAACACACAACATTGACGTTGGGCTCGTCGAGAGCTTTCCATGGATACGAAGATCACCCAAAAAGGAGGTCGGATGGACGAGAAATGACCGAGTCAACCAATCGGGTCGTGGACCCGATCACCCCCAAAATGGGTCTGATGTCAAGCTTCCATTTTTGAAAGCTTCTGGAAGTTTCCGGAAGTTCCTATATATTTAAAGCACTCTGGCCAAATTACCAAAATATCCTCCAACTTCAGACGTCTCTAACTCGAAATTGTGATCCATTTGCGCCTATGCACTCGTGGGATCAAGCTCTACCTAACCAACTCAGGAATTGACCGAAAAGGTCGAGAAAAATTCAAAATGACCAAAATACCCTAAATACACTTTTTCTCAAACTAGAGAATTTAACGAACTAATTTCAATTGAATCTCCGAAACACTTCTAAAATGAAATAAAATACTAAAATTTGGGACAGGATATCACAATCATTTTGTTTTCAGTTTTCACATTTTTGGATATTGAAAACTGAAATCTTATTTGGTAGTTTTAAGTTTTTTAAAAAATGAAAATTGCAAACCATAAACTAAAATCTATTTCCTTGAGTTTTCACTTTTTGATTTTTTAGTTTTTGGAACTGAAAGTAGTTACCAAACAAGATTTTAGTTTCAAAAAAGTAAAAACTAATAACAAAATGGTTTAGTGTGCTTGATACACGAGATGTTACACTACGTGTCACTATTCAAGCGGTGAGGTACTTGTGTTGAAAAATTAAGAACCTAAAAAATAAAATTTCCTTTCACTTATATAATAACACTTGGTGGGTACCCGTGTTCCAGGCACAATGAAATATTTCTAGTGTGCAAGTGCAACACGTTACGTGATGCAAATAAAATATAGAAGAAAAAAGGGTCCTCATAATTTTCTTCTGTTCAATTTTTTTGAATTCTGAATTTGTAATCACGGAAAAAGAGCTAGCAGAAGCAAGACGTGGTCATCATTTCCATAACATGTTCTGTTTTCCAGAAGTCATAGGCTGCCAATGCCCGACGCCCCACGCCCACGAAATACATGCCAACAAGAAGTCAAGTGAGTCATCGGATGAAAATAATCTAATCTATCGTTTCAACCTTTTCTTTTCAAAGACCAGACCAAAAGTTTATGGATCCTTCTATTCTATGTAGATGAGGATTCTTTCCGGCTTCTCTTTGTGAGGATCTTAGAAATCCTCTTTGTGAGTATCATAGAAACCCTTACATTCTATCAATTCATCGTGCATCATGCGACCATCTCTCGTTAGGTACTGTTGTGTTTAATTTTAAATAAAAAATTCAAAATAATTTTTACCGCACAATGTACGATGAACAGATAAAATGTGAGAATCCATAGAATCCTCACAAAAAATCCCTGATGAAATACAAATTATTTCTATGTCACATGCTTTCAATTTGGTCGACTGCTTCAACGGCTAGTCATTGACTCGTGCCCAAATTTAAATTAATATGTAATCATGACTTACAACCGTTAAAATTATTGCAAAATTTAATTCAAAATAAATTAAATTATTCATGTTAATGTATATTATATTTGATAAGTTATGACTATTTATGAATACGGTTGTGATTGTTCAACTAAAGGGATAATGTGCAATTTTTGCCTTTTAATTCAAGAGATACAACTATTGTCTCTTCAAGAAAAGACACAACTATTTTAAAAAGTTACTTCTATATCTATATAAATGCCTCATCATACGAGTCATATCATATTTACAAATTTAGTGAGTCTCTAAGAAAGTTTAGCAGAATCGTGATTTGTTGAAGCCTTACACTGAACTTCAATTTAACCCCGTTAAGTTTTGGTAAATTACAAAAAATTAAATTTTATAGAAAAATTTTAATTCAAAATAATCAAACAGGGGAATAAAAAAGATGAAAGATAACATAAAGACGATTGATGAGGAGTGAGATTTTCTCAATGCCTCTGGTCTTTGTCATGTCCATATACTAAATGAATCAAAAGTATTACATAAATTTATAACTCTCTCGAAACCCTTTCAATCTCATTCGGATGCATGCATTCCCCCTAAATTGTAGGGCTGGTTAACCCCGTTTTGAAGGTGATTGACTAGAATGATTTGGATGACTTATAATATAACTTCTACAAGCCCCACTAGAATTTTTTTATAATATCCCACATGTATAGTTGGGAAGCCAGCCAAATGCTGCATTTAAGTCAAGAGAAATGCAAAAGGGAACTTTCTAAAATTGAGTCAATCGATAATTTAACATTAGTTTATATACTAACATTATAAAATATTGTGTAAAAAATATGAGATATAAGAGAATTCACGAAAAGTCTCATTTTTAACTTTTAAAAAAGTCTATTTCACATTTCTCGCAAGCCAAAAACAACACAAAGTTTTCCCGTTCTTTAAATTCTCATTAGTCGTATCTACATATATATAAACACACACACATATATATAGATATCCCTTAAGGTAATAAGGTGTGCCTCTCCATTCTTCTTTTGTATCTAGAACACACTGAAAAAAAACAAAGATGGGTGGTTGCTTTTCTTGCAGACAAAAAGTTGAACTCCAGAATGTGAGGGTGGTGCATCTAAATGGGTATGTGGAGGATTTTGAGCACCCAATCTCGGTAGGGCAAGTGACAGGGAAGCCCACAAAGCACTTTGTGTGCACTCCAGCTCAGCTCCTCTCAAGTGGGTCGAAGCCATTAAAGCATGACACCGTCCTCCAACCAGGGCAGGTCTACTTCCTCCTCCCCTACTCTGCATTGCAGAGTGATGTTTCTCCTCTGGACTTGGCCTCCATTGCCAGAAAGCTCACATCTGCAGCAGCAAAGAGCAGCAGGAAGCAGTCTACGTCTGCCCCTCAGTCTCCTGTGGCTTATTCTTCAAGCATGAGCGGCCAGTTTTGCCCAAGCCCTGTGTGGAGCTCTACGTCGTCGCCGGGGGGGAGTCCAGGGAGGAGTCCGGGGAGGAGTCCGCTAAGGTTTGTGGAGCAGGAGAATTTGAGTATGATGATGGATTATGGCTCTCAGAGATCGTCGCGGGGCCGGTCATGGAAACCGCTGTTGGATACGATAACGGAGAGATCGTTGAACAAAAGGAGCGAGTCTGACTTGCAGGAGATGCATGTGGAGGTTGTTGTCAAGTAGTTTTTGGTTTTGCAATTTTATCAGGTACAGTAAAATGAATATAAAAAAAATGGTGATTGATGTAATCAGAACTTTCTTGTGGGACGATGAAATAGAAAAACTCGCTTGATAATTATTACGTTTGTAATTTTTCAGTTTTTTTTCCCTAAATCAGAAACCGAAATACCAGTTCATCATAGCAATTGAAAGTAGGAAGTTCTGGTCGTGGTTTTTCTCGTTTTGGTCTTCTTGTTCAAGAGTCAAAAATGATATGTTGAAAACACTATCTCAAATATTCATAATTCTTCAGATGCAAATATCTCATCTGAACCTTATCGCCCCTTGAATTTGCAACTAGAGTAGAAGAAAATTTGCAAGTTCTTCTAAGGGAAATTTTATTTGAACCCATATAACCCCTTTCTACACCCAACTTAAACTTTAAAAGTGAATTGTCTTTTTTACCCTATAACATAATTACCATTAAGTACAAGATAAAATAAACAACAAAACTAAAATTTATTAATAAACACACACACAATAATCAAACTCTCCATAGTATTTATCCTACGTTCACCCTCCATCAAACTGGTTGTGCGGCAAATGCAACCCCCGAATGCTTGGAAGATGTTGGCAAATATTGTCTGGTAAACTACCACTTAAATTGTTTAGGGTTAGAGCCAAAATTGTCAAAGGGGACATGTTGAAGACAACAACAAGAATATGACCTTTTAGAGCATTAGCATGCACAAACAACCACTCCCCTATCTTTACTGCCAATCAAGATTAGAATTCCTGAAAAACCAACACATACGTGATACGTATATGTATTGGAATGGTTTCTTTAAAGATTCAAGTCGTTGAACTAAAGCTAATCAACTTCAACTTGTGTATATGAGACAATTCCGGTGGCAAGGTACCACCAAAATTGTTGTTTCTGAATTCCAGCTCAACAAGAAATGGCAGGTTGCCTAGGTGGGGATTTGAAGAGCAGCCTGGTCTGTGCTGAAGTTGGCTTGTCCTGCTACTGAACCTATTTTTAAGATAGGTATGTATATACAAGAGTATTGGACCAGTAGCAACAAAGTTGTCAACGAGGGGAAACGAGTTGTTGCCGTTGTTGTGCGCTATGAACCAAGAAATTAGAAGAAATAGGAACTCAAAAGTAGTCTTTTAATCTATTGGGCAAATGAATCTTTGGCGACAATTACATATTGTCAACCCAGTAAGTTTAAAAGTTTAATGAATTTTATGGTTTTTAATTTTTTGAATGGGTGTAAAGATAAATTTACATATTTGATTGGGTTGTGAGGGTGATTTAGGTAGTAAATTTGGGTTTAAAGAGATATCAATAGTTTAATTAAAAATTATATGGGTGTAGAGAGTAAGTTGGGTGTAATAAGATGTTATATGGGTTCAAATAAAATTTCTCTTCTTCTAATTCACATTAAACTTTCACATGGTGACTAGGATTGAACTCGATTAGATTACTCATTTTTTGAGGTATACTGAGGAAAGAAGTGAAAATTTTATCCAACTTAAAAGTAGAAGGTGAATTACTCATTACCAAACCCTATTCATTTCAATCCCTCTAAAATAATATGATTAAAAGGAAAAATGTGTTCTTCGCGTTATTTGTTATAATCTCCTTAAAATAAAAATAATCCACCTTTGCTTTCAACGGTACCTTAAATTTTACGAGTTATTGGCCGTCCAATTCTAAGCAATAATTTCAAGATTAAACATTATTTGTGGTTGTGGGTACGCTTTTGATATGTTAAGAGACTAAGAGCTGATTTGAGATTGTGATGCTTTAAAAAAAAAAAAAGCTTATTAAAAAATATCCGGAACATCAAATATGTTTGGTAAAACAAAAAAATAAATGTTTTTTTTTCAACCGATGTCAATAACAATAGAAAAATATTTTTTTTTTTCAAAACATAGTAATCAATGCTCATTTAATGAAATTTTTAAATGGCAAGTATACCTCCACATATTTTACAAAATTACAATCATTGTCCCTACATTATTTTTTTTGACAATTATTGTATCACATTAAATATGTTTTTTAATCATTTAACATATTCACACCAATTTATATAAAAGGTTATCAAACACTCATACACTATTTTTTTTATCCAACATTCAACAACTTTATTTTACACATTTATTTTCACAGCACAACAGGAAGCCTGTAATCTTTGCAATTATAGATGTATCCTTTAAAAGATAGCTTTTTCAGGCCCTTGTCCTTGGCATCCATAAATGAGTGGAAGTATTCTAATGCCACCAAGCATGAGTGTGACATCTATGCAAAAAAAGACAACATTTTCCTTCAAATGCCACTAAAATTTGAAAATTCATTTAATTTTTTGCTATCCTTTTACAATCATTTAATTCTTTGCTAGAGAAGAAGGAAACAGAAGAAGATGATGTTTAATTCCACAATTTCAACTAACACCATGAATGTGAGAATTTCTTCTAGAATGTCAGTAATATCATCTCGAATTTCTTCTGGAATGCCAGTTATCAATTTACACAAATAATAACACTTACACAAATGTGATGGAAAGTGTTTTTGAAATAAATAAAGCATTTTTAGAACCGATTTGTAATAAAAATGCAAGTGAATTCTGAAAAAAAAAAAAAAAAACACTTGAAGTGCTTCTTGCATGAAGCACATAAGTGGTGATTCTTTCCAATGCTCTTCAAGTGCTTTTGGAACTCAAAAATATTTCACCAAAAGCGCTTTCGATCACTTGAAAAGCACTTCAAAACGAAAAAACCTAGATTGAACATACGTATTATAATTTGTTTGGAATTCCACAACTACGTCATTTGTTTGAAGAAAACCAGGTTTGGTAGATCTCTTCATCTGTATGTAGTTGGAAACTCTAAAATTCTAACCAAGAAACTTAAAATTTGTAACCATTATAGGTAAGCTAGTCAAGCTACTAACAGTTACAACAACAACATCATCATCATCATAATCTACCAATTCACATAGGTTGATCAGAAGTTGCCAAGTTTCAAGTTTTATGATGATGCCAAATAGTTACAAGGGTACAGAAATAGGAGCCAGCGGGACCAGCTTCTGGATGGGTGAGCAGTCCCACCCACAACCTTCTTTGCTATGAGTGACTGTAAAATGTTTGGGAATCCAAGTTTCACCTCTCGATTCTCTCTCTCGCAGGAGCTCCCTGTGTTTTTCTTCCACTGCTTTCTTCGCTTCTCTTGCTTTGCCCCAGTCCTTCCCAATAATTGCTTGGCTCAGCAGTCCCCAGACCGCAGCTGATTCACTTGGCCACACCCCCTGATTATTCCAAAAATTGATAAAATAATCCATTATTTTAATAAATCATTATTGATAAGTCCACGTGAAATGTACAAATGGCTACATCATCCATGCATATTTTTCTTTTCTTTATACAAGAAAAACATACCAACCCAAAGAAAATAAAAAATACATATATATTGGAAGTGTACCGATATGACCGGCGGCTCATTGCCGACTAATGGATAACTTATTATACAAGGTTACTCAACTTTCTAATGCGTGGGATTTCTCAATATTTTCATGCATCTCCTCACATATAAGTATGACTACAGTCAAGTCAAACACATATAGAACACATAACGAAAATGAAAAGCATGTGGGGCCATTGGGACTTTAACATGGATTGAAAAACCTGCTTGGATACAATTCAATTAGTTGAGGCAAACCCAATTGGGAATATGATTGTAGCACAATTCCTTACAAGTCTATGTAAGTTTCCGTAACCTTCGGATGTTGACAATTCTCTACAATCTCATATATGCTAACATGTGGGCAGAGAGACTACTGGATTTAGGAAAGGGATAATTAACTACACTAATTTTTGTATCTTATTCTTATTGAGCATGAAGGGGAACAAAAACAGAAACAAAAGAAATCTCTCTACTTAAAATGGCAAAGACTTTACATGGATGAAGAGAAATCATTCTGCAGGTTTTGTAGGGCACATTGATTGAATGCAATGAAAGTTAACGGAAACGAAGATAGAGAGGCAGAAACTAGTTACCTTCAAATCCGTAACAATCGGAGTTTTCAGTTCTGAAATGACTTCATTTGCATTGTATATAACGGTTTCTTTCCCGCTACTAACGTCCTTCATTTTGACAGTTCTGTATTGAAATCAAAGATCCAGAGTTACAGCTAGATAAGAATGGATGTCTTAACAAATGTCAGTATAATTTTTCAAGGCTAACCATAAGTATAGTTAGTAGACAATCTGATAGACAGTATGAGAGAACACTTGTTACGGTTAAAGATTGTTGCGTAAAATGTATCTGTATCATCAAGGTGTAACTTCAAAGTAATCAGTGTTGGGTTATTTTTTTAATTTCTTTAAATGCATGCAATAAAACCACTGTTTTCGATCTGTATTCAAATTATATAGCAGCACTTTGAAAGAAGAGTGAAGCCTTAAATTACCTATCCCACCGACCATGTATCTCATAAAGAAGTTCAAATGTTGTTGAGTCAAAGATCTTTCCCTTAATTGTTCTAGGATTTCCCCTAATCCATGAATTACTTCCATAATATAACTCAGCTTCAAGGCCCGTCTCATGACACCGGATTCTATGTTCACCAACCCAATCAACCCAAGGCAATGGGAGGAACTTGATTAAGAGTTTCGGCGAGTTCATTTCATAAGTTTCTCCGTGATTCAGGAGCTTCAACTGCCGTTTTCCACGCACCTCAGTTTCCACTGAAGTACCTGCAACATGGTTCTTGAGAAAAATTAATATGACATTTAAGCACAACAGAATATTTAAAGAAAATACTTAAAAGTCAATTAGCATAAACACCGGTAAAGTTAAGACGAGACTGAGGTCATTGTTATTGTTGGTGAGTTCAAAGTTCTTGACAAGATGAATATTATTACATGGTTTTGTTTTTGAGCTCCCGACAAGTATAAAGTAAACTATTTGTTGGAAATTTGAGTAGTTTGAGTAGAAATTTCTTTGTCCCACATTGGCCATTCCCAAAAGTTTTTATCACTTTATAAGACTTTGTCATTTATAGAAAGTGATTGGAGTAATAGGTCTGGAGACTAAAATTGGGCTCACCCTTGGGGTTAGGCTTTGGGGTGTATTAATTAATTGGTAATTAATATACATGAAGACATATTTGTACCACCTAAAATCACTTAATGTTGGACATCTTAAACTGCATCTGGGACTCGTTGTCCTATATGCTCATCAAATATAGGGATTCCTTCTTCATCTTTTTTAACTGCATTTTTTTTTTCATTTCTTGATTGTTCAGTGAAATGCTTCTCCCACCAAGAATGAAGCATTCCTGATTAATATATAATTAATTATCAAAAGATGGGCCTTGGGCTCCAATAATTAAATTATTTAATTAATTATTTTTCGGATTTAATTAATTATTTTTAATTAAATTCGAATTTAATTATTTATTTTTTATTTATGAAAAGACTCATCCTTTCAGATGAAGTCTGAGAGTTCTTTCTGAACACAGAGCAAAGCACCCCTCTGAAGAGATGTCTCCCAACAGTCACACCCCATTCTCATACCTGTTGCAAACAGACATCCATCTGCTATATATACATCCATCTGCATGGCATTTAGAATACAGAAAATAATCAACTTCATCCTCTACATTCCTAAACCTTCTTACTGAGAGAACCATACTAAATTCGCTAGAAGTTAAATTTTCCGGTGCTGGAATTTTAACTTGATCGTTGAATCCTGGTGAAGCAAACGTCCGTAGAACTACAAGCACAGAGTAGGGAGGAAATTTCTGTTTCAAGGACATTGCGGTACGCAAGCCTCGATCTTCAAGTTGTCTGTTTTTATAATTCGTATTCTAGTTTATATTCTGTTAATTCCTATTGCATTTATTATTTATTAGCATATATAAATTATCACAGATTATTGATATATATCCAACACTATTAGAGTGAACTGAAAACATATGCAAATCCTTGTATCTTATGAGTAACATATAAAGAGTTAACTAGATCACAAATGAAAAATAGCTTGTCAAGGACAAGATAAAAGAACCCTTTCGGACTGATATTTGGTATAATCTTACAGTTAGAGACTGAAACTAAAATGTACTATAGAATGATTCGCAAAGGAGCTTGAATTGCACTTTCAGGGAAAAGGAAGATATGTCCTAAGCAGTCTGTAACAAGTATATTTTCTTTTCCATTTTTCTAAGAACTTGACACTTAGTTTATTAAACATGCGAGGTCTATAATAACCGGAAAACCTAGGATTAGGATTGCTTCTGTCTTTGTTATTATCTTACGAAGAAGAGCATACCATAGAATTTGGGAGTAGGATGTTGACACCATATCATTTCAAGGTTTTCTTTTTCATCAGTTGCGTGAAGAGCGGTAACTGGTGGATGATGTGAAACCTGTAAGAATGCAACCAAGAAAGAAATCATCTTAGTCCATCTATACAAAAAGATACACAAACTCGCCACTCGCCAGGTAGTTAGTGACATCAAGTTCAAGCTTGGCCATCATGGCAGCATCAATTTGAGCAAGGTGTAGCAGAAATAACAAATAGAGTTACCTGCTCAAGTAGAACATTGAGATTCCCTCTTGTAACATGATGGGTTTCTCCAAGAATGGGGTTGTACGGAGCAATTCCGAAGATCACTGGACGCAAAATAGAAATGCTCCACGATACAACAGCTGTGAACCTGTCATGAGGGGTTTCTGCTTTGTTGCACCTTCCTAACAAATCATTACCAACGCAGTACACTGATTCACCGAAACATTGGAGGTGTGACTTTGGTATGTTAAACAGCGGTGACAGCTGAAATTGCAGGAGAAGTAAAAAATATCAGTTACATTGACCATACAATCAAGAAGACACTGCTGTGTGATATTTAGTTTTTCAACAGAAGTGCATGAAGTAAAAAAATATCAGTTACAGATGTAATATATATGTTAATTTTCGTATGCAAGCACAGTAGATACGCAAAGGTCTGCTAAATATTTACTAACATATCACTGAAATCATATATAGTCAACAACACGACGGATCATCGATGGAGCAATAGTGGCTCTAGTAGAAAATAGACTCGAGAGTCAAGAATCTCAATCTGCAGATACAACTCCCGAGGCGGTAGAGACAACACCGTGGAGAGTCAACAATCAAGACTCGAGAGAGTTGCAGACATATGTAAAGACTCGTACGTATTATTGTTCCATACAACATGTGAAAGGAGAGTAATAAAATTGCTATAGAATTATTCAGAGTTGTGTTTCTTTTAGGTGTAATTACTCAGATCTCATTCTACTGCTATTTCCCTTGGATCTTGGCAAATTTACTTGTTGGATGAAACTATGCTGCTACTGGGAATTTAGGATGAAACACCAGTTTTGGAAGTGCAAGCAATTAAGGACCTAAACATTTCTCAACCTTTCATCCAGTTAGCCGTGAACTTTAGGGGAAAAGTAGTAGTATATATAGAAAGGGTAATGCTGGGGTAAGGAAGCCAACTTTGTAGACAGTTCGGAGAGTCCTCCGTCCACCCTCATCCCTTCACTCCACCCTCCACCTCAATTCGTCAGCGTCCCCAGACCACCAACCCCTTGTCCGTGCCCGCTCCGCCAGGCCTAGGGCAGCCTGGATGCGCACATCAACTGCCTTGGAGCGGCTCATGAAAAGCACGAAGCGTGAGGTTCGTGATTTCCATGACAAGGCAAGAGGCATAGTTACGAGAAGTGGAGGAAGAAGCCCAGCGATAATAAGCCGAACCAAAAGATGAATATGGTCATGATCGTTCTGATGTATTAACAACAAGAAGTTAGTGCGGTAAGAAATTAAATTAAAAATCAAACGGAATGTAAGAACAAAAAGGTGGACATAATGTTAATGGCGTCGAGAACTTGTCTCCGGGGAATTTTGGGAGAGGGAGGAGGGGCATGAACAACCAGCGGAAGAGACATAGGAACTAACCAAGAGTATCTTCAAAGCGAATACTTTTTAGTGTGCCAGAAACACGGTCAGGTATGACACAAGTGGTTGAATACTCAATTATATTTTACCTCTCATGTTTGGAGTCACTTGCAACCTTATACAACATCTTTTAAAACATTTCAATCTTATACATTTCTTATTATTTTATGAATTCATTCGATTCACATTCAAAGTCATTTGCAACCTCATATAACATCTTTTAAAATCTCCTAAACTGCTCCATCGATTACATCCTAAGCTGCAACATTCGAGTCAAAGTCACCGCACATGCTCGCTTTGCAAACAAAGGCAGGTGGCATTGATGGTATTTCATGAAAACTCCTTACCGAATGGATATGGAAATGGGCTTGGTCCAGTAAGCCAGAAATGAAAAGCTATATACTCTGGAGAGAAGGTGGGTGGGCTCACTTTGTTTTAATTTAGTTTAGTTTTTAAATTGACTTTTTAATGTTTAAATTTTTTTTTTGTCACGTAATCACTTATGGTTAATTTAACGGATTAATTAATAGTTGTACGAAAGTGAAGTGAAATATTATTAATTTTAGGAGATTAAAATGTTTTAATAATGTTGTATGAGGTTGTAATTGTATCCAAACTTGAGGGTGTAAATTGTAATTTACCTAAAGGAAATGTCAAATTTTAAACAAAAAATTTAAATTTGATAGCTTATGTGGCACTTTGACATCTTTTAAAGTTTTGATCTTCACCCTATATGTCAAATTAAATTAATATTTTATTATATTAAACTATTATAATAAATGTTTTAAAAGAAAAAACAACAATAAATTACATTTAATAATTAATTAAAAAAGATTTGAAGTTGTTGTCAATTTTGGCAACAAGGGTGGGGTTGTCAATCTTTGTCATGCCACATCAAATTTGGCTTTTTAGTTAGAAATATTGTTGTTCCCTTTTTTTTTACTGTTAATGTTGATTTGCACATTTTGACATTTCTTTTAGAGATTTTCCAAATGTTTTTGGATTTCACATAATCAATTATGCATTCAAAATAATAATTTATTCCTAAAAACTGATTAATAATAAATAAGACTTTTTCAAACTTCAATTTAATTAAGGTTTTTTAGCCAAAATAGTCCCTGAGATTTGCCTAACTCCTCACTTTGGTCCCTGAGATTTGAAATCAATAGCAGTGGTCTCTGAGAGTGTCCATCATCAATCGTTTTGGTCATTCGGTGAAAAATTATGTTAAATAAGGATCAAAGTGATAAAATTACCCTCAATATAATAAACAATAAGCCAACATGATTTGACAAATTTTGAGGGTATTTTTGTCATTTTATCCTTATTTTATGGAAAATTTTCATGGAATGGCCAAAATGATTAATTGTGGACAAATTCAAGGACCAATTCTATCGATTTCAAATCTCAAGGACCAAAGTGATGAATTATGCAAATTTCAGGGAGTGTTTTGGCTAAAAAGCCTTTAATTAAGGATGTGGCATAGCTGCATCAACAACCACCATTTGTTTTGTAAATATGGTCTACAAAGTTGATCTCCCTAACATTAGTGGAAAAGAGTTGAGCCATTGCATGACGGCGTGGGTTCGAACCTCGTCAGTGGCTAATTTAACACCTAATCTAACAAAATCTATCGTTTGACCCAAAAAAAAAAAAAAAAAAACCTTGCCCATATAGAATTAATTAAATATAATTAAGAACTGAAAAAATAGATATTTATATCTTTTCAACCTATCGTTTTACCAAACTGCCCCTGTGGAGCAAAAAATAATCTTAAAATCCTAAAGACGACACATGGACTTTTTTTTCCTAAGAAGACGAGATTGCCTCATTAAGTGGGCAAGGCACACAAATATTTTTACAGGCATCTCAGCATTCTTAGAGGTCCAAGTATCTAACTACGATTTCTCAAAGCTCTTCTTCTCGTGCCATGAAAAAGTAACTGGCATTAAATATAGAATTAATCACCAAATCCTACCTTTAATGCATTCCCAATTGAAGATCAACTCAATCAAGTAAGGAATCCCTATCACAATCAATCAATGATGCTTCTCTCATCATCTCAAGATATTATCTCCTAATTAATATCGTGGTAATATTATTTCCGCATTCATCCTACAGATGATATAACCTTGGCCAATGGGAAGTCGCCACGTGTAGGACGAAACTCTATACCTAGGTCGGCCACTTCCTTATGAATACTTCATCTCCACCAAACTTTGGTACGTTTTTGCTACGCATACAAGCGGTAAACACTCACTCTTTTCAGAGAAGCTGACTTAGGCATCAGAGATTCATTGGCCAAACCACCCCCCACCTCGGGAGCAAGTGTGGTTTTGGTCCTTGATCAAAGGTGTAATTTGTTTTGAAGATACAATTTTGTCAAGACTAAAGACGGTGGAATTTTGCTACCACAGCCACTACATCTCTTTTTCGTGATCCCTAACTAGGGCTGGAAACAACCGATCCAAACCTAGCATCACAATACTCAAGCTTGGGTTGTTAGTTTTTTTCGAGCTTGAGGCTTGCTTCTTAATTATACAAGCAGCTCGAGCGAGCTTCCAAAATTCAAGGTCTTTCTTTTGTCCAAGTTTATTAAAATAAGTTGAAATTTCAAGTTTATTTCCCACGTTGAAGTGAAAAGTTAAGGTGTCACAGCCCGTCCCGAGATTTTCATATCGAGGGTATGAAATGACGGAGATGCCCTTGACGTTATTAAGGTATGTGGGTGTGTGATATTATTTGGTCTAACCTTAAATTGTGTTGGAAGAAAATTATAAGATAAGTTGGATTATTAATTTAAATTATGTTATGTTGATTAAGGATGTGGACAAATGAATGGTGTGGATTGTTTGTGGACATCACAAACCCTCATTCCCTGCACCCTCTTCCCCGTCACTCTCTCTCTCTCTCTCCTCCCTCACAACATTCTCACTCTCTCTCACACCCATACGTACGGCCACCCTCAAAACCTTGCAAATCTCGACGGATCGAAGCAACCAAGGTATGCATCTTCATCCCTGAGTCCTTGTGAGTCGATTGGTACCAGTTTTAGGAAGTAAAACCTTCGATTTCACGTGAACCCGAAACCTCCATTTTTGGTCACTGTTCATGCGAACGTAAAATGTTGTGTTTCAGGGAATTCTAAGCTTATAGTGAGCTTAGTGAGGTCCTAAGGAAGCTCGGAGTGCTTTGTTTGAAGGATTTGGACGTCGGGATCACGTGGTTCAAGTTTGGCCGAATTCCTTGGAATTTTTCCGGTGAGATTTAGTTGTTTTTAGAGCCTTAAACTAGTCTATTATGATTCTACATGTTTGGGGCTTCAATTTGGTATAAAAAACGAAGAAAATGGGTGAAAAACGAAGGAGAACGAAGAGTTACAAAATTTCCAGATTTCCGGCCGCCGGAAAGTTCAGTCCGGCGAGCCCAGGGTTGAAGATGGTGCGCGTGGGGGCGCGTGTCCCCGTGCTTGTCCTGGCGCGTGGGGGCGCGTGCGGCCTCCAAAAATTGTTTTAAAAATATGTCGACGTCCGTGACGTCGAGTAGATCACTGTGGTATATTCATATACCCAATTTGAGCACCGTATGAGAAAGTTATTAAGAATTGTTGGTTAGGTGCTTTAAATAACGTTTTATAGTTTTCGCAATAGGTGAAAATGTGATTTGACGATCCGACCGTTGGATCGTCACCAAACTTTGATGCGTTGTAATACGTAATATTTGAGGATTATAGGAACTTACGGATTGGGAATCCGATTTACGGATCTTCCGGAATTGGAGTTGTAAGTCCATAATATAGAATGTTAACCGTCACTTGGTTTAGTTAATTGACGGAGATCCGACCGTTGGATGGTAATGAAATTTTAGGATGTTGTTCTAGGGTTATATTGTGGACCTCTGAAAGTTATGGATTGGAAATCTGAGTTGCAGATCTTCCGGATCGAACTGCGTAGTGACGTGTTTTATATAAGTTATATTCTATTGATATGATTTCTGAGGTTGGATTTGATTATTGTTCTAGGCGCCGATCGTCATGACGCCTTGATGTGTTGTGCTAGGGAGTTGTTGGGCAAACTCCAGGTGAGTGGGCAGTTTTGTTTTCGTATTACCTATATACTATTGTTTTCCCAGAAAATGCTTTTATATGAGAAAATGTTTTTAAGTTGCCATGCATAGAAATTTATGAAAAGTATGAATTGAAATGCTAAGCATAGAAGTTTATGAAAAACATGAATTGATATATGATGCATACATGTTGCATGGTGCTGTGGAGGCACAGGTAAGTCAGGTGAGTTTATTTATTCATTTAATTGATTGATGTTGAGATGTTTTGAGCTCATAACCTGCACCCTAGGTGTTAGTGCTTATATTATTCACCACACCGCACGCTCGTCTTGGATCCAAGTAGGTGGATGTCGTACAGACCATGTGAGGGTTCCGACATGCTAGTCGTATAGATCACTAGGCGTGATTCCGACTAGTGGGTGACCTTAGTTATGCACGCTGATGATTGATGAGAGAAGCACTAGAGCGTATTTTACACCTTTCATCGTACAGACTACCTTACGTAGTTCCGAGTGATGTGCAGAGTATGGCCGTATAGGTCACTGTGGTGACTCCGGCTAAGTGGGATATTGAGCTATTGAATTAATCGTATAGGACCAACTGCAGGGTCTCCGATTGATTCCTTATTTCACCTGATTTATATTTTGATTCATGGCATGTCATGTTTTTCTTGAAAAATGTTAAAGATTTGGGATTTGAGTTTTGAGATTATATATGGTTTTATATATACTATTTTCTGGGAAAGTATACAGGTTTTACAGCGAGGGGTTAGAAATGTTTTAAATGAAATGCTTTCGAAAAACTTTGTTTTACTGACCCACTCAATTTTGTTTTGCGCCCCTCCAGGTTCCAGTTAGCAGAGCTTTGGTGGCCACGAGGAATCCAACGGTGTCCTGACAGAATTCACAAAAGTAGGACTCACCCTCGGGTGTTTCATCTTAGTAATTGTATTTTTAAAGCTTCCGAACTGTGTAAATGGTTACGTCACTCTCACGTGACGGCCAGCATGCCCTCCTTCGGGACGGGGTGTGTCATAAGGGGCGTTTGAAAATCATTTTGTTTTCATTTTTTGGTTTTTTTTTCATTTATTTTGGAACTATTTCCAATTCTCAGTTTTCAAAAATAATGAAAACTGAAACTACTTTCTTAAGTGCCATTTGATAGTTATTTTGTTAGTCAATTTTTAGTTTTTTCACTTTTTTTTAAATTGAAACCTTGCTTAGTAATTACTTTCGATCGAAACCAAATATTGAAAACTACTTTCTTGAGTTTTCAAACTTTACCCTTCAGTTTTTATTTTTTACTTTTCAATTTTTTGAAACTAAAAGTAGTTACCAAACACGATTTCAATTTAAAAGAAAAATGAAAACTAAAAAGGAAAGTAGTTATTAAACGACCCTAGAGTTTTCAAAATTTGGTGTTTAGATTTTACGTTCTGGTTTTTTTTTTTTTTTTTGTGCTTTTAGTTTTCATTTTTTTTTAAAAAAAATTAAAAACCGAAAAACGAAATAGTTATCAAATGACCTCTAAATTATTTCTTTCAAGTGTAAAACCATTGAGTAAATGCTACATTTTCCCATTTACTAAAATTGAAAAAAGTGGTCGTTGAGATTGTCCACTGTCAATCGTTTTGGTCATTGTGTTAAAAAATCTCCATTAAATTGAAGAAAACACCAGTTCAAGGGGAGGGGTAGAAGAAACTACCCATGGTGGACAATCTTAATTTAACGGAGATTTTTCACAAAATGACCAAAATTGTTAACGGTGGACAACCTTAGGACCACTTCTTTAAATTGAAGAAAACACCAATTCAAGGGGAGGGGTTGAAGAAACTACCCATGTTGGACAATCTCAATTTAACGGAGATTTTTCACAGAATGACCAAAATTGTTGACAGTGGACAACTTCAGGACCACTTCTTTAAATTGAAGAAAACACCAGTTCAAGGGAAGGGGTTGAAGAAACTACCCATGGTGGACAATCTCAATTTAACGGAGATTTTTCACAAAAGGACCAAAATTGTTGACGTTGGACAACCTCAAGACCACTTCTTTAAATTGAAGAAAAGACCAGTTCAAGGGGAGGGGTTGAAGAAACTACCCATGGTGGACAATCTCAATTTAACGGAGATTTTTCGCAGAATGACCAAAATTGTTGACGGTGGACAAGCTTAAGACCACTTTTTTAAATTGAAGAAAACACCAATTCAAGAGGAGGGGTTGAAGAAACTACCCATGGTGGACAATCTCAATTTAACGGAGATTTTTCACAGAATGACCAAAATTGTTGACGGTGAACAACCTCAGGACAACTTTTATCGATTTTAAATATCAGAGACCAAAGTAAAGAGTTATACCAATTTAAAAAAACCATTTTAACTAAAAAGCATACTAAATGAATAGAACAAAAGACTTGCCTGGAAGCTTGTGAGATCAGATCCAGGCCGTACGTTTTTAAACAGGCTTGCGACGCGTTGAAGTAGATTAGGAGCTCTGTAATCAACATCGGAATCCCCTTCCAGTGACAATGGCTTTGTCAAAAGAATAACTCCGGTATTCTCTTCCTCCTTCACCTACACCACACCAAATCATTCCCATTATTAATTAATTATTAGATTTCTCAATACCAACATCTTAAGGAAAACATTATTTGGCTGCATAAGTTGCCATTTGAAAAACGACAGAGTAGAGTGCTATCTGTGGCCTATAAATTGACACAAACAATGGAGGACAATGATTCTCTCCCCTCCTCTTTTCATCCCTTTCCATCATCTCCTCTCACATTCTCTATTTTGTTTTTCTTCTTCTATAAAAAATTAATATAAGATGTTGACGTGACTTAACCGTGACTATTCAAATAGAAGGAGAGGGAAGGGGAGAGAAAAAAAGAGATGAGAGAATCCTACACATGGGACACAGAAAAGAAAGAATATTTAGAATATTTTCAAATTTTTTAATGATAGAATGTTATTGAAACGAAGCAGTTACTGATATGTGTACATGTCTCTAATGACCAATTATTAATCCTCCGACGAATCACCTAAAAAATTCATAAAGAATTGTCCACATACATGAAGTTAAACTCACAATTCAATCACGAAAATGACGCATGCCACCAGTATAAATATGTTGTTCTGGTAGTTGAATCAGGGAATTAATGTCAAGTTAAATCCTAAAAGAGGATGAAAAATGAGTAATGTTTCGTGTGCGACCGTTGCAAAACAAAAATTGTGATAAAAGATAAAGTAACAACAGATATGTGAGGATTATTTGTTGCTTGCTCATGAAGGCAATTTAGATATTCAAAAAAGGGGGAAAAAATGGAGGAGGTTTCCCTACGCATACAACTACTGCCTTAAAGTTTCTTCATCGGCTTTTTTTAAGAAAAGAAAAAGAAAATTATTTTCTATCACAGAGAGAAAGCTGGTTTTACTTAAAAAAGCAAATAAAAAAAAACGAAGGACTCCAAATTGAAAACGAGAATTGAAATGAAACTTATTTCAAACGATAACAAAATAAATATGAAAAATAAGTTTTTTATTTGAACAAACAATATTATCTATCATAAGGAGGTGAGAGAGTGTGATAAACCACACAATGAGTCAACTATAATAATGTGGTTCAAATTCGTTTTTTGCGAGAATCGAACTTAAGATCTCTCACTTACAAATACAAAGGAATATCACTAACCGAAGTCCAAAGTAGCATAAAAGACAAGATTTAAATTCGGAAATTAAGGGATTAAACAAAAACGTAGGACAAGATATACTAGAAACAGTGGGCATGTTACAAGATACAAAAGCTATCTTAACGTTAAACAAGTGGCATTATACAACATAAAAAAATAATAAAAAGGAACGAAAAAGATGCCACCATCACAATTCACAAAGCTATTTTCATTTCCTTTGCACGAAAAACCAATATATATATATATATATATATTTAGGGATGTGCTATCCACACACCTCTTTTTACTTCTCACACACCATTTGTTAATTTTTATCCGTTGATCTTCTTCAATTCATCTGATCCGACGACCGAAAATTATAAGAGTGTGTGAGAAGTAAAAAGGGGTGTGTGGATATCACCCCTCTATATTTAATATATAAGAGGGTCTGAGTCTGAGTCCAATAAAAAAACCCGACGGTAACATTCTGAAAACAGCCGTTTCAATGTCTCATGACCCGGAAAACAGCTCATTTTTTGATAAAGTGTTTGCTGGGTTTGATTTGACCATCAAGTTTCGAAACCAATACAAGCAAATGATACAAAACCATTGCTGGGCTTGATTTCATCTCTGATTTTTCTGAGTTGTGTACACAGATATATGAAATTAATACTAAACCAATTAATTAAGCAATCATTCAAACACACACAAAAACGGTCGTAAGAGAGAGAAGCACAGAGAGAGAGAGAGAGGTGTGCACAGACCATTTGAAGAGACGGAGAGCTGAGGCAGAGACGGTGGAGAGAGAGAGAGAGAGAGAAGTGTGCTTTTATTTTTGTGAAATGTAATTGAAAGAGAGAAGTGGCGGAAACTAAGAATCGAAGAGGGGTTGTTTGGCTGGTTTCGTTTTTATCACGGGAAAAAGGCCTTTTTATTGGCCCCTTCCTTCGAACAACGAGTTGGTGTTGGTGTTGGTACCAATGGGGTATAAATTTTAGGAAAGTAATTTTCACATGTATATTTAGCTTTTCATACTCTTCCCTATTTATGGTCAATCAATGCTTATGATTTAATAAGGGTGTGTGAAATTCAGATTCCAATTTTTTTTTTTTTTGTTGAGAAAAATTAATTGATATGTTTGAGCGAATACATATAAAATAGAGGATATGGTGCAATAAAATGGGCATCGATAAAGATCTTGCCGAGGATTTCAACCCGATTGAAGGGATGAAAGAGCGTCTTGCACCAAAATTACATAAAAGTAGTATCCTCAAATAAAAGGAGACTTTGGATGCGGTCCCTAACCACTAATACTCATTGATTAAAACCGTTGTAGTTTTCAATTTTTGACCAACAAAAAATACGGAAATCTTTTCAAAATTTTGATTGAATAAAAAATCAATATAACAATATAATTTCTTTTGAAAATGTATATTAATAGATGTCAAGTACATGTACGCATATATATATATATATATATATATATATATATATATATATTGTTCCAAAAGTGAAATGTTTTAATATGTAACTCATAAAAATGTTTAAAAAGAGTGCACCCATATAATTATATGAATACAATGGTGCACGTAATTACAAATTAAAAAAATGTGGGTACATTTTATACAAAAAATGGGTAAGTTTTATATAAAATAAAGAGGTATTCATCAATTTCCCCCATGAACTTGTGACTATTGGCCAATTTCCCCCCTCAACTTTAATTTGGCCAATTTCCCCACTCAACTCTCATAATTAGTCAATTTGTAACCTACTGTTAATTTTTTAATTTGATCATAATTAAACAAGTGTGTGTAAAAAAAATATATATATATATATATTTAATATATAAGAGGGTCTGAGTCTGAGTCCAATAAAAAAACCCGACGGTAACATTCTGAAAACAGCCGTTTCAATGTCTCATGAGCCGGAAAACAGCTCATTTTTTGATAAAGTGTTTGCTGGGTTTGATTTGACCATCAAGTTTCGAAACCAATACAAGCAAATGATACAAAACCATTGCTGGGCTTGATTTCATCTCTGATTTTTCTGAGTTGTGTACACAGATATATGAAATTAATACTAAACCAATTAATTAAGCAATCAATCAAACACACACAAAAACCGTTGTAAGAGAGAGAAAGAGAGAGAGAGAGAGAGAGAGAGAGGTGTTCACAGACCATTTGAAGAGACGGAGAGCTGAGGCAGAGACGGTGGAGAGAGAGAGAGAAGTGTGCTTTTATTTTTGTGAAATGTAATTGAAAGAGAGAAGTGGCGGAAACTAAGAATCGAAGAGGGGTTGTTTTGCTGGTTTTGTTTTTATCACGGGAAAAAGGCCCTTTTATTGGCCCCTTCCTTCGAACAAAGCGATGGGATTGGTGTTGGTGTTGGTGTTGGTGGTGGTACCAATGGGGTATAAATTTTTTGGAATTTTAACGAAAAACTTCTGGTACTGTTCACTTTAACGAAAAATCACATTTTTACACTAAAAAGTCAATCTTGGTACTATTCACTTTACCCTTTATTTTGTCATTATCATTAAAACTCAAAGTTTTCAAGCCATTTTCATTAGTTTTCCTTAAATTTTAGGAAAGTAATTTTCACATGTATTTTTAGCTTTTCACATGGTCAATCAATGCTCATGATTTAATAAGGGTGTGTGAAAGTCAGATTCCAAATTTTTTTTTTGTTGAGAAAAATTAATTGATATATTTGAGCGAATACGTATAAAATAGAGGATAAGGTGCAATAAAATGGGCATCGATAAAGATCTTGCCGAGGATTTCAACCCGATTGAAGGGATGAAAGAGCATCCTGCACCAAAATTACATAAAAGTAGTATCCTCAAATAAAGTGAGACTTTGGATGCGGTCCCTAACCACTAATACTCATTGATTAAAACCTTCGTAGTTTTCAATTTTTGACCAACAAAAAATATGGAAATCTTTTCAAAATATTGATTGAATAAAAAATCAATATAACAATATAATTGCTTTTGAAAATGTATATCAATAGATGTCAAGTACATATATATATATATATATATATATATAGATATATTGGATACATTCTTTTGGGTGAAATGTTTTAATATGTAACTCATAAAAATGTTTAAAAAGAATGTACCCATATAATTATATGAATACAATGGTGCACGTAATTACAAATTAAAAAATGTGGGTACATTTTATACAAAAAATGGGTAAGTTTTATATAAAATAAAATAGGTACATTTTATATAGAAAACACTGAACATTTTATATAGAAAACACTGAACATTTTATATAAACAACAATGGATACATTTTAGATAAAATAAATAAATAGATTTTAAATTAAAAAATGAGTACATTTTACATATAACAAGTGATACATTTTTAAAGAAACATGGGTACATTATAATAAATTATGGGTACAAATAAAAGGGGAAAAAATTATGAGTACAATAAAAATTTAAAAAATGTTGCAGTCATATTGGATTAGGAATGTAATTGTGTAAATCTTAGTGTATCTAGGAGTATCTTGTATATTTCCTTTAGTAGTTTAATTCCTATTAGAGATGTAATCCTATTAGGGTAAGGATTCTACCTATCCTACTACTATAAATAAAGGCATAAGGGGGTGATACAACACACACCTCAGAATTACATATATATCTTCTCTCTTTGTTGCCGCCGGCCCCTCTCCCTCTCTGTCCTTTATACAGTTCAGTCAAATAGGCCTACAATACGTTATCAGCACACTCTTTCTAGAAGCTAAGGAACTGAAGGATCGTAGGAGGAAGCTCTCTTCTACAAAATCAAAGGCTTTCAATTGTTTTCTGCCAATCAGATTTTTCTAAAATAAATTAAGATATTTGAAAAAACCTTGAAGCATGAAAACATTCCTCATTATGCATGAACCCCCTATATTTATATTTTCCTTTCAACTATATATATATATATATATATTGTATATATGTTCATATATTCTGTCAATATATGTACTTGTTCATGCATTACGCAATTCTGCTATGTAGAATTGTGAGTCAAAGCATCAAAATTAATTTATAAGCAATTAGGGTTTTTAACCCTAGAATTCGAAAAAGAAAAAAAAAAAGGAATTGTGGCATTACTGTGGCACCATCGTCGGACCACCACGCTGACCTGAAGCCCAGCCACGTAGGGAATGGTGTTGTTTGACACCCTAGACCATGCGTGCAGCCCTTCTGGGCTTGCTGCCTCTCTCGAATCCAACCAGGCTTCGGCCTGGGTTAATTACCACACAGGCCTGCGACCCCCAGTCCAACCCGAGCCCATACCCGCATGCCTGAAGCCATGCTGGTCTAGTCCCTGACAGGGCTTGAAAACCCGGCCCACACCAGCACGGCCTGTTGCCGTGTGCTGGGCTTTTGCCCTTGCCACCTCGAATTTGAAGCCAACCTTGCTAACTTCGCGCGCACCCACATTGCAAACCAGCCCCATGCTGGGCTTAGCACCTGCGCTGTTTTGGCCCAAAATGCTAGAAGCCTTGCTGCTGGGCTTCCCACTTCTCGGGCCGTGGCCTGCAACCATGTTTTAGGCTGTTTTTGCAGCCACCCGAGCCCACTAAGCCTTTTAGGGCTTTGCCCTACTCACGGCACCCAAGCCCATCGTAATTGGGCTATGATTTTTCGAATCGAATGCTAATTTTTGACATTTTAAATAATTTTAAACCAAACGTTATTATCATTTTTTGCTTCTATGATCAACCCTATATGGTCCAATCTATTGAATTAATTAAAGTGACCAGCATTCCATTAATCTGACAATTAATCCAAAGTTATTGGCCTGAAGTCCACTTTTTGGCATTAACGATTCAATAAATGATTTCATTTCTTTGAACCGTTGACTATCTTTCGTAGTCTCGACACACTCACACTTGGGTTCTTGAAGCAATCCACAAAGCCACTACACTTTATTGTATACTATATTTTGTGTTCTTGCAGGTACCCCTATATGAACTAAACGCTCATAACTAAATCTAACCTGTAGTTTTGAATTTAGTGCCTTTGAAACCCTAAGTTTTCATTCAAAACTTACCACATGAAACCCTTAGCTTTCATGCTTAAATTAAACCAATACATGTCTATAGAACCCAAATGTTCTACAATGAATGTCTATGGCTTCCCATACGACTAACTACGTTTTGTTGTACCCTCTGTTTAGGGACATGTCGAACTTGAACAACACTACAAGAAAACATGGATTAAGTGACAGAATTTTTTGTGGCGCGTGAAAATTCATCACATATAGGTAAAACAAGTGACGCTTTTTTAAAAATCGTCACTTTAAGATTTTTGCAAGACACCAAAATATTTTGTGTCACTTATACTTTTGGATTCGCCACAAAAAAGTGGGCAGGAAAGTTTACCGCCAAACGAAACTTTAATAAGTGACGCAATGTTAAATTCATCACATAAGAAGAGGGAAGACCACCTGGCCATTCCTCACATATAATATTGAATTAAAAATAAAAAATATAGATGAAATTATCAAAACCCCCAAATAACAAAACCTATCCATTTATTCTCATTTCTTCCCAGTCTTCAGCACCCTTTCGTCTACTCCTTCACCTTAACTTCGATGACCGGCTACTTGGCGGTTGCCAGCGACGGCGACTACCACCTCTCCTTTGTCTCCCTCCCTCAGCCATTCTCCCACCCTTTGATTCTCATTCACTAACTCTCTTATCTCTTTGACATAACAAGATCAAATTGGGGAAAGAGAAGTTTTATTTTTTCTCAAGTTCTTTCAGTTGACAACAAGGTACTTTGTTTCTTTATATTTCTTTAATTGTTTTTGGATTTTTTTTTCTTTAATTGTTCCCCAGATTCTGATTTTCTTTTGCTAAAGATCCTATTGTTGGTGAATTGTTCTCTGCTTCAGAGAGAGTTATACTAGCAGTGAGTTTTCTGTTCCAGTCTTGATTCTTCTTTACTCTTTGGAGTCAAAATTTTGGTCTTGGTGGTTAATATATGTTTTTATATTTTTTCTTAGTCCCCTGACTAAGTGTTAACTTTTTGTTTTTTGTTTTTGTTCAAATGTTGGAAGTCTGTAACCATTAAGTTGTGTGTTGTCTTTCTTGAGAGTGGTGTTGTCAAGAGTCAAGACTAGGTTAGCCTTGAAATTTTTTGGGTAGGGCCTACAATGATCTTAGTGCCGTTTCTTACTAGCTACTTGTGCTGGGAATTCTTTAGATGTGTACTTTCTTATGTTTTGGCTGGCTGAAAAGGGGTGATGGTAGGAGATCTGGTAGCACATAAATATAAGAAATGATTAAAACTACTTACATCCCTCTAGTAGAGCTCCGCAAATCACTCGTAGAGTTCTCTGGAAATTTTAAGTTTGTTTGAATGTATTTTTCATAGATTGATTGAATGTACAAGAGGGGATATATAATGAGGTAGAAGGTTACAAGCAACCCTACCTTGGCAAATCCTACTAACTTAGTAAACCCTAAAGTTGTCACTCCTTAAATTAAGGGAGTGCAGCAAGTAGCTAGCATTCAACTATCAACAAGTCATCTAGATGTCAATCTTCCTCAAATTAAGGGATTAGACTTAATAGAGAATCCCATGGAAAGATGAAACATAAAATCTGGCAGCATCAGTCACCCCATATGTATGCAGCATCAGTCACCCCATATGTATGCAGCATCAGTCATATACAACATCAGTTATGTAGCATCAGTCATATGCAGTATCAGTCACCCCATATGTATGCATCATCAGTTTTTCATTGTGATTCGGGGAAAAAAAAAGTGTTAATATGACACGAAGAGGAAAGGTGGGAAAAGGTGAATATGATAGTTTGAGATGATGGATTAAGAGCCGCAGAGTGGACTCCATCTAGCACCTTACGATTGCGCTGTCATTTAACTATACTGTAATGCACATTTATCTTTGTACATATATGAAATTTTTATACTTTCATGATTTTCAGGATCGAAGGTGCTCAATGTCAAGATTACTTAATTACAAGACCAAAGCTCCAAGTTGGTATGTTGTCTTTAATGCTTTCAATTTACAATGACATATTATTAATGCTACCACTAGCCAAATAATCATTGCATTTGAATAGTAATGATGAATACGAAGTATTGTGCATGTATATGCTGAAAGCATGGTGGTTTTTCTGTTAGATTATTGCAAATTTAGTATCTAGCATGGTGATTTTTGTATGATTTCTCTATTTTTTAGTACGTTTGTTTTAGCATCTAGTTGTTGTTGAGTTGGGATACGTGAATTTTTCAATTGAGCTTCTTGACGTTTTTGGTTGTTATATTATACGTCTATCTTACCAATTTTACATATATATTCATATATATATTTTCTATTATGGCAACCTATTGAAATATGTCAGAGTATGTAGCTCAATACTAGGATTGAAGTGATCTGATTTCATGGATCGACAATGGATTCGTAGTCGGGATCACCTTAGTTCCGAATATAGAAAAGGGATCAAGTCATTTATTGACATTGCTTGTCACCATGTGAACGAGAATAATCAAATACCATGTACTTGTAGAGTTTGCCATAACACATTTTTTCACTTAGTTGAAGATGTTCATCTCCATTTATTGAATTCCGGTATGGATATGAATTATGATAGATGGATATATCATGGGGAGCATATCCAACAAGTGCAAGGAGTATCTTTGGTATCTACGAAAAATGAGCCAACCAGTAACTCTAATGTCAACATGTTTAATATGATTGAGAATGTCTTTGAAGGAATAGATGATGATGATGATGAAGATACAATGGGGAACCAAGATACCATGTGGGGTGATGATATGACCAATGCGTGGACAGATGTTGATACTAATGAGATGTTGCTTGGTGAAGCTCAAAAGGAACTATACCTTGGATGTAAGCAATTGATGCAAAATATATAAGCACACAAATTAAACCCTCTTTTTATCAATTGTAGTAAGGAATGTAAGTAGGGATAGTTCTAGGCCGGGAATGTAAGTAAGGAATGTAAATAGGGACTCAAGACTCTTAAAAACACAAACTAAATTGATTTCTAACTAAGATGACTCAACAAAATAAAGGGGGATTGATTTTTGACGAAATTTGAAAACAAAAACAAAACTTTGTAAATTGAACAGATTCTAAAACGAATTTGATAAAAGTGAATGGATGGAAAGCTAGCTAAGGGGTTCTTCTCCACACATGTCACACTTGCATACAAAACAATTTCCAATTGCTTCTCAATAAACCATGAATTCCCAACGCCCCAGATTAACCGTGAATTGCACTAATTAACCCTCAGATTTTCCTAGAGTTATCGAATTGGATGAATTGCATACGACAACCCAAAGCATTCCTCACAAGTTCCCTGCATGAATTGCATAACAAAGATACAAGCAAAAATCATTAAGTTCTATGAAAATCATAAGCATTGGCGATGCACTTGTTACTATGAATTGCATGAAACTTATGCCAAGAATTTACTTAACACGATTGTGATCAACAACCTTTACTACTTTTGAATACAAGTTCATAACGATTAGGTGAAATTCCCTTATATCCTAGCATCAAACTTATGCATGAAAATTAAGCGTGCACTCTCAACCAACACACACAAATCAGTTTTAATTCATGTAGATAAGCAAATTGAATTCACAACTTATGAAACGCAATTAGAAGTAATCAAATCATATAGCAAGCATAAACATGGTTTCGAATCCCCCCTAGCCAAGGGGGTTTAGTTCCTCATACGCACAAAGCAAAGATAAATAAATTTAGACATTGAAAACAAAGATAGAATACACCTAGAAACACTCCAGATGGCTCCTTCTTCTCCTTCCTTAGCTGCGGCACAAGAGGATTGTGGTGGATGGTGTGGTGGATGGATGTAGGTGATTTATGGTAGAGGATGGTGGTTTAATTGCTGCACAAAGGGTTGTATTTATAGGGCTAGGGAAACCCACGAATTTCTGAAGGAAAGGAATGTGTATTTGGCACAATTCATGAAGGAAAATGACTAAGGTTCACCAAAATCTGAAGGGAAAAGGATTGCACAATCCAAAGGGAAAAGGATTGCAGGTTCTAGAGCTTCTAGAAAGGTTTGGGGTGCCACTTTTGTAGGACATGGGATAAGGCCTTCTAGAAAGGTTGTTTTGTGGCTGATTCCTAGAAAAACAAGGGATAAGGTATGGCACCTTTGTAGGAGTGGATAAGGGCTTCTAGAAAGGTTGTTTTGTGGCTGATTCCTAGAAAAACAAGGGATAAGGTGTGGCTGATATGATAAGGCTTCTAGAAACCTATTTTAATGTGTCCTAATCTGAAAATAAATCCCCAGTGCAGCTGGAATTAAATTAGGATAAGATTAGGATAGGATAAGATAAGATAAGGTTGGATAAGGTTTTAGATAATGTTCCTTCTTTTGAGCTAATTTCTTATCTTCCTTGACTTGGATTTATTTCTTCACTCTTTTCAGCACATTCCTAGCCTCTTGAACTTCAAATTCGTCCATCCATCTTGCTCCATTCATAAGCTATCCATTTGGTGCCCAAAATTGCCTCAAAATGCTCCAAAATGCACTTTCTTCCCAACTTTGTCATATGGACCTACAAACACACGAAAATAGCTTAAAACACTATAATAAACACAAACAAACTATGAAAATGCAAGAAAACAAGCTAACTAAGTCGCATAAATATGCTCCTATCAGCAATATACAGTTTTGACATACGTCGTGGAGTTGATTCACACCAAAGTTGACAACCATATGACAAACCAGGCAATTGATAAGATGTTAGCAATGATGAAGAAGATGTGTCCCCAGCCTAACAATGTTCCTAACTCATTTCATGAGTGCAAGAAGATATTGAAAAGTCTTGGATTGGGGTGTGAAAATATACATGCTTGCTACTATGATTGTGCATTATTTTATAAAGAACACGAAAAGAAAGATAGATGTCCAGTCTGTAATGAGCCAAGGTATAAGGATTGTCATTATGAGCAGAGGAAGAAAGTTCCAAGAAAAGTGTTGCGATACTTTCCTCTTAAGCCAAGGCTACAGAGGTTGTTCATATCGAGACATACGAGTGAAGACATGAGGTGGCACAAGGAGAAAAGAATCAATGATGGGAACACAATAAGGCATCCAGTAGACTCGAGTGCTTGTAAAGAATTTGACCAAATGTACCCTAATTTTACTCGAGACCCACGAAATGTCCAATTGGGCCTTGCGAGTGACGGGTTTACTCCTTATTCAAATATAAGTAAGCCATATAGTATGTGGTCAGTTGTTGTATTTCCATATAATTTGCCCCCATGGAAATGCATGAAAAAACCTTTTTCTTTTCTGACCTTATTAATTCGTGGACCAAAAGCACCTGGAAATGAGATTGATGTTTATTTGCGTCCATTGGTTGATGAGCTTAAGGAATTGTGGGAAAATTGTGTTCCAACCCATGATAAAATGATTGGGAGTACATTTAATTTGTGTGCAGCTGTTATGTGGACCATTAACGACTTCCCGGCTTATGGAAATTTATCAGGTTGGAGCACTCATGGTAAGTTGGCATGTCCAGTGTGCAATAATGATGGATCTTACACTAAGTTGAGAGACAAGTATTTTCATATTGGGCACCGTCGTTACTTACCTATGAATCACTCTGGCGTAAAAATTCTCAACTCTTTAATGGTCGCCGAGAGATGAGACATCGTCCCAGAGAATTCTTAGGTGATGTCATACTTGATCAAATTGATTCCCTTTTACCTCATACACTTGGCAAGCATCGTACTAATAAAGATAAGAAGAGGAAGCGGAATGCCGAAGAATTAAATTGGACAAGGAAGAGTATTTTTTTTCGAGTTGGAATACTGGTCCAAATTGAAGATTCAGCATAATCTTGATGTTATGCATATTGAGAAAAATATATTTGACTGTTTGTTGTGACATTGCTGAATACGGGGAAGTCGAAGGATACCCTTAAGGCACGGATGAATTTAAAAGACATGAATATTAGAGAGAGTTTGCATTTGAAACTAAATGCACGTAACACATTGGATAGGCCTTTGGCTCAGTATGTATTTAAGCCATATGAGCGTAAAGATATCTTGCATTGGTTGAAATCAATTAAATTTCCAAATGGTTATGCAGCAAATATATCACATAAAGTGAATGTGGATGAAGGAAGTATATTTGGTTTGAAGAGCCATGATTGTCATGTGTTGATGCAACGTGTGCTTCCTGTTGGAATTCGAAAATATTTGATTATCTATGGTCCAATTGTTGAGTTTTCTAGTTTTTTTCAACAAATATGTGCAAAGACTTTGACTGTTACTGATCTTGACAAGTTGGAAGAAGATATTGTCCTCATATTGTGCAAACTAGAAAAAAATTTCCCGCCTGCATTATTCATTCCCATGGTTCACTTAGCAGTGCACTTACCACGCGAAGCAAAATTGGCAGGACCAGTTGAATATCGATGGATGTATCCTGTAGAAAGGTAAATGGCCATGATGTTTCTATTAGTTGCATATTTTTTTTTATTTCTACGTACTAACAATTGTTCATTTATCTAGATTGTTGGGTTCGTACAAGAAATATGTTCGTAACAAAGCTCGTCCTGAAGGCTCTATTGTGGAAGTACACTTGGCATACGAGTCTTCAACTTTTTGCTCAATGTATTTATGTGAAGTTGAGACTGAATTCTCCCGACCAGAAAGAAACGACGATGGTAGTAATCCCAATGCGCTCATTTCAGTGTTTTCTCAAAAAGCACGTCCATTTGGTGCTCATGTAATGGTTCAACTTTCAAGGGAAGATATAGAAGTGGCTTATTGGTATATCTTAGATAATTGCGACGAAATAGAAGACTTCAGAAAGTATGTGATAGTAATAGTTGAACATTTATTTAAATAATTATAATTCCACAACTTTCACTTACATTTTATTTATTTATGCAATGAGCATATCGAGATTTTGGAAAGAGATAGTCATGCTAATGTACAACAAAGGCATAAACAGTTGTTTCCATAATGGTTTAGGCAGCGGGTCACGTCATTGTATTATCAAGAGCCTAGATTGGTTAGTGAAGAGATTTTTTCACTAGCCCAAGGTCCAGATCAACGTATTGTCCAATACACAGGTTGTATTGTGAACGGCATTCGATATTTGGTCAGACATGTTGATCAAAACCGTACAACACAGAATAGTGGGGTTATGACGCCGTGGTCGCATAATGGTGAAACATGTAACTTTTATGGCATCTTAGTTAATGTCATTAAAGTACAATTTACTAGAGGTTTTAAGGTGATTCTTTTCAAATGTCATTGGTACAATACAGATACAAGAGGTAAAAAAGTTATACGGGATTATCATCTTACGTCATTGAATGTAAATAATCGTTGGTACGATGGTGATCAGTATGTGTTAGCTAAACAAGCACATCAAGTATTTTATATTGATGACTTAAAATTGGGTCATCCATGGAAAGTTGTGCAAAAGATACAACAGACACATTTGGGATGTTCCTGAGAAAGATGATGGTAAGGAGGAGGAGGACAATGCCACTGACGAAGACGATGATGAGTATGTAGATGAAACTGAAAATTCTACAAGGCGGGTCCATAATGACGATGAAGTTGATATATCATTATGTAGAGATGATGTTGATCCTGAATCTTTTGATATTAACAATGAGGAGGTTCGAATAATGCTAGGGCTACATAAGGATGAGGATGAGGAGGAAGAAAATGACAAGGAAGAGGAGGAGGAATAGGATGATGAGGAATAGGATGATGAGGAGGAGAATGTTGGAACCAATGATACTAATGATGATTACTATTGATGACTATGGTGAGATCTATGCATTATAAATTAATTTTTATTATCCTACAATAATAAATATATTTGCCTGTCATTTTACAAATAGTCATTATGCTTATAATGGTTTGTGTTTGTATATATTAATATTTTGGTTATGTTATTTACTTTTATGTTTCATATTTAGATGGCAACTTCTACACAACGAGGAAAGAGGGTGAAGCGGGTGAGGGATCCCTTACCTCCTCCTCCAAATGATGCATTTGCACCTCCACCACCACCTCCTCCACCGCCACCACCACCTCCTCCACCGCCACCACCACCTCCGTGAGGAAAGAGGGTGAAGCCGGTGAGGGATCCCTTACCTCCTCCTCCAAATGATGCACTTGCACCTCATCCACCACCTCCTCCCCCAACACCTCTTCCATCACCACTTGCACATTCGCCAACAAACACTAACCCAGGTAAGAAAGGTAGTTACAATCATTTACTTTTTCCTTATTAACGTAGTTTTAAACAACACATTACATTGATTAGAGATACGTATATTTTTCTAGAGACAGATTTTGATTTTTTTGCAAAAAAGATGACTCGTGGAAAGTCATGTGGGAAAGGCGTCCATGATATTTCGGAGGCCAATAACAGGCTGAAGATGCCAATCATCTTTGATTTTAAACATCAAGTTCCAAGTGATCCAGTTGTGTCAGGTTTTTTCACGTCCGAGATAGGGAATATTGTTCGGACTTATTCACCGGTTTGCTATGAGAGATGGTTTAAGGTCCCAGCTTTAGAAAAGAAGAAACTGCAAGAGAAGTTGCTTGTGAGTTTTGAATTCAATTTATTCATTGTAATTTCAAGCACTCACTTGCATATATTTATGTTTAACAATAGGTATTATTTGTTGTGAACTTATCCCATCCAAAGATTATTGAATATGTTGACAAGAAGATGGCAAATTTGTACTCTCAGTTTAGGCACCGGTTGCATCTACACTACTTGTCATGTGGAATACCTGCGAGAGGACGAGCTAAGCTTCCAAATGATATGATATGGAATGGGAGACCAAAGAGTCATTGGGATTGGTTATGTGATAATGTTTAGAATACTACACTCTTTTTGGTATGTATTCTATACAATCTTTTCTAGTACAAATCCAAGTTAGAAACCAATTCTTTCAACATGAAGACTTCTTGTCGTGTTCTACAAATTCAATTTTTATAGTCAGAACCTCTAACCTTTTATGCTTCATTTTCATTTTGGTTGTCATCTGCTTAATTTTCCAATGTGAAATTGTGACTTGTCGTCTTCTTCGAACACAGTGTTTCTAGTTATAACTCTTGCATTCTAGCTCTTACCTTATATGCTTCTTCATTTTCATTTTAGTTGTAGGCTAGTTAATCCTTACAAAGTGAAATGCATAGACATTTTTCGTGTTCGTTCTTTAAATTCAGTATTTATGGCTAAAATTTCAGCATCTTGGCTTTGTTACTTTTTGTTTCGTATTTTCCCTTTATTTATTGAGATTTTCCTTGTCTTGTAGTTGGTGGCTTTATTCATCTGATTGTTCTTATGGAACTCATCTACTTAGTGTCATTTTGCAGGCCACCGATTAGTGTTTCAACTGTTTGTTTTAAATGAATTTTGTTTCTTTGAGTGTGATTAAGATCTCATGTTGTTTGTCTATAACATTTATATTTTTTTAGGATAGGATTTATGTATCTTAGCTTACTTGGCTATACAGCCACACACTTTTTTACTTGTAATTTTCAAATCTGCTCAAACACCTATTTAATTAGGTTAGAATTAGGAATATGGCAAAGGTAATATAACCTCTGTTTCTGTGGAAATTTTAAGTTTGTTTGAATGTATTTTTCATAGATTGATTGAATGTACAAGGGGGGTATATAATGAGGTAGAAGGTTACAAGCAACCCTACATTGGCAAATCCTACTAACCCGGTAAACCCTAAAGCTGTCACTCCTTAAATTAAGGGAGTGCAACAAGTAGCTAGCACACAACTATCAACAAGTCATCTAGATGTCAATCTTCCTCAAATTAAGGGATTAGACTTAATAGAGAATCTCATGGAAAAAGGAAACATAAAATCTGGCAGCATCAGTCATCCCATATCGTCTAATAATCAGTCAGTATGTAACATTAGTCATATGCAGCATTAGTCACCCTATATGTATGCAGCATCAGTTATGCAGCATCAGTCACCCCATATCGTCTAATAATCAGTTAGTAATGCAGCATCAGTCACCCCATATCGTCTAATAATCAGTCAGTATGCAGCAGCAGTTATGCAACATCAGTCATATACAGCATCAATCACCCTATATATATGCATCATCAGTCATATGTAGCATCAGTCACCCCATATCGTCTAATAATCAGTCACCCCATATGTATGCATCATCAGTCACCCCATATCGGCTAATAGTTTCGATAGCCATATTTGAAATAAAAATATCCTAACATGCATTAATTAATTTCACCACAAATGAGGGGCAAGGCCATTTATCCAACATGCTAGGAAGGCCCAGATGGTAATGAAATTAAATTACTTATTATACTCATTATGGAATTTACATATTCTAATGTATGTTTCTACATTATTGAGCAGAAAGGAAATCCATTATCTGTGATTGACAATTGGGGGGCTCTCCATAAAGACAAGAACGGTCAGTGGATAAATGATGTTGCCCGGGACAAATATGTAAGTCATTCACGGACTTATCATTTGTGTCATTTTAAGGGAGATAGAGATTAAAAAAAAAAAATCAAATTTGACATGATACAACTTAGGAAACACAAATAAAGTGAACATGCAAGATTGAATTGAAAAAAAACTTAATATAACTAGCTAGAAGATGAAAGGTTATACCTAACATACATTCAAACATAAACTACTTTAAAGGTTATACGTTGTATGTTGCCTAATCCTATGTAAAACACATTGAAGCATAAACTACAAAATCATATGTAAAGATAGTTTATACCCAATGGTTTGCTTCTACATCAATTCAGGATCACATCCAAGTATTTAAGTGGTGTTTTCTTAAGCATATTGTGGCTGATTTGTTTGAAACAAAAGAAACTTATTTGTTTGTATATTAATATGAAAGGATAACATAAAGAAAAAGAAGGATGAAGTTAGGGAGAAACTAATCCAAGGAGCACCTGAGGGTACTATATTCGATTCCATACAAGTACCATTGGAAGATGAATTTGGAATCATGGCTGAGAACCTTGGAAAGAAGGGAAAATCTGTTAACGGTGTAGGTCTTTTTCCTCGTACAGATACCTTTAGTTGTGTTTCTTCTATGGCTTCAAGTTCTGAGTTAACTAATATGAGAGATCATATCAAGATTCTATAAGATGGTTTCCTCAAATTGCAACAGGAAAATGAACAATTGAGAGCTTAGTTGGATTTACAAAATGATGATGAAACCTTGGCATAAAAAATTATGGCTTTTTTTTACTGCAAGTCAAGGGCAGACCAGGAACAACTCGAAGGAATCTGGTGGTAATAACTCATCTAGTGAAAATGTTTATCCTGAACTGGAAGAATCATGACTCGGAAGAAGAATGATTTCGATAGTTATGTCTTTTGTATTAGTTAAGTATGCACATGGTAGACCTTTTTGTTAGCACCTCAATGTGTACTTTTCTTTTGTTAGTTAGTACCTTAAACGGTCCATGTATAGGCCTTGGTACCCTTCTTCACAAATTGCTATTATTAAGATAGGTCACCATGGGTTAGATTGATTTTGGGATGTTTATGTTATTTTGTTGGATGTATAGTTGTTGAACATATTCGAACTTATGTGGTTTAATTGCTGATTAATGAAAATGGGAAGTATTACCTTATAATTGTTATGAGTTGCTATTCTAGATTACGAAACACTAATAAGTAATGGATTCCTCAAATATTATTCCTAAATAGTTATTTGATTATAACAGATGTGACATAAGCCGTTTCACCCATCAAAAGAATATGTGACGATTTCAGCGTCACTTAGTGTAATTATATAATTCTGGGATCATATTTAGTGACCCAAAAAGCATCACTTATAAGTCTGATATGAGACGAAAAACATAGGTCACTGAAATTTGTATTTTGTGACGCTAATTTCGTCACATGTTAGAATAATAAGTGATGGAATAAGCGTCACGTAAAAGGAAAATATGTGGCGACTCCAATATTCGTCACTTAAACTATCGGTGACGCTGTATAGGTGACGCTAATTGTGACGCTGAAATTTCATCACATAAAGTCAAATGTGACTATTTTTCATATTTATGTGACGAATGTTGGTCGTCACAAAAGCCATGTTTTCTTGTAGTGCAAGCTCGATTTCACTGGTTTGGAAGTCTCTGGAAGAAACTACCTGAAGTGGGTTTAAGACGTGAAACTTTATCTTACTGCAAAGAGTCTTAGAGCTACTATCGAGGAACCAATCGATGATGAACCCGTCGATGAAGCTCAGAAAGCTACTGCAATGATCTTCATCTGAAGACACATCCATGATGCATTGCAGACCGAGTACCTCGAAAAAGAGGATCCACGTACCCTCTGGCGGATCGCTTTGATCACTAGAAAGACATTTACTTGCTTGAAGCAAGACACGACTGGCAGCATTTACGCTTCCAAGACTTTAAGTCTTTGAATGAGTACAACTCTGAAGTTTGTAGAATCCGATCACTGCTTAAGTTCTGGAAAGAAGACTTAACCGAACAGGATCTCCCAGAGAATACCTATTTGACCTTCAATGCCACCAATATTGTCCTGCAACAACAATATAGGGCACAGAAGTTCACCAAATTTTCGGATTTTATTTTTCTAAGACATGTAAGGGTGTTTTTATACCCTTAGTGGCCGAACCTACTATGAGTGGCCGAAACCCCCTCCCCCTAAATTCTAGGTCTATGGTTTAATTTTTGGACAATTTTTCTAAGTCTTTGGAATTAATTGTTTGGTGGATGATTATTTTATTGATATTATTTCTCAAATTGATTAATTGAATGAATGGAATTATATTTATACATGTGACTGATTCAATTAATTTATTTCTAGGTATGACTAGTGGGGAAGTTAGTTGTCTGGTTGATAGCAACTACGCACACCATACTACGTGAGAAACACTATTTTACTAACTTCGTACCTAAGAATGCACCTCTGAGAACCCTCTCAGGCTCATCCAACCTAATAGAAGGATATGACAAGGCCCGTATAATGTTTTCCAATGGTACTGAATTAACCATTGAAAAGGCATTCTATTCTCCACATTTCGGAAGAATGTTGCAACCATTGAAGTGAATGATTCTGAATTTCTCTGTATCACTTCTTACGAATATGGCCGGAAGCGTATTCACGAGAAGTTGGAACGTCTCCCAAGTGGGTTTTACATAACAACCATTCGAGCCCTCGAGAAACACTACGTGGCCGGTCCTATGGCTGGGTTCTAAGACACTCTCCTGCTTTGGCATGATCGAATGAGACACCCCGGACGAGATATGATATGCTGTATCCTCAAAGTATCTCATGGGCATCACTTGAAATCTTATCATGGCCATTCGCTTTGCAAAGCATGCTCCCTGGGGAAGTTGAACATTCAACCCTCAATTACAAAGATTATTCACGACCCCCTAAGTTTCTTAAGAGGATTCAAAGGGATATTTGTGGACCTATCCAACCAACATGCGGACCATTTAGATACTTCATGGTGTTCGTTGATGCATCGACAGAATGGTCACATGTCTGCTTATTGTCCAAACGCAATGCTGCATTTGTGAAATTCCTAGCACAAATTATTAAGCTTAGGGCTCACCACCCTGATTATCCGATCAAGTCGATTAAACTGGATAATGCTGAAGAGTTTACGTCACAGACTTTTGACGATTATTGCATGTCTGTTGGGATTGATGTTGAACATCTTATACCCCATGTTCACACCCAAAACGGCCTGGCAGAAGCTTTCATAAAGCGCCTTCAAACGATAGCTCGAACTTTGGTTATGAGAACCAATTTACCAGTATTTGCCTGGGGCCATGCAATATTGTACGCAATTATGTTGGTCCGCTTGAAGCCCACCACTACCCAACCTCATTCACCATTACAGTTTGTTACTGGATATGAGCATGACGTCTCGCATTTAAGTGTGTTTGGGTGCACAGTTTATGTGCCAATAACGTCGTCACTACGTACCAAAATGGGTCCTCAGATAAAAATGGGAATCTATATCGATTATGATTCGTCATCCATTATTCGTTACTTAGAGCCCTTGACAGGAGATCCGCACATTTTTACGGATTGTCACTTCGATAAGACAGTCTTCCCGTCGTTAGGGGGAGATAAGATCACTAACGTTCTTGTAGAACGCCGCGAATTGTCGTGAATTACTCCCACTATGTCTCATTTAGATCGTCCCACCCCTCAGTCTGAAACTGAAGTGCGACGTATTCTAGATCTTCAGAGCATCGCTCAAAGCATGCTGGATGCTTTTACTGATCTAGCAAATGTGACGAGATCACATATACCCGCTGCAAACGTACCTGCAAGGATGGACGTACTTAACGTACGTTGTAACATCACTATGGAAGGACGAACCATCCCTGAGGGTGGGGCGGCCGCACCTCCCACACGGTAAGGTACAATGGCGACTAGCCAATCACCTGCTCCTACCCTAAAGCGTGGCAGGCCCCCTGGTTCAAAGGATTCACAATCCCGAAAGAGGAAAACGGCACAAACTAATGACTCTAGTCTGAATTCGACCATTGCTTACTCATCTGTTCCAACGCATGAGGTTATTCTAGATTACGATAATGTCTTAGATGAGACAACCCGGCCTTCCGAGAATCGTGAGATTTTGGTCCATTACGCAGTATTGGATGAGGTTTGGAATCAGAATTAGATGACTGTCGATGATGTATTCACGTATACTGTTGCTTCTGACATCATGCTTAATGATGACATTGAACCACGTTCCATTGATGAATGTCGACGTAGAACAGATTGGTCAAACTGGAAATAAACAATCAAGGTCGAACTCAATTTGCTTGCGAAACAAAAGGTGTTTAGACCTGTAGCTCCTACTCCACCATATGTGAAGCCTGTTGGCTACAAGTGGGTTTTCGTGAGGAAGCGTAATAAGAAGAATGAAATAGTATGATACAAAGCACGCCTTATACCGCAAGGCTTCTCTCAATGCCTTGGGATTGATTACGATGAGACGTATTTTACCGTAATGGACGTCATAACGTTCTGTTACCTTATTAGTTTGGTAGTTTCTGAAAACTGAATATGCAGCTTATGGACGTGGTAATGGTAGTTTCCGAAAAATTGAATATGCAGCTTATGGACGTGGTAATCGCGTATCTCTATGGGGATCTAGATACAAAAATGTACATGAAAGTTCTAGAATGACTTCCATTGACTGGTTCAAATAGTTCTAGACCACGAAATACTCTCTCTATTAGATTGAGGAGGTCACTCTACAGATTGAAACAATCCGGGTGGATGTGGTATAACTGTCTGAGTGAATATTTGACAAGTCAGGGTTATGTGAATAACAAATTATGCCCATGCGTGTTCATAAAGAAGTTACATTCCGGATTTGTGATCGTTGCAGTTTATGTCGACGACATGAACCTCATTGGAACTCTTGCAGAGCTAGAGGAAATTGTCGCGCACTTGAAATCGGAATTTAAGATGAAAGATCTTAGGAAAACTCGATATTGTCTCGGCCTGGAGATCGATCATTGTTATAATGGAATCCTAGTACATCAATCGAACTACACCCAGAAGGTGTTGTGAAGTTTTAATGAGGATAAAGCGAAGCCTTCGAGTACACTTATGGTCATACAGACTCTATATGCTAAACAAGATCCCTTCCGTCCCAAGAAAGATGAGGAAGAGATTTTAGACTAGACCCGACATCTCCTTCGCTGTTAATCTTTTAGCTAGATATAGCAACGCGCCTATACATAGACATTAGAATGGTGTTAAAGACATTGTCCACTACCTCAAAGGTACGACGGATTTGGGCTTGTTCTACACCCACAAATCCTCGAAAGGAACCGCCGCCCCCCTCGGTCATCGGGTTGATTCACGCCTCGTTGATTACGCAGGTGCTAGTTATCTGTCAAACCCACAAAGGGCTCAAACGGGCTATGACCGTTGGAGACACCGCTATATCTTGGAGGCCTACCAAGCAAACACTAGTTGCGACTTCTTCGAACAATGCTGAGATTCTCGCCTTGCATGAAGCCTTGCGATAGGGCTTTTGGTTGAGAGCAGTTATGGAACATATTCGAGACACTAGTGGTCTTACTTCCGTCATTGACCTTTCTATGACGATCTTTAAAGACAATGCAATATATATCAAGCAATTAAAGAAGTGATACATTAAGGGAGACAACACCAAGCACATAGTGCCGAAATTCTTTTTTCTCACCAGCAACAATAGCATCAGAACATTGAAGTCAAGCAAATCCATTCCCAAGACAACTTGGCCGATCTCTTCACCAAGTCATTGCCCAAGTCTACTTTTCAGAAGCTCGTCCAAGGAATCGGTATGCGTAAATTATATGCGTTGAATTGCTTGTAGTTCTCTTATTTGGAAGTTATGTCTAACTCAGGGGGAGTATCCTGAAGCATACTCACTTCATCTTAATGTACTATTTTTCCTACGATTAAGAGCATTTTTTCCATTGGGTTTTTGCTACCTAATGAGGTTTTGATGAGGCACCCATCATGGGATGATCATACTACGTTGAGTTCACTACTTTCGTCTTGTTTGACGTTTGTTTTAGACATTATGCATACTTCTCACTTTTCTCATTAGTCTATGGGTTTTCCCTATGCCTTGAGTTTTACCATAGCGAGGTTTTGTGAGTTTTACTACCCATGCATACTTACTTTCTTATATTTGATACTTGTATTCATCCGTTGTGCCGACAACTTCATCAACTGTTCTACCTCAGCTGCTGAAGATCTGATGCGACGTTTGGTTTGAGTATTTACACACTCAAGGGGGAGTGTTGCAGTCCTATTGGATTAGGAATGTGATTGTGTAAATCCTATTGTATCTAGGAGTATCTTGTATATTCCCTTTAGTAGTTTAATTCATATTAGAGATGTAATCCTATTAGGGTAAAGATTCTACCTATTCTACTACTATAAATAAAGGCACAAGGGGGCGATACAATATACACCTTAGAATTACATATGTCTCTTATCTCTCTGTTGCTGCCGGCCCCTCTCCCTCTCTGTCCTTTATACAGTTCAGTCAAATAGGCCTACAACAAAAAATATGGGAACAAAAAAATTAATATAAGGGTACATATTAAAACTGTAAAGAAAATTGCTACAAATTAAAAAAAAAAAGTTGTAAATTAAAAATGGCTACAAACTAAAAGTAGAAAATATGATACAAAGTTTAGTCATAGATATAAGGGTTTTTGTCACAAATGGTCCCTAAAATTGACCCACCCCATCAAGGTGGTCCCTAAAATTGAAAATCAATCAATGTAGTCCCTGAAAATGAGTGTCGCAAATCAATGTGGTCATTCCGTCACAATTCTGTTAAAAATTATGTTAAGTGCTGACGTGGCACTTAAATGGGTCCCACAAATTTAATAAAATATTATTTTGTGAATTAAAAATATTTAAATATAAAAAATAAAATAAATTTATTTAAATAATAATAATAATAAAAAGATGATTGAACACTGTTCATCACCTTCTTCCCGTGAGAATAATTTTTTTGAAGTTTTTATGTTTTAAATTCTTGACATTTCTTGTTCTTAATTTCTTGAAATTTCCTCGTTTTTAGCTTGATTTAGTGTTTTTTCATCTGGGTTCTTGAAATTTTCTGAGATTATTGGTTCCGGCATATTTTTGAGTTAGATTTTTTGTGAAGAAAATGGAGTTTAGGTGAAGAAAATGGGTTATATTTCTAGGTTCTTGAAAATTTCCTGAGATTCTTGAACTTTGTCCATGGGATTGTTCCGGTACCCGTTTTTGTAACGGCGAAATCGGCTAGGAGGCCGTCGAAGGTTCGCCACATGAAGGTGGAGGAACAGGGTGGGAAAATCCAATGGCCACCATGTGTGAGGCCAGGATCTTTCAACTGACCCGGGAACCCGGCCACAGTTCCAACGACAACACTCTACCCAGAGAGTGGGAAATAGGGTGTGGGGTGGAGGTTGTAGAGGGAGGTTGGGATGGGAAGAAGATGATGAACAGTGTTCAATCCTCTCCTTTTTCTTATTTTTTATGTTTCAAGTTTTTAATTATAAAAACTAAAAATTGTTTTTTTAATATTTAAATCTTTTTAATTCACAAAATAATATTTTAATAAATTTGTGGGACCCATTTAAGTGTCATGTCAGCACTTAACAGAATTTTTAACAGAATTGTGATGGAATGACCACATTAATTTGCAACACTCATTTTCAGGGATTACATTGATTAATTTTCAATTTCAGGGATCACCTTGATGGGGTGAGTCAACTTTAGGGACCATTTGTAACAAAAACCTTAAATATAAATATACCAAATGTAACGTTTCTAACACTAAACAAATATATTTAGTAATACAATTTAATTATCTTGACACGTAAATATTTATTATTGAAATAATGACATTCATTAAAACCTAAGGACCTTGATTAAAAGTTGGAAAGGAATACGGTTTGAATCAATGGTGTAAAAAAAAAAATGGGAACCTAATTTCTCCTCAAATAAAAGATCAGTAATTACATCAGTGGTTCTTCAAATTAAACCACTTGTTGTTCCAGAGACAACCCCGATCTTGCTAATCTTTGAGCCACCGTATTGGCTTCTCGTCGAGTGTAGGTGAGTTTGATATGAGGGAATGAACCGAGAAGGGTCCGAGCATCATTCACGACGTGTCCAGTTCAGAGGTATCATTCGCTACCCCAGATTTAAAGCAGCTAAAACAAGCTGTGCATCTCCTTCAAATTCCACCAAGTCTGCAGTCGTTTCCTGGGCAAATATAACAGCTATCTTCGCCGCTTCCATCTCCGCATGCAAAGGTTCCCGTATCATCACGGATAACTACACCCACACCCCCTACACCTCCGTTCTCCTCCCAAGTCCCGTCAAAATTGCATTTGATCCATCCACTCTCCGGCTTCTTCCATATCTGCACAGTAGAGCGTTGTGTGAGTTTTGTCTTACCATGCCACTTTTTAAACTCCTGCAGCCATGCCATTCTTGCATTGAATTTCCAGAGGAGGCGTTGAAGTACCATATTCCAGTAGAAGGCATTCCTTTCTTTCCAAATGATACAAGATCAAAACTTTCCCTAGACAAAGCCTTTGACAGACTCGCCATCAATTTAGTAGAGAATTAGAATGAGGATCCTCTCCGGATCCTCTTTGTGAGGATCCTGGCGATCCGTTCATTGTACATCGTGCGATCAGAAATCATTTTAAAAAAATTTTATTTAAAAATAAATACAAACAATACCTGGCGAAAACTGACCGCACAATATACGATGAACGGAAACGATATGAGGATCCTCATTGCGAGAAGAATGAGATATTCAAAAAAAACAAAAGTGTATCTTGCCAAAGGTAAATTTGAACCGCATTATTTTGGTAGACCGATTGTGAGACTTAGCTCACTCTCCTACCTCCTTAATGTAGATACTATCGTTTGTTTAAAAAAAAAAAATTGATACAATATCAAATTTCATTGTGCAATGTGCTTTTGGGTCATAGAAACGTTTCATGAAAGTATTTCTCGAAATATTTTCAACAAAATAATCTCAAACAGACCATTCGTGACATTTTGGTCCACCGGTACTTGGTATATATGCTCTATTGAAAAAGATTATGAACTCATTGCGGTCAAGGCAGTCACTAATATTATCCCAAAGGAGAACAATTGGTGATTAATAGGAAAATAATAATCTTTCAAATGAATTAGAAAACAATTAGTATGCTTATCAAAATGGAAATAAGAATTAATATGAATCTATAATTATGGTTAACTGTTGTTGGCCATTGCGTGCCAAATGGAAGCTTAGCGTATTATGCGACCTAAAATAAGTGTTATATTATTGTAATTAACGTTCCAAATTAAGCCACATCCCTTCTTGTTTAGAAGAGATTTTTCAAAGTATGGAACATGAAGCAATACGTCTTATGTTATTATATAAATAGAGAATACTTCAGTGTCCCAGTTGTCTAGTTGATAATCCTATAAACTAGTAACATTTACTATACGATCTTAAGGGTAAGGTCTCTTAGAATCAAACTCTCTATTACCATCATTCTTGAATTGCTCGTGATGTAGGGATAGGCAATGGTTATAACGGGTGGGTAACTACAGTTATTTACCTATAACCGTTTAAACTTTTACTCGCATAACTGTCTACCCTTTGAGTAATTGCATAAACAATTATATTCATACTCATAACCGTTTATAAACGGTTACACCCATACCCATAACCGTTTATAAACAGTTAGCTATATACTTATAACCGTGTACCCATTTAACTGTAACCGCATCCCCGTTTTTAACCCGTTTATCCATTTTTAACTCGTTCACCCCTTTTATACACATCTACGTGTTTTTTAACAACTTGAAAATAAATAAATAAAAATTTGTCTTAATTTTCTTTTTCTGACAATTAAACACCGTCATATTTGACAATGAATCAATGAGATTTTTCTTACCCAGCGTCCTAACATCAAACATTAATTTATAACCACAATAAGAATTTGGAAATGAATTAACAAGAACATTCATACACATGATCATGAAACATTGATTTATAACCGCAATTATCAAGACGAACGTAGTTATGTGACAGGCCGTCCCGAAATATAATTTTTCGAAGGTGTGAATTGCCTAAAATACCCTTAGACGGTTGTGGTGTTGTGTGGTTTAAGTTGTGTTGTGGACCAATCATTTTCTTCCTAACTCTTTGGACCCAATTAGAACTAAGGGTTCTAATTGTTTTGGTTGGTTGTAAGAGAATCAGGACCACACACACACACACTCTCTCTATCTCTCTCTCCCGTTGACCCTATCTCTCTCCTCTCTCTCGGAATTCTTACCATTTCCGTACAACCTGCACGGACAAACCCCAAAACCCTTTCAAACTTCACGGATAAAGGTTGTAATTAGTGTTTTTGGACTCCTTGCAAGCTCAGGAGTCGAATGGTGGTGGTGGTTGGACGTGAAAACCTCGAAAACCCGAGAAACCTTAATCTCCGATTTGAGCATTGTTCATGCAATCGTGAATGTGAGGTTTTTAGAAGATTTTAAGCTACTAGTGAGCTTTAGGACATCTTCACGAAGCTCGAAGAAGAAAAACGAAGCGAATTGGACGTCGAGAAGTCGAGTTTGGCGAGTTTCAAGTTTGGCTTGATTATCGAGGTTCCTCCGGCGAAATCCTGTGGATTTCAAGGCTCGAAAGTGGTAAGGTTTTGTTCCTCTTGTCCTAAGCTTCATTTTGGTACAAATTTCATGAAATTTGGTTGGGAAATGAACGGGGTGACGATTTGAAGTTTTCCAATTTTCCGGCGACAGCGTCGGTCACCGGAGTTCGAAAGTTGAAGACGATGGAATATTCCGTCAAACTTGACGGAATATTCTAACGGCGTCAGGTTAGTTTTAACGGAATATGCTACTTTTTGACCGAATATTCCCTAACGCCGTTAAAGATTTTGTTAGACGTGCCAGGCACGTGGCCGCGCGTGAGGGCGTGTCTGGCCGTGCCTTGGCCGGCGCATGAGGGCGCGTGGGTGGTTGGAAATTTTTTCTAAAAATATGGGGATGTTCCTGAGGTTGAGTAGGTCATGGTGGTATATTCAAATACCACATTTGAGCATTGTATGAGAAGTTATTTCCTAGTTTTGTGTATGTGCTTAAATAACGTTTATTCAGTTATTTCGCATATAGGTGAGATCTATCCTGAGGACGAGCGCCATCAATCAAGGCTCGGGGGCTACGACCCTTCGACATACCAGTGAGTGGGCTTTTGGGTTTTCCGTATATACCTATATAATTGAGACTTTTCCCAGAAAATGAATTTGAATTATTATACGTTTTGAAATGCCATGCAAAGTATTTGCCTATTTTATTTATGCATTAGTAGTTGCATATATTTATGATTGGTGCTATGGACGCATAGGTAAGTGCCAGGTAAGTGCATAAATTAAAGATATGAGATTGCTTCGGTTATGCGAGATATGGTGTGATTATGATGTGATGTATTGAGAGCTCATAAACCTGCACCTCGGTGTTAGTGCTCCCGCCCAGAGTTTGAGCACAGTCCTTCACGTGATGTTCACCTCCCACACCATATGCTCACCTTGGATCCAAGTTAGGTGCACAGGCTTGTCGTACAAACCACTTTAGGTGCTTCCGACTCGTAGGTGACCCGCAATCATTCGCACAGCCTTCACATGATCGTAGCACTAGAGCATATTTATTTTACACCTAGTCTTGTCGTACAGACCACTTTAAGTGGTTCCGACTCGTGTGCAGGATTTGATTTGATATGATTGAGATTGGTTATGAGCTATATACTCAGCCGTGCAGATTCAGTTAGAGGGATTTGGCTGACGCGATATTTGTCATTGATATATTTTGCCTGGATTACTTATAGCATTGCATTGAGATACTTTGGCATGGTATACTTCTATGGATTTTCATATTGAGTATGATTTCCAATTCAGCTTATTATCATTATCATGATTTCTGAGAAATTATACAGGTTTTACGACGAGGGGTTAGAACTTTTGAGAAATGAAATGATTTTGAAAAGCTTTGTTTTTGCCCACTCACACTTTCTGTTTTGCACCCCTCCAGGTTTTAGATAGCAGTGCTTGGGTGGCTCACGATGACTTCAACGGTGGTTCTAATAGAACATCATAAATGTAGGATCACCTTTGGGTGTTTTGTAATTAGTACTTGTTATGCTTGACTGCATCTAGGATACTTATGCTCTGGTTGTGTATTTCACGTTAAATCTCGCACTAGCACTCTATCTTAACTAGTTCTGCTAGTAATTTGTTTTTTTTCCTTCGTATTTCCTTTATATCTTTATTGCTTCCACACTGTGCACATGGTTACGTCACTTCGGGGTGTGTCAAGTTATATATATATGAAACACGTCAATAATTTAATTCCCTTCTAACCAACATATGTTTAACTTTAGCATGCAATGCATGATAAATAAACTCAAACTCAGAATTAGTAAGATCTTTCTGACCTTAAAATTTATTAATTTAGGGTTCTAGTTTTTTTTTTTTTTTACATATATTAAAATAAACGGTTAAATGGGTATCTGTTTATAACCGCGGGTAATACAATGAACCACTCATTTAAATTTCACAGGTAAATGGTTATACTTATAACCGTTTATTTATCTCAACGATTACCCATAACCGTAGTTGTGAATTTTAAATGGGCAGCTAACTGTGGTTACTCATACCCGTAAGTATTTGCCTATCCCTACTATGTGTATAAAGTTATATTTCTCCAGAAAAAAAGAAGAAAAGTTGATAATCGTATAAGTTTGTAACTATATGTTCTACATAAAAGTGTACTAGTAGGGCTATCTAATACTACCTTCATTCTTTAACCCTTTCCTCCCAACTATATGATGTATTGATGAAAGATTTAATTGCTCATCTGTCTCTCACCGGTACAACTGATATTTAGAATTTTAATGGAGGTTGGCAAAATGTCATCATATAGGATGGCCCTCCCTACTGTTCCTGTCAATTAAGGGTCCTTTTGACAACTAAGTTTTCTTTAAAATTCAACATTTATAATTCAACATTTCACAAACCTTCATTTATGTCCATTAAAATACCGCAAAAATTTTGTGGATTGCTTGGCATATGAAACCGCAGCATGTTTGGCTTTATCCTTGCTCATCATATATTTGACATTTTTACCAATAACAAAAATCCCTGTATATAACTATATATCGCAATCACATCTTGATACAATTTTCCATAAATATCTTTTGTCTACTGCTAACGTTCCAAATTGACACCTGTATCCATCTCTTCTTGTTTTCCATGAACATCAACATGTCCCCCTTGTCGACACTGCGAGGAAGAATGAACCGCAAACTCATTTGAGATTAAATTCCCAACTAATCTAGCAGCTTACACAATATAGATTCTATGAGCTCGTTTCATGTCTTGGCTTCGACAATCCACTAGATTCAATGAATGTTAAATAGAAATATATACATGGATGTCAACTAACATATTTTTTCGAATCCTATCATTTTTGTGGGGGTTCGGAGGGAAAGTTTTCTTTGTGATTTCTCTATCTTTTACTTTCACTTGGACAAAGTATGCAATTTGGCATCCATATTTGCATTCAACATTCATTGAATTTAATAAGTTGTTCAAGCCAAGCCAATCTTAAACACCAAATGAGGCCTATGTCCAATACTGGAGGAAAAAAAATCAGATGTCAAAGGTAGCAGATTGTAGATTATGTTAGGAATTTTGTATCAAACGTTACTAGCTAAGTGTGAAACGTAGTAAGAAGATAGACAAATGATAAAATAAGAATGCTAAGTAATGGTAGATAATATTATTTGTTAAAAAACAAACAAGTAGGGGTAGGCTTGGCTGCTTATAAAAAGTCAATTTTTCCTTCTAACAGCGACACTCCCAGAGCTTGAAAATGACTTGGGTAATATTTATTGAACTTGGAAATTAAAGTTTTAGAATTTCTCTCCGCTATTAAGTGAGATGTTTGATGTTTGACTCCATGAATAATGACTTAGTAATTTCGATACTAAATTATGACTAGCTTATCGTGTATATAGAAAGGAAGAAAAAATTTACACATCGAAAGCTTGATTATTAGTCAATATATGTGACAACATAAAACAAAGAAAAGATATATTTAGCATTCCTAAATTAACATTAATTTTGAAAAAGAAACATTTAAGTCTTATAGAATATGGAAAAAGATCATCGTCAGATTCTTTTCCTAAGGATTCTAGGGATCTCGTGATCGTGATCATTCATTGTACATCGTGCGGTTAGTTTTCGTTAGGTATTATTTATATTTAATTTTAAATTTTAAATTTTGAAATGATTTCTAACCGCACGATGTACTATAAATGATCATGATCACGAAATCCTTATGATCCCCAGAAAAAGCATCCGGCGAGGATCATTTTCCATAGAATATGATGATAAAGTTGCAAATAATTGGTCAAATATAGAGGTCTTCAGCCTGTTGGTCTGCTTAATTAATAGTATAATCTACAATTCTTTAGCTTTACCGTCCGTTGTAGTTTAGAGCATCTCCAAATGATATGTCAAATATAGTATGTCAAAATTTTATTTGATGGCTAATGTGGCAAATTGAATACAAGTGCTAAATCTTATTCTTCTCCAATAGATGTGTCAAATATTTATTTTATTATTTTATTGGGCCTAGAGTTACATTAACTATTAAAAAATAATTAGTTTTAGTTTGTATTCTATTGGTTGTTAATGGGACCCATGCATTAAAAATTAAATTAAATATATGTGACTTCTTCTTTGTTTGCTGTAAAAAAAGGCAGCTAGAAAGTAAGGAGTCAAATGACTCACATGCCACATCATATATGGCAAATCCATTGGAGAACACTTGAATGTCTTTTAATCTTATTTGGCATATTTGACATCTCCTTTGGAGATGATCTTATGCGTGCAAAACTACAATCTGAAATCGCTTTCGCATCCAAAAAGGAGTGGGGATCCTCGTTGGATCCTCTTTGTGAGGATCCCGAGGTGTAAAGATCCTAAGAATCCTCAAATTATATCCGTTCATTGTACATCGTGCGGTCATAAATCATTGTAATTTTTTTTATTTAAAATTGAATATAAACAGTACCTGACGAAAACTGGCCGCACAATGTATGATAAACGGATGTGATTGGAGGATCCCCGAGATCCTCACAAAGAGGATCTGGCGAGGATCCTCTCTCACCAAAAGGCAGGGAATACTACCAAACAAGTCTTCATGCCGGATCCTCTCTCGCCAAAAAGGTAGGGAATACTACCAAACGGGTCTTCACATTGCTGTGTAACTGACATAAAACAAAGTTTTTTTGTTGTTGTCATACGATAGATTTTGTTAGATTAAATGTTAGATTAGCCCCGACGGCATTCGAATCCATCCCGTCATGCAAGGACTAAACTCCTTTCCACCACTGTGGTAAAGGGTCAATTGCAAAAAATTAAAAATTAAAACAAAGTTAATTTGAATTACTAGATTTTAGTAATTTCTTTTTCCTTCTTGTTTTTGCTAGATTTGTGCGAATAATGTTCTATTTTCAATTTGAATCATTCATTTCTTGTATCATTCAATGCTAGGTAGTATTAAAGAAAAATCCATTTTCGAGGTCTTATGAGATATAACCCCACACTTAGATGGACCATAATTGTTGGAACTCAATTTGTCCCACATCGGACAGAGGGAAGAAGAAAGAGCAATTTATATAGAATGACCTCATTCTAACTAACACCGAGGCCTTTTGTGATAAAACTCCACACCTGAGGATTGTGCAGGTGGTTAAGTGGGGACAGACAATATCAGTGTTGTTGGAGTGGGCCCTCGGCCCGTCGACCTGAAAAATTTTACAATAATGCTTTACCAACCCAATGTTTGGCCACTCTTTGGGATCCCAATGGGATGCTCTTTAATAATCCAAATATATAAGTCTTCTCTCAAAGGTCTTTCTTGAACAAAACCATTGAAATCTGAATTCGTTTGACCACTCAATCAAATGGCTGTCATTTTTGTTGTTTTTGTTTTTCTTGAAGTATCATACTCGTCCATTTACTTGACTCCAATTAGACGCATTAACGGTTTCAGATTTTATCTTATTTTTTGTTAGGATGATCTTGAATTGAGAATTACAAAAATAAATAATTCAGTTTTTGTTGGATAATCTTGAGTCGAGAATCAAAAAATAGATAGTTCGAATCATTAAAATAGATCCAGAGCAAATCCCACCAAGTGTTTTTCCATGGATAGAAGGGAACTCTCAGTTACACATATCCAAACCGTCCGGGTGGTACCGCAGGATATGAGTTGGCCGTGATGATGACATGTCGACAAGGGGTGTATAGGCAAATTATCCAAAATTCTTTGACTTCTGGTCTTCTCAGCAAAGTTATTATGGAGTGATGGGCTTACACTTACTGGTAGAAGAACATGCAGAATTGAAGAACTTCAAGAGTTTGGCAACCGGCTGCTTTCAAGAAGTTATTTTTATATGTCAGGCATGTTTAATGTAGTAGATAACTCTCACTATCACTTTTTCATCATATCATGCTGCATACATGAAGAAAAACTTGCGTGAAACATATTCATGTAACTCCTTTATGTATCTCCCTTATCTCATGACTGGACCAACTATAGCATTAGCTCAAAACAACTCGAGCTTGCATTGGATTCAGCTCGACAAAGCTAGGCTCGTGCAAGAAACAAGCCAAGCTTGAACATTGGTATGTTAGGCTCGTAAAGATTTATAACAAACTTTGGGAAGAGGAAAGGAGTCCAAAGCCTTCAACTAACATGCATCTGTGGCTAGAAGCCAAAAATCACTTTAGGCACCTTGAAGATTTTAGGAAGTTAGGTTAAGGCAAGACAATCTACAAACTTTTTGGTAGAGCATTGACATGTTTCCAGGTCCACAGTTGAAGGAAGTAGCAAGAAATCTAGAGGCACACCCATGGGATGCATCAACCAAGCACCTTCAAGAACACACCCTTTTACTTTCCCTTCTGACAATTTCGAGTCGTTTATTGAAACGAAAATGTTGTGACGCGAGGTTTAATGGCAATGAGATGAGAATAAGTTTGTGTTTCACCTAAGTTGGAAGTGTAAGGTTTGAGATTTATTGTAACATATTTGTTAAATAATATAACAATAATACTATAACGTTTAGGAAAAATAAGACAAATCAGTAAACTTCGGCTTTAGTTCAAAGATCTAAAATCATTACATATAGACCAAGGTCTGTATAATTTGATCAACGAATAAACAAAAACTAATTAACTCGCAAACTCGTACTCATTCGTCACCAGATTTTCACTGTGGACTTGACGACTGTATCCCGTGACGCTTGAAAAACTCTCTAAATCCGTAGGCACTAGTGTCGTAATTGAACTGGAAATGTGCAGATATGACAAAACAGACAACGCGTGAGAACAAAAATGGAGGGGAAAAAAGATGACGAGTCTCTGTATGCATACATAAAAGTAAAAATGGTTTCCCTAGAATATGGAGCGATGTAATCAGGTTGGAATATGACAGAGGAAAATTCACTTGAGAAAGAAACAACATAATCTGTAAGTAAGAGTGGAAACTTACGGGAAGAACTTTCACAGAGTACTTTGTAATATTTGCATCAGCAACCCTTCCCTGGTTTTGTGCATGAATCAGAAAAATTTTCAATAAGCGAAAGACGAGCAGTTGCATAGTGCCTAAGAGGTGTCTCGGTCAAAAATACAAAAGAAAACCTTCAGCATATCAACAAAGCATGTCATGGATGGACAATCACCACTTTCCCTTATTTTCCAGAAGGGTACAAATTCGGGCTAAAATGGAAACTTTATGAAGTTGATACAGGATTTAGTTTCCATTTTTACCCCCAAATTTGTTTGATGGCCTTTAACACACTACAATGAAAAATTAAATGCATGATGGAATCCTGATCACACTGCATGCCACCAAGACTTTTTGAATGCTATAAAATATGAAACGGACTCGCTTCAAGTTCAAGGTTCAAAACAAGAAAATTGTAGAGAAAGATATGTTGTCTTACTTGTTGTGGACTATGAAATATTTCTATAAATGGATATTCCTTCCTCTGCCGTGTTATACAGAAACCAGGATATTTTGGGCATTCGACCTGAAAATGCCAATGCAAGAACAAAACATATAAGAGACTACTGTTTCCAAGGGAAGATTAACATAAAATTATGTGAAAATTGGCTCAAGAATCATGGAATCATGCTTTCATCAAAGACAAATCTTTTTCTTCTTTCTGGTGTGAGCAGCCCTTTTCTTTAAACGTAAAACTTCCCTCTTCGAAACAATGCCAATAAAACCATTGGGCTATAAGGGCCAAAGGTAAAGGCATGGGCTTTAATTCACACATGCTGCTTATAAATATGTTTTCAAGGCTCATGCTAGCGCACAACATGTTTGAGCATTCATAATTGAAGGCAAACAATTGATATCATTAATAATTAATGGTAGTATTTAGTTACTTACGCGCATAAATTTTACATGGGGATAAAACTCAGCTGCAGCTTCCTCCAATACTCCATCAAGATGTTTTGTGAGATTACACCTGCAATATCCAAAGCGAGTATTTAAACCTTCAATTGAAGAGTATAGGTTTAACATCAAAAATATAAAAAAAAAAATTGATGGAGACCAGCTCTAGATGACCTGAGGGTGAATGCAACAACCACGGGATGGCCTTCATGAAGGAGCTGGACAAACTCGCGTTCTGATGTAAAATGGATGACCCTTGATGGCCCAAGATCCTTTGGATAGCCAGTATAATACCTTACATAACAGACCATAAACATAAGGAGACTGAAGTGAAACAAACATGATACAGTCAAATTGATTAGATAACATGACAAGAGGCGGTGTAGGCAAAGCCCAGAATTAAGAAGTGCCTACATCCTAAACTGAACTTTTAAATACTTCATCAAGATTCAAGACCAATGGAAGTAGTTCAAGATACGAAAAACAGTAGTTAAAGGCTTTAGAATAACAGAGACATATCATCATAAGATCGAAAATGACAAGTTAAGTAAAAATATAATGCTCATACTTGGATGTTGCACGTAGATGGCTGATCATTTTATCAAAAAGTGATGGCTCCCCCATTTAATCCTGCACGTTAATTTGATACTAGTTATGCCACTAATGGGCACTACAATACGAGAGAAGGAAAGAACTCAAAAGATTCATGAATCATCAACTCTGTTTTTCCCACATCAAATTGAAACCAGCTATTCCCACTGAGAACCAGCGCCAAAAAACCGAAAGGCAGCCAACTGCTCTCTCGGGCATTTCATCAAACACATCCAGTGCTCCAAAACAAGGAGGAAATTTTCAAGGTGCCCGATATTCAAGCAGGCACTCCACGTGTCACAATACAAGTAGAGAGACACGGAAAAATCTCTCGGAAGGAGAAAAACGTAGCTGCGTTCTGTTTCTTGAAGAAATGATAAAAGCAACAAACTTGGAATCCATGAAAAACTAAACATATTTGGGGATTAAAAACATAACAAAATATGTATAATTACGGTACAGAAGAAGAAGATGAGAGAAATCACAAAGTACCTGAGTCTGAGTGGGTCGTGCCCAATCGAGCTTTTGTCCAAATCCCAAATCCCAAATCCCAAATCCCTGCTCCTCTCCATCAAAAGCCGCTGCTGTAACTACATTAAATTCAAATTTGCCCCCTTAATTTTTGTTTTGTCCTACTTTGGTCCCCGAACTTTTATTAAACATCCCAAATTGATCTGCAGTCAATTTTAGATATTTCATAATCTCGTAAATTCATGCCAATTCGAATATTTTGGAAGGGGAGAGGATCCTCTTTCTTCTCTCTAGCCAATCACATCCGTTCATCGTATATCTTCCTAAGCCTCTTCTCTTCTCTCTAGCAAATCTCCATCTTTCTTCCTCCACTAAATTCATAATATAACACGTTATCAACACGCTCATGTTGTTGCGCTGAGAAATCGAAGGATTTTGGAAAATGATCTTTTACAACCACCATTCATAGACTTTTATTGTTTCCATCCAATTCAAATTCTTCTAAAATACGAAATCGATATTTTATAAGCCTTGATAACATGAAAAACATTCACCATGATGTATGAACCCCAACTTATTTTTGCTTTATATGTTGCCTATATTGTTGTTCAATTATACATGTTGTTCATGTTTTATTATGTTGATTTTCCTATGCAATATTATGATATTCAATACTGCTACGGTAAATTGTGTGAGTACAAAGAAAACCATGAAAATAGAAAGAAATTGTGGTGTTTTAAGAAAATTATAAACAAAACCCTAATCGTGCACGCAAGCTACGGCCTGCACCCATTTCAGAACGATGTCGTTTGGCATCCTGCTTTTGCAACCCAATTCGTTGGGCCTGCTGCACATCATGACCCAAACCCAAACAATTGGGCTTACCTTTTTGCTTCAGCCGACGCCTAGTTTTTGTTGGGATGCCTTCGTCGCGGCCGATACCCATAATCTAGGTTCTCTTCTACTTGGCCCGCAGCCACCTAGCCCAAATATGGGCTTGGACCACTATATTTTCTTGCTTAAACTGTCGACCCCTGCTTGGGCCTGACCTATTGGATTAATTTAGTGACCCTGAGTCCATAATTCTGACAAAAAACATATTTTTGGAGCTCAATCTATTTTTTATAAATTACGATTCAATATTTTATCATTTTTCTTGGGACTATTAACATCCTTTCGTAGTTCCAAAGCTACTCATATTGGGTCCCCGAAGGAACCTAAATTCACTATACTAGTTGTACATTGTATCTTATGTTCTTGCAGGTACTTTGTTTTGAACTAGAGGTTCATTTATATCGAATTTGTAATTTCAAATTTAGTGTCTTTGAAACCCGAATCTTTAATAAAACAATACACCCATGAAAAACATGAAGTTTTTCAACAAACCAAACCATGAGTTAGAACCCAATGTTCTAACTTTGATGCTTAGACCATCTCCAAAGGAAATATCAAATTATAAGAGTCAAAATACAATTGATGGCTAATGTGGCATCTAAAATCTTATGTCAAATTTTGTACTTCTCGAACCGAATTGGTTGAAATGTTTGTGGAATAAGGAACCCACCATTAAGATGAATTAACAAAAAATTTGATATTGATGTCAAAATTTGACTCCAAATCACAAAGCCTTGAAATCCAATCAACAAATAACACATAAGTTGGAGAGACTTTTGATGTCAAATATGCACAATGGCATTCCACTTAGGATTTTGACATCTCATTTAGAGATACTTTTATGTAGGTTTTTATTTCTCATAGCACCAGCCACAATCTTATTCTCTCCATTCAGTGGACTATTGAAACCGTCTCAAGTTCGATTTCATTGACATGGAAGTTTCTGACCGAAACTACTTTATGTGGGTACAAGACATGATACTCCACTTGACTATTCGGAAGCTGAAAAACCATTAAAGCCAATAATGGCATGAATTGAGCTGAATCTCCTCCATTATCTTCATTCGAAGATTTATGCCTAAAAAAATAAAAAATGGAAGTACCTCGCTAAAGAGGATTCCAAGGCTCTTTGGTTCGCTTTATAGACCATTCAATCATGCAAGATGGTCTTGCCTGAAGAAAAACATGATTGAAACCTTTACGTCCATGAATAGATACAATTTTGAAGTTTATAGAACTCGAGTGAATCTTGACTGGAGAAGATTTTTCTCATCCTTCTCGCTCTAACATACTCTTGAAGTAACAACGTAGAGAACAAAACTTCACTAAATTCTCGGATCTGATTACTACCATGTTGCTTACTCAAAAGCACAATAGTGAGACAATGAATCTCACTAGATGAAAATGAGACCCTTAAAGAGGTTGTGGAACCCAAAGTTTTATATCTAAATTCAACTTTACTCTTTGTTATACTTAGCTCATTGTATTAGACATGACACTTCCTTCACTATTGGTCTGAAAAGAGGTTGTGGAACCCGAAGTTCAATATCTAAGGTTATTATCAAACCCGCACAAGGCACATTCCCAGACCGTTATATCCTTACCATTAGGAATACTACAATATCTTGGAGGTCCACGAAATAAACTTTAGTTGCGAAATCTTGAAATCAGTACAAGCTCACGGCACCTACATAAGCCATTCGTGAGAGATATGGTCAAGAGCTCTTGTTGAGCATAATCATCATCATATTAACAAAGCATCAGAAGATCTCAGTACAATCTTGCCAACCTCGTCACAAAGTCACTACCTAAGTTAACCTTCTAGAAATTTGTTCAAGAAATTAGTGTGCATAAATTATCTCATTTGCAATGCTTGTAGTTATCATTTGAAAGCTTTGTCAAACTCAAGGGGAGTATCCAGAAGTACACTCACTTGACCTAATGTACTCTTTTCCCCTTATATTAGGACCTTTTTTTCCATTGAGTTTTTGCTACCTAACGAGGTTTTAACGAGGCACCTATCATGGGTTGGTCATACCCTTGTGTGCGTTGTACTTGCATTCTGAAGGCCTTTAGTTTTGACATAATGTATCTTCTCACCCTTCTCCTTAGACTATGGGTTTTATCCTGCCTTGGTTTTTAACATAGCCAGGTTTTGTAAGTTTTACTACTATATGCATTCTTCAGTTTGTTTTTTTAGACTCACATTCATTCATTGTGCCAATAACTTCATCAACTACCTCTACATTATCGTTGAAGACTCGATGTGTCATCTACTTGAGTACTTACACACTCATGAGGGAGTGTTGCAGTTCTAATTTAATTAGGAATATGATTGTATAAATCTTAGTAGATTATGTATACAAATCCTATGAGATTTAGAAGATTTTCTTTGTACAACTTGTATTACTGAGCAAGTTTCTCTCTTCTTTATTAGTATAAATAAAGGCACAAGGCATGAGGAATATGACTCACGAAGTACTCAAGCACTTATCTCCCTCTGGCTAATCTCCCTCTTTCTTCATTAACTAAATTCATACTACAACAAAAAACACAAATTTTGAGTTTTTTTAGCCTTTTTTTTCCTTCGTGTGTGTTTTTTTTTCCTATAGATTAACAAAGTCAATCTCACTTTAGCATTATTATCATGGAAAGTGACAATGGGGTAGATTTATAATAAGAAAACAAAAAGTACAATTTGTCAAGGGGACATAAACCCTAATCCTGATCATGGTAGTAGCCACAACAAACAAAATCAGAAATCTCGTGATTGATAGTTAGCCTTTCTCTCAATAAAGGCTTCAATCAGTGCGTCTTTCGCTTCCAAACTCTTAGTCTGTGCCATTTTTTCACTTCTCTTCTCCAACAACCAACACAAGATATAATAAAAGAACAAAACAAGCATTATTGAACAACTTTAAGTATGGATTTGCATTTTTTTTAAGATAAAAAACATTTTATTAATAAAATAAAACCATGAACATCATCGATAAGAAATTAATTTTATAATTACAAACGTAACAAAAAAAACCCATACAAAACCTAGTCACATAACCACACCTAACCAAAGAAAAAGTTAATGCTCACAAGGACAAAACCTTACATCACCTTTTGATGAACTTGCAACAGACGATGCTCCTTCGACAAAGAAGTCTTTCTATGGGGCATCACAAAACCACAAACAAAACAAACAAAATAACACAACCCAAAACAAACTCCTCGCAAGTATGATTCCTTAGCTACGGAAGATCCACACCTACCCAACAAGTTAGATAAGCTCACAATACTTAAACATTAAAAGCTGGACCCAACACCTTTAAATACACAAGGTAAACACATACCATCACTTGAAGAGAAAACACAATTATGTATCCTTCAAAACCATTGCAAAACACCCACTACAAGAAAACAAGACTCTTGTAGCGACCAACATTCATCACATAAATATGAAAATTCGTCACATTTGACTATATGTGACAAAATTCCAACGTCACAATTATCATCACCTATACAACGTCAGCGATAGTTTAAGTGACAAAATGGTAGAGTCGCCACATATTTTACTTTTACGTGATACTTCTGTCGTCACTTATAAATCTAATATGTGACGATATCAGCATCACAAAATACAAAAGTCAGTGACCTATGTTTTTTATGGATATGTTCCTCATGATATATTCATCCATCATAATTCACATCCATACCAGAATTCAATAAACGGAGATGAACATCTTCAACTAATTGAAAAAAGGTGTTATGACAAACTCTACAAGGATATGGTATTTGATTATTCTAGTTCACATGGTGACAAACAATGTCAATAAATGACTTGACCCCTTCTCTATATTCGGAACTAAGGTGATCCCGACTACGAATCCATTGTCGATCCATGAAGTTAGATCACTTCAATCCTAGACTCCTAGTACTGAGCTGCACACTCTTATTTCAATATGTTGCCATAATAAAATGGATAATGCTAGGGAGACCAAAATTTTTAAACCAAATGATGTGTCACCAATAAGAAACAAGCACATTAATCGACACTTAGTTAATAATCCAATCATCTACAACCACATCATTTGGTTTAAATAATTTGAACTCCCTAGCATTACCCTAATAAAATATATATGAAAAATTATTAAGATAGACATATAATATAACAACCAAAAACGTCAAGAAGCTCAATTAAAAAAATACACATATCCCAACTCAAGAGCAACTAGATACTAAAACAAGCATACTAGAAAATAGCAAAATCACACAAAAATCAGCATGCTAGATAATAAATTGTAATAACCTAACAGAAAAACCAGTATGCTTTCAATACATGCACAATACTTCATACTCTTCATTACTATTCAGATGCAATGATAATTTGGCTAGAGGTAGCAGTAATATTATGTCATTGTAAATTGCAATCATTAAGACAACATACTTACTTGAAGCTTTGGTCTTGTACTTAATTAATCTCGATCTTGAGCACCTTCAATCCTAAAAATCATGAAAGTATAAAAATTTCATACGTGTATAGAAAGGTAAGTGTGCATCAGAGTAAACTAAACGGTGTTTGTGGTTTGTGGATTGTACTTGGATTGTGGATTGTGCATCAGAGTAAGTAGCCAAATAAAACCACATTAAGCATAAGCTGTGGTTTAAATTTTAAATTATGAAATAGAATTTCTTATAATTCTATAACTGTTTGGCTTTGGTTATGGTAGTGAATGAACATGATGGGGTTATAGTGGGTCTCATATGCATAGGTTTTTTTCAAGCAACCCAAAACTGCTAAATGCAAAAGTATTGACCAACATGTATATGAATTTCATTACTCTAACTTAATGTAAGGTCCCCATAACACCAAGATGTATACCAATTTCATTACTCTAACTTAATGTAAATTTGGAAACAAAAATTGAGAGGAAGAAAACAAATAGATAAGAGAATCTGAAAACTAAAAACAGTATTTGACATTAAAAAAATCCAATATAAACTACCGTTAAATCCTATATGGAAAGCCCTCAATAAGATAAGCTTAAGAAAAAACAACAGGCAAAGGAGTCATCGTCCATCAAATGAAAGCTTTTGACTTGTACACAAGATTAATAAGTTGCTGAAATAATTAACAGTCACAAGCCTATGCAAGGTTTATAGTCAGGAGCACGTCAAATGTTTGTTATTAATATGTAATGGACCAACACAAACCCAGAATTAAGTTAACTTCAATAATTCTTCATCTTTGTTATAGTAGTTAATAAGGTCATGTTGTTCAAATTGTGTACTAAAAACTGCAGAACAATACTATCCAGAACTTAACAAAATCCAAACACTTAAAAGAGATGTTGCTCAAACATAAACCTAGCAACTTATTACACATAAAATAACTTCACATTTCACCAAAACAAATAGGGAATTACAAATGCTTGCAGAATAGGCAGCGAGAAAGGAGAGTAGGAAAGAACATTTCATTGTTTGTAGTTTGCAAATTTTACATACATATGGCAAAAAATGTGCGACCTTCTCAAAAGAGGCAAAATTTGCAGGGAATATAATATATTGTAGCTCATTAATTTTTGAAATATAAAGGAAATTTATAATTGGGTGTCTAAACTTGGCAACCAAAGAACTAATTGGAGAACAAAATCCAAAAACAATTAAGGATATATAGAGAAACAAAGTACCTTGTTGTCGACTGGAAGAACTGCAATAAAAATCGAACTTCTCTTTCCCCAATTTGGTATTGTTATGTCAAAGAGATGAGAGAGTTAGAGAATGAGAATCAAAGGTGGGAGAGTGGCCGAGGTGGCGGTCGCCGTTGTTGACAACCACCAAGTAGCTGGTCGTCGTGAGTTGGGGTGAGGGAGTAGATGAAGGGATGGTTTGACGGGAGGGGTGAATAAAATGAGATAGGTTTTATTAACGAAAAGCTCCTGGAACTGTTCATTTTAACGAAAAACCACATTTTTACACTAAAAAGTCAATCCTGGTACTATTCACTTGACCCTTTATTTTGTCCTTATCGTTAAAACTTAAAGTTTTCAAGCCATTTTCATTAGTTTTCATTTTATTAATTTGGGGTTTTCTCAAATTTTTTTTTTAAATTTAATATTTTAAGTGAGGAATGACTAGGTGGCATTCTCCCTTGTTATGTGATGAATGTTAAATTTGTGACGAAACTAAAAGTACAAGTGATGCAAAATATTTTGGTGTTCCGCGAAAATCTTAATGGGACTATTTAAAAAAAAAAGAAGCTTCACTTATGTTACCTAAATGTGACGAATTTTTACACGCCACAGAAAACTCCGTCACCCAATCCATGTTTTCTTGTAGTGACCACAAGAGAAAGATTACACCACTCTTTCGTCATCTTCCAATCACCGACAAAAAATTCTAATACGAGTCACCTCAACATAAGTCGAGCTTCCTCCTCATAGTTCGTACCAAGTACGCAAACTCCATAACCACCTCAAATTTAAACAACAATTATTGCTTTAAGTTTCGGTTTTGAGAAGTAAATCATAACTACTGCAAAAGGCTCTCCTTCTCGAAAGGAGAGAGTGACCACAACTAAAAGCTCTCCTCGACAAAGTGAGAGAGTGACCACTATTAATTAGAAACATAAAAAGAAAGAGAAGAGATTGAAAAGGATTGTCGTCGACCCCAAGGTCAAGGTTGGGTCGACGACGGTAAGTTTTTTTTTCTTTTCTTTTTTCTATCTAGTGTCTAGGGTTTTTTATTTTATTTTATTTGTTGAATTATAGAGTAATGTTATGAGATCAACTTTTAGAAATCATGTTGGTGTACCATATGATGTAGAAAATGATAAATTTGATGAACGTCTAATGAGATAAACTAATTAATTGTCATGATATGTATAATTACTTGTCACATCATATGGTACACCAATGTAGTTAAAAAATTGTGGCATTTGTTGGAACCAAATATGCCCACCGCCGAATGGTGGAGGCACAAACTCAAGTAACTTGTAAAACAGATAATAACCATGAACAAGTCTAAGACCGAGGCGATGTGTCGGCCAAAGGCTTTTCGATGGTCAAGTTAGCAAGCAGTTTAAGACTCAAGCAGTGGTCGAGGGAATTAGAGTATTGAGATTGCGTTACCAGAAACAAATCCTAGATAGTGTATTTATACCGTTGGGAGAGAAACCTTTTTAAGATACAATCCTCGTTCTAAGTTGGGAGAATCCTAGAGGATATCTAGAAATAAATATTGCATCCTCTTGAAAGTTACGATTACTTGTGACGCACACCAATTCCTATATTGTAGGAACTCCAAGATTTATAAAGATCAGATCGAGTCCATATCTGGATCAAATCGCGTATTTTGCGGAACAACCATGGTCATCTAGCGGAGTCGCTCGAACTTCACCTATTGCCCCAGAACAAGGTGATGGTAGTATGACTACTCTATCTGGTCCAACTCCGCTTGGAGCTGTCAAGTCCATGACCAAACTTCTGAGGTAATTGTATTCGGATCAGCCTTATTCCTATCCTGAAAATTCAGGGTCCGACAATTGCCCATTACTATGTATCGGAAAGACAATCTATTCCCCTTGAGGATGGATAGTTATCTAAAGACCGTGCCTTTCAGAGTAAGCTGAAATACATACCGGTTAGTCTTCAAACTTTATGTGGTGGTCCAACCTATTACGATGCGAAGAAGGCACTTAGAATTCAGGTGTGAGGTCTTCAATGTCATGCCACAAAAGATCGTAATGATTATGTGATGAGTAGATTTTATATTATATATTTTACCCTAATCTTAGTATATTTTGGTTAATATTTTGGAAGAATTTTGATACTTTGAATTGTATTTCCAATATAGGACTTTCGACTTCCTCTAGAGCAAAACAGGATCAAATTGACGAATTTTGGAGTAATTCCAGTTTGAGGACTTTCGTGAGTCACTTAGCTTGATCGTATCAAAATCTGGGATTTTTCACCAAGCGGTTATTTTCTGGCGATAAAATAAAGGAGCGATGCGCAATGCTGGAAAATGACGTTTTTGGGCTTAAATTGCGTTTTTGGAGCCCAAGATGACCTCAGATGGGTTTGTGGCCTTCTGGAGAAGTGTTCAGAATATTCCAAACAATAGATCCAGCTATATTGGGCCAGTTTTGGAGCAGCTTATGGGTCCAAAACGTGGCTGTTCAGAGTTTAGGCGAATTTTACCATTTAATTTAGGGTTATGTTTCTTATTTTATTTGATTATTAATTTTAGTTTCCTAGGAAAGGACCTGTTTTTAGGGTTTGTGTGGGTGGCTTAGCAGATATATTGCTTGGCCGTCTACAATTTTTCACTACGCTTTATTTTATGCAATTTTGGAGACAGAGAGAATTGATAGGGTTTTTGGAGATTTTATACTTTAAGGTGTTTTCAATCCTTTTCTTAATAATATTTTCTATGATTTCAATTATGAATATACGTAACTAATTCCTTCTGCTAAGGCGAAGCCTTGAGCCTTAGCATGAATATGTGATTTTTATTTAATTGCTTATGATTGATTGCATGCATACTTTGAATTGTTAATCACCGGGATAAAAACTATTTAATTGTCTTAATGCCTGATCACCATTAGGATCTTTAGAAAAGTAATTTGATGCAATTTTGGTCGGAAGGTTCCCAGAAATTGACGCTAGCTTCTTGTGATTAATAATTGTAATTTCACTTAGGATGAACACCACGTCTTAAGGATTGCATGGTTTTTCAAAGGGTTTTCATAAAGCATAATGAGTCTTTCATGTTCAGATTTGATCCGAACGTTCGGACGGGTTGCAAGTTAGATATACGTTCTATGTTGGAGGTTCCAAGTAGAATATAAATTAGGAAAACCTAACCTTCAAAGTGGCATGTGTAGATCATAAGTAATTGGTAAAAGTTCATAGGATTGCTAGGTGATGGTGGAACCCTAGTGTTTTGTTAATTTGATTTTTCAAAAACTGTTTCCTTTTCTTTCATCTTCAATATTGCAGATTAGTTTATTTTTATTAGTTAAATTCGTTTTATTAAATTAGGCCATAAAAATCAATCATCTCAATTTCTACTTTACAATAATTAATTGGAATTTGGTTTGTTTCGAATTATTTAATAATCCCTGTGGAGAACGACCTTGCGAGATCCGTTTATACTACAACAACCTTGTGATTCTTGCAAGTATGATATGAGTTTTTAGCCCGTTCACATGAGTAGTAAAATCCATATCATTACGCTTATCGCATGGATACATTTTCAAAGAGGCAACCATTAATTTCTCTGAGTAGCTTCGATCTTCACATTCATCAATCTCGAGGCAAAGTGTTTTGGTATTCAAATCAATCACAACTCAACAATATAACTTCAACAAAACAAAGTGAATAGCATAGCCCTTATACACAACCTGTCAACAACACTTCATAACCCCACATCACACCCAAATTTCCCAAAAATTCTACAAATATGCATCAATTTCAACTAATTTCATCAATGAACATGCATAATTAACCTTAAACACTAAATTATTTAATCAAATTTGACAAAAATAACAAAATTTATTTCTAGGGTTTCAAATTCCAAACTCACCAAATTTCAAATTGACTTTAGGGAATGAAGTATGATGTCGAATATTGTGGAAACAAGGACTCATAATGCGACTGGAAGAAAGCAAGCACCACGTCTTTTCTATCGAACTGACTAGACAAAGTTCAAACGAAGTTCACCTGAGTTTTGAATGCGCGATGTGGAAGTCGAGTGAGTTTCGAAGGTCGTGCCGAAGACGACAAACACTAGACAACTTCGACTGAGTTTCGAACAGGGAGGAAGTCAACTAAAGCTTTTTTCAAATCATTCGGCATGAGAGTTTTGGGTGAAGAAGACAACAAGTTTATGAAATGTAACTATTTGTCCGGGAGAGGGACAATTTTAGCTGAACCAAAAAATAAAAAAAACTATTGTCGAGTCGTCCATTAGGTTTTAATGACGGGTCATTTATGAACCAATTTCACTATAAGCTCTCCTTGATTAATTTGTTTACGACCATTGAGATTAAATCCAACAGCCCATATTTAGTCTGCACGGAAGGTCCTCAAAATGTTGTCCGCACATTAGAAAACGCGCAGCTAGCATTCCCCTTGTACAAATTTCGATAGGATTGAGGTATCCAAAATGATCCATCAGATGAACCTATTTAAGGGATGTGATATCCACACACCAATTTTTACTTCTCTCACATCCTTTTAATTTTCGACCGTCAAATCGAATGAATTCAAGAAGATCAAAGGATAGAAATTAACAAGGGGTGTGGGAGAAGTTAAAAATGGTGTGTGGATAGCACACCTATTTAATTGTATGCCCACGTCTAACGCGAATAACCTTCCTAAAATGAAATGCAAGGAACAAAACTTGTACCAAATCAAATTAGCAAAACTTAAGTGGAAGAAACAAAGAGTCTCCCCTCATACCAGTTCTCTTTACAGCTATTCCACATACATATATATATATATATATATATATTTCAGAAACATGCATCTAGCCTCACATCTTATTCCCACAGGTTACAAAGAATATTACAACCATAACGGCTAAAATTTTTAATTTACCAACCCAAACTACCGTTGGTATCCCATAGCTACCACTGGGATCCTCACCTTGTGCCCCCGGCTACCTTTCATCATCACCTCGCCAAAACTGTAGGATCCCGTCACAGACCGAACCGTCAGAATCACTGAGAACTTTCGCGATGCACCAGGTCTCAGAGTCATTGCCCGAGGGCTAGCTTCGATGGCAACGGCTGGGGCCATTCTGGTTGTGATCACATAGGTTTCTTCTTGTGCAACATTTGTGACTCTGCGTGTAACTGTTTGACTTTTCACAAGATGAGCTACTGTAATTGAAGGAGAGTTGAAATTCGACGGGCGGCCCATAGTGTAATTGCAGGGGGAGTTTGTGTACTTCTTTATCTCATTAGAATTAATACCAGGTGTTGTACACAAGAAACCCAAGTAATCCTGATAGCCTAAAATTTAAAAACCAAAAGTTATTCGATTGAGATTTCATCACATAATGTGCCAAAGATAAGTTCGATAGCGTAAAATCATTTCAAGGATGTAGAAGAATACATACCCGCATCAAAGATTAGTCCAGGATCCAGAGCAGCTCTTGGATCGACATGGCCACTCCCATAATCAAAAGGGTTGGCACTGACAAACTTAATGGTTTGTGTTTCAGAATATTGTTGTGCTTGAAGAGGTCTGCCAGCCCTGTCCATAGTTGTTGATGTTGTCATCAAAGCCGATTTGATGGCGGCAGGGCTCCAATGAGGGTGCTTCTGCTTTATAAGAGCAGCTATTCCAGCTATATGTGGTGCAGCCATACTTGTTCCCGAAATCATGGCAAATCCCTCCCCTGGTCAAAGAAATAATCCCTTAATATGTCAAGTGCATCTCTAGAGGTACAATTGTTATTGACTTGGGTTTAATTTGACAGCTGTGAGTGAGAAATCTGAATATCTTCCCCTTATTTTCTAAGCAAAATGAGGATGTGTCGGAAATTTTTTCTTAACCTATTTCAGAATTTGATACCTCGTAAACCGCTTTGAAACTAAAGTTTGGTAGACCGCCAAGTACTAAAAAATCTAGGGAAAGTTTGAAACATCAAAATATGGGGAGAAAACACTTAAAATGCTTCAATTAGATCCTTACCAACATAATCAGGTTCATCTGTTCCATTTGGAGACCAAGCAGCCCAAATTAGAGAACCAGGAGCTAGAATATCCGGCTTGAGAAGATCCGCTTCTTGGAAGCTGAAATCTTTGATGTTGGGTCCTCTAGCAGAGAATATTGCCACCTGTGGTGCAGACTTGTGGAGTATAGGCGTCAAACCATTCCCAATGCTACCTATAGCTTTGAAGCTCTTCACACGACCAGTCCAATCCCTTACTGTAGAGATGTTGTAATATTCTATAAGATCCTGAACAACGTCGAAGCCAGAGCACCAAGAACCAATCGTGCACATAATTGCAGGAAAGGGGAAAAGTTAGAACATGCATAAGAAGGAAAAGGGGCCAGAGACCTAAATAGTAGCTCAATTAAATTGTAAAAGATGGTAAGCACCGTTATCAGACGGGATCAAGCTCATATGCTACAAAGAAGTGACAAAAATGAAGTTTTATTTTATTTTTCTTGTCAAGGAGGTCAAAGACAAATGAATTTGCATGATTATATCTTAAGCTCATATGCTGTTGTAGTAAATCTAATTTCACAAAAAACACTTGGAGAATGTTCCATACTCTATTACTTGATTACAACAAATCTAACTTTATAATTCTTTAAAAGCAATTTAAATAAATAATAAACACTGTTTCGTTAAGGAGAAAAGTTGAAATATTACCATTGACTTTTCAACATCAGTGATTAGAATCCCAGGAACGCCTACAGGAACAGGATCAAATTTTGTCCCTGGGGAAACATTTTCCACCACAAGAACAAAACCAATTGCACCAAGACTTTTGGCTGTTTCGGACACTTTCTTGATTGATGCAGTACCAACAACGAAATTGAATGAATAGCCACAAAGAAGAATAGTCCCCTGAACCAAGTTCTTGTTTAAAACTTCTGGTTTCTGGCAGTCTGAGGGGCTATACTTAACTACAGAAGAATCAAGAAGCACATCATTTGCAGCAACCAGTGTGTACGTTTGATTTGGATGTGTTGATGCTGCAAAAAGGGGAACAGAGGAGGGAGTAATTCAGGCTTTGGAAATGCGAAAATGTAGAATGTGAACCAGTGATTGCCTTAGAATGCAAAAAGCCTGTATTATAACACACACGCGAGAACTGCTGTAAATTGAAGTGGTCGCAAGATAACACAATCATGGAATGCTCCAGGATCCATGTGGAGGCATTACAAAAACCATCCTGAAATCAACCGTGTCTTATTCATGCTAATGAGGCTGCCTTATATTAGGCCTTTATCATTTTTGCTGGTTACTATGCATTAAGCTTAAAATTAGGGTTGTTGGCTTAAGTATAGGTCTAACCGTTAGAGCTGATTACCAGAGTATATGTCCTGGCATCCCAAATTAATCATTGTACTGCTTTCGTTTGAATCTTAAACGCAATGATTTTTCTTCCCTATTTGAAATTTACTTTTCAATGTGGTGTTAGAGCAGTATTCGTACTGAGACCTAAACCCATTGCTATTCTTACCCTACTTGGACCACAACAAAGAGAAAAAGTCGACAACTTCTCTGTTGTTGCTATGCCACAGTTTCCACTACGTCTTCATCAAGATCTCTTTTTCAGTTCTTGGTTTATTTACTTTGGTCCCAGTGGGACAAAAGGATTTCCCCTTTTACTCTATGTTACAAATGAGCCTGAGTTGTCCACCTTTTTCAGAAAACCTCATAAACACACTGTTTCTACTTGCAGCAAGCTGAGAATTGTCAAAATTCGTTCTACAACTTGAGGGGGAGTCTATAGATTGATTACAATGCATTTATCTTAATGGCTACCTATTTGGCATTTAGCCTAAATCAGGACTGTTATTTTAAACTAAAGTCTAGGTTACACAACTGATTAACAAAGAAATTTATTTCCAAGAGATTATGCAGCAAGCATTTAGGTTATTGATGAATGTGCGACTCACAATTTGCTAAAAGAACATAACTGAATAGGTTTGCTCCCAGAACAGATACTTACGTGACAGCCCAAGTCCAGCTAATAGTTTTCCATTTCCAAGCGTTATATGGTTTTTGTATCTGCGATCATCAATGGCGGCAGCAACAGAAGCTATCCAAGGACTATAAGAAACTAAAGTTTTTGGAAAAGGTCCTCCATTTCCAGCTGCTTGTGCAACAAATACACCTGCTTTCACAGCTGAAAGAAGTGTGGCATCAAAAGGATTCAAATAAGTGGTCTTGGTGGTAGCTGGAGGACTGTTTGGCCCCACAGAAAGGCTCAATATATCCACTCCATCATATACAGCCTGTTCAAAAAATATCTTCAAATAAGAACCACCATTCCAGACATAGCAACCAAAGGTAATAACCCAAAAGAGAGTAAAACTAGTTGGCAAGGCAACACTATCTGTTTCATCTTTAATGAAATATGTTAGCAATCACCAATTTACACCTTTTACCCTTTTTTTTCTGTGAGATGATGGAGATGTGCTGAGAGGACAAGCAAAAAATAACTTTTTTGTCTTTTCTTTTATCTCTAAAGAATGCATATTGATAGAGTTTTGCAGAGTGAGCGGGAACATATATCTACATGTGCGCATACCGACATGTAAAAAGGACACCCACATAAGTCCAAATGTACACAAAAAGATGTGCACTAAGCATTCACCCAACGTCTTTTGTTCTATGTTATGGAATTATTGCACACCTGATCAATTGCGGCAACTACATCTGCAACAAATCCTCCAAAAAGCCTGTAAAGGGCTTTATATACAGCAATTCTGAAGACAGAAATTTACGTATCTGGATTAAAAAGAAAGAAAACATTTACTGCTTTAATTCAAGAAATGACCAGAGGAACTTTTCTTCCTCACCTGGCACGGGGAGCCATCCCACTTGCTTTCCCAAATTCATGACCACGCATTCTCACTGGAATTCCATTATTACCAGCTGCAATAGCTGCAGTGTGACTGGTAGACAATGATACAAAAGGAGGAAAAAAGCTTCAGATAGAAAAAAATATCAATTGACACAAGCAGAAAGGGGAAAAGGAAAAGGAATCAAAAGATTTTATGTTACAATAAATGTTGCCTAAAACGAAAGCAAAATAGTTTCTGTCAATTCCAAGTAGTAGGAAAGAGGAACTTTTATGGTTGTCAAGTTTTCCTTTTCTGAACAGTGAAACCCCAAAAGTTAAATCTTCTGTAAATCTATCAAAGTTATAACTGTATGATATTTTTATAAATACGTTAGCATAATGCTATCCCTATGCTCATATTCATTGAAATCTATGTCAATTAATAAATGTCCTTACTCTTTGTTCACAGAAGAAAGTATAAAACCTTTTGTCATTTATGGAAGTGTTTCTAAGCTTACTAATTGAATTCCTCAATTGATGCCATCCATGGTAGAGTTTCACTGATGCCTTATTAAGCTTACTGTTGGATTCCCCAATTGTGTCTAAGCTTACTAAGAAATGTACTTATCTCTTTAATTCTCTGAAATGAATATGTTTCTTTAAATGTATGAATATCCAGAATACACAATAGCATAGGTTCCCATGAAGAACGTGTAACAGAGGTGTGGGGCCTAACCTTCCATGTCCATCACCATCCATAGGAGAGTCAAAATCAATAGAAGGATTAAATACCCCAGCTGCTATTGCAGCTTTGGCAAAATGGTGAGCTCCAATAATCTTCCCATTACAGAAGTTCCTCTTTGTGTCTGGATCAACTTCACATTTACCTCTATACTTTGGAACAGGCCCATAAGGATCGATATTGGGGCTCGCAAAGCTTGGATGGTGCGGATAGATCCCTGAGTCCACAAACCCTATCACAATATCTTCCCCAGCCCTATCAAAGCCACCCCCTGTCGGCCATACTCCAGTTGGGAGACCTAAAAACTGTGGGGTGTGGGTTGTAAGTCTCTTCACCTTCCAATCTCTCTCCACCGATTTCACACCAGGAGCACGCATCAATGTTTCTGCCTACTAATAAAAGGAACAGCGTAAGAAAATGAGAATGCAAGAGAAGACATCAATATCTGTCATTCATATGAACGACATAACAGGAAGTGTCTGTCCAAGTTGTTACCTGTTCATGAGAAATGTGGACTGCAAATCCATTAATAAGATGTTGATAGCTGTAGAGTTTTTGGTAGCTCCCTTCCTCAAACAACATGCCAAGAAGCATATCATGTTTACTCTCCAAGTGTCGGGCATAGGACGTGACTGATTCACTGAAAGAAGCCAAAAGAATGGCCAAAAGAGATTTATCAGTCCATTTCATGATTCAGAATCAGAGAGATAACCACCCCAGTCATAAAGGGAAATATATCATCACGTATATGATAGTTTAGGATGAACGATGTGCACTTTATAGACAACAAGATCATATTGAAAGGCGAACTCTTTCGGAGAAAGTAACTAGTTGCATGTAAGCTGTCACATAAAGGTACTATATGAACATGTACACATGCATATGTCTCAATGTGTTAGAAAATAAATTGATGAAACTAATTACCATATCCCAACAACTACTTCAAACAGGCAACATATTGTAAGATGTAAAAAAGTGGTTCACCAAAAACCAATTGATAGTAAGACAAAGCAATAACAAAGAAATTATTGCCATAATAAACACAAACAAAGCAGATGACAGATTATTGGGTGAAACCCTACTCTAACCTGTTTGATCATTTCCTGAAAAAAAAAAATAGAATCGATAGTTCTATTTGTTGGATCAATTTTTCGGTGGACTTTATCATCTTTTGTAAAAGCATCAATCAAATGTCAAATACTAACATAATATATAGAGGACATGTGGCATTTCATAGATGGTCCAAAACATTGTTCTAGTGATGGTCCTAATTCTTTTCAATAGCTCTCCATCCATGTCATTAGATTCATACAATTACATCATGCATGACTTTGACAGATTCTCAAACTTCATACAACCACCATGTGGCCTTAAGCAAATGCTCATCTCTTTTTTTCTGCTTCTACAGCAAGTAATAATCTAAGAACAACTTAGCTCTGTTCGTGCTGACAGATTTTCGTTTCAAAATAAATTTTTATAAGAGGTTTTCATTTTAAAATAATTATGGCAAGCAATTAGTAAAAAAGTGAGCTCGACAATGTCAAGTCCTGAGTGCAAGCAAACAACCATTCATGGACGGATTAAGAAAGATATATCTCTGTATGTGGAGTTATGATTCTAATATTTATGGAGTTATGATTCTAATATAAATAAAGCAAGAAAACAACAGAAAAGTGAGCTAGACAACTGTGTGCAAGCAAACCCGTTAACCAAGCTTGCTTGGATGGATTGGGGTTGAAGTCACCATCACCAGCTCTATTCTCCCAAAGTTGATATCCAGCTTGAAATTAGTTTACGTTTTACACACCTAGGCATATCCATGAACTTGCTTACACAAGATTTAACATTACAAATGCCTATGCCGAGTCAACTGAAGATCTAGAATTCATATGAACCAACAACAGACAAATTATTCAGCAAATTCTTTGGTCCAACAAAGATACCTCCGAAGTCTACGACCCCACTTGGACCATATGAAACAATAACCACACAGAAATCCAATTTCAATGTTTTTGGGAAAGGTCAACACCTCCCAGGCTGCCTATGATTGGTTGGTAATAGGATAATATTCTTATCCAACATACATACATAAATAAATGCATAATTGTGTGTGTGAACAATAAGATATATAAAGATACATTGGAAAAAAAAAATCGTGGGGGAAATTTGAATATACCTAGTTGTATCAATCTTTTCATCAGATTCCACAGCAGTGGCTTCAAATCCATCAACACCACCTTGATAACTTATAATAGGCTCTCCTTCAATCGTCACGATGTAAACATCAGCTTTGCCAATAATTAAAAGGGAAAACAGTATGGCAACCGTGCACCCAAACTCCATGGCCACCATTTTTACCATTCAAGTATCCAACTTCAGTACTCCACAAGATCTGAATCATGAGAAACACACCGAGTCAATAAAAAGAAGTCGATCTTAAGTAAGCTAAATTGAAAAACACAATAATTACTAGGAAAAATGACCAAAACAATTACTAATTTACTGCTACCTGCGCTTATTTTTCACAATTACGAGCTCAAAGAAAACAAAGTAACAATTTGATTGGTTTCTCGGACACGTAAAGAAAATAAATTGACTCATAACATTAGCTTAAATCTCCATTTCGGTCGAGCATTTCCTATGCTTGTGGAGTTGCAAACAACACCGAAGTAACAGAAATCGAATTCTGAAAAATACCCAGAAATAGAAACCGAATACTAACAATGGCATACCCAAGTAGCAAAAAACTAAAAATGCACCGAGTTGTGGTAAGTGAGATGAGATTACTGAAGTAATTAGAGCCTAAAAAAATGAGATTTTGATTAGCAAGTGAGTGAGTGAGTGAGTAGCAGAGTGGAAGAAATAAGGCAAAATAGCTTCAAGATCACAAACGAGCACCAAAAAGCATTCCCTTGAAAAAAAGTCGCTTCCATTACTAAGCACCTTAAAAAAGCAAAAGAATGAATCTCATAAATCCAAAAAAAATATATAAAATTAAAATAAAAGCAACCACTTTGTTAGCGATCCAAGCAAGGAATAATCGGCTACCATATACTAAACAAAATAAATAAAAAAAATTCCCCTACAATTATAAAAAAAAAAAAAAAAAAAAAAATGGAAAGGCAGTGTTTGGTTACTTGCAGAGATCCAGAGAGGCGAATCGGGAGAGGAGAGTGAGGGAGCTGAGATTTACATCAAGGCTAACAATGGAGGGCTGAGATTTGATCAGAATGCGGATCGCATTGGTTGAATGCAGAGCTCTAGAGAGAGAGAGCTGTGAAGAAGCTGGTCGACTTTTCAGTGAGTGAGAGTGTCCGGTAGTGAGAGCGAGAGGAGTCTCTCCTCTGGTGGTTAGGGTTTTTTATTTATTTATTATCTCGGGGGGCCGAAGATGATGGAGGGACTAATTATTAATTACTCGATTTAAATTTTGGGGATTATTATTCAGTAAATTTTGGCTTAATTTTTCGTACGAAAGTCAAAGTTTATCATCTCTCGTGCTGGTGCGAACATTCGCGCGCAAGCTGTCGGGGGGTTTATGCGGAAATGACGAAACTGCCCTCGTGGTTTTGTCGCGGTGGAAGACGGCGGATGGCGGATGGCGGATGGCGGATGGCGGATGGCGGATGGATGGAGCGGCTGCCTGCCGGTTCGGGTTTGATTGACGATAATGCAACTGTCATGTTTCAGGTATTTTTGTCCGTCTGTCTATTTTTTTCATTACACATCCTATCCTGCTTTTAGGATACAAAAACTGCAATATAAGGAGCTCATATATATGAGGAGTGGGAAATGATTTTCTAAGAGCATTTCTAAAAGATACGTCAAATACGTCAATTAGGACTAAAAAACATCAATGATTTTTTTTCTTCAAATGAGATGCCATAATTAATATGGCAGCTGAGTTATTTAACTTCTTACTTTCTAGCCGTCTTTTTTTTTCATAGAAAACAAAGATGGAGTCAATTTATTATTTAATGTGAGAGATCTTTTTATCCAAAATGGTCCCTGAGATTTGCATAACTTCTCATTTTGATCCCTCAGATTTGAAACTGATTGAATTGGTCCCTAAGTTTGTTCACCATCAATTATTTTGGTCATTCCGTGAAAAGTCTCCATTAAATAAGGATAAAATGACAAAAATACCCTCAATTTTTGTCAAATCATTTTGGCCTATTGTTTATTAAATTGAGAGTAGTTTTATCATTTTAATCTTTATTTAACATAACTATTCACGGAATGACCAAAATGATTGATGATGGACAATCTCAATGACTACTTGTATTGATTTCAAATCTCAGAAACCAAAGTGAGGAGTTATGCAAATCTCAAAGACCATTTTGGCTAAAAAGCCTTCACCAATAGGTTACAACTTTTAACCATTTAAAATTACTTTTTTCTTAAAAAATGTAGTAGGGGGTATCAATTTACAATAATTTAACACACTCCTTGGAATGAAAGAAATTTTGATTTCAACTTCAAATGGCCACGTAGCCTTTAAATAAAATTTTGACAATTCATATTTGACATTTCCATTGAAGATGCTCTAACATTAACTACTAGTTTAATAATATTTAAAAGGGAATTGTTATTAGCACTAAAAAAATCTCATTCTACACTCCAAACTTTCTATATTAGGAAAGAAAAATACACTTGTGAGGAGTGTAGAATGAGATTTTTGGAGTGCCAATAACGTTTCCCTATTTAAAATTTCAGTTAGTCATAGTCATAAGATAATTGGGAAGTATGATTGGAGTATAAATTTTGTACGGTACTCATAAGATAATTTTTCGGTTGAATAAACCAAATAAAACCAAGAACATAATTAAATATATGGTTAATCTCAGTTTACTGTTTTGAAGTTTCTTGGTTTTCAACATTTCATACATCAAATTTTTTTCATCCCAGTCTGATATCTAAAGTCATAATTCTGGGACATTTTCATACATCTGTTAAGCTGTTTGTTAAAACAATCAGAAATTAAGTCTCAGAATTATAAAATGGGGGTTGGTTACATGTTAACGACTGTTTTAACAGACAACTTAACAGTTGTATGAAAATGTCTCTTATGACTTTAGGTACCAGACTGGAACGAAAAAAAACTGGATGTATGAAATGTTGAAAAAAAAAACCCAGGTAGTAAACTGAGATTAACCCTTAAACATAAGTGCATGTGTATGAGAACTAAGACGGTGTGTAATTTCCTATTCTAAACGAAGGGGATGCAATATTCTACTCTGTGTTTGGTATGTGGGAAATGAGGCTTGGGAATGGAAAATCATGTCCATTCCCATGTTTGGTAAATCCGAACTTTAAGTTTGTGGGAAAAAAAATGTAATAAATGTTGGGAAAGAAGAGAGAAAAACCAACCCATGGATGATGGAGGGTTTGCTTTTTCCCTCTATTTTCCCTTCTTTTATTGCACATTTTTAACATTTATTACAAAATTTAAGGACAACATTGCCCTAAAAACTAATAATTCTTCATACTCAACTTTTCTTTTTCAATTTTATCCCTATTAAACAATAAAAATACTAATTTGTCCCTTGATTTCATATTTACTTTTCCATTTTTACCAAACATGGTAATAGGTGAATCTAGTTCCCACACCCTAAGAAAAGGCACAGAAAAGTGTTTCTCATGAATTAATTTCCATGTACAAACGCATCGTAAGGGAATGGAGAATTAAGATGAGTTTCAAAACAGGTCATTGAGTAAGCCATAATTAAGTAGCGAACTCAACACAAGTATTAAATGTTATTAATTAGATGTCGAATTCAATTCAATTATTAAATGTCTTCGCCAATCATGTACTTAAAATCTTTTATTTACAAGTGAAAAAAGATCATTGAACTTCAATCTAGTTGCTTATTTGTTGGAAATTATTAGTTTATTTAGGAATTTAATTAGAGAGTTGATTTGATTTAGGGTATATTTAGTATTTGGGTTTCTTAGGTTTAAGTCTCTATAAATATGGGAAATTTGAAAAAAAATAACCAATATTTAGACCTCATATAAAATTATAGTCACCTTCTAGGTTTATGAAAGTACTAATATACCTTTATTGACTAAAATCTTCCTCATTGCTTAAAATGGGGACCAAATTTTGCTTATAATTCTATATGGGTTCAAATTTTGTTTAAAATGGAGTGTGATAGCTCGTCCCGAATGTATATATTATTTACCCTCGAGAGCGTGGAAATTTCTATTATGCCCCTTAATTGTTGAGTCGTGTGTGTGTATAGGCTAAGGTTTTGGACCAATTAGTTCTATTCCTAATTAATTGCACCTAATTAGAACAAAAAGGCCTAAGGTTTTGGTTGATTGGCTGCAAACTGGACCACACACACACACCAACCAATCCCGTTGACCCTCTCTCTCTCCTCCCTCTCGGATTTTCTTCCATTTTCGTACAACCGTACGGACAACCTCGAACCTAGCTCACTAATTGCAGATCGGGGTTTTGGTAGTTGTTTTTGTGTTCCTTGTGAGCTCAGGACTCGATCTATACCTTTGGTTGGTCGTGAAAGCTTCGAAAACCCGAGAACCGAAAACCCCCGATGAGGTGCACTGTTCACTTGACGTGATCGCGAGTGTTTCTTGAAGTTTTGAGCTTTTTGGAAGTCTTAGATCGTCTTCACGAAGCTTTTAGAAGAATTTTGGTAAGGTTTTGTTCCTCTCATCTCAAGCTTCATTTTGGTATATAATTCATGAATTTTAGTTGAGAAATGAAGAAGATATGATGTTTTAAAGATTTTTCCAATTTTCGGCGATCGCAGCGGCACTGGCGTCGGACTCCGGCGAACCAAGAAAGAAGGAGGAGAATGCTTCTTCAAAGTTGACGAAATATTCTAACGCAGTCAGGTAATTATAACGGTATATGCTGATTTTTAACGAAATATTCCCTAACGCCGTTAGGGAATTTGTTTGGTGTGCCAGGCACGTGCCTGCGCGTGGGCCGCACGTCTGGCTGTGCCCTGGCAGGAGCGTGAGGGCGCGTGGGTGCTCGAAATTTTTTTCTATACATATGGGGATATTCCTGAGGTTGAGTAGGTCATGGTGGTATATTCAAATACCCCAATTGAGGTATGAGAAGTTATTACCTAGTTTTGTGTATGTGCTTTAAAATAACGTTTATATAGTTGTTTCGCATATATGTGAGACCTATCCTGAGGACGAGCGCAATCAAGCGAGACTCGGGGGCTATGACTCTTCCACATATCAGTGAATGGGCTTTTGGTTTTCAGTATATACTTATATACTTAGTATTTTCCCCAGAAAATGCGTTTAAATGAAATTATGTTTTGAAATGCCATGCATATTGATTTATACTTGGAGTATGAATTAGTATGCATAAATATGATTTGATGCTGTGGACGCTCATGTGAGTACCAGATAAGTTGTAGACTGTTTATATGTGATTTGATGATTATGTGAGATGTGTTGAGAATTTATAAACCTGCACCTCGGTGTTAGTGCTCCCGCCCGTGGTTAGGGGCATAGTCCTTCACGTGATGTTCACCTCCCGCACCATACGCTCACCTTGGATCCAAGTTAGGTGCACAGTCCTGTCGTACATACCACTTTAGGTGGTTCCGACTTGTAGGTGACCCGCGATTATTCGCACAGTCTTCACGTGATCGTAGCACCAGAGCGTATTTATTTACACCCAGTCTTATCGTACAGACCACTATAGGTGGTTCCAATTCGTGTGCAGGCATACTTGTTGAGATATAGACCCAGCCGTACAGGCCACTTTAGGTGGATCCGGCTGATATGTTATTTCTCATGAGTTTATTTAACCTGAGTCACTTATTCTGTTATTTTGAGATATTTAGCATGACATACTATGAATATCATTTTCTGAGCATGGTTTTAAGATATGTATATATTCTATTTTCTGGGAAATTATACAGGTTTTACGGCGAGGGGTTAGAACTTTTGATAAATGAAATGGTTTTGAAAAGCTTTGTTTTTGCCCACTCACACTTTCTGTTTTGCGCCCCTCCAGGTTTTAGGTAAGAGTGCTGGTTGGTGGCTTACGAAGAACTCACGGCAGCTCTGACAAATTATCACTAATGTAGGATTCCTTTTGGGTGTTGTATAATTAGTATTTGTCCTGACGGACTGCACTTAGGTTACTTATGCTCTGATCGTGAACTCACACTTATTATCGCACTTGCACCTTATCTCATCTAGTGCTTTGGTTGGTTTGGTTTTTGTTTATTCGCATATGTTATATCAATATTGCTTCCGCATTGTGCACATGGCTACGTCACCCTCACGTGACGGCCAGCATGCCTCGATCTAGGTCGGGGTGTGTCATGGTGGCTAGTTGCTTATTTGTTGGAATTTATTAATTTACTTAGAGATTTTATTTAGAGAGTTGATTTGATTTTGTATTAGGGTATATTTGGTATTTGGGTTTCTTAGGTTCAAGTCTCTATAAATACGGGAAATAATGAAAAATAACTAAAATTTGGACCTCAAATAAAATTATAGCTACTCTTCTAAGTTTATGATAATTATAACCAAAAGTTAATAAGAAAGTACAAACTATATCTTTAATGACTAAAAATTCCGGAGTGCTTAAAATGGGGTCAAAATTTTGTTTAAAATGGTGGCTAGTTGCTTATTATGTTGAAATTTATTAGTTTATTTAGGAGTTTAATTAGAGAGTTGATTTGATTTTGTATTAGGGTATTATTTGGTATTTGGGTTTCTTAGATTTAGGTCTCTATAAATATAACTTATAATATAGTGTGAGAAATAAGTTAGTCACAATATAATCTTACAGATTATATTGCCATCTTGGCCAGCTTGTTGTGTTGTTTTTTGTTTCAATTAATAAAGTATCATTCATAGTATAGTATTTTGTTCGTACTTTTGATTTTCAACTTGATATCATAGCAGGTTTGATCATTCAAGATTTAATCTGTTTCTGTTTGGTACTAGTTTGCCTGTCTCGTTTATTTGTTCGTTCCAGTTTCTATCAGTGGAATTCTTTCATTTTCTAGTTTGGTTTTGGTTTGTCATTCTTAAGAAAAGAAATAATCTAAAACAGAGACGCGGGACCACCGGACCGCCACTACTGTTTGTTGTCATCGCCCACCACTGCGTTTGTTCCCGTTCCCTTCCCAACGATTTGATCCCCGGCACCATGATCAGATGAATCCACCAGCATCCGATGACTGTCTTTTTGGTTTGTATTCTATTTCCAAAGTAAATTATAGCATGGATTTGAAAGCACATTATAGTAATGGGTCCATTAGTGAAAATGATTTTGGACTTTGGAGGGGTGTCCTTTTCCTAATCACGTAGTGGTAATATGATTTTCGAGCAATCTCCTGGTCACAAGGAGTAAAAGACTAAAGACTAAAGTATATCAATTACCATGGGACGGGTGACGGGTCATCCAACCACTACAATTCACCAGGGGAATTCGATTTTTATCTTTGCCCCTCCCCCTACAACATTTTTCATTCATCCTATTTGTTATTTTTAACCCAATTTTAATTAAAAAGACTAATATCAGAAATAAAACTGGTTAACTAAAAAATGTCTGAATATCATCTCACTTTTGAATATTATTCTATAATAAAAACAATACGAAAAATAAAATAAAAATTCAGAAAAAAAAATTAAAAAAGGAAAACGGCGGTAACAGCTAAAAAGATATTGGTGTAGTGGCCTAGTTACTGGCAAGGAGTAGAAGGGTGCGGCAATGAGAGAGGCGAGAAAGTGTAAGGATTTCTCTGTGTGTTGTTATTTCTCTTACCTAATGCATTTATTTATAGTGGTAAAAATGAGAGGAATTACTGGTTCTCTAATAAGTAAATACAATCTTATATGGAAAGAATAACTAGTAATCAAATCTATCTAGTATTTACATAATCACACTTTAATATAATATCTATAACACTCCCCCTTAAGTGCGTAAGTACTCAAGTAGATTTGTCATCGGGTAGAGTTGAGAAATTCGACTCGTCAGCACTGATCTGGGAACACGCTAGTCTTAGACAAAGCAACTTGCACTGGAACTAAGTATTACAAAAACCCAAGCGCTATGATAAAGCCCGAGACGGACCCATAGTCTAACGAAAAGTACATGAGAAAGTGTAAAGCCAAATTAAATGTTTACGGGATGTACACAAGGGTATGACCAGCTCACAATTGGTGCCTCATTAAAACCTCATTATGTAGTAAAAATCCAAATGGAAAAATGCTCCTAATCGTACGGAAAAAGAGTACATCGAGATCAAGCGATATACTTCGGGATACTTTCCCTGAATTTGACATAATTTCAAAGAGAACTAACAATGTTACAACTTAAAAAAGGTTGCGCATTATAAAATTTATACACTGAATATATATTATTCACAAAGCGACATTATCCTCCCCTTAGATTAAAATTCTAGTATTCCATATTGGACAAAGGAGTTTTGTTGAGGATCATTTGTATCCGAGAACTTGTGAGTGTTGCCCCCACCAAACTTATCCTTACAAGCTTTGTGTATCACATGGCATTCGAATATATCACCGTTTCAGTGGCCCCAAAAATAAATCCAATTATTCAATCACATTGCAGATAGCTTAATCCAAGAGCAGTTGTTAGCTAGTTTATTATCTTTCGGCCATCCAAATCCAAACAGTGCCTTACACGAATTCGGTGCAAGTGATCATATGGGCACTTTCTTTTTTGTTAATTTTCCTTCTTTATTCACGTTCTTTTGTTCCGATATTGGAATTCATGTGGAGTTGAAGTCGCTTTTATATAACTTCAATTTCTTCTCATGTATGATGTAAACCTCTCAATTGTGCAAAATTTAAGTTTGAGGCTTAATATGTAGCTCCATAGTGACTTCGTTTTGTTGTTTTGTTTAACCTTTCTTTGAAATAAATTGTAACTACTATGCGGGTAAATTGGAGTTTAGCCAAGTTAACTAGAGTGTTGTGACAATAGACGTTCTGTATCCAAGTTTGAATCTCTTTTCTCGTAACTTAAATGATTTTAATGTAATTGACTCGTCTTATTTTAATATAATAGCTAGTGGGTTTTAATAGTTAGAACCCCACTTCGAATAGACTAGGGTTATTTCACAAGCAACTAGAGAATGACGGAGTCACTTATAGGCTTGAAATGGCCACAACTCTCATTTGAGTGAATGAGTGTGCGGAGAATGCTTGTAGTTGGTCATCTACTTCTTGTATTAGTGAAAATTTCTAGCAACCTGTGAACGTAACTCTCATTGAGTAAACCACGTTAATACCATAATCATCATTAGTTTATCTTTTTATTGCTTCTTAATCAATTAAAATTTATCTCATGGATAGGAACTTAGAGGAGGTTTTGGATGAAGGACAGTGATGGTTTTGCCTCAGATGAAAACAAAAATGAAATTGTAAAGGATTACGAAAAGAAAAAGAAAACGCGTCTAATCTCTTTAGATTTACCAAGTTGATGCTGGTTGTCTGATAAAGTAAAAAAGTGGTATCATGGGAGATTAGAATTCAAAGCACTAATTATTAAATTGGAAGATTATTAAGCGATGACATACAGACTTTCATTCATTCATGTAAGTTGTTTTCCATAAAACAATGTGCCAGTAATAGGAATACTCAGACATGGATAGATGGGTGAAATGACACGCTCATGTTTCAGCTACACAAGGGGACGAGGGTTAATCTTTTTTTGTCAATCAGTGTTTCAAACACTCAAAAAAGTTAATGGACTTTTAGGTGCATGATAGATGAAAACCAAAATCATCCTAATAATCCAACTTTCTGCTGCTTTTTTTTACCTTTTTGGATTCGATGGGTCAAGAACATGATCACTGTGGTGTAAAAATTTCACCGCTTTATGATTTGACGAAATTGTATCAACAAAACAAAGAGACATCTACGAGAGGGAGTTTAACCAATGAACCTCCGATCCAAAGTGCAAAACTTCGTAAAAAGATTGAGTAATTTAGGAATGAATTGCGTAAAATCAACTTAAAAGAGAATGAATTAGTGGTGGGGTATTTATAGGAACTTGGCTGGCCACATGTGTAAAGGATCTCATGCCATGTGTCGGCTTCTAATTGGCTAGAGTGTATCATCTGTTAGATGCAGTAGGAAAATATCTTTAAGATGTTGAAATATCATAAAAATGCTTGAGAATAATCCATAAAGATATTATTAAATAAATAATATCTAAGAATTATCTTTGGAGAATCCTTAATTGGATTTTATTGCGTTTTCTTGAATAAAAGAACATGTCTTCAATTAGGAAAGCTTAAAGATAGGAATTAGTTATTAATTCTACCTTTAATTCAATTGCCTTATCTTCATGTGATGAGCAGAGGAGCTAAGAGATTGTAGTAGCATATCAGGTCTTCTTCTTTGGTTGAACAGCGAGTGGAACGAATGTGGTTCTCACCAATTATGACTCGTCAATAGTGAATAAAATCCATGTGCCAAATCCAGGATTTTCTTAATTATTTTTTACTTTACAAATGCCACATACCTGCTATGCTGCGTATAAGAGGTGCTAGAAGTGTAAAAATCCCAAGTTGAGTGGGCTTGCCAAAAATAATTTCCTTGCCTGCTTTTATGTGACGACCCGTCCCTGATTTTACGTTTTTATAAATTTTAAAAATAGTAATTTTACAAAAATGCCCTTAGAGGCAAAGATTTTGACGTACGTTGGCCATGGTTAAGAGACATAAGACTCATTCCGTTAGGGTATTCTCGAAGTACTCGTCATTACGAACGCGTGGGCGCAAGTGGAATCAAAATTGGAGTTATAACGAAGAAGTTATAAACGAGCAAAGTTAGGGGTGAAATTATCATTTGATAATAATCTGGATTTCTCCAGATAATTCTGAGGTGCCACGTGGAAGGCTTGGAGAGGAAGGAATGGGCACTGCCCAATCAGAAAACAAGGAATGAGGGAAAGGAGAAGGAGAGAGAAACGGGGGAAAAGAGGAAACGGGTTCCCTCAACCCGCGTGACCCGCGTAAACCGACCCATTTCTCCATATTTTCCTGTGGTTTTCCACCGGATTTCCCACGAATTGGATCAAGACACTGTCACAGCCCGTCCCGAGATTTTCTTATCGAGGACGCGAAATGACGGGATTACCCTTAGCGTTACTAAGGTAAGTATTGTGACATGTTTTGATTTTATTCTAATTCCTAAGTTTTGGAAAATATTTAAATGGAAAAAAAAAGGGTTGAATTGTTTTGTGGTTAGGGAATTAGGAAAGGAATGGATGGTGAGGAATTGTATTGGACCACACACGCACACATTCATGTTCTCTCTCCCTCCCCCGTGTTCATTCTCTCTCCTCCCTCTCTCGACACTCTCTCAGTCTTTCTCTCTCACCCTCAATGTACGGACAAGGACCAAGGACACCAAAACTCCACGGATCGAACCCAAAAAGGTATGGTTCTTCATCCTCTTGACGTTCTGAGTTGAATGGTACTAATTTTAGGAAGTGAAACCCTGGAAATCACGTGAAACCCGAACCTTCATTTTTGGTCACTATTCATGCAAACGTAAAATGTCGATTTTCAGGGAATTCTAAGCTTGTAGTGAGCTTAGTGAGGTCCCAAGGAAGCTCGGAGTGCTTCGTTTGAAGGATTTGGACGTCGGGATCACGTGGTTCATCTTTGGCCGGTTTTCTTCGAATTTTTCCGGTGAGATTTCTTGGTTTTTAGAGCTTTAAAGTAGTATAGCGTGAAACTTCATGTTGAGGGCTTTATTTTGATATAAAATACGAAGAAAATGGTTGAGAAACGAAGGAGAACAAGGCATTTGAAAAATGCCAAGTTTTCCGGTCACCGGAAAAACCAGTCCGGCGAGCTCGCGAGGAAGAAGGTGCGCGTGGGCGCACGTATGCCCGTGCTTGCCCTGGCGCGTGGGGGTTAGTGGCACATCAAAAAAATAATCTAAAAATATGTCGACGTCCGTGGCGTCGAGTAGATCACTGTGGTATATTCATATACCCAAATTGAGCACCGTATGAGAAAGTTATTACGAATTATTGGTTATGTGCTTTAAATAACGTTTTATAGTTTTCGCATTTAGGTGAAAATGTGAATTGACGATCCGACCGTTGGATGGTCACCAAACTTTGATGCGTTGTAATACGTAATATTTGAGGATTATAGGAACTTACGGATTGGGAATCCGATTTACGGATCTTCCGGAATTGGAATTGTAAGTCCATAATATAGAATGTTAACCGTCACTTGGTTTGGTTAATTGACGGAGATCCGACCGTTGGATGGTAATGAAATTTTAGGGTGTTGTTCTAGGGTTATTTTGTGGACCTCTGAAAGTTAGGGATTGGAAATCTGAGTTGCAGATCTTCCGTATTGAACTGCGTAGTGACGTGTTTTATATAAGTTATATTCTATTGATATGAATTATGAGGTTGGATTTGATTATTGTTCTAGGCGCCGATCGTCATGACGCCTTGATGTGTTGTGCTAGGGAGTTGTAGGGCGAACTCCAGGTGAGTGGGCAGTACTTTCTATTATTACCTATATACTATGAATTTTCCCAGAAATTGAGTTTTAATGAAAGTATGTTTCCAAAATGCCATGCATGCATGATATGAATGATATGAGATATATGAATTAATAATTGATGCATATATATATGTGAATTGGTGCTGTGGACGCACATGTAAGTATCAGGTGAGTTTTATATTATTCATGTGCATTGTTGATATTGATAGCTCATAACCTGCAATCATGGTGTTAGTGCTTATATTATTCACCTTGCACCACACGCTCACCTTGGATCCAAGTAGGTGCATGTCGTACAGACCATGTGAGGGTTCCGACATGTCGAACAGACCATGAGAGGGTTCCGACTGATAGGTGACCTTAGATTGTGTACACAGATGATTGATGAGAGAAGCACTAGAGCGTATTATTACACCATTCATGTCGTACAGACTACTTCAGGTAGTTCCGACTTATCTGCAGTGTAGTGCCGTACAGGTCACCGAGGTGACTCCGGTTGGATTGGATGTTGAGCTATAGAATTAACCGTACAGGACCAACTGCAGGGTCTCCGGTTAATTCACCATTTCACCTGTTACATTGATGCATCATTCATGATGTTTTGAAAGTTTTAACATGGCATAATTTCTGGTTTTCAAGAAAGATTGATGAAATGAGATTTACGAAAAGTATTATGCTATTTTCTGGGAAAGTATACAGGTTTTACAGCGAGGGGTTAGAAATGTTTTAAATGAAATGTTTTCGAAAAACTTTGTTTTACTGACCCACTCAATTTTGTTTTGCGCCCCTCCAGGTTCAAGTTAGCAGAGCTTTGGTGGCCACGAGGAACCCAACGTGTTCTGACAGAATTCACAAAAGTAGGACTCACCCTCGGGTGTTTTATATTAGTAACTGTATTCTTTAAAGCTTCTGAACTGTGTAAATGGTTACGTCACTCTCACGTGACGGCCAGCATGCCCTCCTCCGGGACGGGGTGTGTCAGACACCACTCCCAATCATCGCCTAGTCCTTTCCTCTCCCATTTCCACCCAAATTTGGAAGGGATTTGGTTGTAAATTACCAAATAACCCACGAGGGTGCCGTGACACCCTTGCTCAGGATCCACCAATTATGAAACCATCTCCTTCAATTACCACCACTAGAACACTCCCCTAGAACCCATGAACAAAGCCCAAGGGTTTGTGGAGGCGTTGGAGCGAGTATGGAAGTCAAATTGAAGGCCACCCTCTATAGGGTTTCTGGCGAATTTTCATGGAATTGGGGTTTTTCCGAGCCAAATTGGCCTTAGTCACAGGTATGAAAGTTCCTCCGTTCATTGAGATCTTCATTTATGTAAATTTTGGTAATTTTTGGAAATAGTTGGATTTTTAAACGAGTCGGGGCGGCCGACCGCCACCCACAGCGGCGCGTGGCCAGAGGGCCATCAATGCTATTTTTAGGTTAAATTAGATGCCTTGAGTTCAGTTCTGATAATTGTATGACATAGGTTGATTGTTAGACCCTAAATTCTCAACGATACGTTAATGGGTCCTTATATGAATTGACGACGGTTGTTAGACCCTAAGAACTTACGGATAGGAAATTTGATACGTGGATCTCCCAAATCGAGTTACGTAGGGTTGTGGACCCTACCATCGATCTTTGACCGACAGTTGACTTTTGGTCAATGGGTCTCAAATCATTCTAGATCGTCCTTGAGGATTTTTTTTTATGTAAATTATGTGTTCCATCAGTAATGATTCTGAGAAGTGATTTGATATTTGCTCTAGCCGGCGATCGTTTGAGACATCTTGATATTCGTGCTAGGGAGTTGTAGCACAGACTCCAGGTGAGTGGGCCTTTGGTTTTCTATATATACGTATGTATGCTTTATGTTTTTCCCAAAAAATGTTTTAAATGCATTAGTGTAGTTATGCATAATGTTGCATGAAGCTGCGGAGGCCCAGGAAAAGCTACAGGTGAGTACATTATGATGTTAGTGGTTGTGATGTATATGGTTATGCCTGGATGCACGTAGAGCCCATTGTCCTGCACCCCAGTGTTAGTGCTCTGCCCGTGGCCAGGACCTAGCCTTCACGTGACCGTTCACCTCCCGCACCACACGCTCACCTTGGATCCAAGGTAGGTGCCAGCTTGTCGTACAGACCACATTAGGTGGTTCCGACTCGTAGGTGACTTGCGATACTTCGTACAGCCTTCACGTGATTGTAGCACTTGAGCGTACTTATTTACACCCAGCATGTCGTACATACCACATTAAGTGGTTTCGACTCGTGTGCAGGTTTAGAGCCGTACAGGTCACATTAGGTGACTTCGGCTGGATTGATGATCAGTTGTACAGGTCACGTTAGGTGACTCCGGCTGACATATCATTTTATGTTGATTTATTTCACCTGACTCACATATTTATTGCTACGATAGTTGGCATGACATATACTTTGTTTCCAATGCTTTCGAGAATGATTTCTATATACGTATGTAGTACTATTTTCTGGGAAATTATACGGGTTTTACGGTGAGAGGTTATTATATTTCTAAAGAGAAGGATGTTTTCAAAAACTTTATTTTTGCCCACTCACATTTTTTGTTTTGCACCCCTCCAGGTTTTAGCTGCTGAAGGTTCGTATCGACGAGGATTCTTGGCGAATCTTAGTATAAGTGGCTACCTCTGAGGGTATGATCTTTACCCACACTACTGTACTTTACTTATGCTCTGACGACACGTGTGAAGAGGGTGCATACCCGCTCACCAGCACACTTTGGTATTTAGGCACTTTTAGGTTTAAATTTACTCACATTTTCCATATAACTGCACTTTATGGCTTTGTCACCTTCCAAGTGTCGGCCAGCACAACTCGATTCGGAGTCCTAGTGGACATTCCAGGTCGAGCTGTGTCAGTTTGATATCAGAGCATGAGTTGGGCAGTATTGTATCCATCACACATGTGATGTAAGCATTTTAGGTTCTTGAACCTAAATATCGAATCTTGCCACCTCGTCGACTACAAAAAATGTGTTAGTTCTTCCTAAGGTTTGGGCAGTTTTATCGACTTGTTGACATTTTAGAAGATCATTTTGGCGAACGCCTCTAAATTATAAGCGAAGAACTTCCCTGCCAAGGAAAGATGTAGATTTGAGACTAGTTGATGGCCCTAAAGCAGGGTTAATGTATCGTTAACGGTGTATCACCAGGGATCTATAAACCAATTTCATCACTATTCTTTAGTCATCATTATTAAATTTTTTGAGATTGGAAATTAGAAATAGTTTTGGTTCATTGGCAGTGTCCGTTAGAGTACCACCCATTAGAATTCCTACGAAGTCTACTCTCGTCAAGATTCCATAAATGTATTGAGTGACAATGTGGTGCTACAGGGGTAGCACTCAATGGAAGAACATCTTGGGACAATCACTTTTGGTCCATGATAACACTAATCTTACCAAACGCACTAGTGATCATTCTGGATCTCCAAGAAGAAGATCGACTTCCTTTTAAGTTCGTCCAAAAGTAAATTGTTAGAAAATTCTTTCTCTGGCCTTAGGACGATCCAGCCAACGCTAGTTCCCGAGTTGTTTTTTGGTGTTGTACTCATCATTTTGATGAGTATAGGCACATGTGTACGAGTTGTTATACCTACGGTTAGTAGGAATTCCCGAAGTAGAAAGTATTTTCCCTAGAACTATGAACCACCTCCTAGGACTAATTCTTTACTAATCGTTCAAAACCATTCACCCGAGCGGGCTTTAACCTGTAATCAGCCTATAGTGGCACTACTAATTGGAGACACTGTCTGATATCCAGAAGCTGTTAATCAGTATTTAGGCGGTATGATTTCTGATACCGGACATGTGCTAGTATCTGGAAATGATACCTTTGTGCCAGAACGCCGGTTTACCGTTTTGGGGTAGCGAACAATAATAAAATATTGTATATGCATCAATTAGCGGCACGACTGGTAGACTAATTAACAGTGACTACTTGAGCCGGAGAAATTAAATCGAGGAAACTTAGTAGCATACCTTGTATTAAGACAGTAAACTCATGGTTATGTTAACCCTATAACCTATTTAGGTAATCAAAACTTCTTTGACTAGCAACCTTTTGATCATTTCCATAGGTAGACAGTAGGACCGAAATACAAATTGACATCTCACTGCTAGAATGTTTGAGTGACGAGAAAATTGTGAAGACTTTTTAGTTCGTGTCGTAGAGTTGGTTAGTAGTTTAGTATGTTTCTAGGATGTGTATCTTTGGCATCATTTCTCAAAATTCTACTTGGGATGCCACTGAATGCGAGGAGTAGAATACAACAGTGATTCACCTTGTTATCACCATATTTATTCTCCCTATTCCTTATCGAACAACTCCTACATCAGTTTTCCTTGTGACTTTTCGAACGAGTCCTACTTTATTGAGAGAACTTAGTCACCAAGGCTTACCGATTAGAGAATTATCCAACCAAACACTTTATCTAGGGAACTTCAAATCTATTCGAGAAGGCGTAAGATTGAACCCTAGGTTGGTGCCTAGACTTTAGCAATTTGATCAGGTGACGATTAAAAATCGTGTAAACCCTATTTCGAACTAATGGTCTAGTCGATTAACCTTTGTAACTCGAGTTTGCCTCCATGGTCTGACGAATTCTTAGTGGTCTTATTGATGATCTTTTTATCTACCTCGATAGTGAGATTAATTCTTTAAGCTCTGTTAGTCAGCTTTATACCAGATTCCTCGATTGTAAACTCTAATTAAATTGGTACTCTCCTTGGGAGACGTGGTCTCAGTGGACGAGATTCTTTTCTTTTCCCAAAAAGGTTGTAGTGGAAGAAAGTTGAAATTCTCACAAAGCATTGTGGAATTTCGAGATATCTATGGTCTTGTTGATTTTATCAACAATTGGTTAGAGATTTTTTTATTATAGTATTCTTCTTCACTTTTCGGTCGAGGAAAGTTAACTTAGTTAGAAAGTTAGATAGGAATAGAGTTTCTAACAACCGAACTGTTGTCTCACCTCACAACCGTTTTACACTCTTCGATTATGTTGATCATTTTGGAAATCCTTAATGATGCGTCCTTTGGATGTTTCGGCTATGTAGAGGCAGCATGGTGGATTATCGCTTATATTTCCAATGTGTAGAACTGTTTGGAAAGAACGATCTTACCTATGACCTAAAGTCAACATTTACCATCTTTGCTTGAAAATCGAATGACATTTCTAGGTGGAGAACGTGTCCAAAACCTTTATCAACTTTAGATTTCTCAAGTACATATTCATTTAAAAAGAATCAAATTTCTGACTGCGACGGTGGAAGAATCTGGAAGACGTCTACTCTTACATTATTATACATCATCCTGTTTGTGCAAACTTAGTTACTGTTTACCACCGCAAAATATATAATTACCCTTGATCACTTACAGCCATTCCTATCCCATTTCAACTGGAGTTCACCAGCATTGATTTGACATTATTTTTGGATTATCAAGAATTGTTCGAATGATTATAATCACTTCTTGTATTCGATCAGAGCTGAGGAATCATCACTATAAGCTCCCTATATGAGTTATTTTGTACATGTAGAGAATGTGAAAATCAATAATCATGATGTTGAACCAATGCTACGTCCAAGTGGTGTTCCAATATGTGGTAGCTTTACTCAAGTGAAAGGCAGTGTTCTTCCAACCCCAAAGCTTAAAGTCGGTAATGGTGACAACTTATTTCCTTAAAATGGGTGCTAGAAGTTCAACAACAAGACCCTCGTGAAACCAACTAAGATAAAAAAGTAAGTTGTTATTAATTTCTCTACACCCTGTGATCTAAAAGCCCTTATTCGCGATCTAATCAAATGTGGAGATATTAAAGGAATTAAAACTGAGGCTCCACTTGAGGTGTTTGAAACGAATTCTCGGTCTAGGTGCGCCCCGCCTTTGGTTAGAGTAGAAAGGATGATTGAGGAACTAAAGTCCAAACTTCTTGGACAACCACATTTTATTCTCTGTTTGCTTTCAAAGGATGATGGCATTATGAGAGAGCTGCTTCTAGACTTCTGTGCTAGTTCAGGCAAACAGAAACCCGACAAGATTATCATCTTGGTGTATATATATCTCACCATGCTACGCATTTCACTTCCAAGCCTTTGGAAGTCTTTATGAAGGTTATGAGTATTAGATTTTGTTTAGTATCACAGTTCTACTCCTAGACTAACGATTAGACTGAAACGAGTTACTCTGACCTTGGTGGACGTGTTGCATTTTGTCTGTCCCATCATTAGTTTGGTTGCAATATAACACTATCTTTATTTTAGTTGCTTGTAACTACGGTTACTATTTTGGTTTAGCTGTGGTACCATTGGGGTTGACATATAGGAATGTTACGCCAGGTACATGATTGGTAGGCACTTACTTTTATTAGAGTTATGCGTAACTGCGGTTACATTCCTGGTTATGAGCATAGCATCGTTTGAGAAATGGTATAAATATTTATGCGCAATATGTGATCTTCAGAAGAGAATTATGAGCAGGTATTTGAATGATCGAGATTATGACATGGAAATTTTATGATATTGACAATGTTGCCTAGGAAGGTAGTGCGTGAGCACGATCGAAGCTTTGTTCAGGTGATGTACGTGTATTTCCCAATGAGGGGCAAGATGGTAATATTGCACCCTCAGGAATTCCTTCCTTGCTTGTCGAGACGACATTGAGTTATTGGTATTGAGGGCTGCAAACTGTAATATCAATAACTTATTGTTGGGTTCGTTAAGCAAGTGGGCAATTAGGTCCGTTTACGGGAGCATAGGTGAAATCTTTCGATGTTCGGTCTTTGATTTCAGTACAATTACTTTAACTTTACGTTATTATATATATATATATACGTAATTTGACGTTATGTTTTTACATATCTATCTTTGAATTGATATTTTTGTAAAGGATTTTATATTGAAGAATTGTACTGAAGGAGAAGGACAATATGAGCTTGGAGGCATGAAAGAGGAATAATTGCAATCCGATCGCGAAGGAATGACATTCTCTTTTATGCAGCTGCTCTAACTTGATATCTCATTCACGTATTTATTTTTCTACTGTATTTTCCTTACTTTTGTCTAGTAAATGATTTTAAATTTCGGGGACAAATTTTTTTTAAGGTGGGTAGATTGTTACGACCCGTCTCTGATTTTACGTTTTTATAAATTTTAAAAACAGTAATTTTACAAAAATGCCCTTAGAGGCCATGGTTAAGAGACATAAGACTCATTCTGTTAAGGTACTCTCGAAGTATTCGTCGTTACGAACGCTTGGGCGCAAGCAGAATCGAAATTGGAGTTATAACGAAGAAGTTATAAACGAGCAAAGTTAGGGGTGAAATTATCATTTGATAATAATCTGGATTTCTCCAGATAATTCTGAGGTGCCACGTGGAGGGCTTAGAGAGGAAGGAATGGGCACTGCCCAATCAGAAAACAAGGAATGAGGGAAAGGAGAATGAGAGAGAAACGAGGGAAAAGAGGAAACGGGTTCCCTTAACCAGCGTGATCCGTGTAAACCAACCGATTTCTCCATATTTTCCTGTGGTTTTCCACCAGATTTCCCACGAATTGGATCAAGACACCACTCCCAATCATCGCCTAGTTCTATCCTCTCCCATTTCCACCCAAATTTGGAAGGGATTTGGTTGTAAATTACCGAATAACCCACATGGGTGTCGTGAGACCCTTGCTCGGGATCCACCAATTGTGAAACCGTCTCCTTCAATTACCACCAATAGAACACTCCCCTAGAACCCATGAACAAAGCCCAGGGGTTTGTGGAGGCGTCGGAGCGAGTATGGAAGTCAAATTGAAGGCCACCCTCTATAGGGTGGATTTTCGTGGAATTGGGGCTTTTCCAGGCCAAATTGGCCACAAGTATGAAAGTTGCTCCGTTCATTGAGATCTTCATTTTTGTAAATTTTGGTAATGTTTGGAAATAGTTGGATTTTCCGACGAGTCGGGGCGACCGACAACCACCCACGGCGGCGCGTGGCCAGAGGGCCGTCAATGCTATTTTTATGTTAAATTAGATACCTTGAGTTCAGTTCTGATAATTGTATGATGTAGGTTGATTGTTAGACCCTAAATTCTCAACGATACGTTAATGGGTCCTTATATGAATTGACGATTCGATCGTTGGATCATCATAAAACTTTAATAGGTTATTATTCGTAATATTTGAGGAATGTAAGAACTAACGGATCGGAAATCTGATATGTGGATCTCCCGGATCGAGTTACGTAGGGTTATGGACCCTACCGTCGATCTTTGACCGACGGTTGACTTTTGGTCAATGGGTCTCAAATCATTCTAGATCGTCCTTGGGGATGTGTTTTAAGTAAATTATGTGTTCCATCAGTAAGGATTATGAGATGTGATTTGATATTTGCTCTAGACGACGATCGTTCAAGACATCTCGATATTCGTGCTAGGGAGTTGCAGCTCAGATTCCAGGTGAGTGGGCCTTTGGTTTTCTATATATACGTATGCATGCTTAATGTTTTTCCAATAAATTGTTTTAAATGAAATGTGATTGAAATGACGTGTCATGCTTGCGTTATATTTCAGTATATCTATTAGTGTAGTTATGCATAATGTTGCAGCTGCAGAGGCCCATGTAAGCTACATGTGATTACATTATGATGTTAGTGGTTGTGATGTATATGGTTATTCCTGGATGTATGTAGAGCCCATTGTCCTGCACCCCGGTGTTAGTGATCCGCCCGTGGCCAGGGCCTAGCCTTCACGTGATCGTTCACCTCCCACACCACAAGCTCACCTTGGATCCAAGGCAGGTGCCAGCCTGTCATACAGACCATATTAGATGGTTCCGACTCGTAGGTGACTTGCGATACTTCGCACAGCCTTCACGTGATCATAGCACTTGAGCGTATTTATTTACACCCAGCCTGTTGTACATAGCACCCAGCCTTCACGTGATCATAGCACTTTAGCTGCTGAAGATTCGTATCGACGAGGATTCTTGGCGAATCTTAGTATAAGTGGCTACCTTTAAGGGTATGATCTTTACCCACACTATTGTACTTATGCTCTGACGACACGTATGAAGAGGGTGCATACCCACTCACTAGCGCACTCTGGTATTTAGGCACTTTTAGGTTTAAATTTACTCACATTTTCCATATAACTGCACTTTATGGCTTCGTCACCTTCCAGGTGTCGGCCATCACATCTTGATTCGGAGTCCTAATGGTCATTCCGGGTCGGGGTGTGTCATTTTAATTATAAGCTTTGACTTGAAGTGAAAGTCTTTTGGGAGATGGAGTCCAACTGCCTATAGGATTTATTTAGGAGAAATTAGTAGACCTGGCATTCGTGTCGTTTTTTCCGTGTTCGTGTCATACCCGATATCTTAATGGGTCGTGTCGTGTAACACCTGTTAAAATAAACGGGTAAAATGACCCGACCCGAAATTGACCCAATAATATTAACAGGTAATATGACCCGACCTGAAATTGACCCAATAATATTAACAGGTAATATAACCCGACCCGTTACCCGTTAAGGAAAATATATTTTAAACCAATAAATAATCAAATGAAAAACATAATACTAAAGAAGTATATACATACCATATTATCACATTCAAAACATAAAAACACATTTGTCTTTCAAGTATTACATATTTACATACCCAAAATAAGAGCATAATAATAATAATAATAATAAATATTAGAACATTACAAAATATCAAATGTTCAAAAGATTTGCAAAATTAAGGGAGTTATGTTTCAAGGTTTGGAACCTTGCACATTTTCTTACAATCAAACTCTTCAATTTTCATCAATCACCAAGGGAAATGGTATTTGAACTTTGGCTTGATATATTGTCTTCAAGAGTTATATTGATGATATTTTCAGTGAGGATTTCTACATTAGCACTCTCTTCTCATTTATCCTATGGCTATTGTTTAAGTAAAGTCTTTAATAGTTTTTTAATTAATGTAGAAGTGTGAATAATATAGAAAAAAAATATATAAACACTCGTAATGACAAGTTTTACAACTTTCGTGAAGGGCTTAACTTTGAAATGTGCCACTATAATCATATAAATCATATATCAAAATTTAACCATCAATTGTTGTTTACATTTATACTTCATTTTTCTCACCAAATTTTGTTTTTTGAAAACATGATCTATTAGAGGATATAGGAAGATGAACGGTTCAGATCGTTGATATTATATTCAGAGTTTTACCGTTAGTGAAAATATTGCTTGGTGTTTATAAAGTCTCTACAAACTATATAACATCGATTCATATTTCAATTAACCGTAAATATCGGGACGTGATATCAAAGATCCGAACCGTTCATCTTCCTACATCCCCCAAAAGATCATGTTTTCAAAAAAGAAAATTTAAAAAATGAAATTCAATATAAAGAATAAAGCCTAAACGACAATCGACGGTTAAATACAAATTTAAGGTTTATGGATTATAGTGTCGGATTTCAAAGTTGACCCCTTCATGAAAGTTGTAAAGCTTGTCACTACGAGTGATTGTATATATATTTCTTTTTTTTTACATTTCTTACACTTCTACAATAATTATTATTAATTTTATTACTTTTACACTCAAATAAAAAACACTATTCATGACAGTTTGGAGGGTTTTAAAAATCTAAACGATAATGTAAGTGTAACCATTGTCTACTCGTGGAGGAATGATGAATCACAAGTGTTTATATATTCTTTCACATTTTTCATACTTATAGGGATGTCTTATTGCCTATACTAATACTATACTAGTTGATTTTAATTTTGGACAACAACATGTTAAGTAAAATTTATCCTATTAATGATAATAAAAAACTCTCATAATAAAAATAAATAAATGAATAAAACTTAATTTTTTTTAACTTATATAGAATAATAATACAAAAATATATATTTAATATAGAATATACCAATATATACAATAAGGCTATTGTATTTTATAATAATTTTTTTAGTAATTAAACTTTAAAATTATAATTTATTTTGCTTAACGGGTCGAAACAGGTTACCCACGTGTTACCTGCGTGTATACCCATTAAGAACCCGTTAATAACGGATTCTTAATGGGTCACCCGATAATGACCTGATTAGTTATCGTGTTGACCCGAAACCCGATATTTTCGTGTCGTGTAAGAAACTGCCGGGTCTAGAAATTAGGTTCTCATCCTTCCTTTTGCTACTCCATTAATTAAAATCCTATTCCTTTTCAATTTTTGATCAAGGTCCTTGGGTATTAATAACATCATTAATTAGTTTAATAATAAAATATTATTTTATTTCTAAATATATTCATTTAATGTTAAAAATGTTGCAATTAGTATATATATATTTATGACTAAATTTTTTTATCATATATTTTTAGTTTAGGTTTGTACCCATTTTTAATTTGTAATTTTTTTTTAATTTGTACCAATTTTCTTTTCAATTTTAATTTGTACCCATATATTAATTTCTTTTTGTGCCCATACTTTTTAAAGTTTATTTGTATTTGTACACATATATTTTTTTATTTGTACTTTTTATTTTGCTAAATGTACCCATGCTAATTGTGACAGCCCGTCCCTAATCTTAAGAGTTTTAAAGTTTTAATAAAGGATTTAAAAAAAATGTCCTTTTAGGCACGCGCATTATTTGAGGTTAATCGTCGTGTCGTGCCATCTAAGATTTATTTTCTTGACATATCCTCGTAGTATTCGTCGCTACGGACGTGTGGGCGCAGACGGTTTGTGATTTGGAGTTATATCGAAGAAGATATTAACGTTTAAAGTTTGGAACATTTTAGTAATTCAATTATTTGTGGTAGAATTTCAGTTTTAAGAAGGGGAATTAAAGGTTGGGCGCTGCCCAGTTAGAGAGGGGAGAGAGGTGGATTGCCCTATCAGAAATAAAAGAAAGAAGAAGGGGGATTGGCTGCCCAACCAAGGAAGGAGGAGATGGACCAATCGGAACAGTGAGAGAAGGGAAGGACCAATCAGAATCAGGGAAAGGAGGAAAGAAGGGAGAAGGAAAAGGAGGGGATCGGCCGGACCCATTTCGACCCGCGCGCGACCCGTCGGGTTTTCTACACATTTCCGTCGAAATTCCACCATTTTTCCGGCGAATTGCTTCAAGAAATCACTTGGAAACTTCTCCATGACCTCCCTTCTATCTATTTCATCTCAAATTTGGAGAGATTTGGCTTTGCAAATGGAGAAAACCGCAAGTAAGGGGTGCGGCGACTTTGGTTTCGAATCACCCAATCCCGAAGCAATTCCTTCCAATTGCCACCACCAAAATACTTCCCTTGAGGTCTAGAACCATGCCCAATCAGTGGTTGGAGCGTTGGAGTCAAACTAGGGACGAATCAAGAACACCCAAAACCTAGGGTTCCACATGGTTTTGGTGGAATTGGAGCATTTCTAGGACGAATTGGCATTGGCCACATGTATGAAAGTTGTTCTACTCAGTGAGATCTTCATTTCTGTAAATTTTGGTAATTTTTGGAAATAGTTGTATTTTCCGGCGAGCCGGGGCGGCCAATCGCCACCCGCGGCGGCCCGTGCGGCGGCGCGTGGCCAATGGCCCGCCAATTTCATTCTTAGCATGTGTTTAATGCTCAAGGTTCAGTTTTGATAATTGATTGACGTAAATTGAGTAATTGAACCTAAGTTCGTTACGATTCGTGGTTAGGTGAAAATGTGAATTGATGATCCGACCGTTGGATCGTCACCAAACTTTGATACGTTGTAATACGTAATATTTGAGGATTATAGGAACTTACGGATCGGGAATCCGATTTACGGATCTTTCGGAATTGGAGTTGTAAGTTCATAATATAGAATGTTAACCGTCATTTGGTTTTGGAAATTGACGGAGATCCGACCGTTCGATGGTAATGAAATTTTAGGATGTTGTCCTAGAGGTATATTGTAGACCTCTGGAAGTTATGGATTTGAAATCTGAGTTGCAGATCTTCAGGATCGAACTGCGTAGTGACGTGTTTTATATAAGTTATATTCTATCGATATGATTTCTGAGGTTGGATTTGATTATTGTTCTAGGCGCCGATCATCATGATGCCTTGATGTATTGTGCTAGGGAGTTGTAGGGCGAACTCCAGGTGAGTGGGCAGTATTTCTGTGTATACCTATATACTATTGATATTTTTCCCAGAAATTGAGTTTTAATGAAAGTATGTTTCTAAAATGCCATGCATTCATGATATGAATGATATGAATTATATGAATTGATGCATATATATATGTGAATTGGTACTGTGGACACACAGGTGAGTATCAGGTGAGTTATGTTATTTATGTGAATCGTTGATGATGTAAATTATGTTGATAGCTCATAACCTGCACCCATGGTATTAGTGCTTATGTTATTCACCGCACCGCACGCTCACCTTGGATCCAAGTAGGTGCATGTCGTACAGACCATGAGAGGGTTCCGACATGCTAGTCGTACAGACCACCGAGGTGGTTCCGACTAGTAGGTGACTTTAGATTATGTGCACATATGGTCGTACAGCCACTAGTCGGAATCATCTAGTGATCTGTACGACTAGCATGTCGGAACCCTCACATGGTCTGTACGACATCCACCTACTTGGATCCAAGGCGAGCGTGCGGTGTGGTGAATACTAATATAAGCACTAACACCTAAGGGCAGGTTATGAGCTTTCAATGAAATTTCAATATAAATAACTCAGCTGGAATTAAATAAACTCACCTGACTTACCTGTGCCTCCACAGCACCATGCAACAATTATGCATCATATATCAATTCATGTACATATATATATCAATTATCAAATCAAATATTTCAATGTTTTCATGCATGGCAATTTAAATTCATAACTTTCATAAAACGCGTATTTTCTGGGAAAATAAATGTATATAGGTAAATACGAAATCAAAACTGCCCACTCACCTGAAGTTCGCCCTACAACTCCCTAGCACAATACGCCAAGGCGTCATGACGATCGGCGCCTAGAACAATAATCAAATCCAACCTCAGAAATCATATCGATAGAATATATAACTTATATAAAACACGTCACTACGCAGTTCGATCTGGAAGATCTGCAACTCAGATTTCCAATCCATAACTTCCAGAGGTCCACAATATACCTCTAGGACAATATCCTAAAATTTCATTACCATCCAACGGTCGGATCTCCGTAAATTTCCAAAACCAAGTGACGGTTAACATTCTATTTTATAAATTTCATTACCTCTTAAAGCTCACCGTGAGCTTGGAATTCCCTGAAACACGACATTTAACGTGTGCATGAACAGTGACAAAAAAATGGGAATCTTGGGTTCACGTGAAATCGAAGGTTTCACGACCTAAGACTAGTACCAATCGACTCACAAGGACTCAGGGATGAAGATGCATACCTTGGTTGCCTCGATCCGTCGAGTTTTGGAAGGTTTCTGGGGTGGCCGTACGATGGGTGTCTAGAGAGAGAGAATGTAGAGAGGGAGGAGAGAGAGAGAGAATGACGGGGAAAGGGAGAGATCAGGGAGAGTGTTTTGGGAGTTACACTCAATCCACACCATCCAAATTTCTTATCCCTAATAAAAAATAATCACACCCTTTCAAATCTATAACCAACCAAAATAATCCAATTCACATAATTAATTCCTTTTTAATTTATATTAAGGTTAAACCAATTAATGTCACACTCATACCTTAACAACGTCAAGGGCATTTCCGTCATTTCATACCCTCGATATGAAAATCTCGGGACGGGCTGTGACAATCTCCCCCCGAAATTCCCATAACCAAATAACCCACTTAATATTCATAGAACAACCTTGGGTACATCTCTCTTATTCGATCTTCTGTCTCCCAGGGAGCTTCCTCTACTGAATGGTTCCTCCACAACACTTTCACCAAACTCACAGTCTTGTTCCTTAGAACTTTATCTTTCCAATCCAAGATCGTGATTGGTTCTTCATCATATGACAAATCCGGATTAATCTCTAACGGTTGAGGAGGGATCACATGAGAAGGATCAGAAATATAATGTCGAAGCATAGAGACGTGGAACACATTATGGACCTTAGATAACTCCGGAGGCAACTCCAACCGGTAGGCAACTTCCCCAATTCTTTCAGTGATCACATAAGGTCCAATGTATCTCGGGCTTAGCTTTCCTCTTTTTCCAAATCGCACCACACCTCTCCAAGGTGACAATTTCAAAACACCAAATCACCCACATCATACACTCGGTCAGTAGTATGCCGATCCGCTAAACTCTTCTGTCGATCCTGGGCTGCTTTCAGGTTAGACTTAATGACCTGAATATTTTGAGTTGTCTCATCCACAATGTCAGGGCCTTCTAACACTCTTTCACCAACCTCAGACCAACACAATGGCGTATGACACGCCCTACCATAAAGTGCCTCAAATGGTGACATACTAATGCTCGAGTGAAAACTATTGTTGTAGGCAAATTCCATCAAGTCCAGACGATCATGCCAAGAATCACCAAATTGTAACACCAAAGATCTCAACATATCCTCCAACGTCTGAATCGTCCTTTCTGATTGCCCATCAGTTTGAGGATGATAAACAGTGCTATAAAGCAATTTCGTACCAAGAGCTTCCTGAAAAGCTACCCAAAACTTAGAAGTAAATCTTGGGTCTCTGATGCTTAAATTAACTAAACACACAAATTAAACCCTCTTTTGACAATTGTAGTAAAGTATGTAAGTAGGGATCGTTCTGGACCGGGGATTAGGAGGGATTGCTAAACACTTGAAAACTGACTTAGAAACGTAAAAACAAAGTTTAAAACACTAAACTAGACTCAAAGAATGTAAAACTAAAGTTCAAAACACTAAACAAACCAAAAGACTCAAAACAGCAAACAAACACTCAAAACTGCCTTAAAAACACTTTCTGGGCAGTTTTGAGCACAAAGCACCAAATTGGACGAATTTGGGTTTTCTAATGACCTAAAACACTTAAAAACACAAACTAAATGAATTTCTAACTAATCTAACACTTTAAAATAAAGGGGGATTTGGTTTTGGACGAAATTAAACTTGCAAAACAGATTGTAAATTGAAAACAGATTCTAGACGAATTTGGATAAAACTATGGATGATGGGCTAGCTAGAGGGTTCTTCTCCACATATGACACACTTGCATATAAACCAATTTTCAGTTGTTCTTCCGATAAATCATGAAACTCAACACCCCAGGTTAATTAGGTCCGCTTAAATTAACCTTCAAGTTCTCCTTAAGTTATTGAATTGGATGGGAAAGCGCATACAACAACTCAACACATTCTTCAAAAGTCCTTTACGTGAAAAGCACAATAAAGATACAATCAAAGATCATTAAGCAACATGAGAACTATAAGTATTGACGAGGCACTCGTTACTATGATGAGCATGAAACTTATGCCAAGAATTCATTTAACGCGATCGTTTATAAGCGACCTCCACTACTTGTGAATATAAGTTTGTAACTATTAGGTGAAACTCCCTTATATTCTAGCATCATATTCATGCATGAAAACTAAGCATGCACTCTTAACAAACATACACGAATAAGTTATCAATCAAGCAGTTAAACGAATTGAATTCACAACTTATGAAATCACAACCAAAAGTAATCAATTCATATTGCAAGCATGAACATGGTTTCGAATCACCCCCTAACTAATAGGGTTTAGTTCCTCATAATCGCAACACAAAGAATAACAAGATTATATATTGAAAACAAAAGAAAGATTACACCTAGAAACGCTCCAACGATCCAACGTCTTGAATGGCAAGCACGTCCAAGGGCTTTCCTCCTTCCTCTTTGCTGCGACACAAGGTATAGGTGATGGTTTTAGGGGTTATGGATGGTGTAAAAGTATGGAATGGTGTTTAGGATGGTAGTATGGTGCGGCTAGAAGTGTTTTTGGGCAGAAAGTATGATGAATGGTGAAGTATGGATGTGTCTAGGAGTGGTGGATGATTTCTGGCGTGAATGGATGATTGAGTGGTTGATTTGTGGTGGTGGATGGATGTAGGGAGGTTATGGTGAAGGATGGAATCCTTAGAATGGTCAGCAAGGGCCTTTATTTATAGGGGAAGGAAGGGCTACGAATTTGAAGTGGTTTTAGGTAAGGATTTATGTAGGAAAAGGAATGTGAATTTGGGTCAGAAAATAGGCAAGAAAGGTGTAGGAATTAAAGAGAAAAGGAAAGGGAAATTCGGCAAAGATTATAGGGCAGATTTAGGAATGTGTTTTGAAGCACAAAATAGGTAAGAAAGGATGTAGGGTGCGGCATAGGGTTTTAGGGAAAAGGAAATATGTTTTAGGACATAAAATAGGAAGGAGAATCTCTCCCTTGTGCAGCAAGGGATGGAACAAAACAGGAATGTGGTTTAGGTGTAGAAAATAGGAAAACAAGAAAGGGAAACAAGGAAGGTAAAGTAGGAAAATAGGAAGGTGGGTGCGGCAAGGATTAGGGATAGGCCTAGGTCTTCTAGAAGCTTTTATTTAGTGTCCTAAAATATTTAGGAAGCCTCCTTGCAGCTGGAACATAGGTGAATTACAATTAGGAAAGTTTAGAGCCAAAGATGGAAACCTTCACAAATGGAAACCTCCAAGAATAGAAACTTCCAACTTTAGAAACTTTGGCTTCCAATTCTGAACTCTTTGTTCTTCATTTTCATTTCTTCATTTCTTTCATCTCATTTATTCATTCCTAGCCTCCTTTGGTCTTCAATTTCGTCCATTCACTTGGCTCCAAGCATGCGCTATCAATTCCATGCCCAAAAATGCTCCAAAAGGCTCAAAAATGCATCTTCTTGCATACTTTGTCCATAGAATCTGAAAACACACGAAAATGACTTTAAACACTAAAATAACTAAGGAAAACAACATAAATGCACAAGAACAAGCTAACTAAGTTGCATAAATATGCTCCTATCAAATTCCCCCACACTTAGCTTTTGCTAGTCCTCGAGCAAAACAAACAAAAGAACAAAACAAAACCTAGACCTTCCAACAATTGTCTTAGGGATTTGCAATGCACATGACATGTTAAAAATCATCATTCCCACAGATTTGAGTCATCTTCACACTTGAGCACATACTTAATCACAGTCACCACTTACTAGTTCACATTTAACCAATTAAAACGATGTTTTGAATGTAGTAACATGCCTTAGAGAATTCGCTCAATTCCTTACTAGATACACTCTTATTCCCACACAGATTTTCTAACTACACACCCTATACTAGTTTATATGTGAGAAGATTGATGTAGACATGAAAACGAACGCTCACATATATGTATAACAAAGAACGCAATTTCTGGAGTTAATAAGCATGTTTAGATATGATCTCATGAACGGAATGCTACTACTTAGATGCGAGAACCAGTGACACCATATGCTCATACCAAATTCAAACTCCACAAATTGAAACACATAACACTCAAGATTGAAGTCAAGGGTTGTAATGGGGCTTGGGCTATTGGTTAACAAATGAAGGATAGGAATAACAAACGTTCTTAAAGCAATAGCAAGCAAAATAATGATATTGACACTTAGAATTCACTTTAGAATGCAGAAATCAGTTTTAAACACAAAGGGAAGATTCAAGCAACACTTAGGAACTCTTTTTCACATATTTTCAACTCTTTTTCATTATTTTCACAACTTTTCTTTTTTTTTCTTTCTATTTTCCACGAATTTTCTTTTCTTTATTTTTTTTCTTCTTTCAATGCCATGCCTATGGCACATTAACTCACATGAGAAACACTTCCCCCACACTTGTTTTCTGCCATACATTAATCACAAGGAATTCAATTTGAATCATGCTTTACTATGCTTCAAGAACAAGGGTATGGATGGTCCTAATCTAGGCTAGGTGAGGATAACGTGGTTAACAAAGAATGTAGGCTAACAAGGCTCAATGGGGTTTAACTTAAAATATAATGATATGGGATACATGGCAGTTTGGCTTTGGTGGTGGTAACTACACAACTTCATCTTGAATATGTGTTATGCAAATCAATAGCATGCTTTGAATGAAATGGGCATGAGTTCTAGCATTTGGAACTAAATGATGAAACGCCTTCTAAGTAGTAACCAAGCAAAGAATAATGAGATCATGCAACGACTTTAGAAAACAATAATGCACAGATTTTAACTCTCCAAATAAACGTTTAGGCTCAAGTCTCACAAGGTTGTAGCGTTTGTTTGAGTTCCTTCCTTCAAGCATGTTACAAAAACTAATTTTTTTCTTTTATGATTACATGTGAATTCATAAGTTATAACCACAACCAAGCATAAACAAAGAGTAAATCAAACTTTCATCCATGTTAATCACTCTCTTTAACAGCCATGTAATTACAAACCGAATCCTCATCATTGTGTTGGAAGGTACCCTAAGACACAAACAAACACACAAAAACAACTCTTTTTGGGTTTTTAAAACAAATTTTTCAAATTTTTATGTGATTTTCGGATTTTTGCATCAACACACACTAAAACACACCAAAACTGCTCAAAAACACTTAAAAAACAGCAAGGAACAAGTCTCCAAGTTAAGGGTGATAAAATCCCACGAATTTGCATCTAAAACACTTAGTTACCAAAAATTTGATGCTTAAATTAACTAAACACACAAATTAAACCCTCTTTTGACAATTGTAGTAAAGTATGTAAGTAGGGATCGTTCTGGACCGGGGATTAGGAGGGATTGCTAAACACTTGAAAACTGACTTAGAAACGTAAAAACAAAGTTTAAAACACTAAACTAGACTCAAAGAATGTAAAACTAAAGTTCAAAACACTAAACAAACCAAAAGACTCAAAACAGCAAACAAACACTCAAAACTGCCTTAAAAACACTTTCTGGGCAGTTTTGAGCACAAAGCACCAAATTGGACGAATTTGGGTTTTCTAATGACCTAAAACACTTAAAAACACAAACTAAATGAATTTCTAACTAATCTAACACTTTAAAATAAAGGGGGATTTGGTTTTGGACGAAATTAAACTTGCAAAACAGATTGTAAATTGAAAACAGATTCTAGACGAATTTGGATAAAACTATGGATGATGGGCTAGCTAGAGGGTTCTTCTCCACATATGACACACTTGCATATAAACCAATTTTCAGTTGTTCTTCCGATAAATCATGAAACTCAACACCCCAGGTTAATTAGGTCCGCTTAAATTAACCTTCAAGTTCTCCTTAAGTTATTGAATTGGATGGGAAATCGCATACAACAACTCAACACATTCTTCAAAAGTCCTTTACGTGAAAAGCACAATAAAGATACAATCAAAGATCATTAAGCAACATGAGAACTATAAGTATTGACGAGGCACTCGTTACTATGATGAGCATGAAACTTATGCCAAGAATTCATTTAACGCGATCGTTTATAAGCGACCTCCACTACTTGTGAATATAAGTTTGTAACTATTAGGTGAAACTCCCTTATATTCTAGCATCATATTCATGCATGAAAACTAAGCGTGCACTCTTAACAAACATACACGAATAAGTTATCAATCAAGCAGTTAAACGAATTGAATTCACAACTTATGAAATCACAACCAAAAGTAATCAATTCATATTGCAAGCATGAACATGGTTTCGAATCACCCCCTAACTAATAGGGTTTAGTTCCTCATAATCGCAACACAAAGAATAACAAGATTATATATTGAAAACAAAAGAAAGATTACACCTAGAAACGCTCCAACGATCCAACGTCTTGAATGGCAAGCACGTCCAAGGGCTTTCCTCCTTCCTCTTTGCTGCGACACAAGGTATAGGTGATGGTTTTAGGGGTTATGGATGGTGTAAAAGTATGGAATGGTGTTTAGGATGGTAGTATGGTGCGGCTAGAAGTCGCTCAATCTCCAATTGGTAATAACCAGACCTCAAATCCATCTTAAGAAATACGCAGGCACCTCCAACTCGATTGACAAATCATCCATGCGTGGCAACGGATAATCGTCCTCAAAATTTGTCCGATTCAGTTTCCTATAATTAATGTATAGTCTTAACGTTCCTTCTCTTCCTCATTATAGTTGCCACTACTCCACGGTAAGAATTTTGTTTTTTTTGCTGGCGCGGTGCGGTTGAGAGCCGTGTGGTGGAGTATGAAAGGCTAAGTTGCGAGCTAGACTAGCGCAGGTTGGGTCACGCCTAGTAAGAAGAAGCAAGCCGCTGGGTTAGGCTTGCTAGTGTGCTAGGTTGCACCTTAGCATCCGTGGGAAACCGGCCTGGTGCTGTGCCTCCCTTCCTTTTTCTTCCTCGAACAATTTTCAATATTTCTCGATCTTTTTTTGCAAAAATTTTATTTTTCAGAATGTCTTCTTCCACGCGTAAGAGTGATGAATATCCTCGACCTAAGTATCGCCAAGGTGGGTTTCTCTAGAAGAGTTTGGTGTGAGAATTACTTGACACACAAATTAAACCCTCTTTTGTCAAATTGTAGTAAAGATGTAAGTAGGGATCGTTCTAAACCGGGGATTAGGAGGGATTGCTAAACACTTGAAAACTGACTCAATAACATAAAAACAAAGTTTAAAACACTAAACTAGACTCAAAGAATGTAAAACTAAAAGTTAGAACACTAAAACAAACCTAAAACTCAAAACAGCAACTAGAAGACTCAAAACTGCCTAAAAACCACTTTCTGGGCAGTTTTGAGCACAAACACAAAATCTGACGAATTTGAGTGAAAACTTGAATCAAAACACTTAAAAACACAAATCAAAACACTTTCTAACTAATCTAAGACTTCAAAATAAAGGGGGATTTGGTTTTGGACGAAAATTGAAAACAAAACAGAAACTTTAAAACAAAACAGATTGTAAAACGTTTTTGGATGAAAAGGATGGATAAAAGGCTAGTTAGGAGGTTCTTCTCCACACATGACACACTTGCAAACAAAACGATTTTTCAGTTGTTCTTCCAATAAATTATGAAACTCAACACCCCAAGTTAATTAGATACGCTTAAATTAACCTTCAAGTTCTCCTTAAGTTAATGAATTGGATGGGAAAGCGCATACAACAATTCAAAGCATTCCTCAAAGGTTCCTTACGTGATGAGCACAATAAGGATACAATCAAGAATCATGAAGCACAATGAGAACTATAAGTGTTGACGAGGCATTCGTTACTATGATGAGCATGAAACTAATGCCAAGAATTCATTCAACGCGATCGTTTATAAGCGACCTTCACTACTTGTGATTATAAGATTGTAACTATTAGGTGAAACTCCCTCATAATCTAGCATCATATTCATGCATGAAAACTAAGCGTGCACTCTCAATCAACATACACAAATAAGTTATCAATCAAGTAGATGAACGAATTGAAACCACAACTTATGAAATAACAACTGAACGTAATCAAATCATATTGCAAGCATATTCATGGTTTCGAATCACCCCCCAACTAAGGGGGTTTAGTTCCTCATACTCACAAGCAAAGATACATAAATTTAGAAATTAAAATCCAAAGGAAGAAAACACCTAGAACGCTCCAACTTGGCAGCAACTCATCAACGAATTCTCCTTCCTCCTTGCTGCGGCAGAGAACTTTAGAACAGGTTTTGGGGTTATTTGTGGTGTAGAATGGATGTGGAATGGTATGGGAAGGTTTAGGGTTGATGGGAGTATGGCTAGGGATGATTTTGGGTCAGAAAATATGGTGAAAGGTGAAGGAAGGCTGCTGCAAAGTGTGATGGATGTGTTTGACGAATTTATGAATTGTGGAGGGTGTATGGCTGGATGGGATGAATGGAATGTGTGTGGGAGGTGTGTTTTTCTGAACTCCATGATAAATGGTTGAATGGGGATTATATAGTGGCTGAAAATGTCAAGCAAACATCAAGTAATGGACAATCTGCCATCCTTGCAGAAATCCACTTCATGGTGGTCCAATTTCTGCCATTCCTTGTTGTCTCTTCACTGCCCATGATGATTCCTTGCTGCCCATAATGATTCCTTGCTGCCCATGATGATCCCATTCTTCCATGCTTTAATTTCTGATTCCTTGCTGCCCATGTGGTGTGTGTGTTGCTGTTTTAATTATCAAATTCGTCCATCCACATGTCTTCATGTTTGCACCATCCAATCTTGGCCCAAAAATGCTCCAAAATGCTCCAAATTGGCTCAAAATGCATACTTTGCCATATGAACCTGAAATTGCACGAAAATGACCTTAAACACTATAATAAGTTATAACTAACTACGAAAATGCAAGAAAACAACATAACTAAGTAGCATAAATATGCTCCTATCAAACTCCCCCACACTTAGCTTTTGCTAGTCCTCGAGCAAAACAAAATAAACAAAACGAAACAAAGTCAATAAACACACTCTAATCCTTCCAACATTTGCCTCAGGGATTTCCAATGAACATGACATGTTAAAGATCGTTATCCCCACAAATTTGAGTCATCTTTACACAAGCACATACTTAATTTAAGCCACAACTTACAAATTCACAAGTAATCAATTAAAACAATGCTTTGAATGAAGTAACATGCCTTAGAGAATTCCCTCAATTCCTTACAAGATATACACTCTATTTTCACTCAGATTTTCTAACTCCACACCCTACACTAGTCATATGTGAGAAGATTGATGTAGATATGAAAATGAATGCTCACATATATATTTCACAAAGAATGCAATTTCTAGAGTTAAGAAGCATGTTTAGATATGATCTCATGAATGAAATGCTACTACTTAGATGCGAGAACCAATAACACCATATGCTCATACCAAATTCAAACTCCACAAATTGAAACACATAACACTCAAGATAGAAGTTAAGGGTTGTAATGGGGCTTGGGGTGTTGGTTAACAAGGAAGGATAGGGAAAACAAACGTTCTTCAAGCGATAGTAAGCAAAGTAATGAAATTGAGACTTAGAATTCACTTAGATTGCAGAAATTAACTTTAACACACAAGGGGGAGACTTAAACAACTCCTTAGGGTCAAATTCATTGTTTTGGACCCTTACTTCAACAAACAAGACTTTGGAACTCTTTTTCTCAACTTTTCAACTCTTTTTTCATACTTCTCATACTTTTTCTTCATGTTTTTTTTTTTCAAATTTTTTTTTCTTTTCTCTTTCCATGAATTTTTTTTCTTTTCTTTTCTTTGCCGTGCCTATGGCACACAATTCCTCATGAAAAACACTTCCCCTACACTTGTTTTCTGCCAACATAAATCAAAAGGAATTCTAATTGAATCATGCTTTACTATGCTTAAAGAACAAAGGAATGGATAGTCCTAATCTAGGCTAGGTGAGGAAAACATGGGTTAACAAAGAAAAGGCTAAACAAGGCTCAATGGGGTTGAAACCTACAAAACATAATGACATAGGGGATTCACGGCATTTTGGCTAAGGTGGTGGTAACTACACAACTTTATCTTGAAAATGTGTTATGCAAATCAATAACATGCTTTGAATGAAATGGGCATGAGTTCTAGCATTTGGAACTAAATGATGAAACGCCTTCTAAGTAGTAACCAAGCAAGGAATAATGAGATCATGCAACGACTTAGAAAACAATAATGCACAGATTTTAACTCTCCAAATGAACGTTTAGGCTCAAGTCTCACAAGGTTGTAGTGTTAGTTTGAGTTCCTTCCTTCAAGCATGTTACAAAAACTAATTTTTCCATTATGATTGCATGTGAATTCATAAGTTATAACCACAACCAAGCATAAACAAAGAGTAAATCAAACTTTCATCCATGTTAATCACTCTCTTTAACAGCCATGCAATTACAAACCGAATCCTCATCATTGTGTTGGAAGGTACCCTAAGACACAAATAAACACACAAAAACAACTCTTTTTGGGTTTTTTTTAAAACAAATTTTTCAAATTTTTATGTGATTTTCGGAGTTTTATGTTAACACACACTAAAACACACCAAGACTGCTTAAAAACACTTAAAAACAGCAAGGAACAAGTCTCTAAGTAATGGGTGGTACAATCCCACGAATTTGCATAAAAAACACTTAGTTACCCCCCCCACACTTAAATCAAACATTGTCCTCAATGTTTCAAGCATAAAATCACACAAAACAAAATTAAACACACAAACAGCAAGTAACAAATAAACTGGCAGATTATAACTAACAACAAAGAGAAGGGTTTTAGGAACGCAAATCTGCAATTGGAGTGATGCCTAGGGCTTCCTTTGTTGTATGCATGGGTTGCCTCCCAAGTAGCGCTTTCTTTAACGTCGTGAAGCCGGACGAAGAACACAATCATGCCTCATTGGAGCCCACGGCATGGAGGTGATCTTTAAATGGAACGTGATACTTGAAATGATCCGGTAATGCTTTAAATTCTAAAATGGGTGCCTGGATCATTGAACTCAACAACTTGTTAGTATAAAACAAACTTGAAATTTGAGGAGGTGGCTTACCTGTGTGTTGCGACAAGAACACAAGTACATCTTCCACGACATGCTCCACAAAACTTCCATGCATTGGATCTATGAATGGAGGGGGATAGTGATCCTTCCTAATTATGGCATTGAGCTTTCTAGAGTCCGTGTAAATTCTCCCTCCAATTTGGATTTGATTCGGCACCTTACTTGAATGGGGTGGTGTAGGAATATTGGGAGGTTGCGGCAAGGGTTGTTCTTCCCTTGCCGTGCCTTGTGCATCCTCCTCCTCTTCGAACAGTAGCAATTCATCCATGGGCTCATCTTCAACCATTTGTTCTTGAATTTGTTCAATGCATTCTGCATTCTGCCTAAATTGATTGTTCCACTCAGCCAACTCTTTTGCTTGATAGAAATCCTCAATTGGTTGCCAAAATGCGTCTTGTTGAAATGGTTGAGCTTCCCTGCCCTGCTCCAAAGAATTCAGTTGTTGAATAACTTCCTTATAATAATTTGATATACCTGAATTTGGATGTGAAGATTGAGGGGGAGGCTGTGGTGGTGCATATGAATCCTCATATGGTTGCCAATATGTTTCTTGTTGAACTTGTTGAGCTTTCCACCACATAGAGTTTGAATGATCACTCCAATCGCTTTGTGGATATTGATTGGCTTGGTATCCTTGCCTATAAGACGCACTAAATGTAGGGACATTTTGCATTGTGGTCCTTTCAGCAAATTGCGACAATTGAGAAGTAAGATTTGCCAATTGAGCTTGAATGCTAGCAAAATCCATGTCTTACTTCTCAAGCACCTAAAATCAAAGAAAAAGAACTAAAGCAAATATCAAAAGTAACATCAACAAAAAAAAAAAAAATAAAACTAAGTTAGAAACTAAAACAAAAACGAACTAAACAAAAATAAAAGAACCAAGGGATTAGCAAAGTTGCTAATCCCCGGCAACGGCGCCAAAATTTGATGCGTAATATTAACTAGCACACAAATTAAACCCTCTTTTGTCAAATTGTAGTAAAGATGTAAGTAGGGATCGTTCTAAACCGGGGATTAGGAGGGATTGCTAAACACTTGAAAACTGACTCAATAACATAAAAACAAAGTTTAAAACACTAAACTAGACTCAAAGAATGTAAAACTAAAAGTTAGAACACTAAAACAAACCTAAAACTCAAAACAGCAACTAGAAGACTCAAAACTGCCTAAAAACCACTTTCTGGGCAGTTTTGAGCACAAACACAAAATCTGACGAATTTGAGTGAAAACTTGAATCAAAACACTTAAAAACACAAATCAAAACACTTTCTAACTAATCTAAGACTTCAAAATAAAGGGGGATTTGGTTTTGGACGAAAATTGAAAACAAAACAGAAACTTTAAAACAAAACAGATTGTAAAACGTTTTTGGATGAAAAGGATGGATAAAAGGCTAGTTAGGAGGTTCTTCTCCACACATGACACACTTGCAAACAAAACGATTTTTCAGTTGTTCTTCCAATAAATTATGAAACTCAACACCCCAAGTTAATTAGATACGCTTAAATTAACCTTCAAGTTCTCCTTAAGTTAATGAATTGGATGGGAAAGCGCATACAACAATTCAAAGCATTCCTCAAAGGTTCCTTACGTGATGAGCACAATAAGGATACAATCAAGAATCATGAAGCACAATGAGAACTATAAGTGTTGACGAGGCATTCGTTACTATGATGAGCATGAAACTAATGCCAAGAATTCATTCAACGCGATCGTTTATAAGCGACCTTCACTACTTGTGATTATAAGATTGTAACTATTAGGTGAAACTCCCTCATAATCTAGCATCATATTCATGCATGAAAACTAAGCGTGCACTCTCAATCAACATACACAAATAAGTTATCAATCAAGTAGATGAACGAATTGAAACCACAACTTATGAAATAACAACTGAACGTAATCAAATCATATTGCAAGCATATTCATGGTTTCGAATCACCCCCCAACTAAGGGGGTTTAGTTCCTCATACTCACAAGCAAAGATACATAAATTTAGAAATTAAAATCCAAAGGAAGAAAACACCTAGAACGCTCCAACTTGGCAGCAACTCATCAACGAATTCTCCTTCCTCCTTGCTGCGGCAGAGAACTTTAGAACAGGTTTTGGGGTTATTTGTGGTGTAGAATGGATGTGGAATGGTATGGGAAGGTTTAGGGTTGATGGGAGTATGGCTAGGGATGATTTTGGGTCAGAAAATATGGTGAAAGGTGAAGGAAGGCTGCTGCAAAGTGTGATGGATGTGTTTGACGAATTTATGAATTGTGGAGGGTGTATGGCTGGATGGGATGAATGGAATGTGTGTGGGAGGTGTGTTTTTCTGAACTCCATGATAAATGGTTGAATGGGGATTATATAGTGGCTGAAAATGTCAAGCAAACATCAAGTAATGGACAATCTGCCATCCTTGCAGAAATCCACTTCATGGTGGTCCAATTTCTGCCATTCCTTGTTGTCTCTTCACTGCCCATGATGATTCCTTGCTGCCCATAATGATTCCTTGCTGCCCATGATGATCCCATTCTTCCATGCTTTAATTTCTGATTCCTTGCTGCCCATGTGGTGTGTGTGTTGCTGTTTTAATTATCAAATTCGTCCATCCACATGTCTTCATGTTTGCACCATCCAATCTTGGCCCAAAAATGCTCCAAAATGCTCCAAATTGGCTCAAAATGCATACTTTGCCATATGAACCTGAAATTGCACGAAAATGACCTTAAACACTATAATAAGTTATAACTAACTACGAAAATGCAAGAAAACAACATAACTAAGTAGCATAAATATGCTCCTATCAGAGTTCAATACTTCAAAGCTACTTATACCAAGATTGGCTCTGATGAGTTGTTCTGGGACTTTCTTAAGGAGTTTATGCTTACAATCTCATATCACGTGAAGAATCTAAGTAGTCATGAAACATGTACTGAGGCTGCTCATGTATGGAAGAGATCTATCAAGTTTCATCCATACTACTTCATGTGGTGATTCACCTTCTCCATGTCACACTTCTATCAAGAGGTGATCTGCTCCATGAATTGCGCTCTCGTGTAGTGTTCTCCCAATGCAATTTATTCAAAGGTAGGACGGGTCAAATTTGCCAAAAAATGGAGTGAAAAAACCCTAGTTCAATCGCCAGTTTGGTTGAATTTGTCTGAGAGTCTAGAGCTGGAGCTGGGTCATTGGAATGGGTTGGGTCGACCCACGTGGACTGCTGCATGTGTGCTGGACTTACGCTGGCTTTATGCGCGTGGACTTGTGCTGCCTAAGCTCATTCGGTTGGCTGGGTTCACTGCAAAGCTTGTTGGGTTGCGCACCAGATTGCAACATTATGGGAATTTACTGTTGCTGAAGCAACTGTTACTGTTGTTGTAGTGGTAGCGGTGGTCCATAGAGGTGGTAGGGGCCGTCCAGCCACTATGCTCAACCGCGATGAACGACAACGCATGCTACGTTATGATCACCATTCTCAAGTCCATGTCCAGGTATTGTTCGTCGTGGTTTTGAAATTTTCAACCATGCTTTTCTTTCTCTAGGGCACACCAATCAAGAAATAAAAAAAATTAGGAGATTGGGAGGGCTAGAAAAATTCAAAGAGGAGGAAAGTCTAAAAGAAATTGCGATAACTTATTCAAGATTAAATCAGGCTCTCAATGAAATCTCCAATTTGCGATAGCAAAAATTAGCCATCTTCAGTATTGACAAATTTGTACCTACAAAATAATTAAACATCTTTGATCAAAGATCAAAGCCACGTGCCTAAAGAGTAATTTTTTTTCTTTGGGGGGGGGGGGGGAGGAATGGGGGAGGAGGGGGCTTGGCCATTGGATCTCTAATGCCTAAGTCAGTTTCTCTGAACAAAGAGAGAGAGTTTAGGGGTTAATTACATAGCAAAAGCTTACAAGAATTTGTTGTGGAATGAGGTATTTATATAAGCTAGTGCCAACCATAAGGTTAGGGATCTTGCACCCTGTGTGGACGTTCAATTAGTCAAAGTGTGTCATTCGTTGGGTGGAGGAGAGAATTATCCCAAATATATTAATTAATGAATTAATTAATATCTTCTTAGGATTATCTCGTAGAATCCTTGATTGGATTTTATTGTGATTTCTGGTTTGATTGAGTTGATTTTCAATAAGGAAAAAGATTTTCTGATTTTTTTTTTTTTTGCTACACAAAATGAAACAAGAATACATGTACAAAATATTATTTGTATTAATAAGTGTTTAGGATTACAATCTATGTGTAGCTATTCTTTTACAAGAATGTTCCTCTGATTCGATCTCCAATCTTGAGTTTTATCCCAGCGTGGCAAGCACTTGATCTTAAACTGGGATGCGATTTGGTCAAGGGTTGTTCAAGCTTGATATTGAACTAGTCAATACCACATGTATTGTCACGCGGTGTGTGATCTTTGACTTTGGCGGTGGATGAATCGTCTCCATGAATTTGATGAAGAACATAAGAGTGTTTGTATGTTTGGTGTTTGCTCTGGCCAAAGAGCTTTTTGATTTTCTCCAAAGACTTTGAGCTTGCTTCACTTCTCTCAAGTCCATCTCTTGAAAATGAGATGACTATATTGTACGTATATTATATTCCTTTTTGTCTCGATTAAGTTGATTATAATGTATTTTGATGATGTTGGATGTTATGTGCACATAACGTGTTTGATGAAAGTCTTGAATGACATTTATTTTCCCTTTTTACTTGTTCATTTGTCTTATATCAATTATATTTTGTTGCTAAATCATTTTGATATCTCAGCTTATTGCGATTTTCTTTCCACCTTTGATCTATTATCCAATAACAATCATGAGTTGTTGTTATAGGTGCATTCAAAATAATAATATAATCAAGTATAAAATTTGATGGTAAAATGAAATATATGTTGTAGGTACATTCACTGTGTCATGCCCTGCCTTCGAGACATGGACAAAACACCACTCAAGGTCCAATTGCGTAGTAATTTTTCGTACACTTTATGTCTACATCTAACCTCCTCGTTAGACTGCCTACATACCCTCAAATGGGATCAAGCCATTCGTAGTTCACCATTCATTAAACTCTGACGTTTATCACAGTACATTCTAACAGGAAGGCAAAGCATTCCTCAATCAATTATTGGGACTTGACAAGCATGAATTATTCAATTCAAGCTACATAACGAACCCACATGACATTCAAGATTTCCATTTCATCGATCATATAAATCACTATATTTCAACATAATACCACAATCCATAGCATGTAACATATCAAAGAACCAATGAAGCACAATATTATTCTCTAGCCACATTGGTCAACTAATCTGATCATAATAATAACAGTCATATCCAACATTATTCCACAATCACTCCAATTAATCAATTCCATGAATCAAAGATGCACAATATTAACATTTAACTCCGTTAATCAATCAACAAGATCACATATCAATTCATGAAATTTAATCAAGGAATTCTACATAATTCCCTACCTAGATTCCAAGTAATAACAAGATAAATCTAATTTATAAACACAATGTCTTATGTGAGTAATTCTCATTCACTTGAATCTAGGGTTCAAGACTAACTTTATGGAAATGAACAAGAGTAGGGATTCTGGACCACATAACGGAATCCAACTAAAAGATGGCAACCTATCGAAATGTACCAAGTACAACTAATCCTCATAAACTTAGGTAGGCAGTGATCATCCATCACTGATATACCAAGCATGATCACCCCTAGAATGCGTATGGTCCCCCATTGCGAATATACTAAGCAGAACCATAGGCATAATCTAAGCGTGCAGGCAATGATCACCCATCGCGGATATACCAAGCATGATCACCCCTGAAATACAGATGGCCCCCCATCGCAAATATACCAAGCAGGACCACATCCTAACTCTAGGCAGTGATCACCCATCGCGGATATACCAAGCATGATCACTCCTAAAATGCGTATGGTCCCTCATTGTGGATATACCAAGCAGAACCATAGGCATAATCTAAGTGTGTAGGCGGTGATCACCCATCACGGATATACCAAGCATGATCACCCCTGAAATACGTATGGTCCCTTATTGCGGATATACTAAGGAGGATCATCCATGCACCACTGGTACATGGTGCAGTTAGATCAACACACAACCTACCCTACCCTACCTCGACTACTAACTATCTTGTCATACCAACAAATAAGTTCTTCATAATACTTCTAATAAGATTCTAGGCTCGCTGTAAACACGAAAATTCTGTAACGAATGAAACGAGAACACGTGTACAAAGTAGATTTGTATTGATGAATTTGTAGGGTTACAATCTCTGTGTACAATTTTCCTCTTATTCAATCTTTAAATTTGATGTAGATGTGTAAGTTGTTGATCCAAGGGTTGCGATGACTTGATCTCAGACGAACAATTGAACGATTACTTCAAGTTTTGAGCTTGAAACAATGCGTGGATAGTCTTCACTTCTAGGTTTGTGTATGACCTGTGACAAAGGTGTTGTTGATGTGGGATTTTGTTTATTCAAGGGTCTTGGCGACTTGATCTTGAATCGAACGTTGTTACAAGTTTTAAGCTTGCAACAAACTTGAAGGAATCAACACAAGTGCTTGTTGATTCTTCAAGGGAATGCTTCGACTTTGGTTATACTTTCTTCGAGGAACGTTTTGGCAACGTATTAGTCTTCAAAGATTTGGTAGAGGTTCGTCTCAATGTGAGAATTTCGGCCTTTGAATGTTAAAAATTGACGACCTTTATGCTTGTCCTCACCTTGTATTTATAGACTTCTCAAAGCTTGCCTTTGGATGAATTTGGCTTTGATTTGTGTCTTGATTCGTCCATGGGAGAATTTAGGCATGTTTTGTGTCTTAATTTCAGCCACTTTCCGTTGCTTGGCCAAAATCTATAAGGCTTGTTGCCTATTTTGTGAGCAATCTTTAATTCTTACTTGTTTTGTGAAGATGCTTTAGCTTGCTTTCCGGTTTTGGGAGCAATTTGGGCCCCTTTTTGCCGACTTTTGGGAAGGTTTTGTACTTCCTTTTCTTGATTTATGCCACATGTCTTTGATGACTTGTCTATTTGTGATAAGTCATATGCCATGTGAAGCTTTGTGATGCATTATTTGTATGCAACGAAGTTTACATGTCTACACTCGCATTTCTATACTAGCAATCGTACAATTTATTCATATCATCTAGAAGTTTAGTAAACATGTATAACACAATAAGGTACCACTTACACGTAATATAGGTGCACATCACCTGGGATAACTCGCTAACTAAGATAGGCCCGCTAGGCTCCACTAGGTCTCTAGTAATGCTACTTTTAGTACTGAAGTACTTTTCAAAACATCTTGGCCAAAGTCAATCCTAGTAATCCAATCCGGAAGATTCGTCCATCGGATTTCAGATCCATAAGTTCCTAAAGTTCTTAAATACTATAGTTGGCCTTAAAAACTACCAACCCTACGTGGCGCGCATGCTGAATAACTAATGGGCTAACTACGTCATTCAGTTGTATTTAATGGGCTAACTACATGGCGTGCCAACTCGTCAGCCGAGGAGTAAAATGAGTTGAAGTTGGGTTGCGCACGCGGCTGACTTCTCGATCTTACGACTACGGTCGAGGAAGGAACATGTCTTGACCTTTGGGTTCTAGAGCTTGAAGACAAGGCTGCTAGTTCTGCGAAGTTCACAAATCGTCGGCGCCGGATTCGATCACAGTGATTATATTCGTAAGAGTATAAGCATGCCGAATCGACACCAGAGTATGAAGGAAAAATTTTGTCCTAGCTAAGAACATTGAAGAACATTTGAATACATATGCATACTATTTAACACTTTAAAGTAGGCATGCATTAAAAAACAATTCATAAAACCCATGACTTTCAAAGCCTAGTATATGGTGAACCAATAAACTCTTTAACAACATTGAAGAGAAGTAAAGATTTATAGTTTCTTTACCCTTGAAGCTCATCCTTGTTTACACAAGGGATTCACCCAAGTGGAGGGCCTTCAAGTCACCTCCAAGCTCCTTGGACATTGCTTGTGATATCCTTCTCCTTTTGTGCTCATTTGGTCCTTGAGGATGTAAGGAAAGGATCTCCAAAAACACCAAAGATTTGGTGTCTCTAAGTCTCCACACCAAGGGTTAAGTGTGAAGATGAAATGGATGACTTAGAGAAGAAAAGATTGCTAGATTAATCTCTCTAAGTGGCCGGCCTCTTTAGAAAAATGAGAGAAAGTGTTTCACCTCATTTCACCAAGAAAAACCCTTATGAGAAAATTGCTATAAAGTTGCTTTTATAACATTTTTCCTAGGTGAGTGGCAAACTTGCAATTAAGCAAACTTTCACCATCTCCTCACCATGGCCGGCCTATATGTTGTGATTGGGCTTATTGCCCATTTTGTTTTAGTTGTCATACAACTTAAACATAATGGGCCTTGTGGACCAAAACACTTTTGGGCCCTGAAACCCAAAACCAACTTAAAAGCCCAATACGAACCTTTCGTAAAATTAATTAACTAATTAATTAATCTTGACCATTCTTCAATTAAACAATTTAATTGCATATCCATTTCATTTAATTTCTTCACTATCGCCCTTACTCGGTGTACGATCCATTAGGTTCCAATTAGCGAGGCAGTGGGCGATTGTTACTCTTAACGATCGATTGTGAATTGAAACCACATTTCAATTCTCCCTTTAATGATTAGTGTTTGCTAATCATTAGGGCTTCCACAAACCATGAGTGACACCTAGCAACATATCATGGTTACCCAAGCTAAGTAGAATTGGTTGGAGAACCTATCCAGTTACAACTACAATGCAATACGGTCCTTCTCTAATACAATACTCTTAATCACATTGTTTAAGTGATAGTTTGTTTCATGTCTACTATCCAATGTGATACTTTTCTACATGATTCCCTTGAATATGATTTGGAACAAACTTCCTAAGTCATATTCATTTGCTTTGGCCAAAGACTTTAGAATCATATCTTAGAGTATTCTCCTTCCACCATGGAAGGTTAGAGATCCCTTGTTGTGCATTCATATGCCTACATGACTAGATAGCTTGACCCCAACAATGCCGTGGACACTCCGATGGAATGCCGTTTGACATGATCAAAGATCAAGGACCTAACCATTAGACATCTATGATGCCTCAGGTCAAATGACTACTTTGCATATTGCAACTTTAGAGTTCTTACATGACATGTATGTTCGAACTCTCTTTTGATCGTTGTTCAGTGTACTCGATTACTCTTTCGAGCACCTATGTGTTTGTCTTAGTGTCCAACACCAAATGACTTGAGACTAGTCATACTCAAGCTTGAGTTGACATAACACATACTAACCTTAACGGATTGTCAATACCCAATTGGCAATCCTATGGCTAGGAACGTTTTAGGAATGAACATAAGAGAATGGTCTCGATAATCTAACTCACTTAGATCACTTGTCTCTTAGATCAAATACATCTCTTGGATTCCCTTATTGCATAAACACATGATACAATAAATAGTGTCTGACAATAAGCTTTGCCCTTCATTAAACATATAAAAGTTTAATACATTAAGTATTCCAAAAAGCTATTACATCAAATGAGTGGCTTTGTGGGCATACTTCCAACAATCTCCCACTTGCACTCAAAGCCATCCCCCCATGTATCTAATACCCATCTTTTCCATATGACGGTCAAGCTGGATTTGAGACATTGGCTTTGTCAGTGGATCTGCTACGTTATCGGCTGAAGCAACTTTGAGGATGTTGACTTTCCCCTCGGCAGCATATCTTCTAATGATATTAAAGCGCCTGTCAAAATGCTTGTTCTTTTGATGTGCCCTTGGTTCCTTGGCTTGAGCTATCGCCCCACTATTATCACAGTACAAAGTTACTGGTGATGTAATGGTTGGAACCACTCCAAGTTCAGTGATGAACTTCTTCATCCAGAACGCTTCTTTGCTGGCTTCAGCTGCAGCGATATATTCAGCCTCTGTCGTGGAATCAGCAATTACACTTTGTTTCTTGCTTTTCCAACTGACAGCCCCATCATTCAGAGTGAATACATATCCGGAGTTGGAACTTCTATCATCGACGTCAGATTGGAAATCTGCGTCTGTATAGGCTTCCACTCGCAACTCTATTGCTCCTCCATATACGAGGAACATGTCCTTAGTTCTTCTTAAGTACTTAAGAACCGTCTTGACAGCTGCCCAGTGTTCTGATCCTGGGTTAGATTGATATCGACTAGTAATGCTCACATCATATGCGATATCAGGCCTTGTGCATATCATGGCATACATGAGACTCCCTATGGCAGAAGCATAAGGAATAATATTCATTTGCCGTATCTCTTCAGGAGTCTTAGGTCCCATGGACTTAGAAAGGTGAATTCCATGTCTCACAGGAAGAAGTCTTTTCTTAGATTGTTCCATCTGGAACCTACTTAGCACCTTATCAATGTACATTGATTGGGATAATCCAATTAGTCTTTTGGATCTATCACGATAGAGCTTTATCCCAAGTACATAAGATGCATCTCCTAAATCTTTCATGTGGAAGGTTTTGGACAACCACACTTTTACAGAAGAAAGTATTGCAGTGTCATTCCCGAATAGTAATATGTCATCTACATATAACACTAGGAATACTACTGCTTCCCCAACGACCTTTTGATAAACACAATTGTCGTCTTCATTTTGAGTAAAACCAAACGTTTTGATTTCAGTGTCGAAACGAATGTTCCAGCTCCTGGAGGCTTGCTTAAGTCCATAAATGGACCTTTGAAGCTTGCATACCTTAGTCTTTTCAGACTTGGACACGAAACCTTCGGGTTGAGTCATATAGAGCTCTTCCTCTAGGTAGCCGTTCAAAAAGGCCGTCTTCACGTCCATTTGCCATATCTCATAATCATGGTACGCAGCTATAGCAAGCAAAATCCGAATGGACTTAATCATGGCTACATGAGAGAAGGTTTCTTCATAATCAATCCCTTCTCGTTGCCTGTAACCCTTGGCTACGAGTCTAGCCTTATAAGTCTCCACGTTCCCATCAACGCCTATCTTCCTCTTGAAGACCCATTTGTTTCCAACAGGTACAATACCTTCTGGAGGGTTGATGTGAAATATATAAGCACACAAATTAAACCCTCTTTTTATCAAATGTAGTAAAGTATGTAAGTAGGGATCGTTCTAGGTCGGGGATTAGGAGGGATTGCTAAATCACTTGGAAACTGACTTGAAAATGTAAAACAAAGTTTAAAACACTAAACTAGACTCAAAGAATGCAAAACTATACTTTAAAATACTAAGATAAACAAAAAAAATTCAAAACATCAACCAAAGACTCAAAACTGCCTTAAAAACACTTTCTGGGCAGTTTTGGGACTCTAACACAAACTTGGACGAATTTTGGTTTTCTAATGAACTAAAACACTTAAAAACATAATCTAAGACAAGTTCTAATTAATATGACTCAAAGAAATAAGATGGGGTTGATTTTGGACGAAAATAATTAAATTAAGACATGAACAAAGTAAACAGATTCTTAGGCAAATTTGGGTGAATCAAAACACTTAAAAACACAAACTAAACTAATCTAACACTTTGAAATAAATAGGAGATTGGTTCTTGGCGAATTTGAAAACAAAACAAACTTTGTAAAACAAAACAGATTGTAAATGAATTTGAATGAAACTTATGGATGGAAGGCTAGCTAGGAGGTTCTTCTCCACACATGTCACACTTGCATACAAAACGATTTCCAGTTGCTTTTCGATAAACTATGAATACTCAACGCCCCAAATTAACCGTGAATTGCACTAATTAACCCTCAGTTTTTCCACAAGTTATTGGGTTGGATGATTGCATATGACAACCCGAAACATTCCCTACAAGTTCCCTACATGAATTGCATAATAGAGATACAAGAAAGAATCGTTAAGTTCTATGAAAAACATAAGCATTGACGAGGCACTCGTTACTATGATTTGCATGAAACTTATGCCAAGAATTTACTTAACGTGATTGTGACTAGCAACCTTCACTACTTGTGAATATAAGTTCATAACGATTAGGTGAAACTCCCTTATATTCTAGCGTCAAATTCATGCATGAAAATTAAGCGTGCACTCTCAACCAACATACACAAATCAGTTTTTATACGAACGGATAAGTAAATTGAATTCACAACTTATGAATCACAACTGGATGTAATCAAATCATATTGCAAGCATGAACATAGTTTCGAATCACCCCCTAACTAAGAGGGGTTTAGTTCCTCATACTCACAAAGCAAAGATGCATAAATTTAGACATTAAAAACAAAGATAGAAAACACCTAGAAACGCTCCAACACTCCCAAGGCTTGGGCTTAGGCACGGCACCAGGTTTCTTCTTCTTTCTCCTTCCTTGCAAGCTGCGGCACTAGAGGTTTTGGACAGGTTTTGGGTGGTTTTTATGGTGTAGAATGGATGTGAGATGGTATGGTAGTGTTTAGGATAGGTGGAGGGTGCGGCAAAGGTAAGGAATTATGGATGTATGGTGATTTGGGAGTGTAGAATGGTGTGGAATGTGGCTGGACGAATTTCTGAGATGAAAAGGGAGTATTTTTCATGTCTATGGGAGGTGGTATTTATAGGCTTGAGAGAGGACCACTCCATTTCCTTTGCATGTGCAGCTTGTGTGGGTGTGAGTTGTCATGTTTCCCCTTTACATTTACACACACATGCTTCATCATTTCAACTTCAAAGCACACACATTTTCTGCCCATGTTTCTCCTTTCCTTTGCATGTGTTGTGCCTTCTCTTCTAGCTGTGCATTTCCACTTGCTCCAAAGACAAATGAGTGTAATCATAACCCCATTTGCTGCTGAGTGTTGATGACAAAGCAAAACACAAAACAAGTGCCTTTACTTTCTCATTTTATTAGCCAAATCTGCTTAGCCCGTTTCTGAACCTTTTAGTGTTAAAATGCCCATAACTTCTTCTAGAAAAATGATATTAACAATCTGTAAATTGGTCCAGAAAATAGACATCCGTAGATTTCCAAGCATATAAGGTTCATTCTCTCATTCATTTGGAGCTGTTCGTAACATGCTTCCAAAGTCAGCTAATCTGCACAGGCAGTTTTGACGAATTTGTTGGCTGACCATGCCTTGTGTTTCCTTGTATTCCCATGTGTGTGTGCTGCCATCTAGTCATCATTTCCACATGTACAAGCTGTCACACTTGCACACACACATGCTCTTCATTATTTCAGCCACAATTCAACTTATTTCCTGCCCATGCCGTGCCTTTCTTTCCCATGTGTGTGCTGTCTTTGCATGTACCTTGCATGATGTTGTCTCCATCACATGGCAGCTATGATGTTTGTTAGTTGTAGGTCACACACTTACACATATATGCTGAATTCTAATCTTCCCAAAACGTCCATCCTCATGTCTCCAAGTGCATGCAATCCATTTCATCCCAAAATTGCTCTAAAATGCACCAAAATGCACTTTTCTTGCCATCTTGTTATTAAGACCTACAAACAAACGAAAATGACTTAAAACACTAAAATAACTAAGGAAACACAACGTAAACGCACGAGAACAAGCCAATTAAGTCACATAAATATGCTCCTATCAAATTCCCCCACACTTAGCTTTTGCTAGTCCTCGAGCAAAACAAAGAAATAAAACGAAACAAAATAAATAAAACACAACCTAAACCTTCCCACGTTTGCCTCAAGGATTTCCAATGCACATGACATGTTAAAAATCATTATCCCCCACAGATTTGAATCATCTTACACTTAAGCACATACTTAATCATAGTCACCATTTACTTGTTCACAATTAATCGATTAAAACAATGTTTTTGATGTAGTAACATGCCTTAGAGAATTCGCTCAATTCCTTACAAGATATGCACTCAATTTTCACTCAGATTTTCTAACTACACACCCTATACTAGTTATATGTGAGAAGATTGATGTAGATATGAAAACGAATGCTCACATATATGTATCACAAAGAAAGCAATTTCTGGAGTTAATAAGCATGTTTAGATATGATCTCATGAATGGAATGCTACTACTTAGATGCGAGAACCAGTGACACCATATGCTCATACCAAATTCAAACTCCACAAATTGAAACACATAACACTCAAGATTGAAGTCAAGGGTTGTAACGGGGCTTGCGGTGTTGGCTAACAAATGAAGGATAGGGATAACAAACGTTCTTAAAGCAATAGCAAGCAAAGTAATGAAATTGAAACTTAGAATTCACTTAGATTGCAGAAATCAACTTTTAGACATAAAGGGAAGATTTAAACAACTCTTAGGGTCAAATTCAACTTTTTTGGACCCTTTCTTCAACCAACAATACTTTAGAACTCTTTTTTTTTTTCATACTTTTCACACTTTTCTTTTTTTTTCTTTCTTTCTTTGCACGAATTTTTCTTTTCTTTCCTTTCCACCCGTGCCTTTGGCACACTACTTACATGAAAAACAATTCCCCCACACTTGTTTTCTGCCATACATTAATCAAAAGGAATTCAATTTGAATCATGCTTTACTATGCTTCAAGAACAAGGGTAGGGATGGTCCTAATCTAGGCTAGGTGAGGATAACGTGGGTTAACAACGAATGTTGGCTAACAAGGCTCAATGGGGTTAACTTAAACATATAATGAAGTAGGATACATGGCAATTTGGTTTCGGTGGTGGTCACTACACAACTTCAATTTGAACATGTGTTATGCAAATCAATGTCATGCTTTGAATGAAATGGGCATGAGTTCTAGCATTTGGAACTAAATGATGAAACGCCTTCTAAGTAGTAACCAAGCAAAGAAAAATGAGATCATGCAACGACTTAGAAAACAATAATGCACAGATTATCAACTCTCCAAATAACGTTTAGGCTCAAGTCTCACAAGGTTGTAGCGTTTGTTTGAGTTCCTTCCTTCACGCATGTTACAAAAACTAATTTTTCCTTTATGATTGCATGTGAATTCATAAATTATAACCACAACCAAGCATACACCAAAGAGTAAATCAAATGTTCATCCATGTTTATAACTCTTTTTAACAGCCATGCAATTACAAACCGAATCCTGATCATTGTGTTGGAAGGTACCCTAAGACACAAATAAACATACAAAAACAACTCTTTTTGGGTTTTTCAAAACAATTTTTTTCAAATTTTTATGAGATTTTTGGATTTTTATGTCAAAACACACTGAAACACTCCAAAACAGCTTGAAAACGCTTAAAAGAGCAAGGAACAACATTTAGAAGTAATGGGTGATAAACTCCTACGAATTTCATGCAAAACAATGGTTACCCCCCCACACTTAAATCAAACACTGTCCTCAATGTTTTAAGCATAAACTCACACAAAAACAAGCAAACAAACAATTAACAATAAACATGACAAGTATGGCAAAGTAAAAACAAGACAGAGTAGAGTTTAAGAACGCAAATCTGGTTATGGAGAGATGATCTTGTTGACTTTCCACAGCTTTGATCTCGAACTGGGCTAGGGAACTTCTTAGCAAGGAAAATGAGACTTGATTGGTGGCCTTGTACGACGAGGCTTTGCTCTTTGGCGACTGATGCGTCCATATGTTGTTGAAGCTTCTCGAGCTCTTGGTTTCAACTCGGACTCCTTCTGCCGGGTTGATTGAGTCTGCAGGCTGCATTCTTCTCTGCTTGTTTCTTCTGCACGGCAGGTAGGCACGAGGTAGAGGTGGTGGTCTGTTTCTTTGTTCAATCTGTCCAAGTGCCGACCGATTGCTTTCTTTCTCCTTGTCCCACAGGCAAGAGCAAGGGTAAAGGAAAAACATGCCATGAGATATCTTTGCCTTTGACTCTGATGATATGAGATACTTTTGCTTTTGAAGAAGTATCTTTCCACAGGTGTATTCTTGAACTGGGCTGGGGAACATCTTAGCAAGGAAAATGAGACTTGATCTTGATGATGAATCAGCACGTTGTCTCCACATGCTTCAAGGTATCATTTTCACTTGCCTTATCTGTTCTCCAGGCAGATGTGGCATCTTCTTCGGAAGTACATCAGCAGTTGAAGATGAGCACTCAAGAGCAATGCTAGGTAAGCAATCAGGAAGGAGTTCCAGGCAGTCGGTTCTTAGATCGGAAGATTGACACCAAGTGTTGGCTGATTGCTCGCTTTCTCCTTGTCACAAAGACAAGGAAAAGGACAGGGAGAAAGCATGATATGAGATACTCTTGCTTTCAACCTTCATGATATGAAATACTTTTGCTCTTGATGACTTGTTTGCAGAGGTACCCCAAGGGATGAAAAACACAGAGTAACTCGAGAGGCTTCGTTGGGAATGCATTTTCAGAGATGAAGAAGGATTATGTATGTCTGCCTTGCTATGGAGGGTGAATGACGACATTTATAGGAATTAATAACCGGTACTATTCTTTCACTCTTGTCGGCACTCGTTGGATGATTGAACAGTAAACTTCACGTGCTTTCTACTTCACCAGAAATCTTCGACAGATTGCCCGTAATTTCTACAAGGCTGAGTGTGCATGTGACAGATGCTGACGAGGCTGAAAAAGACTGGCACCTCTTCGATATCTGGAATCCGCGCTTCGACAAACTGCCCGTGATTTCCTCAAAGCTGACGCTGCATGTGACAGATGTTGACACGTCTGGAAAAGCAGATGGTTGGAATCGGCACTTCGACAAACTGCCCGTGATTTCCTCAAAGCTGACGCTGCATGTGACAGGTGCTGACGAGGCTGAAAAAGACTGGCGCCTCTTTAATATCTGGAATCGGCGCTTGGTTTCTGAGCAGCACATCTTTTGAGAAAGCAGACGTCTCTTCGATCTCTGGAATCCGCGCTTCAACAAACTGCCCGTGATTTCCTCAAAGCTGACGCTGCATGTGACAGGTGCTGACGAGGCTGAAAAAAAACTGGCGCCTCTTCGATATCTGGAATCGGCGCTTGGTTTCTGAGCAGCCCATCTTTTGAGAAAGCAGACGTCTCTTCGATCTCTGAACTCGCCTCTTCAATTTCTGAAGCTCCGTCGAGTGCTGATTTTTAAAGAGAGGCACGCATCACATTCCAAAGCATACTTGAATTTTCCGCCTGTAGAAGCTCCCTACTTGTACTTCTAAGAACTTTGATTTGTCCGACCACTTATTTTTTTCACACTTTCGAATATGTCTTGCCCTTCTGACCATCGCTTTAACTTGAATGTCGGGGAAGATAGTGACATATCTTTTCCAACCAACATTTGGCAGCCGTCATTCGTATCCCCAAATGGTCCTCTTACAGTTGGGGATTCCATGATGATGAATGATACAACCGCTTCGGTGGTGGCCAGAAATCTTCTCACTCCTAGAGACACTAGGATACTTTCCAGGCGGTCCGACGAACTGGCTGTTCAGGATTCTCTGGCCTACAGCGTCAGATGCGCAGACTCAGTATCAAACATGGGCCAGCGTCTTCTTGCTCGATCTCGTCAGGTTGAGTCGTTGATGGCTGAAGTGGCTAGTCTTCGGCAAGAGGTCAGAGTGCTTAGGCATGAGAATAAGGAGTTGCACATGCTCGCAACTAATTACTCAACAAGCATGAAGAGGAAGCTTGACCAGCTGCAGGAGTCCGAAGTTCGGATTCAGAGTGATCATCAACGGTTTGTGGCCTTACTCCAGCGACAACTTCTGCCTTCGTCATCTGGCGCTTCACCAAGTGTTGAGGCTCCGGAAAATCAAACTCTGGCGCTTCGACTTTCTGGAGGTCCGTCGAATGCTGAGGCACCACCTAACCAATGAAGGCTCATTCCTGCTTGTTTGCACTTGCTTGTATTTTTCTACCTTTCTACCTAATGTTTGTTTTCCATGAAAATTAATGTGAAATTACCTTGCATATCTGTCAATGTTTAAAAAATAAACCCACACCCAAAAATAATTAAATCAACAACAAATAAAAATGACAATCATGGCAAAAAAAAAATGCAAAAAAAAAAAAAAAAAAAAAGAAAAAAAAAAGGGAAGGTTTTTAGAAACGCAAAACTGATTGTGAAGCGATTTATAGATCTTCCTTATTTGAATACATGGGCTGCCTCCCAAGTAGCGCTTGCTTTAACGTTGTACAGCCGGACGAAGACCTCATTCACTCCTCATTAGGGCCCACGGCATCCAAGGGTATGTCATCCACGGCATGCTCCTCAAAGTCCTCATAGTATGGCTTCAAACGATGCCCGTTCACCTTGAATTCATGTCCCGTTTTCAAGCTTTGGATTTGGACTGCACCATGAACAAAAACATTAGTAATAACAAATGGTCCAATCCACTTAGAACGTAACTTACCGGGAAATAAACGTAAACGGGAATTGAACAATAGCACTTTCTGTCCAATTGAGAACGTTTTGCCTCTAATCATTTTATCATGGAATGCCTTGGTCTTTTCCTTGTAAATGCTAGCGTTCTCGTACGCCTCATGCCGTATCTCATCAAGCTCATTCAACTGGAATTTCCTACGACTTCCTGCTTCATCTAGGTTCATATTAAACTTCGTGACGGCCCAATAAGCTTTGTGCTCCAACTCAACGGGAAGATGGCACGGCTTGCCATAGACAAGCCGAAAGGGGGACATCCCAATGGGTGTTTTGTACGCCGTACGATACGCCTAAAGTGCATCATCTAACCGTAAACTCCAATCCTTCCTTGTTGGCCCAACGGTCTTCTCTAAGATTTGCTTGATCTCACGGTTGGAAACCTTAGCTTGGCCATTCGTTTAAGGATGGTAAGGTGTGGAAACCTTATGATTGACATTATATTTCCTCAATAACGCTTCAATGGTCCGGTTGCAAAAGTGTGACCCTCCATCACTAATGATCACCTGTGGCATGCCAAACCTTGCAAAAATGTTAGTTCTAATAAAATCTGCAACCACTTTAGAATCATTAGTCCGGGTGGCCTTTGCTTCCACCCACTTCGATACATAATCAACCGCAAGCAAAATATACATGAAACCATACGAAGAAGGAAAGGGACCCATAAAATCAATACCCCAAACATCGAAAATTTCAACATTTAGGATAGAAACCTGCGGCATTTGGTCCTTTGCACTTATATTACCCATTCATTGACATTTATCACATGTTAAGCAAAAAGTTCTAGCATCTTTAAAAATACTAGGCCAATAAAATCCACATTGTAGCACTTTAAGGGCTGTTCTTTGTGTGCCAAAGTGCCCACCACATGCATATGTGTGACAAAAACTTAAAATTGAACGAAATTCAGAATCATGCACACATCGACGTACAATCTGATCCGGGCAAAATTTCCACAAATGTGGATCATCCCACACATAAAATCGTGCATCATGCCTAAGTTTATCACGTTGGTGCCTAGTGAAAGTGCTAGGAATTCGTTTTGACACCAAAACGTTCACCAAATCGGCATACCAAGGCTCACTAACCTTTATGGACAGCAATTGTTCATCGGGGAATGTCTCGACAATGGGTAGGGACTCCTCATTATGCACCATTCGGCTTAGGTGGTCAGCCACCACGTTTTCACTTCCCTTCTTGTCACGAATCTCTATGTAGAACTCTTGTAGTAGCAACATCCAACGAATTAGCCGGGGCTTGGCCTCCTTTTTGGTGAGCAAATACTTCAACGCTGCATGGTCAGTGAAAACAATTACTTTAGTACCAATTAGATATGATCTAAACTTATCTAAAGCAAAAACAACGGCAAGAAGTTCTTTTTCCGTAGTGGAATAGTTCAATTGGGCATCATTCAACGTCCGAGAGGCATAATAGATGACATGCGGCCTCTTGTCCTTCCTTTGTCCCAAAACAGCCCCTAAAGCGTAGTCGGACGCATCACACATAAGCTCGAAAGGTAAGCTCCAATCCAGTGGAACAATGATGGGTGCCGTGGTCAACAACTCATTGAGTTGGTTGAATGATGTCGTGCACTCCTTGGTGAACTCAAACGCCACTTCCTTTTGTAGGAGACGGCAAAGAGGTTGTGCCACTTTGGAGAAATCTTTGATGAACCTACGATAGAAACCTGCATGGCCAAGAAAAGAACGAACCTCTCTAACCGAAGTCGGAGAGGGTAAGTGACGTACAAGATCTATTTTTGACTTATCAACCTCAATACCTTTTTCAGAGATTATATGACCTAAAACTATGCCTTGTTTAACCATGAAATGACATTTTTCCCAATTAAGAACAAGGTTAGTTTCAACGCAACGATTTAAGATCAAACTTAGATTATGCAAGCAACCATCAAAAGAATCACCAAAGACGCTAAAATCATCCATGAAAACTTCAATTATTTTCTCTACATAATCCGAAAATATGCTCATCATGCATCTTTGAAATGTGGCAGGTGCATTACATAAACCAAAAGGCATGTGACAATATGCAAATGTACCAAAAGGGCATGTAAAAGTGGTTTTTTCTTGGTCCTCGGGTGCTATGACAATTTGATTATAACCAGAATAACCATCAAGAAAGCAATAGAAAGCATAACCTGCTAACCTCTCAAGCATTTGGTCAATGAACGGCAATGGGAAGTGATCCTTCCTTGTGGTGGTATTTAGCTTCCTATAGTCGATGCACACCCTCCAACCGGTTTGAATGCGTTGAGGAACAAGTTCGTTCTCGGCATTAGCTACCACTGTCACTCCGGATTTCTTTGGTACGCATTGAACAGGCGAAACCCACCTACTATCCGAGATTGGATAGATAACTCCACAATCTAGAAGCTTTATGATCTCCTTCTTCATAACTTCCATCATAGGAGGGTTGGGACGGCGCTGAGCCTCTCGAGATGTTTTAGACCCCTCCTCCAAAAGTATGCGATGCATGCATGTAGTAGGGCTAATTCCCTTGATGTCGGCCAATGTCCATCCAATTGCCGTTTTGTACTCCTTTAACACCCTCACTAACTTACATTCCTCTTGTGCCGTGAGTGAGTTTGAAACAATGACGGGCAACGTCTCATCGTCTCCCAAGAAAACATACTTCAAGTGACTAGGCAACGGCTTAAGTTCAAGTGTAGGTGGCTGCACAACTGAGGGAAGCATCTTATTAGCCGAAACTGAACTTAAAATTGGGTCCAAAAACTTACCAGTTTGTGATGGCAATGATTCAAGGGCAGCCACCATCTCAATAATCTCTTCACTAGGGAGCACGGCAATGGGGAATTCTTGCATGTCGTGGGCTTGTCTTGGTGCTGCCTCAATGTCTTGCTTGCCCATTCCTCGTGCAATGACCAATTCAAGTGCATCGTCATTCAATTTGTCAAAATGGTCCTGCGCCAAAGAGTCAATTATATCAATAGAAAAACATGAATGATTCTCACTAGGATACTTCATAGAATCAGAAAGATTGAAATTAATAACTTCCCCATCAAATTCCATTGTCAACGTTCCATTAAACACGTCAATCTTTGTTTGGGCCGTTTTCATGAATGGCCTTCCAAGAAGGATGGGTAATGAATGGGTATGGTCCGATTCATCCATCTCAAGTACGTAGAAATCCGCCGGAAAGATCAAATGATTAACCTGCACTAAAACATCCTCCAAAACGCCCTTTGGATAGGCATTAGATCTATCGGCCAATTGTATGATTACACCATCATGTTTTAACTCTCCTAGGTTCATAGATGCATAGATTGAATATGACATGACATTTATAGATGCACCTAGGTCTAACATGGCAGATTCAAACCTAGTCTTACCAATGACACATGGAATTGTAAAACTACCCGGATCTTTGCATTTAGTGGGTAGTTTGCGTTGTAAGATGGCTGAGACATTTTCACTTACCTTTACAACCACCTTGGTCGAAATCCTCTTCCTAGTGGTGCAAAGTTCTTTCATAAATTTAGCATACCTTGGTACTTGCTTTATTGCATCCAAAAGAGGGATATTGACTTGAACTTTTCTAAACGTCTCTAGAATGTCCTTTTCGGCTTCCTCTTTCTTTGTTTGCTTGAATCTACTAGGAAAAGGAACATTCAACGGGAAATCATTAGTAGGAATTGAATTGGACACGTTCTTACCCTTATTGGACAGATTGGATGGCTTAGGAGCCATGAGGGCTTCCTTGCCGTGGGCAAGCTTTGCTCCTCCTCTTCAATTATCAATTCTTCCACCTTGTTTGGGGATGATTTGGATGGTTGGGGGTCAAATCCTACTTGCTTCCCACTTCGCAAAGTTATTGCTTTTGCAGATTCGAATCCACCTTTTGGATTGACCACGGTTGAGCTAGGCAACTTGCCTTGCTCTCGAATTTGCCCCATGAACTCGGCAATCTGCCCTACTTGTTTCTCCAATTCGTCCACTTTCTTGTCCTTAATTTGCATACTATGCGCCATAGAAGTTAGTAATTGAAAATTTTGATCATTATCAATAGAAGAACCTGATTTTTGGGCGGGTTGTGCTTGGGGTTGAGTTGGTGCAAACGGCTTTTGATAGAAACCCGGGGGTTGTTGCCTAAATGTGCTTTGTTGTTGGCCTTGTTGGGGTTCTCGCCATTTGAAATTTGGATGATCACGCCAACCGGGATTGTAAGTATTAGAAAATGGGTCATTCCTCGGTTGGTATTGGTTGCCAAATCCCACGGCATTGAGGGTCTCCCAACCTCCATTCTCTATCAATTATGGGCACTTGACCGTAAGGTGTCCTTGCATGGAGCATACACCACAAGCTGCCATGTTTTGCACTTTTGGACCTTCCACCACCTGAGAAAGCAAAGTAGTAAGGTTAGCCATTTGATTTTGAAGTTCGGTTATGGCACTTACCTCATTCACTTGGTGTTGTCGTGGGTTGCTCCTTTGTCCAACACCTTCGTATTGTTGGGCATTCAACGCTCGATTGGAGATTAATGTCTTGGCTGCCGTGGGGGTCTTGTCCACCAAGGCTCCTCCCGCCGAGGCATCTAGCATTTGACGTTCGATTGGTAGTAGCCCCTCGTAGAAGTATTGTAGAAGAAGTTCCTCCTTCATCTGATGCTGTGGACATGAAGCAACAAGAGATTTAAAACGTTCATAGTAAGTAGGAAAAGATTCACCTTCATCTTGTTGGATTCCACTTATCCTTTTTCGTAGGAGGATGACTCGAGAAGTTGGGAAAAACTTCTCCAAGAAAGACCGTTTCATGCTCTCCCAAGATGTGACCGTTCCGGGAGCTAATTCATACAACCAATCTTTCGCCTTTTCCAAGAGAGAGAAGGGAAACGCCTTCATCTTCAATATGCTCCCATCGACATTGATTGGAGTCATGCTTGAACACACCACCTCGAACTCTTTCAAGTGCTTGTTAGGATCCTCCATGGACAACCCATGGTACTTCGGAATGTGGTGTAGCAAACTTGACTTCAACTCGAATTCCTCGGTCTTTCCTTGGGCCGCCGCGGGGTATTGGATGCATAAGGGTGCGGCATTGTCCAATCCCGAAGTCGAAAGCTCCTTGATTGTACGATTGTCTTGTGCCATGACTTCCTCAAATTCACCCACTCTTGCCGTGGGTATCTCTTCCTCAAACTCAACTTCGGCTTCTGAATTCGAACTTGATTCACTAGGTTCTGGATTCTTCCTTTTTCGTCTCAATTCTCGCTCGAAATCGTCGTCAAAGTCCAAGATGTGTTCACGAACTAGATGAGAACTCCGAGTCATAAACTAGTACCTAAAACAAGAAAACAAAACAAACTCAGAATCTGGAACGAATTAAAACAAACTGAAATAAAACAATCCAAAGGATTAGCAAAGTTGCTAATCCCCGGCAACGGCGCCAAAAATTTGATGTGAAATATATAAGCACACAAATTAAACCCTCTTTTTATCAAATGTAGTAAAGTATGTAAGTAGGGATCGTTCTAGGTCGGGGATTAGGAGGGATTGCTAAATCACTTGGAAACTGACTTGAAAATGTAAAACAAAGTTTAAAACACTAAACTAGACTCAAAGAATGCAAAACTATACTTTAAAATACTAAGATAAACAAAAAAAATTCAAAACATCAACCAAAGACTCAAAACTGCCTTAAAAACACTTTCTGGGCAGTTTTGGGACTCTAACACAAACTTGGACGAATTTTGGTTTTCTAATGAACTAAAACACTTAAAAACATAATCTAAGACAAGTTCTAATTAATATGACTCAAAGAAATAAGATGGGGTTGATTTTGGACGAAAATAATTAAATTAAGACATGAACAAAGTAAACAGATTCTTAGGCAAATTTGGGTGAATCAAAACACTTAAAAACACAAACTAAACTAATCTAACACTTTGAAATAAATAGGAGATTGGTTCTTGGCGAATTTGAAAACAAAACAAACTTTGTAAAACAAAACAGATTGTAAATGAATTTGAATGAAACTTATGGATGGAAGGCTAGCTAGGAGGTTCTTCTCCACACATGTCACACTTGCATACAAAACGATTTCCAGTTGCTTTTCGATAAACTATGAATACTCAACGCCCCAAATTAACCGTGAATTGCACTAATTAACCCTCAGTTTTTCCACAAGTTATTGGGTTGGATGATTGCATATGACAACCCGAAACATTCCCTACAAGTTCCCTACATGAATTGCATAATAGAGATACAAGAAAGAATCGTTAAGTTCTATGAAAAACATAAGCATTGACGAGGCACTCGTTACTATGATTTGCATGAAACTTATGCCAAGAATTTACTTAACGTGATTGTGACTAGCAACCTTCACTACTTGTGAATATAAGTTCATAACGATTAGGTGAAACTCCCTTATATTCTAGCGTCAAATTCATGCATGAAAATTAAGCGTGCACTCTCAACCAACATACACAAATCAGTTTTTATACGAACGGATAAGTAAATTGAATTCACAACTTATGAATCACAACTGGATGTAATCGAATCATATTGCAAGCATGAACATAGTTTCGAATCACCCCCTAACTAAGAGGGGTTTAGTTCCTCATACTCACAAAGCAAAGATGCATAAATTTAGACATTAAAAACAAAGATAGAAAACACCTAGAAACGCTCCAACACTCCCAAGGCTTGGGCTTAGGCACGGCACCAGGTTTCTTCTTCTTTCTCCTTCCTTGCAAGCTGCGGCACTAGAGGTTTTGGAAAGGTTTTGGGTGGTTTTTATGGTGTAGAATGGATGTGAGATGGTATGGTAGTGTTTAGGATAGGTGGAGGGTGCGGCAAAGGTAAGGAATTATGGATGTATGGTGATTTGGGAGTGTAGAATGGTGTGGAATGTGGCTGGACGAATTTCTGAGATGAAAAGGGAGTATTTTTCATGTCTATGGGAGGTGGTATTTATAGGCTTGAGAGAGGACCACTCCATTTCCTTTGCATGTGCAGCTTGTGTGGGTGTGAGTTGTCATGTTTCCCCTTTACATTTACACACACATGCTTCATCATTTCAACTTCAAAGCACACACATTTTCTGCCCATGTTTCTCCTTTCCTTTGCATGTGTTGTGCCTTCTCTTCTAGCTGTGCATTTCCACTTGCTCCAAAGACAAATGAGTGTAATCATAACCCCATTTGCTGCTGAGTGTTGATGACAAAGCAAAACACAAAGGAAGTGCCTTTACTTTCTCATTTTATTAGCCAAATCTGCTTAGCCCGTTTCTGAACCTTTTAGTGTTAAAATGCCCATAACGTCTTCTAGAAAAATGATATTAACAATCTGTAAATTTCTCCAGAAAATAGACATCCGTAGCTTTCCAAGCATATAAGGTTCATTCTCTCATTCATTCGGAGCTGTTCGTAACATGCTTCCAAAGTCAGCTAATCTGCACATGCAGTTTTGACGAATTTGTTGGCTGACCATGCCTTGTGTTTCCTTGCATTCCCATGTGTGTGTGCTGCCATCTAGTCATTATTTCCACATGTACAAGCTGTCACACTTGCACACACACATGCTCTTCATTATTTCAGCCACAATTCAACTTATTTCCTGCCCATGCCCTGCCTTTCTTTCCCATGTGTGTTCTGTCTTTGCATGTACCTTGCATGATGTTGTCTCCATCACATGGCAGCTATGATGTTTGTTAGTTGTAGGTCACACACTTACACACATGTGTTGAATTCTAATCTTCCCAAAACGTCCATCCTCATGTCTCCAAGTGCATGCAATCCATTTCATCCCAAAATTGCTCTAAAATGCACCAAAATGCACTTTTCTTGCCATCTTGTTATTAAGACCTACAAACAAACGAAAATGACTTAAAACACTAAAATAACTAAGGAAACACAACGTAAACGCACGAGAACAAGCCAATTAAGTCGCATAAATATGCTCATATCAAGGGTCTATAAGAGTCCAGACCTGATTTTGATACATGGATCCATCTCGGATTTCATGGCCTCTTGCCATCTCTTTGAATCAATGTTGGACATTGCTTCAGTGTAGTCCCTAGGGTCCTCCTTTGTGCCATTGTCACCTAGAAGGTGCAATTCCGCAAAGTCATTGTTTAAGCCATACCTCTTAGGTGGCTTACTAACCCGTTCAGATCTACGTGGAGCTAGGGGTTCAGGAACAGGGTTGTCAACTTGTCGAGTGCTTGCTTGTGGTTCATCATTAATCTCATTAATTTCCATCTCTTTGCTCATAGTTCCTTTGAGAACGAATTCGTCCTCTAGAAATTTAGCAGTTCTGGCGACAAAGACTTTCTGGTCGTCAGGATGGTAGAACTCATATCCCATAGTTTCTCTAGGATATCCCACAAAATAGCATCTTACTGATCTCGCTTCAAGCTTAGTAGCTTCAAGCTTCTTGACATATGCTTCACAACCCCAAATCTTAATGTGATTAAGACTTGGTTTTCTTCCATGCCATATATTATAGGGTATTTGTGAAACTGATTTGGAAGGTACTCTATTAAGCAAGTAAGCTGCTGTATATAGAGCGTATCCCCAGAATGTTATTGGTAGATCAGCGGAACTCATCATAGAACGAACCATGTTCATCAAGGTTCGATTTCTTCTTTCAGAAACTCCATTAAGTTGTGGAGTTCCCGGTGGAGTCCACTGTGATATTATTCCACACTCTTTGAGATAATCTAGGAACTCATTACTCAGATATTCACCCCCTCGATCCGATCTTAGGATCTTTATCTGTTTCCCAGTTTGCTTCTCAACTTCATTCTTGAATTCTTTGAACCTTTCAAAGGATTCTGACTTGTACTTCATAAGATACACATAGCCAAACCGAGAGTGATCGTCGGTGAAGCCTCCTCTCGACGTAGTAGACATAGGTCCACATACGTCAGTGTGGATTAACCCTAGAATTTCAGTGGCACGCTCTCCTTTTCCAGTAAATGGAGATTTGGTCATCTTCCCTTTCAAGCAACATTCACAAGTACCCATCTGGTCATTACCTAATGGGCGGATATATCCGTCTTTCGACATCTTGTGAATCTTATCAAGGTTCACATGTCCAAGTTTAAGATGCCACATCTTTTCTTGGTTAACTTCTTCTCTAGCCCTTTTGGGTTTTGAGGTATTCCCGCATACAATACAGTGCATCCCACTATTCGTCTCTAGGTGAAAAAGTCCCTCTATCATATTACCATGAGAGATAATACGATCGTTCAAGTATAAAGTGCAACTCATTTTGTCAAACAATACTGAGTGCCCATCTCGTAAAAGCTTAGAGATGGAAATCAAATTCTTTATACATGAAGGAAAATATAAACAATTTTTAAGTTCCAGGACTTCCCCAGAAGGTAGGTTAAGCATGTAGGTGCCTGTTGCTTTTGCAGAGATTTTAGTGCCGTTCCCAACTCGCACAACCATCTTCCCATTGCGCAGTGGCTTGCTCCCCACTAGTCCCTGCATCGTATTACAGATATGTTGACTAGCGCCTGAATCAAATATCCAGGAACTGGAGCTCACTGTAAAAGCACTCTCTATGATAGAAATAGTCTCTTCAAAAGTTCGTGTCATAAGGTTCGCAATGCGCACCCTGTATTTCTTCTTCCAACGTTCATCCTTTCCACAATGAAAGCATGTTCCTTTGGATTTCTTTGCCTTCTTCTTATGCAACCTTTTCCTTGTGTTTGCATTCTCACTCCCACTGTCCATTTTGAAACCTTTTTCAAATTTACAGCACATGTCAATCATCTCGTTTAAAGAATGATCGAATCTATTCACTTTATAGTTTACAATAAACTTAGTGAAATCATCCGAGACAGATGTAAGGAAACAGTCTTGGGCCATTTTCCCATCGATGGAAGTTCCTAAACTTTTAAGATCTTTAAATATTTTTTTCATCTTTTGTCCATGTTTATGGACCGATGTCCCCTTTGCCATTTTGGCATTCATTAGACTACAAACATTTGAGAATCGTACATTACTAGTCTCAATGTCATGCATCTTATGCAAACTTTCAACCATGGCACAAGAAGTGTCCATGTGCTTATGTTGCTTCATAAGCTCCTCACTAAGTGAAGTAAGGATTAAGCATTTGGCTTGTAAATCATCCTCATAGTGTCTAACATAATTTTGACACTCCTCCTTTGAAGCTAGTTTCGTAGGAGGTACATGAGGAGGGGATTGCTTAAGCACATACAATATGTCTTTCACCTTTGAGACATTCTCAATGTGGCGATACCAAGCAAGGAAATGTTGGCCCCTAAGGCCCCTTTTGTCAAGTATAATGGTGGGTATAATTTTAGGCATGTCGTTAACTACATAACATAACGGAAATCGTATTAGATTGTTTGTTTTAAAACTATTTGATTGGGTCTTTGAATCAAATAGCACCACCCACTATTTTTGGCAAATTCCACATCCCTCAATAGAATTCGAGAGTTATATTGAACTCTTAGCGGGGTATGGGAGACTCACTATTACCAAGCCCACCTCACGATGATACGATGTTGGTTAGCAAAAATAATGATGAGAGAATAACGCATTATTCATTTACAACCTTTTGTAATTACCCATCCATTTGGCCTCTAGAGAATGTTGCCTCACGATGATACGATGTCGGCTCCATTGCACTTAGTTAAGTTATTCCCACCATGCTTAGTTTGTGAAGGGGTTCAAGAATAGCCTCACGATGATACGATGTCGGCTATCCTCGTTGCCTACACTCACCTCATCATATGTATATGGATTCCTCCTGGATGTAAGCACATACTTTGTACTTCCCCATGATAGGGTGAAGCCGGTGCATGAGTCACAAACGATTGGAACCCACCACGGTGGAAGGCCTACGAAGAGATGTTCAAAAACATCTCTCGCTTATCAACTTAATATTTGTTTTGAGGGAGTAGTGTTGGGCTACATCAAAATCATTTTAATCTTTATTAAAAGAACTTGGGCCTATCATAACTATTGGTCCAAGTTAATATGAATTAGTAGCATATAATACTCCCACTGTTTCGTTGAAACAAGCGAGACTATATGGAACTACTAACGAACGCATTGCATCCTCATATGGACTATATAGTCATATTAGGTTTTAGGATGATTATGAACCTTTTGATTTGATCCAACATGAGCCTTGTGTTGGACCTTGGGTTGAAGGTAGATAGTTGTTGATTTTAGTTACGCGTTTAATCCAATTAAACCGTTATTTCCTATTGGGCGTTGGACCCAACTATTCCATTTTGCATACATATAAACAAAAGGAATACATGAAATAATAATAAGGGCTTATGCCCTTTTACAACACAAATGATGGACTTATGTCCATTTACAACAAATTGAATTAATCAAATTACATTCAAATTCTACACTACCAAACCCAAACATTCATAATGTAAAGCGGCCAATCACATAGCTCAATTATCGAGGCCTTTGGTTCATAATCACCATTTTCTTAATCAATCACATTAACTAAGAAAACAACTTTAAACAATTGGTTTTTGGATCCATAGAATTGATTTAAATGGAACTAAATGAAATGAAAATCCAATTCTCATTAAAGAGACAAAACAATTTTGTTCTCATTTTATTTGGGCCAAAAGGAAACTATGACCACAACAATTGGGCCATAATGCAAAAACACAAACTTTTGGGGTCACTTTGAAAAAACACAAAAGTCCACAACTTCATGTAATTTCAACTAGAACCCAAAATTTTAATAATGTAAAAACATCATTAAAGGATCAAAACAATTTGTCCTTTAGAGTTTTTAGGCCTAAACGTAAAAACGTAAACTTTTGGGCCAAAATACAAAAACACAAAAGTATCAAAACTTTATGTAATTGCACAAAAGGCCCCAAAAGTACCCCCACTAGGGGGTGGCTGGTTTTTAGAGTGTGAATGAGTGTGAAAAGGATTTTATGCAAGTTGTGAATGCATGTGCAATATGCAAGTTGATTTTGGTGGGTGAGGTAAAGGTGAAATTGATGGTTTGTTAGAAAATGTTTTGTAAAACATTAAAGAGTTTTGTCAAACATTAAAGCCAATATTAATGCTTCACCAATAACTATCACCCATCAAATAATAAACCAAAACTTTATGAAAAACATAAAACTTTTGAATCAAAACTTCAAAACCCTTTTATTCTTGGCAAGAACATTGAAGAACACCATGAAAACTCATAGTAGCTCCATGAATGTTTTCAATCACCAAAACTCAATTTTTCACCACTCAAAAGAGGGCTAATATCCTAGGGTACTTAGGGGTTCCAAAAGTCACCTTAAAACCATTTTAACAAGACAAACATGAACCCAAAAAATCACCCTTTGGATTTGGCCGAATTTCCCAAAATACATGGCACCAAATTTTAGTTCCAATATTCATGCTTAAATGAAATACATCTACAACATTTGAGATGCTAAATTTTCTAGCAAAATTTATATATTCAAAAGCAAGAACAAAGCTTGTAACATTTACAACATTTAAATCATAAATCATGAAAATCACAAAACCCAAAAGGATTCACCATAAACTAGGCCTAGGCTCTGATACCACTTGAAGGAAAATTTTTGTCCTAGCTAAGAACATTGAAGAACATTTGAATACATATGCATACTATTTAACACTTTAAAGTAGGCATGCATTCAAAAACAATTCATAAAACCCATGACTTTCAAAGCCTAGTATATGGTGAACCAATAAACTCTTTAACAACATTAAAGAGAAGTAAAGATTTAGAGTTTCTTTACCCTTGAAGCTCATCCTTGTTTACACAAGGGATTCACCCAAGTGGAGGGCCTTCAAGTCACCTCCAAGCTCCTTGGACATTGCTTGTGATATCCTTCTCCTTTTGTGCTCCTTTGGTCCTTGAGGATGTAAGGAAAGGATCTCCAAAAACACCAAAGATTTGGTGTCTCTAAGTCTCCACACCAAGGGTTAAGTGTGAAGATGAAATGGATGACTTAGAGAAGAAAAGATTGCTAGATTAATCTCTCTAAGTGGCCGGCCTCTTTAGAAAAATGAGAGAAAGTGTTTCACCTCATTTCACCAAGAAAAATCCTTATGAGAAAATTGCTATAAAGTTGCTTTTATAACATTTTTCTTAGGTGAGTGGCAAACTTGCAATTAAGCAAACTTTCACCATCTCCTCACCATGGCCAGCCTATATGTTGTGATTGGGCTTATTGCCCATTTTGTTTTAGTTGTCATACAACTTAAACATAATGGGCCTTGTGGACCAAAACACTTTTGGGCCCCGAAACCCAAAACCAACTTAAAAGCCCAATACGAACCTTTCGTAAAATTAATTAACTAATTAATTAATTGCATATCCATTTCATTTAATTTCTTCACTATCGCCCTTACTCGGTGTACGATCCATTAGGTTCCAATTAGCGAGGCAGTGGGCGATTGTTACTCTTAACGATCGATTGTGAATTGAAACCACATTTCAATTCTCCCTTTAATGATTAGTGTTTGCTAATCATTAGGGCTTCCACAAACCATGAGTGACACCTAGCAGCATATCATGGTTACCCAAGCTAAGTAGAATTGGTTGGAGAACCTATCCAGTTACAACTACAATGCAATACGGTCCTTCTCTAATACAATACTCTTAATCACATTGTTTAAGTGATAGTTTGTTTCATGTCTACTATCCAATGTGATACTTTTCTATATGATTCCCTTGAATATGATTTGGAACAAACTTCCTAAGTCATATTCATTTGTTTTGGCCAAAGACTTTAGAATCATATCTTAGAGTATTCTCCTTCCACCATGGAAGGTTAGAGATCCCTTGTTGTGCATTCATATGCCTACATGACTAGATAGCTTGACCCCAACAATGTCGTGGACACTCCGATGGAATGCCGTTTGACATGATCAAAGATCAAGGACCTAACCATTAGACATCTATGATGCCTCAGGTCAAAGGACTACTTTGCATATTGCAACTTTAGAGTTCTTACATGACATGTATGTTTGAACTCTCTTTTGATCGTTGTTCAGTGTACTCGATTACTCTTTCGAGCACCTATGTGTTTGTCTTAGTGTCCAACACCAAATGACTTGAGACTAGTCATACTCAAGCTTGAGTTGACATAACACATACTAACCTTAGCGGATTGTCAATACCCAATTGGCAATCCTATGGCTAGGAACGTTTTAGGAATGAACATAAGAGAATGGTCTCGATAATCTAACTCACTTAGATCACTTGTCTCTTAGATCAAATACATCCCTTGGATTCCCTTATTGCATAAACACATGATACAATAAATAGTGACTGACAATAAGCTTTGCCCTTCATTAAACATATAAAAGTTTAATACATTAAGTATTCCAAAAAGCTATTACATCAAATGAGTGGCTTTGTGGGCATACTTCCAACAGAGTATAGGGGCACAGATACTCAAAACAGATATATGTCTTGATGGTAAACGTGGTTTGGCCGTCAGAATGCTGAACTCTAAAACTTACTTGTGAGTATCCAATTATAAAACAACTCGGCGTTCAACGTGCCTAGCCCTCGTAAACTGTAACACCTCACATCGCCGAGAAAGGTAATGAGATGACCCCTGCCATTAAGGATTCAAAAATCCTTCTCGACCGAGACTTGGATAGATAACCAGTCGACCTCGACACAGTGCTGTTTATCCAAACTGAAGGTACTTCACGGTCGGCTGATTCTGCGGCAATAGTGTTGTTTATCTAAACTGAAGATGTTCGCCGGCTGCCTTCACAGTGTTGTTTATCCAAACTGAAGATGTGTTGGCGGAAAAAGAAAATAAAAATCTCAAGGTTGTTGAGAGGTTTCGCGTAGAGCAAGAATTTGCGCAGGGCAGTTTGTGTGTTGAATTTGAGAGGGCTTGAACGATGCACCATTCCCTCTATTTATAGTAGCAAACTACTTCCGATCAAATCAAACCTATACTCGGATTAGGACTCCTTACCCTGATCCAATCTTATCTCGGTCAGTCCTACTCCTATTAGGATTTTGAACTCAACCCCTTATAAGGCCGTATTTATTCCTAAATTTCAGCATCCTCATCCTGCCAAGACTCCTTGTTCTATCAAGATTCAATTACCCCATCCTGATAGGATACGACCGTCCCTTGAGCAACACTTATGGGCCGAGAACAATTCTAAACTTGGCCCAAACCAACACGGCTGACCCATGAGCAACGCTTCCAGGCCAAGAACAATTTCTAAACTCGGCCCAACCCAATATTTTGGGTCCAAACATTGCCCCCTCGCTTTTGAGGTCGTCGACCTACACTCCTTGGTTCGATCCTCGACCTTGAAGAAGCGAAACTGACCTAAAACAAACATTGAACCCTTCTCGGGACATACCACCATGTGTATTTATGAGATATGATCCCACGATCACGATTCTCCCAACCGTCTTGCCACGTGTCAGTTATTTGGTTAACCTAGCAACCCTTAATCATGACCCTCGAAAACATGCAACTGCCGAAATGTTTCTTTGACACTAAACCCGCCGCAACACGCAATCGTGCATCCTTAAACCGCGAAAACCTCGTTCTTTTCGTCTGGATTCTCTGAACATCTACAATGATTAGCAACTTTCTCGCTCGATTCTATCCCCAATTTTGAAAAGCAAACGTTTAACCTTCCTTCCAAAATGCCTATAAATACCTGAATCCTTTCCATTCGTACGTTACGCTTTCTGAAGCCCTTAAAACCGTTTTGCCATTTTGCTTTCGAAACCCAGAAAACCCCAAGCTCTCCGACGAATGCAACAAGTGCAAAGACTTCATTGACCAGAGCGCAGTCAAAACTCTGCGCTTCGAGAGTGATTTAAGCGCCACTCATCAAATCCTGGGACCACTTTTCAAGGATGCAGTGCCGTCATCCATCATTAATCTCTTCAAAAACCACTGTCTGACACCCTTGCTGCAGGGTTTGATTGGTCGAAGTGGTGTCTGACGAAGCCTCAATGAGCCTGGCCTTTGACCAACACGACCTGGGAGGCCTGGGTCAAACGGATGGAAAAGTTCTTTGGCAAAGAATGAGAGGCTCTCGGTATCCATGATGCCATTAAACTTTCTACCATGGAAATTGTCATGGACAAAGAACTCCTCATGGTAGCTCTGAGCTTCTGGTGCTTGGCCACCAACACCATGATCCTTCCCTTCGGCCCTATCACCCCCACAATCCTTGACATCTCAGCCATCCTTGGGACCTCTCAATAGATGCCGCATTTTTTGGGTGCCTGTCGAATCTCGATCTTAAAGCACTATTCAACGAACGGGCCGTCGAGACGTTGAGCCAAGAAGGTCTAGAGCCTTCAAAAGAAGAAGTTCAGAAGTTGCACAAGAACTTCTTCAACTACAATACCCTCATCCTTCATTTTGCTGGTCGAGGGGATAAGGGTCTGCAGAAGAGAAAACATGAAGCCTTCCTATTTTACTGGTACAACAAGTTTATTTATTGTACCAATTCAAATAAATGCTTGGTCAAAAATATGTTGGTGGCTGAAGCCCTAGCTAATGGTCACTCCCTGGCACTAAGTCCAGCTATCCTTGCCAACCTCCTGCGGTGTATGGCCGAGACGACCATCAACAAGATCGACCCGCACCAAAATGGACCTCTCTGGGTATTTCAACTTTGGCTGCAGGTTTATTTTTCCACACTTCGGCCAAAGATCCCCAACTTTCAGTCCACTGTAGCGTTCAACCTTCAGTTGGCCTCTCGACTGGCGCCTCCTCAGCAGGCCGAAGAAGTCTTCAAATACTTCTTATGCCTAGATGTCATTTCAGATGACGAGTTTTTGATATGTCGCCGTCAAGAATACATTTTTTCCCTCAGGCTTCCATCATCAACATGGGATGAAAATGAGGATGCTGATCTTCGTCAAAACTAGGGGTCGTTTGTGATAACACGCGACTTTCCCATTGGCTGCGACGCTTACCGAGCGAGCTGCGAGGTCTATCACCCCCACTTCGCTGCCCCATAGCTCGGTTACCTCCAAGGTTGCCCGGTACCTTTACTCACTTCTCGCTCTCTCCTAAGCCTAGGACGTCCCTCTGGTTCTTCAGATAGGGAGTGTAGAGATACCGAGAAAGAGTTCCAGGAACGGTGCATAAAATTTCATCTCCTACCGGCTGTTCCTGAATCTCTCGGCACTGACATCTTCGGCGATTGGTGGGAAGGATACACTCATGACTTCTTCGGCGCTTCGGTCGAAGATGTGGTCAACAAAATTTTTGGCGACCGACACCAAAAAATTCCCGCCCCTTAATCCAAATAGACAACCCAAGGTATATGGTTATCTTTACCTTTAGTCTTCAAACACTTAACTCTATTTTACTAACTTGACTTCACTCTTTTAGACGGTCGAGTACTGAAACGAGTGGACGTGATCACCGCAGTTGCGGCTAAGAAAAAATTGCCCCTTCCTCCAAGACAACTAAAACTGCCGTGCAAACCCCGTCGAGCAAACGGCCTCGCCAGGAAACCGGGACGGCAGTTGAAGCTCCTCGTCCCAAGAAACGCGTCAAGAAATTGGCGAAGAAGGGAGAATGGGAAATTCATGTTATCTCCAGCCAGACCACGGGAGCGACCACTCTTAGTGCCTCTCCTCCTACTCCCGTTGTCCAGGTCTTGACGGAGAAGCGGCCAACTCCCATTAGCCCAACACCCCAAATTCAACTTGTCCCTAATGTCCCTGAGGCCGTGGTCGAACGAGTTGCTGCACCACTAGTCGAAAAGCCTACAGCTCCGAGGTCGACCATTGCACCCAACTTGGAGGAAGTAACTCCCTCGGTCAGGAAAAATCTCCCCAAAAATCCAAAACAATCAGCGATCATCTTGAATGAGGTATGATTATGTTGTTGATAAATCCCATTTCTCGTTAAATTCTAACAACTTTTTATTTCAGGATGACGAGAACGACGAGACTCCGCTGGCGAGTCGCCCTCGACTAACCACACCTCTTTCTGTTGAGCCTCTTCCTGTGGTTGAGGCGACTGGCCAAGTCGATCCTCCTGCAGCTTATCGTGGAAAAATGCCTCAAGTTGAGGTTGAAGCGACAGCAGAAACACCAATTCACCCACAGGATCAAGACCTCGGCATTCCCCTTCAAGAAGTGACTTCGGCTTTTGTAAGACTCGATTACTTTCTCTTGTTAATTTTAATATAACGAGTCTGAACCGAAAAAAATATTACATGTCAGGTGCCCAATTATTCATTTCACCGAAAATTTTATGCGCTGAAGCGCGTTATCTATATTTCTTGGCCACCTCTGTGGCCATCAAATGTAGATAACCTTCATCGGCCACGTGAATTGAGAAGCAGTCTAAAACATTAGGCTCGGCCATTAAGTTCTCTAGGTTCGAGCAATGAACCAGGAGACCTGGCCGAAGTCTCCTCTCGGCAGGTCTAAAAACAAATTCTCTCTACTATATGCTTTTACGTTTTCCTTTTGCCTAAATTCTTTTCATATGCAGCCTTCATGGGAAGTCGAGTTCGATGCTCTTCTTTTGAATACTTCGGGAATGGCAGGCCCTTCTGTAGCTACAACCGGGTTATCCGTACCGACGACTGAATCAAATGCTCTTGTTAAGCTGTAAGAGCTTTTGTCTCTATCGGCTTCACAGGTTCTCGAATGCCAGGGTCTCGATTCCGTGGGTGCATGCCTGAACGATCTTGCAGCTGACGATCACTTGAGCACTGAAGCCATCACTCGAGTGTTTTCTACCCTAGAACGAACTCATGAATACTTTGTTATTTTCAAGAAAGCTCTATGGGCCGAAGATGACTTGAAAGCTGCGACGACCGTTCGAGAAGCTTTTCGTCTAAAGGTTAAAGTTTTGAAGGCAAAGAAAGAAACATTGGCCGACCTCGACCGTCAAATTACCGAACTCCAAAATCGAAGGCCGGCAGTTGCTTCCAAGCTTGCAAAAGATTTTAAGTCGAGCAGCAAATCTTGCTTTACAAATATGCGGCTAGCGTGAAGAATGTCGAGCAGCTGAAGATGGACAAGAGGAATCGGCAAACTGAGGTCACGATGGGCGAGGTGAGGTGGTTGGAGTTGAAGGCCATTCTTGAATCTCTCCTACCTTCATCACCCTAGAATTATTTGATTGTAACTGGTCGACCAACTCTATTTGTACACCTTTTTGCGAACTTAATGAAATGAACTTTTATTTCCGCATCTTCCATGTGATTGGATAATATTTGTTTAAAAACCTCCCATTGATTGGCAACTTGTGAACTTCACCAGTTCGATCCCTATGATGGTATGCTTCCTTACCGAGAACTTTATGAATAATGAATGGTCTTTCCCAATTCGATGACCACTTGCCGAATCTAGGGTCTTTAATTCCTACGGGTAATATGGTTTGCCAAACTAACTCTCATTCGCCGAACGTTTTTTGTCTAACCCGTTGATTATAAGCACGCTCTGTGATCTTCTTTTGTGCCACTAATAAGTTATAAGCATCAAACCGAGCTTCTTCTAAATCTTCTAACTCTTGTCTCTTGGCCCGACTATACTCAGTGCTGAACAAACTACTTTGTTCAATTACTCGCAACAAGTTTATACTTAGCTTGACTGGCAACATGGCGTCGTGTCCATAAGTCAATGCGTATGGAGTCATTCCAGTGGCTGTCTGTAGAGAAGTTCGATAAGCCCATAACGCTTCTTTTATCTTTAAATGCCACATACCTGGCCTTTCTTTTATCATATTTTCAAGAATACCGATTAAAACCTTATTACTTGCTTCAGCTTGTCCATTCACCTGTGGATAATACGGCGTAGATTGCTTGAGTCGAATCTTTAGATTGCCGTATATTCCTTAAACCTGTCGGATGTAAAGATTGTACCGTTATCTGTTATGATTATTTCTGGCACGCCGAATCTAGTCACAATGTTTTCTTCTACGAAGTTACAAACTTCTTTAGACCTTAACTCAGCATATGACTTGGCTTTGACCCATTTGGTAAAGTAGTCCATTGCAACGACTATCCACGCATGTTTGGCCGCACCAGAAGACGGTGTGATTTTACCGATTACATGCATGGCCCATCCTCGGAACGGCCATGGTTTGGTGACCGAATGTAGTGATTCGACTGAAACTCTTTGTATAGGCCCATGGATTTGACACTGTACACATCCATTTGCATACTCAATAAAATCCTTCAGAATACTCGGCCAGAAATAGTCGTGCCGCCGAAGCAACCAACGCATTTTTCGTCCAAATTGGTGAGCTCCGCAAATTCCTTTGTGTACTTCTGCCATTGCTTGAGCAGCTTCCTGCGGGCCGAGGCACAACAACAGTAACCCATCCTCACATTTTCGATACAACTCATTCTGGTATAATACGTAGTTTGTGGCATGGACCCTTGTCCATCGGTCGTGTTTTTCGTTAGGGTTATCAATATATCGCATAATCGTCCTTCTCCAATTGTCTGGTAATGCCTCGACAGCACAAAACTCAATAGTGTCCTTCCATTCTAACAATGAAGGCAGGGACATGACACGTGTACGAATCACGCAATCACGTTGGAGAACTTGCTGATTAATCAAGGCCGAATGTGCTTGTCGTGATACAGGTACTTCTCGGCCTACTTTGCGCCCCAGGAGTTGTGCTATGAAAGCTATTTGAGCTAACTCGTCGGTGTCAGTGTTATAAAGTTGTGAAATGTGTTTGAAAGTAACGTCGTCGAAAGATTCGGCCAAATAGTTGGCAATCATGTGGTAGGGCGCCAGAGTACAACTCATGCAACGAAAAGTCTCTTTAAGTTGATTAATTACAAGTTCAGAGTCATTAAGAAAAAGGACACGAGTCGCCCGTAAATTATGTAGGACACCGAGGCCGATGACAAAGGTTTCGTATTCGGCCTGATTATTCGTACAATCAAAGTCGAGCTTGAGAGAAAAATACCAGCAGTTATGAGTTGGGGATTGAATAGCAATCCCAACGCTAGCCGAGACCGAAGTGCTAGAACCATCAAAGTACAGTGTCCAGTAATTATCACGTGTTTCTACCATACCGATTTCAATGTCACTGCCCCCGAACTATTATGGGGAAGGGTGTTGGGCCAAGAAATCGGCCAACGCTTGGCCTTTGACAGCTTTCTGGGGCACATATTGCAAGCTGAACTCAGATAAGGCCATCGTCCAATTACCGATTCGGCCCTTTACGATTGGCCGAGTGAGCATGTAACAAATTACATCAGTTTGGGCGATGACCTGAGTGACTGACGGGAGCATGTAATGTCGGAGTTTTGATACAGCAAAAAATAAGGCGAGACAAAGCTTCTTGACGGCAGAGTAATTAATCTCTGGTGGGTTGAGGTTTCGGCTAAGATAAAAAATGGCATGTTCGCGCCCGGCGTCATTGTCCTATGCCAGAAGGCATCTGATGGATTCTTCGGCCGTCGAGATATATAGCTTAAGAGGTCTGCCACGTCGTGGTGGAACCAGGACGGGTGGAATTGTTAGGGAGACCTTAATCTGCGTAAATGCCTCTTGGTGTTCTTCATGTCATTCGAAGTTATCGGAAGCTTTGAGTTTCAAAAGTGTGGAGAAAGCTTTCATTTTCCCGGCCGAATTAGCAATAAATCGACGAAGAAAGTTAATCTTGCCGAGCAACGACTGTAGTTGTTTCTTAGTCGTCAGGGATAGAGCGTTGATGATTGCGCGAGCCTTGTTTTCGTCTACCTCAATACCACGATGATGTATGAGGAATCCTAAAAAATTGCCGGTTGATACGTCGAAAGCACATTTGGCGGGATTCATCTTAAGATTGTGTCGGCGCATAAGAAGAAAAGCCCGACGAAGGTCATCCAAATGTGTATGCCGACGTTTTGATTTAATTACAACATCGTCGATGTAGACTTCGACGATGGTACCAATCAAATCATGGAAAATAGTGTTCATGGCTCGTTGATATGTGGCACCGCCGTTCTTGAGGCCGAATGGCATGACGACCCATTTGTATAAGCCGAGTGCCCCCAGGCAACGAAAAACGGTTTTATGGACATCAACTTCGGCAATGAAAATTTGGTTATAACCAGCATGTCCATCCATAAAGGATAAGATCTCGTGGTTCGCCGCTACGTCGATTAACAAATCTGAAATTGGCATTGGATACTCGTCTTTAGGCGTTGCCAAGTTCAAATTTTGAAAATCAATACACATGCGCAGGGCACTATTTTTCTTTAAAATGAGGACGATATTCACCAACCATTCGACATATCGAGCTGTCTGAATAAACCCAGCTTTTAAAAGTCGAACGAGTTCGTCCTTTATGCCGAGCTGTACTTCGGTCGAGAATCGTCGAGGTGGTTGGCGGAATGGTTTACATCCAGATTTGATGTGCAATTCATGTTCAACTAGGGTGCGATCTAGACCAGGCATCTTATGGTAACTCCAAGCAAAACAATCATTGAATTCTTTAAGCAAATTACAAAGATCAATTTTTACATGTTGGGGTAACAAAGCACTAATGAACAAAGGTCGTGGCTCTTCGGCCGTTCCAACATTTATTTCTTCCAATGGATCTTTAACTTGAGGTTGACTATCCTCAAGCTCAGCTGGTGCAGCCTGAACCTTGTCTAGTAATAGTATGGGGCTGTTGTCTCATTAGGCCAAAAATTTGACTAAGTTGACGCCCAAATTTGGGTGTTTGGAAATAGCGTACCAGTGGGCCAGCAGTTATTTCATGGTAGATGAAATCGCGGCCCTGCGTCTGTCCTGTCTTTCTTTAGGCATCAATGTCGGCGATCAGATCAGCCAACCCAAGTCTCGCCGAATTCTGATGGACAGTCTCGGCGCCTACCTCAATCGTTTTTTGGACCAAAATTCTAGTCGGTCGCCCTTCCTCGTTTAAACCCTGTAGGGTAATATAACCAACATGGTCATCATAATACCGTGCCTGAATCATATTGGCTTTGAACGGCTGACTGTCGGCCGGATGAACCACAACTGATTTTCCGTCCTAAAAGATGAGAACTTGATACAAAGAGGAGGGAATGCAATTCGTTTGATGAATCCAATCCCGACCGAGCAATGCATTATACTCGGTCTTAGAGTCAACGATAAAAAATGCGGTTATGTTATTACGACCTGCGACGTTTACCTCTAAAAGGAATACTCCTTTGGTTTGGGATTTGTCACCGACGAAGTTGCTCATGGTTATTCCTTATGGGATGAGTTCGTCGTAATGCTTTCATGACTGATATAAGCATGATATTGACCGTTGCCCCATAATCGACGAAAATTTTAGAAATTGGATAACCTTCAATGTGGGCCATGACATACAATAGATTTAGATGTTGAAGATTAACCGAGGATGAGCGGGGAAACAATATGGCTAGAGCTGCTTTAAGTTTATCGTCGTTACTTGCTTGCCCATCTTCAGTGGTGGCAATGAAGTCGACTTGCGTTGCTTCCTCGGCAACCACATCGCCATCCAAGAAATTTGGTTGGTGTACAGTCGGTTGAAATTCAGCAAGTAAAACGTAGACCATGCTGATTTCCATATTATCGAGGATTGAATGGCCCACTGGATCTTGGTCGTCGTCTTCCGTGTTATCGGGGACTGCAGCATCATGCATTAGAGCATCATCGGCCTGATTATCGTGTGCCTCAACAGGTACTTGCTCTTGTGGTATACAACCTAACCTTGTTTCCTTCTTACTGTCACCCTCGAGCCCGTCCATTTCTGGTGTTTGACTTTGTCTCTGCGATGCTTTATGGGCTCATTCTTCATAGGCGATCCGGGAGTCCCTTGTGTCTAGGTAGGCGTCCAAACGTGCCACCCGATCTTGTTCATCGACCGTTAGACTAAATAAAGATACGGCCGAGAAGACTTCGAAGTGATGTCGTAAGTATTGAAGGTCTTCAAGAGAAAAAATGGAGCTCGGTCATATCAATGTCCGTGTATAGGTCGACCTCGAAGCTAAGAACCCTAGCCTCTCGTATGTCCTGGAATCTGGCCTTCATTGCCGGATCAGTGGTTTTTTGGATGATCTGTTCAGCATCGAGGCAAGTTAGTGCCAGGTCGAGAGCTACTTGACACGCCTTGGGTAGTCCGTACAAATTGTTGGCAGAAAATTTCTTGTGAAACTCCCTCATATATTCCAATGACTCGCCGAGGAATGAAGGGTGTAGATTCCGTCGAACTCTTATTAGTGGCTCTTGCAAAGGTAACAAGGGAAGTTTGTTTTTGGTTTCGTTCCTAAACTGCTCGAAGCGAGCTTTCATCTCCACGGGCCTAATGAGAAGGTTTATGCACTTCTTGAACTCTTCAATGGTAGTTTCGACGTCGTGATTGGTTCCCTTCTGCCCCTGTAATTCAGCCATGATTGTTAGGGTTGGCCAGTCATCTCCGCTTCCTATCGTTTCTTTCGGCTGCCATTTAGCTGCCGAAACAGTCTGAGCTGCTTGTCGTCGAGCCATGCAGTTTATACGCTGACGTCGACGTTTCTGAGATTTGGAGATTGCAGTATACATGCCAGTGGGAGAATTATAATTGTACCAACGTTGGTCGTGTGGTTCAGGCGGCCTGCAGGTTTTTTTATTCGTCGATGAACTTGAGCTGCTGGAATTACGCGAGTAATAATCCTCGTTATAAAACGGCACGTCGAAATCAAGACGCAGTCTGATCGAGGTAGGGTCGTCTATCCGTTTCTGGGGGCCGAGCCTATCGAACACTTTCTGGCGCTGGCCTCCACCAAGTTCCTTTGGAGGTGTCTCCACAGCCTTAGATGGTTGTCGTGGTGTTGGAGTCTGAGGCGGTTTCTCCTTTGGTTTGGTTAATACAATGCATGCCTTGCAATTGCTGCACAAAACCATCGGCTCGTTGGTCTCTTCTGTACTGGAGTCTGACATAGGTTCGACTATGACCGGTCTCGAAAGCTCTGTGGGTGGTTCTTTGGAAAATAGATCAATTTTGATCCGTGGCCGAGAGTTCTACTTTGGGATGTGTTGTATTGGGACAAACTCGGCCTTCCCTTTCCCCTTGTTCTTGGGCAAGTGGGCGTCTACCATACTGACTGTTACCGAAGGGAATGGATCAATGTCAATCGTCATTTGTTTTTCAGGAAACTTTAGCTTGCCTTTATCAATCTAGCTTTGAATATCATCACGGAACACGACGCAGTTGTTCGTGGTATGCTTATTCGAGTTATGGTACTTGCAATATATCTTGCCTTTAAGTTCTTCGGCCAGGATTAGCTTGCCTTTATCAATCTAGCTTTGAATATCATCACGGAACACGACACAGTTGTTCGTGGTATGCTTATTCGAGTTATGGTACTTGCAATATATCTTGCCTTTAAGTTCTTCGGCCTTGGGAATGTTATGTCCTGGCTGAAGTTTGATAATCTTTGCTAGCAACAACTGGTCGAAAATTGCATCGGCCTTGGTAATGATTTTATTTTTAGCCCACTTTTAAGATTGCAAAAATTATGGATCTTTGGGTAACAGTAAATTTATATGTCTACTTCATTTATGAAAATCTTCATTCATATTAGAGAAAAATTGAATTTTTGGTGAATTATTTAGTCTCCAGTATGTACTGCTTAATTTTTGTTGTTTCTGTAGCACATCCCATTTTAATTCTCTTTTAGTACAATTGTAAAGTCTCAAAAACTATGAAATTTTGGGAATTAACAGATTTGTATGTCTGCTTTATGTCTGAAAAATTTCATGCATATTGGATGAACAATGAATATTTGGTGAATTTGTAATCTCATGTCTGTACTGAACATTTTCTGCAATTTCTCAAGCACCTCTCCTTTCGAATTCATGTTTGGCTCACTTAAAAATTTTACAAATCATGAAATTTTGCAAAATAGTAGCCATATATGTCTAGTGCATACCTAAAAAATTTCATGATAATCTAAAGAGAATTGAGTTTTTAGTGAATTTGCAAACTAAAGTAATACTGCTGAATTTTGGTATTTCAAAACTAGTTTTGTTATGTGATATTGTTTCACTGATTTGTGCACATCTATTGGTACCGATTATTATACAAGTTTATGGTTCCAATATGTCCTTATTTTATGCAAATTCTCAATATTAATGACTTTTATAGACAACACTGATTAAATTTTGATTTAAAGATGTATTGGTTTGTTTTGCTTAAACCAATGTTTTGTTTGGTCATCAATTCTGATTATGATGATAATTGTCTTTTGAGAGAAAATTGAAAAGTGGCATCAGTTTACTAATTGATCATTTTGGTCCCTATCGAATAATTGAATAACCATGTTTCCTCTTTCGAGAACTCTATTGTTCAATGTCAATAACGACATACTTTTGTGTCTGATTGAATCTTTTGAGAATCATTGAATATCCAACAAAACGGTTATTTAATACTGTTCTAAAGGATTATTTTGAAAAAAATCAGAATTCTAATTTATATGGTGAATACTTTTGTCCCAATGGGAATTTCAAGAAATCACTCACCAATTATAAATTAGTATTATAGCAAATCATAAAGTACTTCTAACATATTTTCATCTGGCCAAAGCCATTGAAGCAATATGTATTTGGTGTATTTTATGTTTTGGCAAGCTATGCAGGTATTTTCTTTGCATGATTAGTTTCTGCCCAAAGGTGTAACAATCATGCAATTTGCAGTTGGTTCGATCCTCCACAACTCGACTACTTCCATGATGAATCTTGCAGAATCGAGAATGAGCAGGTAAATTTGCCAATCTTTTGCCTTAATTTTCTCTAAGTTCTAAATTGGATTAAAATTATTGTTGGAAAATTGATGTTATTGAGATATCTAAGTGTTTATCGACTTTGTTTTAGAATTAAAACATAAATTTTGACTTTGGATTCTCTTATTATGTTTCATTTTAATTTATGACCTAATCTTTAACACATAAGTGAGTCTTCTCTCTTACACTAAAATAAAATAAAATTTGTAGTCATTGCATAAGCTTTTATTTATGGAACTTTTAATTCAACGTACTTTAAAAAAAAATTATGTATTTGATCTTTATTGATTCAACTACCCTATATTTTGTTATATGAAAACCACTTTATCTAGTGTTTAATCTTGCAATTTTGAGGAGTGTTTGCCCAAGTGGGAGAAATAATATTTTATGGGCTTTACACTCATTAATTTTGCATCCATTTAATGTTATGTTGTGGGAAGATAAGATGTACATTATCATACTTGTTTATATTTTATTGGTTATATATGCAACTAATCTTGCAGGAAATTCAAGAAGGGTTAATAAGTATATTCTGCTCAAAAGTGTTTTGCTTATTAATTCTTGTTTGTTGTTCAAAAAATTGGACTTGTGATTTATATGTTATTGATGGATAATTAATCTGCTCAAAAGTGTTTTCTTATTCAGTACAACTATAAATCAATGTATAGTGAAGCATGGAATTGACAAGATTGTATATACTTCATCTGCTCAAAAGTGTTGAAGCTATATACGTTTGCCCTTGTATTTTATGTTTTAGCTATGTAAACCTAATATAATTAGTTTCTGTCCAAAGATGATTATGGAATTATATGCTTTTGATGCAATAAGAAAACATTCAGTAAAGTTTTCTATTTCTGTCAAATGTTAGATGAACAAAACTGACCAAATGATTTTGTATAGTTTTTCAGTCACAAGAGTCACTTCCCTACAGATATCTAGAATAAAGATGTTGAGCTCACAAATTTTATGTTCTAGATCCCATGACTAATGTTTTGCTAATGGGAGTATTTGAAAGGTATCTGTTTATTTTGTAGACATTTACAAAGTTTTGTTTTACTCTCTTAATCAGTAGGAGTAATAATAATTTATCTATATAATGTTGTCTCTGTTAATCAATGGGAGTAAGAGATTACCTTTTGTGTTAAAATTTTGAAGTGTTAGCGGCTGATACTTTAAGAATAAATTTTGTTTAAATTTTGTTCATAAGTTTTAATAAGAGGTCTTGATTTTGTAAACAATATGTTGTATTTTACTTGTTCTCTTATTATATTCTAAATTGACAGAAAAGTAGGATTTTGTTACCAAACTTATTGAGTTCTTTTGTGAACTACTTTTGTACTGAAATATATTTTCATATTTTCAGTTCGACTATTGTGAACTAATGTTTTGACTATTAGCTCTTGATATCATGACTTTGTTAGTAACATAGTGCTTTGAGTTAAGTGTGCATGTAATCATGGAGTGCAAGGAATTGTCCAATGTGTGCCTTGTTTTCTTTGGTTCTGCACTTAGTCTCAAAGTGACAAGTTACTTGAAATGTATGATTGCGTACTTTAGTGGACTCAAGTGATCACCATATATATTTATCTAGTTGAGGTATTCTCATTGACATTCAAGTGGGAGAATGTAAAACCATTTTGTGAATGGCAATGAATTATGCCGAGAATTATTGAGAGAATAGTTGACTTGGCATACAAGTTAATGAAATCTCTAGGACTCTTGGTGCCTTAAGGAAATAAACATATTGGAGTCTTAATTACATGCAATCACTTAAGGGCCTTTATTAAGTAAATACAAGGAATGAAAGTCATGATGGGACTTAATCTTATTGAAGAGAGAGATTATCACTCTTACTGATAATAGGCTGGTTTGAGTGAAACTCTAATATGATAATGTGAGGATATATACATATATATATATGTACACATCAGCTGAGGAAGTCCCTGCTTCCACATAATTAGATTCTCAAAACTAAACCATATTCAATAGTAGAGATCGTTGCTGTGTGCTGGAAGTAGAAGACTACTTATGTTATTCATTCAATGGCGACTCCATCAGGTAAGTCATCCTTGCGACTAATGTGATACTATGATTTGGTTGTTACTAATCTGTTTGTTCATGTTGGTAATCCTAACACTGCGTTGGTAATATCGTTAGCTTAATTCTTATGTAATTCTTACATTTAGCACTCAAATTTGTGAAATGGGACCTGCAAGTACTGCATGAGGCTATGTCGTATATCAAAATTGCGAGTTTATAGGTACTTTAAATTGAATTCAACAATATTTTTACATATTGGTGATTCAGATATATTGTTTTGATGATGAGTATCATTTTGGTTAATCAGATTAACGATGCATCAAAGTCACACATGACAAGAAGTTTGAGGTGTGAATCTCACAATAAGGTGTCCCCCATAAATAGTGATCAAGATTTAAAGGTATGTTGATATTTTATTTTATTGTAATAATTTTATCTTGTATTTTGAGTCTTTGACAATTAATTGTTTAATATAATACCATAAGAAATATATCTACAACCAAGATTTAAAAGATGTGCACAAGACCCTTGGCATTGGATATTTTCAGAGCAAATTTCGTAGTGATGAACCTCAAAATGCAAGGGAGGCCCATAAGTCTTTAGAGAAAAACATGAAGTTGTAAATTATGATTACTAGGGTTGCATCTGGAAAGGTAAAAGTAGTGATTTTGTGGTGGTATGCTCTCTGAAATATGATATATATATATGGCTATAGGATGTAATTTGTGTGGTAATTTGTTCAAACTTTACAATTTTGAACTTCAAAAAAATGTTGGTGCTCGGGATCACCATTTGACAAATAGTTTGAGTGGTAGTTCTAATGGTGATGAAGTCCGAAAAAAAAGGTGGTGAGTACTAACTCCAAAAAAGAGTTTGACCTGTCCAAAAATGTTTCAACGTATCAATTCACAAGACAATCTTTACCACAAAGGAGTTAACGATTGCAAACTCATTGAGTCACACCATGTCAGTAGATTCTGAACTTAGTGTGGAACAACGACTGGAAAAGGAACGTTCGGAGAATAAGTCATTGAAGGAAGAGATTAAAAAGTTGAAAATGGAAGTAGAGGTACGTAGTGCAAGTGCATACTGTGGTGTACCATGAAATATGCTGAGATGTTGAAAATCTTGTTGCAGATGCATACAATCAGTGTGATGACTTATTGTCAAACCTTATGCGACTACTAGAATGCATACAAAAGGAAATGGGTGAAAACAAACATGCATCCTCCTCTGAGATTGCTACCTGGATTGTTAGGTTGAAAAAGAAACAAAGGAAACCGAAACAGTTGACTGGTTTTGTTTTCGAGGAGATGAAGTCTTGGAGGGAACCAAAAAAGGCAAAGCTAAATGAGACAGTACCTAGTGTTGTGAAGCCCGCCAAAAATAAGGAGATTACAGACCCAACTAAAGGGAAGAATATGCTAGGTCAATAGTTATTGGTCTTCACACATTCAAAGGGAAACAAAAAATTAGTGCAACACTTGACCCTTCGTGCATGTTGTTGGAATATGATTATGATAACATGGTTTTCACAATATGAGTAATTATGTGCGAAGGTACACCATAACATTGATGTACTAATATACATATGATTGTAGTGAAATAAGTTAATTAATTAATAAATGAAATAATACAATTATTTATTTATTTAATTAATTAATTCTAAAATGATATGAACAATTGTATTTCAACATGAAAAGTTATAACTTCCCATAAAGAATACAACTCCTCCAGAAAGGTTATTTCCATCTCTATAGTTTGTCAAATCATTTTCTGTCAGATTCATTCAATTCCATACTCACTATGTGTTCATATCCTTGACACCATATTGTGATCAATAGTCTAAGCGACATCCGCTTCCGATTTTATGAACTACCCGATTTCTATCATTGGCCTCAGAGCCAGGTTTTCATGAATTAAAACAATTTGCCCAGTTTTCATCCGAGGACGTCTCGAACTACATCTGAGACTTCATCTTCATCAAGTAACGAATCCAACAACGTTCTTTCTAAGTTTCAACTTGAGAAGAAATTAGGGAAGAAGACATTGGTGGAAAAGGAAAATATTCAACCGATTTTGATCGAACGTTCCGAATCGGCATCTGAGAATTTTCTTGCATAATCCAAAATCCACAAAAATACAGAAACGTTCAAACATTATAACCTGTTTGAAATTCCATCCTATAATCCGTTTGAACCTAGGCCTGAATTAACCCAACAATTAGAACTATATTACCCCACACCATTTCATTCGGCAGAGAACAAATCTCAATCTTCCATTAAACCATTTCAGTGTTCAAATTCACTAAGTTCACTCCCCGACTCAGAAAACCCATTGCAGTGGGCATCATTGACTGCACAAACCAAACTTGCACAGAAACCCGAAGACCTGCAGCATCCCATTGAACCCATATTTTCTTACCTTTTTTTTTGAAATTTGGTCACAAAACCAAAGAGTATATTACCTACACCATCGCGATTGATTCGTAGTCATTCGCTGACTACTGCAAATCAGAGACTACACCCGCGATTTTCGCGTTTTCCTCCGCCGTGGTCTCGCTGCAGCACTCCACTGATCCATAACAGGCAAAAATGTGTTTGTGTTTATCCAACTGTGGTCTCGTCCTCTCGTGGTAATACACAACACCGACGGCATCGATATCCTTCAAGAAGAATTGTCTCTGCCGTTCGAGATTATCCGCCGGGCTGCGGAACGAAGCAGAAAGAAGAACCTGTTTTTCCCAAAAGAAGTGTTTTGAAAATAAAGAAGAAAAAGAAAGGAATTGCTTTGAAAATAAAAAAGTAGAATTTGTTTTGGGGGAGGCTTCACGTGGGGACCAGATTGAAGTCAAAAGATTTTTTGATTCATTGCACTTTGATAGTGCATGTGAAAAGGCATCATGTGGGTTAGACCTGACATTCGTGTCGTGTTTTCTGTGTTCATGTCATTTTCGTGTCATACCCGATATCTTAACAAGCCGTGTCGTGTAACAGCTGTTAAAATAAACGGGTAAAATGACCCGACCTGAAATCGATCCGATAATATTAACAGGTAATATGACCCGACTTGTTACCCATTAAGGCAAATATATTTTAAACCAATAAATAATTAAATGAAAAACATAATACTAAATAAGTATATACATACCATATTGTCACATCCAAAACATAAAAACGCATATTTCTTTTAAGTATATTTTCGCTTACCTAAATTGATCAAATGGTAAAATGGTAAAATATTTGAATGGAGAAGGGGTTTTTTTGTCCCAAAAGGTTCTAATAATATAAGTGAAATAGAATCCAACGGTACATATTTACTATGTCCCAAAAGGTTCTAATAATATAAGTGAAATAGAATCCAACGGTACATATTTACTATCATTTATCTTACGGCTATTATTTAAGTAAAGTCTTTAATAGTTTTTTAATTAATGTAGAAGTGTAAAAAAATATAGAAAAAAGATATAAATGCTCGTAATGACAAGCTTTACAACTTTCATGAAGAGCTTAACTTCGAAATTCACCACTATAATCCTATAAATCATAGATCAAAATTTAACCGTTGATTGTTGTTTACATTTACGTTTCATTGTTCTCATCAAATTTTGGTTTTTCAGATTTTCTTTTTTGAAAATATGATCTATTAGAGGATGCAGGAAGATAAAAGGTTTGGATCGTTGATATTATATTCAGAGTTTTACGGTTAGTGAAAATATTGTTTGATGTTTATAAAGTTTCTACAAACTATATGACATCAACTCATATTTCAGTTAATCGTAAATATCGAAATGTGATATCAAATATCTGAACCGTTCATCTTCTTACATCCGCCAGATGATCATGTTTTCAAAAAAGAAAATTAAAAAAAATGAAATTTAGTAAGAAGAATAAAGCGTAAATGACAATTGACGGTTAAATATAAATTTAAGTTTTATGGATTATAGTTGGATTTCAAGGTTGACCCATTCATGAAAGTTGTAAAACTTGTCACTACGAGTGATTGTATATTTTTTTTTTACATTTTTTACACTTCTACAATAATTATTATTAATTTTATTAATTTTGCCCTCAAATAAAAAACATTATTCATGAGGGTTTGGAGGATTTTAAAAATCTAAACAATAATGTAATTGTAACTATTATCTACTCATGGAGGAATTGTGACAACCCATCTCTAATTTTACGTTTTTATTAATTTTAAAAGCGTGAATTTACGAAAATGCCCAAGAGGTAAGGACTTTGACTTCCATTGACCATCGGTTTAAGAGACGTATGACTTATTCTTTTGGCGTATTTGCGTAGTACTCGATGGTACGAACACATAGGCGAAAGCCGTTTGCGATTCCGGATTATAACGGTATAGTTACAGACATTTGAAATTGGTTACTTGTTAGTTTAATTTTGAACTCCCACCAGGTGGGAATAGTGGACCAATTAAATTAAAGGGATAATGAACCAATTAGAAGAGAGGGAGAGGGCAACAGCCCAATCAGAAAATCAGGAAAAGAAGAGAATAAAAAAAAATAAAAATAAAGGTGTACCCGCATCCACATCCATTGCGACCACCCATCTTCCAAGGCCGATTTCGGCCAACTCCGATGGAGTTTTTCGACGCCACCACCATCATCTTGAAGCTCTCATTCCCCTCTACAAAACCCACCCAAGAACCACCTTTAGAAACCACCATATGTGGCGGGGCGAAGCCACGAAATCTGACCTGTCAAAACCGTATCCAGCCACTCTTTTCAATTTTTCGGCAAATCGGCAAAGCGATGGCCGATGCCACCATTTGGGCTTTGTAGCCCATCATCCCAGGAGAAAATCTCAACCAACCTTGACCCCGTTGGTCCACCAAAGACGACGAATCGACGCCGGGAAGTTTTAGGCACCGCCGGCTTTGTGGGCAAAAATAACCATCTTCCGTCCACTTTTGGACTTCGTGGCAGGTATAAAAGTTGTTCCACTCAATGAGATCTTCATTTTTGTGAATTTTGAGAATTTTTAGAAATAGTTGATTTTTCCAGCTAGTCGGGGCGGCCGATCGCCACCCACGGCGGCCCGTCGCCAAGGGGCCGTCGATGCTATTTTTAGGCTAAATTAGATGTCTTGAGTTTAGTTTTGATGTTAGTATGACATTGGTTGATCGTTTGAACCTAAATTCTTTATGATATGTTACTTGAACATGAATCGATGATCCAACCGTTGGATCGTCACCAAACTTTAATATGTTATAGTACATAATATTTGAAGATCATAGGAATTTACGGATCAAGAATCCGATATACAGATCTTCCTGAATTGGAATTGTAAGTTCGTAAAATAAAATGTTGACTTCCATTTGGTTTTGGCAATTGGCGGAGATCCAACCGTTGGATCGTAATGAAACCTTAGGATGTTGTTCTAGAAGTATAATGTGGATATTTGGAAGCAACGGATCGGAAATCCGTGATGCAAATCTTCCGAATTGAATTACGTAGTGATGTGTTTTATGTAAATTATGTATTATATCGTCAGAACTCTGAGATGTGATTTGATAATTGGTTATAGGCGACGATAGTTTGTGATGACTCGATATGTGTGCTAGGGAGTCGTAGCGCAGACCTCAGGTGAGTGGGTCTTTTCCTTTCTATCGTATATTATATATATATATATATGATTGACAATTCCACAAACGGTCAGAAATTGATTATTGCATATAATTACTGTTAATGCTTTGAAGTACTAATGTGAACTACGAATGGCTTGATCCCTGTTTAGGGTACGTAGGTAGTCTAACGAGACGTTCGATGCAGCCATATAATATTTGAAACAAAAACCTTGTTTGGGAATTGAGTAATGTGAAGGAAATTGGTGAAAATATGAGATTTAACCTTATGTTTTTAGTGATTGGATGTTGGTCATAAATCTATGTGGAAGGAATTAAGAAATTGAAATAAGGAAACGTAAGTAATGATAGTTAATTAAACTAGTGTTTAGTTGGACTTATCCCCGATAATTATTTCCGAAAATAAATAATTCGGGAGTAGGGCGTTATAGATTGTGCATTTTACGCCACATTATATATATATATATATGTATGTATGTATATATTGGAAAAATACTATGATATGGTTGAGTTTTAGATTTGCATTATGGCATATCCATGTGTATACTACCTGCACAAAATTACTATGGATGCTTTGAAGTGCGAAGATGAACGCGGAACACATAGGTAAGTTCAGATGAGTTATGGTATTAGTTGAAATGATTGAGTTATGGCATGATCACATTATGTTTTAGGCAACTCCGACATTGTCGTACAAGTTGCCTATGAGTTGTATATGTCACATGAGATGCATTTAAAGCTCATAAACCTACACCTCAGTGTTAGTGCTCTCGCCCGCGGCCAGGGCACAGTCCTTCACATGATGTTCACCTCCCGCACCTTACGCTCACCTTGGATCCAAGGTAGGTGCACAGGTTTGTCGTACAGACCATTATAGGTGATTCCGACTTGTAGGTGACCCACGATTATTCACACAGTCTTCACGTGATCGTAGCACTTGAGCGTATTCATTTACACCAGTCCTGTTGTACAAACCACCTTAGGTGGTTCCGACTCGTGTGCAGGTATACTTGATGAGTTAGCATATGTGATGAAATATGTTATGAGCTAGCATATGTGATGAAATATGTGATGAGCTAACATATATGATGAAATATGTGATGAGCTAGCATATATGATGAAATATGTGATGAGCTAGCATATGTGATGAAATTGTGATGAGATATGTGATAAGCTAGCATATGTGATGAAATTGTGATGAGCGATGAAATTGTGATGAGCTAGCATATGTGATGAGATATGTGATGAGCTAGCATATGTGATGAAATTGTGATGAGCTAGCATATGTGATGAAATATGTGATGAGCTAGCATATGTGATGAGATATGGGTAAGTCGTACAAGTCACTATAGGTGACTCCGACTTATGAGTTAACATCGATTGATGAGATATGGGTGCAGTCGTACAGGTCACCATAGGTGACTCTGACTTGCGTGCTAGTATGGGTTATTAATCACATGGTTATTGATATTGTTGATGAGTTGCTGTGTTGTGGTATATTTATAATTTTTCTAGAAACTATACTGGTGTTGTAGCAAGAGGTTATAATGTTTTATATGGTTTCTATTAAAATTTTATTTCCATGGCCACTCACCCTTGTTTTGTTTTCACCCTACAGGTTTTATTAGCTGAGCTTTCTTATCGTTAAAGATTCGTGGCGATTCTTAGTATTAGAGATTATTTCGAGGGTACGATTCTTAATTCACTATACTGTACTTGCTTATGATCTAACGTCACGTGTGAAGTGGGTTCATTCCTGCTCACCAGCGCATTCTGGTATTTAGGCACTCTTAGGTTTAAATTTATTCACATTTTTCCACATCATCATACTTTATGGCTTCGTCACCTTCCAGGTGTCGGCCAGCACAACTCGATTTGGAGTCCTAGTGGACATCCCGGGTCGGGGTGTGTCGGGAATAATGATGAATCACGAGTGTATATATTCTTTCACATTTTTCATACTTGTATGTATGTCTTCTTAGTTCTTACCTATATAAATAATATACTAGTTTATTTTAATTTTGGACAACAACATGTTAAGTAAAATTTATTCTAGTAATGATAATAAGGAACTCTCATAATAAAAATAAATAATGACTAAAATTTTTTTTTTTAACTTATATAGAATAATAATACAAAACTATATATTGTATATATTAATATGGCTATTGTATTTTATAATAAATCTTTTAGTAATTGAATGTGAACGAGGCGTGCTCCTAATCCACCAAATCAGTGGATCCGTGTCATTGAAATTTGATTCAACGGTAGAAATTATTATAACTTTTAAAGTGGACCCTTGTTTGTAGTCATTAGATCAAATTTCAATGGTACAGATTCACTGATTTGATGGATTAGGAAGAAGGGATCCGAAGAGGATCCCTTTCTAGTTTATACAGGCTTGCTGCCACCTCACCGTCAAAATGATGATAAGTAATGTGTAAGCAAAACCTGTTAAAATCAATTCACTATTGTCTAATAAAGTTTTTCTTCCAACGTTTAACAATTGATTTTAAATGTATGATATTCACACATCTCTTTTTACTTTTCACATATTTTTTATTAATTTTGGCCTAATCTTAAGAAGGTATTTGAGAAGTAAAAAATAAAAAAATAATTTTTTTTGTGTTTTTGTTGTAATCCAATAATAGAAGAGGAGTGAGTAGACGACAACCCACCGCAGCTCCTTAAACATTGAATCGAAAGGGTTGGAGGTCAAACAAGCACTTCTCCTTTTCTTTTCTTCTCTCTCTCTCTCTCTCTCTCAAGAAACAAACTTGTTATTCTCTCTCCGGATTGGGTTGGTGAATTGAAGGAATAAATGTGCAAAAAATAATGCTAAAAAATTGTTGCTTTTTCTCTTGAATACAAGATTCTGATCCTCATCTCCCAACTCACAAGCAAGTCTTGTCCTCCACAGCTTCTTCCCTTTTTCTCCCATCACACCTTCTCTCTCTTCTTCTCTCTGGCAATTTCTTCATTTTTCTATTCCAAATTTCATACTCTGATAGTTATCTATTGGCCCATTAAAAAACCCAATTCCATTCATGCCCTGTTCATCTGTTTCTGCCCACAAATCTCCAGAAACTGTGCCAAAAATCGTTCCTTTTTTACCTTAGCTTACACTTCGATCGTTTTCAGCCCAATTGGCAATTGGGTTTTTTGGAGAATTGCGAGACAGCAATGTCGCCAGCTCCAATTGAGCAGGCATTGCCCGATTCGTCGTCTTCGAGCTCCCCTGATGTTCCTGAGATATCTGAGGCTGAGAATCCTCGATTCAAGGAGCTTAGAGGCGTCCAATGGCGTATTAATCTTGGGATTTTGCCCTCTTCTTCTTCTTCGTCTTCTTCGTCCTCCATTGATGATCTTCGTCGGGTCACAGCTGAATGTAGAAGAGGGTGATTTTAGCTTCTCTTTATGGTTTTCTGCATATATTTGCTTCAATGTTGTTTTAAGTTTCTGTGAGTTAATGATTTTATGCATGGATTTTGCTAGGATAATCCTATTTGGCTGACGATTGCCCTTTTGATCATACATATTTTTTTTTCTCATCAACACATAGGCATATGATAAGTTGGTGTTAACGGTAATCTTGGAAAATTAAAAACTTCTAAAGGGTTTATAAGATAAGGTTCCCGGCTGCGTTAATGGTCCGTGGATTTTTGTAATGTGTTGCTTAAGAGCTTGGAAACAGGAAAACCTTGTTACGTACGTCTTATATCTTTATGATTCAAAAGGTGGCCTCTTGAATTTTTTTGCTTGTATTGGGTACATGCAGTGGATTACTTTAACTGATTGGTCTGAGTTTTGAAGTGAATTGTGTACTAAGATCACTGAATTTGAAAGTCAAGAATTTGTCCGAGTATGGGCATATATATTGGATTGCAAGCGATTTGATGGTAATTTTTTTTTTGTGTTTTCTTGTGCTAAGTTTACCTTGTGTACATTTTTAGATATGCTGGATTGAGAAGGCGCCTTCTGGTTGATCCACATCCCCAAAAGGATAGTAATTCCCCTGATCTTTCCGTAGACAATCCGCTGTCACAAAACCCAGGTAAAGTCTATGGATCCGCATACGTGAACTGTAGGAGCTCTGTAGAAACACTCCAGATATATTAGTTTCTCTGCAATGCTTGTTTCACTTATCACTATTAGCTTTCTATATGTAGCCGTTTTGTTCAAATGACCAAATTTGGTAGCATGCACCATCGTTTGCTGCAATATCACATATTTGAAATTGAAAGTGAACTGTCTTTTGTAAAGGGAAACAACTTTCCCCTGGAGATATTACAGTCTAAAACAAGTAAACAACTAATGATCAAGTATTTGCACCGTTGTGATCTCACCTGTAGATAGCACATGGGGTCGCTTTTTCCGGAGTGCCGAGCTGGAGAAAATGGTTGATCAGGATTTATCACGTTTATACCCAGAACATGGAAGCTACTTTCAAACACCAGGATGCCAAGGCATGTTGAGAAGAATCTTGTTATTGTGGTGTCTTAGATATCCAGAGTGTGGTTATAGACAAGGTATACTACAATGCCGCATTAATTTTCCTTTTACATTTATATTTGGTTATCTGCGGGACTCTTGAATGTGGTTTCATGATTTAACTTTCCTTTATATTCAAGGTGATTAATTCTTATGAGCTTGGCATTTAGAGCACTTTGTCTCGCCGTGTTATGCTATTAGGAATAGGTGGACCAATGTTGTAGGCTTGCGGCATTTCTCCTTATTACGAAGTTTCTAGTAGCACTTCACAACTTCCCACACTACATCGCTTAGAACCTGCTAGGTTGGTATAAAGGCTTGAATGGCATGGGTCCTGCAATCTCATATTATAATGCATAATGCATGTTTTAGTTATTATACACCTTATCCTGATAGAAAAAAATTCAAATACTAATGGTCTCCACAAAATGACTAATACTGTGGTTTATTTATTTTAATTTATACTCTCAGAAAGATTTGTAGGGAGAGATTCTTGATAATCAGTTAGTTAGCCAGTCTTTTCTTTTCTGAGTTTTGACTTCTGTGGCAGCAAGTAGAGCTTTCTTAATATTATTCTACAATCTCAGTGACCTAAGATGGTGGGATTTTAACTGTTTTTCTTTGCTTTTTCTGTTTTCACTATAGGAATGCATGAACTCTTGGCTCCTTTATTGTATGTTCTTCATTTTGATGTGGAGCGGCTATCTCAAGTGCGAAAGCTATATGAAGATCACTTCACTGATAAATTTGATGGTCTATCATTTCATGAAAGTGATCTTACATACAACTTTGAGTTCAAAAAGTTTCCTGACTCCACAGAAGATGAGAATGGCTTAGATGGAACTGCATTGAATGTTAAGAGTCTTGATGAGCTTGATCCCGAGATACAGACCATTGTGATGCTTAGTGATGCTTATGGTGCTGAAGGTGAACTGGGTATTGTTTTCTCCGAGAGATTTATGGAACATGATGCTTACTATATGTTTGATGCTCTAATGAGGGGGGCCCATGGTTCAGTTTCTATGGCAGAATTCTTCTATCCCTCCCCTGCTGTTGGTTCTCATACTAATTTACCTCCTGTCATTGAAGCATCTGCTGCGTTGTATCATTTGCTGTCCCTTGTTGATTCGTCTCTACACAGCCACCTTGTTGAGCTTGGTGTTGAACCCCAGTATTTTGCACTCCGCTGGTTAAGGGTTTTATTTGGACGTGAATTTTCACTTGCAAATCTATTGATAATTTGGGATGAAATATTTGCATCTGATAATAGTAAATTATACAAAGGTTCTGAAGATGATGCAGCATCCAGCTTTGCCATCCTTACTTCACCTCGAGGAGCATATATATCAGCCATGGCAGTTTCAATGTTACTTTATTTGAGATCTTCCCTACTTGCCACTGAGAATGCTACTGCATGTCTTCAGAGATTGTTAAATTTTCCCGAGAATATAGATTTGAAGAAACTGATACAAAAGGCGAAGTCTTTGCAGGATCTTGCTTTGAAGAACAATAGCTCACCCTCATTACTTTCATATTTTGGGCCCTATGAACATAGTAAATCAATGACTGTAAGAGGTCATAGCCTTTCAGTCGATTCCGTATCTCCAAAAGCACCAATAAATCTAGTACCTGAAAGCTACTGGGAAGAGAAGTGGAGAGTTCTGCACAGGGAAGAAGAAATAAGGCAAGATGATTTGAAAAAACAGGTTCCAAGCCAGAAAAAGCGATGGACAGAAAAAGTAAAGTTGAGCCTATCCAGAACAGAATCTGACCCATCTCCATCAAAATCAGAGAATGGCAAAAAGAACCCCAGGTTTTCTGTTAGACGAAGGTTGCTGCAAGACCTTTCTCGAGAACTCAGCTCAGAAGAAGATATTGAGACATTGGGTTCTCATGAAAACAAACTCTCTTCAGAAGTAGAGGTCAACAGAGAAGATGGTTTCAGTAAAGACCTTAATTCTGCCACTGAGAAAAGATGTTTGAATGGAGATCCAGCCAGCGAAGAAAATTCATCTGTTTTGTCAGATCCAACTAGTCCTCGTACTGGGGCTAATGGTCATGAACTTGAATCAGAAAAAAGTAGCGTTGCATCAAATTTGTCTATTGATGAAAATGATGATAATTCGCAGGGTGTGTCAGAGGAGCCACCTCTTCTGGTTTCTGATCATCCAAAGGGTGTCTCCCAAACATCTGAATGCAAGAAGCATTCTCCCGGAAATTCAGTGCCAGGAAAGGAACGGAAACTTCTTCCTGGTAAATTCCAGAAACTTTGGAAGTTTGGATGGAATGCAGCTGGTGAAGGGACATCCGAGAAAGGACACGATGCCATTGAGGCTACGAAGTCTTCCCATTGTGAAGGTAATCAGAACACAGCAAGCTCTTCTGTAGCTGAGGGGTCCTGCAGTTCTTTAGTTAGCCACAATGGAGAAGCTGTTGACCAGCATGTGACGGGTACTTTAAGGAATCTTGGGCAGTCTATGATTGAAAATATTCAGGTACATTTCTTGCTGTGCTTTATCGAGGACGTAAACTACAAATTGTTTTTTTCTTCATCCTCGAACTTAATGCTTCTTATAGGCAGTAAAGCGCTATAATATTCTCTGTTCTAGCTAATATAGGAATGAACAAAATGATTGTTAAAGAGGGAGGAGGCCAATGAAAAATGGTAATAGGGGGTTAGATTGGGGCAATAACCATGAACTAAACATAATATATATATAGGATTGATTGTTGACACTAATGGTTATACAAAATTCCATGCGACCATAGTTTTTCTTCTTAGTTGGTTCCAACTTCCAAGTGTACTTTTAGGGTTTAAAAAAAGAGTTGCTCTGAACGACACTTCTAACCATATCATCTTTTATATCTGCATCATTGACTCTTAACTAACCATATCTGGCAGGTTATTGAGTCTGTTTTCCAGCAAGATCGGGGTGTTCAGGTTGGGTCGTTGGAGAACTTATCAAAAAACACTTTAGTTGGCAAAGGACAAGTTACGGCCATGGCAGCTCTAACAGAGCTTCGGAAGATCAGCAACCTTTTGTCAGAGATGTGAGGTGTGTGTTATTTACTGTAACCTGTATATAGGTTTTGTATTTATCTATTCATTTAGTGCCAAAATAAATTCAGTTCGATTCACTTCTCTTCTCTTACGCTATCCGGTTTTGGCAGTCGCTATGACAGACGTGTACATATGAATTTCTGTAATAACCTTTGAATCCAAATGTATTATAAGGAGTGCAATGTCAATGAATTTTGCTACACAAATCGGGTACTCAGCATATTGAGATGATGCTTTAGTGATTTGATAGTTCAACAAGTTTAAGGGAATTATGTGCCAAGCCCTAGAGCCTGGCAGTGGCATATAACGCTGCCTTGCTCGTTTTTAGAAGTGACGAAAAAGAACATAGTTGCCATTTTTTATGAGTGAAGGGATCAATAGTCATAAATTTTTAGTTGAGCGACCATTACTCCAATTGAGTTGAAGTTGAAGGATCATTGCTACAATTTCCTCTTGTTTTGGCATTCGTTAGTTTCAAAATTCATTGGAAAGCGCTGGGAGAATATTTCGCCTCAGCATTCCCGTAGTTGTGTTTCAGATTGGCGTATTTCGTTAGTAAAGTCAGTGAGCACGAAACAGAAACTATGTGATTAGTAAAAATCAATGTATAAAAATACAAGAGGACTGCTAGTCGGATGAAAGATTAAGCAACTAGAGAGGTAAACCATAAGTGTTGGAAGGGAAACTCAAGAGCACCCCCACCCCTCACCTAATTGGGGATACAGCACCACCAAATACAGAGAGAGAATTATAAGTTATACTCGCATCTCATTTGTGCTTCTCTTAAAAGGCATTCTTGCCAGCGTCTTATAACGTAAATATCTAATCCATATTATGAAAACCCGGAAGAAGTGAAGTGATGAAACCGAAAACGATCATCTGAATCTCTTTAACAATTCCCCACCACTGGTGACCACCATTGGCTCCATCAGCTGCCGGGGCATTCTCATTCTCTGCTGCTGGATTTCCTTCATCTGCAGGCCGAATATCGTTCCCAGCCCCGGGCTGTCCATCTGCCATAAATTGTATGACACATTTTGTACTGTTAGTAAAGATAAGCAAAATATGACCTAAATAAACAGCTAAGAGTGATATGGTTCATCGGTATTCAGGAAGAATAGTAGAGTCCTTCAAAGTTCAAACCAGATATGTGTGCGTCTACCAATGATGTTACAGGGATGCATCATGCACAAAAGTCCACAATATAATTTTTCATTTATATTTTATTTGTTTAATTTTTTATTATTTGAGGGAATGCACTACAATCTTGTCAAACAAATAGGATTACGACCATGTATTCAATGACCAACCCAAGAACCTCGAAACTCAAGTGGCATCAGGTTGGATTGCGTGGGGTTGAGGATAGAACCTAGGTTCAACCCATCTTGTAACCAAAAAGAAAAATCTTAGGACTCGTTTGGTAATCATTTCGCTCTTTGCTTTTGGTTTTTGGTTTTTGGTTTTCACTTTTTGTGATTGAGATAAGAAATACATAGGGGAAGTGGGAGGCGAAGAAGGTTGGTGGGAGAGATGTAGAAGAATAAGGAACAAGTGAGAACAAAATCTTGAAAGTGACAACAACTTAAAAAGATTTTCATTTTTGGCTTTTAGTTTTCATTTTTGCGTGCCTTTCCCTTGTGTATTTCCCCTCTATCACTAAGACAAAAATTAAAAGCAAAAACCAAATGGTAATCAAACAGGCCCTCATGCTTTCTTTTACTGTTAAGTTTGGTCTAAAGCCCCACCAATATCCACCTCCACCAACCCTCAGAAAGGGTTGAGGCTAAACTAAACCTAATTTAAAACACCTTTCCAAACGAAAACACCAGCATACAACAAACAAAATTGTTATCCAGAGAGTAATATGCATCTTCATTGTGAACTGCAATATGTGAAAGTGTCATCCAAAGCACATGTCACACTCAGCATACAACAAACAAAATTACCTGCCAAAGCAGCATTGTCAACCCCCTGCCTTGCATTAGGAGGAACATTCCCGGCCCTGGCAGCCCTGGGCGGATGGGGGGGCACAGCTGCCCTATGCATGCCTTGAGAAAGCCATCGTACTAATGGTGTGAGCGAGCCAGTTTGATATCTGCAACATCCAACATCATCAAATCATCAAAATCCAGCTTCCATCCATGAAATTTCCAATAGTATTTTTGGTCAAAAGAAAGACAATTACAGAAGAACCCAACTTTAACTTTTTTCTTAATTAAAAAATCACAAAAGTCACATATTATATTAATAGCGAGATAACATAAATCTACTCATATTAAAAATGTCTATAAGTTCAGTTACTTACAAATAGACAATTGAAGCGAAAATCACAAGGAGAACCAGCCTTTGTCTAGATCCATCTTGGTTGAACAGAAATATTACAGCTGCAAGCTTTATAATAAGCAACACATCAAGCTGAAATGCAATCTGAAATCTCCTAACAGCAACTTGTCTCTGAGGTCCAGGCTGTTGACGTTGTTGTTGTTGTTGTTGTTGTTGTTGTTGTCCCTCTTGGCCTTGCTGCTCCCCTACAGTGCCAACCTCTGGACTTGCTCTAGTTCTGATGGGACCCATACATTCATGGTAAGAAAATAAGGATAATCAGCATAAGGCTCCTTACTATAACCTATCATGCTAGGTAGGAAAGTGAATTTTTACTACGTTAAAATCATGGTTAAACATCATTATGATGGTTTAGAATTGTCACGGTGAAATTAACTTTAGAGTACCATTGACATACTTACGTGGGTATGTTGTAGGTAAGAGGAATAAGAGTGTTAAATGGAGCTCCTGTAACTGGCCCCATAAATGGGTGAACAGGAACAGCATAAATGCCTGCTCCACGGTCCATTTGCTCCTGATCTTGTGAAGGATTTAACCCAGGAACGAGAAGAGGATACATGACTGGTAACATCTGAAAATCACCATTTGGGAAAGATGGAAGCCCAGAGAGTGCTGGAACCTGAAAAAGAAGTCAAAAAGTGAATTGGAACATAGCCAAAGCCACCAAATTAATGCCATCACAAAGAGCATGCACATACTATTTCTTTAAACTACTAAAAACTTTAGAAGCATTAGTCTGCATTACTTTTCCTTTTCAATGGAAAATGCAGAAAAAAGAAGCTTCCACATTGATATGGCTATTGTACAATTATCGCAACACATATTAAAGAAAGATACATTTGCTTCAATGAGTGACCAAAGGATTATCTTCAAAAGGAAAAACAAACAGGTTACGAAAGGATGAGAAGAAAGCTTAAAAAAACCCTATCCACCAACCACACTACTGATATCAAATTAACAAAGGGTAATCATATTTTCACAATAATGTATTTTTAGATAGCAGTACAAATTATAGTTGCCTTGCTATATAATTATACACTTGTTTCTGCCTCCATAACTATGAATTATGCTCCATAATACCAGTCCTTCAACTACAAACATAAGATGCTCTCCGGAAATGTGTGTTTTCATCTTTCCACCATCCATCCATTCTTTAAAATACTAATTTAGCTTGGATATAGAGAATTTTTGAAATAGGGAAGGTTTACTCAATTGTTTAATGTTCAGAAAAATAAAACATAAATAAGAATTACGAAGTCCGTGCATTTTCCTCACTCGCCTATACATAACCACTCAACGACAAAAGGAAAGGCACGTTTATAACAGTCAGAGCTCCGTTTTCTTGCAAGCACAAAATAAGGTTAGAATGAAAGTCGATACAGGCCAATCAAGAAAAGACCAAGAAATTATTTCTAGTAATTAACATGACGGTAATAAAAATGCATAATCTCAACAAATTTATACCAAAACAAAAAAATAAAAAATTCAGAAGAACTCCAATTCCCTATATGTACAATATCTTACTATTAAGCACATAAGGAATAAACAAAAACAAAAAGATAACAATGATAATCGTTCACGGTGATCCGTGAATATTGTCATTAAAAGCAGAAAATCACCCATCCACAGCATTTTCAATTTTATTCATAATTCGGTTGAAAACCCAGAATTTTATAACTTCAATCTATTTACTAAATCCCCATCCCTCCCCGAGAAACATATTTTTATAATGTCCTAGCTACCAAAGAAAATAATTGCAATCCAAACAATTTGTCAATATACACACACACACACACACACACTGAATAAATAGCTTAAAGAAGAAATCACGTAAGAGGAAAAACGAAAGCTGGAAAGCCAAAATTGATAGCCGCCATTAATTCGAAATAGGATAAGAAATCAAAAACCCTTATTGGATTGAAGCTTTTAAACACCAATTTGCATGCTTTTCCTTCTCAATTGCAGGAAAGAACCCTAGGATTGAAAATTGTTTGCAGAAATTGGGAAATTCAGATTGAGATTTGTGAACCTGCGATTTCTTCAGAGTTTCTTCGAGGGAATTCGGTGTAGAAGAAGGTTGCGAGCTGGACGACAACGTTTTGGGTTCTTCCGCCATTTCCAAGTAAAGTCTGATCTGCTTCGCACTCCCTCGCGATTTAGATCCTGTCGAGACTCGAGACAACGATATGGATGAAATTTTATCTTTATTGTTAATTGAATATGAGTTCATGACGTGGAATTTTGTAGTCCCGCCAATAAGGAGGTGACAAGTCAGCCACAATGAGTAGAGGTTGGTTTGGGTATAAGCCTTGCTAGTTTTTTTTAAGAGATTTTGGTAAAGTCACATATTGGACAAATTATAATTGAAATGTTAAGGTCACTTGCATCTTATTTTCTCAACTACTTTGAAATGATTATTTTATTGACAAATTAATCCTAGTGTAAAGTTACATTTAAAGACTTAAAAACCAACCCATCATGTCTTGCCACATACCTATCGATTATATTGACAAAAAAAAAGAAAAAAAAAAGAGTGAATTGTTATTTGAACTTTAAAAATCTCATTCCGCATTCCAAACTTTCTATAATCAGAAAGACAAATACAATTGTGAGGAGTAGAGGTTGATGAGGAGAGAAGCTCAAAGTATAGTCCCTATTATGTATCCGACCCTCGTTGAACCCCAATGATGTTTGGTGTTTTGGAATAATTTGGATACCTACCAAATACTGAATATGGAGGAACGTGATGTTAGGGAAAAGCCAGAGCAACACCAAACTATGTTGAAGCTCTTCCAATTACTGAATTTTAATTACTTTTCAAATTTAATCACACTCTCTCTTGTGCAGTCTGAATTCAAATTGGGAAACAATAACATCTCCAATCATGCTCTTTATTTTAGAGAAATGAATTATTATTAGCACTCTAAAAATCTCATTATAGAAAGTTTAGAGTGCCAAATGAGATTTTTGGAGTGCTAACAAAAATCCCCTTAGAGAAAATTTAGCTAAAAAAAAATCAAAAGTTACTTTAAAAGCTCTCTAATGACTATAATCAATAATGATAAAAAGCCACTATAAATAATTTTTATCTTGTCAAATTTAAGAGCTCTTAGGATAAGAGAAATTTTATTTAAACCCATTTAACCTCTTTCTAGACCACAACTTAAATTTTAAATGTTAATTGTCCATTTTACCCTATTGCATAATTACTATTAAGTACAAAATGAAATTAATAATAAAACTCATATTTATCAATAAACCCAAACATTTATATAGTTCCATTTGATATATGTTAATGGCGGGGATCGAGGATCGGGGACCTGGATTATGCTTTGGAGTTTGGAGGGGTACAGTTGAACAAACAAGAAATGTAATTATTTCTGGTAAGGGAAGTTGCAGCCATAAACAAGATGGAAAACAAACACGAAACGTTAAAAAGAGGTTGGAACTTTCAGTTCAAATCTAACTTCTTGTCCCACAATCCCTTTTTCTAGTTCCCCTTTTTCAGACTTTTGGTGTGGATTACACACTCAGATTTCTATGTTGAAATCCTCCCACAAGTTACAACAACATTTTAATTTCATCTCAGAGCCAAAGTTGCTGAGGGTATCGATGAGCTCAAAAGCTGTCCCAGTCACCCGTTGATCGATAATGAAAAGGGAGAGATGGTGATACATGGTTTTTGTCAACATGTATAGAAGTGCCAGTCTTGTTGTCAGCTATGACTGAATTCACACTCCAATTTTCAGTGTCCATTTTTAGACGGCGTAAAGATAGAGTTAAAAATCAAATGGGTGTAAAGAAAAATCTACATATTGAATTGTGTTTATGGGGTATAACCATGGAAGAAAATGCCGATAATATCGGCGAAATATCGCCGATATTATCGGTTTTTCGGGGGATGGATATTTTAAGTGGTACCCGAATGGTTTTCGTCCAAATATCGCGAAATTTTTTTGAACGGTGCAATCGGACTCTGAGCCGAACGTCGGAGAAGAACGCCGGAGATGGTGTGCCTATTCCCGAGCCGATTTCGTCCCAAAAACCTTGCAAAAACACGATTTTTAACATCAATTTCACATATAAACTTCAGATTTCACGCATGCAAGAGGTAATAAACGATTCAACATATGTGATGTCGGTTTAGGGTTTAGGGTTTCAATGGAATCTCACCTGAAAGTTTGTTTTCTTCGAGTCGAAGACGAACCAGATGACTGAGCCAACTCCTTGCTCAACGGCGCACCGCCACAGACGACTGAGCCAACTCCGACTTCGCCAGAGCCACGATCAACGGCGGCGACACCCAGATATCGAGAGGGATTCGAGATTGTCGGACTGAGGAGCAGAAGGCCGTGGTGTGTGTGTAGGGGAAGGGAGAAGAGAGATCGAGAGATCTCTGTGTGTGTGTGTGTGCGTGGGAGAAGGGAGAAGAGAGATCGGAGATCTCTGTGTGTGTGTGTGTGTGCGTGGGAGAAGGGAGAAGAGAGATCGGAGAAGGGAGAAGAGAGATCGGAGAATGGAGAAGAGAGATCGAGATATCTATGTGTGTGTGTGTGTGTGTGTGTTTGGGAGAAGAGAGATCAGAGATCTCTGTGTGTATGTGTGTGTTTGGGAGAAGGGAGAAGAGAGATCGGAGATCTCTGTGTGTGTGTGTGTGTGTGGGAGAAGGGAGAAGAGAGATCGAGAAGGATCGAGAGAGAATCAGACTGAGGTCGTGTCTGCGTGTGATGTTTGTGTGCGTGCGTTGTGTGCGTGTGTGGTTGCGTGCGTTGTGTCATTTGTGTGTGTATGTGTGGGTTCCTCCTGTCAGGAGGACACATGACTCACTCAGTATTCCCGACAAGTTCACAATTATTTTGACAATTTCAGATCACTTTTACAATTATAATTTGTATTCTTTTCAGACCATGGATGGTGGTTTCATTCAAAACCGTGTGCCGATATTGTTTTAAAAGGTGGAGTATCAGAGCCATTGTGATATTCTTTCAAAGCTGCCATTGTGATAAAATTTCAAGAGGTGGAGTATCAGAGGAGCCTTTTCGATTATTTTATTTCCCTTACCCCTTTCAAAGTCATTCCAGATCCAGAGCTTGAACACAAGGGGTTCCATATTTAAAGTAAGTTTACAAACTTATATTTATATTCTTATAATTTATACAACAACAAAAAAATTTGTGTGAACTCGTATTTTAATTTTTTTAAGTAATTAATACTTGCATGTTAGTTTTTGTAAGTAATTCAGTAATGTTAACAATTACATGTTAATTTTTTTAAGTAATTAATACTTGCATGTTAGTTTTTGTAAGTAATTAAGTAATGTTAACAATTACATGTTAATTTTTTTTAAGTAATTAATACTTGCATGTTAGTTTCTGTAAGTAATTAAGTAATGTTAACAATTACATGTTAATTTTTTTAAGTAATTAATACTTGCATGTTAGTTTTTGTAAGTAATTAAGTAATGTTAACAATTACATGTTAATTTTTTTTAAGTAATTAAGTAATGTTGTAACATCCCACATCGCCCAGGGGAGTGATACTTAAATGTATATTTCCATCCCTACCTAGCACGAGGCCTTTTGGGAGCTCACTGGCTTCGGGTTCCGTCGGAACTCCGAAGTTAAGCGAGAAGGAGGCCAGAGCACTCTCAGGATGGGTGACCTACTGGGAAGTTGCTCATGAGTTCCCAAAAACAAAACCGTGAGGGAATGCTAAGCCAAAAGCGGACAATATCGTGCTACGATGGTGGAACGGGCCCGGGATGTGGTGGACCCGGGCATGGATGTGACAAATGGTATCAGAGCCAATCCCTGGCCGGAAGTGTGCCGACGAGGACATCGGGCCCCTTAAGGGGGGTGGAGCGGGCCCGGGAAGTGGTCCGCCCCGGGTCGGGGGAGTGATCCTTAAATGTATATTTCCATCCCTACCTAGCACGAGGCCTTTTGGGAGCTCACTGGCTTCGGGTTCGGTAGGAACTCCGAAGTTAAGCGAGAAGGAGGCCAGAGCACTCCCAGGATGGGTGACCCACTAGGAAGTTGCTCGTGAGTTCCCAAAAACAAAACCGTGAGGGAATGGTAAGCCCAAAGCGGACAATATCGTGCTACGGTGGTGGAGCGGGCCCGGGAAGTGAGCCGCCCCGGGCCGGGATGTGACAAATGTTGTATAATTATTCCCTAGGATAATTTTAATATGTTTAATGTTATTTATTATTTTATTTCCCTTAACATTTTCAAAGCCATTCCAGATCCATTCCAAAGCTTGAACACAAAGGGTTCCATATTTAAGGTAAGTTTACAAACTTATATTTATATTATTGTAATTTATACAACAACAAATAAATTTGTGTGGACTCGTATGTTAATTTTTTTAAGTAATTAATACTTGCATGTTAATTTTTGTAAGTAGTTAAGTAATGTTAACAATTACATGTTAATTTTTTTAAGTAATTAAGTAATGTTGTATAATTATTCATTAAATTGGCTTATTATCAAATTGGACTATTCATTAAAGCCCACTCAATGTAGTCTCCAAACTTGAGTTTGTTGAACTTAGACCTTAGGCCCAAATCTCAAACATAACCACACTTGGGTTGGGTTGGGTTGAACCAAAAGGTCCAAAACTTAGGCAAAAAAAAAAAAAAAAAACAGATGGGTATTCTCAAATATCCTCCAAAATTGTCTCACTTGGTGTCTGTGCAGCACATTGTATTGATCTCATGTTTGAGGCAATGGGGAAGAGAGAGAATGTTGCTACTGTGGTCAAAAGAGCTAGAACGATCACAAATTATATTTACAATCACGGTTGGTTGTTGGCAAAGATGCGTGAATTTTGCAAAGGAGAAATTATTCGTCCAGCTACCACTCGATTCGCCACCAACTATATTGCATTAGACAGCCTACTCAAGAAGAAAGCAGGGTTGAAGCAACTATTCACTAGTGACGATTGGGCCAACCACAATTTGAGCCGCTCAAATACAGGTCGTATGGTGGAAAGTATAGTGCTTGATCATGCTTTTTGGACTCAATCAGAACATGTGTGTCAAGTGTTTGAACCTCTTTACAAAGTTTTACGGATCGTTGACACAGAAGTGTATCCTACTATGGGGGCAGTATATGAGTTGATGCGTGTAGTGAAGGATGAATTGGAAAGAAAACATGGTGCAAGGTGGGTCATAAAGATAATTGAAGACCGATGGTATAAAACATTATACCACGATTTGCATGCAGCAGGTATAAATTATGTCATAATTTGCAATTCATTTCTTTAGTTGCATAAGTATTATTTCTCTTATTAGAGTATGTGTTTCTTTGAACAGCATATTATTTGAATCCCCGATACCAATACAGACCCGGTGTTGGAGATGATGGTAACCTTATACATGCTGTACATAATGTATACTCTAAATTAGACCCTGCATCACCAGCAGTTGACCAATTTGGAAATGAGGTACACAATTACTTACATTATAATAATTACTTTGTTGGATTAAACTAACACAATTTATTGTATTCAGCTAACATGGTTTAAAGATGCAAGAAGAACTTTTGGAGAACCAACATCAGTTGCTGCTCGAACAAATATGTCTCCTAGTGAGTATAAACATATTTCACTATAAGTTTATAATAGAATTTGTTGGAGTTATTAGGCTTATCAACATTATTTTTCATTGTAGCTGAATGGTGGATCATGTATGGGACCGATGCACCAACTGTGAGAAAGTTAGCAATAAAAGTATTATCACAAACAGCTTCCTCATCTGCTTGTGAAAGAAATTGGAGCACATTTGCACTCATACACACAAAGCAAAGAAATAAGTTGGCTCATAGTAGCTTGGAAAAATTAGTTTATTGCTACTACAACATGAAGCTTCAAATTCGAGATAAGGAAGCAGAAATAGATCATGTCGACCGTGGTGACCCACTAGATGTGTTTGATATTGTTGGTGAAGATGATGATACATAGGGTAACCAACTTTTTCAATGGATTAGACCTCTTCATTTAGATGATGATGAAGGCAACCCAGCTCCCAGAGTTGCTGAAGAAGCACGTAATGAAGGGATAAATGTAGAAAGAGTATTAGAGGAGGAGGTGAGATCTAGCAGCGCTGACTCTTTGGATGAACTTTTGCACCCAAGACCAAGAAACACTGGAATTCCACCTTCTTCCAATCCTACACAACCACAACATCGTGCTGGTACTAATGATAGCTCTAGTACAAGATCAGGAGACTCACCTACCACCGGAGGTGGGAATGATGAAGGACATAGTGGAGCTGGAGGTAGTGGAGCTGGAGGTAGTGGTGGTGGATATGGAAACTATTATGGACCACCACCTCCCGGATATATGAGCCCCTTCACTGGTGAGGCAAACTTCACGCATGCAACACATGATGATGACCATGGCAGTAGGCGGGCAGGACCAGGAATTGGTGCCATAGGGAATGACTATACTCGCAGAGAAAGAGGCAAGGGGATTTTGTCAAGTCAAGAAGATGACTCGTTATCTAAAACTTCAGACTCTGTTGGATTGGGAAGTAGTAACTATGGTTATACTCATAACCAACCATTTCCCTACCCTTCATATCCCATTCCTGTTGGGATGGAATCGAGCTACTCATGGAAACAATCACAGACTCAATATTCAAATGATTTTTCTTATGGACAACCTCAACCAATCTCGGATCCATATGGGTGGCATGTTAACAATTACATGCAAAACTATTTTGGGGATTTATCATTTGATAACTACTCTTCACAATACACTCATTCTACACATAGAGATGGTGAAGATAGTGAAAAATTTGAACCTCATAGGAACTCTATGTGGTACTAAAGTGTAAAATATTGTACTAATTCATTATATATAAATGATTATGGTGTGTTTAGACTTCTTTCATTAATTACTACATATTTTCTACACTCATAATGTTTGTCAGATCGCTATATAATCAACTTGATAATGTTAAATCCATCATGCAATGCATTTCCTTCCAATTTTTTGTGATAAACTAATAGATAATTGACTAAATAAACATCCTGCAAAGTTTCAATAAAAATTTCCAAGTTTTTCTTACAATTTCCGTGGTTTCCATGTAATTTTTATCGATATCGATATTATCCCGATATTTCCATCGATATTTCCGTGTTTTCGGATTACCGATATTTCCGATATTACCGATATTTTCTTCCTTGGGTATAACATGTAATAAATTTGGGTTTAAAGAGATATTAATAGTTTAGTTAAAAATCAAATAGGTGCAAAGAGTAAGTTGGATGTAGAAATAGGTTACATGGGTTTAAATAAAATTTTCCTTCGGAGAATTTATACCTTAAAAGGTGGGATAGAGAACATGACTAGAGGTGGATTTTTTGAACTCCTCCCAAAATTTTGCTAATTAACCCATTTGGAAAATATATTTTTATGGCTACCAAGAACACAAGAGTGCCCATAAAAAGTTTAAATTTAAATGTAATTTATATGCAAACCTTAGCTCACATGCCACATAACGTACACACCAAAGGTTATGTTTGTCTGCTCGAATCAAGATTGAGGCTCAGGGCCACACGGGTAGAGGAAGACTTAGAAAAACTTGGATAGACTCTAAGAAAAGACTTGAACTACTTGAATCTAACTAAAGACATAGCACAAAACCAAGAACAATGACGTTCTAGAATTCATATAGCTGATCATACTTAGTGAGATATGACTTTGTTGTTGTTTGAGCTTGAGCACCTTGGTACTCCGCTTGACATTTATGCTCCTATTGTGTGTTCAAAAATTGAAAATAAAAAACTAGAAAATAAAACCTACTTAAAATTGTGTTCTCGCATCCTTCCTACCTCCCTCCTCTTTCTTCTTTGTATTTCCTCTTTATTTCTAATAAAAAAGAAACAACTAACAATTAAAAACGAAATGGCTATTGAGCGGGCCTGAATAATTAGTAGAGTTCTCAAACTTACAAACAATTTTACCATTGATAAGTTTGACTTTAGTTGAACTGAGACTAACTTAATCACACAGTTCAAAATTTTGGTTTTATGAAATATGGCTACAACACAAAATAAATGCTATTTATACAAGAGAACAAGAATCTTCAACATCCCGTCCTCTCCATTTTACAACACTAATTTCATATGACACTTCCATCATCTCCACCACCCAAACCCGAACACACCATTGTGTCCCGTCTGGCCACGCGTGTCCAATATGGTGGTGCTGCCGAACAACTAAAAGATGGCTTCTTCACTTTTGCATACTCTGAATCACAAGCACAAGATAGAAGATTGATCCTCTGTCCACAATACATAAACCAGGATGACTGATTTCCAACTCAGGGGCCATTATTCAGTTGATACACATGAGTGTAATCCATTTCTAATAAAGACCTGAAACTGTAAAGATGATGACAAACGCATGTATGGAAATTTCATCTAGCAAGTGATAAACTAAGAATTTTAGAGTTGATGCGCATCATCCCTGAACAAAGCAGAAACATGCAAGCCCATAAATCAAAGAGAGATATGAGAGAATGGAGAAAACTTATGCAGATCTTGAAAGGAAATTTGCGGTTTGGGGTTAAATTTTATTGGGAAGAAAGTTTCTGAGGTGCGAAAAAGAGAGAGAGAGAGAGAAAAAGGGAAGCTTCTGCAAACCAACTTTCATACCCACAACAAGGGTTTGGATCTAATCCAAGTGTTTGTTCAGAGACGAGAGACAAAGAAGAGAGAAAGGAAAGCGCAGAGAGAAAAGAATCGAGATGGGTGAAAGAGAAGATAATGAGTCATAGAAGTACCCTCACAAAAGGGTGATGCGCTTGGCATATGACAAAATCTAATATGAAATAGGACAAAACTGACGGTAAACCTCAAATTGCAACTTTTTCAATTTCAAGGGGGCACAAAATAAGTTTTTCTCAGGTGGTAAAGTGACACCAGACAAAGTGTGACGGGCATAGGTGTAGTTTTCCCTTAGCTCGATAGGCTCTTTACAGCCCAAAATTTTCTTCTCTCGAAGCTTTGAGATACTTGGCAAAGCCAAGCGAGCTTGGTCTAGTCTCAACCTTGAAAAGTTTTAAAAGAGCCGTTCACAGACACACACACCATCATCCAAACTCACAACGTTGTAGCAAAGCACGTAGAAACAGAAATTCAAGACTAGAAAAGAAGAGAGAGAGAAGCCACAAGATCATACACCTGAATACATGATGAGACTCTATACATAAAGATCATTTATCTGGGGGATAAAGTTGTGACCGCGTGGATGCACATACAACATACTCAACATTTAATATTTCATTCCCTTCTGTTGTTGGGTGTTATTATTTCAAACTATACAGCAACAGAACACAAACAGAATTGCTGAAGATATTAATTACAATACATTAATACAAACAAGCGGGTTTACCACCAAGGTCAAAACTAACAGCCTAAACCTAAACAGAGATAAGTTAAATCCATATCCTAAGGGGCAATGACAACACTATTTTGGTCATGATATGCGTGCAAAGGAGCATCAGTGGTTGTCATAAGTAAGGGAACTCACCCAAGCAAACAGGCTGATAGAGAGATGAGAAAACCTTAATCATCCTCACAGCGAGAGGGCTTCTGTGAATCAGTCAAAACCTTTACCTCCACCTCCACCTCTATTTCTGTTGATCCTTCTGCCTCCGTATCCACTTCCCTTGTTTCTGCAGATCCAGTACCTGATTATACCCAAAATAATTATTAAGAGCTAAAACATATCATTTGTTTATATAGTTGTCCGTTGCATTTAAAACTAGCATGGAAGATGATAAAATAAGCAAACAGCACTCATCTCATCCATTCAAAAGCATAGATGTCATTTCATTCTCTTCCAGGTCAACTTTCCATAATCAATTAGACATTTCATGACGGATATCGGAAACATTTAGCATTTCTATCATGTCCCAAATATGTTCACCAATGAAGCTACAATTGAAGCCCTTGAAGGTATCCAAACACAAAAGGTCCCATTAATTGCCACGAAACAAAACTAAAAACCCATTTCAATTGATAAAAACCAACAATTCCACCAAACCCATCAAACAAAAACAAATTAAAAACATTTTGTATATACAAAAACTAAAAACCCACTTCAATACCGTGTAAAAAGAAGCAATTCCACCACCCCCATCAAACAAAAACTAATTAATAACAATTTGTAACTACAAAAATAAAAAAAAATCACACGCATACTTAGAACTAAAAACCCAGTTCAATTCCTTATAATAACCAGCAATTCCACCAAAAACTAAACACACTTCCTACATGCATAAAACAAAGAAAAAGAAATTGCCCATACCGCCATTGATGAAAAATTGGGAGCAAGGCCATCCACGATCAGTGGCCACAGAGAGGGTTTCTTCATCCGTGAGCTGGTCAGCCAATTTGCCAACCAAGTCGGTCACTTTCAACGGGGCGCGTCGAGGTGGGACCCAGAACGAGGAGCCGGGGACAAAGGGGAGCCAATCGGGCGTGGCCCTCTGGACGACGATGGTCTGAACGATGTCGTCCAGTTTCTTGAGCATTAATTTCTCTGAATCACTTGGCGACGACGAGGTGGAGGGGTCGAGCTCGATCTCGATTAACTCGGCCTTGCCGGATCGGGAGGAGCGGGCGCGGTGGGCTTGGGTGAGGGAGGGTGGGAGGAGCGGGCGGCGAAGGAGCGATTGACGGAGATGGAGAGTTTGAGTGAGGAGTCGGGCCATTTGGCGGACTGTTGGAACTTGGAACCGTGTAATTAGAGAGAGAGAGAGAGAGACTGTTTATGGAAGGTGGAGGAGTGCGTAGGGGATGATGTTTGCTCGCGGGTTGGGGAGTGCGTGGGGAGGCGCGGCACGTGGTGGGAAGGAGGTGACATCGTGTAATAGCATTTTCAACCGTTTTTGTAAAGGGTAAATTGTCATTTAACCTCTGAATTATTAGTTCAGTTAAAACTGACATCTTGAACTATTTTTTTTTGGTAAATTAATCTCATAAACTATTTGAAATAAGCCAATTAAACCATTTTCGTTAGATTCCGTCCACAATTATGTCAAATTCAAGGGCAAATTAGTCTTTTCATCATCTATTCTTACATGTCACTTATAACCACCAATAAATTATGACATGTGGGCACATAATAATATGTAATAACAATGTGAAATTGTCTGTTATGCAAACGTTTGATTTCTTTATGTTTCTTATTATGCTATAAGTTTTTGAATTATTTTGTGTCCACGTGTCATTATTTTATTAATGGTTATAATTGACAAGTAAAAATTGATGATAAAAAAATTAATTTACCCTTGAATTTGACAAAATAGTGGACAAAATCTAACGACAAGTGGTTAATTGGCTTATTTTAAATAGTTCAGGGGGTCACTTTCAACTAAGGTAATAGTTTAGGGGGTTAACCCGTAGTTTACCCTTTTGTTAATGTAGCTAGTGAATAGTGAAAAATCAGTTTGATATCTATTTCATTTTCAGTTTAATTTAGAGTCTGTTGATAATTATTTTATTTTTAGTTTGCAAAAAAAAAAAAAAAGAGTAAAAACTTATCAAACGACCCTATAATTTCCAAAAATTAAAAACTTAAAACTAAAATTTGAAAACTGTTGTAAAATTTCCTAGTTAAAGTGTGATTGTGTAAATCCTAGATTATATTTGATTCTAGTTATCATTTCTTATTACAATATTCCTTGGGGATGAAGGAATTTCTTCTCTCCTTGACTACTATAAATAAAGGCACTATGTAGTGATGCGAAAATTAACTTAACACACAAATTAAACCCTCTTGTTGACAATTGTAGTATGAATAAGTAGGGATCGTTCTTAAACCGGGGATTAGGAAGGATTGCTAAAACACTCTAAACTGACTCAAATATATAAAAACAAACTTAAAAGCATGAAATTAAATTTACAAGACTCAAAACAGATTATAGAGACTCAAAACTGCCTAAAAACAACTCTAAGGCAGTTTCTGCCACTAACACAAAGTTTGGACGAAAATTGATTTTATCTTGACTTAAAACACTTAAAAACACAATCTAAAACAAATACTAACTAATATGACTTAATAAAATAAAGGGGATTTTGGTTTTGGACGAAAATAAGGAAAACAAAGCAAGAACAATTTAAACAGATTCTTAGACAAATTTAGGTGAATTGATGGGTGATGGGTTAAACTATGGATGATGGGCTAGCTAGAGGGTTCTTCTCCACACATGACATACTTGCACATAAACCAATTTCCAGTTGCTTTTCAATAAACCATGAACCTCAACACCCCAAATTAATTAGGTACGCTTAAATTAATCCTCAGATTTTCCTAATTTCATTGAATTGGATGATTGCATACAACAACCCAAAGCATTCCCCACAAGTTCCCTACATGAATTGCATAATAGAGATACAAGCAAGAATCATTAAGTTCTATGAAAATCATAAGCATTGACGAGGCACTTGTAACTATGAATTGCATGAAACTTATGCCAAGAATTTACTTAACGTGATTGTGACTAGCAACCTTTACTACTTGTGAATATAAGTTCATAACGATTAGGTGAAACTCCCTTATATCCTAGCATCATATTTATGCATGGAAATTAAGCGTGCACTCTCAACCAACATACACAAATAAGTTTTAATTCAAATGGATAAGTAAATTGAATTCACAACTTATGAATCACAACTGAAAGTAATCAAATCATATTGCAAGCATGAACATGGTTTCGAATTCCGCCCTAGCTAAGGGGGGTTTAGTTTCTCATACTTACAAAGCAAAGATAAACAAATTTAGACATTTAAAAACAAAAGAAAGAAAACACCTAAACGCTCCAACGATCCAAGTTGGACAGCAAGCACATCCAAGCACTTTCCTTCCCTTCCTTTGCTACAGCACAAGGTGTTGGTGAGTGTTTGAAGGTTTGTTTGTATGGAGGAATGGATGTGAGGATGAATGGAAGTGTTTGGATGAAGGTTGTATCGAAATGGGGATGAATTCTCTAGCAAAAACTGAATGTAATGGCTGCCACACACACTTCCTTTTATAGAGGAAGTGCATGGCATGGAGGGATGGATGGTGGTGTTAGCAATGATTCAAAGGTGAAAGTGAAGAAATGATGCAAATCATGGGTGTAGTGGGTGAGTGTCTGGTAATGAGTGGATGTAATGGGTGTAATGGGTGAATGTTTGGTAATGAGTGGATGTAATGGGTGTAGTGGGTGGATGTTTGTAGTTGTAGGTCAACACACTTGCACACACACATGCTGATTTCTAGCCTTCTAATCTTCAAAAACGTCCATCCTCATGTCTCCATGCTTGCACTATCCAATCTTGGCCCAAAAATGCTCCAAAATGCTCCAAATAGCACTTTGTTGCCAACTTTGTTATTTGAACCTACAAACACACGAAAATAGCTTAAAGTACTAAAATAACTAGAATTAAACTAAGTAAATGCCAAGAAACAAGCTAACTAAGTTGCATAAATATGCTCCTATCAAATTCCCCCACACTTAGCTTTTGCTAGTCCTCGAGCAAAACAAAAGAAACAAAATGAAACAAAACAAACAAAACAGAACCTAACCTTCCAACATTTGCCTCAAGGATTTTTAATGAAACATGACATGCCAAAGATCATCACTTACATAGATTTAAGCAATCCTTACCCTCGAGCATACTTAATCATAATTACTATTCACTAGTTCACATTTAATCAATTAAAACAACATTTTGAATGTAGTAACATGCCTTAGAGAATTCCCTCAATTCCTTACTAGATACTCTCTATTTTCACGCACATTTTCTGACTACACACCCTACACTAGTTATATGTGAGAAGATTGATGTAAACATGAAAGACTAGTACTCACATATGTTACAACAAAGAAAGCAATTTCTGGAGTTAATAAGCATGTTTAAATATGATCTCATGAATGGAATGCTACTACTTAGATGCGAGAACCAGTGACACCATATGCTCATACCAAATTCGAACTCCTCAAATTGAAACACACAACACTCAAGATGAAGTTAAGGGTTGTAATGGGGCTTGGGGGTAATGGCTAACAAAGAAAGGATAGGGATAACAAACGTTCTTCAAGCGATAGCAAGCAAAGTAATGAAATCGACACTTGGAATTCACTTTAGAATGCAAAAATCAACTTTTAAACACAAAGGGAAGATTCATGCAACACTTAGGGTTGAATTCAATGCCTTGGACCCTTTCTTTAACAATCAACACTTTAGAGCTCTTTCTCATATATTTTTCAACTCTTTTTCACTCTTTTCACAACTTTTCTTTTTCTTTTTCTTTTTTCCTTTCTACCCGTGCCTTATTACGGATTTTGGCACACACACACACAAAAGAATCACTTCCCCCACACTTGGTTTATGTAATACATTGATAAAAAAGGAGTTCATTTTAAGTCATGCTTTACTATGCTTCAAGAACAAGGGTATGGATGGTCCTAAAACTAGGCTAGGTAAGGATAGTGTGGGTTAACAAAGAACATAGGTTACACAAGGCTCAACGGGGTTAAACTTAAACATATAATGAAGTAGGATACACGGCAATTTGGCTTTGGTGGTGGTCACTACACAACTTCATCTTGAATATGTGTTATGCAAATCAATAGCATGCTTTGAATGAAATGGGCATGGATCTTGCATTTGGAACTAAATGATGAAACGCCTTCTAAGTAGCAACCAAGCAAAGAATAATGAGATCATGCAACGACTTTAGAAAACAACAATGCACAGATTATTAACTCTCCAAATAAACGTTTTAGGCTCAAGTCTCACAAGGGTGTAGCATTACTTTAAGTTCCTTCCTTCAAGCATGTTACAAAAACAGATTTTTTTCCTTTATGATTGCATGTGAATTTATAAATTATAACCACAACCAAGCATAAACCAAGGAGTAAATCAAACTTCCATCCATGTTTATAACTCTCTTTAACAGTCATGCAATTAAAAACCAATTCCTCATCACTGTGTTGGGAGGTATCCTAAGACACAAATAAACACACAAAAACAACTCTTTTTGGGTTTTTCAAAACAATTTTTCAAATTTTTATGAGATTTTTGGATTTTTATGTCAAAACGCACTAAAACACTCCAAAACAGCATAAAAACACTTAAAAACAGCAAGGAACAACACTAGAAGTAATGGGTGATAAACTCCCACGAATTTCATGCAAAACAACTTGGTTACCCCCCCCCCCCCCACACTTAAAGCAAACATTGTCCTCAATGTTTCAGGCATAAACTCACACAAAAACAAGCGACCAAACAAACAACGAATAAACATGACAAGTATGGCAAAGTAAAAACCAGACAGAGTAGAGTTTAAGAACGCAAATCTGGTTATGGAGAGATGATCTTGTTGACTTTCCACAGCTTTGATCTCGAACTGGGCTAGGGAACTTCTTAGCAAGGAAAAAGAGACTTGATTGGTGGTGGTGATTTGATGGCCTTGTACGGCGAGCCTTTGCTCTTTAGCGACTAATGCGTCCATATGTTGTTGAAGCTTCTCGAGCTATTGGTTTCAACTCAGACTCCTTCTGCTGGGTTGATTGAGTGTGCAGGCATCATTCTTCTCTGCTTGTTTCTTCTACACGGCAGGCAGACACGAGGTAGAGGTGATGGTCTGTTTCTTTGTTCAATCTGTCCAAGTGCCGACCGATTGCTTTCTTTCTCCTCGTCCCGCAGGCAAGAGCAAGGGTAAAGGAAAAGCATGCCATGAGATATCTTTGCCTGCGACTCTGATGATATGAGATACTTTTGCTTTTGAAGAAGTATCTTTCCACAGGTTTATTCTTGAACTGGTCTAGGGAACTTCTTAGCAAGGAAAATGAGACTTGATCTTGAAGATGAATTAGCACGTTGTCTCCACATGCTTCAAGGTATCATTTTCACTTGCCTTATTTGTTCTCCAGGCAGATGTGGCATCTTCTTCGGAAGTACATCAGCAGTTGAAGATGAGCACTCGAGAGCAATGCTAGGCAAGCAATCAGGAAGGAGTTCCAGGCAGTCGGTTCTTAGATCGGAAGATTGACACCAAGTGCTGGCTGATTGCTCTCTTTCTCCTTGTCACAAAGACAAGGAAAAGGACAAGGAGAAAACATGATATGAGATACTCTTGCTTTCAACCTTTATGATATGAAATACTCTTGCTCTTGATGACTTGTTTGCAGAGGTACCCCAAGGGATGAGAAACACAGAGTAACTCGAGAGGCTTCGTTGAGACTGCATTTTCGGAGATGAAGAAGGATTATGTATGTCTGCCTTGCTATGGAGGGTGAAGGGACGACATTTATATGAATTAATAACCGGTACTATTCTTTCACTTTTGTCGGCACCCATTGGATGATTGAACAGTAAACTTCACGTACCAGAAATCTTCGACAGATTGCCCGTAATTTCTACAAGGCTGAGTGTGCATGTGACAGATGCTGACACGTCTGGATAAAGCAGATGCCTCTTCGATATCTGGAATCGGCGCTTCGACAAACTGCCCGTGATTTCTGCAAAGCTGAGTTTGAGTGTGACAGGTGCTGACGAGGCTGAAAAAGACTAGCGTCTCTTCGATATCTGAGATCGGCGCTTCGACAAATTATCCGTGATTTCCGCAAAGCTGAGTTTGCATGTGACAGGTGCTGACGAGGCTGAAAAAAATTGGCGCCTCTTCGACAAATTGACCGTGATTTTCGCAAAGCTGAGTGTGCATGTGACAGGTGATGACACGTCTGAAAAAGCAAGTGCCTCTTCGATTTCTGAGATCGGCCCGTGGTTTCTGAGCAGCCCAGCTTTTGAGAAAGCAGACGTCTCTTCGATCTCTGAGCTTGCCTCTTCGATTTCTGAACTCGCATCTTCAATTTCTGAAGCTCCGTCGAGTGCTGATTTTTAAAGAGAGGCACTCATCACATTCCAAAGCACACTTGAATTTTCCGCCTGTAGAAGCTCTCTACTTGCACTTCTAAGAACTTGATTTGTCTGACTTCCTCTTTTTCTTCACACTTTCGAAAATGGCTTGCCCTTCTGACTGTCGCCTTAACTTGAATGTTGGGGAAGATATTGATATGTCTTCTCCAAACAACATTTGGCAGCCGTCCTTCGTATCCCCAAATGGTCATCTTACAGTTGGGGATTCCATGATGATGAATGATACAACCGCTTCGGTGGTGGCCTGAAATCTTCTCACTCTTAGAGACACTAGGATACTTTCCAGGCGGTCCGACGAACTGGCTGTTCAGGACTCTCTGGCCTACAGCGTCCGATGTGCAGGCTCAGTATCAAACATGGGCCAGCGCCTTCTTGCTCGATCTCGTTAGGTTGAGTCGTTGATGGCTGAAGTGGCTAGTCTTCGGCAAAAGGTTAGAGTGCTTAGGCATGAGAATAAAGAGTTGCACATGCTCGCAACTAATTACTCAACAAGCATGAAGAGGAAGCTTGATCAGCTACAGGAGTCCGAAGTGCGGAGTCAGAGTGATCATCAAAGGTTTGTGGCGTTACTCCAGAGGCAACTTCTGCCTTCGTCTTCTGGCGCTTCACCAAGTGTTGAGACTCTGGAAAATCAGACTCTGGCGCTTCGTCTTTCTGGAGGTCCGTCGAATGCTGAGGCACCACCTGACCAATGAAGGCTCATTCCTGCTTGCTTGCACTTTCTTGTATTTTTCTACCTTTCTACCTAATGTTCCTCTTCCACAAAAATCAATGTAAAAATACTTCGTTTACCTGTCAATGTTTCAAACATAAATCGGCACCAAAAACAATCAAACAAGCAACAAATAAATATGACAAACAAGGCAAAATAAATGCAGTAAAGGGAAGGTTTTTAGAAACGCAAAACTGATTGTGAAGCGATTCATATATCTTCCTTATTTGAATACATGGGCTGCCTCCCAAGAAGCGCTTGCTTTAACGTCTTCCAGCCGGACGAAACTTCCTTCTAAACTTGGATAAGGCCCATAGCATGGAATTGATCCTCGAATGGAAGGTGACCCGGGTTCGTTCCCCGGCAACGGCGCCAAAAACTTGATGCGAAAATTAACTTAGCACACAAATTAAACCCTCTTGTATCAATTGTAGTAAAGAATGTAAGTATGGATCGTTCTGGACCGGGGATTAGGAGGGCTTGCTAATAACCTCTAAACTGACTTAAAAACATAAAAACAAACTTAAAAGCATGAAATTAAACTTACAAGACTCAAAACAGATTATAGAGACTCAAAACTGCCTAAAAACAACTCTAAGGCAGTTTCTGCCACTAACACAAAGTTTGGACGAAAATTGATTTTATCTTCACTTAAAACACTTAAAAACGCAATCTAAAACAAGTACTAACTAATATGACTTAATAAAATAAAGGGGATTTTGGTTTTGGACGAAAATAAGGAAAACAAAGCAAGAACAATTTAAACAGATTCTTAGACAAATTTAGGTGAATTGATGGGTGATGGGTTAAACTATGGATGATGGGCTAGCTAGAGGGTTCTTCTCCACACATGACATACTTGCACATAAACCAATTTCCAGTTGCTTTTCAATAAACCATGAACCTCAACACCCCAGATTAATTAGGTACGCTTAAATTAATCCTCAGATTTTCCTAATTTCATTGAATTGGATGATTGCATACAACAACCCAAAGCATTCCCCAAAAGTTCCCTACATGAATTGCATAATAGAGATACAAGCAAGAATTATTAAGTTCTATGAAAATCATAAGCATTGACGAGGCACTTGTAACTATGAATTGCATGAAACTTATGCCAAGAATTTACTTAACGTGATTGTGACTAGCAACCTTTACTACTTGTGAATATAAGTTCATAACGATTAGGTGAAACTCCCTTATATCCTAGCATCATATTTATGCATGGAAATTAAGCGTGCACTCTCAACCAACATACACAAATAAGTTTTAATTCAAATGGATAAGTAAATTGAATTCACAACTTATGAATCACAACTGAAAGTAATCAAATCATATTGCAAGCATGAACATGGTTTCGAATTCCCCCTAGCTATGAGGGGTTTAGTTTCTCATACTTACAAAGCAAAGATAAACAAATTTAGACATTTAAAAACAAAAGAAAGAAAACACCTAAACGCTCCAACGATCTAAGTTGGACAGCAAGCACATCCAAGCACTTTCCTTCCCTTCCTTTGCTACAGCACAAGGTGTTGGTGAGTGTTTGAAGGTTTGATTGTATGGAGGAATGGATGTGAGGATGAATGGAAGTGTTTGGATGAAGGTTGTATCGAAATGGGGATGAATTCTCTAGCAAAAACTGAATGTAATGGCTGCCACACACACTTCCTTTTATAGAGGAAGTGCATGGCATTGAGGGATGGATGGTGGTGTTAGCAATGATTCAAAGGTGAAAGTGAAGCAATGATGCAAAGCATGGGTGTAGTGGGTGAGTGTTTGGTAATGAGTGGATGTAATGGGTGTAGTGGGTGAATGTTTGGTAATGAGTGGATGTAATGGGTGTAGTGGGTGGATGTTTGTAGTTGTAGGTCAACACACTTGCACACATACATGCTGATTTCTAGCCTTCTAATCTTCAAAAACGTCCATCCTCATGTCTCCATGCTTGCACTATCCAATCTTGGCCCAAAAATGCTCCAAAATGCTCCAAATAGCACTTTGTTGCCAACTTTGTTATTTGAACCTACAAACACACGAAAATAGCTTAAAGTACTAAAATAACTAGAATTAAACTAAGTAAATGCCAAGAAACAAGCTAACTAAGTTGCATAAATATGCTCCTATCATGTAGGAATGATAATACACACATTCCCCTACAATTCAACAAACACATCTCTCTCAATCTCTCTTCTCCTTGTCGCCGACCCTCTTACCCTTATCAGATAAAATAGGCTACAACACGTTATCAGCACACTCCTACCACTTCTGGTTGGGCTCGCCTGAAGCAGCCCAATACCTATGCCCGATCCGTTTTCCATTCTCCCCTGGGTTCACTGCCCGTCCTCCATCTGGGCCTCTATTTCTTGGGCCCCGCCTTTTTCTTTCAAAGTAGCCCGTTTGCTACCTTGGGCTTGAACCCCCGTGGCCTGATCAACTAACCCAACCCAATTCTTGGGCTTGGCCACATGTATCAAATTAGCTCAGCCCACCCGTAGGGCTTGGGCCTTTTTATAGGCCCCGAGTTTTATTTGCCTAATTACTTTAGGCCCAATGGGTTTTATATTTTTTCACCCACACTTTAAAATTCGCCCGAAGTCCAAATAATTAATTCAATTCTAATTATAGACCCGAAGTTCTATTAGCATATTTTCTTGTTTCATATTTCTGTGTATATATTTGTGTTTGTCTGCAGGAACATATGAACCTGAAGTTCATAATTATTTTGAAACCTGAAGTTTCTATAAACATGCATTGTTTGAAAACCTGAAGTTTTTCACTTAAAAACATCACCCATGAAAACCCGAAGTTTTTTCATTCGAATATTAACCAATACATGTCTATTAGAACATGAATGTTCTAATCCTATGTGAATGAATTGATTTTTTTTCTCCATTGCACTAATCACATCTTGTCCTTTATTTTGTGATTGGAATATGTCGAATTTGAACAAACTCGACTTCGCCGCTTTGGAGGTCTCTGGAAGGAACTACCTCAAGTGGGTCTAAAATGTGAAGCTCCACCTCACTGCAAAGAACTTGCACCATTGAAGAAGAGACGGACAATCCGGTTGGCGAAGCTGAGAAAGCCAATGCTATGATCTTCATCCGAAGACATATTCATGACGCCTTGCAAACCGAGTACCTTGCTAAGGAGGATCCACGTGTACTATGAGTCACTTTGGCTGATCGTTTTAATCACCAAAATGACATATTCATGCCTGAAGCAAGACATGACTAGCAGTATTTGCGCTTCCAAGACTTTAAGTTTGTGAATGAATATAATTCTGAAGTTTGTCGAATCCGATCACTTCTCAACTTTTGTAATGAAACTTTGACTGAAGAGTGTTGGAAATATGCCCTGAAAGTCAATCTTTGGAAGAAACCTTTCAGGACAAATGAATCGATGTATAGATGACTCTTATACATCAAATGGCAAAGATACTAATTAGGACTATCTCAATAAACGATATATGTCCTAAATAGTGAATCCATGGACAATGGATCGATTGAAGAAGTAATCTAATGATGTTAGACTACAGAGACCTTCTTCACATAACCATTATGTCCAAAAAGGTTCCTGGTCATTGGATTGCCGGAGGGATACTGACAATGCTTAGACCGGTACATACTGTGTCCGCTTCAAATAGAAGGATGGAAAGTCTCATCCCATTTGTGTAGTGACACTAAGACAAGTATGTAGGTGCTCATTAAGGGAATGAGTTCACTGAACACAATCAAACGAGAGTACTTGCATGGAGGTCTACTCACATGTCAAGCAAGTAACTCTAATGGCTGGAATAATGTAAGTAGTCCTATGACCTGAGGCATCATAGTTGTCTTGTGGTTAAGTACTTGATCTTTGATTATGTCAAAAGTCACTCTATTAGAATGTCAACGGCATAGTTGGGGTTAAGCCACTTAGTCATGAAGGCAAGTGTATGCGCAACAAGGAATCTCTAATCCTCGATAAGAGAGGAAGAATACTCTAAGATATGATTCGGGAATCTTCGGCCGAAGTATCGAGCGTAATAAAGGAAAGTGTTCCTATACGACTCAATTGAATCATATAAGAAGGAATAATCACATTAGGGGTTTGACACGATATATCCATACCCTAGTAATGTGATTGAGAGTATTGTTTTAGAGAAGGATCGAATTACATTGTAATTCCAACTGAATAGGTTCTCCGAACAACTTCTACATTAGCTTGGGTAGCCATGATATATGGTTAGATGTCACTCATGGCTTGTGAGTTCTTCTAGATGATTAAATGTAGTCGTCGAAGAAGAAAGGTGAATTAAAAGGAAGTTTTAATTCACTAAGTGATTAAATTAAATATTATCAATTGGATTGATGCCAATCACCTCACTGCCTTGCTAATTAGAACCTAAAATGATTGTACACCGATACACTATTGTAGTGAGTAATTACTGGATGAAGGAAATAATTAATTGGATTAATTAAGTGTTTTGATTAATTTAGAAAGTCTAAAGAAATCATAAAAGCGATAAAAGATCGTTTTGGGCTTAAAGAAACGTTCGGGTTTAATTGGGCCCATAGGGCCTAAACCCATTGGGCTTTTATTCAATCATAGGATGACTTGAAATAATAAAAGCCCAAAGCCCAAACCAAACACTAAAGGGCCGGCCACTTAAAGGGTTTGGGAGAGATAGGAAGTCAATTTGTTGACTAGGTTTCTTTTTGTCTATATAAGGAACTTTATAGAGATTTATTCCTTAGGGTTTTTTGTGTGTTTAAAACAACAAAGAGGAAAAAGAAACATCTCTCAAAAACACTACAAAGGCCGGCCACCTTGGGGTGATTTTACTAACAAATCTTTCACCTTTTGGTTATTCATCCATCCATCTCACTACACTAGTGGGTGTGGGTCTTTAGAGGTTTTCTACTTTGGAAACTCAAGGAGAACCTAGGAGCAGTCTTTCTAACAAAGTGGAGGAGGCAAGGAGGGAGGCTAGGCTCAAGGACTTCAAGGAGCAAAGGGCTTGGAGGTGGTCCATCCTTGGTCTTAAATCAAGATCAAGAGGTATAGATCTATTCCTTGACTTTGTTCTTAAGTTAAATGTTTTGATGCATTATATATAAACCTATGAACCTTGAAGGGGATTTGCATGACTAGAACTTTGATTATATGTGTTGCATGCTTCCGTTGCTTATGTATATAAATTTTGAATTGTATATGCATGCTAGTCATTTCGAAATCCCATACATGAAACTCATAATTTTCCCTTCAAGTGGTATCAGAGCCAAAGGTTTATGTATAATGTGTCCTTTTGGATTTTATGCATATGGGTATTAATATTATGCATGACATGATTATTGCTTCATTCAAAATATGTTTATCTTTTGTTTTTCAATAGTTGAAAAATGTTAGTCAATAGTTGAGAAAGATATGTATGCAAAAAGTGTTTTGTATGCATGAATGAATAAAAAAATGAGTTTAGAACTAGTTTGACATATTATTTCTTCATTTAAAGTATGTTTATCTTTTGTTTTTCAATGGTTGAAAAATATGAATCAAGAGTTGAAAAAGATGTGCATGTAAAAGTTGTTTTGTATGCATGAATGAAGAGTTAATCATGAACAAAATTTGGGGTTTTTTGAACCAAAAGGGAGGGCACGGTTTTGGGGGTGGTTTTGGGTTGTGTTTGTGTTTTATTGAAAACCACTCTCACATCCTTTTAAAGCTAGAAAAAGAGTTCTTGTCACTTTTGTTTTTGGGTTTGAAAAATCACCAAGAATATACAAATCTTGAAAATATGTTCATGGTTTTGTTCTTGGTGTTCATGGTTTGGTTTTTTGGTGAAAATGGTTTTATTTGGTTTTCATGCATTGTTTTGTGGTTTTGGATGATGTTCATACCATCCATAACCATATAATAAATTTATAAAACCCTAGTCTTGACTAGGAGGATTTCCATCACCCTTTTCACTAAAGTCTTCAAAGCAAAATCAAGTGACAAGCAAACTTTAATTTTTTTCTACATAATGTGGTTTTTGATGCATGTTGTGTAAGAGTGTGTAAGAAACCTCCCATCCTCTTAATGTGGCCGGCCTCCCTAGTGGATTTATCCACTTGTTGGGCTATTTTGTAATCTTTGAAAAGTTGATATTTTATACTTTCAAGTATTTACGTTTTTACCCCTAATTTTTGATATTTGCTTAATAGGCCCCATCCATCTAAAAAGTTAAAATATTTGATTTTAATTTTATTAGTTGTTTAAACTTATAATACTATTATGCCCATATGCACTAAATCTAAATGTTTATGTTGTATTCCATTTGATTATTTAATGTGATTAAGTAGTTAGAAAAATGGGTGACTATGGACTTATGCCTTAAACGATAATTGAGCTATGAGATAAGGCGCTAAAATCAAATTGTTTGAACCTTGGGAATGTGTTTTAATTACTGTTTAATTGGACCTTGTCACGTTTGACATTAATCTATCTCTCCCCTTTTAGTATATGTAATTTATAGGAATTTGTACAAATCGGTTTGTAATTCTTATTACTTCTTAATCTATATTCGTTAGTTGATTCCCTCTAGTACTAGACTAGAGTTTCTTTAACTATTGGTAAGGAGACATAATTAAAAGAGGGTTTTGACATGAGATTAAAGATTAAATGGGTCCAATGCCCTAATTAGCAATGAATGATTGTCTTTCATTTCTAATGGCTCAATGAAAATGTTTTAATTGGATTGAAAAGCACGTAATTAAATTGACACAACCTCCCCGAGTTTATATTCAACAATGTTGGCTCGTTGTTGCAATAACCTAATAAGTCCATGGTCATCCAAGAGCCTAAGATAACTATAAAGTCCAATTTCAAAGGAATGCAAAAACCTTAGTAGTAGTAGTTACTTCCAATATTTGAAAAATTCGTTTTTGATATTGATTTGTTTTTCTTAAAACAAATAGTGGGAGTATCATACGCTACTAAACTATAATGAATACAATTAGTAGTCATATATATCTCCAATATTTTGAAAAATGTTTTAATATTGATTTGTTTTATGAAAACGAATAGTGGGGATATAATATGCTACTAATTTCATTAACTTTGGACTAGTAGTTATAATAGGACAATTTATTTGAATTTGATTAAATAAATAAAATTGATGAGACCTTAAAATCCCTCAAACAAACAATATTAAGTTGTAAGCGTAAGAGTGCTTAGAACACTTTTTCGTGGCCTTCCACCATGGTAGGCTCCAAGCGTTTATGACTTGTACACCGCCTTCACCCTATCATGGGGAAGTTCAAAGTGCATGCTTATATTCAGGAGGAGTTTATTTAAAACATTTGATGAGGTTAAGGTAGGCAACGAGTGTGGCCAACATCGTATCATCGTGAGGTCATACTTGAACCCCTAGCTAAACCGGCATGGTGGGAAAAACTTAACTAAGAGAAATGATGCCAACATCGTATCATCGTGAGGCATTGTTTTCTAGAGGCCAAAAAGATGGGTAATCACAAGAGGTTGTTGTGAATGGGTAAGTGTACCCTCTCATTATTATTGTTGCTAGCCGACATCGTATCATCGTGAGGTGGGCTTGGTAATAGTGAGCCTCCCATAACCCGCTAGGAGCTTTCTTTGAAATCTCCCGGATTCCATCTTGAGGGATATGGAATTTGCCAAAAATGGTGGGTGGTGTCATTCGGTTTAAAGACCCGAATCGTTTGACTTAATCAACAATCAATCTAATTATTTAATTGTTTATGTATATCGATATGGTTGGAAGCACACTCGCGAAAATACTCGACAAGCATTGCCTAGAGGGGCACAATTTCCCATCGTGGTATTGTAATGTCAAGATTCTCCTAACATTGGAGAAAATTGTTTACGTACTAGAAAATGCTCCACCTCACATACCTCTCGGCCCTGAGGCTACTGAGGATGAACGTGCTAAGTATGACAAGCACGTTGAGGATGACACACAAGCCAAGTGCTATCTGTTGGCTTCCATGAATGAGGAGCTACAGAGACAGCACGAGGGCATGGACAGTGCATCTTCCATAATACTTCATCTTACGGAGTTATATGGCGAAGATGGTCAAGGGGGCACCAGTACATCAACATGTACTGAAGATGATAGGATTCATTGAACAATTGGAGAACCTAGGTACTCCACTTGACGGGGAATTGGCCCAGGACTTCATATTGGCTTCTCTTTCTGATTCATTTTCGCAGTTTGTAATGAACTACAATATGAATAAGATGGATAGTACTCTCTTTGAGTTACTAAACATGTTAGTAACTGCCGAGAAAACTATGAAGAAAGAGAACGTTGTAGGGACTTCTGCAGTAGCCTACAACAAGCCATCCTCTTCCAAAGCCAAGCCGCAAGGCAAAGGCAAAGGGAAGGAGAAGAAGTCACCCACTCCTAAGCCAAAAGGAGGAGTGAAGAAAAATAGGGCAATGGAGCCCAAAGGGACTTGCCACCACTGTGGAAAGGAGGGGCATTGGAAGAGGAATTGCAGGTTATATCTTGCAACTCTTAAGGACAAGCCACAAGGTATGGTTTATGTTCTTATCTTCAATTCTAAATGTTAGATCTTCTAAATATTTATATTTGATATAAAGGGCTAATCACTTGTATAATTGTATATAGGTGGAAGAGCCAAGTAGAAGAGGAACAAGCAAAGAAAAATGTGGAGAAGGGTTCGGCCACTATATGTTTTTGCTTACTACTTAGGAAGTTTGTTAGGCATTTAAAGATTGTCTTTAAACTTTCTTATTTTGTTAAGAACTTATTAAAGTGGATTCATATGATGGAAGACCACTATTAGTGCCTAAATGTATAAAGGTATTTAAATTAGTCTCTAAATGTATAGAGCTAATTCTTTTTGTATTAAACATTATGAATGTTTGAAATATCATATTAAAGTAATGTGATGAAATGCCTTCTAATATATTATTTCCTTAAAAGTAGTGTTATGAATTGAAAATTGTCTTGTTGTATCCTAGATGAGATACAAAAGTTATATCACTTATTGTAATGTAATAACCAAACTTTAGATTTATCAATTATTGATAGATCTCACATGTAGGACATAAAAGGATACAATGAATCTTTAGATTTGGTTCCATTTTGTCTACCTATGAGTTCTATATGAATTGACAAAAGTCTAGAGAATCCTTTCTTGAAGAAAAGGAAGATCACATTATAATGATATAAGTAATAAGAAAAACGTTTCTTATATGGTTATCACTTGGAACACAATGATCAAGATCACTCTTGATTCAATTAGTAGTTTTGAACAACTAATTGGGCATTCATTAAAAGGTTTTAAAATGTCAATTGTGTTAGTAATTAAACCAAGAAAGAAGTGTCTAAATCTATAAAATGTTTAAAGACTTTAGTCACTTGATAACAAGACATCAACTTAGTGAAGATTGAAACAAATGAGCTTGAAATGTTTTAAAGCTACTACACAATGTCTTCTACCAATATACTCCACGTTTATACATTTTGAATGTATGAAATGATTTCTCATTAAAGTCATGCGAAATAGTGGGAGGTGTGAAAATGGATATAAACTTAAAATATGATTGGTTTATAGTTGTCTAAAGAATAATAGTACTTGACTATTATTAAGAGTTTGTAATTTTAAATTGTTAAAAGACTCAAGCTCTTCAAACGTTAAAAATTCTATGTTGTGTGACATTCTAAAGAATAGTCTTTGAATGTTGGTTTCGTCAACCTAGCATAAAATGGTTATATGTTGGGAGTTGTCCATCATTCTCTTTTATGAGAACAAACTAAATAACTAAGCATATGGACAAGTTGATGAAATAAAAGGGGAATAGTTTCAAAATGAGTCACAACATATAGTTTAACAACAAGACAATCCAAATTCAACATCTTATGTAACTATAACGCTCTATGTAGTTTTGATAAAGAATTATATCAATCACCTAGAAGGAATAGTTGAGTTTCTATATCCTTAGTAGGAGCTATGCTTCCACTAAAGACTTGGATAATTCTTATAAGACTACACTAAAGGTCTTAGTATGACTAAAACTTGTAGTATGGTGTATGACACCATATAATTTAAATGAATAGACTTGATAAAGCAAGTCACACATTTCATGGAATTACTTGAGAAGGAATTCTTTTGTGTATGATTCGTTTAAATAACTTGTGTTAGCTAGAGTTGTTGATATTCTCAAAATAGTTGAGACATCATCAATAAGCTAATGGATCTCAACGATTGTCAATGGATCTAATACAAGTTAATGGGAGCAATATGCATTCAAATCAAGAAAAATATAAGTGTTAAATTTTTGAATGAATGCTAAGTTACAACAAGGCCATTGGAAGTGATGTCATAATTTGAGCAACAAGATATGAATAAAGTCTATTTGATAGGCTTGATAAAACATAGATGTTACTCGGAAAAAATTTGACAAAACATGACACGGTCAATTTTAAAGTATAGACTTGAAATTGGACTTATTGATATAGCAAGGCTATCTCAAGGATGTTATTTGGGGAATTTAAATCTCAAATGTTGAAGATTTAAGAAAGCATTTTCTTATATGAAAGAAAGTCACTTTCATGACCCTTATAATGAATGTGTCATAAAATCACAAAAGGGACACATGTATTGACTTGTGAAATAGATATCCAAAAGTGAAGAACCACAGGGGTTGTCACTTTAAGATATTACTATATCCCAGGATCAGAACCAAAGCAACTGATAGAGTATTATTGCCTTTATGAAAGAAACATCAGAGTGGGACTCTGGAAGCGTGCATTCACTTAGGTTATAAACCAAAGTGAAAATAAGCCATTTTAACAAATGGAACTTCATAATGAATGAAGTACTAATCATATGAATGAATTGTTAGTATTGTACTACAATGGTCTCAAGGATGGAGCAAAGTTTGTATAAAGTATACAAACGAAATATATATAACGATATATTGTTTTAGAAACTGCTTCAAAAGGTGTTTTGAATGAAATGGTTCTTATAGAACCAATGATTGAATCCAAACCATAAGGTCGTTAGTAGGATACTACGACGTAATGGGGCGATAGCTCAAGCCATGGAATCAAGGTCTCATCAAAGTATTCGAACACAAGATAGAGACATCATCAAATGTTTTAGAAACATTTGATAAGTAAATCCCTTTTAAATAAAAAAGGGTTAATACATAACCAAGTTAACCTATGAGCATAAGCTCTCTCAACTAGCATGTATAAGATACACTAGTGATTGACTTTAGTGCAAGTGGGAGATTGTTGGAAATATGCCCTGAAAGTCAATCTTTGGAAGAAACCTTTCAGGACAAATGAATCGATGTATAGATGACTCTTATACATCAAATGGCAAAGATACTAATTAGGACTATCTCAATAAACGATATATGTCCTAAATAGTGAATCCATGGACAATGGATCGATTGAAGAAGTAATCTAATGATGTTAGACTACAGAGACCTTCTTCACATAACCATTATGTTCAAAAAGGTTCCTGGTCATTGGATTGTCGGAGGGATACTGACAATGCTTAGACCGGTACATACTGTGTCCGCTTCAAATAGAAGGATGGAAAGTCTCATCCCATTTGTGTAGTGACACTAAGACAAGTATGTAGGTGCTCATTAAGGGAATGAGTTCACTGTACACAATCAATGGAGAGTACTTGCATGGAGGTCTACTCACATGTCAAGCAAGTAACTCTAATGGCTGGAATAATGTAAGTAGTCCTATGACCTGAGGCATCGTCGTTGTCTTGTGGTTAAGTACTTGATCTTTGATTATGTCAAAAGTCACTCTATTAGAATGTCAACGGCATAGTTGGGGTTAAGCCACTTAGTCATGAAGGCAAGTGTATGCGCAACAAGGAATCTCTAATCCTCGATAAGAGAGGAAGAATACTCTAAGATATGATTCGGGAATCTTCGGCCGAAGTATCGAGCGTAATAAAGGAAAGTGTTCCTATACGACTCAATTGAATCATATAAGAAGGAATAATCACATTAGGGGTTTGACATGATATATCCATACCCTAGTAATGTGATTGAGAGTATTGTTTTAGAGAAGGATCGAATTACATTGTAATTCCAACTGAATAGGTTCTCCGAACAACTTCTACATTAGCTTGGGTAGCCATGATATATGGTTAGATGTCACTCATGGCTTGTGAGTTCTTCTAGATGATTAAATGTAGTCGTCGAAGAAGAAAGGTGAATTAAAAGGAAGTTTTAATTCACTAAGTGATTGAATTAAATATTATCAATTGGATTGATGCCAATTACCTCACTGCCTTGCTAATTAGAACCTAAAATGATTGTACACCGATACACTATTGTAGTGAGTAATTACTGGATGAAGGAAATAATTAATTGGATTAATTAAGTGTTTTGATTAATTTAGAAAGTCTAAAGAAATCATAAAAGCGATAAAAGATCGTTTTGGGCTTAAAGAAACGTTCGGGTTTAATTGGGCCCATAGGGCCTAAACCCATTGGGCTTTTATTCAAGCATAGGATGACTTGAAATAATAAAAGCCCAAAGCCCAAACCAAACACTAAAGGGCCGGCCACTTAAAGGGTTTGGGAGAGATAGGAAGTCAATTTGTTGACTAGGTTTCTTTTTGTCTATATAAGGAACTTTATAGAGATTTATTCCTTAGGGTTTTTTGTGTGTTTAAAACAACAAAGAGGAAAAAGAAACATCTCTCAAAAACACTACAAAGGCCGGCCACCTTGGGGTGATTTTACTAACAAATCTTTCACCTTTTGGTTATTCCTCCATCCATCTCACTACACTAGTGGGTGTGGATCTTTAGAGGTTTTCTACTTTGGAAACTCAAGGAGAACCTAGGAGCACTCTTTCTAACAAAGTGGAGGAGGCAAGGAGGGAGGCTAGGCTCAAGGACTTCAAGGAGCAAAGGGCTTGGAGGTGGTCCATCCTTGGTCTTAAATCAAGATCAAGAGGTATAGATCTATTCCTTGACTTTGTTCTTAAGTTAAATGTTTTGATGCATTATATATAAACCTATGAACCTTGAAGGGGATTTGCATGACTAGAACTTTGATTATATGTGTTGCATGCTTCCGTTGCTTATGTATATAAATTTTGAATTGTATATGCATGCTAGTCATTTCGAAATCCCATACATGAAACTCATAATTTTGCCTTCAAAGAGGATCTCCTGGAGAAGACCTATTCGACCTTCTCTGCTACTAAAATTGTCCTGCAGCAACAATATAGAGCTAAGAAGTTCATTAAGTTCTCGGATTTGATATATGTTTTACTTCTCGCTGAAAAGCAGGACCAGCTTGTAATACCCTGAAAATTTAAATATATGATTATGTGGAGAAAAATTGAAAATAAATCAATTTATGGTTATGAAAAATTGAATTGAGAACTCTTTAAGTTTTGGTTTCATAAATGATTATAATTTACGTAGAATCGTTAAGTAGAAAAGATGAAAATGGCCGAGCTGGCTAAATGTAATGATACGAGGAATTATTTTCTCCTTATATATTTAATGGGTTTTCTTGACATATTTGGATAAAGGACGACCCTACGTGCGCGTAGGCGAAAACCGTTCATGAAACGAAGTTATAATGAAGAAGTTATTAACGATCGAAGTCAAGGGTAAAATTGACATTTTCTCATTAATTAGGAAGGTTCCAGAAAATCTAGAGCAATGGGAGTGCCACGTGTGTGGATGTGATGAAGAGGGAAAGAGAGAAAGGAGATAGGGGGATTGGGATTTGGCTCAATTAGGAAGATGGAAAGGAGGGCACGGGAGGGGAGAGAAGAGAAGAAAAGGGGAAACGGGTTGACCCGTGCAACCCATCGGACTCGACCCGTTCCGCCACTTTCCCGATGACTTTCCGTTGGCTTTCTGGCGGTCCAAACCTCGCCACCACCCTCAAATTAATCAGCATATTCCCCTCTTCCATTTCCAATTCAGTTTCACTAAGTTTTAGCCTCGTATTGTGACGAACGGAACTCGTGGGTTCCGAAGGGTACCACGGTGGAATTCCGACGATTGTGAAAGCTACGTCGATCACCACTACCCTCAAACCACTTCTTATAAGCCTAGGAACAAAGCCCAAACCACCTTGGGGGCGGCAGAGCACCTAAAATGATGGATCGAAACCACCCCTTTTAGGGTTTTCCTTTGGATTGAAGGATTTTCAGAGGGTTTCTTGGCCGAATTGGATCTCACCCCAGGTATGAAAATTACTCCCCTCACTAAGATATATTTGCCTGTAAAATTTGAGAATTTTTGGAAATGGTTGAATTTTCCAGTGAGTTGAGGAGGAGGCTGGTTGTCGTGTGTGGCGGCGCGTGGGGCGAGGCACCCCCTGATTACCCTAAGCTAAATTTGATGCTCTGATTCTATATATGACATCCGATTAACTAAAATCCATTGTTGAGTATAATTTCATTAAGGTTCGGCACTCGAATATTATAGCCATTAACGATCTGACCGTTGGATCGTCACCAAACTTTGATATATTATAGTACGTAACATTTAAGGACCATAGAAACTTACGGATCGGGAATCCAACGTACGGATCTTCCTGAATTGGATTTCTAAGTTTGTAAAATCAAATGTTGACCGGCACTTGATTTTGCGATTGGCGGAGATCTAGCCGTTGGATCGTAATGAAATTTTAGTATGTTGTTTGAGAAGCATAATGTGGATGTTGAGAAGATATGGATCATAGATTTGTTTGGCAGATCCTCCGGTTTAGATTTCTAGGGTTGTGAACCCTATCGTCGATCTTGTTTGACGACTGACTTTTTCTCAACTAGGCCAAATTATTCTGGCATGTCTATTATCCTAGAGTGTTGTTGGGATTTTATGGAGCTTAGTGGGTTCATCATGATGACGTGTGTCTCGATTTACGTTTTGTGACACCATATTGAGTTATACTTGTCTATTAAATGTGAATGCTATTGAATTGTTATTTTTATTGTTAGCCATCGATCTATGCTTATTAATTGTGATTTGGTTGTAGCTTGGAAATTGTGTGTGGAATGTGGGTTGATTTATATGATTGATCCAGGTATGTTATGCGTTTCGGCTTGAATGGAATATGTTATAGGTCGAGTTGTTTTGAATGGTGAACTACGAATGGCTTGATCCCTATTAAGGGTACGTAGGTAGTCTAACGAGAAGTTAGATGCAGCCATAAAATAATCGAGAATTAATCTTTTGTTGAGAAGTTGTTTTAATAGAAGTATTTTGGGGATTTAATTGATAATTTAATCGTATGTTTTGATAAGTAAAATTTAGATATAGTTTTGTGAGGAATTAAGGAATTGAAGTAAAGAATTGTTATTAATGGTAGTAAACTAAACAAGAGTTTAAATTGGGCCTATCATCAGAATTATTTTCCAAAAATAAGTATATCGGGGGCAGAGCGTTACAAGCTGTTGATGAAGAATCACCAAGCTCGACCTACTAGGGTGACTGTTGTGCCTGAAGCACATTATAGCATAAACTAACTCCCAAAATGCCGAAAGAGGCGTGGTAGGGGCGGCTAGAAGCCATCCTGCAAAGGTCAACAGAGTCAAGCCCCATCCAAGGGAGGAAACAAAGCCCAGAAGTGCTCAAACCTCGCTCCCAAGGCCCCGAACTTCAAGAATAAGGGTAAAGCATCTGAAACCATGGATGCAGATATATGTTATCGTTGTGGTTCAAATGACCATTTGACCTGTGTTTGCCGAGCTCCCCAGAAGGTTGTAGTTGAATATCATTCTCGTCGTAAGAAGTTTGAATCAAACTTTGTGCAAGTGAACGAACCGGAGACTACAAAGATGGAGGTTTCTGTTTCAAGAGGATACCACCCCTATGGAAGATTAGAATCTTAGACATAAACTATTTTTTTAGTTAAAATTGCATAATGGGGCCGAATTCCACCTAGTGGCCGAACCCCCCTTGTTTTTTTTGGTTGATTTTTGAACAATTTTCCTTTATGTTTAGATTATTTGTTGGTGATTTGTTTTTGGATATTAAGTTTTAATTAATTACCATCCTTGAATAAATGAAATTATTTTGAATTGATATTTGTTTTTAGAACTTTTATGTATATGACCAATTCAAATTAATTTTTCATTCTAGGTATAACTAGTGGGGAAGTTAGTTGTCTGGCAGATAGTGCAACCACGCACACCATTTTGCTTGAACGCATCTATTTCACTAACTTCATACCTAACAATGCACCTCTGACAACCCTCGCAGGCCCATCCAACCTGATAAAAGGATACGCTAAGGCACGTGTAATGTTGTCCAATGGTACAATCTTGACCATTGCTGAAGCACTCTATTCTCCACGTTTCGGAATAATGTTGTTGAGTTTCAAGGACATTAGAGATAACAATTACTATGTTGAAACCCACGTAGAAAATGGAGTTGAATTTCTATGCATAATTTCATACGAAATGACCAGAAACATATTCTAGAGAAGATAGAGCGTATCTCGAGTGATCTGTATACTATGACCATACGCCCCATAGAATGCCACTATGTGGCCGGCCCTACTATTGGGATCGCGAATGAAATTACACTTTAGAATGATCGTTTGGGACATCCTGAACGAATAGCAATACGCCGTATCCTCAAATCATCACACGGGTATCCACTACCCCGAAGTTTAGGTTCGATCCAAGGAATCGCATGTCAAACATGTTATATGGGAAAACTTATTACTAAGCCTTCTTATGACAAGGTTCATTTGAATCCTCCCATTTTCTACAACGGATTCAGGGGGACATTTGTGGACCGATTCACCCTCCATGCGAACCATTTAGATACTTTATGGTTTGGTTGACGCTTCCACACGTTGGTCACACGTGTGCTTGTCGTCCACAAAGAACACTGCATTCTCCAAATTGTTGGCTTAGGTTATAAAGCTCAGGGCTCACCACCCTGATTATCCGATCAAATCTATTCGATGACTATTGCATGTCGGTTGAGGTTAAAGTTGAACATCCCGTACCCCATGTTCACACCTAGAACGACCTGGCAGAAGCCTTCATTATGCGCTTACAAATGATTGCTTGATCATTTGTCATACGTACCAAACTCCCAATTGCTGCTTGGGGCCATGCAATATTGCAGGTAGCAAAGTTGGTCTGCCTGATGCCTGTTGCAACATAACCATTTAGTGCCCTTCAGTTGGTTATCGGATACAAACCCGACATATCTCATCTGCGCGTTTTTGGTTGTGCATTCTATGTGCTGATATCGCCACCCTTACGTATATAAATGGGGCTTCAGTGAAGGATGAGAATCTATGTCGGATATGATTCTCATTCAATTATTCGTTACTTAGAACCTTTGACAGGCGATTAGTTTACCGCTCTTTTTGTGGATTGTCACTTCTATGAGATAGTTTTCCCATCGTTAGAGGGAGATAAGAACGTCAACGTTCCTGAAGAACAACAAGAATTATCGTGGACGACCCCCACTTTGTCTCATTTAAATCCCCGTATTGCTCAGTCTGAAACTGAAGTGCAACGCATATTAGATCTTCAGAGCATAGCTCAGAGCATGCTAGATGCTTTCACTGATCTAGCGTGAGTTTCCAGCTACAAAATACGCCTGCAAAGATGGATGTAACAAATGTACGACGAACTTCCCTCCTGGAGGCCCAGGACACCAATCTTGGTGATCCACGTACATTAGCAGCTAGCCAATCATATGCCCCTACACAAAAGCGTGGCAGACCTCTTGATTCAAAGGATTCACACCCCCGGAAGAGGAAATCCACGACACAAGGTCCCGAAGAGCCTACCTAAATTTGACTATCGCTTACTCATTCTATCCAACTCATAAGGAAATTCTAGATTATGGAAGTGTCCTTGAAAAGACGAATCCTTCTCCCGAGAATCGTGAGATTTTGGTCTATTATGCTAGCTTAGATGACATTTGGCGTAGAAATGAGATGATTGTCGACGATGCATTAGCATTTGCAGTAGCTACTGAGATCATGTTGAGCGATGACATTGAACAACGTTCCGTTGATGAATGTCGACGTAGAACTGATTGGTCACACTGGAAACAAGCAATCCAAGTCGAACTCGATTCGCTTGCGAAACGTAAGGTGTTTGGACCTATAGCTCCTACTCCTCCATATGTGAAGCACATTGGCTACACAAGTGGGTTTTCATTCGGAAGCATAATGAGAAGAACAAAATTGTGCATTACAAAGCTCGCCTTGTTGCACAAGGCTTCTAACAACGCCTCGGGATTGACTATGATGAAACTTATTCACCCGTTATGGATATGATTACTTTTTGTTACCTTATAAGTTTGGTAGTTTCCGAAAAACTAAGTATGTAGCTGCTGATGGACGTAGTAACTGCGTATCTCTATGGGGATGTTGATATGGAAATTTATATGAAAGTTCCTGAAAGACTTACACTGGCTGGTTCAAATATTTCCAAACCCCGGAACATGCTCTTAATTCGGCTGAGGCGTTCACTTTACGATTTGAAGCAATTCGGAAGAATGTGGTATAACCGTCTGAGTGAATATTTGACTAGTCAGGGATATGTGAACAATGAACTATGTCGTTGTGTGTTCATTAAGAAGTCACATTCGGGATTTGCGATTGTTGTGGTATATGTCGATGATATGAACCTTATCGGAACTCCTAAAGAGCTCAGGAGAATTGTTGCGCACCTGAAGTCAGAATTTGAGATGAAAGATCTAGGAAAGACTTGATATTGTCTCGGTCTTAAGATAGAGCACCGTTCGGATGGAATCCTAGTACATCAATTGAAGTACACCCAAAAGGTGTTGCGCCGCTTTAATGGCTTTAATGAGGATAAAGCAAAGCCTTCGAGTATTCCTATGGTCGTTCGATCGCTAGATGCAAAACAGGATCCCTTCCGTCCGAACGAGGATGATGAAGAGATTTTGGAGCCTAAAGTTCATTATCTAAGTGCGAAAGGCGCTTTATTGTACTTAACTCAATGCACTAGACCCGACATCTCCTTCGCTGTTAATTTTTGGCAAGATACAGTAATGCAGCTACACGCAGACATTAGATTGGCATGAAAGACATCTTCCATTACCTTAAGGGTACTACAGATTTGGGCTTGTTCTATGCCTACGGATCCTCGAGTGATGCCACACCCCCTGCTTTTCGAGTCGATTCTTGCCTTGTTGGCTATGTGGACGCAGGATTCTTGTCTGATCCACACAAGGTGTATTCTCAAATGGGTTATGTCTTTACTGTTGGAGGCACCACAATCTCTTGAAGGTCAACTAAGCAAACCTTAGTTGCCACTTCATCTAACCATGCTGAAATTCTCGCCTTACATGAAGCAACTCGGGAATGCTTTTGGTTAAGAGCAGTTGTGAGCCATATTCGAAGCTTCTGCGATCTTTACCCTGCTGTTGATGTCCTGACGATGATCTTTGAAGATAACGCAGCATGCATCAAACAGCTCAAGAAGGGTTATATCAAAGGAGACAACACCAAGCACATTGTGCCAAAGTTCTTCTTTTCACATCAACAACAAAAGCATCAGAAGATTGAAGTCACAAATCCGTTCACAAGGCAATCTGGCCGACCTCTTCACCAAACCACTACCGAATACGACGTTTCAGAAGCTTGTTCAAGGAATTGGTATGCGTAACTTTCTGAGTTGTAACATTTCTATTTCTCTTTGGAATTGTGTCAAACTCAGGGGGAGTATCCTAAAGAGTACTTGCTTGATCTTAATGTACTCTTTTTTCCCTACGATTATGAGCATTTTTCCCACTGGATTTTTGCTACCTAACTTGGTTTTAACGAGGCACCCACCTTGGGTTGGTCATATCCCTAGTGACGTCCCATAGACGTTTCTTTTGACTTTGCATTTCTCACGCATTTTCCTTAGACTATGGATTTTGTCTCTACTCGGGTTTTTGCCATAGCCTTAGGGTTTTTTAGTGAGACTCACTTACTTATGCAAGTTCCTACACACTCAAGGGGGAATGTTGTAAATTGTGTAAATCCTAGATTAGATTTGATTCTAGTTATCCTTTCCTATTACAACTTGTATTCCTTGGGGATGAGGGAATTTCTTCTCTCATTGACTATTATAAATAAAGGCACCTTATAGGATGGATAACACACATATTCCCCTACAATTCTACAAACACATCTCTCTTAATCTCTCTTCTCCTTGCCGCTGGCCCTTTTATCCTTGTCAGATAAAATAGGCTACAACAAAAACAAAAGAGAAAATTATTTTCTTGAGTTTTTAAATTTTGACTTTCAACTTTTATTTTTGAAATGTGGAAGTAGTTATCAAAAGAGTTTTCACTTTTAACTTAAAAAAAATGAATAAAACTAAATATTGAAACTAAAAACAAAATATTTATTAATCGTCTAGTAATTTTCTAATCTCTTTATTTTAACAAACTCTAAATATTTACTATTCTTTTTTTTATACAACGATATATTTACACTAAAGAAATTGAGAAATATTTTTAAATTGAGAGATATTTATTTTGGGTAATGCTAGGGAGATCAAATTTTTAAACTATATTTGCAAACCAAATGATATGTCACCAATAGGAAATAAGAACGTTAATCACACTTAAGTAGTAATCCAATTATCAACGTCCACATCATTTGGTTTACAAAATTTGGTTTAGAAATTTGGTCTCCTTACCATTACCCTTTTTTTTTTGTTTATGGGTGATTTTGTATAAAAATCAATCAAATGTTATTATGATATTGACAATATGTCAATCAAATTTATTTCAATTATAAATAGGTCAATGAGATTTTAAGCTACATTAAACACTTCAATAAAATAAAAATATTCTCAGACTTTAACCTCCATTGCCATTTAAAGCACCCAACATCTTCATCTCTCTCATAGTAACTCGCGCAAAATACACTCAGACTTTAACCTCCATTGCCTTGCAACCATAAAACGATCTCAGACTTCAACCTCCATCGCCTTCCACCACCTTCAACCTCCATTTTTTGGCCTCACAACACCTGTCTTGTCAACTTTGTGCCGCTCTGAACGATTTCATACTTTTGCCTTGATTCCGATGAACGATTCACACTTGTGCCTGAGAAATCATGATCAAGTTATTTTTTTCCTTCCTATTTTCTTCTTATTCTTCAATTTTTACGTTTTAAGTTATTTGATTTGTGTTTTTGAGAGATTTGGTGTAATTTTGCTCACTACACCTTTTGGTTTTGAATTTGAGCTTGTTTGGATGTTAAATTTGGTTTGGGCATATCACAGATATAGTCTGCTTGGGTATATTTGTTGGTTCTGTGTATGTTTATTCATGGTGGTTATGTTGTTTGGTCTAATCGCCACTCCTTGTGTTCTTTTTCTTAGGTTATGTGCTCTATTTCAAATTTTAATCTTTGTGGATTCAGACATTGTGTTGCAGTGTCTGTTTTTTGTTCTACGATTATACATGGATATTCAAAAAGTTTTGTCGATTCAAACGCTATGTTTCAGTGTCTGTTTCCTGTTCTATAATTTTACATTGATATTCAAAAGTTTGTTATTCAGGTTGCAGTTTCTGTTTCTTGTTCTGTGGATTCAAACACTTTGTTACAGTGTCTGCCTATGTTTTATGATTGTACATTGATATTCAAATAGTTTCCGTGGATTCAGACACTATGTTGCAATGTTTGTTTCTTGTATAATGATTGTTCTTTGATATTCAAAAGTTTAGGTGATTCCGACACTGCATTGCAGTGTTTGTTTCCTATCTTGTGGATTTAGACATTGCATCGCATTGTCTATTTCATGATCTGTGATTATGCATTGATATTCAAATAGTTTATGTGGATTCATATACTATGTTGCAGTGTATGTTTCCTGTTCTGTGATTGTTCATTGATATTCAAAAGTTTATGTGATTTCGACACTGCGTTGCAGTGTTTGTTTCCTATTTTATGGATTCAAACACTTCGTTGCAGTGTTAGAGAGAGAGAGAGAGAGAGAGAAGAGACGTCGAATAGAAGATAGTTAAGGGGCTGTTGGACATAACGTGTGTTAAAATATAAAGAGAGATGAGGAAAGATGGATAGAAAAGTCAAATTCTGAGTATTTATAATCACTTAAAGCCAATGTGACATTCATCATTGACCTATGCCTAAACAATAAAAATGTATCATTGATTAAGTCCAAAATAAAAATATGTCATTGATTTATGGTTAAATAGTAAAGTTTTTATTGATTTTTGGCTAAATTACCTTTTTTTTATTTGGATAATGCTAGAGATACCAAATTTTTAAACCAAATTTACAAATCAAATGATGTATCATATATAAGAAATAAGTATGTTGATCAACACTTGAGTAATAATCCAATCAATTACAACCACAACATTTGGTTTACAAAATTTGGTTTAGGAATTGGTCTCGCTAACCTTTTTATTTAAACAACTCCTGTTTCTCGTCCTTTTATCCTTTCACATCTCTCTCCTCAAATAATAACTTTTTTTTGTTTAACTAGTTTGTTCATAGGGTGTTTCATTCACAACCTACATAATGACTCCCACAACACATCTCCCAATCCGCCGGTTCTCATCGGAGGACCTCCAACAAAGAACGTGAGTGTTTTCAGTTCGCTTCATTGCCATGAGAGCCAAGTGGAAGAAGAAGAGGATGAGGAGGTTCAAGAGAAAGCGCTGAAAGATGAGGCATATATATAAGTGAGAGCAGCAGCTGCGTGGAGCTCGTTTACATGGCGGTTCTTCTGTCTCATAGGGTTTTGAATTTTGTCAGACTTAGCGATCTGTTTAGAATCAACTAGAAAACTATACCCGCACCTTGTTGCGAGGTTGAAAATTCTATGGTATATTATGTTTTATAGATATAAATACATAGAGATTCAAATGAAGACTATTTAGACAAAGACAATGAAGACTATGCATACAAAATGCAGTGAATATTTTTTACACAACAATGTTCATATTTATACAATTTATACAAAAAACATCACTAAATGTTTTATCATCCATATACAAAAATGGCTAGTCTTATTTCCCCTTTGGCAGCCATTCTAGTTTTTTTATTGAGATTACTACTTGCAGACAAAAGATTCAAAACATTGGATTGTTTATATGTAAAAAAATTGGGGAATTCATGTTACGACGGCCTGTTTACATGCAAAAAATATGAAGGAACACTATTTAGTTTTCTACAACGGATGACAACATAGTTTGGTGCAGCATGACACACCCCAACCGGAATGTCCACCTAGATTCCGAGTTGGGCTGTGCTGGCCGACACCGGAAGGTGACGAAGCCATAAAGTTTAGTGATGTGGAAAATATGAATAAATTTAAATATAGAAGTGACTAAAGGCAAGAGTGGACATGTCAGCGGGAATGAACCCATTTTACACGTGATGTCAGAGCATAAGTACAGTAAAATTTGAATAAGAATTATACCATCGATAGTAGTCTCCTATATCAAATTTTGCCAAAAATCCTCGTCGACACAAGTGCTTGCCAAAAACCTGGAAAGGCGAAAAACAAAGGTGAGTGGGCCTAAAAATAAACTTTGTAAAACCTTTTTCGAAAACGTAATAATCTTTCGCTGTAAAACAATAGTTTCCAAAAATAGCATACTACGTATATTATGAAAATACTTACCGTAAACAGTAATATCTTGAGAATACAATACTACACAATATTTCGTAAATAAACACCTAATATCTAGTAATCACAATATCTCGCATAAACAAACATATCATATTGAATGCTCATCGACATATGCTGACACATGGGTTCATGCAGAGATATTCTGCCATGAATAAGACTAGGTGTAATAATAATTTATGCTCTATTAATACAATAACGTGAAGACTGGCATTATGCGCATCACATAGGAGTTCTAATTGCCTATAGCAATCTGGGACAAGACTGTCACCTACAATGGATCCAAAGTGAACGTACGGTGCAATGTGAACATACAGGTGAAGTCAGGCCCTGGCCTGGGCGAGTTCTATCACCAGTGGCCTTTAAATACAACAACAACAAAGTTAACATTAATTTCAAACCAAAATTTAAAATCATGGCTCAATACTATTATTATGAGATTTTTCTTCAACATAAATTAACCTTGTTTCGTATCAACTAACCAAAAAAAATTGCTGATAAAGAACTTGGAGGAGGTTCACAAGCAAGTTTCGAACCCCTGACGTGTAGGAACACAAAAACCCCTTCAACCACCGAGTCGCATATTCTTTAGTTACCAAACCAACAGATAAAGTATATAAACTAATATTTCAGGATAGGCCCGTGCCCATCTTGGTCTCTATGTGGCTCCGCCACTGTCTATCACCAGTGTAGCACACGATGAGCAAATAATGTAAATATGATTACACAACTTTAATTCGATAATTCTAGTCAACATAATACTATTCATGGCTGTAAATATAATTAAGGCATCCCATAATAATACTCATACTTGTGCATCCTGTAGGACGTAACATAATTTCATAAATTTCGTCAATGTGCTAATTTTTATAAACGTTAATCTAATATAAGCGTAATGTAGAAAATTCTTTATTAAATATATAAATGAAAACTAAATAAATATATAATATTGAAAAGCAAATACCCACTCATAAATCATGTCGCTAGGTCGAACCTGCCTCATGGGCATCGAAGATCTTTGGAATGCGTTTCATCTAGAAATGAAACCATTTACGTAAATATAGTGAAGTACTGTATTATCGAGATATTACTGTTTACGATAAGTATTTTCATACTATACGTAGTATGCTATTTTTGGAAACTATACTTGTTTTACAGCGAGGGGTTATTACATTTTCGAAGAAGGTTTTACAAAGCTTTATTTTTAGGCTCACTCACCCTTGTTTTTTGCCCCTATAGATTTTAGTGGTCGAGCTCTTGTGTCGACAAGGATTTCTAGCAAAAGTTGATACAGGAGACTACTTCCGATGGTATAATTCTTATTCCAATTTTACTATACTTTACTTATGCTCAGACATCACGTGTGAAATGGGTTTCTTTCCCTCTCACATGCGCACTTTTGCATTTAGTCACTTTTAGGTTTAAATTTATTCATATTTTCCACATCACTACACTTTATGGCTCCATCGGAGTCGACCAGCACAGCTCTACTCAGAGTCTAGGTGGATATTCCAGGTTGGGGTGTGTCAGTTTGGTATCAGAGTTGTTTGAGTTTCTATGCTTGGGAAGAGAGATGGGACGAGCTGGTGGTGATGGTTGTGTGGCTAGCCGATGTGCTGAGTGGTGGTGGTCTGGTGAGGCTTGCCGGAGAAGTGGTGGCACGTAGGGGGAGAAAGAGAGCTAAGAGAGAGTTTTTTAGAGAAATAGCTGAGAAAGACGAGAGAGCGGAAGAGGGAGTCCCAATGTGTGGGAGACAAGGTGCCACGGGGCAAGATAGGAGATGAGAGTTGAGGTGTGGGCCCCACGGGCCACAAAAATCTCACTAGGAAATATTAAAATAATAATATAATAATATAATAATTATGAAAAAGATATTTAAAATATAAAATTGTAATTTTTACAAAAGTATCTTTTGGATTCGTAGTTCTGTAAAACCTCTATTGTAACTCTGATTTCGATTCTGCTTGCGCCTCCGCATTCATACCGTCGAGTACTTCGAAAATATGATAAAATAATAACTCATACACTTCATGAAATGATGGTCAACGAGAGTCAACAATCTCGCCTCTAGGGGCATTTTTGTCAATTCATTCTTTTAAAATTAATAAAATCGTAAAATTAGGGACGGGTTGTTACACAATAGCAAAAGTTTTTTTCCTTGTAGTGGTGATTGTGGCTAAAAGAGTTTGTGTAACGGGGAACAAAAAGAAATGTTAACACACATGGAATAAGTTTTGTATATCAATAGATTTACAGTGTGGAAGAAATAGGAACAAAATGGAGTTACCTAGTTTTTCTTTTGTGGCAAGGTCCCTTTTTCCACCAATTGGGGATGATTGTTTCTTCAATAAGTTGATTGGAACTTGATCAAAATTTTGCACATCCGCTTCAGAGATTTCTTATGCCTCACTTCTTAAACATATTAAAAACGTTTGAAAGTATATTTAGATTAGACTGAGATTAATCTGAGATGTACAAAAAAATGTTGTTAAGTAGAATATAATCATTTTTCACCAGTCGTAAAAAGGGTTCTCTTGATTAATTTCCTTTTTCTTTTATGTGATTCTCCAATTATTTCAAGAGGCGTAGTGGAAGATGAAACAGTTGTTGAAGACATTGTAATTTCCGTGCTAATGGACTGCGGAGTTGCTAGCTGGATTGTTGTCTTTAGAAACGTTGTAGATGAGGAAATCGTTTGAATTCAACGTATTTCTTATGCTTCCACCAGAGGTGAAGAACTTTTCTTTATCCTATAAGTCTCATAAACTCACTTGGCAATTGCTTTTGATTTGCTGATCTTTGATTGAGCACCAAATCTTTACAGGCTGTGCCAAACACTTTTTCGCCTGATTTGCCAATGATGAGAGCATTAATTTCATTCGTTTCATCTTCAAGGACCAATGATACTTTGTACATTCATTTAAGAACGAAAATTAGTTGTTGCAATTTTATTTACAATGAAAAAGATTAATAATAGGGATTTTGTAAAGTTTTAAAAGTGCAGATTAGAAAGTGTAAAATCTTTAATTAGTTTAAAATTGCATTTATATAGATATTTCTATGTTATAGTTTAATGTTAATATTAACCGTATGAAAAACAAAAGTGTAGCCCTGTAAAATTACGATTCAAGAACAATAATATATGCAGCTGAACCATAGAACATAGTATTTTGAATAATCTTTAGTAAAAGAGAAAAAATTAAAAGTAATTTGAATATGAAGGAATTTATGCTAATGCAGTGTTTGACAATGTATTTGAAAAATTTATATCAGATTTTATCGATAACAAATTTGAATCAATTCCGAGCCTGTGTTGCAATTGTATCATTAAAGGCAATAATTTCATTGTATTGTACAAATTTTATGATTCATTGGGAAACATTGATAGTTTTTTTTTCTAAGTAGTAACTAATCATTAATTTAGAATTATTAATACTTTCTTAAAAATCTAAAAATTACAAAAAGAATAAATGCTAAGCTAAGAACGATGTAAGACAACAATTAATGATAGTGCAGCTATAAATAAGTAAATATATTTTTAAATGTCACCGGGAAAAAACGAATAGATAATATTTTTAACAATAACTGATGGAAATCAAATAGAGTGTTTGATTTATTACCAAGGAGTTGGGATTTGATTTGGATGTTTTTGGCAAATTAGTTGACCACTCGTTAGATCTTTGTGCATTTGTTACGCACATGTGGGGTAAGCAGTGTACCACCATTCCTACCTTGTGTTACATCGCTTAATCGATGCATTCGCACAAAAACCTATCATTCTGTAAAATATTTAGAAAAATATTCATATGTATGATAATTATTAAATAGAATGTCTTTTATTAAAGAAGTAAAAGGCAAATAGGATGGTTTTAATTAAATGTAATAAAATATAATTATTGTTCATACCTTATATAAATCTGGATCCAAATAACCCAATTCTGCGATTGTCACTTTTTTTCTAGTCTGTAAAATTTCAGTTTCATTCACCTGATTGGAAAAAGGAGGGAGGGTTCAAATAGAGTGAGGCCAGCTGGAAAACTTGTAACAGTTTAGAGAGAATATTATTTGAATAGGTGTGTAAAAATAACATTTGTTTTTATTTTTAAGAATTCTAAACTTGCAATGATTTTCATTTTATTACAATGCATGTACTTACATTGACTTATACGAATTTAGTTCCGGAATGTCTGGATCAATGAAGAAAAGTGTTGAATTAGTGCTGTTCAAGATGATGTTTTCTGTGTATAAAAAAATAAAACTTAAAAAAAGAAAAAAAATGTATTAGTACACATTGTAATTAGTTTTATATATATTTGAAAAGAAACTGTAAATTTAAAGGTATAGAATTTAAGACTTGTCTATATAGTCTGGACACTTTGTATGACAATGAATTATATTTAACTAAAAAATGGTGATGTAGAATTAACTTTGTTAGAATGAATGCAAGTTTTGTAATATGTTTATTGTGACAATGCACTATTAACATATTGTTAGAGATAGCCAAAAATCTTATAATTGGTATGGATTATACTTAATAAAGTATTTTTTTAACCATCGATAAAAACTGATAGGCCTCCAAAGCCCTCTGTGCTCAAGGTAAGCAATTTCAACTTCTCGGGTTTAAGTTTTTTCATTATCTGTACTAAAACTTAATAGAAAAATATTGTGGGGATATGATGTAGACATAATATACAATAAAGACTATAGAACACAATAAAGAGGAGATCCTGATTAAGGGGTTTTAAAAGAAACTCCACACATATCACATTGCCTTTTTTCAATCAATGTCTCTCATGTTGATATAAATCTAATTTCCATATTAAACTATAAACATTAAAATTAACCACGAAAAATATAATTAATTGAAAAAAAAAATATATATATATCAATAGTTAGAAAAACAATTAAGTTCGACTTCTACTAATTGTTTTAGGGAATTTTAACGTAAAGCTCCCGGTACTGTTCACTTTAAAGAAAACCCACATTTTTACACTAAAAAGTCAATCCTGATACTATTCACTTTACCCTTTATTTTGTCCTTATCATTAAAACTCAAAGTTTTCAAGCCATTTTCATTAATTTTCCTATTTTTTAAGAACAAAATTAAAACTGAAGTAACACATTATATGCATGAATGACATTTTGTGTTAATGCTATATCACAACATAATATTTTTTCCGCATGCATCAAAACTTTTGAGTTATCCAGGCAGTGATCATTTTAAGTTAATCTCATAAACAGTTTAAGACTAAATAAAATTATCGAATATTGTTTAATAAGCAGAGGAAAACAGATTTCATGATAATTAGGTATTTAAACTTATTAGAAAGAAGATACAAAATGAATTCACTTTTTATTGAACTAAATACCTAAAAATACCTTAACTTTCAAGCTTGTAAAAACTGCAACCGTTGGTTGGGCCAGTGTTTCCAGTGAAAGAGAAGAAAAGTTGTGTGCAATGTCTAACCATAGAGTAATATTAGCTTCTTCTTTTATGTGACATAAGATAATCAACAAAAAAATTGAAAAAATTGATTAAAACCCTGTATAATTTAAAAATGCGCTAAATTATTTTTAGGAGAAGTATATAATTGTTCAAGGACACATAATGGTGAAAGAGCATTTTAGATGTGTACCATATAGATATAATCGACAGCCAAAATAATTTAAAATTTTATTATGCAGAGGAGATAACCTGATATTTTGTATGACTATATAAATTCTCTAATTGATCTGTATTGGCTCTAAACGCTGGACTCTAACCACGTGACCAATAACATCTTCAAATTTGATTAAAAAAAAACATTTTCAAATTTGAAAATGTTACATATATATATAGTAGTCACCTATAAGGATACCAAGCTTGTCTAGGCGAGGATACAACCTATTTTAGTCTTACAAGAAGAATCGGTGGCGGGGAATAGGTGGAAAGACACTCGCCCATTTGTTAAAAATTGTCTTAGCAATAAACACAATATGAGTGTCATGCGGCACCACTCTATACTGGCTTCTTATTTTGTTAGTACGAAAATTCATAATTTCCTAGCAACCATTTGCTTCAATTTTTAGCACTATGATTTCATAGTCTATCTCATTAGAAGACGCCTCAATCGCTTGTTGCTTGACAATTCAGTGTGGGAAAATGGAAGAAAATAAAATTGTTAAACATGCATTGAATAAGTAAATCTTGCTGAATTTTGCACTTGTAATAAGATGAAAAAGATGTAAATGACGAATACCAAACAGCAATCTCCATAGTAAACAGTGACAATCAATTTACAATTGTAATTAACACTTTAAACGGGATGGATATGTATAAAAAAATTTCACATGTTGTACAGAGTTAGTATGAGAATTGATATATTATTTGACAATATAAAGTCAAAGAATACAAAGATTAGTACACTCTTTACCCTAGAAAGCAGAAATATTATGTCATACGAATTAAAGCAAATAACAAATTATTGATACATATATCAAATGTTTATTAGTTAAAATTATTAAAGAATGACCACTCACCTTTTCATCAACCAATATACAATGCAGTCCTGTATATTGATCAGCCATTCCTGGAAGTCTTGGTCTCAATATTCTACGGACACGGACTTTAATTTTCATAACTTTTTTATATGGCAGTAATTGATCAAGAGGAGTTGAAACTTCATCTTCCATTTAAGCTAATCAAATTGAATACAAATTTTGTAAATTTGCAAATAGTCAACACTGAAAGCTCAAAATATCAACTGCATTACAATATTGATTTTTACAACCGCCATAAATAAACAGACAAACAAAAATTGAATTTCTGTTTATAGTGACACCAGTCAACCATTTTGTTCCAATTTCTTTAAAGTAACTCAGAATTGTTTTCTTCTAACTTATTTCTTGTTAGATATCACCACTTTTGAGAAAAGTATGATATTCATTGGTAGAATTTAGAAAACATACAATATTGAGGATATGGTGCATAATATTGGCCTCGATAAAAACCTTGTTGGGGATTTCAACCCGGTCAAAGGTTAAATCTTACCCGATTAATTGACATCCATTTGGTTATAAGTTTTAAAATTATAAATAAATTAAGGCTGTACTACAGTAAATCACATTGACAATTGGACTTGGATTGTCTGCCATCCCATCCCATACCCTTCCCATGCCCTCCTATATTATGTGGTTACGGTTAAACCACGTCAACATTTTATATTGATTTTTTTTATAAAAATAATAAGACAAAAAGTAATGGGAATATAAAATGTTGACGTGAATTAATCGTGACCACATAATATAGGAGGGCATGGGGAGGGTATGAAATGGGGATGACAGACAGTCCAAGTCCTTGACAATTACAATACACTATAAGAGAAATCAATAAAACACCATCAATAAATGTAAATATTCATCGTTCAATCGAATCCAAAACATAATTTTTGACACACCCCGATCCAGAGGATCAAGGCGTGCTGGCCGTCACGAGAGCGTGACGTAACCAAAAGTGCGACACGGAAGCAAGATATAACAGAAATAAGAAGGAATTTAAACCAAATCTCTAGCAGTAACAACCTACTAGAATAAAAGGATGAGTTATAAGGTAAAACACATAAATTCAGAGCATAGGTCTAAGTGCAGTCAAGTAGGACCATAATTAAAGTACAACACCCGCAGGTGAGTCCTACATGTAGAGCGTCTGTCAGAATGCCGAAAAAGACCTCGTGAGCCACCAACTGCTAACTAGAACCTGGAGGGGCGCAAAACAAAGATGAGTGGGTCAGTAAAACCAAAGATTTTCCAAAACATTTTCTTTAAAACATTTATAACCCCTCACCGTAAAACCTGTATACTTTCCCAGAAAAGTAGTATATAAACATATATATACACATATCATCAAAACTCAGCTCACCATCTATCAACATAACATCTCAGAAAGAATATGCCATGCCATGCCAAAATATAATAAGAATGCATCAATATAAATCAGGTGAACTAATAAATCAACCGGAGACCCTATAGTGGTCATGTACGGCTGATTCTATAGCTCAATATCCCATCCAGCCGGAGTCACCAACTGTGACCTGTACGGCCCTGCCGGAGTCACCAACTGTGACCTGTACGTCACTACACTGCACATAAGTTGGAACTACCTATAGTAGTCTGTACGACTAAGATGGTGAAATAATATGCTCTAGTGCTTCTCTCATCAATCATCAGCGCGCATAACTAAGGTCACCCACTAGTCGGAATCACATCTAGTGATCTGTACGACTAGCATGTCGGAACCCTCACATGGTCTGTACGACATCCACCTACTTGGATCCAAGGCGAGCGTGCGGTGTGGTGAATAATATAAGCACTAACACCTAGGGTGCAGGTTATGAGCTCCCAATGCCATTCACATAAAATAAATCGTATGAATAATGTAAAAACTCACCTGTGCGTCCACAGCGTCAATTCACATATATATGCATCAATTATCAATTCAAATATCTCATCATATGCATGCATGGCATTTAAAAACATATTTTCATATAAATGCATTTTCTGGGAAAAACAGTAGTATATAGGTAATACGAAAACAAAACTGCCCACTCACTGGTAAGTCGATGCGTCGTAACCCCCGTGACGTCCCTGGATGCGCTCGTCATCGGGATAGGTGTCACCTATATGCGAAACAACTATAAAAACGTTAATTTAAACACATAACCAACAATTCGAAATAACTTCTCATACGATGCTCAATTTGGGTATATGAATATACCACATCGACCTACTCGACGTCACGGACGTCGAGAAATTTTTGGAAGCCGCACGCGCCCCCACGCGCCGGGACAGGCACGAGGACACGTGCCCCCACCCGCATCATCCCTAACCTCGGCTCGCCGGACTGAACTTTCCGGCGGCCGGAAAACTGGGAAATTTCGATTGCCTTGTTCTCCTTCGTTTCTCAACCATTTTCTTCGTATTTTATATCAATTTGAAGCCCCAAGCATGTAGTTTCACAATACACTACTTTAAGGCTCTAAAAACAACCAAATCTCACCGGAAAATTCCAAGCAAAACCGGCCAAAATCGAACCTAGTGATCCCGACGTCCAAAACCTTTAAACGAAGCACTCCGAGCTTCCTTGGGACCTCACTAAGCTCACTATAAGCTTAGAATTCCCTGAAACACAACATTTCACGTGTGCATGAACATTGACAAAAAATGAGGGTTCGGGTTTCACGTGATAACGAAGGTTTCACGTCCTAAAACTAGCACTAATCAACTCAGAACATCACAAGGATGAAGAATCTTACCTTGTTTGCTTCGATCCACTGAGTTTTGGAGGGTTTTGGGTGAGGTCCATACATATGGGCGAGAGAGAGAGAGAGAGAGAGAGAATCGTGAGGGAGGAGAGAGAGAGAGTTACGGGAAAGAGGGAGAGGACAGGGAGTGTGTGAGGTGTCCAACACCAATCCTCACCATCCATTTCATCTAATTCCCTAACCACAAAATTAACAAAAACCAATTTTAATCCCATCAAAATATATTTCCAAGATTTTAGGAGAGTATACAATTAAACCAATAATGTGTCACACGTACCGTAGCCCCCGCTAAGGGTAAATCCGTCCTTTCACGTTCCCGATATAAAATTTTCGGGACGGGCTGTGACAATTTTCATGTCATGATGTAGGCTCTAAATCTTCCTTTACCAATTTAACAATATACAAATCCTATATCAATTTAATAACATGCAAGACACTCTGCATAATTTATTGGAAAAAAGCTAAACTTTTCCTTCTCTGCAAACCACCTCAAGATATGAGTAAGTGTGGTATCCAATCTTTACTTTCATTACACATAGTACTTGAAAAGACCAAGAATGTTATTCAACATTGGTCAGAGACTCAGAATGCAGTGAACTTAAATTAAGGCTATACTACACTAAATCACATTGATAATAGGACTAGTTTAGTTTTCTCTCCTCCGTGAGAGCCTTTCTCTCCTCTGTGAGAGCCCCTCTTCTGTGTGGGTTTAATCTTTGCTATTCTCTTAGGCCATCTCCAACCGAAGGGTCAAAAGGGTCAGAGGGCCGAAATAGCCCGAAAACCGTCTTCAACCAAAGGCTAGGCCAGAGGGCTCGTGGAATCTAAGAGGGCCCCACGAAATCTAAAAGGGCCAAATGGTTGGAGGGCTGGTTGCATACAACCAGCCAACTAGCCCGAGGTTGGCCAGAAAAAACATCAATCTCGTCGGTTATAACCGACATGAATGCTTAAGCTAAAATTCAAATGCAACGGCTAGCTGACGTCAGGTAGCCGTTGCATTTGAATTTTTTTTTTTACAGTTTTATTATTATTTTTATTTACAAAAAATTTCCTATAACTTCTATTTTTCATATTTTTTTTTAAATTCTATTTTTTTCCTATACCTTTTATTTTACAAAATTTGTTTCATATTTTTTTTTAAATTCCATTTTTTCCTATAACTTCTATTTCACAAAATTTGTTTCATTTTATTTTAAATTCTATTTTTTTCCTATAACTTCTATTTCACAAAATTTGTTTCATATTTTTTTAAATTCTATTTTTTTTCCTATAACTTCTATTTCACAAAATTTGTTTCATATTTTTTTCCTATAACTTCTATTTCACAAAATTTGTTTCATATTTTTTTTAAATTATATTTTTTTCCTATAACTTCCTAAGCCATTATACACCATTAAATTGAATTAAGTAACATGAAACAACATTAAATAACATTAACCAACATACAAATTATACAACATAAAAAAACATTTAACAACATGAAACTTAAACAACATTTTTAAAAACATTTAACAACATAAAACTTAAACGCCTACTCCATGCTTATTTTGGCCTAAAGATGTGCAACAAGATCCTGTTGTAGGTACTTGTTTGTGGCACGAGAACGTATCATTCTATAGCGCCTCATGTACTTATTTATAGAGATACTATCAGTTCCTGGATTGAAAGGCAAATTAGGCCCATCATATATTTTTGCACGAGCCCTTTTTAACCTATTTGGATCTTCTTGGTCGTCATCAAACTCTCCATCAGTATACCCATCTTGCTCATCCTCCACTATCATATTGTGTAATATGATGCAAGACATCATGATGGAGTCCAAATTTTCTCGACTTCACTCGCTGATGATCTTCCACCGTGCTTGTAGAATACCGAAAGCTTTCTTAACATTTTTTCGGTATACCTCTTGGTGTAAGGTAAACAACTTTTCTGCATCATTCCTAGGGTTTGGAATTGCTTGGACAAGTGTCACCCACTTTGGATAGATGCCATATGCCAAGTAATACCCCATATTGTATTGACGGTTGTTGATGTAGTAGTCAAGTTGAGGTGTTTTACCTTCCGTCAAGTTATTGAAGAGGGGTGAATGCCCAAGAACTATAATGTCATTTTGGGATCCAGGGACTCCAAAGAAAGCATGCTAGATCCATGTGTCATATGATGCAACCGCCTCTAACACAATAGTTGGCTTTCTCGACCTTCCGTTAAAGCCTCATTGCCATCCGGTGGGACATTTCTTCCAATCCCAATGCCTGCAGTCTAATGACCCTATTATGCCCGGAAACCCACTGTCTTCAGCTTTGCGAAGGAACCGATTCAGATCTTCTTGATTTGGCTCGCGGAGGTACTCATCTTTGTAAACCTGAACAATTGTGTCACAGAATCGTTCAAGAGTATGAAAGCATGTAGACATACCATGGGTTTAATCCATTGAATCAGCTGGGGAGCCATAGGCCATCATTCGGAATGCAACAGTAACCTTCTGATGAGGTGAGAAACCAGGGCGGCCTGCTCTGTCCCGCTTCTGTCAAAAGTATGGATTGACCTGCTGGACATCACGAAGTAAACGCTCGAAGACATGACGTCTCATCCGGAAACGACGTTTGAAATCCTCTTATGTGTACACCGAGTTGGGGTTGAAGTAGTTGTTCACCATATTGGCATACGTCATTGCTCTGTTTCATGGTTTGTAAGAGTGACCAGCAACAGAGCCACCCCATTGAGGTTGTTCCTCAGTTAGCTGACACATCATGGCCGCAGCCATGGCTGCTGCTCTATTTTGTTTGTGGCGCCTTACTTGAACTTCTTCATCACTCTTCATCTTCTCGTCTCATTTGCGCCCATTTTGCTTCAAATTTGGAATTGGATGAGGACCCCCAGTTGGAATCCGAAGAGGATCCAAAGTTGGAATTCATTGCAAACTTGAATTGAAAAAGATTGAATTGAAATAGATTGAATTCAAAGTTGTGTGAATTATAGCCCAATATCCACCCTATTTATAGCAAAAAAATATTCAAATCCAACGGCTAGTTGACGTCACTTAGTCATTGGATTTGAATTTAAGTTGTAGTTTTTAAATAATAAATTATGTTTGGCCCTATAACCCTTTGTCCCTCGGTTGGAGACGGTTTTTTGTGACATGGCTAAAACGAGCCCTATGACCTTTTGGCCCTTTGTTGGAGACAGAGGCAAATATGACCCTCTATTGTTTATTAAAAAAGTAATATCTTGGAGGGCCAGAGGGCTAAAACGAGCCCTCAGGCCAGCCCTCGGTTGGAGATGGCCTTACCCTCATACTAGGTTTTGATCTTTAAAGCTCTCACCCACCAACCCGAGTTATTGCTCACCCATTTATCTTTAGTGCCCCATCCAGATCCCTTTTTCGAAGATCTTCAAATCTAGCCCTTTTCCTCAAATTAACTCCCTTAATATAGCTGGCCGTTGCTTAGCTTTTACACATCACCCATTTACAAAGTTGATGTATTGCTCACCCACCAATCAGATTTGATTTTTCCTCTTCTCACCACCAGATCCCCTTTCAGATTTTTCGAATTTATTCCTCTTTCTTAAAATTAAGGCATCCCAACCATTTCCTACTCTTTTATTAATGTTGATCTGATTACTAAGCTATCTCAGGTGATCTCTTTAAAGGCTTCAGCTCGTCTCTTGCTTGCTTGCCATCGGTCTCACTCTTTGTGGGGGTTAGATTCTGGGTCAGGTGTCGGGAGTAGGGATGACAGGAAGCAAAGGGAGTTGGAAGACAAATATTAAACAAAACGGTATAAGGAAAATTAAGGAGGATGACAGATCCAAAGTACAGAGAAGTGGGTACAGAATTAAGGTCAGAAAATCAAACTGAGGCAATAAAAGGAGGCAGAAATTCCCTCGAATGCTACGAACATCAGCTTCGAATGCAAACTGCTCAGCTCACATTAAGTGGGGCATTATGGTGAGGTACGGCTCAACAACAAATTACAAACTTTAGTTATTGTGGTTCGGGAAATAGGTATAATGATCATCTGTCGGCATATCTTAAATCAATCAGCTTGGGAAGTAAAACAAATTTGGGGGGTAATGGCAGCAGCGGATGTAGAGGAACTTGTAGTTCACCTGGAAAAAAACATGGACCTATCTACAATGGAGTAAGTAGTCAAACTGGTGGGAAAGGTATTGGTTAACAAAACCCTAAACAAATGGGGCGTGCGAAATATCCTGAGATCCTCGTGGAAGGAGTGGGGGGGGAATTGAAGTTAAATGGGTTAAGGACAATACTTTCATCATCATTGTCCAAGATGAAAGTATTGCAACTCAGATTCTAAACAAAGTCCCGTGGGCAGTCATGAAGCAGAACTTCTCAGTCAAAAGATGGGCTCATGAGTTAGCTCTGGAAGAACTCAACATGAATATAGTTTCATTTTGGATACAAATCAGAGGTGTTCCGCCTTATCTTCATTCGGATGGAAATGTGAGACGTCTGGCTGCGAAGATAGGTGAGTACGAGGACTTTGAGGACCCTGGTAAAGCGCAGGGTTTCTTAAGAGTTAAGGTGGCTGTTAAGACCTCGAACCCTCTGACCACAGGTTGCTGGCTCCCGATGGCTGATGACAATGAGACATGGATTTAATTTAGATTTGAAAGGTTACAGGACATCTGTTACAAATGCGGCAGAATTGGACATCCAAACACGGAGTGCTCGTTCAAAGTTGTGAATGGGGGTATTGGCAGGGTATGGAGAATGTACTAAAACAGCTCCGGTTCGGGATATTATTGACATCCCAAGACCTCTGGCTATTACTTCGAGAGAACGAAGGCGTGCTGGTGTATTAAGAGTCGGCCAAAGGAAGACGAGTCAACGATGCAATGAGGAAAATACAGGGGAAACAAGAGCTAAGAATGCAAGGAATGATATGGACCTCAATCACACCGCACTACTATCGGGTAATAGAGGTAATTCAAAGAAATGGCATAGAGTCCAATGAAGGGAAAAATGACAGATCCTTAATCCGGCCCAGTGGATATTGGAAGGTTATGGGCCTATGGGACAACATCGTTTTATGATGGGCTTTGAACCGGTGGAATTAAGAAGTGAGTATATGAGAAGCTCGGTAGTCATGATTGAAGATATTAAGGTAAAGGAACTAAGTCTACATGAAGAAGTGATCACGGTGCAGCATGGTCTTCTCCAAACCTCGCAGATTCACCAAAGGGTGGAATGGTCGGGAAATGGGAGGTGTCCACATTCCCCATATAAAGGGACATGGAAGCAATAATAAACGGGAGTTAGAAGAGAAGGGCAAGGAGGTGGGTCTTTCATCTCAGAAAAAAAAAAACAAGAATAGAGGAGGACTCTAGAAAAGTAAAGGAAATGAATGAAAGGGTTGCTGACCGGTTGAGGAGCATAACCGTGAAGGAGAGGTGTCTAATGATGGAACATGCGATCTATACGAAGGAAGAGTTGCAAGATGTCTCGATAGAGTATCAGGATATGTGGGAATATATGGATGAGATCTCTATGAAGGAGAAAAAAACCATGATGGCTAAGAGAACGAGATCTTCTTCCTGAGGTGGTGGCGACTGGCATTCAACAGCAACATGAGCACAATGATACACCTCTTCTAGAACTGTCGTGGTCTGGGGTCGGACACGGTAGTTCAATCCCTTCATGGGCTGATAAGGAAACATAGATCCTCTATGATATTTCTTTCAGAAACTAAGATGAAAGATCATAGAATATCAGGTGTGGGGCGGAGAATGGGGTATTGTAATGGTTTCGATGTTGCACCTATTGGAAGGGCAATAGGTCTTAGTCTCTGGTGGGATGAGTCGGTTCATGTGAATGTGATGGAATCTTCAAAACATTTCATTGACACTAAATGAAGCCTTATGGATTCATTGACTGTGTTCAGGTTTACCGGTGTGTACGGAACGTCTTACCGAGCTGAAAAGGCTGACTTTTGGAGGGGAATGATTCAAAATTTTGTTCCGGACAACATTTCGTGGATATGTGGTGGTGACTTCAATGAATTCTTATGGGATCATGAGAAATCAGGGGGAGCGGAAGTGAGATATAACCGGGTTAGATATCTGGATGAGTTCATGAGCAAGCTGGAGATATCAGACTTGGGTTTTAACGGCCCTAAGTGCACTTGGTGAGGGAAGAGAAATGGGAAGTTAGTGAAGGCTCGGTTAGATAGAGGGCGTGTGAATGAGAGTTGGCAGGCACTTTGGCCTAACTCGAGGGTTTGTGAATGAGACTCTAGGATCAGATCATTGCCCAGTTATTATGCAGTGTGAACCACGTGTTGGTAAAAGAAAAAAGATATTTCGGTTCGAAGCACATTGGGCAAATGATGTAGAATATAAAGAAATAGTGAAACAAGTATGGGATAAAACCCAAGAAGGAAACTCTGTGGAGCGTTGGAATTTGAAAATCAGTGAGGTTCGGTCTAATGTGTCCACATAGAGTATAGATAAATTCAGTCGGAGAACGTGGTAAATTTAAGAGATGATGAGCCATCTGGGCCGACTCCAACTTGACTGGAGGAGTAATTCCAGTGAAATTGAAGAGCTCTAAAAAAAGGTTGACAGCTAGGAGGAAAGCATTTAGCATAAAAAATCAAGGGTCCAATGGCTAAAGGAAAGGGATGCTAATATAAAGTTTTTCCACCAGTCTACCCTTCACATAATGAGAAATCAGGTGGTTTCACTCAAAAATGGTAACAGGGACTGGGTGGATAATCCAGGTCGATTCGGCAATGGGGAGACATTCTTGATTACGTTATCCCAAAGGTTTCTGAGGCGATGAACGTAATGTTAACGGCTTCGGTCTCTGTGGATGAAATAAAAATGGCTGCTGTGAATATGGGAGGTCTTAAAGCTTCAGGCCCGGACGGATTTCAAAGGATTTTCTATCATTCACAGTGGGGTATAATTGCTTCAGATGTTAATCAGATGATTAAAGATTTGATTAGTGGGTCTTCACAGCCTCTACGAATTAATGCTACTCACCTGGCTTTAATTCCAAATGTTCAAAACCCAGAGTCTGTGTCACAGTTTCGTCCAATAAGTCTTTGCAATTATTCATACAAAATTCTCTCCAAGGTCTTGGCCAACCGGTTAAAAAGGTTACTGCCGGATTTGATTTCTCCAACCCAAAATGCGTTTGTGGAAGGAAGACAAATTCAAGATAATATTGGTGTTGTGCATGAGGTTTTCCATTTTCTAAAAACAAGAAAGACGAAAAGCAAGTTTGAGTTGGGAATCAAATTGGACATGCATAAGGCGTACGATAGGGTGGAGTGGGATTTCTTAATGGCAGTTATGGAGAAGATGGGGTTTGATAGCCGATGGAGGAGTCTGATCATAGGTTGCATCTCAACTGTAAACTTTGCCATCCTTCTGAATGGACAACCAAGATCCAAATTTGTTCCATCTAGAGGGCTTAGACAGGGAGATCCCCTTTCTCCTTATTTATTCCTGTTGGTTAGTGAAGTGTTATCGCTCATCATTCAACAAGAGAATGACAGGGGGCGGATTGAGGGCGTTCAAATGGATCGTGCCAGTCCCATGATATCTCACATATTTTTTGCTGATGATACTCTGATTTTCCTCAAGGTGGAGATAAGAAATTGCAGAAATTTAATTTAGGTTATTGACGGGTACTGCTTGGCCTCGGGTCAACAGGTCAATAAATCCAAATCGAGTGTTTTCTTCGGGGGGGGGGGGGGGAATGTGCCGGAGTTTTTATTTATCAATCTAGTTACCATTCTTGGGATGGAGAGAGTTGGGGACCCCAGAGTATATTTGGGTGTTCCGGCTATATGGGGTAGATCAAAGAGAAGCGGCTTTGCTTATGTTAAAGGAAGGCTTTTAGGAAAGATTCAAGGTTAGAAGCACTCTACTCTTTCACAAGCAAGACGTGAAGTTCTAATCAAGGCGGTGGCATAAGCAATTTCAGCATATTCCATGAATCTATTCAAGTTCCCCACGTCACTTTGTAATGAATTGGATGCAATGATCTCTAAGTTTTGGTGGGGACAAAAAGAAGGGGAGAACCGAATTCATTGGGTCTCAAAGGAGCAATTGGGGCGTTCGAAAGAAAAATGCGAGTTAGGTTTAAGGTGCTTTGTGGAGTTCAACAACGCTCTCTTGGCGAAACAGCATTGGAGGTTGTTAATGGAGCCAAATTCTTTATGGGCGTCGGTTCTTAAAGCTCGATATTTCCCCAATTGTTCTTTTTTTCAATGCTAAGCGAGGTGGAAGGGCTTCTTGGGCATGGTCAAGCCTCCTTGCTGGAAGAGAAATTCTCCGTGAAGGTGCTCACTGGCAAATAATGAATGGAAATGAGGTCCGGGTTTGGGTGGATCGATGGTTTCCATCTATTCCCTCTAGTAGCCCCTCTCCCTTAGGCACAACCCATGTCTCTCAGAATCTTAAGGTCAATTCTCTGATAGGTACTGATAATGGGGCTTGGGATATTGATTTCCTGAAACCATTTGTGGTGGAGAAGGAGTTTAATGTGATTTTAGAGACTTATATGGGTGACCCGAACCTGAATGACAGATTGGTGTGGCCTTTCGAGAAAAAAATGGACTTATTCGTTAAAGTCTGGATATCATTAGGCTTCGACTAGGACTCGGCTTCAAGGTAGTGGTAACCCTCATCGATCTGCCCTCATCCCAAAACACTTATGGAAATGTGTGTGGAAGCTTGAGGTATCGCCGAAAAAAAGATGTTTCATGTGGAAGACTTTACAGGAGGTAGTGGCAACGAAGGCTAATTTGTTTAAGCGGCGATCTTCTTTTTCACCTATCTACTCTCTTTGCAACTCGATGGAAGATTCAATTGAACATTTTTTTTCTTCAATGTCCATGGGTGGAAGAGGTGTGGCTCGGGGGGCCGCTGACTAGAGGCTTACGCAGGGATGAGGTTACATATTAGGTGAACTGGTTGGGTGTTATTTCTGATTCGGTAATTGGTCTGAAGAGTGCTAGGGGCAGCTTGCTTTCTTATATTGCTATCTCTTGTTGGCATATATGGAAGTTAAGATGCAACTTCATCTTTAATCAACAACATATTTCCCCATGGAAGGTCATTGCTGCTATCAAACATTCAATGGGTGCTTTTTAAGGATGACAATTAGGTTCCGGTCATCAGGTAGCTGGCTTTTATCCCAGGTACAAAAAATGTTACCCTTTGGTCTCCTCCCTGCTCAGGATTCATGAAAATTAATGTAGATGCCAGCTGGATAAGGAACGGGGGGTCGGGCTTTGTGGGTGTGGTGGCTCGGGATGAAGCGGGTGGGTTTGTGGCTGTTGCCAGATATATGGTAAATGCTTCAACCGTGGCTGTGGCGGAAGCATTGGCTGTATTGCATGGATGTAAACTTGGGAATACTATGGGTTGGAATAATATCATCGTGGAGTCAGATTCTTTGGAATTTGTTTCATGTCTTCGTGATTTGGATATGATGGGCATTTGGGCAGACCTTTTGGCGTCGCGACAAAGTAGGGAACTATGTGATAATCTTTAGGTCAACAGACCCCCATTCTCCCTTGTGCATGTTCTAAGTAATGATGGTCTTCCATGTCCCCCTTAATTTCTAGTTGGTAGTACGAGGAGTGACGCTTTTAGCATTAGATGCGGTGTCGTTTGTACCTCCTTGTACTACTTCTTCATTGTTGTTGTATTTGGTTTGTTTGCCTCTGGGTAGGCTTCTTTGTATCTTTGGCATCTTTGCCCGGGTAATATATTATGTTGTTCACCAAAAAAAAAAAATCACATTGATAATTACAATATACTAAAAAAGAGATCAAATGAAAATCGTCAATAATGCATAAACTATGTTGCCATTCGTAATGCTCAATTTTATACTCAAACATTATTCAAGAAGATTAAAGCTGCATAATTTTTCATATAATTACCCAATTGAAGCAAATACTGAAAATTCAAATTAGCACCTAAAATATACAATACTACAATTATCCAATTTAAGCAAATACATCACTTATTATTCTCTAAAAAAGAAACGCAACACTACTATAAGTTTAGTTTCATTTAGGAAAGTAAATACAATGCAGCAAAAACATTGTTTAACTTATGACACACTCTGACCCTGATATCGCCAAATTTTAGGGTAGGCACGTACTGGCCGACACCCGAGGGTGATGAAGCCATTTTAAACATGCAAACAATTAAGATATGTAATTAGAAAGAAATACACCTATGCAGAACCGTGTTCAGATCATACAACTAATCAAGAATAATGTGAAAGAATTATTATAAAAAGTACGAACAAAGGAGTGGGTCCACAGGGAAGACTCGAAGATACCTAAGCGAAAATGCCCAGACACCAGGATCAAATGTCTCGATTCTAACTCCTGAGGGGGGCGCAAAACAAAGGGTGAGTGGACCAAAGTTTATATTTCTAATACTAATAATAAGAAAACCAATTTCTTTCTGAACATACTAAACTCCTATTTTGAAAACTCATATAATACTACATATAGGTTTTCCCAAAACTCTAACATGCCAAAATATATTTGTAGCAATAAAATCATCTTTAAAAGTGGTATCGAAACACCTAAAGGCAAAACCCAAAAATCTCACAAGTCATAACAATGATATACTTAACTACGGGTATCATAATCGCCCGAAGGCATAACCTGTCCATCACCTGAAGATGAAATTGTACGACACTGGGTTACACCAGTGAAGAAACATGGTAGGCCCCATCACCTGAAGGTGAAGCTGTACGACTCCGGGTTACGCCAAAGAAGAAATATATACATATATACATAACATAACAACACTAGACGTGGCTAGTGAAGCTGTCCCACACTGGTTTCACCAGTGAAGCTGGGAGTATGTCATAAATATCATCAATTGTGTCCTATGGCCATAGACGTCTACATACTCGTATTGTGTGTATGTGTTGTATGATAACCCACTAGATAAGCACATAAAACGTATCTCAAAATCTCATACCAAGCTTAAAATTCCAAAATCTCATCATTCGAAATCATAAGAATTTCCAAAAACGTGTTTTCCATAAACATGCCATTTTATAAACCTTAAGTAGATAGATTCCAAAACTATTTCATAAGGACGAATAAATGATGAATTCTCCAAAATCATAAATATAGAAATCCATAAAGCATATCATAAATTGTAATTAATTCATGGAATGTAGAATGAATGCAAGCCAAATATTTTATCAAACATGCAATTTGAGAAGGGGTCCACTCACCGTTAATGCGAGCATAATCCATAATAGGTGCATTGTCCAAGTTTGTATCCCTTCTATTGCACCTGATACCATTAGAGACCGTTATCTCTACCAATACCTGCCCTGGTCGCCGAAGTTCGTCAGACATCGCAGATTTCCCATAACTTTATAGAAACTTCGTATAAGCTCCATTCCCATGTAAAATTAATTCCAAAACACAACCTAGAGGTCAGCAAAAGGTTTAGAATTTACCTATGATCGAAGTCAAGGAGTTGAAAGGTTGAATCCACTTCAGATTCAACACGAACTCGCAAAATTTTTCCTTGCCAGTGTCTGGAAATGGAAATGCATGCACAGGTGATTGTCAAGATTTCCAATCCAAAATGATTCAAATAAATTAGAGACTTCACCTAATAAATAATTTCAAACCATCCTGGATGAAATGGAACTTGGGGTCATTGAGTTTACTTCGGTATAGTTCACCAGTTTCCAGCCATCGATTCGGAATGAATTGGTCTTTGATTAGTTGCAATGGCACCGGTGACCCTTCGTTGGTTCCCGGGCAGAAAATATAGAGCATGCATTAGCTCCAGTCCTTCGAATTTAACCTCAAACTTCACAGATAAAGTCAAGAGAGTTGCCCAGAGTTGAGATTTGGCGATTGGTGTACGAAAAAATGACCAAGAAGGTCACCGGATTTCTAGGCATGCACACAGAGAGGGCATTTAGGGTTAAATCCTAAGAATTTCATGCCAAAATTCGACATGCAGCATACAGAAGTTGTACCTGAGGTTTAATAAAGGTTGAATTGAGTATGAAGCACCCCAATTTCGTCTAACCTCAGGTCAACTCGTCGAAGAGTTTTTCACCGAGGGGGAAGGGTTAGCTTTCTTCATTTTTTAGTACTTGATCTTCACATGCAACGCCACCATTCAAATCCATAGGTCAAACTACACCTAAATCAGAGCATATTGATATGGATTTCACTCGGAAATTGATGTTGGTGAGAGTGGTTCTCTCGGTAATTAGAGAGAGTGAGAGTATCATAGTTAGAGAGAGAGTTCTAGAGTGTTCACGGGGTAAAAGGAAAAGAAGAAAGAAAAGGGGAAGAAAATAGAGTGGGCCGAGAGACAACCCAAAATAGGAGTGGGCCCCACGGGCGCGCCAAACAAAGTGACAAAGGACGAAACGAGAAAATATCTCACGGGAAGTAAAATTACCAAAATGCCCATACATTTTGAATTCCGTAAAAACCACATTCTAGCTCTAAATTCAATTCCACTGGTTCCCATGCATTCGTGACGAGTACAATAAGGATACGTCGAGGAAAAAGGGCCTTACTAGGCACGACAAGGCAATCAACAAAAGTCAACGTTTTTGCCTCGAATGGCATTTTTGTAATTTCATGTTTTAAAATTATAAAAACCGTAATATTTGAGGATGGGTCGTTACAACTTAACTGTTGGAAATGTGCCCTAAAACCAATCATATGATAATACTTTACGGACATTTCACAAGTTAAACTAATGTAGTTTAAATATAAAGGGCAAAAGGTTATTGTTTGAGTCGTCTCATATAAATGCTATATGCTTAAACGATAAAGTCCAAGGAATATGTGATTGGGAGAATGCAATCTAAAGAAGTTAGATTCATGAGACCATTCTTTCGTATACATATCCTAAACGTTCCTGATCATAGGATTGCCAATTGGGCATTGACAGTCCGTTAAGATCAGTACGTGCCATGTCTTCTCTCAGGGAGAGTGACAAGTCTCGAGTCATTGGTGTGTTTGACACCAAGACAAGCATGTAGGTGCTCAATAGCGAATGAGTCCACTGAACACGATCAACGAGGAGTTCTCATACTCATGTCACATGAGAACTCATGGTTGGGATAATGCAAAGTAGTCTTTTGACCTGAGGCATCATAGTTGTCTTGTGGTTAGGTACTTGATCTTTGATTATGTCAAATGTCACCCCATCCGCGGGTGTCCACGGCATAGTTGGGGTTAAGCCACTTAGCCATGGAGGCAATTAAATGCGCAACAAGGGATCTCTAACCTTCAAATCTTTTGAGGGAGAATACTCTATGATATGATTAAGAATCTCTGGCCAGAGTATGAATGAGATTTAGGAAGTCGTTCCAAATCACATTCAAGGTAATCATATAAGCACATGAATCACATTGGATAGTAGACATGAATAAACTATCAAACCAAACAATGTGGTCAAGAGTATTGTATTAGAGAAAGACCGTATTGCATTTGTAATCCTAAACTGAATAGGTTCTCCACCTCTTTTGATTAGCTTGGGTAACCATGATATGATGCTAGGTGTCACTCATGGTTTGTGGAAGCCCTAAACGTGTATAATCACTAAAGGGAGAATTGAAAGTAAGTTTCAATTCACAATCGATTTGAAATGGTTTTAATCGCCCACTGCCTCGCTAAAAGGAACCTAATGGATCGTACACCGTGTAAGGTAGAGATTGAAGAAACAACGGAGATGAGTAAGAATAATTAAATGGTTTAATTATTTATGGCAAGGATTAATTAATATGTTAATTAATCAAACGAATAAAGTTCGTTAAAAAACCACGGGTTAGTTTTGGGCCTCAAGGCCCAATGGGCTTCGAACGTCAAGCCCATTGACTTAAGTTGTATGACAACTTAATGACAAATAATTCACAAAGGCCTTAAAAGCCCAATGAAACCCTATGGCCGGCCATTTTAGAGATGGAGTGGGTTTTGGACTTATTTACAAGTTTGCCACTCCAATGAATTAAGGTATAAATATGACTTTATAGCCAAAATTCATTTAGGTTTTCTTTTGGAGAAAAGATGATAACACAAACCTCTCTTTTCTCTCTAAGAGGCCGGCCACCCTAGAGGAATTTAGCTAGCAATCCTACTTCCTCTAGGTCACTCATTTCTTCTAAAATCTAACCTTGGTGTGGAGACTTAGAGGTTCTCAATTTTTGGGAACTTGGAGGACCATTTCATCCATCCAAATCCATAGATCTAAGATGCAAGGAATGAAGGCCCTCTCTTTGGGTGATTAGCCTTTGCTTATGCAAAGAAGAATCTACAAAGGTATAAATTTCTCAACTCACTTTGATTTGAGTTGAGTCTTGGTTCACCAATCTACTAGGCTTTGAATTTCATGGTTAATGTTTTGTTTTTAAGTGCAGACAAGCATGATTCCGCCTTTAATTGTTAATTGCATGCTAATAGATGTTGCTTAAATGAACATGTTTTTCACAAAATTCCTTTCAAGTGGTATCAGAGCCTAGGTCTAGTAGTTGGTGAATCCTTTTGGGTTTTGTAGTTCATAGTCTTTGATTTAAAAGTCGTAATATGTTACAAGCTTTATTCTTGTTTCTTTGAATGTAAATTTTGTTAGAAAATTTGCCATCTCAAATGTTGTAGATGTAGTTCATATGAGCATGAATATTGGAGCTAAAATTTGGTACCATGTTTTTGGGGATTTTCGGCCAAATCCAAAGGGTGGATTTTTGGGTTCTTGTTTGACTTGTTAAAAGTGTTTTAAAGTGACTTTTGGAACCCCTATGTACCCTAGTTTGGTTATATGTTATTTCCCTAAAGTTTAAGTGGTTTTGGGATGTCTTTGGATGAAAAATGTTCATGAAGCTTTTATGGGTTTTTCATGAATGTTCTTCATTGTTCTTGATATTTTAGCCAAGAACAAAAAGTTTGGTGTTTTGATTCAAAGTTTTGATTTATTTCATAAAGTCTTTGTTTTGTGTTTTATCAAATGTTTTAATGTGATAGAAATTGTGTAAGGTGATAGAAATGGTGATGGGTGTGTAAGAAGTACTTCTCTTACACACACATCACTTGCATGACTTTATGTCATGCACCACTTGCATGAATTATGTCACACTTATCTGACACCACTTGCATGGCTTTAATCACACCAACCTATTTCCACTTGCAAGGCTTTATGACTTTGAAAAAAAAAAAATTCAAAATTTTTGTGGACTCACTCTCCAAAACCGGCCCTCCCTCAAGTGGGGTGCTTTTGGGGCTTTTATGCAATTACATAAAGTTTTGGTACTTTTGTGTATTTTGTAGTTTGACCCAAAAGTTTACGTATTTACGTAAAGGCCCAAAATCATTAAAGGTCAAATTGCTTTGTTCCTTTATGAAGTTTTTGAATTTATTGAAATTTTTGAGTTCTAGTTGTAATTACATGAAGTAGTGGACTTTTGTGTTTTTACAAAATGAGCTCAAAAGTTTAAGTTTTGCAACATAGCCCAAAAGGTTGAGGTTATTGCATTATTGGCCCAAATTAGGTTGAGAACAAAATGGTTTTGTCTCTTTAAATGAGAATTGGATTTTCATTTCATTTAGCTTCATTTAAATCAATTCTATGGATACAAAAACCAAATGAAAATGTTGCATTCAAGTTTAATTAGTTAAAGCGTTAATTAATTAAAGGGTGATTATGAACCTAAGCCTACGATAATTGAGCTATGTGAAAGGCCGTTTCAAATTTGTTTGAACCATGGGAATGTGTAGATTAGATTTTGGTTGTAATTTGATTTGATCAAATGTTGTAAAAGAGCATAAGCTCTTCTTTACTTTAAAGTAATTTGTATTATTCAAATGTTGTAAAGAGCATAAGCTCTTCTTTACTTTGAAGTACTCCTTTTCTTGTTTTATTTGATATGCATGAAAATGGAGTAGCGGGTCCAACGCCCAATAGGAACAACACGCCTTAATATGATTAAACGCGTAACTAAAATCAATCACCATCCCTAGACCGAGATTCAACACTAGGCTCGTGTTGAATCTAAACAAAGGTTCATAGTCATCCTAAGGCCCTAAGGCAACTATATAGTCCATTAAATGAATGCAAAGCTTATGTTAGTAGTATCATATACTCTTGCTTTAAAAACCGTTTTATAAGCATAGTGGGAGTATTATATACAACTAAAAACAATCAATATGGACCAATAGTTGTAATAGGACCAAAATGTTTTAATAAGATTAAAATGTATGTTTATATGTGATGAGACCTTAAAACCCTCAACCAAACCATTATTAAGTTGACAAGCGTGAGAGTGCTTTGAACACTCTTTCGTGGCCTTCCACCGTGGTAGGCTCCGATCGTTTGTGACTCGTACACCGGCTTCACCCTATCATGGGGGAGTACAAAGTGCGTGCTTACACTCAGGAGGAGTCTATATGCATACTTGATGTTGTGAAGGTAGGCAACGAGAATAGCCAATATCATATCATTGTGAGGTTGTTCTTGAACCCCTACACGAACTAGGCATGGTGGGAATGACTTAACTAAGTGCAATGGAGCCAATATCATATCATTGTGAGGTTACATTCTCTAGAGGCCAAATAAGATGGGTACTTGCAAGAGATGCAAATGAGTAAGCGTACTCTCTCATTATTATTAATGCTAGCCAATATCATATCATTGTGAGGTGGGCTTGGTAGTAGTGAGTCTCCCATACCCTACTAAGAGTTTCCTCCAAAACTCTCGAATTCCAATGAGGGATATGGAATTTGTCAAAAATAGTGGGTGGTGCTATTTGATTTAAAGACCCGGATCAAATGGCTTAAAATCAATCAATTTATATTCGTTATGTATTTATTTACCAATATATTTGCAAACGCTATCCAAAACTTGACAAAGAAAAGCCGAATGCTTTAGTTTCCAGACTTGGTATCACAAAACCATAGATTGTCTTTAATGGCTTGTAAATGTACCTAAGTAGTCTCATCCTCACAATCTTCCTATTGATAATGTATCATTAGAAGAATATGTTAGAAAAAGTCTATCATAAAGAGGACAACACTTTTAAATGTCATGATTCTTCAATTACAATTTGTTGTATGAAGAAATAAGAGTTGCTTTGAATAACCCTTAGCTAATGCAAACACTAGTGCTTGTTTCTTTGTTAAATGAACAAAGAACTTAAGAAGAAAGCACAATGGCATGGACACTTTATGTGCCATGATTCTTCACTTACAAATTGTTGTATGAAGAAATGAGAGTTGCCTTGAACAACTCTTGGAAGTTTGTAATTATGTTTAGAACATAATGGTTGGTTGACAAAAATAGTCCATCAACATGGACTTATGATGATTTTGAATCATTGAGTGTTGAAGTGTTACACCACTTAAAGAAACAGAAACTAAGCAAGGACTTCACTTTGTGTCCCTATCCAAATCGTTCACTAAGTTTATTGTAAACTATAATGTGAACAATAACCATACACTCTCCAAATCGTTTGATGTGTATAACACAATTGAAATAAGTTTCAAGAGAGATAGTGGGAGTTTAGGGACCATGACTATTGTAGTCAAAGGAGAAGTCAAATGAAGAAGATAAAATTAACTCCAAGGGAACAAACTTTCTTTATGAAAGGATGGACATTGGAAGGGGTATTTGCAAGAAATGTCTTGCAAGTGTCAAGAACACACCTTTCGAAGGTGTTGTAAATTGTTCTTGAATAGTTCAAAACAGTTGGTTCTTCTACTTGAATGCTTGATTCCGTATTAGTAACTATGTTTTACAATCGTTGTAAAAGTGTGACTAATAAGAAGTAGAAGATATATGAGAGAAGAAAAAGGTGCTTCACATTCGGAACGTGAATAAAATATAGATCTCTGCGAAAGCAGATAGTACTTACTTCCTCATATGAACTACCAAAGAAATTGGAAAAACCAAAGATTGTCTTTACATTCCAATTTTAAGGAACTTAATTTCGTCACTATAGTAGAGATGGATGAATGTTTTGTTTGACAAAACATTGTTCTTTATTAATCAATGATTGGATTATAGTAATCTAATTGATTGTCTCTATGGTAGAGATTATATGGTAGTGTTAACTGTTTAGAATATAATGATGCTTAAAACCCAAAAGCTTGCAAGGTGGTGACTAATCCCAACTGAGTTGTGATACCTCTAAAAACATAAATTACGAGTTGATCATAGATGGATACTTTGGATCGTTAGATCCGGATCCAATGCCTTCTTGTTAAAATTGTATAGAGGGAAAATGTTTGAATTTTTATTCTTTTGGAAAGAAGAAAGAATCACAAAGTTGTTGAGGTTAATTCACTTAGATGTTAGTGACACTTGTCCACAACATAATACTACTCATGTTTAATGACATTCACCAAAGATCACTCTCGGTTGGACTATAGTTTATTTTGAATAAACACAAGTCCGAATACTTTGCAAAAGGTTTCAAAGAATTCAAGAAATGTAAGTTGATGAGTAAGATGTCTAAAGTATTTACCTCCTTAGATTTGATCCAAAGAAAGGTAACACTTTAGAACAGTTTCCTTGAAAGATATCAAGGAAATAAGCATCATAAGATAATGGATTTCTCCATAAGGAGAAGAACGAACTTGAATAAGATTTAGTTCGTTGGATATTATCAATTACCCATATATAGGATATATACTTCTAAAACAATATGATTGTCAATTAGAAGACCTTCCAAAATTTCCATGACTCCATAGGATGTAGTTGGAAAGAAAGACAAATCTTAATCATGTTAAGATTTGGGGTTGTGTGCTAATAAGCAATATTTGTTTGAAAATTATCTTGTGGGTATCCTTAAATTAACATTTGGATATCACTTCTATAAACCAACTAACAAATGTTGTTTGTTGGATAGTTCATTGTAATCCTACATTAGGATTTGCCCAAGATAGAGCAAATGAACGAGGGATAGAACTCAAAGAATGGGTTCTTTGAGAAACAAGATAGTGATCAACAAATATAACCACCTAGTTCCTATACCACAAGCTCCAAGGTAGTCGAGAAGGATTTATAAACCGTCTCAGTTGAATGGTTTGAACTTTATGACTATGTCATAGAGTTGCACCTCTTAATTCGAAAGAAATAAGAATGAAAATCCTTATGACTACATTGAGTGTATATATGATATATACTCAAGGAAATGGTAAAGTACCATTTGACCCAAAATAATGAAACCTTCATAAGCTAATTGGTAGCTTAAGGTGACTACAATCAAATATAATGGTTGACTTTGAAGAAACCATCTTTGACTTAGTCTTGGTTTCAATTAATTCGAAGATTGCTAGCTACAACTAAATGGTGATTCAATGTTTGGACATAATATGGTTTTCCGAAACCATTATTAAGATAGTCTTGATAATATATGTCTAAAACTATAAATCACAAGACATGTAAGTTGTAGAGATCCATCCATCATGGATCTTAGCAAGCTAGTGGGAGCCATAAGCGTCTTATGAGAGAAAGATCAAATTGTTTGATTTCTCATAAAGATGTAAATGAATCTTTTGTTTACTAGGTTTACAAAAGATTATTGGGAGTTAATCATGTTCCTAAATTTAAATATATATATACATACACATATATGATATATTAATTTTGGAAATGAAAAGAATACTTCTTCGTTAAAGTTATGACTTTAAACATTCTATAAAGATAGAATGAATATGGGAGACATAGTCTATAAACATGGGATGTAAATCTATAATGATAGATTTCAAGATATAATTGGATTATATCAATCCCTAATAATGGATAAAAGATGCTAAGAAGTTTCTCATATGATGATAAACTTCAATTAGAAGGACGACTCTAGTGTGACTAGCAAGTTGCCCTTCTCAAAGGGAACGTGCCCTTTGACTCCCAAAGAAATAATGCGTAAATAGAATCCTTTATGCATACGCAGAAAGGTGATTTATGTATTTCATATTGTATGAAAACATTGATATGAGTTGTACCTAGAAAGGTACAAGACAATATCAGTGCAAGCCCAGGATCAGAACCAAGGCAACTGTCAAGTGAATCCTTAAGTATTTAAGAAATACTAAAAGATAAATTCCTCAAAGAATGAGGAAGAATTAGAGTAACGTAAAGGAAGCGTAAATGTATTAGATTATGAATCTAATCCATCATTGGATGTTTCTTCATTATGAATGAAGAGATAATCAGATATCTCTTTATTATGACTAAAGAGATATTTGGATGGAAACATTAAAAGTAATGACTTTAATGTGTTCCATTGTGAATGCAAAATATATTGCCATATAGAAGCTTACAGCAATGTTGTTTGGATGGGAAAGTTCATTTATGAACTTTCTATTCGGTTCCAACCAGAAAGTGTCTCTAGTGTACCGACACTACGACACTAATGGGGCGATAGCTCAAGCCAGGGAATCAAGGTCTCATCAAGATCCGAACACAAATGAGATACTAAACCACATGATTGAGAATCATGTATAATGGTGACGTCGTTATTCTCAAGGTTGCTTCTATGGATAACATATAGATATCCATTGTCTAGGCCTACTACTCAGCCATTTTTGAAATGACTACAGAAGAGGTATCATCACTGATGACCAAGCTGATTGGCTCTAGTGCAAGTGGGAGATTGTTGGAAATGTGCCCTAAAACCAATCATATGATGATACTTTACCGACATTTCACAAGTTAAACTAATGTAGTTTAAATATAAAGGGCAAAAGGTTATTGTTTGAGTCGTCTCATATAAATGTTATATGCTTAAACATTATGAATGAGACCATTCTTTCGTATAGTCCAAGGAATATGTGATTGGGAGAATGCAATCTAAAGAAGTTAGATTCATGAGACCATTCTTTCGTATACATATCCTAAACGTTCCTGATCATAGGATTGCCAATTGGGCATTAACAGTCCGTTAAGATCAGTACGTGCTATGTCTTCTCTCAGGGAGAGTGACAAGTCTCGAGTCATTGGTGTGTTTGACACCAAGACAAGCATGTAGGTGCTCAATAGCGAATGAGTCCACTGAACACGATCAACGAGGAGTTCTCATACTCATGTCACATGAGAACTCATGGTTGGGATAATGCAAAGTAGTCTTTTGACCTGAGGCATCATAGTTGTCTTGTGGTTAGGTACTTGATCTTTGATTATGTCAAATGTCACCCCATCCGCGGGTGTCCACGGCATAGTTGGGGTTAAGCCACTTAGCCATGGAGGCAATTAAATGCGCAACAAGGGATCTCTAACCTTCAAATCTTTTGAGGGAGAATACTTTATGATATGATTAAGAATCTCTGGCCAGAGTATGAATGAGATTTAGGAAGTCGTTCCAAATCACATTCAAGGTAATCATATAAGCACATGAATCACATTGGATAGTAGACATGAATAAACTATCAAACCAAACAATGTGGTCAAGAGTATTGTATTAGAGAAAGACCGTATTGCATTTGTAATCCTAAACTGAATAGGTTCTCCACCTCTTTTGATTAGCTTGGGTAACCATGATATGATGCTAGGTGTTACTCATGGTTTGTGGAAGCCCTAAACGTGTATAATCGCTAAAGGGAGAATTGAAAGTAAGTTTCAATTCACAATCGATTTGAAATGGTTTTAATCGCCCACTGCCTCGCTAAAAGGAACCTAATGGATCGTACACCGTGTAAGGTAGAGATTGAAGAAACAACGGAGATGAGTAAGAATAATTAAATGGTTTAATTATTTATGGCAAGGATTAATTAATATGTTAATTAATCAAACGAATAAAGTTCGTTAAAAAACCACGGGTTAGTTTTGGGCCTCAAGGCCCAATGGGCTTCGAACGTCAAGCCCATTGACTTAAGTTGTATGACAACTTAATGACAAATAATTCACAAAGGCCTTAAAAGCCCAATGAAACCCTATGGCCGGCCATTTTAGAGATGGAGTGGGTTTTGGACTTATTTACAAGTTTGTCACTCCAATGAATTAAGGTATAAATATGACTTTATAGCCAAAATTCATTTAGGTTTTCTTTTGGAGAAAAGATGAGAACACAAACCTCTCTTTTCTCTCTAAGAGGCCGGCCACCCTAGAGGAATTTAGCTAGCAATCCTACTTCCTCTAGGTCACTCATTTCTTCTAAAATCTAACCTTGGTGTGGAGACTTAGAGGTTCTCAATTTTTGGGAACTTGGAGGACCATTTCATCCATCCAAATCCATAGATCTAAGATGCAAGGAATGAAGGCCCTCTCTTTGGGTGATTAGCCTTTGCTTATGCAAAGAGGAATCTACAAAGGTATAAATTTCTCAACTCACTTTGATTTGAGTTGAGTCTTGGTTCACCAATCTACTAGGCTTTGAATTTCATGGTTAATGTTTTGTTTTTAAGTGCATACAAGCATGATTCCGCCTTTAATTGTTAATTGCATGCTAATAGATGTTGCTTAAATGAACATGTTTTTCACAAAATTCCTTTCATTAACTGCATTCAAACTATACAAAGTTCTATTAAAAATTCAAAAGAATATATATATAAAAATTGAAGAACTATTTTTTTTTTCACAAACTACTAACCCCACTCTTTAAACCTTTGATAAAAAAAATCAATGAAAAATGTAAAATGAAAACAAATTCAAAGAGGAAACCACATTGTCATTTCAGTTTTAAAAGCAAGGTTACACAAATTCTCTAAAAGAATCAAAACCTAACTTTATGTCAGCTAATAAAAGCAATAAACTTTGAAAAAACACCAATTTTAAATCCTTCTTACCAACTCAATGATATACAAATGCTTAATCACAAAATAACTAAACATGTAAAAATTCAATTGTTATTTAACTGCATTCAGATTACAGAAAGTTTCATTCAAACAATCAAAAACACATGTATTACAAACTAAGGAACAAACCCTTTTCAGAAACTACTAATCACACTCTTCTAACTTTTGATGAAACCAATCAACATAAAATGAAAAATGAAAACAAATCCAAGAGCAAAACACATTTTCATTAAGTTTTAAAAGCAAGGCCACACAAATTCTGTAAAATAATCAAAACCTAACTTCATATCGACCAACAAAAGACCTATACTAAAAAACCCAAGTTTAAATCTTTCTTTAACAAGTTAGTAATACAAAACAAATATTTAATCCTAAAATAAGTAAAGCTTGAAAAATCCAACCACCCCCAATCACCGTTGCAAATGGAAGAGGCGCATTTTAAAAAAAAATACCATTTATCCCACTCTTCTAAACTGCAATCAAACCGACAAACTCAAAATGAAAAACGAAAACAAATTCAAGGAGCAAAACACATTGTCATTGTAGTTTTAAAAGCAATGTGGAACAAAAGGTGTAAAACAATCAAAAGCAAACTTAACAAACCAAAAGCTAAGTTAACAAACCCAAATAGAACAGCCCAATCACTTGAAACCTCAAAAAACCCAAACATCCCGCCAATCATCGTAGCAAATGGAAGAGACGCTTTTTTATTTTTATTTTTAGAACCACTAATCTCACTCTTCTAAATTGTGATCTAATCAATAAACTCAAAATGAAAAACGAAAAGCCACTAATCCCACTCTTCTAAACTGTGATCAAACCGACAAACTCAAAATGAAAAATGAAAACAAATTCAAAGAGAAAAACACATTGTCATTATAGTTTTAAAAGCAAGGTGAAACAAATGGTGCAAAATAATCAAAAGCTAACATAACAGACCAAAAGCTAAGTTAACAAACCGAAATAGAACAACTAAATCACTTGATAAACCCTGACCACTCAAAAGATCTAATACCTGAAAAAGAAGTTTACCGCTGCGATTGCAAATCCTCAGCACAGAGGCCTTCAAACACTGCAAATTGCACAAAGAAGAAAAGTCACAGTCTGCCGAAAGAGAAAAAAAAAACAAAATTAAACATCATTGTGCACAATCAAAGACTGCAAACAAAATAGCTAAAAAAACAAAGGTCAAATTTGAACACAAAACCTATTATACAAAGCACAGTTTAACAATGGCGTAAACCTAGATTTCAAATCAACAAAAACCGAAGGTTGAAACGAAAAACAACAACAAAGAAGCACAACAAAAGAGGAGAAAAAACTCATAAACCCAGATTTGGAAGCAAAAAAACCCGAAGTTTGAAAGGGAAGTTAGCAGCTACAAAGAAGCATAACCAAAGAACAAAAAAAACTTAACAAAAGCGATAAGTATAACAAAGGAAAGGTGAAAAGACGACGATTGTTAAAATCGTCAAGACGTAAGCAGCATGCGGAAAAGAGCAAACCAAGAAAATCAAAGAGCACCTTTCTAAGGTGAGCAACACGTAGCACCACAAAAAAGGAAGGGGCAAAATCGGCAACTCATTGCACAATCCAAAAAAAAAAAAAAAAAATTGCGTAGCAAGTAAGGGGCAAACCCGGCAGCCCACTGTTAAAGAACAGTAGTTATCTTTGCTACATTTCTTAATGTTTAAATGAAATTTGACTGTTTTTTATTAAAATAAATAAAAATAAAAATTCACAACCCACATAAATGAATACACCTCACATTTATAAAATACAGAGCCTAGAGTTTTATGGAGATATAATTCTTGTAGAATAAGGAGAAAACATTCCTAATCTATTTACAAAGGAATATTTCATCGTCGACGCCCACCACCTGTACCAAGGCGTGCATGCGCGTGGTGACGCATAATGGCACATAAGCCTAGTTTTAAGCACTTCCAATTCCTGTTGAGCAAACAAAGGGAATTTTGAGTAGTTTAGTGATTAGTATAGTGGTTTTCCATATAGGAGAGATTTATCTCGAGGAGTTCAGAGGCCAGGCAAGGCAAGGCGGGTACAACCCGACGACGTATATGCTTTGTTTTCAAGCATATTATATATATATATATATAGTTTCCATAACTGCTTCAAGAAGGTACTTTTACATCATGCCATGCTTTTACTTATATATATAAGTGTTATTTAATGATATTGAGATTTATGAAATTATAATGACATGATCATACAAATTTTATCTGCTCATCATGCATGCTTGCACCAGTCTATAGTACTCATCCGGGTCATAACCAACTTCATGTATATGTTCACATCGCACCGCTATGGTCACATTGAATTCATTGTAAGTGTCAGCATGTACTAGTTGCTTTTGCATCTAAGGCTCGTATATGACGCGCTTAGTGCCAACTTCATGTGTATGTAATACTCGAGCGTAGATTATTACAACAAAAATGTTCATGTAACTACTTTTTGCATGGACTCATGTGTCTGCATTTTCTATCAGCATATTGTTTTACATTTATTGTGGTACTTGTGCTTTATAGCATATCTCCTTTTATACTATTCACCTTGAATTTTCAAAATTTTACATAATATGATTTTGGAAAGTATACTGGCTTTATAGCGAGGGATTACTATGCTACAAACTCACACTTTTTGTTTTGGGCCCCTCCAAGACTTAGTAGCTGGATTTTGTAGCGAGTGAGGGTTCATTGGTGGATTCTGACATCCACTTATGATAATCTAGGAAATTTATTTCATGTTAGTTGGTATAATATCCATCTATTATACCATCCTACCGAGGATGAGAATATTATCTTTTCCTCTACACTTTTATCTATGCTCTGACTTTGCATGCGTTGTAATAAGGTTTCTTATTGCACTACGCAATCTCACTCTTAGACTCTTACTTTAATTTAGTTCTAGACTGTGTTTTAATTTACACAAACTTCTTACACATCATTTGTATGTTATGGCTTCATCACTTTTCAGGTGTCAGTCATCATGTCTTTATTTCGGTATCCATTTGGGTATTTGGGTTGGGGTGTGTCAAACCTGACGAACAAGAAGTTTAAGGGGGTCAGGTTCACCAAAGTTTCAACCTGACCTGGCTATAACTTCCATTTCCGTCCATATGAGATGGAGAAAGAAGGTTTGTTCAACTACTCTCTTCAAGCCCAATCAAAACCCCATGGTAATTTTACCATTGTATCCATGTACATGGAGAATCAATGCTACTATTTTTTTTAACCTTATGTTGTTGTCTCGACCTCGCCCCACGCTATGTCAGACTCACCCTCATCAAAATAGTGTGCCTTGAGCTCTCCTCGTTGGCAAACTCACCTAGGGTGGCTAGGGCAAGGCATTTTTGCCACCACCCCGCCCAGTCCAGGGGGAATATAGGTTAATTACACATATATCCCCTGAGGTTTGTGATATGTTGAAAATCTGAAGGGGGTTTTGTGAAAACACAAAAAATCCTCTGGGGGTGTAATTAACCCGTAAATATAAAAGGGAAAGTTTCATTTACTTAAGAATTTTGTTTTATGTTATTTTATTAAGATGTAGGTTTCTTTGTTCTCAAGAAATTAGGTATATTCATTCAATTATGTTTGTATGTTACTCTCTATAAACACCTATATAAGAAAGACAAAAATAAAGCATTTGTTGCAGTCCTATTGGATTAGGAATGTGATTGTGTAAATCCTAATGTATCTAGGAAGTATCTTGTATATTCCCTTTAGTGGTTTACTTCCTATTAGTGATGTAATCATATTAGGGTAAGGATTCTACCTATCCTACTACTATAAATAAAGGCATAAGGGGGTGATACAACACACACCTCATAATTACATATCTCTTTGTTGTTGCCGGCCCATCTCCCTCTCTGTCCTTTACACAGTTCAGTCAAATAGGCCTACAACACATCATCAGCACACTTTTGCCATAAGCCAAAATACTAAAGGATCGTAGGAGGAGGCTCTCTTCTACAAAATTAAATGCTTTCAATTGTTTTCTATTAATTAGGTTCTTCTAAAATAAATTAAGATATTTGAAAAACCTTGAATCATGAAAACATTCCCCATGATGCATGAACCCCTATATTTATATTTTCCTTTCAATTATATATATTGTACATATGTTTATATATTTTGTCAATATATATACTTGTTCATGCAATACGTAATTATGCTATGTGGCACCATCGCCGGACCACCGCGCTGGCCTGCAGCCCAGCCGCATGGGGAACGATGTCGTTTTCGACACCCTGGACCAAGCATTGCAGCTCTTTGGGCTTGCTGCCATTAACCTGCAACCAGGCTTCAACATGGGTTGAATTGCAAACAGGCCTAAAACCTCGGCCTATGCCAACATGGCAAAAGCTTGTTGGGCTTTGCCTTTGCCACAGCTTACGAGTCCATAAGCCAGCCCATGTGGCTGGGCTTGTCCCTACGACCCAAAAACTGAAACCCAGCTTCGGCTGGGGTTTTCCTTGCACCACCCGTAAGCCATCCTTGGGCTAGGCTTGCCCCGTGCACTAGTCTAGGCCCATAACACCAGTAGCTTTGCTGCTGGGCTTCCCAATTACTTGGCATGTGGCCTGCAGCCATGTTTGGGCTGCTCCGCAGCCACCCGAAGCCCATATGCCCTTTTCGGGCTTTGCCCTACTTATGGCACCCAAGCCCAATGCTATTAGGCTATGATTTTTCGAATCCAATGCTAATTTTTGGCATTTTAAATAATTTTAACCCGAATGTTATTATTATTTTTTACTTCTACGATTGACCCTATATGGTCCAATCTATTAAATTAATTAAAGTGACCAGCAGTCTATTAATCTGACAATTAATCTAAAAGTATTAGCCTGAAGTCCACTTTTTGGCATTAACGATTCAATAAATTATTTCGTTTCTTTGAACCGTTGATTATCTTTTGTAGTCCCGATACACTCACACTAGGGTTCCTGAAGCAATCCACAAATTCACTACACTTTATTGTATATTGTATTATGTGTTCTTGCTAGTACCCCTATATGAACTAAATGTTCATAACTACATCGAACCTATAGTTTCGAATTTAGTGCCTTTGAAACCCGAAGTTTTCATTCAAAACTTACCACATGAAACCTGTAGCTTTCACGCTTAAATTAAACCAATACATGTCTATAAAACCCGAATGTTCTACAATATATGTCTATGGATTTCCATATGATTAACCACATTTTGTTGTACCCTCTATTTAGGGGCATGTCAAACTTGAACAAGCTATATTTCATTGCTCTGGAAGTCTCTGGAAGAAACGACCTAAAGTGGGTTCAAGACGTGAAGCTCAATCTTACTGTAAAGTGTCTTATAGCTACTATCGAATAACTAATCGACGATGAACCTGTAGAAGAAGCTCAGAAAGCTAATGCTATGATCTTCATCCAAAGACACATCCATGATGCATTGCAGACCGAGTACCTTGCAGAGGAGGATCCACATACCCTCTGGCTCGCTCTGGCGGATCGTTTTGATCACCAGAAAGACATTTACTTGCTTGAAGTAAGACACGACAGGCATCATTTACGCTTCCAAAACTTTAAGTCTATGAATGAATACAACTCTAAACTTTGTCGAATCTGATCACTACTTAAGTTCTGTAAAAAATGACTTAACAAAACAAGATCTCTTGGAGAATACCTATTCGACCTTCAATGCCACCAATATTGTCCTACAACAACAATATAGGGCACAAAAGTTCACCAAATTTTTGGATTTGATATCTGTTCTACTTCTCGCTGAAAGCAGAACCAGCTTTTGATGAAGAATCATTATGCTCGACTTACTGGCTCGAACGCCGCGCTTCATGCGACCAATTCTAGCAGCCACAACCGACGAAAACCCCGTCGTGGCCGTGGTAATGGGCGACAAGGCCTACCATGGGCCCAAGGTCTACTGAACAGAGGCCCACCCAAGGGAGGAAATTTGCCTCAGAAACGCCAACCATTTGCTCATGAGGCCCTAAACTTCAAGAACAAGGGAAAAGCTACCGTTCAATCGGATTCCACTGAAATAGACATGTGTTATCGCTATAGATCAAAGGATCATTGGTCACGCGTATGCCAGGCTAACCTCGAGGCTATTGCCAAGTATCATTTCGGTCGTGACACTAACTTTGTGCATGTGGAACATCTCGAAGATGCTACTACAACTCTGGAGGTTTCAGATTTTAAGGAGGCATCCTCTCCTATGGAAGAATAAAGTTTTATTTTTCTAAGACATGTTAGGGTGCTTTTACACCCCTATTGGCCAAACCCACTAGGAGTGGCCCAACCCCCCCCCCTTTTAAATTTTAGGTTTATGGTTTAATTTTTGGACAATTTTTCTAAGTATTTGGAATTATTTGTTTGGTTTTGGTTTGTTTTAAATTATGGATAATTATTTTATGGATATTATTTCTCGAATTGATTAATTGAATGAATGGAATTATATTTATGCATGCGACCAGTATGACTAGTGGAGAAGTTAGTTGTCTGGCTGATAGTGCAACCATGCACACCATATTGCGTGAGAATCACTATTTTACTAACTTCGTACGTAAGAATGCACTTCTGACAACCCTTTCAGGCCCATCCAACATGATAGAAGGATATGGAAAAGCCCGTATTATGTTGTCTAATGGTGTTGAATTAACCATTAAAAAGGCATTTTATTCTCCACGTTCCGGAAGAACGTTGCTAAGTTTTAGAGATATTCGAGATAATCAATATCATGTTGAAACCACTGAAGAGAATGGTTTTGAATTTCTTTGTATCACTTCTTACAAATATGGCCAGAAGCGTATTCACGAGAAGCTGGAACATCTCCCAAGTGGGTTGTACATAACAACCATTCGAGCCTTCGAGACACACCATGTGGCCGGCCCCATGGCTGGGTTCCAGGACACACTCCTACTTTGGCATGATCGAATGGGACACCCCGGATGAGATATGATGCGCCGAATCCTTAAATTGTCACATGGGCATCACTTGAAATCTTATCTCCGCCATCCGTTTTGCAAAGCATGCTCCATGGGGAAGTTGAACATTCAACCCTCAATTACAAAGATTATTCACGACCCCCCTAAGTTTCTTCAGAGGATTCAAGGGGATATCTGTGGACCTATCCAACCAACATGCGGACCATTTAGATACTTCATGGTGTTGGTTGATGCATCAACGTGGTGGTCACAAGTCTGCTTATTGTCCACACGCAATGCTGCATTTGCGAAACTCCTAGCACAAATTATTAAGCTTAGGGTTCACCACCCTGATATCCGATCAAGTCGATTCAACTGGATAATACTGGAGAGTTTACATCACAGACTTTTGATGATTATTACATGTCTATTGGGATTGATGTTAAACATCATGTACCCCATGTTCACACCCAAAACGGCATGGCAGAAGCTTTCATAAAGCACCTTCAAACGTAGCTCGGACTTGGTTATGTGAACCAATTTGCTGGTATTTGCCTGGGGCCATGCAATCTTGCACAACTATGTTGGTTTACCTAAGGCCCACCGTTACCCAACCTTATTCACCATTACAGTTGGTTACTGAATATGAACCTGACGTCTCACATTTACGTGTGTTTGGGTGCACAGTCTATGTGCCAATAGCGCCGTCATTACATACCAAAATGGGTCCTCAGAGAAAAATGGGAATCTATGTCGGTTATGATTCGCCATCAATTATTCGTTACTTAGAGCCCTTAATAGGAGATCTCTTTACCACACGTTTTGTGGATTGTCACTTCGATAAGACAATCTTCATGTCGTTAAGGGGAGATAAGATCACTAACGTTCCTGTAGAACGCCGCGAATTGTCATGGATTACTCCCACTATGTCTTATTTAGATCACTGGACCCCTTAGTCTGAAAATGAAGTGTGACGTATTTTAGATCTTTAGAGCATTGCTCAAAGCATGCCGAATGCTTTTACTGATCTAGCAAAGGTGACGAGATCACATACACCCGCTGCAAACACACATGCAAAGATGGACGTACTTAATGTACGTCGTAAAATCACCTTAGAAGACCAGACTGTCCACGAGGGTGGGGCGGCCGCACCTCTTACCTGAAGCGTGGCAGGCCTCCTGGTTCAAAGGATTCACAACCCAGAAGAGGAAAATGACACAAACAAGTGACCCTAGTCTGAATCTGACCATTGCTTACTCAAATGTTCCAACGCATTAGGTTATTTTAGATTACGGTGATATCTTAGACAAGACAACATAACTTCCTGAGAATCGTGAGATTTCGGTCCATTACGTAGTATTGGATGAGGTTTGGAATCGGAATGAGATGATTGTCGATAATGCATTCGCGTATACAGTTGCTTCCGACATTATGCTTAGCGATGACATTGAACCATGTACCATTGATGAATGTCGACGTAGAATGGATTAGTCAAACTGGAAACAAGCAATCCATGTCGAACTCGATTCGCTTGCGAAACGCAAGGTGTTTGGGCTCGTAGCTCCTACTTCACCACATGTGAAGCCCAGGGGCTACAAATAGGTTTTTATGAAGAAGTGTACTGAGAAGAATGAAATAGTACGATACAAAGCATGCCTCGTAGCACAAGGCTTCTCTCAATGCCCTGGGATTGATTACGAGGAGACATATTCTCTCGTAATAGACGCCATAAAGTTCCATTACCTTATCAGTTTAGTAGTTTTCGAAAAACTGAATATGCAGCTTATGGACATGGTAACCGTGTATCTCTATGGGGATCTAGATATGAAAATTTACATGAAAGTTCCAGAAGGACTTCCATTGACTGATTCAAATAATTCTAGACCACGGAACACCCTCTCAATTAGATTGAGGAAATCACTTTATGGATTGAAACAATCTGGACGGATGTGGTGTAACCGTCTGAGTGAATATTTGACAAGTCAGGGTTATGTGAACAACGAACTATGCCCATGCGTGTTTATTAAGAAGTCACATTCTAGATTTGCGATTGTTGCAATTTATGTCGACGACATAAACCTCATCGGAACTGCTACACAGCTTAAGGAAATTACCGTTCACTTGAAATTGGAATTTGAGATGACAGATCTTGGGAAAACTCAATATTGTCTCGGACTGGAGATCAAGCATTGTTCAGATGGAATCCTAGTACATCAACGAACTACACCCAGAAAGTGTTGCGACGTTTTAATGAGGATAAAGGAAGTCTTAAAGTACTCATATGGTCGTTCGGACTCTAGATGCTAAACGAGATCCCTTATGTACTAAGGAGGATGAGGAAGAGATTTTGGAGCCTGAAGTTTCATACCTAAGTGCAATTGGTGCTTTATTGTACTTGGCTCAATGCACTAGACCCGATATCTCATTTGTTGTTAATCTTTTGGCTATATACAGCAACACACTTACACGTAGACACTGAAATGGTGTTAAAGACACACACACAGACACTGGAATGGTGTTAAAAACATTTTATGCTACCTCAAGGGTACGACGGATTTGGGCTTGTTCTACACCCATGAATCCTCGAGAGAAGCCGCCGCCTCCCTCGATCCTTGAGTTGATTCTCGCCGCGTTGGTTACCCAGATGCTGGTTATCTGTCTGACCCGCATAGGGCACATTCTCAAACGGGTTATGTCTTTACCATTGGAGACACCGCTATATCTTGGAGGTCTACCAAGTAAAGGCTAGTTGCGACTTCTTCAAACCATGCTGAGATTCTCGCCCTGCATGAAGCATCACGTGAGTACTTTTGGTTGAGAGCAATCATGGAACATATTCAAAGCACTAATGGTCTTACTTCGGTCGTTGACCTTCCTACGACGATCTTTGAAGACAATGCAGCATGTATCGAGCAGTTAAAGAAGGGATACATCAAGGGAGACAACACCAAGCACATAGTGCTGAAGTTCTTTTATTCTCACCAGCAATAACAGCATCATAACATTGAAGTCAAGCAAATACATTCCCAAGACAACTTGGCCGATCTCTTCACCAAGTCATTGCCCAAGTCTACTTTTCAAAAGCTCATCCAAGGAATCGGTATGCGAAAATTATCTGAGTTAAATTGCTTGTAGTTCTTTTATTTGGAAGTTATGTCTAACTCATGGAGAGTATCCTAAAGCATACTCACTTGATCTTAATGTACTCTTTTTCCTACGATTATGAGCATTTTTCCCACTAGGTTTTTGCTATCTAACGAAGTTTTGATGAGGCACCCATCATGGGATGATCATACTCCATTGAGTTCACTACCTTCGTCTTGTTTGACGTTTGTTTTAGACATTTTGCATACTTCTCACTTTTCTCATTAGTCTATGGGTTTTTGCCTACCTTAGGTTTTACCATAGCAAGGTATTGTGAGTTTTACTACCCATGCATACTTACTTTCTTATATCTAATAGTCGCATTCACCCATTATGCCGACGACTTCATCAACTGTTCTACCTTATCTGCTGAAGATCTGATACGATGTTTTGTTTGAGTATTTACACACTCAAGGGGGAGTGTTGCAGTCATATTGGATTAGGAATGTGATTGTGTAAATCCTAGTGTATCTAGGAGTATCTTGTATATTCCCTTTAATAGTTTAATTCCTATTAGAGATGTAATCCTATTAGGGTAAGGATTCTACCTATCCTACTACTATACATAAAGGCATAAGAAGGTGATACAACACATACCTCAGAATTACATATCTCTCTTCTCTCTCTATTGTCGCGGGCCCCTCTCCCTCTCTGTCCTTTACACTGTTCTAAAAATCCCCGCCTAGGCCCGGCCTAGGCGCTAGGTGGCTGGCCACCGCCCCGATTAATGCCTAGGCGTTTGAAAATTAAGAAAGGGCGCCTACACCTGCTGAGGCGTCCGCCTAGCCCACCCAGACCCGTCTAGACACCTACCTAGGTTGCAACTCACTTAAATAGAAAATAGATAACTTTCTTTTTGCATTTTATTGTTTCCAATAAATTGTAAGAGACTTATTGAACACTTAAATAAACACACATTATATGTTTGCTCCCCATGTTTTCATTATGTTCTAATACTTCATAATATATATGTCATTATATTTTATAGTTTATGATGAAATTATATATATTTTAAGTATAAATAGACATTTATTTACACGAAATACAATAGATTTACTTAAATCCACCTAGTCCGCAAAGGCGCCCGCCTAGACGCTAGGCCCCAGCCCACCGCCCAACTAGCGCCTAGCGTCTTTTAGAACCTTGGTCCTTTATACAGTTCAGTCAAATAGACCTACAGCATTCAAGTTGTGTGAAATTTTGAATTACTTTGTTTAACCATACGATCTCTTTGAAAACAGGATACCATTGTGACACAGTCGGTAAAACTATATCTATATGGTCTTTGTTCTTCCTTTTTTTTGTCAAATGATAAGAAATTTTATTAAATACGAACGCAACACACTGTATGAATGAAAATGCAACTCAACGTGCTATAGAAAAAGGTTTAAGTTCTCGGTCCGAGACTTTGATGTAATAAGGAAGAAATGCAACTCAACGTCGAACTTGCATTGATGAAATTTGTGTATACATGTTGAACTTCTGATACGCACCCGTAAACACTGAACAACGAGCAAATGTTTGATCCAAATAGCAGGTCGTTTGACATGCATTCCGTTGTTGTCAAGGGCCCACCGAAACAATATACAGATTAAACAAAGAATGAGCTCATCAAAGTCACACTATTACTCCAAAGAATGAAAAAATAGTTGGAATAAAATCATGAAATAAGTGTTCTATATTAGGTTTTGGTTTCCCTGATGTGACGTTGTACTCGGAGGGAAGCTGAATGGATCTCCGAACGGGTTTGAAGAGCTCGCGGGCTGCATTGGTTGAGAATATTGAGAATAATACGGGTGAGGTACCACCATCATGTTGTGCTGTTGTTGGTTTTGTTGTTGTTGCTGCTGCATGATTTGTTGGTGCTGGTGTTGTTGCTGCGCCATGAGCGCCATTTGCACATTTGTCGGGGGTGCTACGCTGTTGGACATTGCAAATGGGTCGTGTACAGGCTGTTGTGTTTGTTGTTCAAATGGATTTTGCAAGCTCGTCGCGCCATAACCATACCCTGCATTCTGGAGTTGTAACTGTCTCCTGGCACCTTCATCTTCATACAAGCTATCAAGTAATAGCTTGTCAAAGCCACCAGCCTGAACCAAAACCCAAACCATGTTCATCAATACACAGAATAATAATATGAATACTAATCTATACATGTTAGTTAATCGCAGGGGCATGTAGCTCCAGTGGTTATTGTGCATTTACCACCACACCGAAAACAAGAGTTAGAACCTCCCTTCCCCCTCTGGCCTCCTTTTTACCACAGAAAAAGTGATTGAGGCCCGAAAACTCATTCGAGCTGGAATTCAGCGACGCAAACAACTGCAATTTCAAATTATGATGCATATACTTAACTACGCAACCCTAGACCAAGCTAGATTTCAGATTCTTCAGTTCCGTGATTCAGAAGAAAGTGTGAAAGTGATTAAGCATGCATTCCGAATCATGCAGTCGCCAAACTTAACACTGAAAGAAATCAAATCCCAAACTGTATAGAAGGAGTAACCAGAGCTAGTAGTATACATACCATTGCACTGGAAACGAAAGGGCAGGAAAATAAAATCTTTTTTGGAAAGCAAAGAAGACGAACCAACTTTCTGTCTACAGGCACTTGGCTGGTATGGTTGCTTGGTGTGGTTACCAGTGCTAGCTCCCAACCGGAAGTCCCAGCAAAATCATTGAAACACGCTCCAGGTTTTTGTTCACTGCCTGCAAATGTATAAAATGGTTTGACTTATAAAACAGAATTCATAATGTATCCGCGAACAATCTTCAAATTCAACAATGCAGACATGTGTAAAGATATCATACAACAAAACTTACCCTGTGGAACTATGGCAAGAGCTAAGGCATTGCTTTCTTCGATTTCTGCAGCTTTTGGATTAATTTCCCTTAAACCCTAGACAATGAAAAGGAAAAGTACAACATAAATGGCAGATATCCACAAATTGACATCAGAGAAAACAGGTACATGCCCATGTATACAATATCATACCAGCAGATCAGTGTCATCAGTTGATATCAAAGGAGGAGGTTCGACTTCCTCTTCCTTGGGTTGGGGTTCTTCCTCTGTTTTCGGCAGTGGCTCCTCAACTTTTTCATCTTGTTTTTCAGGGTCTGGAGGAGGAGGTTCTTCGGGTCTCTGAGGCTGCTCGTCTGTCACCTGGTATTCCTATTGTCGGACAAAATTATCAGAAATTTGAATAAAACACCGATAGTTCAAATGTTTAAATAAGCATGAACCTTGTATATACAGCGTGTAAACAGCAATTAGCATGCAACAAACATGTGAAAACACTTATCTAGTACTCAAATGTTCATACTCATATGGATGCTATCTCACCAGTCTCCTGTTAACGGAACCTGACTGAGGCGCCTCCTTTATATACTCCTCCATTGTTGCAAGAAATGACGGTGGGGGCTGTTTAGTGTAGAGAAGAAAAGGTGTGAGAGACTATGCAATGGAATCAACTTAATTATTCTAGTAGAAAGCGAAGTGGAACCTGTCTCAATGTTGGAAACTGAAAAGTTCTAGCAAGATCCAAACCCTTGCAGTATTCATAAAAATCAGCAAGCCCTTCAGCCTGCAGCTCGGTAAAGTAAAAAGAGCTTCTGAGGGGATCCTTATTAATTTAACTGCTCCAGAGAGAGAAAAACAAAGTACCATTGTATACCTGTTGGCCAGCTCTTTTGTAAATATTGAGGGCTTTAACTGCATCGTATCTTGACATATCAAAGAACTGCATGAACATGTAACTCCAGTTTTTATAATTGAAAATTGTAAAAATGGAAAGTATCATATAAACCCGATTCATTTCAGAGAAACGTAAGGGTCCAGTAGAGCCTTACCATGTCAACGAGATTTATAATTCCGTCATTGATGGCACAGTATATTTTAAAGCTCTCTTTCAATATCTACGTGGAAAGGAAACATTGTTGAAACTCAGAAGCAACTTGTAGAAATGCATATATTATATTTTCTCAAGGAACTTAGGTCATCTATCATGCATACCAGAGCCAAGGCATATTGTATGAGGTAATTGTTATAAGCTGTCCCCTCCGGCTGCAAAATAGGAGCAAATCAGAAGTTCCCGACCTAAAGATAAATGGCTCTTTCAGACTGTTTCGTCAAGGCCATCCTTATTAATGTCATGGACCAACTAAAGCATTTGTCTATAAAGAACGAAGCCAGATCAGTACCTGGCAACCCATAAGGCGGAAAAGAAGTTGCTGCAGAGCAGGTAGCTGCTCCAACAGCTCATCAGCACCCAGCGTTCGTGTTCTACTATGGACCTGGTGGAGTTAATGGTATCTTTGTTATACTAAAGTTGATCATGAAGAACAATGTGAGGCAACAAAATTTTAAATCATGAAAATGGCAAACACAAACCACACCTTGGTTGATCCTGGCGACGTTTTTGTCAAACGCTCTGCCTCAATGTCATATTTCAAAACTCGAAAACACTCCAGCCGTTCTTCTAAAAAGAGTGCATATGTCCTCACCCAAGCGGAGCAATCCCAAGCTGCAAGATACAAGTTGGTGTAAGAAGGGACTGTTACAACATGGCCACATGTTACATAATATACAGTCATGGAAGGCGGAATCATTTTACCAAGGGGACTTGAGTCATCTTTAAAATTGGAAATTTGGAGAATGTGTCCTCTCTGCGAATAGTTCACAAGCTCCTCTCTGAAGGTAGGATCACCCTCTCTCAATGTTCTATGAATAACTATCAACGTCTTTATGGCAACCTGTAGATTGTAAGTTCACTTGTTAAGTGATCTGTTAGATTTTAACAAATATTTTGCTACTGCTACTGATCATACTTTTCCTATATGCATGTCGTACCAATTATGAACGACAACAAAAACAACGATAACAAGAACACGAACAAGAAGAGAAGGAATAAATAAGGACATTACAATCCAACTCCGTGTCTTGGACAATCTCTTGGCCAGCGCATGAATGCAGTATGCTACATCTGCACGTGGACGTGTCACTGATGTCGCGGAGAAAATCTCTAGGCAGCAGAACAATAAAAACAAAAGTACACCAAAAAATTAATCAACTGAATTGAGATAGCTCATTAATGTAGTAATGCAAGAACAGAATCATAAATAGCAAGTGCAAGGCCAATGAGCACAATTGCAAATCTGATGACCATTATTTTTACAGGGTGGTGCTATCGACACACTTCTTTTTACCATTCACATGCAATCCGAAGGCCGGAAATAGCACCACCCTTTTTATAATGCAGATTCAGATCCTCATCATACAATCAAATAATAAATCCATACGGACAAATCCACAAATGTAGGAAATCAAATGCAAGAGACAAATCAACTCACTTCGAACGTGACGTTCCTTTGGAGGGTACTCTACGTGACTGGTGGCCTTCACAGTGGCAATATCCAAATCCTTGAAACAACAACAAAAAGTTCAGACATCCCCACATTTCACCAAATATCGAAAAACCAAAATGCAAGGCATCACAAAGCTCATCAAAACAAAACCCAGAAATCAAAATCGGTTCTTTTTCGCACCTTGAATTCGCTGTTGACCTTGATGAGGCCAACCTTGGTAGAGTCCTTCAGAGCTCCATAGGCCTTCCTAAAGCTCTGAAAAGTACCCATAAAAAATAAAACTCTCTTTTATTTATTTATTGGGTTTTTTCAAAAACACCAACACTTATAATGTGTTGGGGTTAGAGAGATCCAATCATTGATACGATGTCAGAGGAGGAGGAGGAGATGGTGGTGATGAAGGTGGTGATTGTGAAAGATGACGTTCTTCTTCTTCTTCCGAAACCGAGTGATTCCAACAACAAAAACAACCAACGACTCTCTCCTCCCCTCCAAAATGTGCGCAACTGGAAGAACTATTATTATATCGGTATTTTTGTAGTTTTATTCTCTATTTGTTATTCCTCTGTTTTTTTCATGTTTGTTGGAACAGATATATTGTTGCCGTAGCGTTTTATATTATTTTTCTTCACATTTTGTGTTGCATCATTAACCCAAACTTTGTGGCAGTATACTTATGTTATATAAGTTGTCTTCCCATTGATCAAGGGACTATAATGTTTGAGATTTTAATAATATAATTTAAATACATTTTATTTTTCAAGTCATATAAATGTAATTTTCTTAAGAGAAGCCATGGAAGCATAGGGATGTTAGAAAGTGGCGGTTGGATTGGTTTCGAGAATAGAAAATGGCGGGTATCTTTCTTGCTTCTGAAAGTACTGAAATACCCATGATGGTTTATGGCTTGGTGGGGAGAAGGTGGTGTTTTTGGTCATTTGGATTAATTTAGTACACAATATGGAGATTTTCCTCCGTTTGGAATCAGGTTCTGATTGATTACCAAATGCCAAGTACAGGCTGGTTAAGAGTGTGGAATGGGAGGACAGGCTGGAAGCATAAGGTGAACCACCACCTACACCACACCACTTTAAAATCTTAGCATAACATGAAACAAGTTCACCGTTACATGGTGTTTCGGTTTAATTTTACAATGTCATATGTTTATAAGGTCGAAAAAAATATGATTTTGTATTATTAAATCGGAACACCGCGATTACGGTGAATGTGTTCCATGCAAGTCATTCCCTCAAATGGGGTCTTCAATGAAATCTTAAGAGTTTCGAAAAGAAGATTTGCCCAAATGGGAGAGTTCATTGTTCACAGCTGTGTAATTTAAAGAAGTTATATGTTTCTCATACTCATATCTATGTATTTTTTTATCGTAAGATTGTAAATCTAACATTGAATATGTCATTTGGCTTGGGAGATTGACTCGTCTCAAGTTATTGGTGTGAAATGAAGACACAAAAACAAGTATGTAAATATTCACTAGAGAGTGAGTTTACTGAACGTGATCAAATAGTAGTTATTATATGAAAGTTTTACTTGTATGTCAAATAAGAAAACTATATTGTTGCAACAATGCAATTAGTCAGTAGACTGAGACACTACAATTGCTTTATAGATATATTTTTTTTATCATTTAATGATGCATCATGACCCCTAGAGTTTGTTTGGTGCACTCTTGGTGTCATTAACATAATCATAGATGAAAGTGGGCGTACAACAAAGAATCTCTAAAGGGTTTTAAAACAAATAAACTTCGCCATTGTGAAGCACCGCCGGCACCGCCATAGGATTGGGTTTAGTCTCCTCGATCAAGATGAGGTGTTCAACGTGATCATATAGGGGTCCAAACAAAACAAGTATAAAAAGAGTATTTTTGGAAGTTTAGTAAATTGCTAGCTAGAGTGCCTGCGCGGTGCTGCGGGTTGTGAAACTGTATAAAACATGTGGAAATTTTTTTTATGATGTTTCTTAGTTTGAGGTTTTAGTGTTACTCAGTGAGTATAATCTGCAGGTGAAAACAAAAACCAGTAAAATTGAAGTGGGAAGCAATGGAGTCTACTGAAGTCCTTCCACTTAGACATTTTTTCAGTCGTGACATTGAAACTGGTGGAAAGCCTAGTGGTCTGTGAATGGTCATTTGAGTAGGTCTGCAACTGTCTCACTATCTGGTAATGTGGAAAGACTCTCTTGCTATACTCAAAATGTTTTTTATCACTGTCTTTGGAACTCCATGATTTTTCACTTGTTAATAAAAGGGTTGGTGCATAAATTAGTTTACATACTTATATTAAGTCTGCAAATTACCATCGAGTTCCAGAGACCATGATCAAAGTCGGTGCACAAAGTAAGTTCCAATTCTGTGAATTATCATGTAAACTAAGTGTTCAAAGTTACAATTCATGCTGAAGATAACCAATAAATAAGTCAGAATTCATCATATCATCAGTTAACAGGCAATGAATCTATCTTGTGTTCTTATTAATCTCTCTATTCAGTTCAAAACCATGCTAAAGCTGCTCATTTTATTTTCTTTCCCGTTTTAAAATTCGTTTTCTCATAAGTTGAATAATGCCTTTTCCCCCCTAATTTTGGATTCCAAAAGAGATTTTTGATGAGGTGAAAACAGGCTTGCCAATCTGGAAGCAAAAATTGATGGAATCAAACGTTTCCATGAGCAAAATGTGATGAGTGTGATTGAACATGCCATTACGTACAACCTTGGGAGATTTTGTCCCAATTCAAATCATTATATGAGTGCTTTCTTCATATAATCATATTACAATTGAAACTATCCCACCGTATGCATATACTGCAATCCAAAGAAGGCCAAAAGATTGCATAATTAGAAACAAATAAAAAAGAAAGGAGATCAGAGGCTTACTATTTAGAATCCATGATTGTGAGTCGTTGAATCTGCAAAGAAATCGACCAGGGAGAACATAATCTAGATTAGGTAACCCCTAAACATTCACATTTCGCATACAACGTGTCGTCCTGACATGCAAGATTTCGCATACAAATGTTCCCTGGTCTAACTCCTCTGAGCTGCAGAATAGTTACACAAACCCAACAATCAAAGGTCTAATTTTAAGCTAAATAAAACAAACCTATAAATAATTTCACTACTCCTTGCATTTTCAATTCGATTATTTACTACTCCATGTATTTCAAATTAAAATCCCTAAAATCAAATTTAAGAACCCCAAGTAAACAAAAACTGACCTAATTAATTCGATATCCTGGTGAGCACTACTCAAATGTTTCATTACAATCCCCATGTTTTTCTTAATATTTGTTGACATCATAAACTGACCTAATTAATTTGTTGACCATCGTCTAGATGAACGTATCACTTATTCTTTTAGCATATTTAAGTAATATTCGTCACGACGAACGCATAGGCGAAAGCCGTTTACGAGTCCAGATTATAACGGTATAGTTTTGGACGTTTGAAGTTGGTTATTTAAAGGTAGTTAAATTAATTGAACTCACATCTTGTGGGAATGGTAACCAATCAGTTTTTAAGGAAAAAAAAAGAGGGGGCCTTGGCTGCCCAATCTGAGAAGGAGACGAGCAACAAACCAGGAGAAAATGGAGGAGAGTCTGACCAATCAAGAAGGAGAACAGGAGGGGAAGGAGAGAAGGGGGAGAGCAGCAAATCAGGGCCGGATTCCCTTGACCCATAACCTGTTTCAAAACCCGGTTTTTGGCGGCCTCTTCTGTCGCCATTTCCGTCCATTTTCCAACGAGTTGGAGTCTCCCATCACCACCATTCGACTCAACGACCTTCCCTCTTCAAATTCCACCCAAACTTGACGGCGGTTAGTGGAGATTTCATGACGAACTCATGACGTATTCTTCGGCGAGCCCGAGGGCACCCACGGCAGAATCCGCAATTTCTGAAGCAAACTCCACCAACCACCACCACCAATAGACCTCCCTCAACCCCAGGAACAAAGCCCAAGTGGTGGTTGAGGGGTCGGAGTGCATTTGGAGGTCAAATTGAAGCACACCCATTTCGAGGGTTCCGGGGAATCAAGGTGAATTTCAGGCGTTTCCCGGCCAAATTGGACTTGGCCACATGTATAAAACTTGTTCTAATCATTGAGATCTTCATTTCTGTGAAATTTGAGAATTTTTAGAAATTGTTGATTTTTCCGGCGAGTAGGGGCGGCCTACCGCCGTGTGCGGCGGCGCATGGGCCGAGGTGTCCCCTGACATTCCTAGACTAAATTTGAATACCTTGGTTCCATTTGTGAAGTTCGATTGACGAATTTCTGTCATTTGAACTTAGTTCCCTTAAGGTCCGCCACTTGATTAGCATAGCAACCGACGATCCAACCGTTGGATCGTCACCAAACTTTAATACATTATAGTACGTAATATTTGAGGATATTAGAAACTTACAGATTGGAAATCGTTTGTACGGATCTTCCCGAATTGGATTTGCAAGTTCATAAATGTTGACCGCCACTTGAATTGGCAATTGGCGGAGATCCAACCGTTGGATCGTAATAAAACTTTAGTATGATGTTTTAGCAGCACAATGTGGATCTTTGGAAGTTACGGATCGGAAATCTGAGTTGCAGATCTTCTGGACCGAGTTATGTAGGGTTGTGGACCCTACCGTCGATCTTTGACCGACAGTTGACTTTTGGTCAATGGGTCCCAAATTATTCTAGAACGTCCTTGGGGATATGTTTCATGTAAGTTATGTGCTCCATTGATAAGAGTTCTGAGACATGACTGAATAATTGTTCTAGGTGAGGATCGTTCGTGACGTCTCGATATTCATGCTAAGGAGTCGTAGCGCAGACCTTAGGTAAGTGGGTCTTTTCCTTTCTATCGTGTGTATATATATATATATATATATGATTGATAATTCCACAAACGGTTATAAATTGATTATTGCATATAATTACTGTGAATGCTTTGAAGTACTAATGCGAACTACGAATGGCTTAATCCCTATTTAGGGTACGTAGGCAGTCTAATGAGACGTTAGATGCAGCCATACCATAAATGAGACTAAGTAATTGAGACAATAGCCTTGTTTGGGAAATTGGGCCATGTGAGGGACATTGGTGGAAAATGTGAGATTTAACCTTATGATTTCGTGAATCATTGTCTGAAGGATCGAGAAATTGAAGTAAAGAATCGTAAGTATTGATAGTTAGTTAAACTAGTGTTTAGTTGAGCTTGTCACCGATAATTATTCCCGAAAATTTATAGTTCGGGAGTAGGGCGTTATAGATTATGCATTTTACGCCACATTATTGATATATATAGATATATATATATATATATATATTTGGAAGCACTACGATATGGTTAAGTTTTGGATTTGCATCAGGGCATGTCCATAAGTATTGCGCATAATTATTGTGAATGCTTTAAAGTATGAAGGTGAACGCAAGACGCACAAATAAGTTCAGGTGAGTATATGTTGTGAAATGTGGGATGCATGGTTATGATTACATTTTATTTGGAATGATTGAGTGATGGCATGACTATATTATGTTTTAAGCAACTCCGACACTATCGTACAAGTTGCAATAGAGGCAACTCCGACATTGTCGTACAGTTTGTCCATAAGTCGTACATGCCATATTAGATGCATTTATAGCTCATAACCCTGCACCTCGGTGTTAGTGTTCTCGCCCGAGGACAGGGCCTAGCCTTCACGTGATCGTTCACCTCATGCACCACACGCTCACCTTGGATTCAAGGTAGGTGCCAGTTTGTCGTACAGACCACATTAGGTGGTTCCGACTCATAAGTGACTTGCGATACTTCGCATAGCCTTCACGTAATCGTAGCACTTGAGCGTAATTATTTACACCCAGCCTGTCGTACAGACCACTAGAGGTGGTTCCGACTCATGTGCAGGAAACTAGAGCTATGGGTTCAGCCGTACAGGCCACAAGAGGTGGATCTGGCTAACATATTACTGGGATATTGATTGATGAGATATGGATAAGTCGTACAGGTCACTATAGGTGACTCCGACTTATGAGCTAGCATTGATTGATGAGATATGGATAAGTCGTATAGGTCACTATAGGTGGCTCCGACTTATGAGCTAGCATTGATTGATGAGATATGGTTGTAGTCGTACAGGTCACCATAGGTGACTCCAACTGGCGTGCTAGTATAGGTTATTAAGCACATGATTATTTATATTGTTAATGAGATATTGTGTCGTGGTATACTTCTGGATTTACTGTTAGTATACTTTTGATTTCATACTTATACATAGTATGATTTTCTGGAAACTAAATAGGTGCTACGGCGAGGGATTGTATTGTTTAGAAGGCCTTTATTAAAGCTTTATTTTTTGGCCCACTCACTCTTGTTTTTATCCCCCAGGTCTAGTAGCAGAGCTTTCGTATCGACGATGATTCATGGCAAGTCTTCGTATTGGAGATTACCTTCGATGGTATGATTTTCAATCCACTCTACTGTACTTTATTTATACTCTGACGTCACGTGTGAAATGAGTTCATTTTCGCTCACAGCGCACTCTTGTATTTAGGCACTTTTAGTTTTAAATTTATTTACTTTTTCCATATCATTACACTTTATGGCTCCGTCACCTTCCAGGTGTCGGCCATCACGGCTCGATTCGGAGTCCTATTTGACATTCCGGGTCGGGGTGTGTCAATGTAGGTTTAGTTAGTCTTGTATTATGGAAGAAGTCATAGTAGTCGAAAAATCAAATAATATAAGCAATTATTTGTGTCTAATGGAATTGATTGTCTATAAGCAATTATTTATTTACAAATCAAAGAAAATAATTCACTAAAATGTTTAATCAAAATAATATAAATAGTCGCAAACTAATATGGGAATCGGGAAATGCAATGGCACCAGGACTCTCCAAATTTCCTTTAAAAAAACAATAACACAATACAAAAATAAAAATTAAACTTAAATATTTTATCTCTCTTCCTCTCCCTCTCCCTCTTCGTCTTCCCTCTGCATGATGAAAACCCAGAAGCACAATGCTTCCTAAAATTCCAGTTGTTTTACTCCTCTCTTCCCCAAATTTACAGGTGTGATTTTTCTTTTCTGTAATCTGATTAGAAATTATTAAAGATGATTACATGAACCGCCAAATTTCAACAAAGAAGTAACAAAGCACAGCCAAAAAATCAAATATTTGGCTTTTGGGTAGTTGAGAAGAAGTGAGATTTAAATACCTTTCAAAGGCTACAGAAATTGGGAGCACGATGGGGCAGCGAGGAGATCGAACAGATGGGGAAGCAAAGATCGAAGAGATCTCACGAAGCGGAGATCGAAATCATCAATCGTGTTACAGAGCACAGTTTTTTCGTTTTAGATTTCTGCGGTTTCTGAGGAAGAAGTCGAGACTTCTATTGGACCCTCAGGGTCAAAACCGTCATTTTACTGTGTAATAGACAAAATGCAAGACTTGAAGAGCAACTGAAGGGCAAAAACGGAATAACGTTATAGAATGAACAGTACTCGTTTTCTCTTTTAGTATATACACTAACCTTCATGCATGCGCTCACGTGCGTGCAGAATGCATTTTTTGAATCACGATGTGCTACTCATGACTTACACGTTTTAAATGTATTTATATATATAAATTGACAAAAGGAAAGTCAAATATTTGAAGTAAATGAATGATCTTTGATCACGCTAGAAGAAACCCCTCATAAACTAATTAAAGCAGCTAAATTCACATAATAAAATCGGTCTTTATAGAATTTACAATAAGAATAGAGAAAATAATATTTAATGAACAATTGATTGAATCACATTATTGTGAGGCTATAAGCTCATCCCATCCCCCTTAGTGTAGATAATATCAAGGTTCTAAAAAACGCTAGGCGCTAGTCGGGCGGCGGGCTAGCGCCTAGCGCCTAGGCGGCTAGGCGGCCTAGGCGGATTTAGGTAAATTTCTTGTATATCTTGTAAATAAGTGCATATTGACACCTAAAAAAAAAACTATACTTGTATGGATAATAAAATAATGATAAAATGCAAATTAGGTACACTATTTCCATAAGTATTGGATGAACTTGTAGTAAATCCATCATTTGCGAATTAGATAAACCATTTCCATAAGTATACCACCATGAAACTAAAAAAGAAAAAAGCACGCAATTAATAAAAAATAAATATAAAAAAACCTCCTAGGACCGCCTAGGACCGCCTAGGGCCGCTTAGGGCCGCCTAGGACCGCCTAGCCCGGCTAGGCCGCCTAGCCCCCTAGGCCCAACCCGATTTTTCCTCCCGATTTGCCCAAAAACGCCTCGGTTGCTAGGCGGCCGACTAGGGCGTTTTTTAGAACACTGGATAATATCGTTTGTTGGAAAAAAATTTGACAACTAATTTAATCACATTATTATCCGTGTGCGAAAGACTATTTTTATAACCGGCATTACAAGCCTCTTAAGATGCTTTGAACGTGTTTAAAAATAGAGAAAATAATATTGAATGAACAACTGATTGAATCACATTATTGCTAGCCCATTATGAGGCTAAGCCCGTCCCCTCTCCCTTAGTGTAAATAATATCGTTTGTTAGAAGAAAAAAAATCATTTGACAACAAATTTAATCATATTATTGCTAGTCCATTATGAGGCTAAGCCCACCCCCCCTCCCCCTTAGTGTAGATAATATTGTTTGTTAAAAAAAATCATTTGACAACTAATTTAATCACATTATTATCCGCGCATTACTGCTAGCCCGTTGTAAGAGCACTTCCACCGTGTGCTCCAACCCGAGGGACAGGCGCAAGAATAGGGCCAAAGAGCCCGAGTGATGAAGCCCAACGTGTAAGATCTCACATCGCCCAGGGGTGGGGATCATGTAAGCCTTATATGTATATTCACATCTCTACCTAGCACAAGGCTTTTTGGGAGCTCACTGGCTTCGGATTCCTTAGGAACTTCGAAGTTAAGCGAGTTCGCGCGAGAGCAATCCCATGATGGGAGACCCACTGGCAAGTTCTCGTGTGAGTTCCCAGAAACAAAACCATGAGGGCGTGGTCGGGGCCCAAAGCGGACAATATCGTGCTACGGCGGAGTCGAGCTTGGGATGTGGTGAGGGTCCGGGCCAGGATGTGACAATTTGGTATCATAGACAATCCTTGGTCGGAAGTGTACCGACGAGAACGTCGGGCCCCTAAAGGGGGTGGATTGTAAGATCTCATATCGCACAGGGGTGAGGATCATGTAAGCCTTATATGTATATTCTCATCTCTACCTAGCACGAGCCCTTTTGGGAGCTCACTAACTTCGGATTCCTTAGGAACTCCGAAGTTAAGCGAGTTCCCGAGAGCAATCCCATGATAGGTGACCCACTGGGAAGTTCTCGTGAGAGTTCCCAAAAACAAAACCGTGAGGGCATGGTCGGGGCCCAAAGCAGACAATATCGTGCTACAGCGGAGTCGAGCTCGAGATGTGGTGGGGGCCTGGGCTGGGATGTGACACAACGTGTGCTAGCAAGCGAGCCCGAGCAGACCCGAGGGAGAGGCCCGGCAGGAGTTGCCAGCCCGAAAGCCACGTGACGCAAGGCTGACGTCTGGGCGACGTCAGCCATCATCTCCTTTGCATTTCTTGGCCTCAACCTTACAGCTACTCAACCTCCGTCGTCCTTGGAAGCTGCGAAGAAGATCATCTCCGGACCCAAACCCACCGGAGCCTCCAGATCCGTCTTCTTTAAAGGCTAAGTCGGCATCGTGTGCTTTCCCGAAGTCAGCGTCATGCTTTCCCGAAGCCGGTGTCGTGACTTCCTCAGAGATGGTTGTCGGAGAAAATGCAAAAGATGCATAATTGAAGAATAAGTTTTCTAATAAACAAACAAAGAAGGAAGAAGGAAGTGAAGAAAAAGATGCATAATTGAAGAAGAAGAATTGAAGAAGCAGAACCAAATATACAGAGAAGAAGGAAGAAGGAAATCTGCAAAGAAGAAGGAAGAAGGAGGAGGATCTGGAGATAAATTAATAATATAATATTAATTTATACAAAGTAAATAATATAATATTAATTATAAATTTAAAAAATACTAATATTTTATTGCCTATTGCCAGGGCTATTCAGTGTAGGGGTGAAGATGCAAAAGGCAGTTACTGTTCATTAAGGGCAATTATTGTTCACTGGGTGGATTAAATAGTGAATAGCCCGGGGGGCCTTTGCAACGGTGGAGTTGCTCTAAGGCTAAGCCCACCTCCCCCTACCCCTTAGTGTAGATAATATTATTTGTTAAAAAAAAAACAATCATTTGACAACTAATTTAATCACATTATTATCCGCGTGCGAAATACCTTTTTTATAACCGACATTATATGCCTCTTAAGATGTTTTGAACGTATTTAAAAATAGAGAAAATAATTTTTAATAAACAATTGATTGAATCATATTATTGCTAGTCTATTATGAGGCTAAGCCCATCTCTTTCCCCTTAGTGTAAATAATATTGTTTGTTAAAAAAAATCATTTGACAACTAATTTAATGTAATTTAATCACATTATTATCCGCGTGCGAAATATTTTTTTTATAACCAGCATTACACACCTCTTAAGATGTTTTTAACATGTTTAAAAATAGAAAAAATAATATTTAATAAACAACTAATTGAATCACATTATTACATCCCCCTTAGTGTAGATAATATCGTTTGTTAAAAAAAAAACAATCATTTGATAACAAATTTAATCACATTATTATCCGCGTGCAAATAACCTTTGTTATAACCGGCATTACATGTGACAACCCGTCCCAAATTTTACGATTTTATAAATCTTAAAATGTGAATTCACGAGAATACCGTAGTGGCAAGGGTATTGATTTTCGTTGATCACTAGTTCATTACGCGTATGAACTATTACCTTACTATATTCTAAAAGTATGTTGGTAAGGATTGTATTATTATTTCATTCATTTCATATTATTAGTATTGTTATATTTATTATTAAGGGTGGTTAGAAAAATGAAGAGAAAATGGAGGGGAATGAACGGAGAAATGAGGAGGGAAAGCAGCGAGAGCTGCTGCCAAATCAGAGGGGGAAGAGAATGACCAATCAGAGGTATGGGTAAGGAGATGACCAATGGGAGAGGAAAGAATGGAGGGGAAGGGAGAGAAATGAGAAACACGGGATCAGGGATCCCTTACCCTGTTCTTGATGACCCGTACACCCAACCCATTCGACCCAGTGTAATTCCGGCGATTCTCACCCATTTTCCAGGTGATTTTCATCCATTCATCACCACAAAACTTCATCACCAGGTCCCAACATCCAATTCTAGCCAAAATTGACACGAATTGGTGGAGATTTCACGAAGAACACCCCGTGGGTGCCGCGAAAGATTTGCCCGAGATCCACCAATTCCGAAATTTTTTCCTTCAATTACCACCACTAGAACACTCCTCTAGAACCCAGGAATAAAGCCCAAGCAATGGTCGAGGCATCGGAGTGAGTATAGAGGTCAAATTGAAGCACACCATTTTCTAGGGTTCCTGCGGGTTTGAGCAAAATTGGAGCTTTTCCCGGCCAAATTGGACTTGGCCACAGGTATAAAGTTTACTCTACTCATTGAGATCTTCATTCCTGTAAATTTTGATAATTTTTTGAAATAATTGGATTTTCCGGCGAGTCGGGGCGGCCGACCGCCACCTGCGGCAGCGCATGGCCATGGGACCGTCGATGTCATTTTTAGACTAAATTAGATGCCTTGAGCTCAATTTTGGTAATTGTATGACGTAGGTTGATTGCCGGAACCTAAATTCTCTATGTTATGTTAATAGCTCATTATATGAATCGATAATCCGACCATTGGATCGTCACCAAACTTTAATATGTTATAGTACATAATATTTGAGGACCATAGGAACTTACGAATCAAGAATACGATATATGGATCTTCCCGAATTGGATTTGTAAGTTCATAAAATAAAAGGTTAACCGCCACTTAGTTTTGGCAATTGGCGGAGATCTGACAGTTAGATCGTAATGGGACTTTAGGATGTTGTTCTAGAAGTATAATGTGGATCTTTGGAAGAAACGGATTGGAAATCCGTGATGCAAATCTTCCGAATTGAATTACGTAGGGATGTGTTTTATCGATATGAACTCTGAGATGTGATTTGATAATTGGTCATAGACGACGATGGTTCGTGATGTATCGATATGCGTGCTAAGGAGTCGTAACGCGGACCTCAGGTGAGTGAGTCTTTTCCTTTCTATCGTATATATATCCTTCAACGGTTATAAACTGATTATTGCATATAATTACTGTGAATGCCGTGAAGTACTAATGCGAACTACGAATGGCTTGATCCCTGTTTAGGGTACGTAGGCAGTCTAACAAAACGTTAGATGCAACCATAACATAAATGAGATTAAATAATTGAGACATTAGCCTTGTTTGGGAAATTGTGCAAGGTGAGGGACATTGGTAGAAAATGTGAGAGTTAACCTCATGTTTTAATGATTGGATGTTGGTCATAAATCATTGTGTGAAGGATCGAGAATTCGAGGTAAAGAATTGTAAGTATTGATAGTTAGTTAAACTAGTGTTTAGTTGAGCTAGTCACCGATAATTATTCCCGAAAATTTATAGTTCGGGAGTAGAGCATTATAGATTGTGCATTTATGCCACATTATATATATATATATATATATATATATATATATTTGGAAACACTATGATATGGTTAAGTTTTGAATTGCATCAAGGCATGTTCATAAGTGTATTATTGCGCATAATTATTATGAATGCTTTAAGGTACGAAGGTGAATATGGAATGCATAGATAAGTTCAGGTGAGTATATGTTGTGAAATGTGGGATGCATAATTATGATTACATTTTATTTGGAACGACCGAGTGATGGCATAACTATATTATATTTTAAGCAACTCCGACATCGTCGTACAGATTGCCCATGAGTCATACATGTTATGTTGAGATGTATTGAGAGCTCATAAACCTGCACCCCGGTGTTAGTGCTCCCGCCCGTGGCCAGGGCACAGTCCTTCACGTGATGTTCACCTCCCACACCATACGCTCACCTTAGATCCAAGGTAGGTGCATAGTCATGTCGTACCGACCACTTTAGGTGGTTCCGACTCGTAGGTGACCCACGATTATTCGCACAATCTTCACGTGATCGTAGCACTTGATCGTATTTATTTACACCTAGTCCTGTCATACAAACCACTTTAGGTGGTTCCGACTCGTGTGCAGGTAGACTTATTGAGATATGGATAAGTCGTACATGTCACTAGAGGTGACTCCGACTTATGAGCTAACATATGTGATGAGATATGGATAAGTCGTACAGGTCACTAGAGGTGACTCTGATTTATGAACTAGCATTGATTGATGAGATATGGTTGTAGTCGTACATGTCACCATAAGTGACTCCGACTGGCGTGCTAGTATGGGTTATTAAGCACTTGATTATTTATATTGCTAATGAGATGCTGTGATGTGGTATACTTCTGGATTTAATGTTAGTATACTCTTGATTTCATGTTTATCCGTAGTATGATTTTCTGGAAACTAAACAGGTATTACGGAGATAGATTATATCGTTGAGAAGGTTTTTATTAAAGCTATATTTTCTGGCCACTCACTCTAGTTTTTATCTCTCCAGGTCTAGTAGCAGAGCTTTCGTATCGACGAGAATTCGTGGCAAGTTTTGGTATTGGAGATTACCTTCGATGGTATGAATTTCAATCCACTTTACTGTACTTTACTTATGCTCTGATGTCACGTGTGAAATGTGTTCATTTTCGCTCACATCGCACGCTTGTATTTAGGCATTTTTAGGTTTAAATTTATTCACTCTTTCCACATCATCAACTTTATGGTTTCGTTACCTTCCAGGTGTCGGCCAGCACAGCTCGATTCGGAGTCCTAGTGGACATTCCGGGTCGGGGTGTGTCATTACATGCCTCTTAAGATGTTTTGAATGTGTTTAAAAATAGGGAAATTGAATCACATTATTCTAGCCTATTGTGAGGTACTAAAAAAAATTTGTACCATAAAATTAATTATTAAAAAAATACTATTAAAATGACGAAAATGCCCCTGCCTTATTTGATGCATTATTTTAGGATGCTTTTGAAGTTTTTGTCTTGGGGGCATTTTTGTCCAAATATTTTTGTTGAAACTTGCTGACACCAAAATCAATATTCACCTTTTCCATTGGCTTTACATATAGATAATAACTAGCAATAGAGCTCGCGTGATGCTGCGAATTTTAAAACTGTATAAAATATGTAGAAAATTCTAAATACACAAGATATGCAATACTATTTAAATACTTATAGAAATCTATTTATAACGATATGGATTGGCAGTTCTATTGTCATTGTTCTAATATTCACATCTTTTACAAATTGAACTCCTATTGTCCTTAATCATAGGAAATTTTTTGTATATAGTATTATTTACATACAAAAGATAATATTTGATGTGTATTTACATACTATTTACACACAAAGATTGGGTAGATAGTCCATATTGATATCCTCATGAAATATGTAGATAATCAGCTTATTTTACCCAATCATAACCAAAATGTGTGGTTGCAACTGACTTTAAGTTGTTAATGGAACAAAGTACCTAAAGTCGAAGATAAACCTGGTGAATGTAGAAATCTTCAAGCCCTAAACAAATTGCCCTTGCTTTTTGCAACAAAACAATCCTTTTATTACAGAAAATTACAGGAAAAACTTTTAAAAGTGGAAATAAAATTAAGTCAAATGATTAGGAACCAGAAGTTTATTGGACCATACACAGAAATAAAATTTAAATTAAAAATGAAAAATAAAAAAAATCTCAAATACACAAAGCATGACAATTTTAAACATACAAAAGCGAAACAAAATCATCAGAGCAAATAATAACATGAAATTGAAAACTCATTAACAATTGATTAAGCATATATAGGTACACCCAACAGATAATCTTATTTAATCATACCATTTTAATTTATCAAACTGATTATTTAATATTGTCATGCATGACAATATTTTACCATAATGAACTCTGACAATACCCTCTCATCCCAGTCGCATTTTTTGTTAAAATTTTGTTTGCTTTACTTCCATCCATAAGTTTAATATATTTTCACTATTTTTCAAATGTTGACGAAACTATGAAGACACAACCAACAGCATTCAATTCATTTTTCAACCCTGTAACCATGGAAGAAAAAATCGATAATATCGGTGATATTTCGCCGATATTATCGGTTTTTAAGGGGACCGATATTTTTATCACTATCCAAATGGTTTTCGTGATAATATCGCGATATTATCGAAAATATCGAAAATATCGCGATATTTTCGATATTTTCGTAAAATTTCGGATCTGTGCACATCGGAGAAGAAGGCCGGAGATGGGTGTGCCTATTCCCGAGCCGATTTCATCCCAAAAACCTTGCAAAAACACGAGATAGAACTTCAATTTCACATCTAAGCTTCAATCTATAACAGATTCAACAGAAAGAGGTAAACCCAAAGCTTACCTAACCGGAGAAATTCAAGAAACTCGTCGGAGGGTTCCTGCGTTCGCCGAGTTGCAGAGACGAGAAGGAGAGGGAGAAAGCCGAGGTGGGTGTATTCCTGAAGCATGTGTGAATCTCGGACTCTCGGACTCTCGGTGCAGACTGCAGAGAGAAATGACGGAGAGAGATGAGAGTTTCGAGAGTCTCTGTGCGTGTGGTGGTGCTGTTGCGCCGTCGTCGGGGTGGCTCTGGTACCTCGGTGTGTGGGTGTGGGTTCGATCGGCGAGAGAGAGATGTGAGTTAGCTGAGACTTGAGAGAGAGAAATGAGAGTTGGTACGGGGAGAAGAGAGAGATAGGTGAGTGCTTGCCACGTGGCAAGCAATGATAGGAGGACAGGTTTAGAAAATCTGAAAAGGAGATTTTGATTGGATGAAGATAGGGGACTAAAATGCAAAATTTAATAAACCTTTTGGGGGAAAAAATGCGAATTTACAAAATCTTTTGGGGTGGGGTTTCACAAAGTGGCTTATAATTATGACGAAGAATAAAATCTTAGGATTGCTTGTTAGAAACTTTATATAACCTTTCTCTTGCCATTTACTTGGTAAACAAGTTTTGATAGTCCAACTATCCAAGAATTTCTTCTTTTCTATGTTCACACTAATGATTTTTTGTCCTCGAATATGAGTTAATTGAATCATGTTTCCTAAACATGTGACCAAAATCAATTGAACATGTGATTAGGTACGAACATGAGAAAGTTAGTTGTTTGGATGAATGCGATACAATGCTAAGTAACTTTATACCTAAATCACATCTCTAGCAACGACTTCAGGTCTATCCAACCTGATTAAGAGCATTGGCACACTCCTCGTTGTTTGAATGGTACATAATTCATTATATATAAATGATTATGGTGTGTTTAAACTTCTTTCATTAATTACTACATATTTTCTATACTCACAATGTTTGTCAGCTCGCTATATAATCAACTTGATAATGTTAAATCCATCATGCAATGCATTTCCTTCCAATTTTTTGTGATAAACTAATAGATAATTGACTAAATAAACATCTTGCAAAGTTTCAATTAAAATTTCCAAGTTTTTCTTACAATTTCCGTGGTTTCCATGTAATTTTTATCGATATCGATATTTTACCGATATTTCCATCGATATTTCCATGTTTTCGGACTACCGATATTTCCGATATTACCGATATTTTCTTCCTTGCCTGTAACCAATTACACAAATAAGAATGCAGCATTTTTATTAAAGCATGTAATTCTCCTCTTCCTATATTCTTTCCCTTTCTCTAACCAAATAAAAATTTCCAAAACTATATACGAATTTTTTTTTATAAAAAACGATACATAATTAAAGCAAACAAAGAAAAAAAATGAAAACTCTTTTGTGAGATTGTATTACTTTGTTAGCAACCAACAGCAAAATGTTTCATCTTCTCACCAATTAATAAGTCAGTAAACAAATGACTAAACTTTCTTCATCAGAAAAGGCTAAAAGCAAAAAACGAAAAATCACTCACCTTAATGATAAAGCACTTTGAACAGTCGCATCATCTCATTGTTTAGAAACTGAAAATCTGTAAAGTGTTAACATTTAAACATATATCAAAAATGGTATCATCACTTGGATTAATTCTTTAAGAAAATCGATGACAATTGTAACATAAACATCCAAACACCAAATTAAATGCAGAAACATGGCAACCCATAACATAAACTGAATTCCAGATGAATTGAAAACAATATTACAGCAAAAGAACTCCAAACATAAAAAAAATCCCAAACCAATTGAAAAAAAACTAACCAAAACCAAAACAGACCAACTCAGGGTCATTGACACCGTTATTTCAAGAAAGCTTCCCAATACTGATGAAGAGACACTTCTCCCTTGCCTTGGAGCAGTCTTTTACTTTCAAGTTTCAACCAATGAGTATATTCAACCAGTACCTGAGTTTGGAAATTGTTGACCCTAAAAACTACCAAGCCTACGTGGCGCGCAGGCCGAGTAATCAATAAGCTAACTACGTCCTTCATTTATGTGCAGGGCGTGCCAACTCGTCGGCCGAGCTCGGCCGGTGAGTAAAATATGTGAATATGGTGTTGAGCGCGCTGCTGACTTCTTGATCTTGCGACTGCAACCGAGGAAGGAACACGTCTCTGCCTTCGGGTTCTAGAGCCTAAAGACAAGGCTGCTAGTTTTGCAAAGTTCAATATCAGATTCGGCTCTCAATGTGCCGAATGTAGTAACCTGGTAACATCTCACTTCGCCGAGAAGGCTGATGATATGACCTCTACTAACAAGGACTCGAAAATCCTTGTCGACCGAGACTTGGATAGATAATCAGTCGGCCGAGAAGCAGTGTTGTTTATCCAAACTGAAGGTGCTCCTTGATCGGCTGATTCTACGGCTCCAGTGCTATTTATTCAAACTGAAGATGTGTCAGCGGAAAAAGGGATATCAAAAACTCAAGGTTGTTGAGAGGTTTTACGTAGAACGAGAGTTTGCGCAGGGCAATTTGTGTGTTGAATTGGATGGGGCTTTTCATGTTGCCACTGCCTCTGTATTTATAGGGACGTGCTGACTTGACTCGATCAGTATTGCACTTGATCTTTAACGCGGTTTGGCGTGGATCAGAACTAACTAAATGCATGGTGTTATCATGCAATTGTCCAACCAATTTAAAATCTCCATCATTATCTCTTTTTAATTGACCACATCTGACCAAACAATGATGGCTTTATCCCATCATCATGTGATCCATGGTCAAAAGATCACCACGTCACTATCCTTGTGCTAATTGACTTTTTCCAATGTGTCCATAGGTTGAAGTCTACTCTTTTGTTCAGATGTCATCCTAATCACATCACTATCTCAAAATTTCACCTTTATCCCATGCATGGATTAATTGCACGAAAATTAATCCAGTAGTAATTGTATTGCCGCGTGAATCTACCAACACCAATATGCCGAATATCCCCAATTAATTCTAAATTGTAGTTTAGAGTTATTATTAGCATCACGTTTATCTTGTACAAGATAATTCATTATTAAAAAAATAACTATTATGATAAAAAAAAATTCATAATATTATCCTTTGATAATAATAAAATTATCTTCATTTTTTTATCCGACGGTGTGGAGCTATGTTTACTCAACAACCTTGATTGCACAGGCCGATAGTGTAAATTTGGGTCCAAACAGAAATATACAACATAGATAATAATTTTCCTTAATTAAACTCAAATCATATATATATGAAAAAAATTTAAATCTTGTATAATCCAAATTCCAGTCCCAAAAACAAACCATAGTTTTAAAAACTACAAACATGCAAAACCCAAATCAAATCTTCAAGTCATTTCAGATTTTATCAATAACTCACCAACCCAATACACACAAAAGAGTAAATTACCTGAGATCGCGGCTGCTTAAGTAGTTTCTAACGACATGTAAATTCTGCCTTTAAGTTTCAAGGTTTTTACTATGGAATCGAAGCAAAACCCAAATCAAATTCTAAGTGGGTTTAGCAAAACCCAGATCAAATATGTTAGAGGAGTCTCCTTTAGCCTATTCTATAGTGTTCAGTTAGCAACTTGGGAGGCTCAAGCCATATTAAGCGCAATTACAATAGCACAGCTACGGGGACATAGCCCCATCATCCGAAAGTTCAACACACCATCTGGCCAACGGAAAGTTAATTACAACCTAAGGGTTGTGGGTTATAACATTCAAACATGGGCTCTACGGCGTTTGAGGGAGTAATTGATCGGATCATATTTATATATATTTTTACTTCAAATTCACTCGTCTTTTCTTAGTTAGTTCCTTATATTTTTGAGCTATTTACGTTATTTTTGTGTTTATAGGATTTGTTATGCAAAGAAAATAAAAATAGCACAAATGAGTTTTAAATCATAAATTCGTCAAAATCTGCTTTAGTCGTTCTCATTCTGTCATGGGTTATTGGTAGAATTATGTCACGGATTATAGGTCGAACTTGCCCTTACAAAACTAAAGGTGTTCAAGGGCTTATATATTATGCTTAGATATTCTACCTTCTTAATGCGGCTCTATTTCTTCAATGTTTCGCGTTTATGTATTTGGAATGAAAGTTGGGCTTCTAGGGAAAGATCCTATTGTTTTGAATTATCTAGTAGTTTGTTATTTGCAGTTGAGTTTTATACAATCATGTTTCAGGAATTCCTGTTCTATATGGAAGGTATCCCGCCAGAGAGTTTATGCATGCTTCTTGGCCACAGTCACAATTCACAAGAAACTACGGAGCAAGTACCACCATTCCTCTCTTTAGCAGATCCTTTTCATCAAAAGTGGAACATGGGTGGACCACTAGAAAAATCATGGAGGGCATAAAGAAAAGGATAAAGGGAGTTGGTGGAGGCGGCCAGCTTGAAAAACAGAAAAGGGAGAGCTGTGAGTGGGATGGCACTATTCTGTTATGATGGAGAGAAGCGCACAAAAGAAAGAAAAATAAATAAAAGAACGAAGGGAGCGCCAATAAGAAAGGCACGGAGAGACAGAAGCAAAAAGCTGCTTTAGGCAGCGAGGAATTCACCAGCGTTTCACGTGGAAAAGGCCAGGATTTGTTTTTGCGTTCCTTTTATGAAAGCTTGCGACTGATCCAAGAGACCGAAGCAGCAAGCTGCCTTAGGCAGCGAGAAAGAAAGGCAGCTCGCAGGGGTTCAAAGGCACGGACAGACAGAGCATTGAAGCACTCTCCTCTCTCGGTTAAATCTTTCCAAACTTATATTTTACTTTTGGTTTAATTTGATAATGATGTGTAACTAAATTTTAAGTTGTTAGGGGCTGTTTTGAAGCCCCGAATATGATTGTAAGTTTGTTGTGATATTTTGTTTGAATGACTTTTATGAAAGGATGAAAATTGTTTCACTACTTATGTCATTGATAAATTCTTTATGTGTTTCTATGGATGCATACATAGTGAGCATATCTAGGATTTTAATGCTATGAATATATGTATGACTGCCCTTGTTGAATGAGGACCTACATATGTTCTAGAGTAGCACTTGTTAATTGTGGTTAACATGTGAACCGATTTCTAGGATAAGTAAGACAACGCCAGTACTTACGATGCCTTGTGATGACTCAAACTCTTTTTATTCTTAATGATTTCTACTTGTTAAATCTATGAACACACCATTCTAGATTGCATGCTAGGGACTAAGTTAAGTTGAAAACGCCATTCTCTTAACATACTACGTAAGAAAGAGTAATAGGTTGTGTTCTAACATTGAGCCAACTTGAGCATCTTCATCCGGAAATAAAAGGAATTTGAATGAAACATAACATACTTGCATGAGTATTTGGTGGTGGATAGCATGTCCCCTAACTCATTTTCTTAACTTGTGAATTAAAATCTATTGGTATTATTTAAAATCGGTTTCTGTACTGTTTTTGTACGATTTAATTTAAATAGAAAATCAACTCCAAAAATCCCAAAAGTTTGTGTGAGCATAGCTTGGTGTGTCTAGTTTATGTGTATAAACTTTCGTTGCATTTGGATAAGTGTAAGTTAGTCTAATAATTATTGTTCGGTGGCTGGTCAGTGGAGAAAGCCACCCTGTTTTTGTGACATTTTAAGTATTTGGATAAAACAATCTTCTGCGGGAAAGACCCTTATTTTCATATGCTACAATTGACAAATCTTAGTGTTAATAAGGAAAATTAATAGGATTATTGTGTGCTACTTTGTGGTGCGTTATAATTACTACCAGTAATTGAAAGGGCGATTTGGAAATCATCAAAAGGGATGGCTCTGAACTCTGATACTAAGTACGATTACTTCCATCCTTGACTAGCGTACTAAGTCAAGTACGTTATGTGGCACCATGTGTCTAATGCAGGTCCGAAGTCCTTAAGAAGAATTTTATTCCAATGGTCCTCCAATACAGGAAAATGACTTAGCCAAGTCAGCTAAGAGTAGTTCATTTGGAAGCGCTAAGGCCCAATGCATAAGTTCTGACAAAAGGATTCCAAAGGTGTTTCCAACCCACACATAGGCGACAAAAGTAGTTTAATTGGAAGCACTCGGCTAAGAGTAGTTTTTTTTTTTTTTACTTACGCATTGAAGGGCCTTTAGCGGACACTCCCTTCCTTTTTCTCAAGGGTGTTTGTCAATTAGGCTAATGATATTATTGTTTTGCAGGTGCAATTTTCCTCATTTTATCTTGGGGCGAAATCTGCATCCACATATTGCATGTGAATTGACTCTTTAATAGAGGTAGAACCCACCGATATAAGTAGGTCTCACCTTTATTAGAGAGGTGGTTCACATGTGATCTCCCTAGCTTTTTTCTTCTTGTAAATATTTATTACCACTGCTTGGAAAACACAAAATAATAGAGTTTGGAAAATTGGGTGAAGTGTAAAGTTAGCAACATGTCAATTTGCCACCTGAGCCATCAAATTGAAATATGACGTCTATATTTGGCATCCCTTAAATCATCTCTAATGAAGAGATGTAAATTTGAGATGTAAAAACTATATTTACATCTCCAAGAAATGTAAATATACAATCTAGTCCAATGAGAAAAATGTAAATTTGCGATCTCATTTATAATGTAAATAATCTTTAGTTAAAGATGAATAATTTACATTCCACTATAAATGAGTTTTCCTCCAAAAAAAATGTAAAATGTCTGCTTCAAGGCATTTTGCATTTTCAGCATCTCCAATTGGAGATGGGTATGACATACCCCGACCCTAAAATCAGGGCGCACTGGCCGTCACGTGGGCGTGACGTAACCAAAAGTGCGACGCGGAAGCAAAAAGGTAAAAGAAATACGAAGGAATAAAAACCAACTACTAGCAGTAATATCCAACTAACATGCTAGAGTGAGTTTAAGTGTGAAACACACATAATCAGAGCATAATTACTAGGTGCGGTCAAGTAGGACCATTCCTAAATTACAACACCCGAAGGTGAGTCCTACATTTAAGTAGTTTGTCAGAACGCCGTGGAAATCCTCGTGAGCCACCAACACTGCTAACTAGAACCTGGAGGGGCGCAAAACAAGATTGAGTGGGTCAGTAAAACAAAGCTTTTCGAAAATATATCTTTTAATAACACTTCTAACCCCTCGCTGTAAAACCTGTATACTTTCCCAGAAAATAGTATATATATAACCATATATAACAGCAAATAATTCGAATCACAAGTCTTTAACACTTTTCAGGAAAATATGCCATGTTATGCTTCAAAACATAATAAGGATGCATCAATATATCAGATGAAATAAGGAATCAACCGGAGACTCTGCAACTGTCATGTACGGCTAATTCTATAGCTCAATATCCAATCTAACCGGAGTCACCAACTGTGACCTGTATGGCACTACTCTGCACACAAGTCGGAACTACCTGTAGTAGTCTGTACGGCAATAATGGTGTAAGAATACGCTCTAGTGCTTCTCTCATCAACAGCTGTATAACAATCTAAAGTCACCTACAAGTCGGAACCACCTCTAATGGTCTATACAACACGCCAGAACAACCTCTAGTGGTCTATACAACATGCACCTACTTGGATCCAAGGTGAGCGTGTGGTGCGGGGTGAATAATACAAGCACTGACACCGGGGGTGCAGGTTATGAGCTCTCAACATAAATCACATCAAACAATAAACGATAACTAACTCACCTGATACTCACATGTGCGTCCACAGCACCATTTCACATATATGCATCAAATACTAGTTCATATATTTCATATAATATATATGCATGGCATTTTAAAACATACTTTCATTTAAATTCAATTTCTGGGAAAAGTCAGTAGTATATAGGTATATACAGAAAATAACTGCCCATTCACTGGTAAGTCGAAGGGTCGTAACCCCCGTGACGCCCTTGAATGCGCTCGTCCTCAGGATAGGTCTCACCTATATGCGAAACAACTATGAAAACGTTATTTTAAAGCACATAACCAACAATACGTAATAATTTCTCATACGAAGCTCAATTTGGGTATATGAATATACCACAGTGACCTACTCGACGTCACGGACGTCGAGATATTTTTAGAATAATTTTTCAACGCCGCACGCGCCCCCACGCGCGTCATCCCCTACCTCCAGACACCAGAAAATCTTGTCGGCGCTGGAAACTGGGCAAACCTGCAATCGCCCTTTTCTCGCTCGATTTTGCACAATTTTCCACGAAATTTTCACCAAAATGTCACAAATCACGAGAGGAAGAAGGCTATACCTTTTAAAACTTCCAAATCCTTCGAAAACTCGTCGGGAAATTTCTACCAAAATCGGCCACCTTCGAACCACGTGATCCCGACGTCAAAACATGTCCAACGAAGCACTCCGAGCTTCGTGAGAACCTCCTAGAGCTTGCTATGGTCCTAAAATTCACAAAAACTTAAGGGTTTAAAAGTTCGTGAATAGTGACCAATTCGGGGATTAGAAAAACTAGGGATCCTTATGTCTAAATCCTTTGATTCTTCTTCTCCGAGCTTCGTAGGAGTGTCCCAAAGCTTCCTACAAGCCTGTAACCTCCTGAAACATTCAATATAACGTGTGCATGAACACTGCACATTTTCGGGGTTAGGGTTTCACAATGATTTCAAAGGTTCTAAGTTCCAAAAATTGTACCAACAAACTCACAAGCTTGCAAGGATTCTAAAACTTACCTTTTCAGTCTCGATCTGAGAAGAAATGAGCAAGTTCCACCTTTGTCCGTACGTGCACAGTGCACGGGAAGAAGAAACCGAGAGGGGAGAGAGAGAGGAAGTCCACGGAAGAGAGAGAAGTACTTTAGGTGATGTGTGGTCCTCCTAAGACCCTAACCACACAAAATGCACATAATTTTTAATCCAACTTAACTTTCCAAAAACTTAGGAAGGTATGTTTTATTCAAATAAATAAGTCACGCATACCTTAGCAACCTTTAAGGGCAATTCCGTCAATTCACATCAACGATAAATGAAATTTCGGGACGGGCTGTGACATGTATATAAGGTAATTTAACTATTGTGCTTTTTTTTAGAGCTATTATAATGGCAATCAAAAAAGGTAATTTACCAAAAACGGTGGAAACAAAATTGAAGGGTGGGGCTCTAATAAGGGTGGACGCAGATCGTTTTGATTCAGTTTGACACAAAAAATATATATAACAAGACTAGCTAGTATTTAACGGTTCAATTTGGTTTGACTTTGTCCAATTCCACCATTAAAAATTAATCAAACCAAATCATTGTTCATCGGTTTGATTCGGTTGGTTTAATCTTCCAAACATCCACACATCTCTTGCATTCCAACTCGGTTGAAAGATTAAGTTTTTCGTAACATAAAAAGTTCATCAAGTCAGATAGAACTAAGTTTCAATAAATAAAATTTCATGCTAGCAAACGATTTATTAATAACCTCACATAAACATAAAATACATATAAATCTCTTAATTGTTGATAATCATTACAACTTATAATGTGTATGGTAGGGCCGCTAAATAACCTAAAATAAGTTTACATGTATAAAATAAATTAATTAATAATTAAAAGATACGTGATCGGTTCAGATTGATTTTGGTCTGTTTTAAAAATCTCAAACCCAAACCAAACCAAAAGTAAATAAGTTTGGTTGGATGTTTAGATTGTTTGATTTTTTTTTTTTCTTGTTCAAAATCAAATCAAATTGATCAATATGATTCGGGTAGATTGTTTTGGTCGGTCTGGTCATTTTGATGCCCACCCCTAAGCTCTACCATGTAGTATAGCATTGTCTCAATCCAAAGTACAAACGAAAGTGTCATTCTAGTATACTCAAACTATATTGTACTTCTATACAACAAACTCAAGTGGTTAAATACATTTTTTACGCCTAGTAAGTGCTCGGTATTTTTCCATTCAATCTCTTTTTCCCAAATATCTATTGGATAAAACAAAGAGATTGAAAAATATTTTACTACACTTGATCGATTAGTTATAAGTTGTGTAGAGGAATTCATCGATTAGTTGTGAGTTAATTTCAAAGAAATTAAAATTAAAAAGAAACGAAAATTATTCCATCCATCTCACTTGTCAAAGTGTCATTCTATATATATATATATATATATAGAAGAATATTGTTAGTACTCATTTATAAATAAAGAAGAATACTAGTATTACTAAATGGCTCTTTTGTATGTTATTATCAGTGTTCTAAAAAACGGCCTAGGCAGCCGCCTAGGCGCTGGGCACCTAGCAACAGAGGCGTTTTTGGGCAAATCGGGAGGAAAAATCGGGTTGGGCCTAGGCGGGCTAGGCGGCGCCTAGGCGGTCTAGGCGGGCTGGGCGGCTAGGCGGGCTAGGCGGTCCTAGGCGGTCCTAGGCGGCCCTAGGCGGTCCTAGTGTCACGGGATGACTCTATAAGCCTTCCGCCTGTGCGGCACTTAGACTTGAATACCTCGATGAACAAGCTAAGTAAGCCTTTGAAGCCTCGCTTCCCCGGATTGAATCACAAAGAAAGCTAAGATAGCTTGGAGAATGCTAAAAGCACTTAGAAGATGGGAGAAAGGAAGTTTTGTATTGAAACTTAGGAGAACTTTACAATTGCTTACAATTCTTGGATGGTTTGACCAAATGGCCTTGCCTCCTATTTATAGGCCTAAGTCACCTCCTCAATGGAGGGTTCTAGAATTCTCTACTTACATCCAAAAATATCTAGCATAGTTCTAGATACAACTTGCCTAATCTAGATTGTTCTAGGTGAGGCTTAAATATGTACACTTGTGTGGAATGTTCCGGAATGTCCTAGATTATCTTGAATGCTCCGCCACATTCTTGATTTTTCCGGGACGTTCCAGAAGCTTCCATGAAGACAAGGCTTTATGGGCTTAGATATATGATGTCTTGGGCGATTTCTTTGTTTTTAGCATGCGGCCCGTGACATCCTCCCCCACTTAAGCCGTCGACGTCCTCGTCGACTCTTGCCTCTCGAATGTCTCAATCAAGTCCTTATATTGCCATAAGGACGTCTCCTTCTCCCATGTTGCTTCGGAGTATGGTAGCCCCTTCCATTTGACAAAGTACTCCACGTGCTTTGGTTGTCTTGGCCGTACCACGACACGCTTGGCTTCAATGCTTTCCGCTTCTTTGTCAAATGCCTCCACCATCAAAGGGGGTGCTCGATGAGACTCACCTCGGCTTGGTTCCTCATCGTCCGCATGATAAGGCTTCAAGTTGCTCACATGGAACACCGGGTGAAACTTGAGGCGGGGTGGGAGTTCCACAACATAAGCGGCTTTGCCAACCTTCTTGATGATAGGGAATGGTCCCTCATATTTCCGCAACAAGCTCTTGTGCAAGCCACGAGTACTCTTGTGCTGAGACGCATTGAGCTTCACAAAGACTTGGTCGCCAGTTTGGAACTCCACATTCCTTCGCTTACGATCCGCCCATTTCTTCATCTTCTTTGAAGCTTTCTCCAAATGAGCTCGAGCAAGTTCGTGGGCTAATTGCCACTCCTTAGCGGTTTTGAAAGCGGCTGGACTATTCCCCGTGTAGCCAGTCACAACCGTGTTCGGGGTCAAGGGTTGTTGCCCTGTAGCCAACTCGAACGGACTTTTCCCCGTCGACTCCGAACGTTGCAAGTTATAAGAGAATTGGGCAACATCAAGTAACTTAGCCCAATCTCGTTGATTGGCACTAACATAGTGCCGCAAATAAGTCTCTAACAATGCATTAACCCGCTCCGTTTGTCCATCAGTTTGGGGATGAAAAGCTGTGGAGAAGTCTAACTTTGAGCCAAGTAGCTCGTTGAGTTGCTTCCTCAATTCCTCCAACTCGGGTGGCGACATCCTATAAGGTGATTTGGAGGGAGGCTTAGCACCAGGCTCCAACTCAATCGCATGGTCGACCTCTCTCCTTGGTGGCAACTTCTTTGGCAGTTCCTTAGGCATTACGTCCGCAAACTCCACAAGGACGGCTTCCACTTGTTTCGGCAAAGGCACGTGCTTCTCCTCCCCTTCATTCAACATTAGGGTTGCAAGAAATGTGGCCTCGCGTTTCTTCCAAGACTTGGCAAATTGAATTGCCGACAAGTGCTGGGTACACTTCTTGGCTTGCCTTTCCAATGGCACCAGGCAAGGTTGTCTTCCGTCGGCTAGGATACAGAAGATATTGTAGAAGGGAATGGGAAAGGCTCGTACCTTGTCCATGAACTCTAACCCAATGACTACGCCATAGTCGTCCATCTTGACTACGGTGAAGTCGATCTCTCCCTTCCATGCGCCAATGTCTACTTGTACATTGCGCGCAACTCCAACAATAGGGGTGGCAGCGGAATTTACCGTCTTCACGCTACCAGGCTCCTTTGTGACTCGGAGGCCAAGCCTTGTGGCTTCCTCCGACGTCATGAAGTTGTGGGTTGCTCCCGTGTCCACCAACACACGCGTCGTCTTGTCACCAGTCTTGACTTCGACGAACAATGATCCTCCCTCAACTTGAGCCTTAGGTTGTGGGAGGGTTGTTTGGATGGCATTCAGTAGACGGATGCATCCCATCCTTGTATCGTTACTCTCCTCGGCCTTGTCGTCCTTGAAAGCCATGGCCTTAAGGGCCTTCTTTTGTGGGCAATCTCGCATCATGTGAGGGCCGTCGCATAGGTAACAAGTGGGTTGCCAAGACTTACCCTTGCTTTTGTCATGCTTATCGGCTTTCTTCTCTTTCGGTTTGCTTGTCTCGGCCTTGTCCTTCGGCTTATGTTCTCCCCCACTTCTCTCATGGTTACCCATCTTCCCCGTGGACTTGAACTCACCTTGGTGGCTTGATTTAAACTCAATCAAGGATTCGGCGGCGGCAATGGCATCAGACAATGTTTGCACGTGTCTCCTTTGTAGTTCGAGTCTTGCCCAATTTTGCAATCCACTCATGAAGTACATGAGCTTGTCTTCTTCTGACATGTTGGGCACCTCGAATAACAAGCTCACGAAGGCGTTGACATAGTCTTTGACGCTCCCCGTTTGCTTGAGCCACCTTAGTTTCTCCTTGGCTTCGTACTTGGCATTTTGGGGATAGAAGTGCAACATAAGATCTTTCTTAAATTCATCCCAAGTGGTGAGGGAGAACGTACCTTGCTCAATCTCCATGCTCCGGCGACGCCACCACATAAGGGCATTGTCAGCTAAGAACATGGTTGCCGTTGAGATTTTGGACTCGTCATCTTCAAGCTTCAAGTACTTGAAGTATCGCTCCACGTTCCACACGAATGTGTCGAGCTCCTTTGCTTCCCTCTTCCCATTATAGGATTTGGGTTTAAAGGAGTCGATTACCTTGGAGTCCAACGCCTTGATTTCCCTCGGCCCTTGCACGAATTGCTTCACGACTGCTTCTTTACAAAACGCCACATCTCCTTTAAGTTCCCTTGTCTCCTTTATCTCTTCTTGAAGCGCCACAAACCTTGCCTCCATGTTGTCAAGGTGAACCTGGACTTCCCTCTGCATCTTGTCTGCCATGGTGTTGAGAGCGCCAAGGAGCTCATCTCGTAGCCCTTCCACCAAGCCACGCAGTTCATCCTTACCATCGTCCACCATGGTTTGGATTTCCTCCTTGTCGACAACGTCCTCATCAAGTCGAGTATCGAACTCGAGTATGGTTCGTTCCACCTTCTCGAGTCGCTCTTCCATGGTCTCCATCGATGCTTGCAAGTCCTTTAACTTTGGCTTGCTCTTGGCAACGTCTTGGACCTCGGCAGTACGCTCTCTTAGATCGGAGACTCCGGACACCATCTCTCCACTTGCCATATCTTACTTTCCTTCAAGTGATTCACGAGCTTGGCTCTGATACCAGCTGTCACGGGATGACTCTATAAGCCTTCCGCCCGTGCGGCACTTAGACTTGAATACCTCGATGAACAAGCTAAGTAAGCCTTTGAAGCCTCGCTTCCCCGGATTGAATCACAAAGAAAGCTAAGATAGCTTGGAGAATGCTAAAAGCACTTAGAAGATGGGAGAAAGGAAGTTTTGTATTGAAACTTAGGAGAACTTTACAATTGCTTACAATTCTTGGATGGTTTGGCCAAATGGCCTTGCCTCCTATTTATAGGCCTAAGTCACCTCCTCAATGGAGGGTTCTAGAATTCTCTACTTACATCCAAAAATATCTAGCATAGTTCTAGATACAACTTGCCTAATCTAGATTGTTCTAGGTGAGGCTTAAATATGTACACTTGTGTGGAATGTTCCGGAATGTCCTAGATTATCTTGAATGCTCCGCCACATTCTTGATTTTTCCGGGACGTTCCAGAAGCTTCCATGAAGACAAGGCTTTATGGGCTTAGATATATGATGTCTTGGGCGATTTCTTTGTTTTTAGCATGCGGCCCGTGACACTAGGCGGTCCTAGGAGGTTTTTTTTTTATTTTTTATTAATTGCATGCTTTTTTCTTTTTTTAATTTCATGGTGGTATACTTATGGAAATGGTGTATCTAATTTGCAAATGATGGATTTACTACAAGTTCATCCAATACTTATGGAAATAGTGTACCTAATTTGCATTTTATCATTATTTTATTATCCATACAAGTATAGTTTTTTTTTAGGTGTCAATATGCACTTATTTACAAGATATATAATAAATTTACCTAAATCCGCCTAGGCCGCCTAGGCGCTAGGCGCTAGCCCGCCGTCCGACTAGCGCCTAGCGTTTTTTAGAACCTTGGTTATTATGCAAAGCAACGGCATATGATTGATTTAATCGAATATATATTTACTGATAAGTCTTTCAGAGAGAGAGAGAGAGACCGTCGGGTGGCGCTTCGGGGGAGAACAAAACCTGCCGGCGATTACTAACCAAAGGGCACCATTGAAAAACCCCAAAGAACCCAATTTTTTTTATCAAAATTTGAAATTCTTGGAGCAATTACTCCAAAACCCATCAATGTCTCTACAATTCCAAAGCTCTTGCTTGTATATATGAATGTATATATACAGTATATATATATATATATAGGTGTGTGTATATTGTAGCAGCTTCAAAGGCCAACAGTTGATAGGGATCTCCATTCGTTTTCAGGTGAGGTTCCATTTCTACCTTTATCTCTCTGCTTCTTTATCTGTCAGTTTGAAGCTCAAATGTTTGGTGCTCTGTTCCAATCTTTGAAATTTGTGATCTGAGTTTTCTTCATCCAAAACAAATCCTCCAATCGGGAGGCAGAAGATCACAGTTCTTGCTTCTGATTAATTCATGATATACCACTTCAGAAAAGATGATTACATTCGACTCCACCTTGTTTCGTTGATTAATTTGCTATATTTTTCTTTCTTTCTTGAAAATGTTGTTCTCTTTGTTCAGGAATTAATTAATTAATCTACTTTGTAAAGAGGCACTCTGTTCACTTCGCTGTCGCAAATTCGGAATTTCTTTCCACAATTTTGATCATTAACATTGTCGAATATGTTTAAAATCCAGGGTGCTAGAAAACTTGTTTTGTCAATGCTAATCTGATTTGTGTTTTGATTTTCAGTATGGATACATTGATTAAAAATATGCGTGGTTCTGGAAAGAAATCAAACCTCAAGGAGTCCGGGAAATCTGGTTATTCCAGTTCCGTGGCGAAGCTGATTTCATCACCAAGTTTTAAAAAAGGCGGAAAAGTTCCCCGTGTTAAAAAACTAAAACCAAAGTCGTCCAAGACTATTATCGCGTCAGCCTTGTCAAAGAAGAGAGGTGCCGACTCTTCAAGCAAAGCATCAACGTCAAGGAATAATGATACTAACAAAAAATTGATGAGTAGAAAAGAATTTCATAAAGTGCATGATACAGATTCTTCCAAAAAGCCGTCTTCAGTGAAACTTCAGGACCACAAGTTATCAGACAATGGCTCTGATGAGAAAGGGGAGAAAAGGAGGAGAAAGAAGAAACCAAAAAAGGATAAGGTGGAGTTGGATGAAACTTCTCGCCTGCAGAGGAGGACAAGGTACCTGTTGATTAAAATAAAGCTGGAGCAGAACCTTATTGATGCTTATGCCGGTGAAGGTTGGAAGGGTCAGAGGTATGTAAGATTATCTTAAAATCTTTTCAGTTCCCGATTTCTGCTTTATATATCACACATTTCTGTTCAATGGTTTAGTATGTAAGCTAGACATAGGAAAAGAGTAATGAAATTTCGTAGACTTGGTTTGAAAGCAATGGTATTTATGTTAAAATAGAATCTTAATAAAGAGGAGACGAGACTCGATAGTCGTAGAAGCTAATGTTTTGATATTATTCGTTGAATTTACGTTTTCAATCGTTTTAATAGCAGGAAGCTCAATTGGTAGATTTGAAGTACTCAAATTAACTGAAAACATTGCAGTGTCTAATTTGAATAAAATTTCAATTGTTTTTATTAATATCAAGTGATGATTATCAATTAAGCTTAGAATGTGCATTGTTTTCTTGTGCTCCTTTCTATAGTAAATGGCTCTGCAGTTTAATTATTTTAATTTCTTACTTATATCACAGTCGAGAAAAGATTAGGCCAGAAATGGAACTGCAGAGAGCCAATAAGCAGATTTTAAATTGCAAGCTTGGAATCCGCGATGCCATCCAACAACTGGATTCTCTGAGCTCAGTAGGAAGCATCGCAGATTCTTTTATTGCTCCAGATGGATCTGTTTCTCATGAACATGTAAGTACATGAGATTACTACTTTTTTTTGTATGCCGAAAGGGGCTGTTTGGAATCCCCACTTGTGGTCTTGGCTAAGGTCTGGATTCTCTTGACAGCTCCCAAGCGTAGGCCCACTAATACCTCTTTATCTTGGCTGTACGCTTATTGATGTTCCATTTTTTTGTTATTATTAGATATTCTGTGCGAAGTGCAAGTTGAACGAAGCTTTGCCTGATAATGATATTATACTGTGTGATGGGACATGCAATTGTGCATTCCACCAAAAATGTCTTGATCCTCCCTTGGATACTGAAAATAGTAAGTTTCTCACCTCTTTTGAATTTCTTTGGACCTTTTGGCGACATACCAACTATATTTTCTTCGGAAAAGCTACTTCTAAGTTCAATTGTTAATCTACAGTTCCTCGAGGAGAGCAGGGTTGGTTTTGCAAATTTTGCGAGTGTAAAATGGAAATACTAGAATTAGTCAATGCTCACCTTGGGACCTGCTTTCCGATGAACAGTGGTTGGCAGGTTAGAAATTGCCTAACTCATTGAGAAATGTCAAATTTTCACCCCCAATTACTTTTGGTTTTGCTGCTTTAATAATTCTTGTAACTAATGGCTCTCTATGTAATATAGGATGTCTTCAAGGAAGAAGCCGCTTTCCCCGATGGCGAGAATTCCTTATTAAATCCAGATGAAGAATGGCCTTCAGATGATTCTGAAGATGATGATTATAAACCAGAGAGGAATGTGAACAGCTGCGGCATCAGCAGGGGAGGCAGCGATGACAATGTATCAGAAGAGGAATTGTCAACTGATGTCAGTGTAGGTTCTGATGAATCTACTGATGGGGAAATTGTTTCTGGCCGCAGACAGAGAAGAAGTGTTGATTATAAGAAGTTATATGATGTGAGTATACCAGCCTAAATGTTTCGATTTTTTTTTTTTAACTTGTTCTTGGTAAATTTTGAATATTAGTATGACCTTTAATTCCTTAATTCCTTTAAATCTTTGCTTTTATTCCACTTTTGGGTCTGACACAATGATAGTTATTAATTTTGAGATAATGATATTACATGGAAATTGCTTGTTGCCAGTCTTTATATGTTTGATTGTGGATGTTCTGGCAATAAAATGTGCCTAGATATAATCAACTTCTGAAATGCTCGTATCATACTTTAATCAATATAATATATATATATATTAATTCCTATGGGTTTTATTGTAAAATTTATATCTTGTGGATAATAATGGGGTATAGTATTTGCTGTATAACAATGGTTCTTTGAGGTGACGATCCGATATTCACTGTGTTGTGCATATTTGTTTTTTCCTACAAGGAAATGTTTGGAAAAGATGGTCCTTTGCTCGAACAAATCAGTGATGATGAAGACTGGGGTCCTGTTAAACGAAAGCGAAGAGAAAAAGAATCTGATGCGGCCAGCACCCTTATGACTCTCTATGAAAGCGAAAGAAATCCAGATGTTGACCATACAGAAGTGAAAAATATACGTTCTTCTGATACGCAAGTTAGAAGGTCCTGCTTCCGAATTCCTCGAAAGGCAGTAGAGGTATTAGAACTCGCCCTCTCTCTCTCTCTGTGGTTACATCTGTCTCTCTTCACTTGCACTCATAATGCTTCCGCCAGAGCTATTTTAAATTTGATGGTAGTATCTGTATTTCCTAGACTAAAACCTTCTGCTGTAATTTCTTTTTCCAGAAGCTCCGCCAAGTGTTTTCTGAGAATGAACTTCCTTCTAGAGCTGTCAAGGACAATCTTTCAAAAGAGTTGGGCCTTAATCCTGACAAGGTAATGGTGATTGATTAACTACAGATTGTTTGGGCCTTCTTGAACCATCAACTAGTTTGTTGCTCAGTATGAGTTTATTTTCTTGCCAAATTGGATAACGGAAAATATATTTTGGAAGTTATTGATATGTTTTTCGTCCAGTCAAAAACATTGTCTTTCTGGACTCTACGTTATTGGGATTTTGGTGTGAGAGTCAAGGAATGTTAAAATGCGTAGGCATGGTTTTGTAGTATTTGCGGATATTAGATGGCTACAAGCTTATTACCTTATCCATCGTTTTAATAACTTTAACATTGCAATTTTCAGGTTAGTAAATGGTTCAAGAACGCACGTTACTTAGCTCTGAAAACCAGAAAGGTGAGCTATTAGTCCATGTATTTTCTTATACGTCCAACTTCTTTGATTCTACTATTGTTAATTTCTTCTTTTCATCTGTTTTAGCCTCTTTGTTAATTCACTACTAAATAAAATGTTTGATGTGGAGTTGGAAATCTTTTCAACAAAGAGTATATTGGTCTGAATGAGTCATGGAGCGTTAGGATCTTAAATCTCAACTCCTGAGATTTTATGTCTCTCAATAAACTATGTTGATAGATCTTTTGCGCAGCAGGAAGCGAGTGGTAAAGACCATCAGACTTTTACTCCTGGAATCTCCAAGGAACCAGGATATGAAAATGTGACTGGAAAAGCTGCTGATCTCATGGCTTCAGATTCAGATGACGATACCTTAGCTGAAACTGTGGTCCATTCCCCGAAGAATGTTAACACAGCTTTCCGGAGAAAGCATCCAAAATCACTAAGTAGCCCTTTGAGGAAAAGTCAACAGAAAGCCCCTTCGTGTGGGTCACCTTCAAAGAGAAACAAGGTCTTGGCCTATCATAATAGATAAATAAATTTCTGAATATTTCTGCGCCTTTTTTTTTCACAAATCCCAGGGCCATTAGTGTTATGGTTATTTTAAGGGTTATTATGTTTTGGCTGTCATAGCAGCCATGATTTTGTCAGTAAAATAGTTAAGTAGTTAATTTGCATCATGAACTTTGCTTGGTTTCTTAATATATTGGATATACCTGAAGTTATGTAGTCCTTGTCCTTCAGAATAAGGTTTGTGAGTTTCCGGAAATTTGCCATCTCGTGTTTTCTATCCAAAAACCATAATAGAAACCAACTGCACTTACCTGACTTTCCAATTTCACAATCCTCAAATCATATACCCTTTTGCATACATGCAAGCAACCTTCTCATCCAATTATCTCTCAAAACTCTGGTTTTGTGGGAAGAAGAATTCTGGATATCAGATAATTCTTCGGGACCTCGTCTTTGCCTCCTCAAGTAGTTCACTTGGTTATATCTTCTTTTAACCTTCTCACAGTTATGACTTGCCTTTGTTTCCACTGTATTGGATTAACGATTATGTACCTGTCTCAGCTTATTTTTCATTGAATTTAAAGTGGCAGATTAGAGATGTTTACGGTTTTCATATCCTATAATTACTACTAATTACCTCTGCTGAAAATATTAATTGACAACAAAGTTGACTCATGTGTTGGTTTGCTTTCGTACAGGATGGAAAAGAGTCAAGTGATGATGTGAGCTTGAAGAAGCTTATGAACACAAGAACAAAGGAGAAGCGGGCCAACCTTATCGCTGGAGGCGGTGGAGATGGATGTCGAGTTGCAGAGCTGGAAATGGAGAGACTATGCAAAGCCAAAGGTAGGCTAGAACATATGAGACAGAAATTACTGAAATTGCAAAATGTGAAATCAAAGCAGAAATCGAATAAATCTCTCCTGCATGAGCACACTGTGATTTATGTTCCAGTAGCACAACTGCGGGAAAAGGTTTGATAATTTGTCATTTTTCTGAATGAAATATAGCATTTTTTTTTACCTCAGTCATCCCATCCCGTCTTTTCAGAATTTATTTGTTTAACATTTTGCTTGTTGTGCAAGAATACTCTCTCTCTCTCTCTCTCTCTCTCTCTCTCTCTCTCATGAATCCTGAAGCATGGAGAAGAGTACGTAATAGTGATTGCATGTTCTGATTCACACTGCTATACAACTGGAAATTGAAGTTAAGACGATGAACTAGGAGTGATGATGATTCAAAGTTGCAGAGATTTGTATTGTTTGTCCAGTTATTTATTTTTTAATCAGCGGGGAGAGATTTCAACCTGGGACCTCCTCATGTGTAATCATGACCGTTGATTCCGCTTGATTTATTAAATTTGATAACCATAAATAAAGAGGATGTGATAAGCTAAAAATGACGTGTGAAAATCACTTCCCGATTATATCGAGTAGGACCAGCATGAAGTCAAACGGGACTAAGAGACAACTAGTCCCGTCGAATGTTGGACTAGAAGAATCGTTTGCTCTCTTTTCTTTTCGTAACCGTTGGAGCTCCACCCTGAATTTTGGACTACACAAAGGCACCTTCAGTTTCAGACTTTCTTTTGCAACCTCAAAGAGAAGCACTTTAATTTATATCTTGATGCAGCAATGACTTGTCACATTGTGCAGTCCAGGCTACATCCTAGTCGATTTGATATAAACAACAAACACTGGTAACTTAAACCATAATCCAGTTAACTGTGCTCAAATTTTCTAACTCGATTTGATATATATGATGTTCAATGACTGACGACCCAGGTTCTATACACGCTTTTACACCACTTCTCACCATATCATAGAGTTTGTATACTTTTTGTACCTACTATGCGGTTTTTCAAATCACCGGCACTCTTGGTTCCTTCCAAAGTATGCTGTTTAGCAGATAACCGCGGCCTCAGCTACACATCATAAGAAATAATAACCACCCTAAGATAAACCACAAGGATCATACAAGGTAAACCGACATATTATGCTCCTACGAGCCATTATGCATATATAAGAATTCAAAATAGTATTTCAAGTAATTGTTTCAACAAAAGCACGTGAATTTGAGACAATGCAACAGCATTTAAGTATTAGATATGCCTGAAACTCGCTACAAGAAAGTTGTTCTGGAAACTCTAGTGTAAACCTATTTTCTTTATCCTTTTTGTTCATTGGGTCCCTTAAAAGTCAGTAATTTCCTTAGTTTAGTAAAGTTATTATTGTCTGTTAGACTCTTTTCTCATATCTTCGAGAGGTACTCTTGGTTCCGCATACCACTACTTGCTTATCATAATATACAACTAAAATGAAAACATATCCAAAAACTTATTTATTGGAAGAAGTGCCTGGAAAATACCGTCTCAATATACTTCAGTTGCTTTAGAACTTGATCCGTTTCCAGTTCCTGAGCCAGACACAAAAGAAGAGGGATGACGTTAAATTTAAAGATGGACACCAGACAGACCAGCATATAATGAAGTGAAGAAAGCATATAACAAAGACAAAACCGAAGTGAAGAAAGCATATAACAAAGACAAAACCGAAGTGAAGAAAGCAAGATACATTATTTGACATAATAACAAATTAGTGAAGTGCTCGATACCCTATTGACTACATCTCAGTCATGTTTAATCAAAATCCAATGACTGAATGAAATCCCAATAATCCTCAGTGGGTTCGATATGGATAGTTGAGATGCACAATCATTCTCATGCAATCCCAACCATCTATATCTCTAGCAGTGTAAATTGTGATCCATTTTTTTGCTACTACTCTAGTTCTAAGAGTTTCATATGATACGATCTAAAAATCCAAACGTTGTCTATAAACAGAGACATGAAGAGTGTCAGTGATAGGTCCACCTGAGGCACATTACAATCAGCATGGCTTGGATCCCAAAGGATAGAGCAGAAGCACTCCCAGTCATTAGTTTGGACTTCAAAAAGAGGAGCCCTGATATACAAGAATCTTCCAAATTGTTAAAATGCCAAGCATAATCAACAACAAAAGTAGAAAAGCAATTAAGCGATAAAAAAAACGATAAAAACAACTTTAGATCAAAAGTATTAGGTAATATATCAAGATACCAAAAAACTCGTCATGAACTATTTTGTGTACTTGCATATTTCGAGACAATTGCCATAAAAAAAGAATCCAGCCAGCAGATTTGTGGTGTAACTTTAAACAATTTAGAGCTACCTATACAAAACAAGTTTGGAATTTGTGAGAAAACAAGTTTGGAGTTTGGAATTTGTGATCCAGTGCCATTGTGTCAAGTCTTAGTTAATCTTCAATCACTAAGACCGAAGAAAACCCCACAAAAACCCCCTGAGAGAGAACCCCTCGACAGACAGGAAAGGAGAGAAGGGCATCTTCGATGTGTTCTTCCAGTATCTAAATTCTAAAGAACCATCAGTCTTGGACTGGAGTTCTCTCTCAAATAATTGTACAACTTCAGAGTTCAGACTGACAAGTCACAAACAACAAGCATCCATTCATATTGGTGTTTCATGTTCTCCATTAAAGTAATTTCACTCAAATATAGTACTATACATATTATCAGAAAAATTTCCAACTAAATAATCAGATCACGACCTTCACAGGTTCCAATTAAGCGTTAACACAAACCATAAATCAATTACCTGCGCCACTTTCCACATATAGTTCCATTTGCGCGGTCTACAACTTCTCGACATTGAAGCCAATTACCTATAGAGCTATGCCTAGAAGGTTTATTGCAGTTCAGCCCCTACAAAGGAAAGATGTGTTACTCCATAGAATTTCCAAACCTCCCATGCCAAATGAAAAAGCCGATTACATATACAAATACAGATCAAGGACTTACATGCAATCTAGCATACTCAGACGAATCTAATTCCAAAGGTTCACCAATGCCACTGATATCACTGCAAAATAACAAAAGTTGTAACTTGTAAGTAACATGGAAAATGAAAGAAAATAAGGATTCAAACCAGAGTTAGGAGAGGCAGATTATGAAAATTTTCTTTACTAGAACATGATAAAAAAAAGATCCCACACAGGTGCCTATGCAGGACAGCCAGCCAATTGTTTAGGAATACAAGCAGCACAAGCAATGAGATCTGTCCTACCTGGCGTGCTAAATCCTCTGAAAACAAGGATTCATAGTACAAAAACCAAAATGAAACTACTTACCCTACCCTCCTATATAAACCACATAGTGGCTACCTTCACGGTACATATCATTTGAAATGTGACTAATCGAAAGGAAGAGAGACAAGGAAAGCAGGCGGTTTTCACAAGGATATCCATCCAACTAGTGAAGGCAACATATAAACTTCAACCGCATCAAAAGAGTTAAGAGAGAAAATGACAGAATAAACATACCCATTTGTTGGGCCAGACCAGTCAGGAACTTCCGCTTGAAACCCTTTACCAACCCGAACACTAGTTGTATACGGCTCAATGTCTCTCAACATTAACATTATGGGATTCATTTGGCCCTTGGATGATGCTTCCCTACTCATGACACTCGTGATATTGGGCGATGTTTTGGTCACTTTCTCCTGTAAAATCTTATGTTTCTTTTTCAAACAAGAATGACAGAACCATTCATCAATAGGTGGTTTCTTCATACGGGAGTGGCAGCATGACATGTGAAATGCCTCTTCACAATGATCACAAATTAGCATTTTCAAAGTGGTTCCAGAACGACTACAAATGTTGCATGACCGGCGATGGATTTCACCGCTAATGGTGTCAGTGTCTTCAGCAGAACCACCGATCGTGGTAGCCTGAGAATCCCCAAGCAGTCCATGGCTTCTAAGAATAGAGATGCATAGATCCTTTTCAGACAGGTCTCCCACAGCCTCCATAACTATTGCACTAGAAGAGGAGCACTCACCTGTTTCATCTACTTCAGTCTTTGTGGAAGTTGAAACATGCTCCATATTTGACTTTGATGATGAGCAACTATCATTCACGCTGCTTACCTCTAAAAATTTCTGCACGTTATTTTTAGGTGCTTCATCGGAAACTAATTCCTCACCAGCAGAACATCCATTACAAGATTCTGAATTTAAAACATGATTGACTCTCTTGCATAAACAAGGAGCTACAGAATCTCGAGTAGCTTCAGTTTCATGGTGTAATTGAGATACAAGCCCTTCCTTAGCAGCAACTGTAGAAGCTTCAGAATTTAGAAAAGAAAAAAAATCACCACTTATAGTGTTTTCTCGCTCTCCTGGAAACACGGTGACACGGTTTCCTTGTAACTTCCTCCTTTTATAAACGAGATTAGGTGCAGAACTTTCTGACATGGTGACTGCTGAAAGCTGGGAAGAGCTTCTTGGAAAATTCAAGGAGCGGGAATCATCAAAATTCTTGTTTTCCTCAGAGATTAGTTGAGCTCTTCTGCAGCTGCAATGATCATCACATTTTGTACACATCTGCCAAGTTTCAGCACCAGGCATCCAATCACATAAGCCATCGTGAAACCCATGGTTAGATACACAACATATAGCAGCTTCAATTGAACTAGGAAAGGAACTCAGAATCATCATTTCACCTGAAACCACCTCACTAATATCTGGTGTCCGTTGCTTCCAAGTACCACAGTAACACGCTGATTCACTCTCTAAAATGTTTGAAATATGAGTTTCATATGACAGAAGAGGCATCCCCCAAAGTTTTCTTCATTCTACTGCATCAACCTCTCTGATTCCAACAAGGAAAAAAATGGATCAAGTTTCAAAAATGGGGATCATATTGTACATTTTCATGCACTTCTCCAAACGAATTCACTTTCATAAGTAAGATAAGTTTTTCAACGCAGACAGGGAAAAATAAAAAGCAGAAAATGAAAGTGAGACTCTTCATCGTCCAAGCCAACAGGTAACAAAAACTTTCTTGAGACACACACCGTGATGAAACCCTACATGGTACTCCACAAACACATCACCAAGAATAGCTACTATCACCAAGCAATTATAATAAGGTAGGGGGCAACCAAACAGAGAAAAGGTAATTTACAGATTCCACTGTTTGCTTACAATATCTACTGTCAAACCTACTTAAGAAGCTGCCTTAGGTGGGCCAGCATTATAAAATTTCTCTCCAAGGAAAGAAAAAGGATTAAACCCTAATTGATTTCCTTATAGTAAGAAATATCCTCAAACACCCGTTTTTGCATAAACCCCACTTTCACACCGCATCTCCAAGAGAAGTTTGAACAAAATAAAATAAAATACAACCACCCCATAAATAAGTAAACAAACTTTTTTAAAGGTTCCAAAATAACAAATGTAGAGAATAATCCTTTTAATAACTTTAACTCCATGACAGAATGCGATGACACCAGTAGGGATTCTAGAAATCACACAAACCTAGAGAGAAGCAAAGTTCCATCAATTTTATTCAATCACTAAATCTGTCGAAAGGGTACATAACGTGTAATTTATCAAGACCTAAACCTAATAAAACAGGAAATAACCTAATCATTAAAGAAATAGGAAATTGAAGACTAATGGGCCTGCTGGAACCATACATCAGCAGAATTTACCCTAGACCCATATGACTAGCATTCTTCAGAGTGCTAAGATTCTTCTAATGCCATGTGAATCACAGACACATTGGCACTGCTTACAAAACCTCTCTACTTCTGATAGATCCCAGCATCAATACGAGACCCCAAAGAAACAACATATGCAGAACTAGCAGCTTCCCCTTTTGATTAACTAATCATCACAATCCTCTAATGAGCATAATCCAAACAAAAAGCTCCACCCTAGGTGTGATCTTGTCCCAAATTTCTTTCCAATGAAAAGAATTTTGATTTAAAACCAAAAATGTTCTAACAAAGGTCCCCAATTCCACCACCTTCACCGCGATTAAAGTCTTAAAAGAAATCTACAACAAATTATAGGGATTCAAGAAATAGCACCTCCATCACACACACACACACACAGCCACTTGTTTCAGCTTTTAAATCAAATAAATTATGGTAGGCATTCTTCAAGGGGCATTTCCACACTGCATAACTTGATAACATGCACTCGCCTACCAACTATTATCTGAAACCAAAATTCCCTTCTGTGCTATATAACTATCTTCATGATACAACCACCGAAATCCTCATCAGATATTTTTCCCCAAAAATATCTCCACAAGCTCTTCAAGTAAACATCATAAAACCAACTAAGCTCCCAGGTTTCCAAGCCCCCATTCTCAAAAGGCAACCAGTTCTTCAACCCATCAAATTGCTCCAAATTTCAAAACTCCTATAAAAAACAAGTGACGCACTACGAGAATTTCACTTAATAACCCAAATGAGCGTTGTGCATGCCTAAAAAACCTAAACATACATATTTAAGCACCAGTGACTCAACATTTGATACCACCCTGCCAACATGAAAACCGTAACTTTGTTGAAAGCCATTTCCAAACCATACATCAAAATGCCAAAACCTGACACCTGGTATATTCTTAATGATTATTTTTATAAAGATAATGTCAATGTCTTGGAGACTGAAATCAAGATGCAACAATGAAGCTGGAGGAAAATAACTAAAAACAATCAAGTCAAGGCATGAGACACCAACTCATAAAGCATAACCATGAGAAAATCCTTTGGGATTTTTCTGTCAAACATATTGTCAATGTCCTGGAGTTGGAGAAATCCATGCACTCTATTTTCCGAAACAAATTTAACGTGGAACTCCAAGCAGATTTTCCTAGAACTTCTATCTGTAGTCGATACCTCATTATCTCCCGCACTCAGTGCAACATGTTCCCTTTGTTCTTTTGAGATGCATATCAAAACCAAAACAGAAAACATCTTAACTAGAAAAACTACACATTTACTGATTGAGAAATGGCATATGTACCGAAAACTTGTAGCGTCTGTTATGCACAAACACCAAATTCAATGGAGGTGGGTTATTGGGTAATGCAACACGTAAGTTAAATTCCAACTGGCATGCCCACCAATAAAAAAATGTAGTAAAATTTCGTGGAACACCACACACTTTCCTCAGTTATTCCCTGCACACCCATAGATGCATATCTTTTCTTATTGCAATACTTGGAAACCTAACTAAATGAAAATTAAGATTCCTTATACTTAAGGAATGCTGCTTACGAGGAAACTATTTTCACGATACCAATAAACAAAACGTTCTTGCACATATAGCATCTATTAAATAGTACCCGCCCATTTAGATCAAGTTTTCAATCACCAAAAACTTATAATGAATCATGTTACCTGCCCCAAAAGAGCACTAACAAAGTTTCCAGACCAAGGGCTTCCCCATATTAAAACTCCACCTCACTCAACTGTCCCCAAGACCGCAAGTCCACCAACCGTCACTCAATTAAAGTATGAGAAGAAATCCTCCACCAAAACGAGTTCCTAGTCATTCAAGTTCATAAAAGTTAAATCACAGAGTTTCAAGAGGCACACCTCCATCATAGACCAAATCATCTGTTACCTGCCGAATCAAACATGGGGCATTTCCACACCACATATCATGCACAAAATGTACATGCTTACAATCTGCTACAGTCCCACTAAGTGATATGCCAATCCTTGTGCTCCAACCACCGAACTCATCATCAGAATTCTATTCCCAATCAAATCTCCACAAGATCTTCACGTCCGCAGCACAAAGGAATTGAACTTCCAGTTTTCAAAGCTCCTGTTCTGCCTCAGAGGAAAAACATCAAACCCCTAGAAAAAGAGAAGTGATGCAGTGCAATAACTTCCCCATAACGTACATTATCCAAGCACAAGGCACTATACTTTCCATACCACATTGGTGAATAAAAATAATTGCTGTGTAGCATGCCATATCCAAGAAGATACATCAAACTTTGTTGAAATTGACACCAATTATATTTTATCAGCATTATCTTAGTTCATCCTTTTTTCAGGTCAAGATTCAAAAGCATTAATAAACTCAACCATCCAAATGTAACTGGAAAATAACTAAAACGTCGTCAGGTTGTGGGCATAAGCCATCAAATCACAAAGCATATTCTCTAATGTCTTGAAGAAATCTGTGCATTCTATTTGAGGTGTGAAATTAAAAAACATATCAATTAGATAACCACATTTTATTTACCTGGCAATGTTATACGGACTAAAATTTAGTATGTCTATTTTGCAAATTAGCACGGCAGCATGCTACAAAGACCAAATTCACAGTGGGTGGGGTAGTGTGTGTAGTGCCACACATAAATTAAAAGTTCAACGCATCCATTATGCAGTATCATATAACACCACACGTATTCCACATTTATTTCCTATGCACATTTTTAGATGCACATCTTTCTTTGATCGCAACACTAAAGTACTTTAATAGCATAAAAAGTACAGATCTTTGCATTTACGGAACATTACTTGAAATGAAACTACTCATACGATACCAATACAGAACCTAGATAGATACATACAATTAAACTTCGACCACATTTTCGAGTTTCATTAATTACAATAAATCACTCGCCAAATAGCCCATGAAAGCAAATATAGAATGCAAACAGCATTATATTGACTCTTAACAAAACCTTAACCCTACGATCGGAGGCAATAAATTTGTGAAATTCTCTACTTTTGCCGTCTTTCTTCATAATAGATTAAGATGGATGGGAAATAAATACAAAGACCTAATAAGATCAACCACTCAAAACTGTTCCACATAGACGAACTAAAATCTTGTTCTAACAATAAGTGGTGACATTCAACCCCAATCACAGGCATCAGATATTAAACCAACCCGAATTTCGTTTTTGTTTCTCTTACATCAAAACTAAACCAAATCAGTGATAACTAAATCTAATAAATGGGGAGCAAAGGCATGTAAATGGACCCAATTTGGTCAACCCCAACTGGGAAAAGCAACCTAGATCCTTACACAATTGGGGTTTATAAAAATTTCAATAATAATGGCATCAATGTTTGCAATCAATCGCATAAAATTCTATAGAACGGTTATGATATGCAGATAAGAGTAAAGCATATAAAACTAAACAAATTAAACGAAAAACAAGAACATATATATACATATATATATATATATAAGAAATTGGGACACCATTAGCATAGATGTCCAAAGTATCAAAGGCCCAACACATGCAAGAGGAAGAACATTACCGTTTGTTGGGCACTTTCAACTAAAGGCAAGAATGCTGCAGAGGTGCCATTGTCTGTTGTTTGTGTGCAGACAAGGACGAGGAACAGGGGTTTACGGAAACCAAACGACGAGTCGAAGACAGAGTGGGAGATGGGTTTTATGCCTTTTAACACTTTTATTCTTTGGGTTGTCCTTGCACAGGTTTCAAAACCATAAGGTCCATTAACCAATTTAATTCAATAATTATAGATTGATTATTTTGTTGTTGTTGCTCAATTAGTATTAGGAATTATAAACACGCACCATTTTACTCCTCGTATGTTTGGTTAGTCTTTTGGTAGATTCGATTTTATAACCATTATGTCTATCTCACTTCTCTACATGCTTAGTTCGAGATAAAAAAAATTAGATACGACGTAACCAGGTATTTCAGATGTTTAATATCCTAATTGATCATCCTATGACTAGGAAATTTATGTAGGACTTTAGATCTGTATGGCACGTGTCTCAAAATTGTAACTTCCTTACTTTCTCGTCCTTACATCTTAAGGTATAAGTTCTCCATGAAATGTACAAGTTGTGTAGCTTTAAGCTTTTGCGTCATCAAGTCCGCGGTTAAGGGAATCCCGATACTTGAACTATAAATTATGGACTCTCCAAATCGTTTTACTTAGAACATAGGTATGGTTTGATGTTTAGGTTTGGCTTGGACAAGTCATTAAAAATTTAAGGAAAACTAATGAAAATGGCTTGAAAACTTTGAGTTTTAACAATAAGGACAAAATAAAGGGTAAAGTGAATAGTACTAGGATTGACTTTTTAGTGTAAAAATATGATTTTTCGTTAAAGTGAATAGTACTATGAAATTTTCATTAAAGTTCCCTTAAATTTAAGGGAGTTTTAACGAAAAGCCCACGGTATTGTTCACTTTAATGAAAAACCACATTTTTACACTAAAAAGTCAAACCTGGTACTATTCACTTTACCCTTTATTTTGTCTTTATCATTAAAACTCAAAGTTTTGCAAACCCTTTTCATTAGTTTTCTTTAAATTTAATGAACGTTGAATGGAAATATGGATGCTAACATGTCATATGAGAAATGCTAGCAACCCTCTCACTTACCTTTTCATTTCAACTTTCTCACTTCTCTTCAGCCGACGTGTACTCCATTATTACTCAAAAACTAAAATTTTAATTACATTAAAATCTCACTATATTTCTTTATTTAGTTTAATTAAAAAATAATTAAACTTTTAGTTTTGCGTGCTAGTAGAATACAATGAGTAGAAGTGCAAAAATTGAAATGAAGAGAAAGGTGAGAAGCCGAAGGTAAAAAGAAGAAAAACTACAAAGCAATCAAGCGAGCAAACAATCAGATTATAACGGAAATGAACTCAAAAGGATTCCGTTGTACCATTTAATAAGGCCATCTCCAACCGAGGGCTGGCCAGAGGGCTCGTTTGAGCCCTCTAGCCCTCCAAGATTCCCCAAGATATTAATATTTTAATGAACAGTACAGGGCCATATTTGCCTCCGTCTCCAACCGAGGGCCAAAGGGCCAAAGGGCTCGTTTTAGCCCTGTCACAAAAAACCGTCTCCAACCGAGGGCCAAAGGACCATAGGACCAAACATAATTTATTATTTAAATTTAAAAACTACAACAACTTAAATTTAAAAACAACAACTTATATTTAAACACTACAAATTAAATTTAAAAACAACATTAACTTAAATTTAAACTTAAATTTAAAAATTACAACGACTTAAATTTAATATCCATAATCAATATCATCTTCATCATCCGCCATTGTAGGAGTATAGTCAGAGGTAAACAATTGCCTCCGAGCCATAATTTCTTTTTTTTTTCCTATCAAAATAGGCCTTACTCATTGGAGTGTAATCCGAAGTGTTCCTTTCCATATTCTTATCATCCATCTCTTCTTGTATTTGTTTGGCTCGATTTTCATGTCTACACTTCCTTTCTTCCGCCTCACGGGCATTTTGCTCCGCCAGTAATCGAAATGAGGCCGCCACTTCATGTTGAGCGGCGTAATCAGCATTTGCCTTGCCCTTTTCCCTCAACCTTCGGGCCTTGTTTCGTCCCATAGCCCTAGGTAAAGAAATTTCGGACGGAGTCGGATTTTCTACCCTTGTTTGTTGAATGGTAGGAGATCCATCTTCATTCATATCTACAGATGGGGATGCAGCTTCCAAATGATCCACTCTATGTTGAGGTGGATCTTCAAATAACACCCACCCTTTACAAATTTCCCAACAACCATGAAACTGAAAGGGTTTTGAGCTGCCCTCCATATACAATTCCTCCGCTTGGCGTACCTAGAAAATATAATTAAAAAAAAATTAGGAAATTAATTCACGAAATTAATGTAATATAATTAAACATTTAAACATTTAAAATAAACTGTAAAAACACTAACTTCGTCATAGTAATTGGCGCCGCTTTCATGTCTACGTGCTGCTGCTAATAGTGCTTGATGCCATTTATTCAAACTTGGATGAAGATGTTTCTTCCATCTTGAAGAACAACTTTCGTGGTTTCGGGTATTCGGTGGAATGGTGCCTTCGTAGAACTCTAAGTATTTTTTGGACACACGAGTCCAAACACCTTCACTTGTTTGAGAAATCCCCATCACACTATCTTCTGAGATCCATCTATAAGCCTTACAAAGAGCTTCATCTTCTTTTCGGGTCCAAGCCCTACCTTTCATTGCAGATGAGGCCATTTTTTTTAAAAAAAAAAATGAAGGAAATATTGAAGGAAATATTGCAAATGTTATAGAAGAAAATATTATAGATGAAGGAAATATTGGAAAATTTATTGAAGGAAATATTGAAAAATTGAAACAAATATTATAGATGAAGGAAATATTAGAAAATATATTGAAGGAAATATTGAAGGAAATATATTGAAGGAAATATTGAAAAATATTGAAGAAGGAAATATTGCAAATGAAGTGAAGAATTGAAAGAACTTCACTATATTTATAGAAGAAAAAAAATTTTAAAAAAAATTAAAAAAAAAAAACCAACGGCTAGTAATGTTTAAAATAAATTAAAAAAAAAACCAACAGCTAGTAATGTTTAAAATAAATTAAAAAATAAATAAAAAAATAAAAAAACAACCAACGGCTAGCTGACTCAGCTAGCCGTTATATTAAAAAACATTTCAAACTATTAGTGTCGGTTATAACTGACACTAATAGCAGAACTATTAAAAAAAGGCCTTTAATGCTGTCGGTTTTAACCGACAGCAATAGGAAATCATTAAAAAAAAAATAGCCAGCCCGGGGCTGGCTGGCTGGCCGAAAGCAGCCAGCCCTCCAGCCCTCCAGCCCTCTCCGATCCCGTGGGGCCCTCCCAGATTCCAGAGCCCTCTGGCCTAGCCCTCGGTTGGAGACGGTTTTAGGGCTATTTTCGGCCCTCTGGCCCTCTGGACCCTTCGGTTGGAGATGGCCTAAACGAGGTGAGAAACTAGTGAATCTCTACGTACTCATTGTGATGCTTGTTGGGCAAGAGGCTTATGAGGCTTTGGAGCTGAGAGAAACCAAACAATACAATCAGTTAAAGAAATGAAGAAAAAGCTCAAATACTTCAACCAAATGATGAATATTACAAGCAACAAATGTTAACAAAGGCTGTGATTATGACATCAAACTTATGCTACGTACTGGTATCCTCCAATGAGTAAAGGAGTTGACAAACCATAAAATGTATAAGTAACGATTAGCCTCCAGAAAATATAAATTATACCATTAGGGTTTCCCTGCTCATAAAAACTGCGAAAAAAGAGAGACTGCTTCTGTTGCCATTATCCCTCCAGTGCATTTGAAACCTTTCCCGTCTGGAGCTACACTACTATTCAAAATACATAATGTGAGACTGAGAGACAATCATGTTGGCTACAAGACCGGAGACAGAAGTCGAGAACATTATAGTGCATTGATTATAATTTAGAAAATTTGCGCCACATGGCAATAATAGACTTAACATGTAAAAATATTTGAAATAATAGACATACATGTAACATATTTGCAATAATAGACATAACATGTGAACATATTTGAAATAATAGAATATAGTCTCGAGAAAGATATAGCTTCCCTTGCGTTTTTTCATCATCGCTAAAGAGAAAGATACAGAAAATTTTGCACACCCTCTTTAGCATTAGCTACAACTTGTTGAAAAACACGCCCACTAGACCTTGTTCTTTAATGTAACCAACGGCAATAGACTAAACTAGCAAATATAGAAAATCTTAGAAACACACAAGAATTATACTGGTTCAGCAGAACTTTTGCCTACGTCCAGTTGTGATTTCTTTAGGTAGAGAAATCACTGTTCCTTTGATTAATAATAGAGATTACAGAACTTTTGTAAACCCTAGAACTAATCTCAAAACTCTAGTCTGTCTCTGGCTGTTTTCTCTCTAAAAATTAAGCCTTGCCGCACCCTATTTATAGGCATAGGGTAGGCTTACATGTCCCAAGGCTGATTGAATTCCTATTTCTAAGTGGATTAGGAAATTACACTTATCCAAATCCAAATAGACTTCTAGAAATCCAAACCTAAATTGAATAAGGAAAACTGAAATTCTTTATCCAAACCTAAATTGAATAAGGAAAACTGAAATTCTTTCCTAATCCCTCTAGGACAAGAATCGGTATATCTCTAATTTTCCTAAAACATACCCAAACCGACTAGGACATATTTGATGAGCCAAAAATCCTAACACAGTTAAGGAATCACCAAAAAAAAAAAAACACTTCCAGTTCACCTCTTACCGCCAAGTCCATGATAGGCAACATCCTCTTTCTATATGGTAGGATTGTTTGTGATGTCTAACAAGGTGAACGTATTAATTAACTCATCAAGAATCCACTAATTAGGTGCAGACATCCTACCACTAAATCTGGAGGAAACAATCAATTATAAGAAAAATTTTAAGGCCTAGGCTCGAACTCTTCTCATCGGCACATTCCTCCAATAAAACTCGGCATAATCTTGAAAACGAAAAGATATCATCAGGCATTCTCAACACATCATCGTTAGTGAAGAGATTTCATGTTTTGTCATATTAAATTGAAGATGGAAATTATGTGCATATATGCATAAAATGCATTTCATATATGAATCTTGTGGTGCGTGTATCTGTCCATTCACAATAGGTATAGATACTTATGTAGTTCCCTGCAATTTTTGGACCAAGAACTGTTTCTCGGAAAGGTACATCAAAACAAGGTAACAATTTGTAAAAGATTTCCAAGAGAAAAGAATGATTAGGGAAAACACTACAGAAACTGAGTCAAATCTTGCTTGTGATGTGGGTTCATAAATAAACCTCGTTTGTGGCTCAGAGCTACTTGAGTGCAACGACAATACTGATCCACACCCACCAAATTTGTCATTGGCACAACCATAAAATACTTCCTTTATTCCTAAACATAGGAGGAAAAGTCACCTATACATTGATCCAAGTGACAAAGGGAAAGAGAAAAAAGTGTCAACATTTATATGCAGATTATAAGAAAAGGAGCATACCAATAAATGATAAAGTCGCTGCACACATTATGCATGGCTCACATGTAACATAGAGTTTACATTTTGAAAACTTTTCGGCAACTTCTGACTTTGAAAGCCTATGTTCTCTCCACTGCTCAAGAAGAGTATCAATGGCTTCCATCTCTGCGTGCCTTGTAGCCTGCAAATTTATGACGAGCATAGTAAATAAGAAACTCATATTCCAATTTCATAAGGCATACATATGAAACACAGTTCTCATGAACATTAAACAAAGCAAACAAGTGCCAAACACAAATCTTATAAATTATAATGATGATATACATGTAAGAAAGATCCCCAAAGAATGTTTTATATAGTCGGTATATTTTGAAACATTTGATCCAAGAAGTTAACCATAGAGCTGTACTTTTGGGTCAAAGTAGAAGGCGGGAAAAATATAAGAACAGTAAACTAGCAAGATCGAACTGAAGATCCACCCTGCCACATTGAAACGGGGAACACATTGAAGATGCAAGAATAAGTACACAAACAATGAACAATCATCAAGATATTTGAGTAAATGCATTAACTGGGTTCCACCATTTCCTTGTGGTTCCAAGGAAAACAGTCTTTAAGGTATGTTTGGGTGATGAACTTTCAAATTTCAGGGGATCCAGTGATGAAGAGATGGATCACAAAAAGCTAAATGAGAGGGATTACAAATGCACCACATGAGCATTACAAAAGGCATGTAAGAGGGATTTGCAAATGACTACTTGAAAGAAATCATTTAGAAATTCCTCACATTGCAATGCATATGCGGTGCATTTTCTACTTCTTCCTTTCTAACTCTTTTGTGATCCATTTCTTCTTTATCTTGCTTAAATGCCTTGGGATTTTGAGGTCCCTCACCCAAACATACCCTATGAGATAAGAAATTGAAATGTGAAAAATATTTTTATGAGAAAACTAGAGACATGACAAAGTGTTGGGATTTTCGCTAAATGAAAAGAATGCTCAGAAACAAATATCCAGATAAACAGAAACAATTGCTTCTTCAGCTTCAGATCCAATGGTAAACTTACATTTCGTGTCTCATTAGTTCGATTTCTTCCCAAGGCTATGACCTTCCCATCTTCAACAAGCACACAGTTGTTCAATCAAATTTATAGATTAGAAAAATGCATTAATACAAAGTAAGCCTTGATGTTTAACAAAAGAAGCAACTGCGCGCATGTTGTATCCAACTTCAAGAAGGTGATGAGAAGAATAAAAAGATAAGATGGGTGTATGATACTTTACATTTTTTACGTGCTTGCCCCAAATGAGCTTGAGGCCTGCTTTCAAAATTCAGAAAGAGAATAATTTTTAAGTTAGGCATATATAACAAGCTAAAGGAAAATAGGAGACCAGATTTTGTAAACCACAACTAAATTTTCTCTCTAATAGAGGTGGACCTACTTGTATGATAGATGGTTTAGATGTGGTCTCCCTAGCATCACCCTAAGGTAAACTAACCGATTTCCGGCAATTACGTGTGTTAGGTTTTGGTTCCATTTTTTGTTAGTCCTATTTTGTTTAGGATTGAATTAGGAAAGCTAAGGTGCACAGATTCTTGTCCTACAAGGATTAGGAGAAAACTAGTTTTCTAGTACAATTAGATTAGGAATCCTCAAAGCAGAAACAGAATAGGAATGCAAGTGTGCTTTCCTATCCCATATAGATTAGGAGACCTAATCAGATTATAAGAGTGTAAACCACACCCTGTACTTATAGATAGAGTGCGGCAAGGGTTGAAAAGCTAGCAGAAAACAAAGAGACAACCAAGAGAAGAAAATCATTAGTTCTAGGGCTTGCAAAAGTATTGTATACTCCATTATTAATCAATGAAGTCGTGGTTTCTTTACCTAGAGAAATCACAACAGGACGTAGGCAAAAGTTCAGTAGAACTAGTATAAATCTTGTGTGTTTCTAGTTATTCTCCATTTGCTAAGTTTAGTCTATTGTCGAAAACATCACAAGATCCAGAGGAGAGTAAAAATAACAACAATTGATATCAAAAGCTTGGTTCAAAGTGTTCCTGCGATGGCCAGTTCGAAGATACTTTGCAGTGCAATAGTCAAGATTTGTTTGACTCACCAAGGTGGAGGTTGTAAAGTTTTGGTTCTTTTTTTTTTTTTTTTTTGTTAAGAGTACTATTTTGTTTAGGACTATATTATGAATGCTAAGGCAAAGTGCACCCTAAAAGAGTTTTTGTCCTACAAGGATTAGGAGAGAATTAAGTTGTCGTGTGCAATTAGATTAGGAATCCTAAAAGCAGAAACGGAATAAGAATGCAAGTGTGCTTTCCCATCCCAAATAGATTAGGAGACCCAATCAGATTACAGGAGTGTAAACTACACCCTACACTTATACATGGGATACGACAAGGGCTAAAAAGCTAGGAGAAAACAAAGAGACAGCCAAAAGAAGAGAAGGCTTAGTTCTAGGGTTTCCAAAAGTATTGTAGACTCTATTTGCTAAGTTCAGTCTATTGTCGGATACCTCAAAGAACAAGATCCAAAAGAGAGTCGAGACAACAACAATGGATCAAAAGGGAAAAACAGGTGAGTACAAAGCTCAAGGGTATAAAGACTCTTAAAAGCATGACAAATAAAGTTCATGCAATTATCAGAAATCTTACCCAACAGGAACTTCGAGGCTGTCCAAAGCCTCATTTGCCTGCAAATATGAAAGCATGACCAAATATAGAAGTTAAATACTAGAAAGCATAGAAAAAATTAATCACCCAAAAAATAACCATAAAAGGAATAAAGTAACGGCATGCACATCAACTGAATTCAAATGATACAAAGCGTTTCCATCAGTAGCAACACATATTTCTGTTAAAAGATTGGAACCAGAACAACACTAATAGGCACCGGTAAACAAAAACACCATGTTAACCCTACTATATTATATTTAGTCCGCCAATTACTATCCAAAACTTAAAATTACAGCCTCGACAGTACCTGTCTATAGCAAGACGCATAAATTCAAGGGTATGGTCAAGGTACTCTTCTCCAAGAGATGCCATTTGTTGTAAAATGAGGAAGAGGAGACAAATCTTAAAAGCAATTAAAAGATAAACGAAATACTATAATTACAGTATCAACTTAGTTTTGGGGAAAGGAATACTCCAAAATGCATACACATGAGTTTGAGAGGTGGGGGTTCTACTACGATCCAGCTGAGGAAATTTCAGAAGCAAAAGTACTTCCAACTAAAGGTAAAGATTTTGGTTCCCTTTTGTACGGAATGGATTGAGCTTTTTTTTTTTCTTTTTTTTTTTTGAACAATCAATATTATCTACACTAAGGGAAAATGGGTGAGCTTAGCCTCACAATAGACTAGCAATAATGTGGTTCAAATTCGCCTTTTGCAAGAATCAAACCTAAGACCTGTTGTTCGGGCAGGAAATCTCATTGGGGGGGTCCCTGGCTCGAGCACACAGCTCCCCGAGGAGTTGGCACTTTGGTTGATTGTCGGGCTCCGGCTTTAGCTCTGAAATGTGCCTTTGTGGGGCCTTAGGTGTAGGCCTTGAGGCTCGCAATCAAAACTAACTAAGTGCTAAGGCGTGCCACTGCCATCTCTGTATGGCAGATGTAGAACAAGTGTATTTAAGCCAATTACTTGCACCCCAAGTTATTTTGACTTCTTGTTATCAAAGGATTATCGTATATGGGTTAAGTCTACATTAAGTTCTTTTATGTGCCTTAAGATCAATGACTTTTAGTTCTTTATCTTGTATGCTTAAAGGGTGGAGATCAAGATCTAATCAAGTCATCAGTTTTAATCACTTTTAATCTTCTTATGACAATAAAACCACTAAGTGAACCAGATCTGAGAACTGATGGAACTTTGGATCATCAAAAGACTAGAAATGACTTGAATATGTACTGGGGAATACATTATAACAATAGATCTATTAATTAAAAGACAAAACAAAGAGGGGTAGGGAAGATTTCACCTTGTCGGGCAAGGTTAAACGTCTTGCAATCTCTTTGTTGTAGTTCTAAAGGGTTAGGTACTGAAAGAGGGATGAAAGGTAAATGGGTTTACACAAGAGAATCGATACTACATCATTTGGAGAAAGTAGCAGAGCTTTTACAAAGACAAAAGATGTCTTTCTAAAGGAAGTCTAAAGCTAAAAGGGTGCAAAATCTGGACAAAGCACAACTTTCTGGATATTTGCTTGACTGAGAGGCAAGTTGTATGTTTGTTTGTTTGTTTGATTGGTTGAGTGTCCTTGTCTCTGGGCCCTCTTCCCCTATTTATAAGCGAATTAGCCCGACAGTGTTGTTTCTGCTCTTACCTGAAAGCAACTGGAGGGTAGTAAGTCATCAGCATTTTTACATGTTATGCCATTCGGAAAAGTGCTTTTAGGCCGAGAGTTGGTTGATTTCCATCGATTGTCACTTCCCTTGTAAGCACCTAACCTTTGCATTTAATGGGGAGCCGTCATATTGTCTCGAGATGGGAATCTGGGCTTGACTCTAGGCCTTGGGCAAAATCTCCTTTATTGAGCTCTTTTGGTTTTCCTTCCTTTAAGTCCAAAGTTAAATATTAACCCAAACACCTGTCACTTACAAATACGAGGAATACCACTAGACCATAGTACTAAATAACGGATGAGTGAGCTTTTGGTTAATCCCTCGTTCACTTGTTTGCATTTTATCTGTTTTATTTTTAATTTAATCGTTTCTTCGAAACCCTAGGCGCATTGATTGTATGCAAAACTACCCTCGAAAATTCGAACACAAATATGTAATGTATGTCGATTTTATTCCCGATGACGGCGTTGAGTGCATGCTCAACAACCCCGGAACCCAGCAAAACCCCCAATTTGAATACCAAATTATGTCAATTGAAATTTAAACAATCTAACAATCAATAAAAAAATCAAGGGGAAATCGTAATTTACCAGTCGAATAAGAAATTAAAATTAAAATATAAAACAAAATTGAGAGAGCAATTAAGGGAAGAAGAGTACCAGGTGGATATGGAGGTACTGTGAATGGAGTGGAGTTGGTGAGTGTGTTGCTTGCTGTTGCAGGGGAAAAAGAAGAGAGAATAATAATTTGGAGGACACCAAGCGGCGTCGTCTCGCTCATCTATTAAAACGGATATCTGTCTCTCTGGATCTATCCGGACCATTTATTCCATGTCGTCCCCTCAGATCATGCGGTCAAAATTTTATATTTATTATTTTCTTGACGTGTTTCACAGGAAACAACGTCATAATGCGAGATAGATTAAATTTTTTTATGGTGATTGGTGAGTCGAGCTTTACTCCTCTGCACATGAAAGGACAAAAAATAACATTTAAGATTTAATTAAATGTCCTTGTGCTTATGAAAAAATATGTGTAGGGAGAATTTTCGTTAGCGAGTCAGGTCTGCTGCTGACTTGAAATTGTTTTGATCGGACCATTAAAATTGGGATTGTAGAATTTTGTAGTAAAAATGGGGGAATTGAAAATTAGGAAAGACAAAATTTGAATTTTTTTTCAAAACGTGATAGGAGGGTAAAGAAACATAGGGAACATGTTACTTAGTACTACAGTCTAGTGGTATTCTTTTTCACTTGTAAGTGAAAAGTCTTAGGTTCGATTCTCGCCGAAAGCGAATTTGAACCACACTATTATGGCTAGCCCAATGTGAGACTTAACCCACTTCCCCACCCCTTTAGTGTAAATAATATCGTTTGTTCAAAAAAACAAAAAACAAAAACATAGGGAACATGAATTTTTATGATAAACCAAACAGCGTAGAGAGTGCACCTAGTTGTGTTGAACTATAATCCACCTCATATTGGGCCTTGAACGCCTGGAGTAGAGAAAGACAATTCAAACTTTTAAGATTGTTTTCTACATTGAAAAAGAGATAACACTAACGTACGAGTTAGTTAGTAAACATTTTAGGATTCACTACAAGAGGTATGTAAAACAGTTGAAATGTGAAGGTTCGAGATCTAGTTTTCCCAAACAAGGATTATACGCATATGAAAACCCAAGTAAACTGCAACAAAAATAGCTCCATTACTTTAACCTCACAACCAAACTTCCGTAATTAAACAAACAAGCAGTAGCTGCATAATTTGAGACATATTAAGTCATTTGATGAGCGATGAATTGTACTACTTATTTTATCCCTAAGAACTATATTTTATCCCTAAAAACTATATTTTATAATGATATATTTGCTTTTAATTAAGGTCATTACATGTTAATGTATTTTTATGGCTAGATTAACACGATGGAGAAATATATCTTGCTCTAATTAGTAAACCATTTTGCATTTTGAATATTAAAAGCTAAGATCACGTGCCAATTGTGAGTTGAATGCAGGATGTCAATTGAAACCAAAATAGAGCACGTGATTACAACCAAGGTATTAAATATCGATGATATCGGAAATATTGGTAGTCCAAAAATACGGAAATATCGATGGAAATATCGGGATATTATCGATATCGATAAAAATAATATGGAAACCACAGAAATTGTAAGAAAAACTTGGAAATTTTTATTGAAACTTTGCAGGATGTTTATTTAATCAATTATCTATTAGTTTATCACAAAAAATTGGAAGGAAATGCATTGCATGATGGATTTAATTGATTTAAGTTGATTATATAGCGACCTGGCAAACATTGTGAGTGTAGAAAATATGTAGTAATTAATGAAAGAAGTTTAAACACTACTGACAAATTTAAACACTACTGACAATTTGCATATTGATATTTTCACGGAGACATAATTTAAACACTACTGACAATTTACAGTTTAACGTCAATTTTTATTTAATATTATAAAATATTATGTCAAAAACACGAAATGACATACTTCGTCGTTTCGTAAAATCTCAAATAATAATCACCTCCTTCTCTCTTATAGTGGTCTCTTCCAAGTCCCCACTTCTTCACTCCAAAGTCCTTCCTCATTCCCACAACTTTTAATTATTTTTCGCTGTCTCTCTCTCTCTCCTCCCTACTCGTCACTCTCTTCAGATCCCACTATCTCTGCAAATCCCAAATTCCCGATCGCCCCTCTCTCTCTCTCTCTCTAAAATCCATTCCGTCAGGGAATCAAAATCCCATCTTTTTCATTCACATACAAAACCCACACACATATTTATAGATCTGCTGCTCCTCCTCCCATGGCTTCCACCGGGAATCAAAATCCGCCGCCGCAGCAGCAATCGCCGCCCTCGGCCGCTGCGTCGTTTCCCGCCGCTTCCACTCCCTCGTCCCCCAAGTCGAAAATGTTGTCGTCCGTGTCGACTGCTCCGCCTCCTCGTCTTCCTCCTCCGACAAGTCTCAGACCCCCTAGATCGGAGTCTAGGGTCCTGTTTTACAGTCGGCCGGAGCTGTAGAAGCTCCGGCGTTCTTCTCCGAGTAGCAGTTCAAAAAATATCGCGATATTTTGACGAAAATCATTTGGATACCTATTTAAATATCCATTGCGCGAAAAACAGATAATATCGGCGATATTTTGCCAATATTATCGGCATTTTCTTCCATGATTACAACAAACAAGGTTGGCCTTCCCTTCACTTCATAAAATTTCATAAATCGATCACGTAGTAACTTGAGGAGAAACTCCTCCTCATTTCATTGAGGAGCCAAGTTAATAAAACTTTAAACAACATGACAACATTAGAAGATAAATACCACGAACGTGAGATCTAGTTAGTTAAACTATACGGATTGATTATGAGTCATTTGTAAAAATAGTTGGAATGCAAATCTATGCATATAAAAACCGAAACTATATCATAGAAGATAACAACCCAAAATAAATTTCAACTAAAATAACTTGATTTATGTGCTACTTGTGCCTCCTACAACAAAATCTCTTTACCCATAAAAAAGTAACCAGTCTAGTCTTCATCTCTTTGGCTTCTTTGCTAGTGCGAGAATCATAAAAGTCAAAATAATTAACAAAACAGGAGAACTAATTACTTAATTAATTAATACAACAAAGGGAAAAGGGTAGAAAGAGAGAAAGAGGGGGCCAGAAAGTGTGTCCTATGGCCATGATCCAAAGAGAAAATCATCATATTTCCTTTTGTCTTTGAACATTTGTGCTAGAATGTGGCCTTCTAACAAATCTTCCCTGAAACAAAATAAAGAAACCAACATCAGTCCCTGAAACAAAAATATAGTTTCTATGATGGGGAACAAGTATAACTAAAATGAGGTTTGGTGTTGCAGACGTGAGCGTAGTCATATTAGTTAGAACGGAACGTGCACTCTCACAAGTTAAAGTCTTTCTCCCCAAAGTTCGAATTAGATTAAAATAGAATATCTCACTTGTATCAAAATAAGTTTTTGTTATTCTAACAAGCCGATCTAATTTGTTTCTCAATTGAACCCCTATTTGTTAATAAGATGGTGTTTACATTGATCTTTAGTTACTGCAGTGCCATGATCGGTCCTTACGTCCTTCTTTAGGAGATTTTTGAGTTGAGCAGCCCTAACTTACGATGAATCTTCGGTAATAGTTCACGAGCCCTAAAAAAGATCTTCGCTCACTCACTTGTCAAGTAAGTTTTTACTAGCAAGAAGGAGAGAATGGAGAGAGAGTTTGGGAGGGGAAAAGGAGAAGAAAACATAAATACAAATCATGAGAAACATGTTGTAAAGTAAGAATCATGACATCTTTATTTTTCTTTTTCGTTTATTTTGGACTCAAATTCATCAATTCGGTGCTAAATCTACTATATTAGTGTGCTTCACCATTTGCACCCACATTCAAATCTCTTTCCACATCGTCTAGATAAATTAGTATGTATTATTATTACTTGCAGATAAAAAAACAAGAATGTTTTAGAAGAAAAGATGTACCTTCATTCTAGGCCGTCGATCGGCATTGACTTTTCTTACTTGGTATCTAATCTTCTTAGAGAAGAGGCGGGTACGACGTTTCTCCTTGTAGCGCAACACGCTAGCCTCCCTCAATCCTCCGACGTCCGAGAATAAATCAATCTGCGCCAACCTGGCCTGCCCAAAACAAACCCAATGATCAACAAAATAATAAGTTATAGACAAAAAAACAAGGACAATTCTATCATTCTATCGTACATTCTTGACTTCCCAATAGATTATGGACCCATAAAATGGCCAATACCGCCTTCAATAAAATAATAAATATTTATGATTGTGTCCAAAAAGAAAAACCACAAAAAGTACTATGATTTCGACCCAAAAATGATACAAAAGATTAAAAAAAGTAATGATACAAAATAATAAGTTTTAGACAAATAAATACTTTGGCACTTACGGCAAAGCGATCGGATTGGCAAAAATACAAGTGACTTCTCTGTCATTTGAGCTTAAAAATTGTTACATCAGGATTCAGAATTTTTGTTAGCGAATGCAATTATATGACTCATTACAATTACAGTATCACGTAAGACAATATTAGTCAAAAGAATAACTTAAACAACTGTTCCCCCAAAATTTTTGAAAATGAAGTTTTAAGGATAATGAAGTTGAGAAGTTATTTTTTTAACAACGATATTATACGCATTAAGAATGAAGGAACGAGTGAACAAAAAAATATCAAACCAAAAATGGTAACAGAAAATAAATTAACGCCCAAAATAAATTGCACGCCGACTTTATTAGACTGACAAAAAACAGGGAAACTGATTTTTTTTTATTTTTTTTTTTCAACTTCCAGACTTTGAACACGTTTAAGTTTTCCCGGAATTCGATTCCCTGGCAGGAGATGAGAAACGTACAGAGACATCATTCCCCGCCGCATCGGATCCCGGCATTTCCTCCGAAAACGGCGACGCTTTGTTCGACCAAGCATTCAAAACGTCGTCGTAGTCCAGTTTTAGCATCAGCCCGGGCTCCTCCTCCACCGGGCGCTTCGGAATCGGATTCGCCTCCTTCGGCAATTCCGCTGTGGTTCTCCTTTCCAACACCAACAGCTTCTCCACCTTCTTCTTCTTCTTCTTCTTGGCTGTGGCCGCGGCTGGAGCTGGGGCGGAACACGACTGAGATTTGTTGAATCTGGGCGAGATTTCGAGAACATCGACGGTGGGAAAACTCCACCAGTTCCCATCATCGACGTGCCTCAACGGCCTCACTCCTCTTCTCGACCCGAACCCGAATTCGAATTTCCCGCCAAATCCGAGCCCCATTGGGTACCCATAACAGGAATTCCAGTTCGAATTCGGGTTCGGATTCGAATTATTCATTTGCGCACCTCCATTGTTAGACTCATCCTCCAAGTCCATGTTCACACTCGTACTTCCCATGATGCTATCAATCCCCTCTTCAGTTTCCTCGTCGAGAATCGACTCTGCATCGAAGTCTTCCTCTTGAAAATTGTACCCGTCACATAACTCCATGGAATCGGAATTGCAATTCGGCTGGGAATCGAATTCCCCGGGACTCCGGCACGGCTTCTCGAACGAATTCAGGGACTTGGGCTCGAATTGGGAACTGGGTTTTTCCCGGGTTGGGAGGTGGAGCAAGAACCCGGCATTTTCGGCTTCGATGACTCTGAAGGGCAGGAGCAATTCTGGGGATTGGTCGAAGAAAGAGTCGTGGGGTTTAGTGAATTTTCTGGGATTTGTGAAGTTCTTGGAAGAGAAGATGTTGGGGTACGCTGTGGAGAGCAATGCGGCGGCTTCGTTGTATGTTTGGTTTGGCCGTTTTCGAGGGGTACGAGGTTTTCTCGTCGAGATTGCGAGGCCGGAGTTGCTGGATTCCGAGAGAGTTGAGGACGGAGAAGAGGTGGAGGTGAAGGTTGATGTGGACGGCGATTTGACTATGTCAAGCTCGAAGGCATAGGTTCTTCCGCCCCCTCTTAGACACGAAGACATCTTTTGATGATTCCGAGGAACCAAAGGCAAAGACAGAGAATTCAGAAACACAAACAAAACTCAGGCTGTTGAATTGAAGAGCATACACAACAGGTGAGATGAAGTCATGGAATTGTTGAAATTCAAGTTGCTAAAATCTTTGCTTTAGAAGGACAGAGAGGAACTTGAAAAGGTACAAAACCCTAAACCCTAAACCCTAAAAGTAGAAGAAACAAAAGGTATTGGGTATTTGAATTGAAAAGTGGGAAAAGGCCAAGCAGTTTTTGTGTGATTAAAAAAGAAAGAACACCTGAGAAATGGGTTTTTTTGAACCTATTGTGTTTCTTTGAACCCACCGATGTGGGACTTTAACACAAAATCGGAGCAAAGGAATCAAAATTTGATGGGAAAAATGTTGAAAGTTGTTTCAGAAAAACCCAAGAAACGAAACGCCAAAAAGTCCATGGTATGTTTCTATTTTCTCTTGAAAAAAAAGTGTCCCAAAACCCTAGAGAGAGAAGAAAACCCAAGTGACTGAAACTATCAAGGGAATTAGTAACTGGGTCTTGGCAGATGGAGAAAAGGAATGGAAATTTCCCAGAGAGGAAAGTTACCCAATAAAGAAAATCGAATACTGTATATGCTGTGGAAATTCAGCACCAAAAACAGAAGGATTGAGGGGGGAGAGAGAGAGAGAGAGAGAGAGAGAGAGAGAGGAGGTGGAGTTTTTGGAGAGTAGGTCACGAGGCGGACCAAATAAAAGGAAGTAAAGAACCGTTGGGAGGCCTGTAAATATAGCACAAGCATATGAAGAGACAGATTCTATGTCGCTCTCCCCTCTTGTCTCCCTCTCTAAAGAGGCCAGAGGGGCACTCAGAGACCGGGAAGTGCCCATGTATGAGTGATGGAGATGATACAGAGGAAGAGACAATGCTCAGCTTCAGCAGTTCTGGCTGTGGGACCCTTCTTCTTTTTTCTGCCTTTTTTTTCTCTAATTTTCTCGCTACCTTTTTACCGTTTCAATCATTTTACCTTGAGTGCATTTTGCTCGCAACCATAATTATAGTTACGTTTACTATACACCTAATTATTTGTTACGTGTTATTTATCTAACTCTAGTTAAATTTCATATTAAATGTTACTTTTTAAATTATGAAAAAAAATTAACCAATGTTAAGTAAAACGACAATTGAAAAATGATTAGGTATATATGGCAAGCATACACTAAAGTTTAGGGTGGTGAGAAAAAATGTTCCATTTTATCTTGCTAATTTCACATCAATTAAATTCATACTTCTTTTATTTTCTAAAAGATAAAATACAATTTGTTTTGATTTTATCATAACTTTTTTATTTCAATAATTAAATAAATTCATTGATGAAACTTAATTTCTTCTTACCTTAACTTTGTTCAAGTGGTTTGGGTAAAACAAAATACTTTGTTCAAATGGTTACAGATGAAGTACTTTGTATATTCCTCATAGTTGTAATGGAGTAGCTCACTGTTTAGCTAAGTCCAATTTACATAGTGATGACTCAAAAGCATGGTTCGAGGAACCCTCATATTTCATTAGGGATTCATCCATAATTTGGCCCCTTGAAGGTTAATTTCAATAAAGATATTGTTTCACCTGAAAGAAAAAAAATTATGTAACATTTATTATTTTAGTTACTTTTTGGGAAAAAAAAATTGCTTAATTCTAATAATGCATAATTACATTTTGTATTTATGATTTTTTTTTTCTTTTGTTTCTATGGCTCGTTAGGAATTCATTTAATTCAAATGAGAAACATAAGAATTGAATTTATTTGGAGTCTTCCCACTCAACTTGTGTTTATATGAGATGGATCACATGCAACCACAGCTTATTTTTTGATTAAATAATAATAGAGCAACAACAACCCAATCATTGAACAACTTAAAAAGATTTTCTGAAGCTGATTAAAACAAAACAGAAAAAAAGCACCCACAAACACCAAATCTAATATTCATAAAAGAAAACATCAAATATATGATGTGTTCGATAATAAATTTGTTTTCATTTTTCAGTCTTCAATTATATAGAAAGAAGAGTAAGGAAAACTAATGAAAATGGTTTGAAAACTTTTAGTTTTAACGATAAAGACAAAATAAAGGGTAAAGTGAATAGTACCATGATTGACTTTTTAGTGTAAAAATGTGTTTTTTCATTAAAGTGAATAGTACATGAAGCTTTTCGTTAAAGTTCCCTAAATTATAGCAATGATCCATCAACTTTAACCAAATTAGAGCAATGGTCCTTCAACTAAAAATGTATTACCATTGGTCCCTCACTTCATCAAAACGTGTAGCCATGGTCCCTTTCGTCAACTCTGTCAAAATTATGTTAAAATGAGTTATGTTGAAAGGACCATTGCTCCAACTGGGTTAAAGTTGAGAGACCATTAATTTCTCCAGTTGGATTAAAGTTGAGGGACAATTGATGTAATTTTTCTTATTTGATTTTTTATATTTGCCTCTTAATTCAACCTCATGTGCATGGCATTGGCACGTGACTCATTTTGACGAAATTTCTAACGGAATTGACAAAAATGATCATAGTTGCACGTTTTTATGAGTTGAAAGACCAATGACAATTGATTTTTAGTTAAGAGACTATTGCTCAAATTTGGTTAAAGTTGAGGGACCATTGCTGCAATTTACTCTAGAAAGAAAGTAAATGGAATGATGGGTGAATCAAGAAAATGAAGAGAGAAGGATAAATGAACATACAAAAGTGAAAACAAAAAACTAGAAATTGTTTTCATTTTTTTTTGTTTTTGATTTTCATGTAGTATACGATCCCAATTGCATTTGTTCTATATCCTCCCATCATCCTTCTTCTATCCTTATTCATCCTCATTTCTTCCTTGTATTTCCTCTTTATTCTAACAAAAGTAAAAACTAACGAAAAAGTTATTAAAATGGTCTGTAATGTCTCATTGTGTTATGATTGTAACCTATAGAGAAAAACACTAGCTAAAGGCATGGAACAAAATTGTTCTGATGAAGTATGTGTAAGTATAACTCAAGGGGGAATGATATGATAGACACACTTTTTTTTTTTTTTGCTTTCTTTATACACACTTTTATTTAATTATGTTTGTTGTTATAATTTAATTTATTTAATTTAATAAAAAATAAATAAATTGAAAAGCATATGAGAGGTTGAAAATATAAATCAGCTCTCTAACTCAACTAGCGTAAAATGAGCGAGATCATGGTCAAGATTTTAAGCTCACATTATGTATGCAAACAAATAATAAAAGTTGCATTGATGAATACCACTTAGTACTACGGTCTAGTGATATTATTTTTCATTTGTAAGTGAGAAGTTTTAGGTTCGATTATTGTTAAAGATGAATTTGAACTATATTATTACGACTGAATAACCCAAATATTCTCAATCTCATCAGATCTAACCATGGGACAAGCATGGATGTCTTGTTTGGATGATTCTTAGTATGCCACCCATACCACCTGCAAAGTCACTTGAGATTTTATGCAAAACCCTTTTCTTATCTGGTGACGCGTCGATTTCCAATTGAGCGTTCGAGATTTTATAGGGCTGACTGGAATGCATTTTCTTGGGTTTGGATGATATTCACGTGTATCAAGAAATAAGGTGGGTTTTTGGATCTCTGGCAATGATTTGAAGGTCCTTTTTGTTGTTTGGTGTCCTCTGTCAATTTTAATGTGCGGTCGATGAGAATCATACGTTGAGCTTATTAGGTTCAATAACTTGAAGATTACAATATCAAATTGTTATGGCTTTTGCACACCCTTCCGGCCCCCATCCCATTATCCTTGTATTCCACTTATAATTAACCAAAATCACACAAAATTTGCACCATAGAACAAGATTGATAATTACCCACTAGTCTCCCTCAATCAGCCAATGCACTCGAGGTGTGTCAAGGACAGTTTGTAACGAGTGAAACAAACCTGATAGTGAGATAGCATTCGCATTTGTGTACTTTTTTAGAACGTGCCTTTATTTAGCGGTTTCATTTTTTAGATGTTATACACGAGATTATAAGTGATAGCTAGATCACATTTGCATTTGTGTACTTTTTTAGTGATGTTATTTATGAGTCTTTCTTTGTGACGAGTATTTTACTTTGTTGGAATTTGCATATTTGCTAATGTGTTGCGCACAAAATTCATGTTGGTATGGACACTAGTTGGTTCGTTGTCAATTTCTCTTCGAAGTCGGCGTTGCTCATTGTCAAAGAGTGTACTCATATTTCTTTTACCTATTGTAAAGAACCTATTTTTATTTCAGGCTGGTAAAAAAATATATATATATATATATCTAGATTGGTATGTTTTAAAGTAATTTATTAAAAATACAAAGATAAATTTATATGACAAAATAACAAATAATACGATCAGGTTGGACCATATAACCAAAATTATAGATTCAAAGAATAAACTTTCTTGTAGCATATAAGAATTCTACTTATAAACAAAATTAATTATGAATCTGTGAAAGGAAAAAACAACTACCGTAGAAGAGAACCGTAGAATTTTGGATTATGAACTTACAGTGCACGACCTGGTGACCTAAAAGCCAAATACTCAAATATAAAAAACCTATAAATCATGGAACGTGGTAGCAATAATTGATCACAAATTTACAAACAAATAATATTTCATTACTTACAGACAAGTTCTTCATTCAGCAGCAGTAATGATTAGGAAGTCAAATCAATTAAAAAAATCAACTAACGCTATAACTTGTATCTTTATTTGTAAATTGTCAAAAAAGATTTCTTCCAAAGGTAGAATTTATTAAAATCATAATCGAATAAAAACGTTTACATCCTCAGTCAATATATTAAACAAAAACTCAGGGTCTAAATAATCTCACAAGAAGGAACCACCGTGGCTAGCAACATGTGCCGCCACTGCATGAGCAGCAAGGTTCCCATCCCGCGAAACATAAAAGTAATCAATCACAAAAAAATTGGTTGCAAAGTACCATATGTCGTGAAGAATCATAGAAAATTTGGTTGACTCAAATTGAAATTTAGAATTTATAGATGTAACATGAACGGTTTTCATTATAAATATAAAATTATGTATCTCGATCTTAAATGAGCTAAGCATTATTCTACATGCAATTATAACGAAAATCAACAGTAATGTAAGAAGTTAAACAATAAAATTGGCCTTATTTATAGTATTTACTTTTCTAACAGAATCTTAGGGATAAAATGTTAATAAAATTATTTCTTAAAATAGTGACTGTAAAAAACAAATTCTGAGAGGCATTTCAAATCATAGTTTGAATTTTGACTCAAATTAATTATAAACTGGATAAAAAGTGGGCAACTGGGGCAGGGGCATTGTCCATGTTCTTCTGAGCGCAAGAGTCAAGAGTACTGCAGGCAGAAAGAGATCCCCATCAAGAGAATGACCGAATGACCACACCTCACTCCTTATCTTAATATCTTCACAAAGGTGAGTTGGAAATCCCACAGCCCTTCAAATCGGATAAACAAGTCCATCCAACAACAACATAACTACTCATTCCTCCTCCATACACCAATTACGCTAATGAAAAATTATGCGAGATTAGTTATTTGTTAATAAGCACGTGCGAGACATTTGAACCCACAATTCCCCCACACTCCCCTCTCTGGGTTGAGAGACTAACTACACTTAGTTAATTATAGTAATTTAATATTGAACTTGTAGTCTACATAGTTCGAACTTAAAACCGCCACTTCCAAAATAAAATAAAAATATTATTAAACTATAATACTAAATTACGACATTTTCACATTACTATTTTGAACTTTTTTCCCTATTTTTTCTGGTTTAGTAAACACTCACATTAGTATCTTCAACATGACATGATGTAAATAGAGATGGAGCACACACTCTTCACGGACTCGAGTCTTTTTATTACCTAATATCACTTCAGTACTTCTTATCTTTGTTTTTTCTAACTCCAAAAATTAACCATAATAATAATATCTAGAACAAAACAACATCCATTTAAGTTTGCACAACGCGTTGACAAGATTCATTTGGTTCTTGCATGTTTAGAGACAATATTTATCTCTACTGTCAGTAATTAGGTTGTCGGCATCAACCATTGATAATAGCATATCATTTAGAGTAATGCTAAGGAAACTAAAATTTTAAATTAAATTTTGTAAATTGAATGACATAGAAGTTGATGATTGAATTATTATCTCGTTGGTCAAAAGAGAGACTGTATATCTATCATATACCAAATATAATTGAGGATATAGTTATTAACCTTGATTAGTCAAGTTTACCGATGCGACTAACTTAGACCTTGTTAATTTCAGCATAAAACTCTAAATAATATGAGAAATCAAGTGATGGAACCAGTAGATCCATTAACAATTAACTAAAAATAGGTTGTATACCTAAGAAAAACAAGAAACCTGTTTGTGTATATATACAGAAAATAGTAAGTGCAGAAATGACACAAACTGATGAACAATGTATCCTTTCTGGAATGGAATATGGCCATGAAAATGCTACTCGTGCTAAATTCCAAAGGCAATGGCCGATTATTTTCAAGATAGTCTGAAACTTGAAGGCTAAAATGCGGGCAGCTACCCCATTCTGCCTATCTTCATGAAGAATTGAGCTTCTAAGATGTGAATAGACAGCATGGATTTTGCTTGATTTAAAATACGTAAAAGTGAAAAAGCCAAACAAACTATATTCCTGAGACCGGACCATCTGCTATGGAAGGGTCCATGCATAGTACAATCACACGCCTAGGGCAAGGAGCATTTGGACATATACATAAATATACATAGATAGGCTCTTTATCTAAAGGGCTGCATTATATATATATATATATATATATATATATATATAGGAACTAGTTGCAGAGCTTACTCCACATCAAACTTCAACGATTTGAATAGTTTATTTTTTAGGTTGCACTTTATAGATCATCAGTACAAAATATTAGCCAAATCGAAAAAAATTTAGGCATTTAATTGAGTTAAAAGAAATTGACGAATACTACATTCTAAGTAACATTGAAATTTCATCATGACAACAAATGAGTAAATAATTTTAGATTGAATTTATTTTTTGCAAAATAATCTATGAATGAAACTTTAAAAATAGACGGTTCGGATCGTTGAAGTGTGATGTATAATGAGCGCCACAACTAGTCTTCATTTTTACAAAAAAATGGAGATCTCTTTAGTAAAATATAATGAATACAAAATAATGAGGCAATGTTGATTTTTAGAAAATATTGAAATTACTTACAAATGACCTAATACATATTACTGGAAGAAAAAAATTGGTGCACGCATACATTTGTCATGCCCCAGACCTAGGATCGGTAAAAAAAATAAAAGTTGTGGGCGGCGCACGAGCTAAAAACTAAATAAATAAAAATGAAAAACAAACTTACCTTATAAAATAACTTCAAAAGCTTTACAGGGTGTACAAAAATATAAAATAAAAACTCTTAAATCTCTCGTCTAACACAACTTCAACTCGTCTAGTACCTGTCTTGCCAAATAACTCATTTGTAAAATAGAAGGTGAGGGTGAGCAACAATCACCGCGCCCAATGAGTAGAATATGTAATATGTTAGTCAAGCGATGCCGTTTTACCCACTCTAGAAAATAAATAATAATATCAAATCAATATACAAATAGTATCATATCACATCGTCCCTTCACATGTTGGTTATCCTTCATAATATGTAGCACCACGTGACCCCAAAATTGGTCATTCTGCCCTAATGTCCCCGTGTGCCATACATTTATCTCTCGAATAACCCAACACTAAAGTTCTCATGCTCCATGAACATCTCAAACAATTTACTGATCATATATATAATAAATTTGAAAGTACTTCACAAAATTTAACATGTTTAACTTGAAATAGTGAGATATTTGGAAATAGTGTAAAATCACATGATAACTCATAGTTTTCGTTTATCAGAAAATAAAAAATATTTTAAACTCATTACCTAAACCACTCACTTCGATAATTCAAACCAAAACAACTCTACTAACATCTCCACAAACCTCAAACCTAACTCTCTCTCTTTCTCTTTTCTTTGTCCCTCTATTTATGTATAATATATACACACACACATATACACGGACCATGCATGCAATATAATCTGTACTATGCATGCATCGCAGCCAACGTATACGTTTCTAGTGAGTTCGATAAATGAATGAAGGCAAGTTCTTATAAAGTGGGAAATGAGCGGTTAAAAGAATTGAGGGCTAACCAAAATATTAATAAAATATAAATGTATGGATAGATAAAAGTGTGGTTTGATCTCCTTAAGTAATGAGTCAACTAAGTAGAAGTTGACACCTATAAAAGCAATTATAGTATTATTCACTTTACCCTTTACTAGTCTCTCCGCACGCGCTCACGCGCATGCGAGGGGCATTTTTGCATCACGGGCGCTACGCGCCCCAAAGATGTGTTGTTTTAGGTATTCGTATATTTCTTAAGTGATTATTGAAAATAAATAGGATATCATTGCCAAAGGAGATGGCCTCGTCGAACTATTTAGGCAAAAACTTAACTATAATTGAAATCGAAAGGCTCGAAAAAGAGAGATTAGATTCTTCTCTTGAATCGCAAATAAAGTATGTGCGGAGACTTATTGGTTCTGCACCAAAACCTATTGCTCATTGCCAAAGGATCAACTAAAATGTAATCGGGCACTCTCACGCATGCAAGAGACCTTTTTGAGTGATTACTAAATATATTTTATTTATGTTAAAACCAAAATTTTAGTTTGGTATTAAGTACTCTTTACTTTTGATTTTGGGTCCCCTTTTATTTCTTTGTTTTCGACAACTATTTGTTTTTTTTTTTTTTTTTTGTGCGTTTGGCAACTGGCATGTGGTTGTCATTCACCATTTTAGATACAAAGAATGAAAGAAAATTCATGAAAACTATATGCAACTGATCAAGAAAAACAAAATTCAATATAAATTATTCTTTCTTTTGATCAATTGTTTCCAGAAGATACACAATATAATAGAATATGAAAAAAAGAAAAAAAACATTTGGGTATCAATGGAGAATAGCACTTCATGAACATTTTTTATATTTTTTATTAAACAATAGATTTTGTTAGATTAACCACCGGTGATATTCGAACACAAACTATCATGCAAGAGCTCAACTCATTTCCACCACTATGGTAAAGGCCCACTTGCCACTTCATGGACATTTTATTTTATTTTGTTCACATGCGTTGAATAAAATTGAAGTGCAACTACGTAAGCTAAATATTTGGGATATGCAATACACAAAATCATCTAAGCATAAACAAATAGAATTAATATGAAGAGAAAGCAGACATGGATAAAGACAAATAGATTGACTGTGAGTTTTACGGGTTTTATTGTATGAACAAACATTTGCACCGTCAGATTTAAATGTAATGTGTTTTAAACTTCATGTTTGAACCTATGGTGTAACATAAAACATATTTGCATAGCAAACCCGGCTACATCATTGTTATTGAACATATGGTGTAACAGAAAGCATAAGAAATCAATCTGAACATATGAAGACAATTAACAATGTTGTTCTACAAAAAAGAAATTAAGAGAAAGCATTCAATAGTGAGGCCATAACTAAAATTTAATAGCATCCCACGTTGCCTCATGGTCGATCAAACTTCTCTAATTCACCGCGAAGTAAACATAATCCTGAATCTTGAGAAAACCAAATTCAATTAAATAACAGTTAATAAGCAGCAACAATGGATTGTTTTAATCAAAATATTAACTTGATTAAACAACCAAGTCATCTCATTTTTGCCTCACAAACATAAGCTGGTGAAGCTAGCAAGAAGGTACAATTTGTTAAGCTTAATAGCCTTTATTGTCACAACCCGTCCCGAATTATTATTATCGGTGATGTAAAATGACGGTTTTATCATTGGATGTTGAAATTTTAGTGTGTGTGACTTATTTTGAAGACTTAGATGTTATTTCCTTGGTTGGGTGGTGACCACGTAGAGCTCACACACAACACACATCCTCTCTCTTCCTTCCCGTGCTCTCTCTCTCAGACTCACTCTCTCTCTTCTCTCTTGTACGGACGTCACCCAAAACCCTTTGAAACGTGACAGATTGAGGGACTTAAGCACACCTTTGTGTTCTTGAAGCTCAGACGAATCGATTGGTACCATTTATAGGTAAGGAATCCTCCGATTTCACGTCGAACCATGAACCACCGATTTTGTCACTGTTCATGCATACGTGAAATATTGTTTTTCAGGGAATTTGAAGCTTATAGGAAGCTTAAGGAGGTCCTCACGAGTCTCAGGGTATTTCGTTGGAAGGAAATGGACGTCGGAGGACTGAGATCGACGTGTATCTAGGTAAGCCGAACTATCAAGCTTTCTCGAGGAAAATCTAGTAAAAGTTAAGCCTTGAAACTTATATAACGTGATTCTACATGTTATTAGCTTCATTTTGGTACCAATTGTGTGGAAAATGGTGAAGAAACGAAGGAGAATAAGTGTTTTAAAGTTTTACCCAGAAACCGGCGAAGTCGCCGGAAAAGAAAGGAGTATCTTCCGTCAAGGTTGACGGAATATGCTAACGCCGTCAGTCATCTTTAACCGTTACCGTTGGGTTTTAATGGAATATTCCTAATGGCAGTGAGAGAATCCGTCAGGATTCCCTGCGCGTGGCCCCGCGTGTTGCCGTGCACTCGCCGACGCATGGCGGCGCGTGAGGGGTCAGAAAAATATTCTAAAAATTTGGGAATGATCATGAGGTCGTTTAGGTCACTGTGGTATATTCAAATACCAAAATTGAGCATTGTATGAGAAGTTATTAGCTAGTTTTGCCTATGTGCTTTAAATAACGTTTTTATAGTTAATTCGCATATAGGTGAGACTTATCCCGAGGACGAGCGTGTTCAAGGGCGACTCAGGGGCTACGACCCTTCGACATACCAGTGAGTGGGCTTTTGGTTTTTAGTATATATTTATATACTTGATATTTTCCCAGAAAATGTGTTTAAATGAGATTATGCCTTGAATGCCATGCATATAAGTTTATAATTCGTATATGAATTTGTATATGATGCATTATATATAATTGTGGTGTTGTGGACGCTCAGGTAAACTCAGGTAAATTATGTTTGGTTATGTGAATCATCGATGATGTGATATGAGATTGAATAACGTTGAGCTCATCAAACTGCACCTAGGGTGATTGTGATTTTAGCCAGAGATATGGCACAGGCCTGTTTATTATATCACATCCCATACCATATGCTCATATTGGATCCAATTTAGGTGCACAGTCATGTCGTATAGACCATCTTAGGTGGTTCCGACTCGTAGGTGACTAGCGATTTATCGCCCAGCTTTTATGTGTGAGTAGTATTGATCATGATTATATTACACCCATTATTGTCGTACATACCTTTTCATTTGGTTCCGACTCTTGTGCAGTATATTGCCGAATAGGTCATTGTAGTGACTTCGGCTAGATTGATTTTTGAGCTATGAATTCAGCTGTACAGACCACCACAGGGGTTCCGGCTAACATGTTATATTTATATGAAATTATTTTTACCTAAATTGCTTACTCTGTTATATCTTGGCATGTCATACATATGAATAGGATTATGTGAAGCATGATTTGAATTGATATAATTTCATATATATATTTATGTATATGCATATATCTTGATTATGGGAAAAATTATACATGTTTTACAGCGAGAGGTTAGATATGTTGATAAATGAAATGGTTTTGTAAAACATTTGTTTTTGCCCACTCACGTTTCCTGTTTTGCGCCCCTCTAGGTTTTAGGTAAGCTTGTTGTCGGTGGCCTTGAGGATTTCGGCGGTTCTGACATATCTAAATAGTAGTAGGACATTCCTGGTACTGTATAACTAGTATTTGTCCTACTGGACTGCACCTAGACTTATTATGCTCTGATTAGGAGTATTTACTTTTGTAATTGACTCCTAACACTTCCTATTCTCTAGTGCACTCTAGTAGTTTCGGTTTTTAAATATTCGTATATTTCTTATCTTAATTGCTTCCGCACTGTGCACATGGCTACGTCACCCTCACGTGACGGCCAACATGCCTTGATCTCGGTCGGGGTGTGTCATTTATGCACATAAAATACCTTTTATAAAACACCTAAATATATATATTTTTTAAAATGAATAACTTCATTGCTTTAAGCCACATGAAGCTTGTAGAACAAAGTTAACATGAAAAATGAATAAAATGACAAGCATATCTATAAACAGCAGGAAAAAAAGGAAATCATCAGCGCTAAATTCTTCAACTTTTATAACTCGAGAATTATTGGACTGAAATGATGCCAACCATATATGACAGAGAAACAAATAAAAACTTGTAAATTCATAAATCAAATATTATTCCAATGAAAGTTGTAAAATGCAAATAAAGCCATTTAACAACAAACTGTTTCAACCATTTGACTACCCGCAATGTAGACAAAGAAATCTGATACTCATAGTACATAACTGCTCTATTTATCTCTCTGCAAATGACAAATAATAAAATGGAAAACTGAAGTATACCTTGGCTAGTTATTATTTTGGGTCGCCATCTCCAATTGCTCCAAATAAAAGAGAGGAAGCGTGTGAAGGCAAAATTGGAGGCTTGTCTTGAGTTCTTGAGTTGGCACTGGCGGTCATCGACCACTTCTCCTAACCTGTAACGTGCTAACATTATCGATTCAATAGAGAGTGTTTAACTAAATTTTATCTCATTGGCAACGGCACATTATAATATCAAGCACATCTTTTGTGTTTATAGATAATAGAATTTTACACTTTTAAGTAGGTATTTTTCATTTTCAGAACAAAAAAATTAGGAATCGAACATAAATATGAACATCAACTATTATACAGAAGTTCGAAATGAAAATTAATTAGCATGCAAACCTTTTTAAAGCAATCGCGATTCTATCTTTATTTGAATACAACACCATTGAGCTGAGGTTCTCAATTTTCTTAGCTTGCTGTTGCACCATCTTCTCTCTTTCAGCTTGGGCTTTTTTTTCCTCCAACTCCAAAGCCATACGCTCCTTCTCTAACTCAGTCTGCACAGAAAGTACGCATGTCCCATAATACACTTGCATTCAACTAATTACAATAAACATAAAGTGTAACTCCAAACCTGCAATAACGTGTTTTGCAAATTGAGGATTTCCTCTGCCCAACGTTCTGAATGATATAAAAGAGAACTACAAATTGAAAAACTTGAACTTAAACTGTATCCTTTCTGTTTCATTTTCCCTGCTCGAGGCCTTTCAAATTGAAACGAGAACTACACAACCATTGTAAATACAAGTCTTTAAACTTTCTCCAAAAAATGAAATCACAGAGAATTGAATTTTCAGCGTGAATCTAAGGCAAACGTACCAAAATGCCCATGATCCGTTACAACACACTGCCCTTTGCCATCAACTTCAGTAGGTCATCTCTTGAAAACTCCTTAAGCCCTTCCGCAACTGCATTCATTTGTCCTTTCCCACTGTCAAGAACTCCAGTGAATGCTTCCTCCGCCGCCATCGGCAACGCCACTTCGTCACCCGATAATGTCGACTTCAACCGGCAAAACGTCGGACCAAACCACATTTTATGCAAAAAAATAAAATAATCAAAATTCGAAACTAAAGGTGCAACATTTGAAGAGTGTGGTGTGTGTGGTTGAGGCATTTCAACAAACACTTACCTAGAGTACCCGGTGCAACCTCTTTCAAAGGTGCGGCTGCAGGAGAAGGACTCGTAGCCCTCTGCCATGACCAGGGTGGCGGTCAATTCCAACGGGTTGCAGTTTGGTTTCCTGTAAGCCGATCTAATAAATTCAGCAATTTGAGCCCGTTCACGTTGTACGTCACTATCTTCATCTTCTTCCTCTCTTTGGGCAAGATCGAATTAATTCGACAATTATCAAGGAAGAATTCAGAAATTAATTGGATCTTCATGGCAATTTCGAGCTAATTTGACAATTATCAAGGAAAAATTCAAAAATTAATTGGCGATTACCGATTTCGAGACCAGATTGGAAATAAAGGATGATGGCGCCCATTGCGATGCCTTGGCAGCAGCGTCGAGGTCTCTCCAACATAACTACTGGTTCGAGAAGATGATGGGATTTGGCGACGATGGGATGGACTCCGTTACTTTAGGCAAAGATTCGATTTTTGTATGGAAGAGTAAGACCCATAAAGAGAGAGTGGAGGAGGAACGGGAAGAAGTTGGAGCACAAGGATGAGGAAGTTGGTGTGGGGAAGTTGGAGTGGGACTACTACAACAACTGTTTCAAATACAGTTTCCAACTCTTTGCACGTCTAATTTGTATCCTAGTTTTTTCTCTTCTACCCCACGTTTTTACCATTTTATCCCTCTTTTTTTTATATATTTTGTTTTTCTCATAACTGTAATTAAAGGGTCAATTTTGGATTTATGAATGTTTCACCGTTTTTGTCTTCTGGTTTTATATATATAGATTTTATCAATTTTCGTTTCCAAATCATTTTAATTAGTTTTCTTAAAATTAATCCTCCCCCTTGAATTTCACAAAGAAAAACTTCCCGTGCTGTTTTCTCTGGTTTTTCCGACTCGTTTAGATTTGACTGCGATTCCTTCAAACCCATCATGGCAACACGCAATTTGGTGGCCGATTTCAACAACGAGACGGCGAACTGGGGCTTGTAGTTGGATTCTTCAGATGGGTTTACTCAATCGATGACAACTGGATCGTCACCGTCATCGTCTTCTTGTCGGGTCCCTCCTCCATGCCGAGCCTCTCGACCTCTAAACACAACCGTTTAAGGAGCCTGATCTCAGCTACCCATTTTCCCAGTGACGTTGCCTGACACTCCTGCCAAGCTTAGTGGGTATTCGCACTGTTCTAAAAATCCCTGCCTAGGCGCTAGGCGGCTGGTCACCGCCCCGATTAATGCCTAGGCGTTTGAAAATTAATAAAGAGCGCCTAGACTAGTTGAGGCGCCCGCCTAGACTGCCTAGCCCGCCCAGACCAGCCTAGGCACCTGCCTAGGTTGCGACTCACTTTGATAGAAAATAGATAACTTTCAATTTGCATTTAATTTTTTTCAATAAATTGTAAGAGACTTGTTGAATATTTAAATGGGCACACACTATATGCTTGTTCCCCATGTTTTCATTATGTTCCAATACTTTATAATACATATGTCATTCTATTTTGTAGTTTATGATGAAATTATATATATTTTAAGTATAAACAGATATTTATTTACACGAAATATAATGTATTTACTTAAATCCGCCTAGTCCGCCTAGGCGCCCGCCTAGACCCCGCCTAGCCGCCTAGGTGCTAGGCCCTAACCCGCCGCCCGACTAGCGCCTAGCGTCTTTTAGAACCTTGGGTATTGGTAGCGAACCGGAGGAACTCACCTGCTTCATCGTGATGGATTTGGGGCTGAGGAAGCTGAGAGTATTAGACAATGATAAGTTTTCCCAAGAGATGTGGGGTTGGGAGTGGGATTGAATCTGGTGGATCTGGGAGAGGGTGAGGTGGTTTAACCTGATTACCGACAATTGTTCGTGGTGCTGCTTAGAGAACCCATCTCAAAACACGGATCATCGAGGAGGTGGAGCAAAAACTGGGCTGGTTTGGGAAAAAGAGGATGTCGTAGGAGGAGTAAGATGAGGTAGAAGGGAGCAAAGAGAGGAAAAGGGCGGAGAAATGAGGAGTTGCGGTGGTGGTGGGGTGACAGTGGAGGCGACGGTGGTGAAGGGCCCAAATTGAAAAATATCTTTTTTAATTTATAATATTTTAAAAATATTTCTAAATATTAATTTTTTATTATTTTTGTGTTCACATGGCTCATACTTAACATCCATATCAACAAAAATGTTGACCCTATATTTGCAACATCATCTTTTATTGGCCAAACTAATAGAAAATTTAACGAAGGTCTAACATTTTAACGAATTCGTTAGTTGATGTATTACATTGTAATGTTTTTTTTACTTATCACACACCTCTTAATTTCCGTCCCTCAGATCGAATAAATTGAACAAGATCAAAAGATATAAATTAATCAAGACTGTGTGAGAAATAAAAAATGGTATGTGATATCACACTCCGTATTTAAAAGACGAGGTATGAGTTTATTATATGACCCAAAGTTAAGAGATTAAAATATAATTTACTTCTCTTCAAAAAAAAAAAATAATAATTTACTTGATTAATTATTATGAAATTTTTAATGGATTTTGGTATATTTAAATTGCTTTGGTATTTCTAATGTGCTTTGGAATATTTTAATCTCACTATGTTTATTGAAGTAAGGTTTTTCTTAGTAGTTTAAAATTATCAAAGTAACTCTTTTCTTATCGGGATGCTACTCAGTACTACAATCTAGTGGTATTCCTTTTTAATTGGAAGTGAGAGATCTTAGGTTCGAATCTCGTGGATGACGAATTCGATACCAAATTATGTTGCCCATGGTGTGGCTTAATCGAACTCTCTCTCCCCTTAGTGTAAAAATATCGATGTACTAAAAAAAAAAACTCTTTTCTTATCGGGTTGAAATGTGATACCTGTTGATAAAACAATTAAGAACTCAGAGCAGCTCCACCGTATTCAATAGCCCGGTGGACCGGCTGTTGCTCCAACCCAATTGCCTCAACAAACAGCTCCAGCCCATGCGAGCAATTGGGCTCTGGAGGACCCGAGTGAAAGGCCACGGCTTGAATTGGTGGCCCGAGAGCCTGAGGCCACATGATGCAAGGCTGACGTCAGCCACATTATAAAATTAATTAAAAAATGTAAAAAATATGTAACCAATTAATAAAAAAATATGAATTTTTTTTAAAATAATAAAAAAGATTTAATTTTTCTATAAATATCTTATCATTATCTTCCACCTTACACCACAATTTTATATTTTATCAAATACTTTGGGTTGTAATTTCTTATTTAATGAAACGTGGTACAACGAGACTGATTAAATATCATATCCGAAATTTGAAATAAAATTATTTTTTATTATTTTATAAAATAAAAAAATACTAATATTTTATTGCATATTGCCATGACTATTCAGTTTAGGGATGGAGATGCAAAAGACAATTACTGTTCATCAAAGGCAGTTACGGTTCACTGTAGGCTATTCAATATAAAGTTGCCCTAGGGGGCCTTGATACGCTGGAGTTGCTCTCATTATTAAACGGGTCCTTAACGTGTGATCTAATAACAACCTGTTAGTTAATGGGTTGACCCAAATCTATTATTTTCATGATGTTTCGAGTCGGGTTAACAAGTCGTGTATGAAATTGTTACGTCTAGTCTAAGGAGAGGCTTTGGGTTTTGTTGAAGTGTAAGAGGGAGATCACGTGCTATAGCACGTGCCATTCATATTTTTATATTCCATAGTCCAACCACCGATACGGTCCTTATTTCCAAACACCCAGCTGCAACACCACCAACAAAACCCCTCTTCCGTTTTCAGGCATCACTGTCTCTATTAAACCTTGTACCCTAACCCTAACCCTAACCGTCTCTGTCTGTCTGTCTGTCTGTCTCTCTAATATGACCACCGCACAACCCACCAAGAACGGCTTCGTCAACGCTGCGGAAGCTGACGCCCAGCCACTCACATCCGAAACCACCCCCGCCCCAATTACAGTACCCGAGTCCGACCCAACAACAAATAACAATCCGGACCAAAATCCCGAACCCGAATCTGGTCCCAATTCGGACACCGGGGCTGCCACTACCCCAACGAACGTCGGCAACGATTCCACCTCAATAGCTGATAAACGATGGCCGGGTTGGCCCGGGGACTGCGTGTTTCGGCTAATTGTGCCGGTTCTGAAGGTCGGTAGCATTATTGGCCGCAAAGGCGAGCTCATTAAGAAGATGTGCGAGGAGACCCGAGCTCGCATTCGGGTCCTGGACGGCGCTGTTGGAAATCCTGATCGCATCGTGAGTTTTTCCTCGATTTCTTCCTTTCTACGGTTTGCCTTTTTGTGTTCTTCTTGTGATTGCTCCATGGTGCTGCGTTTTAACCGTTTTATGGTTGTTTTGAGATATAGGGTTTGTGCTTTTCAGCTTCCTTTGTGTAATCCTCTGGTTAATTGTGGTCTAATGACTGTTTAGGGTCACTAATTAAGCTTTGTTGTTGCTAACAAGTGGGTGGGGAGATTAAATATTGAAAATTTAAGTATGAATTTTGTGAATTTAGTTGTATCTGTGTCATGAGGTAACAGAAACCCTAAAAGTGAAGTTAGTTTAATATTAGCATTTGGTTCGTAGGTGCTTAGGTGTTATTGCTTAGAAAAGGCTATGAAGGGAATGATCTTTTGAGGTGGGGGTTGAAGTTTTGTTTTCGGTTATTGAAGAGAAACCGGAACAACTTGAAATCCGAGAACGGGGCATAGTCAGTATTAGGTGCTATGTGAAGATGGCCCACTGTTATGTGATATCCTTTGCATCCAGCTCGTAGTTTTGTTCAATCATTTATTGTTTAGTAACAGGCATATATAAGATCTTTCTCGAATTTTTAAAGAAATCAAGATATATGACAATCACAAATCTGAAACGAGACTTGATCATTGTTGAGTATTCTGCTATGTGAAGATGACTCATTGCTAGCCAAAGTCATTTGCATCCATCTCATAGTTTTACTCAATCACTCAATTTGTTAATGGGGGCATAAGATGAGAATGACAATAAGTATCTGGTATTCTGCTATGTCAAGATGACCTATTATAATGTGAACTCTTTTGCATCGGGCTTGTGATTTTATTCAAATTTCAAACACTCAAAATACAGTAAGGGCCATAAGATGAGTAACTATTGGGAAGTTTTATAAATATCTAGTTATAAGACTAAATCTTTGTTTTTAAGCATTGTTTAATTGGCATTTATAAGATTTGATGCCTTCCTAACAAGTTTCCACGGTTATCAACATCACGAAGGCATATCAACTTCCTTACCAACTCATTAGTCCTGATTAATTTTCCAAATATTGCCTTTTTTCCTTGCATGCTTGAACCAATCTCTAGTTCTGTATCTTGTATTCCTGTTGAAGTTCCACAGCCCCAAATGTTAATCTCAAAGTGGTTCATCACTATTTTATTGGCTATGAAGCTTCTTTCTACTTGCTTGTGTGATCTATCAGTGTGTGATGCCATTCAACCACAAAATGTCTATAGTGATAACATTCTATGCTGCAATCTTTCTAATACACATTTCTTTATAGGTGCTGATCTCTGCAAGGGAAGAACCAGAGGTACCTCTGTCCCCTGCAATGGATGCTGTAATAAGAATATTCAAACGTGTCTCTGGATTATCTGAGAGTGAGGGGTCTGGTGCTGCTGGAGTTGCATTCTGTTCCATCCGGTTGTTGGTAGCATCTACCCAAGCAATTAATTTAATTGGAAAACAAGGATCTTTAATCAAATCTATACAAGAGAGTACCGGATCTTCTGTGCGAGTATTATCCGGAGGTATGCTCTTATTGTTACATGATACACTTTTTTCTATTTAGTAAAATACCAATGGTTGAAAATATCTACGTATTTCATCACTGTTTCCCCAATTCTAAGGATAATGTGTTTCATTGCTGTTTTTATGATTTATAGCTAAAGTGGTCAGATTGGTTATAGAATGAACAACTGAGAGAAGGGCTTACTTATTGGAAATTGGAACTGAAATGATAATTAAGTTTCCGTATTTGTTTTTTTTTTGTTTCGAGTGACTTCTGTGCTCCTACTTATTGGGGCTTAGCTTTTCCATTGATAATTTGTAAGTTAAGTGATCATGCTAGTGAAGATAAGTATGTTATTGTTCTAGTATGGTGTGGAGTTTAACATACATTCTTCTCCCTTTTCCTTTCCTGCATCTGAGTTATGAATCAGTTTTCTATGGTAGAGTCCTTTAACTTCAGAATGGATGATGCTTTTACTTATAAAAAAATTGCTATAGCTTTATTTTTGAAAAACAAGCGTTGGTCATATTTGTTATCCCTGCTAGAAATACTCTGTCATGTTATTCATTGTCTTCAGATCCCTTGTTTATGAAACTAATGTCTATTCCTTTTCTTCCCCTATTCACATTCCTTATCCATGTCAAGTGCCCTTGCCTCTGTCCTTGCTATAAAGTTATAAACCTTTCTTCCTTCTCTGATACCTTATTTTTATTTTGGCAGAGGAGGTTCCGTCCTATGCTGCCGCAGATGAGAGGATTGTTGAATTGCAGGGAGAAGCTTTAAAGGTTCTCAAAGCTGTAGAAGCGGTAGTGGCTCACCTGAGGAAGTTTTTGGTTGATCATAGTGTTATTCCGCTTTTTGAGAAGACGGTAAGCTTAATTCCCACTGATGTCTGTTGTATTTTCATTCTTTGCATTGCTGTGTATTAATTACTGGATCGTGCATCTTTAGCATTCGACAATCTCACAAGAGCGCCAACCAGATACTACCTGGGCTGACAAGTCGTTGCTGCATACTGCTTCTCAAACTGGAGTGAGCACTAATTACGCTCTCTCATCAAAGAGGGAGTCTTTGTTTCTTGAACGTGAAACTCAATTGGAATCACAACTCCCTTCTGCTGGAATTTCACTTTATGGAAAAGATCTTTCTATTTATGGAAAATATCCTTCTATTTATGGACAAGACCCTTCTGTTTACAGGCAAGGGTCTATTTATGGACAAGATCCTTCTCTTTCTTCTATCCGTTCGTCGGGAATTGGTCGTCCCGGTGCTCCTATTGTTACTCAGGTTGGTTGTTCTAACTGTTTAACATTTTAGCTAAACTTTGTACTGCCTTGTAATGAGCTCATTTGGGTCTTCACAGCATGCACACACACAAGGATGGTCGAACTTGACTCTTAACTTTTATTTAAGTTAAATGGGGTCAACAGTGTTGTATATCTTGCTTTCTTAGAAGGATGCTGGGGGATCCTTTACTGTCTAGACCTTGATTTACTTAGCATCAGTAGCAATATACATGTCTTGTTTATAACTAGAGTCTGATGATATGCATATACAACTAAGGCTGTATGTCTTACCGAGTGACTCTACCATTTGGAGTAAAAATTTCTTGATGTATGACGTCTGTAAAATTTGTTGTCAATTGGAAATACTAAAGTGTATCAGATTGCATCAGGCCTGTGTCACGTGCGTCAATTTTTGCATTTATACAGTCTCAGTAATATTATTTTATCTGTTTCATTTTATAATCAGATTGCACAAACAATGCAAATTCCTCTATCTTATGCTGAGGACATTATCGGGGTTGAAGGGTCGAATATTGCATTCATTCGTCGCAGTAGCGGAGCCATCTTAACTGTGCAAGAGAGTAGGGGACTACCTGATGAAATTACTGTAGAAATAAAAGGCACCTCATCACAGGTTCAGATGGCTCAACAACTGATTCAGGTATGCTTCCCAATGAGTATTTCTTTCTAATATCGAGGAGGCAAGAAGCTATAAACAAACAGTTTATTTATTTATTTATTTTGTTTAATATAGACCTATTATGACTCTTTGAGATCATGAAAGATTAATTCATATGTTTTAGTTACAGAAGGTGAAATTTTTTCAAAAAAAAAAAAAAAAAAAAAAAAAAAAAATCTTGCATATTAGCATGCTGGTGGAGATGAATTTTTGGCAAGTTAGACACATTGAAGAATATGGAATTTCAATAGGGAGGAAAAGAGTGAATCCCGGCTCGGAAATTTTAAGAATACTTGGTATCTTATCTTGTGTGTTTTCAGGAGGTTATAAACAGTCGCAAGGAACCAGTTACAAGTAACTATGGCGTGATGGATACTGGATTGAGGTCATCCTACTCTCAGTTAGGTGCTCCATCCTACCCATCATCGTCACTACCCTCACAACCCTATGGCGGCAATTATGGATCGTCTGGTCCAGGAGGAGGCTACAGCATGTTTAGACTCTGAATTAATTGGTAAGCAAGGACTAATGGTGGCTTTTCTGCTTTGACTTGAGTTATTTCCAAATGACTAGATTCTAATCAATGAAAACTTAATGTTGGAGGTAGTATTTATAAAGTTGCCAAGAAGGGGTCGGGGTCCCGTTTTGTCATCTGAATCATCAGATTCGTTGTGTTGGTAGCTTTCCAAGGTAACTAAGCTTGAAAGGGATATAGACGACTGTAATGAAATACTAGTGGTTTTCGTGTTGCTTCATGAGCATTTGAATATTTATGTTTCATTTTTTTGCAACTTTATCAAACTTTGGATTTGTAATCCTGTTCTTGAATAAAAGCATTATTCTAGGCTAGTAACAAATTAAGAACTCCAGTTAATAAATTATCCATCACCACAAAAATTAAAAAATAAAATAAAATAAAATAAAATAAAAGAATCCAGTTGTGGATATTCTACTTGTCTTCATGTATGAGATGAGACCAAATACTAATATTTACTAAATTAAAGAAAGAATACAATTGTAATAATAATTTTATTGTAATACTCTTGATCTGAAGTGTGATTTAAAATTAAATAAGATAATTAAACAAAAGGTACCTGAAAAAGCGAACAGATTGTTAATTTAAAGGATTCAGCGGGAACCATGAAGAGAATGACATAATGAAACTAATGTATATGAATAGAATACCTGTTTCTTAAAGTTAATGTTTTAGTCTCCACTGTTTTAAGGTCCGAGAGACTAGTTCTCGGACCTTCGAGTAGCGCTTGAACTCCTCGAGCGGTTTGAATTCAACAAGTTAAGAATAGAGAAAAGTCGTTAACATGTCCAAAAATTTGGCTCTCTGAAATTTCCCTGCAAAGCAAATGCCTTAAGGAAAAAAAGAAAAAAAGAAAAAAGAAAAAGAAGAGGATTTGATGAACGGAGGAAACATCAACCGTACGATCCCGTACAGCACAACCAAAATGTCACGAGACGATTAACACAAGAAAGCTCAAGAAGCGAAATTTAGCAGGAGGATCACAAAAGTTCATATCCGCACGGGCTTTAAATATTCTGAGCTGGATGTTCAATAAATCCAACAAAACAAGTTAAAATTATTACAAGTTTCTCAAATTTGCCAACATACAATCAAAATTCTCTCAGGGTGATTTTTATTTCAGGCTTAATTACTTTGGTCCCCCTGAAGCGAAACAAGAGTTAACTCTGTCTTGTGAATGACAACAACTTTTATAACGTGGGTACACCGCAACAGTAACACCAAGGATACATTGTCACATGTCACATGTGGAGAGAAACTTGTACACATCATTATGCACATGGTCGTGTGCACTATACCGTGGCATGGAAATCCTCACGGTCATCTGTATTTAGCTGGAAATGAACAAGTATTAAATAAGTATTTTGTTGAGGAATTCCAATAAAAATTAAAAAGACATAAAATTAAATGATTCCTCAACAGCATAGATAGCTAGATAGACAGATAAGACTGTATATAAAAAGAAACGCCTTGTTTGTTCATTTTCTCTCAAATCTTAGAACAATGCCGACATTGAATCTGTTTACGGACGTGCCGGTGGACGGAGTGGTGGCCTCTGACATCCTCAAGGACGCCACCAAAGCCGTTTCTAAAATCATTGGCAAACCCGAGTCCGTTAAGTCTCTCTCTCTCTCTCTCTCTCTCTCTCTCTCTCTCTGTCGTGTATCCTTTTTGTTCTTGCTGTTGGCATGCACATTAAGCGTTCGATGAAAGTACTCGATGAATAGTAATGTTTTGTTTCCCATGCAATTCAATATTGTATTGGTGTTGTGTATTTATGTTTCTGTTTGGTTCCGTGTTCTTCAGTATGTGATGATTTTGCTCAACGGGACTCTGTCGATTGCATTTGCCAGTACAGAAGAGCCAGCTGTGTATGGAGAACTGATCTCCATTGGGGGCATTGGACCGGGTGTTAACGGCAAACTGAGTTCAACCATTGCAGAAGTTCTGGAAACTAAGCTCTCCATTGATAGCTCCCGCTTGTATGCCAAATTTTATGACGTTGAGGTGAGCCCATTTACTTGGTTTGTTGTATTGGATTGCTGAATTTCGCAGCTGCACTCTACCAGTATAGTAGAAATGTAGAACACTACTCTTCGTATTGCATAGCAACATGAATTACTAGTGGGACTTGTGGTTCTCGTGGTAGAGCAACTTATCTCCACATCCATGCATAATTCCATATTGTGCTTCCCCTTCCCCGAATCAAAAGAAAAGAGGAGAAGCTGCCATTTCTCACAAGGGGCGCATTCACAACATTACTCTAAGAAGCTTTTGCCGTAGCGCAAAACCACCATACTAGAAACTAGAAAGGGACCGGTTCTGAGAAGCTTTACCTGATTAATTCGTGTATTTTCATTTGTCGTAGTGAAATTACGCTTGGCTAAGGTAGGTAAAGTTTAGTGGTAAACGGGCCCTTTCAATAGATAGTTCGACCAAAACAAATATTATCTGATGTTGATTTATTACTAACGAGTCTGTATTATGCTGCAGCGGTCCTTCTTCGGGTTCCAACGGCTCAACATTTTGATCACCGCTCTTCTTTTGCTAATATTTTCATCAAGTTCTGAATGCTGATGCTGGCAAATGGCCTTGTTAGTTGTTTCATCCCTCTGTTGCAATTTTGTTGTTTTATTAGATCAAAGAAGTCTTCTTGTTTAAAAATTCAAACGACGATATACCTATTATCAAAGCATAGAGGATGATGCGCTCACGTGCGTTTTTAATTTTTTTTCACATTTTTCACAAATTGTAAATGAACTCTATTATGAATTTTTTTAATGTGCTTTGGTACTTTTAAATTGCTTTGGAGGTTTTTTAGTACTTTAAAATGATCAAACTAATTTTCTTCTTCAAAGTTGAAACGGGTTAACCGTGTGTAAATCTGTTATTAACGTGTTCTTAACGGGTGACCTAATAACTTCCCGATTAGTTAACATGTTGGCTGAAAGCTTGAAACCAGTTATTTTTGGTGTCATTTCGTGTTGCAAAATACTCTTGAAAGATTTTAAATTTTTAGTAAGTTTTATGACACTATTCTCGTAATATACAAAAATTTGTAGAATGCTCATAATGTCTGTCAAGGGTAATATTAAATTCCATGCGCATGTGTTACAATTTTAATCATTTTACACTAATCCATACTAGGGGGAAGAAAAATAGGTTGAACTCGGGATACAGCAAGTTGAAGAGGAAGGCCTTAGAAACTAGGACAATCCAGCACTCGCTTATTTGTTTTACAATTAATATTGCATAAGTTGTAAATATTTTGTATACTAACCAGCTTTATGGAAAATACCTAGATTCTTGTGTATTACTTTAACCTTTACAGGAACACAACAGACTGTTGTCATTCATTCCTAATAAAATTTGATACTTCCCAAGAAGAATACATACTTCGTGAGTTGCGTCTTGAGTGGGTTGTCGCACCACCGTTGTGGGCGGGTCGCTAACGTTGTTGTGAGCGGCGTGACGGTGTGGAGTGTGTGTGTCGCGAGAGCAGCTGTGATGTGACTTTTTTACAAAACGAAAGAGCAAAAAATTGGATCTGACCCGGCTGATAGTTTTGAATCCAATCGTATCCAGTTGAGTTAGTCCACAACAAATAATAGAAAAAAAGAAAAAACCCAACCTATCCAATCTAATCCTAGCTTAAACATGCATAACACAAAATCTTATCATGTCCAGCCCATCAAACGTGCCCTGAAGTTATAGGTAAACATTATTTTAGAAAAGAAAAAAAAAGTTATACGTAAACATATAAATAGAAGAATGTCGTGGCATAAGTTTGGAAAGAGAAAAGGGAGGAAAATCGACAGAGAGAAGAAAGAGAAAAAAGGGCTTGAGTAATTATATGTGCTGATATTTCTCATGTCTTGTGCCTTTATTTATACTAATAAGGGAGAGAGAAACTTGTTCTCCAAGTAATACAAACACTAATAAGAAATATCTTCTAGATTTTATAGGATTCCTATACATAATACCATTTACACAATCACACGTGATAAATACAACATTCCCCCTTGAGTGTGTAAATACTTAAGTAGTTTGTGCATCAGATCTTCAGGCAAATGTAGAAGTAGCTGATGAAGTCGTCTCGTCCAATCGGCACAAGTAGCAATCACGAGTTTCAAACAGGGGTTGCATATAAGAGTAAGTCTCTCCAAAACCCGACTATGGTAAACCCAACGGTAAAAAACCCATAATATAAGGAGAAAAATGTGAGCTGATGCAACATGTGGATACTTTACTTCTTCAGGATATAAGCAGTAAGAAAAATGCACACAAGGGTATGACCATCCCAATGTGGGTGTCTTGTCAAAATCTCGTTAGGTTAGCAAAAACCAAGTGGAAATTCAGAACAAAGGGAGAAATAGTACATTAAGGTCAAGTAAATATACTTCAGAACACTCCTTCTAAGTTCGACGAAACTCTCATTCAAAATTACAAGTGTTGCAAACGAGATAGTTACGCATATCAATTCCTCAGACAAGCTTTATGAAAGGTGAGTAGGATTCTCTCCTCCAAATCTCTGCCCTTATTTCCTCTCTTATTTAAACGGTTATGATTAAATCACGTCGACATAAATTATTTTATATACTAATTTATATACTATTTCTGAAACTGAACCAAAATAACCCACATCATTTTTGGAATGGAACAAAATAAACACTATTTCTGAAACTACAACAAAATAATGGACATTATTTCTCAAATTGAACCAAAATAATCCACACTATTTCTGAAACTACATCAAAATTACGCAATATTTCTGAAAACTAAACCAAAATAACCCACACTATTTTTGGATGGGAACAAAATAAACATTATTTATGGAATTATCACAAAATAACCATACTATTTCTAAAACTGAACCTAAATAACACACTGTAACATCTCACATCACCCAAGGGAGTGGATCCTCTAAGCCTTATATGTATATTCTCATCTTTACCTAGCACGAGACCTTTTGGGAGCTCACTGGCTTCGGATTCCGCAGGAACTCCGAAGTTAAGCGAGTTCGCGCAAGAGCAATCCCATGATGGGTGACCTAATGGGAAGTTCTCGTGTGAGTTCCCGAAAACAAAACCGTGAGGGTGTGGTCGGGGCCCAAAGCAGACAATATCGTGCTACAATGGAGTCGAGCCCGGGATGTGGTGGGGGCCCGGGCCGGGATGTGACAATTTGGTATCAGAGCCAATCCCTGGCCGGAAGTGTGCCGACGTGGACGTCGGGCCCCTAAGGGGGGTGGATTGTAACATCCCACATCGCCTAGGGGAGTGGATCCTCTAAGCCTTATATGTATATTCCCAGTTGACGACTAAAACCGTTAGTCCTACTTCGAGTTGTTGTTCTCTCGGATTAACTTTTGGAAATGGAGAATTCTTTCATAGCCTAACGAAATTCGGAGTAGTCTTACCAACAACTCTCTCCTCAATTTCAGCATAAAAAAATTGAGTGTTTGGGAACACCGACATTCAGTTTATACCATTTCCTCAAGTAACCCTTGTTAGTTGGTACTTTCTTGGAAGACGTGATCTTGGTAAACGACAATCTTTCCTTTTTTCAAAAAGGGTTTAGTGGAAGAAGGTTGAAATTCTTGCAAGGTATTGCAAAACTATGATATCTTGATCTGGTCAATTTATCGACAAATTGTTGGCGATCTTTTCGGCTACAGTGTCTCTCCTCACTTATGACCGAGGAAAGTTAATTTAGGTTGGGTTATTGCAAATGATTAAAGTTTCTGACAATTGAAGAGTTGTATCATCTTACCCTTATTTTACACCTTTTGTTAACTCTGATCATTTCAAAATCCAGTGTGACGTGCTTTCTGGATGTTTCGACCGGGTAGAGGCAACATGTCGGAGTATTGTTTTTATTTTCCAACGGTTAGAACCATTCGAAACGAACCATCTTATTCATGACCTAAAGTCAACAATCATCATCTTTATTCGAAAGCTGGATGACACTTCTCTGTGGAGATTTTGGTGATGTATGGGGATTATTGATTGATGTGACAAGTCAATTCGCTTTTCCTTGGTTCAAAAGAACAATATTTTCACCTCTTGGTGCTAGAAGGTATTCTAGTTAATCTTGGGTACATGTCAACTCTACTGCACTTCGTATTGCCTTTAAGTGGATGCACTGAATGGAAGAACCGTTGATGTTGGAAATGCAATCGTGATAATTAATTTCTCAATCACCTAGCAAATGCTCGGTTGAACTAATCTTTACCGTGGTGATTGAATATCTCGAAAACTACCGTTGTAGTTGATGTTATGCTTCCAATCTAGTTATCTCGTACTCTAGATTTGATGGACTTGCTTTGATCCTCAAATTCTCAAGTATTCTTTTAGCTTTCTCGACGTAGTCACTTTCTCACTAAGTTCGAGAGAACTTCATTATGAATTTGCTTGCTAAAGCGTTGCGGACTATGTTAGCTCGACTACATGACAGGTATGTCACTATCGTATCTTATCGGGATGCATGTTTTATTTCCAAGTGTTTGGGAAGCTTTCTTGAAGGCCACATGTAGTAAGTTGTAGTTGACTATATATCTCCCTCAGACTAACAACCAGTCTGAACAGACTATCCAAACTTTCTTGGTGTGTTACGTTTATTTGCTTTATACTTGTAGCATGATCGTATTTGATACTTATCTTCACTAGAAATGCTTGTAACTACGGTTACAAAATTGTTAGTCTTTGTTGTGACACTATGGAGATTTGGAATGGAGATTCTTTGCTTAGCACTTGCTTGACAGAGAAGTTTTGCGAACAAGTGCTCAATTGTGAGAGTTCACATTATAGAAATGTTATCTTATTGTTGTTGTTACCTAAGTGGGGGTAGTGCGTGAGCACGGTAGAGATTTGACTAGACGTTATTTGTGCGTTTCCCAATGGGGGGCATGATGGTAATATTGCACCCTCGAGAATTTGTTACTTGCTTATCATGACTACAGTGAGTTGTCGATATCGCGGGCTGCAGACCGTAATATCAAGGACTTATTTGTTGGATTCGTTAAGCAAATAAATACGTGGATTCTTTTACATTAGTGCTTACCTAGTACTTACTTATGTGTTTGTTGTATTTTACCTAATTATTGCTTGGGCTCGACCTAAGGATATTATGTACTTACTTTCGGAGTACGTGAAGAGCGGGAGCGTAGTAGAAAAATCTTATGTTCAGTTTTACTATCAGTACAACTACTTTAACTTTATGTTGTTGTATATATGTATTTTCGACGGGTTGTTAGTACATATAAATATTTTAGACGTTTTGTTTTTGCGAAAACCATTATATAATAGTATTGTACTGAAGAAGAAGGAAAGTATGAATTGGAGGCATGAGAGAGGAATCATAGCACTCCGATCGCGACGGAATGACATTTTCCCTTTTGTGCAATCTCTTTGACTTGATTTCTTCGTTACATACACATGTTTTATTCTTCCCTATCTTTGAGTTTTATATAACTAATGATTTTAAATTTCGGGGACGAAATTTTCTTAAGGGGGTAGATTGTGACAACCCGTCCCTAATTGTAAGTTTTTATTAATTGTAAAAGCGTGAATTTACGAAAATGCCCTAGAGGTAAGGACTTTGACTTCCGTTGACCATCGATTTGAGAGAAGTAGGACTTATTATTTTAGCGTACCCTTGTAGTACTCGTCATTACGAACGTATAGGCGAAAGTCGTTTGCGAGTCCGGATTATAACGGTATAGTTACAGACGTTTGAATTTGGTTATTTATATTTTGGTTTATAAGTTAATTGAATTCCCACCTTGTGGGAAAGAAGCCCAATCAGATTTTAGGCTTAAATAAGGGGGACCAATCACATAAAAGGAAGGAAAACCTTCATAAATCAGATCAGAAAAAAAAAAAAAAAAAAAAAAAAAAGGAGAAAGCTCCCATCTTTTCCCCGTCGACCCACTCGCGACCACCCATTTTCCAAGGCCGATTCCGACCAACTCTAGTGGAGTTTTTCGACGCCACCACCACCATCTTGAAGCTCTCACCCCCCCTCTACAAAACCCAACCAAGAACCACCTTTAGAAACCACCACATGTGGCGGGGTGAAGCCACGAAATTCGACCTGTCAAAAATATGTCCAGCCACTCTTCTCAATTTTTCGGCAAATCGGCAAAGCGATGGCCGATGCCACCACTTGGGCTTTGTAGCCCATCATCCCAGGAGCAAATCCCAACCAACCTTGACCCCGTTTGTCCACCGTAGACGACGAATCGATGCCGGGGAAGTTTTAGGCACCGCCGGCTTTGTGGGCAAAATTGACCATCTTTCGTCCACTTTTGGCCTTCGTGGCAGGTATAAAAGTTGTTCATCTCTTTGAGATCTTCATTTTTGTAAAATTTTAGAATTTTTAGAAATAGTGGAATTTTCCGGCGAACCGTAGTAGCCAGCCACCACGCGCGGCGGCGTGTGTGGTGGCGCGTGGGCCGAGACCCTATCTGACCACCTTAGGCTAATTTTGAAGCCCCGATTCCATATTTGTCATTCGTTTAGTGAAATTACGATGTTTTCATGTAGTTTCGTAGTTGACCACCTAGTTGGCCTTTATGGGGTCCTTGCATGAATTGACGATCCAACCGTTGGATCGTCACCAAACCTTGGTACCTTATAGTACATAATATTTGAGGATCATAAGATCTTACGGATCGGGAAACTGACGTATGGATCTCCCCGAATTGAATTTGTTAGTTCACAAAATAAAGTGTTGACCTCCACTTAATTTTGGCAATTGGAGGAGATCCGACCATTGGATTGTTTTGAAACTTTAGAATGTTGTTCTAGAAGCATAATTTGAATCTTTGGAAGTTACAGATCGTAAATCCGAGGTGCGGATCTTCCGGATCGAGTTATGTAGGGTTGTGGACCCTACCGTTGACCTTTGACCGACGGTTGACTTTTGGTCAATGAGTTTCAAATCATTCTAGAACGCCATTGGGGATATGTTTTATGTCAGTTGTGTGTTCTATCGATAAGAATCCTTAGTTGTGATTTGATATTTGTTCTAGGCGGCGTTTGTTTGTGACGTCTTCGTATTCGTGCTAGGGAGTTATAGCGCGGACTCCAGGTGAGTGGGCAGTTTATTTTATACCTATACATATTGATAGTTTCCCTAATTGCGTAGTTATTACACTTTTACGCTTATATTGCCAAGTATTCGTTATTGTGATGTAAATTGTGATAAATGCTGCTATATGGTTGAGATATTACTGTCATGACATTCATACATATTTGTACATGCTCATCTTGCTGCATCGGTGTTAGTACTCGCCCCAGGGCCAGGGCCAGTCCTTCACGTGTATGTTCACATCGTACCGTTCGCTCGCCTTGGATCCAAGTTAGGTACCAGTCTTGTCGGGTAGATTGCATTAGGCAATCCGACTTGTATGTGATCGTGCTTCTGCACCAGCCTTCACGTGATCGTAGTACTAGAGCATACTGATTACACCCAGTCATGTTCGTGTCAGAAATTATCTGTTCGAACTCGTGTGTCAGCCTAGATGGATGAGCACTTAGCTATACTTGATTATCACATGATTATATTATTGTGGCATTTGTTACATCATGACTTGGCATATTTCTGGTTATAATACTATTATAATGCTGTTGATTTATTATTTACATACCTACGTAGTATGTTTTAAGGAAACTATACTTGTTTTAAGACAAGATGTTAGTATATTCAGAAATAAAGGTTTTTACAAAACGTTGTTTTACTGACCCACTTAACTTTGTTTTTCGCCCTTCCAGGTTTAGTAGCTATGCTTGCGTGTAAACGAGAACTCTGGAAAGATCTTAGTAGATGTGTACCTTAGTGGTATAACCCTGACCCTAATTACTGTACTGTTCTTATGCTCTACCATCACGTGTGAAATAGGTGCAATCCCGCTCACCCACACACTCTTTTGTTTTAGACACTTTAGGTTTAAATTTATTCACATTTTCACATCACTTACCCTTATGGTTACGTCACCTCACGGTGATGGCCAGCATGATTCGACCTTCCCAGGTCAGGGTGTGTCAGTTTGGTATCAGAACCAATCCCTGGCTGAATGTGTGCTGACGAGGACGTCGGGCCCCTAAGGGGGGTGGATTGTAACATCCCACATTGCCCAGGGGAGTGGATCCTGTAAGCCTTATATGTATATTCTCATCTCTACCTAGCACGAGGCTTTTTGGGAGCTCACTGATTTTGGGTTCCATCGGAACTCCGAAGTTAAGCAAGTTCGCATGAGAGCAATCCCACGATGGGTGACCCACTGGGAAGTTCTCGTGTGAGTTCCCAAAAACAAAACCGTGAGGGAGTGGTCGGGCCCCAAATCGGACAATATCGTGCTACAGTGGAGTTGAGCCCGGGACGTGGTGGGGGCCCGAGCCGGGATGTGACAATTTGGTATCAGAGCCAATCCTTGGCTGGAAGTGTGTTGACGTGGACGTCGGGCCCCTAAGCGGGGTGAATTGTAACATCCCACAGCGCCCATGGGAATGGATCCTCTAAGCCGTATAAGTATATTCTCATCTCTACCTAGCACGAGGCATTTTGGGAGCTCACTGACTTTGGATTTCATAGGAACTCCGAAGTTAAGCGAGTTCGCGCGAGAGCAATCCCATGATGGGTGACCCACTGGGAAGTTATCGTGTGAGTTCCCAAAAACAAAACCGTGAGGGTGTGGTCGGGGCCCAAAGCGGACAATATCGTGATACGATGAAGTCGAGCCCGGGATGTGGTAGGGGCCCAGGCCGGGATGTGACACACACACTATTTCTGAAATTACAGCAAATTGACCACACTATTTTTGAAACTACACCAAAATAACTCACACTATTTCTAAAACTGAACCAAAATAGGTCACACTATTTCTAAAATTACAGCAAAATAACCAACACTATTTCTGAATTTGAATCAAAATAATCGACACTATTTTTGGAACTACAATAATGATAGATGTATTTGTTGATTTACCCTCTGAACTTGTATAGAACTGCCAATTTCCCTCATGAATATTAATTTTAGCTGATTACCCCACTGAACTTGTATAATTAGCCAATTCCCCCTGAACTTTACTTTTAGCCGATTGCCCCTCTGAACTTTTATAAATAGCCAATTTTCCCCTTGACGTTAGGTTTTGAAAAATTTCATTCAATTTTTCTTACATTTAATTTTCCATCCTTTTTGCCTTCATACATTTGTCATGTGTTATTTCTATGATCTAGATCATTTTAAAAATTTGACACCGGATGGGGGGGTTTGGGTTGGGGAATTGGCTATTTATAAAAGATCAAGGGGGCAATCGGCCAAAATTAAAGTTCAGGGGGAAAACTGACAGCTCTATACAAGTTCGGGAGGCAAATCACAAATATGCCATAGAGATAATACCAATGTTTAGTTTAAGAAATAGTCACTGTTCAGTTTAAGAAATAGTCATTGTCCAGTTCTACAAATTGTCAGTGTTTAATTCTAGAAAAAGTGGTAGTGGCAGTGCTCATTGCTCAGTTCTAAAGATAGTGGTAATGTTCAGTTTGAAGATTTTACATTTTGGAGACTTTTCATTTGTTTATAATTGATAACTTTGTTTACTTATGGAAATATTTTAGCTATTTGATCATTTTTTCCTTGAAGAATCTCAAAGTATCAAATTTGTATAGTTACCAAAGAAAAAGTAAACATGACATAAGTTGAAGGGGTTATTTGTAGTTTAGAAAAAAATGTACTAGGTAGAAAAACATAGAGAAGAAGAAAGAAATAAATTCAAACAAAAAGTCAAAACACATTAGAGAAAAAAAAAGAGAGGTGAGGCATTGTGCACCACCATGAGTGGGTTCACTTCCAACCTTCCATTATAAGTAATATTTTTAGTTTTTGGGGAATTGGGTAAAGGAAAAATGAAAGTGGGAATGGTGGATGTCAGAGAGGCAAAATGGAAGTGGGGATGGTGGACAACAATTCATCACTTTCATGTTTAATACGGTCATGGGCTTGGGTAGTTTTCATTTGGGGCAAGTTTGGAATTTTCTTTTTTATTGTGTTGGACTTTTAATTCAGCCCTTGAGTATTTGTGTTTGTAGGGTATTTAAGAAGATGAGTTTTTAATCCTTTTTGGTTAAATAATAGTTTAATTTAATTTTTTTAATTAAATTAAAGTTAGTCCAAGTTGTTTTCATTTATCATTATTTTATTTTCTTAAAAACAATAATACTTCGAAGTTCTCTTATCGGTGCACTATCAAACACAATATAAATAATATGGCTGACTAATTTAGTTAATACTATATGATGAAAAATTATTCTATCCAACTGAAATAGTCAGTGAAAGCTCCCATGTTTAAACTCACGAGTACGAAACAAGCTTCCAAACACTTAAAAAATGCTCTCTCTAATAAGTCTCCCCTTTTTCTCTCTCTAAAATTCTCTATGTGAAAGACTCTAGAAAATTCGCCGCCGGTCCCAGCCTTTGGCTGAGGCATCCTCCCTTCCTTCCTTCTTTTCTTCTTTTCCTCCCTCTTCTCCTTTTCCTCTTGAGTTTTCTCAGGTTCTATTTCCTTTGCATTTTCCCTCTTTTCCTTCCCTTCATCTCCTCTGCTCCTCCCCTTCCCTGCTTCCATCCTCCTCTTCCTTCATATTTTCCAATTTTCTGCATTCTCGGTTCTTCCCTGAGTTTAATCTCAGTTTACCTTGAGCCGAGTCTCAACTATCCGAGACTTCTTGCCCCTTATCCGACGTTTTTCGCTTGCTTTTATTGCTTTCTGTCTTTTATTTTCCTTCCTTCCTCCTCCCTAGTTGTGATACTTCATCCCCATCCCACCATGTGCTTGGATTGGCGGGTTCTGATCAGAAATTGGATATCAGATCCACTTCCCTCCCACACTTCCCCTCCCCTAACCGGCATGCTGGATCTCCATCGAGGCCAAGTGTTGGATATTTTACATACCCCTTAGCCTCACCTTCTTCGCATATGTTACTTTGTTTGTATATATTTGTAGGGGTTCATGAATGAGACTTGGATATGGTGTCTACTTTCTCGATTCGAAGATTGGCTTCCTCCAAGGATGTGACAGCGGTGGCAATGTGGTCTTTGCTGCTGGAGATTATGGTTTTTTATTGTTTGTTTTATGCTGCCTTCGGGTCTAAGCTTGTGTGAGCCTTTCGTTGTATCTTGGATTGTTACTCTTATTTTGCTTGGACCTTTTACTTTCCCTGGTAGTTGTTTATCCAATTCTTTTTAGAGCTTCTACTAGTTTTTATTATAATAAGGGGGTGTTTGTTTGGCCTCACTAAGTGGGACTGGACTAGACTGGACTAAGTATTAGTGTAGTCCCATGTTTGGTAGGTAGAGGGACTGAGTTTAATGGGATAAAATCGGACTCGCTCAGACAAACTCCTTCGCTAAGAGTTCTTAGCGAGAACCCCCAAATTTCATGGTATTACTAAGCCCGTCCAGCGAGAGAGAAATTCGTCACTCGTCGTGCGAGAGAAGACGTCATACTTCTTCACCCTTGTCCTGCTCGCCCTCCTCTGCATCCTATGCGCCATCCTCTGCGTCATGCGTGCCCTCCTCTACGACCTGCTCGCCTTCCTCTGCTCCTCGTCATGTAAATTTCAAATCTGACGATTTTCTTTTGCTGATCGTGAACGACCTCGTTGAACGACTTTGATTTTGTCTGGTAAATTATTACTGGGTTATGAATGACTTCGTTGTTTTGGTTCGAAAACTTTTCAATAATTGATCTGAGCAGTTCAAAATAAATTAGGGTTTTGATTTTTAGGTTCAAATTGATATTAAAATTTGGGGTTTTCAAATTTCAACTTTTCTGTGTTCTCACTATTGTTTATTCATATGATTGACACCTCCTGATTTCTAATATTTGTCATAAAGTGAATTTGATATAAATTTCATCTGCTAGTTCTCAGAGCTTTTACTGGAGTGGATTTGAGATATATATGAATTTCATCTAATATTTGTTCTGCCATTGTTGAATTTCATCTAATAATTTATATGTATGTAGTCTATGATTGTATGTGTCTGTATGTATGTATGTATGTACTCTGTGTATGTGGGTGTGTCCTTCCATATGGGTATGCTGATTTTGGGTGTGTATGTGTGTCGATGTATGCTGATTTTGGATGTGTGGATAATCTCTGTGTGCGTTCGTAATCTCTGTGTGTGTTGATGTATGCAAGTTGTGTGTGTGTGTGTGTGTGTTGATGTATGCAAGTTATGTGTGTGTGCTGTAAAGGTCGACCCACCGCAGGTCATCATGTTGTTTCTCCAAATAAAGTGGGACACATAACCTCTTTTTCCCCTTTCTACCTTCTTCTCCCTGTGACGATGGTAAATAATGATTAGTGCCTACATCTTTTCCCATCTTTTTTATTTCTCTCCTTTATTTCTTTGTGTTGATTTGACTGTGAAGTTTGAAAGAAATGCTAGTTGGTGAAGAACCTTGGGTGGGGATTTCGACCTCATTAATTGTGGGGTGTGTGTGTGTCGATGTATGCTGATTTTGGGTGCATGTATAATCTCTGTGTGTGTTGATGTACGCAAGTTGTGTTTGTCAATTGGTGGTATAATGCGATTTAGTTAAGGTTTACATGTTAGAGTTTGTCAATTTATGGATTAATGGTTAATATTAGTTAAGATTCCGTAATTAAACTCTTTTGTTTTGAGGCACCAGTTGCATACTATGTGTGTACTGTATGCAGCGTTGCATGTATGCTTCAGTGCTCTACCTATTTGGGTTGTTCTTCACATTAGAACTAGTGTTTTGCAGGTCAATGTGTGAATTTATGAAAGTAAAACCAAACATGTATACCAACCTTTTTTCAGGTCATTTGCTTGAATTATGGATATGGAACACGTTAGATAGTGAAGTCAATGGCTTATGAACTTGGTATATTTGCATAAATGTGGAAACCTCTGTTCTGATTGTGTGTTTAATCTCCCTATATCATTGTCTAAATGTTTCCAGTGATAAAAAAACGGAGGAAAGAAGCATTCTTTTCAGAGTTGGGCAAAACATCTTCGAAGGTTACTTACTTTTTCCTTTATTAGTTCCTTGCATTCTCCCACATCATTTTTACCATCTTCTTGTTCTTTACTGGTGGAAGGAATGGTTGTAGACATTCTTGTTTCTTATTTTCAAAGATTTGAACAATCATATATTACCATTGCTCCAAAATTTGTTTGGAGGACTCTGATGTAGAAGGTCTTTTTCTGAAAGATAGTTATCTTCCTACCACCTGGTTCCATAATATTGTTGGTAGTGCCAAATTGCCAACGTATATCTTCTTAATTATTTTTTTTTGTGAGTTTTATATGTGAGGATGATTTAACATGTAGGCTCATATGTCTAAAGGTGCAGTGGATGGTGAAGGGCCAGCCTGGGCTCTCTTAAGAGATAATTACATTCTCACAAATCCCAAATTGAAAGATTGGGATATGATGCCGGTAAGGATCTTTAATCACATCTTGTTAAGTGTTTCACCTGTCAAAACATACACAATGCACTTCTAGTTGCTATTATGTATTCTGGTGACACATTGTTGTAATTTGCATACAGGACACCGTTGTGGAAGATGACATTGGAAGGGTGGCTGGAGATAGTTCCGATGACGATTGATGTTGTGGAACTGCACAAACAGCTATGTGCTGATTGTTTCGTAGGCATACTTTTTGTAAACATGATGTGTTATACTTGTTGCTACTGCACATGAGGAATTTTGTTTTCGATTTCCATTAATGTTATAAATGAGTGCTCTATGATACGATTAGCGAAAATATCCTGTTTTTCTTGCTAATTATGTGCAAAATTTTCTTTTACCTTCATAAGATTTTGGAGAAGCAGCTCGCAGAAACAATGAATTTATACTTGCAGTTTGCGAGCGAAGCGAAATGTGTATTCGCGTATATTACAATAATGTACAACAAAACACCGGATTTCTTAGCATCCAAAAGACGTAACCTGTAATCCGGAGGAAACTACATTTTATCCTACAACCGAAAGGACGGTGCAAAATTTATTGATGGTAAGGAACTAAGACAAAGTTTATTTTTCCATATATTCATTTTGATATTTAAAAAAAATAAATTAAAAAAAAAAAATAATAATTTATTATTAGTCCAGCTTCTTAGTCCGACACTACACCAAACGCTTTATTAAACTAGTCCAGCATAGTCTAGTCTAAGCCAGTCCAGCTTAGTCTTGAACCTAGTTCAGTCCAAGACAGTCCGGTGCAACAAAGCGCCTAAAAGTCTTCCTGATAAAAAAAAGGGACGTCCAGACACTTTTAGTGGTTCTTTTTGTTCTTCACTGCATACAAAAAAACCGCAAGGTTCAAACTCACACCACTCATCGTACCAAACAAGCTTCAAAAAAATGGCTACCGACGAGACCAAGTTCAGCGTGCTCTGCAGCCTCTTCAACTGGATGCAGAAATCCAAAACCTCAACCCTAAAGCGTTCCAAATTCCGCAAATTTCTCGACAATTTCTGCAAACCCGCCGATTACTTCAGCGCCATTCGCCTCATTCTTCCCAGCCTCGACCGCGAGCGCGGCTCCTACGGCCTCAAGGAGTCCGTGCTTGCCACCTGCCTCATCGACGCCCTCGGCATCGCCAGAGACTCCGAGGACGCTCTCCGCCTCATTAATTGGCGCAAAGGTGGCGCCAAGACCGGCGCCAATGCCGGGAACTTCTCCCTCGTGGCGGCGGAGGTAACGGTTTTCAGGTTTATTCTGAAATTGCATTTCTTTCTGTGTGTGGAATTTTTGTGGGTTCGGTTTGTTTCGTTTCATTTTGGGATTTTGGCTCCTGGGTCGGTGGAATTTTGTGTTTCTTGTATTTGGGGTTTGGCGGGGTATGCTTTTTTATATAATTTCTGAATTTTCTGATGGTTTGTTGTTCATATGAGTTAATATGTATGAAGTAGAAGAAATGAAACCAACAAGAATGATTTTTCAAATGAATTGCAGTAAATTTTACTTGCGGTAAATTATTATGAGTTGATTTTCCACCTTGGTGGCTCATTGTAGTTTACCTTGGTGCATGGTTCCGGAGTTCTATGTTTATAACTTGTTTTCCATTCGCTATTTGTGAATCAGGTGTTGCAACGTAGACAGGGGTTGAGTTCAGGTGGACTAACAATCAAGGAGTTAAATGACTTGCTTGATCGTTTAGCCTCGAGTGAAAACAGGTATACTACTACAATGCTTCTTTCCGAATTCGTAATAGGACCTTGTAAATGCTTAATATTAATTATGAGGCATCATGTGAGCAAGTTTGTATAGGTATGAGCTAAACATTAATATAGCAAGTCTGGTTGCAACTTTCCATATTCCCTGCTCGCTTTACGTTTTTTGTATGAAGACAGTATTTTTTCGCAATCTGTCTGGTGCAACTTAAATGACACAACCATGTCAACAGGGCAGAGAAGACTTCAGTTCTTTCAACCTTGATAAACAAGACAAATGCACAGGAAATGAAGTGGATTGTCATGATCATTCTTAAAGGTATTGTCTACAAATTTCATGATATGTTTTTTTAGGTATCTATTCATTTAAGTTTCCAATTTTTTATGTTCTTATATCTCCTGTAGATCTGAAGCTGGGAACTAGTGAAAAGAGCATCTTTCACGAATTTCATCCACATGCTGAAGATTTGTTTAATGTCACATGCGACTTGAAATTGGTCTGTGAAAAGCTCAGTGATAGAAATCAGCGCCATAAACGCCAGGTCTCTATTTAAATCTGAAACAATTTTTTGTATCTTTTTGAACATTTCATGATTTAGCAACATTATTTAGGCATGTTCCTAGTATTTACTACTCACTAGTTGAAGCTACTATGACAAAATTATTTGAAGCTATTGTTGCATGCCAAAGATATAAAAACCTCTGTTCATTTTGCGAGTTGCTTGTGAAGACATGTCTTATGAAGCTCTAATTTATACGAAGCTCTTTCTGATCTTATAAATGTCAAAATGCTTTTTAGTTTTTTTTTCTTTCCGCCAAAATGTTCATATGTATCCAAAAGATACAGCTTATGAATTAAGAACAGTACTTTGTATCAAACTGCAGGACATTGAAGTTGGAAAAGCTGTGCGCCCACAACTAGCTATGAGAGTTGGTGATGCAAATATTGCATGGAAAAAGGTTTCATATAATAGAAACACAAATTACTCACACGTACATGTTTGCATAAATGGTGATTCTGTTTCATATCTTTCTTATATTCTTCCCCTGCATTCACAGTTTCATGGTAAGGAAGTGGTTGTTGAGTGTAAATTCGATGGCGATCGCATCCAAATTCATAAGAACGGAACTGAAGTACATTACTTCTCAAGGTAGAGGAAAATTTAACCAGTAATCCCAAACCTTACTCTCAATTTCTTTCTTATTTACTTATATCTTCAATCTTTATTTTGGAAATGTTTTATTTTATTCTCATGGGCATTCTTTAATTGTAATTACAAATTACTTTATTTGATTGCAAAGTGTAGGTTCAAATTATGGCAGGATTACTCAAATAAGAGAATTTGGTTTTCCTTATGAAATTATGCAAAGCTTGGGTCGTTGTCATATCAGTGGTTCCTTAAGCAAAAGTATTTGAGAACTTAACTATGTTTCCCTTGCGCAGGAATTTTCTTGAGCACTCTGAATACACACATGCAATGTCAGACATTATCGTAGAAAATGTGCTGGCTGATAGGTAATAGCTATGTCAAATTGTCTAGAGCCTTGATATTTTTTGGCTGCATTTGTCTTATTTTCTTGTGTCCCTAATAGAAATATACACTAAATATGACATGTCTTGCTCTGTTGCCCTTTTCTGTTCTTTATTGGTTTTTTTATTTTATTTTAATTTTTAGTTTTTAAAGAATAAGCCACCGCATAAGGCCTGGTAAGGGCCCTCTTTTATCCACTATTACCAAAACCATCTTAATGCCCCCACTTGGGTTACAAGCTCACGTGAGAGAGCTTGGCTGTTCTTTTATTGCTTTGTTTGTCGATGTGAGGTATCTTGATAAAGTACTCTGTAATACAGATAATCTTCTTTAATATGTCTGCATAGATTTTGTGTGAATGGACAGAATGACTTGGAGAAAGAGCGAGAAGAAAAAAATTTGTGGGAAAAATGGGCTGGAGTGATTAGTTAAGAGACACATTTGTTATGAAAAAACAGACGTGCACTGGAAAGATGTACAAACCCCTTATGCTTTCAGTAATCCTTAGCACAAGGAAAAAACAAAGAAAGACCCTAAAACCTCACCCCTCAAGTTGCTTTAGTATACCATTAATAAACAACTTGTTATGCATATAGGTTGTACTAATTTGTAATAATCTGGTCAGGCATATAGGTAATACCAACTTTTGTCTTTTAATTGTGAGTGAAGGTGTCTTTGTCTGTTTTTGTGGCATAAGTGATGACTATACTTAAAATCAGTCAAATGGAAAACCTCCCCTTTTCTTCCATCACAAGAATTGGGATTCATCTCAATTTTAGAAAGCTACATTCTCTCAAAGGCTTTACTGTTCCTTGTTAGCGAGCACCAAAAGATGCCCAAAGTGGCACCTTTATTTGTACCCTAATTTGTTAACCAATCAATATATGCGAGCACTATCTTCTGAAATCCTTATGTGCGTGAAAACTAGGTATTAACATAGGCGTTTGGTTTAACAAGCTATGTATCCTTTAGAGTCTAACCCCATACATGTTTGTATGAGAAAATGCACAGAGTTGGTGTTTTATTTAATCTTTTGTATTACCTTAAGCCATTATACATTCTTCCCTGGCAATATTGGCAGGTGTATTCTTGATGGTGAGATGTTGGTCTGGGACACATCTTCTAATCGTTTTGCTGAGTTTGGTTCAAATCAAGAAATAGGTTTTCTTTTTATTATTTTTTTCTTTTTCGTGATTAAATTTTTCTTGTTATTATCTTGTCTCTGTTGCCTTGCTTGGATTGTCTTTAATATTTTTTTTTCTCCTTGTTTTACTTTACAGCCAAGGCAGCAAGGGACGGGCTTGACAGTGATAGACAGGTTTTCTTTATAATATTCTTTTTTTATTTTCGTAAACTATGAAGTTCGAGTCCAGCTTATGCTGCCTCCCATCCTCATGCAGTTGTGCTGTATCCTTTTGGTCTGACCTTACTCAAAGTTGAAGTCCAGGTCCAGCTTTTCCAAGCTTTTCTGTTTGATTGGTGGTGAGAATTTGTAAGATTTTCGACTTCCCTATGGAACTTGTTCTTTGAGCTTGGGCCTTTCATCACTTGGGATGTGTGCATAAACACTGTAACTGAACACCCTGAGTTTGGAGTTGTCCACACCTCTTCTGCACTCCCAAAACCGAGAATTGTAGATGGTGACCTATTAATCAAGTAACTTGCATGATTAACAGTCTCTGCCCAATAACCATCAGGCAATCCTGCATGATAACGCATGTTTCTCTCTCTTTCTATGTGAGTTCTGTTCACTCTCTCAACAAGTCTATTTTATTGGGGATTCTTCTTTACTGTGAAGTGTCTTGTGATGCCTTCCGGCTTACAGTAGTCGCAAATTCCTTGCTTGTATACTCACCTCCCTCGTCACTTCTCATGTACTTGATGTTTCTTCTAGTTTGATGCTTGGTTTGTGTCTTCCATTCCTTGAACTTTGCAAAAACCGTGGATTTATGCTCCATGAAATAAACCCAAACTTTTTTAGAAAAAATCACCCATAAAAGTAACATAATACCTACATCCACCTTTAGAGTTTGTTGGCGCAAGGGCTTAGACGTCTGAGTGAATATAGTTGAGTTGCTCCTTGCTTTAGTTATCTGCACTGATACTTGCGAACGATACCTTCCTTTGCTTTCCGAGAACGCAGTACTCATAAAATTCCAGTTTGCAAAGTGACACGCCTTTTAGCAGGCCTCTCTTATGTAATTCTTGCAAACCTGATGTGCCCTAGCTTGTGATACCAGAGTTTAGTCTTGTCTTCTGTACTCTGCTTTGTATAAACGGCTGCTCCCCCAGCTATGGTAGTCTTGATAAGCTTTTATAACACATTGTGTTGTATGTCAGCCTTCATTACCACCAGTGACCTTTGGTAACCTTGAGTTTTCATGCTTCAGAGCCAAACCCTTACCTGGCTTTGTCTAAAGTACCCAAGGATATCAAATTCTTCTTCAATCTAAGAACATATGTGACGTTCCTTAAAGTTCGTATCACCCCATGAAACATCTTGATCTTGACAGTGCTGATCCCCCTTATAAAACATGGTGAATCATCCCCCTTATAAAACATGGTGAATCATCCCCCATTAAAACTTCTCTGCTGCTGACCTCCTTGTAGTTATCAATTTCTCTTATTGAACACATATGGAATGTACAAACCTGGCAGTTCCCCATCACTCTCTTTTTAAGTGACTGCAATAGCTGAACCTGAGCTTCCTTCTTCTTCCTAATTTTGCAGTTCTGTTCCAATGATCGGTAAGAAGGAACCTTCCGTCTTTTCCTTTTTCTTCATGGATTTCAACCCACCCTTGTTGCTGTTCTTCTCTTCCTTTGTCATTTCCCATCCCTCTCCTTGCCTTTGCATAAAGGCCTTGAGGGCTTTCAGTTATGTCATCAATTTAGCATATATCTGAAAGGCTTGAATTGTGTCCTCAAGCTGCAGGATCTCCTTAGAGTTGTACGAAAGTGCTTAAAAGATGAGGGACAGACCTCAGCAAGATGATAGCCATATCATCATCTTTCTAAGTTTCTTCGACCTTTTGAAGATTGACTATGCAATTTTGGAACCTGCATGCGAGATCTTCAATTTCACCTTCTTCTGGTTGAAGCCCGAATTTCATCCTTGAGAAACAGTTTGTTGGACACGGTTTTACCCATATAAACCTGCAACAATTGGGACCTGATTGATTTTGTGAGATGATCTTGATGGAACTCTTGGCCTTCTTGAAAGTCATGGTCGATGCCGCTTCTATCATGGTCGAAGGCTTCTCATTGAGGAGTGCATCATCCAACTCTTGCTAATTCCTCATCATCCTTTGTTAGTATGTGAAATCATCCTTGCCATCAAAAGGTTGTAATGCAAGCCTTAAGCTTCCTAGGTCCACAAACTCCTTTCTTTTGACATCACAAAACACCTCGAACCAAGCTCTTGATACCAATTGTAAGATTTTCGTCTCCCCTATGGAACTTGTTCTTTGATGTATCCGACAATCAACTAAACTTAGCAAAAATAGAGAATAATTAGAAATGCACAAGATATATTTTGGTTCGGCAGAACTTTTGCCTACGTCTAATCGTGATTTCTCTTTTAATTAATAATAGAGTGTGCAATGCTTTTGTAAACCCTAGGACTAATCCCTCTGACTTCTCTCGATTGTCTCTTATTCTCTGCTCCTTGCCACACCCTATTTTTAAGTATAGGATGCGGTTTACACGCCTATTTTCTGATTAAGTCTCCTATGCTATTTGGGATAGGAAAGTATACTTACTATAGAAACAGAAAACTTCAACAGTAAGTTTTCTTGATTGTATTTACTTGACTGATAACTTTACACATTGTGTAGGAATATATATAGCCTTTGGCTATTTACATAGATACCCCTAACTACTTTATAACTATCTTAACTAATCACAACTAATACAATCAGTTACTTTACAGTAATAGAATTATTAACAGTAGCAGACTTAGATGACTTGTCATTCTCCCTAATACACCCCCTCAAGCGAGAAGGGGGATCAGAAATGAGACCAATGGGAAGCTTGGAACACAGATAATTAAATCTGGTTTTAGACAGAGACTTGGTGTGAAGATCAGCTAATTGGTCTTCACTGCAGACGAACTGGACTTTGAGAAGTTGAGCCAAAACCAATTCTATAATATAGTGATAATCGATCTCAACATGCTTTGTTCGAGCATGAAAGACAAGATTAGATGCTAAAGATATTGCTGATATGTTGTCACACCAAAGAGTAGGGAATGTAGAGAGAGGATAGTGCAGATCTTTGAGAATCTTGCAAACCCAAGTTATCTCAGCAGCTGTGTGAGCTAAGGAGCGATATTCAGCCTCTGTAGAGGACCTTGCAACAGTACTTTGTTTCTTGGCACTCCAGCTGATAAGATTGGAACCCAAAAATACACAATAACCAGTGGTTGATCTCCTGTCAAATGTGCAACCAGCCCAGTCGGCATCCGAGTAGGCAGAAAGATGGACAGGACCTTTAGTGAACCACACACCATGTGAGATAGAGCCTTTAAGAAATCTGAGAACCCTTTTTGCTGCCTGGAGATGTTGTTCCCTGGGAGCATGCATGAATTGGCAGATTTGGTTCACAGCAAAAGCAAGGTCGGGTCTAGTCCAAGTAAGATATTGTAAACCACCAACAATGGAGCGATATTCAGTAGGATTGGACAGAAGAGGGCCACTGTGATCTAATTTCTTAGAGCCAAGGGGAGTGCAACAAGGTTTTGCACCCTCCATATTTGTTTTCTTGAGAAGATCCAATAAGTACTTTGTTTGATGGAGAAATATACCTTGTGAAGATCGATGTACTTCTAATCCCAAGAAATAATGAAGAGGACCAAGGTCCAAGTTGCTGAATGAAGTGTTGACAGAGTTGAGGAGAGGTGTGCAGAGTAGATGAACCAACATTGAGGATGGACAAACCTTTACCATCTCCAATATACACTTTATCCTCGCCAGTGTAGGGAGTAGGAGAGGTGAGGTTAGCAACATCATTAGTGATATGAGAGGTTGCCCCTGAATCAATTAACCAAGGCTGAGATGGTTTAGCAGAATGCTGTGCACACATGGCAGCAAGCTTAGCTGGAGGAATATGTTGTACTTTTATGCGCAAACGAAAACGAATTATAACAAAGTACCAAATATCAACGTCGTAGGTGAAAGCTAAAACAAACAATCTCAAACTAACACAAGAGATTTACGTGGTTCGGCGTAAAGCCTACTCCACGGGCGAAGCACGGTGAGGAATTTCACTAAACAAACGGAGATTACAAAAGAGTGTTTAAACTCTCACAACCCAAATCCCACAAATTACAAACCCTAAACCAAACGAGTAGAGAACCCAAAAAACTAACGGAGAAGATTCTCCCAAATTGCTCTCTAACTCACAAATTCACAAATTGACTCTCACCAAATTTACCAAACGAATGAGCCATGAATTTGCCACACTCATGACTCCAAACGGTGACCTCCACCCAAAACCAAAATAGAGAAAAGCTCTCTAAACCATGATGAGGCACACTTAATACACTAACCCTAAGGTCCTATTTATAGTGCATAGGACTTAGGTTACAATAAGAATCCTAATAGGAAATAAATCCAAATCCTACTCAAATAGGTAATTAACAAAATCTCTCCACCAAGGAAACTAACTAAGAAGTCAAAACCAAACCCAAATAGGACACCAAAACCAAATAGGTAACACAAACCTAATTTATTGCATCATCCTAATTTTGAGCCAAAAACCCAACAATCTCCACCTCGGCGAGAAATTAGCAAACATCCAAATTTTGGGATACCAAAATACAAATGCAAACGTGCACCAAATTCTTTCGAAACTGATCTCCACCTAGACTAAAAAAATCCAAAAGTCTTCAAACTTGAAATTTCCTCCAACGCCTTCTCCAACAAATTCCATTATGGAAACTAACAAATACGAAACAAAATCCAAGCAAAAGCTTGAACATACGAACAAAAAGTGCGAATTGCACTCCACCCAAAGAGCTTGAGTACCAAGCTCCACCTCCTCACATAACATTTAGAGGAGTTCAGAACAACGATCTTCTGCAATGTTTGCATCAACACTAGCAAAAGACTTATCAAACAACTTCTTTTTGCCCTTGAGTTTAGGGCAATCTACTTTCCAATGACCTTCCTTATAACAATAGATACAAGTGTTCTTTCCAAGTTTGCTCCTTTCCTTATTCCTTCCTTGAACTACCAAAGCTCCATCTTGTGTGTCAGACACTTTATTCTTCAGCTCTCTAGAATTCAAAGCGACTTTAACATCTTCCAAACTAAGACTTTCTCTACCAAATAGCATGGTATCGACAAAGTGTTCATACGAAGGAGATAAAGAACACAACAACGTTATCGCATAATCCTCATCACTAATTTGGTTGTCCACACTTTTCAAATCCATCATAAGTTTATTGAAGGGAGTTTTAACGAAAAGCCCGTGGTACTGTTCACTTTAACGAAAAACCACATTTTTACACTAAAAAGTCAAACTTGGTACTATTCACTTTACCCTTTATTTAGTCCTTATCGTTAAAACTCAAAGTTTTCAAGCCCTTTTCATTAGTTTTCCTTTTATTGAATTCATCAACATGCTTATGAATTGACGTACCTTCATCCATACGAAGAGTATGCAAACTTTTCTTCAAATACAACCGTTTAGCAAGGGATTTGGTCATATACAAGCTCTCCAATTTTATCCACAACTCCGGTGCAGATTTGATGCTACCAACTTCACGCAAGACTTCATTCCATAAAGTCAGCAGGATTGCTCCAAGTGCCCGTTCCATAACGTCTTCTTTTTCTTCATCAGTCCACGAATTCGGCAAAGCCTTCACACCCTTTAGCGTTTTCAAAAGCCCTTGTTGAACTAACAAAGCATGCATCTTCAATTGCCAAATACCAAAGTCATTGCCGTCAAACTTTTCAATATCAACTTTCACCGACGACATAGAAGGCTTCATAGTGACTGCCAAACAAAGCCCAAGCCGAAACCTGGGCTCTGATACCACTTGTTGTACTTTTATGCGCAAACGAAAACGAATTATAACAAAGTACCAAATATCAACGTCGTAGGTGAAAGCTAAAACAAACAATCTCAAACTAACACAAGAGATTTACGTGGTTCGGCGTAAAGCCTACTCCACGGGCGAGGCACGGCGAGGAATTTCACTAAACAAACGGAGATTACAAAAGAGTGTTTAAACTCTCACAACCCAAATCCCACAAATTACAAACCCTAAACCAAACGAGTAAAGAACCCAAAAAACTAACGGAGAAGATTCTTCCAAATTGCTCTCTAACTCACAAATTCACAAATTGACTCTCACCAAATTTACCAAACGAATGAGCCATGAATTTGCCACACTCATGACTCCAAACGGTGACCTCCACCCAAAACCAAAATAGAGAAAAGCTCTCTAAACCATGATGAGGCACACTCAATACACTAACCCTAAGGTCATATTTATAGTGCATAGGACTTAGGTTACAATAAGAATCCTAATAGGAAATAAATCCAAATCCTACTCAAATAGGTAATTAACAAAATCTCTCCACCAAGGAAACTAACTAAGAAGTCAAAACCAAACCCAAATAGGACACCAAAACCAAATAGGTAACACAAACCTAATTTATTGCATCATCCTAATTTTGAGCCAAAAACCCAACAGAATACGACCACAGATGTCAGGATTCATACGATCAAAGCAGTCAATAGCCTCATGACTGGTAGAACCACAGATTTGACAAGGCACTTTGAAGTGAGAAGAACCTTGATTGCTGCGAAAGCCTTGATAACCTCGATTGCCACGGTGATTAGGAAAATTACCACGATTACCTCGATTACCTCGATTGGAAAAGAACTGTCCCTTAGTGTTCCTGCCACGATTAGAGTTGAACCGAGATGCAAAGTGAAGAGGTTGATGCTGAGCAGCAAAAGCAGATGGAGTAGGAAGGAGAGGAGGCTGAGATTGCACCGAGAAAGCCTGAAAAGATTGAGGGACAGGAGATGAACTGACAGTTTTGCGTCTGGCCATAGACAATTCCTTTGTGAGAAGGAGGCCATGAAGTTCATCAAGAGAGGTAGAGGACAATCGGAGCATGATAGAGTCGATGAAAGACTCAAATTCATCAGGCAAGCCATGTAGTGTGGCTGCGATAAGATCTCGATCAGAGACAGAAGCACCAGCAGCTTGCAGAGAATCTGAAATTTCCTTGAGTTCTTGAAGATAGTCAGAGATAGAACGCGATCCTTTCTGAACAGATTGAAGGCGCGATCGCAGCTGATGGATATGAGCCTCTGAAATTCCACCAAAGCGCTGTTCAAGCTTTACCCAAAGTTCTCGAGAGGATGAAACCCCAACCGTGAACGGGATGATTTCCTCAGAAAGTGTGGAATTCAACCAGATCAAAAGATTTTGATCTTTCTCATACCAGTCCTCAAAAGCAGGATTGATGCTACGATCAGGCAGAAATGGCGATGGACAGACATCAGTACCATCGATTACTCCAAGAAGCTTGTATCGCCGGAAAATCGGGCCAAACAGGGCGCGCCATGGTAGGTAATTGGATCTTTTGAGCTTGATCGACACCATGCTGCCGATGTTATGAATTGTGAGAGAAGTGTAGGAAGTCAGAGGACTCGGATTTCCAGAGGAATTAGGATTTCCAGAGAAATTAGGGTTTGGGCTCGAGGGGGAGATGATCGGAGAAGATGAACCAGTCGATTGAGCCGCCATTACTGACAGAAATCAAGAAATACTACAAGATCGGAAGGGAATAAGTGACGATCAGAGAAGAAAAATCGATCAAGAGTCGATCGATGTAGCAAGCGAAGAGAAGGATCGAAGCTGTGAAGCGGAATGGCGTGATACCATATAGAAACAGAAAACTTCAACAGTAAGTTTTCTTGATTGTATTTACTTGACTGATAACTTTACACATTGTGTAGGAATATATATAGCCTTTGGCTATTTACATAGATACCCCTAACTACTTTATAACTATCTTAACTAATCACAACTAATACAATCAGTTACTTTACAGTAACAGAATTATTAACAGTAGCAGACTTAGATGACTTGTCATTCTCCCTAATACTTACATTCCTATGCCGTTTATGCTTTTAGGATTCCCAATCTAATTGTACAAGAAAACTTAATTCTTTCGTAATCCTTGTAGAACAAGAATATGTGTGCCTTTAGCTTTCCTAATACAATTCTAAAGAAAATAGGACACTAATATTGACGAGCCAATTCCTAACAAGATTATCACTGAATCCGCAAATAAAAAATGTGGAGGACAGTTATGAAAATGTTAATTATGTGTACCTTGACATGAGATTATCTAGATGTTGCATTCGATATCCTCTATGTTGGAGATACTAGTGTGATTCACCAGAGCTTGAAGGAACGACATGAGCTTCTCCAGAAAGTTGTGAATCCATTAAAGGGTTGTTTAGAGATTTTAGTACCCAATCGTGGTCTTAACGCTCACCGTAATGAAGGTAAAAATGCTTTTAGAGATTTCAGAATTTGTTTATATGTTTGTTTTTCAACCCAGTACAAATCAGTGGATTTTGCAAGTTTAATTGGCATTTTTATATTTTCATTTGCTTGCTACTGAGTTGATTTATGTACGTAAACTTGCTATGTGATTCATCTGGGTTTGGAAAATTTTCATTCACGTAAAAGATATTTTCTACAAAATATGTAACAAAAGAAAGATGAAATACACAATTAATGACTAGATGCCCATCATTGTTGTCTGATATTATAATGCTGATTTAGTAGGTTCTTCTCTCCACTACTGGTAATTCTTCGCATAGAAACATAGTATATATATTTTTTCTGGAAAGCTAATCATTCCTGCAAAATAGTTTAATATATTTACTACTCGATCAGTCTCTTACTTGTGATGGGAATGCAGGGGAACCTTGCTGGTCGCTTATTGCTAGTAATGTGGATGATGTTGAGAAGTTTTTCAAAGATACCATCGAAAATAGGTCAGATTTCCAAGTATTACAAGGCCAACTGAATAGCAAGTGGTTTTTTTATCATATAAGATTGATTTTAATTTCCTCTACTGTCTAATTCCTTGTTCCATTTTCTTTTCTTCTCTTTTGTATTGCTATGCCGATTAAAAAAAGGTCCGAGTAAAGTAACTCAGGTTAAATATTGTAGCTCGTATATGAGTAACATGAAGGTGCATTAGGAACTATTGATAGAAACATGCAATGATTGTTCTGACGTATCATGCGTCTTTAAATGCAAAAATCAAATAATCTGTGTGGTGGAACAATAGGAATAATGTGAAGGACATTTATGAGAAGGCCTCAATAGGAATAACGTGAATGACATTTATGAGAAGGCCTTAATAGCATCTTGTCATATACATTAATGGGTAGGTAGAAACATGAGGCCTTCTCATAAATGTCTACTGAGATGTAGGAGTTATATACATTATCTGTAGTTGATGCTACATACTATTTAGGCTTTCTCATAAAGTCTATTGAGTTGGGGGTAAAGGCTGCATACATTATCCATACATCCTTCCGCATAGTTAGATGTCTCTGGCTTCATTGGTGCAAAAGATAAGACACTTTACACCTATGTTCCCCAGCCAAGTTTTGTGGGTTGTGGTAACATCGGTTTGTAACTCACTTGCATGTAGATATTGGACCACTCATGTGAAGACTGTAAATATAATACTACTATCTAATTGCATAAAGATGGTAATTTGGTCCCGTTGACAAGATCTTTTTGGTATGTTCTTAAGACATAGGGACATCAATGCATTTTCCCTTCAACTCTTTGAAACGTTGTTTCTTTCGTTTTGGAAGTGCAATGTCTGATGTTTGATCGTTATCTGTTAGCTCATTCTTAATTTGACCATGTCATTATTGCATTAAGCCCAGTAAAATTACAATATGCAGCATTAATACCCTTGGTTCAGGCCTTGAGGAGTATTTTATGTGAATTAGTTTTGAAACTATTTGGAGGTAGAAGCCTATAAAGAGAGGATAACGCTATTCTGATGCAGTTGGTATTTCTTTAGATTGTTCAATGGAGAGATAGCAAAATCTTTGTAGACGATAGAGTGGAAGTGGATTTCCTATGGTAAAGCAGATTTTTGGTGTGTTTATGGGTATCAATGGAAAATAGATTTAGGGATATTCCTTTTATTGTATTTGAGTTTAATTAGGATCATTAGGCATTAATCTTAGGTTCATAATGCTTTTGTTGTAATTTCCATCATGTTTCCTAAGCATACATGGAGATTTGGCCATCTTTTCTTGTACGTTGTTTTTCAGTTTCTATAAATTTTATAATCTTTCTCCATTTAATAGAAGAAATTTTACCACTAGCTCCAGATTTTTAGATTTGTAAAAGTGAGACCGGACCAATTTGTGGAGTTCCAATTGTTTCCCTGGACATAAACAACAAGAACTTAATATTAGCAGCTAAGGTTAAAAGTGATTTATTCGTACGCTTCTTGTAAATACCTTTAAAATCATAGAAACTTTCATATCGATGGTGTTGCACATGAGAAAAATATGAAACTATGCCCTTTTCCCCATCTTATAGTGTCTAAATTCTTCATTCCGGAATCAATGTTGCGTTTTGTTCCGAATTGAGTTATTCATGGATATTCCTTATGCTTATATATCATTTTTCTTCCTGTTAGAGATGAGGGGATTGTTTTGAAGGACCTTGGTTCGAAATGGGAACCTAGTGATCGTAGTGGAAAATGGTTAAAATTAAAGCCAGACTACATTCGTGCAGGTTCTGATCTGGACGTTCTTATCATAGGTTTGTACTTTCTTTTTCTTAAATTCTTATACACGAAGAAATTTATTGGATTATTGTATCTGCCATGCTTTTTAGTTAAATGTTTGCATGCCTGTGTTTAGGAGGATACTATGGCTCTGGACGTCGTGGAGGGGTGGTCAGTTTGCAATCCTTGCTAATATACTAGTCTTTTCCCTTCCCACCCAATAAACTTCGTGCACCTGCGTACATCATGTACCATCTTAGGGTCCTCAAATAAGTTTATATTCTTCGACCCTTGAGATCATATGCAGACGACTGAGATGTATTGCCATGAGGGCTGTGAAACAAGATGTTATTTTAAGGACCCTAGGAGAGAAGAACTGGGTGCACCTATATATGTGTTTGAATTTTAGTTCATTTGATAAATTTCTCATATATTGCAGGTAGCTCAGTTCTTGGTGGGTCTTGCTGAGCGTCCAGTTCCAAATACATATCCTAGAAGGTAAGAATTATTCAGTGGTTAGTTGATTTTCAGAGAATGATTAGCTTCAATATATGAAAATATTGTTTAGCATCTAATTTTTCTTGATTTGTTAATGAAGCTTATGAGAATGTTTACCAAGCATTCTCTCATCATTAGTGAGTATCATATTTTCCTCTCTCTCTCTCTCTCTCTCATACACGCACATGCATGCATGTTTATACAGTGCGAACATGTATCTGTTGCGGCGTAAATTAATATTTTGGCAACTTGAGAAAGTATAAAAGAGGAGCATCTACGAGTTAATTAAATGTGTTTGCTGGTACAATGTTTCTTTCTTTTGGATTGGTTGACCTTTATATATCAGGTTGGAATTTTACCTAGCTTGTTTTAGAGTTGATCTTGAATATGAATTTAGCTGGCTTAGGGTTGGCTTTTTGCTAATATATTTGTTGATTGATATTAATTGAAGAAGAAATCTTGACTAAAGATCAGACAAGTAACCCCATGTAATTAATAGAGTTGATTCTAAAGAGTAAATGTAGATTGTAGGCAGTAGATTCATAGCAGTCATATTTGACTTATTGTATTTGGTTTCATACTTGATCTGGATAGTTTGTATTGCTACATATATCCTCCAATTTGGAGAATAACATAATCAAGAGGATTTGATTTTAAACTATATTGATACTTAAAACAACTAACAAGCAATAGGTTGTGTAAGTGTCTCACATTGTTGCCTAAATCATTGTTGGTGCTTATTATGCTTGTATGCACTCTGGCTAATCGAATGTTTCTAACTAGGTTTTCATATCACAGGTTTGTATCCTTTTGCAGAGTGGGCACTGGACTTTCTGATGAAGAGATAGAAGCTGTTGCAACAAAATTAAAGCCGTATTTGAGGTATTTTGTTTTGTTATATGACTTAAAAACGCTGTGATTGGTCTGCAGGGGATTATTCAAAAAAATATCCAACGAGCAATATGAAATGGCCATTGAAGCAACCAGAACAGTATGTGCTGTGACTTTTGCATTGATGGCCATGAAGCTTATGGTTTTGAACTTAAAATTGATATCTTTGGTGATTGTTTAGTGTAGTTTTTGTAATTTTAGGTCAGATCGGTTTGATTTCATTTATCATGAATTCTGTTGAGAAGTTGAGATAAGGCTTGGAGCCAACACTAATAGGACTTTTTTGGCTAATTACTGGTACGGGGAAATTTATATGGTGAAATACAATACCTTATTAAGCCCTTGGGTTTAGCCCAAAGTGGTGAGGGAGGGTGGGGAAATGGGTTAGGATTATTGTGATAGGTCAAGGGATCTATTCTTTCAATTGTTAAATATGCAATACCTGTCATTTTTATTTTTTTTGGTAAAGAAAAGAAAATACTAGATCTTGTGTTGACAAATACTAGGTGTTAAGTGCTATTCTTTCCTTATTTGTGCAAAATTGCAAATAAATTTTTATTCTCTCTCTTCTGTCAGGAAATATGAGTACCCAAAAAAGGCACCACCAAGTTTTTATCAAGTAACAAACAATTCTAAAGAGAGACCAGATGTTTGGGTTGAAAGCCCTGAGAAGTTAGTATGATTTTCTGAATAGGTCTGTGATGTATTCATTGTCAGCTTATATATCAATCGTCTTTTTCTTTTCCCCCTTTGTATTGCAGATCAATAATACTTTCTATAACGAGTGACATCAGAACTATAAAGTCTGAGGTGGGTTTATTAATCAGATACTACATATAGATCTACTAGGAAGGCCACCGTATATGTTTAGGTTCTATTATGAGTTTGGTGTTTTTATTGATCTATTAGCTGTTGCATTCTTGCAGGTTTTTGCTGCACCGTACAGCTTGAGATTTCCACGTATTGATCGTGTTAGATATGATAAACCTTGGCATGAATGCCTTGATGTGCAGTGTAAGAGGATCAAATTTATTCCAAATGCATCTTAGGATTCTAGCTTTACTTCGGCCACCAGTATATTTTCAATTTTCAGTACTAGGATTCCTCTCTATATTCTTAGTTTCAGTATTCAAAGATGCAGTAAGCTCTTAACGGACACAAACTTTAAATTTTTGGTTGTTTGCTTTTCTTCTTGCAGCATTTATAGAGCTTGTACAAGCGGGCAATGGGACCACACAAAGGGGGACGGATTATGGTGGTCTGCAGGATACTAAAAAGAAAAGCAAGAAGTCCCCTAGAAAGGAAGAGAAAAGAAATCTGTCTATTGTCCCCTCTCATTTTGTTCAGACTGATGTTTCGGGCGTGAAGGAGGACACATTACTATTTTCAAATATGATGTTTTGTATCCTGGGAGGTTATCGCTGAGTTATTTGCTTTATATCCGAGTCAAGTGATTGAAAAACTTTTCCTGATCTTTCTGAGTCTTTATTTTGCATCACACATAATTTTTATTATTTTGTTTTTCCTAATGTATATGTTGTCAACTTCTTTTTTGATGATACTTTCTCCATTTTGTACTTAACTCTTATTTCCATTAAGGGGTTTGGGTCGTGTATTAGCTGGATGAGAGATGATGTACATGTGTTTAATAACATGTAGACAAAAATTTAATAAAAGAAACGGCGATACTATTTGTATGCATTTGGAAATAGGCTTAACATTGGGTATTTTGAGCATGCCATGTGATTGCATCCATTTATTCAGTGACTTATAAAAATGTTCCATCTTTTCTGCCGTTTAATTCTTAACTTCCCAGACTTTGTTAATGTGCCTCCCACTCATTCTTTTGATTCCTTGCACAAGCTTGTTGTTGAGAATGGGGGTACTTTCTCTATGAATTTAAATAATGCAGTTACACACTGTGTTGCAGCTGATGGCAAAGGTCTCCCTCTCTCTCTCTCTCTCTCTCTCTCTCTCTCTATATATATATATATATATATATATTTATTTATATTTCATGACTTAGTTACATGCACACACAAGGACAATTTCTATTAGTTTTATTGATATTAAGTTAGTTTGACAGGGATCAAGTATCAGGCAGCAAAGCGTCATGGAGATATCATTCATATCTCTTGGGTGTTGGATTGTTGTTCTCAAAAGAAACTCCTTCCATTACAGCCAAAGTTAGTCACACTATCTAATCTATTTGTATTGAAAAGACATTGTAAAATGTGTATCCTCTTCCGACTGTAAATGCTTTTATTTACTCTTCTTTTACTCGTGTAGGTACTATCTCTTCTTATCTGACTCTTCTAAGAAGAAGTTACAAGAAGAGATTGATGATTTTTTTGACTCGTACTACTGGGATCTTGACCTTGCGGAGATAAAGCAGGTATATACATAGAATTTTTAGTTTCTCTCATAACAGTGAATTGGCTGTATTATGTCTAATTTATTTAGTACTGGTTCTGATGGAGTTAACAGATAGAGTTTTTAACAGACAACGTGGTAATTATTTATTTCATTTTTTCAGCTTTTAATCAACATTCATAGATCAGAGGACTCCGAAGTTGTTGACTATTACAAGAAAAAATACTGTCCGGTGGAGAGATGGTTTCGCTTTCATGACTGCTGCATTTACTTTAAATCCTCAATTCATTCCTTGTAAGATCTGTTGGATACATTAAGCTTTCTTTACTAGGATACATTAAGCTTTCTTTTATTTCCTTTGTAATCAAAATTTTTTGTTAATTGCTTTCTGATTAATCTTTGGTTGAAGGAAGCCGGATTGGGAAGTTGTCTTAGGATTCACATTGAGAAGGTTGAGGATTGAAGTTCTCAGGGGTGGTGGCAGAGTCACTGACAGTCTTGTTCATGCGACCCATTTGGTAGTGCAGGGTCCTGATGGATTTGAAACTTTATTACGAAGGTAACTATGGTTCATAATGTTGTGAGTCATGACTGAAAAGAAGTATTCTTTAGTTCAGGATAATTGCTGGCATTTCCTGATAATAAGATATGTGGATGATTACTTGCGATTGAAGCATTATTAACCTATTTTATGATTCTTTGTCGAATCTGTTTAATGGTTGTTTTCATCAATTTTGGAGGCTTGGTACCTCCAGTTTTCCTTTTTTTTTTTTAATTCAAATATGGGGTGCAATCAATTTAATTTCGGTTCTCGTTGCTATATCATGTATAAGGATATTCACATCAATTAATGTGTTCATTCATTTGCTTTCCCTGAAAAGTCGTCAGATGTGCTTTTTTCTGGCATTACTAATTAATCAAGATTCATACAGTAATGGTGTCTCCATTTTAATATAAGTAATGTTTGTGTATTAGGATTTATTTATAATCAATTGAGTGGTGTCATTTCTTTCTCAACAGAGCCATATGCATGTTCTCTTATAATAGGCTTAATAGCTAATGTGGCAGTAAAACAAAATATCATGTTAAGAAACAGGAAGGGTATGGTTTTAATTCTTTCTTCAAATCTACCGATGATCTATTACGTCTTTTTCAATGATACTACAAGGCTTTGTTAATGAGATTTTGATATTACCTTTGTAAGAGCATGAATTGTTTGTTCTGTTCTGTTTACAGTACGTGACCTTTTCTCCTCTATATCTTTTGAATTGTTCTCTCTGTTACAGTTTCACTGAAGCAGACAAACGATATCTGCATAGCAAAAGGTTGCATATTGTTGGATCTCAATGGTTGGAAGACTGCTTGGAAAGGGACCAAAGATTGCAAGAGGAAACATATAGCTTAAAACCCTATGGGTTGGAAGAATCCAACGGTGAAGAATGGTGAGTTTGATTATTTTAAAATATGATTGCATTGGGTGTGGCATTCCACTGAGCTCAAACCATTTCCACTACTGCTGTTTCAGTTTCACTTATTGGATATTGGGCTATAAGTATTGTCATAATAAACATAGAAAGTCAAGTTAGTTGATTTGAATTATATAGAAGACAGATCACAAACTTGTCCACAGGTATATATAACTTGAAGTTTCAGCCATATTTCAATTTGAGATTTAGGACATCGAAACTAACGGTCCCAGACGGGATCACCTATGTCACTTAAAACCCTTTCTTTAGAGAAAATAACAGCTTCAAATCCAGTCTTCCTTATATCCTCTGGAAACATATCTTATTCTTTGCCACGAACATCAAAATTCTTTCGCAAGTCCTTGCACACAGGTGATCCTTATTGGACTATAATCTTGAGGTGTTCATGAGGTGTACCTTTATTTATTTTTGACAGTGCAACTTCCTTAGGTGAAGGATGCTGTTGGTCGTTTTGCAGTGTCTCCATCAGTATCTTTAGAAAGGAAAATAAATAAGACATAAAAACGGAGTGCTAACGAATCTTGATTAAAGCTAGTTGTTGTGTAGTTGTTTTCGTCATGTATAGTGCTAGATTGTCATTCTTCGAAATCAACTGCTTAGAAAAAGTAAGCTGATAGGGAACAGGGTTCAAGGCAGAGCTCTAGAAATGGGAGTTTCTCTGCAATTGACATGCGTATCAAAACTCCTCATAACACGGGGAATCATATTTGTTATTTTTTATTTGGTTCCTACCATGAGCACAGCACGAGGAACAAGTTTTACGGGAAACTACTGTGCATCTCTGATAGGTATATTGCAGACTTGGTAGTGTGTGTGTGTGTGTGTGCTCCTTTAAATTCCATTTATGATGACAGTGCATTTGGGGTGATTTTACGGTGGATAACATTTCAGTTCTGCTTCTGTTTTGTGTAGGAAACATGACATGGGTCTAGAAGAAGCACCCTGTGATGTGGATGCTGTGGAAAACCACAATTCTTCTTTTCCTAACCGGAAAGGAAAAGAGATTGAAGTAAAAGCGGCTCCAGAAAACTGTAAGATCTTGGACTCACCCGAGAGGGGAAGCAAAAGGAAAAGGGGAAGACCTGCTTGCACAAGCTTGAACAAAGGAAAATCAACTGTCAACCAAGCTAGAAGAGCACGGGCGCGTATTGGAAGGAAGCCAGCTAAAATATCTGGCAACGGGTCAGAAGAAAGTGGCTCTCATGACAATACATCACTTGGGGAAGAGGTTGATCTGGGAGAAAGAATTCACGGAACGGTAGGTCAGGAAAGTATAGACATCCTAGAAAATGAAGCAATGAAAGATTCTGAATTGTTACAAAGAGGCAAAGCAGTTGAGCAAGACCTCGCTGAGGACATTAGAATTGAAGAGCCTTACAAAATTCTTGAAATCAAAATGATGGAGAAACATAACGTCCAAGAGAGTGAAAAACCGGAGGAACTTGAAGCTACGGCTGATCCTGTTGAAGCCATGTTGTTTGACATGATTCCAAGTCTTGGTATGAAAAAAGCTGAAACTACATATACGAGTACTCGAGATGAGAAACCAGCACGGGATCCGATACCGAATGCAGGACCTTCAAAGAAAAAGAAAGTTAGCTACAAGGATATTGCTAGTGAGCTGCTCAAGGAATAGTTGTGAAAGCAAGTCGATTATCCACAGTCCACTTGTTCCTTCCAAGGAAAATACTTAAGCGTCATAACTAGAGGCACCTGTTCCTTGACAAATGGACTTCCTAACATTATGCATCGGAAAGATAAGAGGTCTACTACTTCTTGCTACTACCCTTCATAATTCAACAAACTCAATTTCCCAGAATCAACTATGTACCGGCCTATTGATCCTAATGCGTTTGCTAAAATACATGAAAAGGTCATTAAACAACAAGGTCATGGGATACAAGAGTAGCACTTGCAGAGTTTGATGTACTATAAACATACTGCTCATAATTTCACTATGCATTCAAATGTACAACACAATTCCTTGAGCTCTCACCATTATAAATGCAAAACAAGGTGCTAATGCACAAGTCAGAATATACGATTTACCTTCAATTGATAAAACTAAATGATCACAAACAAAACTACAACTTAGTGTTGATACCTGGTAACAAGGCCCCAAAGCTATTCCAGTTGACTTGGCCTGGTCCTCTCTTGGCCGATTCTTCATCAACTCATCCTGCTTAACCTCAATTATTTCACTTGGCACCTAAAAGAACCATACATAAGGTATTTATACATAAATATCCTATCCCAAATATATGTGCTAGCTCAGCATAATACAACTAACTAATCACAACACGTCACAAGCTTATCAGCTAAGTAAGAATCTAATATGGTGGTGGTTTTGATACATTGCTGCTATGTGAGGATGTACTCTTAACACACCCCCTCAAGCTGAAGGAAGGTGATCGAACTGATAGCTTGGAAGTAAGAGCAGCAAATCGATCAGTAGCCAAAGACTTGGTGAAAATATCCGCAATTTGAAGAAGTGAAGCAACATGTTGGACACCAATATGACCAAGTAAAACTTTCTCGCGGATGTAGTGATAGTCTATTTCAACATGCTTGGTTCGAGCATGGAAAACAGAATTGAATGCAAGAGCAATGGCACTTTTGTTGTCACAGTAGATGATCGGTGTCTTGAGCAAAGGGAAGGATATATCTTGCAGAATCTTGCACACCCAGGTTATCTCAGCAGCAGTATTTGCAAGAGACTTATACTCAGCCTCTGTTGATGATCTAGCAACTGTGGCTTGTTTCTTAGCACTCCAAGAGATTAGATTAGGACCTAAGAACACACAATAGCCACTGGTGGATCTTCTATCCACATGTCAACCTGCCCAATCTGCATCGGACTAAGCAATGAGACATTGAGGGCCTTTAGTGAACCAAAGCCCTGAATCAACCGCGCCCTTGAGATATAGCAGGATGTGCTTGACTACCTGAAGATGAATGGTTCTTGGAGAATGCATATATTGGCAAACTTGATTGACAACAAAGGCTAAATCAGGGCTGGTCCAAGTTAGATGTTGTAAAGCACCAATTGTGGACCTATAATGAGTGGGATCAGAAAATAGTGTGCCTGAGTGATCCAGTTTGGAAGTAGACACAGGTGTTGCACAAGGTGTAGCGCCAAGCATATATGTCTTTCTGAGCAAGTCTAATGCATACTTAGACTGATGCACAAGCAAGCCCTTTGCTGATCTTTTAACTTCAATGCCTAAAAAATAGTGAATATCGCCCAGATCCTTAATAGGGAACAAAGCTTGCAGTTTGGAGATAATAGATTGACACTCAATAGTTGAACTTCCAGTGATGATTATATCATCAACGTAGACTAATATAAAGTAATGGAAGTATCCATTTTAATGAAAAAACTTGTATCAGAGTATGATGAACTGAATCCCAAAGAAAGAATAGCATTGTAGAAATCCTCATACCAAGCTCAAGGAGCCTGTTTAAGGCCATAAAGTGATTTCCTAAGCTTGCAGACATGATGAGGTTTGGAAGGGTCTATAAAACCAGGGGGCTGAATCATATATATACATCTTCATTTAAATGACAATGAAGGAAGGCATTACTTACATCCAATTGGTGTATAAACCAATCATAGTTAACTGCAATGGAGAGTAAGATCCTGATAGTAGTAGGCTTTGCAATTGGACTAAAGGTTTGTGAGAAGTCCAAACCTTCCTGTTGGTGAAAACCTTTGGCAACAAGTCTTGCCTTGTACCTTTCAATGGTACCATCTGGTTTGTGCTTAACTTTGAAAACCTATTTGCAACCAACAAGATTGTAAGTTGGATTATTAGGAACCAATTCCCAAGTTCCAGTAGACTGCAATGCTTGAAACTCAGATTGCATAGCTTCCATCCGGTGAGAATGCTTAGAGGCTTGGAGAAAAGTTGATGGAGTAATGGATAACTTGGTAAGAGAATCTACTGCAGATGGGAGTTGGTGTTTAGTAGTAGTGAACACCTTGGGTTTATGAATACCTGCCTTTGCTCTTGTAATCATCGGGTGATTATTGACAGGAGTTGGACGATGGAATGATGATGATTAAGATGATTCTGATGTAGGTAAGGTAGTGGGAGATGTTCCTGTGCTAGAAGATGTAGTTGGAGAGGGAATCGAATCTGGAACAAGAGAAGTTTATCTTGTTGCTCAGAATAGGAAGCTGGAGTATTTAGTTGTTACTCAGAGTGTGGTACTGGTAATGGAAGAGATAGAGACATAGGAGGATTGAAGTGTTTTGGTGAAAATGATCGTTGAGATGAAATCAGAGAAGAAAAATGCTTATAAGGAAATAAGAACTCATCAAATACCACATATCTCGAAATGTAGAGTCTATTGGTGATAGGATCCAAGCACCTATAACCATTGTGATTCAAGCTATAACCCAGAAAAACACATTGTTTACTCTTTGAGTCCAATTTATCATTGGAATAAGGCTGTAACCATGGATAGCACGCACATCCAAAAGTCTTCAGTGTGTTATACGTTGGAGAAGCATGAAACATGAGTTCTTAAGGACTGATCACAAAAGATTGAGAAGGCAACCGATTAATGAGATAGATAGCAGTTTGAAAAGCTTCAACCCAAAACTTTGCAGGTAAACCACTCTGAGATAACAGTGTTCTGCCCATTTCCACAACGTGTCGATGCTTTCTCTCTGCACACCCATTTTGCTCAGGAGTGTGAGGGCAACTCAACTGATGGGTGATGCCTTGATCATTAAGAAAACCTTGGAGTGACTTATTCAAGAATTCACCCCCTGAATCTGATCTTATACTTTGAACTTTGAAGTCAAGAAGAGTTTGAATCTTTAAAAGAAATGTCTTGAGAGTAGAGAAGACATCAGACTTGAAATAGAAAGGATAAAGCCAACTGTACTTAGTAAAGTCATCCACTATTATTAGATAGAATCTGTAACCAGTACATGAAGATGTGGGAGAGGGACCCCATACATCAGTGTGGAGAAGCTGAAATGGTCTAGTTGAAGTACAAGGTAAAGAAAGAAATGGGAGCCTAGAAGCTTTCCCAAATTGACATGCAGTGCACATTGACAAATTTCTAACAGAACCAATTACAAGAAGATTATTCTTATGCACAACAGAATGTAAAACTCCCCAAGAAGGGTGTCCAAGTTTTCGATGCTAGATATGAATGTCAGCCTTAGCAATCATTAGTGGAGTTGGAGATATTGCAATGCCAGAAACACCATTGGAGGCATTCCAGTAGAAGGGATACAAGTCGCCTTCATTGGGGCCCTGGAAAAACATCTTCGTAGTTCTTAAGTCCTTGACATAGAACCCAAAAGGATCAAATGTCAGGGAACACCAGTTGTCATAGAAAAACTTGTAAACAGATAACAAGTTATGTGATGCCTGAGGAACTAATAGAACATCATTCAATTTAAAAGAAGCATCTTTTGTGCGAATGATGGCAGAACCGGTATGAGAAATGCACAGACCTTTTCCATCTCCAACGAAGAGTTGATCACTTCCATAGTAAGGGATGACAGAGTTGAGTGTGAAGGGATCAGGTGTGACATGATGGGATGCACCGCTGTCAGTGAGCCAATAGCTAGGAGGTGCAGAAGAAGTCATGGCAGACATTGCTGTAGGAGCTTAAGTGAAAGTGTTGGTTGAGGTGGATGCAAACTGAGAGAGACGATTGCATGTGGGAGCCCAGTGACCATATTGTAGGCATAGCTGGCATTGCACAGATCAACCAGAGAAGGAAGATTGACCATAGTTTTGGCGAGAATGACTATCACCAAGTAGACCACTAGAATTGTTGTTGTTCCAGTTGTTAGGTTTGTTGCCCCAAAAGTTCCGATTATGATTAGAACGATTTCGATTTCGATTTCGAAAATTGTTGTTGTTCCAGTTGCCTTTGTTCAAGATACCTCCAGAATTGGCTGATTGAGCAGCATAGGCATGAAATGGTGCAGCAGATGAGGAAGAGGCTATGGTTTTACGTTTTTGAAGAGAAATTTCTTTACTCAATAAGAGGCCATGAAGTTCATCAGCAGTCACAGGTTAATTTCGAGTCTCAATAGAGTCAACAAACGATTTGTATTCATCCGGTAGTCCATATAGGATGTACGCCACGAGATCAGATTCAGTCAATGGTTCGCCAGCGGCTGCGAGTTTATCAGAGATATCTTTAATGAAATTCAGAAAGTCGGTCATGTAAGAATCACCTTTCTAAATTGTTTGGATCTTCGATCAAAGACTGTGCACATATGTGCGAGAAGCACCAAAGAAGTGCCGCTCAAGAGATTGCCAAAGAGAGCGAGAGTCTTCCATGCTAATGGTCAAGGGAAGAAGATCTTCAGAAAGAGTAGAGTTGATCCAAATGGTCAGAATCTGATCACGCTCACACCAGACTTCAAAAGAATCATTGAGTACACATTCGCCATAAGAGTTTCGGACAAATTTAGGAGGACACAAATCCTCGCCATTGACAAGTCCAAGAAGCTTGAAACGCTTCAGGACAGAGATGAAGAGACTGCGCCAAGTAATATAATTATGATGATTGAGCTTCGTCGGAACCATTCCAGCAACATTTGCAATGGAAATCGATCCAATCGACATGATCGAGGGGTTGGAGATTTCACTGTGTGGGAGATTCGCTAGAAAATTAGGGTTTGCAGGAGGTTGAGAAGTGGAATCGGAGGAATTGGCGGCAGTCGTCATATCAAGATTTGCTGAATTGAGGGAAGAAAGGAAGAAATCAGAGAAGTAGCGATTTGTTTGGGAGGTAAGAAAATTCAAGAAACGCTAAGAAGTTTCAAGAAGATAGGGAAGCGCCGGATTGGAGTCGGTTAGACAATGGTGATGATACCATGTTGAAACTCAGAATCCAGATAGGAAAACTGTTAGAGAGAATGAGAGAATTGTAGAGAGAAAGAGTGAGAGAAATACAACTGTGGTTATTCATTCATCTAAAAGAACCATACATAAGGTATTTATACATAAATATCCTATCCCAAATTTATGTGCCAGCTCAGCATAATACAACTAACTAATCACAACACATCACAAGCTTATCAGCTAAGTAAGAATCTAATATGGTGGTGGTTTTGATACATTGCTGCTATGTGAGGATGTACTCTTAACACACCCCCTCAAGCTGAAGGAAGGTGATCAAACTAATAGCTTGGAAGTAAGAGCAGTAAATCGATCAGTAGCCAAAGACTTGGTGAAAATATCCGTAATTTGAAGAAGTGAAGCAACATGTTGGACACCAATATGACCAAGTAACATGAATGATGGTTTGGGATCCTGAGGTCACGGGGATGCTAGAATGATGGTTTGGGGTTGGGTTGTTGAACGGAGAATGGTGGTTGTGAGTGATGGCTCTCGGTGAACTTAGAGAGAGTGAGTGTTGCAGAGAAAGAGTTTAGAGCAAGAAGGAGACTAACATGAATGAGAGAAAGAGAGGGACCGAGAGTGGGTTTAATCCCACTTAGTAATTTCCTATGTGAAATTACAAAAGTGCCCTCCATCGCTTTAAACTTACAAATTAACCCTCGTAACTCTGATCTTCACTCACACGCTAGTGAGTACAACAACAATTAAAGATACTAAGAAAATATGAGAAATTGAAATTTAAGCTCAAGACACCTAATGAAAACATAGTTTTTCATTTCGTCTCACACAATTTTTTTTAATAAGAAGAAAAAATTGCAATATCTAGCCTATATGAAAATGCAAACATACATGATTGGAAACATTTGCAAAGAGAGAGTTTAGTTGATATAAACGACTCGGAGGTGGAGAGGATTTGACAAGTACACCACTATGATAATCTTTTATTTTCCAAACTTGTCTTACTTTTGGAACAATCAAACTCGAAACATATATAATCCTTGTGATCCTATTAACCTCCTTAAAATGAGTTACAAATTGTTTCTTAAGACTTGCTTATTGACCATGAATCCCACAAATATGACAAATAGGAATGAAACTCCCAGACCTTTTGGAATTGGGTTAGCTAAAGTATTGACATATCGGTGTTTCAGAAGTAAGACCTAAACCTTGATCATCACCTACCTTCAAGCTAAGAATATAAGAGGCTTTGACAAGCCTTGTAATGGAAGAAGAATTAGTAGTCATTTCAGACTCGAATCCTAGACTACTTTTGTCTTCAAAACTCTTTTGCATAGCTATGCATCTTGTCAAAATTTCCCGAACCTATGCTTAGTTCCTGAACTTTTCCTTTTATCTCAACCAGTTTATCCTCAAGAGCTTTCTCACCAGACGTGAGAGTGTTTATTGTGGTTTGAAGAATATGAATCTTTTCTAACAATGATTCTCGCAGTTTGTAACACTTGGAAAGTATATATATATATAAATGATAGTAGCAAAATTATTTTAGCTTTTAAATATTAAATAAGAAAAAAAAACAGACAAAGGATGAGCTAACGTGTAGACATCCTAAACTCTTCTTCTTTTTCCCAACCATCACATGGTGGGGAGCCAAGAGAGTATGATCTTGTTCATAAATTTTGGGGGTGATGTGGGTAGTCTAGAGGGGTGAGTAGGCATTCTAAAACAGAGATGCAATGATGGGGTTAGAGAGAGTATTTCTAACTCTCATCGAAGAACTAGAGGAGAGCGAGAGGTTTTGGAAAGGGAAAAGTAGGAAAACGGAAAGAGGGGAGCTGAGAGGGTGCCTGGTTTGTTCTTCAATTGGTACAAAAGGTTAGCTCAAATTAGTTAATTTTCTATTTTCTTACCATTGCAACTTTGATTTCTAGAAAACTACAGTTCGTGAGCCTCACTTTGGCTCTTGTTTTCTCTCAATCCATTATACCTTTTTAAGAAGTCTTCTAATATATTTGAAATTAGACATGACAAGGAACAAAGCCCAATTTATTTAACCAATTTTGGTTGAGATCTTCTATGGAAAAATATGATTTGAAAATGTGAAAAAAATCTGGAAATCTGCAGATTTTCTGCAAAAAAAAAATGTTTGTGAACTCAAATTTGGAGCTTGATTATTTTCTTCTCTTAAATCCGTTTTGAGAAACTCTTATTAGATTAGAAACTAGGTTTGTTAAGCTTTAAAATCCAAGTAATTCCATTCTTTTCCATGGAGTTTTGAGGGATGAAAATGGGGTCACAATATGGGGACTTAAGCTTGGTTCATTACGAGATTGTGACAGGGGTATATTTGGGTAAACTTTTGATAGGCTGAAATGAAGGGAAAATTATGAGTTTTCAAGATTTGGGATTTCAAAATGACTAGCATGCATATACAATTCTAGATTTATATACATACGCAACGGAAGCATTTATAACAAGTTATCAAAGTTATAGTCATGTAAATCCCCTTCAAGGTTCATAGGTTTAAATATAATGCATCAAAACAATTTTGCTTAAGAACAAAGTCAAGGAATAGATCTATACCTCTTGTTCTTGATTTTAGACCAAGGATGGACCACCTCCAAGCTCTTTGTTCCTTGAATTCCTTGACCCTAGCTTCCCTCCTTGCCTCCTCCACTTTGATAGAATGAGTGCTCCTAGGTTCTCTTCAAGTCCCCAAAGTAGAAGACCTCTAAAGATCCTCACCCACTAGTATAATGAGAAGGATGAAGGAATGACCAAAAAGATGAAAAGTTGTTAGCCAATTCACCCTCAAGGTGGCAAGCCTAATTGAGAGAGAGAGAGAGATGGTTGTTTTGATTTTGTGTTTCTAAAACTTACAAAAACATTAAAGGAATCAATCTCTATAAAGTTCCTTATATATTATCAAAAACCTAGTCAACAAATTGACCAAACATCTCACCCAAACCCTTAGCATGTGGCCGGCCCTATTGTGTTAATTTGGGCTTTGGGCTTTCATTTATTTCAAGTCATCCAATGCTTGAATAAAAGCCCAATGGGTTTAGGCCCAATGGGCCCAATTAAACCTGAACATTTCTTTAAGCCCAAAACGATCTTTTATCGCTTTTATGATTTCTTTAGACTTTCTAAATTAATCAAAACACTTAATTAATCCAATTAATTAATTCCATCATCCATTACTTACCCACTACAATAGTGTTTTGGTGAACAATCTTTTAGGTTCTAATTAGCAAGGCAGTGAGGTGATTGGTCATTAATTCAATTTAATTTCAATCACTAGTGAATCAAAACTTCATTTTAATTCACCATTCTTCTTTGATGACTATGTTTATTTATCTTAGAAGAACTCACAAACTATGAGTGACATCTAACCATATGTCATAGCTACCCAAGCTAATGTAGAAGTTTATTCGGAGAACCTATTCAGTTGGAATTACAATGTAATTCGATCCTTCTCTAATACAATACTCTCAATCATATTACTAGGGTATGGATATATTATGTCAAACCCCTAATGTGATTATTCCTTCTTATATGATTCTTTTGAGTCGTATAGGAACACATTCCTTTCAATACGCTCGATACTTCGGCCGAAGATTTCCGAATCATATCTTAGAGTATTCTTCCTCTCTTACCGAGGATTAGAGATTCCTTGTTGCGCATACACTTGCCTTCATGACTAAGTGGCTTAACCCCAACTATGCCGTTGACATTCTGAAAGATTGACGTTTGACATAATCAAAGATCAAGTACTTAACCACAAGACAACGACGATGCCTCAGGTCTAAGGACTACTTACATTATTCCAACCTTTAGAGTTACTTGCTTGACATGTGAGTAGACCTCCATGCAAGTACTCTCGTTCGATTGTGTTCAGTGAACTCATTCCCCTAATGAGCACCTACATACTTGTCTTAGTGTCACAACACGAATGGGATGAGACTTTCCATCCTTCCATTTGAAGCAGACACAGTATGTACCGATCTACGGATTGTCAGTTTCCCTCTGACAATCCAATGACCAGGAACCTTTTGGACATTTGGTTATCTGAAGAAGGTCTCTGTAGTCTAACATCATTAGATTACTTCTTCAATCCATCCATTGTCCATGGATACACTATTTAAGACATATATCGTTTATTGAGATAGTCCTAATTCGTGTTTTTGCCATTTGACGTATAAGAATCATCTATACATCTATTCTTTTGTCCTGAAAGGTTTCTTCCAAAGATTGGCTTTCAGGGCATATTTCCAACAATCTCCCACTTGCACTAAAGTCAATCACTAGTGTATCTTATACATCTTGTCGAGAGAATTCATGCTCGCTGGTTAACTTGGTTATGTATTAATTCCTTTTATTTTAAAAGGGAATTTACTCATCAAATGTTTCCAAAACATTTGATGATGTCTCTTTAATGTGTTCGAATATTTTGATGAGACCTTGATTCCATGGCTTGAGCTATCGCCCCATTACGTCGTAGTACACTACCATCGACCTTATGGTTTGGATTCAATCATTGGTTCTAATAGAACCCCTTCATTCAAAACACCTTTTTGAAGCAGTTTCTAAAACAATATATCGTCATATATTTTGTTTGTATACTTTATACAAACTTTGCTCCATCCTTGAGACCATTGTAGTACCATACTATCAATTCATTCATATGGTTAGTTCTTCATCCATTATGAAGTTCCATTTGTTAAAATGGCTTATTTTTCACTTTGGTTAACAACTTAAGTGAATACACGCTTCCAGAGTCCTACTCTGATGTTTCCTTTTAAAGGCAATAATACTCTATCAGTTGCTTTGGTTCTGATCCTGGGATATAGTAATATCTTAAAGTGACAACCCCTGTGGTTCTTCACTTTTGGATATCTATTTTCACAAGTCAATACATGTGTCCCTTTTGTGATTTTATGACACATTCATTATAAGGGTTCTGAAAGTGATTTCCTATCACATAAGAAAATGCTTTCTTAAATCTACAACATTTGAGATTTAATTCCTCATTTAATATCCTTGAGATAGTCTTGCTATATCAATTAGTCCAATTTCAAGTCTATACTTCAAAAATTGACTGTGTCATGTTTTTGTCAAATTTTCGAGTAACATCTATGATGTATCAAGTCTATCAATTAGACTTCATTCATATCTTGTTTGCTCAAATTATGACATCACTCCCACTGGCCTTGATGTAACTTAGCATTCATTCAAAATTAACAATTATATCGTCTTGATTTGAATGCATATTGCTCCCACTAACTTGTATTGGATCTATTGACAATCATTAAGATCCATTAGCTTATTGATGATATCTCAACTATTTTGAGACTATCAACAACACTAGCTAACACAAGTTATTCAAACGAATCGTACACAAAAGAATTCCTTCTCAAGCAATTCCATTTGAAATGTGTAACTTGCTTTGTCAAGTCTATTCATTTAATTCATATGGTGTCATACATCATATTTCAAGCTTTAGTCATACTAAGACTTTTAATGTAGTTATATAAGAATTATCCAAGTCTTTAGTGGAAGCATAACTTCTACTAATGATATAGAAACTCAACCATTCTTTCTAGGTGGTTGATATAATTCTTTATCAAAACTACATAGAGCAATATTGTTACATTAGATGTTGAATTTGGATTGTCTTGTTGTTAAAGCAAATGTTGTGACTCATGTTGTAGTTATTCCCTTTTGTTTCATCAACTTGTCCATATGCTTTGTTATTTAGCTTGTTCTCATAAAAGAGAATGATGGACAACTCCCAACATATAACCATTTTATGCTAGGTTGACGAAACCAACATTCAAAGACTTTCTTTAAATGTCACACAACATAGAATTTTAACGTTTGGAGAGCTTGAGTCTTTTAACAATTTAAAATTACAAACTCTTAATAATAGTCTAGTACTATTATTCTTTTGACAACTATAAACCAATCACATTCAAGTTTATATCCATTTTCACACCTCCCACTATTTCTCATGACTTTAATGAGAAATCATTTCATACATTCAAAATGTATAAAATTGGTGTATATTGGCATAAGACATTGTGTTTCATATGATATAAATCTTGTATCTCACCTAGGATACAACAAGACAATATTCAATTCATAACACTACTATTAAGAAAATGTATTAGAAGGCATTCATCACATTACATTAATATGATAATTCAAACATTCATAATGTTTAATATAAAAAGCATTAGCTCTAAACATTTAGAGACTAATTAAATACCTTTATACATATAAGCATTTATTTAGTGGCCTTCCATCATATGAAGCCATATTAAGTTCTTAACAAAATAAGAAAGTTTTAAAGACTGTCTTTAAATGCAACAAACTTCTTAAGTAGTAAGCAAAAACATGGTGGACGAACTCTTCTCCACACCTTTCCTTGCTTGTTCCTCTTCTACTTGGCTTCTTCACCTATATACAATTATACAAATGATTAGCCCTTTATATCAAATATAAATATTTAGAAGATCTAACATTTAGAATTGAAAACAAGAACATAAACCATACCTTGTGGTTTGTCCTTAAGACTTGCAAGGTAAAACTTGCAATTCCTCCTCCAATGTCCCTCCTTTCCACAGTGGTGGCAAGTCCCTTTGGGCTCTATTGCCTTCTTTTTCCACACTCTTCCTTTCGGCTTATGAGTGGGTGGCTTCATCTCCTTTCTTTTGCCTTTGCCTTTCAGCTTGGCTTTGGAAGAGGATGGCTTATTATAGGCTACTGCAGCAGTCCCTATAATGTTCTCTTTCTTCATAGTCTTCTCGGCAGTTACTAACATATTTAGCAACTCAGAGAGAGTACTATCCATTTTATTCATATTGTAGTTCATTACGAACTGCGCAAATGAATCAGAAAGAGAAGCCAATATAAAGTCCTGGGCCAATTCCCCGTCAAGTGGAGTACCAAGGTTCTCCAATTGTTCAATGAATCCTATCATCTTCAGTACATGTTGATGTACTGGAGCCCCTTTGACCATCTTGGTCTTCACAAGTTCACAAACAGTGCTAAAACGACGGTTGCGCGTCCCTTCGCCATATAACTCTGTAAGATGGAGTATTATGGAAAATGCATTGTCCATGTCCTCGTGCTGTCTCTGTAGCTCCTCATTCATGGAAGCCAACAGATAGCACTTGGCTTGTGTGTCATCCTCAACGTGCTTGTCAAACTTAGCACGCTCATCCTCTGTAGCCTCAGGGCCAAGAGGTATGTGAGGTGGAGCCTTGTCTAGCACGTAAAAAATCTTCTCCAATGTTAGGAGAATCTTGACATTACGATACCATGATGGGAAATTGTGCCCTTCAAGGCAATGTTTGTCGAGTATTTTCGCGAGTGCGCTTCCAACCATATCTAAATACATAAACACTAAAATAATTAGATTGATTGTTGATTAAGTCAAACGATTCGGGTCTTTAAACCGAATGACACCACCCACCATTTTTGGCAAATTCCATATCCCTCAAGATGGAATCCGGGAGATTTCAAAGAAAGCTCCTAGCGGGTTATGGGAGGCTCACTATTACCAAGCCTACCTCACAATGATATGATATTGGCTAGCATTAATAATAATGAGAGAGTACACTTACTCATTTGCAACTAATGCAAGTACCCATCAATTTGGCCTCTAGAGAATGATGCCTCACAATGATATGATATTGGCGCCATTGCACTTAGTTAAGTCATTCCCACCATGCTTAGTTCGTGAAGGGGTTCAAGAATAGCCTCACAATGATATGATATTGGCTATCCTCGTTGCCTACACTAACCTCATCATATGTTTATGGATTCCTCCTGAGTATAAGCATGCACTTTGTACTCCCCCATGATAGGGTGAAGCCGGTGTACAAGTCATAAACGATTGGATCCCACCATGGTGGAAGGCCACGAAAAAGTGTTCTAAGCACTCTTACGCTTTCAACTTAATATTGTTTGTTGGTTGAGGGATTTTAAGGTCTCATCAATATTATTTATTTAATCATATTCAAATAAATAGTCCTATTATAACTACTAGTCCAAAGTTAATGAAATTAGTAGCATATGATATCCCCACTATTCGTTTTCACAAAACAAATCAATATCAAAACATTTTTCAAAATATTGGAGATATATATTACTACTAATTATATTCATTATATTTTAGTAGCGTATGATACTCCCACTATTTGTTTTAAGAAAAACAAATCAATATTAAAAACGAATTTTTCAAATATTGGAAGTAACTACTACTACTATGGTTTTTGCATTCCTTTGAAATTGGACTTTATAGTTATCTTAGGCTCTTGGATGACCATGGACTTATTAGGTTATTGCAACAACGAGCCATCATTGTTGAATATAAACTCGGGGAGGTTGTGTCAATTTAATTACGTGCTTTTCAATCCAATTAAAACATTTTCATTTAGCCATTAGAAATGAAAGACAATCATTCATTGCTAATTAGGGCGTTGGACCCATTTAATCTTTAATTTCATGTCAAAACCCTCTTTTAGTTATGTCTCCTTACCAATAGTTAAAGAAACTCTAGTCTAGCACTAGAGGGAATCAACTAATGAATAGAGATTAAGAAGTAATAAGAATTACAAACCGATTTGTACAAATTCCTATAAATTACATATACTAAAATGGGAGAGATATAGATTAATTTCAAACGTGACAAGGTCCATTTAAACAGTAATTAAAACACATTCCCAAGGTTCAAACAATTTGATTTTAGCGCCTTATCTCATAGCTCAATTATCGTTTAAGGCATAAGTCCATAGTCACCCATTTTTCCAACTATCTAATCACATTAAATAATCATATGGAATGCAACATAAACATTTAGATTTAGTGCATATGGGCATAATAGTATTATGAGTTTAAACAACTAACAAAATTAAAATCAAATATTTTAACTTTCTAGTTAGTAGGGCCCTATATGCAAATATGAAAAAGTTAGGGGTCAAACCATAAATACTCAAAAGTAAAACCAACTTTCTCAAATTATAAAATGGCCCCCATAAGTGGGAAATCCACTAAGGTAGGCCGGCCTTAGTAATGGGGGGGGGGGGATGAAATCCACTAATTTTGCATTAATTCATTACAAAATAAAAAGAAACATCATTATGTTTGTCACTTATCTTAGCTTTTAATTCTTTAGAAAAAGTGATGGATATTCACCTAATCTAGTAGGGTTCAATTAATTTTAATATGGTTATGGATGGTAAGAATATCATCCAAAACCACAAAACCATGCATGAAAACCATTTTCATCAAAAACAAAACTATGAACACCAAGAACAAAACCATGAACATATTTTTCAAGATTTGTGTATTCTTGGTGATTTTTCAAACCCAAAAACTTAAGTGACAAGATTTCTTCTTTCTAGCTTTAAATGATGTGTGAGTGTCTTACAATAAAACATAAACACATGCTCAAAATTTCCCCAAAATCGTGCCAACCACAAAGAACAAGAAACCCAAAATTTTGTTCATGACTTGTTCTTCATTCATGCATACAAAACAATTTTTACATGCACATCTTTTCAACTCTTGATTTATATTTTTCAACCATTGAAAAAAAAAAGATAAACATACTTTAAATGAAGAAGTAATATGTCAAAATTAGTTCTAAACTCAAATTTCATTCATGCATACAAAACAACTTTTGCATACATATCTTTTTTTTCAACTATTGACTAACATTCTTCAACTATTGAAAAACAAAAGATAAACATATTTTGAATGAAACAATAATTATGTCATGCATAATATTAATACCCATATGCATAAAATCCAAAAGGACACATTATACATAAACCTTTGGCTCTGATACCATTTGAAGGGAAAATTATGAGTTTTCAAGATTTGGGATTTCAAAATGACTAGCATGCATATACAATTCTAGATTTATATACATACGCAACGGAAGCATTTATAACAAGTTATCAAAGTTATAGTCATGTAAATCCCCTTCAAGGTTCATAGGTTTAAATATAATGCATCAAAACAATTTTGCTTAAGAACAAAGTCAAGGAATAGATCTATACCTCTTGTTCTTGATTTTAGACCAAGGATGGACCACCTCCAAGCTCTTTGTTCCTTGAATTCCTTGAGCCTAGCTTCCCTCCTTGCCTCCTCCACTTTGATAGAATGAGTGCTCCTAGGTTCTCTTCAAGTCCCCAAAGTAGAAGACCTCTAAAGATCCTCACCCACTAGTATAATGAGAAGGATGAAGGAATGACCAAAAAGATGAAAAGTTGTTAGCCAATTCACCCTCAAGGTGGCAAGCCTAATTGAGAGAGAGAGAGAGATGGTTGTTTTGATTTTGTGTTTCTAAAACTTACAAAAACATTAAAGGAATCAATCTCTATAAAGTTCCTTATATATTATCAAAAACCTAGTCAACAAATTGACCAAACATCTCACCCAAACCCTTAGCATGTGGCCGGCCCTATTGTGTTAATTTGGACTTTGGGCTTTCATTTATTTCAAGTCATCCAATGCTTGAATAAAAGCCCAATGGGTTTAGGCCCAATGGGCCCAATTAAACCCGAACATTTCTTTAAGCCCAAAACGATCTTTTATCGCTTTTATGATTTCTTTAGACTTTCTAAATTAATCAAAACACTTAATTAATCCAATTAATTAATTCCATCATCCATTACTTACCCACTACAATAGTGTTTTGGTGAACAATCTTTTAGGTTCTAATTAGCAAGGCAGTGAGGTGATTGGTCATTAATTCAATTTAATTTCAATCACTAGTGAATCAAAACTTCATTTTAATTCACCATTCTTCTTTGATGACTATGTTTATTTATCTTAGAAGAACTCACAAACTATGAGTGACATCTAACCATATGTCATAGCTACCCAAGCTAATGTAGAAGTTTATTCGGAGAACCTATTCAGTTGGAATTACAATGTAATTCGATCCTTCTCTAATACAATACTCTCAATCATATTACTAGGGTATGGATATATTATGTCAAACCCCTAATGTGATTATTCCTTCTTATATGATTCTTTTGAGTCGTATAGGAACACATTCCTTTCAATACGCTCGATACTTCGGCCGAAGATTTCCGAATCATATCTTAGAGTATTCTTCCTCTCTTACCGAGGATTAGAGATTCCTTGTTGCGCATACACTTGCCTTCATGACTAAGTGGCTTAACCCCAACTATGCCGTTGACATTCTGAAAGATTGACGTTTGACATAATCAAAGATCAAGTACTTAACCACAAGACAACGACGATGCCTCAGGTCTAAGGACTACTTACATTATTCCAACCTTTAGAGTTACTTGCTTGACATGTGAGTAGACCTCCATGCAAGTACTCTCGTTCGATTGTGTTCAGTGAACTCATTCCCCTAATGAGCACCTACATACTTGTCTTAGTGTCACAACACGAATGGGATGAGACTTTCCATCCTTCCATTTGAAGCAGACACAGTATGTACCGATCTACGGATTGTCAGTTTCCCTCTGACAATCCAATGACCAGGAACCTTTTGGACATTTGGTTATCTGAAGAAGGTCTCTGTAGTCTAACATCATTAGATTACTTCTTCAATCCATCCATTGTCCATGGATACACTATTTAAGACATATATCGTTTATTGAGATAGTCCTAATTCGTGTTTTTGCCATTTGACGTATAAGAATCATCTATACATCTATTCTTTTGTCCTGAAAGGTTTCTTCCAAAGATTGGCTTTCAGGGCATATTTCCAACATGAAATTGGATCTTCATTCCAGTTTTATTCTAACTTTTATTATTATTTATGTGATTTTAGCCCTGGGAGTGACTTCAGACACTTCAGAGGCTTAGAGAGGTATTCTAGTTAACTGGACACGAGGTAGGGGCTCTATTTCCCGATGATAGGTCTATATCATGTTTAATCTTTGTGATATTAGTGATTATATCTAATAAAGTAGTAATGAAATGCTTGGATGAAATTGAATTATTTGATTGTCATGGTTGTCTTATGGGTTGAAAGTTTCTTTTCTGGTGTATTTTATATATCGACTATGTTAAATGCTGTTATGTTTTGATGAATGGTTGAGCTATGTAAAATTGTTGGATTGAATATGTTAAGGTTTACAATTGTATCTGTGAAATTGAAATGTTCAGGTTGCATTACATGATACAGAGTCAAGTGTTGGGTTGTGTAAAGTTTTGGTTAAACAAAGTGTTGGAAAATTATATATATGTTCAAGTGTCGGGGGAAGGGCTTGAACATATAGTTGGGCGTTGGGGGAAAGGTCCATATTAATGAAATTGAAACTACTAATCAAATTCAGGGTTAAGGGAGGAATGAGAGTTAACTTATATTCTATGGTGTTCGAAACCAGGTGGTATAAGCATGGTATAGGACGTGCGGGTTTGGATGCCATAAATATAAGTTAGCTGGATTAGAAGGGAGTGATTTCATAGGTACTTCTTTGTCATATCATTTGTATTTTACTGTATTGTTTGAGGCATGGCACTTTGATTAACTGTGATAAATGAACTTGAAGGGTATATGGTTCCTACTGGGCATGAAATGCTCACACCCTATTAGCTATTGTAGGTACCAGTATGGAGGAACATGATGATGACCTGTCTCTAAATGAATAGCCATATCATATGTGTGTTGGTTCCTAGTTGTAATTAAAATAAAGTGTCTTAGTATCTTAAGATGTATTAAATAAACATATCTAAATGAACTTTTAGATGGCTCTGGTTCCATCATACTGTTGTTGTAATATTTCAAATTTCTTTTTACTAAGATACTATTCATGCCCTAATTCGATTATCATCCTTATTTTCAAATTTGGGGTGTGACACAGTTTCTCTCCATTGTCCAAATAAGATTGATGCTCAACTTTAGCTTCATTCTTTTCACTTTCAACTAGTGCAAGTTTCTTTCTCAAGATATAGTTATCCTTCTTGACTTGCATAGTGGTGTCGTAGAGATCAAAATATTTTCTCAAGACTTCCTCCATGTCAGGTTCTTCAACAAATGAACCTTCTATATCAAATCAATCGATAGTTCCTATGAAAGCAATTGTATCCTTTTCGTTTTCCTAGCAGATGCACTCCAGAATCACTATTGCTCCAAGTAACATTCATTGCCTTATTCTTCTTCTCTCTTTTCTCTTGATAGGGTTTGCACACTCGGAAGCAATATGTCCATGACACTTATGGCACTGAACTCTATGGTTTGAACTCCTACGTTCACTAGTTCGAAATGGCCTAGACGTTTTATCATGTGAGACATCTCAAGAACAAATACTTATTGAGTTCGTACCTAAGTTGGTTTGTTGGTCATGGCCCTTGGAATTCTTGATACTGAGAAAGCTTCTAATTTTCTTAGAGAGTTCAACCAATTCATCTTCATATAAGTCTTCAACTAGTCCTTGCTTTCTTTTTCTTTGACAACTTTGAGAGTAATTCTTTTCACCTCTTTGGAATCAGGAAGCTCTAACTCATATGTTTGGAGAGCCCCAATCATTTGCTTAAGCTTGTAGGTGTTTAGATCTTTTGATTCCTCAAATCAATGTTCTCTTAGCATAAAACCTCACTTGAAGTGATCTCAAGATTCACAATGCTATGCTCTGGAATATTTTCACCAAGATTGTGGCAGCCATTGACAATTACACTAAGCTTAGCATAAAAGTCAGAGAAACTCTCATCATTAGACATTTTGATATTTTCAAAATTTGTGATGAGATGTTAAGGTTGGATTCTTTAACAGTTGAGTTACCCCATTGAGAAACTTCAAGAATGTCCCAAGGTTCTTTCACTATTGTACACTTGCTTATATAATTGAATTGTTCAGGTGAAATGGCTATGAATAAAGCATTCAGAGCCTTTTGGTTAAAAGTTCTAAAGCTACGCTCATGATTACTCCATTTTTTCATAGGCTTAAGCTTAGTTACAAACATAGAGGACTCTCATTCACCTTTGGTTTTTTCAATCGTCAGAAGTTCCCAACATTCTTCAATAGTAAGCCACACCTTATCTTCTTGTGCCCACAAAAAAGATTTCATTTTCGCTTTCACGCAACATAGTTTTCACCATCAAAGTGTGGTGGATGAAAAACTGAACCCACATAACGAATCATCCTAGTTATCGAACAAATCTCACAATTATGTCTCATGACTTGCTTTGGTGCCAATTGAAAGTTCTAGGATGGGTATTAGTTTAACCTAGAGGCGTGGATGGGGGGGGTGATGCCGACATTTAATCCAAGCGCAATTCAATGTCTTGGAGCCTTGAACAGCTGACTGCAACCTCATTAAACCCTCCTGCCCATGGCGAGGAGAAAAGTCAAATGAATTAAAGATTAGATTATACTAAGTCTTATCTTTATGCTTTCCTAATTGAAGATCAACTCAATTAAACAAGAAATCACAATAATATCCAATCAAGGATATTACAAAATAATCCTAACATATTGTTTAATTAAATAATATATTTGGTATAGGACCATGATTTTCCAGGGTCGAAGTAAGGCAGATTGGAATACTGATATCTCAGAAGGCTGGTCATATGTAGAGTTGAATTAACGGAGCAGCAATTCCACAATCATCATGTTTCAGAATCAGTGGGCGAAGTTCGACGACTTCGCTGATATTGACCATACTTGTTACGCAAGATATGTAAACCTAATCCAATAAGGAATCTGCATGTTTCCTATAACCTTGGAATCCTTCCAATATAAGGATTGGAGTGCGCCGTAAGTAATCACACTCCTAAGCGAGTGCAATATCTACTTCCTTTGGGATTCTTTTGGTTTAATAAGGATTTTACTATCATAAAAGGTCTCATTCTCGACTGGTATAAATACACCCTTCTAGGGCTCATCTATGGTAACACAATTATCACATGCTTTTTCTCTTGCCCATTGCTTGAGCCTTAATATAGCTTACTGACTTGACCGTCTGAGAGCCTTTGATTGGCACACCCTCCGATCTTTGGCTAGCTCATGGTTGTTTATTCTTTTATAGGTTACCTGGATTTGTGCTCCTATGGAGGTGCACGAATTTGGTTCCAACATTCGGGATAATTCTTTCCTTTTCCATCCTACGAATGACACACCTTGGCCAACGGCCGGCCATCTCTCTACTAATACCCTTTCTCCCCACATTTTGGTAAGCTTTAACTATGCAATTAAGTCCTAAAACTGTCTATCTTTCAAGAGAAACTGACTTAGGCATCGATTTATTGGCCAAACCGACCCCCTCCCCAAAAAAACTCCTTAGGCATGTGGATTTGACCTTTGATAAAAGGTGTTAATTTGTTTTACAGGTACAAATTTGTCAAGATCGAAGATGACGAATTTTTGCTACTACGGTAATATGTAAATTAGAAGTGGAAATTAGAGGACAAGTAAAACCTACCATGTCACATCTCGGCCCGGGCCCCTACCACATCCCGGGCTTGACTCCGTTGTAGCACGATATTGTCCGCTTTGGGCCCTGACCACGCCCTCACGTTTTTGTTTCTGGGAACTCACACGAGAGCTTCCCAGTGGGTCACCCATCATGGGATTGCTCTCGCGCGAACTCGCTTAACTTTGGAGTTCCGATGGAATCCGAAGCCAGTGAGCTCCCAAAAGGCCTCGTGCTAGGTAGAGATGAGAATATACGGCCCGGGCCCCCACCACATCCCGGGCTCGACTCCGTTGTAGCACGATATTGTCCGCTTTGGGCCCCGACCACACCCTCACATTTTTGTTTTGGGAACTCACACGAGAACTCCCCAATGGGTCACCCATTATGGGATTGTTCTTGCGTGAACTCGCTTAACTTCAGAGTTTCGATGGAACTCGAAGCCAGTGAGCTCCCAAAAGGCCTCATGCTAGGTAGAGATGAGAATATACATATAAGGTTTACATGATCCTCACCCCTGGGCGATGTGGGATCTTACATACCAAGAACTAGTATAAATAGAGGTACAAAGCGGAGAAAAAAACACATTAAAAAACTTTGATCCCCTTTTTCTCTTTCTTTGCTGTCCCTCTCCACTCTCTAATTAAAAGGAAAACTAATGAAAAAAAGATTGAAAAATTTGAGTTTTAATCAGAAGGACAAAAAATTGTTGTAAGTGAATAGTATCAAGAGTGACTTTTTAGAGTAAAAATGTCATTTTCGTTAAAAGTGAACAGTACCGGAAGTGTTTCGTTAAAACTCCCCTAATTAAATCTTCCTTCAACATTAAATAAATTTTTGGGTTCATTAAAATACCACTTTGCTTTCTTTTTACCTTTCACGTATTATTTTTGTTTAGCTGTTTTTGTTATGGGTCGTGTAGTTTTCATGTTTTGCTGGCTCCACCCACACCATAATCTGAATAATTCTAAGTATTCCGACAAAGTGGGGTTTCTCGAGCAATATGGGTAACCAATTATTTATAGACATGTTTTACTACAGTCTACAACATGATGCAATTATTAACATGCACTTGTTAACTACTTTCCTCATAAGCTAAAAAACAAGACCAAATGATTTAAGGCTCTTCTTCATCAAGGAAAACGCAGAGGAAAAAACCCAGCAAAGAAAAGACATTTCCAACAGAAACAAGATCGACAAATTAAAGGTCAAACCCTAAAACAGCGGTGATCATTTGAAAAATGGAACTTCATCATGATCATATGCTCATGGGGCTTTGTGGATCATTCAAAGCTGCAATGGCTGTTTCAATTTTTATCTTCAAATGATCTTTTTCTTCTTCGTCTGCCTGCAAAATCAATTGAAAATTAACTATTATTAACTAGTGCCGTACAAATTTAGAATAATAATATCGATTGTAATATATAAAACCGAATTAGATGTTCCAACTTGATTCACTAATTTAATATGTGAAGCATCGACTCTGAATGCTGTCGAGATAGTATGATGATGATGCATATGATGAGATGCATGGGATAGTTCTAACCTAATGCGTAGTGGACAAACCATGACTACTTGCATAAATAATATAGAATGAAAATCTTTACGATGGCGTAACCAAAAACATAAATTATAAATTAGTGGAAGCGTGTTTTGATAATTTTGGTCAGTAACCACCACTTCATGGAGTTGAAGTAAAAGAAGAACCAATTTATGAATAAAGACAAGAAAGAAAAGGAGATTTAATTTGTTAATAAAACAGAACACTACTCCGAAATATTAAAATTAAATTTATTGCAAAGGAAGGAGCAAATGGTGGAAAGGTTTAAAAATTAAAAAATATATATATAAAAGTGAAATAACCAAACAAAACAAAACAAAACAAAAAAAATGTAACAATCGAGCTTTCAGGTCGTGTTTTGTATTCTTCCTTGGAGGTATGACAAAACAAAACAAGAAAAAGAAATTGCAGCAGAAATGGTACAAATTGGGACCATAAACGAAGTTTTTATTTGGTTGACTAAAGGATAGAGAAACACTATCGCACATAAGTCCTTTTTTCCTATTTTTAGGGCACCCTACTTCGGCCATTTAACATTTTTGGTTAGCTGCCCAATGCCCATATGACTGATTTTGATATGAGCGCGTCTTAAATTTATGTATTTTTTCTTTTCTGTTTGAAAAAGGAGCACAACTAGTGGCAAGTCATGATTATCCATCCATTCCGAGCCTGGAGAGGCTATGAGGAATTTCACATTGACCGTGGCCACAGTTAAACAGACTCACCAGCTTGAAACATCGAATCCGGAACCTCCCACATTTTTTTGTTTATTGGGAAGCCGTAATCCGCGATCTTACCACCGGACCACTTCATGTGGTTTACTTTCATAAGTTGTTAGCGTGCATGCATGCAAATCATTCGCAAACTATTGGTTAATTCGATTTCACGCCTATCAGAGCATCTTTTAATGAAGATATGTAAACTTGAGAAGTAAAAATTTATTTATATATTGACCCCTCGACATTACAAATTTATCCAATACAAGCTTCCAACTTTCCTGGATTTGAGTTTGGGTATAGTCTATAGATAGGTCTCCTGTCAACTTCCATACTAACATATTATATCCCTCTTAATTAGCGAATGAGAAAATGTATCCTCCCATTACGTATCACCTCCATCACACAATTCTTATCACCAGGAAATTTGAATAATTAATTTTGAGTTTTTATGGTTTTGAAATGAATGGAGTGAAGTCACTTAGTTATAAAAGCATAACAATATGGTAAAAAAATGTAAAGTTTTATGCCCTAATGAGGTTTGAACTTCTTAAAGACGCATAAAAAGGAAAAGATAAAATAAAACTGAGTAAAAATAGAAAAGGAGGAAATAAAAAAAAGTGGTCTTATATTTCATGTCACAATAACAGTGCAATCCATCGTTTAGATAAGTTTACTTTATTTATAGATCGTTATGTGATTTGTATTGAATATCATCTTCACATAATTTAAGAGATCTTTTAAGTGTAACCGTCCGTAAGTAAATTAAACTATATTATCGTTTCAACTTTAAATCAAAACTTGTCGACGAAATTAATGAAGTTAGAGCGAAAGAGGAAGACATGTTAAAGTGGAAAATCAAAATGGGGTCGTTGATCACTTTTGTTCATCGACTGGTTTTATTCGGGCACTCTGGATTGCTCTAACTAGCCACATCACATAATGGAGATCAGTCACTTTATTCAAAGTGCTCTCTGTTGGTTTACAATTCTTGTGCTTCCGGTGGACCCTCAATTTTACCTCTTTCATTACTATTATCTTGGCTATTATTTGGATTAAAATATGACATTCTATCACTATCTTCATCTCGCAAGTGTCCGTTTACCTCAGTGATGGAGAAGAGTGTTACTATTGCACCACGATCTGTGTTCAAACTCCATTGACACTCTAATCTAACATCTAATCACTTTCTTGATCTCTTTTTCCTTTTATTTAAATGTAATATTACTTATTTGTATACGACTAAATATAATATTACTTATTTTAATCTAACATCTTGTTTCACCATGTCATATATGTATCAGCTGATATGTCAATAAACATTTAATTATACTAATTAATATTATAAGTTGAATAATATGGTTAAAATTACAAATGTCTCTAGGGTTAAATATTATTTTTTTGTTCGAAAGAATCTTTTTGTTTTTTTTATGGATGGTCAAAATATTTTTAAACAATTGAGAAATTTAATTTTTTTTTTTTCAAAAGTTGAGAAATTTAATTGAGTCACTATCGCATAGAAACAAATTATTTGTTAATTAGCAAGTATCCCATAATTTCAGTGTTATTCACCAATCATATGCTGTCACAGTGACATTTCGTTCCTAAAGAAAAAAAAAACTGGCCAAATGTTGTCACAATGACACTATCGCTCCTAAAAAAAAGCCGGCCAACACGTACTGAATTTTCTATTCATGTAAATTACCAAACAAATTGCAAGTGACTAAGTAAATTAATTAAAAAGTAGTAAGGAAAAAGTAATTTACCTCAACGAAAACCGTCTTCGAGACCCTTCCGGAGAAAGCAGTAATATTCGCCGTAATGATTTTGAGCTTCAAAGATTCGAACACCTCGCACAATTTTACCATTGTGTCCGTTCTTTTACTGCATGTCAAGCTCACCACCAACGTCTTTTCACCCATGTATGTAACCCTAAGCTGTAAACAAAGTCACACATGATTAATTAATAGATTATTGCATATGATAATATAATATTACATCACTAATTAATTAACTAATTAACATGTGTATCGTTCATTCTTTTTTAATGTTCAAACGCCATTGTCCCAACGACGAAGCTTTTCTAAGGCGTCGATAGCCAGTTTTTGTAAGGTTGTGTTTGGATGAATGACTGAGTTAATTAATAATTACCTCGAGGATTTCGATTGTGGAAATTCTTGATCCTCCACAGTCGTAGAGCTGCTCAATTTTCTTCTTCTTTGATCTCAACAGGACCGGTAGGTCTTGTTCGAAATCGGAACCCGACTTTTTATTTGATTTTCCAGATTCAAGCTCAACTATCTCTGTTTGAATTCTTCTTTCTTGTTCATGCAGCTCTTGGATATAGTCAATGGCGTCTTTGATTACAGAAGCCTTGTCCATCTGTCCTCCAAACCCAACAACAAAACCAAATTTGTAAAAAAATATATAAAAATAAAGAGATATAAAACCCAAATCATGAACACAATTCTCTTTAAAAATAAAATAAAATATAGGGTCATGTTGTTATTTGATTGTCATATTACAATGGGAGGAAGCAAATTAATAAAAGAATAGTAATCAACTGCTAACCTTGCAGTAATTAAGGAGAGAGAATATTGTGCATGAATTATTAAGATTAACAATTTAATTAGGGAATTATTATTAGCATTCCAAAAATTTTATTCTACACTCCTCAGAAGTATAGTTTGGAGTGACAAATGAGATTTTTGAAGTCCTAATAACAATTCATTTTAATTATTGTATGGCTAACCTTGCTAATGTTGGGGACCACTGCTCTAAGTGCAAACAGCCTTTCATTGAGCTTTTTCCTCCTATTCCTCTCAGACACAACATTCTTGGAGGAGGCCATGAAGGAAGCTGCTCCGTCCGGCGAGCTCGCATCGTAGTACCCAGAAAACGCCTCATCCAAATCCCAACTGCCGAAAATTTGGTGTCAAAAGTAGCATATATGTAACAATTCATACCATGTACTTCTTAATTCTGGGAAGAGAAAAAAACAAAACTTAAAACAGTAATATATTTTTCAAGCTTTTTTTTTTTAGTAAATACCTGTCAAGCTCTTCGGTTTGGAGGAACATATTGGTTTCCCAGTAATGTTTGTACTCATCTCCAATGTTGTCCATGGCGGACTGTAGAGAGAGAGAGAGAGAGAGAGAGAGAGAGAGAGTTCGTCGGAGATGAAAGCAAAGGTATTATTTTGGGAGACAGTGAGTGAATTTTATAAGTGCAGGGAATTGTATTTTACACACGTGGGGAAAGAGGAAGCTCTGATGCTTCTTCCTAGAAAAGATCTACACCGTCCAATGAGTGAGTCATCACTGTAAGTCTGAAATTGAGAATGTGGTCTACAAGGCCGCGTAACAAGGACAGCACTGCAAATAAAAAGGCTAAAAACTACCTTAACTTTCCCTCTTGAGGTTACGACAAACAAATAATAAACAAAAAGATAAGGCTGGTACCAAGACTTGGCGTGTTCTTTGAATTTTCCTAACAAATCGGCTGGGATGGGAACTTCCAAATTTCTGTTCCTTGAGTGCGATCGAGGAGAAAGTCCACACGCCTATCGCACAACGGCAGAAATACGCCTTTACCAAAAAAAGAAAAAGCGGGAGAAATATGCATTAATAAGGAAGTTGAGTGTTTGATAGTCTTTACTTTTAAACCTGATGTACGTATGAAAAATTGTGGACAATTGTTTGGTATGGTAGCAATGGTGGTGGTAGTGGTTATAGTGGTGGTGGTGTAAGGTTGGTAGTTTCATCGGCAAAATTATGGTGACAAAGGTGGTGGTGGTGGTAACGGTGATGGTGATGACAACAATAGTGGTGGTGGCATGATGGTGGTGTTGGTGATTGGGGGTGTAGAGGTAACAATGGTGGTAGCTCGGCCATGAGAGAGTTTATTGCTTTAAATAGAGAAGGGCGTGCATCATTCAACCCTATCCAATTCAACACACAAACTGTCATGCACAAACTCTCGCTCTACGTGAAACCTCTCAACAACCGTGAGATTTTTATTTTCTTTTTCTCGTCGACACATCTTCAGTTTGGATAAACAGCACTGTGAAGGCAACCGGTGGCATCTTCAGTTTGGATTAACAATACTGTTGTCGTAGAATCAGCCGACTGCGGAGTACCTTCAGTTTGGATAAACAGCACTGCGTCGAGGCTGACTGGTTATCTATCCAAGTCTCGGTCAAGAAGGATTTTCGAGTCCTTATTGGCAGAGGTCATCTCACTAGCCTTCTCGGCGAAGTGAGGTGTTACAGATTACTGGGCTCGGCGCATTGAATGCTGAGTTATTTTATGATTGGATATTCACAAGTAAGATTTAGAGTTCGGCATTCTGACACCCGGACCACATTTACCATCAAGACATACATCTCTTTTGAGTACATATGTCCGTATAGTTTGGAGCCAATTCGACATGCTTATACTTTTACGAATATAATCACTGTTACCGAACTCGGCGCCAACGATCTGTGAACTTCGCAAGACCAGCAGCCTTGTCTTCAGGCTTTAGAACCCGAAGGCCGAGACGTGTTCCTTCCTCAGCCGCAGTCGCGAGATCAAGAAGTTAACAGCGCGCTTAACGCAACATCAACACATTTTACTCCCCAGTTGAGCTCGGCCGACAAGTTGGCACGCCCCGCACACAATCGAATGACGTAGTTAGCTTATTAATTACTCGGCCTGCTTACCATGTAGGTTTGGTAGTTTTTAGGATCAACAGTTCCTCAAGAGAAAAAAACGCATGTGTACAAGGATAATAATGTCATTTTAAAAATCTAATAAAGAGATTACAGGAATTAAAAATATTTATTACAAGATTAGCTCTGCTTTTATGAAACCAAGTTCAAAAGAAACCTATGTAGATGAAATTTTTGTGCGCAGTTGAATTGCCGAATTTATACCTACAAGAGAACAAATGTTGTTAGCCTAATTAACGAACACCAGAAGAAGGGGGAGGGTGTCCACCATGCCTGAGTCAGAAAAGCAGTTTGAGAGAAAATAAGAACTTGAGAGAGTTATGAGAAGTAAGTGTCGATTATCGATTTTTTGTTTGACTTGCCTATTTATAGACTTGAACCCTAGCAAGCAGTTGTGAGGGGAAGTTACAGGCCATACTTGGTAGATCTTAATGTTCTGCTAGTGATTGGTGCATACTAGTCTCCACAGTCCTGCCAACTAGTAGGCATGAAGGTCCTTGTTGGTAAGAGCGTAGACGAGTCGAACACCTAAGGGTAGACTTCGAAGAGTCGACTTTCGGCCACCATTTGATCGAGTATAGCCTGGTGCCAGGCGATATCATGGGCTTGAAGCACTTTTGATATATGGTCGTCCAAAGGCCTAATACATGTAGGATTCAGGACATACATATGTTACAGTCCTTCATAAAAGGCAAGTAGATGCCATGTTCCTTGAAGTGGTTTGTGGTTTTGTTGACCCTAAAAACTACCAAGGCTGCTAGTCTCGCGAGGTTTGTGGTTTCGTCGACGCCGGGTTCGGTCACGGTGATTATATTCGTAAGAGTATAAGCACACCGAATTGGCTCCAAACTATACGAACACAAGTACTCAAAAGAAATATATGTCTTGATGATGAATGTGATTTGGCTGTCAGAATGTCGAACTCTAAAACTTACTTGTGAATATCCAATCATAAAACAACTTGGTATTCAATGCGCCGAACCCAGTAATCTGTAACACCCCACTTCGCCTAGAAGGCTAATGAGATGACCTATGCCAATAAGGATTCGAAAATTCTTCTCGACCAAGACTTGGATAGATAATCAGTCAGCCTCGTCGTAGTGCTGTTTATAGATAATCAGTCAGCCTCGTCGTAGTGCTGTTTATCCAAACTGAAGGTGCTCCGCGGTCGGCTGATTCTACGGCAACAATGCTGTTTATCCAAACTGAAGGTGTTCACCGGTTGCCTTCACAGTGCTGTTTATCTAAACTGAAGATGTGTCAGCGAAAAAGAAAATAAAAATCTCAAGGTTGTTGAGAGGTTTCGCGTAGAGCGAGAGTTTGAGCAGGGCAATTTGTGTGTTGTGTTGGGGAGGGTTTTGAAATGTTGCACGGTGTCTTGTATTTATAGGGAAGAGTACACGCTGGTTGATAAGTTGATAAAGACTCCCAAGCTATTAAAGCTCTTCCACTAACTTGAGCCTCAAATAAGCCTTACTACTCCCAAGACTCTGAACTTATTCAAAAAATGCAACCAAATTCGATCCTTGTGTTTAGTCTTGTCACATCGAATCCCAAGATAATTTGCATGCTTGGATTTGAACAAATAACGTTCATCTAAACATCCACCAATTACATATATATATATATATATATATATAATTATATAGTTGGTAGCCTTTCACACGGCATGCAGGCCAAGTCCATCATCAATTCAATTCATCTGACAACATCCATAAATAACCTAGCCTACTTAGGTCTCCTATCTCACCATTATCCAAGCCTTGCAAATCCCATGCTATGGTACGTGACAAAAATCTAAGTCGAGTTGCTCTAATCCACACGGTACACTGCTAACAAATCCAAATTAAATCGGACTGTTTTGCCCATCTCTACGTTGGTGCTATGATTTTTATCCCATTTATTTTGTACAAGAAAATCAAGATAATTTATTGAAAGATAATTATTATGATTAAAAATCATAATATTATCTCTTAACAATAGCAAATTATCTTAACTTTCTTATCCGACGGTTAAGAACCATGCTCACTCAACGGCCTCGATTACTCGGGCCGATGGTGTAAAATCGGGTCCAAACAGGTTTGCTCACGACGTCAAGGATAAAATTGTCATAGTGAGCATATTGTCCACGTGTCATTCTTCTATTGGATTTGGTTAATTTATGGTTCCACAAATGCCCCCACATTTGCTTTTGTTTAAATAGGAAACAAAACGGAGATGTACTTCCTAATTGCGTAGGAATTTTCTTTTAAGAAAAGGTAGGTTTAAAGTCTTAGTAGTAAAATGTTTCCTTTTTCTCTCCCACAAGAACTTAATATGAATAGGAAATAACCTTGTTTGAATACCTAAAAAAGTTCAGGGTTCGTGTAGAGCATTAAAAGAGAAAAATTCCAGGTATGAAAAATTTCCTTATTCTTCTTCTTTCCACGTATAACGGGGCAGCAGGGGAGGCCCTCTATCTCTTCTTCATCTAGCAGCACGCGAGGTAATGTTGGGCTGCTCGACTGGGTTGGAACATGGTTACGCATGCGGGCCTGGTCCGATGATGCTTGTGGTTAAGGGCTAAAGCACGTGGGAGAGTTGGCTAGCGTGGCGCGCCAGCTGGCGAGGAAGCAGGGTCACTACTTAGAGTGAGTCGTGGGTTCGGCTGGCCGATTCGGGTTGGTCTGGCAACAAGTTTCTTTTCTTTTTTTTCTTTTTTTTATTTTTTTATTTTTAAATTTTCGTCGTTTTTCCTAGTTCAATCTAACACCAATCCATCTCTAGCATTGCTATCAACAGAAGCAATATTGGATTAAACTAGGGTCTTGTGGGCATCTTATGACTCCATTAGGGCTTGCGTTGTCTTCTTCTGTATTCCCCTAAGCTATTAGACTTGCGCCCATTCCTCCCTCAACAACTCCCTTGACTACAACCTCCACTCATCCTATGCTCATGTGGCTTTGTGAGGACATTATCCAACAAAAAAACTGTACTGATTAGGGGTGGGCACGGGCCGGACAGGGCCGAATTTTGAAGGGACAGGACCGGATCGGGATTTAAAAGAGACGGGTCAGGTCGGGCTGGAGATAACATTTTTGAATATAGGAACAGGACCTTTCTCAGCCTGGTTAAAACTGGTTGGTTCGGGCCAGCTCCACGGGTACATTGGTTTTTCTTTCTTCTTTTTTTTTGTGGAAAAGAAAAAAAAATAAACGGAATACGTTCAGATATTAAGTTATGCCTTGTAAAGGGAATACGTTCAGATAAAATTTGCATTGAAAGGGTGTGTGATCTCTAAATTTTTGCAAAAAAATCTCAGAAGATGAATCATTTATTTCTTTAGTGTTTGGAAATTCCTTAAAATTAAATTCAAACATGGCTTTCAATTGGAAAAACTACGCAGAAACAAGCGGGAGAGGAGTATCCGATAGATCCCTTTTATTTCGTTGAATATCACGTAAGTATTGGAACAACTAGAAGTCTAGAATAAGTGTAAAGATTGAAGAACCCGCAATGCACTAACTTGAAATTCAGATCACATTCAAATCAACACGAAAATGCACCATGTGCAAACCAAAGTTAACTTGATTTATGTTGAGAGAACAATAATTAGATACCATTTGTTGCAGGTGAACCTGCCGCTGCTCATTTTCTCTGCTAAGATCTTTCCACTGAGCTTCAAATTTCAATAAGGCCCTGCCCTGCTCTAAGAAGGACTTCTCAAGGTGGTACCTCATTTCCTGAAATTTTGATGCAATTTTGCTATTTAACAGCATAAAAAATGAACAAAAATAAATCTAGTAAGCTACTACAGGCTAATCAAATTGTAACAAAAAGAAGTGAAATTTAAAACATGTAGCCATTATCAAAGGCAAATGGAATCATGGGTATTTGATAAAAAAAAACTCAAAACTCACCAATTGCATTATCTAATTCCTCTGAGCAGTTGGCTATTTCAGAGCTCCAGCACAAAAACCCACCTGGGTTTTGTTTTATATTTTATATTTTTCCATTTTTGGGGTGAGAAGAGAGCTGGGTTTTGTGAGAGAAGAAAATCACAGAAACAACCTTCACAACAGAAAGCTAAAAGATAGAAAATTGATGGGAATCGAAGGTTACCGAAGGAATTGGGGCTGTTGAGAAATGACAGAGGAGGTGGAGGCAGCGTAGGGGTCGGTTCTTAAGGGTTGTTAAGCTCTAAAGGTGGTGGTAGAGGTGGAGCCGACGACTCGGAGTCTCAGTCTAACGACAATGATGTCGTCGAGGAGGAAAAAAGAAGAATCGAGAAGATCCTGCATACCCACATGTGGATCGGGAAAATCGGCCAAAACGGTTCGCTACCCATTTGGATTCTCACCCAGCTGCCAAATCCCATTGAACTGACGGAGAGTGACGAAGGGGGGAGGGGACGACGCACGCTTGACGGCGAGCAGTGTACTCTCCAGTGATACAATCAAGGGCTTAAGACATGAGAGATTGAGAACCTAGGGTAAAACTAAAACTAACGGTTCAGATTAGAGATGGTAGCTTACTCATTAATTTGGTCCGTCCATTTCAATTACAAACGGGCCGGTCCGAGTACCTGCGGTTCCTATACTTCAGGAATCGGCCCGAACCTAAAATTTCAAAGACCCGCCCCGTTTCTCGTTTTTTTTAAATTAGGAACCGGCCCGTACCCACCCGACCTGCGGTTCATGTACCTGTTTGCCCACCCCTAGTATTGATGGCAATGTGTGGTATCATTTTCTGCATGCTTTTTTAGCTTATCTTGAAATTGACGAACTACATGCTTTTCACAGGCCTCTAAACATCATCACTAACGCCTAGCCATGATGGAGGATGCTCTCTTGCATAATGACACATAGTCTCTTGTCCATTTTCATCCAGTCAGAACATTGTTAGATGCAAAAGGGTCTTGCATATGAAGCGTAACCCTAATGACTTTGTTGAAAGATATAAAGCTCGTCTCATGGCCGTGAGATTTCATCAGCAACAAGTATGTCAAGATATTTAGCCATGTTGTTAAACATACCACTATTCGCATGTTCTTAGTCTGGTTGTTTCTCGAGATTGGCCTTTCTTCCAACTGAATGTCAAAAATGAATTTCTTCATGGCTTTCTTCAGGAAGATGTCTACATGGCTCATCCCGGTGGCTTTGTTGACCATACTCGTCCTCACCATTTTGGTCACCTTCATAAATCTCCCTATGGTCTCAAACAAGTTCCTCGTGTTTTGTTCAACTAGTACTGTTGCCTCATCTGTTGTTATATTTATACGCCTCACTCACACTATCTTTTTGCTTCTTTATGTGGAGGGTATTGTTGTCACTGGTAGCTCTTCCAATCTGGTTACCCAATTTGTTGATCTACTTGGTAAGTAGTTTGACATTAAGGATTTTAGGTCATGTCAATTACTTTTTGAGCTTACAGGTTAATCATGACATCACTGCCCTACATATTTACCAACTTAAATATGCTCATGATCTGCTTACGAAATTTGATATGATTTCCTATAATCCAACCTTGACCCTCTTGCTGCCAAGGTTGTTCTCACTGCTACCGATAGTTCTTTACTTGTGTCTCCCACATCTTTCTGTGAGTTAGTTGGCTATTTGCAGTATCTTACTCTCACTCATCCTGATATCTCCTTTGCTGTTAAAATGGTTGCTCAATACATGAGTTCTCTCATACTACTCACTTGGTTGCTGCTAAGATGATCCTCTATAAGGTACTTTAGATTTTGGTATTCATCTGCGTCCTCAGACTACTTCTGCTACTTTATTTGCTTATTAGGATGCTGATTGGGCTGGTTGTCCAGGTACTGTTTGGGTTCCAATCTCATCTGGTGCTCCAAAAAGTAGCCTACTGTTTCTCGCTCAAATGCTGAGTTTGAATATCGTTCACTTGCTCATGCGTGTTGAGACCACTTGTATTTGCTTTCTTCTTCGTGGGCTTGGGTTGGATTGCTTTCTTTGATTTTATTGCATTGTGATATTTTGAGTGCCGCTTATCTTGCTGCTAATCCGGTCTATCATGCTTGCACACGTCAAATTGAACTAGATTATCACTTTGTTCGTGAAAAAGCTACTCTTGGTAGTCATCATGTTTGTTATATTCCCTCTGCTGATCAACCAGCCGATCTTCTGACTACAGCCCTTCATTAGCCTCGTCATGGACTCCTCTTTAATTAATCTGGGATCCTCTCCGTGACTATAGCATGGTATCATGTAATTAATGTAGGATTTCTATATATCCAAGAATTAATATATCCTTATATATGTTGTAGTATTTTCCACATATTAATATGAACACCTCGTTACCGTTATTAGCACCTCATGATGAATGTGTTTCGTGTAGCCTTTTTGTACTAACAGATTATATGAAAGAAGCGCTTCCTCTTCTGTATGTAACCGCTACTAACTACGCATTATGTTCCGATATATTGTCTTCAACTTAATCAATCATTTTCAGTATCCTAGATGGATGATAAAATATCCAATGGACTTCATAGTTTGTGTTTTTTTTTTTAAATGCATTGGTACAATTAGTCGTGAATGACCAGTGGTATTTTTGTTTTGATGTTTGACTTACACATAACAGTCCTTTTGACTTGTATGCATACATCCAAACTACATCAACAGAGGAACATGAAAAAAGCCGAGCAACTACCCTGAAACATAGTCATCATACATGCGCGTCATTACCAACAAATTGACATCTTGATGGTCATCTGCATCATGTGCCCCATTTTGTGCGTGTACATATATAGAGTGCCCCTTTGTCGAGGGACATCTTAAATAATTTTATTTGAGGGAAGCATTGTGGCGCTTATTCAAAATTTTTTAACGATCAAACTATTAATATTAATTTATTACATCATTCATATTTTTGTAAATACTTAAACAAATTCAAAATCATTAAGACATTCAATAAAGAAATTAGACATAAAATTAATAGCTATTGTAATCAAGGGCACTGTTTTTCACATGACTATTTTTTAAAACAATTAAGCTTCTGACATAAAATCAAGGCTACTATTCTTCAAGTATATTCCTATTGTAGTTAAAAAAGGGTAGTGTTATTTACAACTGTTTTTACCTCTCACACATCCTTGTTAATTTTTGTCAATGATATTCTTCAGTTCATTTGATTCGACGACTGAAAATTAAAACAGGTATGTGAGTAGTAAAAATAAATGTGTGAATAGCACCACCCTTAAAAAATAGTCTAACCTAGTCCTTTTCGCATTTTTCAAGGTGTGGACCATCAAATCTAAACAGCGGAAAACAAATCAATCAAAACAAGCTTAGGGTGAAATCGGGTCACAAATGACCTGTTATTAAATCAAAGATGGTGCCCAACAACAGTTAATTATTTTTTTTCAACTTAAACACTTGGACAACAAATTATATTCATCCGAACTAATGGAACTTGTCTGAACAAAATAAAAATATATACACCACCACATATTCACAATATAATACTTGTTTTATCGACTACCATTGTTCTTTACCAGTCATTCTACACTAAACAGATTACTTGGACAACCAGTGAATCATCCAACGCTCCCTAGACATTGTGCACCCCAAGAAACATGTCGATTGCCATCCTCATTCGGAATGCAGGGACGTTATTCAGCTTAATAATATTGAGAGAAAGGCTAGCATACAAGAACTCTATCACTTTTAAAGTGAAAATCCCGCGGTCCCCCTTGTACCACCAACAAGTTTCAGAAACAATTCACACACAATTCAATCATTTAACTTAACTGACTAACAATCCAATAAATTTTGAACTCACCCGTTGTTTTACTGTGGAGCCCATCGACTTACAACGATGAACCAAGGTCCCTCCTTCACCTCCCTAAACATGCTTAAGAGGACATTGGGCAACACATAAGAGATTGAAGCCAATTTCATCGTCGTTTTTCGGGTGTGGGTTGTTGATCTCAAGGAGTCGTACACAATGATTCTCGAAGCATTGAAGTTCATCTTGACAGCAACCCAATGGTGATCGAGGTTGAGGGGCATGTACACCTCTCAACGTCGACCAACCATGATGTAGAAAATGGCTCCCTTTCCCCTTTCACCGTTTTCAAAAGAACATGTAAGAATAGAGTGGACGATTCGGGTTTCCGGCCTCGGATTACTCTTTGAGCAGTCCTCGCAGTGTGGTCACGCTCACAGTACAACACTAATATCTTTTGAAAAATCCCCATATTGCATTGAATCGCAAATTTCGAAAGTGGGATTTTACTTCGTGGTCATGATTCATAAGTTCAGTGCCATGTGTATTTGTTTTATCTTTGGCATTGAATCCCTTCAGAAACAAGCATGCATTGTTAAGGCATAAGTTAGCCATAGGGTATTTAGCCATCTCCCTCTGAATACTTGTTTTAAATAGTGCTTATTTTAGGAACTTGAGAACTTGAAGAAGTGTGTGCAAGACATGGAACTTTGGATGTTTACTTGAATTTATGATCTTAGTTGTAATGTTTATTTTAAGTTGAATATTTCTTTAAAGTTTGGACTTTGGATTGTTTATTTTAGGTGTGGAAGACTTGAACTTTGATGTTTATCTTAAGTTTGGACTTTTGGAAGATTTGAACTTTGATGTTTGTTTAAGATTTGAACTTTGATGTTTGTTTAAGATTTGAACTTTGATGTTTGTTTAAAGCTTTGGACTTTTGATGATGTTTATTTAAAGCTTTGGACTTTGGAATACTTGATTGTAATTGAACTTTGAATGTTTATTTTCATTGTCTATTATTCTATTAGATATTTGGAATGCTTATTATATCGATTATGTTGGAATTGAACTTTGAATTTATTTATAGACAAAAAAAAAAAAAAAAAAAAAAACCGAATCGAACCGGGCTGAAACCGAATCAGAAACAACATGACTAAACACAAACCAACAGAAAATCGAACCGAATCGAACTGAATAGTAATTTCGGTTGGGTTTTTGATTTTGGCAAAACACCGAACCCACACCTACTCTTGAACTCTACCCTCATGCCCTAACTTCTTTGACCTCACTCGTGTAGTAAGGTCAAAATACTTCTTTTGCATGTCCTGGTTAAAGTTGATGTCAGCAGATGCTTCCAAACAACTTTGAGTGGAGTCGTTCAATAAGAAGTTTCTACAACACTGTTAATATTTAATACTACATCCGCGTTGATTGAGAAACAACTACCCATGCTCACATATCACTGTGGCCGGGCCACATAGCGCGTCACTTCCGGGAGACGACCTACCTTTAGTGCAATTTCGTTTATGATTCATTATCATAGGGATTTGAAGTGATAATGGAGTGCCAGCTGTTGACTACCTGAACAGAAAAGAAAAATAAAATATAGTAGCCTAAGAGCATCTCTACATAGATGTCAATTGTAAAACATAAAAATAATATTTGACAGTTTATATGGCAATTTGATATTTTGTACAATTTTTTCTCCACCCGAAAATTTAAATGAGAATTTCATTCTATAATTGTTTTATCTCTTTGTTGGGTCCAATTATTTAGACCACCAATCAAGTACTTGGAATACAGAACACCATTTATTATGAATTGCATTACCGCTAATAAAATAGGGTAATGCTAGGTAGAACAATTTTTAGACCAAATTTATAAATCATGTGATGTCTTATCAATAGAAAATAAGTACGTTAATCAACACTTAGGTAATAATCTAATCATCAATAACCACAACATATAATTTATAAAATATGGTTTAAATAGATGGCAGCAGCTGTCAAAAAATGACATAAGAGGGTTGACCTTCAATTGACTTAACTCCATATAAGAAATTGAAGGCTCGGTTGGAGAGAGTCTTGCTGCTATTTTTTTATTGTTGTATGTCTATGTGGCAGTTTTGATATCCCATTTGGAGATACTCTAAGCCCATGCACTTTGTGTGTGAGAGTTGTGGGTCATATGCTATGATGACATGAGAGTGATAAAAGAAAAAAGAGAAAATTTGGTTTGTTTAAAATTATGTAACTGCATATAATTTTAATTTCTGATATAAGATCAGATTGTCTTTTCATCATCTTTTGGTTGATAAAGAGTGTTTTGTCTCTCCCTCCAGTCCCCTTCGGTCTCACTTTCCCTTTTTTTTTCTCTCTTTAGAAAGAAGTCAATACAAGTTGTTGTCGCGACTTAATCTTGACCATTCAAATACGAAGGCAGTGGCGGGGAGGATAACTTAGAGCATCTCCAATGGGAGTCCATATTAAGAACTTTAAGGGACTCCCACCACCAACTTTGATGAATTTAAGGCTACATCTAGCCCAAAAAGCAGGGGGACCCACATCAAATTGATGCCCCAGTCTTTTTTTTTTGATTAAAAATGGGTGAGCCCCATTTCTAATTCCAAAACATGATTTTAAAGGTTTATTTTTCAATCGTTTGTTTGATTACAATAAACAAACAACAACTATTTTTTTTGTGTGTAATTGATTAAGAAAAATGTTGTGCTTTGTGTTTAAGTTTTAGATTGAAAAGTTCATAAAAAAGGTGATGAAATTTAATGCTAGTTTTAGAGGCCAAAACTGAAAAATATAAACAAACAACATACCTTAATTGTAAGGGCATTACAATTTTGTTATTTGAAAGCATAAACAAGCAAATGAACCTAAACTGGAAAGTCATTACAATTTAAATGCTACAAACACAAGACTTAGCCTCTCTGTGCATGAGATTAAGGTAAGAGAATCTAATCCAATAGTGCATAAAATGATGTAATCTAACTTTACCAGAATTTGAATTTTTTTTAGGTTGAAAAGTTCATAATTTTTTTTATGATAACACGTCTAAAAATCAACTTAAGAAAAGTTAAGACAAAAATCAATTTACTGTGTAATTAAATTGCTTCCCACTTAAAATCAACAGTGGGCCCACTCTTTGAGTCTCTATATACAATCCACACATTTAAGGTTTTCTTTGAGTTATCCGGCGAGTACCTATATATTGAGATACTTTGAGGACTTCTATTCCGACTCATGAGAAGTTTTTTGTCCCTATATTTACAAGGGTGGAGCCATAATTTTTTTCTTGGGTGGGCTAACTGAAATTAGTATCATAAAATCATATGTTTATTTTTTTCTTATATAATAATCAATATAAAAGAGCAAACATAGAATACAAACAATTCTTGAAATCATAGCCCTAACCGACAACTTCAAGGACTATATAAATAATTGACCTACTAAATGAATCAAGAATAAGTAAATAAAGTGATTAGAACGTACCAAATGGTATATTCATTGGAAAATCACAACGAAAAGCAAGGATTGTGGAGATAGGGATTTAATTGTGAACTAAAAGAAAATTCTTTTTCTTATCTTGAGTAAGAAGCTAAATGATAAATGGTTTTTTTCTTTAATGAATAGGATAGAAGGGAGGAGGGGAGATAAAACTAGTTTATTATTTTTAGCATAAAAAGTATTATTTATTATCAATCCTCTACTAAATATACATGAAATAATAACTTGTACTAGAATTGAGTGTGCTATATAGGCTACATGCATTAACATCAGCTGTTAAAGCAGTTTAAAAAAGGATAAAAAAAAGATAGTGTTATTCACACATTCTTATTAATTATTTGTCATTGATTTTCATCAATGCATTCGACCCGAAGGCCAAAAAACCTCGTTGGGCTACAGCCCATCTTAGCCTTATGGGTGGCTCTGCCCATGTATATTTAGAGACTATACGGTTGTATGAACTCTATTTAGTGTTGCCATAGTCCTTTGTTAATGGGTGGTTTAAATATATAATATATATTTATGTTAAAAAAAAGGCGCTCAATGTGCAGCAATTGGAAATTGGAAAAGAGAGAAAAATGGCGGCAACCAGTGACGAAGAAATGGATTCTCTGCTTTCCACTTTGGATCAAATCTACCAGGTACAAATCTTCCTCCTCCTCCTCCTCACTGTGCCACTTTCCTAATTCCGTTTGGCGTCCTCAAAATTCTCAGGACTTCAAGACCGGCGCAGCCGAGATCGAGTCGAGCAAATCCGCGTGCAATGCCGAAGCGAAGAAGCGAGAGGCTCTCGAATTCGCCTGCAACAATCTCAGACAAGGTCAATTCGCTTCGCTTGGATTCACTTCTTCGAAACAATCAAATGCAGCTTTTTCGATTTCAGCGGTTAAGATGACTGAATGGGAAAGCGGTGATTTGATTTGTTGTTGCAGAAAACGAACGATTGAGCAGATTGTACACGGAGTCGTTCAGCAGTGTTGCTGATCAGCTCGAGCGGCGTACAAGAAGCCAGAGCTTGAAGGAAGAGGTGAAGAAAATGAGGGATGAGTGGATGAGTAAAGAAGAAGAGCACAGGAAAGCTATGGAGTTGGTTAAGCAAGATTATGCTGCCAAGCTTGATGATTTGGCGACTCAAATTAGGTCAGTTTTAATATCAAATTTAGCCCCTTAACTAAATTTGATTTGCAATTTTAGTCCATATTAAATACTTAAATCTCTTACAGAGTAAGATTTGCAAATTTAGTCCAAATTTGATGCTTTAATCTCTTCTGAGGAGTAATTTGATTGAACTTATTGAAGTGAAGTTGCAATAAATAGAGAAGTTGTAAAAAAAATTGCAACTTTTTAAGTTCACCCCCAAAATATAGTTCTTGGATATTTGTTATTCATGTATCTAGCGTCGCTAGATTGTCAATCAAAATCAACATTAGAGATGAAAAGTATACACCAAATGAATCAACAGTACTGAAAAAAAATCATGTTGATAAGAGTTTTGATGAAGTTACAGAAGATCAAAGGATGACTGGAAATAGAGAGAAATATGATGTCTATGTCCCTGAAAATATTTTATCACCTAGTCGTGGTGAAGAATTGGAAATTCTAATTTGCTTCCTTTCAAAGAATAGACGTAGAAATGCAGCATTTTGTAATGGGAATTCAGAAATCATGTCTAAATACATTGTTGTGATCAACATGTATAAGACTAGGGTTGTTAGCAGGTTTGTTTCATTTTAATCAGACCGTCAATTTGAATTGTTGGTCAGAGATGAGATATGTTTAAATATAAGGGTTTGGTTGACAGTTTCACGAACTTACCACGTATGATGTCTGTCAAGAGAAATTTACTCTACGTACAAGCTAAGCTGTTTGCGTTGTATCAGAGGGTTCATGCTTGAGAAGGCAAAAAATGAAGCAACCATTAATCACCTTCAACGGGATTTAGCAGCCCATAAGTCCCATATGCATGTTCTAGCAAGCAGGTTGGACCACTTGCAGTTGGATGTGGAATCGAAATGTGAGGTCTTAAATAACTCTTTTTGCTTTTATCTCTGTTAGAAGTATAGTTTAGAGCATGCTTAAGTTGACGTCATCGTTCCTTGACAGATGTTCTTGAGATTCAGGATTTGAAGGACTGCCTCGCAATTGAACAGGAGGAGAAAAATGAGTTGAATAAAAAAGTCCAAGACTTGGAAAAGGAATGTGAGTGCGAGATTGCTTTCGGTTTCTCTCGTGTTCAAATTGTTTTATATGTGACTTGATCGGGCTTGCTTTGGCCTTCCTAAACAATTACATGCTAATGACTTGTTCGTACTTTGGTGTTGGTGCACACAGTGCTAGTTAGCAGATCAAAGCTAGTTGAACAGAAACAAGACTCAAACTCAACTTGGCAGGTCGAAATGCTGAAGACCAAGATTATGAAGCTGAGAAAGGATAATGAGATCTTAAAGCGCAAGATACTTCCTTCAGACAAGGGCTAGATGCAGATGGGGTGGCTGCATAAGGTGTTTGATGAACTCAGATAGTTCATTCCGTCCCAGAACTTGACTGAAAGGATGTCATATATGCATTTTGTATTAGTTCAACAGAAGAGGGCCTCTGTAGATTAGTGGACAAAGTGGTTGTGCAAATTCGTAGTATGGAGTTTGGACTGGTGTATCAGAGTAAAGTTTCTTTCTTTTTTTGGTGTGGAATGTTAGAGTAAAGTAACACAGCATTTTTCAGATTCCTTGACTCTTCTATTGCTTATTAAGTAGTGGATAAGTTCATTAGTTGGGGCTCTTTTGGAGGTTCTACTCTATAAAGCGCTTTCACTCACTAGTGTTTTGTCAGTAGACTTGTTCGTAGCGCTTCTATGAAAATGCAGATTGCACAAAAGTGCTTTTGATACTGAAGTATAGTGTTTGGATCCCAAATGAAAAAAGCATTTCTTTAGTTGATATGCACTGTTTGTTTGAAAACATGAAACAGGTTGATGTAAATCTTTCAAGGTTTCTGATTTGGATTTCAAAATTTTTATAACTCGACTGTGTTTGAACACCAACCTCCAGAAGAAAAGCAACACGTCAAATGAAGAAACAAAAGCAACTGAACCTTTATTCAGTTGCCTCCCACTGCATCCCCACTCTTCATGCAAATAATGAGAACTTGCTCCTTGTTTCAACTGTCAACTGAGAATAGGCTTAGAGATCACCAGTTGTTCACGTTTTTTCTTTTTCTTCTCCAAGAAAATGTTTGTTTTTGGTTGGTGTTAAGCATTTCGGTTTACAAGAGGATGGAAGCAACAACCGAACTACCACTGCTATTGATGTGGTTCCAAAATGAGTAACCAAGTTGTTTAACTGGGACTCTCTCTACTATTTTGCATATATGTATAGGTTTACTTACTTGAATACATTAATATTGTACTGAAGTATTTTAACCAAATTTTCTTAGGTAAGTACAGCCGAGAAAGGCGATATGATGCAGAGCTTCTTCCTTGCAGAAACGCTCAAGTATCTCTATCTCCTATTCTCATCTCCATAATTCATCTCTTGGATGAATGTGTATTCAACGCAGGAGTGCACCCTCTAAGGAATGTGACTCGACATGCTAGCGGAGAGAGTAATAGTACAACTGAACAGAACAGATTACCTGAAACATTTCATGGTAGGAAAGGACGGCCAGGATTCTCCTACACTTAATAAACTTCAAGTCCTTAAGGGTCCCCATGTATAAGATCCCGGGCCATATTCAACTGTGCTTTGGTATCTGACAGCCTTAGCAACTTGAACTAGATACTAAAGGCAGTGGAGCAAGTTAATTGTGAGGCGACGGTGAAATGGCTGTGCTGAAAACAGATGGGGGTTGTCTTTTGGTTGCTTCTTGGTATTTAACAATAGGCTGTAGAAATATTAGAAAAGGTAAAAATCCACTGTAGTTGCCTCTGCTGATGATGTGCTTATGGCCAATTATACATGATGTTATTTCAGCCTTGAATTCTCTTCCCAATATAAACCCTAAATCCCTATATTTAAACGATCTCGGTTTGGTCGGAGAAAAGTTAAGTAGACCATCCTATTGTTGAGTCGATTTTATACTATATATTTTTCTCTATTCTTGTTATATGTTGGTGACTATTTTGGTGAGATTTTGATGATTTGATATGTATTTTCAATGTAGGACATGTGAATCCGTTTTGCGCATAAAATAAGCAAACGGTGGAATTTTTTAGTGATTCCAATTGGAGCGGATTTGTGAGTCTGTCAAGAAGGTTGTATCAAAATTTCATGATTTTATCCTGAAGCATCTGATCATGGCGAATTAATTTATATCCAGTGCGCAGTGCTGGCAGATTGGGCTGCAGAGCTTATTTATGACTTTTGGGCTGGAAGATGATTGCACTTGGGTTCTTCTTGGAACTTGAAGAAGAGGTCCTAATCTTTAATTCAAGTCATTTTGGGTAGACCTGGCAGTTTCTGACACGACATGGTGACACGACACGAAAATAACGGGTTTCGGGTCAACACGATAACTTATCGGGTCATTATCGGGTGACCCGTTAATAACAGGTTCTTAACGGGTATACACGCAGGTAACACGTGGGTAACCCGTTTCGACCCGTTAAGAAAAAAATTATTTTGATAATTTTAAAGTTTAATTACTAAAAGATTTATTATAAAATACAATAGCCATAATAATATATACAATATATTCTATATTAAATAAATAGTTTTGTATTATTATTCTATATAAGTTTAAAAAAAAAGTTTTAGTCATTATTTATTTTTATTATGAGAGTTCCTTATTATCATTACTAGGATAAATTTTACTTAACATGTTGTTGTCCAAAATTAAAATAAACTAATATAGTATTTGTATAGGCAAGAACTAAGAAGACACACATACAAGTATGAAAAATGTGAAAGAATATATAAACACTCATGATTCATCATTATTCCTCCATAAGTAGATAATGGTTACACTTACATTATCGTTTAGATTTTTAAAATCCTCCAAACCTTCATGAATAATGTTTTTTATTTGAGGGCAAAATTAATAAAATTAATAATAATTATTGTAGAATTGTAAAAAATGTAAAAAAAATATACAATCACTGTGACGACCCGTCCCTAATTTTATGTTTTTATTAAATTTTAAAAGCGTGAATTTACGAAAATGCCCTAGAGGCAAGGACTTTGACTTCTGTTGACCATTGCCTAGAGAAATGTATGACTTACTCTTTTAGCGTACCCTCGTAGTGCTCGTCGCTACAAACGTGTGAGCGCGTGTTAGACTCGAATCAGATCTGTAACGAAAAAGTTACGCTCCGTTAAGGTACGTTAACTACATATATTTTGTACACGGGCGTACAAATATACAATGTCGGAAACACTGTCAAAGAGGCAGATTTTGTACATTTTAAATTGTACAAAATCCTTCCCTTCCTTAATTGGTGGATTTGGTTCCCTTCACCATTCAAATATTTCAATTTGATTTCCCACAAATCCCTCTCATCCATTCACCACCCTCAAAACCCACACCCAATCAAAAGCAACCCTCACTTCTGTCCCCAATCAGAAAAAGGCTCATTCTCTCTCTTCCTTATTTCTCTCTCCCTCTCGAAACTCTCTTTTCTCTGCAACAAGGAAGACCAACCCCAAATCTTCACTGTTATAGCTTAAAAACCTTACCATTGTGTTCACCTTACCTCCACGAACACAACCATACCAACCAAACTAAGAATGGACGAGTTTTGACTCGCCAACTCGGAAGGTCCGAACTCGGACGAGTTGAGTTCGACGTGTTTTCAACCGAGTCACGATGTTTTAGGACTCGGGAAAGCCTCTACGCAACTCCCTAGGGTCCCTAGTCAAGGTTTGAGGAAGCTTTGATGTGAAACAACTCGGTTTCGAGAAGTTTAAGTTTGACCCGTGCCTTTCGAGCCAATTTCCGGCCAAACCACGGCGAGTTGACCGGCTTGCAAGGTATCAATATCTTCGTCTCACTAAGTACCATAACTTTCCTTTTTGTTTCACCCAATTTCGTTGAGTACTGAAGAAGTAATACTCATTTGAATCTTACCCAGTTTCTGGCTAGTTCGACGGCTTTCGAGGCATTTTTCGGCCAAACCAAGGCTATTTAGATGTCGTGCAAGGTACCATTCTCTTCGTCTCTTCGAGAACTACAACTTTCGTTTTTGTTTCACTCGATTTCGTTGACTAACGAGGAAGTTGTGAATGTTTAAAGGTTGTGTAGTTTTTCGGCCAAATTCCGGCCTTCCTCTTCCTTTGGGACTGGCGACCCATATGTTGGACTCGGGCCAGGCTTTTAAGCCCTACCCTTTCAAACCCAGGCCCTTGGGCCAAGTAGAAGAAGACCTTTGGCCCGTGACTCCAAACCCAAACCCATAACCCTTTTAAATATTTTGTTTTTATTTTATTTGTTAAATTAAGGGCCTTGGGCCTTATTTGTGAAGGCCTAAACCCCAAACCCAATCCCTAAAGCCCTAAACCCTTTTAGTTTAGGCCTTTAGGCCTAGAACCCTTAAGTCCAACCTATTAATCTAACCCAACCTAATAACCCTTAACCCAGATGAAATATTCCGTTATGGAATATTCCATCCGTCAGGGAATATTTTGTCCTTCAGGGAATATTCATCATGTTGACTTTTGTTGACTTTTCGAAAATTTAAGCAAGACCCTTCTTAGGGTAATTTGACGTCCTGAATCTGTTTTTGACGTCCGTTTTCCCAAATTCAATTGTTATAATATAGTTTTATTAAAAGTGTACCTTTATGTGCTTAGGGGCAATTATTAGTGGCGTTTCCATCTTCGCTAGGTTGCGTGGCTCGTCAACGGCGAAGTATCTGTGAGTAGGCAGTTTATTTTATACCTATACATATTGATAGTTTCCCTAAATGCGTAGTCACTTCACTTTTACGCTTATATTGCCAAGTATTCGATATTGTGATATGAATTGTGATAAATGCTGCTATATGGTTGGGATATTATTGTCATGACATTCATACATATTTGTACATGCTCATCTTGCTGCACCCCAGTGTTAGTACTCCGCCCAGGGCCAAGGCCAGTCCTTCACGTGTATGTTCACATCCGCACCATTCGCTCGCCTTGGATCCAAGTTAGGAGCCAGTCCTGTCGGGTAAATTGCATTAGGCAATCCGACTTGTATGTGACCGTGCTTCTGCACTGGTCTTTGTGTGATTGTAGTACTAGAGCGCATTGATTACACCCAGTTTTGTCGGGTAGAATTGCCTTAGGCAGTTCCGACTCGTGTGCTAACTTAGATGATGAGCAAACTACTTATAATTGATTATCACATGATTATATTACTTTGGCATTTGATATATCATGACTTGGCATATTTCTGGTTATATTGCTGTTATATTTGATTACATACTTACGTAGTATGTTTTGAGGAAACTATACTTGTTTTACGGCGAGGGGTTAGTATATTCAAAAATAAAGGTTTTCGTATAAGTATTGTTTTGCTGACCCACTTAACTTTGTTTTTCACCCCTCCATGTTTAGTAGCTGTGTTTATGCGTATACGAGGATTTTGGCAAATCTCAGGAGATGGTTACCTTCAGTGGTATAACCCTCATCCTATTACTATACTGTCTTATGCTCTGACATCACGTGTGAAAAGGGTTCAATCCCGCTCACCCGCACACTCCTTTGATTAGACACTTTTAGGTTTAATTTATTCACTTTTTCCACATCACTACACTTTATGGCTTCGTCACCTTCCAGGTGTCGGCCAACACAACTCAATTCGGAGTCCAAGTAGACATTCCGGGTTGGGGTGTGTCAATCACTCATAGTGACAAACTTTACAACTTTCATGAAGGGGTTAGCTTCGAAATCCAACACTATAATTCATAAACCTTAAATTTATATTTAACCGTCGATTACCATTTACGCTTTGTTCTTCTTACTGAATTTCATTTTTAAAATTTTCTTTTTTGAAAACATGATCATCTGGCGGATGTAAGAAGATGAACGGTTCAGATCTTTGATATCATGTTTCGATATTTACGATTAACTGAAATATGAGTCGATGTCATATAGTTTGTAGAAAGTTTATAAACATCAAGCAATATTTTCACTAACCGTAAAACTTTGAATATAATATCAACGATCCAAACCGTTCATCTTCCTGCATTCTTTAATAGATCAAGTTTTCAAAAGAGAAAATCTGAAAAAACTAAATTTGATGAGAACAATAAAGTGTAAATGTAAACAACAATCAACGGTTAAATTTTGATCTATGATTTATATGATTATAGTGGCGAATTTCGAAGTTAAGCTCTTCATGAAAGTTGTAAAGCTTGTCATTAGGAGCGTTTATATATATTTTTACACTTCTACATTAATTAAAAAACTATTAAAGACTTTAGGTAAGTGAAAATATACTTAAAAGAAAAATGCGTTTTTATGTTTTGGATGTGACAATATGGTATGTATATACTTATTTAGTATTATGTTTTTCATTTGATTATTTATTGGTTTAAAATATATTTTCCTTAATGGGTAACGGGTCGAGTCATATTACCTGTTAATATTATCGAGTCGGGTCATTTTGCTCGTTTATTTTAACGGGTGTTACACGACACAACCCGTTAAGATATTGGGTATAACACGAAAATGACACGAACACGGAAAACACGACACGAATGCCAGGTCTAATTTTGGGCATGTTTTGGAGCTCTGAAGGTCCAAAAACGTGGCTATTTCTTTGCTGGGCAGATTTTCTTATCAGATTTGGATTGTGTTTTTAAGTTAACCTTTTATAGTCATATTTACTAGTTTTTAGAAGACTTTTCTAGCAAGGATTTTAATTGGTAGTAACATAAATAAGAGTATTTAGCCGTTAGGGTGAGGGACGCAGCATTGAGAGAACTTAGCTTTGGAGAATTTCAGACTTTTTACCTACAAGGTGTTTTCAATCATTTTTCTAGTTAATGATATTTTCTTTAGTTTTATAATGATTATGCGTAACTAGTCCTTTTGCTAGGGCAAGGCCATGAGCCTTAACATGAATATGCGATTTTATTAATTTGTTTATGAATGGATGCATGCTTATTTTGAATTATTAATCACCGTGTTTAAACTATCTAATTGACTTAATGATTCGCAACCATTAAGATATTTAGACAAGCAATTTGATGCAATTTATGTTGGAACATCACCCTGAAATTGAGGAGGGCTTCTTTTGATTAGTAATCATAAGTTCACTTAAGGAAAATATCACGCTCTTAAGGGTTGCATGGTTTTTCAAAGGGTTTGCACAAAGCGTAATGAGTCATGCATGTTTATATTTGACCTGAACATCACATAAGGGTTGTATGTTAGATATACGTTTTCGCTTGAACATCACAAGGAAAATATGCATTAGGAAAACCTAACCTTCAAAGCATGTATGTGGAAATTTATAAGTAATTGGTAAAATTGCATAGGATTGTTAGTGGTGATGGCGGAACCCTAGTGCTTAAATTGATTTTCAAAACGTTTTCTTTAGTTTTTCTTACTTTGCCAGTTATTTAGTTGTTTTTATTTAAAATTCGTTTTTATTATTAAATCCCAGAATCAACATTTTCGAAACTTTGTTTCAAATAATTAGCTAAGGATTAGTTTAAATACAAATTATTCATTCAATCCCTGCAAATAACGATTTTGCTTGAGTTGCTATACTATGATAACTTTGTACTCTTGCAAGTATTTTTTTAGTGTTTTTATCCCTACTTTTGTAGGTGGTAAAAATCCTATCATGTATTTTTGTTAGAATTTTGTACAAGCATTTTTGTAGTAGCAGAGGTCTACATCTCAGGATAAGAAATGTGTAAGGATGCCCTGTAATAAACACTCGAATGGTCAACTACATTGTATATATGCTGAATCAAGTGTCAAGACTCAAATGCATGTCACTGTAAGTGGACGATAAATGAGCCTTATTTATGTATTCATTTTTGGGTGTAAGGATTTTGAATGATTTTAAGTTTACAACGTTTATTATGGTCTAGTTGTATTCATTTTTAAGGTCTTATGTTTGAATTTTGTGAATGACATTCGATACCAGTTTATTCCCCATTGCTATCGTTGTATCAAGCAAAAGTTAAGAAACCTTTTTTTTTTCTTTTCCCAAGTTAGAGTACAAGAACATTAATAAAAGAAAATCAGAACCATGATATAAGTCTAATTTTTTGAGTCAATAGTAGGAATAGTCCAGTTTATTAAAATAAGTTAAATTCCTTAAATTTAATTATTTTAAAATAGTCCAGTTTATTGCTATCGTCAGTGGCGAAGCTAGGATTTGTCGAGGGGAGGGGCGAAATTCAAAAAAGTGCAATCGAAGCGGTTGCTTTTGTGACAGCCCGTCCCTAATTTTAAGAGTTTTTAAAGTTTAATAAAGGATTTTACAAAAATGCCCTTTTAGGCACGCGCGTTATTCGAGGTTAATCGTCGTGTCGTGCCATCTAAGATTTATTTTCTTGACATATCCTCGTAGTACTCGTCGCTACGGACGTGTGGGCGCTGACGGTTCGTTATTTGGAGTTATAACGAAAAAGATTATAAAGTTTGAAGTTTGGGCATTTTATAAATTTTATTATTAAAATTTGGATGGCCCAGATTAAAAGAATTTGAAATGGATGTTTGGGATGAGAGAAAGAAGGTTGTGCGTGTGTGTGCGTAAGAAGAAGAAGAAGAATGAGGATTGGGCATCGGGGAAGAAGAAAGGAAAAATGGGATTGGGCAAAACTGTCCAATCTGAAAGAAGAAGAAGGGGACGAATCAGGAGAAGAGAGAAGGAGAATCTGGCCAACCAGGAAAGAGGAAAGGAGGAAAGGAGGGAGAGAGATACGCGAGGGATCGGCCGGATCCTCTTGGCCCATTTTTGACCCGGTCGGCACCCATGCCGATTTTCGGTGATTTTCACCCGTTTTTCCGGCGAATTGCTTCAAGAAACTTCATGGGAAACACTCTAGGAGCCTTCGTCTATCCATTCCATCTCAAATTTAGAGAGATTTGGCTTTGAAAATGGAGAAAACCGCAAGAAGGGGTGCGGCGGCTTTGGCTTCGAATCACCCAATCCTGAAGCAATTTCTTCCAATTGCCACCACCAATAGCTTCCTCTTGAGGCCTAGAACAAAGCCCAAGCAGTAGTTGGAGCATCGGAGTTGATTTGAAGGTCGAATTGAAAGCACCCAATTCTAGGGTTCTTCACGGTTTTGGTGGAATTGGAGCATTTCTAGGACAAATTGGCCTTGGCCTTAGGTATAAAGTTTATTCTACTCATTGAGATATTCAATTATGTATTTTTTGAGAATTTATGGAAATAGTTGGATTTTCCGGCGAGCCGGGGTGGCCAACCGCCACCTGCGGCGGCCCGTGCGGCGGCGTGTGGCCAATGGCCCGCCAATGTCATTCTTAGCATGTGTTTACGATTCGTGGTTAGGTGAAAATGTGAATTGACGATCCGACCGTCGGATCGTCACCAAACTTTGATACGTTGTAATACGTAATATTTGAGGATTATAGGAACTTACGGATTGGGAATCCGATTTACAGATCTTTCGGAATTGGAGTTGTAAGTTCATAAAATAAAATGTTAACCGTCACTTGGTTTTGGAGTTGCCACTTGAAGCTTCCTCTTCCCAACATGCCCGAATCCCTACTAGCCATAGAATCTTAGCTTGGGCTAACAAGTTTGCCAACCCCCTCCCTGGTCAACCCCCAGTTCTGGTTGAAGGTGTTTGTGGTACCTTCACGTTAGAGAGTGGTGTTACTAGAGTGTTAACAAGTCTTTATTCCAACCTCAATGTTGAATACATGGAGAGCAAAGTTCTTATGGGCAAGCTGGTGGGTATGCAATTGGATGCTAGGACCATTAATTGGAAGCTGGGATTAACTTGGGGTGCAAGAGTTAAGAATCCATTTTACTTAGATCATTTTGGGCATATATGGTATGTTATTGAGTTTGCTGATGATGAAGAGTTGGAGTTTGCTTTAGATAATATGCCTTGGTATGTTCGGGGGCAGATCTTCCATATGGAGAAGTGTTCATTTTAGAGATACTGATCTTATTTCTAATTTGAGGGTATGGGTGAGGATTCCTAGAGTACCGGTTCAGTACAGAGATGTTGAGATTCTGGAGGTGATTACTCAACATGTGGATAATTTCATCAGAATGGATGAGACTACTATTTCTGGTCTCAATGGCTTGTTCATTAGGGTGCTTCTTGAAGTGGATTTAAGGCTACCTTTGAAAATGATTTTAGTTGTGAGTGATGATGAGGATTGTCATGGAAATTGAAGTTGGTGAGATTGAGCAGGTTCAGGTTGGAGGTAATAGAAAGAGGGTAAGGAGTGAAGCTAAAGGTGGTGCGGGCCCAAGCTATAATTTGGAGGATGTTGATTAATGAAGTTGCTGTTGTGGAACTGTAAGGGCTGAGGCATGCCTAATTTTGCCTCTCAGTTTAATTTACTTTGTTGTTTAAGTCACTTAGATGTTTTTTGTATCGTAGAACCTAAGTCCTGTTGAAAAAACCTGCACACTAGACCTTGTTCTTTAATGTAACCAACGACAATAGACCAAACTAGCAAATATTAGAAAACTTAGAAACATACAAGAATTATACTGGTTCGGCAGAACTTATGCCTACGTCCAGTTGTGGTTTCTCTAGGCAGAGAAATCACCACTCCTTTGATTAATAATAAAGATGACATAACTTTTGCAAACCCTAGAAATAATCTCAAAACTCTTGGCTGTCTGGCTGTTTTCTTTTTCTCTTTTTGAAAAAAAACCTTGCCGCACCCTATTTATAGACATAGGGTTGGCTTACATGTCCTAAGGCTGATTGAATTCCTATTTCTAAGTGGACTAGGAAATTACACTATCCAAATCCAAATAGACTTCTAGAAATCCAAACCTAAATTGAACAAGGAAACTGAAATTCTTTCCTAATCCCTCTAGGACAAGAATCGGTATACCTCTAGGTTTCCTAAAACAAGCCTAAACCAACTAGGACATATTTGACGAGCCAAAAACCTAACAATCTCTACCTTGGTGAGTCAAACCAAGTCTTGATCGTTGCACCCCGGAGTATCTTTGAACCTTCTTGAAGTAGCTCTGGAAATCTTCAAGAGTCTTTACCTTGGCAATCTTCTTCTTGCCTCATTGCACCTCAAGTGAAGAGGTGCTCCATTTTAATCAATCAACGAGATTGATCAAGTTCAAGCAATGCTTGAACTTCTTGGCCGACACTATCTTTGTAAGGAAATCTGCAACATTATCATCTGTATGAATCTTTTCAATCTAAATTTCCTCAAACTCCATCCAATCTCTGATTCTGTGATACCTTGCTTCAATGTGCTTTGATCTTCCAGAAAAAAACCTGATTCTTTGCCAAGTGAATGACACTTTGACTATCACACTTCAGCTTCACACAATCTTGAGTGATTCCTATTTGACTTACCAAGCCACTAAGCCAAATCACTTCCTTTCCAGCTTCGGCCAATGCAATATACTCTGCCTATGTGGTCGACAAAGCTATAATTGGTTGCAGTAGTGCCCTCCAACTGATTGGTCCTCCTGTGCATGTAAACATATAACTAGAAGTTGATATTCTCTTGTCCAAGTTCCCTGCATAATCAGCATCCACATATCCTAACACCCCTGCACTTTCCTTTTGCCTCTCAAACATAATCCTTTGTCGCTAAGAACCCTTCAAATAACACAAAATCCATTTTACTGCATCCCAATATTGCTTTCCTGGATTTGCCATGTATCTGGAAACGACACTGATTGCTTGAGCTATGTCGGGACGTGTGCATACCATTGCATACATGAGGCAGCCCACTGCATTAGCATAAGGCACATTCTTCATTACTTGTTGCTCTTCCTCGGACGTAGGACGCTGTTGCCCACTTAACCTGAAGTGAGCCGCCAAAGGAGTCGAAACTACCTTTGCTTCTTGCATGTTGAACTTCTCAAGAACCTTCTGAATATACTTGGCTTGTGATAACCAAATCCTTCCAGCTGTCCTATCTCTTTGAATTTCCATGCCAAGAATCTTCTGTGCAGCACCTAGATCCTTCATGTCAAACTCCTCGCTCAACATCTTCTTCAAGTCTTGAATTCTAGACTTGTCTTGACAAGCAATTAGCATGTCATCCACATATAGCAATAGTAATATGATCATCCTATCTTGGAACACATGATAATACACGCAACAGTCATATAAACATCTTCTAAAATTGATTTTCTGCATGAATGAATCAAACCTCTTGTACCACTGTCTTGGAGACTGTTTCAGGCCATACAGGGACTTCCTTAGCTGACATACTAGGTTTTCTTTCCCATATTCAACAAACCCTTCTGGTTGAGCCATGAAAATCGTGTCCTCTAGATCTCCATGAAGAAACGCTGTCTTCACATCCATCTGCTCAATCTCCATGTCATGCTGAGCTGCCATAGCTAAGAGTAATCTAATAGAAGTATGCTTGACTATAGGTGAAAAGATCTCATCATAATCCACCCCTTCCTTTTGTGAGTACCCATTAGCCATGAGCCCTGCTTTGAATCTCACGACATCTTGTTCATGTAGTCCTTCCTTTTCCTAAATACCCACTTGCATCCAACTAGCTTTCTGTCTTTGGGCTTAGGAACCAACTCCCAAACAGAGTTCTTGTAAATAGACTCAATTTCTTCTGTCATAGCACTTATCCAACTATCTTGCTCATCACTAGCTATAGCTTCTCGATAAGTAGTCGGACCTCTTTGACTAATGTTAAGAGCATAATTAACTTCGTCTTGGTCAAACCCAAATCTGTCAAGTTTCTTCTTGTTCTGCTTAGTGCTATGCATCTCTGGAATGCAGGTGGATTGTTGGTTAGAGTTCGAACCCTTTGGGATGTCTGGCGGATTGGAGTGCCTTCAATCTGCCCTGTTTCTTGCTCCACCTGATTCCTAACTGGTGAACGATGCTGATGCTCTTCTTCTTCCTCAAAACCATCAGATTCGACGCCTTGCTCGATTTGCTCCACCTGAGCTACTTTTTCATCTGAACTGATTAATGGAATCTTTGTTGCTTCAATTTCAGCATCGTCCGTCTTCTCCCTACTACTCTCGACTTTATTAAGAAGCATGGTTGTCTTATCAAAGACAACATCTCGACTGACAACCTTTTTCCTGTTGTTGAAATCCAAAAGCTTGAAACCCTTAACTCATTTCTCAAAACCTAAGAATATGCAATGTGACTTTGGTTTGAGCTTGGACCTTTCATCACTTGGAATATATGCATAAGCATTACAGCCGAACACCCTGAGCTTGGAATAGTCCACCGGCTTCTCAGACCATACCTCTTCTGCACTCTTAAAACCAAGAACTGTAGATGGTGACCTGTTAATCAAATAACTTGCATGATTAACAGCCTCTGCCCAAAAACTATTAGGAAATTCTGCATGAAATCACATGCTCCACTTTCTCTCCATGAGAGTTCGGTTCATCCTCTCAGCAGCTCCATTTTGTTGGGGATTCTTCTTTACTGTGAAGTGCCTTATGATGCCTTCCTACTTGCAATAATCGGTAAACTCATTACTTGTATATTCACCTCCATTATCATTTCTCAGGTACTTGATCTTTCTTCCAGTTTGATTCTCGACTTCTGTTTTCCATTCCTTGAACTTTGCAAAAACCTCGGATTTCTTCATGAAATAAACCCAAACCTTCCTAGAAAAATCATCCATGAAAGTAACAAAATACCTGGCTCCACCATTTGATTTATTTGGTGCAGGGCCCTAAACATATGAGTAAATATAGCTAAGTTGCTCCTTGCTTCGGTTATCTGCACTGCTACTTGCAAATGATACCTCTCTTTGTTTTCCGAGAATACAGTATTCACAAAAGTCCAGTTTGCAAGATGACACGCCTTCCAATAAGCCTTGTTTGTGTAATTCTTGCAACCCTTTCTGGCTTATGTGCCCGAGCCTATGATGCCAGAGTTCAGTCTTGCCTTTTACACTCTGATTTACAGAAACAGCTGCTCCTCCGACTATAGTGGTCCCAATTAACTTATACAACTTATTGGGTTGTAGGTCACCCCGCATTACCACTAGCGATCCTTTGGTTACCATGAGTCTTCCTTTTTTAGACTTGTACTCATAACCGGCCTCATCTAAAGTACCCAAGGAAATCAAATTCTTTCTTAGTCTAGGGACATACCTGATGTTCCCCAAAGCTCGTATCATCCCATCGAACAGTGTCGATTCCTCTTACAGGACATGAAGAATCATCCCCCATTAAGACTTCCCCGCTGCTAACTTCTTTGTAAGTATCGAACCATTCCCTTACAACACACATATGAAAAGTGCATCCAGTATCCAAAATCAAATTGGTGAAAGCCTTGGAGCCTGATGTTACTGAAAGAAGCTCCCCGTCACTCTCATGCTCGGTAACTGCACTAGCTGAAACTTCCTTCCATTTTGGCTTTCTTCTCTTTCCAAATCTTGCAGTTCATCTTCCAATGATCGGCTGAACCACATTCGAAGCAACCTTCCTTCTTCTCCTTTTTCTTCTTGGATTTTGACCTACCTCTATTGCCGATTTTCTCTTCCTTTGTCTTTTCCCGCCCCCTCTCCTTGCCTTTGGCATAAAGGCCTTGAGAGCTTTCAGTTATATCATCCAATTTAGCATATGACTGAAGAGCTTAAATTACGTCTTCAAGCTTCATGGACTATTTTCCAAACATTAGAGTTGTTCGAAAGTGCTTGAAAGATGAAGGTAGAGACCTCAGCAAGATGATAGCCATATCATCATCTTTGTAAGTTTCTTCGACCTTCTGAAGATTAGCTATGCAATTCTGGAACCTGCATACATGATCTTCAATATCACCTCCTGCTTCTAGTCGAAGCCCGAATAGTTCATCATTTAGAAAAAAGTTTATTGGACACGGTTTTGCCCATATAAACATTCTCCAACTTTTCCCATGCTTCCTGGGCAGTCATCTTTTCGGTGATGTGTGACCGAACTGATCTTGTGAGATGGATCTCGATGGAACTCTTGGCCTTCTTGAGAACCTTAGTCCATGTTGCCTCTGTCATGTTTTCCGGCTTCTCACCATCGAGTGCATAATCCAAATCCTGCTATATCTGTACGTTCTTCATCATCTTTTGCTAGTTCGTGAAGTCATCCTTGCCGTCAAAGGGCTTTAACTCAGATCCTTAATCCGTATTCATCTTCCCTTTTGACATCGTAGAACACCTTGATCCTAGCTCTTGTTACCAATTGTTGAAAAAACCTGCACACTAGACCTTGTTCTTTAATGTAACCAACGACAATAGAGTAAACTAGCAAATATTAGAAAACTTAGAAACACACAAGAATTATACTGGTTCGGCATAACTTATGCCTACGTCTAGTTGTGATTTCTTTAGGCAGAGAAATCACCACTCCTTTGATTAATAATAAAGATTACAGAACTTTTGCAAACCCTAGAAATAATCTCAAAACTCTTGGCTATTTGGCTGTTTTCTTTTTCTCTTTTTGAAAAACAACCTTGCCGCACCCTATCTATAGACATAGGGTTGGCTTACATGTCCCAAGGCTGATTGAATTCCTATTTCTAAGTGGACTAGGAAATTACACTATCCAAATCCAAATAGACTTCTAGAAATCCAAACCTAAATTGAATAAGGAAATTGAAATTCTTTCCTAATCCCTCTTGGACAAGAATCGGTATACCTCTATTGTTTCCTAAAACAATCCTAAACCAACTAGGACATATTTGACGAGCCAAAAACCTAACAAGTCCAACCTTGATAGGGGTCTTAATGCTTTATTGTCCAAAAGGTTCTAGAATGTGTTTTTTGCTTGTAGGGATGAGAGGACTGGTGGTCTTTTCCTTTGTTGGAATGATCTTAATATTAATATGAATGTGCTTGCCCACAATTCTAGATTCATTCACTGTAAAGCTACATATAAACAAGCTAACATTAACTTCTTTTTTACTTTTGTGTATGCTTACCCTCAAAAGAATCTTTAACCTTAACTCTGAAATAATATTATCAATCTTAATCCTGCAAGAAACTCTAATCATCCTTGGATTATCTTGGGTGATTTTAATAATATTACTAATCTTGGTGAGAAAGTTGGAGGAGATAGGAGATCAATAATCATATGATACATTTTAACAATTTTTTGAGTGAAGGCAATTTAATTTCTATCCCTGCTTCTGATGTGCCTTTCACTTGGTGTAATGGTCACAAGGATAATACTATCATTTATGAAAGACTTGATAAGACCATTGCTAATACTGAATGGTTAAATTTATTTCCTAATGCTTCCCTTCATAATTATCCTATCTTTGGTTCAGACCATAGTCCAATCTTATTGGACTTTAACAGTAGTGTTAATTTTGGTACGTTAAGAACTAATATGTTTAAGTTTGAAGCTATGTGGTTATCCCATCTGGAATTTAAAACAGTTGTGAGCAAAGCTTGGAGTGATAACATTTCTGGTAACCCTTGCGGTAAGGTTATGGGCTACTTAGAAAGATTCAAATTTCTCATTATGAAGTGGAATGGGAATATATTTGAAAAGAAAAAGGAGATCATTAGTGAGTTAGATAGAATCCAACAGGATATTATGAGTATGCCTAATCCTATTAATTTGATAAATAATGAAATTACAATTAAAAACCAATTAAATCAAGTTATGAGATTCACTGCTTCCACCATTCCAGGCCTTGATAACTATGTGGATATTATTGAACCATGTATCAATGAAGAGCACAACTCTTTGCTGAATAAGCCTATTTTGGAGGGAGATGTGCTTGAAGCTGTTAAAAGTATTGGGGCTCTAAAAGCTCTAGGACCTGATGGCATCCATGCAGATTTTATCAAAATAGTTGGGACCTTGTGGGCCCTTCAGTTGCTGACATGATTAGAAACTTTTTCAACACAAGCTCTAGCCTAAGGTTAATAAACCACACAAATATTTCTCTTATCCCTAAAGTAGAAAACCCTGAATTGGTTTCTAATTTTAGATTGATTAGCATGTGTAATGTCACTTACAAGATTATAACTAAGATTATGGTCAATATAATTAAACCTTTACTAATGAATTGCATTTCCAGGAATCAAGGTGCATTTGCTCCTGGAAGATCTATAGGACAACATTCTTACTGCACATGAAATTTTCTCCTATTTCAAGGGTAAGAGAGGTAAGTGTGGAGCCATGTCTATAAAGCTTAATCTTAAAAAGTGTATGACTTTCTTAGTTGGGACTATATCAAACTAGTACTAATGAAATTCCACTAGTAGGAAAAACAGCTTGCACGACGAAACATTATTTGCCACAAAAGAGGTACTTGCGCGACCAAAACATATTATCGTCACACAAAAAAGATAGGAAAGAAAAAAAAAAAAACCTTTGTACGACAAAGGTTTCGTCTCGCAAGTTACTGTCAGTTTTGAGTCAAATCATTTAGTGCATGTGAATCGGAGGAATCAATACTATATTTAGTGCAGATGTTTGCACGATAAAGCCTTCGTCGCGCAAAGGCCCTAACCTTCCTATAAATATGCGCTTATGCTCTCCTTCTTCTTCACAATTCTGTTTTTGCTAGGATGGATGATAAAAACTGAGATCAGAGCATGCCCACCAACCCGGATGATATGAGGCAACATGTGGAGTTCGCGCATGCGATAGGTGTAGCCATGCAGAATAATTGTCCTACTGCTGAGTGGCATTCTTGGAAATACGTGCTAGAGAATGTGAAGAAGGCGGTGATGGATCAATTATTAGTAAGTATACTGATCATGGATATATAATTAATTTTGTGAAATTTTTTGTTATATATTGAAATTAATTATTTGCATATATGTGTAATAGTGTAAGTATACTCTTGATGATGATACGAACGAAGAGTTGATAAAGTTGATGGAGGATGTGTTGAAGGCAGGTTACAAGCAGTGGCGTTATGACGTGGAGCGGAATGGAGGACCATCGAAACAGTAGTTTTAAATTTATGTTTTTGAGGACAATATTTAAATTTAAGGTTTTTTTTTAAAGATTATGTATTTGGACTTAATTAGGCTTTAATTCTTGTTTGGTTTTTTAAATAATTGAATAGATTAATTCAATTTATTTAAGGTTTTAATTATGTTTACGCAAACTTCATAATTACATTGAATCACGTTTGTCGTGCAAAAAAGGGCAGGAAAGGAATTTTGTTTTTTTTTTTACGCGAAGAATACTTAGCGTGACGAGTAGGTAGTGGCGTCAAATGTTTGCGCGACGAAAATTACCACATTTTCATCGTGCAAAGTTACACTGAAAAGGTCAAAATGCCTTCCAACCGCTCCCATTTATTGCGCATTCATGACTCGTTTTGCGCGACGGATAAAGACATTGCGCGACGAAGATGTTTGTCGCGCAAAGTGTTCCGTATATAAACATAATTTCAGAACCCTAATTTTCAAAGATTTTGTTTGAAAGGTAATGGCCGATTCAGGAGAAGGCTCTCGCATAGGGAAAGTTGTATTGCAAGTAAAGAGGTATCAACGTAAGAAAGTGCCCTACTTTGAAGACAAAAGTGTGGCTGAGGTGTACGCCGAACTTATTTATGATATTGGCGATTTGGTGCTGACGGAATGTTTTGCCAAGTTTGAGTCTTGGAAAAAGGTGCTTGAGGAGTTGAAGAAGTCCATGCTGAGGGAGTTATCGGTAAGTTTGTATTAAATAATGTATAATTATTTTTGTTAAAATGTAGTATTTTTTAAATTACTAATTTATTGTTATTGGCATTAATGTAAGTTCATTGGGATGTTGACAAAACTGATGAGAAGCAGCAGAAGTATTTGTATGAGCTTTTTAGGAAGCGTTTATGGCAATGGAAGTTTGATGTGCTGTGGGATACGGAGCGAGGTGCTGCTGCCCTGGAGGAGGAGGATTGAAGTTGAATTGTATTTTTTTTTTATGAAATAAGATTTTAAGGACTTTATATTTGATTTTAATTAATAAAATTATGTTATGTGGATGACTATTAATATTTACATTAATTATAATATGTATTTGGGATAATAAATTAGTTTTGTTAATTAATTTGGTAATGTTTAATTAGGTTTGAGTTTTTTTTTTATTTAGATTAAACTAAAATTTGTGTTAGATAAAAATAAAGCGGAAAAAAAATAAAAAAAATATGCATTTTGCGTGACCAAACCGGTGTTCCTCGTGTAACTTATTTACATTAATAAATTATAAAGTAAATGAAAAAACAAATGTAGACTTGCGCGACGAATGATATGTATTTGCGCAAAATCATTCGTTCGAAAGTTAACTTTATAATCTGGATTCATCAGCTGCAGATTCAGCCTCTGCACTACTCCCATTCGTTTTATTTTTTAAAAATATAAAATTAATTAAATTATGTTGTTATGTTTATATTGTGTTGTGAAATTATATTTATATTATGTTGTTAAATTTGTACGTGACGCACAAGTATGTGTTGTGATGTACGGAGTTAATTGTACTTAACTTCGTACTTGTTTTTGTTTTTTTTTTTTTTAGTAAAACTTAGTTTCCCGTTTGAGGATTAGTTGGATTTCGTGCATGGATGCGAAAGCATGACTGCTGTCCAATTGATTCTTGAATTGTCCCATTATTTGGACAGTTTGGGAATGCACAGTTATGACGCGTAGTTTATCGTTGAAGGATTAGATTTTGGTTGTGGGGATTTCGGTGTCATCTCTGTACGTTCTTTGGGTGGCACATATGTATTTCATATCTACATCGTCCATCTGAAGAATGGTACCGGGATGCTGTCGAAATTCCTCCACGTCAAAATCTAATCTAATGTAGCCATAAATTACGTGACATAACTTTGCATTCTCGAATGGGATAGGGCCTTTACCGGAGGCATAAGGTGACATTATCATTTTGTATGAAGTTGTTGTGATTGTTGTACTGTTATTGTGGTTGCAAGAATTATGGACAGAACGTGGATACAGAACCCGAATAGATGCGGACGAATACTTGGATGAAATCGAGGATTTTATTGACTTTGCACGTACACACAACCTAGGTGCAACTAGAATCTGGTGTCCTTGTAAGAGGTGTAACAACACGTTAAGGGACACAATTGAAAATGTTCGATTTCATTTAGTAAGGAATGGAGTGGTTGAGACTTATAACACTTGGAACCATCATGGGGAACAATTAGACAATGCTTCGTCTTCAAATGCCCCAAGAGTGGGCAATGTTGAAACTATTGTGGATCATAATGAACAAGTCACAAATATTATAAATAATACTTTTCCATTTGCATCGACAAACACCAATAAGGAAGGGGAAGATAACGTGCCTACACCAATGGACAGCGTAAAGTTCAAACAATATGAAAAACTATTAAAAAATACCAACCAAGAGTTATACTCGGGGTACGAGAGCTTTTCGGTTCTCAAGGCCATTGTGGAACTAATGCAAGGAAAAATAAAGTATCGTATGTTGAACCAGCGTTTCGATTACTTTTTGGGGGTTTTCAAGAGAATGCTTCCAAAGGACAATTGTTTGCCAAATGACCATAGACATGCGCAAAAGGTGTTGAATGGTCTAGGATTGGGTTATGAAAAAATTCACACTTTCAAAAATAATTGTATTTTATTCTACAAAGAGGATAAAGCATTAGATAAATGCCCTATATGCAATGAGTTGAGGTTCAAAATGACATCTCAGAATAGAACGACTAAGATCCCACAAAAAGTCATGCGTTATCTGCCTTTGAAACCTAGGTTGCAGTGATTGTATATGTCGACACATACTGCCACTGACATGAGATGACATAAGGAAAAACGAGTGGATGATGATGTGATGAGGCATCCTGTAGATGGGGAGACATGAGAAGAGTTCGATCGAACGTTCCCCGAGTTTGCTGTTGATCCCCATAATGTTAGATTAGGGCTTGCCACTGACGAATTCAATCCGTTTGGGGTTCTAAACCAACACCACAACACTTGGCCGATTTTCGTATTTCCATATAATTTGCCGCCTTGGAAATGCATGAAAAAAGAATACATGATAATGACTCATTTGATAACTGAGGATCCTGGTAAGTCAATCGATGTTTACTTAAGGCCGTTGGTTGATAAGCTAAACGATTTATGGACAAACGGTGTGCGCACGTACGATAAGTGTACTAGGATGATGTTCACTTTGCGGGCAGCAGTTATGTCGACTGTGAACGATTTTTCCACATATGCAATGGTTTCTAGGTGGAGCACTAGGGGTTATATGGCATGCGTTGTATTCAAGGATGATGTAACATCTGGTTGGCATGCCTAAAAAGTGTGTTACCTTGGTCATCGGAGATGGTTGGCATGGGACCACGAGTGGGGGGGAAAAGGATAAAGAGTTCGACGGGAAAACAGAGCATCGCCTCAGACCTAGAGAGTGGTCTAGTGATCAGATTTTGGAAGAGCTTAACCATTTGGATTTTGCTCTGTTCAGGAAAAGTAGAACTAGACTTTCTACACATATGAACTGGATGCGCAAGTCTATGTTTTTTGAGCTCCCGTATTGGTCGAAAATAAAATTGAGACACAACCTCGACATTATGCATGTTGAGAAAAATGTATTTGACATATTGGTGCGCAACATTCTAGATATCGAGGGCAAGAAAAGGACATGATCAAAGCTCATCTTGATTCGGAAAGAATGGGCATATAGAGGGGTTTATGGATGAATAGGACAGTAAAGCCAGAAGGGATCTTGCGTTTTTTTCCATGAAACTGAATGACAAATAAGAGTTTTTGAAGTTTTTATCGTCTGTAAAGTTTTCTGATGAGTATGCTTCTAATATCGCGTGTTGCGTGAATGTTGACGGGGGTAAATTTGTTGGACTAAAGAGCCATGATTTCCATGTGGTTATGGAACGCCTACTTCCTGTGGGTATTCGACACCTATTGCCGGAAGATGTTATGAATCCAATCATGTTGTTGTCCAAATTTTTTTCCCAACTGACGGCAAGAACGTTGTGAAAGACGGATGTTAATCAGTTACACCATGACATTGTCCAAGTTCTATGCAAGTTTGAGATGATATTCCCTCCAACTTTCTTCATAAGTATGATCCATGTGATGGTTCACTTGCCCGAAGAGGCATTGCTTGCTGGTCCTGTCAACTATCATTGGATGTATCCAATAGAAAGGTATATAATCCACATCATTTGTTTAGTCATCATTAACCTACACTTACTAATTTGTATCGTATCGTTTTATTTTGGCAGGCTTCTCGGGGAATTGAAAAAAAAGTGTATGCAACAGGGCCAAGCCCGAAGGATCAATTATAGAGGCTTGCGTTCAATATGAGTCGCTTACATTTTGTGGTATGTATTTAGAAGATGTGGAGACGACTTTCAATTGTCATCAGTGCAATAATGACGGGGGTGTGAGAAAGGAGAAACTTTCTGTTTTTGCCCAATGCGCATGACCCTTTGGAGATCCTGTACGAAGCGAGTTGTTTTCCAAAAATGACATGGAGGAAGCACATTGGTTCGTACTACGCAATTGTAACGAGTTAATGGCATCCTTAATGAGCATGAAGAGATGATGAAGCGAGAACATCCATCACATTTGTATGCTAAGAAGCACCGAGAATTGTTTCCACAGTGGCTTCTCGAATATGTAATAAGTGTTTTGTATTTGACATATATATTGTAGTATTTAATTTTCTCAAACTAACAGGTGTATGTTTTTGTATAATGTTAGGTTAATAAATTGAAAGCATCGAATTTCCCCACTTACAGTGAAGAGTTATATAACTTGGCGTTCGGCTCGATTCGGGCTAAATTGTTCTCGGGTTGCCATGTTAACGGCGTCAAGTTTTTGGGGCCTCCACGAGATGAAAAATTGTGTACGCAAAACATTGGTGTCCATGTCCCAGGTGAAGGCGAAAGTACATACATTGATTTCTATGGCAAACTAACAAGTGTCATGCAATTGCTTTACAAAGACAGATGCCAAGTGATCATGTTTAAGTGTCAATGGTTTGATACAAACCCAAATGGGCAGGACAGTGTTAAAATCGAACATGGCTTACTATATGTGAACATTAACAGAACTTGGTACGATGACGACCTTTACATTTTGGCAAACATGGCAAAATAGATTGTGTATCTAGATGACCCTAAAGCTAGGAGAGGTTGGAAAGTTGTTTAGAAGATGGATAAGAGGAATGGGTATGCTATACCAGAACAAGACCCTACTAACGACGACGTTGACAATGTCGCTGACCAACGTTTAGAATCTTTAATGGAAAATGATGCAAATACACTTCGAGATATAAATCTTATCCAAGAACCGTTTCAGATACAAGGAATGGCTTTAATCGAAATACCGATTCAGTTAATTACAATTGATCTCGATAATCTTCCGCGATACGATGGTGAAGTGAGCCCGAACGACGACGGTGACGTACCTATCGAGGAGGAGGATTGGGAGACTGAAAGTGATGATAGCGATGATAGCGAAAGTTATTATAGTTCAGATGATGAATAATGCAATTTATTTGTTACTTGCTATGTAAAACATATTAAATGATTTTTTTTTGTGATTTATTTATCTTATCTTATAAATAATTTTTTTTTATTTGAATAAATATAAATTTAAAAAAATTTGACTAGGATAAATTAAATTTTCAGCTCATTGCACGACGAACATAAAATTATTCGTCGCTCAAATGCTATTTGCATGACTATTATTACTCTTAGTCGCGCAATGAGCTGAAAATTTAACGTTCTAGGCGGGCACGAAAATAATTTCGTGAAAATTTGAATTTTTCGTTTCGCAAGAACCTTGGGATTAAACTGAAATCGCAAACACTTTCCCCTCACCTCTTCCTCTCTGTAAACTCTCCTTTCGACAACCATCTCCCTCACAATCTCTCTTCCTCCTCCAGCAGCCCTCTCTCATCCCCCTCCGACAACCCTCTCTCTTCCTCCTTTGACAACCATCTCCCTTTGAGGTAATTTTCAATTTACTGAACTTTACTAAATTTAGGAATTAGGGTTCTAATGTCCTGTGATTTTTATAATTAATTGATTTTGGTTGTTCGAAATCTAATGCTTTGAATTAGGGTTCTAATCTGACTAGGAAGAATGGGTGCAATGCAAATCTTGTTTTCTTGGCCAACAGAAGACACACTTGTGTGCTTCACTTTGATGCCAATTTATTGGCATAACATGCTGTTTTTTTCTTTTATTTTTTCATTTTTATTTATTTTTATAAATCAGAAGGATATGCGAACAATATCGTGTCTAAAAGAACAAAAATTGTTCAGATTTCGTATTCCCAATTTTTTTTTGTAGTAATGGTATATGAATGCAATGATGATTCCTTTTCCTATTCATATGTGTTGCAACTTGCAAGTGTTCTCTGTAGGAAACAAGTTCAGAAAATCTGCTTTATACTTGGAAATAAACCAAAAGGAGTGAACTGATTATATGTTTGTGTGTGATTAGAGATAAAAGAAAAGGGATGGGAAATGGGGGGAAATGTAGAAACTATTTGAATTCAGCTCCAAGTGCGAGGTCCATTGCAAATTTTCAATATTTTTTTGGGGTTCATGTATAATTCTGTTTGTAGGTTTGTTAGGTCATCGACCTGCCAACCATGGACTACGAGATCGACCAACAGTTAGCTAGCTTAATCAAGACCAATGCACTAATTATCTTGGCCTAAAGCAACATTTACACCTAATTACACAGTAACTTTCATCTTCTTCGCTTTTTTAATTGAATTCAACATTTTACCATAACACATGGAATTGAAAAAATTTATGATATAATGTTTTGGATGCCTGGTGTTACTGTGGAGCCCAAAGGAAAAGAATATGGAGTGCATATAGCGTATCTTGGTGTTTTGATTTTGCTAGTAATAAAGTGCTATCCCAGATTCCCTTTTGTTGTAATTGACATAGCATTGAGTTGCTTGAGGTTCAGAGTATTGTACATTGTCTATTTCGATTCTGTTTGATTATTCGGGTATGAGCTTTTTGTATTCTCTACCGTTTTTGTTGGATAGGGGGTCTGCTATTTCTTTTGATTGCTATGGTTTTGAGGTTTCTGAGATGGGAGCTGGGGAGAGTATTTGATAATAATGCTATTTTGTATTTCGATTTTACTGCCATTTGTGAGTAATAAGGGTATGGTCTTATGTTCTTGGTTTCTATTTGGTGCGTCTGCTTCTTCCGGTTGTTCTCGCTTGTTTTATTTTGTCAAACTGGTTTATTCTCCCTTGAGCCAAAAGCTTAAGTTGCTAACATATGTACTTTTGGTGTGGATGTTTATAGAAAGAAATTAATATTAGAGTGAATTGTTTCCACATATTAGTATTGGTATTTTGAGCAGCCCCGAAACCATATCATTTGTGAATTGGATTGAATTTCTGAAGGTTGCTGCCCCCGTATCACATCATATATATGGATCGAATTTTTTTTCTTCTAATAGTGTAGATGTCAAAGCTTATTAGAAGTCGTAAGGCGGTGACGACTGCACCCTGTTCAATTCCCTCGCCTCCTACTTCAGCTGCCACTGCTCCAGCAGAAATGGAGCCCAGGCCAGTTAATCCAGTTGAAGCAGTTGATCTAGTTGCTCCTCAGGTCTCCTAGGTGCCATCGTCATCAGCCTCTTCAGTGGCGTTACCTGTTAGTGCCAGGCGTGGTCACCGGCGCCCTCGCACGCCCAACATAACATCAGCATCCATTACTGATTCCTCGGGGTCCCAACAAGGTAAAAATGTGATAAACGCTGATAACTGATGATTTTTTCTATAATGCCTTGGTGATTTCTCCATATAGATTGTTCCATCTCATACAGAAAGATCAATTAAGCAACATAGATTGGAACTTGAAAGTTTGTCATTTTATTTCCAATAACTGCCCGAATAAATGTCTTATGCTAAATTTTTTCAATATTTATATTGTTGATAAAATTTGCCGTATTCTATTATTAGTGTTTGATATAAATGATTATATTTGTTGGAGCATGGATGCCAATGGTTAATTTACTGTCAAACCTGCGACTTGAATTCAAAATAATGTAACATCAATTAACTTAAAAACTGAGTTGTTAAATAGAATGTGGAAGTTAAATGTTCCTCATGAGATTAAAATTTTTAGTTGGCTTTTGATTCTAGATGGTTACAAACTAGATATACACTATGTATGTAATATTTCACTTGGCATCCACTATTGAAGCATTCAACTGTTGTGATTGTTGTTGGATATCATATATTATTCAGTACAATGTCCAGGGTTTGGGAATTGTTATACTTTAGGGAATGTTCTGCAGAAATTTTGGTTTAATTTGTTGTGTTTGTTTGACTGTTTTTTATTTTTTTTCAGCAAAGAAAAATACTCGAGGACCTTGTCGTCGGTTGAAGACGACGAAGGTCACCCGGGTGACCAACAGACGTACCACGATCATATACGACGATCGGCATTGGGCTGCACCAACGGCAGAGTAGCATAGTGCATTGGCCCATGACATTGGTCACGTCGTTCTGACCTATTGCCCTATGCAATGGAAGTCTTGGAAGGCGATGCCAGACGGGGTGATTACGAAGGTGCGCGCATAATTGTCAGTAAGTATCCTGCCTTTTTATTGCTTTTCCTTTAAATTTTATATATTTATATTACTTAATGTATGTACTTAATTTGTTACATTGCAGATGAACTACAATTTCGACGACATCAACGATGATATGTCGGCGTACGTCAATAGGCTCTTCGTTGAACGATACAAGCAGTGGAAGAGCGACCTGCACCAATATTTTGAGACATTTGATGATCCGCAGGTCGCTCTTGAGGAGGGTTGCTCGAAGGAGTTTGAGGACCGGGAAGAAAATTAGGTATGGCTCTGCAGTCATTTTTAGGAGCCTGGCTATGTGGTACGTTTTTTTTATATTAAGTCTAAAAGTATTATACGTTTCCTACTAATGTTTATTGATTTTTTTATATTTCATTTAAATTAGAACTAATATGTTTATTTTTTGTATAACAGAAGAAGGTGAAAGCTAACAAGATCAATCGGGAGAAGAAGACTCTTCTCCACCATTCGGGTTCGAGGCCCTTCTCACCCTTCACATATAGGATGGAGGTGCGGCGACAGATAATAATAAAGCTTTTCATATTCAATTTTTAATATGTCAGTAATATTAATATTTTGTTTCGTACTAACATTTTTCTTATCTTGTTCTATTCATGGGGGTTCAAAAATCCCGGAGATTGATGTCTTTGGAGATGTTTATGTTCGATCCGGGGATGAGTTGGCCGAGTCCCTTCATATAAGTATTCTTCAATTGTAATTACTATCTTACACATTCAAGTATCATGGTTATTATTTGAGTGTTATTATTAATATTTCATGTTATATTACATAGGCAACAATGATGGAGAATAGGCAATTGGTTCTTCAGGAGTCTGCCTCCCAGCTTCCTCCCTCGAGGATGCGGGGTTTCAAATCCTTACAGACACCTTGGATCAGACACTCGGGTGAAGGCTGATGACGTATTGTAGGGGGATGGGGAATGCCCGGCGGCCGGGAATCTAGAGCCTCTTCATCATCGCAGTCGAAGGCCGAGGTGACAGCTATGACAGCAGACGTGGCCGACCTTAGGACTAAGCTTGCCTCGTATAAGAGTCAGATGTCACTGATCGTACAGGCCCTCAGTCAGTCCAGCATTCGTCTCCAGGATATTCGTCCCCTGTCAACGTCCGAGCCCACTCCAACTCAAGTCTCCGCCCCTTCGACCTCTGAGCTTGTCCTTAACCCCGCGACCTTCGTGCCCTAAGATCCTGCGAATGACAACCCAGTAGATTATTCCACATTCTTTTCATAGTTTTTTACTCCCTTACTTTATAAACATTTTCCTTGCACATACATTTTATATTTATTTTAAAGAAATTATTTTTCTCTTCATTACATTTTTTAATTGCAATTTAATTTTATTATTTTATTGCAAAATTAATACCAGAACAAAAAAATAAATTAATTTTTTTTTCTTTTTGTGCAACGAATACCTTCCTCTCGCATAATTTTTTGCGACTTTACCGTTTCCGTCGCGCAAGAATAACTTGTCGTCGCGCAAAGTTTTTAGAGACGAAGATTAGTAGTCCCAGGTATGTATCCTAGAATTTTGTGTGACGAATACATTCGTTCCTAAAACTTTTGTGCGACGAAGGCCAAACCATCACGCCTTTTTCTTTGCGACCAATGTTTTTGTTCGTCGCACAAAGTCTTTCTTCATGATCTTTGCGCGACGAAGTTTTCATCGCGCAGACTTTTGCACGACCAATTTGTGTTCGTCGCAATAGGGTAATGTTGGTCTGCTAACTACTCCTAAAGTGTTTAGAGTTACAAATTTGATGTTTGCTGATGATTGTCTTATTTTTGCTAAAGCTACTAGCACTGCTGCTAGGAATGTTGCCAAAGGGCTTAATGATTTCTCATGTGTTTCTAGCCAAAAAGATTAACTTCCATAAATCTTCTCTTTATTTTTCTAACAATACTCTTCTCTTTATTTTTCCAACAATACTCTCAATCATACTAGAAATGATATTGTTAACATCCTCCAAATTCAGCATAAGATTGTAAACTAACTCTTGTTGTGTGTGATAAAGTCTGCTGTTCTAAAGAGAATGAGGGATTAGGCATTAGAAAGAGTGTCCATTTCAATAATGCCTGCTTGGCTAAATTAGGTTGGAAAGTCTTGACTGATGATCAGAATTGGTGGGTTCATATTGTCAAGAGTAAGTATTTGAAAAATGATGATTTCTTAAGTGCTAAAATTAGGCAGAACTATTCTTGTGCTTGGAAGGGCACCCTCAAAGATAGAGGAGTACTTAATATGGGTTTGAGATGGGTGGTCGGAAATGGAGAAAGTATTCTTTTTTGGACCCATAACTGGGTTTTTCCTTTCCCACTTACCAATCTCTTATCTAATGCCCAACTTAACAATATTGAAATTTTTTTTGAGACTGAGTCAGTTTATTGATAATGGTCAGTGGGATAGACATTTGTTGTCCTCTGTGGTTGATGTTGATATTGTCAACAAGATTTGTAGTATTCATTTACCCTTGATCCCCCAAATTGATTCTTGCTTAATGGTAAATTCTCAATTAAATCTGCAACGTGGATTCAGAATAACGCCAATGATAATGTTAATTATTGGGATCTTCTTAACAGAATGTGGAATCTTAATCTACCTTATAAAATACAAGTTTTCAGTTGGCTCCTTATTTTGGGTAGGCTCTAAACCAGAGACCGTTTAGCTAGACATGTTAATAATATTCCAACCATATGTCCGCACTGTAACTTGGAGAACGAAGGTTTAAGTCACCTGTTTATAAACTGTGATTTTGCTATGCAGTTCTGGAATAATCCAACTATATCTAACTCTTTAAAGTTGAATCAAGCTCTTAATTTCAATGATTGGCTTAAATCCCTGGACCACAAAAGTATTGATGATTTGAGTGATTTAAATAAGGCGTTACTTATCTACTGGTAGATTTGGAAAGAAATGAATCTAGTTGTTTTCCAAAATAAAAATATGGACTATACTAGAATTGTTAGCTCTGCTTTCAACATGGGTAGTGATTATCTCACAGAAAATCCAAAGCTGCCCGAAAGTACTGCTGGTTGTTATAATTCGCATCCTAGCTCATTCCGGTGGTCTCCCCCGAATTCTGGGTTTGCCAAGCTCAATTTTGATGGCTTAGTTATTAATCAGCAAGCAGTCTTGGGTTTTGTGATTAGAAATAAGAATGGAACCTCTATCATTGCTGGGGCTCGAAGTGTTGGGCATAATATCATTTCAATTGCGAAATGTTTGGCGCTTCGTGATGGCTTTTGGATGGTAAAATCTAGAGGTTTTAAGCGGATCATGGTTGAAGGTGACTCAAACCTGGTTATTGAGTCTATCTGCGGCATCTATAATTCTCCTTGGAGATTGAGAACCATTCTTGAAGACATTTGTCGGCTGGCGGATTTCTTTGAGGATATTTTCTTGCGGATGCAATTACGAGTGTTGGTTTCTCTGTTAATGATTTTCATATTTGGGATAGAACTATTCCGGTGGCTGCTCGTCCAGCCTTTCTATTTTATTGTACTCAAACGTGTTGCCCTATGCGTTTTTCTCTTTAATATAGTTTCTCTTCTATCAAAAAAAAGAAAAAATAAAAACATGTAATTAGATAACTAGACTCGCTCCTAAAAACCATCTATGTTTTTGAACCTTGATCTAAAAGCCCCTGAAAGAAATTCAGAACTAGGATATTCTCTCATCATAAGCAAAGATTATAATAGAAAAAAGTTTAAAAACTGTCCATTTAGGAGGAATTAATGTACCACTGGAGCACAAAATTTTACAATTATGTATGAAGGGTGGAAGCTTTTGAGGTTGAAATGCCTCTGTGAGTCTTCTCGAATCTCGTAAGGGTAGATTGTAGTGGTGAAGCCACCAGTTGGTCCCTTAAAAAAAAAAAAAGAATTAGAGACATTCAACATTGGAACAATCTGCAAAAGAATATACGAAGTACCTCAGAAGAGATTTTCTTAACTCTCTAGAAACAATTTGTTCTTTTGTAATGGAAAAAATAAATAACAAGTTGAAGTGATCTTCATACTCTCAGTTTATCTTTCTACACTTTTTTTCTCTTTCTGAGTTGTGGGAAATAAATTGAAAGCATATCAATTATCCGATTTCCTGTGAAACTAAATATGAGCCTTCTGTTTTATCATTTCGTTTTACCCCACTAAGATTCTCTGCTGATTAAAATATCCACATCTTAATTCTACATATAATAGATCTTTCACCTCTATTTGAGTGTGTCTGTTTATTCCTAAATAGAATTATTGATTGTGAAGCGTGAAATATTCAAATATTTGGTTTGGATGTTGTCTTCTTTATTATTGTCTATTTTGAACCCTTGTGCATGCCCAATTTTGAAGAATATACAAGTGAAATACGCTTTACATAAGTCACGGCGTTGCTTCAAGGCATGTATGTATTCAATCAACTAACATTTTACATAATATTTTTAATTTCATAATCATAAGGGATATGATGAGGATCTAAGGGCTTCCAAACTTGTGCAGAAAGAAAGGGATCACGATAAACCTTAATTATAAATGCAATTAGCTAGCTATAGGAAAGAAGAGAGAGAGAGAGAGAGATATATATATATATATATATATATATATATATTAATGATTAATGATTAATGATATAGATAGAGCTTTATGTATGATTTTAGGTGTATAAAGACTAAAGTTGTACAGGAATCAAAACATTTGGTTTGTAATCAGTACATGAATTACTGCATGAATATTTCACAACTGTAACTGCAGGCAGGACAGTCCTAGCAAATTAAACTCCACGCACATTGTTTTGATTCCAAAGGTGCAGAATCCTGAGATGGTGTCGCAGTTCCATCCCATAAGTCTATGCAACTATTCTTACAAGATTTTATCCAAAGTGTTGGCAAATCGATTAAAGCCTATCTTGACAGAAATTATATCCCCTATGCAGAATGCGTTTGTTGCGGGTAGACAGATACAAGACAATATTGGAATAGCCCATGAGGTGTTTCACTTTCTAAAAGTTCGGAAAGCAAAGCGCAGGTTCGAGGTTGGTATTAAGCTTGATATGCAAAAGGCTTATGACAGGGTGGAATGGGACTTCCTGGATGCAGTCATGGAAAGGATGGGCTTTGGGATTTTGTAGAGGAAGCTTATTATGGGTTGTGTATCCTCAGTTAACTTTGCGGTCATTCTGAATGGACAACCTGGTGAGAAGTTTGCTCATTCTCGTGGTCTTCGCCAGGGAGATCCCCTATCGCCATACTTATTTCTCCTGGTGGGTGAGGTTTTTTCCAGCATGATTCATGGGGCTGTTGAAAGGAGACGCCTGGAAGGGGTGAAGCTGAGTGTGTCTGGTCCGGTCATCTCACACATCTTTTTTGCAGATGACACGTTAATCTTCCTTAAGGCGGATAAGAAGAATTGTAATAACTTGGTTGACCTCCTAAAGGATTACTACACTGCCTCTGGACAAGCAATTAATATGCAGAAATCTAGTGTTTTCTTCGGGACCAACATTCCTTCGACTTTGTCCGAAGAATTGGGAAACATCTTGGGAATGAATGTTGTGGAAAACCCGGGTACCTACTTGGGGGTGCCTGCTATTTGGGGTCGCTCGAAGAGACAAAGATTAGCTTGTGTGAAGGGCCGGATCTTGGGGAAGTTACAAGGATGGAAGCAAAGCATGTTATCAAAAGCGGGAAAGGAAGTGTTGATCAAGGCTGTTGTTCAAGCCATTCCCGCATACCCAATGAATATCTTTAAGTTTCCTGCTATCTTCTGTAAGGAATTGGATGCTTTGATTGCTAAATTTTGGTGGGAGGATGCTAGTGGGAGACAGAAAACTCATTGGGTCTCTAGGGAGACTATGGGTTTACCAAAGCATTCGGGTGGGCTCAAGTGATGAAGGCATGTTATTTTCCGAATTGCTCTTTTCTGGATGCTACCAAAGGCGGCCGCGCTTCTTGGGCTTGGACAAGCCTTCTGGTGGGAAGGGAATTGATTCAAAAGGAGGCTCATTGGCAGATCATGGGTGGGGATGAGGTTCGTCTGTGGGTTGATAGATGGCTGCTCGCGTTACCGTCGGGACATCCCTCTCCTTCGGGTGGTGTTTCAGTGACTAGAGGCACACATGTAAGTTCTTTAATTTGCCCAATTTCCAAGACCTGGGACATTGACTTTCTCCTGCCATTCCTGTCGACAGAGGATTGTGCGGCAATTAGAGATACCCCAATTGGGAACCCTCAGAGGAAGGACCGATTGGTTTGGGCGACTAACAGAAATGGCAGTTATTCGGTCAAGTCGGGTTATTTATGGTTGCAGCTGCAATCCCTATCGTTGAGAGATCATCGTTCCCCCATCACTCGTTTTGTTTCAGAGATGCTGTGGAAAGGAATTTGGAGGGTCATCAAGGTGCCGACTAAGGTTAGACTATTTCTTTGGAGCTCTCTCTACAATGCTTTAGCAACTGTGGTTGTGTTGTTTAGAAGACGTTCTTCTCCAACCCCTATATGCCCAATCTGTCTTTGTCAGGAGGAAACTATTGAGCATCGTTTTCTTCTCTGCCCATGGGTCAATTCAATTTGGTTTGGTGGGGCTCTTAAGTACAATATCCATCTTGGGAGCTTCTCTAGCTGGGTTGTTTGGTTGTATTATGTCTTCACTACTAATTTGGGGTCTTTGGCGAATAAAGAGTGGGTTCAGACTTATGTGGCTTTCACATGTTGGCATATATGGAAGTCCCGTTGTGATTTTGTCTTTAACCAGGTCCCTATCATTCCCGCTAAGGTAATTTTGAGTATCGGTATTTCTGTTGCTGAGTTCTTTAATGCTAGGTTGGTCCCTGAGAACTCGAGGACGGTGGAACTTGGTCGGGTCAGGCAGGTTTGCAGGTGGACCCCCATGTCTCCCCTTTTGTTAAAGTGAACGTGGATGCTAGCTGGTCTAGGTTGAATAATTCTGGGTTTGCTGCGGTGGTGGCTCGGGATGCAAGGGGGGAATTCATTGCTGCAGCGAGGTATCCCATTTCTGCGTCTTGTGTTGCCATGGCCGAGGCTTTGGCTCTGCTCCGTGGTTGTGAGTTAGCGGTCTCCCTGAATTTTAGCTCGGTCATTTTTGAATCTGATTCTCTGGAATCTATTTCATGTCTTTCGAAGTCTCTTCAGAATGGCAATTGGGAGGCTTTCCCTATCTTGGCAAATGCTTGGGATTTGGGTGAAACTTTCTAGAATTGTCGCTGGTCTTAGGTCCCAAGATCGGCCAATATGGCGGCGGATTCTCTTGCGTCGTTTTGTAATTTGGAGATGTGTAATGTTGTTTGGGTCAATCGACCCCCATCTTCGTTGATTTTTGTCCTGAACAATGATGGTTTACCTTGTCCTCATTAGTTCCTCCCTTTGGCAGTGTAGAGGGCGACGCCCTCGCTTTGTTGCTGCGTCCTCATTGTTGTACCCTTCTGCACTGTCTTAGTGGTTTGTTTGTGTTTGCCTTTGTGCTGGCTTTCGATGTTTGCTTTGGCCTCTTGGCCCTGGAATGGATTTCTCAGTTTGCCAAAAAAAAAAAAAAAAGGACTCACTTTGTTCCTCCCCCCTCCTTTTTGTTGCTGAAAGGAGTTTCGTACTTTGTGCTAGCTGATCGCACATCTCAACCCTAGTTCCCATATCATGTAGTTCGGGAAAGACGGATATTATATCTGGTTTTTCTCTTTGAATTTTTTTTTAACAATGAAACGAAAAATATCATTAAATTAAAAATTTGTTATACATTGTTAATCGTATTAGAAAGAAGAAAATACAGATTTTACGTCTAAATATAAACAAATTAAACATTGGATCATAAACGAATAATAATCAACAAAAAGGCCGGGGGAGAGAATTTACATATCACGTTCTCATTAGTGCTAGTGCAAATGATGCATGATACTTGGTGCTAGAAATTAATGAATTATTAACTAGGTAGCGACAAGGAGAGCTTGTGCCTGAATGTTCCTCCATTTCACACAATGGGTAGTCAAATCCAAGACAAGTGGAGGTTCAAAGATAAAATCGAGAAAATTTACAAGCCCAAGCAAAGAGACATTCCCTTCAACCCTACCAATGAAAAAGTATGATCGAACAAAGCAAAAGGCGGCCATCCATCCCCACCCACATCACTTGCAATCATGACTTCAAGAGGGGGAACTCTCTCTCTCTCTCTCTCTCATATTTTACTGAAAAGGGTCGTCGTCGAACACTAGCAGCCCTTTAATTCCCATGCAAAATAAAAGTAGACAATAAAATATAACTCTCTCTCTCTCTCAATATTTGGTATTTAAAAATGATGAAAGGAGAAAAGGTGTGATATATAATAGAATCTAGTACTAATCTATTGAGAGAGGTGATGGGTTTTGCACTGGCAAAGAGAATCCATGTTGGGAGCTTGAAAAGGTTAGCCAAATATACATGCATACATACGAGAGAGAGAGAGAGAGAGAGAGAGAGAGAGAGAGAGAGGGAACGTGTGTGTGTTAAGTTGAGAAAGGCATGCGTTCTTCAAACTTGAAAGGAACTTGTTTTATTGTGTGGCATATTATCGAAGGCATTAAGGAATGTTATAGGGGAATTAGGTTCTTTCCCTTTGGCGTTTTCCTACATTCCTATTCTCTCTATTCATTCATGCCAAGGTTTTATTTCATCTTGTCTATATATATATATATAAGTGATTTATGCAACATCATATCTAATAAAATATAATGTTATGCAACATATCATAAAGAGTAAGATTCTCTCCCCCCCTATTATCATCCCCCTTCCTTTCTCCTCTTTTGGTTTTTTTTTTTTTTATTTTTTATTTTTATTTTTTATATATAAAAAATTCAAAACAAAATATTGACGTAGTTTAATCATAACCGTTTAAATAGAAGGAGAGGAAATATGAGTGACATTAAGAGGAAAGAGAATCATATTCCATACTATAAACAAATATTGCGTCTTCTTATTAGATTGGTATAAGTTTGTCCTCTTGGTGGGAATTCATATGTTTGAGACGGAGAGAGGGAATTAACATAGCAAGGACAGCCCGAGAGTCTCAATTCTCAAAGACATGAAAATGTGAGATTCGGATAAAGCTTTATATTTATTCGATCCTATATCCAACGATCTAAATGAAATAGAAAAGAAATACTATTTATTTATTTGTTACTTACTGAATAAAGAGATCCAAAAAAGATGTAAAAGGTGGATGAAAACTTTTGACTATAACAGTGACCGCTGTAAACTTTACAGAACAAGATCTTTTGGGTCCTAATTGAATAACGTGACCTCTAAAGCTTGTGCCTCAAAGTTACTGCAGTAGTTCATCATGGAAGAATTTTCGTGTATTTTCAAATTTGAATAACACTGGACAAGGACAATTTTACATATAATTTGAGTTAGTACATTTTGTTGTGACATATATATGTTCTAATAGACTTTGTATTACTTGAAGATCAAGTTTCTCTCATCCTTATTACTATAAATAAAGGCACAAAGACTGGGGAATTAACACACAATTCCTCAAGCCTATTATCCACTCTCTCTCTCTATGCCTCACCCCTCAGTTAAATATAGGCCACAACACGTTATCAGCACGCTCCTCCGCTGCGCTAAGGAATCTAACATGGTTATTCTTCAATCAGGGGAGTATTATGTTTCAATTATTCTTAATTGATTAAATTTTGGTTTTCTTGAATTCATATACTTTTATTGATTCAATTTATTTTTCTTATGTTGAACTTGATACAAGCTTTGGAGATGGAAAGCTGAAATTGAAGAAATAATTTTATGCATCAAACCAGTTCATCAATATCATCACGCAATCAGGTTCTTCCAAAACAACGATTTTTATCTTGATATTTTTGCAAATTTGATAGCATGAACATTCACTATAATGCATGATCCAACTTTAAGTTTTTTCGAATTTTAGATTCTACAAAATTGTGTATGCATTATATCCATAATATTATGAAAATTATGTGAATTGGTATTACATGAAATTATATATAGATTAGTATTACATTATATGCATAATTGAATAAAAAAATGATAATATATATATATATATAGATTAGGGTTTCGTTGGAAACCTCTCCCACTGAGCGAGCCGTAGTCGTCAAGCCGCCAAGCCGTCGAGCCCAGCATGCCAGGCTAGCAGCCTGAGCTGCTGAAGCCGTGCCAACCCGTGAGCCAAGCAACGGAGCAAACGCTCCAAGCCTAAACCTAGACCCGACACCATGAATGGCGTTGCCATCACCAAAACCATGCCCAAGTATGGCCTATAGCCACACTACCACCATAGGTCAACGTGTCCGACAACCTGAAGATCATCCTCGACGAATTTTTGGTTGAGATTCATTCAAATCTCATATGGGTTTTTTTTTTGTTCGAAATCCGATTTAATTTTTCTAGGGTTCTTGATTTTGAACATCGACTTCTGTTCACCATTGTGGTCGTTGTTGAATCACGAACTCGCCCCGAGTTTTCTCGACCAAAAACATAGTCACCTGAAGCGGCGGCGCAGACGTTCTTCTGCAGCGAGCACACCTAGCAGCAACTAGGATGTTTCCTTGGTCCACCCGTGCGCTAATTAGGCCCTGGTAACTCGGCCGGTAGTAAACAAGATTTTTTTTTTCCTGGGCTTCCTTGTAGTGGCCCAGTGCAGCTGCTTTGTTTAGTCCGCATGTGTGGTACTCTCATGTGGCTCGCCACACTAGATTGCGCCCCAAGGTAGGCCTCCATTTTACCCTGTAGTGAATCACACAGAATCTACGCTCCCGGTTATAGACCTTCTGTTCCACTCATCTTGGGCCTGCCTGCAGCAGCCCAACAATGCATGGAAGGCCTACTATCTTCCCCCTTGGCTCGGCCCGCCTCTTGTCCAGCCTAGATTTGGGAAGGCACATATTTTTTATGCTCCCCGTGGGTTTTGGTCCATTATGGACCACCAAATTTTAATCGCCTACATTTTTATTTAGCACTAATGGGTTTATATTTTTTCTCCCAATTCTTTTAATTGGCTTGAAGACCAATAATTAATTAAATCACTATATGTTCTTGCTATATATTCTTTCCTTGTATATATTGCATTTGTTTGCAGGTACTATGAACCTGAAGTTCATAAACTCGAATTTCAGAAAAGTGTTTTAGAAACCTGAAGTTTCTTAACTCGCAACACTTATGTTGAGACTCGAAGTTCTCCATGCTTAAATCCATTTAAACAAAACCATGTTTTAGACCCTGAATGTTCCAACTTTGATGTTTATGGAAATTTTATTTCCTAAAACACCAATCACATTCTTGTTTCCACCATTCAGCGTATTGTCGAACCGTAACAAGTTCGATTTCACTGATTTGGAAGTTTCGAATAAGAAACTACTTCATGTGGATACAAGATGTGACACCTTGCTTAACTAGTCATAGTTGCAAAATCATTATAACCAGTTATGGTGTGGAAGAGTTGATTGAGCCTCCGCCATGATCTTTATTCAAAGACTTATGCCTGAAGCATATCAAATGGAAGTATCTCATTGCTGAGGACTCCATGGCTCTTTGACTCGCTATGGACCATTTCAAATCATGCAAAGATGAATTCTTTCTTGAAGCAAAACATGATTGAAACCTTTCTGTCCATGAATAGGTATAATTATGAAGTTTATATTCGATCAAATTTTGACTGAAAAAAATTATTTCTCGTCCTTCTATATCTAAATTTCTCCTAAAGTAGCAGTATAGAGAGTGAAAGTTACCAGATTCTCGGATCTGATTACTACCACAATTGTGAGAGAACGGTACCCCAACAATGGATGGGAAGTACCAAACGATATAGACCCAGTTTTGGTTAGAGTCTACTGAATGGAGATGCTATGCTTCAACAGAGATGCACCAAAAGGCAGGCTCTGCTCCGGCAGAGGTGCACCGAACAGTATTGCTCTGCTTCAATAGAGGCTTACCGAATAGACCTCTCCAGCTTCTGTTGGAGCTTACCGAACCAAGTTTGGGTATGTCTGTCTCTCTATCACAATCTCATTTCGAGTTTGTTTAACAACATATGAAAGAATCAAAGTCTGTCAAGAGGTGGTATCATGCCCGAAGCATGATCCTTAGCACCTAAGACCTAAAACTTAAAAAATGAGGAATAGTATTCTCGAACCTTCTGTAGAATCTAATTCAGTTTTGACGAAATAGATCATTGGTTCTGCACTTGTCTGTGCCTCTACCAATGTTGTTGAGGAAAACCATTCCCATAGTCAATCTGTGAGACTAATTTTGCTCCACCTAACACATTTGGAGAGCAAAATTTGACATGAAAGGCCATATTGGCTTAACCTCCTAGTACATTTTGGTTTAATTTGTGAACAATTTCTTTTGTTCTTGGATTTAAGATTGGTGTTTGGATGTAACTATCATTCTCAAATAAGAGTTAATTAACGAAAATTACCACATGTGACTAATACAATTAACTCATGCTTAGGTATGTTGTGTGGGGAAGTTAGCTGTTTGGTTATATGCTAACTTCATACCTAATCACCCCCTGACAACCTTTCAGGCTTATCCAACCTAATTGTGGGGCATGGCACTGCCCTATATTGTCCAATGGTACTAATTTTACCATAAAGGGAAAGCTTATATACTCACTTCATTTCGGAAGAACGCCTTTTTGAGCTTTAAGGATATTCGAGAGCATTCTTACCATATTGAAACCAATGTAGAAAATGGAGTAAAATTCCATCGCATATTACCATATCATACTTCTTACGAATATAGCCAGAAGCGTATTCTAGAGAAGATGGAACGCTTAATGAGTGTATTACATCCATTCAGGGCCACTATGTGGGCGGCCAGAAGCCTGAGATTCCAAAGGAATTTTTTGCTATGGATGTACGTTTAGGATATCTAGGATGATTCATGATGCGCAGTTTTGGGCATCCTCTTACCAGAAGTAAAGACATCATACCTGGAAGCGTATCCACTACTACAAAAGTAGCTTATTGTGTCGGTGGTTGGTGTCGATTTTATACAATATACTGGCGGATAAGACATTTTCGACACCCTCTTTACATGGTGTCAGAATTACTATTGGATATAACCGACATAAACTGTCTATGTCGCTTGTAACAGACATAGAATGTTAATGTTGCTTATAACCAACATAGCTTTTAATCTTTTTAAATGGTTGTGTTGTACAAAAAGAAAACCATGTCACTTTCAACCGACATAAAGTTAGTGTCGGTTAAAAAAAGAATCGTGTCGCTTCTACCCGACACTAATAATTATTTTTAAATATTTTTAAAACCCGGTGTCGGTTGTAGCTGACACTAATAATTATTTATAAATATTTTAAAACCCGATGTCTGTTGTAGCCGACACGTTGGTGTTCTTTATATACCATGCCCCGTGTCTTTTTCTTCCTCTCTCGTGTCTTTCTTATTCGTTATTCTGCAACTTCACTTATTCTTTCTTCTTCACAGTAAGTTTTTCTTGCTTCTAGTATTTTTATTTTCTCCTCTTATGTTTAATTTTTGTTTACAATTTAATTCTGTTGGGATTTTATTTGAGCTGGTTGAGTACATAAAGAATTGATCGAAGACAGAATTCTTCCAAAATTCAGGTTTCTATCACTAAATTCCTTAAATTTTAAATTGTATAATACATAAGTTTATTTATTTAAAAATTTTAATTTAAGTAATTAGATAAATTTGGAGTATTTATGTTAAATTAATATATACTAGCATATGGGCACACACAAAGTGTGTGACAATTTTTTTTTATTTTTGTTTATGAAATAGAAAGAGAGAGGAAGAGAGTGATAGAGAATGTGGGAGTGGTAAGTTTTATTTTTATTTTTTTAATTAGAGATATGTTAAGATTACATGTAGGTGAGGCTTTGAAAAAAAACAGCAAAATTTGGTTGTGTGAAATTACATTTCTGCCCAATATTTCTTATTAATGTTCTGTTTTAATTAGAAGGTTAAATTGGTAATTTCATAGGGTTTTGGTTGACAATGAGTGTTTTATTAATTAGTAGAGATTTGGTCAAATGAATTGATTTTGTCACTTGAATTGTTATGAGAAAATGCAAATAAATAATATTTATAAGCATTTATGTTAAATTAACAATATTAAATATAACATAAACTGATAATATTTAGTAATATAGGAATATATTATGTTAAATTAATTTTTTTTGCACTCTAATTGTTATGAGGATATACAAAACTTGAATTTAACAAACAATCAAGATTAGATGAGCATAATTTTTATAACTTTTTGTTGTTATTTTAATTTGTTTTTACTATGATAGGTGTTGGAAATTAAAAGATTGCAATCGTGATAGAGTTCGAGGGTTGAAAGATAGAAATTGAAAATTCTAATAGTTATGCCTGCATGATAGGGATTGAAAGATTGTAGAGATCTTAGTGTCAACGTAATATTTTGCACTAGTAAAGTGGTAAAACATGGACAAGAGTTGGTTAACAATACCCCAAAATTTGGAAGCGTATACAGCTGGAATTAATTTGTTTTTGGATCAAGCGGTTGTGAATGGTGTTGGCCTTGATAAGTTTAGATGTCCTTGCAAAAGATGTTGTAATCGATATACTTTTGTTAACATCTTGTATTGTATGACATGGATAAAAATTATAAAAACGCTTGGTGAGCCCAACATTGGAGAGCAAAATGCCGGATAATTTGAAATACTTAGATGGGAATTTTCACGCTTGTTTTGCACGCGGAAATGGATTGGGAAAAGGAATGTTAGATGTAGTGTAGGTGTTAATTGATGCCGCAAAATGTCAGGTGAGTGGTGTTAGTTATAGCTGACGAGAATGTGAATAGGGAAAAAGGATGTCAAGTGTGTCAGATGTGGCGTCGGTTATAGCCGACGGGATAGTGACTTGGGAAGAGGAATTTCAGTTAGTGATGGTGTCGGCTGTAGTCGACGGGACAGTGACTTGGGAAGAGGAATGTCAGTCAGTCAGTCAGATGTGTTAGACATAGTGTCAGTGTAAACTGATGCCAGCTTTATTTAACTCAACGCCAGGTTCATTTAATTCGACGTTAGGTACATTTAGTTTGACGTCAGGTACATTCATTGTCGGTTTTAATCGACGCCAGCTTTTCATCCATATTTAAACCCCTTTCTTCCCCATTTCATCTGTGCATCCATTTTCCTCTGCGTTTAATTCCTTCTTCCTTGTGCGTCCCTTTCTTCCCTATTTCAGTTCTCTCTTTCTCCACTCCTTTTGCCATGGATGAACATATCGAAGATCAACATTCTGAGGAACACCAATTCGAAGTGGAAGAGTTCGAAGCTGGTTCATTTTTAAATTATTATTATTATTATTATTATCTTCAATTTGTGTTTTGTATTTTAACTAATATTATGCTTAAATTGAAAATTGGTTTTTGTTTCTTGGTTTTTAATTGTTTGTTCGTATTAATAAGGAACATCTCAACGGAATACGCATGGGAAGAATATGTATGGGTTGTACATTTTTAATAAATGTAATTAATTTTAAATTTAATATATAACTGTTTGAAATTTCATTTTTATTGTGAAGTATGCTTAAAATTGTTTGTTTTTTCATTGACATATAATTAAAGCGGAATAAGCATGGGAATGAGGCATACCCCATTTCTTTTCTTCATCATTGTCATACATGAAAAGATAAAACTTGGATTGATGAAGCATCTCAGAGCACTGGGGTAATTGAATTTTTTTCGTGTTTGTATTTCATTGTTATTAACTTTTAATATCTATCGTTTTATTTTTTTGTTTTATGATTGTTGATTTTTTATTTTTAAATATTGTATTGCAAGGCAACCATGGATAGCAATATTCAATCTTTGATTGAGTTTGGCTAAGACAACAATGATGAACTTAGAACAAAAGTTTATGTGGAGACAATGGGTCCTGAGGGTAGGAATAGGTTCCGAGGTTTTGGTCATGGGGTGACTCCTAATATGGTGTCATATGCATCTTCTTCAGCTTCCACTTCTAATTCCTCTAGGAGATTATCCAGGAGTTCAATAGCACTGCTAATGACTGAAAACAATGAATTGAGAATGAGGGATGAAGCTAATGCTAAACAGTTGGCGGAGGTAAAGGCTAAGGTTCAACAATCAGAGAACAGGCAGCAGCATATGTTCGATCAGTAGCATCTGTAATGGTGAATAATTGTTAGTGTTTGGTACTATTGTTATTGTTAATAGTTATTATTAATGTTTGTTTTGGCCTATACATTAAATATGGTGTGAATTATTTTCATGTAAACTTTATTTTTTAATTATTATTAATAATTAAAAACAGAGACAATTTTTCTTATTTTATTATTATTAATAGTTTATGGTGTCGCTTATTGGCGACAATATATTGGTTATTTTATTTATCTAATTGTTAGGTGATGTAGGTTAGGACCGACACCAGTCTGCTCCATCCGACAGTCTTTGTCAGTACTTAATGTCGAGCTTCGATGTCATTTTTAACTAACGCTACTATCATTTTTTATTTTATATTGTTTTCCTTCTTCGTGGCGGATTAAAGGGACTAACCAACATCAAAAGCCTTTTTGTGATGCTAGCAATGCTTTCGGTTCTATTATCCGATATTGCATGAGTTTATGTCGGATTTTTACCAAATATCCAACAGAAATTATGTTTTCTTGTTGGTTTTTAGACTGCCAGTTATAGGTAAGTTTGTAGTAGTGATCATGCCTTAGCACCCTCTATCTTTTCTACAAAGGATTCAAGGGACATTTGTGGACTGATTCAACCATCATGCGGACCATTTAGATACTTTATAGTATTGGTTGATGCTTCCACATGTTGGTCACAAGTGTAGCTGTTGTCCACAAGCTGCATTCTCCACATTGGTAGCTCAAATTAACAAGCTCAGGGCTCACCTCCCTGATTATTTGATCAAATCTATTTGATTGGATAAGTTGGAGAATTTACATAAAAAACTTTCGATGGAAATTGCATGTCGATTGGGTTTTGAAGTTGAACAACAAGTACCCCATGTTCATACCCAGGACAACCCAGTAGAAACATTCATTAAACGCCTTCAAATGATTGCACAATCGATTGGTCATACGTACCAAGTTCCCGATTTCTGCTTGGGGCCATGCAATATTGCAAGAAACCATGTTGGTTCGCCTGAGGCCCATCACGACCCAACCTTATAAAGCGCGTGTCAGTATGTTACCAGAGACGAACCCGACATATTGCATCTACGCGTCTTTGGTTGTGCGATCTATGTGCCATTTTTTGCCGCCCTTATGTAGAAAATAAAAAAGAAAGGAGGTCCTCAGGGAAGGATGAAAATCTATGTCGATTATGATTCTCCTTCTAATATTCGTTACTTAGAACCCTTTGACAGGTGATCTTTTTATCGCTTGTTTTGCGGATTGTCACTTTTATGAGGCAATCTTCTCGTCATTAAGGAGAGATAAGAATGTCCACGTTCCTAAAGAACGACGCGAATTATTGTGGACGTCCTCACTATGTCTTATCTTGATCCCAATCTAGATCATCAGAGTATTACTAGATGCTTCTTTTGATCTAGCAAATATGACGAGGTCATATATACCAGCTGCAAATATGCCTGCAAAGATGTGTACTAAATGTACGACGGACCTTCATCCCGAAAGTAGGAACGCCACTACTATGGCCAACCCTCGTACATTGGCAGCTAGCCAATCAATCTGTCATATGCCAAAAGCATGGCAGATCACTCGGTTCGAGGATTCACTTCCCCAAAATTGGAGAAACATGGCATGAACAAATCCGCCCCCCGTCTCAATCCTTTCTATCTCATGAGATTAAATTCGGATTACTCCCAAGACCTGAAGTTCTTGGTCCAACATACTAGTTTGGATGAGATATGGAATTGGAATGAGATTATCATAGATGATGTTTCATTTATATGGTAACTACCAACATAAATGAAAAACGACGATAACGAACCGCGTTCCGTTGATTAGTGTCAACGTAGAATTGATTAGTCAATTAGAAGAATCAATTGATGACAAATGAGATGAATGAAATAGTGCGATATGACGCCTTGTGGCTCAAGGTTTCTCTTATAAGCTCTGTGATTGATTGCAGCATTACAAACGTGGTTGTAGTATCACTGGGATCCTGATACAAAACCTACATGGAGTTTCCAAAGGAGTTACATGTACTAATTCAAATAATTCTAGACCACAAGAACACCCTCTTGGTTCTAATGAGGCTTTCACTTTGTGGATGCAGAACTATACGGACGGATGTGGTATACCCGTCTAAGTGAATATTTGATCAGTTAGGGATATATGCTCTGCGTGTACAAAATCCAAAATTGCTAGAGTTGAGAAAACTGACTCGCACCTAAAGTCAAATTTTAAGATGAATGATCTTGGGAAAACTTGACATTACCAAAACCTGAAGTTCCAAGCTAGTTCTAATGGTATTCTGGTCCACCACTTGAACTAGACCCAGAAGGTGTTACGTCTGAGTATACCCTGATTGTCTGTGTGCAAGATGCAAATGAGACCTTTACGGAGGATATGGAGCATAAGGTTCCATATTGGAACGTGAGGCAACCATATCTAAGTACAATTGGCGTTTGTTGTACCTAGCTCAATGCACTAGATTATACATCTTATGTGCTAATAATCTTTTTGCATAAAGCAGCACTGCGCCTACGCGCCATCACCAATTTGGTGTTAAAGACATTTGTTCGTTACTACGGATTTGGGCTTATCTATCCCTATGCATCTTAGAATAGATCACACACCTTGATTTTCGGAATGATGCTTGCTTTGTGGGATTCGCTGAATCAGACTATCTATCTGACCGCACAAGGTACATTCCCGAATAGTTATGTATTTACCATTAAGGAACACCACAATATCTTGGAGGTCAACCAGATAGACTTTTGTTGCGAAACCTTTGAATAGTTCCAAGACTCATTGTATCTCATCACGTGAAAGATATGGTCGAGAACTCTTGTTTAGCATATTTAAGCTCTTTGCGATTTTCATCCATGATGTATGGGTGGACCAGATCATGATATATCCAACAAGTCAACACCAAGCATATTATGTCTACATCAGCATAAACATTAAAGATTGAAGTCAAGTAGTCTAATCCCAAACAATCTTGTTGACCTCTACATGATGTCACTGCTGAAATCTACCTTCCAGAAGCTTGTTCGAGGAATTGATAACCTCATTTATTGGTTCACACGTGGAGATCTACATCGGTAATTGAAACTCAGAGGTCGGCTCCCGTTGGGCCCACTTGTTTTCAATGGAACTCAGCGGTCGTCTCTATATTAAGAGTTCAGACTTGTTTCGTTATGGGTGACAAAAGTGTGGGCTCTGATACCTTGTTGGAATTTTGGATCGCCGGGCCCGCCCCATGCTAACGACACCGATATTGTCCCCAACTTTATCACTTGCCCAATCCGTCAGGTGTGGGGTTTTACCACAAAAGGCCTCGGTATTAATTAGAGTAGGGTAGTTCTATTTAAACCCATTGGGTTTCTTTGAACCTACTGATGTGGTACTTTAACAAGAAATGCGCAAGAAAATTTTGGGATTTCTCTGTTTTTGTTTTGAGTGTGGGAAATTTTGGAACTTTTTATGTTTTTGGCTTCTGGGATAGAGATCGACAGATCTGGAGCGGGATGTGGGCAGGCAGGGGTTCGAAGAAAAAAAAATTGAAGATGCCACTAATGGATCTACTGCTGATCATGACATGCAGGTAGCCTTTGATGGTCGACTCGTTCAGAGTTGGCTTGCTCGCATCTTCGCTTCACTCGTTGAGTTGACTCGCTCGTCAGTTTAGAAATCTCCATCTTCGCTTCGCTGTAAACTCATCGATCAGAAATTCAGAAATCAGAATCACCATATATCTTTGTTAATTTCTTAATTTACATTGCAAAATTTGGATTTTTGATTTGTTTGGGGTGGGTTTCAAGGTTTTGGAGGAACCCTGGATTTGCAGGCTATGTGATTTCATCGACTTCGGGCAAGCTTTTTTATTGGGGTTTTTGGACTCGAGTTGGGTTCTCAATTGTGGTTTTGGTGGTGAAGGCGAAGGGAGGGGGACAAAAGGAGGAGGGAAGGGGGGTGAGGATGAATGACGGAAACTTGGTCGAGAAGATGAAATTTTGCTTTTTTTTTCGTTAAAAAAAAATATTTTTACCATATTATTTTCTTCTTTTTTTTTCCAGCATTTATCCATGTGACAAATTTTATGGGCCCCGTTGTGTTCTAATGGGCAGATAACTAAGAACTTAACAGACAGATGTATGAAATTGAAATGAAATAATTATTAATGTAAGCGGGAGAAAACATTTCACTGCTAGCTACTAAGAACCTAACATAATTCTTTTTTGAGAGTAAAGAAAAAAAAGGCAAAAGGTTATGAAATAAATGTTTCAATGATTGTCTTTCTTAACAAGAGTAGCCATAGATAAAGTAGTAGATCCGAACAAATCAAAGAACCTTATGGGAAGAAGCTAACGGAATAAAATTATTACTAGTGGTACGAAAAGAGTAGCTCCTCGTACGAGAAGCAAGTAGCTTTACTTTGTAACCTTACCCCTTAATTTAAGCAAGTAAACTACCTTCCTTATGAAATTGAAATGTTTTAAAGATGTTGTACGAGGGTGTAATTGCACACAATCCTAAGGGGGTAAAATGTAATTTACCCCTTAATTTAAAAAGAAAAACATTTACATGCTTGGCAAATCCATGTGGTAATAATTGTCCATGCATTTCAACCCCAGTTGAAGGATATTGGGTCTTCATCAATGCCTCATATTGTTTGAGGAATGGCGAGACTTCATCGTAGTTGTTTAATATGTACTAGTGAACCACCTGCACGTCGGCTTCTTTGAATGGTCTAGATGAAGGTCTTTCACTGAATGAGGGTGCAGGTGGGGCAAAGATAGATAGCTTTTTATTCTACGCACCACTATCGAAATTGCGTGAGCGCTTATTGTAGGAAGTTTCAACATTTCTGAGGTACCTCACACAAAAGATAAGCGATTTTTGTACGCTAATCGCCTCCGCTATGGATCCTTCTAGCTATACTTTGTTGCGGACAAACTGCTTATAACGGCCCAACAATATGAAAAAGTATTAACATTATAAAAAAAAAAAATTTAGTCGTTGGATAAAGAATATTAACACACATACTGACAAGATTACCTCTCAATTGGATACATCCAACGATTATGTATCGACCCAACAAGTTTTGCCTCATACGGAAGATGTATGATCACGTGAACCATAGTCATGAAAAATGTCGGTGAATATATTGCTCTAGTCTGCATAGGATGTGCACAATATATTCGTTCATTTCATCAACGTTTGACTTTCGCAATATTCTACCACATAGTTGCTGGAAGAACCAAGACGAATGTACAATCGTCTCAACAACCTTGGGGTTTAGTAGGACTGAATACCAATTGGAAGGAGTGGCTGTAGTAAGACATGATAGTCATGACTCATTCTTGCCATCTGACTTGAAAGTACAATTGGCGTTCTCTTTGTTGTATTTACCATTGACTTTTGTAGGCCACAAGTTGGACGTTATCCGTATTGGTTGCATGCCAATACAAGTCTTCATGGTGTCCTTTGATTTTCCCTCGATAGGCAGAGTCGTTCTCACCAGATTGTCACAAACATTCTTCTTAATATGCATGAGATCAACAATGTGTATGATTTTCAATTCGACTAGTATTCCAAGTAAAAAGAATATACACTTCTTCATCCAATTCAGTTGTTCCACTTGTCTCAATCCTTTCCCAAATCAGAGTATTCAACTTGGACAATATCTCATCTCCGGACAATTCTATTAGTCTAGGTCAATATTTCATTGTCTATCATAATGTTTCAGACTTGTTACTCTACTCGTGATTTTAAAGGAGATATCTTCGGTGATTCAAATAGCATACCTTTCAGCATGCCATATAACTTTTGGTGCTCCATCCTGATAACATACCAAAAGCTGAGAAATCATTAATTGTCCATATAACTACTGCTCGTAGAGTAAACATTTCCCTTGTGGACTTATTGTACGTTTGTGCACCATTTTTCCATAAATATATCAACTCATCAATCAACAACCGCAGATAAACATCAATGGAATTACATGGTGATGGCAGCATGGGTATTAAAAGGCTCATGATCATTAATTCTTTCTTCATGTGTCTCCATGGGGGGTAAGTTATAAGGAATGACGACCACAGGCCAAATGTTGAGCTTATTCTAAAAATTTCCAAACGAAGCCGTTAAAAGCAAGTCCTAATCTGACATTTCTTGGATGTGCGGCAAAATAAGGATAAATTTTATCAAATTCTTTTCACGCTTCGCCGTTTGCTTGATTCCACAAAACATCATCAACAACCCGTTCGTCCTATGCCATCTCATATCACTTACAGTGTGGGTCGACATGTACAATCTCTGCAATCTTAGCGTAAGGTGAAAATAACACAACACCTTGTCTGGAATTTTGTTCTTTCGATATCTCGGCTCATTGCACTTAGGAAAATTATCTAACTTCTCGAATTCACCATAAAATAATACACAATTGCTTGTGCATACATGGATCTTTCCATATCCCATCATCATATTGTAGTTTTGATTGGTCATATTGTGCTCTATATTTATGTGCATCAACTCTACAATGGGTAAAGAGACAAATACATACATTTCATTTAATTTTCTTCCAATTTTCCAATTGCAAAACTACAACAATCAAGATTAATTAATCACACATTCAAGTAAAAATTATTCAACCAATAAAAAGAAACTAACCTTGAATCAATTGGGAGAGGGAGAGATGGATGAGAGGGTGTGAGTGAGAGAGATAGAGAGAGGGGGGAGTTTTGGAACCTTTTGCCGACAACTGTCTTTTGTCATGCAAAGGTTTTGACTCAACCCTAATTTCGATTAGTTTTGCCCTACCAACTGAAAAATTCGTCAGATAAAGTCCTTTATCCATTGAAAAGTTCGTCAAACAAAATTTCGTAGGGCAAGGTCTAATTTTTGGTCGATCAATGCATTGTATCCAGTCCTTTTAATTATACTTAGACCTAATCCCTCACTCAAACATAATATGGATGCTTTACAAATTAACCAAACCAAACCAAACCATTACACATAGTTTTGGAGTAAAACAGATTCAATCTGGAGTTGGGTCATCATCTTTATTATTCTTTTGCTAAGGCTGGTGTCCTATCTTTACTTTGACCAAAAAGCATGCTCAATCTCCTTACGTGAAAGTATACACACGTATCAAAGTATTATCTTTCATATAAAATATGACCTTATACATTTGGAGGAAATATTTTTCTAAAGATAGTACTTCTAAGAACACACAATATATGTTCACCATATATTATTTACCAATTAAGTAACATTGCATTCCATTTTTCTGAATTAAACATCCACATTGTCGTGTGGTCTATGATTTTTCCAAAAGCTAGTCAAGAAAACAAAAGTGGTTACTTGTATGGTTATGTATATGCAACATAGTGTTATAACAAGCCCGTGAGAAGTCTTATTCCAAAGCTAGCATGCAGGACAAACGTTGTGATAGGTCTAATTTTAAACTCCCACGGACTAGTTACTACTGAGTACCGATCAATCTGAAGGGTCTATTTACAACCAGCACAAGTCGACTCTCTTCAGAAAGGTTTTGTTTGGTTGTGGTGGCCTTGCTTAGCAGCTAGTTCAGACTCAGAGGGTACGTAGATCCTAGCTACTAGCTAGGCTTTGTTTCGTTATATGCTAGCTATTGCTGCTTGTATCTACTTCTCTGCCTTCTGTCCATCAATGAATACATGCAGCTCAGCTGACATCAGGCATGGAAGTAAGCTTTTGTCCATCAATTATCAGCTCACTCAGTCACTCATGCAATGCATATATTGGGAGAATACTACATGCCTGATAGTCTTTCTTTTAGCTATTTGCTTTTTCGAACTATCAGAATAATTGGAGGGCAAGAAATACCCAAAAGAGAATAAAACCGGCTACATGTACAAATATATCCATCCTAGCATGTCACAAATGTGGGAATTTGTGTTTTTTCTATTCTAATTTTGTATTTACTAATTTTGGTTAATGTAGAAAATTGTGATTGTTTTGATGTTTTAAGACCAACGCGTTGGGTTAAAATTAAAAAAAAAAATTGAGTTTTAAACTCCCCAAAAGCTTATTCGATCAATGGGCTAAAAATAGATTTTGAGCTAAAACCTATTTTTGGGCCAAATTTAGCCCAAAAAATGAGCCAAGGTTACTAGCAGGGACCCAACTCTATGACCCAGTTGCTAATGTTGTCGGTCACTTGTGGAAAGACCAACGACTATTTCCTTTTATCAGATGGCCCATATTGTTGGACAGTTGGTTCAATCAACAGTACAAATTCAATTATTTTTTAAAAAACAATAAAATTTATAAAATATGAATAAAACCTTATGGTAAAAAAAGAAAGATCTAGTAACTCAAAATTAAATCTAACGACTAAAACAATTAAAAAATTATTTAAATAATAAGTAACCAAAGGCTCTATAAATACCTATGTATTTATTCAAACATCCACACAAAATTCACTTTCGTCAAATGATTCTTTCTTCCACCTATGTATTTGTGTTTAAGAATGGGGTAGGTTGTGTGGTTTTCTATATTCTGTCATGTGGTGCATATATTTAATATTAGAAAGCCAGAAGGAGAGTTTGGTGTCTTAAGGCTTCACCAAAAAATTTTGGACTAAAAACGTGAGAGCCCGTCCCTAAAAATTATGGTTTTTGGGTAAAACCGTGCAAAAAGGGGGCGCACGGGTTGGGTTTCATTCCGCCATGATTGGAAGCTACCTCCTCCAATTACCACTACAAATAAACTCCCCTCAACCTCAGGAACAAAGCCCAAGCACTTGTGGAGGCGTTGGAGTGAGCTTGGAGTTCGAATTGAAGCACGCCATTTTCTAGGGTTCCGGCGGGTTTGAGCAAACTTGGAGCTTTTTCCGGCCAAATTGGACTTGGTCACAGGTATGAAAGTAGTCTCGTTGAGATATTCATTCCTGTAAATTTTGGTAATTTTTGGAAATAGTTGGATTTTCCGGCGAGTCGGGGCGGCAGACCGCCACCTGCGGCGGCACATGCGGTGTCGCGTGGCCAGGAGACTGTCGATGCTACTTTTAAACTAAATTAAATTCCCTGAATTTATTTTTGATATCCGAATGTCATAGGTTGATCGTTTGAATCAAATTTTGTTACGATACTTAGTTTGGCCAAAATATGAATCGACAATCCGATTGTTGGATCGTCACCAAACTTGGATATATTATAATACGTAATATTTAAGGATCATAGGAATTTACGGATTGGGAATCTGAAATATGGATCTTCCCGAATTGGATTTGTAAGTTCGTAAAATAAATGTTAACCGCCACTTGGTTTTGGGCAATTGGCAGAGATCCGACCGTTGGATCGTAATGAAATTTTAGGATGTTGTTCTAGAAGCATAATGTGGATCTTTGGAAGTAACGGATTGGAAATCCGTAATGCAGATCTTCAGGATCAAATCTTAGGGATGTGTTTTATTTAAATTATGTATTTTTATTGGTTAGAACTCTGAGATGTGATTTGATAATTGGTCATAGGTGACAATGGTTCATGATGTCTCGATATACGCTCTAGGGAGTCATAGTTCGGACCTCAGGTGAGTGGGTCTTTTCCTTTCTATCGTATATTATATATATATATGATTGATAATTCCATAAACGTTTATAAATTGATTATGGCTTACGATTACTGTGAATGCTTTGAAGTAATTATTGTGAACTACGAATGGCTTGATCCCTATTTAGGGTTTGTAGGCAGTCTAATGAGACGTTAGATGCAGCCGTACAATAACTAAGACTAAATAATTGAGACAATAGCCTTGTTTAGGGAATTGAGTAATGTGAGGGACATTGGTGGAAAATATAAGATTTAACCTTATGTTTTGGTGGTTAAATATTGGTCATAAATCAATGTGGGAAGAATCAGGAATTTGAAGTAAGGAAACGTAAGTAATGATAGTTAATTAGTATCTAGTTGGGCTTATCATCGATAATTATTTCCGAAAATAAGTAGTTCGGGGGTAGGGCGTTACGGATTATGCATTTTATGCCATATATATATATATATATTTGGGAATACTATGTTATGGTTGAATTTTGATTGCATCATGGCATATTCATATGTATATTACCTGCACATAATCATTGTAAATGCTTGGAAGCGCGAAGGTGAACTCAGGACACCCAGGTAAGTTCAGGTGAGTTTATGGTATTAGTTGACATGATGGGGTTATGACATGACTATATTATGTCTTAAGCAACCCCGACACGGTCGTACGGGTTGCCCATGAATCGTACATGTTATGTTGAGATGCATTGAGAGCTCATAAACCTGCACCCCGGTGTTAGTGCTTCCGCCGGTGGCCAGGGCACAGTCCTTCACGTGATGTTCACCTCCTGCACCTTACGCTCACCTTGGATCCAAGGTAGGTGCACAATCCTGTCGTACAAACCACTATAGGTGGTTCCCACTCGTAGGTGACCCGCGATTATTCGCACATTCTTCACGTGGTCGTAGCACTTGAGCGTATTTATCTACACCCAGTTCTGTCGTAAAGACCACTTTAGGTGGTTCCGACTCGTGTGCATGTATACTTATTGAGCTATGGATAAGTCGTACAGGTCAGTGGAAGTGACTCCAACTTATAAGCTAGCATATATGATGAGATATATGATGAGATGCTAGCATATATGATGAGAAGCTAGCATATATGATGAGATATGCTATGAGCTACCATATATGATGAGATATGTTATGAGCTAGCATAAATGATGAGATGCTAACATATATGATGAGATATGTTATGAGCTAGCATATATGATGAGATATGTTATGAGCTAGTATATATGATGAGATGCTAGCATATATGATGAGATATGTTATGAGATGCTAGCATATATGATGAGATATGTTATGAGCTAGCATATATGATGAGATATGTTATGAACTAGCATATGTGATGAGATATGGATTCAACCGTACATGATAGGTGGATTCGGCTAACATGCCATTTCATATTGGTTTATTTCACCTGGGTTACTTATTCTTGTTGAGATATTTGACGTGGCATAACTGTAAGACTATTATTTTGGTTATAGTTTTGATTTATAGTCACGCTTGTTATTTTCTGGGAAATTATACAGGTATTACGGCGAGGGGCTACTACTTTTGGTAGTTAGAATTGGTTTGAAAAGTTTTGTTTCACTCACTCACATTTTCTATTTGTGTACCCCTCCAGGTTCTAGCAACAGAGTTCCGTATTGACGAGGATTCGTGGCACTTTTCAGCACAAATGTTTTTTTTTTTATGGGATAATCATTATCTCACCTTACTGTACTATACCTATGCTCTGTATCACGCGTGAAATGGGTCCAGATCCGCTCACCGCGCACTCGTGTACTTAGGCACTCTTAGGTTTTAATTTATTCACATTTTATACATTATCACACTTTATGGCTTCGTCACCTTCCAGGTGTCGGCCAGCACGACCTAATTCGGGGTCCTAGTGGACATTCCGGGTAGGGTGTGGCAAAAAAGCCCCCCAAACAAAAAAAATCAAAACTGACACAAAAAATACATATAAAAACCCCAAGGGTAATTCTGTAAGAAATAGAAATTTATATTTCATTTTATTAGAAAAAAAAAGAGAGATAAAAAAATGGTATGTGACCAACTCCACTCCTCCTCCATTTTCAGAGGATCAAGGCGTGCTGGCCGTCACGTGAGCGTGACGTAACCAAAAGTGCGACACGGAAGCAAGATATAACAGAATACGAAGGAATTTAAACCAATCACTAGTAGAACCACCTACTAGAATAAAAGGATGAGTTAAGATAAACACATAAATTCAGAGCATAGGTTTCAGTGCAGTCAAGTAGGACTAAAATAAAAGTACATCACCCGCAGGTGAGTCCTACATGTAGAGTGTCTGTCAGAATGCCGGAAAAAGACCTCGAGAGCCACCAACCGCTAACTAGAACCTGGAGGGGCGAAAAACAAAATGAGTGGGTCAGTAAAACCAAAGATTTTCCAAAACATTTCATTTAAAACATTTCTAACCCCTCACCGTAAAAACCTGTATACTTTCCCAGAAAATAGTATATAAACGTATATATATACACATCAACAAAACTCAGCTCACAACCATCAACATAATATCTCAGTAATGATATGCCATGCCCAAAATGTAAACAGAATGTATCAATATCAATCAGGTGAAATAATAAATCAACCGGAGACCCTACAATGGTCATGTACGGCTGATTCTAAAGCTCTACATCCAATCCAACCGGAGTCACCTCGGTGACCTGTACGGTCCAACTCTGCACGTCACTCGGAACTACATATAGTAGTCTGTACGATGAAAGGTGTATAAATACGCTCTAGTGCTTCTCTCATCAATCATCAGCGCGCATAACTAAGGTCACCCACTAGTCGGAATCACATCTAGTGATCTATACGACTAGCATGTCGGAACCCTCACATGGTCTGTACGACATCCACCTACTTGGATCCAAGACGAGCGTGCGGTGTGGTGAATAAATATAAGCACTAACACCTAAGTGCAGGTTATGAGCTTTCAATGCAATTCATATAAAATAACTCAGCTGAATAATAATAAAACTCACTTGTGCGTCCGCCGCGTCAATTCACATATATATACATCAATTATCAAACTAAATATCTCAACAATTGCATGCATGGCAAATTAATTCATAACTTTCATAAAAATGCATTTTCTGGGAAAAACAGTTGTATATAGGTAATACGAAATCAAAACTGCCCACTCACTGATAAGTCGATGGGTCATAACCCCCGTGACGTCCCTGGATGCGCTCGTCCTCGGGATAGGTGTCACCTATATGCGAAACAACTATAAAAACGTTAATTTAACACATAACCAAACAATTCGAAATAACTTCTCATACAATGCTCAATTTGGGTATATGAATATACCACAGCGACCTACTCGACGTCACGGACGTCGAGTAATTTTTAGAAATTTTTTTTGACGTGGCACGCGCCCCCACGCGCCAGGGAAGGCACGGGTCCACGCGCACCTTCTTCCTCGCGAGCTCGCCGGACTGGTTTTTCCGGCGGCCGGTTTCCGGCCAACTTTGAACTCCTTGTTCTCCTTCGTTTCTCAACCATTTTCTTCGTATTTTATACCAAATTGAAGCCCCAAACATGTAGAATCACAATAGACTAGTTTAAGGCTCTAAAAACAACTAAATCTCACCGGAAAAATTCAAGCAAAACCGGCCAAACTTAACCCTCGTGATCCCGACGTCCAAATCCTTCAAACGAAGTATTCCGAGCCTCCTTGAGACCTCACTAAGCTCACTATAGGCTTAGAATTCCCTGAAACACAACATTTTACGTTCGCATGAACAGTGACCAAAAATGGAGGTTCGGGTTACACGTGATTCCGAGGGTTTCACTTCCTAAAACTAGTACTAAACAACTTAAAATGACTCAAGGATGAAGATGCATACCTTGGTTGTCTTGATCCGTCGAGTTTGGAAGATTTTTGGGTGTGTCCGTACGTATGAGTGAGTATAGAGAGAGAGAGAGTCGGGATGGAGGAGAGAGAGAGACTACGGGAATGAGAGGGAGAGAGAGAGGGTTTGTGATGTCCAAAAACAATCCACACCATCCATTTTTCTAATCCCTAACCAACATAACAAAATCAAATAAATAATCCAACTCACTTATATATTTTTCTTTTAATCTTGTCTAATATTTGAACCAATAACGTCATACACATACGTACCTTAATACCCGCTAAGGGTAATCCCGTCATTTCACATCCTGAATAAGAAAAATCTCGGGACGGGCTGTGACAGATGGACTAATATCTCAAAGAAATATTGTTAAAAAAAAACAAAAACTTAAAATTTGTTTTATTGAAACATGAAAAAAAGGAAAAAAAAAAAGGGGAACGTGCTGAACCCCTAAAAAAAAAATCATGACAATTATCCTCTAAAAATTAAAATAAAAAAAAATCATGGCAATTATCCTCCTCTATTTTCGATTTCGTCATCTATATCGATATATATAGATATATGGAATGAGAGCCCCAAAACATGGTCATTAAATTTTTTTTTTTTAAAAAAGACGACATGGTGAATAACTGCTCTCCATTTTAGGAGAGAAAGATATTAAACAGAAAAATTAAAATTTGTTATATTGAAAAAAGAAAAAAAAAAAAACAAATAAAACAACAGAAACGAAATAACTTCTCCTCCATTTTAAGAGAAAATATTAATCTAACAAAATTATATTAAAAAAATATCTAAGAAATTTATATTAAACAAAAACAACGTAATTGCTCTCCATTTTATGAGAGATATATTAAACAGAGAATTAAAATTTGTTTTATTGGAAAAAAAGGAAAAAAAAGAAGAAAAGAACATGAACGTATCTCCTCCATTTTAGGACGAGATATTAATATCTAACAAAATTATATTAAAAAAAAAAAAATAAGAACCAACGTGGGAGAAAATGGGTTAAGGTTGTCGTCAGTTAAAAAAAAAAGGGTGAAGTTCTCACACTACCAAGCAGTAACTTCCCAGTTCCCACGTATATTCCCATTTTTTCCGTTGTGGCTACAATATTATTATATGTGCTCCCCATCGCCTCCGATTATGTGGCCGAATCTTATACTCCCCATTTGTTTGCTCTGCCTTCTTCACATGCGATGCTATTTGAATTAATTTGGTGAGATTCTTGACTCAAAAGGCTTTTGCCAACCATTCATATCCATATTATGTGAAATCTTGGTGTTTTTTATTTCAATTTTCTTATTCTTTCTTTCTCCTTTTTGTTATAGGGTCAAGACGATTCTATTAGGCTCCAAAGTTCAAAGGTTTGAGTAACTTTAGGTAAATCTCAATTTAAATTTACCTTTTTAGTTTTTAGTTTTTTTTTTACGGTTTATCTTTTAGGTGAGGAATTTGATGCGCTCTACTGTAGCTTTGATGATGTATATATGAGTTTGTATTTAGTAAGTCAATTTTAGTTTTTTTAACTTCTTCCTTTGAAATCTTCATTGTGCGCTTCTTAAATTTTGGTCAGATTATGAGTTTCAATTTTGATTATCTTAATGTGCTATACGTGTGCTATGGTAATTTAAAAAATTATTTGTTTTCATTCTCAGGATATCTACAAGAATACCCACAAAAAATGAAGAATGAACTACCTATTGATAAGATCCCAAACAGACGTGTCTCTATTTTTACACCTGGGTGGAAGATATCTGTCGGAGTAAAAACTACTGATTTAAGCCAACTGATTCTCAAAGAGTGGAAAAAGAAGAAGCATGAGCCGTATGTATTCTAAATTCTTTATTAAATTTTTTACAAGAAATTCTAACATTATATATACCTTCAATGTATAGGTGGCGCATGAAAAAGGCTGTAGAAGAATTAAAACCTTCAACAACTCCTCACATCATACGTATTTGGAATAAAGTCCAACAAATTAGGTACAACACCATTTCTTACCTATTTATTTTTAGTGGCATTCTCTATATGAGTTTCATGTGAAAATGCATGCGAAGATTAACATTAAGGAATAAAACACAAACATTAATAATTGAAGCCAAAAAAGTATAACATATATGCGTCTGTACATGCACACACACATATGAAATTGTCAGGTAAAATGTCCACGGTCTTGACAGTATACATGTTTGAAAACCAAACGTATATCTTCCACCAGGTCATCACTACATTATCTTTAAAGGTTGATTGGCTTCAATCTCAATTAAGAATTATCGCATGCTTCAATCTTCTTGTGGCATGTGATGCCATTATCATTTTCTACTGCAGCTTTGAGATAATGTCTCCTCCTATTGTTCCTTTGTTTCTTCTATATTAATATCTCCTCCTAAAATGGAGGAGATACGTTCATGTTAATTATCTCAAATTATAAAATTTAAAAAAAAAAATCAAATTATAAAAAAAAAATTATTTTCATACGGAAGTATACTATAAATTCAAATTGCATTCAATTTTCAAATAGAATAAAATTGCATTTTTTTGTCAGTTTTACAAGCATCACACACGTCTCAAAGTACAAAGGTTGAAGTACAAGATTAAGGTAACATTTCTTAGTATTTAATTTTGTAAACATGATTACAATTTGTTACCTAAAACTTGACAAATTATTTATCTTTCAGTATTCTAAAAGTAACTGGAGTAAAAGTATTGTCATGAGAAAATTGTCAAAGTTAAAGGTATTTAGGTTAAATTGCTTACAATCTTTATATTTGGGATTGTGCATTATAGTTAGACAACTTATTTTATCATCATTGCTTGCAGATTAACCATGAAAATCTAAAGCATCAAGTGCAAGCAAATGGGTGGCAAGAATGGCTTTGATTTCACACGTAGACGCTATGTTTACATATGTACATGTTGTCTATATTTTGCTTTGCTAGCCTATAACTTTGATTGATTGAAAACTTATGAATCTGAAAATTTTGATTTAAGGACATTAATTGTTATCAGCATGTATCTAGAAATGAAATTACATGTCATATTTTCAGATTTTTTAATACTTTATGTTTTCCCATTTTATCTTCGTTGTTGCTAAATTCTTCAACGAATGAAGCAAAAAAAATGTGGAATGGTTAGTGTGCAATTCATAAATTTCATTTTTTTTGTACAATGGGCGGGTGCAAAAAAACTAAGTTAGATGATTGAAAATAATAAGAAATTGTTCTGATAGACACACACCCACAATTTATAAAATAATCACTTATGAAGTATTAGAATATCTAAAACAACACATCTTTGAGGCGCTAGCGCCCGTGATGCAAAAAAGCCTCTCGCACACACATTAGTGCCTGCAAAGAGGCTAGTGTGTAAGAATGAGATAAGTTTAGTGATTTTCATTACTTATCGAAATTTAATTATTTTTAGGTTAAAATGTTCATAAAAATAAATTAAAATAATCTACATACTTTAATTTCCTCTAGAAGGAGAGTTTGAACCCACTACATAGTGAGTTGAAGAGGAAAGACCTCGACCACCAAATTAACCACCAATTGCGTATTTTGGTGTTTTATCTGAAGTTTCTTGTGGGATTTACTGTTGTTCTTGATAAAATAGAAATGTGTTTAGGAGTGTTGACGAACGCTGTTCGAGAAAATTTTCTACATTTTCATAACTCCATCTTCTCAATATAATGAATGCTGCATATGGTTGTATTGCACAATCTAGAACATCAAATTTATCCATAAAAAATGTTGTGATCAGTTTAGGTAATAAACTTAATTTTTTTTTTTTTTTTTTTTAGAGCACGGTAGGTTTGATTTATTTATAATTTTTAGCCAAAAGTATGAGGGGACTAATTGGTTAACTGGAGCCAAAGCGGCGTTCTTCATTTGATCTTCACCACAACAGCAACTGCAACACGGATCGATTCGATACTGACGGACAGAATAGGTACTCACGCGTTTCGGCTCTTGGAGTTTCCCTGCAAATGTGAATTTGTCGGGAAAAGTAAAGCTTCTCTGGTATACCTTATACCAAAAAACGAACAAATTATATATAGTCAGTCAGTCTTTAGCGTTGTTAACTGCAAGTGTGGAGGCACTCATTTTGCACCGGCCGTTCGAATTGTGAAGAATCGAGTAGCGGATAAACAATTAAAGCAGTCCTTATACCACAGTTATGGCTCAATAGAAAATAAATTTGCGATTTGAAGTTTGTAATGATACTCATTTCCCTAAGCACAAATATGAAACCTACACATGAAACTTGATGTAAATGTTTAAATGTGAGTGTTGTGTGTAAGAGTAACAGTATCCCCAATTGTAAGATCAAGATAATAAGTCACAAACGCATATCAGAGAAGTGCAAACTTTTAGAATTCGAAACTAATCTTACATGGCAATCATTCTCCTCCCTCCGTCAAAACATTTAATGCTCAATCAACAATAAGTTTTTTATTCAATATTGAATGTGAGTTTTGAAAAACAGAGGCCACTATAATATACATATATGTGTGTTCGATTCGTTTGATTCTTCTATTAGAATTCAATGAAACACTAACAAGTAATCATTGTTCAACAATGAGTTCACTATCTAGGTTCGATCAAAACCGAGTTTCAACTATATCAATTAGAATAGTTCAAACCTCTTTCTACAAGACTTTTTTGCATTAACAATGAATCAAAACATGTTGGCTTTGTGGAGCCAAAAATAATCCCAAAAAACATGGAGCTGGCACGTGGATTATTTCTCAAGAAAGACAAGACTGCCACTATTAAATGAGCAGGGAGCCGTCTCCTTCACCACACGCAGCTAAGGTAGAGCAGGTAGAGATCAACGACTGCTCAAGGCACCCCTGCCTGTAGGAAAAGTTAAAGGTATTTATGATAGAATAATCCCTATTCTTATCATAAATTCATTTATAATTAGAAGACCTTTTTCAAGTAAGTTATCATAATTTCATTTATTTAGGATATTTACCTAATTATTCTAAGATATTTATGTTGGAAATGTGCCCTAAAGCCATTCATATGATGATACTTTACGGATATTTCACATGTTAAACTAATCTAGTTTACATATAAAGGGCAAACATTATTGTTTGAGACGTCTCATATAAATGTTATATGCTTAAACGATAAAGTCCAAGGAATATGTGATTGGAAGAATGCAATCTAATGAAGTTAGATTAATGAGACCATTCTTTCGTAGACACATCCTAAACGTTCCTGATCATAGGATTGCCAATTGGGCATTGACAGTCCGATAAGATCAGTACGTGCTATGTCTTCTCTCAGGGAGAGTGACTAGTCTCGAGTCATTGGTGTGTGTGACATCAAGACAAGTACGTAGGTGCTCAATAGAGAATGAGTTCACTGAACACGATCAACGAGGAGTTCTCATACTCATGTCACATGAGAACTCATGTTTGGGATAATGCAAATTAGTCCTTTGACCTGAGGCATCACAGTTGTTGTCTTGTGGTTAAGTCCTTGATCTTTGATTATGTCAAAGTCACCCCATCGGGGTGTCCACGACATCATTGGGGTTAAGCCACTTAGTCATGGAGACAAGTGAATGCGCAACAAGGGATCTCTAACCTTCAATTGGCTTGAGGGAGAATACTCTATGATATGATTAAAATCTCTGGCCAGAGTATGAATGAGATTTGGGAATGCGTTCCAATTCACATTCAAAGTAATCATATAAGCACAAGAATCACATTGGATAGTAGACATGAATAAATAAACTATCAAACCAAACAATGTGGTCAAGAGTATTAGATTAGAGAAAGACCGTATTGCATTTGTAATCCTAAACTGAATAGGTTCTCTACCTCTTCTGATTAGCTTGGGTAGCCATGATATGCTGCTAGGGGTCACTCATGGTTTGTGGAAGCCCTAAACGTGTGTAATCACTAAAGGGAGAATTGAAAGTAAGTTTCAAATTCACAATCGATGTAAAATGGTTTTAATCGCACACTGCCTCGCTAAAAGGAACCTAATGTATCGTACACCAAATAAGGTGGAGATTGAAGAAACAAAGGAGATGAATTAAATGGTTTAATTATTTATGGCAAGGATTAATTAATATGTTAATTAATCAAACGAATAAGTTCGTTAAAGACCTCGGGATAGTTTTTGGACCTTAAGGCCCAATGGGCTTCGAACGTCAAAGCCCATTGACTTAAGTTGTATGACAACTTAATGAATAAAGATTCACAAAGGCCCAAAAGCCCAAATCCAATAGAGTGGCCGGCCATATAGTGATGAATTAGGGTTTTTGGTTCTTTAGGTCATTTAAAGAAGTGACTATATAAAGAACTTTATAACATAAATTCATAAGTTGTTGATTTTAGAGAAAATTGGTGAGAACACAAAGCTTCCATTTCTCTCTAAGAGGCCAACCACCTTGGGGGATATTGTCTAGCAATTCTATTTCCTCAAGGTCACTCATTTCCTCTCCAATCCAACCTTGGTGTAGAATCTTTAGAGGTTCTCAATTTTGGGAACTTGGAGAACCTATTCTTCTAACCAAATCCATGGAGCTAAGAAGCAAGGAATGAAGGCCCTATCTCTTGGGTGATTATCCTTTGCATATGCAAAGAGGAATCTACAAAGGTAAATATTTCTCAACTAACAAATTGTTGTTTTTAAGTTGAGTCAAGGTTCACCAATCTACTAGGCTTTGAATTTCATGGTAGATGTTTTGTTTTTGAATGCATGAAAGCATGATTCCGCCTTTAATTGTTAATTGCATGCTATATGATGTTATTCAAATGAACATGTTTTTCACAAAATTTCCTTCAATTTATTTACACAAATATCTTAGAATATTCCACCCAAAAATATCACCTAGGGTCGCCCACCCCTAAACTCTAGAGAGCAGGCCCTTACTCTTCCTCTCCTATAAATACTCCATTTATCTCCAAAATTTAGTAAGCTTTAGCTACCCCTAAAGAGGTTTTTTGCTTCCCACAAACACTCAAACACATTCTTTACATAATTCTAACTTTGGCATCAGAGATTCTTCGGCGAAAGCCCCCCTCCCATTCATCATGGGCGCGTGAGGATTTTGGCCTTAATATTAGGTGTTATAATTTTGCAGGTGCAAATTTGTCAATCAAGGAAACGCAGAAATTTGCATCCATAAATTGGTGCTTTCATTGAGAACTTTGATTTGAAGACTCGAATAAGACTCTCGCTTTCAACTTCCTTCGTTCATAGATCCACGACTACGATGGCAGGAAATTTAGAAACTACAACCAATGGGACCCCCTACGTTGAAGGACATGGATCAACCGATGAAGATCATGACGTGGCTCCACTCCGTCGCTCCTCGAGGCTTACCATAACAAAGACTACACCTTTGCCACCACAAGGCACCATGGCCATGCCAGCAGCGACAACCGCTATTGTAGTGGCCCACGGGGCAGCCACCCTTCAACACAAGGAAACCCTAGGGCAGGAGGCCCATGATGCAAGCAGCCAGAAGGTGCAGACCTAAGTAGCTGCTCGCTTTCGGCAGCAGCCTTTGGAGTCTACCACCTTCACTTGGACGCGAGCTGCCCAGACCGAGGCAACCCAAGCTACACCAACCAAGGTGGCCCAGCGCCTATACGCTCGACTTGCTCCTACAGCCATCCAGACGGTCTAGCATGGTCCCAAAACAGTTAAACCATCCCAGATCTAGATCCCAAGGCCGACGGTTGAACCAAGGGTATTTTCACCCCACCTCACTGTAGATCTGACCCATCCTAGCTCAAGCTTTGCACCAAGAGTCCATTACACTTCCATAACTCAAGCAGACGTCTACCATCCCAGCTCTTCCATAACTCAAGCCAAGGTAAACAGATCATGATCGGGGGCAGCCAAGAGCTCTGCTGCCCCGACAGAGGCAATTTAAGAAGAAGTAGAGAGGCTCCTGACTGAGCGATTAAGGGAATTCCAGCACATCGAGACCAAATGGGCAAATCATCTTTCACGGATGAGATCGAGCCAACGGAACCCCTACGTAAGTTTAATACGCCACATTTCACCTTATTCAAAGGAGATGGAGACCCGAAAAGGCACTTGAAGCACTAACGCAGCGCGATGATCTTCTGCAAGGCCAACGACCTTAATGTGCAAAATATTCGCCACTACTTTGAAGGGTGAGGCGTATGATTGGTTCCATACCCTGTATCCACAGTCCATCTAGGGTTTCGATGAGCTTTTTGTAGTTTTCACTAAGGAGTACTTATCTTACCACTCGATCAAGAAGAAGCCTGATTATCTCTTCAATAACAAGAAGAATCCAAAATAGTCACTCCGCGACTATGTCAAGTGGTTCAAGGTGGATAAGGCGAATATAGTAAGTTGCAGCAACTCGATCGCCAGCCGAGCCTTCCAAACGGGACTCCAAGCAGATCATCCCCTATTTGGAAAATTGATCATGAAAGAAGACTTGACTCTAACAGACTCATTCGCTCAGGCAGAGAAATATGCGCTTTGGGATGAGGCTCGACAAGTAATCAAGGCACCTGAGCAGCCTTAGAATGTGTCTAAGGCTGCTTAAAAGAAACTGCACAAGAAGCAATCCAACGATTGAAGCAGGAAGAGGGCCAAGCGTAGAGACCTGTCCCCGACAAGAGGAGGCCAAGCCATCAAGAACTATACTAAGTTCTCCATCCCAATCAACCAGATCCTCCGCGACCCCAAGATTGAGCCTTGGTTTAAGCTACCAAGATAATCCAAATGAGACACCTCTAAGCTGGATCACACCAAGTATTGAGTTCCACCGAGGTCCCAGTTACACAACCAACACTTGCTATACCTAGAGGGAATACCTAGAGAAGTTCGTGACGAAGGGTAAATGCGACAAATACCTAGACAAGCTAGCTGCCTAGCCTAGGAGGAACGTAGATGTAGATGATGAGTCGCCTGCCAAGACCATCAGAATCAACGATATTTTCACCGAGTCCGAATACTTGGGGACCACAAACAACTCCAAGAAGAGGCAGATCCAGCAAATTATAACTATCTGCCAAGTTCAGGCAGCCTATGCCAAACCTGAACCCATTGTTGGTATCACAAAGCAGGATGCTGAGGGAGTTGACTTCCCACACGATGATGCTCTGGTAGTGTCCGTTCAATTGGCACACGTTATAATCGACAAAGTGATGATGGACAACAACAACACATTAAATCTAGTTCAGCTATCCATCATTCAGAAGATGGGCCAGGAAATCACGATAATACGCCGAACAGAGGTACTCACCGAATTCAACGGATACACCTTGACCGTTATTGGCAACATAACACTCGATGTGAAAACACCATTAGTAGTCTCAAAGTAGATGTTCATTATAGTCAGCAACCCATCTCCCTATAACAGGATTTTGGGAAGGCCCTGGCTAGTGAAACTTGGAGCCGTAACCTCTGTCGAGTTCCAGAAAATCCGATTCTGCATCCCGGGAGGAAGATTCCGAGAGATCAAGTCTGACCAGGCCGCATCCCGACGATGCAAGGTGCAAATGCTGAAAGAGTAAAAAAAGAAATCCTTCACCCCCGTATGAGCTACCAAGGTTGAGAAGGACGAGCCTGCTACCAAATGGCAACAACAACAGGTGGATTAAGATGATAACATTTAGGAGGCTACACCGATAGAAGAAAAATGATCGAAGCCAGAAGAGAACGCTGAATACATCATTCTTGATCCTCAGAAGTTAGAGAAGATGGCTAGAATTGGCTCACGACTGAGCCCGAAGGGAAAACCATAACGTCTTTTCATGGTCACCCTTAGACACGCCTGGCATTGATCCCAAGATAACCTGCCACAAGCTACATGTCAACCCCACAACTAAACTGGTGATCCAGAAGAGAAGACACTTCACTACAGAACAAGTATCGATCATTGAGGCAGATATAGACAACCTACTGGAAGTCGGATTCATCGAAGAAATGGCGCATTCAGCATGGTTAGCCAACGTCGTGCTGGTAATGAATAAAGAGAAGGGCAAGTGGAGAGTATGCGTAGATTACACCGACCTCAACAAGGCTTGCTCGAAAGATTCGTTCCCTGTCCCCCGAATTGATTTACTGGTGGACTCAATTGCAGGGAACTAGTCGTTCAGCTTCTTGGACCCATATTCCAACTACAATCAAATTGCCATGTTTGAGCCCGACAAACAGAAAATTGTGTTTGTGATTGAGCGAGACATCTATTACTACAAGGTTATGCCTTTTGGCCTCAAGAAAGCATGAGCTACCAATCAAAGGTTAGTAAACATGATGTTCAAGAAGCAGATTAGGGTTACCATGGAGGTCCATATCGACGACGTCATGGTAAAAGGAAAGCAACAGTTAGACCACCACAAAAACTTGGCAGAGACATTAGGGAGTAAAAGATGAAGCTCAACCCTGTCAAATGCACATTTGGAGTCTTCTTAGGCCGATTTTCAGGTTACCTTGTAACCGAGCGAGGAATCGAGGCGCATCCTAAGCAAATCAAAGAAACATTGGAGATGCAACCCCTAACCACTTTGAAGAAGATCCAAAGTCTAACCGAACGAGCAGTCGCGCTCAACCATTTTTTCTCGCGCTTAATCGATCGATGCAAGCCCTTTTTCAAGTCCATCAAGAAGGCACAAAGAGACAAGTAGGACGACAAGTACAAGAAAGCATTTCAAAACTTGAAAAGATATTTGACATCCCTTCCGCTACCATGCCAGAAGCAGCCGAGGAATTATACATCTCAGGAGTAGCAGTAAGCTCTGACCTCATACGAAAAGAGATGGAGGCCCAACTACCAGTATTCTACATTTTTAAAGCTCTTCTCAATGCAAAAACATGATACCTGAAGATTGAAAGGCTAATTTTGTTGCGAGTTGTTGCAGCTCAGAAGCTCATACTGTACTTTCAGGCGCACACGATCATCGTTTTGACATAATATCCCCTACAATCTATCTTACATGGTCCAGACACTTCTCAATGAGTGATGAAGTGGGCATTGGAACTCGGCCAATACGCCTTGGTTTACTAACCCCGCAAGATAATAAAAGCTCAAACCTTGGCAGACTTCATAGCAAAGTTCACTCCTGGCTTGGGAGACGCAACAACACTGCCCAAAGATGCCCTCGAGCATGCCTTGGCCTAACCAACCCTTTCTGACAAAGAATTTTGGCACCTGCACTTCGACGGTTCATCCAACTACAAGGGTTCTAGAGCAGGCTTGGTTCTCATCACCCCAGACAACTTGATGCTCAAGCAGGCAATCACTCTAGGTTTCATGGCATCAAACAACGAAGTAGAGTACGATGCTTTATTGGCAGGCTTCCAAATGGCACAAGATCTAGCAGTCAAGAAGCTTGCAATCTATTATGATTCTCAGTTTATCACTAGCCAGACTACTAGGGAGTGTGCAACAAAGCATCCAATAATGCCTTTATACCTCGAGAATGTACGAAAGTAGCTTGAGGCATTTCAAAATTACACTCTCACATAGGTGATGTAGGCAGACAACGCTTATGCAGACGTCCTGGCAGCCTTAGGTTCTGCTTTGGACTACCAATTCAGACATTCCATCTCGATCGAGTATTTGGGAAAACCGAGTATAGAAAAAAAACCAGCAGCTGAGGTGTTACAAGTTAATACAATCCTAAGCTGGTAAGATCCCATCATCAACTACCTAGTCAATAGGACATTCATTGCAGAAAGATTGGAAGCTAGAAAGCTCCAAATAAAGGTGGCACGCTACTACATGTGGAACGACATTCTCATCCAAAGTTTATTTTCAAGCTCACATCTCCACTGCCTAGTGCCTCTTGACAACTAAAAAGTTCTGAGCATAATCCACAAATAAGTTTATGGAAACCACTCAGGAGGCTGATCCTTAGCACAGAAGGTCTTTAACGCCTGCTACTATTGGCCTACCGTGCATCAAGACGCTAAGGAATGTGTTCAAGCATGTACCCGTACTGCCTGCCAGCGACCTCCACCTGCAGACAAGCTTATGGCCATTCATACAGTAGGCAATCGACCTGGTAGGGCCCATGCCACCCACTACTAAGGGCAGGGGCATGATGATCGTGGCTATTGACTACTTCACAAAGTGGGTAGAAGTTGAACCCATGACCACCATTACTTAATCAGACATAGAGCACTTTATATGGAAGTACATCATCTGCTGATTTGGCATCCTACAATCTATCGCCATCGACAATGGCCAGCAATTCGTGGGCAAAGACTTGGTGAAGTTTTTCCAGAAATATGGCATCAAGCAGCACATGTCTACGCCTAGATATCCCCAAGGCAATGGGTAACCAAAGGCATCCAAAACTGGCTCAACAAATCCTTCACATACAAGCAGGGAAAATGGCCAGACGAACTTCCCGGTGTCCTATGGGCATATTGCACAACCAAGCAACGAGTAACTGGTGAAACTCATTTCCCATTGGCATTTGGTTCAGAAGCAATCATCCATCCCAATGTCATTGTGCCAAGCATCAACATCATATTCCTAACTTTAGAGCAGAACAGAAAATAAATGGCCATAAATCTAGATCTGGTAGAGGAGGAACGCGAGAAGGTTATCACCCGCATTGCAGCTTACCAGCAACAGCTCTTCTCCAGCTACAACAAAAGGGCAAAAAATGAAATAGTTTCAACTTAGAGATTTAGTCATAAGCATTCATCACTGCCTGAAAAAAAGACTCCAAATAGATAAATACTATATGGGAAGGCTCGTATAAAGTCAGCGGAGCAGGCGGCAAGGGTAGTTACACCTTTACCACCATGAACGACAAAGAGATCGGCAAGCAGTATTCGCCTACAACCTACAAAAGTACAACGCATAACCCTTCATTTCTCTTTAAGCTCTGCTCGGACGAAATAAAGCTCGAAGACTCAAGCAGCTCGCACTTCGAATATCCAGACGTGGATGGGTCGGGATGCCCTGGTGTAACTAGAGCATGATGGCTTACCCCGGTATCCCTAGAATGAGCCATAATGGTTTTTGTCAAGGCTTAGCTAGATTGAAGGATTTTAGACCTTTAGATTTATCCGTGGGGACCCGAGCCTTAAAAACGGATGAGGCATGTTACGCAGCTCTCCCTTTGGACGGCTGCCCACGAAGATGGGCCATAGTTAAGCATCTTTGATGTGACCAGGTGCTGGCAACCCTAGTTGAACATTCTGTATGTGACCAACTAGCGATCTTCGTGTTATGGAATAGTATTCACTCTACCCGTTAGAGGAACATCCTTTTTAAGCATCCACGATGTGACCAGCTAGCATTCGCAGCTGAGCATCTCTGGTGTAATACATAGGAGATCTATGCAAGGATACAGAATTCTAGCTTTGGCTACACGCATGGGGTACACGTAGTTGAGCATCCTGATGTGATCAGCTAGCGTAAGGAGCTCAACATCTTGTATATGACCAACTAACGATCTCTATGTATCCTTGGAAGATCTAAAGTCACAGCTCATTTAATGAGAAGCTTATGGTTTATAGAAGATCTTTGGGAACCCAGAGCCGCTTCCAATTCAACGAGCAACCTACGATTTCTGGAAGACTGCCTACGGTAAACCCTTCGAGCAGTTAGCTGCATAAACCCATACAATCGCACAATCTTGTGAAAGATTAACAAGTTAACACGAACATGCACTGCCTAGTGCAGAACAACCCATTGGGTTTACACTGATTTCTAAAGTGTTGTGCTACTTACTACGCACCTTACGAAATTGGTTACATAAAATGCAAATAGTTCTTTCGAACCATTGCCCATGAAATTTCATAGAACTACGCAATGTTGATGTGAAGGGTTAGCGAATTTCGTGTCCTATCAATCTTGAGTATGTTGTCATGCAGGACACGTAGCTTAAGGGTGCGTTTGGTACGCAGACGAGACGGGACGGGACGGGACGGGACAGCTCCCCATGCCCTCGGATGGAAGTGAGGAAGAAGAAGAAGGAGACAGAAAGGTTATAATTTTGTGTTCCACGGATGTGGAACAAGTTCGTTCCAGGGGGGGAGAGGTGGAACGAAAAATCATCCAAAACTTGTCCCGTGGAACAACGCGTTCCACTCGTTTTAGGCGTACCAAACGTGGGACGGAACGCCTCGTCAGGTTCCGTCCCGTCCCGTTCCGTGTACCAAACGCACCCAAGGATTAGAGAAATGACGACCAGCTAAGTAGCTTATGGTTAGGAGGCAACAACGCGAGATAAAGCTCAGCAGTTCAATGCCCTAGAAGGTCAAAGTTAACAACCGAGTAATTATGCAAACTCGCATACTTCTGTAAGTAAGGCGCTTGGCTTATAACTCTCTTGTTAATAGCTTTGTAGAGGTCCTAAGCCTATATCGGCAGTCACATACGTCATGCATATGAAAAATGCAACTACGGAGGTCATTCAACCCTGCAAGTTAGAAGTTCCAAAAGATACCTCAAGAAAATGAAGATTCGGACTCGACAACTTGAAGTTAGCACCTAAAGCAATGAAGATGGGCTTGACTGCTTTGTTCAAAGTAGTTTTCTTGATTGTTCATTCTATGGTGAAAGCTACAAGCAAGGCAAAAAGACAAGGGTGAAGTAAAGCGAAGAAAAATAGTTTATTAATTTCTAGCAAATTAGTAAAAAGAGTTCAAGCAAAGGAAGAGGCAAAGCAGAAAAGAAAAAGAAAGTAAATCCTAAAGTTTATCTAAAAAGATTACTCATCAGCAGCCTGGACATCTTCAGTAGCTACATCGCTCCCAACAACATCAACTTCCCACGCTTCACCTACAGCTGCCCCATCTTGGGCAGCATTGTCATGAATCGCACCTGCCTAGGCGGTACCACCTTCGGCTACACCTACTTGGGCAGCCTAATCCTCAACTGCTCCACTAACAGTGCTCTTGAAGGAAAATTTAAGCAGATCCTCGAAAGAAATAGCAAAAAGCTCGAGGTCCTTATCAGAAAATGTGTAGTCAGACAACATGCCAAAGAAATGATCTAGATAGCCAAGCTTATAGAAGTCAGCTTGACCTTGGGCAAGGATAACCTCAAGACTGGACTTCTTGCTTTTCAGCTGCTTATTCTCCTCAATAAGAACAGTACGAGCACTCTGCAACTCATATAGCTCATTCTCCAGGTTCTCGTTGGTAGACAACGCTCCTTGCAGCTTCACCTCATTTGACTCAAGTCTACTGGCAGCCTTCTTGAGTCGAACCACGTCATTATGCATGGCGAATAGCTCTACATCCTTGGCATCACGGACAGACCGAAATTCTGAAATGGTACGTTCAATGTCCTGCACTAGCAATGATTGAACTTAAGTCTCTTTCTCTGCAACGCCTTACTTCCTCTGAATCGCGTCAAGCTGAGCCGTCAAGTCATTGATCTCTTGGCAAGCGGTCTCAAGCTGCTGAGCAATAGAGGCAGAGACATCAGATCATTTCAAAAAGGCAAGTTCAAACTCTAACTCTTTAATTTTATCAGCAGCTGAGCAAGCCTCTGTTACCATGGCTGCCGTTATTTCCCTAGTAGCCTTGGCGTTATCCTACTCAATACGAGTGTACTCAGATACCAAGATCATAGATTTCTACATCATAGCAAGCAAGAAATCCATTTGCAAATGAGCCTCATGCCTCGCAAAGAAACTGGAATCGACAAATTTGCTTACGCCATCAACGAACCTGGCACATGTTTCCGTTTCCTCAGGCAAATCAGGTTTCAATAGCGTATGGATCTTGGAAAACTCCCCTGAGGCTAGTTTGGCAGGCTGATCACGACTACTTATGTGGGCAGATGCCTCATTTTCAATAGGAGGGGTTGGACATGGCACAGCATTGGCAGTGGAATCGCTATCCTCGATCTTTGCCGTTGCACGTACCTTTTGAATCGGATCAGACTTAGGCACATAATGCTGCCTCAGAATAAACCCAGGCACAAGGGGCATGGCAGAACTCCTCCACTGCACCATTCTATCAGGAATAGTTCTAGAAATCATTGGAGCAGCAGGCTTCACAGGCTCAGATCTAGCAGCCTATTTCTTCCCATTTGAAGAAGTCAAGTCAATCATCAGCCTCCCAGCAGTGGACGAGCCTTTGTGAGCAGCAGAGGAAGTCTTTGACCTTTTCTCCACCGACGGCTCTCAAGCAGGCAACGAAAATCTCTTTTTCCCGCCGTCGCTTGCAGCAGGCTTCACAGTGGCGATTAGACGAGCAAACGCCTCACCCTTGATCTTCCTAATCTCTTCTAATAGGGGTAGCTCGCATTTCTCCCTACGAATAGGACTGAGCAGTCAACGCCACTCGCAGTATTCGGCAGGGATCCCCATAACGGTGTGCACCTTTTTCATGTTTAGAGAAGTCTTGGGAGTTGAACCGAATTCTGAATCTGCATAAACAGAGGATGATAAATCAGAAGGCAGCTCAACAAAAGATAAAGTAGCTTAGAGACTAAGCAATCTACTTACCATCGATGAAAGTAGCCGAAACACACAGCCCAGGTGAGGAGTCAAATTCTCACTCTCCGCTGATCTCTAGGGTCTCTCTAGACCAGTCATGGTTCCCTTTGCTCGAGTGATCAAAGAGCCTATGGCCCTAATGCCATCGATGTGGCCTATGTCAAAGAAGTACCAAAACTCGTTGACATTCAGGTCCAAGTCAAAGAACCTGCTCAAGTTGTGGAACCCCATCATGACGCGGACCGCGTTTGGAGAGCACTGAGCAAGAGCACACTTCATGTAGCAAATCACCTCTTGGAAGAATTGAGGCATAGGAAAGGTGAACCCCAACACGAAGTAGTAGGGGTGAAACTTGATATCTTTCCTAGAGCCATACGGTTCACGGCTGCTACCATCCTTGACCCGTTTCACACGAACCGCAAATGGAATTGCATGCTTAAACATCTCGAGGAAGTTTTTGAACTGCTCATCGGAACCTACCTTGACATGAGCATCCCTAAATTAGCCTAGCTTACTTGCAGATCCACCTTGGCAATACAACGGTGGAATAAATTCATCATTCTAGTGGCTCGAGGAAGACATGTATGAAAATTCTACAATGGTGCAAGAAAAATTGTCAGAAGGCTGCTCAAAGAAGGAAAAAAAAAAAGAAAAAATCCTATGGAGCAGTGCGCCATGCCGTAGCCCAGCTAGATGCCCTACGAACCCAACGTACCAGCCCAAAGCACAGCCCAACACGCCAAGCTCCCCACTCTCTCAGCTTGACTCTATTTTCCTTTCAGCCTAATAGACATGAGGCCTACCACCTCCTATCACCCTCACGGCCCAATTCACCTAGAAGGGGCTGCGGCCCCCGCACATCCCTCTCTCCTTTACATCTCTCAATGTTGCACGGGCCCGAGCCCAGTAACCGAAGACCAGTGCCAGGCTTCCTCCTGCACGCCTAGCCTAATGCGCTGAGTCGACTCAGCCAAGCCAACCCCGGCGACGCGCCGAGCATACCCAACTGCTATGGCTGCCTTTTTGCCACCTCCTCGACCCTTGTCGAGCCAAAATTTGAACCCCGAGGCTCCCAAAAAACCAAGACGAAAGAGCAAAAGTATTTCATATCATGAAGGTTGAAAGCAAGAGTATCTCATATCATGCTTTCTCCCTGTCCTTTTCCTTGTCTTTGTGACAAGGAGAAAGCGAGCAATCAGCCAGCACTTGGTGTCAATCTTCCGATTTAAGAATCGACTGCTTGGAACTCCTTCCTGATTGCTTACCTAGCATCGCTCTCAAGTGCTCATCTTCAACTGCTGATGTACTTTCGAAGAAGATGCCACATCTGCCTGGAGAACAGATAAGGCAAGTGAAAATGATACCTTGAAGCATGTGGAGACAACGTGCTGATACCTTGAAGTTCCCCAGCCCAGTTCAAGAATAAACCTGTGGAAAGATACTTCTTCAAAAGCAAAAGTATCTCATATCATCAGAGTCAAAGGCAAAGATATCTCATGGCATGCTTTTCCTTTACCCTTGCTCTTGCCTACGAGACAGGGAGAAAGAAAGTAGGGGTGGGTTCGGTTTAAATCGATTCGGTTTTTTGCCAAAACCGAAACCGAACCGAAATTTCGGTTCGGTTCAATTTTTTTTCGGTTTTTTTCGGTTCGGTTTTTTTTCGGTTCGGTTTTTTCCGGTTCGATTTCGGTTCGGTTTCGGTTTTTTTTTCAAAAAATGAAAAATTTTGAAATCTTAAATTTTAACATATCCAACACAATCATAACATAAATATTCTGACTAGACTTAAAAATAATGAAAATAAACATTTAAAGTTCAACTAGAATTATAACATAAATGTTTTTTTAAAATATTTTGGGTTTAAAGTTTAACTGTAAATAGATTTCTTTTTAGACGATGATGATGGAGTACGACCTTATTCATTCCTCTCTTTCTCTCAATATCTCTCTCTCTCTCTATATATACATGTATTCTTCACTAGCAATAAGATAAACATTCTATAATATACTAATTATTTTGATTATTGTCTAGGTAACACTTTTTTATATTTTCTTTATCTTTATGGTCCGAATTATTTTTATCCATATATGTGGTTACATAATATAATTTCTACATTCTGTGTTTAGCTTCTACCACCAGCAAATTTTGAAGAGGTATTCATCAATATTTTTGAATTACTTTTCAAAATTGTTAGGCCACGGAATCTACTATACTTGGCCATCGGTGAGAAAGTTTGAATTTTGTTTTTGATCTCGTAGTGTTTAATAAACTCATGAGACTTTTATACGCTGTTTGCTTTCCCTAATCAACTGCAGTGCGGTTGAGATATGTGTTCTTATATATGTGTTGCACTTAATGATATAAACTAGAAATATTGCATCTAATGGTATAAGTTCTAATTTTTGTTGTAGATGGAGAAGCTGAGAAGACAATTTGAATTGGAAAGCAAACAAGTCCTACCAAAGCAGCAGTCCAAGTAATATTAATTTAATTATTTCGGTTCGGTTTGGTTTGATTCGGTTTCTAGACCACCAAAACCGAACCAAACCAAAAGAGTTCGGTTCGGTTCGGTTTTTTCAATTCGGTTCGGTTTTTTCGTTCGGTTCGGTTTTTTCGGTTTCGGTTCGGTTTTCGATTTTTTGAACCCACCCCTAAAAGAAAGCAATCGGTCGGCACTTGGACAGATTGAACAAAGAAACAGACCATCACCTCTACCTCATGCCTACCTGCCGTGCAGAAGAAACAAGCAGAGAAGAATGCAGCCTGCACAGTCAACTCAGCAGAAGGAGTCTGAGCTGAGGAACTCGAGAAGATGCCACATTCTGCCAGAAGAATAGATAAGGCAAGAGAATATGATACATTGAAGCATGTGGAGACAAGCACAACAAAGCACGTGCCGATTCATCCGCTACTTCTTCAAAATCAAAAGTATCTCATATCATTAAGGTTTCATTCATTCTGGGTGGAGGACTCGTTTTGACCCTCAAATTCTTGGGTCGACTCGCTAGGCATTGTGGGCTGTACGTGCTGATTCACCACCCTTGAATCAAATCCTTAAAGATCAAGTCACCAACTGGAAGAAGAGCCCATCAATCTTGAAGATCATACCGTTGACCAAACTGCTCAGGTGTGAATTAGAAGGATTGAACAAAGCAACAAGTCGTCACCTTCACCTCGTGCTTGCTTGCCATGTATTCAAGTCAACCTTCAAGAATCAAGCCTCGACGGCCCTTGAGGAAATCACAAGTCCGATTCAAGATCAAGCGTCCGCCACCCTTGAATCAAACCCAGTTCAAGAATAAGCTGTGGAAAGTCAACAACTGGAGGAATCCAAAAAATCCTCCAAACCCAGTTCAAGATCAAAGCTGTGGAAAGTCAACAAGTGCAACAAAATACATGCCGATTCATCCACTACCAAAGCCAAGGATCATCTACCACATAAAGCTCCTTATGGTCCAATTTCAACCTTCAAGATCAAGCCTCGACGACCCTTGAAGAAATCTCAAGCCCAATTCAAGATCAAACCTCAACGGCCCTTAAAGAAATCTCTAGCCCAATTCAAGATCAAGCCTCGATGGCCCTTGGATCGACATCTACAGTAAGGGACTTCAAAACGCATCTCCTACACATGACAAACACATGTATACGACACGCCTTGAAGTGGGGGCATTTGTAGACATCGAAATTTTGGCTAATAAATGTTGACCGATAAATCAAAGTTTCAACGCTCATGTATTACATAAATTTTATACGTAGCGTGTGTCTAAACAAAAAATCAAAATAAGTTGGAAAAGTCATCAAACAGGACACGTGTCAACACCTGGCAGAAACGACTTATTTCATCTGGGATATTATATTCAAAATTAGGCCTTGGAAAATTCTATAAATAGAAGCCAATTTCATTCATTTCATGTGACGAATTCATATTACACCAAAGCCTTGAAGCTCTGAAACTCTGAAACTCCGAAGCTCTCAAGCATCCAGGTTCCCGAAGAATCAAGAAAACCCTCTTCGTTCTTCGTTCATCGTTCTTCCAAGATCAAGCTCCGATGGCCTTTGGATCAACAATCATCCACCTTCAAGATCAAGCCCCGACGGCCCTTTGAAGAACTTCCACCAATTCAAGATCAAGCCCCGACGGCCCTTGTGAAGGAAATTTTGTGAAAAACATGTTCATTTGAGCAACATCTATAGCATGCAATTAACGATTAAAGGCGGAATCATGCTTGTATGCACTCAAAACAAAACAATACCCATGAAATTCAAAGCCTAGTAGTTAGGTGAACCATGACTCAACTCAAGAACAAAGTGAGTTGAGAAATATTATACCTTTGTTGATTCCTCTTTGCATAAGCAAAGGCTAATCACCCAAGGAGAGGGCCTTCATTCCTTGCTTCTTAGATCCATCGATTTCTTGGAGGAGGATGGTAGAAAAAAATCTCCAAGTTCTCAAAATAGAGAACCTCTAATTTTTCCACACCAATGAGAGACTTGAATAAGAGAGGAGTGACCTTGGAGGATGAGAGATTGCTAGCTAATCTCCTCCAAGGGGGGGCCGGCCTCTTAGAGAGAAAGGAAAAGACATGTTCTCTCCAATTTTCTCTAAAAGAAACCCTAATGAAGAAAAGGCTATAAAGTCATATTTATACCTACCTTCATTGGAGTGGCAAACTTGTAATAAGTCCAAAACCCACTCCTTTATCAATATGGCCGGCCATAGGGTTTTATTGGGCTATTTGGGCCTTTGTGAATTATTAGTCATTAAGTTGTCATACAACTTAAGTCAATGGGCTTGACGTTCGAAGCCCATTGGGCCTTGAGGCCCAAAACTAACCCAAGGTCTTTTAACGAACTTTATTCGTTTGATTAATTAACATATTAATTAATCCTTGCCATAAATAATTAAACCATTTAATTATCCTTACTCATCTCCGTTGTTTCTTTAATCGCTACCTTACTCGGTGTACGATCCATTAGGTTCCTTTTAGCGAGGCAGTGGGCGATTAAAACTCTTTCAAATCGATTGTGAATTGAAACTTACTTTCAATTCTCCCTTTAGTGATTATACACGTTTAGGGCTTCCACAAACCATGAGTGACACCTAGCAGTATGTCATGGTTACCCAAGCTAATCAGAAGAGGTGGAGAACCTATTCAGTTTAGGATTACAATGCAATACGGTCTTTCTCTAATACAATACTCTTGACCACATTGTTTGGTTTGATAGTTTAATCATGTCTACTATCCAATGTGATTCATTTACTTATATGATTACCTTGAATGTGATTTGGAACGACTTCCTAAATCTCATTCATACTCTGGCCAGAGATTCTTAATCATATCATAGAGTATTCTCCCTCAAACGGTTTAAAGGTTAGAGATCCCTTGTTGCGCATTCACTTGCCTTCATGGCTAAGTGGCTTAATCCCAACTATGTCGTGGACACCCTCTGACAGAGTGACTTTGACATAGTCAAAGATCAAGGACTTAACCACAAGACAACTATGATGCCTCAGGTCAAAGGACTACTTTGCATTATCCCAACCATGAGTTCTCATGTGACATGAGTATGAGAACTCCTCGTTGATCGTGTTCAGTGGACTCATTTGTTATTGAGCACCTACATGCTTGTCTTGGTGTCATTCACACCAATGACTCGAGACCAGTCACTCTCTCTAAGAGAAGACACAACACGTACTGATCTTAACGGACTGTCAATGCCCAATTGGCAATCCTATGATCAGGAACGTTTAGGATATGTATACGAAAGAGAATGGTCTCATAAATCTAACTTGTTTAAATTACATTCTCCTAATTACATATTCCTTGGACATATCGTTTAAGCATATAACATTTATATGAGACGGCTTAAAACAATAATCTTTGCCCTTGATATTAAACTAGATTAGTTTAACATGTGAAATGTCCGTAAAGTATCATCATATGATTGGTTTTATGGCACATTTCCAACAATCTCCCACTTGCACTAGAGCCAATCAGCTTGGTCATCAGTGATGATACCTCTTCTTTAGTCATTTAAAAAATGGCTGAGTAGTAGGCCTAGACAATGGATATCTATATGTTATCCATAGAAGTAACCTTGAGAATAACGACGTCACCATTATACATGATTCTTAATCATGTGGTTCAGTCTCTCAATTGAGTTCGGATCTTGATGAGACCGTGATTCCCTGGCTTGAGCTATCGCCCCATTAGTGTCGTAGTGTCGGTACACTAGAGACACTTTCTGGTTGGAACCGAATAGAGAGTTCATAAATGAACTTTCCCATCCAAACAACATTGTTGTAAGCTTCTATATGGCAATATATTTTAAATTCATAATGGAACACACTAAAGTCATTACTTTTAATGTTTCCATCCAAATATCTCTTTAGTCATAATAACGAGATATCTGATTATCTCTTCATTCATAATGAAGAAACATCCAATGATGGATTAGATTCATAATCTAATACATTTACGCTTCCATTACGTTACTCTAATTCTTCCTCATTCTTTGAGGAATCTATCCTTTAGTATTTCTTAAATACTTAAGGACTCACTTGACAGTTGCCATTGTTCTGATCCTGGGCTTGTACTGATATCGTCTTGTACCGTTCTAGGTACAACTCATATCAATGTTTTCATACAATATGAAATACGTAAATCACTTTTCTGCGTATGCATAAAGGATTCTATTTACGCATTATTTCCTTAGGAGTCAAAAGGTACGTTCCCTTTGAGAAGAGCTACCTCCTAGTCTCACTAGAGTTGTTCTAATGATTGAAGTTTATCATCATATGAGAAAGTTCCTAGCATCTTTTGTCTATTATTAGGGATTGATATAATCCAATTATATCTTGAAATCTATCATTGTAGATTTCCATCCCATGTATATAGACTATGTCTCCCATATCCATTCTATCTTTATAGAATGTTTAAAGTCATAACTTTAACGAAGAAGTATTCTTTTCATTTCCAAAATTAATATATCATATATATATGTTAAATTTTAGGAACATGATTAACTCCCACTAATCTTTTGTAAACCTAGTAAACAAAAGATTCATTTACATCTTTATGAGAAATCAATTGATTTGATCTTTCTCATAAGACGCTTATAGCTCCCACTATATTGCTAAGATCCATGATGGATGGATCTCTACAACTTACATGTCTTGTGATTCATAGTTGTAGACATATATTATCAAGACTATCTTAATAATGGTTTCGGAAACCCATATTATGTCCAAACATTGAATCACCATTTAGTTGTAGTTAGCAATCTTCGAATTAATTGAAACCAAGACTATGTCAAAGATGGTTTCTTCAAAGTCAACCAATCTCTTTGATTGTAGTCACCTTAAGCTACCAATTAGCTATAAAGGTTTCATTATTCGGGTCAAATGGTACTTTACCATTTCCTTGAGTATATGTCGTATATACACTCAATGTAGTCATAAGGATTTTCATTCTTATTTCTTTCGAATTAAGAGGTGCAACTCTATGACATAGTTATAAAGTTCAAACCATTCAACTGGGACGGTTTATAAATCTTTCTCGACTACCTTGGAGCTTGTGGTATAGGAACTAGGTTGTTATATTTGTTGATCACTATCTTGTTTCTCAAAGAACCCATTCTTTGAGTTCTATAGGAACTAGGTTGTTATATTTGTTGATCACTATCTTGTTTCTCAAAGAACCCATTCTTTGAGTTCTATCCCTCGTTCATTTGCTCTATCTTAGGCAAATCCTAGTGTAGGATTACAATGAACTACGCAACAAACAACATTTGTTAGTTGGTTTATAGAAGTGATATCCAAATGTTAATTTAAGGATATCCACAAGATAATTCTCAAACAAATATTGCTTATTAGCACACAACCCCAAATCTTAACACGATTAAGACTTATCTTTCTTTCCAACTACATCCTATGGAGTCATGAAAATTTTGGAAGATCTTCTAATTGACAATCATATTGTCTTAGAAGTATATATATCCTATATATATGGGTAATTGATAACATCCAACGAACTAAATCTTGTTCGAGTTTGTTCTTCTCTTAATGGAGAAATCCATTATCTTATGATGCTTCTTTCCTTGATATCTTTCAAGGAAACTGTTCTAAAGTGTTACCTTTCCTTGGATCAAATCTAAGGAGGTAAATACTTTAGACGTCTTACTCATCAACTTACATTTCTTGAATTCTTTGAAACCTTTTTTGCAAAGTATTCGGACTTGTGTTTATTCAAAATAAATGATAGTCCAACCGAGAGCGATCTTCGGTGAATGTCATACAACATGAGTAGTATTATGTTGTGGACAAGTGCCACTAACATCTAAGTGAATTAACCTCAACAACTTTGTGATTCTTTCTTCCTTTCCAAAAGAATAAAGATTCAAACATTTTGCCTCTATACAATTTTAACAAGAAGGTATTGGATCCGGATCTAACGATCCAAAGCATCCATCTATGACCAACTCGTAATTTATGTTTTAGAGGTATCACAACTCAGTTGGGATTAGTCACTACCTTGCAACCTTTTGGGTTTTAAGCATCGTGATATTCTAAACAGTTAACACTACCATATCATCTCTACTATAGAGATAATCAATTAGATTACAATAATCTAATCATTCATTAATAAAGAACAATGTTTTGTCAAACAAAACATTCATCCATCTCTTATAGTGACGGAATTAAGTTCCTTAAAATTGGAATGTAAAGACAATCTTTGGTTTTTCCAATTTCTTTGGTAGTTCAAATGAGGAAGTAAGTACAATCTGTTTTCGCAGAGATCTACATTTGATTCACGTTCCGAATGTGAAGTACTTTCTCTTCTCTCATTCATCTTCTACTTCTTATTAGCCACACTTTTACAACGATTGTAAAACATAGTTACTAATACGGAATCAAGCATTCAAGTAGAAGAACCAACTGTTTTGAACTATTCAAGAACAATTTACAACACCTTCGAAATGTGTGTTCTTGACACTTGCAAGACATTTCTTGCAAATACCCCTTCCAATGTCCATCCTTTCATAAAGAAAGTTTGTTCCCTTGGAGTTATTTCGCCTTCTTCATTTGACTTCTCCTTTAACTACAATAGTCATGGTCCCTAAACTCCCACTATCTCTCTTGAAACATATTTCAATTGTGTTATATACATCAAACAATTTGGAGAGCATGTGGTTATTGTTCACTATATAGTTTACAATAAACTTAGTGAACCATTTGGATAGGGACACAAAGGTGAAGTCCTTGCCTAGTTTTCCGTCTCTAGAAGTGGTTTAACACTTCAACACTCAATGATTCAAAATCATCATAAGTCCATGTTGATGGACTATTTTTGTCAACCAACCATTATGTTCTAAAAATAATTACAAACTTTCAAGAGTTGTTTAAGGCAACTCTCATTTCTTCATACAACAATTTGTAGGTGAAGAATCATGGCACGTAAAGTGTCCTTGTCTTTATGTTAATCTTCGTAAGTTCCTTTGTTCATTTAACGAAGGAATAAGCATTGGTTGTTTGTGTTGTCCTCTTTATGATAGACTTATCTAACATGTTCTTCCAATGATACATTACCAATAGGAAGATTTTAAGGATGAGACTACTTAGGTACATATACAATCCATTTAAGACAATCTTTGGGATTGTGGTACCAAGTCCGGAAACTAATGCATTCGGTTTTTCTTTGTCAAGTTTTGGATAGCGTTTGCAAATATATCGGTAAACAAATACATAACGAATATAAATTGATTGATTTTAAGCCATTTGATTCGGGTCTTTAAATCAAATAGCACCACCCACTATTTTTGGCAAATTCCATATCCCTCATCGGAATTCGAGAGTTTTGGAGGAAACTCTTAGTAGGGTATGAGAGACTCACCATTACCAAGCCCACCTCACAATGATATGATGTTGGCTAGCATCAATAATAATGAGAGAGTACACTTACTCATTTGCATCTCTTGCAAGTACCCATCTTATTTGGCCTCTAGAGAATGAAGCCTCACAATGATATGATGTTGGCTCCATTGCACTTAGTTAAGTCATTCCCACCATGCCAGTTCGAGTAGGGGTTCAAGAACAACCTCACAATGATATGATGTTGATCATTCTCGTTGCCTACCTTCACAACATCAAGTATGCATATAGAACTCCTCCTGAGTGTAAGCACGCACTTTGTACTCCCCCATGATAGGGTGAAGTCGGTGTACGAGTCACAAACGATCTGAACCTACCACGGTGGAAGGCCACGAAAGAGTGTTCAAAGCACTCTCACGCTTGTCAACTTAATAATGGTTTGGTTGAGGGTTTTAGGTCTCATCACTTATAAGCATACATTTTAATCTTATTAAAACAATTTGGTCCTATTACAACTATTGGTCCATGTGATTGATTTAGTAGTATATAATACTCCCACTAAGCTTGTAAAACGGTTTTTAAAGCAAGAGTATATGGTACTACTAACATAAGGTTTGCATTCATCGATGGACTATATAGTTGCCTTAGGGCCTTAGGATGACTATGAACCTTTGATTAGATCCAACACGAGCCTAGTGTTGAATCTCGGTCTAGGGATGGTGATTGATTTTAGTTACGCGTTTAATCATATTAAGGCGTGTTTTTCCTATTGGGCGTTGGACCCAACTACTCCAATTTCATGCATATCAAATAAACAAGAAAATGAGTACTTCAAAGTAAAGAAGAGCTTATGCTTTTTTACAACATTTGATCAAAACAAATTACTTTAAAGTAAAGAAGAGCTTATGCTCTTTTACAACATTTGATCAAAACATTTGATCAAAACAAATTACTTTAAAATAAAGAAGAGCTTATGCTCTTTTACAACATTTGATCAAAACAAATTACTTTAAAGTAAAGAAGAGCTTATGCTCTTTTACAACATTTGATCATATCAAATTACAACCAAAATCTAATCTACACATTCCCATGGTTCAAACAAATTTGAGACGGCCTTTCACATAGCTCAATTATCGTAGGCTTAGATTCATAATCACCCTTTAATTAATTAACGCTTTAACTAATTAAACTTGAATGCAACATAGTCATTTGGTTTTTGTATCCATAGAATTGATTTAAATGGAGCTAAATGAAATGAAAATCCAATTCTCATTTAAAGAGACAAAACCATTTTGTTCTCAACCTAATTTGGGCCAAAATGCAATAACCTCAACTTTTGGGCTATATAGCAAAACATAAACTTTTGATGTCACTTTGTAAAAATACAAAAGTCCATTACTTCATGTAATTACAACTAGAACCCAAAAATTTCAACAAATTCAAAAACTTCATTAAAGGAATAAAACAATTTGTCCTTTAGTGATTTTGGGCCTTTACGTAAGAAACGTAAACTTTCGGGTCAAAGTACAAATACACAAAAGTATCAAAACTTTATGTAATTGCATAAAAGCCCCAAAAGTACTCCCATTGAAGGAGTGGTCGGTTTTGGAGTAGTGTGAGGTCATAAAACTTTTGAAATTTTTCAACAAAGTCATAAAGCCATGCAAGTGGAAATGGGTTGGTGGGATATAGGTGTGTAAGGAAAAATATCAATTATGTACATTAATTCAAACACTCTATCAACATTTCCATCACCTTTTCAAATAAATGTCTAGTTGATAAAAAAGTCACACCAACCAACACAAAACAAAGACTTTATCAAATTAACCAAAACTTTGAATCAAAACACCAAACTTTTTGTTCTTGGTAAGAACATCAAGAACAATGAAGAACATCCATGAAAACCCATAAGAGTTCCATGAACATTTTCACTCAATAAAACTCTAATTTTCACTACTCAAAATGGGGTTAACATCCTAGGGTACTTAGGGGTTCCAAAAGTCACCTTAAAACGCTTTTAACAAGACAAACAAGAACCCAAAAATCCACCATTTGGATTTGGCCGAATTTCCCCAAAACCATGGCACCAAATTTTAGCTCCAAAATTCATGCTCATATGAACTACATCTACAACATTTGAGATGGCAAATTTTCTAACAAAATTTACATTCAAAGAAGCAAGAATAAAGCTTGTATCAATTACACCATTCAAATCAAAGACTATGAACTACAAAACCCAAAAGGATTCACCAACTACTAGACCTAGGCTCTGATACCACTTGAAGGAAATTTTGTGAAAAACATGTTCATTTGAGCAACATCTATAGCATGCAATTAACAATTAAAGGCGGAATCATGCTTGTATGCACTCAAAACAAAACAATACCCATGAAATTCAAAGCCTAGTAGTTAGGTGAACCATGACTCAACTCAAGAACAAAGTGAGTTGAGAAATATTATACCTTTGTTGATTCCTCTTTGCATAAGCAAAGGCTAATCACCCAAGGAGAGGGCCTTCATTCCTTGCTTCTTAGATCCATCGATTTCTTGGAGGAGGATGGTAGAAAAATTCTCCAAGTTCTCAAAATAGAGAACCTCTAATTTTTCCACACCAGGGAGAGACTTGAATAAGAGAGGAGTGACCTTGGAGGATGAGAGATTGCTAGCTAATCTTCTCTAAGGGGGGGCCGGCCTCTTAGAGAGAAAGGAAAAGACATGTTCTCTCCAATTTTCTCTAAAAGAAACCCTAATGAAGAAAAGGCTATAAAGTCATATTTATACCTACCTTCATTGGAGTGGCAAACTTGTAATAAGTCCAAAACCCACTCCTTTATCAATATGGCCGGCCATAGGGTTTTATTGGGCTATTTGGGCCTTTGTGAATTATTAGTCATTAAGTTGTCATACAACTTAAGTCAATGGGCTTGACGTTCGAAGCCCATTGGGCATTGAGGCCCAAAACTAACCCAAGGTCTTTTAACGAACTTTATTCGTTTGATTAATTAACATATTAATTAATCCTTGCCATAAATAATTAAACCATTTAATTATCCTTACTCATCTCCGTTGTTTCTTCAATCTCTACCTTACTCGGTGTACGATCCATTAGGTTCCTTTTAGCGAGGCAGTGGGCGATAAGAACTCTTTCAAATCGATTGTGAATTGAAACTTACTTTCAATTCTCCCTTTAGTGATTATACACGTTTAGGGCTTCCACAAACCATGAGTGACACCTAGCAGTATGTCATGGTTACCCAAGCTAATCAGAAGAGGTGGAGAACCTATTCAGTTTAGGATTACAATGCAATACGGTCTTTCTCTAATACAATACTCTTGACCACATTGTTTGGTTTGATAGTTTAATCATGTCTACTATCCAATGTGATTCATTTACTTATATGATTACCTTGAATATGATTTGGAACGACTTCCTAAATCTCATTCATACTCTGGCCAGAGATTCTTAATCATATCATAGAGTATTCTCCCTCAAACGGTTTGAAGGTTAGAGATCCCTTGTTGCGCATTCACTTGCCTCCATGGCTAAGTGGCTTAACCCCAACTATGCCGTTGACACCCTCTGACAGAGTGACTTTGACATAGTCAAAGATCAAGGACTTAACCACAAGACAACTATGATGCCTCAGGTCAAATGACTACTTTGCATTATCCCAACCATGAGTTCTCATGTGACATGAGTATGAGAACTCCTCGTTGATCATGTTCAGTGGACTCATTTGCTATTGAGAACCTACATGCTTGTCTTGGTGTCATTCACACCAATGACTCGAGACCAATCACTCTCCCTGAGAGAAGACACAGCACGTACTGATCTTAACGGATTGTCAATGCCCAATTGGCAATCCTATGATCAGGAACGTTTAGGATATGTATACGAAAGAGAATGGTCTCATAAATCTAACTTGTTTAAATTACATTCTCCTAATTACATATTCCTTGGACATATCGTTTAAGCATATAACATTTATATGAGACGGCTTAAAACAATAATCTTTGCCCTTGATATTAAACTAGATTAGTTTAACATGTGAAATGTCCGTAAAGTATCATCATATGATTGGTTTTAGGGCACATTTCCAATACCTTGAAGAAAGTGTTCATCGTTCATCATACGTTCATCCTAAGATCAAGCCCCAACGGCCCTTTGGATCAACAACGTCGACAAATCCATACATCCAACCATTCTTCAAAATCAAGCCCAAAAGCCCTTGAAGATCCGTTCATCACTGTTCTTCAAGATCAAGCCCAAAAGCCCTTGAAGATCCGTTCATCACCGTTATTCAAGATCAAGCCTCAACGGCCCTTGAAGAAACGCTCATCCTCAAGATCAAGCCTCAACGGCTCCTTGAAGATCCACTCAAATCCACCTTCAAGATCAAGCCCACGGCCCTTGAAGAACGTTCATCCTTAGATCAAGCCCAACGACCCTTTGGATCAATCGCACATCCACAAATCAACACCTTACGGAGATCGAATCAGATGATCAAATTTGAGAGAGATTGTAACCCCAAAATCATCAAATACAAATATTATTTTGTGCACATTGTTCTTGTCTCTTTCGTTTCAGGAATTTTTCGTGTTCACAACATTCATTAACTTCATGTCTTTGTTTCAAGGACTTTTCACCAAATGATTCAGGGTATAATTTGTGGATCATAGAAATGATGTCGAGTTTGTCATCCGACCCTTTGCTTCTCATGATCCATCAGGTTTAAAAATGCAGCACACCACCAAACGTACAATCAACAATGTTATAATTTGGATGAAGAAAGGTTGAAATTATCAATTAACCATTCAACAAGTGGGTGTTAACTACATTGCAATGGTTGTGGATTGAAGGGAAAAACAAGGAGAAAGGATGAACAGAGAGATATGAGGGAGAGAGAGTTTAGAGAGAGAAATAGGTTTTGTATTCACTAATCAAATGAAGATTACACATACTGTTTATATAGAAATTCTAACTACTTACCTAACTATATTACTCACTGTATTACATTTTTACCCGTAATACTCCCCCTCAATCTTAACTGGGGTAACCCAGTTTGAGATTGGAAGAACAACTGCAATCACTGTTATGAAACCAGAAAACAAAAGACTGAGTTGAACCATTTGCAATCTTGCAATCCCATAGCAAAGCCTCAACTAGCAAACACTGAAATATGGACAAATGGACGCACTGCAGAGAAACTTCAAAACAATTGGAGATAGGGTTCAAGAGTTCTGGTATTGATCATTGTGCAACTTCATTTGATGAGATGGCCAATCGGCTAGAACCTGAAATACAAGTGGACCACAACCTACGTAACGAGGGCTACAGAGTTCCCAAAACACAAGATTGCAGGGAAGATGGCTCGAGGAAAGAAATTGATGTCCAATAGTCACATCACAAAGAACATCTCTACTCTGATTGCCTAATGAATTTTCAGGTGGTATAATATCTGGCTATGATTTTTCTTTACCAAATCCAAGAACCGAAGCACCGTCTTCTTTTAACTGCACTGGTTTTTCATTTCTCTGATTAGTCTTGCATTGTCTTTTCTTTTCAGCAGGCACAACATCTGAATTCTCATCATGACAAACCAAACCCACAAAGTTCTACTCACTGATAACACTTGTTGATAAAATGCACAGATGCTACTTGCTCATATAAAAATCCAATATTCCCATCCAAAACATCCAATATTCTTTTGCCTCTCACAGGAGCTTAATTAAAGAACAACCTCTTATAAAATTGTAACACACCCTCAGGCCGGTTATAACAATTTCTTGCGGGATTACCCTTCGTGGGATTTACCGTCAACAACTTCATTTAACATTGGCTTCGGCCCTTAAAAAGAAAAATAACAAACTATAGTGTGGCATCGGCCTTAACTATAGCACCACGGGATCGCCCTTTGTGGATTTTACCAAAAAAACAACTACTCTTAACAATAGCATCGACATTCACAATTTCAACAACAGAAAATCAATATCTATGTAGGATTACCCTTCATGGGATTTACCTACGCACATCACGGAATTACCCTTCGTGGGATTTACCGTTAACAACTTCTTCAAACTTTATCGTATAACCGGACTTACTGTAGATTCATGTTAACAATTGAGTTGGTTAGACTCGACATTATAGGCTGAGATAAGGGAAAATTACTGCACAAACTCCTCAACAGAATTGCAGAAAAACAGTGAAGTAGAGAGACAAGAATTGGATACCATAAAAATTGCACAGTTCATGGTTCGAAAAATCCAGCAAACCAAATGAAGTCCATGACAAACACTGATCTTGAAGGAATGAAGAATCTTGAACCTAAATATCAGAAACAACTTGAAGAACCCAGAAAAGACGCACTAGAAAGATGATTTCATGCTTTTAAATCTCAAACAAATAACACAAACAGCTTCAAGATTGCAGGGAGCTTACCCAACAGAGTTCACGTGGCCTCACCCTCGAGAGCCATATTTCTTCTCTCCGAGTATTGTTGCCGATGAAAGGCAGAGCCAAGAAACCAAGAAATCACTCTTGACCTTTCGTCGAACATATAATGTGCAAGAATGCACTATATTACTGCTTCCAATTCATCGCTTCATCTTGAAACCCAGAGCCAGAGGAAAACCCCAAAAACAATTCAATTCTTGAAGATCCAGATGATTGGTCCATGGCGTGAATCAGAACCTGAAGAAACCAAGCAAACCCCATTTCAGAAAAACCTCTCGGAAACGATTGCAATTGGGTTTTGGCGATTTTGTAGCAAGGTCAGACTTCGGAGTAAACACCAAAAGCCAGCAGCGTGAATGGCCTCTTTGTCTTTGATCTGCGATCCGACTTTGGAAAGAAAGAGGATTCATCGAGATCAGTGGAGAAATCTCTAATCACAGAAGTAAAATCAAGAAGTAAAATCAACCCAGAAGTAAAAGAACGATCACGGAAGCACCCAGAAACTTATCCTAACATCTAATGAAAATTTGGAAAGAAACTAAGCTAGAAACAAATGAAAGAGTGGACATGCACTCTAAAAGTTTGCATAAATGAGACATACGATATATAGGTTAAGTATTTGATCCCTTATGATCAATGATGGTGCCACCTTATTCTTAGGGGAGTACGTGCCCTTAGCCATGTCCGAGCAAATGTTCAAGCATCCTCAATGCAAGATTTATAGGTGATGAGTAAAGAACTTCATTCTTAAGCCTTAAGATGAAATTGTCTCCTCATAGGTTGCTTCAATGATTTGCTCGGCAAATATCTTCCAAGATACAACGATCTTCTTCTTGTGGAAGTAACACTTCAATCCTCATCAAGAAGGGAGAACTCAAATTGTGTATAAACTCTCTTAATAACTTCCTATAATTCTAGAACGAAATGCTCTTAGTATACTAATATTCTCAGATGAAAATTGAATGAATGAAATGGTGGGAATGTTTCTATAGACTGAAGCATCTCTACAGAACAAACGGAACCCATTTGAAAAGGCATTACTGGTTGAGAGTTGCATCCTTTCGGATACCAGGAAACACGCCAGTTCTGTTTCAAGAGGAACAAACCTCTTCAAAAATGTAAAAATGTATATATTTTTGTAGGTACCAGACATAATAAAAGCATGAAAAATGCAATGTTTCAATGCAATTATGTGTAGTTGCTATTTTTCATATATTAAATTTATTATTATATGTTGCAACTCTCCCAAAATTAACATGCACATTAAACATATTTACATAAATATATTATATCTATATGATATATAAAATCAAAGGTTATACCGTCATATACCATCACTATGGGTTATGTACCCCATTCGTTTCGTGTCAATACAAATACCCAGTTTCATTAAGAAATCTTCATTCAAACTACATAAAATATTACAGTCAAAGCTCAATCTTAAGTTTTTATAATTTGAGTTAAAGATGGTTGGAATCAAAAGAGTTTTTATGGTTTATAGCCAAAATTTAGTCTCTACTTTCAAAAATATCAATTTTTATAATATCTTTCAAATATAGTAGAAAACCAGCTTGAAAATACCTAAATACCCTTAAAATAAAACCAATTTACAAAAGCTAAAACATGTTTGATCTTCTGTGTTTGTTCAAAGATGGAGACTAGAACTAAATAAAATGAAAATAGACAGAGACTGTAGAAGCTCTGCCTCTACAAGTTCCGCCGGTAAATACTTGAGTTAATAGGATAGCAATTATAAGAGGATTAACGTCTATAATTTTTTCGGTTCCATATAAATTTTTTTTTTTTGGTTCCATACAGTTACGAGTTCGTATATATTAGTTTCAGTTTCTTGCAATTAGGTTTCGTCTTTTCAATTTGATTGGTATATTTCAGCTTGGTTTCCTTAGTTTTATGTTCTAATTTCTTTTCTTTTATTGTTATTTCGTTATTGAATTTCAATTTTTTGTGAGGGAATCATAGTGGTTGTTTGGCCTTAGTATCTACAGTATAATAAAGTACTATTATTTTGTAAAATTGTTTAACCTAAAAGGATCGAAGTTCCCATCAGGCTACCTGCAAATTAGGAAGAAACCGAATTAGATTTTGGTGTGTCTGTTTAAAGTTGTTGAAATAGGGCTCGGCTTGAAGAATTGGTTTATTGCACAGAGGAAGAAGATGAAGAAGGGATGGCGAGGGAGCATCCCAATAACACGAGTTTTAATTTTATGGGTATTAGGTCAATTCAATCAGATTTTTGGCTATATTTAAAAGAATTTGTAAAAACTGACATTTGTGAATTTAGAGAGTAAATTTTGGTTGGAATTGATAAATACTCGAATCAAAACTCAAATTTTTATTTTCTTAGTTAAAAAATATTTTTTTCCTTGTTGGCATGGACACCAGCTTAAACTCAAATTTTATATTAAAATCAAAATCAGTTTCATTTTGACCGAAAAAACTCATATATAAATTTGAAATCTTCAATTTATCAGAGATGATGTGACTAGGCTTGTAGAAAGCTATGCACGTATTCCCAGTTTAGTAGTTTATTACCATCAATTTTTTCTCTATATGCTCTCTTTGGGTAGCTTTCTCCCTCACGTTCTGCTCCCAACATAACGAAAGTTATAGAATATTTTGTCAAAAAAAAAAAAAAAATCCAATATCAAATAACCAGCATTCTCTTTAGTTTAGTGAATTGGTGAAGCCACATAGGAGCAAGAAGGTGCGGTCACACCTCCGATCGTTGAAAATCGATCCTAAGAGCGAGAATATGTCCCTTTGATTTCTCTAAACCTACATTGAACGGTTTCGTTTTCTATTTTTCTATTCCCACAACACCACGATGTTCTTCCCTCCCTTCTCATGGATTCCTATGATTGCGATCCCCATTCGTTGAGATCTCTCCTGGTTTTCAAGAACACCATCAACCATGGTGAGTTTATTCAAACCCACCATCCCTATTTTCCAATTGTTTCATTTTCTCTAGGGGTGGTCATGGTGCAATTCAATGCGGTTCCAGCCTCAAATTGAAACCGGAACTAGAAAATATTAACGGTTTGGTTCGATGCAATTCCGCTTAAATTGTTTACTAAAAATCACTAAAACTTTAGACTGTCTTGCCATATTTTCCCCTCGCAATGTTGTGTTTCAAGACCGAGTTACACAGAAGAAGATTGGTGAAGGATTCTTCTTAAATGGACTCTACTACCTCTCAAAGGAGTCCAATTTGTCAAAAAGCTCAGTGTCAACCTAAGTCAAGCCGAGGAACACCAACTCTGGCACCAACGTCTTGCCCATCCCTCAGAACCTGTGATGACCAAGCTGTTTCCCATTTTTTGTAAAAACACACTTTCAGTGTGAAACTGGTCAAATGTCAAAAGCCACTAGGCTTCCTCTTGTTTCCTCTGATTTTAGAACCAGTAGACTTTTTGAGGTTGTTCATTCAGATATCTGGGGTCCTTTTCATGTAGAATCCTTTGATAGGTATAGCTATTATGTTACATTTGTTGATGACTGTTATAGAGTAACCTGGTTGTATCTTGTAAAGTTTAAAAGTGAGTTGTTTGATGCTTTTAAAGACTTTCACAACCTAATCACCAATCATTTCTCATCTATGTTATATATGTGAAGATCAAATAATGGCACTGAGTACACTTCCAATAACATGAGTAGTTACTTGAGCACTCATGGCATTTTACATCAAACTAGCTGTGTTGATACTTCACAACAAAATGGTGTGGCGGAGAGAAAGAATCGAGACTTACTGGAGAAGACTCGATCACTTATGATCCAAGTTAATGTTCCTAAGAAATTTTGGCCTTAAGCCTTACTCACTGCCACTTACATCATTAACAGACTGCCAACTGGTGTTTTGAATACCAAATCTCCCTTCAAAGTCATGAAGGGCAGGTCTATAGACTTGTCCCACCTCAAGACCTTTGGTTGCACATGTTATGTGCGCATTCAAGTTTCCCATCGTGATAAACTCGACCATCAAGGTGTCAAATGTGTGTTTATGGGATACTCTAGTTCTCAAAAGGTTACAAAGTGTACAACCCTAATACTGGGAAGTTGGCAGTCTCTAGAAATGTTCAATTTGATGAATATTCACCTTATTTCCACAAAGGTGTGGAGACTAATAATGGATGTGAAGAATGCATATCTTCATGGGGAGCTTGAAGAAGAAGTGTACATGAAGTTGTCTCCAAGTCATTCAAGAGAAAAGGAATCCAACAAGGTCTGCAAACTTCACAAAGCCATATATGGTCTCAAATAGTCCCGTAGAGCTTGGTACTCAAAGCTCAGTTCAGTTCTTAAAGCTGCAAGGTTCAAAATGAGTAATGTTGACTCTTCCTTGTTTGTTCGAAGTGGTAATACTGGCAAATTAGTAGTACTTATCTATGTTGATGATCTAATTATTACAAGTGATAATGTGAGTGAAATCACAGCTCTTAAGCAATCACTTCATTAAAAAAAATCCATTAAAGACTTGGGGACCTTGAAATAATTTCTTGGAATTAAGGTGGCCACCTCTTCAAGGGGGTTATTCTTGAATCAAAGAAAGTATGTTCTAGATCTTCTGGATGAAGCTAACATGATGGAGTGTAAGCCAGCTTGGACACCTCTAGCTAGCAAACTTCAGTTGCATGAAAAAGGTGAACCTCTCTCGGATCCTAGTGTTTATCAGCTAGTGGCTAGGAAACTCATTTACCTCACCATCACTAGCCCTGATGTTTCTTATTCAGTAAGCCTAGCCAGTCAGTTTATGCACTCTCCTACATTAGTTCACTGGGAAATTGTCAAAATAATACTACGTTATCTCAAGAGCACAGTAGGTAGAGGAATACTTATGAAGAACAATGGTTCAAATCACATCATGGCTTACACCGACGCTGACTGGACTGGAAATGCCATTGATTGAAAATCTACAACTGGTTTTTGCACATTTGTTGGAGGTAATCTTGTCACTTGGAAAACCAAGAAGCAAACCGTAATTGCACGGTCCAATGCAGAAGATGAGTATAGGGCCATGGCAGCGACAACATATGAACTTATATGGCTGAAAGGTCTTATTTCTGATCTCAGTTTCACAAGCAACACACCAATGTCTTTGTTTTGTGACAACCAAGCTATCATGCACATTGCCTCCAATCCAATGTTTCATGAGAGGACTAAACATATTGAAGTTGATTGCCATTACATTCATGCTCAAGTTCAATCCAAGGTGATAGACACGGTGTTCACACGAAGCCATGATCAACTGGTTGATTTGTTTACAAAAGCCATAGATTATACTCAATTTCAGCATTTGTTGTGCAAGCTTGGATCAATTAACCCCCTTGATCTAGCTTGAGGGGGAGTATTGAAACAAACCGATTACTAGTTGCTTATATATGTCACAAGTATGGTTGTAAAGCAAATGTCACAAGTATGGTTGTAAACATCACTCTAGCTAAGTCATGGGTTAAAGTGATTTTCTCAACCATACTCTTGTCTTCCATACCTTGTCACTCACTTAGGATTTTTGTCAATCTTTCTTCCTTGTTTCTAGGAACCACTTACTTGTTATTAATATTTGTCTTGTCCACTTGTTAGGACTGATTTGGTAGTAAGAGCCTTCCTCTTGTATTCTTCTTTTCGGCTCTCTATAAGAGTTGCCTTTTTACTCTTGTAAATGACATAATGAGAAATACAATACAAGATTTGAAACCAGAATTCAACAACTATTCTGCATATCTTGCTTCTTTAGCATAGTTACAATCCTTGCAACTTGATTCACCATCAAATTGTTTCTCTGGTTATTCTTCATTAGCTCAGATCTCTAATGCAGATGAACCTAAAATTTTAGGATTAATTGCATCTTCCAATAGCCATTGGCATGCCTTACAATCTCAAGGAACCTGGATTTTGGTTCCACCTCCTGAAATTGGTTTGTAGTAGGGTGCAAGTGGGTGTATAAAGTTGAAAAGAATCTTGATGGTAGTGTTGCAAGATATAAGGTTAGGCTACTTACTCAAGACATTACAGAGGACATGGTATGTATTACTCTAAAACATTTGGTCCAGTTGTGAGACTTATTTTGTCTTTAGCTACAAGTCATTAGTCTTAGACAATTAGACATAAAAAATACACTCTTACATATTGATTTACATGAAGAAGTATACATGCACAGTTGTTTGAACTGAAAGACATGAGTCAATTGACTTAATTTCCTGGTCTGCAAATTCAAGATAAAAATAATAATGATTTGTTTATCCACCAGTCCATGTATATCAAGGAATTGCATAAACAGGCTAGCATGGAGACTTGTAAACCTGCTCCTACTCCATCAAAACCACATACTCAATTATTTGTCTAAGGAGGAAACGTACTTTCAGATCCTTCATTTGATAAAAGTCTTGTGGGTGCCTTGCAGTTTTTACCTTCACTAGACTTGACACTGCTCATTCTTTTAGTGTTGCGTGTCAATATATGCATACTCTAATTGATGTTCATCTACATTTAGTCAAGAGGATTTTGAGATATCTCTAAGGAACCTTGCATTGTGGTTTGAATTACAAGTATTCCTCTGATACCACCATTTCTGCATATTCTGATTTTGATCGGGCATCATATATCAATACAAGAAGATCTATTACTGGCTATGTTGTTTACTTTTGTAATCCTATTTCTTGGCTATGTTGTTTACTTGGGTTTGAATTGAGGCTGGAGTCGAGAGATTCAAGGAATAAAAAAAATGAGAAGAAGATTACAGGTTTTCTGAAAGATTGCTAGTGGTAACTTACGTCAAAGAAGATTACAAGTTTAAGATTTATGCGAAATTGGATTAGAATGGGAGCATGTTGTGCAACGTTACTTGCATTTCTTCCGGAAGGCTTTGGATTATTACTGAAATGTGATAGCAATCTCTGGCTTTAACAATCTGTTATTTTCGAGAGGTCTTGTTGGATTCAAGACTTGAAGGCCATTTCAAATAATCATGAAGAAATCTCAAATTTTTAGGTTTTTGAAGAATCTTATAACTGTTTGGTACGACAGTCTAGATAGGATTTTTAATTTTTCAATCCAACGGATATTTTTTTAATCAAAGTTTGGCCTCATCTTGTCCATTCATTTAAATCTAATAGTTATTTTCTAATTTCTTTAATTATCTACGTGGAGCAACAATGCCACATGGGTGCACAGTTATCGTCTAGTCAATGAGTCACGTTATCAGTTGATTGTGCTCTTCATGGAAAGGCTAACGGAATCATAGTATTAATGTATAGCTTTTCTATAAAATATTCCTCTTTCATTGAATGAATTATAAGTACACAGAAATATAGTATACTATATATAGCAAAGGCTATGTACAATACAATCTCTAACATCTTTATCTAATTTGATACACATGTAATAAAATTATTGGCTGACTAGACTAGAGAAATAACCAACTGGTCATTACTTGGCATCTTCATATTTAAAAAATGTCATAAAATTTAAACTTTAAGTATGAAAGTATAACAAAAAAAAATTGATGTATGAAAGTTTGAATATTACGATACGTAGTTAAAGTAGTAAAATAAGTACTCAAAATCAATATTGGGAAGAAAAAAAAACCAAGAAATAAAAGTGGGAGTACAGTACCCGAGGCGAAGGAGTTGGACTGGAATGTGTGATTGAGTACGTGAAAAAGAGTGGGGAATTGGATTTGAAAAAGAAAAGGGAAAAAGAAAAGGAAAAAAGTAAAAGATTGATGAGAGAGGCAGAGGCAGTGGCAGCTATGGATGGGAAATTTTGCCATAAACTAATTTACCAATCGAACCATATCAGTCGGCTCATAATGATATGGTATAGTTTTGGTATTTTTTCATAATCGGTTGGCATTTTATCGAACTGACAATTAATGGCGTGGCTTTGGTAATTAATTTTGTATGCCGGTGGTATGCCATACCTACATATATATATATAAATATATATATATATATTTTCTATTTAGATATTTTAGGTATTTTTTACATGCTTGACTCCTTATTTTTAGGGTTTAGAAAATAAATGACTCTTTAATTTTAGGGTTTAAAAACTATATGCACAACTTTTAGTAGCCTTCTCTCAATTTTCTTCTTCTCTTCAACGCACACCCCCTTGTCATCCGGCTAATTTCTATCTCTGCCAAAAAAGGTGTGAAGATGTTCTCATTGAATTTGTGATCAGAGATGAGATGCCATTCAGGGCAGTTGAGGGGAAAGGTTTTTGAAGTATAGCTTTGAGCTTCAACCTCGTTTCAAGGTGCCTGATAGGAAGAAGGTTGCTACTGGTGTGTGGATGTTGTTTTTGTAGCTTATTTGCAAACCACCGGTTGTGCCATTTACCAACTGAACCAGCCAATAATTTTGGCTGAATCGATTTTTGACAATCGTAAAAAGACGGTTGGCTAACGGTAACTAATTTTTGGTAATTATATATATATGGTTGGTAGGTAGCATAAGGAGTTTGGCACGGTTTGCCAACCGAACCCACCCCAGCCATAAACATGTCATATGATGGGATGTATGTCCGGAGACATTTATTGTATAAAGTTGCACGCTTTCTTTTCACCTCTTAAAAATGAGACAGGATTCTCTCCTGAGCATTCCCTAGGGATCCTAAGGATCCCGCAATCTTGACCGTTCATCGTGTATCGTGCGGTCAGAAATCATTTAAAATTTAAATTTTAAAATTCAAATATGAATAGTACCTAACGAAAACTGACCGCACGATACACGATGAACGGACAAGATTGCGGGATCCCTAGGGAAATGCTCAGGAGAGAATCCTGATTCCTTAAAAATCTGTCTATATTCCCTATTTACATTTTTCAGTCAGCACACCAGCGTTTGACGGGAATGCAAGTCCCTCTTCGACAAACGTTTTACACAGCTCTGAACAACTTAAGTCATGCACATGGACTAAAACATGCAATGCGTTAGGGTTAAGTTTGATTAGTATGTTATGAACTAGCTTCTTCAATATGTTGGGAATTTTTTTTATGTTATGAGACAGACCGGCAACATAAGTGTTTATATTGTCCAACTATAGATTATTGATCAAATTAATTTTGCCTAAATGTTATTTTCGTAGTTAGCGTACAATTTGGATTTGTAACGATACTCGACGCTAGGGTTTGAGTAGTTATAGAGGAACTTTAGCAATGCTAGACACTAGGGTTTCAATTTTACATCAATATAGGGTCTTAAGTTCAACCAACATAAATTTGCGAGAGATATCATTGCGTAAAATTATACCTAGTTTGGAAACATAAGATAATTGATTATGTTCAAGAAAAATCACTATGTTTATTTTTAGGGAGTTTTAATGAAAATGGCCTAGCACTATTCATTCTTAATCAAAAGGACATTTTGTGTATGAAAAATCCATAATGGGCCAAGCTCTTTTCTTTATTTAGTCTTATGCCATTATGTCATTATTGTAGCAGAGTCCACAGTGATGTTGACATTTCTGTCTGGAAATTAATTTACATGATGCTATTCAACTTATGCTAATTTGCTACCAGCTCTTCATGCTTCCATCATGTTTTCGATGTTATGCAGCTCTTCTTCTGTCAAATTGTTCCAGTACTGTTCATCGCCTTCTACAAGCTCTGCATCTTTTTCTCTATCTTTTTTCACCTTGTAGTACATTTCTGTTGTTTCTTTTTTGAAATTTTGAGGCTTCCAATAGGACTGATGACTGATCCTTGTCTTACTGTAAGTATACATTTCTTCTTCTTCTGCTACTAATACCATATCATACCTAAAATCTTCAAACTCATCTAAAGCTAACATTTGGATCCTTCGAAATTTTAGAATATTTTTGTATGAAGGAGTCCACCTATGTGAAGAGATAGAGGATAGTCTAAAAGACTCTTCATTAATCATGGTTATATGCCTAGCTTTCTCCTTATGCATATGTACATACCAATCTGGAGGACTACTAATAAAACTTATGCAAATTTCTTTCCATTTTTCTAGATAATCTTTTGCTACTTTTATAAGTTTTTCAGGAAATAATTCTAGTTGGGAGACATGGTTGATAAATATTTTATCAAGATAGCCAAACCTTAATAGTAAGGGTGGGGTAACTTTTACCAATTATGTTTTTCCTGATGCTCATAACTAAAATGCCATGGTCTATAATCTCTCATGTTAATCCTAGCCACAACTATGCTAACCTCCAGTTTACAAATACAACTCTCTATACTATCACAAAGCCCTGGCGGATACATCTTTGTAATAATATCCATCCCTAGTTTTGGATCAAAGATGGACTGATACAAAGCACATTGTAATTGTAATTGTAACTCTTTCATGGACTGTGATGCTTTGCTCAGGATCTCATTTTGCATATCTGGTGGCATTATTCTTAATTTTGCTTTTGAAATTTCTTCTAATAGGATATCATCTATTATTAAGTCTAAAGATATCTTCTTAAGAAAACTTTCATATCTTTCTTGTTTTTCTTTGTCACTCAGATGCTGATGCTGCTCATTATTTTGATGTTGCTCCATTTCAATGTCTTCTTCTAAGAGCTCAATCTTAATCTCTTCTATGGGCTCATTAGCCTCTTGTTCTATGGGTTCAATAACCTATTTTTCTTTATTCTTATGCTGATCAGTTTCCAAACCTATTTTCAATTCTCTTTTCAGGGTGTCACTTGCCTTATGCTGCATTCTAAGAGATTGGAGTTCTTGGTTTATTTTGGTAAACTTACTAATTAATGATTCATGGTCCCTAGAAATGACTTGAAGGTTGTGCTCAAGAGAATGAATATGATGCTGGCTTTGATGGATACTAAAATTAAAACTATCAAACTCTTGTTCTAAGGCTATAATTAATTTTTCATGACCTAACCTCATGCATGGCTGCTTGATTTGGATATTCCTTCAACAATATTGCCATTAAAGTTGAAAGTTGGTACTGGTTGTGATGCTGGTCTGCTTATGCTATTTTGGAATCCATTGAATGGTGGAGGTCCATGGTACATAATTATGCTATTGAAGTGTGATCTTCTGCCTTGTGGTCTTGTGCCATTTGAGGATGATGGTCCACGATATTCCATTCATGTTCAACAAATTTATCTTGATACGATATCAGCTAATGTGTTGTCATTACCTTTTATATGTTAAAAAAATGGTTTAAAACCACTTCCTATAATTGAATCAATAAAATTAACCCATCTTCAGGCTGCCTATTTATTAGCATTTAATTTTTTATAATGAGAAACTATATTTTGACAATCTGTTCTAATAGTAAATACTTCATTATGTAAAAATAAAGAAAATGCCTCAAGTGAGTTAATTATTCCTAAAATTTCTAAATCCGTTAACAGTAATCTTGACTGTGCATCACTAAATTTTCCTGATGAATATCTACAAACTTGTTCGTCAAACTTTGGAGACTCCTTATGCTTTTTCTGGTATAATATACCTGCCCATTCTAATGATGAAACATCTGTTTCAACTATTTTATAACTATCATCTAATGGTAATTTTAATGGCTTAAGTTGAGTAATTTCTTCCTTTATATTTTGAACTAATTTAATATCTTCACTATTAAAATATTTGTGTCCTGTTTTGCTAGTTTTACTTTGTAATACTGCTATTTTTCTTCCTAAATCAGGGATAAAATTTCTTACATAATTTAACAATCCTAAAAATGCTTGTAACTGTTTTTTATCTTCTAACTTATCTCAAAATTCTAAAACCTTTTTAGCTATATGATCTTGTAATTGTATTGTACCTGACTTGATATACATTCCTAAAAAATTTATATCTTGCTTTTCTAATACTATTTTATTTTTGCTAATCACAATTCCATTATTGATAAATTCTTGTAAAACAATCTCTAAGTACTTTCTATGTTCATTTCTATTTTTACTATGTACTAAAGTATCATCTACATAGACACTACAAAAATTATCATATTTCTTGAAAATTTGATCCATCTTTCTTTGAAAGATCAATGGAGTATTTTTAAGTCCAAATGGCATAACAAGCCACTCAAAATGTCCTTCTGGACAAGTAAAAGTTGTCCACTCAATTGATTCCTCTGCTAATTGCCAAAATCCTGATTTACAATCAAATTTACTAAAATATTTACTCTCTTGAATTTTCTTTATAAGCTCATCCTTATTTGGTGACTTATAACTATCTTCATATGTATTATCATTTAATCTCTTGTAATTATAAACTATTCTAGCCTTACCTCTCTTAAGCTCTGAATGTTTTCTCACAATAAATGTTGTTGATCTATGTCTAGACTTAGAGGGTCTAATGACTTTTAGATTTAACAACTCTTTAATTTGCTGCTCAAACTCTTGTTATCTGTTAAAATATAAGGCATATCAGCTGTCTTTATGGTTAAATATGGATTAATTATATCTAATTTTGCTATTATTTTATTTTTACTCCACTGTACCTATGGATTTTCTCGTATAATCCTAGTTTGTTTTGCTAATTGCAATAATTCTTCTAAACTCTTTGGTTTATTTAACTGTAATATTTCTATACGGGTTCTTTCTTCTAAAATCGGATATTCATGTTTAAATATTTCTTCATCAAACTCTTCTATGTTATTTGTCACAGCCCGTACCGAGAATATATAACGAGGATGTGAAATGACGATGCTGCCCTCGATATTACTACGGTGGGTGTGTGATATACTATATTCATAATGTTTATTTTCCTAAGTTTGGGAAATTTTATTAATTAAATGTTGAATTGTTGTGTGGTTAGGGAATTAGGAAAGAAATGGATGGTGTGGATTTGTGATGGACCACACACTCAATTCCTTCTCTCTCTCCCTCCCCCGTGTCTCTCTCTCCTCCCTGTCGACTCTCTCAGTCTCTCAGTCTCCCTCTCACCCATCGAAACTGTACGGACAAGGACCAAGGTCATCAAAACTCCACGGATCGACGCCAAAAAGGTAAGATTCTTCAGCCTTGAAACCCCCTGAGTTGAATGGTATACTTTATGTAGCTTAGAACCTTCGATATCGTCGTGAAACCGTAACCCCCGAAAGTGTGCACTGTTCATACACACGTAAAATTGTGTGTTTCATGGAATTTCAAGCCCAAAGCAAGTTTAAGGAGGTCCTCCCGAGGCTAGGGGTGCTTCGTTGGTAAGAATTGGACGTCGGAGGACCGAGAATGGAACTTCTCCATTTAGGCCGGAACTATCGAGGCTTTTTCCGACGAATCCCCGGCGAGTTAGGGGTCGAGAGAGGTATGGATGTGTTCGTCTCTTCAAGATCTTCATTTTGATATAAAATTCGAAGAAAATGGTTGAGAATCGAAGGAGAACAAGGCAATTGAAAATTGCCCAGTTTTCCGGCCACCGGAAAGTTCAGTCCGGCGAGCTCGCGAGGAAGAAGACGCGCGTGGGCGCGCGTGTACCCGTGCTCTCCTTGGCGCGTGGGGGCGCGTGCCACATCAGAAAATTATTTTAAAAATTCCTTGACGTTCGTGACGTCGAGTAGGTCACTGTGGTATATTCATATACCCAATTTGAGCATCGTATAAGAAGTTATTAAGAATTGTTGGTTAGGTGCTTAAATAACGTTTTATAGTTATTTCGCTTATAGGTGAAAATGTGAATTGACGATCCGACCGTTGGATAGTCACCAAAATTTGATGCGTTGAAATACGTAATATTTGAGGATTATAGGAACTTACGGATTGGGAATCCGATTTACGGATCTTCCGGAATTGGAGTTGTAAGTCCATAATATAGAATGTTAACCGTCACTTAGTTTTGGAAATTGACGGAGATCCGACCGTTGGATGGTAATGAAATTTTAGGAAGTTGTCCTAGAGGTATATTGTGGACCTCTGGAAGTTATGGATTTGAAATCTGAGTTGCAGATCTTCCAGATCGAACTGCGTAGTGACGTGTTTTATATAAGTTATATTCTATCGATATGATTTCTGAGGTTGGATTTGATTATTGTTCTAGGCGGCGATCGTCATGACGCCTTGATGTGTGGTGCTAGGGAGTTATTGGGCGAACTCCAGGTGAGTGGGCAGTTTTGTTTTCGTATTACCTATATACTACTGTTTTTCCCAGAAAATGTGTTTATATGAAAATATATTTTAAATTGCCATGCATGCAATTGTTGAGATATTTGAATTCATAATTGATGCATATATATGTGAATTGACGCTGTGGACGCACAGGTGAGTTTTTACATTATTCATGCGATTTATTTTATGTGAATTGCATTGAAAGCTCATAACCTGCACCCTTGGTGTTAGTGCTTATATTATTCACCACACCGCACGCTCGCCTTGGATCCAAGTAGGTGGATGTCGTACAGACCATGTGAGGGTTCCGACATGCTAGTCGTATAGATCACTAGATGTGATTCCGACTAGTGGGTGACCTTAGTTATGCGCGCCGATGATTGATGAGAGAAGCACTAGAGCGTATTCTTACACCTTTGATCGTACAGACTACCATACGTAGTTCCGAGTGACGTGCAGAGTTGGGCCGTATAGGTCACTGTGGTGACTCCGGCTGAGTGGGATGTTGAGCTATAGAATCAGCCGTACAGGACCACTGTAGGGTCTCCGGTTGATTTATTATTTCGCCTGATTTATATCGATGCATTTATAGTATATTTGGCATGGCAAGGCATATTCTTTCTGAAAAGCGTTGAAGGATTGGGATTTGAGCTTTTGTTGATATGTATATATATTTATATACTATTTTTCTGGGAAGTATACAGGTTTTACGGCGAGGGGTTAGAATTGTTTTTGGCGAAAGGTTTTTTTTTGAAAAACTTTGTTTTACTGACCCACTCAACTTTGTTTTGCGCCCCTCCAGGTTCAAGATAGCAGAGCTTTGGTGGCCACGAGAAAATCCAACGGTGTTCTGACAGAATTCACAAAAGTAGGACTCACCATTGGGTGTTATATCTTAGTAATTGTATTTTTGTTTAAAGCTTCCGAACTGTGTAAATGGTTACGTCACTCTCACGTGACGGCCAGCATACCCTCTTTCGGGATGAGGTGTGTCAGTTGGTATCAGAGCTTAGGTTGCAGTCCTGGACATCTCGAGAATTCCCTAGTGTCTTCTGTCAGAACTTTACCGCCTCGTGGATAGCCACTTTGTTCAGATGAGCTTAGCTTCCCCGATTTAACTTAGTTATGGGAACTACTAATGTAATACAGTCTATTATCCAAATGATTGCTCTTGAGACTGTGTATAAGTTGAATTTGAATCACTTTATGGAAATGAAAGACCGAAGGGAGCAGATCGATGGCTTAATCATTTGAAAAAAAAAAGCGTTTTAGATTCTACAAGTTAAGGGAACCTTCCTCCCGACAGGTGGGCCGAGATGACTACCTAGTTTTTGAGTATTGAATCTGCATTCTGGTGGAGATAAGAATGTTATTCGATGTTATCGGAAGAACAGCTGTTTGGAAGTTGTTTAAAGAATTGTTTAAGAAAAGTTCATTCCTCCGACATATTATTATAGAGAGTTTACAGACTTGCCTTGTTTCCGTTCGGATGTTGTTGCTAATCCAGTCGAGGTGTTATGTTGTTTTGGCTGGATAATAAGAAGAAGTGGCGTTCTTGGCGACCACTATCCATTGTAGTTTTATCAGGAGTTTACGAGATGTTGTTGAGCATTGAGGACTCTGAGAACATGATCAGTGAGAGTAAAGAGGAATAAGAAAAGAATGAGAATCAGAAGAAAGACGATAAGGGTAAGATCCGTTATTCTTCAAGTTGAGGTTTTAGCGCCACTGGTCAGAGATGAAGTGATAGATTTGCTAGTGATCCCAGATTTCTGAGGCAAGGTGACTGGTAGAGGAAATGTATCTTTGTACCATAGGTACAATATTAGGTACTTTGGAGAGTGTGGGAATTTGTGAATGTGTTCATGTGGTTAGATGAGGCATAGCGGTATGAATTATCCCTGGGATCAGTTGTTACCCAGCAGTCTTCCTTGGTATATTACTTGGAAAAATTGATGTGTAAGTCGTACAGGTCACTATAGCTGACTCCGACTTATGTGCTAACATGGATGGACGAGCTGTAGACTTAGCCGTACAGGTCATTCTAGCTGGCTCCGGCTGATATAATTTTTATTATTGACGATGTTGCCAAAGAAAGTAGTGAATGAGCATGATCGAGGAGTGTATATGTATTTCTAATGAAGAATAAAATGATAATATTGCACCCTTAAGAATTTTTGCTTACTTATCGAGACAACGATGATTTATTAGTATTGCGGGCTGCAGACCGTAATATTAATAACTTATTCGTTGGATCCGTTAAGCAAGTAAACAGGTAGGTTGCCCTACATTAGTATGGTGTTATTCAGGGTGTTCAACGTTGTGGGAGGATATAGTTATGCCAGGGAATCTTATTTTGTTGGATATCGTGGATTTGGATGTGATTTTAGGCATAGATTAGTTGCATTATAATCGTGCCAGGATAGATTGCTACGGGAAACCAGTTACTTTCCATTGTCTTGGATTATCAGAGGTTACTTTTGTGATTGAGCAAAGTGGAGTGAGGCATGCCGTTATTTCTGTTGTGAGAGCAAAGAGATTGTTATCAAAAGGTTGCCAAGGATACCTAGCTCATGTGGTGTTGCAGGATCGTACCACTAGTATTGTGGATGACGTACGAGTGGTAGACATTTTCCTAATGTGTTTCCGGAATGATTTACATGGATTTCCGCCAGACAGAAATGTGGGTTCACAATTGAATTATCTCCAAGTACAGATTTTATGTTCTAGATTGGTTCCTACAGAGTTAAAGGAATTGAAGCTTCAGTCACTGGAATTGGTTGATAAAGGTTTCAGTCAACCTAGTACGTTACCTTGGAAAAACCCCAGCTTTGTTTATAAGGAAGAAATACGGGACCTTAAGAATATATATGGATATTAGGTAATTCAATCGGGTAACGAGTAAGAACCGTTATCCATTGCCGCGCAATGATGATTGTTTGATCAGCTTAGAGGGGCCTATGTGTTTTCTAGGAAAGAGTTAAAGTCTGATATACTCTTAAGTGAAAGTAAAGAATGCTAGTCAGTTTGAGTTGATGTTGCAATGTTTAAGGGAACATCGGTTGTATGCAAAGTTTGACAAATGCCAATTTTGGACGAATCAAGTGACATTTCTGGGACATGTTATATCCGCTTAAGGTATTCAAGAGGATTCTTAAAAGGTAGCAGCGGCTAAGAATTTGGAACAACCACGAACCGTGACTGAGGTTCGGAGTCTTCTTAGCTTAACAGGTTATTACAGATGTTTTGTTAGGGATTTTTCAGTCGTTACCTTGCCATTGACGAGAAAAGAGGTTAAGTGAGTGGGATGATAATTCTGAGCCAAGTTTTTTTTTAGCAATTGAAGTATGTCCTCACTCCTACACATGTGTTAACAGTCCCAGATGATAGCGGAAATTATGAGGTCTAGATGATGCCTCTTTGAGTGGTCTTGGATGTGTGTTGATGCAATCGGGTAAGGTGATTGTCTATGCTTCACGGCAATTGAAACCATACGAAATGAATTACCCTACTCATGTTTTGGAGCTAGCAGTTACCACATTTGCTTTGAAGATTTGGAGACATTGTCTTTATGGGAAGAAAAGTGCAAGATTTTTTACGAATCAAAAGAGTTTCCAATATCTGTTTATTCAGAGGTATCTTAATCTTAGGCAACGAAGGTGGATTGAGTTGCTTAGTGATTATGATTGCACGACCAGGGTGATCGTGCAAATATTATGGCCAATGCTTTTAGTAGGAAGACCCCAGCGAGAATTAATGCTTGGTACGATTGCCATGTTCCTCTTCTTGCAGATTTGAGAGCTACTGGAGTAAAGTTGGAAATGGAAGAGCAAAGAGAAGCTTTTCTTGCTAGTTTCCAAGTCAGGCCAGTTTTGGTTGATCGTGTACTTGAAGCTCAGTTGGTTGATGAGGAGATTCAAGAATTGATTCAGTTGATAAGTGAAGGGAAAAAGAAAGACCTCAAGATTCGGGAATCGGATGGCATGCTTATGCAAGAGAATATGATGTATGTGCCGAATAACGAGGAACTAAAGAAAGAAATTTTGGATGAAGCACATTGTTCGCCCTATGCGATGCACCCAGGAGGAACCAAGATGTATCATACCATTCGCTCATTTTATTATTGGCCGGGTATGAAAAGGGAAATTGCTGAGTACGTAAGTAGGTGTATTGTTTGTCAGCAAGTCAAAGCTGAAAGAAAGAAGCCTTTTGATCGGATACAACCACTTCCCGTCCCTCAGTGGAAATGGGAAAATATCACTATGGATTTTGTGTATAAGCTTCCACGTACTCAGAATGGATTTGATGGCGTTTGGGTGATTGTAGATCGGCTTACCAAGTCAGCACACTTCATTCCAGTGAGAGAAAAGTATCATCTGAACAAGTTGGCTAAGTTGTTCATCACGAAGATTGTGAAGTATCATGGTGTTCCAGTGAATATTATTTCTGATCGAGATCCAAGATTTACTTCTAAGTTTTGGATAACCTTTCAGGAAGCTCTTGGTACGAAATTACTTTATAGCACTACTTATCATCCTCAGACAGATGGACAAGCTGAGATGACTATTCAGACGTTGGAGGATATGTTGAGATCTTCAGTGTTGCAGTTTGGTGATTCTTGGCATGATCGCCTAGATTTGATGGAATTTGCCTACAACAATAGTTTTCATTCGAGCATTGATATGTCACCATTTGAGGCACTTTATGGTAGAGCTTGTCGTACGCCATCGTGTTGGTCAGAAGTTGGTGAAAGAGTGCTAGAGGGCCCAGAGATTGTGGATGAGACTACTCAAAATGTTCAGGTGATCAAGGCTAACCTGAAAGCGGCCCAGGATCGACAAAAGAGTTTAGCAGATAGACATGCTACTGATCGAGTTTATAATGTGGGTAACTTGGTATTTTTGAAATTGTCACCTTGGAGAGGTGTAGTACGTTTTGGGAAAAGAGGCAAGTTGAGCCCTAGGTACATAGGACCTTATGAGATCACTGAGAGGATTGGTGAAGTTGCTTATAGATTGGAGTTGCCTCCGGAGTTATCCAGGGTACATAATGTGTTTCATGTCTTGATGCTTCGACATTATATTTCAGATCCTTCACATGTGATTCATCCCCAACCTTTAGAGATTAATCCGGATTTGGCGTATGATGAAGAACCAGTGACTATTTTGGATTGGAAAGACAAGGTTCTAAGAAATAAGACGGTGAGCTTGATAAAAATATTGTGGAGGAACCACTCAGTGGAAGAAGCTACTTGGGAGAAGGAAGATCGGATGAGAGAGATGTATCCAAGGTTGTTTTATAGTTATTGATGGTTTGTTTTGTTGTATGAATTTCGAGGACGAAATTCTATAAGGAGGGGAGATTGTCACAGCCCGTACCGAGAATATATAACGAGGATGTGAAATGACGATGCTGCCCTCGATATTACTACGGTGGGTGTGTGATATACTATATTCATAATGTTTATTTTCCTAAGTTTGGGAAATTTTATTAATTAAATGTTGAATTGTTGTGTGGTTAGGGAATTAGGAAAGAAATGGATGGTGTGTATTTGTGATGGACCACACACTCAATTCCTTATCTCTCTCCCTCCCGCGTGTCTCTCTCTCCTCCCTGTCGACTCTCTCAGTCTCTCAGTCTCTTTCTCACCCATCGAAACTGTACGGACAAGGACCAAGGGCATCAAAACTCCACGGATCGACGCCAAAAAGGTAAGATTCTTCAGCCTTGAAACCCCCTGAGTTGAATGGTATACTTTATGTAGCTTAGAACCTTCGATATCGTCGTGAAACCGTAACCCCCGAAAGTGTGCACTGTTCATACACACGTAAAATTGTGTGTTTCAGGGAATTTCAAGCCCATAGCAAGTTTAAGGAGGTCCTCCCGAGGCTAGGGGTGCTTCGTTGGTAGGAATTGGACGTCGGAGGACCGAGAACGGAACTTCTCCATTTAGGCCGGAGCTATCGAGGCTTTTTCCGACGAATCCCCGGCGAGTTAGGGGTCGAGACAGGTATGGATGTGTTCGTCTCGTCAAGATCTTCATTTTGATATAAAATTCGAAGAAAATGGTTGAGAATCAAGGGAGAACAAGGCAATTGAAAATTGCCCAGTTTTCCGGCCACCGGAAAGTTCAGTCCGGCGAGCTCGCGAGGAAGAAGACGCGCGTGGGCGCGCGTGTACCCGTGCTCTCCTTGGCGCGTGGGGGCGCGTGCCACATCAGAAAATTATTTTAAAAATTCCTCGATGTTCGTGACGTCGAGTAGGTCACTTTGGTATATTCATATACCCAATTTGAGCATCGTATGAGAAGTTATTAAGAATTGTTGGTTAGGTGCTTAAATAATGTTTTATAGTTATTCGCTTATAAGTGAAAATGTGAATTGACGATCCGACCGTTGGATCGTCACCAAACTTTGATGCGTTGAAATACATAATATTTGAGGATTATAGGAACTTACGGATTGGGAATCCGATTTACGGATCTTCCGGAATTGGAGTTGTAAGTCCATAATATAGAATGTTAACCGTCACTTAGTTTTGGAAATTGACGGAGATCCGACCGTTGATGGTAATGAAATTTTAGGAAGTTGTCCTAGAGGTATATTGTGGACCTCTGGAAGTTATGGATTTGAAATCTGAGTTGCAGATCTTCCAGATCGAACTGCGTAGTGACGTGTTTTATATAAGTTATATTCTATCGATATGATTTCTGAGGTTGGATTTGATTATTGTTCTAGGCGGCGATCGTCATGACGCCTTGATGTGTGGTGCTAGGGAGTTATTGGGCGAACTCCAGGTGAGTGGGCAGTTTTGTTTTCGTATTACCTATATACTACTGTTTTTCCCAGAAAATGCATTTATATGAAAATATATTTTAAATTGCCATGCATGCAATTGTTGAGATATTTGAATTGATAATTGATGCATATATATGTGAATTGACGCTGTGGACGCACAGGTGAGTTTTTACATTATTCATGCGATTTATTTTATGTGAATTGCATTGAAAGCTCATAACCTGCACCCTAGGTGTTAGTGCTTATATTATTCACCACACCGCACGCTCGCCTTGGATCCAAGTAGGTGGATGTCGTACAGACCATGTGAGGGTTTCGACATGCTAGTCGTATAGATCACTAGATGTGATTCCGACTAGTGGGTGACCTTAGTTATGCGCGCCGATGATTGATGAGAGAAGCACTAAAGCGTATTCTTACACCTTTGATCGTACAAACTACCATACGTAGTTCCGAGTGACGTGCAGAGTTGGGCCGTATAGGTCACTGTGGTGACTCCGGCTGAGTGGGATGTTGAGCTATAGAATCAGCAGTACAGGACCACTGTAGGGTCTCCGGTTGATTTATTATTTCGCCTGATTTATATCGATGCATTCATAGTATATTTGGCATGGCATGGCATATTCTTTCTGAAAAGCGTTGAAGGATTGGGATTTGAGCTTTTGTTGATATGTATATATATTTATATACTATTTTTCTGGGAAGTATACAGGTTTTACGGCGAGGGGTTAGAATTGTTTTTGGCGAAAGGTTTTTTTTTGAAAAACTTTGTTTTATTGACCCACTCAACTTTGTTTTGCGCCCCTCCAGGTTCAAGATAGCAGAGCTTTGGTGGCCACGAGAAAATCCAACGGTGTTCTGACAGAATTCACAAAAGTAGGACTCACCATTGGGTGTTATATCTTAGTAATTGTATTTTTGTTTAAAGCTTCCGAACTGTGTAAATGGTTACGTCACTCTCACGTGACGGCCAGCATACCCTCTTTCGGGACGGGGTGTGTCATTATTACGCTCATCATTTTCTTTTGAGTTTTCTAAACGATAACTATCTTGGCTACTAGACTCTTCTATACTTATGTTTTTGTAATGCCTTTTTTGAAAAATGTTATGTTAGGATTCATAAATAAAAAACCTTGTAAACTTTTCAAAAAATTTAAACCTAAATTGAATGGGTATGATCCTACTGGTGAAACAAATGTTAATGATAAATTAAATTGTTGTTTTTCTACTTTAATAGACTCATTATTAATACAATGTGTTAAATAAACTGGTCTCTCAACAAACTGCGTTATTCTCACTGGTTTTGCTAATTTTTGTCAATATTTTTCTGGTACTAACTTTTCTCTTATGACAGTCTTTGTACTTCCTCTATCTTTCATAGCTGTTGTTTGTATTTTGTGTTATTTTGCTAATTCTATTTCACAATTTATGGTAATTAAAGAACAATTTTTTGGCTTTTCTATACTATAAACAATATTTTCTAATATTTCAATATTTTCTTGTGATTCTGCTGAATTAATTTCTAATAACTTATTATTATAACACTTTTCGCACAATATTGAATATGTATTATAGTATTTATTTGCAACTTATTTACTACACTTATGACATTTTTTCTGGCCAACCTAAATTAATGTATTTATATTCTTCTTCATGTTGCTCTTCTATGAATGAACATATATACTCTTCTAAATCACTATTTGTGCTACTTAAATCTTCAAAATTTGAATCTATCGTGTTAAGACTCTGTATACTATAAATACTCTCATTATCACTTAAATCATCTAAATTATATATTGACTGAATATCTTCATCTTCTTCTAACTTAATCAACTCCATCAAATGTACCTTTTCTCTTGACTGTTTTCCTAATTTTGGACATTTAGGTATAATGTGTCCAGTCTTTCCACATGAATAACATTTACATCTACTCTTATCTTTTGGTGCTTTATATTTTCTAATCTAAGGTCTGCCACTTCTTTTCCTAAATTGTTTTGGAATATATTTTCTCTTCCTATATGTTTTTGAAGCTCTTATACTGAAATTATTATGCTGTTTGTAGGGTTTATATGACCTATATTTCTTTTTGTATATTTTCTTATGCTTATTTTTCTTATGATTTTTACAACTCATATAAAATTGCTTTCTAATTTGTCTCTTAGCTTTTATTTGATTACACTCTTGTCTAAGTATATCGTATATATGTTGAATTCTTGGTCCTATTGCAATATCATTTTTCTTTAGATGCTTTTGCCATTCATTCCAAATCTTTTCACCTATTGGCCCTTTTATTTTTTTCATATAAGTATCTAATAAATTAATATCACTAAGCCTACTTGTTCTTCCTAGATATTTAAAGAAATATGTGGTATACTTAGCTATATACTGTAAATCACAAATTTGTAATTGTTCTAAATTTGTAATTGTTCTTATTTGTTCTTGTTCGCTTTTGCCATCTAACATATTATGATCTAAAAATTCTTGTTTAATCAAAGTAACAAAACTATCAATATTAAAATGTGTTTTGGCTGCTTGATGTTGTTCTGGATTTTGAACTTTCCATGACTGGAAATAATAAAAAACTAAACCATCTAAAGTATGTTCAAAATAATCTAACATATTTTGTAAATTACTAAAATCTAACATTAATGTTGCATGTACGCAACTTTTTTCCCATCTTTCAATTGTTCTCTCCCAATCTTGTGGATCTACATTATCTAAGTTTAATATATTTCCTGCGATATTAATTTGTTCTAACCCTCTCAAATATGGAATCCTATTTTTTCTCGATGGTTTTATCATACTTTCTTCTATGTAATCTATACTCTTGCTTTTTCATTATATTGTTTATTTGTTGGTCTCAAAAATTGTTGGTCAGTCCTACCTGTGTATCCTGGATTTGGATTTTCTACTCCTGGTGTGCTACTTTCTTCTGTTGGATTACATTCTGCTTTCAATTCTAATAAATTATTATATTCTTTTGATCCTAAAATATGTTCTACTTCTATTTCTAAAATTAAAATTTTCATCTCTTCATCTGAAATTATGTGTAGTCCTAAATCATATGTCTTATATTTTTCTAAATATTGTTCTTCATCTAAATGATCAATATCTTCTATAAGCTTATCTACAATATGATCAAAATTTTGCTCAACTAAATTAATATCTAAATTATCAAAAGCCATGTGAATATTCTCATTTTCGATCTCACTTTCATCATCCTCTATTTTTTCTAGTTGCTTGTAATTACTAAACCTAATTGTTGCTTGACCTATACTAGTTTCATATATTTGTACTTTATCTGGTTGTCTATTTCTTGCTACTTGTAAATTAGGTAATGTCCACTGAGTTCCTTCTATCTACGAGTTTTGTTTCTATCATATTTACATGTTTACTACCAAATGTTTGAACTAAATTTTGAAATTCTAAATTAAACTTATGATTATATTTATCAGACACTTTACCAATATACATTAAGCTAGTGCACAAATTTTTATACTCTCCTTTCATATTATAATTTTTTGTTCTTATGCTTACTTTAATATATTTACTAAATTCATTAATTGTCATAACATAATTTGGAATACATCCTATGACTGCTAAGTTTGAACTTAAGTTTACTTCAGTTGTTGCTATTGCTGCTTGTTGGTGATTATCCCATCTATCATCATATATGTATACTAAAGCTTTTGTGCATACTTGTGCTCTGGTTAATCCTGCTATTCCAATTAATATTGTTCCTATGTGAATCAGACTGAAATGTGATTTTCTCAAATGAGCAACTGCTTCTTTACTAATTAAATTAAGTGTAACTTCTTTATCAATATAGCTAACTTCATGTTGACTGATGCTACTTACAATTCTGCTTCTGTTTTCAAATAAATCTAATTGATACATATTATATTTATTTTTCTGTGTTCTCTCAAAACCACTTCTAATAAATTCTTGTGCTTATTCTTCATTTGGATAAATATCTTCAGCTCTAACTACTTCTTTTCCTTTTCTACTAAAAAGTTCCATTTTCTGTTATCAAAAGGATTTATCTTAGGTCTTCTAATATGATTATTTATACTTAAAGTTAAATTTTCTAATGTTTCTAACAAAGATGGTGGAAGTGATGAAGATGTTTTATGTAAAACTTGGTTTATTTCTACTATTTGTTCTTCAACTTGATCTAATTTTTCTGCCACACGTAAAACTAATTGAATAATTAAATTATTTTGCCTAATTTCTTTCAAAGCTTGGATATATTTTTTGCTAGTTCTAGAATCGGTCATTAAACTAATAATTTATCTATTTTATTATGCAACTTATCTACTTGTTCACTCAACTCCTTTTGCACTAATTGAATTTTTTGAACTTCTCATTTTAACTGCTCAACTATTTCTAGTGATCTAAGTTCTACCTGCTTAGGCTTACTATCTATGAAGTCAATAAGATCTTTTATCTCTCTTTTGCTAGGAAACCTTCGAATATTTTTATTCTGAGATGTAGTATAGTCTAAATTTTGTCTAATTGTTTTTATGGAATTTGTCTGAAAATGCTCTAACAATTGGTTTAACAAATGACTATGCTTATTATTTTCTAATTTTATATTTTCTGCTTGACTAATAATAAGATCTACAATACTATTGGCTGGTGAATTTTCTCCCCTATGCAAAATATGATTATGCCTTCTCAATGGAAAATAACAAATTAAACTATTTTGGTCTAAGATTATTTTTCTTTTTTGAGGTTCACTAATTTCTAAAATAAGATAATCTATCATAAACTACAGTCTACCTTTCTCTAGAGTTATGGCTAACTGGTTTCTTAGAAACTCTCTTTCTTCTCTTAAGGTAAAACTTGGTATGTTGCTCTTTTTGCTTCTAAAACTTTATGCTGCACTTCTGTGTTATTATATTTACGAATAAATGAAGGATGCTCAAGATAACCAAGATAAAACTTCTGCTTCTTCAATGTCCTGCTAATTCTTTTGGATATATATGCTAATCTTCTCTTTATGCTAATTATAATTGGGTGTCTGGGACAATAAATACCTGGTGGTTGTGGTTGACAAGGTCTACAAGGACAATAATATCTGTTGTTCATAAAAAATAAACAAGTGTGATATCAGCCGTGTTAATGACTTTCGTCCTCAAGGTACTTTACTATTATAATTATACTATTAAAATGCTAAACTTGGCTCTGATACCAGATTCGCAAAGCAGGGCCCGATTAAATAGTCGGATTGCCATTATAACAACTAGACATAAAACCTTGCACATGGAACTCGACATGTTTCAGCATGACGGCCACTCAGAACACAAGTATAAGGCCTTAACGGCTGAACTCAGAGGTACCCTGGTTAATGTCCAATTATTTGTATGGCAAACATTCAACTATAACAGAGTACTCGAACAAAGTATGATCGTCAGTTTAGCGGGTTAATGATATAACTACAATAGTGTTTCCCTGTTTTGGACTAGAAGTCTAATTAAACAAACACACTAAAGAAAGAAAAGGAAACGTACTTAAAACTTGGAGATTGCTTGAATCTGTACACTTGAACTTTTATTGATATATAGAATGTTTACAAAGATAATTGTTTACAAGAAAGTGTTTACAAGGAAGTGTTTACAAGGATGCTATGAAGGCTACAGATGAAGATGGTGTGAGTATATGGTGAGAGTAGGGTGTTCGGGTGTTGAGATGTTGAGGTGTTTTTACAATGAATGGAACTCTACTTATATAGACTGAATGAGAATACAATGGTATTAAAATTATTTATAAATAAATGGTGTGCACATCTCTTTGGTACTTGTCATTTGTCACTTTGCTTCTACTGTTGCTGAAATTATCAGCACTGTTTCTGAAACGTGGTCTAACTTTTGCTTTGCATGTAAACTTTCTTGTGTCCTTCTGCATGTGTATTTGTTGCATGGTTTGTCTCTTGGAACCCATAACTTTGTCATTTTTTGTATTTGCTATCATGTGAACTTTGCTGAATGTCGGAAGTTAAAATACTTTACCTTTTTCTGTCAAGGGTAACCTTGGTATTTTTGAAATTATTTGTCCTTATGGTTAAATGAAAGTTTCTCAGAGGCTTTTGGTTAGTTTTCCATTATTTTTATGCCAATCACCATCACTACAAAAAAAAAAAAAAAAAAAAAAAAAAAAACCCTTTTTTAGATGAAAGGATTTAGTCGAGCAAAATAAGGCTTTCATCGCCTAAATATTTGCCCAACAGAAATTCGTTAGGCAAAGGTCGTCGCACAAAAGTTTGCCAGATGACTTTTCAAATTTCGTCAGTAAAATGCGTAGACCAACTAAGGCCGAGACCAAAACTTGCTCGATAACAGCATTTCGTCTGGTAAGGAATTTAAAGAAAAAAATATATAAAAATACAACATGCATGCTTGAAGAAAGTATTCATCGGGAAAATGTTCTAACATCTAAAAAAATCGTAATTTAAATTGTATTTAATTTAAAGTAAATTATTAGTTTTAATTATATTAATCTCAAAATGAATTACAATATAAAAAAATTAATTATATTAAGATTAAAATATTTGTACAAATGTATATGTTAAATATCCTAAACTTACTACTCCTAGGGTGGTGGCTGAAAGTCGCTCAGAGGATTAGAGAGGCAAATGCAAGGGCTACCATTGTTTGCGCCATTGCAACAATGTACCGCTGAAACTCCTCATCCCGCTGACACGGCTTTTTCTCGAGCTTGTTCTTGCTTGCGTGCTTCTTCTTCTGGTTGGCGCATGGCTTCTCCATCTCCACTTGTTGCAGTCTGGAAGAAGTCCAGCTTGGAGGCTAATAGTTAGATAAAGAAGATCCCCCAAGGTCCTGAGCCTGACCCGTACCTAGGCCATGAAGCTCTTGGCCTTTTTGTAGCCTAACCTTGTACAACAACTATAGAGGCACATTTGAATCAGGTGTTAGTTGCTCCATTGGCATGTTTTGTTGTTGCTGGAGAGTTTGGTGAGGTGTTCGTTCTTTTTCTGTGACAAAGCTACCTTAAAAAAGAAAAACAATTAAAATTATCGATCACAATTTTAATATTTTTAAGTGTAATGAAATTTAAAAATAAAATTTTGAACATAATCCTTATGTAAATTTCGTCAGCCGCCTAGTTGCCATAATTGACATGCATAGCCCTCCAAACGTTGATTTCCAGGAAAAGCTAGCACTTCTCACGCTGTTCCTTGATTCAGAAAGTGAGGAGCTAAGAGCCAAAGTGATGGAGATACTGCTTCACTTCTCGGTTGCCCTTATTTGCCTTCGATTTCCGTTGTGAATAAAAAAATTAAAAAATTTGAATCAATAAAAAATACAAAATTGAAATGAAATTTATAAAAACTTACCAAAAATTTTGGGCTCTAAAAATGGCTGCATAGCTAGTGCCAATCGTCTGTTCTTTCCGCAAACTTTGGAGGTGGATCGTTCAAAGCTTCAACATGAGATGCACAAGTCTTGTAGTACATGTGTAGCTCGTACGTCCACTCCTTGTACCCCTCAAACCACACCCGGTTTATGTACTCGAGTATACCCACACTTTTCGATCGATCTTGAAGTTGACTTGAAATAGATAAAAAAAAAAAACAAGTGTATTCATTTAAAAGTACATTAAATAAGTTTAGGTAATAAAAATAATAAATTAAACAAAATAAAGCACACTTACAAAGATCTCTTTCTTCATTGCCTTTTTCTGCACTTGCGTGCGCGGGGCCTAGGGGGGAGCTCCCTAATGGTGAGCATGAGGCGCTTGGTGCAGATGATGACTCCCATGTCATGAGTCAATAGGTTGTTGCCTTTGAGGTTCGCTCGCCGATGTCATGGGTTTTAAACGACCACAATCTTGGCTTGCGTTATGTGTGTCATCCGATTCGTGGACAAGCTTTTACAAAACCACCGTACTTTGATCTTTTTCCATCCCTCGGATAGGAATTCTCCATCTCCAGTCGATGGCATGGCCACGGAATCAACATCTGCCTCTATGGCGTCACCAGCAGGTACTAAGGCTGACACAGTGTCTGGCCGTTTCCAGCTATGAATACGCTTGGCAGATGGAGGCTCCCAAATTGATAAAGCAAATGAAGTAGACATGGCCAACTACTCGGTGAGGTAGAGACCCTAACTCAGAACAGATGACCCTGATTAATTGGAAACAATCCAACAATTCAAATTAATTATAACTTTAATTAAATATATATATATATATTATTTTTTTTTTCGGTTCGATTAGGGATTTTCAAACCATGGAATATGTTGGTTTGGGAATTTTTCGATATGGATTGAGAGTTTTTTTGTTTGGTTTGAGATTTTTGGGAAAAATTACCAGCCCTAAATATTTCCTACAAAATTACAAATTTCACAGTTTCCTAAACTTTTACAAATTTCCTACCAATTCATCAAAATCCTAGATTTTACACATCCAACTGATATAAATCAAAGAGATGAGCAAACATACCCTCGGGGCAAAGAGAGGGTACGCACAGAGAGGACTAAGAGAGAATCTCATAGACAGAGAGAGCAAAGGCGCGAGGAGGAAAAAGAACCCTCTCAAACTAGTATAAAATATTAGAACTTTGCCCGACGAGCCAATTCATCAGGCAACATCGGTCAAAGGTTGCATATAAATGTTCGCGCTGTTTAATTTTGGGCGAAAATATATAGTGAAAAATAGCTTTACCTGACGAAATTTACAATATTTTGTCGGGCAAACACTTTAATCTTGGAGAAATTTGATTTTGTGGGGAAAATGGTGGAGAAAATTTGGAAGTTTAACCGATGAATTTACTACTGTTGGCCAAAGAAGATAGGTAAATTTGGCCCGCGAACTTTGTAAATTCTGTCAGTTAACACCAAAAATTCAATTTTTTTCCTATTTTTTTATTTATTTTAATACAATTAAAAGATCATCAAAATTGATGATCATATCAATTTAGTGTGGGGTTTTATCCTCAATTAGCGTCCTTGCAAAAAATTATTAAAATCGAAGTTAAAATAACCGTTAAATCGTGATGATACGTTTCTAATTATCGAATCGAACGATTTCTTCCTGTTACCTAATCTTTGAAAGTTTGTTTTAGGTGATTTTTAGCGCATGCGATCTCGTACTATACTAAAAAAGTGTGTTGGTTGGATCGTTGAAATTAGTTTCGTAGATTGTGTATCCCGTCAACACAATAAATTTAACAAATACTTAAAGTTTATTCTATACTTCTATTAAGTATATGTAAGATTTTGTGGTAGCCACTAGTTTAGATATTTAAGATTGATGATCGAGTTCATCATTGTATTCTTCTAGGGTTAAGGTTGTAGTTGCAAAAATCATCAAAATCGGAGCTAAAATAACCATTAAATTGTGATGATATGTTTTAAACCGTCAAGGATTTCATCATGTTACCTAATCTCAGAAACTTGCATATAGGTGATTTTTTACGGATGCGATCTTGTACTATATTAAAAAAAGTGTGAAGGTTGGATCGTTGAAATTAGTTTTTTAGATTGCGTATCCCAACAACATAATAGATTCAACGAACACTTAAGAGTTTATTCTATACTTCTATTAAGTAGAATGTAAGATTTTGTGGTAAACACTAGTGTAAATATTTTAAATTGATGATGGAGTTCATTCATTGTATTCTTCTAGGGTCCATGAGTGTAGTTGCAAAAAAAAAATCATCATAATTGGAGCTCAAATAACCGTTAGATTGTAATGATATGTTTTAACCATCGAAGGATTTCGTCCTATAACCTAATCCTGGATACTTGCATTTTGGTACTTTCTGGCATATGCCATCTTAGAGTATATACCAACTACATTGGCAGTTGGATCCCATCAACACACCTGATTCAACAAACATTGATAGTTCATTGTAAGATTTTGTGGTAACCGCTAGTGTAAATACTTTGAATTGATGACCGGTTCGTTCATTGTATTCTTCTAGGGCTGAAGAGTGTAGTTACAAAAAATCATCAAAATTGAAGCTAAAATAACCCTTAAATCATGATGATACGTTTCTAACCATCGAAGCATTTTGTCCTGTTACTTAATCCCGAACACTTGCATTTGGGTGTTTTTGGCATATGCCATCTTGAGTATATGACAGTTGGATTGTTGAAATTAATTTCCTAGACCGCCTATCTGTTAACACAATATATTCAACAAACACTTAAGAGTTTATTCTCTACTTCTTTTATTAAGTATAATGAAAGATTTTCTGGTAACCACCAGTGCAAATATTTTAAATTGATTACCAAGTACGTTCATTGTATTCTTCTAGGGTTAAAGAGTGTAGTTGCAAAAAATCATCAAAATCAAAGCTACAATAACCATTAAATCGTGATGAAACGTGTCGATGTAAATTTTCGCCGTCCTTTGCTTTGACGAATTTGAACCTACAAAACAATTAACACATTTGATTAAAAACCAAAGGTTCATGCACCCATGAGGTGGGGGATTTGGCCAATGGATCTCCGATACCTAAGTCAGTATCTCTGAAAATAGTGAGTGTTTAGAGCTTGTATGCATTGCAAATTGAGGTATTTATAAGGAGGTTCCGACCATAGGGTTAGGGTTTTTTCCTACACATGGTGGCTTCCCATAGGCCAAGTTGTGTCATTCGTAGGATGGATGAGGAAAGAATATTCCCAAGATATTATTTAGGAGAAAATATCTTGAGATAATGGTGGAAGTATCCCTAATTGATTGGATAGGGATTTCTTACTTGATTGTTGATCTTCAATTGGGAATGTATCAAAGATAGGTTTTAGTAATTAACCCTATCTTTAATACCTTTGAATTTTCCATGCCACGAGCAGGGGAGCTTTGAGTAGTCATGGTCAGCTGTTTGGACCTTAAGGGAAGCTGAGCTGCGCGTAGGAGCAGTTGAGGGTCATACCCATTTAATGAGGGCAATCTTGTCTTTCTTGAGAAAAATTATACGTATCGTCTTCTAGATTTCTGGAATTATTTTTTACTCCACAATACGTTTCTAACCGTCTAAAGATTTCATCCCGTTACTTAATCCCAAAAACTTGCATTGGGTGATTTTTTGCATATGCCATCTGGGAGTATATGCCAACTACATTGATAGTTGGATTGGTGAAATTAATTTCGCAGACTGCAAAAATCAATGAAGGAATTGAATATGACAAAATGTCACTTTTGCCCGACGAAAATGTCACTTGGTTTCCTAAAATTATACTTTTTGCAAGATGCATTGATCACGTGAATCAAAGGGTGCACTCTTTCTCCTTATCAAAAATAGTTATGTGTGACAATGCACCAACATTCCCATCTATCTCTTTTTTTCTTTATATTTTTTCATCACATTCCCATCTAGAATTCAGAAAGGTAGGGTTTTATTTTTTGTTCATCAGCTAGCAACAACCTATGGTTTCGAATTAAATGCATTGTGTTTCCTCGAAATGACCTTAGCCACTAACAATTTTGTTGACTTATATTGACTAAAGAAATGTCACATCGTCTACCATGTCATTAGTAAAGTAGTTAGGAATTAGTTAGAGTGGTTATATGTAGTTTACACTCTAAGAAAGGCAGTTAGACTAAGAGACTTGTATAAAAGCCTGAATGCAGCTCATTCTATACTAAGTTTCCATTGATCAATACAACAGCATTTCACATTTTCTCTCTCAAATCTCTCTATATTCTTTCTTGATGTTCATGATTTCTGGTTTCTGTCATCTCTGTTTGCTACTGTTAAGATCATATCATTGCCAAGCGGTGATCTCTTGGGAATTTTCTTCTGTTGAGCAATTTTGGGTGGTTCTTTGATTTCTTAAGGTGGTTCATCTTCTTGCTGGGTTCTGCTATAGTCGGTGCAATTAGGTCGTTTTTCCATTTACTTATTTTCTGCACATGAGGTTTTGTGGTTTTGTGTTAGTGAAAATATATGAAGTGTTGGTGTGATTTTGATCTGGGGTTTTTTAGTATGATTAAGGCCGCTGCCGAGAATTTTTTAAATTAGGAGTATATGAATTTGTGTGGTAAGGTCAATGCCAAGAATTGTTGAATTTGATGAAGTATATGAATTTTGTGAATTGTGAATTGATGAGGCCGATGCCAAGATTATTTGAATGTGATGAGTCTATGAATTTGTTGAATTGTGAATTGATAAGGTCAATGCCAGTTGAAGAATAATGGGTTAATAGAAGTTGTTGATTAAAGAAGGTCGATGCCAAAACATTGTTGTGATAGTACTTGTTGATTTGTTGTGTTTTGTGGGTTCTTGAAAGTTTTTTGAAGTTTGATAAAAGATTGGTGCATACTGTTGTTGTTTCTTGAAAGGGTTGAGTAATCAAGATGTCTGATAAATTAGTAAGAATTAAGAGTGTGCTGGGAATGTTAATTGTAAAGCTGCAAGATGACAACTTTGTCAAATGGAATTATCAATTTCAGGTTGTGTTAAGAGGGTATGATTTCTTGGATTTCTTTACTGGTGAATCCCCTTGTTCACCAAAGTTTGTGATTGATACTAAGTCTAGAGTGACTAAAGAAATTACAAAGGCTTATAAATCTTGGGTTCAGAAAGATATGGCATTGTTGAGTTTATTGATTGCCACTTTATCAGATGATGCTATGGAGTATGTAATTGGTTGTAAGACTTCAAATGAGGCTTGTATAAGCTTACAAGAAAGATATGCTTATGTGGCAAGGGCTAGGATAACTTAGCTCAAAACTGAATTTCACACAATTCAAAAGGGGAGTGACTTTATAGACAAATATTTGCTCAAGTTAAAAGCCATTAGAGATCAGCTTGTATTTGCATGGGAGAAACTTACAGATAATGACTTGGTTATCTCTGCCTTGTATGGGCTACCACCTGGGTTTGATATGGTTAAAACATTTATCTTGTTAAGGGAAACTTATATTCATTTGAAAGATTTTAGAGCATTGTTGATTATGGCTTAATCTACCGTAAAAACAAGAATCACTACTAACCAGTGGCATGGTTGCAATGCATGTTCAAGGAGAACAGTCCAAAAGTGGAAATCAGAATGAGGGATATTCACAAGGGGAGAGTTCTAATGTTGTATCAAGATCTAATGATAATCAAGGATATCAAGGTGGTAACAGGTCTTAGAACAGAAATGGGTATAATTCTTCACACTTTTATAACATGAATAGTTATGACTCTTTCAATAATTCAAGGCCTTACTATGAAAATCGACTAAGGGGAGGAAATAGTTATAATGGTTCTTATTCCAACACTGGGAATAAAACTGCTTGGAATGACAATGCTCATTTCAAATTTGGGTAGTGGTTGAGTGTCAAATATGGTCTCGATTGAGGCATACTTCTCCAAATTGCTTAAACATTAGTGATAATGGTCCATCATATAATGGTTATCAGGTTACCATCTGCCAAATTTATGGGGAAAAAGGTCATAGTGCTTTGGCATGTAGGCACCGAAACAATTACTCTTATCAAGGTGCCCTCCACCTCTTTCTCTCATAGCCTTTACAACTCAAGCCAAGGTGCCCTCCACCTCCTTCTCTCATAGCCTTTACAGCTCAAGCTCCAACACATATGTTTACAACTGAATTTGGTCAAAATGCGCAAGGTTTCTTTATTGCTAATACTTGGGCGTTAGATATTGGTGTTTCTCACCGTATGACACCAAATCTTGGAAATCTAAATCAACCAGTGCAATACAATGGTGATGAGAAAATCAATATTGGTAATGGCGAAGGTTGGATTGTTAAACATATTGGTTCTACAACTCTCTTTACTCCTCAACATTTATTATTTCTGAAAAGTATTTTGCATGTTCCAACAATTATAGTCAATCTTTTATCTTCAAGAAACTTTTATTAAAGATAATAGTTGTTGGTTCATTTATGATGAGATTGTGTTTTTCATACAGGACAAGGTAACATGAATGATATTGTACCGAGACAGAAGTATAGGAAAGCTATATGAGATCCCTATGAATGTGTTTTCAAGAAGATTTGTTGCTGGTTCAAATAAAGCAGTTGCACTACTTGGGAAAGCTGTGAAAGTTTCAATTTGGCATAAGAGACTGGGGCACCCATCTAAAGAAGTACTATTTGCTATACTCAGAAATTTTATACATTATGTTAGTGAGGACTCTTCACCTTCAGTTTGTTCTTCATGTTTGTCTAGAAAAATGTGTAGACAACCATTTCCTATAAAAGATACTAGAGCTAACTTTCCATTTGAAAAAGTACATTCTGATATATGTGGCCTGCTCCAAATAAGTCTTTAGAAAGTTTTAGGTACTATGTAAATTTCATTTATGAGTTTTCAAGATTTTGGTGGATCTTCCCTATTATCAATAAATCACATATTTTTCAAGTGTTCATCAACTTTCACTCATTTGTTGCAACTCAATTTAATTTTGCAATTAAGTGTTTATAAACAAATGGTGGTCCTGAGTATATGAGTAACAGGTTTAAGGCTTTCCTAGCATCCAAAGACATTGTACACTCAATTTAATTTTGCAATTAAGTGTTTATAAACAAATGGTGGTCCTGAGTATATGAGTAACATGTTTAAGGCTTTCCTAGCATCCAAAGACATTGTACACTGTGTATTATGTCCTTATACCCCTTAGCAAAATACTCACTGAGAGGAAACATAGACACTTAGTAGAAACAGGAATCACATTGCTGACTGAAGCTAGTATCCCAATACATTTTTGGAATTAGGCTTGCAATCATGCTTGTAATCATGCTACATTTCTGATCAACAGAATGCCATCTAAAAACTTAGGAATGAAGTCTTCTTATGAGTTGTTGTTTCATTAGGATCTAGTTATACATACTTTGAAGATTTTTTGATCTGCAATATATCCATTCCTAAGGCCATATAACCAAACCAAATTACAACCTAGGTATAAACAATGTGTTTTCCTGGGTTTTGCTGCTAGATATAAGGGTGTTATTTGTTATGACATATGCAGTAAGAAGTTAGTATCGTCAAGTCATGTAATTCATGGTGAAAATATATTTCCTTATATGATACAAGTGAGACCATTATCTGGGAATACAAGTGGGTTACAAAATACAAGAATGCCTTCAGTTATTGTTTAATTGTCTACTTTTGGTGCAAATACACATACAGAATCTTCTAGCTTTTATAGGGAACAATATGCAAGTCTAGAAATTGTGGAAGAAGGTTTAGGGCATATTTCACAGGATCTCAGCTCATCTGTTCAAGACTCACATGATCTCAATACTGCACACAGTAGCTCTTCCTCTTCTACTCATTCAACATCAACTCAAGGTACAATATTACTATTGTCTGTCTACAATCCTTCACAGTTGGAGGTAATGCTTCCAATGTCTTCTCTTTCATCTATAATTCATGAAAAATCAGTTCATTCTATGGTTACAAGACTGAAGTCAGGTGCATTTACAAATAGGTCGTACACATGTTTCACTGCTTCATTCCTAGAATTACAAACATCATTGTTGGATGATGAAAATGAGTTTGCTGGTGGGTTCTTATTCCTTGCTGCAATTAAAGATTCAGATGAACCTTCAACATTCAGAAAAAGCTTCAATAATTCCTTAGTGGCAAACTACAATGCAATAAGAATGTAATGCACTCAAAGCTCAAGGAACATGGCATTTGGTTTCTCATCCACTTGACAGATCAATCATTGGGAGTAAGTGGGTGTACAAAATTAAGAAAAATCCTGATGGAAGTGTTTCCAGGTATAAAGCCAGACTTGTGGCTCAAGGTTTCTCACAAGAACAAGGTCTAGACTACTCAGAAACCTTCAGTCCAATGGTAAGACATACTATTGTAAGCTTAATCCTGTCCTTAGCAGCTACACACAAATGGGAATAGATTTAGACATTAAAAATGCATTCCTACATGGTGAATTATAGGAAGAGGTTTACATGAAACAACATCAATGGTTTGTTGACCCATCTCATCCCAGTTATGTCTGTAAGTTGGTGAAATCTCTATACATGTTAAAATAGGCACCAAGGGTATGGAGTTCAAAGTTCACAAGCTATTTACCAGCTTTGGAATTCATTGCATATTCACCTGATAACAACTTATTTGTGAAAACCGATGATCATGATGTAGTTATCTTATTACTATACGTGGATGACATCATCCTTACAGGTTATAATGATGCTAAAGTTCAAAAAGTTGTTCAAGATTTTGCTAGTGTGTTTGACTTGAAAGATATAGGCAAACTCACATATTTTTTAGGTTACAAATTCATTACAAAGAAAATGGAGACATATTTGTTAATCAGCCCAAGTACGTGAAGGATTTTATTCACAAAGTTAGAATAGAGTCTTGCAAGCGTGCAAGTACTCCATGTAAACCACACAATCAGATTCTGATTAATGAGGGAAAACCATTGTAGGATTCTACATTGTACAAGAGTTTATGGTTGGTTCACTGCAGTACCTCACTTTTACACGCTCAAATATAGCTTTTGTTGTTAATTAGTATGCCATTTCATGATAGCTCTAACAAATGTTCATCTTGCTTCTGTAAAGAGAATTATTAGGTATCTTCAAGGAACTGCAAAGTGGAATTACTTACTCTTCTGATACTGACATTCATTTAACAACATTTTCTGATGTTGACTGGGTTGCTGACTTAAATACAATAAGGTCAGTGACTTATTATGTAGTATATCTTGAAACTAATCCCATTTCATGACAATCCAAGAAGCAAACTTCGGTCTCAAGAGGCTCAATAGAAGCAAAATATAAACACATACTGCATCAGATGTGGCATGGATTAGGCTAATTTTGAAAGATCTGGGAGTAACAGTACATGTTCCACCAACCATCCATTGTGATAATATGTCAGCTATAGCACTCAGTGCTAATCCTGTATATCATTCAAGGATAAAACACCTTGATACTGACTATCATTTTATCAGGAAAAGGCTACACTAAGGTGATCTGATGGTTGAGTATCTGCCAACTGATGAACAGATAGTTGATGTACTAATGAACAGATAGTTGATGTTCTTACTAAAGGGTTGCATAGTCTAACATTCACTCGCCAGTGGTTCAATCTCAAGCTAGGTTACCCTAGTTGAGATTGAGGGGGAATGTTGGCTTATATTGACTAAAGAAGTTCCACATCATCAGTAATGCAGTTAAGAATTAGTTAGAGTGGTTATATGTAGCTTACATTGAAAGAAAGGCAGTTAGGTTAAGAGACTTGTATAAAAGGCTGAATCCAGCTCATTCTGTACTAAGTTTCCATTGATCAATACAAAAGCATTTCACATTTATCTCTCAAATCTCTCTGTATTTTTTCTTGTTGTTCAACATTTCTGGTTTCTGTCATCTCTGTTTGCTACTGTAAAGAAATTTGCTTGCAATTGCATCATGTTTTCTTTTCTATGGTTATTATCCACTTAGGTGTTAGGTTGGAACTATTGCTATCGCTAAACAGCAACACTATGTCGGTCCAATAGTTTCAAATATCAAAGATGAGACAGTTATTGAATTCATGCTAGCATAGTTTTTTTTATTACTTTTCCTGTGAACTAGGTTTATGCTAACATTCAAATTGCATATATCTTCATGAAATATTTTGTATGTAACCCTATTTAAGTTTGATTCATATGTTCAAACATATAATCGTGGATCGACATCATCAAAGTATAAATTATACATATGTTGACAATTTATTGATAACTGTGAAAAAAAAATCAGGATAATCCTATTAGTGTAATACTAGAGTGTGCTGTGATAATTCTATGAGGGCACGTTTGTTTGACAGGATTAGCAAGGCTTGGACTGGACTAGACTATAGTCCTGTGTTTGGTGTGCAACCGGATTAGCTTTAATGAGCTTAACCCGGACTCGCTTGGACTAAGGACCTCCTTAGGTGGTCTTCGCGAGCAACCCCAAAACCCATCGGATTCGTAAGCCAGAGCAAACCGAGAGAGTTTCTGCCTTCCCTTCGTCCTGTCTTCCCTTCGTCCCTTCGTCCTGTCTTCCCTTCGTCCTCATCTCTACGTTCCCTCTCATCTTCGTTGCCGTGCTCTCTCATCTTCGTCCTCCTCACCCTCATCTGAGCGTCTTCCTGTCTCTGCATCTGCTCGCCTCATCTGAGTTGTACGGTAAACTTCGATTCTTCTATTAATTGCATGTATTTGTGTTGCAGATGGTAATTTTACTGAGTTTTATGTGATTTGATTGTTTTGGGTTTGATAATTTTTGAATCATAGAGATCTGCACTTGAATAAATTAGGGTTTTGATATTTAGGTGAAATTGAAATTAGGATTTGGGCTTTTCATAAGATGAGATGGAACTTGGGAATTTAGGATGTCAATGTTGTAAAACTTGGAAGTCCTACCCACATGTTGTTTTCGATTTTTAAAAATTGGGGTTTCAACAATGGGAGTACTCTGTGCGTGTGTGTGTGTGTCTGCGTGTGTGTGTGTGTGTTTCTGTGTGTGTGTATCTCTGTGTGTGTGTGTGTGTTTCTGTGTGTGTGTCTCTGTGTGCGTGTCTCTGTGTGTGTGTGTCTCTGTGTGTGTGTTTCTGTGCGTGTGTCTCTGTGAGTGTGTGAGTGAGTGTTTGAGTGTGTGTTTGTGTGTGTTTGTGTATGTAAGTTCTCCGTGTGTGTGTGAGTGTGTACTGTGAGTGTGAGTGTGAGTGTGTGAGTGTGTGAGGCTGTGTGTGTGTGTTTGTGTACTCATTAACGTGGGGGGGGGGTGTGTGTGTGTATTGTGTGTGTGTTTGTGTATGTAAGTTCTCCGTGTGTGTGTGAGTGTGTGAGTGTGTACTGTGAGTGTGAGTGTGAGTGTGTGAGTGAGTGTGTGTGTGTGTGAGTGTATGTTTGTGTGTGTTTGTGTATGTAAGTTCTCCGTGTGTGTGTGAGTGTGTACTGTGAGTGTGAGTGTGAGTGTGTGAGGCTGTGTGTGTGTGTTTGTGTACTCATTAACGTGGGGGGGGTGTGTGTGTTTGTGTATGTAAGTTCTCCGTGTGTGTGTGAGTGTGTGAGTGTGTACTATGAGTGTGAGTGTGAGTGTGTGAGTGAGTGTGTGTGTGTGTGAGTGTATGTTTGTGTATGTAAGTTCTCCGTGTGTATGTAAGTTCTCCGTGTGTGTGTGAGTGTGAGTGTGAGTGTGTGAGTGTGTGAGGGTGTGTGTGTGTGTTTGTGTACTCATTAACGTGGGGGGTGTGTGTGTGTGTATTGTGTGTGTGTGTTTGTGTATGTAAGTTCTCCGTGTGTGTGTGAGTGTGTGAGTGTGTACTGTGAGTGTGAGTGTGTGAGTGAGTGTGTGTGTGTGTGTGTGTGTGTATGCAGTGTATGCAGTATGTATACAGTGTGTGTGTGTGTGTATGCAGTGTATGCAGTGTGTGTATGTATGTATGCAGTGTGTGTGTGTGTATGCAGTGTGTGTGTTTGTGTGTGTGTGGATGTATGTATGCAGTGTGTGTGTGTGTGTATGCAGTGTATGCAGTGTGTGTATGTATGTATGCAGTGTGTGTGTGTGTGTGTATGTATGCAGTGTGTGTGTGTGTATGCAGTGTGTGTGCAGTGTGTGTGTATGCAGTGTATGCAGTGTGTATGCAGTGTGTGTGTGTGCAGTGTGTGTGTGCAGTGTGTATGCAGTATGTATGCAGTATGTATGCAGTGTGTGTGTGTGCAGTGTGTATGCAGTGTGTATGCAGTGTATGCAGTATGTATGCAGTGTGTGTGCAGTGTGTGTGTGTGTGTGTATGCAGTGTATGCAGTGTATGCAGTATGTATGCAGTGTGTGTGCAGTGTGTGTATGCAGTGTGTATGTATGTATGCAATGTGTATGCAGTGTGTGTGTGTGTATGCAGTGTGTGTGTGTGTGTGTATGTATGTATGCAGTGTGTGTGTGTGTATGCAGTGTATGCAGTGTGTGTATGTATGTATGCAGTGTGTGTGTGTGTGTGTGTGTGTGTGTATGTATGCAGTGTGTGTGTGTGTGTGTGTGTGTGTGTATGCAGTGTGTGTGCAGTGTGTGTGTATGCAGTATGTATGCAGTGTGTGTATGCAGTGTATGCAGTGTGTATACAATGTATGTGTGCAGTGTGTGTGTGCAGTGTGTATGCAGTATGTATGCAGTATGTATGCAGTGTGTGTGTGTGCAGTGTGTATGCAGTGTATGCAGTATGTATGCAGTGTGTGTGCAGTGTGTGTGTGTGTGTATGCAGTGTATGCAGTGTGTGTATGTATGTATGCAGTGTGTATGCAGTGTGTGTGTGTGTGTATGCAGTGTGTGTGTGTGTGTATGTATGTATGCAGTGTGTGTGTGTGTGTATGCAGTGTATGCAGCGTGTGTATGTATGTATGCAGTGTGTGTGTGTGTATGTATGCAGTGTGAGTATAAAAACAGAGTGTGTGCGTGAGGGTAAAAGTGTGTTGCATTGTGTGTGTGTGTGTGTATGTATGCAGTGTGTGTGTGTGTGTAGTGTGTGTGTGTGTGCAGTGAGTGTGAGTGTGTGTGAGTGTGTATGCAGTGTGTGTGTGTGTGTGTATGCAGTGTGTGTATGTGTGTGTGTATGTATGCAGTGTGTGTGTGTGTGTGCAGTGTGTGTGTGTGCAGTGTGTATGCAGTGTGTATGCAGTGTGTGTGTGTGTGTGTATGCAGTGTATGCAGTGTATGCAGTATGTGTGTGTGCAGTGTGTGTGTGTGTGTGTAAGCAGTGTATGCAGTGTATGCAGTGTATGCAGTATGTATGCAGTGTGTGTGCAGTGTGTGTGTGTGTGTGTATGCAGTGTATGCAGTGTATGCAGTGTGTGTATGTGTGTGTGCAGTGTGTGTGTGAGTGTGTATGCAGTGTGTGTGTGTGTATGTATGTATGCAGGGTGTGTGTGAGTCTATGTCAGTGTGTGAGAGTGTGTATGTCCGTGTGTGTGTGTTAGTGTGAGTGTGAGTGTGAGTATGTATGTGTATTTTGCACATTTGTCCATGAGTGTGTGTGTGTGTACTTGGTTTATAACCATGATATTACAATGTGAATGTTTTGTATTGTGTGGGGTTGATGCTGAATTGCAATTTTTTGTGGTTGTTGGTTGCAGAGAAGATGAGCATAAACGGAAGGCTAAGGCTAAGGCTACTGCATTACAGGTGTCCTTTAATTTCCCTCTTCACATGCAATGCCTAGCAATGATAGCAATCCTCATACTAGTGTTCTTAGACACATGTTTATAGATGTATAAGAGTAGAACATTTTGAATATGATGCCTCGGGTTAATGATAACTTTTTTTTTTCAACGCCACCTGTATATTTGTTGCCTCGGGTTAATGATAACTTTTTTTTTTCCAACACCACCCGTATATTTGATGCCTCGGATTGTGACTTCGCTAGTTACTTTGATCTAGTTCATTTCATATCATAATCACTTCATTTCCATCACCCTTAATAACAGTAAATATTACATATATAATGTCCTTAATTTGTTTTTTGTTTTTTTTTTGTTTGGATAGATATGGATCGAAGGAAGCTTTTATTGATCTTATTGTTAGAGATGTCTTATTTGGAGACAATTTGTATTTGTACGATTCTTGTGGTGATGATGCTACGTGGCAAACAGAGACATGTTGAACGACCCACATTGACTAACCGTTCACTTATTAGACGAGAGATTAGTTTGTGTTATCTGAATGGTATAATAGGGAATACTGATACTGAATGTGTCAACGAATTGAGAATGGATAGAAGGACTTTTGGCATATTATGTGACTTACTTCGTCAAGATGGGAGGGTAAAAACTGATGGTTTGGTGTCTGTAGAGGAGCAGGTGTGTATGACTTTACAAATATTAGCACATCATACTAAGAATCGTAGTGTTGGCGGTAGATTTTATAGGTCGGGGGAGACTATAAGTAGGTATTTCAATAGCGTATTGCAAGGTATCCTACTAAAAGTCCCTCAGCATGTGCCTATTGATTCTACAGATCCTAGGTGGCGATGTTTTAAGGTATGATGAGAATTTTTTTTTCTTTTTCCCTAAGCTTTAACTCTTCATTCCCTTTGTATAAATTAACAAAAACTTTTATTTTTTTTATTTTTAAGAATTGCTTGGGAGCATTGGATGGAACACACATTGATGTGCATGTACCTGAAATTGACAAACCAAGATACCGAACAAGAAAGGGTCGAGTCGCAACTAATGTGTTAGGTGTGTGTTCAGGAGATATGCAGTTCATATATGTGTTTCCGGGGTGGGAGGGTTCCGCATCAGACTCTAGAGTGCTACATGATGCAATTACTAGGCCTAATGGTTTTAAGGTACCAGCGGGTAAGACTATTACTTAGTCTCAACTTTGTAAGTTAGGTCTAGTTCTGTTTGTCAACTACAAAACACTAATAAGGTCTGTTTTTTTTTTTTCATTAGGTTATTATTACCTTGTAGATGGTGGTTATACAAATGGTGAAGGATTCCTTGCACCCTATAGAGGAATACCTTATCATTTATCTGAATGGGAGGGACGAACACCTTCTAATAAGGAAGAATATTTTAACATGAAGCATTCTAAGGCAAGGAATGTAATTGAACGCTGTTTTGGCTTGCTAAAAGGAAGGTGGTCGATACTAAGGAGTCCATCTTTCTATCCGATAAGGACACAAGGTCGAATAATTACCGCTTGTTGCCTATTACACAATCTTATTAGGCAAGAGATGTCTGTAGATCCAATGGAGAATTTGCCAATAATAGAAGATGGACAAAATACAGAAGAAGGTGAATATGTTGGTAGTGTTCAAACATCTGACCAGTGGACTGCAATGAGGAATGACATAGCTCAGGAAATGTATAATGAGTGGAGAGCAATTAGGAACCAGCAACCGAACTAGCTATATGTGTTAATGATAACATTTTATTTTAGTATTCCCTTTTATCATGCATTTGTTAGATATTAGCACAATGATTGGATGGTATGCAAATGAATTGGATATTATGCTTGTTGATTGGATATTATGCAAGTTGATTGGATATTATGCAAATTGATTATTTGTATGGTATTTTCCTTCATTAAAATATTTTTTGTTTAGGTATGGATAACGAAAATATTTTGAATGCTACTCAAGAGCCAAAAGGAAGAAGGCGTAAATGGGAAGCATTTGAGGAAGAAGTATTACTAGGAGTTCTTGAGGATTTTGTTGCTCGGAAGCAACGGTGTGACACCGGTGCTTTCAAACAAGGTACTTTCGTTGAAATAGCAAAAGCTGTCAATGTTTTATGTCCTCATTCAAATATAAAGGCAAATCCACATATTGAGTCCAAGTTGAAGAAATGGAAAAAAACATATAGTATGGTCGTTGACATGATAAACACAAGTGGATTTGCATGGAATGATGTCAAAAAGTGCGTTGAAGTTGACAGTGATGACGCATGGCAAACTTATGTGCAGGTTCATATCCTATTTTATTTATACATTAGTTATATTCTTGCTGCTATATTTGTTACGCATGCTAAATTTTAGTTTTGCTATGTTGATATAATCTTAGAGAAATAAAGAAGCCGATGGATGGAGAAGCAAACCTTTTCCACTGTTTGATAGATTTGCATATATATTTGGAAAAGATTGGGCTACGGGTAATGTAGCCGAAACCCCTGCTCAAATGGTGGAGGAACAAAGTCATGATCATGTTGGTGAAAGTGATATTGGAGGTGAAAATTTTGTTTCTTCAATGAACCAACAAAGCCAACAAAGCACCCCATCTAAAAATAGCCAAAGAAAGAGGAAAAGAGCTGTGGGAAGTTCAAGTGATGGAACCGAGGCAATTATCAGTGGACTGAAAGATTTTTATCTTGAAAGTGGGAAGAGGATGCAAATGGTAACTGAAGTTTTAGTTCAAGGTACTGCAGATCATACTGACATAGCTAATGAACTTGAAGCATTGGGTCTCTCTCCTATGGATCAAATTGATGCATTGTCTCTTATTTTGGATAAACCAAAAAATGTGGGAGTGTTCAGGGCAATCAAACCGGAACTCAAGAAAGTGTTCGTCCAAAGGCTTTTAAGCGACAACGCAAGCGGATGAGGATTTTGGCTAATGTTAACATGGATGTATTTTATTAATGTTAACATGGATGTATTTTATTAATCATACAATTTTATGTTATGGCTTATAACTTAGCTTTGCACTAGTATTTTGGCTTATGTTAACTAGCCATTTTGTAAATTATGGAGATCTATTTTGGCTAATGTTAACTAATGTTAACTAGGATTTTCTAAATTATGGAGATCTTCTTATGTACTTGTATTTGTTGAAGTTGCATGTATTGGGCACTATTATTTTTCTTCTGTTGGGTGATAGAGTTTAAACCAAGCTATATTTGCAAATTAAACCCAATTGTATTAGCAGATAATAGAAACAAAACAATTGTCTTCCTTTTTTTAAGATTCATAATATACATGGCAAAAATATGCTCCAATTAACCCATATCATGAGATTTGTAGCATTACTCTATTACACAATGGCAAAAATTTGTAGTCCTAGTCTAAGCAAACACAAATCTGGTGAACAGTACTGTTTTTCTTATCCTGCTTCTTAGTCCGACATTACACCAAACGCTTCACTAAGTTAGTTCAGCTTAGTCCAGTCTAAGCCAGTCCAGCTTAGTCCCGGCAGCTAGTCCAGTCCGAGACAGTCCGGCGCAACAAACGCACCCTGAAAGTAATACTCAGAGTTGTGTTGGCGTGTTGAGTTTCATTTCCGAGTATAACAGAGGTGACGTGATCACGACATATGATATCAGGATGAGCTTTAAAGCCTAATTAAATTAATACTTACTAAACACACTCAGACATCCACAAAGGCCTTTTTATTTGTTGTCAAACAATATTAACGCTACTAAGTACAAATGATGACGTTCACATCAACAAACAAAGGTTTACCATGTGAAATAGAGTTTTGGAAACATTTTACTTAGTGATAAATGGTTTACCGGGTAATATACGATAGCTTTGGTATGTGGGCCAAAATGTTTCGTTTAGTGTAACTTGTCATTTATACTTTTATGCTTTGTTGAAAATGTGTTGGGGAAAATGTAAACCAAATCATAAGATGATGCATTCATTTTTAACATATGAATCATCCGAATCCCTCGTAAAGGATACTTTTCTTCACACTAGAGTAAACCCAATTCTCACAACCTTGAAAAATAATGTCCCAATGATTTGGGCACTCCCCTTTTACTCAAAACTAATTGGCATTGATAAATAAATGACAACCCCACAACCACAAACAATGAGCCTATAATTATATCCAAAGCATATATATATAATTGCATAAAGCTGCTAAAAAAATATTGAATTTGCAGAAATGCCTAACCCTATCATATTATGGCATTCATTACTTACTGTCTAAAACTTTCTATCTTTATCATCATAGTATGAAAATCTCACATGAAGTTTTCAATCATGAGATGACAAGAGTACTAATTAACATTAATTAAAATGTTTTAATTAATTAATCAGATAGTTGGTAATTATTAATAAATGGCATCATTCATTTTGCATGAACTCTTAACCTAGACCATATCTATGACTTTGACTGCAAAGCGATGCTCATTGTTAAACTAATTAAGCTCAAAAGTTCAAGTTCGATAAGATAAATCTTGTTCGATCCATATCTACTTACTTGGGCGTCCCAAAACGTGATTTTTGATATAATCAAGTTCTTCATGTACCAGTAATACTACATGGTACACACCAATAGTAATTCATATCACTGATTTTGCTTGTAACTAAAAAATAACTATGAAATGCTTTAAGGCAGACAATTAATTGGTAACTAATTTTAATCTTGTAACATTAATTGGTAACTAATCATCTATTTAGATGCTACTCTTGAAATGCACGCCTAGTGCCCAAATCGTTCGACCATATACTGCTTTTTGGTAAATACTCAAGAACTACTTCTACTCTTTCATATTTTCATTTTCTGATGTGATATCAGGCTCCTCCTGTCGTGATTTGCATTATCTTTTGGCATGCACTGGCCTGTAAAATTTTCATGGTTACCATCAGTTTAATTTTGTCTGCTACTAATTAAATGAAGTGTTTATCATCAAATAAGGTACAAAAGAAAGGCAGGAAAAAAGTTACAGACATGCAGTTCAATTGCTTTCAACCTTGAGTCATATAATTATGAAAAATGAAGAAAGCACATCACTGTAGAACAAGAAAAAGCAGAAGATTTTAAAGTAAAGAGTGGTAAAAAGATGATACCTAAACCAGTCAAAAAAGTCACTAGTACGTAAAGTATTAACCGGTAAGTAAATTGTTTGCATGCAGTTTAGGACATGTGTTTTGATCTACAAAATAACTAGGGTTTTGAGTTGTGAACACGTTTTTGGTTTTATTAAAACTGCAGGATCTGATTAAGTTGCCTTATTTGGTAAATTTGGAAGCTGATAAGTGGGTGGTTGGAAATGATCATCAGATGAGATTAAGCAAAAGGTAATATTGCAGTTTGCAGTTGCAGGGACTAGGGAGGGAGGGAGGGAGGGAGGGAGGGAGGGAGGGAGGGAGAGAGAGAGAGAGAGAGAGAGAGAGAGAGAGAGAGAGAGAGAGAGAAGCAATAATGCAATTTAGGATGGGAGACAGAAGGGTTGCTTTTTGGGTACTTGGGGAATAAAATGCTGTCTCTCTACGAGGATTGGCGTGGAGACTCTCTCTCTCTCTCTCTCGATTTTTCAGTGTGACCGTCACAAGAGGTGGTACATCACGTGTCCTTATAGAAATGGTGGGTTATGTGTGTTAAAAGGTTAATAACTTAAAAATTAAAAAATTTCACCACTTGCATAAAAACACGTGTTGTACCATTCGTGTTCCCGTCACAACTAAAAATTTCTCCACTTTGAAGAATAACCCAATATTTGTACATATCATGCATGTAAAGAACAAATGGTAAACATGAGTGAGGAAAATTTGGAAAAATAAAATAAATGAAAAAAGTAGGAGTTTGTGTGGCATGGAGTGGTGAAGGCCTGATACGATAGATAAGGATACGTCACCACAATAAAATTTTGTACCGATAAATTATATTGATGTGTAAATATTTGTTCATGTATTTTTAATTATATTATTAGTACAAATTTTTACTTAGTCGATGTACACTTATCATGTAAATTGTTGAAATGTTGGTCCTTTTTATCTTTCAGCACAAACACTGTACACACACTCTCGCTATGTTGGCTTCTTTCCACCTTTCCTCTTCGGAGGAGAATTCTCTCCCCTCCTAATGTCTTTCCTTCCCTCCCTCCTATTTGAACGGTCACAGTTAAAGCACGTCAACATCTTATATTCATTTTTTTTATAGGAACAATAAGACAAAAAACAATGTATGAGAGAAGGGGAGGAAAGAGAATGAGAATAAGAGGGGAGAGAATCCTCCTCCTTCCTCTTTACTACTGTTTATGAATTTCTGATGGGTTTGTCCGTCCATTTATAGCAATTCCGCCCCTAAAAAAATGCGTCGGTGATAGACCCCAATCAATAATAATAGGCCAAATGCATCTTCACCCCTAACAAAAAATCGCATAGTCAATTTAATTAAAATATTATTATTTTTTATTATAAAATAAGAAAAAATAATAATTTTATTTTTAATTTCTGACTTTATAAAAAAATAAAATAATAATAATATTATTAAAAGGGTTCTTTAGATCCATAGGACCAAATTGCCAGCTGCAAATCCCTTCCACACCTCTTCCTCGTCCCCACCACCGTCCACCCCTGCACTTCCCTTCCATTCCCACCATCGTCGCCCTCCTGTCCTTCAAATCCCAAGCCGACCTCAACAACAAGCTCCTTTACACCCTCAACAAGCTTCGATTACTGCATCTCCACACCAAATCCCACGCCATCATCCTCCCGTGGCTCCTTCAAATCCCACACCATCGTCCTCCCCGTCTTTCTCCCTCTATGGCTCCTTCTCCCTTCGTCAGCTTGCGTCATGTTGGCCGTCCCATGGGTCTGTCAATTCTAGGCTGGTCTCTTGCCTGGCTTGGGCTGGGTGAAAGCCTATTAGGCTGGGCTGAAGGGTTTTAGCTAGGTGCCGGGTTGTTTGGAGGACTGGGTGCTGGGCTGTTAAGCCCCGGTGGAACTGCTCTTAAAGGCTGATGTGTAAAAATGAGGGAAGCTCTCTCTCTCTCTCTCTCCATGATAAAAATTTCAAAATTATGGGTCCCATTGCAATGGATCCTTTTTCATGAAATCCCATTTGCATAGAAACGAAACCAGCCTCATACAGCAAAAAGGGATTCATACTGTTACTATAGAGTATAAATCCTAAGATTTTGTATTTTTGGGAATATATATGAATAAAGAATAATGCTAGAGAGATCAAACTTTTAAATTAAATTTACAACTGAAATGATGTGTCACTAATGAAATAAGCACGTTAATAAATTCTTAAGTAATAATCTAATCATCAACCACTACATCATTTGGTTTACAAATTTGATTCAAAAGTTTTAGTCTCCCTAACATTACCCATGTAACATCCCACATCGCCCAAGGGAGTGATCCTTAAATGTATATTCTCATCCCTACCTAGCATGAGGCCTTTTGGGAGCTCACTGGTTTCGGGTTCGGTAGGAACTCCAAAGTTAAGCAAGAAGGAGGTCAGAGCACTCCCAGGATGGGTGACCCACTGGGAAGTTGCTCGTGAGTTCCCAAAAACAAAACCGTTAGGGCGTGGTCAGGGCCCAAAGCGGACAATATCGTGCTACGGTGGTGGAGCGAGTCCGGGAAGTGATCCGCCCCGGACCGGGATGTGACAACCCATATATAAATCACACTCATAACAATTCTTAATTATCATTGAAGTAAAAAAAAATAAAAAAAAATAAAAAAAGCAGAAATAGGGAAAATAAGGGAGTTAGACTAGATCAGCAATCCCCTCCTCCTGCTTGGTGAATCATGCCATTCAAACTTGGGTGCATTTTTCAATAATGCTCATTACTATACTTATTATCGTTGCATGAGTTTAAATTTTAAGATTTGTAGAGAATGGTGTATTAGGTAAAATTGAAGAGTGCATCCGATGTGTTGTACAACCGATATATTCATTACACAAATAAAATAGTGAGCATCACCATCACTTGAAGGTGATAAATAAAAAATATTCCCATCTGCGTTGATATTTGAAGTTCCCAACAGTTGCAAAATGATTATAAAAGTTGATATTTGAAGTTCCCAACAGTTGCAAAATGATTATAAAAGTTTACCTTTTATACCAATTTTGTCCCAAAACAAAAATCTTAATTAATGACAAGAAAGCTAATAATGGAGAATTTTTTTTATTGTGGCGAGAAAACGAATGGTACACCACTTGTTTTTATGTAAGTAGTGGAAAATTTTATTTTTTAAGTTATTAATTTTTTAACACATATATCCCATCATTTATATAATGACACGTAATGTACCACCTTTGTTACTGAAAAATCTCTCCTAATAATGGAGTGCAAATAAAAGGCTAATAAAAGCTGAGTAATCACAGAAAAAGTAAAAGAAAAAATAGTAATGAATAAATAATTAAAAACTCAATAGGAGGAAGTATAAAGAAGGTGGCCTAGCCTAGCTTGGTTTTCCCTAACTAAAGCTCAACTCAAAACTCCCCTCTTGCTCAGTTGATCATAGCTACTCTTTCATACTTTCTCATACTCTCTCTCTCTATCTCTCTCTCTACTTCCACTTGCGGTGGTGGTGTTTCAAGCTTTCCAAAGTTCCAAGCTTTTTTTTCTAAGTTCTTTCTCCTCAGGTTAATATTTGGGTGGGGGGGTTAGAGGGGGATAAGAAGTGTAAGAGAAACAGAAGTAATTATTTGTGGTTGTGAAGAAAGCGCTAGTGAAAAATCAGAGGGTGGGTGTGGGGGGTGGGTTTTGATCAAGTGATGCGCTCAGGAGGTAGTGCGGTTCAGCAGACCCTCACAGCGGAGGCTGCTTCGGTGTTGAAGCACTCTCTTAGCCTCGCAAGGCGGAGAGGCCATGCTCAGGTCACTCCTCTCCACGTGGCCGCCACTCTGCTCAGCTCAAGAACTAGCCTCTTGCGGCGGGCCTGTCTCAAATCTCAGCCGCACCAAACCTCTCATCCTCTCCAATGCCGAGCCCTCGAGCTCTGCTTCAATGTGGCTCTCAACCGTCTCCCAACAACTCCTGGCCCTCTCCTCCACGGCCAGCCCTCTCTCTCCAACGCCCTCATCGCCTCCCTCAAGAGAGCGCAAGCCCACCAGAGAAGAGGCTGCATCGAGCAGCAGCAGCAGCAGCCGCTCTTAACCATCAAAGTGGAGCTCGAGCAGCTCATCATCTCCATCCTCGACGACCCGAGTGTCAGCAGGGTCATGAAAGAGGCTGGTTTCTCCAGCACTAACGTCAAGAACAACCTGGAGGACTCCTCAACTTCCTCCGTTTTCCAGTGTTACAGCAGCTCCAGCGGCGTTTTCTCTTCCCCTTGCTCTCCTTCTCCTCCCTCAGAACACCACCACCAAAACAATATAATTCCTGTGAGTTTCTGGCAACCCCACTTCCTGGCTTACACTGGTGAGCAAAATCCACTTCTTTTTTCCCCTCAAAAGGCAAAACCTCCATTGATAATCAGTAACCCCACCGCCGCCGCTGCCAATGACTGCTCTGGTAGTTGTTCACAGGAAGAAGATGTTAAGTTGGTGTTGGAGGTGCTGGTGAGGAAGAAGAGGAGGAACACTGTGATAGTTGGTGATTCAGCTTCCATGACTGAAGGGCTTGTCTCTGAAGTTATGGGGAGGATAGAGAGAGGAGTGGGAGTTCCTGAGGAGTTGAAATCAACCCAGTTCATCAAGTTCCAATTCTCACCTGTTTCTGTGAGGTTCATGAAAAGAGAAGATGTGGAAGCAAATCTCTCAGAGCTCAAAAGAAAGGTGGACTCATCATTTCTCGGAGAAAGAGGTGCTATAATTTACACCGGAGATCTAAAGTGGGTTGTTAGTGATGAGGAGAGAGATCAAAACCAAAACTCTGGTGGGTATTATAGCCCAGTTGAGCATTTGGTTTCAGAGATTGCAAGGTTGGTCTCTTCAGATAATTCAATCACTAGCTCAAGGGGGAAGGTGTGGGTGATGGGAACTGCAAGTTACCAGACACACATGAGGTGCCAAATTAGGCAGCCACCTCTTGAGATTCAATGGTGTCTTCAAGCTGTTTCTGTTCCTTCTGGTGGTCTTGGTCTCTCCCTTCATGCTTCCAGGTTAGTTTTTCATTTCGCTCTCTTTTAACTTTATTTTTATTATTATTATTCATGTTCACTGTTATTTTAAATGTGTATTATATACATATATATACAATCCTCCATGGATGGTGATCCTTGAACTATAGTTTTGCTTAAATCTTTACATTACAAGGTCTGCATGAAGCAAGAAACACTGTCCTTTTCTTTGCTCTTTGTTTTGAATTACAGGTTTCACTGCTAGATATTTAAGATAAAAAGTAAAAAAAAGTTCACGAGGCCTTTTTTTCTTCCTTGTTCACATATATACTCCCAAATTTTTTTTTTCAGTAAATACATTCCATATTACGAAAGAATATGCATAATTAAATCATTTTGTTTATTTTGGCTGTCCACATAATAATTATAAATTATTTTAGAGAACCCTCATTAATTTGGGGCCAGAAATGAAAATTAGGCCTGTTAAGTAAATTAGTTTGTAGATGATCATAATAAGATTAAGCTAATATATATGTATATATTTACATATATTTGCCTCATTTTAATTATTCAAATATTTGCCTCACTTTAAGGGAAGGGATTCCCATTTTTTTTACAAAACTGAGGATTAGTTGTGGGGTCTACACTATATTGAACTTTAACGATCTGAATCGTCTATTTTTCAAGTTGCACCTCATAGATCATCCTTGCAAAATATTAGCCAAATAAAAATTTTTAAGACATCTAATTGGGTTCAAAGAAATTAACGAATACTTTGTTATATAAGAAATAATGAAATTTTATCTTGATAATTAAATAGGCAAATAGTTTCGGATTGAATTAAATTTTTGCAAGGATGATCTATGAATTGAGACTTACAAAATAGATGGTTCAGATCGTTGAAGTTCGATGTGGAGTGAGCCCCACACCTAATCCACATTTTTTTGAAAAAAAATGAGAATCCCTTTGCATAAAGGGTCTGTATATTTACATATATATGCCTCATTCTAATTATTCAAATATTATGATATTTTGACAAAATGAAAATATTGTATATGATAAACGAGGTTTTTATTAGCAAACGATATTCTCTATGTTAAAAGGGTGGGGGAGTGGGTTAAACCTCACAATGGGCTAACAATAATATGGTTCAAATTCGCCTTTGGCGAAAATTGAATTTAAGATCTATCACTTACAAGTGAAGAGAAATATTAGCAGACTGTAGTACTAAATAACATGATAAATGAGGTTAGTATTAACAATTATGCGATGTGCTTGTGTGTTTGACAGTGTCCAAGACTCAAGATTAATATTCTCTCAAAAACCATTTGAAGTTCTGGAAACAAAACCAATATTCAATAGCAACGAACAATATCATAATAATAACAAGCTCACTTGCTGTCAAGAATGCACTTCAAATTATGAAAAAGAATCTCAGCTCTTGAAATCTGACGAGCAGAAATTGCCTGCCTGGCTGCAACCACATGGAACCGAAGCCCGCCAAAAGGTACATTTTTCAAATTTACTTTTGACTTAAATACCACAATTTTAGGAGAATAAGTTACGTTGCAAAAGTAGCGTTATCCCAAATTAATCACACAATGTCAGCAAAGATGCATGATAAGTTTGGGAGATTGGGCACATGAGCTAGTAGTAATTAAAAGGGAGAAATTAATTTACTGTGTTTCTTTTTATTTAATTCTAATGTGTAGTTAAAAATTTTCAGGATGAAGTAGCTCAATTGAGGAAAAAGTGGAACAGCTTATGCTGCATTCTGCACCAAGGAAGACATGCAGCTCAGAACAATTTGAGCTCTTCTAATTTGTACAACAATCAAAGCGTAATTGGAAACAACTCCTCTTATGCTTCAGCATACCCTTGGTGGTCCACCAAGAATGGCTTCTCTCCAGATCCGAATTCAATCTCCTTCAGTCACGATCCAGCTTCAGAGCTTGCTCACGGCTCTAGTCTTGTGCCTCGATTCAGGAGACAACAATCGTGCATGATTGAGTTCAACTTCGACAATGGGGTCCAAAAGAATCAAGTGATGGAACCAAGTCTGGATTCTCTGAAAAACACTGAAGGCAAGGAACTGAAGAGCACTCTTGCTCTTGGCAACTCTGTGTTTTCGGGCTCGGAGAAAGTGGAGAGAAAATGCACTGAAAGGACAATGCAGAGAGCTGACATGTGCAAGCTACTGAAAGAGAATGTTCCTTGGCAATCCGAATCCATTCCTTCAATTGTAGAAGCGATTTTCAACTCTAAAACTGCCAGGCAGGAGACTTGGTTGCTGGTTCAGGGGAATGACTCGATTGGAAAAAGAAGGCTGGCACATGCAATTGCTGAATTGGTTCTTGGGTCTGCTGATTCACTCCTCCATATTGACATCAACAAAAATGAAAATGAGATGAACCCGAGAGTAGAAGTTGTAGCAAGAGCCTTGAAATCCAATGAGAAACTTGTTGTCTTGGTAGAAGATGTTGATTTGGCTGACACCCAGTTCTTGAAATTTTTAGCTGATGGTTTCGAGAACCGAAGATTTGGAGAAGTTAGTAGAAGTGAAGGGATTCAAAGCCAAGCCATATTCATTTTGGCTAAGAGTGACTCAACAAGATATGATGAAGAGAAGGCCAAGTACCCGGATTCTATAATCCAAATGGCGTTGAAGGTTGATGAGAAAGCTAGTACTAGTCCTAGTTTTCAGGGAGTTAACTTCGATCACAAGAGAAAGGCTGAGTGGGAGCTACAAATCAAGACCAAGAGTTCAAGAAGTGGAGAGAAGGAAGATCCAAGTGTGGTTGCTGTTGAGAATGTGAATAACAAGGAGGTCTTCTCAAGGCAATCAAGCTTCAACACCCTTGATCTCAACCTCAAAGCCGGGGAGGACGATGAAATCGAAGACAAGGCAGGGGAGCTGAGCCCCAATTCAAGTGGCTTAACTCGCGAAACCAACACTGATCTCGAAACCCCACATGGGTTCCTGGAATCGATTGAGAACCTCTTTGTTTTCAATCGGAGCCCGGCTAGAGATCGAGAGGCAACCGAGCTTTTCTTGTCCAAGATTGAAGGGTGTTTTGGGGAGGTATATGGGAAACTAAATGTGGTTAGATTTAGTGTGGATAAGAGGGTGTTAGAGGGGGTTTGTATTGGATCTGGATATTTTCCCAATAGCTTGTTTGAGAAATGGCTGAAAGACATTTTTCAGACAAGCTTGAGGGCGGTAAAACTTAGCGGGAAAGAGGGTATACTTGTAAGGCTCTGTTTGGGTGACATAGAAGATGGCATTTTGGAGGGTTTCTTGGGTTCTTGTCTTCCTAAGAAAATCCATATTTCTTGAGTGAGAAGTTATATTCTTCCACATATGCCTCTCTCATCCAATATTATCTGCTTCTGTAACAAGTGCTAATTTTCTAAATAGGATGGTGTTTTATTTTTCTTCACTTTTCAATCAATACTGTTTTCTCTATCTTTTTCCTCCCATGTTCAATTGCAAACCAATTAATTTTGTTCTCCCCCTTCCTTCTCTTTTCCCCCAAATTATAGGGCACAAGGTTCATAACCCTAGCAATCTCCAAAGAATTGGAAGTTGCTAAGGAGGGCATTCATAAACATGGCTTCTTGTGTGAGGGAGTAGGGAGACATTCTTTTCGACCACATTTGTGTACCACGATTTATCAGATAGAAGTAGGCCTCGGAACAGTTTGGTCTGATCGGTTTCTTGACCAAAACCGCCAATACTAACCTTGGTTGATATGCCAAGAACTAGAACTTGGTTTGGTCGATCTGATTTTTGATGAGTCCATATTATACCATAGGTTATACCCTAATCTTAGTTATATTTTATTGGTTATTTTGGTAGAATTTTGATACTTTGCTTTATATTTTCAATATAGGACATTCGACTTCTTCTGGAGCAAAACAGAATCAAACGGATGAATTTTTGAGTAATTCAAATTGGAAGACGTCCGCGTGTCTCTTAACTTGTTCATATCAAAGTTTCATAATTTTCTACCCATCGGTTTATTTATGGCGATGAAATAAAGGAGCAGCGTGCAGTGCTGTCAAAGTGACATGTTGAGCTTATTTGGGCTTTTTAGCGTCCAAGATGATGTCTTTTGGGTTCAAGATCTTCTGCAATTATGTTCGGTACATCTCAAGCTTTAATTCTAGTCATTTTGGGCCTATTTTGGAGCCCTGAAGATAAAAAAACGTGGCTGTTTTGAGGCTGTGCAGATTGGGCGAATTTTCCTAGTCAATTTAGGATTATGTTTCCTAATTTATTTTCATTTATTTGGTTTCCTAGTATTGTTCTAAGACCTTTTCTAGGAGGATTTTATTTAGAGTAGTATAAATAAGCCATTTGGCAGGCTTAGGTTTGGCGGCTAGAACTTACGCAAGATTGAGAGAAGAATTTGGCTAAAGCTTAGAGATTTTCAGACTTTATTCTACAAGTTGTTTTCATTCTTTTTCTAGTTTAATACAATTATGTTGATTTTAATTATGAGTATGCGTAACTAATTTTCTTTTGCTAGGGTGAGGTCATGATCCTTAGCAAGAATATGTAGTCTCTTTTTAATTTTCTTATGAATTTATGCATGCAAGTTTTGGATTGTTAATCACTGTGTTTTAAACTATCTATTTGTCTTAGTGATTTGCGACCATTAAGATATTTATAAAAGTAATTTGATGCAATTTTACCGGAGGGCTGTCCCTAAAATTGACTAAGGCTTCTTGTGGTTAACATGTGTAGCTACTTAGGATGGTCGACACGTCTTAAGAGTTATATGGTTTTTCAAAAGGTTTTCACAAAACTTAATGAGTCTTGCATGTTCACATTCGATCTGGACGCCACGGACGGGGGGGTTGCATGTTAAATATACGTTCTATGTTGGAGGTTCCAAGTATGATATATTTTAGGAAAACCTAACCTTCAAAATATGCATGTGTAATTTGTAAGAAATTAGAAGAACTACGTAGGATTGTTAGGAGGGCGGCGGAACCCTAGTGCTTTTCCAAATTAGTTTCTCAAAATCTTTTCTCTTTGATTTGTTTCCTTTTTAATTGGTTATTAGTTGCTTTCCCTAAATTATTTTTATTAAAATTCGTTTTTATTACTTTTAAATTCAAAATCAACATTGTCCAATCTTTACTTTCATATAATTACCTAGGATTAGGGTTTTTCATAAATTGTTTTAAATAATCCTTGCGAAAACGACATTGCTTAAACCGTTTATACTACAACTTTGCTCTGGTACCTAAAAATTCTATCAATTTTCCAGAGGACAGTTAGAGACCTGATATGTTTTAAAATGGTGGAGGATAGAAGTTTTTCAAAACAGAAAGGAATTTGAAAAGCCAAACGCCGGAGTGATATAGGAGCTTATTGACGCAGTGTGACAAAGAAAAGGAAATTAAACAAAAGAACAATAACTAGAATCCAGTACCCATGCATCCTATTTATATTGCGTGTAGCCCTAGAAGCTCTAGGGGTCGTAATAGAAAAACGAATAAAAAAATAAAATATTAAAAAGTTCCTAAACTTAGTATCCTAATAAAACACAGTGAATGTCAGAAGTTCGTTGAAAAACCCAAATGTCATGGCAAAGCATGCACATCGTGGTTCTCTTCGAAATAGCGGGTCATGACCACCCGAGTTCAAGTTTACAAAGTTTTATTTACGGACTAACTAAAGTGATTACTAGAAATTACTATTTGCTCGACAAACCATATTTCGTCGAAAAAAGTAACTTTACCTGGATGGAATAAAACAGTTCGTCGGGCAAAACTGATCAATATTTTGGTTCTTCTAGAGCCCTTTTCCTAATGAACATAGTTTGATGAGCAAAAGTTTCTTTGTCGGGCAAAGTTTTCGCACATGACGAATCTTTCAAGTTTCGTAGCGCAAAGGTATATTTTATTATTTAGGGTTTAGGGTTTACAGTTCGTTTGGCAAAGTGAATGACATTTTTGCATATTCAATTCCTTCAATGATCTCACAGTCGACATAATTAATTTCAACAATCCAACTGTCAATGTAGTTGGTATGTACTCCGAAGTGGCATACGCCAAAAATCACCCAAATACAAGTTTCCGGTATTAGGTAATGAGCAAAATCCTTCGATGGTTACAAACCATCATGATTTGACGGTTATTTTGGCTTCGATTTTGATAATTTTTACAACTACGATCCTTGACCCTAGAAGAATATAATGAACGAACATGATCATCAATTTATAACATTTACACTAGTGGTTACCACAAAATCTTACATTCTACTTAATGGAAATATAACAAATCTTACGTTCTACTTAATGGAAGTATAGAATAAACTCTAAGTGTTTGTTGAATCAATTATTTTGACAGGATACGTAGTCCATGAAAATAATTTCAACGATCGAACCGTCAAACTTGTTTAAATACAGTATGAGATCGCATACACCAAAAATTACCAAAACAGATTTTCAGAGATTAAGTAACAAGATAAAATCCTTAGACAGTTACAATCCTTATTACGGTCCTTAACCCTAGAGGAATACAATGAATGAACCCGACCATCAATTTAAAATATTGACACTAGCGGTTACATTTAAAATATTTACACTAGAGGTTACTGTTTGAAGTATGACCACAAAGCCACTCTATGTGCTTTTGGAATACTCGTAATGTTAAACTATTATTTGTTTAATGAAGGGCAAAGCTTATTGTTAATCACTATTTATTGTATCGTGTGTTTAAGCAATAAGGGAATCCAAGGAATGTATTTGTTCTAAGAGAGAAGAGATCCAAGTAAGTTAGATTAATGAGACCTTTCCCTTATGCTTATTCCTAAAACGTCCCTAGCCATAGGATTGCCAATTGGGCATTGACACTCCGCTAAGGCTAGTGCGTGATATGTTGACTCAAGAGTAAGTATGACTAGTCTCAAGTCATTTAGTGTTGGACACTAAGACAAACACATATGTGCTCAAAAGGGTAATCGAGTACATTGAACAACGATCAAAAGAGAGTTTGAATGTACATGTCATGTAAGAGCTCATAAGTTGCAATATGCAAAGTAGTCCTTTGACTTGAGGCAACATAGTTGTCTGATGGGGTCAAAGGCATTCTATTAAGAGTGTCCACGACATTGTCGGTGTTAATCTATCTAGTCATGTAGGCATGTGAATGCACAACAAGGGATCTCTAACCTTCCATGGTGGAAGGAGAATACTCTAAAATAAGAATCAGGAGTCTTTGGCCAAAACATACGAATATGACTTAGGAAGAATGTTCCAAATCATTATTCAATTGAATCATATAGAGAAGTATCACATTGGATAGTAGATATGAAACAAGCTATCACTAAAACAATGTGATCAAGAGTATTGTATTAGAGAATGACCGTATTGCATTGTAGTTGTAACTAGATAGGTTCTCCAACCACTTCTATTTAGCTTGGGTGACATATTGCTAGGTGTCACTCATGGTTTGTGGAAGCCCTGAAGATTAGCAAACATTAATCCTTATCAAAGGGAGAATTGAAATGTTGTTTCAATTCACAATCGATCGTTAAGAGTAACAGTCACCCACTGCCTCTCTAAATGGAACCTAACGGATCATACACCGATTAAGGGTGAATGTGAAGAAATATAAATGAGATGGATAAGCAATTAAATAGTTTAATTGAGAATGGTCAAGATTAATTAATTAGTTAATTAATTATACGAAGGTTCCTATTGGGCTTCGAAATTAGTTTTGGGTTACGGGGCCCAAAAGGGTTTTTGGTCCATAAGGCCCATTGAGTTTAAGTTATATGACAATTAAAACTAAATGAAAAAATATCCTAAAACAAAGCCAAAACTGGGCAAACTATAGCGAGGGTGAACTTGGCTTAATTGCAAGTTTGCCACTCACTTGTGAGGTGGTATAAAAGCATCTTTATAGACATTCTCTCAATAGGGTTTTCTAGAGGCAAAGAAGATAAATTTTTTCTCTCTTTTTCTTTATAGAGGTCGACCACTTAGGGAGACTTTTACTAGCATTTTACACCGTATTGACAGCAGGAATACCTCAAAACCCAAAAGGGCTATAGAAGAAGTTAACCGAGTTAAGCTTTGGCATCTTAAACTTGGACATGTAAACCAAGATAAGATTCGCAAGATGTCAAAAGACGGATATTGCAGCTCATTAGGTAATGAGCAAATGGGCACTTGTGAATCTTGTTTACTGGGAAAGATGTCTAAATCTCCATTCAATGGGAAATGAGAGTGAGCCAATGAACTACTAGGGTTTATCCACACAGATGCATGTGGGCTTATGTCCACTTCAGCACGAGGGGGGTTCCCCTACTATATCACATTCACCAATGATCACCCTCGGTTTGACTATGTGTATCTTATGAAGTACAAGTCAGAATCCTTTGAAAAGTTCAAAGAGTTCAAGAATGAAGTAGAGAACCAAACTGGGAAACAGATAAAGACCCTAAGATCGGATCGAGGGGGTGAATATATGAGTAATGAATTCCTAGATTACCTCAAGGAGTGTGGAATAGTATCACATTGGACTCCACTAGGAACTCCTCAACGTAACGGAGTTTCTAAACAGAGAAATCAATTGGTGAACATGGTTCGTTCTATGATGAGTTCCATTGAGCTACCAGTTTTGTTCTAGGGATATGCACTACAAACAACAGTTTATTTGCTAAATAGAGTTCTCTTCAAGTCAGTTCCATGAGTGCTATATGAGATATGGCATGGAAAAAGAACAAATCTTAATCATATTAAAATTTGGAGTTGTCCAGCTTATGTGAACAAGCTTGAAGTAAGGTCTATTAAGTGCTATTTTATGGGGTATTCCAAACAGACTTTAGAATACGAGTTCTTTCACCCTGACAACCAGAAAGTCTTTGTCGCCATAACTGCTATGTTTTTCAGGATGAATTCGTGCTCAACGGAACTGGCAAGAAATCATTAAAGGAAATTCCTAATGAACCACAAACAAGCAATCAACATACGGACAACCATGTTCCTGAACCCTTAGCTCGAAGTAGATCTAAAAAGGTCAGTAGGCCACCTCAAAGGTATGGCTTAGATAATGACTTTGGGGAATTGCACCTTCTAGGTGACAATGACACAAAAGAAGACCCTAGAGACTACATGGAAGCAATGTCTGACATTAATTCAAAGAAATCGCAAGAGGCCATGAAATCCTAGATGGATTCCATGTATCAAAATCAAGTCTGGACTCTTGTAGACCCTCTAGAAGGTAAGTACATGTTGGAAACAAATGGGTCATCAAGAAAAAAATAGGTGTTGATGGGACTGTGGAGACTTATAAGGCTAGACTAGTAGCCAAAGGTTACAAGCAACAAGAAGGAATTGACTATGAAGAAACATTCTCTCATGTAGCCATGATTAATTCCATTTGGATTTTGCTTGCTATAGCTACATACCACGATTATGAGATATGGCAAATGGACATGAAGACAACCTTTTTGAATGGCTACTAGAGGAAGAGCTCTATATGACTTAACCCAAGGTTTTGTGTTCAAGTTTGAAAACACTAAGGTATGCAAGCTTCAGAGGTCTATTTATGGACTTAAGCAAGCCTTGAGGAGTTGGAACATCCATTTTGATACTGAAATCAAATTGTTTGGCTTTTCTCAAAATGAGGACAAGAATTGTGTTTACCAAAAGGTTGTTGGGGATGTAGTCGTATTCCTAGTGTTATATATAGATGACATATTACTATTCAGGAATGACACTGTAGTGCTTTCTTCTATAAAAGTATGGTTGTCCAAAACCTTCCATATGAAAGATTTGGGAGATGCATCTTATGTATTAGGGATAATGCTCTATTGTGATAGATCCATAAAGTTAATTGGATTATCCCAATTTATGTACATAGATAAGGTGCTAAGTAGGTTCCAGATGGAACAATCTAATAAAGGTTTTCTTCTTGTGAAACATGGAATTCACCTTTTTAAGTCCATGGGACCGAAAACTCCTGAAGAGATATGGAAAATGAGTAGGATTCCTTATGCTTCTGTGATAGGAAGTCTCATGTACGCCATGATATGCAAAAAGCCTGATATCAGTTACGATGTGAGCATTACTAGTTGATATCAATCTAACCCAAGATCAGAACACTGGGCAACTGTCAAGACGATCCTTAAGTACTTAAGAAGAACTAAAGATATGTTCCTTATTTATGAAGGAGCATCAGAGTTTCAAGTGAAGGGCTATACTACTCAAATTTTCAATCTGACATCGACGATAGAAGTTCCAACTCTAGATATGTATTCACTCTGAATAGTGGGGCCGTTAGCTGGAAGAGCAATAAACAAAATGTAATTATTGATTCCACGATGGAGGCAGAATATGTCGATGCAGCTAAAGCCGGCAAAGAAGCGTTCTGGATAAAGAAGTTCATCACTGAACTTGGAGTGGTTACAACCATTACATAACCAGTAACTTTGTACTGTGATAATAGTGGGGTGATAGCTTAAGCCAATGAATCCAAGGCTCATCAAAAGAAAAAAAATTTGATAGACACTTCAACATCATTAGACAATATGTCGTCGAAGGAAAAGTCAACATCCTCAAGGTTGCCTCAGTCGATAATGTAGCAGGTCCACCGGCAACGCCAATATCTCAAATCCAACTTGACCGCTGGAAAATGTGGATATTAGATACATGGGAAGGTGACTTTAAGTGCAAGTGGGAGATTGTTGGAAGTATGCCTATAAAGACCGCTGGAAAAGGTGGATATTAGATACATGGGAAGGTGACTTTAAGTGCAAGTGGGAGATTGTTGGAAGTATGCCTATAAAGCCACTCATTTGATGTAATAGCTTTGGGAATACTCATTATGTTAAACTATTATTTGTTTAATAGAGGACAAAGCTTATTGTTAAGCACTATTTATTATATTGTATGTTTAAGCAATAAGGGGATCCGAGGAATGTATTTGTTCTAAGAGAGAAGTGATTTAAGTAAGTTAGATTAACGAGACATTTCTCTTATGTACATTCCTAAAGCGTTCTTAGCCATAGGATTGCCAATTGGGCATTGACAACCCACTAAGGCTAGTATATGTTATGTTAACTCAAGCGTGAGTATGACTAGTCTCTAGTCATTTAGTGTTGGATACTAAGACAAACACATAGGTGCTCAAAAGAGCAATCGAGTACACTGAACAACGATCAAAAGAGAGTTCGAACATATATGTCATGTAAGTTGCAATATGCAAAGTAGTCATTTGACTTGAGGCATCACAGTTGTCTGATGGGTAGGTCCTTGGTCTTTGACAGTGTCAAAGGATTCTTTTGAGAATGTCCATGATATTGTTGGGGTCAAGCTATCTAGTCATGTAGGCATATGAATGCACAACAAGGGATCTATAACCTTCTATGGTGGAAGGAGAATACTCTAAGATAAGATTCGAGAGTCTTTGGCCAAAGCATACGAATATGACTTAGGAAGAATGTTCCAAATCATTATTCAATTGAATCATATAGAGAATTATAACATTGGATAGTAGATATGAAACCAACTGTCACTTAAACAATGTGATCAAGAGTATTGTATTAGAGAATGACCGTATTACATTGTAGTTCTAACTGGATAGGGCCCTAAAGCATTATATGATAATACTTTACGGGCATTTCACATGTTAAACTAATCCAGTTTAATATAAAGGGCAAAGATTATTGTTTAAAGACGTATCATATAAATGTTATATGCTTAAACGATAAGTCCAAGGAATATGTAATTGGGAGAATGTGATCTAAAGAAGTTAGATTCATGAGACCATTCTATTTCGTATACATATCCTAAACGTTCATGATCATAGGATTGCCAATTGGGCATTGACAGTCCGTTAAGATCAGTACGTGCTATGTCTTCTCTTAGAGAGAGTGACTGGTCTCAAGTCATTAGTGTGACTGACACCAAGACAAGCATGTAGGTGCTTAATAAAGAATGAGTCTATTGAACGGGATCAACAAGGATTTCTCATATTCATGTCACATGAAAACTCATGGTTGGGATAATGCAAAGTAGTCATTTGACCTGAGACATCATAGTTGTCCTATGGTTAGGTCCTTGATCTTTGACTATGTCAAAGTCACTCCGTCAAATGGTGTCCACATCATAGTTGGGGTTAAGCCACTTAGCCATGAAGGCAAGTGAATGCACAACAAGGGATCTCTAACCTTCAAACAGTTTGAGGGAGAATAATCTATGATATGATTAAGAATCTCTGGCCAGAGTATGAATGAGATTTAGGAATTCGTTCCAAATCACATTCAAGGTAATCATATAAGTAAGAGAATCACATTGGATAGTAGACATGAATAAACTATCAAATCAAACAATGTGGTCAAGAGTATTGTATTAGAGAAAGACTATATTGCATTATAATCCTAAACTGAATAGGTTCACCACCTCTTCTGATTAGCTTGGGTAGCCATGACATACTGCTATGGTTTGTGGAAGCCCTAAAGGTGTATAATCACTAAAGGGAGAATTGAAAAGTAAGTTTCAATTCACAATCGATCTGAAGAGTTCTAATCGCCCACTGCCTCGTTAAAAAGAACCTAATGGATCATACATCATGTAAGGTAGAGATTGAAGGAACAACGGAGATGAGTAAGGATAATTACATGAAGTAGTGGACTTTTGTGTTTTTACAAAGTGACCTCAAAAGTTTGAGCCCAAAAAGTTGAGGTTATTGCATTTGGCCCAAATTAGTTGAGTACAAAATAGTTTTGTATCTTTAAATGAGAATTGGATTTTCATTTCATTTTAGCTCCATTTAAATCAATTCTATGGATACAAAAACCAAATGAAAATGTTGCATTCAAGTTTAATTAGTTAAAGTGTTAATTAATTAAAGAAAGGGTGATTATGAACCTAAGCCTACGATAATTGAGCTATGTGAAAGGCCGTCTCAAATTTGTTTGAACCATGGGAATGTGTAGATTAGATTTTGGTTGTAATTTGATATGATCAAATGTTGTAAAAGAGCATAAGCTCTTCTTTACTTTGAAGTACTCATTTCTTGTTTTATTTGATATGCATGAAATTGGAGTAGTTGGGTCCAACGCCCAATAGGAAAAACACGCCTTAATATGATTAAACGCATAACTAAAATCAATCACCATCCCTAGACAGAGATTCAACACTAGGCTCGTGTTGGATCTAATCAAAGGTTCATAGTCATCCTAAGGCCCTAAGGCAACTATATAGTCCATCAATGAATGCAAACCTAATGTTAGTAGTACCATATACTCTTGCTTTAAAAACCGTTTTACAAGCATAGTGGGAGTATTATATACAACTAAATCAATCAAATGGACCAATAGTTGTAATAGGACCAAATTGTTTTAATAAGATTAAAATGCATGTTTATATGTGATGAGACCTAAAACCCTCAACCAAACCATTATTAAGTTGATAAGCGTGAGAGTGCTTTGAACACTCTTTCGTGGCCTTCCACCATGGTAGGCTCCAATCGTTTGTGACTCGTACACCGACTTCACCCTATCATGGGGGAGTACAAAGTGCGTGCTTACACTGAAGAGGAGTTCTATATGCATACATGATGTTGTGAAGGTAGGCAACGAGAATGATCAACATCATATCATTGTGAGGTTGTTCTTGAACCCCTACTCGAACTTGCATGGTGGGAATGACTTAACTAAGTGCAATGGAGCCAACATCATATCATTGTGAGGCTTCATTCTCTAGAGGCCAAATAAGATGGGTACTTGCAAGAGATGCAAATGAGTAAGCGTACTCTCTCATTATTATTAATGCTAGCCAACATCATATCATTGTGAGGTGGGCTTGGTAATAGTGAGTCTCCCATACCCTACTAAGAGTTTCCTCCAAAACTCTCGAATTCCAATGAGGGATATGGAATTTGCCAAAAATAGTGGGTGGTGCTATTTGATTTAAAGACCCGGATCAAATGGCTTAAAATCAATCAATTTATATTCGTTATGTATTTATTTACCAATATATTTACAAACGTTATCCAAAACTTGACAAAGAAAAAGCCGAAAGCTTTAGTTTCCGGACTTGGTACTACAATCCCATAGATTGTCTATAATGGCTTGTATATGTACCTAAGTAGTCTCATCCTCACAATCTTCCTATTGATAATGTATTATTGGAAGAACATGTTAGATAAGTCTATCATAAAGAGGACAACACTTTTAATGTCATAATTCTTCAATTACAAATTGTTGTATGAAGAAATAAGAGTTGCTTTGAACAACCCTTAGCTAACGCAAACATTAGTGCTTGTTTCTTTGTTACATGAACAAGGAACTTGAGAAGTAAGCACAAGGGCATGGACACTTTATGTGCCATGATTCTTCACTTACAAATTGTTGTATGAAGAAATGAGAGTTGCCTTGAACAACTCTTGAAAATTTGTAATTATGTTTAGAACATAATGGTTGGTTGACAAAAATAGTCCATCAACATGGACTTATGATGATTTTGAATCATTGAGTGTTGAAGTGTTAAACCACTTCTAGAGACGGAAACTAGGCAAGGACTTCACCCTTGTGTCCCTATCCAAATGGTTCACTAAGTTTATTGTAAACTATATAGTGAACAATAACCACACGCTCTCCAAATCATTTGATGTGTATAACACAATTGAAATAAGTTTCAAGAGAGATAGTGGGAGTTTAGGGACCATGACTATTGTAGTCAAAGGAGAAGTCAAATGAAGAAGGCGAAATAACTCTAAGGGAACAAACTTTCTTTATGAAATGATGGACATTGGAAGGGGTATTTGCAAAAAATGTCTTGCAAGTGTCAAAGAACACACCTTTCGAAGGTGTTGTAAATTGTTCTTGAAAAGTTCAAAACAGTTGGTTCTTCTACTTGAATGCTTGATTCCGTATTAGTGACTATGTTTTACAAATCGTTGTAAAAGTGTGGCTAATAAGAAGTAGAAGATTAATGAGAGAAAAGAAAGTACTTCACATTCGGAACGTGAATCAAATGTAGATCTCTGCGAAAGCAGATCGTACTTACTTCCTCATATGAACTACCAAAGAAATTGGAAAAACCAAATATTGTCTTTACATTCCAATTTTAAGGAACTTAATTCCGTCACTATGAGAGATGGAACTTAATTCCAAATATTGTTCTTTATTAATGAATGATTAGATTATTGTAATCTAATTGATTATCTCCATAGTAGAGATGATATGGTAGTGTTAACTGTTTAGAATATAACGATGCTTAAAACCCAAAAGGTTGCAAGGTAGTGACTAATCCCAACTGAGTTGTGATACCTCTAAAACATAAATTACGAATTGGTCATAGATGGATGCTTTGGATCGTTAGATCCGGATCCAATGCCTTCTTGTTAAAATTGTATAGAGGCAAAATGTTTGAATCTTTATTCTTTTGGAAAGGAAGAAAGAATCACAAAGTTGTTGAGGTTAATTCACTTAGATGTTAGTGGCACATGTCCACAACATAATACTACTCATGTTGTATGACATTCACCGAAGATCGCTCTCGGTTGGACTATCATTTATTTTGAATAAACACAAGTCCGAATACTTTGCAAAAGGTTTCAAAGAATTCAAGAAATGTACGTTGATGAGTAAGATGTTTAAAGTATTTACCTCCTTAGATTTGATCCAAGAAAAGGTAACACTTTAGAACAGTTTCCTCGAAAGATATCAAGGAAAGAAGCATCATATGATAATGGATTTCTCCATTAAGAGAAGAACGAACTCGAATAAGATTTAGTTCGTTGGATGTTATCAATTACCCATATATATAGGATATATACTTCTAAGACAATATGATTGTCAATTAGAAGATCTTCCAAAATTTTCATGACTCCATAGGATGTAGTTGGAAAGAAAGACAAGTCTTAATCGTGTTAAGATTTGGGGTTGTGTGCTAATAAGAAATATTTGTTTGAGAATTATCTTGTGGATATCCTTAAATTAACCTTTGGATATCACTTCTATAAACCAACTAACAAATGTTGTTTTGTTGGGTAGTTCATTGTAATCCTACAATATGATTTTCCTAAGCGCAAATGAACGAGAGATAGAACTCAAAGAATGGGTTCTTTGAGAGACAATATGATAATCAACAAATATAACAACCTAGTTCCTACACCACAAGCTCCAAGGTAGTCGAGAAGGATTTATAAACTGTCTCGGTTGAATGGTTTGAACTTTATGACTATGTCATAGAGTTACACCTCTTAATTCGAAATAAGAATGAAAATCCTTATGACTACATTGAGTGTATATATGACATATACTCAAGGAAATGGTAAAGTACCATTTGACCCGAAATAATGAAACCTTTATAGCTAATTGGTAGCTTAAGGTGACTACAATCAAAGAGATTGGTTGACTTTGAAGAAACCATCTTTGACGTGGTCTTGGTTTCAATTAATTCGAAGATTGCTAGCTACAATTAAATGGTGATTCAATGTTTGGACATAATATGGGTTTCCGAAACCATTATTAAGATAGTCTTGATAATATATGTCTAAAACTATAAATCACAAGACATGTAAGTTGTAGAGATCCATCCATCATGGATCTTAGCAAGCTAGTGGGAGCTATAAGCGTCTTATGAGAGAAAGATCAAATCAATTGATTTCTCATAAAGATGTAAATGAATCTTTTGTTTACTAGGTTTATAAAAGATTAGTGGGAGTTAATCATGTTCCTAAAAATTTAACATATATATGATATATTAATTCTGGAAATGAAAAGAATACTTCTTCGTTAAAGTTATGACTTTAAACATTCTATAAAGATAGAATGGATATGGGAGACATCTATAAAGATAGAATGGATATGGGAGACATAGTCTATATACATGGGATGGAAATCTACAATGATAGATTTCAAGATATAATTGGATTATATCAATCCCTAATAATAGACAAAAGATGCTAAGAAGTTTTTCATATGATGATAAACTTCAATCAGAAGAACAACTCTAGTGAGACTAGGAGGTAGCTCTTCTCAAATGGAACGTACCCTTTGACTCCCAAAGAAATAATGCGTAAATAGAATCCTTTATGCATACGCAGAAAGGTGACTTACGTATATTGTATGAAAAACGTTGATATGAGTTGTACCAAGATCAGTACAAGACGATATCAATGCAAGCCCAGGATCAGAACCATGGCAACTGTCAAGTGAATCCTTAAGTATTTGAGAAATAATAAAGGATAGATTCCTCAAGAATGAGGAAGAATTAGAGTAACGTAATGGAAGCGTAAATGTATTAGATTATGAATCTAATCCATCATTGGATGTTTCTTCATTATGAATGAAGAGATAATCAAGATATCTTTTATTATGACTAAAGAGATATTTGGATGGAAACATTAAAAGTAATGACTTTAGTGTGTTCCATTATGAATGCAAATATATTGCCATATAGAAGCTTATAACAATGTTGTTTGGATGAGAAAGTTCATTCATGAACTCTCTATTCGGTTCCAACCAAAAAGTGTCTCTAGTGTACCGACACTACGACACTAATGGGGCGATAGCTCAAGCCAGGGAATCAAGGTCTCATCATGATCCGAACTCAAATGAGAGACTAAACCACATGATTAAGAATCATGTATAATGGTGACGTCGTTATTCTCAAGGTTGTTTCTATGGATAACATATAGATATCCATTGTCTAGGCCTACTACTCAGCCATTTTTGAAATGACTACAGAATAGGTATCATCACTGATGACCAAGCTGATTGGCTCTAGTGCAAGTGGGAGATTGTTGGAAATGTGCCCTAAAACCAATCATATGATGATACTTTACGGACATTTCACATGTTAAACTAATCTAGTTTAATATCAAGGGCAAAGATTATTGTTTTAAGCCGTCTCATATAAATGTTATATGCTTAAACGATAAGTCCAAGGAATATGTAATTAGGAGAATGTAATTTAAACAAGTTAGATTCATGAGACCATTCTTTTTCGTATACATATCCTAAACGTTCCTGATCATAAGATTGCCAATTGGGCATTGACAGTCTGTTAAGATCAGTATGTGCTGTGTCTTCTCTCAGGGAGAGTGACTGGTCTCGAGTCATTGGTGTGATTGACACCAAGACAAGCATGTAGGTGCTCAATAGAGAATGAGTCCACTGAACACGACCAACGATGAGTTCTCATACTCATGTCACATGAGAACTCATGGTTGGGATAATGCAAAGTAGTCATTTGACCTGAGGCATCATAGTTGTCTTGTGGTTAGGTCCTTGATCTTTGACTATGTCAAAGTCACTCTGTCAAAGGGTGTCCACGACATAGTTGGGGTTAAGCCACTTAGGCATGGAGGCAAGTGAATGCGCAACAAGGGATCTCTAACCTTCAAACCGTTTGAGAGAGAATACTCTATGATATGATTAATAATCTCTGGCCAGAGTATGAATGAGATTTAGGAAGTCGTTCCAAATCACATTCAAGGTAATCATATAAGTAAGAGAATCACATTGGATAGTAGACATGAATAAACTATCAAACCAAACAATGTGGTCAAGAGTATTGTATTAGAGAAATACCGTATTGCATTGTAATCCTAAACTGAATAGGTTCTCCACCTCTTCTGATTAGCTTAGGTAACCATGACATACTGCTAGGTGTCACTCATGGTTTGTGGAAGCCCTAAACGTGTATAATCACTAAAGGGAGAATTGAAAGTAAGTTTCAATTCACAATCGATTTGAAAGAGTTTTAATCGTCCACTGCCTCGCTAAAAGGAACCTAATGGATCGTACACCGTGTAAGGTAGAGATTGAAGAAACAACGGAGATGAGTAAGGATAATTAAATGGTTTAATTATTTATGGCAAGGATTAATTACTATGTTAATTAATCAAACGAATAAAGTTCGTTACAGACCTCGGGTTAGTTTTGGGCCTCAAGGCCCAATGGGCTTCGAACGTCAAGCCCGTTGACTTAAGTTGTATGACAACTTAATGACTAAATATTCACAAAGGCCCAAACAACCCAATAACACCCTATGGCCGGCCATATTGATAAAGGAGTGGGTTTTGGACTTATTACAAATTTGCCACTCCAATGAAGGTAGGTATAAATATGACTTTATAGCCTTTTCTTCATTAGGGTTTCTTTTGGAGAAAATTGGAGAGAAAATGTCTCTCCCTTTCTCTCTAAGAGGCCGGCCCCCTTGGAGGAGATTAGCTAGCAATCTCTCATCCTCCAAGGTCACTCCTCTCTTCTTTAAGTCTCTCCTTGGTGTGGAAAAATTAGAGGTTCTCTACTTTGAGAACTTGGAGATTCCTTTCTACCATCCTCCTCCAAGAAATCGATGGAACTAAAAAGCAAGGAATGAAGGCCCTCTCCTTAGGTGATTAGCCTTTGCTTATGCAAAGAGGAATCTTCAAAGGTATAAAGTTTCTCAACTTACTTTGTTTTGAGTTGAGTCTTGGTTCACCCTTCTACTAGGCTTTGAATTTCATGGGTAATGTATTGTTTTGAGTGCATACAAGCATGATTCCGCCTTTAATTGTTAATTGCATGCTATAGATGTTGCTCAAATGAACATGGTTTTCACAAAATTTCCTTCAAAGGGTTTGCCTGACGACATGTTGTACATTTCATCGAGCAAATGTTTATTCCCACCACTTTTTCTTCAAAAATTTAACTAGGCAGGTTTTCTACGCAACCTTTGCCAGAAAAATTACATTAGTTTGCCCGATCAAATGTACAACATGTTGTCGCGCAAAGGTTTGATATTTTATATCAAGCCGAGAGCCTTCTTCTCCTTTTCCTCTCATCTTTGTCTCTACTTTCTTTCTTTGTCATCTCTCTCACTCACCTAGCCCTTTGTCCTCTCTCTTTCTCACCCATATTTTTATCCTACCTCTCTCACTCATCTCTCTGTCCTCTCTCTCTTGCATCATCTTTCTCGTCCATCTCTCTCCCCTAGCCTTTTCCCTTTCTCGCTCGCCCGAATAATCTCAATTTTCACGTTCAGATATTGAGATTATTTGAAGTTTGAAGTTTGTTGAAAATTGACACATTTATTTATTATTTGAAGTTAGTTGAATGACGAGATTCTTTACTTTCCCATCAGCTCCTCATTTATTTTCAACAAACATTATACCTTTTGAAAGACCTACAAGAGTCTAGACTTGATTTTGATACATGGAATCCATCTCGGATTTCATGGCCTTTTGCCATTTATTTTTTATCAATGTCAAACATTACTTCAATATAGTCTTTAGGGTCATAGTCTATGTCATTGTCCCTGAGCAGGTACAATTCTCCAAAGTCAATATCCATACCATACCTCTGAGGTGGCCTACTTACCCTTTTATATATGTAAAGCTAGGGTTTAAGAAAATGGTTGTCTGTTTGTTGATTGCTTGTTTGTGGTTTATCAAGAATTTCTTTAATTCCTACCATTCTTTTGCCAGTTCCATTGAGAACAAATTCTTCATCAAAGAACATAGCATTTTTTCCAACAAAGACTTACTAGTCTTCAGGGCAATAGAATTCGTATCCCAAAGTCTATTTGGAATACCTCACAAAGTAGTATTAACTGACCTTGCTTCAACCTTGTCAGCCTTAAGCTTCTTAATGTAAGTTGGACAACCCCAAATCCTAATATGGTTAACATTTGTTCTTTTGCCATGACATGTCTCATAGGGCTCCTATGGAACTGACTTGGAAGACACTCTTTTAAGCAAATCAGCTGTTATATGTAGTGCATATCCCCAAAACAAAACTAGCAGAACTCATCATAGAATGAGCCATGTTCATCAAGGTTCGATTTCTCCTTGCAGAAACTTTGTTATTCTAAGGAGTTTTTGGTGGAGTCTACTATGATACTATTCCACTCCTTGAGGTAATCTAGGAATTCATTACTCAAATATTCATCCCCTCAATTTGATCTTAGGGCCTTTATATGTTTCCTAGTTTGCTTTTCTACTTCATTCTTGAATTCTTTGAACTTTTCAAAAGAATCTGAATTGTACTTCACAAGATACACAGAGCCAAATCGAGAGTGATCATCTGTGAATGTGATACAGTAGGAGAAGCCTCTTCGTGTTGCAGTGGACATAGGTCAACATACGTTCATGTGGGCTAACCCTAGTATTTCTTTGGCTCGCTCACTTTTCCCTATGAATGCAGATTTAGACATCTTCCTTGGTAAACAAGACTCACAAGTGCTCATTTGGTCATAGACACCTTCCCTAGTAAACAAGATTTACAAGTGCTCATTTGGTCATACCTAATGGGCTGAAATATCCGTCTTTCGACATTTTGCGATCTTTATCCTGGTTTACATGTCCAAGTTTAAGATATCAAAGCTTAACTCAGTTAACTTCTTCTCTGACCCTTTTGGCTTTTGAAGTATTCCCGTTGTCAATACAATGCAAACCATTATTAGCCTCTACGTGAAAAAAAAAACCCATCGATCATATTACCATGAGAGTTAACACGACCAGTTAAGTATAAACTACAACTCATCTTATCAAAACAATATCAAGTGTCCATCTCGTAAAATCATAGAGATAGATATCAAGTTCTTTATACATGGAGGAAAATATAAACAATGTTTAAATTCCAAGACTTCCCTAGAGGGTAGTTTAAGCATATAGATGCCTATTACTTTTGTAAAGATCTTAGTGACGTCCCTAACTTGCACAATCATCTTCCATTGCGCAGTGTTTTGCTCCCTGTTAGTTCCTGCAACAAATTGCAAATATGTTGACTAGCACATGAATCAAATATCCAAGAATTAGTGCTCACTGTAAAAGCACTCTCTATCAAAGAAATAATCAATTCAAAAGTTCTTGTCATAAGGCTCATAATACACACCCTGTATTTCTTCGTCCAACGTTCATTTCCAAAATGAAAGCATGTTCCTTTGGATTTTGTTGCCTTTTTCTTATGCAACATTTCCCTTATGATTGCATTCTCCCTCCCATTGTCCTTTTTGAAACTTTTCTCAAACTCACAACACATGTCAATCAATAGACTTATTGAAATCATTCGAGAGAGATGCAAGGAAAAAGTCTTGGGCCATTTTTCCATCAATGAGAGTTCCTAAACTCTCAAGATCTTATCCATCTTTAGTCCATATTATTGGACCTATGTCCTCTTTGCCATTTTGGCATTCAATAGAGGAGAATCCTAGGGCTAGCAATGCTATTTATTCTACAATAAAAATCTTTCTTAGAAAAGCTCTTGGAATAAATTTAGGAAACTAAATAAATTAAGATAACCTAGGAAACAAATCCTAATCAAACATGGAGAATTTGCCAATTCACAACTCTTCCACGTTCATTGGCCAAACCAACTCTAAAACGGGCCCAATAAGTCTTGTTTTAAAGCTTAAGGTGTCCTGGACTACTTTATAGAAGGGCTAAACTCCAAAACACCATCTTGGATGCCAAAAATCCCAATTAACCTTGAAACATCACTATGGCAGCTTTGCACGATAGTCCTATATTTAAGCCACCATAAATCAACGACTGGGCATAAGAATCTGAAAGTTTGACAAGAAGAAGTTGGAAACTTGCAAAGCAACTCCAATTGAAATTACTTCAAAATTCGCTTGTTTGATCACTTTTTGCTCATAAAAGATTTGCACATCCTATATTAGAAATATAAATCGAAGTATCAAAATCCTCACAAAAAATGAATAAATTAATACTAAGAATAGGGTAAAAATATAGAATAATATTTGTTGTATTATATATTGGGCCTCACCCTTTAGCCAATGATGTATGTAAGAAGGGAGGGAAACCCTTGTTTTATAAAATGGATCATTCACCCTTACTTTAGGGAGACAGCAAACCATAGCCTCTTTGGCAAAAAGCCTCTATATGCATTGTGACTCTCAGTTTACATAGTAAAAACCGAATCTACACCAATGTGGACATAGCCCCAACTGGGGGTGAACCACGATATATCATTGTGTTCTTGTGTGTGTGTGTGTGTGTGTGTGTGTGTGTGTGTGTGTGATTTACCGTCGGATTCACGTTGGTTCAAGATTGACCAAATTTTATGCATCAATATTTGGCGCCGTCTGTGAGAATCGATACAAAAAGCTATGTCGATTCTCTATCATGTTTTCATCTCAGCACCATGAAACCCTCACACCACTATCCATCATAAAAGCCCACAAACCCGAGAACCCAAAACCTAGCCTAGCCCGTGTTCCTTTCTTCCAAATCCAAGCTAAGGGTGATGACTTCTAGCAAGTGTATCTCTGCCATCTTGGAAAAAAATAGATGAATAGGAAAAAAAACCAATCCAATGGTGTTTGAGGACAAAAGTACCCTATGCAAACAGTGGGAGGAGAGTCTAGTTGCTGGGGAGAGATTTTTAGCGAGTACGAATGAATTAATGGCATTGACGAAGAAGAAGATGAAGGGTTAAAGCTTTGCATCTGCAAACGACAGCCCTCTTCATGACCCAACTACAAATCTGCCCTCACAGACCAGACCAGCAATGGATAAAAACCCATGAAAGGTGACAGAGAGTTCGATGGGAAACTGGAGCTTATTATTGGGTGAACCGGCAAGCGAATCAGGTCGGGAACCCGTATTCGCTACCAACAATGCCACCATCACTAGTAGAATCAGGGGACCCTTAAGCTCAGACACCCTTGAGCTCGAACCTCGACTCATGGACCTAACTTAAAGACCCTACGTGTGGCCCTGACTCAAAGACCCAACGTGTGGACCCAACTTGTGCACCCAATACATGGACCCAACAAGCGGAACTTATGTCAAGAATCAACTTATATTGAGCGCAAGCCGCGAGCACCAACCGAGCAGCCTCGCAACATGCGCTGCCTCTAGCCAAGTATTGCTTCACATTGAGCATCGCCTCATGTCGAGTACCAATTATGGATGACGTCTAGTCACTTCCGCCTACACTCAGCTAAAAATCTCTCTCGACTAAAGATTTAGAGGACTCTTGTTATACCATATATTAGGCTTCACCACTTAACCCATAATTTATGTAAGAGGGGATGAAAACTCTTGTTCTATAAAATGGATCCTTCACCCTTACTTTAGGGAGAGGGCAGAACCTAACCTCTCTAGCAACAAGCCTCTATGTGCATTGTAACTCTCACTTTACATAGTAAAAACTAGATCGACACCAATGTGGACTTAGCCCTAACTTGGGGTGAACCATAATATATCATTGTGTTTTTGTGTGTGTGTGTGTGTGTGATTTATGGTTGAATTTATGTTGGTCCAAGATCAACCTGATTTTGTGCATCAACAATATTGACTCATCAAGTCACAATTACCAAGCCCATCTTAGAAAAAAAATATCATATTAGCTAGCGCTAATAATGATGAGATGATAACTCATAGCCATTTATAACTTTTGTTATTACCCATTTGTTTTGGCCTCTAAAGAATGATGGCACAGAAGAATGGCCTCAAAAGAATATCATATTGACCACACTCGTTGCCTACCTTCACTACATCATATGTGTATACATAGATACCTCTGAGTTTAAGCACTTACTTTGTATTCTCCAGAACTGGATGAGGACGGTGTATGAGTCACAAACAATTAGAGCCTACCATAGTGGAAGGCCTACAAAGATAGTTCAAAGCATCTTTCGCTTATCAACTTAATATACGTTTTGTTAAGGAAGTAGTGTTGGGCTACATCAACTTAATTTTAAGCTTATTAAAAGGGACTTGGGCCTATCACAACTATTGGTCCAAGTTTAAGATGAATTACTAGTATATAATGCTCCCACTATTTCAATGAAACAAGCGAAACTATGTGGAACTACTGACGAATGCATAAAACTCTCATATTGACAATATAGTCATCTTAGGTCTTAGGATGATTATGAATCATTTGAATCGATCCAACACAAGCCTTGTACTGGAGCTTGGTCTAGGGAGGGTAGTTAATTTTATTATATGTTTAATCCAATTGAATTGTTATTTCCTATTGGGTGTAAGACCCAACTATTCCAATTTGCATGCAAACAAACTAAAGGAAATACTTGAAATAAATAGAAGGGCTTATGCCATTTTACATCACATTTGAACTATTCCAATTACATTGAAATCTAAACTACTCAACCCATTCATTCATAATGTAAAGCGGTCAATCACATTACCTAAAAGAGCAACTTCAACAATTGGTTCTTTTTTTCTTTTTCTTTTTCTTTTTTTTAGTTCAACAACAACATATGGTTCTTGAATCCATATAATTGATTTAAATGGAGCTAAATGAAAAGAAAATCCAACTCTCGTTGAAGAGACAAAACTATTTTGTGCTCTAGCTAATTTGGGGCCTAAATGCAATAACCTAAACTTTTGAGCCATTATGCAAAATACAAACTTTTCGGGTCACTTTGTAAATACACAAAAGTTCATAACTTCATGTTATGATTACTAGAGCCCAAAATCTCAACAATAACAAAAAGTTCATTACAGTAGAAAAATAATTTGTCTTTTAGTGAATTTGGGCATTTATGTAAAAACATTCATTTTTTGTTCAAAGTCAAATACACAAAAATATCAAAATTTTATGTACTTGCTTGAAAGCCCCACAGTACCCCTACTATAGGGGTGGCCAGTTTTGGTAGTGTAAAATGGGACCGGGGGGGTGTTGCTTTTTTGTGAAAATTCAAAATTTAAATTGTGAAGAAAAGCTTTTGATGAGTGTAAAAGTACAAAGGTACAACACACAAAACAAGACAATCAAAGCTTAAAGTAAACAACAACAAACTTTGAATCAAAACACCAAACATTTTGTTCTTGTTATGAACATCAAGAACAAAATAAGAACATTGAAGAACATCAATGAAAACCCATAAGAGCTCTATGAAGGTTTTCACTCAACAAAACTCAAATTTACACTACTCAACAAAGAATTAACATAGTATGGTACTTATGGGTTCCTAATGTCACTTTAGAACTCTTTATTCTTTTTCACTTAACCAAACCATTTGTTCTTCTTCGCTCTACTTTTCTCCTTGAGGATATGAAGAAAGGATCTCCACAACTTGCAAAGTTGCCAGCCTTTAAGTCTCCACACCAAGGATGAGGTGTGAAGAGAAGATGGAATGACTTGGATGAGGAAATATGCTAGCTAAACCCCATCCAAAGCCAGAGAGAGAATGGGAGAGTTTGTGCCTCCAAACTTTCTCTCAAAACTAGTGAAGGAAAGCTATAAAGTCACTTTTATACTTCCCTTCATTTGAGTGGCAAACTTGTAAATAAGTCCCTTAGTATGGCCATTCTCCCCCTTTTAGTTATGTTAATTGCTCATTTCATTTTAATTGTCATACAACTTAAACACTATGTGTCTTGTGGACCAAAACCCGTTTAGGTCCCAGAACCCAAAACTAGCTTAAAAGGCCAATACGAACATTTCGTATGATTAATTAACTAATTAATTGAAAATTAGTGTTTGCTAATCTTCAAACCTTCCACAAACCATGAGTGACACCTAGCCGAATGTCATGGCTACCCAAGGTAAGTAGAAATGGTTGGAGAACCTACCCTGTTACAACTACAATGCAATACGGTTATTCTCTAGTATAATACTTTTAACCATATTGTTTAACTAATAGTTTGTTTCATGTCTACTATCCAATGTAATACTTCTCTATATGATTATATTGAATGTGATTTGAAACGTACTTCCTAAATCTCATTCAAATGCTTTGGCTAAAGACTCCTTAATCATATCGCAGAGTATTCTCCTTCCACCAAGGAAAGTTAGAGATCCCTTGTTGTACATTCACATACCTACATAATTAGGTAGCTTAACTCCAACAATGTTGTGGACATCCTCAATGAAATGCTTTTAACATAGTCAAAGGTCAAGGACCTAACCACTAGCTCTCACGTCAAATGATTACTTTGCATTATTGCAACTTATGAGTTCTTACATGACATGTATGTTAGATCTCTATGTTGATCGTTGTTCAGTGTACTCAATACTCTTTCCAACTCCTATGTGTTTTTCTTAGTGTCTAACACTTAATGACATGAGACTAGTCATACTCCCACTTGAGTTAACATAACACATACTAACCTTAGCGGATTGTATGCCGAATCGACAATCCTGTGGCTATGAATATTTTAGGAATGAACATAAAAGAAATGTCTCGTTGATCTAACTTACTTAGATCACTTCTCTCTTAGGTTGAATACATTCTTTCATATTTGTTATTACTTAAACACATGATACAATAAATAGTGATTAACAATAACCTTCGCTCTTCTATTAAACATATAAGAGTCTAACATGATAAGTATTTCAAAAGCTATTACATCAAATAAGTGGCTTTAAGTGCATACTTTCAAAAGACATTTTGTCAGGCAAATGAATAGCTGACGAAACCTTATTTTGTCTGATAAAATTATTTCATCGGGAAAAGAATTTTTGTTGTTCTTATGAGCAGTGAGGAAAAAGAATGAGATAAAAGATGTGTACATGTGTGTGGATAGACCAAAGATTCGGTCCCTCCCGATATGGCCTTCACTCTATCTATATATCTAGGTGTGTATATGTTCTGGTGCGTTTGTACGAGCCATGCACGTTGAAATGGTCCCGAATCATCAAACTGAATTTGAAACCATAATCCCAAATTCCCAACGTACTCTTTTCAGCAAGCATGCTTACTCACAAGTCACAAGCGCCATACACAATCAACCTTTATAGGCTACTTTTTAGGCTTTTGAGGGAGTGTAGTACTTAAAATAAATATATACATATATTGCAAATCTTTCCTTTACAAAATGTTATCTTATGTATCATATCTAGCTTAGCCTATCGAATTCGCAGTTCAGTTCCTTGCCATCTTCTAACTGAAATTTGATTCGTTCATCAAAAAAACAAAAAAATAGAGATTTGATTCTTGTGATATTATAAAAATATATAAATTTAATTACTATATATTTACTTAGCTTACTTTGCCTACTCCCCCAACTTTAAATGGAGATTAACAAACTTCACATTTTTATAATACTACTAACCACTATCGCTCTTCTTTGCAAGATAAAATTAATTAGTATATCTTGTTCATCGTTACATCACCGTAATACTAAATTAATTACAAAGAACCTATAAGGGAAAAGGAAGGGAAAAGAGTGCCCAAGCAATGATTACTTTTCGAGACATCAACAATTTCAATATTTGGTTGGAAAAAAGATTAAGTTAAACTATTTTATCAAATATTATCAAAAGTGGAAGATTTCCTAGCCTTGGGAGGTGAGTTCCACTTCCACTCACCAGTCACCACCAAATTTTTCTTTTGCTAAATATGACCTTTTCTAAATAATTAATATTTTTATTATCTTTCAGCTTTTAAAGTGAGCAAAAATCAATTACTAACCACAGCAGCTAAAAGCATCAAAATTCTATTAACTTCCTCATAAGTTGAGTTGAGTTGAGGATCGGATCCTTTTGTAGGTCCGATTTGCTATGTATTTTAATGATTTGAGCGTTTAGTTTCTGAGCCTTCCATTAAAGATCATTCTTTAAAACAAAAATCACTCTAATTTTAATGTTTGCCCAACTGTATTGGTTGTCCGTAATATTTTGCAATGAAGAACTAAAACACAGACTATTCACATTATTAAGAATCAAAAGGACCAATAGGTACATCAATTTATTTATGACATTTGATATTGACAGGTTACATCGCTTTAGTTCTTTTTCTTTTTACAAGCGATATTACTATTTTAAACTAAACAAAAAAAAAAAGAGTGAAGCCCAATATGTATTACTAAATAGAAATTACTTTTTTAACAATTCTAACCAGAGCTGAAGAATAACAATTCTTATGATTCAGTAATATCTATTGTTACATATGCCAATAGAATTTTCAAATATCAACAGATGAAGAATTTTGAACCAGAGCTCTTCAAACCAGTAGATATTACTTCTTATAACAAATATTGGTTGTAAATACTAATAAATGAAATTTATTGAACCTAGAGTGCTGTGAATTGAAGAAAACAAATTTAACTAATAATGAAATTCACCACTTTCTTTTTCCTTCAATTTTTTATTTTTTATTTTTTATGAATAACGACTATCTTAGAAAAGGAAGAAGGGACTAAGGCCAATACAACAAGCCAACAGGGGAAAAAAAGAGCAGCTCAGAGAGCAAACAAAACACCTACAACCATCGTAAGTGCAAGAGAAACCAACAACAATCACCTAGCATGGTCCAAGTTCCATTTATGAAGAATATTTAGATTCTCAACAGTAGGCTTTGCCACCAGAGAGCAAAGCCTCACAGTGGTGAGATATAATTTAGCACAATCTAAGAACAAAGGTCATGTAGGATTCAACCAAAGCATGTCACAGGCAAGCAAAACGGAGCGCCAAAACTACATACTAAAAAGGGCACTCAAAAAAAAAGATGAGCATGGGATCCAAACCCACTCCCACAGAAAAAGCAAGAAGGATTGACATGAAGAGCAAAAGCTTTAATCCAATCAAGCGTAGATAATTTGCCCTTAATAGCTAGCCACAAATGAAGCTAGCCCTAGGAATACAACCGTGCCAAACCAAACCAGAGCAGGCCACCTTAGGACCCGAAGGTCGAAGTTGATAATGTATACATTAAATTCTATGCAGATTTGAAGGGAGGGATTAATTAAAAAAAAATGCATTAATGTTTAAAATCATTGCATATTGATATATCATAACAAATTGTATGTTAATGCTTCTTGGAACAAAAAAAAGCACTAATGTTATACTTTCCTTAAGATTTTGTAATTGTTCTTCAAATTTGCATAAAATTTGACAATTTTAATTTAATCTTGTCATTTTCTTACCCAAATGAAAATCTGAAAGGGCACTATAAAATTTGTCCAGTAATAATACATGCAAAATAATTTACTTATAAAATTAAAGAAATGTTATTTGATTCAAAAGAAATTTATATAATATATATATATATAATGCATGCAAATAATTCACCTACAAATATGTAATAATTGGTTACATATTTGTCTACATGGTAGTCTATTTGAATTTTGGGTTTTATTTTAATATTTACTATTAGGTGGGTTTTTGTTTGAAAATAGGAGTTTCAAGGGTCTTTCTCTAAAGAACCCTTTTTTTATTTACCAAACACAATTATAACCCCAGCTTGTTTTAAAAACTGCTTTTATAATAATTTCAGCAATGTCAAACCAACCCTCAATATCTCGATCATTATGCCATGAAAAAAATGAGTAATCATTGATACATATTTCATTCGATTTCTTTTCTTCTTCTTCTTTTTCACAAAACAACAAAAGATTAGTCTCCACTACAAGCCAATTGCACTTTATGCTTCAATTTTTTTACTTTTTCCTTTGCAATAGTATATTATGATTACTTTTGACCCAAAAGGGTTCATAATACCAAACCGTATGATTGTATCCAACGGCGGAGATGTGGGGTCTGTCTTCTTACGATTGAACATATATGATCATAGCCTTCATCTTTGTGAATTTATGAAATTATGAATGCTTGCCCTTCTTTAGTAAAGTTGTCCCAATTAAGCAAAAAAAAAGTGGTCTATTATAGGGGAATGATGAACATATATTCTTCCATACAATTAGTGGATGATAATAACACTCACTCTAGTTACCGAAAAAAAAAATGGAACTTTAACAAAAAGTTTCCGTTACTGTTCACTTTAACGAAAAATCATATTTTTACACTAAAAAATCAATCATGATACTATTCATTTTACCCTTTATTTTGTCCTTATCGTTAAAACTCAAAGTTTTCAAACCTTTTTTTATTAGTTTTTCTAAAAAATAAAGTAAAATAACACTCACTCACATGGCCCATACAATTTAATGGAACAAAATATGGGAGGAAAGCCTACTAGGGTTAGGGCTTATACCAACAAACAAATTGACTACATTTTCAGCCCAAATAAATAAAATAATACGAAACATTATAGAGTATTGCCAAAAATGCATAATGACCCTTTACTAAGTTGGGGAGGAAGTCACCAACACAAAACAAAACAATATCATTACCTTTATTCAATTTGAGTAATGTTATGTGTATCATATTTATTAATTCTATTTTTTATTACGTTGATATTCACTTAATTTTTTATTTTTTTTTAACATCCAAAAGGTAAAACAAGAATTCAGAAATGCTTCCGATAGTAGAAGATCGCTTACTTTGAGTAATGTTACATCTATTACATTTACTAATCGTATTACTTGGTTATAGATCATATATCTCTACGATGAATGCTACAAATGGTTTAATTAATTGATTCAATTTTAATGCTTTGCAAGTGTCACATTCTTCTTGCTATTTGCAAATGTACCTTTCACCGTTTCCATAAAAGTGTCGAAATGATTACTAGAATTTCTAAAGAAGCATGTATCTAATCACTAGTTGGGTTTACTAATGATGAGGAGCCCCATTTTCCTCCATGGTAGGCCGTTCTTCACTATCAAGGATCCGCGCACTTTTGCTCAATAATTGTTTCCAAAAGAGGCATTAATTGTTTTCGATGGATAAATTGTTTCAAAGCAAAATTGTGGTTAATTAAGCATTAAACTTGTACTGAATTCTTCAATAGATTTGTCTTAGCCGGTACATCAAAAGAAAAGGGGCAAATGATCATCCGTCAACAAGGTTACCTAGCTATTATGATTGAGAAATTTTTCCAAGTCCTGTGTATTCAAATGGCAGACCACATGTCATAATATAATGGAGAAAATGATATATTTTTTCGTGTCTCTCTACTTATTTTATAACACGTAGAGTACCTACTCAAATACACTTAGAAAAATTTCTCATTGCTGGCAATGCCAATGGCAAAAGTGAATGAGACAATTAAAACTGTTTTAGGTCTAAATCATAAAATTTTGTGGCCTAGAGTATAGGCTTTAGGCCCTATGCGTTGGATATGGTCTAACGACCAACCAATTTTGATCTAAATGATTTTTGCCTCCATTTGGATGAGGTTTCAGATTCGACGCACATAGATAACAATGACGCTATATATTTCTGATTAGTCCAATATCTAGGAGTGGGTAGCTCACTGCAATGTCACTGTCGTTGCATTGTAAAAATCTTAGTAACTATATGTTTGGACCCAAAATAATGGATTTGGGCCAAGTATGATTATGAGCTTGGTCTAGAGCTGGACAAACTCTTAATTCCCAGATCTGTTGGGATGGAAGCCCAGCCCAAGGTGGGTTAACCGAATTTGAGTCAATGTTGGATTCTTTAAGGATCAAGATTAAATTCGGCTGAATCCTGATTCAATTAGGAGTCTTCGAAGATCAGGACATCATTATTAGGAGTTGTAATATTCCAAGGATCTGGGTGCAAATTTGATCAGAATAAGGAATGAATTAATTACGAAGGAAGGACTAGGTTCAAAGTCCTATGTCCGGTAGGAGTGGCCAAATCAAGTGTATCCGATTTTTTGGGTCAAGGAGTGCTGAGGAAATACAATCCGAGCGGACTTTACTTCAGCACCTGTGAAAATCACTCATATAAATAGAAGAGGATTTGCAACATTCAAAGCCTCTTCAACTCAACACAACACACAAATCTACCCTATGCAATTTCTCACTCTACTCGAAACCCTCTCATCTTTGAGAAAAACCCTAACTTTCCTAATTTCGTCAAGCACATCTTACAGTTTGTATTGGACAACACTACAATTTCTACTTGACAACACTTGAGCTGTAAAGTCAAGCGAACGTGGAGCAATTTCTTTCTCTACTCGAAACCCTCTCATCTTTGAGAAAAACCCTAACTTTCCTAATTTCGTCAAGCACATCTTACAGTTTGTATTGGACAACACTATGGTTGACAATCGACGGCATCTTACAGTTTCTACTTGACATCGCTTGAGCCGTAGAGTCAGGCGAACGTGGAGCATCTTACATTTTGTATTAGATAGTACTACTCTAAGTTCGATTGATTACCCATCCAAGTCTCCATCAACAAGGGTTCTTTGAGTCCTTGTTGGAAGATGTCACTTCATTAGCTTTTTTAGTGAAGTGAGGTGTTACCAAGTTATGTTGTTCAACATATTGAAAGCCGAACCTATTTTATGATTGGCTATTTACAAATATATTTCAGAGTCAGCATTCCAACAGCCAAACAACATTTACGATCAAGATACTTATCTCCTTTGAGTATTTATGAACTTCGTGGTAACTAGCAACCTTGTCTTAAGGCTCTAGAATCCATAGGCCGAGACGGATTCCTTCCTTGGCCGCAATCGCAAGATATAGAAGTAACCACTGCGTTTGACACCACCACCATATTCATTCACTTACCGACTGAGCTCGGTCTTCGAGTTTGCACACCTCGCATTCAACCGAACGTAAGCTTAGTAGTTTTTAGGGTCAACACTATCATATATCATTCATCCAAAAAATAACAAATAAAGTTAAATCATTAGAGAGAAAAAGAAGTCTTAAGCTTTGGTGTTCTGTGTTTCCTGGTTTTGGGCTCAACTCTCAAGCCTTGAGCGGTGTTAAGGTGATTGATAACTATTTGGTGAATGAGGTTGATAGTGATTAGAGATGCTCGTATAGATCACAAAACAAATTATTGGAAGAAGACGTGAACTTTACAGCGTCGGATTATTTTTAATCACCTGAGACACGCCTTTACTAATCGAGTTCTATCGTTAAAATCTGCAAATTTTACAACTTGAACCGGTTTAAGAGAATTGTACGTAAACAAGTGTGTACACAAGCACACAAGATCTTGAATCTCATACGAAAACAGATACACAAAAAGCATTGCTCTGGAATCACCTCATTTGTACAATGTTGTTACCGGGACAGCTAATTATGGAAGTAAAAACCTAGGGTCAGATCTGCTAAAGAACGAGGGGAAAAAACTCGTAAATTCGAAAATCAGGACAAGGAAAGCTAATATAAAAAGAATGGTACAAAAATGAGGGTACTACTCTACATTTCAGGGTATAGACCTAAGGTTGTTTCAACAATATACAAAGGGTGACTAAGAAAATAATATGTTCCCACCCCGCGAATAACTCACTCCTTGGTCTTCGACCCCCTTACTACCAACACGCGAAATCAATGCAACCGGATGTGTATTTACTTATCTATTTGACTCAGGATGGAGGTTTGAAAAAGGATCTTAGAGCGAGTTAGCGGCCTATTATTGGGAAACTAAAGCAAGTTGGAGGCCTAAAAAGAATTAGAAAGTGTTGAATGAAAAGAGGAAGTTCGAGGAGGACCTTGAGAAGAGTTTGAAGATTCTACTAAGCTTTTGAGGTCAAGTAAAGGTTTTAATCTTCTCTCTACCTCATTGCTTTGTACGTTTATCTCCTCCAAAACCATAGACAAAGCAGTGTTGCAAGATTCTTCGTCCCTGAATGCTAGGGTCCATCTTCCATCAACCAAGGTTTTTGTCTTCGATTTCCCGTAGGCACCATATTTGGCAGGCTCCACAAACGGTAAAGTGGATGGACGGATTCGCAAGTGTAACCATCTTGAATGCTTATCATCATGTTTTGGCTGAAGGAAATAACAAAGAAGACATTAGATACCTGTGAAACTACAGCATCCTTGAAAAGTTCGAAATGTAAAAGTAAACGAAATCATAATTACAAACCTTCAACAGAAAAAATCGGGTACTGCTTACCAATATGAACTGTAAAGAGGAGTGGCTTAGGAGTAATATACATATTGAATATGGCATATGTTTAATAAAAACTATTAGATAAAATAGGAATAGAATCTAAAGGAAGTACTGATGCTATAAATGATTCACAAATCTGTTAAACCAAAGTAGAAAAAAGGACATGGAAAGCACTAAAGCTGCAACTTACATTGGAACCAGCCAAAGGTGCAACCATACGAACGACTCCATAAGGCTCCTTTAGGGGTAATTCTTCAGCTAAAACAACCCACCCAGATGTACCCAAAGAGATTGCTAGAAAGGAAAAATTACGTTCTTTACCCCTCTCAAACGCAATTCTACAAGGCACAGCATCAACTGCATATGGCAACAACAAAGAATTAATCAAGAAATACTACAAGTTCTAGAAATAAAATAATTGTATGAAGTTGTGCTAAAAGTTAGAAAGATACATATTTATATAGGTATAAATATATACAGGATAGAGAACTCACCAAGCCTTAGCTCAGTGCCAAGCCTTAGCTCAGTGCCAAGCTTTGGACCTGCAGCATCTAGGCCAGCGCTTTGTGCACGGGAATTTTCAAAAACATCAGCTGGAGGGTTAATAGGAGGTTTCTCAGGAAAAGTTCTACCAAGTGAGAAAATTTGAAGTTGATGTAGGAGTACAAACACCTGAAGTATGATAAGGTTAGAACCAGAACAACGTTTCAGGTACCACCACAAAATATGAATGTATGATGTGTTTAATGTATTTGTTATATAACTCTATAATTTGTTCTTTCTATTTCTTTAATTTATTTAAGAATTTTAATAGAGTATCAACTACCAACACAAACCTTGACCAACTCACACATCCTTTCACCAGCAGCAAACGATGAATCACTTGTGATACCATCTATCAGAAAGAAAAAAAGATGCGTTAACTGAAAGCCTACTCAAAACAACCTTGAAGGTTTCAAAGTCCTTCAATTCAAAAATCCACAACAGGTCTTCAGTTCTACCTTCAGACGAGAACCTCTGAGATGACAACAGAATACACTTGGGCTCTTTCCGAAGGGATGAGGCCTCTATTGCTACAGATTTCCGAAAAAACATCAGTTAACATTCAAACAACCAATTCACTAGTCATTACAAAACATGACATGAATTACCTCTCTTGCAGCATTTCCATTCATCACAGAGGACTGTTACAAGAAGATCTGGCCAGACTCCTCTAGTCTCCTTGAGAAGAGCACTGGCACAGTTCTTATATGAATCCTGTATAAGAAAAACAGTATAAGTAAACATTGTCATGTTTATTATATCCAAGAAATTTTATATGGATTCTACTTGGATTGAACAAGAATAGGAGATTTTTTTCTTCTCAGGACTTGGGCCTACGCATTGTTGTTCTATTTATGTGGAAGTCTACATCTATCCTCCATGGATGGAACGAGAGATGTGAAAACAATTTGTCTACGATTGATGTGAAAACAATTTGTCTATGATTGACATCCTATTCCAGGTCAAATTTCCATAGTGGGAGAAACATTCTTCTACATAATCTAAAACGACGAAAAATTATATCAATAAATTTGAAAATTTCAAGAAACAAATGTCAACCCTTTATTGGCGCCTCCTAAATCTACAAGGCCTAAGAGATAGTACAAAAACACAAAGAAGAGACCAAAGCATCCCAATTCCATTAGAGCAATTAAGTCCTACCAGGATAAGCTTGTTGGGTTTTTCCCGCCCACGATGAGTTGTCCCAAGTCGATTAGGAGTTATAGTCTTAGAGAATTAAGCTATTTTCCCAATTATAGTGGTTTTCCCAATTGGAGTTGGTTTCTCAATTGGAAAAGAATTCATAACTAGATGCCAATTAGGATTAGTAATCCTTATTGAAAAATACCTTTATTATGTCTATATAAAGGGGCTATTGCACAAAACTGTGTGCGAGAAAAAAGAAAAGAGATAAGAGCGTATTTGTTGTTCTTTTAGGTTTTTCATCAAGTCTTAATCCTAGAGGCTTGGCAAGATTATTTGTTGTACTCATTATTGATACAGCGAAAGTTTGTTGTTGCCCCGTTGATATACATTGCCGAACCACGTAAATTGTTGGTGTTGTTTATCTTGATGACTTGTTTTCGATTTTCTGAGTTTGTCTTGTTTGTCTTGTTTATCTTGATGACTCATTCTCAACACCTGGTTATGAGATATTTGATCAATGGGAGTTTGGTTAAGAGGATTTGGGGGCTGGTTATGAGTTCGATCAACCGGAGTTTGATCAAGACGAGCAATCCTACTTTGGTATACCTTCCTTGGAGTGGAAGATTGTTGGGTTTTTCCAGCCCATGAGTTGTCTTAAGTCTATTGAACTTTATAGCCGGATTAAGTTGTTTTCCCAATTGGAGTGGTTTTCCAATTTGAGTTGGTTTCTCAATTGGAGAAGGATTCATAACTAGATTCCAATTAGGATTAGTAATCCTTATTGAAGATGACCTATACTATGTCTATATACAGGGGCTACTGAACTAGTTTTGAAGTGGAGCACTACAATAAGTAGTATACCACTTAGGGAGTTAAGAGTGAGAGAATATTGTAAGGGTAAAGTGTCTGTGAGATAAACGAAAAGAGATGAGAGGTATTTCTTCTTCTTTCAGGTTTTTCGTCAAGTAATCCTAGAGGCTTGGCAAGATTATTAGTTATACTCATTATTAATATAGCCAAACCACGTAAATTCTTTGTTTATCTTGATTACTTGTTTTCGATTTCCTGAGTTTGTCTTACTTTTCCCATTCTTAAATGCGATAGTCACAACAAAACTTTTATAACCTTCACAAGTATTGCATAACAATAGAAAAACCAATGTAGGAGCATGATAAGAAAAGATTTGTACCACAACAATGGCATCACTAGATGGTTATGTTAAGCCCAATTCAAACTATGTGTTGTTAGGAATAGGCGTTGATGTTAGTGTCCTATTTCGTTTAGGATTGTATTAGGAAAGCTAAGGTGCACAGATTCTTATCCTAAAAGGACTAGGAAAGAATTAAGTTTCCTTGTACAATTTAGATTCGGAATCCTAGAAGCCTAATTGGAACAGGAAAGAAAGTGTACTTTCCTATCCATATAGAATATGAAACTTAATCAGATTATAGACACCTTATATCTATATATAAGGTGCGGCAAGGCTGAAAAACACAGAAAAACAGACAGCCAAGATATAGGAGAGTGCTGGCTAATTCGTGGTTCATGTTGCACCTCCTCCAAACCCCTCTCCATACTGAGGTTGGGCTCTTTCCATTTTTAGATCAAGAGCCAACGCCATTTGATACCATACCAAGAAATCAAAGACAATAGTTCAATCAGATACTCTGCCTTATTGTAATTCATTAAGAAAGATAATATAACAGTTCACTAATTTGTTCTCTCTCTATTGTTCTCTTTTCTTCTTAAAGATAGCCCGAATACCCTATAACGAAGCTTGAGCATGTCACATGGTGATTTTAGACGGAATTGTTACCAGTGTCAATTAAAAGGACCAGTTCTGCACGTTTTATCAAATTCAAGGGCTAAAATTAACGGAGTTTAAGTTCAAGGACAAATCCTAAACTAGGCTCCAAGTTCAGGGACTAATTATATATTTTACTCCTTTGGGAAACGAACAAAAGTAGATCATTCTGTCATACAAAATGAAACATAGTAAAGATGATAGAATGTTGTTCTTATATCATTTTCTATCACAAGAAATGAAAACTTACATTCAGCATCTTGAGATGATGGCTATTTTTTTCCCATGGTTATAACTCTTGTGAGTTAGTAGGAAGATAAATGAAAAGAATTGTAAATTGAAAAGAGGAAAGAGGAAATTAAGTAATTACTCCTTGATAGTGACCTAATTTCGAAAAACTACAGGAATAATGAGATCTAGGATTCTTGTTTGAATTCCTTGGTTGGAAATGGGACAGTGCTGTCGCATCTATGGACAACAAAAAAAAAATCATTGCTTAATAAAGGTAGCCAAATGGAGCTTAGTTGCAAAAGAAGTCTGTACAAAGCAAAAGGAAAGAAAAAGAAAATGCACAATATGCATGGCTGCACAAAATTTCCGATACCTCAAGCAAGTCATATTGTAATCTGGGGACATTAATTGGGTTCTACCTAACTCCCCTTTTTATCTTTTGGGATTATAGTAGCGAAAACCAAATCAACTGCTGAAGCCAACCATTCAAAACCAAAGTGGCCAGTTTGGTTCTACATTTGTGGTTTTTGGAAAGTTTGACTTGGTGTTTCATATTCCAAATTGAATTCCGTCTTGGTTTTCAAAAATTTCCTTATCTACATTATCAAGCTGACTTGAATGATGCTACTAATGGGTCTACCAAGTTACATACAATAATCCCTCTGTATTAGCATTCACCTAACCCCCACTAAACATCTGCTTTTCCCTTAAATATGTCATCTACGTAATCAAGAGACAAAGATACCAAACATTCTAGTAACTCTCTTGGTCGTAGGAATTTTACTTATATCTTAAAGCAGAAAAGTCTCACAAAGTAACTTTACAAAGGCATACCAGCAGGAGTTTCTTATGCTGTTTGCGTTGAGGAAGAATTCCAAGAGCATCTAGCATTGATTCATCCAATTCTACAAAGTATATGTTTGGTAAGAAACAGTTAGAAGAAACATTTGTGTGAATTTGAAAGGCATGGATTTTAGTAAGAAACGGTTATAGAAACAGAACACTTCCTCTGTAAGTTTTCCAATTGTATTGAATGAATAAATCAGTTACACAGATGTGAATATATACAGCCTTAGCTGCCTTAGGCTAGTTACAAGAATACCCTCAACTACCTTAACTAATTACAGTTACTAACAGAACTAATTACATTTAGCTTTAACAAACTATTTAACAGTAACTGTATTGGATGACTTGTCATTCTCCCTAATACACCCCCTCAAGCTAAAGGAGGAATCAGAGAGGATTCCAATTGGAAGCTTGGAACACAGATAAGAGAATCTGCTTTTAGACAAAGATTTAGAGTGGAGATCAGCCAATTGGTCTTCACTGCAAACACAGTGGACTTTGATGAGATTTGCAAGTACCAACTCCCAGATGTAGTGATGGTCAATCTCAACATGCTCGGTTCGAGCATGAAAAATAGGATTAGATGCTAAAGAGATTGCTGAGATATTATCACACCATAGTGTAGGCAGTGTAGGTAGAGGGAAATGAAGATCTTTGAGAATTTTGCAGACCCAAGTGAGTTCTGCAGCAGTATGTGCTAAAGAACGATATTCAGCTTTTGTAGAGGAACGAGCAACAGTGCTTTGTTTCTTTTCACTCCAACTAATGAGATTAGAGCCAAGAAATACACAATATCCACTGGTGGACAACCTATCAAATGTGCAGCCAGCCCAATCAGCATCAGAATATGCTGAAAGATTGATAGGACCTTTAGTGAACCATAAACCATGGCAAATACAACCTTTAAGAAATCTGAGGACCCTTTTTGCTGCTTGAAGATGTTGTTCTCTTGGAGCATGCATAAATTGACATATCTGATTGACAGCAAATGCAAGATCCGGTCGAGTCCAAGTGAGTTATTGTAACGCACCAACTATAGAGCAATATTCAGTGGGATTTGATAAGAGAGGCCCACTGTGATCCAATTTCTTAGAACCGAGAGGAGTGCAACAAGGTTTTGCACCCTCCATATTTGTTTTCTTAAGGAGATCAAGTAAGTACTTGGTCTGATGTAGAAAGAGTCCTTTGTTAGATCTGTGTACTTCCAACCCCAAGAAATAGTGTAGAGGACCAAGATCTTTCCCTGGAAACTGAGTGCTAAGTTGTTGTATAAACTGTTGACAAAGTTGAAAGTTGGGTCCAGTGACTAAGATATCATCCACATAAACAAGGACAATGACCAACTGAGGTTCATTAAGGACAAACAAAGAAGCATCAGATTGGGATTGGTGAAACCCAAGTGTACGAAGAGCTTGAAACAATTTATCAAACCAAGCTCGAGGAGCTTGTTTAAGACCATTTAAGGATTTCTTCAGCTTGCAAACAAAACTGGGAGAGTTAGGATCAATAAACCAGGAGGTTGTTGCATGTAAACATCCTCCTTTAAATCTCCATGAAGAAATGCATTGCTAATGTCTAATTGGTTCAAAAACCAATCATATTGGACAGCAAGTGTAAGGAGAATCTGAATGGTAACTGGTTTAGCAACAGGACTTAAGGTTTCTTGAAAATCAACTCCTTCTTGCTGATGAAAGCCCTTTGCCACCAAGCGGGCTTTGTGTCTGTCAATGGTTCCATCAAGATTTTTCTTGACCCGGAACACCCATTTACAACCAACTACATTCTGAGAAGGATGAGATGGAACAAGAGACCAAGTGCCTGTGGTTATTAAAGCATTAATTCAACCTGCATTGCAGCTCTCCAGTGAGCATGCTTTGATGCTTGCAAATAAGCACTCGGAACAAATTCAAGATCAGATCACCTGGAAGTGGATGTTTCGTTGCCGCATAAGCTCTAGACTTGTATATTCCAGCCTTAGATCTTGTAATCATAGGATGTGTATTCCCCAATGTTTTAAAGAACTCGCCTCGGGGCGCGCCTAGGGCGCTCTTGAGGCTGGGCGGTGAGGCAAACGCCTCTGTTTTGCTGGAGTAGGCGAAATGCTTCGCCGGAGACGCTGAGGCGGCGGAGGTGCGCCTCAAGGCGTCCAGGCGCATCTGCCCCTGTTTGCTTCCTGACGAACCCACAACCCAGATTTCCCCTTTTTGCTTCACGAAAGAACACCAAATCTCCGCTTGAAGGACTTAGAATCCGTGAACGATCTCCGCTACTCTGCTGCTTCAGCTCCCGTGCCAGGCGTTTCCTTTGAGGCGAAACAAAATAAATACAAAGGGAGAAGAGAGGGGACAGTGGTACAGAGGTGAAATGGGAGAAAAAAAGAAGGGGATGGAGACCCTGGTACAGAGAAAATGAAGGAGAAAAGAGGCAGATGGGAGGGATGCGGTGGGCGGAGAGAAAAATGTAGGTATAGAGAAAGAAGATGAGGCGGAGAAAACAAAGGAGGTCACGGGATGATTCTTGAAATAATAAGTAATAATAAAATATTAATTCATATAGATTAAAAAATTAATAAAATATTAATTGATAAGATTAAGTTATAATAGAATATTAATATATATGTATATATATATATATATAGATTAAGTATATAATATTAGAATCATCTTTTTAGTCCGACACTGCACCAAATACTTCATTAAATCAGTCCAACTTAGTCTATTCTAAGCCAGTCCAGTTTAATCCTTGAAGCTAGTCCAGTCCAAGATAGTCCGGTGCAACAAACGCACCCAAAGTGTAGATAAGGGGATTATAATATTATATACTTAATCTATGTATAATATATAAATTGAGAATGAATGTTTAAATTACATAGTATTATTTTTTTTTATACAATTATATGTATAATATATAAAAAATAAATAAAAAATTTAATCCCGTGAGGCTTCGCCTCACGCCTAGACGGGGCTTCGCCTCGGACGCCTCGCCCACGCCTCACGCTTTTAATACATTGGTATTCCCACAAATAGGTGGATGACTTGTCTGAATAGGCACTAGAGAGGATTCTCTGAGAGACAGAACTGGAAGAATTGTGAGAATTATCCACTGATTGATTGCATGAAGGATTCTCAGTTGAAGTTGAGATATGAGTGATAGGATTAGGTACAGAAGTACAGTGTGGTTCTGAAGAGTTACTAGCTCTAGGAGAACTTGGGAATTGTTTGCTGAAGTGAAGGTCCAAAGATGGAGAATATTCTAAAGATGAATTCCCTAAATTGGAACTGTGGAGCTGCAGTGACTTAAATGGATAATATTTTTCATCAAATACAACATGTCTTGATATGTAGATTCTATTTGTCATGGGATCAAGACACCTATAGCCTTTATGCTGAAGACTCCCAAAACACACAACTTTTGCTTTTAGCATCCAATTTGCTGTGGATGTAAGGTTTAAGCCATTGATAACATTGACAGCCAAAGACTTTTAGTTTAGAGTAATATGGGTGTTGGTTGAAGAGAAGTTCCCAAGGTGACTTTGTAAGACCAGAAATAGGAAGTCTATTAATAAGAAATATTGCAGTGGAGAATGCTTCAACCCAAAAACCTAAGGAACATGAGAGGCAACAAGTAATGTTCGAGCTGTCTCAACAAGATGTTTGTGCTTTCTCTCTGCACATCCATTTTGTTCAGGAGTATGTGGACAACTAAACTGATGTAATATACCACGTGCACTAAGAAATGAAGCAAGAGAATGACTAGTGAATTCACCCCCTGAATCTGAAAGCAGAATCTTGATTTTATTTCCACTGAAGATTTCTACATAGTTTTTGAAAGTAACAAATGTAGAAAATACATCGGACTTGGACTTCAATAGAAAAAACCAACTATATTTGCTAAAGTCATCAACAAGAAGTAGGTAATACTTGAAACCACTATTAGATGTGACAGAGGCAGGTCCCCACAGATCACAATGCAGAAGTTGGAGACTTTGAGTTGTTGATGAAGAAGCCACTCCAAAAGGAAGCTTGTGGTTCTTAACAAGTGCACAATCTGAGCAGAAAAAATCAACAGTCTTCTTGCCTTGCAGTGCAAGATTATTGGTAGATATGACCCTTCTAAAAATTGAGGAGGAAGGATGTCCTAAGCGCTTGTGCCATACTGTGACAGGTGCTTTGATGCTGAGAAAAGCTGAAGGTGGAGAAGTATGAGAATTGGGGGAACCTTATAGAGGATAGAAACCATCCCTAACAGGTCCTTGCAAAAGCATCTTCCCCGAAATGCGATCCTTGACAGTGGATCCATAAGGGTCAAGAGTCAATGAACAATTATTATCCTTAAGAAATTGATAAGCAGACGAGATTATGTTTCATGAAAGGAACATGTAAAACATTTCTCAACTTAAAGGAAGTATGAGGAGTGTGCAGAGATGATGAACCAATATTATGGATAGATAATCCTTTACCATCACCAATGTACACTTTGTCCTCTCCAGTGTAGGGAGTAGGAGAAGAAATATTGGCTACATCATTGGTGATGTGGGAAGTGGCGCCAAAATCAATTAACCAAGGCTGAGAGGGTATGGCTGAATGATGCACACACATAGCAGCAAGTTTGGTTGGAGGAATTTGACCACAGATGTCCGGATTCATACGATCAAAGCAGTCAATTGCCTCATGACTGGTAGAACCACAGATCTGACAAGGAACTTTGAAAGTGGAATAACCTTGATAATTACAAGAGCCTTGATAATTTCGATTTCCAAGATTATTAGTGAAAGTACCACGATTATTATGAAAATTGCGATTGCTGCGATTTGAGGAGAAATTACCTCGAGATGGCTTACCACAATTTGAGTTAAACCGAGAAGCAGAGTGAAGTGGTTGGTTCTGAGCAGCAAAAGCAGATGGAGTAGGAAGCAGGGGAGGCTGAGATTGCACTGAGAAGGCTTGAAAGGGCTCAGTTGCAGAGGATGAAATAACAGTCTTGCGGCGAGCTATAGACAACTCTTTGGTGAGTAAGAGACCATGGAGTTCATCAAGGGATGTAGAAGATAACCGCAGCATGATGGAATCAATAAAAGACTTGAATTCATCAGGCAATCCATGTAGTGTGGTAGCAATTAGGTCACGATCGGACACTGAAGCACGCTTGCAAGGAATCAGCAATTTCCTTGATTTGTTGGAGATACTCACAGATGGACTGAGATCCTTTCTGAATTGATTGAAGTCATGATCGCAATTGGTGAATGTGAGCCTCCGAAACTCCACCACAGCGCTATTCAAGCTTCACCCAGAGTTCGTGAGAAGAGGAAACCCCAACCGTGAATAGAATGATCTCTTCTGATAGGGTAGAATTAAGCCAGATCAAGAGATTTTGATCCTTTTCATACCAATGCTCGAATGTAGGGTTCATCGAGCGACAAATCTCGATGCCATCAATGATACCAAGAAGTTTGTATTGCCTGAAAATTGGAGCAAACGGTGCTCGCCATGGCAGATAGTTGGATCTTTTCAGCTTGATCGGCACCATACTGCGATGTTGTGAATCGTAAGAGAGGTATACGAATTCAAAGGACTTGGATTAGAAGAAGAATTAGGGTTTTGGACCCAAGGGGAGATGATCGAAGAAGACGATCCAGTTGGTGGCAATTCAAATTGAGCAGCCATATCTTGCAGAGATCAAGATTCAAGAGAGATCGGAGACGAAAAATAGAAGAATCAGAGAGAAGAAAGCAAGAATCGATCGATTTGACGAGCGGAAGAGAAGGTCGGTGTTGTGAAGCAGAATGGCGAGATACCATATAGAAACAGAAAACTTCCTTTGTAAGTTTTCCAATTGTATTGAATGAATAAATCAATTACACAGATGTGAATATATATAGCCTTAGCTGCCTTAGGCTAGTTACAAGAATACCCTCAACTACCTTAACTAATTACAGTTACTAACATAACTAATTACATTTAGCTTTAACAAACTATTTAACAGTAACTGTATTGGATGGCTTGTCATTCTCCCTAATAAGAGTGACAAGAAGCAGTTGTGTTAATTTGACATAAGTACATTTTGGTAAGAAAGTGATAAAACGTAGTTGCTATGAAATCTGTATATCAGCAATATAACCTTTTGTCTGCAGTAAAGTAGCCAGTACACTCAACGAACCAGCAACTTGTATATCATCCCCACTCGTAATATAAGAAATCAAAGCCTCCCTACACAGATGATTAGCATCATGATGAACAATAAACAAGACAGTACAAAGGAAACAAGTGAAAAAGTTAGCCATAAAATGCAATTCTTTATTATGTTACCTCAAAGACAAATGAGAATCACAATAATCATTTTCTCTTGTAACATCCACTAGGTGAATTTGGGGAGAGCTTGACACGTTTGGCACGTCAACTCTTAATATTCCAACACCTTCCTTGGTATTACTGCCTGGCGGTTGACTTTCATGTGCAAAACCATAAAAAGACGTATGGCCATTTGGTTTAGCTCCAGACTCTGGAGAGAAAGCATCTAACGGACAGAAAAGAGCAGTAGAAATGGTATTTGCCAAATCCTTGATTTTCACTATGCGCAGGATGCAACAAACTAAGTACAAAGACGTGGCAGCACCAATTTGTATTCCCTGGATTTACAAGCCACCAAAGGTTAAATAAGAGCACGTCGCATTTTTATAATTGTAGAAGAAACAAAATGGGTATGTATCCATACTTCGACAGCTTTTATGGTAAGCGAAGGAAGAAGCAGCGGGAATATCAAAAGCTGCAAGATGTTATCTGTAATTAACCACCCAACATCAGGAATTCCTGCAGAAATAACATCACTAAAATAGTAGAGATTGTCCTCGATCTCATCAACAGCAGTAGAAATTAATGTGGTTGTGTCTGAAAACTCTGCACCCGGTTTTCTGTTTCACCATTCCAATGAAACTTTTTAGAGAAAATAATTGTATTCTGCTAAAGTAAAATCAGAATATACCTAGGACTCTTACTTCGTAGAGTCAGAAACCAATGCATTTAGATTGATGCACTGCTTTCGGAAAAATTTAACCAGGTTTGAAAAATAATCTGCATGAGGGGCACTGGTGACATATCTGTTGACACTTTCTTCTCCAACTGAAAAATCACATCAAACTTTCATGTATCAAAATAAGTTGCACACAACAAATTTTAGATCTGAGAGAGGGAGAGAGAGGGCAGGGGGGGGGGGGGGGATGAAGCTTAATAAGCTGAGATGGAATAACTGAAACTCACCATGATAAACATTAAGCGTCAAAGCCCGTATGGCAGTGCGGACCATGCTCTCCTCATGAAAGGCAAAATGTATTGCCTCATCATAGAGTGGAAATGAAACCACTTCATCCTAGATGCACAAAAAGAGATGCATGCATGGCTATCATTCATGAAATTAGAAAATAAAGAGATTAACTAATGGATATATACTTTATGTGCAAATTTTGTAAGTCATGGACCATGGCCGACAAGCAAGCAATATGAAAATTTGAGCATGAAGGGTAAATAACCCTCAATTCCTCACACTGCATCTCCCTTGTACATGAATGTATATTTTTTGTAAAACTAGGCTATTCGAAAGGATCTATCCAATATTAATGCATAGTTTTTCATCATTTGCAATGAAGTTCACTACCTACAGTTACTTGTAACGTCAGACAATGACAACCTTTATATGGTTGATCGACAAGTCATTAGGTATATTGGGTAATAATGAATTAGGAATCGTGCATTCAAGTCATTAGGAATCTTCGTAATAATGAATAACAAAGCCCTGCTTCATATAAATAAATAAACAATTAAAATAAAGTGAATTTCATTTGAAAGACGAGTTAGTGCTAAAAACACAATAAAAAGAAAAAATCATTACTTACATTTTGAGTTTTTACAAGCAGAGAAATTGTATTCCTGTCTAGCTTCCCACTTATTGCTCTTCACGGACCATACAGTGGAATCAAACAACATAACCAACCAAACATGTCATAAAAGGTACTGTTTGAAGATCAATTGTAAGGATAGTGGTACGCAGTAAGTTATTATCATAAGGACAACAAAGAGACCAAAAACAAACCTTAAGAAGGATATATAGTAAGACAGTAGCTCTTCATTTTGGAAATCAAATGAATACGTTATCAAGTAGTTCATATGTTCATTACTGAACATGTAGTCTGCAAAGAAAGTTGATTGGTCAAGGCACCAAATCTATCAGCATGCCATAACCAACTGGAGCAACTAAAGAAACTGAAAATTATCTGGTTCTTTCTTCAAAAGCAACTTACATATAGCATGTTCATTTTTTAGGTTCTGGATCATTATGCTGATTGTCTGTAGCAACTGAAGTGACACAGTCACAGTTCTGCTAACCTTCAATATACGTACAAACTCTCCCATGACTTGCTTCTCCATGAAAAATCTACAAAATTGACAGAACATTATGAAACATTAACAGTATGATATGTACATCCAGCAACACTAAGCATTGAGAAGTCTTACTCAAAAAAGGCAGAGTCATGCTGGTCTCCATACGTTATTAACTCTGCCATGGATCTCAGCGCCTCAATAACGAAATCCTTGAAACGGACTAGATGTTGGTATATTGAGGAAAACAATTCAAAAAACAAGAATTCTGAAAGAGGAAGAAAATGGACTCCGGTTACCTTGTTTACTTCATTCACAGTTTGAAGTTTTATAAGCTGATCAGTTAAATACCTGCTTCATTAATGAAATATATATAAAAAAACATATACCACAAAAATATCACATAACATTCGTTTAAATCAAGGCCCAAAACACCAATAGTTCTCCGATGACCAATGGTTCTGAATGACACAGAAATAAACTATGCACCAACAGAGGATCAAGATTGGAAACACATCAAAGGGGAAAATTGTGAATAAAAACAAGGACCTATTTGATGAAAGACTAAAGAAATAAGATCTTCGGATATTAGGAACTAAAAACATACAAAGGGATCCTTATAGATTATGAAACAGAGTCTTTGATAATACAACTAAAGGTTAATAATTATAAAACAAATACTTGGTTATGGGCATAATCCTACTAAATCATATTCAAATTTTTTAAGGGCTGGCATAACTGTAGCTTGTTTCAAACCTATAACCATACCAAATGAATTCTTAAATGAGATCTTTGGTTCTCGGCAAAATAGATCAAACATGGAAGATTGAGATACTCATTTAAGAGTACACTGATGGCTCCAGTTACTGCATAAGAAAAGTTATTACTAAAAGGCAACGTCATGTATTGCAAAACCTAAGGAGGTCTCGTCTTTAGTATTCATGTAAACATCTGAAACTATGCTTAGTGTGTGTGTACATAGAGAGGGCCTGCACCCCTCCTCATCATCAAGATGCTACGCCATTGACCAAAAATCATCGTACAGTTAGAAGAAGTAAAACTTCAAAATGAGAAGATTAAACCTTTACTAAGTTCCAACTTTTTATGCATTTGATTTCAAGGTCTCATAAGGTAATTGTAGGCCATTCATAAATCGTCATGAACCCCTTCCAAGTCAAGATTCACCTCACCAGGCTAGTCGTGGAGCAAGCAGTATTCTTCATTGTGGCTTTTTAGAACTTACGAAATGTAGAATATTATACGACTTGGAATTTAACTAGCTTGCCACATTATCTTTACAACTCCAGTAGAGAACCCAGAGGCATAAAAATTCCTGCTGTTCCAAAATTAAACTTTGTTTTCCAAAGAACATTCAGGCAAGTGTAGTATCCCCGTCATCTACACAATATGATCTCCAACCTTGACTGAAACCCCCCGTATCAAGGTTTGTTTTTCTATCCCTCAATTCCAAAGTGTGTGTGAAGATAACACTCCTTTCACTAATGTAGAGCTGGAAACAGATTGTCGTTCTCAATTTAAACATTCGGTATCTAAGTTTCCCTCAACCAAGAACATCACCGCTTAAAACTCTACTCACTGAACTATAAACCAAAACGATTTTACACTGGTAATATAAGGTTCTATCCACACAAATTCTAAACTGAGAATTTTTCTATTTCCCTATTTTCCCTCCATTTTTCTCAGAAACCAAACAGAACAATAAACAAAACAAAACAAAAGGAATCGACTTTGCACCATATTAACTCTAATAATCCAAATTATAAACTAAAATTCAAAATTCTCAGTCACAATACAAGCAAATTAATCAAAACAAACACGCAGCAGACCCGTAATTACCATAATTAACCATTACCACCAACTTAGTGGGAAAAGGCTTTGTTGTTGTTGTTGTTGTTGTTGTAACCATTAACACCAACTAAATTGCCCAAATAACAAATAAATCTTTTCAAATTAGCCATAAACCGAGCTCGAATGAATAAAAAAACCTGAGCTCGTCTAAGGAGAAGCGATCCCTGGACTTCCAAAACGAAAACCACATGATTTGAATTCTTCTTCGCTTTTCCCTTCGGAATTGATCAGATTAGAGCTCCCTCACTGATGGAATTCATGGCGGTAGGGATTTCGGAGATCGAAGACGAAAGGAAGGGTTTTATAGAGCATCGAGTTGAGCAAAGCAGCTTCGGAAAAGGAGGGAGGGGAGAGAGAGAGAGACAGAGAAGGAGAAGGAAAGAAACAGAAATTTTGCCAGAAAGGCAAGCAGGCCACCTTGCATGCCTGTGGAACTGGGGCAATACTAGGTCTCCGGGTTCTGGGCCGGGTCTAAATATTTTTCAGGCCCTTCCTATTGGTTCATTTGCTCGGTTCTTTCCAGGCAAGGCCTTGTTCGGCCGGGTTGAAATCTTTGTGTTGGGCTGAGACTTGGGTAGGGATGGGCAACGGTTATGACGGGCGGATAACAGCGGTTATTTATCCATAACCGTTTATTCTCATACCCGCATAACCGTTTACCCGTTGGGTAATTGTCTAAACAGTTATACTCATACCCATAACCGTTTATAAACGGTTAACCATACTCATAACCGTGTACCCATTTAACCGTAACCGTTTAGTACCCATTTACCAATTTATCATTTTTAAACCCGTTTATCCTTTCTTTTTTACCATTGACTCATTTTTCACCTGTCTAAGTGTTTTTTTAACAACTTGAAAATTAAAAAAGAAAAACTTGTCATAATTTTGTTTTTCTAACAATTAAACACCGTTATATGTACATTCATCATACATTTCCGCATTTTAATTTTTTAAGTCCGTATACCATTCAAATAATTGAAATAATAGTTTACAGACGATATTTTTAACTGTTAGCAATGAAGGTAATATAAAATTTGCTAAGTATTCTTTGGTTATTTGACTCGGAATGTAAAATATTAACATAATATATATAATGGACCATGAAATTTAAAGTGGTTAAGGAAAACTATATTATATTAGCTATAGAAATCATGCACTATAGTCAACAGCATTGATCTAAGTTTTGTCCGATAGGGAACATGGTTTGTGTTAATTTTACATATATAAAATAAATGGGTAAATGGTTACCCGTTTATAACCGTGGTTAATACACATAACCGCCCATTTAAATTTCGCGGGTAAACGGTTATACCCATAACCGTTTATTTATCTAAACGGTTACCCATAACCGTAACTGTAAAATTTAAATGGGCGGGTAACCGCGGTTACCCATAACCGATGGGTATTTGCCATCCCTAGACTTGGGGACTTTTTTATTTGAATTCTTCTACATTCGCGTACTAAATCTCCACTAAACACTGTTGATTTTTCTTGAACTTTTATTTTAGTCAATTTTCCTTCTGAAAGTTAAACAAATTCTCCAAATTAGATTTTCAAAATTTTCATCTAACATTTTGTAATATTTATCATATGTTGCCTGTATACAAGGTTCTAAAAAACGCTAGGCGCTAGTTGGCCGGCGAGTAGGGGCATAACGCCTAGGTGGGCGTCTAAACTGATTTTTAGAACACTGTCTGCATGAGAGACTTTCAAGGGTTAAAAAGTCATTTTGTCCCTCACTAACACACATTCTCAGTAATTATTAGTGAGGCACACAATGACTTGTTCATCACTGACATGAGAGATTTATTATATAGTTAAAATTAATTATTAGTGGGGGATTGTTGAGCCTAAAAATTACAAGACCTACGTGGCAAGTAGGCTGAGCAACTACTAAGCTAACTACATCCTTGTGAATGCGAGTGTGCCTACTCGCGACCGAGCTCAGTTGGGCGAATAGAATATATATGGTGGTATAGTGTTGAACACGCTACTGACTTTTGCACCGAGGGACTACGGCCAAGAAAGTAACATTGTCGGCCTAGGTTTCTAGAACTGAAGACAAGGTTATTCAATTCACTACTAAGTTTAGGATCTTCTACACCAGGTTTTGGCAGCTTCGACTATATTTGTGAAAATGTAAGTGCATCGAATCAGTATCAAGTTGTATGGACAATACTCAAAGGAGATGAGTGTTTTTAGTATGAATTTCGTTTAGCCGTTTGAATGCCAACTCTGAAGTGTACATGGCAGTAACTTTTTGTAGAACATCGTGTTTCGTTGGAAAACTAATGAAGTGACCTTATTCGACAAAAAGAATTGAAGACTCATTGCTGGCTGAGAGTTGTATAAATAACCGAACAAAACATAAGCAGTGATGTTAATCTAAACTGAAAATGCTCCTTGATCGCCTGATTCTACGGTTCCAATGATGTTAATCGAAGCTAAACGTGTCGATTGTCAACACAGTGCTATTAATCTAAACTGAAGGTGTATTGACGAAGGGTTAGGATAATTAGTATTTTTTTCCAAATGTGAGAAGGTTTCGAGTAGAGCGAGGTTTTCGCGTAGAGTGCTTAAGTTTATGTGTTGAGTTGAAGAGGCTTTTCACGTTATACAGCCACTTCTATTTATCAGGGTGGATATTGTGACGATTGAGCTTGTCGAGGTTAAGTTCTAATAGGACTATGCCTCATCAGCACCCACATGGATATCCTTGACATTATCTCTTCAACCCCTCTTTAACTGAAACTCAATCTCTATTTGGTCTCAGCTTCTTTGACTTGAACTAGGATTTTGAACCTAGTCCCTTTATGCATGTAATTCATCTTTATTTGAACAGTTGTAGGTTTTGATTCCTTGGATAATTCGAATCTTATAAAAAATCATCAATCCTTAACAATTTCAATTCAATTAGGACTCGACCGAGCCACGTCTAAATTTGATCCCTTAGTAATCCTAATTTCACTAACACTCAGTCGAATCATACTTTCTAGGCAGAGAAAACCATCTGGCCTGAGTGACAACCATTGGGTCAAGAGTCACAGTCTTCCTGCTTGACTTATCTTTTCATGGCCCAAATCCAATATTTTAGGCCCAAGCATTACCCCTTCACTTATGAAATCCTCAGTCATAGACACCTAGCCATATGGTTTTGTCGAAGCAAATATTATTCAACTGCCTCCCTAGCTTGCGATAAATGCCTCAATTCTAGTACGCATGCTAACTTACCTCGACTGACAAAAACTTATTACTTCTATTGTTCGTTGAGTTCACATGGCGAGTGTCCAAATTTGGCTATTCATGCACCACATTTTCCTAGACAACTTGGACATCCAAATGTCACATCTTGATGAACTCGCTTCAAAAATCAAATGGTCAACCTTCATATCGGGTTCGATAGTGTGCAAATCGGCCCAAAACACCTTGATTTTCAAAAAGCTCAGTGATTGATAAGGATGCCCCTAAGATTGCCTTGGTTTTGAAACTTAAAAACCCTAAAACTTCTCCATATACTCGCCTATAAAACCCAAAAATTTCCTCTTCCTTCTTCACGCTTTCAAAATCCCAAAAACGAAATAAAGAACATACCTGGGGTTTTGGGGGGAATGGGACTTATGCTTTTATTAAGCTTGAATACTCCTTGTCTTAGGCTTTTGTCTACAATTTTGAATTTCCAAGATTCTCCAACCTTCTTCATCTGCAAACTTCCATGCCTTTTTAGATGGTAAACACTCAATAACTCCATCAACCACCTCACCACAAAGATATCCAGATATCCTGATGCATCAGAAGCCACATCTCAAGTCTTTGGTTCTTTGATTAAGAACATTGTGCCAGACTCGATCATACTCTGGATGTCTCATTCAGATCTGCATTAGACAGATAATGCCACATAACGTACTTGGCTTCATACGCTAGTCTAAATAGAAGTAGTCGTACTCGGGGTCAGCGTTCAGAGTTACCGCTATGATGATTTTTGGACTGCCCTTTGGGTTATTCCCCTGAATGGCATAAAGCCCATGCTTGAATGTTATAACTCACAATCTTATGTTGTATAATCTTTTCAAAAGTCGGATAGTACATTGGAACTTCCAAATCGGGGGCCATGTCTCTATGTCAGTAGTTCGCCTATAGCAACCGCGCTTAATATGGCTTAAGCCTCCAAAGTTGTTAATTGTCACACCAGGAATGGGCTACAAAAGACTCCTCTGACATTATCACTATGAATTTTTAGACTTGCTATTATGTGAAGTTTCAAAGCTATGTGTTATTTAGGATATTGAGGATTCCCTTTACCACCAAAAAGGAAAAAAAATGAATCAAACACATAAAAGTCGCAAAATAATCAAACTTAAATTCTTATTAATAAAAGAATGAGGGTTTGATAGAGGTGTGATTGAACCCAAATTGGACTGCTTATTTATCTCCGGAAAAGAGAATCAAATCATTGGTGTAGTTCTAGTAAAATACGATACAACACATGTTTACATCGGTGATCATCTTGACGACTAGCCTACTGTGAGGCGTTAAGGAGATGAGTTCTCCATTAACCTATGTACGCATAAACGACGGAGCTGTAATCAATTGAGGTTCCCAAATTGGACTACCCACATATCTTCTCATATAATCAAAAAGTCAAACCACGTGTAGTTCGCTGAAAGGTCCTTAGTGATGTCGGTGATGCTTGAGAATGTTCAACCTTAGTGTGATCAGAGCAGACTTTCTAGGTGTGGGGCTGCCGAATTCTTGTCATCAGGCATCTCTTGTCTTCCTTGGACACAGTTGATGTTGAGGGTATGCTTATTTGCCACGCCCTCATCTTCATTATTGTCAGTGAGTTCGTGCTGATCAGACTTGCATTGGTCCTTCTTCTTAGTGGTTTCCTCTTTCTTGGCTTTGCTCTTGACGAACTCTCAGCAATGTCCCAGATCAAGCAATTCTTCAATGTGATCCATCAGCATACAGTAGCTCCGGGAAGTGTGATTTGTGCATTAGTGGAAGGATCAGTATTTATTTGGCATCTTATTAGCCAGATAGTCAGAAAAAAAGCTTTGGCCTTTTAAGGTAAGGCTTGTCCTTGATGCTTAATAAGATGTTATTAATGATAGTATTCATGGTTGTATACTATATTAGCTTAGATAAAGCTTGCGTATCCTTGTATCTTTTCCCGTCATTCTGATGAGGGAGGGAAGGAGGGTATCATTGTTGTCTAGTCTTCGATCGAATCTTCTGCCATGATCCTGGTTAGAATTCTTCTTTCAAGTCGTCATTCCAATGAGCAAGGTCGTCTACGACATCAAAGAACTTCACTAGGTGGCATAGTAATCTTTTCCTTGTTCAGCTTTTGGGAAAGATATGAGTAGATATAAAGTCCCTTATTGAAAGCCATGATGGCAAGTCAGTCATATGGCTTCTCAACTTCATCTAATTATGCACAGATTTGTTTCAAGTAGGCTCTGAGGCTTTCATCCTTAAAACTGTTTCAAGTAGGCTCTGAGGCTTTCATCCTTAGTTTGGGCTGTCATGCTAAACATGGCCTCATGACATTTGCAGACATCACGATACACCGAGTAGGTGTTTGTGAAGATGTTAGCTAGGCTTTCAAAACAGACGATGAAACGAGCTGACAACTCTGAGAACCATTTTATAATGGGTCCCTCTAAAGTGGATGAGAACATCTTGCATATCAAGGTATCGTTGTTGCTATATAGGCCTATTGCGTTCCGATAGTTCATGATGTTATAATCCAGGTCGAAGTCGCCACGGAAGTACTTGAACCTGGGTTGAGAGGATTTCTCTAGTGAAGATGTAGACTCAATTTGGAAGAAAAAGAACTTCTGACTTCAACAACAATCTTGTTAGGGATGCAAGGCTGAATGTCTCACAACACATGCCTAAGGTCTTCCCGATTCAGTGGTCAGCGTCGCTCTTGTTCTTTTGAGGTCTCCGTATCATCAAAGTTCAGATGACTTGGCTCCATGTGAGGCATTCATTTAGTGTCCAAATGAGTAGTCATGTTGGACTCGGATCCCACCTGCAGGGACATGATCGATGATTCAGCCATCGCGTAAGGCGTGCATGTTCGGATCAACAATTTCTGCTAAGGTTGGAACGAAGATTGGCTTGATTGGTTGTCCTGTTAAGGGTATGGTACTTAAATTCCCATAATTGAATATAGGAATTTAGGTTTGCGAGGTAATCTTGCTGGAATTCTCCAAGGCCTTCATTTGCCTCTTGATGTCCACAAAGCCCAAGTGGTTCTACGCTCGAAAAGCCATAAAAGTCTTCAACAGCTCTCCAACTGATGCATTGATCTCTTGTAAGGTCTCTCATGTCTAATCCATGGTAGGCGGCGTTCCAGTAGTGGAAGCATCATTGTTTCCTAGAATGGCTGTGGTGTCAAAAATCGAATTACTCACTCCAGGTAGTAGAGACGTCGAGAAGTGGATTGTTCACGCTTGGGTGATAGTAGCGTCGAGAAGTGGGTTGTTTCCCCTCACAGTGTTAACGTCAATGTTAATTGAGCTTTCTTCTGCAGACATACATGTGGTAGAGTGATTTGGACAAGAAGAATAAAAGTTCACTCTCAATGAAAACACCAACTGTTGGAACCAAATTCAAGCACCGCCGCGAGGGTTGGAGATGAAAAAACTTGAATACCATTAAAACAGTAAACAAATCGTAGGCAACCTTAGGACTGGTGGAGTGCTACCTAAAAACTCTCCGATGGTAAAGTTAGTAAGCAATATAGACTCAAGTAATAGGCCAGAGAATAGAGTATGCGATAATTACGTTATAAGAGATGAACCCCAAAATGGTGTATTTATACCAGTTGAGAAAAAATCCTTTTAAGATATCAAATCTATATTAAACTATGAGAATCCCAGAGGATATCTAGGAGTAGATATCACATCGTCTTAGAAGTGTGATTACTTATGGCGCACATCAAATCTGTCACGCACCTGACTCGAGGTCGGTGAAAAAAAATTAACCCCAAGCCTAGTGCTCGAGTAAAAAAATAAAAAAGGAAAACAAATTTCTCTAGCCCTTGTCTTACCAAATAACTCATCTGTAAAATAAAAGGATGACGGGTGAGAAACAACCACCGTCACCCAGTGAGAAGGATATGTAATATATCGGTCATGTAATATACCAGTCAAGCGCATTTTACACTCTAGAAAATAGAGTACTTATATAAAAGCATTTATCACATAATTCCAAATCACATTATATCCCTTTATGTGTTCATTATATCCTTCATCAAGTGTAACTCACCATGTGATCTCTAATGACCTTTTTGCTATGTAGTTTATTTATCCCTCAGAATAATGCAACACTAAAGTCTCATTCTCCATGAACATTTCCAAATATCCACTTATCACCATATATAATAACTCCGAAAATTTTTCAACATATCCAACATCCTTGACTTGAAATAGATAAATATTTGAAAATAGATTAAAATCCCTTGTTAACTCATGGTTTTTAGTTATCAAAAAATAAGAATATTTCGAAAACATTATATAAACCACTCACCTCGATCGATAGCTAATACAACGGTAAGACAAGCTCGCTAACAATCTCAACACATCAAGCCCAAAATCCTTCTTATTCTTCTTTCTTTCTCCCTTTTTTTTATCCTTTCTCTACGTGACCAATGCATGCTTTGCATGCCATCTCAATTTGTAATGAATAAAATACATAAGCTACTATTTATAGAGGAAGAACGGCAACTAGCACCTTTCCGCTAATTAGAGCATTTGGGTGGCAAGAATATCTACAGCCTGAATTAGGATACATGTTTGCTTGGTGTCAAAAACTCATGCCATGACTCACGTATATAACCTTCTTGCATGTAACCTTATTGACTACACCAATCTTATCACCAAACCCAAGTCAAAATATATAGCTTAGTCATCATGCCACCACAACACTTTATGCCACCTCCTAATACTAAAAACATGAGTTACCCACACTTGTTTATCCTTCAATATTCATCCAAGTTCCATCTTTAATCCTATCAACTCACAATTAATTTCAATATTCCTATTGGTTGTCACCAACACGTGCCAAATCAACTTAACCGATGAATCCCAACGCACTTTCTCACACACACAACGCACGAAATTATGTAAGTTAAAAAATACGAGTCTTCACAAAATTCCTAGATTGTAGGAATCTTAAAAAATATAGGAAGCCTGACTGATTCCATACCAAATCAAGTTTTCAAAGCTTGCGGAACAAGAATGGTCTATCTTAGCGAAGTCGACGAACTTTGTCCACTTATCTAAAACAAGATGATGGTGACATTGGTGATCTGTTTGTTTAGCCCCACGATAGCAAATATTGAGTCCATAATCAAACTACTGAGGTATTAGTATTTGATTCATCTTACTCCGACCCTGGAAAATCATAGTCTCACATTCCTAGTTAGTGAGCTCGTTCGGACTTGCTTTTACCTTTGTTGTCAGAAGGTTCTTCTTTCTTGGCTTTATCCTTCACGTACTCATCAACAATATCCTTGACTGATCAGTTTTTTCAATGTTCTCACGGAGCATGCGGCAATTCCGCATAGCGTGCCTAGTGTTTTGGTGGAAGGTGCAATAGTCGTTCAGTTTTTTCTTAGCTAGGTGCTCCAGAAGAGGTTTCGGTCTTTTGAGATAAGGCTTATCCTTGATGTTATGAGGATATTGTTGATTGAAGCGTTCAAGGCGTATCTAGATCATCGAAGTCGAGGTACCTGGCTTCCACACGAGGGGTTCTTGTAGTGTTCGAATGGCTGAGGTTCCTTTATACTCGGATCCCGTCTGCGATGGTATAACTAATGATTTGGTCTTCACGCTGGTTTGAATCAGGAATCTCTGTTGGAACCAGAACGAGAGTTTCAATTGGTTGTTCGTCTGAAGTTGAAGTACTTAGATTTCCAAATCCTAAGACCGGAACTTAAGCCTACATAGTGGTTCCGCGAACATTCCCAATGGCCTTCAACCGTCTCTCAAAATCAACAAAGTTCTAATGGTTCTCTGCCTGAAAAGCCTTCGAAGTCTTTCGGAGACCATCAACTGTCGCATTGATCTTCCTTAGTAGGACTCGTGGTTTTGGCCGAAGCAAACCGTGGTTTTGGCCGAAGCTGGGTTGCTTCGGCCTTGGGTGTTGGCATTGACAAAGCTATCGTTCATGGACACGGTGAGTACTAGATTACAGTGAGCACAAGAATTTGGCTCTTAATGAAAGCACCAATTGTTGAAACCAAAATCATGCACCACCGTAGATGGTTAAGTTGTGCAAGATTGGCCGCCTACAAACAAGAAAAAACAACTGTGATTATAACCTAATGTATCAATGTGGTATCGGCCAAAGTCTCTCCAAGGGTCAAGTCAGTATAAATCTTAGAACTCAAGTAATGGGCAAGAGGGCAAGTATGCATTACTAGTGATATGCTCTAAAAATGAGTATTTATACAAGTGAGGAGAGAGTCTTTTTACGATATAGATTCATATTAAACAGAAAGAATCCTAAAAGATATCTTGCATAAGATATTGCTTCTTTCAGGATTGTGATTACTTGGCGCACGTCTATCCCTAGACCGTAGGAATCTCCAAGATTTTAGGAAATCAATATGATCCCCTGTCGGATCAGGCTTCCTTGTCTTGTGAAACAAGCATGATCGATCTCAGCAAGCCCTGGGGGCCTTGCCTACTATTCTAGAGCCCAGTAAAGTGTGGTTGCACTGTTGGTCTATTTAGGCAGCTTAGTCATTGAGTCCATGACCAGACTTATAAGGCACTTATTTTCCGATCCACCTTACTTCAACCCAATAAAGTTCATGATCCCAAGCTCCACTTTGAGAATTCAGGATCAGTTTTATCCGGCTGAGGTGATATTCCAATCAAATAGCCAAGTTTTCCCAAACGTTGCACAAACTTTCATCATTTGAGACCAAATTGAGAAATTGGTACTAGAGAGTTTGAACCCAAACAACACGGCCTTGATACTTGAATATCACTTATAACATTATTGACTGGAATCAAGGTGCCAGGTTTTTGTTCTTCTCCCATAATTGCAACGAATAGATGTGGTGGACTTAGGATCTAATTGTGTATGGGTAGGAGTAGTCATCTAAAACACAAGAAAAAAATAGGGCGGCTGCTAAGAACTATCCACATAGCAAAGAACAATAGTTTTTGTTTTTTTCTAATGCAGGTGTTAGGAAACAAGACCATGCAAAGATCGGGTTGGCTATGGAGAATAGTCGGCAACGGTAGGATTATTTTTCGGGGAAGAGATAGGCCAAAACCTGCTCTTATGCTAAGATTAAATTATTGTAGGGTACTAAGGTTTGAATAGTTGTATATTCTTCTCTCTAGGAGGCTTTGATATATATCCAAATACAATTGTCTAGGTACATGGAATCCCTAATCACGGAGGGAATCCCTAATAATAATAAAAACTTACAATTATACATTAAATATAACGCCAACATTGTTTATATAAGGAAAATGAGAATGTGGAGAATGTGAGTCATTCTCATTTATGATGAACCCTTTGTTTACTTACACAAGGGAAAAACACTTGAAGTGATTCGTGCAATAAGCACATAACTTGTGCTTTTTGTAGAAAACACATCAAATGCTTTTGGAACCCAAAAACTTTTTCTAGAAAAGCGATTTTAGTCATTGAAAAGCATTTCCCAAACAAACCCTTAGTATATTCGTTGTTTGTCTTTACCTAATGTTATTAAAAATCATCTTCTATTTTCATTGTACTGGGAATGGATATAATGGAGAGTTAACTCTCTTAAAAACTATTTATAACACTGTAACTTATAACTAGAGATGATAAGAGCCCACAAACTCTTCTCTTTTTCTAAACTCTCTTTGTGCAACTGCAAAAACCCCACCTAGATCAAAGTTTCAGTCGTCGCCATTTGCTCTTGCTCGGCGTAGAAGGCAGTCTTATACTCTCTCCCCATTTTCCTCCTCTTCCGTCCCTTTTCCTTTGCCCTTTCCCTCACTTCTTCTCTACATCTCTTTGTCCTTTCCCCATTTCCAGTCTTTTTTTTTTTTGGTTCTCCTCTAAGTTTTATTTCAGTTTTCCTTGAGTTTGGTCTCAATTGCCCCTTGAGCTTATCTCAGACTTGGGCTTCATGCCCTTTATGTAGTGTTTTTTGCCTCCTTTTATTGCTTTATGTTATTTAAATTTCATTCGTCTCTCATCATTGGCTATGACATTCCATCTACACCCTATCATGTGCTCGGATGGCCTGGTCGCCTTTGATTTCTCCGACTGCTCCTCCCGGGATGCGAAATCGGATTTTCTGATACTCGACCGATGTCACAACTCTAATCTTCACTAGCCAAGGTCGGCTCAATATCCCGTTGTGAGAAGATGGGTCGCTGACAATCATGAAGGTTTGCGATGAGATGATCGGCGGGCTGGTTACTTCGAGTGTGATAGTGCCAATGACAGTTGAGGTAAGTCCGTTGAATCCGGTCAAGACCTCTGCTTTGCGTTGGACCGTGCTTTCGAGGCCCATCTTCTGGATGAATGAACTGTATGAGGTTTACTGAGCTGCCGTTGTCCACCATGACTCTGTCAACGATGGCGTGGGCCAGTTGTACAGAAATCACCAGGGCGTCGTCGTGGAGAAAGTCTACTCCCTCAACGCCTTGCTCGGTGAAGCCGATGATTGGTCCAAGTACAACATCTATGGCTTGAACCTGATTGACCGATTTCGCCTGCTAGATCTTCCTCTTCTTGGAGTTATTGGTGGCCCCCAGATGCTCAGATTCGGCAAAGATTTCGTTGATTCAGATTGTCTTGGTTGGGGGTTCGGCATCAACATCTGCTTCTCGCCTTGGTGGGCAGCCGGTCTGTCGATATACTGGTCGTACTTGCCTTCCTTCACGAGTTGCTCGAGGTACCTCCTCCATGTGGTGCAATCATTGGTTGTGTGCCCAGGACCCCTATGGAATGCATAATACTTGGTCTGGTCTATCTTTGAGGTGTCACCCTTTATAGGCGGCGACGGTGGCTTGAACCATGGCTTGTCCTTAAGGTCGCGAATGATTTGGCTGATCCGGACTTTTAAATCTAGTGTACGACTTGAGCGTCGTGCCTCCTTTCACTGGAGACCGGTTCCTGCGCTTGTTTCCTGGCTTGCTTTTGATGTTGAGCGGTTTATCGTTCTAAGTCAGTTCTGCGGCTCTGCATGGCTGCTCAAGCGGCTTCTGGGAGCGCTTTTCCTCATCCCAAAGGGAATGCTTTTCTGCCACAGCATAAGAGTTTGCCAGGGACAGGTTTTCACCCATAATCAATTCTCCGAAAAGTGGGTGATCTGCTGGGAGTCATTTTCGAAAAGTTGAGCATGCGATGCTATCATCGCATCCGACAATTTTTTCCTTTTCTGCTTTGAATCTCTTGACATAAGTACGAAGTGACTTATTCGGGTTATTTTTCATGCTGAAAGGTAGTCAGATTTCTTCTTAATCGAACAGTAGGATGAATATTCCTTAGTGAAAACCAAGGAAAGTTCGTCAAAGTTCAAGATTGAACGTGATGGCAAGGTGTAGAACCAGTCTTGCACCTCGCCTTGTAGCGTTGTGGCAAAGATTTTCCACATGAGAGCGTCATTGCTGGCGTAGAGGGTCATGGCACTTCGGTAGTACATCAAGTGTCTGTCCGGATCTTCATCTCCCCTAAACAAGGTGAAATGTGGCGGGTTGAACTTCCGCAGTGGTTCCGTCCGCTCGATCTCGTCTGTGAATGGTGACCTGCTCAAGTTGGCCACATCTTTACGGAAGGCATCATCGGTAGTGTCAACATGCCGGAATCTGCGCAGCTGCTTTGCTACGAGCCTTCGTACTTCCTCCTGGATTTGCACCTGGTAGGGCAATGGAGCCTCCGGCTGCCCCCGATGTTGACCCGCTGGTCTATGTTGCTCTTCAGCTCGTCCTGCTTGTCTATACACGAAGTTCACTTTGTGCTGCACGCCGTCTCTCTGGGTGGGGGCTGCCAGTGGAACTTGAGCTGGACTGCTCACGTGCTCTTCTCTGGGCATCATGCGGCTGCCTATTTCGTTGCCTCGTAGGATAATCTCCTTGCGGGCCTAGGCTTGTGTGGACGTTTCTCTAGGAATGTTTTGAGTACTCATCGAAGTATGAACCTAACCTCGAATGCATACTGACTCGTGAGGCGAGTCGGGAATGAATGCTTCTCTGCACATCTAGGAGGGAGAAGACGTTTCCCCGAGGGCCCAAACAAGAGTGTACACTGCCCGAACGCTCGGTTCGTGGCTGGCTGAGCAGCTCTTTGCCGGGACATCGCTGGAATGAGTCACGTTCTTCCACCCTTGTCCTGCTTTGGGACACCTCATCTGGGGCGCGCTGCATCTCGATGCGCTCGAGGAGTTGGTTCACCAAGGTGGTCTGCTGCGCGAGGGCGTTCGTCAAATTGGCGACCTGCTGGGGCAGGTGGTACTCGCCATTTAGATTGGTAAAGCCTGGATGATGGGCGTCTCCATGTGTGGTAGAAGTATAGTAGACTGCAGATACAAAACTTGAGCCCATAACGGGCAATCCTTGGATCTGCATGGTCCCGGGCCTTCCTGGTCGTTGGGCTGCCACATCTTGGCCTGCTGGCTGAGTGGCTTGGGTTGGGCCCGCTGAGCTACTTGGCTGGCACCAGTTGCCGAATTATGGGCTCGGGTTTGGGCCTGCTGTGTGACAAGGCCAGTTATTGCATTGGGCTGGGTTTCCTGCCCAGGACTTGTTGTGGCAGCTACCAAGTTCTGGGCCTTGGAAATAGACCTGGGCTTCTTGCCTAGGGTTTGGTTGCCTAGGGTTAGGTGGAAGTGGTGTCGTGGCCTGGTGGCCTTGTCGTGGCTGCTGGGTCACGGTGGTGACTGTGGTGACGCGGCTTGGCGGCGGTAGGGCTCCTCCTGCTGTCGTGTTGAGCCTTGAGGACCTCTGTCGTGGGGCTATGTCCTCATCTCCACTCTCCGATCCAAATCCTTGCACGTACGGTGTTCCGTTCGTCGTAGTTTCTGAATTTCCTACCATTGTATCATTTCTTCAGGGATTGATCAATAAACTTTCCTAGGAAAAATTAATTGATACGACGTGTGAGAAATTCAACGTAACAGAAAATTCAAGAAACAAATGCGAAAGGCTTCTTTGAGTATTTTGAATCAGCTCTCAACGAGAGCACCAATTTGTGGATGCAAATTTCCGCCGTCTTTAGTCTTGACGAAAATGCACCTGCAAAACAATTAACACCTTTGATCAGAGACCTAAGCTCACGCGCCAACGAGGTGGGGGGGGGGGGTTAGGTCAATGGATCTTCGATGCCTAAGTTAGTTTCTCTGAGAAAGTAAAGTGTTTTGAGGCTTTTTAGGGTTGTCATAAGCCCTGAAAAAAATGGTAGAATATGAGGTATTTATAGGGCTAGGGCCGGCCATTTAGGGTTTAATGGAGAAAACATTTTCTAAATATTCCCAAGATATTTAATAGGAGATAATATCTTGAGATCATAGGGTAATAATCCTTAATCGGTTTAAATTAGGATTACTTACTTGATTGAAGTCAATTTTCAATTAGGAATGTATTAAAGATAGGATTTGGGTAATTAATCCTTATCTTTAATTCCTTGCCATGGGCAGGTGAGCTGTTGGCAGTGGTGTTCAGCTGCTGAGTCCTTCAGGGATGTGAGCTGAGTGTGGGAGAATCTGAGAAGTCTGCCCATTTATTAAGATCAATTTTGTCATTCTTGAATAAAAGTTCACGTGTCGCCACTAGAATTTTTGGGATTATTTTTTGCTCTACATACTAGTTTTTAATAAAAGTAATCTTCTTTGACCAAATAAAAACTAGAGATGATACATTAATTACGATTTTCTCGTGTCAGTTTTTCCTGCAACGTCCCAACATAGAACACTAATGTAATTAGCATACTATGGCCTCTGGAAGGGTGGTCGCGGATCCCCATTTAAAAAAAGAATGTAATTAGCATACTATAAATCTTAGCAAATTTACTCTCCAAAAAAAAAAAAAAAAAAAAAAAATCTTAGCAAATTATGAAGTTGTCTCTTTTTGAATATGCGACTCAAACAGCACAACATATGTAGTACATTCGTAACCTACCAAGTGTTATCGTATAAAAGAAGTTCCAATCATTTCTTATTTTGTGCTCTAAAGTTTCTATATATAGAAAGAAAAATAATACTTTGTTGTAAAAGTTAAATAATAGTCCTCAGTTTTTTTTTTTTTTTCAAAAGGGGACAACTAGTAATAAGCCACGGTTATTCATCTCTTTTGAGCTCGGGAAGACTATGGAGAATTTCATCATGCCTGTGATCACAGTCAAGATTGAGTATTTTTAACATTTTATAATAATAGTACAAATCTAATCTGAAGGAAAGTAGAAGAATTTTAAGCCAAAACCACGTGAATTAAGAGAAATGTCATAAATCAAAACGACAATTCACCACTTGGGAGTATTTCTCAACTTTAATGAGAACTGAGTTGTTAATTACTTCCACCTTATATATGCATAACATTTCCAATGGTTAGTAGTTGTCAAAAATTGAAAATGATACATCCAAAAGAAAAAGAAAGCTGAAAATCACAACAGACGTTAAACCAAGCAAGCGATCTCATACAGATATTCAAAGATGCTCTTTTGCTACAGATAACTTTTACTGCAAAGGGAATCTCAAAACCAAAATAACACGACAAATCAAATGCATGCATACGCACTCGCTCACGCACCTCCCCATCTGCGTCGGTGTTTACTGAGCCGGCAGAGTCTGCGTCCACATTCCAGGCGGTGACGCGCCTTTTGGAAAGTGAAGGGCAATCAGTGGGCTTCCTTCAGCTTTAACCGCTCTTGGCAAGTCGTGGATCTGCATTGTTTGCCATCGGCCTTGGGCCCCACCGCCTGATATACGGCTGCCTACTCTCATATGCTGACGTCATGTCTCCGATTGTGACAGGGGAGAGTCACGTTTTTTCTGTTGGTCACAATTCTAGTTAGACCTGGCAATTTCTGATACGACACGAAAATAACGGGTTTCGGATCAACACGATAATTTATTGGGTCATTATTGGGTGACCCGTTAAGAACCCGTTATTAACGGGTATACACGCAGGTAACATGTGGGTAACCGTTTCGATCTATTAAGAAAAAATTTATTTTAATAATTTTAAAGTTCTATTACTAAAAGATTTATTATAAAATACAATAGTCATATTAATATATACAATATATTCTATATAAGTTTAAAAAAAAAGTTTTAGTCATTATTTATTTTTATTATGAGAGTTCCTTATTATCATTACTAGGATACATTTTACTTAACATGTTGTTGTCCAAAATTAAAATAAATTAATATAGTATTTGTATAGGCAAGAACTAAGAAGACATACATACAAGTATGAAAAATGTGAAAGAATATATAAACACTCGTGATTCATCATTATTCCTCCACGAGTAGATAATGGTTACACTTATATTATCGCTTAGATTTTTAAAATCCTCCAAACCTTCATGAATAATGTTTTTTATTTGAGGGCAAAATCAATAAAATTAATAATAATTATTGTAGAAGTGTAAAAAAATGTAAAAAAATATACAATCACTCATAGTGACAAACTTTACAACTTTCATGAAGGGGTCAGCTTCGAAATCCAACACTATAATTCATAAACCTTAAATTTATATTTAACCGTCGATTGCCATTTACGTTTTATTCTTCTTATTGAATTTCATTTTTTAAATTTTCTTTTTTGAAAACATGATCATGTAGCGGATGTAAGAAGATGAACGGTTCAGATCTTTGATATCACGTTTCAATATTTACGGTTAACTGAAATATGAGTCGATGTCAAATAGTTTGTAGAAACTTTATAAACATCAAACAATATTTTCACTAACCGTAAAACTCTGAATATAATATCAACAATCCAAACTGTTCATCTTCCTGCATCCTCTAATAGATCAAGTTTTCAAAAAAGAAAATCTAAAAAAACAAAATTTGATGAGAACAATGAAGCGTAAATGTAAACAACAATCAACGGTTAAATTTTGATCTATGATTTATATGATTATGGCGAATTTCGAAGTTAAGCTCTTCATGAAAGTTGTAAAACTTGTCATTACGAGCATTTATATATTTTTTCTATATTTTTTTACACTTCTACATTAATTAAAAAACTATTAAAGACTTTAGGTAAGTGAAAATATATTTAAAAGAAAATTGCGTTTTTATGTTTTGAATGTGACAATATGGTATGTATATACTTATTTAGTATTATGTTTTTCATTTAATTATTTATTGGTTTAAAATATATTTTCCTTAACGGGTAATGGATTGGGACATATTACCTGTTAATATTATCGGGTCGATTTCGGGTCGGGTCATTTTACCCGTTTATTTTAACGGGTGTTACACGACACGATCCGTTAAGATATCGGGTATGACACGAAAATGACACGAACACAGAAAACACGACACGAATGCCAGGTCTAATTCTAGTTCAATGATATTTTCTTATGAAAACTAATGAAAATGATTTGAAAGCTTTGAGTTTTAACGATAAAGACAAAATAAAGGGTAAAGTGAATAGTATCAGGATTGACTTTTTAGTGTAAAAATGTGGTTTTTCGTTAAAGTAAACAGTGCCGAGAGCTTTTCGTTAAAATTCCTTATTTTCTTTTACTCATAAAGTGGAATGTTTGAAATTCGACTCACATTGGATAACATATTATATGTGTTAAGTTCTGTACTTAATTATTGATTGAGTAGAATATCTTTACATAAAAAACAGTATGATTATTAATTTTATTTGATTTTTTCAATAAAATTTGCTTAAATCACACAGTAAGTTAGTTATAAATATATATGAATTCGACACAAGTATTACATCATTATAGCCATTTATACGAGTTAAAGTAAAACTTCACATTTACTAGTGACGAAGAATGACATTGTTCATATGAATTAAAACCATTCTTTAACTTGTGTGTAAATCAAAACCATTCTTGTTGTTAGGCCATCTCCAATCGAATGAGGGCTAGATAACTCGTTTTAGCCCTATAGTCCTCCAAGACATTAATATTCTAATGAATAGTGTCATGCCATATTTCTTATCATCTTCAACCGAGGGGCCAGAGGGCTATAGGCCAAACATAGCCTGTGACAAAAAATCATCTTCAATTGAGGGGGCCAAATGACCATAGGACCAAACATAATTTATTATTTTAATTGAATTAATACGGTTACTTAAATTAAACTACGTTAATAATTTTTCGAGATGAAATGTCAATTTGTGGATAATTATAGAACACAACTGTGGACCAAGATTGCTTCATTAAGGAACCAAATGGAATGAAAAGAAGAGAAACATACCACCAAATCGTCTCCATTCGTCATTTGCTTGAACAAGAGGTGAGCATAAATTATCGGGATTTCCATACTGAAATTGCAAGGTGCCAAGCAAATAAACATCAATAATTTGATAAACTGAAAACAGAGTGACAAAACTAAGAAAGAGGTAACTTTTACAGCTATAACAGCGGCATCCGCCATCAAATATCAAGCTGCACACATGTCAAATGCGGAAACTTAACACGAAACCACGCACTAAGAGCTCCCGAGTAAGAGACACCCAAACTTCTTAGCCAACACCTGCACATAGACAATTCAATAAAATCTCCAAAATTTTCTATTTTTCTTCCAAATTTACAACTTTTACAACAAAAATTTCAAGAACAACAAGGACTTACACTCAGATAATCGTTGGAGATGCCGCCGCACGCGGATTCTCCGCAAATTTTGAGGAAAATGGGTCTGTCGGAAGGTCTAAAGTAGTCGAGAAATTCGTAGTATCGCTGCGGGAATTTACAACGGTCGTACGGCGAGAAGTGGTCGAGTGTCTGATCGAACCAAAGCTCCTCCTTCGTTAAGTGCTTGCCGCTGCCGCTTCCCGGCGAGCTCTCCAGCTGAAGAAGTGTTCGGGGATTCACAAAGCCATAAGAGAGCGGCGCCCAGAGCATACTCGTGAAGAAGAAGGAGAATGAGAATGAAAACGACGTCTTCATCGGAATTGCGTGGTTGATACGCCGCCAGTGGTCGGTCTGTCAAAGTCTCAACAGAAAAAACGAGTGCAGCAGTTGCAAGCAAACCATTGCTGTCCTGGATTTTAATTAGATTTTGTTTTGGTTTTATTTAGACCGGGGTCTCATTCGTTCTGGTCAGTTTTTCTATCTCCCTCTCTCTCTCTCTCTCTAAATTTGCTAGCTTGGAGCTTGGATTAAATAGAAAAAGGATGACGCGGCGAGCAGATGAAGCAGATGAAACGAAGCAGGAGAGCTGGCTGGCTGGCTGATCTTGGCCAGCCCACTGGCCTGTTTTGAGATTTTTGGCCGGGTGGGTCCACAAACTCTTTAGCCTAGCTCTCGGTTTGAAACGGTTTTCGTGCCAAAACGAAAACGGATTATTTTTAACCCTATAGTCTTTGACCGGGTCAGTTAAAGCTGACCTTAGAACCTCGACAACACATAGTGTCATATTATTTGACGAGAGACTTTCTCATTTGTATGATTATATGAGTAAGTAGAGGGTTCCTCTCTTCTTATCTCTTATGATTACCGTCTTACTGAATAACAAGCCAATTGTTGTGATGGTGTTCAAGTCTAAATACTCAATCACCTTTTTTATCCACATCAAAATGTTAGAATGCTTGGCCATTCACCCTTAAATTTGATAAAGTCAAACATAAATAAATAAGTATGTGATATCCACACACTCCTTTTTACTTCTCTCACACCCTTTTAATTTTTGGCCATCGAATCAGATGAATTAAAGAAGATCAAATGATAGAAATTAACCAAAGGTGTGAGAGAAGTAAAAATGGGTGTGTGGATAGCACATCCCAATAAATATAGTGTTTTACTCCTAATAATTTTGATATCAATTTCAATGTATGTGTGACCATGAATTTTTTGTCACCAATTAATGCACATCCTTCAGAGATTCGTCCTTCTTTTAAGAACGCTGCTTGCTGAGGAGAGCTAATCGGGTTGCAATACAACCAAACCAATTAGCAAGAATCTTAGGAATAATTTTAAACAATAAGTAAGCAAAAGCAATTAGGCTATACTGTGTAATATTGTCTGCCGTTTCCATTTTAGGGCTAAGATCCACAGAATTGCAATTAGCATTCGATTACAACCAACCACGCTTCAAAAATCTTGCACAAGAGAAATAATATACAAACCAGCAATATTCCAACAAGAAGGATAAAAAGAATAAAAACAATTATTAAAAAAACTAACGAAAAGTCCAAAAAAACTTTAATTTTAATGAAAAATGACAAATATATATGTAATAAATAGTACCAGGGAAAGGTAAAAATGTGGTTTTTCGTTAAAAATGAACAGTACCAGGAGTGTTTCGTTAAAACCCCCTAAAAAAAGCCATCCGGACCTGGAGCCCTTGCAGGAACAATATAGCTGATTAATACAAAGCTAAAAAAGATTTTATAGGAAAATATCCTTGACGGATTTTTAAAACTATACATACTTATCAAAATATGCTTTTCATGTAGTTTTTTAGGAAAATTACATAACCACATACAAGTGTGATCATATTTGTCTTAAGTTTATCAAACTGTCTGCTATCATGATCAAGTTTCTAGTAACACATAATAACATTATTCATAAAGCGATATTATAGTCATCCGTACTACGTTTTAATAATGTCTCTTTAATTGCAAGAAGAAGATCTTAATTTTAACTCTTATAAATGACGAGTTTATATCAAGTTTTCCCGATTTTTCTATTATATTTACTCCTTATGTGCCCTATCCTAAAAAGTAAATATATAACTCATATTTAATATTATTTAGTATTACGATCTAGTGATATTTCTCTTTACTTGTAAATGAGAGATCTTAGATTCGATTCTTACCAAAAACGAATTTGAACCACAGTATTTCTAAATTATTGTGAGATTAGGTACATCCCCTCTCCTAATGTAAATAATATCGGTTGTTCAAAAAAATAAAAACCCAAGTGAATATATGTGGGGTATATTCCTCTCCTCAATCTCTTTCTCTCGGACCTGGCTTCTCTGTCCTCCCACTTTCCATACACTCTCATCTCTTTCTTTTTGTGCGGTCACGGTTAAGTCACATCAATATTTTATATTACTATTATTTTTTGTCTTATTATATTTATAAAAAAATCAATATAAAATGTTAACATGGCTTAACCGTGACCGTATAAAATAAAAAAAAATGAGAGTATATGAGAAGTGAGAGGGAAGAGAAGCCGGTCCCTTTCTCTCTCCCCTTCCCTTTAAGTAGTCACTGACAGTCTGACACGCTTCAGTTTCTTTTTATTAATTTCACATTGAGTTGTCCAACTCCAACTCCAAGTCTCCAACCCCCCAAACCCCCCAATCCAAGAGCGCTCTCTCAAAACCCAGCTTCCCCATAACACCCATCTCAACAAAATCCCAGAGAACCAGAGGAGTTAAATCCCAGGACAAAAAAATGTGGCTGGTGTACGTGTGCGACGAGGAGGAGAAGGAGCTGGGGAGGCAGCAAGCTCCTGGAGCATGCCCGTACTGCGGAGGAAAAGTGCAGGCGGTGGATGTCGAGACTCAGCGGAAGCTTTGCTTTCTGCCCTTGTGCTTCAAGATCAAGAGGAAGTACTTCTGTACTCTCTGCTCCAGGCGCTTGGTCCTGTACTACTAGACAACACCAACAACTATGTATAATTATATAACTACTACCAGAGACCCAAGAAATCGTAGCTAGATTTGTGATTCTCTCTCTCTCTCTCTCTCTCTCTCTATGCTATTTTAGTTTTGAGTACAATTATTAATGGGATTCAGGAACCAGCTGGGGCTTTTGTTGTACAAATGATTGTTAGATGGTTCTTAATTCGAATGTCGAATTGCTAATGACAATGACATGCGATCTGCTGCTGTTAAATCTAATTATTGACTGGTTGGAATGTCTTGTGTCTGTTTTTTTGGTAATTTATTGACCGGTTTAAATTTATAATTACTTGTTTAGAGGAAATCACTAATCATCAGTGTAGCATTATTTGCTTGACATTTGGAATTATGCAAAGTAGTGGATTACTTGGTGGTTAGAATTTTGGTCTCGAGTTCAAATATTTCTTCTTTATAACTTATAATTTAGTGTAGTAATATCACTTATACTCACGAAATTCTGATTATATTTTACAAACATTAATCATTGGCGCTATGTGTTTCATTGCTTCATTGCAGGTTAGCTTATAAGTCCCACATTGTTTTTAAATTTTACCAATATCAAAACATGGGGGTTTCGAACCTTCTATCCACCACCAACTCGTTTCTGTTTTTTTTAATGGCGACCAACTTTTTTGTGCAGAAAATATATTTCATCAGGGAATGTCTGGACACCTTCGATTGCCAATTTTTATAGGAAATAACACATCTACATTTCTCTAGGTTAATATTTAGGATAGACGTTAGACTTTAGTACAAGATATACGGATTACTGATGAAAGGGTAATGTTAGGAATATTAAATTTGAAGACAAAATTTGCAAATTAAATAACGTGTCATCAATAAAAACGAGCACATTTATCAACAATTAGTTATAATTCAATCATCAACTTTCATGTCATTTAGTTTCTAAAATTTTGTCTACAAATTTAGTCGCCACATCTTTACCCTTAAATTACAGACTTCTGTTGCAAAAAGGAGAAAAAAACGACTTGGAGCCCCGAGAGAATAAAATTAACTTTTGTTTGTTTATTAATATTATCTTGGTTTTTTAAAATGAAATTTAGACAAAGTGTGGCTGAAAATGTACGTATAGCCAACCCATACATTGTCTTCTGTAATCTGTAACCCGATTATTGAGTTTGTCGACAATTGTCTGAGGGAGTTGTTAAAGCGTTCTGAAAAAGCCATTATATATATATATATATATATATAAGATGTAAGTGAAAAAAGTTATACATTCGGTAGAAGTATAAAATGACACTTTTTTTTTTTAACAAACAGTATTATCTATATTAAAGAATAAAGGGTAAGTTTGACTTCACAATAGGCTATCAATAATATAATTTTAATTCGTCTCTGATTCTTTTAAAGTGTCTTTTAATGCGCAAATGTCAATTTTATAGAGAACCTTGAGCAGTAGTTGTGCCATAAAATCTACTAAAGAGGGTCAACCTAATTAACAAAAATTAAGATTAAAAAAAAATCATCTAATAGCACAAAATTCTAGCCTTTGCCAAGTTGATTTTCCCCATTCAAGGATTGAGGTGCCATAATAATGCCCTTCATGCAGGGGTAGTAATAAATTTCACTAATATAAAAATTTATTTCATAAATAACCACAACTATTATTGTATATAGCATCCATATTACCAATTTTTATATCTTAGGAGCCTAGAAACATACGAGTCAACGACTCAAAATTTGCATAGTTGTGAAATTTATGTTAGTTTTAATTTTACTAAAGGTCCAATCGGTGAGAAAGGTCATGACTTGAGAATAATGTATACAAAATCAAATTTGAACATATACAAATCGCAAGCTGTTAGATTGAGAAGGGTCAGCTGACTACCTTGAGCGTCCATTGGCGTTGCCCTTGACCTTGAATAGTTGTCACATCCCATCCCAATTTTAATCGTATTTTATTCCTTAACAGTGAGAAATTACGAAAATGCGTCTGATCGCCTAAATGGAACTCTTATGCAGACATTTAAGTACCTTTTACTTAGATCAGACGTGCAACGAACGATTTACGCACTTATTCCAATGCAGGTTGTTTTCCAACGAAGTCCCAGCTCAGTCTCGTCGAGTTGGATGAGATTGAAGCCATAGACTACTCCCCCATCATCTTCAGGCCTGGATTAAAGTTATGTATGCTTGAATCGGCCTCGGTTTCACTAGATTCCAGTTGATATTAAACGAAAGTTCTTTGGAGACTTGGTTGTCGACATGTGGGTCGGAAATACTTTTTGAATCCTTTTGTCAGACCCTATGCGTCGGATATAAGCGTTTCCAGTTGGACTACCTTGACTGGCTCAGTTAAAGTATTTTCGTGTGTCGAAGCTCCATTGGAATAGAATTCCTCTTGAGAATTGCCTAGTCTGGATGCCTTTTTTGGACTTGTTAGCATACGATGTTGCAGAACATACTTGACTTAATATGCTAGTCTAAGATAGAAGTAGTCATACTTGGGATCAGAGTTCAGAGCCACATTCAGATGATTTTCAGATTGCCTTTTCAACTATTCCCTTGAATGGCGTATGGCCCAGGTTTGAATGTTATAACCCACAACTTTGCTAGTTGTACAAACTTTCCGAAGGCTGGATGGTGCATTGGACTTCCGGGTCAGGGCGCCATGTGCCTGTGCCCGTAACCCGCCAATTGTAACTGCACTTATTATGGTTCGAATCTCCCAAGCTAATAGCCATTTTAATACGGGATGGGCTAAGAAAGACTCCTCTGACATTGTTACTTTTGAATTTTAGATTTGCCCTCGTGCAAAGTTTTTGAAGTTTATGCTTTGTTTTGAAGTGAGTGGGGTATTCCCTGCATCACCAAAAAGAGAAAATAAAGAACAAATATTGAAATTAAGACAAATAAAGCTTCTTTATTTAACGAGAAAATAGGATTAATTGACTAGGGAGTGTGATTGAATCCGGAAATGATTGTCTGCATATCTACGGGGAGGAGAATCAAATAACTGATGTAATTCTAAAAACATGATATAATGTAAAAATTACATCAGGGATCACTTTTGACGATAAGCTTATGGTGGGGTGTTAGGAGATGTTCTCCATGAGACATGTCTTCACGTAGATGGCAGGATCAAACCGTGTGTAGTTTGGATATTGCCTTTTGCCTAGGAAATAGGGAAAGGTCTGTGAGGGGTATGTCTTTCACTAGCAGGGACCCTCCCTCCTAGCATCGATTATTCGGTTCCCCTAATATCTGACCTTCTACAGCTTGCCGTTATGGTCGAATAGCGAGGCAAAAAGTCATCAGCCGAAGGCGTTTGCCCAAGTTGTGCAGCCATTCTCGGCCAAAAATGGCGTTGTAAGGGGATTGGCAGTCTATGACGTGGAAGGTCATCAGATGTTTGGACGGTTTCGCTTGCACCTCAAAATTTATTTATGTTTCCCAAGGTGTAGAGTGAAGCCCCATCAAAGGTTTGGATAATAGCCCTTCTGTTGTTGATCCAACCGAGGATGCCTATCATTTCAGCCGTACCTCTGGAAAAAAATTGTTACCTTCTGATCCATTATCTATCAAAACTCGGCCTACCATGGCGTCAGAGATTTGCAGCTTGACAACAAGACTGTCATTGAGGGGAGGGCATATAGCTTATGGTCCTGCGGTTCTTTGGTTGGGGTCATTCACGAGCCACATTCCTTCCCTTCTGTGCCTTTTGGAAGTGTCCCTACTTTCCATCTGTAAGGTTGACCCCGGAAATAGTTTTATTCACGAACATGGGATCGGAGTAGACCTTGGGTTCTCTGTGGCTTCCCACGGTGTACTTTTGGAGCAAGTTCTCGAGTCAACATGCATAGACCTTAACTAGCCATTCTAGGTGGTGCCTAGATGGTCGAGTTTCGAAATGGGTGACGATATCTTCGATATTTTTCATCCGTTCCTCTAGCCTAGAGAGTCTTGCTCGCTCCTTGGATTGCAAAATTTTCCGGAGGTCCTTTGCCGATTCACGTGTCTTCAACACGCTACCACATGCTTGATCCATGAAAAATGTATCTTTGTTCGGGTCAATGTCTCGATTGTGGGGTGACTGTCTAGGAAAGGTTTCCATAGGGGTAGAGTGATATAGTCGAGAGGAATAAGAGTTCACTCTTAATGAAAGCATCCATTGTTGGAACCAAATTCAAGCACCATCGTATGTGGAGGAAGTGCACAAACTCGAGCAACCTGCAAAACAAAAAACAATTGTGAGCAAGCCTAGGACCAGGGGAGGGGAGTGTCGGCCAAAGGCTCTTCGACGGTCAAGTTAGTGAACTATTTTAGACTCAAGTATAAAAATTGCGTTACCAGAGATGAACCTCGATTTGTTATTTAATCTGTCAAGCTAGATTCATTGGTTGGATGAAAAATTAGTCCACAAAATAGTCTCAATAGCATCTCGTCAAGAATTACATAAATCAATTTGGAAAATGCTCTAATTTACACTGTTATTATTCAAAATCAATGGAGTACCACTAAATTAAGCAACCATTATTAGTGTTCACAGTGAATACAATACAGTATTACATTCACTTTAAAACTATAATAGTGGAAAATTTGAGTATTTTCCAATCAATTTTAAGCATAGCCATGTATGGTGGGTGTGATTGTTTTTGTTTTCTTGGGTGAAAGGTAGGTTAAGAGTATATGAAAGGGTATAGACAAAATTGTTACGAGAAGATAGCAATTTATAGGGCACAAGTACATTTGTTATGTGGCAATTTGTATCAATGAAATAAAGACATCTGAACAAAAATTTATTCGTGTTTACTTTGTTGTTACAAAATGCCAATGTAACAATATACTCATGTCATGTAAATTATTCTTCTATAAAAGGTTGCGGGAGTTTTCTTTTTCCTTCAAAGGCTTTGACGATAATTGGAGTTCAAAACTACACGTGCAAACAGACAGGGAGGTGAGGTGCTGCCAAATCAGACCATTAGGGATCGGTTGGTTTTAGCAGATCGACCCTTGTCGTCTATTTGCATAAGTGGGTGTGAGATTTCGCTTTCTATTTCAACCTTTACCATGTTTAAGCATGCAATAGAGTGAAGGGGCCAAACGACTTACATTACACTTCCAGAAAAAGGCTGAGTACTTTTCGGTTTTGGGATACTATCCAAAATTAAAAAAATTAAAAAATACTAAAAAAAAAGTAGCTTAATTAGTAGACATCGTTTATATCATGCAAAACGATTAGCAACTTTTTTATACGCATAAACATTCGCACATCAGATAATTAGCAATAGATAAGCAACCCTCTGTAGAAATGTGAGAGCCTACGTTGTTGAGAATGAATCACACATTGATGAGAGAATGGACCTTGCATATGCTTATAAGTAGTTGAGTTACTTCTCATATTGAATTAGTTTTATTGTGGAACCTCAACTTTCTTCATTAGTATGATTGTAAAACCTAGTTTCCGTTCTAAAATAACTCAAAAATGTAACAATATATTTAAAAGAATGTAATACGAGAGAAACTTAAAAAGGCACACCCTTCTTGTTAAGTGCTTATTAGAAAGAAAAAGTTGAATGTTAAGTGGATATTTAGGGTACAATTTGTATAGTTGAGAAGAAATTAAGGTGGTCCATGGATCATGCATAAATGGTATACATGAAGCATTTGGCATAAAACAATTCACAAAAAACGCAGAAATCGTTGCTTTGGACCAATCAACCGTGGAGAAGTCCCATACAAAGTATTTTGCATAAAATCCAGAAAGAGTTTTGCATCTACAAAATCCGACAGAGAAGCAATTCCCACCCAGGTAGAGAAGCAAACCCAAATTCTAGTCGAGTTGAGAGGCGCTGAGGGAGGGGGTCGATGACAAACCACCGACGAGCAATTCCCACTGACGACGATGATGATCGATGGATGGTGTGTGAATTATGGAGAGAAAGATCGAGAAACCGAGAGAGACCCATGTGAATTGTGATTTGTGATATGTGTGGAAAATGGGTGTGGACAGTGGAGATTTACGCAATAAAAAGTTTGAGTGTTGATACGGTCCGGGCCAGGGGCCCGTGTCCTCAAATATTTGGACCCGTCTCGCCCCGCCCTGCTTCGTGTATAAAATATATGAACCCGCCCCGACCCGTGGGTCCAGGACCCGTTTGCCCACTCCTAATAGGGTTATTTGGAGATAGGTCTTTGAAACTCTTATTTTTCAAACAAAAACTCACCTATCACTACTACATAAAAGTGTTTTTCCGAGGAAAACCAATTTATCGCCCAAAGAGAAATTTCGTCGAGCAAAATTTGGGGAGACAAAACCTTCGTCGCCTAGAAGTCCTCGGGCAAAGGTCGAGAAGCAAAAGAGTTGCACAATGAAGATGAAAGGTTCGTTACGCAAAGGATTTGCGTGACAAAAATTGGTCAACAAAGTGATTCATTGCGATAAAGTTTAAGGGACGAAGATCACTCGTCGCTGAACTTTCATGCTAAGGTTGAGGCGAAAAAGCATCTTCGTTACAAAAGACTTTGAGCGGCGAAGGTTGTCGTCGAAAAAATCCCGCAACGAAATTTGTCATATTTTTTTGTTTACAAGTATTTTTTTTAGATTTTTTATTTATAAATAATCCGTCGCTTGAAATTACGCAGGACGAAAATTAAATTTCAGGCGACGACATATTTTCGTTGGCAAAATATTTTCTTATTTTTAATTATTAATTTATTTTGTTAAATTAGAGTTTCAATTAATTTATTGTTTTGTTATTTAAATAACAAAAGGATTAATTAATTCAATTATTATTTATAATATATTTAGAAATGCAAGTACAAGCAATAAAAATGTTATAGTATCCTAGTACAAAAAAAAAACTATAAAAGCGAGGCTCGAAATCTATTAGTTGGGACGCTTAGGGATCTGCGGGTGGAGCGACTGGGAACGAACACAATGTGTAAGGTGGATGAGAATCTAGCATCGGAAATCGAAAGTTGGACAACTGTAGAGCATGTAAGATCTGGTTCATCTGGTCACCCTGAGCTGCAAGTTGCTGATTCAGGCCCTGAACTTCCGCCATCAACGTGGGAACCTGTCTCGAGCTCTTTCTAGAAGTATAAGCATCGGTGTCACGATGTCGCGCATTCCTATACCTCAATAAAACCTACCAGGCCTACGACCGAGGGTTTGATCTAGCATCTCAGTCATGATTAGAAGACCAGCATCTTTGGATTGAGTCACATCCTCAGTAGAGGTGTGGGGGGAAAGCTGCAATGCCACCTCTTGGAGAACAGCCTTGCTCTTTTCCATCATAGTATCATGTAATAAGAAAATACATATTAATTTTTTAATATTTACAATATTTATAAATGAAATAAAAGTAACAGTTAGATAAACTTATATGGAGCTACTCAACCGTCTCATCCCCAGGTCGAACATAAACTTCCTTAAACATGTCGATCTTGATGCGAAAATAAGTTCACGCACAAATTTAAACCCTATTTGTGACAGTTGTAGTAATGATGTAAGTAGGGATCGTTCTAGGCCGGGGATTAACTAGGGATGCTAACCAAAGTAAAATTAAATTAAAAACGTAAAAACAAAATTTAAAACACTAAACTAGACTCAAAACACTTAAATAGAATCACTCAAAATAAAACTAACAAATAAACTAAAACAAATCAAAAGACTCAAAATAATTCAAAACTCAAGAAAACATAAACTAAATTAATTTCTAACAAATCTAACACTTTAAAATAACCGGGGGATTGATTTTTGATGAAAAGTAAATTAAACTTAAATAAATTACAGAATTGACAAAAACATAAAATTAAGGTAAAATGATAAATGACGGACTGGCTAGAGGATTATTCTCCACACATGCCACATATGCAACCTAAATTGATTTTCAGTTGTTCTTTCAATAAATTGTAAATTCTCAACGCCCCAAGTTAATTAGGTCCGCTTAAATTAACCTTCAGATTTTCCTACTTTTATTAGGTTGGATGATTGCATACGACAACCCAAAACATTCCCTACAAGTTCCCTACATGAATTGCATAATAGAGATACAAGCAAGAATCATTAAGTTTTATGAAAATCATAAGCATTGACGAGGCACTTGTTACTATGAATTGCATGAAACTTATGCCAAGAATTTACCTAACGCGATCGTTTATAAGCGACCTTCACTACTTGTGAATATAAGTTCATAACGATTAGGTGAAATTCACTTATATTCTAGCACCAAATTCATGCATGTAAATTAAGTATGCATCCTTAATCGACATACAAAAATAAGTTATCAATCAAGCAGTTAAGCAAATTAAATCACAACTCAGAAATCACAACTGAAGGTAATCAATTCATATTACAAATATATCCATGGTTTTGAATTAACCTCTAGCCAAAATAAAATTAGTTACACATTATTATCAAATTAAACCAAAAGTAAAATATAAATTTGGAAAGAATTAACCGAGATAAAGGAGTTTTTGCTCTGTCCGAGGCCTTTCTTGCTGCACAGCCAGCAAAGCCTTTGGTTCCTTCTGCTCTGTCCCCGTCAGCTCAGCTGCCTCTCCTTTATATTTTTTTTCTGTTTTCTGTCGCACAGTACCCTGTGCTCTCTCATTCCCTGCACGTTCTCTATCCCCGCTGACTTCCTGTCCAGTCGCTCACTGCGCCAGAGCCCTCTCCCGCGTCACGCCTCCAGCTGCACTCCACAGTCTGACCTTCCTGACTTCCCGCGCTTCCCGTGCTGCCTCAAGGCAGCACTCCTCCCCCGTGCTTCCGTGCTGACCGCCAGCTGCCCAAGCAGCTGCTTTTCCTGTCCCCCTCTTCTTTCTTTCCGTGCCTTCAGGCTGCTGCCTCCTGGCAGCTCACGCCAGTTCCCCCCTTGTTCCAAGCAGCTGACCTCCTTTTATTATTTCATTCTCTTCCCCCACCAGGTTGTTCCAGACGCACCAAGAAGATCCTCTTTTCTTTTATTATTCTATATCCCTCGAGGCTCCCCTGAGTGCTTCCTGCGTGTTTTTTTTATTTTATGTTATTCCCCTGCCTGCCAATCCTTTCAAATAAACTAATAAAGTAAATGGAAGTGTTTGATAACACGATTAGCACCAGGAAGAGTTCGAATGTTTCTTTTTCTTTCTTTATTTTCACTCATTTTTGAATCCCACTAACCTATCATGCACTCCCACTTATTTATTATATTTCTTCTTATTTTCTTATTTTATATAAAACAAACCATGATATGAATTATTATTATATATATATAGATATTTTATTTAATTTAAAAGCTAAACAGTTTTGACACGAATTTATTACATAAAATCACACTTATGCTATTTTTATTTTCTTAGCTAGATAAATTCGATAAAACACAAAAACAAAGTAAATAGCATAAAAATATGAGGAAATAACCAAGAAAAGACGAGTGAATTTGAAGTAAAATATGTATAAATATGAGCTTATCAGATCTCCGAAAAGTTAGAACCCTTTTGAAAAAATGTTAAAAAATTAGTTATTAATCCTAATAGGAATTCATATATCTTAAAATTTAGAAATAATATACTTTTATCTATCGTCGTTTCTCTAACCTATAAGAGAAGGGCCTCGAACCGGAATGGCGGGGAAGTTTATTTTTCGACCTATGTATTAGCGTGTTTATTAAAAAATAACAAAAACTATTAAAAAATTATTATATTTACTAAAAACTCCGGGTCCTGAAAATGCCTGCATAGCCATTCCCAATCCTCTAGGGGCTCCACCAATTCCTTAAGGTAGCCTTCTTTGAGAGTGGTATCGACATCTGATAAAGACTTAAAATGTTTGTGAAGGTTGCTCTTTCACTCGGGATACCACTTCGTGAAAGAGCTCTTATAGGTAGGTACTCAGCATCGAGGTGCTCAACATCATAGTTTAGCTGCAAAATTAAAAAAATATAAAAAAAATATAAAATTATTGATAATAGTATACATTAGTAAAAAAATTACTATTAATGGTACTATATTATGAAAAAAATATTAACAATACTATATGTTATTAAAAAAAGTACTAATAAAAGTTGAAAATACTAATCGACAACATCGCGTTCTTTGTGGTCTCTAGTGTTAACCTTGTAGATGAAGTTCTATAACATTCCTGATAGTAAAGGATTCGAGAGCTTTGACAGAGAGAGAAGTAAAAATTGTATCAAATGTATTTCTTCTTATTTTCTTAATGTGTAAGCAACTGTACTTGAGTATTTATACAACAAACACATCAGACTAAACTAACAACTACTCTTAATCCTTTGACACTTGTCATCATCTAACCCATTTACTTAATATCTCTAACATCCTCCCTCAATCTCATGCTTAGAGAAACTTAGCATGAGATTGTTACAATGTATACGAAACAAAGTGGAACTTAATCCTTTTGTCAGAATGTCTGCAAACTGCTCCTAAGATGAAACAAACTGCATAGAAAGCTGATGCTTGGCAATTCTCTCCCTGACAAAGTGTACATCGATCTCAATATGTTTTGTTCTTTGATGCTAAATAGGATTGAATGACAACGCTATAGCAGAAAGATTATCACAAAATAAAACAGGAGGAGACAATAATGGAATATGCAGAAAAGCCATAAGTTGTTTAATCCAATCTAGCTCAGCAACAGTGGATGACATTGCCTGATACTCAGCTTCAGTAGAAGATTGAGAAACTGTCTGTTGTTTCTTGGAAGACCAAGAAATAGGATTATTACCAAAAAATACCACCAAACCAGTGATTGACCTTCGGTCATTAGGATCACCAGCCCAATCAGCGTCACTAACTTTCAAACTGAGATCACCTCGAGTATAAGTAATGCCAAAGTTCATGGTACCCTTCAAATACCTCAGTATTCTCTTGACAGCAGTGAAGTGAACATTCATTGGTGGTGTCTGCATAAACTGGCACACTTGATGAATCGAGAAGGCAATATCAGGCCGAGTGAAAGTAAGGTACTGTAAAGCACCTACAACACTTCTATATAACATGGGATTATTGTAAGGATCACCATCATCCTTAAGTAACCTATTGTAAGGAAGACAGGGAGTATCACAAGCCTTAGAATCAAGCATCTCGGTTTTTGTTAATAAGTCTTGAACAAACTTCTGTTGGGAAAGAAATAAACCATTGGCAGTCTTGGTAATTTGTATGCCCAGGAAATAATGCAAAGGACCTAAGTCATTGATATCAAACTCAGTAGTCAATGCTGAAATCACTTGTGAGATAACTGTGGAACCACTGCCAGTTACTATTATGTCATCGACATAAAGTAAAAGAACTACAATATCAGAACCAATAACTTTCACAAAGAGAGATGAATCTGAATATGTATTCTGGAACCCCAATTGTGGAAGAAATGCAGTGAACTTCTCATTCCAAGCCCTTGGGGCTTGTTTCAAACCATAAAGTGATTTGTGAAGCCTACATACCAAATGAGGATGTAATGGATCCTCAAAGCCAGGTGGCTGAGCCATATAAACTTCTTCCTGCAAAATGCCATGTAAAAATGCATTTTTCACATCCAGTTGCCTTAAAGGCTAATCAAAATGAGCAGCTAATGCCAAAACCATTCTTACTGTTGTAGGCTTAACTACCGGACTAAATGTCTCAGTATAATCAACTTCAGGTTCTTGACTAAAGCCCTTGGCCACCAATCTAGCTTTATGCCTTGCAACATAACCATCAGCATGTCTTTTTATCTTGAACACCCACTTACAACCCACTAAGTTTTTGTTTACAGGTAGATCCACCAAACTCCAAGTACCTTGTGTATGTAATGCTGCAATTTCTTCCTTCATAGCATTGAACCAAAAGGGACACTTAAAAGCAGACTTATATGTAGCTGGTTCCATGACTGATAAATCAACTGAAGAAGATGCAGATAATGCAGACAAAAGAGCTTTCTTCTTAATAATGCCACTCTTACTCCTGGTTTGCATAGGATGGAGATTGAGTGGTGGAATATCTAACACCACTAGAAGAACCTCAGGACAATGATCAAGCACCACAGGAAGCTGAGAAGATACATGTACTGCATTAGTAATGGACTGAGAGGAATCATTGGTGGAAGGGGTTGGAGAAGGTGTATGTTGGGGTTAAGAATGGAACTGAACATTAGTAGATGTTGTAGGGGAACTAGAGGAATGAGATGAGGCTGGGGAAGGTGATGAAATCTCTGCAAGCACATGACCTGTTGAATTTGGACTAGATAAGGAAGAGGGCACTATTATATTATTGGGAGTCACAAAAGGAACATGACATGATACAGGTTCAAGATGTGTAAGTGGAGATGACAATTGTGATTTTGGAAGAGTTAATAAGTCTGTATATGGAAATTCTTGTTCAAAGAAAACTACATGCCTAGGAATATACACTTTCTTGTGAGGTACATCATAACAAATATACCCTTTGTATTGTGAAGCATATCCCAGAAAAACACATTTAATGGTTTTAGCTTGTAACTTTGTGGTATTATATGGCTTAAGGAGAGGGTAACAGGTACAACCAAATATTTTGAGATGAGATATAACAGGATTAATAACAAATAAACTCTGAAATGGGGAGTTATTGGATAAAACAGGTGATGGCATTCTATTAATAAGATATATGGCTGTTTGACATGCAAAAGACCAAAACTGATAAGGTAGCCTTGCTGTTTGAAGTAAAGTAATTGTAGTTTCAATAATGTGCCTATGTTTCCTCTCAGCTAAACCATTCTGCTCAAGGGTGTAAGGACAAGATTTATGATGTGAGATCCCATTTTTTAAAAGAAAGGTTTGAAGTTTGTGAGAAATATACTCACCCCCATCACTTTGTAGAACTTTAATGGTGGTTGAAAACTGATTGAGGACAAAAGAATAAAAGGTAATGAAAGTGGCACAAAGATCAGATTTATTCACAAGAGGAAACAACCAACAAAATCTGGTACATTCATCTACAAATGTAACATAGTATTTGAAGCCATCAACTGACAAACAAGGTGCAGGACCCCAAAGATCACTATGCACCACCTCAAAAGGTTTGACAAACTTATTAACATTGACTGGAAAAGGTATTTTACAAAACTTTCCTTCTAAACAACTTTGACACATAACAGGTGAAGAATCCTTAGTACATGATAAGTTGACTTTATTCAACATTAAGGTAACAATGGGATTAGAAGGGTGACCTAATCTTTGGTGCCAAATTGAAGAATTAACCAGCTGCCCAAGAAGTGCTTTAGCTTGGTGAATTGGTTTGGTAACTCCAAGATTGGAAGTGGCAAGAGAGGAAATGGGATAGAGTCCATTAATGCACAACCCTTTGAATAATATCCTCCATGTGGCCTTGTCCTAAATCTAGAAAGAAAATGCATAAAAAATGAGCCAACAATTATTGTCAAGGCAAATTTTGTGCATTGACAACAAATTCTGAGTTAATTGAGGAACATATAACACATAGTTTAGTTTAATAGGCTGAACATAATTCATCTTAAGTGTAGTATTGCCAACATGATATACACGCAAACCTTCACCATTGGCTGTTTGAATGACTTCATCAGAGTGATATGGAGATGCTAGAGCAAGATTACTCAAATCTGCAGTTATATGATTTGTTGCTCCCGAATCAGTAAGCCAAATTTGAGGAGTAAACTATGGAGTAGGCTGAGAGTGCTGAGAAAGAACAGTATGCATAGTTTGCATATATTGCTGAGGAAATTGAGGAGATGCCACTGAAGACTGATAACCTTGTACTCCACTAAAAGGAGAAAATGAAGAAGACCTTTGCTGATATGAGGTTCCAGAACGAGAACCAATATAGTTAGGGCCTTTATCATTATGAAAACAAAACCAAGTTGCATGATTTGTTTTACCACAGATTTGACACTGAGTTCTTGTGGGTGGTTTGGAAACACAAAAAGCTGCAGAATGACCCTCAGTGTTACATAACTGGCAAATAACCATTTGGGGACCTGAAGAACTTGAAGAATAAAGACCCGATGGTTGACCAAGAACTCCAGGAGCTGGTGTAGGAAGAACATGTGTTTGAGTTGGATAAAACTGCCTAGAATTGAAGTTTCTAGGACCTTGATTGAACTTGCCTTTACTTCGGTTCTTATTACCATTAAAGTTCCAGAAATTACCAGTCACAAACTGAGATTTTCCATTTCCACCAGAGAATAACCCTTGTGATACTTGAGGGGAATTATTAGCAACCATTGCAGACATAAATGGAGCCTGAGTATTAGATTCAATTATAGTCTCTTCAGCAAGCAACTGAAACCTGAATTCCTTCATTGAGATCACATTTTCACGACCCCTAATAACACACCTAAATGTGTTGTACTCAGCAGGTAAGCCATTAAGTGCAAGGATAACAATATCTTCATCAGCAAAAGGAACACCAGCAGCTGAGAGATAATCTCTTGCTTCCTTAATCTTTTGTAAGTACTGAGCAACTGAATCAGAACCTTTCTTGATTGTTTGAAGATTAGACTTCATTTGGAATATGCTTGTCCGAGAAACAATAGAAAATTGTTCCTTTAAGCGAGTCCACAGATCCTGAGAGCAAGTACTACCAATTGCACACGACATGGCTATAGGGGATAGAGTAGTGGTAATCAATTGCATAAGAGCTCTGTCATGCATCATCCATATACGATACTCATCAGTTTCAACATATGTGGATGAATTAGAAACTACTCCAGAGTTTCCAGATTGAGGACTGAAGTGAGCAGGACATTGATTCGTACCATCAACAAATCCCATAATCCCATTACTTTCAAGCAGTAATTGCATTTGAAAATTCCAAGTAAGATAATTCGAGTCATCAAGTTTAACACTCACAGATGTGGAAATTGATGAAATAAGCGCAGTAATTGGAGACTGAAGAAGTTGTAATTGAGAAGGAGTTACCATGATTGCAAATCAAGAAGCTGCAAATTCTGAAATTGAAGAAGAATTAGCGATCAGGAATTATGACAAACACCTGGTAGGCAGAGGACGAAGTCTCGAAGAAGACGAAGAACAAATTTCAGAAGTTGATGAAACCCTAGAATCGCAGAGAGAGAACTCGAAGTCGAAGCTGCTAAAAGATTATGAGCAGCAACACCGAGCATAGTGAAGACTAAGAAGAAGAACTCTACACAGTAGCGGAAGCAGAAGATGGATCGGAGATCAAGCGCTAGCTATGACGGCGATTGATACCATTTAACCTTGTAGATGAAGTTCTATAACATTCCTGATAGTAAAGGATTCGAGAGCTTTGACAGAGAAAGAAGAGAGAGAAGTAAATATTGTATCAAATGTATTTCTTCTTATTTTCTTAATGTGTAAGCAACTGTACTTGAGTATTTATACAACAAACACATCAGACTAAACTAACAACTACTCTTAATCCTTTGACACTTGTCATCATCTAACCCATTTACTTAATATCTCTAACATCTAGCACTGCTCTCCAGGTATCCTACTTCATAGGGCAATGGGTCTGCCTTACAGACTCAACGCCATGGGCGAACCTACTGTGCTGCTAAGATATAAAGGCAACACGGTGTTAGGGATCATAAGTGATGGTGAATCAGTCATTTGCCACACGTGTCACCTTCACGATCTTGATCTGTCTACATGGTTCTCTAATATTTTTCTTAATTGCAAAAAAAACATTTGCGGTCATAAACCAACTTAAACTCCTACTGAAAATTCGGCAGAACCTTCCCTAAAAATATAACATTTTTTATAACATTCAAACAGTAATACAACACTAATACACATCCAACCAACAATTTCAACATTTTTTTCACTTATATCTACATGAAACCAACATTCGTAGCATGCACCCAATCATAATCATCAACAGATATTTTTAAAATGCAAAAAAATTACAATATCAATAATTTAATACTACATGTTTGTGATCCCTTTCCCTCCAGTGTGGATGTTGAGAGAGTCTACTCTGGGTAGTCGCCAGTGCGGTGTTGCCAGTGAGTCCGACGAGCGCTCATATGTAGATGTTGTAAGACATATTCTGAAATCACAACAACAAGACATTAGGATTACAAACAAATCAAATCAATATAAAATTGAGATGAACTAAATATATTGAACTTAACTGTAGAATACGAAAGACATGGCTCTTCCGGATGATAAAAGATGAGTTCACAAGGTTGCCTTCTCCTTCCAATACTCCAAAATATCCCTCTACTATATGAATAGGTTTTAGTATTATGAGGAATTCAATGTATGGAAGCAGGGACTTAACCTAGTATTTATATACCATTGGGGTTGCTTATTAGCCAGCCTATTAACAACTACGAAAATCAAACCCTAACACTTAAGTGATTGAGTCCTACCATGATTCTATATCTTTGTAGAGAAACCTATTAGATTTCTCTGAGGTCAATTGAAAAGGTTAAGACTCCATAATTCTTATTTTACTAGGACTATCAGATTACTTATGTCGTTAACAACTCAATAAACAAGTGGCTTACAACACAAGTAATCCAATGCATCATTCATTGTCATTCACAACTTTACATTCTCCCACTTGAATGTCAATGATTTATCCTAACAAATAAGAACTTAAAGCACTTTGTTGCTAACAAAGTCATGGTGTCAAGAGCTAATAGTCAAAACATTAGCTCACAATAGTCGAATTGAAAATATGAAAATATAATTAAGTACAAAAGTAGTTCACAAAAGAACTCAACAACGTTGGTAACAACATCCAACTTTTCTGTCAATTTAAATAAAATTTACTCTTAAAATATCAGCCACTAACACTTCAAGTTTTCAACAAAAAAGGTAATCTCTTATTCACACTGATTAGTAGAGATAAACAAATTATTACTCCCACTGATTAAGAGAGTAAAAAAAAACTTTACAAATGCCTACAAAATGAAACAGATACCTTTCAAGTACTCCCACTAGCAAAACAAGAATTAATACGCAAAACACTTTTGAGCAGAATATACTCATTAACCCTTCTTGAATTTCGCATATACAAAATATAAACAAGTAAGATAATGTACGTTTTATCTACCAAAACTATGACCATTAAAAGCATGCAAAATTGATGGGTGTGAAGCCAATAATACATTATTTCTCCCACTTGGGCAAACACTCAAAATTGCAAGATTAAACACTAGAGAAAGTGGTTTTCATATAACAAAATACAGGCTAGTTGAATCAATAAAGATCAAATACATAATTTTTTTTAAAGTAGGTTAGAATTAAAAAGTTCCATAAATAATAACTTATGCAATGAATACAAATTTTATTTTATTTTAGTGTATGAGAGAAGACTCACATATTTGTTAAAGATTAGGTCATAAATTAAAATGAAACCTAATAAGAAAGTCCAAACTCAAAATTTATGTTTTAATTGTGACAACCCATCCCGAATGTTTATATTATTTTGTCCTCGAGAGCGTGGAAGTTGCTAATTTACTCTTGAACGTTCCGTGGTGAGGGTATAATTGATCTATGTTAGGACCAATCCATTTTCCTCCTTAGCTTTTGGACCAATTAGATCTTAAGTTTTAATTGTTTTTTATTGGTGACTCAACTTGGACCACACATTTTCACTCACACATACACATCAGTCGTTGACTCTCTCTCATCCCTCCCGGATTTTCTTCCATTTCCGTACAACCGTACGGTCATTTGCTAAACCAGTATTTCCTTGCATGGATTGACGCTAAGAAGTTGGTCTTTGTGTTCCTTACGAGTCCAAGAGCTCATCCATACCCTTAGTTCGACGTGGGGACTTCTGAAACTTCAGAACCAAGAAGCTCTGATGAGATGCACTGTTCACTTATCGTGATCGCGGACTTTTGTCAAGTTTTAGGGTGCTAGGGAGCCTTAGAACGTCTTTGCGAAGCTTAGGGAAGAAATTTTAAGTGTTTTGGACGTTAGGAAGCTCGAGTTAGTGAGTTGCAGTGGTGACCGGATTATCGTGGGTTTTTCCGGCGAGTTTCCGGTGGATGTAAAACCTAAAAGTGGTAAAGTGTTGTTCCTCTCATCCCAAGCTTCAATTTGGTTCAAATTTCGTGAATTTTGGTTTAGAAATGAAGAAGATATGAAGATTTGAAAATTTTCCAGTTTCCAGTGACGCAGACTGCAATGGCGACGGAATCTGGTGACTCGCAGGAGAAGAAGACAAATATTCCGTCAAAGTTGACGGAATATTCTAACGACGTCAGGTATATTTAACGACATATTCTAATATTTAACGGAATATTCCCTAACACCGTTAGGGAATATGTCAGTGTGCCAGGCACGTGCCTGCGCGTCGGCGGGGCGTTTGGCCGTGCCTTGGCCAGCATGTGACGGCACGTGAGTGGTCGAAATTTTTTTTCTAAAAATATGAGGATGTTCCTGAGGTTAGTAGGTTATGGTCGTATATTCAAATACCACAATTGAGCAATGTATGAGAATTTATTACCTAGTTTTGATTATGTGCTTAAAAATAATGTTTAAATAGTTGTTTCGCATATAGGTGAGACCTATCCTGAGGACGATCACAGTCAAGCAAGGCTTGGGGGTTATGACCTTTCCACATATCAGTGAGTGGGCTTTTGGTTTTCGGTATATATATATACTTGGTATTTTTCCCAAAAAACTTAATTAAATGATTTGATACTTTGAAATGCCATGTCAAATGCTCGCTATGTTTAATTGTGAATTAGTATGGTTATATATATATTGTCGCTCGACGCTGTGGACGCTCAGGTAAGCTTCAAGTGAGTATATTGATGGTAGTGATGGTAGTGAATATATTAGTGCTGAGATGTACTTCGAGCTTATTATCTTGCACCTCGGTGTTAGTGCTCCGCCCGAGGACAGGGCCTAGCCTTCACGTGATCGTTCACCTCCCGCACCACACGCTCACCTTGGATCCAAGGCAGGTGCCAGCTTGTCGTATAGACCACTTTAGGTGGTTTCGACTCATAGGTGGCTTGCGATACTTCACACAGCCTTCATGTGACCGTAGCACTTGAGTGTACTTATTTACACCCAGCCTGTCATACAGACCACTTTAGGTGGTGCTGACTTGTGTGCAGAGAACTAGTTGATGAGTTATAAATCCAACCGTACAGGTCACGTTATGTGACTCCGGCTGGCATACTATTTCATATTGATTTATTGCACCTGGCTTACTTATTTCTTGTTGAGATTTGACATGGTATATTTGGTGGATTGCTATTTTGAATATGATTTTGAGATATAATCGTATATGCTATTTTCTGGGAATTATACAGGTTTTACAGCGAGGGGTTACTACTTTTGACAAATGAAATGATTTTGAAAAGCTTTGTTTTTGCCCACTCACACTTTATATTTTGCGCCCCTCCAGGTTTTAGGTAGGAGTGCCAGTTGGTGGCTCACGAGGAATTCACGGCAGCTCTGACAGATTATCACTAATGTAGGACCATCTTTGGTATTATATAATTAGTATTTGTCCAGCTGGACTGCACTTAGGCTACCTACGCTCTGGTTATGTGTAGTCACTTTTAATACCGCACTTTCTTTATATCTCATCTAGTGTTTTAGTCAGTTGGTTTTTATTTATTTGCATTTGTTATATCATTATTGCTTCCGCACTGTGCACATGGCTACGTCACCCTAACGTGACGGCCATCATGCCTCGATATTAGGTCGGGGTGTGTCAGTTTGGTATCAGAGCCTAGGTTTGACAGTCATGCATAGCTTGTGAATGTTCTAATTATTTTGGTGTCTTCTGTCAGAACTATGCCGCCTCGTAGAGAGCCACGTCCTTCAGCGATCCTAGTTTCCCTGATATTGCTCAAGTAGGGGAAGCTATAGCTAATGCTATTCAGTCTTTGCTTCGTCCCCCCAAATGACACCTCTGGAGACTGTGTATAATCTGAAGTTTTATCATTTCTTGGGTAATGAAGGACATGAAGAAGCAGAGCGGTGGCTCAATCATATTAAGAAGACTTTTCGTGTGATGCAGAGTCAGGGGAGTCTTCATCCTGATAGGTGGGTCGAGACGACTACCTAGTTTTTAGGTCCGGAACCTGCATCTTGGTGGAGACAAGAGTCTTATCAGTTATCACCACAAGAAGCTGCTGATAGGGAAGTTTTTAAGCAGTTATTTCAGAAGAGATTTATTCCTCCAGAGTATATAGATCGCAAGAAGCAAGAATTCACGCACCTAAAGCAGGGAAATATGACAGCTAATGAGTACTTGTTTGGGCCCAAAATGACAATTTGGGCCGAGTGTAGAATCATTCTCGGCCCGAAGGCCTTGCGACAAGAAGGCCTTGGGCCGTTCGGTTCGTGGGCCTCTAAAACTAGGCCGGCTAGGTTGTGCTACATTTGCGAAGCCGAATCCTAATGCAACAAGGAGTCTCGGCAAGTCGGATAACCAGGAATGGTTTCAACTCAATAAGGGACTAGATTCACAATCCGAGTGAAGATAGGACTGGTCGAACTAGGGTTGATCCGGAGAGAAAATCCTAGTCCGTGTAGGGTTTTAAGCCGAATTCGAGGAAATCCAATGCTATAAATAGGGGTGATTGTGCAACGTTCGAAACCCCACAAAATCAATACAAAATTGCCCTGCGCAAATCCTCAACAACTTGAGAACTTTTTCCTTTTCTTTTTCGCTGACACATCTTCCGTTGGCATCAACAGCACTGTGAAAGCAACCGGTGATATCTTAAGTCGGCATAGATAGCTCTATCACCGTAGAATTGGCCGAACTCGCAGTACCTTCCGTTGGCATCAACAGCACTGCGGCGGGCACGGTCAATTGTCTATCCAAGTCTTGGTCGAGAAGGGTTTCTAAATCCTTTTTTGGTCGAGGTCATCTCATTAGTCTTCTCGACGAAGTGAGGTGTTACAGTTATTACATTCGGCACATTGAAAGCCGAATTCGATTTGTGAGCTTCGTAATAATAGTAACCTTGTCTTCAGGTTTGAGAATCCAGGAGGCCGAGACGTGTTCCTTTCTCGGCCGCAATCGCAAGACGCAGAAGTCAGTAGCGCGACCCAACGCAACATCAACAAATTTACTCCTCGGCCGAGCTCGGCCGACGAGTTGGCACGCCCGCATTCACCGAAGGACGTAGTTAGCTTTTAAATTACTCGGCCTGCGCGCCACGTAGGCTTTGTAGTTTTTAGGGTCAACAGTACTACATGAGGTTTACTGATTTGTCTCGCTATGATCCGGAGGTTGCTGCTAATCCGGTTGAGATGCTTCATCGTTTCAGGTTGGGTACCTGAAAGAAATGGCGTTTTATGGCGACCACGACTCCTTGTGCTACTTACCAGGAGTTTTATGAGATTCTGCTACGGATTGAAGATTCAGAGAATATGCCTAGTGAGAGTGAGGAGGAAGAAAATGATGGAAATCAGAAGAAAAATGATAAAAGTAAGGGTTAATCATCTTAGGGACCTCGTAAGACCCAAAGTTTTAAGAGGAGTGACGCTAGTTCTAGTTCTTCTAGTGGAGGTATGAGTTCCACTGGTCAGAGGAGAGGTGGTACATTTTCTGGAGGTCCTCGTTTTAAGAGGCAGAGAGATTTTGGTGGTTCTGGTAGTCCGTTTTGTCGTAGATGTAATAGTCGACATTTTGGGGAGTGCAGGCAGGGTAGTAGATGATGTTTTACTTGTGGGAAAATGGGGCATAGGGCTATGCATTGTCCTCAGAATCAGCAGAGGCCTCAGCAGCCTTCCTTACCACCCCAGGGCCAACCCAGCAAGTTTCAGGACCTAGTGGTTATGCCTAGACGGGTCGTGGAGGTGCTTATCATTATCAGGGCGATGTAGCTCCCTATTCTGCATGGCAGTATTAGTATCAACAAGACCCGTATCAGCAGAGTGGTTATCCTCAGTATTCTGGAGGTTATATGCCATATCCGCCATATTCCGCTGGTGGATCACATTGGTACCCTGGTGGACAGTCCCAGCACGTGGAGGTTGCTTCTAGTACTGCAGGATCATCGAGGTAGTCTAATCAGCCAGTTCAGGGGTGTAATGTGCAAGGTCGTAGTGGTTAGACTAGCAGAGGTCGTGGAGACCGATAGCAGGCTCAGGGACGTATTCACCACATAACACTACAGGATGCTCAGAATAATCCTGATTTGATCATGGGTATGTTGAATATTCTTGGTTATTTAGCTAGAGTATTAATTGATTGTGGTGCTACGCATTCTGTTATTTCTTATACGTTCGCTCAGTTGACTCAACCTCACCCTACACCTCTAGGGTATGATGTAAAGTTTGCTATGCCTAGATGAGAGAGATGTTATGTTAGTTGTGTTTATCCAGGATGTCCCATGTTAGTGGAATATGTAGTTATGCCAGCTAATCTCATCCAGTTAGATATTGTTGATTTTGATGTGATTTTGGGCACACATTGGTTGCATTATAATCGTGCCAATATAGATTGCTACGGGAAATCAGTTAATTTTCATCGTCCTGGATTGCTTCACATGACATTTGTGGGTGAGCATAGTGGGGTGAGGCATGGTGTTATTTTGCCATAAGATCTAAAAGATTGTTAGAAAAATGTTGTCAGGGATATTTGGCTCATGTGGTGTTGAATGATAATACTCCTACTTGTGTGGAAAATGTTCGAGTGGTCAGGCATTGTCCTGACGTATTCCCTAATGATTTTCCTGGATTACCCGCCAAACCGAGATATGGAGTTCACCATTGATTTACTTCCAGTTACAGATCCTATATCTTTGACTCCTTATCGAATGACTCATGTTGAATTGAGGGAATTGAAGATTTAGTTGCAGGAATTAGTTGATAAAGGTTTTATTCAGCCTAGTACTTCACCCTAGGGAGCTCCAGTTTTATTTGTGAGGAAGAAAGACGGGACTTTGAGGCTATGTATTGATTATAGGCAATAAAATCGGGTAACGAAAAAAAACCGTTATCCATTACCGAGTATAGGTGATTTATTTGATCAGCTTCGAGGTGCCTGTGTGTTTTCTAAGATTGATTTGAGGTCTGGTTATTATCAAATGAAGATCCAAAGTGAGGATGTCCCTAAGACAACTTTTAGGACTCGATATGGTCATTATGAGTTTCTTGTGATGCCATTTGGGTTAACTAACACACCTGCAACTTTTATGGATTTGATGAATCGAGTATTCCAGCAATATCTAGATAGGTTTGTCATTGTCTTTATTGATGATATTCTGGTGTACTTTAAGTCGAAATCAGAGCATGTTTGACATTTTAGTTTGGTGTTGAAGAAATTGAGGGAACACCAGTTGTATGCTAAGTTTAGCAAGTGCCAATTTTGGCTAGATCAAGTGGCATTTTTGGGACATGTCATATATGCTCAAGGTATTCTGGTGGATCTTCAAAAGGTAGCAGTTGTTGAGAATTGGGAGCAACCATGAACCGTCACTGAGGTACGGAGTTTTCTTGGCCTAGCAGGTTATTATCGACGGTTTGTTAAAGATTTTTCAGTTATTACATTACCACTGACGAGGTTGATCAGGAAAGATGTTAAGTTTGAGTGGGATGATAACTGTGAGCAGAGTTTTCAGCAGTTGAAATATTGTTTCACTCATGCACTTATTTTGACGCTTCCTGATGATAGTGGTAATTTCGAGATCTACAGTGATGCTTTCTTGAATGGTCTGGGATGTGTGTTGATGCAGCATGGTAAGGTGATTGCTTATGCTTAGCGACAGTTGAAGCCTCATGAGATGAATTATCCTACTCATGATCTTGAATTAGCAACTATTGTCTTTGCCTTGAAGATTTGGTGACATTATCTTTATGGTGAAAAATGTAAGATTTTTACAGATCATAAAAGTCTTTAATATCTGTTCACTCAGAGGGATCTTAATCGTCGACAACGATGATGGATAAAATTACTCAGTGATTATGATTGCATGATTGATTATCACCCTGGTCGTGCAAATGTGGTGGCAGATGCACTTAGCAGGAAGCCTCAAGCAAGAATTAATGTTTTGTATGCTTGTCATGTTCCTCTTCTTGCGGATTTGAGGTCCACTGGAGTGAAGTTAGGGGTGGAAGATCAAGATGAAGCTTTACTCGCTAATTTCCAGGGTAGACCAATTTTAATTGATCGAATGCTCGAGGCTCAGATGGATGATGAGGAAACCCAAGAATTAATTCAAGCAAGAAATGATGGGAAAAAGAAAGATTTAAGGATTAGAGAATCGGATGGCATGCTTATGTAGGAAGGAAGAATGTATGTGCCGAATAATGTGGATTTAAAGAAAGAAATCCTTGATGAAGCGCATGTATCGACATATGCAATGCATCCTGGAGGTACTGAAATGTATCATACTATTCGACCATTTTATTATTGGTCGGGTATGAAAAAGGAAATTGCTGAGTACGTGATTAGGTGTGCCATTTGTTAACAAGTCAAAGCTGAGAGGAAAAAGCCATTTGGATTGATGCAGCCACTTCCCGTGCCACAATGGAAGTGGGAAGATAATACTATGGATTTTGTGTACAAGCTTCCTCGTACACAAAATGGTTATGATGGCATTTGCGTTATAGTGGATCGAGTTACTAAGTTAGCGCATTTTATTCCTGTGAGGGAGAAATATTCCTTAAGCCAATTAGCTGAATTGTTCTTATCGAAAATTGTTAAGTATCATGAAGTTCCGGTTAGTATTATCTCGGATCGAGATCCTAGATTTACTTCTAAGTTCTGGGTAGCATTTCAGGAGGCTCTTGGTTCAAGATTACTTTATAGTAAGGCATTTCATCCTCAGACAGACGGACAATCTGAGAGGACTATTCAGACGTTGGAGGATATGCTGAGATCTTCTGTCTTACAGTTTGGCGACACCTGGCATCAGGGATTAGATTTGATGGAGTTTGCATATAATAACAGCTATCATTCGAGTATTGGTATGCCACCATTTGATGCACTTTATGGCAAGTCTTGTCGTACACCTTTGTGTTGGTCAGAGGTTGGTGAAAGAGTTTTAGTGGGCCCTAAGATTGTAGAGGAGACTACTCATAATATTCAGGTAATTAAATCTAACCTGAAAGCAGCCCAGGATCGATAAAAGAGTTTAGCAGACAGGCATGCCACTGATCGAGTGTATAAAGTGGGTGATTGGGTATTTTTGAAGCTATCACCGTGGAGAGGTGTAGTGCGGTTCAGGAAAAATGGTAAGCTAAGTCCTAGATACATCGGACCGTATCAGATCACCGAGCGAGTCGGTGAGGTTGCTTACAGGCTCGAGTTGCCTCCAAAGTTGTCTAAAGTGCACGATGTGTTCCATGTTTCTATGCTTCGTCATTATGTTTATGATCCATCACATGTGATACCTCCTTAACCATTGGAAATTAATTCAGATTTGACTTATGATGAAGAGCCAGTGATGATTTTGGATTGGAAAGATAAGGTTCTGAGGAATAAGACCATGCGATTAGTGAAAGTTTTATGGAGGAATCACTCAATGGAGGAAGCTACATGGGAGACAGATGATCGTATGCAGGAAATGTATCCACGCTTGTTTTATGATTATTAGTGGTTTATATGTTAATGTGTGAAATTTCGGGGACGAAATTTTCTTAAGGGGGTAGGTTGTGACAACCCATCCCGAATGTTTATATTATTTTGTCCTCGAGAGCGTGGAAGTTACTAATTTACTCTTGAACGTTCCGTGGTGAGGGTATAATTGATCTAGGTTGGGACCAATCCATTTTCCTCCTTAGCTTTTGGACCAATTAGATCTTAAGTTTTATTTGTTTTTGGTTGGTGACCCAACCTGGACCACACATTTTCACTCACACATACACATCAGTCATTGACTCTCTCTCCTCCCTCTCGGATTTTCTTCAATTTCCGTACAACCGTACGGTCATTTGCTAAACTAGTATTTCCTTGCACGGATCGAGGCTGAGAAGTTGGTCTTTGTGTTCATTGCGAGTCCAGGAGCCCATCCATACCTTTAGTTCAACGTGGGGACTTCTGAAACTTCAGAACCAAGAAGCTCCGATGAGATGCATTGTTCACTTGTCGTCATAGAGGACTTTTGTCAAGTTTTAGAGTGCTAGGGAACCCTAGAATGTCTTTTCGAAGCTTAAAGAAGAAATTTGAAGTGTTTTGGACGTCAGGAAGCTCGAGTTGGTAGTTGCAGTGGTGACCGGATTATCGTGGGTTTTTCCGGTGGAGGTAGGACCTAAAAGTGGTAAGGTTTTGTTCCTCTCATCCCAAGTTTCAATTTGGTTCAAATTTCGTGAATTTTGGTTGAGAAATGAAGAAGATATGAAGATTTTCTAGTTTCGGGTGATGCAGACGGTGACGGCGACGGAATCCGGTGACTCATCGGAGAAGAAGACGAATATTCCGTCAAAGTTGATGAAATATTCTAACGGTGTCAAGAATATTTAATGGCATATTCTAATATTTAACAGAATATTCCCTAACGCCGTTAGGGAATCCGTCAGTGTGCCAGGCACATGCCTGCGCGTGGGCTGGGTGTTTGGCCTTGCCTTGGCCGGTGTGTGACGGCGCGTGAGTGGTTGGAAATTTTTTCTAAAAATATGGGGATGTTCCTGAGGTTGAGTAGGTTATGGTGGTATATTCAAATGCCCCAATTGAGCAATGTATGAGAAGTTATTACCTAGTTTTGATTATGTGCTTAAAAATAACGTTTAAATAGTTGTTTCGCATATAGGTGAGACCTATCCTGAGGACGATCACTGTCAAGCAAGGCTCAGGGGTTACGACCCTTCCACATATCAGTGAGTGGCCTTTTGGTTTTCGGTATATATATATATACACACACTTGGTATTTTTCCCAGAAAACTTAATTAAATGATTTGATACTTTGAAATGCCATGTCAAATGCTCTCTATGTTTAATTGTGCATTAGTATGGTTATATATATATTGTTGCTCGACACTGTGGATGCTCAGGTAAGCTTCAGGTGAGTATATTGATGGTAGTGATGGTAGTGAATATATTAGTGCTGAGATGTACTTCGAGCTTATTATCCTGCACCCTGGTGTTAGTGCTCCGCCCGAGGACTGGGCCTAGCCTTCACGTGATCGTTTACCTCCCTTACCACACGCTCACCTTGGATCCAAGGCAGGTGCCAGCCTGTCGTACAAACCACTTTAGGTGGTTCCGACTCGTAGATGACTTGTGATACTTCGCACAACCTTCATGTGACCGTAGCACTTGAGCGTACTTATTTACACCCAGCCTGTCGTCCAGACCACTTTAGGTGGTTCCATGCAAAGAACTAGTTGATGAGTTATATATCCAACCGTACAGGTCATGTTATGTGACTCCGACTGGCATACTATTTGATATTGATTTATTGCACCTGGCTTACTTATTTCTTGCTGAGATTTGACATGGTATATTCGGCGGATTGCTATTTTGAATATGATTTTGAGATATAATCGTATATGCTATTTTCTGGGAATTATACATGTTTTACAGCGAGGGGTTACTACTTTTGATAAATGAAATGATTTTGAAAAGCTTTGTTTTTGCCCACTCACACTTTTTGTTTTGCGCCCCTTCCCGGTTTTAGGTAGGAGTGCTCGTTGTGGCTCACGAGGAATTCACGGCAGCTCTGACAGATTATCACTAATGTAGGACCATCTTTGGTATTATATAATTAGTATTCATCTTCATGGACTGCACTTAGCCTACCTACGCTCTGGTTATGTGTAGTCACTTTTAATATCGCAGTTTCACCTTATCTCATATAGTGTTTTAGTCAGTTGGTTTTTATTTATTCACATTTCTTATATCATTATTGCTTCTGCACTGTGCACATGGCTACGTCACCCTCACGTGACGGCCAGCATGCCTCGATATTAGGTCGGGGTGTGTCATTAATTCTAAAACAAAGTCGATTAAAATAAACACTTAGATATCTCAATAACATCAATTTTAATCCAATTTAGAACTCAGAGAAAATTAAGGCTAAAGATTGGCAAATTTAGCTACTCATTCTTGATTCTACAAGATTCATCATGGAAGTAGTCAGGTTGTGGAGGATCGAACCAACTTCAAATTGCTTGATTGTTACACCTTTGGGCAGAAACTAATCATGCAAAGAAAATATCTGCATAGCTAGCCAAAACATAAAATACACAAAATACATATAGCTTCAACAACTTTGGCCAGATGAACATATGTTAAAATTATTTTATGATCTGCTATAATACTAATTTATAATTGGTGCGTGATTTCCTGAAATTCCCATTGGGGCAAAAGTATTCACCATATAAATTATAATACTGAGTTTTCAAAATAATCGTTTAGAACAGTATTAAATAACCGTTTTGTTGGATATTCAACGATTCTCAAAAGATTAAATCAGACACAAAAAGTATGTCGTTGTTGACATTGAACAATAGAGTTCTCGAAAGAGGAAACATGGTTATTCAGTTGTTCGATAGGGACCAAAATGATCAATTAGTAAACTGATGCCACTTTCCAATTATCTCTCAAAAGACAATTATCATCATAATCAGAATTGATGACCAAACAAAACATTGGTTTAAGCAAAACAAACCAATACATCTTTAAATCAAAATTTAATCAGTGTTGTCAATAAAATTCATTAGTATTGAGAATTTGAATAAAATAAAGACATATTGGAACCATAACCTTGTATAATAATTGGTACCAATAGATGTGCACAAATCAATGAAACAATATCACATAACAAAACTAGTTTTGAAGTACCAAAATTCAGTAGTACTACTTTAGTTTGCAAATTCACTAAAAACTCAATTCTCTTTAGATTGTCATGAACATTTTTAGGTATGCACTAGACATATATGGCTACTATTTCACAAAATTTCATGATTTTTAAAATTTTATAGGCGAGCCAAAAATGAATTCGAAAAGAGAGGTGCTTTAGAAACTGCAGAAAATGTTTAGTACAGAAATGAGATTACAAATTCACCAGATATTCATTGTTCATTCGATATGCATGAAAATTTTCATAGATAATGTAAATATACAAATCTGTTAATTTCCAAAATTTCATAATTTTTAAGACTTTACAAGTGTACTAAAAGAAAATTAGAAATGGGATGTGCTGCAGAAATGGAAAAAATTCTGCAGTACATACTGGAGACTAAATAATTCACCAAACATTGAATTTTTCTCCAATATGCATGAAGATTTTCAGAAATGAAGTAGACATATAAATTTACTGTCACCCAAAGTTCCATAATTTTTGCAATCTTAAAAGTGGGCTTAAAATAAAATCGAAATAGAATGTGCTGCAGAAGGTGCATAAATTCTGTAATGTAGTCCCAAGGTTAAAAATTCACCAATAAGTCATTTTCAAACCAATGTGCGTGAAAATTTTCAGACCTGAAATAAACATCTGAATGTATATCATATTAAAATTGCATGAATTTATGAGTCACATAGATATGTCAAAATAATATCACAAGCAGACTATTCTGCAGAAGTCTGCAGAATTCCAGCTATATGGTATCACACTTAAAAATTTACCATAAATCCATTTATGGTCCAAAAAACGTGAAAAAATACCAGTGTCTAAAATCCATTTAGTATTACGGCATGACAAAAATTTAATATGTTATTGAAGTTAGGGAAGTCTTATCAAACGGAGATTATTGAAATGAATGATTTTCATATCAAAATTACAGCAGTCACATAAAAACACGTAAGTAATGTTTATTCTTTTCTATGTCATAATTGAAACGGACAATCAATTTCAAAGAATACTAAAGGTAATATTCATTGCAATAATAGAAGCGACTATCACTTCATAACCAAGAACCAAAACTTTCTTATTCATTTGCATATGCACTATAAGGATAAGATTCGAAAACTGCAAAATTGAATTAATCCCAAATAAAACACTATATTTGCTCAGAAACAACAAGATAGTTTTCAACTTCTCAATTATAATATCACAAAATTAATTCAGTTGGAACCAAAAGTTTAATTTCAATTCAACCAAATTGCAATAATTTATGAAAAGCAGTTTCATACCTTCGCAGGAATACCCCGAAATTTCGAGCATTACAGTGATTGAAGGAGGTTGGTGTAAGCTGGGCATTGATGAACAGCAACCCTCACGCGAGGGAGAAACCCTTTACTGTTCGCATGTTTTAACCTTTTTTTTTTTTTTTTAATAATCAAATAGGAACCGGTAATATTTATCAACTAAATTAATAATCAGAAAATTATATAATAAATCAAAATATTACCCAAGATAAGATTAGGTCATCGTTCACCGAAAATAATAGTGACCTTGATATATATATTTATTAATTATTAATTCATAATTATCAAATAGGAGTCCATAAAGTCACATACAATAAACCTAGTTAGAGTTGTATACCTAATTTCTGTTTATCTTGATGCCCAGGTAAACGTGATAAAAAAAAGTGTAAATCTCTGTTTACTACCCTCATGTTTTGTGATTTTCAACATTTAGTACATCAAGTTTTTTTCGTTCCAGAGTCATACCTAAAATGTTAATTTTGGGACAGTCTCATACATTCGTTAGTCAAATTGTTAAGTCTGTCATTAACTGATGATGTAGCACTTATGTGAACAATGAATGGGCGCCACGTGTCATTAAGGGGTCCACGTGGATTTCTTTTTTCTTTTTTCAGAACGGGCTCAAAAAAAAAAAAAAAAGAACAAAACCATCTTTTCCCTCCCTCATCCTCTCTCTCTCGTCGTCACAGCACCTCCAAAGGGTTTCTTTTGTAGCGTAATTGAAAATGTTGGGCATATATTGACCCATGTGCTTTTCTTTTGTTTGCTCTTGAGATCGATGTTGATGGCATCCAGATCCAACCTGATGTGCTTTTCTTTTGTAGTGCGCCATTTTCTCATAGTTGTACTTGATTAGGTTGGGTTTGATTTGTTTGGTGGGATTTGATCAGGTTGGGTTTTATTTTACTTTTTCTTGAATTATTTTTTGGTTTTTTGGATTTATTTTTTGTTGGGTTTGATTTGTTTGGTGGGATAAATTTGTTGGTGAATTTTTGTTCTTGGTGGTGTGAAAAAAATGATTAAACTTTAGCTTGAAGAGAATTGAAAGATGGAAGCTTGGTGAGATCGAGAACCGCAACATGGTGGGTTGGTGCAGATGAGAGAATGGAGGGATAGGGAGGAAGGAGGAGAGAAGGAAAGGTGGTGCAGGTTGCAGAAAAGAGAAGGGAGGGAGAGGGTGTGGGGGATGAGGGAGGGAGAGGGTGCGGGGATGAGGGGGGAGAGGGTGCAGGGGATGAGGGAGGGAGAAGACGGTTTTTATTTTATTTTATTTAACCCCTTCTGAAAAAAGAAAGAAAAAAAATCCATGTAGACCCCTTAATGGCACGTGACATCCAGTCATTGTCCACATAAGCGCCACGTCATCAGTTAACTGCAGACTTAACAGTTTGACTAACGGATGTATGAGACTGTCTCAAAATTAACACTTTAGGTATGACTTTGGGACGAAAAAAACTTGATGTACTAAATGTTGAAAACCACGAAACATGAGGGTAGTAAACAGAGATTTACCCTAAAAAAAAATTGCAAGAAAAATTTGCAGAAAGACAGAAGCATGGTTATGAAAGAAAAACCTCATTCCCCAGATTCAACAATCCCTTTTCCTAGTTCTTTATTTTGGCATTAGATGGATAATTTATTTAATGACACTTGATTCATATAATTGGAAAAATCACAACATAGATGACACGATCTTCTCGGCAATACAAGGTTAACGTATCCATACAAGAAGAAAAAACGCGAAAGCAAGAAAAACCCCAGAATCATATCACAAGAGCACGATTTGTTGAACCAAAACAAATCCACTCTTAATAATTAAATGAGAGCCAACAAGAAAAATAAATAATTAAATTTCATGAAAGCTACTTAAGGGCAGCAGTATGCAGACTCACCACCCAGACCAATCCATATATTATTAACCACGAAAAATCATTGCATACCAACACAAATTGAGGAAGCATCAAAACAAATTTTCATGAGATGGAACAGTAGAAGGCATCCAACCAAAAAGATAAGCAAATTTTCTTTAGTATGTGAATCATCTTCAATAAACAAATTTGCGTATACCTTTATATCGGACCCTAAGCTTGTTGTGCGGCTCTGATACCACATGTAAGACATATTTTGAAATCACAACAACAAGATATTAGGATCACGAACAAATCAAATCAACATAAAATAGAGATGAACTAAATATATTGAACTTATCTGTAGAATACGAAAGACATGGCTCTTCCGGATGATAAAAGATGAGTTCACAAGGTTGCCTTCTCCTTCCAATACTCCAAAATATCCCTCTACTATATGAATAGGTTTTACTATTCTGAGGAATTCATCGTATGGAAGCAGGGACTTAACCTAGTATTTATATACCATTGGGGTTCCTTATTAGCCGGCCTATTAACAGCTACGAAAATCAAACCCTAACACTTAAGTGATTGAGTTCTACCTTGATTCTATATTTTTGTAGAGAAACCTATTAGATTTCTTTGAGGTTAATTACAAAGGTTAAGACTCCATAATCCTTATTTTACTAGGACCATCATATTACTTATGTCGTTAACAACTCAATAAACAAGTGGCTTACAACACAAGTAATCCAATGCATCATTCATTGTCATTCACAACTTTACAAATGCATCACTGAAGCGGTGGATGACGTCGGCACCTCAAAAACTGGGGGAGCAACCGGTGTAACAGTTGTAGGCTGTACAATTGGTAGAGCACTACCAATCGGAGCAGGATGTGCATGAGGTGTGAGAGGTGCACTAGTAGGTGAGAAATCATACGCAAAATCTGAATATTTACCAACAACAAATTAATGAATTTATCCTAAAATTACAAAATTATTTATAAAATTAAAATCTTAATCATAATATTAATTAATTATCCTCAATCTAAAATTAAGAAATAAAACTAAAATTATCAATCTAAAATTCATTCTAAATCCTAATATACACAAATTATTAAACTATATAATATCCTAAATCCTAAAATTATTAAACTAAAACTAAAATAAATCCTAACAAACCTAATCTACCAAAAAAATAACTCAAAATTATTTAAAAAAATAACTAAATTAAAATTTGTAAAAAAAAAAATTAAAGAAGGATAACAGAAAAACAAACTCCGACCCCCATCATCCCCACTGTCACCAGCTTCCACTGCAAAACCTCTCATTCCTCCTCCCCTTGCCTACCCTCACCCATTCCTACCTAGCTGCCAAAACCCATCTGCTGGCTCCCACCCCCACCCATTCCTCCCCAGCTGCCAAAACCCCCACCCAGCAGCCGACATATCCCCACCCAGCCGCTTAATCATCTCTATAGAACCGTAAACCCTAATTAACTTTAATAATTAAAAATTAAAATTACAGAGAGATTCGAGAGTGAGAGATTATGTCACGTCCCAATCCTGACATACGTCCCGGATCGACACGTGACGTCACCAAATACTTGTATATCTAACATACCCCGCCTTCGGGATATGAATAAAGCATCACTCAAGGTCCAAATTGCGTAGTAATTTTTGTATATTTTATGGCTGCATCTAACCTCCTCGTTAGACTGCCTACGTACCCTCAACAGGGATCAAGCCATTCGTAGTTCGTCCTTCGTTACAACTCGACATATATCACAGTCTGTTCAAGTCGAAAAGCATAACATTCCTCCATCAAACATATGGACTTGACAAGCATGAATTATTCGATTCAAGCTACATAACGAATCCACATGACAATCAAGGTTTCTATTTCATCCACCATATAAACCATTACGTTTCAACATAAAATCGCAATTCATAGCATGTAATATATCAAAGAATCAACAACGCATTGATCACTGACCTAATCGTATGAATAACAATCATATTCAACATCATTCCACAATCACCTTAAGTAACCCATTCCATGAATCAAGGAGACACGATATTAACATTTAATTACGTTAATCAGTCAACCAGATCACATATCAGTGCACGAAATTTAATAAAGGAATTCTACATTATTCCCTGCCTGGATTCCAAGTAATAACTTGATAATTCTAATTTATATTCACAAGGTCTATTGTGGGTAATTCTCATTCACTCGAATCCAGGGTTCTAGTCTAACTTATGGAAATGAGCAAGAGTAGGGATTCCGGACCACTCAACGGAATCTAAACTAAATTATGATCGCCTATCGAAATGTGCCAAGTATAACTAATCATCATCATCTTTAAAATGCGTATGGTCCCCCATCGCGGATATACCAAGCTGAACCATAGGCATAATCTCATCGTGCAGGAAGTGATCACCCATCGCGGATATACTAAGCATAATCACCCCTGAATACATATGGTTCCCCATCGCAGATATACCAAGCAAAACCATATGCATAATCTAATAATATAGGCAGCGATCACCCATCGCGGATATACCAAGCATGATCACCCCTAACAGTCCCCTATCGCGGATATACCAAGCAGGACTGTATTCTGTAGCTTTAGGTAGTGATCACCCATCGTGGATATACCAAGTAGAACCATAAGCATAGTCTAATCGTGCAAGCAGTGATCACCCATCGCAGATATACCAAGCATGATCACCCATCGCAGATATACCAAGCATGATCACCCCTGAAGTACGTATGGTCCCCATCGTGGATATACTAAGTAGGACCATCTAAGTATGACTGCTACCTAGTGCAATCAATTTAGCACACCATCTACCCATTCCTCAACCCCTATGAGTTACAACGTAGTTACCTACACCATCAACTTCTCATAGCCACCAACAAATATGTCACACAAGCCTATAAGTTCTACAACATACTTCTAATAAGCTTCTAGGCTCACATTGTCATAACAATAGTCATACACATCATTCACATTGCTAAAAAGATAATTAAACCCACATATATCACAACCATCATCAGTACACAAGCCAAATCATGTTTAATCAACAGAGGTCTATGGCTAAATATATAAAAATCACATTTCAATAGAAATCACACTTATAAAACCAATTCATATTCATAACGGATACTAATATAAGAATTTAAGGTAATAACCCTATCCTATATATTCAAGTCACTCTCTAACCAATGTGGGTCCACTAGACTTCAATTAGTCTCCTGTTGTACCAATTCTAATATTTAGAACGTTTCGAGACATGTTGACCAAAAGTCAACTCTCAGTCAACTCTCAGTCAACAGTAGGGTCCACAACTTTACGTAAATTGATCCACCCATCGGATTTTGATTCCGTAACTTCCTAAGGTCTTCATTATACTCATAGAACATCATACTAAAATCTCACCACAATCCGATGGTCGGATCTTCACCAATCACAATTTCCGGTGGTGGTCAACGTTTTGTTTTACGAACTTACAAATCCAATTCGGGAAAATTCGTACGTCGGATTCCCGATCTGTAAGTTCCTAGTGTCCTCAAATACTATGTACTATAATGTATTAAAGTTTGGGGACTATCCAACTGTCGAATCGTCGATTAACTTAAGGTTCAAAGGGTGGACTCTATCGAAACTATAGTCATACGATGAGATTCTGTCAATCGAACTTCACATATGAAATCAGAGTATCCAAATTAGTCTAGGAAGGCCGGGTAGGGCCAGCCTCAAAACCATTATGAGCCTAGGCCCAAACCCTAGAGAGAACCAGCCCAACCCAACTGATAGAATATTCCTTGGGGGTCTCAACCCACACGCCACTACACACGCCGCCGCACATGGTGGCCAGCCGCCTCGTCTCGCCTGAAAAATTCAACTATTTCAAAAAATTACCAAATTTTACAGGCAAGTAGTTCTCAGTGAGGGGAGCAATTTTCATACCTGGGTTGAAGTCCAATTCGGCCGGAAAACACCCGAAATCAACCTTGATCCACCAGAACCCTATAATTGAGTATTCATTGATTCATCCTCAAATCGACTCCGACGCTCCAACCAATGATTGGGCATTGTTCCTGAGCTCAAGGGAGGTACTTTAATAGTGAGGATCAATAGAAATCATTTCACAAATGGCGGATTCCACCACCGTGCACCCGTAAACCCGCCGGTGCTATCTCACGAATTCGAGATCAATTCGTGATAATTTTTTAATGAATACGGAAAAGGAGATGATGCTAAGTTGGTTCCAGGTAGTGGTGGCTGCAATTCGTCGGAAAAATCGCCTGAAAAGGCGTCGAAAATCATGGAGAAGTCGGGTTCGAGTTGCGGGTCAAAGGGGAATCCGGGTTTTCCCCTCCTTCTCTCTTCTCTCCTTTCCCTCCTTTCTCCCTCTCTGATTGGGTCATCCTCTCCTTATCTCCTCTCCCGATTCGTTGCACCCTCCCCCTTTATCTCATGTTCTCTCTTCTTTCTTTGTTCATCTTCTCTCCCTTTTTTTTTTCTGATCTCCCTCCCTTTTCTTTTTATTTTATTTTTCATTTTTTTATTATTAATTTTTTTACAGCCACTCACGTGGCTTCCTTTTTCCACAATAAGCGATCGAGTTGCTTTCCAAAAAAAGCATACATCGTAAATATAAAAGCGTTGAAATTAATAATACGAAAATATGAAATTTTAAATAGTGAAATCCGGGGATGGGATTTCACAGATTACCTTGAGCTTGAGAGAGGAGGGGATTCGAGAGGTAGGGATTTGAGAGAGGGAGGAATTTAAAAGGGAGAGAATCTAGAAAGGGAGAGATTACAAAGAGAGAGGGTTGGGTCTGAGGGAGAAATGTGGGGTTGGGGGGGGCGGATGGGTTTAAGGGGGTGTAGTCAAATTAGGATTTGATAGGATTTTAATAAACTTTAAAATCAGAGTGTAATCAATTAGGATTTTAAAATAATATTTAAAAGACTTTGAAATTATGGTGTAGTCGAATTAGAATTTAGGAGGATTTTAAAGAATACATCCAAATCCATGGGTATTCAATTGAGATTTTAATGAATGTTTTTAGAGTGATTATAAATCTATATGTATTAAAAAAAGAATCGAAGATTTGGTAGTATTTCATTAAGTTGTGGATTTTGTGGAACTTGAAAGCAAGAAGTATATATAACCAAGATAAAAAAAAAAAAATCCCACCTCACCCCTTAGGATTTCAAATCCAGCTTATGTTCTTCTAGCCATCTTCCTTCATTCCTTACTTCTCAACCGTCACTGTCCTCAATCCCATCTTCCTTGAGTCAAATTCTACAATGCTCAACCATCATGTTAACGTCAAATACCCACACACCCTGGTTGACGTGCCACGTTTGTTGCCGTTTTCAATGATTCCACTATCATCTGACCATTCTTATAGTATCTTGAAGCCAAAAAGAGACCATGTTCTGTAATCATCCTTTCCTCCCTCTGAAAGTTTGGGAAATAGAAAATATAACCTATTTTCTTAATCTTGGGGCAGAAATATGATTTTTTTCGAATATGCACACGTCATGCACAACAATAGGACATAAATAGGATTTTTCCTACACCTTGAAATGACTTAATTGCCCTCATATATAAGTGAGTTATTTCCTCCCATTTTCTGACCTCTCTCTCTCTCTCTCTCTCTCTCTATTCTCTCTACTTTCCCTCCATTTCTCTCTAAAATTGATATTTATTGGTTGTTCTTAGATTAGTGAAAGATAATAGAAAATCCAATTGGAAGATGTTGAAGAAAATCCATTATGAAAAACTAAAAACACCATTTTTCTGTTGCAATCTCTATCTTTCCTCCACCAATGAATGCCTTCTCCTTCTAAGTTCAAAGAAACTCCCAAATTTACTGTCTGTATACGTGCAACGACATCGGTTTTGTTGTGAACGTGTATCGTGCAATTAATGGTGTTGGGGGATATGTGGGGCCTAGATTCTGGAATCCCTTAAATATCTGTAGCTTACAAATCTTTGACCTGAACCTAGATTCTAGAAATCCAGTTAAAAATCATCTATTTGTAATGACATGCACAGGACATGCACATGATATGCACACAAATCTGAGCCAATCCAAAAATCCAAAGCTCACAGCTTTCTCTTTGAAATCAGAAAAATGACGTCATCACATGTGACTTCACCACCATATACACTATATGCACACCACATGCACATCATATGTACAACACATGATATGCACAGAACTGGAGATTGAACAACAAGCTGCTTTTCGAATTACTAAGAAACTTTAACGGTAACCCATTGATATAGTGGATACAATTAAAACATAATTGTTACGTATATAAAGGTACAGTGGTAGTTTGAAAAGTCTTATAATGTATATCAACCACCGCTTAACCGTGCACGTGGAAAACATGATACTTGTTGTCTTTATTTCTTGGACACCCATGACCCTTAACGTCCTCTAAGCTTTTTCTTAAGTTTGTTTTTCGCCGAGGCGAGCTAGATTGTGGTCATACTCGCTAAATTCCGGAGCCCAACATACGTGCATTATAACCAGTGAACATTTCTGTTTCTCATACTCAGTTATAGCCATGCACACCATATGCACACCACATGTACATTACGGAAAAAATTTCACAAATTTCGGCATTGGACACTTGAACCAGAAATTGTTCCATCCTAGTTTTGTAGCACATCAAAAAGTAAAGTTTATTCCACAACCCATAGATCCAAACATGGAACACAAACCCTAATTTAACTTCTAAGTATTAATTCATCTTACAAACAACCCATTTATTCCATAAATCATTTATGTAGAAACTTAGAACTAAAATAACAAAACCCACAACAAATGAAAATTTCCAGAACACATTATGAGCTATCTCTTCCCTATCCCTCTTTTCTTCGACTTCCCATCTCTGCAAATCCCAAAAACCAATTGAAAAAACAAGTAATTAGATATAGAAATGGAGACAATGATCGAGTTAGAGAGAGACGAACTAGATGGCTATGGAAATATGGCTGTCGAAGCTTCACTCGCCTGAAAAAATGGAACTTTCTAGCCAAAATAGAAAATATGGTGCAAAGGTCATATCTTTAAGAAACGAACACTGATGCAAACTAAAAACCCTCACTTCGAAGCTTCACTCTCGACTTCCTTCTCTTCAAAATCCGAGCTCAACCTAGAAACTCAGGGATCATAGAGCTCTCTCGATTTCCCTATCTTCCAAATGAAAAAAATGATGCAATGAGTTGAGGATTTTTAGTATTTATATGCAAGTATTTTAGTAATTTCAGTTTTGTGCATGGTGTGCATGACCGGTTTGTCTTATTTTTATCCTAAGATTAAGAAAATGAGTCATTTTTGTTTATTTCCCAAGTTTCTTTACCTATGATTTGGACTTCTCCAACAAATCTTGGCATTGATCAGCAAGTTGGGTATTTGGATGTCAAAAGATTGGTTCCCAGTTCCCATTGATTAGCAAGTTGGGAAATATAAACATTATATATTTTCCATATCAATATATATATATATGTGTGTGTGTGTGTGTGTGTGTGTGTATGTGGTTATATTCCTTTCGGATTGTGCACTAGAAAATAAATTCATTTTACGAGTCAATCAAATCCAAACAAATCCATGAAAGGAGTCCAAACAAATCTATAGAAATCTATAACAGAAATCCATATAAATCTCCCAAAATCCATATAGAAATGTAGAGTCTATTAAAATCCTTTAAAATCTATCACTTTAAAAAAAATCCATTAAAATCCTCTGAAATCCAAATTGACTACACCCCCCCTTAATTTTACAAATAAAGAAGAAAAGGGGATTCGAGGTGCAAGCCAAAGAAAGAAGAGAATTAAAGAGAAACGAGGATTGGATATAATTTTACTCGAAGTACCTTGCGCGACGAAGCCTTTGTCACACAAATGAAATTATAAAAATAAAGTAAAAACTTGTCCATTTTTTCGTGCATGGCCAAAATTTTTAAAGCCTTGCCCCATGAACAATTCGTTGCACAAATTAAAATGAAAAAACCGCCCATTTTTTTGTGTACCGCCAAAAAATTTTAGCCTTACGCAACGAAGTATTTGTCATGTAAGGTATATTAAGGTGACGAACTAAAGAGATTCATCGCCTAAAGATGCTTATATATTAGTTTCGTCGCGTAATGTTTTAATTAATTATAAACATTTGTTCTTTTCGAATGTCTCCCTTATTGAGTTGGTACACTTCTGACTTGGACACTTGATTTAAGTTGACCCGGTTGTGTCTAATGCCGAATTCAATAAACTGATCTATTCCATCCAAATATTCAGCAACACATTTGTTTGGATTTTGTATCCACTGTCTGTCCATTTTATCTGCAAACAAATAAAATATACACAGATTACAACATCTTCAACTATTTCTTGTCATCTTATGCCTCTGGTAAAGGCCATATCCCATTCAGGAATACATAATTTCATGTCGTAATTTATAGCTCCATCAAGATTAGATTTCAACGCGCAAAAATTTCGGCAGAATCTCCCTATGGTTCTCCCAAGTACACAACATAAATATAAAATACCTAGCATGCACTCAAAGAACATAAAGAGATTTTACCAAAAAATTCCCGATCGAAACCTAATTTGTGAACTGCAAACTACGATATATAACTATGCTCCTGAACTTTCCAAAAATGGGCCAATTCAATAATCAATTGGATTGTAGTCGTGCTTTCTCATCTATGTGCTAAATCCAACTAATTCTCAAACAGAATACTAAGTTTTTTCTGGAATGAAAGTTTACGAAGTTAAGTATTATTAACCTTCGTACAACACAAAATAATTTTGTACAATACAAAAATATTTGAATAAACATATGTATTACTTATATCAAACTACCACATAAATTAAAAAATTTAAATCACAAATAATGAAGAAATTACCTTCAAATTCGTTCTCCAACCATAATCATCTACAACAACCCTATAGAAAACAAATGTAATTTCGTTAAGTCGAATTCAAAATTAAAATATAAATGGCAAAATCAAATTGCTTACGGGATAGAGAGGGATAGAGACAGGGAGAGGAGATGGGGATGGAGATGGACAAATGTAGGAGATGGAGATGGACAAACTTGGAGTGAGAGGGAGCGAAGATAGAGAGAGGGAGATGGAGAGAAAGATAGGGGCAATGGAGGGAGATGGAGAGGATTGTGGAGAGAGTCATGTTGTTAGAATTTTTTTATTTCTATAGTTCTGCCACTCGCGACTGAAGAAGTGATTAAAAACACGAAATTTTTGCACGACAAAGTACTTTGTCACCTAAAGTAAACCATCGTCACCTAAACCCAAACGAAACCCTAATTGCACATGGGCGTTAGGCAATGAATTCGTCGCGTAAGGAGCCTTTGAGCAACAAAAGATCCTTCATCGCGCACATTTTTTTAGTAATTCAATTTTTATTATCAAATTAATCAAATAAATTATTTAAAGCAGATATTTTCTTAATCCAACTTTTGGGATATGGGGGAGAGAAAGTTTTGGAGTTTGGGGGAGAAAAAAAATGGGAATTGGGGAAGAAAATGTGGAAGAGAGGAAGTGAGGAGAGAAATTTGAGCATCTGGGATTTTAATGATTCCGGTAAACCCTTATGCGACGAAGCCTTCGTCACCTAAGGTTTCTTCTTCGTCGCATTTATTTATTTTTTTTGCCATTATTGTCTCACCGGCCATTTCAAAGACTTTGCACAATGAAGCCTACTATTCATCACACAAAAAAATGCGCCAAATTCTCATTTTGCCTCAAACTTTTTCAAAGTTGTGCGACGAATAGTTGAGTTCGTCGGGCTAACAGCTGTTGCACGACGAATATCCTTGTCGCATACAGTTGTTGCTTTTTTTTTCCGTGAACATTTGGCGCTTACTTTGTCGCACAAAGATTACTTGGTCAATGAAAAAGTGTTTCATCGCCTAAAGTTTGATCCCGCAAACAGTTTTTTCTGCTAGTGTATACAAGTAGAGGCATACGTAGTATACTATATAAACTTCATTTTCCATTAATATATACTAAATTCAGTATCAATCTGAAAGTATATATATTGTCTTCAATATGTTATTAGTAAGGCTCAAATAGTCAATTGTTCAACTAAATAACAGAACAACTCACCATGACTAGATTCGACCAATTTTCAAGGAATGAACATTATAGTTTTCTAAAACTACAAGATAACAAACTTTATTAAAAGTAAATGGTGGATTGTCCTGTTGAATAGCGTCATTCTTTCAACTCATTATTTCTCTTACACCATCTTCTTCAACCCATTAATCTCCAGGTTGGAACCCTGATTCCCTCTTTAGTGTAACTTAAATCAATAACAACATTTGTAATAATAAAAATATAAAGCAAAAACCTGTTGTGTTACAAATTCTTGATCCGAAAACTATAAATTCCCCTATGTAAATCTTAAAGCTTCGCAATGGTGAATTGTCCTCGTGTTAAGACCTCATCTTCAACCCATCGTCTTCCGAGTTCAAAATCCTCACCCTTCCTTTAGTGTGGATTAATGTAGAATATCTTCTTGAAAATAGTAAAGCTACGATTTGATCTAAAACATTAAAAAAAAAATCTTGAAATTATCTCTTTTGTGTAAAGTTTACTTTAAAACATCATTAATTGGTCAACAAGAAGAATAATACTTGGCTCCTAAAAAATAAGAAGGAATTCCTCCCCAAACTCTTTTGTGGCCCGATTAATAGAATTTCATGTTTATGATCAAAACCGTTCACATTATGAATCACTATGTAAAGATCATCTCTCCAAATAAAAAAGTACAAAATATGTAATAATTTAGTCATCAATTTGTATAAAAAACGTATGGTGGGAATCGGTAAATACTTTTACGAATAGTTTATTTATTGCTACAGTTAAGTCAATAAATTACTTTTGTTGTGATTGAATTTTTGCAAAGATGATATTTAGAATTTAATTTACAATATTTTCGTATCTGGTCATAATCTCGAAGATCTATGAATTGGTCACGAAGCATTTGGAGGAGAAATACCTCTTATTTTTTGAGCCAAACGTTGTTTTGTTTTGCCTGGTATCAAGTGATATGAGTAGGGCTGGAAAAAATTCTCGAAAATCCCGAACCAAACAAAAAAAATCCCGATCCCAAACCAAAATCCCCAAATTTTCGGGATGAAATACCGAACCATCCTGAAATTTCGGTACAGGATTCGGTATTGTCTATTCAATATTTCGGTAATCCCATACCAAACCGAAAATAAGTATTATATATATATATGGAGTTTTAACGAAAAGGGCTTGGCACTATTCATTCTTAATCAAAATGACATTTTGTGTATGAAAAGTCCATAATGGATCAAACTGTTTTCTTTATTTACTCTTATTCCATTTTTATTATTATAGCAGGGTCCACAATGATGTTGACATTTCCGTCTGGAAATACATTATTTTACATGATGTTATTCAACTTATGCTAATTTGCTACCAGCTCCTCATGCATCCATCATGTTGTCGATGTTATGCAGCTCTTTTTTTGTCACATTGTTCCAGTACTGTTCATCTCCTTCTACCAGCTTTGTATCTCCTTCTCTATCTTCTTTCACCCTATAGTACATTTCTGTTGTTTCTTCTTTGAAAATTTGAGGCTTCCAATAGGGCTGATGACTGATCATTGTCTTGCTATAAATATACATTTCTTCTTCTTACTAATACCATATCATACCTAAAATCTTCAAAATCATCTAAGGCTAGCATTTGGATTCCTCGAAATTTTAGGATATTTTTATATGAAGGAGTCCACCTATGTGAGGAGATAAGGGATATGTTGCGAGTTATATATTAGTTAAAATGTAAATAGTAGTTTATTGTCCCACATTGGTGAAGTACATATGTAATACCAATTGTAACTCCTATATATACTCCACTTTGGAGATTAATGAATATATAAGAAATTCCCAAATATTGTCATATATATTTTTGGTATTTACCATGTTTAGTTTAATATGGCATCAGAGTAGTTCGCTCTTGGTGACCTGTGTGCTTTAATTTTGTGCCCACATTTTTCGTGATTTTCTTCGTTGAAAAAAAAAAAAAAAAAAAAAAGTGTCGCACTACAGGGTGCGTGAACAGTGATTGCTACAGTCGTGAATAGTGCTCTGCTACAGTATCATGAACAGTGCTGCTACAGTTTTTTGGTAAATTGTTTTCATTCCACTGCATATCTTTTGTGCCTTTATTGTTCGTGATTTTGTTCAATGGCTCAATATAATCATAGTGTTGTTATGCATCTTCGTGGAACAAATAAATGGATAATTGATACTGGGGCCACTGATCATGTGACTAGTGACCCTAGAGTGTTTAATGAGTTATGTGACTATGTTCGTGATCCGTATATTACTAGTGCAAATTGAGCACCTTCCCCTGTGAAGGGTGAAGGCACTATCTCTATGACTCCAACCTTATCACTGGTCCGTGCTTTACTTGTTCCTGATGTTAAGTGCAATCTTTTGTCGGTAGGAAAACTTCTTGATACCTTATATTATTTTGCTCACTTCTACCCTATGTATTGTTATTTTCAAGACATTCAACCTCATAAGATAATTGGTCGTGGTAAAAGAATAGGGGGTTTGTACATCTTGACTATGGAGGATACTGTTGTTTCCGGTTCAAATACTCATCAAGTTTTAAGTGCTAAAGTGGATGACAGACATCAAATTTGGTTGTGGCATCGACGATTGGGACATCCATCATTCAGTTATATGAAACATCTATTTCCTTCTTTGTTTCGCACTTGTAGTGATTCAGAGTTCAAGTGTGAAACATGTGTCATGGCTAAGAGTCATCGTGCTTCCTTTCCCGTAAGTGATTCTAAAGCTACTTTGCCATTTGATTTGATACATTCTGATGTGTGGGGTCCGGCGAAAGTTACTTCTAATGGATTTCGTTGGTTTGTTACTTTTATTGATGATTGTACTCGGTTAACTTGGGTGTTCTTAATGAAGAATAAGAGTGATGTTTCGTTACTTCTTCAAGAATTTTGTACAATGGTGTCTACTCAGTTTCAGACCATAGTTAAGGTCTTCAGGTCTGATAATGAAGGAGAATATGTGAATCACACTTTGGCATGATTTTTTCGTGATCATGGTATTATTCATCAGATGACTACTCCGTTTACACCCCAACAAAATGATGTGTCTGAACGGAAGAATCGTCAAATAATGGAGGTTGCTTGCTCATTGATGTTGGATAAATGTGTTCCTAATCATTTGTGGGGTCATGCTGTTTTGGCTGCTGTGTATTTGATCAATTGTGTTCCAAGTAGGGTTCTTGATTTTCAGACACCACTTGATGTGCTACAAACACATGTTTCTCTTGTTTCTGTATCAAAGCTTCCTCCGAAAGTGTTTGGGTGTATTGCATATGTGCATGTCTACTCTCATCAGCGGAGTAAACTTGATGCATGTGCTCTCCGATGTGTCTTTATTGGGTATGCTAACAATAAAAAAGGCTATAAGTGTTATCATCCTCTGACTCAAAAAACTTATATTACCATGGATGTCACCTTCCACGAGGAAGTTTCGTATTTTGTGAAGCCCTCTTCCGACTCTCCGCTTCAGGGGAGAGGGGGAGTAAAGTGTAGATTCGAAGAGATGATATGGATGATGTATTACAGGTAGAGTTGGGAACATAACCTATTATGTTGCGTGATACTGATCAGTCGGCTACAGATAGTGATCGGTCACCTATCATTCCTGGAACTATTTATACTGATGACAGATCAGATGTGCCCAGCGAGTTGCATGCTAGTATGTCTGACGAAATGTCTGACGAATTACCTTCTGATAATCGGTTGCCTGCTGCTGATATGTCTAACGAGTTGCCTGATAATGGTTCGTCCAGTGATGATTTTTCTAACAATTTGGTACAAGATGGTGGCATATATGAGGTAAATTCTGACGATTCTTCTACTTATCAGTTGCCTACACGAGCTAATTGTGGAAAACCTAAAGTACAATATGAGCCTGATATGCATGCCAAAGCCAAATATCCTATCAACAATTATGTGTCTACTCATCGCTTGTCCAAACCATATGCATCTTACATATGTCAGCTGTCTAGTGTATCAATTCCAACAAAATTGCAAGATGCTTTGTCTAACCCTAAGTGGGTTAATGCCATGAAAGTTGAGATGGAAGCTTTGGAAAAGAATTCTACTTGGGATTTGGTTCCTTTACCAAACGGGAAGAAAGTCGTTGGATGTAGATGGGTGTTTACTATTAAGCACAAAGCATATGGTTCTATTGACCGGTATAAAGCCAGATTAGTTGCTAAGGGTTATACTCAAACATATGGGGTGGACTATCAGAAGACTTTTGCTCCTGTTGCTAAACTTAATATTGTGCGTGTTCTTCTGTCCTTAGCAGCAAACTAGGATTGGCCTCTGCTGCAGTTTGATGTTAAGAATGTTTTCTTTCATGGTGATCTTAAGGAGGAAGTTTATATGGATCTCCCACCTGGTATTTGGAACATCTCCTGAAAAAGGTGTTGTATGCAGGTTACGAAAGGTTTTGTATGGTTTGAAACAATCTCCTAAAGCGTGGTTTGGGAGGTTTACAAGTTCAATAAAGAAGTTTGGGTATATCTGATGCGAAAATAAATTGACGCACAAATTTAAACCCTATTTGTGACAATTGTAGTATATGGATAAGTAGGGATCGTTCTAGGCCGGGGATTAACTAGGGATGCTAACCAAAGTAAAATTAAATTAAAAACATAAAAACAAAATTTAAAACACTAAACTAGACTCAAAACACTTAACTAGAATAACTCAAAATAAAACTAACAAATAATCTAAAAAGACACAAAATAATTTAAGACTCAAGAAAATACAAACTAAATTGATTTCTAATAAATCTAACACCTTAAAATAAACGGGGGATTGATTTTTGATGAAAAGTAAATTAAACTTAAATAAATTACAAAATTGACAAAAACATAAAATTAAGGTAAAATGATAAATGACGGACTGGCTAGAGGATTATTCTCCACACATGCCACATATGCAACCTAAATTGATTTTCAGTTGTTCTTTCAATAAATTGTAAATTCTCAACGCCCCAAGTTAATTAGGTCCGCTTAAATTAACCTTCAGATTTTCCTACTTTTATTAGGTTGGATGATTGCATACGACAACCCAAAACATTCCCTACAAGTTCCCTACATGAATTGCATAATAGAGATACAAGCAAGAATCATTAAGTTTTATGAAAATCATAAGCATTGACGAGGCACTTGTTACTATGAATTGCATGAAACTTATGCCAAGAATTTACCTAACGCGATCGTTTATAAGCGACCTTCACTACTTGTGAATATAAGTTCATAACGATTAGGTGAAATTCACTTATATTCTAGCATCAAATTCATGCATGTAAATTAAGTATGCATCCTTAATCGACATACAAAAATAAGTTATCAATCAAGCAGTTAAGCAAATTAAATCACAACTCAGAAATCACAACTGAAGGTAATCAATTCAAATTACAAATATATCCATGGTTTTGAATTAAACTCTAGCCAAAATAAAATTAGTTACACATTATTAAAATTAAAACAGAAATTAAACATAAGTTTTTGAGGAAGAATAACACCGAGAGAAATTGCAGTGAAACTTTGCTGAAGCTGGTGTGCGTGAGTCCGTGTCTGCATGAGCTCAACTGCCAAGGACAGCTTGCAGCATGCTGCCCCAAACTGCATGCCTTCCCGTGCGACTGTTTCTTGCGTGAGATCTCTGACACGCTGCCAAGTGGCAGCGCCTGCCACTGCCTTCTATATATTTCTGCGCCTTTCCTCACTAATCCACCAAAGCCTGCGCTGCACAGTTCCTTATTCCTGCCTATCGTTCCCTCTCCCGCGTCACGCCTCCAGCTGCACTCCACAGTCTGACCTTCCTGACTTCCCGCGCTTCCCGTGCTGCCTCAAGGCAGCACTCCTCCCCCGCGAGGACTTCTTCTCCTAGTTGCACATCAGTCTCACGCTGCCCTCCTGACTTTTTCCTTCTTCACCGCGAGACCAAGGTAGCACGTCTCTCCTTTCCAGCTACACAGGGCAGCGCCCCTCGCGTCTCCCCGCCGCTTTTCTTCCACACCGAGAGCTTCCTCACGCATCACCAGCTTATTCCCCTCCTTGGTTCCCTTCTCCGTTCCTGCGCTCTCCAAGGCCTTCCTCTTTCACAGCCTTCAAAACTCGCCTCTTCTTCGCTGCCAGCAAGCAGCTGCCAACAACTCCACGTGCAGCCTTGTTCCTCCCTCTGCGCAGCCCAGGTATGCTTCTCAGTCTTCACGTCGGTTTCTTTCCTTCTCCTGCCCCTCGGTACTGACTGCACCTCTCCTGGTTCCTGCCCCCAGGTTTCTCGCAAGCTGCCTTATGGCAGCTCTCTGTACAGCTGCCCGAGGACTCTCTGCGAACTTCTTTCCTATCCCCCCCCCTGCGTGCTCGTGAATTGCTGTTGCTCTTTTATTCTTTTCCTCAGTGCTCCTGAGCCTGTCAGTGCTCACTAGTCACTTCTATTTTATTTTCTTTCTTGGTTCCTTCTGTCTTCGTGCACCCCAACTCAATTATCTTCTCTTGTTTATTATTCCCCATTGACTGCACGCCTATCTTTTATGCTTCACAGCTGCCAAGCAGCTTTCATATTTCTTTTATTTTCTTTTGCCAGGCAGCACGTCACTTCCTCTCCTTTTGCTGCCATGCTTTCTATTGTTTTATTTTCTGCTTTCAAACAAAAAGGGAACAAATTTATTAACCAAATATAGAGGGTAATGTTGTTTTAATGAATTTATTACTTAAAACCTCACTAGTGCTATTTTTATTTTCTTAGCTAGATAAATTCTATAAAACACCAAAACAAAGTAAATAGCTCAAGAATACAAGAAACTAACTAAGAAAAGACAGAAGAATTTGATGAAAAATATGTATAAATATGATCCGATCAAATACCCCCACACTTAACTTTTGCTAGTCCTCGAGCAAAACAAACGAAAACAAAATAAAGTAATAACATGAAAATTATTAGTTTTCCCCTATATTACCCTCATAGAATTTCATTTGAGAACACAAATCATCAATAACCATAGCTAACACCAACAAGCAATTTAAGTTCATTTTCCTTACTCAAATATTAGCAGTAATCTTTGAAACATCCTTGAAGTGTAGTGTGTGAGATAGCCATGCTAATGCAATTTCAAAATTTTTTTATTTTTTTAAATCACCATATGCAAACTAGCGACCTTCTCACGGGATTTACACTCAATCACACATGTGTTTAGTTTTAATGTGTTTCTCTCAAAGAATCAAATGTGAAAGTTCTACCATAAGCTTGCATAAAGATCACTTCTCCACAGTCATAATTGCAAAACTTAAATCAAGAGGACTTTTATTGGATGTAATGAGGCTTAGGGATAGGGTTATTGAAACGAAAGAATAGGAAAAACAAAAGTTCCAAGCTACATTACAAGCAATTCTTTTGATTTATAAGAACTCAACATTTCCCGCTATTCTACAAGTCACCTCCAACCACACCCATAAACTGAAACTTTAAAAACTTTTTATTTTCTTTGTATACAATCTTTCTTTTTCTTTTCATTTTCTTTTTTTTTTTTTTTTTTTTTTTTTTTTTTTTTTCAAACAGAAACAAATATGAAAAACCCCCACACTTATTCTTTTGCCAAACACCCTCCAAAGTACTTCACAAACATTTCTCATAAGACAATTTCACATTGCTCAATAGCTCGCTTGGAAAGGGTAAGGAAAATTATTTCAGGCATAAGGGTAGACATATCTGGTGATAAGAAATAAAAGGCTCACATACATGGCTCAAATTGGCAATCTAATGATATCATTTTTCTTTGGGAAACAAGGTTATTTGGGCCATGGTGGTAAACCTAATGCCTCTATCATTTTCAAGTTCATGCAATCAATGACAAAAATTTCGAAAGATCGTTATGCAAGTTCTAGAGAAGTATCTCACATAAGTTCATCACACATAAAAAAAATAGGAGTGTATGAAAAATGCACACACTTTCAATAGGCTCAAAAACTCACATAGGATGTATATGGTCACTAAATTCACATATGGAGCTTTAAATCATGCTTTAGTTTCACATCAACAAGGCTATGTGCATTTGGTTTTTCAAAGATGATCAAATATGTACAAAACTAACACAAGAATAAGGAATTTCACAAAACACATGTTAACTAAGTTCTTGATGATCATGGTTCAAATTTTATCCAATTATATCATTGGGTCGGGGAAACTAACAAAAATCTAATTCAAAACAATAAGGAAAACAAGACAATATTTTTGGATTTTTAAATTTTTCGAATATTTTATTTTTATTTTTATTTTTTATTTTTTTTTATTTTTTTTAAAACAACAACTTAATTAAGAAAACACAAAGCAATAACATGGAAACAAATGAAACCAGTTCAAAGTTGAAGGTACAAAAAATTTCAATTTGGTCATTTTTATACTCTTTACCCCCACACTTAAACTAGACATTGTCCCCAATGTCAGAAAATATAATAAAATGTAAATAAAAATAAAATAAAGCAACAAAATAAAGCAATAGGACTGAAAACTTCCCTAATTTGCAGAAAAAATCAATCGATGACCCCCAAGCTAAAATTCTGCAATCAACTCCAAGGGTGGAAATAACCAAAAGCTCCTGCAAAGAAAAGAAATAAATCAGTTAAGCACACAAGAAAAAACAAACAAACGAAAAATTGAAAATGAAAATAAAAGATAATAATAAAACTAAAAAGTGATCATTGGTCCTGTTTGGTGACTTTCCACAGCTTTGAACTTGAACTGGCCTCGGAACTTCTTAGCAAGGAAAATGAGACTTGATTGGTGGTGTTGTTGAAGCTTCTCGAGCTCTTGGTTTCAACTCAGACTCCTTCTGCCGGGTTGATTGAGTCTGCAGGCTACATTCTTCTCTTTTTGTTCTTCTGCATGGCAGGTAGGCACGAGGAATAGGTGGTGGTCTGCTTCTTTGTTCAATCTGTCCAAGTGCCGACCGATTGCCTTTCTTTCACCTTGCCCCGTAGCCAAGAGCAAGGGTAAAGGAAAAGCATGCCATGAGAAATCTTTGCCTCTGACTCTGATGATATGGGATACTTTTGCTTTTGAAGAAGTATCGTTCCACAGGTGTATGCTTGAACTGGGCTGGGGAACTTCTTAGCAAGGAAAATGAGACTTGATCTTGAAGATGAAGCAGCACCTTGTCTCCACATGCTTCAAGTATCATTTTCACTTGCCATGTCTGTTCTCCAGGCAGATGTGGCGACTTCTTCGGAAGTACATCAGTGGTTGAAGAAGAGCACTCGAGAGCAATGCTAGGTAAGCAATCAGGAAGGATTTCCAGGCAGTCGGTTCTTAGATTGGAAGATTGACACCGAGTGCTGGCTGATTGCCCGCTTTCTCCTTGCCCCAAAGACAAGGAAAAGGACAGGGAGAAAGCGTGATATGAGATACTCTTGCTTTCAACCTTCATGATATGAAATACTCTAGCTCTAGATGACTTATTTGCAAAGGTATCCCAGGGAATGAGAAACACAGAGAAACTCGAGAGGGTTTGATGGAAAGGCATTTTCGGAGATGAAAAATTTCGGAGATGAAGAAGTGTTGAGAGAGTTTGCCTTTGCTGTTGAAGGCGAAGGTAGACGTTTATAGAATTTGTCTTCACAACCGAAACTATTCCTTTACCCTGTCGGCAGCCGGTGGATGGATGAACAGTACAGGTTACGCGCTTTCTGAAAAAGCAGCCCGTAATTTGCGCAAAGCTGACAGCGCGTGACGAGTGACGACAAAATTGGAAAAATCAGGGAGCGGCTCGTGGTTTCTGAGCAATCCCGACTTTTGAGAAAGGAATTGCATGTGACACGTCTGGACAAATCAGGGAGCGGCTCGCCTCGTGATTCCTGACTGCTCCGGCTTTTGAGAAAGGAATTGCATGTGACACGTCTGGACAAATCAGGGAGCGGCTCGCCTCGTGATTCCTGACTGCTCCGGCTTTTGAGAGAGACGCCCGACTTTTGAGAGAACGGCGTCCGACTTTTGAGAAAGGAACCGACTTTTGAGACGGAGACGCCGCTTTTGAGAAAAGAATCCGGCTTTTGAGAAAGGAGCCCGGCTCTTCGATTTGCGAGAGGGCGTCTCTTCGACTGCTGAGTGATGCCTCAACGATTTCTTCTTCTTATAAGAACGCTCATTTTTGTTCCACAACACACTTGAGCTCCCCCCTGTAAACACTTCCTCCTGCAAACACTCCCTCTTGCATTTTCTTTAATCTTGATCAGTTCGACTCTTCATTCTCAACACCTTCAAATATGTCTTGCCCTTCTGACCGTCGCCTTAACTTGAATGTTGGGGAAGATAGTGATATATCTTCTCCAACCAACATTTGGCAGCCATCCTTCATATCCCCAAATGGTCCTCTTACAGTTGGGGATTCCATGATGATGAATGAAACAACCGCATCGGTGGTGGCCAGAAATTTGCTCACTCCTAGAGACACTAGGATACTTTCTAGGCGGTCCGACGAACTAGCTGTCCAGGACTCTATGGCCTACAGCGTCCGATGCGCAGGCTCAGTATCAAACATGGGCCAGCGCCTTCTTGCACGAACTCGTCAGGTGGAGTCGTTGATGGCTGAAGTGGCTAGTCTTCGGCAAGAGGTCAGAGTGCTTAGGCATGAGAACAGGGATTTGCACATGCTTGCAACCAATTACTCAACAAGCATGAAGAGGAAGCTGGATCAGATGCAGGAGTCCGAAGTGCGGATTCAGAGTGATCATCAACGGTTTATGACGTTACTCCCGAGGTTTGTGTTGCCTTCGTCCTCGGGAGCAGCACCAAGTATTGAGGCTCTGAATGATCCAGCTCTGGCGCTTCGTCTTTCAGGGGCTCCGACGACCTCCGAGGCACCACCAACCAATGACCAATGAACGAAATTAAATTACAAGTTATTGTAAAAAAATTTATGCATTTAAGTTTTTTTTTTTTTTTTTATTTTTATTTTTTATTTTTATTTATATGAATGTTTATGTTTTTAAGTTTTTTTTTTTTTATAAAAATGTAAAATAAGTAAATCAAAGTAAAAAGACTATGTTTAACTTTCTAAACAAAAATCACAACTAAATAAACAAAACAAAATAAAATCAACGTAAAATAAAATAAAATAAAAAATCAACGTAAAATAAATTCATACAAGAGCCAACAAACAATGAAAGAACTAAATACAGTAAAATAAATTCAGTAGAGAGAAGGGATTAGGAATGCAAATCTGATTGTGGGTGATTCCTAGGCCTCCCTTCATTATTCAAATGCATGGGTTTATCCTTGAACGGACGGTGGTACTTGAAATGATCCGGCAATGGTTTAAATTCAAGAGTGGGTGCCTGAATCATCAAAATCAGAAAAATGTTAGTATAAATTAAAATTAAAAATGGAGAAGATGGCTTACTATCTTTTTCCGACACAAACTCAATGACAAACACCACATTTTTGAACATTTCCGGGACTTTGAACTTAGCCAGGTTTACTATGATGGTTGTGGCTTGTCCCGTGTCCTCAGTCTTAACTCCTTTGGACTTGTTTGTCTCATGCACAGCCTCTTTGATATGTTCAACAAATTCTCCGGCCACCTCATTTTCTGGAATCCCTCTTCTTGGTGTAGAAATCTCTTTGAATGTTTCAACGTCATCGGGAACATGATTTGGTGCACCAAGAATTGGGATCTCATTTTGCACCTCTGGAAGAACTTCCACAACATTTTTTTCATTCACTTCTTCCTTGGGATTTAAAAAACTGCAAGGAAAAAGGACATTTGGTGGAACGATGTTAGAATGAATTGAACTTAGAACCTCCTCACCTGAGTTGCATGACATAAGGACTTGGGGGGTTTGCGATAAGAATTCTTCTAAACTGCCCAAGTAGTCATCCTCATCTTCTTCTTGAATCGGCAATTCATCCATGTCCGGGCTATGTGTGGAAGGTTCTGGGACAACTTCATACTCCATGTCACCTTCCAAAGTATTGACTTCATCGATTTCACTTTCTGCCTTTGAACTTGCAATGTTTGAGTTGGAGAGTTCTCTTTGCTCTTGAATATGTGCCATGAATTCCATAATCTGCCCAACATGCATATCCAATTCGTCCACTCTTCTGACTCGGTCTTGCATCTCCTGGTTTTGATTTTCTACTCCCTGATTCAAAGAGGTGAGTAAATTATTAAGAATGTCATTATCCGAGGACGTACCTGAATTTGGTTGGGGAGATTGTGGTGGAGGCTGTGGTGGTTCATATGGCCATTGATAGTACTCCTCCGATGGCTGCCAATATTCTGCTTGGTGAGTCTCCTCAGCTTGATTTTGTGAACCCTGCGCCAAAGAAATGAGTCCATCAAGAATTTCATTATAATTAATGGGCATACTTGAATTCGATTGAAATTGCTGTGGGGGATGCTGTGGTGGCTGCATAGGTCTTGAATAGAACTCGTCTTGCTGCCAATATCCACCTTGTTGAAATTGTTGAGGTTCATCCCACATATACTCTGAATTACTTCTCCAATCCGAATTATAAGCGTTGGAAAACATGTTGCCCCTTGATTGGTTATAGCCTTGATATCCCCAAACATCTTTATTTGCAGAAAATTGGGGATATTGATGAGTTTGAAATCCTTGCTCATAGGGCATATCAAATGTAGGGCCACTTGGCATTGTGGTCCGTTCGGCATTATGAGTTAATTGAGCAGTGAGCTGTGCCAATAGATCTTGAATGCTAGTAGAATCCAGGTCTTGCTCCATTTGTACCTCAATTCAAAGAAAGAAAAAATAAATCAAATATCAAAAGTAACATACACAAACACAAATAAACATAAGCAAAAACAAAAATAAAAGGATTAGCAAATTTGCTAATCCCCGACAACGGCGCCAAAAATTTGATGCGAAAATAAATTGACGCACAAATTTAAACCCTATTTGTGACAATTGTAGTATATGGATAAGTAGGGATCGTTCTAGGCCGGGGATTAACTAGGGATGCTAACCAAAGTAAAATTAAATTAAAAACATAAAAACAAAATTTAAAACACTAAACTAGACTCAAAACACTTAACTAGAATAACTCAAAATAAAACTAACAAATAATCTAAAAAGACACAAAATAATTTAAGACTCAAGAAAATACAAACTAAATTGATTTCTAATAAATCTAACACCTTAAAATAAACGGGGGATTGATTTTTGATGAAAAGTAAATTAAACTTAAATAAATTACAAAATTGACAAAAACATAAAATTAAGGTAAAATGATAAATGACGGACTGGCTAGAGGATTATTCTCCACACATGCCACATATGCAACCTAAATTGATTTTCAGTTGTTCTTTCAATAAATTGTAAATTCTCAACGCCCCAAGTTAATTAGGTCCGCTTAAATTAACCTTCAGATTTTCCTACTTTTATTAGGTTGGATGATTGCATACGACAACCCAAAACATTCCCTACAAGTTCCCTACATGAATTGCATAATAGAGATACAAGCAAGAATCATTAAGTTTTATGAAAATCATAAGCATTGACGAGGCACTTGTTACTATGAATTGCATGAAACTTATGCCAAGAATTTACCTAACGCGATCGTTTATAAGCGACCTTCACTACTTGTGAATATAAGTTCATAACGATTAGGTGAAATTCACTTATATTCTAGCATCAAATTCATGCATGTAAATTAAGTATGCATCCTTAATCGACATACAAAAATAAGTTATCAATCAAGCAGTTAAGCAAATTAAATCACAACTCAGAAATCACAACTGAAGGTAATCAATTCAAATTACAAATATATCCATGGTTTTGAATTAAACTCTAGCCAAAATAAAATTAGTTACACATTATTAAAATTAAAACAGAAATTAAACATAAGTTTTTGAGGAAGAATAACACCGAGAGAAATTGCAGTGAAACTTTGCTGAAGCTTGTGTGCGTGAGTCCGTGTCTGCATGAGCTCAGCTGCCAAGGACAGCTTGCAGCATGCTGCCCCAAACTGCATGCCTTCCCGTGCGACTGTTTCTTGCGTGAGATCTCTGACACGCTGCCAAGTGGCAGCGCCTGCCACTGCCTTCTATATATTTCTGCGCCTTTCCTCACTAATCCACCAAAGCCTGCGCTGCACAGTTCCTTATTCCTGCCTATCGTTCCCTCTCCCGCGTCACGCCTCCAGCTGCACTCCACAGTCTGACCTTCCTGACTTCCCGCGCTTCCCGTGCTGCCTCAAGGCAGCACTCCTCCCCCGCGAGGACTTCTTCTCCTAGTTGCACAGCAGTCTCACGCTGCCCTCCTGACTTTTTCCTTCTTCACCGCGAGACCAAGGTAGCACGTCTCTCCTTTCCAGCTACACAGGGCAGCGCCCCTCGCGTCTCCCCGCCGCTTTTCTTCCACACCGAGAGCTTCCTCACGCATCACCAGCTTATTCCCCTCCTTGGTTCCCTTCTCCGTTCCTGCGCTCTCCAAGGCCTTCCTCTTTCACAGCCTTCAAAACTCGCCTCTTCTTCGCTGCCAGCAAGCAGCTGCCAACAACTCCACGTGCAGCCTTGTTCCTCCCTCTGCGCAGCCCAGGTATGCTTCTCAGTCTTCACGTCGGTTTCTTTCCTTCTCCTGCCCCTCGGTACTGACTGCACCTCTCCTGGTTCCTGCCCCCAGGTTTCTCGCAAGCTGCCTTATGGCAGCTCTCTGTACAGCTGCCCGAGGACTCTCTGCGAACTTCTTTCCTATTCCCCCCCCTGCGTGCTCGTGAATTGCTGTTGCTCTTTTATTCTTTTCCTCAGTGCTCCTGAGCCTGTCAGTGCTCACTAGTCACTTCTATTTTATTTTCTTTCTTGGTTCCTTCTGTCTTCGTGCACCCCAACTCAATTATCTTCTCTTGTTTATTATTCCCCATTGACTGCACGCCTATCTTTTATGCTTCACAGCTGCCAAGCAGCTTTCATATTTCTTTTATTTTCTTTTGCCAGGCAGCACGTCACTTCCTCTCCTTTTGCTGCCATGCTTTCTATTGTTTTATTTTCTGCTTTCAAACAAAAAGGGAACAAATTTATTAACCAAATATAGAGGGTAATGTTGTTTTAATGAATTTATTACTTAAAACCTCACTAGTGCTATTTTTATTTTCTTAGCTAGATAAATTCTATAAAACACCAAAACAAAGTAAATAGCTCAAGAATACAAGAAACTAACTAAGAAAAGACAGAAGAATTTGATGAAAAATATGTATAAATATGATCCGATCAATATCCAGAGTTATTCAGATCACACTTTGTTTCTAAAGCGACAAAATGGTAAGCTAACTGCATTGATTATTTATGTTGATGACATGATAGTGACTGGTGATGATCAGAATGAGATACAACGCCTTCAAAACTACCTAGCTACTGAATTTGAGATGAAAGAATTGGGTGAATTGAAGTATTTTCTTGGAATTGAGGTTGCATGATCCAAGCATGGTATTTTTCTATCTCAACGGAAGTATGTTCTTGATTTATTAGCTGAAACAGGTATGTTAGATTGCAAACCTGTTGATAATTCGATTGAGCAGAATCAACGTCTAGGCTTATTTCCAGATCAAGTTCCTACTCATAAGGAACGATATCAGAGGCTTGTGGGGAGATTAATTTAGTTGTCTTACATTCGCCCTAACATTGCTTATGTAGTTAGTGTGGTAAGTCAGTTTATGCACTCACCTAGTGAAGCTCATATGAATGCAGTAACCCGTATTTTGAGGTACTTGAAGATGGCTCTTGGTAGAGGCTTGGTTTTCTCCAAGAATGGTTATTTGAACGTCGAAGGGTATACAGATGCAGATTGGGCAGGTTCTATCACTGATCGGCGATCTACATCTGAATACTTTACGTTTGTGGGTGGTAATTTAGTTACTTGGAGAAGCAAGAAACAAAAAGTGGTGGCTAGGACAAGTGCAGAAGCTGAGTTTCGTGGTATGTCTCATAGTGTATGTAAGTTGTTGTGGTTGAAAAAAATTGTTGAGAGATCTTGGGTTTAAACCCAAGGGTGCTATGAAACTTCATTGTGATAACAAGGTTGCTATTGAGATTGCTCATAATCCAGTGCAACATGATCGAACAAAACATGTGGAGATTGATCGACATTTCATTAAGGAAAAATTGAATGCTGGAATTATTATGTTTCCGTTTGTGGGATCTGAAGATCAACTTGCTGATGTTCTTACTAAGGCTGTGTCTAATAGTGTGTTTTTCAACTCGCTTGACAAGTTGGGCATGCGTGACATCTTTGCACTAACTTGAGAGGCAGTGTTGCAAGTTATATATTAGTAGTGCAAATAGTAGTTTATTGTCCCACATTGGTGAAGTACATATGTAATACCAATTGTAACTCCTATATATACTCCACTTTGGAGATTAATGAATATATAAGAAATTCCCAAATATTGTCATATATATTTTTGGTATTTACCATGTTTAATTTAATAGGATATTCTAAGGGACTCTTCATTAATCATGGCTAAATGCCTAGCTTTCTCCTTATGCATATGTACATACCAATCTGGAGGACTACTAATAAAACTTATGCAAATTTCTTTCCATCTTTCTAGATAATCTTCTGCTACTTTCAAAAGCTTTTCAGGAAATAATTCTAGTTAGGAGACATGGTTGATAAATATTTTATCAAGATAGCCAAACTCTAATAGTAAGGTTGGGGTAACTTCTACCACATTATGCTTTCCTTGATACTCATAACTAAAATGCCATGGTCTATAATCTCTCATGTTAATCCTGACTACAGCTATGCTAACCTCCGGTTTACAAATACAATTATCTGTACTATCACAAAGACATGGTGGATACATTTTTGTAATAATATCCATCCCTGGTTTTGAATCAAAGATGAACTGATACAAAGCACATTGTAATTGTAATTGCAATTCTTTCATGGACTGTGATGCTCTGCTCAGGATCTCCTTTTGCATATCTGGTGGCATTATCCTTAATTTTGCTTTTGAAATTTCTTCTAATAAAATATTATCTATTATTAAGTTTAAAGATATATTCCTAATAAAACTTTCCTATTTTTCTTGTTTTTCTTTGTCACTTAGGAGCTGATGCTGTTCATTATTTTGATGTTGCTCCATTTCAATGTCTTCTTCTAGGAGCTCAATCTTAATTTCTTCTATGGGCTCATTAGCCTCTTGTTCTATGGGTTCAATAACCTCTTTTCTTTTATTCTTATGTTGATCAGTTTCCAAACCTATTTTCAATTCTCTTTTCAGGGTGTCACTTGCCTTCTGCTGCATTCTAAGATATTGGAGTTCTTGGTTCATTTTGGTAAACTTACTAAGTAATGACTCATGGTCTCTAGAAATGGCTTGAAGTTTAGGCTCAAGAGAATGAATATGTTGCTGGCTTTGGTGGAAATTAAAATTAAAGCTATCAAATTCTTGTTCTAAGGCTCTAATTAATTTTTCATGAACTAACCTCATGCTTGGCTGTTTGATTTGGATATTCCAAAAATTATCTAAGAGAACCTGTTGCCTATCAGAAAGCCATGGTACCCTTGACCTATACCTCAGAGTTGGATTTCTGATTCCTTCAACAATATTGTCATTAAAGGTGAAAGTAGGTATTGGTGGTGATGCTGGTCTGCTTATGCTATTTTGGAATCCACTTAATGGTGGAGGTTGATGGTGCATCATTATGCTACTGAAAGGTGCTCTTCTACCTTGTGTTCTTATGCTATTTGAGGATGATGGTCCACGATATTCCATACCTATTCAACAAATTAATCCTGATAAGATATTGGCTAATGTATTGTCATTACCTTTTATATATTCAAAAATTGGTTTAAAACCATTTCCTGTAATTGAATCAACAAAATTAACCCATCTTCAGGATGCCTGTTTATTAGCATGTATCTTGTTATAATGAGAAACTATATTTTGACAATCTATTCTAATCGTAAATACTTCATTATGTAAAAATAAAGAGAATGCTTCAAGTGAGTTAATTATTCCTAAAATCTGTTGATGGTAATCTTGACTGTACGTCACTAAATTGTCCTGATAAATATCTACAAACTTGTTTGTCAGACTTTGGAGACTCCTTGTGTTTTTTCTGGTATGTATAGTATACCAGCCCATCCTAATGATGAAGCGTTTGTTTCAACTATTTTATAACTATCATCTAATGGTAATGTTAATGACTTAAATTTAGTAATTTCTTCTTTTATATTTTGAACTAATTTAACATCTTCACTATTAAAATATTTTTGTCCTATTTTGCTAGTTTTACAATGTAATACTGCTATTTTTCTTCCTAAATCAGGGATAAAATTTCTTGCATAATTTAACAATCCTAAAAATGCCTGTAACTGTTTTTTATCTTCTAACTTATATGGAAATTCTAAGACCCTTTTAGCTATGTGATCTTTTAATTGTATTGTACTTGACTTGATATACATTCCTAAAAACTCTATATCTTGCTTTTCTAACGCTATTTTATTTTTGCTAATCATAATTCCATTATTGATAAATTCTTGTAAAACTATCTCTAAGTACTTCCTATGTTCATTTCTATTTTTACTATGTACCAATATATCATCTACATAAACACTACAAAAGTTATCATGTTTCTTGAAAATTTGGTCCATCTTTCTTTGAAAGATCGATGGAGCATTTTTAAGTCCAAACGACATAACAAGCCACTCAAAATGTCCTTTTGGACAAGTAAAACTTGTCCACTCAATTGATTCTTCTACTAATCGTATTCGCCAAAATCCTGATTTACAATCAAATTTACTAAAATATTTACTCTCTTGAATTTTATTTATAAGCTTATGGTAACTTATAACTATCTTCATATGTATTATCATTTAATCTTTTGTAATTATAAACTATTCGAGCCTTGCCTCTCTTGAGCTCTGAATGTTTTCTTACTATAAATGTTGTTGATCTATGTCTAGACTTAAAGGGTCTTATTACTTTTAAATTTAACAATTCTTTTATTTGCTGCTCAAACTCTTGTTTATCTAATAAACTACAAGGCATATCAGATGTTTTTATGGTTAAATCTGGGTTAATTATATCTAATTTTTCTAATAATTTATTTTTATTCCAATGCAACTTTGGGTCTTCTCCTATAATTCTAGTTTGTTATGCTAATTGTAACAATTCTTCTAAACTCTTTGGTTTGTTTAACTGTAATATTTCTATACGATTTCCTTCTTCTATAATTGGATATTCATGTTCAAATATTTCTTCATCAAACTCTTTTATGTTATTATGCTCATCATTTTCTTTTGAGTTTTCTAAATAATAATTATCTTGTCCACTAGATTCTTCTATACTTATACTTTTGTATGTTTCTACTACATTACTTTGGTCAGTTATTGTAATACCTCTTTTGAAAAATGTTATGCTAGGATTCATAAATAAAAAACCTTGTAAACTTTTCAAAAAATTTAAACCTAAGATGAATGGGTATGATCCTACTGGTGAAACAAATATTAATGGTAAATTAAATTGTTGTTTTTCTACTTTAATAGACTCATTATTAATGCAATGTGTTAAGTAAACTGGTCTCTTATCAAACTGTGTTATTCTCACTGGTTTTGCTAATTTTTGTCTATATTTTTCTGCTACTAACTCTTCTCTTATGACACTCTTTATACTCACTGTATCTATCATAGCTATTGTTTGTATCTTATGTTCTTTTGCTAATTCCATTTCACAATTTATGGTAATTAAAGAACTATGTTTTGGCTTTTCTATACTATAAATAGTATTTCCTAATATTTCAGTATTTTCTTGTGATTCTGCTGAATTAATTTCTAATAACTTATTATTATAACACTTTTTGCACAATATTGAATATGTATTATAGTATTTATTTGCAACTAATTTACTACACTTATGACATTTTTCCAGCCAACCCAAATTAATGTATTTATATTTTTCTTTATGTTGTTCTTCTATGAATACACACATATACTCCTCTAAATCACTATTTGTGCTGCTTGAATCTTCCGAGTCTGAATCTATCATATTTATACTTTCTATACTATAAATACTCTCATTATCACTTAAATCATCTAAACTATACATTGATTGTATATCTTCATCTTCTTCTAACTTAAACAACTCCATTAAATGTACTTTTTCTCTGGATTGTTTTCCTACTTTTGGACATTTAGGTCTAATGTGTCCAGTCTCTCCACATGAATAACATTTACAACTACTCTTATATTTTGGTGCTTTATATTTTCTAATCCAAGGTCTGCCACTTCTTTTCCTAAATTGTTTTGGAATAAATTTTCTCTTTCTATATGTTCTTGAAGGTCTTATGCTGAAATTTTTATGCTGTTTGTATGACTTATATTTCTTTTTGTATATTTTCTTATGCTTGTTTTTCTTATTACAACCTAACTGCTGTGGTAAATCTATATTTTAACAGCTCATGTAAAATTGTTTCCTAATCTGCCTTTTAGCTTTTATTTGGCTACACTCTTGTCGAAGTATATCATATACATGTTGAATTATAGGTCCTATTGCAATATCATTTTTCTTTGGATGCTTTTGCCATTCATTCCAAATCTTTTCTCCTATTGGTCCTTTTATTTTTGTCATATAAGTATCTAATAAATTAATATCACTAATTCTACCTGTTCTTCCTAAATATTTAAAGAAATATGTGGTATACTTAGCTATATACTGTAAATCACAAATTTGTAATTGTTCTAAATTTCTAATTGCTCTTATTTGTTCTTGTTCACTTCTGCCATCTAACCTATTATGATCTAAAAATTCTTGTTTAATAAAAGTAACAAAACCATCTATATTAAAGTGTGTTTTAGCTGCCTGATGCTATTCTGGATTTTGGACTTCCATGGCTGGAAATAATCAAAAACTAAACCATCCAAAGTATGTTCAAAGTAATCTAACATATTTTGTGAATTGCTAAAATCTAACATTAATGCTGCATGTACGCAACCTTTCTCCCATATCTCAATAGTTCTCTCCCAATCTTGGGGATCTACATTATCTAAATTTAATATGTTACCTGCTATATTTATTTGTTCTAACCCTCTCAAATATGGAATCCTATTTTTTCTAGGTGGTTTTATCATACTTTCTTCTATGTAATCTACTTTTGCTTTTTCATTATATTGTTCATTTGTTGGGTCTAAAAAATTGTTGATCAGTCCTACTTGCGTGTCCTGAATTTTCTACTCCTGATGTACTACTTTCGTCTGCTGGATTACATTCTTCTTTCAATTCTAATAAATTATTATATTCTTTTGATCCTAAAATATATTATACTCCTATTTCTAAAATTAATTTTTTCATCTCTTCATCTGAAATTCTATGTAGTCCTAAATCATATGTCCTATATTTTTCTAAGTACTCTTCTTCATCTAAATGATCAATATCTTCTATAAGCTTATCTACAATATGATAAAAAAAATTCTCAACTAAATTAATATCTAAATTATCAAAAGCCACATGTATACTCTCATTTTCGATTTCATTTGCATCCTCTTCTATTTTTTCTAGTTGCTTGTAGTTACTAAACATAATTGTTGCTTGACCTGTACTAGTTTCATATATTTGTACTTTATTTGGTTGTCTATTTCTTGCTACTTGTAAATTAGATAATGTCCACTGAGTTCCTTCTAAAAAGCTATTATTTACGGGTTTTGCTTCTATCATATTTACATGTTTACTACCAAATGTTTGAACTAAAATTTGAAATTCTAAATTAAACTTATGATTGTATTTATCAGACACTTTACCAATATACATTAAGCTAATACATAAATTTTTATATTCTCCTTTCATATTATAATTTTTTGTTCTTATGCTTACTTTAATATATTTACTACATTCATTAATTGTCATAACATAATTTGGAATACAACCTATGACTGCTAAGTTAGAACTTAAGTCTACTTCAGTTGTTGTTATTGCTGCTTGTTGGTGATTATCCCATCTATCATCATATATGTATACTAATACTTGTGTGCCTACTTGTGCTCTGGTTAATCCTGCTATTCCAATTAATATTGTTCCTATATGAATCTGACTAAAATGTGATTTTCTCAAATGCATAATTGCTTCCTTACTAATTAAAATAAGTGTAACTTCTTTATCGATACAGCTAACTTCATGTTGACTGATGCTACTTACAATTATACTTCTGTTTTTAAATAAACCTAATTGGTACAAGTTATATTTATTTTTCTGTGTTCTTTCAAAACCTCTTCTAATAAATTATTGTGCTTCTTCTTCATTTGGATAAATATTTTCAGCTCTCACTACTTCTTTTCATTTTTTTCCTAAAGAGTTCCATTTTTTATTATCAAAAGGATTTAGCTTAGGTCTTCTAATATTGTTATTTGCACTTAAAGTTAAATTTTCTAATTTATCTAGCAAAGATGGTGGAAGTGATGAAGATGCGTTATGTAAAACTTGGTTTATTTATGCTATTTGTTCTTCAACTTGATCTAATTTTTCAGCCAAACTTAAAACTAATATAATAATCAAATTATTTTGCCTAATGAGAATATTATTACTGGCTACTTGTGTTGAAAAATCTATTAAACCTACTGGTTCTTTGTCCAACTTACTAATTTCTTTCAAAACTTGAATATATTTTCTGCTAGTTCTAGAATCTGTCATTAAATTCATAATTAAACTAATAATTTATCTATTTTATTATGAAACTTATCTACTTGTTCACTTAGCTCTTTTTGCACTAATTGAATTTTTTGGACTTCTAATTTTAACTGCTCAACTACTTCTAATGATCTAAGTTCTACTTGCTTCGGCTTACTATATATGAGGTCAACAAGCTCTTTTATCTCTCTCTTTTGCTAGGAAACTTTTGAATATTTTTATTATTATCTTCTAACTGAGATGTAATATAGTCTAAATTTTGTCTAATTGTTTTTATGGAATTTTTCTGCAAATACTCTAACAACTGGTTTAACAAATGATTATACTTATTATTTTCTAATTTTATATTTTCTGCTTGACTAATAATAAGATCTACAATACTATTGGCTTGTGGATTTTCTTCACTATGCAAAATATGATTATGCTTTTTCAATGGAAAATAACAAATTAAACTATTTTGGTCTAAGGTTATTTTTCTTTTTTGAGGTTCACTAATTTCGAAATTAAGATAATCTATCATAAACTACAGTCTACCTTTCTCTAGAGTTATGGCTAGCTGGTTTCTTAGAAACTCTCTTTCTTCTCTCATGGTCTCTAAAACTTGATATGTTGCTTCTTTTGCTTCTAAAATTTTATGCTGCACTTCTGTATTATTATATTTACGAATAAATGAAGGATGTTCAAGATAACCAAGATAAAACTTCTGCTTCTTCAAATTACTGGTAATTCTTTTGGATATATACATATATATATATATATGCTAATCTTCTTTTTATGCTAGTTATAGTTGGGTGTCTGGGACAATAAATATCTGGTGGTTGTGGCTGGCAAGGTCTACAAGGACAATAATATATGTTGTTCATACACAATAAACAAATATGATATCAGTTGTATCAATGACTTCGATCCTCAAGATACTTTACTATTATAATTATACTATTAAAATGCTAAACTTGGCTCTGATACCAGATTCGCACAGCAGGCCCGGTTAAATAGTCGGATGACCATTATAACAACTTGACATAAAACCTTGCACATGGAACTCGACATGTTTCAGCATGACGGCCACTCACAGTACAAGTATAAGGCCTTAACGGCTGAACTCAGAGGTGCGAAGAACTCAGAGGTACCCTGGTTAATGTCCAATTATTTATATGCCAAGCATTCAACTATAACAGAGTGCTCGAACAAAATATGATCGTTAGTTTAGCAGGTTAATAATATAACTACAATAGTGTTTCCCTGTTTTGGACTAGAAGTCTAATTTAACAAACACACTAAAGAAAGTAAAGAAAGCTTACTTAAGACTTGGAGATTGCTTGAATATGTGCACTTGAACTTTTATTGATATATGGAATGTTTACAAAGATAGTTGTTTACAAGAAAGTGTTTACAAGGATGCTATAAAGACTGCGGATGCTTGAGAGTATGAAGATGGTGTGAGTATGAGAGTAGGGTGTTCAGGTGTTGAGTGGTTGAGGTGTCTTTTCAATGAATGAAACTCCCCTTATATATAGACTGAATGAGGATACAATGGTATTAAAAATAAATGGTGTGGACATCTCCTTGGTACTTGTCATTTGTCACTATGCATCTACTGTTGCTGAAATTGTCAGCACTGTTTCTGAAACGTGGCCTAATTTTGTCTTTGCATGTGAACTTGCTTGTCTCCTTTTGCATGTGAATTTGCTGCATGGTTTGTCTCCTGGTGCACAATTTTTGCATGTGATATCCCTTAAATGCTTTCTCCCTTAAAATGCTCTCTCCCTTGTCTTCTTTTACATGCCCATTTTGGGTATTATTGAATTGTTTTGTCCTTATGATTAAAATGAAAGTTTTTTTGGGGGGGTTTTGGTTAGTTTTCCAATATATATATTATACATTTGTCGCCACATTTGGTAGTAACCATAACCGTAACCATAACCATTTATCGCCACATTTGCCGGTACAAATCTCTCACAAATGTGTCTATTTCTTCAATACGAAACCATATTAGGTTTGAAACTTATTATTTTGCTTTTGGGTTTTGTTACTTATTTTATTTGGGTTGCATGGTATGAAAGATTGTTATTTCAATTTGTATGAAATTTGGGAATACCAAACCATCCCGAAATACAGAAAATATTTCGGAAATCCCGAAAATTGGGAATACCGAAATTTTGGTTTGGGATTGGTCTTCAAATTCCTATCCCCAAAATTTTCAGTTTGGGATTCGGGATTCCATTTTTGCTTTGGGATCCCATACCAAACCACCCCTAAATATGAGATAACGGATATAAAACAGTATGTCTCGTAAACATATGTTGTATGGAAGATGACGAGGGTCCAATGTCCTCACATGCATTTAGATATTTAGAAATATCATCTGTGGCTAATACGTACCAATCGGTATGGCCTTGAATTTCACCTTATCCTCTCAATTATATGATGAAGAAACTTCATGTTGTTTATATTATCTGAAACTTCTTGTTGTTTATATTATCTGATATACGTACACACACAAAATAGCTATTTTGATAACTCACGGGAAATCCTTCTTGGTTGTCATAATTTGGATCATGCTTCGTGTAGATATATCTGCAGGACGTGTCCATATGTTGCAAATCTAACCATTATACCTTTTGATTTATTTATCAATATTGTTTCATATTTTTTGTCACACCAGCCATGCTCTGCATTTAAGTTGTTTCAACTGGATTCACTTGTATTAGAAAGTGTTATTTTTTCGTCTTCAAATAGTTACCCTTTTAGAATCTTAGGAGTCTTTATTTTTGGTAATAATTCTTACTCCGTTAATATTGTCTTAAAATGTTAATCTAGGTTCAAAAGTTACCTGCAGTTCATGAAAGGTTGATTCAAGGGATGCTTTTTACCCTTCTCTACATGTTTTGCAGGGGAAGTGAGAGTTGAAATTTAATTTTTTATATATAATTTTTTAACTTTACAATTTAAACTCTGTATTTATTAGATGGATTCACTTGACTAGTGAGCTCCATAACTCTGTATCTCCAAGATCAACACTTTCAAGTGGTGAGTTTTTATATTCCTCAAGAGTGTTGGAGACTCGAGAATTCAATATGGTACACATAAACCCAATATATATTATACTGTTAAATTATGCAGATAAGATATATATATTTTTTGTTGGAATTTAGGATTATTTTATTGTTTGAATTTGGGCTTAGCCCATTAGTATTAGGGTTTCGTTTTCTTGCTTATTAGGGTTAGGTTAGTTCTCTATATATATGATGCTTTGTAGCTCGTAAAATATCAAGCTAGTCACAATGTAGTGTCTTAGGGTTTTGTAGCCGTTCTGGCATTCTTCTCTATTAATAATATTCTTATTATTCTTGTTAGTCTTGTTCGTTGCGCACTCTGATATTCAACTTGGTATCAGAGCAGGTTAAATCCTTCGGGAATTAATCTGTTTTGGGGTTGATATTGATTTGTTTGTTCGTTCAGTATCAGTTTTGTTTTAATTAGGGCTTTGTTGTTTGAAAACAAAGGAAAAAAGTTGAATCTGTTTGCTTGGGGTTGGGAGGCACACCGCACTGTTCGCCGTTCGTTATCTGCCAGAACCCGAACTTGCACCGAAGCAAACGCTTGCATCCATCCTGCATACCTGCAAACCCCAGCACTGAAGGAACCTACAACCTAGATCCCAACCCGCCGATCTAACTGATCCACCATACCACTGCTACACCTTTGTCTCGCACCGCTGCTATACCTGCTGCCATCCCTGACTCCAGATGTTTTTCTCCCTGACCTGCTGCTGCACATCTGCTGCTATGTCAACCAAGCCCACCTGATCAGATTTGTTGAACCCATCAACCTGCATCAAACCTGCCATCACGCCCACCAGAAAACAAAAAAAAAGGAAAAAAAGGAAAAAAAGAAAAAAGGAAAAAGAAACAAGGAGAAAAAAAAATAGAGCTTGCCTTGTCGTGTCTGCCTAACGGAACTTGCCTTGTCGTGTCCGCCTAATGGAGCTTGTCTTGTCTTGTCCGCCTAGTCCGCCTAATGGAGCTTGCGTCCACATCTGCTTGTTGGCAAACTCATGACGTGTACCGCCATGAGTTTGACGGGGGGTGTTGGAATTTAGGATTATTTTATTATTTGAATTTGGGCTTAGCCCATTAGTATTAGGGTTTCGTTTTCTTGCTTATTAGGGTTAGGTTAGTTCTCTATATAAATGATGCTTTGTAGCTCGTAGAATATCAAGCTAGTCACGATGTAGTCTCTTAGGGGTTTGTAGCCGTTCCGGCATTCTTCTCTATTAATAATATTCTCATTATTCTTGTTAGTCTTGTTCGTTGCGCACCCTAATATTCAACTTTTAATTAAAAAACAAGATATATAATATTTCAAAGGGCATACAGTAGAAATGTTACATTATTCACCCTGATCAGTACGCAGTCACTCAAGTGAAGAGTCAGTTTTGTGATCAGATCGGGAGAACGCAAGAACATCATCAGGGCCTTTAGCTCCACCGCGGTTTCCGCCGTCATGACTGATTATGCACTCTTGAATGATTGCTTTAGCCACTGGGTCAAATCCAACCCTCATATTCTTGCTTGCTGCAGACTCATCGTCAGTTATTGTATTATTCTTCTTTCCTCCTCCTCCTCTCTTTTTCTCTTCCTCCATCAGCTGCTCTCTTCTCTCTTTGTAAGCCTCCATTGCTTTTCTCTCTCTCTCTCTCTCTCTCTCTCTCTCTCCTCTCTCTCTCTCTCTCTCTATATATATATATATGTATGTATGTATGTGTTGGTTTGGATATGTACACAGACGAACCTTATAATAAAAGATGACAAGGAGAGGACAAGCGGTCTCTCGGGCATATGATAAATCTACATGCAGGGGATAGGTGTAATACAACGGCGTCTCCTCTAGTATGGCGACTGCACTTACGTAAGTTGGTATGGCGACCGCACGTACGTATGAAGGTAGCAACTTGCACTAAAAAAAGACAAATTATTTTGTCGGGCAAAATTAAGTTTCATTGTTTATAATTTTGGTCCGACAATTTATAAAAATTGAAGAAGCCCATTTAGGAATAAGAAAGTTACATCGTGATCAAGATTGTATCTCGATGAAACTATACATGAATAAAAAGTTAGATACATTTAGTAAATTTTTTTTATAGATAAACAAAACAGGGAAAACCCCATCTTTAAAAAAACAAAAAATTAAACAAAAGCCCTTTTTTATAAGTTAAAAGCCATTCCGTCGGGCAATGTTAGTCGCGTAAATATCGTTGGTGCAGAGTTCACCCGACGAATAGTACAAAGTCGTCAGACAAATTGTATTTTACCCAACAAAATTATTTCATCGAGCAAAGTGCATTGACCAACTTGGCCCAACGAATGAAACATGTGCCACGCTGTTATTTCGCCAGGTTTTCGGCAACAAAAAATTTTAAAATATTTTTCCCAATGAAAGAATCGTCGAACAATGTTTTTAAATTTTTTGTTTAAAATTCTTAACTAAAACAATATTTAAATTAAATATTTATTTATTCTATTTTTTAATATTTTGATTTATTTTAAAATTTTAGATTATTATAAATAAAATATTCATACAATTATATGTAAAATAGTAAACTAACTACGACTACTGGGTGGCTGGTGGGATGGTGGCTGAAGGTCGCTCGGAGGATCAAGAAGGCAAATGCAAGAGGCTGACATTGTTTGGGCTATACCAGCAATGCAAGCAGAAGGCCCTTATCTCGCTAGTGCATGACTACATCCCGAGCTTCTTCTTGATGGTGCACAACTTATTCTCGTTGGCGCGCTTCTTCTCTAGCTTCTTATCCTCGCTGGCACATGACTGTTAGCTCTATCTCCAACTACTGTAGTCTGGAAGACGCCTTGCACGTAGTCAGACAGCTAGATGAAGAAGACCTTCCAAGATCTCGAACCTGATCCAACCCGCTCCTAGGCCGTTTTACCTTTTCTTCGCCCAACCCCATCCATCAGCAACTGCAAAGACACATCTAGATCAGGTGTCAGCTCTTCCATTGGCGTGTCTAGTCATTGTTGGGAGAGGTAGGCGAGGTACTAGTCCTTCTTTTGCAACATAGAAGCTTAAAAAAAACATTTAAAATTATCGACCATAGTTTTGAAATTTGTAATTGCATGTGTATCCCCCAAGCCTCGACTTCCGAAAAAAATGAACCCTTCTCACACTGTTCCTCGATTTGAAAAGATAGGAGCCGGAACCGGAGTGATGAAGGTACGGCTTTGCTTCCCGGCTAGCCTTATTTGCTGTCGATTTTTGTTGTAATTAAAAATTTTAATTAAAGTTAAATATCAACAAAAAAAAATGGAAGAAAAATATAAAGAAAACCTACCAAAAATGTCGGGCTCTGAAAATGACCACATAACCACTCCCACTTGGCAATCTTCTCTGCAAACTCTGGGGGTGATCGATAAAAACATCAACAGGAAATGCACAAGTATTGTAGTACAAGTGCATCTCGTACTTCCACTCCTTGTACCGCTTAGCCCACACCCGGTTTATGTACTCTTTCGTACCCAGGTGGAGCATGTCGATGGATAGTTGGATACATTGGTCTGAAATAAACAAAAAAAAAAAGTGTGTTAGCTTAAAAAATGCATTTAATAAATAAAAATATTAAATATTAAATTAAAAAAATTCCATACATACCGAAATCTCTCCCATCATATCGTCATGCACCTGGGGATTGCTTCTTCCATGAAGAGGCAAGCATGGGACATTTGGTGTAAACGATGGTACTCATGTCGTGAGTCAACAAGCTGTTGACTATCAGGTTCACTTGCCAATTGAGTGGTTGTAATCGATCACGATCTGGTTATGCTATAAGCCAGTGATCTGGTTGGAGGTCAAATCTTATCCCCCACACTTTGGTCTTCTTCCCAGTTGTGAGTTCTCCGTCTCCTTTCGGGCGCACAGTTACCTAATCGGCATCAGCCTCCTCAGTTTTAACAAGGTGAGGTGGGGCTGGCACATGCTCATGCCGTCTCTGGCTATAAACATGCCTGGCAAATCGAGGCACCCAACCTGATGTAGCAAATGTACTGGGGCATGCCGACGACTCGACATTGGCCGCCTGGGTTCTACTCGGTATCTCTGCTGCCGGGTCACTCCGGCCCAAAGTGGAGGCAGAGTGGCGACCATTATTGATCAACCACGATGATATCTATGAAAAAATAACACAATAAATTTCATTCTGTTTGGGCCCAAAATATTGGTTTGGGCCGAGATTTATTCTCGGCCCAGAAGGCCTTACGAAAAGGTTACTGTGGATCGTTTAGGTCATGGGTTTCCTAACCTAGGTTGGTCAAGTCATGTTGCGAGACAAGTAATCGAATCTTGGCGCAATAAGGAGTTTCGGCGAGATATGGATATTGATAACCCGAAATTGAACCCGGCTTGATAAAGGACTGGGTTCAAAGTCATAGTGAAAATAGGACTGGTCGAGATGGTGTTTGATTAGAAGAAGAAGTCCTAATCCGAGTAGGGTTTTAACTCGATCTAGAAAGTACCTGATGCTATAAATAGAGGAGGTTGTGCATCGTTCAAAGCCCCTTCAATTCAACACACAACTGCCATGCGCAAATTCTCTCAACAACCTTGAGACGTTTTCCTTTTCTTTTTTCGCCGACACACCTTTAGTTTGGATAAACAGCACTGTGAAGGCAACCGATGATATCTTTAGTCGGCATAGATAACACTGTCACCGTAGAACCAGCCGGTCTCGCAGCATCTTCAGTCGGCATAGATAGCACTGCGTCGAGGGTAACTGGTTATCCTTATTGGTCGAGGTCATCTCATTAGCCTTCTCGGTGAAGTGAGGTGTTACAATTTATTAAACTCGGCACATTGCACACCGAGTTAGTTTATGATTGGATACTCTCAAGTGGGATTCAAAGTTCGGCATTCCGGCAGCCGAACCACGTTTATTGTTAAGACATATATCCACTTTGAGTATTTGTGCCCTTACAATTTGGTGTCGATTCGGCGTGAGTTTACTCTGACGAATACCATCACTGTGACCGAATCCGACGACGACGATTTGTGAACTTCGTAAGAATAGTAGCCTTGTCTTCAGGTTCGAGAACCCAAGAGGCCGAGACGTGTTCCTTCCTCTGTCGCAATCGCAAGACGCATAAGTCGGCAGCGCACTTATCACCACATCAGCATATTTTACTCATCGGCCAAGCTCGACCGACGAGTTGGCACGCCCCGCATTCAACCGAATGACGTAGTTAGCTCATAGATTACACGGCATGCGCGCCACGTAGGCTTGGTAGTTTTTAGGGTCAACATTTTGGCACGCCCAGTGGGACCCAGTGCTAAACTACGAAGTTCATGCCAATTGAAACACCATCGGTAAAAAAGAAAACAGCTATGGGAAAATCAACAACCGATTTGCCAATTCAGAACATAGGACAAAGTGTATCACAGGCACAGAATCCCCTTAGTGCCGTGACACCTGAGTCCACAAGCGCAACTCGCCGAGAAAAGGAAGTTGGTCTCGGCGGTCAGCTTTGCAGTCTAGAAATCCCTAACAAAAACACCTGCGTTTTCAATGAAGGGATAGTGGAGGACTGTGATGAGGATGGTGGTGAAGGCTCTGATCCACCAACAAGATCGTTCTTCGAATACGACTTGACGAACAGTCTAAGGCGGTTGAACAGACATTTAGTCGAGGAATCGATAAACTACACGACGTGATACGTAGTAACAGTGAGGTACAAAACAGATTGCTTGAAATACTGGTTAGCAAGGTCTGCGACGACAGGTCATTCGATCTTTCCCGACAATTGCCACCAAGGAATAATCTGTTGCCAGTAGTATAGGCCGAGCCAATTCCTACTCAGCTCAAGCCAATTGACTTAGAAAAAAAATGAGGATCGAGTAGCAGGACAGATGGACCCGACCAGAGAGTGGAAGTAACGTCCGTCGATATAACCAAGGTCTAGCGGATGATTGATTCGGCCATGAAAAAGGGGTCGAAGTTCCTTAAATTCATCCATCCATATCCAACTTACGTGGAACGGTTCGAATATCCTAAAGGTTTCAAAATTCCAGATTTTAGTCTTTTCGCTGGAGAATCGTCTTTATCCTCGTTAGAACATGTGGCTCGTTTCACCGCACAATGCGGAGATGTCAACAGTGATTTTCACAAGCTGCGGCTGTTCAACTTTTCATTGACAGGTTCAGCATTTGCCTGGTATATCAACCTTCCACCTAATTCCATCCAAAGCTGGGAGGAATTGGTCGAGAGATTTCACGAGCAATTTTATCGGCCATGGATGGAAATGTTAGTTTCTTCGTTGGCAAGGATGGCTCAAGCATCTGATGAGTCACCAATGGATTATCTTACCAGATTTAAATCGGCCAGGAATTGGTGCCGAGTACCTCTCCCTGAAGTCGAGTTTGTTAGACTTGCTTTGAACGGACTCGATGTAGAATACAAAAAGAAATTTTTGGGGGCAAACTTTTGGGATATGTATGAATTAGCCCAACATGTCGAGCAATATGACTATTTGCTCCGAGAAGAGAAGATGTCGAAACCCCTATCTCGAGGGACGATTTACAAAAACCCTACGGTCAATTACGCGTCGACCAAAGGCAAGGAATCTCAGTACGTCAGCGTGGACGCGGCCGAGATAGTAATAGATAAACCATACGTGTGCAAGGCATTGACTCAAATTAATTCCAATGAGGTCAAAACCCGCTCGGCCATTGAAGAAACAACAAAAACATCAAAAGTTTATACCTTTGATATCACAAAGGCCGAAGCAATTTTTGATTAATTGCTATCAGCGAAGATCATTAAACTTCGGCCAGGGCATAATATTCCCAAGGCCGAAGACCTTAAAGGAATGACATATTGCAAATATCATAACTCGACAAAGCATGCAACAAACAATTGTGTCATATTTCGTGATGATATCCAGAGCTGGATTGACAAAGGCAAGTTAAAGTTTCCTGAAAAACGCATGACGGTGGATACGGATCCATTCCCTTCAGCGACAGTCGACATGGTAAACGCCTGTTTGCCCAAGAGCAAAGGAAAAGAGAAGGTCGAATTTGCCCCAGTACAACACATCCAAAAGCAAAGCTCCCAGCCTCGACTCAAGATCGACCTATTTTCCAACGCGCCACCTACCGAGCTCTCAAGACCGGCCATAGTTGAACCAATGTCAAACTACAATGATGAAGAAAATGGCGGGCTAATAGTACCACATATCCTAAAGAAAGGTTCCCAACCTCGACTCAAGATCCACTTGTTTTCTAATGCACCACCCACCGAACTCTCAAGACCTGCCATAGTCGAGTCCATGTCAAACTCCAGCGAAGATGGAAATGGCGGGCCGATAGTTCTGTGTAGCAATTGTAAGGCACGCGTTGTTTTAACCGAGCCCAAAAGGACACTAACCCCGATGCAGATGCCGACATCACAACACCAATCGGCGATTACAGCGAAACCTTCAAATGAACCTAGTGAAGGCCAGGGCCAGAAAGTATTCGACAGGCTCGACCCAAGGAAACAGACAGATGGTCCTACATCGGTCAGACAGCGCCTTCATTTTGACGCACCGTTTTACAATGAGGATTATTATTCCCGCAATTCTAGTAGTTCGAGCTCATCAGCAAATAAAAAACCTTCAGGCCACTTGAACCACGTGACTAACGTTGGTACAACTACAATTCTCCCACCGGCATGTATACCGCGTTCTCCAAATCTCAGAAACGTCGACGTCAGCGTATAGATTGTTTGGCTCGACGGCAAGCGACCCAGCCTGTTTCGGCCACTAAATGGCATCCGAAAGATACGGCAGGAAGCGGAGATGATCAGCCAACCCCAACAATCATGGCTGAATTACAAAGGCAGAAGAAAACCAATCGGGACTTCGAAACTACCATTGAAGCAACCGAGAAACGCATCAAACTTCTTTTTCGGCCCGGGGAAATGAAAGCTCGTTTTGAGCAATTTAAGAAAGAGGCCGAAAGCCAACTGCCCCTGTTACCTTTGAAAGAACCACTAATCAGAGTTCGGAGGAATCTGCACCCCCATTCCTCGGCGAATCATTAGAATATATGAAAGAATTTCACAAGAAATATTCCGCCAACGACTTGTATGGGTTGCCCAAGGCTTGCCAAGAAGTTCTTGACCTGGCATTAACTTGCCCCTATGCTGAGTAGATCATCCAAAAAACCACTGATCCAGCAATAAAAGCCAGATTCCAGCACATTCGAGAGGCTAGGGTTCTCGGCTTCGAGGTCGACCCATACACGGATATTGACACAGCCGAACTCTTTTTTTCTCTTGAAGACCTTCAACACCTTCGATATCACTTCGAAGTTTTTTTCAGCCGTTTCCCTGTTAGTTTAACGGTCGATGAGACAAAGCGGGTGGCACGTCTGGACGCTTACCTGGACACCAGGAATGCCCAGATCGCCTATGAGGAACGAGCTCGCAAAATACGGCAGGAGCAGAGTCCGACACCAGATGCATGCAAGCCCGAGGATAACAGTCAACAGGATACAGCGTCGGATTGTGTGGCACAAGCGCCTGAATATGTTGAGACACATAGCGAGCTGGCCACGAATGCTTCAACACACGATGATATAGTCATCACCACTCCGGAAGATGACGACAGGATCCAATAGGCCCTTTAGTCCTTGAAAATATGGAAATCAGCATGGTCCATGTTCTTCCTGCCGAATTTCAGCTGACTACACACCAACCAAGTTCCTTGGACGGTGATGTGGTCGCTAAAGAGGCAACACAAGTTGATTTCGTCACTACTACTGAAGACGAGTCAACTAACGGCGACGATAAACTTAAAACAGCCTTGGACAACTTGTTTCCCCGTTCTTCCTCGACTAATCTTCAATATTTAAAACCGTTGTATGTCACGGCCCATATTGAAGGCTACCCAATCTCCAAGATTTTCGTCGATTGCGGAGCAACAGTCAATATCATGCCTGTATCTGTCATGAAAGCATTACGACGATCCACCGACGAACTCATTCCTTCAGGAATAACCATGAGTAGCTTTGTCGGTGACAAGTCTCAGACCAAATTAGTACTCCCTCTAGAGGTAAACATCACAGGTCGCAATCACTTGACCGTATTTTTTATCGTCGACTCTAAGATCGAATATAATGCTTTGCTCGGTAGGGATTGGATTCATCAAACGAATTGCATTCCTTCTTCTTTATACCAAGTCTTTATTTTTTGGGATGGTAAATCGGTCATGGTCCACCCAGCTGATACTCAACCGTTTGAAACCAACATGATTCAGGCCCGCTATTATGATGATCACGTCGGCTATATTACCCTACAAGGTTTTAATGAAGATGGACAGCCGACTCAGATCTCAATCCAGAAAGCCATCCAGGTAGGCGCAGAGACTGTCCACCAGGATTTGGCGAGACTCGGTTTGGCCAATTTACTCCCCACCACTGATGATTGACATAAAAAACGAGAGGCATCGGGCCGCGGTTTCATCCACGATGGAACGCCTGCTGGCCCATTGGTATGCTATTTCTAAGCACCCGCATTCGGGCATCAACTTAATTGAATTTTTGGCCGAAGAGGATAACGGCCTGGTACTATCGTTGGATAAAGTTCAGGCCGCACCGACCGAGCTCAACGACAGCCGACCCCAAGTTAAGGATCCTCTAGAGGAAATAAATGTTGGAACGGCCGATGATCCTCGGCCGTTATTTATTAGTGCGTTATTACCCCATGCCATGAAAGTGGAACTCCATCAATTGCTTCACGAGTTTAAAGATTGTTTTGCTTGGAGTTATCATGAGATGTCGGGTCTCGACCGGACCCTTGTCGAACATGAATTACATATCAAACCTGGTTGCAAGCCTGTTCGACAACCTCTTCGCCGATTCTCGACCGAAGTACAGCTCGGCATAAAAGACAAAATTGTTCGACTGTTAAATGTCGGGTTTATCCGAACTGCTCGATACGTCGAGTGGTTGGCGAATATCGTACCTGTACTCAAGAAAAATGGGGCCCTACGCATTTGCATTGATTTTCGAAATTTGAATCTGGCAACACCTAAGGATACATATCCCATGCCAATTTCAGATTTGCTAATCGACGCCGCGGCTAATCATGACATGCTGTCATTCATGGATGGACATGCCGGTTATAACCAAATATTTATTGCCGAGGCCGATGTTCATAAAACTGCTTTCCGCTGCCCGGGGGCACTTGGAATCTACGAGTGGGTAGTCATGCCATTTGGTCTAAAAAACACTGGTGCTATATATCAACGCGCGATGAATACCATTTTTCATGACCTGATCGGCACTACCATAGAAGTGTATATTGATGACGTCGTGGTCAAATCAAAAAGTCACCGAACGCATATTGATGATCTTCGGTAAGCTTTCCTTCGCATGCGACGACATAACCTTAAGATGAACCCAGCCAAATGCGCATTTGGCGTGTCGGTCGGCAATTTCTTAGGTTTTCTTGTCCACCATTGGGGCATCGAGGTCGACGCGAACAAAGCCAGTGCAATTATTGACGCCCCACCACCGACGACCAAAAAACAACTCCAGTCCTTGCTCGGGAAAATAAATTTTCTTCGCCGATTCATAGCTAATTCTGCTGGCAAAATGACGGCATTCTCTACACTGTTGAAACTTAAGGACTCAGATAAGTTTGAGTGGCGTGAAGAACATCGAGCGGCTTTCACACAAATCAAGGTTGCCCTTGCAACTCTACTCGTCCTCGTACCGCCTCGACGTGATAAACCCCTTAAGCTTTACATTTCTGCAGCCGAAGAATCCATCGGTAGCCTCCTCGCGCAAGATACTGACGCTGGGTGAGAACAAGCTATTTTATATCTCAGCCGACACCTCAATCCTCCAGAGATCAATTATTCACCAGTTGAGAAGCTTTGTTTGGCTTTGTTCTTCGCCGCATCAAAACTCCAACATTATATGCTCCCATCCGTTACGCAGGTCATCGCCCAGACAGATGTTATTCGATATATGCTTACTCGGCCAATAGTCAAAGGACGAATCGGGAAATGGACACTGGCACTATCGGAGTTTAGTTTGCAGTACGTCCCACAAAAAGTTGTCAAATGACAAACGCTTGCTGATTTCTTAGCCCATCACCCTTCTCCATATGGGTTCGGGGGCACCGATGTTGAAATCGGAATGGTGGAGGCACGTGACAATTATTGGACAATGTATTTCGATGGTTCCAGCACTTCAACATCGGCCAGTGTGAGGATTGTACTCCAGTCTCTACACCAACACCGTTGGTTCTTTTCCCTCAAGTTGGATTTCGATTGTACCAACAATCAGGCCGAGTACGAAGCCCTTATTATCGGCCTTAGTGTACTTCATGATTTGCACGTTGCTCGCGTCCTCGTCTTTGGTGATTCGGAGCTTATGATTAACCAACTTAATGGAACTTTTCGGTGCATGAGTTGTACTCTGGCGCCCTATCACATGGTGGCCAGTTACTTGGCCAAGTCATTCGACGGTATCACGTTCAATCATATTTCCCGTGGACGGAACACCGTCGCAGACGAACTCGCTCAGATAGCCTCCGGAGCACAACTCCTGGGGGGCAAGAGTAGACCAATGATACCCGTTTTACGGCAATCGTGTCCAGCTTTGGTTAATCAACAAGTCCTTCAGCGAGACCAAGTCATCTGTACACGGGTAATGTCCTTACCTTCGTTGTTGGAACGGGATGATCCTTTAGATGTTTGCGTTGTCGAGACGTTACCAAACGACTAGAGAATGCCAATTATCCAATACCTTGATAATCCTAGAGGCAAACACGACAGAAAGACAAAGGTCCATGCCACAAACTATGTCTCATACCAGAATAAGTTGTATCAAAAATGCGAAGACGGTTTATTACTGTTATGCCTCGACCCGCAAGAAGCCGCCCAAGCAATCACAGAGGTACATGAAGGAATTTGTGAAGCCCATCAATCAGGACGCAATATGTGTTGGCTACTTCACCGGCACAGTTACTTTTGGCCAAGCATATTGAAAGATTGTATCGAGTATGCACGAAGATGCATCCAGTGTCAAATTCATGGACCCATCTAAAGGGCCCCGGTCGAATTACTTCATTCGGTCACCAAACCTTGGCCGTTCAAAGGATGGGCAATGGACGTGATCGGCAAAATCACACCATCCTCTTGAGCAGCGAAACATGCATGGATACTCGTGGCAACGGATTATTTCACTAAATGGGTCGAAGCAAAGTCATACGCCGAATTAACATCAAATGAGGTTTGCGATTTTGTGGAGGAACATATTGTGACCAGGTTCAGCGTACCAGAAACGATCATAACTGATAATGGCACGGTCTTCACAGCCGAAAGGTTCAAAGAGTATATGGCGAGCTTAAAAATTTGGCTTGAGCAGTCCACACCATACTATCCACAAGCGAATGGACAAGTCGAAGCAAGTAATAAGGTTTTGATCAGTATTCTCGAAAAAATGATAAAAGAAAGACCTAGCATGTGGCATTTAAAATTGAATGAAGCCTTATGGGCATACCAGACTTCACCCCGGTCGGCAACGGAGACCACCCCATATGCGTTAACCTATGGACATGGCGCGATGTTACCAGTCGAGCTAAGTGTAAATTCTTTACGCGTGATCGAGCAGAGTAGTTTGTCCAATGCCGAATACAACCAGGCCATGTTACAAGAGTTAGAAGATTTGGAAGAAGATCAGCTTGACGCTTACAACCTTCTAATGGCACAAAAGAAAATTACCGAGCGAGCGTATAATCAAAGGGTCAAACAAAAAACGTTCGGCGAAGGGGAATTAGTTTGGCAAACTGTCTTACCCGTGGGAATTAAAGACCCCAGGTTCGGCAAATGGTCGCCAAATTGGGAAGGGCCGTTCGTCGTCCATAAAGTCCTCGGCAATGGGGCATACCATCTTAGAGATCGAACCGGTGCTATTCACAGGTTTCCAATTAATGGAAAGTTCGTAAAGAAATATTACCCAGTCACATGAGATATGCAAGAATAAAAACTCGTTTCATTTCATTAATAAGTTGGTTTACAGTCAAATCATTCTAGGGTGATGAAGGAATAAGAGTTTCAAGAAGGGCCTTCAGCTCCAGCCACCGCACCTCGCCCATTATGACCTCGGCCTGCCGGTTCTTCTTGTCCATCTTCAACTGCTCGACTCACTTCGCGCTCACCGCATACTCGGTTAAACAATCTTTGCCGCCCGACTCGAAGTCCTTCGCAAGCTCAGAAGCAATAGCCGACCTTCGTTTTGCCAATTCGGCCATTTGACGGTCGAGGTCGGCCAAGGCTTCCCCTTTCGCCTTTAAAGCATCGATCTTCGAACGAAGAGTGTCTTGGACGGCCATGGCAGTTTTCAGATCTTGTTCAGCCCGAAGAGCGTTCTCGAGGACACTAAAGGATTCCCGAACTCGCTCCAAGGCGGACGATGCCTGAACGATAGACTCGGTGCTCATTTGACCATCTGCTCTGAGGTCGTTTAGGCATGCACCCAACAAATCAAGACCTTTGCACTCAAGGACTTGTGACGCCGAGAGAGACAAAACTTCTTGCAGCTGAACCAGAGCAGCTGAATCGGCAGGTTCAGTTGTAGTAGCCGAGGGGCCAGCCGTTCCAGAAGTGCTTGACAAGAGAGCTTTAAACTCTACTTCCCATGAAGGCTACACACAAAAATTAGTTTAAGCACAAGGAAATCACGAAAGAATATAGCAAGAAGGTTTTTGTTTTAAACATTCCGATAGGAGACTTAGGCCATGTCTTCGGGTTCGTTGCTCGAACCTAAAGAACTTAATGGCCGAGCCAAGTGTCTTAGACTGCTTCTCAGTTCACGCGGCCAATGAAGGTTATCTACGTTCGATAGCCACTGCGGCGGCCAAGAAATATAGATAACACATTTCGGCGCGTAGAAATTTCAATGAAAAGAATGGGTAGGCACCTGACATTTGGTATCTTCCTGGTTTAGAGTTCTAAGGCAGAAAAGTAACCAAAGAAAAGCGGTAGGGGTACTTACGAAGGCCGAAGTGGTTTCTTGGGGAGGAATGTTGAGGTCCTGGTCGCTTCTGGCTCTACGGCAGGTCGTTTCCCACGATCGGCCGCTGAAGGGCCGACTTGGACAACCGCCTCGAACACAGGGGGAGGTAGATTGCGTGGTTGAAGGTGACTCGTCAGTGGAATCTCATCGCTCCCGTCGCTTTCTTTTAGAACGACTGCCGTGTGTTTTGGATTTTCGAGATGATTTTTCTAGGAAAAGGGGGCCGTCCCTTCCAAGACAGGCGCATCAACTGGCTCCGAAGCTGCAGGCGCCTTGACCAGTGGAGCAATAACTGGTCCAACGACTTGAGAAACAAGCCGTACATGGGCTGTTTCTTTGGCCGGAATTGGCTATTTCTCTGTCGAAGCCTGGACGACAGGGGTAGAAGGGGAAACATTAGGAGTCGTCACTCCCGTAGTTTGACTGGAGATAACATGAATCTCCCGTTCTCCTTTCCTCGCCAGCTTCTTGACCCGTTTTGCGGGTTGAAGGGGTTCGAGGGCCGTCTCAGCCTTTTGATAAGGCCGTTTGCTCAGCAAGGCCTGCGCGATAGTCTTAGCCTTTTTGGAGATAGTCGATTTTTTCCCACCGCAGCCGTAGTGACCACTTCTGCCTTTTTCAGTGACCGACTACCTGAGAAAGCAAAAGCAAATTAGTAGAGTTTAAAGTCGAAGGAAGAAGGTAGAAATAGACCGTTACCTTGAGATTGGGGGGCAGAAGCCTTATTGGGTCGATCGTCGAAGATTTTGTTCAGGACGTCTTCGACCCGAGCACCAAAAAAGTTTTGGGTATACTCTTCCCACCAATCACCGAAAGTGTCAGTGCTAAGAGATTCTGGAACGGTTGGTCGAAGGCGGAATTTTTGGCACCGTTCTTGAAACTCCCTTTTGGCATCCTTGCACTCATTTTCGGAAGAGCCAGATAGACGTCTTCGGCTCAGCAGGGAGCGAAAGGTAAGAAGAGGCACCGGGCAACCTTGAAGATAGCCGAGTTACCGAGCAGTGAATTGGGGGTGATATACTTCCCAACTTGCTCGGTGCACATCACACCCAAGAGGAAGGTCGCGGGTAAGCACAAACAACCCCCAGGATTGACGGAGATCAGCATCATCATCTGCACTCCATGCTGATGTGGGGAGTTTAATCGACAATGGATATTCTCGACGACGGCAGATCAAGAATTCATCGTCGGAAAAGACATCAAGGTCGAAGAGGTATCTCAACACGTCTTCAGCTTAGTGAGGAGGTACTGATCGAGAAGCCACCTGAAGGCCGAGCGCTTCAGTAGGCGAAAAGCTGGCAAGCTCTGGCCGAAGAGTGACGAAATAAACCTGCAACCAGAGTTGAAATACCCAGAGAGGGCCACTCTGGTGAGGGTCGATCTTGTGAAGGGTCATCTTGGCCAAACAGCGCAGGAGATGGGCAAGAATGGCTGGACTAAGCGCTAGGGTGTGACCGTTAGCCAAGGCTTCGGCCACCGGCATGTTCTCGACCAAGCACTTGTTGGACTTGGTACAACAAATAAATTTGTTATAACAGTAGAAGAGGAAGGCTTCGTGTTCTCCCCGCCGTAGGTTCTCCTTCCATCGACCAACAAAGTGGAGGTAAAGAGTGTTGTAGTTGAGGAAGTTCTTATAAAGTTTATGAAATTCCTCATTTGAGGGTTCTTGACCCCCTCTGCTTAGTGTTTCGATGGCCCGATTGTTGAAAAGTGTCTTCAAGTCAATGGTCGATGGGTACCCGGAGAGGGTAGCATCAACCGGGATGCCGAAAGGGGAAGTCCCTAGGATCGCGGTAATATCAAGGATAGTAGGGTCCATGGGGCCGAAGGGAATGACCATAGTGTTGGTAGATGAGCACCAGAAGCTTGAGGCGGCCATAAGAAGTTCCTTGTCCACGACAAGTTCCATAGACGAAAGACGAATGACATCGTAAATGCCGAGAGCTTTCCATTGCACGCCAAAGATCTTTTCCATCCGTGCAACCCAGGCTGCCCAGGTCGCAGTGGTCGAAGGCCAGGAGCCTTGGGGTTTTGCCAAATCCCACCTCGACCATTCAAATCCTAGCAGTAGGGGTGTTAGACACTGCTCCTTGAAGAGTTCGGTGATGGTTGATGGTACTGCATCCTTAAAAAGTGGACCAAGGTTCTGGTGGGGGGTGCTCATATCGCTCTCAAAGTGCAGAGTCTTGATTGAGCCCTAATCAATGATTGTCCCACATTTGTCGCATTCCTTAGAGAGCTTGGAGATGAAGGAGGCCATTGGAAATGGTTTTAAAGGTTTTCTGGGAGAAAGTCAGGGGTTTCTTTTAATCTTTGAACAAGAGAGAGTTTGGAAAATTTAAAAGCGTAAAGAATGAATAATAGAAGGTCAGGTATTTATAGACTCGTGGAATGGAAGATCAAACGGGGAGAGTGATTGGGAAGATTGCTAATAATTATGGAGTGATGAAGAATATTAACAGACTCAGGAGAAAGAACCAAAAAACTCGCAGATTAATGGGTCATGATGATCTATTGACGGCGTCCTTGTATGAAGAAATGACGTTTTGGTGTCCACACGATCTCGAGGGTACCGAAAGATTCGTAAATCGAGATTACATGATGGCATGCGGCGACAGGTATAATGATTTGAGGACGTTTGGACATCCACACGTCTTGAGGAATTCAAAAATCTCGCGGATCAAGGGGTAATGATGAAATGACACTTCAGGTCATGCTGAGAAGAGGACACTTGGTGAGATATCTGACGAGATCAAGATCGTGCAATCGTGCTTCATAATGCACCTCGGGAGACGAAGCCTGGTGTCGCTTCTTCAAGGTCAGGGCTCGGCCAGAGACTTCAGGCCGAAAAAGTCCTCAGAAGCGAGGGGGCAATGTTTGGGCCCAAAATATTAGTTTGGGCCGACATTTATTCTCAGCCCGGAAGGCCTTACGAAAAGGTTATTGTGGATCGTTTAGTTCATGGGCTTCCTAACCTAGGTTGGTCAAGTCATGCTGCGAGACGAGTAATCGAATCCTGGCGCAATAAGGAGTCTCGGCGAGATATGGATATTGATAACCCGGAAGTGAATTCGACTTGATAAAGGACTGGGTTCAAAGTCATAGTGAAAATAGGACTGGTCGAGATGGTGTTTGATTAGAAAAAGAAGTCCTAATCCGAGTAGGGTTTTAACTCGATCTAGAAAGTACCTGATGCTATAAATAGAGGAGGCTGTGCATCGTTCAAAGCCCCTTCAATTCAACACACAACTGCCATGCGCAAATTCTCTCAACAACCTTGAGACTTTTTCCTTTTCTTTTTTCGCCGACACACCTTCAGTTTGGATAAACAGCAGTGTGAAGGCAACCGGTGATATCTTCAGTCGGCATAGATATCACTGTCACCGTAGAACCAGCCGGTCTCGCAGCATCTTCAGTCGGCATAGATAGCACTGCGTCAAGGGTAACTGGTTATCTATCAAAGTCTCGGTCGAAAAGGATTTACGAATCCTTATTTGTCGAGGTCATCTCATTAGCTTTCTCGGCGAAGTGAGGTGTTACAGTTTATTAAACTCGGCACATTGCACGCCGAGTTAGTTTATGATTGGATACTCTCAAGTGGGATTCAGAGTTTGGCATTCCGGCGGCCGAACCATGTTTATTGTTAAGACATATATCCGCTTTGAGTATTTGTGCCCTTACACTTTGGTGTCGATTCGGCGTGAGTTTACTCTGACGAATACCATCACTGTGACTGAATCCGACGACGACGATTTGTGAACTTCGTAAGAATAGTAGCCTTGTCTTCAGGTTCGAGAACCCAAGAGGCCGAGACGTGTTCCTTCCTCGGTCGCAATCGCAAGACGCAGAAGTTGGCCGCGCACTCATCACCACATCAGCATATTTTACTCCTCGGTCGAGCTCGGCCGACGAGTTGGCACGCCCCGCATTCAACCGAAGGACGTAGTTAGCTCATAGATTACTTGACCTGCACCCCACGAAGACTTGGTAGTTTTTAGGGTCAACACATTCACACAAATCTAATTTCGTCCCTACAATTTTTTTTTTCCTACAAATTTAATTACTTCCCTACAAATTTAATTTTGTTCCTATGAATTTAATTTCTTTCCTATTTTCGTAATATTTCACAAATTTTCACATATTTCTACAATTTTTACAAATTTTCAACAAATTTCACATATTTCTTACAATTTTCACATATCTCTACAATTTTTACATTTTTTCTATTTGCCTACAAATTTCACATATTTACAATTGTCATAAATTTACTACAATGCTCACATATTTCTACAATTATTCAAATTTCTCTATTTAACTGCAATTTTCACATATCATATTCACAATTTTCACATATTCACAATTTTCACAATTTCACCATAAGACATATTCAAAATTTCACAATTTCACAAGATCACATTTCCACAATTTCACAATTTCACAATTTCACAATCTCATAATTTCACAATATCGATTTTGCTGATATAATAATCTAGGTTCTCCCAAAAGTCTATGACCCAACTCGATTTTACTCTGATTCTTGATGATTACCCCATATAGGAATCGTATTACATATTTGTAGCTTCTCCGTTTAATTATTTCTGCTTATTGGTAAATCGAGAAGTTTTTTTATTTTGAGAATGTTTGTAACTGACATTTGTAAGCTATATTGATTAGTAATGAAATAATTAGTTTTTTAAGAGAAAAATGAATCAATCTTAAGAGTGGAATAGCATTGAAAAGCTGCACTAGACAAGTTGTGTAAATATAGTTTAACTATTGCTTAGTGGTCAAAGCACCACAATTTGGGAGTACGACTGTAAAATAAGAGCGGTTATATTTCGAACAACTCTTTATTTGTATAATATTGGTGTTTTATACAACTACTATTTATTTTATGTAAATATGTTGTACACGTTTAATGGTATAGCACCACTTAGCACTACAATTTAGTTGTATTCATCTTCACTTGTAAGAGAGGTTTTAGGTTCGATTCTCGCCAAGTCGAAGTTGAATCACATTACTATGGCAAACCCATTGTAAGGCTTAACACACTCTCTCATCCCCTTAGTGTGGATACTACCAATTGTTTAAAAAAAAAAAGAAAACTAAAAGAGGGGAAGGGTTAAGGGTTAGAGGATTGACTCTTAAAGCTGTTATAAGATATACATTGCGGAAGACGGTCTAGAGTCATCATACCCGAAGAGGGGAAGGGTTGAGCGTTAGTGAAAATTCGTCAATGGACACCAAAAGCGCACATTAAAGTTGCACATCTGAACAAGAGCTATTAGATTCGTTCGGTCAAATGTCTAACAGTTCTACAAGAGAAAGCCTCTCAGGGTTAGAGGAACGATGTGTGCGTGTGTGTGTGTGAGAGAGAGAGAGAGAGCAGATAGGGCTTTTGCTTTGATATCCACCAAACAGTCGCTTCAAACAGTCACTACTTGCTACTCTGATTCGATTCATACAAAGTTCTGATGCCAGCAACAAAAACAAAACCTTAAACCCTAAATCTTCATACGCCAAAGTTTTGATTCTGCAAGACCCTAAACCCTAGATTTTTTGCAAAATCTAAACCCTTTGTTCTTCGTATATTTATGTGATAAATTACCTTACCTTTGAATTTGGTATAATTTGTTCTCCGGTACGTTGAAATTTTGAATAAACTGATCGGCACGGACAGCAGATTCTGATGGCATGAGAACTTGAAACCAAAAATGTAGTATGCATACCCCTATTTAATACTTTGTATAATGCTTGGCATCAACTACATGAAATAGGACTAGTACTGAGAATCCAATGCTCCGAAACTTGCATTCCACAATATTTCATGGTAAGAAAAATCAATGCCAAACCATGTTTGTAAAGATATCACCAATTAGATTTCACGACGAAATAGGAGAACTAAGTCTTATAAAGTTGATGGACGCAAAATAAAAGAAGTGAACACCTCAAAATTTCAAAAAGAAAAATACTTGCATAAATCTAATTCATCCTCCTGATGAGCTCGTTGATATAGTCTTCACGGTTTCCAGCATCACCGCCTTCAACATAGTGATTTCTCTTCTTCTTCAGACCACCGAGAGGGGCCTTAAGCTTAAATGGCCAAAGGAAGTTGTTTGCCTCCTTGAAGTGAGGCCCAACAGTCAAGATCTCATGGATAAGATCCTCCACACAGATAATTCCAAACTTGCCCAAAGCCTGTGATTTCAAGAAATGTCAATGAAAGAACGCCAATGTGTTTAAACAAAAATTGATCACGTTATTAAACTTTTCTAATCATGTACTTTCTCTACCTGTTCAACAATTGAATTGTCAGTCAAAGCAGTTCTCTGCTTGTTAAGTTTCCCATAACCCCTCTTGTAGATTAACTCCTTGACACTCTTCAAATTAGGATACCTGAAGTCCATTACATCAAATTAACAAAACAACCCGGGATTAAACGATCATGAGACTATGAAGCTCGAAACGAAAAAAATGACATACCCGTAGGTCACATAGGGTTCAACCCTGTGAAGCATGTTCAATGTGGCCTTGTTTACTTTCAAGAACACACCATTGAATATCTGCAACAACCCGAAAAACAAATGAAAACCAGAGAATTAAAATATCAATTGCATTTTATTACTCCACTGCAATTACCCATTCCAGAAATACGAGATTCGATCAGGATTTTACCTGTCTCAAACGAAGAAGCTGCAAAATCTTCTTAGTTTTTGGGTCAATAGCATTGATTCTGAATGTTAAAAAATACCAAGACAAAGATCACAATCAGCATTAAACCAAATACAAACCCAATCAACAAGTGGCCCTCTACCACAGTGGTAGAGAGGAGCGTTTGGCATGGGTTCGAACCCTATCGGCTCACTAATCCAACATTTTATCTAACAAATCGTTCTTTTGACAAAAAAAAATAAAAAATACATACATACCCACGAATCCTGATGATGAACAACAGCTTGGCCTCTGGGTTTACATAAAACCCACCCTTCAGTTTCGCTTCGCGCTTCAATCGAATCAACTCCTTTTGCTGAAAAAAAGGGGACAAATTAGACCATCAAAACCCAATTGAAATCCCAGTACCAATTCCAAAATTGATCAAATAAATAGAACAGTACTAATCAAACGCGTATTGCATATGTACCTCCTCATCGTACTCCTTGGCGTACTGCTTGGCCCGGTTGTAGATCAGCTTGCGGTTTTCGGAGCTCTTCTTCTTGGCAGATTCGAGGTCTTGCTTTTTAGCAAGGGCCCATTGCTCCTCTCTCTTTCTCTTCTTCAGCACTGACTCCGGAACCACCGGCGCCGCCTTCACTTCTTCGCCCATCTCTCTCTGTCTCTGCAAAAATGGTATCAGGAGTAGAAGAAGTACAAAGGAGGAGCGTGCGGGTGGCGGCTGCAGATAAAGAGAGACGGAAGAAATAAAAATTAGGGTTTTAGGTGGTGGCTATAATCTAGAGCTGACAAGGCGTCGCGTTTAGTGGATGGGTCGGATTGAGCAAAAACTGTTTTTATATGCGTGATCTAAATCCGACCGGTTAAGCTTAAGTAGTAATCCGAATTCGACCTATTATATTAATAAATTAACCACTTCACCCATTAACTAGAGATTTTTGAAATTTTATTTGATAGTGTTGCGTTAAATTGGACTCAGTTACTGTTCGAACAAACTATTTTCATCAATTGTTTCTTTGTTACTCAACGCTACAAAAATGCTTGAAGGATAAAGTTACGAGTGCGTCGCTGTTAGATGTTGTCAATAAGTAAAAATTTTGTTGTGTGAGTGTGTATTGGTTTTTCTTAACTTCGGAACCAAACGATTATGAAAGAGATAGAGATTGAAATAATGGACGTAGGATCCAATAATAAGTACATTTTCAATTTTTACTTGGTTGTAATTTAAACACAAAGCTCAATCGGTTAGAATGAGACCAAACAAACTCTCTCTAGTTTCTCTTTCTAGAAAAAACTCTCTTTATTGAAACATCAACCCAACATTCTCCTTCGTAGCCAGCCCTAGCCTTTGGCTTGGGTGTTGGTGGCAACCCACCCTTATTTTCTTCTCCTTCCCTCTTTCTCAGAATCTGTTATACCCTCCCACTTCTCCTCCTTCTTCCCCTTCATCTCCTCTCCCATATCCTTTTTTTCTTCCCTTTCCCTCTTTACCTCCCCTCCCAGCTCCTCTACGCCTTTCCTCTTATAGCTTCCCACCCCCTTTTTCTTCCTAGTCTTCTTTGAGTTTGGTCTCAATAACCCTGAGCTTGTCTCAGATTGGGCTTCATGCCCTTAATCTAGTGTTTTTCATCCGTTTTTACTACTTTCTATTTGTTATTTTTCCTTCCTCCCCCCTCCTTAGCCGTGATATCCATCCACACCTCCATCATGTGCTTGGATTTGCGGGCTCCGATCTGAAATTGGATATCAAATCCATTTCCTTCCCTCACTTTTCCTCCCCCAACCCGCATGTCAGATCCCATCCAGGGCAAGTGTTCTACAGCCTCCGTCACAGTAAGGGTATTTTACATACCCCTTAACCTCACTTTCTATCCATATGGTAATTTGTTTGTATATATTTGCAGGGGTTCGTGAAGGGAATTTGGATTTGGTGTCTACATTCTCGATTCGGAGTTTAGCTTCCTTTGAGGATGCGACGGCGACAACGATTTGGTTTATACTGCTTTAGATTAGGTATTTTGTTGTTTGCTTTTGCCTGCATGCCTAGGTTTGTTTAGACCTCCCGTTGTATCTTGAGTTACAACTCTTATTTTGTTTGGGCCGTTTACTTTACCTACTCTTGTTTATGAGAGGCTTTTGGGTCTCTCTTTCTTGTTTGTTAATGAAAGTAATTTCGTTTGACCAAAAAAAAAAAAAAAAAAAAAAAAAACACAAATCCATTTCACGGTGAGCACTCCAATATAAAGTTATTGTTCGTAATTATGCCAAACTCCATGTCCGAATATTGAATCACAGCCACAAATAAACCCTAATTCCTCCTTAAAACCCTCGGTCGGCGTTGGAGCCTTCTCCCTCCTCGTCCTTCTCCAATAAACCTACTCAGAGCAGAATCCTCGCATGCCCAAATCCCTAACAAGCACGCAGGAGGACGCTATCAACCCTACCCTTCTCGCATTCAAGCCTCGCCAAGTTCTGCTTGCAAACCGAGACATGGAGCACAGGGCTAAGCCCAATAGCTCTGCCGACGGAGCACAAACTCTGAGTCCCGACCAGAAGGGTCCACTCCTCCGCGCCGTGGCTCGGTTCCTGGAAAACAATGGGTTCTCCAAAACCTTGAAAAAGTTCCTTTCTGAAGCTGGAATCGAGGTGGGCACTTGTCTATTTTCTGTTTGGTTGCCTAGAAAAATATGAAAATGCAGAGCATACATGAATTTTTATTGTTGCATTCTCAAAAAGTTGTTTCGAAAATTGATAGAAACAGTCTTAGAAAAATGAGTAAATTGTAGTAACGGTCTCTCAACTAAAAATTAGTACCATTGGTTTTTCATCTCATCAAAACGTGCAGTTCAGGTCATTTTCGTTAACTCCGTTAGAACTTCTATCAAACTGAGAAGCTAAATTAAGGGGCAAATATGAAAAATCAAATTAAAAAATTTGTATTAATGGTCTCTCAACTTTAATTCAACGGGAAAAATGATCCCTCAACTTTAATCCAATTGGAGCGAAGACTCCATCATTGCTCCAATTTGATTAAAATTGAAAGACCATTGCTGCAATTTACTCATGAAAAATCCCTAAATGGTCGAAGCATTCTCTATAGAGTATTTTACTGTTTGTTTTGGAACTTCAGTAGTTAATCCAGTGTCGTTATCGTATCCGTTATGATTTTTTCGTTGGCCTGGTTCATATCTAATAGGAATGGATAGTAATTCACTCGTAACATTGTCGCATAAGATGGAGTTGGACAATTTCTTAACCAAGTGTTAGACTTTCAAAACGATAAGTGTATACTATATTCTGTGGTTGATAGTGAATTGAATTCAGAATTGGTTATTGACCCTTTTGCAGAAAAGTGAACTGAAGGATTTGCCACTGGATTTGGGAGAAATGTACTGCAATTATTCTGAGATGTGGTGAGTTGACCAATTCTTCAACTTTCGTTTCTTCTCTTAATGAATTTATATGAAGACGGTCATCAATTGTAACATCTTCTCAAATACTTTTAAAATGGTTCTTTAAATCTTTACACGCGTTTATTTAAAGTATTCAACGGTATGAGTTTAATACAGATGATAATTTTTGTGTGGCAACATAAATTACGAAACTTTTTTTTCTTTTCTGATTTTTTGTAAGTTCAGCGATGTGGAGTTAGAAAGAAGGATGGTATCATGCTAATCTTTCAGCGATGTGGAGTTAGAAAGAAGGATTTGGGATTTGGTGATTATGTAGTGTTCTTTATAGTAGGAAATCAAAGTTATCACGACTGTGATAGATTTTGTTTTAATGCTTAAGTAGTTTCAAATTAAAGGATTTTCTTTTAAATAATAGTTTTAATTAGAGGGTTATCTTAGGTTTTTGTTCAACATCCTAGAATTGTGCTGATGGCAATCACTAGCATGAAATCTAATGGGAAAAATCCTGATGCTGTCTGGCAGACTGCCATAATGCCTCAAATACATTTGGTGATTATACTGCTGTTTAGATAAACATTAAATTTCAGTTTCTATTCTAATTTGGCTTGTGTTTCTCTGTTATGTAGTAGTGGAGGCACAATTGTCCACAGCGAGGAGAAAGGTATGCAGGAATTTATAAATATTTTTGGTTTTCATCGTGCATCTCTCTCTCTCTCTCTCTCTCTCTCTCTCTCTCTCTCTCTCTCTTATGCGTATGAATATGAGTCTCAGGATGTAGTTATATGTTCATTATTTGTATGTAGCGCTTATGTTAGTCTTTTAATTCTGCACAGTATTGAAGGATACCTTCCAATTGCTGTTAATGGCGGATAAGTTATCCAAGGAGGCAAAGAAGTCCAAGATAGCTTCTGGTTCTCTTGCTGGTGCAGCAGAAGAACATCAATCAGAGCAATTTCTTGGTGCAACTGAAAAAAAAATTAAAGATGCTGTACTTTTAAAGGAAAATGGTGTTGGTGATTCTGAGATAGAAAAGAAACCAAGGGATAAGAAGAAAAAGAAGAACAAGTCAAGTACTGATTCTGTCAGTGCTGGTGTAGAGCAGCATGGCTTGGAAGGAAAAAATGATGCGATTGAAATGGGTAAATCAGTTGCTGATGACAATCCAATGGATGGGAAGAGTGTCAAACCTAAAAGTAAGAAGAAAAAGAAAGATGGTTTGGTTTCTGAAAGTTTAGGTGGTGAGAAGGGGAAGGCGCTTAGTATAGGAGATACGAATGGAACTAGTTCTGGAAAATATGATTTCAAGATATCAGATATGGATGCTACTGATAAGGAGAATAAAGGTTCCAAAAAAAGAAAAAGATTAGCTTCTGAAGGATATGATTCACAGCCTGCCAACAACAAAGAAGATGAAGGATCCAAGCGCAGAAAGGTAGAGGGCTCAAAAGCATCCAAGGGAAGTGAGCAACCAGTAAATAACAATGCATCACAAGGAAAAGCTGAAAATTTTGGTGAACTAGATAAAAGTGCTGAGAAGTCTTTTATTAAGAAAAACAAGAAGCAACACAATGGTTCAGCTGAGGTATTTCCTTTATCTTTATGTGTGATAGGAACCATTTGAGATGTGATTTATTCAAGCAGCCTCGTTTGAGATTCTCTAGGTTCTACATGATTTGACATGTTCTACATGACTTGTCAGATGCATTTTCCTTCATTTTTTTTATGTGAATCAAAATCAATGAAAATCTCGTCTCAAATTGAACTCTTTATCTTCATTTGTTACTTTTTTCAAGCTCTTTTGTCCTATTATTATTTAGATCTAATTTTACTGATTTTGCAGGTGGTATGAAGTCGTATTCTTTTAACTGTTCACTAAGTCATCTCAAATGAGTTCTTTCTTGGGAAATTTTCTTCTCAACTATTATTGTGTTCTATATTATGCATGAGTTTCGGATGTGGTGCCTGATGTTGTTGGATTCATGCTTGTTTCCTTTTCTCTATTTCTCAATTTCTCCCTTGCGCATTATACTTATGTAACTTCAAGGTTAAACAATGTTGATAAATGCTGTTAGTGCAGCCAAAGACTGTTAATGCATTTCAAAGGGTAAAAGCCGATGAGGTGGAATTTGTTGATGAGAAGCTTCGAGATAATTCTTACTGGGCAAAGGTGTGAGAATGATTAGCTTATGTATTATCTTCTTGTAATCTGTACTTATCTTTGTCCCCACTAATTTCTCGCTCTCAATTCTGTGCAGGATGGTGCGGAGATTGGCTATGGTGCAAAAGCACAAGAGATTCTTGGGCAAGTCAGAGGAAGGTGTGTATGCTGATTGCCACTTGTTTATTAAAGTTAACTAAAGATGTTGTATTTTAAACTGTTTTATGCTCTTTTGAACTTTCATCTTGCTTTTCCTTTTGGAGCAATGCTAGTTAGATAAACAAAACCGACACTCTGATAGAAGTGGCTCCCACATACAAATGGTAGGGCACACCTCTATTAGAGAGTGGGTCAGTTTTTTGTAGTCCAAAGTGTTGTTCCCATTTGTTTTGTTAAATCTTATAGTGGTTGGTTGGATTAAAAACGGAACAAGTTTGCAGTTTTCACCATAGTTATCTGGTGAAAACTTTTATGGTTATATTAGATAGCATATATAAAAATATTGTATTTTATGATTATAAAACACCTGTGAAGCTTTAATGGATTGCTGCAAGGCCTGCCATTTTTGGTGGCATGGACATGTTTGTAATTATGAAAAAAGGATGCACATCACTGGCAAGTTCAAACCAACATGCCCATTAAGTCAGTGTAGTTCAGATAAGGATTTCATGTGAATGACTCAATCAAGATATACAATCTATACATACACACATGTATATGCAATCGGGTGAGGATGACACCAATCCTGGATAAAATGAATTGTGAGGAATAATTGTTTGAGATGGTTTGGTCATGTTTAGTGAAAGGCGTTAAATGTAATAAGATTTATTTGATTTAAGTTGGAGTCAGGCTATGGACAGGGTGTAGGTAGACGGACAGTTAATTTGGGTGTTAATTGGGTAAACAGCCAGTGGGGTTCACAGTGAAAAAAAAAAAAATCATCTAGCTGACTTGTAATCAAAGCTACATTTAGATGTCTCTTGTGCCTTAATTTGTTTGAACGGAGACCCCTCATACTGCCTTGGAAGTCAACTTGGATAAAGAATGGAATGGGGGTTCAGTAGATTAAAATGTTCAGAGAAGAAAAATCCATTATCATACTAGAAGAGGGAAAAGGTTAAGGGTTAGAGGATCAGCTATGAAAGCTGTGACAAACATAAATGGTATAAATCCTTTGTACATATTGTCTGTTAGGAAATAATTATACTGTTAAAAAAACATGTTACTTCTTTGCAAATGAATTTTTTTTTTGTATTAATCAAAATTTTATGTCTTTCCACATTTTCAAATGCATAAGTTAGAGTTACATTATTTTCAGAAAAACAGGGACCACGTCTCTTAAGTCTTTGCTCTCTCCTATTTCTTCACCTCTAACCATCCTTCTCTTTTTCTCCTGTGGAAATTGGTTTTGCTGGGAAAACGCTTACGTATTTCAAGTTTCAACTAATGCACTGTTTTTGAGCCCCTGTGCACAACATATGGATCCTATGGCTAATACCCCTCCTTTTGTTTGTAATCCAACACTATAGTGTCAATTAATTGCCGCTCACAGTTTCGCAAAAACTGTCATCCAGTAGAGCAGGACTCCTGAACTATTTTTTTATCTGTCCCACTAGGGTTTGGATGGGGAAAGGGTTTTAAAATAAATTTCTTGTGTACATAAAGAGCTGAATGATTTGACACTCTTAAACATAAATATTCAAAAATAAAAAAAATAACTAGTGTCTTTCTTATTATTATTGAGCTAATTGTGATGCTTCCTGTTGAGAACTATATTAGACTTCAAGCTTTATGTCCTTCATTCACACATGCACATGTGCATACACCACGCTAGAATGCCTCGTGCTCTTTAGGCACTTGTTTCTTAATTATGCTTTACATTGAATTTGCAGGGATTTTCGGCATGAAAAGACCAAGAAGAAGCGTGGGACATACAGAGGAGGGCTGATTGATCTGCAGTCACACTCGGTCAAGTTCAATTATTCTGATGAAGATTAATCGGAAAGTTTTCTAAGGCACAAATCAAGAACGGTATTCACTTGCTGAAACATTTTCTTCCTTGACCTAGCATGATACCGGCCTATTTTATATTTACAAAAGTTTTCAATGAAAGGGCTAGCTTCTACCTGTTTAGAGTTTATTATAACTCTTCTTCCTGTTATTGAGGGAACGAGCCATTTTATTCCCTTCTGAAACACGGAAGGCTGGCTCCAGTCCTTTGATAGTATTTTTCTCTTAAATTGTGGTCCGAAGGATGTACTGTAGAGTATTTATGTGATGCGTTAAGTTTCTTTGTAACTGTTTTATTCGTTCTTTTCTTCTTCTCTTTTGTTGTTTTTTTTTTCATGCTAGTAATTGTTAACTCGAAAGACTTTGGTTTTCAAAAGTTTGTATGTCTAACCGCAAATAGTTTATGCTTCTTTTTCCATATAAAATGAACTCATCGAGGAAGCTGTGTCCTCTCCCCACAGAGATTGTAGGAGCTGTTTGAAGATATGCTTACATGTATTTATCGCTTTTTTGTACGTGTTTTGAGTGCAAGGATAAATGTTCTTAAATCTTTATCACTTCTGTGGTTGGGTTGTGTTATGCCCCCATTAACCTCTAGCTTTATCAAAGCTAGGTCTAGGACTACTGCCCAAAAGTGAAAAAACATGGCCAAAATTGGAGAATATAGGTGAGTTAGAATTTGATAGATTTTCCACGTCTCCACGAATTGCCCATCGTTGGATTGGATATTATTGCTCATGCGTTTGACTCAACAACCACGTGCTCTTGCATCACTCAATATGTGTTTGTGATTCATATTTTTGCTCATGCGTTTGACTCAACAACCACACGTGCTCCTGCGTCACTCAATATGTGTTTGTGATTCACATGTTTCACATTTTTTAGGTAAAGTGGCGGGTGTGCTGATTGGATTGCATTTTTTCTTTTTTTTTTGGGCAAAATGGTATTTGCATGCTTTGAAGTATAATTTTCTCCCTCGTGTTTTCATAAAATAATAGTGCATGATGAATTTTCTTAGAGTTCCAATAACAACTTAAATAGTACACTTAATCGGATAAAATTTAGGTTTTCACTAATGAATACTCTTACTCATTTTTTGACTTGGCCTAATAAAAAATCTCACGCGTTCTTTGTTTTTTAAAGTCCAAAAAAAATTAATAACGTACACATTTTTTTAAACAATAAAATGTATGTTAAGATATCTTTAGACAAAATCAAAAGATAAGTACTCACTAAACAGTACATTTTGCTCACCACCAAAAACTATGGTGTATGCTTATCATATACTTAATCATATATCACGTGTCATTTCACTTAACTTTAGTTACTTTTCTTCAAAAGTGAAAAAGTAACTTTAAATGTGAAACTTAACTAGAGTTTAGTGAAAGAACACATGACAAATAATTAGGTGTGTAGTGAGCATACACCATAGTTATGATGAAGAGCGAAAGTGCCCCCTCACTAATGAATATCCCCGCGAATTCATCCGCTTTGTGAATGAGCTCGGTTCCTAGGTCTTTCCAGTCCTAATGTGGATGTTGTGGAATTATCTACTGGTTCTCGTCCACTTACGGTTGACCTTGCGCCCCACTACAGCAGTAGCGCTGGCATGTAATAAGTTTCTGATACAACTAAGTATTATCCCACTCAATATACTATGCTCATTTTCTCAATCTAATTCTTTAATGTTTAATATTCACTTAATCACTTTTTCTTAGCTTTTGACAAAGGGAAGGCGACGGTACCCTATAAAGATTACATTCCATGCATCATGCCGAAAAAAAGGCTTGCTTCTATCATATTTTCAACATCTTATGCTATATCTATCCATGTATTTGAGTCCCTATTATTAGAGGTATTCGTCGATTTCTCTCTCGAACTTGTATTGAGTTGTTAATTTTCTCCCTTAACTTTGATTGTATTGTTACTCTCCTGAACTTTTATAATTAACCAATTTTCTCTATGACGTTAGATTTTAGGATTTTTCATCCAATTTTCTATCTATTTTGGTCACATGGAAAATGTTTGAGGGTAATAAAGTAATTTTATCCCATATATGGACAACAGATTGTTAATTTTTCTTCTTCGTCTCTTCCGCTAGTTGTCTCTGGATCCTTTTTGTTTGAATTAACCATGGAAGTCCAATTAGCAACTGCAAAGTATTGGCTTTGCGCCCCATTTACCAAATCAAATTATCTTTTTCTCGTGATACATGTGATGTTCGCATGACAAGATGTCACATCCCGGCTTGGGCCCGCACCACATCCCGGGCTCGACTCCACCATAGCATAATATTGTCCGCTTTGAGCCCCGACCACGCCCTCACGGTTTTGTTTCTGGGAACTCACACGAGAAGTTCCCAGTGGGTCACACATCATGGGATTGCTCTCGCGCAAACTCGCTTAACTTCGGAGTTTCGATGGAACCCGAAACTAGTGAGCTCCCAAAATGCCTCGTGCTAAATGGAGGTGGGAATGTACATATAAGGCTTAGATGATCCACTCCCCTGGACGATGTGAGATGTTACACAAGATGGACTGAAAATTGGATGAAAATTTTCAAAACCTAACGTCGGGGTGGGGGAGGGGGGGGGAGTTTGACTTGTATAAAATATCAGTGGGGTAATCACATAAAATTAAAATTTAGGGAGAAAATTAACAGCTCAATACAAATTCGGAGGCAAATTGACAAATAAGTCTTGTAATTATATTTATTATATAGTGTGTGTGACAAGATACTTTAGTCTTTCCAAAAGCAATAAAGATAATTTACCAAAAACAGAAAACTGGAAATTCTTGTACATATGTCCCTTGCTTTCAATTGAAGCGAAGCTTGGAAGTTGGACCGTATATAAAGATACTTTTGTGGGGATTTAGGAGGACTTTGTCTACCAATCACCATAAAACCATAGCTTGAATATGAAGTACGGTTGGTGCGGTTGCTTTGTAATAGCAAGGCCAAAGTGTTAAAAAAAATCAAATAAGGAGAAAAAGAACAAACTGATTATAAACTCTGACTATTATTTCATCTAGTGAAAAGAAACAAGAGCATAATATATTTGCCAAGAAAGTTACGTAATCCGAAAAGAGTACATCTAGCTATGTTTTTTTTTCAAAGGTAAGAATTTTATTAAATTCGAATAGAAATGTTTACATCAGAAGCCAACGGACTAAACAACCATTGTGGCTCAAGACCATCCCAACAATGAAAGCCCCCTTCCTGCGCAACAAACGAAGCCCACTAGATGTGCTACCTTGTTACAAATTCGAGAAGCGAAGATAAATTCTACTGACCTCAATTGTTGTTTCAAACACTGAATATCAAACAGGATGCCTTCAATCACAACATCGTGTTGCATATTCCCATTAAGCATATCCACAAGACACTTGGAGTTTGACTCCACTTGGACAACCACACAGTCTTTATCAATACTAGCCAACCCCGCCGCTCGTATCACATTTGCCTCCGCCATCAAACTAGATTCATATGGCAAGTCTCCACGGAAATAGATTGGAAATTTTAAAGTTAACTTAAATACACCAAATTGATAACTTTTCCAACCCAAATAGATTGGAAATTTTAAAGTTAACCATGTCCTTGTAAGTTTCAAGCTTTTTGGAGCTTAGGCCAAAGTAATTACTTTTTCTTCTAATATATGTGTGTGTTTGTGTGTATACATTTTTTAATAAATTGGATTGGTTTAAGAGTTTGATTATCTTGTAGGCAGTGTTTTAAAAATTTCCGTCTAGCGCTGCTTAGGCCCTAGGCGGCTGGCCACCACCACGATTAATTCCTAGACGTTTAAAAGTTAAGAAATGGTGTCGAGACTTACCCAGGCGCCCACCCAACTGCTAGACTCGCCCACCCACTCGTCTAGACCCGCCCACCCGCCTAGGTTGCGACACTTACTTAAACAAAAAATAGATAACTTTCATTTTACATTTTATTTTTCAATAAATTGTAAAATACTTGTTGGATATTTGGATGAACACTCATTATATATTTGTTCTCCATGTTTCCAATATATTCTAATACTTTATAATCTATGTCTTTCTATCTTGCAATTTATGTATCCTAATACAACTATGTATTTTTTTTAAATATAAGTAAACATTTATATATATGCTATAATAAATTTAATTAAAATTATAAAATCCGATTAGGCCCCTGCCTAGACTCCTAGGCGCTAGGTCTCTACACGTTGTTCGACTAGCTTCTAGCACCTTTTAGAACATTACTTGTAGATATATTTTTAATATACATGGTACAAACAATAGACTCATCGATTCTGAACGGTAGTGATATTCACAAACTTTTTTCTCTTCATGCATATTTTTGTTATTTTTTATTTTTAAATTGATTAAATTACAAGAGAATGAAATGAAAGAACGTGGACAGAAGCAGGTAATGTCAATGTGGTTGCGGGTCATGGTTGTTATTGTTAGAGAAGCAGCTCAACCACTCTTTTTTTATAACTTGATGGGTTTTGCCTTTTAGGCTCAGGCAAAGTTGAATGGAATGGTACAATGATATCTTGTCTCAAAGCTATAATTTTGACAAAAAAATGCCCCCACTGATTTGGACAGTTAGCAAGAAAAATGATACAAGGAAGATGAAGTGAAATTATACACAACCAAACTTAGACGAAGTTATAAATATCAGAGTAGTTGAACAATTTACCTAGATTATTAGCAATCTTCCTTTTTTAACTTTTTCTTTGTTTTGTTTTAATGTTCTTCTAGTTATATCTAAAAAGTTGCAAAAGAGGTATTAGGAGGGTCTAGGGATTTGCTCCACATGAAAAAGAATCTTTGTGGTGGAAGAAGGACGCATAGAAAAAATGTAAAGGCCAAGAAGGAGTGTTGTAAAGTTCTATACAAGGATAGTACCAATGAAAACTGTGAGAAGTATAAAATAGAGAAAAAAGAGGCGAAGAAAGCCATGAAAGAAGCAAAGCTAGTGGCTCTTTCATGGCTTTTGACGATATGTATAAGCGATTAGATACCAAAGAAAGAGAGTTGGATATCTACAAACTGGTTAGAGCAAAGGAAATGAAGACAAGAGACCTGAACCAAGTAAGGTGCATCAATGATGAGAATGGAAATCTTCTAGCGTCATAGAATGCAGTTAAAGACAGATGGAGAGCTTATTTCATAATTTTTTTAATGAAGGACACAAAATTAGTATTTCTTTAGGTGAGTTGAGTAACTCGGAAGAGCGTAAAAATTACTCCTTCTAATGCCAAACTAGAAAAGAGGAAGTGGTTGTAACTTTGAAAAACATGAAGCATAGAAAACTAGTGGGTCTTGACGAAATACATATCGAAGTGTAAAAGGCCTTGGAAGAGACGGGTATAGCATAGCTATAAACCTTTTCAATTTTGAAAACAAAGAAGATGTCAAATGAGTGGTGTAAAAAGTATTTTGGTGTCTATCTACAAGAATAAGGGTGACATACAAAATTGCATAAACTAGTTAATGAGTCATATAATGAAGTTTTGGGAGAAAGTAATTGAGCATAGACTAAGGCAAGAGACACTGATCTTAGACGATCAATTTGGGTTCATGTTAGGGCGCTCGACTATGGAGGCAATTTATCTCTTACGGAGATCGATGAAACGATATAGAGATATGCAAAAGGATTTGCACATGATCTTTATAGACTTGAAAAAAAAAATGTATGATAGGGTCCCAAGAGAAATTCTTTAGAGGATTCTAGAGAAGAAAGGAGTACAAGTAACATATATCCAAACAATAAAGGATATGTATGATGAAGCAATGACTATAATAAGAACTCATGAAGGACAAATCGAAAGCTTTCCCATAATCATAGGGTTACCCAAGGCTCTACTTCTGACTCTCCTTTGGACCTTGCTTTTTAATGTAACCGTCAATAGACTAGACTTAACAAATTAGAGAATAACTAAAAACACATAAGATTTATACTGGTTCGGCAGAAGTTTTTCCTGCGTCTAGTTGTGATTTCTCTAGATAGAGAAACCACGACTTCTTTGATAATAACAGAGTTACAGTACTTTTGCAAAACCCTAAACTATTCCCTCTTTGTCCCTCTCAGCTGTTTCTAGCCGTTCTCACATATTTCTAGCCAGTAGCGGATACAGAGAGACCTGGGAGGTCCCAGGACCCCTCGGCGACCCTAAATTGTTGCTAGAAATTTTCCGGGGACCTCTCGTACTCAAACACGAGGTCTGTGCAGTGCAGGTTGCAGGTTGCAGGTTGCAACGGCATCTTCTTCTCGGAGAAGAAAGAAAATCCTCTTTTAACAATTGGCCCAAAATAACAGTGTTTTGGCCAATTGTTTTAAATTAAAAAAAAATAAAACATTGGACAAAACACCGTCGTTTGTCCATTGTTTTAAATCGCATCCCCAACCCCACATCTTTCCCACTGTCCCACCCTTCCCCACTCTTCTGCTTCCCCCAATGCCCAACTTTAACATATTCACCCAAATTCTAATCCCCAACTCCCTAGATTTCAAAACCCTAAAATTCTAAATCCCACCCAATCCCATAATAATTTTATTACTCCAATATCATACCTCCACTTGTTCCAAATCTTTAGGCCACCACTATTTGGTTCACAATTCAAGTTTTTTGGTATTCTAATCTAATCTCAATTAAATTATATTAGATATTGATGGATATTTTTAGTCTATTATTGATATGATTGTTGATATGTTTTATGTTTATACTCATTTGTTCATTAGAATTTAAATGGAATTTTTGTTTATTAGTTAATTGGTATATGTTTTGTGTTTTTTGTTAAATGTGTAGTTTAGAAATAAGAAATATGGAAAGATTTTTCAAGCCAAAGCCAATAGGACTATCTATTTGTTCGGGTAGTTCGAGCTCAAGTCAAAATGAGTGTGACATTGATTTTAATAATCTTGAGAGAGACCAAGGAAAAAGAATTCGAATGAAGGACTATCCTCCTAATATTCAAGATGAGGTCCGAAAAGCATATTTGCAAATGGGACCTTGTAGGCCTACAAAGCATGAGTTCCCATACACTTTGCATGCAAAGAAAAATTGACGATTTGTTGTTTCGTGGGTTAAAGAATATGATTGGTTGGAGTATAGTATATCTAAAGATGCAGCATTTTGTCTTCATTGCTATCTCTTTAAAATTAACTTTTCACAATTAGGATGTGATGCCTTCACTGGAGTAGGCTTTAAGAAATGGAAGAATGCAAGAGAATGTTTTGACAAACATGTTGGTCCTATTGGTAGTGTCCACAATAAAGCTAGAGAAGCGGCTAGTTATCTAATGAACCAAGACACATCTTGAAGCAGTTATGATCAAACAATCAGAAGAAGAGTATGAAATATCATCGTTGCTTGAATGCATCAATAGATTGCACTAAGTTCTTGTTGCGACTAGGTCTTCCTTTTCATGGCCACAATGAAAGTGACACTTCGAATAATAGGGGGAATTATTTAGAGCTCTTGCAATTCCTTGCAGATCTTGATGAGAAAATAAAGGAAGTTGTGTTGGAAAATGCTCTGAGAAATCTCAAGCTAATAGCTCATTCAATTCAGAAAGATATTATCAATTCATGTGCCTTCGAAACCATTAAGGCTATTATGAAGGAAGTGAAAGAGAGTAAATTCTTTTCTATAATGGTAGATGAATCACGTGGTGTTTCAACAAATGAGCAAATAGCGGTGATTTTGCGTTATGTGGACAACAAAGGTCAAGTAACTGAAATGTTCATGGGAGTAACATGTTACCGAAACAACTTCTAGTAAGCTAAAGGAGTCAATTGATGAGTTTTTGAAACTACAGGATTTAAGCTACTCCAATCTACGAGGTCAAGGTTATGATGACACGAGTAATATGAGAGGTGAGTTCAATAGCCTTAAAAAAAATGGATGAAGAAAGTTGTGCATTCTATGTTCATTGTTTTGCTCATCAACTACAATTAGCTCTTGTTGCTGTAGCAAAGAAAAACTCCGATGTTGCCATTTTTTTCACATTGACTAATAGTTTGGTGAATGTTGTTAGATGCTCATGTAAGCGTCATGATGCACTTAGAGAGAAACAAGAAAAATATCATGAAAACTATTGAAAATGAATGTCTTGAAACGGGGCAAGGATTGAATCAAGAAACTAGTCTCAAACATGATGAGGATACATAATGGAATTCACATTATGATGCTTTGATTAGTTTTATTACAATGTTCTCATATGTGGTGGATGTGCTTGACATGATTGTTGAAATTGCTACAATGATAGTGTTAGTGAAGTAAAAGGTTACTAAAGGATATACAATCTTTTGAGTTTGTGTTCCTCCTCTTTTTGATGAAATCCATATTGGGAGTTACTAATGATTTGTCACAAGCATTACAAAAGAAAGATCAAGAGATTGTGAATGCAATGGCTTTAGTCCAGACATGTAAAGAACTACGTTGCATGAGGAATGATGAAAAAATTGATATTTTAGTTGATAAAGTATCATCTTTTTATGTCGAACATGAAATTGAGGTACCTAATATGGATGATTCATATGTCATTCAAGGGTAGTCATTGTGTAAGGCTCCAAGAAAGACCAATCGTCATCATTACAAAGTGGAACTCTTTTTTGAGGTCATTGATTTCCAACTTACAGAATTAGATAATCGCTTCGCTGAAGGTAACACCGAATTGCTTATTTGCTTGGCATGTTTAAGTCTGAATGATTCATTTGTAGCTTTTGATAAAGAAAAGCTTGTTCGCCTTGCTCAGTTGTATCCTAAAGATTTCACGGATTGAGATAGACCAGCACTTCAAGATCAACTTGATATTTATATTCATTTTGTGCGTTATGATAATGATTTTTCTGAATTGCAGGGGATTAATGATCTTGCTAAGAAAATGACAGAAAAGGGTTGCATCAAACATTTGCATATGTATATTTGCTTGTTCAGTTAGCTTTGGTTTTACCGGTTGTAACCGCTTTAGTGGAAAAGACATTTCCGCTATGAATATCATTAAGGGTCAACTTTGCAACAAAATGAGGGATCAATGGTTGAGTAACAGTTTAGTTGTTTACATTGAGAACGATGTTTTTTCATGTATTGATAATGAAGCTATCATGGAACATTTTCAGACTATGAAACCTGGTTGTGGACGCTTGAATTATGATTTAATATCTTGTAATGTTATTTTGCTTATGATTTTTGAATGAAATGTATTATATTTAACTTTTCAATGTTATTTTTGTCTATAAATTTTTTGACATTTATTAATGGGACCCCCCGAATTTAAAATCCTGGATCCGTCACTATTTCTAGCCTTGCCGCACTCTATTTATTAAAATAGGGTGTGAATTATTTGCCTATTCTCTAATTAAGTTTCCTATTCTATATGGAAATGGGAAAGTACTTTATTTCCTATTTTAAATGGAATAGGAAAGTACATGTTCTTTCCTATTCTATATGAAATAGGAAAGTACACTTACTTTCCTATTTCAATCAGGCTTCTAGGATGCCTAATAAGGAAACTTTGATTCTTTCCTAATCTTTTTAGGAGAAGAATCAATGCACCTTTAATTTCCCTAATACAATCATAAACAATATAGGAAACTAACTTTGACAAGCCAATTCCTAACAATCTCCACCTTGGTGAGTCAAACCAAGTTTTGACTGTTGCTCCCCAAAGTATCTTCACCTTCTTGAAGCAGCTCTGGAAATCTTCAAGAATCTTCACCTTAGCAAACTTCTTGTCGCCTCATTGCACCTCAAGTGTGGTGATGCTCCACCTTAATCAATCAACAAGATTGATCAAGTAAACGCAATGCTTGAACTTCTTAGCCGACACTATCTTCATGTGAATCTTTTCAACCCAAATCTCCTTGGACTCCACCCAATCTCGGATTCTGTGATATCTCACTTCAATGTGCTTTGATCTTCCATGAAAAAACATGCTTCTTCACACATTTGCTATCACATTTTAGCTTCACATCCTGAGTGATTCCCATTTGGCTTACCAAGCCACTAAGCTAAATTGCTTCATTTCCAACTTCGACCAAAGCAATATACTATGTTTTTGTTGTCAACAAAGCTGTAATTTCTTGCAGTAATGCCCTCCAACTGATTGGTCCTCCTGCACATGTAAAGACATCACCAAAAGTTGATATTCTCTTGTCCAAGTCCTTTGCATAGTTGACATCAACATATTCCAGCACCCTGCATTTTCTTTTTGCTTCTTAAACATAATCACTTGTCACCAAGAACCTTTCAAGTAACACGGAATCCACTTGACTACATCCCCATATTGCTTTCTTGGATTTGCAATGTACTTGAAAACGACGTTGATTTCTTGAGCTACGTCGGGTCATGTGCATACTACACATACATTAGGCAGCCCACGACATTAGCATAATGCACCTTTTCCATCGCTTGTTTCTCTTTTTCGAACTTAGAACATTGTTGCCACTTAATCTGAAATGAGCTGCCAAAGGAGTCGAAACTGCCTTGCTTCTAGCATGTTGAACTTCTCAAGAACCTTATGAATATACTTGTCTTGTGATTTCCAAATTCTACCACCGGTCATATCTCTCTGAATTTCCATGTCTAAGATCTTCTATGCAGCTTAAGGGTGGGTTAAAAAAACCGAAAACCAAAAACAAAAGGGACAGAACAACGAACTGAAACCGAAAAACTGAAAAAAACCCAAAGCGAAACAGGAAAAACCGAATCGAACCAAACCGAACCCCTTTACACTTAATGAATGTATGCCCATAATGTTTCTTTTGTGAAACTTTGTTGCCAAGTTTGAAACTAAGCCTAGGGCATTTTCAAGGAGCATACTTGGTTCAATTAGGGAGGATATTCAATTGGTTATAGAAAAAAGTTTTGGAAGGTTTTGGAATTTGGAAGAGCTTCTTTATTTGTTTTCTTTTGGAATGGATACGGTAATCGTTTTTCTTTGTAATTGAGATTGCTGATAGAATAGGATTGATATGATCTTGTAAATGTACAACTACCTTCTCACTTTCTCTATTTTCTTATTATTAGTCTAACAAGCCTCTTTTCTAAATTCCATATTAAAAAAAGATCAAGTTTTATAAAATAAAATAAAAACCAAAACCGAACCAAAACCAAACTGAACAAAACCGAATTGAAAAAAACTGAATTGAAGTTTTGGTTAGGTTTCAGTTTTGGCAAAAAAGTAAACCTAATGAAACCGAACCCACCCCTAATGCAACACCTAGATCCTTCATGTCGAACTCCTCGCTCAACATCTTCTTTAAGTCTTGAATTCTTGCCTTGTCTTGACAAATAATTAGCATGTCGTCCACACATAGCAGCAATAATGTAATCATCCCATCTTGGAATGCATGATAGTACACACAACAGTCATATAAGCATCTCTTAAAATTAATTTTCAGCATAAAGAAATCAAAGATCTTGTTACCACTGCCTTGGAGACTGTTTCAGACCATAAAGGACTTCCTAAGTCGACATACTAGGTTTTCTTTTTCATACTCGACAAACCCTTTTGGTTGACCCATGAAAGTCGTCTCATCTAGATCACTATAGAGAAACGCAGTCTTCACATCCATCTGCTCAATCTCTATGTCATGATGTGCTGCGATTGCTAAAAGCAATCTGATAGAAGTATGCTTGACTGCCAATGAAAAGATCTCATCATAATCCACCATTTTATTCTGTAAGTACCCTTTACACACGAGCCTTGTTTTGAATCTCACGGCTTAGTGATCATGTCGTTCTTCTTTTTTCCTAAAAACCTACTTGCATCCAACTAGCTTTTTATCTTTGGGTTAGGAACCAACTCCCAAATAGAGTTCTTGTAAGGAGACTCCATTTCTTTTGTCATAACGTTTATCCAACTATCTCGTTCATCACTTGCTATATCTTCTCGATAAGTAGTTGGATCTCTTTGACTAATGTTAAGAGCATAGTTAAATTCATCTTAGTCAAACCCAAACATGTCAGGTTTCTTCTTGTTTCAAATGATGAGTTTGTCTTATGCTATGCATCTGTAAAATACATGTAAATTGTGCGTTGGAGTTCGAACCCCTTAAGATGTTTGATGAATTAGAGTGCCTTCAATCTGCCTTTTTTCCTTACTCCACCTGATTGCTAACTGGTGAATGATGTTAATGCTCTTCTTCTTCCCAAAATCATTAAATTTGACACATTGTTCAAGTGGCTCCACCTGAGCTTTATCTTACTCTGATATGATTAACGAAAATCTTGTTATTTCAATTTTAGCATTGTCTTTCTTCTCTCCACTGTTCTCGGCTTTATTCAGAGGCATGGTTGTCTCACTCAAAGATAAAATCTTGGTTGACAACCTTCTTTTTGCTATTGATATCCCAAAGCTTGATACCCTTCACTCATTTCTCAAAACCTAAGAATATGCAGTGTACAGACTTGGGTTTGAGCTTGGACCTTTCATCACTTGTAAATATGTACATAAGCACTGCAGCCGAACACCCTGAGCTTGTAGTAGTTCACTAGCTTCTCAGACCACACTTATGCATTCTTAAAACTGAGAAATGTAAATGGTGACTTGTTAATCAAGTAACTTGCATGATTAACAACCTCTTCCAAAAAATTATCAGGCAATCCTGCATGAAGTCACATGCTTTTTTCTCTTTCTATGAGAGTTATATTCATTCTCTTAGCAGCTTCGTTTTGTTGGGGATTCTTCTTTACTGTGAAATGGCTTGTGATGCCATCTTACTTACAATAATCATCAAACTTCTTACTAGTATACACCTCCATTGTCACTTCTCAAGTACTTGATATTTCTTCCAGTTTGATTCTCGGTTTTTGTCTTCCATTCCTTGAACTTTGCAAAAACCTCGGATTTCTGCTTCATGAAATAAACCCAAACTTTTCTTGAAAAATCATCCATAAAAGTAACAAAAACCTGACTCTACCATTGGATTTAGTTGGTGCAAGGCTCAAACATCTAAATGAATATAGTTGAGTTGCTCATTGCTTCGGTTATCATACTGCTACTTGTGAATGATACATTCCTTTACTTTTTGAGAACGCAATATTCACAGAAGTGCAGCTTGCAATGTGGCACGCTTCCAACATACCTTTCTTGTGCAATTCTTGCAACCCCATTTGACTTATGTGCCCTAGCCTGTGATGACAGAGTTCAATCTTGTCTTCTATACTCTCCTTTGTGGAAACAATTGCTCCCCCAACTATCGTGATCCCCATAAGCTTATACAATGTATTATGTTGTAAGTCACCCTTCATTACCACCAATGATCCTTTGTTAACCTTGAGTATTCTTGCTTTAGAACTCTACCCATAGCCGGCCTTGTCTAAGGCACTCAAGAAAATCAAATTCTTCTTCAGTCTAAGGACACATCTGACATTAATATAAGTGCTGGGGTCTTAGGGGTACGCAAGGATCACGGGTGGAAAATTGCATTCTATAACTTCATGAGAGACTTGCCGAAGCCGGCCAACTATCGGAAGCTAGAACTTGTAGTACTGCTATCTACATATCGTACGACCAATATTTGGTAATAAATAACTTAAGTTAGCTTTTGTAGATTGGTGTTCCATACGATTCATCCATCATTTGCAAAGGAAACCTGCATATATATATTTAAGCTTTTCTACTCTGTTTCTGATTTATAATGCAACCCTAAATCAAACAAAGCTTGAAGGACAAGAAAATTATGGTCTACTTTTTTACATTCTATCAAAAGCCGACTGTTGAGCTGAGACTTACTGTACTACATATTTATCCATATCTACCGTCTAGCACGCGTATACATAATATTTGTGTTTGGTTAATATTTGAACATTGGGCTTAAATGAAGGAAAACCCAAGGATGCCAATGAAATGAGGACTTGCCCGAAGCCCAGCATTGAGCCCAGAGGCAAATTGAAGCCTTCCCAGCCAAATACAAGCCTCGTGCTTGCCATTGAAGTGACAAGTGATGGAGACTAACCTACTACCAGCTAAAAACCACTTTCTAGTGGCAGTTCTAGTAAAAAGTTGATGACTCATTACCCTCCAAGTGCTTTCGGCAAGGATAAAGGTTACAGCAGTCAGGCAAATTTGCCTATAAAAGGAGGAAGATGCCCCAAAGACAAGGACACTCAACCAATCAAACAAACAAACATACAAACTATGCTCTCAAGCCATATTTGCATCTAAAAGCTGTACTCAGCCCCGATCCCAGTCCAATCCCCTTGTGTAAACTTGTTTACCATCCATTTTTTTAGCATATAAACCCTATAAATACAAAGAGAAGTGATTGCAAGAATGTCACAACCCGGCCTGGGCCCCCACCACATCCCGGGCTTGATTCCGCCGTGGCACGATATTGTACGCTTTAGGCCCCGACCACGCCCTCACGGTTTTATTTATGGGAACGCACACGAGAACTTCCCAGTGGGTCACCCATAATGGGATTGCTCTCGCGCGAACTCGCTTAACTTCGGAGTTCCGATGGAACCCGAAGCCAGTGAGCTCCCAAAAGGCCTCGTGCTATATGGAGGTGGGCATGTACATATAAGGCATAGAAGATCCACTCCCCTAGGCGATGTGGGATCTACCAAAGAAGTTCAACCTTAACAGACAAGGTGAAATTTTATCCGAAGCTCTTTGTTTGTTTTCTGAATTAGTAGATCTATTACTTAATGCATTCTTCAGTATGTATTCAAGTTATTTCCATCAGTTTCCCTATTTTAAGAATTCCATTTACATTTGGATCCGGTTAGTTTAATGGATATGTTATCATTAAAATCAATCAAGAACCAAGTAAATGACTTAAAGGGCTATGGACTCTCTCCATTCGAACATACAAGACCATGAACTAAAAGTCCTTGTTTACAAGGCAAGAAAAAGAACTTAATGTGGACTTAACCCATCCACGACAATCCTTTGATAACAAGAAGTTTGAAGTAACTTGAAGCGTAAATAATCAACTTAAAATACACTTGTTATACATCTGCTATACTGAGATAGCAGTGGCATGCCTAGCACTTATTTATTTTTTATTGTGAGCTTCAAAGCCTACACCTAAGGCCCCACAAAGGCACCTTTCAGAACTAACTTTGTTCTCTACTTGTAACATCTCAGCAAGCAAGATCCCGACTATACATTCAAAGTGACAATCCCTTGGGGAGCTATGCTGAGATCCAAAGAGCCTTCTCTTGAAGAATCTTTGCCAGAATATAGTTTTGGCACGCCTGGTAGGATCCATTTTATCTTGTATGCCAAGAAGAAGAAGAAGAAAACCTTAATGTGGAATATAGAATATAGACCACCCCAATGTCTACCAAGATCAAGCATGACAGATCATCTGGAAGATTTCCCCTCTCTACAAAGACCATCTATTTTAGAGAGCCCAACTCAATCTGAGAGATCAGGAGGAAAGGTGACCAATGAAGACTTGCAAGCCACCATGATGCAAGTATTGAAGACTATGGAAAATATCACTCTGGAAACCAGAGGAGAAGTAAGTAGACTCTGTTCCTTAACAGGAAGTCTGCAAAGAAGATCTGGAGTACTCTACTCCAAAGAATGGTTATGCCAGGGATATGATAAGAGAAGCAAGCCCTGAGAAAGAGCCAGTTATTCCCTTATTTCCTTTGCTTGAGGAAAAGAGGGATAAAGGGAAAAACAAGGAAGGATTTAGAGTTAGTCAGCCAGTATTAGAAGAGGTCCTGGAGATAGAATTGCCCTGTTAAATCCCACATTGGCCAGGGGAGTGGATCCTCTATGCCTTATATGTACATGCCCACCTTCATTAGCACGAGGCCTTTTGGGAGCTCACTGGCTTTGGGTTCCATAGGAACTCCGAAGTTAAGCGAGAAAGGGGCCAGAACATTCCCAGGATGGATGACCCACTGGGAAGTTCTGCTCACGTGAGTTCCTAGAAACAAAACCATGAGGGCGTGGTTGGGGCCCAAAGCAGACAATATCGTGCTACGGCGGAGTCGAGCCTGGGTCGGGATGTGACATGCCCGACCCCCTATTTTCACTAAATAATAGGGGACAGAGCGAGCATGAAAGAAGGAAGTATGGGATGCCCCAAGTAATCGGGGAATCCAGTGGGAAAGGTGAACTCACAACGGTGGACAAACCTTCCCTTTATAGGCCACCACTATTGGCTAATAAGGGAGGAAGGGCTAAGTGGAGGAAGTCCGAATAAAAAAAAGAGACATTCTTGAGCAATGATCATAGCCCGAAGTGGGAACTTCCTCATACCCCGCCTAATAATACAACCAATTAGCAACTCAGAGATGAGTTAACCAAGTTAAGAAGGATGATAGTCCAGAATGCTCAACCTCAGGCTCGCCCGCTATTCAAGATCACCTACCAGAAGCCATACCCTAAGTATATTGATGAGCATAATCCTTTTCCCCTCGACTTCAAGATGCCCGCATTCCCAACTTTCAGTGGAGAAGATGGCAGTGTGTCATTTAGAGATCACATTTTTAAGTTCTCCAATCATTGCGTGGCATTTAAAGACAATCCTAGCTATAAGTTAAGATTGTTTGGGAACTCATATTTATGCGACTTTGTTATCTTATTTCTTTGCATTTACTTAGTTAATTTCCATTTATTATAGTAATTTAAGTTATTTTCGTATTATTGTAGGTCCAGTTGGTAAAGATGACAATAAATAGTCAAATGGAGCAATTTGGAGCAGTTTTGGACTTGCATGACAATAAAAACTTGCATTTTTGCCACTTTTACATGCCCTTTTTATTCTAGGCGAATTACCCAATTCTCATTACCTAATTTTCCTCTATTTTCATTCACTCTAAAGAAAACCATAGCCGTGCCCTATATATATATGAAGTGTTCTGCAACGTTAAGGGGTGTGCCGCGTCTATCATTCATCCATTGAAGTCGCTAGAATTTTCAGAGTTCTTTCTCTCTTTGTTCTAAGTTTCAATGTTTATTTTAGATTGCTTTTCAGTTATGATGAACTTGTGTAACTAAGTTTCTTTTTAGCTAGAGGTGAAGTCGAAGCCATGATCATATGTTTTATATAAATTGATTACATCCAGTTATTGTTTCATAAAACATGAATGAGATTTACTTATCTGCTTTATAGAAAACTTATTCTTTTATGTTTATAAAGGATGTATACTTAGTTTGCCTGCAAGGATTTGATGCTAGAATATAAGGGAATTTCACCTAATCGTTATGAACTTATATTTGCAAGTAGTAAAAGTCACTAGTCATGATTGAGTTAAGTAAATCCTTGGCAGGAGTATCATGCTTTTCATAGTTACGAATGCTTTGTCAATGCTTATGATTTTCACAGAACTTAATGATCTTTGAAACCTCTATCATGCATTTCATAGTTAGGGAACTTGAGAAGAATAATTTGGTTGCATCGCTGAGTCCATTTCAATGAACTTAGGAAAATCTGAGAGTTAATTAGTGTTGTTCACAGTTAATTTGGGGCATTGTCATTCATGGTTTATAAAGAATAACTGGAAATCGATTTGTATGCATATGATTCATGTGTGGAGAAGAATCATTTAGCTATCCTTTCATTCATATTTCATTCACAACTTAATTTACTTGCTGCCATTTACTTTTGTTTTTATTACATTCGTCCAAAATCCCCCCAGTCATTATTTTGTTGTTAGTTTAACTTAGTTTTCAGTTGTATAAGTTTAATTTGTGTTGATTAGCATCCCTTCTAATCCCCGGAATAGAACGATCCCTACTTACTCGTATTACGATTGCATAATTTATAAGGTTTAATTTGTGTGTTAGTTTCTACCACATCAAATTCTGGCGCCGTTGCCGGGGATTAGTAAAATTGCTAATCACTCTATTTTTTGTTTATTTTACTTTTGATATTTGATTTAGTTTTATTTCTTTGATTTCAGGTACTAGAGTAGCAAGGCATGGCAATTGCTAATCTTCAAGCTCAAATGGCAAATCTTACTTCTCTTATGTCGCAGTATATTGAAAGGTCCACAATGCAAAGTGTGGGTACATTTGGTCTGTCCTATAGGCAAGGATATCAAACTAATCAACATCCTCAATTAATTAGGAATGGAGGTTGGAAAGATCATTCAAATTTTATGTGGAGGAAGCCTCAAAAAGTTCAACAAGAAGGATATTCGCAGCCATCTGAGGAGTTCTATTCAAGACCTATGCAGCCACCACAACCTCTCCCACAACAATCCCAACCAAATTCAGGTTCATCAATGGATTATGATAAAATTCTTCAAACACTAACTTCTTTGACTTAGGGTTTACAAGACCAAGCTAAAGAGATGGGCGTCGTGAGGAATCAAATTGGACGGATCGCAGAATTCATGGGACAAATTCGAGAACAAATCGAACTTTCTAGCTCAACTAGTGTCAATTTGATGGGAGAATTTGAAATCGCTGAAGCTATCACTTTAAGAAGTGGTATGGAGGTTGCAGGTGATTTGAAGGTGTCCAACCATAGCCTAGAAGTAGACAAAGATGAGCTGTTCGAAGAGGATGAGGAAGACTCAGCCATGGCAAACTTAGAAGAAGCCTTGCCGCAACATCCAATCATCCCCAATCCTAGTGCCGCAGCCACCCTAGCTCCACCACCATCCAATTCTAGTAAGGTTGTTCATAATTCAATTCTTTCTAACCTTATTCCACCAAATGTCCCTTTTCCTTGTAGGTTTTTGTAATCCAAGAAAGAAGAGAGAGAGAAAGAAATATTCGTAACCTTTCCAAAGGTGCAAGTTAATATCCCGATTCTTGATACAGTAAAGCAATTTCCAAAATGTGCTAAATTTAAAAAAAAAGGTTTGTACAACAAGAAGAAGTATTCAAGAGAAAGAAGTGGCTGGGGAATATCTAGAATTCATTAAAGATGATGCACTTGAGACTACCATTGCTAAAGAAGTTAGATTTTATGACAAAGGACAAGTCACTGCCTTCACACCAAATCTGGCCAAGAGCAACATTCCTGAAATTTTTGAAGTAGTGTTTGTCCTTGAGTTCTTGTCGCAGCACACAGGTAAGCCGCCTCCTCAAATTTCAATTTCGTTTTCTACTAACATGTTGTTGATTTCAATGATTTAGGCACCCACTCAAGAATTTAAACCATTACCGGATCATTTTAAGTATCACCTTCCATTCTAAGATCAACTCCATGCCGCTGGTCCTAGTGAGGATTAAATAGAGGTATCATCCGGCTGGAAGACGTTGAAGCAAGCGCTTCTTGGGAGGCAACCCATGTGTTCAAATAAAGAGACCATGAAATTTCCAGCTCCTACACCAGATTTGCTCTCTTTTACCCTTCTCTTTATTGTTTTTTACTTTGCCACGATTGTCTTGTTTGCTAGTTATCTTTTATTGCTTTCTTGTTTAAGTTTATTTTTGAAACATTGAGGACAATGTTTTGTTTAAGTATGGGGGGTAAACATAATGCTTTTCGTGAGTTCTCTTCGAATTTCACCACCTATCACTACTAATGTTGTTATTCATTGTTTTAAAGTGTTTTATTGTGGGTCATAAAACAATTGAAGAAAAAAATCGAAAAAGCTTGAGAAAAAACAAAAAAAGAGTCATTTTTGTTGCTTGTTTGTGTCTTAGGGTACCTTCCAACACAATGATGAGGATTTGGTTTTTAATTGCATGACTGTTAAAGAAAGTTACAAACATGGGTGGAAGTTTGATATGTTCTTTGGTTAATACTTAGTTGTAGTTGTCATTTATGAATTCACATGTAATCACAAGAAAAAAAATCAGTTTTTGTAAAATGCTTGAAGGAAGAAACTCAAACTAACACTACAACCCTGTGAGACTTGAGCCTATTCTTTGTTTGGAGAGTTATTAATCTGTGATATTCTTGTTTTCTAAAGTCGTTGCATGATCTTATTATTTCTTTGCTTGGTTGCTACTTAGAATGCTTTTTCATCATTTTAATTCCAAATACTAGAACTCATGCCCGTTTCATTCAAAGCATAAAAGTGATTGCATAACAAATAACAAGATGAAGGTGTTTAGTTACCACCAGAGCAAAAAAGCCTTATCCCTTGCATATGTATTGTAGGTTTAAACCCTCTGAGTCTTATTTAGCCTATTTTCTTTGTTAGCCTGCATTATCCCTACCTAGCCTAGTATAGGAATATCCATACCCTTGTTCTTAAAGAATAGTGAAGCATGACTTGTTGGGAATTCCTTTTGATCTATGATTTGCGGAAAAACAAGTGTGGGGGAAGGATTTGTTCTTTTGAATATGAAGTAGTGTTTATGCTTTATGTCTAAAAAAAAATTAAAAAAAATTAAAAAGAAGAAGAAGAAGAAGAAGAAAAACGTTCAAAAAAAAAAAGGAGAAAAGAAAAAGAAGGAAGAAAAGGTTGAAAAGAAGGGAGAATGAGTTCATAAGTGTTGGTTGTTGAAGAAGGGTCCACAAATGTGAATCTGACCCTAAAGTTGTTCGAATCTCCCCTTTGTGTTTAAAGTTGGGTGCTGCAATCAAAAGTTGAATTCTAAGTGTTGATTTCATTACTTTGCCTACTATCACTTTAAGAACCTTTGCTTATTCTTGACATTTAGTTGTTAGCCAATACCTTAGCCCTGTTACAGCCTTTAGACTTTTATCTTGATTGTTATGTTATTCAATAGATGGAGTTTGAAATTGGTATGAGCATATGGAATCCCTAGTTCTTGCTTTTAAGTAGTGGCATTCTGTTCATGAGATCATATACATGTTTGTATTAACAATTTCAGAAAGTGCCTTCTTTGTTATAACATATGTGAGTGCTAGTCTACATGTTTACATTAATTTTCTCACATATACTTAGTATAGGGAGTGTAGTAAAAAAATCTGTGTGAAAATAGAGAGTATATCCGGTGAGGAATTGAGTGAATTCTCTAAGGCATGTTACTATTTTGAAATGTTGCTTTAATTGATTAAATGTGAGCTAGTGAGTGGTTACTACGGTTAAGTAGAAGCTCAAGAGTAAGGATGGCTAAAATCTATGTGAGTAGCGATTTTTAACATGTCATGTTTCAATGGTTGGAAGGTTTAGGTTTAGGTTTTGTTTTCTTTGTTTTGCTCGGGGACTAGCAAAAGCTAAGTGTGGGGGAATTTGATAGGAGCATATTTATGCGATTTTGTTATCTTATTTCTTTACATTTACTTAGTTAATTTCCATTTATTATAACAATTTAAGTTATTTTCGTATTATTGTAGGTCCAGTTGGTAAAGAGGACAATAAATAGTCAAATGGAGCAATTTGGACCAGTTTTGGACTTGGATTGGATAGCAGGCGTGGATAGCATATGGGCTGGACGTTTTGGTGTTTAAAAGGGGTTAAACATGTACTAAAATTTGTAGAAATTAAAGTTGAGGCTTGGAAGGCAAGGAATTACACAAGAAAGAGGAATCCTAGTTGGAGAGAAGACCAAATAAAGAATCAAAGATGAATATGGCTTGTTAGAAGACCAGGAATAGAATGGGAAAGGAATTGGGATATCTAGCCTGATTTGGATGTGCCAAATAAGGCAAAAACGTGTAAAATAAAGGCTAAGTTGTTAGAATCACTTTGGAATATCTTGCAGCCTCTTTTACCCCATAAAAACTTGCCTTTCTGCCACTTTTACATGACCATTTTATTCTAGGCGAATTACCCAATTTTGATTACCTAATTTTACTCTTTTTTCATTCACTCTAAAGAAAACCCTAGTTGTGCCTTATATATATATATATATATATATATATATATATATATATGAAGTGTTTTGCAACGTTAACGGGTGTGCCGCGTCTATCATTCATCCATTGAAGTCGCTGGAATTTTCAAAGTTCTTTTTCTCTTTGTTTTAAGTTTCAATGTTTATTTTAGATTGCTTTTCAGTTATGATGAACATGTGTAACTAAATTTCTTTTTAGCTAGAGGTGAAGTCGAAGCCATGATCATATGTTTTATATAAATTGATTACATCCAGTTATTGTTTCATAAAACATGAATGCGATTGATTTATCTGCTTTATAGAAAACTTATTCTTGTATGTTTATTAAGGATGCATACTTAGTTTGCATGTAGGGATTTGATGCTAGAATATAAGGGAATTTCACATAATCGTTATGAACTTATATTTGCAAGTAGTAAAAGTCACAAGTCATGATTGAGTTAAGTAAATCATTGGCAGGAGTATCATGCTTTTCATAGTTACGAATGTTTTGTCAATGCTTATGATTTTCACAGAACTTAATGATCTTTGAAACCTCTATCATGCATTTCATAGTTAGGGAACTTGAGAAGAATAATTTGGTTGCGTCGCTGAGTCCATTTCAATGAACTTAGGAAAATCTGAGAGTTAATTAGTGTTGTTCAGTGTTCACAATTAATTTGGGGCATTGTCATTCATGGTTTATAAAGAATAACTGGAAATCGATTTGTATGCATATGATTCATGTGTGGAGAAGAATCCTTTAGCTATCCTTTCATTCATATTTCATTCACAACTTAATTTAGTTGCTGCCATTTACTTTTGTTTTTATTAAATTCGTCCAAAATCCCCCTCAGTCATTATTTTGTTGTTAGTTTAACTTAGTTTTCAGTTGTATAAGTTTAATTTGTGTTGATTAGCATCCCTTCTAATCCCCGGAATAGAACGATCCCTACTTACTTGTACTAAGATTGCATAATTTATAGGGTTTAATTTGTGTGTTAGTTTCTACCACATCAAACTCGTTGGTTGGATTAGCATCTCAGTGGTACTCTCTGTTGCCCCCTAATTCTATTGCTAACTGGGGGCAAATTGAGATGGCTTTTCATGAATAGTTCTATAGAATGGATCCCGAGATGATTATCAATGATCTAGTCGAGGTAAAGCAATACGAACATGAGTCTACTGAGGACTTCATGATGAGATTCAGGAAGACAAGGATGAGATGCCAATTCCCTATCAATCATGCCTAGCTTATATCCATCGCTCAGAAGGCTTTGAGGCTGCCATTAAGGAAAAAGTTTTATGATGTACAGTTTAATGAGTTGCAAGAGTTGGTAATTGCTGCCACAAAATATGAGAAGTTGTTTGTTGAAGAACAACAAGTGAAGCACTCATCTAAGGTTCCTCATTTTTACAAAAATAAAGCTGCAATTCACCAAGTAGAGTTTGAGGGAGCAGAACCAAAACAAAGTGATGGCTATGGAAGAGAATAGTGGACATGTGTGCGACAGAGATGACTATCCCCTTCAAACCGTTAATAGTGAAGAGGTTAGTCCAACCAGTCACAGATCAGAAAGTGGTGATGAATGATGGGGGATTTGTCCCTATGAAGCCCCCTAAATACCAGAGTTATTCTTTTGATTTAACCAAGGCCTCTGAGATCTATGAAGAGTTGGTGCGGGCAAGAGTAATTGTGCCTCACAACACCAAAAAGATGCCTTAACCAGAAGAGATAAAAGGAAAGAAGTATTGCAAGCTACACTATACCTTCAATCACTCTATAACCAACTGTGTCCAGTTCAGGTATTAGATACAAGACCTTATAGTAAAAGGAAAGTTGTTGTTGGAGAAACCACAGGCTAATATGATCATTAACACATATCCCTTCCCAGAAGTCCCAATAAACATGATTAACTTGACTTGGGCTGAAAAAAAGGGAAAGGGAAAGCCACCTGGGAAGTGAAAGCAGAAAAGAGGCAAGTTGACATACATACAAAATGAACTATCAAGTTGCCCAAAAAACCCAAAGCAACCATAGTTAAAGGGCTGGTGTTGTGTAGCAAGTTCTAGTGTGAATGTGAGTTAGAAGTGCCAGCATCATGAGCTATTATTGATTATGAGTTTATTAGAAGAAAGGAGAAAGAAGAACAAGAAGCCCGCAGAAGCATTATGCGGACAGCTAAGAAAGAAACCTCCAGGAATGTTTTCCGAAGGTTGGGAATAGATTCTCAACCAAAAAACTTGTCTGATGTATTTAGAGATTACGAAGCCTCAGAAGAAGTAGAGGACAAGGAAGCAAAAATATCAAAATGGGTGGATGTAAGGCCTCCCCAACCAAGCTGTCGGCGGAGATGTCAGAATAAAAGGGAGGATAGTGAATCCAGTCACGAAAAAGAATCCCGCCCAACTTGGGCATAAATGGTATGTAGTTGGAAAAGATGGAAGACCTATCAAGGAAATGAGAGCTTCTATAATTATGAGAGTCCAGAGGCAGCACAAAGCCCATATGAACTCACTAAAAGTCCTTGCTACATCAAAAACCTCTGAAAATGTGAAGTTTGAGAAAGTACCTCTTGGGGGAAGAAATCAACTTCATTGGAGAACCAAAAAGGAGATAGAGAAAACAAATAGCAAAACTAAAGGAGAAGGAGATCACGTGCCACAAAGCCCTCATCCAGGAAAATACAGGATCTTGAGGAGAGCTCAAGAGGACATGGTAATGATGCCAACCCCAAGATAGAGCCCAGAACCTATATGTTTTGGAACTATTTCGCCCGAGAGAGGATTGCCCGCACCTTTACTGGTCGATACTCTCTGTGAAAACCTAGAGTAAGTGCAGAACTTTGGAATAACTCGGGAGGAAAAGTTGCCCGAACTAATGTTGCCAAAAGAGGTAGAAGCGTGGTTAGATGAATTCATGGACCACATTGGGGGTAAGAAGGAGGATCTACCAGGACCTAGCAACTTCCACGTAAACATGACATATGTTCTATCTGCTATGTTTTACGCTGGGCCTGATCAATCTGCCATTATGAAGGGTGATTACTTGGCAACATAACCTATGATGGCACATGTTAGTGTTAAAGAAGCTGGAAAAAAGGAGTCGGGCAGAACAAGTCTGCCTGAGCTCACAAAGAAAGAGCCCGAGAGAGTGTACTCAGACATATAGCAGTTTACCATGAGGAATGAGCCCTGGAACCAGGATTTTAGGAGATGGTGGAGGCCGAGTCATGGCCGTTTCTCCCCACAGTTAATGTTGCAGAAGCCAGTTTTTACAATCCTAGTATTGGGATTCTCCAGTGCTTATGAGTTGATGAGAACTGCCGCCCAACCAAGGTGACGGCTCAAAAACTGCTAGAACAAGGATTGTCCCTCACAAATGAGGAATGGGATAGACCCCATATTGTCCTAACTCCCCAACACCAGTAATGTTAGAACAAAGAAGAAATGACCAAGTAGTTGCAGTTAGGTCCTTAATTAAGAGACTGTTGGTATATGAGAGAGAAATAAAGCAAGAAAGAGAGAGCTTAACCGAGGAACAGGAGGAATAAGCTTCAAGTAGCCAGAACAAAAGTGAAAAAGAGTTTTTTGGAAGGGAGTTCGAGGCAGCCATACAAATGGCTGAATGTATATATGACCTAGAATGGCCAGAAGACTTGCCCGAGAATCCAAAGTTAATTGAATTTTTGTGTGCAGAACCTAACAAACCACCACCAGAAGTACAAGGCCCCTTAGAAACCATTGATTTGGGGACTAAGGAAGATCCAAGGCCTATACAGATCAGTGGCCTACTAGAAGTGGAAGATCGAGCAAGAATAGTCAACATTTTGCACTAGTTCAAAGACTGTTTTGCTTGGCATTACACTGAGATGCCAGGTTTAGATTCAACCTTAGTAGAACACAAAATACCTATTAAGGAGGGATATGAACCTGTAAAGCAAGCACCACAGAGGATGTCAAAAGAGATCGAAGAAAAGGTCAAAGAAGAAATTGAAAGGCTGGTAAAGGCTAGATTTATTAGGCCTGCCAAATATGTTGAGTGGTTGGCTAACATTGTACCTATATTAAAAGCTATAACTAATGTAGTTAGGTGTTGTGTTGACTATAGAAATATTAATGGGGCCACACCTAAAAATGAATACCCCATGCCCATGGCTGACGTATCCATAGATGCAGTTGCAAAACACAAAGTCCTATCTTTTATGGATGGGAATGCTGGTTATAATCAGATAAAAATGGCCAAAGAAGATATACATAAAACATCTTTTAGGTGCCCTGGACATTTCGGAGCCTATGAGTACTTAGTTATGCCATTTGGGCTTAAAAATGTTGGTGCAACTTATCAAAGAGCAATGAATACCATTTTTCATGACTTGATCGGCCACAACATGGAAGTATACATCGATGATATCGTGGTGAAATCTAAAACTGAAGAACAACACCTAGTTGACCTCAGACAAGCCTTAATGAGAATGAGGATCCATAAGTTGAAAATGAATCCCAAGAAATGTGCTTTTGGGGTAAGATCGGGCAACTTTTTGGGATTCCTCGTTCACCAAAGAGGAGTGGAAGTTGACAAAAATAAAGCTCGGGCAATAATGGAATCACCTCCTCCTACCAACAAAGTACCACTACAGAGGCTACTAGGAAAAATCAACTTCTTGAGGAGATTCATTGCTAACTTAGCGGGCAAGATTCAACCGCTAACTCTTTTGTTAAGATTGAAAGACAAAGAAGAGTTCAAGTGGGGCCCTCCATTTCAGGAAGCCTTTGATAGAATAAAGGCTTACTTGACTTTTCCACTAGTGCTCATGCCACCTCAGAGAAGGAAGCCTTTAAAGCTTTATATTTCTGCCTCTGAGAAGTCAATGGGAAGCCTGCTGGCTCAAAACAATGAAGGGGGAAAAGAGCAAGCAATTTATTTCTTCAGCAGAATCCTTACTGAGGTGGAAACAAGATACACACCAGTAGAGATGTTGTGTCTGGCTTTATACTTCACTGCCTGCAAGCTAAGGCATTACATGTTGCCTTGCCACATCCACATTATTGCCAAGACTGATGTGATCAAGTATATGCTGTCAAAACCAATGTTAACTAGGAGGATTGGAAAATGGATTCTAGCACTATCAGAGTTCGGCTTTCAATATGTGCCCCAAAGAGTGATCAAGGGGCAAGCAGTTGTAGACTTATTGGCTGAGCACCAAGAGTCACAAGATAAGCTTGTCAACATCCCAGGAACTCTGGAAGTGGCCAGTGCGTGGATCCCACCAAGCAAAGCTTTCTCGAGTAAAGAAGAATAGATCCAACAAGAGATAAAGAGAATAACTAGTCTTTGGATTACTCATTGGAAACTATGTTTTGATGGGTCTTACACTCAAAATGCCGATGGAGCCAGGATTGTTATCATTGATCCCAAGGGTGCTCACCATTGTTATTCATTTCTCCTGGATTATCAAGATACTACTAACAATCGGGCTGAGTATGAGGCACTGATAATTGGATTAGAAGTTTTGACAGAGTTGGGAGTAACTGAAGTTGAATTGTTTGGTGATTCAGAGTTGGTGATTAATTAGCTAAATGGAGAATACAAGTACATGCACATCACTATGGTTGGTTATTACTTGGCAGCCACTCAATTGTTAAGCTATTGGGGCTAGGAGATATCAGTCAGCCATATCCCCAGATAATCAAATGTAATGGTCGATGAGATGGCACATGTGGCTTCTGGAGCACTGAGCCAAGAAAAGAGATTCAAGGTAGAGGTGGAAGTACAAAGGAGGAATCTCCCTTCTATTTTTTATAGAGGATTTAGCCTGATGTAATGACTAAGGAGCCCGAAATGGAAGATTGGAGATCACCTATTATTCAATACCTGAGGAACCCTTCTTTCCCCATAAGCAAGAAGAATAGATAGCAAGAAACTATGTATTTTGTGTGAGGAACCCTTCTTTCCCATTCTTTCCCCTTCTTCAATACCTGAGGAACCCTTCAATACCTCAGTACCATTAAACCCTATGGTCAAGCCTTGGCCCTTCAGAGGATGGGCTATGGACTTCATCGGGCAAATTTACCCAGCTTCTAGCAAGGGGCAAACATTCATAATTGTGGCAACAAATTATTTCACTAAGTAGGTGGAGGCATCAACTGTGAAGACTATCACTTCAACTACAGTCAAGAAGTTCATTGAAACCAAGATATTACACAGATATAGGGTGCTCGAGACATTTGTTACAGACCGCGGGCCATCTTTTATTTCAAATAAGGTAGAGGAATTTCCAAGTTCAAGATAAAGATGATCCAATCTAGTCCTTGCTACCCCCAGTCAAATGGTCAAGCAGAAGCCAACAACAAGATCTTGGTGAACATCATTAAAAGAATGGTGGCAGATAGTCCAAAGAAGTGGCACGAAAAGTTATGAGACACTTTGTGGGCTTACAGAACCTCCAAGAAGGCAGAAACTGGAACTACTCCTTATGCCTTAACCTTCGAGTAGGATGTTGTGCTCCCCATGGAGATTAATGTAAGTTCTGTTAGAATTCAAAATCAATTTGGGTTGCATAGTGAGGAATATATTCAGACTATGTGTCAAGGAGTTGAAGATCTAGATGTAGCCCGAATTGAAGCTCTAAATAAAATTCAGGAAGGGAAAAGAGTTGTTGGCTGAGCATACAATAAGAATGTGAAGTTGAAAAACTTCAAGGAAAGAAAATTAATTTGGAAAACAGTTTTACCCTTAGGAACTCAAGTAAGAGGCTTTGGGAAATGGAGTCCTACTTGGGAAGGTCTTTTTATTATTCACTGAGCACTGGATAAGGGAGGATATCACTTGGCAGATCTAGAGGGAAACTTGCAAAAACATCCAGTTAATGCTAAGTTTTTAAAGAAATACCATCCAACTTTATGGGATGTGAGAAATTGTTATATTGAGGAGGCCTAAGCAACTTGAGAGGGGTTGAAGTTAGATTACTATTGGTAAAACTTCAATTTAAAGCAAGAATTGAGACAAGTGAGGATGAAGAAGAAGTATATTTTATTTCATGTAAAAAGGATTACAATTGATCCTAGCCTAACAACTTTACATCCTCAGCCAAGGCAACTATTCTGGAATAGTAAGTTTGCATAATGATGAAAATTAGTCCTGGTTCTCCTAGATACATATTGCTATTGGAAAGTTAGGCCTTTGAATCCTCAACTTCTTGAGAAATCTTCGCCATCTCTTCTACTTTCTGGAAGAGGTGAGTAGCCAGGGTCATCTTCTTAGCCTTCAAAGAAGAGAGTTGCTCTTCTAATCTTTGAATCTCAACATCAACCACTACAATCCTATCTTCCATAACTGATCATTCCTCCACTAACTGTTGGAGAGTGGCTGAGGTTTTCACATGTTTTTCTTGGAAGCACTTCACTCTGTTGGATGCCCGCTCTGCTTTTTTACGCTGGTTCCTTAGTGCCCGCAGATTCTCAAAAAAGTTGAGAAAAGACACGTATTGAGCCTTAAACAATGACTGCGCCTTATAGAGCTCGGTCAAAGCCTTCTCAACATCATAAAGAACCTTCAAGCTGAAGGAAGCTGTGAAGTCCCTCTTCATCCAATCCTTGAAAATTTGACGAGCATTTTGGAGAAGGGGAGACTCGGCAGAAGATGAAGGAGATTGCAGTTTGGTCTTGATTTGCCCGAACTTCTTGACAAGTTCGAGCAATGATGATGCTGATGGGTTTGGGGGCATATCTTCAATAGTAGGAGAATGGACAGTTTCGATTGGCAGATGAGGAGGACAGGTTAAGGAAATGATCTACAATTTAGATTACAGAAAGGCAAGATAAGGAAAATTGATATACCTGAGAAAAACCTGGAACCTTGGAAGAAGATGGAGGAGGAATGTGACATTGGGTTGCTGAGGAATAACATCTTTGCTTGCTGGATGATGAGAGATGGTGCCCGAGCCTTCACCAGAGGCCTATGGAATTCAGAAAGATAAGTGTTAGCAGATTAACTTGTGCAGAAAAGAAAAACAGAAGAAGAAAAGCCTTCGTACCTTAGCAGGACCTTGAGAAAGAGTGGGTGAGCTAGCCCGACCTGCAGTTTGAGAAGCCCGCGAGTTGGTGACATCTGGGACCATAGGGATATCAGGGACTATAGGATCCCCAAAAGCAGATGCTGCTGGTCGATGAGATTTTTGCACTGGGGATGACTAAAAAGAAGGGTAAAAATATAATAAGTATAAGGGAGAGAGAAGGCTTTAAGTATAAAAATATCAAGAAAATGTACTCACTGGATTACTGTTATCTTCCACGAAGTGCAGCATCTCCCCAGTGGAATGATCAAACTATGAAGTTGGAGTCATCACCAAGGGAGTGGAGCTTTGCCCGATAGAGGGTGCAACTACTCCAACCTTAGCTTACAAAAGCAAAAGTAGTGTTAAAACTCTAAAAGTAACAAAAATGCAAGTTCAAGATAAGAAAGATGAGATATACCTTTGAAGATTTAGCCCAAGGAGAGGAAACTTGTACCATTCGGGCTGGAGGTGAAGATGCCTTAGGCGGAGAAATCTTTTCTTCTCTTATGGTCTGTTGCAGGCAATCGGGCAGAAAGTTAAGAAAATGGAGAAATCAAAGGAATAAACTTAAAGATGAAAGTTATAGCTCCAGAGCTTTAAGGGTGGAATCTTACAAATCCTTGGCCTTTTAATACATCTCGGCCCCCAATGGATCATCCCTTGAAACAACGGTAGACTTCTTGGTTGCTTGAGGCCCTAGATTCAAGGAAAATAAAGTTGTTAGCTCTTAAACACAAAATGCAAGTAAGAAAGGAAGGTTGAAACAAAATTTAATTACTGGAAGCCTTCTGCTTTTTTCCACCCGCTTCAACTGGAGGAACAATGGAAGACTTGGAGGATGTGGCGGTATGTGCCCTTATTCTCTTCTTGGTAGGGGTTTCTCGCAGACCAGGTATGGAAAGTTGAGCTCGAGGTTGCTCTTTGGGACTCTGAAGATTCTACTACCATCGCCTTTGTCCACCGTGTGGCCCGAGCCTCCACCACAGGCTCAACCTCACCCTCTGAGTCTCTAAGTAACTCATAGACATCCCCACCTGCTCCAGAGTCTTGTCTCTCTGCCTCAGCCGCGGCTTTTTGGAGAACAAGGGCGTCCGCAGCCTTTTCATCCTGCATGATGTCCATTTCTGCGGGATTACCTTGAGCTGGAAGTGTAAGGAAACCAAGAAAAATATTAGAAGAAGGCAGATTCATGAAATTTCATAAAATTACAAGTTAAAGAAGTAAGAGGTACCTATCAGAAGGAGTTGGTTCTTCTGATGAATCATTTCCTTCCAATTCTCGAGCTTGCCCGAGCTTGGATAAGATTTGATAGATAATTGCTTAAAGAGGCAATCATGGGCTTCGTGCAGATCCCCTCCACACCTCTTGATCCATTTTGCCTCCCACCAAGAAGAGAAGGTCGGGGTGCATTCGAAGTTGAGAGCTACATGCTTTTGGGCAACCTTGCTCAATACCTCGAGACTGCGTCAGGCAGCTCGGAAAGTGACTTCTTGAGGGGAGCGAAGGCGATATGAGGTGCTATAATGAACTAAGTTGAAAAAGGGTACCGGGATGGCTTGTCTAACCCCAATTGTCTAGCACAGAAGTTGGGGTGGTAAACCTCCAGCCTGCGCTCGTAGCTGTTACTCATTACTCCCCAAGCTAGGTCCCTTGGTTGAATACAGCTGATAAATCTCTCTCTGCAGAAAGGACTAGCGTCTACTCCAACGACATCTTGAAAGGCTTGGTCATAAAACTAAAGATACCTTTTAAGAACAGACGCTCCACACTCTAGGTCTGATCGAGTCCTGTAGACTCTGAAGAAATAGAGGCAGGAAAATGTGGAGTGATTGGTGGGTGAGGCTTCAACAAGGATTTGGGCAGGAGTAACACCCTTAGGAATTCAAGGTTGGGAGCCCGAAGCTCGAGGAAATACCATTGAAGCCAAAGCTGAATCATCCAAGTTGGACCGTTAAGGTTGGTTTCATATGGTTCTCCCCGAGTCATCTCAAAGAGAAGATGGTAGAGATAAGAGAGAAGGAAATGGCTCGTAGCTACATCGTCGAAGTTGTGAAGTGCTTCCACCAGAAAGATCCATTCTACATTCACTCATTTGGATTTGTTGGGAAATACATGTTTGTTGAGCCAGTACAACAGAAAGTACATGTGTTTTTGGTCTTTGTTGGCATTGAAGAAAGATGGGCCAAATTCCTTCTTGGTAAAAGGGATAAAACCCGTGAAGGAAGTTCCATAAATCTTAAAAGTCATAGAGTTATACTCCAATTGAATCATGGGAACAGAGCTGCCTGAACTCTCAGCGGTCGAACAAGAAAGAGGTGTTTAGTCATGAGTGACATCCACAACTCTGCCTGAGGGCCTTAGCCTGAAGACCTGCACTATATCAAGAATGGTAGGAGACATGAGGCCTATCCTAAAGTTGAAGGTATTGGTGCCCGAGTTCCAAAAGAGAATAGCCATTGTGAGTAGGTCAGGCTTGGCAATAACGGTGGTCTTGGAGAGCATTATCAGCTCGTATATCCTGTTGTTCATCCACTTCCGCTTGAAGGTAGGCTCGAGTTCATTTATCCATTGCGTCCAGCCTTCATCCTTCATTAGAGGAAAACCGCGACGGTGGTTTAACTATTTGGAAGACGAAATGCCCGACTTGGCGTGAAATGGGTTGGGGGTATACCAATTCTCCTTGGGCATGTTGGTCTCCACTGCAATAGGGATTGAAGAGGTCCATGCAAGTCCCAAGGAGTGTGTTCCTTCCTCCTCAAAGAAAAGTTCGGTATGCAGGCCAGCCCGAGGATGATGAAGACCGTTGAGCAATCGACGCATGGTGGAAATCCTTTCACCAGTCTCGCAAGAAGATTAAGTTTAAACAACTTTGGGAGCCATTGAGGATTTTGAGAAAAAGATGGGAAGAAAAGTTGAAATTAGAAGTAAAGACTGAGGAAGCAAGGAGAAATTTCTAGAAATTATGAAAGTTCTGAGGATTTTGGGAAGTTCGGGAAATTTGAAGGCTCGAAATTGCTAAGGTATTTAGCTAAAGACTTTAGGTGAGGATTATATAGTAAATGGTTAGTTAATGTTGGAAATCGTGGGTTAATCCAAAGGTTTTGTTAAAAAACGGCTGTCTGGAATGGCCCGAGTAAGTGCATGCGACGGCTATTCAATCATTATTAACACATTGATTCGCAGACTCAACAATGATTAAAGGGGGCACTGTTTGGGTTAATATTTGAACATTGGGCTTAAATGAAGGAAAACCCAAGGATGCCAATTAAATGAGGATTTGCCCGAAGCCCAGCATCGAGCCCAGAGGCAAATTGAAGCCTTCTCAGCCAAATACAAGTCACATGCTTGCCATTAAAGTGACAAGTGATGGAGGCTAACCTACTACCAGCCAAAAAGCACTTTCTAGTGGCAGTTCTAGTAAAAAACTGATGACTCACTACCCTCCAAGTGCTTTCGGGCAAGGATAAAGGTTACAGTAGTTAGGAAAATTTGCCTATAAAAGGAGGAAGAGGCCCCAGAGACAAGGACACTCAACCAATCAAACAAACAATCATACAAACTCTGCTCTCAAGCCAGATTTGCATCTAAAAGCTGTACTCGGCCCCGATCCCAGTCATTTTCAGGATAATTCCCTACTAAAGACATCTTTTGTCTAGTATAAAAGCTCAGCTACATCCCTTAGTGGTGTAGTATCGTTCCCCTTGTGTAAACTTGTTTACCATCCATCTCTTTTCAGCATATAAACCCTATAAATACAAAGAGAAGTGACTGCAAGAAGTTCAACCTTAACAGACAAGGTGAAATTTTGCCCGAAGCTCTTTGTTTGTTTTCTGAATTAGTAGATCTATTACTTATTGCATTCTACAGTATGTATTCAAGTTATTTCCAACAATTTTCCTATGTTAAGAATTCCATTTAAATTTGGATCCGGTTAGTTTAATGGATATGTTATCAATAAAATCAATCAAGAACCAAGTAAATGACTTAAGGGGCTTTGGACTCCCTCCATTCGAACATACAAGACCATGAACTAAAAGTCCTTGTTTACAAGGCAAGAAAAAGAACTTAATGTGGACTTAACCCATCCACGACAATCATTTGATAACAAAAAGTTTGAAGTAACTTGGAGCGCAAGTAATCAACTTAAAATACACTTGTTCTACATCTGCTATACTGAGATAACAGTGGCACACCTAGCACTTAGTTTTGATTGTGAGCCTCAAGGCCTACACCTAAGGCCCCACAAAGGCACCTTTTAGAACTAACTTTGTTCTTTGCTTGTAACATCTCAGCAAGTAAGAGCCCAACTATACATCCAAAGTGCCAATCTCTTGGGGAGTTGTGTTGAGGTCCGAGGAGCCTTCTCTATAAGAATATTTGCCCGAACAATTTGGATATTAGTGGAAGTTCATAACCTTATTACCAAGCAATTTTAGTCACATAGATCCATTTTTCTCTTTTTCCAACATGCTTAGAATAAAGACACAGATATTGTGTAATATTTAATGACTTCGATCGAATTCATTCATTTTTGCATCTGTCATATTCGGCGACTTAACGGTCAGCCTTGCATGGAAAATAAATTAAAAGACATTGAAGGAACTTCAATACATCGGTCCCTTTGATCTTCACAAAAGTGCTTTAAACGCATGCATATGCATGCATTGGGCGAGTCCAAATCTTCTGCACCCAAAAACCCCTGTGACCTCTCTGTGCCTTTGATTTTATTGAGCATGTCTTGGGACTCGGGGCTTGAAGCTTGATTTGATTGGGTGTGACTGTTGACATGCTCAATAAAATCAAAGGCACATAGAGGCCACATGGATTTTTGGGTGCAGAAGATTTGGACTCACATTGGGCCGGATGACAACAGAAGAAATTATGGAGTTGTTGCTTTAATTATTTGGTTACCTGCTGTGATCCTAAAATTTGTATACAATCAATCAATCTCTCAGATATGGCCCCCGACCCTTGCATGATACCTGTTAATTAGTTGTTGATCTATCATTAGCCAGGTAGAAATTGACAACATATATACCTGCTGGGTCCTGGAATATATTGGAGTGGATGGCAAGCCTTCAATTATTATTGTCGTTTAAGGGTTTTTCTTTCACCTAATTTTTCTTGTGGGACAAACATACTTCGATCCAAATTTATATATGGGTATATTTAAGTAAACATATCCTACTACAGCAATAATCCCTTTGGGTATATTTAAGTAAATATGGGCGTACGTACAAAAAAGAAAAACAAACAAAAAACGAATATGTAGTAAATTATCTTTCAATGTATAAATGGAAACTAACAAATATGTATATACCATATAAAAGAAAAAACTAACTGACCTGAAGTCCGCGCTACAACTCCCTAACACAAATATCAAGGCACCACCAACGATCGTCGCCTAGAACAAATATCAAATAATGTCTCAGAATTCTTATCTATAGAACACGTAACTTACATAAAACACATCCCCAAGGATGTTCTAGAATGATTTGTAACCCATTGACCAAAAGTCAACCGTCGGTCAAAGGTCGACGGTAGGGTCCACAACCCTACGTAACTCAATCCAGAAGATCCGTACCTCGGATTTCCAATCAGTAAATTCCTAAGAGTTTCAATAAGCTTCTAGAATAACATCTGAAATTTTCAGAACGATTCAACGGTCGAATCTCCGCCAATCGCTAAAATTAAGTGGCGGCCGATGTTTAGATTTACAAACTTTGAAAACCCATCTAGGAAGATCCGTACATCAGATTCCTGATACGTCAGTTTCTAATGTCCTTAAAGTTTGGTGACAACCCAATGGTCAGATCGTCGAATCATATAATAACCAAGTGGCGGTTCTTAACGGAAATATAATCGAACAACGGAATTTCACCAATCGGATGTCTAATATGGAATCGGGGCACCCATTTTAGCCTAGGGAGGTCAAGTGGTGTCTCTGCCCACTCGTCGCCGCACACGGTGGCCGGCCGCCCCGACTCGCCGGAAAATTCAACTATTTCCAAAAATTACCAAATTTCACAGAAATGAAGATTTCAATGACTAAAGCAAGTTTTATACATGTGGCCAAGTCCAATTTTGCCGGGAAAAGCTCCAATTTAGCTCGCACCTGTCAGAAACCCTAGAATATGTGAGCTTCGATTCGCCGTCATTGGTGCTCTGTCGCCCCTATCACCGGTTGGGTCTTGTTCCTGGGGTTGAGGGGAGTCTATTGGTAGTGGTGGTTGGTAGAGTTACCTTCGAATTTGATAGATCGTCACCCCGAAGCCCGTTACACCTACCGATTCAAATTTCCCACAATTCTGAACCCAATCTCCTCAAATTTGGTGTGGAAATGGTAGAGGAAAGGCCGAGATAATGATTGGGAGTGGTGGATCAACCCAATTCATCGAAAAAACGATGAATTTCGCCGGAGAAACTCACCGGTCACAACCGGGTCGTGGGTCGAAGGGGAACCCGGCTGGTTACTGTCATTTTCTCCTTCCTCCTTTCCCCTCCTTTCCTCTCTTCTGATTGGGCATTTTCTCTCCTTTCTTTGCTTTCTGATTGGTTGGTCTTTCATCATCTCCTCCTTTCCGACTGGGTCTCACTTTCCTCATTTCTCTCCTCTAATTGGGCAGCAACCCTCTCTTTTCTTCTTTCCTCCGTCCATCATTCTCATTTCCTTCATTTCTCTCAACCAATAATAAAATATTAATAACAATAACTATGAGAGATATATAAACTAATAAATAGTCATTTTTACAAAAGCACTTTTCAGATTTGTAGTTCCGTGAAACCCCTATCGTAACTTCGGTTTTGATTCAGATTACGCTTACGCGATCGTCCCGTCAAGAACTTCGAGAGTACGGTAAAATAATAACTCGTACGCGTCACGAAAGGCGGTCAACGAAAGTCAACAATCTAGCCTCTAGGGCATTTTTGTCAATTCACTCATTTAAAAATTAATAAAATCATAAAGTTAGGGACGGGTTGTCAAAACCTACCCACCTTGAAAAAAAATTTCATCCCTAAAATTTGAAATCACTTGCTATACATAATATACTCCAAAAGATAGGAAGAAAGTATATATAAGGAAGAAATCAAGTTAGAGCGGTTGCATAAAATTGTCATTCCGTTGCAATGATTCCTCTTTCATGCCTCCAAACTCAAACTTTCCTTCTCCTTCAGTACAATACTATAATATACTGCTTTTATAAAACATAAAGTTGAAATTATTTATATATGTATAATAACATCCCGTCAAAATACATACATATATATATATATATATATATAATAACATAAAGTTAAAGTAATTGAACTGAAATTAAAACTGAACATAGACTATTTTTCACCTACACACTCGTTGCGTTACGTACTCCGAAGATAAGCGTGTAATATCTTTGGGTCGAGCCCAAACAATGAATAACTAATTAAATAAGTAAATACAAATGCTAATGTAGAATGACCTACTTGTCTACTTGCTTAACGAGCCCAACGAATAAGTTATCGATATTACAATATGCAGCCTGCAATACCAACAACTCACAGTTGTCTCGATAAGTAAGTAACAAATTCTCGAGGGTGCAATATTACCATCATGCCCCTCATTGGGAAATACACATAAAGCATCCAATTAGCGCCTCAATTGCGCTCACGTACTGCCCTCTCGGGTGACAACACAAATAGCACACAATTTGCTACATTGTAATCTCAATCATTCAACTAACACTCTTCTGTTAATCATGTGCTATGCATAAAATTTCCATACTAAGTCTCAACAATGCTATACCCAAAACCCAAAATTGTAACTGTAGTTACAAGCAACTAAAATAAAGAAAACTATGTGTTACAACCATGCTAATTGTAGAACGGACAAAATGCAACATGTCCACTAAGGTTTGAGTAGCTCATTTCAAACTAATTGTTAGTCTGAGGGTGAAATGTGGTACGTGACTAGTCTTCAAGAAGGCTTCCGAAGACTTGGAAATGAAACACGTGTCACGGTGAAATATAGTAGTGACATACACACACACACCATATAACTAAACAATGCAGTTCATAACGCCATAGTGAGCAGGTTCATATTGAATTTCCCTCAAGTTTAGCAAAACTATGCCAAGAAGAACAATCAAGAATTTAAGGGTCAAAGAAGTCCATCAAATCTAGAATACAAGGCAATTGAAATTAATGCATGACATCTTGCTACAACAGTAGCTTCTGGAACATTCAATCACCAACAGTAAAGATTCGCTTATCAGAGTATTTGTTGGGTGATTGAGGAATTAATACTCATAACTAAAATCTAAATGTTCGGGTGATTCACCTAAACGTTCTATTTGCTTCAAAATTAGTACAAAGTGCACTAGGGTAGACATGTACCCAAGGGTGACTAGAATGCCTTCCGACACAAAAGATGAATATGAAATCACAGTCAAAGTAGATGTTGATCTAAACGCCAAAAAAATATAATAATTTCAAGAATGAGTATTTTTCTCAAGTGATCTACAATGTAGTCCCTCTGGACCAACATAAAGTAAGCTAACTTGTCAAGTCCATCGATAATCACCAAAACATCATCGTAAAATCCACATGTACAAGATACCTCGTACCAAGAGCTTTTGGTGATATTTTCCATCTCTATTGGGATACAGAAAGTGAGTATAACCACTCGAACGATTTCTTGATAATTTGTAAGTAACATCAACCCAATGCTCGTGAGTTCCAACTAAAATGAAATAGGACAGGCCGAAAGCATTTCGGGAGTAGATAATGTCTTTTATTGCAGTAAACAGTAATTACGTTTACACAACGGGGATGATACATGATTGTGTAATCATAGCTGTTGATTTAGTTCCTCTATTGCCATTGTCAGAAATCTAATTCTTTTCAAATAGATATGTACTTGTGAGGTCTAAGATTGATAGAGATTTTGGACATGTTTCTCTACAGAGAAGTGGCATCCGGTTTTCAAGTAAATATGGTAACTGTTGACTCTAAGTCATGAATAAGATGGTTCATGTCGAACTGTTCTACATGTTAGGAAATATATATGATACTCTGCCATGCAGCCTCTACACGGCCGAAACATCCAAGAAAAACGTCACCGTGGATTTTGAAATAATCCATGTCATCGAAAGGTGTAAAACAGAGGTAAAGTGAGACAACAATTCGGTTGTCAGAAACTTTACTCATATTCAACATCCCAAACTAAACTAACTTTCCTCGGTCGTAAGTGAGGAAAGACATTATAGCCGAAAAATCGCTTAACAAATTGTCGATAAATCGACAAGATTGAAGATATCTTGAATTTCATAACACTTTGTGAGATTTTCAACCTTCTTCCACTAAACCCTTATAGGAAGAAGAAAAGAATATCATCCACTAAGAGCACGTTTCCCCAAGAAATGTATCTGCTCTAAACAAGTTTGAAGAATTTGGTATAAAGCTGACTATTAGTGTTTAGAGAATTTGGTCTCACTGCCATGGTATATGAGAAAGTCGTCGATAAGACCACTATGAATTTGTCAGGCTATGGAAGAAAACTCAAGTTACAAAGGTTGGTTAGCTAGACCATCGACTCAAAGTAGGGTTTAAATGATTTTTAATCGTCACCCGATTGAGTTGCTAAAATCTAGGTATGATCCTAAGGTTTGATCTTTTGCCTTCGTGGATGGGTTTAAGGTTCCCAAGATAAAGTGTTTTGATGTGTAATTTCCTAATAAATAAGCTTTAGTAACTAAGTTCTCTCAATGATGTAGGACTTGTTTGAAATGATGCAAGGAAAAACTGATGTAGTATGAGAAAATAGATCGATGGTGTACTTCACTCCACCATTTGGTGATATCCCAGGTAAAATTTTGGAGCATAACGCCAGAGGTGTACGCCATTGGACGTACCATACTACTTCATTTCACTACACCATATGCGAATAGGTCTTCATATCTACCTTGATACTCAAATCACTCTAACAGTGAGAAATCGACTCGTACTCCGATTTTACTGTCTAACTGCGAGTTTATGGTCCTCCTACAAAACTTGCTCCTAAGTTTCCATGATTTAGTTTCTTCGGCTCAGGTAGTCACTGTTAATCAGTTTATCAGTCGCACTGCTAGTTAATGCATATACGATATTTTGATATTGTTCGCTACCCTGAAACTATGAACCGACATTCTAGTATAAAGGTATCACTCCCAGATACTAGCACCTGTGTCTGGTATTAGAAATCATACTGTCTGAATACTGGTTGACAGTTCCTAGATATCGGACAATATCGTCAATTAGTAGCGCCACCATAGGCTGATTACAGGCTAGAGCCCGCTCAGGTAGTTGGTTTCAGATGATTAGTAAGGAATTGGTCCTGTGAGTTGGTTTCATTAATTCTAGGGAAAATACTTACTACTTCGGGGTTTTCTACTGACCATAGGTATAACAACTCGTATACTTGTGCCTATGCTCGTCGAAATGACGAGTACATCACCAAAAGAAATTCAAAAATATAGCATTGGTCGGAACGTCCTAAAGCCAGAAAGGAAATTGTTATTCATCTACTTTAGAACGGACTTAAACAGAAGTCGATCTTCCTCCTGAAGATCCAAAATTGTCACTAATGTGTTTGAAAAGATTAGTGCTATCGGGGACCAAAAGTGATTGTTCCAAGATGCTCTTCCGTCGAGTTATACCGTTTTAGCACCACATTGTCACACGAGACATTTCTGGAAATTATGATCTCTTCGTAATTTTCTGTTATTTCGCTAATTCTTATAAGCATTAGTTTAAGCTAGGCATACGTAGTAAATTCTCTTTCAATGTATAAATGTAAACTAACAAATATGTATATATTATATAAAAGAAAATACCTACTTACCTCAAGTCCGCGCTACAACTCCCTAGCACGAAATCAAGGCGTCACGAACGATCGTCGCCTAGAACAAATATCAAATCACATCTCAGAATTATTATCAATAGAATGCGTAACTTACATAAAACACATCCCTAAGGACATTCTATAATGATTTGTAACCCATTGACCAAAAGTCAATCGTCGGTCAAAGGTCTATGGTAGGGTCCACAACCCTACGTAACTTAATCCGGAAGATCCGCACCTCGGATTTCTGGTCCGTAAATTCCCAAGAGTTTCAATAAGCTTCTAGAACAACATCCTAAAGTTTCGGAATGATCAAACAGTCGGATCTCCGCCAATCGCTAAAATTAAGTGGCTGCCGACATTTAGATTTACAAACTTAGAAAACCCATCTGAGAAGATTCGTACATCAAATTCCTGATCTGTTAGTTATTAATATCCTTAAATATTATGTACTATTACGTATTAAAGTTTGGTGACGATCCAATGGTCGGATCGTCGAATCATATAATAACTAAGTGACGGCCCTTAACGGAAATATAACCAAACAATGGAACTTCATCAATTAGATGTCTAATATGGAATCAGATCACCCATTTTAGCCTAGGGAGGTCAAGTGGTGTCCCTACCCACGCGTCGCCGCACGCGGCGGCTGGCCTCCTAGACTCGTCGGAAAAATCAACTATTTCCAAATATTACCAAATTTCACAGAAAGATCCCAATGAGTAGAGCAAGTTTTATACCTGTGGGCAAGTCCAATTTGGCTGGGAAAAGCCCCAATTTAGCTCGCACTCGTCGGAAACCCTAGAATAGGTGAGCTTTGATTCACCGTCATCGGTGATCCACTGCCCCTACCACCGGTTGGGTCTTGTTACTAGGGTTAAGGGGAGTCTATTGGTGGTGGTGGTTGGCAGAGTTACCTTCGGATTTGATGGATCGCCGCCTCGAAGCCTGTCGTACCCACCGGTGCAAATTTCCCACAATTCCAAACCCAATCTCCTCAAATTTGGTGTAGAAATGGTAGAGGAAGGGCCGAGATGATGATTGGGAGTGGTGGATCGACCCAATTCATCGGAAAAACGATGAATTTTGCCGAAGAAACTCACCGGTCACAATCGGGTAATGGGTCGAAGGGGAACCCGACCGGTTCCTCTCCTTCTCTCTTTCTCTCCTTCCTCATTTCCCCTCATTTCCTCTCTTCTGATTGGGCAGTTTCTCTCATTTCTTTGCTTTCTAATTGGTTGGTGTTTTATCCTCTCCTTCTTTCCGACTAGGTCTCACTCTCCTCATTTCTCTCATCTGATTGAGCAGCAGCCCCCTCTTTTCTTCTTTCCTCCGTCCATCATTCTCATTTCCTTCATTTCTCTCAACCAATAATAAAATATTAATAATAATAACTATGAGAGATGTATAAAATAATAAATAGTAATTTTTACAAAAGTACTTTTCAGATTTGTAGTTCTGTAAAACCCTATCGTAACTCCTGTTTCGATTCAAAGTACGCTTACGTGATTGTCCCGTCGAGAACTTCGAGAGTATGGTAAAATAATAACTCGTACGCGTCACGAAAGGCGGTCAACAAAAGTCAACAATCTAGCCTCTAGGGCATTTTCGTCAATTCACTCATTTAAAAATTAATAAAATCATAAAGTGGGACGGGTTGTCACACTTCATTTACAACGCTTGTGGCTTGTCGTTACTACTTATCTTTTAGTCGGAATTGATTTTTCAAAATGAAAAAATTATTTTATTTTTGACATGTTTGTGTGGTCACAAATACTTATATGGTTGTCGAATATACTTTTGTGATGATTTTCTTACAACCAAAACATTATGTCGAAAATGATTTTCCAACAGTAAAATGCTGTTTACAAGAGCGCACAATCGTCGCAATTACAATTACTGACAATTAAGAATTGTCGAAAATATGCATATTTGTGAGGGTCAAAAGTCGTTGGAATTATACATTTCCCTTGATCCTACTTCGTCGACAAAAATAAAAGGATGCAAATACAATTTTTTTTAATTTAATAATATTTTCAATGCCAATTTTTATTGAAAGAATTGTTTTATATTAATAATCATATATTCAACTACACATACAAAAAAATCAATGTAAAAATTTTACAAGTACTTGTTACAATCCTATGATATGTCTTATAATGCTAGTTTTTCATGTCCACTTTAACCAACTAGCAAGGAAGAGCTTGATGATCTCATCAGTGGACATATCGAGAAGAGCATCCAAATCGACGCCCCTACTTGCGTTGTACTCTGAGTTTCCACCCTTCTCTATCAGACTACCAACCTTATCAACATGACATTACAACTTGAATCCCACCTCTTCTTCCATAGCCATCTTGTTACTGCTTCCAATATTTTCAGGCCCGGGATTAGAAGAATAATTCCTTGAGTGATAATTTGATGCATGAAAGCTAGGCCCAAAGCCCCGATGAGCAATAGGGTCCACTTTTGTAGGTATACCAGTTCCGTGACTTGATCCCCCTGAAATTTTGGTAGCACCAGAGTTAGCTACATCTACCTTAGGGTTATCCTGAAGACAAACTGAAATAGACAGAAGTGCTTTCTTCACAGCTGAAAGGTCTCCTGTTATCTGCATATCAAACCAACAGAAATATAGCTTTGAGTAATGCATTAGCACAACAAAACCAAAACATGTTATTTGCATCCCCACGGTAGGTGAAGCATGCTTCCCTCATAGTGTTAACAATCATTGTCCTGTTTGTATTTATCAACCATTTTCACTGCCCTTGGGTAGGTTTTCAGTTAAAGTCCTACCATCTTTGCCTGGATGAAAACGTCTAGTAATGGTAATCATGTCTCTATAGTTTTACCGAAAATTCATAATGTGGTCTTCCTCATTTATGCATATTTTTAATAAGATATGAAGAGCACTCACTGCCATTTAGGTCTAAGCACCAATACCTAGTACATCATTGTATTTAGAAGAACTTCGGTGGGACTTACACATCACACCAAGTCATTATGCAGACATGACGAGTCTAATCACTCAAAGAAATTCATTTCTTCATATAAAGATACTAAACCAATAACTTTGAAATAAGCTACCTAAAAAGCACACAATTACAACGTACCAACATTTCTATCATCTCCAATGCAAGTAAACGAAAGCAATCTAAATCGAAACAAAGAAGCATTCTTTACTTGAATCAACTCATCTGCAAGGGATGCACATGGTGGAATCTGGTATATGGGCAAAATCCTAACGTGGGCTCCACTTTCTTGCCTAATCTTCTCCATAATTTTGCCCCATCTCCCAAGCACACACCCAACCTGGCTGCTCGCCACCAGCACAGCCTACAACACACCGAGCCACCTCCGCCACTATTACCCTTTTCTGCTTCACCGGTGTCGTCCAACACCGCCTTCCTGAAAACCCTTACACGGGCTTGCTAGGCAATGAACAGACAAATCGATGGAGTGAGCGGCGGAGGTGAGAAAGAGGGCGAAACCAAGGCTGAATTTATAAGGTTTTCAACGAAATTGGGGAAATTTGCTCCAAAAACAAAGCTTTTGATGGCAATTTTGAAGAGACAAATACATATTAATCTAGAAAAGTTAGAACCAAAGTTTACCCAAATTATAGATTGCGAAGTGCGGATGTGCAGGTGGATGGCTATTAGAGACAAGTACCTGCAAATTCAAAACCAAATTTATAAAGAAAAATGATAAAAATATGAAAAACATTTCAACCTTAGAACATTGGCCAAAAAACGGTGGTCTCGTGAGTCTAAGAGATGAGGATTAGGTGTGGATTTGAGTTTTGTTGGAATGGATCTCTTAGGTTCTTGAATTTTCGGTGGTGGGCAGCAAGCGACAATGAGAAGAGGCCATGGGTTGCAACAGAGTGATGAAGAGAGAGAAGTTGCGAGAGATTTTGAGAAATGAAGGATGGAGGCTAGGGTTTTGTTTTTGAAAGAGGAAAGGCAGAGAAGTTGTGAGAGAGAAATGAAAATGAGGAGAGAGCACTAAGTGGTGTTCTCTTTGGAAATACAATTTAGTTTTTGGGCGCCATGCCAAAATTTGGGTAGCCCGCCAAAAACACTTTTATGATTTAATTGCTAAATTAAATTCAACGGTAAAGATTTAATCTCACATATGTAAGATTAAATCTTATGGCTATTATTGTAGTTAAGATTTTAATAGTTTTTTAATTAATGTAGAAGTACAAAAACATATACAAATGCTTGTAATATCAAGCTCAACAACTTTTGTGAAAATGTCAATTCTGAAATTTGTCACTATAATCTCATAAACTATAGATTAAAATTTAACCGTTGTTGTTGAAGTGTGAAAATTTATATATATATATATATAATCGCTCGTAATATCAAGCTCGACCCTATAAAAGTATGATGAATGAATTTGATCTTCAATTTAAAATATTTGCACAAGTGGTTACCACAAAATATTATGTTATACTTAATGGATGTATAAAATAAACTCCAAGTGTTTGTTGAATCTATCGTTTTGAAGGAATACACATTCCACAAAATTAGTTTCAACGATCTAACTGTCAAACTCATTTGTATATATGCTCCAAGATCGCATACATAAAAAATCGCAAAAAACAGACATTCGAATATTAGGTAACGGGACAAAACATTTCGACAGTTCTAAACAAAAACTCACGATTTAACGGTTATTTTAACTCTGATTTTGATGATTTTTTACAAATACACTCCTCAACCCTATAAGAGTACGATGAATGAATTCGATCTTCAATTTAAAATATTTGCACTAGTGGATACCACAAAATATTATGTTCTACTTAATGGAAGTATAAAATAAACTCCAAGTGTTTGTTGAATCTATCGTTTTAAGGGAATACACATTCTATAAAACTAGTTTCAACGATCCAACCGTCAAACTTGTTTGTATATGCTCCAAGATCACATAAGTAAAAAATCACAAAAAAGGGACATTCAGATATTAGGTAACGGGACGAAACATTTCAACGGTTATAAACAAAACTCATGATTTAACAATTATTTTAATTCTGATTTTGATGATTTTTTATAAATACACTCCTCAACCCTATAAGAGTACGATGAATAAATTCGATCTTCAATTTAAGATATTTTCACTATGTTCTAGTGTTTGTTGAATCTATCGTTTTGAAGATATACACATTCTACAAAACTAGTTTCAACGATCCAACGATCAAACTTGTTTGTATATGATCCAATATCACATACGTAAAAAATTGCAAAAAACAGACATTTAGATATTAGGTAACGGGACGAAACATTTCGACGGTTATAAACGTAACCTCACAATTTAGATGTGGTTGTACTTTGTTCAATGTCCAGGACAATTGTTATGAGTTAACAAAGGCATACAAATTATCTCTTTATCATAGAATACTATGTTAAATTATACACCTTTTTGCTCAATGATTTTATTTTAATTTTATGGTCCAATCTTCTCCATATGTATTCTAAGTTATATGATCTATTTATTGTAGAATTTAAATTAAGCATCAAACTTATTTCAAAAATATTTCAACAACACATGTGACCATTGGTAAATAATTAATTCCAACAAAACCATATGCCTTAAAAATTTATTTTGACAAAGAAAAAAGTTTGTTAGAAAAAATATGATTATTTCCGACAACAACTAATTACCCTCGAAAATATAAAAGCATTACCGAGAGGACTTTTTTCCCCTAAAAAATATAAAAACATTACGAAGAGGACTTTTTTTCCCTAGAAAATACTAAATCAATTTCGTCAACATGAGTAAACCTTCGAAAATAACCATTCTATTTCCAATAAAAACTTTGCTCATCGTTAATACAACTGGAGCCAATTCTTCCCGCCAAACAAAAGTGCATTTCCGACGAAACTTGAGACTTTTTCCGTTGGTAATAAAAATTTGTTTCATGTCATGTTACCGACGACCCGTATTTTATGGTCGCAAAATGTGCTTTTTACGACGGTTTTTTTGGGCCCTCGGAAAATCTTAGTCGGTAATGACTATTTTTTTTGTAGTGTTGATACATTTAGATGACTAAACAATCTTCGATTCGAATAATTTTTTTTTGGAGGGGTGATCTTCAAATGAAGATTAAGAAGTTGAACAATTTTGATTATAAATTTGCATGATGAATATTTTTTCGTAAAAGGTGAAACATGTGCCATTGGAAACACAGTATTATTCTATTGATCCCATGAAAGCCCTTGTAATCATAAATCTCCTGACACATCATTGTTTAGATAAAATGCAACAATGATCGATGGTTTGATATTGCTATGCTTTGAAAAAAAAAAACTACTTCTGATGTGCTGTGACAATAAACTAATTTTTGCTGTTTCATGTTTTCAACCTTTTTCACCCAAATAAGTGTTTACCAAACACCTTTTTGAGCTCAGTTTTTTTTTTATACCCACTTTTTATAAAAGCATCTCAGTATCAAACCAGTTCTAAGTGTCAAAAGGTTCAAACATGTTCTCGCAGTCCATTATTCATATTGTTTCCAATTTTTTAGGTGTGAAGTCTTATTCAAGTATCAATGCAATTAGTAACGAACGATCCCATTCGATCAATATAATGGAATTTAACTTCAAGATGTTTCTGTTGTAGGACATATGCTTCAATATCTTAAGTAGCCAGTATGTGATGACATCCGCCCCATCTAAATCTAGCATCCAGGTCTGTTTTGCAAGAGGCTAGGTCTTGTGTGTTGCGTTTTGTCGATCCCACTTCTTTGTTGATTTGCATGGTGTTATGTGAGCCTCCACCTTATTACCTGCAGGTGATGAAGACATTTGTCGATCATATGTAACAGTGTAAGGTAACCTCTCAATCTAACCTGTCACAGATGATAGAGTCCTTCCATCCATAAAACTAATTACAAGACTTTCAGAATAAAGATTAACATTTAACAGGATTAATTAGGACAGGGATTAGATTACTTGGACGTGAAATCATGCACCGTAACCTAAATCAGAGAAGAAACTCAAGAAAGCTTATAAGACAGCCTGTGACGACTGTTCCGATCGAATGGTAGGTTCTTACACACACGTCGTTTAATTTATACGCATGGATGGATAAGCAGTGCCAAAACCAATTGACAAGCAAAGGCCGCCCCACTTAAAGCATACAGATCGATGTACCAAATGAGACCAATTAGAAAAAATAAAGTAAAATAAAGCACAAAAAAAAAAGAAAAAAAAAAAAGAAAGGTGGTCCAAATATAGTATGTATTCACGGAGAGGCTTTATACCTTCCTTGAAACTTCATAAAGCCATACATATCTGAATATGAAAGTTGTTAATTATAAAGAGGTGAAGATCAATTCTTTTCATATACATTTGGGTTCGAATATGGCAAAGTTATTCTTAATTCGTTTAATATTACTTTCTCTAAATTTGGATATGACCATTTTTAATTACTTGTAGTCGATCAATGACCATTTTTAGCGACTACTATCTACTTTAATCGTTGGAGAACTTTTAAACTTTAAATTATTGAACGACAATTGTTTGATCAGACGTGTTAAATAAAAAATATACGAATTAGACTCAACCATTTACATTTAAGTTGAATTTTGCGACCAACTAAAAGTGCTTAATTTGACAATAAGAGTATAAAAGTCAGATTTTGCATAACTAATGAAAAATACTTGAAAACTTTGAGTTTTAACGATAAGAACAAAATAAAGGGTAAACTGAATAGTACTAGGATTGACTTTTTAGTATAAAAATATGATTTTTCGTTAAAGTAAATAGTACCGAAAACTTTTAGTTAAAGTTCCCTAATTTTTATACCTTTCCACCTATCCACCAAGTTATTCCAATCCAACCTACATACATAGAACCTTTTTATGTTTTAAATTCCACCCTAGATCTATTTTAGCTTGTATATAAATCTGCTGTATCCAGTTTACATTAGTCCGTTTTGATTGAGAGTACCGCATGCTTTAGGTAGAGTAATTACTGGAAATTATTTTAGAGCATGCACTCTTACTCTTAGACAAGAAAAATAATATACACATGCATGGTGGATTATTATAATAGCAGGTCAGGCTTCTTATGTATATAAGATCTCAATCTCGTTGGCGATGCAGAGATATTGGTCATCATCGTTTTTTCTTCTGAAGAACATATCAGACAACACTTCGGCGGTGGTCTGAATATATATTCTGCAAAATCTGGTACGTACTAATTTACTTAATCGGCTTTAATTAGTTAATTTTCAGCGTTTATTCATTCATATCTGGAAGAAAAATATATGTATCAGATTCAGACAAAAAAGAAAAATTAAGAATAATATAATATGTATTGATATTAAGCAATATACAAATTAAAATCTAGGGAAAAATGGGAGGAGCTAGAGTTATTGCCTTAAGTCATCATCTTGTTTTGTTTCTTCCTGTTTATTTATTTTTTCGTACATATTTAAAATGCCACTTTCTTGTCTGGGCTCCAAAATATTTTGACCAAACTTTTCCAGCTCTCGAAATTTTATCTCCTCACTGTTGGAGTTTTATACCTTAGTTTAACTTCCACCCTAAAAAAAGTTTTTATAATAATTTCTACTCCATCCTTACATGAATTTGGATTTATTTGCACACACTTGTTTAATGTCTTCTAAAACCTATATATATATTTTTGTCAAACGATATATTTGTTAGATTAGATGTTAGAATAGAGAGTTGACGGAGTCCAAACGCATGTCGTGGTGCAACACTTCGTCCACCACTGTGGTAGAAAGTCACTTGTGTCTTCTAAATTTTTTATTAACAGCCTATAAACATAAACTTATGTCGGCGCTAGAAACATCTTATAACATTCTATCGGTATTTTGAAATCTTAAAATCTTTAAAAATTCTAATTGAATTACAACTGTAAATAATTCAAGAAGTGTCTTAATTCTAGTCACTGCATTATTTTATTCTCGACCAAAGTAGTTGTGTATCAATTTCCCAAAAAAAAAAAAAGTAGTTGTATCGAAGGATGATGTTTTCTCCTTTCTTTATCTTTCTCTCCTATCTATTCAACTCTCTCAGACTTTCTCTTGCCCGTACTCCTTTATTCCAACATACAACAAATTCTAGTTCCAAACTGCCACAAGTCACGCCCATATGTTGCCTCGCTGTTTTGCCAATTAACGCCTTACACTCGAAACTTTGGACAGTCTGCTCTAACTTTCCACCCGTCAACAATCTAATCTGAATGGTGATGCTCCAGCAGTGTCTTCAGGGCCGACTCAACAACCTTTCCATAATTGCCCTAGTTTCTATACCTTTGTTTTCACTTCATTATTTTCTCGCCTAGCTAATTCAGTACATTTTAAAGCTAATTCCCAAACTAGGTTTTTGTTTCCACATGTTAAGAGAGTCGCTCAATCTATTTTCTCCATGGAAATGATAGCCTAGTGAATGTAGTAGTACACGCGCGACTGAACAACTAGGGCCAAAGCACGGTGCGGCCACGAGAGCGGTATTAAATTGAAGTAAACTCTCAATACTAGATATAGTCTCAAAATAACAAGAGTTAAAGTCGGCCAGTAAGATGGTAGGATGATAACCTTCATCATCGAGAGAAACAATCCAAATCACCAGCTAAGCTCACTACATGACCGCTCAGTGATCAAGGAGGTGGAGTGCAGAGATAGCCAGGAAATTTGCTTAGAAGCAACCATCCTTAAATGAGTGTGTAACAACATTGATCCAGTGCTCTTGCGCAAAAGATAAACTAGCGATGCTGAGCAATAGTATAACTATCTCAAACATTTTCATCTTTTGATTATTAAATTTCTTTTTTGAAAGTAGTAGATTTTTTAGGCAAAACTTTATCATCACCGTTTGATTCTTTCCTTGCTTCCAAACAAACATCAAATCAAATTCCCACTACATGATTCGATTCTTTTCTTCCAAGAAACATCACGCCAATTAATTTACTCCCTAATAAGGAAATTAACTAATTAAGTATCCCACGGAAAAAAAAGAGTCAGAAAAGCAAACCAAAGGAACAATAAAAGGCACCCACGTTCATATCCAGCATTAAACCACTATGCAAATGACACCCCAACGTGTCCAGAACCACTATGCAAATGACACCCCAACGTGTCCAGAACCACTATGCAAATGACGCCCCAACGTGTCCAGTGTGACCCCCCCCCCCCCCCCAAAACCCCCGGGCGGCGGACTCTTCAGGTCTCCTCTACGGGTTTGGATCTCATCCGAAGAGAGATTTTTAGTGTGATCGGCACATAATGTGATACACTACTATCATTATCTAAATAGTGAGATATGTGTGCTAAAAAAATTAAAAAATAAAATTTCCCACCACTTATATAAAAACACGTGGTATACCACTTATGTTCTTGTTACAATAAAAAATTTCTCCTCATCCGAATCCTCTTGTGATGATTTTAAAAATCCTTATATCATCTCCGTTCATCATATTAAATATTATTTCAAAATTTTATTTAAAATTAAATACAAATACTGCCTAACTAAAATTGACGTATAATATCCTAGAGACGAATACCATGTGAGAGGTCCTCATCCTCCACCCACCGCCACCACGCGGAAAGGCACGTCATTCACTAATAACGCGTTTCTTCATCAAAGCCGCAAAACACTCTCTCTGTACTCCCCTCATTCGGTCACTTGCCGCGTAGGGCCACAAGAAATACCCCTATAGTAATTAACACTGTAAATATACGAACCAATTTCCACTTCTAACCTTTTTTCCCATAATACCCTCCGATGGTCAAAGCAGATTTTGACACAAATAAAGTTCTCACGTGTCTCGTCTCTTATCTGTCTATTTGTTTGTATAGAGATTATATTCACACATTTCAAATTACTTCTCTCATATTTTTTTTAATCTTTTAATATTTTCTACGCACCACTAACCCTTGATAAAAAATATTAAAAAAAAAAAACAAAACAGTGGGAGAAGTAATTTGAGATGTGTGAATATAATCTTCCTTGTTTGTAAACTCTTATTGATCAAAATGGGTATTTAACAGGAAGATAATTGACTTGGACACTTGTCTTTTATGTATCAACCGTTTTTATTTTCAACTAAAAATTCTGTTCTTTGTTCGAAGTTAAACTCATTTAACGGTTTGATTGGCGCAGGTAAGGCTTCTATTGATTCCCTTTTCCCACCAATTACAAGGTATACTAGTTTTTTATTTTTTTTTATTTTTTTTTATTTTAATCTCTACTCTTGTTATGAATATAAAATTTTCTTCTAATCACGCGATAATCTAAATTATTCATACATCTTATACGTGTTATGCCAAGTCTAATTATTGTTGAAGCAATTGTTTTTGTTTGAATTTTTAAATTGGTTTTATTTTGATTCCAATTTTTTGGATTTTTGTGAGAAGGAATAAGATGAACTAGAAGCTCAAGACAAATCTTCAAAAATTAGAATATCGACACATATATTGGTTAAAAAAAGGGAATATCAACACATATATTCGATCAAGAGATAATTGAAGTAATGATTTCTCAATTTTAACTCAATCACAATTTTAGTCTTAGAACTAAAAATTCATGAATATTAGTCAATGAATTTGTAATGATGTAAAACAATTGTCATTTTGGCTAACTCTTTTAGAACTTCAATCCATCTTTTGCCCCTTTAAACCCTTTATTCTAGAGAAAGTTATAACGGAGTTAGTGAAAAGATCATTACTTCACATTATAACAAATTCAGGATCAATACTCACGGATTTTTAATTTAGCCAAAGCTCTAATTTGGCTAAAGTTTAGGGACATTGCTGTAATTTTCTATACGAGAAGCGTACAATCTAGGAAGATTCCTGGGGGAATATTTTGAAATTACCTTTTTGGCCTTGTCCAAAGTATCCTTCCTATTCGTACGGTGCCTTGTTTCACTGGTAACTGGTCTTTTGAGAAGGTAGTAGGAAGTTTCCCGTGGAGTCTCTCGACTGAAAAAGTGAACGCACTATCAAGCTACACATAGTAGTCAAACTTTTCCGGTTTTGGTTTTGGATCCCCAACGTTTCTTCCAAGGTTTAGAGAAAGTGGAGAGCCGGAGCGTTTTCGAGAGCGAGAAAGTGCGGCGGAGCGGAGGGAGGTTCGGGGCCGGAAGTTGCACTAGTTTTTACTATGGGTTAGACAGTAGGAAAATCAGTGACGAGCGTTCGAGTTTGCGAAAATTTGAAGTGAAATTAGAGATTCGGGGCTGAAATTTGGTTCGGAGAGTGAGAATTTGGGAGTGTGAGAAGGTTTTCGAGTGGTTGGGTGCAACTAACAGCGCCATCTCTCCTGCGACAGGTTTTTAACGATGAATCAATCGAGAGGCTCACGTTCGGATTTGGAGGCCGGCGGAAGCCGCTCCGGTGACTTGGACGGCGAGTCCTCGTCCAGTCCTTTTTACATTGCCAGAACTAAGGATGCTTCGGTCGATCGCCTCAAGCGCTGGAGGGTATGCTTTCCAATTTATATCACATTTTGCAGTTTTACAGTTAATTTGTATATATTTTATTTATTTATTTGCTACTTGTTCTTCATCTCTGTATATGTTGATGTTGTTTTGGAGGTGTATTTTTGGTTCATATGTTCTAGGGCGAAGTGCCGATTTAGTCTCTGAATTATTTTTTCGGTAAAAAAGTTCCTAAATTCATGAAAAATTGCTAATTTCTTCCTTAGTATAATAATCAAAGCTATTTTATCCAATTTTTGGTCAACTTAAATCACTTGACACACTTTAGAATGTAATACTGTCATTTTCTCGCCTATAAGCCCTTAACATTTCATATAGGTTGCTAATCTAACGTCTAATTTACCTGCCAAAGTTAACTCCATACATGCGAGCAACATGACTTAAATTGACGGAAAATTGAATATAGTAGTTTCGAATCTAATATTACGGATGTAATTGGCAAATTTTTATAATTCAAGCACTGATTTTTTGAAAAAATAGTTTAGGGACCTAATTTTCGCTCAGTTGATAATTCAGGTACTAAATTGGTAGTTCACCCTATATCTGTTTGTGTATGTATCTTCCTCTACGGTTTAGGTTTTGGATTCTAATGTTGGTTTTCGGTACTAATGGTAAATTTCTATTAATAGTGTAGTTGCTCCCTCTATGTGGAAAAGATTAGTCTCATTTTTAGGGAGAGGGGAAAAGGACTTTTCGAATGGTTTTAGGTTTAGTATGGCTAGAATTATAAATTTAACCTATAAAGTAGTGGATATACAGTTGAAATAAAATCGGAAAGTTCTACAAGTATCTTTTGTATAGGAGTGTTACCAAATGAAATTATGATTTTTGAGGTTCTCTTTGTATATTTGTTTATGTATTTAACCGTGGGGAGTTGTGATGATCGACTCTTGACTTCCCCACATATGATTGATGGGAGTTATATACGTATTTGTTCATGTTTCAATCTTCTCAATTTAATGGTTTGGTTAATAGCAACAAATTGCCAAAGGAAATTACTATTTTGGATATGATAATAAAACACAAAATGCCTATCTTTCAAGGGAATTATACCCTAGATGCCACAAGGTCAGGCTTGGTGAGAGTCCATGAAATACCTGGTTTCCATGTACTTTTAAACTAAAAATTGGAAATTTCGTTTGGGTGCTTAGTTTACATTTTTAGCAGAAGTCATTTGTTTTATTTGATTTGATCTGATCTTTTTATCGAGGCTTTTGGCTAAACTATTTTTTTTGTTTTGTTGTAGCAAGCAGCACTTGTGCTGAATGCTTCTCGTCGATTCCGGTACACCTTAGACTTGAAAAAGGAAGAAGAAAAGCAGCATACACTAAGGAAGATTAGAGCACATGCACAAGCCATACGAGTAATTCACTTCAAAATAAATGTGTCATATGTCACTCATGTCCTAGTATCCTAACATATGATTTTTCTTTATTTTTAAAATAGGCTGCATATCTTTTCAAGGAAGCTGCAGATCAACAAGTGAATGGTACTTTTTTTATTATTTTAATTTCCATTAATTCTTTGCAAATATTATCTGTGTGAAAAAAAATGCAGCATTAATTTGATATTGCCCCATGATTCAATTATTTAGATCCAACAGTGGTATGATACTAGTAGAAGAGTATTTATTTCGAAAAATTATCTCACTGAATGAACTGCTGTTGTTCTCGAGCATGCCATTGTTCAGTTCTGAGCAAGTGTGTGTAGTCTTGCCTCGCTCTTCTTGTAGAATACCTGGTAACAAGCAGATGTTTGATTTCCTATATTGTGCATATGTTCCAATTGTAAACATTCATTTTTCGTTCCTAAGACGGTATGGCAATTTGTTTGTCATAATCTGTTCATTTCCGGTTCATTGTTATTTAAATTGTTGTTGGATTTGTGAGGTTGCTTTCTTGTTTCATTTTTTAAGGATTGTGTTTTAGACATTTATCTCATTCGCTCCACCATCATGATGCATAAATCCTGTTGTGTAAACTGTTCTTTGCGATAGTTCTATATTCAACTTGTTGCTTCTTATTGTCAGGGATTGTAGTGACGAAACCAAGTCCTACTGGCGATTTTCCCATTGGACAAGAGGAACTAGTTCCAGTGACGAGGGATCATAATTTTGCTGCTCTTCAACAATATGGGGGGGCAAGTCCACCACATAACCTCTTTCATGATCTGAAGTTGGTACATAAACACTGTTGCTTATATTTGTTCTGTTGTTTTCTTACATCAGGTCACAGGCTTGGGGGATTTATTGAAAACAAATCTCGACAAGGGAATTCATGGAGATGATGCTGATTTACTAAAACGGAAAAATGCATTTGGGTCGAACACATATCCTCGGAAAAAAGCAAGAAGTTTCTGGGTAAATTTGCTACAGTTGTGAACTTTTGAAGTTTCTACATTGGATATAATAAGAAAAAAAAAAGAAGGAATTTTTTTTCTGTTATAATATATTTCTTTTTTCTTTTTCTGTCTGATAGAGATTTCTTTGGGAAGCTTGGCAAGATCTTACTCTGATCATTTTGATGGTAGCTGCAGTGGCTTCTTTAGCGCTGGGTATAAAAACAGAGGTGAGCTGGCATTGACTTCTTAATAGCTGCGTCTAGACCTGTAAACGGGTCGGGTTTATTGGGTTTGGGTCGGGTTGAACCCGACCCGTTAAGTTAACGGGTCACCCGAACCCAACCCGTTAAGCTAACGGGGTCACCCGAACCCGACCCGTTAAGCTAACGGGTCACCCGTTATCACCCGTTAACAATTATTATTATTATTTTGTTTTGCATAAAGTTTATTTTTTGTTATTAAGACTTTACTAAGATTACTAAAATATCCTCAACTAACGGGTGCTAACGGGTGTTAACGGGTCCTAACGGGTCTAACGGGTTGACCCAAAGTGACCCGTTATTTAACGGGTTGTTAACGGGTTCACCCGTTAGCGACCCGACCCGTTAAGCATCCACCCAAATACAAATATTAACGGGTTGGGTCGGGTCGGGTTAACGGGTTGGGTCCAAAATGCCAGGCCTAGCTGCGTCCTTCATCACAATAGGATGTGAAACTTTTAGGGTGGCCTTATGAATATCTGCTAGTTGTGGTGATCTTTTGTATTCTGATAATGTCCTGTTTGTTTTGAAGTCTGAGTTATTGTTGTAGCATGATTTGTCTTTTCTTAAATACTATACCCTAGTTGATTGCATATATTGCAAAGGCCTTGGTGTTCCAAATTTAGAGAAATGACCTCTATCATTAATCAATGTTTTAAAAAACTAGTTTGAAACCAGCCTAGGCAGTTTTTTGGGCGGTGCTATCAAGAAAATGCCTCTGCCCAGCGGGAGTGGGTGATATTTCTGTCTAGGCGTTGGGGAGGCACGATGTGGGCGTTCGATTTTTTATTTCTATTTTTTTTTTAACAAAAGCCAAACCCAAAATGTTAAGGCTAAGAAGGAATGTTGGTGGTGGAAGGTGGAGGTATAGACAAAAGTTAAGGCTAAGAAGGAATGCTGTAAAGCCTTATACAAGTATACAACCGACGAAAACTGTGAAAGTTATAGAATAGCGAAGGAGGCGAAGAAAGCTGTGAGAGAAGCAAAACTAGTGGCTTTTGACAATATACATAAGCAACTAGATACCAAAGAAGGATAGTTGGATATCTATAAACTAGCAAGAGCAAGGGAAAAGAAGACGGGACCTGAACCAAGTGAGGTGCATCAAGGATGAGAATTGAAAGGTTGTTGCTACAGACAACGCGGTCAAAGATAGATGGAGTTATTTTCATAATCTTTTTAATGAAGGATATGAAAGAAGTACTTCTTTGGGGGAGTTGAGTAACTCAGAAGAGTGTAGAAACTACTCCTTCTACCGCTGAATTAGGAAGGAAGAAGTGGTTGTAGTTTTGAAAAAGATGAAGCATAGAAAAGCAGTGGGCCCATATGATATACCGATCGAAGTGTGGAAAGTCTTGGGAGAGACGGGTATATCATGGCTCACAAACCTTTTCAATAAGATTTTGAAAACGAAGAAGTTGCCAAATGAGTAGCGAAAAAGCACTTTGGTGCTTATCTACAAGAATAAGGACGACGAACAAAATTGCATGAACTATAGGGGTATTTAGTTAATAAGACATACGATGAAGCTTTGGGAGAGAGTAATTAAGCTTAGATTGAGGCAAAAGACATGGGTCTCGGACAATCAATTTGGGTTTATGCCAGGGTGCTCAACAATGGAGGCAATCTATTTCATAATCAATGGAAAGATATAGAGATATTAAAAAGAATTTGCACATGGTCTTTGTAGAATTGGAAAATACGTATGATTAGGTACAAGAGACATTCTTTGGAGGATTTTAGAGAAGAACGGAGTACGAGTAGTATATATCCAAGCTATAAAGGAAATGTATGATGGAGCAAGGACTGCCGTAAGAACTTATGAAGGACAAGCCAAAAGCTTTCCCATAATTGTAGGGTTACATCAAGGCTCATCTTTAAGTCCTTACCTTTTTGCATTGGTAATGGTTAACATGACATATTCAAGATGATATTCATTGATGTGTGCTTTTCGTGGATGATGTAGTGTTGATAGATGAAACTCAAAGGAGTAAATGCGAAGCTTAACCTTTGGAGAGAAGTGTTGGAATCTAAAGATCTTTGCCTAAGTCGGTCAAAGACAGAGTATATGGAGTGCAAGTTCAGTGCGAACGAAGGTTCAAATGAGTTGGGTGAGGATCGGAGATCAGGAAGTACCAAAGAGCGATCGCTTTCGCTATCTATGATCTATCTTGCAAAAGAATCGAGAGTTGGAAGAAGATCTCAACCATAGAATACAAGCTGGATGGATGAAGTGGAAGAGTGCATGGGGTGTGTTATGCGATCGTCGTATGCCACTAAAGCTCAAGGAAAATTTTTATAGGATGGCAATAAGGCCAACAATGCTTTATGGCACGGAATGTTGGGCGGTGAAGCATCAAGCACGTACAGAAAATGAGTGTAGCGGGGATGAGAATGCTTCATTGGATGTGAGGGCACACGAGAAAGGATAGGATTAGGAATGAGGATATCCGAGGTAAACTAGGAGTAGCCGAAATTGAAGGAAACATGAGAGAAAATCAGTTAAAGCGGTTTGGACATGTGAAATGAAGGCCTACAGACGCTCCGGTTTGAAGATGCAATTAAGAGACAGGTTGAGGGCCGAAAGGGTAGAGGAAGACCTAGGAAGACTTGGAAAGAGACTTTAAGAAAAGACTTGGAGTACTTGAATCTAACAGAAGACGTGGCACAGAACCTAACGCAATGGCGTTCTAGGATTCATACAACCGGCTTCACTTAGTGGGATAAGGCTTTGTTGTTGTTTGTGATGATCTCGACTATTATTTGATTTATATGCTTGTTTTTGGCTTAGTTGTTTAAATGACAATGGATATTTCTTTACAAAGTATTATATTTTATGTATATATATTAAGTATTATAATAATTTTAGGTACTGTTTCGCCTCACGCCTTGAGACTATCGCCTAGGCGAGGCTATCCAAGAAACGCCTTGGCCTTGCCCTTGCCTTTTAAAACATTGATCATCACCGATATAGTGCTTATATGGTTGCAAATCTGTCACTTTTTGTGCGAGTGTTGATGATTTCATAATCATATTTGGAGAAAAGTGATATCACAAATCCTTGTGAATCCCATTTTATTTATTCATCTTAAACCCGAAATTTCTTTACGGTGTTCATCTTATGCGTTCTTTGTTGCTTACAGGGTATAGAGGAGGGATGGTATGATGGGGGCAGCATTGCTTTTGCAGTTCTCCTTGTCATTGTTGTCACAGGTATTGATTGAGCAAGTGCATTCACTGATGGCTAAAATGTATATATTTTAGTGTCATTTTTGTTTCCAACATTTTAGTTAATTTGCTTGTAGGGGCTGTTGTGTTGCATGCAATGTTTTAAAAGGCTCGCCTCAGGGCGCTCATAGGCGTCCTTTGGGGTTGGTCCTTTGGGGTTGGGCATGAGGGTTGCCTCCTCTGTTTTGAGGGAGTGGGCGTCGCAGAAGCAGCCTAGGCGCGCCTCAGGGTTTTTTTTTATTTTTTATTTTTTCCTCCCAAACCCAAAATTTGGGTAGGGTTTTAATTACCTCGTACCTCTTCCTTGCACCATCGTCTCTCTGCCCTTTTTTTTTCTTTCTGATTTTTATTTTTTTATATAATGGATGTGTGTGCTGTTTGCGTGCATTGTTATATGTGTGCTCATTGTGCTTTTTATCCTCTATTTTATATATAATACAATGTGTATATATATGCTCACGGTGATTATTGATTAATAATCTTTTTTCTTTTTTTTAATATAATATATGTACACTCGGTGTATATATTAAAAAATTTAGGCCTCACGCCTAAGTCGGGCTATCCCTCTGACGGCTCGCCCACGCCTCATGCAAAAAATACATTGGTTGCATGTACTAGTCAACTTGCTTCAAATATTAAACATATATATATATATATATATATTATAGAGTTTTAACAGTTTTCTTTCTTTCCCTCTCCATATTCAAATAAAATTCTGTGAATAAGCTCTGCAAGTTTTGTAATTATTTCCCAAAAACTAAATTGAGTGAAGACTGTTCATGGTGGCCAGAATACATCAATTCCCTAATTGTCTCTGTGTGTGTGTTTTTGTTTTGCCGGGGGGGGGGGGGGTGGAATAGAATCGGGGGACACATTTCTACATTCCTTTTGAGCCATTAAATTACATAACATCCAAGGGTCCTCATTTAATCATTTAATGACATGTATATCTGTGTGTGTTTGTGTTTATGTGTGCGTGTGTGTGTGTATCATTATTGGAGGGGGTACTATTTATGTCACTCATCACCATATATGTGATTTACAAATTGGATGATGTTTAATCATCTTTGCTCTTTTTTGGGGTGTTTAAGCATATGTCAGTCATGAGCGTTTACAAGTTTATTACTTGAATTCTTAATACATGCGAGTTTCTATTAATCTGAAGTGGTACACACTCACAAGCTTTTCCTATATTTTTTACCTGCAGCCGTTAGTGATTACAGACAATCTCTTCAGTTCCAGAATCTAAATGAGGAAAAGAGAAATATACATTTGGAGGTGCGCTTCTGGTTCTCATCTCTGTCAGATTTATGGGAATTTTATTTCTTCTCATGCGCCGATATTTAGCTTTGGAGGTATTGTGCAGGTCATTAGAGGTGGTAGACGTGTTGAGGTCTCAATTTATGATCTTGTTGTTGGTGATGTTGTACCCCTTAACATCGGCGATCAGGTATGCAAATTTGTCAGAAAATGTTTCATATATATTTCACAATTACATTCCAATTGAAAATTTTATTGATATTGTGATTCTATATGTAGGTCCCTGCTGATGGCATTTTAATAACTGGACACTCACTTGCCATAGATGAGTCTAGTATGACTGGAGAGAGCAAGATTGTGAGCCTCAATACATGTTCCCATCCTTGTTTGAACATTGACCATTTATTTTCTGTAAAACATATGATGTATATATTTTCCTTTTTTCAGGTACGCAAGGACTCCAAAAATCCATTTCTAATGTCAGGCTGCAAAGTAGCAGATGGAAATGGTAGCATGCTGGTAAAGATCCCAATCTCTCTTTTCCTTTTCCCATGACACATAGATTTATAAGAGTTTTTCTAGAGTCAGTCAATGACATATCTGAAATTCATTCTGATTACTGAAACTTTGTTTTCCATAGGCTTGTTTTTATTTGCTGCCCATGTAATTTTGAAATATAACTTTCAATTTTTTAATATTATTATCATTGTTTCTTCAGGTAACCAGTGTTGGGACTAATACTGAATGGGGAATGCTCATGGCTAGTATTTCAGAAGATACTGGTGAAGAAACTCCTTTGCAGGTCAGCAATGAACTATTAACTTGAATATAGTCATTCGATGCATGAAATCCTGTACTCAAACATATTACATCTCTGAACAGGTGCGCTTAAACGGGGTTGCAACTTTCATTGGTATTGTTGGACTCACAGTGGCTTTACTTGTCTTGATAGTCCTGTTGGTTAGGTATATTTCGATCTTCACCAGTGACCCCTTCTCTATGACAGTGACACTTGATTTATGATAAAGTACTGTTACGTGTGCAGATACTTTACTGGCCATACAAAAAATGCAAATGGCCCTCAGTTTAAAGCGGGAAAGACAAAATTTGGAGATGCCATAGATGGAGCCATTAAAATTGTTACTATTGCGGTATGTCAATAACTCCTTGGATATTCACTCTGCTGCATATGAGCGTTTGTGTGAATTTGACTAATCTGAAAACTGTTTTAGGTCACCATTGTGGTGGTTGCTGTTCCTGAAGGGCTCCCATTAGCTGTTACCTTGACGTAAGTCTTTTATATCATGTGTTGTGTCCCTGAGCATTAGGGATGGCAACGGTTTGGTTTGGGGACAAAAATGATATATCCATCACCATAACCACAAAAGTTAACCATATCCATAACTGCAAATTAACCATCGGGATTATCCATAACCATATCCACTGGGTAACGGATTTTCAATCGGTTATCGGTTATATCTATCTTCGTCAAAAAAATAAAAAAAAATTATATTCATCCAATTGACACTATAAATTTTAGTAGATACTAATTCCGTCATTAAATAGCGACATCCAATTACAAAAAACATAACAATATATTTGAAGTTGTTCATGATAAGCCAACATGATAAATTGGTCCAATAAAAAAGAAAAAGAGGACAAAAGCAAATACGAAAGGAAGACAAAACAAATTGTCTAATAATTCCAAAACTTGTGACGACAAATGAACGAGATATTTGCACTTAGCTTCTAGTTCCACCAAGCCAGCATCATAGTTCTTGGTGCTCCTCCTTCACACCCATCAATTGAGCATGATGACGAAATAATTAATATGAATCGTTGTACACATAATCTACAAAGAAGATAGTTATATACGTATAATATAATTGCCAATACTTACCTTATCCATTATCCATATCCATATCTTCAAAATAAGTGCAGCAACTGACGTGTGCATTAGAACAAGAAGCTAGTTGTGAAACATAAATACTTAAATTGGTTCTAAAACTGAATGCATACTAATTAATTAAGTTTGAAAAATAAGTTCGAAATTAAGATTAAAGAACATCACAAATATAAGATGAAAATAAATTAATATTTTGGGGTACCTTGAATTTCTTTCCATAACCAATTTTGGGCACACATTAAGGCTTCCAATGTCTTTGGATGAAGTCTACTACGGTGTGGACTTACAAATCTCCCACTAGTACTGAAAGTTGATTTGGAAGCAACTGTAGATACAAGAATAGCTAAGATATCCCTTGCCAAAGCACTTAAGATAGGATATTTAGTCCCATTTGATTTCCACCAACCCAAAATATCAAAATCAGATGTTCTAGGCAAAACAACCTCATCCAAATAGTGATCTAATTCTGACTTTACATTATCAGTACTTACAGTACTAGAAACAAACAAGTCAAAGTTATCCATTAAAGGATTCATCTCTTCAAAGTCAGATTGATTCAATTTAGATGAAGTGAATGATGGTTGATGACCCATGTTAGAGATATGATTAGATCCACTCTTTTACCAAATCATAACAATATTTGCGGATCTTATCAATTTCGTTCGAAGCATAAGATCAATCATTTTATCATTTGTAGTACAATTATCTATGGTTAAGGTAGAAAGCTTACGATCGAGGTTCCAATCTAGCAAGCACTCCATCAAAACATCTGAAAAGTGTCTCGGCGGTATGCGGACAAGGCACATAAATAAATCTGAAAAGGTTACAAAGAAGATGGTTACAATAAAGAATCTGAAATATAAATCTAAAGCTAGACAATAATTAAATAGAAGAGGTATTTGTCGTTTTCCTCCCTAAACTTGTAAGGAGATGCCAATTTCCCCCTTGAACTTTAATTTTAGCCAATTACCCCCATGAACTTTTGTAATTAGCCAATTTACCCCCTGATGTTAGATTTGAGAATTTTCCATCCAATTTTCCATCCAACTCGGTCACATGCATGGCACATGCCAAATTTTTAAGGGTAAAAATGTAATTTTATCCCTAATGTAGACATTCTATCTTTATTCTTCTTCTCTTCCACTAGTTCACTCCGTACAATTTTGTCTAAATTAGCTATAGAAGTCTAATTAGCAACTGAAAAATATTGGCTCAGTGCCCAGTTTACCATAATGAAATTAACGATTCTTATTTCGAGTGCTTTAAAAAAGTCAACATCATCCACAAAAAATATGCAACAACTTAACAGCCTTAACAGCCTTGCACCTAGCATCCACAAAAAATATGCAACAGACTTAACAGCCTTGCACCTAGCATCCACAAAAAATATGCAAGGCTTAACAGCATCCACAAAAAATCTGCTGCATAATCCTATTAAAAGACCAACTTAATCTCAACACCAAAGGTTTTCATTAACAGGACGAAATGCCTTCCAACACATTATAGTTATACTCTCCATGGTCTTGGTTTTTTGGCAACACGGTGGGGTTGTGATGCCATTTCATTAGCCTTTCTTGTGACTTGATTCACACGACCGCCTCGGTACACCTATTTGAACTCAACACAAAAGCAACAAAAATGTTAGCAAACCCAAAACAACAAAAATTAATGTATAACAAATATTTTTGTTTTTTAATAAAAAAGATAGATTCTTGTTATTACATGTAGTTTAGAAGTTCCTTGTGGCCTAGTTTGAGATGGAGCGGCCCCCGAGTGATGATGTGCACCAGTTTCCTACATCAAAACCATTTATACTCAATTATTTATGTTCACCTAGCGACTAGATAAGTGATAGAACAAAACTCAAAGTAAATACAATCCTTGTTGATCAAATTACCTCTTTTGTGGGCACAAAACCTTGTTGTGATTGTAGTAGCCTTTGTGGACAGCTTCTTTTGTTGTGTCCTTCCTCTCCACAGGTTTGGCAATGCATTACAACATCATATTTCCTTAGCTTTGTTGGCCCCTTCTTTATCTCATCTGGTGCTTTTGTTCTTTTGCCTTTAGGTCTTCCAGGTTGCTTGTGGTAAAAAGGGGGTTTAATAGGCCTAAGGCCAGTTCTCTTCCACTGTTCTTTTCCAGGCATAGGAGCAATATACCCTTCATAACACCTATCATAAGCTGGCCTTTTGTAAAGTGAGTGAACAAACACTTGTGGACTAGCCTCCTTCCTAGCAATTGCGGATATAGCATGAGGACAAGGAATGCCACATAGCTGCCACTTCCTACAAGAACAAGTGTGCCTTTCCAAATCTACTACAAACATACTACCAACCAAAGTATGCACTTGATATTGACCATTCCCTGAATAATTGGCAAAACAATTGAAACCATCCATTTGATTTTTTTCAAGAATCTTTAAAATTCTAGGTCCAACCTGTTGGGTCCACTTAGCTTCTCTTAGCCTAGCCATTCTCAACATCAAATATTTTTGAATCCTTTGTAACATCGTAATAATCGGTTTATCTCTTGCATCTAAAATTGCAGAATTAAATGACTCACACATGTTATTCAATAACAAATCACACTTTACCGATGTTCTGAAATGAGATCTGCTCCAATGGCAAGGTGGCTTATCAGCTAGCCATTTCACTGCCTTATCAGATTGATTATTCATCACCTCAATTTCAGCTTCATAAGTAGGTACAGTAGTTGCCCTTGCTGCTGCCCACAATCTCTGTTTTAAGGCAAGTCTGGTGTGACCTGCACTTCTAAAATTATTATGCAAATGTCTAACACTATGTCTGTGTTCTGCAGTAGGCATCAGACTCCGTATAGCATCGCCTAGCCCTTTTTGTTTGTCAGTGATGAAGGTCCAAGCATTTCCATTCTCAATTCCCACATCCTCGAAAAAGATCTCCAAAAACCAAGTCCAAGTCTCCCTATTTTCTACCTCCACAACAGCAAATGCTATTGGAAACATGCCGTTATTGGCATCAACACCAACAGCACTTGGGATCTGACCAGGATGGGGTCCCTTAATATGACACCCATCAAAACCCACTATAGACCTACACCCTTCTTGAAAGCCTTTCTTCAATGCAGCAAAGCATATGTACAACCTTTTAAAAACGGGGTTTTCACTTTGGAAATCTGTTTTTACTTTGATAGTACTCCCAGGATTTCTCACTTTCAACTCTTCGTAATCCCAAAGCTTGGCATATTGCTCATCTATACTACCTTCTGTCACTTTTTTTGCAATTCTCTTTGCTTTGTAAACTTGGTTTTTTGTTATGTCAATACCATAATGCTTTCTCACAAGTTCCATGAAACCAGTCACACTCATATCGGGTTTTGATCTAAGCTCCTCATCAAACCGATCAGCTAACCATGAGGAGGTGGCAAATTTAGAATGCTCCTCCCTAACACAAATGTGTTTAGGCATACAATTTCCATTGACAAGGTACTGCAGCTTTTCCTGCACACTTGATCAGCAATTTGTTGGAATCATTCACTGCCCAATCTAGCGGTCGACAAACAGACACACCATAAGCCCTTATTGCCTCCCTGCATTGTTTCATGTTTGGAAATTCCAACCCTAGATGAAGAGTGGGATTAATTTTATCTGTCTCTCTCCTATATTGAGGTAGCTTAGGTGTTTTGAGTCTTCTTCTAACCCTCACATTGGCTTCATGTTCTTCAGACTCCGACCTAACACTATCTAAATCTTCTGAATTGTATTCTTCAGTGGAGATCTCACCAAGTTCTTTATGTGTTTCTTCAATAAAATCAGCTGCTGCAATCTGATCAAACAAAATGTCATTTGCGTCTACATTTTTTGCAGCTTTATCATCATCTTCCTCGGATTGTTCATAGTCAGAATCTTTGAACTTAAGAGTAACCCCATCGTCATCTTCCTCTTTCTCTGAATCTGTAACCTCTTCATCTATTCCTTCTATAGTGTCTCCAACAACCTCCACACTCTTATTTTCTTCGCATTCATCATCCGCATTAAACCCCTCAAACTGAACGTCCATATCAACAAAGGAAGCTGCACACGGATCACTCCCAAGATTGTTTATGATTTTCCTTAAGTCAACCAAGTATAACAAATGCAGCCTAACTTGAGGAGATATGAGTGAAACCCACTGAAACACATCTGCATCGCATTCAATTCGTAAAAAACCCTTTATTTGGTGCCAATAGTAAAAACCTGCAGTCTCTTTATTATACCCAAGCACTGTAGCAACCTCATACAGATCAAGCATGGACATATAATCTTTAGTATAATTGTCAACCCACTGTACAATACCACCCACATACTGACCAGCTTTAAAGTGACCACCATGGTGTATTTCAAGTGTGAATAGGTCATGATTACCTACAACAAATACATCACAATATAATCAGGATCACCAAACAACACTTACTAACCAAATATCCACCAATATACAACATTTACTAACCTAACTTGCTAATTATTTAAAGAAAGTCAATAAAAGCAACAACTAAACATATTATATGTGCAAAGTTGATAGTATACAGGAAGTGCCAACAATGCTACACCAAAAAGATTATACCAGCAAAGACCTGCAACATTGCTTATTTGTTAGATCCCTCATCTCTGAAGCTTGAAGCAAGAAGGAATAATTTGCTTGGTTTGTTATCCAAACAAGTAGCAAACAGCTTGCTAAATATTTTGGGCCACAATCTATATGCAAGCTTCCAGCAAAAGAAAATAATTTACTAATTATTGGCTTTGCCTGTTATACAAACAAGCCTATTTATTTCGGGCACAATCTATGGAAGCAAGCATGAATCAAAAGAGTTCATAAACAAACAAACAAAAAAAAAAAAATACTGTATAGCAAATCAAAAGACCATAATACAGTAAACAAATTCGAGATTATGCAGCTTAGAGAAGGTAGATTAAGAGACTCGGCAAATGGTGTTTCTTGCTAATTACGAGGATACCTCGACTCAACAGCACAAGTTAGATCCACATCAGGGCCATGCTCTCTCCCATCCCCTTCTTGAAAAATTTAAAAGGTTGAATGGCGTGTGGGTGTGGCTGGGCTGGGATTAGGGTGGGAGGGTGTGGGACGCAGAACTGAATAAAACAATCAAGGGACCCCATATACACACACGACTGGAAAAATAACACACAGTAAACAAACTGAAAAAGAAAAAGTGAAGACTTACTGTATCTTGGAGGATGCCCACCATCCATGACCACGATACTCATCGTTCTCAACTTCAAAACTCAAAATACCTTCAATATTTGGTAGCAATTTGTTGATTTCACCGTCTATTCTCCATATCTTTTCTCAGATTGTAACCCTAGAATGCCCAATTCTTTGTGGCTCGCCTTCTCCTGCTTCTCCATATAATTAGGTTTGGTTGTGGTGTATGATTACCATTTTGTCCTCACACCATTAGCATGTGCAGAGCACGTGATCGAATTGGATGGTGAATTGGATGGTAAATTCTAAAATATAACGGCAGGGGGTAAATTGGTGATTTACACAAGTTTATGGGGGTAATTGGCTAAAATTAAAGTTCAGGGGGGAAATTGACTATTTCTTACAAGTTCAGGGGGTAAATCAGCGAATACCCCTAAATAGAAATTAAAGTATTAAAAATATCACCTTATTATTCGGCTCTGTTACAATAAAGAATCTGAAATATAAATCTAAAGCTAGACAATAATTAAATAGAAATTAAAGTATTAAAAATATCACCTTATTATTCGGCTCTGCAACGTCCAAGAGTCATCAATAAAATGTGCCGTTATTACCATAAATCCTCTGTTTTGATTACTTGCAGTCCACATATAAGTAGTCTACTCTTATTTTCATCCAACAATTGCATTGTTTTCGAACGCTCGTAATCATATATTTTTAGGATATCACTCTTGATTGTGTTTCTTGAAACAACCTTAAACAACGGTTGGACAACACTCATGAAATTTCTAAATCCAACATGCCCAACCATGGAAAGAGAGTACTCATGCAATATTATCATTTGGGTGAGAGCTCTCCTTGCACTTTCTTGATCAAATGTATACAACTCTACTTTCCCATCTCCCACTTTTTGGGTTAGCGTTTGCTTCAATTTTTTTTGTCTCCGACCAGACATATCGTCACATGATGCCTCAAATGGCTGGTTCCATTTCCAGTGTTCCCACCAAGCTTCTTGTTACAATAATTACATACTGCTTTTATCACCCCATCAACTACTGTTCTTGTGTAATGTTGCCACACCAAACTACGAAGTCTCGAATTATTACCTTCACCATCATCACCTCTAGGTTCCTCAATTTCACCAGCGACCTCATTTGGAGTTGGTATATCTTGGGGCCGAGCAATTTGATTTGGTATTTCTTGTTGCACAACACTTGGATTCAATGTAGGTGCTAGATTACAATCAGTTGGGGTAGATATTGTGTCTTCTTGAGACTTAAATTTTCTTTTAGACATTTCGATTGCTGCGAACACAACCAAATCCATTAATATGTAAACAAAGACATGGTATAATACTGAAATTGAATCAATTAACATGTAAACTAAATATATAACAACAAACAAGAAGACAATTATTGATTTAATTTTTCATAATTCTATGGGCTCGTAACATATGTAATAAACTAGAAAACTGACACTAATTGAGAATTTGCATGAATCAAATAACATGAAAAAGAATGAAAGAGTACCTATTGAGCTGACAATGTGCACAAATTTCTTGACAGTGAGACTCTTGAAGAGAGATGAATCTGATAAACTTGGAACATTTGATAATTGATATATAAAATGATTCAATGAATTAATTTGGTTGAGTATAACAATAAGAGTATTGAATTGATGAGGTTGTTGGTATGCCCAGGGCCGGCCCAGGCCCAGTGCAAGCAGGGCAACCGTCCAGGGCCCAAAAATATTGGGGGCATCAAAATTATTAGGGTGATATATTTATATATGTTTTCATAAGAGTATAAATTTATAAAATTTGGTTCAATGACACAAAAATTTAAGTAGAAGAGGTGGTTTGGTCATTTGAAAATAATGAGAGGTCTTGAGTTCAAAACACCACGTGCTTATTTACTTTCTAATTTTTACAAATTTCTTTTCATAAGATATAAATTTATAAAATTTGGTTAAAGGATCAAGAAGTTTAATTAGAAGCAATGGTTTTTGTTGTTTAAAATTAGCAAGAGGTCCTAAGTTCGAAACGCTATGGGCATGTTTATTTTTTTCAATTTTAACAAATTTTTGTTTGGTTGTTAATTTATTTTTAGTTACTAGCTAGTAGGGTTGTTATTTTTAAATATTTGTTTCAATTCAAGTCTTCAACAATGAGTAATACGTAGACCAAATTTGTAGCGCAAATTTGTAAATTATATGACGTGTTATCAAAATATTTAATTTAATGCTCATTCATTACTAATACATATCAATTAAAGACTCGAAAACATCATTATTTTTTTAGTCCCATATTGACAAGGTTAGTAAATAAGAAAAAACACCTCATGATTTATACAAAAACACTTTCAAAGTTCAAATGGAAAACAAAACTCATCATCTATCTACTTATAAGCCCAGAGTTGTTTGGTTTTCTTCTCTCAATACAAAATAAATTAGTCCTTTTGTGTTTCTAAATTATTGAGTTTGAAGTGCTTTTCTAAATATAATTTTATCAATGTCTTACGTGTGAAAATAAATAATTTTCTTATACGAAGTTAGGGCACTTTTTTTGGCGTCGCCCCGGGCCTCAAAAATCTCTGGACCGGCCCTGGGTATGCCCCATGCATGATGTTTGGTGCATAATAAAGATAGTATAGGGTTTGATGCATGCATAATGAATTAGTACAAGGAGGGTTCGGTAAATTGAATAAAATTATATTATATATCAAATATATATATATATAAATATAATATTCGGGTCGGATTCGGGGACGGATACGGATTGGGGACCCCTATAACCATATCCAAAACCATAACCGAATAAAGTTCACGGTTTTTCCGCATATCCATACCATACCCGAATTTTCATATCCAAATCCAATCCATTCGGGCGGTTATCCACGGTTATCGGGTTTAACGGTTAGAATTTCCATCCCCATCCCTCCAAGCCAAACGTAAAATAAAAATTGAACGCTCTTATGTTTGATCTTCTCTTGTAAAAACATACGTTTCTATTGCACACAAGCATCTTTCTACATTCCTCATTTCATACTTTCCCCCCTTTCATTCTTTGGCTATGACACAGGCTTGCCTACTCGATGAGAAAAATGATGGCAGATAAGGCCTTGGTATGTCTTAATTGTTTTTCAGTTTTATGGCTTTGTAGAACTTTAATTTTATATACTTTTGTTGGGGTTTAAGCATATGATGGAGCTCTAAATGTAGGTGCGGAGGCTGTCTGCATGTGAAACCATGGGCTCTGCAACTACTATATGCAGCGACAAGACTGGAACCTTAACATTGAACCAGGTGGGTATAACTTACCCCACGATGGAGTTCTAAATGCACAGTTTCTTCTGTTGTTCAATAGATGACGACCGAGGTGTTGAGGTCTTATTGACCAGGCTAGTTTTGATGATGTTATTTTGAGGGTTCAAATCAGCTAAAGTGATGTCTCACTAAAAGAAAATTTAGTCAATTGGTGTGGCTCTTGTGAGATTAAAAATGGTGGTGGATGTGAGCAGAACAAATGTTGTGGACATTTTTTTAGTAATTGTGCATAGGACAGGGGAAGACACTGGTGGTTTGTGTCTCTCTTGCTCTGTCAGTCTCCCTCTTTCTCTCTCTCTCTCTTTCTCTTTTGTTCTCTAGTTTAAGATTGCTAATGAGTGATATTCTATTTTACATTCCTTTGAGTATAGATGACTGTTGTTGAGGCTTTTACTGGTGGGAGGAAAATTGATCTCTCTGGCAGTAAGTCAGACGTGTCTCCAATACTATCATCTTTGCTTATTGAAGGCATTGCGTTGAATACAAATGGCAGTGTATATACGCCTGAGGTATGCTTAAAGTATTTGTGTTGCTTTCTTGGTACATTATTTTAGCAGAATATTGAGTGGTAAAGGCTGAGGCTCAGACTGTTTCTTCCCTTTTGTAGACTGGCGGTGATATAGAGGTTTCTGGATCACCAACTGAAAAGGCAATTCTGCAATTGGGAATCAAGGTTCTCTAGTTGGTTTTCCAATTCATGTATCTTGCCACTTATCACGGGTGACTACATCCCTTAAACTCGCCACTAATTGTTGATAACTTCTTTGCAGCTCGGAATGAATTTTGATGCCATCAGGTCCAAGTCTTCAATTCTTCACGTGTTCCCATTCAACTCAGAGAAAAAACGAGGCGGTGCTGCAGTTAAATTGGTAGGCAACTTAAGAATCTTACCTTGCCACGCTAAGCTTTCTTGGTTATATGGGATATATTATGCGGCACTTTACTTTTGTTTAGTGGTTATACATTCATTATTGTGTCTATTTGTTACCCTCGTGGATGCAAAAAGTATTTCAGGAATCTGGATGATTTAATATCATATGTTTTCTTTTGTAAAATGTCTTCATATATCAGTTACAGTACACAGGGAAGAATATTAGTATTCTCATTGTGGATAACTTCTTTTGCATTCAAGGGATACTGCAAGTAATGGTTAATTGTCTTTTATCTATCTGTACAGCCCAATACCGAAGTTCATATTCACTGGAAAGGGGCTGCTGAAATAGTCTTGGCCTGTTGTACAAAGTACCTGGATGCTAATGACCAGTTAGTAGCTATGGATGAAGACAAGGTAGGAGAAAATTTTGGCTTTTACACGATAAAGTGATAGTTAACTTCTGCAGTTTCACCTTTAGTGAAACACTCGTATAGTACAGTCTCTATTTTTTCTTCCTATTATTTTAGTCACTTCTTTCCACGTTGAGATGATTTTAACATCCCTATAAGTTTTTATGATCTTGCAAGACAGAATAACCTTTTTTATAAGCTTAAAGAACAAATTTGAAGTTGTACAATTATCCAGAATTATCATTTATATGAATCTTGTTCCTAAACTCATTTTATTACTATTTTGTGTTCCCTTTATGTTTTCTTTGAACTTTGGAAGGTTATAACTAATGCTTCATTCGAATGAAATATACCTTTTTCTGCAGTCAACCATGTTCAGGAAGTCAATTGAGGATATGGCTGCTCGCAGTTTGCGTTGTGTTGCCATTGCTTATAGACCACATGAATTGGAAAATGTTCCAGCTGATGAACAACTATCTGAGTGGGCATTGCCTGATGATGACCTTGTCTTGCTTGCTATTGTTGGTATAAAGGTAGTGCGTTCATAAATTCAGACATTGCATTACTAACTTCGATGAGGAGCATGTAACATTTAACATCCTCTGTTCTAAGCTGATATGTTGCTTCTTTTGCGGCACCTTCCATATTTGCATTCACTTGTAGTTTGTTTAGCTTTATTTAGAGAATTAAAAAAATTGCAGGATCCTTGTCGGCCTGGGGTGGGAGATGCAGTGCGACTATGCCAAAAAGCTGGTGTTAAGGTATTATTTAGTAACATCAATGTGCATGGTCTTCTGAATTTTTGTTCTTCATTATTTTTGGATTAAGAGTATTAGGCCGGAGAGAACAGAAAGGGTTCAGTCCCCAACTTGTAGAAAGCCCAAAGATTCTATGCTAATAAGTTTGGCTGTCAACTTGTATCAATTTCTTGTTTATTCTGCAACAATGGTAGATCAACTTCCCTCTTTGTTTGTCATAGGGGTGTCCTATGCATATTAATTCAGGGTGGTGCAATCTACACACCCCTTTTTACCTTCCAAACACCCCCTGGTAATTTATGTCCTTTGATCCTCCACAATTCATTTGATCTGACGGCTGGAATTGAGAGGGGTGTGTGGAAGGTAAAAAGGGGTGTGGATAGTACCACCCTGAATTTATTGTATTGTTTTGTAGATTTTTTTCCAGCCTCCACTTGCTCCCCCATTTCCTTGCTCTTAAAATTTTTATTTTTATTTTGAGTTTTATACACTTGGTCTAAATGCAGTTGTTTTTGCACTGGTGGTAAGGTCATTATGTGGCAATATATGTCCTATTGTGATTATTTTTAGTTAGGTTTAGATACATGTCTATCTGTATTTTATTTGTACAGTAACTGTAAATCAGAAGAATCAATTTAGTTTATATAGAAATTTACTACTGTTTAAAATTTTGTTTTCATAAATTATTTTCTGGGTATCCTTTTAATTATTGTTCGTAGAAAGTGAACACGTGGATGTTGTAGCTTAAGTTCTTCCAATCTGATAATTTTTGTAGGTACGCATGGTCACAGGTGACAATCTTCAAACTGCGAAAGCGATAGCTATGGAATGTGGCATACTTGCTCCAGATTCAGATGCTACCCAACCAACTCTCATTGAAGGAACAGCTTTCCGTGAACTTTCAGATAAGCAGAGAGAAGATTGTGCTGAAAAGATTTCGGTATGATCTGAGTAATTGAATATCTAATCGTATTTACTTTCATATTGTTTCTGGTGACATGTTTTGATGATTGAAGTATGAACACCAGCTTTGTGGAAAATAGATTCTTTTTTGTGTAATGTGCAGGTGATGGGGCGGTCTTCCCCCAATGACAAGCTTCTGCTTGTGCAAGCATTGAGGAGAAGGGGTCATGTTGTTGCTGTAACTGGAGATGGCACTAATGATGCTCCTGCACTGCACGAGGTCTCTCAAATGTTTTAACTTCAGTCTTTTTTAGTCTTTTTATTTTATTGTAGCAGTTAATGTGTTTGAATCCTTGCACTGGTTTTGTCAAAGTTCTAAAAAACGCTAGGCCCTAGTCGAGCGGCAGGCAAGGCCTAGGCGGACAGGCGGATTTAAGTAAATTTATTATATTATATGTGAATAAGTGTCTGCTTATACATCTTATACATAAAAATATATACACTTTCATCATAAACTACAAAATAGAATGACATACATATTAAGAAGTATTGGAACATAATGAAAACATGGGGAACAAAGATATAATGCGTGTTTATATAAGTATGTAACAAGTCTTTTACAATTTATTGAAAAAAATAAAATGCAAAATGAAAGTTATCTATTTTCTGTCTAAGTAAGGGCTAGGCAGGTGCCTAAGCAAGGGCTAGGCAGGTGCCTCTGCAAGTCTAGGCGCTGTTTCTTAATTTTCAAACGCCTAGGCATTAATCGAACGGTGGCCAGCCGCCTACAGCCTAGGCGGTGCTACGCGGGGATTTTTAGAACAGTGGGTTTTGTAGTGTAGCGGGCCATTTATTGTCCCTTTTAGCTTTAGTGTTAAATGAGTTTATGTTTTGATGGTTTTTTTTTTCTTTGGAAATAATCAACATTCGAGTTCAGGCTGACATCGGTCTTGCAATGGGTATTCAAGGGACTGAAGTTGCCAAAGAGAGTTCAGATATCATTATCTTGGATGATAATTTTGCTTCAGTTGTGAAGGTTAGTAACAGTGAACATTTTGCAATTTTTCTTAGTAATATCATTGTGTATTGTGTTGTCGCACTCTGTTCTACCTTTCTGTTCATAACTCCTTTCTTTAATAGACATGTTGTCTAGTGCTTTAATTAATCAGTAACATACACACAAGCTCATTCTTCTATCTGGACTGTAACAAAAGTTCAGGTGCTTCATTCAGCAATTCCATCCAACAGATGATACATACTTTTAATTAATTTATTACTTTGTTCTCTCTCAGTTCTCACTTTTAATTTTTCTCACATCTCCCTCACCCTTCAGTGAATAGGATAGCACTCAGTGTGCATATATGGTGTCCCAAATGTAGAACTTACTTTTCCACATTAGGCTTTTATAATTCGAAGTTTGCTTTTCGTTTAGTCATACAATTACAGAAAAATAGCATCGAATGCATTGTCAAGAATATTGCTTCAATAAAACTGCTAGACGAAAATGGCAAACAACTGAGAACATCAGTGACCTTTTCACACTGAAACAAATTAATGCCTGGAAAAGATGGGAATTCAAAAAGATTGAGATTATATCCGATTAGACCCATCGAAGCAACACAATTTTGTAGTGGTTTGTAGATGATATTAGAAAATCTCTGGTTTTCTGCTGAGGTAGAAATGGAAAGTTGTCATGAAATTGGTTTGACCATTCGGAGAACCATCCAAGAAATCATTCCTCTAATCTTCCAATCTTTGCTTTGGGAACCATTTACCCATGGGGAGGGTTTGTTTTGCATTTTGAAATTGGTGGTCAGGCTGAGAGATGTCAATAGTTTTGGAGATGGCTGAGAGTTAATTCCTAGAGTGTGGATTTAAAAGAAAATATGTTGAGAGGATAGAGTAGGGGGAAGCAAAATGTGGGAAAGAAGTGCATACAAAGTTTTGATTAAACAAAAAGAAAAAAGGCAGTTGTTTAGGGAGTGTCAGCATGGTGATAAACTGACCAGATTAACCATATGCCATTAACTGTGTTTACATGTCATGTCTGAGTTGTTGAATGTACTGTTAAAGTCCGGATTGGAGAATGGCCGTATGTGTATCTAATATCTATTTTGGTCTGTTTTTTCATTATTATTTCAAGTGCCAATTCAGAAACTAAATTTGCAATATTTAGCAGTGTTTTTGTTCATCTAATGGTTGTAGGTTGTTAGATGGGGTCGATCTGTATATGCAAATATTCAGAAATTCATCCAATTCCAGCTTACAGTCAATGTAGCAGCACTAATTATAAATGTCGTGGCAGCCATTTCATCTGGTGATGTACCGCTAAATGCTGTTCAGGTTCTCTCTCTCTCTACTCTCTTTATCTCTATCTCTCTATCTCTCTATCTCTGTGTATATGCATATATCTATCGTCCTCCATGTGTACACCTGTTGATGCCTCTTTTTCTTGTGCTTGATGCAGCTTCTGTGGGTGAATCTTATCATGGATACTCTTGGAGCACTAGCATTGGCTACGGAGCCACCTACAGATCACTTGATGGACAGACCCCCTGTTGGTCGAAGGTAAGATTTATGTGATGACGGCTTCCTTTTACAGAACAAAAACATAAAATCCCATTAGATCACGAAATACGCTATCTTAATCTATATGTTAGTCACCTAAAGTTTGTGAAAATTTGGGAGCATTTTGTTTTAGTTGACAAAAAGTTATCATCTCTTCTTTTATTTATTTATTTCCTTTATTTATTTTGTCATGCTGTTTAGGATAAAGTTCTTGTTTATGTTGTGCTCCAGATCTCTACCCTCAAAAGGGATGCAAGGGAACAAGACTATATTTTCTATGACAAACTTAGTTACACTATTTTGTGCCAAAATGTGTTTCAGTTAGGTTTCTTTTTTATCGATTACATCTAGTTTTCCAGGTCCTTATCAACATTTGACAATGCATATCATAGCCATATTATTTACATAACTATAACAAGAAACTAACTTCTGAAATTGTAAGGCATCCGTGGGATTGCGAGAGAAATTTCCAAATCTTTTACACTGTCTTGTGCACAGAATCCAAAAGTATTGTGTTATTGTTTTGAATGTTCATGCCTTCTTGGCCCATATTTATTGGATATTTCATGTCATTAAGCAGAGTATTTGCATTTCGGATGGTTGTAGTAATGATGGTACAATGTTTTACAGAGAGCCGCTCATAACAAATATAATGTGGAGGAACTTGTTGGTTCAGGTACATGCGTTTCTTAAGTTTTTGTGTAAATTGAAGTATTGGTGCTCTATAACATGTATTGTCATGCCATACTCTGCTTTTGTCGTTTGTATTTTTGATATTATTGTCTGAACTTCAGGCTTTCTACCAAGTCATTGTCCTACTTGTCTTCAACTTCCGAGGAATAAGTATACTGAAGCTACAGGGTCCCAATGCTAACACAGTGAAGAATACTGTGATATTCAATACATTTGTCCTATGTCAGGTAAGTCATAGCTCTTATTTTTTTTTTCTGGAAAAGTAGCTGGTTAATATTGAATAGTCTACGTTTGTTGTTTTCTCTGGTGCCCCTTGTCAAGTAAGTCTGAGCAATCAGCTTCTCATGTCAAGTTTTCCTATTAAGTTCTGTACTAAGTTGCTACTAAAGTTGATCTGTCGAAAATGATACGTAACTTGTTAGTTCAGATCTAATGGAATATTGTTTGGATTTCTAGTGTTGTTACCAGCTGATTGAGGATGAAGCTGCCAGAGTTTATTCATTTGTACTTTTAAACATGATTTATCAAAAGGACGTCTTTAATCAGTGTAACGTTCAACTTGCAACGTCTTTAATAAGTGTAATAACTTGCAGATTTTCAATGAATTCAATGCTCGAAAGCCTGATGAGTTCAATATATTCAAAGGGATCACCAAGAACTACCTTTTTATAGGAATAGTGACAGTAACTCTTGTACTTCAGGTGATACTTTAGTGCTTTTGTTTTTCTCATGGGATTTTGGTGTAAGTTTGCATTTGTTTACACTTGGCTTTTCCCTCTCCCTTTTTTGTCAGATTATCATCGTCGAGTTCCTTGGGAAGTTCACTAAAACAAAACCACTTACTTGGAATCTTTGGCTAATGTCAGCTGTAATAGCTTTTATCAGGTGAGTTGGTGAAGATACCGTTAAAGTTCAATTGATGTTATGATGATATTTATTATTTGTCCGAAACGAAGCTATGATTATGGCGTGTTTTGTAGTATAAGTTAAACCCTCTGGAGTCTCTAGTTTTCTTTTGTTGGTTGACTCAACTCTCCTCTTCTGCAGTTGGCCTCTTGCTGTTCTCGGGAAGCTGATTCCGGTTCCAGAAACTCCTCTCTTCAAGTATTTTACACGAATGATCCCTGGGCGAAGAAACAGTCCAGAGGTAATAGTTCTTGTATATTTTAGCTTCGGGATTAAGATGTATTACTATATTCCGAGCCCGTGACTAATAGTCACCTGCACTTTCGTCTTTCAGGGTAGTCGGTAGGAAGTGTGAAGATATACCGCACTTACAGCAGCTGGTTTCATAGTTTTCTGGATCTGCATCATTCTCTTTTTCGGTTTTTGGCTGATGACAGATCATATTTCACAGAATCCACAAACTAATCTTTTGTTAAGTAGGGAATGTACTTGCAGCGATTCGGCTTTACAGAAGCCATACTCGGTTTGGTCTCCACTGACCGGAATTTTACTTGTGCAGTTTATGTACACTTAAAGACTGATTTGGGGTTTTACAGTTCGACTTGTTTTTGGAATGATGGATTAGTCTATAAAAAAGAAAAATTTCAACCTAAACCCTAAGCAGTAAGATCAAAGGGAAACTGCCGAAATGATCAGTATTCAAATCCCAACTACCGAAATGATCAGTTTTTTAAGTGTTGTCAATAGTTGATTTGATTTTGAATGGTTCATCAATCGAGATTTGATTTCTGATGCCATCAGTGGTTCTCGAAAAAATAATAATGATATGCAAAACATGAGTAAGGGTTGGTTTTGTATTGCTGTGTTTTGAAAAAAAGCTGTGAGAATAAGCGATTGTGCTGTGAGAATAAACGGCTGTGAAATAAATTAGCAGAGTGGTAAACTTTTTTGTAAAAGTGCTTTTGGAAAAAAAAGCAGTCTCATAGTGGGTCTTTTCATTAAAGAAGCACTGTAGCTCTGTGTGCTTTGAAAAAAAACCAGTTTTCCAAAGCTGCAAATAGCTGTTTCAGCTTTTTTCTTTGATTTCAGCTTATTCTTACAGCAGCTTCCAAAATAAGTCATTTTTTTTTAGTTTACCAAACACCTAAAACCCTCACAGTTTTTTTTCATGAGTGTTTTTTTTTTAAGCACCTCACTCTCAAACCACCCCTAAGTCGGATGGCTATCTTCCCAGCAACATTGTGGGAGAACAGGTCACATATGACAAATACAAAGGCAGTGAACATATGTATATAGACATTAATCTTTCAAATTCAGAATTACATTTAACAAAACCATAAGGAGCATTTTGATTAAAGATCAATTTCCTCGCGTCCATTAGAATCAAAGGAAAACTAATGAAAATGACTTAAAAACTGAGTTTTAACGATAAGGACAAAATAAAGGGTAAAGTGAATAGTATCAGGATTGACTTTTTAGTGTAAAAATGTGGTTTTTCGTTAAAGCGAATAATACCGGGAGTTTTTGGTTAAAATATATGGCGCTGGTGAATCGCACGATCGTAACCAAGGGGAAGTTGAAATGCCGTCGTGAGTCTTTTCAGCCTTTGGAAGCGTGGATTGCCGTGGTGAAGCTACCAATTGGTCCCCTTATTAAAAAAAAAAAAAAATTGAAAACCAAAACCTTAAGTCGTAATTATATCGGTGTGTATTTAGTTGTTACGTAATGATTCCAAGCAAAAGGGTAAATGTCCGCGTAACTGGACAATTCAACTAAAATAAAATGAGTTCTTTATTTGGTAATTATAAAAGTTGCTAGTTTTTATACAGATACCATGTAACATATTGTACCAAACCTACAAGTTGATCATGTACATATCTTGATATATACCAGGCATTGGTTTTTATGGTAATTCAAATTATGCAGTGGGGTAAGAAGCTTCCATAGCAATGCCACAAAGACCTTCCTTTGCCTCAATACCTCTCTGCATTCTTATGTACCCTTCTTCACCCCATTCTGTGCCCCATGAATTCTTCACCAACCAATATTTGGTACCATCATCACTAACTCCATAACCAACAGCAGTAACACCATGATCAAGACTCGTTCCACAAGTTCCTGTAAAGACACCACTTGAATAGAATTGAAAGTCCGAACCGCTAGCGTCAATGGCAACAGAAATTGGTTGATTAGCAACGGCCTTCATTAGGGCATCTTCACGGTTTGCAGGCACATCTACATGACCAGTTATCTTGGCTGCACGATTGGCCTCCTTCTTGGTGTTGCAAGTACCATCAACTCCAGTGTACGGGTAATTAGCCTCGGTACTAAGCCCATGGTTTTGATTGATGAACTGAAATGCATCATCCATCAAACCACCCTGACAACCTTGGTCTACACCGCTTGTGTCACAATCAACCAGCTCTTGCTCAGACAAAGATATCAATTTACCAGTTGTGAGCTTTGTAATCCCTTCCATTGCTGCCACTGCTGAAAAAGCCCAACAACATCCTGCATGTATATAATTGAAATTAAATATTGTGTTGTTTTTGCTTGATAAATTAAACCAGGGTTAGATTAATAGACATTGATTTTTAATCTTGCAATTAAATCGTAATTTTTTTTTTAACAAACGATATTATCTACACAAGGGGGTGGGGCTCCAAATAAAATTGATTACCACATTGGCCTTGGTCCTTGATGGGTGTAACGGCTCCTTTCTTTCTCCAATCTACAGTTCGTGGTGCAGTAACATTTTCATATTTGAAAGAAGTCGTCTTTGCTGAACATTCGTGCCCCATGAATCCATTTCTTGAGGCTTTGAATTCTTCATTTGTAAGGTCTGCAAATTGATTGACGCTCAATTTGTAAAGTTTGTATGCATCCTATTCAAAGATTCAATAAATGCCACATTTTCCTTGAATATGTTGAAACGCTTCTCCTTCTCGTTAATGTCCGTATGTACACGTCCATAACGAGCCATCCATTGCTCGTATTTCCCATACATTGATGCATCTTGGAGAGCGCGAGAAGTGGCTTGAGAAGACAAGGCTCCCAACATGAAGATCAAAGCCAAACAGATACATTTGGAGTAGTACTGGTTAATGGACTCCATGGTGTATAGCTAGTAAGGGAAGCAACTAGAGTATTTGATTAAGTAAATGAATTCAAGCAACTAAGGTATACTGAAATGGCAGTCTCTTCACGGTTTATATAGGTAAGAGAATAGCGTTGCGATCTCCGTGCCCCAAAAGTTGAGCTGCAATCTTCGTACCCTATAAGATGTTCTGACATGTATATATATATATATATATGCATGCCTGCGAGGTTTTGCATGTATTTTTATATTATTTTTGTTTTAAGTCACAATAAATTACTAGCAAGACATGTCCTTATGTGCATATATACTGGTTCATATAACCTTAAACTATGTGAGTCAATACAAATATATAACTTTTGTTTTATTTGCAAAATTCATTAACTTGGAGAACTAGGCTCAAATTTTAAATCTCATGTTCTAACGCAAATAACTTTGCTTAATTAGAATATAAGTAGTTTTATATTTTTATTATTAAGGGGAGGGGGAATGTTGAAATTGTTACAATTGTTTAGGAGGGGGAATTTTGAACCCGAGACACATGAGTGAAAACTCAACACCTTATCCACTAAGATATTGAACCATATGTCAAAATGCAAAAATGTAGAATACAAGTAGTTAAATAAGCCACGTCGGGTTACAATATAACTTTATTTATTTATTTATGTTTTGAGTTTAAGTTTCTATGTTTGTTACGACATGAATAAGGCATGTGAAACTTAGAGATAGATAGGGGCCGGTGGTGAAGGATATATAATCAAAGGCAAAAATGTAACTTGTTGTACAAAACAGATATGTACGTGTAAAAAGTGGATAACGTTTCTTCACTTCCATGTAAAATCAAACATAAAAGCTTGCATTCCAAATGAACTATTTTTTTCAGCATATTCCATTATAATCCATTCATTGTAGTAGCATGACTGGTTTTAGAAATGAGAAAATGAGGGGTATAATTACACGAGTATCAAGTGGGAAATTAAATACACCAACTGAAGAGAAATAACCCTAACCACAAGAGAGAAAAATAGATAAAACATCCTCAGCTGTCGATTTTTATCCTTGGCCTCTGGGTTGGCAGCAAATTCTTGTTGGAAATTTTAGCGATATGGATGCTACTTCTCCTACAATAAATTATAAAAAAAATTAATATTAGTATAACACAATTTTATCATGTTGGAATTTTATTAGTTTAGCTTCACATAGATTACAATATTAACTAGAAGCAAAGTGTAAATCAAACCTGGAGAAGCCATTGTAACTGAGTTCACAGAGGTAAGTCTTCTACTCAATGGGGACCTTATTGCTGGTGCATTTGTTAATCCGAATGACATCACTAAAAACTCATAATGACCATAACGAGTCCTGAAAGCAGTCTTATGGACATCCTCACTGCTGATCTTCAATTGGTAATAACCAGACCTCAAATCAATCTTAGAAAACACACAGGCACCTCGAAGCTGATCAAACAAATCGTCTATACGCGGCAATGGATAACGATTTTTAATTGTTACCCGATTTAATTGCCTATAATCAATACATAGCCTCAAAATCCCGTCTTTCTTCCTCACAAACAAGACTGGAGCTCCCCAAGGTGAAGTACTAGGCTGAATAAAACCTTTATCGACTAATTCATGTAACTGGACTTTCAATTCCCTCAATTCAGCAGGAGCCATTCTATACGGAGTCAAAGATATAGGATCCGTACCTGGAAGCAAATCAATAGTGAACTCCACATCTCGGTCTGGCGGCAATCCAGGTAAATCATCAGGGAATACATCAGGAAAATGTCTGACTACTCGAACATCCTCCACACTACTAGAAGCAACATCATTCAGCACTACATGAGCTAAATATCCTTGGCAACCTTTCGATAACAACCTTTTTGCCCTTACAGCAGAAATAACTCCACGCCTCACCCCACTACGTTCACCCACAAAAGTAACTTCAGGTAATCCAGGACGATGGAAAGTAACTGTCTTCTTGAAGCAATCTATATTGGCACGATTATAATGCAACCAATAAGTGCCTAAAATCAGATCAAAATCAACAATATCCAACGGGATAAGATTAGCTGGATAACCACCTCCTCCACCATCACTGGACATCCTGGATATACACAATCAACATAAAATCTCTCCCTTCTAAGCATAGAAAACTCTAAATCGTACCCTAGAGGCGTAGGATGAGGTTGCGTCACTTGAGCAAATGTATGAGAAATGACAGAATGCGTAGCACCACAATCAATTAAAACTCTAGCAAAGTGACCAAGAATGTTTAACGTACCCATGATCAAGTTCGGATGATTCTGAGCATCTTGCAGAGATATATTATTAATACGTCTCTAGGCTTGCTGTCGTCCCCCACGACCTTTACTAGCTCGATTACCTCGCCCCTGCACACCTCATCCCTGACTCGGTTGCCCAGATTGCCTAGAAGATCCTGCACTGCTGGAAGCAATCTCTACTTGCTGAGGTTGTCCTCCCTGGTACCACTGAGATCCACCAGCTGGAATGGAAGGATACGGCGTATACCCTCCAGGATACTGAGAATACCCACTCTAGTAATAAGGATCCTGCAAATACTGATACTGCCTTGAAGCATAAGGAGCGGCATCGCCCTGATAATGGTAAGCGCAACCTTGACCCATCTGACCATAACTAGCAGACCCCGGAACTTGCTGGATCAGCGCTGGTGGTGGCATATGAGGCTGCTGGGGCCTCTACTGATTCTGGGGACAATTTATAGTTCTATGTCCCATCTGTCCAAAAGTAAAACATCCACTGCTGCCTCTCCTACACTCCCCAAAATGCCTATTATTACATCTGCGGCACAAATGGGCACTTCCTCTTCCAGCCTCTCTCTGCCTCTGGAATCTAGGACTTCCTGAAAATCTACCACCTCTCATCTGAACAGTGGCACTAAAACCTCCACTAGAAGAGATGGAACTAGTTCCATTCCTCTTAAAGCTCTGAGTCTTGCGAGGTCATTGAGAAGACTGACCTTTACCTTTATCATCTCGCCTTTGATTTCCATTCTTTTCTTCTTCTTCTTCTTCTTCTTCACTTTCACTGGGCATATTTTATGAGTCCTCAATCCTCAACAAAATCTCATAAAACTCCTGGTAAGTGGCACAAGGAGTCGAGGTCGCTATAGAGCGCCATTTCTTTTTTGTACCGAATCTGAAGCGACGAAGCATCTCAACCTGATTAACAGCAACCTCCATATGATAACGAGACAAGTTAGTGAATCTCCTATAATACTCATTTGCCGTCATCTTCCCCTGCTTTAATTGAGTAAACTCTTGCTTTTTGTGATCAATATACTCAGGGGGAATAAACCTTTTCTGAAATAACTGTTTAAATACTTCCCAGTCCGCAATTTTCTCTGGTGTCAACTGATAAGACTCCTGTCTCCACTAGGATGCAGGTTCTGGACCCAAAAACCAGGTAGTCGTCTCGACCCACCTATCAGGAGGAAGATTTCCCTGACTCTGCATTACACGATAAGTCTTCTTAATATGATTAATCTATTTCTCCGCTCCTTCATGTCCTTTATTCCCCATAAAATGATTCAGCTTCAGATTATACACAGTCTCAAGAGGTGTCATTTGGGGAGGACGAAGCGAAGAAGACTGAATAACATTAACTATAGCTTCCCCTAACTGAGCTATATCGGGGAAAACTAGGCTCAACAGAAGGACGTGGATCTCTACGAGGTGACATAGTTTTGACATAAGACATCAAAATAATTAGAAATTCTCAAGATAAGCAGGACTGCAAACCTAATGCTCTGATACCAAACTGACACACCCCGACCTAGATCGAGGCATGCTGGTCGTCACGTGGGAGTGACGTAACCATGTGCATAGTGCGGAAGCAATAAAGATATAAGGGAAAAGTGAAGGAATAAAAATCAAACTACTAGCAGAATTAGCTACGATAGAGTGCTAGTGCGAGATTAAATGTGAAATACACAACCAGAGCATAAGTATTCTAGATGCAGTCAAGCAGGACAAGTACTAATTATACAACACCCAAGGGTGATCCTACATTTAAGATGTTCTGTCAGAACCCTCGTCGAAATCCTCGTGATCCACCAAAGCACTTCTACCTAAAACCTGGAGGGGCGCAAAACAGAAAGTGTGAGTGGGCAGAAACAAAGTTTTTCAAAATCATTACATTTCTCAAAAATGCTAACCTATCGCCGTAAAACCTGTATAATTTCCCAGAAAATAATAATAATAATAAGTTGTATCATAAATCATACTCAAGATGAAAACCCATAGAAGTATACCATGCCAAAGTATCTCAATGCAATGCCATAAATAATCCATTTAAAATGCATCAATGCCAGATATCATATCAGCCGAATCTACCTACGTGACCTGCACGGCTGAATCTATAGCTCATAACCAATCTCAATCATATCAAATCAAATCCTGTACACGAGTCGGAACCACCTAAATTGGTCTGTACGACAAGACTAGGTGTAAAATAAATATGCTTTAGTGCTACGATCACGTGAAGACTGCGAATGATCGCGGGTCACCTACGAGTCGGAACCACCTAAAGTGGTCTGTACGACTAGCTTGTGCACCTAACTTGGATCCGAGGTGAGCATATGGTGCGGGAGGTGAACATCACGTGAAGGACTGTGCCCTAACTCTGGGCGGGAGCACTAACATCGGGGTGCAGGTCTATGAGCTCTTAATACATCACATCAAACATTGCATAACTAAAACAATCTCATACCTTTAATTTATAAACTTACCTGGCACTTACCTGTGCATCCGCATCACCAATCGTAAATATATGCAACTACTAATGCATAATAAAATAAACAGATACTTTGCATGGCATTTCAAAACGTATAATCATTCAAAGTCATTTTCTGGGAAAAATCTCAAGTATATAGGTATATACGGAAAACCAAAAGCCCACTCACTGATATGTCGAAGGGTCGTAGCCCCTGAGCCTCGATTGATGGCGCTCATCCTCAGGATAGGTCTCACCTATATGCGAAATAACTGAATAAATGTTATTTAAAGCACATACACAAAACTAGGAAATAACTTCTCATACATTGCTCAAATGGGGTATTTGAATATACCACCATGACCTACTCAACCTCAGGAACATCCTCATATTTTTAGAAAAAAATTTCATGACCCCACGCGCCCTCACGCGCCGGCCAAGGCACGGCTAGACAAGTGGCTCACGCGCAAACAAGTGCCTGGCACACCAAACTGATTCCCTAACGACGTTAGGGAATATTCTGTTAAAAATAAGAATATGCCGTTAAAGTTACCTGACGACGTTAGAATATTCCGTCAACTTTGACAAAATATTCTCCTCCTTCTTCCTTGGTTCGCCGGAGTCCGGCGCCGGTCACCGCTACACTAGCCGGTTTCTGGAAAAATTTAAAATCTTCATATCTCCTTCGATTCTCAACCAAAATTCATGAAATTTGTACCAAAATGAAGCTTAGGACTAGAAGAACAAAACCTTACCACTTTCAAGCCTTGAAATCCATGGGATTTCGCCAGAGGAACCTCGATATTCTGGCCAAACTTGAAACTTGTCAAACTCAACTTCCCGACGTCCAAAACACTTCGTTTTTCTTCTCCGAGCTTCGCGAAGACATCTTAAAGCTCACTAGCAGCTTAAAATCTCCTAAAAACTTGGAAATCATGAGTGCATGAACAGTAACCCAAAACTGGGTTCTCGGGTTCTCGAGAAAATGAGGTCTTCGAGTTCTAAAAACAGTATAGATGTGTTCCTGAGCTCACAAGGAACACAAAGATGACTTCGAAAACCTCGATCCGTGAAGAAATTGCTTGGTTTGAGGTTTGTTCGTACGTATTTTACGGAAAATAGAGAAAAACCGAGAAGGAGGAGAAAGAGAGAAGGTCAACGGGATTGGATATGGGTGTGTGTGTGGTCCAGTTTGCAGCCAACCAAAAACAAAAGAAATTAAAAATTAAGTCCTAAATAGTTCCAAAAGCCTAGGAAAATAGGAATTGGACCACAATGAAAACATATCACACAACACATCTCAACGCTAAGGGTATTTTAGACAATTCACACCATCGAAATTTTTTTCTTTCGGGACGGGCTGTCACACGATAACTGATGCGAAAATATATAAGCACACAAATTAAACCCTCTTGTTGTCAATTGTAGTAAAGAATGTAAGAAGGGATCGTTCTAGGCCGGGGATTAGGAGGGATTGCTAAAACACTTGAAACTGACTTAAAAACGTAAAATTAAGTTTAAAACACCTGTAAACACGAAAATTCCCTGCGATGAACGAGACAAGAACACATGTACAAAATAATACTTGTATTGATGATTTAGGGATTACAATCTCTTCTACAAATTTAGCCTCTGATTCTATCTTTGTAATGGGTGGATTTGATGTTATTGGTCCAAAGGGCCGTCGGGGCTTGATCTTGGGATAAACAGTTGTGCGGATTTGTTGACGTCGTTGATCCAAAGGGCCGTCGAGGCTTGATCTAGGGATGAACGAATGATAAATGATGAACACTTTCTTCAAGGGCCGTCGGGGCTTGATCTTGAATTAGTGGAAATTCTTCAAGGGCCATTGGGGCTTGATTTTGATTGAGGATTTGACGAAGAACGAAGAGAGCTTTCTTGATCCTTTGGGATTTGCTTGGGAGCTTTGGAGTTTCAAAGCTTCAAGGTTTTGGTGTGAGATGAATTGGTTATGAATTGGTGTCCCAAAATGAATGCCTTGGCCTCCTATTTATAGAATTCCAAAACTTGATTTTTTTGGATTTAAATAATCAGATGAAATAAATCATTTCTGCCAGGTGTTGCCACGTGTCCTGTTTGATGACTTTTCCGATTTATTTTGATTTTTCGTTTAGTCATATGCTATGTGTAAAATTTATGTGACACATGAACGTTGAAATTTTAATTATTGATCAACATTTATTTCACCGAAATTTCGATGTCTACAACACCAAACTAGACTCAAAAGATGCAATACAAACAAAAAAAGACTCAAAACTAGTTTAAAAGACTCAAAACAGCTTAAAACAATGAATTAGACTCTAAACTGACTCTAGGGATGGTTTTGGACGAAATTAGGTTCTAACTTGACTCAAGACACTTAAAAACACAAATCAAAACAGATTTTGACTAATAAAACACTTTAAAGTAAATGGGGATTTGATTTTGACGAATTTGAAAAACAAAACAAACAAATTGTAAACTAAAACAGAGTTTGGACGAATTTGGGTAAACTATGGATGATGGGCTAGCTAGAGGGTTCTTCTCCACACATGATACACTTGCACATAAACCAATTTTCAGTTGTTCTTTCGATAAATCATGAAACTCAACACCCCAGGTTAATTAGGTCCGCTTAAATTAACCTTCAAGTTCTCCTTAAGTTATTGAATTGGATGGGAAAGCGCATACAACAATTCAAAGCATTCTTCAAAAGTCCTTTACGTGAACAACACAATAAAGATACAATCAAAGATCATTAAGCATCATGAAAACTATAAGTATTGATGAGGCATTCGTTACTATGATGAGCATGAAACTCCTGCCAAGAATTCATTTAACGCGATCGTTTATAAGCGACCTCCACTACTTGTGAATATAAGTTTGTAACTATTAGGTGAAACTCCCTTATACTCTAGCATCATATTCATGCATGCAAACTAAGTGTGCACTCTTAATAAACATACACGGATAAGTTATCAATCAAGCAGTTAAACAAATTGAATTCACAACTTATGAAATCACAACTGAAGGTAATCAATTCATATTGCAAGTATGTTCATGGCTTGGAATCTCCCCCTAGCCAAAAGGGGTTTAGTTCCTCATAATCGCAATGCAAAGAATAACAAGTTTATACATTGAAAACAAAAGAAAGAAAACACCTAAACGCTCCAGCGATCCAAACTGAACAGCAAGCATGTCCAAGAACTTTCCTTCCCTTCCTTGATTGTGGCACAAGGTTTGGTGGTGGGTTTTGGGGATTATGGATGGTGTAGAAGGATGGGATTATGGTTAGGATGGATGTATGGTGCGATAAGGGTTGATTAAGGTCAGAAACTATGGAGAATGGTGAAGGAAGGGTGCGGCAAAAAGTGGGAATCTGTTTTAGGCGTGAATGGGTGAATGAATGGTTAAGGAGAAAAGACTCTGCCTTGCGGTAGAATGTGTCTTCTGATGGCTCTCTCTAGTTATGGTGAAGGGTGGATGTATTTATAGGTTTTTTAGAAACGCAAAACTGATTGTGAAGCGATTCATAGATCTTCCTTATTTGAATATATGGGCTGCCTCCCAAGAAGCGTTTGCTTTAACGTCTTCCAGCCGGACGAAACTTCCTTCTAAACTTGGATAAGGCCTATAGCATGGAATTGATCCTTGAATGGAAGGTGATACTTGACGTGATCTGGCAATGATTTAAATTCTATTGTAGGTGCCTGAATCATCAAAATCAGCAAGTTAGTATATAATAAAATCGAAGTTGGAGAAGATGGCTTACTTGCTTGCTCCAACACAAACTCAATTACGAACACCACATCTTTGAAGGTTGCAGGGATATGGGACTTGGCCAGATTTGGTGTTTTGAGAGTTATGACTTTTCTCGTGTCATAAAATCCAACTTCTTTGGGAATTTTCGTCTTAAGTGTATCTTCTTTGATGAATTCTAGACATTCCCCATCCACTTCTTGCTCTTGATTCTTTGGAAAGGTTTCGAAGATGCCTTTCTCACCCTCTTCTTCCTTGGATTGCATGATCCTGCAAGGAATAAGGACATTTGGTGAAACGGGGTCAGGACAAATTGAATTTATTTGTCCCAAGTATTGGCAATTGGCAGGTAGGTCCTTTTTTTTTATTGTGAACGCCGCAAGTTCATTTGTATGATTATATCTATGTTTCACAACCTTGAAAACAAAAACTCTTTCATTTTGCATATCCTTGCACATTTAATATTTTGTAATAGACTAGTAGTGTATGGATGCTTTTTTATTAGGCTCTTATTTTCGAGTGTAGATGTAGTACTTAATGACAAATGTGTTTTAATGTTTTGAAGTAATATTTATGTAGCAATGTGTGGTATGTGCAAATTTAAGAGTTTTTTTTTCTTAACGGGTCATAACGGGTCCGGTCGCTTTACCCGTTGGGTCAAGTGACTCGACCTGTTAAGGACCCACGACATGACCCGTTAAGATAACATGTGTTACACGAAAACGACACGAACATAACAGACACGACTCGTTTGCCAGGCCTACCCTTCGCCACCAATCTCGCTTTAAACCTTTCAACTTTGCCCTTTGAGTCCCTTTTCGTCTTATACACCCATTTGCATCTAATGGGTCTCATTGAATCTATTTTCTCCACCAATAACCACACTTGATTAATTTGCATGGACTTAATTTCCTCCTCCATTGCATGCTTCCAAGACTGAAAATTCTCACCGTTCCTTGCTTTCATACAGGTTGCTGGATCAACCAACATTCCTTCATCATACTCCACTTCAGTCAAGTAGGTCACATAATCGTTAGAGATCGCTGACCATCGAAACCTTAGCGATGCTCTTCTCGGTGTTTCATTTATTACTGGGCTTTCCCTAGCAACTTCCTTGATAACAGGTTCATGCATTGGAGCATTTGCAAGATCATTGATTATACTACCAATTTCAGGAATAGGTGGCAATACCTCAGGTTCAAACATAATGGTTTGCATGGCATTTGACCCTTGTTGATTATCTCCTCCATGAAAGTCAGTGGGATCCTCATGTTCTTAAAAAATAAAGCTATTTGAATCTCCTTCATCATGGCTGACTTCTTCTTCAATAAACTTCACATTATTGGTTTCAAAAACTCTACTGTGCAAGTTTGGAGCATAAAATTTGTAACCCTTAGATTTTTCAGGAAAACCAATAAAATGATAGCTTACGGTTCTCAAGTCAAGTTTCTTTTCTTGTGGATTATACATCCTAGCCTCTGCCTTGCACCCCCAAACATGAAGATGATTGAGACTAGGTTTCCTCGAGGTCCAAATCTCAAATGGAGTTTTATTCACAGCTTTGCTCAGGACTTGGTTCAACACATAATTTGCCATCTTCAAAGCTTCTCCCTAAAGAAAATGAGGGAGAGTTGTGCGGCTCATCAAACTTCTCACCATCTTTTTCAGCGTTATATTCCTTCTTTCCGCGACACCGTTTTACTCTGGTGTCCCAGGTGTGGTATATTGAGCTTGAATACCACATTCTTCAAGATAAAAAGCCAATGGCCCTTCTGTTGCCCAGCTTCTATAAACCTACCAAAGTATTTCCCTCCTCTATCCGATCTCAAAACCTTTATTGTAGTGTCCAATTGGTTTTCAACTTCTGTTTTAAAAATTTTAAAACAATTTGGGACTTGTGATTTTTCTGAAATTAAAAAGAATATCCATATCTTGAAAAATCATCTATAAATGTTACAAAATACACATTTCCACATATTGCTTTTGTGGGAAAAAGGACCACAGATGTCAGAATGGATCACTTCCAACAGTTTTGGACTCCTTGTTGAATTCTTCTTTTTAGTTTTTGTCAAATTCCCTTTGCAACAATCCACATCATGTAGGTCGGTGAAATTTAAATCAGGCAAAATATTTTCTTTCACCAAACGTTGAAATCTTGTTTTAGATATATGGCCTAATCTTCTATGCCAAAGCATGGAAGAAAGGTCATTTGATAATGGTCTTTTAACTTGCAGTGAAGAATCAATATTATAACAATTTAAATCATTCATGACGGTGCAATCCAATTTCCAAAGATCATTGTCTAAAAGACAAACACCAAGCAAATAGTTCAAATCATTCTTCATAAATAACCTTATGCTCTCATCGTCTCTGATGAAAGCAAAACCATGTTTTGAAGCAGAAACTAAAGACCTAGAACATACAAAAGTTCTAAAACAAAGCCAGAAGATAGTCTAAGCTTGAGGTTGCCTATTGCTTCCACAACTACTTCATTTCCATTCCCAACATGCACTTTGAAAACTTCATTACTTGTTGACACTCTTCTTGAAAAGCCCTGCAAGGAATTGGTAATATGTACCGAGCCACCAGTGTCAAACCACCAAATATTTGGAGGAGCCTTAACAACTAAAGTTTGAAAACAAACAAAAACATTGATAATTTTATTACCTTTCTTCACTGCCCATTTCTTTCTTTTCTCACAGTCCCTTATCAAATGTCCTAATTGTTTGTAAAAATAACACCTCATGTTTTCCAAGTTCACCTTATGGTTTTGAGGTCCTCTAGAGGAGGAAGCAATATTGGCAGCAACATTAGAGGTAGTATAGGGCTTAGTTTGCTTACCAATGTTCACCATAGGCCTTTTCGCAGCATTGAAGTTGACCAAATTCATAGTCCCATATTTGGTCTTGCTCAGCCTATTCTCCTCTTGCACACAAATGGAGATCATCTCCTCAAGGGTCCACTTCTCATTTTGTGTGTTGTATGATATCTTAAGTTGTTCAAATGACTCAGGTAGTGATGAGAGTGCCATATGGACAACAAAAGAATCATCAAGTGGCATCTTGAGATCCCATCAAACTTCAAAATGTGCTCACGAACACTAGTTTTCCCATTGAACTTGAGTGATGTCAGAGTGATCATCAAGTTGCCCATTTTAGTATTCTCAGAAACCTTAAACTTTGCACCCACAACCTCCAGGAAGTCTTTCGCCTTCTCGTACACTGGGATCCCACCTCTGACTGTCTTAGTGATTAACCTCTTCATCACCATGAGTCATGTTGGATTTCTCCCACCTTTTACCCTTCATCGTTTGCTCATTGTTGCTGTTTTCAGTCGTAGCAGGTGGCTGGTCTTCCCTCAATGCGAGATCGTAATCCATCAGTCCTAGCACGATCTCAACATCTTGCTTCCACTACTTGAAATTCCCTCCATTCAAGGGCTCAATGGAGGAGAAACTTTGAGCATTCAAATTCACTGAAGAAGCCACGAAAACAATCAAATAACTTCATTGAAAAAGTAATCAATCATAGATACATGTAACACCTTTGGGCAAGATACACGACTGCATTTTATGCATATGGTCTGATCATGCATCCTTATTGTATAGCCTTCTTAATTAGGGTTCAAGTTACAACTAAAATTCTAATCTTTGGACGAGAAAATAGTTGGCTCAAAGACTAACTAAAAACCTATACACTGATTAATAAAACCAACCAGTCAACTTTGCTCCTGAAGAAGCACACTCATGAAAACACGACATTAGTCATCACAATAAATAAATAGTACATAATGAATCTATGAAGAGCTAAGACTTGCTCTGATACCAAATGTTGGAATTTTATTAGTTTAGCTTCACATAGATTACAATATTAACTAGAAGCAAAGTGTAAATCAAACCTGAAGAAGCCATTGTAACTGAGTTCGCAGAGGTAAGTCTTCTACTCAATGGGGACCTTATGTTCTCACTAGAATAGGGCTAGTTTACTGAATAAGAACACGCATTTCCCCTTTAGCAGGGATTGAACCTTTATAGACGTGCAACCTCAACCATTTCCTCCTATCATGAAAACGGTTTGATTAAACCCCACGTCCATTTGATTTCGAACGTGTGATATCCACTCTCTACCATGTTTATCCTTATTGTATAACTTTAAAGGAAATAATATTTATTCATATATTAACTCTAACTGATTCCAGCTTCCACTAAACTTAAACCCTAATGTGATAAGTTTAGAGTCCAATAGGGTTCCAACATATTACAACAATTTATCAAATAAAATAAACCAAATACGTACGATAAAATACTTGTCTTTTGTAGGTAGAGAATGCTCTTCTTCAATCCTTGATTAGAACAAGATTTTAGGTTGAGGCATGTAAATTCATTGTCCTTAAGAGTAGATTTTGCCCCTCTAAGACAATGTCTCGATGTAGCAGGTTGTGGTGCCCTACTTTCTAGGATACAACAACCTATAATCCTTGTAAGTGTACACTCACAATACTTGGATTGAGTGAACAACTTGATTCTTCCATTGATACAAAACAATTGAATGACATATCAACATTTGAAAGAATGAGGGATCCATAGATGAGAGAGGAGAGAATTGGAGGGAGAGTTTTTTCTGAGAGTGGTTCAAAGGAGAGAATCACTTGATCAACTCTTACGGAATGGCTTATATTTTGGAGATATAAGGATAATGATTCACTTCAAAATAATCACTAACACTTACAAAGGAAATAATTGATATCAAATTAAGATGCCAATGAATGCACAAGCAAAACGGCTACTATATATATATATATGGCTCTTATAGAAACGGTACTCAAGAAGTGATAGATGCCAACCAATTAAGTGATAATATTAACAACCATAATTTTAGGAAATAAATCGACTTTGTATTTTGAAATACCATAAAAATTCCGACGATCCCCCCACATACTTCAAAATACAAATCGAATCACCATAAGGGAACTTGAAAAACAAAAGTTTAAAGAGGACAAGGAAGTACCAATAGAAAGTGAGAATCCAACACATCAAAAATAGTGTTTTTTGGACTATGGACCAGCCTTAGGACGAGCTAGGCGTAGCTCACAGAAATTTGGTGAAAATGAAATTTTTTATGAACCAAAATTTCTTTGTGTGAATCATAGGACTAACCGCCCACATTGAATCCTTGGAATCGAGCTTGTTCGAGCAGGTTGGCGCGAATAGGCCATGCGCCCACCTGGATATTCATGAGTGCTCTAGAGAACCTGCCTAAGTTCTCATAGCGGCCCCACTCCCACACTCATATAGGTGAATCCATCAAGTGTGCACTATAGTCAAGCACAACACCCATATATAGGCTGTGGTATTCATTAAGAACATGAGTTCAACCTTGGACGCTGCAGTAGTTGCACTATCTACACCATAAGGATAGACTTTCATCAATAATAACATTAGATATAAATTGATAGTGTACGCCTAATCAACAAGTGACTTATTTTTACCCATATAAACCTACTTCATGGGATCTCCATTCACATAGGTTGGGTTACCATCACTCTTAATCGATGTTATAGGCATACGTCTCATCCCCTAGAAGTAATAATCCTCACTAGCATTTAGCTTTGTGGAATTGTCAGAGGATTAGCTAGATCCATTTTTTACCACAAACGTATTATGTCAAACGCATATATGCAAGATAAATTTATATTTAGCTCAAGCTGTCATAGCTAGGCTATTGCCAGATATACACAAGTAAACTGGTCTCTTCCACAAATAGTCGGACAGCTCAATAAAAAACATATCAAGGACTAGTCTCTTCCATAAAAAGGATTTTGGAAAAATTTGTCCTCCTATTTTCGCTCTCTTTAAGACTACCAATTGGTATTTCATAGTGAACCTGCATGTCTAATTTGAATAGCTCTAGAACATTGCATCTCAACATATCAAGTACAAAAGTTAAAATAAGCATCGTTATAATGCATAACGGAACACTCATCACTCAACAGTCAACAAGTAAGAAGTACTCCTCAAAGTTTTAGTACTTACTACATGACTTCTTCAATAGTCCATGAAACTTTTGAGTGTATCTGCTCAAGATCTCAACTGCATAATGAGTTAGATGAATTAATGTAATACATGCATGATGAATTTATACTTACTTCCAGATGAACCCATGATATGTATGCAATGGTTTTAGTATACTTCATATATAGGTGTTTCATCACTTATGAAATGACGACCACGTATCGTTGTTGTCTGGGTATCTTTTTAGCTTTACCCCCATATTTCCATGTATGTCATCACCTGAAAAAGGACTTTTCCATACGAGGGATCTTCACCCCCACAATTTGAAATGATCTTTTGAAATTGGTTAATATGTTGCCAATCTCACCCAGCTTTGCATCCAAACTACTGACAATATAGAATATTAGTCGCAAAGACTAATTCAAGGCAAACATTTAGTACGAACAAATTTTGTTCTTATGCCAAATCATTATATGAAGATAAGAACCCCTACAATTTCAACTAAGTAACGAAGTTCATGTATGACATTCATTATACTACTTTTCAACCATGCTCACAATGTATTAGTAGTTCAGCAATATTGGTAACTTCAATTACCTGGAATATTCCACAACCAACCTGCAAGAATTGTATCAAAATTGTCCCATCGCACTGAGTTTATGACTTAAACTCCATAGGCAATAACACTCCTCAGTCAAATGGATTTGAACCTTCTCGAACTCTAGTTGTCAACAAAATCATCACAACACTTGTACGCCCGTTCCTTTATAGTTGCTCTGATTAATTTATAGTATTACAAAGACTCACCAACAGTATCATTAGTTCCATACAGATCAAAGTGAGTGAATATAAGGAAACTTCACAATTAATTTCAAAATGGTGATAACCCCCACAATTTCTAATTATATTCCAATAAGAGCGTTGAAGACAATAATTGATTTATTTTTATAAATCACAAGGTACGGTAAAGAAAAACCTCCACAAGTTATTGGAAGTCTTAAAATTTTAATAAGGTAGATAATAAATCATACCTGATTTATTGTCATATGTATTGTACCTACTCCCACATAATATATAGTGTGGTAATTTTTATCCCAGTCTTTTCTAAAGCAATATGCAGGGCAAAACTTTACACAATGAAGGTCAATATTGTGACATGATCCATTAAATGAGCCTTCCTTGAGGTGTTGATCATCACAAGCACCTCACCACCATTCCTAGGATCACTCTTTGTTGCAGCTTCACTATAGAAGACAAACACAATACTATACCCTATAAATATCGCAGACAAGTCAAATATATAATTGACAAATAATAGTCCATTAGAATTTGGAATGAATAATATGCCTTTCATAACTACTTAAGGAAACAACTCAAGCATGTATGTGTATATAAACTCTATAACGTATATGTTTTTTCCAATTTAAGCTATCTAATTAAGAAGTGTACATAACTAGCTCACCATGAACCCCCACAAATTGGGGGAAATCTCCAGCAAATGTAGCACTTACAAACCTTATAGTGCATGCTTTTATCATAAAGTTGTCTTTAGCATATTACTACATTTCATCATAAGCACGGCAAGCACGTGAGGTACATGACCGACATTATAATAGATTACTACTAATTTGGCTATGTCTATGGAATCATTCTCACATAATAGATTACTAATAACTTTAAATTATAAAAAGAATAAATCAATAACTAATTAAAATAACGTGTCACTTATCTGTAAACTCCATAATGGAAATGGACTTCAACCCCCTTGGAACTCTCCATATAGCCGACGGCAAGCTAATAGCATTAGCCTTACTATCAGTTTGTCTTAGTTGTTTCTTCAACTACACTATATTTGGTATATTGAAGTAACACGAATTAATAGCACAAGAACACTATGATACCAGTTGACCAACACTAGTAGCAAACTTAATTTTGAGATGAAGATATCAAGTTCTGTACTTTGACTTTTTCTACTACATCTTCATAGAAAACTAGCCACAAAAAAAAAAAAAAAAGAAAAAGAAAAAAAAAACAAATAAACGTGCTGCCATTCATATAATCGTTACATAACAAATTAAAAAAAATGGTTATAAAGCATAATCTAAAAGATTGTGGCACTTATAAATCAAGCTCAAGCGTGAGACTCGTACCTGATTTCCGTTTTCAAGGTATATAAGAATGGCGTACTATTCTTTAATAATCAAAGCCATTACACATAAAATATGGGAGAAATTAGATTCTCATCCTTCCTTTTACTACTCCATTAATTAAAATCTTATTCATTTTCAATTTTTGATCAAGGTCCTTGGATATTAATTGACACACCCCGATCCTAGAATCAAGGCGTGCTGGCCGTCACGGGAGCGTGACGTAACCAAAAGTGCGACGCGGAAGCAATAAGATAAGAGAAATACGAAGGAATAAAAACCAACTACTACCAATAATATCCAACTAACATGCTATAGTGAGTTTAAGTGTGAAACACACATAATCAGAGCATAAGTACTAAGTGCAGTCAAGTAGGACCATTACTAAATTACAACACCCGAAGGTGAGTCCTACATGAGTAGTCTGTCAGAACGCCGTGGGAATCCTCGTGAGCCACCAACACTGCTAACTAGAACCTGGAGGGGCACAAAACAAGATTGAGTGGGTCAGTAAAACAAAGCTTTTCGAAAATATTTCACTTAATAACATTTACAACCCCTCACTGTAAAACCTGTATACTTTCCCAGAAAATAGTATATACATAATCATATATCACAGCAAAACTCATAATCACAAGTCTTTAACACTTTTCAAGAATATGCCATGCTATGATTCAAAACATGATAAGGATGCATCAATATAACATGTGAAATAATGAATCAACCGGAGACCCTGCAGCTGTCCTGTACGGTTAATTCTATAGCTCAATATCCAACCCAACTGGAGTCACCACTGTGACCTGTACGGCACTACTCTGCACATAAATCAGAACTACCTGAAGTAGTCTGTACGACAAGAATGGTGTAAGAATACGCTCTAGTGCTTCTCTCATCAACAGCTGTATACCTACAAGTCGGAACCATCTCTAATGGTTTGTATGACATGTCGGAACCACCTCTCATGGTCTGTACGACATGCACCTACTTGGATCCAAGGTGAGCGTGTGGTGCAGGGTAAATAATATAAGCACTAACACCAGGGGTGCATGTTATGAGCTCTCAACACAATTCACATCATCAATAAATCATATGAACAATATAAACTCACATGATACTCACATGTGCGTCGACATCACCATTTAACATATATATGCAACAACTACTAATTCATATGTTTCATATATATGTATGCATGGCATTTTAAAACATACTTCCAATTAAATTCAATTTCTGGGAAAAATCAATAGTATATAGGTAAATACAGAAAATACTGCCCACTCACTGGTATGTCGAAGGGTCGTAACCCCCGTGACGCCCTTGAACGCGCTCGTCGTTGGGATAGGTCTCACCTATATGCGAAACAACTATAAAAACGTTATTTTAAAGCATATAGGCAAAACTATTTAATAACTTCTCATACGATGCTCAAATTGGGTATATGAATATACCACAGTGATATACACAACCTCAGGGTCATCACCAAAGTTTTAGAAACTTTTTTGGAAGTCTCATGCGCCCTCATGCGCCGTCCAAGGCAAGGCCAGACGCGCCACCCACGAGCAGCACGTGCCTGGCACACGGGGTTGGGACTGTGACGCCGTTAGGAATATTCCATCTAATCCTAACAGAAACCATCAACTTTAACCAACGGCGTCAGAATATTCCGTCAAAATTGACGGAATATTCGTCGTCTTCAACCTCCAGCTCCGGTGACCGTTGCTGGCGCCGGAAACTGGGTAAATTTTCAAACTCCTTATTCTCCGTCGATTCTCAACCATTTTTTATGCAATTTATACCAAAATGAAGCCCTAAGCATGAAGAATCATGTTACACAAGTTTCAAGATCTAAAATCCACTAGATCTTACCTGAGGAAGTTCGATAATCCGGCCAAATTTGAAAAGCTTCGTTCTCGGTCCTCCGACGTCCAAACTCTACCAACGAAGCACCCCGAAGCTCGTGAGAACCTCCTGGAGCTTGCCATGGTCCTAAAATTCACAAAAACTTAAGGGTTTAAAAGTTCGTGAATAGTGACCAATTCGGGAATTTGAAAAACTCGGGATCCTTACGTCCAATTCCTTCGATTCTTCTTCTCCAAGCTTCTTTAGAACCTCACTAAGCTTCCTATGAGCTTCAAATTCCCTGAAACAACCATACTTACGTCCACATGAACAATACTCAAAACTGGGGTTCGGATTTCACTAGTTTTCGAAGGTTCTAAGTTCTAAAAATGGTATCAATAAACTCACAAGCTTGCAAGGATTCTAAAACTTACCTTTTTAGTCTCGATCGGTAAAGAAATGGACAAGTTCCTCCTTGTCCGTACGTGCACAGTGACAAGGTGCAGAAAACCGAGAGAGGGAAGGGAGAGAAGGTCCACGGGAGAGAGAGAGAGAAGGAACCCTAACCACACAATTGCATACAATTTTAATCCACTTCAATTTTTCCCAAGAATTTAGGAGAGTATGCAATATTCAAATAAATATGTCACATATACCTTAGCAACCGTTAAGGGCAATTTCATCTTTTCACATCAACGATAATGTAATTCCGGGACGGACTGTGACAATCTACCCTCCTTATAGAATTTCGTCCTCGAAATTCATCAACACTCACTCCACTAATACTCATAAAACAACCTTGGATACATCTCTCTCATTCGATCTTCCGTCTCCCAAGTAGCTTCTTCTGCTAAGTGGTTCCTCCACAATACTTTTACCAAGCTCACTGTCTTATTCCTTAGAACCTTGTCTTTCCAATCCAAGATAGTCACTGGTTCCTCATCATACGTCAAATCCGGATTAATCTCCAAAGGTTGAGGAGGAATCACATGTGAAGGATCTGAAACATAATGTTGAAGCATCGAGACATGAAACACATTATGTACTTTAGATAACTTCGGAGGCAACTCCAATCTATAAGCAACTTCACCAATCCTTTCAGTGATCTCATAAGGTCCTATGTACCTAGGACTTAGCTTGCCTTTCTTTCCAAACCGCACTACGCCTCTCCAAGGTGACAATTTCAAGAATACCAAATTACCCACATCATATACTCGATCAGTGGCATGTCTATCTGCTAAACTCTTTTGTCGATCCTGGGCCGCTTCCAGGTTAGACTTAATCACCTGAACATTTTGAGTAGTCTCATCCACAATTTCTGGGCCCTCTAGCACTCATTCGCCAACCTCTGACCAACACAATGGCGTACGACAAGCTCTACCATAAAGTGCCTCAAATGGTGACATACCAATGCTCGAATGAAACTATTATTGTAGGCAAATTCCATCAAGTCTAGGCGATCATGCCAAGAATCACCAAACTGCTACACTGAAGATCTCAACATATTCTCTAACATCTGAATAGTTCTCTCTGATTGTCCATCTGTTTGAGGATGATAAGCAGTGCTGTAAAGCAATTTCGTACCAAGAGCTTCCTGAAAAGCTATCCAAAACTTAGAAGTAAATCTTGGATCTCGATCAGAAATAATATTCACTGGAACTCCATGATACTTCACAATCTTTGTGATGAACAACTTAGCCAATTTATTTAGGGGATGCTTTTCCCTCACTGGAATGAAGTGTGCTGACTTGGTAAGCCGATCTACAACCACCCAAACGCCATCAAATCCATTCTGTGTACGTGGAAGCTTATACACAAAATCCATAGTTATATTTTCCCATTTCCACTGAGGAACGGGAAGTGGTTGCATCCGTCCAAAAGGCTTCTTTCTTTCTGCTTTGACTTGTTGACAAACAATACACCTACTTACATATTCTGCAATCTCCCTTTTCATACCCGGCCAATAATAAAATGGTCGAATGGTATGGTACATCTTAGTTCCTTCTGGATGCATCGCATAAGCCGAACAATGTGCTTCATCCAAAATTTCCTTCTTTAATTCCTCGTTATTCGGTACATACATTATGTTCTCTTACATAAGCATGCCATCCGATTCTCGAATCCTGAGGTCTTTCTTTTTCCCTTCATTTCTCAATTGGATCATTTATTGGATCTCTTCATCAACCATCTGAGTTTCAAGTACACGATCGACTAAAACTGGCCTGACTTGGAAACTAGCAAGAAAAGCTTCTCTTCGTTCTTCGATCTCCAACTTTACTCCAGTAGCTCTTAAATCTGCAAGAAGAGGAACACGACAAGCATACAAAGCATTAAGTCGACCTTGAGGTTTCCTACTCAGTGTATCAGCTACCATATTTGCACGACCCGGATGATACTCAATAATGCAGTCATAATCACTTAGTAACTCCATCCACCTTCGCTGACGAAGATTAAGATCATGCTGAGTAAAAAGATACTGAAGACTCTTATGATATGTGAAGATCTTACATTTCTCACCATAGAGATAATGCCTCCAAATCTTCAAAGCAAAAACAATGGCTGCCAACTCAAAATCGTGAGTAGGATAATTCCTTTCATGAATCTTCAACTGTCGAGAAGCATAGGCGGTCACTCTCTTATGCTGCATGAAGACACATCCCAAACCATTCAAGGAAGTATCACTGTAAATCTCAAAGTTACCATTATAGTCAAGAAGTACCAATACTGGTGCATGAGTAAGGAAATGTTTCAGCTGCTGGAAACTTTGCTCACAATTCTCGTCCCACTCAAACTTAACATCCTTCCTGGTTAACTTCGTTAGTGGTAAAGCAATCATAGAAAAATCTTGAACAAACCGTTGATAATAACCTGCTAGAATATCATCAATAAAAACAATGACAAACCTATCAAGATATTGCTGGAATACTTCATTCATTAACCTCATGAAAGCTGCAGGTGCATTAGTCAATCCAAATGGCATCACCAAAAACTCATAATGTCCATAACGGGTCCTGAAAGCCGTTTTAGATACATCTTCATCTTTAATCTTCAACTGATAATAGCCAGATCTCAAATCAATCTTAGAGAACACACATGCACCTTTAAGCTGATCAAACAGATCATCGATACGAGGCAATGGATAACGGTTTTTAATCGTTACCCGATTCAATTGCTTGGAATCAATACATAATCTCAAAGCTCCATCTTTCTTTCTTACAAATAACACTGGAGCTCCCCAAGGTGAAGTACTAGGTTGAATGAAACCTTTATCAATTAATTCTTGTAACTGAATTTTCAACTCTCTCAATTCAGCTGGAGCCATTCTATATAGAGTCAAAGATATAGGATCCGTACCTGGAAGCAAATCAATCGAAAACTCCACATCTCTGTCTGGCGGCAATCCAGGCAAATCATCTGGGAACACATCAGGATAGTGCCTGACTACTCCAACTTCCTCCACACTACTAGGAACAACATCATTGAACACCACATGTGCTAAGTATCCTTGACAACCTTTTGATAACAACTTCTTTGCTCTCATGGCAGAAATAACACCATGTCTTACCCCACTTCTTTCACCCATAAAAGTAACTTCTGGTAGTCCAGGACGATGAAAAGTAACTGATTTCCCGTAACAATCTATATGGGCATGATTATAATGCAACCAATCTGCCCCTAAAATCACATCAAAATCCACAATATCTAACGAGATAAGATTAGCTGGCATAACTACACCATCTACCATCACTGGACACCCTGGATAAACACTATCAACATAACATTTGTCCCATCTAGGCATAGGAAACTCTAAATCAAATCCTAAAGGTGTAGGATGAGGTTGTGTCATTTGAGCAAATGTATGAGAAATCACATAATGTGTAGCACCACAATCAATCAAAACTCTAGCAAAGTGACCAAGGATGTTTAACGTACCCATGATCAAATCTGGATGGTTCTGAGCATCTTGCAGTGAGATGTGATTAACACGTCCTTGAGCTTGCTGTCGTCCTCCACGACCTCTATTACCTTGATTACCTCGCCCCTGAGAAGTACGTCCTTGTCCTGTCTGGCTAGACTGCCTAGACGGTCCTGCACTGCTAGCAGCAACCTCTCTCTATCGGGGCTGACCTCCTTGATGCCACTGAGATCCGCTAGCTGGCATGAAAGGATATGAAGTATAACTTCCAGGATCTTGGGAATACCTAGTCTGAAAATAAGGATCCTGAGAATACTGATACTGTCCGGAAGCATAGGGAGCAGCATCACCCTGATAGTGGTAAGCACCACCACGACCCGTCTGACCATAACTGCCTGATCCAAAGTTCTGCTGAATCGGCGCTGGAGGTGGCATAGCATACTGCTGAGGCCCTTGCTGACTCTGGGGACACTGTGCAGCTCTATGTCCCATCTGCCCATAAGTGTAGCAACCACCGCTACTTCTCCTACACTCTCCATGATGTCTGAAATTACAACGGCGGCACAACGGATGACCTGAACCACCAGTACCACCAAAGTCTCTCTGTCTCTGAAACCTGGGTCCACCAGTAAATCTTCCACCTCTCCTCAGGCCTGTGACGCTAAATCCTCCGCTGGAAGAACTCGAGCTCGCTCCACTTCTCTTGAAATTTTGTGTCTTACGGGGTCCCTGAGTGGAGATACCTTTACCCCTGTCATATTTCCTCTGATTATCATTCTTATCTTCATCTTCCTCACTATTACTATGAAGGTTGTCGGAATCCTCCATCCGAACCAAAATCTCATAAAACTCATGGTAAGTGGTGCAAGGAATCGCACTAGCAAACGTCCGCCATTTCCTCTTAGTTCCTTGCTTAAAACAGCGAAGCATCTCTACCTAATTACCAGCTATATCAGGATCATAGCGGGATAAGTCTGTAAACTTCCTATAATGCTCATGCGCCGACATATTCTTTTGCTTCAATTGAGTGAACTTCTGCTTCTTACGATCAATGTACTCCGGAGGAACAAATCTTTTCTTAAAATTCTATTTGAATATGTCCCAATCAGTTGCGGCTTCAGGTGACATAAACTAAGTTTGATTTACCCACCAAGCTGCTAGCTCTCGTCCTAAAAACCAAGTAGTGGTCTCAACCCATCTACTAGCAGGAAGATTCCCTTAACTCTGCATCACCTGAAAGGTTTTCTCAATATGGTCTAACCATTTTTCTGCCCTTTCATGACCCTCATTACCCATGAAGCGGTCTAATTTCAGATTATACATAGTCTTCAAAGGTGTTCCCTGAGGAGGAGAAGGACGGATTGCATTCTGAAAGGCATGGGCCATCGCTTCCCCTAATTGAGTTATGTCAGGGAAATTAGGCTCAGAAGCATGACGTGGTTCCCTACGAGGCGGCATAGTTCTGACAAAAGACACCAAAAGATCATTAGAGCATTAACAATTTATACAGGACTGCAACCTGGCTCTGATACCAAACTGACACAGCCCGATACTAGAATCAAGGTGTGCTGGCCGTCACGTGAGCGTGACGTAACCAAAAGTGCGACGCGGAAGCAATAAGATACGAGAAATACGAAGGAATAAAAACCAACTACTACCAATAATATCCAACTAACATGCTAGAGTGAGTTTAAGTGTGAAACACACATAATCAGAGCATAAGTACTAAGTGCAGTCAAGTAGGACCATTACTAAATTACAACACCCGAAGGTGAGTCCTACATGAGTAGTCTGTCAGAACGCCGTGGGAATCCTCTTGAGCCACGAACACTGCTAACTAGAACCTGGAGGGGCGTAAAACAAGATTGATTGGGTCAGTAAAACAAAGCTTTTCGAAAATATTTCACTTAATAACATTTCTAACCCCTCGCTGTAAAACCTGTATACTTTCCCAGAAAATAGTATATACATAATCATATATCACAGCAAAACTCATAATCACAAGTCTTTAACACTTTTCAAGAATATGCCATGCTATGATTCAAAACATGATAAGGATGCATCAATATAACAGATGAAATAATGAATCAATCGGAGACCCTGCAGCTGTCCTGTACGGTTAATTCTATAGCTCAATATCCAACCCAACCTGAGTCACCACTGTGACCTGTACGGCACTACTCTGCACATAAATCGGAACTACCTGAAGTAGTCTGTACGACAAGAATGGTGTAAGAATACGCTCTAGTGCTTCTCTCATCAACAGTTGTATAATAATCCAAAGTCACCTACAAGTTGGAACCACCTCTAATGGTCTGTATGACATGTCGGAACCACCACTCATGGTCTGTACGACATGTCGGAACCACCTATCATGGTCTGTACGACATGCACCTACTTGGATCCAAGGTGAGCGTGTGGTGCATGGTGAATAATATAAGCACTAATACCAGGGGTGCAGGTTATGAGCTCTCAACACAATTCACATCATCAATAAATCATATGAACAATATAAACTCACATGATACTCACCTGTGCGTCCACAGCACCATTTAACATATATATGCAACAACTACTAATTCATATGTTTCATATATATATGTATGCATGGCATTTTAAAACATACTTGCAATTAAATTCAATTTCTGGGAAAAATCAATAGTATATAGGTAAATACAGAAAATACTGCCCACTCACTGGTATGTCGAAGGGTCGTAACCCCCGTGACGCCCTTGAACGTGCTCGTCCTCGGGATAGGTCTCACATGTATGCGAAACAACTATAAAAACGTTATTTTAAAGCATATAGGCAAAACTATTTAATAACTTCTCATACGATGATCAAATTGGGTATATGAATATACCAGAATGATCGACACAACCTCAGGGTCATCACCAAATTTTTAGAAATTTTTTTGGAAGTCTCACGCGCCCTCACGCGCCGGCCAAGGCAAGGCCAGACGCGCCACCCACGCGCAGCACGTGCCTGGCACACGGGGTTGGGACTGTGACGCCGTTAGGAATATTCTGTCTAATCCTAACAGAAACCATCAACTTCAACCAACGGCGTCAGAATATTCCGTCAAAATTGACGGAATATTAGTCGTCTTCAACCTCCAGCTCCGGTGACCGTCGTCGGCGCCGGAAACTGGGTAAATTTTCAAACTCCTTATTCTCCATCGATTCTCAACCATTTTTTACGCAATTTATACCAAAATGAAGCCCTAAGCATGAAGAATCACGTTACATAAGTTTCAAGATCTAAAATCCACTAGATCTTACGTGAGGAAGTTCGATAATTCGGCCAAATTTGAAAAGCTTCGTTCTCGGTCCTCCGATGTCCAAACTCTACCAACGAAGCACCCCGAAGCTCGTGAGAACCTCCTTGAGCTTGCTATGGTCCTAAAATTCACAAAAACTTATGGGTTTAAAAGTTCGTGAATAGTGACCAATTCGGGAACTTGAAAAACTCGGGATCCTTAAGTCCAATTCCTTCGATTCTTCTTCTCCAAGCTTCTTTAGAACCTCACTAAGCTTCCTATGAGCTTCAAATTCCCTGAAACAACCATACTTACGTCCACATGAACAGTACTCAAAACTGGGGTTCAGATTTCACTAGTTTTCGAAGGTTCTAAGTTCTAAAAATGGTATCAATAAACTCACAAGCTTGCAAGGATTCTAAAACTTACATTTTTAGTCTCGATCGGTAAAGAAATGGACAAGTTCCTCCTTGTCCGTACGTGCACAGTGACAAGGTGCAGAAAACCGAGAGAGGGAAGGGAGAGAAGGACCACGGGAGAGAGAAAGAAGGTAAGTTTGAGTGTGTGTGGTCCACATTAGACCCTAACCACACAATTGCATACAATTTTAATCCACTTCAATTTTTCCCAAGAATTTAGGAGAGTATGCAATATTCAAATAAATATGTCACACATACCTTAGCAACCGTTAAGGGCAATTCCGTCTTTTCACATCAACGAAAATGTAATTCCGGGACGGGCTGTGACATTAATAACATCATTAATTATTTTAATAATAAAATATTTTTTTTATTTCTAAATATATTCATTTAATGTTAAAAATGTTACAATTAGTATATTTATATTTATGACTAAATTTTTTATCATATATTTTTAGTTTTAGTTTGTACCCATTTTTAATTTGTAATTTTTTTTTTATTTTTACCAATTTTCTTTTCAATTTTAATTTGTACTCATATATTAATTTCTTTTTGTGCCCATATTTTTTAAAGTTTATTTGTATTTGTACCCATATATTTTTTTTATTTGTACTTTTTATTTTGGTAAATGTACCCATGCTAATTATATGTACCCATTCATATAAAACTTTTTAATCTTAAAATGTACTCATTCTTAAATATACCAATTTGTTATATGTAAAATGTACCATTTTTTTTATATAAAATCTATTCAATTTTTTTCTAATCCATTTTTAAACTTATATGGGTACATTGTTTTTTCTTTGATTTTAAAATGTATCCATGTAAAGTTTAATCGAATAAATTTACTAATGTTATTAAGCCTAATATCTTTTTTTTTTTTTTGTGATTTTGAAGAATGTACCCATGTTTTGATACAATAACTTTTTTGGTTAATTTTGATGAATGTAACCATGTTTATATATACACACACACACACAATAGTATATTTATATTTTAATATTTTTAATCCCACAATTTATGGTTTTTTATTTAAATTCTCATTTATATAAACAACTAAAATTTTTAATTTTTAATTTAAAAAAATATAGTAATGTACATAGAAATAAATTATCACAACAATTTCAGGGACCTCGATCAAAAATTAAAAATCAACAAGGTTTCAATCAAAGAATATTCATAACTAAAGACCGCATCCAAAGTCTTCCTAAAATACATATGCCTTGCTCTTTAGCTTTAGATTTACAAAATCACAGGGAATTAGCCTCCTTGATGGCACACAAACACAGGCTCACGTAATGAACTATTAGAAATGTTTAAGTTAAGGTAATAATTCAATGACTAAAATAATTTGCGGTACTTATCTGAAAGCTCCATATATATTGCAATCACGCTTCCTTTTTAAATTATCCATATAGCTAACGTGGATAGAAATTTGCCATCCAGGACTATATGTGATTGAGAAGTAGTAGGAGTAGCAGCCAAAATTTATTCTTAAGATTATTGGAAATATTAGCGATATGGATGTTACTTTTCCTACAACAAATTATATAAAATTAATATTAGTATAACACAATTTTATTACCACAATTTATCAATAAAATAAACCAAATACGTAAAATAAAATACTTATCTTTTGTAGGCAAAGAATGCTCTTCATCGATCCTTGATTAGAACAATATTTTAGGTTGAGGCATGCAAATTCATTGCCCTCAAGAGTAGATTTCGCCGCTCTAAGATAATGTCTCGATGTAGCAAGTTATGACGCCCTACTCTCCAGGATACAACAACTTATGATCCTTGTAAGCATACACTCTTAATACTTGGATTGAGTGAACAACTCGATTCCTCCATGGTACAAAACAATTGAATGACATATCAACATTTAAAAGAATGAGGGAGCCATAGAATAAAGAGGAGAAAATTGGAGAGAGAGTTTTTCTTTTTTTATTTAATTTTTTTTATTATTATTTTTTTTTCTGAGAAACTTCATTTATGAATGAGTGGTTCAAATGAGATAATCACTTGATCAACTCTTACGGAATGGGTTTACATTTTGGAGATAAATGGATAATGATTCACATCAAATAGTAACTAACAGTTACAAAGGAAATAATTGATATCAAATTAAGATGTCAATGAATGCACGAGTAAAATGGCTACTATAACTATTAATATATATATATATATATATATATATATATATATATATATATATGTTGCAGTCCTATTGGAATAGGAATGTGATTGTGTAAATCCTAGTAGATATGAGAATGTATCTTATATTCCTATTAGGAGTAGATTACCTATTAAATGTTGTAATCCTAAAGGGAAAGGTTTTACCCTTTCTACTACTATAAATAAAGGCACAATGGGGTGGAATAGAATACACCCACAATTACACATCTCCCTCTTTCTCTCTATCTATGCCGCACCCCTCTCTCTCTCTGACCTCCATAATTGTTCAGTAAATTATGCCTACAATACGTTATCAGCACGCTCTTGACGCTGCGCTAAAGAGAGTTTGATCTTCAATCAAGGGAGTATTACGTTTTAATCATTATTTTTTATGATTAATTTATTATTTTGAATTGATCTACATACTATTGATTCAATTTAATTTTTCTATGTTGAACATGATACAACGCATTGGAGATGCAATTCCGGCTTTCCGAGATGGATCTTCTACAAATTCAAAGGCTTTTATTGTTTTCTGCCAATCAGGTACGCTTAAAATAAAGTAAGATATTTGAAACAACCATGAAACATGAAAACATTCCCCATGATGCATAAACCCCCTACATTTATATTTACCTTCCGATATATATATATATTGTATATGTTCATATATTTGTCAATATATATATTTGTTTCATGCATTACGCAATTATAAAATCGCTATGTGGAATTTGTGAGTCACAGTATATTCATAAATTAGAAGCAATTATAAGGTTTTCCTAAACCTAACAATGTCGAAAAAAAAAATATGGGTTGACAAACCTAAGGGCCTGCAGCCCTCGGTTCACCCCGAGTCCAAGCTAAGCACGGCCTGAAGCCGTTTGCTGGGCCTCCGCTTCGTCTCTGCCCACACAATGCAAGCCATCGGCTTGCTGGGCTTGACCCTCCCAGCCCGCGTGTCACCAAGGCAGCCTGGTAGGCTGGGCTTCTTTTGCCCTGGACCCAAACATGAAGCCCATCGAAGCTTCCCCAGACCCAACCCATGGTCAGCCGTTGCTAGGCCTGACCAGTGCCCCCTCTTTTGGCCTAAAGCTAGCAGTTGCTGCTGCTGGGCTCCCTTGCCTACGGCCTGTGGCCTGAAGCCACCCCATGGGCTGCATACTGCAGCCGAACCTACACGACACCCAACCCAATTTTTTGGGCTATGGTTTTTTCGACCAAATGCTATTATTTAGCATTTTAAATAATTTTAACCCGAATGTTATTATTATTTTTGCTTCTACAATCGACCCCGTTTGGTCCCGATTTATTAAATTAATTAAAAGTGACATGCAGTCCATTAATCTGATAATAAATCCAAAATTATTGACCTGAAGATCACTTTTGGACATTAACGATTCAATAATTTATTTTTATACTTTGAACCGTTGACTTACTTTCGTAGTCCCGAAGCACTCACACTTGAGTTCCTGAAGCAACTCAAATCCACTACACTAAGTTAGTATATTGCATTCTATGTTTCTTGGAGGAACCTCTCCTTTATGAACTCAATGTTCATAAACTAAATTGAACCTGTAGTTTCAAATTTAGTGCCTTTGAAACCCGAAGTTTTCATAAAACAATACACCCATGAAAACCCGACGTTTTTTCATGAAAATCATGTCTTAGAACTCGAATGTTCTAATTTTGATGCTTATGGATGATTTCTTCCCATAGCACCAATCACAAATCTTGTTCCCTCCAATTCAGTGGATTGACGAACCATCACAAGTTCGATTTTCCTGATTTGGACGTTTCTATTAAAAACCACTTTATATGGGGTACAAGACGTGAATCTCCACTTGACTATCAAGAAGCTGAGAAACCATTGAAGCCAACAATGGCATGGAAAAACTGAATAAGCCTCCGCCATGATCTTCATCTGAAGACTTATGCTCAAAGCATTATTAATGGAAATACCTCTCGAACGAGGATTCCATGGCTCTTTGGCTCGCTTTTACGAACTGTTTAATCATGAAAGATATTGCCTGAAGCACACCATGATTCCATCCATGAATGAGTACAATTCTGAAGTTTATAAATCTGATCGAATTTTGACTGGAGAATACTTTTCTCGTCTTTCCTTGTTTCTAACTTGCCCCGGGAACAGCAATGTAGAAAGTGGAAGTTTCACAAATTCTCGGATCTGATTACTACACAAATGTGAGAGAAAGGTATAGACCCAGTTCGGCTGGAGTATACCAAATAGCTCGACCCAGTTTGGTCAAAGCCTATCGAATGGTGATGTACTGCTTCGGCAGGGATACACCGAATGACATATTCTCTCACAATCCAATTTCGAGTTTGTTTTTACAACATATGGTGGAATCATGGCCTGCCAAGGTGTGGCATCATGCCCGAAGCATGATCCTTGGTACCTAAGACCTCAAACTTCAAGAATAAGGGATAGTATTCCCAAACCTTAACCGTGTAGAATCTACTTCCGTTTTGATGGAATAGATCATTGGTTATGCACGTGTTCGGGCCCCTATAAATGTTGTTAAGGAGTACCGTTCTCGTAGTCAATATGTGAGACTAATTTTGCTCCACCAAACATTGTTGGAAGAGCAGAATTTTGACATGGATAGCCTTGTTGGCTGAATCCCCTTAGTAAACCATTTACTTTGTGAACATTTTTCCATGTTCTTGGATTCACGTTTGGTGTATGTTTTACTTATGGATAATATTATTGATATTGTCCTCAAATATGAGTTAATTGAATCATGTTTCTTAATACATGTGACCGATTCAATTAAATACGTGATTAGGTAGGAATGTGGGAAAGTTAGTTGTCTGTATGAATGCGTACTACGCACACTAACTTTACACCTAAATCACATCTCTAACAACGACTTTAGGTTCTTCCAACCTAATTAAGAGCATTGGCACGCTCCTCGTTGTATGAATGGTACTGAATCACCATTTAAGGGACCTTAAATTCTCCCTGACGTTGAGTTTTTAAGGATATTCGAGATGACAATGATCATAAATGAAACCACTGAAGAAAATAGAGTGAAATATCTTTGCACCACCTCCAACAATGAGCCTGAAGCTTTGATTTGGGGCCAATGGGTTGTCTCCTAACTGGAAACACACCACATATGGCCGACCTGGGGCCTGGTGATTAAGTAGTTTTACTTGTTTTGGCATGACCATTTGGGACACTTAGGTCGAACAATGATGCTACAACGCATCTCCTTACCCGAAGTAAGGATCTTGTGCCTACAAGCACACTTTGCCAAAGCCTGCTCATTTTGGGCAATTTGATTTCTAAATCATCCCTAGCAAAGATACGAAACGACTCCTTTTTCATAGTGGATTCAAGGGAATATATGTGGACTAATCCAACCAAAATGCGGACCATATAAATACTTATGGTTTTGGTTGATGAATCGACAAACTGGTCACATGTTTGTCCACACACATTACTGCTAAACCTCATGGCCGATTAAGGGTTCACCACCTTACTTATCCCATAAGGTTCGAGAGACTGGATAAAGCCAGAGAGTTTATATCGACAATTTTCGATAAAGTATTGCATGTATTTTGGGTTTATAATTGAACATCGAATTCCCATGTTCACCCCAAATAGCCTCGCCTAGCGATCATAAAGCGCAATTTACATGATCGCCCGAATTTTGGTAAACGTACCAAGTTTTAGGTTTCTGCCTAGGGCTATGCAATCCTTGTACGCAGTTGTGTTGGTCTGCCTTGAGGCCCATTGCCACCCAACCTATATGACGTTACAGTTGGTTACTGAGTACGAACCTGATGCTTTTCGTATTTACGCATTTGGGTGTGCATTCCATGTGCCAAGTTACGCCGCCGCAACGTACTACCATGGGTCCTCAAAGAAGGATGTGTATCTTTTGTCGATCATGATTCTCTTTCACACTAGCTCTCTTCGAGCCCTTCCACGCGATCTCTTTACCGCTCATTTGTGGATTGTCACTTTAATGACACAGTCTTCCCGTCGTTAGAGGGAGATAAGAACGTCCACGTTCCTGTAGAACGATGCGAATTTGCGTGGACGTTACCCACTATGTCTCATCTCGATCCCATACCACACATGTGTGATAAGCAAGTGCGATGACTTCTAGATTTCAGAATGTTGCCCCAGACGCATTCCTCTGATCTAGCTAAAGTGATGAGATCATATACCAGCTGCAAACATGCCTACAAGGATAGACGTACTTAACGGACGTCGAGTCAACATCCCTGGAGGGTGTGCCGCCCCTGTTGGACGGTTTGGACGCCTATGTTGGACGGTTTGGACGCCCATGTTGGACGGTTCGGTACACCGGCAGATAGCCAATCAATCTGTCTTAGCCTGGAGCATGACAGATCATTCGGTTCATAGGATTCACTTCCCTAGAAGAGGAATATATGACACAACAATGAATCTAAACTCGATCGCTGTCTCAAATCATTTCCATCTCATGAGATTAATTCGGATTTCTCCCAAGACTTAAAGTTCTTGGTCCAGTATACTAGTTTGGATGAGCTAAATGGAATTGAAATGAGATTATCATCGATGATGTTTTCACTTATATGGTAGCTACCGACATAAATAAAAAGCGACGATATGGAATCGTGTTCTGTTGACTAAGTGACAACGTAGAACTGATTGGACAACCGAAATTACAATCCAGGTCAAATTCCTTACCAAAGTGTGTATTGGACCTGTCGTTCCTACATTGCCCAAGATAACCCTGTTGTGTTACAAGTGGGAAATGAAGCGTTATGAGATGAATGAAATAGTGCAATATGATGCACGCCTTACGACACAAGGTTTCTCTCAAACGTCCTATGATTGATAACAGCATTATGAAATGTGGTTAGTGTTTTCTCCATGGGGATATATATACGGAGATTTACATGTAAGTTCCCGAAGAATTACATGGACTGGTTCAAATAGTTCCAAAACCATGGAACACCCTCTTAACTTGTTTGAGGCGTTCACTTACAATCCGACAGATTTGGTATATCCGTCTAAGTGATTATTTGATCAGTCAGGGATATGAATTATGCCCTTGCGTGTTAAACTATGAAGTCTTATTCCAAATTGCTAGAGTTACAGTTTATGTCGTTGACACGAATCTCACTAAGACTCCGGAAGAGCTTGAGAAAACTGCCTCGCACCTGAAGATGGAATTTGAGATGAAGGATCTTTGGAAAACTCGTTCATGCCTTGACCTGAAGTTAAAGAATTGTTCTGACAGTATTTTGGTCTACCAGTCGAACTACACCCTGAATGAGTCACCTTTGAGTATACCCATGATCGTTCATATGTTATATACAAATGAGACCCTTGAAGAGGTTATGGAATCCGAAATTCCATATCTAAGTTCAACTTTGCGCTTCGTTGTACTTAGCTCATTGTATTTAGACATGACATCTCATTCGCTGTTGATCTTGGTAAAGATGCAGCACCACGCCTACACGCAACCATTGAATTGGTATTAAAGACATACCCTGAAGGTACTACATGGGTAAATCCCAACGCATCTAAGCAGATCCAACCACCCTGATCCTCGAAATGATGCTTGCCTTGTTTGTTATGCTGACGCAGGTTACTTATCAAACCCGCACAAGGCAAAATCCCCAAATGGTTATGTATTTACCGTTAGGGATATCGTAATATCTTGGAGGTCCACGATATGACCTTAGTTGCGAAATCTTCGAATCGTTCCAAGACTCACCTCACTTCACTATGCCACAAGTGAGACATGGTTAGGAGTTCTTGTTGAGCATATTCGAAGTACTTGCTGTGTTTTCATCCATTGTTGAGTCCCAATGACAATCCATGAAGATTATGCCGCATGTATCAACTCGACCAAGCCATGATACATCAACAAAGTCAATACTAAGACATATTGCGTCTACATCTACATCAGCAAAGCATCAGGAGATTGAAGTCATGCAAGTCGATCCCAGACAACCCTGCCGACCTCTACATGACGTCACTGCCGAAGTTAACCTTCCAGAAGCTTGTCCGAGGAATTGGTATGCCTAACTATCCTATGCAATGCTTGTAGTTCTCATTTGGAAGTTATGTAAAACTCAGGGGGAGTATCCAGAAGTATACTCACTTGATCTTAATGTACTCTTTTTCCCTACGATTAGGAGCATTTTTCCCACTGGTTTTTTGCTACCTAACTAGGTTTTAACAAGGCACCCATCATGGGCTGATAATACCCTTGTGAGCTAATCTACTTGCGTCCAAAAGACGTACAGTTTTGACTTAATGCAACTTCTCATGTTTCTCCTTAGACTATGGGTTTTTCCCTACCTTGGGTTTTACCATAGCGAGGTTTTGTGAGTTTTAATTTTTATGCATTCTTCCGTTGATCTGAGACTCGCATTCGCTCATTGTGCCGACAACTTCATCAACTATACTTGCTTCATCACTGAAGACTTGATGCGCCATTTACTTGAGTATTTACACACTCAAGGGGGAGTGTTGCAGTCTTATTGGAATAGGAATGTGATTGTGTAAATCCTAGTAGATATGGGAATGTATCTTATATTCCTATTAGGAGTAGATTACCTATTAAATGTTGTAATCCTAAAGGGAAAGGTTTTACCCTTTCTACTACTATAAATAACGGCACAATGGGGTGGAATAGAACACACCCACAATTACACATCTCTCTCTTTCTCTCTATCTATGCCGCACCCCTCTCTCCGGCCTCCATAATTGTTCAGTAAATTATGCCTACAACAATATATATATATATATAATGGTGCACAATAAGTGATGGATACTAGAGGTGGGTTCGATTCCGTTCGGTTCGGTTTTTGGCCGAAACCGGAAACCAAACCGAAATTACTGTTCGGTTCGGTTCGGTTTTTCTTCGGTTTTTTTCGGTTTTGATTTTTTTCGGTTCGGTTTCGGTCCGGTTCGGTTTTTTCATGAGTTTTTTTTTTCTTTTAAATCTGGAGCTTGAAGCCTTGGGCATCCTCAGTGAGAAATCAACCTGCAAGTTGAACAACAGATAAATCCACATTTTAAAAGAGCAAATATATACATTCCGTACTTAACTGAGTAGGATGCTAGATAGGAGAATCCTTGATCCCATTGCAGCAAGCTTGTCAAAATTGTAAACACTAACTAACTAACAACAAAAATAATGTAAATACCTACTTGAATCTTTTATAAACAAAACAGCATGCCCATCAACCAATTGGGTTGGAAAGCATAAAGATGGATTTGATGCCTTGGGGTATGAAATCGAAGTTGGAGTCGATCCAGGCTTAGACCTCATCCATGGAGATAACTTTGACATTGGGAAACGAGCAGAGCCCAGCCAAGCTCGTGCCATGGTCTTCCTGGGAGGACTGCTAGCTCAGAATCTTACAAGCTGCCGCAGGTTTCTGAGGTGGGATTTCTGGGTTTTGGTTGTGTTTTTGGTTGGAGGGAGGTAGAGAGAGAGAGAGAGGGAAAGAGAGAAGAGGATGATGAAAGATGGGAATTAGGTACGAAGCGGCTAGGGTTAAAGATGTGGGTGGCTGCGGCAGAGAACGAGAGAGAGAAGAGGGGAATGAAAATAGAAAAGGCGTGGCTGCCTAGGGTTTTGTTGATCACTAATAGCACAAAATACTATAGATTTCAATTTTATAAATAACTTAGTCATACATCCATAGCAAAACAAAACCCGCTGCCAACTTGGTTTCAATGAAACTTTCTCAAGCTGGAGCGCATAGGTTCGAACCCTTATGGCTCCAGGATTTCGAAGTTTTTTTTTAATGATTTTTATAATTAAATTATTATAAAAAATAATTAAATATATATTTCGGTTCGGTTCGGTTTTTTTCGACCTCGGTCCGGTTTTCGGTCTGGTTTTTTTCAGTTCGGTTTTAACAACCATAATTTTAGGAAATAAATCGACTTTGCATTTTGAAATACCCTACAAATTCCAACAATTCTCTTGGTTTTTCTTTTCTCTTCTCCTCCATATTTCTCTTACATATTCCAACCATCTTCATCCTCTGGTTATGGTTGCTCCTTCATTTTGGCGAGCAGAGTCTTTACAGTTGTGGTCGCTCTCTCGTTTTATCGAGGAGAACATTTGTAAAGTCTATGGCTTACTGTTCAAATTCAAATCTTTTCAGCAACATCTGTTAGAGTAGATTTAGTGGCGTTGTGTTTCTTGTGGTTTGTTTGTCTGGCAAAGGACTATAAGGAGGAAGGTTGTCATTTGTTGGTGGTGACTCGTAGCAATGCTTCTTCGATGATGATCATCAAAGCGTGATGCTGTCATTTCCTCGTGGTGCATATACGGTTGTCCTAAAACTTTTGAGTTTTAGTCCTTACGGGTGTTTTAGTACATATAAAATTGAACCTAAAAACTAAACAAACCAAGTGACAAGACCAATTTGACGTTTTTTATGGATTCAATAGCAACTTGCTCCTCTTCACCACAAAAACATTGTAGACCTTATTGTTTATCTCCCTTGGTTTTTAGAAGCCCTGCAAAAAATTGGATATACAAATAGAACATCCAGTGTCAAACCAGCAACTTTGAGGAGGAATAAAAACCAAATTTGGCTTAGCACATACAAAAACATTTAAGACCTTACCTTTCTTAGCAAACCAATATTTGAAACCAATGCAATTCTTCCTTAAATGTTAGTTTCTTTGCAAAAATAACACTCATTTTCCTTTTCAACATCAATGTTAACTGTTTAAGTTTGTGAGAACCTTTAGAGGTGTTAGTATTTTTAAATGAAGAAGAAATTGATTTCTTCTTCTTCCTCTTACCAATAGTACTTGATGAACCAACATTGGAGGCCTTGATGCTTTTTTTTTTCTTTTTTTTCTTAAACAAAGTTGGCTTCCATGATCTTGTTATTCTTCAATTTGTCTTCTTCTTGAGTACACATTGAGATGAGTTCATTGATTCTCCATTTGTCCTTCAAGGTGTTGTAAGGCACATTTAACTGACCATAATTAGCAGGCAAGTTATTCAAAAGCATGTGGACAAAAAACTGGTCAGTCATGGGTACTTTCAGGTCTTTGAGTTTATGAGCAAGATAAGCCATTTTGAGGATATGGTCACGAACACTCCCAACCCCATCAAACTTCATAGAGGTGAGCTTTGTAAGAAAGTTGCATGTCTCAGCTTTATCTGACTTCTTAAATTTTCAACAACAACATAAAGGACTTCTGTGGCATTAGCATACTTTGGTATGCCCCCATCAAACTTCATAGAGGTAAGCTATGTAAGAAAGTTGCATGTCTCAGCAAGGACGGAGCTACCATGGGCCTAGGGGGGGCGGATGCCCCCACTGAGAATTTTCTGACGCTGGCATGCTGCTCAAACCGATCTGGTTTTGCTGCAGCAGAGCCCCCACTGAACTGATCTGGTTCTGCAGAAGCAGAGCTGGGTCTTATATTTTTTTTTTAAAATTCAGGCCAAAACGATGACGTTTTGGTCCTGGTAAAAAAAAAAGTAAACGAAACGGCGTCGTTTCGTATATGTTAAAACAAAAAAATATAAGTATGTTAAAGGGGGGACCGCTTGTCCCCACGGTCCACTCCCATTCCCTGATTCTCATCTCTCCGTTTTCTTTTTATTTCCCTTGCCAATCAGAGAGCAGCGTGGTGCTACTCTCTTTCCCCAAATTCCCAACATCTTGAAACGGAACGGAACAGGAGCAAGGTGCTGTTCCCAGCCACTCCAGCCAGCCATATATATATTTAGGGTAAAATTTTAATTCCTAAATCTATAATCCCTAACCCTAATTAATTATTTAAGATGAATTTTTGTTTAATTGGTATAGAATATTGAATCATATGGTAATTGGTTATTGATTATTGATATGAATTCTATGATTATTGATGAATGAAATTATGAAATTACGAATTCTATGACTATGGGTATACATTTATTCATATAATTAGTTGAATTAAATGTTTATTTGTTGAATAATTTGTATGCTTATTGGTATTGCCATATTGGTTAATTGAATTGTTGCCTAGGTTGGATATGGATTAGTTATTAGGCATATTAGTATAGTATACTCTAGGATTAAGAGTCTAAGAATTTTATTGAGATTTTTATTCTATAAATTCTACAAATTACGTATGAACCTTATATGTTATTGGTATCAATATGATTGACTTTGCAGACTGAAACATCATGGAGAGGTTTTTCAAAGAAATATCAGTGTCGCCATCCCCAGTTATTGAGAAAAATAATGATACTCGGGGACAAGATAATACATAATTTATTTATCAAATCTTCCATCAGATCTTGGTAAGCGAATTCGAATTTTGGATTACAATATTCAAGATCAAGTACGAAGAGCGTATGTGCTAGCTGGTCCTCAACAACCTAAAACCCATAATTTTCCTTACAAGAAATATGGAGACACGCAAAGACGATTCAACCCTGCTTGGTTTAATGATTTTCCTACTTGGTTGGAATATAGTGTAGAAAAAGATGCTGCCTTTTGTCTGTGTTGCTACCTTTTTAAACCAAACATTGGAGAACAAGCAGGTGGTGATTTCTTAAACCAAACATTGAAAGAGTATTTTCGGCCATGAAAATTCTGAAGAATCGATTGAGAAATCGGATGGGAGATCAATGGATGAATGATAATATGGTTATTTTTATAGAGAGAGAGATATTTGATGGTATTGGTAATGATGTTGTCATGCAACGCTTTCAGAACATGAAAACACGTCGAGGGATATTGTAAGGGACTGTTGTATGAAAAACTTTTTGGATTAATATATAAGTATTGTGTTTAGTAAATTTTTGAGCTTTTTAATTATGACTTTGTTGTTTGAGGATGCCCCATTCACACAAATCTCTGGCTTCGTCCCTGTGTCTCAGCTTTCTCTGACTTTTTAAAATTTCAGCAACAATAAGAAGGCATTTTGTGGCATTAGTGTGCTTTGGTATGCCTCATTTCACTGACTGTATCATGGCAGACTAGGATCCTTGGGATCAAATAATCTCAGTCGTTCATGTAAAATCGTGCAACTGAGATTACTTTTCCTGTCAACTTTCTCCACATTCTCTCTCGGCAGGATCGCAACATCCTTACCTTCTCTCTAGCAGCGATCGAGATTTTCTGTCAGCATCAGAGGACCAGATCCACGTCCCATAAAAATTTCCACCACTCAGGAGTTTTTGGAGAAATAAAATTTCTAATTATTTGGTTATGTACTCAATCATAGATATACCTCCCCTCCTTTTGCTGTTGAATCATGACTTCAAGGGGCACTGCGTTTGCTAGTTGGATTTGTAAGTAGAGGACTCTAAAAATGGTGGATTTGGGTGGACGGAGAAAAAGGTGAAGTTGAAGCTTCATAACAAATCCATGGTCGTGTTCACCGTAGAGATGCAGCATGAGGGAGAAAGTTCTTAGCAGTGGAAGAATATTGACAAGAATGATGACAGAAAATCTCGATTGCTGCTAGCAAAGAAGGCAAGAATGTTGAAGAGAAAGAGAGAGTGATAAAGTTAAGAGGAAGACTCATCACAGCTGCACATTTTACATAAACACTAAGATGATTTAATCCCGAGGATACCCAAGGAATGAATCCGGAGAGGATCCTAACTCTATCATGGCTTTCTTCATTATCATCATGGACATCATGTTAGCTCTCTCATATTTCTCATACTTGTTCCTTTGATCAGCGGTGCTTGCATTAGTTAGGGCTGCAGGCTGATCCTCCCTCAGTGCCAAGTCAATATTCATAAGTTCTAGCACTATCTCCACATCTTGTTTCTGCTTCTTAAAATTGGAACTAGTCAGTGTCTCAATGTTTGTGAAATTCCGTGTGGTTATATCAGCTGAAAGTAATTAAAACAAGTAATTAATCAATGTTGTTTTTATTGATCTTATGACAGACGATGAAAAGCTTTACTTAATACTTTTCACTTAATCAAAAGCATATAAACACAACATCATCTTTGAATAGAAGCTATTTCTATTAAGGTTGCATAATAGAAGGGAAATTTTACATATCTCTCGCAATTTTGAACAGATGAAGTACATAATCTTGTCAGTTTCATGCTTCATTATACACTAACTTATTAGATTGAATTTACAATAATTAAACACTTTTGAGCAGATTAGTTATTTATGTTATTTAGATATGTCAGCCCAATTGTTTAGGCAACAAGCAATCACATTGTTCTAAACAGATTACACACTATAGTTCTTGTATTTGATTTATATATATTTTCATTAGTTCAGTATTAATGAATTTGATGTGAATCCTTATGATTTTGGTTCATCTTGATGTCTTTTGGTTATCATCCTTCCTTAAAGACCAACTTATATGATAAGGTTATGAGAAAACGACAATTAGTAATGGTACAAGTTTACCAATAAAGAATATTGGTTCTACTAAGCAATAATCATTCTCTTGTTCATAATAATGTCTTACATGTTCCTCATTTTGCTAGACATCTACTTTTTGTGTAACAATTTTGTGCTGACAACAAGAGTTGTTTATATGTATTGAATTCTTTGTGCAAGACAAGAAGACAATGGAAACAATGTATCAAGGAAAGAGTATGCCTGAAGAATTGTTTCAAATAAATGTAGTTAAAATTTGCTCAAAGTGTGTAGTCTACAACAAAGGTTTCAGAAGCTTTTCTTGGTCAAATGGTGAAGTCTAATGTGTGGCATCATAGGTTGGGACATCCTACTCATGAAATATTTCTACAATGTTAAAGTAATCTAGTATTATAGCTTGTTCAGATAACAAACATAGTATGTGTACTTCTTGCAAGGCAAAATGTCTAGAACTCATTTTCCTACTAGGAAAGATAGATGTTTGTCACCTTTTGAAAAGGTACATTTTGATATTTAAGGACTCTCTCTATAAAGTCCTTAGAAGGATACATATACTATATAACCTGTGTTGATGAATATATAAGATATGTTTGGATATTTCTCATTTGCAATAAATCATATGTGTTTGCAATTTTAGAGAAATTGTATAATTTCGTACTTACTCAATTTGACATTCCAATCAAGTGTTTGCAATCAGATGGTGGGGGAAAGTATATTGGTAATTGTTTTAATGCTTTTCTTGCTGCAAAAAGAATACTACAGATGATTTCATGGTCTTACACTCCATAACAAAATGAAATGGCTGAGAGGAAATATAGACATATAGTTGAAATTGTAATTACTCTACTTACTGCTGCTGGATTATCTCATGTGTTTTGGTATTTTATTTGTGCACATTCAGTATTTCTAATTAATAGGATGCCTTGTAAGACTTTGTCATTGAGTTCACCCTATATTTTATTATACAAGAAGATTCCAGATTTACAATTTTTAAGAATTTTTTGTTCTGCAGTATTTCCTTAGTTAAGGCCTTATAATGCTAATAAGTTGCAATCAAGGTGTTTGATGTGTGTATTTTACGGATACTCAATGAAGTATAAAGGAGTCATTTGTTATAATTTGAAGACTACGAAATGCATAATTTCTAGGCATGTGATTTTTTATGAGACAAAATTTCTTTGCAAACAAATTCATCTTCAATCTGATATGCAGTAATTGAGATATGATCCATATGCTTTAACTCCCGTTATAGTATTAGTACGTATTCCAGTTTCATTAAGACCACAAATTACATATGTTTTAGCTCCTCAAGATCCATTTACTAACTCCATTTCATCAACCTTCAATAAGTTTGATGAATCTGTTTTTGATGTGATCCACTGTAGTTGATGTTAATGAAGGTTTACACGTTCAGGAATTTGAAACTTCAGCAACATCTGGCCATACTCCTTTTTCTTTATCAGATACATCTTTGCTTCCCATCTTTGATTCTGCACAATTACAGGTAATTCTTCATTTCTCTACACCTCCACATAACATTGATCAACGTATTCTTCCTAATTCACCTTCAAGGAATAATCGTGTACAAACAAGGCTCCATACATGTGCTATTTGTAGGAAGAATTATGCAGCATTTTTTGGTTCATTACTTGAACTAACATCTTTACAAATACTTGATTCCTTTTTTTGGAGGATTTTCATTTTTGGCTGATGTGACTATGGTTGAAGAACCTAAGAATTTTAAAACTACTTTTGCTAGAGTGCAATGGCAAACTGCTATGTAAGAAGAATTTGATGCACTGAAAGCTCAAGGAACATGAATGCTGGTTTCTCCTCCTAATAGACCTATCATTGGGAGAAAATGAGTTTACAAAGTGAAAAAGAATCTTGATGGTTCTATATCTAGACATAGAGCTCGGCTAGTTGCTCAAGAGTATAGTTAACAACAAAGTTTAGATTACTCAGAGACTTAGTCCAGTAGTTAGACATACTACTATTAGACTCATTCTTGCTTTAGCAGCTGAATTTGGTTGGAATTTAAGACAAGTGGACATAAAAAATACATTTCTTCATGGGGATCTTGAAGAAGAGGTCTATATAAAGCAACCTCAGGGTTTTGCAGATTCCAAGTATTTCAATCATGTTTACAGATGAGTTAAATATCTTTATGGTCTAAAACAAGCTCATAGAGCTTATAATTCCAAATTTACAAGTTATCTTCCAGCTTTTGGTTTTAAAGCTTAATTGTTTGACACCAATTTGTTTGTTAAAGTTGATGATGAAGACGTTATTCTCTTTCTATATGTTGGTGATACCATTTTTGCTGGTTCAAGTCCTACCAAAATTTAGTCAGTTGTTACAAGCCTAGCATAGATGTTTGATCTCAAAGACATGGGCGAACTTACATATTTCTTTGGTTTGCATATTCAATATCAACATGATAAATTGTTTTTTATCAGTCAATCCAAGTACGCTAAGGAATTGTTGAAAAGGCAGGAATGAAGCATTGTAAACCAACATCTACACCTTCTAAGTGTCATCCAGAACTGCTTGTAGCTGAAGGTATTCCTCTTTCTGGTCCAAGTCATTATAGAAATCTAGTTGGTGCTCTTCAATACTTAACCTTGACTAGACTTGATATTGCACATTCTGTTAACATGGTTTGTCAATTCATGACATAACTTACAAAGTTGCATCTTCATCTAGTCAAAAGAATTTTTAGATACCTGCAAGGAACCATTGACTGTGGATTGAAGTATACAAAGTATGCAGATTTTAATCTCACGAATTATTCATACTTTGATTAGGATGTTGATATCAATACTTGAAGATCAATCACTTGTTATGCGGTGTATTTATGATCCAACCCAATCTCATAGCAATCTAACAAGCAATCAACAGTTTCCAGAAGCTCAATAGAGGCTCAAAGCTTTAGCTCACTGTGCAGTTGATATCCTTTAGATTCGATCTTTATTCAAAGATGTTATTCAATTGATAAATGCACCTCCATACTTACACTATGATAATCTCTCTGCCATAGCCTTGAGTTCAAATCCTGTTTTTCATTCTTGGATTAAACACTTAGACACAGACTACCACTTTGTTCATGAGAAAGTTCAAAAAGGAGATCTCATTATGCAATAATTTCAACAAAGGACCACGTTGCGGATGTTCTTACTAAAAGACTGCGTAGTCCTGTCTTTCTGAAACATTGTCGACATCTTGGTTTGGGAGTTCCTGAAGATTTGCAAAAATCTCAGTTTGGGACTTCCCAGCTTCGTGTTTTGGGGAGGTGGGACCATAGTGACATTTGTCATGTTTGTATTGGTTGAGCTAGTTGAAAGGTTGTATTGCAATTGTGTAGTGTGTTAGATTTGTATATAAACAGTGTACGAGTCATTGTGAATTATGATGTAATAAACACAATTGAAATCTATCTTCATCTCTCATTGCCCGCTCATCATTTCTCTTCTTCTTCATTTCTTCTTTCTCTGTTAATAAATGAAAGAAATAAGAAAGTGAGAGCTACAATGACGTACACACAAAATATAGAATCCAAAAGAAATTTTACAATACGCTGGGGGTAAACATGAAATTTTTTTCCATACGAACATCTGTATATGGTAACTCTCTCATAAAAAGTGCGCCCCAACATAGAATCTCATCTGATCCTATTTTTTCTGTGTGTAGTTGCTCTATACAACCGACTTGCCGTACAGTACTGTGACCAAATTTTTAAAGTGGGCAACCCCGGTTGAATATCTAGTGCTTACGCACGGTTCGCAAGAAAAGCAAAGGCTTAAAAGGAATCCTGTGAAAATCTTGTGGGTGGCTTCTATCCATTTAGTTGGCATTTGAACTTGATTATTTAAACGCTAACTACCATTAACGAATAAGAATATCAGCAGATTGATGATGGTCAAGTACTGCACAACACCACTGGCAGGGATTAGTATAGTTAAATTGTTGCTTGGTAATATATAAGAATACTTGGGATATTAATTATTTAGTAATTTAAAACGTACGTTGCCAACTGAGCAGGTGTCGTAGATTTTATTCATGGATTTGGAGGATCCTCTCCTGAGCTCAGCCTGCTGAGCCTCTTGAGCAAATTATACGGGCCGTTGGATTTTGATCCAATGGCTACAAACAGGGGGCTCTTCTAAAAATTATAATAATTGAAGCCGTTGAATCAAAATTCAACGACCCGTATGATTTGCTCAAGAGACTCAGCATGCTGAGCTTAGGAGAGGATCCAAATCCTTTATTCATTTGGTCGGATGATTTTTTATAGAAGATCTGCTGGCAACCTGGCCCAAATTATTTTTTATGTGTGTGAGTGCTTGCATGTACAATGGGAGAAAAAAAAATTGTTCTCCAGCACAGAGATTCTTTGGAAAAATGTGTGAATTACAATTTACAAACAATGGTGTGCAATAATTATGGGGGTCAACCGTCAAATTGATTCTAAATATAGAGAAGTGACTTATATACTATTTTCCACTGTTTTAAAAATCTCCGCCTAGCGCTGCCTTGATCCCGTCTAGGTACTAGGCGGCTAGTTACCATCTTGATTAGTCCCTAGGCGTTTGAAAATTAAGAAAGTGCACCTAGACCTATTTAGGCATCCGCCTAGCCCACCTAAACTCACATAGGCACCCCGCCTAGGTCACTACTCTCACTTATACAGAAAATCTGTAATTTTCATTTTGCATTTTATTTTTTCAATAAAATGTCATAAACTTGTTGAACACTTAGATGAACACTAATTATACGCTGGTTCCCCATATTTTCAGTATTTCTAATACTTTATAATATACATGTGATTTTATTTTGTAATTTATGTGTACAATTATATGTTTTTAAGTATAAATAGGCACTTGTTTATAGAATATATGATAAATTTACTTTAATTCGCCTAATCCGTTTAGGCCCTAGCCCACATGACTAGTGTCTAGCATCTTTTAAAACCTTACTTTTGTGTTTTAGCATAATGAACTGATGATGATAATCTATGTCTAGACGGTTACGGATTCATGATTATTACTCTATGGTATCAGAATGTAAACATGATAAAAAAAAGATTTAGTCAAAATGTAAACATATTAAAAAAAATTAAACCGTAATAGATTCATTCATAATTCTGCTATAAAATCATATTAAGTTAGCAAAATTGTGAAACTAAAACCAATAAAATCAACACACATATAAGAACCAATAAAATCATAGACGCAGTGAAACTAGATTGTGAATTCACAACCCATTATAAGATTTAAACAAGAGTCGGTACAAAATTAATTCACAAACCTAACAGAAGTTCTACTGCATTACAACTAACCATGTTTCCTCCCGATTCTATTTCTCCATCAATAAAAAAAATGCAATACAAGAAAACATATGGGGCTTCAGAAAGGAGAAATGAGGGAGAAAAAAATTTCCATAAATCTCATTGGCCATAACCTGAATGAAACAAAACAACCCACTGTATAAAATAGGTGACTGTCTTCATAAAGCTGCGGAAGAGACTAAAAAGTGTGGGATTTAGGTTCAGAAAATGGATAAAACCTGGGTCTGTTGAGGGGGAACCCAGATGCTTGGTACTAATTGAATCAACTTTCTTATGAAAAAAAAAAAAGAACGAAAGAAGAAGAAAAAAAAAATGAAAAAATGAAAAAATGAAAAAAGAAAAAGGGAAAAAAAAAATCAACTTTCTTATGTTTATGTTTATTTAAATATTAAATAAAAAAATGGCAGCACAAAGATGCCGGAGGACAAAAAACCAAACCCTGCAAAAGAAACTATGCCAACAAAGTCATTATAAACAATATCCAGTGAATCCTGAAAAATCGGCGAACACATGGTATTCGCTGTCCAGATGATTATGGGGTCAATCGAGGCTCGCTTCGGCCAATTTTTTTATGTCCATGGGGTCAACTAATCCACCGTGGATCCGTCCCTGTGCAGGGATATATTGGGCTCTATTAGAATAGCTAGATTTGCTTTATCATGGTTTGAAGAGCCTCTTCACTTTGTGTTGGTCACTCTTTTAGAGAGTTTTTTTTAACACATCTGGTATTATCTACACTAAACGGATAGGGGAGTGAGTTAAACCTCACAATGGGCTAGTCATAGTAATATTTTAGTTCGAATTTGACTTTGGTGAAGATCGAAGTTTAGACCTCTCACTTAAAAGCGAAAAAGAATACCACTAAACCGTAGTACTAAACAACTTTTTTTAGAAATTTATAACAACCGGCCATTTAGTACTACGGTCTAGTGGTATTCCTCTTCACTTGTAAGTGAGAGTTCTTAAATTCGATTCTCGCCAAAGACGAATTTGAACCATATTATTTCTAGCCCATTATGAGGCTTAGCTCACTCATTCACACCCCCCTTAATGTAAAAATATCGTTTGGTCCAAAAATGAACAACCTATTGTAGGCCTATTTGACTGAACTGTATAAAAGACAGAGAGAGAGAGAGGGGCCGGCGGAAACAGAGAAAGAAGAAAGAGATTTAATTTTGAGGTGTGTGTTGTATCACCCCGTTATGCCTTTATTTATAGTAGTAGGATAGGTAGAATCCTTACCCTAATAGGATTACATCTCTAATAGGAATTAAATTACTAAAGGGAATATACAATATACTCCTAGATACACTAGGATTTACACAATCACATTCTTAATCCAATAGGACTGCAACACTCCCCCTTGACTATGTAAATACTCAAACAAAACGTCGCATCAGATCTTCAGCAGATGAGGTAGAACAGTTGATGAAGTTATCGGCACAACAGGTGAATGCGAGTCTCAAATATAAGAAAAGTAAGTATGCATTGGTAGTAAAACTCACAAAACCTCGCTATGGTAAAACCCAAGGTATGAGGAAACCCCGTAGACTAAGGAGAAAAGTGAGAAGTATGCATAATGTCTAAAACAAACGTCAAACAGGACGAAAGTAGTGAACACAACGGAGTATGATCATCCCATGATTGGTACCTCATCAAAACCTCGTTAGGTAGCAAAAACCCAGTGGGAAAAATGATCATAATCGTGGGAAAATGAGTACATTAAGATCAAGTGAGTATGCTTTAGGATACTCCCCCTGAGTTAGATATAACTTCTAAATAAGAGAACTACAAATAATTCAACTCAGATAATTTACGCATACCGATTCCTTGGACGAGCTTATGAAAAGTCGACTTGGGCAATGGCTTCGTGAAGAGATCAGCCAGGTTGTCCTGGGAACGGATTTGCTTGACTTCAATGTTCTGATATTGTTGTTGCTGGTGAGAATAAAAGAACTTCGGCGCTATGTGCTTGGTGTTGTCTCCCTTGATGTATCATTTCTTTAACTGCTCGATACATGTTGCATTGTCTTCAAAGATCATCGTAGGAAGGTAAGAAAGACCACTAGTGATTCGAATATGTTCCATAACTTCTCTCAACCAAAAGCATTTTGGCGATATAGTGGTGTCTCCAACGGTAAAGACATAACCAGTTTGAGAACCTGCCCTATGTGGGTCAGGCAGATAACCAGCACCCGCGTAACCAACTAGGCATGAATCGACCCGAGGACCAAGGGGGCAGTGGCTCCTCTCGAGGATTCGTGTGTGTAGAACAATCACAAATCCATCGTACCCTTAAGATAGCAGAAAATGTCTTTAACACCATTCCAGTGTCTACATGTAGGCACGTTGCTGTATCTAGCCAAAAGATTAACAGCAAAGGAGATGTCGGGTCTATGCATTGAGCCAAGTACAATAAAGCACCAATTACACTTAGGTATGGAACTTCACGCTCTAAAAGCTCTTCCTCATCCTCCTTTGGACAGAAGGGATCTCGTTTAGCATCAAAAGTTCGAACGACCATAGGAGTACTCGAAGGCTTCGCTTTATCCTCATTAAAACGTCGCAACACTTTCTTAGTGTAGTTCAATTGATGTACTAGGATTCCATCCGAACAATGCTCGATCTCTAGGCTGAGACAATATCGATTTTTCCTAAGATCTTTCATCTCAAATTCCGAGGCAATTTCCTTAAGCTCTGCGGGAGTTCCAATTAGGTTCATGTCGTCAACATAAACTGCAATGATCGCAAATCCAGAATATGACTTCTTAATGAACATGCATGGGCATAGTTCGTTGTTCAGATAACCCTGACTTATCAAATATTCACTCAGACACCGCCCGGATTGTTTCAATCTTGTAGAGTGATTTCCTCAATCTAATTGAAAGAATGTTCCGTGGTCTAAAACTATTTGAACTAGTCAATGGAAGTCCTTCTGGAACTTTCATGTACATTTCTGTATCTAGATCCCCATAGAGATACGCGGTTACCACATCTATAAGCTGCATATTCAGTTTTTCGAAAACTACCAAACTAATAAGGTAGCGGAATGTTATGACGTCCATTATGGGGAATACGTCTCATCGTAATCAATCCTAAGAAGTTGAGAGAAGCCATGTGCTATGAGGGGTGCTTTGTATCGCACTATTTCATTCTTCTCATTACGCTTCCTTACGAAAAACCACTTATAGTCAAGAGGCTTTACATGTGGTGGAGTAAGAGCTACAGGCCCAAACACCTTGCTTTTCGTGAGCCAATCGAGTTTGACCTGGATTGCTTGTTTCCAGCTTGACCAATCATTTCTACATCAACATTCATCAACGGAGCGTGGTTCAATGTCATCGCTAAGTATGATGTCGGAAGCAACGGTATTGCGAATGCATCATCGACATTCATCTCTTTCCAATTCCAAACCTCATCCAATACTGCGTAATGGACCGAAATCTCATGATTCTTGGGGGCCGATATGTTTCATCTAAAATATCACTGTAACCTAGAATAACCTCATGCGTTGGAACAGATGAGTAAGCAATGGTTGGATTCAGACTAGGGTCACTAGTTTGTGCTGTTTTCCTCTTCCAGGGTTGTGAATCCTTTGAACCAGAAGGTTTACCACGCTTCAAGGTAGGAGCAGGTGATTGGCTAGCCGTCATTGTACCTTGCCCTATGGAGGTGCGGCCGCCCCAGCATCGGGGACGGTTCGGCCTTCCACGGCAATGTTACGACGTACGTTCGGTACGTCCATTCTTACAGATGCGTTTGCAGCCAATATATATGATCTCGTCACCTTTGCTAGATTAGTGAAAGCATCTGGCATGCTTTGATTGATGCTCTAAAGATCTAGAATACGTCGCACTTCAGTTTCAGACTGAGGTGCGCGGGGATCTAAATGAGACATAGTGGGAGTAATCCAATACGAGTTGCGGCATTCTACAGGAACGTTATTAATCTTATCTCCCCTTAACGACGGGAAGACTGTCTCATCGAAATGACAATCCACAAAGCATGCAATAAATGGATCTCCTGTCAAAGGCTCTAAGTAACGTATAATGGATGGTGAATCATAACTGACATGGATTCCTATTTTTCTCTGAGGATCCATTTTCGTACATAGTGGCGATGTTATTGGCACGTAGACTACGCACCCAAACACAAGTAAATGTGAGACGTCAGGCTCGTATCTAGTAACCAACTGTAACGGTGAATGAGGTAGGGTAGCGGTGGGCCTCAGGTGGACCAACATAGCTGCGTGCAATATTGCATGGCCCCAGGTAGATATCGGAAAATTGGTTCTCATAACCAAAGTTTGAGCTATTGTTTGAAGGTGCTTTATGAAAGCTTCTGCCAGGCCGCTTTGGGTGTGAACATGGGGTATAGGATGCTCAACTTCAATCCCAATAGACATGCAATAATCGTCAAAGGTTTATGATGTAAACTCTTCAGCATTATCCAATCGAATTGACCTAATCAGATAATCAGGGTGGTGAGCCCTTAGCTTAATAATTTGTGCTAGGATTTTCACAAATGCAGCATTGTGTGCGGACAATCAGCAGACATGTGACCATCATGTCGATGCTTCAACCAACATCATAAAGTATCTAAGTGGTCCACACGTTGGTTGGATAGATCCACAAATATCCCCTTGAATCCTCTGAAGAAATTTAAGGGGGTCGTGAATAATCTTTGTAATTGAGGGTTGAGTATTCAACTTCCCCAGGGAACATGCTTTGCAGAGCGGATGGTCGAGATAAGATTTCAAGTGATGCCCATGAGATGCTTTGAGGATACGGCGCATCAAATCTCGTTCGGGGTGTCCCATTCGATCATGCCAAAGCAGGAAAGTATCTTGGAACCCAGCCATAGGGCTGGCTACATGGTGTGTCTCGAGGGCTCGAATGGTTGTTATGTACAACCCACTCGGGTGACGTTCCAGCTTCTCGTGAATATGCTTCCGACCATATTCGTAAGAAGTTATACAAAGATATTCAAAACCATTCTCTTTAGTGGTTTCAACATGATATTGATTATCTCAAATATCTCTAAAACTCAGCAACGTTCTTCCGGAACGTGGAGAATATAGTGCCTCTTTAATGGTTAATTCAGTACCATTGGACAACATTATATGTGCCTTTTCGTATCCTTCTATCAGGTTAAATGGGTCTGAAAGGGTTGTCAGATGAGCATTCTTAGGTACAAAGTTAGTGAAACAGTGTTTCTTATACAATATGGTGTGCGTAGTTGCACTATCAGCCATATAACTAACTTCCCCACTAGTCATACTTAGAAATAAATTAATTGAATCAGTCACATGCATAAATATAATTCCATGCATTCAATTAATCAATTCGAAAAATAATATCCATAAAATAATTATCCAAAGTTCAAAACAAACAAATAATTCCAATACTTAGAAAAATTGTCTGAGAATGAAACCATAAACCTAGAAATTAGGGGGGGGGGTTCGGCCACTCCTAGTGGGTTCAGCCACCAGGGGTATAACACCCTAAAAACATGTCTAAAATTTATTCTTCCATAGGAGTGGATGCCTCCTGAAAATCTAAAACCTCTATGGATGTGGTAGCATCTTCGGGATGTTTCACATGCATACATTTAGTCTCACGACGGCAATGATACTTGGCAATGGCCTCGGGGGTAGCTCGGCATACACGTAACCAATGATCATTTGATCCACAACAGTAGCACATGTCCATTTCAGTGGAATCCGATTGAACAATAGTTTTTCCCTTGTTCTTGAAGTTTGGGGCTTTTCCCTTGTTCTTGAAGTTTGGGCTTTTCCCTTATTCTTGAAGTTTAGGGCCTTCGGGACAAGGGGTTGGTGCTTCTGGGTTAAGTTTCCTCTCTTGGATGAGCCTCTGTTTGGTGGACCTTGGGCCTGTGGTGGGCCTTGCCGCATTTTTCCATGGCCACGACGGGGTTTCCGTCGATTATGGCTGCTAGAATTTGTCGTATGCGCTTTAGGCGATGTGTTCGAGCCAGTAGGTCGAGCTTGATGATTCTTCATCAAAAGCTAGTTCTGCTTTTCAGCGAAAAGTAGAACAAATATCAAATCTGAAAATTTGGTGAACTTATGTGCCCTATATTGTTGCTGCATGACAATATTGGTGGCTTTGAAAGTCAAATATGTCTCCTCCAGGAGATCCTATTCGGTTAAATCCTTTTTACAAAACTTAAGTAGTGATCGGATTCTACAAACTTCAAAGTTGTATTCATTCACAGACTTAAAATCTTCGAAGTGTAGATGTTTCTAGTCGTGCCTTGCTTCAGGCAAGAATATGTCTTTCTAGTGATCGAAGCGATCCGCCAGGACGAGCCAGAGGGTACAAGGATCCTCTTTTGCAAGGTACTCGGTCTGTAGTGGATCATAGATGTGTCTTCAGATGAAGATCATAGCAGTAACTTTCTAAGCTTCGTCGACGGGTTCATCGTCGATTGGTTCCTCGATAGTAGCTCTAAGACTCTTTGCAGTAAGATAGAGCTTCACATCTTAAACCCATTTCAGGTAGTTTCTTCCAGAGACTTCCAGAGCGGTGAAATCGAACTTGTTCAACATGTCCCTAAACAAAGGGTACAACAAGACGTGGTCAGTCATATGGAAAGCCATAGATATACATCGTAGAACATTCAGGTTCTATAGACATGTATTGGCTTAATTTAGGCATGAAAGCTACAGGTTTCATGTGGTAAGCTTTGAATGAAAACTTTGGGTTTCAAAGGCACTAAATTCGAAACTACATGTTCGATTTAATTATCAACGTTTAGTTCATATATAGGGGTACCTGCAAGAACACATCATACAATATACAATAAAGTATAGTGGATTTGTGGATTGCTTTAGGAACCTAAGTGTGAGTGCTTTAGGACTACGAAAGATAGTCAACTGTTTAAAGAAACGAAATAATTTATTGAATCGTTAATTGCCAAAAAAGTGGTATTCAGGCCAATCATTTTAGATTAATTGTCAGATTAGTGGACTGCTAGTCACTTTAATTAATTCAATAGATTGAGACCATTCGAGGTCGATTGTAGAAGCAAAAATAATTATTACATTCGGGTTAAAATTATTTAGAATGGAAAAAAATAGCATTTGGATTCGAAAACCATAGCCCAATCACAGTGGGCATGGGTTCCGTGAGTAGGGCAAAGCCCTAAGGGCATGTGGGCCTCAGGTGGCTACAACGAGGTCGCCCAAATCATGCCTGCAGGCCATGGGCCGAGTCATGGGAAGGCTAGCAGCAAAGCTACTGGCGTTTTGGGCAAAGACTGGTGCACGGGGCAAGCCTAAAGGCTTGCGAATGGTGTGAGGAAACCCCAACCGAAGCTGAGTTTTGGTTCTTAGGTTGCAGGGACAAGCCTAGTCATTTGGGCTGGCTTTTGGTGTCGTGGGTCGTGGCAAAGGCAAACCCAGCAAAGCCAAGAAGGCTGCTGCAGACGAGCCGGGGCTTCAAGCCCATGACAGGGACAAGCCTAACATGGCTTCAGGCATACAGGTTGTGGACCGGGGGCTGTAGGCTTGTGTGGTATTCAACCTAGACCGAAGTCTGGTTGGGTCCGAGAGAGGCAGCAAACCCAAAGGGTTGTGCGCATGGTCTAGGGCGTCGGAGCGACGCCGTCCCTAGGTGGTCCATGCGGCTAGGCTTCAGGCCAGCGCGGTGGTCCTGATGGTGGTGCCACGATGGTATCGCAAAAATCCGAAAGCTAAAGGTAGCATAGAGATTTCAATCGAGAGCTTATCTGCAAAGTAACTTGGTAGGATTCACTTTGAAATATATTTTAGGATCTGAATCTTCTAGTTTTTAACTATTTTTTCAAAGAGTTTCATTACAAAGGATCACTCAAATTTGAAATTATTTATTCACTCAACTAAATTATTGTTATTTTAGGTTCCGATAATTAAAATACAATCGAGAGTGAACCTCACAAGATATCCTCAAATACACTTGTTTGAGGAATTTCTTAATAGGTGGCATGTATCTTGAACTTCTCCTTTTGAAGGTACAATGTTTAATTTATAAAGAAAAACCGTACAAGAGGATTGGGTGCTTGTGCGGCCTTATTAAAATTTTGCCAAGGGTTTTTACCCCAATCAAAGGTAAAATAGTACATACCTCATAACAAAAACCAATTGTTATGCTTTTAGAAAAATAAAACTAAAAAATTCGGTTGTGTTGCAATCCTATTGGATTCGGAATGTGATTGTGTAAATCCTAGTGTATCTAGGAGCATCTTGTATATTCCCTTTAGTAGTTTAATTTCTTTTAGAGATGTAATCCTATTAGGGTAAGGATTCTACCTATCCTACTACTATAAATAAAGGCATAAGGGGGTGATACAACACACACCTCATAATTAAACTTCTTTCTTCTCCCTCTGTTGCCGCCGGCCCCTCTCCCTCTCTGTCCTTTATAAAGTTCAGTCAAATAGGCCTATAACACGTTATTAGCACGCTCTTACCAGAAGCTAAGGAACTGAAGGATCGTAGGAGGAGGCTCTCTTTACCAATTCAAAGGCTTTCAATTGTTTTTCTGCCAATCGAGTTCTTCTAAAATAAATTAAAATATTTGAAAAAACCTTGAAGCATGAAAACATTCCCCATGATGCATGAACCCCCTATATTTATATTTTCCTTTCAATTATATATATTGTATATATGTTCATATATTTCGTCAATATATATACTTGTTCATGCATTACGCATTTATGCTATGTGGAATTATGAGTCAAAGCATTGAAATTAATTTAGAAGCAATTAGGGATTTTTAACCCTAGAATTCGGAAAAAAAAAAACTGGGATTCAATATTCCCCAACCAAATTAGTATTTTAAACATGTTCTGTTTTTGTCCTTTCCCCCATTTTTTTTCTTTAATTTATTTGAATGAATACAATGAATGGTTTTTGCAGTGATATATATATATATATATATATATATATTTATTTATTTTTAATTTATTTGAATGAATACAATGAATGGTTCAACAGTTAAATGATTACATTGCCTTTCTTAACTCTTCCAAGTCACAAAAGCATTTTGAGATGAGACTGTCAATTGTCAAAAGATAACTTTAATGGTTTAGAGGGAAGTTATGTCTTTCTCGAAATAGACACAGCTGTGATTAGACTTTAAAAACAACTCATTCGCATCCATTAGCTGCAGTTAACAACCCAATATCCTCGAATCCGGAAGATCCAAACCTTGGATCCAACAATCAATAAATAGCATGCAGACAAAGCACGACGATCGAACGGTCAGATAGTGGTTAATTACATAAATCGAAATGCGGTACAAATATCTCAAAAATCAAATAATCGAATTTTAAAATCAGTCCTTGGATATGGGCTTAGGGCATTGAAAGCATCTCTTTGCCCAAAATCCATGTCGCCTTAACTTCTCACATGCCGCCACACGCGGTGGTTCGTGGCAAACGGAAACTCAGTTTTCCTACCAACTCTAAATTTTACAAGTATGTAAAGCTCAAAACAAGAAACAACATTTTACCTACCACGAAGTCAAATAGTAGAATTTTTTCGGCATCGATTCGCTGCATATAGTGGTCCAACGAGGACGGGGTCAGATTTTACTCCTGGGATGATGGACTACAATAACCAGGTAGTGGCGTTGGTTGTAGTTAGCCAATTCGCCGAAAAAAAGAGGAAAGGTAGTGGGAATCACAATAGGCGTACTGGTAATTGTACATCGCTAAAACCTTAGAATTTTGCAGCCTTGTACTGCCACGTGTTGTGGTTTATCAAGATGGTTCTTAGGTGAGTTTTGTAGAGGAAAGTGAGGCCTTCAAGATGGTGGTGATAGCATCGACCAATTCCACCAGAGATGGTCGAAATTCGTGTCGAAAATTTGCGAAGGTCGCAAGTCATTGGGTATGGAATTCTGGGTCGGTGCTATATGAGTTGGGTTTTCATAAATGTAAATTTTCTATTTTTCGAAATCTCTAGGTTTCCCAAAAAGGAAACTTTCTATTTATAGTAAGTGCAATATAGCCCCTCACTTTCAAGGCTCGCAACTTCATTGTTCAACTCGATTTGTGAATGGTTTTTGCCTAAACTTTCGTAAGGCCAAACGATATCCATCTATTCTAAATGCACCTCCAAATCTACCAAAGTGAATTTAAGATGATTGAAACGCCTCTGATATTATTTTTTTCCAAAATTGTAAAATAAAAAATTTAGAACGGGATGTCAAAACTATTTAGTTATGGACAATACTTGGGTAACCAATTACGTGGCTCAACAAGCCTATTACATATGTCATGTAACAATTCTCCCATGCATTACCTATCAGTACAACTAAACACTACATCTCATCGGCCCTCAATCTCTCCCTTCTTTTGCCGACCCCGACCCCAACCCCGCACAATCCTTCTCTTCTCTTGCAACCATCTCCAATATGCCTTTTTCTCCATTTTTGTTGATGCATGTGGAAGTTTTAAATTTGTTTGAATGTATTTTTCATAGATTGGTTGAATGTACAAGAGGGGATATATATAATAAGGTAGAAGGTTACAAGCAACCCTACCTTGGCAAATCCTACTAACCCGGTAAACCCCTAAAATTGTCACTCCTTAAATTAAGGGAGTGCAGCAAGTAGCTAGCACACAACTATCAACAAGTCATATAGATGTCAATCTTCCTCAAATTAAAGGATTAGGCTTAATAGAGAATCTCATGGAAAGAGGAAACATAAAATCTGGCAACATGGGTATCAGTCACCATTGTTTAATACTCCCCCTCCAGCTGCATCGAGGAGATTGATCAAGCCAAGCTTGTCAAGGAGACGCTGAAAAGGAACTGAAGGAAGTGTTTTTGTGAACACATCTGCCAATTGATCATGACTGCGAGTATAGATGGTTTGAATAACTTGGGATTGAACTTGTGCCCTAATGTAGTGACAGTCCACCTCAATATGTTTGGTCCTTTCATGGAACACGGGATTAGCAGTTATATGCATGGCTGCTTGATTGTCACACATAAGTGACATTGGAGTAGAACTAGAGAATCCCAAGTTTAAAAGTAACCCTTTGAGCCAAATTAACTCACATAATGTTGATGCCATTGCACGATATTCAGCCTCCGCACTAAAACATGCAATAACTTGTTGTTTTTTGCTTTTCCATGTGATGATGTTTCCTCCAACAAACTTACCATAGCCAGTGGTAGACTTCCTATCAATTGCATTTCCGGCTCAATTTACGTCGGTGTAACCACTGATTTGAGTTAATTGGTTGTTCTTCATAAGAATACCTCTACCAATAGAGCCTTTGAGGTAGCGTAGAATTCTTTTGACAATGAGAAGATGTTTCACAAATGGTGCATGCATGAATTGGCTAACCAGGCTCACATCATAGGTGATATCAGGTCTGGTTATGGTAAGGTATATAAGTTTTCCAACTAACCTTTGGTAGTGACTCACATTGGTGAGAAGTTCTCCATCCATACTTTAGCTTACTATCAAGGGGAGTGATAGCAGGCTTGCAATCGAGTAATTCAGCCTCAATGAGAAGATCCACAACATACTTGCACTGATTTAAGAACAAACCCTTTTGAGATGTTGCCATTTCAATGCCAAAGAAGTATTTTAGTCTCCCCAGCTCCTTTAAGGCAAAGGTTTGATTGAGAGATTTCTTGAGAGCTTCAATTTCAACAACTCATTTTCACCTGTGATGATGAGATCGTCCACATAAATGAGGACCACCAATATACCAGCTGATCCTTTACGAGTAAACAAGGATGAGTCCTCATTACTTCGAACAAAACCAGCTACTTCCCACACTGAACTCAATTTGGCATACTATGCACGTGGAGATTGTTTCAAACCATAGATTGCTTTGTGCAATCGACACACCATATCATTTTTACCTTGAGAAGAACCTTGTGGAAGTTGCATGTATACTTCCACTTGTAAATCCCCATGAAGGAACGCATTTTTTACATCCATTTGATACAATGGCTAGCTACAATTCACAGCCACTGAAAGAAGAACCCTAAAAGAGTTCATTTTGGCTACTGGAGCAAATGTCTCCTTGTAGTCTACCCCTAAATGTTTGAGTGAAACCACGGGCAACCAATCTGGCCTTGTGACATTCAATAGATCCATCAGCCTTGAACTTTGTCTTATAGATCTATCTACTCCCAACAATCTTCTTCCCTGGTGGTAACTTCATAATTTTGCATGTTTGATTGGTTCCAAGGCATGAAGTTCATCCTTCATCACATTTCTTCACTCAGGAATTAGTTGAGCCTCTTTAAAGGTTCATGGTTCAATGTGATGAGAGATTTCAGCCAGGAATATGGCATGATTGGGGTGAACACAACTATAACTCGGCACCTCAGTGATGGAGTGTTTGGAAGCAAAGGTGACATAGTCTCGGAGCCTTGGTTGAGAAGACACATGAGTAGTTTCACTCACAATCTCTGCTTGTTCATGATTGTTAGTGGCTTCTGGCTGAGTGATCAATGCACGCAGGCAAGGGGAATAAATCACACATTATCTCCCCATCTCGGGAGTGAGCAGCCTCCTTAGAGAAATAGGGAACTGTTTCCTAAAATCTTACATCCCTAGACACAAGCATCTTGCTAGTAATAGGATGAAAACATTTGTAACCTTTTTAGGTGGATGAGTATCCAATGAAAGCACACTTTGCAGCCCTAGGATCCAGTTTTTCACGTTGCAATGCTTGAACATGAACAAAGCACGTGCAACCAAAGACTCTCAAATGTGATAAAGTTATATGTCTTCCTTTAAGAGTTTCATAAGGAGACTTAAACTCTAAAACACAACTAGGAAATTTGTTGATTATAGGTTGCAGTGAGAATGGCTTGTGACCAAAATTTCTTTGGTATGTTCATATGTAACATCAATGCACAAGTCTTCTCAAGTAAATCTCTGTTCTTTCTTTCGGAGATCCCATTTTGTTGTGGGGTTCCCACACAACTTGTCTGGTGAACAATATCATGAGAGCTCAAATATTGACTCATATTGTTGGATAACAACTCAGTGCCATTGTCAGTTATTAGGTTTTGAATGGTTGACTAAAATTGAGTTATGACAAGTTGATGAAAGTCTTTAAACATAGTGAAGACATCCTTTTTTTTATTTTAACAAATATAGCCATGTTGGTCTAAAAAAATCATCCACAAAGATAACAAAATACTTATATCCATCAAAAGATTCAACAGTTGGACCCCAAACATCGGAGTGTACAAGTTCAAAAGGTTTGCTAGCCCTAGACATTGAGGAACTAAAAGGAAGCCTAGTAAACTTGGAGAACTAACATGTATCACACATTACAGATGATTGATACATTTTGGGGAAGAGTTTAAGCAAAACAGTCTCTGATGGATGCCAGATTTGTTGGTCCTTAGAAGGAATTGAATCAACTTGGAAAGCTTTGACTAGACAAGGTTCCTTGCATAGATAGTAAAGACCATTTAGGAAGAACCTTTCACCAATCATCTTCTTGGTGAGAGAATCCTAAAACACAACATTGCTTGGTGAGAAAGTGAAAAGACAATTTAGGGTTCTAGTGATCTTTCCTATTGACAGAAGTTGAAAAGGAAAGGTAGGAACAAACAATGCAGTAGACTCAAGGTTGTCTAAAGGCAACTTTACTTTTCCCATGCCCAAAACCATGGCATATTTTCCATTATCAACTGACACATGAGAGGGTTTTGACAAGGTTTGAAAACTGTGTAAGTTTGAGGCTTTGTTTGTCACATGGTCAATGGCTCCTGAGTCGATAATCCAACAATCATGTTCAATACTAGTGTGAAAAGCAGTTGAGAATGCACTAAAAATACCTGGAGATTTGCTTCTTGGTATATTCTTATTTTCAGCAAGGAACCTGCGAACTGTCCCAGTAGTGCAGTGGGATTTTCAGTTGTACCCCTTGAGCTTTCTGCAGGTTCTCTATGTCATTTGGTTTGCATGTATATTGCGAAGTCATTTATGAGTGAGACCGGATTTGAAGTGAAGCCCTAAATGCTCTCAGGAAATGAGGTATAGTTGTGATTTGCTGCATGCTAAGGTTTGTATGAGCCAGTGTGGAACTGCCCTGAAGGAATCATTTTGTGATCCTTGTTGAACTTAGGTTTCAGTTTGGGGTGCAAAATTCAGCACCTTTCCTCCACGTGACCTACAACGTCACAGTAACTACACTTCAAGTATGGATTTTTACCCTTGTAGGGCATGCTGTCTGAGGATTTATGTTTGGCAGCATAGACTCTTAACTTATAAATCTTGGAATTTTTCTCCAAGTTCATCACCATTCTTCGAACTTCTTCATGTTGAACCGTGGTACACACCGTTTTGAACGAAGGAAGTTCAACATTCATCAGGATGTGACTCCTGAGATCCTCATAGTCTGAGTTCAAACTCGCAAGCAGCTGATATATCTTATCTTCTTCAGCTCTTTTCAGAAGAACTGCAGCATCAATGGTGTGAGGTAGATAAACATCTAACTCATTCCACATAGTCTTGAGACTTCCCAGATGCTGCACAAAGGTTTTTTCATCATGTTGAAGACTGTTGATGCGTAAAATTACTTGACACACAAATTAAACCCTCTTTTTGACAATTGTAGTATGGATAAGTAGGGATCGTTCTTAAACCGGGGATTAGGAGGGATTGCTAAAACACTCTTAAACTGACTCAAATCTGTAAAACAAAGTTTAAAATACCAAACTAGACTCAAAGAATGCAAAACTAAACTCTAAAACACTAAAACAAACCAAAAGACTCAAAACAGCAAACAAACACTCAAAACTGCCTTAAAAACACTTTCTGGGCAGTTTTGAGCACAAACACAAATTTGGACGAAATTGAGTTATAACTTGAACCAAAACACTTAAAAACACAAACTAAATCACTTTCTAACTAATATGAGACTTCAAAATAAAGGGGGATTTGTTTTGGACGAAAATTGAAAACAAAACAGAAACTTTAAAACAAAACAGGTTGTAAAACGTTTTGGATGGAAATGATGGATAAAAGGCTAGTTAGGAGGTTCTTCTCCACACATGACACACTTGCAAACAAAACGATTTTCAGTTGTTCTTCCAATAAATTATGAAACTCAACACCCCAAGTTAATTAGATACGCTTAAATTAACCTTCAAGTTCTCCTTAAGTTAATGAATTGGATGGGAAAGCGCATACAACAATTCAAAGCATTCCTCAAAGGTTCCTTACGTGATGAGCACAATAAAGATACAATCAAGAATCATGAAGCACAATGAGAACTATAAGTGTTGACGAGGCATTCGTTACTATGATGAGCATGAAACTAATGCCAAGAATTCATTCAACGCGATCGTTTATAAGCGACCTTCACTACTTGTGATTATAAGATTGTAACTATTAGGTGAAACTTCCTCATAATCTAGCATCATATTCATGCATGAAAACTAAGCGTGCACTCTCAATCAACATACACAAATAAGTTATCAATCAAGTAGATGAACGAATTGAAACCACAACTTATGAAATAACAACTGAACGTAATCAAATCATATTGCAAGCATATACATGGTTTCGAATCACCCCCCAACTAAGGGGTTTTAGTTCCTCATACTCACAAAACAAAAGAAAACAGATTTATACATTGTAAATATAAGAAAGAGAACACCTAAATATTCCAACGATTCGATGTTGAACAGCTAGAATCTTCAAGTACTTCGTCTTCCTCTCCTTTGCTGCGACACAGGGACTTTGGGCAGGTTTTTGGGTGATTGAATGGTGTAGAATGGATGGAGGACGTATGGAAGTGTTTAGGGTTGATGGGTGGTGCGGCTAGGGTGGTTTTGGGTCAGAAAATATGGTGAATGGTGAAGGAATGGGGCTGTTGAAGATGGAGTTCAGTTTCTGGCGTGAATGGTGAGTTTTCTGGATGAATGGGGATGTTTTGCTGCCTAGAGTGTGTATGGACGAATTTCTGTGTTGAATGATGAATATGGGAGGTGGCCTCCTTGACTTAGAGTGAAAACACATATATATAGGCACCACAAACCCTAGAGAAATCAGTTTAGGCAATGGGCTAGGATTTAGGCAGATTTTAAGGCTTAAAACCATCCAAGGGAGACATTGTGCAGATTTTAAGGCTTTTTGCAGATTTTAAGGCTTTGAACCATCCAAGGGAGACAAGAACTAGGGTTTGTGCAGATTTTAAGGCTTAAAACCATCCAAGGGAGACATTGTGCAGATTTTAAGGCTTTGTGCAGATTTTAAGGCTTTAAACCATCCAAGGGAGACAAGAACTAGGGTTTGTGCAGATTTTAAGTCTTCTAGAAGTATTAGCTCTTTAATTTCGTCCAAACCCTTGGCTCCACATATGTGATATCCAATCCAAGCTCCATTTTGCTCCAAAAGGTTCCAAATTGCATCATTTTGTGTAATATGTCCTTAAAACCTGAAAACATATGAAACTAGCTTAAAAGACTACTTTAAATTCAGAAAACATAGTGAAAATGCATAAGAACTAGCTAACTAAGGCGCATAAATATGCTCCTATCAACTGTCAATGTCCCTCTTTAGCTGAAACACTCGTGCATAGTTATTTTGATTCCCGTACATGTCCTTCATAGATTTCACAGATCGTTTGAGGACTCGGAATAGCTGAAGATTTCAGTGATATGTTTCTCCATTGAGTTAAGAAGCATTGACATGACTTGTTGGTCCTTGCATAACCATGATTCGTATGCTTAGGTAGAGGGCTTAGGTGCTTCAACCCCTCCATTAATGAACCCTAGCTTTCCTCTTCCACCGAGAGCAAGAGACACTGCTCTAGACCATGGAAGATAGTTGAATTCATTCAACAAAACTGAGAATAAATGCCGATTTGTATTTATCTCAGCATCTGGAACAAAAGAGGGAGAACTTTGTGAGTTTTCTCCCTAAGGCTTACTAAACTTTCTTCGGCCATAACTGGAGCTTGAAGATGAACAACAGCGGAAAAATAAATCGACTGAGACAGGTCAAGGATGACACTGCTATGATACCATGTGGAAGTTTTAAATTTGTTTCAATGTATTTTTCATCGATTGATTGAATGTACAAGAGGGGATATATAATAAGGTAGAAGGTTACAAGCAACCCTACCTTGGCAAATCCTACTAACCCGATAAACCCCTAAAGCTGTCACTCCTTAAATTGAGGGAGTGTAGCAAGTAACTAGCACACAACTATCAACAAGTCATCTAGATGTCAATGTTCCTCAAATTAAGGGATTAGGCTTAATAAAGAATCTCATGGAAAGAGGAAACATAAAATATGGCAGCATGTGTATCAGTCACCATCGTTTAATAATGCCATGGCATATCCGGCCATTAAGTAATCAACTCCTAGTAGTAGGATAGGTAAAATCTACTAGGATTTACACAATCACATTCCTATTCTAAATATGGTTGCAACACTCCCCCTTGAGTGTGTAAATACTCAACAAATTATCGCATTAGATCTTTAACATATAAGGTAGAATAGTTGATGAAGTCATCGGCACAATGGGTGAATGCGAGTCTCAAATTTAAAAAAAAATATGCATTGGTAAAACTCACAAAACCTCGCTATGGTAAAACCCAAGGCATAGGCAAAACCCATAGACTAAGGAGAAAAGTGAGAAGTATGCATAATGTCTAAAACAAACGTCAAACAGGATGAAAGTAATGAACTCAATGGAGTATGATCATCCCAGGATGGGTGCCTCATCAAAACCTCATTAGGTAGCAAAACCCCAGTGGGAAAAATGCTCCTAATCGTAGGAAAAAGAGTACATTAAGATCAAGTGAGTATGCTTCAGGATACTCCCTTGAGTTAGACATAACTTTCAAATAAGAAAACTACAAGCAATTCAACTCAGATGATTTACGCATACTGATTCCTTGGATAAGCTTATGAAAAGTAGACTTGGGCAATGACTTGGTGAAGAGATTGGCCAGGTTGTCCTAGGAACAGATTTGGTTGACTTCAATGTTCTGATGTTGTTGTTGCTGGTAAGAATAAAAAACTTCGGCACTATATGCTTGGTGTTGTCTCTCTTGATGTATCCCTTCTTTATTTGCTTGATACATGCTGCATTGTCTCAAAGATCGTCGCAGGAAGGTCAACGACGGAAGTAAGACCACTAGTGCTTCGAATATGTTCCATAACTGCTCTCAACCAAAAACACTCACGTGATCCTTCATGTAGGGCGAGAATCTCAGCATGGTTCGAAGAAGTTATAACTAGTGTTTGCTTGGTAGACCTCTAAGATATAGCGGTGTCTCCAACGGTAAAGACATAGCCTATTTGAGAATGTGCCCTAGATATCCAGCATCTTCATAACCAACAAGGCGAGAATCAATTCAAGAACCTTAGCGGGCGGCAACACTCGAAGATTCACAGGTATAGAATAAGCCCAAATTCATCATACCCTTGAGGTAGCAGAAAATGTCTTTAACATCATTCCAGTGCCTGCGTGTGGGCGCATTGATGTATCTAGCCAATTGATTAACAACGAATGAGATGTTGGGTCTAGTGCATTGAGCCAAGTACAATAAAGCCCCAATTGCACTTAGGTAAGGAACTTCGGGTACTAAAATCTCTTCGTCATCCTCCTTTGGACGGAAGGGATCTCGTTTAGTATCTAGAGTCCGAACGACCATAGGTGTACTTGAAGGCTTCGCTTTATCCTCATTAAAACGTTGCAACACCTTTTGGGTGTAGTTCGATTGATGTACTAGGATTCCATCCGAACAATGCTCGATCTCCAGGCTGGGGCATTATTGAGTTTTCCCAAGATCTTTCATTTGAAATTCCAATTTCAAGTGAGTAGCAATTTCCTCAAGCTTTGTGGGAGTTCTAATGAGGTTCATGTCATCTACATAAACTGCAATGATTGCAAATCTAGAATGTGACTTCTTTATGAACACGCATGGGCATAATTCGTTGTTCACATAACCCTGACTTGTCAAATATTCACTCAGACGGTTATACCACATCCGCCCGGATTGTTTCAATCCGTAAAGTGATTTGCTCAATCTAATCGAGAGAGTGTTCCGTGGTCTAGAACTATTTGAACCAGTCAATGGAAGTCCTTCTAGAATTTTCATGTATATTTCCATATCTAGATCCCCATTGAGATACGCGGTTACCACGTCCATAAACTGCATATTCAATTTTTCGGAAACTACCAAAATGATTAGGTAACGGAACGTTATAATGTCCATTATGGGGGAATACGTCTCCTCGTAATCAATCTCAAGGCGCTGAGAAAAGCGTTGCACTACGAGGAGTGTTTTGTACCGCACTATTTCATTCTTCTCGTTATGCTTCATCACACTTGTAGCCAACGGGCTTCACACGTGGTGGTGTAGGAACAATAGGTCCAAACACTTTACATTTCGCAATTGAATCGAGTTCGACCTGGATTGCTTGTTTTCAGTTTGAGCAATCTATTCTACGTTGGCATTCATCAACGGAACGTGGTTCAATGTCATCGCTAAGCATGATGTTAGTAGTTACTGTGTATGCAAATGCATCGTCGAAGATCATTTCATTCCTATTCCAAACCTCATCCAATACTGTAGTGGACCGAAATATCACGATTCTCAGGAGGTCAGTTTGTCTCATCTAAGACATCACTGTAACCTAGAATAACCTCATGTGTTGGAACGGATGAGTGAGCGGCGGTCAGATTCAAACTAGAGTCACTAGTTAGTGCTGATTTCCTCTTCCAAGGTTGTGAATCCTTTGAACTAAGGGGTCTGCCACGCTTCAGGGTCAGAGCAGATGATTGGCTAGCCGCCAATGTACCGGGCCGGGTGGAAGGTGCAGCCTCATCACCTTCGGGAACGGTCCGGCCTTCCTAGGTGAGATTGTGATGTATGCAGGGTACATCTATCCTTGCAGGTGCGTTTGCAGCGGGTATATGTGATCTTGTCACCTTAGCTAAATCATTAAAAGCATCTGGTATGCTCTGAGAAATGCTCTGAAGATCTATAATTCGTCACACCTCAGTTTCAGACTGGGCAGTATGGGGATCTAAATGAGACATAGTGGGAGCATACCACGATAATTCGCGGCGTTCTCCAAGAACGTTAGCATGCTTATCTCCCCCTAATGACTGGAAGACTGTCTCATCAAAGTGACAATCCGCAAAACGTGAGGTAAAGAGATCTCATGTCAAGGGTTCTAAATAGAGAACAATTGATGGTGAATCATAACCGACATAGATTCCCATTTTTCTCTGAGGATCAATTTTGGTACGTAATGGCGGCATTATTGGCACATAAACTGCGCATCCAAACACACGTAAATGTGAGACGTCAAGCTCGTATCCAGTAACCAACTGTAACGGTTAATGAGGTTGGGTAGCGGTGTGCCTCAGACGGACTAGTATAGTTGCGTGCAATATTGCATAGCCCCAGGCAGATATCAGCAGTTTGGTTCTCATAACCAAAGTCTGAGCTGCCAATTGAATATGCTTTATGAAAGCTTCTGCCAGGCCATTTTGGGTGTGAACATGGGGTACAGGTTCCACATCAATCCCTACTAACATGCAATAATCGTCAAAAATTTGTGAAGTAAACTTTCCCAAGTTATCCAGTCAAATCGACTTAATCAGATAATCAGGGTAGTGAGCCTTTAACTTAATAATTTGTGCTAGGAGTTTCGCAAATGCAGTGTTGTGTTTGGACAACAGGCAAACATGTGACCATCCTGTCGATGCATTAACCAACACCATAAAATATCGAAATGGTCCGCAAGTTGGTTAAATAGGTCCACAAATATCCCTTTGAATCCTCTGAAGAAACTTAGGGGGGTTGTGAATAATCTTTGTAATCGAGGGTTGAGTATTCAATTTCCCTAAAGAACACGCTTTGCATGGCGGGAATCTAACATAGTGAGGTAACCGATGCCCATGAGATTTTGAGGATACGACGCATCCTGTCACGTCCAGGATGTCCCAAACGGTCTTCCCAAAGCAGCAAACTACTCTAGAACTCAGGCATAGAGCCGGCCACATGGTGGGTGATGAGTAGATTTTATATTATATATTTTACCCTAATCTTAGTATATTTTGGTTAATATTTTGGAAGAATTTTGATACTTTGAATTGTATTTTCAATATAGGATTTTTGACTTCCTCTGGAGCAAAACAGGAGCAAATGGACGAATTTTGGAGTAATTCTAGTTGGAGGACGTTCATGAGTCACTTAGCTTGATCGTATCAAAATTTGGGATTTTCCCACCAAGCGGTTATTTTCTGGCGATAAAATAAAGGAGCGATGCGCAGTGCTGGAAAATGACGTTTTTGGGCTTAAATTACGTTTTTGGAGCCCAAGATGACATCGGATGGGTTCGTGGCCTTCTGGAGAAGTGTTCAGAATATTCCAAACATTAAATCCAGCTATATTGGGCCAGTTTTGGAGCAGCTTATGGGTCCAAAACGTGGCTGTTCAGATTTTAGGCGAATTTTACCATTTAATTTAGGGTTATGTTTCCTATTTTATTGGTTTTTATTAATTTTAGTTTCCTAGGGTTTGTGTGGGAGGTTTAGCAGATTTATAGCTTGGCCGTCCGTCTACAGTTTTTCTTTACGCTTTATTTTATGCAATTTTGGAGACAGAGAGAAGTGCTAGGGTTTTGGAGATTTTCTACTTGAAGGTGTTTTCAATCATTTTCTTAATAATATTTTCTATGATTTCAATTATGAATATGCGTAACTAATTTCTTTTGCTAGGGCGAAACCTTGAGCCTTAGCATGAATATGTGATTTTTATTTAATTGCTTATGATTGATTGCATGCATAGTTTGAATTGTTAATCACCGGGATAAAAACTATCTAATTGTCTTAATGCCTGATCACCATTAGGATCTTTAGAAAAGTAATTTGATGCAATTTTGGTCGGAAGGTTCCCTGAAATTGACGCTAGCTTCTTGTGATTAATAATTGTAATTTCACTTAGGATGAACATCACGTCTTAAGGGTTGCATGGTTTTTCAAAGGATTTTCATAAAGCATAATGAGTCTTTCATGTTCAGATTTGATCCGAACGTCCGGACGGGTTGCATGTTAGATATACGTTATATGTTGGAGGTTCCAAGTAGAATATGAATTAGGAAAATCTAACCTTCAAAGTGGCATGTGTAGATCATAAGTAATTAGTAAAAGTTCATAGGATTGCTAGGTGATGGTGAAACCCTAGTGCTTTCTTAATTTGATTTCTCCCAAAACTGTTTTCTTTTCCTTCTAGTTTTCAATATTGCAAATTGTTTATTTTAATTAATTAATTTCGTTTTTATTTTAAGTAGGTTATAAAATCAATCACCTCAATTTCTACTTTACAATAAATAATTGGAATTTGGTTTGCTTCGAATTATTTAATAATCCATGTGGAGAATGACCTTGCGAGATCCGTTTATACTACAACACTTTGTGATTCTTGCAAGTATAATAGGAGTTTTTAGCCCATTCACATGAGTAGTAAAATCCCTATCAGTGGGCTTCTATGCCGCGAATGGTTGTGATGTACAACTCACTCAGGAGATGTTCCAACTTCTCGTGAATACGCTTCTGGCCATATTCGTACCAACATGTTTACACATTATGCGCCAAGATGTTAAAACACCCTAAAACATGTCTACACATTATGCACCACTAGGAGTAAAACACCCTAAAACATGTCTAATTTATTTGTCCATACGCGCTAACGCCTCCTGAAAATCTAATATCTTCGTGGATATAGTAGCACCTTTCGGATGATTCATATGTGCAAAGTTAGACTCACGACGGGAATGATACTTGGCAATAGCCGCGGGGTTAGCTCGACATACGTGTGACCAATGATCATGTGATCCACAGCAGTAGCACATGTCCATTTCAGTGGAAACGTGTTGAACGGTAGGTTTTCCTTTGTTCTTGAAGTTCGGGGCCTTAGGTGCAAGGGGTAGACGATGCTGGGTCACATTTCCTCCCTTGGGTGGGCCTTGATTCTATGGACCTTGGGCCCGTAGTGGGGCTTGTCGTCCATTGCCATGGCCACGACGATTCTTTCGTCGTTTGTGGCTACTAAAATTGGTCGCGTGCACTTTAGGCGTAGCGTTCGAGCCAGTCAGTCGAGCTTGATGATTCTTCATCAAAAGATGGTTATGCTCTTCAGCGAGAAGTAAAACAGAGATCATATCCAGAAATTTGGTGAATTTCTGAATTTATGTGCCCTATATTGTTGTTTCAGGACAATATTTATGGCATGGAAGATCAAATAAGTCTTCTCCAAGAGATCTGATTCGGTTAGTTCCACTTTATAGAACTTCAGTAGTGGTTGGATTTTACAAACTTCAGAGTTGTATTCATTCACGGACTTAAAGTCTTGGAAGTGAACATGCTGTCAACCGTGTCTTGCTTCAAGCAAGTATATGTCTTTCTGGTGATAGAAATAGTCGGCCAGAGCAAGCCAAAGGGTGCGTGGGTCCTCCTCAGCGAGGTACTCGGTCTGCAATGCATCATGAATGTGTCTTTGAATGAAGATCATTACAGTAACTTTCTGAGCTTCGTCGACAGGTTTGTCATTGATAGGTGCCTCGATGGTGGCTCTAATACCTTTTGCAGTGAGATGGAGATTCACGTCTTGAACCCACTTCATGTAGTTTCTTCCAAATACTTCCAGAACGATGAAATCGAGCTTGTTTAAGTTCAACATGTCCTTAAAACAACAAAAACGTGCTTAGTCATATGGTGATCCATAGACATATATTGTAGAACATTCGGGTCCTATAGACATGTATTGGTTTAATTTGTGCATGAAAACTACAGGTTTCATGTGGTAAGGTTTGAATGAAAACTTCAGGTTTCAAAGGCACTAAATATGAAACTATAGGTTTAATTTAGTTTTATGAACGATTAGTTCATAAAGGAGAGGTTCATGCAAGAAACACAGAATGCAATATGCTGACTTAAGTGTGGTGGATTTGAGTTTCTTCGGGAACTCAAGTGTGAGAGCTTCGTTACTCCGAAAGTATGTCAACGGTTCAAAGTAAAAAAATAAATTATTGAATCGATAATGTCCAAAAGTGATATTCAGGTCAATAATTTTGGATTTAATTATCAGATTAATGGACTGCATGTCACTTTTAATTAATTCAATAGATCGTGATCAAACAGGGTCGATCGTGGAAGCAAAATAATGCCAAAAATTAGAATTGGGTTCGAAAAACCATAGCCCAATGGTATTTGGGCCGGGTGCCGTGAGTAGGGCAAAGCCATAGAGGCTTTTGGGCTCGGGGTTAAGGCTGCAAAAGCAGCCCACATGCCCAGCAGCAAGCTGCTGGCGTGGTTGTGCCGAGACCAACATGCAGAAGCAAGCCCAAAGGCTTACGGGTGTGCCAGGAGACCCCAGTCGCAGCTGGGTTTCGGTTTTGGGCCACAGAGACTAAGTCGAGCCCCATGGGCTGGCTGATAGAAACGCAGGTCGTGGCAAGGGCTAAGCCTAGCAGCACAGCTGCTGGCGTGGGCTGAGACTGAAGGACCAGCCCAGCATGCGCTGGTATGGGTCGGGGCTGCAGGCCCGTGGTAAGAAACCAAACCAAGCATACGGCCTGGTTGTCCATAATATGCAGCAAAGCCCAAAGGCTTCAGCAAAGGTCTAAGACGTCAAACGATGTCATCTCAAGGGGGTCTCCACATGGCTGGGCTTCAGGCCAGCGCGGTGGTCCTTGTGGGGGTGCAACGGCGATGGTGCCGCAAAAATCCCAATTTCCTTTCTCTTTTTCGAATTCACTAGGGTTTGAAAAACCATAACATGCTTCTAATTTATTAATATTCTTTGACTCACAATTCCACATAGCAATTTAATTGTGTAATGCATGAAGCATATATATATATATATCGTAAGGAAAATATAAACATAGAGGGGTTCATGCATCAGGGGGAATGTTTTCATGCTTTGTGGACGTTTCAAATATCTTCTTTTATTTTAAGCGTACCTAATTAGCAGAAAACAAATAAAAGCCTTTGAATTTTGTGGAAGATAGCCTCCTCCTATGATCATTCAGTTCCTCGGCTTCTGGCAAGAGCGTGTTGTAACGTGTTGTAGGCCTATTTAACTGAGCTATCTAAGGAATAGCGAGAGGGAGGCCGGCGGTAGTGAGAGAGAGAGGAGAGAGATTTAATTGTGAGGTGTGTGTTGTATCACCCCCATTGTGCCTTTATTTATAGTGGTAGGATATGCAAAATCCTTACCCTTTTAGGATTACAATTCTTAATAAGTAATCAACTCCTAATAGGAATATAAGAGATATTCCTAGATCTACTAGGATTTACACAATCACATTTCTATTCTAAATATGACTGCAACAATTACATGTTTATAACACCTCCCTCATCTTACCTATTTGACAATTTTTTGAAGGAATAACTTAAAAGTTATAAAACTATAAGATATTAGTAGTAATTAAAGTCTAAAACATAAAAAAATAAAAAATAAAACACAGCTAGTTGGATTTGGTCCAACACCAAGAAATAATAGGTGATAAGAATAGGAAATAAAAATAATGAAAATATGCAACCCTGAAAAATAAAATAATAATGAGAATAAGCCAACGTGGGTGACATTGGCGGGTGGCCGGAGGGTAAGGGTTGACTTGATCCAAGTGGGAGACATGGCCACGCAACCCCTAACCCTAAGCATACGGCCTTGTACTTGCCGGATGAGGATTCTTTTTTTGATACTCTTTGTAAGAATTTGAGGAATTAGTTCATCTTAGTCGTTCATCATCGTATTAAATAGTATTTAAACAAAAAGTTTAAAATAGTTTCTAGCTGCAGAATGAATGATGAACGGATAGAATGAACTGATTTTTATGATTCTTACAAAAATGATCCGAATATAATCTTATTCCGTACTTGCTGACAAACATCATGCACACGTGTCAGCTAGTACTTTCACCTACTCCCTCGCACTCCCTTTCTTTCCGTACGTTCTTTATAGTCCCTCTTTCTCTAGAAATATATTAATCCCCAATTTTCTTTCCTTCCAAACAAGCACGTAACTAACACAGCACAAAGACAAACGCCTCACTTTAGAAAATTTCTATCTTTGATTTTCTGTTTTCTCTCGGGAAGGAATTGAAGAATCTTTCTCGGGTTGGTGAAGATGATGTACGAGCAGCAGCAGCAGCAAATGAGAATGGACACGAAGAAAAAAGCCGCTCATGAGAGGAAGAGATCGATAGATGAAGAGAGGCTTGAGATAGTGGATTTGAGTGGGATGTCTCTTGATGCCCTTCCCAATCCTTCCCTTAATTTGGGGGCTATTTGCAAGCTTGATCTTTCCAATAACAACCTTCAGGTATTTTAGGTGAATTGTATATATGCTTCCATCTCCATCAGGGAGAAAATCTTGTATTTATACGTCCAATTCTCACAATCATCTACCTTGTAATTAATCTGTATTGGTACATCACGTCTTAAAGGGTATAATATTCCTTAAAAGAGAATTGATCTCACAACTATATATCAAATCTCGTGATTTTGATCACGCGAGGTAGTTGTGAGATCTTTACGTTGTCCATTGAGAATACAAAGGGTACAATGTTAATAATAATTTGTGTATCTGCACGTTGGGGATTCATATGAGAGAGGTTCTATTTAGAGTTCGATTCTTGAACGAATTTTTATATACAAATTTTTTACAATGTTAATAATAATTTGTGTATCTGCACGTTGGGGAGGTTCTATTTAGAATTCGATTCTTGAACGAATTTTTATATACAAATTTTTTATATATAAAAATTTGTTTTGATATTGTTTCGTGGTGTAAATTTTGCAGAGCATACCAGAATCCTTAACAGCAAGATTACTAAACGTGGTAGTGCTGGACGTGCATTCAAATCAGCTGAAATCTCTTCCAAACTCAATTGGTTGTTTGTCCAAGCTTAAGGTTCTCAATGTTTCCGGAAACCTTCTTTCATATCTCCCAAACACTATCGAAAATTGCAGGTTCGTTGTCATCTCTTCCTCTTCCTCTTTCCAATTAAATTAAGAACAATTTCATTAATGAATGCTTCATATAAATGTATATACAAGCGTTAAGCCTTTTCTTTTTGGGTTAACACAAGCGTTATGCTTTATTTATTTGTTAGTGATTTTCTGAAAATTAGGATCATTAAAAACAATAAAATTTGGAATGTACCTGAAAGAATTCCCTTATTTTAATGGAATATTCTGGATGACTATATATACTAGTTTGTAGGCAAGTTATTGAAAAAAATAGCTATGTAACTTGAAATTAAACAAAATATGGAGGACTAGAGGGCCAGTAAATTAATTTTTACATGCATTTTTCTTTCAATGCAACCGATCTGAAAGTGAATCTTTAGCCAACCTCGCGGTTTGTTTTTACATGCATGACCGATTAAAATTTTTGAAACCTGCGATATAATTAATAAATTTCTTATTATGCATATGTAAATTTTTTAAAACCTTAAAGTAATATATTGTACTCCTAATATTTATCAACGTGTTCACCGTCTTCTGATGTCATCCTTTCTTATATATTATTGGACCCCCATTGCGTCACGAAATTAATTCACAAGTAAACCAGAAAATTAACATATCTATTCGTTATCATGATCAAATTTGATATTGAATATAGGGTAACTTTGGATGCGGTCCCTATTTATCAACATTCTTTTATTGAAACCTTGTTGGTTTTCAGTTTTTTATTGAAGTCCCTGAAATTAATGCAATAATGCATTTCTATGTAGGTTGTTATAATTTTTAAATTAAAATTTGATATTTGTAGTTATTTATATTAATGAGATTTTAAATAAAATCCATAATTTGTTGAAAATATTTCAAAAAATATATACTTAAATAAAACCCATGATTTATTATTACTTGTATTAATGACATTTTACATATGAAAAATTGGTAATTTTTATACGATACATTTTACATACAAAAAGTTGGTACATTTTATACAAAATAAAGGTGATATGTTTTATATAATGGGTACATTTCATATAAAAAAACAATGGGTACATTTTACACAAAAAAAAAGATGGTACTTACAAAAAAAAATGGGTACATTTTACATATAACAAAGTGGTACATTTTTAAAGAAAAATGGGTACATTATTAATAAATTATGGGTACAAATAAAAAGTCAAAAAATATGAGTACAAATAAAAGTTTGAAAAATACAAACACAAAAAGAAATTAGTATATGGGTACAAATTAAATCTGAATAGAAAATTGGCACAATTTAAAAAAAGGGTTGCAAATTAAAATGGGTACAAAATAAAAATAAAAATATATGATACAAAATTTAGCCATAAATATAAATATATCAAATGTAACGTTTCTAACACTAAATGAATAATTTATAAATAAAATTTAATTATCTTGATATGTAAAATATTTTATTATTGAAATAATTAATGATGTTTATTAAAACCAAGGACCTTGATTAAAAATTAAAAAGAAATAAGGTTTCAATCAATGGAGTTGAAAAATAGGAATGAAAACCTAAGTTCTCATTGAATATAATTATTAAAGAAACTGTAGTTAATTTAATTCATAGAACATCGTGTTAATTTTCTGATTTTTTTTTTTCTTCCAATACTAGACGTACGTTGTTTTATTGTAGTTGTATATATCTTTCTTGTCCTAAAGGAGCACTTCCGGTTGAGTATAAGGGAACGCAACACAGAAATCTCTAGTATTGAGTGTGTACGCCTAAAACTGAGCAGTCAACAATTTGATCACTTCCCAATAAAACTAAAAACATTTTTGGAAGTACGTCTTGATACGGTAATTGCTTTTTTTTTTTTTTTTTTTTTGGAATTTTGACTCGTAGGAACCAAAGGAATGGTGTGGAGAACTTTGAACAAATAAGTCAAAAGTATCATTCATGGTCACATTGAAAATTCTAGTAACAGTTACACGTATCACGCATGCAAAGACGAACCCTATATAAAACTAAAGAATACAAGATGGTCAAAACACTTAATGAGGACATTTTTGCGTGCACTCGGAATGTCGGCAAATGATGTATGATAATATAAGTAGAGAGATTATGACATTTATTTTTCTGAATACATTGAAAATTATGTATGATATGACATTTAATGTACTAATTTGTGTTCTGAATACATTGAAAATTTTCTATTTGGCGGTCTCACAAATGAACAAATAAAAATAAACCATTTTTCTTACAGGGGGAGACAAATTCACATAGATAAGGTTTCATTTGAGAGATAATACAACACAATTAAATATTAGGGTTTTGTTGTGGTTTATACATGTGCATCAAATTGTAGATTATTGTTAAAGCCAATTGACTTCGTTGTGGCTTAACAATTACTCAGGTCAATAGAAGAGCTGAATGCCAACTTCAACAAGCTGAGCCACCTCCCAGACACCATTGGTTTTGAACTTAATAACCTCAAGAAGCTATCAGTGAACTCCAACAAGCTAATCTTTCTACCACGCTCCCTCACCCACCTTACGTCTCTGCGTATACTCGATGCTCGTCTCAACTGCCTCAGGTCCCTTCCCGAAGATCTCGAGAACCTTATCAACCTCGAAGTTCTCAATGTGAGCCAAAACTTCCAGTACCTCGAAATCCTACCATACTCCATTGGCCTCCTCATGTCTCTTGTTGAATTGGACGTCAGCTACAACAAGATCACAGCCCTACCAGACTCCATTGGATGCCTCAAGAAGCTTCAGAAGCTTATTGTGGAAGGAAACCCTATGGTTTCTCCTCCTCCTGAGGTGTTCGAGCAAGGGTTGCATTCAGTGAAGGAGTACCTTAGTGAGAAAATGAATGGCGGCCACAAGACTCCTCCCAAGAAGAAGTCTTGGATGGGCAAATTGGTGAAGTATGGCACGTTCAACGGGGCCAACCGAAGCAGACTGCGAGAGGAGAGAGAAGGGTTCATCATGCCTGAGTACCGGTCATCAATTGACGGCCTTGCTTCACCGAGGTATATGGGGATGTTCTCACCTCGTCGCCTATTCTCTCCCCGTACTTACTTCACTCGGTAAAGGGTAAAAATGTTGAAAACAATTAAGAAAACTGCGTATGTTCATGAATCATGAGCCTCGGTACTCATGAGGATGGGGTTAATTTCTAGTGCGCGTATTTTTGTTTTTGTTTGGGTTGTGATATTGGTATTTCATGGCGTTGCACGTATGCATGTAGGGTTCATATACTTAGTAGGATCGGTGGTTGTCTTGTGGGTAAGTCGTTTGAGAAGATCACGTAGCTTTGCATTAGAAATAGTTGCTAAGTTATAGGTCTCATATATGTACGTATCAGTTATATATAGGTAATGGGGTATCTGTGGTTACATATATATTCATGCATGTCTAGTCTGTAAATAAATTTCATGGGCTTCATATACAGTTTTGAATATTTATATATATTAATATAATAACTGCAAAGGGAATAAGATAATTTGCTTCCACATTTGAATGATTTGTCTGAATGAATGAATCCTCATTTTATAGACAATTATCACCCTTCTTTCAGAAAGTTGTGAGATTTTTCTAGATGATCTTATGATAAGAAATTAACATCATTTACAAATTGGTTATAACTCTTATGGTAAGTCATACCTCATATCATACCCTTTTTGTTTTTTACACACTTTTATAATACTCTTTGGTTATGTGTATATTAGTTTACCAATCTAATGGTGTACCTCCACACATCAAATACAAATACATATAGTAAAGCCAATATCATCATGATCATATTCCAATATCTCCCACTTAATCTTGATTATGATGTAAGATCTAGTTGGCTATACACATATAGAATATCATTACCAAGTATCAAATCTTGAATACTCATGACTTTCCAACTTTAGTTTACAAACATTTGTAAACTCTCGTCAGTCTGTTATTCGGCTTATGGTGCGCACACTTTGACCACTAGTATTAAACATTAGTAAAGTGGCATTATGACCCTTTAACTATGTTGAAATTTCGATCAAGTACTTCCTCCTAAGTCAATCCAATGGCCTTCATCAATACACCTTATCAACGACTTTACACATTATGCGCCAAAATGTTATACAGATTAAAACATGATGCATGCCTATAAACGAATTTTACATACAAGAAAATATGTTTTAACTTTGTTACTTCGCTAGTGTCCTCAATCTTTTATCCGACTATTAATCAAATAAAGTCGCATCAAATTATTCATTTCAGACTGTAGACATCGAAATTTCAGTAAATAAATGTTGACCGATAAATCAAAGTTTCCACGCTCATGTATTACATAAATTTTACACGTAGCGTGTGTCTAAACAAAAAATCGAAATAGTTGGAAAAGTCATCAAACAGGACACGTGTCAACACCTGGCAGAAACGACTTATTTCATCTGAATATTATATTCAAAATTAGGCCTTGGAAATTTCTATAAATAGAAGGCTAATTCATTCATTTTGAAAAAGAGAAACCAAAAATCATTAGGCAAAATTCTTGAAGCTCTGAAGCTCTGAAACTCCGAAGCTCTCAAGCATCCAGGTTCCCGAAGAATCAAGAAAGCTCTCTTCGTTCTTCGTTCTTTGTTCATCGTTCATCCTAAGATCAAGCCCCAACGGCCCTTTGGATCAACAATCATCCACCAATTCAAGATCAAGCCCCGACGGCTCTTGAAGAAAGTGTTCTTCGTTCATCGTTCATCAACTATTCATCCTCAAGGATCAAGCCCCAACGGCCCCTTTGGATCGACTACATCAACAAATCCGCTCATCCGCTGTTCACCAAGCCCAAGCCCCAACGGCCCTTGAAGAAAGCGTTCATCGTTCATCACTGTTATTCGAGATCAAGCCCAAAAGCCCTCGAAGATTCGTTCAAGCCCAAAAGCTCTCGAAGATCCGTTCGTCACTGTTCTTCGAGTTCAAGCCCAAAAGCCCTCGGAAATCCGTTCATCACTGTTCATCCAAGATCAAGCCTCGACGGCCCTTGGATCAACGAAATAGCCACCAATTTGCCCATTACGGAGATCTAATCAGAGGATCAAAATAGAGAGAGATTGTAACCCAAAATCAAATAAATACAAATATTTGTTAGCACACGTTGTTCTTGTCTCTTTCGTTTCGGGAATTTTCCGTGTTCACAAATTGGCACGCCCAGTGGGACAATCTCTACCTCTCATCTCTTTCTCCATTCAAGAAATTCAAGCACACTTCCAAAATCAATGGCATCAAGCAAAGGACAAGCCGTTCTCACAAAGGGAAGAAGCCTGAGCACTTCCGCCATGAACGGAGCATCCATTGGCGCCACAACCGCTCCTCAACATGCCACTTCAAAGTTGGTGCCACTAAAGAAGCAAGGGGAGCATCAAATGCGCGAGTCCGTCATCAACCTGACCTCGCTGGGGGCACCGAAGCATGCTGCTGAGGCACACAAGATGACATCCCAAAGTAGCCAACGACATTCTTCGTCAGCACCATGGACGTCTGAAGAAAAATTGCGTCCATCGGTTGCACAAGTCATGACCATTGGCGTCACCTCCATCGAAGAACAACTGGCTCAAATGAATGAAGCAATTGCAAGGCTAACACGGACTGTGGAAGAAAAAGACTTGCAAATCGCTACACTCGTCAGCCGACTGGAGTCACAGGACGACGAGAAACCCGACCCAGAGGTTAATCCACTGAAGAAAGAAAACGACGAGGATGAGGAGCCTCAGGTGGAGAAAAACGATGTGAAGCCGGAGCCAGACCAAACAACGGCACTCATGGGATCTCTTTCTATCCAGCAGCTGCAGGAGATGATCACCAACACCATCAAGGCACAGTACGAAGGGAGCTCACATACCTCATTGTTCTACTCGAAGCCCTACTCCAAGAAGATTGATGCCCTGAAGATGCCAAGGGGTTATCAACCACCAAAGTTCATGCAGTTTGATGGAAAAGGAAACCCGAAACAGCACGTTGCCCATTTTGTTGAAACTTGCAACAACGCAGGGACCGAAGGGGACTACCTTGCCAAGCAGTTTGTGCGCTCGCTGAAAGGAAACGCCTTTGAGTGGTACACGGACCTAGAGCCTGAGTCCATCAACAGCTGGGAGCAATTAGAGCGGGAATTCCTCAACCGCTTCTATAGTACCCGCCGCACTGTGAGCATGCTAGAGCTGACAAGCACGAAGCAATGGAAGGAAGAGCCAGTCATTGACTACATCAACAGATGGCGCACTCTAAGCCTCGACTGTAAAGACAGGCTATCGGAAACCTCTTCAATCGAGATGTGCATCCAAGGTATGCAATGGGGTTTGCAATACATCCTTCAAGGCATTAAACCACGGACCTTCGAGGAATTGGCCACTCGCGCCCATGACATGGAGTTAAGCATCACCCATCATGGGAAGAAAGAACCAATCGCTGGCTACAAGAATGACAAAGTTGTTGGGCCAAAGGAGGAGAAGACTGAGTGGAAACCCACCAAAGAGACAATGACGGTCAACACAGCTCCCGTCAAAATCTCCACACGAGGCAAGGCGATTCAAACCGAAGCTTTTCGTGATCAAGAGATGCGTAGACGCACTTTGAAGAAGCTTGAAGAGAAGACTTATCCATTCCCCGACTCTGATGTGGTTGCCATGCTGGATGACCTGTTGGACAAGAAGGTGATCAGTTTGCCTGAATGCAGATGGCCAGAAGAGATGAATCGTACCGATAGTCCAAGGTACTGTAAATTCCACCGTTTCATCAGTCATCCAACGGAAAAGTGCTTCGTGTTGAAAGATCTCATCTTGAAGCTAGCACAACAAGGGAAAATCGAGCTTGACCTCGAAGACACGGTTGCAGTACACACTACTACTATCATGTTTGGATCACTCGATCATGTGCCTCTCCGAAGCATGCATGACCATTCCCGTCAATGTTCAAGTCACACGGCACCTCCTACACAACCATCACCGGGGGCAAGCAACCAAGATGCATCTACCGGTGATAAAGAAGGGTGGACATCGGCGACCTACAAAAAAATGAGGAAGCCAAGACCACAAGCCACAAAGCCAAAAGAGAAGCCTAAACCCGCCCCTCGAACTTCAGTCTTCGACAGGATGAATCATTCAAAATCTGGAATTTCGACACTAGATCGTATCAGTGGTCAAAACCGAACTTCCGTCTTCAAAAGGCTGAAGACGCCAACACTGCAAAGATCTGTCTTTGAAAGGTTATCAAAACCCAAGAAACAAAGCGGCACAGCTAGATCTCCTCCGCAACGGTCGGCTGCGGACAGACTTGAAGAAACTAATAAGCCTTCTAGAAACAGGAAGACAACGCCAAAGGGAGAAAAGCTCGACAGTCTAGCAGGAAAAGACGATGTTCAAAGCTTGATTCCTTCAAGGATGAAGCGCCAAGCAACTTTGGAAGTCGACACAAAAGGACCGCTGAAGGTAAGGAGGCGCACCATCATCTACACCGGCCAATCTTCACGCCAACAAATCCAAGAAGACCGCACTGAAGAAGTGGCCCAAAAAGATAAAGAAGACGAAATCCCAGAAGAAGATGTCACTTCCGGCTCTGTCAACTCAAAATCTTCACCTCAATCGCTGGGGGCATGCTCCAAAACCATGCCAATCAAGCCGAGTGAAGTTGAAGGATGGACTCGTGTCACTCCGAAGAAATTGCACATGAAGCATATGTCTTCTCCACAAGTGCACAAATCAGAAAGGGGGCAAAGCAGCTTTCGCCAACCTTCAAAACGATGTGAAAGTGATGAAGATGAGGAAATTTCGACACAAAGATCAACCATGAGCGGTCTCTTCTTCATCAGAAAATTATTCAGCTACTCGGTCAAGGCTCCTTGCTATAAAGATTACGAGGAACGCCTCTCCAGGCAGCAACCATCTCTTCCACAAGGTCACCAATGGGAAAAGGGGCAAAGCAGCTCTTGTCCACCTCTAGAACGATGTGAAAGTGTTGGAGATAATGAAACATTGACACGAAGATCATCCATCCCCATCACAATGCGTGACGTCTTCCCAGAAGACTTCTTCAACTACTCAGTCAAGGCTCCTTGCTATGAAGATTGCGAGGAACGACTCTCCCGGATCGCTTGACGAACCACCAATGCTCCTTGTTCGCACGAGCCTAAACTGCACGAACCAAAGCTCCTTGTCTGCAAGAGCCTAAACTGCAAGACACGAAGCTCCTCGCCTGCACGAGCCTAAACTGCGTGGCACAAAGCTCCTGGTCCGCACGAGCATAAAAGGCGACACCAATGCTCCTTGTTCGCACGAGCCTAAACTGCACAAACCAAAGCTCCTGGTCTGCAAGAGCCTAAACTGCAAAACACAAGGCTCCTCGCCTGCACGAGCCTAAACTGCATAGCACAACGCTCCTGATCCGCACGAGCATAAAAGGCGACATCAAGCTCATGGTCTGCACGAGCATAAAAGGCAACATCAAACGCTCCTTGCCTGCATGAGCTGAAACTGCAAACGGCGCAAAAAAAAAAAATATATGTATGCATTTGAACTACGTTACGACTTGATCTCTTCTTTGGAAGGGTACGTAGGCAGCTCGAGCATTCAATTTCGAGTTCAGTCACATCAAAATAAAGAATAAGAAATTTTATTAAAAGTTTGATGTTATTACAATTTCTTTGTACCAAAAAAAAAATTATTACAAACATTTTGTTTAAAGAAAATAAAAAAATAAAAAAAAATAAAAAAACTACAGCTTTAAAAAAAAATATATATATATATATATGCCTCAGAAGCAGATCAAATAACATCTGCAATTCCAACAGGCCCAAGCCTTCCTTCATTTCACAGCCGTCGGATCCCATGAAAAGGCCAAGTTTCTCTCTCAACTTGACAACCCATCTCTCCAAAACCAATGAGCCCAGCCACAAATCCAGGCCCAGGTTTCGACTTGTCTTCTTCTCCCGGCTCCAAGCTCGACTCCAGCTACACCAAATCCGTCAAACAAATCCCCTACAACATCTCTGTTTTGGAGATCTCCGCTCCAGTCATCAACCCCGTGATCAGAATTCAGAGGAAGAAAACTTGTGTTTTCCTTGTTCTTATTTTTTTTTTAAAGTTGAAGACTTTGGCGTCGATTTGTGGTTGGGTGCCCAAAGAAATTTCGAAACTAGTTCCTGAGACTTCGCCGACCCGAACGACACCAGGCCCAAGCCTATTTTCCAAATCAGGTCCCGGCCCATCTTCCAGAAGCTGATAGTACAAGCCGAAGAGGGAGGTTCTTCAGATCCTGACTCGGTCCACATCTAGTAATTCTGGCCTGTTCTTGAGCATCGAGGATCTCCAGAGACACTGCCACGCTCGTCGTGCACCTTCTTCTTCTTCCTCTTCTCTGCCATGATCGTCCTCCCTCACCCATGCTTTCTGTCCGTCCTTGTCCTCCTCGGCAATCAAAGTTCGAGCTGCTGCTTACTCCGCCATCGTCGGAGTCGAGCTAACCGAACTAGTTATGGTGCAAAACGAGGGCATCAGTAGCAAGAAACACGGCAGGCCCATCAACAATGAGCGGCACTCCTCTTCGCAGCAAACGGTGTCCTTTATAGTGAGCAGCAAGGGCAGTTCAACAGCTCTCCATCTCCATAGCCCATCTTCTCATCTCTGCCATTACAAACCCAGCTGCAGCTCCTCAGCCCAAGTCACCAACGCATGTCTCCAGCTCAGCCACAAACGGCAACCATCGTCACAACAGCTGCGGTAAGTCGCGAGCAGGACCCTTCATCACCATCTCTGCAGCTCTCCCCTTCTGCACATCAGTTCCAAGCAGCAACGACAGCAGCAACGGCGACGGCAAAGTCTCCGACATCAAGGTTCTCAGCCTTCGCGTCCTCATCAGCATCAACGAAGCCCGCTGCATGCAACTCCAGCTCCGTCCCTTGCAGCAGACGCTCCACCTCTTGGGCACTCCAAACCAACGACAACGCCGCCGCCTCTTCTTTGCTCAACAGCTCCAGGTACGGGGCCCACCGGGAGCGCTCCCCAGGCTCCTCTCGTACATCAGAGCCACCACCAGCCCGACTAAACTCCTCCTCATTTTCCAAAGCCTCGGCAGCCTCAGGTTCGGCATCAGCGACGGCGGTTCTGATGGTGAGGCACGCCAGCTTTGGTATTCTGGCCACCACGTCCCCTTCCTTGAGGTCGCCGACGGCTCTGACACTGGTGATCCCTTCCTCGGCAACGACAGGGAGTGCAACGGATGTACAGTGGTTGTGGTTAGTGGTAGTGCTCACTAGTGACAGTACAACGGGTGTGCGGTGGCTCTACGCTAGGTGGTTGCGATCGGTGGTGGTAATGGTGGAGCTTCTCCCTTTTCTCCTCGCATTCCTTCTGCCCATCAGCTTCAGCAGCACGTGCAGCCCCTCATCCTTCATCTTCTTTCGGACTCGGCCTGGGTTTTCACCCACAAACCCAGCCTTGCAGAGCACCATATATAAAAAAAAAAAAAAAAAAAAAAAAAAAATGAATGGTGGAATCTTGGTGGACAGCACCATGCAAAAAAAAAGAAGAAAAAAATAAATAAAATAAAGTTATAAAGGTTTCGGTGCATCAGGCACCATGTGCAAAGAAAAATATATATATATATGGATGGTGCGTCAGGCACCATCTGCAAAAAAAAAATAAAAAAAATAAAAAAATAAAAAAGGGATGGTGCGGATTGCACCATCAGAAAGAAAAATATATATATATAAAATAAAATAAAATAAACAAATAAAAAAAAAATAATAATAAAAAAGGGGGATGGTGCGGATTGCACCATCAGAAAAGAAGAAAAAGTATAAATAAAAAAAATATATATATATATATATATATATGTATGTATATATGTATGTGTATATATATATATATGTGTGTGTGTATAGTATATATATATATATACAGCAAATAAAAAAATAAAAAAAAAAAAAAAGCATTAAGAGAAATAAAAGTCCATTTTATTTATTTATTTATTTTTTCTCTGGAAATTTTACATAAATTTGCATTATACATACCTAAAAAAAAATAATAAAATTAAAAAAAAAATAAAAAAAAAAAAGTCAAATCAAATTTACAGGAGGGGATCTTCAAGGATGATCAGGTGGCGCCTCATCACTTGGCGGAGTCCCAGAAAGACGAAGCGCCAGAGTTGGATCATTCGGAGCCTCAATACTTGGTGCAGCTCCCGAGGACGAAGGCAACATAAACCTCGGGAGTAACGCCATAAACCGTTGATGATCACTTTGAATCCGCACTTCGGACTCCTGCAGCTGATCAAGCTTCCTCTTCATGCTTGTGGAGTAATTGGTTGCGAGCATGTGCAAATCCCTGTTCTCATGCCTAAGCACTCTGACCTCTTGCCGAAGACTAGCCACTTCAGCCATCAACGACTCCACCTGACGAGTTCGTGCAAGAAGGCGCTGGCCCATGTTTGATACTGAGCCTGCGCATCGGACGCTGTAGGCCATAGAGTCCTGAACAGCCAGTTCGTCGGACCGCCTGGAAAGTATCCTAGTGTCTCTAGGAGTGAGCAGATTTATGGCCACCACCGATGCGGTTGTTTCATTCATCATCATGGAATCCCCAACTGTAAGAGGACCATTTGGGGATATGAAGGACGGCTGCCAAATGTTGGTTGGAGAAGATATATCACTATCTTCCCCAACATTCAAGTTAAGGCGACGGTCAGAAGGGCAAGACATATTTGAAGGTGTTGAGAATGAAGAGTCGAACTGATCAAGATTAAAGAAAATGCAAGAGGGAGTGTTTACAGGAGGGAGCTTAAGTGTGTTGTGGAACAAAATTGCACCTCTATAAAAAGAAGAAATCAAGAGGCGCTCCTCAGAAGTCGAAGAGGCGTCCTCTCGCAAATCGAAGAGCCGGGTTCCTTTCTCAAAAGCCGGATTCTTTTCTCAAAAGCGGCGTCTCCGTCTCAAAAGTCGGACGCTGTTCTCAAAAGTTGGGCGCCTCTCTCAAAAGCTGGAGCAGTCAGGAATCACGAGGCGAGCAGCTTTTCCATATTTGTCGTCACTCGTCACGCGCTGTCAGCTTTGCGCAAATTACGGGCTGCTTTGTCAGAAAGCGCGTAACCTGTACTGTTCATCCATCTATCGGCTGCCGACAGGGGTAAAGAAACAGTTTTGATTGTGAAAAATCATTCCTATAAACGTCTACCTTCGCCATCCATTGCAAAGGCAAACCCTCTCAGCACTTCTTCATCTCCGAGAATGCCTTCCCAACGAAGCCTCTCGAGTTACTCTGTGTTTCTCATCCCTTGGGATACCTCTGCAAACAAATGACACCAAAGCAAAAGTATCTCATATCACCAGGGTAGAAAGCAAGAGTATCTCATATCATGCTTTCTCCCTGTCCTTTCCTTCGTCCTTGTTATTACCTGCAAAGACAAGGATGAAGAAAGCAGTATGCCGGAACCTCCACTCAAACTCGGGTAAGGAACCGACTGCTTGAAACCCTTCCCTGATTGCCTACCTAGCGATGCTCTCAAGTACTCGTCTTCCACTGCTACTGTACTTCCAAAGAAGCTGCCACATCTGCCTGGAGAACAGATAAGGCAAGTGAAAATGATACCTTGAAGCATGTGGAGACAACGTGCAAAAGAAACAAGCAAAGAAGAATGCAGCCTGCACAGTCAACTCAGCAGAAGGAGTCTGAGTTGAGGAACTCGAGAAGATGCCACATTCTGCCAGAAGAATAGATAAGGCAAGGGAAAATGATACATTGAAGCATGTAGAGACAAGCACAACAAAGCATGTGCTGATCCGCTACTTCTTCAAAAGCAAAAGTATCTCATATCATCAGGGTTGCAATCACTCTGGACGGTGAGCTCGTTTTGACCCTCAAATTCTTGGGTCGACTTACTAGGCGTTGTGAGCTGTACGTGCCGATTCACCACCCTTGAATCGAATCCTTAAAGATCAAGTCACCAACTGGAAGAATAGCCCATCAATCTTGAAGATCATACCGTTGACCAAACTGCTCAGGTGTGAATTAGAAAGATTGAACAAAGCAACAAGTCATCACTTTCACCTCGTGCCCGCTTGCCATGTGTTCGAGTCAACCTTCAAGAATCAAGCCTCAACGGCCCTTGAGGAAATCACAAGTCCGATTCAAGATCATGCATCCACCATATTTGAATCAAATCCAGTTCAAGAATAAGCTGTGGAAAACCAACAATTGGAGGAATCCAGAAAATCCTCCAACCCAGTTCAAGATCAAAGCTGTGGAAAGTCAACAAGCGCAACAAAATACGTGCCGATTCATCCACTACCAAAGCCAAAGATCATCTACCACATGAAGCTCCTTGTGGTCCAATTTCAACCTTCAAGATCAAGCCTCGACGGCCCTTGAAGAAATTTCAAACAAAGTTCAAGATCAAGCCCCGACGGCCCTTGAAGAATTTCAAACAAAGTTCAAGAACAAGCCTCAACGGCCATTGAAGAAACTTTCAGCCCAATTCAAGATCAAGCCTCAACGGCCCTTGAAGAAATTTCCAGTCCAATTCAAGATCAAGCCTCAATGGCCCTTGGATCGACATCTACAGTAAGGGACTTCAAAACGCATCTCCTACACGCGACAAGCACATGTATACGACGCGCCTTGAAGTGGGGGCATTTGTAGACATCGAAATTTCAGTAAATAAATGTTGACCGATAAATCAAAGTTTCCACGCTCATGTATTACATAAATTTTACACGTAGCGTGTGTCTAAACAAAAAATCGAAATAGTTGGAAAAGTCATCAAACAGGACACGTGTCAACACCTGGCAGAAACGACTTATTTCATCTGAATATTATATTCAAAATTAGGCCTTGGAAATTTCTATAAATAGAAGGCTAATTCATTCATTTTGAAAAAGAGAAACCAAAAATCATTAGGCAAAATTCTTGAAGCTCTGAAGCTCTGAAACTCCGAAGCTCTCAAGCATCCAGGTTCCCGAAGAATCAAGAAAGCTCTCTTCGTTCTTCGTTCTTTGTTCATCGTTCATCCTAAGATCAAGCCCCAACGGCCCTTTGGATCAACAATCATCCACCAATTCAAGATCAAGCCCCGACGGCTCTTGAAGAAAGTGTTCTTCGTTCATCGTTCATCAACTATTCATCCTCAAGGATCAAGCCCCAACGGCCCCTTTGGATCGACTACATCAACAAATCCGCTCATCCGCTGTTCACCAAGCCCAAGCCCCGACGACCCTTGAAGAAAGCGTTCATCGTTCATCACTGTTATTCGAGATCAAGCCCAAAAGCCCTCGAAGATTCGTTCAAGCCCAAAAGCTCTCGAAGATCCGTTCGTCACTGTTCTTCGAGTTCAAGCCCAAAAGCCCTCGGAAATCCGTTCATCACTGTTCATCCAAGATCAAGCCTCGACGGCCCTTGGATCAACGAAATAGCCACCAATTTGCCCATTACGGAGATCTAATCAGAGGATCAAAATAGAGAGAGATTGTAACCCAAAATCAAATAAATACAAATATTTGTTAGCACACGTTGTTCTTGTCTCTTTCGTTTCGGGAATTTTCCGTGTTCACACAGACGTCCTCGAAACCCATCCAGTGATGCCCATACCGCATGCCCCAACTACAATATAGATAATTCCAACTTGTATCACATGCTCCTCTGGATTTCCCTTCCGAGCAATCTAGTGGGCATAGGATCAGCAACCATCTCATCCGAGGGTGTATGGTCGACTTTCACTTTATCTCTCATCACTATAAATTTCATATAATGATACTTTACTTCAATGTGTTTTTTTTTTATTTTTATAGGAGCTTTTGATCCATTCCTTAAAAATGGTGTACTTATTAACATAAAATACATGGACATACTTCCTTGGGATACAACTTCGAGATATATCAATAAACTTTTAGGCTAGACTGCAGTATTTACCGGCCCGTATTGTAACTCAACTATGTTTCTTAATCAATCAAGAAGTGACCATTATGTTTTTATCAAAATTTCAAGTAAAAATGCATCACAATAGAAAATTACATAACTAATACTTAATTCAATAAATTTCATACTTTGAGTGTCTGCTGATTAATTCTCTTGATTCTTTGTCAATGTGTTTGATTAAAAACATAATCCTCTTCTTTGATTAAAAACATAAACTGAAACAAAGTTTAATTCCTTGAGTCTCCCACTAAAATTCAAAACAAGGTTTCATTTCTCCCACTCAATTGATCAATCTTTTCAAGATGAAAATTTTAATTAGCTTTTAATCTTTAAGATGATCATTTTCTCACTCTCCTAGTTCTAATCATTTCTATTAGAACCTAGTAGCACATTACTAACCATGTCATTGTTGTGATCACTAATTATATCTCTCCCCTTGATCATTGACAATAGCATGAATTATATCATTGTTGTGATCACTAATTATATCTCTCTCCTTGATCATTGACAATAGCATGAATTATATCTCTCCACTTGATCATTGACAATAGCGTGATCGTATAAATGTATCAAAGTACCTGTTTTTGTTGCTTTAAGTAACAACAACAAAAACACATATACTCATATATACCAACATGTTTTTAATAGCAACTGTGTACTAATCCACTAGTTAAAAAAAACCCCTTGCGCAACGAAACACACATCGTCGTGCAAAGTCACTTTGCGCGGCAAAATTTTAAACTTCGTCACACAAAGTCTTGCACGATGAAATTTTGCGCAACGAAACACACATCGTCACGCAAAGTCACTTTGCGCGACAAAACTTTAAACTTCGTCGCGCAAAGTCTTTACAAAAATAAATAAATAAATAAAATTATTTTTTTTAAATCTTTGTGCGACGTAATCCAAATATTTCGTCACCTAAACCAATTTATGTTCGTTTTTTATTTAATTTTAAAATAGTTATTTTCATAAGTTTTTATTATTTTTTAAAACATTTACGCGACGAATATCAATATTTCGTCCCCTAAACCTTATTTACTTATTTTTTATTTATTTTTATATTTTATATTGTTAAACTATATTATTTCTTTTTTTTTTTTTTTGCGCGACGAATACACATTTGGTCGCCTAAACTTTATTTATTTTAATTTATTTATATTTTAAATTGTAAATACAATTGTTTATTTATAAAAAAAATTTATAAATTTTGCACAACGAACCAATATTTCGTCGCGCAAAATCCTTAAATTTGGGCAGGAGCCAAAAATGGGACGTGAGATTTTTTTTTTAAGACTTTACGCTACCAATCCTTCGTCGCGCAAAACTTTGCGCGACAAACTCTAAAAAATTCAGACGGGCACCAAAAATCGAAAGCGGAATTTTTTTTTTTTTTTTTTAAGACTTTATCGACCAATATTTCGTCGTGCAAAGTGATACGGTTTTTAAAACCAAAATAACTCATACACAATTTTCTCAATGTCTTTCTCTATTCTCTTACCTCTCCTATTTCTTTCCCTCTCCTCAAATCCAACCCTCTCTCTCACACTCACTCCTCTCACGTAATCTCTCTTCTCTCTCTTCACTATCTCTCACTCTCACTCTCACACACTCTCTCATCTCTCTCTCTCACTATCTCCTCTAATTCTCTCACACTCACTCCTCCCTCTCATTCTCACTCACTCTCAATCTTGCCAAAAGGTATTCTCCTCAAATTTTAATTTTTTTTCATTAATATGTGTTTTTGGAGTTAAATTTGAGTTTGGTGCGGGGTTTGGGGTCGAGTATAGGATGAGGGGTGGAGTTTGAAGTCGGATTTGGGGTTTACTAATTTTAGGGGAAATTATGCCAATTTTTTGGTATTATTTTATATTGTTTTGGATAATTTGATCATTATTTTTTATATGTAATTTTATTTTGAATATGTCAATTTACATTAAAAAATAAAATCATACAATTAAATTAAATTAAAAAAGTAAAACTTCAAAAAATCTTGCACTACCAAATATTTCGTCGCGTAAACAATTAATATAAGAGAAATAATAAAACAAAAAGTCAAAAACCTTGCGCGACAAAATATTTTGTCATGCAAACAATTAATTTTGTCGCGCAAAATATTAAATTAATTTAATTAAATTAAAAATTAAAAGCCAAAAATCTTTAGGCCACGAAATATTTCGTCGTGCAAACCCTATTTTCACGAGCTTTGCGCAACAAACTTATTTCGTCGCACAAAATGTTTTTGGTAGTAGTGATTATACACCTTAGAAAGAAATACATTATTCTTAGCCTATAGTAATTGTACTATACTTGAAGTAATTCACATATATAATCAATTTCTTAGGCTTATCATTATTCTTCCTTCACTGTAGACAATTAATTTTTAAGTGTCAACTTCACCGCAAAGGAAACAACTGCATTTCTTGCTCTTGTTGTGTGTATGGTCAAACTCTATAGTACTTCTCATTGTTTTGGAAGATTTTGAGCCAGGGTCTTGGGACAATCTGTCTTTATTCTGCATGTTATTATGGGGATAGATCTTGGGATGAACAAATAATGTCAAAGGCACGTATGGAGTGTGGTGGACGGGGATCCTCTCCGGATCCTCTTTGTGGGAATTTGGGGATTAATCAATCGTGTTCATTCGTCGTACATCGTGCGGTCAATTTTCGTTAAGACTATTTATTTTCAATTTAAAATTTAAAATTCAAAATGATTTCTAACCGCACGATGTACGATGGACGGACTCGATTGATTGATCATCTGGATTCCCACAAAGAGAATCCGGAGAGGATCCTATTCCAAGTGTGGTCGCCTAGTTGGTGCAAAAAATAATATTCTTTGAAAGATAGGACACGAGAAAATCATTTTCCTGAAGAAATTAATGTTCAAAAATAAATCAACACTCTTGAAGATGAAGAGGAAATAACTGACCAATTTAAAGTTAATGAAGAGAGAACCGTTAAAGAGGCACAGACACTTGATGAAACACATATAACAACAACAACAACAACACAACAATAAAGTCTTATTCCACTAAGTGAGGCCAGTTGTGTGAATCATAAAACGCCAATGTGCTCAGTTTTGCACCAAGTCTTCCGTTAGCTCCAGGCACTCCATGTCTTCCTAAAGTCTCTTTCCAAGTCTTCCTAAGTCTTCTTCCACCCCTTTTTCCATGAGCCTATGTCTCATAACCGTAATTCCTAACCGAAGCACTTGTAAGTCTTCGGTTCACATGTTCAAACCACCTAAATCGATTTTCTCTCATCTTATCTTCAATTACGACCACTTATACTCTACCTCTGATATCCTCGCTCTTAATCATATCATTTCTTGTTCCTTTACACTCATTTTGCACTCATTGATGATTGACCTCCCAATATTGCCTGGCATAAAGCATTGTTGTCATCCTATAAATTTTTTCCTTGAGTGGCATACAACAGTTGCACAATACACTCAATACATTGTTCCAGTTCATCCATCCAACTTGTATTCTTTGGTTGAGATCGACATCTAATTCTCCTTTTTTTATTTTTTTTTCATTTTTATTTTTTGCAAGATAACAAAAGTATTCACTCTTTGGTACTTCCTAATCTCCAATTTTCACCATATCTTGTTTGGATCCATATTCCTACTGAACTTGTACTCCATATACTCTGTCTTTGACCTACTTAGGCAAAGACTTTTAGATTCCAACATATCCCACCAACGATTAAGCTTCACATTTACTCCCTCATGCATTTCGTCTGTCAACATTATACCATCTGCGAAAATCATAAACCAAGGGATATCATCTTGTATTTTTCATTAACTCATCCATTACTAATAAAAAAAAGTAAGAACTTAAAGCTGACCTTTGATGTACCCTATAATTATAGGAAAACTTTGAGTTTGTACTTCATGATTCTTTCACTAGTACAAAAACATACTTGGGCGACGAAGCAAATTACGTCGTGCAAGGACATTTTGCGCAATGTTCACAACCAAGCGTCACGCAAGGACATTTTGCGCAATGAGACTTTGGGCGATGATGGTAGCCGTCACGCAAAACTGTTTTGCGTGACGATGATTCACCTTCGTCGCACAAAACTGTTTTGTTCAACAAACTGTCGAAAAGTTTTGATCTATGAATGGTTTTTTTTTTTTGGGGATTTTTGGCGTATGCAATCTTGAAGTATATACAAACAAGTTTGACGGTTCCATCGTTGAAACTAGTTTCGTAGAATGCGTATCCCATCAAGTACATACATATATTTATTAAGTAGCTTTAAATTTATTTATTTTGTTATAACACTTAAGAAATTGAATGATATATATTTATTAAGTACCTTTAAATTTATTAGTTCGGATCAGGTTTTTGTTAGAAAAATATATAATTGTGTTTTATGTAAAAAAAATAATAATTTGAAAGGAGTAAAGTCACATTTTCAGTAAATTTTATAATAATTTAAAAATATATATAACTTGCGCGACGTCACAATAGGGTCATTGCGCAAACATACTTTGCACATCGCAGCAACCAATTCGTTACGCAAAGACTGTTTACGTGGCACACCAACCAATGCGTCACGCAAAGGGTGTTTGCGCAACAAACAAACTGCGTCGCGCAAAGGGTTTTTGTGGTCCACTTGTGTAAATATTTTAAATTGACGATCGAATTAGTTCATTGTATTCATATAGGATCAAGGAGTGTAGGTGTAAAAAAATCATCAAAATTGGAGTTAAAATAACCGTTAAATCATGATTTTTCGTTTATAACCATCTAAAAGTTTTGTCCCTTTACTTGATCTCTGAATGTTTATTTTTTGTGATTTTTGGCATATACGATCTTGAAGCATATACAAACAAGTTTGACGGTTGGATCTTTGAAATTGGTTTCGTAGAATGCATATCCCATCAAAACAATAGATTCACTAATACTTAAGAGTTTATTATACTTTCATTAAGTATAACATAAGATTTTGTGGTATCCACTAGTGTAAATATTTTAAATTGAAGATCGAGTTCATTCATTGTATTCATATAGGATCAAGGAGTGTAGCTGTAAAAAATAATCAAAATCGGAGTTAAACTAACCGTTAAATCCTGATTTTTCGTTTATAATCGTCGAAAAGTTTTGTCTCGTTACTTGATCTCTGAATGTTTTTTTTTTGCGATTTTTGGCGTATGCGATCTCGAAGCATATACAAACATGTTTGACGGTTAGATCGTTAAGACTAGTTTCGTAGAATGTGTATCCCATCAAAACAATAGATTGACTAACACTTAAGAGTTTATTTATATTTTCATCAAGTATAACATAAGATTTTGTGGTATCCACTAGTGTAAATATTTTAAATTGAAGATCAAGTTCTTTCATTGTATTCATATAGGGTCAAGGAGTGTAGCTGTAAAAAATCATCAAAATCGGAGTTAAAACTACCATTAAATCGTGATTTTTCGTTTATAATCGTCGAAAAGTTTTGTCCTGTTACTTGATCTCTGACTATTTGTTTTTTGTGATTTTTGGCGTATGCGATCTCGAAGTATATAGAAACAAGTTTGACAGTTGGATCGTTGAAACCAATTTCGTAGAATGCGTATCCGATCAAGTTCAATGGTATATATAGTTATTAAGTAGCTTTAAATTTATTTATTTTGTACGTATAATACTTAAGAAATTGAATAGTATGTATATTTATTAAGTAGCTTTAAATTTATTATTGTAGTAGGGATCAGGTTTTTGTTAGAAAAATATATTATTGTGGGTTTTATGTAAAAAAAATTGAATTTGAAGGGATTAAAGTCACATTTTTAGTAAATTTTATAATAAATTTTTTTTTAAATATAACTTGCGCGACGCGACAATGGGGTCGTTGCGCAAAAACACTTTGTGCGACATCAGAATGTACACCTGCGTCGCACAAGTTGTTAAAATTGTGGCGGTCCAATTGTAAAAAATAGGCGCTTATTTTGAATTTTCCCAAATTACTCTGGACAAAATGGAAAATAGTCCTTCATCCTCATCTGACTACCTAATATTGCCCTCTCTCTCACTCCATCTCGCGTAGCCTTCCTCACGACTGCACCCAGCCAACCTCATCCTTATCATTTCTCTTCATCCTCTCCCGTAGCCTTCATCCTCGTCTTCCGATCAGCTTCCAAGCCCCAACAGCTCTCCCATGACGATGAAGACTTCGATTCCAATTGCGTCGACATTAAACACGAACTGGAGGACGACGACTATGATTGCGTCATTATTAAGAGCAACTCCAGCGTGGGAGCCATCCCCCCAGGCTATTCACTATTCAATCCACCCAGTGAACAGTAACTGCCTTTTGCATCTCCACCATTGCACTTGAATAGCCCTGGCAATAAGCAATAAAATAATAGTATTTTTTTTTATTTATAAAATAATACAAAGAAAGAAACAGAAAAAGGAAAAACCTTGCGGCGGCGAGAGCATGACCCAGTTTGTGGACAGCGACTGAAATCACCGTGGACGAAGAAGCTTCCATGGAAGAGATTGAGAGCTCTGCCGAGCTCCCATATGAGGAGGAGGGAGACGGAGAAGAGCAAGGTTAAATTGAATCTGACGCCGACGGAGAACCAAGCCCTGAGAATCCGGCAATGGGTCTTGCCAAAATGGAAGAGGGGTTGGTTGAAAGCCCAGAATTTGAAGTTGCAGTAGTAGCAGGAGACGGTGGTCGCGGGATGAGGAAGCGGCGGAGATGAGTTTGCAGGGGAGTGAAGGGGTAGATATTTTAATATCCCAAATCAAATAAAATCTGCACTTGTTTACGTTTCTTCTTCGATCTTTTTCTTTTTGCATATCAAAATCAAAAACCCAAATTTTCAAATCCAATTCAACTGAAAAAACGGGTTCCAAATTTTGTCAATTGTCGGTTTTGGAGAAACAAAGAAAAAGAGACATCAGAGAGGAACCCAGAAGAAAAAAAGGTAAGAAATTTTACAAGATATGCCGTATGCATGTCCATTCTCGTCACCGGCACAATCGGTTTCGTCGGAACCCACGTCTCTGTGACCCTCATAAAGCGTAGAGACGTCGTCCTGACGTCAGCCCACGTCAGACTGCCTTCGGGCACTCGGGCAGGCACGAATCGATGGGCCTAGCGCTCGGGCCTGCTCGGGCTCCCTCACCAGCCAACGTTGGGCTTCCTCCCTTGGGCAATCCAGCCCTGTTCCAGAGCCCGTCCCTCGAGCAGGAGCTCCCGCTGGAGCTGCTCTAAGAACGAATTAGAGGAAGACGATCCAGACGAGGCCCCGGAGGCCAGGCCGGGCAATCGTGGACGTCGGTTCGTGGTCGATGACGAGGATAGCGATGGGGAGTGGGCTAATATTGAGTCAACGAGTGAGGAAGAGGAGGATGAGGTAAAGGAGTTGGAGGACGACGACGTGGTTGGGAAGGCTTTGCAAAAGTGTGCCAAAATATCGACGGATTTGAGAAATGAACTGTTTGGATCAAAACTTGCACTTTGGGCTCAGAAAGGAGTTGGCCCAAAGGGAAGCCTAGAAGGAGAGATGGCCGAAGCCCAGCCAAATCCCAAGAAGCAGAAAAGGCCTTTTCTGACTTGGTGCAGCTCATGAGAACCACTTGCTCACCTACCCAAAGGCCAAGTGGTATAGACTGACTAGCTAATCAGCCCATAAAGTACTTTATAGTGGCAGTACAAGTAAAATAGCTGATGAGTCACTACCCTTCAAGCTGCATTCGGGCAAGGTTGCTGCTACAGGAGGCCAAGCCGAGTTGTCTATAAAAGAAGAAAGAGAAACCAGGAATAAAGACACTCAACCAAACAAACAAATGCAAGCACAAACTCTTCTCAAAAGCTAGATTTGCCTTCAAATGAAGCTGTAGTCAGCCCAAGCCTTCATCCCTCTCGGGATAAACCTTCATTCAAGCCTTTGTAATAGCTCTGCTACCCTGTTCAAACACTTGATGTAGTATCGATTTCTCTCTGTAAACTCATCTCCTTACCCTCTTTTCTGAGCTTTCAAACCCCTTGATAAAACCACAAAGATAGGAAGTTGCAAGACGATCAGCCTTGCCCGACAAGGTTAAACCTTGCCCGACCCTCTTTGTTTTTTGTCTTTTCGTTCATTAGCCTAGCAACATGTTGTATGCTTCCAGTTGTATTCAAGTTATTTCTAGTAAGATGACTATTAAAAGACTATCTCAGTACTTAAATCTGATTTGAATATGTCTCCATAGTTCAAACCAGATCTAAGTTCTAAGCCCTCTGGCATGTAAGATTTGATCATTTTAAAGTCCTTGACCTCAAGGCATAAAAAAGAACCTTATGTGGACTTAACCCATCCACGACAGTCTTTGATAAACAAGAAGTCCGAAGTTACTTGGGGCGCAAGTAATCAACCTATCCCTCAGTTTTACTCCTATTATATTATGATTGCCATAGAACGTTTGAGTATAGAATGAATTCTGATAGGAAGCCTCAAGGCCTGCATCTAAGGCCCCACAAAGGCACCTATTTGGATTCATTCTGCTCTTCGGGCTAGAACGTTTGAGCATAGAGTTAATTCTGATAGGAAGCCTCAAGGCCTGCATCTAAGGCCCCACAAAGGCACCTATTTGGATTCATTCTGTTCCTCGAGCTTGGGTGATCAGAAGTATAATAGGCATAAGACTCCTGAAATCAATGAAACGAACGTTATATGTTCGAGTACTGGTTTAGTTATCGACTGGAAGCCTCAAGGCCTACACCTAAGGCCCCACAAAGGCACCTGTCATAACTAACACGGTCTCTCGGGCATATATATATTTATACAACTAAAACTCGACATCCGTTTTACATCTGTCATGCTGAAGATGGCAGTGGCACGCCTGAGCACTTAAAAAGTTAATCTTGATTATGAGCCTCAAGGCCTACACCTAAGGCCCCACAAATGCACCTTTCAAAGTTAACTATGTCCTTCTCTTTCAGCCTTGCCCGACAAGCCTTGCCTGATAAGCCCACTAGTAAAGCAGAAGCCCGACAGAAAACATCAATCGACCCCAACCTCTCGGGGAGCTGTGTGCTCGTCGGCCAGGGAACATCCCCAACGGAAATTCCAGCCGTGAACAGGAGCTCCACGGGAGTTCGGCTCCGGCGGTTTCTAATCGGTACGCCGAAGTGGAAGCTGCCCCTGTGAGGATTGTCAATCAGGTGCCCTTTCTTGCTTTTACTGAGCTTCTTGTGGTATGAATGACATAGAGTTGGAAAACTCTTACCTTTACTCATTCATAATTGGGCTACAAAATTTGGTATTCCTTTGTTTCCAATGTAATTAGTGAAATAAGGAAAATTACTGGCCAATAGAATGTAGCTGTATAAAAGTATGGTTCTTTTATGTCATTGAGTATTACTTGCGTGAAGGTTTTGTATTTCTTTTCAGTATGTGTTGAGAGGTCCTCATAAGCATAAAATTGGCTACTTTCTGTTGTTGTTGCTGGTGTTGTATCGTCTTTCAATTGGATTGTCAAGTGATGGTTACTGGTTATTTGTTGTAGGATGACATTATTGAGGCTTGTAGGTCTAAAGATTCCGATTTTCAACCTATTCTCAAGCCATATCAGTTGGTTGGTGTTAACTTTCTTCTTCTGCTGTATCAGAAGGGTATTGGTGAAGGTACTTATTTTTTTTGTTCTTTGTAAGCATAATTTTGATTTTACTTCTACTTTAGAAAGTAATTCCCCGTGTAAAAATGTATGATTGTGATAAATTTTGATTCTCTAGACTCTGAGTAGTACAAGATCTTAAACTGTGTGACTAATAAATTCAGATCGCCGAATGGAATTTCATTAGTCATTTTACTACTGCATGATTCTGAAATGTTAAGCTTAAATGTTCTTAGATCACAATAGTTCAAAAATTTCCAACTGTATTGTTAAATTTATGAGGCTAAGTGTATAAGCATATATGGCTTGGTTTAATCTCAATTCTGATTCATTGCAGTTTAATATCCTTTATATTTTGTGCAACCATTTTGGCCGACGAGATGGGTCTCGGGAAGACCATTCAAGTACCTGCATGTCCTTTCTCGCATATGCCAATAATATTTTCAGCTTTGGTTTGTAATATTTGTCCTTGTTGAACAATCTATAACATACTTGATGCTATTGAAACATTTAAATGATGACCCGAGTCACATTTGATTGTATGCCCTGCTTCTGTTTTGGAAATTTAAAGAGAACTTAAAAAGTGGTGCCCATCATGTAAGAAACCTAATTGGACTAAACTAAATTGTACAAGGAAGAAATGCAGTTGCCAATTGTTCAAACTGGTGGGAGTCGTAAACATGTAAAACTGCTTCCTATAATCAAGGAATATGTGGTGATTGTGATCAGGAAACAACTTGCAATCTGAAACTGCAAATAACTGTAAAGAACCAACACTCCACGATAGATAGAAGTTGGCAAAGGTTATACTTATAAAAGAACTCCCTGCTCACAAAGAAAAGGTTTTGAAAAAAACTAGGGTTCTATCACCATTGGAATATAAGATCTTGAGCGAGTAGAAGAGGTCTTGTGTATGATTAACAACCACCATGGTTGCACCAGGTAAGTTTTTCTCATTACATTTTATCATGACCTAGCAAATCATGCTAATATGATTTGGGTTGTTCTTACATTTGGTATCAGAGCCATGTTAGTAAACCCTAGGTCCAATGAATTAATAAGAAATCATAATGCTTTAAGCATGTATAAAATTCGTATGATGATTGCTGCAATTTTTCTATAGCATGATTAATTGTTCTAATGCCATATGCTGCTGCCAAAGTTTTATTCACTGCAAGAAAAGGAATATATGGTTTGGAGATTAGACCACTGTAAGCATTGCGCTTTTGTCATTCTAGAATTGGTAGTCATGGTTGCTTCAGTTTCACAAACGATGATCGATATCTGGTTGAAATCCGGTATCTTATTGAAATCAGCTTTTTGATATCTATTTGATATTCATGTTGCAACCAATATGCATAAACTTGTATCAGGACCTCAATTTTTCTCCGAAAAGAACTTTTCTTCGAATAACATACCGTGATATCAAACGTATCCTTAACCTTGAGATTTATCACTACTAATTTATGTAGTATATGGCTGGGAACAAACCTACATGTATGCTATCTGCCCCACTGTTTAAGACTTAGTCATTTTAAATTATGAACAAAGACTTTATTTATTATGCAATTAGCTTACCTGAGATTTGTAAAGAGTATTGATCATATGTCATTTTAATTACCTAATAAATAAACCCTGGGTTTATAGTCTTCGATTTTAACAATTCATGCTCATGCCCATGGTTATCATGAATGGTTTTTGTTCCGAATAATGATTGTTGGGTGCCTTCTGAAATTGTTGGGTTTCAGGAACCTCGGGATTAATTACTCTTATATATACAAGAATGGTCTAGGCTTCTAGCATCTACTGTTGCATGAAGCGATGGCTTTATTTCCAAATAGTCATGCAATCTCAAGTTATGGTTGTTTAACTGTAAATTAATTATTTTATATACTTGGTCAGTTTCTTGCCATGCATTTAACTTTCAGTTTGGAAAGTAAAGAATATTTGCGTATTTCTTGTTTAACTAACCCAGAATATACATGATTATGGATTTACGGTTTTTGAAATGATTCTTTTTCCAGAAAGATTGACGTCTAAGTGGTTGTCATCCCAATTGTGGAACGATCGCATGTGTTGCTTTGTGTCCTTGCGAATTGCAAATGCAATGCAGAAAACAATGGATGATGCACTAAACAGGGATTTGATTGATTTGAAATTCTTGGAGAGTCATACATTGTTGGTTGGCCTTTATACAATTGTTTGTGATTATACTTGTTTGCATTAATGCTTTTATTTGTAAGTCTTATTTAGGAATGATGCCAATGTAAAACAACTAAGGCTGCAACATTTGGAACAAATAATCATGCTATTTTAACCATTGGACAAATGTTTATTAAATCTTTACCAAAGTGAGATTTTATGGAAATTTTGGTATGTGTGTTGTTCTCTGTTTGACAGCATATAGGATGGTAGAAGAGATTATATTGCATACTTGTGCCGAAACCATTCAGGAAGTAAGTGATGCCTTTATTAGATTATCTTCTTGATGTGACTTGGATTATTAACTTCAATTTGAACTCGATGTTGTGTGTTTAGGTTAAAGCAAGGTAAAAAGGTTATTCTTACACATCATTCACTGTTCTCCAGTATCATGGGGCTGCACGATCGGCATATTCAAAAGAGTTGAACTCTTTGTCCAAATCTGGATTACCGCCTCATTTTAATGTTATTCTCGTGTGTTATTCACTATTTGAAAGACACAAGTTTGCTTTGGTGTTGCATATGGACAATTGAAAGTAATTTAGATTTTATTTTGATTTAATTCCTTTTACTTATGGTCTTCCAGTGCACAGCAGAAAGATGATCGTAAAATTCTGAAACGATGGCAGTGGAGTTGTGTGCTTATGGACGAGGCTCATGCTTTGAAGGACAAAAATAGCTACAGGTGGAAAAACCTAATGTCCGTTTGCACCAGCTTCTAATGCTGACAGCGACACCTCTACAAAATGATTTACATGTATGACTTTTTACCCCTTGAAATCTTATGGAATATTACTGAGGTCCTAGATCATAAGCTCGGTCGTCGTCATGGCAAGGTTGTTCGGTGTATGGGGAAGGCGCGGGTTCGTGAGACGGGTGCCTTCTCTTCCAGATCGACCACAGGACAGGTCATCGCCCTAACGGAGGAAGCGGCAACCCTAAAAGGTCAGCTTGCGGCCCAACAAGTAGCCCGGGAGGCCGAAGCAGCAACTCGGGAAGCCGAGATTGCAGCCTAGTTATCGCCCATGACAATAAGATGAGTATGATCTTACGGGACTTACAGATGTCCAACCTTCAAATCCCGATGCCATCACCTAATCTTGCTCCACCTTCGACCTCCCAGCCACTTCGCTCAGTCAATACCTAGTAGCCTGATGCATCAAGCCTAGAAGACTAGTTGTTGTAGTTTCTTCTTTTATGTTCGAACATCTTGTATGTACATTTTCATATATTTTATAATTAAATACTTTTCCTTGGTTTATTAATTATTGTTTATAATTTAATTACAATACTTATAAAAAATTAAATAAAAATTATTTTTGCCAAAAACGAAAAAGAAAAAAATAGACTTTGTGTGATGCAAGTTACTTTTTCGTCGTGCAAAAGCTCTTTGCGCGACACAGGTTCTCTCATTGTGCAGTCCTTTTGTGCGACGTAGGTGCTGTCGTCGCGCAAAAGCTCTTTGCGCGACACAGTTCCTGTCGCTGCGCAAAGTCCTTTTACGCAACGCAGGTTCTATCGTCGCGCAAAGACTTTTTGCGCGACGCATGTTATCTATTCGTCACGCAAACCATGCTTTAACTGACTTTGCGCGATGGTTTGCACACAAAGAAGATGTCGTTGGGCTAATTTTCAAGCAACGTTTTTTTACTTTACGCGACGAAGGTACCTGCATCGCTCAAACTGTTTTTTGTACTAGTGTTTAGATATTGCAAAAGATAATGGGGATCCTTAACCAAAAACGATGAAAGAAGTGACTTTGTAAATCTCTCTTGGGATAAGGATATATTAAAAACCCAAGTGTTGCTTTTAAAAGATCTTTTCATTTTTGCAACACACGTAAATGATACACAAAGGCCATTGATTATTTAACGAAGGAGGCCATTGATTATTTAACGAAGGAATTCAAAATGAAAATCTTGGAGTGAGAGTTTTGCATTGGTCTGCAGATCAAGCATTTGCCAACTGGAATCTGTATCCACAATCAACAAGCTGCTCAATTTGAGAAAGACTCCTCATCTGTCCACTTGTCATCCTCTAATTGATTTTTAGTTGTACAAGTCTTCTCCCGTTATCAAGTGACTTTAAAGTTTAATGTTATCAAAAGACGTACATGTGAAAATCTCATACCATTCACCCTTGTACTTGAGTCACGATATTTTAGGCTATTCTGGTGTGAGAGATTTGCAACTAACTAGGAATTTGGACTAAATGTAGCTACAAATGTACTACAAAGAATTAGATATCTACATGATGATTCCAAAGATAAAAACAACAGATCTACAAGTGACTCATTCCAAGTACTCATTTGCAAACCTTGCATTGTATAATTCGTATCAACTCATGTTCGTATTCCTTTCTAACTATATTTAGTCAAATCTAATGCACGAGTAAATAGTTTGAGCCAATACCTTTGGAGCGAGTTGTGGGACATGACACTAGGACGTGGCTGAGACGTAATGCTACTGCATCTGCTTCTGGAAAAGTTAAAGGTACTTAAAAACACATTTTTTCCAATGGCCGTCAAAATAGTTTAAAACTGCCTCTAGGCCCAAGAAGCGCTTCATGGAGTAACAGTTGTGACCAAAATTGCTTTCTACAAGTGCTGTCCTAAATGAACCCTTAAGGACATTCTTATAAACTGAATAGATAACGTGCCCCTCAGTATTGCAGTCTAGTGGTATTCCTCTTCACTCATAAGTGAAGTATTCGGTTTGATTCTCGCCAAGGGTGAATTCAAACCACATTATTGCTAGCCCATTGTGAGGCTAAGCACCACCCCTCCCCCCTTAGTATAAATAATATCGCTTGTCCAAAAAAAAAAATTAGTTAAATCAAACACTCAACGTTCATTTGAAAATACCCAAACAGACTCAAAATGACCCTAAACTCCAATCGTACAACACAGACCACCAATAGTCTTTAGGTTAGTCTATCTACAAGCCAAAATCCATCTAGGTATACTTAGCAGGTAAACAGAAGATGCAACAGCCTTAGATTTGTGATGCACAACTCGGTTAAAAAGCCAAACAATGGAAACGCAAGAAGAACCCATTTGCGGCAAAAACCGCAGATTCTCTTTTGAATAATCAACATGCAAATTTCTATTTGATTGTCTAACTGCTGGATGAAAGTGTGGGTAGTCGAGGAGAGGTCATATAGGTTATGATGCTTCTGCTTCTACTTTATGTGTGTTCCAAAATGAGTCTAAAAAGCGTTAAAAACAAGGTGACATTGTAGGCCATAAAGGTATATGTTTTCAGAAGAATGGAAATCAATTGTAATAGCTGCAGAGAATGTCCTAACTTTCGAATAAGCAGCAGCAGCATCTTGCTCATACATTAGGAAACAGGGTTATGGATACTAGGTACATATACGATATGGAAAAGACTCCACCAAGTTAAAAGAAAACCAAAGAGTTGCAATACTGCCCAAAACAACAGTGAAAAAAAAAACATATATTCAATTGAAAAACTTGTGTAGTTAAAAACCTAAATCTTGACAAGTTATCTAATCACACAATATATTTACTTATAGTAATCTTATGGCCCAAGCATATATCATTTGGGTACAACTAGCAAAAGGTGTTAAGGACTAAACCTTCCTGTGTTTTCATAAGTGCTTTCCTATAAAAGATGTAAAGCATCCTAACATTCAAGGTTTTGCCCTCACTCTGATACGCACAAAGGTTATCCACTTTCTGGTTATACACCTTATTGCGTTCATTCATTCCCTTAAAACCCTATAAGCATCATACTCATTTGAAACTCAAAATCTGTATCATGTGTTCATATGGATATCATAGTGAAGTATCGACGTGGATATGACATTGAAGTATCGACATGATATGATATTGAACGATTAATCTAGAAAACGAGGGTTACTTCGGGAGTATTATAATCTCATATCCACATTTAGTATCATAATGGTATGTTGGAATAGGTGAGAAGTATCAGTATCTCATATGCACATGGGTCTTTCATAGAAGTATATGTGGTACAAACCATTCTATTGCATCACGGTCTCTTGCAAATCTAAATTGCCATCCAAAAAAGTAATATCTAGGGTTTTAACTGTGACATCAGGCTGAAATTCTACTTCAAACCAAACAGGCATCGTGATTGCACTTTTCAAATTTCTCACAGAAAATGCTGTGTGCTCTATCATAAGTCATAGCGTTTCTTCAATTACATCAAATATTATGATTCTTTAAGTTGCAGCAGGGCAGACATTATTGTTACGAAAGCACATAAACATAAAGCATGCTTCTTCACTCAACAAACATGCAAGAAAACAAGACGAATCGGAAACAGACGAATCACGAGCCATATAGATATATCAAAATCTGATTATACTGATAATTATATAACCCATGTCTAAATTAAACCATAATTGAGGTCCACAAATGCAAATTGAAACTCGAATTTAGCTGATAACTAACTAGTTAGTAAAGATAACCTGGGATCTTGATACGAATAAACAGCATACTCATAACATAGGCGAGAACGACAGAGGAGATCCCAGCAGTGGCATACGACACCTTCACAGTTTTCGCCCGATTCCGATCCAGAGCCAAGTCCATGAGCACAATGCCGATCCCACCAAGCACGAACATGAACCCGGACGACAGCCCTTCGATTATGTACTGCCCGTTGACCCGGCCGGGGAGGAAGACGACGGGTCGGATAGACCCTGTGAGGCGGTCCTGAGTTGATCCGATGCCCGGGGGCTCGACGATGACGTCGTAGACGATGCCGGAGACAACCATGAAGTAGGTGAGGAGGACGAGGGCGTAGACGGTCATGGGTGAGGGAAGGGTTAGGGTTGGGAGCTTGAGGCGGAGTCGAGGGGGGCGGAGGAAGCTGTAGGGGAGGATCCGAAGGATGAGGAGAATTGGGTCAACGGAGGCGGTAGATGGGTCGGAGGGCGTGGTGATGGCGGTGGATGGAGGCTGGGTTTCAGATTTCGGGGGCATTTTGGATGGGGCGGATTTGGGTTTTGGTGTGGAGAGTCTGTAATGACAGCGCGGGTGATGACTATTGCGAGTGTGAGTTCGGTTGGGTTTCAGTAGTTTTTTTTTTTTTTTTTTTTTTTTTTTTAACAAAAGATATTATCTACTCACAATTGTCTAATAATAATGTGATTCAAAATCGTCTTTGACGAGAATCGAATATAAGACATCTCATAAGTGAAGAGGAATATCACTAAACCATAGTACTAAGTGGTGGATTCTAAGTTTTTAGGGAGGGGCACTTTTGGTTTTTGATAGGCATTCTAAGGGCTGGTTTGGTATTGATGTGCTTTGAAAAGAAAAAAAAATCGCTTCTGTTGTACTGTAAGAATAAGCAACTGTGAAATAAAGCAGTAAAGTATTTGGTAACTATGTGCTCGTTTGGATGTGTTTTTAAAATGATTGAAAATGTTTTTGGTGAAAATATTTTTGGAACCAATCCTTAGTAAAAATGCAAGTAAATTATGGAAAAGCACTTAAGTGCTTCCTAGAAGAAGCATATAACTGATGCTTCTTACAGAAAGCACTTTAAGTGCTTTTGGAACCAAATACATTTTCTCTAATAGCACTTTCAGTTATTTTAAAAGCACATACAAACAAGTTCTATAGTTGTAGAAGTGCTTTTAGCAAAAAAAAGTAGTGTCATAGTGTTTGATAAATTTTTTTTGTTCGACAACTGTGACTATGTAAAATGACTAAAAATGATATATTGTTGGATATTTGTAATTTTTTACTTTATTTCTTTCTCTAAAGTTTCTTCTTCATCATCTTTTTTTTTTTGTCAGCTTCTTTATCATCCTATCTCTCTTTTTTCAACAAAAATTATCTTTTTTATTCCAAACCTCTTTTCTATCTTCTCTGCTATTTCGCCGCCTACTCCCTCTCTCTCCTTCCTTTCCTCTTCCACCGCCCACTCCCTCTCTCCCTTCTCTGTCCGTCTCTCTCTACCAGATCCCAATGAGGGCTGAGTCGCGGAGGAAGGAAGGGTAGGTCACGAAGGTCTGCGTCTTCAACCGATTTGCGGAGGAAGGATGGATCCGATTCTAGGACAATGGACCTTCGGTGTTAACGGCGAAGGCGTCAAGCCGTCCATTGAGATTTTAGGTGTCAAGCAGAATGGTGCAAGTCTAAGAATTCTTTGTTGCAACTGTGAACACAGAAAATTCCTGAAACGAAAGAGACAAGAACAACGTGCACAAACAAATATTTGTGTTTTGATGATTTTGGGTTACAATCTCTCTCAAATTTGATCCTCTGATTCGATCTCCGTAAGGTGTTGATTTGTGGACGTGCGATTGATCCAAAGGGCCGTTGGGCTTGATCTAAGGATGAACGTTCTTCAAGGGCCGTCGGCTTAATCTTGAAGGTGGATTTGAGCGGATCTTCAAGGAGCCGTTGGGGCTTGATCTTGAGGATGGGCATTTCTTCAAGGGCTTTTGGGCTTGATCTTGAAGAATGGTGATTGACGGATCTTCAAGGGGCCTTTGAGCTTGATCTTGAAGAACAGTGATGAACGGATTTCCGAGGGCTTTTGGGCTTGAACTCGAAGAACAGTGACGAACGGATCTTTGAGAGCTTTTGGGCTTGAACGGATCTTCGAGGGCTTTTGGGCTTGATCTCGAAGAACAGTGATGAACGATGAACGCTTTCTTCAAGGGTCGTCGGGGCTTGGGCTTGATGAACAGCGGATGAGCGGATTTGTTGATGTTGTCGATCCAAAGGGGCCGTTGGGGCTTGATCCTTGAGGATGAACAGTTGATGAACGATGAACGCTTTCTTCAAGGGGCCGTTGAGGCTTGGGCTTTGAAAGAACGATGAACGAAGAACGAAGAACACTTTCTTCAAGGGCCGTCGGGGCTTGATCTTGAATTGGTGGATGATTGTTGATCCAAAGGGCCGTTGGGGCTTGATCTTAGGATGAACGATGGACGAAGAACGAAGAACGAAGAGAGCTTTCTTGATTCTTCGGGAACCTGGATGCTTGAGAGCTTCGGAGTTTCAGAGCTTCAGAGCTTCAAGAATTTTGCCTAATGATTTTGGTTCCATGAAATGAATGAAATTGGCTTCTATTTATAGAATTTTCCAAGGCCTAATTTTGAATATAATATCCCAGATGAAATAAGTCGTTTCTGCCAGGTGTTGACACGTGTCCTGTTTGATGACTTTCCCGACTCATTTCGATTTTTCGTTTAGACACACGCTACGTGTAAAATTTATGTAATACATGAGCGTTGAAACTTTGATTTATTGGTCAACATTTATTTACCGAAATTTCGATGTCTACAAATGCCCCCACTTTAAGGCGCGTCGTATACATGTGCTTGTCACGTGTAGGAGATGCGTTTTGAAGTCCCTTACTGCAGATGTCGATCCAATGGCCGTTGAGGCTTGATCTTGAATTGGACTGGAAATTTCTTCAAGGGCCGCTGAGGCTTGTTCTTGAACTTTGTTTGAAATTCTTCAAGGGCCGTCGGGGCTTGATCTTGAATTGGGCTGAAAGTTTCTTCAAGGGCCGTTGAGGCTTGTTCTTGAACTTTGTTTGAAATTCTTCAAGGGCCGTCGAGGCTTGATCTTGAAGGTTGAAATTGGACCACAAGGAGCTTCATGTGGTAGATGATCTTTGGCTTTGGTAGTGGATGGATCGGCACGTATTTTGTTGCGCTTGTTGACTTTCCACAGCTTTGATCTTGAACTGGGTTGGAGGATTTTCTGGTTTCCTCCAATTGTTTGATTTTCCACAGGCTTATTCTTGAACTGGGTTTGATTCAAGGGTGGTGGATGCTTGATCTTGAATCGGACTTGTGATTTCCTCAAGGGCCGTCGAGGCTTGATCTTGAACTTTGGCTGGAAGCTTCTTCAAGGGCTGTTGAGGCTTGATCTCGAAGGTTGATTCGAACATATGGCAAACAGGCACGAGGTAAAGGTGACGGCCTGTTTCTTTGTTCAATCTTTCTAATTCACACCTGAGCAGTTTGGTCAACGGTATGATCTTCAAGATTGATGGGCTCTTCTTCCAGTTGGTGACTTGATCTTTAAGGATTCGATTCAAGGGTGGTGAATCGGGACGTGCAGCCCACAACGCCTAGCGAGTTGACCCAAGAATTTGAGGGTCAAAACGAGTCATCCACCAGAGTGATTGCAACCCTGATGATATGAGATACTCTTGCTTTCGAAGAAGTGGTGGCGATTTGACAGCGTTGCACAGCGAGGCTTTGTTCTTCGGCGATGGTGCCGTCAATATGTTGTTGAAGCTTCTCGAGCTCTTGGATTCAACTCAGACCCATTCTTCTCTCTAATTCTTCAACTCGGACTCATTCTGCTGAGTTTGATTGTGTATACCGCATTTCCTTCTTTGTTCTCCAGGTAGATGTAGCAGCTTCTCGAGTTCTTGGTTTCAACTCAGACTCCTTCTGCTGGGTTGATTGAGTGTGCATGCAGCATTCTTCTCTGCTTGTTTCTTCTGCACGGCAGGTAGGCACGAGGCAGAGGTGATGGTCTGTTTCTTTGTTCAATCTGTCCAAGTGCCGACCGATTGCTTTCTTTCTCCTTGTCTCGTAGGCAAGAGCAAGGGTAAAGGAAAAGCATGCCATGAGATATCTTTTCCTTTGTCTCTGATGATATGAGATACTTTTGCTTTTGAAGAAGTAACGGATGAATCGGCACATGCTTTGTTGTGCTTGTCTCTACATGCTTCAATGTATCATTTCCCCTTGCCTTATCTATTCTTCTGGCAGAATGTGGCATCTTATCGAGTTCCTCAACTCAGACTCCTTCTGCTGAGTTGACTATGCAGGCTGCATTCTTCTCTGCTTGTTTCTTTTGCACGTTGTCTCCACATGCTTCAAGGTATCATTTTCACTTGCCTTATCTGTTCTCCAGGCAGATGTGGCAGCTTCTTTGGAAGTACAGTAGCAGTGGAAGACGAGTACTCGAGAGCAGTGCTAGGTAGGCAATCAGGGAATGGTTTCAAGCAGTCGGTTCCTTACCCGAGTTTGAGTGGAGGTTCCGGCATACTGCTTTCTTTATCCTTGTCTTTGCAGGTAATAACAAGGACAAAGGAAAGGACAGGGAGAAAGCATGATATGAGATACTCTTGCTTTCTACCCTGGTGATATGAGATACTTTTGCTTTGGTGTCATTTGTTTGCAGAGGTACCCCAAGGAATAAGGAACACTGAGTGACTCGAGAGGCTTCGTTGGGAAGGCATTCTCGGAGATGAAGAAAGGTTCTGTATGTCTGCCTTGCTATGGAGGGTGAAGGTGGACAGTTATAGGAAGTTCTTCATAACTGGTAGCGGCACTATTCTTTTACTCGTGTCGGCAACCGTTGGATGTTTAAACAGTATGGCTTCACGTGCTTTCTTCTTCATTAGAAATCTTCGACAAATTGCCCGTAATTTCCGCAAAGCTGAGTGTGTATGTGACAGGTGCTGACGAGGCTGAAAAAGACTGGTGCCTCTTCGATATCTGGGATCGGCGCTTCGACAAATTACCCGTGATTTCCGCAAAGCTGAGTTTGCGTGTGACGGGTGCTGACGAGGCTGAAAAAGACTGGCGCCTCTTCGATATCTGGGATCGGCGCTTCGACAAATTACCCGTGATTTCCGCAAAGCTGAGTTTGCGTGTGACGGGTGCTGACGCGTCTGAAAAAGCAAAATGCCTCTCCGATTTCTGAGCTTGCCTCTTCGATTTTTGAATTGGCCTCTTCGAATTCTGAGCTCGCCTCTTCGATCTCTGAAATCCCGTCGAGTGCTGATTTTTTTATAGAGGCACGCAGTTCGTTTCAAAGCACACTTGAATTTTCGCTTGTAGAAACTCCCTTCTTGCACTTCTGAGATCTTGATTTGTCCGACCTGTTCTTTTTCTTCACACCTTCGAAAATGTCTTACCCTTCTGACCGTCGTCTTAACTTGAATGTCGGGGAAGATAGTGACATATCTTCTCCAAACAACATTTGGCAGCCGTCCTTCATATCTCCCAATGGTCCTCTTACAGTTGGGGATTCTATGATGATGAACGATACAACCGCTTCGGTGGTAGCCAGAAATCTTCTCACTTCTAGAGACACTAGGATACTTTCCAGGCGGTCCGACGAGCTGGCTGTTCAGGACTCTCTAGCCTACAGCGTCCGATGTGCAGGCTCAGTTTCAAACATGGGCCAACGCCTTCTTGCTCGATCTCGTCAGGTTGAGTCGTTGATGGCTGAGGTGGCCAGTCTTCGGCAAGAGGTCAGAATGCTTAGGCACGAGAATAAAGAGTTGCACATGCTCGCAACTAATTACTCAACAAGCATGAAGAGGAAGCTTGACCATCTGCAGGAGTCCGAAGTTCGGATTCAGAGTGATCATCAGAGGTTTGTAGCGTTACTCCAGCGGCAACTTCTGTCTTCGTCCTCTGGTGCTTCACCAAGTGTTGAAGCTCCGGATAATCAATCTCTTGTGCGTCGTCTTTCTGGAGCTCCGCCGAGTGATGAGGCGCCACCTGATCGTCCTTGAATATCCCTTCCTGTAAATTTGATTTGACCCTTTTTTTTTTTTTTTTTTTTTTTTTTTTAGGCATGTATAATGCAAATTTATGTAAAATTTCCAGAAAAAATAAATAAAATGGACTTTTATTTCTCTTAATGCATTTTTTTTTTTTTTTTTTTTTTTTTGCCCATTAATGGTGAAGACCCACAATCCATTATATATATATATATATATACATATATATATATATTTTTTTATTTTTTTTTTATTTTTTATTTTTATTTTTATTTTTTTTTATTTATTTATTTTTTCACATGATGCCCATACCGACACCACCATTCCCTTCTCCCTTTTTTTTATTTATTATTTTTTTTTCTTTTTGCTGGCACTACCACTATCACTCAAAATTTATATATTTTTTTTTTTTTTTTTATATTTTTTTTATATACACATGGTGCTGTCCACCACGATTTCTTCTTTTAATCATTTTTTTTTCTTTTCTTTTCCATGGTGCCAGATGCACCATCCAATTTTTTTAATAAATTTTTTTTTTCTTTCGGTGCCGGGTGCACCATGTCTCATCTTTTCCTCTTTTTTTTTTTATATTATAATTTTTTTTAATATATATGCACACATACATACATACGTACATACATATACATACATACATATATATATATATATATATATATATATAGGGTGCATGATAGGAGCTTGGAGGAGGAAGAATGAGGAGCACAGAGGAGGTAGGTGTGGAGGAGCACGGAGGAGGAAGGAAGAGGGCGTCGAGCATCCGTGAAGCTGCTAGTTGCTTGGTGCCATGGTGGAGAATCGGCGACGACGGCGTTGCGGAGAGGGCTAAGCACCGGGAAAGATAAAGCTCCCACGAGAGTGCCTCATAGATTTCACAGCTAGAGAGAGGGAGTCAGCCAGCTCCAACCTCCTTGCCAAATGGCAGTACTGCCTATTGACCGTACACTCGTAGTCGGAGATCGAAGGATCCCATGATGGAGGGCAAAAAAACGGGTGCAGACGGGATGAGTGGTGCAGCCTTGGGCGGAGGAGTTGCAGCGGGGGTGCGGCGTCGACGCCGAGGTTGGTGAGGCGCTGGATTTCCTGGCGTTGGGCTATTCTTCTTCGTTGCATCTCTGAAGAGGGAATGAGAGACTTTGAAAACATCTTTGGACACCCAAGTGGCTGCTGCGTCTGTTTGAGGATGAGGTTGGCGGTGGATCCTGGCGTCGCGGTGCTTGTGGCGCGTTTCCTGCGACGACGGTGTCCTCGCACTCGAGGGAGGATTTGGGGAAGAAGACGACGGCATTGTTGAAGAGGAGGAGCAGGTCTCGGTAGAAGGAGAGAGAGAGCAGGATGAGTAGGCGTCCTTGCGGAGCTTTGTTTGTATAGTTTCCAGGTCTACATGCTGCTGGACCATGCTCTTGTACTTATCGCTTTCCTGGGCCGGAAGCCGTCGCTCGAACAACGAGCCATGCTCTTGCGCACGTATCAACTGCAACACCTTAACCAACGGCTGTGATTTCACCAATGACACATCTCCGTTATTGTGCTGCTGCTGTTGCTCAGGTCGGCGTCTTGGACCATGGTAATACCCACTTGAAGTTGTTGGAGTAAAAGATCAGCGAGCGGCGAGAGCCGCTTGGAGTCGCAGGGAGAGATCAGAGAACCTTGACGAATTCGGCGCGTTGAGGGTTACCAACACGATCCCATCGACGAAGAAGAAGCAGAATGGGCCTCTTGCGTGGCCTATGGCATCAGCCGGTCTCTGGGCTTCTTGGGCCAGTAAATTGGAGAGAGGCCTGGGCTTTGACTTGCAGAGAGATTGGGCTCTGGGAGCCGCTTGTAGTATTTTGGCTAAAGGAGTTGCTTCTTGTGGCCACTTATATATATATATATATATATATGTATGTAAAAGAACCCTTTTTTTTTTCTTTTTTTCTCTTTTTTTTTTCTTTTTTTTTTGTAAACAAGTAATAACGTATGTATTCCCTTTTTTTTTCTAATAAAACATTTATTCTTTTTTATTTTGATGTGACTGAACTTGAAATTGAATATTCGAGCTACCTACGTACCCTTCCAAAGAAGAGATCAAGTCGTAACGTAGTTCAAATACATACATATATTTTTTTTCTTTTTTGTGGTGCCGTTTGCAGTTTCAACTCGTGCAGGCAATGAGCGTTTGGTGCCGTGTTGCAGTTTCAGCTCGTGCAGACAAGGAGCATTTGGTTCGTGCAGTTTAAGCTCGTGCGAACAATGAGCATTTGGTGCCGTGTTGCAGTTTCAGCTCGTGCAGGCAAGGAGCGTTGTGCCATGCAGTTTAGGCTCTTGCAGGCGAGGAGCCTTGTGTCTTGCAGTTTAGGCTCTTGCAGACCAGGAGCTTTGTGTCTTGCAGTTTAGGCTCTTGCAGACCAGGAGCTTTGGTGAATTTGTCAAGCAATTTTGGAAAGGCGTTCCTCATAATCTTCATAGCAAGGAGCCTTGACCGAGTGATTGAAGAAGTCTTCGGGCAAAAAATCGCGCATTGTGATGGGGATGGACGATCTATGTGTCGAAATTTCATCATCTTCAACACGTTCATGTTGCTTTGAAGGTTGACAAGAGCTGTTTTGCCCCCTTTCCGATTGGCGGACTTGTGGAGGAGACGTATGCTTCTTGTGCAATTTCTTAGGAGTGACTTGAGTCCATCCTTCAACTTTGCTTGTCTTGGAAGATGCCCCCGGCGGTTGAGGTGAAAACTTTGAGTCGGAAGAGCCAGAAGTGAAGGTGGTATAGTTTGACTTCACCATATCGTCAAGATCTAGCTCGATGATTCCTTTCTGAGCCAGCTTCATGATGAGATCTTTCAGCACGAAGCATTTTTCCGTTGGATGACTGATGAAACGGTGGAATTTACAGTACCTTGGACTATCGGTACGATTCATCTCTTCTGGCCGTTTGCACTCAGGCAAACCGATCACCTTCTTTTCCAACAAGTCTTCTAACATGGCAGCCACATCAGAGTCGGGGAATGGATAAGTTTTCTCTTCAAGCTCCTTCAAAGTGCGTCTACGCATCTCTTGATCACGAAAAGCTTCGGTTTGAATCGTCTTGCCTCGTGTGGAGATTTTGACGGGAGATGTGTTGACCGTCATCGCTTCCTTAGTGGGTTTCCATGCAGCCTTTTCCACCTTTGTCCCAAGAACTTTGTCGCTCTTGTAGTCGGCAATCGGTTCTTTCTTCCCATGATGGGCAATGCTTAACTCCATGTCATGGGCGCGAGTGGCCAATTCCTCGAAGGTCCGTGGTTTAATGCCTTGAAGGATGTATTGCAAACCCTATTGCATGCCTTGGATGCACATCTGTTGATGTAGTCAATGACTGGCTCGTCCTTCCACTGTTTTGTGCTCGTCAGCTCTAGCATGCTCACAGTACGGCGGGTGCTATAGAAGCGGTTGAGGAATTCCCGCTCCAATTGCTCCCAGCTGTTGATGGACTCAGGCTCTAGGTCCGTGTACCACTCAAAGGCGTTTCCTTTCAGCGAGCGCACAAACTGCTTGGCGAGGTAGTCCCCTTCGGTCCCTGCGTTGTTGCAAGTTTCGACGAAATGTGCAACGTGCTGCTTTGGGTTTCCTTTTCCATCAAACTGCATGAACTTTGGTGGTTGATAACCCCTAGGCATCTTCAGGGCATCAATCTTCTTGGAGTAAGGCTTCGAGTAAAACAAGGAGGTATGTGAGCTCCCTTCGTACTGCGCTTTGACGGTGCTGGCGATCATCTCTTGCAACTGCTTGATGGAGAGAGATCCCATCAGCGCCGCTGCTTGGTCTGGCTCCGGCTTCACATCGTGTTTCTCCACCTGAGGCTCATCTTCTTCGTCATCTCTTCTCTTTAGTGGATCATTCTCTGGGTCGGGTTTCTCGCCGTCCTGCGCCTCCAGTCGGCTGACGAGTGTAGCGATTTGCAAGTCTTTTTCTTCCACAGTCCGTGTTAGCCTTGCAATCGCTTCATTCATTTGAGCCAGTTGTTCTTCGATGAAGGTGACGCCAATGGTCATGACTTGTGCAACCAATGGACGCAATTTTTCTTCAGACGTCCAGGGTGTTGACGAAGAATGTCGTTGGCTGCTTTGGGATGTCATCTTGTGTGCCTCAGCAGCATGATTCGGTGCCCCTAGCGAGGTCAGGTTGATGACGGACTCGCGCCTTTGATGCTCCCCTTGCTCCTTTAGTGGCACCAACTTTGAAGTGGCATGTTGAGGAGCGGTTGTGGCGCCAATAGATGCTCCGTTCATGGCGGAAGTGCTCAGGCTTCTCTCCTTTGTGAGAACGGCTTGTCCTTTGCTTGATGCCATTGATTTTGGAAGTGTGCTTGAATTTCTTGAACGAAGAAAGAGATGAGAGGTAGAGATTGTCCCACTGGGCGTGCCAATTTGTGAACACGGAAAATTCCCGAAACGAAAGAGACAAGAACAACGTGCACAAACAAATATTTTTGTTTTGATGATTTTGGGTTACAATCTCTCTCAAATTTGATCCTCTGATTCGATCTCCGTAAGGTGTTGATTTGTGGACGTGCGATTGATCCAAAGCGCCGTTGGGCTTGATCTAAGGATGAACGTTCTTCAAGGGTCGTGGGCTTAATCTTGAAGGTGGATTTGAGCGGATCTTCAAGGAGCCGTTGGGGCTTGATCTTGAGGATGGGCGTTTCTTCAAGGGCTTTTGGGCTTGATCTTGAAGAATGGTGATTGACGGATCTTCAAGGGGCCTTTGGGCTTGATCTTGAAGAACAGTGATGAACAGATTTCCGAGGGCTTTTGGGCTTGAACTCGAAGAACAGTGACGAACGGATCTTCGAGAGCTTTTGGGCTTGAACAGATCTTCGAGGGCTTTTGGGCTTGATCTCGAAGAACAGTGATGAACGATGAACGCATTCTTCAAGGGCCGTCGGGGCTTGGGCTTGATGAACAGCGGATGAGCGGATTTGTTGATGTTGTCGATCCAAAGGGGCCGTTGGGGCTTGATCCTTGAGGATGAACAGTTGATGAACGATGAACGCTTTCTTCAAGGGGCCGTTGAGGCTTGTGAAGGAAAAATTTTGTCCTAGCTAAGAACATGTATGAACATTTGAATACATATGCTAACAATTAACTCTTTAAAGTAGGCATGCATCCAAAAACAATTCATGAAACCCATGACTTTCAAAGCCTAGTATATGGTGAACCAAAAGACTGTTTAACAACATTAAAGATAATTAAGAATTTAGAGATTCTTTACCCTTGAAGCTCATCCTTGATTACACAAGGGATTCACCCAAGTGGAGGGCCTTCAAGTCACCTCCTTGCTCCTTGGATCTTCCTTGTGATTTTCCTCCTTTTAGTGCTCCTTTGCTTCTTTGAGGATTTGAGGATTAGTTCTCCAAAACACCAAAAGTTTGATGTCTCTATGTCTCTTCACCAAGGATGTAATTTGTGAGGATGAAAATGGATCACTTAGGGAAGTAAATTTGCTAGATAACTTTCCCCAAGTAGCTTAGAAAACCCTCATTGAAAACAAAGCTATAAAGATGAATTTATACTTCATTTCTTAGGTGAGTGGCAAACTTGCAATTAAGCAAACTTGCATACCCTCACCCTAAATGGTTGGCCTATATGGTTATTGGGCTTATTGCCCATTTTGTTTTAGTTGTCATACAACTTAAACATAATGGGCCTTGTGGACCAAAACACTTTTGGGCCCCGAAGCCCTAAAACCAACTTAAAAGCCCAATACGAACATTTCGTATAATTAATTAACTAATTAATTAATCTTGACCATTCTTCAATTAAACCATTTAATTGCTTATCCATTTCATTTAATTGCTTCACATATATATCCTTATTTGGTGTGCGATCCATTAGGTTCCAATTAGCGAGGCAGTGGGCGATGTTACTCTTAACTATCGATTGTGAATTGAAACCACATTTCAATTCTCCCTTTTTGATGATTAGTGTTTGCTAATCAATAGGGCTTCCACAAACCATGAGTGACACCTAGCAGTATGTCATGGTTACCCAAGCTAAGTAGAATTGGTTGGAGAACCTATCCAGTTACAATTACAATGCAATACGGTCCTTCTCTAATACAATACTCTTAACCACATTGTTTTAAGTGATAGTTTGTTTCATGTCTACTATCCAATGTGATACTTTCTTATATGATTCCCTTGAATATGATTTGGAACATCTTCCTTAGTCATATTCATTTGCTTTGGCCAAAGACTTTAGAATCATATTTTAGAGTATACTCCTTCCACCATGGAAGGTTAGAGATCCCTTGTTGTGCATTCATATGCCTACATGACTAGATCACATGACCCCAACAATGCCGTGGACAATCCGAGGGAATGCCTTTGTCATGATCAAAGATCAAGGACCTAACCATTAGACATCTATGATGCCTCAGGTCTAAGGACTAATTTGCATATTGTAACCTTAGAGTTCGTACATGACATGTATGTTTGAACTCTCATTAATCGCAGTTCAGTGTACTCGATTACTCTTTCGAGCACCTATGTGTTTGTCTTAGTGTCCAACACCAAATGACTTGAGACTAGTTCATACTCACGTTTGAGTCAACATAACACATACTAACCTTAGCGGATTGTCAATGCCCAATTGGCAATCCTATGGCTAGGAACGTTTTAGGAATGAACATAAGAGAAAGGTCTCCTTAATCTAACTCATTAGATCACTTATCTCTTATGTCAAATACATCCCTTGGATTCTCTTATTGATTAAACACATGATTCAATAAATAGTGATTAACAATAAGTATTGCCCTTCCGTTAAACATATAAAAGTTTAACATATTAAGTATTCCAAAAAGCTATTACATCAAATGAGTGGCTTTGTGGGCATACTTCCAACAATCTCCCACTTGCACTCAAAGCCATCCTCCCATGTATCTAATACTCATCTTATCCATATGACGATCAAGCTGGATTTGAGTCATTGGCTTTGTCAGTGGATCTGCTACATTATCGGCTGAAGCAACTTTGAGGATGTTGACTTTCCCCTCGGCAGCATATCATCTTATGATATTAAAGCGCCTATCAAAATGCTTGTTCTTTTGATGAGCCCTGGGTTCCTTGGCTTGAGCTATCGCCCCACTATTATCACAGTACAAAGTTACTGGTGATGTGATTGTTGGAACCACTCCAAGTTCAGTAATGAACTTTTTCATCCAGAACGCTTCTTTGCCGGCTTCAGCTGCAGCGACATATTCAGCCTCTGTCGTGGAATCAGCAATTACACTTTGTTTCTTGCTTTTCCAACTAACAGCCCCACCATTCAGAGTGAATACATATCCGGAGTTGGAACTTCTATCATCGACGTCAGATTGGAAATCTGCGTCTGTATAAGCTTCCACTCGCAACTCTGATGCTCCTCCATAAACGAGGAACATGTCCTTAGTTCTTCTTAAGTACTTAAGGACCATCTTGACAGCTGCCCAGTGTTCTGATCCTGGGTTAGATTGATATCGACTAGTAATGCTCACAGCATACGCGATATCAGGCCTTGTGCATATCATGGCATACATGAGACTCCCTATGGCGGAAGCATAAGGAATTTCATTCATTTAGCCGTATCTCTTCAGGAGTCTTAGGTCCCATGGACTTAGAAAGGTGAATTCCATGTCTCACAGGAAGAAAACCTTTCTTAGATTGTTCCATCTGGAACCTACTTAGCACCTTATCAATGTACATCGATTGGGATAATCCAATTAATTTTCTGGATCTATCACGATAGAGTTTTATCCCAAGTACATAAGATGCATCTCCTAAATCTTTCATGTGGAAGGTTTTAGACAACCACACTTTTACAGAAGAAAGTACTGCAGTGTCATTCCCGAATAGTAATATGTCATCTACATATAACACTAGGAATACTACTGCATCCCCAACGACTTTTTGATAAACACAATTGTCGTCTTCGTTTTGAGTAAAACCAAACGTTTTGATTTCAGTATCGAAACGAATGTTCCAGCTCCTGGAGGCTTGCTTAAGTCCATATATGGACCTTTGAAGCTTGCATGCCTTAGTCTCTTCAGACTCGGACACGAAACCTTCGGGTTGAGTCATATAGAGCTCTTCCTGTAGGTAGCCGTTCAGAAAGGCCGTCTTCACGTCCATTTGCCATCTCTTTGAATCAATGTCGGACATTGCTTCAGTGTAGTCCCTAGGGTCCTCCTTTGTTTCATTGTCACCTAAAAGGTACAATTCATCAAAGTCATTTTTTAAGCCAAACCTCATAGGTGGCTTACTAACCCGTTCAGATCTACGTGGAGCTAGGGGTTCAGGAACAGGGTTGTCATCTTGTTGAGTGCTTGTTTGTGGTTCATCATTAATCTCATTAATTTCCTTCAATTCTATCGTTTTCTCGCTTCTTCCATTGAGAACGAATTCGTCCTCAAGGAACATAGCAGTTCTGGCGACAAAGACTTTCTTGTCGTCAGGGTTATAGAATTCGTATCCCAAAGTCTGTTTGGAATACCCCACAAAGTAGCACTTAATAGATCTTGCTTCAAGCTTGTCAGCTTCAAGTCTTTTAACGTAAGCCGGACAACCCCAAATCCTAATATGATTAAGATTTGTGCTTTTACCATGCCATATCTCATATGGTGTTTGTGAAACTAATTTGGAAGGTACTCTATTAAGCAAGTAAGCTGCTGTATATAGAGCGTATCCCCAGAATATTACTGGTAGATTGGCAGAACTCATCATAGAACGAACCATGTTCATCAAGGTTCGATTTCTCCGTTCAGAAACTCCGTTATGCTGAGGAGTTCCTGGTGGAGTCCACTGTGATACTATTCCACACTCTTTGAGATAATCTAGGAAATCGTTACTCAGATATTCACCCCCTCGATCAGATCTTAGGGTCTTTATCTGTTTCCCAGTTTGCTTCTCAACTTCATTCTTGAATTCTTTGAACATTTCAAAGGATTCTGACTTGTACTTCATAAGATACACATAGCCAAACCGAGAGTGATCGTCGGTGAATGTGATATAGTAGGAGAAGCCTCCTCTCGATGTAGTAGACATAGGTCCACATACGTCAGTGTGGATTAACCCTAGAATTTCAGTGGCACGCTCTCATTTTCCAGTAAATGGAGATTTGGTCATCTTCCCTTTCAAGCAACATTCACAAGTACCCATCTGGTCATTACCTAATGGGCGGATATATCCGTCTTTCGACATCTTGTGAATCTTATCAAGGTTCACATGTCCAAGTTTAAGATGCCACATCTTTTCTTGGTTAACTTCTTCTCTAGCCCTTTTGGGTTTTGAGGTATTCCTGCTTTCAATACAGTGCATCCCACTATTCGTCTCTAGGTGAAAAAGTCCCTCTATCATATTACCATGAGAGATAATACGACCGTTCAAGTATAAAGTGCAACTCATTTTGTCAAACAACACTGAGTGCCCATCTCGTAAAAGCTTAGAGATGGAAATCAAATTCTTTATACATGAAGGAAAATATAAACAATTTTTAAGTTCCAGGACTTCCCCAGAGGGTAGGTTAAGCATATAGGTGCCTATTGCTTTTGCAGAGATTTTAGTGCCGTTCCCAACTCGCACAACCATCTCCTCATTGCGCAGTGACCTGCTCCCTGTTAGTCCCTGCAACGTATTACAGATATGTTGACTAGCGCCTGAATCAAATATCCAGGAATTGGAGCCCACTGTAAAAGCACTCTCTATGACAGAAATAGTCTCTTCAAAAGTCCTTGTCATAAGGCTCGCAATGCGCACCCTGTATTTCTTCTTCCAACGTTCATCCTTTCCACAATGAAAGCATGTTCCTTTGGATTTCTTTGCCTTCTTCTTATGTAACCTTTTCCTTATCATTGCATTCTCACTCCCACTGTCCCTTTTGAAACCTTTTTCAAATTTACAGCACATGTCAATCATCTCTTTCAAAGAATGATCGAATCTATTCACTTTATAGTTTACGATAAACTTAGTGAAATCATCCGAGAGAGATGCAAGGAAAAAGTCTTGGGCCATTTTCCCATCGATGGAAGTTCCTAAACTTTGAAGATCTTGAAAGATCCTTTCCATCTTTTGTCCATGTTTATGGACCGATGTCCCCTTTGCCATTTTGGCATTCATTAGACTACAAATATTTGAGAATCGTACATTACTAGTCTCAATGTCATGCATCTTATGCAAACTTTCAACCATGGCACAAGAAGTGTCCATGTGCTTATGTAGCTTCATAAGCTCCTCACTAAGTGAAGTGAGGATTAAGCATTTGGCTTGTAAGTCATCCTCATAGTGTCTAACATAATTTTGACACTCCTCCTTTGAAGCTAGTTTCGTAGGAGGTACATGAGGAGGGGATTGCTTAAGTACATACAATATGTCTTTCACCTTTGAGACATTCTCAATGTGGCGATACCAAGCAAGGAAACGTTGGCCCTTTAGGCCCTTTTTGTCAAGTATAATGGTGGGTATAATTTTAGGCATGTCGTTCACTACATAACATAACAAAAATCGAATTAGCATTGTTGTTTAAAACTATTTTGATTGGGTATTTTAATCAAATAGTATCACCCACCATTTTTGGCAAATTCCACATCCCTCAATAGAATTCGAGAGTTATATTGAACTCTTAGTGGGTTATGGGAGACTCACCATTACCAAGCCCACCTCAGAAGAATATCTTATTGGTTAGCAAAAATAATGATGAGAGAATAACGCATTATTCATTTACAACCTTTTGTAATTACCCATCTAGTTCGGCCTCTAGAGAATGATGCCTCAGAAGAATATCTTATTGGCATCATTGCACTTAGTTTAAGTCATTCCCACCATGCTAGTTCAAATAGGGGTTCAAGAATGGCCTCAGAAGAATATCATATTGGCCATACTCGTTGCCTACTTTCACTTCATCATATGTTTATGGGCTTCTCCTGAATGTAAGCACATACTTTGTATACCCCAGAACTGGACGAATACGGTGTACGAGTCACAAACGATTGAAGCCCACCACGGTGGAAGGCCTACGAAGAGATATTCTAAACATCTCTCGCTTATCAACTTAATATTCATTTGTTGAGGGAATAGCGTTGGGCTACATCAAAACATTTTAATCACATTAAAAGAACTTGGGCCTATCACAACCATTGGTCCAAGTTTATATGAATTAGTAGTATATAATACTCTCACTGTTTCGTTGAAACAAGCGAGACTATATGGAACTACTAACGAATGCTTTGCATCCTCATATGGACTATATAGTCATATTAGGTTTTAGGATGATTATGAACCGTTTGATTTGATCCAACACGAGCCTTGTGTTGGACCTTGGGTCTAAGGTATGTAGTTGTTGATTTTAGTTACGCGTTTAATCCAATTAAACCGTTATTTCCTATTGGGCGTTGGACCCAACTATTCCATTTTGCATACATTTAAACAAAAGGAATACATGAAATAATAATAAGGGCTTATGCCCTTTTACAACATAAATGATGGACTTATGTCCATTTACAACAATCTTGAACTAATCAAATTACATTCAAATCTACACTACCAAGCCCAAACATTCATAATGTAAAGCGGCCAATCACATAGCTCAATTATCGAGGCATTTGGTTCATAATCACCCTTCTCTTAATCAAACACATTTAATTAAGAAAACAACTTTAAAACAATTGGTTTTCGGATCCATAGAATTGATTTAAATGAAACTAAATAAAATGAAAATCCAATTCTCATTTAAAGAGACAAACAATTTTGTTCTCATCTAATTTGGGCAAAAAACAATGACCACAACTTTTTGGGCCATTTTCTAAAAACAAAAAAACTTTTGGGGTCACTTTGTAAAAACACAAGAGTCCACAACTTCATGTAATTACAACTTAGAACCCAAACATTTTTAATAATGTCAAAAACATCATTAAAGGAGCAAAACAATTTGTCCTTTAAAGTTTTTGGACCTTAACGTAAAAACGTAAACTTTTGGGCCAAAATGCAAATACACAAAAGTATCAAAACTTTATGTAAGTGCACAAAACACCCAAAAATACCCTATTTAATAGGGTGGCCGGCCATAAGTGGTTTTTAGTGATAAAATTCAAATTTTATACAAAGTTTTGTAAGTGGGTTATGTTAGGTGAGGTAAAGATGAAATAAAATTTTGTAAGAAATGATTTATGTCATTCTTTAAAACAAAGTTTGTCTCCCATTAAAATTACTTAATCATTAACCATCACCCACTAAAATTAAATCAAAACTTTATGTAAAAACATAAAACTTTTTGAATCAAAACTTCAAAACTTTTTGTTCTTGGCAAGAACTCCAAGAACATTGAAGAACACTTATGAAAACTCAAAATACATGGCACCAAATTTTTAGTTCCAATATTCATGCTTAAATGAAATACATCTACAACATTTGAGATGCTAAATTTTCTAGCAAAATTTATATTCAAAGCAAGAACAAAGCTTGTAACATTTACAACATTTAAATCATAAAACATGAAAATCACAAAACCCAAAAGGATCCACCATACACTAGACCTAGGCTTTGATACCACTTGAAGGAAACATTTTGTCCTAGCTAAGAACATGTATGAACATTTGAATACATATGCTAACAATTAACTCTTTAAAGTAGGCATGCATCCAAAAACAATTCATGAAACCCATGACTTTCAAAGCCTAGTATATGGTGAACCAAAAGACTCTTTAACAACATTAAAGATAATTAAGAATTTAGAGATTCTTTACCCTTGAAGCTCATCCTTGATTACACAAGGGATTCACCCAAGTGGAGGGCCTTCAAGTCACCTCCTTGCTCCTTGGATCTTCCTTGTGATTTTCCTCCTTTTAGTGCTCCTTTGCTTCTTTGAGGATTTGAGGATTAGTTCTCCAAAACACCAAAAGTTTGATGTCTCTATGTCTCTTCACCAAGGATGTAATTTGTGAGAATGAAAATGGATCACTTAGGGAAGTAAATTTGCTAGATAACTATCCCCAAGTAGGGAAGTAAGCATGAATATTGGAACTAAAATTTGGTGCCATGTATTTTGAGTTTTCATAAGTGTTCTTCAATGTTCTTGGAGTTCTTGCCAAGAACAAAAAGTTTTGAAGTTTTGATTCAAAAAGTTTTATGTTTTTACATAAAGTTTTGATTTAATTTTAGTGGGTGATGGTTAATGATTAAGTAATTTTAATGGGAGACAAACTTTGTTTTAAAGAATGACATAAATCATTTCTTACAAAATTTTATTTCATCTTTACCTCACCTAACATAACCCACTTACAAAACTTTGTATAAAATTTGAATTTTACCAATAAAAACCACTTATGGCTGGCCACCCTATTAAATAGGGTATTTTTGGGTGTTTTGTGCACTTACATAAAGTTTTGATACTTTTGTGTATTTGCATTTTGGCCCAAAAGTTTACGTTTTTACGTTAAGGTCCAAAAACTTTAAAGGACAAATTGTTTTGCTCCTTTAATGATGTTTTTGACATTATTAAAAATGTTTGGGTTCTAAGTTGTAATTACATGAAGTTGTGGACTCTTGTGTTTTTACAAAGTGACCCCAAAAGTTTTTGTTTTTAGAAAATGGCCCAAATTAGATGAGAACAAAATGGTTTGTCTCTTTAAATGAGAATTGGATTTTCATTTTATTTAGTTTCATTTAAATCAATTCTATGGATCCGAAAACCAATTGTTTTAAAGTTGTTTTCTTAATTAAATGTGTTTGATTAAGAGAAGGGTGATTATGAACCAAATGCCTCGATAATTGAGCTATGTGATTGGCCGCTTTACATTATGAATGTTTGGGCTTGGTAGTGTAGATTTGAATGTAATTTGATTAATTCAATTTGTTGTAAATGGACATAAGTCCATCATTTGTGTTGTAAAAGGGCATAAGCCCTTATTATTATTTCATGTATTCCTTTTGTTTAAATGTATGCAAAATGGAATAGTTGGGTCCAACGCCCAATAGGAAATAACGGTTTAATTGGATTAAACGCGTAACTAAAATCAACAACTACATACCTTAGACCCAAGGTCCAACACAAGGCTCGTGTTGGATCAAATCAAACGGTTCATAATCATCCTAAAACCTAATATGACTATATAGTCCATATGAGGATGCAAGGCATTCGTTAGTAGTTCCATATAGTCTCGCTTGTTTCAACGAAACAGTGGGAGTATTATATACTACTAATTCATATAAACTTGGACCAATGGTTGTGATAGGCCCAAGTTCTTTTAATGTGATTAAAATGTTTTGATGTAGCCCAACGCTATTCCCTCAAACAAATATTTAAGTTGATAAGCGAGAGATGTTTAGAATATCTCTTCGTATGCCTTCCACCGTGGTGGGTTCCAAGCGTTTGTGACTCATGCACCGGCTTCACCCTATCATGGGGGAGTACAAAGCATGTGCTTATATCCAGGAGGAATCCATATACATATGATGAGGTGAGTGTAGGCAACGAGGATAGCCAACATCGTATCATCGTGAGGCTATTCTTGAACCCCTTCACGAACTAAGCATGGTGGGAATAACTTAAACTAAGTGCAATGGTGCCAACATCGTATCATCGTGAGGCAACATTCTCTAGAGGCCAAACGAGATGGGTAATTACAAAATGTTGTAAATGAATAATGCGTTATTCTCTCATCATTATTTTTGCTAGCCAACATCGTATCATCGTGAGGTGGGCTTGGTAATGGTGAGTCTCCCATAACCCACTAAGAGTTCAAATATAACTCTCGAATTCTATTGAGGGATGTGGAATTTGCCAAAAATGGTGGGTGATACTATTTGATTAAAAGACCCAATCAAAATAGTTTTAAACAACAATGCTAATTCGATTTCTGTTATGTTATGTAGTGAACGGCATGCCTAAAATTATACCCACCATTATACTTGACAAAAAGGGCCTAAAGGGCCAACGTTTCCTTGCTTGGTATCGCCAAATTGAGAATGTCTCAAAGGTGAAAGACATATTGTATGTGCTTAAGCAATCCCCTCCTCATGTACCTCCTACGAAACTAGCTTCAAAGGAGGAGTGTCAAAATTATATTAGACACTATGAGGATGACTTACAAGCCAAATGCTTAATCCTCACTTCACTTAGTGAGGAGCTTATGAAGCTACATAAGCACATGGACACTTCTTGTGCCATGGTTGAAAGTTTGCATAAGATGCATGACATTGAGACTAGTAATGTACGATTCTCAAATATTTGTAGTCTAATGAATGCCAAAATGGCAAAGGGGACATCGGTCCATAAACATGGACAAAAGATGGAAATGATCTTTCAAGATCTTCAAAGTTTAGGAACTTCCATCGATGGGAAAATAGCCCAAGACTTTTTCCTTGCATCTCTCTCGGATGATTTCACTAAGTTTATCGTAAACTATAAAGTGAATAGATTCGATCATTCTTTGAAAGAGATGATTGACATGTGCTGTAAATTTGAAAAAGGTTTCAAAAGGGACAGTGGGAGTGAGAATGCAATAATAAGGAAAAGGTTACATAAGAAGAAGGCAAAGAAATCCAAGCGAACATGTTTTCATTGTGGAAAGGATGAACGTTGGAAGAAGAAATACAGGGTGCGCATTGCGAGCCTTATGACAAGGACTTTTGAAGAGACTATTTCTGTCATAGAGAGTGCTTTTACAGTGAGCTCCAATTCCTGGATATTTGATTCAGGTGCTAGTCAACATATCTGTAATACGTTGCAGGGACTAACAGGGAGCAGGTCACTGCGCAATGAGGAGATGGTTGTGCGAGTTGGGAACGGCACTAAAATCTCTGCAAAAGCAATAGGCACCTATATGCTTAACCTACCCTCTGGGGAAGTCCTGGAACTTAAAAATTGTTTATATTTTCCTTCATGTATAAAGAATTTGATTTCCATCTCTAAGCTTTTACGAGATGGGCACTCAGTGTTGTTTGACAAAATGAGTTGCACTTTATACTTGAACGGTCGTATTATCTCTCATGGTAATATGATAGATGGACTTTTTCACCTAGAGACGAATAGTGGGATGCACTGTATTGAAAGCGGGAATACCTCAAAACCCAAAAGGGCTAGAGTAGAAGTTAACCAAGAAAAGATGTGGCATCTTAAACTTGGACATGTGAACCTTGATAAGATTCGCAAGATGTCGAAAGACGGATATTTCCACCCATTAGGTAATGACCGGATGGGTACTTGTGAATGTTGCTTGAAAGGGAAGATGACCAAATCTCCATTTACTGGAAAAGGAGAGCGTGCCACTGAAATTCTAGGGTTAATCCATACTGACGTATGTGGACCTATGTCTACTACGTCGAGAGAAGGCTTCTCATACTATATCACATTCACCGACGATCACTCTCGGTTTGGCTATGTATATCTTATGAAGTACAAGTCAGAATCCTTTGAAAGGTTCAAAGAATTCAAGAATGAAGTTGAGAAGCAAACTGGGAAACAGATAAAAATCCTAAGATCGGATCGAGGGGGTGAATATCTGAGTAATGAGTTCCTAGATTATCTCAAAGAGTGTGGAATAATATCACAGTGGACTCCACCGGGAACTCCACAACTTAATGGAGTTTCTGAAAGGAGAAATCGAACCTTGATGAACATGGTTCGTTCTATGATGAGTTCCGCTGATCTACCAGTAACATTCTGGGGATACGCTCTATATACAGCAGCTTACTTGCTTAATAGAGTACCTTCCAAATCAGTTTCACAAACACCCTATGAGATATGGCATGGAAGAAAGCCAAGTCTTAATCATATTAAGATTTGGGGTTGTGAAGCATATGTCAAGAAGCTTGAGGCTACTAAGCTTGAAGCGAGATCAGTAAGATGCTATTTTGTGGGATATCCTAAAGAAACTATGGGATATGAGTTCTACCATCCTGACGACCAGAAAGTCTTTGTCGCCAGAACTGCTAAGTTTCTAAAGGACGAATTTGTTCTCAAAGGAACTATAAGCAAACAGATGGAAATTAATGAGATTAATAATGAACCACAAACAAGCACTCGACATATTGACAACCCTGTTCCTGAACCCCTAGCTCCACGTAGATCTGAACGGGTTAGTAAGCCACCTATGAGGTTTGGCTTAAATAATGACTTTGATGAATTGTACCTTCTAGGTGACAATGAAACAAAGGAGGACCCTAGAGACTACACTGAAGCAATGTCCGACATTGATTCAAAGAGATGGCAAGAGGCCATGAAATCCGAGATGGATTCCATGTATCAAAATCAGGTCTGGACTCTTGTAGACCCTCCAGAAGGTATTGTACCTGTTGGAAACAAATGGGTCTTCAAGAGGAAGATAGGCGTTGATGGGAACGTGGAGACTTATAAGGCTAGACTAGTAGCCAAGGGATACAGGCAAATAGAAGGGATTGACTATGAAGAAACCTTCTCTCCTGTAGCCATGATTAAGTCCATTCGAATTTTGCTTGCTATAGCTGCGTACCATGATTATGAAATCTGGCAAATGGACGTGAAGACAGCCTTTCTGAACGGCTACCTACAGGAAGAGCTCTATATGACTCAACCCGAAGGTTTCGTGTCCGAGTCTGAAGAGACTAAGGTATGCAAGCTTCAAAGGTCCATTTATGGACTTAAGCAAGCCTCCAGGAGCTGGAACATTCGTTTCGACACTGAAATCAAAACGTTTGGTTTTACTCAAAACGAAGACGACAATTGTGTTTATCAAAAAGTCGTTGGGGATGCAGTAGTATTCCTAGTGTTATATGTAGATGACATATTACTATTCGGGAATGACACTGCAGTACTTTCTTCTGTAAAAGTGTGGTTGTCTAAAACCTTCCACATGAAAGATTTAGGAGATGCATCTTATGTACTTGGGATAAAGCTCTATCGTGATAGATCCAGAAAATTAATTGGATTATCCCAATCGATGTACATTGATAAGGTGCTAAGTAGGTTCCAGATAGAACAATCTAAGAAAGGTTTTCTTCCTGTGAGACATGGAATTCACCTTTCTAAGTCCATGGGACCTAAGACTCCTGAAGAGATACGGCTAATGAATGAAATTCCTTATGCTTCCGCCATAGGGAGTCTCATGTATGCCATGATATGCACAAGGCCTGATATCGCATATGCTGTGAGCATTACTAGTCGATATCAATCTAACCCAGGATCAGAACACTGGGCAGCTGTCAAGGCGGTCCTTAAGTACTTAAGAAGAACTAAGGACATGTTCCTCGTTTATGGAGGAGCATCAGAGTTGCGAGTGGAAGCTTATACAGACGCAGATTTCCAATCTGACGTCGATGATAGAAGTTCCAACTCCGGATATGTATTCACTCTGAATGGTGGGGCTGTCAGTTGGAAAAGCAAGAAACAAAGTGTAATTGCTGATTCCACGACAGAGGCTGAATATGTCGCTGCAGCTGAAGCCGGCAAAGAAGCGTTCTGGATGAAGAAGTTCATTACTGAACTTGGAGTGGTTCCAACCATCACATCACCAGTAACTTTGTACTGTGATAATAGTGGGGCGATAGCTCAAGCCAAGGAACCCAGGGCTCATCAAAAGAACAAGCATTTTGATAGGCGCTTTAATATCATTAGAAGATATGCTGCCGAGGGGAAAATCAACATCCTCAAAGTTGCTTCAGCCGATAATGTAGCAGATCCACTGACAAAGCCAATGACTCAAATCCAGCTTGATCGTCATATGGATAAGATGGGTATTAGATACATGGGAGGATGGCTTTGAGTGCAAGTGGGAGATTGTTGGAAGTATGCCCACAAAGCCACTCATTTGATGTAATAGCTTTTGGAATACTTAATATGTTAAACTTTTATATGTTTAACGGAAGGGCAATACTTATTATTAATCACTATTTATTGTATCATGTGTTTAAGCAATAAGAGAATCCAAGGGATGTATTTGACATAAGAGTTAAGTGATCTAATGAGTTAGATTAAGGAGACCTTTCTCTTATGCTCATTCCTAAAACGTTCCTAACCATAGGATTGCCAATTGGGCATTGACAATCCACTAAGGTTAGTATGTGTTATGTTGACTCAAACGTGAGTATGAACTAGTCTCAAGTCATTTGGTGTTGGACACTAAGACAAACACATAGGTGCTCGAAAGAGTAATCGAGTACACTGAACTGCGATTAATGAGAGTTCAAACATACATGTCATGTACGAACTCTAAGGTTACAATATGCAAAGTAGTCCTTAGACCTGAGGCATCATAGATGTCTAATGGTTAGGTCCTTGATCTTTGATCATGACAAAGGCATTCCCTCGGATTGTCCACGGCATTGTTGGGGTCATGTGATCTAGTCATGTAGGCATATGAATGCACAACAAGGGATCTCTAACCTTCCATGGTGGAAGGAGTATACTCTAAAATATGATTCTAAAGTCTTTGGCCAAAGCAAATGAATATGACTAAGGAAGATGTTCCAAATCATATTCAAGGGAATCATATAAGAAAGTATCACATTGGATAGTAGACATGAAACAAACTATCACTTAAAACAATGTGGTTAAGCGTATTGTATTAGAGAAGGACCGTATTGCATTGTAATTGTAACTGGATAGGTTCTCCAACCAATTCTACTTAGCTTGGGTAACCATGACATACTGCTAGGTGTCACTCATGGTTTGTGGAAGCCCTATTGATTAGCAAACACTAATCATCAAAAAGGGAGAATTGAAATGTGGTTTCAATTCACAATCGATAGTTAAGAGTAACATCGCCCACTGCCTCGCTAATTGGAACCTAATGGATCGCACACCAAATAAGGATATATGTGAAGCAATTAAATGAAATGGATAAGCAATTAAATGGTTTAATTGAAGAATGGTCAAGATTAATTAATTAGTTAATTAATTATACGAAATGTTCGTATTGGGCTTTTAAGTTGGTTTTAGGGCTTCGGGGCCCAAAAGTGTTTTGGTCCACAAGGCCCATTATGTTTAAGTTGTATGACAACTAAAACAAAAATGGGCAATAAGCCCAATAACCATATAGGCCAACCATTTAGGGTGAGGGTATGCAAGTTTGCTTAATTGCAAGTTTGCCACTCACCTAAGAAATGAAGTATAAATTCATCTTTATAGCTTTGTTTTCAATTAGGGTTTTCTAAGCTACTTGGGGATAGTTATCTAGCAAATTTACTTCCCTAAGTGATCCATTTTCATTCTCACAAATTACATCCTTGGTGAAGAGACATAGAGACATCAAACTTTTGGTGTTTTGGAGAACTAATCCTCAAATCCTCAAAGAAGCAAAGGAGCACTAAAAGGAGGAAAATCACAAGGAAGATCCAAGGAGCAAGGAGCAAGGAGGTGACTTGAAGGCCCTCCACTTGGGTGAATCCCTTGTGTAATCAAGGATGAGCTTCAAGGGTAAAGAATCTCTAAATTCTTCATATTCTTTAATGTTGTTAAAGAGTCTTTTGATTCACCATATACTAGGCTTTGAAAGTCATGGGTTTCATGAATTGTTTTTGGATGCATGCCTACTTTAAAGAGTTAATTGTTAGCATATGTATTCAAATGTTCATACATGTTCTTAGCTAGGACAAAATTTTTCCTTCATCATATGCCTACATGACTAGATCACATGACCCCAACAATGCCGTGGACAATCCGAGGGAATGCCTTTGTCATGATCAAAGATCAAGGACCTAACCATTAGACATCTATGATGCCTCAGGTCTAAGGACTAATTTGCATATTGTAACCTTAGAGTTCGTACATGACATGTATGTTTGAACTCTCATTAATCGCAGTTCAGTGTACTCGATTACTCTTTCGAGCACCTATGTGTTTGTCTTAGTGTCCAACACCAAATGACTTGAGACTAGTTCATACTCACGTTTGAGTCAACATAACACATACTAACCTTAGCGGATTGTCAATGCCCAATTGGCAATCCTATGGCTAGGAACGTTTTAGGAATGAACATAAGAGAAAGGTCTCCTTAATCTAACTCATTAGATCACTTATCTCTTATGTCAAATACATCCCTTGGATTCTCTTATTGATTAAACACATGATTCAATAAATAGTGATTAACAATAAGTATTGCCCTTCCGTTAAACATATAAAAGTTTAACATATTAAGTATTCCAAAAAGCTATTACATCAAATGAGTGGCTTTGTGGGCATACTTCCAACAGCTTGGGCTTTAAAAGAACGATGAACGAAGAGCGAAGAACACTTTCTTCAAGGGCCGTCGGGGCTTGATCTTGAATTGGTGGATGATTGTTGATCCAAAGGGCCGTTGGGGCTTGATCTTAGGATGAACGATGGACGAAGAACGAAGAACGAAGAGAGCTTTCTTGATTCTTCGGGAACCTGGATGCTTGAGAGCTTCGGAGTTTCAGAGCTTTAGAGCTTCAAGAATTTTGCCTAATGATTTTGGTTCCATGAAATGAATGAAATTGGCTTCTATTTATAGAATTTTCCAAGGCCTAATTTTGAATATAATATCCCAGATGAAATAAGTCGTTTCTGCCAGGTGTTGACACGTGTCCTGTTTGATGACTTTCCCAACTCATTTCGATTTTTCGTTTAGACACACGCTACGTGTAAAATTTATGTAATACATGAGCGTTGAAACTTTGATTTATTGGTCAACATTTATTTACCGAAATTTCGATGTCTACAGCAACCTAGGTTTGACGAAGCCCATAAATCCGACGAAGCTCATGCTGCTGCTATCTCAAATATCTGGGATTTTTGTGCACATGGCCAAAGTTCGAGCGATCAATTGAAGGAGTTTAATGAACATTTCTGCTAGGCCGTCTTAGATATGAACATGGGGTATGTGATGTTCATCTTCAATCCTAACACTCATGCAATAGACATCGAAGGTTTTCGATGTGAATTCTCTAGCATTATCTATTTGAACCTATTTAATTGGATAATTAGGGTGGTGAGCCATTAGCTTAATAATTTGAGCTAGGAGTTTGGATAATGCAACATTTCGAGTGGATATCAGACACGTGTGACCAATGTGTTAAGAACCAACCAATAACATAAAGTATCTAAATGGTTCACAAAAAGTTGAATAGGTTCACAAAGTCTAATAGGAAAAATAATTATGATTTACACAATCACACATATACTAAATTATTCACATCAAAACATCAAAAATTACTTTTTTCTAAAGTGCCAATAACATTTTGAAAAGAAAAAGTGTGGAAATCACTCTTGGTGAAATTATAATTTGGTACGATAATACAACGTCACTTGTGCTACTTCCACTCAATATCTGAAAGTGATAAATGAATTTCAAATCTAGTTGTAAAAATAAAAAACACATGTTAAGTTTTTAATGGAAGTATCTAGACATGTAAACAGGTCATCCATTTCACCCGTTTCACCCATTAATAATTTTTTTTTCTTTTCGTTTCACCCGTTGTCCCCGCCTTCATTATCGACCTCTTCTGGGCCGCAGCTCTGGAGGCTTTTTTGTATTTCCCTAAGTGAAGGAAATTTTGTGAAAAACATGTTCATTTGAGCAACATCTATAGCATGCAATTAATAAATTAAAGACGGAATCATGATTGCAAGCACTCAAAATAAAACATTACCCATGAAATTCAAAGCCTAGTAGTTAGGTGAACCAAGACTCAACTCAAAACAAAGTGAGTTGAGAAATTTATACCTTTGTTGATTCCTCTTTGCATAAGCAAAGGATAATCACCCAAGAGATAGGGACTTCATTCCTTGCTTCTTAGATCCATGCTTTCTAGGATGAGGATGGTTGAAAAGATTCTCCAAGTTCCCAAATTTGAGAACCTCTAAGTCTCCACACCAAGGTAGGACTTGAAGAAGAGATGAATGACCTAGAGGAAATGAGATTGCTAGCTAAAATTCCTCTAGGGTGGCCGGCCTCTTAGAGAGAAAAGGGAGAGACATGTTCTCTCCAATTTTCTCAAAAAGCAACCCTAATGAAGAAATAGCTATAAAGTCATATTTATACCTACCTTCATTGGAGTGGCAAACTTGTAATAAGTCCAAAACCCACTCCACTCTCATTATGGCCGCCCATAGGGTTTTATTGGGCTTTTTGGGCCTTTGTGAATTATTAGTCATTAAGTTGTCATACAACTTAAGTCAATGGGCTTGACGTTCGAAGCCCATTGGGCCTTGAGGCCCAAAACTAACCCGTGGTCTTTTAACGAACTTTATTCATTTGATTAATTAACATATTAATTAATCATTGCCATAAATAATTAAACCATTTAATTATCCTTACTCATCTCCGTTGTTTCTTCAATCTCTACCTTACTCGGTGTACGATCCATTAGGTTCCTTTTAGCGAGGCAGTGGGCGATTAGAACTCTTTCAAATCGATTGTGAATTGAAACTTACTTTCAATTCTCCCTTTAGTGATTATACACGTTTAGGGCTTCCACTAACCATGAGTGACACCTAGCAGTATGTCATGGTTACCCAAGCTAATCAGAAGAGGTGGATAACCTATTTAGTTTAGGATTACAATGCAATACGGTATTTCTCTAATACAATACTCTTGACCACATTGTTTGGATTGATAGTTTATTCATGTCTACTATCCAATGTGATTCATTTACTTATATGATTACCTTGAATGTGATTTGGAACGACTTCCTAAATCTCATTCATAATCTGGCCAGAGATTCTTAATCATATCATAGAGCATTCTCCCTTAAACGATTTGAAGGTTAGAGATCCCTTGTTGCGCATTCACTTGCCTTCATGGCTAAGTGGCTTAACCCCAACTATGCCGTGGATACCCTCTGATGGAGTGACTTTGACATAGTCAAAGATCAAGGACTTAACCACAAAACAAATATGATGCCTCAGGTCAAAGGACTACTTTGCATTATCCCAACCATGAGTTCTCATGTGACATGAGTATGAGAACTCCTCGTTGATCGTGTTCAGTGGACTCATTCACTATTGAGCACCTACATGCTTGTCTTGGTGTCAATCACACCAATGACTCGAGACCAGCTACTCTCCCTGAGAGAAGACACAGCACGTACTGATCTTAACAGACTGTCAATGCCCAATTGGCAATCCTATGATCATGAACGTTTAGGATATGTATACGAAAGAGAATGGTCTCATAAATCTAACTTGTTTAAATTACATTCTCCTAATTACATATTCCTTGGACTTATCGTTTAAGCATATAACATTTATATGAGACGGCTTAAAACAATAATCTTTGACCTTGATATTAAACTAGATTAGTTTAACATGTGAAATGTCCGTAAAGTATCATCATATGATTGGCTTTAGGGCACATTTCCAATACTAAGATCCATGAACAAACCACCCAGAGTTCAAAGGACCTCATCGACACCGTTTTCGAATTCCCCGGACGGAAATCTCCTCTGAAGGCTATACACATGATCGAACCGGTGCTCGACCGAGACGACCCTGCTTATTGGGATTTCCTCTCCTTTTGCTCATATCTTCCCAAATCCAAAGGAATCATTGTCAACATGTTTGAAGAGCTCGACCCACTTGCCATCCTCCAGGCCATTGTTGAAGGCCTGTGTAACAAGTGTCAAGAATCAAAAGCGTCGGAGCTGACGATAGCTTTTCATCCCCTGCTGAAATGTGTCACGTAGTGCTGTGTATGTTGTTGGCGGCAGGCGTGTGATCACTGTCCCGAAATCTATAATCGTCCCTGAGAAGGAAAAAATTGTACCATAAATCAGTAATTTTTTCCCACCAACGCTGATTCTGACGACGTCGAGGCAGTAAAACGACCCGCCTTGGGAGACGTCAGCGAAGGGTGAATTTCACGGCATTGGAAGATCAGCTACCTTTGCCGAAGCTTAGGTATCAGTGTTGTTGGATTTGGTGGGGAGGCAGTAGGAGAAGAACCGGTTGTATTTCAAGGCGGATTGCTTGACGAGGGATATTTTATCTCGGCCGAGACCAAGCAAACTGACGGCGCCCCCGAAGAGTCCCTGATTGTTTTGACCGCACTCGAACAAAAACCCGTCCAAAATATCCTTCGGCGTTAAGCTCGGCCATTCCTTCCCGAAAAATCCGACGGAGAATGACTGGTCTTCGTACTGAATGTCGTAGATACAGCTGAAGGAGGAGCACCCGGGAATGTTTCGAGTGACTGACGCTAACGGGTTCACGGGTTCACCCAAAATGACTCATTATTTAACGGGTGATTAACAGGTTGACCCGTTAACCATCCGATTCGTTTATCACTCATTCGAATACTAATTTTAACAGGTTGGGTCGGGTCAGATTGAAAATGACCGACCCCCCCCCCCCCCCCCAAAAAAAAAAAACACAAAACAAAAACTCAACTAAATCCCGAACTCACACTCTCATTTCCGACCCATCCAAAACCCCCCAGACCCAAATCCGACCCATCCAAAATGCCCCCGAAATCTGAGACCCAGCCTCCATCCGCCGGCACCGGTACCACGCCCTCCGACCCATCCAACGCCTCAATCGACCCAATTCTCCTCGTCCTTCGAATCCTCCCCTACAGCTTCCTCCGCCCCCCTCGACTTCGCCTCAAGCTCCCAACCCTAACCCTCCCCTCACCCATGACCGTCTACGCCCTCGTCCTCCTCACCTACTTCATGGTTGTCTCCGGCATCGTCTACGACGTCATCGTCGAGCCCCCGGGCATCGGATCAACTCAGGACCGCCTCACAGGGTCGGTCCGACCCGTCGTATTCCTCCCCGGCCGGGTCAACGGGCAGTACATAATCGAAGGGCTGTCGTCCGGGTTCATGTTCGTGGTTGGTGGGATCGGCATTGTGCTCATGGACTTGGCTCTGGATCGGAATCGGGCAAAAAGTGTGAAGGTGTCGTATGCCACAGCTGGGATCTCCTCTGTCGTTCTGGCATATGTTATGAGTATGCTGTTTATTCGTATCAAGATCCCAGGTTATCTTTATTAACTAGTTAGTTAGGAGCTGAGTTGGAGTTTCAATTTCCATTGCGGACCCCAATTATGGTTTAATTTAGGCATGGGTTATATAATGATCAGTATAATCAGATTTTGATATATCTATATGGTTCGTTATTCACCTGTTTCCGATTCGTGCTGTTTTCTTGCATGTTTGTTGAGTGAAGAAGCATGCTTTATGTTTATGTGCTTTCATAACAATAATGTCTGCCCTGCTGCAACTTAAAGAATCATAATATTTGATGTAACTGAAGAAACGATACGACTTATCATAGAGCACACAGCATTTTCTGTGCGAAACCGTGATACAAAAGAATGGTTTGTACCACATATACTTCTATGAAAGCCCCATGTGCATATGAGATACTGATACTTCTCAGCTACTCCAACATACCGGTGTGATTCACTAAATGTGGATACGAGATTCTAATACTCTCGATCTCCAAGTACCCCTCATTTTCTAGATTAATCGTTCAATATCACATCATACCGATACTTCAATGTCATATCCATATCGATTCTTCACTATCATATCCATATGAACACGTGATACAGATTTTGAGTTGCAAATGAGTATGATGCTTATAGGGTTGTCAGATTACTATAAGTAAATATCTTGTGTATGATCGATAACTTGTCAAGATTTAGGTTTTTAACTACGTAAGTTTTTCAACTGAATATGTGTTTTTTTTTCCACTGTTGTTTTGGGCAGTATTGCAACTTTTTGGTTTTCTTTTAACTTGGTGGAGTCTTTTCCATATTGTATATACACCTAGTATCCATATCCATGTTTCCTAATGTATGAGCAAGATGCTGCTGCTGGTTATTTGAAAGTTAGGACATTCTCCATAGCTATTACAATTGATTGCCACTCTTGTCAAAACTTATACCTCTATGGCCTACAATGTCACCTTGTTTTTAACGCTTTTTAGGCTAATTTTGTAACACACAAAAAGTAGAAGCAGAAGCATCATAACCTCTATGACCTCTCCTCGACTACCCACACTTTCATCCAGGAGTTGGACAATCAACTAGAAATTTGCATGTTGAGATTTCAAAAGAGAATCTGTGGTTTTTGCCTTGCAAATGGATTCTACTGGCGTTGCCATTGTTTGGCTTTTAAACCGAATTGTGCATCACAAACCTAAGGCTGTTTCATCTTCTGTTTACCTGCTAAGTATACCTTGATGGATTTTGGCTTGTAGATAGACTTTCCCAAAGATTATTGGTGGTCTGTTGTATGATTGGAGTTTAGGGGTCATTTCTTTTGGATATTGTTTTAAATATGGTACTAGGTTTTGAGTCTGTTTGGGTATTTTCAGATCAACGTTGAGCGTTTGATTTAACTATTATCTATCCAGTTTAGAAGAATATCCTTAGGAGTTCATTCAGGACAGCTCTTGTAGGAAGCAATTTTGGTCACAAATGTTACTCCATGAAGCGCTCCTAAACCAAAAAGGGTGAAAGAAGCGCTCCTATCCCCATATTCTTTTGCTATATCTCAAGAATCATGAGGTACAAGCTCAGAGTTTTCCAATAATTATAGGGTTACATCAAGGGTTGACTTTAAGAGAATTTCCAATGGGAGTTCCTAAATAGGGACCCCCACCACATTTTAGTACTCATTTAAGGATTTAAATGTAATTTTGGTGTCCCTTAAGAAATACAATAAGAGAGTCCTTTAGTATAATTCTTAAATTTGAGGTTTTTAGGATTTTATGTGATAATTTGATTAGGTGCACATTTATTGTTTATGTTAAACTTTTTTGAATTAATTTAACATTACGTTCGCGTAAAATATTTTTGTAAACATTTTAGCAAAAAACAAAAATCTAATTCTAATACCAATTTTTTTTCTTAACAAAAACGTAATTAGAATTGCTTAATTATTAGATTATCCCCTTGCAAATTGATTAGGTACTAAGTTGGGCACATAATGAAAAAAAAAAAAAACTAGGGTTCATATATTGTAATGGGTTAAAAAAAAAAACTAGCGTGGACGTTGCCCACTATGTTTCATCTTGATCCTCGTGTCGCACGAGTATGATAAGCAAGTGCAACGTATTCTAGCTTTCAGAATGTTGCTCCAGATGCATTTCTCTGATCTAATAAGATCATATACCCTACAAACATGTCTGCAAGGATGGCTGTACCCAACAAACATCAAGTTAACATTCCTCAAGGGTGTGCCACCCTTTGGATGGCCTGGTACACCGATAGATAGCCAACCAATCTGTCTTTGGCCTAAAACGCGACAGATCACTCTATTCGTTGGATTCACTTTCCTAAAAGTGGAAGAATATGGCACAAAATAACTCCCTACTCGATCGCTGTCTCAATCATTTCCATCTCATGAGATTAATCTGGATTACTCCCATGACTTGAAGTTCTTGGTCCAGTATACTAGTTTGAGTGATATATGGAATTGAAATGAGATTATCATCGATGATGTTTCAATTATATGGTAGCTACTGACATAAATGAAAAGTAACGATATTGAACTGCGTTCCTTAGATTAGTGACAACGTAGAAATGATTGGCCAATTGAAATTACAATTCAGGTTGAATTAGATTCCTTACCAAAGAGTGTTTGGACCTATCGTTCCTACACTACCCATGGTAACCCTGTCATGTTACTAGTGGGAAATGAAGTGCAATGAGATGAATGAAATAGTGTAATGTAATGCAAACCTAATGTTGCAAGGCTTCTCTCAAACGACATGTGATTAATTACAGCATATGAATGTGGTTAGCATTTTTTCATGGGGATATTGATACAAAGATTTACATGTAAGTTCCCAAAGAATTACATGGACTGGTTCAAATGGTTCCATATCACAGACACCCTCTCAATTCATTTGAGGCATTCACTTTACGGATTGAAGCAATCCGCTCAGATTTGGTATACCCGTTTAAATGATTATGTGATTAGTCAGGGATATGAAAATACTATGCCCTAGTGTGTTAACTAAAAATTATTCCGAATTTTTAGAGTTCTAGTCTATGTCAATGATGTAAATCTCACTAAGACTTTAGAAGAGCTTGAAAAAAAACAGCATTGCACTCGAAGACAACAATTTGAGATGAAGGATCTTGAGAAAACTCGTTTATGCCTTAACCTATAGTTCAAGCATTGTTCTAATGGTAATTTGGTCCGCCACTATAACTGCACCTCGAAGGTGTTACCTTTTGAGTATGCCTATAATCATCCATACGCTAGATGCAAATGAGACCTTGAAGACGTTGTGGAACCCCAAGTTCCATATCTAAGTTCAACTTTGCGCTTTGTTGTACTTAGCTCATTCGACATGATATCTCATTCGTTGTTGATTTGTTAGTAAAGGTACAACATTGTGCCTACACACAACCATTGAATTGTCATTAAAGATGTTTTTTTGCTGCCTTGAAGCTACTATGGATTTGGGCTCATCCCTACTCATTCCGAGTGGATCTAACCCCATAATAATTGGAATAGTGCTTGCCTGATTTGTTATGCTGACATAGGTTTTCTACCAAAGCCCCCAAAAGGCACATTCCTGGTTATGTCTTTACCGTTAGGGGATTTCGCAATATCTTGGTGATCCACGACATAGCCCTTAGTTATGAAATCTTTGAATCGTTCCAAGCTCACCACACCTCACTATGCCACACATAAGACATATGGTTGAAAGCTCTTGTTGAGCACATTCAAAGTATTTGCAGTTTTTGTTCATTTTGAGTCTCAATGATGATCCATGCAGACATGCCACATGTATCGACCATACCAAAACATGATACATCAACAAAGTTAGCACCAAGCATATTGTGCCCTTCTTACATCAACAAAAGCATCAAAAGATTGAAGTCAAGCAAATTTGATCCCAAGACAACCTTGCCGACCTTTTCACGAAGTCACTGCCGAAGTCTACTTTTTAAAAACTTGTTCGAGGAATTTGTATGAGTAACTATCTCTTTTGCAATGCTTGTAGTCTTAGGGGAGTATCCTGAAACATGGTATTTATCTCTTTTGCAATGCTTGTAGTCTTAGGGGAGTATCCTGAAACATACTTAGTTGACCTTAATATACTCTTTCTCCCTTAGATCAGGAGCATTTTTCCCATTGGATTTTTGCTACTTGATGAGGTATTAATGAGGCACCTATCCTGGATAGTCATACCCTTGTGTTTGTTTTCTACTACTTATGTCATGAAAATGTGAAGTTTCAACATGTTGCATCAACTCATCTTTTTTTCCTTACACTATGGGTTTATCCTATTAGGTTTTACCATAGCCAGGTTTTGGTGAGATTTACTCTTACATACATTCCCATAAGTAACTCATGTTTCCTACTTATGTTGACTAGATGAGATGACTTCATCAACTAATTCTACATTCACTTGAAGATCCGATGTGCCATCTACTTAAGTATTTTCACATTGCACATGTGTGATTGTGTAAATCATTAGTAGATTGTATTTAGGATAAGAAGATCCTATCCTTTCATGGTTGTATTACTTGCAAGGTAAGAAATCCTATACAGTTTATTATAAACAAAACGCACAAAAGGCACGAGGAATAACACACATAATTCCTTAAGCCCTTATCTCTCTTCTTCATCTCTCTCCGCTGCACTCTCTCTCCCTTCAGCAAATAGGCCACAACAAAATTTATAATAAATAATATATTTCTAATATGTTTGTGCAAAGGCCCTCATATGTTTGCATAAATGCAACACGCCAAAACAAAAATTGATGAACGTGGCTGACGTTAGATCCCCCATAGGCCGCGGGGGCTCTAGCTTCGGCTCCATTGTAAGATCCCGTATTTTTAGAATTTATTGTGGATATTTTTATTTTTTTTAACTAGGATGAATTACCAAAGTGGATGTAGTATGCATGTAGTTATGCATATTGACACTACTGTTTTTTATTTTTTTTATTTTTTATGATTAAGGTTTGAGTTGAGAGGATTAAAAGTGGGAGGTGGCAGTTTGTGGTGGAAGATATTGCATTAGTTAATTAGAAAGATAAGTTGAGTTGGAGTATTCTAGAATAAGACTACGTGGGTTGTAGAGACATGATTAGGAAAACAAATAGTGGGAGGTGGCTTAAATGTTTCATGCAGATTAGTAGGTGTATAATTCCAGCAAACTTGGAGATCCACCTAAGGTTGGACGTGTCATGACTTGGTTCTTAGCTATCTGAATTAAGGTGCTTGTAAGCACTTTTGTATTTGAGGTGGCAGGTAAGGGTTAAATCTTTTGAGTTGCTATTGACACTTGTTTCATCAACTAAGTGACTAAGCAATTAGGTGTTGGATGCACAGTATCAGCTCTCCTCATCTTTACGCGCAGGAGAACTAGATAGGTCCATCAGTTTTATCCTTGCCATCACACCATCCACTCAAATTACATTGGTAGCTGCCTATTTCCCTATAAATAGGGACTTCATTCCTTTGGTTTTGGTCACCAACTGGTGCACAGGTTGAACAATGTAGTGAGATATATGGTTACATGCAAGCATGCATGTTAAGCCTTCGCAGAGAGAAATTATGAGAGTTTGACATGCAAGTGCATGCAAACATGTTCTGTACTTATGCTATATACATAGGTTTAGTTCTTATATTTTATATATGAGAGATTAGAAAATAAAAGAGAGTAAAAGAAATATACGGTGTTAGGAGCGATGAAGGAGGTTCCTCAAATACATGGAACTTAGCTATTTCGGTAGTGACATGGATAAGTACGTGGAGCTTAGCTATTCTGGTAGTGACGTGGATCTTCGTTTTAGCTTTGAAATCCAAGTAAGGGAAATACAGCAAACCTTTACGGAAACTGATTTTATTAAATGTCGTGAAGTGTTAGAATATTCTTTATCTTTTTGGTTGATTAATGTGGTTGGATATTAATTGGCTAATTGCATCGTTTAATTTTACTTGTTATTAGTTATGGAATTATTGTTGGAATGTTATTCGGTGAGAATATAATGTGATACATGTAAAAATGAAATGACATTATTTGTGCATCATTCATGTTGATGTGGTTAGAACTTCATTATTTAGATTGGCCTGGAAATGAGGGTAATTGGAAAGGATCTTTTGTGTAGTGGAATCTATTCATTGTGAACCAGGTCCTAGGAAAGCTCAGTGTGCACATTAGAATAGGATATCGGCAGGATAAATTGTCGATGTGGGCATTTTGGGTTGGAGATCAATGAATTAGATAAGATGACTAACAAAAGGGGTTTAGGAACTTGTGATATCATATGGGGGTTAATTTGTATGGTAGAATATTCGAACCACCACTACAGTGGTAAAATGCACGGTATGAAACGTGCAGGTTCGCGTGTTTTGTTTTATAAATTAACAAGTGTAGTCGAAGAGGTTGCATTGCATTCATGCATTGTTATCAATAATGATATTTGGCTATATGATTTCATGACACTTAATTTAGTATTGTCAATTTACAGTGGTAAGGTTATGTCCCTACTGAGCTGTTGAAGCTCATCTCTCTATTGTTATGCGGGTTTACGAACTAGACATTCAAGAGGGTAGGCAGGATGTGATCGAATTAGATTGGAGAATAGAAAGTTTATTCATCTATTTATTGTAGGTTATAAAGAATTCTTGATTTGTCTAAGAATCATGATTTATTTTTATAAGAGGAATTTATTTTCCAACCCGTTACAATTTCCTTTTAATTATTTAGTTCTAACTCACGTTTTAGATTCGGGTTCGAGTTTTTATTACTGATCCGGATTTGGGGCATGACAGAATGGTATCATAGCATAGGTATTAGAAACCCTTGGATATGAACTCTGGGAAAATATTAGCATGAGCCAGGTAGGTTTGAATTTAGAAGAGTCTGTGAGATGGGTTTTGGAAGTAAGGGTTTTGGTTGGCCTCTAGTGATATGTAGAGTATACGAATAGGCTTAAATGTGAAGTCAGTTTTTGAGCATGATCTTGACAATTGAATTCATATGTGGATGTTTTGAGAAAGGAAATTAAGTTTGATCCAAAAACGAAAAGGATGGGTTAAGCAGCGCATGCATATAAATTTAAGATGAATTTTTCAGGTGAAATGGGTTCAGGAGTAACTAAAGGACGAGAGAACTTGGACTGTGGACTTGAGTAAGAGGAAAGTGGTCATCCTTACCCTGGAAGAAGTAAGAATTAATTGAGTACGTGGTTGTAATGTTTTGCCATTTAGAGAGAGATAGGACTATTATCAATTTTTTTTTGTAAGTTATGTTACTGCAATGAAAAATTGGAGAAGTCAGTGTGTACTCAACTCATTTGACTCTGAAGAGTGAAGCAAACATGAGTATATAAGTAAATTCTACAAAATGAATTTCTCGAGTAAATTTATCCATTAGTTGAGGGATTAGAATCGATCTTAGAGTTAAGAGTTGAATGAGAGGACAATTTGATGCGACATAGAGTTTTGTAAGTTTTGGTGTTGTTTTGATCTTGACTAGTGGACAAATAAGAAGGATTTTATGCAAAAGGATTTTATAATAAGCTAGTTACATGTGATGTTGAATGAGTATATTAGAGATTAAGATGCTACGAACACTTGAATTTTGTTACTCATATATTTTGATGTAAGAGCTAGTATTTACGAAAGAAATTTAGGTTTGGATAGGTCTATGGATTACTTATGGATAGATATGAAGCTAGTAGTCACTATTTGTTGACGGATTGTAAGATGCTAAACTTTGTTTTTTTTTATTGGAGAATTAGTACACATAATCATATATGCAGTGAGTATTACTGAACAAATTGGCAGATTTAATCCTAAGATGATACAAAGAATTATGATCACTTTGGATTTGTAATTTTGCAATTGAGTTATAAATTATTATATAGCTAATATGAACTCTAGGAGTTAGGCTAGAACTCAGTGTTGGTTCACGATTTCAGAGAATCACTTGCAAAATTATTATTGTATACAGAATCATAATTATGAAAGAGAATTAGTGCTTCAATATGGATTTGGGTAGTTATATATTGGTCAGAAGAATTTGAGAGTACCTATATTGATGCAGAAGAGTATTCTACATGTTTCAGTGTTGAAGAATTTAAAAGAAATGTATAAATATGTTGTTGAGACTTTGTATAATGATAATTAGGCTTGAATAAATAGCAGAGATGACAAAAGATGTTCTAAGAGGAAGGATGAACTTTGTTTGTCTGTCAGCTAGTTTGATGAAGATATGACGAGTTTTGGGAATCAAATTAAGATGGAGAAGAGAGCAACTGTATTATAATATTGTCCGTACGGAGAGTAATTTTTAGTGGATAAGCTTCTGTTAATTTTAAGAAGAAAAAGAATTAAGGAGCTGAGGATTTTAAAAGAGAATGAAAACCACAAGTATACACTCTTGGTGATAGATGTATAAAGAAAGAGTGAAATACAATAGACAAAGGGAAGTTGGGAGTGCCATAATTTAGTGACTTGGAATTTCATAGGATTGAATAGGAGATTGGCCTATTTAAATTTGGATGTGGACTACTAGTTGACTGGGATGCAGTTACTGGAATGAGAATTGTGTTGAAGTTGTCTCGTGGTTAGAATTCAAATAGAAGAAAAAGAAATGAGTTGAAGGGAAAATGAAGTTAAGGCTTACTACTAAACCAGAGGAAATAATGGGAACAAATTGATGAGGTTCTTAATATTAGTTAGGTATATGAACTATATGTGGTGAAAATAAGACTATTAGAGAATTCTTATTGGCTTGAAATGTATTGAAGTTGTTGAATTTTTAGAGTTGGATGATCTTACTTCAGTTGTTTAATTTGTATGCATAAGGTTATCAATAATTGGAATACAAAACAAAGGGATTATGATGCATAGTATTGATTCTCTCTTTGATTTGGCAGTTAATTAGTGAAGTGATTGATATGTACAAGTTCACAAGATTGAAGTAATCATTGGAGCTAAGAGCCATATATACTTTCCTTTACCACAAATATTTAAGTGGTTAAATGAATGTTATGGAAGGAATAGAGAGTCGTGAATTGGATGATCAAAGTAATCCCTAAGCAAGAATAACAAATGACATGTGTACTATTGACTCCAATACTTTGAATTATCTATGTGGAGTGTTGGATTTGTAGGTTTAAGAAATAAATTTACGGATATTGATGTGGAATATAAGGTCTGATATTTGATGAGTTTTACAAGATTTTATAGGTTAGTACTCAACTTCGGAATCATTTAGTGAACTCGACAATTTTTGAGACATGGACTTGAAAAGTACTGAGTGGTTGTTTCTGTTGACATTTTTGGAAAAATGAGGTTAATTGAAGTTGAACGACTACGATGATAGATGGATGGATGATCTTTATATATGAGGACTTGAGCTGACTGGTTTTAAGAATCAATTTTAGGAAGTCTTAATATCGATTTACATTCTTATATTAATTGACTTATCAACATAGGCTTTGATGGTTGGACGTTTTTAACGATTAAGGTTGTATAAATTTCGAGAACAAATTTTTTTAAGGAGGGTAGATTGTAAGATCCCGTATTTTTAGAATTTATTGTGGATATTATTTATGCATGTAGTTATGCATATTGACACTATCTTATTTTTATGATTAAGGTTTGAGTTGAGAGGATTAAAGGTGGGAGGTGGCAGTTTGTAGTGGAAGATATTGCATTAGTTAATTAGGAAGATAAGTTGAGTTGGAGTATTCTAGAATAAGAATACGTGGGCTGTAGAGACATGATTAGGAAAACAAAAAGTGGGAGGTGGCTTAAATGTTTCATGCAGATTAGTAGGTGTGTAATTCCAGCAAACTTGGAGATCCACCTAAGGTTGGACGTGTCATGACTTGGTTCTTAGCTATCTGAATTAAGGTGCTTGTAAGCACTTTTGTATTTGAGGTGGCAGGTGCAGGTTAAATCTTTTGAGTTGCTATTGACACCTGTTGCATCAACTAAGTGACTAAGCAATTAGGTGTTGGATGCATAGTATCAGCTCTCCTCATCTTTACACGTAGGAGCTTGTAGAAGAACTAGACAGGTCCATCGGTTTTATCCTTGCCGTCACACCGTCCAATCAAATTACGTTGGTAGCTGCCTTTTCCCCTATAAATAGGGACTTCATTCCTTTGATTTGGGTTACCAACTGGTGCACGGGTTGGACGATGTAGTGAGATATATGGTTACATGCAAGCATGAATGTTAAGCCTTTGTAGAGAGAAATTATGAGAGTTTGACATGCAAGTGCATGCAAAAATGTTCTGTACTTATGCTATATACATAGGTTTAGTTCTTATATTTATATATGAGAGATTAGAAAATAAAAGAGAGTAGAAGAAATATATGGTGTTAGGAGCGATCAAGGAGCTTCCTCAAATACGAGGAATTTAGCCATTTTGGTAGTGACATGGATAAGTACGTGGAGCTTAACTATTTCGGTAGTGACGTGGATCTTCGTTTTAGCCTTGGAATCCAAGTAGGGGAAATACGGCAAACCTTTACGGAAATTGATTTTATTAAATTTCGTGAAGTGTTAGAATATTCTTTATCTTTTTAGTTGATTAATGTGGTTGGATATTAATTAGCTAATTGCTTCGTTTAGTTTTACTTGTTATTAGTTATGGAATTATTGTTGGAATGTAATTCGTTGAGAATATACTGTGATATATGTAAAAATGAAATGATATTATTTGTGCATCATTCATGTTAATGTGGTTAGAACTTCATTGTTTAGATTGGTCTGGAAATGAGGGTAATTGGAAAGGTGTTTAGATTGGTCTGGAAATGATCTTTTGTGTAGTGGAATCTATTCATTGTGAACTAGGTCCTAGGAAAGCCCTGTGTGCACATTAGAATAGGATATCGGCGGGATAAATTGTCGATGTGGGCGATTTGGGATGGAGATCAATGAATTAGACAAGATGACTAACAAAAGGGGTTTATGAACTTGGGATATATTATGGGGGTTAATTTGTATAATAGAATATTCGAACCACCATTGCAGTGGTAAAATGCACGGTATGGGGCGTGGATGTCCGCGTGTTTTATTATATAAATTAACAGGTGTAGCCGAAGAGGTTTCATTACATTCATGCATTGTTATCAATAATGATTTGAAATTTGGCTATATGATTCCATGACACTTAATTTAGTATTGTCAATTTACTGTGGTAAGGTTATGTCCTCCCTATTGAGCTGTTGAAACTCATCCCTCTTTTGTTATGCAGGTTTACGAACTATACATTCAAGATGGTAGGCAGGATGTGATCGAATTAGATTGGAGAATATAAAGTTTATTCATCTATTTACTATAATTCTTGATTTGTCTAAGAATCATGAGTTATTTTTATAAGAGGAATTTATTTTCCAACCCGTGACAATTTCCTTCTAATTATTTAGTTTTAACTCACGTTTCGGATTCGGGTTCGAGTTGTTATTACTGACCCGAGTTCGGGGCGTGACATCCATGGACCCCACCTCTTGCCTGATAATTAAGACTCGCTAGGAAGTGTGTTTTTGGGCAGTTTTTGCCTTCAACCCAAACTGCTTAGTTAATTCAAGACCCATGAAAGTGCTCTTAGAGTGAGACCAATATTTAAGTTCTTGTGGAAGCCACCCTTGCATTATATCGAGCAAAACTAATACTGACACACCCCGACCCCAATCGAGGCATGCTGGCCGTCACGTGAGGGTGACGTAGCCATGTGCGCTGTTCGGAAGTGAACGTGATATAAAAATACGGATAAATAAAAACCAACTAACTAATTTACACTAGACTAGCATATTAGTGCGAGTGAAAGTGTTTAAAGTGTAGGTACACACACAACCAAAGCGTAGGTATCAGAATGCAGTCCAGAAGTCTAATTACTAATTATACAGATCATACAAGAAACCCTACATTGGTGGATGTCTGTCAGAACCGCCGTGGAGTCCTCGTGAACCACCTTGGAGTCCTCGTGAGCCACCAACCCAAACTTCTATCTAGAACCTGGAGGGGCGCAAAACAAAAAGTGTGAGTGGGCAAAAACAAACTTTTCAAAACCATTTATCTTTCCAAAAGTAATAACCCCTCACCGTAAAACCCGTATAATTTCCCAGAAAATAGTACTACGTATGTATATAAGAACCAAGCTTGAGAGTAGCAAAACCACATGTATGCCAGGTTAATCATCTCCACAATGCATAAGTAAGCCAAGGGAAATGAATCAATATAAAATGACATATCAGCCACAGTCACCTAACGTGACCTGTACGGTTGAGTCTATAACTCATTAGTCAAGTCCTACACACGAGTCGGAACCACCTAATGTGGTCTGTACGACAGGCTAGGTGTAAATGAATACGCTTAAATGCTACGATCACGTGAAGGCTGTGCGAAGTATCACAAGTCACCTACGAGTCGGAACCACCTAAGGTGGTCTGTACGACAAGCTGGCACCTGCCTTGGATCCAAGGTGAGCGTACGGTCCAGGGGTGAACGATCACGTGAATGCTAGGCCTTGGCCTTGGGCGGAGCCTTAACACCGGGGTGTAAGACAATGAATTCTACGCACAACAATTCATCACTAACTACTATGTAATCATACCAACAATGTGTACTCACATGAACTTACCTTGGCCTCCGCAATAGCATGCAATATTATGCAAACCTATCCTAAATCATATGCTAAAATATAAAGCAAATATGACATGGCAAATTTTCAAACTTTAATATCTTCCTCGTTTTTCAACCAAATTCCACGAAATTTATGTCAAATTGAAGCCCTAAACGAGTTGAACATTGTCTTACCTCTCAGAGGTCCAAAAACTGACGGAAACTGGTCGGAAAGTTCCTTGAAATTCCGGCTAAACCTGGAAACCCACGGTTAAGCTTATCCCAACGTCCAAACTACTTCAAATTACTCCAACAGACCATATAATCTAGAAAAATACCTTCTTAAGTCTCACACTAGCTAAAACTCACGATGACGTCGGAACAATTTACTCTCCTCGCCAGAGCTCGGGTATCTCGAGTTCTACAAGTCCTCTTCTCAAACAAAGGGTACGACTTGACTCATGAGGGCAAGGGAAGCACGATAATGTTATCTTCACACTCGATCTGTGGGTGTATGAAGATGTTTGAAGGTTATGGGGTTTGTTTGTACGGACAGGGAAGAGGGTTCGAGAATGAGAGAGAGAAGGTAGGTGCACGTGTGGGTGTGTGTGTACATGCCCGGATTGGGCAATTTTAAATTATCTTAAGCCCTAATTGGGCTGCATGCCTAGGCTCATGCAAACTTAGGTCCAATCCAATTTCCTCCATTCCTTAACAATATTTCCACTATGAACCCAAAATCGGTCCCTACATCGCGCTGACATTCTCGTAACGTCAAAAATAATTTAAACCATATGCATACATTCACGTCACAAGGTCCACGAGGGAAAAATCGTCATTTCCACGCGTTCGAGGATAAAAAAATATATTCTAATTCGGGACGGGCTGTCACAAATGATCATGAGTTTTTCTTCAATTAATGATTCATATTCCAAATCGACAACTCATCACACAATTTGATTTTCTTTGTGTATATCTGACTTTTAGGGACTAAAAACGAGTCTAAATATGCCACATTATCAATTTAGAAATTAATTGACACATCTCGACCCGGAATGTCCACTTGGACTCTGAACTGAGCCGTGTTGGCCAACACCTGGAAGGTGACGAAGCTATAAAGGGTAGTGATGTGGAAAATATGTATAAACTTAAACCTAAAAGTGCTTAAGTAATAGAGTGTGCGGCGAGTGGGAATGAACCCATTTCACACGTGATGTCAGAGCATAAGTACAGTACAGTAAGATAGGGTGAGAATTATACCATTGAAGGTAATTGTCTACACCAAGATTAGCCAATAATCCTCGTTGGTACGAAAACTCTGCTACTAGAACCTAGATGGAGGGGTGAAAAAGAAGGGTGAGTGGGCCTAAAAACAAATCTTTGTAAAAACCTTTTCGAAAACGTAATAACCCCTTGTTGTAAAACCAGTATATTTTCCAAAATATACGTACTACGTATAGTAAGAAAATACTTACCGTAGCCTACAAAATCTCAAAAATTCATTACGGCACAATATCTCGTAAATAAGGGCATGACATCCATAATCACAAAATCTCACATAAGCAACATATCATATCAGGTGCTCATCGAGACATACTGACACACGAGTTCATGCAGAGGCATTCTGACATGAATAGGACTGTGTGTAATAATAATATACACTATAGTACTATAATCACGTGAAGACTGACGCTATGCGCAACACATACGAGTCGGAGTTGCCTATGGCAACCTGTACGACAGGACTGGCACCTACAATGGATCCAAAGTGAGCGTGCGGTGCGATGTGCACATACACGTGAAAGACTAGCCCTGGCCCGGGCGAGTACCAACACCAGTGCAGCAAACGATAAGCAGATAACATCAATATGGCCATGCCACATCCATTCAACAATTTTAACGTACTGTTCATGACCATAAATATAATCAAGGCATCTCCTTATAGTAAGCTTACATGTGCATCCTGTAAGATTATTTCATCATTTCGCAACAATAAGGTATTTCTTATAAACATTAATTTAATCATGGCAATCGCATAAAGAATTTATTAATGCTTGTATCTATGGAAACTAACCAATATATATATATATATATATACTAGTCTTTTACCACACACATACTCATGTGGCAATTAGCCTTTTTATATTAGATTATATCTTTAATTATCTTTAAATAACTATTTTATATTTTTATTAAAAAATTTATTCACAACAAAATATGAAGCAAAACCAAACCACCCACTAACATGGGAGTTTTTTTCTTTAATTAAAGTTTTAAATTGAAAATTCATTCAAAATTAAAATGTGGTGAATTACCTTAAATTCTTATGGCTCAATTGTAATTTTTGGAATTCTTGAAGGACAATTTTTGGTATTTTGATTGTTTTACCTTTTTATCTTTCTCACTTTATATATATATATTTGTCTTTTCTAGCATTTGTCTACACATTTTGTGTGTATGAACAAATATTTTTAGAAAATGAGAAGGAGAGAGGGAGAGAGGGAGAGAGAGAGAGAGAGAGAGAACGTGGGGGGAGGAGGTTTTTGTTTTTGGTGTTTTTTTTCTTTTTTAAAATTTTAAATATTAGAGACATTTTAACATCACATGTAGGTGAGGCTTCAACAAAAAAACAATAAAATTTAGACCTGTGAAATTACATTATTGCCCATCATTTTTTTTTTGTGTGATAGAAGACTAAGTTGTCTTTTCACCCTCTTTTGGTTGACAAAGAGGGTTTCATTAATTAGTAGAGATAAAGAAAAGACCCACTCACAGATCACGTTGCCAAGTTGAACCCGCCTCGTAGCATCAAGAGTCCTTGCAATGCATTTCGCCTAGAAACGAAACCATTTAGGTAAATATAACGTGCTAATGAAATTACGCGTTTTCGTACAAAGTACGGCTAATAAAGGAACTATCCTAAAAGAGTCGAATTTCAAAAAACGGACGGCAGATTCAGAATTAGTGCGTCGAAATATGCTAAGGAGGGTCCCAACCAAATTTTACAAAAAGTTAACAGTTAACCCTAAAAGTCAACCGATGTATATATTATCTAGGTCAACTCACTAATCAATATAGGCCTATTAAGCCCTACATAGTCTCTAGTAATACTGATTTTAATATTTAAGATTAATTCTTAGCATATTGTCCAAAAGTCAAATCTCTATCAAAGGTGAAGTCCACAACCCTACACAAGTCAATCTGGAACATCCGCCCGTGGATTTCTGATCCGTAACTTCCCAAAGTCCACACTATACTTCCAAAACAACATACTAAAACTTCTTTACGATCCAACGGTTCGATCTCTGCCAATCGCAAATTCAAGTGGCTGTCAACGTTAGATTTTACAAACTTTAGAAATTCAATTTGGGAAGATCCGTACGTCGGATTCTCGATCCGTAAGTTTCTAATGTCCATAAATATTACGTACTATCACGTAGTAAAGTTTGGTGTCGATCCAACAGTCGAATCGTCCATTTATATAATAACCAAGTGGCGGTCCACTAGGCGGTCCACTACGAAACTATATTAAAACATCAGGATTTCAATAAACGGATGTCAATTATGGAATCGGGTCATCAAATTAGCCTATGATGGTTAGGTGGGGTCTCGGCCTATGCGCCGCCACACGAGGCGGCTGGCTGCCCCAACTCGTCGGAAAAACCAACTATTTCCAAAAATTACCAAATTTCACAAAAATGAAGATCTTAATGAGTAGAGCAAGTTTTATACATGTGGCCAAGTCCAATTTGGCCAAAAAAATCCCTAATTTCACTCGAACTCGCCGGAAACCCTAGAAATTGGTGGCTTCGATTCGTCACCTTTGATGCTTCGCCGCACTCAAACCTGTTTAGGCTTTGTTCCTGACCTCTAAATGAGTGTTTTGGTGGTGGTAATTGAATGAAATCGTTTAAGAATTGGTGGATCTTGGGTAAGGGTTTCCGCGGCACCCACGGGTTTAAACTTCGTGAAATCGTAACCAATTCTTGTCGATTTTGACTAGAATGGGATGATGGGATGTTGTGATGAGGTTTAGTGGTGATGGAAGGGTGAGGAAAGCCGGAAAAATGGATGGAAAACCATCGGGAAAGTCGCCGGAACTCAAGTCGGGTAGCAAGTCTTCAAAGGGATCCAATTCCATCTTTTTTTCTTTTCTCTCATTTCCCCTCCCTTCTCTTGTTTCTGAGTGGGCAGCCCCCCAATCCCTCATTTTCACTCATATCCCTTTCATACAGCCATTCATCACTCTCCTTTCTCTTCTTTACTTTCATCCCAGCCACACACGTGGCACATCACATTGCTCCAGAACATCTGGAGCCTTCTAGAGTGAAGGTTAAATTTACTAAAATATCCCCAACTTTAAACGTTAGTAACTCCTTCGTTATAGCTCCAAATTACGTTCCGTTTACGCTCACGCGCTCGTAACAACAAGTACTATGCAGATATGCTAAAAGAATGAGTCATACATCTTTCTAAATAATGGTAAGCGGTAGTCAAAATCCTTGCCTCTAAGTTTCATCAATTCACACTTTTAAAATTTATATTATCGTAAAATTAGAGACGGGGTGTCACATTAATAATATAATTAAATAAATAAAAAATAATAAACTATCACTGTTTTAAATCTCATAAATATAATATCAGAAACTTTAAACTCCTTTCCTTTTTAAAAAAATCTCTTCATTAAACATTGAAAGCGTAAAATTTAGTCATCCAAAAACTTTAATTTTGAGTAGAGCGAAAAAGAAATCGATGGTGGTTAAACTCACACTAGAATGCATACTCTATAGACATAATTATTATCCGTCATTACATCCATTTGCCCACAAATTCTTTTTTTGAGTACATCGATATTTTTTACACTAAGGGGAGGGGGAGTTCGGCAGTGAAAAATGTAATCATTCGTAATGAAAAGTTTTACAACTTTCATGAAAGGGTCAACTCCGGAATTTAGTATGTATATACTAATTTAGTATTATGTTTTACATTTGTTGGGTCAAATTATGTTTTTCATTTTCATTTTTATTGATTTAAAATATATTTTTCTTAACGGGTAACGGGTCGGGTCATATTACCTGATAACAATCTCGCACTTGGTCTGATCGCACCGTAGATCAAGTTGTAACCGAAGTAGACCAAGAAAGGAGTGATTAGCATCCCTAGTTAATCCCCGGTTTAGAACGATCTCTACTTACATCTTTGCTACAATTGTCAACAATAGGGTTTAATTTGTGTGTCAAGTAATTTTCACATCAAATTCGGATCAGGTCATATTACCCATTTACTTTAACGGGTATTACACGACACAGCCCGTTAAACTATCGGGTATGACACGAAAACGACACGAACACGAGAAACACGACACGAATGCCAGGTCTATTTGTGTTCAAGTTAAGCAAAGAGCTACATTGATATTGGTGCATAAACGCATAAAAATTTACACCCAAAGAATAAAAAGAAACAAGTAACAATTAATTAACCTTTCTCTGGCTAATTCTAAGCTGTAACCTATTACATAATTTCTATCTAACCAAACTAATATACTAATATTTCTGCACCAAAAAAAAAAAAAAAAATATATATATAATACTAGCACGGGGTAGCAAAATTAAATATATAAGTGAACGCTAAATCAAGGTACTCAGCTGTCACATGCAGAGCATGGTGTGTATTTTGTTGAACACTGAATCCAATGGCATGCATATGAATTTCTTTCTGAAGGACATTTTGATCCTCTCCATCCACCTAAGCCTGACTTGGATATACAGTTGTATGTGTTTTTCTTCTGCCTTGATTGTCTCAGAAACTAGAGCTCGAGAAGAATATAGTAGAGTATTGTTATAGGCAAGGCAACAAGCATTCCAAAAATAACACTGCAATAATTGCAACACCATAATATACAAGTCAGATTTTTTTTAAGAAAAGTGATCTTCACATACAGTGTTATGCTTTTATATCCTTTACTTATTTCTGACTTTTAAATTATATAAATAAAGAAGAATCAAGACAAAAATAAAGATGAATGTGAATGTGAAAAAAAAAAGGAAAAGAAAACAGGATATTTGGAAATCATGTCCCTTTTTCATCATGTACTTCAAATAAATAGATAAACTTACGCAGTGCTAAGTATGTCCGCGTGGACATTGTATTCCTTGGCAAATACAAAAGGAACTATGCCTTGAGGAAGAGCAGCCTGCAGAAAGAAAAATGAAATTAAGCAATTAATTACATAGGTAATCTTGTGGCATATATAGTGTGCATATCTAATTACGTTGTGTTAAATTAGGCATTGTATTATGTATTAGGGTTTGTGGAGGCCCTTGTGAATGGATTATGATGCAGTTTCCATTTGATAAAAAAACTGTTAACATAAGATTTTAGAAATGTGGGGATGGTTGGAAAGGTTGAGTTGGCGAACCTGAACTATTGCAACATGCAAAAGAACTCCACGAAGACCGACAGCAATAGAAGTTGCAGCAATCACTGCTGGGCCTGTTAAGAACCTAACAGCCATTGCAAATGTTGCAACAGATTTTCCACAAGCTATGATCTTTGGTTGTAAGGCCATGAATAATCCTGGAAATATAATATAAGTGATGATCTATCATTAATTAACAAGAAAAAATCATTTGAAGTACATATGGTACAATAAGGTCAATATAATAAGTCAACTGAAGTTAAATATATACCGAGACTGAACATAGCCATTCCTAAGCCAGCATCAGATAATATTGATATGGATCCACTTACAATTGTTGGCATTTTGATTTTCCACCTGCCAATAATTGAGAAATTCATTTTAGTGGATCAATTTTCGATAACATTAATAGACTAATACAAGATGCTAGCCATGGAAAAACTGAATAATGAATTTGAAGTGTGTAAGAAGAGTGCTCCTAAACACTCGAGCTACAAATTATATGTTGCTTTTTTATAAACCATCTTACCACAATTAATAATCCCATTCCTTTTATCACATATCTGGTAAAGATGAGACCCAATAATTTTCACCTCTCGATAGGGTTTGTTCATGTAATATGTGATACCATTTGTTATATGTTTGAGTGATTTCTACACAATGCATGATGGGTGCACTCACTGTAGAGAGAGAGAGAGAGAGAGAGATGTACTTGTATGATATGAGAGACCATGCCACGCCAAGAAGGCTGGAGTATGTGTTGGGGTTTCTAATGAGCTTTCTCCAGACCATGATGAGAATAAGCCTAGTCATGACAATTGCTGGAGGCATTTGGTGCTTCTTTGCTACACCTCCTTCCATATCAACCTTCTTTTGGCAACTACTACTGTACGGTGACACACTCGGTGGAAATTTATTCGATCCTTCTTCTATCTCAAGCTCGCTATCTCCTCTCATTTTACTCCCAGGACTCATATTCTCAATTAATTCGTGTATACCTGTACATGTAATCAAGGATATAAAATTAACCAAATAACAATCAAGATTTAACCCTTAAATTAGAAAAATAAGTTCCATTACCTTTGTATGATTAATCTAGTAACTGATAGATTCGTCAAATTTTATTCCCTAAATGGTTTGAGAAGGTGTTGTTTACTCAAATATATGTATGATCTTTCACAAATATAATTTTATTTAAAACAAGTATATGATCTTTTACTATTTCATTTCTCAATTTTAGGTTTTAGTTTTGAGCAACTTTTTTTTTCAGAACTGAAAACTTGTTTGATAATTGTTATTAGTAAAAATGAAAACAAAAGTTGAAAAACGAAATATTTATGAAACGGTTTGGTAATTGACAAAGGAATTTTGACAAGAGTGGAGAAAAAAAACCAGATCTATGTCAAGGAGATCAACGAAAACTGCTGATGTAAGTACTTTTCTGGCAATTTACAAAATCGACAAACATTTGGTTTGAGGGATGGGGATCATAAAATTATTTGCTCACCTTTCGATGCAGCAGCACTATCATGTTTATGAAGACCTGCAACCTTGGAAGGATCGGTAGCGCCAAAGTCAGTGGAAGCAGCTCGATTAATTGCATGTCTAAGATTCCCTTCGGAAACTGGCGATGCATTTGAACTCCAAACAAACATATGAGGCTCCTTATTAGGCGCTGCCCCACCACTACCACCACCGCCACCACTAGCGCTATCTTTCTTCTTCAGCCCGCCACTCGTAGACCCTGAAAACAAGGGATTCGGAGGCAGGTATGAAGAGGCCGGACCACCAATGAAGATCTCACCACTCATGCTCCTCGCCCCGCTCTTCTTATTACTCATATTACTCATCTTCATCGCCTCCTCATCGAAATTCGAAGTTGTCGGCGTCACCCCTTTGGATGACTGCACCGAATAAACGTCCCCGAATCCGCCTTGAAAGCTATTTGTATATCCGTGTTTGGGGCTTGGGGCCTTGCTGGCGTTAAACATGGCGTAAAAATCCGTCTGGTTGAAGCTGGAAGCCCGCGGGGTGGGCTCACGAGAGGACTGCACCGAGTAAATCTCGACTCCCGTGAGATTCGAAGCCCGTGGGGTCATCGAATTCAAAGAGTTCAACCCGTGTGACTTATTGAAGGAAGATACCATAGACGACGCATTCGATCTTTTCACCACCACGTGAAGCTTCCCGTCATCGCTGATTTCCGCGTCGGTTTGCAGCGGCTCTCGACCATTGAGCGAAAGGACGTCAGAGTCAACTTTGAACGACGTGATCGAAGCTGCAGTCTCCGTGAACTGCTCAGAGATGAGCAGCTTCGCGCCGCGGTACTCGAACATGAAGAGCATGAGAGTGTACCAGACCACGCTCTGCAAAACGACAATCTGAACCATCAGCGTCCCGGAGAAGTCGCCATACATGGCGCGTAAAAGAGGGATGCCCATGACGAGGGTGTTGGGGAGGGTGGAGAGGGAGAAGAGCGTGATCATCCACTCGAGGTTGCCGCGCTTGGAGAAGGCTTGCCAGAGGAAGAGGGCAACGAGGATGACGACTTTTTGGAGGGAGTCGGCGAGGATGAATTGGTAGTTCATGGCGTAAGGGTCGTTGGAGGATACGAAGTGGAAGGAGAGCAATGGGACGGCGAAAACAGCGACGAAGCGGTTTATGCCGGAGCATTGGTCGGGCGTGAAGATTTTCCACCACCTAACGGAACCGTAGGCTAAGATCATAGCCACGTATAAGGGGACTACGGCTGCAAGAACATCGTAAATGTCCTTGCCAGTAATCATGGCTGTGCTTTTTCAAATACGGAGATATGGGTTTTGTTGTTTGGGGTGTTTAATTTCATGAGGGTTACAGAGAGAAATGGAGAGGAAGAGTAAGACGGTTGTTGATGCCTCTCTTATAGAAAGAGGATTTGTTATTGTTATTTTTTTTGAAGAAAAACTTTAGGGAAAAAAACAAGAAGTTGGATTGATGGTGATGGTAGGGAAATAGGGTTGATACACGGACAATGTCGACAACAAACCTAGAACAAATTTTATTTTAATGAGACACTGTCGAGGACTGTGGCAGGTTTTTCTGACCACAAAATTAAAACGGAATAGTTTTACAGCAAGTTTGTGTACAAATCTGTGCTAGCTCTCTGCTAATATCGTTTCATTTTAACAAATAAAAATAGAAACGAATGGTCTTTACAAAAACAAGTTTGTATGATAGATATCATGTATATAGTATGAATATATAAATGTGATGGATAGCATGTATATAGTGTGAATATATAAATTTGATGAAAAACGAGTGAGAGATTTAGAGCGATACACACACACTTCTAAAAAAGGCTACTGACCATTTCGTTTTGTAAATGTTTTTAGTAGAAACCTTGGGGATATTCCAATCTCCAAAGTCGACAATGTCATCTATTTGATATCTAATTTTTGTTCTTCATTAACTATATCTGGAATTGTTCCTAGACTGGATCTAGAGCTAGTGCTGGCCATTGAATTAGATCTAAATAATCTACTCATATTGCTCAAATACAGACTTGCAAGACAAAAATCCTATCGGCTTACCTTCCTCGAGTATTTGCTAAACTCCCTCTCCGCTCATGCCAACCTATGGACTTATTGTTTGGAACACGCCTTACTGTTTGGGTTGAGAGTTAAACAAGACAGCTTAGAAGGTGAACAAACAAGATAAACCGAATTGAAAGCTGTAAAATGAACAACAAAGACGATTAGAGAGATAACAACTCAATTACCACTCATTTGGCTCTGATACCAAATGACACGTAACTACTGGTAAAAATACCGATGAGGACAATTGTTGACACACCCCGACCGAAATCAAGGCATGCTGGTCGTCACGTGAGAGTGACGTAGCCATGTGCACAGTGCGGAAGCAATAAAGATAAGAATTATACGAATAATTAAAAACCGAATTACTAGAGTGCACTACTAAACAGGAAGTGATAGGAGTTAGTTACAACAGTAAACACTCCTAATCAGAGCATATTAAGTCTAGGTGCAGTCCAGTAGGACAAGTACTAGTTATACAGTACCAGGAATGTCCTACTATTATTTAGATAAGTCAGAACTGCCGACGTCCTCAAGCCACCAACAACAAGCTTACTTAAAACCTGGAAGGACGCAAAACAGAAAACGTGAGTGGGCAAAAACAAATGTTTTACAAAACCATTTCATTTATCAATATACTAACCCCTCGCGGTAAAACATGTATAATTTTTCCCAGAATCAAGATATAAGCATATACATAATATATATATATATATATATATATATATATATATATATATATATATATATATATGAAATCATATCAATTCAATTCATGCTTCACATAATCATATTCAAATGTATGCGATGCCAAGATATAACAGAGTAAGCAATTCAGGTAAGAATAAATTCATAGAAACATAACATGTTAGCTGGAACCCCTGTGGTAGTCTGTACGGCTGAATTCATAGCTCAAACTCAATCTAGCCGGAGTCACTACTATGACCTATACGGCAATACACTGCACATAAGTCGGAACCACTAAAAAGGGGTCTGTACGACAAGGTTGGGTGTAATATAATTATGCTCAATTTTACTCTCTCATAATAGCCGGGTGATAAATCACTAGTCACCTACGAGTCGGAACCATAAATAAGGTCTGTACGACAAGACTGTGCACTTAAGTTGGATCCAATATGAGCATATAGTGCGGGAGGTGACATAAATAAACAGGCTTGTACTTCATATCTCAGGCTAAATCACAATCACCCTAGGTGCAGTTTTATGAGCTCAACATTATTCAATCACATATCACATCATTGTTGATTCACATAACCAAACATAACTTACTTGAGCTTACTTGTGCCTCCACAGCACCACATTTAAATATATAAGGTATCACACACCAATTCATACACGAAACATAATTGTATATGCATGGCATTTATGGTATATTATTTCAAAGCATACTTTCCTTAAAAAAAATGCATTTCTGGGAAATATATCAAGGATATAAATATATACTGAAAACAAAAGCCCACTCACTAGTATGTTGAAGGGTCGTAGCCCCCGAGTCGCCCGTGGATACGCTCGTCCTCGGGATAAGTCTCACCTATATGCGAATTAACTATAAAAACGTTATTTTAAGCACATAGGCAAAGCTATCTAATAACTTCTCATACAAAGCTCAATTTTGGTATTTGAATATACCAACATGACCTACACAACCTCACGAACATCGTGATATTTTTAGATAAATTTTTCTGTGGCTCACGCGCCCCCACGTACCGGGGAGGGCACGGCATCACGCGCATCATCTTCAACCTCCAGACGCCGGAACAGTGTCACCGGCGCCAGATTCTAGGCAGACCTGCAACTGCCTATTTCTCGCTCATTTTTGCACCATTTTTCAAGCAATTTATACCAAAATGAAGCTCTTAACTTGTAGAACACAATCATACTAATTTAAAGTTCTAAAAGTCACGGGATCTCACCGGAGAATTCCAAGAAAAATCGGCCAAACTTCGTCCACACGATCCCGACGTCTAAAACCTTCAAACGAAGCACTCCGAGCTTCCTTGGGACCTCACTAAGCTTCCTACAAGCTTCAAATTCCCAAAAACATCCATAATTACTTGTGCATGAACAGTGCACAAATCGGGGGTTATGAAAAACTAGGGTTTTCGAAGGTATCCTTACCTGAAATGGGTACCAATCGACTCGTCTGAGCTTCACGAACACAATGGTGCCAACTTTGACCACGATCCATGAAGTTTCAAGGGATTTGGATGTTTGTCCGTACGAGTTCGAAGGAGAAAGAGAGAGTGAAACCGAGAGAGAGTACGGGAGTGAGAGAGAGAAGGTGATGTGGATGTGTGTGTGTGTGTGGTCCTATCTGCACACCCACCAATCAAACCAATATTTTCCTTACTTGTAATTGGGTCCAACATACTAGGGATTCATCAAATTGGTCCTTAAACCAAAACTTAGTCACACCACGCCATCAACGCTCAAGGGCAATTCTATCTTTTCACATCATCGAGAATAAAATAATGTACATCTCCTGGGCGGGCTGTGACAATCTCCCCACCTTATAAAATTTCGTCCTCGAAATTACATACAACCAATACATCCACTAATAATCATAAAACAAGCGTGGATACATCTCTCTCATTCGATCCTCTGTCTCCCAAGTAGCTTCTTCCACTGAATGATTTCTCCATAATACTTTCACTAAGCGCACGGTCTTATTCCTCAGTTCTTTATCCTTCCAATTCAAAAGAGTCACTGGTTCCTCATCATATCCGGATTAATTTCCAAAGGTTGAGGAGGAATCACATGTGAAGGATCTGGAACATAATGTCAAAGCATCAAAACATGAAATACATCGTGCACTTTGGACAACTCTGGAGGCAACTCAAGCTTGTAAGCAACCTCACTGACTCGCTCGGTGATCATATATGGTCCAATATACCTAGGACTCAACTTTCCTTTCTTTCCAAATCGTACAACACCTTTCCAAGGTGATAGCTTCAGAAATACCCAATCACCTTCATTATACTTTCTATCAGTGGCATGCTTGTCTACTAAGCTCTTTTGTCGATCTTGGGCCGCTTTCAGGTTAGACTTAATTACCTGAACATTTTGAGTAGTCACATCCTCAATCTCAGGGCCCACTAAAACTCTTTCACCAACCTCTGACCAACATAGAGGCGTACGACAAGATTTCCCATAAAGTGCCTCAAATGGTGCCATACCAATACTCGAATGATAGCTGTTGTTGTAGGCGAATTCCATCAAATCCAAACAATCATGCCAACTACCTCCAAACTGCAGCACTGAAGATCTCAACATATCCTCTAATGTCTGAATAGTCCTCTCAGATTGTCCATCTGTCTGAGGGTGATATGTCGTACTATAAAGCAATCTTGTACCAAGAGCTTCCTAGAATGCTATCCAGAACTTGGAAGTAAATCTAGGATCCCGATCTGAGATAATATTAACTGGCACACCATGGTACTTCACAATCTGTGATATAAACAACTTAGCTAATCGGCTTAACGAATACTTCTCCCTCACTGGAATACAATGTGCTGATTTAGTAAGCCGATCAACTACCACCCAAATGCCATCATAACCATTATGTGTGCGAGGATGCTTGTACACAAAATCCATAGTGATATTTTCCCATTTCCACTGTGGAACGAGAAATGGCTGCATCAACCCAAACGGCTTCTTCCTTTCAACTTTAACCTGTTGGCAAATGGCACACCTGATAGGAGCATATTTATGCGACTTAGTTAGCTTGTTATTGTGCATTTTTGTTGTTATTCCTTAGTTATTTTAGTGTTTAAAGTCATTTTCGTGCAATTTCAGGTTTATACGGCTAATATGGCAAAGAAGTGCATTTGGAGCCTTTTTGGAGCAAAATTGGGCTTGGAATGGATGACACATGCTTGAAGCTAAAGGAATGGACGAAATTGAAGACCTAAAGATGTGAAGATTCCTAATTGAAAGAGGATTCCTAGAAGAATGAGGATTCCTACTTGAAGTAGGAAAGTAAGCCAAGGTTTCCTATTTTGGTTTGACCTTTCCTAATCCTAAATGTCCCTAAGTTCCAGCAACATTGAAGGTCTCATATGCATTTTAGGACACAAACCAAAGGTTCCTTGCACCATTTAAGACAATGCCGCACATCCCTTGTCCTTCCTCTTCCTTGCCGTGCAAGGGAGAGCCTTCATTTCCTTTTCCTTGTTTCACATACCCTTTTCCCTTCTCTAAAGATCCTTGCAGCATATTCCCTTACCTTTTCCTTAGGATTCTGACTTTAATTCCTATTTCCCTTTATGTTTTGGTTTAATTTCTGTTACCTAAATTATTTCCTAGTCTTAAATACCCTAAAGTCTTTAAATAAACACCCTAGCCGCATCTATTGGGGATCCCTGGACCATTCTACACAACTCACCATTCACCACCATTCATCATACCCTAAACACATTCAAACACTCCTTGTCGCAGGCAACCTTCATCCATACACATCCATTCATCTTCTTAGCCATTCTTCCATTCAAATCACCACCCAAACCTTACCCCAAACCTTGTGCCGCAGCAAAGAGAAAAAGGAGGACCCTTGGAGTGCTTGCTATTCAAGTTTGGATTGATGGATCATTCTTAGGTGTAATCTATCTTTTGTTTTCAATGTTTAAGTTTATCTATCTTTGTTTTGCGAACATGAGAAACTAAACCCCTCTTGGCTAGGGGTGATTTCAAAGCCATGATTATGTGTGCAATATGAGTTGATAAATTCCAGTTATGAATTCTTGAATCGTGAATGCAATTGGCTTAACTGTTTGATTGATAACTTATTTGTGTTTGTTGATTGAGGGTCGACACTTAATTGGCATGCATAAATCTGATGCTAGAGTATAAGGGAGTTTCACATAATCGTTACAAACTTATATCCATATGTAGTGAAGGTCGCTGGTCACGATCGTGTTAAGTTTAATTCTTAGCATGAGTGACATGATGTCATAGTTGCATGTGCTTTGTCAATGCTTATGATTTTCATTGAACGTAATGATCTTTGATTGTATCTCTATTATGATGTCATGTAGGGAACTTTTGAAGAATGTTTTGGGTTGTCGAATGATGTCATCCAATCCAATAATACAAGGAAAATCTGAGGGTTAACTAGTGATGTCACGGTTAATTTGGGGCATTGTCGTTCATAATTCAATGAAGGAGTAACTGGAAATTAATTCGTTTGCATACATGTCATGTGTGGAGAAAGAGCCTCTAGCTAGTCCATCATCCATCTAATTTCCCAAAATCGTTTCTTTTATCTGTTTTTAAGTTACAATCTGTTTTGTTATTTTAAATTCGTCCAAAACAAAACCCCTCTTTACTTTCTTGTTTCAAATTGTTTTGAACTTGTTTTGTTTGTGTTTTTAAGTGTTTTGAGTCAAGCCCAAACCTTATTTTCGTCAAAAATTGTGTTTAGTGTCAGAAACTGCCTAGTTTGTGTTTTTAGGCAGTTTTGAGTGTTTTTAGCTTATTTTGAATCTTATGAACTTGTTTTGAATCTTTTGAGTTTATCCAAACGTTTTTAGTATGTTTTGTGTCTTTGAGTCAGTTTAGAGTCGATTAGCAATCCCTCCTAATCCCTGGTCTAGAACGATCCCTACTTATACATATACTACAATTGTCAAAAGAGGGTTTAATTTGTGTGTTAAGTTAATTTTCGCATCAACACCTACTCACATATTCGGCAATTTCTCTTTTCATACCTGGCCAATAATAAAATGGTCTAATGGTATGATACATCTTAGTGCCTCCTGGATGCATCGCATATGTCGAAATATGTGCTTCATCAAAAATTTCTTTCTTTAACTCTGCATTATTCGGCACATACATTCTGCTTTCCTGCATAAGCATGCCATCAATTTCTCGAATCCCAAAATCTTTCTTTTTGCCTTGGTTCCTTGCTTGAATTATTTCTTGAGTCTCTTCATCATTCATCTGAGCCTCAAGTACACGGTCAACTAAAATTGGCCTAACCTGAAAATTAGCAAGCAAGGCTTCTTCTCAATCTTCCACTCCTAGCTTCACTCCAGTGGACCTCAAATCTGCTAGAAGGGGAATATGACAATCATAAATGGCATTAAGTTTGGTTGGAGTCTTCCTACTAAGTGCATCCGCCACTGCATTTGCACGACCAGGATGATACTCAATTGTGCAATCATAGTCACTAAGTAACTCAATCCACCTCTGCTGTTGAAGATTAAGATCTCTCTGAGTAAACAGATACTGAAGACTCTTATGATATGTGAAGATCTTACATTTCTCACCATAAAGATAATGTCTCCAAATCTTCAAAGCAAAGATGATAGCTGCTAACTCCAAATCATGTGTAGGGTAATTCTTCTAGTGAGGTTTCAACTGCCTCGAAGCATAAGCAATTACCCTACCATGTTGCATCAATACACAACCCAAACCATTCAGAGAAGTATCACTATAAACCTCATAATTACCGTTATCATCAGGAAGTGCTAGAACAGGTGCATGAGTGAGATAGTACTTTAGCTGCTGAAAACTTTGCTCACATTTATTATCCCACTCAAAATTAACATCCTTTCGAGTCAACCTCATCAATGGCAAAGCAATCACTGAAAAATCCTTAACAAACCGTCTATAATAACCTGCTACGCCAAGAAAACTCCGTACCTCGGTGAAGGTTCGAGGTTGCTCCCAATTCTCTACAGCTGCCATTTTCTGAGAATCCACTTGAATGCCTTGAGCAGAAATGACATGTCCCAAAAATGCCACTTGATTTAACCATAATTCACATTTGCTAAACTTAGCATATAGTTGGTGTTCCCTCAAACTGCTCAACACCAACTTCAGATGTCTAACATGCTCAGCCTTAGACTTAGAGTATACCAGAATATCGTCAATGAAGACAATAACAAACCTGTCCAAATATGGCTGGAATACTCGATTCATCAAATCCATAAAAGCTGCCGGTGCATTAGTTAACCCGAATGGCATCACAAGAAACTCATAATGACCATATCGAGTCTTGAATACGGTTTTAGGGACATCTTCATTTTTAATCTTCAACTGATAGTATCCCAACCTCAAGTCAATCTTAGAAAATACACAGACACCTCTGAGTTGATCAAATAAATCATCTATACGAGGCAATGGATAACGGTTTTTAATGGTTACCCGATTCAATTGCCTGTAATCAATGCACAACCTCAAAGTTCCATCTTTCTTCCTCACAAATAACATTGAGGCTCCCCAAGGTGAAGTACTAGGTTGAATAAAACCTTTATCCACTAACTCTTGCAACTGGACCTTCAATTCCCTTAATTCAGCAGGAGTCATTCTATAAAGAGTTAGGGATATGGGATTCGTACCTTGAAGCATATCAATAACAAACTCCACCTCTCTATTTGGCGGCAATCCAGGCAAATCCTCAGGGAATACATTCGGAAAATATCTAACCACACGAACATCTTCCACACTACTAGGAGCATCATCATTCAACACCACATGAGCCAAATATCCCTGACAACCTTTCGACAACAGTCTCTTTGCTTTCATGGCTGAAATAATACCATGCCTCACCCCACTAGGCTCTCCTACAAATGTAACTTCAGGTAATCCAGGACAATGAAATGTGACTGTCTTTCCATAACAATCTATCTTGGCACGATTATAGTGCAACCAATCCGTGCCTAAAATTACATCAAAATCCATAATATCCAAGGGCATAAGATTAGCCGGCATGATAACGTCCTCTACTACCACTGGACATCCTGGATATACCCGATCCACAAAACATTTATCCCCTATAGGCATAGAAAACTCTAAATTATATCCTAAAGGTGTAGGATGGGGTTGTGTCACTTGAGCAAATGTATGAGAAATAACAGAATACGTAGCACCACAATCAATCAATACTTTAGCAAAATGACCAAGAATATTTAACGTACCCATAATTAAATCTGGATTATTCTGGGCATCTTGCAGTGACATGTTGTGGATACGCCCCTGATTCTGTTGTCGACCACTACGACCTCTGTTGGCATGAACACCACGTCCCTGCCTCTGCTGACCCTATTGCCTCGAAGATCCGGCACTACTAGCAGCAATCTCTCCCTGCTGGGGCTGTCCCCCTTGGTACCACTGAGATCCTCCGACTGAATGTGGCTGATAAGACATAGATCATCCCTAATACTGAGAATACCCACTTTGACATTGAGGATCCTGAGAGTACTGCTGCTGTCCTGAGGTGTAGGGAAGGGCGTCGCCCTGATAGTGGTAGGCACCTCCTCGTCCAGTCTGAGTATAACCACCAGATCTTGAAGCTTGTTGGGTCGGTGCAGGTGGTGGGAAAGAAGGCTGCTGGGGTCTCTGCTGACTCTGAGGGCATTGGGCAGCCTGTTAGAAATGTGCCCTAAAGCCAATCATATGATGATACTTTACGGACATTTCATATGTTAAACTAATCTAGTTTAATATCAAGGGCAAAGATTATTGTTTAAGCCGTCTCATATAAATGTTATATGCTTAAACGATAAGTCCAAGGAATATGTGATTGAGAGAATACGATCTAAAGAAGTTAGATTCATGAGACCATTCTTTCGTAGACACATCCTAAACGTTCTTGATCATAGGATTGCCAATTGGGCATTGACAGTCCGTTAAGATCAGTACGTGCTGTGTCTTCTCTCAGGGAGAGTGACTAGTCTCGAGTCATTGGTGTGTGTGACATCAAGACAAGTACGTAAGTGCTCAATAGAGAATGAGTTCACTGAACACGATCAACGAAGAGTTCTCATATTCATGTCACATGAGAACTCATGGTTGGGATAATGCAAAGTAGTCCTTTGACCTGAGGCATCATAGTTGTCTTGTGGTTAGGTACTTGATCTTTGATTATGTCAAATGTCACCCATACACGGGTGTCCACGGCATAGTTGGGGTTAAGCCACTTAGCCATGGAGGCAAGTGAATGCGCAACAAGGGATCTCTAACCTTCAAACTATTTGAGGGAGAATACTCTATGATATGATTAAGAATCTCTGGCCAGATTATGAATGAGATTTAGGAAGTCGTTCCAAATCACATTCAAGGTAATCATATAAGCACACGAATCACATTGGATAGTAGACATGAATAAACTATCAAACCAAACAATGTGGTCAAGAGTATTGTATTAGAGAAATACCGTATTGCATTTGTAATCCTAAACTGAATAGGTTCTCCACCTCTTCTGATTAGCTTGGGTAACTATGATATGCTGCTAGGTGTCACTCATGGTTTGTGGAAGCCCTAAACGTGTATAAACACTAAAGGGAGAATTGAAAGTAAGTTTCAATTCACAATCGATTTGAAAGAGTTCGGAATCGCCCACTGCCTCGCTAAAATGAACCTAACGGATCGTACACCGTGTAAGGTAAAGATTGAAGAAACAATGGAGATGAGTAAGAATAATTAAATGGTTTAATTATTTATGGCAAGGATTAATTAATATGTTAATTAATCAAACGAATAAGTTCGTTAAAGACCTCGGGATAGTTTTGGACCTTAAGGCCCAATGGGCTTCGAACGTCAAGCCCATTGACTTAAGTTGTATGACAATTTAATGAATAAAGATTCACAAAGGCCCAAAAGCCCATATCCCTTATATGGCCGGCCATGTGTATTGAATTAGGGTTTTTTGGTTCTTTAGGTCATTTAAAGAAGTGACTATATAAAGAACTTTATAGCCTAAAATTCATAATGGGTTCTTTTGGAGAAAATTGGAGAGAACATGTCTCTCCTTTTCTCTCTAGGAGGCCGGCCCCCTTGGAGGGTGGATCTAGCAATCCTACTACTCCAAGGTCACTCATTTCTTCTCCAATCTAACCTTGGTGAAGATACTTAGAGGTTCTCAATTTTGGGAACTTGGAGAAACCTATTCTTCCATCCAAATCCATAGATTTTAGATGCAAGGAATGAAGGCCCTCTCTTTGGGTGATTAGCCTTTGCTTTTGCAAAGAGGAATCTACAAAGGTATATATTTCTCAACTCACTTTGATTTGAGTTGAGTCTTGGTTCACCAATCTACTAGGCTTTGAATTTCATGGTTAATGTTTTGTTTTTAAGTGCATGCAAGCATGATTCCGCCTTTTAATTGTTAATAGCATGCTATTGATGTTGCTTAAATGAACATGTTTTCCACAAATTATCCTTCACAGCCCTATAGCCCATCTGTCCACAAGTAAAACATCCATTGTTGCCTCTCCTACATTCCCCAAAATGCTGATTATTACACCTGCGGCATAAGAGAGCACCAGATCCACCTGAACCACCAAAATCTCTCTGCCTCTGGAACCTAGAACCTCCAGTAAATCTACCACTTCTCATCTGCATATTAGTACTCAATCCCCCGCTAGAAGAGCTGGAACTGCCACCACTCATCTTGAAGTTCTAGGTCTTGCGGGTTCCCTGAAATGCTTGCTCTTTTCCTTTGTCATCTCGTCTTTGGCCCCAATTATTTCCTTCCTCATCCTCACTTTCATTGGGCATGTTTTCTGAGTCCTCAATCCTCAGTAGAATCTCATAAAACTCCTGGTATGTAGCACAGTGAGTCGATGTCGCTATGGAACGCCATTTCTTCTTGGTACCCAAACTGAAACGGCGAAGCATCTCTACCGGATTAGCAGCAACCTCTGGATCATATCTCGACAGATCAGTAAACATCCTGTAATACTCATTAGCGGACATCTTTCCTTGCTTCAGATGAGTAAACTCATGTTTCTTACGATCGATATACGCAAGAGGAATGAACCTTTTCTGAAACAGCTCCTTAAACACTCCCTAGTCCACAATCTCTGCTGGGGTCAACTGGTAAGACTCCTGTCTCCGCCAGGATGCAAGCTGTTCTCCCAAAAACCAGGTAGTCGTCTCGACCCACATATCAGGAGAAATATTCCCCTGACTCTGCATCACCTGAAAGGTCTTCTCCATATGATTCAGCCATTTTTCTGCCCCCTTATGACTTTCATTTCCAATGAAGTGAGTCAATTTCAGATTATAAATTGTCTCAAGAGGTGTCCTCTGGGGAGTATGGAATGCAGTCTGAATAGCAGAAACTATAGCTTCCTCTAATTGAGCAATATCGGGGAAACTAGGTTCAGCTGATTGACTGGGCTCTCTACGAGGCGGCAAAGTTCTAACATAAGACATCACAAGGATTATAACATTCAAGAATTATACAGGATTGCTAAACCTAGGCTCTGATACCAAACTGACACACCCCGACCAAAATCAAGGCATACTGGCCGTCACGTGAGAGTGACGTAGCCATGTGCACAGTGCGGAAGCAATAAAGATAAGAATTATACGAATAATTAAAAACTAAATTACTAGAGTGCACTACTAAACAGGAAGTGATAGGAGTTAGTTACAGCAGTAAACACTCATAATCAGAGCATATTAAGTCTAGGTGTAGTCCAGTAGAACAAGTACTAGTTATACAGTACCAGGAATGTCCTACTATTATTTAGATAAGTCAGAACTGCCGACGTCATCAAGCCACCAACATCAAGCTTACTTAAAACCTGGAGGGGCGCAAAACAGAAAATGTGAGTGGGCAAAAACAAATGTTTTACAAAACCATTTCATTTATCAATATACTAACCCCTCGAATAATCTAACCACCGAAACAATTCATCACTTGCTTATAATTCTCTTCTTTACTTTACTTGACGATGCATGATATTCTTTTGACGTAATTTGGAGCTGCCTCTCGAGTGGCTCAACTTGTTTAGCACGCGATTAGATTTTGAATATTAAAGGTCCACGTCATATGCGCATTCATTTGAGAAAGTCAACACTAGGAGCCTCATGCAACCTTTGGATGAGCGTACACTGATCAAACGGTGGAGAAAACGTCCCGACTTCCGAACCAAATAAATTAGCACACAATATTTTTTTTAACCAAACGATATTATCTAAATTAAGGTAATGGAAAAGTGGACTGCATCTCAAAATAAGTTAATAATAATGTAATTCAAATTTATCTTTGACAAGTATCGAATCTAAAACTTCTTACTTACAACTTAACATAAATATCATTAAACCGTAATATAAAATAACATAAGCACACAATATTTTAGAACAAATAGAAAGCGGGTCAACAATTTCACTCGCATAAAAATATGTCAAATACCACCATCCAGCACCTAGTTTTCAACGAGTTTTCTTAATATGTGGGCCACCACCGCTGCCTTTCCTCCGGGCGCGTTTGAAATTATTGGGAGTTGCGTGGAAGGATTGGGAACGTTCTAAAATTGGCGAAATGAGTAAAGTGTTTTGCATGTTTTGAATTGCATGGGTAGACCAACTAGCCTTTGACTACAAGTTTTGCAACATAAAAGCTTAAGCTAGGTCAAGTAATTAGTTTAAGCTTCAATCACCCACTTAATTGTCAACACCATACAAACAAAGAGTATTTGGTTTCTCAAATAACTAATAATCTTTTGCCCATTTTGGTTTGACTTTTTGTTTTTTAATCCAAGCTATGGTGGGGAGGCGATTCAATTTCAAAAAGTCTAGTGCAGAGGCGGATGCTTTTAATAAATTAATCTTTAATTCTTTTATATGTAGTTTTACTTTTTAAATAGTTAACAACAGTTTAAAGAGCTTGTTTGGGAACTGTTTTTAAATGACTGAAAACGTTTTTACAGAATTTTTTATTGAAACCAATCCCTAGTAAAAATGCAAGTTAAAAAGCACTTGAGATGCTTTCTGCAAGAAGTAGTACTTCAAGTGGTTTTGGAACAAAAAATTATTTTCTCTAAAAGCGATTTCAGTAATTTAAAAATACTTCTCAAACGATCCCTAAGATAACAAATTTAGACTAAGGATTTTTATCACAAATGATCTTTTATGTTTTGTTAACTCATCAATTTAGTCTTTTATATTTCAAACTCATCAATTTAGTCCCTTACCTATTGTTCCACTCATCAACGTGGTATTTTCCGTCAAACTCCTTTAGGAAATATGTTAGTATGTTGGTGTGACGCCACATGAGCTAAATCTTTCTCTTACAAATATTTAAAAATTTTAAAACAATAAAAAAAAAAAAAAAAATAAGACTAAAAAAACCACACACTCTCTCCCTCTTTTACCTGAAGTTATCTCATCCCCAACTCACCCGAACAAAATAATCAACTACCCTATTCCAGCACTCCCGACCAAATTCAGTCCCATCCCCGTTTCATCGTGATTCCCTCCCTCCTTCCACCACTCTCTTCCCTATCATCCCCCTCTACCCCACCGTCACACCCTCCCCCACACACCCATATTTTCCCGGCCCTTTCTCTCCCGCTCCATCGCGCCGTCGTACACCTCCCCCACCCAGCCCAGATTTCCCTGACCCCTGACATTGTTACTTTTATGGCGTGCTTGCAAACCCGTATACGAAATCAAAATGCGGAATTGGAATCCAATTACGGGAAATACCACCGTTTACCAAACATGGGAAATAAAAGAAATGTGGGACCCACACAAAATTCGGCATTCAATCCTCATTTTGAAGGAATTGAATTCCTTGATTGCAGGTAGTGCTTCAAGGTGTATGGAGGAATCTGGAATCCATTTTTTTCTTACCCATTATGCCCTTAGATATATACTATAATTCCAGTTTTGCCAGCCACTACTGTCCACTGTCTAGCAAATGACCTCTTTTGCTGGGTTGTATTTCTTCAATTTATGTTTCTTTAATAATCATATGAATAAAAAAAAACAAAATAATTAACTTTTTTAGAATAATTACTAATTAAAGTTTTATTTGTTCCAAAAAAAATGACCAGTGATACAATTAATATGAATAAAAATTATCCCATTAATTAGCATATAAATATATCTACTAATTAATAAAACACTAATTGTCAACCAAAATCCTATGAAATTACCAGTTTAACCCTCTAATTAAAACAGAACATGAATAAGAAATGTGGGGCAGAAATGTAATTTCACACAACCAAATTTTACTTTTTTTTTCAAAGCCTCACCTACATGTAATCCTAACATATCTTTAATTAAAAATAAATTTAAAATAAAAAAAATAAAAAATAAACTTCTCACTCCTACATTCTCTATCACTCTCTTCCTCTCTCATTCTATTTCAAAAACAAAAATAAAAAAAATTTCTCACACACTGTGTGTGTGCCCCAGTGTTATTTAGAATAAGAGCATTTTAGTAATCATAATCATTTATTCCAATTCAAGTAAATTTTGTAAACAACTTATATAAACTCAGTTTCCTTCTATTGGAGGTCTTTTGTGTAAAATGCTTTGCTTGGCTTATCTTGTCTTGTAAACAGGTGGACAAAGCCTTTGTGTACCTTATTTCTGAGTTGGCGAGAACTAGGCCCAAAGCATCCTAAACGGGAAGCGAGTCCTAGGGATGTTTTGTTATTCTTCCAGCAGTTTTTAAGTGTTTGATTTGATGTTACGTTGAATGCTTTCGGCACTGATGAAGTATTTGCGGCGGCTTTTTGGAGGATTTGTTAAACTAACAAATACTGGGATTATGCGAATTAGAACAATTAGGCTTGGCATGAGAGCTTGAGGTATGGAAGCTAAGAACCCACACATTTAGCAAATAAGATAATTTGAATGAACATCTTCAACAAGAATTCGATTATGACTCCTCATTGCAACTCCTCAATTCAATTCCTGCTCAATCCTCTTCTATTTTGATTACGGTTACAAAAATGAGCCTTTAAATTAATTGATTTTATTTTCTTAGTAAATTATAAAGGACCATTTGTAATAAAAATCCTAGACTATGATAGTGTTTTTTTAGAAAAGCACTTGACGTTCATTGATTTAAAAATCTATTCAAAAAATTCTTTCAAAAAACACCAAGGTTTCATTTAATTATAACCATTTCGTTTTTAATTTTTAGTTTTCATTAACATACATGACTCTAGTGTAAGATTAACTTTGACTATCCTCAAAGTTGATTGAATCTTAACAACCATTTGATAGACAAATAAGTGTATGATAAAGAGTACAATCACCCAAAGTTAACATACATGACTTTTAATCATTAATAAATAGATCCCTACACAACACATCCACATTTGACAACCACATTTAAATAAACAAAAATAGAAGGCCATATAATAATAATATAGGAAGACTAATTAAGTTTCTTTCCTTTACTACTCTCCATTGCTGCTTATTGAATTAGTTGCAACTTGGAGTCTCGCAAGCATACATACGCCATATGATATGATGATACCTTGAAAGAAAAAGCATATCATACAATCAGATTTTAAAACAACTACTTGATTTGAAAATATGAAAAAGTCAACATAAGCAACTGAGAATGCCTTGGCAATTGCTCAACAGTTAAAGCGAATAAACACGGATCAAACCCTAGCCGACTAGAGAAAAACCAAGAAAAAATTATATGCCGTCGGCTCCTGTCTTTAGCTTTGAAGTTGGCTGCAATCTTCTTGAAAATCATTCCTCTTCTCTTCTCTTACTTTCTGTTTACTTTATTTTGTGTTGAATTGTCGCTGTGAAACGGTATAATCACCGTGATAATCGTCGTCTTTTGACTCATGCACATAGTTAACACAAGGTTTTGAATCAAATTATCACCTTCAATATTGGTGAGAGTGCTTGATTTTAATTTTCTTTTTGGTGTATTACCTCTTTTGGATCTATGTGAAAGGTGAAACTGTTTGATTTGCTGGATCTATATATCATTTGCTGTTTTGGGATCCTGGTGGTGATCGTGTTATGCGAGAGACCCATGAGCATCGTATTTTGAATCCCAATTTATGGTTTGAGATTTGTTCTCACATGATCTTCCTGTAACACGAAGTTTAAATGTTTTATTGATTTGTGTAACCATGTGATTTCTAATGAGCTCAGACAAGAAATTGAAATCTACTCATTATTTTGCTATTAATAAGGCTTTATTATAATATTTTTATAAATCTGGTTTGCAAAGAGCGTTTTAGAGTCAAGTTCTTCGTAATCTATATTTATAAAGGAAAACTAATGAAAAGGGTTTTGAAAACTTTGAGTTTTAACTATAAGGACAAAATAAAAGGCATAATGAATAGTACCAGGTTTGACTTTTTAGTGTAAAAATATGGGTTTTCATTAAAGTGAACAGTACCGTGAACTTTTCGTTAAAACTCCCTATTTATAATGCTCTTTTATCGAAGGAAATATCTGTACTATTTAAATGCTCTTTTATCGAAGGAAATATCTGTACTATTTTCTTTAAAAAATAAGCTAATAAACACGGACAGAATCAAAACACTCTTTACTTTACGAGTAAGTAAGTGCCTTTTACTGTTTTACACAAGGCAATCCCACCCAAGATTTGACTTTTCCTTCCTCATTATTCTACACAAAACCCATCTATTTGATTAAGGAGGCAGATTGTCAGCCTTCCTGTTTGGATTCCCTTCCCATCACCTCCTATTCGTGCGGTCACGGTTAAGTCACGTCAACATTTTATATTCTTACTGTTTTTTGTTTTATTATCTCTATAAAAAATTAATATAAAATATTGACGTGGCTTAACCATGACCGCCCAAAATAGGAGGGGATGGGAAATGCACCCAAATAGGAGGGCAGACAATCTGCCTCCTTTGGTTAAACATTTGAGAAATATCAAGGAGTAAAGGCAGTAGCCTCTTTTGGAAGTTGGATTTTTTTATAGATTTTTTGTCATCTTTCATTTTTCTTTTGAGCAATCTTTTTCGAAAAAATTGTTTATACTCTTTATCATCCTTTATTTTTCCTTTATAATGTTGACACGAGAATTAATACTAAACTGTGAGGTTTCAGAGAGTTCATAAATAGTTCAACTTTGAGAGAGTCTCCTTAGCAGCCTCTAAAATTTTATACAGTTAATTTTATAAAATAAACTAAAATGTATGCGATTTCGATCATTATACAATACAATACGGGATAATGGGTAGATTAGTAATATCCCAATATACCTCAATACAATAATGGTGCTTTTACGTAACCGTAATGAAAATAGGAAGAATTGAATTGAGGAGGAATTGGAATGAGGATGAGTCAAAATCTTATTCCCGTTGAAGCTATTTACTTAAATGTTCTGAAATCGGAATAGAAATGACACAAATTCCATAAAACTATTTACTAATTCAGCATAATTGGAATATAAACCAATATGATTACTAAAATGTCATTGTCCAAAATCAAATATTATATATATATTTTTAATAAAATTTGATATAATATATAATAGTAATAAAAAAATTAAATTCCTTTTTTATTTTATAGACACATTAAAATGCTTTTGTTTATTTTTTATTTTTATAAATTTAAGTATGTACTTTAATATTTAAATTTTCTTGCTCAAAATTGTAGTTTCTTCTCTTCAGCATATGCATGGAATTGTGCATAATGTGAATGAGGTCATAATAGAAAGAAAAAAATGCATTCCTGATTCATTCACCATCCAAGAATCCAAATACCTCACCCATGGAGAGAGTCCAATTCCTCTAATTTCAGGAATTGAATTCCATTTTTCATGTGAATTCCTCCAAATCGTAATAGACACAAGAATTATCCGTAATCAAATTCCTTATTTTCATTTCAATTACGGATACGTAAACATGCCATAAATGCATTTTCCTCTCAACCTTTAATTTTCTTTTCCCAAATTCCCACATTGAGGTTTGACCATTCGCCCTCTTTCTACTCTTTTGCCTAATGTGGGACCCATCACCAACTCCCTTCTGACCTATTTTAATTTTATCTTTGTGCCATCATGTGCCATGCAAAAATATTCACATTTAAAAAATTCCCCAAAAAATCCTTTGACTTTTCCACCATCTTTTCCTTTCTTTTATAACCCACTTCCCTTCTCTCAAACTCCCCCAATTCATAACCTCCATCCTCTTCCTCTCTCGATTCTCAAAGCCGAAGCCAGCTCCAATGGCTGTAGATCTAGTTGGCTTCTCCAAGATTGATGATCGGACGGCCATGCAAGAAGCTGCCTCCGCCGGCTTGCAAAGCATGGAGCACCTCATCCGCGCCCTATCCAATCATCCCCCATCCCAAACCCCACTCGATTGCCGGGAAATCACCGACTTCACCGTGACAAAGTTCAAGCAGCTAATCTCTGTTCTGAACCGGACCGGTCATGCTCGGTTCCGCCGTGGACCGGCCAATCCACCTTCCGACCCGGTCCACCCAAAACCTCAGACGACTTTGACTGTTTTTCAAACACCAAAGTCCGACAAAGATTCCTCCACTGCTCTGTCCCCGCCGCTCTCCACTACGTCGTCGTTTCTATCCTCCATCACAATCGGTGACGGCAGCGTTTCCAACGGTAAAGCCTTCTCATCGATTTCCGTGCCTCCGGCGCCGGCTTTCTCCGCTGGAAAACCTCCCCTTCCACAATCTCACCGGAAACGGTGTCACGACGGCGAAACCGCTAAAACATCATCGTCTGGACACTGCCATTGCTCTAAGAGAAGGTACTACTGAATCCGGGAATCTGAATCTCTGATACACTACAAAATACACCCCTGGCGCATATTAGCATACGTTTTTGTTGTTTGAAAATTTTCATGTAAATTAATTTGTTTTTTAATTATTTATAGGAAGTCTAAGGTTAAGAGGACGATGAGAGTGCCGGCGGTTAGCTCAAAAATCGCCGATATACCTGCGGATGAGTTCACCTGGAGAAAGTACGGTCAAAAGCCGATCAAGGGCTCGCCTTACCCGAGGTATTATTGTATTCCTTTTAATCTCAACCGCACATCGGCTTGATCATTTCAAAGTCAAACACAGATCTCGATGTGCTTTCTTTTGAATAATAAAATACTAAAATTATTAATTAATTTATTTGTTTTGCAGAGGGTATTATAAGTGCAGTACAGTGAGAGGCTGTCCGGCAAAGAAACACGTGGAGAGAGCTCAGGACGACCCCACTATGCTCGTCGTTACCTACGAGGCTGAGCACCATCACCCGCACCCTTCCCTCACAGCCGCAAATGTGGGCCTTGTTTTCCAATCTTCTAAAGAATGAGGCGGGGTCCACATTTTTTGATTCGATCATCACCGTTGAAGGCACTACGTGACGGTGGAGCAGTATTACAGCAAGTGAACTTAGCGCTCTTACAGAAGTCAAAAGGAAAGGTGCATGGGAAATGGAGAGGGGGTATGATGTAAATTATGAAAGAAAAGAAGGGTTAAAGAGAAAGATGGAAAATAGAATATAGTTTTGATGAATTAAATATAGAGAACTTTAACGAAAAGCTCCCGGTACTGTTTACTTTAACGAAAAATCACATTTTTACATTAAAAAGTCAATCATAGTACTATTTACTTTACCCTTTATTTTGTCCTTATCATTAAAACTCAAAGTTTTCAAATCATTTTCATTAGTTTTCGTTTAAATATATTGAATTGGGTGAATGGTAAGGGGACAAAATTTTAGACGAACTTGTCAATCACGTGATGTGACAGTTTCCGGTTGAATTACTTTTTTATGGAAAAGGATTCTCTCCTGAGCATATGCTCAGGATCCTGCTGAGCAGGGCACGAGGATCGTTGGATGAAAATCCAACGGCTACAATTATTATAACTTTAAAGAGCTCCACCTTTTTATAGCCGTTGGATTTTCATCCAACGGTCCTCGTGCTCTGCTCAGCAGGATCCTGAGCATATGCTCAGGAGAGAATCCTTTTCCCTTTTTTATAACCAGGAACTATAACATCAAGTGTGGTCTAACAGACGATGGTCTGAGAATTTAGTTTTTCTATTGAATTTATTGAATTTTTTATTAATTTATAATTTTTATACGAAATTCGTTGTGTTGGTGGACGGAGAATTGGATTCTTTGGTTGAAATCAACGTCGATTGTGGAACAAGTCAAAAAGCACGCGCATCAGAATAATCTTTTTCTTTTCTTTTATAATTTTGATGTCGTTTAATGCTGATAAAGTCAATGAAGTTATTCGTGGGTGGGGGCCACTCCAGCTAATGCAGATTGGTTGTGTTCGTTGACCTTTGAGATCTGTGTCTGCTGTTTGTGACTTGTCTGGCGTTTAAAATGTCAGTGACATTCAATGATATAGATTAGGAAAGATGGGACTTTGGGTTTGGGCAGTGATATGAGTTTTGAATGGGGGCTGCTGCTGACGACCTTCTTGCTCATTTTGTTTTTGATTTAACGTTGCACGATGATTTGAATCGTTTATTATTCAGTTCGTTATTTAAATTTTAACTCGATAGAAAGTCAATCACATTTGAGATCTTTTAATAGTTCGAAAATTGTTGTTAAGGTTTCATTGTTTAGTTAAATAACATGGTGGTTAGTCTATTTATTGGTTAAAAATAAGATGGATAAATGTATTTTTAACTTGGTTCATTTTTGGCATAGTCAAATCATGGCGCAACATTGTAGGATGAGAAATAGGGTCGAGAATGTTCACATGAGAAGGTTTTTAATATTCTTTTATGATTTATGACCTACGAGAGTAAAACAAACTTGGAATTTTATTTATCTTTAAGTCTAAATATTAATCAAAACTTTTCTAATGCACCGTAGACTCGGAATGTATATGAGTTTTGGTGGTGTACAATGTAAAGAGGAGGAATCTAAAACAAACATTTCTTAAAGAGGAAGAAGATAGTTATGAGCCGAGATGTCATATTTGATGAAGATAAGATATGGAATTGGGGTGACAATGAATCTGGGCAGGAACATATTCGCATATTTTTTTTTTCCCTTCCACAGAGTGTGATCCTTTAACATTTGAAGATGCCCTGATACAGACAAATGGCAGGATGCTATATATATATGAGTGTATAAATTAAATCCATGGAGAAGAATGATACTTGGGAGTTGATTAATCTTCTAGAAGGGCAAAAGACAATTGGGGTCAAGTGAGTTTATAAAACCAAGCTGAATGGAAACCGAAAAGTTGATAATCATGTGGCTCGTTTTGTGGTAAGGGGTTACAAGTAAGAGTACGACATTGATTTCGAGGAGGTGTTTGCTCTTTTGACTTGTTCTTGATAGGATACTAAGATGGGCTGTCCAAATTAAGAGATATGAGTATGTTCTGTTGGTTAGTTAGTTGGGTGGTTATTGTGTAGAAACTTAGCTTGCAAGTCTGAGATGGATATATATAGCAGACTAATTGTGCAAAGGATGTTATGTTGAGAAAAGTATATTGTTGAGCAATAATACAGAGTCTATGTGTCATGCGTTGAAGGTTAGAACAAGGTTCTTATTAGTTCTTTCAATCGTTGCTCAAAACTCGTGGTTCATCTTACGATGTCAGCTATATTACATGGGATGTTGCAGGACTCTGTGTATTGAGGAACCTCCTGGCTATTTGCAACAAGGAGATGGAGAAAAAGTCACAAACTGAAGAAATTATCGAACGGCTTAAAACAAACTTCAAGAGCGTGATACTCTTGCATGGACGCTTACGTTGCTGAAGCAGGCTTCCATTACTGTCCACATAAGCACATTGTGCTCATGAAAGTAGGAGATGGAGGGAAGATAATTGTTGTGTGCTTGTACATGGATAACTTGATCTACACATGTAACGATAAACCCATGGTTGATGACCGGGTTTGACTCTAAAAATTTGGAAAGGTTCCGGATGAAAGATTAATGTTCAGTTCACACTCCAACAACACCAGATTTGAAGCTAGTGGAGAATCCTAGAGGGAATAAGGTGGATTCTACTATTTACTAAGCAAATTGTGGGTAGTTTGTTGTATCTACGTCAACTAGCCACAACACCACATCAACCACGGCTGGTGGTCAATGTTATAAAAAGTCCAATTTAATCACAGACGTTTGCAGTTCGTGGTAAATAAATTAGTTTAACAACGGGCCTAGAGTGGCCCGTGGCTGAAGGTGTTAAAGCAACAACGTGCGTTTAAATCCCGTTGTAGTTTGCCTAAATATTATAACGAGGCATGTTCGTGGTTACAAAATTTTTGACAATAGTGCCTTTTTAAATCTACCACAGACTGTAAGTGTTGTCGTTATAATTTTAATTTTTAATTTTTTTTAATCAACCAGTATAATAATACACACTCGAATTTCAGATCTCAGTTGTGGAGCAAAAAATAATCAAGAAAAATATGGAGACGACATGTGGATCTTTGGGTTAAAAAGACAAAATTACCCTTGAGGCATATCGGAACTCCCACGCTCAAGCATCGGACAATCACTACTCAATCAAGGTCAAAAGTGATCAAAGTAGGTATTTATTCAAAACCTATTTCATCAATTCTTATCAAATCCTCCCTATAAGGTAATTCCTATTTATTCTTTTCAAAATAGGATTAATTAGCTAATTAATTGATTAATTACCTAATTTGATTAATTGCCTAATTGATTACAATTACACCCAAAAATCACCATAAGTGGCATGATCCTTTTTTTCCAAATAGGGGTCGACCACACCCCTATAAATAGTCACCATTTCTCCCAAAAACTAAGTCCAACTCTCTTGCAAAATTCTCCAAAATTCTCTAAACACTTTTCCATCAAATTTTAACTTTGGCATCAAAGGTTCTTCGGCCAAAGCCCCCCCCAATTCATCGTGGGCGCGTGAGGCTCTTGGCCTTGACCAAAGGTGTTAATTGTTTTGCAGGTGCATTTTCGTCCAAGAAGAAGAAGTCGGAAATTTGCATCCACAAATTGGTGCTTTCATTGAGAGCTTGAGTCACACTCATAAAAGACTCTCGCATTCAAGGCTTTTCGTTTTCTTGTTCATTTGTAGATTTTTCGTACGTTCTTATTTTTGAAATTTTTATTTATAAAAATTCTTCGATAAAGCATAAAAGAAAAGTACAATGGCAAGAGATTTGGAAACCTTGACGAACAAAAATCCCCACGTTCAAGAATTAGGACCACGGCGATCCACAAGGCTCAACACGATGATGAGTGGAACGACTCCACCCCCACGAGGCACCATCGTAGTAACCACCACGGTGGCCACCAAGGCAGCCACCCTCGGCAAAGCCTACGGTGCCAAGACCACGGCCCAAGCCATGCCATTCAAGCCCACACGGGCCTAAGCCCAATGCGAGCCGGCCCGAGCCGCCCAAGTCCAATGTGACCCCAACGTGTTATCGAGCCGAGCCCAAGCCCAGGCCCAACACCCAGGTGCGCCACACGCCAAGCAGCCTACTCCTATGGCCTAGCCCGTTCCCGTGGCCTAGCCCACTCCTATGGCTTTTCAAGCAATTCCCAGCTCTAAATTTATGGACCAATAATTGAACCGGGGGTATTTTCACCCAATTTATCTGTGAATTTGACATTCCCCAACTCAAATCTCACGCCCAGAGTCTACCACACTTCCACTGCTCAAGGAGATGCATTCCTTCCAAGCTCTTCCAACCTAAATGAAGAACAACTCTTGTCTTAACAAGTTATAGAGTTGACGAGCACCCTTGCACAACAGATGACCTTGGTGAATCAGCTTTTGCAATGCACCGAGATGTAACGTGCGCATGATGAGATGAACAAGGGCAGACGAGGAACCTCTCTAGCAGCGACCCGGCAAGTAGCCACTCGACCAACCACGAACCGAGCGTTCTAGCAGTGTACACTCTTGACTAGGTCCATGAGATAGCGTATACTCCCGTCTTAATGCACATATGAGCTTGCATTCTCAATTAGGCCCACGGACTAGCATACACTCACGGTTGGGACCATACTCCGACAATCAACATGAGAAACCTTCCAGGCGAAATGTTTATTCACGGTTAAGCCCTTCAAGAAGCATCCTCCGCCTCACATCAGATGTAGGTAGTACTACAGAGGGAGAGAAGCAGTCACTCAATCTGGCTCAAGTTCAACTGGTAACATACAAGGAAATCGCTTGCCTGCCAAGAACATACCACATGCATCACAACCGCGGCATAGACGAGTCGAACATATGGAAGAGCAGCCTAGACCAGCAGGTCAAGGTCGGGGGTAGCCGAGAGCTTCGCTGCCCCAATAAAGCAAATTCAGGAAAAAGTAGAGAGCTTTTGAATGAACGGTTGCGAGATTTCCAACGCAATGAAGTCACTGACGAAGCTCTACGACGGGACATGACCAACAAGAGCAGGTCACCCTTCACGGACGAGATCGAGCAAGCAGAGCCTCCACATAAGTTTAGCATGCCATACTTCACATCTTTTAAAGAAGATGGAGACCTGGAGAGGCATTTGAAGCACTACCGAAGTGCAATGGTCCATTTTCGGAACAACGATGCTCTTATGTGCAAGATTGGTTCCACACCCTACTGCCACGATCCATCCAAAATTTTGATGATCTTTCCTTGGTTTTCACCAAGGAATACTCATCCTACGCCTCGACCAAGAAAACGTCTGACCACTTATTCAACGTGAAGAAGAACCCAAATGAGTCGCTTCGCGACTACGTAAAGAGGTTTAAGGCAGAGAAGGCTAAGATAGTCGGATGCGACGATTTGATAGCAAACGCAGCCTTCCAAAAAAGACTCCCAGCAGACCACCCGTTGTTTGGGGAGTTAATCATGAAAGAAGATCTAACTTTGGCAGACTATTTTGCTCTGGCAGAGAAGCAATCTTTCTAGGACGAGGCACAACGAGTAGACAAGGTGCCTGAGCAGCCACGAAAAGAGTCGACAGTGTCTCAAAAGAAGGAGGATGGGAAGCAGTACAACCAAAGCAGGCAGAAGGCCAAACGTAGGGATCAACCCACGACTAAAGAGAGCTTGGCATCTAAGAACTACTATAAGTTCTTGATCCTGATCCACCAAATCCTCCGTGACATCAAGAGCGAGCCATGGTTCAAGTTGCCGAAATAATCAAAATGAGATACTTCCAAGATGGATCACACAAAGTACTACGCATTCCATCGAGGTCCCGGTCACACAACCGATGACTGCTACACTTGGAAGAATTACACAGAGAAGCTTGTGAAGGAAGGCAAGGTCGACATGTACTTAGACAAACCAACTACGTAGCCTAGAAGGAACGTGGATGCCGATGAAGAATCGCCCAACAAGACGATCCAGATTAACGGCATATTCGCCGAATCTGAGCACTTGGGGGCCACCAATAATTCAAAGAAGCGGAAAATCCAGCAGGCTGTACTAGTCTCGCAAGTCCAAGCAGTTGACACCCAACCTTGACCCATTGTTGGTTTCACCGAGCAGGATGCTGAAGGCGTCGACTTTCCGCACAACGATGAGTTGCTGGCCCATGCTATAGTCGACATAATGATGGTTGACAATGGAAGTGCATTCAACCTACTTTAACTCTCAGTAATTCAGAAGATGGGCCTGGAAAGCATAATCATACGACGAGCGGAGGTACTCACCGGATTCAAAGGACACACCACGACTGCCATTGGCCACATCACACTTGACGTGAAAACACCGCCAGTTGTCTCAAAGTAAATGTTCACAATAGTAAGGGACTCGTCTCCCAACAATAGGATTCTAGGGAAACCTTGGCTAATAAAGCTGGATGCCGTCACTTCCATCAAGTATCAAAAAATTCGATTCCGCATCCCGGGATGAGGAGTTAGAGAAATCAAGTCTGACCAGGCCGTATCTCGATGATGCACTGTGCAAGTATTGAAGGAATCAAAGAAGAAGACCTTTAGCCCCATAGAGGCTACTGAGGTCCAAAAGAACGATGAAGCTACCAAATAACAATTACAGCAAGTAGATCAAGAAGATGGTGTCCAAATCGACGTGCTAGCATATAAGATAGGATGGAAACCCGAAGAAGACATTGAACACATCATTCTTGATCACTAGTAGCCGGAGAAGATTGCTAGTATTGGCTCACATCTGAGCCCGAAGGAAAAGGAAGAACTCATAGCTTTCCTTAGGGAAAATCGTGACATCTTCGTGTGGTCACCTTCCGACATGCCCAGCATCGACCCCAAGGTAGCTTGCCATAAGCTGCATGTTGACTCCGCTGCCAAACCGGTGATCTAAAAAAGAAGGCATTTTGCACCTGAACGAGTAACGATCATCGAAGCTGAAATTGACAAGTTACAGCAGGCCGGATTCATAGAAGAGGTAGTACACTCAGCATGGCTTGCCAACGTCGTGCTAGTAAAGAAGAAAGATAATGGCAAATGAAAGGTTTACGCAGACTACACCGACCTTAACAAAGCATGCCCAAATGATCCTTATCCATTTCCCCGAATCGATCTATTAGTAGATTCAACATCTGGGGACCAGCTACTCAGTTTCTTGGACGCATACTCCGGCTACAACTAAATAGCCATGTATGAGCCCGACAAGGAGAAAACTGCGTTATTACATGTGGAACGGTATTCTCGTCCGAAGATCCTACACTGGACCACATCTCTACTGCCTAGCGCCTCCCGAGGCCGATCCTTAGCGCAATCCACGAAGGCGTTTGGGGAAATCACTCCGAAGGCCAATCCTTAGCGCAAAAGGCTCTTAACCCAGGCTATTACTGGCCTATCATGCATCAAGATGCTAAGGAGTTAGTACAAAAGTGTGACCACTGCCAATGCTACAAGCTGGTACCAGCACTGGCTGCCAGCGAGCTACACCCGCAGACGAGTCATTGGCCGTTCATGTAGTGGGCAATCGACTTGGCAGGGCTAATGCCGCCCATTACTGGGGGCAGGGGCATAATGATCGTGGCAACCGATTACTTCACTAAATGGGTAGAAGCAGAGTCTATGACGACCACGACTCAGACGGACATAGAGCGCTTCATATGAAGGAACATCATTTGCCGATTCGGCATCCCTGAATCCATCGTTACCGATAACATGCCGTAATTCGTGGGCAAAGATTTGGCAAAGTTCTTCAAAAAATATGGCATCAAGCAGCACATGTCTACTCCTAGATATCCTCAAGGTAATGGGCTGGCCGAAGCATCCAACAAGACGATCCTCGACTGCCTAAATAAGTCCCTCTCCGACAAGAAGGGAAAGTGGCCAGACGAGCTCCCCGGATGTCTATGGGCGTATCGCACTGCCAAACGACGAGCCACCGGTGAAACCATTTTTCTTTGGCATTTAGTTCGGAAGCAATTATTCCTCCCAATGTCATCGTGCCAAGTATCAGCACTCTATTGCCAAGCATTAAACAGAACAGTAAAGAGATGGCCATAAACTTAGATCTGGTAGATGAGAAGTGCGAGCAGACCATCACCTGCATCGTAGTCTACCAGCAGCAACTCTTTTCCAACTACAACAAAAAGGCCAAGATCGGGCAGTTCCAGCCCGGAGATCCAGTCCTAAGGAAAACCTTCATCACCCTCAGAGAAGGCTCCAAAAAGATGGATCCCATCTGGGAAGGTCCGTACAAGATCAGCAAAGTAGGTGGCAAGGGTAGTTACACCTTCATCACCATGAATGACAAAGAGATCGAAAAGTAGTGGAACGCCTACAATCTGAGTAAGTACCACGTGTGACCTCCCGCTACATCAAAGCCCGAAAACTCAAGCAGCTTAACGAGCACTACCTCGCATGCCGATGACTATCCAATTATTATGCAGTCTCAACTTTACAGCTAAGTTTTCGTTCGTTTCACTCGTTTTCAATGAGAAATTCAGAAGTAATTTACAACTTGGCTTGACTACATGTTTACAACAACTGATTACTCCTGCACTTTAAAAGAAGACCACGCCCTTCTTAGGGACTTATCGTAGGAATTGCACCCCCTGAGGGACCAACCATGCTCTCTAGTGCGAGAGGGTAAACCAATTCCTCGACACCTATATGGGTTTGCTCTCCAAAGCGGGAAGATAAACTCTACACTCCGAATATCCAGACGTGGATGACCCGGCCTACCCTAACATACCTAGATGCATGATGGCTTATGTTGGGATTCCTAAAAGTAGTCACAATGGTCTTTTCAAGGCTTAGCTAACTGAAGGATTTTGGGACTCTTGGCCTAATTCACGGGGAACCGGGCTTCAGAGATGGAGGGGGCACATTACGCAGTATGCCCTATGGACGGTTATCTTGGAACCCTAAAGCTGCTATCGAGTGCACTAAGGTAGCTTATGATTTCCGGAAGACTGCCTACGAGTAGTAAACCGTGCTAAACTTATACAACCGCATGTTTCGTGAAATGTTAAACAAGTTAAGGTGCATATACGAAGCTTCGTCTACTGCCGACATGCTACGCAGTCCATGGGCTTCATTTCTTCCAAAGCGCGGAACAACCTACACCAAGTCATAAACCGTTGTGATACTTGTTAGACAACCTACGAAATTGGAGAAAGCCAAAGTTAATAGCCTGTGGTCACACGGACTAGTCTGCTTCTATAAGTAAGGCGTCCGACTGCCGACCCTATGGCTAACAACTTTGCAAAGTTCTACACCAACACCTACGACTGCATAGGCTACGTAGGCCACTGGTCTATAAAGTCTAAAGGTTAGGGCGTGAACAAAAAAAGTGAAGATGGAGAAAAGTGAAGGAAGTAAGTTTATTAAATTTTCTAGCAAAATTGGTAAACTACTAGCAAAGATCGAAAGAGTTTAAGCAAAGAAAAAAGCAACAAGGAAAACAGAGAAAATCCTAAAGACTACCTAGAAGATTACTATTCAATAGCTTGGACAGTCCATGACTACTCGGTCACCACACCTTCAGCAGCCGCGACTTTTTCAGCAGCGGCATCATCCGGCGCTTCACCCCCAGCTACCCCAGCTTGGGCATTAGCTTCTCCGACTACTTCAACAATGAAAGCCTCGAAAGTAAAAGCGAGTAAGTCTTCTAGAGAAATAGAGAAGGTCTCAAAGTCTTTACCAGAAAAGTCAAAGTCAGACGGCCACCCAAAGAGATGGTCTACATAACCCAGCTTGTAGAAATCATCTTGACTCTGAGTAAGTGAAGCCTCAAACCTAGCCTTCATACCCTTCAACTGCTCATTCTTCTCGAGCAGACAAACACAAACCCGCTGCAGCTCATCCACTTCCTTCTTCAGACTGTCATTGATCTTCAAAGCACCTTGGAGTTCCAACACTTGAGGTTCAAGCCTATTAACGACCTTGTTGAAGTGGATCACTTGGTTGTAAGTAGGGATCAGTTCTTCATCTTTTGCGTAAACAGCATAGTGAAACTCAGAGATAGCACACTCAAGGTCTTGAATCTGAGGTATGTAACACCCGATCTCTTTCACTGCAGTTTCATACTTAACTTGGATCGCGTCAAGCCTAGTTTTTAAATCCACGATCTCCTGGCGAGCGGTCTCAAGCTTCAGAGAAGTGAGGGTAGAGATATTAGACCCATTAAACGGCTGAGGAGTAAGCTTCGGCTGCCACAGTCCTTGCCACCTTCTTGGCAGCCTTGGTGTCCTCTTGATCAAGGAACATAGACTTGGCTTCTAAAATCACCATTTTCTGCATCACAGCCAGCAGAGCAATCATTCTATACTTCGTTGTATACTTCGCAAAGCAACTTGGGCCAACAACCTTTTTGATGCCATCAACAAATTTTGCACACACATCCATGTCCTCGAGCAGATCTGGTCTCAAGTGCGCATAAATCTTAGCAACCTCCTCATTCTCAGCAGGCAAATCAATCCTAACAGCGAGGGGATAGTGTTTTGGCGCCACTTTGGCAGCAGAGTCCACCTTATCGCTTTTCATGGTAGCAAGTATCTCCGAATGCGAACTAGACTTAGCCCCTGACGGACGTTTGGACATAAATTTCAGCACTCGAGGCTCGATGGAACTTCTACGCTGAGCAATCCTATCTACAATCAAACTAGCCGCCTTCGGAACGACAAGAGACATTGGCACATATCTAGTAACCTTCTCTTTCATGCCCTTGGAGGAAGTCAAGTCAATCACGAGGTTGGGTGCAACCGGCAAACCTTCGAGAACAGCGGAAGAAGTCTTTGGCTTTTTCTCAGCCGACATTTCCTGAGCAGGCGGAGAAGATCTTTTCTTTCCACTTTCATGCACAGCAGGCTCAACTATAGTGATCAGACGAACTAACGTCTTAACCTTGATTCACTTTATCTCCTCTCTCGGGGGCAGCCCATCTTTCTCTCGGTGAAGAAGGCTAAGTAGTCAACGTTACTCACGGTACTCGGAGGGAATACCTAAGGTAATTGGCACCTTCTTCATATTTGGAGAAGTCCTAGGAGTCAAGCCGAATTCCAAATCTACAAGAGCAGCGGGAGACAATCAGAAAATTAGAAAGTAGCTTAGCACAAATACAAAGCAGTCTACTTAGTGAAGATGAAAACCGTCAGAACAAGCAACTCGGGGGAAGAATCAGACTCTCATTCTCCACTTATCTCCAAAGTATCTTTGGCCCAGTCATGATCTCCCTTGCTCGGATGATCAAAGAGCCTATGGAGGGATTGCAGCTGCTCAACTCCTTCGACATGGCCTATGTCAAAAAAGTACGGGAATTCGTTGACAGTCTAGTCTAAGTTGAAAAATTAGCTTAAATTGAAGAACCCCACCATCACACGGACCGTGTTCGGAGAACATTGAGCGGGGGCACACTTCATGGAGCAAAGCACTTCTTGGAAGAATCGAGGCATATGGAAAGAGAATCCCAACACAAAGTAGTAGGGGTGAAATTTGATGGCTTTTCGAGCCCCACTACACGGCTCATGGCTGCTACCATCCTTGACACGCTTCACATGCACTCTTGACGGAATAACGTGCCTATATACCTCAAGGAAGTCTCTATACGAGTCATCAGAGCTAATTTTGAAGTGAGTAGCCTTGAAGTAGCCAACCTTGCTCAAAGACCCGCCTTGATGATACAACGGCGGCATACCATCATCATTCTTGTGATTCGATGAAGACATGCTTGAAGAAATTCTACAAAGACACAAGAAAATTCGTTAAACGACTGCACACAAAAAAGGGAAGGGGCACGGCACAACAGGCCCCACGGCCCAATAGGGCTTTTGGCCTTTCTCTTTCTTTCTTCTCATAGATGGGTCCGAGCCCACATTCAAAAAAAAAAAGAAAAAGGGAAAAACCGAAGGGCCAAGCCACATGAGCCCAGCAACAACATCACCATGCCCATTCTCCCTCGGCTCGCAGGCCTTACGGCCCAATTCCACCGGAAGGGGGCTGGCGCTCATGCGCCTCCCTCTTCCACTTTTCCCGTGGAGCAACCCATCTGGTTTTTCACACCTCCTCGACCCACGACGAGCCAAATTTCAAGCACTGAGGCTCCAAAAAATTACGAAGACAAGGAAAAATTAATTTTTTTCTTACCTTGGAGTGGCATGAAGAGGAATAAAGCAACAAAAGACAATCCTTTGCACAAACATGTGTAAAAGATTGCTAGGGGATGGGGAATAAATATCCTCTAGCTCTTTTTCTCTTGTAAGGTAGAATAAATTGCGCTCTAAAGTTGATTTAATAAACTACTTAAGGTAGACTTAAATAGACTTTAGAAATAATTTATTTCTCTTTCCTAGAAAGATCTAATTTCCTATTAAAGAGGGAATCTACATCACAATAGGAAACAATCCTATGTTTCCTAAAGCAAGAAGATCTTTACACCTGCTGCCATTTCCTGCGATCAGCCCAACAGGCGTGGGGGCATTTGTGGAGCAAAAAATAATCAAGAAAAATATGAAGACGACACGTGGATCTTTGAGTGAAAAAGACAAAATTACCCTTGAGGCACATTGGAACTCCCACTCGCAAACAACGGACAATCACAACTCAATCAAGGTCAAAAGTGATCAAAATAGGTATTTATTCAAAACCTATTTCATCAATCCTCATCAAATCCTCCCCATAAGGTAATTCCTATTTATTCTTTTCAAAATAGGATTAATTAGCTAATTAATTGATTAATCACCCAATTAATTGATTAATCACCAAATTAATTGATTAATTGACTAATTGATTACAATTACACCCAAAAACCACCATAAGTGGCCGAACCCCTTTTTCTAAATAGGGGTCGGCCACACCCTATAAATAGCCACCATTTCTCCTAAAAACCTAAGTCCAACTCTTTTGCAAAATTCTTCAAATTTCTCTAAACACTTTTCCCTCAAATTCTAACTTTGGCATCGGAGGTCTTTGACCAAAGCCCCCATTCATCGTGGGCGCGTGAGGCTTTTGGCCTTGACCAAAGGTGTTAATTGTCTTGCAGGTGCATTCTCGTCCAAGAAGAAGAAAGTGGAAATTTGCATCCACATCAGTAAAACCTATTTATCATTTTCCTATCAAACGCCGCCAACCACCAGGTCTCACCCCCTATTCTTATGTCGATGATTACTCTGATCCCAAACTACTCATTTCTTTGCCTTGTTTGCTTACACTAATTTTTTTTTTCTTTCTTTGGGCATGTCAGGTATTCCTAATCTACAGGATCTTTGTCTTCGTATCCAACTAGAGAGCACGAGATCTCGCCGGTGTATATCTCAGTGGATTTCAGAGGCAGTGGTGGCTTTGGAACAATCGCCATTGTTAGTCGAAATGGGAATCGATCTCTGAGATCGATTAAATTATGGGCGGCAAATATCCACCATTGATGAAACTGTGATTCTTTCTTTCTATGTTAGAACTTCTTCAGGTGGATTTAGGGATCGGGGATTGGGCTAGCACTCTTCTCCACAGGTAGTTTTTAACTTTTTATATGTTTAAGTTTTTTTAATATAAATTTTGAGTGATGTTTCATTCTTAAGCCGTGGTTTTCTTTGCGTTGCAATTTCCAGTTTCTATTCAGATAGGGTAAGAATTTGAAATTAAATTTTGGGCTAATTAGTTTATGGTATTGGTTTGGTTAATCTTATATAGTATACATTTGCAGAAATATATGTAGTGTCAAAGGGATGCATGAGTAGAAAGGTATAGAGGTAGACTGGTTGAAAGGATTATCTAGAAACTTGATAATTGACGATTGTAAGTTAAGTTCTGTATTTACTCCATTCACTGTATATTCAATGCTACTTTTGCACTACATGCTCTTGTTAGAGTTAGGTCTGTATATCTGTTCAATTCTTTACTAGTTAATTTTCAGCTTCTTGTGTGAACTGTTGGAGATTCGTGTATCTATACAAGTCTTTACTACCTTTTGGCTTCAAGTTTTGTATATCTTTTCACTTTTCTTGATTGAGATCAAATGTTTATTTCTGCCTATAGTAGTACAAGATTTTCTTTCTTTTGATCCATATGCTTATGTCCATGCAGATAGAGAGATGCAACAAAATTGTTAAGGGTCAAGCATTCGGGGTAGTATTTCAGTCTCAAGGTCTTTTCGTTTAGAGGTATTCAAAGAAATGTGAAGTCTTCAAGCGACAATGTTCTTGTTATTGGAGGCCTATTTGATACTTCTATAGGAGTTTTGAGCTCCTTTCAGTCCCACATCGGAGAACTTAAGGGAACTTGAGGTCCTTATATTACTTTAGACTCCTTTATTAGTGATTAGGTGTTGTACCATTTGGAATGGGGATTGAGGCTTGGGCCACTAATTATGTGGATTAGGCTTGATGATTATACCATAATATTAATATTAATTAATCAAGACAAGGGCCTTGGGCTTTGGGGCACTTGGGGCCTAAGAATTAAAATTAATCTGATCAATTAGTTTTAATTTCGAATTAAGTTTTTAATTAAAATTAATTAAAAATATTTTGATTAATAGACACAACTCTTTGGAAAGAGTAGCTTCAGATACATCCAAAAGGTATTTGAAGAGGTATGAAAGAGCCTATATAACTGGAGTCCTCAGATCCATCGAAAATTATCTTTTCTCATTCCTTCTCTTCCGTACAAACATTCAAGAGAGTAAACATACAAAGCAATTCGCTAGAATTCTATAATCCAGTGCGGGTTGTAGAATTAGGTAGTTGTATCCTGGTCGAGTAGACGTTGTAGAAACACAAGCACAAGAGTGGGACGGAAATACTATTCGAAGGACATAGTTTTTGCGCTAGCCTCTACGTGTTGTAATCAAGTTAGTACCATTTTAATTCTTGTATTTGTCTCTGTAATTTCATTCTGTATAGCAAGTATTTTTAGTTAATAAAATATTAGAATTTCAAGTTCTTTTATTTATGTTATTTTTATTTATTTCTGAATTGTTCTCCAACAACTTCGTGGATAGTTTGGTATTTCTTAGTATAACTCATTGGTTTGTTATTAGTTTTAGTGTACAACTTGTAATATTAGAATTTAGAATCTGTGATTTTTTATGTAATCATTATATTGTAGTATATATGCAATTTGTATATAAATATTATATATATATATAATATTTATTGAATAATTTTTTGCTTTTTTATTTTTGGGAATTGTTTTATAACGGTATTGGTTGTGGTGAATTTGGTATCCACAAGGGCTATAGTGCATGTGGTGTTAGATTTTAATCTACCATGGGCACAATCCGTGGTTACATCATATTAGACGACGGCCAAAGCCCGTGGTCGAAACTGTGACTTTTTATCACATCCAGATTACTAACAGGCACATTGTACGTAGTGGATTGCAATCTACCATGGCATCAACCGTGGGAGATGAGCTTGTTTCTTCTAGTGAGTGAAGACCAAGTTGCTGATATATTAATCGAGCCTCTCAAGTAGCATGTGTTTGTGAGATGAAATTGCTAGGAGTTTGTTCTTTGAAGGATATTGCTGGATAAAGCTTTATGATGCGCAAGAACTGAAGTTTTCTCTAAAGTAATTTATTGTGGCCTAACTTAAAAGAACTATGAAAACACCATTTTCAATAACTATTACAATTTGTAAGGTTGTTGTGAAACAAAAAATAATCCCAAAAATTATGGAGCTAATACGTGGATTATTTCCCATTAAAAGACAAGATTGCCCCTATTAAATGAGTAGGGAGTATCCTCATTCACCACGCGCAGCTGAGGTAGAGCAGGTAGAGATTAACTACTGCTCAAGGCACTCCTGCCCGTATAAAAAGTCAAAGGTATTTATGATAGAATATTCCTTATTCTTATCATAAATACATTCCTAATTAGAGAATACCTTGTTCAAGTAAGTTATCCTAATTCCATTTATTTAGGATATTTATGTAATTACTCTAAGATATTTATTTACACAAATATCTTGAAATATTCCACTAAATTCCTAATCCGAGAAGACCTCGTTCAAGTAAGTTATCCTAATTCCATTTATTTAGGATATTTACCTAATTACTCTAAGATATTTATTTACAAAAATATCTTGAAATATTCCACCCAAAATACCACATAGGGTCAGCCATTCCTAAACCCTAGAAGGCAGGCCCATGATCCTCTCATCTCCTATAAATACACCATTTTATCTCCAAATTTGAGGAGGCTTTTTGCTACCCACGAACACCCAAACACATTCTTTTCAGAATTTTAACTTTGGCATCAGAGAATTTTCGGCCAAAGCCCCCCTCATTCATTGTGGGTGCATGAGGCTTTTGGCCTTAATCTTAGGTGTTATTGTTTTGCAGGTGCAGATTCGTCAATCAAAGGAAGGCAAAAATTTGCATCCACAAATTGGTGCTTTCATTGAGAGCTCAGATTCGAAGACTCGAAGAAGACTCTCACTTTCAACTTCCTTCGTTCGTAGATCCATGACAACGATGGCAGGAAATTAAGAAACTACAACTAATGAGACCCCCTACATTGAAGGACATGGACCAACCGATAGAGATCGCGACGTGGCTTCACGTCATCGCTCAATGTGGCTTACCACGACAAGGACCGCTCATTTTCCACCACGAGGTATGTGGCCATGCCAGCAACGACAGCTGTCGTTGTTGTGGCCCATGGGGCAGCCTTCACTCATCATGAAGAAACCCTAGGGCATGAGGCCTATGGCTCAAGAAGCTAACAGGCGCAGACCCAAGCAATTTCTCGCCCTTGGCAGCAGCCCTTGGTGCCTACCACCTTTACTTGGACGCACGCTGCCCAGACTGAGATATCCCAAGCTGTGCCAACCGCGACGCAATCTGCATCTCAGCGTGAACCCAATGTGCCTCCAACTCGAGGCCAAGCATGACAAACCGAGGCGGCCTAGTGCCCATGCGCCCGACTTGTTTCTGCAGCCTTCTAAACAGTCCAGCATGGTTCCAAACCAGTTTAACCAGCTCAGATCCAGATTCCGAGGCTAACGGTTGAACCAAGGGAATTTTCACCCCACCTTACTGCAAATTTAACCCATCCTGGCTCAAGCTTTGCACCTGGAGTCCATTAGACTTCCACTACTCAAGCCGACGTCTACCGTCCTAGCTCTTCCACTCCAAATGGTGAACAACACCTATCTCGACAGGTCTTCAAACTGACAAGCTCCCTCGCGCAATAAACTACCTTGGTGAGCCAGCTCATGCAGCGCAACGAGATGCAGCGTGCCCCATATGAGGTGTCTCGAAGTAGGATAAGGGATGACGATGACGTTTCTCCCTAGTAGCGTCTAGACAAATAGTCACTTAACCAGCCATGAATCGAGCGTTCTAGCAGTCCACACTTTTGCTTGGGCCCTCGAGATAACGTATACTCTCGTCTTAGCATGCGGAAAAGCATGTACTCTTAGTTAGGCCCCCGGACGAGCATACATTCACGGTTGTGGCCACACTCTGATAATCAACATGGACAACCTTCTAAGCGAAGTGTTCATTCGTGGCTAGGCTCGTAAGGATTATCATCCACCTCTCATCAAAGTAAGCAGCATGACGGACATGGCGAAGCAATTACTCAATTAGGCTCAAGTTCAACGGCCAGCCTAAGAGTAATCCGCTCGCTTGCTAGGAATGTACCACATACATTGTAGCCGGGATATAGATGACACGAGCTTAGGAAAAAGCAGCCGAGACCAGCAGGTCATAACCGGGGGCAGCCGAAAGCCCTGCTGCCCCAACAAAGGCAAATTCAGGAAGAAGTAGAAAGGCTCTTGACTGTGTTGCCTTTAATTCGGAGGTATATTTTCTTAACTAATATCGGAGGTATATTTTCTTAACTAACTTATTTAATTTCCATTCATTTAAATTGTTTTGTATGTAGTTTATAATTGTTGTGAGTTTATGTATTTGTATGCAAACATTTTTGTATAGATGTACAAAAATGGTTTGCAATGTTCATATGAGCTTAGTTTCTTGTTTGAGAATTAGTAAGATTTTGCAAATGGATGCGAAAGCATGACTGTGGTCTGATTAATTCTTGAATTGTCCCAAAATTTTGGACAGTTTAAGAATGCACAGTTACATGTTGTATTTTGTAGTTCACGCATTAGAGTTTGATTGTGGGAAATTTGGTAGCATCTCTTTGCATTCTTCGGGTGCATCATAGTTTTTTGTATCTACGTCGTGCACTTGATGAACTGCAAGGAGATGCTGCCAAAATTTTCCCACAATCGAACTCTAATGTGTTGGAACCGTAAATTACAACATGTAACTGTGCATTCTCGAATGAGATATGACTCATACCGGAGGCATAAGGTGGCATGTCGTAATTAAAGTTGTTGTAACCCTTGTACATTTTTTATGTTTGCAGGTGATATGGATAAACAGTGGATACATAATCCTAACAGATGTGATGATGATTATGTGGATGGAATATATCAGTTCATTAATTTTGCAATTGCAAACAACCGGGGTTCAACTCAAATTTGATGTCCTTGTAGAAAGTGTAACAACTCAATGATTGAATATTTTGAAATTGTTCGATATCATTTAGTCAGAAATGGGATGATGGAGACCTATACTGCATGGAATAATCATAGAGAACAAATACAACATGCTTCATCCTCAGACATTACCCGAGCAGTTGAGATAGTTGAATCTGTTGTGGACCCAAATGAACAAATTATGGACATTATCAATAATGCTTTTCCAAACGCTAGTTCGAATACGAATGAGAAAGTAGAAGATGATGTCCTTCCCACCATGGACAGTGAAGCATTTGAAAAATATGAAAAACTATTAAAAAGTGCCAAGCAAGAATTATACCCCAGTTGCGAAGGATTTTCGATGCTCACGGCCATTGTTGAGTTTATGCATGGCAAAATAAAATTTCATATGTTGAACCAGTGTTTTGATTACTTTTTGGGGGTTTTCAAGAGGATGCTTCCAAAGGAAAATTGCCTGCCTAAAGATCATAAAATTACAAAGAAGGTACTGAATGGTCTTGGATTGAGATATGAAAAAATTCACGCATGTAAAAATAATTGCATTTTGTTCTACAAAGAGAATAAAACGTTGGATAAAGCCTTGTATGTAATGTGTCGCGGTTTAAAATGACCTCTTAGAATAGAACAATGAAGATTCCACAAAAAGTTATGCATTATCTCCCATTAAAGCCCAGGCTGCAACGATTGTATATGTCAATACACACTGCAAGCGACATGAGGTGGCATAACGACAGACAAGTGGATGACGATGTTATGAGACATCCTACAGATGGAGAGGCATGGAAAGAGTTTGATCAGCTATACCACGATTTTGCACGTAAGCCCCGGAACGTTAGATTGGGACTTACGACAGACGGGTTTAATCCGTTCGGTGTTCTAAACCAAAACCACAGCACTTGGCCAATTGTCGCAATTTCGTATAATTTGTCACCTTGGAAGTGCATGAAAAAATAAATATGACATTGTTTATAACTGAAGATCCCGACACGCCTATTGATGTTTATTTACAACCGTTGGTCGGTGAACTAAAAGAATTATAGGAAAACGGTGTTCCCACGTACGATAAATCCACCGGGAAGATGTTCACTTTGCGAGCAACAGTGATGTGGACAATAAACGATTTTCCCACATACGCTTTGATGTCTGGGTAGAGCACTAAGGGTTATTACGCATGCCCAGTTAGCAAAGAGAACATAACGTCTGGTTGGCATGCGAGAAAAGTTTGTTACCTATGCATCATAGAAGGTGGCTGTGGGACCACGAGTGGCGTCAAAATGAGACAGCCTTCTTCAACGATACAGGGATTTGGCCAAGACCCAAAAAATGGTCCGGAGATGAAATTTTGGCTTAGATGAATCGTTTGGATTTTGCTCAGTTGGTCAAATTCATAAATAGAACACGACCAAACATATATCTAAACTGGACACACAAGATGAGGTTGATCGAGCTCCCGTACTGGTCCAAATTAAAATTGAGACACAACATCGATGTAATGCATGTTGAGAAAAATATGTTTGATACACTGGTCGGAACTATACTAGACATCGAGGGAAAAATAAAGGACACAATAAAAGCTCATATCGATCTAGAAAAAATGGGTATTAGGCCAGGTTTATGGACGACGAGGGATAGAGACATAGCTAGAAAGAAGCTTGCATCATTTTCGGTGAAACCGGATAAAAGGAAAGAGTTTTTGCAGTTACTATCTTCTGTACAGTTTCCGGATGGGTATGCTTCAAACATCGACCGTTGCGCAAATGTGGATGGAGGCAAATTTTCAGGCATCAAGAATCATGATTTTCATGTGATACTTCAACGCCTTCTCCTAGTGGGAATTCGACACCTATTGCCTGAAGATGTGGTGAAGTCGATTATGTTGTTGGCGATATATTTTTCTCCATTAACTGCAACATCTTTGCGCAAGCCTGATGTTAAACAGTTGGGCGACGATATTATTGAAGTGCTGTGCAAGTTTGAACAAATATTTCTTTCAACTTTCTTCACAAGCATGATCCACATCATGATTCACTTGCTAGAGGAAGCACTTCTAGCCGTACCCATCAACTATCGATTGATGTATCCAATAGAATGGTATTTAATCGCCATAAATACTTTAGTTTGTGATGTACGTACGATTTGACTAATTTTACACTATATTTTGTTTATTGATGCAGACTATTGGGTGAATTAAAAAAGAGTGTACAGAACAAGGCAAAGCTCGAATGATCAATCGTGGAGGTATGGGTCGCATTTGAGTCGCTTACATTTTGTGCAATGTACCTACAAGATGTTGAGATTACGTTCAATCGACTGCAACACAATAATGACGGTGGTGTGAAAAGTGAAAAACTTTCTGTCTTTGCCTAAATTGCATAACCTTTGGCGAACCAATAAAAGGGAAGTCGTTTACCAAAATGGACATGGAGGTAGCACATTGGTTTGTACTTAACAATTGTGACGAGAAAATTACCTACCTAGATGAGCATGAAGAGTTGATGAAGCGAGAACATCCTTCACATTTATATGCCAAGAAGAACCGTGAATTGTTTCCTCATTGGTTTTGTGACAATGTAAGTTGTTCGTGTTTTGGGTTATTTGCATAATTGTAAATGGTAAACTAACACGTCAACTTTTTATCATTAATTTAGGTGAAGAAATTGAAGGACATGAATTTGCCCGCTTACATGAAGAATTGTACAACTTGGCTATTAGGCCCCTAAGTGCAGAATTGTACTCCGGTTGTCATGTAAACGGCATCAAGTTTTTGGCAGCTGATCGCGATGACAAGATGTGTACAAAAAAATAGTGGGGTACATGTCCCAGGTGTGGGCAACATTGCAGACATTGATTTCTATGGAAAACTTACAAATGTTGTACAATTGCTTTACAAAGACCCATTGTCAAGTTATCCTGCTTAAGTGTTGCCGGTTTGATACAAACCCACGTAAGGTTGGAGGTGTTAAGCGAGACGATGGTTTGCTATCGGTCAACACTAACATATGTTGGTATAACGACGACCCCTACATTTTGGCAACAATGGCCAAAAAAAAATTCTATATAGATCACCCTAAGGGCGAGATCTTGCTAACGATGACGATTATGGTGATGTTGCTGACACTGGAGGCTTCAACGAAACTTGGTGCAGATACACTACAAGATATGACTATTGTAAAAGAACCGTATCAGGTAGTCGGAGGTCCTAAAATCGAAATACCGATCAACTCCATTATCATTGACCTCGGGGATCTACTGCGATACAATGCACCCGAGTGCGCAAACGACAACATTGACATGCATACAGACGAGGAGGAATGTGAGTCTGAATTTGATGAAAATGATGATATTTATTCTAGTTCTGAAGAGGATTAATGAAAACTTGTGATGTACATGTAATGATATTTATTGAATGATATTTATTTTGAATATAAACAAAAGTTTCCATTAAAATTTGTAAAAAATTAATTAAACAAAAAAAAATTATTTATTTATTTAAACAAAAGATAAATTAAATTTACAAATATGTTCGATGACGTTTTGGAAATGTTTGTCACGCAAATATTTAAAAATTCATTTTTTATTTAAAAACTAGACGCGCGATGAAAATGAGAACATCCTCGTCGCGTAAACATATAAAAATTTATTTATTTTGGCGAAAATTGGGCACGCTTTTATTTGGGCGCGTTTTTATTTTGGTGAAGCTCACAGACTCTATCTCTCTCATTCTCTGTGAAGCTCACTCTTCTCTCTCTCTCTCTCTCTCTCTCGATTCTCTCCGATTCTGACTCTTCTCTTTTTCTCTCGATTCTCTCCATCTCTCACTCTCATCACTCACTATCTCAATATCTCCCTCTCTCCCTCTCTTTGTGTTTCTCTATCTCTCTGTCACTCTCTGTCCTCTGCACACAACATCTGTTGCCACACTCTGGCTCCACACCATCTCACCGCCGCCGCAACATTACTAGGTAGCACCCAGTATCCCTTAATTCACTCTCCCTTAATTCAATTAATTATTAGTGCAATTTTTCATTTTTTTCTGTTGGATTGTTTTAATTAGAACAATTAGGGATTTAGGGTTTGAATTGGGAATCCTGGGTTAGGGTTTTCAAATTGAGAGTATTGGGTTATGATTTTCGAATTGGGAATCCGGAGTTTGTATTTTTTTTTTTTCCATTTTTTTTGTTATAAACAAAACCTGGTATCGAATTGGGAATCAAATTGGGATTAGCAACTGGGAAGGAGAGGCAGGCCCAGAGGAGAAAAGCACACTAAGGAGTTTATGGGAATTTGGTTAGGGTTTCGAATTCGGTTCTGATCAAATAAGGGTTTTGAATTGGGGTTAGTTATCTGTGTACTAAATTATTTGGGTTTCTGGGATTATTAATTTCTTTCTTCATATTAAATTGCAGTTTTTGATTTGTGTAAATATGATTTCAATGTATTTTTACAACTACGTTCTTTTTATTTGGTTGCTGAGTAATCCAAACACACAAATTGAGAGCATTACTGATATATATATATATATATATATATATATTTGAAACTTGAGAGTGGGTTAGAAGTTTTAAAATGTGTTAGCGGAAGAAAGAATGTTCTACAGCTTGAGTTTATGATATTTCAGGATCTTGCTCAATTGGCAGCACCATTTGGAATCTTATACTAAACACAGATATTTCAGGTTCTGGTAGCAAAGTTTAGTAGCCTTGTGTTAATCAATAGAGTTTACATTGTTTGCAGTTTACTTAACTGTCTTTGGCTGATAGATTAACTTCGCTTCCCTTAACAGTCACAGGTATGTCTCATACTAAAATCTAAGAGAGAATTTAAATTTTAATGCTTAATGAGCAAACATTTATGTATTGAATGAGCTAGTAGGAAGTCCTAAAACGGTTGTACATATGAGAAGGTGTTGGAAGAAATTATTGAAGGTAGTTCATCAATCTTACAATTTCTACACTTATCAGTTCATCTATGCATTTTCTTTACGGTGATCAGCTTTAACAACATATATACTGCGCGGAGAAATATGATGCAGGTAAGGCTCTCTATGTCACAAACTATGAATTCCAGAATTCAGATAATTATTTCTTGCATGCACTGACAACACAGAGAGTCTAATTAATATGTTTAACTGGTAGTCAATGCAAGAGAGCTTTTTAAGCAGTTTGGATGTTCGGAAAGCCTTTATTAAAATGTATCGTTAAAGATTCTTGGAATAGGTAGTAAAGAATAAGAAATAGGGTTTGCTTGATAACTGTTTTGTTTTTAATTAGAAAAATAAAGGGGAAAAGAAAAAGACAAAGGAAACTGAGTAAACCAAATGATAGTTGTGACTGATGAAACAATTAGAGAAGATAATTTCAACGCTATTTTTCGTTTGGGAATGAGTACTAAATATGTTTGTGTGTGTGTGTGTGTGTGGATAGATAATATTGCTTTGAATTGATTTATATGCTATTTTGCTATTTTGCTATTTGTTTCCGTACACCAACCAACCATTTCCCATCACACCCTGTCCCTCCATATATGATATTGTCTCGAATGCTTTGCCGTAGATGTATATTCAAATAAGTTCACTTGATTTGGTGTTTTAGTTTGGTTTTGGATCTTTTTCCCAAAAATAGATAAACTTAATTTATTTATATATATATATATATATATGTGTATGTATGTATGTATGTATGTATGTATGTATGTATGTTTGTATCAAGGAAAATGTTATATATTTGACTATTCTTTGTCTATTACTGATCTATTGGCGGATCAGCTACTTAGGATTCATTGCTTATGTTTTTTTTTATAAATATTTTATAGCTTTTATATGCAAAACATAAACAAAAACATGGTGTTGGTGAATTATGTATATTATGTGCCATGTAATATATTATAATAAATTGACTAAAAGTAGTGGAATGTAACTTTTTTATTTATTGTTTTTGTAGATGTCGAAATTAATGTCGAATCGCTGGGCAGCTAGTAGGGTCAGTCAGACACCTTCTCCAGCAGGTAGTGCTGCTGCCACCATCCCACCTGATATGGGCACGACTGGTGTGTCTCTGGTCATGCCTTTCGGTCCAACGGTGTCTCCGGCTCCTACATCATTGACTTCTTCTGTGATGCATCCTCTACTCAGCCCCTGACGGACTCATCGATAGCCCCGGAATTCTGAGGAGGCTGAGCAGTCTGTTGAGGCTTCCTCTGTCCATGGAAAGGGGTCCCATACAGGTAATGCATCTTTCTCATAGTATTTTCAATCTAACAATTTGGAATTTAGATTATAATTGTTTTAAAGTCCCTAATTGGTATAAAATGTTTGAATTGTTGGGCGGATGTGTTATTTTTGTTGTTATATTGTCTGCAGGTTTTAGGAAATGTTATAGTTTTAGGGGAGGTTCTGCCGAATTTTCGGTAGAAAATAGAATTCGTCCCATGCAGACTTTTGAAGACGTCACAAACCACTCGCACCACGACCGAGAAGATCACCATTACACAATTGGAGGAGCGACGTAAGGTAACCATATATTTATTTTAAATTATGATTCTTTTTACTCTCTATTACACAATTGGTAATCTATGTGTTAATTTTTTTTTATTCAGGGGGTCAAAGTTTCTTGGGATTGACATATTCAATGAAGTATACATTCAGCCTGGGGATGAGCTGACGGAGCAGCTTCATGTAAGTTATTTCAATTAGTATTAATATTAATTACATGTATATTAAAATTAATTTGTTTGTTTTCATTTTTCTAGTCCTCCATGGTGGAGAAGGGCCAGACTGTTCTGGATGAGGTAATTTCCTAGCTTCCCCTAGAGACCCCAATCGAGGAGGTGTTTCCTCCTAAGGATGCGGGGTTTTAGATCATGACGGACACACTCGATCAGACCCTATGTCATAAGCAAGGGAATGTTCACTGGGGGCTTAGGAAAGCCCGCCTTCGGGATTCGTCTGCCTCCTCCTCCAGGCAGAAAACAGAAGAGGTCGAATTGCTGATATCTGAAGTGGCAAACCTAAAGGAGCAGATTGTCGCCCAACAGTCTCAATTTGCGACCCAAAGCAGTTTGATGAACCAAATTTGTCTCGCCCTTTAAATCTCTGGCATTCAGTTCCTCGACGTTGAACCAACTTCAACGACCTCCCAGCCCCCCGTTACAGCAGCTAAGACCTCCCAGCCTTACCGCCACAGTAGCTATGACCTCTTAGCCCCCCAACGCAACACCAACACCACCAGCAGGTGATTGTGACGTGGACAACTACATATTGTAGGTTTTTTTTTAATTATTTTCAAATTTTAAAATATTTCTTTCCGTTGTATGTACACTTTCAATAATTTTTTAATTCAATATTCTTCTTTACATTTTCTGTTTTTAATTTCAATAAATTAATTTATACATAAAACAATATTATCAACATTTAAAAGGAAAACAAATAAACAAAAATCATTTAAAAATTTTAATTTTAAAGTCTTACTTCAACATCTTATATGTCCGTCGTGCAAGGGTAACTGTGTCGAACCCCAGTTTCGTCGCTCGGAGTATCATGCGTAATGAACACTCATTCGTCGCCCTTTGTTTCGCGCAACCACCCATTCCATCGCGCAACATTCATTTCGCGCGACGAAGAACTTTCCTTCGTCGCCCAAGCAGTTATGATGAGTAGTGAATCGATATTATACTATATATTTTACCATATTGTTAGTTATAAATTATTGGTTATTTTGGTTGAATTTTGATACTTTGTTCTATATTTCAATTATAGGACATTTAAATCTACTTTAGGCATAAAGTAATCAAACGAAGGAATTTTGGAGTAATTCCAATTGAAGTATATTTGTGAGTCATTCAAGATGATTGTGCCAAAATTCCAGAATTTAATTCCAAGCTGCTTGACTATGGCGAAGAAAAGAAGTCCCAGCGCGCATCTTTTCCAGATTTATGTTTCTGGACGTTTTAGTTATTTTAGAGGTCATGGTAGTATATTTTGAGGAAAGCTCATTATCTGGATTTGTTGAGGACGTCTTCAGCTTTCATAAAAGACCTTTTGGGACCAAATCGGAGTTGATTTGGTTGGTTAAAAGTCTGATTTTCTCTACAGTCCGAATTTCAGTTTAAATATGAAACCTTTTATTTGCTATTTTATTATTTTATTTTATTTCCTAGTTTTTAGAAGACCTTTTCTAGGAAGGATTTTATTTTGTATTTGTAGAAATAAGGCTATTTAGCCATTAGGGTTCTCTACGAGCTACTTTGGAGAACTCGGCTTAGAGAGCTTTTAAAGTTCAACTTCATTTTACAAGGCGTTTTCTATCCATTCTTATAATAATATTTTGTTTTCTTTAATAAATTCATTTTTCTAGGGCGAGGCCACGGGCCTTAGCACGAATATGTTGTTTCTTATCAATTTTCTTATGAAATTATGCATTCATACTTTGAATTATTAATCATTGTGTTTAAACTATCTATATGTCTTGATGACTGGTCACCATTAGGATGTTTAAACAAGTAATTGGATGCAATTTGGTCGGAATATCACCAAAGGATTGAGTATGGCTTCTTGTGATTAATAGTTGTTTGTTCACTTAAGGCGAATATCACGCTCTTAAGGGTTGCATGGTTTTTCAAAAGGTTTTCACAAAGCTGAATGAGTCTTGCATGTTTACATTTGATCTGAATATCACAGACAGATTGCATGTTAGATATACGTTCTTTCTTGAATATCACGAGGAGAATATGCATAAGGAAAACCAAACCTTCAAAGTTGCATGTGTAATTCATAAGTAATTGGTACTACATAGGATTGTTAATGGCGACGGCTAACCTCAGGGCTTTTTACATTTCGTTTTCCAAAACTATTTTATTTTCTCTTTGTTGCCAAGTTTTCATTAAAATCAATTTCAATTATTTTATGTCCTTTTGTTTTAATTCACAATTCCAAAAAAATTTCAAAACTTGTTTTCAATGATTAACTAAGGCTTAGTTTAAATACAAGTTATTCATATCAATCTTTGTGGAGAGTGACCTTACTTTGAGCCATTTATACTACAGCCACCTTATTCTCTTGCAAGTATTTTGAAGTGTTTTTATCCCTATTTTCGCGGATGGTAAAAATCCTACTTTTGCAAGGTCGTTCTCCACATGGATTGATATGAATAACTTGTATGTAACCTACCTTAGTTAATCATTTAAAACAAGTTTTGAAAAAGTTTTGGAATTGTGAATTAAAATAAAAGGACATAAAATAATTGATTTTAATGAAAACTTGGCAACAAAGAGAAAAATAAAATAGTTTTGGAAACCAAAGGTAAAAAGCCTTAGGGTTTAGCCGTCATCAATAACAATTCTATGTAGTACCAATTACTTATAACTTTGAAGGTTAGGTTTTCCATATGAGTATTGTGGAGCCAAAAATAATCACAAGGCGACACGTTGATTTTTGGATAAAAGAGGACAAAAATACCCTTGAGGTATAACGGGATTCCTACGCGCGAGCAGCGGGCAATCATCCCTCAACCAAGTCAAAAGTGCCCAAAATAGGTAACAATTCAAAACCTATATCATCAAATCCCTTCTACAAGGTAACTCCCAAAACCTATTTCATTCCATATATTTTTTACCCTATTTTAGCTAATCAATTAGCTATTTATTTTATTCATTCCATAACCTCCAAAACTTTCTTTCTAAAAATGTGTTAATTGGCTAATTAATGCATTAATTGCCTAATTAATCCATTAATGGCCAAATAAATCACACATTAAACCACAAAATACACCCAAAAAACATCCCAAAGGCCGGCCACCTTTTCTCCAAAGGGGACCGGCCATACTCTTTATATTGAGCCACATTTTCTCTACAAACCTAGGTCCACACTCTTGCAAAAACTTCAAAAACTCTCTAAACATTTTTTCTCTCTAAATTCTAACTTTGGCATCGGAGGTTCTTCGGCCAAAGCCCCCCCATTCATCGTCGGCCCGTGAGGCTCTTGGCCTTGACCCTAAGGTGTTAATTGTTTTGTAGGTGCAATTTTGTCCAAGAAGAAGAAGGCGGAAATTTGCATCCACACTTATTTTCCTCGTGATATTCAAGAAAGAACGTATATCTAATATGCAAAAGTGCTCTGCTGATTCAACTGATGAGTATTGCAGACTATAGGTGAGTTCACAACTCTTGAATGCCTCAATATTTTGTGCGACCATTGAGGCCATTTACGAGCCTACTTTCCTTCAACGCCCAACTCTAGCCGACCTTCAGAGGCTCCTCCGCAAGGGACAACAACGAGGATTTCCAGGCAGGTTTGGTAGTCTAGATTACATGCACTAGAATGGAAGAATTGTCCAACAGCTTGGCACGTTAATTCAAGGTTAACACAAGAAACCAACACTTGCTCTGGAGGTCGTGGCGTCGTATGATACTTAGGGTGTTTTAATTGTACTACGCTTTCATGTATAGAAATTATGTACTTTTCTTAAAGTCAATCTATTCAATTTGTGTGATTAATAAAATTGGTGGAGCTTATGAAAAAAGTAATCATGAAATACAAAACAAGGCCAAAATTATAAATAATAGTCCATAACATAAACTAAAAACTTGAACAATAATTGAAAACATAAATAATAGTCATATAAGTTAAAACTATTTGCCTTGTCCTGGTGATGGGATTGGAAAGTAATCGGCGGGGTAGTTAGCATAACTTGAACCCGACTCTTGTACATTATGAGTCGTCAGAATTGCATCTTGCATATCACGGTAATACTTCTTCTTTCTTGGAGTATATTGGCTGAGGTCCTTGGACAGAATGGAGTCCTCATAACTTGTTTCTCCAACGACATTTGCTCCTGAAGGCTGAAGGAGGTCAATTTTTCTTCTCCTCTCTACCTCATAATTATGCCCATGTTGAACCAATCGTTCCGTACATGTAGAATATGGTGATTTTTGGGCATCTCATGCATTCTTTTTTTGTATTACCATTCTGAAGTATGGTCGATGCAAGGTCATCCTACACATAAATAAACACAAGTAGCGTTTTTTTTTTTTTTTTTTTTTTTTTTGAAAAACCGATATTATCTACATGGAATTGGTAATAAACACAAGTAGTTGATAAACAAAAAATCCAACAAATTGATATATGAAGGTAAAGCCTCACCCTGCTACACACGATCCCAAAATACTTCTAGAGGTTGATTGTTGCTCGAACACCATCGTCAGAAACCACAACCCCCAAGCCTCACATAAAGCTTCATCTTTCTTTTTCTTTTTTTTCCTTCCAATTTGGACCTCTTGCAGTTTATCCTAAAGACATCTTCAAAAAAAATTTGAGGGAGAAAGAAGGATATGAAAATTATATGAGGAGGAAATTGATTTTGTGTAGATGAATGAACAAATAAATGAGTATATTATATATATATAGTTTTGGATAATTTTTTAAGTGGGTCCGTTTAAAGTTTTCATTTTATTATTTTGTTCGTTGAATTAAAATTTCAGCAATTGAATTTTTTTATCGTGAGTTTGAAAAAAAACAAATATGGACCGTTATATCAAAATCAAAAGATTGAACAGAAAAAGGAGTTTGATCTGAATCAAAAGTCCAGAAATCGAAAGGCTCGGTTTGAAACCAATATTACCGTTGGATAGCTAGGTTCCCGGCAACGCAGAGCACAGTTGTGGGCCACTATCCTACAACCTCCGCCAGTTTATTTTTTAAAGAGAAATTTTATTTAAACCATGTAACCTATTTCTACACCCAACTTATTCTTTGCACCCATTTGATTTTTAACTAAACTATTAATATCTCTTTAAACCCAAATTTATTACCTATTATACCCCCATAAACCCAATTCAATATGTAGATTTTTCTTTATACCCATTTGATTTTTTAACCTATTTCTAGGTAGGGACTCCTCCTTCGATCAATTGATTTCAACATGGCTTCTAATATTAATTGAAACACTTTTTTTTTTTTTTTTTTTTGAGCGACTGCAACAATTTGTTGTTGCAAAAAGATAAACAAACTATGCGGGATTGATTGAAAAAAAAATTAAAACCAAAATACTCATCTTCTAAATTCTAAAAAATTGAAATCAAACGAACAAAAAATTCATAAATTGAGTCATATCTTGGTTGGAGGATTCAAAACTTTAAAATCACCACCCATCAATAAAAAAAACTTATTTTTCTCTATGAGAGCTATTAGGGTTTTAGCCGGAATGAACGTAGGATAAACAAAGAGTGATCGTAGGGTTTAATTATAGTATTTGGATTTATTGATAAATTTAAGTTTTATTATTAATTTCATTTTGTACTTAATAGTAATTATGCAATAGGGTAAAATAGACAACTAACATTTAAAATTTAACTTGGGTGTAGAAAGAGATTACATGAGTTTAAATAAAATTTCCCTTAAAATGTAGGCCCTCCACATTTGGGTAAGGCAAGTAGAAAGTCAAATTTGGGTTTTGCGTTTGGATCAAAACCCAAATTTTTTGGGTTTAGGTCTTTACCATTGGGTGACTTTTTTGGGTTTAGGTGTTTGTGTTGGTTAAAGGGGCAAATGAGAACTTCAAAATTTGCTGGGTGGGAAGGGGCAAAATGAGAGCTCTAATATTTATTATTTCCTTTAATATTTCCTTGTCTGGCATCGCACTCTCCTCTCACTTTCGGTTGCCACTTTTTCATCATTCGCATCTGCAGTCTTGTTTACATGTTTTGGGTGTACTGTGTGTATACCCCCAATCACATCTCTCTCTCTCTCTCTCTCACTTTCATGTTGATATCTGCCTCTCTTTCAGCACCCTCCATCATAACACCCTCTCGAATTCCTCAGCACGCCTTCTTTTTCCTTTTCCGACCACAATATTTATTAATTAACACATGACCTAGCTAGCAAGCTGCTTCAGCCAAAAAAATGTTTCCCAACTCTCAAGAAAAAAAAATGGGTCCTGAAATATCAGAAGAAGATCGTTTCAGGCCAATTACTCCGATTCGAGTTGCCATTCCAATTCCACGAGCTTTAAAGAAGACAAAGAAGGAGGAGGAGGAGGAGGAGGGGGCAGTGGCGGAGGAGGAGCTTTTGCATTTGGAACATGAAGAAGAATGCCACACACCCAAGTCACCAACTGCTCACGTGACCTTGAAGCAACTACCATTAGTGTGTCCACCAGCACCCAAGAAACCTCGCCAAGCTGCCAGAAGAAGTTTGAGGAGGTTATGGCCTTCACAATCACAATACTTTTTTAAGGTTCCAGACGACCTCGAATCGCTGTTTATGGTTATCACTGGTACTAATAGTCCTGCGAAGAATATAAGTATTTGGAAAATTTAATAACAATATTTTTATATTAAATTTATTAATTGAATGGAAATTAGAAGTGGAACATTTAGTAGAAAGATATATCTACTTAAATAGAGTGTTGCAACTTTTGACTCTTCATGAATAGTCACATGTTTTCCAAAGAGGTATCTCATATTTTATAAATAGCGAAGCCCCCTATAATCATACATAAATATAGTGCATTAAATATTAGAGAGTCTCATTAAGTCCATATGAGAGAGTTTTCAACACAATCGTGGTTCATGGAGCCTTGTGATTTGGAGTGCTACTATTACAAGGACGTGGTCGTTGTATATTGGGAGACATGCACCGATCAACCATGAGCACCGTAGTGGGACGTAAACTTGTCTTAAGGATAAAATGTCCAACACTTGCCTCAACCGTATTTTCTAGGTTTTTCTAATCCATTATATCATGTTAATTTAACATTGATTACTCAAGTGCATACATTATTTTGATATATAATTGCATGAATTATTTCTTAATTTTCTATGTGATTTAATATAGCAATTAGACTCTAATTTTTCCAACAATCTTAAGACAAGTTTATTGGTTTATTTGCTATATGTTTGCGAGATAGAATTTTAGAATTTTGTATGTTCTTCCTTGCGTCCAATATGCATATTGATTAAAATAGTGTTGCCTATATATCATATATTAATTGACTATTCGAAGACATATATATTGTGAAGCGGTGCATTTGCTTGTCTAATGAATCGTATTCTTACCATAGTACTGACTGATATTTCCGTTTTTATATATATGAATCACAATCCATGATTATGATATTAATCTTGGTGCATGCTGACAAGTAATTATTTAGTTATCTCTTTGTTTGAAAAACCAACTTCAGATGTTATTATTTGGCAATTTTAATTTACCAAAGAATGCCCCACATAGATTTGAAGGAATGTGTGGAACAATTGATTGCAATTTTCATGTTAAACCTTTTGAGTGCAGATTGGTTTCTTGGAATAAAACAAAGTGGTAGAACGGTTTGACAATTCAAACCGTATGTCATCAGGCATGCATATCTATCCATATCTATATTACACTGTTCTAAAAATCCCCGCCTAGCGCCGCCTAGGCGCTAGGCGGCTGGTCACCGCCCCGATTAATGCCTAGGCGTTTGAAAATTAATAAAGGGCGCCTAGACCAGTTGAGGCGCCCGCCTAGACCGCCTAGCCCGCCCAGACCCGCCTAGGCACCTGCCGAGGTTGCGACTCACTTTGATAGAAAATAGATAACTTTCAATTTGCATTTAATTTTTTTCAATAAATTGTAAGAGACTTGTTGAATACTTAAATGGGCACACACTATATGCTTGTTCCCCATGTTTTCATTATATTCCAATACTTTATAATACATATGTCATTCTATTTTGTAGTTTATGATGAAATTATATATATTTTAAGTATAAACAGACATTTATTTACACGAAATATAATGGATTTACTTAAATCCGCCTAGTCCGCCTAGGCGCCCGCCTAGACCCCGCCTAGCCGCCTAGGCGCTAGGCCCTAACCCGCCGCCCGACTAGCGCCTAGCGTCTTTTAGAACCTTGCTATATTATTAAGAGAACACACCTTGTCAACCTTTTTGCCCAATTTTTCCAATTTTACCCCTCATTTTTTAATACACAATGTTGAGATAAGGAGGGTAAAATAGTAATTTTGTACCTTTTGATAAAATGACAATCATATCCCTTTTTCCTATTTTGCCCTCACTTTTTATACACAATATTTACATAAGGAGGGCAAAATAGTAATTTTGTATCAAAATATTTGCATAAGATAAAAATATGCACTTGTTAAGAGAAATTGTCTCACCATCATTTTTCTATACAAGTAAGTGAAATTATGATGTTTTTTGGATAATTTGAATGAACTGAAGCGATTGCACTTGAGGAAAACGTGAGAGGAGGTGGGTGGTTGTTCACACACACAAAGTGTGTGCTCTCTGCTAGTGTTTAATTATCTGAATACAAATCATAACGTTTGCCTAGATTGGCTACTGATTGGCGAAAGGATGTGGTAGGCTGGAAATTACATCCTTCCTGCCAAGCCCAAAAAGGGAACGACCATGACTGTTCAAATATGAACAAATGCATGAAAGACTAAACAGATGCCATCTTTCCAAAAATGTTGAAAGGGCATGATGACTTATGGGTCTATTGTCAGACAGTAACTATATTGAGTTACAGAGATGTGGTTATGATTTGATCCTTTTCAGACTAACAAAAGAGATCAATGGTGTCTATGAATGGCATCAGTTTGCAGTTAGCAATCATGTCTTCATGCTAGACACGTAAATGGTGTATCTTTTGCATTTAAAATGAAAAGATACGTTAATTGGTAAAACAACCAAACACATATGTTGGATTACATGAATCGTACCATGAGTCATAACTAATTGAGAGGCTTTGCCATGTTTGTGTGATTTCATGTGAAGTTTGAGTTTAGTGTTCGCAAGAAAATTTACTTCACACGAACAACTTGCATTTCTAATTAATAGAATACATTCTCAAACCTGATCCGTTGGAATGAGTTGTATTCATATGAAAGGGTATATAAGTTATAACCCTAAGAGAACTGGACACACGCCTTTTGGTGTAGTCAAAACTCATTATTACATTGTAACAGATTCTGATATTCAACTCTGGAGATGACAATTAGACTGTGGGGGGCAAAGTCTATTTGAAAGACTTAAAACACTCTATAGATAAGTCTTTAACAATGGGAACTTTGAAAGTTGTCAAGACAGAGCCCTAACAGGTGAAGATAGATATGATATAGAAAGTCTATTTTCATCGACTTTCTTCTCAAGTATCATGTATGATGAAAGAGTTATTAATAGCATTAAAACAACCACAATGTGTGCGAATTGTGGGGGTGGCTTAGCTATTTTTGAGAAATATGATATACTTAAAAATAATGCAAAAGTAATTTGCTTCTAGAAAGAGATAACGATTACTTATAATTGAAGTTTTAAGGTATTGAAAGGTTGGAGATCTTCTAGCAAATACCTTAAATGTGGGGGAGTTAACCCAAATGTTAGCAAATTACTTAGTAAGTCCTAATATATGTTTGGAGGACTTAACATTGGAAAACAACTACTCTCAAACGAAAGTTATTTCCATGCATGGATATAAAGTTTGTGATGGCCATATAATGAGTGGTCAACCTAGTGGTACCAATTTTTAAAGGTTTGACTAGAGAATAAGTTGTATCATCGAGGGGAATGGGTTAAAAGCCTACGTCTTAAGAATTGCCATAATGGCAACCCAACCTAGCTAACTGGAGATCCCAAGATCTAGGTTCAAAGGGACAACCGAATTGTGGATGATTCAATGGGAGCACTGCAGAGATAATCTCCTACCCATGTCCTATGATGAAACAGTGCTATTTGCAGTGTATTTAGGATAAGCTTTGCTTTTAATGATTCCTATACTTGGAAATAACAAGTGGGGTATTGCAGGATTCTGTTAATGGGAAGTCACCTATCTTGAGTGAGGAATGGGGTCGTTGTGAGAATTTTTTGAAGGGCTTAGTTCTCTAAAAGCACTCATGAGAAACCAAGAATTGTTCAGGGCCAAAATGAACACAATCGAGCAACCACGGGGTTTCTGGAAGGGTATTGTATGATTACTATTGTCTTGGTTTACACAAACGACTGAGCAGTTCAAGACATCGCGTTCATTGATTAGCCAAGTAAATCCGATATGGAAGGTTCAAAGCCAAAAGCCACTTATCCCAATGCGGCTGAATTCTCTCTCTAGTGTTTGCATTGTCATTTGCATAGTGTTGCGTCAATTTCCATTCATGTGGGGGATTGTTGGAAAATTTAATAATAATATTATTATATTAAATTTATTAATTGAATGGAAAGTAGAAGTGAAGCCTTTTAGTAGAAAGATACTTAAATGAAGTGTTGCAACTTTTGACTCTTCATGAATAGTCATATGTTTTCCAAAGAAGTATCTCATATTCTATAAATAGGGAAGCCCCCTATAATCATATAAGAACTTTTCATTGTTTACATGGTCATACATAGATGTAGTGCATTAAATATTAGAGAGTCTTATTGAGTCCATATGAGAGAGTTTTCAACACAATCGTGGTTCATGAAGCCTTGTGATTTGGAGGGCTATTATTATAAGGATGTGGTCGTTGTATCTTGAGAGACATGCGTCGATCAACCATGAGCACCGTAGTGAGGAGTAAACTTGTCTTAAGGACAAAGTGTCCAACACTTGCATCGACCGTATTTTCTTGGTTTTTCTAATCCATTATATCATGTTCATTTAACATTGATTACTCATGTGCATGCATTATTTTGATATATAATTGCATGAATTATTTCTTAATTTTCTGTGTGATTTAATATAGTAATTAGACTCTAATTTTTCCAACAATATAAGAACCAGTTAAGATCGTGATATGTATGCTCTAGTACGTAATTATTGAAATTAATATTACATGATGTACGCTCTTCTTCGAAAGAGAAAATATTTCTTGGATTTATTTATTTTTGTAGTTTCTGGTTGTAATTCTCCAACACATGATCTCTTCTCTTCTCTTCATCCTTTTTCTTTGCAATCCAATTGTTACTAACAACAATATGACCTCTGTAAATGGAAAATGTTTAAGTTGTATTTCAATTGCTACCGGCTACAATTTTCTAATTTTTGTATTTTATGATACCATTCTCCCTTAATCCTTTGACTTCTACTACTTCAAACGATTTTGAGCAACTTTTCTTGTACAAATTAAGCCTGAGATGCTAAAATTAGGTTTATTGGGAATTTTATAATATGCTTCTTTTATTTGTCGGAGGTAAATAGGGTTGTACACGAGCCGAGTTGAACCGAATATTACTGTGCTTAAGTTTGGCTTATTTAATTTTTTTTTTTTCCAAACTCGAGCTTGTTTGGCTTGATTTTCCACGAGCCGAGCTCGAATGAGATTAAAGAAAATGAACATACCAAGTTCAAGCTGTTTTGAGCTATTTCTTATAGAAAGTTGGTTCGATTGTGTAAAACACTTTGCAATATTATGATAGAGTTTAGGCATAAGAGTCGACTACAATATCAAACATTTAATATCGTGTTTCATGGTAATCACTAACCATGATATAATGTTCAATAAAAAAAAAAAGGTCTGACGATATATATATTGTCTTGTAGACTGTATCAATCGATTGATATATAGTTAAGGTTCTAAAATGAGCTTGCCACTAGTCAGGCAACGGACAAGGACTTGTGCGGGGGTCTAGGCATTTTTTTTAACTTTAATTACATTTATTATTATATGACATATAAATAAGGGAAATACCCAGAAATAGGACAATTTCTTAATCTTGGTACAGAAATAGGACATTTCGAATATGCACACGCCATGCACAAAAATCAGACAGAAATAAAAATTTTCCTACACCTTGAAATTACTTAATTCCCCTTGTATATAAATGGGTTATTTCTTCTCATTTTTTTTTATTTCTCTCTCTTTCTACTCTCTCTCCCTTCCTCTCTCTCTTCTCTCACTTTCTTCCTCACGCACTCTCTCTCCCCTTCTCACTGTGCACACATGGTGCACTATCATCCTAACCAACACCATCCAAATTGAAGCTCGAGACCACCACCACTGGACTCGCATCGAGGGTGGGAACAAAGCCTAGTCATTATATGCTGGTCTTTTGTTGGATGAATTTTTCAGGATTTGCTCATTGTATATACACGACATGCACATAATATGCTCACAAATCTGGGCCAAGTTCCTTCATCAATGATTTATGGAATAAATGGGTGAATTAATACTTAGAAATTAAATTCACTAGTTATGATGCACGTATATTGTGCCCTGGATTTAGCGAGTATGACTACAACCTAGTTGGCCTCAGCGAAAAAAAAAAAAAAAAGTTTAGAGGACGTTAAGGATCATGTGTGTTCATGAAATAACGACGAGTATCATGATTTCCACGTGCACAATTAAGCAGTGATTGATATACATAGCAAGACTTTTCAAACTGCCACTTATATACGTAACAATTATGTTTTAATTGTATTCACTATACCAATAGGTTGCCATTAAAGTTCCTTATTAATGTGAAAAGCAGCTCGTTGCTCGATCTCCAATTCTATGCATATCATGTGCATGTACTGTAGATACGATGTCATATAGTGTATATGGTGGTGACATCACATGTGATGACGTCATTTTTCTAATTTGAAAAAGAGAGTTGTGAGCTCTAGGTTTTTGGGTTGGCTTAGATCTGTGAGCATATCATGTGCATGTCATGTACATACACTGAAAAAAAAATCATCCAACAAAACACCAACATTTAATGATTGGGCTTTGTTCCCACCCTCAATGCGAGTCCAGTGGTGGTGGTCTTGAGTCTCGGTTGTTTGTCGTGTTGCCGGAAAATGGCCGGAAAACTCGCAATCTGCTTGAGTTTCGATCCCAATGATTGGGGATGAGATTCGTGACAAGGCTAGGTGTTTTGGACTCGTGAGAACAAGATGAAATTGGTGGTGGCTTCGATTTGGACGATGTTAGTCGGGATGACAATGCACCATGTGTGCACAGTGAGAAGAGGAGAGAGAGTACGTGAGGAAGAAAGTGAGAGGAGAGAGGAAGGGGAGAGAGAGTAGAGAGAGAGAGAAAAAAATCAGAAAAGGGGAGGAAATAATCCATTTATATGTGGGTATTTTAGTAATTTTAGTTTTGTGCACGGTGTGCATGGCTTGTGCATGGCTAGTTTGTCCTATTTTTGTCCCAAGATTAAGAAATTGTCTCATTTTGGGGTATTTCCCTATAAATAAATATCTACTAATACTTAAAAAGGCTTAATTCTATTGAGATATATGAATTGCAAAATAGAATGACATAAATTATAAAGTACTAGAACATATTAAAACATTGGGAAGAAGCATATAATGAATGTTCATCCAAGTATCCAACAAGTCTCTTACAATACAAAATGAAAAGCTATCTATTTTCTCTATGAGAGAGTTGCAACCTAGGTGGTTTAGGTGCGCTAGGCGACATATAGGCAGGTCTAGGCGCCATTTCTTGTTTTTTTAACTGCCTAGAGATTAACCATGGCTGTGGTCAACTGCCTAGCACCTAGGCATCCCTAAGTGAGGCTTTTTAGAACACTGGATATAGTGTTCAGTATATACTACTATACAAATGAGAGATTTATATTTATAGAAAAATATTACTTCTAAATTTTTTAGAAGCAGATACTAGCATTGGGAACAATGAACAATTGGACAATTAGACTTTGATTTTTCTTATTTTGTTGCATGGTTTAGGGTTCTTTGAGCTGCAACTTGAAGTTTTATTCTACTTATTAGCCACAAAGAAATAAGAAACTATATCAAACCATATATCCTTTGTAATTTTCCTTAATTGAGTTAGTTAAATATGAGTCTCCATATTATACAAGAAGTACAAAATAAATTATTATTCTTACAACAAATTTAATTAAAGTTGAGAAGTTTTATAAATGTTGTTAACTCTTAAAACTTGCAAGTTAACAAATAAAACAATTACCCCTTGGTTGGCATGGAATATAACTGAAATGAAATGGACTCAGGATTTAAGTGGTCCACCCCTCAAAATTGGGCTACATCCACTGTGTCGGATTATATTGATTTCAAAGGTTACAAATAGAGTTCGGCTAAGACTGGAATTTTTCTGGCTTCAGTCGTTTGACCCTTTACAAGAGATTTTCACCCCCTTACATAGGCCCTCAATGAACTCAAAAAGCCTCTCTATCACCTTTGTAGCATTTAATGCGCCGCTCGCATCAATTAATGTGCTGACAACTCCTTTAACCATCAATAGATATTCGGCGGTGAAGTGATATGTGCTCAGTTGAGATTACACGCCTTTTAGAGTAATGTGTGTCGAGTGACTTGCTCGTCCTTGATTAATTAACCATATCACCCCGAGCAGCTACCCTACCACCTTTTATGTCCCGTCCTAGACTCTTGCTTCCAATTGTTGAATGACATGTGGCTTGATTAGTGTTTGAGTAGGCCTGCCTCTTAATTATTGTGCCTTAATATTGTCAGCATGCCCACTTGCCCCTGGCGAGTGACAAGTACTTTATGTAGTCTAGTCAGACTAAGCTGGTGAGCGGTCGGCTTTATCGCTCAGACATATTCTCTTTTAACTCCCTTGGGCTTTGGGCTTCTTAATCTTTCTTGGGCTTTGACTTTAATTGGGCCTTTGTGATCTCTTTCCCAGCTTGCACCATTTTGTGAGACGAAAACCCTGCATTAACACTTGTCAAGCTTGAATTACCTAGCCGATCTCAAGCCTACATCGAGTGTCTCGTAAAATGTTTTGAGCTGCTCACGAGCTTTACAAGCCGAAGATGTCTGTTCATGCTTGATTTGTTTTTTAATCGAGTCGAATTAATTAGGCTTTGCTTGGTTCTTGCACGAGCCGAACTCATTGCAAGCTCGAATTATTTCAAGCAACTTACAATCCTAGAAACAAATATATAGTGTACAATATTGACCATGTTTGGCAAAAAAAGTTTGAAGTCTTTCTAGATTAAAAAAAAAACATGCAAAGTACTTCCTAGAAGAGGCACCTGTTGTGTGCTTATTTCAGGAAGCACTTGTTGTGCACTTCTTTCAGAAAACAGTTCAAGTGCATTTTCAGGGAGTACTTGCGTATTATTAAAAAAATTAATGTGCTTCTAATAGTGCTTTTACTGAAAGTGGTTTACAGCAAAAATTATTTTTAAAGTGGTTCCAAACCAGCCTAGAGAGATATTAGGGTCTGCTTAGCAAAATGTGTTTGTGTTCCATCTTCTACTTCTAATTATAATAGGAAATAAAATTAAAATAGGAATCATATCCCTCTAACAATAATAACAATGAATCAACATCCTACAAGTTAGCTTATGCTAACAATGTCCCTCAAATTGGTGCATAAATGTTGCTAATGCTCAACTTGCCAAATAAGTTGTAAATTGCTTTACTCGAAATGTCAGTCGTAGATCTTTTATCAAATTATAGATTCATCACAAACTTAGAAGCAAATCTAAATTCTGTAACCAAAGCAGCCTCTAAACCGAAGAAGTTAACACAGTCCTTTAGCTATTCCTCTATACTCAGCTTATGCACTAAGTAGAGCGGCCACCTTTCACTTCTTACTTCACCATGTAAGCAAATCCCCTACACAACTTTAAAATAACAGAGATATGGATCGGATATCAGTGATATTCCATGTCCAACAAAAAACATAACCCATCAATTACAATAATTACAATTAATTCTACAAGTCACGCCACCTAATGCTTCCGGTCAAATTGATCCACCTCTAGTTTTTATTTTTTTATTTTTTATTTTTTGGAACAAACAATATTATCTACACTAAGGCGAAAAGGGTGGTAGACTTAGCCTCACAATGGAATAGCAATAATGTGGTTCAAATTCACTTTTGACGAGAATCAAACTTAAGACCTCTCACTTACATGTGAAGAGGAATACCATTAGACCGCAATACTAAATGGCAATCCACCTCTAATTAATCTCAAGATGACCAACCTCTCTTTAAACTTGATTCTACCATACTTCACCAATCTGAAAACTACCGAGTATCGATCAACTTCATACCTTGAATGACCCACTGGAGAATTTGTGCTAAGGAACCCATGCCGAAGCACAAGAGTTTCTCCCAAACCAGGAGGCCAATCACAATGCGACACGTGGGGCGACATCAGAATAAACCTTCTAGAATCTTACATCGACCACGGATGAAAGCCGGAGACTCTTCTCAACTATAAAAGGAGACTATTCTTCTCAATTAATCCTTAATGCCATTATTGTACTTAAACTCGTCATTAGAACTCACTAATGATGATTATGCTTGAACCTATGTATTGTGTAAACTCTTCATTATTAATGAGAACTCCTATACCCTCGTGGACATAGCCCAACTTCGGGTGAGCCACGTACATCTTGTGTTTAGTTCTTTATCTCTATCTCTTTACATATTATCCTCACTAGGTGATGGAGAAACCGTGAGAATGTCACAAACTTAATTTAAGACTTTACATAGTTTCAAAGTCTCACTGATTTTGTACATCAACAAAACTTAATTAGCTTTATGGGCATAAAAAAATTTAACTGATTGAGCAGATAATATCACTAACAGAAGACCCCCATATAGTTAGTTTACCTTTGTTAGACGAAATTTGGTTACTTTACGCTTTGCCGATGAACAAGTAAGAATTGCATCAACAAAAATTGATGGAATTGGCCCTAAAAAGCCATTCAGATTCGTTATTTATTAGGTATCAGTAGGAATATAAACATAAAAGAATTAACTAAGTATCAGATCGACCAAATTGAACAAATGATAGGTCAATGTAGCATATTTTCCATTTTCTTTTCCTTTTTAAGATTTTCTTTATCTGATATCAAATGCAAACTACGAGCAAATAAAACACCTCTCAAGAGTATTAATACCGTCACATGAATTGTAAATGTATGAATGTGATGCACCAAAAAATCTGCAGTTCCTAATGGAATAGATAAGAAATCAACTTTGCCACCTACTGCTACTAAATCATGGCGGGACTATTGATGTAACATTTATTAATAGTATTCAAATTTAAATATGACTTCTAGAGAATTACAAAGAAGTTATTTTCTCCTTCTGTACTTTTCTTTCTTTTTTCAGTTGACAGGGTCAAGGCCTTTCTCATTGGGCGAGCCATCCGATTCAAAATTCATTCCCATTCAATTTCTATATGGATAAAGATAAGCTTTTATAATGAGATTTACTTCCACGAATATGCATGCCAAAAAGTTGTTATTTGCTGTTGTTCCCAACGAGTAACTAATAATCTTGTAATGCACAAAAAAAGTAGCTATATCCAATTTTTTGATGAATCATCTAGTCCTACGATTTCATCGCCTAATAAATTGTAATTACAATTGAAATGATAAAAAATGATATATGGGTTAATATATGCTAATGTGCGAGATCTGGTAGCACTTAACAATGAGACCCCATCGATTAGTATTACATAGAAGAAATCAATTATAGACACTAATATAATTTGATATGCTCTTCATGGACAAACTTAGGATTTGCGATTCCAAGTTAGATCGGTTCAAGATCATGGTATCCTTTTCTATGAGATAGGAAGGATTGTTGTACATGTACTTTTAAGTAATTGCTCCATAGATCCAACATCTATCTATATAAAGAAGAAATCATGTAACAAAGGAGATTCTCATTTGTACTAATGGTACTTCGAACTTGGAATGAGCATGAAGAAATTAATTATACTTCTTTATCTTTTGAGTTCTTTTGCCGGATCGGTCGCTCAAGACCTTTGGTTTGTATCCCGATCTGTAGTTGAAAATATTATAAAATTAATATAGGGTTCCTCAATAATAGGAATTAAATTGGGAATTGAATTCATATGAATATATGTTGTGACAATAAAACTGCAATTGAAATTGCTCATAATCTAGTTTAACATGATCGCAACAAACATGTTGAGGTGGATAAATATTTCATCAAAGAGAAGTTGGAAGGTCAGATTGTTCAATTTTTGTTTGTGAAGTCGAAGAACCAATTAGCTGATATGCTAATAAAAGCAATTTTGAGCAAGGCATTTTACAACCCATTTAGCAAGTCGGGCATCAACGACATATATGCACCAATTTTTTTTTTTTTTTTGAACAAATGATATTATCGACATTGAGGGGTGGAGAAGTGGGCTAAATCTCACAATGGGCTAGTAATAATGTGTGGTGAGAATTGAACCTAAACCTCTCACTTTAGCGTGGCTTGACTTGTAGGATTAATTGTAATTAGTAATTAGCGGGTTACATTTCCTATTTAGGTTTCGTTTCCTACTGTAATTAGAATTAGGAGTTATTATTATTCTTGCTCTACAAGGCTTGTTGACTATATATATACCTCCTTTGAGGGGAAGAATCATATCAGAGAATTAACACATAAACCTAATTTTAGCAAGTGGTTAAATTTAGCGTAACTAGACAATTCAACTAAAAGATCGAATAAGTTCTTCGTTTGTAATTATAAACTTGGTACTACCGATGCGCAGACCATATAGCGTATTGTACTAAACGTACAAGTTCATCATGTACATATTACGATATACACGTCCAGGGTATTAGATGTTGTAGGCATTGATTTGGATGGTAATTCAAGTTATGCAGTGGGGTAAGAGGCTTCCATAGCAATGCCACAAAGACCTTCCTTTGCCTCAACACCTCTCTGCATTCTTATGTATCCTTCTTCACCCCATTCAGTGCCCCATGAGTTCTTCACCAACCAATATTTAGTCCCATCAGCACTAACTCCATAACCAACAGCGGTAACCCCATGATCAAGACTCGTTCCACAAGTTCCTGTAAAGACACCACTTGAATAGAATTGAAAATCGGAACCTCCAGCATCAATGGCAACAGAAATTGGCTGATTTGCAACAGCCTTCAGAAGGGCTTCTTCACTGTTTGCAGGCACATCTTCATGACCAGTTATTTTGGCTGCATGGTTGGCCTCCTTCTTGGTGTTGCAAGTACCATCAACACCGGTGTAAGGATAATTAGTCTCGGTACTAAGCCCATGGTTTTGATTGATGAATTGAAATGCATCATCCATCAAACCACCCTCACAACCTTGATCTACACCGCTTGTGTCACAATCAACCAACTCTTGCTCAGACAAAGATATCAATTTACCAGTTGTAAGCTTAGTAATTCCTTCCATGGCTGCCACCGCTGAAAAAGCCCAACAACATCCTGCAAGTATTTTGTTGCAGTTAGATATCATGTTTTTTTTTTTTTTTTGCATAAATTAAATAGTGGTTAATTTAATAGACATAGATTTGTATAATATTGCAATTAAATCATAGTTAGAGTACTAGAAACCGTTTAATGAAGTTCCAAGTTATAAATAAAATTGATTACCACATTGGCCTTGGTCCTTGACTGGTGTCACAGCTCCTTTGTTTCTCCAATCTACAGTTGGTGGTGCAGTAACATTTTCATATTTGAAAGAAGTCGTCTTTGCGGAACATTTGTGCCCCATGAATCTATTTCTCGAGGCTTTGAATTCTTCATTCGTAAGGTCTGCAAATTGATTGACGCTCAATTTGTAAAGTTTGTTTGCATCATTGTTGGAAGATTCTATGAACGCAACATTTTCCTTGAAAATATTGAAGCGCTTCTCCTTCTCGTTAATGTCAGAATATACACGTCCATAACGAGCCATCCATTGCTCGTATCTCCCATACATTGATGCATCTTGGAGAGTGCGAGAAGTGGCTTGAGAAGACAAGGCTCCCAGCATGAAGATCAAAGCCAAAATAATACATTTGCAGTAGTACTGGTTAATGTACTCCATGGTGTATAGCTAGTAACGGAAGCTACTAGTATTTGATGAAGTAAATGGATTGGAGAGATGGTTATACCCAAATGGTAGACTGCTTCACAGTTTATATAGAGAAGAGAATGGCGGGCGTTGCTATCACCGTGTTCCAAAAGTTGATCTGCAATCTTCGTGCCCTGTAAAATGTTCTGATATAAACCTGGCTTTTATTATTTTTTTATTATTATTTTTTCTAATTTGAAGTCACGATAAATTAGTAGCTAAACATATGTCCTTATGCGCTTACTTGTTCATATAGGTCAAAACAAATGTAACTTTGTTAATATGCAGAACTGATTAAGTTGGAAAAATAGTCTCAAATTGTAAACCTCATGTCATAACGCATGCAACCTTCTCCTTACTTTAGACATGAATAAGCTAAGTGCCTCTTCTTAGAGCTGGCTTGGAATTGTAGAGCCTTAAAAAAAAAAAAACAGCTTATTAAAAAAATCTAGGACATCAAATTTATTTAGAAAAATCAAAAGAGGTGTAATGATATCAATAAGAATAGAAAAGCATAGAAAAGTAAAAGCATTAAGTAGGGTCTACCATGTTACTAAAAAAAAGTATTTTTTCTTTCTTTCAAAGCATAGTAATCATTGTGCACTTAATGAAATTTTCAAATAGCAAGTATACCTCCACATATTTTACCAAATTACAATTTTTACCCCTACATTATTCTTTTTTATAATAATTTATTACATTAAATACCATAACACAGCAGAAACAGTTTTTTTTAAAATGCACACCAATACCAAACTAGGCCTTAAGATAGATAAGGGGAGAGGAAAGAGAGATTCGCTCTCGCAATGTCCAATTTGCATCAATGATCCAAAAAACACAACGCAAACGGATCAACTAACGCAAGAATAACTGGTGTCATATCATGTTAAAAGTAGGCTCATGTGAGACTTTTCTAATAAGGTTCTTCGCTTGTTTACATGGTGTACAACCCTTTGGAGAGTAGAAACTAGTAAGTTAACATCTGCTAATTCTAATTACAATATGTAGCAGGACCTTCACCAATGAAAGTTGCAGTGCAGTCCCTTGAAATGTTCCGGTGACTAGCGTTGTAGTATCATTAACATTTCAATCCATTCCCTGTTCATTTCTGATGATCCATCAACAATGCTATGCTCCGAGATTATATCTATTCGTACACTGTCAATGTTCAACGTTGCAAATTATATGTAGAAATTATGGGACGAAAGACGAGTCTTCCTAACACAACATACCCTTAAGTGACGCGAATTAAAAGAACCACCATGATGAATACGCATGTCATTACAAACATCAGAAGCCATGTGAAACAAGTAGTTTTGGACGTCTTTGAGTATATATCTGTCGCCCGTGTAGTGGCATGGCCAGTGCTTGCCAAGCTACTTTCAACAGCCTTCTCTGTGGAATCAAGTATCTGCATACAAGCCATAACTAAGTTATGAGATCAACGTATATGTCCTTCCACCAGCTATGAATTTACATCCAAGACACCAGAGAGTAAACAGTTACAACTAGTTTCTTGAAGTAACATACATTTCTAACCAAAAATTTAATCAGTTCTCCTGTTACCACTTAAATTCCTCAGCAAATCTATTTGTTTTAGCCCCCGTGTCCTGGGGCCCGTTTGGTATCCTACTCAACTGTTTTCATCATTTCTAAAACCATTTCGAAACAAAAATTCAATCAGTTCCCCTTCCGTCGACCTGCCCAGTCCCCCCTAAGCTCTAATCCACGATTAGCCAATCAGATGATAGATCCATTACTTCACCACCATATCCAACAGAGCACAACATCTCTCTCCTACCGCATCGACTCAGGATGGCACAACAAGAGAGTAACTCTAGCGGCGGAGTTGAACCCGCACTCGCAGAGAGAGAGAGAGAGAGAGAGAGAGAGAGAGAATTATTAGCTTGTGACTAAAAAAATCATTATTGAGTATAAAAACATGGATCCAAATAGGATACCAACAGGCTCTTAGGACTCGTTTCAGTCCCAACACTCGATTCTTTGTTTAACATTTTCCTTTTCAAGCATTTCTCCTAATCTCACACCCTCTAAATACTACGCAATATTCAACTTAACTTCCCTTCAGTGTCAACCTAAACAAATCAAACCACAGCCAGCTAAATCCAAATAGTATTGATTCTATAGACCTTACAACATCCTGCAATAGATATCTCAGGGTATCTTACTTTTTCAGTGTTCTCCAGGGAGTGACTCATCATGAGACTACTCTCTTTGAGTTGCCTAGCCAATCCAACCATTTCGTCCGTCAAATCCTCTTGAAGCTTTCTGTAAAACAAGAGAGAAAATTTATAAGAGTCGTAAACATAATGTGGAAGGGAAATGTAATTAACACTTGAAGTTTTAACTGCCGAATTGTGTGACCTCTACTTTATGGACGCCAATTGACTTGGGATCGAAGCAATTTCCTCTCTAACAGTAACAGTATCTACTCTGGTGGGTTCTGGTTAAAGGTCATGTTGATTCTAGCCACCATCTGTTGGCGGTGGTGTACCAAACATGCAGAAAGATCTTAGTATCGCTGCAGATGGCAGGAAAGACATGGGCAGGACATGGACTTGGGTTGATACAATTTGGATGGTCCTCCTAGTTCCTTAATAAGCACTCTGAATGACAGGCAGGCTGGTTTGTAGACCAAGAGTTGTTTTTAGGTAGTGTTTTGTCTTTGTTACCAACAAAGTAAAGAAAGAAAATTGTACAAATAGATGGAACTAATCCCAAAGTTGCCCAATTCTATTGCTCTAATTTTATCAGATATCCCAAAGGAGCATCCATGTCATTTCTATTTGTAAAAGAAGCGTATCCCATTTATTTTTAAACAAAAATCAACTTCTTTCTTGGCTTAAAAGAAAAATAACTTCATATTGAAAACGCATATAACTACATTTCAGTCCCAATTTATGACCAACATCCTAGAACTCCCATTTTCAAATTCATCCAGTCTCGTTACTCCAGTTTAATAGAAGAAATTGAGATAGTAATAATATACTTATGCTTTTCAATGTGTGCTTGGGCTGCAGCATCCAGTTTAACAGGTGCCGAAGAATCAACATTAACAGTCTCGCGAGCTCCATCTTCGATATTAGAGGGAGGCCTATTTAACAAAAACACGGTTAAAATAAAAAAGTCATTGCAGACAAAAAAATCACTAAGGAACTGAAACCATAGTGATCCTAACTATCATTCACTTACACAAATCTCCTTCTCAGACCTGGAGAAACGGGAATCTGATTGTCTCCTGTATCAAAAGAGTTTGCTTTGACAGAAATTCTTGCAAGGGGCTCTTCAGGTGTTTGAATATCAGGCTGGGAATTGCGAAATAAATCACAGTTAGGAGCAAGGAACTCCATATATTGCACATACATACCCTACATTCTTTGACCAACAAATTAAAAACATTACATTCTAAAGAAATATTCTCTTGCCAAGCTGTTAATCTGGACCACTGATCAGGTAAACTCCTGCTTTCATATGTGATGCCAGATTCACAATATAATATACCATGTCAGATATGCAAGAGAACATTATCCATATATTACAGATTCACTCTCAAGATAACAAAAATGACGCAACAAATTACATGTACTGATGCACTGAAGGAGATTCAGAATCATTACAAGCATGAAACTTGAACTATAAACTGTCTCTAGAAATTGTTCCCTGCATAAGAACTAAAAACTGTCCAACCATCCATCACAGCTAAAAATACCTGTAATATTTTAGGTGTTGTGTCAACCAGTCTCCCAAGCAATTCGATTCAGCCGAACAATATTTTTGTTCCTCATACCTTATCATTATAATTTCCAGACCTTCAAACTAAATTAGTAAAATTGATTTGAATCATACATGATACTTAATTCCACAGAAAATTGTAAATCAAAAGTACACATTTTACCAATAACTGGTTTAAAGTACATATTATCAAAACTTCAACAATAGCGACATGAATGATTTCTAGATTATATGTACACACCGGTGGAGCAGTGATAGGAGTATATTTATGCGCCTTAGTTAGCTAGTTCTTATGCATTTTTGTTATGTTTTCTTCGTCAAAGTAGTCTTTTAAGCTACTTTCATGTGTTTTCAGGGTTAAAGGACATATTACACGAAATGATGCAATTTGGAGCTTTTGGAGCAAAAAGTGAGCTGGAATGTGGTGTATGCAAATGGTGCATGAGGAATGGACGAGTTTGAAGGTCAAAGGAGCTTAAGAATGAAGAAATGAAAGTGATGAACTAAGAATTCGGAATTGGAAACCAAAGTTTCTTAAGTTGGAAGTTTCTATTCTTGGAGGTTTCCAATTTCGAGAGTTTCTATTCTCGGCTTTGGGCTTTTGGATGACCCATCTTTGCCTCTTGGACCTATGCCGCACCTAACCCTAACCCTAGCCCACTTAATCAGCCGCACCTAGGCCTTGCTCACATGAAAAAAATCTGATTACTTACCCTAAGCCCATGCCGCACCTAATGTTCTAGAAACCCTAGTTTTTGGTGGATTTCCTAACCCTAGCCGCACCTAAACCCTAGCCCATTTGTCTAACCTGATTTCTTTAGGGTTTGGCTGCCTATATATATGTGTTTTACCTCCCTTGGCCGAAAAACACCCTCTCCATACTCAGAAATTCGTCCATCACCCAAAACCATCCCCGATATCATTCATTCACGCCAAAAAACCCTAGTTCTCTCCTTGCCGCAACCTTCCACCCCCAAACTCCCATATTTCTGCCACAATTCACCCTTGCCGTGCCTTCCCACCACCATCACCACCTTGTGCAGCCACCATTGGAGGAGGAAGAAGTAGTGCCGTGCAGTCCAAAGGAGGGAGAAGCCTTGCACATGCAATCTGCCATTAGTGGAGTGTTTGGAGTTCTTTCTTTCTTTGTTTCTGTTTTCATGTTTAATTTGACTTGCTTTTCAATTATGTTAAACATGAGGAACTAATTTCTTTTTAGTTAGAGGTGAATTTGAAGCCATGGACATATGTTTTATATGATTTGATTTCTTCCAATTATGATTTCAGAAATTGTGAATGTGATTTACTTATCTATTTGATTCATAACTTGTTTATGTATGTGGGTTGAGGGTCGACACTTAATTTGCATGCCTAAACTTGATACTAGGATATAAGGGAATTTCACCTAATCGTTATTAACTTATATTCATAAGTAGTGAAAGTCGCTAGTCACGATTGCGTTAAGTAAATCCTAGGCAAGAGTAACATGCGTATCCCATAGTTATGAATGCCTCGTCAATGCTTATGATGTCCATTGAACTTAATGATCTTTGATATGTGTCTCTATCATGCGTATTCCATAGTTACGGTCCTTGATAAGAATAATTTGGTTGTAATGCGTATTCCATTCAATTCAATGAATCTAGGGAAATCTGAGAATTAATTGGTGCAATCTAGTTAATTTGGGGCATTGTCATTTATGGTTTGTTGGAAGAGTAATTGGAGATTGAGTTGTATGCATATGTGCATGTGTGGATAAGGAACCCTCTAACTAGCTTCTCACCATTCTATTTAATCACAATCTGTTTTGCTTTACATTTGTTTTTAAAGGTTGAGTTTTAAAGTTTTAATTTCGTCAAAATCATTCCCCCATTTATTTCAAAGTGTTAGATTAGTTAGAAATCCATTTAGTTGTGTTTTTAAGTGTTTTGAGTCAAGTCATAGTCCAAATTCGTCCAAACTAGTGTTAGGTACTCAAAACTGCCCAGAAAGTGGTTTTAAAGCAGTTTTGAGCCTTTTAGTTGCTGTTTTGAGTTTTTAGTTTGTTTAGGTGTTTTAAACCTTAGTTTTGCATTAATTGAGTCTAGTTTAGTGTTCTGCAGTATATTTTTATGTTCTTGAGTCAGTTTTACAGTGATTAGCATCCCTAGTTAATCCCCGGTTAGAACGATCCCTATTTGCTCATATACTACAATTGTCATCCATAGGGTTTAATTTGTGTGTCAAGTCAATTTTCACATCAAATTTTGGCGCCGTTGCCGGGGATTAGCAAAATTGCTAATCCCTTGTGTTTTTACCGTGTGTTTTTAGTGTAATTTACCTAGTTTTCTTATTTTGTTTTGTTTTCTTGGTTTAGGTACTAGTGCATGACGCGGAGTTCTCAAACTGTACATGCACATATCTTGGACTTTAACGACGATTTTGAACGTGATTTGAGAAGAAAAAGGAGGCATCCCGAACCTAGTGAACCTAGTTCAAGTTCAGAGGCCGAATCTGAGTTTGAAGAAGTAGAAGAAGAAGTTATGGCAGCGGACAATCGGACCATTAAAGAGCTTTCGGCCTCGGGGTTGGCCAATGCCGCACCATTATGCATTCAATACCCCGCGGCTGCCCAAGGCAAGACCGATGAATTCGAGTTGAAGTCAAGCTTGTTGCACCACATTCCGAAATACCATGGGCTTTCCATGGAAGATCCCAACAAGCATCTCAAGGAGTTCGAGGTTGTTTGTTCGAGCATGACACCCATAAATGTCGACGGGAACATTTTGATGATGAAGGCTTTTCCATTCTCACTTTTGGAAAAGGCGAAGGATTGGCTTTACGAGTTAGCACCCGGAACGGTTACATCTTGGGATAGTATGAAAAGAGCTTTCTTGGAGAAGTTTTTCCCCACTTCAAGAGTCATTCTCTTGAGGAAACGGATTAGTGGCATCCAACAAAATCAAGGTGAATCGTTTCCTTCTTATTATGAACGTTTTAAATCACTTGTTGCTTCTTGTCCACAGCATCAAATGAAGGAGGAGCTGCTCATTCAATACTTCTACGAAGGACTTCTTCCCATGGAACGCCAAATGCTTGATGCCTCGGCGGCATGTGCGTTGGTGGATAAAACTCCGGGGGCTGCAAAAGTTCTAATTGCCAACCGAGCACATAATGCACAACAATACGAAGGTGTTGGACAAAGAGACCCCCCACGGCCACAAGTGAATGAGGTAAGTTCTATGCCCGAAATTCAATCCCAATTAGCTAACCTTACTTCTATTGTTTCTCAGTTGGCCGAGGGAATGAAGATTCATGGACCAAGTGTGTGTGGCGTGTGCTCTATGCAAGGACATGCCCAAGATCAATGCCCTCAATTGATTGAGAATGGGGGTTGGGAATCTGCCAATGCCGTGGGTTTTGGGAACCAAAATCAACCACGCCATGATCCATACTCTAATACCTACAATCCGGGGTGGAGGGACCATCCAAATTTCAAATGGCGGGATCATCAACAACCCCAACAACAAGGAGGATTTAGGCAGCAACCACCGGGCTTTTATACAAAGCCATTCGTCCCCAATCAAAACGAAGTGCAATCTGCCCCAACAAACTCAGGTATGTCTTTGGATAATGATCAAGTTGTTAAGTTACTTACTACTTTGACGCAGGAAGTACAAACTCAAAATAAGGAGAGACAAATCCAAGACAAACGGGTGGATAATTTGGAGAAGCAAATGGGTCAAATTGCCGAATTCATGGGGCAAATTAGAGAACAAGGCAGATTGCCTAGTTCAACAGTTGTAAACCCGAAGGGAGGATTTGAAACCGCTAAGGCCATTATGTTGAGAAGTGGTAAACAGGTTGGAGCGGACTCAAATATATCCAAATCAAGTCAAGACGAGGAGGACAAGTTGCTGAAAGAGGAAGCACAGGGAGCAAAGCCCACGGCCAAGGATGACCAAACCTTGCCACCACCACCTAGTCCTCCTAAACCGTCCCCAACCACCAAGGTAAGTCCCAATTCGACTTTTTCTAGTTCTATTCCACTAAATGTGCCCTTTCCTGGCAGGTTTAGGCAATCAAAGAAGGAAGAAGCTGAGAAGGACATTCTAGAGACCTTTCGGAAGGTTCAAGTCAATATCCCGCTCCTTGATGCGATTAAGCAAGTCCCGAGGTATGCTAAGTTTTTAAAAGAACTTTGTACAACAAGGAGAAGGATTTCGAACAGAGAGGTGGTTCAAGTAAGTGAAAATGTCTCTGCTGTGTTACAAAGGAAATTACCCCCTAAATGCAAAGATCCGGGTAGTTTTACAATTCCTTGCGTTATTGGTAATACTAAGTTTGAACAATGCATGTTAGACTTAGGGGCTTCGATTAATGTTATGCCATACTCTATTTATGCATCGATGAACTTAGGTGAGCTTAAAAATGATGGTGTGATAATTCAATTAGCCGATCGTTCTAATGCATATCCAAAGGGTGTTTTGGAAGATGTTTTGGTGCAGGTTGGTAACTTGATTTTTCCAGCGGATTTCTACGTGCTTGACATGGAGGATTCACCCCATTCCACCCCATTGCCGATTCTCTTAGGGAGGCCCTTCATGAAAACAGCCCGCACCAAGATAGATGTGTTTAAAGGAACATTAACGATGGAATTTGATGGGGAAGTCATTGATTTCAATCTTTCTGAAAGTATTAAATTTCCTAAGGACGATCATTCTTGCTTTTCTATTGATATAATTGATGATTTGGCGCAGGATTTTCTCGATTGTTTGGAGAGGGATACCCTTGAAACGACAATTGCATAAGGAATTGGGCAAAAATCTGGTTTTGCCGTGCCTAGAAGTGTGGAGGAGGCCGAGATAGTGGCTGCCCTTGAGTCACTACCTCAACACCATGGTAAGCCTTCTAACCCAATTTCAATTCCAGTTTCCACTAATAAGTTGTTACCCTCAGTGATTCAGGCACCCGTACTTGAGCTTAAACCGTTGCCCGATCATTTAAAGTACGTCTTTCTGGGAGACAACGAGACATTGCCCGTCATTGTCTCCTCATCACTCACGACTATAGAAGATGAGAAGTTGATCCGAGTGTTGAAAGATCACAAGACAGCCATTGGGTGGACTTTGGCTGATATTAGGGGAATTAGCCCGACTACGTGCATGCATCGCATACTTCTAGAGGAGGGGGCTAAACCAACTCGAGAGGCTCAGCGCCGTCTCAACCCTCCAATGATGGAAGTTGTGAAAAAGGAAATTATCAAACTTCTTGATTATGGAGTGATTTATCCGATCTCTGATAGTCGTTGGGTGTCACCGGTGCAATGTGTTCCAAAGAAGTCCGGAGTGACAGTGGTGAAGAATGCCGAGAATGAGCTTGTGCCAACCCGTATCCAAACAGGTTGGCGAGTGTGCATTGATTATAGGAAGCTCAACGCCACCACAAGGAAGGACCATTTCCCTTTGCCGTTCATTGATCAGATGCTTGAAAGGTTAGCCGGTCATTCTTTTTATTGTTTCCTTGATGGTTATTCTGGATATAATCAGATTGTGATAGCGCCGGATGACCAAGAAAAGACAACTTTTACATGCCCCTTTGGTACTTTTGCTTATCGTCGCATGCCTTTTGGGTTATGCAATGCTCCGGCCACGTTTCAAAGGTGTATGGTAAGTATCTTTTCAGATTTTGTGGAAAAGATTATTGAGGTATTTATGGATGATTTCAGTGTGTTTGGTGATTCATTTGATGGTTGTTTGGAAAATCTCACACTAATTTTGAAACGATGTGTAGAAACTAACCTTGTGCTTAATTGGGAAAAATGTCACTTTATGGTTAGACAAGGCATAGTTCTAGGGCATATTGTGTCAGAAAGAGGAATTGAAGTGGATAAATCGAAAATAGATCTTGTACGCTACTTACCCTCTCCTACTTCGGTTCGAGAGGTTCGTTCGTTTCTTGGTCATGCAGGATTTTATAGGCGATTTATCAAGGACTTCTCCAAGATCTCAAACCCTCTGTGCCGTCTCCTCCAGAAAGATGTGGCATTTGACTTCAACGAGGAGTGTGAGAAGGCGTTTAATCATCTCAAGGAAATGCTAACTTCGGCCCCTATCATAGTTCCACCAGTTTGGAGCCTTCCTTTTGAGCTTATGTGCGATGCTTCCGATTATGCATTAGGAGCTGTTTTGGGGCAAAGGAAGGACAAGAGGCCGCATGTTATCTATTATGCCTCTCGGACTTTAAATGATGCACAATTGAATTATTCTACCACGGAAAAAGAACTTCTTGCTGTTGTATTTGCTTTAGATAAATTCCGTTCTTATTTGCTTGGTACTAAAGTTATTATTTATACTGACCATGCAGCATTGAAGTATTTGTTCACTAAGAAGGAGGCCAAACCACGACTCATTCGTTGGATGCTTCTTCTCCAAGAGTTCGATATCGAAATCCGGGACAAGAAGGGAAGTGAAAACGTGGTGGCTGACCACTTGAGCCGTATGGTGCATGAGGAGGATGCCGTGCCTATCATAGAAACATTCCCAGATGAGCAACTGATGTCCGTCAAGGTAAGTGAATCGTGGTATGCTGATTTGGTGAATTATTTGGTGTCTAAACATGTTCCTAGTGAATTACTTAAACACCAAGGTCATAAATTGAAGAAAGAGGCACGGTTTTATGTGTGGGATGACCCGTATTTATGGAAATATTGCCCTGACCAAGTTATACGTAGGTGTGTGCACGATTCTGAGTTTAATGCTATTCTAACCTTTTGTCACACTTATGCTTGTGGGGGACACTTTGGCACTCAAAGAACAGCACTTAAGGTGTTAGAATGTGGTTTCTATTGGCCTACCATCTTTAGGGATGCTAGAACATTTTGCATGTCTTGTGATAGATGCCAAAGAACGGGCAATATTGGTCCTAAACAACAAATGCCGCAAACCCCCATTTTTAGTGTTGAAATTTTTGATGTTTGGGGTATTGATTTTATGGGTCCCTTTCCTTCGTCACATGGATTTCTTTATATATTGCTTGCTGTGGATTATGTGTAGAAATGGGTGGAAGCAAAAGCCACCCGAACTAATGATTCTCGAGTGGTGGCAGATTTTGTGAAAACTAACATTTTTGCAAGGTTTGGAATGCCACGAGTGCTAATCAGTGATGGCGGTTCCCATTTTTGTAATCGAACTATCGAGGCGTTGCTCAAGAAATACAACGTCACGCATAAGGTGGCCACACCTTATCACCCTCAAACGAGCGGGCAAGCCGAGGTTTCGAATAGGGAAATCAAGCAGATTCTTGAGAAGACCGTGGGGCCTACAAGGAAGGATTGGAGTTTGCGCTTAAACGATGCATTGTGGGCGTATCGCACTGCCTACAAAACCCCCATTGGGATGTCACCTTTTCGGCTCATCTATGGGAAGCCATGCCATCTTCCCGTCGAGTTAGAGCATCGTGCACATTGGGCCGTCAAAACGTTCAATATGGACCTTGATGCCGCAGGTTTACATAGGAAGCTTCAATTGTGTGAGCTTGATGAAATCCGAAATGAAGCATATGAGAATGCCCGGATTTACAAGGAGAAAACGAAGGCATTCCATGACAAGATGATTCGTGCCAAGACGTTCGCTATTGGGCAGAAAGTGTTGTTGTTCAATTCTCGCCTTCGGTTGTTTCCGGGTAAGTTGCGTTCCAAATGGGTTGGTCCTTTTATTGTCACTAATGTTTTCCCTCACGGTGCAGTGCAAATCAAAAGTTTAAGGACGCAGCAAGAATTCAAAGTGAATGGGCATCGATTGAAGCCCTATTACGAGACGTTTGAGGAGCATGTCGTGGAGGAGGTACCCCTCCATGCCGTGGAACCTAGTCAAGCTTAAACGGAGGTACCGTCCGGCTGGAAGACGTTAAAGCAAGCGCTACTTGGGAGGCAACCCATTCATGCAACAAAGGAAGACTTAGAGAGCACTCCAATTCCAGATTTGCGTTCCTAACCCTTCTCTTTGTTGATTATTTCAGTTCTGCCATGTTAGATTGTTTAGTTGCTGTTTTGTTTGACTTTGTGTTATTTATGTTAGTTTATGCTTTGAAACATTGAGGACAATGTTTGAATTAAGTGTGGGGGGGTAACCAAAGTGTTTTGATGCAAATTCGTAGGGTTTTCTCACCCATAATTTCCAATGTTGTTTCTTGCTGTTTTTAGGTGTTTTTAGGCTGTTTTGATGCATTTTAGTGTGTTTTGACATAAAATCCGAAAATCCCATAAAAATTTTAAAAATTGTTTTGAAAAAACCAAAAAGAGTTGTTTTTGTGTGTTTGTTTGTGTCTTAGGGTACCTTCCAACACAATGATGAGGATTCGGTTTGTAATTGCATGACTGTTAAAGAGAATGATTAACATGGAGGAAAGTTTGATTTACTCTTTGTTTATGCTTGGTTGTGGTTATAACTTATGAATTCACATGCAATCATAAAAAATAAAAAAAAATAAAAAAATTAGTTTTTGTAACATGCTTGAAGGAAGGAACTCAAACAAACGCTACAACCTTGTGAGACTTGAGCTTAAACGTTTATTTGGAGAGTTAAAATCTGTGCATTCTTTGTTTTCTAAAGTCGTTGCATGATCTCATTATTCTTTGCTTGGTTGCTACTTAGAAGGCATTTCATCATTTAGTTCCAAATGCTAGAACTCATTCCCATTTCATTCAAATCATGTTATTGATTTGCATAACACATATTCAAGATAAAGTTGTGTAGTTACCACCACCTTAGCCAAACTGCCGTGTATCCCATATCATTTTATGTTTAAGTTTAACCCCGTTGAGCCTTGTTTAGCCTTTGTTGTTTGTTAACCCACATTATCCTTACCTAGCTTAGATTAGGACTATCCTTACCCTTGTTCTTAAAGCATAGTAAAGCATGATTCGAATTGAATTCCTTGTGATCTATGTTAGCAGAAAACAAGTGTGGGGGAAGTATTTTTCATGAGGAATTGTGTGCCATAGGCACGGCAAAGAAAAGAAAAGAAAAGAAAAAAAAAAAAAAAAAAAAAAATTCGTGAAAAAAAAAAGAAAAAAAAAATATGAAAGTATGAAAAAAGAGTTGAAAAGTTGAGGAAAAGAGTTCCAAAGTATTGTTTGTTGAAGTAAGGGTCCAAAACAATGAATTTGACCCTAAGGAGTTGTTTAAGACTCCCCCTTGTGTGTTAAAGTTAATTTCTGCAATCTAAGTGAATTCTAAGTCTCAATTTCATTACTTTGCTTACTATCGCTTAAAGAACGTTTGTTTTCCCTATCCTTTCGTTGTTAGCCAACACCCCAAGCCCCATTACAACCCTTAACTTCTATCTTGAGTGTTATGTGTTTCAATTTGTGGAGTTTGAATTTGGTATGAGCATATGGTGTCACTGGTTCTCGCATCTAAGTAGTAGCATTCCATTCATGAGATCATATCTAAACATGCTTCTTAACTCTAGAAATTGCGTTCTTTGTGAAACATATATGTGAGCATTCGTTTTCATATCTACATCAATCTTCTCACATATAACTAGTATAGGGTGTGTAGTCAGAAAATCTGTGTGAAAATTGAGTGCATATCTAGTAAGGAATTGAGCAAATTCTCTAAGGCATGTTACTACATTCAAAATCATGTTTTAATTGGTTAAATGTGAACTAGTACGTGGTGGCTGTAATTAAGTATATGCTTGTGTAAAGATGACTCAAATATGTGGGGATAACAATCTTTAACATGTCATGTGCATTGGAAATCCCTGAGGCAAACGTTGGAAGGTTTAGGTTTTGTTTTGGGTAGTTTGTTTCATTTTGTTTTCTTTCTTTTGTTTGTTTTGCTCGAGGACTAGCAAAAGCTAAGTGTGGGGGAATTTGATAGGAGTATATTTATGCGCCTTAGTTAGCTAGTTCTTATGCATTTTTGTTATGTTTTCTTCGTCAAAGTAGTCTTTTAAGCTACTTTCATGTGTTTTCAGGGTTAAAGAACATATTACACGAAATGATGCAATTTGGAGCTTTTGGAGCAAAAAGTGAGCTGGAATGTGGTGTATGCAAATGGTGCATGAGGAATGGACGAGTTTGAAGGTCAAAGGAGCTTAAGAATGAAGAAATGAAAGTGATGAACTAAGAATTCGGAATTGGAAACCAAAGTTTCTTAAGTTGGAAGTTTCTATTCTTGGAGGTTTCCAATTTCGAGAGTTTCTATTCTCGGCTTTGGGCTTTTGGATGACCCATCTTTGCCTCTTGGACCTATGCCGCACCTAACCCTAACCCTAGCCCACTTAATCAGCCGCACCTAGGCCTTGCTCACATGAAAAAAATCTGATTACTTACCCTAAGCCCATGCCGCACCTAATGTTCTAGAAACCCTAGTTTTTGGTGGATTTCCTAACCCTAGCCGCACCTAAACCCTAGCCCATTTGTCTAACCTGATTTCTTTAGGGTTTGGCTGCCTATATATATGTGTTTTACCTCCCTTGGCCGAAAAACACCCTCTCCATACTCAGAAATTCGTCCATCACCCAAAACCATCCCCGATATCATTCATTCACGCCAAAAAACCCTAGTTCTCTCCTTGCCGCAACCTTCCACCCCCAAACTCCCATATTTCTGCCACAATTCACCCTTGCCGTGCCTTCCCACCACCATCACCACCTTGTGCAGCCACCATTGGAGGAGGAAGAAGTAGTGCCGTGCAGTCCAAAGGAGGGAGAAGCCTTGCACATGCAATCTGCCATTAGTGGAGTGTTTGGAGTTCTTTCTTTCTTTGTTTCTGTTTTCATGTTTAATTTGACTTGCTTTTCAATTATGTTAAACATGAGGAACTAATTTCTTTTTAGTTAGAGGTGAATTTGAAGCCATGGACATATGTTTTATATGATTTGATTTCTTCCAATTATGATTTCAGAAATTGTGAATGTGATTTACTTATCTATTTGATTCATAACTTGTTTATGTATGTGGGTTGAGGGTCGACACTTAATTTGCATGCCTAAACTTGATACTAGGATATAAGGGAATTTCACCTAATCGTTATTAACTTATATTCATAAGTAGTGAAAGTCGCTAGTCACGATTGCGTTAAGTAAATCCTAGGCAAGAGTAACATGCGTATCCCATAGTTATGAATGCCTCGTCAATGCTTATGATGTCCATTGAACTTAATGATCTTTGATATGTGTCTCTATCATGCGTATTCCATAGTTACGGTCCTTGATAAGAATAATTTGGTTGTAATGCGTATTCCATTCAATTCAATGAATCTAGGGAAATCTGAGAATTAATTGGTGCAATCTAGTTAATTTGGGGCATTGTCATTTATGGTTTGTTGGAAGAGTAATTGGAGATTGAGTTGTATGCATATGTGCATGTGTGGATAAGGAACCCTCTAACTAGCTTCTCACCATTCTATTTAATCACAATCTGTTTTGCTTTACATTTGTTTTTAAAGGTTGAGTTTTAAAGTTTTAATTTCGTCAAAATCATTCCCCCATTTATTTCAAAGTGTTAGATTAGTTAGAAATCCATTTAGTTGTGTTTTTAAGTGTTTTGAGTCAAGTCATAGTCCAAATTCGTCCAAACTAGTGTTAGGTACTCAAAACTGCCCAGAAAGTGGTTTTAAAGCAGTTTTGAGCCTTTTAGTTGCTGTTTTGAGTTTTTAGTTTGTTTAGGTGTTTTAAACCTTAGTTTTGCATTAATTGAGTCTAGTTTAGTGTTCTGCAGTATATTTTTATGTTCTTGAGTCAGTTTTACAGTGATTAGCATCCCTAGTTAATCCCCGGTTAGAACGATCCCTATTTGCTCATATACTACAATTGTCATCCATAGGGTTTAATTTGTGTGTCAAGTCAATTTTCACATCAAGCAGCTAATTTGGAAGCAATGGCTTCGATCTTCTCTGAATAGTCACTCATAACAGCCTTTGAAACTCTGTATATGAAATCGCAAATAATGATTTCAATAACTAAGAATCTTATAAACTCTTAAGTAGGGAACAGTATCAACAAAATACATAGAAATAGATAATATGAAAATGTTGACCGGCGTAGCTACCGTAGGACCCAGTATCAACAAAACAATGTTTGGAATGTGAATCAATATTCCCTCATACCTTGGTAAGCCTTCTGGATTTCTCTCTTCAGCTAGTTGTTCTACCAGTTCCCCGTAAAATAGCAACATACTGCAAAGTAGCACTACTTATGTCATCCATAAATGGTAGATATCCCCCAAGCAAAAACAAAAAAACCTAGAACTTTAAATATAAAGCCAAGAAACCGGAAATATTTGGCACAAAGCAATTATCTAAAAATGGATAACACCTTGTAATCTATAATTCTAATAACAACATACATGTACAAGTTTTGCCTGGTTATGTTGCTGAGGCGCAGATGCAAGCAGCCTCCTCAAATTCACCTCTGTTTTACTGATCCTCATCCCAAAATCCTACATCATTGACCAAACAGAAAACAACAAACGATTCAACACTCGAACAACACCTATGAAATCATCACTTTTTAGTATGTGATCCATATGCCATCAGTATTTGATCTCTATGCTTTGTTTTTTTTATCTAAACGTCGTCAATTTGATTTTGATCAGTTCAACAATTGGGATTTGTAAAGTGACCATTTCATCAATTTCCCAAAAAATTAACCCAAATCTTAAAAAAAGGGAAACCCATAACCCTATTCTGCAAAAAAATAAATAAATAAATAAATGAAAAACAGTGGACCACCTAATATAATTAGCTTTCTCGACCCGTTCATACACAAAAAGAATAAAAACCGATGGGGCTGCAGATTCATCAGCCAAGTGCTTAGGAAAAGTCGATCTCCTGTGCGATAATTGGTAAGTTTGAGTGTCCCATTGGAACATTGTTGACTCCACGTTTGACACTAGAACATGGCATAATCTGTTTTCTTAATCTCCTCGACCACGACGAATCGTCACTCTTTGATTCTTAACTACTCGTCCTTTCATCAAATAGCTACAGGGAATGGTTTGAGTTATAAAACCTGATTCTTATCAAATAGCTCTCAAAAATTCGATATGAAATAGAGCCCAAATCTCATCCCAAAACGAACAATGAGGAATATAATTAGCAAGGAATGGTTTGGGGTGCTCTCTCTCTCTCGGTTTCACTCTCTCTCTCTCTCGGTTTCACTCTCTCTCTCGGTTGTGTAGGTCACTGTGGTGTATTCATATACCCATTTTGAGCAATGTATGAGAAGTTATTAGCTAGTTTCGCCTATGTGCTTTAAAATAACGTTTTTATAGTTAATTCACATATAGGTGAGACTTATCCCGAGGACGAGCGTATCCAAGGGCGACTCGGGGGTTACGACCCGTCGAAATATCGGTGAGTGAGCTTTTGTTTTCAGTATATATTTATATACTTAATATATTTTCCAGAAATGCATTTTTAAGGAAAGTGTGCTTTGAAATAATATGCCAAATGCTTTTATATTTTGAATATGCATTTCATGATTGCATATATATATATAAATGTGGTGTTGTGGAGGCACATGTAAGTTCAGGTAAGTTATGTTTGGTTATGTGAATCATCGATGATACGATATGTGATTGAATAATGTTGAGCTCATAAAACTGTACCTAGGGTGATTGTGATTTAGCCAGAGATATGAAGTACAGGCCTATTTATTTATGTCACCTCCCGCACTATATGCTCATATTGGATCCAACTTAAGTGCACAGTCTTGTCGTACAGACCTTATTTATGGTTCCGACTCGTAGGTGACTAGCGATTTATCGCTCGACTATTATGAGAGAGTAAAATTGAGCATAATTATATTACACCCAATCTTGTCGTACAAGCCCCTTTTTAGTGGTTCCGACTTATGTGCAGTATATTGTCGTATAGGTCATAGTAGTGAGTTCGGCTAGATTGAGTTTAAGCTATGAATTCAGCCGTACAGACTACCACATGGGTTCCGGCGAACATAATATGTTTCTATGAAATTATTCTTACCTGAATTGCTTACTCTGTTATATCTTGGCATGGCATACATTTGAATATGATTATGTGAAGCATGAATTGAATTGATATGATTTCATATATATATATATATATATATATATATATATATATATATTATGTATATGCCAATATTCTGATTCTGGGAAAAATTTATACATGTTTTACAGCAAGGGATTAGATATGTTGATAAAGAAAATGATTGTGTAAAACATTTGTTTTTGCCCACTCACGTTTTCTGTTTTGCGCCCCTCCAGGTTTTAAGTTAGCTTGCTGTTGGTGGCTTGAGGACGTCGGCGGTTCTGACCTATCTAAATAATAGTAGGACAGTTTTGGTACTGTATAATTAGTACTTGTCCTACTGGACTGCACCTAGACTTAATATGCTCTGCTTAGGAGTGTTTACTGTTGTAACTAACTCCTATCACTTCATGTTTAGTAGTGCACTCTAGTAATTCGGTTTTTAATTATTCGTATAATTCTTATCTTTATTGCTTCCGCACTGTGCACATGGCTACTTCACTCTCACGTGACGGCCAGCATGCCTTGATCTCGGTCGGGGTGTGTCAGTTATTGTATAATTATGCATCAATTTTTGCTATAGTATAGGGCATAGGGTTCAGTCATTGAACATTGTATATCATCAACATCATCACGTGCAGCAAAATGCAAAAATGCTTTTTTTTTTTTATCAGCGCCCCTATCTATCTAATTTGACAAAATAGAAAGAAAAAAAAAACTATATAAAAGAATGCAGAAAAAGTCAAAAACTGCTTGACAAAAGGCAGCCATCTTTACTCATCAACTTATCACAAATTTGTGCAGTATTTGATTCTTCAAGTATTTTTGGGCTCTCCCCTATATATAACTTTCTCCATCCCCATGTAGTTTGTACTTAATTTAATTCCTAATTACATTTGATATATATAGTTTAGCAGTAATACAAATTGGAATTTATATACTTGCAATGTCTTGTTTCTCGACATATATATTTGGCCCTCTCTAATCCTAACCGCGGTCGCGTTTTGAAGTCCTATAATTTAAAAGTAAGTTCAGTTCTAGTGCTTAAGTTCAAATACAAAGCAAGATGTGAAAAGCAAAATCTCCACAAACTGATTAATCTCTAAAATATCAAAACGTCCCAAAGCAATATAACAACCAATCATGTTCCCATACCCATGTCCTCTCTGTCCAACTTTTTTTCTATGAACAAAGATTGTCCTTAGGCCTCTCAATTTGAAAGCAAATCTGCATATTTTTGTGTACCTACAGACAAAAATCAACAAAATAGAAAAAAAAAAAAAAAAAAAACTAAATCAGACATTATTCTTAATTTATTATCAAAGCTATGACTTGTAGGAGGGCAAAGAAGTCAATTTAGTACTAAAAGCAATAACACATACAATTAATTTATTCTATAATGAATTTGTTCCATACAAATTCGGAGTTTAGGCATTTCTTCCTAACAACACACCCAAAATATGAGTTTTTAGTAGATCCAATTTATTTAATACATAATTGTGGTAGGGTTATTGTGTGCCTCACTTCCTGTTTTTCTACTCCCAATAAATACGAAACCAAACCTAAAAGCTCACATGTGCCCATTCAATCACTCAAATAGAATTATAAGAGAAGATTTTTCACAGGAAATTAAAATGATGTCGCATACTTGAATAATTCTCGCCATTTACCTGGAACGCTACAAAAGATAAAAAAAATAGAGAAGTCAAAACTCAAGGCATAGATGAAAACTACAGTAAAACTAAATAAATATATAAAACAGAGAGAAACTAATACACTCTCCCATTGTATATCCATAAACAGAGAGAAAATAAACATATAAGTCAAAACTCAAGGTTCGTCGCGCAAGAACCGTCGCGCGAAGGCAGTGAAGGAAGGCTTTGCGCGACGCAGGATCTACGTCGCGCAAAGCTACTTTGCGCGACGTAGGGAGATTCTGCGTCGCGCAAAGCTACTTTGCGCGACGTAGATCCTGCGTCGCACAAAGCTACTTTGCGCGACGTAGGGAGGTCCTGCGTCGCGCAAAGTTTTTTTTTTTTTTGTCATTTATATTTTTTTATTTAATTTTTAATAAATATTATAATTAAATTATATAATATTATAATTAAATGCTAAATAATAATTAATAAACCAAGAAAAAGTAATTAATTATAGAATATATGAAAATGTACGTTTGTCCGAACAAAAAAATAAAAAACTACAAGTCTTCTAAGTTTAATACATCATGCTACTCGGTATCGTCTGGGCGAAATGGCTGGGAAGTCGAAGGTGGAGCAACATTAGGTGCTGGCATCGTCGGGATTTGGAGGCCGGACATCGCTAAGGCCTGAAGAATCATATTCATCCTCTCGCCCTGGGCCGCAACCTGACCTCTTAGGGTTGTCACTTCCTCCTTCAAGGAATTGACCTCTCCTGTGGACAATCTAGAAGAAGAGGCACCCGTTTCACGAACCCCCGCCTTCCCCGTGCACCGAACAACCTTACCATGACGACGACCAAACTTCTGATCCAGGACCTCAGTCACGATCTGAACATCTGCATCCTTGGGTACAATGACGTCCTCAATCGGGGTCTCTGGGGGAAGCTGCGATGTTGCTTCTTGGAGAATAGCAGTGCTATTTTCCACCATATCACCCTGTAATAATAAAGAAAAAACATATAATGTTTAATAACAAAATATAAATAATATTTGAACGATTCATAAAAATAAGAAAAATAACAATTACATATACTTACATAAAGCTGGTCACTGTTCTCATTGTTGGGATGAACGTAAACATGCTTGAACAGGTCAATCTGTGGGAACTTAGAACCCTCCTAAAGAAAAAAAAAACATTAAGAAAAATTTATTAATCAATAATAAAAAATAAATTGTATAAAATTTCAAAATTAATATACTTTTACCTCACGTCTTGCCTCAACCCTATACGAAAAGGGCTTCGAACCGGAATGGTGGAGAAGTGTCTTTGAGTCCCGAGCTTTCTTGCCAGCAGCAGATTTCTTCTGTTAAACATACAATATATATGTTAGTGCGACTATTTGAAAGAAATTATTAAAAAAAGCTTAAATAAAATAACAAAAACAATAAATTATTATTAAAGTATTATGTACATACCAAAAATTTTGGATCCGTAAAATGTGTACAAAGCCACTCCCAATCCTCTCGCCGTTCCTTATACTCGAGTGGGCAACCCTGTAGGCGAGCAATCTCCGGAGATTCCCATAGCTGAAAATGCTTGTGAAGAGCGCTCTTCCAATCTTTGTACCGGCTTGCTAAGGTCTCCTCTAAGTAGGCACTGACCTCAGGGGATATGTCCTCCATTTCAAAAACGACCTACAAATATGAAAAACAAAATGACAAACAAAATGATCATGTATCAGAATAATTGACAACTAGTTTATAAGATATTGATAAAGTTTGTCGGTTTACAATAATAACTAGAATCTTAATTTGTTAGGAAGCAAACATAATGTTTATATTCTGAAAGATCTCAAGAGTGGGGTGCAACACTCGGCTATCAGGTGCAAAACAATGAAATGCACCTGATTTCTCTTTCCCCCTACATTTTCTTAGCAACCAAACAGAAATTGAGAGAAAGATCTTGACTTTACTAATCAAGATGATGGCCCTGCACTAGTTTAAGCAGAGAAAGATGTTGACTTTGCTAAAAATTAATATATTAACCTCCAAATTGTCTCGCACCAGGGTCCTCGTCTCCTCGGGAATTTTTGCCCAACTCTCCCACCGCATAGGACAAAAATTCCTAATAATAAAACCACAGCAATTAACGACGATGTTATGCTGCTGTGAGGTAACCGCTCCACAATGTCGCTCATCATACGCAATCTTGATCAAGGAGGCAGACATACGTACAAGCTGTAGCTCCTTCAACATTCGATTGGGCCCCCTGGTGTTTTTTTTAGCTGCCCAAAAAAACTTAAATGGTAAAAACCCTAAGCTTAAATTTGTACAGAAAATTCGGCAAAACCTCCCCTAATTATAAAAGTACCTTAAAACAGTAATTCACAACCCGCAACACATTTTCACAATCATAAAAGTAATAGTTTTGAAATGAAAAAAAAATGCAACGTAGTGAGAATTAGAAAAAAACTACCTGGTTGGGAGGCCCCATCCTCGACTCTGGAGGACGAGGAAGTGTGATCAGAAGGCTCCGGCTCGCGGCGGCGCCGGTGAGGCCGCCGTGCACTGAGGGGCTCAACTGACACTGATGACGTTGATGATACGGGCACCTGGGACGTCGTAGGAGTAGCCTCCGTAAGGGGTGTAGGCTCCCCAATCAATGGAGCACTCACGCCTGGAGCACTAGATGCTGATAATGCAGGAGCTGCATTGGACACACTCCGACGACGAGTGATCAACTGCGACATCTATACACTTTATGAACCATAAAAATATAACATTAGAAACTAATCCTTTCTTGCATTTGAAACTAATAAAATAGCAACCAAAGTAATATAAGTAATTAGAGCAATAATATCAATACAAGAATATTTAAACTAATCCTTTCTTGCATCTGAACAAACCCTAAAAGAGAATCACTATAGAAAGATCAAATTAGTTAAACCGTGGCAGTATGTGTATTTTGTGAGCAAAAATGATAGATTTTTTCACTGATTTGTTCCACCTCATGAAAGGTTTAGAATAAACTTTACATGGGATATGTGGGTTATTCTAATTAGAACACGAGCAGGGCAGCCAAGCTCTCCCTGCACAAAACCAAATAAAACCCAATTCACTAAAACCAATTCCAAAGTCCAAGAATGTACCTACACAATCCCATAAACTAAAAAAACCCAATTCCTTTTTATTACTAAATGCATACGAAAAGGTACTTAAAGGTCACCACCCATGCAAATGCAATGAGAGAAGAGATGCACGGAGGAGATAAATTCAGAACAGAGAAAAAACAACTTATGAGCAAGTGTATGTACTAAACAAGAAAGCAAAAAAAGATGCATAATCCTTCAGTAAATAATGGCGGTTCAAAGAACAAAATAGAATACCTCAGTTCAAATAAATAAACTTTAACAGCTTAATACCAATACAATACAGAAGCAGCACTCTAAAGCAAAAATTGGCAAAACTTGGGTTGTTGAAAACAATAACAAGAGTTAGGATTACCTTTTCAGATTGAATACATATGAGTGAGATACTTCAAGCCAAGACAGAGACAATAGATTAGGAGACTGCTGCAATCTGGAAACACAAGAATGAATTAAAACTACTATTTTGCAGACAGTGAGCCGCTTTCATGAAGGACTCTGCAACAAATTGGAAGATTTAGGATCCAAGCAATGACATGGAAGAGGCATAATGAACCAACTGCTCCACTTTGAATACTAAAATTCAATAGTTAGGCAAGACCATAATAGTGCCTGCAATAATAAGACTAACAAAAACTAAACAAACTTCGGATACAAAATTTTGAATCCTTTATGCAAATCCATGGATTAATTGGAGAAAATAAAGGAATTAAAAGTTAAAAGTTAAAACTACTAGAGTGCAGAACAATACGATAGCTACCCTTTCAGCAAAGAAAGCAGATTCGCTTCTATAATCCAACTCTTCTAACTAAACCACATTTTCATCTAATCTCAGTGATTCTATTTTGAGAAACAAGTAACATTATTGCATTCAGAAGTCCAAAACTTTGCTACTAAAAAGGACATAACTAAACACCACAATCGATCATTTTTATCATTTCAACCACCAAATATGTAAAATTTTCAACTACTTATACATATGAATTAATATTCCTTTTTTATACTATGCCAGCCAGATGAAGAAGAAGAACAAGAAGTGGGTTTACTGGGTGTGGGCTGTGTGACTGATTATACTTCTGGTTTGCATTATTTCGATGTTTGCTTTGTGATTAGAACAGAGTCGGAATAATTTAGGGTTTAGATCTGTGAATGCATGTCTTTACTGAGCTTTCTGAGCTCATAGACTCATAGAGTACTCCAGATGCGTTTTGAGGTTCCGTTAATCGACAGAAATGTTAATGGGAAATGGATTTGATTTATTGATTTGAGCATTTGAAACTGTATTATGAAATCGAAGAGAGAGGATGAGAAATTTTTACCTCTGGGTGTGTCGACTTCAAGATCGGAGGTTTGGCCTTTGGATCCGCTCGTGTGCAGCCTGATTCTCGCGAGATTTTGGCTCACTTTTCTGAGACGGGAAGAGGAGGAAGAGGGGTCTGGGAAGAGGAGAAAGGCTACGGAAGAGAGAGACCGAGTGAGAGAGAGAGAGAGAAGGGGTCTGGGAAGAGGAGGGCGTGGGAATATTTAGTCCAAAATTATCAAAACTGGCGCTTATTTTTAGTACTTGCGTCAAAATTATCAAAACTTGCGCGACGAAGGTATATAATTCACGTCGCGCAAGGTATTTTTAATTTAAAAAAATAATTATAAAAATTACTGAAAATGTGGCTTTACTTATTTTAAATTTAATTTTTTTTACATAAAACTCACAATAATATATTTTTCTAATAAAAACCTGACTAATAAATTGGTAGCTACTTAATAAATATACATATCATTTAATTTCTTAAGTGTTATACGTAAAAAAAAAAAAATTTAAATTTACTTAATAAATATATATACCATTTAACTTGATGCGATACACATTGTACAAAACTAATTTCAACGATCAAACCGTCAAACTTGTTTGTATATGCTTCGAGATCACATATACAAAAAATCGAAAAAAAAAAGTTCTGAGATCAAGTAATGGGACAAAACTTTTTGACGGTTATAAACGAAAAATCACGATTTAACGGTAGTTTAAACTCCGATTTTGATGATTTTTTATAGTTACACCCCTTGATCCTACATGAATACAACGAATTGATTCGATCGTCAATTTAAAATATTTTACACAAGTGGATATCACAAAATCTTATGTTATACTTGATGAAAGTATAAGTAAAATCCAAGTGTTAGGGAATCTAATGTTTTAATGAGATACACATTGTACGAAAACTAGTTTTAACGATCAAACCGTCAAACTTGTTTGTATATGCATCAAGATCGCATACGCAAAAAATCGCAAAAAACAAACCTTCAGATATCATGTAACGGGACAAAACTTTTCGACGGTTATAAACGAAAAAATCACAATTTAACGGTTATTTTAACTCCGATTTTGATGATTTTTTACAGCTACACCCCTTGATCCTATATGAATACAAGGAACTAATTCGATTGTCAATTTAAAATATTTACACAAATGGATACCACAAAATCTTATGTTATACTTGATGAAAGTATAAATAAAATCGAAGTGTTAGGGAATCTACGTTTTATTGAGATACGCATTGTACGAAACTAGTTTCAACGATCCAACCGTCAAACTTGTTTGTATATGCATCGAGATCGCATACGCAAAAAATCGCAAAAAACAAACCTTCAGAGATCATGTAACGGGACAAAACTTTTCGACGGTTATAAACGAAAAAATCACAATTTAACGGTTATTTTAACTCCGATTTTTATGATTTTTTACAGCTACACTCCTGGATCCTATATGAATACAAGGAACTAATTCGATTGTCAATTTAAAATATTTACACAAGTGGATACCACAAAATCTTATGTTATACTTGATGAAAGTATAAATAAAATCGAAGTGTTAGGGAATCTAACGTTTTATTGAGATACGCATTGTACGAAACTAGTTTCAACGATCCAACCGTCAAACTTGTTTGTATATGCATCGAGATCGCATACGCCAAAAATTGCAAAAAACAAACATTCAGAGATCATGTAACGGGACAAAACTTTTTGACGGTTATAAACGAAAAAGATCAAATGAAAAGGAAAAAAAGTTGGTGACTTTGCGCGACGGATGCCCACCTACGTCGTGCAAAACAACTTTGCGCGACGTAGGTGGGCATGCGTCGCGCAAAGGTGGGAAAAATCGGTAAATTCTTAGGGTTTGGCGCCAAAAGTTTGCGCGACGCATAAAATTACGTCGCGCAAAACCGTTTTGCGCGACGTAGGTGTGCGTACGTCGCGCAAAGCCGTTTTGCGCGACGTAATTTTATGCGTCGCGCAAGTTTTCGTCGCGCAAACATGTTTTTGTACTAGTGAAACTCTTCATCAGCCAAATTGTTTGAGAAATCAGACAAAAAATAAGCCAAAAACAGAAAGAATCAAATGTTAAGAGACAGAATATACAAATCCTCAATTTGAAAAGGGCCTTCACGAACTGGCTATAGGAAAGGGATAAAATTTCATAAGAAAGGAGAAGTCGGATGGCGAGGTTTCAATGCAAGCAACCCTTTATCTGCCAACCCCAAGAGAGTCTGAAAATGAAGAAGCCAATTTGTTATTGTTATTTGGGGGGACTGGGGAAAGGAACCCGAAAAATGAGAGAAGAAACCCGAAAAATTACTCTAAAAAGAGAAGGAAAAAACGTCCAAACCTAAAGACCTTGATTCCATCACTGTGACTTGAGGATGTCCTTAAAAGTCCTCTGAAGAAAAATAAAAAAATGAAAGCCTAACCTATCGATTGATTTATTTGATATGTTAAGAGAAGAAAAACCACAATCAAACCACTACAATTAACGTGCAGAATTTTCAATAATCCTGTGAAAATGCATGAGAAAATTAAGGAATAAGAAGCATTGTGATGGAGAACAAAACACACAAATTTAATAATTGAGAACCACATAACGACCAGTTCTTGTTGGTTTTTCGCCAATTTGATCTTCTCCTCCAGGCTCTAGCACAACAATTTCAAATAGTTCTCTTGAGGTTATTTTATTTTGTGTTTTATTTACATGTCCCACAAAACTGCTTCCTCTTCCACGTTTGCTTTTATTTTCATGCATGTTCACGTTTATCATTCTACAAAACTGTTTCCTTCACACGCTTGAAGCCTGCAACTGCTGAATAACAGTTCTATTCTAAACGTATTAGGTCTTTTTTTTTTATTCCATTACCAATAACATGAGATGTAACATCCCACATCGCCCAGGGGAGTGGATCCTCTAACCCTTATATGTACATGCCCACATCTTCCTAGCACGAGGTCTTTTGGGAGCTCATTGGCTTCGGGTTCCATAGGAACTCCAAAGTTAAGCGAGTTCGCGCGAGAGCAACCCCATGATGGGTGACCCATTGGGAAGTTCTCGTGTGAGTTCCCAGAAACGAAACCGTGAGGGCGTGGTCGTGGCTAAAACGGACAATATCATGCTACGGTGGAGTCGAGCCCGGGATGTGGTGGAGGCCTGGGCCGGGATGTGACAATTTGGTATCAGAGCCAATCCCTGACCTAAAGTGTGCCGACGAGGAAGTCGAGCCCCTAAGGGGGGCTAGATTGTAACATCCCACATTGCCTAGGGGAATGGATCCTCTAAGCCTTATATGTACATGCCCACCTCTTCCTTGCACGAGGCCTTTTGGGAGCTCACTGGCTTCGGGTTTTATCGGAACTCCGAAGTTAAGCGAGTTCACGCGAGAGCAATCCCATGATAGGTGATCCATTGGGAAGTTCTCGTGTGAGTTCCTAGAAACAAAACCATAAGGGCGTGGTCGGTGCCCAAAGAGGATAATATCGTGCTACGGTGGAGTCGAGCATGAGATGTGGTGGGGGCCCGGGCCGGGATGTGACAATTTGGTATTAGAGCCAATCCCTGGCTGGAAGTGTGCCAACGAAGACGTCGGGCCCTTAAGGGGGCATGGATTGTAACATCCCACATCTCCCAAGGGAGTGGATCCTCCAAGCCTTATATCTACATGTCCACCTCTTCCTAGCACGAGGCATTTTAGGAGCTCACTGGCTTCAGGTTCCATCGGAACTCCGAAGTTAAGCGAGTTAGCGCGAGAGCAATCCCAGGATGGGAGACCCACTGGGAAGTTCTTGTGTGAGTTCCCAAAAACAAAACCGTGAGGGTGTGGTCAGGGCCCAAAGTGGACAATATCTTGCTACGGTGGAGTCGAGCCCGGGATGTGACAATTTGGTATCAGAGCCAATCCCTGGCCGAAAGTGTGCCGACTAGGACGTTGGGCCCCTAAGGGGGGGTAGATTGTAACATTCCACATCGCCCAGGGGAGTGAATCCTCGAAGCCTTATATGTACATGCCCACCTCTTCCTAGCACGAAGCCTTTTGGGAGCTCACTGGCTTCGGGTTCCATCGGAACTCCGAAGTTAAGCGAGTTCGCACGAGAGCAATCCCATGATAGGTGACCCATTGTGAAGTTCTCGTGTGAGTTCCCAGAAACAAAACCGTAAGGGCGTGGTTGGGGCCCAAAGCGGACAATATCGTGCTACGGTGGAATTGACCCCAGGATGTGGTGGGGGCCAGGACCGGGATGTGACAAACTGACACACCCCGACCCGGAAAATTCCACTGGACTCCGAATCGAGTTGTGTTAGCCGACACCTAGAAGGTGACGAAGCCATATAGTGTAGTGTAGTGGAAAAGAATGTGAATAAATTTAAATCTAAAAGTGCCTAAAAAAAAGAGTGCGTGGGTGAGCGGGATTGAACCCTTTCACACGTGATGTTAGAGCATAAGACAGTAAAGTGAATAGGATGAAGGTTATACCATTGAAGGTAACCATCTCCTGAGATTTGTTAGAATCCTCGTATATACATAAGCACAACTACTAAACCTGGAGGGGTGAAAAACAAAGTTAAGTGGGTAAGCAAAACAATGTTTTTTTAAAACCTTTATTTTCAAATATACTAACCCCTTGCGGTAAAACAAGTATAGTTTCCTTAAAACATATTCTGTAAGTATGTAAACAATAATACAACAACCTTATAACCATAAATATGCCAAGTCATGATATATCAAATGTCGCAATAATATAATCATGTGATAATCAAGTATAGCTAAGTGCTCATCCATCTAAGCTGACACACGAGTTCGAACAGATAATTTCTGACACGAACAGGACTGGGTGTAATCAATACGCTCTAGTACTACGATCACGTGAAGACTGGTGCAGAAGCATGTCATATACAAGTCGGATTGCCTAATGCAATATGCCCGACAGGACTAGCACATAACTTGGATCCAAGGCGAGCGAACGATGCAATGTGAACATACACGTGAAGGACTGGCCCTGGCCCTGGGGAGAGTACTAACACCAGTGCAGCAAGATGAGAATGTACAAATATGTATGAATGTCGTGACAGTAATATCTCAACCATATAGCAGCATTTATCACATTTATTATCACAATAACGAATACTAGGCAATATAAGCGTAAAGGTGAAGTAACTACGCATTTAGGGAAACTATAAATATGTATAGGTATAAAATAAATTGCCCATTCACAGATATGTAGTCGAAACGAAGTCTCCGAGCCTTGCTTGACCCCGTACATCCTTGGGATACGTTTCCCCTATATGTGAAGTTACTAATTAACTTAGTTTAATAACACATAAACGGAAACTTAAATAAAACCTTCGTAAATTGCTGAAACATAGGGTTTGAATATATGAAATCGATCTACTCGACGTCATAGACCTACACAAATTGACAGACGGTCAACCGGAGGCTGGACGAGCCGCCACCCGCCGCCACAAGTGGCTGTACTGGCATCCACGCGCTGCACGCGCCGAGGACCCATGTGAGACCACGCGCGCCCACGCTCCTGCGAGTACATACGGACTCGCCTTCATCGCGAGTTCCTGCAATTTGCAAGTTGAAGATCCAACTTCCAGATCTCCTAACGAGCTCGATTCTCCACCAAAATCAATGATACCAGAACCTACGTGAAGTTAGAAGTGTAGGGAACAAGTCTATAAGAAAATAGGGTCGAGCTAAGGTCTATGGTGGCCAGGAAAATGGCCTGAAAGTGGCCAAATGACCACAGTCTAAGTTTTCCAGAAATCTGGGAATTTCTTCCTTACTTTCAAAGCTAATAACTAACTCGATAGTTAACCAAATTCGATGATTCAAAACCTAATTTGAAGCTAGAAATGTAATGAACAAGGCTATACAAGTTTCGAGGGCCAAATGTCAACGAGATGGCCGAAAAAAAGCCTCTGAAATGGGCTAAATGGTCACAGGTCCAAGCTTCCAAATTTCTGGGGAATCTCCCCCCTCCCGAGATTCATCTGCACCAACCTTTCCCCAATTCTCATTTAAGGTTGAAAGACAGTACGAGATCATGTTTAAAAGGAAAAATAAGAAGGATTTCAAGACTTACCATGGTTGCACAATGCTTCTGTGCACAGAGAATAAAGAGAGCGAGAAAGAGAATCCCTTAGCATAAACATCCATTCGTCAGTTCATCATCATCACCATATCCAGTATTAGCCTTCGACCCTAGTACCATAAGGAATCATGCTAGCACTATGAACCACTAGGTTAAGAAGAAGGCCAATGATGGTGATGCCATCGTCCAGGTTGCTATTGTGCAGTGGGCAGAGTTTGAGATCTCCAGAACTCGGGATAGGAATAAGAAGAACGGGAGTGTGGGGTGAGGGAGCTCGGCTCCATTTTTTTTTTACAGAGAGAAAAGACAAGTGAGAGAGCTGAGGGAGAGAATAGTGTTTTTAAAAAAATATTAGAAAGTGAGGGAGTTGAAAGAGTTGACAAGAAAGAGAATCAGAGATGTCAGGCCCAGGAAATAGGAAGAAAATGGGCACGGGGAGTGGTGGAGGTATGGGGTGCGGTCCCCACATTTCTCACAATTAATTCAAACTCTCTCTAACACGAAATTACCTGTTTACCTTCGGTATTCGATGTTTCGTAAAAACTTAACCGTAGCTTCGATTTTAATTCCGCTTACGCCAACGCGTTCGTAGTGACGAGCACTACGAGGATACATTAAAAGAATAAGTCCTACATTCCTCTAGACGATGTTCAATAGAAGTCAAAGTTCTTGCCTCTAAGGCATTTCGTAAATTCACGCTTTTAAAATTTATAAAAAACGTCAAATTAGGGACGGGTTGTCACATGAGAGCCTGTAAATTGAAAGCAATTTGAAAACAGCAGTCTCTCTTCCACATTTCTTTCCTCAGTTTCCAATAATTTTTTTTATTTTGTTTTTTATTGGTGTTTTTACTGCATCTGTCTCTTTGTGTTTTCATTTTTTTTTTAAATCAAGACCAATTACCAGTATTGCATTCGTCAGTTATCAATTACGTGGACTTGTTTTACCAGTATTTGGTTTAATTTCCATTTTTTTTTATTATTATTACTAGCATTTGCCTACACACTTTGTGTGAATGAACACATTTTTTAGAAAATGAGAAGGAGAGAGGGAGAGAGAGAACATGGGGGAGTGGGAGGTTTTTTTTTTTTTTTTTAATTTTTAATTTTAAATATTAGAGATATTTTAACATCACCTGTAGGTGAGGCTTCAATAAAAAACAGTAAAATTTGGACTTGTGAAATTACATTATTGCCCATCATTTTTTTGTGTGATAGAAGACTAAATTGTCTTTTTACCCTCTTTTGGCTGACAAAGAGTGTTTCATTAATTAATAGAGATTATTATTTGTATTTCTTGCTTTTTAGTAAAAATTTAGTTTTTTTCTTTCAATACAGTAAATGTTCGGTTATACGTTTTTACCAGTTTATCCTATTTTTGTTTATTTTTTTGGACTTTTTTTTAACAAACGATATTTTCCACACTAAAGAGGATGAGATGGGCTAAACTCTTTTTTGGACTTGATTGTAAAAAAAACAGAGTGGCATTTTTGGCATTTCGAAATGCTTCACCATTTTGTTGTTCTGGCTTTATCTCTACTAATTAATGAAACTCTCATTGTCAACCAAAAGAGGGTAAAAAGACAACTTAGTCTTCTATCACACAAAAAAAATGATGGCCAATAATGTAATTTCACATGTCCAAATTTTATTGTTTTTTATTGAAGCCTCACCAACACGTGATGTTAAAATATCTCTAATATTTAAAATTAAAAAAAAAACAAAAACAAAAACAAAAAACCAAAAACAAAAACCTCCCACTCCCCCCATGTTCTCTCTCTCTCTCTCTCCCCTTCTCCTTCTCATTTTCTAAAAAAATGTGTTCATACACACAAAGTATGTAGGCAAATGCTAGTATATATAGATAGATGAGGAATTGGACGCACTTTTTTCTTTGTTTTACTTTTTAAACCGCAAAACTGCTAATTTTTACAGGATAACTATCCAACAGGATCCTCTCTGGATCCTCTTTGTGAGGATCCTGAGGATTCGTGAATCGTATTTGTTCATCGTACATCGTGCAGACAATTTTTGTCAAGTACTATTTGTGTTTAATTTTAAATAAATAATTTTAATATGATTTCTGACCGCATGATGTATGAACGGACACAATTGACGGATTTCCGAAATCCTCACAAAGGGGATCCGGTGTGGATTCAGATTCGATAACTATAATGCTTTTGTTTTGTTTTTTTTTTAATTTATTCTTTTCCAATACCCTTTTTTTGTTCGGTTATGGTTTTTTTTTACCAATTTGTCCTAGTTTTTTGAACTTTTGAAGGTTTGATTGTGAAGAAAACAAAGGGGCTTTTTTGGCATTTTGAAATGCTTCACCTATTTAGTTTTCTCCCTTTATATATATAGATATTCGAGTAATTACAGTTGGTCAATATTTGAGTAATTGTCACTCAGTGCTACTTATTAGTAGTGGTATTTCTTTTTATCTGTAGGTGAGAGGTTTTAGGTTTCGATTTTCGCTGTAGGTGAATTTGAACCATTGTTAGCCCATTCTGAGGCTTAGCCTAGGGGGTTCGGTTTCATTCGGTTCGTTTTTTTGTCAAAATCGAAACCGAACCGAAATTTTCTTATGGTTTTTCTTAGTTCGCTTTTTATTCGATATGGTTTTGTTCGGTTCGGTTTCGGTTTTTTTATTTTATAAAACTTGATCTTTTTTTAATATGAAATTGAGAAAAGAGGCTTGCATTGATAGACTAATAATAAGAAAATGGGAAAAGTGGGAAGGTAGTTGTACCTATACAAAATCATATGAACCAATCTTATTTTATCAACAACCTCAATCGTAAAGAAAAATGATCACCGTATCCATTCCAAAAGTAAACAAATACAGAAGTTCTTCCAAGTTCCAAAGCCTTCCAAAACTTTTATATATAACCATTGGAATATCCCCCCTAATTGAACTAAGTATGCTTCTTGAAAAATCCCTAAACTTAGTTTCAAACTTGGCAGTAAAGTTTCACAAAAGAAACATCATTGGCATCATTCATAAAGTGTAAAGGGATTCGATTTGGTTGGGTTCGGTTCCCCTTTTTTTTTTAATTTTTGGTTTTTCGATTTCGGTTCGATGTTCCATCCCTTTTTTTTTCTTTCTGTTTTCAGTTTTCGGTTAATGCAAACAATATCATTTGTTTGAAAAAAAAGAAAAAGTATTTGAGTAATTGAAGAAATCCTCACAAAGCAATACTAAGTTAAACAAGCGAGAAAAGCACTATATATTCTATTAGTAAAGCCTAAACCTTCTTATTAAACATTAAAGCGATAACAAGCATGAAAAGACTCCTTGCTATACATAGACTAAATTGATTTTGAACTCGTTTATGAATTTGAAATTAACATTTCTCACTTACTAGTTAAAAAGAATATCACTAAGATGTTGCACTGAAATTATCACGACTTTTGACATGAACAATCTTTTGGTGTGCTAATAACATGAGCACGTGACTATTATTTCACTAAAATGATCACACATACGAGTGAGAGAGATTGGAGCACATCGCCCGTTCCCAGCAGTGATAAAAATTCTTCATTATCCAAACCCACATAGTAAGTTCATCATGTATGCATGCATTCTTAAAATACTTTTGCTGCGTCTTTAACAACTTTGCAAAACAAATAACAAATACAGGGGAGAACCCAAAAAAGAATGCAACTGTGGGATAATCGGGACGCCGCACGCGGCAAGCATGGCGCCGTGAGCATAGCAACGACATGCGAAATTCAGAGACCAAACTATAAATCCATCAAGATTCAAGTTCAAAACTACAACGCGATAAAATCCTTCGAAAACTCAAGAATGTTCAAGTCACTACCACAACAGAAAGGTAGATGTTTCAGTACATGCCAGTAAAGCTCAGATTTCCCCTAGATAGATCTGTTTATCACTACTGCACGATCCAATGATGGGTTCGTTGGGATGGAAAACAGACTCGTTGACGGATCCACTGTGGCCAGGCAGCATATACAAGATGCGTCGGGAAGTGGTGTCCCATACGTAGACCATCCGATCAGAACTGCCAGCCGTGACCTTGCTTCCATCAGGGGACCAGCCACATTTCAACAGGTTCTTTTCAAAATTGTGCTGGTGACCTTCCATTATCTTCACACAGCGATTTTGCGGTGCATACGGGCGCATATCCCAAATGCAGAGTTTGCTGTCCATTCCATTAGTCAGAAGATAAGAGCCATCAGGACTCAATGACATACCTGTTATCATATCTTGATGGCCTTGAAGTGTCATCATTACTTCAACCTTGCGCAAATCCCATACCTTAATGTCATTGTCAATACCTCCCGTAAAGATTTTATCGGATGCATCAGAGAAGCTGACAGCTGTAATTTGATATTTATCAGGGAATGTTTGGATCGCTCCCCTCAGACGCATATCCCAGAGTTTGGCAGTTCCATCATCAGATCCACTGACAATAAGAGGAGGTCCCCTTCGAGCAGGATGGCAAGAATTCACAAACGAAGAGTGCTCAGCCATCTTCTTTATCCTTTTTCCTGTTTCAACATCCCATGCCCCCACAGTTTTGTCTGGACTGGCTGATATAATCTGTGAACCATCGGTTGTCCAGTGAAGATCCAATACAGCATTCTTGTGCCCCTTCAAAACCATAAAGTTCTTGCATTCCCCATGAACATTCCATAAAAAGATTTCTTTGTCATGGGACCCAGACGCAATAACTGTTCCAGCAGGGTTAAATTTCATTGTGTATACAGCACTCTGATGGCCTGTCAGCAACATGATCGGTGATTCCAAGCTGGAAGTCCTTTGTTTCCCATTTGGTCCAGGTGCTGGGCGACCATTGTATGTAGACAAATCCATTGGCCTTGGACCAACTACCGACAAAGCATTTTCACCCTCACTAGGAGCAAAATGCATCATTGATTCTGTCTGGTATTTGAACAGCAAACAATTTGTTCCTGTGAGGTCGAATCCTACAATACAAATGAAATAAATAAGCAAATATGTTATATATTAAATAACCTATCACACCCTGCAAAAATCAAATTATTTGAGCTTAAAATCTAGTTAGGCAAACCAGAATAAGTATATAAACATAGAAATTTAGACTTGGAAGAGGGACTTTCAGAGTCCCAGAGAACTTTAGACTAGTTAAAACGCACTGGACGCTACCATGAACTACTCGAGCACTTGATAGCTACTACTAAAACACTACAATACACTACAAAGTACCACTCAAGGAGTCATTTGAAAGTTCTCTCAAATGTATTGTTTCTAGTCGTCTTGCAAGTCCTTCTATCTAATTTTTGTAGTGCAGTCCTATTTTTTAACAAATTTAGCCTAACTTCCATGGAACATTAAAGTCCCTCATCCATGCACAGGGTAAGAAAAAACCACAATGACAGCAGGCAGCCACAGGTAACAGCAGAACCAATTTCCAATTTGTCATCAGACAGCATCACACAACTGAAGCCACATATTAGCCACCATGCAAACAAGAGTAGAGGCGGTCTCTCTCTCTCCTAAGCATACAGGTTAAGTGCGTATGGAGCAAATAATCCATTATCTTACAATCCAAATGAGCATTTTCAAAGAAACGCTAGGATTAGCTTTTGAAAAAAAAAAAGACAAATGACCTTTTGTGACCCAGTTTCGGAAGTACAGAAAAAACAAATGAAGCCTAAAAATCTATATTCTCTTCAAAACTTCAGCTTTCTTCTTCCATTCCCAAGATTCAAGTACAATCACTCATGATAAGATTTGTGAGCTGAGATTTGAAGATCCTATTTCTCAGAAGGGAAAAAAACAAAAGAAACTGCTTGTTTTGTGATCCCACTTCAGTGCATATAGTTACCTGTGAAAACAGTTACCTTAAAATTTATCGTAACAAAGAAGTGATGTTTGCAAGGAGAAATGGATGTTGGTGGGATTGTTGGAAGAATCAACTCTCTGCCAACATCAAGTAAAGAAGTTGCTCCACAATAAAAGCACTATAGAATGAGAAAGACCCATTCACTCAAAAGGATAAAAAGCAAGACAACCGCAAGCCCAAATCTTTACTAAACGGTGGAGAAAAACAAGAAAACAATGTATTGCTAGTTCGTCGAAGAAGAGAGAACGTCCACTTTCCTTGCCTTTTCATAGTAAGCCGTTTACAAGTTCTTTCATAGTATGCTTAGTAGAAATCTGGCATCCCAGGATTTAAGCTTTTCTAAAGTAACTGAAAATTCCGTGACCCAACTGCATTGTAAACCAATTCGCCTAGCCAACTGTAACACCAACCCCATCCGTCCCCATCAAAGCATAATCCTGATTATACAGGGGTTTGCGTGTTGGTATCATAATCCAAGTTAATTAAAAAGGCAATGAATTGTAGAATGTAGTCAGTTTTTTTCCCTGCACCACACCACTGTTCCATTTTTTCCATGAGCTATCTCACAAAACAAATCGATTAATTAGACTGAAAAAGTTTACAAGTCAATCCAAAATTCCCCGTCTAAAAATTAACACATAATTAAATAAATAACTACTTCAAATGCCCACTAACAAACTCACAGATCTTGACTGTTAACTTATGGCCATTTCACATAATTCAAGCACAATCAAAACCCCTACACGCATCAACCAACACAAACCCTAGTTTCTATTTCGTTCCTCTTTGCAACGTTTATCAGAAACTAGCAAAGCATACTTTCCCGAAATTCTCAAACAGTTAATATTTACTGAGATTCAGACCAAAGCATATCTTAGAGAGAGAGAGAGAGAGAGTGCGTGCGTGTGTGTACCTAGTAGAGCTTTATCTGGTAAACCCTAGAGGGTTCTTCTTCGTCTTCTTCCTATTAACGCGGCTCAATGATCAACCTGTACTGAAACAATGTATAAATCGCATAAACTACGCTTGGACGCTGTCGTTTTGCCCCAAGAGTTAAGATGCCGCCTATTGGGAACCGTTGGGCTTCACTCACTGCCTTCGAAGCCCAATTCTATTCGGTAGCAATCAATTCAAACTATGTAACGGTTCAGTAGACAACAGCCGAAAACAAAATACTTAAACCTGCACATTTAAGTTATATATTTGAACAAGATTCGTTAGATTTTTTAATGTGCATCGGAGAAATTTCACGAGTTTAGGAGGAGTTCGAGAGCTAAGTCAATCTGGGTTTTAGGTGGTGTAATCTAATTTACAATGGCTTGTGGTTACAAAGGTCATTTTGGGCAAGTTGTAGTAGTGATTCTAGTTAGTACACGAATTCAAAAGTATGAAAGTTGTGTGTCACTACGGGTTTAGTACGTTTTTTTTTTTTTTTCAATTGTAAGTGTTTGAATTTCGTAGATAGATAGTTCGAAATTAATTTATTCTCCAATCCCTTAATGTAAATATATCGTTGTGTCAAAACCAAAATAATATGAAGAGTTGTTTTCAAAATATGATATTTTGACCGAAAATGCTTCTTACATAAGCAATTCCAAACATACTCTAAGCATTCTATTGACAAGGAAATAAAATATTCCAAGTATAACAGATACAATGAAATGCATTAAAGAGATAAGTATGCCATTCACTCTCTTTTCTTTATAAGAAAACAAAATAGAAATTAAATAGAAAATTCAAACTTAGGACTTTCTAAAAAACAATCTACTTATATTATTAAACTATATTTGGTTGGCAAAGAAAAATGAGATGTGATTTATTGAAGGTGGCCTGGGTTTTAAAGATCTTTACGCTTTCAATCTTGCGTTGCTTGCAAAGCAAGGGTGAAGGCTACTACAACAACCAACGTCAATTGCGGCAAGACTATTTCAAGCCAAGCATCTTCCTAAAGACAGATTTTTTGTCTAGGTCACAATTTGATCAAACGAATACCCATCAGTTTGTTTCAAACGGACGGTACTTTGATTTGGAATGTGGCAGAGAATGAGAAATTCACAAGAAGAAGGGCATACCATCTAGCGTGGGCGTGTGGGGAGATATGTGGTAATGAACCGAGTGGTTCGATAATGATCCTGAAAGTAAAGTTCTTATGGAAAGCATTGTGGCGAGCCCGTGTACCGGGGAAGGTTAAAATTTGTGTGTGGTGGTGTTGCATGGATGCTCCACCAACCAGGGATAATATCAGGAAAAGGAAGATGTATATGGAGACTACCTGTTTGTTTTGTGATGGGAGTGCTGAAACAATTGAACATTTGATGCTAGATATGCGAAGCAGGGAGGATCGACAAAAGCATATTATTAACAATATGGAAAAATAGACTATAACCATTGCAGGAGATTTAAGAAACAAGAAAGCAATGAAGAAAGTAAAGAGAGAAAGCTGAGGAAAATATACTGATTGTATTGAATGTATGGAAACTCAAGAGAATTACAAAGAGTATCAACTTATACAGCAGCAGTGTCTTAGCTTACACACTAACAATTATTCTAACTGTCTAAAACAGTTGCAGTACCATATTTCAACAAACCATGCTGAGCTGACAATCTTAACAAACTATGATGAGTTAGCAATCTTAGCAAACTATGCTGAGTTGGCATTTGGTCAATGATAGTCAACATGCCCCCTCAATCTTAACTGGGATTTCCCAGCTTAAGATTGTAGCAGTGCAGAAGAAATGAGGGACTGTGTAAGCCTTTGGTTAACACATCTGCTATTTGTTCTTCAGTAGGTACATAGAGCACTTCCAAATCACCCTTTTAGACTAGTTCCCTTACAAAGTGATAGTATGTGTCTAAATGTTTTATCCTTGACTAAAAAATGGGATTAGCACTCAATGATATGGCTGACATATTATCACAATGTATGATGGGTGGATAAGGAACATGAAACTTTACATCTTTCAAAATCTGTCTCACCCAAGCAATATCAACTGCATACTCTACTTCAGTTGAACTCCTTAAGATTGAGGACTATTTCTTTGATTGCCAAGACATAGGATTGTTCCCAATAATAACAACATATCTTGTCACAGATCTTCTAGTGTTCAAGTTAGCAGCCCAGTCTGAATATGAAAATGCTGCCAAGTTGGATTCTGACTTTGCTGAATGCACTATACCATAATTTATTGTTCCTTGAAGATATCTCATGATCCTCTTCACTACCCCCAAAATGTAAATCTGTTGGTGTTGTCATGAATTGGCAAACTGAATTGACAACAAAAATAATATCAAGCCTAGTGAAGGTTAGATATTGCAGTGATCCTACAATACTCATGTACATACTTGGATCTGTGATCATTGTCCCTTCTGAGGCAAGTAATTGGTTGTGAGGTTTGCAAGGTGTTGTAGCTGGTTTACAAGAGTCCATGTCTGCTTTATGAATCAAATCCCTAACATACTTTGCTTGATTATCAAAGAAGTCACCACCAGAAAGTATGTAAGCTTCCCCAAATCTTTCAAGTATAAAACTGTAGCTAGTTCTTCAATGGTTTTCTGAATTTTTATAGAATTGATCCAGTGAGAATTATATCATCTACATATAAAAGTAGTATGATAGTCTCCCCATCTTCTGTCTTTATGAATAAACTGGAATCTGAGAATGATGCAGAAAACCCCATAACTAGAAGATAGCTTATCAATTTCGAATTCCAAGCCCTTGGAGCTTGTTTTAGACCATAAAGTGATTTTAATAATTTGCATACATGTGTCGGATAAGAACTGTCAATAAATCCCTGAAGTTGCTTCATATATACCTCATCTTGCAAATCTCCATGCAAAAATGCATTCTTTCTGTCTAATTGTCTCAACTCCTAATGATTTATTGCAGCAATAACAAGTATAATCCTCAATGTTGTATGTCTTACTACTGGCCTGAAAGTTTCAGTATCATCAACCCCATGTTCCTGAGAGAAGCCTTGTGCAACCAATCTGGCCCTGTACCTTGAAACAGTACCATCTAGATTCTTTTTCACCTTGTAAACCCACTTATTACCCATAATAGATCTATTTTTAGGAGCTGAAACCAAGGTCCATGTACCTTGAGCTTTAAGTGAGTCATATTCCTTCTGCATTGCACTTTGCCATTGAGGAATTGATACAGCTTTCCTAAAACATGAAGGTTCAGTTGCATCTGTAATCTTTGAGATAAATGAATATCCTCCATGAAATGAATCATCATCACTTAATTGTAGTGTTTGAAGCTCAGGAAAAGTAGCTAGGTAAGCAACATAATGTTTCCTCTTTTGATTACACCACTTCTTAGTCTTGTCACCATTGGATGAACTGATGTAACAATTTGATTATCCATAGATCCTTTAGATAAAGAATGAAATACTGGTGAAATAGGTGGAAGAATTACCTCAAGTTGAGAGCTTTGATGGACAGGGAACAAAGGTGATTAAGATGTAGCTTGTGTACCAGAGTGATGGTGATGATGATGGGGACTTTGATTTGCAGAATCAGAATTCACTAAATTCACAGAGTTGCTAGTTGCAGAGACTGATTTGTTTTGTTCTGAGAAAACAGGACTTGTACTACTAGAATATAATGTATATGTTGCTGATTTTTGTGTTTAGTTTATTTGGTTATACTGCAATTGGTTTTGTTTGGACCAGTTAAGTTTTATTGTTCCTTTATTACTAAAAATGTCTTATATGTTCCTAAGATTACTGTGAATTTACTCTCTGTTAAGAACTTATGCAAGGATAATGGTTGTTGGTTTATATGTGATGATGTGGTATTTTTTTTATGCAGGACAATGCAACAAAGGTGATATTGTACCAAGGAAAGAGTGATGGTGGGGATCTGTTCACTATACCAGTCAATGGTTTCAATAATTCCTTTGTTGCAAGGTTGAATAAGTGTGTTGCTTTTCTTGGAAAGAAGGTTCAAATTTCAGTATGGCATAAAAGGTTGGGACATCTTGCAGAAGATATCTTGGCACTTATGTTGAAGAGTTCACAAATTTTAGTTAGTACAGATTCTTGTCCTTCTCTTTGTGTATCTTGTATTCATGGAAAAATGACTAAACAATCTTTCCCTGTAAAGCAAGTTAGGGCTACACAATGGGGTCTATCTCCAAAATTGTCAATAGAAGGATATAGATACTACATAAGCTTTGTAGTTGAATTTTCACGTTTTTTTGTAGATTTTTCCAATGAATAGTAAATCATAGGCATTTCAAATATTTGTCAAGTTTCATGCTTTTGTTTTAAATCGGTTCAATGTGTCTATCAAATGCTTACAAACTGATAGGGGAGGAGAATACATGAGTAAATTGTTTACTAGTTTTCTTGAGAATAAGGGAATTGTTCACATGGTGTCCATATACTCCTCAATAGAATGGACTTGCTGAAAGAAAACATAGACATGTGGTTGAGACTGCAATAACTTTGATGTCTGATGCAAATTTGAATTCAACATTCTGGTATCATGCATGCTTATATGCTGCATTTTTAATTAATAGAATGCCATGTAGAACTCTGCAAATGAAGTCACCATATCAAGTCTTGTTTCGTCATACTCCAGAAGTACACCATTTAAGAGTATTTGGATAGCTACATATCCATTTTTAAGGCCCTATAATGAGAACAAGTTGCAGTAAAGGTCAACTCAATGTGTGTTTCTTGGTTATGTAATGTGGTATAAAGGTGTAGTGTGCTATAATATGCATACAATAGCTGATATTGTCTAGACATGTTATACAAGATGAAGAAATATTTCCATGTAAATATAGAGTGTATTCAGTTGCTACAATTCAACAACAATCTTGTAAAGTTTCTCAGGTTCCAATTATGACTCAGCTGCCTTCAATTGGTTCTACAATCCAGAATATGGAATCATTATCAAACACCGAGAATAGATCACAATTTGTAGATTGAAGTTCCACAAGACAATTCAGCCATGATGTGTTAGGACACAATTACACAGTTTCTGCAACTTGTACATTATATTCTAGTAGTACAAGTCAGGTGAGATCTACAAGTCCTATTTTCTCATAACAAAACGAATCAGTCTCTGCAACTAGCAACTATGTGAATTTAGTGAATTCTGATTCTGCAAATCAAAGTCCTCATCATCATCACCATCACTCTGATACATAAGCTACATCTCAATCACCTTTGTTCCCTATCCATCAAAACTCTTAACTTGAGGTAATTCTTCCACCTATTTCACCAGTATCTCATTCTTTATCTGAAAGATCTATGGAGAATCAAATTGCTACATCAGTTCATCCAATGGTGACAAGACTAAGAAGTGGTGCAATAGAGATGAAACATTATGCTGCTTACCTAGCTACTTTTCCTGAGCTTCAAACAATGCAATTAAGTATGAGGATTCATTTCATGGAGGATATTCATTTATCTTAGAGATTACAGATGCAACTGAACCTTCATAGGAAAACCATCAATTCCTCAATGGCAAAGTGCAATGCAGGAGGAATATGACTCACTTAGAGCTCAAGGTACATGGACCTTGGTTCCAGCTCCTGAAAATAGATCTTTTGTGGGTAGTATGTGGGTTTACAAGGTGAAAAAGAATCCAGATGGTACTGTTTCAAGGTACAACGCTAGATTGGTTGCACAAGACTTATCTCAAGAACATGGGGTTGATTATACTAAGACTTTAAGTCCAGTAGTAATTAAATTTGGAATTTAATTACATAGTATATCCAAACAAGGCTTCATAGACTATAATTTGGGTTCAATACCATACTAACAATATGGAAAAGATAGACTATAACCATTGTAGGAGATTTAAGAAACAAGAAAGCAATGAAGAAAGTAGACAGAAGGAAAATATATTGATTGTATTGAATGTATGAAAAACTCAAGAGAATTACATAGAGTATCAGCTTATATAGTTGCAGTGTCTTAGCTTACACGCTAACAACTATTCTAACTGTCTAAAACAGTTGCAGTACCATATTTCAACAAACCATGTTGAGCTGGCAATCTTAACAAACTATGATGAGTTGGCAATCTTAACAAACTATGCTGAGTTGGCGTTTGGTCAATGATAGTCAACACATATGATTGAATATGTGGCTGCACTTGCGGGTTCTTTATCCAGATAGTTTTAATCTTGTATTGATGTTAATTTGGGGTTTGTGTACAGAGAGCAACTCCTTACTTTGGCAAGGTAAAGCCCTAAATCCAATGGAGATTAATTGTACAATGCCAACTTGGTCACAGGAATATCACAAGAGGCATGGGATGAGTAAAACATTACTACTACATTTAACAGTTTTTGCGATGAAGGACAATTCGTCATGTAAAGACAAATTTCGTGCATAAATGTCTAAGCGACGAAGATTTCATTGCGCAATGTTTGTCGTGCAAAGATCGTGAAAAATGACAATGCGCGACGAATAATCAAATTTTGTCGCGCAAAAAGCAAAGTGCGCGAACAAAACTCTTCTTCGTAACACAAAAGTTAGGGCGACTACATCACTTTGCCACGCAAAAAATAAAGCTACATAAGCCTTTCGTCGCAAGACAACAAATGGGACGCAAGACCTTCGTTGGGTAAAACTTCGCGGGACGAATATTTTTCATCCAGTAAACATTAAAGCAACAATTAACATAAATAAATTGTTAAAATATTGTCATTATAATTATTGCGTGACAAAAAACTTTTGTTGCATTAGGTTTTGCGCGACGAAGTCTCCATCGCACAAGGTTCAATTTTTTGTATTTTTTTTTTTTTTTGGGTTTTGGTTACATATTTTATTTTAAATAATAGTTATTTTTTAATTAAATTGCAACTATAATAAATAGAGTAAAAATTAAAGTATTTATATAATAAAAGAGAAATGTACGTACAAATCGAAAGTTTTTTCTTTTTTTTGAACAAACGATATTATCTACAAAGAGTCAAGGGGTAGGCTTAGCCTCACAATAGGCTAGCAATAATATGGTTCAAATTTGGCTTTTTTTGGCGAGAATCGAACTCAAGACCTCTCACTTACAAGTGAAAAGGAATACCACTAGACCGTAGTATTAAGTGGCTACAAATCGAAAGTTTTAAACTAAGAAAAAGGAAGTGATAATCTATTTGGTCATTAAATAAGGTGGGCTACGGGAACAGGCTATGCATCGGGCTACTGGGCAGGGTGCTTGACGAAATCGGAGGTCGACAGGTCATAGGACTGTTGCGGGTGGATGGGCTGGGTGGTTAACAAATCTTGGGGTTGTTGTGGGTGGATGGGCTTAGAAGTGAAAGGGCCAACAATGACTGGTGGGAGACAGATGCCGAATGAGCTGAGGGCCTCAACAATAACCGTGAGCCTACTACTCAGGTCGGCCACCTCATGCGTCAAAGTCGTGACCTGGCCTTGTGGTTGAGGAGATGATAATGCCCTAATGGCGTGTTGACGAGCATGGCCCATCCTCCGACAATACTTCCCTGACCTTCATCCGATGGTCTGATCCAAGGTTTCAGTCAGGATCTGAAACCTCGCATCCTCGGGCGGATCCACAGACTCGATCGGAGTATTCAGGGGAGGCTGGGAGGCAGACTCCTGAAGCACGGACGGGTTATTCTCCACCATCATCGCCTATGATAATAAGACTCAGATTGGTAATAATTAATATTAAATTAAATGTTATAATACCTGGAAGCGTAAGATACTAATTTAAAATTAACTTTTACTTACGTCCAACTCAACGAGCTCATCCATTTGGTGAACATGCATCTGTTGATGCACAAAATCAGTGAGGACTTTGGTACAACAGAAAGTGTTAAGTTTGTGACCTTCGCTAGATTGTTTCGGTCACTAGTGTGGATAAGTATGTAAATGGATAGGGATAGGGAAGCAAACACAAGATGTACGTGGTTCACCCAGATTGGCTACGTCCACGGAGTACAAGAGTTCTCATTAATTGTGAAAGGTTTACACAAGTACATAGGTTCAAGCTCTCCTTTAGTGAGTACTAGTGAATGATTTAGTACAAATGACATTAGGAAATATTGTGAGAGAATGATCTCTATTTATAGAAGAGAGTTTCTAGTTTCATTCTGACATTGACACGTGTCGTGTTGTGATTGGCTTCTGATGTTGACACGTGTCGCGCTATGATTGGCTTCTGATGTCGACACGTATCGCGCTGTGATTGGCCTCCTGGTTGGAGGGAAACTCTTATGGTTCCTTGACGGTATAACGTTGACCGATGCTCAGTAGTTTCAGGATTGGTCAAGTATGGTACAAACAGTGCTCCCCTAAGTTCCCAAGTGAGGGAAGCTCCTCTGTTGGGGACTTGCAAGATCCAAGCCATTGAGTAATCACGAAACTTCTAAGTACCGAAGTGTGGTATCATTTTCACTTGCCTTATCTGTCTCATATGTAGATGTGGCATCTTCTCTGGAAGTACTTTTCCTCCATCCATGAGTGGTATCTTTAACCGATGAAAATGTACAAGGTAATGTATCAATTTCACTTGAAGCTTACTTGTAGTTTCGGGCTTGGTCAAGTGCGATACAAACCCTATAGTAGGAGTCCCACAAGTCGCCGAGCTAGGAGATTTGCCGAATGAGGTAACATACAAGGTAAGCAATCAGACTTCCAAGCAAGCAACTTGGATCGGAGGTTCGACTTCGGCTTTCGGTTGATTGTTCTCCTTCTCCTTGTGTCGTAAACAGCAACAAGGATAAGGACAACCAAATGGAGAAGAGATGATATGAGATACTTTTGCTTTTGAAGAAGTAACTTTCCACAGGCTTATTCTTGAACTGGGCTGGAGGGTTTTCTGGTTTCCTCCAGAGTATAAGGCCGACTCAAGAATTTGAGGGTCAAAACAAGTCCATCAAATCTAGAGTACGTTCGACCCTAATGATATGGGATACTTTTGCTGTCGACAAAGTAATGGGTGTGGTATGACGAAGCTCTACTCTTTGGCGATGGTGTCAGCGAAAAGTTGTTGAAGCTTCTCGAGTTCTTCGGATAGGGCAGCGATGCTGGGTTTGGATTTGATTTAGACTCCTCTGTCTGGGTTGTGTGGTTCTGCAGGAAGGGCATCGTGCTGTAGTGATCTATTTCAGCTCATCATTGATCTTTATGCTTCAATCTCTTACAGCATTTGTCCCCGATGTAGCAGTGGAATGCAACCTTTGCATTTAAATGGTCATTCAGAGCACTACTTCTCAGCGACTCATCCATGCGTGGCAGCTTCAGTGTAAAACGTCAATATTGTATCAACTGTTCTGAGGTATTTGCCGAATGACTTTGTGACCTTGACAACAGTTGATGATGAGTACTCGAGAGCAATGTTAGGCAAACAACCATGCAAAGATTCCGGGCAATCAGTTCCGGATCGAAAGTTTGATTTCAGGTTCCGACTGATTGCGTTTTTTCTCCTTGTCCTGCAGGTAAGAGCAAGGGCAAAGGAAAAGACAAGGAAAAAGCATGATATGGGATACTCTTGCTTTTAACCATGATGATATGAGATACTCTTGCTCTGGTGTGGCTTGTTTGCATAAGTATTATCGGGTGGGGGGGAGAATAAGCTAAGTATTTCGAGAGACTGTGCTGGGAATGCCCTCTCAGATGTGAATAAAAGTTGAGCATTTTTTTTATTTGCAGGTATGCCTGGCTGTGGAGGATGAAGGTCGACATATATAGGAATTGTCCCAACAACGAGTAGTAATGTTGTTCCTTTACCCTTCTCGGTCATAGCAATGTAGTGGGAGCTGCAAGATTCACGTGTTTTAACTTTGTCAGAGCACTTTAAAAAAGTGGTCTATAGTATCTGGAAAGCTGATGTTACGTGTGAAGATTGCAGATAAGCTTTATCCAAGGAAATCTGGCTCTCGAAGTTCGGAGAGCGGTGCCTCTTCGAATTTCGAACAAGCAATCATGTCGGGGATCTGGTTCTCGAGATTCAGAGAACGGTGCCTCTTCGATTTTGAGAAAGTAATCTTGTTGGGAGTCTGGTTCTCGAGATTCTAAGAGCGGTGCCTCTTCGATTTTTGAGAAAGTAATCCTGTTGTGAGTCTAGCTCTCCAGAGTCGGATAGCGGTGCCTTTTCGATTTTTGAGAAAGTAATCCTGTTGAGAGTCTGGCTCTCGAGATTCGGAAGGCGGTGCCTTTTCAATTTTTGAGCAAGTAATCCTGTTGGGAGTCTGGCTTTCGAGATTCGGAGAGCGGTGCCTCTTCGATTTTTGAGCAAGCAATCTTGTTGGGAGTGTTTTCTCGAATGTGAGTAAAGGTTGGGCATTTTTGCTAGTCTGCCTTGCCACGGAGCACGGAGGTTGACACACATAGGGACTTTCCAGTTATCAAGCAGTGGTGTTGTTCCTTTACCCTTGTGGGTAATAGTAGGGTAGCTGGACCTTCAAAATTTATGTGTCTAAAATTTGTCAGAGATCTTTGGCAAAGTTATCTGTGGTACCCGAGAAGCTGATGTTGTGTGTGGAAAGTGGTGCTTCTTCGAAATCCGAAGAGTAGTGCCTCTTCGATTTTTGAACCAACGACCCTGTTGCCTTTTCTTTTATAAGGGCACCAATTGTGTGCAAGAAGTACATTCAGAGAGTTATTGCTTGTAGGAATTTTCCCCTTATTTTTGTACTTTAGAGATTTCTTGCACCTCATTTCTCCTTCATCATTCTGAAAATGTCTGGCCCATCCGACCGTCGTTTTGACTTGAACTTTGGTGAAGAGGCAGCTATGTCTCCTCAAGACAACATATGGCGCCCATCCTTCTTATCCCTTACTGGTCCTCTTACCGTTGGGGACTCTGTGATGAAGAATGATATGACCGCTGCGGTGGTGGCCAGGAACCTTCTCACTCCCAAAGATAACAGACTACTTTCCAAACGGTCTGATTAGTTGGTTGTTAAGGATTCTCTGGCTTTCAGTGTTCAATGTGCAGGTTCTGTGTCTAATATGGCCCAACGCCTATTTGCTCGAACCCGCCAAGTTAAATCATTGGCGGCTGAAGTGATAAGTCTCAAATAGGAGATTAGAGGGCTCAAGCATGAGAATAAACAGTTGCACAGACTCGCACATGACTATGCTACAAACATGAAGAGGAAGCTTGACCAGCTGCAGGAATCTGATGGTCAGATTTTACTTGATCATCAGAGGTTTGTGGGTTTGTTCCAAATGCATTTATTGCCTTCGTCTTCTGGGGCTGTACCGCGTAATGAAGCTCCAAATGATCAACCTTCGGTGCCTCCTCCTTCTGGGGTTATGCCCAGTACTGAGGCTCCGAATGAGCACCCTTCGGTGCCTACTCTTTATGGGGCTCTGCCGACTGCTGAGACTTCTCATGAGCAACATTTGTGAAAGCTCCCTCTTGTTTGTTTATTTTGATTCATGTATATGTACATATTTGTAACTTATCGAAGATATCAATAAATAAGCTTTGCTTCATTTCAACGTATTGTGTTAAATACACCAAAGCCTTCTTCACTAAGTTCTTTGAATTTTTCTTTTGTTGAATATGTTGAAGCTTTGTGAGTGAAGCATGTATGTTGAGGTAGTGCTCCCTTAAAAAATCCAAGTCACTGAGTGGTCGTGAGACTTTCGAGTATCAAAGTGCAGTAGCATATGGTAGGAGTCCCCCAAGTCTCCGGTCGAGGGAGTTGACGAATGAGGCATTTCCTTTCTAAGTGGTAGCCCAAAACTCCTCTTTCATATATATTTGTTATGAAAGTTGTTAGGCCCAAAGAAGAGGAGGCCTAGGCAATTTTATTATTTTATTATTTTTTATTATTTTTTTCGAATTTCCGAATTTCCGCATTTTCAAATTTCCGAATATATATATATATTTAAGCTTTGTAGGTGAAGCTTTGGTGTTGAAGTTTTGTAGGTAAAGCTTTGAGGTTGAAGCTTTGTTGGATACCATGAATTGATTTTGCTTCACACTATCTTGATCAAGAGTGTGTGAAGCTTTTGTAGGTGAAGCTTTTGTAGGTAAAACTTTTGTGGGTGAAGCTTTTGTAGGTGAAGTTTTTGTGTTAAAGCTTTGTAGCTGAAGCTTTTGTTGGTGAAGTTTTTGTGTGTGAAGCTTTTGTAGGTGAAGCTTTTGTAGATGAAGCTATTGTCGGTGAAGCTTTTGTGGGTGAAGCTTTTGTGTTGAAGCTTTGTAGGTGAAGCTTTGGAGTTGAAGCTTTTGTGTTGAAGCTTTTGTAGGTGAAGCTTTGGAGTTGAAGCTTTGTAGGTGAAGCTTTGGAGTTGAAGCTTTTGTTGGGTACCATGAATTGATTTTGCTTCACACTATCTTGATCAAGATAGTGTGAAGCTTTTGAGAATTTGTAGTTGTCCTCCATTGATGAAGCTTTGTTGAATTTCCCAATTTCTTTTCTTTTTTTTTTGGGAAAATTAGAAATTTGAAAATGTGGGAGAGACAACATATACAAATTTTGCTTCCACATTGTTGAGCAAGAGATTGTGATGCAAGACACACCTTGTAGTAGTCGAAGGTTTGGATGAACCATATAAATTGAATTTGCTTCGAACAGTCTTGATCAAGATTGTGTGAAGCTTTCTACGAGTTGTAGTTGCCCTTCATTGATGAAGCTTTTGTTGGCACCATAAATTGGTTTTGCTTCACACTGTCTTGATCAAGAGTGTGTGAAGCTTTTGAGAATTGTGGTTGAACTCCTTTGATGAAGCTCTTGTTGGCACCATAAATTGGTTTTGCTTCACACTGTCTTGATCAAGAGTGTATGAAGCTTTTGAGATTTGTGGTTGCCCTCCATTGATGAAGCTCTTGTTGGCACCATAAATTGGTTTTGCTTCACATTGTCTTGATCAAGAGTGTGTGAAGCTTTTGAGAATTGTGGTTGAACTCATTTGATGAAGCTCTTGTTGGCACCATAAATTGGTTTTGCTTCACACTGTCTTGATCAAGAGTGTGTGAAGCTTTTGAGAATTGTGGTTGCCCTCCATTGATGAAGCTCTTGTTGGCACCATAAATTGGTTTTGCTTCACACTGTCTTGATCAAGAGTGTGTGAAGCTTTTGAGAATTGTGGTTGCCCTCCATTGATGAAGCTCTTGTTGGCACTGATGAGTAGATTTTATATTATATATTTTACCCTAATCTTAGTATATTTTGGTTAATATTCTGGAAGAATTTTGATACTTTGAATTGTATTTTCAATATAGGACTTTCGACTTCCTCTGGAGCAAAACAGGATCAAATGGACGAATTTTGGCGTAATTCCAGTTGGACGACATTTGTGAGTCACTTAGCTTGATCATATCAAAATATTGGATTTTTCCACCAAGCGGTTATCTTCTGGCGATAAAATAAAGGAGCGATGCGCAATGCTGGAAAATGACGTTTTTGGGCTTAAATTGCATTTTTGGAGCCCAAAATGACCTCGGATGGGTTCGTGGCCTTCTGGAGAAGTGTTCAGAATATTCCAAACATTAAATCCAGCTATATTGGGCCAGTTTTGGAGCAGCTTATGGGTCCAAAACATGGCTGTTCAGATTTTAGGCGAATTTTACCATTTAATTTAGGGTTATGTTTCCTATTTTATTAGAGAATTAATTTTAGTTTCCTAGGGTTTGTGTGGAGGCTGAGCAGATATATTGCTTGGCCATCTACCATATTTCTTTACGCTTTATTTTATGCAACTTGGGAGACAGAAAGAATTGCTAGGGTTTTGGAGATTTTCTACTCTAAGGTGTTTTCAATCATTTTCTTAATAATATTTTCTATGATTTCAATTATGAATATGCGTAACTAATTCCTTTTGCTAGGGCGAAGCCTTCAGCCTTAGCATGAATATGTGATTTTTATTTAATTGCTTATGATTGATTGCATGCATACTTTGAATTGTTAATCACCGGGATAAAAACTATCTAATTGTTTTAATGCCTGATCACCATTAGAATCTTTAGAAAAGTAATTTGATGCAATTTTGGTCGGAAGGTTCCCTGAAATTGACGCTGGCTTCTTGTGATTAATAATTGTAATTTCGCTTAGGATGAATATCACGTCTTAAGGATTGCATGGTTTTTCAAAGGATTTTCATAAAGCATAATGAGTCTTTCATGTTCAGATTTGATCCGAACGTCCGGACGAGTTGCATGTTAGATATACGTTCTATGTTGGAGGTTCCAAGTAGAATATGAATTAGGAAAATCTAACCTTCAAAGTGGCATGTGTAGATCATGAGTAATTGGTAAAAGTTCATAGGATTGCTAGGTGATGGTGGAACCCTAGTGCTTTCTTAATTTGATTCTCCCAAAACTGTTTTCTTTTCTCTCTAGTTTTTGTATTGCAGATTGTTTATTTTAATTCATTAATTTCGTTTTTATTTTAATTAGGTTATAAAATCAATCACCTCAATTTCTACTTTACAATAATTAATTGAAATTTGATTAGTTTCGAATTATTTAATAATCCATATGGAGACGACCTTGCGAGATCCGTTTATACTACAATAACCTTGTGATTCTTGCAAGTAAAATAGGAGATTTAAGCCCGTTCACATGAGTAGTAAAAATCCTATCAGGCACCATAAATTGGTTTTGCTTCACACTATATTGATTAAGACAGTGTGTGAAGCTTTCTACGAGTTGTAGTGTTTGCATTGTTACAGAGGAGAAATGTCTGAAGCAGATGCAAGAGGGCTGAATAGCTTGATCTTCGTATGCCATGCACTGAAGTTGTTGTTGGCTTGCAATAAGACTTTGTTGGTGGCTATAACTCTTGTTAGGCATAAGTGATCCCCTAGTTGAGTTGTCAAGCTTGAGGGTTTTTTTATTATTTGTGAATGCTAGGAGTTAACATGTACAAGTTGTACCACTCGTCTTCTGGTAGGTGGAATGAATGGTGAGTTGCTTTCATCACTTGGTACGAAGGTGAGTTTTTTCATCACCTTTCATCACATTTCATCACATGGTTGGTGGCACAAGGATGAGTTCCTTCTTCACCTGGTTGGTGGCATGAATGGCAAGTTGCCAAATGATATTAGAGTACGGGTTGTACATTTCATCACCTGGTTGGTGGCATGAGGAGAGTATGGGTTGTACATTTCATCACCTGGTTGGTGGCATGAAGATGAGTTCCTTCTTCACCTGGTTGGTGGCACGAGTGGCAAGTTGCCAAATGATATTAGAGTACGGGTTGTACATTTCATCACCTGGTTGGTGGCATGAAGGAGAGTACGGGTTGTACATTTCATCACCTGGTTAGTGAGAATAAGGGCAAGGTGTCGAGGCACATTGTAGCAAGTGTCGAATGACACAAAGTATGTTGATCCCTTTCAAAGCATAGTTGGCTTATGTATGAATGTGTTGGAATGTATGATTGAACGAATATACTGTGAAGCTGTTCGTTTATTTGTATAGTCTTGTTGATATATACTTAGACTTTGTTTCATGTTGGAAGCATTCGTTTTGAAGCTTTGAACCCGAGTGTTTCATTGCTAGGAATGTAAGAAGATTAGGACCGAGTTGTCTAAATCACCTCTTTATTGAATTCATGCCAAATAGTCTTCGTTACATAGGATGCCGAACGACTGAAGCTTAACACTTGTACAATGTGAGTTTACTTGTAATAGTACTTCAAGTGATCAGCGTTCCATGGATGGCCAAGGGTTTTGCCATCGGAGCTTCTAAGCTTGTAGGAGCTAGGGCGATTGATGCCAACAACTTCAAACGGTCCATCCCAGTTTGGACTAAGTGTTCCTTCACTCGGGACTCTGTCGCAAAGTAATCTTTTCTTCAATACCCAGTCCCCCACTTTGAAAGAACGAGGTTTGACCCTTGAGTCATAGTAGTTGGAGATGCGCTGCTTGTAGGTTACATTCCTCAAGTGAGCCTGGTTTATGTGTTCCTCAACTAGATCTAAGTTGAGGGTAAGTTGTTTGTCATTTTCGCTTTGTACGTAGTTCTGGACTCGGAACGTAGCTTACTGAAGCTCAACTGGGACAACTGTTTATGTACCAAAGGCAAGTGAGAATGGGGTTTCTCCTGTTGATGTCCAATACGAATTGCGGTATGACCAAAGAACTTGGGTACAAATTCTGGCCAACAACCTTTAGCCTTCTCCAAGCTGGTTTTCAAAGTTCGCTTGATTATTTTGTTGATGGCTTCGACTTGTCCATTAGATTGGGGATGAGCTGGGGAGGCGAAACATAAGTTGATGTTAAACTTAGAGCAGAACATCATGAACTTATTGTTGTCGAACTGTTGCCCGTTGTCAGTGACTATGGCATTGGGAATGCCGAATCTGCAAAGGATGTTCTTCCATACGAAGTCTTCTATTTTTGCCTCAGTAATGGTTGCCAAGGGTTCTACTTAGGCCCACTTTGTGAAGTAGTCAACTGCAACGATTGCATAGCGGACCTTGCCCTTCCCTGCAGGTATTGGGCCAATCAAATCAAGTCCCCATTGGGCGAAGGGCCAATGGCTGATTATAGGAGTGAGCGACTCGGGATGGGAGTGAGGAATAGTTGCGTAGCGTTGACACTTATCACATGAGCGGGATATTCTGATGGCATCTTGGTGGAGTGTTGGCCAGTATCCTTGGCGAAAAGCCTTGTGTGCTAGGGATCGAGATCCAGCATGAACTCCGCAGACTCCTTCATGTATTTCCCGAAGGACAGTTTCCTCCTATGCGGGCGTAAGGCATCTTAGGTATGGTAGGTTAAACCCCCGCTTGTAGAGTTAGTCATTAATGATCAAGTAACGGGTAGCCTTGTATCGAATCTACTTAACTTGGACTTTATCATCTGGGAGGGTGCCATGAGCAAGTAATCTATAAATCGAGGTAATCCAACTATCCCCCTGTTGTAAGTTGCACACTTCCGCAACCATGGTGCTTGGTGCTGCCAACAATTCGACCTGAATTTTTCTCCCAATCTTGTCTTCCACCGCTGAGGCGAGGCAAGCCAAATCATCTGCATGACTGTTTGCCTTTCGAGGAATTTGGGTGATCTGGTAGTGGAAGTGCTTGAGCAACAATTGTGTTTGTGCCAGATATGCTGCCATGGAGCTATCCTTAGCATCAAAGTTGTTGGTGACCTGGTTAACCACCAATTGGGTGTCACTGAAGATATCAATTCGTTTAACCCCAAGGTGTTTGGCCAAATGTAAGCCTGCTAGGAGGACTTCATATTCGGCCTCATTGTTCGACGCCTTGAATTTGAAACGAAGAGCATACTCCATCGCCACTTTGTCAGGGGTCGTAAGGACTAGTCCTGCTCCACAACCCTGTTGGTTGGACGAGCCATCAACATATAGACTCTATGCTGGGGCTGTTGGTTCTATTTTCTGAGCTTCCGAAGGTAATAAAACCACTTCTTTAGGCGTAGAAACAATGTCAACATGATATGTGAAGTCGGCGATGAAGTCTGCCACTGTTTGGCCCTTCTCAGCTGGCTTTGGTTGGTAGGAGATGTCAAACTCACCCAATGTTATCGCCCATTTGATCATTTGCCCGAAAGTGTCAGGACTTTGGAGTATCTGTCGAAGAGGATGATTGGTAAGCACGATGATGAAGTGTGCTTAGAAGTAAGGGCGAAGTTTTCGAGCAGACATGACCAATGTTAAAGCCAATTTCTCAATGTTGGAGTATCGTGTCTCCGTATCTTGTAAGGCCTTGCTAGCATAGTAGACAGGCCGTTCGACATTACCATCATTTCGAATGAGAACGGAACTTACTGCTGAAGCTGATACCGATAGATAGATAATGAGAGTATCACCAACCTCAGGTTTGGAGAGCAGATGGGCTTTACTCATGTAGTCCTTGAGGTTCTTGAATGCCTCGACACATTCATCAGTCCATGTAATGTACTTCTTACTTCCCTTAAGTGCTTTGAAGAAAGGAGCACATCTATCTGTGGCCTTACAGATGAACCTAGTCAAGGCTGCCACCTTGCCAGTAAGGCTCTGGATGTCTTTTGAAGTTACCGGTTCCTTCATGTCGAGGATTACTTTGATTTTCTTGGGATTAGCCTCAATGCCTCGTTGGCTTATCATGAAGCCTAAGAATTTTCCAGAGCCTACGCCGAAGGCACATTTGTTAGGGTTCAACCTCATTCGATACCTCTTTAGAATGGTGAAAGTTTTAGATAAGTTGGTGATGTGTTGGTCAGCATGTTTGCTCTTGACTAGCATATCATCAACGTAAACTTCCATGCTCTTCCCAATCTGTTCAGTGAACATTGAATTGACTAGTCTCTGATAAGTCGTTCCTGCATTCTTTAGGCCGAATGGCATGACTTTATAGCAATATAGTCCCCTATCAGTAGTGAAGGTTGTGTGTTCTTGGTCCGGAGGGTTCATAAGGATTTGGTTGTATCCTGAGTAAGCATCCATGAAGCTCAGGAGTTCACACCCTGTCGTAGAGTCTATAAGTCTGTCTATGAGAGGAAAAAGAAAGCTATCATTCGAGTATCCTTTGTTTAGGTCGATGTAATCGACACATATTCTCCACAAGACCTTTTAGAGCATAAGACTTTCCTTGGTCGGATTCTTCTTAACAAGGACAACAGTTGCTACCCACGTTGGATAATTGACTTTGCGGACGAAGCCTATGCCTTTGAGTTTTTCAACTTCTGCCTTCATTGCTTCGTATCGTTCAACATCATAAGATATTCGCTTCTGTCTCACCGGCTTGGTCTTGGGGTCAATACTCAAGCGATGACATATAATATCAGGAGAGATGCCTGGCATGTCCTCGTATGACCAGGCGAAGACCTCAGTGTTCTCTTGCAAAAAAAAGATCAATGTCAACCGAATGGGTGGTGACAAGGTGGTGCCAATCTTCACCATGCGATCTGGATAATCTTTTGAGATAGATGAAGGAAAATTTTTGTCCTAGCTAAGAACATGTATGAACATTTGAATACATATGCTAACAATTAACTCTTTAAAGTAGGCATGCATCCAAAAACAATTCATGAAACCCATGACTTTCAAAGCCTAGTATATGGTGAACCAAAAGACTCTTTAACAACATTAAAGATAATTAAGAATTTAGAGATTCTTTACCCTTGAAGCTCATCCTTGATTACACAAGGGATTCACCCAAGTGGAGGGCCTTCAAGTCACCTCCTTGCTCCTTGGATCTTCCTTGTGATTTTCCTCCTTTTAGTGCTCATTTGCTTCTTTGAGGATTTGAGGATTAGTTCTCCAAAACACCAAAAGTTTGATGTCTCTATGTCTCTTCACCAAGGATGTAATTTGTGAGGATGAAAATGGATCACTTAGGGAAGTAAATTTGCTAGATAACTTTCCCCAAGTAGCTTAGAAAACCCCTTATTGAAAACAAAGCTATAAAGATGAATTTATACTTCATTTCTTAGGTGAGTGGCAAACTTGCAATTAAGCAAACTTGCATACCCTCACCCTAAATGGTTGGCCTATATGGTTATTGGGCTTATTGCCCATTTTGTTTTAGTTGTCATACAACTTAAACATAATGGGCCTTGTGGACCAAAACACTTTTGGGCCCCGAAGCCCTAAAACCAACTTAAAAGCCCAATACGAACATTTCGTATAATTAATTAACTAATTAATTAATCTTGACCATTCTTCAATTAAACCATTTAATTGCTTATCCATTTCATTTAATTGCTTCACATATATCCTTATTTGGTGTGCGATCCATTAGGTTCCAATTAGCGAGGCAGTGGGCGATGTTACTCTTAACTATCGATTGTGAATTGAAACCACATTTCAATTCTCCCTTTTTGATGATTAGTGTTTGCTAATCAATAGGGCTTCCACAAACCATGAGTGACACCTAGCAGTATGTCATGGTTACCCAAGCTAAGTAGAATTGGTTGGAGAACCTATCCAGTTACAATTACAATGCAATACGGTCCTTCTCTAATACAATACTCTTAACCACATTGTTTTAAGTGATAGTTTGTTTCATGTCTACTATCCAATGTGATACTTTCTTATATGATTCCCTTGAATATGATTTGGAACATCTTCCTTAGTCATATTCATTTGCTTTGGCCAAAGACTTTAGAATCATATTTTAGAGTATACTCCTTCCACCATGGAAGGTTAGAGATCCCTTGTTGTGCATTCATATGCCTACATGACTAGATCACATGACCCCAACAATGCCGTGGACAATCCGAGGGAATGCCTTTGTCATGATCAAAGATCAAGGACCTAACCATTAGACATCTATGATGCCTCAGGTCTAAGGACTACTTTGCATATTGTAACCTTAGAGTTCGTACATGACATGTATGTTTGAACTCTCATTAATCGCAGTTCAGTGTACTCGATTACTCTTTCGAGCACCTATGTGTTTGTCTTAGTGTCCAACACCAAATGACTTGAGACTAGTTCATACTCACGTTTGAGTCAACATAACACATACTAACCTTAGCGGATTGTCAATGCCCAATTGGCAATCCTATGGTTAGGAACGTTTTAGGAATGAGCATAAGAGAAAGGTCTCCTTAATCTAACTCATTAGATCACTTATCTCTTATGTCAAATACATCCCTTGGATTCTCTTATTGATTAAACACATGATACAATGAATAGTGATTAACAATAAGTATTGCCCTTCCGTTAAACATATAAAAGTTTAACATATTAAGTATTCCAAAAAGCTATTACATCAAATGAGTGGCTTTGTGGGCATACTTCCAACAATCTCCCACTTGCACTCAAAGCCATCCTCCCATGTATCTAATACCCATTTTATCCATATGACGATCAAGCTGGATTTGAGTCATTGGCTTTGTCAGTGGATCTGCTACATTATCGGCTGAAGCAACTTTGAGGATGTTGACTTTCCCCTCGGCAGCATATCATCTTATGATATTAAAGCGCCTATCAAAATGCTTGTTCTTTTGATGAGCCCTGGGTTCCTTGGCTTGAGCTATCGCCCCACTATTATCACAGTACAAAGTTACTGGTGATGTGATGGTTGGAACCACTCCAAGTTCAGTAATGAACTTTTTCATCCAGAACGTTTCTTTGCCGGCTTCAGCTGTAGCGACATATTCAGCCTCTGTCGTGGATTCAGCAATTACACTTTGTTTCTTGCTTTTCCAACTGACAGCCCCACCATTCAGAGTGAATACATATCCGGAGTTGGAACTTCTATCATCGACGTCAGATTGGAAATCTGCGTCTGTATAAGCTTCCACTCGCAACTCTGATGCTCCTCCATAAACGAGGAACATGTCCTTAGTTCTTCTTAAGTACTTAAGGACCATCTTGACAGCTGCCCAGTGTTCTGATCCTGGGTTAGATTGATATCGACTAGTAATGCTCACAGCATACGCGATATCAGGCCTTGTGCATATCATGGCATACATGAGACTCCCTATGGCGGAAGCATAAGGAATTTCATTCATTTAGCCGTATCTCTTCAGGAGTCTTAGGTCCCATGGACTTAGAAAGGTGAATTCCATGTCTCACAGGAAGAAAACCTTTCTTAGATTGTTCCATCTGGAACCTACTTAGCACCTTATCAATGTACATCGATTGGGATAATCCAATTAATTTTCTGGATCTATCACGATAGAGTTTTATCCCAAGTACATAAGATGCATCTCCTAAATCTTTCATGTGGAAGGTTTTAGACAACCACACTTTTACAGAAGAAAGTACTGCAGTGTCATTCCCGAATAGTAATATGTCATCTACATATAACACTAGGAATACTACTGCATCCCCAACGACTTTTTGATAAACACAATTGTCGTCTTCGTTTTGAGTAAAACCAAACGTTTTGATTTCAGTATCGAAACGAATGTTCCAGCTCCTGGAGGCTTGCTTAAGTCCATAAATGGACCTTTGAAGCTTGCATGCCTTAGTCTCTTCAGACTCGGACACGAAACCTTCGGGTTGAGTCATATAGAGCTCTTCCTGTAGGTAGCCGTTCAGAAAGGCCGTCTTCACGTCCATTTGCCATCTCTTTGAATCAATGTCGGACATTGCTTCAGTGTAGTCCCTAGGGTCCTCCTTTGTTTCATTGTCACCTAAAAGGTACAATTCATCAAAGTCATTATTTAAGCCAAACCTCATAGGTGGCTTACTAACCCGTTCAGATCTACGTGGAGCTAGGGGTTCAGGAACAGGGTTGTCAATATGTCGAGTGCTTGTTTGTGGTTCATTATTAATCTCATTAATTTCCATCTGTTTGCTTATAGTTCATTTGAGAACAAATTCGTCCTCTAGAAACTTAGCAGTTCTGGCGACAAAGACTTTCTGGTCGTCAGGATGGTAGAACTCATATCCCATAGTTTCTTTAGGATATCCCACAAAATAGCATCTTACTGATCTCGCTTCAAGCTTAGTAGCCTCAAGCTTCTTGACATATGCTTCACAACCCCAAATCTTAATATGATTAAGACTTGGCTTTCTTCCATGCCATATCTCATAGGGTGTTTGTGAAACTGATTTGGAAGGTACTCTATTAAGCAAGTAAGCTGCTGTATATAGAGCGTATCCCCAGAATGTTACTGGTAGATCAGCGGAACTCATCATAGAACGAACCATGTTCATCAAGGTTCGATTTCTCCTTTCAGAAACTCCATTAAGTTGTGGAGTTCCCGGTGGAGTCCACTGTGATATTATTCCACACTCTTTGAGATAATCTAGGAACTCATTACTCAGATATTCACCCCCTCGATCCGATCTTAGGATTTTTATCTGTTTCCCAGTTTGCTTCTCAACTTCATTCTTGAATTCTTTGAACCTTTCAAAGGATTCTGACTTGTACTTCATAAGATATACATAGCCAAACCGAGAGTGATCGTCGGTGAATGTGATATAGTATGAGAAGCCTTCTCTCGACGTAGTAGACATAGGTCCACATACGTCAGTGTGGATTAACCCTAGAATTTCAGTGGCACGCTCTCCTTTTCCAGTAAATGGAGGTTTGGTCATCTTCCCTTTCAAGTAACTTTCACAAGTACCCATCCGGTCATTACCTAATGGGCGGAAATATCCGTCTTTCGACATCTTGCGAGTCTTATCAAGGTTCACATGTCCAAGTTTAAGATGCCACATCTTTTCTTGGTTAACTTCTTCTCTAGCCCTTTTGGGTTTTGAGGTATTCCCGCTTTCAATACAGTGCATCCCATTATTCGTCTCTAGGTGAAAAAGTCCCTCTATCATATTACCATGAGAGATAATACGACAGTTCAAGTATAAAGTGCAACTCATTTTGTCAAACAACACTGAGTGCCCATCTCGTAAAAGCTTAGAGATGGAAATCAAATTCTTTATACATGAAGGAAAATATAAACAATTTTTAAGTTCCAGGACTTCCCCAGAGGGTAGGTTAAGCATATAGGTGCCTATTGCTTTTGCAGAGATTTTAGTGCCGTTCCCAACTCGCACAACCATCTCCTCATTGCGCAGTGACCTGCTCCCTGTTAGTCCCTGCAACGTATTACAGATATGTTGACTAGCGCCTGAATCAAATATCCAGGAATTGGAGCCCACTGTAAAAGCACTCTCTATGACAGAAATAGTCTCTTCAAAAGTCCTTGTCATAAGGCTCGCAATGCGCACCCTGTATTTCTTCTTCCAACGTTCATCTTTTCCACAATGAAAGCATGTTCCCTTGGATTTCTTTGCCTTCTTCTTATGTAACCTTTTCCTTATTATTGCATTCTCACTCCCACTGTCCCTTTTGAAACCTTTTTCAAATTTACAGCACATGTCAATCATCTCTTTCAAAGAATGATCGAATCTATTCACTTTATAGTTTACGATAAACTTAGTGAAATCATCCGAGAGAGATGCAAGGAAAAAGTCTTGGGCCATTTTCCCATCGATGGAAGTTCCTAAATTTTGAAGATCTTGAAAGATCCTTTCCATCTTTTGTCCATGTTCATGGACCGATGTCCCCTTTGCCATTTTGGCATTCATTAGACTACAAATATTTGAGAATCGTACATTACTAGTCTCAAGGTCATGCATCTTATGCAAACTTTCAACCATGGCACAAGAAGTGTCCATGTGCTTATGTAGCTTCATAAGCTCCTCACTAAGTGAAGTGAGGATTAAGCATTTGGCTTGTAAGTCATCCTCATAGTGTCTAATATAATTTTGACACTCCTCCTTTGAAGCTAGTTTCGTAGAAGGTACATGAGGAGGGGATTGCTTAAGTACATACAATATGTCTTTCACCTTTGAGACATTCTCAATGTGGCGATACCAAGCAAGGAAACGTTGGCCCTTTAGGCCCTTTTTGTCAAGTATAATGGTGGGTATAATTTTAGGCATGTCGTTCACTACATAACATAACAGAAATCGAATTAGCATTGTTGTTTAAAACTATTTTGATTGGGTCTTTTAATCAAATAGTACCACCCACCATTTTTGGCAAATTCCACATCCCTCAATAGAATTCGAGAGTTATATTGAACTCTTAGTGGGTTATGGGAGACTCACCATTACCAAGCCCACCTCAGAAGAATATCTTATTGGTTAGCAAAAATAATGATGAGAGAATAACGCATTATTCATTTACAACCTTTTGTAATTACCCATCTAGTTCGGCCTCTAGAGAATGATGCCTCAGAAGAATATCTTATTGGCATCATTGCACTTAGTTTAAGTCATTCCCACCATGCTAGTTCAAATAGGGGTTCAAGAATGGCCTCAGAAGAATATCATATTGGCCATACTCGTTGCCTACTTTCACTTCATCATATGTTTATGGGCTTCTCCTGAATGTAAGCACATACTTTGTATACCCCAGAACTGGACGAATACGGTGTACGAGTCACAAACGATTGAAGCCCACCACGGTGGAAGGCCTACGAAGAGATATTCTAAACATCTCTCGCTTATCAACTTAATATTCATTTGTTGAGGGAATAGCGTTGGGCTACATCAAAACATTTTAATCACATTAAAAGAACTTGGGCCTATCACAACCATTGGTCCAAGTTTATATGAATTAGTAGTATATAATACTCCCACTGTTTCGTTGAAACAAGCGAGACTATATGGAACTACTAACGAATGCTTTGCATCCTCATATGGACTATATAGTCATATTAGGTTTTAGGATGATTATGAACCGTTTGATTTGATCCAACACGAGCCTTGTGTTGGACCTTGGGTCTAAGGTATGTAGTTGTTGATTTTAGTTACGCGTTTAATCCAATTAAACCGTTATTTCCTATTGGGCGTTGGACCCAACTATTCCATTTTGCATACATTTAAACAAAAGGAATACATGAAATAATAATAAGGGCTTATGCCCTTTTACAACATAAATGATGGACTTATGTCCATTTACAACAATCTTGAACTAATCAAATTACATTCAAATCTACACTACCAAGCCCAAACATTCATAATGTAAAGCGGCCAATCACATAGCTCAATTATCGAGGCATTTGGTTCATAATCACCCTTCTCTTAATCAAACACATTTAATTAAGAAAACAACTTTAAAACAATTGGTTTTCGGATCCATAGAATTGATTTAAATGAAACTAAATAAAATGAAAATCCAATTCTCATTTAAAGAGACAAACCATTTTGTTCTCATCTAATTTGGGCCATTTTCTAAAAACAAAAACTTTTGGGGTCACTTTGTAAAAACACAAGAGTCCACAACTTCATGTAATTACAACTTAGAACCCAAACATTTTTAATAATGTCAAAAACATCATTAAAGGAGCAAAACAATTTGTCCTTTAAAGTTTTTGGACCTTAACGTAAAAACGTAAACTTTTGGGCCAAAATGCAAATACACAAAAGTATCAAAACTTTATGTAAGTGCACAAAACACCCAAAAATACCCTATTTAATAGGGTGGCCGGCCATAAGTGGTTTTTATTGGTAAAATTCAAATTTTATACAAAGTTTTGTAAGTGGGTTATGTTAGGTGAGGTAAAGATGAAATAAAATTTTGTATGAAATGATTTATGTCATTCTTTAAAACAAAGTTTGTCTCCCATTAAAATTACTTAATCATTAACCATCACCCACTAAAATTAAATCAAAACTTTATGTAAAAACATAAAACTTTTTGAATCAAAACTTCAAAACTTTTTGTTCTTGGCAAGAACTCCAAGAACATTGAAGAACACTTATGAAAACTCAAAATACATGGCACCAAATTTTAGTTCCAATATTCATGCTTAAATGAAATACATCTACAACATTTGAGATGCAAAATTTTCTAGCAAAATTTATATTCAAAGCAAGAACAAAGCTTGTAACATTTACAACATTTAAATCATAAAACATGAAAATCACAAAACCCAAAAGGATCCACCATACACTAGACCTAGGCTCTGATACCACTTGAAGGAAAAATTTTGTCCTAGCTAAGAACATGTATGAACATTTGAATACATATGCTAACAATTAACTCTTTAAAGTAGGCATGCATCCAAAAACAATTCATGAAACCCATGACTTTCAAAGCCTAGTATATGGTGAACCAAAAGACTCTTTAACAACATTAAAGATAATTAAGAATTTAGAGATTCTTTACCCTTGAAGCTCATCCTTGATTACACAAGGGATTCACCCAAGTGGAGGGCCTTCAAGTCACCTCCTTGCTCCTTGGATCTTCCTTGTGATTTTCCTCCTTTTAGTGCTCCTTTGCTTCTTTGAGGATTTGAGGATTAGTTCTCCAAAACACCAAAAGTTTGATGTCTCTATGTCTCTTCACCAAGGATGTAATTTGTGAGGATGAAAATGGATCACTTAGGGAAGTAAATTTGCTAGATAACTTTCCCCAAGTAGCTTAGAAAACCCCTTATTGAAAACAAAGCTATAAAGATGAATTTATACTTCATTTCTTAGGTGAGTGGCAAACTTGCAATTAAGCAAACTTGCATACCCTCACCCTACATGGTTGGCCTATATGGTTATTGGGCTTATTGCCCATTTTGTTTTAGTTGTCATACAACTTAAACATAATGGGCCTTGTGGACCAAAACACTTTTGGGCCCCGAAGCCCTAAAACCAACTTAAAAGCCCAATACGAACATTTCGTATAATTAATTAACTAATTAATTAATCTTGACCATTCTTCAATTAAACCATTTAATTGCTTATCCATTTCATTTAATTGCTTCACATATATCCTTATTTGGTGTGCGATCCATTAGGTTCCAATTAGCGAGGCAGTGGGCGATGTTACTCTTAACTATCGATTGTGAATTGAAACCACATTTCAATTCTCCCTTTTTGATGATTAGTGTTTGCTAATCAATAGGGCTTCCACAAACCATGAGTGACACCTAGCAGTATGTCATGGTTACCCAAGCTAAGTAGAATTGGTTGGAGAACCTATCCAGTTACAATTACAATGCAATACGGTCCTTCTCTAATACAATACTCTTAACCACATTGTTTTAAGTGATAGTTTGTTTCATGTCTACTATCCAATGTGATACTTTCTTATATGATTCCCTTGAATATGATTTGGAACATCTTCCTTAGTCATATTCATTTGCTTTGGCCAAAGACTTTAGAATCATATTTTAGAGTATACTCCTTCCACCATGGAAGGTTAGAGATCCCTTGTTGTGCATTCATATGCCTACATGACTAGATCACATGACCCCAACAATGCCGTGGACAATCCGAGGGAATGCCTTTGTCATGATCAAAGATCAAGGACCTAACCATTAGACATCTATGATGCCTCAGGTCTAAGGACTACTTTGCATATTGTAACCTTAGAGTTCGTACATGACATGTATGTTTGAACTCTTATTAATCGCAGTTCAGTGTACTCGATTACTCTTTCGAGCACCTATGTGTTTGTCTTAGTGTCCAACACCAAATGACTTGAGACTAGTTCATACTCACGTTTGAGTCAACATAACACATACTAACCTTAGCGGATTGTCAATGCCCAATTGGCAATCCTATGGTTAGGAACGTTTTAGGAATGAGCATAAGAGAAAGGTCTCCTTAATCTAACTCATTAGATCACTTATCTCTTATGTCAAATACATCCCTTGGATTCTCTTATTGATTAAACACATGATACAATAAATAGTGATTAACAATAAGTATTGCCCTTCCGTTAAACATATAAAAGTTTAACATATTAAGTATTCCAAAAAGCTATTACATCAAATGAGTGGCTTTGTGGGCATACTTCCAACAATAGAAACCTTCTCCAACTCTTCAGCGGGCTGTGCTTGCTGGGTGAAAGAGTCATCTCGATGATCGTCAAGTTGACTGTTGCCACCGTGAAGATCCAAGTTGGCTTCGTCCGGGCTGGTCTTTATGACTTGGTCATGTATAGAAAAGGGTTTCCTTGGGCACAGGCAGGTGTTGTTGCTTGACCGAAGTGTTGTAACATGACCATGCACTAAGTTAATCTCCTCTGATGTAACCATTGCCATAGGGGGTTGGAAATTTCATCAACAACATATGTGTGGATACCATGGCCTTGAGATCATTGATGCATGTGCGTCCAAATATGACATTGTATGCTGTTAGGCAATCAACCACCAAGAAGTTAGTGGTAATGGTAGCTGTGTAAGGGCCTGTACCAATGGTGAAAGGTAAGTGTATGCTCCCTAAAGGTTGCACGATATCACCGGAGAAGCTTATCAGAGGAGAAATCGAGCGATCGAGTAAGTGTTCAGCTACATTAAGTGCCCTGAAAGCTTCAGCAAACATGATATTGACCGAAGCCCCCGTGTCTACCAGGATTCGTCGTACTTCAAAGTTGGCTATGTGAGCTTCCACGATCAGTGGGTCATTGTGAGGGTAAATGATACCTCTTTCTTCCTCAGGGTAGAAACATATTGGATCCCAATTAGGCTTTTGATACTTGCCTCCCCTGATGTCTTCCATGTGAAACACTTGGTGGCCAGGGCCTTAAAGCTCGTTCGCTGTTTTTCATGGCCCTATTGGAAGATTTAGATATGGGTGTGCCGCCGCTTATGGAATATATCACATTCACTTGGCGTTGGTTACGGTTAGCCCTTGAAGGGTGAAGAAGGAATCAATCAATTTTCCTTCACGCGCCAAAGCTTCAATATGATCACGAAGGGTGATACACTTCTCGCCGTCATGGCCGTTATGCTCGTGGTAGCAGCAAAACATGCCCGTGTTCTTCGTGGGCTTGTAACCCGACTGCCTCGGCATTGGCTTCGGTATCAGGTGTGCTATGCTGGGGTAAATGGCCACGCATGTGGCGTTTAAAGGTGTGTATGTCTCATACCTCGGGGTAGGGCCTGTCATGACACGTGCTTGGCCTACTGTGTTGACTGCCTGTGGGCGGCCATTATCGTGGCGATACCCTTGGTTATCACGATAGTGTCCCTTACTCCTTTTACTAAAATAAGACTGGTGAGGATGGAAATCTTTCCTTTTGCCCTGAGGTTGATATGTCTGTTGACTTGGTGAAGTATTAAGTAAGGCAAGGGGAGGCACCAATGCCGTTTGGAAGGTCGAGGTCTTCTCATTTGGTTAGATCTGGCTTCCACTCCCTACTTGTTGATAAGGGGTGGCTGTGGGGGGTTTCCCTTGATATGTCATTGCCTCGACCGAGGCATGGTTGTAAGCATGTGCCATCACCTCAGAGTAAGTCATCCAAGTGTTGGCATTGATCAGTGAGGACTTTGGTACAACAGAAAGTGTTAAGTTTGTGACCTTCGCTAGATTGCTTCGGTCACTAGTGTGGATAAGTATGTTAATGGATAGGGACAGGGAAGCAAACACAAGATGTACGTGGTTCACCCAGATTGGCTACGTCCACGGAGTAGAGGAGTTCTCATTAATTGTGAAGGGTTTACACAAGTACATAGGTTCAAGCTCTCCTTTAGTGAGTACTAGTGAATGATTTAGTACAAATGACATTAGGAAATAGTGTGAAAGAATGATCTCTATTTATAGAAGAGAGTTTCTAGTTTCATTCTGACATTGACACGTGTCGTGTTGTGATTGGCTTCTGATGTTGACACGTGTCGCGCTATGATTGGCTTCTGATGTCGACACGTGTCGCGCTGTGATTGGCCTCCTGGTTGGAGGGAAACTCTTCTGGGTCCTTGATGATATAACGTTGACCGGTGCTCAGTAGTTTCAGGATTGGTCAAGTATGGTACAAACAACATCTTTCTCGGGGAATTCTGAACCCCCCCCCTTGAAACAAAAAAAGATCAAAACAATGTTAGTGTGGAAAAAAAAAATTATATTTGTTAGAAATTGGAAGTGCCAATATTAAACACTTTATTACTTGCCGTCGCGCCTCCATCCTATAAGAGAATGGCCTCGAACTAGAATGGTGGAGAAAAGTCTTCTTATCCCGGTTGATCGTTCACCTTCGCCTTTTTATGTTAACATAAAATGAACGTATTAGTATAATATTTAAAGAAAATAAAACAAGAATTAACCAAAATTAATAATAATTTTTAAAACTTATAAATAATTAAGTAATAAATATAGACATGCGGGCTCCTGAAAATGGACGTAAAGCCTATCTCAATCATCCGCCCGGTCCTCCAACTCCAACGGGCAACCCTCCTCAAGAGCAACCTCCAGACTATCGAACAACTCAAAATGTTTGTGGAGGTCGCTCTTCCACTACTTGTACCGATCCAAGGATAACCTATTCAGGTAGTTGTCCATTGACTTGTTTATGTCGTCGAAATTGTAGTTTGTCTACAATTTAGCAAGTATTAAATTCAAATAATTAACAAATATTAAATTAAAAATAAAGTTAAATGTCGAAAACATTTTCTATCTAAGTGAGAGTTGTGAACTAAGCAGTCTAGGCTGGTGCCTATGAGAGTCTAGACAAGCGCCTAGGGAGGGACTTTAGGACACTGGTTTTTACAAGTGTAGACAACGAGAAGTAAGAACTATGCTGACAATGAGAGTTTTTTCAGTGTGCTGGGAATATGGCCCGGCAGATTAAGTGTCATAATTCAAGTGGTGGATAATTGAAAAAAAAATATTCCAACCACTTATATTATGATGAGTTGAAAAGTTCTCATTAGCAAGTGGAAGAAAGAGGCAAGCAGGACTACACACAAGGGCTCGACATCACAGTTGGATGTGCCAGACTCGACATCAAAATTAAGTATGATTAAGTATTTCGTTAAAATATATAAATTAAAAAATAAAACCAAATTTACAGTACTGCTTTTCATATACTACATGTCTGTTAGAGATTTTTCAGTGTGTCGGGAACATGGCTCAATACACTAAGTGTCATTATACAAGTGGTTCGATACTTGAAAAAAATGTTTCCAACCACTTTTATTAAGACACTTGGACAGGGCCGTGTTTCTGAGACACTGAAAATTTTCTCACTAGCAAAGGGAAGAAAGAGGCAAGCAGGACTACACGCTAGGGCTCAACATCACAGTTGGATGTGGCAGACTTGACATCAAAATTAAGTACGATTAATTATGTCGTTAAGATATATAAATTAAATAATAAGTTCAAATTTACAGTATGGCGTTCATATGCTACATGTATATGAGAGATTTTTCAAGGTATCGGGAACACAACTCAGTATACCAAGTGTCATTATACAGGTGGTTCGATACTTGAAAAAGAAAAAGTTTTCAACTACTTTTATTATGACACTTGATGTACCAGATAGTGTTCTTGACACACTGAAAAAGTTCTGCATGCCTGTTAAACTGTGTTGAGTTTTGACCCATATCCGTTCACATATAACAATCATCACACATTGCCAAATTTAGAGCTCCAGACAGCAAGATTAATGGTGTAATACCAAGAACTAGTATTATCTCAACCTAACCGAAACAGGAACTTTGCTATTATCCTCTTGTCCTAACATGTCCAACTATTCATGCCTAAATATGGCAGAACTAGCAAGGAGGTAAGGAGTTGCAGAAACTAGAAAATAAGATTAGGTCTAAGTTGTTGAAACTCTAGCCTGGTTTTGTTGCAGCTTCGAACCTTTATAAACTTCAAACATTTTCGGATTTGAGATACAAGTCAGCAACAAAGATCAAAAGATTTGTGAGATATCGGTTTAATATATTCAAACTACAAAGAGCTGTAAGACTCCAAAGCTTTGTAGAGTGATGGCTGGAGGAGCATATGTTGGCGGTGGAGGAGGGAGGAGCTATGAAGGTGGTGTCACCATCTTTGTGCTTTTCACTTGTGTGGCAGCTGCCATGGGTGGTCTCCTCTTCGGATATGATCTCGGGATCTCAGGTAATTAAATCTGTGATTGTCTCTATGTCTAAAAGAATTGAGGTCATCAAGAGAAACAAGTACTAATCGGGTTTTGAATTATCGCGCATATATGCAGGGGGTGTGACTTCAATGGAGTCGTTCTTGAGCAAGTTCTTCCCGTCTGTGTTCCACAAAATGAAGAATGAGACTGCTAATCAAAACCAGTACTGCAAATTTGACAGCCAACTCCTCACATTGTTCACGTCTTGCCTCTACATTGCAGCCTTGGTATCTTCCTTCTTCGCTTCAACGGTGACTAGGAAATTTGGCCGGAAAATATCCATGTTTGTGGCAGGCCTTGTTTTTCTTGTTGGCTCAATTCTAAATGGTATTGCCAATAACATTATCCTTCTAATCATTGGTCGTCTCTTGCTTGGTGTTGGAGTGGGATTTGCTAATCAGGTACATATATCTTCTATCTTTAACTACAGGTTGATTAAAACATACGAACCTTAAGGTAATAACGCATTTTAGACGACAGGTTATGTATCAATTACCACGTATACCTCATAATGTGGTCGGTCGATGTTGCATGAAAATATGATCTCTGTAGCATCCTTGAAACTTAGAGCTAGACCGGTAGCTAACTAGTTCAAAATTCTCGTCGTGATTTGCAGTCCGTTCCCATTTATCTAGCGGAAATGGCTCCAACAAAGATTAGAGGAGCATTGAACATGGGGTTCCAAATGGCCATCACCATTGGTATTCTAGTGGCAGGTCTTGTCAACTTTGGCACAGCCAAGATCAAGGGCGGATATGGCTGGAGAGTCTCTCTTGCTCTTGCAGCCGTCCCTTCCTTGATGATGACTCTCGCTGCAATCTTTCTTCCCGACACTCCAAATTCCATCCTAGAAAGAGGTAACCTCGATAAGGCCAGGAAAATGCTGAAAAAAATCCGTGGCACCGACAACGTTGATGAGGAGTTCCAAGACCTTCTTGATGCTACTGACGCTGCCCAAAAAGTGGAAAACCAATGGACCAACATCACAGAGAAGAGATATAGGCCTCAACTTGTCATTTGCATTCTCGTTCCATTCTTCCAGCAGCTCACCGGGATCAATGTGATCATGTTTTACGCACCAGTTCTTTTCATGACTTTGGGGTTTGGAGACGAAGCATCCCTAATGTCCGCAGTCATCACCGGCGGTGTTAACATGGTTGCTACCTTTGTGTCCATTCTCGCAGTCGATAAGTTCGGAAGAAGGGTGTTGTTCCTTCAAGGTGGTGTGCAGATGCTCCTATGCCAGGTACTTAAACACGATCAATTTAATAAAAACAATTGTTTGCCTCCTTTAATTTGTAAAGGACATTACCAAACTTCCACACATGCATTGTAGGTTACCGTTGGAGTGATGATAGGCATGAAATTTGGGCTTAGTGGAGTCGGATCCTTTACAAAAACTGAAGCCAATTGGATCTTGTTCTCGATCTGTGCATATGTAGCAGCATTTGCATGGTCTTGGGGTCCGTTGGGGTGGTTGGTGCCGAGCGAGATTTGCCCTCTGGAGATCCGATCAGCCGGACAAGCCATCAACGTCTCGGTGAACATGTTGTTCACTTTTATCATTGGTCAAGTCTTCCTCAGCATGCTTTGCCACTTAAAGTTTGGTCTCTTCTTCTTCTTTGGCGGTTTTGTGATCATTATGACCATCTTCATCGCCTTCTTCTTGCCCGAGACGAAGAATGTTCCGATTGAAGAGATGAATAGAGTTTGGAAAGCTCACTGGTTCTGGGGCAAGTACATCCCTGATGAGGCTGTCAATTATGGTAGGCAAGACAAAGTTGTAGTTTGATGGAGCAAATCACAGTTGGATTTGTAAATAATCCAAGCATCTGGGTTCTGATATAACATTGAAAAGTCGACAAGGGAAAGAAACCAATCTCGATAGAGAGACAATTATGGTATTTGTGAATCACTTTGTTTTGTCCTACTCATTTTCGAGTTGTAAGTCAATAAGAATACACGATTCTTCCTTCTCAAACACAAATTATACGTGCATGTAGATCAGATACAATCAATAATCATCAACTTTGCAACTAATATACCGCCTTTTTTACGTTCATGAGCTTTAAGAAACATGGTCTAGATTTGGAGTAATCTTCCATATAATCACCCATCTAGGTGGAGAAGAAAAGAAGCGAAAATTGGAGGAGGCTGGGTACTGATTCCTCAGAATAGAACATGTACTCAGAGAATAATTTTCGAAATTTATGGCTCACTTTCTACAATCGAATGCAAGTACAATACACTCGAGAAACTAAAAAGAAAAGGAGGAAAGGATTACTCATATTACACACAGATTGAACCTGATGGAATTTGGGATCTCTGCAAATTCAAATGGAAGTGGAACTATGCAACTGGCATGGACTCCAAAAACGCATCCACATACTCTTGAAGCTTCGCTTTGGTAATTGCGCCTTCTCTCCGACTTTCTGGAACTTCCCTTCCGTTTGTGAAGAGAATCAAGGCCGGCAACCCATAAACTTTATATTCTTCAATCAGTTTTGGGTTTGCAGCATGATCTATCTTAACAACATACATATAAACTAATACTTCGGATAATTTCTTTAGTTTGGACAACAATCAAAGGCACATTGATATCCAAATCTTGAAAGATACTACTTCTCCTCCCCATCTCTTTATGACATTTCCAAACGTTGTTCCAAAATGACCGTACATATCAAAGACAATGGCATCGCTTCTGTCTTTCTTTTCTGACAAAGAAATCAAACATTGTATCTGGAAGCGAGACTATTAGGGTCTTATTGGTCAAAGACTTACCAAAAGTGCTTCTAGCAGGGTTTGGCACAGAATAACTAAAAGCGCTTCTAGCAGTGTTTAGCATAGAATAACTATAACTGCTTCTAGATTCTAAAAGCACTCTCGGTGCTTTCTGGAGTCTTCACAAATCACTTCCAATTGCTTTTTCAGGAAGCACTTGGATTTTTAATGAAAGTTTGTTGTGCTTCTAGTAGAAAAAGCGCATACGAGCACAAGTGTTTCCTCCGATAAGTTTCTACTCACTCTTAACAGTGCAGAGGACCGACCTCTAGCCTCCCGTTTAAACATTATTTCAGACAGTAGCCAAGTTGTCAAACTTCAAGTTCAAGTCTAAATCCTAAAAAACTAATGGGAAATCGAAAGGCTCCCAAATCAGATAGAGAGGGGCGAGAGAGAGGAACCTGAGCGAGCCATTCCATAGCAGGCCGCACCAACTGGCAACGAACTCGACGAGAACCGGACGGTCCGAGTTAAGAACCGAATCCCGGAACTGGGTCTCATTAACTTCCTGAATACCAGCACTCGAAGCAATTGAAAACTTGGGAACCATACGAGAAGAAGAAGAAGAAGAAGAATTGCCAAGGTCGCTTGTCTTATTTGGCTTCCAGAACCGCAGAAGAATGAGGAGTAGAGCTTTGGAGCGGTGGGCGAAGAGTAAGAGCTTGAAGTAGCTGTACGGACCGGAGGAAGTATGAGCTTGGAGACGACGTTGGCGTCCATGTTTTTTCTCTTCAAATGAGGAGAAAGGAGGAGGGCAGAGAGGAAAGAAAGGAGTGGGTTTTGAGTGAAGGGGGAAGGCAGTGTTTGTATCGCACTTGGCCACGAAACGATAACCAAATGCTGTCATGCCATCCATTGTGCAAGTGGAAGGGAGGGGAGGCAGTTTATGTGCTGGATTTTATCATCTACCTCCCATTTCACTTTCATATCTTTTCAATTTAAAAGGGGTTTTAGTTTTCAAGGGCTCTCTCCTTGGTGAGGACAATTTTAAATTTCGCTCATCGGATCATGTGGTCTAGTCACACACATAGAATTGAGGCTCTTCAATCGGCTCTACTTTGTGACAAAAAGACCGCACACGACTACACGTTCCAAAAAACTTGTTTGGTGGACATCAAACTAGCCACACACAAATTGTAATGAGTTGTTGTTGGTTCCATTTTTACAATAAAAAAGTGAAGTGGTTTAGAAATCAAACCAAACATTCAGTTGTGGTTTTGGTTAAGGATGGGCGTGGTTCAGCTTGATTCGGTTTGACACCAAAAATATTATCAAACTAACTACCATTTAACATTTCAGTTTGGCTTTTGACCAATACCACTATTGAAACTAAACCAAACCAAACCAAATCATTGTTAATCAATTTGAGTTGGTTGGTTTAAGCCCCAATCCAACACATCAATAAAAGAAAAGTCTAACATTTCAAAAGTTTTAATCTTTTAAACATCCACACATCCTTCACATTCCAATTTGATCAAAACATTTTTCAGATTGAATTATTAAGTTTTTCGGAACTAATAAGAAAATTTATCAAATCAAATAAAACTATGTTTCAATTAAAAAAAAAATCTCATACTACCAAACAATTTATTAGTTACAAGCTCACAATCACATAAGCATAAAATACATACAAATCTCTAACTGTTCTATTCATTAATCTTATATTATTTTGAGACTTAAAATACATATGAATCTCCAAACAACTTATAATATGTTGACATGTTTAAATTTAGGGTAAAGTACAAAAAACTACCTCAACTATTGGTGTCACGACACTTTCATACCTCATCTTTTAAAATTGACAATGTCATACCTCATCTTACGAATTTGTGTCAATGTTATACCTTTCGTTACTTGGCCGTTTACTTTTCAGTTAAATGCTGACGTGGCTTGATTCGGGGCCCATTTTCTATTAAAAAATATTAAAATATTATTAAAAAACTAAAAAAAATTATTTAATATTTTTTTTAAATATTAAAATAATAAAGAAAAAAAAAAAACCTCTATTCGTCCCTCCCCCTCCTCATCTTCCTGCAACCCAGAAAGAAGAAGGAAGAATAAGCAGAAAAAGAAGAAGAAGAAAAAAAAAAACCTCTGTTCGTCCCTCCCCTCCCCATCTTCCTGCAACCCAGAAAGAAGAAGGAAGAGGAAGAAGAAAGAAAAAAAAAAAAAAAACCATCAGATTCGATTACCCTCCCCTCCCCTCATTCTCCCATGTTCATGTTCTTCCCCATATCCCCATTCCTGCAACCCCCAAAAAAAAAAAAAAATCCAGTTCGTCTTCCCCCCGCACCCGCACCCACCCTCCCTCCCTCCCTCATGTTCATCTTCTTCCCCCGAAACCCCTTCCTGCAACCCCAAAAAAAAAGAAAAAAAAAATCAACCCAGTTCATCTTCTCCCCGCACCCACTCTGCACACCCAACGCCCCCCCCCCCCCGGCGCCCAGATCCCTCCCACACCTGCAACCCAAATCCACACCCCACCCAACTTGCAGAAGAAGAAAAAGAAGAGAGAAGAAGAAAAAAAAAAAACGAAACCGAAAACCCAGTTCGTCCGTTTCTCCCCCCCTCCCCCACCTAACTTGCAGAAGAAGAAGAAGAGAGAGAAGAAGAAGAAGAAGAAAAAAAAAAAGAAAAAGGAAACCCAAAACCCAGTCCGCCCCCCCCCAACCCAACCTGCAAAAGAAGAAGAAGAAGAGAGAGAAAAGAAAAGAAAGAGAAAAAAAAACAGGTAGGGGAAGAAGATGGGTTTTCAAATTTGGGCCGAGGGGGGGTGGTTTGACGGGAGAAGAGAGAGAGGGAGGGGGGAGGGGGTGGGGGTTTGACGGGATCTGGGCGGGGGGAGGGGTTCAGGTATGGGGTTGATGGGTTTTCAAATTTTATTTTATTTTATTTTTTTGTTGAAGATTAAGCATGTAGGGGAAGAAGATGAAGGGGGAGAAGAAAGAGAGAGGGGGGAAGGGACGAAAGGGGTTTTTTTTTTCACTTTTTTTATTATTTTAATATTTAAAAATATTAAATAATTTTTTTTAGTTTTTAATAATATTTTATTACTTTTTTAATAAAAAGTGGGTCCCGAATCAAGCCACGTCAGCATTTAACTGAGAAATTCACGCCAAGCTAACGGAAGGTATAACATTGGCACAAATTCGTAAGATGAGGTATAACATTGTCAATTTTAAAAAATGAGGTATGAAAATGTCGTGACACCAATAGTTGAGGTAGTTTTTTGTACTTTACCCTTAAATTTAATAATTGAATACATTGTCGGTTTAATTCGATTATATCATTTTTTAAAATATCAAAAGTAAATCGGTTCAGTTTGATTTTTGAATTGTTTGACTTCTTTTAGTCAAAATTAAACCAAACCGACTAATATGGTTCAAATCAATCTGTTTGGTCGGTTTGATGGCCATGCCAAGTATTGGTCCTCCGCCGCTCGTTAAGAATGTTAAAGATTTATAAAATGATATGGTTTTGTACTAACTTATTTGGGAAGTGACTTGTGCAAAGCTTTTGTCTTCATATAACACCCATAATAATTACTTGGGATGTGCTATCCACACACTATTTTTTACATTTCACATATCCCTTGTTAATTTCTGTCTGTTGATCTGTTTCAATTCATCTGATCCGACGGTCGAAAACCAAAAAGGTGTGAGAGAAGTAAAAAGAGTTGTGTGGATATCACACCCTAATTACTTTATGTCATTCGAATCGAATAAGGCAAGGGGATTCATTCAAGTGGAAGACGAAAACAAACCACAACGAAAGGATTACATTAATAATAATGGGCCAAGACAAACAGGCAACTCCTTCCGGAGTCCAGTCCAGCCCAGCCCATCCCAGATAATGCTGGGTGGGCTCATCAAAATATCAGCAACCCAAATACAACCGCCATAAATAAAACTAAACAAATTAAAACAAAGGAAAGGGGAAAGAGGCGAGACAGAGTCTTAAACCCTGGAGAGATGGAGATGGACAAGATGACAGACGACATGGCCTCTCCATCCAATTCTCAGAAAACTGGTATTTTTCTCCTCCTAACTGCTTGCTTTTCCAGACCCAGAATTTTTTTTCTTTCAATTTTCTTGGTTTTTATGTATTTTTTAATTTGGGTTATTATTTCATGATTTGCATATTCTTTTGATCGACTTTGAGGATTGTCATGTGATTGTTTTCTGTTAAAATTTATTAAGATTTTTTTGTTAGTGCCAAGGTATAGAGCAAATTTTGAAGAAAAGAATATTTTCTTTTTAACTTGATAATTAGCAGAGTCCTGGGGATGTTTTAATAGGTATTGTTCATGATGTGTTGAATGTAATGCATTGAGTTTGATATTGAATCAATGACTTTTATGAGATTGGTCTTACTTGTATATTCGACATATGCAATGAAACTGTGCATCAAATTAAATTAATGATGTGTTGTGATAAGCTCGAAAACTTCCCAAATGGGTTTGTAATCTTGCAATTCAAATCATTCTTTTAGCTGTGCATTGCTTTTAACCTCGGCTAACTGCTGTTTTATAGAATTGGAATCAGTGTAAGTGTAATAAGTCAATCTTTTAAAGTTGTTCATTTAACTGATGTTGATATGTTGTGTATTTTCAGTTTCTGATGATGATGAAATCGACTACTCCGTCAAACCAGAGTTCTATGATTCAGATATTGATGACAAAGATGAGTTATGGGTTCAAAAGAAAAGGAAAGGTGGCACTTCTGGTGCTGTGCTTAGTTGTCCATCTTGTTTCACCACGCTCTGCCTCAACTGTCAAAGGTATATACACTACATGAATGTCAGTACTTTTTTTTTATTATTTTTTATTTTTTTTACAAGATTGTCGCGGATTGATTGGTAGTAGCATTCTTTTCTATCTATGAAAATATCTTTATGGCATGCCGTTTCCTTTTCTTGCTGTTATAGTTATGGGGAGGATCAATCGCTCTATCTATTTTACTCTTTAAATCTCTTTGTGTGGGTCTGCGTTTAGCATTGGTTGGAGTTCGGAGTTTTCTTTTTACAGCAGCATTCTCAATCTTGTTTGGGTGTTTTAGGCTATAAAAGCACTTGACATACGCAATATTAGGATCCCAGGCAAATTATGATTTAGGTCGAGACATTTGAAAAAGTGGACACTAAGAGTGGGAAAGTGTTAGGGATATAATTTGCACTCTTTTTAGATTACCAAAGGAGAAGGGAAAGAAAAAGAAACTTGAATTCTCTCCTGCACTTCTGATTAGTTTGAACTTTGATCATGGGAAGGAACTTTCATGGTCAATTGTATTGCCAATCAGCAGAAACCATGAAGACGGAGTAGTTTCACAGTTTAATTGGCTGTATTCTGTCCAGTCTAGCCACATTTTCGTAACCTGTCCAGTCAAGGTTTTGTTATTCGGATTTGAACTATTTAGATAAATTGTTGAAGTCTCACGGTTTAAAGGATGGAATTTCAACAGAAGCTAAGTTCTCCAATCTCTTTGAGAAAATTTGACACCTTTTACATTGTCAGACATAAACTGTTCTTGATTCCATTGTTAGTAGCCCTCCTGCTTTCAAGGGATTAGAAAAGTTCCAAGTCTTATGAAGATTAGTGACAAATTGCAAGTATTACATTGTTTTACACTGTTATTAGGATGATTGAGGTTTGCTGCTTTAAAAGAATTATTATTTGTAGAATTGTTCTTTCTACCATTGAAGAGTAAACTAGAATAACCTAATAAGAAGACAGCAGAGAAACGAAACCGAGGTTTGAACAAAGGAAGTCTTTTAAGAGTAGTAGAATGTAGTGGTTTTGGCTGGCAGTGGTTAGATTACTTTGGTGGATTTGGCAGTACTTCTTGAGGTGGCTTATCTGAGCTCGATTTCTTGCAGGCATGAAAAATATGTGACCCAGTACAGAGCAATTTTTGTTGAGAACTGCAAGATTGGAAGTCATCAAATAGTGCATCAAAAAGAAGCAAGACCTAGAAAGGGCAAAAGAGGGAGAGAATCTTCGGAGCATGAAGCAACTCCTGCAGGTAAGCAGACCGTCAAGCAAGTTTGCTGCTTAGTTTGCTCAACTGAGGTAGGTGTAATCGACGCAGATGAAGTTTATCATTTCTTCAATGTTCTTCCAAGCGAGTCTTGACCTGCCAAGTTTCATTAATCCTGTAATGTAAGCTTTGATCTTCTTTTCCGGTTACATTGGAGCTTAGAAGGGATTGAGTGCTTGACCTATACCCATCTTAATGTGTTCCCCATCGCTCTCGAACTTGACCTAACCCTGCGAGCTTATGCTGTGTATGTTTTCAACCAAACAAATAGACAAATAAAGCTGCTACTATTTACAAGTCTTTTTATTTCCATGGTGAGCTTTGCTCTCAAATGACAATATGCATTTGGATTTTCACTCTCCTTTTTACTTCTCTTAATTTTAATCCTTGATTTTCGTTTGAGCTGGTTCATCCCACGGCCAGAAAGAAATAGAGGAGTGTGTAAGGTCGATCGGAATGAACCCGAGTTTCCTACAATATTTGATTTTCACAAAACTCCTTCAGGTTTCGATGTTGTTCATCCCTTGGGTAACGTTCTGTTGACACATGCGTGACATATTAAAACTCAGGCAAAATCTTTATATGTTTTCCTAGATAACATATTTTTTTACAAAATCTTTTCATGTTTTGTGCAAGTAGGAGTCGCAGTAGAGGGATGGTGGGCTGTAGGAATATTTCGAAGCATCCCAACAAAGGACAAGTTTTATCAAACTAATAAATTGTATTAAACAATAAACATGGCGTTGATTAGTGCATAAAACTTTCCGCAAACGAAATCATTGAATTCGGAACCATGATACCTTCAAAAAGAATTTTTTTTTTTTGGGAAACTGGGACATTCATTACCAGGGCAAAGATGTCAAGATTACATAGAAAGCCTGCACCGAGGCAAAACAACTAACTAGGCAGAAAATAATCCAAGCAGTGCAGGGACGTACAAGGAGGAAAGATCATGCAACAAATGCTAAGGTGTCGCCCCTGCATTGCCATTACAAAATTAAGGTGGACAAGGTAAACCATCATTGTTAAGGACATGAACCAACGAAGATGGAGGTCGGTCGACCCATGAAACATCGCACATCTCCGAAAATCTCGTCGACGCTAACAAGTCCCCCACCATATTGGCTGATCTTGGAATCCAAGACCAACGACAGTCCTAGAAGGATTCCCCTAAGCATTTGACTTTCGCCAAAGTAGGTTAGGCCTCACAGCTGCCATTCTCCAGCAAATCCCTTAAACACGAGATAGATTCGAGAGAGTCAGATTCCATAATAACCAACCTATGGCCCAAAGAGATACTCAGCTGACATCCATGAAGGAATGCCAAGGCTTCAGCCTGAGCAGCACTCCGCGCCTTAATCATGAACCTTGCTGCAGCCATAAATTTACCCTCAGCGTCTCGCACTACTGTCCCCACAATGCCAGATACAATCGATGCATCCCAACTTGCATCAACATTTATTTTAATGAACGAAAAAGTTGGAGAGGACCATCGGACAACCAGAACAGCACCACCAGAGTTTGGGGTTTGAAGATCCATAGATTTGTGGGCTGCCACGAAAAATGCACTAGCCGCATTCGAAATGGCTAGCAGGATCTGTGTAGGATTGATTTCCATATGGTTAAAAAGGAAGTTGCATCTTGCTTTCCAAATATGCCAGCACGTGAAGGCAACGTGAGAAAGCAACCACTCTCTGTCCTGAATAGTCCTGAAATCGGACTTGATAAGGGAATGTCGCCACTGTGCCCATGTCAAGGTACCATCCCTGTGAACCCTATAGTTTAGCACCCCATCAAACCAGATTGTTTCCACCCACAAACATAGAAGGAAGAGATGTTCCACAGATTCATCACTATTGTGGTAGATTGGGCAAGTTGGGGAGGGGGAGGATCTCCTCTTGAAAAGATCAACCATCGTCGCAAGAGCTGTAACGGCCCGTTTCGAAAATTCCATTTTAATTAGTTAAAATTACAAAAATACCCCTAGTTACGGAAACATTGACTTTCATCCATTGATGTATTAGAAATTTTCATTTATTTTATTTCCATAGCTCTTGTCGATACGGACGCATAGGGGCGACCAAAATCGAATTTGGAGCTAAAACGAAGCTTCTACGATTTTAGGATTTTAGGAACGACAAAGGCATTTCGGTAATTTCATAAGTGGAGATTTTTCCCCACTTTGGACCTCTACATGGTTGACACGTGGCACCCCTATTTTCTGGGTGCCTTCTTCTTCTTTCCCGTGACCTCTCTCTCACTCCAGAACCTCCATCCCTTTTTTTTCTCTCTCTCTCTCGTCTTCACTCTATTCTCCTATAAGTGAACAACCATCGAGACCTTCATCGTCCTTTTTCCCTCCGGCGACCACCACACCATCATTACTCCCTATCATGTGAGTCCTACGAACCTTGAACGCAGAGATATCACTTGTTTTCTCTCTTTCCCTCGTTGTACAATACGTTCATTGTGCAAAGCATTGATCCGGCGAGCTCTTGCCATTCTCCGACGAGGTAAGCTCATTAATAACTCTAAATATCCATAGATCGTATTTAGGAATAAGTTAAGGATACGTTTGAGTAGTCTTTGTGGTTATTGAATGCAGATATACCTTGGAAAACTCATTTCCATATTTTCCGGAGAGGTCGGTCGACTTTTGAACTAATTTCCGACCAACTCCAGCCACGACACAACTCCAAAACGGTACGAATCTCTTCCCCTAATGTCAAGCTTCATTTTGGCTTTTGAATAATTACAAATGGTGTTGATTTGAGCTCGAACGGAGCTCGGGAAAGTTTACCTAAATTCCCGTGATCTTAGCCTAAATCCAACCCTACAACCTGGCCTATTAACCCTAGCCCAGGCCCAATCCAACAACCCTAGCCCAGACTCGAACCGGATCTGACCCGACCCAAGCTGGATACTCAGTTTCAGGGTGGACGCGCGGACCGCGTATGGGCTCGTGTGGAGCACACTCACATTCGCCAGAGGTACTGTGCCAGCGCTTTTTTCGGAAAACTTTCCGGCGACTTAACTTGGTGCGTGGCGGCGTGTGCGGCGGTGCGTGGCCTTCCGGGCCGCCACCTTGTGGCGGCGTGTGGGGGAACCCGAGTTCCCTCCTTAGGTTTTTTGATGTGCCGAGTCCGAATCCGTTGTTCGTTTCCTCAAATTCCACCGTTTTAGTAGAGTTTTATTAAATGTACTCTCTTTGTGTTTAAGTGCAATGGTTGGAAGTTATCCAGTCCATCCTAGTTCGAGCGGCTCTCCGATAGAGGAGTACTTGTCAGTGGACCCCTTCTTAACTTATATGTTTTTATAAAATATTAGCCTAGCATGCATTTCATTTCATGATTTGAATATGTTTTATATTATGTTTTTCGGGCTTCTATATTTATGGTTCACGAAATATTTATGAATTATTGAAATTACGTTTTATGAACGGATATGAATTATTAGGTTTGCGTATATGAATTTCTATGGTTTTGGAATATGATTTATTTTATGGATCTATGATTGTGATTTATCTATCTTGGATTTATGAGATGATACTTTAAGCTTTTGAGCTCTGGATTTGATATGAGATTTTTAAGGTATGTTTTTTGTACTTATCTAGTGGGTTATCATACAACACATCCACACAAAACGGATATGTATATGTATATGGCCATAGGACATAGTTGAGAATGTTATGTATAGATTTCTTCTCCGGCGTAACCCGGAGTCATACAGCTTCACCTTCGAGTGATGGGGCATACCATGTTTCTTCACTGGGGTAACCCAGTGTCGTACAGCTTCACCTTTGGGTGATGGACATATATTGCCTTTAAGCGATTATGATGATAGCCCCAGCTTCACTAGCCCAAGGCTAGTGTCGGTGTGTGTGATGTTATGTATTCTTTCTCCGGCGTAACCCAGAGTCGTACAACTTCACCTTCGGATGATGAGGCCTACCATGTTTCTTCACTGGCATAACCCAGTGTCGTACAGCTTCACCTTCGGGTGATAGACAGGTACTGCCTTCGGACGACTATGATACCCCTAGTTGAGTACTTCATGGATGCGATTTCTGGATATTTTATGGATTTGCCTTCGGGTGATGATAACACTGTTATCGAGCATGGTTTTACTCATACTTGTTTTACGAATGTTTTGTATGGCATGCTAGGATTTTTATAAAGTCTACTATATAGTATTATATGTGTTTTCAAAACAGGGGGTTAGTATGTTCAGAAATAAAATGATTTTCCTATTATTAGTATTAATATAATGGGTAAAAGACTGTTTACTACCCTCATGTTTCGTGGTTTTCAACATTTAGTACATCAAGTTTTTTTCGTCTCAGAGTCATACCTAAAGTGTAAATTTTGGGACAGTCTCATACATCCGTTAGTCAAACTATTAAGTTTTTCGTTAACTGTGACGTGGCGCACTGACTGGGCGCCACGTGTCATTAACGTTTTTTTTTCTTTTTTCTTTTTTTCCTTTTCTTTTTTTCTTCCTTCTTCTTCTTCTTCTTCCTCCGACTGCAACTTTCTTTTCTTTTTTTTTTTTTTTTTCTTCCTCCTTCTCCTTCTTCCTTCTTCTTCCTTCTCATTCTCCTTCTTCTTCCCGAATCTGGGGAAGCTTTTTTTTTTTTTTTTTTTTTTCTTCTTCTTCTTCTTCTTCTTTCTCTTTCCTCATTCCTTCTTCTTCTTCTTCTTCTTCCTCCGAATCTACCCAGATTCAGTTTTTTCATTTTTATTTCTTTTATTTCTTTTATTTCTTTTTTATTTCTTTTTTTTTTCTTCTTTTTTTTTCTTCTTCTTCTTCTTCTTCTTCTTCTTCTTCTTCTTCTTCTTCTTCTTCCTCCGAATCTGCCCAGATTCAGTTTTTTTTTCTTCCTCCTTCTTCTCCTTCTTCCTTCCCCTTCTTCGTTCTTCTTCTTCTTCCTCCGAATTTGGGGGAAGATGAAAGTTTTTTTTTTTTTTTTTTTTTTTTTTGAGGAAGAAGAAGAAGAAGAAGGAGGAAGAAGGGGAAGGAAGAAGGAGAAGGAGGAAGAAAAAATTGCAGTCGGAGGAAGAAGAAGAAGAAGAAGGAAGAATGAGGAAGAAGAAGAAGAAGGAAAGAAAAAAAAAAAAAAAAAAAAAAAAACAAACTTCCCCAGATTTCGGAGGAAGAAGAAGAAGAAGGAGAAGGAAGAAGAAGGAAGAAGGGGAAGGAAGAAGGAGGAAGAAGAAGAAAGAAAGAAAAAAAACAAACTTCCCCAGATTTCGGAGGAAGAAGAAGGAGAATGAGAAGGAAGAAGGGGAAGAAAGGGAAGGAATGAGGAAGAAAGGAAGAAGGATAAGGAAGAAGCAAAAAAAAAAAAAAAAAAAAAAAAAAAAGAAAGTTGCAGTCGGAGGAAGAAGAAGAAGAAGAAGGAAGAAGAAAAGAAAAAAAAAACGTGGATGACACGTGGCGCCCAGTCAGTGCGCCACGTCACAGTTAACGAAAAACTTAACAGTTTGACTAACGGATGTATGAGACTGTCCCAAAATTTACACTTTAGGTATGACTCTGAGACGAAAAAAACTTGATGTACTAAATGTTGAAAACCACGAAACATGAGGGTAATAAACAGTCTTTTACCCTAATATAATTTATGGTCCACTCACCTTTTCTGTTTTAATCCCCCTCAAGACATAGCGACGAAGAGTACGACCCGAGCTTCGGGGCATTTCCCTACCAGTGACCTTGCATCTCTCCACTTGAGTATGAATTCCTTTTATGATCATTGTTACTTATTGTTCTACTTTTCTCTAGCACTTTCATTTAGTATTATTGCTTCTTAATATTGCGTATTTGTTGTGAATGTTGTTTCTTGCATAATTTTTGTATTGCTTGTTCCCTTATATCCTCACAGATTCACACACTCATGGCTTTCGTCACACTTGGGTGTCGGCCAGCACTTGCCATCCAAGTGTTATTTGGATATCTGGGTTGGGGCGTGTCAAGAGCCCTATGAAGCGCTTTCCACATAAAGTTCCGTATTTTTTTGGGAGTATTCAGCTTCCATATGTTCTTCCACACTTGCTCTGAAATTTGTAGAGAAGGGGACGGACACTGGCCCACAAGGATGCTTGACCTCAAATGTGCCCAATGATATCTCGATTTCACAGTGTACCTTCCACATTTGTCGCAATGCCAAACTAGCCTATCCCTTTAGAAATATCCTCGACAAATGTATCAAGGATTGTGTTTTATTCTTCCACCGATAAAAAGGCCCTAAGAAAATCAATATCCCAGGTCTTAGTGTTTTGACAGATTAGCGACTCCAACCATGTATTTCTAGAAACAACCACCTCACACATTGGCGAAGAATGTCCCAAGGGTAGGGATGGAATCCATCTATCCACCCATAAGCCCATGTCCATCCTTCCCATGATCTGCCAATGTGACCCCTTCAACAGTAGGTCTATTCCCACCAGAAGGTTAGTCCATGCCCACGAAGCACGGCTCCCACGCTGAGCTTCAAGAAACGAACAATGGGGAAAATGCCTAGCCTTTAGAACCCTTGCACATAAAGAATTTGTGTCTTGAAGAAGTCTCCAACACTGTTTTGCAAGGAGTGCATCGTTGAAGTCATGGAAATTCCTAAAGCCCATGCTCCCCATAATCTTCGGTAGGCCGAGAGTATCCTTCGACACCCAATAGATCCTCCGTTCCCCCCTTTTTGACCCCACCAGAAATTGGATATCAGGGCGTCCAGCTTATTACACACCACTATAGGGAATTTGAATATATTCATCGGATAGGCAAGGATAGCTTGAGCAACAACTTTAATCATAACCTCATTTCTCGCTTATGATAAGGTGTTTTGCTTAAAGCCTTGGATTTTCCCCATAATTCTTCCCCTCACATAGGCTAGCCCACGTCTCTTAGACCAGCCCTAGATAGCATGGACACCCAAGTAAGTGCCAGGATCATTCATCAGAGGCATTCCAAGTAAATCTCCCAGTTCCTTGAAAGTAGCCGCAGGAAAATTTGCACCAAAAAACACGCTTGCCTTATGCAGATTAACTTCCTGCCCAGAGGCAGAGTAATATGCTCCAAATAATTGGACCAATTTACTACAATTCCTTTTGTTTGCCTTTAGAAAAATCAATGTGTCATCAGCAAAGAAGATACGCGAGATGACAAGGTCGTGGGGGTTCATCCTCACACCATCCAAATGCCTCATTTCAACAGTCGATTGAATCATCTGAGATAAAACCTCACTAACAAGGAAGAATAAGTAGGGAGATAATGGATCCCCTTGCCAAATGCCTCTGGATGGAGCAAACTTTTTCCCGAGCTGCCCATTAAGGATAACGGCAAAATTTACTGTGTTGACACAGTCCATAACAAGCCTCCACCACGTAAGATTAAACCCCAATTTTTCCATAATTGCCTCAAGGAAATCCCACTCCACTCGGTCGTAAGCTTTGTGCATATCAAGCTTGATACCAAGTTCAAACTTGCATTTTGTTTTCCTAAGCTTAAGGAAATGGAAAAGCTCATGTGCAATCCCAATGTTATGTTGTATATGTCTTCCCACCACAAAAGTGTTTTGCATAGGAGAGATTAGATTTGGCAGGTAAAGTAGGCTTCAGCCTGTTCGTAAGTACCTTGGATAGGACTTTGTAGGAGTAGGTGCAAAGACTTATCGGTCAGAATTGCGAGACAGACTCCGGGTTTTGAACTTTTGGTTTCAACACTATATGTGTAGAGTTAATCTGACTAGGGCTGCCATTCCCATTCACCAAAGCCCAAACCAACTCATTAACTTCCACGTCAATGTTCTCCCAGAATGAGTGGTAAAATATACCTTGAAAGTCGTCCGCCTTAGAGCCCTAAGCCCCCCCATTTGATGAGCCGCAACTTTGATCTCCTCCACCGAGACCCATGACATTAGAGACTCATTTATTTCATCAGTGACAGTCGTGGAAATGCAATCCAAAAACGACCCCCAGTCCCTATGGCCCGAGGATTTGAACAGGTTGATAAAATGGTTATCAACCAAATTCCGAACCCTTCCCGAATTCTCAACCTAATTCCCATTCTCCTCCTTGATCTTCAGCACCTTATTCCTTTTTTGCCGTTGTAAAGTAGATTGATGGAAGAAGATGGTGTTGGCATCACCTTCCCAAAACCATTTAACCCGAGACCTTTGCTGCCAAAAGCTCTCCTCTTGTTCCCATAATTTATCAACCTTTTTTTACATCTCCTTGATTTTTTCTACATTTTCTCCCCACTTCTATTGAAATCTCCAAGTTGGCCTAGGAGCTCATCGATTTGACGGCCTTTCATTTTAAACTTCTTCTTACTCCACTGTATAAGTTTTGACCGGCAATCATTGATCTTTTCGTGCCATTTGTCAAGCGCATCCCTTTCACCAGGTCTCTGCCAGCAAGATCTCACCAACTTTCTACAGTTATCCTCCTTAGACCAGAAGGCTTCAAACTGAAATAGTTTCCTTCCTCCTTTAGTCCCTGGCTCCCACTGAATGATGATCGGGCAGTGGTCCAAGCCCAATATCGTGCCATGAATGGCAGTAGTAGTCGACCAAAGCTTCTGCCATTGAGTATTGAGAAGACCCCTATCAATACGTTCCTCTACAAGAACACCGTTTATGGTATCTCTCCATGTAAAGGCTAGCTCGTTAAAGTCCAGATCCATCAACTCTGTACAGTTCATGAAATACGCCAGGTATCTGAGACCATTATAAAGCACATGTGTCCTCCCGATTTCTCAAAATCCCATATAAACTCATTAAAGTCCCCTCCAGCCAAGGGATAGTAGAAGGGACAAAATGAGAGTTCATCCACCCCCAAAATTCCTTCTTCTTAGGTTTTTTACTTTATTTTTTACAATGGTCAATGTATGGGATAATCTAAGGGTGTTTTTGGACAGATTGAATCGGACACCACGTTTCCACTTTTCAATCTAAAATTTCCGGATCGAATCAGATAGGAACACAGTTTTTAAATTCGAAAATTTTGAAATTTTCAAAATCGGAGTAACCTAAAGTTTGGAATGTAATTTAAAAATTTATATATTTTACAAGTTTTCTAACACTCTCAATTTTTTTTGTACATGTAATTTATTGTTCTTTCTAAATATTTAGTACATGTTTATGTATAGAGTCAGAGTAATACTAAATTTATCACATTTTTCATGCCACGTTTATAACATCTCTCTAATAGAGGTAGAGCTCACCAACACATGTGGATTTCATCTCTATTGGAAAAGTAGTATAAATGTGGTATGAAAATATGGTGAGAGTAGCACTTTTGATAGATTCAAGTAATTTTGTAGTATACTTGTGAAATCTCATTCCCGGATTTCACTATTATAATCTACGTATTGTTATTATTGAAATTTTATGTTATTTTCGGGAATTTATATTAATTTCTTTGAATTTAGATTTTAATTAAACTAGTTACGAAGTTTGAAGTTTGGAAATTAATTATTTAAAATCCGTAGATCTTTCGAGGTCACAATTTATATATTTGAATAGAACTCAATCTCACGAACGCATAGGCGAATGCCGTTTGTGAGTTCAGATTATAACGGTATAGTTACGGACGTTTGGAATCGTTTTACTAAACTATGGGTTTTAAATTAATTAAACTCCCACAATGTGGGAATGGTAACCAATCAAAGTTGAGGACCAATTAGATTAGTTGTTGAGGGACCAATCTGAAATTAAGGAGATGAGAGGACTAGTGAGGAGAAGGAAAAAAAAAGGAAGAAGAAACCTTTCTCTTCCCGTCATCCATACCCAAGACAAAACAAAACCGGTTTCGACTCGGTTCTAACTTCGGCCACCTTCCACCATTTTTCAGGCCAACTACACCCATCCCTCACCTGCAATCTCTTCCACAACATCTCCTCTACCATTTCCACTACAAATTTGATGGAAATTAACTTGGTATTTGTGAAAACCGCACCGATGGGTGTACAAGGTAGACGACGGTGATTCCGTCATTTGGGAAAGTAATACGGTTGACTACCACCATGGTTCGACTCCTGGTGAGGTAGGGAACAAAGCCCAACCAACCTTGGGGGCGGTGGAGCATCGGAGGTGACGGATCAAAGCCACCCATTTCTAGGGTTTCCGGCGAGTTCGTGGCGATTTGAGGCTTTTCCCGGCCAAATTGGACTTGGCCACAGGTATAAAGTTTGCTCTACTCATTGAGATCTTTACTTTTGTAAATTTTGGTAATTTTTGGATTTAGTTGATTTTTCCGAGACCCGACCTGCTCATTCTAGGCTAATTTGGATGGCCTGATTCCATATTGATATCCGTATGATTTAATTTGATTGTTTGAAGTTAGTTTCATTACTATACATTACTTGATCAAAATATGAATCGCTAATCTGACCGTTGGATCGTCACCAAACCCTAATGCGTTATAGAACATAATATTTGAGGATAACTGGAATTGTCGGATCAGAAATCCGACGTATAGATCTTCCCAAATTAGATTTCTAAGTTAGTAAAAGTAATTGTTAACTGCCACCTAATTCTAGCAATTAGCAGAGATCTGACCGTCGGATCACGATGTGATTTTAATATATTGTTCTTTGAGCATAATGTGGACCTTAGGAAGTTACGGATCTACATTACGATGTGTGGATCTTCCAGATTAAATTGGTAAGGTGTGGACCCCACCATTGACATTTGGTCAACAAGTCTTGAACAATTTGAATTACAAAAATTACTATTACTAAAGACTCAATGAGGCTTTGCGAACTTGTCTCTGTGAGTGACTTTAATATATGTGATATGGTGATTACTCGATTCTTTATATTAATATCCTTTGTGGATATGACTTGGTTTTATAAATGTGTTTTCTATTAAAATGTGACTTGGTTTTATAAATGTGTTTCTGTTAAAATGTGATTCTTTTATAATTGGCCATCGATCTATTTTTATTAAATGTGATTTGATTCATAGATTGGTAATATTTGTGGAAAGGTGATTCGAATTGCATATTGAAATGTTTTGTAAATTGAGGGCTAGTAGGGGACTATGACCCTGCTTGGTTAATCTGCATTGGGGGGTCACTAGTAATCCTGCTTGGTTAATCAGCTTTGGGGGACCATACTATACATGGATCACGCTTGGTTAATCCACGTTGGGCGATCCTTATGGCCATTTATACTTATGGGTGATCATGCTTGGTTAATCCGCGTTGGGTGATCACTACCTAACATTTCTGTAGGTGTGACTCTGCTTGGTTAATCCGTGTTAGGGGGTCACTACTTACCTAATTATCTTGACCCTACTTGGTTAATCCGCATTAGGGGACCATACTATATATGGATCGTGCTTGGTTAATCCATGTTGGGTGATCCTTATAGCCATGTATGCTTAGGAATGATCATGCTTGGTTAATCCGCATTGGGTGATCACTTCCTAACAGCTGTAGGAGTGACTCTGCTTGGTTAATCTGCGTTGTGGGGTCACTGCCTACTTGGTTACTTTTTCAGGGGTGGCTTTACTTGGTTAATCCACTTTGGGGGGCCACTTCCTATTTGGTTACATATGTAGGATTCGGCCGAATTGCGTCCCTCTAACCCTAGTTTTTAATGTACATATGAACGATGGTTTTTGAGAATCTTGGTGGTCTGAATGGGAAAAGTCGTTGGATGTCTGGGTGACTCCTTCGGAGTTGTTAGAGACTTGACTATGGTTTCATATTTACGAACTTATATTTGAGGTTTATAAACTGTGATCGATGGTCTTTCTTTTTTTTGATTATCACATACTTGTTTTATTGTCACTCACTGGAGCTTCGCAGCTTATTCGAGTTCTGTTTGGCCGATGCACCATTTCCATGATGTAGGCACTGATTTTACATATGACAGGTCTGGGTAGATTATGAGAAACCACTTGATATTTTGGTTCCATTGAGTGGTCCGGAATCCTTGCTCTCGCTCATTCCCATAAGGCTAGTTTAGAACCCTAGATTCGAGTGAATGAGAATTACCCACAATAGTCCTTGTGAATATAAAATGGATTTACCATGTTATTGCTCATAATCCAAATAGGGAATTATATAGAGTTCCTTAGTTAAATTCATGAAATGATATGTTATCGCATTGTTTGATTAACGTAATTAAATGCTAAGATCGTGCATCTTTGATTCATGAATTGATTAATTGACAGGATTGTGGAATTACACTGGATATGGGTGTTGTTACTACGATTATTTTAGTTGATCAATGTTTCTAGAGAATAATATTGTGCATTGTTAATTCTTTAATATGTTACACGCTATGAATTGTGATTTTATGTGGGAAACATGATGAGTTATGTGATGGATGAAGTGGAAATGTTAATCGTCATGTGGGATTGTTATGTTGGATATCATTGTTATTGTTATGATTAGACTTGTTGATAAATATGGCTAGAGAATATGATTGTGCTTCGTCGTTTGTTCTTTGAAATATTGCATGATATGCATTGTGGTATGTTGTTGGGACATAACGATTTATGTGATGAATATTCGAGTGTAGTGAAATAATGAACTACGAATGGCTTGATCCCTATTTAGGGTACGTAGGCAGTCTAACGAGGATGTTAGATACAGCCATAAAGTCTACGAAGAATTATTGCGCTGTTGGATCTTAAGTTGTGTTTTGCCATTTTCCGGAGGCAGGATGTGTTAGAGATACGGATACGGGTATTTGGTGACGTCACGTGTTGATCCTGTAAGTATGTCGGGATCGGGGCGTGACAATACTGGTATGGTTATCCCTGTTAATTTGTTGATGTATGTTTAATATAAAAACAATGAACAAAATATACCCAAAACTAGCAATAAAATAAAAAAATTAATAACAAATTACATGATTTCAGTAAATAACTATAAAAATTGGAAATTTTTGGAATTATTTTCAGAATAAGTTGGAAACACTTTGAAAAAAAATCGAATTTGGTTTAGGGCTGGGTTCAATTCCGTTCAATTCAGTTTTTGGCTGAAACCAAAATCATTGTTCAATTCAGTTTGGTTTTCTATAAGTTTTTTTTGGTTCAGTTTCAGTCTGGTTCGGTTTTTTCATGATTTTTTTTTTGAAATCTGAAAATTGTAAACAAATAAATCTGGAAATTGGTAAAGAAATGAATCTGGAAAGAAATAAATTTGCAACACCAAGAGCAACACAAGCACATAATCGATCAAACTACTATCTTAATCTACAACTCACATCAATAATTACATTCAGTCATCTGAAATTCAAATAACTAACAAACCCACGACACAAAAATCGAACAAATCCTCAATACTAACCAAAACAACAACCCATAAATTTACATCAAAATTTCAGTCTCCCTCTTTGGAATTTACCCTAAAAAAAACCCATAAATCAATAAAATAAATAAGAGAGATTGGGGATCTTAGCATGGAGTGAGAAGATCGGGAAATGGAGCGACCAATCGTAAAGAAATTATAACTTAGATGTCGAAGGGCTGTGGGTGGGATGTCGAGACGGCAAGACGAAGGGACGACGAGAATAGGCTGTAGGGATGAAGGGAGGGCTGGCTATGGGTTATGGAGAAGAATGGAGAAATTGGAGGCAGACACATGGAGGGAGTCTAGAGGCAGGGGACTAAAGAAAAACGATGGGAATGAAAAAGTGCGGGTGCTACTGGCTAGGGCTTTGTTGATTTCTAATTTCGTAAAAGACTATAGATTTCAATCTTTATAAATAGTTTAGTCGTACAATCATAACAAAACAAAACTTGTTGCCAAGTTGAGTTGAGCGAAGCTTTTCGAGCTAGAGTGCAGGGGTTCGAACCCTCATGCCTCTGAATTTCGGGGAATTTTGAGAATTTCTATGATTTTTATAATTAAAATATTATAAAAATATTGAATATATATCGTTCAGTTTTCGAACCTCAAAAATTGAAACCGAATTGATTCGGTTTGGTTCGGTTTGATAGCTTCGGTTCGATTTTCGATCCGTTTTTTTTTTTGGTTTTCGATTTTTCAAACCCACCCCTAATTTGGTTTTTCAAACAGTTTAGTCGTACATTCATAACAAAACAAAACTTGTTGCCAAGTTGGTTTGAGCGAAGCTTTTCGAGCTCGAGCGCAGGGTTCGAACCTTTATGCCTCCAAAATTTCAAGGATTTTTTAGAATTTCTATGATTTTTATAACTATAAAAAATATTGAATATATATCGGTTAGGTCCGGTTCGGTTTGCGAACCTAAAAAACTGAAATCGAACCAACCAGATTCAGTTTGACTAGGGCTGGGCAAGAGCTGGGCCAGGCCCAAATTTGAAGGAACCGGACCTACCCATTTTAAAATGTAATGGGGCGAGCCAGGCTGGGTAGAAAGCTTTAGAGTTTTAGAACAGGACCTAACCCAGCCCGTTTCAAACGGGCTGGTTCAGGGCGGGTCCACGGTTCCTATTACATTTTTTTTTTGTCATCACAGAAAGAGACGACATGATTCAAGTCGTCTTCCTCAGTCGTCGAGCCCATTTCCTCCACAACAACCCAGATGCAGCTCAGACCATTCAAGCCGTCTTCCTTAGTCGTCTGGGAGATAAGAGAATACGAAAAATTAGAACCATAAAAAAACCCAACCAACACAAAATCAGAACCATAAAAAAAAAACCCAAAAAAGACGAGTTAAGGAGAGAGGAGAAGACGAGTCAGGGAGAGGAATAGTGACCTGCTCCAAAAGAAACACACATGCGCAACGACGACAGACAAGTCGGCGGCCATGGGAGTCTATCCCAGTCCTAGATCATGGCGATGAGGTAGTTGATCGAGTCAAGAACGCCATGGAATAGCCCGAGTCGGACCATATTGGTGGTCAACGACTGAGATCTGATGGTCTAGCGACTTAAGCAAGAGCTTAAGAGCGATGTAGTCATAGTGGTCGTGAGATGATGGTTTGGGTGACTGCTGTCGAGAACTCGACGCAAGCTCTTAAGTGTGAACTCACACATGCAATCAAATTTGATGATGACCCAGATGACAAAATTGCTAAATAAACTCAAAAACGAAGAGAATAGACCCAAATACAGACATCAATTTACCTATGTTGAACTCGAACACCACCACAACGATAAGAATTGCCTAGACGGAGTAGCGGCTGAGCTGGTTGAACGACTCTTTGAGGAAGATGAGCAGCGAGACGATCATCAGCGCCAAACCTATCTTCCACGCAAATACGATCTTTCGCGGATCGGACTGACCCATCTGAACAGCCCGGCTCGAGACATGTTGAACGGTTTGGCACCAGCCAACGATTTGGTCGGAGACTGATCGGAAAGTGCAGCAGCGGAGAGACCCAGACGACTCTTGCTCCTCGATGTGGACAAAGCCGAGCTCATAATAGCCCTTCTAGACGGAGAACAAGCGCTCTATCTTCTCATGGAAATTGTACTTGAATGAACCTAATTTGGCTGCCATTTTTGTAGGGAGAGGGAAAGTGGAAAGTATAAGCTCGTGTTTGTTGAACTTAGAGATCCAGATACGATTTTATCGTTGGAATTGTGAAGTGAATGAATGGAAAATGGGAGAATGCTGGATAGTTGATTTAATTAAATGATCTGATGGTTCCAGAGACTTTCTTGAGGGCGTCCCAAATCTGGTCCAATTTGGTGGGCTACCTTGTAAGTCGAGGGCCATGGCGTCGCTTTAATCCATAATACATTATCCCATGCTACAAACGGGCCGGGCCAGGGGCCCGTTCCTTCTTATTTTTTGACCCATCCCGCCCCGCTAATTTTGTAGACCCGGCCCGCCCCACCCCGTTTTGTGTTTCAAATTTTTGGACCCGCCCCGACCCGCAGGTCCAGGACCCGTTTACCCACCCCTAGGTTTGACAGCTTCGGTTCGGTTTTTTTTTTTTAGGTTTTTTCGGCCTCGGTTCGGTTTTCAATCCTTTTTTCTTTTCGGTTTTCGATTTTTCAAACCCACCCCTAATTCGGTTATTACAAATTATCGGAGTGGCTAAATACATTCTAATTTTCGTTCCAATTTTTGGAAAAATATTTGAATTCGGAATTTTCGAGTTCCGACTTAGAAATTCTATTGTTGAAAATCGGAAAACCCATTCCAACTTGCACCCCTAGAATAATTAAAAAGGAAAAAGAAAAAATAAAAGGGCAAAGCCAGGTATTGATTGCCTTGGATTCTAGCACAACCCAAATTTAAAGAGTGATGTTAGACTCACACTATTATCCTATTTTCTTACTCAAATTATCATCACATTCACTATAAAGGCTAAAAATTAAAATATGTTGCAGTCCTATTAGATTAGGAATGTGATTGTGTAAATCCTAGTAGATATGAGAATGTATCTTATATTCCTATTAGGAGTAGCTTACCTATTAAATGTTGTAATCCTAAAGGGAAAGGTTTTTACCTATCATACTACTATAAATAAAGGCACAATAGGGTGAAATAGAACACACCCACAATTACACATCTCTCTCTTCTCTCTACTATTGCCGCACCTTCCTCTCTCTCTCTCTCTATGGCCTTTATACAGTTCAGTAAATTTTGCCTACAACACGTTATCAACATGTTCTTGACGCTACGCTAAAAAGAGTTTGATCTTCAATCTGAGGAGTATTACTTTTTAATCATTCTTTTTATGATTAATTTATTATTTTATTGAATTGATCTAAATGATATTGATTCAATTTAATTTTTCCGTGTTGAACATGATAGAACGCATTGGAGATGCAATTCCAGTTTTCTGCGAATGATTTCCTACAAATTCAAAGGTTTTTGTTGTTTTTTGCCAATCAGGTACACTTAAAATAAAGAAAGATATTTGAAACGACCTTGACGCATGAAAACATTCCCCATGATGCATGAACCCCCCTATGTTTATATTTTCCTTCCAATATATATATTGTATATGTTCATATATTTGTCAATATATATATTTGTTCATGCAATACACAATTTTTGCTATGTGGAATATGTGAGTCAAAGAATCAAAATAAATTAGAAGCAATTAGGGTTTTTCAAACCCTAGATGTTGAAAAAAAAAAGAGGAAAAATCATTAAGACGCGCTGAAACTGTGAGCCAAGCCATGTCTAGCTAGCCTGAAGCCAAGCCAAGACAACAGCTCCTTCCTTTTTTTGGGTTTTCTGTGCATGGAACTCAAGCCCACACGCTGAGCTTTGCTCACCTAACAGACTTGCGGCCCTCGGCCCGCATATCACAAGCTTACTGCTTTTGATCTACTTCTCTTTTGGCCCACATACCAGCTCGGCCCATCTTTGTTGCACGCCTACAGCCTACATGCAAACTGGGCTGTACAACAGCTTTTCCCAACCCCACTTGCAGCCACCTGGGCTGACTTGCAACCTTACCCCCTATTGGCCCCAATTACGCCATCACTTATTGCTGGGCTTCAAAAACTTAGCCCGTGGCCTGAAGACCATTCTGTGGGTTGCTTTTGTAGCCATACCCAACACAAGCCCCTTCTTTTGCTCACGGCACTCAACCCTATTTTTTAGGTTATGGTATTTTCGACCTAACACTATTATTTAGCATTTTAAATAATTTTAACCCGAATGTTATTATTATTATTGCTTCTACAATCGACTCTGTATGGCCTGATTTATTGAATTAATTAAAAGTGACCTGCAGTCCATTAATCTGATAATGAATCCAAAATTATTGACATGAATATCACTTTTGGACATTAACGATTCAATAATTTATTTTTATACTTTGAACCGTTGACATACTTTCGTAGTAACGAAGCTCTCACACTTGAGTTCCCGAAGAACCTCAAATCCACTACACTTAAATCAGCATATTGCATTCTGTGTTCTTGATGGAACCTCTCTTTTATGAACGAAACATTCATCAACTAAATTGATTCTGTAGTTTCAAATTTAGTGCATTTCAAACCCGAAGTTTTCATAAAACAAATACACCCATGAAAACCCGACGACGTTTTTCATGAAACCATGTCTTGGAACTCGAATGTTCTAACTTTGATGCTTATGAATGATTTATTCCCATAGAACCAATCACAATCTTGTTCCCTCTAATTCAGTGGATTGTCGAACCGTCACAAGTTCGATTTCCCTTATTTGGACGTTTCTAATAGAAACCACTTTATGTGAGGTACAAGACGTGATTCTCCACTTGACTATCAAGAAGTTGAGAAACCATTGACGCCAACAATGGCATGGAGCAACTGAATAAGCCTCCGACATGATCTTCATTCGAAGACTTATGCCCGAAGCATTACAAACGGAAGTACCTCCTGAACGAGGATTCCATGCCTCATTGGCTCGCTTGTACGGACTGTCTAATCATGAAAGACATTGCCTGAAGCACACCATGATTACCTCCATGAATAAGTACAATTCTGAAGTTTATAAATCTGATCGAATTTTGATTGGAGAATACTTTTCTCGTCCTTCCTTGTTTCTAACTTGCCCATGAAGTAGCAATATAGATAGCGTAAGTTTACCAAATTCTCGAATTTGATTACTACCACAAACGTGAGAGAAAGGTATGGACCCAGTTCAGCTGGAGTCTACCGAATAGCTCGACCCAGTTCGGTCAAAACCTACCAAATGGTGATGCATTACTTCGACAGGGATACACCAAATGGCATACTCTTTCACAATCCAATTTTAAGTTTGTTTTTACAACATATGGTAGAATGAGGGCCTGCCAAGGTGTGGCATCATGCTCGAAGTGTGATCCTTGGCACCTAAGACCTAAAACTTCAAGAATAAGGGATAGTATTCCCAAACCTTAACCCTGCAAAATCTACTTCCGTCTCAATAGAATAGATCATTGGTTATGCACATGTTCGTGCCATTACCAATGTTGTTGAGGAGTACCATTCTCGTAGTCAATATGTGAGACTAATTTTGCTTCACCAAAAATCGTTGGAAAAGCAGAATTTTGACATGGATGGCCTTGTTGGCCGAATTCCCTTAGTAAACCATTTACTTTGTTAACATTTTTCCATGTTCTTGGATTCAAGTTTCATGTCTGTTTTACTTATGGATAATCTTATTGATATTGTCCTTGAATATGAGTTAATTGAATCATGTTTCTTAATACATGTGACCGATTCAATTAAACACATGATTAGGTAGGAATGTGGGAAAGTTAGTTGTCTGGATAGATGCGTATTACGCACACTAACTTTACACCTAAATCACATCTTTAATAACGACTTCAGGTCTATCCAACCTGATTAAGAGCATTGGCACGTTCCTCGTTGTATGAATGGTACTGAATCACCATTTAAGGGACCTTAATTCTCCCTGACGTTGAGTTTTTAAGGATATTCGAGATGACAATGATCATAAATGAAATCACTGAAGAAAATAGAGTAAAATATCTTTGCACCACCTCCAAAAATGAGCCTGAAGCTTTGATTTGGGACCAATGGGTTGTCTCCCAACTGGGAATACACCACATGTGGTCTGCCTGGAGCCTGGTGATTAAGCAATTTACTTGCTTTGGCACGACCATTTGGGACATTTAGGTTAAACAATGATGCTACAACGCATCTCCTTATCCGAAGTAAGGATCTTGTGCCTACAAGCACATTTTGCCAAGCCTGCTCATTAGGGAAATTGATTTTCTATATCATTTCTCGCAAAGATACAAAATCACCCTTTTCGCAGTGGATTCAAGGGAATATATATGGACTAATCCAACCAAAATGCAGACCATATAAATACTTATGGTTTTGGTTGATGAATCGACAAACTGGTCACATGTTTGTCCACACACATTGCTGCTAAACCTCATGGCTAATTAAGGGCTTACCACCCTACTTATCCCTTAAAGTTTGAAAGACTGGATAATGCTAGAGAGTTTATATCGACGGTTTTCGATAAAGTATTGCAAGTATTTTGGGTTTATAATTGAACATCGAATTCCCATGTTCACCCCAAATAGCCTCGCCTAGTGATCATAGAGAGCAATTTAAATGATCACCCGAATTTTGGTGAACGTACCAAGTTTTTGGTTTTTACCTAGGGCTATGCAATCTTGTACGCAGTTATGTTGGTTCGCCTTAAGGCCCATTGCCACCCAACCTATATGACTTAACAGTTGGTTACTAGGTATGAACCTGACGATTTTCGTATTTACGCATTTGGGTATGCATTCCATGTGCTAAGTTGCGTCGCCGCAACGTACCAACTTGGGTCCTCAAAGAAGGATGTGAATCTTTGTCGAGTATGATTCTCCTTCATACTAGCTCTGTTAGAACCCTTGCATGCGATCTCTTTACCTCTCATTTGCGGGTTATCACTTTAATGAAACAGTTTTCCCGCTGTTAGGGGGAGATAAGAACGTCAACGTTCCTGAAGAACGGCGTGAATTTGCATGGACGTTGCCCATTATGTCTCATGTCGATCCCTATATCGCAAAAGTATGATAAGCAAGTGTGATGAATTCTAGATTTCAGAATGTTGCTTTAGCCGCATTCCTCTGATCTAGCTAAAATGACGAGATTATATATTGGCTGCAAACATGCTTGCAAGGATAGAAGTTCTTAACGGACGTCGAGTCAACATCCCTGAAGGGTGTGCCACCCCTGTTTGATGGTTTGGACGGTACACCGGCGGATAGCCAATCAATCTGTCTTGTCCTGGAGCACGACAGATCATTCGGTTCGTAGGATTCACTTCCCTAGAAGAGGAAGACACGGCACAATAATGAATCTAAACTCGAACGTTGTCTCAAATCATTTTCATCTCATGAGATTAATCCAGATTTCTCCCGAGACTTAAAGTTCTTGGCCTAGTATACTAGTTTGGATAAGCTAAATGGAATTGAAATGAGATTATCATCGATGATGTTTTCACTTATATGGTAGCTACCGACATAAATGAAAAGCAACAATATCGAACCATATTTCGTTGATTAAGTGACAACGTAGAACTGATTGGACAACTAAAATTACAATCCAGGTCAAATTCCTTACCAAAGTGTGTATTGGACCTGTCATTTCTACACTGCCCAAGGTAAGCTTGTTGTGTTACAAGTGGAAAAGGAAGCGTTAATGGTGCGATATGATGCACGCCTTATGGCGCAAGGTTTCTCTCAAATGTCCTGTGATTAATAGCAGCATTATGAAATGTGGTTAGTGTTTCTCCATGGGGATATAGATACGGAGATTGACATGTAAGTTCCCGAAGAATTACATGGACTGTTTCAAATAGTTACAAAACCACGGAGCACCCTCTTAACTCATTTTGAGGCGTTCACTTATGGATTGAAAAATCCAACGGATGTGGTATACCCGTCTACGTGATTATTTGATCAGTCAGGGATAATTATGCCTTTGTGTGTTAAACTATGAAGTCTTATTCCGAATTGCTAGAGTTACAGTTTATGTCATTAACACGAATCTCACTAAGACTCCGGAAGAGCTTGAGAAAACTGTCTCGCACCTGAAGATGGAATTTAAGATGAAGGATCTTGGGAAAACTCGTTTATGCCTTGACCCGAAGTTGAAGCATAGTTCTGACGGTACCTTGGTCTACCAGTCGAACTACACCCCGAATGTGTTACCTTTGAGTATACCCATGATCGTCCATACGTTATATGCAAATGAGACCCTTGAAGAGGTTATGGAATCCGAAATTCCATATCTAAGTTCAACTTTGTGCTTCGTTGTACTTAGCTCATTGTATTTAGACAGGACATCTCATTCGCTGTTGATCTTGGTAAAGATGCAGCACCGCGCCACACGCATCCACTGAATTGGTATTAAAGACGTACCATAAAGGTACTACAAGTTTGGGCAAATCAAATCCCAATGCATCTCAAGCGGATCCAACCCCCCTGATCCTCGAAATGATGTTTGCCTTATTTGTTATGCTGACGCAGGTTACTTATCAAACCCGCACAAGGCAAAATCCCCGAATGGTTATGTCTTTACTGTTAGGGATATCGCAATATCTTGGAGGTCCATGACATGACCTTAGTTGCAAAATCTTCAAATCGTTCCAAGACTCACCTTACTTCAATACGCCACAAGTAAGACATGGTTAGGAGTTCTTGTTGAGCATTACGAAGTACTTGCTATTTTTCATCCATCGTTGAGTTCCAACGACGATCCATGAAGATTATGCCTCATGTATCCACCCGACCAAGCCATGATACATCAACGAAGTCAACGCTAAGACATATTGCATCTACATTTACATCAGCAAAGCATCAGGAGATTGAAGTCATGCAAGCCGATCCTAGACAACCTTTCCGACCTCTACACGACGTCACTGCAGAAGTCAACCTTCCAGAAGCTTGTCTGAGGAATTGGTATGCCTAACTATTCATATGCAATGCTTGTAGCTCTCATTTGGAAGTTATGTCAAACTTAGGGGGAGTATCCAGAAGTATACTCACTTGATCTTAATGTACTACTTTTCCCTACAATTAGGAGCATTTTTCCCACTGGGTTTTTGCTACCTAACCAGGTTTTAACGAGGCACCCATCATGGACTGATCATACCCTTGTGAGCTTTTCTACTTGTGTCCAAAAGACGTATAGTTTTGACTTAATGCAACTTCTCACTTTTCTCCTTAATCTATGGGTTTTTCTCCCACCTTGGGTTTTACCATAGCAAGGTTTTGTGAGTTTTACTTTTTATGCATTCTTCGGTTGATTTGAGACTCACATTCGCTCATTGTGCCGACGACTTCATCAACTGTACTTACTTCATCGCTGAAGACCTGATGCACCATTTACTTGAGTATTTGCACACTTAAGGGGAAGTGTTGCAGTCCTATTAGATTAGGAATGTGATTGTGTAAATCCTAGTAGATATGGGAATGTATCTTATATTCCTATTAGGAGTAGATTAACTATTAAATGTTGTAATCCTAAAAGGAAAGGTTTTTACCTATCCTACTACTATAAATAAAGGCACAATGAGGTGGAATAAACCACATCCACAATTACACATATCTCTCTTCTCTCTACTATTGCCGCACCTTCCTCTCTCTCTTTATGGCCTTTATACAATTCAGTAAATTTTGCCTATCACAAAATACTATTTCTTGACCCATTATTATTCACAAAATTACCTCTAATCAAACATGTCCTCCTTCACTCCCGTTCCCCTGCGCCACAGAGTGCAAAAAAAAAAATTTGGTTGTGCCGTTGGATTCGTTCCAACAATGTTAACTTAATTAAAATAGCAGAGAGCACACACTTTGTGTGCGTGTGAACAATTTCTCTTAATAAGTGCATATTTTTTTTAATATTACATAATTACTGTTTTGTCCTCCTTATGTAAATATTGTGTATCAAAAGTGAGGGTAAAATTGAAAAAAAATATGATTGTCATTATCTCAAAAAAAAGGGTAAAATAGAAAAAATAGGGATATGATTATCATTTTGTCAAAAGATACAAAAATACTATTTTGCCCTCCTTTTGTCAATAGTGTGTATCAAAAGTGAGGGCAAAATAGAAAGAAAAAAAGTTGACAATGAGGGTTTTCTTAATAATAGTATCTCTTAATAGAATGGAATAAATATAGATAAATAAATAAAAAGTAATAAAAAAAATTAAAAAAAAAAAAAAAAAACTAAAACAAAAAGCCTAGCATCACCGAAGCTTGCCACCCACCCCAACCCGTCAACCACTCAACTGCCACCGACAACCTCTCTTTACTTCTCTCCTTCTTTAAGTCTCCATCCACTTTATTCTCCTTCGCCACGCCGTCAATCTCAAACTGCTCCAAGCAAATCGAGCACTCGGACCCGCAGTCCACCTCCACAGTCTTGATACTCGGCATGACGTCGCCTTTGACACTGGCGGCTGTTCGTCTAGGTCTTCTTGGTCGAGTCTCGCGCGCCGTGGTGGTGGCTAAGATTAAGGCATGAATAAAGAGAGCTCTCGATCTCAACCCCTCATCATGATCTAGTTGAAGAACTATTATGAATGTGATGATTTTTAATGAGGATTAAGGAGTTAATTATTATTTTTAATAGTTGTTGAGTTTGTTAGAGTTAATGACCAACTAGCACTGAGTGTTTGGAGAGTTTGTATAAAGGTCAATTGCAAGTAATGCTTGTCAACAGTCATTTTGGTCCAATATTGTTGAAGAATAGACACTGAATTTCCGTAGATTAGCTAATCACACTGCTGATGTTGGTCCAATATTGTTGAAGAGTTGTTTTCTTGGAGGTCTAAAACAAGAATTAAAATATGATGTTAAATTGTTAAAGCTTACAACTGTTCATGATGCAATAGTTATAGCTGCTCAGGTTGATACTAAGCTATCTGACCTTAAACCAACCCCCAATGGACTCACACTATCTCTTAAACCTCCACCTTTATCTATTAAGCGAAGAGTCTTAGTCTTGCCTTACAAGAAACTCACTCCTGAAGAAGTACATAGAAAGAAAAAATGGGTAGGATGCTGGTTTTGTACTGAGAAATAGGTTAGAGGTCATAAATGTGCCTATAAACAATTGTTAATGCTAGATATGTGTACTCAGGATGATCTAGTAGAAGAGTTAGGTGATGATGAACACCAAGCTGATATGCATAGTACGGAACTAAGTGCATGTGCTTTTTATGGCACTAATGAGAAGCAATCTGGGCAAACTATGAAGATGGATGGTTTGGTCAATAATCAAACTATTAGAATCCTCCTAGAAGTTGAATATCAGATTGCGCAACGAACAAGACTACAAAATAATAGCAATATTATTAAACTAATGAGAATGCCGAAACGGCTACAAAACCCAAGATGTTACATTGTGAATAACTTGTTTCTCTAATAATAACAAAGCACCCTATTTATAATAAACTAACCCTAGTCTCTAACAAAACCTAAATCTAACGGGCTAAGCCTAGAAAACCAAACATTCAAATAAACCAAAATACTGATATTGTCAAACTCATGGCGGTATACGACATGGGTTTGCAAGCAAGCAGATGCGGACTGACTCCGTTAGGCGGACAGACAGACAGACAGGCAGGCTCTGCAATGCGGACAGGTGAACTAGAGAACTGGCAAACTGATTTTTGCTAGCAAGCTGATTCTAGCTTGCACACTGGCTAGTATTGAGAGTATGGAAAAAACCCATCACTAAATGGACGAGATTTTCATACCTCAATTGTACCAACAAACGAACAACGCCAACAACTTGTGTGGCCCAAAAACAAACTTAACTATGTTTTTTTTTCCTTGCCCGTGTGGGCCTAAAACCAACAGCAAACAATTTTCTTTTCCTTTTTTTCCTTTTTTATCTTTCTTATTTTCTTTTCCATTTTTTTCCTTACTTCCCTTTTTCCTTTTTTCGTTTTTCCTTCTTTCTGGACTGACAAACTGGAGATGCATGCCATACACCTCCAGCATTGGTGCGGCGGCGGTACGATTGCAGGCGTGAAGCAAGCAGACTTCGACAAGGCACAGAGGTTCAAAGGCGGTCAAGCAGCGGGCAGTCAAGCTACAGGGTCGATTAAGCAGTGGTGTAGGCGTGATGCTCAGGCAGACGCATCCACGGTAATGATTTATGGGTTTCATTCAAATACGGTGATGGATCGGGGTTAAAAGTGGGTTTTGCGGCAACAGTGTGATGTGGGTTTGAGGACAGTCAGCAAGACGGCGAGGCAGGATCTGGAGGAGGGAAAGGTTCAGGTTTTGTGTTTTCTTCTACAAACTAAACTGACGACAAAAACAAGAATACATACATACTGACAAACAGAATACCAACCCGACCAAGCAGATTAAATTCCGAAGGATTGAACCTACCCGACCAAGCAGATTAAATTCCGAAGGATTGAACCTACTCTGATACCAAGTTGAATATCAGAGTGCGCAACGAACAAGACTACAAAATAATAGGAATATTATTAAACTAACGAGAATGCTGAAACGGCTACAAAACCCCAAGATGCTACATTGTGAATGACTTGTTTCTCTAATGAATAACAAAGCACCCTATTTATAATAAACTTACCCTAGTCTCTAACAAAACCTAAATCTAACGGGTTAAGCCCAGAAATCCAAACATTCAAATAAACCAAAATACTAATATTTTCCAACACTAGATTCAGGCAATACTGACAATTTTTTTGATTCAAGGCTGCTTAAGAAATTAGGATGGTAGTGTCACACAACAGAGCCATTTGATGTAATGATTGCTGATGGAGGAAAAGTTAGGAGCCAAGGGTGTTGTAAACAAATTCCTTTGGAGGTATGGGTTATCATTGTAATACTAACCTCTATACACTTGTCATTGGTTGTTGTGATGTGGTCCTTGGTGTGCAATGAGTCTCCAGTCTTGTAAGACTTCCAACTCCTCACTATGGAGTTTACTGTGGGAAATGAAAACTACAAGTTAGCTCACTCTACTACTCCACAACACCCATTCCACCATCTGGACAAAGAGTTCTATAATTCCAATTGGGGGTTTTGTTCTACTCCACGAAATCTAGGAAATTAGAAGCCTCATATTTAACACCTCAACAATTCAGTGAGCTACAAGGTTTATTAGTGAATTTGAACAAGTGTATGTGATTCTTACCAAACTGCGACTCTCAAGGGCACATGATCACAAAATCTCACTAGCCCTTGGTGTTAAACTTTCTAACATTAGACCATACCATCATGGTCCAGTGCAAAAGAGTGAGATTAAGAAAGCAGTAAAAGAGCTCTTATATGTTGGGTACATAAGACACAGTCATAGCCCATTCTCGTTTCCAGTGTTGCTAGTCAAGAAAATAGAGGGAACTTGGAGGTTATGCATGGATTATAGGAAGCTGAACAACATAATAATTAAAGATAAATGCCCCATACCATTGATTGATGATCTATTGAATGAGTTGTTTCAGGCCTTACCTCAGGAAGTCAATTTTAGTGTTCTTTGGTGATATACTAGTCCACAGTAAATCTTGGGAATAGCATTTTTCTCACTTGCAAAAGACCTTTGAGTTGCTGCAAAAGCATCAACTGTTTGTGAAGAAGAAAAAACTAGCTTACAGATTGAAGCTGTTTGAGAACTCCAAAATCCACCTAGTTTTCATGTTAGCTTCCTAAATAAGTATTTGGGTCCTAATGTAAATCATGTTCCCTTGTTACCAGTTGTCACAGATGATAGGTTGTTGCCTCAAGAACCCATGACAGTGTTGCAGAAAAGAATTTACAAGCAGGGAAGTGCATCTGGGTGGAAGAATGGCAGTGTAAAAGATGCTACACGGGAAGATTATGATGATTTCTCTACTAAATTTCTAGATTTTAATCTTTGATTTCAATCTTGAAGACAAGGTTTTTCTGTAAGGGGAGGGTAGTGCTATGACTGTGATGGTTTTAATCAGGATTAAGGATTTAATTCGTATTTTAAATAGTTGTTGAGTTTGTTAGAGGTAGTGGCCAGTTGGCACTGAGTGTTTAAAGAGTTTGTATAAAGGCCAATTGCGTGTTGGGCCGATTCTGTTGTACCATTTATTGAGCCTTAGTATTTGGGCTCATGACCTAGCTCATGATGTATGTAGGATGTGAAGGAAACCTTTATATTCTATATAAAGGATATTTCACCCTCACTTTAAAGGGAACAAAAGAATAGCAAAGAGAGCAAACCCTAGTCTCTCTAGCCTCAATGTACGTTGTAACCTTCATTAAACCAAATCGACATCGCAAAGAGAGCAAACCCTAGTCTCTCTAGCCTCAATGTACGTTGTAACCTTCATTAAACCAAATCGACATCAGTGTGGACGTAGTCCTAATTTGGGGTGAACCACGATATATCTTTGTGTTCTTGTGCGTTTGTGTGATTTACGGTCGGATTTACGTTGGTCCAAGATTGACCCGATTTTGTGCATCAACATTTATCGCCATCCATGGGAATCGATGAAAGTTATGTTGGTTCTCTCCTTTTTTTCATCTCACCACCGTGAAACCCTCACAACCACCACTGTCCACTGGAAAATCTTACAAACCGAGAACCCAAAACCCCTCTTTCTGGCCAAATTCTCCAAGCAGCCTAGACACCCCCACGGTGAAACCCTTACAACATCCACATCTTACCCAACACCGTAGCGTCAACCACGAGGCATCCACCACCGTAACTCCACTTCCCTCTCACGATTGTGATTTGGGTGAAATGGGCCGATCTACGAAACCACAATCGGTTCGGGAAAGTTCGTCGGGAATCGAAGAAGGCGCTGCAAACTCGCCGCGGCCATTGGTGGAAAACTAACGAAGAAGACAAGTCTTCTTCTAATTCATTAACTAGTTTATTATTTTTATTCTAGGCTTATTATATTAACATCCCACATTTGCTTTTTCAATTAAAATTTATCTTTATACACCTCACGTACTTCTCCATAATACCCTCACACACCACATTCTCAACATACATCTTACAATTTCTACAAACACCCCATATTTTTTATACCCCACATTCTTCAAATCCTGTAATATTCTCTTTAACTTTTATGAATCAAATTGACTTGGAAGTAAAACCCTAACATCCTGCATGGTTGATGTAGAGAGAAGAAAAACACTTAATAGGCACCAATTGAATGGAATGAATTATATTGCAGTAATTCACCATTGAAAATGATCGATGCATCTTCTTGAACGTTCAGAAACTCTCTGCTGAAAATGATCTTGCGTCGGTTTAGTCTTGGCACAACAATTAAGTTTCAGATTGGAAATGGTGTCCTAACAGATATCCCAACCATTCAAGTCTTTGTTGCCCGTAAGGCTCACAGGCAATGGCTCAGCCATGTACAATGTCTACCTGCTGCCCTTGAGGATGAAATTTTAGTGTCCTTTTCTATATTCTGGTTTTTAGATTTTAAAAGCAAAAAAAGTCCATGCGATGCCGCGAGTTTACAGCTCTAGTTACACATAATTACAACAACGTTTTCAGACCTACTACTACATATATACAACCATACTCACAATCCTATTTACACATATACTAATCAACATTTAAAACTATGTTAAATGGGGAGAGTTTTACCTCAGTACAAAACTTGATAAAATTAAACAAATCCCCATGTCATTGGTTCTTCATATTGACCCCTACTCTTATAAACTGGGTTGAATGCTGCACATGGACCGTCGATTTCCACCGCAAAGAAGGGATTCTCCATCGTCACCACCATTGGTGTTCTCTTCCTGTTTTCCTTTGTCCAGACATTGGAAAATCTAATTTTGAAGCCATTTTCTCACACTAAATAGCAAAAAACAATAAATTTAAAAATTAGAGAAAAGCAAAGAAAAGCATCTAAAACTTATATTCAGAGGCAAAAAAATAAGCAAAACCCAGTTGAGAACTCACCGTAAAAAACCAAACTTTACCCAAGAAAACTCTAAAAAACTAAAACAAACAAAAAATTGAAGAACCCATTTGAACTTTACACATAATGGAGCAAAGGAAAGACAAAAAAGAAAAGAGTAAAGCCATCAAGCTCAAACCTTTAATTTAAACTCCAAAAAAATTAAACACAACCCCATTGAATCATTAATCTTACTATAACGACAAAATATTATGGCCAAACTTTTGGTGCCTATCAAAACCAATTTTTCATAAATATACAAAGCATAAATTCTTCAGTTTTAGACATTCTTAAGCATTGTACAACAATGTCATATGATTGTGTCTGCTCCATATCAAATACCTCATAATATAGGTGAATCAAGTGATTACATGTATATATATGTTTATAAACTTATTTATTTGACCGATGCAGGGTATACGAAACCAAGCGTAAAATAAATGGAACATGTTCAGAAAATAACCCAGATGAAAGCCGAAAATATCAGAAGAAAGAAGACCAAAAAAATACCGAATTGTGATCAGCTAATTGTTTAACTCAAGCATCTGATTCCTCTGTGTTTAAGGTGAGTGCTTTTGTATATCAAAATTAAATTCCAATCCAAACTCAAATTCCAAAACAATCACAGCATACAAACTTAATAACCCAAAAAAGGATCTTTCACCCTCACTTTAAAGGGGGGCAAAGAGAGCAAACCCTAGTCTCTATAGCCTCCATGTACATTGTAACCTTCATTTACGTAGTAAAACTGAATCGACACCAGTGTGGACATATTCCCAACTTGGGGTGAACCAAGATATATCTTTGTGTTTTTGTGCGTTTTTGTGATTTACATAATGATTTACGTTGGTCCAAGATCGACCCGATTTTGTGCATCAACACGTGTACTGCTTGGCAACGGTCATAAGGGTTAAAAAATAATATTACAAAAATTCTGAGTTCAGCTCTCTCTATTCTTCCTCTCCTTCCTCCCTTCCACTATTCCATTACTGCTAGCTATTTGCAGGTTGAGTAATGAGCTGGGAATTTGATCGTAACAAGAAGGAAACGAATTGGTGCCAGAAAAAGGAGAGAGAAAGGTGGGGATCAATGAGGAGACATAGTAGCCGGCGATGAAGACGAAGGGGTAGCCCGTTACGGAGTCGAGTGGCTGAGGAAGAAGTCTTCGACACCGATGATTGTGGAGGATTGGGAAGGGAATGTGGGAGAGGGCATTGGAAATCCCAATGTCCTGAGTTATCTCAAAAATATGGATCTCCACAGCGACCACTTCTTACAGCAATAGTTGTTCCTTCTGTTTTTCATATTGCAACTGATTCGGAATCTAAATCCAGAAAAGATGATTGGGAATGGTAGCTTGAACTTGGATCGGATCTTGCACTGGTACTAGCATTGAAATCTTGCACTGGCACTGGTATTAGAGTCTTGCATTTGCATCGATGGAATTTTGTATTGGAAGTTGCATCAGATGTTAACATAATAGAGCTTGCATCCACACCTACTTTGGCAAAACAATGTCGTGTACCACCATCAGTTTGATGAGGGATGTTGGAATTTGGTCTATTATTATTAGAAATGTGAACTGCCAATTTAGTCCTTGAATTACACCTGATTAAAATTAGTTTCCTAAACTATTTTTTTTTTCCAGAAAAATCAGTCATTGAATTATAAAAATATGTCAATTACATCCCTAATATTAGATTCGAAGCTGCTATATTCAGTTTTGCATCAATTTAAGTCATGTTACTTGCTTGTGATACACATTGGAGGGTAGATTGGTGATTTTTCATAAAGAAATAGTGTATGAAGTTAACTTTGGAGGATAAATTAGGCATTAAATTTGCAACATATGTGAAATGTTAAGGGCTTATAGGCGAGAAAATGATAGTATTACACTCTAAAGTGTGTCAAATGACTTAAGTCGATGAAAAAATTGATAAAATAGCTTTGAATATAATAGTATGGATGAAATTAGTAAGTTTTAATGAATTTAGAGACTTATTTTATTAAAAAAATAATTCAACGACCTAATTTTCACTGAAGTAATAATTCAAGGACAAAATCGGCATTTCACCCTTATTAGAATTAGTTGTCTTGGGGGCCAACGATTAATCCCTTGCCCATCAAGTTTCAAATTACTTGCTTGTTTAGTCTAGGGTTTGCTTTAGTTTTTTATTATTTAAAGAACTCTTTATATTTGCTATTTTTATGTATCAATAAACAATACTTTACCCGTATACTATTTAACTTTTACAACGGTTAAATCTGGCATAAAATTCACATTACTGAATACAAAAGTAACATTATCGCCGGAGTCCAGAAAACGAATAAATGATATATAGCTTCCCTTTCCAGAAGTCATTTTCCATGAAACTAATCACTCTAAAAATGGTTGAGATGGGCTCCAGCTGTTTTGATTTGGTGGACAATTTGGAGCCTCATGACTCATGTCATGTGCGTCCCCACGTTTTCTAAATTTATCAATGAATAATCTTAGATCATGCTAGAAAAAATTTCTCAAAAATCTATCAAAACAATTGAATTTACATAATAAAATCGTTCTTTCAATTCTCATTTACATTATTGAATTTACATTAAGAATAGAGAAAATAATATTTAATATACAACTGATTGAATCACATTATTGCTAGCCCATTTTGAGGCTAAGCCCACTTCCATCCCCCTTAGTGTAGATAATATCGTTTGTTAAAAAAAAAACAATAATTTGACAACTAATTTAATCACATTATTATCCACGTGCGAAAGACCTTTTTTATAATCGACATTACATGCTCTTAAAATGTTTTGAATGTGTTTAAAAATAGAGAAAATAATATTTAATGAATTGCTGATTGAATCACATTATTGCTAGCCTATTGTGAGGTACTAATTAAAAAAAATTGTACAAAAAAAGTTAATTATTAAAAAAATACTATTAAATGACGAAAATACCCCTGCCACATTTGATGCATTATTTTGGGTTGCTTTTGAAGTTTTTTATTTGAGGGGCATTTTTGTCCAATTATTTTTATGACGCTTGTGACACCAAAAACACTATTCATTGAGCTTGTTGGCTTTATATATATATATATATATATATATATAGATTTTCAGGTCTTGTATTTGTTTTTTGAGTCTTGTGACTCCTGAATCCCTATAAGGTCTGCTCATATATATGATGCATGACCTATTTTCAGATGCCTTTCCAAGCAGTTCCACCGTGGTCTTTTGCCAGGTGGACTGGTGATGGAACAGGGCCAGATAGCCCAAGCGACTTACCCCAGCGTGTGCCAGCTCAAGGGAGAGGCTCGGCCCGAGGGAGAGGCCTAGCACGATTTGCTAGCCCAATAGCCCGAAGGCAATGTGACGCAAGGCTGACGTCGCCCAGATGTCTGCCTCTTTTTATTGCCGGAAAATAGCCTGCAAGGGTTGGGTTTCTTCGCCGAATTCTGGAAATGGGGAAAAACAATATGCATGCATGTCAAACTTTAGTAATTTCCAACTAATTTTCACATGCAAAGAGGCATTTAAGTACCTGGAATGGATTCAAATTGAGCAAGAGCTCCATAACCCACAAACTTGCTGGAGTTTGCTCCGATGAGGTGACTAGAAACTGGGCAAGGTTTCAGAGAAATTGCAAGGGGTTAAACCTCTGGTTTCGAACTGGAAAAAACACCACAAATCTTGTCCCAAGCAACATTAAGACATAATGAAACAAGATTTGCATAGAGAACCTCACCTGGGTTCGAGTTTCAGATCTTGAAGCTCTTGACTTCAATGGTGATTTACACCGTAATGGTCCGATGAGGCATGGAACGGTATAGCTCGGATCCTTTAGTCCCAGAGATTAAGGTTTCATGGTTTTGGAGCTTGATTTGTTTAATTTCCGAAGAGGAAAGTGGGTGAGAGCTCTTGGAGCTCTAGAGAGAGTGAGAGTGTCAAGAGCGTAGAGAAAGAGAGAGTGAGAGTGCCAAGAGAGAGAGATGAACTTCAGAAAAATGGAGAGAAATGAGAAAGATGAGTGGAAAGAGAGGGAGTGACGTGAGGGAGTGGAGAGTGCACGGGAAATTCCAAGCAAGTTGCAAAAAATACTATTATTTTATCTACCTATTGCCAGAGCTATTCAAGTGTAGGGGTGGAGATGCAAAAGACAATTAATGTTCATTAAGGACAATTACTGTTCACTAGGTGAATTAAATAGTGGATAGCCCTGGGGGGGGCTTTCCCACGGTGGAACTGCTCTCACAACTCTAGCTTGAGTTGCTTCCACTTTTGTGGGAAAGAAAATTAGGCAACTCCTTTTCAAATGTTACGAAAATTCTCTATGAACTCTTTTAAAGAAAAATTCTTTATGAGCTCTTTATCACTTTATATTTTTTACACAATTTTCAATAATGTTGGTACAAAAATTAATGTTAAATAGTGACAGAAAGTTCATAAAGAGTCTCGCTTTGAAAGTGTCCCCTTATCATTTCTCGTTCAAATTAATCATCAAACAAGAGTACACTTTTGCCCAACCAGTTATGAATAGCAAAATTTCCATCACAATTAAGAGTATCAATAAATTAATCAGTGTTTTGTAATAGTCAAGAGTCTTGCCATGAACAATCATTTAATCAATATATACGGGTGACTAGACGATGAAAAAACAATCTTATCTTTAAATTATTGTTGAAACATGAATAGTTCCTCTTATATGACCTGTGAACAGTGAAACTTCGCCACTCACCTCTAGTCAATTTGAATTTTGAATCATTAGTCAAATGAATTTTCTTATTTAAATATGCACTCCGGTTTCATATTTAGTCAATTAAGTTAGGGTTGTGATTTTCACACACTCTTAACTACTTTTTCCACACCCCTTCCTATTTTTTAGTACTTAATTGGTATTCTACTATTTAATCTTCCATATATACCCCTCCCTATTTAATCTTTCATTAATTACCATCAAAAAGTAGGAAGGGTATATATGGAAGATTAAATAGTAGGATACCAATTAATTATTAAAAAATAGTAAGGGGTGTGGGAAAAGTAGTTAAGGGTGTGTGAAAATCACAACCCTTAAGTTATACAATAGATCAATCATAATTAGATTTTTTTTTTCTTCTTTTAAGCAGATGCTATTATTTACACTAAGGGGGCAAGATGTGGGTATATAGTTTTAGCCTTACAATAGACTAGCAATAATATGGTTCAAAATTCACCTTTGGCGAGAATCGAACTTAAGACTTCTACTTACAAATGAAGAGAAATATCACAGTCTTACCGTAGTACTAAATGGCCAATCATAATTAGATATTAAACTCAACATAAATACTATACATCATCGTCATTCATGTAAATCGAATCTAATACCTCTCACATACAAAGTGAAGATAAATATTACATGGCCATAGCAGTAGCTGGTTTACTTAACAAATATTATTCTTCTAAAAACAATTACAAAATAATGCATAAAATTTGTATTCTGCTTAAAAACGTGAAACTACTACACACATACAAAAGAGTTAAGCACTTTTTTCGACCAAAAAAAAAAAAAAAAGAGTTGAGCACTTTTATCAAATTACGAAGGGACAACAAAAAAGAAGATATATCAAACATAAGAACAATTAATGAATTAATTTAAGAGTCGACCATCCATTGGTCCTTTGTTGGGTTGTTCCCTGTCCATTCAGAATCCATGCATGCAGTAGTGAGTGAGTAGTTTGGTTTGGTTGGAAGTTATTGTAGACATCGAAATTTCGGTAAATAAATGTTGACCGATAAATCAAAATTTCAACGCTCATGTATTACATAAATTTTACACGTAGCGTGTGTCTAAACGAAAAATTGAAATGAGTCGGGAAAGTCATCAAACAGGACACGTGTCAACACCTGGCAGAAACGACTTATTTCATCTGGGATATTATATTCAAAATTAGGCCTTGGAAAATTCTATAAATAGAAGCCAATTTCATTCATTTAAAGGGGATTGATATGACACCAAAACCTTGAAGCTCTGAAACTCCGTAGCTCTCAAGCATCCAGGTTCCCGAAGAATCAAGAAAGCCCTATTCGTTCTTCGTTCATCGTTCTTCCAAGATCAAGCCCCGACGACCCTTGGATCAACAATCATCCACCTTCAAGATCAAGCCCCGACGGCCCTTTGAAGAACTTCCACCAATTCAAGATCAAGCCCCCGACGGCCCTTGAAGAAAGTGTTCATCGTTCATCATCCGTTCATCCTAAGATCAAGCCCCAACGGCCCTTTGGATCAACAACGTCGACAAATCCATACATCCAATCACTGTTCTTCAAAATCAAGCCCAAAAGCCCTTGAAGATCCGTTCATCACTGTTCTTTAAGATCAAGCCCAAAAAGCCCTTGAAGATCCGTTCATCACTGTTATTCAAGATCAAGCCTCAACGGCCCTTGAAGAAACGCTCATCCTCAAGATCAAGCCCCGACGGCTCCTTGAAGATCCGCTCAAATCCACCTTCAAGATCAAGCCCACGGCCCTTGAAGAACGTTCATCCTTAGATCAAGCCCAACGGCCCTTTGGATCAATCGCACATCCACAAATCAACACCTTACGAAGATCGAATCAGATGATCAAATTTGAGAGAGATTGTAACCCAAAATCATCAAATACAAATATTTGTTTGTGCACGTTGTTCTTGTCTCTTTCGTTTCAGGAATTTTCCGTGTTCACAAATTGGCACGCCCCGTGGGATAATCTCTACCTCTCATCTCTTTCTCCGTTCAAGGAATCCAAACACACCTCAAAGTCAATGGCATCAAGCAAGGGACAAGCCGTTCTCGCAACCACTGAGGGAAGGATCCTAAGCACTTCTGCTGCAAACGAACAATCCATTGGCGCCACAACTGCTCCTCAACATGCCACTTCAAAGTTGGTGCCGCTAAAAGAGCAAGGGGAGCATCAAAGGTGTGAGTCTGTCATCAACCTGACCTCGCTGGGGGCACCGAAGCATGCTGCTGAGGTACACAAGATGACATCCCAAAACAGCCAACAACGTTCTTCGTCAGCATCCTGGATGTCTAAAGGAAAGTCATGTCTATTGGTTGCACAAGTCATGACCATCGGCGTTACCTCCATCGAAGAACAAATGGCTCAAATGAATGAAGCGATCGCAAGGCTAACACGGACTGTGGAAGAAAAAGATTTGCAAATCGCTTCACTCGTCAGCCGACTGGAGGCGCAGGACGGCGAGAAACCTGACCCAGAGGATGATCCACTAAAGGGAGGAGCTAGCGAAGAAGATGAGCCTCCGGTTGAGAGAATCGATGTGAAGCCGGAGCCAGACCAAGCAGCGGCGCTGATGGGATCTCTCTCCATCAAGCAGTTGCAAGAGATGATCGTCAGCACCGTCAAAGCGCAATACGAAGGGAGCTCACATACCTCCTTGTTCTACTCGAAGCCTTACTCCAAGAAGATTGATGCCCTGAAGATGCCAAGGGGTTATCAACCACCAAAGTTCATGCAGTTTGATGGAAAAGGAAACCCAAAGCAGCACGTTGCACATTTCGTCGAAACTTGCAACAACGCAGGGACCGAAGGGGACTACCTCGCCAAGCAGTTTGTGCGCTCGCTGAAAGAAAACGCCTTTGAGTGGTACACGGACCTAGAGCCTGAGTCCATCAACAGCTGGGAGCAATTGGAGCGGGAATTCCTCAACCGCTTCTATAGCACCCGCCGTACTGTGAACATGCTAGAGCTGACGAGCACAAAGCAGTGGAAGGACGAGCCAGTCATTGACTACATCGACAGATGGCGCACTCTAAGCCTCGATTGTAAAGACAGGCTCTCGGAAACCTCTTTAATCGAGATGTGCATCCAAGGCATGCAATGGGGTTTGCAATACATCCTTCAAGGCATTAAACCACGGACCTTCGAGGAATTGGCCACTCGCGCCCATGACATGGAGTTAAGCATTGCCCATCATGGGAAGAAAGAACCGATCACCGACTACAAGAACGACAAAGTTCTTGGGACAAAGGTGGAGAAGGCTGCATGGAAATCCACGAAGGAAGCAATGACGGTCAACACAGCTCCCGTCAAAGTCTTTACACGAGGCAAGGCGATTCAAACCGAAGCTTTTCGTGATCAAGAGATGCGTAGACGCACTTTGAAGGAGCTTGAAGAGAAAACTTATCCATTCCCCGACTCTGATGTGGCTGCCATGTTAGAAGACTTGTTGGAAAAGAAGGTGATCGGTTTGCCTGAATGTAAACGGCCATAAGAGATGAATCGTACCGATAGTCCAAGGTACTGTAAATTCCACCGTTTCATCAGTCATCCAACGGAAAAATGCTTCGGGCTGAAAGATCTCATCATGAAGCTGGCTCAGAAAGGAATCATCGAGCTAGATCTTGACGATGTGGTGAAGTCAAACTATACCACCTTCACTTCTGGCTCTTCCGACTCAAAGTTTTCACCTCAACCGCTGGGGGCATCCTCCAAGACAAGCAAAGTCGAAGGATGGACTCAAGTCACTCCTAAGAAATTGTACAAGAAGCATACGTCTCCTCCACAAGTCCGCCAATCGGAAAGGGGGCAAAGCAGCTCTTGTCAACCTTCAAAGCAACGTGAACGTGTTGAAGATGATGAGATTTCGACATATAGATCGTCCATCCCCATCACGATGCGTGATTTCTTGCCCAAAGACTTCTTCAATCACTCGGTCAAGGCTCCTTGCTATGAAAATTGTGAGGAACGCCTCTCCGAAATTGCTTGACAAATTCACTAATGCTCCTTGTTCGCACGAGCCTAAACTGCACGAACCAATGCTTCTTGTTCGCACGAGCCTAAACTGCACGAACCAAATGCTCCTTGTCTGCACGAGTTGAAACTGCAAACGACACCAATGCTCCTTGCCTGCACGAAACTGCAACACGGCACCAAATGCTCCTTGTCTGCACGAGTTGAAACTGCAAACGACACCAATCGCTCTTTGCCTGCATGAGCTGAAACTACAAACGGCACAAAAAGAAAATACCCAAAAAAAAAAAAAAATGTCTGTATTTGAACTACG